>CM037841.1:0-9995539 GCA_021234535.1 Stichopus chloronotus
ATGCAATGAACTGAGTTGCTCTCTAAATCTCAACGAGTGAGATTAGAAATGGCTTCAAACTTAAAAGTGAACATCCACTCTAAATTAGTGAGAATGAAATGAGAGAGTGATAATCGTTAGCCCCTTTAGAGTGAATATTCACTCTTAATGTAGCGTTCCCTTGTCTTGCTGTTTAGAAGTTAGACTGAGAGTTATGTAGTCTTTTTGTTGCCAAGTGTTGGTTCCTGTGTTATTTTTGGTACGTCTTGCTATGCAAGAAGAATTCGACAATGTCTTTCTTTTTTGATATGCAAATGCGTAATTTGAGTTCCTTTGCAACGTGTGCTTTGTATTGGTCCCTGTTAGTCCTAGTTTCTCAATGAGTCGTGTATAATGTGTGTATTATAGTATCTTCCAGAAGGTTCACATCAACTGAGTAGTGGTTATTTTTCTTCTTTTTTTCTTTCCGAGCCTTCTTGTCCACGGATTTTGTACTCTGGAAACCAAGCTGTATCCCAACCAGATAAGTAAGAAAAGTTATTGTCTTTTGAAGGTAGCAGTAACTTTAGTAAACTTTCAGTTATTATTGCATGTAGATACATTTCTTATCACTAGATTTAATTAGACAAGGAATGCAGGAAGCCAGTACTGATATTTTTTTTCTTGTGTGTGGTGTGTGTATACGCTCTCAGGAATTATGTATTGAGCCTTGCTACAGTAGTGGTTTAATCTCATATCTCGTTCTCGAATGCTTGTGTCTGGTGAGATGGCCCAGTGGTTAAGGCTGTCGTCCAAAGATTCCATGATCCTAGGTTCGAACCCTACTCAGCATCACTTCTTTTTATTTTGAAGAAAATGCTGTCATGTTATTGTTAAGTATTAATTCAAACTTCAAATTCACTAGCAGACGTGTTGGCTATGCGCTATAAGGGGCGGACGAAAGACTCCTGCTCTGCTGGTCATAGAAACCGTGCTAGGGTTCAAGGCACATCCGGGCTACAATGGTCCGGTGGTGGTATGGTACTTTTTGTGGCCTAGGATCCCGTGCCATGTCTCCCTTGACGTCGTAAAAGAACCCGGAAGGATACGAGGAGGGTCGGTCAAAGGTCGACCAGAAGCGTACTAGGTGGCGTGAGGTGAATCCATGCACCTCGGCCAGAGGGTTGAAAGGCTCTTTGCGACCGGCATGTGTGCTGCCCATAGTCCACTGAACACGTGGCCCAATGAGGCGTGTTCTTCTAGATATGGACCTACGGAAGCCTGTAAGAACCATTATAGTTTTTAGTCTTCTTTCTTATTACGTATTCGACTGGCGCCATCAACTTCTGTCATCGTAGCTATCTGACGTATTACAGGATTTGTTGGAATGTAATTTCGGAATCAACACTCATGTAGCACGATATTGAGCGAAATATGTCTTATCTTTTCTACGAGAAGGTAAAGGTAAAATGCTGCTACTCACTGCAGTTTGGCATTTGGATAATGTTGCTGATGTATAATTAACATTTACTTTTTCCGAGAGTGTCAGAAATTTTTATAATGGGGACTTTTTGACTAGATATTCTTTGGATGTATGCAGTTGCATTGTGTATATTAATTAGTGTGTCTTATTTAGTGGTAAATATGTCACATGATGTCAACACTTGTATTCATAACAGTAAACCATAATTCTAATTTATCAATCAAAGTCTATTCGCTTAATTCACACGCATATTAACACAATTCTACTTAAACTGATAATGTGTTTCATATACTGCCATCCATTTCATGTAATAGTGGTTTTTAAGTGCATAGAAACGGCACAAAAAGCGAAAACAGAAATGAAACTAACTCAGTGATAACAAATGCGAACTATTTAGTCTATACACTTCTAAATGAAAATGAAAACTGTGTTTAAGTAATAGTATTGGTTTCAACCACAGAGAAGGATCCTATGGTGTCTTTGGTTACAGGACATTGCTGGAGTATCATTAGACGCTTGAAGTAGGATCAGAGAAATCAACGATTACCCCGGTCAGCAATTACTTCTTGGTGCTTTGAACAACCAAGAAGCTTACTGTGTTTGAAAATTCCAATAACATTTACTGATCATTACGTAATAGATGTGTCATTGAAGACTTTCAAGTTGTTAAATCCCCCCCCCCCCCCGAGCTACAAGCAGAAATATGTGGGATTTCTTTCTTTAGTGTGACAAAGTTATTCATTGTGAGGGGTTTGATCCCAAAACATTCCATTGTTTGGTTGACTTTCTCTGCATTCATTTTCTGAAACCTTAAGCAGTATGAACAAATGATTGGAAACAGTTGATTGTCTTTGACATATTCACTAGTCGTAACTAGTAAATAGTTCTGTGGATGAGGATTTTTGTGCATGATGGTCTATGCGTGAAATTGGTACGTGTTATAACCGTACAGGCGCATATTGTAGTTTTTCTTGTAGGTTCAGTACTGATGGAACGCACTGATTCACACTTCGAAGAAACATTGCTTGGTTGCACGATCATTCTCTTTTCTTTCGACTGGTGCACCGGTAGTTGGGTTTTGTAAAGAGAAACTTACATCCTACGAGTAGTGACCGATTTACCTTTGGGAAGACGCAGGGCACAAACTAATGCTGGGATTTCAGGGGTTGACTGTAATTCTCTGTAAAATTACACTGGTACAGATCACGTAGGGACTTGGATGAACTCCATAGACTTCCTTTCTGACAACACCTTAAAAATACAATAATGTAATTTTGTAGAGCCCAATTTCCGTATATACCCTGACCACATTCCTTTCTGGTCCATGTTTAATTCCGGCCCAACTGATGTACTTCTACATCATATACAATGCTTCGAAGTAACTAAATCATGGAGGATATCAAAGTTACATATATTGTTTTGTAGCGACAGTGTCAGCGAATTCAATGAATTATGTTTGCATTCGATAACATAGGTCTATTCTCAAGTGTTTTTCAAAGTGACCATAGCGGACCATATGCTGAACTTTCACTCTGAAAAGGAGAAGGAGATGTATTTTCTGCAGTTCTTTCAGTTTTTAACTATTCTACGTTCTTGATGACTTCTTTCACGACTGCCATATCATTGGGCCAGCAGTAGTAGCAGTATAAGTCATAATAATTTAACATTCATGAATATGGAATATTTCAGGAATAGCGACTATATATGTCACTAAATTATATATGTCAATCATGAATCATAAATTGCATGTTGCAGAGATAACTATTTTTATGTTTGCGCTACTGCGATCTATACTTACATAAACTGAATACTAATCAAATTTCACAATAAATCCCACATTCCTGTAATGAATGGCTTAGGTGTACCCAATTTACTCCACGCACAGTTATTCACATAGAATGTTACATTACAATTTTCATTTCATGACTATTTTCACATTCAGAACAGTGCACACGATACTTTCACTTGTTGTCAGAGATAGGACGTCAATGAAGCGCTTACAAAAGCCATGTCACTATTTTTTTTCTCTTAATAAATGTGGCAAGTAGTTGTTTGGTTTCTCATCTTACATTTGCTACTTATATAGTAACAAACATTTTTTTGTATGCAGAGAAAAGAATAATTTTGCAAATATTGTTCATGATAACCAGCATCTCTACTCCATATACAGATGTTTACAGTGACTGTCTTGTCTATGTTGAATACAATTTGTGAGTCGATCAACTGGACTACTGACAAATTCAAGTTACATGTCCAGCTCAAACTAGCTACGCCTTAACTATTTGTCTTGCTGTATGATTTGGGTGTTCAACATTAGAACTGTCTACCTGTATGGTTCATTGTAATAGGAGTAGGCCTCAGTTCCCTATGTTGTAGGATATGTGTCCCTCAAGTGGGTAACCAAGCCTTACCTAATTTTATGGCATTTACCTTGTGTACTACAAAGTATACTCTGTGGTATATAGTAGACTAATATATAGTATACTGAAACTAGTAGTGTTGTGTCTTTTGAAGAAACTTTGAAAAAATATTGCGTAATAACATGTATAAGTTGTACAGGTTGTACTGAACTTGCCCGACCGCAGTTATAGCCAGTGGGCCTACGCTCAAATCAACTATAAGTTTTCTAATTTAAGTTCTACACTTAAAACAGTTGTATAGATTTTTGTTTAACAAGAATTGTTTAACTATCCAAACTTACTATATCAAATACTGTCCTTAACCTGAAATAGTATAACGGGCACACACTGTAATGACTAGATGAAACAATTGACGTTGCATGTAATTTGCATAAGCTGATTTGTAATATATTCAAATCAAAATTAAAAAAAAACCTGATTGAATTTATTTCTCAGAGAGTGGTTTGACATGTTAGTTTTATTGCAAGTGTACTGTATTGGAAGACACTATAATTACGACTTAATTGTGTCATGTGGGTAAAACTACATTACTCGTACTTTTGTTTTTATGCATGCCATAATTATTAATTGAAGAGCTAGTGTTTACTTTCCCCTCTTCTTTCTCTGCAGTATGGCCATCTTCATCTTCAGGAACATACTGACTGACTGCACCTAGTCCTAACAGAATTTTTGTAATGTACTAAAATCATGTCGTGGGAAGACCTTTTCCTTCTTTTTAGAACATGACGTGATGATTTCCAGACAGACCATAATGTGTCCACTCCAGAATGGGTAAACATGTATGATATCATCTGAGGACTGGCTGATCACGAAAACTCCCAAATGTCTGAAGTTATCTACGTGATTTTAAATGTTTTTTTTTTTTTGTTTAGGTAAGTGGTCGACGTACTTACGCAGTATAAAATAAACAAATATACATTAAGAAGCCTGTGATTTCATCTCAAACTGACAGCTCGTGATGCTCTCTATTCTTACCCCTGGGAGATAATTGTGTAGGACACGGCACATTCTTTTAAGAGTAAACAATGTAAGGATATTCGAATATTTTAATTCTGTTGTTGACATTGTCAACTAAGTTTTCACCTTTAGGTTGGAGGGTTCTTCGCAAACAAGGGACGTTGCTACCTCGAAATCGGATATACCTCATCGGAGTTCGAACATGTTTGAGAATCAGGTTGATTTTGGGCTAATTCTGAGTGTTACGTATTCTGCCTTGTATTTGACTTACCAATAAAAAGAGACAAATTGATGAACTTGTTGTTCCCTACCTGAATACTAAGTATCCTAGGTCCTAAATCTATGAAAAATGCAAGAGTTTATTACAATTTAACAATAAAAGGGCTTAAAAATGACATTACTTTGACATTCCGAACAAAACAAGGGGAGGAATTCATGTCAAATAACATCATCTTTCTTCAATAAAACAACTTAATATTTCGAAACGTTTCTGATTTCATCTCAAAGTAATTAGTTTCACGTTTTCTACGAGATGAAGCTATATTTATTTTACCACGATTGATCTGTGACGATAACCGTTGAGCTAAAAGTAAGATTGCTGTATATTTTTTTCCAAGTGTAAACAATGTTAGGGTTGATATGATATTTTAATAGTGATGACATCTTGACTTTTTCGCATGTTGTAGGTTCTTCACAGTCATCACGCATTTTATCTCAACATTAGAAATAATACGAGTTATAAGTTCGATTTTAAGATATGGACATAATTATGACATATTGCTAATGCTAAAACCCTATGGATTATTAATTGAGACAAATTGATGTGTTAAGTGATCATGACCAAAGTCACAGCATTCTTATTTAAGGAAAAAGTAGATAAATATTTCAAGATGCCTTTGACTTCATCTCAAAATAATTACTTTGACATTTTCTACAAGGTAGAGGTATGTTTACGTGCTGCTTATGTCGAGAAAAATGCTCTGTGACAGTACTTCGAGCTAAAAGTAAGATAGGTCACACTTTTTACATGTCAACAATGTTGGAGTCATTATGACCTTTAGTGGTTGATGATTACGTCTTCAACTACACTCTAGGCATTTTGCAAGCTCTTCAAACTTATAAGACAGTTATATCTCAACGGTAGAAATAGAATTTCGAAGTTTAAAAACAAACTAAAAGAACGTAGTAATTTTGGAATAACTCTGACATTTTTGTTAAAGGTATAACTTATGGATTAATAAAAAGTAGGCGCAAATTGATGATTTTTTTTTTCTGTCATTACGCAAGTCTTGAATATCGCATTTATAGAGATCCTACATCAACATGAAATGATGCAGTGTTCGAAATTGGCTCTAACTTAACAGGAAACATAATTTTTTTAATACATTCTTAACAAACAAAAAACGAATGTATGCAAGATATCCTTATCCTTACCTAATAGCAAAAAATTAAAAGGACTCTACATTTTGTCTCAAAATAATTATTTCTGACGTCTTTTACAAGGTGATGTACGTTTAAACGTGGCTCATTTTTTAGCAGAATGGTCTGTGACACAACGTCAATGGAATACAAGAGATCACACATTCTGTTCAAGAATACGATATTGGGGTTTTTATGATATTTTTAAGAGATTAATGACGACATCAACAACGTTTTATGCATTTCGTCTTTCACACTGATGGGACGGTAACATCTCCAATCTTGGAAATAGAATTTCTAAGGTTAAACCAATAAAAGATCCTAGTCGGTTTTCACCAAATTCTGATGTCTTGGTAAGGGTATAGCCTAGTGGATTTATAAAAATAAAGGTAAATTAATGAATTTTTCGATCATTATAAATGTGTTAAATATCGCTTAAATTGAGTTAATCAATCGATATTATATGAAGCAGAGTTCACCATTCTCTCAAAAATTCATTAAAAAAAAACACATTTTACAAGTAGATGTTAGTAGGCAGTTTTAAAGACGAATCCGGAAGAGAACGTACGGAATATATATGCGTCCTTATTCCACAAACAAACATACATACTTTGTAAAGCATCTAATTTCATTTCAAAGTAAATAGTTTTGACATTTCCTACAAGAAAGAAGTACATTTAAACGTGTCTCTTTTCAAACAAATTGTTCTATGACAAGATTTCCAGGAAAGTAACACAATTCAATACATAGACGATTTTCGCATGACTTAGACATTTTGGTAAGGCTATAGCCTTATGAATTAATCAAAATAGACACAGAATCATGAGATTTTCGATCATTAAAAAGTTTCTCCGGGCTACTTACATCAAGATCCCCTTTCGATAAATAATGATATACAGCTCAAAAATTGCCTCTTATTATGCAAGAAAAAAATAACAAGGGAGATGTTTTTGACATTCTAAACAAAGACAAAAGCTTAGATATGGACGATATCAGCATCCTTATTAAATAGTAAACACACACTTTAAGGACGCTCCATTTCATCTGAAAATAGTAATTTTTCACGCTTTCTAAATTGTGGAGATATTTTTAAAGGCTACTTTCGTCAAGAAGATTGTTACGTGACAATTAGTTAAGCGAAAGGAGAAATACACAGCGTTTTTTCAAATGTAAACCGTGTTTGGGTAATTCTGATATTTTAATACTATTAATGACGTCATCATTGACGTTTTATGCTTTTTGTGGTTAATTTAAAGAAAGAAACGGTTATATGTCAACCTTAGGATTACATATTCCAAGTTGTAACACATTCCGAGAGAAACGCGATTTTGGCATGAATTAGACATTTTGGTAAGGCTATACCCTTATGAACTAATAAAAATTGAGACAGAATCGTGAATTTTTCGATCATTAAAAAATTTCTCCGTATTACCTACATCGAGATCCTCATTCGATATATAATGATATACAGCTCAAAAATTGTCTCTTATTATACACGAAAACAATAACAATCGACATGTTTTTCACATTCTTAACGAAGTGAAGGGCCTACACATGAACGATATCGGCATCCTCATTCAGTAGTAAACAAACAATTTAAGGAATCTTCATTTCATCTCAAAACAATATTTTTTTACGTATTCTAAATTGTCCAGATATATTTAAGTCTACTTTCGTTAAGAAGATTTGTACGTGACAATTAGTTAAGCTAAAGGAGAGATACACTGCGTTCTTTTTAGTGTAAACCATGTTGGGGTCATTTTGATATTTTAACACTATTAATGACGTCATCGTTGAAGTTTTATGCTTTTTGCGGTTAATTTAAACAAAGAAACAGTTATATCTCAATGTTAGGAATACATAGTTTAAGTTGAAACACATTCCGAGAAATACCCGATTTTGGCATGAATTAGACATTTTGCTAAGGCTATAACCTTATGAATTAATAAAAAAAAGAAACGGAATCGTGAACTTTTCGATCATTCAAAAAATTCTTCATATTACCTACATCGAGATCCTCATTCGATATATAATGATATACAGCTCAAAAATTGTCTTTAATTATACAAGAAAACAATCACAATCGACATGTTTTTGACATTCTAAACAAGGAGAAGAGACTACATATGGACTATATTGGCATCCTCATTCAATAGTTAACACACACTTTAAGGACTCTTCATTTCATCTGAAAGTAGTAATTTTTCACGCTTTTTAAATTCTAGAGATATATTAAAAGCCTACATTCTTTAAGAAAATTGTTACTTGACAAATATTTAAACGATGGGAGAGATACAACGCGTTCTTTTAAGCGCACACCATGTTGGGGTTATTTTGGTATTTTAACACTTTTAGTTACGTAATAAGTTACATTTATGCTTTTTGTGGTTAATTTAAACGAAGAAACGGTTATATCTCACCATTAGGAATACATAGTTCAAGTTGAAACACATTCCGTGAGATACGAGATTTTGGCACCAATTATACACTTTAGTAAGGCTATAGCCTTATGAATTAATGAAGAGAGAGGCAGAAACGTGAACTTTTCGATCATTAAAAAATTTCTCCATATTACCTACATCGAGATCCTCATTCGATATATAATTATATACAGCTCAAAAATTGTCTCTAATTATACAAGAAAACAATAACAAGGGAGATGTTTTTGACATTCTGAACGAAGACAAGGGCTTACATATGGACGATATCGGCATCCTTATTCAATAGTAAACAAACACTTTAAGGACTCTACATTTCATCTCAAAACAATATTTTTTTAACGTATTCTAAATTGTCCAGGTATATGTAAAGTCTATTTTCGTTAAGAAAATTGTTTCGTGACAATTAGTTAAGCTAAAGGGGAGATACACCGCTTTCTTTTAAACGTAAACCGTGTTGGGGTCATTTTGATATTTTAACACTATTAATGACGTCATCAGTTACGTTTTATGCTTTCGGTGGTTAATTTAAAGAAAGAATCGGTTATATCTCAAAGTTAGGATGACACATTTCAAGTTGTAACACATTCCGAGAGATTCGCAATTTTGGCATGAATTAGACATTTTGGTAAGGCTATAGCCTTATAAAATTAATAAACATAGAGACAGAATCGTGAACTTTTCGATCATTAAAACATTTCTCCATATTATCTACATCGAGATCTTCATTCAATATAATAACGATATACAGCTCAAAAATTGTCTCTAATTATACAAGAAAACAACAACAAGGGAGATGTTTTTGATGTTCTGAAAGAAGACAAGGGCTTACATATGGACGATATCGGCATCCTTATTCAATAGTAAACACACACTTTAAGGATTCTTCATTTCATCTGGAAATAGTAATTTTTCACGCTTTCTAAATTGTGGCGATATATTTAAAGTTTACTTTCGTCAAGAAGATTGTTACTTGACAAATAGTTAAGCGAAAGGATAGATACATCGCGTTTTTTTAATCGTAAACCTTGTTGGGATTATTCTGGTATTTTAACACTCTTAGGGACGTCATAAGTTACGTTTTATGCTTTGTGTGGTAATTGAAACAAAAAAAGGTTACATCTCAACGATAGGAATACATAGTTCAAAATGGAACACATTCCGAGAGATATGCCGTTTTGGCATGAATTAGACATTTTGGTAAGGCTATAGACTTATGAATTACGATAATAAAAATAGAGACAGAATCGTGAATTTTTCGATCATTAACAAAATTCTGCATATTACCTATATCGATATCCTTATTCGATATATAATGATATACAGCTCAAATATTGTCTCTAATTAATACACGAAAACAATAACAAGGGACATGTTTTTGACATTCTAAACGAAGAGAAGGCAATACATATGGACCATATCGGCATCCTTCTTCAATAGTTATCACACACTTTAAGGACTCTTCATTTCATCTCAAATTTTTTTTTTCTCGTATTCTCGATGGTGAAGATAATTTTAAAGTCTGCTCACAGCAAAAAGATTGTAACGTGACAATTAGTTAAGCTAAACAAAAGATATAGCGTGTTCTTTTAAATGTATACCGTGTTGGGGTTATTCTGATCTTTTAACACTTTTAATGACGTCATCAGGTAGGTTTTATGCTTTCTGTGATTAATTCAAAGAAAGAAACGGTTATATCTCAATGTTAGGAATACATATTTCAAGATGGAACACATTTCGAAAGATAGACGATTTTGGCATGAATTAGACACTTTGGTAAGTCTACAGCCTTATGAATTAACAAAAAATAGAGACAGAATCATGAGATTTTCGATCATTAAAAACTTTCTGCATATAACTTACATCGAGATCCTCATTCGATATATCATGATATACAGCTCAAAAATTGTCTAGAATTATACACAAAAACAATAGCAATCCACATGCTTTTGACATTCTTAACGAAGAGAAGGACCTACATATGGACGATATCGGCATCCTTATTCAATAGTTAACACACACTTTAAGGACTCTTCATTTCATCTCAAATTTTTTTTTCACGTATTCCAAATTGTGGAGATATATTTAAAGTCTGTTTTTATCAAGAAGATTTGTTACGTGACAATTAGTTAAGCTAAATTAAAGATATAGCGTGTTCTTTTAAATGTAAACCGTGTTGGGGTTATTCTGATATTTGAACACTTTTAATGACGTCATCAGTTACGTTTTATACTTTCTGTGGTTCATTTAAACAAAGCAACGGTTATATCTCAACGTTAGGAATATAAATTTCAAGTTGGAACACATTTCGAGGAAAAGACGATTTTGGCATCAATTAGACATTTTGGTAAGGCTATAGACTTATGAATTAATAAAAATAGAGACAGAATCAAGAATTTTACCATCATTAAAAAATCTCTGCATATTACCTACATCGAGATCCTCATTCGATATATCATGATATACAGCTCAAAAATTGTCTGAAATTATACACGAAAACAATAACAATCGACATGTTTTTGACATTCTAAACGAAAACAAGGGCCTACATATGGACGATATCGGCATCCTTATTCAATAGTTACCACACACTTCAAGGACTCTTCATTTCATCTGAAATTTACGCTTTCTAAATTGTGGAGATATTTTTAAAGGCTACTTTCGTCAAGAAGATTGTTACGTGACAATTAGTTAAGCGAAAGGAGAAATACACAGCGTTTTTTCAAATGTAAACCGTGTTTGGGTAATTCTGATATTTTAATACTATTAATGACGTCATCATTGACGTTTTATGCTTTTTGTGGTTAATTTATAGAAAGAAACGGTTATATGTCAACCTTAGGATTACATATTTCAAGTTGTAACACATTCCGAGAGAAACGCGATTTTGGCATGAATTAGACATTTTGGTAAGGCTATACCCTTATGAACTAATAAAAATTGAGACAGAATCGTGAACTTTTCGATCATTAAAAAATTTCTCCGTCTTACCTACATCGAGATCCTCATTCGATATGTAATGATATACAGCTCAACAATTGTTTCTAATTATACACGAAAACAATACCAATCGACATGTTTTTGACATTCTAAACAAGGAGAAGAGACTACATATGGACGATATCGGCATCCTCATTCAGTAGTAAACAAACAATTTAAGGAATCTTCATTTCATCTCAAAACAATATTTTTTAACGTATTCTAAATTGTGCAGATATATTAAAGTCTACCGTGTTGGGGTCATTTTGATATTTTAACACTATTAATGACGTCATCATTGAAGTTTTATGCTTTTTGCGGTTAATTTAAACAAAGGAACCGTTATATCTCAACGCTCAGAATAAATATTTCAAGTTGGACCACTCTTCGAGATAGACGATTTTGGCATTTGATTTTGGCATTTCATATATAATGATATACAGCTCAAAAATTATCTCTCATTAAAAAAGAAAACAACAACAAGTCACATGTTTTTAACATTGTAAACCAAGACTGATTATTGTAAATAAAATGCTTTCCCAGGATTTCCCCTTTTTGTCGATTTTGAAAAGGCCTTCGACAGACTGGAGTGGAAATTTATTTTTAGCTGTCTCACATTTTTTAATTTCAACGATGATTTTATTAAATGGGTACGTACCCTTTATTCTAATGCCTCGTCTTGTGTCTGTAACAATGGATACTCTTCTGCTTTTTTCGATATTTCTCGTGGGGTACGACAAGGTTGTCACCATAGCCCTTATCTTTTTCTTATTTGTGCCGAAATACTTGCAATCAACATTACTAACTCACCACTTATTACTGGCATCTCTGTTATGGATCATCAGTTAAAAATCTTACAGTATGCCGACGATACGATAATTTTTATCGATGACACCGTGGAAAGTTTAAATGCAATTGTCGATATTTTCAATTCTTTTGAGATTTTCTCAGGGCTTAAAATTAATTATGAAAAAACAAATATTTTTCCTCTTGGACCTATTGCTTCAGCTAAACCTTCTTTTCTCTCCAACTTCAACTTTCACTGGACCCTTGGTCCAGTCACTGTGTTGGGCATTACTTTTGAAAATAATATGGACAGTCTTTTTAAGCTTAACTATACTCCCAAACTGTCCCGCCTCAAAAATTTATTAAATCTCTGGTCAGCTAGAGATTTAACAGTGATAGGAAGAATTACGATTGTTACGACACTAGGCCTCTCCCAACTTGTTTTTTTTTTTGTTTCAAACTTTACCGAACCCTCCTATTTCTTTTCTAAAGGAACTGGAGACACTTATTTTTAAGTTTATCTTGGCTGGGAAACAGGACAAGATTAAACGAAACACTTTAATTGGTACCATTGATAAAGGAGGTCTTCGGGCACCCCATTTGTCTTCTTTCATTCAAAGTCTTAAATGTGTTTGGATCAAGCGCTACACTAACACTATCAATGCTTATTGGAAGTTGTTTTTTAACTTTTATCTAAAGGATTATGGAAGTGTGTTCTTGTTTCAATGTAATTTTCTTGCAAAGGATATTATTGTGTCAAATGCTTTTATTAAGGATGTTTGCAGTGCTTGGTCTTCATATAATTTCAAAAACCCCATTGAAAACTTTAAAAATGAAATTATTTGGAACAACTCTTTTTGAAAATTGATAATAAAATTTTCTTCTTTAAATTTATGTATAGCAGAGGGGTTAAAAGAGTAAAAGACTTACTAGATGACGACAATGGTGTTCTTTCTTATGTTTAATTCAAACGTAAATTTTCTATAGACGCTTTTCCCTTTACTCTTCTCCATAGCATTACCTCAGCTATTCCAAGACAATGGAAGTATCACTTTATCAGAGATAATAATGTTGCCATCGAAAGTAGTAACGTTGACGATCTACAATGCATCTCATTCTTATCTCGGTACATTTATAATATACTTATTGAATCTGTCTGTACTAGCCCAACAGCAATTAATAAATGGAAGACCAATTTCGAGTTCAGTGAAAGGCAATGGGAGACAATTTTTCGTTCTCCCTTTGCTTCTTGCAGTGAAAGTAAGGTGTGTTATTTTCAATATCGTTTTATTCATAGAATTCTAGGGACAAATTATTTGCTATATGAAAATAAATGAAAATCCCCGTTGCACCTTTTGTGGAAGACAAGACGAAAAAATTGAGCATCTCCTTTGGGAGTGCGAAATAACCGCAAGTTTTATTTTAGACGTTGAACAATGCGTTTTTGGACGGCAGTTTGTTTTGAAGAAGCAGGATTTTTTCTTTGAATATAATTTGGTTTTAAAACACCCTTACAACTTTTTCATTTTCCATTTAAAAAATTATAATTTTAACAAAAAGTTAAATAATGATTTACCTCATGTTAATGAATTCCTCCATAAATTTAAGTTTATACTTCAAGTCGAAAAAAGTATTACCCGTAGTAAAATTCCATATGATCTGTTAGTAAAAGCATTTGACTATTGCTATTTCCTTACTCAGTGATGAAGTATTTGTGTCTCCAATTTGTTTCAACTGTACATTGATGTCGCCATTGTTTTTGTTTGTACCAAGAATCTTGAAATAAATTGAGATGGAAAAATAAATAAATAAAATGGCGATTAGCACTTAATAAAACAATAGAAATGTCTGCGTCACTGTTCACCTTCCAGTTGAATATGCCATTATACTTCTGTGCTCAGGAACGTATAACGCAACTATTCGTGGGCACCAACGCAGGTGAAAATGAGAAAAAAATTCACCCGACGAGCTGAGTAAATCCAAGAATCGAAGCTAGGGGCTTCGATTAGTACGTATATTATCAAAGATATAAAAAGTGGTGGCAGTATGTAAGTTTTATAATACACAACATTACACTCCGCTGTTTTTGTTGTGTTACGTATGTAATACTAGATCGACTTCGTTTGGGAATGACTGATTATAAGGGTCCTGGAACAAGCAAAAACTGTTCACTGTGCTTCATAAATTTCTTCATTTTCGAGAGGAAACGGTAACTAACCAACTAAAAAAAATTCCGCACTTTTTCCAACATTGACACCTTTTCATACATTTTTTCCTTATTTTTTTTTTCTCCTACAGTCACTGCTGCCCTTTGCAGACGGGAAACGTATTGCGATTCGCATCATGTCATCAAGTGCAATTGCTCGACAGGAAAGTCTTTGTTGATGATGCGCACTTGTTATTCAGTGGTATTGACCAACACAAGTTGCGCTCATCTTTTGTCATTCAAGTCATCCGAGGACTAAAGAGACATTATTTGTTGGTAAGCGACCTTTCGAGTCATGTATCGTTCTTGTTTAACTTTGTTTGGAATGCATCATAAGTGTTTGGCAAATTTAATGTACAATACAACATTCCCCTCCTCTCCCCGTTTTTTTTTTATTTTATTTTTATTTATTTTTAGTTCTTTTTTTTTTTGTAGTTTACGACTTGAAAGTGCGGTCCGCCAAACGTTGCTCCCTGTGTTCGATCGGCACCCTTGAATGGTAAAAATTAAACATAAACATTTGACTTAAAAGTTACAGGCAGAGTAGGTGATATTGCGTGAAATGATAAATGTCCAAGAGCAAATGATAACCCGTTCCCATCCTTACAGCGGAGAAAAATGTATAGACATATATACATCATGGTTAACAACTTATCGGACCCAACAATTTCGCAATTTCATGTTACGTCGAACAACAATTGTTTTGCCCTTCTCTTGCAGTGACATTACATTGTTTTTCTTTTACCCCTTGTTCGTTCATTTGTATTTCAACTCTGGATTCGTTATTTGCACGTAGCATTTCATGTTCGTTTCATCAGTCTCTTTCTCGTTTTTTATTTCTTTATTTTTTTTATTTATTTATTTAGGTATTATCTGTACTTCCATCCCTTAGTTTTGTGTGTTCATCCATTTATATATTTTTTTTTTGTTATTTTGTTTTTGTATTATATGTACTTCCATTCTTTGGTTTTGTGTGTTTAATCGTCGCATTTATGCATTTATAATTTTGTGTGTGTGTGTGTGAGTGCGTCCGGACCTGTCCAAACTGTGGTTTTTCCAGATTAGTTTGAAAAGCATATGAGCGATTAAGTTGAAATTTGGTAATCTTGTGCATGATGCCAATATGTACAAGATGTATCAGTTGTATGGTAAATTAAGTCAAATTTGCTGGTCTTTTAGAAAAAAAAAATGTATTTTGCTCCAAAATTTCCAGCATATCTTAAGAAGTATTTGAGCATTTAATGTAAAATTTTGCAAAAACTTACCTGAGAGTGAAAAACTTCAAGGTATACCACTTTTGTAGTAAAGAGAGTGAAATTTGCTGATTTTTGAGAAAACAAAGCCAATTTTGCCCAAAAATTTGTATTTCTAGCATATCTTGAAAACTACTATTAGATCAATTAACTTACGGTTTTGTAGGTACTTACCTTAGAACACATTGTTCAACATAATACTGCTGTAATGGTAAATCGAGTCAAATTTGATGGTTTTTGAGGAAACAAAGCCAATTTTCCCCCAAAATTGCTATTTCCAGCAGATCTTGAGAAATATTTGAGCATTTAATGCAAAATTTTGCAAAAACTTACATGAGAATGAAATATTCAAGGTAGATCCCTTTTGTAGTAAAGAGAGTGAAATTTGCTGACTTTTTAGAAAAACAGCCAATTTTGCCCCAAAATTTGTATTTCCAGCATATCTTGAGAACTATTAAACCAATTAACCTAAAGTTTTGTAAGTACTTAGCAATAAACTATTACATATTCCCATGTGCAGGCCCTGTATTGAAGTCAGTGTGCATGTTGGCGATGAGATACTCAACTCCGTGGATTGCCCTCTTGTTTCTTTTTTTTAACCGTTTTTTTTTTTTTTTTTTGGAAGGTTGGCCCCAATAATCTTCCGTAGCGAAAAACAGCTGCAATTCTTTTTTCAGTTTGAAGTTTTAATTTCCGTCAGAGTTGGTTGAACGTCTTCTCCTTTATATATCGTGTACATAGCTCGCAAGTGCAAAGACGCAAAATGCGGATCCACCCTTACCTCTTATCTGTCCTTCGGTGGACATTTGGCCTACAGGGGAGGGGTGTAGGGGGGAGGTACCCACCTTGTAAATTTGACTGTTTTAGTAATACAATAAGCCCCCCCCCCCCCCCCCATGTCGTTGAGTTTGGTACTGTAATTTGTGTCTTGAATTTGGGTGTTACTATGCGTCGTTTATGTGACAATCTGTATTGACTTAAATGCTGGTCAAACTGGGAAATGCTTGTCATTTAGGGGGGGTCTGCGAATGTAGTCGTTAATATAGAAGTGATATAACACTAGACACACCCCCTCCCATCCACGTGTGTACACTGTGACTAGAGGTCTATATTTATCGCATTGTCATGCAAAGGAAGATATCGGGTAAGTCATACAAATATTTTTTCTAAGTTCAATACACGGTTAAATTTACCTTGACAAATATGCAGGTCGCTGTTGCACACACAAGCGAATGTAATAGGTGATGTTTCAAATAACATACGATGAACTGAATTAACCCCATACCTTAGTCCTGTTTTCATTACGAAACCGAAATTAGCTTCTCATTAACTTTCAGTGTAATTTGATGACGTCATGTGGTTTCTAATGGAACCGAAGACACGACGAATGATAGGAATGTAATAAGGTAGCCGTTATTCACAAAAAGGAGGGAAGTCAACGCCTGCACATGAAAGATAAAAAAAATGGCGGGCGAGGAGCTGCGCAAACAATTATGCACATGCAAAGATTGACACCAGGACCAGATTATTGATGGAGGAAGAATGAAGATGGTAAAAGCCCACACCTGGCGGTATAACTTACTATTTACTAACACCCCTCCTCAGACGGTTCGTCCCCATAGAGAGGACCGGTAATTCTACTCTAGTTGTCGGCATCGGCTCCCTGGGGTTTGAAACATACTTCAGTTGTTATTTTGATTTATTGTTATACCTGCTATGTGTGACATTAGTAACACATGTGTTGTTTAACGCTATGTGCAACTATACACAATTATGAAATCTGATGCGAGGAGAAATTCGTTGTAAAATGGTTCCCTGCTGTCCGTGCATGCAGGGAGCTCCTCGCTGCTTGGTGGCACAAAGACGTGAATTTATCTGTGTCTTCGAATTACAGTCACCATCGAAGGATCACTAAAGGCTATCGCGACTCCGTAACGAACTAAGCCAGTGGACCAGTGAGAATGGCCCAATTACTTTATACATTCCAGTTACAGTAAATCTTAACACTATTTCAACAGAGTTATTTCCTATCTTATTCCATTTATATGCATTCTATTTTTTTTTCTTTTTGATACGACCTGCAAACTTTAGCATCTAATTAATTTAAGGTTGTCCTTAATTGAACTGAGCAATGTTTTGCAAAGGCCATTGCTTCCATACACATATGCCTGTATAAGGAATCGTGCAGTCGTATATTCCCGATGGTCTAAAATAGGGTCCATTCATGAACTGCGTGAGCACAAGTTCGGCTGCAGAACTTTTTTTTTTTTTTTTGTTATTTCAAAACAAATCTACCCTGCCATTCAGGTTATCTCGGTGTCACCTTGATGACACGACTGTTGATATAGGCCTATCAAACCAGGACCCCCCTTCCCACTCTTAGTTTGTTATATCCTAGTTTATGAAGCAATAAACGTAGGGTAAGACTCATTTACGTCGGGAGAGATGGTGTGTAAAATCGATTCCGTGAAATGGTTATACTGACACAATCTTCGGCTCCATTTATGAAATACACACGATATTCAGGTAATAGAACGACCCCGTAAAGCAGGCATGTGATGCTTGTTGACGACGAAGCAAGGCCCGGGCGTAGGCCTATCTACTCCTGTCAAAAAAAAAACATGAATTAATGCTTTTGTCATGATGCAAAATTGTTATCAACAGTGAATGATTTTTATGATATTCGTTTCGCCTGTGAATTGACATTTTTCGCAGAGAAGTAGGTCTCATATCCATGACACCATATACACGGTTTTTCGAATAATGCCGCCAGCCGTTATTCCAAGAGCGCACCTGGATGAGAATGTTACTAACTCGGCAGCAGTAGACCCTACTAAAAACGCCTCAATTCGGTGTTTTCGTAACGAGTGATTTAAGTTGCGTCATAAATTTAATTCCACGAATTTATTTATTAATGTATACCACATCTGTAAATATCTGCCATATCTTTCCGAATCTGTGCATGGCATTCGTCTCTCACAACGCTTCCCGATTTTCAGTTTACGGCAAAAGTTAACATTTTTATAAAATGTTACATCGGCCCGTAGCGTGCTGTTCTTCTAGCGTTAAGTTTTATTGTAACTACCCCTCAGTCGCGTCACGTTTGGTAATGATTGTTAAGTTGAAACTCACATGGCCACTGCAAACGACTGAACCATACTGTAATACACAGTCAAAACCTGAAATGTATCCTACTTTTTCATTGTATGGTAGGTATCTGTCCCCCTCCCCGCCATGTGTTCATATTAATGACGTATGGTTTTTTGTTTGATACATAATATATATATATATACAAAGTATATTTTGGTGTTAATTGCATTGCCATAAATAGTAAACTTTAGTAGGTGAATCTTAAAGTCTTGGATTTTTTTTTTGATGGGAGGGGGTTGCACACCACCCCGATGGCTCACCTCGGTCACCTGTTTTCCACACACTTTCTGACTCTTTTCTTCACAATTTTGTGGGATGTGCAATTGCTGATGAGAAAATGGCAAGCAACTAGTCTACAACGTTGAGTGGAACCCCGAGTGGTGGACGGGTACTCGAGTAGTGGAAGATATCTCCCACCAACGCCCACCGTAGCTACAACCCTGCTTGTCACATACTATAGGTGGAAGGAGGGGGTCTCACTGTGGTATAAATTTAGGCGTAAGGGGCTTCACTCGTACTTCGTATCACGAGGTCTGTTCTCAGCTATATATTGCATAAATTGTGGTCTAGATGAATTTTCCAGAGGAACCGCTCTAAATTCGTGGTACATCTTGCACACACCGACAAAACGCACCCTATTTCTATGGCGTGTAATTATTATTCATATCCACACATAGTCGAAGCAAGAGACTATAGGTTTTCAGTCGCAAGAGAGTGTACTGGTACCGCTTACGAAAGGAAGTGCTCTAAGTAGCTAACGGACACCGCCCTCACCATTCGAACGAGTGGCCTTTTAAACAGTCTTAATTCAAATCACTTGTGACTCTTGGCCACCACCTACCAAGTCGGAGCATGAACTTTTGAAGATTTTTTCTCAGACAATCAGTCACAATTGTTATATTCGATACGAATTCCACGAATGGTCACAGGATTCAATGTACGACTTTTCACCGGGTATTCAAACTGCACATCCATTTTTTTAAATGTTCAAAACATACTTGGCTTCTCCCGAGTACCCAGGAGTCCCCCAATCCTGGGTGAATACACCTGGTCCTTCTATGGTATGGTCGGACTTTCGTCTCGTGATAGCTAATATTCGTGACAGTTAAGTAGGCCAAAACGTGAAATCTGATTTATTCCTTCCGATCAATACAAACCTCTCCGATCAGATTGAGAAATGCGTGATTCCTGTGAACGGTGTATAGACCTATACACATGAATACATTATAACAGAATTTGCTGAGAAATGTATAGGACCACACGCAGATGCGTTGTCGGAAATGTGTCAAAGGGGGGGTCGACGTTTGTAGAAGACTATATAAGCGTAGCGGTACCATCCATAACAATACTACATGAACAATACTACATACTACATCTGAACAATACTATATGATAAAAAGGGAAAAAAAGATGGGGGGGGTGATTGAAAGTCGTTATGTCGGCGTCTGGAAATTGAAATATAACCATGGTAACACGGTGAAACGAGAAATAAAAGACATAAAACTTCATGTCGCTACTCAAGAAATATTGTAACAACTAGCTTCAAGGCCACTTTTGAACTAAAAATACATCATTTGGAATAAATTCTATAACAAGCTTAATTTGATGTTTGAAACATCAATAGAGCATCGATATTTACTGGCTGCAAAGGCTACGTTATTATTGATATCGACATGTTTATGTTTAAAATTAGTTTTGGCATGTCCCTTAGGGGTGAAGCTGCCTCCATGTGTGAACACTGAGTTACCAGACATGTCATACTACCCTTTTTATCACAAATTTATTTCATTTTTTTTTTCTATTTTCTTATCAGTACCCATTTACACTTGTTCTCGAAACTTGAATAGCAACAATTAAAATAAAGCTTAAGAAACGTATTGATGAAGTCATGCGCACTGAGTGGGAGGCTCCCCAAGACGTGCTCTCCAAGGTGTGAACACATAGCGGGTTAACCCTCGCCCCTGGGGGACAAGCTTGCCGACGAAATTGGAAAAACAAAGATAAACGCACGGACATAGAATGCGACTCTCATAACGCATTAATATTACTTCGTCGAAAGCAACTGGGAAATTTGTCGAGCAAAAAGATGTCTGTTCATACGGAAAGGAGTTTAACCCACTGACCATTGCAAGAAATACAAGCAGGGCAGTGAATATGGTATAGACCTGTATAACACAATCATATATATGTGTATAGTAGGCATATTGCAATTGAAGGACTTCTTAAATGAGTGAGAGAATACTTTTTCATTGCATACATTTGGCTACATTTCAAACCTCTTGTCAGTATCTTGTTCGTAACTCAAATCCATCGTTGATAGAAAAAAAAAAGAAGACTTCTTTGGTTTATAAAGAAAGATTTCGAGTTTCAAGGTGGTAAGTAACAGTGGCAAATAATTTGCAAGAGGCAGTCTTGTTTTTTCTTTGAAATTGAAGCCCTCATTTAACGTTGAAACTTGACACTAGTGAAAATGTAGACTGAGATTATTGTAGATTTAACTCAAAAATACGAATAATTTACGGTCACATCTCTTAATTAAATTATTGTAATGACTCTTTTGAGACAGTCAGGATAATAAAAAATAGAAACGATACTCAGATAGTTGTGCCTATTTTTTTTTTTTTTCATAATGCAATGTTCCATTTTCCAAAACATGTTTCTTGAAAAATGCATGACGTCCGAACGGTACATGCTATTGAGATACGATTTTTACCAAAAGAAAGAGAAATATATTCCACTATTTTTTAAATATCAATTTTTCTCCAATGGTCAATCGCTTTAACGTCGAATACGACGTACATGGATATTGCAATTTAGTCAACTAACCACCAGACGTGTGTAGTAGAGTATTATAAAGCCAGAATGTGAGGCATGGGAAGACCACAAAGAGAAAACATCGAGTACTCATTCATAAATACATGATCACCTTTTTGTATAGTTATCAATGCCAATACTGATGTTTGGAAAGTCTGAAGTTGGTTTCATTAATTTGTGAATCACAAATCACATTTTCTTTCTTTCATTTTTTCTTTTTTCTTTCTTTCTTTCTCCACTTCTTTCTTTCTTTCTTTTTCAATTTTTTGTCTTCCTTTTTGTCCCTGCAATCCTCAAAGATACCATTTCCTAATATTTTCATATCTGTTTCATTTTGGACAGTTGTCATTTATTCTCAGTACTTCAGAATGTTCGCTGTCTGGACATGTCACGAACAGAGTGACATTTTATTGCATTTTCTTGCCTGTTCAAGGTCTGTACAGAAGAGAGGATGACAAGAACCGCCAATTTTCTAGGGTCATAAATCCGTTACAGTCATGACACGATAATACTTTCTGTATTCATATGTTCTTAATCAGCTCATTCACATCCTTGACCGTTTATTAAGCCATTCTGTCCATGCCGTGCCAAACCGCTTGTCGACCTAGCATTTAGCGACTACTGAGTATGTACTAAAATCGATTATACCCAACAATAAAAGACGACACACGACCGGGACAAGAAAAAAAAAGACTACATCACATGATCATTGAATATTTACATTCCGCTGAATATCATTTGAGCTGCTCTGCCAGCAAGGTGTCGAGATGCATACCTCGCAAAACCTGACATTCTAATTAGTTTCATTTAAAATAAATTACAATCTTTAACACATACAAAATAAGACCATCAAAGTCAAAGACCAGGGTTTGGACTTGGAAGAAGGACAACTCTTGATGTTTCTGTGGTACACCTAATATAAAATCCTTCCTTAAAGCGGTAATCAGGGTTTAGGATGTCTCAATTTCTCAAATTAATGGAGGTTTCCATCTTTCCATTCGTTTGTCTCGTTGGATGCGACTAAAACGTCTCCATAAATCGTGCACTTCAAAACTGCGCTAGTACAGAATTAGGTCGCCGAGAACTTTTTCCGCTAAACCAATGTCCGTCACATATCGAATATTTCACCAATAAATTAGTAAGTTTCTGAAACAAACAACTGGTGTTGCTAAATCTGTTTTGTTTTTATTTTATATCGTTTATCCTTCGGGGATGTTTTAGTAGTGCAGGCCTAATGATTAATTTTACATTAAAGCAGGATGTGCTGTTATTCCTGCACTTGTCAAAAGTGCACCGAAAGACTGGCTATATTTTGTATAGTTGTAAAAAGCTGTACAAACTACCGTGCAGTGGTTTCTATGTCCAAATAAAGCCTAATTTCCTGAAACAATGCGTTTTCGTACTGGGGTCTTCGCATGGAAGCGCCGCATATTTACTACAGGGCCTGGTTCCGCTAACTTTTGACCCGAAAAAAAAAAATGAATCACTCTTCTTTCTGCGGTAATTAAAAATCTAATATATGGAATTTCTCCTGAAAGAAACATATCGTAGATGGTATTTTCCAGATTGCTATCGAATGAAAGAGAATGATGGAGAATAAATGATGAAGGATATTTGTTTCCTTCAAACAGCACATCCTGCTTTAAAGCTACTGGCAGACATTCAATGAAATGAAATCAACGGCGGTAAACTCGCAGACCGGACATGTGACGCAACGACCTGCTCTCGAGAAGCTCTGTTCACAGAAAAGCAGCATAAAGCACACCCGTGAAATTAAACGCTTGACATTCCACCACAAATCTCAGCCCATCGTCCACAGAGATTTGCCTTGACTACATTCGCGCCATATATTCATAAATGTGGTTCTGCTATATTGTAAGGTTCCTAGCGCCCTCTATAGATCTACGGCGTCAAATTGACATGTGTCCAAGTCGAACAGCAGATCGAGATATAAAATGTCGTGACGCTTCCATCGAATGATTTAAACGACAGGATCCAAAATTGTTTCACGAGGCCAAAATTTATTGTTTTCAGATGTTACAGTCGGTTTTAAGTGCTCTCTCGCGCCCTCTTTAGGGTCACGGAGTCCGCTTTATAACTCGTAAATCTGGCAGTTGACGAGTCTTGTTCCAGACTCATTTACGTGGATTGATTAATAGTCTGTCACTGATAGTTGTCGCAACTATTTTTTCGATAACTTAAGTCTCAAGAGAGTTAGGCTACGTTAGGCTAGTTTACATGTCAGCAGGAGCGAAGAGGGTGTTGCTAACAACCAATCTTAGGTGAGTGAAATATTCTCGTGTGGATTTTATTGTTTGTTGGACGGCTACAATTGCCCTTCGTCTCCTGGGGGAATCCGGGGAGGAAACGTTTAAAAATTGAATAACGGTTAAACTGTTATGGCTACATTTTACAATTAAGATTATTCATTGAACTTTCAAGGATTTCGACAGGCAGTAAAAACAATTTAGTGCGAACACCGTGTCACTTAAACTGGCCCTGAGTAAATAACAAATACAGCGCATAAATTTTTTCAGATAGTCTGTGGATTATGTATGGCTTAGAGAGGACTATCCCACGATCTACGTTATTTTACACATACATACAATAGAGATATTGATATAACGGCGCTTAGGGTAGGCCCAACGAAAGTTATCTACTGAAGACTATTGACTTTGCCTAACGTTCTTGGCAAAGCAACATTGTTAAGGATGCATTCGATAGATAGGAGTGAATTGATCGAATTGTGAATTCACAAGCTCTATTGATATAAGTAGAGTATTGGAAAAGACGAAAACTTTAATCGTCATCATACAAGATCAAAACTTCCCCCCACTCCCCCCCCCCCCCCTATATGAAACGTATTTACATAAAAGATGAATGACATACTTCTTCAGAATCCGGCTAGTTCGTTCTACCTGATCACGGTACACTTCCTGTTGGGATAGTTTTATCTTGTGGTAGCACTGTCAGTACTTTCAGCACATCTCTGCCCATGTACCATGCGTTCGGCCCTGTCGTTCGCCCTCGGTTGCCATGTTTTTAAAACTCTGGTGGGAACTATGGATGACCCACATTCCTCCATCAGGTGCTGCATCCGCCCACAACTACCTCTAGTGGCAGATAATTATGCAGCGTAGACGAGGCCCACCTATCGTATGCGAGGCCACGCCTATCCTACATATATTATCTGACACATCATATTCATAAGTGGCATGAAATGCAGGAAAGATGCAGACCCGAGGTCTTGTTTGCTTCCGTTCCCCAGCTTTAATCCCCACCCCCACCTTACCCTCTTCCTGTCGAGATGTATTTAGTCATGCTCATCTTAATATGTAGTAGGAGGAAGTAACCGTCAACATCGAAGCCCAAGTGAAGGCCCATAGCGCCTGCAATACATTGTAAAATTTCCAATGTTATTTTTTTTTTCCTTCGTAGAACCCCACTCATTGTATAAAAATAAATAAAATAAACATTCAGTTCTAAGGTTGTTTACGACGTCTTCATGGGTCGAAATTAAGCACTGTAACAAAATTTGACAGGGAGTAATTAAATGTAATTGATAATATACAGTCTTAATTTATCTCTTATTATAATACACATTTTTACACTGCCTTTCTTAATATCCTATATTTTGTAATAATATCATTGTTATGTCAGGGCATGAACGCCAAACTCCATGCGATCCAGATGTAGGCCCGTGCCATAGTTCTTATATAGTTATATGCTATTAGAAAATTGGTTTCCTTTCATGTCCAAACAAGACTTAGCCAATGTTTATTTCTTTGCCTTTCTTGGGATAAGGCGGACTGTTTTCTGCGATTCAGGTATAAAATCACGTTAACCATTAATCAAAATCAGCAAGTACATAACTGTTCAATATTTCTCCTAAAATTGATTTTTAAGCCGTGCATAAATGTTGGAAACTTCGGGGAGTTTCCTACTGGGTGGGCCTCCTTTTCACAGGTACGCTTGGGATTGAATCCCTACGCTATGTGGTTCCACCGTACATACGGCAGCCAAATAAAGGGGAAAGTAACTACCGCATTAAAATGCACTTGGGCATTTGGATCATATCCGAAGGTGATAAAAGACTCAAAACTTGCCCCAAAACCAGTGATCGAAGTCCTATTGCCATTGTTTCCATCGCCCGTGTAGCTTATCAAGAAAAGAATGTGCTATGTTCATTTTAAAGCTGGAATACGAGTTGAAAAGTTGTCAATGAACGCCAAATTCCTTGGAATATGTCATAAACACTATGAAAAAATAAATAAAACCCTGTTTAAGCCCCATTTTGCATATCCATTCCCATTGGTCTGTTTGATTACAAGTAACGGTGATTGACTGCTATGCTGTCTTGGAGAGTTTGAATTTTGTAGAGCCAACAAAAATGTTCAGACAATTTTTTTTTTTTTTTTTCATATTCAAATATGTAGAAAATGAGTGCATACTTCTCTTTCAGATTTTGAGACAGGTAATCTTTTCCCCTACTTTCTCTTCTCTAAAAGACTAGCGAAGAACAAAGGCAGATGGCCAGACGATTGCCAGTACAACTCGTATTCCAACTTTACAACATAAGTCGGCGAAATGCAGCAGGTGAGGGAAACAGAGGTAGTGGTTAAGCATGGTGACAGAGGCCCGTTGGCACACGCTCGGCATTTTCCAATATGTGGCAATGGGCACTGTGGCGTACAATTTCTTTCATCGTAAAACTGTCACGCACCTTCCCCATTATGAAATTTAAGGCGAGTTCAACTCAGTATATATTTATTATGTTTTCTTTTCTTTCTTTCTTTTTCTTTTTCTTTTTTTGGTCAGCAGAGCACTCCACCACAATGCAATATATAGGACGGGAATTAATGTGTGACACACTACCGACACATTTGCAACAAATCTCTCTCACTGATGATCTGTTTAAAGTGTAAAAACTGACAAAAGAACTTAGACTGCGATGTACGCGATTGCTGATACGTGACGACTAGCAGCTCTGAGAAAAAGTAGGGCAACCAAACTGAAAGCTTGAAAATTAAACATTTTCGATGTGAAAGAGTTATTGAGGCGTTGTAATCATCTAGCAAGACAAACGAAATAGGTAGATATAATTTTCGAAGAAAAGAAGAAATGAAGAGACCCCAAACCCACAAAACGCTGCCATTATAATAAGTTTTTTTTTTTGTTCTTCGAAAGCTCAACATTTATTTGCTTCAGTAGCTACTTCTACAAAATGGTCTACACTTCTACACTTGTTCATAGAGAGCCCCGGCCCACAGCGATCCGAGAAGTCGTGCAATCTTATTAGCAAAGCATGCATGATGGCAATCGAGTGAACTGCAATTACAAGGGAGGGGCCTAAATCACGCCTCCCTACTATTTGTGCATTTACGTACGCAGCATTCTGCCCATAGAGCTAAAATATACCACAATGAAGGATCAATTCACAGCTAGCCCCTTTAAAGGTCGGGTGACACGAAAATCACACTTGGGAGTATTGGGTGTAGTAATCATTGTAAATGTTGAAAATAACTGCAAATTCCATCAAAATCAATCAAAATCCATCAAATATTGACAATTTTAAGGTGCAAATTCCTGTCTCACACCTGCTCATGAATAAACATCGGCGAAGTGTGCAAATTTGTGACGTCAAGAGATGGACTCATATGATATGTCTTTTCCTTTTCTTTGTTTACTTGTTCACTAAACACTTATTCCAAGGACAACTAAGAAATTAAAAAGTCCAGAGAGTGTTATTTTGGAATCATATATATATATATATATATATATATATATATATATATATATATATATATATATATATATATATATATATTCTTCAAGAAATATGTCAATATCATTTACCAATGTGGAACCCAGTGATTAAATGATTCAGTGACGGGGTCAGAGACGGGAAAAGAGTTAACAAAAGAAATACTGACACTGTGCAACACGTCATGTCATCTGATTTGCATTTTCACCAACATGAAAAAGTCACATCCCAAAGGCGGTAACAGATATGAACAAAATTCCAACAGTTGTCATTCAGGGTTTGACTCTGGAGCTTCTAAATGAAGCCAGCGCTTTTCTCGATGCATGATGCACTAAAACACACTACACCAACACAGAAAATCAAAAGTGAGTCACTGTCCTAAAACTGAGTCAATTTGTCCCCACAGTGACTCACTTTATATAGAGTGAATCACTATGGGACAAATTGACTCAGTTTTAGGACAGTGACTCACTTTTGATTTTCTGTGAACGTAAATATTTGAAGGTTTTTATTGACTGTGAGGTGGAAACTGTGGTATGATTTTTTTTTCTCGTTGAGAAAAGTTGTTAGTGTGTACCTAAATTAGACAATTTTAATAATATATGTCAAAAAGTTAAATGAATTCAAATTGTCCCACTACTATCTTCGCAGGACATTCCTACGGTGAGGTACGAAACTTATTCACTCAATTTCAATTGGAATGATAGATTGCGCAATGATTTATCCTGTTGCTACTAATATTACTTGATTAATTGATTTTCTTTGTTTTTACGAACACCATCGCTATTGTCACGAGATGTGATCACTGTCTCACTGTTATGGAGTGACTTGACTTTACAAGTCCTCTCCACAATTCACGCTATACAAGGAAAAAAAATAATTTTTCAATATTAATCGAACAGTTTAAGGACAAAAGGAAAAAGCAGGTAACGTGAGTGGGAAAGAGGGTACATTGCAAAATATTGCGAAATTGGCCCATTTCAAATTATGTAAATATCTTTCAACATTTTGTGAGTCAGCAATGAAACAAGCCATGAAGATGGGAGTTGGATGAACAGAATTTATTCTCCATCCTGTGAAATATGTCTTCTTGTAATTTTGAACTTGAGGTTCATCTTAAGTTTTATAAGAATATAATGACGGAAACACATTGTTACTTCACAACTGGATTATGCATCTGGCAAAGTAATATGCAATCGGCCCCGGCAACAAGCGGAGAACAACTTTTCTCGACCTGTTTTGTCTCTTTATTTTACTCATGTCGGCACATGATTTAAATACTTTATACCAATAGATCAATGCCATCTGGAAGGCAATAACCTCCCACCCAGCCGTCTGTATATTTCAATCTCTCTCTCTCTTCCCAGTATCGATGCTGGTAAAATCCGTCTTTCAATTTTGGTATCCTCCAACTCCTACTTTACACCAAAACCTGACTCGTCACTTTTAATTTCCAACCTTTTAAAGAAAAAGTTGATCAGAAGAAAATTACATGGGGTATCGAAAAGCGGGAACCACCCATCATGTTTCGAAGAAATTGCGTATACTGCTACCGCATGCAGTAACTTTGGAAACCACATGCAGCAGCTTCTAAAACTGGTGGCTATATAGCCCAATCTATACGAGAAGTCCAAGTTGACTTAGGCTTAAACCTCATAGCAAGTTCATAAATGTTGAGTGTAGTTTCTTAAGAGTTGCGACTTTGAGGTCACCGATCCGAGGTTTGACTCCACCCCCAACCCCTACATTACACCACCTGCCTAGATGATGACAATTATGGCTTCAGTATGAAAAGATATAATTATTTAGAGGTAGATACGCAAAATATAATCATCGCAGATCCCTATGTTCAGGACATAAATGGACTAACGATTACCAGTGATCGGTCTGGTAGTTTTCATCTTTCTTCTTCATTGCTATCAACCCTCCCCCCCCCCTTAACGCACATACACAAGCAACATACCCTCATATGTACCTGAATATACTTGCCAGATATAATTGGAATGTCCAGTTTGTTTTCTCAGCCAAGAAGTGCCTCCTATCATACTAGTTCTCATCAGGGATCATTTGTTTGAGGTTCACTGTTCAGAAAAAAAAACACATTTATGAGTAACAACTCATTCCTTGTCGAAATTTGACCTCGTTTGCAGAATTAGTTTGACTACTCTATCCTCCGTTGGGTGCTTCCTAATGGGGGCGTGGGTCCATGTTACCTGGATGTGGGGGGGGGAGTTTTCACGTGACCCCCATCATCATGATTTCATGAGTAGAAGCCTAAATTTCAGCAGTCCAGAGACAGTGAGTGTGACACGGCGAGTAGAGTAATTGCTATTCACCACAAAATAAAACAGAATAGTATGACTATCCCAATCATCATTAAGCTTATTCGACTCTCCCCACCCCAATCCCAAGGCAGCTACCGCAAGAGGAGGGGATCACCCCCAAGTCACTCCGCCACTGATGCTTCGTACGATACATAACTTAAGTGGGAAAGAGTTGTAATTTTGGTTTGTGGTACACAGATGTCATTTTTTCTGTCATGCATAATGCAGCACAGTTAAAAGAATAAAAGCTATTTGTTCAAGCAATAGCTCCAAGTTTCATGTAAAGAATTTAATCCGGAACAATTGCCAAAATGTACTTTAGTATGCGAAATAAAAGGAATACTATAGGACATGTACATGTTAAGTGGTCCGAACTGTACATTTAATTCCCGACCCGGGAATAAAATTACAATGACTGCGATGTCCCGAAATCATCAAAATGTTTTCGTCAACATAAATATGCACGAATACACATAGATATGCAAAATGACTTATACAGATAATTAACGAAACAATACCTTCCATTGTCATCTTTATTCATCAATAAGGACATACGTCATTATTTCAAATTTCTTTCAGTTTTCAATCTAAGAACCAACTAGCCAACAGAAACGCCAACAGTTTTTTATTCTTTTTTTTTAATCTTAATATTTGCATCAATTAAATTCAAACCGGAGAGGAGTGTTCCATTTAAAAATCATTTTGGCTTTGATCAATCACGGGTTTATGTGAATATTCGCGTTGACATCTCGACCACTTTCATCGTGGGAAAATAAAACATGGAAACTCGCTTTGTGCACTTTTCAATGTTGTAACTTGTTAACTAGTCAATGTGGGCGCCTTGTAGCCTACCCTACAGTCGTCGTTTAGCTGGAAGCGAAGTTGTATAATTGGCAAGACACAAAATTTTGTAAACCCCCCTGTCGAATTTGAGGATTTGTAAATAAATGTTTGTACTTACGGAGTATGGCGGACATGAAACAAACATTGCAGGAAAAACAGACGTTTCTGCTCTCGGTATCCTGACTTGTTAAAATGTGACAGAAATATGTTTGTCAGTTAGAAGGTCGAGTGACAAGTATCTAGAAAAGATCGGGCTTCATTCTGAAGTTGCAGAATGGAGACCTGAATAAAAATGCTTTGGGATTGTGATATATCTATTCCCGTTTTTGAGATGTGGCTTTTCGAAGTATGACGAAACGCAAATGTGATGATGATGATGATGATGATGATGATGATGATGATGATGATGATGATGATGATGATGATGATGATGATGATGATGATGATGATGATGATGTGGCGTATTGCACACAGACGGTATATTTCTCATATGGCGCCTGTGTTCTTTTAATTACTTACTTATCGCTAAGTGATATATATCAATTATTTCTCAAGAATAAAATATGTGTTTCGAAAATAAAACCCTCGGGGATGTAAAATTCTCAGTTGTCTCTGGCATAAAGGTTATAAGTCAACAAAGAGTAACAGAACCGATACCATGGGAGTCCCTATATCTTGAGGTCACAAACTCCGCATAAACTTAGCCAATGTTTATTTATGATGCAGGAATAAGTCAGAAACTTGCCAGTTAAATTGTCAATATTTTGATAGATTTCGATGGAATCTGTGACTATTTCAACATCCAATACTCCAAAATGCAATTTTGATGTCACACCACCTTGGGAGATTCCTGAGATCCGATATTTGAAGTGGCACTTCGGACGGATTATGTACAGTTTGGCGCCCCACGGAATAAACGTCCGATCATGAATTTGATTTATTTAGTCGATTAGAACACAAGACGAGCATTCAGATAATGGAAAAAGTGCGGTGTCTGATTGCTTTTACACTGATTTCAAAACAATAGGCCTATAGTATTGTTTTTCTTTCTCGAAATTCTCAAAAAAGTGGATCAGGTGGAAAAACAGAAGAAAAAAAGGGGGGAGGGGAATTCGTTTAGAAACAGTTTTAATTTATCTTTGACTACTTATGACAGAAACATTGAAACATGGAAGGAAACAAAAAAAAAATTATGTTTACATGTTTCATAGAGAATTAACTATGCTTTACACAGACATCCAAACACGAAGAAGAAATAATCACAATGAAGTGGGGAGATTGGTGGAAGTGCAAGGACACCTGAAGTTCGAAAAGATAATAAAATATTTTCTGATTACAGTGTAAGAACAGAATAGAACAGGTACAAGAACATAAAATATCTCCTGATTAAAGAATATGAATGTGTGCCCCTTGCAATGAGGGTAAACTGTAAAGAGTGGCATTCAAATTTGTATCGGGCGCAATGGTCACTTGTAAAATATTTTTTTTAGGCTACAATGTTCTTTACGTCACGAAACTAAAAGCCGCTTAAGTTTGGCCGCCCGCTATGGTCAGTGGAACTAGAGCACCTCCCCTGGGAAAGTTATACCGGGTAACGTATATTATTTGCTTAAACCAAACCACAAACCAAAAGTAGTCAGTTATTACCTAACCAACTTTTGAAGAAGAAACCACCGTTTGCCCCTACGGCAGACTCAGACATGTAGCTGCACGGCCGTTATATAGTGTAGCTTATAATAACCAGATTGCAGATAACCCGCGTCACCTATTTCTCACCATGCAGTAAAGTCTTGCACTTCCTAACATCTTTATTCATTTCAATGCATGTACATGTTTTATGTCAATTATCGTAAATTTGTACCGTCATAGTTGACTTTTTTTCTTTCTTTTTGTATTTGCAAACACGATATAGGCATGCGGTATCTTGTGTTATTCTTAAATGGAGGATTGAATATGTGAGATTGCCTTAAAGGGGAATATTGTGTAAAACTGAAATATTTGCGAATTATTAAGTTTACAAAAAAATAAGTAAATAAAACATATATACGAAACCAATGTTTACGGACATGCAATGAAAAATCATTTTGAATAAGCCACGACTGTAGTCTTCTTTTCACAAAATAAGTTTCTCATAGAAAGAAATTAAGTTATTCCTTTCTCAGTAATATATTTTTTTTTCACCCAAAGTTTAAAAAATGCACCTTCTAAATCTCGTCTTATATGCATAATGTTTTGAGGGGATGAAACTTTTATCGATGAGACTCAGCTGAATGACTCAGTAACGTTTATAAAGTCATTTTCTTTGTGTGTCATGTTTGTGCATTTTAAACGCAATATTCCACTTTAAACTTTACTTCGGTATAGGGGAAGACAAATGTGAAAATCGCATTCAATAAACTGTTATTCCGAGAGTTGAATTTTAGGACTATTTTACTCAATGCCATATACAAACACAGACCCTAACTCTTAGAACGAAGGGTAATTCTGGGATAGATCTTGAAAATGATAATATGGAAAACTAGAAGAACTGAACTTGCAGGCAAGTACTATCGAAGTCCATTTGGGCTTGTGGACGTGTATGTTGACCTCTTTTACTAACAATGATATGCTCAGTGACAAGTACGACCTAGGCTACGAGACTCATCGAATTCAGCCTGTGAGATTGATAAACTGCCTACTATAACATTAACACTGCAACTTTTAGTGGGTTATGCATAGGCCTTGCCTAGACTGTAACGCACACGGAAAAGGCGGCAATGAAAAAAGGTCCACCTATTGCCCACAAGTGATGTCTGTACTGCAACCGAATCGATAACGATAGCCAAGATCTAATATACTTCGAGAACGGCTGTCACGGTAAAGATACCTCTGCTTGCTCTTCACTTGTTCATGCCAACTAATAATTCTCACAAGTGGAATGACACGATGTGAAATAGAAAAGAACAGCAGACGTCGGTCGCTCTGTCGTTGGTAGTTCAATGTGAGTTAAACATATGCGACATCATTACGTAAGACTCGAATACGAGGCAACCTGAACTTTTGCAAGTTGTACGTCTCAGTATACCAGTCTGAAGCTAACATGCACAGAGTGTTAAGGAAAGATGGAAACGATTTGGAGCAATCAATCTCTGAGTGAAAGTTGGTGATATTTCGAGTTGTATTCAGTGTCACACGCTGATAAAAATTCAAAGGATCAAAGCAGGCTTAAATGGCGATTAGCACTTAATAAAACAATGCAAGTGTCTGTATGACTGTTCACCTTAATAGTAAATCTGGACTTAGCATGCGTGCACACACAAAAAAAGATACAACACAACTATTCGTGGGCATAGACGCAGATTAAAACGAGAAAACGAGAATAAAAAAAAAAAACACGACTGGTCGAGTAAATGCAAGAATCGAAGCTATGGACTTCGATTAATAATATGAGATGTCCTCAGAGATATGGACTACGCTGATCACGGTAGTTGTTTTTTAATCTAACCCAGAAAATTAGTTTAGAAGATGCTGTCATTTTGTGAAAACTACATGGTCGATATCATCCAGGCAAACATTTACCCCCCCCCCCCCCTTCCTTTGCTCTTTCGTAGCTTTTCAGCTATACACATTTATGGAATCAAAGCAAATTTGAAGTAACTACAGACTAAAACGGGCATCAACTTTCCAATGATCTGACTTTCAGAAAGAAACTGCTTTGTGTGAATAAAACAGAGGAAAGCCTTATATGCAACGTACTTATCGATAGAGTGTTTCGATATTAGTGTATTTTCTTCAAATACGAAAATAACCAAGTATTAAGAAGCAATTGTTACTTTACGTTATATTTCTATTGCATAATTGTCACGGTTTGTTTGCCGGTGTGTCAGCTGTGTCTCTAGACAACTAGCTGGGACCGTTCCCCTCGGTTAGGACCTTGGACAAATGTTAAAATTGTTTCGGAAGCTGGGTGTATATACTTTTACTATTTTTCTTTCTTTTCTTTTTTTGTTTCATAAACCTGTTTATTCAGTCAGACATTCGTATAAGTGCTTCGGCCTCGCTCTCTGCATTTATTGACATATATATAGCCTACAGCTGCTGTTATAGACGTCATAAAACCCTCTGACAAGTGATCTAGAGACCTGTTTTAACGTGATTCCTAAAATAATAAAGAAAAGGCAAAGTTATATTTTGTTTATGTGCATATATGCAAGAGTGTGATCCCTCTCACCAGTCAACTTCACGAAAAAAAAAGTTTCGTACCTGAAAAGGAAGGCGCATAATTGCAACTGTATATAACCTTAAGTAGCGTACAATATCAAGACAGTTGACAGAAATAACTTGGCTGCAGAACCAGCGGTAACAGGCTTCAACAAACATACTCAGTGAGTTGATGACGATGTTGACTGTCTAACGTTACCCACCAACTGCGGGTGAGCTACCGTTATTATAGGTGAAAGCTTTTTAACTGTGACGTCATAATCAAGCGCCGCAGAGTTAGGAATGCGCAGTGTCATTTGTAGATGACGGTGGCAGACCGACGGAAGTGGGTGAGAAAAAGAAAAGATAGACGACAAATAACACTAAATACCTATAGCCTACTTAAGGATGTTCGACAACTCAGATAATAGGTACCATATACGTCAAAATACCCTTGTTGATAAAAGTGACACTTACCAGACTCCACAAATGCATACATGGATACCGGAAGATAGGTTATTGCATTTATGGTAGCTTCACTTGAATCAAAACTGCATAGCCTAACTCATGCAGGGTTCAAAATACGAATCACCCGTCACGGATTGACCGCTTTTCGTAAAATGTTTTTTTGAGGAGGTCGGATTGAGTGTGATGCCTCCATCGTGTCTCAGCATTTAGAATAAAACCATGGCTCTCTGGTCAATTTCACAGAAGATGCAGACCTATGGATAGTTGCCAGTCACTCAACCATATGTGACATTACAGAAAACAAAATAATGAGGGAAGGGGAAGAAAGGGACTAAGTTCTCATCCCACATTCTCAAACGAAACTGTTGTGCAAAAGGCACACCCACTTCCGTTGGACCCCTTCTGCATTTCGCACTCCAATATAGAACTGTCCCACTTCTGGGAGGCGAGTGGAAGGGGGGTGTCTCGAAAACTGAATGACGTCAGTTTTGTAGCACTAAATTACTTACATTATTGCTGGTCATTCAAGTGTCGGTTTCCATCATTTTATCATTACAAGTCTGGTTGGTGACTGGAACTGAAAGGGCCGTCCATTTTGAAATGTAACGTACCCTGCCGTCCTCAGCATATATGATATAGACCTATAGCAGTAACTGAATTTGCTATAACTGAGACGGTGACACAGATTGTTAGCACCAATCAATGCATCGTTTATAAAAGAAGGTTAGGGGGTTGGTTCGCCAATCACAACAATGCTTCAATAAAGGACATCTCTGTGTTGATATGGCAGCCTACGTATCCTATTGAATATACCGTGTAGAAGGTAACACTAGGCTACACTAGCATTCTGTGCCACCATCACACTCTCATTACCTATCGTATATTACGTAAGTAATCTCCTTTCAAAGCATTGGTGTATGAATGACCACGATAGTCTTCCCCTGTGATAGGTTCCTTTCTATCCTTCTAAACAGGTTTCGGTATGTACGTGTTCCAACTTACAGTATAGCAGTGGCATTACGAATGCAGCCAGAGCCAGTGAAATGAGTCATACACGTCCGTTTGTGCTGGCTAGATTAGTTTCTTCTGATCAGCGTAACTTTTACCTACATAATTCATAATTCTACCATTTCTATCCTTCCACACAGTTGCCATGTACAGGTATTAAACCCTACATTGCAGCCACAGCTATAACACAGATCCATATCGTTACACCGCGTTCACGCGAGGTATATATCATATATTGTATCACCGAAGGGGCATCCTTCTGAGCTGACCCCAAACATATAGCGTGTTCGGGATGGTTAAACGTTCTCTGGGAAGCATCCCGCGGTTATGTCACTTTAATATATGTGAACAACTATAACAGAGACATTAATTAAGACGAATCAAATGAAACGAAAGTAATTTGCCGGTAGAGGCTCTTTGTGTTTCCTTCTAATCATGATGAATAAAGTTACAGAGATACCGAAGCACGGTGCATCAGCTAAAGCGTGTGGAATGTGAACAATGTAGTTGTAACTCGGGTCTTGCAAAAGTCATTCTCTACGAAAGTGTGTATATTTGTGTAACACAATTACTGTCTAAACACATATGTTTTTATTTTTAACTAGGTGATAAACTAGTTCAAGAATTAACGTGTTCAGACCAAAGTCATTATGTAACCTCGATAGCAGTAACTTACAAGCCCTTCAATAGCAACGAACCTAGTTTCCATAATTTCTGTTCTATTATATGAGAAAGAATATACTGTTCATGATACACCAAATCTTGTTACGCATGCAGGAATATGAAAAGAAAGAAATGGAAACAGTATTTTGTTGGCATTAACACAGTGCACGTTTGTAAATTAGGCCTGCCCCATCATGCAGAGGGAGTATCATTTAGTAGAACTGCAGGTGGTGCCGGTAAGTCTTATCAAGTCACAGTCAGGAAGACACTTCTGCTTTCCTCGTGGGGTGCGTATTAGGAGACCCACTTAACTAGTACGGTATACACGTCAGCAATACTTAAAAGATATCTGGGTTAAGTGGGTAAAATCGAGGAGATATGGCATAAATTCAAACTATTTAACGGTGATCGTAAGTTGTTTTTTTTTTTACTTTGGTTTTCTATCATGTACCATGCACAATTCCACTGCTATACACGGTCAGTAAATATATATGTAATCAGTATGAGGAAGCTGTATCAACCTCTACAGACCACGTTCTATTTCGCTCACAGTTGGGTCCAACGGCTGGTTCGAACAGCGGTAGGGGTGATTTAAAAACATGATGGGACAAAGTTCGTGAAATAATTTGGTCAACTATATCGTGCTCGACCATGTAAATGTTTACATTGTGATATATGTTCAGGCGGAGAAAGATTAACTTTAAAGAAAGCATTTCCCTTTACGTCTTCAACGATAATATGCGGTACGGTGGACTTCCGTCGTTCGGCCCGGTATGCAACTTGAAGGCCGTAACTTTCTGCAAAATTGGACAACGGCAACATGCAGGACAGGGTTCATGTACATGTATATATGTATTCATAAAAACTTGACACCCAGACGTTAGTGCTGAAGAATTATCCGGGTACAGGGTTTCAGCCAAATAGATCAAATGTAAGGGGGCACTTATCGTGTCTTTATGAAATGAGGAAAATACATAATCCAACCTAATGTGTCACGATGCGGGAATATTTTACCAGATTTCATCCTTAAGTCAGTGGCTCGGGTCATCTTCAGAAGATATAAAGAGTGAATGGAGTATTCTATTTGTCGTCAGTAGACGTTTGCGTAATCCAATCAAGGTAATTTATTTACCAAAGGACTCGTGGCTAGTCTCTGTGTAATTGTAATCGTACGATTTGACCCCTCCCTTGCCCCACCATGTCCCAAATGTTAGATAACGATACCAAATCGATAAAGTGCGCCCTCCCGGTTATCTACCCATCTTACCTAATGCTCTTTTCGTTAATTCTCTCTCTTATCGACAAGTTTTCCTTTCTGTGTGTTTGTTCCCCTGAGAGGTAAATGCAACTGATTAACAGCATAAGAAAGTCTGAAAAACAAAGAACACGAATTTTACCAACTAAATGTTAGATTTACTGTTAATTTATTTGATACTGCATAAGGAAAACATATACCTTCCTTGAATTTGAATAATTTACAGTTTTTTTTTTAAACACTTTCATATTTTTTAAACTGCACAAAGTGACGTATTTATCGGTCATTATTATACGTCTTGTCAAACAACGTGGTAATGGAAACGTATCTTTTGACAGATTCTAAAAAAAAAGATCAACGTATACACTTCACGATTATCTTTGAACCACACTGTTGATCGACGTAAGCACCGAGCCTTGTTGAGTAGAAACAAATGAAGGAAGCTTTACCAAACATTTGACGTTTTGTTTTTCATGTCTTAGTAGATGTAACAATATTGCTACTGTATCGCCTTGCGAGGGTAAATTTCACTGTTTCAGACAGGACAGATAAGAATCTCTCTTTTCATCAAATTATGTACAAATATGTTACTTTTATTCTCCGACAGAAACCAGCGATTACCTGATTGTAACGTAGAAATTCTTCTTTAAGATATTGTGCATGATTTGATAAGGTGGATAACACCACTTCCCTAAGCGCGGACTGAGATGAACATATTTTCTCAGAAAAAAAAAAGAAGGAAAAAAGCATTACATATGAGATAAAATAATCTAATCATGTAACCTGTTGGCCTATACATATAGGGTAGCATGCTACTTCCAACTTACACCAAAGTTAAAACAATTTTAAATAAGTTGTTTTAAGTATTACATTCCTTATAACATCTCGGCTATATATCAAATGGATTAATCAAGTAATTGTGATCCTCAGCACATGATTTACGGAACAATCGGATTGTCGTCCTGGTTGGTAAGTAGATGGAAACTGTCACGAATTACTCACCCCCTCTCGACAACCCCATACCCCCATACCGTCAATCCGTCCAACCCCCCCCCCCCCCCCCTACCGCCAAGATTATCAGTTATGGTAATACAGAATACTGGCATGACGAATAATGAATCATTACTTCAGGTCGAAAGGCATACTTTGGCACACGTAGTGGACACTGGCAACCCGACGACTTTTCTTTTCAGTCGCCGCCAGTTGGAATCATTAAAATGCATCTAACGTATGTCTTATATAACTCTGAGAGAAGTTTGTCGCCCAGACACTTTTGTCCGAACTTAATACTAATTTCAAATACACCAGACAGCATAAAAATTTCTGGAATAGAAAATAGATAAAATAATGTTCTGACGTTTAATCATGAAGCCGCTTGCACAATTTTCTGCAACAAACGTGATTTTCTTAGCAAAAGTTATTGACTTTTCATGAAATTTTACTGAAGGGTGGTCGATCTAAAGAGACCCACCTACGCAAATTTTAAAGTTATTGAAAATTATGCAAAGAGTAACTATGAACTGAATTATTTGTTTTTGCGACAATGTTTGTCATCGGATACCAGATTTGGTATTAAAAGTTTTGTTATTAAAAGTATTTATTTACTCAAAATAAAACAAACCTTATGTCGACTTTATTTTGGGACAATTTGTCTTTTGTACCAATTTCTTCATATGTGTAATTTGATAATCAAACAGTGAAAGTCATTGTCAGTAGTTATATGTTTCTCAGATTAGTTTATGAATAATTCTTCTTTTATCTTTCGACGGTAAGGAAAATTCGTCACTGATCAACTCAACTTAAAAAAAATAAATAAATAAAAATTTCAAGTTTGCATTTACTTCGTGGTTTATCTTGAATCACAGTCTATAGAAAGTGAAAGCGATCAATTCACTGATATTGACAGCCACTTGAATTAATAGAAGTGACTGGGTTACTTAATCTAAAAAGCAATGAGCCCGCCCCCCCCCCCTCCCCCTTGAAGCATCAGCCCATGCAAGAGTAACGTAAAAACTTGCACTTAAGTTGTCTAAAATGAACATATTTATAATTAATTCATAGATATTGTGTTATAAACAAATGACTTTCGATTTTCTCCTCTTCTGTTGTACTGTTGTGCATATTCGAATAATTTTTGTAAAAAAAAATGTTTGACCGATACGATATCGGTTTGTCATTGGTGGTCTTATTTTTTTAAAATGAGTATTCAATTTGAATAATTGATACATCAAACTGACCTACATGAGACTTCTACAATACCCACTGTGGTACGTAATGTAATTCTAAATATAATCGTGGGATTTTATTTTCTCATAGAGTACTTGCCCTCGTAGTACCGCAAACTTCTTGAAGGGAGGAGGGGGGGGGGGTGGTAAAACAATATTTAGTCCTCTGTCTCTTATATATTTTTAATTAATACAATAGCCTATGTAACCCTCCACTTTTGTTACAATAAAGGGTGGACATTCAAAGCTGGTGATTAGCTGTTGGAATGACGTCATAGGTGACATCACAGCAAATTGGAGGTGGTGTTCTCGCTCAAACGTCAATCAACAGCTTTTTGATCTTCTTTGAGGTGAATGTTGAAACCGTTCATCAGTATCAATACTGCTATCTTTAACATGTTGATCAACAACGAGGTTGTTGATACGATCGACGTGATCAACAAGTGTGTCTCTATCTGAATTCAGTGGTTCAGATTCGTCCTCGCGAGGAGACCTCATGTCTTCTTCGACTATTATTTCCTCAGAATCGGACGCGTCGCTCTCTGATACACCTGCATCATTTCCCGCTGTCTCTTCCATTTTGAACCCAGCCTCCCTGAGCTCGAGCTGCCTACGGGTGTCCTCCGTTGCTACCAGAGGAGGGGGAAGGATGGCATCCAGCGCACATTTTTGAGATAGCTGCAACTTTTCCAACTTCATCCTCATGTGTTGCTTTTCGTTTGGTCCAGCTTTTCTCTTGACAGCCCCTAAGCTCCGTATCTCGGCCTCAGATGGATCCTTCGTCGATAAGTCTGCCTTGAGTTCGTCGATATCGCGTTTCAGTTTCGCGCGGCGATTCTGAAACCACGTGATGACTTGTGCATTGGTCAACCCGAGAGTAGAGGCTAACTCATCCCGGTCAGCAGGGGTGAGGTACTTTTGGTACAGAAATCGCCTCTCGAGTTCGAAAATCTGGTGGTTGGTAAATGCCGTTCTCGACTTTCTCTTCTTCCTGGGAGCTTGTCGGCTGAGGAGATGTAAAGAATCTCTCTTACCTCCGGATGCTGCAGCTGAAACATGAAAGAAGAATAGAAAAAGAGAAAAAAAATGTCAAAGGCAAAGTGATGGTGTTTATTATTTTGTCTTAAGAAAGAGGGCATGTCTAGTTCAATCAGAAGTTCAATCTAATCATGAGAAGTGTTGATATTTTGCTAACGTAACAACGTGGTATATGGTTTGGCGTCCGCCCACTCATGACCTATTGACGTGTATCTGGAATATAAGCCCGCTGAGTGATGGAGGACAGCGATATTTCAACGATTGAAAGACAATAAAATACGACCTTCTGTTGTAATATCAGTAAATACTACCATCATGCATCGATGACATATTAATTATTTCTGACGGAAGTAATTAATGTTTCAACTGAAGGTGTCACGTGACAGAAAATATATCGGTGAGGAGAATCACCATTTTAAATGTAGACCGGTAACCGCAAGCGGTTAACCGACGAGTTCAAGGATCAATTGTGATCAGCCGAACGGATCTCGAAATTATTAACGTTTCCTTCGTCACTTATTTTACAGATATCCACGTCAGAGACTGGAGCAATTACAATAACAAGTGATACGTGCTTGCTTTCCTATGCCATCCTGCTCATGCGCACTGAGCCGTTGCTAGACTCGTCGCTTTAGATGGATGGCGGCAGTTTGATCAATCGCTCATTCACAGTACATCCCACCAGACGGTATCAAAATGGAATACAGGAAACGGGATTTATTGATACTTGTGCTACCAACAGACTGAATAGGAACTAAGGTGTCATAACTCATGATTTTATTTTACTCTATCGGTTCATAAAATCAAGTTTCCGGTTTTTTTTTACAACTTAAATGAGAAAGAAAAGCTCTTTGGAGATAATCTAACGTCACAAGACATCCTCGTTCGGTATAATGGAATCAAAACACAATTACTAAGATCATCTCTCATTAATAACAACGAACGTCCCAACCAGTCTGAACCGAAGATGGTCGCTGAATTATTGTGGACACACATGTAACTCATTACACCAGTTCCTGTGTACGCCATTACCACGGTGGATCCGAATGTTAACACCAATCAATTCATCGTTTATAAAAGATGGTTTAGGGGTTGGCCAATCACAGGGATGCTTCAATAAAGAACGTCTTTCTGTTAATCTGACAGATTAAGAAACTATCCTGTCGAAATTACCTTATTGAAGGTAACTATGACCTGTACTAACATTCTGTGCCCTCACACTATTCTCTGCACTCACACTTTTCTGTGCAGGCGTCCTCCAACTGGGCCATACACTTCAAAAGAAATCAAGATCATCTACATAAATAATGGCTAAACTGAGAGCCAACATTTCGACAAAAAGAATGTCCTCGTGAAGTTGGCACAGAATACCGTTTTTTCCTTCTCAAATTTATCCTAAAGAGTGCGTCCGCCTAGGGCGCTGTAGGACTATAGGACAAATATTCACATTTCTCCTGTTGAATAAATGTTTTTTTTTTTTTGGTCTGAATTTAAGACTGTTTTACTCATACTCTGTGTAAGCCTGAAAAATTGTGGTCAGTCGTTTGAAGAAATGTTTCACATAACGAGTATTTTGTGAAATCTCTCCTTTTTTTTGTTATCGAAATGTATGTCACCCATTGAAATCATGTGACTGACATGTGATGCATCCCGTTTACCAAGAGATACGACATTAAGATCAAGAAGCCCCTCCCCTCCTTATTTAGAGACGATACGAAATTACAATGGGCGGAAGAATAACATTGGATTCCTCATGCAACCTTTGAAGCTGGATATGTGAGTTACACTGGCAGTCGTCTGGTCATCTACCTTTGTCCTTCGTCTGTGTTTCGGGAAAGAGAAAGTATTGGAAAAGATTACCCTACACAAAATCTGAAAGAGAACTATGCATTCATCTTACAGATATATGAATATGAGAATTTTCTGGACATTTTTGTTGGGCCTACAAAATTCAAACTCTCTAAGAAAGGATAACAGGCAATCACCGTTACTTGAAATCAAACAGATCAGTGGCGATGGGTGTGAATGTTCCTGTGTGCAAATCCGGGGTTTAAACAATGGTTTTTATAGTGACTATGAGACATTCCGCATGAATTTGATTTTCACTGAGAAATTATCAACTCATATTCTACCTTTACGTCATGGAAATCTGACGCCGTTTCCCGGTGAAACTCGTAGAAATAAAAGAGCAATACTGAAGAGAATGGTGTCGAGGGACAAACGATTGGTACGACAAAAGTGTACAATACGTATATTGACTTGTCAACGAGACACAACATCATACTGAATCGTTTGAGGTGGTAATACCTCGAGTGAAGTATCAACATTGGGGAAAAGATACTGAGTGGAAGAAAATTTCACCACAAGTTTAAGCAGTGATAAGGAAAGTAAAGAAATGTAAATTCAAGGTCATAGTTGACTGCACTCTGTAGATATAAAGACACATGTCTGAAATTTTTTATGAACAACGGAAACGCCCTCACTCGCGAAACTTCAGTAGCAAACACGTGGGACAATAAGTCAAGTTAACATTCTTCCTCATTTGAATTTCTGTGTTGGAAATTTACATCTCTGCATGACTCTTACTTATGAGCGTCGCTTACTCTTTGTAATGTTAAGCTGTTCACGACCTGTATGAATGGGACTCAAACACCACACTCAGCGATCATGCTATAATTAGCTTCTAAGTTCACTTGTCTCATGTCAAATTAACCTGCTTCTTCAGCTTAAAATTAACGGGAGGTGAATTTTCACACGCCGTTTTGGGGGATCATGCTCTTCCGCCGTTATTACGTAAAGGAAGTCGTTCATTCATTGAAGATGAAGGAGAAATGAAAAGAAAGTATGAAACAGTTTTGATAAGGTATCAACGTGAGGTCAACTTCAAAACAGGCAAGGTAATTGTAGGACAAAAATAAGAAAAACTTCACTGAATATTCTGTGTAGTCTTTCTCTGTTACAAGGTCAAGATGAACTCCGTCCATGTTATGAATATTTAAAAGTCGTAACTAAGTACTGATTGTTCTCGAGTTTTGCGTATGTGGTAGTGTTTGGTAGACATGTGTATAATACGGACGCTACGGCATCAGGACTGATCAGCTGTCAATAAATCTGTTGGCAGCGTTACTTATGAATAAACATCACATCAGTGATTTGCTGAATTTGAAACAGCGGTTGCACGTGATCAATATCAGAGAAGTCAGGGCGGACACAGCTTGAGAATCACGTGGACAACTTAGTTGCTCCGTAATTTACTTTCATTAGAGGACAAAAACAAGCCAATGTCGTGGTTTGAAAAAGAAAAAAAAAAGAATTGCGATTCACGTCGTTGATACGTCATCAATAACTTTTTTCAATTTTAATGGTAAAGGGATCTGTTGAGGAGATAAAACAGGTGAAAAAGAACATCAAACTATGAATAATAGTTAAACGTATGTAACGTAAAATGATTTAAATCGCAACGTTAAACAGCTATACCTTTTTTTCCTACTTGAAAGGATCAAGAAGGTTTCAAGAAATTACAAACTTTGAAATACGAATACCCCAGTTCACATGGATCTGGATTACTCGTGTAAAGTAACAATGAAATGCCAAAGAAAACAAGAAGACATAAAAAAATTACAACAGCTCAAATGTTTGGAGTTTGCAATATCTGAACCAATAAGAAAAAAGAATCGAACTTGAAGAAGTTGCACGACAAAGCAATAGAAGTCAGTCCACAAAGTTTAGGAAATAACAAGCATTTCTTCAAGTTTGCGTCTTTTATCTATTCAACATGTGTATGAAACAGAAGGCTTTTGGTTTCCGATTTTAAGCAGAAAATCTTTCGTTTGCTTTTTCTTCAATCGACAGAAGCTGGCCATCATCCATTTAAATCAAGGTCAATTGTGTTTGAGTTTTGTGGAATTGCAACCCCACCCAAAAAATAAAATCAAATTAAATTAAATTAAATGGAAGAAAAAATATAAATAAAGAGGCTCTCTAGATCCACTGAAGTTGCAATAAAATAACATAATTCAATTCACTTCATTTTCTCAAATAATTCAGTTCAATTTTGATTGTTACGTCACTCACAGAATTGATTGTTTACGTCACTCACAGAATTGATTGATTGTTACGTCACTCACAGAACAGTTGACTCAACATACGTCACTGACACGTCATCATCACATTTATCAGTTTTAGGGCCGAGAGATGATGACGGTGAGATATGACAGAAGGAAATAGATGGAACGACGTCAAGAGAAGAGTAACCTCGACCCATTTACATAACTTGCAGTTTAACAGCAACAATATAGTAGTGATTCCAATAGTTACTAACATCAATATCAAAACAAATCAATGACATTTTCGCAAAAGTAACTTTTCCCTCATTTTTTTATGTATAATTACATTTTTTTTCTCCTTAAACCGGGACCTTAAAATGTTCTCCTTGTTAAAATGATATCCACGAAATGTTTTAAAGAACGACAGCAGGCCATCAATCACGGACTCCTTCCATAACAGGAGAGAAAATATTTTAAAAAAATATATGGGGGGGGTCCAAAGGAGAATGATAGTAACAATAAAACTCTTATTTACGATACCGCCAATTTTCTATTGAGTTTTATACAATGCTACTATAGGTCAAATTATTATTACTATTACTATTATTTTTCAACGACAGAGATCTTTTCTTTTCTCTTCCCTTCATTCATATTTTTTTTATCTAATACCAAATTACGATTACCACGCTAAAAGATTTATGGTTTTATTACATATTGTTACAGATAACATTCCATAATATCTTTCTTTTACTCTCCCTCTCTCTCTCTCTGAAAGGCCATATATTGTAACCAACCGACGAAATGTTTTGCAACGTGTCAACGTGGTATTGCAGCGTTGGTGTTGGGATATGGTTATTGACGGGGTGTTGTGTGTTCCGTGGACCCCCATTTTTCATTTTCTGTGATTGCTCGAAATGTTTTATTACAAAGAAAAGAAAACCCCGAATGCTTTGGTGGATATCAAAACGTAGTCTTTGATGTGTCGTTTGATTTATTGGTAATATCGTGTAAGACTTCCTCCACACAGAGAATAATGTCATGACGTGCAGGCGTAATGATAATAAATTAGGAGAAATGTTCCACATGATATATGCTACGCGTTGCCTCCTTGGCTGCTGTATATATAAATTTCGAAAGTTCTACCTTTCGCCTTCCTTGCCCTCATTTTTAATCTTCTCATGTAATTGATAAAAATCCAAACTACGATTTTTACCCTTATTTTTTTGCCCTTTTGAACGAAATTGTAGCATTGTTATCATCGTTTGTCTTAATATACAAGATGTATCTAAGTTATGAAAGGAGTTTAAAGCTTAAGGACCGCGACACAATAGAAGTCTGTATATAGTTTTGAACGGATAACATAAGAAAGAATAAAAGTTTGCATGAATTAGGACCAGACAGTACAGGGTAGCAAACAGAATCTCAGTGCGGTCGATGACGTTTGAATGATTCATGAATTCATAAAGACCTTTATGGGATATTTTCAAGATAGAACGCCCCTGCCCCATTATCTTTTTACAAGCCCATAGGCGCAATCACGAAACTTGCAAGGAATGCGTTTTTATTATCATAAACTCTCTTACTATATTACGCTTCTTGTCTTTTTTAAGTAGGACAGGTGGCTGAGAGAAGTAGCTTATTTTTTTTTAGTCTGTCTTGCTGGAGATGGGCAATCAACAGTCATCCTGAAAAATATTGCCATGACAATACTCCGACTCTTCCCCTCTCCCTGGACCCCCCTCCATGGAAAGAAAAAAATACCCTTTGTTATAAAAACACATTTGACACTTTTTCTCCATAGGAGTAGCCACCACAGTTAACGAAATTATGAAGTTTAACTGTATTTTTATTCAAAATTCCAGAGGATTTTTTTCGACCAATCTTACACTAAAACAGTTCTCAGTATTGCATAATCTGGCATGATTCCCTTATTTTGAATAAGAATTTAATATGTAAATCAGGAAAGAGTAAAGCTAAGACACTATCACAACAATAAGTCAGTCACAAACAATGCAACCAGGAATAGAATCTGACAATGGACAACAAAACGTCAGACCGCAAAATCCTTTATTCAACAAAATAATAATACATTTGACATTGTATCTTTGGCTCTAAAATTGCAAGGCGGGCTCTATGTTAACTGAAAAACTGTTTGCCATTTCTGTTGCTGTTAGGTATACTTTTCCACTATTTTACTTTTCAACAACAAATAATACCCTCCTTATAAAATAATACCCTCCTTATATGAATATTGTGGGTAGGATTGCGACACACACACGTAGAGACAGTTTGAACGTGTAACACTATAGGTTATTAGAATGTTTTGCCAATATTCTCTTTTTAAAGGAATATTACGGTACTGACATAGTGGAGGGTTTATTAAATTAAAAGACAATAACCCTCCAGTCACTGAATACACTTTAAACCCCATGACAATGTCTTGTTCCTAACTCAGTGTATTGCTTTTTGAAGTAAGACTCCTTTGGTCAGGAAAGATTTCCAGTTGCCTCAAGGTCACTGAAATGCCACGTAACATCGGCAAATTTTTGCAAGAACTGTTTTTTTGTTCATTAAAATTGAAGCACTTACTTAACCTTAAACTCTGACACCGGAAAAATCTGAAAGTGTAGATTGGGTTATTATAGATTTAGTTTGAAATATCGTGGAAACTAAGATCACATATCTTATCGTGACATTTCTGTTAAGTAGTTATGCCTTTGTGACATCACATTTCCCATAATTCAATGTACCATTTTGAATTAGATATTTCTTTAAAGGGAAATAAGCGTTTGCTTCACAAAAAAAAAAAAAATACCCATATTTTTACAACCAATGTTTATGGACACAGAATAATAGATTATTCAAAATGAGGAAAGACAGTAGCCTTCTTTTCAAGAAGTAAGTTTCTCACAGATAGAAACTCAGTTATTTGTTGCTTAACAATAATTTTTTCACCCCAACTTTTCAAAATTCGAATGATGCATCCTCCCGTTTCTCATCCCATGCATATTGTTTTGAGGAGATGAAGCTTTTGGAGATGTTTAGTGATGAGACTGAATGCCTCAACAATGATTAAAGCTATTTCTTCGTATGACATGTTGGTATATTCTAAACGCCCTATTACCCTTTAAAAATACACCAAATGAAACTTTTCATGGAAACGAAACATTTTTACATGGTTTTCACCATAAGGAGAGAAGAATATTACTATACATTGTAAGATACATCAATTTTCTTCAGTGGCCAACCCCTTTATGTAAGTTTCTACTCTTTATAATTATGATTCCAGTATACAGGCGAACATGTCACTTCGAGTTTATTTATGGTCAGGAGTAAACTTAGTAGACTTAGGCTATATGAAAGTTTTATATGAATATGTAACTTTTGTTAGTTAGAAAAAATATGATTTTATGGAAACGGGTTCAAAAATATTACTTTTTAACCACCGACTGCTCTCTCAAACGGTAAAATAGTTAAACAGGAACGCCTACCGGTTTTATCACCATTGGCTTTACTGACAAATAAAAATAAATTTACTTTTTTAAACTTAAATATATCGCCCTCGTGTTGATGTAGTATAGTAAATACCACAACTGGTACACGTGTTGACCGTTGTCATGGAGGGGGGTGGGGGGATTAGGAGAGGCTTCCTCGTCGATTGTTGCAAGCATGGGGAATTATGAAATTTGTGGCATTTATTAGATAAAATGTCAACTAAAATGGACGTGGTCTTGCTGATAACTTAGTCCTCACTCCAGTGGTCCAGTCAGGGAATCAAGTGGACATATATTATCCTGTCTGAAATTTGTTTACTACAAGTAACGTGTCTGACCTATATAGGAACTGAAACAAGATGACCGTCTGTTTGTGTCTGACCATCACAACATAGTTACGCAATCTACAGAGGGAATTATAAGTTAAAATTCGAAATAGTTCATAGAGTGGAATGAGATACTGGTATGCTATTTGTCAATAATTTTATCACAATAATAATATTTTAAACAACACTAACTTACAGTTTCTTCAAAATCATTTGTTTCAAATAATAAAAATGTTAAACCAGTACTTCAAACGGATCATGTCATGATGTTGTCAGTTCTTTAAAGAGTATATTTTAGACGACAAGAAATAATGCGATTGAAAAAAAGGAGTACAGTGCAAGTTTGAGGAAATGATTAATTCAATGAAGAAATAAAATTAAAAAACGTATTACAAAAACTTACTACTTAATCCTTCGTCTGTTTTGTAAAAATTGTGTTTTTTTTTTGTTTTTGCTTTGAGTGTATTATATCTTACAGAATATCTTGTTGCATGCATAATGTGACGTTTGTTTTTGCTGATCAATATTGTTTCAACACAACTAATTCGATTACGTTGCAGCATCGTTCATCACATTGCTTTTGTACTGAAATGTTACGTCAGTTTAATACCATCCACCTAACGATGAAACCATACTTTACACCAGGATGATAACTTGACGAGCGTCATCAAACATCTGAGCATTTCACATCCTCCTCACAATTCCACAGCCTCAAATTCAAAGCCATTAACTTAAACGATCCTTAAATACGAAAATATTGACAATCATTGAAAGTACATGCTTGTTATCAGACGACTATGTTACTGCTACTACAGCAGCAAACATTTCCACGAAACTCACAACGGTGCATTGTGGTTACTTTCTACTAACAAGGTTTAAACAAAAGTTAATTTAAGTGGTCATTAAACTTCATGACTTTCGACCGCTCATCGATTTAAACATCTTGTCGAATTATTGTTTTCGCACTTACAGAGAAGATTATATTAGTCTTGTTTTGTAGGATGATATGGCAGCTTTTTGCAAATCTGCCATATTGTCTGTATATTGTTTCAACATCGCAGATATTTAGGTTTGGTAATTTAAGATTAAGGTACATTCCGAACAAGCAGTGACAATAATTTTCATTGCCTAAAAGTGACTTAAGTATTGTCGATATCTGGTAACGAAGATTCGTTGTAGTAGGCCTACATTGGGAATTAAGTTTGTAAGTCTAACATAATATTTCAATGTTTAATCATAAATATTCCATTATCATTTCTTCAAATGAAATCAAACATAGGTAAAATATAAGATGATGACGTCACTGTTAAATCAACCGCTTTTCCATCACTTCTGTCGTAAACCACTTTTCTTTTGTTGAAGTCGCATTTTGCAAAATGAAATTCAACAATTGTAAATATCAACACAAAGGTCCCTCTCGATTTATAAAGAATGTTTCAAACTCATACGGAGATTAATAAAAATGACAATCAGAAATTTTATACTTAAAGTATATTACAAAATTTCGGTTAGAGACACATGTTTTGTTCTTCGTTTTCATACAAAGATATAACTTAATTTCGGTGAAATTATTACAATTGAATTACGTCTGACAAGGGGTGTATTACGGGTCAGGGTGTGGGTCATGTTCACCAATTAAAATTGCTCGTTAATGAAGAATCATAGCATACAGGGTGAGCAGCATTGGTAATTTTTTTTTTACTTTTTTTAAATTTAGAAACCAAAACCAAAATCAAAGAACATGTCCTTACCCAATATTACGTAATAGTTACGCTAACTTCCCAAACATTTTATATTAGTTTTATCGTTTGAAGATATCACGATCAAATAGGTGTAAATATAATGTATTTATGAATATTCTTTGATGAAAAGTATATGTTTTTTTGTATTGAGAAACATTTAAATCGTTGGTAGGAGCTAACAAACGTATACAAAACACTTGTCAACACTGTCAGGATCACCATGACAACCAACTATTAGACGTTGACGTTACCTCCGTTAACGACTGTCGGTCGATTTATCCTGGCTTGTGAAATCATCATTCGACGTGGGTTCAAGAGACGGTGATGGCAAAGTGTGTTGATGGTTTGAAAACAGAAAACAAAATACTTTGGGATTTAAATGCAAGACAATGATGACGGATCTGAGTTGCTATTTACCAACGGAAAGATATTTTTCACGTTGTTTTGGTTATGTCTATGCATTAATTTGATTTGATACATATACCGACCAGAATTAAACAGAAATATCGACTTTCTCTGGAGAACATCTAAGATTGAATTTAGACAACTATATCCAGTTATTCTACTGATGTGAATTAGACTTTATCCAACTAGAAGCAGGATAGAAATAAACCCAAAACAAACTGGATCAAGTTTCAGAAGAAAAATAATATAGTCTAAATTGAACTGGTCTTGGTCTTTCTGTCGCCAAAGCAGTATTGCGCGTGCGCTGTATATATATTTGGCTCCGTCAATCATCCATTGTGAGATGTGTGAAGAGATCATCTTGTTTTCAATAATTACAGAAACAAAAAATGTTACGTTTTCATCCCCTAATCCTGCTAAGCCAAATTGATTCATCTAAATGAGATTGTTGCTTTCTCCTCAATCAGTTTGATGTTATTCTAGAGTTATTTCGCTCTTTTTTTTCAAAGAATAATCCTTTCTCTAAAATCCACTTTATTTCTTTTTTATTGCGTTATAAACGGTATTCGATAGAGAGTACAACCAATAGGCCATGTCAATATACACCAACTTGTATTACATGAGTGTTAGCAAAGTTAATGTCATCTGCTGACGGCTTAGCATATCCGGTAAGTCTGTTTTGTTAATTCTTCGTTTTCATTCTTTTGTTTCAGGCGGACGTGTATCACTCATGCACCAGATGTTCCTTATGCTTTGATTAATGGTACATAGCGACACTCGCTTGGAAGGGTAATGCATCATTTGTTCTACTTTGGGACACCGTGTGACTCCTCGATTGGAAATAATTGAAGAGTCCTTCTATATTTTACCCACAAAAAAAGTGATCACACCCTACCCATCTAGCTGTTATGAATATCGTTTAGTGACCAGATTCTGGAACTGAATTTACTGATGGCTATTGTCGACACGGTGAAGATATTTCAAAACAAGAAAGAACAAAATCATATTTAAAACTTGTCGAAGTGGAAACAGTACCCCTAAAGTGTGTTTTAAATATATCTATATAGATTTGTTTGGACACATTGATAAGGGTTTTTCTCAAACTTATGGGTGTAGAAGAAATTGTTTGCGTCCCTGGAAGAACCCTTGCCCCCCTGACGCAGGATCCTATCGAGAAAAGAAAACTCAGTATCACATTTTAGAACTTCCTTGAAGCAATATTCAGACGTCCCGCCTTCAGAATTACTGTCTCTCTCAGTTCTATTTTTCTTTGACATGCTGATTACTTTATTGAAGAATTCTCAGTTTTATCGACCCGACGATATTACGGAAATTATTCATTAATTGATCTTCCTCGTTCATAATTTTGTAATTCATCAGCAGTGAATGATCGGGAGATTATTTCAATTTTCAAAGTATGATGCGTCCTGTTTTGATGTACTTTTCATCTAGCTTATTTACATATGAGTTTGCTATAAACAATTAACTTCAGAAATAATTGATGATTGGAGTAAGTTCTCTGATGATGTATGTTGTTTAATAAGAAAAAAAATATGCAGTTATAGATCCGTTCACGTCGTTTGAAATTCTCTTTTACATCATCAATAGTACTGCTGAAATATTTTGTTATGTCATATATGAATGGTTTCTCTTTATCTTCTTTTTTTTCTGTCTCAAATGTCCACACTCTGGAATCACCTCAACTCACCCCACCCCAGTCCCCGCCTCCCCTCCAGAGGAGTATTGAACACTATTGCTGTGTGCATTCAAACGATTCCTTACATAATTTTAGCTTGAAACAAAATGGACTTATAATAGCCTAAATCACAGTTAAATGCCAGAAACTACATACATATACATACATTTGTGTCTAACGGAAGCATGAGCCTTACCCTATATTTACTGATGTATATGTACCCAACATAGCAACAAAAACATATCGAATAGTTCATAACACGTCCCGTTTTGAAAACAAGTTGCAATTTTAATTAAAATAATCAACAGAACCTCTCGGATTTTTTTCTTAAGAGCCATGGCCTCAGAAAAACCAACAGCAGACTGCGGCTAATTTTCGGAGTACCGTTACCAACGCGAAATTTCCTAATCTGAGAGTCGTATACGGTAGGCGGCGTTCTTCATGATTTTTTCTCTTTCAAACTTTTATGAAAGTATGCACAGATCAGTCGCATAACAAAGCAAACAAGAAGTCACTCCACGCACCATGTTCTTAACTCATCTCAGCAGGCACATGTGAACTGCTTATTTCATATATCATGATTCATACCAAATTACAGCTACCCCTCTGAATAGTTTTTAATGAAGTTTGCCAAATAGCATAGTAAAAGTGGATCGATGTAACTTTTCCAACGAGACTTTAACCCTGACGATTGTATTCCCATCTTGTTCTGATCTTTGTTGATATCTTGTAGACATGAACATGTTTACAAACAATCAATTATAGTTTGACAAAGACGCGAAAGGGACAATTTACGGTGAACCGCAAGAGGAAAGCTCCCGGCATGTAATGCTATTACCATTCGGCTTCATCATAATAGTCGGTACGGTACACCAATACATATATATAAAACAGATGTTTCATTTAGTTTTACATGAGGTACTTTTATCTCATTTATGTGACGGCCTAGCTTTAGATTGGGGGGAAAGGGCGAAGAAACAAATATACTTGTTTTGTTGCATGTTTGACTTCGTATGTTGCTAACCCAGTGTGAGTCAACGTACGGTAAAAGGACGTTTCAGCCTGATCTAGCCGTCTGCCTTCTCTTCGTGTTCAAAGGAAGTTACGATTACTCCAAACAAACCAAGACGCAACTGGGCAAGAGGGCCAGTAGTCAAGATGGCGAGAGGGTGGGGGGGGGGGGTGCTGGTGGACAGCGCTTCCCTTCAGAGCCATCTATTTCTATTTCGCCCCTTGCCCTACCTCTAGATATTTGATCTGGCTATGGGTCTGGCTTAGCAGATATTTCCAACCCTGAAGGATGAAGATAGTCTTTAGAAGGACTTTCCCAGTGCACTCTCTCTCCCTCCCTAAAATGAGACATAACATGGATCCCGTCGAGATTATGAAGAGTGTTCTCCATGGGACGCTTTAGGGGGCGGAAAGGACGGGCGTCTTAGTAAAAATAAGTTGATAAAGGACTACTGCCATTTCAAAATAGAGCAAATATATCATCTCGAAGATGCAACATTTTGTATTATTTAGCATCTATTATAAAAAAATAATTTCTGGCTTTGAGATTGGACCTAATCCCCTCAAATCACGCATGGACGAACCCCCTCTTCAATCTATTTCGAAATCTGTCGAAAACGCTGAAAATAGATAGCTAAAATGAACCAGAACTAACATTGTCGTAGGAGTTCTGTAAGTCGGCAGAGAGTAAAGTACGGTGGTTATAAATTGCAATTATACTTTTTCAGTTGACTCCCATTCCTATTAGGTAAAATCTCACATTAAAGTTAAGGACGTATTTTACTTTAGAAAGAAAGTATATGCTAAGTTTTTTTTATTCCGATCAATCTTACCTGAGGTACAAAAATAACTGGGGAAAATGAACATATCCAGGAAATTTGAGAAGAATTGACATGGAAATGCCAAAAGGAGGGATTATAATGGGACAATCAGCAGGAGGCAGACGTACAATCCATTTTTCAAGGGCACGTGAACGAATCTCAGATAAGAATTTGATACCAAGCACAAACATACATTATTTTTCGGATGAAACTGCATAGAGGAGCTTACTTTGGTTGAAATTTTATAACCAAGATTACAGGACAATTGTGAAGATTCAACGAATACGGACGTCTTCACCGATGCTCAGCCTCCAACAGTTGAAAAAAAGATGTTATTCGAAGTTAAGGTGCTTGTTTACTTTGAACTGAAGCCACCTGTTTTTAAGGTATAGATGCAACTAATGGTAACTTACTGCTGAATGTTTTTTTCTATATTAATTACTTAATGCAGAGAATATGGTATTTTGTAGACAATTGTTGACTGATGATTAGATTAACGACGTCAGAGTCACAGGTCGGAAGCAATGCATACCTGATCCCACAAATGAAATAAAGTCCTGCTGAGAACATTGTTTTTACAATTGTCAATTACGTCAAATTATTGGTAGGCTTAACAATTAATTACACCGAAATGTTTTCTTCTTAACACAAGGTTCGGAAGGACAATTAACCAGAAGGTAATCATATCGTCTTCTCAAAAGATACGGCAACTATTATTTGGAACCAATTTGTCTTTTAAAAGGCAACTATATTCTCATTGTTTTGTTCTGATAAGTTCGACGAAACGTTTCACGTTGTTGGCGCTCATGTTTGTGGTATTATAATAACTTCGTTGAAAATACAGGTGATTGTGTGTAATATCATTTTCACACCATTAAACACATCCTTGAAAAAAAAAATACTTCTCTCATGGTTTATTGTTAGAAGTAACTCTTAAATTAATGCACTGCAGTGGGTTGTAAAACAATGATCAATCACGTAAGCTCTGTAAAATGTTCAGGGGTAATTAATATTCATTACATTTCATATGTTTGTGTTATTTTAAGTAGATCTTTCCGGTTCAGGCCTGTACCAATTCATTTGAATGCATTGCGATTGAATGAGAATATGCTGTAGACATAACATAAAATGACAATTGAACAAAATAATGAAAAATAATGTCAAGAACAATTTGCTTTTACTTACTTATTTTTTTGGTCGTGTTCTATAATAATGTTATTCAATATTTTCTGTATTGTTTTTTTTTTATTTTTTTAGTAAGAAATGTTATTCCAACCATTAGTCGTTTGAACTACTCTGTGTAGGCCTAATCTCAGTTTGTAAGTTTCAGAGTGGCAGATGGGCGGTGAAGGGGAAGGAGGTTGACGTACTTTCTCAATGGTCTGATTCAAAACAAAATTCCAAAGTAAACTCAAACGTAACTTTTAAATGCTGTTTTCAATAGGGGAGGAATGACAACGTACGTTGAGGAAAACTTAAACTTCAGATTATCTTATAAGTATAGGCTATGGGCTTTAGTCAAGAAAACTAAAAATTCTTTCAGTAAAAAGTTCTTTGACATTATATGGTACTTAGTTGTGCTACTGCTGGTTTGATAATGGCATTGACACAGCCTATTCGTAGTCGCTTTCAAAGAATTCCGTCGTTGAAGTTAAAGTTATTCTCATCTTGAATTTTGATGATGGAAGGTTTCGTTAGATGAGCTCTTCAAATGAAAAAGACGAAAATGTTTCGTTTTCCGATGCCTTTGCAGTTGTCGAGATTAATCGTTTCTCTGGCATTATTATGTAACCGTTGTGATGGCGAGAATTACTATTTTATCTATTTTTTTTCAATTGTTACCGTTGACTTTGTTTACCGGTGTTAAATGACGTTTAACGTCCAATACAAGAATTAAAGTTTAAAAAAACTTGAAACAATTAAGATTGTTTCGAATTAGTTTTATTTCTTGAAATATGCACGGATTGCGGTATCATCAGTTTCATACACTGCCATAAGAGTCTATATAAATACCCAATAAATGTGAATGTATTACTGACTCGTACAAGATGGAACTCGAAGTCATACCAAATATGTATGCATGTTTGTAGTACACCCATTGCTTCACCATGCATAAGTTTATAGCCTCTTTAAGTTCTAATTTAATTCATCGTAACACTGTTAATTATCAACTTACCTTCTGCGGCCTTTAGTATGCTCGTCTCGAGCCCAGTAAATGTTTTTGTGGTCAACTGTTCCAGAGCGGTGAGGGGAGCGTCAGGGGAGTCTCTACCGAGCAAGACGGCTGTCTGTTGATCGCTCTTCGCATCATTGATGAAAGCGGCTGTGGCAGCGGTGACGACTGCTCGGTTCACGGGACGTGGTCGGGGAAGGAGAAGTCCTTCTCCAGCCACCCATACAGAATCGAGCCCTCTGTTCGGTATCGGGCAGAGTTTATGCTTCAGAAATTCTAAGGTGGGCACGGAGTGTTCGTTGCTGCTGTTGTTTTTCTTCAAGATATCTTTAATTAAGAAAGACGTGAACGGTTTGTCATTCCGGGAAGGGGAGCTTACCTGCCTCACAATGGGGGAGGAGTTCTTCCGTTGCGAGCTCATTGTTTGGTAGGCTATGATAACTGTCGTCATAACGCCTTTCAATACACTGATGAAGTCAAATCAATCACCAAGTTAAAAAACACTACAAAAATCTATTATCGATCTTGAACACAGGAAAAGTAAATGGGTACGTCATTAGTTAATGTATGTTTGAAACTTGTAAAAAAAGGTCAATTTTTTTAAAGTGTTCCTTGTGCGTCTCGACGTTGGAAGAAAGTTTGGAGGGTAAGGGACATATATCGTTCCTTCGCGAGTTTAAAAGGTAAGACGTAAAAGGATATGTATTCTCTTGGTCTCCAAAACGCACCGAATAAAACTCTTAAAACACGGAGTTATGATAAAGATACCAAGTTCAGTTATAATGATGAAGTTTTCAAACCGGACCTGTCGGCAGTTGGAACAGTTTCCACGAAAACACGTACTCCTGTCTGGAAATGAAATGGTTCTGAGTTGACGGGACCTGCCAGTGACAGAGGACTAACAGCACTGTTGTGGTGAACGACATCGACAAGAAAAAAAACCCTGCAACTTCTGATTTGCCTTGTTAATATGACGAAAATTAGTCTCTCTACCTTTTCGTCCGTGTGAAAAACTTTCTCGTCTATTTTCCGAGCAAATGAATCCAAGGTGTTATCTCGACCACTTTCTACGGTGCCCCTCGGGTAACAGTAAACGGGCAACAATGCACGGTCGTCCCACATCCGCGGAGCTGTCATCATCAATCGTTAAATCTCACCCTAAGTGGTCCGAGTTAACGCCTCTCATTGGCTATTCACATCAAATTATCCAATTACGGTGAACGTATCGATGTAGGCTGCTGTCTGATCCAATCAACGTCGAGCTTGTACAAATATATGACAGTTGACTCGTGATCTCACAAGAGTTTGTCATGGATCGCCCTCTCTCATTCGCTGAAAGTTACCCACAGCCCGAAAAGGATCGTAAAACAGTTTTCTGTCCAAAACAAAAACAAAACAAAAACAAAAAAGAGACTTGCAAACAATCGGTAAACAGGTGTTGGGGAGCGCGTTTTCCTGAATGCCTTCGTTATATGGAGGTATGTTACGATTTATTGTGGTCACTGGTGGAACTTCGCAGTTGTTAATGTATTTAACAGTCGCTGCCTTACTTTAACAAACCGTTATAGACATGTATTCAACGGCTATATTCAGTGAAGAACAGCTACTATTTTGTTTTGAATTTTATTATTAATAGTCCTTAAAAAGATGGTCCAGCCACAAATATAGCTATGATATGTTGGAGAGTCAGTAAATCTGACCATTACTGTGAAACTTACATTCAATCCCCATATGTGGTTCCCGAGATAATTCCTAATTACACACACACACACACACACGCACACACACAAATCGATGGCATATTATCGTAGGATATTCTTGTTGTGTAGCCAGGGTTTGTTTCCACTTCTATTTTCGTAAAACTGTCAAATTATTCACACAGAGAACGACATTTAGTTCTTGTGTACTTCGATGATTGAACTATACATGGACATGACTAATGAGACAAAATAACACAAGTCTTGAAATTTTTATTTTATGTTGATGTAATAGAGACTGGAGAGAATACTCCAGTAAAGGAGGGTATGCTGACAAATATGTGTGAAAAAAAAACAACAACAAATAAACACAACACACAAAGGAGTGAACAATCGTTTGATACCTTATAGACACCACTTAGAAAAGAGCCTGGAGGACAATAAATCAAACTTTCCTTAAATTTTGGCTTTATCTTTGCAGATATCACTACAATCCCCTCCCCACGTAGGGGTGGGGACATTGCAAACATACGTCATTATGTGCTTAAACGTCATCATCTTGTGGAAAGAATATCTCAATCGATGAGGTATACAATAAATCGCCTGTAGGGGAACTGTTGGAAACTTTGAGAAGTCGTGAAAATACTAACACGTGCCCTCCTTGTAGACCATTAAACGGCAAACGTTTTCGTTTTTAAGACACTGCCGTTGTTTTTTTTTATAGCATTGTATTTAACCAAGCTTCAGTTTACATTTTTTTAATAGACGGCCTTATATGTTCAGTTTCGATTATACGTGCAAGAGCGATGAGCAAACGATAACATAATCAAAGATAGCCAGTTTCCCAGAAATAACGTTAGGCATAAATTTATCATTACGTTGTGTTTGAATGTGTTTACTAATGTTCTTGCTTGACGTGACGTACGCCCTCTATTCTATCTTCCTATGATACATATCTACAAAGTTAAACTATTACTGGTATAATTGAATATGCCTGAACAATATTCTACTTAATATATAGGTCGATGAGATGCGTTATAAGACTGCTGCTCCCCTTGTCGTTATCTCCAGCTTATTACAAATTTTATTTTTTTTTACCCTTATGTCACGAGTGTAATCAACTCAGATGACTGGAGCTAACTCGAAACGGCTGTTACCGCTATCCAGGTCTGGTTTAGTCCTAAACAGCTGGTTCCGTTTGCAAAAGTACGCAAGGCAGTTTAGTCTCTCGTTCGCCCTGTCCACAAGTGTCCCAATCGTTTATGAAAGTGCTGTTATAAATATAAATAATGAACACTTTGTTTGACTTTTTTTCGGATGGCCAGTGACCCAGTGGGATTGTTCACTGTAGTGCATGGGTGGTGTACAGAATGTATTCAGATACATGCGGTCTAAATTCGTTTTACTAGTGGGTACTAGTGGGGTGTTTCTTTTGGCCCGGATGGTTGGGACATGGACACTTTCATGATTGTCATTTACCCTGTAATAGAGGGCGCTTAAGAATAATATGAACAGCTGTTTGGAGTTCTCTCCTAGCTTCCCAGGTGATGGGAATTGGTGAAACAGTGGTGAGCAGGATTTAGGAGGAAACGGTTGCACGCAATGGCTGCGGATGTGACCATTGTATGTGTTTAATACTTAGGGTTAAAATCCTTGGAATGGGGGGGGGGGGGACGGGGGGCAAAATTTTTGGATTAAAAAATAAGCTTGTTCAAAGAGTGAAAGATGACGTCTGTCCAGTGTGATTGGCGCCGAATTATACCCTATGGCTACCAGGCAACGTTAATGATTATCAAGTTCATGGAGAATCCGCAGATGGACTCTACCAGCTGGTATTCTGTTGCTTGCCAGGTCTCATTTAAAAAAATCCACCGATCCCAAAGACGAGATGTGCTGTTTAAAGGAAAGAAAGTTACCCGTATCTTTAATCTTCTATCGTTTTCTTGAGTATTTTATTCTTTTATTGTTTTCTTTTATTTTATTTTTACCAATCTGGAATAAACATGTTTCTTTCAAAAAAAGTTTCATTAATTAAGGCTATAATTACTGTGGAAAGAAGTGTGAAATAAGTTTTTCGGTTACAAAATTTAGCGGATCCGAGCCCTGTGGTAATTGTGCGGCACTTCCGTGTGAATACTACCGCAACGAATTTGGAAAACGCAGGAATGACAACACATCCTGCTTTTGAGCCGGACCGAATATCTACATTTTCCTTCCTGCTGCATTCTCAAACTAAGAGATTTGCATTCCCATGAAATAAGACCTTTACAACACCTGACTGAGCAGTCAGTGTCCCTTTCCGAACTAAAAATGTTCAGTTATGTGGCTTTACCGTACAAAAAAAACAATAAACAAACAAAAAACCAATGAGTTTCAACAATATTTGCTTCAAATCACAACGCTAAACAAAACAGTTTGGACATTCATAACTCATATCGTACGATAACTCATGCGTTTGATTTTGACGGAAATTGCTACGTAATGCAGAATGAGAGTTTCAAGCAGATAACCAGTTGGTAATTTGATGAGTGCCTAAATTGACGAGGTTGTATCACTTTTGAAAGTTCGGAGGGTTTTTTAAATGAAATAACCTTTCTTCTGCGAGGTGGTTTCTCCTCCACCTTAAACGACATTGATCCGTCGCCTATGTACGACTGCGGCACTTACAACCTATCCAATTCCGTATTTAAAGTTAATAGTCTTCACAAACTGACCGAGTCGGAGCTACCTAGTCCGTACCATCATCCCTCAAATAGAATATTTTACATTCAAAATATTTTGTGGCTTTTTTTTTAATGTTTTCGTTTTGCTTGTTAGAGCAACCGTGATTTAAGGACCTATTATATTCCCAAACGTATTTCAAATAGCGAGAAATCTTACACGTCCGCCGTCCCTGCAGCGTGAATCAAGCCAGTCATGGAGCAAAGATTCAGGTCGCACCTGTTCAGGTCAAGTTGCCAAAGGAGTTAATACCCTCCTCTCCTGTTCAAAAAACAAAAAATAGAAAGAGAGAGAGAGGGAAGGATGAGAATATTTGTGGACTGTTGACACTATTTGGCAACCTATAACTCGACTGAGGAAATATGGAGCAGTAATTTATGTGAACGTTTATCGTTCATATTACGAATAGGTCTATAGGGCGTATGCTACTGGCTTTACACAGAGTCTTATATATATATATATATATATATATATATATATATATATATATATATATATATATATATATGGCTCTGACTTTATAGGTCAGCTAAGTTGCAACTTAAGGTACATGCAAAGAAAGCGAATTCACCCCAGATATATTACGAATTACTATCAGTACCGCATGCTTCCAAGTGAATGTTGCAATACAGGAGGTTGCAGGAAAGTCCTGTACAGGAGGGAGAGGTGGTGGGGGCGTATCGCATCGAATCCCATTAAATAAGGCCGGGTCGTTTCGTGTATAGTTCTAAAAGAAGTCTAAAGGAAAGTTCCACATTTATTTGACTGTCGTCATATATACAGATATATTCAGGAACGAGGATACAGTGTACCGTGTTCCATCCATCTCGATACACCTATGCCTCAAATCTACAACTATGGGCATTTGTAAATGACCCTTGTTCATTGTTGCTACTTGATTAACGCAAAGGGGCTTCTTAAAGTTAAAGATTGATTAGATCAGGGAGGGCACCTCCCTGGTTAGATTCAACAAAAAAAATTAGAGTAGGACCCATGTACACTTAATTAAAAAGTGAACTTTAACTGTGCCTTCAATCGCATTTCTTTAAGACAAATTTCCCGATATCATGTAAATTTCTACTTATAATAATTGAGGAACTCAAGACTGTGGTTTCATTTTAGGGAAGAATAAACACAAACAATGAACTAGAACAAAACCAAAAATCTTTACTCCTTTTTCCCCCACAACAATCTAGTTCTTTTTTATCATTACGAGGCTCACACTATTGGAATAAACCGAAAACAAAGATATTAATATAACTTCTAATGGACTGCACAAAATAATTTTTGTACAATTGATCGAGTCAATCGATCAATCAATCAGTCAATTCATCAATCATTGATTACTTAATTTCTCCGAGGTTATAGCGCAAGACTAACGTATTGGTATTGCGTTTCACCATGGAGCTAAATACGCTCCATGGTTTCACAGTATTCTTTTTGAGAATATCCTCCAAGCAGAAACCCTTCTGCTGTTTTGTTCGTCGGCATCGATTAGTAATTACCAAATACAAGTGACCTTGAGGTCGTTGATTGACTTCAGTGATCCATCATTATCCATGCTATCAATCTCCTATCTTCCAAAATAGCTCTTAAAAGGAATGCTCCGCCCAAGGTTGGTATCCATTTCGTTATAGTATGATTTAACTCATTTAATTTTTCCTTTTTTTAACGCCAAATTTGAGAAACAAGTTTTCATTCACCGCGTGATTGTTAATTTAAACCCCATGACACAAATTGATCACTTGACACTCGTCAGCCTGAAACAAAAAAAAAGGAATATCCTTGCTGTCAAACGTCAGGTACAAAACCCGCTTTGATTGTGCGCAACGTACCCTCCATGGCCGCCGTCCTGTACCATACAGACCTTATCGGAGCTAGCAATATTGTGGTTGTGTCTTGAGCTTTCGTCTCAATGACAATACCAAAACGAGCCAGAAATGAGATAATTAATTTGTTGTTTGAGAACCCTTCGGGTTTCGAATCTCCTCCAATGCTAGAGGCAGTTTTGTTATCAGTGGAGAACTTAAGATAGACCGCTTGCCATTTATGACAAGACCAATCAAGCTCTTCCATGACGTTGGCGAATCCCTGGCAGGGGTATAGAAGGTTGGGCTTGGAGATCACTAAACTAAAACGTGCCCATCAGAAAATTGTAACAATGCATGGCTGTTTGATCATCATAAACATCTAGGAGGGGTTAAAGCGACATATTGCGCTGATTTGTGAGGATTGAAAGGGAATTACCTCGCAATTTAATATAAGCGCAGTTAAGCACAGTTTTACTTTTTTTATTTTTGGTCTTCCTACGGATTATGCTTTTGATTGCTTATCTACGTTTTACACTCATTGTTCTACATCTGATCAGCAGATAATTTTTTAAGAGTTCTTAGCCCCCTTTTTCTTATTTAAGGATTTAGTTAAAGCTGGAATATGAGACGAAAATTTTCAGGGAAAGTCAAATTTCGTGGAAAATGTCGTAGGTACTACACAAGAAAACATTGCTTAAGCCTCATTTTTGCATACACGAATATTCACATCCATTCACATTGGTCTGTTTGATTTCAAGTGACGGTGATTGACTGCTATGCTTTCTTGGAGAGAATTTTTGTAGGGCTAGCGAAAATGTTCAGACAATTTTCATATCCATATATCTGGAAGATGAGTGCATAGTTCCCTTACAACCTCTTAACGGAAACACTGAGGAAGAATAAGGATATATTTCCAGGCGATTGCCAGTGCAACTCATAGTCCAGCGTTAACGTTGTAACAAAAAAAAAAATGCGCTTTGTGTGTTTTCAGTAAACTTTTGTAATTCTTATACTTTTGAATTCGTATTAATGTACTTGCTTCAGTTAAGGTCCTTGTGATAGAAACGCCTAAAATAGTGTAACTCCCTGAAATAAAGAGGTTTATAACAATAGCAGTGGTACTAGTAGCAGTAGCATAGTAGTAGTGTCGTTAGTACTGAGCTATACTAGTGGAAGTGGAAGTGACAGTAGCAGTAGTAGTAGTAGTGGCAGTGGCAGAAGTAGTAGTAGTAGAAGTAGTAGTAGTAGTTGCAGTCGCAGTAGCAGCAGCAGCAGTAGTAGTAATAGTAGTAGTAGTAGTAGTAGTAGTAGTAGTAGTAGTAGTAGTAGTAGTAGTAGTAGTAGTAGTAGAAGCAGTGACCCGAGCGCTATAACATTTTGATTAAGACGAAAAAATCATTCTTTTAAATTTCTCATTAGTGCTGGGGCTCACATCGAGGAACAAGTTAACTTGAAATTGTGTTTATATTTTCTTTTACCGGCGTTCATAACTTCTGTATATAGAATTGCACAGGGAAGATACTTGTGTGTAATATTTGGAGGGAACCTTTTTCGTCGAAAGTGCCAGTATCCACTCCTACTTACAAGTTTCCAAGCTCTTACTCAAGGATTCCCCGATATGGTATTAAATGACGCGAAATTCCTTTTTCAAGGTTACTTAATTGTTAGGAGCAGATGAAGTCGAAAGTCGACCTTAAAAAGTAGTGTGACATGAAAATGGTATCTGGAGTATTGTGTGCACTAAGCATTGAAAATGTAGAAAATAGCCACAAATTCCATCAAAATTAGTGAAAGATTGACCAATCTACAAGAAAATTAGTGCCTCACCGATGTATCATGAATAAACATTGTTAACTATGCAAATTTGTGACGTCATGATATGAACTTTTATGACACATCTTATTTTAATCCTTTGTTATGTTACCTCAGTTATTTTGATGAAATTTGAGGATTTTATTTATTTGAGGGTTTTATTTTGGAAGCATATCTTTTCTTCGTAAAAAATATCGATATCACTTACCAATGTGAAACTCAGTAATTACCTAATTTAGAGGCAAAATGTATAGGCTAAACAAAAGAAAAATTCACACTGTGCAACAACCCACGTCATCTGTTTGGCATTTTTCTTAAACTTTGGAAAGTCATATCTCAAAGATGGTAAAAGGTATAAACAAAATACTAACGGATTTTCACTCAGATCACGTCAGTGATCCTAATATTTGGCTAACAAGTGAATATTCAACACAAGTATATGTCCCACTGGTTTGTTCAAAAACGCACACTTTGATTTGAATAAAAACTGTCAACCACTACATTATGGAATTTTACACTTTTTGTCGTTACGTTAGAAACAATTGAACTCATGGCAGAATGAACCACCTGAAACCTATTTACTTACCCCAAATTGTCTGAATTTTGCAATTAAAACACTTACCAAACTTTGAACATGATATTTCAGTGTTTGAATTTTATGCAAATCACTTTGAAAGGTTGTGAAAAGGTAACCTTAATAATAATGATAGTCCAGTCACAAATGTAGCTTTGATATGATGCAGAGTAATTAAACCTAACCACTATAGTGAAACTTCTATCCAATTTCCACGTGTGGCTCCTAAGATATGAGCAGTTGAAGTTGCAACATTTATTACCGAACGTTCAAACTTGAAGCAAACTGGAGTGATGTCATTCCCCCCCCCCCCCCCACACACACACACACACACATTGATAAAGCATTTTACGTTTTTCTTTAAACTTTACCCCAAATTTAATAATTCAATATTTAATGCTATCATAATGTGAATGTGTGAGAAGTATCACAGTTTTGCGATCATAACCATCACATAACCTGTACTGACCTGACCACCTATTTTTTTCCAGGTCAAAATAATAACCTTTTATAATAAAGAAAACAGAAGACTCTTCGGCAATGTGAGGAGATGATGGCACTCCTGCCTGCTTCAAGTTCACACTTGGAAGGGGGTAAAAGGGGGGTAACTTCAATTGGTAATATCTCGAGAACTACCAATGGGTAGTTTCACCAGAATGGTTAGATAAACTTATTTCTTCAAGCATATTTCAATTGGACTTGACTTGCTTCGTTGGAAAACCTACATGTGCATATGAATATTCCCCCCCCCCCCCCATCTTACAGTTTCCTGTGACACCCCCGATGATCGGTAGCACACGTTGCCTGAAATTAATCAGCTTTTTAATGTGCTCAACATTAATCTCTTTCAGAGGAAAAAATGGGGTTAGGAGAGGTATTCTAACGACTAACCATACTTACAACCCCTCCCCCTCCCTCCCGCCATCCCTCTAGATCAGGTTTCTCCAGTAAAATTTGCCGAAACGCCACTTTTGCTAAATGTTTTTAATATTATGCTCCACAGATCGCCCTCACGTGGGAGGAGTTTAACTGGAGGTGTCCCTCTCCCTCTTCAAAGTTTATTTTATTTTATTTTATTTTTTTTTTCTGGTGTGCTGAAGGAGGGGTGCAAAGTTTGTTAATGTAGTCCGTGGGAAGTGGCAGATTTTTGGCAGATTCACCCATCTTGAGACAAAAGCAACTTTCCAATAATTGTCCCAGTCCTTTTTGCTCGTCACTCCAAACCAGGTCGAGCCATACGTGACGCGTGCACCGTTTTGTGAGGAGGCCCGCCCTAAAATGTCACTCCGATGGCGGATGGTTGTTTTCATTGGAAAATCAGGGAAACAGGGCGATAATAGCCATTTACGTAACAATGAACTAAAACTTTCGCTTATTCAAAATTTGACATCTTATTTCCGTTGTACTTGGTGTATTGCGAAAAATTCTTCACAAACAAACATTTCTTTGGTTTTTGTTTTCGTGTGTGTGTGTGTCGGGGGGGACATTTCTTACCGTTCATTTCGTTTGAAAGTCTTAAGCTGCCAATGATTCGATAAATCATATGTTTACGAGGCCCTTTCTTTGTTACTCCCGAGATTAATTCATGGCCTTCTCGATTCAGGTTAACCACTTGCCCGCTATAAATCATGAATCGTGGGCTTTTTCTTTTCACTTCCTCCCTTCTTCGTCTGCTTCTTGTTTTTTTTTTTTTTTTTTTACTAACTGCGAGGAAGTGCGCCTGTCATGAGATAATAAAGTTGTGCCAACACATTTATCCGTCGGTGAGAAAAGACGTTGAGTGACTGATTCTACATGTGACAAGCCTGTTTAATTGAGAGCAGGCATTATTTTTAATGGAGGTCTCTGACAGGAAACAGCGAGAGAGTAGGATGAAACTGATCGCGGATATAGGATTTCCTTCAAAATTAACCAACACCCGCCCTTTAAAAAGAAAACGAAAAGAAAAGGTGTCTGTTATTTTCTACAGGTGGATACTATTAAGTGTGAAAAGTAAGTTGAAGTTTTCCTCCCAATTTAATGAGCAATTAACGTCAGCAAATGCATTGATAAGCAGAAAAAAGTGATGGCGCAACCGTTGAAATTTGCTCAAAAACTCGCCTCTTGACGAGGTTGAAAACATCCTTTTAATCCAATTATGTTTTTTAAGTGCATGTCGTGCTTTTTGTAAAGGAAAACTGTAAGTTTCAAGCGTTATTTTAAACTGTCGATTGAGGATGATGTGGGTCAAATTTTATTCTATTTAGTCACTCTCTTAACACATTCAATCTGTAATGTTTAGAGGCACTATTGTCTCAGTAGTTTAGATATATGTATAGATGAGGTATGTTACAGTCACAGAGGCTATTGTCACTTCTGGAGGGGGGGGGGGGGGGGTTCAGGGAAGTAGATGGTACAGCTGCTATGTTATGCCGTCTTAGGTGGGTGTTACATTGTACTTATTACTGATGTCTTGAATTGTTCAAGAAAAATGAAAAATGGAAAAAGAAAAGTAAAAAAAGTAAGAGAAAGGGACACAAACCCTGAGAGTAGTTTGCTTGATTTTTGAGTGAAAATATTTTGCTTGTTTTTCTGTGAAAACGGCGTGCACCAACATATTCAGATAAGCAACGCTTTGGAGATTTGCACAGTACCCCCTTAGCATATTTGATAAATTGACTGTGCCAGCTAAATCAGCAATACTGCATGAAAGCTGTGTGAACGCGTTACACCCGTGACCTAGCAACCGTGATGAACGCATCTTCTGAAGTGAATCTAAGGCGTCACTTTAGAAGCGCCCTCGTGTTGTAAAACAGTATCACAAGAAAAAAAAAAAAAATCTAAGAAAATTCGGAAAAGCTAGATTTACCGACGAAGTTATTTCACGAAGGGTGTTGACAATATCAGTCTCTACTATAAGCATACCGTCCTGTTAAACTCCATTGCATCTTTTTTTTTTCCTCAGCCAAGACGATCTGCTCCCAGTAGATTAGAACAAGACCATGCGAAATATCAATATTTTACATCTTTCCTGAATGTAACCACAGGAGGAATTTATTATCGAACCAATTTACCTTCACGTTTCCGTAAAGGATGACTTCTCTCTCTATACTTGTCCCTGTTTCTGTTTAGAATTATTGTTCAATATCACCAGCATGCATTTACGCCAATGATCTCCAGTTTGACTGAACGCAAGCTGTGTTATGGTCATAGTTTTTATAGAATGGTTATAACTTTTCTTTAAGACGACAAATCGAATGACAGTCCGACTGACTGACAATCCTACATTTTTGAGGAAAAGTCTTCCATTCGATTAAATATTTAAAAAAAAAAATACGAACATGCAACCTTGCATTGGCAAAATGAGTATATGCTGCAGATATATGCATGGATATGCCTGTGCAACTTGAATATTCATAAATGCATAAAATGAGTGAATCACTCAAGCAAGAATCAGAATAAGAATCATAATAAAAGTATTTTTGTAATTGTTTTATTTTCAAAACGGGAGCTTTCGGTGGGAGGTGGTGGGAATGTATACTATGCACCACCATGCATGCGTTCGTACCGTATACTTGCCTGACAGCTTGTACCGTACTACCACCATGGTGATACACAGTATTTCCACGTGGTCAGTCTAACAGATAACACTTGGGTTGCTGTCTGCTAATGTACTTTGGGCTGCCCTACATGCCACAGTTATCCCAATGATTTTCCTATAAAGATTGCCTTCAATGAGGTTGTTAGTACGGTAACCCAACATCCGGAATGGTCCGTTGACGTTTCTTCAACCCCACCAGAGTTCCCATGTGAAGAACCAACTGTGGACTGTGCACTTACGTAAGGGATTCAACGATGAAACCAAGGGCTAAAGTGCATCATAATCGCAGAGGTCATGACCGAACTACAAACTTCCCACAGGTCCAACTCCCCACCCTTTCCCCACCTATACACTTTACAATAAAATATGTTCCTAGCCTCCTAGTTTGAGGATATAGTCTTTATTGTTACACTTTTAAGTTTCTTATCATACCTTATACTGATTACTTTATTGATCATTGAACGAAGAAATTATACATTACTTTATCCTGTTATCTGGATAGGCCTAAGTCCTAAATCAATTCTGCACTTGCAAAGTGTTGGTTCATGCATGTTCAAAAAAGCCACAGACTGACCTCACATTTAAACTCACTATAAGTAGGCCGAAGTGGTCCCATTTTACCCCAGTGATTAAAATTGGAGTTACGTTTAAATGTATTTTTTTTATTACAGATCCAATGAAGAGATATCACATTTAAACGACATTTTAGCTTAACCGTTGTCCTATCGGCTGGTGTCGTGACGATGTATACGACATGCCCACTAAATGTTATTTTGGAAAGGAACTATACGTTTGCTACATAATAAACAACAGTGATAGATGTATAACGGTATATCTTCTCTTTAGAGTTAAGTGTCAATTCACATCAAGCGAAACTATGTCATAAAACGCATGGAATCCAGCACAAGATGTTCACCTTAATTTATAGTTGCAACATTCAATGTCAGAATAAAAAGAAAAGGGGACCGACCTACTAAGCTCGCCAGTCATGCAGCGATTCTTGTACATTGTCGTTACGATTGGAAACCCAATGAAAGAGATTGCACAGAATCGTAAAACACTTTTTCGTTCTATACGGTAGGTTTGAGGTTGAGGTGTATTATTATTATATATATATATATACACCTACCCTAAACCTCTACCTGTATCTATTCTACATCCTTTCACTTATACACATGTTGTTAGCTATATTGTTTCAAGTTTTTTTATGTTGTTTTACATGTTGTTTATTTATCACTACGAAGGTTGCGACTGGATGTCAGTTCTCTTTGTCTTCCTTCTGCATATGTACGGCAGAACAAACGGTGCTTTACTGAAAAATTGAGAGAAAAATTTTCTACCGCTCACTAAAACGTACCAAAAGTTTCTCTCTCTCTTTCATTTACTCTTTTGTCACATGAGTGACCTTTTGCCGCGTCACGCACGAGCAGTTTCTTGTCGTTTTCGATTTCCAAACAATTAGCCTGCTTAGCTGTGATCGGTTTAATAGATTACCGCAGTAATACCAATTAAACAAGCAGCCTGGATGTTAACAAATGATCAACAACTCGTGTCTTTTGATGAGCTTGCCAGAAGTTAATCCTCCATCTCTTTCTTCTTCACGATTCTTTCTCGCTTTTGTGTATGGTCTCTTTGCGAACGTCTTGATACATCGTCTGCCATTTACAAATTTTCATTTTATCAATAACACCGCCGACATATCGCCCCGTAATAAACTAGTCATTATTAAATATCTAATCTTTATTTTCGGGAGTGGGTTGACTGACGGTGCGAAACATTGATTGTTCTGACACACGTGGCGTTAGCAAACCATAAATCTACTGCTGATGTCAAAACACTCAGGTAACGCCGATGTCTCATATTTTTTAAAACTCATATCTTTATTTGTCCATCATAATCCGTATAATGTCTCTGCCAGACGTCGCGGGGTTTGCCGCTCCTCCACACTGATGGAGTAAATATTGACCTTAATAGTCCTGAAATTTTTACATGATACTTCTCATGATAGAATCCTCTGTAAGTCTCAAACATGGAATCGAGACGTGGCAATAAGCTGATAAAATTACACTATCTTGAAAAAAAAAAATATGTAACGTAAACCGAAACATCAAACAATTCTATTTTATCAAAGTATGAAATAGAATGTAACCGTCAGTGAATGTGCAGATATTGTCGTTATATTTTATATTTATTTACTTATTTGTTTATTGATTTAACCCTTTTTATTTTGTTGCTTCATTAATTTCTCTCCGAGTAACCGCTGTCACTTATATAAAAACCTCGAATGTAATATATTACTCATTTTTCAGCTCCCGTTTGAGGGCAGTGTCACTTCAACTTCTTCTTGTTAACATTTCCGTAATCCGTTCTTACAGATACTCTCTTTGTTTTGATTTTGGTCCCCGTTGGTAAGCTGCTTGCAAAATGAAACGTGAGTAGCACAAATGGACTACTTTGGTCAGACGTCACGCTTTACGGAAGAAAAGTGTATCACGTCACTCTTGCTTTATCAACCCCTTTGCAGAGATTGCTAATATTCTCAGATGTACGAAAAACTATTTTCAAGGACAATGGACAGTTGTGAGGGAAACTTCAGAACTTGAATGTTTATGCATGGTTTATCATCTGCGCATCTTAATCTTGGGCATATTTTAATGACGAGTGAACTGGTTCTTAAATGAGAATAATTTTTTAGGCAATATGCTGTTCCTAACTCAATATATTATTACTGTTTGAAGAAAGAGATCGTCTGGCCTGTTAGAAAGATTTCCAGTTGTATCAAGATTACCAAAATGCCATGTCATAAAAGTGGCAAAATTATTTTAATTTTGTTTTCTTTAAAAAAATCGAAGCCCTTCTTTAACCTTAAAATTTTACCTTAGTGAAAACATTGATCGGGTACATTATAGAATTACCTTCAATTTTTGGAAATTAAGGTCACATCTCTTAAACTATTTTTAATGTTTCTTAATTATGACAGTTAAGATTATAGAGTAATTTCCATGGATATTCATGTAGTTATGCCTGGGTGACCTAACAAGTTCCCCACTGCGCAATGTACCATTTTGAACTGAAATAATTATTTATTTAAAACGTCATAACTTCCCAACCGAAGATGCTACTAAGATATGGTTTTTGCAAATAAATGGGGGAAAAGAAAAATTCCTTACTTTTTATGAGATATCACTCTCCTTCAGTGGCCAATTCCTTTTTAAATTTGGAATATGAGTTGAAAATTGTCAGTGAAAGTCAACCTCTGCAGAATACGTCAAAGCCACTACAAAAAAAAAATGTTTAAGGCCCATTTTTGCATGCATGAATATTCATATCCATTCTCATTGGTCTGTTTGATTTCAAGCGTATGCTTTCTTGAAGAGTCTGAAGTTTGTAGGGCCAACAAAAATGTCGAGCTAATTTGTATATTCAGATATGTGGAAGATGAGTGCAGAGATTGCATAGTTCTTTTTTTTTTCAGATTTTGTGACAGGTGATCTTTTCCCCTAGTTTCTTTTCCCTGAGACATTGACGAAGAATAAAGGTAGATTACGATGACGAGGCGATTGCTAGGACAACTCATATTCCATATACTTTAAGGATTGATCCGTTCAACTTCTGACGTCATATAATGGACTCCTTACACCAGTCACTTTTGTTGATGTGCTGTTCTTGTAAACAATAAACAAGAACACCGTACCATGATATGCTATTGCCAGGCTGCAGTGATCATGTGTTTGTTTGGTTTTTTTATCACTTACGTAATGTTTGAAGCCATTGCATCGATGGCCATTAATATGCCAGAAATAGAGGGCGTATATGTCACTTGTTCGTGACTCTCCGCCACGAAAACTTCCTTCGTTAAAGATCGTTATCATCTGTTATGTTTATTTAATCGGAACCACATTAATTTCCTCGTCATATTAATGAAGCATATTACCAGTAGAAGTTTCTAGTTACGGTAAATACCGTGCTGCGAGAGGAAGAAAGTTCAGCGCTATATTTCGTCACAGAGTCATTCACCTTCGTCGCCCCGGCGACTCACTTGCGGTTGCCGACAAGATGGCTGAGTTATGAGAGTTAGGTTATTCCACAGAGCAGTACAGAATAGTTTTATACAGTGAAAAAAAAAGGAAAAAATTGGGGGACGTACCCTGCAATTTGGAAACCATATGGGTTTCAAGATGCCCTAAGAAGGGAAAAAAAATCAAAGAAAAAAATTAGTGGCGTCCCCGCGGAGCAACACGCTCGAGAATAGAACCACACACTTGCGCATCCAAACCACTTGTTCTAAATCTGTTCTGATGTTGAGATTAAAGTTGAGAAAGTGACAGGACCTCATAGGAGGTATCCAGACCATAAAATGGTAAGGATTTATTTTTTTTTTATTTTTTAGTCAAATAGAAGGAGGCTGTAAATAGGCACTTCGGATGACCTACATGTAGCATGACTCGAAATACAGTACAGTCATCCAAAAATAAATGAAACGAAACGTTGGTAGAGAAAGTGCTGAAAGGACTCACTGAGAAAACTGTTTCACGGCGATTTGTAATGAACAGAGGCGGTCGAATGGTCAGCCCTTTCGTTGTCCTCCTCTAGTGTGAAGATGCCGTGCGTTGCCATCTACTGTCGCCACAGGTGATTGATTAAGTGTCAATTAAAGTATCTGTAGCGAGACACTGTTGACACATTTTGAAAAAATCTTTAGAAGGGAAAGTAGACTATATAGCCACCCACACCGTATGCCATGCACGGTTTACTGGAAGTTGAAGTGCATCCACTATTGTATGTATATCCATGCATGATGTAAGCAGCTCCACAAGGATGTCCCTTGTTATTTGTCGGTGAGACTGATACCGCTGGAAAACTTTTACCTACCCACGTTTTTGATTTACCGGCCTCGGGGGGGGGGGGGGGGAGGATCGCCGCGGAGTGGACTATTGCAGCAGTCCGTATATACGGAGGTCAAGCAAAGACACTCCATGCAGGGAGAAGGACCAAACATTGTCACTCGGCGGAACCCTGCGTCCTACATGGTCATCATAGCAGCTAGGGTGCATGGTCAAACACAGTGGGATTGAAACTTTTTGTTGCTCGGAAGGAGAATACTGGTTTAGGGAAGACATGTCATGGGTTGAGAGGAACTGTGTCACCATGGCAATAATACCCGGATGGTCTGATCGTTTCTTTCAAATTTGAAATCATAATTTCTTGTGTTTGAACAAATGATTAGCGGTTCCGGCATGAAAAGAAAGAGAAAATCTGTTTCAAAGTTGAAAAACTCACTTTTTTTTTAGTAATTTCAGAATCGAGTGATCGAATCACGGCTAAGACAAATTGCCATTGGGTATGTTCATCGTCGGCAGACTACCGCAATGCTCCTCGATTTCTTAATTATATGCTCTTCTTGCATTATTGACTTCGTGATTGTTTTGCGTGATTTCCTCCGGGTCAAAACTGTTCACTTTGTGCGTACACGATAATTTGGTCATCGGTGCTGCCGGTACGCTCCATGTATTGATCTTCTGTAGATGGTTCAATACGACTGATCGACACAAATGGAAAGGGTTATATAAACAGTTCACTGAAAATCTCTCAGTACTGATATTCTTATACGTTCACAGATCTCTAAAGCTTTTCGCCTCATTTTTTTTTTTCATCGTGGGAGTTTCTTTTTATAGTGTATATTAACATGATCGAATACGGTACCTGTTTGAATTTTAAATATCATATTAATTCGCATACACTTATTTGGCATCACTTATAAATCTTCATTATCACGGACACTCAAACTCTCTCATCCAGGTTTTCGGCCACTCAGTGAAATTTATTGGGGATATTTCAAAATATGGCTATGATTGTTAAAAAGGTCAACAAGTTGAGCTTGTTTGATTATCTTATCGTGGCTGTTTTACGATTCCGGTGAGACTTTTCTCGGGACAAGTGTGATAAACGGCTTGCATCCATATTTCACCTCGTAAAACACTTCCAAGCAGCTGCGCAAAAAGAAAAAAAATTAAATAAATGAAAATAAAACCACACACAAAAAAATCCCATTAATGTAGGCCAACTCAGAAACGTTGCAGTCCAGACTATACGGACTATAGGGGAAAACTGAGGGTCTCATTTGTAGGTGGATAAATAGAAATACATAGACGGTAAGAGCGAGACAGTCGTTACGTAACTGTGAGGTCGCTGCACAGTTATGTCTTCATAATAATGTTTGCACAGGGTCCTAAATTGCCATCCCAATATCAGTAGTCAACAGTCGGTCGGCGGTACCCTGAAGAAAAAGAAAAACTTTTCTTTAGCTGCGAGTCTATTGTGAAGCCGCCGCAGTGTCATTTTGCTTTGCATGTGAGTTGAACCCCATGTTAGTCACGTACTACCAAACAATAAAACGTTCTTAGGCATGCATGCTGAACGGCTATTACGTATACGATGTACGTTTAAGTAGTTACTGAAACTTTAGATCCGACTCCGGAGCAATTTCAGACGACCCGGGTGATCATATTGTCGGTCGGGTACAGGGAAACCCGGGGGAAACACTACTTATACATGCATTAGATTGCTTGATTTAATGTAGTAAGTACCAGCAATTGCCGAATGGATACATTAAAGGCTGTATTGCATCACCCTAGGCTATATTTTTACCTCCCTGAAAGCAAAATTCTCAACTGGTTCTAAGTTACAAGACTCTTAGATTGACAGCAAATTCGAAAGATGCAGAGCAGCTCCTATTACACAGCGTACACAGAGATCCATCGTTTTGATTACACATGTGGAGGAATGTAAGACAGGCTGAGGGAGGGACTAGAGGTAGGTGGTTGGGAGAATTGAAACTGTCTGGGGTGATGTGTTTTTGTCTTTAAGTAAGTTGAATAATCCCAATTAAAATGCAGCTTAGCGAATATGGACAGTCCCTTCACAATCACTTTTCATTCTTTTGTTTTCATTGGAATCACGTGTTCCTTGTAAGGTGTATTACATGCAAACGTAAGTTCAACACTTGCTTATAGATATACATGAGCCCAGGCAACGACTACACACACCCAAATAAAATCACAATAATTGTTGCCTCATTAAATACTTTCGCTTAAAAACAAACCATGTATGTGTAACGGGCTGAACAATGGTTTATATTATTTTAGAGTATTGACACACGTTCATTAATGCACAATTTAGCCCTACCCAAATTGTCATGTGGTTAAATAATCTCAACAGTCAGGAAAATTTTTCAATATGGAACACTTTTTGCACAAAGGGGGATGTAAGCACCCAAGTGTACGTGACTTATTTGTGCGATTTCACACAACTCCCTCCGCTGGCAGAGCAGACCGATCAGCTTTATCAAGGATACAGTTACAGTAAGTGACGCGCTTACGTTACTCTGCGGGCAATCCCCTAACAAGACCGGCTATCATTAACCAATACACTTAACAAACATGTTTATCCTAAAGCACTCATTAATTGGTTTTCAGTCCTACGAATCTGCTCTAACTCTCCCCCTGTTATTGCTTCCTGGAACCTCGAATCACATCCCTTGCTGTGAATGGCAACATCTTTTTAATCTGATATTTTCATAGAATGACGAGTGCAAAGAGAGCTTTTAGCGGACGATGTTATTTCCGGAAGTTGATTGACAGCTTAAAGTGTCTTTGTGTGTGAGAACTGATGGCAGACGACACAGGTAGTCCTCGCCGATGAAAGAAGAGAAACGGCTGAATTGAGGTAACTATGACAACAGGTTATAGTTTTGTTTTTCTCTTCGAGAGGACTTGAAGAAGAAGGAAAACGGACAACAAAGCACACCCACAGAAAGTATTAATAAAGTAAAATACTTATTTCAAAATTTCGTGAACGACGGAGTGATTGTATTAACGGAATTGCCCACTGTGATTGAGAGCTTGAAATGTGAGAAAATCAGGGAAAGTTGCCTCTCTTTATTTTTGAAAGCATCATATTTCAATACCATATTCTGTTTGTAAATTATGGATAAAAAAAATTCTATTTCACAGTGGGAACATTGCATCATGGGAAATTTGCTATCTTACGCAGACACAAGTACCTGTTGCATGTCTCCACAATCTTGACTGGTCTTAAAAGAAAGAGTAAATGATTTAAGAGATCTACACGACCTTCAGTTCCCCGACATTTTGAGGTTAAATCTAAAACCCAACCTAATTTTTTCACCATCAAATTTCAAGGTGAAATATGCGTTTCGAAGCTGAACATACTATAACTTTAGACTTTTTGCAGCAAATTTGTAACCATGGGTATCTTTATCTGTCTTTCTTCAAATTACGATATCGCAGGTGATGAACAAAAGGTTGGTATGGGGTTAAAGAGTAAGAGCCATATATATATATATATATATATATATATATATATATATATATATATATATATATATACATATACATATATACATATATATATATGTTACATCTTGCACTGATGCGAGGACTGGTTAGAGATTAAAACTAATCATTGGAAATGAAAAATGAGATCAGACAAGTTCATGTGATAATTTATTCACCGCCTTAGGAGTCGGTGAAACGTTGACCCACGTTAACAGTGGATCACCCCTGTAGAGTTCTTACCGGGTGCCGTAGTTGTTCTAACGAACAAAGCTACACCTGTAACAACATTTTTATCGGCATATTTGGTATATTCTTGCAGCAACTGCATGTGAAAGTGGCTAGAGGGCGTGATCAAAATGGTGCCTGAAACCGCATCCGCCCAGCAGGTCTTACTGTCAAAATAACGCAGCCACATAACGCGAATCATGTGCATGAGAATCTTGGTTTAGGCTTTACGGTTTGAACGTGACCTCCAAAGTTGCGTTTCTCGGCCCTATGCTAAATTTATTTTGGCTTTTCTGATTTCAAGTTGATTTTCCTTGTGGTTAGTTTGGGTTTAATTATAGATACGATATCCACATGTGTGATTCCAATTTTAAAGTAGTTACGTATATAAAGTGTGTTTGACTGGCATGCTAAGTACATATATGACTAACATACATGCATGACTAACGTAGGCCTGTGTACCTACGTGCACTATAACAATATTCTCTGTTCCTGCTGTAGCAAAATATAAAAGAGTCATTATATATATATATATATATATATATATATATATATATATATATATATATATATATATATATATATATATATATATATATATATATATATATATATATATATATATATATATATATATATATATAATAAAACTGAAAATAGCGATGAGTTTGAAATTCATTATGAATCAAATATATTACGCCAATATTTCGTAAGAATACACCTTACATCGTCAAGGCGAAATAGCAAACTGATAATACAAGTCAGTACATTACAAAAACAGCTGTAACAGAAGTAAGTGAGTAATACCAGCCCAAAATAGCTGAAGATTAAAACTCTGGACGTTTCTATTCAGGGTAGGTTGTAAGTCTTTAATGAAAAGAGACTCCATGATCTTGCGTCTATACCAGGCATTCTCTACATGGAGAACTTTAATATCACCTGGGTTTGGAAGTTTATGGGACGCCGTTTTACAGTGATCGTGTATGGAACTGAATTCTTTGAAATAGTCAGCATTTACGTGCTTTTTAAATCTATCACAAAGCCTGAGTTTGGACTCCCCAATATAATTATCTTTACAAGTTTTGTCTCCACAAGGAATATGATAAATACAACCACTGCTTTTAAGATCAGGAATTTTGTCTTTAACCTTGAAAAATGAACCAATTTTAGAACATCTGAAAGAGATCTGTAGTTCTGCATTAGAGCAACGTGTGAAAGACTTAGAGATAGATCTAGCAATTTGATTAGATATATTACCACAGTATGGTAACTTAAGATAGAATTTCGATACGACTTTATTCTCGTCCACAGTGCAGGGGACAGGGCCCATTAGTAATCTAGATCTTAAATTACAGGTATATCTCTCAAAGCTCTTGATGAGTTTAAGAGGATAAGCGTTAAGAAGAAGGCAATTACGAATATGACGAAGTTCCTTATGGAAAAGTGCATCGGTAGAGCAAATACGTCTAGCTCTACAATGAAGTGCTCTGATAACACTGGTTTTGTACTTATTAGGGGTCCAGGATTTCCAATTACAATAAATACCGGTATGAGTGGGTTTTCTGTATATAGATGTAATTAAAGAAGTACCCGAATTACTGGAGACGTCTCTGCAAATGTTGATATCAAGAAACGGTATTTTGCCGTGTTTTTCAATCTCATAGGTAAATTTAATGCTAGGATGAAAAGCATTGAAAGTGGCAAGAAGTTTGGGTAACTCCTGCTCCCGCAAAATTATGAACGAATCATCAACATATCGCCTATAGTAATGAAACTTTGCATTAGGCAGAAGAGAATTTTCAAGGTGGCACATAAATACATTGGCAAAACAACATTCTTTAATTACATCTATATACAGAAAACCCACTCATACCGGTATTTATTGTAATTGGAAATCCTGGACCCCTAATAAGTACAAAACCAGTGTTATCAGAGCACTTCATTGTAGAGCTAGACGTATTTGCTCTACCGATGCACTTTTCCATAAGGAACTTCGTCATATTCGTAATTGCCTTCTTCTTAACGCTTATCCTCTTAAACTCATCAAGAGCTTTGAGAGATATACCTGTAATTTAAGATCTAGATTACTAATGGGCCCTGTCCCCTGCACTGTGGACGAGAATAAAGTCGTATCGAAATTCTATCTTAAGTTACCATACTGTGGTAATATATCTAATCAAATTGCTAGATCTATCTCTAAGTCTTTCACACGTTGCTCTAATGCAGAACTACAGATCTCTTTCAGATGTTCTAAAATTGGTTCATTTTTCAAGGTTAAAGACAAAATTCCTGATCTTAAAAGCAGTGGTTGTATTTATCATATTCCTTGTGGAGACAAAACTTGTAAAGATAATTATATTGGGGAGTCCAAACTCAGGCTTTGTGATAGATTTAAAAAACACGTAAATGCTGACTATTTCAAAGAATTCAGTTCCATACACGATCACTGTAAAACGGCGTCCCATAAACTTCCAAACCCAGGTGATATTAAAGTTCTCCATGTAGAGAATGCCTGGTATAGACGCAAGATCATGGAGTCTCTTTTCATTAAAGACTTACAACCTACCCTGAATAGAAACGTCCAGAGTTTTAATCTTCAGCTATTTTGAGCTGGTATTACTCACTTACTTCTGTTACAGCTGTTTTTGTAATGTACTGACTTGTATTATCAGTTTGCTATTTCGCCTTGACGATGTAAGGTGTATTCTTACGAAATATTGGCGTAATATATTTGATTCATAATGAATTTCAAACTCATCGCTATTTTCAGTTTTATTATTAGTATATGGACCTCTCCAATCTTTGTATGTATGTATGTATGTATGTATGTATGTATGTATGTATGTATGTATGTATGTATGTATGTATGTATGTATGTATGTATGTATGTATGTATGTATGTATGTATGTATGTATGTATGTATGTATGTATGTATGTATATATATATATATCATAATCACCAATCATTACAGCAAACATATATGTGAGTGGATCGTCGTAATGTGCATGAGATATCAATTCTAAGTACGGTGCATTTAAAAAGACAGGCAGACAAAATATGGGAAATATACAGTACTGATTCATAACAATATCTAACAAAAGAGAAAAATAGACCTGCTGTATGTTAGGAAGGAATGGACGAATTCGGGTAACTGTGCGAATAATTTATCTTCTATACTCTGTATTCGCAAGATTGTTGCTAATGAGAACTTAAGATGATATGAAACATATTTCTTGAAATGATTTATCGTGCCCACCAAATACCCCAAAACTTAGCAATACTCCAAGTTTACAGTCCCGAGAACGGGGACAAGGCATACGTTCACGCATAGTTTTTCCAATTATGAAATATCCCATCACTCTTTCTCAAGTTATTTCTTAGGCTTTTAATTTACCAACTTATATACGCATGCTCTTAGATAAGAAGTCGAAAATCATAAAATATAACAGTTTTTTTCCCTCATATTTCGATATTTACCGCTAACTCGAATTTATTCCGGACGTAGAGGCAAAACGAGGATAGGTCACGAGTAGCTAGCTGGTTAGTTTCCAGTCTTCTTTTCGTTATCTCAAAGCTTTCTTTTTACGAGGCATTTGATCTTTGACCCACAGATCGAAGGATGGAAAAAAAAGGAAAGAAAGAAAAGAGTTCCCTGATCAACTTTGTGGAAGGTCCCTCTGGTTGTTGGAATCGTAGTACAACACAAACGCCCAATCACCATAAAATGTGGATTCTACAAAGTAAATCAATTTTGATGTCACACTTCATTTTAGTCAGATCTTTGAATTACGAGCTGACAATTCTCTCTGTTTTCCACATCTCTCTCTCTCTCTCTTTGTTTTTTCTATTTTTTTTTAAACAGAGGAGTTCTTGGACCACCTGAACTGGCCCACAATCCCTTGCGGGAATTCCGTGGCTTCAGTGAGGAAACAAATTTCGCTTTAAATTAAAAATCAAGACCAGAATTCCCCGATGGTGTACATCCACGGTGGTCGATAAATGGAAATACTAATTTTAATATACGATTCTTACCCCAGAATAAGCAAAAAAAAAACCAAACAAACAAACAAACAAAACAAAAACACCCTCTAAAGTATTGTAACATGCATCGCGACCACCTTTGATCAAGGATAATCAGCGTATGATAAGGCTAAGGATGAGTTACATACTGCCATTAAATGGTGCTTTTAAATTTTATTTTCAGATTAAATTTCTAATTATTATTATTATTTTTTTTTAGACTGACTGGCGAACATGTATGTTATATAATACAATTTTATTGTACCAGTGTTTCTTACACTTGTATTGTAGATTTCAAATATAAACAAAACGAAAAAATTTCAGTCGTTCTGTTGATTTGTCGGTAGTTCTCAAATAGAATTTCTAAACCTCTTAATTCTGACAACTTAACGGGTCGGAATTCTTAGAAAAGACACCCAAATCTAGAATTTTATCTTTCTTATTTGTTGTAGAGGATATATATATATATATATATATATATATATATATATATATATATATATACCATACATATATACCATACATATATACCATACATATATACCATATATATATACCATATATGTACCATATATATACCATATATATACCATATATGTACCATATATATACCATATATATATACCATATATACATATACCATATATATACCATAAAGTTGTTATCGCCTTAGTTAATTAAAAAGTTGTTACAGATTCTTGACATGATCAGTAATCCCTGACAGATTAAAAGAGAAAAAAAAATTCTCAAGGTAAAGAATTTTTCAATGTTATGGCAGTGATACAGAGGTGCCCTTAATTTCGGAGTAGGTGCAATTCACTTCGGGTCAGTTACCACAAGTTTATTAATTCATGTAAAGAACCATATACAATTTAAACTGCTTTATTTTTACACACTTTGAGATCCTCCTTGTCCAAACACTGCTAAATATTTACTTATGGTGAATGGGAAAACAGAAAATTGGCCTAACTGTAGATTTTGATGACTGTCTCGATTTGATTTAAAGTTTCACTTTTAAAAGTTTTGTCAAGTACTCATGGATGTTTTAAAATTGCCTGTATGTTTTATATGTCTAATGCCAACGCGTGATACTTTCAATTGTTTTAATCAACACCGCACCTCTAGACTCTGTCTCATTTTACGTCATTATTGAGTCGGTTAGGTTTAAAAGTAAAAAGGTAGTGTGTGAAAAAGACTGTGACATCATTGTTGGTATGGTGTTCCTCAAAAGATTGTGGCTGTTCGAACGAACTAATTAGTGCGAATAAAACATTGCCTGGTGCGAACGATGTTTAAAGCCAATCCGAGGGATCGTTTTTAAAGTTATGTTTAGGGATAAGTTCGTGCGAATAACGAAGGTTATTCGCCTGTTGTTATATTGGGAATAGTTTCAACCTTCTGCAAACTTGAGTCGTAACTTGCATTGACCCTGTAAAGATTACTATTAGAAACTGACCTAACGGCTGATGAAATTGCGAAAAAGGAAATTTACATATATATTTTGTCTAGTACCTTTACAAGTTTCGGACAGGTATTCGCTTTACGAAAATTGGAATGTCAGCTAAGAGAAGAGTTTCGTCTGTTTAACCAGTTTTCAATCGCGACAGTTGAATGATGCATATCTTTTGCTCATAGTAGAGAAAGTCTGGACACAAAAAAATTTTATGAAAAGTATTTTTTATTGTCACACCTAAATATCATATTTTTAACGACTGAAGATGTCCGTGCAGTAATGTTTTTTCTTTTTCATTTTACTTTCAACTTTCATACGTGTCTTTTCTTATTCCTCCCAGCATTTTTTTTTACGTTTCATGCAACCTACATTACAAGTGCCAATTCCTGAGACATTTTCAATTCGCGTTAATTTCCATGAACGTTCTCAATGCGGTCGCCGTGTCACGGCCATCTCGAGCACGTGAACTATGACATCATTACGATCACACCTCCCAAATGGCTCAAAGGACGGAGGGGGGGGGGGGTCGTCCGGTTGCACATGTCACATGTTACATGTTAGTCTCAGCTTCGACCGGATGACTAGTTTATGTGACATTTTCTGTCATAAGAGTCATTTACATTCGGTAACTACATTCTTTTCTTGTTTTGAAGATACAAACATGAAAACAACCTCCTCTAACTCTTCCAGGTGATAAATACACCTCATATTTTTTTTACATGAACATAGAGTCATTACCTTTTAAGAGGAACGCTAAAAGTTCCGTGGCGCCGTTAAGGGGAAGGTGTAGGTTCTATGACATAGGAATAAACACCCGGTAACTATAATTGTCGAAAGCCTTCAGCTCGGATGCTCCGTGGCAAACGTTTGTCAACCAGCTTGTAGCAAAATATAGACACTAACGGTGTCCCTTCGTGTCAACAACACCCGTAAAACTTAATACAAAACTAGTTTTGTAATATTTTTCATGAAAGTGATCTGTACGAAAAATCCAGTGCCATGCACCCCTTCCAATCATTGGCCTATGTGTCATGGCCGATGTAATCCTGAACATCAAAATCCTATACTTTAGCTGTTAGGATTCCGATTTATGTGAACCTGAACTGCAATACGCCATTCCAAATCGCAAAAAGCAAGAAACTGTACAAAGTGGATAGATTGTAAACTTAAAAGGGAAACGGTAGTACAGGAAAAAATGAGGAACTGAATAAATAAATAATGCACACATATAAAGCACATACAAATATTCATGTACACAGAGCAAAAACCTTTTCAATTATGTTTGTTTTTTTAAAGATAAAATAACTGTTGCTAAGGTAGTAAAGTGTAGATATTTGCCCCCCCCCCCCCCTCCTCCCTCCTCCTTCCAATATTTTCATCTTTTTCCATGGAAAGGCTCAACTTTAACCTATTCCGTTGGTAGGCCTAAATGACGGTTTTTTGTTTTTTTTTCAAGTTGTCCATTGCCACGTATGAAGAATCGCATATCGACATGTGACTCTAATTTGTACGAACCATGCCAGTAGAGAACCTCTTTAAAGTTCTTTTGGGAGTAATGATATAAGTTAAATTAAACGAGTTAACTCATCTCATGTCACTATGTTGTATACAAGGCGATTTATTAGACGTATGAACGAGGGAAGTTGAAGTTTACTGTAACAAGCAAGCAACGGAATTTGGTAATAACCATAATTCATCTTGTCTATAACAACGACTGTTTTTCAGTCGTTACTATAGAGAAACGGCAGACGACCCACCAAGCCCGCGAATAATACAAAATCTCCGAATGTTGTTGTTCCTATTCGAAGACCGTCATTTCGCCAAAATGAAAAAGGGATCGTAAAAGCAAGTTATTCGTCACTTAAAATGATAGAAATAACAATATTTCTGTAAATGTCTGTACAAAGTGAGGCACAGCACGTAAAAGGATCGGTTCACTTCCAATACTATAACTTATTTGTACTTAAAATGATATAGCATTTAGTTGATTGATTGCAAGCGGTAGTTGGGTCAGAGCTTTGTGCTGCTTTTCTTTAGTCTGGTCAATGTGACATATAAAAAGTTTTCACTCGTCATGACCTAGTTCTGCCGCACAAGTACCTACATATGTTTATACCGTTGGTTAGAGTCGCGTCTGAGTGAGTCCAGCTAGCCCGAAACATTGACTAGAGTATAGAGTCCACGGTATAGGAGGTTGTCCTCTACAGAAATTTGGAGGACCGTCGTGGTAACAAGGTTTGGGCTCTAACTCCGAATTAACTGAGTTACAAGAAAATTGCGACATGTTGTTTAGACGTTACAAGTACCATGTGTAGTTAGTTTCACCATATAGTGAACGAAGGGCAGCTGCATTTCGCCGGCATCCGTAACCTTATCACACATTAATTGACTTTGTTATGCTATGATGTAGTATGAAACATTAAATATTAATTTCCAAAGATACACACCGTTTATTGATGGTATATGAATACTTAATCTACTGCCGCCCAGAAAGTAAATTGTTCAGCCACCAACACTGTCGTAACAGCATACTTCAACTGAGACTAATGTGAATAATACAGTCAATATGAATGGAAATTATGAGAGTTGTGACTGGTTCATCTATACAAAATACATCCTGACTCTCACAGTTAGGGTAATTTAGGGATATATGATGTAACGGTATCATTATTGGAAATGATATGACATGGCATAAGAGGTATAGACTGAGCTTATAAGTCATCCGATCTCGCTGAAAATGAGAGCAGATAACCTAAGCGGTATAGACTGAGCTTATCAGTCGTTCACACAATCTGCTCACAAGCATCATACAACACTGTCAGTTAAAATAGCATATAGGTTCTTTTGTGGTAAATACTTTGACTAACTTTTAAAGTCTCTTCCTTCTTCCATGGGGGTCACAAACATACACAGACCCTAAAAGTTTTGACTCATTTTGAGCGACTACATGATTTTGATCATGGGAAATTCGATTGAACATTTGCTTATTGACATAAGCCTGCAAGCCATAGTATAAATGTTCAGTTTATTGTACACAAGTGACATCACACATGTATGAAAATTACTCTGAGAGGTTTAGCGCCAAAAATACCGACTGTTCTGAATTCAGACAAATGCTCACTAATTGTGGGGACGCAGATAAGTTAATTATAATACATCAAGCAGAGTTTATGTGCCAAGTGCACCGTACAACAGAAAATAGTTTGTTTTCTTACAACTTGTATGCACACGGGAAGGTACTCGTTTGTCGTTTCAAAATCACTTTATGAAATGAAAACGAAATCTGAGAAAGAGAAGCGTAACAGCCATGCATACTGTTTCTGTGGTCGCTTCAAAATCATTCGCCATTTACATACTCAGAGAGCGTTCAACTGTCCGGGACAAAGGTTATTGTAATAATAAGGAACTATGTTTGAAATCTTTGTAATGATGTAAAGTATGCAAGGATAGAACAGAAATCAAGGGACAAGCAGTAGTCTAAGTAAAGAGTTACTATAAATCTGTAGAACACGTGGTTGCCACAACTCCCTGCCTGACTTTATTACATACTTCAGCATGGTTTTACGAGAAAATCACAAGATATTTATCTTCCGGTCTTTTGCATTCTCATGCATTCATTCTAAAAGCTTGTGGGACCGAAAACACGGTCGGACTGTAAACTCGTAGGATGGAACGGTGCACCCCGCGATGACAGCCAATCTGTCCTTACGAAGATTGCGCACATTTCACTCTTTAATACTTAGAGGGTTGGACGGCCACGTGGTACCAATATGAGTGACTGATTGGCTGGCTTTTAGTGAGACTCTTTCTTAATATGGATTCTAGCAAGCATCCCTTTACCTTGCTCCCGATATTCTTCCCTTATTTAGAATCTCCTGAATGCTTCCAATAAATTTTTCGTTCGTAACCGTACTCAAACCATGTATGACATGCATGTATAATTGATTTTGTACTAATTCTAGTTGGCGGCTGCAAAATAGACTTAGGGCAAAATTCATCGACTGACTATGTTCGATTAGGCAGTGAGTGTTAGAGGGAAAATTCATGAGTTCGTAGACTAATAAATGTCGCTTTGTGATAATGCATCCGACTGTTGGTTCACATTACCTGATTGTGTCTGACCGTGTAAGACGAACATTCATCCTCACTAGTTACATGAAAAACAAAAGTAAGTTGAAAATTTTCCTTATACAGGTAATCCCTGTGTCTCGCCTGGCATCTTCATGCACGTGATTTGCAACCATAAATATGTACAGCAAAGTTTTATTTTCACAAAAAAAGAATCCAATAGACAGGAAATGTAACGCTATTTGTTAGGGTATATCTCTGTTTGTGATTTTGTTACTCATGTTCAGATGACAAAGCACTGATCGTATACGAGACAACAAGTACACTGAATGCAGATAAATATATATGAGCCCCCGGCATGCATTGGGCATTCAGGTTTTGTTTCCTTGGACATTGTTCATAACATATATCACCACTCCCCCCCACCTCCCTCCACTAACCCCCTCCTTGGCCCAAATCCTCATCATGACACATTAACTGTATCATATGGGAGAGGTTGGGAGTGGGTCAAGTGCATGTGGTATACGACTAGAGAATCTTTGGAGTATCATTCCTAACATGAAAGGCAAATCTCTAATCTAAGCAGCTCCTAATTTCCCCCCCCCCCCCCCCCATCCTGCTACCAATAAAGAGAGTTGGGACGCCATCAAATTTTCAAGTCTGCATCATGCCTACTGGCGATATATATATCTCGTAATTACATGTTACACTTTTTGACTGGGCAAGTTTTGTTTGTTTTTTTTTCCATTACCGGTCATTGTTCTAAGAGGAGTGAGAGCAAATGGTCGAATTTACAAAGTGCTTAATTTTAAATATTTTCGATTTAAGTAGATACTTCAAATATTCCTTTTCCTTTCTGCATTGTAAAAAGTGTCTGTAAATTTACAGATAATGAAACACAGAAATAAATAAGAATTACAGAAATCGTCTGGAATCTAATTACCAAAACATTTTTGTATTCCTTCTGTATTTCTTGATTTTATTTTCGGTAATTTACATTTTACAATATACATTTTTAACAGTGTGAATAATTCATAACACCTCTTTCATAGTTCCTTTACATTTCCCTCTCTCCGCTGCAAATTGTTTGCCACTATTTGGTCATGTGTGTTTCATGTGACCTTTCATTTTGGGCACTTCATTTCTGTCAAGTTAAAAATAACGACATAGAAATGTTCTTACCATGTTTACGATAATATCCATAACTATTTTTACCACTGCACTTTTTTCCACCCCCCCCCCCCTTTTTTTCTTCATAAATGTGGGTGTAGCTAACAAAAAGCTTCCCTCTTCACACCTGCACGTGGTTAGCATCTTGTTAAAATCAGTTAATATCTTCAACGGGAGGATATTGTAATTGACAAGTTTGAAAATTAATTAAGTGTTTAATGAGTGAGTTGGTGTCGGTGATTACGGTCAATCTATAAAATACTCGCTGTGGAGGCGATCTTTATTCAAGATGGCGATTCAGGAAAGTACAGGAGGTGAAAAGGCATCGACTGTTTTCACTGTGGGTGAAACAAAGGGAAACTAATTAGTTTCCATTCGCTTATATAGTCGCTCGGATTTTGTAGGGATATTTGTGACCACAAAGGCAAGGGTGGAAGGCATTGCCACCTTGGGTAAGAACGAATAAGAGGGCGTACTGGTGAATTTTGATGGATGCGCATAGGGCTCTTATCAGACCACGTTACGTTCAAAAGTGGGGCACAGGAGTAGTGATTGTTATTGAAGAGGAAGAAGTCACGGTTTGAAGTTGATTACAATTAGTAAGTGTAAAGAAATAAGGTAAAAAGTTTAATTTTTAACAATATTGAAGGGGTGGGATATTCAACAGGTAGCCCATTACAGGGCCATCATAGACAAACATTTGACACTTTTGTGTGGATGGCAGTCTGTAATATGAACCAAAATTGGTCGGTGCGTCTTGATCAGACATTTACAGCACAACGCCCCCCATATATACACACCCTCACACACACACACACACACACACACACGCACACACCCGCATCCTACATCTAGGTTATGACAGTTCCATATAAATGAAGTTGTACATGGCAGGCTGTGATTAAACTGAGTCATTATTGCTCAATAATCCCCCTCTAATTTGATTTTATTTTGCATAAGCTTGATGAAACTGACTGGTACATAGCAGTCTTACCTAATTGCGCCATACACACTCTTAGAACGTCGGTTAAAAAACGTTAACCAACACTGGTCACGTATGTCAAATTAGACATATTGGCTAATAATGACCAAACTAAAAGGGTTTTTAAATTCGGCGATAATTGTTGCTTTGCAAAGTTTGGACTAATATATGTAACTATATTTGGCCTCCGTGTTGATTAAATATTTCACCCAATATGTCTAATTTGACATACGTGACCAGCGTTGATTAGGCTTTCAACCAACGTTCTAACAGTGTAGCCCTTTGATGTTCTCGCTTTATACCAGACGGATCTGAGCGGTTCAGATGAAGGCATTGTTAACTTCATGCAAGTGCATCCTTGAACCCCTTCGTCTGTTCCTCTATTCATCCATCCATCTGTCTCTCAAGCCTTATGATCAGATGATACCAACTTTCAGTGATTTTCAAAGTCGCCTCTCCTATCTTTGACAATCTGCTGTAAATTTCAGGTAGCAATTAATCAAATTAACAGGCAGATAAAACCGTCCATTCCTTTTTGCCGAGAAAATAGCTTCAACCCAAGCTCCCCGTTAAAGCAGCGCTAGTCGGCTTTTCGTTGACTTTTTTTTTGTAAACTCTGTTAGATACTTTGAAAGGAAATGTCAGAAGAGTTAACGATTCCATTCCGTTTCTCATTAAGGTTTGACGAGCAGCCGAGAACGTGGAAGTTATTGATAGAAGTAACTGCGGAAAATTTTATTATCAGATCCCGAAAGACGTTTTTAGTCGGATTGATTAAGTGTGGGGGATTAAATGTAAACAAATGACATGATAGCTATATCACGGAATTTGAGAAACATACACGTTGTACGCAGACTATAAACAGTGGAAGGGGAAGGGGAAGTAAAGGGACCGCGTAGGTGGGACCGGAGGGAGGGACGGGCGGAAGGCAAAGGAATGAAAGGAGGGACGGATAATTGCAGCTCTTTCTTACCCGACCGTTCCATTGGGGCCCATGCACTTAAGTCACAGTTTTATAGGCAAGCGGAAAGCCTTAATGATCCCAATTAGTGAAGTGATAAGTTTGTGACGGAACAAGACATGAGTTCTATTCCATAATCGACACCGACGGGGAAAATAGTGACGGAGAATCCACTCAAAAACACACAATGTCATCGTTAGGGCAAAAATAAAATGTATTCTGGGTAATTGCGGATACACGGGATGTTGTAGGATGATGTAGGCTGTGCATATAGCTATGCCACTGAACGTGGCATAGCCTACACATATACATGTACACACATAAGGGCATACCAAAAATGATTTCATAACATTTCTTTGGCTGAGTGTTTTAGCGCCATGTTTTTCGTAATTTTGAATCGTAAACTGGTTAGGAAGCTCTATTAATGTATTGCTCAGAGAAGATAAATGTGGCTGTCACTTTATCTCCTGTTCGGAATAATCTTATCTCAATATCTAATCCTCGGAAAGAATATCATAGAAAACGCAAAGTTTATGATTAAGCAGTTGTTTTATTTTCAAAAAACTGAAGCAGCCGAAACGTGATTGTCTAGAGTTTCGGCATCACTTTGAAATTATAAAAAGTCGTTTCGATGTTTGTACTAAATATTTAGACATTTTAAAGTTCTAAAATTGTTCACTAATGACTTCGAGAAATTCGACGACTGAAATATCTGTTCACACAACGAACTTTGATTTATGCCTTTGATGAAGAGGGGGGGTGATGGAGTTGTTACAAACATTGGTATTGACGGTGAGTTGAACGTGTCAAATAATTTTTCTCTCTCCACCTCTCTCTCCACATATCTCTCTCTCTCTCTCTCTTCATTCGTCTTTCGGACTCTGTTGAATCTAGGTACGAGATATGAATATCTTTATTGGCCATAAAATGGAAATTTGGTCGAAAAGCTACTGCAACACCAAAACAATAAGGAAAATAACTAAACTGATAGAAATATACAGATAATACAAATAATTAAAATATATAGTGGCATAAAAATACAAAGCAGTCGCCCTCGCACCCCTGTACATCAGCCGTGTACCTAGGTCCCATATGTCTCGTGTTTTACGTCATTCCTATTACGTCACTCTTTTTGATATTCTAGTGACGTAGTTTTGAAACAGCATCAGCAGTGCGAACCTCACTTTTTACTTCCGAGAACTTAATACGCTCACACGAGCTAAATAGGCCGATACATTTCTTGGGGAATCAGGAAAAAAAAAAGAACTTATTTATTAGAGGGCGCTCAGTATTTTTTGCACTTTAGTTTTTCATTTTTTTTTTTTCACCCAAAAGAATTTTCTTAGTTTTCACTACACTGTACTCGGCACCATACGGTCCTTTACAGGAACCCAACTCGGTACGCGTATGGCACGCCTAGCATCTTTCAGTTTCCTGCGATCTTACTGGACAGTCACGGCACATGGAAGGCTCAAAAATTCCTTCATTCGATATTTATTATTTATTCGATAATTGCACGGGAAGCAGTATGTCGTAAATTAATTTGTTATACGACAATTTCTTTCAATCTGAATGCTTTTGCATAATGTGCCGTTATCGCCAAATGAGGTTATAAAACTGACATATACTGATTAAAATTGGCATATGTCAATTTAATTCGATATATGACATTTCTTCAGGCTTCCGATCAGCCTCTCGGAAAGTGTCGCATGTAACTGTTAGCCAACAAAAGCAAGGGAAAGAGAAGAAGATATTGGCAGATATTGATTTTTTACACATATCAATCATCAAACATATCTAAACATATCAGTTTCATCTAAACGAATCTCAGGAAACTGACATATTTTGCTTGTGACACCCCCTTTTTATGATCTTTAAATCGGAATATGTCAGTTTCTCTCGCTATTATTGGTTGAAATTGTCATATGTCGAATTCATTTCACATACGATCATATACTTAGTGGCATATCTATGACATTCACCAGTGCTTTCATTGGTTAATATTTACACATGACACTCTCCAGAATGTTGATTGGAAGAAACTGTCATGGAACGAATTAACTCGTCGTGCTGCCAATTAACCTGGCATCTGTACTATTCCCCCCGATCTCACATGGAGGATAACGGCAAATGATAGCAAAGTTACAAGTTACAGGACGATGTAGACACATCCCTAAAATCATATATTCATGACTGAATTGTTTCAAATGTCAAGAAAGCCACCCTGCTGTTCTATGATATGTCATTCTAACGTGGACTTAGCACAAATACAATTTTTTTTTTTATGTTAGGGGACAATGTGAATACAATTTTTCCATCTTTTATCACAGGGTATACGTTTAATGGCACCTCGCGCCACAGACTGTGAATATGAGAGGGAGGTTTGTTGGGTGATGAATAACTCATGATTGGTTCAGATAAGAAAAAAACTTGAAGGGAAAAAAAGCGTTATTTTAACAGAAAACTATCATATTTTTAAAACCAATCTTTGTGGACATAGAAGAAAAGATAATCTAAAATAAAAAGAACACTGGCATTCTTTTCAAGGAATATATATGTCACATATAGAAATTCAGTTAGGCTATTTGCTGCTCCAAAATAAATTGTTCTCTCAAGCTTTCCAAAATTCAAATTAATGCCTCGTCCGTTACTCTTCACGAACATCAATTTTGAGGAGTTGAAGCGTGTTCGGACTTTTATTGATGAGACCGAATGGTTTCACAATGATTACAGTTGTGTATGCCATCTTGGTGTATTATAAAAGCCCTATTCCCCTTTAAATGCGGGGGCTCTTTGCTCGTGGTTACAGCAAAGATATTTTATATTTTGTTCTTGCTGCTCTCTCTGACTTCTACGTTTTCACACGTTGCAATTAATAGATAATACATACGCACGATATGAAAGATATGTGATCACATTAGTTATGGCCAAAGTTGTATATTGTAGTAAGCACAGGTATCGTACTTCTAACGTCAGTTTGGAAGGGTTGCGCATGGGTAGTCCTTTCTTAGGTTCGCCACTGAGTTTCATAGGGAGTTTCCTAGGGAGTATGAAATATTGTGCCCTCCCCCAAGCCCGTCGAAAACCGCTGAGAGCAGCTTTAAAAGCTACTTCTTTTGACTCTACATGGATGAATAGATGACTTAAAAATTTCTTCATATTGAGTGAAATAAAAGTGTTTTAGAGTGGTGAACTGTGTTTAGCTGCATCAGGGAGGTGTAATTACGCAGCTTATACCTTTATTCAATACTATTTCTGTCCAATCTTCATCTAATCAGCTCCCTGGATGCAGGTGTGACTAATTTGCTTTCTCCTTGTTACTGCTCAACAGATTGAACGACATGAGCATATTAAATCGTGAAAGGTGAACTGATTGTGCAGTTTTCTAGTGGCACTCAGAAAACATTCACAATATCCAATAAGGTCGTGCGTTAAAGATACTTAAGGGCGCTAATGAAAAAGTCATCATTCACCTCGGAGCTGTCTGTGCGGTCCACTGTTACAGGTCACTGCAGCCGTCTGAATGAATTCTCCGATACAACCAGGGCGTTTCATAATGTGCATAGCCCTTATCACAGATCAGATTTTTAATACCCCAATTGAAATTTGGTTGCTGGAATCAGTGGCGGAGCTACCAGGTTTCAGTCAGAGGGGGATCTTTAAATATATTGGAGGGTGAGGCAGGACTATAAAGGTTCCTTTCTAGGGATGGTTGCCATTTTGCCTCAAACTTCGCGAATGTACATGCGGTAGATTAGTAAAACGGTGTCACATGATCATTGAAAACAAATATGTGGAGCGGCAATTTGATTGGTTATCATGCTTCACAAAGGATCAATTAAGATCGTAAGGTTTGAGGCAAAATCGGTGCCAAATGACCAGTTGTCGCAATCCTCTCTATATAGCAACCCTAAGGACTATCAAAGCGGAGCGCCACCATCGGTTGGCACGGAGTGCCAAGGCTGCTTTCCAAACTCCCGACATACCCGGAAACGGCCATTCTTACGTGTTACAAGCTGCAGGTTCACAGTCTTGAAACAGGGATATCGTCGTTGCAATTCCTCAAAGTAATGAGAGCAAAACTAAAATCTATGAAAACGCTAATACATATCAGATGGGTTGAGTTGATTGAAGAATCATAAACTGCGCATCCGCGTTCATATATTCTTTCGGCATTTGGCAAATATTTGGGTGGAAATGAACTTATATTTAGCCCCACACTTTTTTTCATTGGGCAGTGGAGTCACAGTGACTGTTTGCAGGGGGTCTCAAGACTAGAAGTGTGCCGCCATATTGTAGCTAGATTTGTTTTCTTACTGAGCCTGGGACATGGGTGAGGGGACATCAAAGAGTATGACACAGTGTGATACGGAAACACAGTATGATCCTGTTGCATTGTCGCAGCCAAGGTATTAGTAAGTTGTGAACTGAGAATTGTTTGAAGCCTATCTAAGAGGAGCGCCAGCATCGTCTGGAGAGGAGCGTACCAGAAAAAATATATAAAAATCTTCCCCCTCCCCTTATTTGCTGGAAATCGCCTTTTCCAGTCTCGCAAGTAAGCTCCAGAAAATGGTTTTGTTAGTATTTACTTCACAGAAAAGTTTATGTCATTTTGTGAGTTTTCCGCTGAAAAAGTCTGATCAAATTTGTACATTTCATGATGAATACTGAACAGGTACTTGCTTGATTTTTAAAGGTAGGCAATTGGCAACACAATCATCAATTCTTCGATGTCGAGGGCGCTGAAGTACTCAACCTTGCATTTTCTTTACCTTCTCTTTCATTTTTTTTTCCCATTCTTATCCTTTTTGATTATTTGTTCTCTTTTTGTGCAAAGTTGAAAAGGAAGCCGGTAATCCATTTCAATCGGTCGGGGTAAAGAGGAGGTGGGGGGGGGGGGGGTTTGAAGGGGCGAGTGTCCCCCGAACCATATGGTAGCTCCGGCACTCGCTGGAATCTACTTCAAAGAGTGGAAATTTCCCTCTTGTGCAGAGTGTCTGTGGTAGTACCTGTCTCCTTCAAGAAATTAGCCTACCCGGGGTAGGTTCGCGGTGGGGTAGTTCGTCCATCTTTTACCTCTAACCCAGATGGTGTATGCATAGGTTGAGGATACTAACATGGATGATGAGGAGAAATATCTCGCCTATGAAAATGGGTTGATTGAAAAATAAAAAAACAAATAAAGTCTCTGTCTGGGGTACAAATATTTTCATGCCTACACATCTACACATCACCGAGCAATTAGAATTCTATTTGGATGTCATTTCTACCCTACTATAGGCTATACTCTAAGATTTCTCGGTCTAACCGTATATGCTATGTATAGCCCTAATGATGTACTATAGCCCTTTTTGCATCTAAGACATCACAAGCAAAACTTTTTGAATGGCAAAGGGGACAACCTTGACCCTCCCGCAAGAGGGCGTCCAGTGATATAGAATCGCATCATATCCCGACCATGCACCCCCCCCCCCTCACTTTTAAAAGCGCCCATGGCCGCCCATGGCTGGTTTTTAGTGTATAACAATTATAATGACGTAGAGTTCGTTCAGTCACTCAAATGAAGAAAAATAATAACTAAAGAAAAATGTCAATCTCAGGTGAAGAATCAAGGCTGGCAGTCGGACTTGTGATGCTTCTTTATGCAGGCTACCCAACACTCCGAGAGTGAATTTTTGACATAGATTTTAACAGTGAACAGATTCGGCCTAGTGTTTGTGTCTTAGCTATGTGAGACGCTTAAATATGTTTCTCAAGATGTCCAAGCCAAAACGGTTGAGTCAGTCGATAACCCTTTTAAGTTAAAAATCACGATTGAAGTCACGGGACTCTTGAGATATCAACAATTGTTATTCTCAATACATGACCACTCTTAGCTCTCAATATTGAACACGGCAGACCCTATTGTGCGATGTCACGTCACCGCACGTCAGGGATCAGATTTCACAGACAAATCCTTTGTATTGCCTAACAAAGAAATCGATAGTACGTCTCGCAGCCTATCCATCGATTGGTAACCAAGTTTCATGTTTTAAACGGTTAACATAAAAAATAAGGTGCTAATGTTTATTGATCCAATTGTTCAATGAATGGCAATAACAAGTACGTCATTGATAAACAGCTACCCTGCTCACCTTGTACACAACTCAGTTGTAAATAATAGAAATGTATTTATCTTGCTGCGGACTCGAAATGATATACGCAGCATCTCACCGTCAGAGAAATGTTTCCATCATCTTACTTTTCGGAAGGACTTTCACGAGCAATAAGTGTTTTGACCAACTTTCATTCCTCTGTCAATTTAAATACTTGACTATCTGAGAATAATCTGACCAATTAAAACTACCGAGGAAACATTTTAAAGTTGTCACTTGTAACGAGCCTGTGGGACCTGTTTGAACTTTAGTAAATTGATTTTTTTGTCACTACCATACGGGTAGTATTCAAACTTGGAAGATGGATAATGATTTCGGTGAGCTTTGTGAACGGATTTTGATAAACCTCTTTAATTTTCATTGGATTTATTTGTTATATCCAAACTATTTTGAAAACTTATACCGCAGTTAATCGCTCTCCAAGTGCTTCCTGATACATATTTGTTGTTCATTACTCCTGTCGAAGATTCTGTGGGATTATTTCATGATCAGCCGATGTTATTCTAGTGATAATGTTACAAGGATTTAAAAGTGGGATACGGTATGCAAAGAAAATTAAACGCTGAATAGCCAAAAGGACAACACTATTGCAAATCTTGCCTTAAATCCCAGGTTCTGTTGCAATAAGCCAAATTACTGTTTATGTTGTCAGCTATTTGTGACCCTTCCAGACTGCATGTTGTATTTTCATGCCAAAACAAAACAATGATTTAAAATTTGTTAAAAAATAAATTGTTGCAGTGGTGATCAAAATCCCCCACAGACTTGAGTTTTAACTTTCACCGGAATGAAATAAGAGACTGAAAATGATTGACTTCGGAGTTTAAATTAAGAGAGTTCTTTTTTGTGTTAAGTTTAGAAATCACCAAGATTTTAACATGTCATTACCATTAACGACGAAGATGGAGGAACTGCATCTGAGCAGTCCACAGCTATCCATGAAGAGAGGGACAATGTACGGGAGCCTCCCCCAGGATTCACTTGTCGGGCTATCGCCTCGAGAAAAACGACGGATATCGGGGGAAGCGTTAAAAATACCAGCCGTCACTGGCGGCAGATCGCCAATTCCGCAACGTAGAAGGATTTCAAGTTATAATGGGACCCCTTTGACCAGTGGAGGGGATCGGTTGCTCACGAGGAGTCGATCCGAGGACCCTGCTGCAGTACCTTCGTACATGCAAGGGACCCAGGCGACCAAACGAAAGACGGTTGGATTACGGCACGGCATACCGATGGACCATTCCGCTGATTCTCTTCCCAAGGTGCCCCTCGAAGTCAAGTCCTACGGTCCTCCTGTGTTTCTACCGCCGTTGTACAGCCAGAAAAGGAATCAACTTCAATTTACCGATTACAGCAGATCAGGTAAAGAGGTTGCCGAGGATCGGGAGGCAATGATCTGGGAGAAAGACCAGATCCGAACATGTAGATATGTTCGTAGGAAAGGCAGCATAGTTGATCCAGCTCCAGCGGTAGACATCCGGAGGTCACTGGATCCAGGGAATCCGAGGAATCATTTAAATGATCGTAAAGATCAGTATACTCCAACATTATAACTGACTCAACCACCCCAGCACTATCTAGACACGATGACTTTATTAAGCCAATTACTCCCAAGGATCATACACTAGTTTATGGATCTGTGATCAACAGCATCATCACGTTTAACGGACAGAACATACCTGTAAGCCATAGACATAAACCTGTGTGATTGGACCCGGGTAGTCTGGAGGAATTTTTCTGTGATTGGATCATGTGAAACAACTTTGTTAATACCATTTTAAGGGTTTAAACAATCAATTCGACAATCGAAAAAGAATCAACCGACAATGTACTATCTTTACTTGTTCATCTTGTCAATATTTTGAGACAATTGTCAAGTACTTTGTTTGTATAATTTTTATAGCTTTTTTTAAAGAACAAGTATTTGTGTCAAGTGCGTTCGGATAAAAGGTAACTACCTCTTCACATATTGTCATTTTGCTCCACTGCATACGTGTGGTTTCACATTGTTTTTTAACATTGTACTGTTAGAGGTAAACACTGTTATTCATGAGGTCAGCAAAGTAAGGCGAAAGTGCAACTTGTATGTTTGTATACGTCTGTGATATGCCTAGACTCTAGTAACGTTTCCGATTTACGGTATGTAGGTCCATATCAGTATGTTGGTCAGACCATTCAGAGGACTATAGGCTTAAGTCAGGCTAAATCAACTACATAGCTATAAGAAAGAAAAAAAACTTTTGTTCATACATTTGAAGGAAGTATTGATATATTTTGGGCACGGAATCTGAAAAAAATAGCACTACTTATCATATCGTTGTTCTGTTAAACAATATGAAGTCGACGGGGAGGAGGGTCGCACATGGTAAAGGTAAAAACAAAGATTCATCACCGCAGACAGTTTCTATTCTTCAAACTACTTACGTCTAGTTCCTCCTTACAGCCTGTCTAAAATTCCTCCACATGTGTATTCAAAGCTACTCTGCGTCTTTCGAATTTGCTTTTAATCGAAGAGCAGAACCAGTTGACAATTTTGCTATCTACCAGCCAAAAACATAGCCTAGGGTAGTGATGAGTCACTGCCTTTGATTAATTGCAAGCCGCCTTTTTCGATCGAGGCCCCACCATTTCTCAGCAATTGCACATTGCGACAAATGTGCTCATTTGTACGGAAGACTAATGCCGTCATGCAAAAACACTTTGAAATACACTCAAGATGAAAACATTGACCCCCCCCCCCAAAAAAAAAGAAGTTTGTATATTCTAGCAAAGCGTAAAAAAGAAAATTATTGCTTTTTGTTGTAAGCAAGAATTTTAAAAATAAACAAAATGTCAAAGTCTCTTTGAAAAAGGGACAAATGATCACTAAGAGGATTTTACTTTGTCCCTTGCGCTCGTAAATGTAGATAAAAGTGGTACAGTTAACCCCATCTTGAGCTCCCAAGCTCTCAAATTTTGTATTTTTTTCTCTTATAGGACCTGGAAAGTTTGAGTGCCACTGCCGTAGGGGTTTGGTTATAAGAACTGGTCAAAGCAAAGCTCTCTATTTCTTATTAAAGATATAGTCAATGCTTGGCGCTAAAGACCCACCTCCCCCTCCCCCACCCTCGATAAACTTGCCTTAGTTGGTGTTGAGACTGATAGCATAACCTTTACAGTAGTTTAAATATATTAATAACCTTTAAGAAACTCTTCTGTGATAGGACTTTTTAAATAATTTGTGAACAATGTGTGAGAGTCCAGGTCCAGATAAGAAATTTCTGAAAATATAATTTCAAATCCCCGTAGAAGTGTAGGGCTAAATCCCTCTTTGTTGTGGATTTGGGGACTCGACATTCAGCCAATTTTGAAACACTTGCTCTGCTTGGGAGATAAAGAGTACATCCTTACAGGAGAATGGGACGAGAGAGACTACACAAATATAAGATGAAAAGTCCATGAATATGTCTAGGCATACAGATGTATTTACTTTTTAAAGTGACTAGAAAAATAAGAGATATGTAACAATGACACAGAATGTTTGCACAAACTATTAAATAACAGTCAAGAAAAAAAAAACATATTTCAATTTCAACCTACTTGAAAAAAAAGAAACTTGAGCAAGAACGGTCCATAACTTCAAGGTTATATTTTTGAGTTGGTATAAATGTAAAAAGGTCTCAATGTTTTCGTTTTGACAAAACGTTTTCAAACCATACGAAATAGCGCCTTGCTTATCTCCTCCTCTATGCCAGGGATACCTACCAGCCAATCCTGAAACGTCATACATGCTCATACCTTCTCAAGAAAGCACATCAAACTTGACGAGCAACTCTGGTGAGCACGTAACGTTGTATCACGCAGGAGACGTCTTCCCAAGACATGAGTGTGATACAAAAAAAAAAAAAAAAGAATAAGAATAAGAAGAAAAAAAGGGCGGCGGGAATAGGGAATTTTTACTGCACACGTACTGTCCCATAAAAAGTTATCTGAATATTCAACAGGGACGTTCTAATGACAACTGCCCAGTTTAACACATTGAGGGCAATGTATCCAGACGACTTCAATCATGTTTGGTTCACTATGATTCGACCGACGTATAAAATATATTGGAATGTTACTTTGTCTATCCAAAATGCCTTCTGTCCTGATTCTTTTTCAATCACACGAACTGTCATTTCTCCATAAATAGTTACGTTTGACAAACACTATTGCATCATCAAATGTTAAGGTGAAAAACATTCACTGCAACTGAGAAAGTGATAAAAATCTCTGTCACTTTTAGGTCCTGACTTCTCCAATGGCAAGTTCAATACCAAGGGCTGGCTTTTCCCAGTGTGCCCATTTTCCTATTTTACAAAGGGACCATCTGACACTTAACCTGTTTGATCCTCTTGGGATTGAAAGATTTAAAGGATAAAATGTACATTTTCAGAACCTTGAAAAGTATGTGAATCCCCAAAAGCATCAATCACCGGTCAAAATAAAGACACAAGAAGGGTCTACAAACTGCTATGAGTAATTTTACGACATATTGAAGATAATTTTGTATGATTATGTGCATGTAGTTGGCTGCAATACCGTTGAGAAAAATGGATGTTCCGTTTTGAAGTTCGATACCTTTAAGGACAGTCCTGCATTTAATATTTCTGAAGACATTTTGTTGTGATTCCTGTTAACATGGAAATCAAACAAGAGATGGGAAAGGACAAACTCGCTTTAATGTATCCACACAAAAATAATGCATAAATATGATGAAAGGCAGGTTGACTTCTGTATCTAGCTTCAAAGTCCATTAATTCAACGTGACGAAAAACAACAACAATGAACGATGCTACGTCTGAAAATAAATATTTTGACATGCAAAAAAATTCACTACGGTGACTGTTTTTGCTAATTACAATAATGCTCATCTTGTTTTGACATTAATAAATAATTCTTACAAGTATGCAAACAGTTTACAAAACCGAGATGCTATAATACTCTTTGGAAGAACAAGCATGTTTATTGCTCTCAAAATGGCTTTGAAACCTGCACCCATATCTACGTGAGGAATTCTAATCCGTGATTGCTTCACACTGTAGCTGACTCTACTGCATATGGTAACTCCACAGGTTCACCCCTTAACAAATGAGCCAACCCCTCCCTCAAGAAAATGGAAAATATTGGTGAAGAGCTAAGCCAATAGGGTAAAGGTACCGACGAACCTGTGACATGTCCGCTCTTTATCAGGAAATGCACCCCTACATGAGCAAGTGAACTCCACAGGATATAGATGACATTTGAGTCTGTGTCAAGTTAAACTGCAAATCTCTTCGATGTAAGAGGGTGATCAACATTACAAAGTTCTCATTCTAAGCAAACTGCATGACAAAAAGGTAAAAAGCAAGGCAAGACTTCAGACAAAATAATGACGACACCACCATCATATTACCACAACTCAGGCAAAGACGAAACATTCAGTTGGTCTTGACATAGCAAAATTCAGACCAGAAATGAACTCAAGCACAAGGGGCATTGCAGCACTAAATGGAGCATCATCAAGAAAAAAAAAAAACGTTAAAGTTCTGTTTCCACATGTTCAAAAACAGAATCAGACTATGACCTCACATTGACCTTCATGATATTAAACCTCAAACAAATGTAATTGGACAATTTACTCATCAATGATTACCAATATATTAAGTTTCAAGTTCATGGAGTTGTTTCTTTGCAGGATAGTGTGCTCGGCACTCTTGACGTCAGTTGATCACAAAATGAACTTTGACCACAAAATGAACCTCCAAGGGAAGTCAGTACAGAACCCATTGATGCATTAACAAATCCATTAAGAATGCATTAGGGTGACTATGAGTCCAGTTTGGCACTTTGATAAAGTTACTTCAATATCATGCTAAGAACATTTTCACATGATAGTGCAGCAGCACAGGTTGTGCTGAATACAGACTCAGAGTATATATGCACGGGTATGCAAGTTGTTGTATCATTGCTTCTGCAGAGAAGGTACACACACTACACAACTGTTCTCTACTTTTTGTAAATGGGAATGGAGCAATCCTTCCATACATATATCAGGACATGGTTGATCTCAATTGATCATTGCCGCACCAATAAAAAAAAGTCTACGGTATCGGCAAACTTTGATATAACATAGGTAGGCTGCTACTGTAAATGACCTTAAGTTCTACCAATGCCCTGCAGTTTTAGACCTTATCTGAGACTAGATTTGATGTTGAAGTAACTTTACACAACAAACTGAAATGCCCCAGGGCTATTGTTACAGTAACCATTTAGAATTGCCTCTAACACACAGTGACAACATCCACATTGATTCATCATTGGGCTACCTGTGCAGCAAGACACATCTTGAAATACACTGCCTGCGAACATCTACCCACACCAACACCATTAAATATATTTCTTTGGTCTTTGTCATTTTTACACCAAATGATTGCCTATGATGGCACTACTCTGAGGTATTGTATCATGGTATTAGCATCCATGGCATGAACATGCACGAAATATGGCATTAACAGTCAGGTATATGGGGCCCACTGTTTTTGTTCTTACTGCAAACCATTTGCCACTCTTGTTATCAGCTAACCTCCACTTTCCTCTCTTTGTCTTCATCTACATTTATCATGGGAGGAGGGGGGGGAAGCAGTGGTTGGTGAGCTGACTTCCCTCTCACTGCACTACAGATCGTCAGATCTCCAAAGGTCACCTCCCCTTCTTCACCGCTGGCTTTTGAACTGGCTCTGGAGGAGGGTCACACCATGGAGTAACTTCTACGTCACAATCTAGCTCGACATGCAGTACTGTGCAGGATGCTCCGTCGATGTTCAGCTCTTGAGTGCTCCTGATTTCATAGCGCAGCGTGTCGAGCCCCGTCACACGGTCACGCTTGAAAGACTCCTATGGTATAAATGAGGAGAGTTATACTCTTGAGATAAATCTCTGCTGTCTTGACTTTGACTGTGTGACCTCTTCCTTTAAAGTGTCTTTGTGATTTCTTAATTGAACCTCCATGATCAGTGGTGGCGTGGATGCATACTTCTGGGAAGGGGGGGGTGGAGGGAAGATTCTCATTTGGCACCCATCATCACCAATACCTAACAATTAAAAATGTGGGAGAACTATCTAAGTGGAACACCACCATTAGTTGGCGTGAAACCTAGGAGAAAATCTGTAATAAAAATACCCCCTAGACTGCCTGAATTGTCTTCACATGCTCCTCAGGCAAATTTTCACTTTTGCACTTTCCCCCGGAAAATTGCTATGGGGGGCCCTGTCGTCACCGTCCATGATTTTAAGTGTATAACATGTGAGGACAAGATTGGGTGGGCTGGGTGACACAGAGGTTGTTGATGTTGAAAGATACATTTGCTAAGGTAATATACAATGCAACGTACAAACAGGAAGCACTGATAACCAATATCATGAGATGTTCAGAGCTGTCACAAAACCAAAACAAAACATTACCCCACAACCAGCCTTCCCCTCCAGGCCTTCAAAGTTTTCTGGTAATGATGATCTCTGAAAGTACCTACCATTTTTTGATTCCCGTAACGCTTTCTGTCTCTTTTTCTTCGCGCAGGATCGTGAATATGATAGAATGTGTGGTAGCCGGTGGTTATTCCAGTAGGTCGGGATATCTGACGATGTTAATATGTGTGGAGAGATGAAATAACACCACCTATCCATCCACCGTGCCAGAACAAAAATTGCCCATCATAAAAACTGAAACTTTTGCTTGACAATGGCGAGAGAGCTGATCTTGAAAAACAGTCCCTTTCTCCACCGCAAGAAAGGGTAACTGTAGAAATACATATATTTAAAACCAGGTACGAATGCAAAGATGAACAGTTCCATCTATGTTGGCTGAAAAAAATCATTCACTTGCATGCTGCAAACTCTTACTTTCATTTGCCAAGATGGGCATATCGGTGATAAGTGCCAGCTTCGGTTTATCTTAATTCAGAAGGCTCGTTTTAAAATTCTTTGGAACATTTACATATCAAAGTCAGGAATGACTACTGATTTAGCACTGATCTTAATATTGTGAAAGTGGACATATGGGGGAGGATTGAAGGGCATAAGGAAAGGCAACATTACCACACTTCAAATGGAATTAAGTTACACTTACCTTTAACTTAGCCTCTTCCATTCTCATATACAGTTCATCATCTTCTCTACCCCAGCCCCAGAAATTATTAGACAAACCGTTGACCTGGGAGCAGACATGTCAAAAGCTAGTGAATTGAGGTTACAACAAACACATTTTTACGAACATTTAAGAATTACAATATGGAGACAAGTTCTTTTACATGGACTGCTCTAAAATAAAGAGTACAATAATACAAATGTAACAAAAATACTTTCCAAAACCAGATTCAAGTGTTTAACAAACTAGGATTAAGAAACCAAAATCATCCAATGCACACTAGCACTAAGTAAAGGTGGTATCTCAGAGGAGAAAACTTGCTTCTGTCATTCCATTTCATTTGTTTTCAAGGGCACTGCAATCCATGCTGTTTTCTCCATTTCAGGAGCCTAGATACACACCATAATTTAAAAAAAGAAAATTGCAAAATGACATGATACAAAGACATAAATCCTGTTTTTGAGGGTGGACTTACCAACAAATGCTACATATGACTAGCAAACACAATGCAAGTTTTACTTCACAGTGTCATTTTCGTAAGTTAAAAGAATCGTCATGTTCCCTGCCTTGTTTCTTCACTGGAACAAACCATAAATCACATTGGTTGTCATCAAAAGAGAGGATAGGCTGTGGGATATTGACGGAAATGTAGGCTGACCAATTCGCGACAACACGAAAGCTCACTATTCCAATTATTGGCAGCAAGCAATTTAAGCAAGTACTTGGAATGTGTGTTCCTGTTTTTCGATGGACTCCCCCACCAGCAACCACTCCCATCCCCAACTGCTTTTTCCAGTACTTCTCTTTCACATTGGCACTTTGCAGTTTTTTCATCGATTCCGAAAACTTGGCATCGGGTAATTTTTTGCTCATACCCGTAGGGCACTCGGGTACCCCCAACCAAAGTGGCGTCTTTTTTGTTAACATTGGTATTTCCACAGTACCATACATCACATTTGTGTGGAGGAATCTTACACTTCAAATACTCGCTCACACTTTCTCATGAAATGGACCACTAATTTACCTTGAGAAAAAGAAGAAAATTCCATTTTGAGCTATTTGGTGTGTATGGTAGGGTAAAATTTGGCAACACACAGAGGTTCTGTCGTTTTTCATTTTATCAAGGCATCAGTTAGTAAAATTTGGATACGGGTAATAAAACCCAGGCTACCTGTGAAAACACTAGCACTGTTAAATGCACTAACATGAATGTGAACAATTTCTTTATACTGAGCACTCGGAACGAGGTAGCAAAGAGTAATAAATCTCTAAAGAGATGACACAATGCCCTTTTGAATCAAAGGATATCAAAATTGTTAAGACATATCAACAGAATGAGTAATAAACTGCTTCTGCAAATAGTTTTAACTCATTTATAAATCATATTTATACTTTGATATTTGTCAGAACAACTTTCAGAAAATACTGTAAGAGCATGTTTTTATGATTGTTTCTTCAACTCAAATTGCACCCTGTTAAGGCAAGCCATTTGTAGACACTGCAACCCTGCCAAGGCTTAGTATCCCACTGACTAAGATATTGTGTTCATGCACCTTGCACTAGCTCAAAATCTGACAGTCATAAGATGGCATTTGTGAAAGTGACCCCTGAATCCAGAGACAGTATGTCATTGAATAATTTCATTCTCACCAATTCAAAATGTTTACTCTGCATCAGGAGGATTCCACCAACAAATTTTGGGTAGTGGTAGTTGGGATGAAGCTCAGGAGAAGCCAGATGATGGGGGCCATCTTCGACGACATCAAACCGGTAGCTTAAGTCATTATTCCTGGGTAGGAGGTCCACGTCGTGCATCGCTACGTAGTCACAGTCCTTCTTGCTGACGATGTAGCCGATGTTGATCAGTGATGCACGGTTGAACCTGTCAGTGTGACAATATCTCGACCATTTTTTAATGTGAACTGATGGCAATGTTTCCTGTGTATTTAAAAGGCCAAATTTTGTGAATTTCCATGGGTGGTTGTACATGCAAAAGTCTGTAATTTTCTGTGATGTGATTTTGATTCACACATTCTATGATTTATGCAAATCACACTTCACAAATCAGAATTAAATCAGTGTGGGCGTATTTCCCAATTTAGAGCTCCATATGTCCCTTCAACATCCCCATTGAATCTAACAAGTCAATGTCTTTGAAGACAGAATTTTTTCCTGAAATTTTTTTTTTTCTTTGTGAAGGAAACCATGTTTCTGGTGAATTTCCGTTTTTTTCTTACGGCAAATTAAGAGTTCTATTTTCCATCTTTTTTTTTTGTTATGTGAACCAGAAAGCTTGCCAATTTAACTTACTGGTCTCATTACCTGTTCCATAGAGTGGAGACTGCAGCTGCTTGGGATTGCTGCAGAAAATAGTTGACCAAAACCTCACTTTCTAACTTGTCAGTGTTCACTGTCTTCACTGATTTCTGTGGCTAAGATTGTTCAGATGAATTAAATCTGCCAGTTCTTTTTTCAAATTCTGTAGATTCTCTGAACTTCACGCAAAACCCTGCAAGCCTGATCTGATACAACATGTACCAATCAGATCTATTTCACTTACGTGAGCATTGAAGATTATTTGTGCATTCTATATTTGTTAAGTAGTGAAAAACATTACTGAACAACTAATGGAGGGGGGGGGGGGGGAGAGCAGTCCCAGAATGCTCCCTGAATTTTGCTGAACATGTACTTGGTTCCTTGAAGATACTACCACTCATCCTTATATTCAAATTTAATATTACCTTGTCTTGCAAGATTTAGAACAGAACATTCAAATGAAGGAGTGAAAAGCCGTGAAATGCAGGAATCCAAAATATCAATTCATCAAACTATAAAGTACATACAGTACATAGAAGACTCAATGACATCAAAGTAATCTTGCAAACTGGTATCACATTCCCCCCCCCCCCCATAAATGTGACGTCCAAAAAGGTTGGAATGTTCCCATTCAAGGGTGGTACATTTCAATCAGCTCCACACCTGACATTTACAACATACAGTATGTCACTAAGGAATTCATAGGTAATAATGGTAAACTCTTTCACAGCAATTTATAGTACATTTCATGAAGAACACATTCCCGTTGAACCGTTATACACCTCACCTGTGACTGTCCATCTGGTTAATGACAAAAATGTGATGCCTCACTTTCTGCCTTGAGAGGTATTTTTGCATAAACGGGACGAACTCCATCAATTCTTCAAATCGGTCTCGAAACGGAACCAATATGGCCAACTTGTGCGGTCCCCAGTCCTCCTCGTCCGAGGGATTCTTTGCCGGCTCTGGGAGACTCTTTGGCGCTCTAGCTAAAATGATCTCTTGTTCTAGCAGTTTCCCTTTCAGTTGATGAATTGTTTCTGCCATCTGTTCCATCCCAGAATAATCGCATTCATGGTAGGTTGTTACCATCACCATAGAAACCACGATGAAACCCACAACTGTGACCAGGAGTTTGATGGGGCTGACCCTCATTCGAATCAAGGCCATGTTTTAATCATCGCTGATGAAAGTTGTTTGACTGCAGAAAGGTAAGATGGTAAGATTTGTGCATTAATGCACAACCACGATCATACCTACCGATACAGCAGTATCATCTACTACTGCAAGTATCCTTGAAGCTAGTTTAGAAGACTAACCATTTCTTAAAAGTAATTATTACTTTCTGAAACAGTCTGACAAACTTTTAACTTTTCTATTTCTTCCTGGACTGATGTTGCTACAAGAGCAAGTATGTGATATTACAAACAGTTTTGTTGCAATATGAAATTTTTGTTAACAACATCGCAAGCACTTCTCCTTGTATTGCCAAATGATGTTGTGATATCCCAACGGGTAAATTGGAACCAAAGCATCCTGGACAAATGCGTGTAGGACTGTGGATTATGTACAGTAGTTACATTGTGCAGCCTAGGTCTAACCTTCTGACATGATACTTTACTGTCATATTAAACTAGTTAATTGAAGTTTAATTCAACTGTGGGTTCTGATTTCTTGTTTCCATCTACTACACACATTATTTCATCTGAATTTGTTCTAAGGAGCAAGCAATACCCTTTTCTTTTTCCACAAGTGTCCAGATGATATCGTTTGGTTCATCTTAGAAATGATATCAGGAGGGAACTTTGGCAAAGTCTCCTATTGATAACATTTGCAGATAGTGTAATATCACATCCACATTAGTCACAAAGCTCTGCAAGCATTTTGTCATTTAAATAACTGAATTCAAAGACCTCCACGTATTGTGTTTAAAAAATTAAAAAAATAGCAATGATCATGAGCATAGCATGGCTCTGTTTTTATTTTTCCTCTATCTTTGTTCACATCTCACCTAACGACATTTTACAAATATCTCAAGCTCGAGAGTGTTCACAAAAACCATTTGGCTATCCTAAGAGTAAATTATTCAAACAGGTGATTGGCTGATCAAGTTTATAAACTACAGTACTCTGAATACTCACTGCAGCAACAGGTGATCTAACACAGCCTTTGAATGGTTAACATGACTATGAGACACATTGTAATGGTGGTGCAGAAAACCTGTGGTAAAAGAGACACACGACATCATTCGACATGAATGCGGGTAAATAGTTGTACATATCTGAGAATACAAGAATTGCACTGACATGACATCCATGGATTAAAACAGTCCGATATGGAGAGGGAGATGGAGAGCAGGAGAACCAAATAACTGACTGACATTTTTGACAGGGTGGAATGATTGGCACACTCGAACAATTGGACTTGTCTCATACCCTTCAACAAAGAAGGAGAAAAAAATAGTGATACAAATGAAACACCTGTACAGTACATGGGCAAAATGTCCATATCGAATGATGAGTCCTTTCTTTGGTTTTCTTTTGGAACCAATTGGGCAACTGCCTCACCTTCTCTCCTTTTCTTCAAACATGGAAAAACTTGTAAGTGCATGAATTTCATTCCTTGAAATGCTGTAAAGGAAATGCTACAAATTGACTACAAAACAATGCCAAGCATGTGACGCATATCTCCTCCAATTGCAGTATAACAACAAGTATCTTTTCTACAAGCATGGCAATTCAGTTTCTTAGTTGAGCATGTACAGTGGGGTATGGTGAATTTTGTCATATGAAGGGCCTACAATGTACCTCACAGAAACTTTGGATCCAGGGAACAATTTAAAGATGGGGTCCGGACATCTTTGTTTGCACAAACACTACAGTACAACAGCTTTTCTGTGGGGGCTGTGGGTATCTTTTTAACATCCACAATTTAAATTGCCCATCATAACCTATACATGTCAGTCTCTCATGAATCCTTGCTAACTCTATCTTCATACTCAATAGCTATACAGGTAGCCCCCTTGGAATCAGACGAGAGATCAGCCCTGTTGGCTGTGTCCAGTCTGCATTTCATGTGCATGCACCAAAGGTACAGGTACGTCCAGCACTTTTAGATGTAATGGATGATGAAAAAGTTTTCAATCCAACATAAGTCTGCAGTAGCTAGATATGACTCACTTGAACAAATATTCTTCTTGATCTATGTGCATAATCACAAAATCGATGAATCCCCCCTTTTTCTTTACACCCACATACCAGTGATACTTTGATTTCCAGCAGGAGATCTTGTTTTATAGTACACTGTATACCATTGAAATAGATGACTTCATTGTAGCTACTCTCTAGTGTTTCATGGGTAACCGGGCCACCTGCACAGCATTTCATTACCTGGATGAAAAATTCCTACCCAATTCCTTCATAACATGAAAAATTACACAACTGCTGTGTGAACACACTGTGTCAGATTGCGAAATTTCACCTACTACACACAGCATATAGCTCAAAATGGAATTTTCTCCTTTTTCTTAAGGAAAATATGTGGTACTATTCATGAATAGATGTAGGCAGGTGTATGCAGTGTACTAGTAAGATTCCTCCACACAAATGTGGCGTAGGGTACTGTGGAAATACTAATGTTGACGATTAGATTGCTGTTTCGTCAGACACCTGATGGCTACGAGGAGAAATTACCCGATTCCAAGTTTTAGGAATCAATAAAAACACTACTGTACTGCTCACACGCACTGAGCAAATGAGGCTGAACAATACTTGTTCAGCCTCTTATGTCTTGGGCATCTTATGTGGTAATTAGGCAAAACAGCTTTGCCCTCAACAACTGACATCTACAGTATAACGCATGTACAGCCCAAGAATTTGTTTGTTCCATATTGAACTAAATCTTTGGGAAAACAGAAGTCAATGCAACCGTTTCTTTTTTTTTTTGATACAGTAAGCTGATCACATTCAGAGAAAACTGCATTCGTTTACCAGAGTGCATTCCATGCAGTGCCAACGTTGACATTTCACTGAGATGTCAGCGTTTGTATGCCAACAAAACACAGATACAATGTACAGTATACAGGCGTTTACATGGGTAACCTAAGTACACGGGTACCCAAATGGCACTTTCTTACCCAGGATTTATCCATGTATGCCGGTAGGCCAAGGTAACTGCTTTGTTACGCTAGGAAAGAGTCGGAGCTCACCCCAAAGATATTCACATTTTAGTGCATACAGTACTGTAAGATACAAACCAAAATGCTAAGCTGTTACAATTTATATCATCCTAAAGTTCCCTTTTGATTTGTCTCATGCAGTTGCATGAGAAAGCCTTTTGCCATACAGAATTTGGGCTTCACTTATTGTTCCATGATGTCATTCTTGTTTATCTAGCTCCTCTGGTGCATATACGCAGGTCCTCCTAATTAAAGATATGTCTTGTGAATTATTTGCCAGAAATGTACAAATACCACAACCCATAAACAGGTCATCCTAATTAAGTTGGTACAAATTCAGAATCTGTGACCCGAAGTGATGTCAGCAAGGGTATTAGACATGGGTGTTATACTAAAACAGTTGGTATAGGGTCTATGTCTACTTTTCTATCTTTCTGAAGGGGTTGTATTTTTTTTCTCCTTAGTCTCTCAAAGTTATAGACATTCTTTGAAAGGAACAACTGTTAAAACCTGTGAAAGAATAAAAAAAGTGAACACCTGCAAAGGAAAGAGGTTAAAGGGGGATTCGAACTGAGGATGTCAAGATAACAGTTCCATTATAAGTCTGCAGCATAACCCATGTATTTACATACGAAAGCGCATTTGGTCATTGGATATTTGAAAATGTATACAATACAGTACATACAATCCAACCTAGTCATACCCTAACCCTAAGTTGTCCTGGATCATGACACCTAATCCAATCCCCTAACCTATGCTATTCCTAGCAGGCACCAGTGCTACGACTGAGTGGACTGCAAGCACAGCGAGTGCTCATTGGTCATTTTATTGTGTGCATGTGATCACGGATTCTAAATATGTTCAGTGTCTAACGCTTGGACAACTTGTGAGAATACATTCATGCAATACTTGTACCACAGTGAGGCTACAGTATCTCCTGAAATCAGTCAAAATCCTTGTTAAAGAAACGTTCATTAGGCCCTACTCAGAATGATAACTATTCTTAATCAGTCAGGAATGCACAGACATAACCAAGGAGTATCTTCAAGTACAGTTTGATTGTGAGCGTGATACATACAAATTACAATAGATATGTACAATACCTGGCTCTGCCGTAGATCTAAGTTTGAGATTCTAGACTAAGCCCCTGTCGATATTTATGTGCTACATACTCATCATAGTGTGATTACGACTGTGCTGCACGGCCTAACCAATTCAGGAAACAGCCAGGCCAATCGAGCAAGTTACTACGTTACGATTATAGGATTAGGAATTAGGCCTACTGTGTGATTGTGTCGACCCTGAATGGGGAGCTACCTAACGTTAATTCATCATTGACACAAATGACAAAGAGAACCTTCTTCGATTAATGTAGACAAAATGTACTTACAATTTAACCAACAAAACGACGAAGGCAGGTTGATTGTTTACATCAGTTACCGGTGGATCCCTCTTGTGTCATCACTGTCAGGTTACCAGGCCTGGTGAATAACCTACAGTCGAGTCGTTCGTGTTGCTGAAATTGATAGCAGTTACGATAGTGATAATCAAAGACAATAGAGCACCGAAAGCGTGAACCAACTCTGTATGTCACAGAACGTATTTATTTCTGTGCTCTGTATGCGGTCCGGTCTTATCGAGTGTACCAGCTGTGGAGGGTGCATAAAGCTGACACGTCATTCATTCCGCAGTCGTTGACACGTTGACAAATGCTACCCGGTGATGGACCTTGGTGACCGAACTTGGTGCCGATGGCTGTAGTTCTGCAAAAAGGGTATCTGACACAGTACAGGCTTTTTGACGACACGGCTATCGGAATGATCATTGAATCTTTACTGACTATTTCTGTGACTAAATGACACTGATGTAAACATCCATTGCCTTGCCATTGCTACCGACAAAATGTGGTAAAGTATTATAACTACCGGAAACGCGGATGCCCATTGGTGTCAATGGAGGGGGACATGTCAGCACTTTTAGCGTGAGGGGACGACTTTGTTCTCCTCCTCACTTTTTGTGACCTAAAAATAAAAGCTAAAAAAATACCTAAGCTATTCCCAGTGGAATTTTAAGTGTAAACATGTGGTCTAAAAATAAAAGAAAACTTACCTTATAATGCCCCGTCACCACTTCCCACTTTCAAAATCAACTTCGACTCCCATGCCCCTACCAGATAGATGACGGTAAATTTTACCGCCATCTATCTGGTAAGGACTCTTACTCAACCATTAAAAAAATATACGTCGCACCACATTGCATGCAAGCACACCTGTAATTTGATTGTCGGAAAATCTAAAAAAGCCAGTGAGAATTATTTATATTTCAGTCTAGCACATTTTATGTCGTAAAAAAATGCCAAATGTTGTACCAGATTGTGAGATTACCTGTTAATTGAAACAAATTTTCATTTAATCCGAAATTTCATGTGAAAGTCTCATATTTCAGTCTAGGAGTGAGGATAGTCAGAAAGTCAATTCTCAACCTAGCACATTTTATGACTTCACAGAAACCAACTATTGCAGTAGATTCCATCTAAGGTTGGGGGTGTGGACATCTCTTCCCTTACAACCCTGTCACAGATCTAGACCTAACATCACTCTTCTCATGCTTCCCACATGTATCAAAATGCTATTGTATGGCATCTCTTGAATGTGGCTGTCATTTTCAAAAGTTATCGGTAAAAGAACGAGTTTTACTTTGTCATGCAATCATTGACGGTTGTAGCAAACTAATAAACACCTGTACAGAAAGTAAACATTATTGGAATAACTTTTCTGAAACCGTGCTAATTCTCGGGGAAAAAATGACTGCAATAGATGCAACATATTGCAACTTATTTTGTTTAAGGTCGCTTGACAGTTGAAAATTTCTCCAAAAAGAAAAAAAATACTATTATCCATAGAAAGTAAAAACAGTTGAATGAACTTTTCCGAAAATTACCATTTGCAGGCCCGTAGCCAGCCCATGTGGAGGGGTGGGTCTTTCTTCCAAGATGTGGATCTTTTAACAAATACGGAAGCGGCTGGCGCGTGCCGTAAGCATGCAGTTGCTAGGGGTCGGGGGGGGGCATGCTCCCCCCAAAATTGTGAAATCTGCATATCTCCTGCAATCTGGAGCATTTTAGAGGACTACAAAAGACCTTCCGTCATGAGCAAATTAAAAAAATAGTAGACACAGGGGCGAAGCCAGGAATATGCCAAGGGGGTGCGAACTCATGAAGACTGTCTAAGCGGAGCGCCACCATAAGTTGGTGCGGGGCGTACAAGGAAATTTTTAGTTTTACAAACCCCCAGATGGCAGGAAATAGCCCTTCCCAAGTCTTTTCAGCTGCATGAACCCAGCCTTGAAATGTAGATCTCATGTCTACAATTTCTCAATTACTGAGAAAACAATTTATGAAAAATGATGCAATGCCGAGATGAGCATTTAAAGAAACGATTGGTTCTACAAATCACTCAGATAGTAAAAAACAGCCCTTCCTGGGTGTTTTACATGCATACATACATGCTCCCAACCCTCCATGCCGCATAAGTTGAGGGAATTACTATTTAGCGATGTCGCCAGAAAAAAAAAAGCGAAAATGAAGTCAAGCAGGGTATGCCCTATTCGCCCTCCTTTCCCTGGCTTTACCTATGCCCCTGGGTATTTCTGGCGAAGTCCCCAAAAAAAAGAAAATACCACAATATGGTCAAGGGGGGGGGGCGGTCGCCTCCTACTACTTTGGTAGTCCTGGTGGTTTGAACAGGGCTTAAGATGCACCGACTGCACCCGACTACAATAGAACATATTTAATCGGGCCCGTTGACGGCTTACGACACAACTGAACTCTAGTCTTGGAACAGGTCACACCGCCACGGACCACAGCAGACGCGGTGGGTGGTCGCCGTCGTGTCGCAGGTTGTCGTGGCAGTGTGTCCCGGGCTTTGTATTGTATCTAGTTCAATGATATCCACAACCACAATGACATAACCACGCATGCGCGTTTTTAAGCTTATTATCTCATCACTCCACATAGTATATGTATGTGGTGATGAGATATTGTGGTCAGTTTGGGCCTGTATACATTTTATGACGTAAGTGGAAAGGTTTTATCTTCCTGCTAAAAGTGAACGGAAATTCGGCCTCAATTTGTCAAGATAAAAAATATTTCACAGCTGACCCTTTAAACACAAGGCTGGAAAAATGGACCTCCCTCAAGTTGGGGTGGGTCGTTCGAACGCTCCGACCCCCTCCCCCTGGCTACGGGCCTGATTTACGATAGAATAAATCCAAGATAAGAGCAATCCAAATTAGTATTTGTTTTAAATAGAATGATGTTTTTCTTATTTCTTATTAATTGAGAAATTGAAGATATGAGAACCCTATTTCAAGGCTGGGTACATGAAGCCCAGATCACCCGGGAAGTGCCGTTTCCGACAATCCGAAGCCCTGTAAATCTGTAATCTGTAAAGCCCAAATTTTTCAGGTACGCCAACCGATGGTGGCAGTTCTCTTAAATAGTCCTGCCAAAAGTGCGTGCAAAAGGCTTTTGTCATTAGACCAGGTCCTCACCCCTCCTGAAAACCCTGAATACGTCATCGATATGTGATATCGATGGCGTATAAGCAAAATATGCCCACAATCATTAGACCCTGACGGTGCAATGGTAATTTTTGTTTACATTCTATTCACATTCATCTTCTGCCTAACCAACGAAAGTTTTTTTTAGAAATTTCGCTGTTGGTTTTGAACCACTTCCCATGAGACGTTTTCTTGAGATTCCCATGTGTGGATTTTTCATAGATGCGTTTAACTCATTGTAGCCCTCCGTTTAGGTAGTAATTGATTAACAAACACATTCAAACAAAAATCCCTTCCGGGAGTCCCTATGATCGCATGCACGATCAGGCCCAAGTATTTGTAAAGTACTCAAAGAAAATGAAAGCGGATGCGTAATTCATTATGATTCTTGTATTATCTCAACAACCATCTGAATATATTTGTCGTAACATTTTGCATGAATTGAGGAATTGCAGACATATGTCCTTATTTCAAGGATGGGTGTATGCAGCTTTAAAGCGGTCCGGAAATGCCATTTCCGGCCATCTGAGAGGTTTGAAAGGCCCCAAATTTTCTTGTACGCTAGGGACTCGAGACAACTCGGTCCCAATTGAAACAGTTGCACGTATAAGGAGACAAATTTGACTGAAAAAAGTCTGAAATTGGATTTTTAAAGAAGTTTTTGCCTTTTCGTAACATTTGGATTAAATATCAAACTTTAACATTATAGGTGTTGTAGTACCATCCCTGTATACAGTCTAGACTTCATTAAACACCCATACTTAGCCAAATTACTCCAATATTTACTACAATCCAAAAGACAACCGTAAAAAAATCCATTGTCAATATCTCATTTTACAGCTCATCATCCTTTTTTACGTGTAAACTGAATTCCTAAAGTCTACTTACTTCATTACGGATCTATTTTAAATTGGGCCGAGATGTCCTACGGCCTAGTTGTCTCAGCCCCGAACTGTCTCATGGCCGAGATGTCCTTATGGCCGAGTTGTCGCGTCGGATCGGGACTCTTGTAAGTACAGTGTACTTTCAAGTTTCAACCACGTTCGCCATTTAACTACTTGATCACGTCGTTTGCAGTTGCAGAGTTGTGGTGGATGCTGCACTAAAATCCGCGAAGATGTCGAAAAGAAGAATTGATATCGGTGACTCTCATTCTTCCAAGAATAGGTGAGTTGCTCTCGTAGATAAATGTCAGACGTCATAGAAATAGTTTGATGCCTTTTGGAGTACCGTTTTAAATTCATTGTCTATCGGCCTAATGTTATGCTAACATTGAAATAATGTTAGTCTACCGTTAGGCGTTACGCATACTGGTCTAGAGTGCACACTTACAGCATTGCATTACCATCACCGATGTCCGAACCCTTGGCTGCTAGGCACTCAGTCACACTACTCTAACAATAGTAACTAACATAGACCTAGCGCATAGGCCTAGTGTGAAGCCTAACGTAAGTATAGGCTGGTTAGCCGAAGTACAATGATATTTGTAAGCAGTTGGACACTGCATAGCCTCACTCGTCAAAGTTCACCCAGCTAAAACATTTCACCTAGGTTATGTACTGTAGTGTAAGTTATAACTTTTACTTAGGCATAGGGTGAAATAGCACAAGAAAATAACGTGCGTTTTTAATATTTCACATGTAGGCCTTTTCTTATTTTCAATTTTTATTTCAATGGGCCAGCTTCATATTACTATATTTGTGTCAGTACCAGACCTCATTGGAATTTTAGAAAACATTCTGCTCATCACTCAGTGTCATGCCTTGAACTGAAAATGGTCCTAGCTTAGTAAAAGTTAATTTGTGTATGTCAAGGCCATCTTGAACTCTGTAAACATGTTTACAAATTGGAGGCAGAAATTTAGCGTTTTGAAAAATGTTCGATTTCAAAACACTATTTTAAGTGTACATGTACGAATGTACTTCTGCTGCTGACTTTTTTATCAACAGCTGGTGTGGCAGCAGAAAGCAGGCACCACCTGTAAAGTTACTGTAGGCTAAGAATTTGATTGGTTGCCCTGTCATTCCGCTATCGGTACATTTCACCAGGATATTCTGCCATAGGCTTCAAGCCTTTCTGCCATAGCGTAAACATTCTTCAACCATACAGAGTTGTTCATTCTTTAAAAGTGGCTGGATCAAGCAGGGTACCGCACTTGACGGTAGGACAATAACCCTTGATTATGTCCTTTCAGTCCTAGCCTCTTGATGTTGTGACAGTCAATTGTTTAGGCCAACCTGCCTTAAAAAACTCTACATTGTTCCAACAGCATGTCATTTACTGCCACACCTGTCCAAGTTGGGCCAAGTTATCCAATGCAAATATGTTTTAGCAATTGGCCTATCATGCATTCAAATTATTTTGTGACAAATTCCCACAAAACTTCATGAACAATTGAACATGCAAATTCTGAATTCTGGTTTCCTTAATACACTAGTAGACACCTTTAAGTTACAGTACATTGCGCATTTCTAGCCTCTCTCACTCTTTTGGGCATTTTCTTTTCTTGCTGTACAAGGTTTACATTGCATTCAACAACACCACTCTTTAACCCAAATGATGTTATTTTACTTCATGAATTTCCTTGCCATGCTTATCATTTATTTTCATATGATGATTAGACTCATATGCTGTCTCTTTAATGATAATGTTGAAATACAGTAAGATTGTAGCTTTTTTGGAAACTAAGTAAGTATTTCATTCAATAACCCGTTAGTGTTATTTTCTTACTGTTTGAACAGGGACAAAGATGGATTTAGATCTCGAGAGGCAGATGACTCTAAAAGAGAAAGAGAAGATGATCGGAAAGGAGGCCGCTTCAGAGACCCAGAGAGAGACAGAGACAGAATCCCGCAAGCAGCTGTTACCAGTAGCATGGTCACTGTACCTACCATGCCACCTGGATCATCAACAGTTGCCCAGGTAACAGCTGCTCTCAACCAGCCAATCGCTGTCAATAAGTTCACCGGACAGCCCTACTCAACCAGGTACTTTGGCATTCTTGCCAAAAGAAGAACACTCCCTGTGTTTGATTACCAGGAGAAATTCATGGAAATGTTGGATAAAAACAAAATTTTGGTCCTTGTTGGTGAAACTGGATCTGGCAAAACTACACAGGTGAGTGTGTGAAAACAGTATCAGCTTTGAGTATAGTAAGTACTGGAGTGAGTATAGTAAGTACTGGAGTGAGTGTAATGTCAGTATTGTGTTATGTAATCATTCATTAAGCCTTTTGATTTGAAATTCTTCCCTCAATGTTATTAAGAAGTCTGAATGTTGGAAAAGAGCTACTGTACTTTATCATAGAAAGTGTTAATTCAGAAATAGTGTTTTCTCAACATGTATTGTATCAGTTGGTACTTACTGTACGTACAAAGACATTATCAAAGTTTTATGTAAAGATTAATATATATACATTAGAAAGGATGATAAGTATCTTATTTATGTTTCTGTCTGATCAAAAGGTTTTGTCTCGGACAAAGTTTTAGGATGGGGTTCCTTTTCTTGATGTATTTATAAAGTCAACATTTAGTTTACTGCAATCGGTGAAAGCTGACATGGATTAGGGCTATGCCTAAGAGAACTCCAGCAAATGTGAAATCAGAGGTGTTTCCTATAGAGCACTCCTTTATGACTGATGGTTTTGTAGTGAAACAACGAAAACCGCTTCCTCTTTTCTTGAAAAACTTTTGCATTACTTTTCTATTGTACTGTTAGCAAATCTTTGAATTTTTTTGTTTGTTTTTTGTTGTTTATCAGATACCTCAGTGGTGCCTAGAATATTGTCGTGTCAAGTTCCCTGTGGCAGCTAAGAAAGGAGTAGCCTGCACCCAACCGAGGAGAGTGGCAGCCATGAGCGTTGCTCAGCGTGTATCTGATGAGATGGATGTCCAGATAGGTCAGGAGGTTGGCTACAGCATCAGATTTGAAGACTGCACAAGTTCACGAACAATACTCAAGTAAGACAAAGAATTAGTATCACCTAACATCAATATTATGTATGGTTGAATCTAATTTTCTCGTAGTTTTGCTATGACATATCTGAAAATATTCACTTAATACTGATAAGACATAAAACCAGTCTGTCTACCTTTATTGTTAGGATGTATTCAGTATTATTAACAATTGCAGTGAGGGGCTCTTTGTTTTCTTGCTGTTTGTCAGACTATTTCTGTTTGTCTGTCTTCTATGTTTGTCTATCTCACTGCTAACAGAAGTTAATGTAAATGCCTTTACTATCTAAATGCTTTCACTGAATGTATGTTGTAGTGTTGTGTTAAGCTAAACTGCCAAAGCTGTAGCTCACGTTTTACAGCTTGAATATAATAAAGTCAATATTTGTTAATGAAATGTTTGGCCTCTGCAGTCATTGTCATGTGTTCATTTGTGCCATTTGTCACATCTTTGTCTTGTTTATGAATTTAGCCAATGTCCTGTAATGTTGCTGCTGTGTCAGTTATGCAGTGAGAGTCCTCTCAAGGTATTGGTATGTATTTACATTTACAGATACATGACAGATGGTATGTTGTTGAGAGAAGCTATGACAGATCCACTCTTGGAGAGGTACGGCGTCATCTTACTTGACGAGGCTCACGAACGTACCTTGGCCACAGATATCCTGATGGGTCTGCTGAAGGAGGTGGAACGGTCTCGTGAAGATCTCAAGTTGGTGGTTATGAGTGCCACATTAGATGCTGGCAAATTTCAAGTGAGTTTATGGCTTCTCATAATTCCTGTCATATTCGCAGTGTCTTCAAACAGTTTGTAGTTAGGTAACATTTTTAATGTTTGAAAGTCTGCCATTGTTGTTTGGAAGTTTCAGAACAAATGATGGTCTGTTTGAATTGCGATGTTCTTTGGTCAGTGGCTTTTTGACTCAAAGGTAACAAACTAGTTCTTAGTCACTAGAGGCTGCCCGTTGGTGTTTTTTTTTTTTCCCTTTTCTCCCAATAGTCGTACTTTGACAATGCACCCTTGATGACTGTACCAGGCCGTACCCATCCTGTGGAGATCTTCTACACGCCTGAACCTGAGAGAGACTATCTGGAGGCTGCTATCAGGACTGTCATTCAGATTCACATGTGTGAGGAAATTGAGGGTGACATTTTACTCTTTCTCACTGGTCAAGAAGTAAGTCTATTTTAGTGTTATGTTTATATGCTGTGCAATTAAGGAGAAGGATCACTACTTTTATATAAATGAACTCTAAAGACAATGTTTGTGACCACATTAATGAAGCAGACAAAACGATTTCAATTGTTCAGTCGGATTCTGTAAATAGCTGCTTTCTAAATGGGAAAACATGGTGTCAAGCCATATTTTTATTGGGAAATAAGGCGTTTAGAATATACCAACATGGCATACAAAGAAAATAGCTTTAATCATTGTTAAACCATTCAGTCTCATCAATAAACATCAACAAATGCTTCATCCCTTCAAAGCATGTATGTGATGAGTAATGGAAGATTCATCATTGAATTTTGGAAAGTTTGGTTGAACAAATTGTTGTTGAGCAACAAAAAAACTGCATTTCCATATGTGAGAAACTTATTTTCTTGAACAGAAGGCTGCTGTCTTTCTCTATTTTGAATGATCTATCATTTTATGTCCACAAACACTGGTTTTAATGATATGATTGTTTTTTGTAAAACAAACACCCTATATCCCTTTAAAGGAGGAAGGCATGGGCAGGGGGGACACAACAGCAAGGATAGGGTGGTATGTTAAACAATAGTATTAATTTCCACCCTAGTAAGTTCCTTTTTAATAGTCAGCCAGTCAGATTCTAGATTATGTTCAGCCACTTTGAAACATAACATTTGACAAACATAACTTCATTGCTGATTTTAGTAAGTTTACTCTAAGTTCATGCACATCCCTGCCAGGAAATTGAAGAAGCTTGCAAGAGACTTAAACGAGAGATGAGCAACATGGGTCCGGAAGTTGGGGACTTAAAATGCATTCCACTGTACTCCACACTACCTCCACAACTTCAGCAGAGGATCTTTGAGCCTCCCCCACCAAAGAACACACAAGGTGCTATCGGCAGGAAGGTGGTGGTCTCCACCAACATCGCTGAGACCTCACTGACCATTGATGGAGTGGTCTTTGTCATCGACCCAGGGTTTGCCAAACAGAAGGTATAGTCCCGATGGTTGCTTGCAGAATTTGTAAAAGATGCGCAGTTCTACCACAATTAAGAGAGTGTCTTTATGTCTAGTGTACAGAGTGTTCTTAGTGTAAGAATTGGACAGATACACTGGGATTTTGAGGTGGTCAGAAGGAGTGGCAACAAGATTTGTGTTTCAAGGTCGCTGCCAGCTTGAAGTTATTTTGAATTCTTTTAACTTATCTGTTATGTTCATATCCCCTGGAGATGATAAAGTCAGATATGTCAGTCAAATATGTGACTGAGACATGTGACTCATTAGTGCAAAAATTTATAATATAACTATTGCCTAATGTCTGGTCGTTTCACTTTTAAAGTGAAAGACGGTATTGTTTTCAGTCTCCTTTGTACACTCCTTTTGATTCAGTGTTAGAAATTTAGATGGGCGGGGACCGGTAACAGGCTTCAGATTTGAGAAAATCTGGAATTTTGTGGTGTTTGACACTTGAAAATTATTGTTCGTTATTGAAGTCATTGTCAAGGTATCTTAACTGAATGAGATCTTTCCTTGAGACTTCAGTTACTAGACTCATTGTCATTTCTGTTACTGTATGGTCAGCAGTGCTGAACTTGGTCAACTTTCATTTCTCACGTTCGTTTTCTTATCGGCAGAGATTCGCCGAGCCATTTGACTTTGCATACGTTTCACAATGTGTGGTGTATTTAGCGGAAACTGGTCTAAAGCTAGAGGAAGTTACCAGTGCATCACTTAATTGGTATTCTCAATATTTCTACGTTTTTCTTTCAGGTGTACAATCCTCGTGTCCGTGTAGAGTCTCTCCTCGTCTCTCCCATCAGCAAAGCCTCAGCCCAGCAAAGGGCTGGTCGTGCCGGCCGTACTAAGCCAGGGAAAGCCTTCAGGCTGTACACAGAACAAGCCTACAAGTCAGAAATGCAGGACAACACCTACCCCGAGATCCTGCGTTCCAACCTCGGCACAGTAGTGCTTCACTTGAAGAAACTTGGTATTGACGACCTCGTTCACTTTGATTTCATGGACCCACCTGGTATGTGATTAATTAAAAGTTACAGTTGTCGGGAGTGCACCTGTTTCCTCACACTTAAATTTTTGCTCATGTAGTTTCATCTTTAGGTATCAAAACCTGCCAATATGCAAAAAAAAAAAAAAGAGACAAAAGAATATGGCATTGTGGATTCTTCATTATTTTGAATAGTTTTACTTCTGTCATGGTTAAATGTTTAGCTTACCAACTGACTGTCTGAACTTAAAGGCAGTGCTTTGAAATGGTAAACAAAAAGATCTCAGAGCAGTGCCGGATTTTCCAGACAATTTTGAGGTTCTGTGAAATTGATATGTCGAAACGTTTTCGGATGTCACGTTAACTGTGGAATATCTTCAGAGAAATTTGTGGACGAAGCTCCACCGTGATGAAGCTTTGCAGCCTACGTCAATCTGACTCCTGCTATATATACCTTTAAGTGAAGTAATGACGTCAGTAGACCCGTAAACATGCAAGGCATGACCCACGGTGTCTTATTCTTACCTTCTCAGCTCCAGAGACTCTGATGAGAGCCTTGGAACTCCTGAATTACCTCGGTGCCCTCGATGATAACGGAGATCTCACAGAACTCGGTTCCATGATGGCAGAGTTCCCCTTGGATCCTCAGCTGTCGAAGATGTTGATCGCCAGCTCCGATTACAATTGCTCAAATGAGATTCTTTCTGTCACTGCAATGTTGTCAGGTATGTCCCTGCCATTGCCCCAACCCCTCCCCTACCCTCTTCCCTCTGTTCCATGAACTTGCCACTTGGCTCACACTGTGTTACTCTTCCAACTTTCTGGATTGCTTAAAACAGTCAGCTTTAAGATGATGTTGTTGTTGTTTTTTGTTCTTGTTTTTTTTTTTTTACCCTGGTGTTGCCTCTGTGAATGTGTTCAAGTCAGTTGTTTGTAAGGAGAAAGATACTATCTGTTTTCTGTGTCTACTTGATGGTCAGTTTTATAGAACAGAGAGGGTACATAGAATGAAGGACTTTCAAAACATCAGCAAATCTTGATCGAGAACAGTGAATCTCTTGTAGAATAATGGTAATTTCTTTGAAACAAAAACTTATCCAAAGGTGTCCGTGAATTCATTTGTCTCAATTTTTTCATCCACAAAGTGTCTCCGAATTGATGGGACACTTTTCAGGTGAGAAATGTGGATAGCAGATAGTTATCTTTTAGTTCATAATCCTTTACACCAGCTGAAAATGTTGGCATTTCATGGTTGCTGGACTGGTGGTAATATCACGGTGAGTTACATAATGTGGCCTCGTGCAAAGGAGGTGCTACTGTCTAAGACAGACCCGTTGCCATTCGTTGTGTTTTACCATTCAGCTGGTCGGCAACCTTGATTGTTTTCCAATGGCAACCAATTTTTTTCATTGTCTTTGGAAAGTGAGAAGTAGCATCTCCTTTGGTAATCATAAGTAAAAACTAAAACTATAATTTTCAGTGTTGACTAACCTGAGCGGATGGTGGCTGTCGGCCCCCCGATTTCTCAACAATGCTCAGTCCCACAGTGTTTCCTGAGGCCTAACGAAGCCAAGAAGGCGGCTGATGAGGCAAAGACCAGATTTGCTCACATTGATGGAGATCATCTCACCTTACTCAACGTCTACCATGCATTCAAGCAGAGTAAGTAGCTATCGTCAGTACAGATGAGTGTGCATTCTTGTGCATAGTTACTTACATGTCAGTGTTTTGCACTGGGTCAATAATTCGGATCTAGGTACTGGGTACCCCAGTCCAGAGTTGATCAGCTACCTGAGCACCCCCCTCCCCTCCCAAAAAAAATAACTCCTGGTAAGCTATGAGTTGGTCGTGGAGTCACATTACAACAGTTTGCTTGACACTTTAATATAATACCATATGTACTGTGTACTGACACGATGATGTTGTCTTAGTAAATCATACATGCTGAACTTTGCTCAATGCAATTGTTGCACGTTCAACATCTGAGATAATTGAAACTTTGGATCTGGGTAGCAATTATTGAATCAGGTCCTGACATTGTTGGTCAGTTACTTGGTGCACATACTCTGATCTTTAAGTTATAATTCCTTTGCAAAAAAAAGTTTCAGGCTTTTTTTCTGTGCATTAACAGAGGAACCTATGCGGTCAGGTTGGCACGTGTGTGTAAATGTGACTCCATTTGAATGCTACGTATGTGGTGCAATAACTCAGTGATTGAGTGCTTAAATTTTGTCAAACTTGGTGTGTACCTGTATCATATTAAGTAGATGTGCCCTATCGGTTTTGGTGCTCATATTTTGCATATTAATGAGTGAGCTTGGCTTAATGTCACAACTGGAATGTGAGGTATGTGACCTGATAACTCAGTAAGTGAGACCGCAGGTTTTCTCAAACTTGGTTCATACATGTATCTTATTCAGTAGATGTGGCATATAAATTTTGGTACCGATATCTTGCATATTAATCAGTGGGCAGGACCTCATGTAAAATTCATGATATGGCAATATCTTTGCAGGGCTTTGTCCTATTTGCTCCAAATGTGGTAGGAAGGTGTTGTTAGATATTAGGTACATGACCATAGCATTTTTATCTTTGATGTCATTAGCATTTTTGACAAAGGGTGGGACAGTTTACCCCAGTGTGTGTAAGAGTGTACATTAAATTTAAAATCTTTGTGCATGCTGTGGGCAATAGATCTTTGGTTTCTGAAATTCGTTTGCTCCATTTTCATGCTATGGCTGCTTATATGTTCCATCAGTCCCCCTCCAGCAAATTATTGGAACTACTGCCTGAGGTAGTAGTTTCATGATCAAGTGAAGAGGCAGTAGTGCTATGGGAAGCAGTGGTCATACCAGGCAAGATTGGCTGGATCAATTTACGTCCTCATGCTTCAGTTGGTGCTCGTACCAGTGGAAACTAGACTCTAGCATTCCCCTCCTAGGCATGCTGTCAGTGTTGGGTGGTGGAATTTAAAGGGGCATAGATGCACTAAGCCTTATTGCAATTTTCTTTAGGGCTTTAAATTAAACATTCACAGGTGTTTGTGCTTTGTAAAATGAATGGGATGAATTAAGTTTAAGTTGCATGACCAGTCACAAGAAACAAATACCATTAGACTACCAAATCACATAGCCCACTGTTTTTCTAATTTTTGGGTTTGAACCTCCATTGCTTTACATCATAGATCGCAACATCTTCAATTCATTGCATTAATTGAAATGGCTCCTTTGATATCCATGAAGGTCTAGCATATCATTTTGCGGTATATATTCCAAATACAAGAAACCATAGTGCCCCTGGGCTCTTCTTCTGTTGCTATGATACCTTGTATTCAATGTTTTGCAACTTTTAAGTAAGGAGACCTTTCCTCTGATTTTGCTCTCATCATTCACAAGTTAATTATATCCCTTGGTGCTGCTGTGAAAGCTTCTATCTGATATTGTTGTTTTGTAAATTGTTCTGGTTTCTTTGTTTTTTTCTTTTGTCTGTCTACCAAAATTAAACTAATTTCTCTCGTCTTTTTGATGTTCTTCGTCCAGTCTTCTTCCTTTAATTGTATGTTGGATTGTCTTGTAATGTTCATTTATCTGGCACAGTCAGTGAAGCTAAATTTTTGAATGAATGTCGTAGCATCAGTGTGTCAATCATATTGATGCTATGATCATCCAAGTAAGTGGCTTCTCACAAATACACATGCCCTCTGCGATGGTATGCTTTAATTTTATGAATCACTCTCGTATGTCTGTGCCTCATCTGACTCTCTCTGGGATTCTCTCATTTCATTCCAAAGATAGCGAAGATGTATCCTGGTGTTACGATAACTTCGTCCAGTATCGCTCCCTCAAATCAGCTGATAGTGTTCGCCAGCAACTTGCGAGAATAATGGACAGGTTCTCTCTCAAAAGAACAAGTACCGATTTCAACAGCAAAGATTATTACCTGAATATTCGAAAAGCATTGGTCTGTGGTTTTTTCATGCAGGTGGGTTATCATGATTTATCAGGATGCCTTGTTTGTTTCCAGTTAATTTTCTCAATTTAGTCTGAAATTATTGTCCTAAGCATATCTGAAACCGCGATGAGGATTGCATTAAGTCCACAGGAAACTTAAAATCTGCTTTAGCAAAGAGAAAGTCCCAGAAAGCTCTGAATTTCTTGTGAAAAAGTAAAGGAAGGTTTGCTGAGAGTCTTGTAGAGTGTTTTGTTCATCTTTCTGTGGTGTAATTTCATCTGCAGGTTGCTCATCTCGAGCGAACTGGTCACTACCTGACCGTAAAGGATAACCAAATCGTGCAACTTCATCCATCTACTTGTTTGGACCACAAGCCGGAGTGGGTTCTTTATAATGAGTTTGTCCTCACGACGAAGAATTATGTCCGAACAGTGACGGATATCAAGGCAGACTGGTAAGTGTCGAGGAAAGGCTTTTGAAACGTGGATATTTTAAAGCAAAATCTTTTTTGTGGAAATAACGAATCATATCCCCACTTCTCTAAACAGCAATTTCTATGACCCCCCTTTGTAATTACAACTCAGTTTGGTTTGCCTTGTTTAATTGTGCAGGCAATGGCCAGCATTAATCTGTGGAGAACAATTCTGCTTGCTAACTTAGTGCATTATTAAAATCAGTATATTAAGAGCCCTCTGAAGCCAATATGAAACCCAATAATTAAAGTGCTTTTCTGCAAGAATTTAGACCAGCAAATAACAAAGAAGTTTTCTTCTGTGTCAATATGAACACCAAAAGATGTAAATTTGTTTTCTTTGATGAATGCATGAAGGTATCAAATTGAACATAATCTTCAGAAAATAAGTCCTCATATGGTCAAGGAAGGAGCAAAACGAGAGAGGACCCGCAAAGGCAAACTTCGGAAATAATCCAACACGTTAAGTCCCTCATACTACAATGCAATACGTCGTTCGAACTCGAGAGTACATTTCTACCTGCTCCACGTTGTTCCCCACAGGTTGATCCGGATCGCGGCCAGCTACTACGACATGAGTAACTTCCCACAGTGCGAAGCGAAACGGATCCTAGAGAGAATCATCGCCAAGCTTCAACTCAATTCAACTTGAGAGGACAATTATTATTAAGGGTGGCATATGTTAAGTTCACATGAGTGGATGTAGGATAATCCTGCAATATCGGCATTGATGTACAGCTTGTGGTATCTTCTAGCTCCTCTAGACTATGAAAGGAGTTCAGTTTAATTTTAACACTACGAGGCAGGTGCGGAAACTTCTCTTCAAGCAGCGTTATCTTGTATATTCTATTGACCTAGGTATTACCTTAACAACACTTGCACAGAAGAAAAGAAGTGTTTCATCCTTCTTTGGCCCATGTTCGTGTTATCGACATGTGCATGGTGAGGACAGACGTACGCCGGCATAGTGTGCCTGGTAGCAAAGACAAAAGAGGTACCGTATGTGAAAGGTTCCACAATGTGTTTGAAGAGCACTTCCCCTGCCATCATGTGAAGGCAGCATAACAGAGTCAAGACACAAAAAATGGCAAGCAAGTACAAAAGCAACTCGTGTCAAAAAATGAAGGCTGCATTTGGGTTCCATGATGTTATGTCACTGATAGTTGAACCAGTAGTATCATAGGACAAGGGTAACAGAAAGCAGCTTTGATACATACACAAGACACAGGGCACCTTAGCAGTGTGCTGATGTGGCTTTATGATAGGTATTAATTTATCAATGTTGGGAATGCTATCTTAATGAGAACTGTACATGTATTATGTCCATTAAAGTCATTCTACTGTGTAGTAAGTAGTACAGAATCTGTATAAAAAAGAAAAGTATCAGTCTGTTTGCATGGCCTTAAAGGTATTAAGTACATTAAACAACACAACATATTTGTCATATAACAATTGCTCTCTTCATAAAGTAACATGAGAGTTCAGTTACTGTTTACTTTTTGGTTGTACATGAATGACTTTGTCATGGTCAGTGAGGTTTTGATTAATCGTGTGAAGTAAATTTAGTATGTACAATTTCATTAATTTGCACTCTCTTTCCTGTAATTTGTTTATAATGACATTTTTTATTGGGGGGAATGGGGTGGTATTAGGATAAAGTTGGGATTGTTACTCCACACAGTAAGCAATGATTCATCAGTGTGTCACCTTCAAGTTACTGCACACTGTGTGTATTTGTAGATAGAAGTAATGTGGCTTCAACATTAATTTTCAGTGGTAGTTTATGATCTTAAGAATGTAGGTGACTGGTGTTTGGTATTCTGTGATGTCTGTACGAAGACCATTCAGTAAATGAACCAGATTATTGTGACAAAATGATATTTTCAAGAAGGGAAAGCTCTGATGAAGATTGTTTAGTCCTTTAATATTTCATGATAATATCAACAGTAACGACCGAGAAAGAACAATATCATTAGTAAAATGTTTGTCACATCGTAAACTGTCATCTTTTTCATTATTTTGTTCTCTGAGTTGCTGCATGTAATGGAAACAGTCTCTGTGAGAATGATGGGCTGAAAGATCTTATTCTGTTTTTTTTTTTTTTTGTCAGAAAACCTCAAAAGCACATTATGTGCATTCTGTGAGAACTGTGTGCAGGCAAGTGTTGTGACATCAATGTTCATGGCATACCAGCAAGTACCACAACAATTGAAATTGATCCTGCGGTACTTCACCATGAGTTCAGGACTTCATTTATAACAGATAAAACAGAAACATTTCACAACAATTTTAACATGCCATTTAATGTCAATTTGTCATCCAAGTAATGAATTTGACATACCAAAGATGTTTCCTTGAATCAAAGACTTCAGTATCTGATGAACTACCTTCCAAGTAGTTACATTCAAAGACGACAACATCCAAACTAATGTCATCAAATATTGTTTTCAATGGATTTAAAATGCCTACAAGGCATGTGAGATATTCGCAAATCAGTTACTAAGTGTTATGTTATACTGCCACAAATACAAGCTGATCCAAAGCTAAACTTTGCAAATGTGTTCATCAATGTTAAGGCTACCCCATCAATTACCTGGACAGCAGTCCATGTCCTTCATATCAAACAAGCAAAACAGCAGCAAACAATTCGACCATTGAACAATATAACTGATACTTGTAGCTGGTAATCATGCACTAATCAACTTTTGACTGATATGAAGCATTTCACATGACCAATGATGGCCTTTGATCTCAAGTTTTCTCTCCTTCCTCTGAAAAAGTTTCTCTGATTGCACAAGAAGGTGATTCAAGTTAAGGCACAAGCCAGTCTCATGTCTGCTAAATTTGCAAATTCTGTTCCACTCTGTCTTTAATCCTGACTCCTATGTAAGAGAGATGTAGACTTGCCTACCCCAAGAATGGTATATTTAAGGTTTTTGCTGGAAAATCCAGTTCAAACCTGGAGTTGTAATAAAAACTCACGTGTTGTGAAAAGACTTATTTAAACAACGACATTTTAGACTTTTTTTCCTTCATCCCCTTGAAAAATTTAGGCTTTGTCTGCGAAGCCAACTTGTTGAAATTGTAGGCGGTGCAGTTCGACAAAGACGGTCTTTTGCTGAAATCAGTCCCTTTTCTGACAATTAAACATCTGCCATTCACAATGACAGCTTAAAGCACCAAAGGGAAGCAGTGATCTTGGTCTAAATATGGTAACAATCTGGTGTTGCATCCACGAAATTTCCCCGTCACATCTGGCATTGTCACTGAGAGATGATGCCCAAAACCGTGATATTCTTGGTGTAACCGTGGAAATGGCAAGCCTGGAGATGGATCCAGCCACATAGTGACTGGAGATGGGCAACTCCTGAACCATAAATTCTCTCTTAGGTAACCAACTGCAATCCATTCTGACCTCAGGAAGCCAAGTTTGATTGGATATCTTTCAAAATGTTGTCCATTCTAGAAGCTGGAACCACCAGAATCATTCTGTAAGTCTTTAATTGGGTTTCATCCATTGCCCAGCTACCACCAATGGCTGAATCTGTCTCCTCCATGATTGAGTATTTGAATGATAAAATGGATTCCTATGAGAGATAGACAAAGCAATCATATTTAACCTCACAAAGCATGTTTCTGTTAGACATTATTCACTTCTGACTGATGGTACTGCAATAAGCTTTCAGTGGTCATTTTCAGTGGATCTAGAAGTAGTTTACAGAATCGAAATCTTAAAGCATAAAAAAGTTCCTGTGGTTCAATTAATTCTGCAAAAGTTTGTTGATGTTATTTGTGCCATACATGACACAAACATCTGACATCTCATTTGGGATGCAAAAAATTGTCTTCAAAAAGACCTGTGATGAATTATCCTTTTGCTCTCCCTAAAGAAATTTCCCTGCTTTTTGCAGGAATATTTGACTGACGAGCGAAGGAGTTCTTAAATGAAAAAGAATAGTTTTTCACTGCAAGCATTTGTGTTCATATGCCAATATCTTGGTCCTAACTCACGATATTGCTGTTTAAAGGGAGACCCCTCAGACCAACAAAATTTCCATTTGCTTCGAGGTTACAATAATTGCCACGTAACAAAGACAAATTATTGCCAGAAGTCTTTTATTTTTCTTTGAAATTGAAGCTCCCATATAACCTTTGAAATTTGACACCACTGAAAATGAAGATTGGGTACATTGTAGATTAAAATATCATGGAAAATAAGGTCAGATCTCTTCAACTACGGCAGTGATTTTTTTTTTAAGACACTCAAGAATCAAGATCGTAAAGAAATAAAAGAATATTCAAATAGTTGTGCCTAGATGACATCACAAATTTCCCATTGTGCAATGTACCATTCTGAAATTTATTCCTTTAAACATTTTTAACTTCCACACTGAACATGAAATTAAGATAGGGTTTTCACTGAACAAGAGAGAAAAATATTATTAGTTCTTATGAATATAAATTTTCTTCAGCAGTCAATCCCTCTAAACTTCAAAATCAGACCCTTATGTTCTGAAACATTCAATAACAAGTTGAAACATATCTGTCCTGTCACTGACTACTGTACATTCACTCTCAGCATCATAAGGTCAACTTAATACTTCTCACCTGCTGGAAAATTTCATCTTCAGCATTTGCAAAGAAAAAGTTTTGAATTTCTTGATCTAGCTTGGAATCTTTCTTCTTTTTCTTCTTCTTTCCGTGCTTCATTGTCTCATAACTTTTGCACATCAGCACAAAGTAATCAAAGTTGTACTGTTCTTGCTTGGCTTTGGCTCTTGTAAGATCTTTGCTGGAACAGATAATAGTGAATGGTAAGTTGTGTGCCAGTTTCTTCCAGTAAAATACAAAATGAAATTAGGGAATCTCATTATATAAAGTTATCACACTAGTAGGCTGTTGGCACCCTTACAATTTACAAGAGAAACTGATGGCAATTACTGCAAATCATTGCAGCAAATTGTTTGACCATATTCAACATAACTTTGACATCAACGACAGCTTATCATCTACTGTGATTGTCTGTTTGGAGAAATGTGTCAGTTTTCAAAATGCAAGAGGAATATAAGGAGAGAATATCTGAAGTCAGCATAAAAAGTACATGTGAAAACAAATGCCTTGCAGTAACCGACTGCGTAGCATGACTCATAATTTCAATTTTTCAGCTTTTTCCCCTCTTCTCAGTCTAAGTGTACCTAAAAATTGTCAACATTTCACAAAGAAGCTTGAAACATGATTCATCGTCACGGTGATGAAAAGCCACTTCCTAATGATTTGGTGGTGAAGATCACTGGCAGATCCAGGGAGGGGGAAGAGGAATGAGGCCATTCTTCCAGGGTTTTCGAAAAATTGCTTAATAATCAAGGAATAAACTGCATGCCCCTCCCCATTTCTGGCGAGAGCGAAGAGCTTGGGACTATTTATTACTATTAGAGATTGGGAGCAAAATATACAGTTGTTCTTTTAGTGTTCTTTTCTTGTTAGTTATAAGTTGTGGCAAGTCAAACAAGAAGTATAAAGTAGGACAACAAGGGATTTTCAGATCAAATTAGGAGACACAGGAGGAAGGTCCAACAAATGAGAGGAAGTATGATAAGCAGGAGTCACTTAAAAGCCTGAGTAAAGTGGTGTAAAGTTTTGCTGATACAATATAGTAACAGCTGCATCAATTACCAATCAAAACAAGTTGTTACAGGCACATGTTACAAGTACATTGTACTACTCAAACTGAAAAAAACTGGCTAAAAACAAGGATCCTGTCATACAAAGAGACTAACCATTGTCTTTCAATTCTGATTAATTTTTTAGCGTAATCTTCCAAAATTTGAGCATGGATGATATCTGCTTTGAAGCACAAAACATCAAAGCAAATGTGAAACAATAAAGGTAGACTGAAATTGTTCTAAATTTTGGTCACCCTCAATCACCATTAGCAAGAAATCTTTCAGGCAAAATCTCAGCAGGAATAGTAGTGCTGGCAGAAGCCAAAAACATTCAGGTTTTGATGTTCTTTGGCCTAAAAACTTTTAGTACAGAATTTCCAGAAATGCAGTAGCACACAAAACCTTTTCTTCTCCATGAACTTCGATATCACAATAGCACACACAATTTGTTCATCAACACTTACTGAAGGCTCAGATGCAAAGGAGGAGCCAGCTGAGGCGGAATGTTGAGGAACCTCTCGCTTATCAGCAGGCCGACACGATTCTTCTCCAAGAGTCTTTTAAACTCTGCAGAGGAGCCACTGTCTGCACACTCACTACATTTTGTAAACAACAGATTCCTTATTTGTGTGACACATGGCGTGTCCTGAAAGATAAGATGAACACCGACCGTCTGTTAAAATCAGTAAAATGAGTCATTGCGCTCCACAGTTATGCTGTCTGAATAATCGACAAAATACGAAACTTGATCAATGACAAGGAATGATCTACTTTAACACATTCCCACCGATTCATTTAAAAGAAGAGACTTCCTTGTCAAGTTCTGGAAAATGATATATCCTTTGATTGTAACAAATGTTGTTGCATATTTTGTAACAGAAAGAATTTGAGGGTTTCATGTATCTATGAATATATGAAAAGATTTAATATTCCAACCTCATACTTGATGGTGCTCTCAAACTGCTCCCTGAAGTTCACACACAATGGTCACTTCAACCTAACCCATTACAAGTATCACAATAATTGTCCATTAAAGGCAATTGTGTAGAAAACAACAATGTAGGAAATAAGTTCCTACAAAAATGAACAAGAACAGACCACGTTTCACCCCAAATTATAAGAATGCCCCACGGTGCAGAAACTATTGGTTTAGGTTTTTGCGTTGGTACCCAAGTTTATGTGGAAATGCAAATAAATCTTTGTAGTTTGTGGAATAATGCACTGGTATTGAGTGCAATTGTAATGTTTGTCGGTAATAACCAAAATCCATACTTACCTGATTATCTGTGAGGCTTATGACACTGGTAACGCCATAAACATTATCATCTATTTCATCGTCAGAATCACTTTCCTCAGCAAGTTGTGCTTCGCTTTGCTGAAGGTGAAAACAAAAAGAGAAATCACCTGCATCTAACACAAGAGCCTACAGAAATTCTACAAGATTGTGACAGTGACATTGTCTCGGAGTGATAAGCTGGATATTTAAAACTGATGGTAGATGGTACACTCCTTACAACCCCACACAGTATGGACAATAAATACATTATTCAGTTAGGTGGTGTTAAGCTTGAACGACAGCAAGGGTAGTTTATCAGACCAATTAAAATGATTGGCAAACTGAACATGGTTGCAAGTATCGGAGCTGGCTTACAAAGGTGTGTTGCTCTCACTTGACACAAGTCATGATGGTCAAACCAGTCCATGGAGATATGTCTGAGCTTGCAATTTACTGTGCTGCTACTTGAGAGCACTAATTGCTAACAACAATGCTCCTACTTCACATCCCTGAGCATACCTAATTAAATTGACCAACCACTGTAAGATTAGAAATCAGACATTGTGAGGAGACAGGTAAGTGAGGAACAAAGTATGTGAAGGAATACACACTGCATCAATGGCCAGAGCTAAACTTTCTTGTGTCAGAGGAAATAATAATATGTGGACATCTTGACACTGAAAGTATTTTTGTAATTCTCATTGTCTCATTCACCTAAGGATGAACTTTTCCACCAGACTGGGCAGTCAGTATAACACCACCAACTTGGAAGGATATACAATCTCCTCAGGTTTTGGCTAAAAACACTGGACTCCAGGAGCTTTCTCCGTGTGAGGAACTGATTATAGTGGTCATGGCATACTGCACCAAGCAAATGCTTCCTGATTACCAAAACTGCCATGGTTTTTAACTGCCATCATTGATTGATTATAGAACTGCCATCTGCCATGGTTATAACATTATCTCAAGCTCTATATGCTGGTATCCACTGGTTCCTTCATGTGTAAGCATCTACAGTGTGGAACAGTTTGGGTGAGCTCTCCAGAAGTATGTAACAGATATCACTAGTGTGAAAAATTAGCTTAAACAGCACTTTAAGGTTGTTGGATCCCACACTTACAAATCAATGACTTCCTGAAATGGAAACTCCTCCCAATGTACAGTAGCATGAAAACATTGGGACCTTACATCAGAGAGCATTATAGTCCTTCATTCCCGACATAACATTTGTTCAATCTCTCTACAAAATGAACAACACAAACTCATTGCACAGAAACAAAAATAGGGTTACAATCTACCCCAAGTAATCATGATCATCCCTTTTTTGAAATCTACAGTGAGTGCCCTGGCCGGTAAGACAAATTGTCCAGATTTCTTTGAAAAGGAATATACTGCAAGCCAAGGTGTTATATTCTGTAGGCATGGTTTTACATACACATGTAGCATAAACTCATCTGCTTTCACTGGGTATCTGCTTCACAAATTGAGCACATCCTTCAGTAACATGGCCTGTGCTGCCCCCCCCCCCCCTCCAAGAAAAATAAATAGAAAGTAAAAATTTCAAGGACTCAGTGAAGGGAATCACCCCCACAATCTCAAAAAGTTATGTCACATTTTCAGCTCAGAGAAATATGCTAACCCTAAACATGAAGAATAGATATCTTACCTTCACAACACACCCAATGTGATTCTGAGATAAAATCAAGTCAGTAACTCCACCGAGGTGGACATTGCTCTTGAGGAAAAGCTGTGCAAAAAAAAAAGAAAAGTATGTTGTTTCTATTGATAAACAATATAACTTAATTCACAACTAAAGGAATGACAGAATACTAAGCTATCCATAACCTATGGTTTCCATTTATTCTAAAGTTGAAAACAAGCTGAGACAGATTCTACTTTAAAATGATATTGCTAACAAACTACTTTAAATCCCATAATATATAGACAGTGGAGTTGCATGTAAATGTGTGACCTGCAATGATGTAAGTCACGTCACACATCAAACTTGAAGCAATGGAGTGTTGAAGTGTAATTACAAACCACCATGTGAACCTAAATAGAAACAACAGCATTGTTTCACATGTGCCACAGCTGGGTATCAAAACTACCACACCTGTTATGTATAGCAGACCACTGTTTTGCAGGTGATTACACCAACTAAATTCAGTGCAATTTTGAAGTTTAATGCACACTGTTCATACTGTAAGAAAATAAGCATCCCATGTCTTTTTGCCATACTCCACAAAGTGTACAACAGGGACATATCACTTTTACATGATACTGTATGTAGATACTGTAAGCATGTAGAAGTGTATTCACCATGATCCCTGATTAAAAGTTTCCAAAGTACTAATTCACTCATTGGTACTGTTAATGGTTAACAACACTGTGGTCAAAATGTACTGTGTTCAAGCACCAGTGACTAGACACATTAGAACTACTAAGATTCATGTTTCAGTACAGGCAAGTGGCAAAAATTGACCCAAAATGAACGTGGCTCCTCAAAATGTACCTATGTTGTCATCTGTGTACCTACAAATGCAAAGTCCTATGATATGACAGGTGGAAATACTACCTGCCCTCACACCTTGCTTAAGTTTTTGCTATGTCTACCTGATTCTACATGTAATGCAGTATGTTATGGTGGGGGAAAAAAATGCATAGGCACAATTGAACCTGACTATAATACCTGCTGTAGTAATGTCTTAATGCCATGAAAATCACCCTGTCCTGGTGGAAAAGCTTCAAAGTCAACCTGAACTTCCTGAAAACAATGAGAAAATAATGTTGTGATAACTTGAACCAAAGTTTGTTTCAAATCATGTACATGTACATATCAACAAACAAACAAACATATCTTTGAACAAATACGTAAGAACCATTGCAACTGCACGACTAAGTACCAAGTGCGAAGTGTAAATTTCCAATGTAAAACTACCTGCACATGTAAAGATTTGGTGTGCCATTGCAAATAATTATCTGTCATGTAATTACAATTTAAATTACCGTATTTACAGTATAGTACAAATATTCTGATATGCTTCAAGTGTACTTTATAGAACTTGACTATTAGCAAATGCTTAGTTGGCATATATAGCAATATGCATAGCTCAGTTTTTGAGTCATAATGTCTACTCAGTAAAATGGGACACTCCTCTATGCCATAAAAGGTGATCCAAAATACCATATAAAATATTGCACACCATCTTGGAATGCTATGTAGTGATACTGTAGAAAAATACAACCAGCCTGTGTTTTTTCAGCAGTTGTTCTTCATGCCCAGTGATAACAAACTCTAACAGTGAGTGACAAAATGGTCAATTTTTACGTTTTTTTTTGGTAACTGAATTTGAATCCTTATTGCAAGTAATGTGTACTGTAACTGTTGGATGAGAAAATGCAACATTATTACTTTCCAACCACATGAGAATATTTTGGACATAATACAGCAGAAACAAATGTTTGAGAAAAAGAATTCCCCCAATGCCGTACTGTGACTGTGAGTAGCACTGCAAGAATGTAATATGGGTACGAATTTAGAATCTGCAACCAGAAGTGGCGTCAGCAAGGGTATCAGACAACTAAAAGAGTTGGTATAGGGTCTATGTATACTTCTTCATCTTTGACCTTTTCTTTCTGATTGTTTTTTTTTCTTTTATCTCATGAAGTTGATTTTCTGTGAAAGGAACAACTGTGAAAACCTGTTAAAGAAATGAGAGAAGTTTAACCTGCAAAGGAAAGAGGTTAGAAGAGAAATCGAACCAAGGATTAAGATAACAGAAGCATCATAAGTCCTAAGCATAACCCACTCTGCTCCCAGAGCGAATTTGGTTGGTGGGTGTTCAAAGATAAATACAATACATACTCAATCCCCTTACTCTGTAATATATATGCTAACCCTATAATACAGACGTATATATTCACTAACCCTATCATATATACAGTACGCTACTCCTTGATGCCCGCACAATGGACGTGTATTAGTCATGCATCAGCTCTGACTGCATTCGTAATACCAACGCGCACAAACTATTGGATTTTGAATGTGCCTACAGACTGTGAGCTATAAAAAATCATCAATGCCTACATCATCAATTACATTCAGTAGCAATCAATACTTCTTTTCTGTAGGTTATGATTAGTCATGCTCTTTTGGGCCAATCATCAAACATTAAGAATGACTCATAAATACAGAGACCTTGGATCCTTATATGAGACAAAACTCTAAGCATTTGCAGATGTTTAGGTTTGTAGGCCTCTGTTAAATGGCAGTATATACCAACACCTGCTCAGAAGGTTATATTCCTAGCAGTACTATGGGTGGTCACTCAGGCATATCATTCTCTATTGTGCACGGTCAGGAATTGTGGTCAGGAATTCTAAATTTCGAACCTGTCTTTACGGTATGTGTGCATCAGGACTCTGTTTTAACTAACATTTAGTTGGCTGTAGAGAAAAGATTAAACCTGGTTTAGTAAGTTGAAAATTACGGTGTTCTGGTTTACGTTATCAGTCAATTGACCAGTTTAAACCAGTTTACTGATGCTAACTGCTCCATGATAAAAAAGCTCAGTTTATTCAGTTGATAAGCCAAGTTTATCATCTTTCTAAGTAAGAAACTTGTTGATTTTAGGCATCTGGGTATGAATTTAGAATCAGTGACCAGAAGTGACATCAACAAGGGTGAGTCAGACAACTAAAAATATTAATATAGGGTCTACTGTGTGTCTACTTTTTTTATTTGGGTTTTTTTTTTGGTTGTTGTTTTTCTTCCCCCTTAATCTCACAAAGTTGTAGACATTCTGTGAAAGGAACATCTGTGAAAACCTGTGGAAGAAACGAGAGAAGTTAAACCTGAAGGAAAGGGTTAGAAGAAGATTCGAACCAAGGATATTAATACAACAGTTGCATTGTTAAGCATAACCCACTAAACTACGAGGGCAAATTCAGTCGTTGGGTGCTCGAACATAAATACATCTCCAATCCTCTAACCTGTAATATGAACACTAACTCCTAATGGTACAATTATGGAATACCCCGCCACTAAATAATACCACGGCGTAGTCGGCTACACCGTCGCGTCCAATGTCAATACACTTTATCACGAGTACTGTAGCACTCAATGATCATACTCTTTGTCACGAGTACAAAACGTATTCACCTTAACAACTCAACAGATGTTCTGTAAATCAATTCTGTTATTGTTTCATGCTAATTAAAAATTAACAGCATTTTTTTCATTCCCAATATTATGTAAAGCCAAGTATATTATTTCTTCACGGTGGAGCCGACGTAGCCACTCCGGGGACATTGGTTGGAATTCAAATTTTTTCAATCCCTTTTGCAACGATAAAGCTGCGCGATGTATTATTTCTTAATGGTGGAGATAGTGTAGCCATCCTAGGGACGTTGGTTGGACTTCGAATTTTTTTTTCATTCCCAATAAGGGAGCTTGTCATAGTCACTCCGTTGTGCCCCTTCGTGTATCACTCTGAACAGGCTTTTAAGAATGTGCACACACCGTTAAATGAGCCTTCCACACAGTCCTGAGGAGAGCCAGAGGAATATGCATGAATGGGAGGAGACAACTCTCACACTGGTTGCTCAAAAATAGGTGGCTTAGCTCGCCCTCGAGGCAGCGGTTGCTACCTGCTTTTGTTCAAACAGTTTATCTTTTTCCCCACAGGTTCAATGCAAGGAAGGAAAGCTCACTCTGAATGATATTTCTTCAGTTTGGGCCTGACATATTGGCATAAGAAAATGTGAAACCAATTTGTGATCGTTTCTTTATTTCATTTCAATGTTTGTCACTTACATGTGTTGTTTGTATCGTTTAGTAGCTTACGAGTTACACCTACGATTCTCAGACATAATGTGACTAGTAACAAAATTCACGCAAACCTCGGTGTTTTCGCTCAATTTTTTCGCCTACATGGCGATGAAAATGAGGCTAAATTTTAAGGAAAAAGGGCACATAAAACTAAATGAGGAAAACTGCAATTACCGCTATCTCTTGGTAGAAAAGTGGTACTTGACCACTTACAATTTAGACCTAGCTTCGTTTACCCACATACGGGGATTAAGAAGACCTCAATTGGCCACAGTCGAAAATTTCTTTCAGATATGTCTCAGGTTCTTCCCATTCGTTTTACATGAATCTATCTGGGATCTATGGGGTACTTCACTTTGTACATTCGATTTGACTCATAGCGGAACCTCCAGAATTCTACCGTATTAATCGAGTGTTTATAGCCCACATGAACCAAAATATTTTCGCAACCCAGAGTTGTCCGTTCCGACTGGGCATGAAACATTTACGATGTGATACCAATGAACGCGTCAGCTAGCTGCCTACGGACTGTGGCGTTAACACATGGAGGCTAGCCTAGAGCTACAGGTACATTACAGCTTTCGTATAACTGGACATTTATACGCACCGAAAAAAGCATAGAAATGTTGAAACAAGGATACAGAAGTATAATCTCGCAGGCAGAAAAATACCCTGTAAAGAATGTATGTGACATGGCTTGCTTAAGTTGTAATTTAGCACTGCGGCAGTATTAGTTTTACTCGCGTATTTTCACGGCTAGGTACACTGTAGTCAGTTCGAGTGCTCATGGGGAATGTTCGGTTGATTAAGCATGTGATCGTGGCTGGCTGCAACTGCTCTACTGGGGTTGACTTGCGTGTCAGGTTTCACGTCCGTCTAGATACAATTTAGCTTCTTTGTGTAAGTTTATCCAGGAAACTTAAAATAATTATAAGGCATGTAAATTTGGTTTATCATTGTGTTTCTCTACGTAAAAATATACCTTATTTTTGAAACTTACATCGTATGACTTATATCACGAGTCTCACACTTAAGTTGGCTCCAAATAATGCATAAAAGAAATAACTCACCAAAAGATGCAGTGTCCGTACACAAAAGAATCCATGTTACTGTCAAAGTTTTCATTATTAATTCCATTAAATCTACAGATTGCAAGGCTTGCGAACCGCAAGTTTATACCGATTTGATACGATACATCGGACAGCGACCTACGTGATAGTCTGCCGTCCCCCCCCCTCCCTTTCCTTAACAGCTCACACTGTTCACTTTGACATTAAATTGAATAATTGTTGAAAAATTGTTAAATAATCCAATCAATTACTCTTTCATTTCCTTTATAAAAAAGACGTAGTTTGATAGCATGACTTAAAATTAAGATATAATCTGCTTTATAATTATTTAGGTCTTTTTGATATGAAATCTCCATGTACTGTATTTTAGACCAAATACTGAAGGATTCAATCGCCTGATTTTGTAAAAGCGTGAAATGTAGGCTATCCTTGTTTAAGAGGCAAATAGCGTATACAATGCCCATAGGCCGACCACAGCTTCTCAGTTCTGTTTGTACTTGCACATATATGTCTTTGGTAAGTCCCTACATATTTTTGCTTCTACTTCGAATCAGTGAAATTTGGATTACGTCAAAAGAAAGGGAAACCAGAAAGCCAAAAGGCTTTGTGATTCCTTGCCACATGGTTATATTATAACAAGCATGAATTATTCCCATGACAAATGAGATCAACTGCAGTTGCTGGTCTTGAAACACCACATTAATAAGCCTTTAACCCAAATAACCTTTATTTTGGTGACCTCAAATGACATTTGACGTCCACTAAATGCAATAGGGATCACCTACCCAGTATGGGGAACCTACACATCAAGTATGACATCAGTCAACATTACTCTTCTAGAGATAATGTGCTAGAAAATTTTCACCTCGGGGGACCTCAAACGACCTTTGACCTCCACAAAAACAATAGGAGTCATCTACTCAATATGACTAACCCACACACCAAGTATGACATCAGTCACACTTACCCTTCTAGAGATACTGTGTTTACAATGTGTTTACAGTTTGACTCAGGGTGACCTCAAGTGACCTTTATCTCCACCAAAAACAATAGGGATCATCTACTCAATATGTCTAACCCACACACCAGGTATGACATCAGACACAGTTACCGTTCTTGAGATATCGTGTTTACAAGGTTTTCACATTTTGACCTCTGGTGACCTCAAATGACCTTTGACCTCCACTAAAAACAATAGGGATCATCTACGCAATATGAACAACCCACACACTACGTATGACATCAGCCACAGTTACCCTTCTGGAGATATTGTGTTTACAAGGTTTTTCCAGTTTGACCTCTGGTGACCTCAAATGACCTTTGACCGCCACCAAAAACAATAGGAGTCATCTACTCAATATGACTAACCCACACATCAGGTATGACATCAGACATAGTTACCGTTCTTAAGATATCGTGTTTGCAAGGTTTTCACATTTTCACCTCTGGTGACCTAAAATGACCTTTGACCTCCACTAAAAACAATAGGGATCATCTACTCAATATGACCAACAAACACACCAAGTATGACATCAGTCACAGTTACCGTTCTTGAGATATCGTGTTCACAAGGTTTTCACATTTTGACCTCTGGTGACCTCAAATGACCTTTGACCTCCACCAAAAGCAATAGGGATCATCTACTTAATATGACCAACCCACTCAGTAAGTATGACATCAGTCACAGTTACCCTTCTGGAGATATTATGTTTACAAGGTTTTTCCAGTTTGACCTCCGTTGACCTCAAATGACCTTTGACCGCCACTAAAAACAATAGAGATCATCTACTCAATATGACTAACCCACACACTAAGTATGACATCCGACACAGTTACCGTTCTTGAGATATCGTGTTTACAAGGTTTTCACATTTTGACCTCTGGTGACCTCAAATGACCTTTGACCTCCACTGAAAACAATAGGGATCATCTACTCAATATGAACAACCCACACACTAAGTATGACATCAGTCACAGTTACCGTTCTTGAGATATCGTGTTTACAAGGTTTTCACATTTTGACCTCTGGTGACCCCAAATGACCTTTGACCTCCACCAAAAACAATAGGGATCATCTACTCAATATGACCAACCCACACACCAAGTATGACATCAGTCATGGTTACCCTTCTTGAGATATCGTGTTTACAAGAAGTGTCACATACACACATACACACACACACATACACACACACACACACACGACATCACCATCGCATAGATTCCTTCTGCCTTCGGCAAGGAATCAAAAAATCTGAACAAGAAAGAGATGCCTTTGCATAATGCAACCAATATGCGGCCACTGCAAAGCCAGATGATGGTCCTTTTACTGCGATAGTGCACCACACTTGTGCACCGCTGTATGCCGTTACTTCAGTCTGTTATCTCCCCGCTACGTATCTTTTTTTTTTGTTCGAAAAATGAGTGGAAATAGTCCGCCAACTTTTGTCAACATTGGGCCACGGAGCAATTTGGAGTTGTACAACGTTTTTTCCACCAAAACCCAGGTTTGATATTTTAATGTACGAAAAATCGCCTTCACTGCTTCAAAGTTATTTTCATACTTTTTCCGATGTGTTTTTTCTGTTATGTAAAAAGTTATGTACCAATATGTACATGACAACTTTTTGCAACTAACTTTTAATCAATTCAGCCTACTTGCATATTGCATATCGTTAGCGAACAGCAGCCTCACTGAGAGAGCAGTATTTTTTCACTCTTTCTCTTTTTTTTTCTCAGTTAAAAATTCCTCACTCTGATTTGCTATTATGTCGAGACCCTTACTGAAAAAAAGAAGAATCAGCATATTTGTCAATCCTTGAGTCTTTGCGGTTTTAATGACCATGATCTTTCGTTCCCCTCAACAAACACATTGCTGGTATTGTCAAACCTATACACCTACAGTGTGAACAATCTTCCGTGGTCTTTCGTTACCGTTCTTTTTTTGATCGGCGATAATCCTTCTTCATCCAAGCTTCAGTGAAACGTCAATCAGTCCTTGTTGTTAAGGACCCTATTGTGACATCAGGCAGGAAACTGCCCACAACTTACCTCACTATCTTCACAGCTTCAGCTAGTGTGTTCACTGGAGCTTGAAGCATGCATGACACACACAGTGACTATGACAAACCCCCTAATGTAAAGCCAAATATATTATTTCTTCACGTTGGAGCCAACGTAGCCACTCCAAGGACATTGATTGGACGTAGAATTTTTTCAGTCCTTTTTGCAACGATAAAGCTGTGCGATATATTATTTCTTCACGGTGGAGCCGGCGTAGCCACTCCTGGGACATTGGTTGGACTTGAATTTTTTTCAATCCCTTTATGCAAATGATAAAACTGCACAATGTATTACTTCTTCACAGTGGAGCAGGTGAAGCCGACGTAGCCACTCGGGGAATATTGGTTGGACTTTGAACTTTTCCGCTCCCGTTTGTAACGATAAAGCACATGTGTAATAGGATCTTTATTAAGTCATTCTCAAAATTTTTCATCAGTGAATTTGACAACGTAGCCAGGAAATTTCAAGGGTAATTCTCGTGGCGGGGTATTCTATAATTACTCCCCCGTAATATGTACACTAACCCAACGTATGCGAACCCTACAATACATACGGTATGTCTGGCAAAACTATCAGTGCTCATTCAAGCATACTGTAGAGTTTCGATAAAAACGACTGTTGTACTCATTCTAGTCACTTTACTATTTATATAACCTTTGATCAGACCCACAGGACTGAACAACTGGAGTCTAATAAACTATACCCTACTACAACATGCGTTTATTATCATCTATCGTCTCAATCTAGTATCACGACTGAACACTGAATATTACACATACCATTGTCTATTTTGTATGTGTCGTCAAGGATTCTAAATTCGAGCCGACATTTGGCTGGCAGCATTACTGCCACTGGTGGCATACGTTAGGCTAGGCTTCTAACACTTAGTAACAGTACAGTACAACTTACTGTACAACGCATCTGTCCGTGAATCACACCAATGTTATCGATCTGTGGAAATAATATACCTCATGAATTTCTGCATCCATTGCTTCTCCCTCAGTCTCTGAATCATCTTCACTTGATTCTTCATCGTCAGATTCAGAGTTACCTGGAACGCTCGGTTCTTCTAACTGCGCAGTACTGTCAGTGTCAGTTTCTACATGCCTCTTCTTCCTGTACGACGCCATTTTAATTTCTTCTACATGGAACGCGGGAGAAGCCGGTATTGCCTGTACTATCTTCATGCACAATATTTTCCATCATCGACGCGGACGCCAGTCTGCTCGCCCTAGAAAAGTGTCCGATTCCGAATGATGGAACCTAGGTAGTGCCTTTGATGTACTTACCAGAATTTATTTTGACAAACGTTTTTGTGTTCATCTGTTTTGTTCTAAAAAAATCATGGTTAATGTTTATAGCATCGAAATCCTATACTTTAGCTGGAAGAATTATTTCACAGTAAGAAAATGCCGGACAGTGGAGAGTCGCGAGCTGTGGGAATGTAGGCCTAATCTTACAGAGAGAATAATGAGTTTGTGCACCATAATTTTCTACGGACTCACATAGTAAATGGCGCACTTGCACGTCCTTTATATTCATCTCCAAGTGCCTATGTCCACCTAGTCCTCAAAGAATTTTCATAATAAGCTAAAATCATTTCGCTTAAAAAATCGCACAGCACAATAAAAATCAGATGCTACGTCTAAAGGGAGTGCGATTTTTACCTGAACAACATTGTGTGTGCCGCGACGTCAAAGAATGAATGATAAAACCATTCGAATGAGATAGCAGTTCCGTGGACTGCATTTCAGCTCTTGTTTCATTTGTCTTTTCCCCTGTGAAGGCTGGCCATAGGGCCAGGATAAATTCAGTGTTTGCACTTCAATGAAATGTCCTGAAAACGGTAAATCAAGAAATTTCAACAATTTCAGGAAACGTTTCGGGAAATAAATTTTTCTTCTCCTGCATACATTGTCAATTATTCATCTTCATTTCGGGAAACAGGATTCGGAATTTCGGGAAATTTTGAGATTAGTTTAGGAAAAAGTTTAGCTGATGGATTTGTTGAAACACTGGATAAATTAGTCTCACTAGATCGGAGTTCAGCCAATGAAGAAGACAGATTCTTCTTTCAATTAAGTGGTATAGGTCTAAACTTGGGTAACAAAACTAATTTTTGACTACTTAAAAAAAATGGAGTTAGTTGAGAGGTCCGAGGTATCACCAGAAAGTAGGAGGGTTCTACTTTTACGTGGCATAGGTCTACACTCGCTAACAAAACTTATTTCTTGGCCAATCGTAACCACTAAGTTTTTCCAGGTAAATGACGGCGACACAATCTGAGTGTATACCTTAACATATTATATATCTTCTTTTTAAAAAAATATTTAATTCGAGTGTATGGAGTTAGTTGAGAGGTCCAATTGGCATCACCAGAAAGTAGAAGGGTTCTACATTTACGTGGTATAGGTCTACTCTCAGTGACAAAACTAATTTCTTGACCAAAAGGGATCTTGAATTTTTCGCATGTAAATGACCGTAACATATTCGGTGTGTATACAGTTACGTAATACATCAAAATAGACATTTTTTTTTTCAAAAGTAATTAATTTGAGGTATGGAGTTAAGTGGGAGGTCCGATTACTATCACCAGAAATAAGAATGGTTCTACTTTTACGTGTGTAACGAATATCCTTGTAAATAATTGGCATTCGTTATTAACGACGGGATCTTGAATTTTTCGCATGTAAATGACCGTAACATATTCGGTGTGTATACAGTTACGTAATACATCAAAATAGACATTTTTTTTTTTCAAAAGTAATTAATTTGAGGTATGGAGTTAAGTGGGAGGTCCGATTACTATCACCAGAAATAAGAATGGTTCTACTTTTACGTGTGTAACGAATATCCTTGTAAATAATTGGCATTCGTTATTAACGACAGAGAATTGGAAATGGACCAAGTACAACAAACACGTACCATCGAAATAAACTCAACGATTTAACAGCTGTTTATTGGTAAAATAGGTCAAATATACCGCCGGAGTATTGCCCTGCGAAAATCACATAAACTCGAGACTGAGCAGATATAATTAAGGTGCGTCAGCCTCAATGATCCAGGTAATAACTGATTATATTAGAAAACCTCCCCCTTTTATAGTCATTCTGTATCATTCAAACAAATCACGCAGCACACGCGCCTAGCCTTGCAACACACACACACGCACATCAACCGGCGTCCACAATACGTCATAATGACTACACGGATTACTCTTATAATGCGCCCCATTTTCCTTGCTCCATGACACCGTCACAACGTGGTATAGGTCTACCCATGGTAACAAAACTTATTTCTTGACCAAAAGTGACCATGAAGTTTTTCCGGGGAAAAGGAGGCACTAAACAATCTCTTTGTATACGGTTACGTAATATATCAAAATTATTTGTTTTCAGAAATAATTAATTCGAATTATCGAGTTAGTTGAGAGGCCCAATTAGTACCACCAGAGAGTAGAAAGGTTCTACTTTTATGTGGTAAAGCTCTACCCTCGGTAGCAAAACTTATTTCTTGACTAAAGTGACCATACATTTTCCAGGAAATGGACCGCTACACAATCTTTGTGTATACAGTTAGGTAATATATCAAAATGGATTTTTTCAAAAATAATTAAATCGAGTTATCGAGTTAGTTTATAGGCCCGATCAGTACCACCAGAAAGTACAAGGGCTCTTCTTTTACGTGGTATAGGTCCACCATCGGTAAAAAAATTTCCTGACCAAGAGTGACCATGAAGTTTTTCCAGGTAAATGACTGCCACACAATTTTTGTGTATACTCTTACGCAAAATATCAAAGTGGTTTTTTTCCAAAAATAATTAATTCATGTAATGAAATAAGTAGAGAGGTCTGCTTAGTACCACCAGAAAGTACAAGGGTTCTACTTTTACGTGGTATAGTACTACTCTTGGTAACAAATCTTATTTCTTGACCGAAAGTGCCAATGGACTTTTTCCCCGGTAAATGATCTCTACACAATCTCTGTGTATACGGGTACGTAATATATCAAAATTGATTTTTTTTTTTGAATAATCAATTCGAGTTATGGAGTTAGTTGATAGGTCAGATTCGTACAAAAATAACGGAAAAGGGTTCTACTTTTACGTGGTATAGGTCTATCCTCGGTAACAAAACATATCTCTTGACCAAAAGTGGCCATGATGTTTCTCCCTTTAAAAGACCGTTACACAATCTCTTCGTATAGGGTTACGTAATATCTCAAAATGTAGTTTTGTCTAAAAGAAATTAATTTGAGTTATGGAGTTATTTGAGAAGCCCCATCACTATCACCAGAAAGTAGAAGGGTTCTACTTTTATGTGGTATAGATCTACCTTCGGTAAAAAAAAACTTATTCCTTGACCAAAAGTGACCATGAAGTTTTTCCGAGAAAATGACCGCTACACAATTTCTTTGTATACCGTTACGTTATATATCGAAATTGATTTTTATTTCAGCAATAATTAATTAGCTACATGTGTTCAGTAACTCAGACAATACTCGACAAAAATGATGGAAGCCTTGTACACAACCAGCACTGTCCATATTTACTACAAAACCATGAAATATTCTATTTATTATGATTATCCGTTTAAAAAACAAGTGTAAACAAATAAATTCCCGGAATTTAAAAAAAATTACGTACATATACTCCTTATGTTCATTGTCTGAATTCACGCTCAGGTGATAGGTAAATAATTAAATCTAAAGGACTAATTGAATACTATTCTGATACTCCTTATCTAAAAATGAGCATTTTCGTCCAAAATTTTCTCCTGAAATGCTACGAACTGAGACTGCCTAGGAGTATTGATTTTTGCAAGATCAACGAATTTGTTTGAAAGTTGTACGTTTGTGTAAAAGTGTTCCATCATTTTTGTCATATCGATGTACATGTACTTAGCCTAGATCTAATTATTCATGCTTGTGTGTTGCTAAATGCATTTCTTCCTCCCAGTCCCAACCTCCCCCCCCCCCCCCTTTTTTTTTCTTTCTCCTTTATTTGTGTTTCAGTAATTTAGTTCACGTCGAAGTATTATAACTCCTGCCTATCCTCCGTTAGGATTAGAGAGCAAGACAACAGCAAAGTTGTTTCAAAACTTGAAAGTTCACTGGTGGCATTTTTGTTATTGTGTAAAGTCTAAAGCCTCCTCAGACCATTTGTCTTCAACTGTGTCATTCCTACACCTACTGTTGCAATGCTTGTTTCACAAGACTTTGGAGAGTATATAATTTTGAAATTTCCAATGTACTGCAGTGGCACCGAAACCGATACGTCACGGTTGAAGTAATAAATGAATGCATGTAACGACTTTCGTTATTTGATCAGATGAATGAAGATGTTGGTAGTGGATATTCCGTTCATTCCTATGAAAATCAAAAGGTAAATTTAAGCAAGAGGACGCGCCTCATTTGAGGCCATGGTTTCACTGAACGTTGAACGTCAGCTCACACCGGTCGAAGCAAATTTACCCGTCGCAATGACGGGAGCCATCAATTGAACGTCAGCTAGCCCACTTCTGGCCTCGACCTCGGGCCGGCCCATGAACGAGCTCTCTCGATTGCTTTTCTCGATAGCTAAGGGAGGAATTGTGGCAAGAATCCTAGGCTATAGGCACCACTACCTTAGCGAAGCCGTTAAGGTCATAAAATTATGCATACGCGAAGGTACCGACGCTTACCTTGTAATCTCCTTAAATGACCGTACACACGCAAACTCTTGATCTGGTGCGTTGCCGTAGCTCGATCGGCCACTGCGTCTGTCTGAGTTTAACTCTGACAAAAATAATAATAAATAGTAATAAACTAAAATAATAAACTAAATAAAATAAACTGAAAACGTCATAGTCGTTTTCCATGGCCAAATAACTGGTCCATTCATAAATATGTCATTCTAAACACTTTTTATCCACTTCAGCAGCACACGTTAAAACTGGGCATCTTAAACCTGCTTTAACGAAAAACTGGCAGCTTGTTTCTCAAAACACGCAGTTATCCACACTGTTCCAGGAACAACCTATTACCGCCTAAAAAAGATAAAAAAATTTGAAAGATTTCCTTGTTAAAGCAAAGATTACGAGTTCTGAGTAACAAGAGGAAATAGATTAAGACGATTCTTATTTAGATGCTCTAATAGAAGCAATTGAAAATATTTAGACCCTTGCCGCATCCGACGGCAAGCTACTGACGACGCTCCGCTCCGCCATACTAGGTGAGAAAGCAGAAACTATAGTCTAGCTGGGTCATAAGAACCAACAATAAATATATTCTACACCAGGCAAACTTAAAAAAACCAAAGCACCTTTCGCATGAAATCACGAACGATGAGTTTTCTTGTTTTCTCCTAACAAATGTCAAAAGTTCACAGAATTATTGTCACATCAGATACTGCACCAAATACCCTTGCCCTTTTTTTACATGATGTAGTAGGCCTAGAAGAATTCTGCAAGCCGCTTTTATCGTCACGTAAACAAAACAAAAAAAAAATCCGTCGCTTTTATCATGGGAACGATGTAATAATATTTTTGTCCTTGTTTTTTCTGCAAGGATGGGAATGGTTTAATAATACTTGTTTTCCTTTTTTTCACTGCAAGGATGGGAACGTTTTGTTTTTGGCTTTAAACATTAATCCTTTAGTAACACAATATCATCGACGCTGCCTGTTACTTTTAAGTTTGCGTTTGAGTACTATTGTGCAGACCTACCACGGAGAACCGATGTTGACGGGCTTCACGGCCTTCTTACAGCTAAAAATAATATATAAAATATTGATGCTGAGATGTTCTGTGGACAAAGTATGCCAACATTTATAATGCATTTTAAACAAAGTTATAAAACAATGGTATATAGCTGGTGAAGCCGCTTACCATTAAGCAGGTCGTACAGGAATTATCCTGTACGACGTAATATGACGCGGAATACGCTTTCCGTAGGCATAGGGCAGATGCGCCTGGTGGTAGGGAACCGCGCATTTGTTACATATAGACTAACGACACACGGGTGACGAAACAGAGGTAACCAAGGTTTACGGGTTGAGATACGAAGCACACTTTCGTTAAAATTTCAGTGCAATGTTAGATAACTGGGAAAGTGTTGTTTGCTGTTGTTGCTGTTGTGGTTGTAATCGATTTATATGTGCAGAGAATTGACAGAATACGAAAGCGATGAATGGTAAGAGAGAGAGTGAGAGTGGATTCTGTGTGGGGTTGCGGACGGGCGGACGGGTGGGCGGACATCCGGACGGGAAGGTGTGGAGGGTCTGACGAAAATATAGGATGAAGCAATAATACAGGAAAAGAAGGAATACAAAAGACTCTACCTTCGGGAAAAGTGTGTAAGAGTGTTGGTTTCGTCACCGTCGTAGCTATATCCGTTCGTTTTTGTCACGTGGTTGTTAATAAGTAACCATTTAAGCGCATCTTCTGTAAGAAATCTGGAGGAAAGGGAGAGATTTAGAAGAACATTGCAGGTCACGACGTAGACGGTTATGATCGCTCTGTAATTAAATCGTGCATGTATTGAATATTGTAAATAAAGCTTCTCGCTAGCTGCATGAATCTCTATAGGTGGTGGTTTTGACAGTCTCATGAGATAGAATATTATCTATAGAATATTACCCTGTGTATATCCGAGATATTCACACATGATTGAGCTCTTTGTATACTTTTTCTCATTCCATTTGGCAGCTGATTTGGCATTTCGTGACTAGTGAAACCTGGCAACCCAGGTACCAGCTGTAAGCTGACCAACAACTCATGATCCCAATCTGCTAATAGCAAACTCTGATCCTGGCCTTCCATCGTACAGTCGGCGGCTGATTTAGCATCACATGTCATTTAAAATTGGTCACCGTAGGCAGGTATCTTCGCCACAGAGCAGGGTTGCCAGGTTGTAATTAATCACAAAACGCCAAGTCAGCCGCCCAATGGACTGAACAAAAGCCAAATTCAAGAAATAAACCGGCGTGTACATGTAGTAGGCTTATAGCCTATATAGAAGTTAGAGATTCCTGCGCATTTTGTTCCCAAAGTCCCCATCAGAGACATTTCCAACTTTCCAAGAAGTTGTTGCGCACCGTTGTTTTAACGCAGTGCCAACCATAGCTTCACTAGTGATGACGTCGTCTGACGACTATTGTTTACAAACATGAACCATCACTCTATCAGCAGACTGAGATCCCAGCAACAAGTAGGTCTAACTCTACGGTACGTATATAGAAATACCCAGAATGGAGACGGTAACCAGTCCATACGGCAATAGATGTAATACCGATGACATTTAAGTGTTTTTGTTTTTTCTCCTTCTTCTCTCTTCTTCGTTCATATATTTGAATATTTAGTGAGTGCCCGACACAATTACTCATGTTCGGACCATCGGCATCTCACAGTTTAAATTTCGGGTAACCCTCCTCAAAGTATACAAACAGCCCAATCATGCATGGATATCTCGGATATACACTGGGTTATATTCTATAGATAATATTCTATCTCATGAGACTGTCAAAACCATCACCTATAGAGATTCATGCAGCTAGCGAGGAGCATTATTCACTACGTCTCTTTGGGTTTTTCTGCGACAAAATAATACTTCATGGTCAAGTGACCTCAAAACCGTACGTTTCCACGTTCAAGCAACAACAATCAACCAATTCATTGTGATGACGTCATTGATTGGTACTTCGGTCTGCACATCAGCAGCGCATCGGCACTTAACGCATTGCCCAACTTCCCAAGAAGTTGTTGCGCGCCGTTGTTTTAACGCAGTGCCAACCATCTCTTTAAATTTCGGGTAACCCTCTCAAAGTATACAAAGAGCTCAATCATGCGTGAATATCTCCGATATACACAGGGTAATATTCTATAGATAATATTCTATCTCATGAGACTGTCAAAACCATCACCTATAGAGATTCATGCAGCTAGCGAGAAGCTCCATTCACAATATTCAGTACATGCACGGTTTAATTACAGCCTAGCGATCCTAACCGTCTACCTCGTGACCTGCAATGTTATTATAAATCTCTCCCTTTCCTCCAGATTTCTTACAGAAGCTGCGCTTAAATGGTTATTTATCAACAACCACGTGACAAAAGCGAACGGATATACCTACGAGAGTGACGAAACCAACACCCTTACACACTTTCCCGAAGGTAGAATCTTTTGTATTCCTTCTTTTCCTGTATTATTGCTTCATCCTATATCTTCGTCAGACCCTCCACCCCTTCTTCCCGCCCGCCCGCCCGCCCATCCTCCAGCCCACCCACACACAGAATCCACCTTCACTCTCTCTCTCTCTTACCAGTCATCCCTTTCGTATTCTGTCAATTCGCTGCACATATAAATTGATTACGACCATAACAGCAACAACAGCAAACAGCACTTTCCCAGTTACCTAACATTGCACTGAAATTTTAACGAAAACGTGCTTCGTATATCAACCCGTAAACCTTGGATACCTCTGTTTCGTCACCCGTGTGTCGTTAGTCTATATGTAAGAAATGCGCGCCTGCCTACTACCAGGCGCATCTGCCCTATGCCTACGGAAAGCGTATTCCGCGTCATATTACGTCGTACAGGATAATTGCTGAGCAGCAAAGTCATTGTGTATTCTGTGTACTTGTACCTCAGTAATAGATCTCCCACCCCAAGTAGCACGAATCTTCTGTCAGTCACTCCAGAACGGAAACAGCTTCAGTTGTCTAACGGTAAGCGGCATCACCAGCTATGTATCATTGTTTTGTAAGCTTCTTTAAAATGCATCATAAATGTTGGCATATTTTCTCCACGCAACATCTCAACATAAATATTTTATTATTATATTTTGAGCTTATGGATGGACGGTAGAGGGCTATAAAGCCCGTCAACAGCGGCTCTCCGTGGAAGGTCTGCCCAATAGTACTCAAACGCAAACTTGAAAGTAACGCGCAGCGTCGGCACGGTGATATTGTGTTAAGAAACAAGGAATGTTTAAAGCTAATGAGAAACCGTTCCCATCCTTGCAGTAGAAAAAAATAAATAAAAAATTAAAAAAAAATAATTATCATTAACAATTTATCAGACGCGACAGCTACGTATTTTCATGTTTTATTCAACGACAATTGTTTTGCTTGCCCTCCTCTTCTATTGGCATTCTTTGTTATGCAACTTGTCCTTCTGGTCACTTCTTTCTTCATCACTTGTACATTTCAAATATCGATTTGCCCTTTGCACAACTTAGTTTCTCCTGTTCGTTAATATATCTTCTTTTGCTAGATTATGTGCACCTGCATCATTTCCTTTATATATTTTAATTCAGCCATCCATGCATTCATATACTTTTTTAGGTATAAGTTATTGCAACGTGCGTCTTTTTCTATTTCTTTTCCTTTATTTTAATTTAGCGTTGTTTTTTTTATTCCTTCTTTTTTTTTCACTGCGTAGTATGTTATCAGGGAAGGCAACGATTTCTTTCTTTTCTTTTCTCTCTCTTTATATTTCACGGACTGTTCTTCACGAGATTTGTCACTTTGATCTATACCGTATCTCTCTCTTTCCGGCCCTTCACCCGCTCTCATAACTTTCACTACGGAGTGTCGCCGGGCATTTATTCAGAGCCAGTGATGTACTCCTAAGTTGTCTTAGTTTACATTTACACTACATGTCGATATATATTTATAACCATTTGTATTATCGCGTTGCTGGTTCTTTCTTTTCGTTTTTCTTTCTCTGTAATTATTTGTGTTTCCATAATGTAGAAAGCCTCGAACTGTTCTGCAAGCTGCTTGTATCCTCCGGTTAACAACAACAACAAAAAAAGAAAAAAAAAAAGAAAGGCAAGGCTATAGCGGAGTAATGCAATAAATTTAAACGCGCATTGACGGCATTCTTTTTTTTTTATTCTCTACACTCTACAGTCTCCTCGCATCATTTGTTTTTATTTTAACTTTATCAATCCCAGAACTACTGCCCACTCCTTCTTTCACAAGACGTCGGTCTTTGGAACGCGGCACGTGAAATAATTTTGTCATTCCAAATGTGTTGCAGAGACACCGAAAACGATTTATTCTTGTTTCACGTATGGATGTAGGAGATAAGGACGATTTTCGTCCTGCAGAATTAGGCACATGTTGTTGATAATGTTGGGAAACTAGGTGAACAATAACAATGGAAAATGAGAGATAGAGAGAATTTTACAAGATGACGAATTAAATTAATGAAGAGGGGTATCTCTAGATGGTCGTTTGTCTGAGTGTTTGCAACTGCATCATCAGATTTTTTGTTTTCGTGTTTGATTATTATTTTTTGTTGATTTTTTGTTTCATTTCTCCTTGTTCCTTTATATGGAATAATCTAAAAATAAATTTTAGCAAGAGAGACACGTCTCATTTGAGACCATGGTTTCACTGAACGTTGAACGTCAACTCACTCCGGCCGAACCTAATCGACCCGCCGCAATGACGGGAGCCCTCAATTGCAAGTCAGCTAGCCCACTTCTGGCACCGAACTCGGACCGGCTCATCAACGAGCTCTCTCGAAGGCTTTTGCGGATCTAAGGGAGGAATTGTGGCACAGATCCTAGGCCATACGCACCACTACCTTAGCGAAGCCGTTACGGGCATAAAAATTATGCATGTGCAGAGCACACCGACGCTTACCTAGCCTTCTAGACACGCATTTACACAGTGACCAGCACGCAAATACTCGATCTGGTGCCTCGCCGAAGCATGATCACCACTACGTCTGTCTGAGATTTTCTGCCACAAAATAATACTTCATGGTCAAGTGAGCTTCAAAACCGTACCGTTTACACGTTCAAGCAACAACAATCAGCCAATTCATTGTGATGACGTCATTGATTGGTACTTCGGTCTGCACATCAGCAGCGCATCGGCACTTAACGCATTGCCCAACTTCCCAAGAAGTTGTTGCGCGCCGTTGTTTTAACGCAGTGCCAACCATCTCTTTAAATTTCGGGTAACCCTCTCAAAGTATACAAAGAGCTCAATCATGCGTGAATATCTCCGATATACACAGGGTAATATTCTATAGATAATATTCTATCTCATGAGACTGTCAAAACCATCACCTATAGAGATTCATGCAGCTAGCGAGAAGCTCCATTCACAATATTCAATACATGCACGGTTTAATTACAGCCTAGCGATCCTAACCGTCTGCGTCGTGACCTGCAATGTTATTATAAATCTCTCCCTTTCCTCCAGATTTCTTACAGAAGCTGCGCTTAAATGGTTATTGATCAACAACCACGTGACAAAAGCGAACGGATATACCTACGAGAGTGACGAAACCAACACCCTTACACACTTTCCCGAAGGCAGAATCTTTGGTATTCCTTCTTTTCCTGTATTATTGCTTCATCCTATTTCTTCGTCAGACCCTCCACCCCTTCTTCCCGTCCGCCTGCCCGCAAGTCCGCCCTCCCACACACAGAATCCACCTTCTCTCTCTCTCTCTCTCTTACCATTCATCCCTTTCGTATTCTCTCAATTCGCTGCACATATAAATTGATTACGAAAATAACAGCAACAACAGCAAACAGCACTTTCCCAGTTATCTAACATTGCACTGAAATTTTAACGAAAACGTGCTTCGTATCTCAAACTGTAAACCTTGGATACCTCTGTTTCGTCACCCGTGTGTCGTTAGTCTATATGTAAGAAATGCGCGCCTGCCTACTACCAGGCGCATCTGCCCTATGCCTACGGAAAGCGTATTCCGCGTCATATTACGTCGTACAGGATAATTGCTGAGCAGCAAAGTCATTGTGTATTCTGTGTACTTGTACCTCAGTAATAGATCTCCCACCCCAAGTAGCACGAATCTTCTGTCAGTCACTCCAGAACGGAAACAGCTTCAGTTGTCTAACGGTAAGCGGCATCACCAGCTATGTATCATTGTTTTGTAAGTTTCTTTAAAATGCATCATAAATGTTGGCATATTTTCTCCACGCAACATCTCAACATAAATATTTTATTATTATATTTTGAGCTTATGGATGGACGGTAGAGGGCTATAAAGCCCGTCAACAGCGGCCTCTCCGTGGTAGGTCTGAGCAATAGTACTCAAACGCAAACTTGAAAGTAACTCGCAGCGTCGGCACGGTGATATTGTGTTAAGAAACAAGGAATGTTTAAAGCTAATGAGAAACCGTTCCCATCCTTGCAGTAGAAAAAAATCAATAAAAATAAAAACAAATAATTATCATTAACAATTTATCAGACGCGACAGCTACGTATTTTCATGTTTTATTCAACGACAATTGTTTTGCTTCCCTCCTCTTCTATTGGCATTCTTTGTTATGCAACTTGTCCTTCTGGTCACTTCTTGCTTCATCACTTGTACATTTCAAATCTCGATTTGCCCTTTGCCCAACTTAGTTTCTCCTGTTCGTTAATATATCTTCTTTTGCTAGATTATGTGCACCTGCATCATTTCCTTTATATATTTTAATTCAGCCATCCATGCATTCATATACTTTTTTAGGTATAAGTTATTGCAACGTGCGTCTTTTTCTATTTCTTTTCCTTTATTTTAATTTAGCGTTGTTTTTTTTTTTCTTTTTTTTTTCACTGCGTAGTATGTTATCAGGGAAGGCAACGATTTCTTTCTTTCTTTTCTCTCTCTTTATATTTCACGGACTGTTCTTCACGAGATTTGTCACTTTGATCTATACCGTATCTCTCTCTTTCCGGCCCTTCACCCGCTCTCATAACTTTCACTACGGAGTGTCGCCGGGCATTTATTCAGAGCCAGTGATATGCTCCTAAGTTGTCTTAGTTTACATTTACACTACATGTCGATATATATTTATAACCATTTGTATTATCGCGTTGCTGGTTGTTTCTTTTCGTTTTTCTTTCTCTGTAATTATTTGTGTTTCCATAATGTAGAAAGCCTCGAACTGTTCTGCAAGCTGCTTGTATCCTCCGGTTAACAACAACAACAAGAAAAAAAGAAAGAAAAGAAAGGCAAGGCTATAGCGGAGTAATGCAATAAATTTAAACGCGCATTGACGGCATTCTTTTTTTTTATTCTCTACACTCTAACAGTCTCCTCGCATCATTTGTTTTTATTTTAACTTGATCAATCCCAGAACTACTGCCCACTCCTTCTTTCACAAGACGTCGGTCTTTGGAACGCGGCACGTGAAATGATTTTGTCATTCCAAATGTGTTGCAGAGACACCGAAAACGATTTATTGTTGTTTGAAGTATGGATGTAGGAGATAAGGACGATTTTCGTCCTGCAGAATTAGCCACATGTTGTTGATAATGTTGGGAAACTAGGTGAACAATAAAAATGGAAAATGAGAGATAGGAGAGAATTTTACAAGATGGCGAATTAAATTAATGAAGAGGGGTATCTCTAGATGGTCGTTTGTCTGAGAGTTTGCAACTGCATCATCAGATTTTTTGTTTTCGTGTTTTATTTATTTTTTGTTTATTTTTGTTTCATTTCTCATTGTTCCTTGATATGGAATAATCTAAAATAAATTTTAGCAAGAGAGACACGTCTCATTTGAGACCATGGTTTCACTGAACGTTGAACGTCAACTCACTCCGGCCGAACCTAATCGACCCGCCGCAATGACGGGAGCCCTCAATTGCAAGTCAGCTAGCCCACTTCTGGCACCGAACTCGGACCGGCTCATCAACGAGCTCTCTCGAAGGCTTTTGCGGATCTAAGGGAGGAATTGTGGCACAGATCCTAGGCCATACGCACCACTACCTTAGCGAAGCCGTTACGGGCATAAAAATTATGCATGTGCAGAGCACACCGACGCTTACCTAGCCTTCTAGACACGCATTTACACAGTGACCAGCACGCAAATACTCGATCTGGTGCCTCGCCGAAGCATGATCACCACTACGTCTGTCTGAGATTTTCTGCCGACAAAATAATACTTCATGGTCAAGTGAGCTCAAAACCGTACGTTTACACGTTCAAGCAACAACAATCAGCCAATTCATTGCGATGACGTCATTGATTGGTACTTCGGTGATCTGCACATCAGCAGCGCATCGGCACTTAACGCATTGCCCAACTTCCCAAGAAGTTGTTGCGCGCCGTTCTTTTAACGCACTGCCAACCATCTGTTTAAATTTCGGGTAACCCTCTCAAAGTATACAAAGAGCTCAATCATGCGTGAATATCTCGGATATACACAGGGTAATATTCTATAGATAATATTCTATCTCATGAGACTGTCAAAACCATCACCTATAGAGATTCATGCAGCTAGCGAGAAGCTCCATTCACAATATTCAAGTACATGCACGGTTTAATTACAGCCTAGCGATCCTAACCGTCTACCTCGTGACCTGCAATGTTATTATAAATCTCTCCCTTTCCTCCAGATTTCTTACAGAAGCTGCGCTTAAATGGTTATTTATCAACAACCACGTGACAAAAGCGAACGGATATACCTACGAGAGTGACGAAACCAACACCCTTACACACTTTCCCGAAGGTAGAATCTTTTGTATTCCTTCTTTTCCTGTATTATTGCTTCATCCTATATCTTCGTCAGACCCTCCACCCCTTCTTCCCGTCCCGCCGGCCCGCCCTCCAGCCCACCCACACACAGAATCCACCTTCACTCTCTCTCTCTCTCTTACCAGTCATCCCTTTCGTATTCTGTCAATTCGCTGCACATATAAATTGATTACGACCATAACAGCAACAACAGCAAACAGCACTTTCCCAGTTACCTAACATTGCACTGAAATTTTAACGAAAACGTGCTTCGTATCTCAACCCGTAAACCTTGGATACCTCTGTTTCGTCACCCGTGTGTCGTTAGTCTATATGTAAGAAATGCGCGCCTGCCTACTACCAGGCGCAGTCTGCCCTATGCCTACGGAAAGCGTATTCCGCGTCATATTACGTCATACAGGATAATTGCTGAGCAGCAAAGTCATTGTGTATTCAGTGTACTTGTACCTCAGTAATAGATCTCCCATCCCAAGTAGCACGAATCTTCTGTCAGTCACTCCAGAACGGAAACAGCTTCAGTTGTCTAACGGTAAGCGGCATCACCAGCTATGTATCATTGTTTTGTAGTTTCTTTAAAATGCATCATAAATGTTGGCATATTTTGTCCACGCAACATCTCAACATAAATATTTTATTATTATATTTTGAGCTTATGGATGGACGGTAGAGGGCTATAAAGCCCGTCAACGGCGGCCTCTCCGTGGTAGGTCTGCGCAATAGTACTCAAACGCAAACTTGAAAGTAACTCGCAGCGTCGGTACGGTGATATTGTGTTAAGAAACAAGGAATGTTTAAAGCTAATGAGAAACCGTTCCCATCCTTGCAGTAGAAAAAAATAAATAACAAATTAAAAAAAATAATTATCATTAACAATTTATCAGACGCGACAGCTACGTATTTTCATGTTTTATTCAACGACAATTGTTTTGCTTCCCCTCCTCTTCTATTGGCATTCTTTGTTATGCAACTTGTCCTTCTGGTCACTTCTTTCTTCATCACTTGTACATTTCAAATTCGATTTGCCCTTTGCACAACTTAGTTTCTCCTGTTCGTTAATATATCTTCTTTTGCTAGATTATGTGCACCTGCATCATTTCCTTTATATATTTTAATTCAGCCATCCATGCATTCATATACTTTTTTAGGTATAAGTTATTGCAACGTGCGTCTTTTTCTATTTCTTTTCCTTTATTTTAATTTAGCGTTGTTTTTTTTTTCCTTCTCTTTTTTTTCACTGCGTAGTATGTTATCAGAGAAGGCAACGATTTCTTTTCTTTTCTCTCTCTTTATATTTCACGGACTGTTCTTCACGAGATTTGTCACTTTGATCTATACCGTATCTCTCTCTTTCCGGCCCTTCACCCGCTGTCATAACTTTCACTACGGAGTGTCGCCGGGCATTTATTCAGAGCCAGTGATATGCTCCTAAGTTGTCTTAGTTTACATTTACACTACATGTCGATATATATTTATAACCATTTGTATTATCGCGTTGCTGGTTGTTTCTTTTCGTTTTTCTTTCTCTGTAATTATTTGTGTTTCCATAATGTAGAAAGCCTCGAACTGTTCTGCAAGCTGCTTGTATCCTCCGGTTAACAACAACAACAACAAAAAAAGAAAAAAGAAGAAAGGCAAGGCTATAGCGGAGTAATGCAATAAATTTAAACGCGCATTGACGGCATTCTTTTTTTTTTATTCTCTACACTCAACAGTCTCCTCGCATCATTTGTTTTTATTTTAACTTTATCAATCCCAGAACTACTGCCCACCCCTTCTTTCACAAGACGTCGGTCTTTGGAACGCGGCACGTGAAATGATTTTGTCATTCCAAATGTGTTGCAGAGACACCGAAAACGATTTATTGTTGTTTGAAGTATGGATGTAGGAGATAAGGACGATTTTCGTCCTGCAGAATTAGCCACATGTTGTTGATAATGTTGGGAAACTAGGTGAACAATAAAAATGGAAAATGAGAGATAGAGAGAATTTTACAAGATGGCGAATTAAATTAATGAAGAGGGGTATCTCTAGATGGTCGTTTGTCTGAGAGTTTCCAACTGCATCATCAAATTTTTTGTTTCGTGTTTTATTTATTTTTTGTTTATTTTTTGTTTCATTTCTCATTGTTCCTTTATATGGAATAATCTAAAAATAAATTTTAGCAAGAGAGACACGTCTCATTTGAGACCATGGTTTCACTGAACGTTGAACGTCAACTCACTCCGGCCGAACCTAATCGACCCGCCGCAATGACGGGAGCCCTCAATTGCAAGTCAGCTAGCCCACTTCTGGCACCGAACTCGGACCGGCTCATCAACGAGCTCTCTCGAAGGCTTTTGCGGATCTAAGGGAGGAATTGTGGCACAGATCCTAGGCCATACGCACCACTACCTTAGCGAAGCCGTTACGGGCATAAAAATTATGCATGTGCAGAGCACACCGACGCTTACCTAGCCTTCTAGACACGCATTTACACAGTGACCAGCACGCAAATACTCGATCTGGTGCCTCGCCGAAGCATGATCACCACTACGTCTGTCTGAGATTTTCTCCACAAAATAATACTTCATGGTCAAGTGAGCTCAAAACCGTACGTTTACACGTTCAAGCAACAACAATCAGCCAATTCATTGCGATGACGTCATTGATTGGTACTTCGGTGATCTGCACATCAGCAGCGCATCGGCACTTAACGCATTGCCCAACTTCCCAAGAAGTTGTTGCGCGCCGTTCTTTTAACGCACTGCCAACCATCTGTTTAAATTTCGGGTAACCCTCTCAAAGTATACAAAGAGCTCAATCATGCGTGAATATCTCCGATATACACAGGGTAATATTCTATAGATAATATTCTATCTCATGAGACTGTCAAAACCATCACCTATAGAGATTCATGCAGCTAGCGAGAAGCTCCATTCACAATATTCAATACATGCACGGTTTAATTACAGCCTAGCGATTTTAACCGTCTACCTCGTGACCTGCAATGTTATTATAAATCTCTCCCTTTCCTCCAGATTTCTTACAGAAGCTGCGCTTAAATGGTTATTTATCAATAACCACGTGACAAAAGCGAACGGATATACCTACGAGAGTGACGAAACCAACACCCTTACACACTTTCCCGAAGGTAGAATCTTTTGTATTCCTTCTTTTCCTGTATTATTGCTTCATCCTATATCTTCGTCAGACCCTCCACCCCTTCTTCCCGCCCGCCCGCCCGCCCTCCAGCCCACCCACACACAGAATCCCCCTCACTCTCTCTCTCTTACCAGTCATCCCTTTCGTATTCTGTCAATTCGCTGCACATATAAATTTATTACGACCATAACAGCAACAACAGCAAACAGCACTTTCCCAGTTATCTAACATTGCACTGAAATTTTGACGAAAACGTGCTTCGTATCTCAACCCGTAAACCTTGGATACCTCTGTTTCGTCACCCGTGTGTCGTTAGTCTATATGTAAGAAATGCGCGCCTGCCTACTACCAGGCGCGTCTGCCCTATGCCTACGGAAAGCGTATTCCGCGTCATATTACGTCATACAGGATAATTGCTGAGCAGCAAAGTCATTGTGTATTCAGGGTACTTGTACCTCAGTAGTAGATCTCCCACCCCAAGTAGCACGAATCTTCTGTCAGTCACTCCAGAACGGAAACAGCTTCAGTTGTCTAACGGTAAGCGGCATCACCAGCTATGTATCATTGTTTTGTTAGTTTCTTTAAAATGCATCATAAATGTTGGCATATTTTGTCCACGCAACATCCCAACATAAATATTTTATTATTATATTTTGAGCTTATGGATGGACGGTAGAGGGCTATAAAGCCCGTCAACAGGCGCCTCTCCGTGGTAGGTCTGCGCAATAGTACTCAAACGCAAACTTGAAAGTAACTCGCAGCGTCGGTACGGTGATATTGTGTTAAGAAACAAGGAATGTTTAAAGCTAATGAGAGACCGTTCCCATCCTTGCAGTAGAAAAAAATAAATAACAAATAAAAACAAATAATTATCATTAGCAATTTATCAGACGCGACAGCTACGTATTTTCATGTTTTATTCAACGACAATTGTTTTGCTCCCTCCTCTTGTATTGGCATTCTTTGTTATGCAACTTGTCCTTCTCGTCACTTCTTGCTTCATCACTTGTACATTTCAAATCTCGATTTGCCCTTTGCACAACTTAGTTTCTCCTGTTCGTTAACATATCTTCTTTTGCTAGATTATGTGCACCTGCATCATTTCCTTTATATATTTTAATTCAGCCATCTATGCATTCATATACTTTTTTAGTATAAGTTATTGCAACGTGCGTCTTTTTCTATTTCTTTTCCTCTATTTTAATTTAGCGTTGTTTTTTTTTCTTCTTCTTCTTCTTTTTTTTCACTGCGTAGTATGTTATCAGAGAAGGCAACGATTTCTTTTCTTTTCTCTCTCTTTATATTTCACGGACTGTTCTTCACGAGATTTGTCACTTTGATCTATACCGTATCTCTCTCTTTCCGGCCCTTCACCCGCTGTCATAACTTTCACTACGGAGTGTCGCCGGGCATTTATTCAGAGCCAGTGATATGCTCCTAAGTTGTCTTAGTTTACATTTACACTACATGTCGATATATATTTATAACCATTTGTATTATCGCGTTGCTGGTTGTTTCTTTTCGTTTTTCTTTCTCTGTAATTATTTGTGTTTCCATAATGTAGAAAGCCTCGAACTGTTCTGCAAGCTGCTTGTATCCTCCGGTTAACAACAACAACAACAAAAAAAAAAAAAGAAGAAAGGCAAGGCTATAGCGGAGTAATGCAATAAATTTAAACGCGCATTGACGGCATTCTTTTTTTTTTATTCTCTACACTCAACAGTCTCCTCGCATCATTTGTTTTTATTTTAACTTTATCAATCCCAGAACTACTGCCCACCCCTTCTTTCACAAGACGTCGGTCTTTGGAACGCGGCACGTGAAATGATTTTGTCATTCCAAATGTGTTGCAGAGACACCGAAAACGATTTATTGTTGTTTGAAGTATGGATGTAGGAGATAAGGACGATTTTCGTCCTGCAGAATTAGCCACATGTTGTTGATAATGTTGGGAAACTAGGTGAACAATAAAAATGCAAAATGAGAGATGGAGAGAATTTTACAAGATGGCGAATTAAATTAATGAAGAGGGGTATCTCTAGATGGTCGTTTGTCTGAGAGTTTGCAACTGCATCATCAGATTTTTTGTTTCGTGTTTTATTTATTTTTTGTTTATTTTTGTTTCATTTTTCATTGTTCCTTGATATGGAATAATCTAAAAATAAATTTTAGCAAGAGAGACACGTCTCATTTGAGACCATGGTTTCACTGAACGTTGAACGTCAACTCACTCCGGCCGAACCTAATCGACCCGCCGCAATGACGGGAGCCCTCAATTGCAAGTCAGCTAGCCCACTTCTGGCACCGAACTCGGACCGGCTCATCAACGAGCTCTCTCGAAGGCTTTTGCGGATCTAAGGGAGGAATTGTGGCACAGATCCTAGGCCATACGCACCACTACCTTAGCGAAGCCGTTACGGGCATAAAAATTATGCATGTGCAGAGCACACCGACGCTTACCTAGCCTTCTAGACACGCATTTACACAGTGACCAGCACGCAAATACTCGATCTGGTGCCTCGCCGAAGCATGATCACCACTACGTCTGTCTGAGATTTTCTGCGACAAAATAATACTTCATGGTCAAGTGAGCTCAAAACCGTACGTTTACACGTTCAAGCAACAACAATCAGCCAATTCATTGCGATGACGTCATTGATTGGTACTTCGGTGATCTGCACATCAGCAGCGCATCGGCACTTAACGCATTGCCCAACTTCCCAAGAAGTTGTTGCGCGCCGTTCTTTTAACGCACTGCCAACCATCTGTTTAAATTTCGGGTAACCCTCTCAAAGTATACAAAGAGCTCAATCATGCGTGAATATCTCGGATATACACAGGGTAATATTCTATAGATAATATTCTATCTCATGAGACTGTCAAAACCATCACCTATAGAGATTCATGCAGCTAGCGAGAAGCTCCATTCACAATATTCAATACATGCACGGTTTAATTACAGAGCGATCCTAACCGTCTACGTCGTGACCTGCAATGTTATTATAAATCTCTCCCTTTCCTCCAGATTTCTTACAGAAGCTGCGCTTAAATGGTTATTGATCAACAACCACGTGACAAAAGCGAACGGATATACCTACGAGAGTGACGAAACCAACAGCCTTACACACTTTCCCGAAGGTAGAATCTTTGGTATTCCTTCTTTTCCTGTATTATTGTTTCATCCTATATTTTCGTCAGACCCTCCACCCCTTCTTCCCGTCCGCCTGCCCGCCCGCCCGTCCGCCCTCCCACACACAGAATCCACCTTCTCTCTCTCTCTCTCTCTTACCATTCATCCCTTTCGTATTCTCTCAATTCGCTGCACATATAAATTTATTACGACCATAACAGCAACAACAGCAAACAGCACTTTCCCAGTTATCTAACATTGCACTGAAATTTTGACGAAAACGTGCTTCGTATCTCAACCCGTAAACCTTGGATACCTCTGTTTCGTCACCCGTGTGTCGTTAGTCTATATGTAAGAAATGCGCGCCTGCCTACTACCAGGCGCGTCTGCCCTATGCCTACGGAAAGCGTATTCCGCGTCATATTACGTCATACAGGATAATTGCTGAGCAGCAAAGTCATTGTGTATTCAGGGTACTTGTACCTCAGTAGTAGATCTCCCACCCCAAGTAGCACGAATCTTCTGTCAGTCACTCCAGAACGGAAACAGCTTCAGTTGTCTAACGGTAAGCGGCATCACCAGCTATGTATCATTGTTTTGTTAGTTTCTTTAAAATGCATCATAAATGTTGGCATATTTTGTCCACGCAACATCCCAACATAAATATTTTATTATTATATTTTGAGCTTATGGATGGACGGTAGAGGGCTATAAAGCCCGTCAACGGCGCCTCTCCGTGGTAGGTCTGCGCAATAGTACTCAAACGCAAACTTGAAAGTAACTCGCAGCGTCGGTACGGTGATATTGTGTTAAGAAACAAAGAATGTTTAAAGCTAATGAGAGACCGTTCCCATCCTTGCAGTAGAAAAAAATAAATAACAAATAAAAAAAATATATATCATTAGCAATTTATCAGACGCGACAGCTACGTATTTTCATGTTTTATTCAACGACAATTGTTTTGCCCTTCTCTTGTATTGGCATTCTTTGTTATGCAACTTGTCCTTCTCGTCACTTCTTGCTTCATCACTTGTACATTTCAAATCTCGATTTGCCCTTTGCACAACTTAGTTTCTCCTGTTCGTTAACATATCTTCTTTTGCTAGATTATGTGCACCTGCATCATTTCCTTTATATATTTTAATTCAGCCATCTATGCATTCATATACTTTTTTAGTATAAGTTATTGCAACGTGCGTCTTTTTCTATTTCTTTTCCTCTATTTTAATTTAGCGTTGTTTTTTTTCTTCTTCTTCTTCTTCTTTTTTTCACTGCGTAGTATGTTATCAGAGAAGGCAACGATTTCTTTTCTTTTCTCTCTCTTTATATTTCACGGACTGTTCTTCACGAGATTTGTCACTTTGATCTATACCGTATCTCTCTCTTTCCGGCCCTTCACCCGCTGTCATAACTTTCACTACGGAGTGTCGCCGGGCATTTATTCAGAGCCAGTGATATGCTCCTAAGTTGTCTTAGTTTACATTTACACTACATGTCGATATATATTTATAACCATTTGTATTATCGCGTTGCTGGTTGTTTCTTTTCGTTTTTCTTTCTCTGTAATTATTTGTGTTTCCATAATGTAGAAAGCCTCGAACTGTTCTGCAAGCTGCTTGTATCCTCCGGTTAACAACAACAACAAAAAAAAAGAAAGAAGAAAGGCAAGGCTATAGCGGAGTAATGCAATAAATTTAAACGCGCATTGACGGCATTCTTTTTTTTTTATTCTCTACACTCAACAGTCTCCTCGCATCATTTGTTTTTATTTTAACTTGATCAATCCCAGAACTACTGCCCACTCCTTCTTTCACAAGACGTCGGTCTTTGGAACGCGGCACGTGAAATGATTTTGTCATTCCAAATGTGTTGCAGAGACACCGAAAACGATTTATTGTTGTTTGAAGTATGGATGTAGGAGATAAGGACGATTTTCGTCCTGCAGAATTAGCCACATGTTGTTGATAATGTTGGGAAACTAGGTGAACAATAAAAATGCAAAATGAGAGATGGAGAGAATTTTACAAGATGGCGAATTAAATTAATGAAGAGGGGTATCTCTAGATGGTCGTTTGTCTGAGAGTTTGCAACTGCATCATCAGATTTTTTGTTTCGTGTTTTATTTATTTTTTGTTTATTTTTTGTTTCATTTTTCATTGTTCCTTGATATGGAATAATCTCAAAATAAATTTTAGCAAGAGAGACACGTCTCATTTGAGACCATGGTTTCACTGAACGTTGAACGTCAACTCACTCCGGCCGAACCTAATCGACCCGCCGCAATGACGGGAGCCCTCAATTGCAAGTCAGCTAGCCCACTTCTGGCACCGAACTCGGACCGGCTCATCAACGAGCTCTCTCGAAGGCTTTTGCGGATCTAAGGGAGGAATTGTGGCACAGATCCTAGGCCATACGCACCACTACCTTAGCGAAGCCGTTACGGGCATAAAAATTATGCATGTGCAGAGCACACCGACGCTTACCTAGCCTTCTAGACACGCATTTACACAGTGACCAGCACGCAAATACTCGATCTGGTGCCTCGCCGAAGCATGATCACCACTACGTCTGTCTGAGATTTTCTGCGACAAAATAATACTTCATGGTCAAGTGAGCTCAAAACCGTACGTTTACACGTTCAAGCAACAACAATCAGCCAATTCATTGCGATGACGTCATTGATTGGTACTTCGGTGATCTGCACATCAGCAGCGCATCGGCACTTAACGCATTGCCCAACTTCCCAAGAAGTTGTTGCGCGCCGTTCTTTTAACGCACTGCCAACCATCTGTTTAAATTTCGGGTAACCCTCTCAAAGTATACAAAGAGCTCAATCATGCGTGAATATCTCGGATATACACAGGGTAATATTCTATAGATAATATTCTATCTCATGAGACTGTCAAAACCATCACCTATAGAGATTCATGCAGCTAGCGACAAGCTCCATTCACAATATTCAATACATGCACGGTTTAATTACAGAGCGATCCTAACCGTCTGCGTCGTGACCTGCAATGTTATTATAAATCTCTCCCTTTCCTCCAGATTTCTTACAGAAGCTGCGCTTAAATGGTTATTTAGTAACAACCACGTGACAAAAGCGAACGGATATACCTGCGACAGTGACGAAACCAACACTCTTACACACTTTTCGCGAAGGTAGAATCTTTTGTATTCCTTCTTTTCCTGTATTTTTGCTTCATCCTGTATCTTCGTCAGACCCTCCACCCCTTCTTCCCGTCCACCCACCCGCCCGTCCGTCCACCCGTCCGCCCCCCCCCCCCCTTCAACACAGAATCCACCCTCACTCTCTCTCTCTTACCATTCATCCCTTTCGTATTCTGTCAATTCTCTGCACATATAACTTGATTACAACAGCAACAACAACAAACAACACTTTCCCAGTTATCTCACATTGCACTGAAATTTTAACGAAAGCGTGCTTTGTATCTCGATCCGTAAAACCTTGGTTACCTCTGTTTCGTCACCCGTGTGTCGTTAGTCTATCGCGTGTTTTCGCAAGTACGACGGAAGCACTAAGAGTACGCGGAAGCAATCAGCCGTGACGGTACCCGTACTCAGTCACGCGTCGTTCTTTTTAGGCGGTTTCGCATTTTGCGAACGGAGCGCTCAGGATGAAACATTCCTAATAGCATGTGCTTATTTTCGGCGCACACCAGTCTAGAACGAACGTTAATTTGCCTGCGAACGGTTGTAGATTTCCCCAGGACGGAGGATATTTTCGTGGTCACTATGGTGACTGCACACAGGATTCTACGTCCGCGTCGTGCTTGCGAAAAGTGGCTAATATGTAAGAAATGCGGGGTTCCCTACCACCAGGCGCATCTGCCCTATGCCTACGGAAAGCGTATTATGCGTCATATTACGTCATACAGGATAATTGCTGAGCAACAAAGTCATTGTGTATTCTATGTACTTGTACCTCAGTAATAGATCTCCCACCCAAGTAGCACGAATCTTCTGTCAGTCACTCCAGAAGAGAAACAGCTTCAGTTGTCTAATGGTAAGCGGCTTCACCAACTATGTACCACTGTTTTGTAAGTTTGTTTAAAATGCATCATAAATGTTGGCATATTTTGTCCGCGCAACATCTCAACATAAATATTTTACAATTTTATTTTTAACTAATGGATGGACGGTAGAGGGCTATAAAGCCCGTCAACAGCGACTCTCCGTGGTAGGTCTAAGCAATAGTACTCACTTTTGGTCAAGAAATAAGTCTCATTACCAAATGTATAGACCTATACCACCTAAAAGTAGAACCCTTCTACTTTCTGGTGGTACTTATCGGGCTTCTCAACTAACTCCACTACTGTAATTACTTATTTTAAGAAAATCCCTTTTGATATACTACATAAATGTGTGTAAAGAGATTCTGGAGAAGGCGGTTTATTTACACATAAAAATTACCTTTATGGTCACTTTTGGTCAAGAAATAACTTTTGTTACCAATAGTGGACCTATACCACATAAAAGAAGAACCCTTCTACTTTCTGACGGTACTAATCGGGACCCTTAACTTACTCCATAACTCGAATTAATTATTTTGATAAAAATCCATTTTGATATTTTACGTAACTATATTGTGTGGCGGTTACTTCAGAAAAACTTCATAATCACTTTTCGTCAAGAAATAACTTTCCTTATCGAGAGACCTATACCACGTTAAAGTAGAACCATTTTACTTTCTGGTTGTATTAATAGGACCTGTCAACTAACTCCATAACTCGAATTAATTATTTCTGAAAAAAAATATAATCTTATGTTTTATGTAAACGTATACACTCAGCTTGTGTCGTCGTCATTTTACGGGAAAATATACGATTGGCCAAGCAATAGGCCTACGGTTTTGTATTCAATGGTAAAACTATCCCACATAACAAAGTGGCTGTTGTTCGTGGCTGCTGTTACTGGTTGCTACCTTCAATCAGGTCATATCGTTATCTCGAAATCCGTAGAAGCACAGACGCAGAAATGTTAAAAGCGTTCGGTCAGATTGCATTGCAAAATGCCAGAAATGAAGAAGAACGCAGGAAGATATCAAGGCAACTGATTGAAGGAGTAGACACTACAAACGAAAAGGTAACCGCACCCGAATTTCCATCTGGTGAGTAGATATATAGCAACAAGAGGTTCGTCATGTAACCTAACGTTACTAAGCTTGCTAGTGCTGGCCTAAGTCACTTTAGGCTACACAATACGGAATTAGGCATAACGTTAACTGTTATTGTGTGAAACGTTAGCCTTAGTAAAGATCCTGTGTAGTGTACCCAACCTTTTAAAGGGGGGGGGGGGGGGTCCACGTCAGTCCGTCATACGTTCTTTCCGCCAGAGGCTATATTGCTAATCATAAAGTTAGACAGATGGCATCACTTGGAAGGCTACCACTGATGCATTCTGGGATATAAAAAGTAAAAAATGCTCCCTCCACTATGTACTGCCTAGAAAATGTGATCGAAAATACAAGATTTACCGTCCTTAATTGGTCACTGTCGTGCATTACATGTTCCTATCATAAAAGACTAGGCCTGAGTTACAATGCGACTGTTCTTTGTGATCCGAAACATTCCGTTTTTGACATTTTAGTTTGTATGTTAATGGGAGCGTATTATGCAGTTGCTCTGATGACACTTTTCCTCCCCATAAAGCACTGCGTTTGCAGTTAAGCAATATAAGACTTGTTTGCTCTAGAGTGGACTGAATCAAACGTAGGAATCAGAAGCGCACAGAATGACAGGTTGAAACATACCAGGTTTGGCAATATTAAGGAACAGGTTGAATAGAATATTAACAGGTACAGTATCACGGTTGAATGAAAGGAGCAGAATGCAACGTCCCTCCTGAAATTGAGTGACTACAATAGAGTTGTTCATTGTCTCAAAGTGTCTTCTAGCGAGACATTCTGCAGTTGTAGCGAATGAAACTTGTAATGTGGGTCTCTTTGTATTCATGTTACTCCAAAGGAAGGTTTCTTTTAAGAATAACGTTCAGCGCTGTTGTAGTTTATGAGGAGCTTACTGTAGGTTATCGTCGTTGAATTTGCTGCGTGTAAGGTATAAATTGAGTGGCATAATTTTACACTGGGTTTGATTCTTTATGTATGACTGTCTGATGGGAGAATCTACTGTACTGTATACCGAATCTCATAAGTGCCACAGTTGTTCAAAATTAGTACGTACCCTGTCAAACATATTAAAAAGCTGTGATCATAAACTTCACAAATGTGTTACAGTGTGTGGGGGTACAGTTTATCTTACGGGTTTTCCTTTTCGGAGCTGTGTTTCGAAATCTGACTAAACATGATTTGTGATGTCACATACGCATTGAATACATTTTTTGGGGGCGGGGGATTGGGCACATCCTTATTGTCCTAAATTTATCAGATTGATTTTTATGTGATGTATTTTTATGAGATGTAGAGTTAGCATAAGACGGTTACTCAACAAAGTGTACAATTTTGTCGAGATAACAAGTTATTGATAAGTCGGTATCACCACAATTTGAAAAACTTTTCCGCAAGTCGTCAACTCGACATCTAGCATGTCCCCATGTCCACTGCAGCAAATGATTGTTTTGTGTACGAGACTCTCCAATGGACTATATGTCATATTAGGTTTGTTTGTGTAAGGGTGGAACAATTTAGGGGCATTTTGTAAAGTGGCTTGTCTTGAACTAGGGTTGAGCGATACCCCAGTACCAAAGTCAGTACCGGTATTCGCATTACTGGTATTTGGAGTACCGGAGCAAAAAAATATTTCTGCAAGTTCTGGTACTTTTGACTTGCTTCGCAGTACCAGTGAAAATTATTGGTGGCAGCGGTACGGGTACCGCCTACAACAAATCAACAATAGTTTTTTCAAATGTAGCATTAATACTTACATATCAACATCAAAATGGACCAAAAATAAATTCCAGAGCCATTTTCACTTTTCACCTTCATTGCTTTCACTTTTCACTTCAATATCTCACAAAAACCAAGCCCAAAGCTTCTGAAAGTAAATGTTTTCATCACCGAAAATGATCATGGTTGACCTGGTACACAGTACACAGTGGTGGTTACTGTCTTATGCAGCTGTTTTTCATTATGTTGGTAAAACACGCAAACCGTGCAGGCTAGGCCTACTGTACACATATTGCCTATTTTGTGAACTCTAACGTTCTGTAAACAAAGAGGAAAGCATCGGCATGTCATGCTAAACAAAAGTCAACTGAAGAAGAACAAACTCAGCTTGTAGAAGTGGAAACTGGAAAAGTTGCGTTTAGGTATAATTCCAGCGTTTGGGTGCCTTTTTTTTTTGGATATTTCTTTAGCCCGGGGTAATCACATATGAAGTTGCTCACTTGGTTACTCCAGTGGATTTGCATTCTAGAATTCACAGGTTTGATCCCCACTCAGCACTGGCTTTGCCATGTGTGTGTGTTTTTTTTTTCTATTTGTTGAACATATTGGTTTGAAAACCTTTGCTCAAGTTCTTACGTAGCCGCAAACCCCATCCTTATTTTGCTGGTTTTAAGTCTGTATCAATTAATAGCTATGATGAAGCAACAAAAAAAACAAAAACAACAACAAAGATAAGCCTTTTTTTTTTATGCAGTGCGCAGCCCTTCATCTTATTCACAACATTTTCTTATGATTTTGAGATGGATCATGATTACGAGTTGCCGTTGGGGATACATATAATGATATTTTCATTTCATTATGCTAGATGGGCCTAACTTTACGGAAGTCAGGTTGCTTGGAAATTAAAAAAAAAAATACGGTTACAAAAAGATTGAAATGTTTGAAATGTTTTCTTTTTACGATATATTTGAACACAAATTAGGAGACATGCTGAACTGCTACTGATCAGTCTGTATTAAACAATGTTCATTATCATAACACTGTACCCCCTATGAACCGTTTAGGACAATCCCAGTTACAAATTTTACGTCAGAAATGTGTTGAAAGAGAATTTCGTGGAACTGGTACACATCATCTTAACTCTTTCGGATTTACTCTGATCAACACAGAAATTGCACAGATAGAAAGCTCATACTCAGAAATACTTTTTGAAATTCCCTTGTTCAAAGGAAAAGTCTGTATCTCCTTCTGTTTTGTGTGATGAGCAATTTTGTTTTGTTTTTTTAATATATATATTTTTTTTTTTTTTAAATATTAACTCTAAATGCCTCATGCATCTCTACGATAACTTTTTTGGTTATCCTGCTGCTACAGCTATCCAATGTAATCCAGTTTTATTTATTACTCAGTCAATGGACTTATAGTGACTTTAATCAAGGTGCCAGTTTGCTTGTGATGTAACCTGCCAAATTTCAAACCAAATCATATGAAAAAAACGTTAGCAAAACTAACTCCTACTTGAGGAAACTTGACCCTGTATTTTTGTACAGTGTAACACTTGTTGAGGTTTTCAACACACCTCAATATATACATCATTACATATTCAACCTATGTTTCTACAAGTGGAGAAAATCTTAAACCCTGTAACGTCCCACTCAGGTGACTACTAAATCGGGAAAAAAAATTCTTGAAATTTTGTGGTAAAGTGGGTGTTTCTTAGTTGCTTCAACTATGCCCCCAAAATGCGTGCGCTTTTAATTTTTACCAGGCCACAAAGGTAAAAAAACAAACCAGGCTTGTCTATTTTGGCTTTTAAAATGCCAAACTGGCAAGCCTGACTACAACAATAGGCAGGCAGGCACACTCGGTCAAAGAGAAGGTTCCATGCTAATTATGCTATGAATTTCAACAAACAGGGATGCTTTTACATCACTGAATTGACGCCATTAATAATGAAAATTGCATTCACATCAGTGCATAAGCCGGATTGGGAATTTCCACAATTCATGATCTCAAAATTATCTAAAAATATGATGCCACTAACAAGTAGTGAAAAATCCTAAAAGTCATCACTGTTTGTTACATAGTCTAAACACATATAACATCAGCTTAAAAATATTAACATTAGACAATTTCATGATTTGATGTCCTGTACAGAACATCAACCTACAGGATAACATGTGCATCAGGCTTACCAAGATCCAAAATGCCTGTTTCTGGTAATGTTAAATGAGTCAGAAAAATCTCTGGTATGTGTCCAACAAATATTTCTTTGCAGGAATTGTTTTGTGGCAATATTTTTGGTTTCGATGAAATCGTAACCCTTGTACAGTAATTACATGGCTGTGTGTATGTGTGTTTGTGATGCCTATCTTGTCAACATGATATTTCAAGAAGGAAAGCTTGGACGTATCTCATACCTGGTATGTAGATGAACCACATTCAGTACAAGAACCCTATAGTTTTGGTATAGGTCAAATGTCATTTGGGGTCAACAGGGGTCAATTTGTGAAAACCATGTAAACATGATATCTCAAGAAGGGAAGCTTGGGCAAGCCACATATTTGGTATGTAGGTGTACCACTTTGAGTGCAAGATCCCTATAAATGTTGGTTAAGGGTTAAGGTCATTTGAGGTCAACAGGGGTCAGACTGTGAAAACCTTGTAAACACTATATATCTCAAGAAAGGAAGCTAAGAAAAATGTCATGTGTGATATGTTCTGTAGTATTGAGCCGATATATAGGAAATTGCCTACAACCGATAAGCCAAAAGTGATATCAGCCTGGTGCTGATATCGATACCGATAACAATAAACCCCCAAAATAATATTCAGTTTGTTGTTATAGGTACTGCCGCCTAACATTAGGCCAACCCTATACACGTACTGATGTAGCATAAGGCTACGGAATATCACAACCCTCAAAAAAGTCATTCTTGTATAAATTCAAGCCTTGAAGAAATAATCATTTCAACCACTAGGATTCCTATTAAAACAATATTTGAAAATTCTATAATCACTTCAGCGTTGTTACTTACAAATAGTCGGCTGTTCATTTCCAATGACAATAAACTACACAGTCATGATCGCTCAGGTAGTTAGGCTACTATATTCACTATTCATCCCACTATGTTAGGATACTTATTGTAAACTTTGGAAGGCATCACTCGATCTTTTGTATTTTGTTTTATGAGACACTTTGTACATTTTCGCTCAAAGATGTATAAAGTTACATGACATGTGTAACATTTTGGGGAGCATTTCAATTCTGAGGCAATATCAATGAACTTTCGTCATACTGAAGAGGTTTTCATTTGTTATGCAGCACTGTAAATAGCGAATGATTCCATAGTGCCTCGCTTTTTGGATCTGTGCTATTGAATCTTTGATTTATAGACCAGTCTGAAGCTAATGTACAGTAGTACAGGATCCCAGCATGTTCGTACAGCACAGGATTCGCTCAATACAGTATTACAGCACAGGATTTGCTCAGTTCTCTTCTGCTGGCAAAACCTGTGCTGGAATTCTGTGCTGACCTCAAATTGATGTGGGAAGAAGTTGGTAATGTTTATTACTGTCTACAAGGGAGTTTTGGAATGTTTCATGTGCAACCAAGTGCTGCGCTGTGTGTAAGGCAATCATGAATGCTTCTTATCGGTTGCCAAATTATCGGAGATGAGTCGTATCAGTTTTGTCGATACCGATATGTTACGGATAACGCAACTTTTGGCCAATACCGATACTGCTCACTGATGATCGGCTCAACACTAGTGAATAAAAAACAAGTTAGCACACGCTACAAAGTTTAACACTTAAAACTTGACAACACATACCACAAAGAAATCGTGAAAAGAATTTAAGAAAACTTCTGATAGAGAACACACCAGGCAGTTTTTATACATTTATTTCACTTTTAGAATTACAGTATTAAGAGGAGGAATAGTAGAAAGGAAATGATCATCACACTTGGGTGCATTCCACTCTTAAAACTTGACAACACATATCACAGAGAAATTGTGAAAAGAAAACTTCTGCTAGAGAACACACAAGACAGTTTTTAGCTTATACCAGCTAGCTGGTGTGAGCTATTGTAATGGTGCAGCGTCACTCTAGGTAGCCATCTATCTGTTCACAATTGTTCCAAATGCTTCTCCTCCGTCATGCTTTCATGGATTTGTCTGAAACTTGGACACAATGTCCCATAGGTTGTGGACCATTTAGGGTGTTCAGGAATTTTTGGTCCAAGGTCCCATGTGGACCCTTAGGCCCATTTTATGAAATTCTACAAAATAGTTCTCCTCCTACAGATTATATTGTACAATGCTGATGGTTTGTCACAATGATGCTCAGTTATTGGTCCCTTCAGGGTGTTCAGGAATTGGTGGTCCAAGACCCCATGAGGACCCAGTGGCCCATTAGGTGAAATTCTGTTTGAAATGTTGCTTCTACACATGCATCCATGGATTTACATTTCACTTGGATACAATAATCCTTGGGTGGTAGTTCATGTGGGGTGTACAAAAAAGTTTCAGTCTAAGGTCCCATGTGGGACCCTATGGTCCATTTTAGGAAATTGTACAAAGTTCTTCTCCTACATATTCTCATGTGCAGTGTTGATGGTTTGTCATAATGATACTCTGCTAATGGTTAGGGTGTTCATGAATTTGCAGTCTGTGGTTCCATGAGGACTGCATGGCCCATTTTATAGAATTCTGCAAACTGCTTCTCCTTCTCCTAGCAAAGTGCCCCTTTAAACTGTCCTACACATCTCAAATATCCCTTTCGTGCATGAATGATAATTGAGTAATTGGACAGTGTCAGTTGGTATGCTAACTGAAACTCTGTATTGCCCTCAGGTATGTTGACCAGTATATGGGCTTAATGGGGCACTTTGAGTTGTTTCATGAACTTCACTTTTGTGTCAAGTTTCTAGTAACTGATCAGTGTTCAACTAAGAGGGCCCCATTATAAGTCACATGTAAATGACCACTAATGAGTGAGTAACTAATGATTTAAATTGGTTTTGGAAAACTTGTGACCATTCACTTTTCCACATTAGTACCAATTCATATACCCACAGCCAGTACAAACCAATAAGAAAAATTAGTAAAAATTGACAGTTTTCATAATTATTGGATGTGAATAGTGATGCTGATTATAAGCATTGTTATTTGGTAGTACCCATTAAAATTTTTACAACTTAAATTTATTGACAAAGATCAAACTTCTGCACTGTTGGAGCACAAGTTCATGGAATTCTGAAAATTGTGCAGTCCTACAGATTCTCTTGTGCAATGTTGATGATTTGGTATAATGATACTCAGTGGTACCTATGATTTGACATAATGATACATAAATGGTACCTTCAGGATGTTGAGGTATGAGCCTCTGCACCAATGGTGCTCTAGTTACAGTATATATTTATTTCGCTTCGAGAATTATTAAGAGGAGGAGTAGTAGAAAGGCAATGATCATCACACTTCGGTGCATTCCAAGGTCTCAAGAAAGGTCTCAAGAAAAAGTTGGTTTGATTGCTTCCCATGTATCTCCCCCTCCCCCACTTGTTCTCTCTTTGTATCTGTTAAAGAAAATCTTGCAGGTATTCACAACACGCGCAAATTTAGCCCTCAGTTTAATATATCCCCCCAAATCTTTTTGGTTGCCGGCAAAGTGCCATCTCTTAAGTAAATTTCAATAGCAGACAGGGGATACTGTACATGCTCCCCCTACCCTCCCTCCTTACCTTAACTGGAGATTTTGTCCTAAGGTTGGGGAATAGACAAACTTAAGTGTTATAGAACTGGCAAGAGTTGTGCTGAGCCTCCTTTGCCCTGGTTTGAAAAAAATGTGAAATGTATTGGTTGAAAAGTTGGCTAATTGAATGTATTTTTCCCTCCAGAATAGTGTTTGGCCATGACCCTGCTTTAAACAGAAGAGATGAAAATGGGTTTAAGGGATCACAGATGTAGGAAGCAATTTCTGCCCACTGCTCACTCATTGAGAAAACAGTGACGTTGATTTGAGTATGTTAACGGAAGAAAAGTGACATTGGGCTGACTTGATATTGTCTACTGTTAGGTCTCTCTCAAAAATGGATTCAGATTCTCATATGGGAGCTCCCCCTGTTGGGGAGAGGAAACCTGAAATGGCAGTTGTCACTAAAATTGTTGAGGGAACCATGGATCAAGGGGTAGCAGTTGAGTGGATTAGAAATCAATTGGAAATAGAGGAAAACCAGTGTGCAGGTGCAGAAAGAAGAACTGAAGATGTCATAACTCAAGATGGAGAAGTAGAAGAAACACAGGATGCAGGTGCAGAAGGAACCAAAGGTGTAGTAGCTGAGGATGAAAAACTCTTGGATGTTGGTAAGAAGAAATCTGCGATATGGATGTATTTTGCTTACAAGAAAGGTCCAAATGGAGAACCTGAGAATGCTGAAAGAGTCACCTGCAGAAAGTGCTTCAAACAATATTGGGCAAAAGGTGGGAATACCTCAAACCTGTTCAAACATCTGCATTGTATCCATCCAGAGGAATTTGTCAAGGTAAAAGCTGCAGCATCCAAGAAAGTTGAAGATGATGAGGAGACTGTAGATCAATTGGTGGTGGATGAATTGGGTGTGGATCAAGCGGCGTTAGAAGAAACCCAGGGTGCAGTTGCAAGACTAATTGAAGAAGTTGTAACGCACGGTGAAGAACTCATGGATGTTGACAGGGTTGTGGATCAAGCAGAAGGAGAGGACCCTGCGGATGGAGGTAGAACTGACGATGTCATACCTCAAGATGACGAACTCTTGGATGTTACTGAGAAGAAATCGGCAGTGTGGATGTATTTTGCATACAGAAAAGGGCCCAATGGAAAACCTGAGAACACTGACAGGGCCACTTGCAAAAAGTGCCGGAAACAGTATTGGGCAAAACGGGGAAATACCTCCAACCTGTTGAAACATTTGAAAGCTTTTCACCCAGAAGAATTTGTTATGGTTAAAGCTGTTTCATCCCAGAAAGAGGGAACTGAAGGTGTATCTCAAGATGAAGAACTCCTGGATATTAAGGAAAGGAGATCGCCAATATGGAAATACTTTGCCCACAAAAAAGGACCCAATGGAAAACCTCAGAACACTGACAGGGTCACTTGCAAAAAGTGCCGTAGACAATATTTTGCAAAAGATGGGCATACCTCCTGCCTGATAAGACACCTGCATGATATCCATCCAGAGGAGTTTGTCATGGTAAAAGCAGCAGCACATAAGAAAGTTGCTATTGAAGATGATGAGGAGATTGCAGACCTAGAGAGAATAGAAGGAACTGAAGATCAAGATGAAGAACTCTTGGAAGTGACTGAGAAGAAGTCAGCGGTATGGATATATTTTGCGTACAAAAAAGGGCCCGATGGAAAAGCCGAGAACGTTGAAAGGGTCATTTGCAAAAAGTGCCGCAAACAATATTGGGCAAAAGGGGGGAATACTTCCAACCTTTTCAAACATCTGAATGCTACCCATCCAAGGGAATTTGCTAAGGTTAAAGTAGCGGCATCCAAGAAACGGGTGGTACCCAAAGCTGTGACACCAGGGAAGCAGATGAAAATCTCACAGTTCAAAGTGTATAGCAGAGAAGATGAGCGGTGGAGAACCCTTACAGACAAGGTGACCTACTGTCTAGCCAAGGACATTTTGCCTTTGTCTTCCATCGAAAAAAGAAGTTTCAAGGAGCTTCTTAAGGCATTTGACTCTCGATACGAACTCCCTAGCAAAACATATTTCTCAAACACTGCCATTCCAGAATTGTTCCAGAAAACTTCAGCATCAGTCCAGGAGAAGCTTTTGCATGGAATGTTGTACTTTTCAGCAACTTGTGATCTCTTGTCCAGTAGGGCCATGGAGCCATACATGAGTTTTTCAGTGCATTATATTGATCACGAGTGGAAGCTTCAACATCATTGCTTAGAGACAATATTTTTACCTCGGGACCATATCGCTACGAACATAGACAGAGCCCTACGAAATGTCATGGAAGACTGGAATCTTCCTGTCAGTAAGCTGGTTGCCATGACCACGGACAATGATAGTGGCATGAAGGATGCAATGGATGCTCTTGGAGTGGTACACGTTCCCTGTTTTGGGGACAGTCTGAACTTGGCTGTCACTAAGTCTTGGAAAGATGATCCCCAAGTGTCACAGGCTGTTGCAGTATGCAAGAGCATCGTCAGCCATTTCTCCCATTCTTGCAAAAAAAGAAGAAACCTGGCCATCTGGCAAGAGAAGCTGAACGTGGAACCACAGTCATTGATCTCTGTAAGTTGATCATTTTGTTTCTAACTCTGTTGTGTGGTGGAGGTAATCGTAAAAATGCTCTGTGTATCTGAACTAGCGATCAGCTGCCGCCATTTAAAGTTTCAAATGTAATCCACCGCAGGCATTCAATACAAAAAATTTTTAGTTTCTGCAGAAGCACTTCCTGTGTTTAAATGTATGGAACTTCTGTGTGAATAGCCACAACATGATACAATAGTTTAATCAGCCAAAAAACTAAATCATCTTTCCAGAGGTAAACTTCTTAAAAATTTGAGTACCATCCAATTCAAGTGTATACTCAAGTGGTTGAGGACAGTAGCTGCATCAGCTTCTGTCCTTGTTTTTTTGTATGGAAGAGGGCCGAAATTTTTTTGAAAAAAAAGAAACTGATTTTTACCTACTTTTTTTCACATCTGCAGGAAAACTCTACAAGTTGGGGGTCCAGGCAGGCAATGATAAGGTGCTTCCTGAAGCAGGAGCAGCCTGTGCGAAGAGTACTTGACATAGATGCTGCCAGCAGCCACCTGTTGCCATCTAGGCAAGACATGGATGTCCTCAAGAGCGTGGATCAGGTTCTCACCCCTCTTTCACAATTCACTGACCTCATTCCAGGGGATGGCTACGTCACTTCAAGCTTCATTCTTCCGACCTTGGAACTGTTCGAAATTGACCTCATGGCCCCACAGGAGGGGGAATCAGAGTTGACGAAGGACATGAAAGCTACGATACTGAAGGATATCAAAGGTCGATACGATAAGGCACCATTGGCTCTAGCTTTGTTAGAGAAAGCATGCTTCCTGGATCCCAGGTATAAAGTGGATTACATGGACGATGTCAAAGTGGAGACAGTGAAAACCGCCATATGTGAGGATGGCTCCAAACTGATTGAGGAGAAGGAAACAAACACTTTTCTGCACCCTCCAGGCACTGATGACGCTGACGCTGGTTATCTCTACCAGAAACGCAAGTTTGAGGACATGCTGTCGAAAGTGAAGAAACGACGTCGTGTAGCCATTCCAGATGTTGCAGAACATAAACCCACCAATCTGCAAATTTTGAAAAAAGAAGTTGATGCCTACATTGCCAGCAATACAATTCCACTGGACAGTAACCCATTAAAATGGTGGAAAGAGCAAACACAAAATTTTCCATGGCTTTCCCTATTGGCTCGCAAATATCTTTCCGTCTATGGTGCAAGATCGTCATCAAAACAGCTGCTTAGTGTAGCTAGCGACATTGTCACCCCAACAAGTAGCTGTCTCAATCCAGACATTGTTAGAAATCTGACTTTCTTGGCAAAAAATCTGGACTGATTTAATGAAGAAGTATCATACATAGCTATAACTACTGTACCCATTTCCCTCCAATCTTCCAAATTGTTATTTGAAACATTTTTGGTGACCCCAGAATTAGAAAATCAACTGATATCTTTAGGCTCCATCAAGTTTCAACCCCCAATAGAAACTCATCAATCAATTAACTGTGTTTGATAATCCCTTCACGCTCTGTGTATTGTGAATGTACTTGCTCCGTAATATATGCATGGAACTTTGTCGCTTAACGCCTGGCCAATCAAAAGTACACCCTTGTAAGATAGTTCACTGTGCATAGCAAACTTACTAACCCTACTTTCTGTTGGATAATGCCCCAAGACACATACGTTGGTTTTCATTCTGAAACGTTGATGAAGTATGTGGAACACGGAAGTATTCTTGAACAGGCTGCGCTTATCACAGGTTATAATATCTTTGCAGGGCACATAGGTGTTCTTCCCACCCAATTTCAATATATTGCAAAACTAAGTCTGCAGTGAGGTGAAAGTTACAATGCTTTGCTTCTGCTAATAAGTGGGTTATACAATGCAAAAAGTTATCATTGTTGTAGATCACTCTTTGCCATTATTTGATGTACTGTAGTTATCAATCATCAGTCCATGAAAAACAATACGCAAGGAAGGAACAATGTTAGATGAAAACTTAAAGGAGAAGGCAAGTCAGGACTTTTGACAATGTTGAATGAGAGACTAACATATGGGGAACACCATTACCAAATTTCAGTTAAATACGTTGCTTACTTTCCAAGATATTGCAATTTGAATATTCATAAAAAATTATCAGGAAGCTGCCATTTTAAAATTGTGATGACATCACCAGACCACATGTGATTGGAAAGCTTTTGTTTTTCTTTGTATTTCATCGTCAATAAATTTTAACAGTCATGCATAGATTCAAGTCATAGTATTAATGATTTGATTATTGCATGATACACCTCAGTAATTCCACACAAAATGTGTACAAGTGTTTTTCGGATTGATAGAAATAATAGCTAAAGAATATAAAGAAATGCATTAAAATTTTCGCTATCAGTGGTTATGTGACATCATTATTCGACTTACTCAAGTTGTTTTACATTCAACTTAGGCAAAAATGGCAGCACCCTTCTCTGAATTTCAAAAGTGTGTAACTTGGACAGGAAACAATATCTCTGAATGAAACTTTGTGAAGATGTTTGTCAAACACTTCTGCTTCATTTTGATCAATATATTACCAGGGTTTCCTTCTCCTTTAATCTTTGGTTTTATGTTTCCTGTTCACCCAGGGCATCCATCGTTAAAATACAAGACACTGCAATATTTCACTAAGAATTTCAACAGTATTTCGACCTCACCCATTGCAGTTTTCACCCTATTAAAATTAAAAATGTATTAACTGTCGTCAATATTTTTAACACATTTCAGTTTTGTTTATTCAGCTGTTTTTTGGCCTTTCATGTGTGCCTGTATTCATGCAATAGCATGTATATCACAGAAATTTTACTGCAGTGTACTGTACGTGAGACTTGTGTCCTGATGAATGTTCTTCATTAGTACATCATCTGACGTTCTTGTATAGCCATGTGGAAGAAAAAGTTTCATGTTATTTATTACTCCTGCTCTGGTATCATTTAATCAGTGAAATCAGGGGGTGTGAAACCTGATTCCCGTGGGCCAAATGTGTCTTTCGACCACCTTGTGTGATGCTCGTGTAACAATTTTCGATTTGCCACATTTTCGATTTGCCCCATTTACAGCCTTCCCTTTATCATTTGAACGTAACTAGAACTTAAAGTCAGGTAGCTTCAGAATATCATAGAAATAAAGGAGGGATCAGATCTCCTCTGTGAAAAGAGGTTATTCCTGATAAAAAATTAATGTGGTTACCGTCGTTTATACTCCGTTAGCACCTACGTAATTTAAATTGTCAGCTGTACGCAGAACTTTGCTAATATGCCATGCAGTGCATCACTCACAGCACAAGCATTGCTCACAAGCACAGTATTGTGCAGCTGTATGGAAGGTTCTGATACTCTAATTCGGGTTGGGGGGGGTCTCCTGTTGATGGATTCCTGGTAGTAACAGTGACATTTTAAATAACATGAACCTTTGGTCACTGGGAAAATTAAATAGTAGCTCCCAAGGATACTCTTTAAAGACTGAAGCAGCTGTAACATCTTTGTCAAAACAGGCAGTGTAACCACTCGGGGGGGGGGGGCAATTTTTGACAACAAATGGCCCATTGTAACATTGGACTATCTGCAAAGAGGTATCTGAAGTGGGACAAAGGCTGACATGTCAACCCCATACAGTATATACCTGTACTTTGTTTATTCCACCGTGGCCCTTGTGAGGGTTAAGACAACGTGATTTGGCCCGGTGGTTGAGAAGGTTGCACCTCCTGCATTTTTTAGAATTTTAAACAGACACTTGAAAGACATAGACAATAAAATGCAGTTTCTTTGTGTTCTTTCTTTTCAGTTTTAAGTAGAAGTACTAGCAACCTGTAGTTAGGTAGTACACATTTCTGAAATTTGGAAATTTTCCCGGTTACAGTAGGTTTGATTCCAAACTTAATACTGCATGATGGTGACACACTTCTCAGTCATTGCATTGATGTGATTCACCAAGGGTGATCTGAAAACTCCAAGAAAAGTCATTAATATTCTTAACTAAATTTCAGTTTCGTTTGCAATAACGAGCTCCTTGCTGTCTTGGATGTGTTGCAGTATAGTGGAACACTTTGAAATGTTTCTGCAATGTTGTATAGGCTTGTCTCCTGTTGAATGTTCCACATAAGTTAATAGTATTTCATGAGAGGTTCCAACCTGGCCCTGTGGAAAAATGTGTGTTTTGCTATTTTTTCATCTTCCTCCTTTCTTATCATCTCAATATTTAAATCATCCTGCAGTTACTTTGGAAGTTGAAACAAAGCCACTTGAAAGACCAGGAAGATATAAAAAAAAAAAAGATGTACAATTTTCATACATTGAGGTTCATCCTTTTTCATTCACTAAGTAGAAGTACAAGTAAGTTGTAGTGCATGCTTCTTTAATCTAAACATTTTTATCATTGGTTAAAGTTAAAGAACTTTCAAACTTTCTACTGGATGATGACGGCACCCTTGTTGGCAGTTGCTTTATGGTGGTGATTGGTTATTCAGAGTGATCTGAAAATTTAAAAAAAAAAAGTCAGCAAAATTTTTTTATCTCGTTCCAGTTTTCTTGACAAATGTGCCAGCTTTTGGCTTTCATGTGTGCCTATGATTTTAAGATGCAATAACTCAATGCTCAGAAATGTTGCTGCAATGTAGGCAGTGCTTTGTAATTGTTCTTAATCAGTACTTTAGGTCATGCAACTTCAAACATAGCCCATGTTGAAGGAAATATTCCTTGCTATGTTTTCTTGTTATCGTATTATCATTATTCCAACATTTTAATCATCCTATAGTTACACCTTTCAAGTGGAGACGAAGACTTGAAAGGCTTGCCTGATAAAATGTATTTTGTTCCATCCTTCATGTTCATGATTTTCCATTTTCAAGTTGATGTACTGTAAGCTGCAGTGACATAACCACTTGAAGAATCACATGGGAGGGGTGCCCTTTACATTTTGTCCCCAAAATTGAACTTCAAAAAAAAGCTACATTTATCTGCTGGGATGGGGTGAGATGTAAATAAACAAAATAAATGGTTTTGAAAATTGCCATTTTTGGTAATCTTGGATGGGTTTTCCAAGTCAGCCAAAACTTTTCCTCTTTTTCATGGTAAAGTTTGAGTCCAAACTTTCAACTTTGTTATGATGACACACTTTTCAGCAGTTATATGCTGGTGATCGAGCAAGAGTGGTATGGAAAGTCTAAAAAAATTCAACAGTATTTCAACTCTTTGCAAAGTTTTTTTTTTTTTTACATAAAGTTACCAGCTGTTTCCAGCTTTCATGTATGACAGTAACTTGTGCACCTAAACACAGAAATGCTAATGCAATGTAGGTGAGGCTTGTCTCCTTGAATGTGTTTCATTAGTAATAGTACATCATGAGAGGTTCAAACACGGCTACAGTATGTTGAAGAAAATGTATCATGGTATTGTTTCTCTTCTGCCCTTATCATGGCAACATTTTAATCTTTTCACATTTACATCTTGGAATTTGAAACAAAGATTTTGAAAGACTTGTGCATGATGAAAAAAAATGTATTTTCTTCATTCCTTTAGGCTTACTTTTTCTCATTTTTAGTAGAAGTGCAAGCTTAAGTAAGCTGTAGCAGAGGTGAAACAAAGGGGGAGGGAGTGGCACAAAGGCACAACCACCCTCCATACACTTTCCAGGGGGTGCAAAACAACCGACAAAAAAGTGAAACAAAAGGAAGACAGAAAAAAATAAAAATGGAGGTTAAGGAAAATGCAAACTTGAGTACTTTTAGCACCCTCTGCATCCAGGGAATGATAATGGGTTTGGCTGTATTCTGTTTTGAAACAAGTGCTTCTTCACTCACCAGGAAATGTTCAAATTTTATCAGACTTTTGTAGCAAAATACTCTGAATAAAGTAAGGAGAACTGTTTCCATGTAAGAAAATAAAATTTCTTAGAGCTTACTCACTAAGCCTGGGGAGTGCAATTTCTGGATATCTGGGGGTGTTTTTATAAACGTAAACATTTTCTAGGTTTCTCCATGCCAACCAATGGCAGCACCCGATTTAGAAAGTCTTCCCACAATTCCAAGTTCACCCCTTGTTCGAAATTCTAGGTACTCCACTGTGGGAGAGACATACTGCATATACATATACATATCACATTGTATGTGCAGTTCCCTACAGTGGGGCTATAGCAGGCTTGCGCTAGCGTCATGCTACCATGCACATCCCTCTCAAACTTAGATTACCAATTAATGGGTTGCAATCATTTCCCTGCATGGTAAAACCCTTCTCATGCACCAATGAAGCTGCACTGGTATAAAATTTAATGTTTTTCCTCTGCCATTTTCTGAGCTTTTGTCAATGAATGACGTGAATGCTGCATTACTACACTATGACTGTGTATGGAGCACGGTTCTTTATTAAGTTTTTTTTGTTTGTTGTGGCTATGAAGAAGTGGAAAGCACTAGTACTGTGAGTAGTAGCAGTACTTATGTGACAAAAATAGGCCTACTGGTGCTGAAGTTTTGTGGTACCATCCAAGCCTACTGTTGAAGATAGTATGGAGGCCCCAGCCTGGAAGACGACATCAGCCTGTCTCATGAATGCAACACCTTGATTTCTGATTTCAACTTTGGTCACTGCGTTGTCCGATGGGCTGGTCCCCTTCCGTAGTAGCAGTGCCACTTCCTGCAGTAGTTGTGTGGAGACAGGTAAGTTCGGAATGAAGTAAATATTCCAAAACTTGCCTCGTTTGGCTATTTACGAGTGACGAACTTAGCTGTCTCCATTCCTGCCACTTACCCCACTGATAATGGCAGGGCACAGCAGCGACAGACAAAGACTGACTGGTCCCCATACCCAATGGACACTCTCCATCACTTAACACCATGCTTCACCACAATGCCCCACCAACTTAGCCAACCACGACTTCAGCATCACTAACAACATCACTAAGCAATGTCAAGCACTTCTGCCTATTGACAATACACCCCCAGTGGTCAGAATTATGGAAAATGCAGAAGAAAAAGTCAAAAGCAGAATCCTTTGGCAGATGTTGTAGACTGCACTTTTGGGATTTGTTCTTTGGGAAGCTGAGCTAGAGGCAGGTTTGCAATGAGTCCCTAGCATGTTCATTAGTTTTGCAGAGATAGATAAAGCTCATCACTCATAGATAACCAATTCAGGTTAATTTTGGGATTTTTGACAGGCTGTATTGTAAGTTGTTACAATTTTCACATCAACAGAGTGACATTCTACAGTATTTTATAGACAAGGTACTGTATGATCGTGTCGGCATAATAACAAAACTTGCAGAATTATGTAAAAATGTGCACCTTCCTTGTCCTTTCTTCAGTCTTTCGAATCAATTCATAACATGAATTGGTACTGCATGAATACTGATGAAGTCCTTTGGGATGGAAATACTACAATTTAAAGTAGGATGTGCTGTTTGAAGGAATAAAAATAGCCTCTACGGTTGATCTTCTATCATTTTCTGTCATTTGATACCAATGTGGATAATAACAAGCTATGCCAGGTTTCTTTCATTAAAAATTTCATTAATTAGAGTGTTAATCACGGTAGAAAGAAGAGCGATTAAGTTTTTTTCGGCTAAAAAGTTAGCAGAACTTGACCCTATGGTAAATGTGCGGCACTTCCATATGAACACTGCTACAATGAAACTCCTATGCAAAAGTATTTCCTTTAGAAATTTGGCTATACTTGGACAAATTTACCTCTGTACAAGGGTTCTTACAACTTTCTGCAACTATAAGAAGTATAGCCAGTCCTTTGGTGTACTTTGGGAAATGCAGGAATAACAGTACATCCTGCTTTGATTACCTCTACACAAAACAGTGGCATATACATCAGAACTTGACGTCGTCAGCGTATATATACCATACAGAACCAAACCAAGAAAGCATGGACTTGCTTTTTACTGACACAGATGTTTCCATGGTGGAAGATGCATGCTTGGTAGAAGCGTGTGCTTTGCATTTATATTTACTTGTGCTGTTCAGTTTTGGAATGGATTCATAACATAAATCTCTTATTTTACTTTACAGGTTGTGAGTGGCTTAACACCTCTGAGGGGCTTACCTTGAAGACTCATCTTAAAGGGAAAATAGTTGTTCTAGATTTTTTTACCTATTGTTGCATCAACTGCATGCACATACTGCCAGATTTGCATGACCTAGAGGAGAAAATATCCGTTCAAGATGGACTTGTGGTTGTTGGAGTCCATTCGGCAAAATTTGAAAATGAGAAAACTTCTCAGAACATCCTCAATGCTGTGTTACGATATGACATAACCCATCCCGTGATAAACGATCATCTGAACGCATTGTGGGAGGATTTAGAGATAACCTGTTGGCCCACGTTGATGGTCCTTGGGCCATCGGGTGAAATACTTGTCACTCTCTTTGGTGAGGGCAACAGGGATTCGCTCTTCGCAGTTTGCCAAACTGCTGTCGAGTACTTCAAGACCAAGGGACAATTATCATCGCATCCATTGCCGATCAAGCTGTACAAGGAAAACCTTCCGGAGACACCACTCTCATTTCCTGGCAAAGTAGCCGCCACAGAAGACAAACTAGCGATCAGTGATTCTGGTCACCACCGGATACTGATCACATCCAGAGAGGGCTTAGTAATCCATTGTGTTGGGGGTAAAGAACCGGGATGGACCGACGGTCATTTTGAAGAAGCCAGGTTCCATTCACCACAGGGTGTCTGCTGGTCAGAGGACAAGTGCAAGCTGTACGTGGCTGATACAGAGAATCATGCTATAAGAATGGTTTGTAAAGATGATTTGTACATGCTTGTAAGATGAAGTAAACATAGTATTGCATAATTCTATATTTGTCTTTGGAAACAATGTACTCTATATTTGTCTATGTAATTCTTCATGATGTGGTCTCAATGTTCTTCTTTGACTCTTAAGTCTGTGGAGATGTCAGCTAAGCTATCGTTCGTTATTTTAAAGAGAAGCCTACACAGTCCACCGTAAAATAGAAGCCTATATACTGTTTTAATCCACAAAGGAATGAAGCGCTGTCTGGCATTCAAATTGGTTGGTTTCTCGCGAGCATCACATAGGCCTGAGAATGCTGAGAATGGTGCAGTAACAGCCCCATATTGCGACACCACCTTTGTTCCTACACTCATGTGTTGCTATGCACATCCATTACACATACACATATACACATCATTATGTCAGACACCATTTGGCTATGACGTTAATCCTCTATATGATGCATTGATCATATTAAGCAGGGTTTACTTTAAGTTTCAACACATGGATTATAGGACTTACGGTGAGTGTTGAAATAGAACAGGGCCCTTAAACAATACGAAATATTACGAAATATTATTGCATATAGTGTCATACGTCCAGTAATTTGTTAATTTGTTAATGCCTGTTGCTAATGGCCGGGGAGAGCTCATTCAATTGGGACTGTGATACACCTTTCTATGGGTCAAACATTGTTCCTCGTCCATGGGACCATTAGGGTCCTACTAAGCCACTGCAGTCGGAATATAAGTGTGTCAGAACGTAAGGGTGTCGGAACATATGATCGTCGAAACTTAGGGCAGTCACTGCTGAGAATGGATGGAAAGATGAAAAAAGTCTGATTCACAACGTCTGACCTATTTGCCCCCCCCCCCCCCCTTTTTTTTTCCCGTTTTTTTTTTTTCCATGCATATTACGTACACTATCACCTCATTCCTCTTCATCTGATTGGATGTTTGATGTTCACATGCCATGCCACGCTTGATTCAGCACTGTCATCACGTTTGCAGTGCGTACGCAAGCCTGCTTTCACTCAATACGTCACTGCAACATTGGCGATTATGCATTGCATAGGGTATGTAACAGGGTACAGTGCATAAACACACACCTAGCAGACAAGCTAATTTATAGTAAATGTGTTCTATATATGAAGTAAATAGTGGTTTTCCATTCAGGCAGGAGTATGAATAATTTTGTTAGTGGAAAGGTGGAGTGTTCTTTTGTTCTATTCTCCTTCTTGTTGAAATGAAACTCACGAAATTATTCATACTACTGCACTCATAAACATTACTTTCTGTATTAGTAGTTTTGGTTTGCATGATCTGTTTACAGGTCAGCCTGTCAGATGAGACAGTTACTACCATTGCTGGGACTGGTGTCATGGGCACTGACAAATATGGAGGAACCCTCGGCAAGGATCAGCCTCTCAGTTCTCCGTGGGATGTTGCCAATGGACCACCACATCAGGACATACTCTTCATCGCAATGGCAGGCACCCACACCATATGGGGCTTATTCCTCGAGACGGCATGCTGGCAAAAAGGAAGGTCTGTTTAGATCCTAAACATTTATTTTTTTTTCACATCAGTGTAGATGTGTGTGTGTTTACGTGCAGTTACTCCGTCTTGTCACATGTTATGAATTATTTCCAAGTGATATTTATCAGGTTACAGTATATCACCTCTAATAGGAATGGTAGCTACGCCAAAGTGTACTTTGTAGAGAAGGATCAGAAACAGTATAGTGGATGGACTAGCTTTGTGATTAAATTGCGGGAATGAATGATATATGATGCTATGTTTTTAGGGCGATTAAATTAAAAGTGTCATAAATCCTGTTATCGGATCCAGGGAATAATTTATCCACAATCGCATTAGAATTTGCAACTTGAAAACGCCAAATTGCTCCACAAATGAAAAAAAAAAAATGAGTAGCAAATGAGTAGCAAGTTTTACATGCATAAGCCTCGCATTTTCACCAACATTTTCACGAAGACCTAAAAATCACTAAAACTGCTACCATACAGAACACAAAATTCATTGATTCATTCCCTGTTCACAGTGAATTCAAACTCTCCCAGATCTCACATATGTTGTAATTCACTGAAATTAGCTGCCTGCTGAGCCATTTGCCTGTCACAAGCAATTATGCTTAAAGATAGAGACTTATTATCTGTAGTATATGATTTTTACGTGGAATTAAGCAAAAGCAAAATTCTTAATTGGTGAATGGTGAGGTGCCCTTTGATTGAGATCAATGTCACAAAAATTCAAATGATGCAAGTTAGCTAAATACCTGCGCACATCTTGCACAGAGAGAGTGGTCTGATTACATGTAGGGTATTGTATGCTCATCAGGATATAAGGTAGGTTTGGGTCTGCGCAAGAAGCTCAAGACATTCGTGTGTGGGGCTTGAAGTAGACTAGTTGGGAGAATTTGAACTGTCTGGGTACATGAGTGTCTGTCTTTAATGGCTTTCCCAAGGTGATTTAGCTATTTACAGAACAACAAGACACTCATTCTCCTAAGTGACTAAAGAGACACACATGAATTTAGAATGTTGTTTAGGAAACCTAAATCTGACCTAAAGCAGAAAATCAAGTAAAACAGAAAAACTATGGACTCTGTCCTTGAACCGTGCCTTTCATATGAACCCTTTATCTGTAGTGATCAGAAGTTATATATCATTGTTCCAGTGGATGGTTGTTCTGCAGTGAAGCCTGGGTTTCATTGCAAAAACTGATGAACTCAATTGGATCTCTATGACAACCAGTGGTGTAGATGGGATGATCTGAATCAGTATGAAAATAGTTGTAGACAAAAGTAATATATGCGTCTTTCGCTCTGGTGTATGCAAAAACCAAAGCAGTCGTAGCAAGAAATGCATAGTTGTCAAAACCAGTTATCAAAAGAGTTGCTACTGTTGAGGAACCATGACATCATTTTAAAATATATGTTTTCAACACTGAAAATTTGTGAAATATAATGCTAGTTGTTCAAATAGTGAAATGTCATCACAAACAAGGCTTTCTTGTGTGAAAACTGCATCAAGTCAGTTCGTACTTCAGTAGAGTTACTCCTGCATCCTCTGTAAGTGAAGGTATGCTTGTGGCGGAGATGAAAAATTAATTGACAATACTTGTGTCATTACAGTCTATGTATTATTAGGTGTGTTTGATTTGTCCTAAGTTGTTTTAAAGGTGCATAACACCAGTGAACGAGGGCACTCTTCCTTTGCAAAACCAGATCTATATTACATTTGATGAAATGTCAAATCTCTCTGTACGTAATGTCTCTACGTTTACTCATGTCCAATACTAATATAGCCTTGCATATTGCAATGATGATATTAAAAATACCTATTAGTGTTTGTTCCAGGTACCTAACCACCATTGAAATTGCTGCCTGGATCAAAAGTTTCATTTGCATGTGTGACCAAAAAAAACTTTTTTTTCCTGAATGAAAGTACTTCATTGCCATACACTCTACATTATCTTACATTAATGTGCAAAGAAAGTGTGTCATATAATGACCTCAAAACATTTCACCGTCTAACAGAAGTTACATTTTCATGTGCTCTGGTACCTGACAGACTATGGAGTGCAGGTACCAGGGTCCAAATTTTGGACCTGTCGCAAACACAAATACTTGTGGGAAGAACATTCCATACAGTGTAAAGTACAGGTAACAGCCGTAACAGGGTTCCACATGTTCATCCAACATTGAATTCAGGTTTTGCCCCTTTTATTGCAAATACAGCAGCACCAAATGTCAATCTTGCGTGAACATGCCAATGTCAGTCAGTGTTTTGCTAGACCTACTGACGAATTGCAAACAGCGTATTAAAGTGACAACTGCTCACTGTCATAAAGGTGTATTGGTGACTTAAAATTGTATGCCTGATGAGGACTCTGTCTTTTAGCAGGACCCCTAACCCGAATCCCCCCTCCCCTGATGATAAAATATGCTCTCATTAATCAGTCTGGTCCATCTTTAAGACATTATTAAAAGCAAGTAGCTAGGATAAAAGGTCTCAAGTCGTTCTTTTGTGTCTGTTTTTTTTTTCTGACCAAGTGAGCACCAGAAAGGAATCTGCATGAACTACGCCGGCAGTGGCAAAGAAGAGAATCGCAACAACTCATATCCACACAGGGCAGGATTTGCCCAGCCTTCAGGTTTAGCCATGGCTGCAGACGATCCCTATAAATGTATGTTTGTAGCGGACAGCGAAAGCAGCAGTATCCGCAGCATCTACTTCAAGGACGGAGCTGTGAAGGCACTCGTAGGAGGAGAAAGAGATCCTATGGTGAGAATATACTGTAACCTGCTTCCTGCTTCCTTGTAATCTCTCAAAAATTAGGTTTTGAAAGTTAGTGGTGAACATATCTTCCCTATTACTAAACTTTACATCACAGCATTTCAACTGGGTTGCTTCAGTGTTCGTAACCGACGACATGATAGGGTCACCCAAACCCAACCTGTTACATCAGATGATCGGGACCAAAGAACAGAATAAGTTCAGTCTCTGTCCACACTGAGAAATACATGGTGGGGATATAACAGCCTGGGTTGCTATTGGGAATGACAAGTTGTCACATTTATGTATGGTTTGATAATGTTACATTACATGTGCAATTGACAATTGGTTCATTGCATATTGGTTCGTTTCATTTTCACGGAATCCTTGAGGCAGGGGCTGCATGGTACTGGATATTTGCATCTTTTATCCTGTTTTTGTCGGCTGCTCTCTCAAGCTTTTATATCAGCTAATTAGTTATTACATAAGCAACTTTGTGTTTCATATTATGCTACTAGTGCCTGTATTAAAGTAATCACTATACATCTCAGGACTGTTATTGGAGAACTAATATGCTTATGGGCAATAAATATGTGCAATAAATTCATTTCTCTGTTTTGCTGTAAAGCAAATCACTTTTATTATTTTCCATTTAGTTTAAGAGCCTGTATTGAGTAAATTTTGTAGAAAATGGAATACAAAACTAAATGCTGGGATGTTTTAATGAATGGTAATCAATGCTGGACCGTGCATTTACTGTCGGATAATTCACCATCTAGGGTTGATGCGAGTGATGCATGAGTGTGCTTCCCGAGTGCATCCAGCAATAGCATTAACCCCCGATCGTGCATTATCTCACAATTAATGCACAGGTCCAGAGTTGATTAACCCGTATTCATGTATACAACACAAGGTTTTGATAAGAAAAAAAAGATGGAAGCAAAAGAAAAAAAAAGGTTTTGTGAAATAATTATTTTTCAAAAATGAGCCCTGAGAAAATGTGAACAAGATTCACAACATGTCAACAATGTTCACGTGCTGTAGACAAAAGTACCACCATTGTTTTGTGTAAGATTTTACTCTGAAATACCTTGTTTCATCTCTGGGATAATGCATGGTCAATAGACTGAAATGAGCCAATAGGAGTTGAGGATGATCACCAAGTATTTGTGAACTTGAAATAAGAAGAATCATTAAACTGAAACTTCACTCCTCCCTCCCTTCCCCCCCCCCCAAAAAAAAGACAGAAAGTAAGGAAACAAGATTTCTTTTGGGTGTGCACTAGTTCACAAGATTTTAGTTCTGGTCTTGATTGTTTTATCTACAGAACCTGTTTGCCTTTGGTGATGTGGATGGTGTCGGTGTTGAGGCCAAGTTGCAACACCCTCTTGGTGTAGCATGGAACAAAGAAGAAAAGAGGCTTTATGTCGCTGATTCATACAACCATAAGGTCGGTTTAGTTTTCAAGTGTGTCATCTTAAATTATTGTAGGTATGTCAGTAAAGGTTGAGAGAAGAGTAATGGCAAAGTGAGTTTCAGCAAAATGTGGAAGCAATAACAAACATCCATCTGGCAAGAGCACGTCCTGGGGAAATCTGTAATCGTCAGCGAATTTTGAAATTACATTTGGATTCCATTTACATCATGATCATCAGTTATGTGGTAGGCCAGACCTGAGAACCCTATGGTGGTAACTCTTACAATACAGCGTATCTGGAGTTTTCTAAGATCGCTGGTTTTCGACCTGGTGGACTTGTCCCACACATGGGGCATTTTACAGTTTCTGGTGCAACATGAGCTCTTCCCAAGTACCATGGAAAAGAAAAAAAGAAAGGGCTTATGTTGTTCCCAGAAAGACTACTCATAATTACAGATATTATGTATGAGATTGTCAGTGGAACACATTATGTATGCCAAAAATTAAGATCATAAATGTCTTCACACTGCACCATTTCAAGTGTTTTTTGGCCAAATTTCCTATGTATCAGGAGATCAAAACCCCACTCCTGAACCCTTCATCTGTTTGACAGTCATTATCGCCGCCCCTACACTTAATCTAATAAAGGTGGGATGTGATAAATTCACGAATGCCATTTTTGGACAACAGCCAAACAGGCTTGAAAACTCCCATCTTAGCTGCAGCACATCTCTTCATGAGTGATCAGTGACTCCACTCCCTTGTATGTCATGTTTTTATCAGATATTGCTGTAGACCACCACCCCCATAAAATCTGAGATAAAACATTTTACCCAGCAAGAAAAATGAACAAGGAACCTTACTAAAAAAAGAATTGTTTTGTCTTTTTTTTTCAAGATTCTTTTCATTCAAACGTCATCGAACGTTGCACTATTTTCCATCCAGCCCATCTTTCATAAGATGGGGAACCCCCTCCCCTTCAACCATCCCCGAGGATGGCACTCACCACTAACAGCCACATCTCTATTTTTGTTTGCCAAAAGTTGGCAGGTATCCTCTTGTGTACTTGGGTACAACATAGCTGTGGTACCCTACCATACAGGTACTCTAAAATACAACTATCACTATCTATCACTACAACTTTCACTGTCTGTGTCCGTCACAGACCGATGAATTTAGTAAAACTGAGTCCAAATAATCCAAGGGCAGATGCAGTGTAATGTGACTTTTCGTTGGAAGCATATAGTTTGCTTTGCAAGACAACAAAATCAGTCCAGGTCTGCAACAACAACAAAAAATCATTTTCTGTCATGAACAGAGACATGCAACACTAGTTGAAAGTTGCACAAGCTAAAAGGTTGTGAAGAGTTTATTCTTGAAAGGATGATCACAACTTTCTTGCTGCATGTTTTTGGAGTAAAATATTTCAGTCTTCTTCTGTTGCAGATCAAAGTTATTGATCCTTTGACCAAATCGTGTGAAACCTTTGCAGGAAGTGGAACTCCGGGGAAAGCAGACTCAACCAATCTGAAGTTGGTGTGGTTCAATGAGCCAGGGGGGCTTTGTGTTGCTCCAGGGGGCAAAGAGATATACGTAGCAGATACGAATAACCATGCGATACGAGTTTTGAACTTGGCAGATAAGCTTGTCAAAGAGGTAAGTGAGCTGAGTTTCTTTCAAAAATATTGTATAAAAGCTGGAATGCTAGGTCATTCATGAAATATGTAACTGTTGTTCTATCGTCCATCTGGTAAACAAGCAAATTGGATGTGCATGTAACAGATGTTATTTTATTTACTATTACTGCCTGAATTGTAACTTGTATCCTTTGATCACTTTGGTGGGTTCACAGCTACCGATACTGTTTACGGCTTCCCGCACTGAAACAGACAGCAAACAACAAGCTGTTTCCTCGATCATTTCCAAGAGAGCAGTGACAGTGGACGTACCTCCGATTGGTGTGAACAGTGGGGTTGTTCTCACAGTCAAGCTAGATATCAAACTCCCAGAGGGCCATAAGCTAACAGAAGATGCACCATCCTGTTACCAAGCATTCTTAAGTGGTATGATTGCTTATTTCATTTTTTTCCAGATAATTAAACAGTTTATAAACATTTGTTCCAAACACTAGTATTCAAGTGAGAACACTTCCAGTTGTTATGATAGTATCCATTTTGCAAATACATGCAGCGTCCTCCACAGATTTTCAAGAGAGGGGGGACAGCCACCAGTAAAGTGCGTACATCATCATGAAACGATCCCTGGGGAAGGGCTTGAGGGGGGGCATAAATATATGATAAATGAGGTGCTTAATTATACAAAGTAGTGCCACTTGGAGACAATATCTTGCTCCATTTGAAATAGCAGTAGCCCAATGTCAACAATTTTAGAGACCAAGAGGTGCTTTTGCATGAGAAAGGATTTTTTCTTTTAAGGTGGATGGTTACTAATTCAGGGGGGTGGCAAGTTTTAATCAAATAAAAGTTCCTCCCCCAAACAAACTTTACATGGAAAACATGCAGCTCAGTGAGGAAACTGATTTTTCATCATTTATTTCTTTGATGTTTCCAACAGATGAGACTGTTGAAATAAAAGGATTAACTCGTCTTTCAAGCCTTGATCCAAGTCCCTCTTTTCCGGTGGACATGTTGACCTCCAGTTCTACGTTGCAGGTGGAGGCGGTCGTCTACTACTGTTCGCAAGATAATGTCTGTTTGATGAAGGAATTGGTCTTCTCGATACCAATAAACATTGATGGTACCAATAGCTCATCAGAAATTGTCTTATCGTATTCTCTGCCAGATTCTACATGAGTGCATTTGACTATTTACCAAAGAGTTGAAGAACTCTTAAATACCATTGTACCAAATAGTTAACACATCTCTAGGTGCTTTGATGTTACTTCTGTGGGTCAAGCACACGAGCCATGTAAGGATCTTAATATAACTGCCAACTTTAAACTATGAATATTAATGATGTGCCTAAAATGTTGATTAGTCAGATGTGATATTGCTCGATTGTCTTTCTGCAAATGTACAGTCATAAAAGACTTGATTTTTCAATTTCTGTCAGGAGTTTGTATTCTGAATAATGCTATAAGCTGTATGAAATGGTAATTGGAAGTGTTATATCTGTATTTGTCATTACAAAAAGGTCTTGCCTCTATAATTGTCATTTTGCAAATTTTACTAGAATCACAGACAGAGATGACCATGTCACTCTTGTCATTATGTATTCATCTTATATTGGTATCATTTTTGTATACTTTTGCACTATAATTTCATTATTAATCATTGCGTAGTCAAAGTCAAACATAGCAGAAATATCCTGCAATGCCATCCACATTTGATTTTATGCCATCCCATTTGATTTTACCAAACATAATCTACCTGTTAAGAGATTTGCCACTCTCCTTAAAAAAGTAGGATGATATTGTATGTCTAATGAAGGAAAAGCGCCCTCTTTCAGTTGATGCTGTAAAACTATTCTGTTTTGCAACCAAAACATGCTGTTATATCCATATGTGTGTTAAGTTGCATTTACATCATGCAATCAAAAATGTTCAGAGTTGTGTGCTTAAAAGAATTCTCCACCAGCAAGAAAACTAAACCCAATATGTGAGATTCTCTAACATTCTATCAGTTAAACATAACAATTTTACCAGAGGAAGCTTCCTTAGGTGTGAAATGATGCTTTGAAAGTTGGGCTTCCCCATGAGCCTGAAAATGTGTAACGTAGAGCCGACAAATACTGTTTTCCACATTTTGCACTCTTCGTGTTTCTGGCAAGGTCTTACCACACAGAAACTCTTTAGTTCAGAGATTTGGAAACCCCCTGAATGTCTGCATTCAGTATTGAAGATAACTTTCTGCATGTGAAACCAGTGGAACTGTTATTATGATGGACATAAAACTTAATTACTGCTAATACTTTAAGACCCACCAAACGGAGTAAAGATAAGCTGTTTTATTAGCTCAAAGGTATTTTTACCCTTTGTTCGTCGGTACCAGTTCAATATTATGTACAGAGCAACATTATTTAAGTGAACTAAGCGTTAAACAATTAGGTAGCCCTGAAAATGCTTTGAAAGGTAGGTCTATGCTGCTCCCTGGTGAAACTAAGGTTTTATCACCAAATAAGAGACCACAACAGTACTGCAACCCACAGCTTGAGCCAGAGATCAACACCAATGTTAAATCTAGATTTGTTGGTACTAGTCACAACCGATTGATTTCTAGCACCAGGCTCGTACTTTGAATATTTACTTAAATAATTCATTTTCTGAATTCTTTGTCATGTTTCCTGAAAATGCGAATGATGGCTCCCCTACAATAGTGTTTCCATCTTTTTTCAAGAGACATGAGAAGCAATTGTGGAGAATTCCTTTAATAAAGCAAGGTAATTTAATGATAAAACTGTAGATGTGAAGTGAATAGAGAGTGACCAGCCTAACTTCATAGATCCATAGCCTACACCTATGGTTGCACTGCTATGTATAGCATGTGTAGTACATTTAACTACCAAGCGAAAGCAGCCACTATGAACTATATGCGACCACAGTATAGACCACTTGCATTAACGTCACACACAACAAAGGTGCCTTCCCTGAGAGTAAACAAATGAACATTATAAATGGCTAGGCGAGGCGTATATAGGTTGAATAACAGAGACGCAACACACAATGTTAAGTTTAATAGTTCAATTGCCCTCGAGGGGGGCACTTCAGTGCATCACTTTGATATCACATGCAAGGGGTCTGCACCAAAGTATTGTCAAATGTGTTCGTACATAGATGATCTTTGTGTTTATTAATTGCACAGGAATTATGATTATTGACTCAGTATATTGATTAATCATTGATTATGATTGGTGGTTGATTTTTTTTTTTGAAACATCCTTTTATTTCAGAGTTGAACAATACAAAAAACTGACTTTAATTTATGCCGCTATGATGATATCTGTAACATTTCATCCTGTCCTGGAATGTTTTATCCTGGGATTGTTTTATTCCCAAAATGAACTTTTCCTCGCTTGCATGCAAAGTATACACTATCCTTTATGTAAATAGCCAGGATCTGACTATTTGTATGTCTATTAGTCTGTCTGTACAGCTGAGGATACTATAAGTTGTATTGTGCCAACGAAATTAAGTTGGCACTTCATTCAGGCTGTGGCTGTTTGGTGTCTAGGAGATATCTCACATTTAATATGTAGGCATATCATGTTTAGTACAACAAGCTCCTTATGTATGGATTAGGTCATAGATATTTTGATATCGATGCTTGATGCTATCAAGTCTTGTATAGAGTTCATGGGTGATGTGTAGGTTAACCATGTGATTACATCAAAGGGGAATGCCAGACAAGGAAAATGTCTTCTGATTTTCGTTCATATTCTTGACGTTTTGAAATGAAATTCTCATAGACAACACCATATGTTCAAACTTTCCGCTCAACAGAGTTTCAAACACTATGCATAGATATGAAGTGTGCAGCCATTATTATGTAATTGGCTGTGATTTCTGTGGAATGTGACGTAGTTGACGCCCCAAGATATGAATGAAAATGGTTTGAAATGGCTTGTAATAAGTCAGAGGACATGTTCCTTGCCCAGAATTCCCCTTGAAACTGTTTCTCTCAAGTGCAAGTTGGAGGCCATTTGGTCAGATTAAGGTCTGATTGCGAACTGACACTGTATCCCAAATGTGCAAAATATTGGGGAAGCCCATATTGGACACATAGGTGTACATGATTAGTGCCCCAAGAATCCTGCCCTTGGTTTTACATATCAAAGGCAACTAGGGCTCAGTACCAATCAGCAGGGTCATTTTATTTCAGTAGCTGTCAATATGACCGTGTCACTTGTTGCATCTTTGGTTCTTTTTGACTGCTCTTTGGAGATAAAGACATGTTGGCTTAAGTTGAAATTGCAGCTGTGCACAGCTCACAGTTTTACAGAGCGGTTTATTCAGTTTTATTCAGCCCTTGAAGGACAATCATTTGATGATGCTAATTGACCATGCAAGTGTGGAGGAATCCTGTAGTTTATATATTGCAACTAAACATTTATTAGCTCCAACTCAACAATTTTAGATTAAATTTTGATGTCATTTTTTTTTTTTTTCATTTTTTTGTTCAGCACCTTCAATATGACTACTCTGCCTGTTCCACTGCCAGTTGTTTTGACTGTATCATCAAGATTAAGCAGTGTTGGCTTAAGCACTGTTACCTTTAGTTTTCTATCTGTTTGTCCATTGTTTTGGCCATCAGTGTTTCCTGTTTGTCCTTTCATTTGGAGACAATTCTTGTATTATTTTTTCTTTTCATTGGTTTTGAGCCAAACCTTCATGTATGGTATTGTGATGAACGGTTGTCGAGAATGATCTAATCCTATGATGAAACTGACTCAAATACACGTCGAAATGAGGACCACTGTCCACGAGGCTGTGTGTTTTATTGTTCTCCCAGTTAACTTAAATTATCTTAAATATCCAAACTGTCAGAGGTAACAGTTGCCAAATTCATTTAGCAGTTGTGGCTAACATGTCAGTACAACGTGCAGCAATGTTGCCCATCGCAGACGATGTCATTCCTGTGAAATAAGAGTAGGCGAATCGTTAGAAAAATGCGTTGGAACAATCTTACATTTACTAGTACTCAGAAATAATTTGGTGGATCTGTTGATCGGTAAAATGAGGTTTATGAAATGAGTACTGTTTATTTTGTGGTCAGTAAAAATTGCTAAAGAGTTTTACGCTTAATGTCATAGTGATATAAATGTACTAATACTATCCTGAAATAGATATTTTAATTGCCCAGTGAATACTGTATACAGTTTTGATTTCTTTATTCTCCTTACGTCATGTAGATGTAAGTTGATGAGCCTTGATCAATTTCTGAATAAAAATAGGTTGTCACATTTTGTTTGGGTGAGAAGCCATCAAAATTTGTCAAGTTTGGTTGACTTACTGTATTCTGTTTCTGCACAATGGTTGGGTCTGATTAAATTTACTGTTCCAGGCTGCAAAAGCTCAAGAGTAAACTTGAAATCTCAAAAACAATGAAATTGATTCATGTCATGTAAACTCAAAATCTCAAAAACAATGAAACTGATTCATGTCATATACAGTAGCTCTACCACCTGGAGGTGGTTGAGAGCAACGAGAGGGAATTCCCCCACCGATCATATTTTGAGTCGGGCAAACACTAAACTTTCTTGAAAGTGAAGCTACTTAAAGCTACTGTCATTTGTAGGGGGGAGGGAGATCTACAAAAAAAAATGAGCAAGGAAATGCCATTTCTGTTGATTCAGGAGGTGTTTTCGGTGGAAATTTTCCCGTAGACTCTGCTCTAACTGATGGTGGCACTCCACTTAAATAGTTTATGTACGCACGTCAATATGTCCCCCCCCCCCTTCATTGGACCCTGGTGGCACCCCATGAGTTATCACAGTAGGATTGACCAATAATTAAAGGTTAATGAGAATATCAACCACCACTAACATGCTATTTGTTTCAGATTTAATAAATTTAACCATCATTCAGTCAGTGACTGTCTATAGTACATCCAATATGCTCATTTGAATAAATTTACCCTTGAGAATAAAATGTAAGTGATCTGACAAAAATGGAATCTGAAGAGGGGTTAATTTGTCAGATTCTCTACTGCATTTGACTGCATCCCAAGACTTTGTACCCTATGCAAAACAAAGGGTTGAGGACAATTAAGGGCCAAGAACTTGTGGTTGCTTTTGTTTATTTCAACCAATATATTTTTGCAGGTATTAAGTCTGTATCAGTGGGGAATACAATGTGAATACAATGCCAATTTTTTTTATTGTCTACATAACGTTTTTTCCTAATATTTGCTGTATGTATTACTTTTTTTATAGATTTTTTTCACACTGATTAATTGATAAATTGCAGACGTGAGCTCATTATTTCAAGTTTGGGTACATTCAGCATAGAAAACCAGGGAAGTACATGTCGTTTTTCGGCCATCTGGGAGGAGGTTGTAAAACCAAATTGTTCTTGTTTGCCTCGCGCCAACTGATGGTGACGCTTCCCTTACATAATTCTGCCGGTTCCTCCCATATTTTTTCGTCTGCTACTTAATTCATTTCTGTTTTAAGCTATGCAAACGTACTTAATTCATTGTGGCAACCTCTATGCCATATGGTATACTGTTATTTGATGATTTTTTTTTCTAAGCGTTTGGCTTGAACATTTGGAACAGAACCATCATCTACATCATGCACCTTATTCTGCAGGCTGATCATTAAATCCAGCTTAAGTAAGTTGTGTATTCAAATGGAAGACTCATGCACTGCTTTCAAGGCATAAAGTTGAAATTATTATTATTACAAAATTTATAAGGCGCCACAACTATAAAATTATAATCTGTTGCGCTGTACAGTATGAAATATCAAAACAGAAAAAGAAAACAGGAAACCAGTAAAAGCTGAAGAGCTAAACGTTAAAAGCTTGTCTAAAAAGGTAAGTCTTAAGATTTGATTTAAAAATACTTATAGATGAGCACCGTTTAAGATTATCTGGAAGCGAGTTCCAGAGTCGGGGACCAGCAACTGCGAAAGCATGTTCTCCGAAAGAAGTCGAGAAGCGAGGGACAATTAAACTGATGGAAGAAATAGAACGCAGCTGGTACTTCAAACCCTCCCTCTTTGACAATAAACAAGATAAATAATCAGGGGCCATATCATTAAGAGCTTTAAACACTAAAAGGATCACCTTAAACCGAATTCTATACTTCACAGTAGCCAGTGGAGGTCGTGCAAAATTGGTGAGATATGACAAAATTTGGGGGTAAGAGTTACCAGTCTGGCTGTAGCGTTTTGAACCCTTTGCAGTTTGTTAATAACACTGTCAGGAAACCCATATAATAACGCATTACAATAGTCAAGATGACTGGTTACAAAAGCATGCACCAAAGTGGTGTATAATCTAATAGCCAAAATGTATAATTAAACCAATATCGAAGACTACAACTCCCCAAAACATTTCTCCTGCAGTTTCTGAGTTGAAAAAGAAATCTACGCCCCTGTACACCACATTGAGAGAACTTTTTTTACATAAATGATGTTATGATTGAAAATCAGTTCACCATCATTAGCGATCAGTGTGAATGATTTTATATTTATCTCTCCGATGGACTCGATACACTCCCCCAGTGCGTGAATCTAGTATACCGCCAAAACAAAAACTCCGTATCCACTCCCTACCCTCTGTATAGTGACTGTCAGGGCGAAAAAAGGCAAGTGAGCCACATGGTTTTGTTGTCACCGTTGGCTTCTCAGACTCACCTATGCATGTGGGCCCGTTTTGTTATACACCCCGCCGCAGGTTTATACTTTGTTTTGAGTCAGTGTATTAGCTCGAAGAACATTGCAATTTTCATCAGGTCTGATCGATTCTTATTTGATGATATTTAACGCCACAAGAGAAGAAAAACATATCCATCAATCACCTTTCTTTTGCTTGTCTCTTTTTCTCAAATAAATTGTCATCATATGTATTGACACAGTGGTTTGGCTATACTTGGGAGGGGGATTGGGGTGCGATTGTCCCTTGGCTCTAAAGAGAATAAAAAATTCTGCAATTTGCCATCTGCGCCGCCACTGTCGGTGCCACAGTTGGGGAATGAGAGGGGAGCGACTCAGTGCAATCCACTTTCCAGAAAGGAATTCAGGTTTACTGTTTTAATATCAACGGAAATTGCGTTTAAGCTACACAGAGAAGACCCCTTTTTTTAGCCAAGACCCCCTTTTTTAGCCCTTCCAGAACTCTGCAATATTTGCTTATACTTTACACGCATGCGTGCCCAACTCCCGTGCAACCTGTAATTCAGACCCCCCCCCCCCCCCCCCACACACACACACACACACGCACACACACTTTTCGAGACCTGGCCCTATCCCTGTGTGACACCAACGGCATTAAGTGACACCTTTCAAGTATACAGTGTGATTTTCAAAAATTTGGGGAAATGATATCGTAGAGGGAATAGATTCGATCAAACCCAGTTTCAACATGCTGAGGCAGTGGGGCGGATCCAGAAAGGTGGTGGTCACGCCAACAATTCCCTCTGGCTGTTGGAGGGCTGCTTCACTCTTGGCATTATACGGTATGACTTTTTAACAATTCCGTATACCAAACTTTGCAGTACGAATTTGTGCCATGACAGGGTGAGCAGATTGAGTTTTCATGCCTATAAATCTCGAAAGTTTGCCTTTTTCAGAGGTAAGGTTGGCTTGAGAAAACAAAAACTGTTTGGGTTTTTCTTAATGAAAGTTGGTTCTACTTTTTTTTTTCAACAAAAAGACCATGTTTGGCACTAAACGGACTGAATTCTTTCTAGGGGAATCATTGTGCGGTGTTATACGTCGGATGTCGCAGTCGTTGGTATGATGTAGGCCTACTCTGGAACTGGAAGATATCAGTGCTGCAGAAATTATCGACAGAGTAATAAAAACAACAGAAATATGACATGAAAGACCTCGAATTAGTTACAGTAATAAAAATTTTACCTAATATCTGTGTCTGGTGTTGGCCGATGCCTGTTCTCCGCAATATCTATACTACCATGATTTGAGAAGTGCATGCAATTTCCAGCAATCTGGGAGGCTTTCTGGAGAAAAATGCTGGTACCCTATGCCCCAACTAGTGATGGCAGTCTGTTGGTTTAGATGATTGTGAATTAGCCCCTAAAATAATGTCCCTATAGAACCACGCCTTATTATTTTCAATAGCTTAATTACTGTGCACGGAATTATCATAATATCATTCTAAATCACGGCAAGGCAGTTGTCACTTTTCTAAGATAGATCAATTGCAGACATGAGATCATTATCTGAATTCTGGTAATGGCAGCTTAGAACCGCAGCTTTCGGCCAGTCTGGGGTGGGTGGGGGGGGGGGGGTTGTAAAGCCAAAAGGTTTTTTATACGCTCCGCGCCAAATAATGGTGACCATCCGCGTAGATATACCCTCAGGTCAACCCTCCCCCCTCACCCTGAAACTTCTGAAAGTCCTGGACAGGCTCCAAATTACCCCCATATGGTCATAACCACCATGCAGACCTGTTAGCGTCCTCGACCCCCACGATGTCACCCCACTTTCAAATTAAGCTTTCACTCATTTGGCCTTGAGAGGTTTCGAAGTCATTTGTCCCGAATAACCCCTGGAAAATGGTTTAGCCTACGCCACCGATTGCGCGTAAGCCATAAGTTTGTAACATAGGCTGAATTCTCAACTCCAGCCATGTCCACTGTTTCAAGGTTAACATTGGGAGAGATTTTTTTCAGATTCAGGTAGAATTGTTCCTTGGTGTCTTTAGGTGGCTTGTTTCTTCCCTTACTTTCTTCCTGGTTCGGGGGGGGGGGGGATTCTTCGGGGAATATTATGGGGCATTTGGCACTCCTTTGCCCTTTAACTTGTTATTTGTCATATATACTTTGCAGGGTGCGGGATGGGTCTATAAGCCTACGCTCAAAAATAAAAAAAAAGGTGGAAAATTTCGGCGCCCTGAAAGATGTCTAGCTACGCCACTGACGTATCGCGGATATGTATGATTCTAATTCTCCTGCAATCAGGGTCAAATCCCCCCCCCCCCCTTCCGTCCGTGACTACGGTCGCCTATGTAGGGGACTGAGAAATTCATGCCTGAAAAAAATTTGCAAAGGCCTGGTGAAAAAAGTAAAAAGAAAAAACATACCCCCCGTACACTATGGTTAAATTAATTGACCTTAATATACCCACTTTTTAGTAGGAGGAGGGCCTCAGATATTTTATGATCACTGAATACACATAATCCTTAAATATAATTATAATTATCGTAAAAGAATAATTATGGGAAAATGTTAAAGACACTAAAACTAAGGCGTTAATGGAATTATGGAAATATAGCATTTTTTGTCATGTATTTAGACCAAGGAGATCCAGGAGCTTCCAAGGATTTCCCGTGTGTCGATCCCCACAGGATCGCCCATGTGCCCGTGGACTCAGTACTTGTTTTCTCGCGCTACATTCTCAAATTGCAGCAATTGGCGACGCGCGCGACACTTGTGTCGCGCGACTTAGTTCGATGAAGCGAGCAGAAGGTACTTGCAGGATATTCAAAATTACTTAACCATTTGTTAACCAAACTGATAAAAATTATTTTGTCTCAAAAACGGAGTAAATATGTGAATTAAATGAAAATCAAATGAAAAAAAGAACATACACCATTTTTCATCTAAGCTCCTTCTAAAACACAAAGTGTTTTTTACAAGGGACAATCCCCCTCATACACCCTTATTTCCCTTACATCCCTCCCCTAAGGGCGATCAATGTCGCATTATATATCAAAAACATTTAGTCACGTGGTACTCCAGTAAATTTAATCGTGGAGAGCTAATACTAGTTACACAATAAAATTCTCTCACCTAACCCATCTCCCTTCTCGCCTTTTTTTTTCCTTGTTCACGCCGCTGAAGTTTCTGAAAACGATACATGAAACATGTATAGGTTCCTTTCTATATAAATGCGGGTTACATTCCTCATTACCAGTAATTTGTTCAAAGGCAACTAATTGGCGCTGTTTTCCCACAATGCTTAGTCACGTCAAAGTAGTGACGCTTTGTACATTTGCAACACGTTGTGCCTGCATTATGTGATTGGCGCTTTTCATTATCAGCCTAGCTAGCTATAGCACGGAATGCCATGTCACATGTGCAAATTTACTACGTTGTTGTCTTATGAGTTCCTGGGTCTCGCTGTCTAGCCTAACACCGGCGTTGGCACTGTGTACTGTGCGCTGTACTGTAGCGTACTCAATATACGTACACGTAGTACATAGGTCTTTACGTTACAATCGCATGGCATGAACCGAAGCAGCCGGCGACATGGAATCGTGGAATATGTACAGAACCCCAATGCATCCGCAGGTAAGTTTAATAGACGATCACATAATAATAGAACCATGGTAGCTGTTCTCAATCTAATATTTCTTTTTTCTTGCTTTGTAGGAGCATGCTGAAGACCAACGACGAACATTGTGAGTAATACAATAACTTCTCAGTTACCTTACGAGGTAGAAAGTTAGGCTAACGTTAGGCTGTGTAAGTTAGTATAAGGCGTAACATTGACTTCAGGCGTACAACCCACAACGCAGGCTTGATGGGTAAACGTGTGTTGTTAATCAATCACGTTAGTTCTTAACCAGTCAGACTGTAATAATCAATATAGCATTAAAAGAAGTATCAAAAGCCCATCTAGCCTAATGTGTTCGTGTTTTTTCTTGGTCATATCAGTATACCAAACGTTGGATTTTAGACAACAAGTTTGTAGCCTAAGTTACTGAAACTTTAGAAACCAGAAAACGTAGCCTAAGTTAAGTTAGGCGAGGCATTATTTGAAGTTGAAAGTTAGGCCAGACCTAGTGGCCTAGATCTGTGCCAGTACTAGTAAAGGGAATAGTATATAGCATGGGGGTACTATGAGTCGATCACCAAACAAACATTTTAATCCTACAAATATAAAAAGTTAAAAAACATAGGCTAATATATTTAACTTGACAGAAATTTTCATAAATTTGCCTTTATCATTCTAATACATTTTGCTTGTGTTATAAATGAGCAATTGGAAATAGGTCTTGAATTAAATGTGGTAGCACATAACACTGTCACTAGGGATATGATGAAACCTTGAGTCGATCTTGTCAGAATAAGATCTATCAAAATACTGCTTTTTATCAAAGAGATACCTAATAATGTCAAAAGACGATTAAGATATTGTCTCTTCTATCGAAATGTTAAATGCGAGTTTTACCGAAGACTTTCTGGTGGATATTTTGGTAGGATTTGAAACATGATAGCAAGCAACATTGCTGAAACTTAAAAATTTGACTGTGAGTAAAATTTTCCATGGAAATGAAAAATAACATGTCATATACTTATATTTGAATTGATGTTGTTTGAAATAAATATGAAGTACTTCATCTCAAACTACTGATCGACTCAAGGTACTACTATAGTGCTCATCCCTAGCTAATTTAGCTGGAAGTTGACAAAAGTTTGAAATGTCTCTAGGCCTATCTTAGACTTGGCCTAAGCCTAGGTGTGGATTATTTCTTGATCTGTGGACTTGGCTTCTGGTGTTTCAAAGCACATTCCAGTGTTCATTATCAAAATGTGCCCTCCAACTGAACAGACCCTCACCCATTGAGTGCATGCACATCTTGCGTAGCATACAAACTTACAAAGTCACTACTTTTGAAAGCTTGTGCCTAGGTTTGGCAGATTGACATGAACTTTGTCGCATGCACACTCAACGGCCGTCTTCCTTGGGCCAAGAACTGGACAGCCTGCAAATGCATGGGGAATCTGTATCCTTTTTGCACAGCTTCGCGTTAAATCTTTGTGTGGGATATCTCCCTTGCACAGCCAACTTAACAATGTGGGGGATAGCCTTACTTTTGGTTTGGGTTGTTGTAAAGAAGACTTAATTTCATCTACAGTGACACAAGTTGTTGTTGTACATTGCCATTGAAGATAATACTGGTCCATGATGAAATTTTCCATCCGTTGTAGGTAGAACTGTCATAATCTTAAACAGAGATGCCAAGTCTATGGCGTGTGTCACAGACTTCAGTGTCAAAACTCAAGCTCTCATACTCAGCTAACACAATCACAATAAAAGTAAAATAGTACCAGATATTGCCTTGAAATTCCCGATGTGAAATCCAAACTTTCACAGCAACACTACATCATGCATTGCATGCTTGCACTGACCTGAATGTTTGTAACCACACTGGGGGCGCTCTGCACATGCACACATACTTAAACAGCCTGTCTATCAATGGACTTCCGCACACCAGTACCATACAAAATGTTTATTGCATTGTTAGTCCATACTGGTGCTGCATGACTGAACCCTGGTGAGTACATTGATCTCAACATAAACTGGGTTGGCAGAACAGATCTTCGCTGTGACGCCACTAAAAACTACTCTTTTGAGTGTGCAAATATGGCTGAAAACACATTTAACACCGGAGGTTAGCTGAGTATGCGTGTGTAAAGCAACGAGCAGCCAGTCCAGTTACAGAGATCAGTTGTTGATACTCCTTAACTCATTACTGTGTTTGCTCGTTGCCCTGTACAGATGTATCATGATATTCTTAAACAACTTCTACAAACCATGGTTTACTTGTGCAGTCTAAAATTTATGCCTGGAGTAATTATCAGCTCAAAGAGAAAGACCATGAAAGCTATTGGTGTGAAGTTAGTTGCTGCCCTTACATGACTGAATACGAGTAATCTTTTCCACCAAACTTGTGGCTATCAAAGCAGAAAAGGGTACCGAATGAGGCTCAAATTGCACCAGAGAGCTTCTGAAAGCTCAGAGCTTCCAGGGCCCTGGAAGTTTCGCAAGATATACAAAATTGGGGGTATAAGAACGAAGTATTTGTTTGTCTTCACATGGAATTTGATGAGCATTAAACTGTCTCCAAAATTCTTAACTTCCCCATTATTTTATTAAGTCTAAAAACTGCCACGTGGCTATGCTCTGATGATAGTGACTTTACTAAAGCAAAAGTGCTCTCACATGTTCATCATTCATCTTGTTTCTAAGGAAAGTATGTTCTGTTAAACCGTATGGATAAAACACTATGAGATTTATGATATTAAAGACATTATACAACATTCTATACAGACAGTATATGTGGCCTATGTGGTCCTAATTGTTTGATGCGCAGATTGCAATCTGCCCATCTTACACGATGTATACAAATGGTAAAACAGTAAGCTGCTGTAGCTGTTCCCTGGTTTAACTTGCAAAGACTGTTCTATGGCAAACAGCCTACCTGTACTTAACCAACAATCTTTTGTTGGAATGGAAAGGGATTTGCAAAACTATGTATGTAAGCAATGTTTTCACTCACTTTTGTTGGAAATTTGATCCTTATTGTTGGGAGCTTCTTGGAGGGGCTGTACCCAAGATGCCCATTGCCACAAGTCTCCGCCGGGTATAGCAGAACAATCAAGAAAATGACTTCCGTTACAGGGCTTGAAATAAATTTCAGAATGGGCATGGCCAAAATAATTCTATCAAATAGCACTGACAACATTTTCTACAGTTTATTACTAAATTATGCCACATAAAATGGTGGAAAATTTTATGCAAATTGACTGCATTGAGTGTGATTACAAAGTCCTTAAAAAATGGTGTTCAATTTCATGGTAAACTTATCTAAGCATCATCCAGTCACCTATCCCAACGACCTTGCAAAACACAGAAAAACAGAAAGGAATCAGGCAATAGTGTCAGTGCTGTGTCACTGCCTCAGCCTGTATTTACTCCAGTTCCCATCCCCTTCCTCAGACATCCTTTTCACCATGGTCTTTGTTTTAAAACCAAACAATACCTGTAAATGAGTTGTTTAACTCTACATGTGGGAATTCTGAAAAGGTTGTCAAATTTTCAAAGTATTCAACCCCCTCTCGTAAAGCCATGAAGCATGCCGAAGTTACAACATGAAATGAGAGGGTTACCACAGGTCTTCACTATGCAATCATGTACAGTAGTACTGTGTAAAGTATGACATTACATGTCTTTTGAAGTATCCAACTGATGGTTCTCCATTAGAATTGCTAAGAGCCTTCAGTAGGGCTTGGGAATCACATGGCATGGTTATAAGCTTGTTCAGTCCATTTGTAGTCTGTGCTGTTGGCCTTGTGAATGATTTGCCCTTGACTGATTGATTCTTTGTAGAACCCAAACCCTTTCAATACAAACCAAAAAGGCAAATCGAAAGAGGGAACTGGCCTCCCATTTTTTCATTCGGGAATGGGGTGAGGAGGGACACCTTGTGCCTAGACCCTTCCACAGAGATCCTGTTGCACTGTAAGTCTGTGTATTTACAGGATCTCTGTAGTGTTTCAGTGTCTTTTGTAATTTGAGGCCTACAGGCTACACCAATTCAGTAGCACATTGCGGCATTATCACCAACCTCCCTAGTACATGCCAGTGAACAAACAAACAAACATTTTGTGCTGTAAAAAATTCCAGTATCCATAGTGCGTGGAAGAATTTGGATTGTCGCAAGCACATTTTCTCGGTCTGTGTCAGCCTCAGGTTCCTGCCAGTTTTGCAAAGTACACATTTGTGGTGCTTTCTTATGTGTAATGTGTGTAAAATTGATGAACATTGAGGATATGACCTTATACAATATTATATTTATGAAGATTAAAATTACTGTGTGTGTACAGTAAGGGATAGTCAGATACTATCCCTCCCCCCCCCCCCCTTTCTAATAGTGATGGACTAATTGCATGCCTGAAAACAGCTCACATTTGTTGATGTAGAGTAACATGCATGTATTACTAGCAGCAGTGTTAGTCCAGATATCAGTTGTCAAAAGTGGAGTAGTAGCCTAACCATCCTATCCTACAGCATGGTTAGCTCAGCTGAATAGGGTAAACAATATGTGAAGCTACTGTGTGCTCAATAGTAGTGTTTTATTTGAGTTTCTATCATTGCCATGGTGCATGTCACTTCACTTATTCAAACTCAATGATGGTATGTCACAGCACTTTTTAATTTTGAATATTTCCAAAATGGTGGGAAATTTGTGATATCATACTCTGATCAAAAGTGTACGTGGAAAAGAACATTAAGTACAATTTAATGTAGAATTAACTCTCTGCTCAGCTGGGAGTTGTAAACAGTGCGGTACGTGTCTGAAGAACCTAAACTAATCTCAAATGTTTCGCAAGGTGGGTTCACTGTATGTTCATCCAATGAGTGTGAGTAATCCATCATCCATTCTTTAAGTTGTACTGAGATGAGAATATTTTAAAGGTTGTGTGACATGCTTCCAGAAAATAGCTCCCTTCATGCAAATGTTACAAAGTAAAACCCTGAGTGAAAATCTGTTGGAATTTTGTTTGTATCTATTACCGTTTTTGAGATACGACTTTTCAAAGTTTGCAAAGAAAAAGAAAATGCAAAAGAGATGAAGTGGATTGTTGCACAGGATCAGTTTTTCTTTTGTTAACCCTACATATTTTGCCTCTTAATTACTGAGTTTCACATTGGTAAGTGATATCGATATTTTTGAAGGAGAAAATACATACTTCCAAAATAAAACCCTCTGGGCATATAAAACTCTCAAATGACCTTGAAATAAAGGTTACATCAACAAAGGATTAAAGTGAGACATATTCTGGGAGTTCCTCTCCTGATGTCACAAATTTGCATATTTAGCCAATGTTTATTGATGACACAGCTGTGAGACACTAATTTGCCTGTAAATTTGTCAATATTTGACGGATTTTGACGCAATTTGTGGCTATCTTCAACATTTTGAATGCCTAATGCGCCCAATACCTCAAAATGTCATTTTCATATCACAAGACCTTTAAGCAAGATCATTGTAAATAGCTTAATGTCTCATGTATTTGCTCAAATTTAAAAGTGGAATCACTTGGGATTGCTGCACAAAATGTGATCGAATGACATCTTCATCCAGATGTGTAACTTGAACATAAACATTCACTTTCTTTAATATTTGTGATCTCTGTGGTTAGTATGTTTTTGGCTTTCCCAAAATTATTAGCTTACAAACTCTGCAAATCCTAACAGACTTGTGCACAATCAAATCTGTTCATTTCACAAGATTCATGGAGACTTGTAAGTAGCAACACATTGACTCACTGTAAGAACTGACCAATGAATATACAATGGGCAATTGCAGCAAGTCATTTGTGGTACAATGGCAGTTGTATCCAAAATAAACTCACATTTTATGAATTGTGCAGGCCTTGAATTCTCAGGCATGCAAGTGCAATTGCACACCACCACTCGCCTCAATTCACTGTGAGGAGTGCGATTTTTTGCACACCTAGATAAAGAAAGACACTAAGATGAATGTGTCACAGTTTAACAAACAGCACACCCTACCACACGCCTTACTTTCCCGAGGAGTGTGATTTGTAGCACACCTGGAAAATCTAAAACTCAAGGCCTGATTGTGACAGCATTTCTTTATTAAAACTATTGTACCTTTCCCCTGCAACATTTGGACTGGGAAATACGTCTTCTGTGTAAGGTTATTAAGTCTGAAACGCTTCAGCAGACAGGGAAGGCAACTTTTGAAGAGATATAGACTTGTCTCTTTCACTTCAGATAAATCTGTAATTGATTTCAGTCAGGTAATCACCAAACCTCTGATCTTTTTGGGTGTTAGAATTAGTAAGTTTCTGGAGTCTTATGTAAGAATGAATGTACAGTGTGGTAACCTTAAGTGCATAACTCAGCGAGCATTCCTGGTAGTTGAACTTTGTCACACAAGATATGGTTGGTCGTGTTCACAGGCAGGTGAAAGGGTCACTCAGGTGTGCAGAGGTCAAAGGTCACAGAAAATGTTGTAAACAAAACAGCTCAGTGATAAATCGGACGGAAAGATAGTCAAATTATAATACTAAAAAATCATGTGCTGAAGAAAATCCTTACCATCTATCACTGTGACATACTGTACCTTACATGTATGTTGTAAAATGACTGCAAAGCAACTGGTGTTCAGCAAGATGGTGCCTTATGGATGATGTTAATTGCAGTGTAGGCAGCTATTTGAGTGTTCATACACTGCAATAATATAGGAAAGTAAATCAAATAGATTGAGGTGATTATGCAATATACCATTGTACAGTGCATGTTGTAGATTAATTGGCATTTGGCAATGTCTTCTCCAAATTGGAACATTCATGCATCAGCCGGAACATAAATGTTGTTACATTACCAAGTGGGTTGATCTTTCCACAGAGCTTTACCTTCCTCTATATTTATAGCATTTCCTCAGAAGTTTTGTTGATACTAGAGCAATAGCTCATGCAGCACAAGTGCAAAGTATGATACACAGTTCCTGTGTATCAGGCCTTGAGTATTAGATTTTCCAGGAATCCAGGTGTGCTACAAATCACACTTCTCAGGAAATTAAGGAGTGTAGTAGGTGTGCTGTTTTATAAAACTTCTATTATTCCATAGGTTGTTGCCTATGTTCCCATTTTCCTTCTAGGTGTCAAAAAAATGGCACTTCTCACAGTGATTTGATGATGTGCGATTGCACTCGCACGCCTCAGAATTCAAGGCCTGGTATATTGTAGCACTCATACCACTGTATCTCACTCGTTTGGCCTTCGCGTATTTGTTGGCATTCTCTGTTATTTAGCACACCAAGCTACCTAGCAAAACCACAGAGCTGATGCCTCCAGGTGGTGTACAGTAGCTGAGCAGTTATCAAGGAGAAGACTATTTACAGTAGTGCTTTCACCTGTAACCTAGGTACCCGAATGGTATTTTGTTACCTGAATTCCGAAATTATGACCCGATTCCTTCATAAAGTGAAAAAGATGCAACTTCTGTGTGAACACACTGTTGCGGATTGCCAAACTCCACTAACAATTCACCGAAAAATAGCTCAAAATGGAATTTTTTCCTTTTTCATGAGGAAAATAGGTGGTCGTGAGAAGGTGTATGTACAGTAGTGCACTACTGCAGTAAGATTGCTCCACCCAAATGTGATGTACGGTACAGTGGAAATACCAATGTTAACAATAAAACTGCCATTTTAGTCGGGTACCTGACAGGTATAACCCATTTCTGAGTTTAAGGAATTGATGAAAACCCTAAGCATACTAGCTCAATCATTGATTGTCACAAAGTGTGCAAGAAACATTTACCCTGTTTTGCAAAGTAATCCATCCTTTCCCAGTGGAAAGAATTTGAAATTGGGAGGAGGGAATGGTGTAGTATTCTCGAGATGAACATTAAATGGTGCACTGTATTGACGTAATGCACATGACGTATGAACCACCAACTTGGCTGGATGGCAAAAAAGGTTTGATGTGCACATTAAGACAAAATGCAGTAACTTTTATCTCTGAACAGGTGACATTTTTGGCTAGCTTGTTGTCATTTATTCAGCACTCTGGTAAAGATAGGATAAAAAGCTATCTCGTAAAATAGAAGCAAAGCTTCTGGCAGAGAGAATGTGACCCAGTGAAAGCCACTACACTTTGATTCATAGAATTTTCTTTGCTGCCTAGTGATCTGCAGAAAGTTTCTTAATCAGGGTTCCTTGTTCTTTGTGTGAAATAGTTTGTGGAACATTAAAAACACAGCTTCAATAGTTAAAAAAATAATTTGTAACCATCATAGATATGATACATAGTGCTGTCCACATAGGAGGTGATGTGAGTTGGGGAAAGCCTGCCCTTGAGCAAAAATTGTTTTCCTCCTGAAATAGCAACCCCCCTACAGTCTTACCTCTGTAAATGCCCTTTGTTTCACGAAAAAGACTGACAATAGACTACCATTTGTGCATCATTAAGCGTCCCAGTCATCACCGATTTCCGGAGGTGAATGTGGATCCTACACCACGCATATCCCACCGTGGTGACTGTGTGTGCATTTCATGCATGGCCAACCCCCCTGTCTTGAAATCTGCTCAGAACAATGTTATTGTATCTGTATGGTTTGTTGCCAAATTTAATTTCCAGATTCATGGAATTGCAGTAAGTGAGGATAAATCCTCTGATTGATTTCTTGCTTGTGATACAGCAATACCATGGTACAAATATCACTTTGGGAAATTTCAACTAACTTCAAGGCAGTGGTTGTGCTTCCCTTGCTATGGCATATTAAAGCTGGTGTACACTATGGTCAGTGTGTAGTGCAAGTGACTACCAATCCACAAGTGGAAAAACTCTACAAAAAAATTGTACAGTTTGTTGGTCCCTGAAGCATTGTTGAGTATAATATAGTGTGCATGATGGTAAGACTATCTTGCGAATAAGTTCTCAAACATTAAGTCAAGTTAAATTCTTCAGAGTTTTAAGTGACAAGAAAAGATGAATTTAGTCTTTCATCTTCACAGTGCAAGGTCAATCATGGACCAGCAGCTGTTGTGACAAAATTTGCAAACCAGGAGCAAAGTTTCCTTTTCTTATTGTTATTCGTGCAGTGAGTAAACATGTTCATAACCGTTCATGAGAAACTAGATGTACATGTTCTAAGATTGCTGCTGTCAATGAACAATACAGCACCTTCAATAGAGGCTGGAACCAGCAATTTAGATTCACCAGGTTTGTGTTGCTATTAGTTCAATACTACATTATACGAGAATAAAATGTTGTCTTACAGACAACAGAATTTTTTTTTTTATGTGCCACACGTTATGAACATTCAGGAATATTGTAAATGTTTGGTCATGATTTTGTTTCTCTTGTTACATTCAGGTACGTTGGCAACTTGTCCAAGGACATCACACAAGACTACATCGTTTATCTGTTTAGCCAGATCGGTGCAGTCAAAGGCTGCAAAATGATCAGCGATGTGAGTAACAGCGATTGATCAACATGTGACTTGTGCAGTATCCCTAAGAGTGTCGTTGCTTAGCAGATCAGCAATATTTAGTAGCAGAGATTATTCCTCTCAACTACTTTCTGCTAAGCCACTATGACTTGTCATCAATATAACTAAGTGATGTTTGTGAAAAAAAAAAAAAAAAGAAGACACATGAAATAAAAGAGGGTTTCATTCTGAGCACTAAAGTTGGTGTAGTTTGAGCATCAGTGCTTTTCCTACTCAAGGCTCTGTTGCAATTTTCTAGTAAGTCAAAGTTTCCCATGTTGAGTATATATTAACCCTAGTCTCCCATGTCAATATTTCCTTTGTTCTTCTTTGTAAGATGTCAGTTACTTCTGCACTGTTTTCAGTTTTTAAGCCCTTCATATGCAAATAAAGAGATTGATTGATTGCATACAGAAGATGCATGCAGTGCTAGTAAATGGAACTACGGGCCAAGGTGCACAGTGCAGCCTTTTTATTGAACCCAACCAAAACATTGTGGTGTCTTCAGGTCTTGGGTTTCCAAAAGCTACTTTGTTGCAGGTATTTGAGACCTACAGTATGCAGTTAAGGTCTTGAGTGTGATAAATGGAATTCTCAACATGTTCTCTCAGTTGTTGGTAATTACATTATGTACAAATTCCTTTTTCTTGTTGTTTGTGAAGGTCAAATTGTCATTTTGTATTAACAGTGGTAATCACAAACATCTTGAGATCGTAATAGCTCACAAATTTTTCTAAGTTGTTGAGTACTATCATGTATCATACTGAGTTGTGCTACATGTGGAGCCTATTGGTGTTCATTTTACAGTATGTCAACAGTGTTTCTTATTCCACCATCAAAATCACAGAAAAAATTCTATTGCATTTTGACTTAACAGTTATCAAGTAGAGCGTATAGCTTATAATGCTTGTACAAATGGACACAGTACTACATGCCAGCAACTGACATTTTGCTGTATTTTATCAGAAGAGGTTGCTAAAGGTGTTTTAATAGCTGTTGTTTTCCTTGTTTTTCTTTTTGAACACAGCCTACAAGTAATAATGATCCATTTTGCTTCGTGGAGTTCCATGATCACAAGGATGCGGAGCAGGCATTGTCTTCTGTAAATGGAAGAGTTGTGATTGGAAGGGTAAGCAAAACATTTGTATTTACGAATTCTTTCGTTATTTTTTGTTCTCCTCCCCCCCCCCCCCCTTTCCTGCCCTTCAGACTCAAAATGTCTGATTGATCAATGTCATGAACATGGAATGAACTTTTAAATAACCATACAGTATTGGCGCTGTAAGATTCAGTAAAGGTTAATTTGATGCACCGCTAGTTTTGACTGCACCCTTCACTTCACTTGGGCAAGTCAGCTGTGAATTTTTCCAACTGATACTAATAATCTGATATAATCTATGAACTCTCACATGCTGTAGGTGTGTGGCTCCTGTCATTTTACTGTACAAACCTGTTTTGCAGTCAAGTGAAAGTTCCTTACTGTAGTTGCCCAGTTCTAGAATACTGCCCTCACATAACACAACAGCCCAGCCAGAAGTCCCTTATCAAATTTGGGATTTCAAAGAGATCGTAATACTACATCATTGTGCGTGCTCATCATCACACATTTTGTTCCCCGAAATTAAAAAATTGTTAAATAGCACTTATTAGGTATGATGGTGGCGTCTATCTAAATTAAAATCCCTGTAAAAAGTTATTTATTGTCCTCCAGTTTTGGTATGAGCACCGGCAGTAGACAAACGGAGCAGTCCTCTTATCATTGCCACAAACAGCAGGTGTCCTGCTTTCCATAGTGCAACAATTAACACATGTTTGCACTAGGTGTGCAACAGATGTTGGGGAGTTTGATATGCAAATTGTGTATGGTTTTCAGGGATGAGATTTTAACTCTGTGAAACACCCACATAACATTGGATGCGGGAATCAGCAACTGTTTGTTTGGGAAGATCTCAGCAGCCAATGAAAATCAGTGTGTTGGTTGCCCATGGGAAGCAACATCATCGTAGAAGCGCCAGTAATTTTAAAAGCTTAGACACGAAGAGGATAACGTACTTAGCAAACTAACCCACCTTGTACAATGTGGCAGCAAGCAACACTCGGGTATCAGTATACGGATCCTTATGGTTTGGCCAGCCGTAGGCAAGTTGGAACAGGGTTGCTGTCCACCCCTGGGAGTCTGCTGTCCCCCAGTCTCATCACTTACCCCCAAGTAGATACATCAGGTTTAATGGTGCTACCGTGTAATGTACCCCAGACAGTACCAGTGTATGTACCAGCCTCCACAGTTAGTGCCAGTGAGGTGAGTGTAGCATTTATTTTTGCATCCAGTCCACTGTACGTTCATTCTTGTTCTTAAAGGGGCGATGGTTAAGCACAGAGCTTAATTGTATCATGGGCTCACTGAGATTCAAGTATCATCTTTATTAACGCTTCATTAAGCATGTTAATGTATATCTCATGACACCCTGATGTGACTTGTTATTTAATTGATGACTAGTAGACCTGGTTGTTGTAAATATATCAGTTAATGTACCAGTTTGTGACATCCCTCTCTCACAACAAGTTTAACTCAACTCACATTTATTGGAAATCGGAATGCACTCTGTTACAGTGTATGTTCTAAATTTCTGTGCTGTATACCAACTTGGAATTTATCTGACAAACCCATTACGCAAGTTAGTTTTAAAGACATAGTAGGGACACCAATTAAATTGTATTTTGAACTTTGAAGTAACCTTGGCCCGGGTTTTAGTGAACTGTCTTGTTTGTTCTGGTGTGTGTGTATGAAGGGTTTGCATGATACCTCTGTTTGCTATGCTATAGTTGTGCATGTTGTAGATTACTCTTTGTGTGTGAGCTTTTATTTGAAGTGATGTTCCCTTTTGAACTGATACAGCCAAGCCCTTCTTGTATGAAAGGACATTTCATGTGGAAGTAATGCCACAGCAAAGACGACTGTGTATTGCTATAATATGGTGTTTTAGCAAGGTCCCGCACACCATGTACAGTATCATTTATATTGTTGAAGTGTACATCAGCATTTCATATTAATGCAAAAAATGGACTGTGTCACAGTTTACCCATGCTGGTGATTCCTTCAGTGGTTGATGGATAAGATAAATAATATAAAAGAAATGGGAAATATTGGGTCACATGTATGATCTGTGGTATTATAAGTGGTATGTATCACCAGTGAGAGTTTGATGTGTATTCATAGCAATGTGCAGAATGGAACTATTGTGTGGTACCATTGAGTCATGTGATCCATGTTGTATTGAGTGGTGCCATCTTTGATAGTTAAATTTAATGTATGCATGTCCTTAGGTGTCCCTTTATGACTCTGAGTGCCAGGTAGTTTTATTGTGTCCACTGCATGTGATCCGGTGTCAAATTAGTTTTTCATGAAAAAAGTATTCTGTGGAAAGAGGATTCTATTGAGTTAAAAAAGTTTAAAGCAGTGCTGGGTATTTTTGGAGGATTGGAGGGTGTTTCCTGGATGGGTTTCTTCAGTAAATGTTTCAAGGTGTTGTCTAATTCACCCACTTCATCAGTCCTGACTTGAAAAAATTGCCCTGGAATATATTTGCAGAGGTTTAGTGTTCTGTAAATGTCCTCAGCTGATGGTCTAAATTGCATCCTGAACACCTTTTGTTTTGTTTTTTTGTGTGTGTGGTTTTATTCATAATGGAGCTGTACTATTACAACATCCAGGAAGTCCTCAGTATGTAGAGCACATGCCTCTGCTGGTCCTAGTGAGATTTTTCGTCATTGCTCTGCAGTGGTATTGTACCCTCGGTGACCTGAGTCCCTGTACTAGAAATTGCTTTCTCAGTTTATTCCAGTCCATAGGTTACCCTTCTAGTGTACATGGGTACGGAAATTGTAACAGCTGATACAGTACTGTAGGTAATTTGTTGGAAAGGCCTCGCAAGTCTTATGCCAAAGCCTTGCAGGCCAAAAATGTCGATTGTTTTACAAAATTTACAGTCTGCAAGTGTTTATGGGTTTAAACCGCCAAAATTTTAACAAAGCATGCTACTTGTTCCAACTCATGTTGTTACGATACTAATTTTGTCACTTCAGAATTGCTGTCAGGTGTGAATCAGTGATCAGTCAGAGGGTTTCTGCAAAGAGGGAGGGGGTGTGAGTGGAGAGAAGGATAAGGAGAAGGGAAGGGGTTGTAAACCCTTTGTGAATTGAAGAATAATTCTCATTTTAATTTGTTATTGGATATGTTCTTTAGTTGACCTTCCAAGTTTTGTGAGCAGCTCTCTTTGTTCCCAAAGGAGTATAGTTCTAAAGTTCACAACCAGCAAATTAAAACCGTGTGATTATCTATGTATATCCTCACTGCTGTGTTGCTTTTTCTGTGAATGAGGGGTGAAAAAGTGGGGGGGGGAAAGCGGGGGAAATTTGGGCTTCGAAAGATGAATATTAAAAAATAGTGAAAGTGCACTGTGGTGTAAAATAGTCGCAATCATGGTATGAGACCCATTTGTTTTTGTAAGATTTTATAGCAATTCAAGCAGAAATCACGATGGCTTATACTTTTATATATTGTTATTCATTCAACTTTGCATGACACATTGATTCATTGTGTCAGTATCATGAGATACTCAGAACTTGATCAGACTCAGGACAAAAAACACAAGGTCCTGGCAAGCTTATACTCACCCTTTTCTGTCCACCATCAGAATATTACTTAAGTAGCCAGTATCTGATTTTCCCAATAAATTGTAAACTGTTATTGTTTTTTTTTTTCTTTTTGGCCCTCAGCCCAGGTGTTAATTTCAGTACACTGGTTATGGAGAAACTGCCACATAGCACAGTGCATGTTGTACAGTACCCAGGATTACTCATTGTTGTTATATATAGATCGTAAATGTTGCCACCTACTTCTTTCATTGATCACTGTGTAGCTCACCACAACTCTCTCGTGTGGCACAAAAGCCCATGGTTACACTTACACGTGGCTTAAACTCTTCACTGTCTCCCTTTGTGTGCTTTTGTCCCACACCACCTGTTTGTTCACACAAACTTTGCACTTCATAGGTGTGCAAAGGAGAGGCATGCATTGCTCAGTATGGAAGTGATCACGCAGTAACACTATGTGCGTCAGCACGTTACAGTACCTGTGGTACATGTCTAGCAGTGTTTCGTAGGGGTATTTTTTATCCTGTTTGGCCCATCACTTTGTCTTGCATTTTAAGCTTTAACAGTGTCATTGTTCGTAATGATGCTTTGTGTTGATGATATCTCATACTGATGGTAGCTCAATCTGCTGCATGTATTCATTATGATGACCAGTGCTGTTACCACTTCCTGAAGTTACAGTTTACCTTCCAATTGATGAATAAATTCTTGAACTTGCATTTTGTAATAAGTATATAACAAACACACCATTTTATGTTTTTGGAAGGTTGCAGGGAGGGGGGGATCTTGTATGAATGGGGTGAATTTTGTGATTGGAATTTTTAGAAAGGCTACTTGTTTAGAACAGAGAGCTACATTTGAACTCTAAGAATAGAAATAGCTGAGCTATCCTGAGAGACAGATCCTGCCAAGGCATTGCATGACAGGGAATGAGCAGGTTGGTTTGTGGCTTGTGAGCTCAGTGTCAAAATGTTGAGGGATCAAACTGATTGTGGATGTGACATGTACTGTAATTACAAGGAAAGAATGCTTAAATATAGGACGTTCCTTCAGTGTCTCCCCCCCCCCCTCCATCCAAATACAAAATTCATTAACAGAGGTGTCAAAGTACACAGCTTACAAAATTAAAGTACAGTACCTGTAATATGAAGCAGTAACTGTCATGATGTAACCTCAATGTTCAAGTATGGATCAATGTTTATTGATCTATCAAGATCATGTGATTTATAAATTACCCTCATAGCTGAATGTATGTTGTCTGTTGTTGGGATAATTTGCTAATTGTGACCTTTAGTAAGATTGATCATGATGTTAAATTGACCGGAGACGAGCTCTGTCAAGGTATTTTAGTACTGTAGATGTACAGTATAAAGTAGGCTACTCATCTTCTACTCTGAGAAAAAAATTGGGTCCTCTCTTGATAAGTTTTTGAATTAGTTTCATCAAGGAATTGGCAGGGAATCATTCAGTGTTTGTAGCAGTTTTCAGGTTTCTCTGTTATTTTGCTGCAAAATGTTAGAAAACCTTAATGGTGTATGCACAAAAAGTACACAATATTTCATGTGGGTAGCAATTTGATCATTTTGTGTAGCAGAGTGAGATGGGATGCCAGATGAGATGCATGTAAATCATTCACTAACCAGGGCCACCAGGCTATAATTATAGATGATCCAGGTTGCTTAAAAAGTGATTAAAGGCTCAGTTGCGTATTGGAATCTGTTCCGCTAAATCAGTTTGCCTTTGGAGTACTTTGTAATGGTTCAACATTTATCTCAGTGGATGAAAACAACACCATACGTAGTATAACAGTAATGGCTGAAAATGTCATTGAAAGTTCACAGTACTTCTGAAAAGTATGCAGTTGTTGGTGTATGATACTGTAAAATACCGCAGTCCGTGGTGATCCCCCGAATACACTGTTCATTTTCAGTGAATTTTCTCCCATACTTTTTTGTAACGGTATATTTTCTAATTTCAACAAATGTTTCTTTTAATTTCCAGAACATTAAGGTGAACTGGGCAACAACATCAGCCAGGAAGGAAAGTAAGTATTGTTAACAAAAACAAGCTCGGTGCTTGTGATTTTTTTTTGTCCCCTGTATTGATGCTTTTCTGTCAATGTTTATGAATGGTCTTGGCATTGATACCTCTCTGAAAATTGGTATGGTGTGTGTAATTTCAAACTTGTGTGGTACATAATATATCAATGTACATACAGTACCATAACCATACACTTGGTAGGAATGTGTTGTATTCATTGGGTATCTGATTCCTATTGCTTTTGGTAATGTCATGTAAAATATCACAACATGTTCATTTCAGCTTAGTATTTAAACACTAGTTCATGAGGTTACCCTGAAATGGAATACACAGATGTTTCTGAGGAATGCCAAGCTAATATGCAGTATGGGAAAGGACCGTACATACTTTTTTTTCCCTGATGAAACTTGTGAACCAAAAAAAAAGAAAAAATTATAGAAAGCAACACAGTTGATCAATATCATACACATGGCACACAGTTAGGCCATAGTTGTCGTAGTTTTGGTAAAAAACTTCATAATAATGAATGGGTATTAATTTATAAAATCTTGAATTGGTTGCTTTTTAGTTCGGGGAACAGGTACGTTATCATCCAGTGACTACATGCTGTGGCATCATAGGAAACAAATTTAGACAGATCAGGATGGACATGACATAATTATCTTTTCCTTGCAGGATGGTTTTACCCCCAATGTTTCAAATAAGAATAAACCTTATTGTGTTGTAAATGTGGCACAAATCAAATCCCTGAGTCAGTAGAGGATCCCTGTCATTTTTGGTGGTGATGTCATGCATACTAATGAGTAGACAGGGCTTGATATGAAAAATCTTGAAGGCCTCTAGTGTATCCTTTACATGGTCAACTGTGGGGCTCCATGTTCAGTGAGATTTGAAAGATCCCTTAGCATTTTTTAAGATATGTGCATAAATGTTGAATTGATTTGTATGTTTTTTCGCATTACTAAATTCGGAAATTTTGTCATATGTACGTAAGTCGATCTGCATTAAATGTATGGTGGAAATCTAAATGCATCTTTGTATTCTGGTTGTAGAATTGAATGCACAGGAAATTAATGCACATCAAGGTCTTGTTTAGACAAATACCAAAGGAAATGTCACAGATATATTTGTTTGATTACAAAATGGGAGCAGCTACTGTTAATTTGTCACACAGTGGTGTTATTTCTCTTCTCTAGAAGAAACGTAAGTTTATTACTTTCACTTTTATCAGGTTTACAGTAGGTTGCTATTGTATCAGCTTCTCCAAAATAACGTCTTTCTTTGGTTCCAGAATTTTTCGGGCAGCGGGGTACAAGATCGTATGGTGGTAAATTTGCTCCTCTTTATTTTAGTTGTTGTATGGGACCTCTAAAAAAAAAAAAAAAAAACCATCACATTCCATGAAAATTTGAAATATTTGATCTTTCTTCTTTAAATCACTGTTTTAAATTAGTGTAAATAAAAAAGAGGTGCATTGCAGTGTATCACTGAGGTGTATTTCTTCAAAGAGTCTGCCTCTACAGTGAACAAGGATTTCTCCTCATTTTCCAGTCCTCAGTGAATAGTTTCTTTATTTACATTGCAATACGTGCATTATGTGGCATTAATGCTTCTATAGTGTAATACGCAACAGTGAGGCTAAGGCTCGATAAATTGCCATTTCCCAAGAGGCCTTTCTTTATCCGAATGTCACTAGTATTTGTTGCATTTACTTCATCATTTTCATCAATTCCTGTATCTCCATGCCAACAGTTTTTCACATTTCACATATATAACGCCCTGTTGCAACATTCTTGTCATCTCAAAGTAGGATGACTAGGCTAGAAACATTGAACTCTCTGCAGTATCCATTGTATGATTCCATCAGATAATATCAGCAGATGAAGTTTTAGAAAGGTTCACCAGAAAAAAAATCTAGGAAGGCAGGTATCAGAAATTGAGGGATGCTCTTCTCCCTGTATCGGTGAAAAGTGTATCTGACTAGTATGTTCTGTTTTGGAAGTTAGAGATATTTAATTCCTTCGTCACAGCGTTGCATTGCATTATGGGAAATCTGTTATATCATAACAGTCACACTTATTGAACATTTTTTTTTTGTATTTGTAATCTTGACTGCCTTAAAAGAAGCATTGCCTTTATTTTCGTAACATTTTATGCTTGAAACTCGGTCGATTGTCTACTTGTGTCGAATTTCAAGCTTAAATATGCACTTTCAAAGAACAGCAAAAGCTTTCTGCAGTAAGTTTGGCAAATGGAAATCTATCAACTCGACGTGTCTTCTGACCACCAAAGTCAGTCGTTCTTCGAAAAGGATATCGGAGTGGGGTTGGAAGCGCTCCCAGTGACAGAATATCTGCTGCCAGTTTCCTTTATATGTACTTGAGATGTATCAAGAGCATTGTCACAAATTGTAATTATGTTGGTCAGTGTCATGCTCATTGCAGAGCGGCCTTTGGTGAAAAAACCATGGTTCTTTTAAAACCACTTCTCATCAGTTTTTTTTCCAATGACCCACACTTTCATATCACAAACACACTGCATGGCGCAAGAAATAGCTTTTGAACTCTCACCCACAAATACTCTTCATGATGAAGGATACATGCAGCAGTGTGTGTCATCAGCTGTTTAGAAGTTTGTGTGATGTACGTAGTCGACACCATCTGGTGATGTGAAATTTCTGTGTGGTGGGTGTTGTGCATTGTGAACCACTGATGGTTCCAGATCCTGGTGGGACTCCAGAAGAGAGAGGGCTTTTGGAACAGTGCGGCAGTCACCTGCGTAGATCCACTGTAGAGCTTGAATCCATCGATACTGTATTGGCAATGGAAGTACTTAGTTAATGTCAGAGCGAGACAGCATATTGTGTCACCTTGTCATGATTTGATCCATTGTAGAGCCAATTCGGAAATGTGGTGTTGCTGATGTACAGATATTTGAGAAGGGTACAGTGATCAGGAGTACCCACAAAGTCTTCAGGAAAGTGTAGCATAACAAGGATGGCTTCCTGATTTTTTTCAGTGGTTCACAATAATCATTTGCACTCTGTACAAGGCTGTCTCAGTAAGTACTTTGAAACTGATGATACAGTATGCCAACTGTTTCCTTCCAATGAAAATTGTACAACTGGAGGTAATGTAAGAGTCAAGCTGAGCAGACACTAGTGTTTTCAGAGGTTACCCGGGTACTTGCGCAGTATTTTATTACCCAGATCCAAAATTACCACCTGATTCCTTCATAAAGTGACCATTGAAGTCTGGTACCCAAGTCTGAAATTTGGACCCAGTGCAAGCACTAGTTTAAATGACTGTAACAACTGTAAAAACACTGAAAGACACCTGCAGGAGTACTGTAGCAGCAGAGTTTTGTTACAATCATCAGTATGACCCTCATGGGAGACCTTGCCACATGAAAAGGGGGCAGCACATGATTCAGAAACACCAGTGGAATCAGGGATTCATGTACCATAGGAATGATGTTGCAGCATCAATACTCAGGAGGGATTGTACCTTGTTGTGGAAATAGAACCAAACAAAATTATTGGCAGGATACTTGTTGCAACTCACGGCTAGTTAAAGCACTGTATAATACTGTATAATGTGATAAACAAGTTTATGGGATGGAGGGAACAGCTATGATCAGGTAGAGAGCAGACCCTGTCGAAACGTTTCCAAGGTCATTTTCAGTATGGACATACCTCAGTTGACTTCATCAATGCAAGCAATGTGAGGTCTCCAGTGTGGACTTGTTTGTGAGGTGACGCGCATTAGAAGACAAATTAGTACAGAAGCGTATGAGGTAAATGTCATCCTTGTGATGGATTTTAAGGGGGCTCATTGAGTCAATATTGAGTCAGTAAGTTTGTGAGGATTTTGAGGGATGCAAATGCATGGCACTGCCTGTCATTAGTGTAATTAGTCAAGTCCCACATTCAGTAGTTTCAAAAACTTTCCAAATATTTGAATTTTCACCCTGATTTGTACTGGCAGTGTGCATATAAATTAGCACTAGTGTACTGTGAAAAGTGTCCCATCACAAGGGTTTGAAAACTGTATCATTAAGCACTCACTCTCTTAATGGTCCTTTGTATGTGACACATTGGAATCCTCTTAGTTTCACAATCTGTCATTAGTCTGTGAATCAAACTTGGCAGGTTCAGGGAAAGTTGGTAAATTTTATGGAATAAATCAGTGTGCCTCCCTAATGAACAATTCGACTTAATAGATCACTATTATTAGGATGTTTTTGATTGTCTGAAATACATTAACAATTTAACAAGTCAAGTGAATATTACAATTTCACTTAAATTGTGTACACTTAAACGTTACATCCAATCCTATTCAAAGTTTGACACTTCAATGAATTGAGAAGCATTTTTAGTGCACACTTAATTGATGGTTCTCAAAAACTTCAAAGTTACCATAAACTCTTGTCATTTTCTCTGAACCCTGTGCACTTCCTAAAGTAATGTGTCAGATGTGTATTCTTTATATGGTGGCACTCGATGCATTGCAGTATTTGTAAAAATAACTGTTGTCTATCTACATATATAACTAACATTGTAAGAGTGACTCATTAATGTTCAAACCAACAATAGTCAGTGAGCCAATCAGTAACTAGTAAGGAGGGTTGTTGATTTGAACTGTACTATTAAAGTTTCCTCCTAGCATGTTTAGAGATAATCCTCTAGCTTTAACCTTTGCCATTTTGGCCAGTGTGATGTATGTGGAAAATGTCACACATTTTTACACCAGTGGGTAATGCACTCTGAGAGCAGCAGAAATTCCAGGTATTCATCAAATTTTTCCCCACATTCAGAAAAAAGTGAAGACGTAAATCAGCCTCTCAATGCTTGACTTTGGTTATGGAAGGATGTGGCTATGGCTAATTCTGGTATTAGAATCAAAGCGTAGTGATGTGGTTATTACTTTTTTGAGAGTCAATCAGTCACAATGAGCTCATTTTAGTCCTATTTTTTGGATAGCTGTCCCAATTTTCTGATGGTTGGAGTTCTTTGAATGCAACTGAGTCTGCTTTCATTTAGTGTTAACTTAAACAGGTCAGAAAATCATAGTAACATGAGAAGTTGTTGGTGTAATTATGGACAACAAATCTCACACATCAGCTGCCCCTCCCCTCTCTGAGTACATCCAGTGATTTGAAGTAGATCCAGGTAACATTTTGAAGCAGAACCAGAAACCATTTCTGTCCAAGTTCATGGATGCAAATCATGTGAACAAATTTTGTATGGTACCAACCTGACTGCTGTACAATTTGTAATCTTATTCTTTGCATAAACCTTCAGCAATTTATCAAGAGCATCCCGGTGGTGACAAACATGGCAACAAGCCAACGAACACATTTGAGTAAAACACTTGGAAGTGCTACAGTAGTGTGTTTGCTGAAATACATTGAAGGTGTTTATGATTGGGCAAAAACAACCATCTCAAGATGGGCACTGCAACTTTCCTTTTCTTATTTATGATATTCTTTCCTGCCATCGTTGGTTCTCTATCCATCTGCCCATTGTGGGCTCATTGAAACTATCCACTGGTTTAAAGTGGACATCTGTAGATTGTGTTGTACTTTTGATTGGCATTCAATGGTTTTTACTGTTGCTATTATAATTTGCAGAGAGTTACAGCCTGTTCGTGGGAGATCTTGCATCAGAGGTTGATCAGGAGCTTCTGGCCAAGGCTTTTCGTCCCTTCGGGGTGGTGTTGTAAGTATCGCCAAACCATTCAAAGTGCTCCCTCATTTCTTTTCTTTCGCTTCCTCAGCTTCTTCTCATCTTTGTCTGCGCTATTTTGAGCTCCAAACGAAACCTCCCTCTCCTTCCTAAAGAAAAAAGGGGGGGACTCGGGAGAAAAAACAAATGGGCAGCAGTCACCCAACAAGTCAAAGTTGCTTTGTGTTGTTTTATTTTTTTTTCTTTTCTTATTTGGTGGTGTGCTTCATCGTTTGTATCATGTAACAGCTGTTTTTACGTAGGATTCTCTCGAACACAAACCTCTTCACTTGCCATGACGTAAGGATTGCCGTCGATGATACTTCACATTCTGCCTTTTAGTAACTTCAATAGGTTTTGTTTAGTGGTTAGTAGATGGTGATTATGAGTATCATACTTGGAAATTGGCACACCTGCACGTGAATTAAAAAAATAAAAGCTGAAACTGGATTACTTAACTAAAAGGAGAAAAATAATACCAATTAGTCCATGTCAAAAGTTCACATTAGAGCAACTTTCCGCAGCACACAAACGTAAAGACTAATCTAAGGTGTACATTGAACGTGTGAGAAGTGTGTTGTAGAAATGGGAGGCGTAGTACAGCATGCATTCATGCCACTCTACTGCCTGTGCTTGAATGTTGGCCTGTGGAATGTGTAGCAACACAAAATGGCATAATGTACATGAAGATCACACATATCCAGTATATGCTGTGGTTGGAGTGTGCCATGAAGTGCATAGAACTACATAGCCACATCAAGACCAACCTTTGGTCTGTGCAAGAAGTATTGCTCATTGGATAGTAGCACATGTGAAACATGGAAGACCTTCTCCAGTCTTTTCAACTGTAGAAGAATATTTTAGAATGGATTGTAATACAGCAAAAATTTTATAATTCAATTCAATGTTATTCCACAAATGATGTCAATACAAAGAAAAAAAACGGACAGGTAAGAATAGCAGGAAATCATTTGAAGGACACTACAAAATCAGACAGAATGTTTATCGGGCTAGCAACCCTAAAAGAAATGAAAAAAAATATTAACAGAAAACAAGAAGGAAAAAAAATGCGAAAGGAACACACACCAGGGAAAAGAGGGAAGTTTTCACTACACTATAAATAAAAAAATACTTGTTAATGATTGACTGCTTGATTCTGTTTTGGAACATGTTGACGAATGAGATGTCTGAATGTTGGAGAGTATATCATGTCATAGCCTAAGACCATCATGTCCACAGCTATAAGACCATTCTGCAGACTGTTAGAAGTACGTATGTTGCAGAATGGAGTAATACAACATAACAACAAGACCACTCTATGGACTCTGCTTTAAGTTTGTTGTAGATTGTTTTGTTGGATACATCAAGACCATTCAGTGTGTCGTGTTTACGTGCGTGTTACAGAACATGGTAATGCCACCATGACAACACAAAACCACTCTTTAGTGAGTTAACTGAGACTTTGTTGTAGAATGGATACTACACAATTGATACTTGAATGACATTCATCCCTATGCTTGAAGTGTGTGTGGAATGAACTGTTAATGGAAATATGTAGTAGAATGAATGATAACGTTACGTACAATACAGTATGAATATGTATGTACGTTTTTAACCACTCATCTGTATGCATTAGAGATACTAATTTGGAAGTAATTATTTAGCTTAAACAACATTAACATCATAAAAACTCTTTCCCTACTTCTTTCTCTCTCTCTCTCTCTCTCTCTCTCTCTCTTTGGTTTGTTTAATTCACTATGCAGTCACAATGTTTTCACTGCATTCAAAAAAGTACAGCTATGTGCCAGAATGTGGCTGATTACTTGTCTTATTATGAACATTCATGCCAAATAGTCCATTATGCACTGCAAAAAGTTTTAAACATTCTTTTGTCATAACCTTTGCTCTGTGATACCAGAGATGTTATGCCTTTCACTTTTTCTTTTTATTAATTTAACGGTAGCGTCTGTAAGGATGCCCCAATTTATGGAATACTTACAGAGTAAATAATCTTCAGCACTTGGAGAGAGAGAGATAGGGATCATAGTAGTACTGTTTGTAGGGTGTTAATGCCACCAAATTCCTAGTAACGAGGGCGCCGTACTAGAATTAGTTTTGAGGATTATTTGAGCAAAGGTCAAATGTATGCATTAGTGGGGCAAGGGGTAAGTATAGTCCTCATGAATACCCACACCAGGGAGTTGTGGGGATGCTGTTAGTAACATTCAGATACCCTTTGTTGAAACCAGCCGAGGATAACTTCTTGTTGAAATTTAAGGTTGTTCTCTGCCCCACGTTGTTGTCATTAGTACAGTACATTTATTGAACATAATATTCCAGAGTGTTGTTCCAAGCTTTTTACAATACAAATTCATTGCCAATTGTCATTTTAGATATTCTAAATATAACTGAATGTGAATGAAATGGTAATTTGGTTGTCCATGGGGCAACCGTGTGATGAAATTTGGTTATCATGTACAGTAGAAACTAGTTTCTTGTCTGGTGGGACTACTGTGGCACTAAACGTGACCCTTGGTTGTCTTTTTGTATCAGTACTGTATTTTGGCACACATTAGTTCACAATTTATTCTCCTCATTCTGTTTTATTTTAATGTTGCTGTTTGTCTTGTTTTTGTATGTGTCATGGATATTGTTTATACTGGTGTTGAGTGTTATATTTAGCTGAAAGTGCACATATGCTCCCAACTTGTAACACTTGTGCCGTCATAGCACAGAGTAACTTCTAGTCAAGGACGTTGCGCCTGTGGGAATGATGCCCCTCTGTGCATGCCCATGCCATTTTACAATTAATTCTAAAGTGTACTGTATCCTTTTCACAAAATTGGCAAGTCTTACCTGTTTGAACATTTTGTCTTTTGTACAGTACCGTGCTGCATAATACATGGTCAAGTTGAAATGTGTGGTCTTATTTCCCGTTTTCCTTCAGTGATTTCATCTCACTGCTATTGCTAGAATGGACGAATTCAATGGCCCTTGTTCACCAAATTGTTGCAAATCAGTTTTGAGTCGTAGAAATAGCGCAACACATTTTTATTCAGTACGCTTCACCAATTTTGTTAATTTCCCGGATTGACCTGAACCCCCCTGTCCTTGCGGTCAATGCTAGATGCGTGATGCTCGTTGCTTATGGCGTATGCTCTGAGACTGCAGACAGCTGAAATTATTTTGAAGCTTATGATTGTCTCATATTTAAAACTGCTTGTCGATCCTAACAAGAATGATCAACGAAGAAGAATGTCCGGAGTAGTTTTTCAGTATATTTTCATTTCCATTGCTTGATATGTTTATGACTAAAGGAGTGACTGCTGCCCATTCAGTATGTTTTTGTTTTTTTTTCTAATCTTGCTTTTCTGTTAAAACAGACATGCCCTGTTTGATAAATTGTGTTCTTGACTACAACAAAAAAATCAGACAAGAGAATGGAGTATGATCAAATGAAAAACTTCAGTAAAAGTGATGGAGATTTTTGGGGTGACACGTTCGATACAAATGTGGAAAATGTTCGTCTGCAACAGAACATGGAAAATCTGAAAGGAATTCCTGAAGCCATCAAACTAGCTAATCTGCCGAGAAGCAAGATCCAAAAACAGGCAGCATTAAAACAAACATCATAAAGGAACCATCATACCATCAGGAATAAACAGGGCCAAAAGTGACCAAAATGAGGGGGATTAAAAATCAAAATTTAACCTAGAGAAACGTTGGGTTTTGGTGTTTCTTTTTATACCTTTTTGTGCTTTTGTTCATTCCTATTATTAATTTTTTTTTTTACCATTTTCGTCAGTGTTTTGGCTCCTTTTAATCAATAAACCGAGACATTACGTAATGTTGCTGTACGATTTTCCAAATTTACAGTGTTACAGGCGATTTGGACAAGGCTCCTTGGGATCCACCACGTCCGTACTTAAACGAATCCAGACCAGGAAAGCGTATGAGCTTCCTTTGTTTTCCTTGTTCATTTCCATTCTCTTTAAAATATTTTCAACAGTTTTTTTTTTTTTTTTTTTTTAAATTTTTTGGTGTTTTGAATAGTCTCTTTTGTTGAAAGGAAATACTGGAAGCTCTAAAATATTTTTTTTTTTAATGAAACACCCCAAAACTCGTCCCATATCAGTGTGCAAAACAAGATCAGATTTGAAATGGTGGGCCCATTGCTTTAATCTCTACTAGTTATAAATAATTTTGCCAGCGAACACAATCGGAAACAAGTCTATAATAACCAAAGGTTTACTCTTTTGTTAAAAAGTTGTGGTTTGTGAGGAGGAGTTTTTGTTCTGCTACAGTTGTTTCAGTAGGCGTGAAAGAATCCCTCCCCTCCTGTGACCTTCATGTTTGGTGACTTTTTGTAACTTTGCAGCATGGGTAAAAGGGGCTCACATGAACAACATATTATATTTGCCCATACACTTTAATACCGTTCCATCCGTTCTTTTCCTTTCTTTTTTTTTTACCGTCAGTAGTTGATGATGTTGTGGGTTGCTTTTGTGATGTGTGATCTTGTGGAAGTGTTACGTGTTGTGCTATATTTCTACTTGAGAAACACACAAGTAAAAAGACAGTGTCCACCCTACAGTTACATAACTGGATTGCAGTGTTACTATGCCTGCAAATTAGGTATAGGTGTGTAGCATGTTCAGGACAGCAATGCTCTTGTTAACTAGGAAATCGGTACAGTACGTATTAGCATTGCTGTTGTGCAAAACTGTATAAACATTACAGCCTGTAAAATGAAATCACTGCAATGTTAAACAGGTCAACAAGACAGCTTGAAGTTAGCTTCTGTTGTCACAAAAGACTGAAGTCAGTGTGGCAGCAATACTGAATGCAGTGTATTATAAAAAGCATTGTCATTACAAAGGAATCAGAACAATATAGTAGTGAGTATCATATAATTCGTGACGGTAATGGTTCTGTCTCTGATGAAGTTACCACAGGGGCATTTTCTGTCACAAATGAAAATTTTCAGTACAGCAGCCTGTTGCCACACAGGAAATGATCGCACAGTCCCCATTTGTTTGTGTCATCAAAATAATGGATAATGTTCTGTCCAAGTTAGGCTGGGATACATCGTCAGTTTGAACATTGCATCATTACCTCCTGCAGTTTAAGCATGGGAATAGATTTATCAAAAACAAAACAAGCTGAAGTGCCTTTTCCCCAGCTGTGCAAATCAGAACGGTTGAAGGGGAAAATGACTGCAATATCATCAAGTGGTAGAAACAGTGCAAATAGCAAGACTGTACTGAGCAACTCAACTGACGATAAGGATAATTTTTAGTGTGCATCCTGTTCTATAGACTAAACTGCAAGGAACAAAGTATAAGTTGTTTCAATGAACAGGGAAGGCTGCGGTTGCTATCGGTTTGCAGATAGATGGTCAAATCTTGCTACTTTGATTTTGCTTTTTTGTGTCAGATCATCACTAAGTCGAAACTTAAAGCGGTAATCATGGTTTGGGACGTGCTTTGTGTGTTTTTTGTAAGATATCTGTTCGTCTTTTACAGATTCGTTTAACGTTATATAGCAGTGAACCCTGAGGAACATACACCACCAGCAGCAAAATGACTTGTTTGAATCTTGCCTACAATGTTCAAAAGCTTTTGACACACAGTACCTGATCAGTTACACCAGCTGTGACATTAGTTTGTATCTGCCATTCATTGCCAACTTGTCGCCACGTCTTTATCAATATCCTTCTACTGTATAGAGATTCTGTAATTTTACATCAGACAAATTTGTGTACTATCTATATGTTTGGCATGCTCAGTAATACATGTAGTCCACACAGTATACCCTACTTAATACAAGTGGCTCTCCCACAGTGGCACCCTGTTTCCATGAAGTGAAGTTTGTTATCATTCCGCAATCATACTGGAGTGGTTGATGTCAACACCATCTGCATAGTAGAGTACTATACAGTACCAAGGTAGAAAAGGTCTGTTTCTCACTTTGACTCACCGCATATCATTTGGTTGGTCGGTACACCTTACCATATGGCATTTGATCGGGTGGTGTCATGGTGCACCTTACGATCAGTGACATAAAGGACGATTGATTGTTCATACAGTAGTTGACAAATCTCTGAATATGAAATTCCTAAATCAATTTGTTCATCAATGTAAGAGACAGCTGTCAAAGAAATATTTAAGGATCAAACTCATATTCTCAAATACCAGCTGGATAAATGCCCTGTGCTTTGCCATGCAGCTTTTCACTGTTATTTGAAAATTTCTGGGAGTGGCTTCTTTCTCTGTCAGTGTTGTAGGCAATGTCGTTTGACTGTGACTGGCAGTGAGCTACTTATCCATCCTGGGATACTTAAACCAAAATGGTTTGTCTGATGATCCTTGGTTGCACTTGCACAGTATGTTGCTGTTTGTACAAGTATGCTTTCTAGATATACAGATGGTACCAGAATGGTAGAGATTGCTTCTAAAGGTTGGACTACACATCAACAGTGCATTTAGATGTCAGCAAAGATAATTGGGTATGAGGTATAGGGAACGTAGGATGAATCGGTAGGGGAGGGAAATCCCATAACATCATGAGGGTTGCTTATATGTATTAAATTCATGCCTTTACACTTTGGAAATTATTTCCAGCAACATGACCACTCTGTATACTGAAAACACACTTTGAAATCAGTTACATTTGATAAGATACAGTGCAAACTTAGCAGGAATATTTTTGACTGTCCACCATTTTGAGCAAATTTGTCAATTGTACAGCATTAAACCAGTAAGTAAGTACAAAACTCCTTATTAGGGTTGTCTGATTCAAATCAAGCAGATTAAAATTGCAATTAAAATCATGATTTTTTTTTTTTAATTTTAGGCAACCCTGCTTTTTGTAGGACTGCAGTTCATTCCCCAGATGATTTCTGAAGCTGCATGTTTCACTGACTTGTGAAAGTGTGGGTTTGGGATTTATTTGCAGATAGTTGACCTAATTTCATTTACCTAGATACACCATTAGAAACACTCTAAAAAAAAACAAACAAACATGTATGTTAGATCAGAATGTTCGTTAGATGGTTTTTCTTCATTTGTCACAAACTAATAATCCTGAAGTTCAGGTTCACCTCTCATCAAGAGATACTTTTATTCATATCCATCTGCCTCATGCAATCTTGAGATACAGATGACACAATTTGAACTGTATTTTTTTTTGCATTTGCAAACATACATACTTTCTCGTAACCTTTTTTCTTTTTGTATTTTTTTATTTCTGCTTCCATCCTTTTCCATTTCTAGCTCTTTTCTTGTATCAGTAACCCCCTACCGCAATGACTAAAAGTTTAATTTTATTAGTGTAGAAGCATGGAAGACGAGTAGTGTTGTAAAATTTGCATATATTTGATGTTGTTGGAACCTGTTTTGTCCCATAAAGACTACAACCTAAAATCTTGGTGGTTCAATTAGATCAAAGATGTGATTATTTCTTGGAGAACAGTCATGAAATATGGGCTGTTACACTTCCACTCTTACCCTCGCTATCTAACCTCAGCAACAAATCTGTTTCAGTTCTTCTTGCTCTGTTACCTAAATGCCGTTTATCATTGCCAATATTTTTTTTTTACCCCAAAAACAAAAGTAGTGGAAGCAGACATTTTTTTTTCACCAGTTGATATGTTTTTCCCTCTTTGTTCATTGGTATGATAGAGTATTGTGCATGTGGTGGTGAAGCCAGCCTGTGGTGTGCCTGTATCCGACAATCCATGCCACGTAGGGAGGTTGTTGTAACACAGCTGCCTTTGTGTGACTAGCTGCCACTAGAGGCAGATTTGTAAACAGCAAATATTTGCAGTAAAGCTACTCTGAGTTTGGAGAGCAAGAGAGATTTTGTGTGCCTAAACTCATTGCCTTTTTGTGTGTGTGCTTGTACTAATACTCTCATCCCTACATTTTGCATACTTTTTTGTTTCTTCCATGTTTTCGTTATTATACATGTGATGTTTTGTGATATTGATTGCCACACACACACACACAAACACACACATATACCATGATCCTTCAGCAGAGACACATCCATTTGTGTGAATGAAGCAAACACAGACCGCATTACAAGAAAGGTAAACATGGAACGTCCAAATATCCTTTGGTGATGACAAAAGTTGCCTGATTTCTTGTCATAATTACACAAGTGAGTAGAAGCTGAAATCAATTAACCAAGACTTCTCACATTGGATAGTGTACAGTATATGCTCCAAAATAACAAGAATCCTGTTCATCGGGTTTTTTTGTTCTTCTTTCCTGCTCACTGGACAAAAAAAAGAGGCCGTTGTAAACTCACCATTACAGAAAGTACTGTACTGTAGGTTTTGTCAATTGGACAGGCACTGTCCATCAAACTACACTGTCCTTTATTGACAAAAAGACCTGCAAGGTTTGAATAGAATAGATTGTGTGCCATCATTCATCAAAATGTCCACCAGCAACTTGCTCCATCTGCCTCCTCACATGGATGCAATTAAAATGTGAAAGTCTGAAATCATCTCCCCAACAGTATGGGATGTGGGTCAAATGGGCGTCACTCGTGGAGAGGGGGCCTGGTGATCAATACATTAGATTTACACCGGAAACAGTTCTGGAGCAATTTGTCTGCAAAATGGCAACATAGACGCCCGTGTGCTCTCATCATCATTAATATGGTATCTTTGTTTTTTGCCACTTTCAGGGATTCTCGTGTCGTGAAAGACCAGAGCACTGGTCACTCCAGAGGATACGGTTTCGTTGCTTTCGCGAGAGAATCGGTGAGTGCCTCCCAGGCCTTGAGTGTTAGATTTTCCCATGTGTGCTGCATCTCACACTCCTAGGAAAATTAAGGAGTGTTGCAGGTGTGCTATTTTATTAAAGCTAAATTGATTTGTGTAAGTTCCCGTTCTCATATAGGGGTGCAGAAGTTTGCACTTTTTACAGTTATTTGAGATGAGTGATGGGTGTGCTCTGGCAGTCCCATGCCTCAGAATTCAAGGCCTGGTTTCCAGTTGTGTCCTCTTTGTTGAGGATAACAATCTTTAACATTCTCACAGCTATTTTATCCCTCTTTGGATTGAGATAGTTATGTAGCTGTCAGGAAGACTTTAAGTACTTGACTGTGGAGTCTCTCAAAATTTAAGCTGCTGAGAAAGTTTCTACTTAGAAAATTTTTGCTAAGTTTAATCTTTCTGGCCCAGTGGAAGAGAGATTGCACAGAAGTGTGTATGTTAAATCTTACTCTTGCATGCACATCCTCCTATACCAAAAATGGGCATCATCAAAGTTTCATGCAAAGAAAAGTGATAGTTGCCCGAATGGTAGGTAGTTTCGCAGAATGCATAAAAATTAGAGATCAGTGGATAATTGGATCAGGTCATTGGATCAAGCGTCATTTACCACTGTTGGTAAAACATGGCATCTATGAAATTCATCGTAAATTTGTGGATGTTTAGCAGCTGTTTGCACCAATAGACATATTAATCTGTGCACCAGGGTTGGAATTAAGAAATGCCTCACAAGGTCTATTTTGCATATGTAAAGGTAAGACAAAGGACTTGTAAATGTGTTCATAAGGGCTCTTCTCTGTCATTCACAAGGGCTCTAAATTTCTAATACCTGTAATATTTGACTATGATTTGGAATAAGCAAAGCTTGAGGTGAGTGTATAATTTGAAACTTGAAGTGATGGATCAGGGGTCAGCAGATGTTCAAATTTCAATAAAGCAGATGTGCAGGGGTAGGAATGCCTCAGGAAGCATAAGGAATGTTTAGCCACACAGTGAAACATGTAGCAGCATTGATAGCCCAAAAATACCAGGTATTGGCCAATGTTGTGTGAAAACCATTGGCCATTATATCAGCAGTGAAAAACCCACATTGGTTAACCCCTACATAAATTATCTGTGTCATTGTTTGCAATTATCGAGGGGTCATAACCAGGTATTGTTCTATATAGTTTGCACTTGGTGCACCGGTGTGACTGTGTAATTTCCAGACATCTGAACTGAGCAGTACTACTCTCATGAACACATTGACATACACACAGACAGACATCAGTGACATGTCCAATACTTCCTCATCTGTATCATCTCACAGGGGTGGCTCCCATTACAAGAGACAATGGTGGAGTGAACCTTTTACGTTACCAGAGCTATTTGGGCTTACTTGCAATACATAGGCTTTTGTAATGTCTATGTTCACAAGAGGAAGGTTGGTATCTGAGATAATGGAATTTTCAAAATTTATGCCCGCTGCAGTTAAGGCAGGCTGTGCTCTTTTAGGAGAAAAGAAAATAAGTTCTTTATCATTTATCTCCCTTTATACTCTTCCATCCATTTGTTACCAACCTAGAAAGCAACATCTACGGCACATTTTTGTCTGGAGAAATTTTAGTAACAAGAGTGTCAATCACATTGTGGTAAATGTGTGGCACTTTGGGCTTGTGAATACTCCCATTGTGCACCTCCTATGCTTACAGATTTCTTTTGGAAATTGGACTATATTTGGACAAATAGACCACAGTATGGTAGTTTTTACAGCCTTTTGCAATTGTAAGACGTATAGCCAGTCCTTTGGTGTACTTATGAAAATGGAGGATTAAACAGCACATCCGTTTTTGCTCACCCTGCAGTGTTCAATACCATCAAAGAAAGTTCTCAAGTCGAAATATATGTGTCGTTATTGTTGTAAGATAAAACTGAAAGAGAGGTTCTTGTGGTTTGGTATAACAGATTCAGTTCATCAAGAGAATAGAGTGTCGTTTGAGGTGGGTCTACTGAAGCTTGGTGATAGGAGCCTTGCTGCTACTACGCTGTGGTAGACCTTATGCAGCATTAATTAAGACCCATTATGAGCCGCTGACAGTTTTCCCAGCTTGTGGCGTAGTATACAGGAACGACATCTTTGCTCCTTCTGCATCGTTCTGGGGTATTTGCTAGAAAAGACTATATTGATTGCTTTTTACACCATGTACAAGATTTCTCTGAGAAATGAAGCATGAAGGCCACTTGAATGTTACAGAATGTCCCAAATAGAATTGCTCAATTATTTCATGCCATTCTGTTCTTCTATTGTGGATATTTGGTGGTCAAAAATAAGGCAATGATGTTGCATTTGAGGCAATAGGTTATCCTTAGCAACAAAGTTAGTGATTTTAAGAATCATTATGCATAGATTCTTTGAAGAAAAGGATTTTACAACTCTTTACAACAGGTTTGTAACATGATCAACCTTCATTCTGTGATACAGCGATGTGAGACAGAGTTCGTAAGATCCTGGTAATCGCCATGCCTTGTCTCAGCAACCATGCTCAACAGTTCCAACCTCTGCGTGCACCTTCCACCAGTGTTCCCCCTAAGAAAGTATCAATTGGGTCAAAATATTGAATTATGAAAAAAAAAAAAAAAATTGACTACACTGTAAATTTCAATGTCATGTGACTGTGCACACATTGCATCTCTTCTAGGAGCAAATGCAACTGTCTATTTTTCACACAAACATCAGTGTGTCAAAATGACCAGCCCTTTTGTCAAGACCATGTCGTAGTGGCATGAGTGCAAACACTGCTGCTTTGAACATGTACATAGTGAATCACAGATTTCCAACTGATTATAGCAGATAAGTAGATCAGATGGTTCGAAAGTTTGTGGGAGTCTGTGATGGTTTGATTTTCAAATGATCATTTTATTCCTGATTTCTCATTTTTTGATGTCATCTGTGTATTTTTGTCTTTTTCAGGACGCTGAAAGTGCTATGAAACAGATGAACGGTGCTGTTTTGGGAGGAAAACCTATTCGCACTAATTGGGCTTCTCGCAAGCAGAACACAACCAAGAGTGAAAGTAAGCATTCTTACTTAACGCAGTAATTTCATTGAGGTCAAATTAAATTACAGACGCTGGTGAGATATGATACCAAAATAGCAATTCATTTGAGGTGGAAGGTCTGTTTCAAGTATCGGAAGAAGAGGCAGGAGTGTTATGGTTGTCGAATCAGTAGATGGATGACCTTTGTTTGCTATTCTTCGCCATTTTCAGTGTAGTATTTCAAAGTGATGACGGCTCTCATTTCACAAGTTGCAAGGAATTTCTGTTCATGTCCATTTTTGAAACCTGTGCATTTGTCACACTTGAGGATAGCTCCACCCCATTCTTCGCTGTACTTCTTCTCCTATAGTTTTTATGTATGAGGTGCACAAGTCATGCTCCAGGGCAGACTGGAGCAACCTACCGCCCCTGAAGAGACTCCATTGTTAAGGTCCATTTTTGAAGTTCAGTTGTCACACCGCAGTGTCAACTCGAACCAGCCCCAGCGTCTAGGGGGTCTACTTGGCTTTATTAAGACTGGTTGCGCAGACCGGCGTTCTTTCCGTTCGTTTCAAATCTCTCATTTGTACATGTGTGTCATTTACATTAAGATACTTGTATAAGTAGCGTGGAAATGGTTGTTTGAGGATGAAGACAACGAGCTATCCATTTTACAAATACATTTAACAGCCATAGTATTACTTAAATCTTTGTATTGATTAATTATCATCACCCACAGCCAAGGAGTATGACGATGTGTACAAGAAGACCAGTAACTCAAACACCACCGTGTACATCGGCAACACCCCGGACAATTTCAGCGGTAATTTCTCCAACAATTGTAAAAATGTATAATAAGAGCATTCCTCATTTACCATGGTGATTGGTTATCTTGCAAAAGGATGTAGGTATTACTACACTCAGCAGTGCCAAAGTCAGTGAAGAGGTTTACCAAGGTTCAAGATGCCAGAAAGATACCTCAGGTCAGGTGTAAATCTAACTTAGCAGAATATCTAAAAGATACCATCATTTGATGATGGCAAAGATATGTGCAAGTTTGATGATGGTACAGCATCTTGTAATAAAGTTAGCAACCGCAATTATGATGTCATGCTTTGGTTAGACACTAAGTTTGCATTCATTGGAAAAATTAGCTACATTTGGTTAATTTTCAGTTGATACAAAGTGCGGTACTGCCATGAGATAAACCTTTAGTGGTTTGTAGGAAGTGAGGGAGAAAGAGAACTCTTTTTTTCTATTAAAGAAAAAGTATCATCACTGTAAGAATGTTTTGTTTTAGGCGAAGCAGGTTCAAAGTATACTCTCTCTAAATGTTTCAGGTCTTTGATCTCCCTGATTATAATCACAGATTAAAGTTGATTGTTGATCGCATTTTATCATCTTTTTGATTTATTACATGCTCCTTTGCAGAGAGTGAGGTCAGAGAAATGTTTGAAAGTTACGGTCAGATTTTGGAGGTTCGAGTCTATGCTGACAGGAACTACGCATTTGTTAAGTAAGTTGGGACATGTATACTTTTACCGTTCTCCTTGTGGGCAAGTTTTTTCTTGGTGTTGTTAATATGAAGATGATATTTTGGAGAAATGTTTATGGTCACTGTGAAGACAAGAATCTCTTTTGTGAGTGGTAAGGGACTTAATAGGTGTGAATATTTACAGTAAAAGAATGGGATTTTTTATTGCTATTGCTTGTCATTTTATCATCTTAGAACAAATGCATGTACACAAAACAGGTTTCTCTGGAAGGCAAAGTAAGTTCATACACACATTTACCCTATTCACCATGCAGAACATTTACCCACCACATTGGTGCAGAACATAACCCCTCTGCACTTGTATAGAATGTTACTCCTCTGCAGAACTTCAATTACTCAACATTCAATGTTGACCTGGTTTTGGTTTCTGTGACTAACATTTAGAATGTGACCTTGTCTTTCAGGTATAGCGATCATGACCAAGCTGCCCAGGCTATTGTTGGCTGCCACGGTCAGCCTGTGCAGGATCGCACACTGAGGTGTGACTGGGGTAAGGAGGATACCCAGCATAAGGTAAGAGATGTGTGATTATTTTGTATTTACAAATATTCATGAAACAAATGTTTTACACGAGTTACCCTGTCTGGACAACATTTTCCATTCTGTGCTTTATTTAACGCAGTGTGGAGTGATTGATGATAGGTCAGGAAATGATCCTTAACAGGCTGGGTGACGATTCAACTTAGGTTTGACGCTTCTGAAGTTTTTGCTGAATATCCAGTAATATCATAATTCAGTGTTTTTGTAGAGTCAGTAACTAAGTATGCATTTTTAAATTTATAATGTCTTTATTAGCAGGTGTATCTTCCAGTAAAATTATTTTCAGTTGTAATATGAGGGTATTGATTAGTGATGGAAAGCCTACCAAAGTCAATGGGTGATGACTGCAACATCACACTGGTGATGTGCTGTTTGGTAGCTGCGGTTACTCTACAATGATATATCAGATTCATATCTTAGAAAAATTGTTGGTGCTGGTCACTCTACAGCAATAATTGATCCTGGCTCTCTTTCTATATGTTGCTCCAGTTTAATCATATACTGTATGATTCTACAAAAAGAGTTTATATCAAAAAGTGTTTCTAGGTTTTTCACCCCTGCCTAGTAAAAGCTGTCTTTTCAGGTGGCATCATGCCCATGATTGGGTGGCATGCTATGTCAGTATTCATCAGCAATTCCACGAATGATTGTGTAAAATCTCCTACGTTTGGCTCTCTTTGACCAAGTTTGTTGAGAGTGTAGCTAAAATTTGCCAAATCAAATCGGAATTTATGCCGATGTCACTCTAATGTGACCTATGCTCTAAGGTTACTGATCGTTTTAGTATATTTTTCTTTGTATTTGTTTGTTTTTTTTTGCAGAGCACCAGTGGCATGGCCCAGCCTTTCCTTCAGCAACAGCAGCAGCAGCAACAGCAGCAGCAGGCATACCAGCAGGCTGCACTGCTGTATAACTCCTTCTCCCAGCAACAGTCACCCTTTCAGCAACAGCAACCCCAGCAGCAGTTCAGTGGCAATCCCCCTCCAGGAATGTACGGCCAGCAGCCGTACGTCGGTAACAATCAGAGTCAGATGTACCCGTATTTTGAAAGGCAAGTCGCAGTTGCCCTCAGAACAATGAATGTATCCTTCTGATTTTTAAAACTTATTTGAAATTTACAGCATGTGACATGATATGTACAGATAGTTACATTCCAGATGATGAGATGAACGCCCCCATGAAAGTCTGTGCAAAAGTTGGTGTCTCATCAATTGTGATAAACTTTGTCAAGATGTAGTTTCAGTCTTATTTGGAATCTCAAGGAAAAGGTCAATATTTGTTGCGATTCACGTTTTCCTAACACGATAAATGTTTGTTTCTTATGCCATCCTGTGGCTAATGTAGATATGGTTATCACTGATTAACTCCCTAACTGACATTTAACCACTCTAAAACAAAACCAAAAAAAAAACGATTTAAAACAAAATATGGCAATAGCCAAGAAAAAGACCCTACTATGTGTTTGTGTGGATCATCATGTATTGCTCTCATCAGAGCCATATGAAGTCATACTGTGAAATTCAAGTCACTTTTGACCTCAGAACAATGAGTGTGTCACTCCAGTTTTGCAAACTTAGAAAATTTAAAGCAGTTGATGATGTTTTACAGATAATTGAGATAGTGGCCAATGCAATACTGTAAAACAACGTACAACATCCATCAATTTGAACATTTCTCCTTTAGCTAATGTTAAGTCTCTTTCTCCTATCGTGGGAAACATCCTTGTCAATTTCCAGTCGAAAACAAACCAGTGATTTCATTAATTTATGCTATTTGGAAACAGAGATCTTTGTTGTTGTAGCTGAAAATGTGGAAGAATTCCCGCTCTTGTCTCATCAGTCAAATGATTTCATGTGGTGTGAAAAAATTAACATTCCTTTTACTAAAATCCTAAATCATTTCTATTCCCTAAATTCCTAAATCGTCCGTAAGGATCAGTTTGATTGGACAGAGAAGACGCCCAGTATTTTGACGAAGTATTGGAAATAGTCCACAAGATCAAAATCTGTTGACCTTTTTCCACCAAATTACTTCAACTATGCTGGCTCACAGACAAATTAAGCAAAACTTCTGCTTTGCCTGATTCCAGTGTAAACATTCCCATATGCAGTAAAAGGGTAATTTTTTGTTGGGAAACAAACTGTTCTTACACATTACACAATAAATCCATTTCTCCCATGTCATTGCTTGGTTACCGTAATCATGGCTATGACTGCTAAACGTCCCAAATCAACCCCTCAAAAAAAAAAAAATCTTTTATGTAAAATAAAATATGGCAGAAGCCAAGGAATAGACCTTAATGTGTTTTGCGTGGATTGTTAGTATTATTATTACAATATATTTAGATATCAGTCTTTGTATTGGTCACCTAAGAGGCTTTTCTTTTTTCTTTCTCCACCACAGCGTGATGATGCAAACGAGTCAGTTCCCCAGTTACGGACAGGACGGATCTCACAGCACCTTCATGAACCAGTCCTCTAACTCGGCTGCTACCTCCCAGGGTGGATTCGGATACCAGCAGCAGTAGAGTAATTGATGTAGAAATTGTCTTTATACCAGGTAGATTTAGAATAAAAATTTAAAAAAAGAAAAAGATATCATTGTCAAAGGTTGTGGTGGTGAGGGTTTCATTATTTTTCTTGTGACTGGTTTTATTTCATTGATATTAAAAGTTTCTCTCACAATATAAAAGTGAGATAAAGGGTCAATTTAAGAAATTAACATTTGTAGATTAAATAGTGTTTTTCCTTAGGTTGTTGAAATCTTCCATTCATGATTAATGTTGTAAACATGTGTAATTTTGACAATTTAAGTAGAAAGTTAACTTTTTTTTCGTTTGCCAAGAATTGAATGTTAAAAGTCGCATCAGTCTTACATTTTGAGACAACAGTACTTAGTCATTTTTTTTTCCTCTCTCTCCTGGTTCAATAATTCACTTTATTACGAAGTCCTCATCTGCTGCAGTTATCTCCTTCACATATTATTTATCGTATGCTTTTTAATATGTATCGTTGACTGCTCAAAGAGACTGAAATTTTCAGAGTCATCGCTACTGCTACTTTACTACTACATTGGAAATAATTATCAGTAATGGCCACATAGCTTTGTCATGGAGAGTTGGTTGTTCTTGTTTTTTTTGACTGAGTGAGAAATACTATGCCTGTATCTTTACTTCTCGTGAGCCCCCTCCTGTTGTACCTTTTAAAACTCAATCTTTCTTCTTCTTCTTTCTTTTTTTCAAATTTAAACAACAGAATTTGTAATTTCAACAGATTTAACAGCCATATTTGTGATGTTTTTTTTGTTTCCATAAATGCAAATTTATACTATTGTTTCATTGTGTTTGGTTATGTTTCTTCAGGTTTTTCAATATTTTTTTTTGTCAAGACAAATTCAAGGTTTTTCTTTCCTTTTTTTGTTGTATTTTTTTTCTCAAAAGTGCTGGAAGCAATAGCACAATTGTACGACAACTTCATTTGACATTTTCATCATCCAGTAAATAATCTATCGGTGTTTTTTGACTTAACAACATTTTCTTCTTCACGTTCTTTTAAAATTCACCTTTACAATCATTGTAAATAAAAGATACGTTCGGTTATTTCAGGTATTTTTCAGCAGTTTCCTTCACATTCATGTCGAAGTATTTTTCCTCAATTATTGTCTACTAAAGTATACTCTGAAAAATCTTACTTTGCATTTTATGACCGCTTTATTTGGTTTCAATTTTAATGAGTACAGTTTGATAAAAAATTGGAAGAAACATGTGTAAACAACTTCAAAGTAAATCTCTTCTTTTTCCTTTTTCTTTTTTTTTGCTTCATCATTTCAAAGAATTTTTACAAATTTTTGTCCACTTCAAACAATTTAAGGTTCAGAATTATTGACATTGTAAAGAATAATGCAAGTTGTGCCTTCCTTAATCGTATAGTTGTGTAAACAGTTTGAACAGACAAGACTGTACAGCAATTTAAGCCAATATTTCTCAAGTTTTTTCTCTTTAAAAAATTTTGTCACATTTTGGTTTTCTCTCAAAAGTGTTTGTACAGGATTTCTCGTAGTTCGCTAATATCGTCGTCAAAGTGCAAGAGACATATTTTGTCATGGATGTTCAGCATGTGCCAGCTGTACCGTTATATTTTTCTTCTCTTTTCACGAAAGGGAAATTTTTTTTTTGTCTTTTAGAAGAAAAATCGAACTAATTTTGACTTGTGTGAAAAAAAATACTACTTACAACACTTTTTGATGTTTTTGCCAGCTTTTCCCAATTTTGTTGTAAATAGGCTACAAATTAGTATTTACAGAAGAAGAGAGATGTATTCTAAAATAACTATATCGTGACCTTTTCAATTTGTTTTTTTCACCTTCTCTACTTGATAAGCTTGTAAGTGGACCTGATTTGACTTCTAAGGCATACCAGATGCATTCCTGTAGGTCCAAAGATGATAATATATCTACCGTTACTTTTTATAACAATAGGATGACTTCTGAATGTTTTTGGTATTTTCATTTTTCCGTTTTCGTACATGAAGGGTGGGAAATAGTTAATTACATTAAAGATAGTATAACGTTGGGGATGGAAAGTGGAATAAATAAAGGAACCCTGGTGACACAAATCCCTTGATCTCTCGCATTTTGTTGCTGTCATGTTCTCTGCCTTGTTTTGTTATTCATTTAATCTCGGAGTATATGTTCAGTACATGGGATGGGAGAGAATACTGTCTCACTTAAGAGAATCAACTAACTCAGTAAATAGCCCGTCGAATAAAGTTGCCATTCGTGAGGGTAAAACAGCACTTAAATCTGTCAGCATTCCTCACAAGTCCCATAGTAGTGTTTGATATTATGGTGTCGGTTGGCGCGTTGCGCACTGATATATTTGGATAATGCCTCTGAGATTACAGGAAAGGCCATATTCCAGTCTCTCTGATCTTGTGAATTTCCGAGATATATTGTTTTGAAATATATCTTCGTTTACCAACTGGCGGATCCAAGGGAGGGCCAGTGGTTCCATGCTTCCAAATGTGTGTCAAAAAAAATGTTTCTGAAAAGTCACAGAATAAGAAATAAACCGCATACCTCCCCCATCCAAAAGTTTTATTACACTCCGCATTGGTGGATAGTGCTCCGCTTATACAGTTTTCCCCAAAAGCTAGAATGTGAGTGATGGGCGTCGCTTGAGAGTCACCCCAGGGAAGATTCACCCGAGGGTCCAATGGCATTCAGTTACCAAAAAAAAAATTGTAAGCTGGTGGGTAGACTAATACTCCCCTTGAGACCGGGCATTCCTCTTGAGACCCCTCCCCATCAGTTTAGCCCAACCCAAACAAAAAGGAACCACCAATAAATTTATCTGGCTTATTTTCCTTGAAGTCCGACAGAGAATATCTGATTTTACTGAAGCACCGAGGCTCCGTGGTGCTCGGGTGAACGTAAAATGTTACTGCGCATGGGAACGATGGTGTATAGTGACTTAGGTATAGTTACACAAGTTAGATGGCGTTTACACAACTGTCTTAAAGGTGTGGTGAAAAATGCTTCTGTTACAAAAGAATGAAACACCACTGCTTAGCTCAGGTGTTGTTCTGCTCATTTTCAAAAGAACTCCATTTATCAAGTTTGGAGCTTTCCGAAAAATATTTGTGTGTGCTGGAGGGGGGTAGATGATCCTTTTGCGTACCTGTTGAACACATTTTTTTTTAACTTTTCTACGCATGATGCATAAAGGTACAAGCCACAAAGAAAATCAGTCAACGAGTTCAGTGGCAGCACCAGGATATTGGCCGGGGGGGGGGGGGGGGAATGGTGAGGCAAAAAACTGTTCAGGACAAAAATTTCGGGTGAGTGGAGCCCAGGGGCCCGTCCCCTTAAGTCCCGTTGGGGTTCCAAACTCTGAGGTTTTAGCATATCTCTGGGTAAAAATTAATTCTCATAATAGGTATATTTTTGTTCAAAGTGCATAATTAAACGCAAAGATTCCAAAAGATTTTGATTAATTCGGTTCCTCTTAGTAGAAAAGATCAAAATTTAGAATCCCTTGTGGGGGTTCAAGGGCAAATTCCTGGTAGAGGTCCAGGAGGCCTATAGTCCCTGGGAGCTCTGAGGTCTTAGCATATCTTTGGATGAAAAATTAACTCTCATGGACTTTATACAACAGAAACTTGTAAATGCAAATTTATGAATAAAACAGGGCATAGACATATACATGAACGTAATTGTCAGGTTACTTCAGATGAGTGGGGGAAAGGTTCTGCCCCCCCCCCCCTTGGTGCCGCCACTGACAAGAACACGTTTTTTTTTTTAAGTTTTCCCATAGGATAAGAAATACCATCCTTTTGTTTAACTTAGCCAATTGTTCAAACTGTGACGAAGCGTGCCTTCATTTAGTAGTTCCGGAAAAATAAATAGAAATATTTCGAAAATCGGGTTTTGCCACCGGCTGTCCAAATAAAAAAAATCTCATCATGTCTCTTGCGTGGCAATATAGAGGAACCTAATGTCACACACTTTGATGTGTATAGACATGACCTAACGTACTTTGATAACATTGATCGGCTCTGCTTGAGTTCATGTAAACACTGCGTAATCTCGGCGTCTAAGACACCAAGATATAATGATCTCACAACACCACCTAGTCCAGACAGCATTTCCATGATATCCTAAAATCATGTCTCGAGAAAACCCTTTTATGCATGGTAAAACATGAGTCGATGTCGAGTCACACCATCGTGGTTAGGATTTATTCCTTCGATGAAACCTTACCATGTATGATATCATGTTAGGATTGGTGGCACAATACAAAATTCGACATGAATGACACATGTTTACACTCAGAAATCGTGCGTTCATAAACTGACGGAGACCGTACAGCGTTACCAACGTTCGATATGTGTATACGTGTTTGTGCAAACCCGTCGGAGGGGAACATAAACTATTGACATATGCACTAAATGTAATGCATGTGACAAATCTTCCACCATGAATCTGATATTGGCCATGAAATATGTGTCTAAAATAAAGAAGTGGTATGGAAGGGGGTCCGGTTAGAACCCTTTGAAAAACGACTTAGTTACATTCAGTGACGAAAACAGCTAGTACTGACATTGCATTTTTTTGTATGTTAAGAAAAAAAAATGAGTTTAAGATTCATAGATATGGCATAGGTCAATAAAGATAAGGCAGAATTTAAGCATGGGACGCGTGCTCCCGACGTCCCTCCTCACATAGTGTCCGTTAGTAATCAGGGGCGTAGATTTCTTTTCAACATTGGGGGGGGTGATGTGTGCACGCGAAGCGTGCACGGCGACCGCGAAGCGCGAAGCCCCTAGAGGGTGGGGTCCAGGGGCCCACCTCAGGGCCCCTGGTGGGGTCCAGGAGCGAAGCCCCGGTGGGGGTCCAGGGGGCGAAGCCCCCGGAATCTCCTTGGTTGTAACGCCTCAGAGGCCCCAGGAAGACTGCTTTAAGGGGTAAAATACAGAGGTAATGTCGTAGGGTATTGACATGATTACACGCTTAGGAAAGGCTCTTTTGAGCACAAAACTCAAGTTGCACTGGAGGACTGAAATTGAACAATTCTAGAGCAACGATGTACCGTTAAGTTTTAAAAGGCAGGTATCAACTCAGGGTTATCCCCGGTAACAAAAATTTGAGTTCGAAGACCATTACATGACTTGCAAGTTGGCTGGAGATAACCAGAAAATTTTCAACTTTATTCATGAAAGTAATGCAAAGGACATGCATATGAATACATAAAACTTAAGCTGGAATTTTTGTACAACCTAACAGAATGAGATGATCGATATAGTTCCCAAATTATCAACCATTCCCGCCAAAAAATCATCAAATATCGGTAAACAAATTGAGTTTGTAAAAAGGATTGTGACGGATTGAATAGTAAAACGTTAGAACAGTGTTGTAATATGGCTTTATCATATATTATTCTCACAACCTAACAACTTGAAATCGATTTAAAATACTTGCAACCATGGAAAAACGCATAGAGATTAAACGGAGACTGGAGATTTCCTTACGAAAATTACCCCATCGATATTCAAGAAAGTAACTTACTTGGTGCCATTCACTGTCTTAAGGACGACAGAATTTGCCCAACGTACCCTTTGTGGTAATAATTCTTAACAAAAAATAGCTATTTACTGATATGAGACCATGCATCGGTCAAAGGGTTAGAGTTAGGGTTTTGTACAGCAAAGCGGTACAGCCAAACGGTCGCATCTCTTGGTAATCTTGGGGGCAGGTGTGAAGATTGCAGCTAAAACAACTAGCCTGCACAGTGTAATTCTTCTCCGTCGGGCAGGCACGTCTCCGGTAGAAGCCCGCCAAGGTTAAACGAATTATATGGGACCGGTCTGGAGTATTTCAGCGAAGATGGGAGACTAGTGACTACCCAGCTTAAATGACAGAAACTTAAAGTATGTGACTTTCATGGCTCGAAACGTTTTGAAAATGATGTAAAAAGTTTGGAAACCTTCTGATGTAACGTAGCCTACATAGACAGCATTATATTACACACGTAGGTGAACAACGTGAGTCATGTTAATCATGAGGGGAGAATAAATGTAGCTTACTTGTCAGTAAAAAACACGTATCTGTAGACTAAACATTGGGGGGATGATTACATTGACCATCCCCCTAGTCAAATATTGGGGGGATATATTCCTCCATCCCCCCTGGATCTACGCCTATGTTAGTAATCAGTATAGATAAAGTCAATAGAGGGCTTAACTCTAAAATGACTTACTCGAGCTAAACTAACCACTCTATGATTTGTTTCCCCCCCCCCCACCCCATTTTGCTGAACACCTCATGTACTACATTATTAAAGGGCCCACATGTTCATCAATCTGTATAAGAAGAAAAAAATGACAGCTTCATTCCAAAATGATCCATATATGATCATGGTCGTAGATCTTTGAGATTTATACTAAATAAACCACTAAACCTAAATAACTAAGCAAGTTTTAACTTTTAAACCAATTTTAAAATCAAGTCCTCGTGAAAAAATCTGTAATATTGAAAGTGAACCTGCGAAGTGTTCTATTCCGCAATGTGGCAATGCATCAATTTCGCACGGCAAGTGATGGTGGCTTATCCTGATGATGACGCCCGAATGAGGTCGGGTAGTGATTAGACCGACGTCTTTCTGAGGAGCACCCTTTTTGCTACTGTAAAACAACGTCAAGCTGAAGGTTTGAAAAAAAAATTGCAATCCTTTGCTGGGGGTTGAATTTGGGGTGTAATTTGGGAAAAATCGAGAAATTTTCTGAAATATTCTTTACCATTTCATGTTTCCCCAGATTTCTTGTGCCATTGCCGCATACCCCACTGAGCATGGCAAAGCTGGGGTCCTACGTATTCCACAGAACTGATCGCGTCAAGTTGTAGTGTGCTCACAATCCCAGCTAAATACTATTGGACCAAGAGCTTTCGACACTGCTTTTGCGGTGACAGAGGGGACAGAATTGATGAAATGGCCTACCTATGTTTCAAACTGCAGCTGCTCCAGTCTGTTTAATCACATTGTCATTCTGATTTATGCATAGCCTACTCAGATAAGGTTTCAAAATGAATATTTCACCTGCAGGGCAAAGCAAAATGAAAAATAATATCATTACTTAACAAATATGACTTCCTTGAAGTATATTCCGTAATTTCAGTTCAAATCTAGCATCAAATACATTACACCAGTTTTCATGTAGTCCCCCCCCCCCCCCCCCCACATAATAAAAATAAATCCAACTTCAGAATTGCAGATCCAACTTCACACTGCAGGTGCAGCTTTATATCCTGTCCAGGGCACCCTTACTTCAAGATCTAGCCAGACTGTAGCCTGTAACTGACCTTGAAAAAAATTGAGTGAATTTTCATATCTTTGCCCCTTATGGAGAAAATCCTTGCTACGCCACTGGAACCCACGCACATTGTATCGCGGAACTGTAGAGCTAACACGACAGCAGTGACCCATGGTAGCCAACCGACGGATACCACATTTGGTTCATCAATTGGTCAAACTGAGCTACCGATTGGGACCGGATCTGTTTTGTCACTGGTCGGCTTTTATAATCTGGCCTAAATTAGGCCACCTTAGCCCAGTCAATCCCAGCTGGGGCCCAGATGAGTTTACAGCATCTCGATCGGGTCTGGGCTCTCTCGATCTTCCCTCACGTGCCCAATTGGACCCCATTTGGAATCAGCAGAGGTTATTGAACTGCAAGTCCAAGCTTTCGCACGTAAACTCAACTGGATTTTAATCGGGCTTGGTTTCTGAGAATTTCTCACCTGGCCCAACAAATACTCAGCCTTCTCTGCCCCCCCCCCCCACCTCCACTCTCTAGTGAATGTGATCATGACCATGAACACTACAATTTACATTTCTAATACAATAACTTGAAGGATGGTACGCATCGCGTGCATTCACTTCGATCAACTGATATCTTTCAGGTTTCATCATTTTCATGACTGCTGTGAAAATGACGACGCATAGCCTATGCAGCTGCATGGACGAAGGTCCCTCCACGGCATGCAGTGTGTGTGTAGCAACACGGCAGATGATTCGGTGAAAGTGGTGTTAGGGATCGTATACAACTCAGAAAACTTTTGTGTATCTCCATTACTCGACACTATCTCGGCTCTCTTCTTTTGTGTATTTGCTGATACTAATGTAGACCTTTGGAGGGTAAGTTTTGGATGATAGTAAATGAGGGTAGCTTCAAGATTTGAGAATCAGCAATCCGACGTTTTAAACAAAAGAAATACACGGAAGCTAATGAGATAAACCAACAAGGCCTAGGCTCTGACACCGAAACATTACATCTACCTTCTTAATCTTAGTTAGGATATGCCATAGCCCATACTCCATAGCTAGGCGTGTGGTAAGCGTGAGTGACATAACCTTAGCCTAAATAGCCTTGTTTCGTTGTTGGCGTGTGCTTCAAAATGAATGTCAAGCGATTCCAAACCGCACGTTAACTTTGCATAGATTTTGCTGGGTGCATTTTGCTTTTGCAGAATAAATGCAGGAACTAGCATAGGGCCAAGATCTAACTTCCGTTTCTGAATCTTTGGCCATATTTTTAGGGCTCTTTGCACACCATTTCAATATTTAGTTCTATGTGCTACTTAGCGTAGACAGTATTACTGTCCTGTAACTGTAAGAAGGCTTAGGCTTTTGTTTAGGCTAAGCAGTTTCACTAAGGATTCCCTTTGTCTTTTTAGATGTCTGAACTTTTGCAGTCCTTTTTTTAGTTAGTCTATTTAGTAAGTTGTACTTTAGGGTTTTTACTCCTGCTTTCATGGCTGAAGATCAACTTAGGCCTAGGGCCTATTTGTTGTGAAGGTTGTTGTATGTGGGCAGAGTTTGGGAAGGCAGGTCTAAATTGTACCATTGAAGAGGCTTCTAAAGAGGATTTCATATTTGTTCGTCCGAAATGCATTTCTCACATTATAGAACTTGAGGCTGCTTCTGATGGTGAAAAGGATCGGGTTACAGTGCAGGTCGTAAATTTGCTGGGTCTGTAAAAGAAGTATTTGGTATTGGGATCCTTGTGGTCTGTGGAAGGGAGAAAAAGATAAAAGGAAGGCTTTTTAGTGGGTGACTCGATCATAAGGTACATTACTTAGACAGAGTTTTGTAAGAAAGATCAAAGTAAAAGGATAAGAGTTTGCCTGCCAGGTGCCCGAATTGAGAACATTTCGGCCAGAGTCTATCAGATTGTGGGGAACAAAGAAGTTGTTGCACTGTTCAAGTAGGCACAAACAGTCTCTCTTGGGATATTCAGTCATTGCGTAGGTCAAAATTTAAGGAACTGATCTGTAAACTTAAGTCTACTCACAGCAAGTGTGTTGTGGTATTCTCCCTAGGTTTTATAATTCTTTAGAAGGGTTTCCTTGGGCAAAATTGTGGGTTTTAATAGATGTTTGCAAAATAAGTGCACTCTGGGTGGGTTCCAGTTTATCGCCACATGGGCGATATTTCAAAATAGACAGGATCTTTTTTCTAGAGATGGGCTTCATTTGAAACCCACGGCAGAATATTCTGGCTGAATGTACAACAGTGGAATGGCAGAGCAACCAAGTGAGGGTAAGGTGACCATGTTTTTGGAATTTGATTTCAGGGACATTATCCATTGTCGCAATATGAAGAAGTGGTGCAGTTTCCCCTTCCCCAGGTGTGGCAGGACAAAAAATATTGGAGCCTGAAGGCTAGCAGGATTAAAGTGGAGTTCCACCATCAATTGGCATGGAGTGTACAAGAAAATGTCTGCTTACAACCTCCCCAGATGGCTGGAAAGGGCACTTTCCTGATGTTCTAAGCTGCATAAGCTTTATCACTAATCAGCATATTAAACAGACAGCACCCCTTGGTAGACTACCACTTTAGAAGGCATTCTGGGATACAGAAGTAACCAATGTACTTTCCGTCATTTGGTACTGTAGGCACATGCCTAGAAAATATGATTGAAATAGTTTTCAGTACATTTAGCGTCCTAAAATTGTGTGTGTTGTGTATCGCAGCATCCCTGCCACAACAGGACTAAGCCTAAGCTGCACGTCATGACTGTTCTTTATGCTCCGAACCATTCCATTTGTGACATTTTAATTTGACCATGTGGTTGGTCTGTTGACATTTTTCCTCCCCATGATGCACTGACATGGTGATTAGTAACGTAAGCCTATGTACCCAGCCTTGAAATAGGGATCTCATGTCTGCAAATCTCAAGTTACAACTTGAAGTCAGTATAAGAATAAAAATCATCCTGTGAGAACTTGCATTACATATCAGATGGATTGAGATACAGTAGTACAAGAATCATAGTGAATTATGCATCTTTATTGTTGGAGCATTTGTCAAATTTTTTGGGGAGGGCAGAACATAGCCAGTCCCCGCTACTGCATGGTAATCAAAAGCACCAACAGACACACTGAGCACAGCACAGGACCAACTTTTCTATCAGCAGATTTCATGTGAGAAAACTCTTCTTGTAATTGATCTTTAGAGAACTTTACATTTTCACTTTTGCCTGATACTTTGCCATGATAATTACACTTTGACATATCTGTCAATTTGGAGTGTAACTTGGTTACAATTCCAGAGCACCACTAACCAAAAGTTCACATCCTCAGGCATGGAAAGTTGTTATGCTCACAATTAACACAGACTTAGGTTGTGTGCTGCTTGCTAGATCAGGCACCAGGGAAAGCAACACGCTGCTGTACATTATTACAGTTGTGTTTAATTGACTATGTGTGATCACAGCATTAATGCCAAATCATTTTTGGTCTCCACAGTTGATCTCTTTGTTATTACGTACAGTACAGAAACAGATTCATCATATGCAGGTGCGAGGGTACATATCTTAACCAGGGAGTTGTTACAGAACAATTCCATGATGTCTACAAACAATGTTGAAGCTACTGTACGTAGCACGTACTAGGACTATGCACTTTTACTTCTAGAGCCCTGACCATTCAACTTCAATGTGACATTTGCACAAAGTACTGTAATATGCCCAATGCTGCACAAAATGGTAATGTTGGGAGATTCTAAAATTCAGGGACATTTCTCCGGATTGGAGACACTTTTTTGGGTACACTTGGTCATCTGGGACAGAACCATTATATCAGGGACTGAAGGACTGTTTCCAACAATCGGGACGCGTGGTCACCTTAAGTCACCCCTCTGACCAGAATTATCAGCTCCGCCACTAATTGCTTGTATGTGCTAATTCATCGTACAGTAAAGGCATATAAATCGCTTCGCATTCAGGTTCAGGCTTTTTAATGTTAGGTATTCATTCAACACAAATTTGAGTGTCGGCCTAGTACTGTAGTACCGGTAGTAAGGACCAGGTTTGGTTCTGAAACTTCTGGATTAGTTTTTATCACAGTATATTACATGTATAGCAATATTGTCTCGCTTGGACATTCTGATGTTCTTTTAATATTGCAGTTGGGGTCTCGATCCATTGTCAATGTGTATCAAACATATTCTCAACCTCAACAAAAGAATGTCAGATGCCAGGTGTGCATTTTCTTCAATTACTGTTGATAATTTAAAACCCACAAAATCGAGTGAAAAGATAGTCTTCTCAATTAGTCCCAAGGTAGTTCATTCCTTTATTAGGCAATTCCAATTCAATGTCATTCACCTAGCAACATTTTGCTAAGTCAGCTTAATCCTCATGCATTTCCAAGCTCAGAACAATGCTGTGATCCCAGGTGTTTACCACCCTCATTTTATATGGTGAAGCAAAACTCAAAACTGATTAAATGACACATTGACACATTTGCCTTGTTCACAAGGGATGATATGGAAGTGAACTGGAGAGGCAGTAGTCTAATACAGGTATGTTGTTGTGGTGTAGTTGTTGTTTTGTTTGATTGCAGGAGCGTGAACCTTCCAGTCATTATGACTGTCTTTTTGAACCATTTCATGTGCGTGTATGCATATGTGTGTTTTGACTGAGAGTGTGTGCTGCATGATTTGATTGAATGTGATAAAATGATGGTGGTATGGGAAGTTTTGAATGTGAACAGTTTGACCTGGGTCCTTGAGACTGAAACAACTAATTACAGTTCAGTTTTTAGTCTAATTAATTTTCTAGTGTTTTATGCTGGTGGTTGTGCTTCGTATAACAAATAAACATCTGTTAAATCATTGACAGTTTAATGCTTACATGGTACGTGTTTGTTTTCATGGTCTACTGTATTTCCTGACGTTCATAAGGAATGTTAGATTAATTGAGGATAAACGTTGCAGTTGTCAACCAGATTGAACTAGATTTATCAATCAGATTCAACCTTCTCTATTTTTCATTGTTAATCTGTTCAATCACAATTGAATTGTTTGTAACATATTTACAAAGAAACATTAAACCACTCTCTAAGTAGTCAAACTATGGCATAGATGGCAATAAATGAGAGTACATACACTGTATTTTGTCAAAAAAAAACCAGTCATTTAGATTGAGTGAAAGCAATGAAGACTGTACTTCAAATGACAGACTTGTAATTAAAAGGTATCTAAAATGTGACTAAATTTAGTTCAGGTAAATCTAGTTTCACAAAATTTAAAAGTGCTGGACCAATAGCACTGCAAACAAAGAGTAATTCCCCAATGTAAAACTACATGTAAATTTTTGGTGTCCCACTGTAAATTGATCTTTGATTAAATTACAATTTAACAGTGTACATTTACAAGTATTGTGATATCATGTATTGTGATATCGTGTGTGAATTGGGACACCAAAATACCATCTAAAATGTTGCACTAATCAAAACTGTTTTTCAACCTATAAATGCTTAATTGAAGTAAAATGCCCCCAACTTTGCACAAAGCTAAATCATTATGATGCAGTCTGCAACCTTGAGGTAGAAAATTGTCAAGTTTGTTTCCAATCTTTGTCTGCCAGTGATTAGAGTCCTTCTCAAATCTACACAATTTAGCGCACAGTCTTTGTGCCTCCGATTGTTGCAGCCCTGTGTATAAGCCTGACTGTGCAGTGCACTCAACAGCTAAATTAGCTACATACAGTACAGAGATTGCGTCAAAATAAATGACTCTTATGTTTTGTTTTTTTTTCTTCACCATTGCAAACAATCTTTCTTAGACTGATTGTAAAGTTATGTAAAAGATGTATTTATAAAGTGAAATGATTTTTTTTTTGTCCTATTTAACCTATGATATGTTTCCATTTTCCCCCATCAGCTGAAGGAGATTCAAGATGGTTTGCACAAATGCGACCGTGACCTATGATGAGGATGGCAGTATCACTGTTGGTATATCAAACCAATTGGTTGTGACATCACTTCAAGAAAGTCTACAGCACACGTATCTTTGCGACATGGTCATCTTCATCGATGGACGGTCATTTCACTCCCACAAGTTCCTCATGGCAGCTCTCAGCAATTTCTTCTGCAATCATTTCTCCAAGCATTCCAAAGAGGCGGAAGTTGACATCAGTGACCTGAAAAATATCTCGTCGAGTGCATTTGAACTTTTCATGCAATTTGCCTATTTTTCTCAAGTGAAATTGCAGTCACTTGATGATGCCAAAGGTCTGTTTAAGCTGGCCACAGGCCTGGATGCAGCCACAGTCAAGGAAGCTTGCTGCGAGTATCTCAAGAGTAAGCTGACCACCGACAACTGTGGCGAAATTCTCTCGTTTGCGGAAGAATTCGGACTGGTCGATTTAGAAAAACGAGCCACTAAACTAATAAACCAAAGACTGATTGAACTCTCAGTGACGTACATGAAACCAAATCAACAGAAGAACTCCAATAATCAGAAAAAGATTGGTAAGTAATGTTTTAATTTTAAGTCAATCTCTTGTCTGCCTTACATTGTTTCCAATCACAAGAGGGATTGTAAGGAACCTGTTGCACGTAACATTTACACAGCTATAAAGCAATAATGAAGCACCCCTTACACATTACCAATGTCTATTGTTGTATTGCATTCCTGTGAAGCTGAAAAGTAAAGTAATTACAGATAAATATTGATATTGAGTGTGGTGCCGTGCAACACAAAATATGAGCTAGTGCAACAACTTTGTTCTGCTCAACTTTTGTTGGGGTGTGACCATCACTGGGTATAAAAGCCAGTAAATGAAGAAAGCATAGTTTAAAAGTGTAAAGAACCTACCAAAGGGGCATGTCAAATTTGATAAGCTGTTAATAAAATATAAAAGATCTCACAAAGACAAAGACATGTTCAGATTGAAACTACATACACAGATACACATGCACACAATTGCCAGATGCTAGACCATGGTCAATACGGTAATGCATAGTTTATATGAGGTAAGTACGTTGCTAGCGAATTCTCAAACCAATGAGTTTTGGGGATTTAGTGATATTTTGAAGGCGGCACACCTCACACCCCCATGAAAGCAGTCATGTTTTGAGAGTTTGCTAATCAGTGAAAACTTCTTCCATCCGTATTCCTCCACTGGATCGAAAAGTGAAAACGAAGGTGATGGTTTTTGAGGAAGATAGTGTCTCACCTTATTGGTATCAATGACAATCTGGTTCTCTGGTGCCTCAGTTCTCTCTCACCATCCTCCCACTTCTCATTGCAGTCTTTTTGAATGAATCACTTGGAAGTATATTTCATCTCTTAGACTGATGGGACTGTGTATTTTAAGTGAAGTGTTAAGTTTACTTCCTCAGCATCATTTTTTGAAAAGACAGCTGTTGTCCATGTAAGCTGCACAAGGAACTCTAAACATACATTGTAACTGAGATTCTTGATGAGGCTGTGTTTCAAGAAATTCTTCTTTTATGTATACATCTCAGGTATTGACCCTTCCTCTATTTCTTGCAGTTGAAACTCATCATGCAGATGCTGGAGTGGACGTTGATGACTCAGGAAACGCAGATATGACAGAGAAACAAGCGTCTCGTAGGAGAGGCAAATTCTCTGTAGTACCCAGTAGTGCGCCCCCTGGTTCTACTCTAAAGGTTGAAACCAAGGCTGCCCTTAAAGGATTTCCGATTCTCCGTTCACGTAGGAGTAGAAAACCCGCATTGCCAAAACAGATTATACACGAAGACAACATTAAATCCTCACGGGTGCCGAGAGCCAAAGCTGTTCAAGAAGAGAAGAAGTCAAACAGTAAGCCTCTGTCAGCTTCAGCTGCACAGAGGGATTGCAAAATGTGGAGAAAGAGGTCATCCACCAAGGAGTTAAGGGAACATAAAGAGCAGATTAGCTGCAGCAAATGTAAGAGGCTATTCACCTCCAGGGCTCACTTACGTAACCATATGGCATTTCACAATAAAAAGGGGGTCAAAAGGTCATCAGTTAGGAAGAAGTATGACTGCTCTTACTGTGGGAAACAGTGTAACTATGCATCAGCCCTGAAGGTGCATCTGCGCACGCACACCGGACAGAAGCCATTCGAATGTCGCTTCTGCGATCAAAAGTTCACACAGTCGATAAATCTCGATCGCCATGTTCTCTCCTACCATGAACCGAATGCTCCAAAGTATCAGTGTAAAGTATGTGGCAAAGAATTCAGTGTGCAAATATATCTCAAGAGTCACGAGATCACCCACAGTGAAGAGCGCCCATTCCAGTGCGAGGAATGTGGGGCCCTTTTCAAGAGGAAAAATGATCTACGCAGCCACAGGAGGGTCCACAGCTCTGAGAAGCCTCATCAGTGTGACCTGTGCATGACATCCTTCAAGACGTTGGGAGATCTCAAGACTCACAAACAAATTCACAACAACAGCAAACCTCACAGCTGCACCAAGTGTGCAAAGAGCTTCAAACGTACTGGCCACTTGAACAGACACATGAAAATACACTCAAATGAAAAACCGTTTAAATGTAGGGAGTGCAGTGCTGCTTTTAACCGTAAGGAGAATCTGAGAAACCATGAAAGGACTCATACGGGGGAGGTCCCATACAAATGTCAGGACTGTCCTGCTCAGTTCAAGCATTCGTCGAGTCTGAAGGCCCATGCGAAGAAACATTGGAGGTAAGTGGACTGCACTGATGGATATCTTGGTGGTCTCAACACAGGGTATACAAATATACTGTACAGGTATGTAAGTCTGAAGGATGAAACTATTGTCTCGGCATAGCTTGGATGAAAGTCAGAGCTGTTTCACAGCATTTTCATGGATATTTTGTCACTGTGAGACTGCTGTCAATTGTCAATCAAACTGAGGAATTGGAATGATTTCATATAGTCTCAGGTAAAGTTTGAACAGTGTAGATAGGTAATGGCTGAGAACTTAAATTACAGTGCTTTAACTTTTTGGTTTCTTGCATCAGCAAATGAACCTATGCAGTCAGGTTGGCGAGTGTGTGTGTACATGTTGCTTGGGTACGCAAGTCAAAATGTGGCCATATGGACCCTTTTTGAAATCATACAAAATGCTTTTCCTACAGATTTTACCGTATTCAGTTGAAATTGTACCCAATAACTACAGTACTATGATAGTGGCACCTTCAGGTTGTCAACTGGTATTGGTCCCATATGGCGCCTTGTGGACCATTTTATGAAATCATGCTTTTCTGCATATTTTGCTTCACATTGTGAAATGTTTGTCAAATTAGCTTTGTGGTAGTGGAACCCTTTGCAGTGTTCATCATTTGTGGATTCAACTTCAGAATGGGCCATGTGGGCCCTAAGTTATTACATTGTGCAAAGCCATAGTGTCCCTACAAATTATATTACAGTCTGAGGGTTTTTCATCTTAGTACTATGATACTGTACTCAGTGCCTTTGGCTGATCAGCATTCTTATGGACGAATCGGGCTATACTGCCATTCGTTATACAGTAGCATGCTTTTGAATGGGTGTTATTCAATTCTTAAAGTGGGTACTGTAATTCGTCTCACAGTAAAGTTAGTTTATCAATATTCCATGTATTGCATATATTTGTAATAAACAAGCCACTTGTGTTCGTATCAATCACCTCTCACCTCTGGGGTCAGGCAGGTCAGAGAGTGTTGGGAAGCTTGCAATTTAAACATTAACTCCCTGGTTGAAGATATAGGTCAACAGAGGGGTAAAACAGGTCTCAATCAATGGTCATTAACATTCCTCCTTGCTTGCTTTTGCCAGCATTCTTTTCTGCAATTTGATAAAGGACATTGCATGCTGCTGGTTCAGATAAGTACTATGATAGTTTAGAACTGTGAATGTGGCTGATCAGCATTCTTAAAGACAAAATGGAGTCCAAACTGTTTTGGGATGTGATAAATTGCAGAATACCCTTGGTTAAGTCTAAATGATTACAGATAAAATTAATCTCCACACAAGGAACCACAGAGCCCATCCAGATCTTTTGTAGACTAGTACTATGGTAGTCGAGCACAATTGGCCGATCAGCGTTCTTAGGGCCAAAATTGGGCCCAAACTTTTTTTGGATGTGATAAATTGTGGATTAAACTTGTTTAAGACTAAATGACCACAGTCAAGTTAAAAATAATCTTCATGCAAGGAACCATAGTGCCCTTGGGTTCTTGTTACAGTCTTCTACTTGTAAATGGTCTACAGTCACACCTGTAAGCAATTTTGTGCTTTTCCTAAATTTCCACTTATTTGCAAAGAATGACAGCAAATTCAACTTGCATCAAACAAATTGTCTAAAAACATTGATTACCACGAAGGCAGTGTTGAAATTTAATCAATTCCTCCTGGTTGTCCATGGCGCAACTAATATTTTTTACTGTGGTCTTCTTTTTTTAAAATAGTTATTGAAGAAAAATTCTGTCATTAAAATAATTAAATGAACCTAATTTTCTAGATTGCTGTACCGTGGAAGTATCAGAATTGTGCTGTTTGCAGTTCACATTTGTTGCCAAAGTGCATTATTCTGCTTTTTGATGTTCTAACCAAAATCTCAACTCAGTTCAGGCAATGATTGCTTTGGTTGCCTGAAAAAGACAAACTTGTAGCAATTGTTGGTTGATCCTGTAGGAATTTTAGACTTCTCAGAGCCGGGACTGTCACTAGACTTTATCACTGCCTTGTTTGCATAATCTGGGGGGGGGGGGGACATGGGGAAAAATAATTTCAGCCCACAAGACAGAAGGTCCACGAGACTGATGTAAAACCCATGCATGCAACATAAGGGATCACTGAGAGAGCTGCAGAACCGCCGATGATCTACATGGGATGCGGCATCTATCAAGAGATTTCTACTTTCTCCCTTTGAAATACATGTGTTTTAAATAATTGTGTGTGTACAGTAGTCTTTGGAAGTAAAATTTGCATATGTTTATTCTTCATTAATTTATACATATATATACCTGAGATCAAGCATTTAGCCTTGAAAAAATACAAGCAATAGAATAAAAGTAAAATTAAATTCACATTCATATTTAATTGACATCCTAGGTTTACATTTTCCAAAGATCAATACAATACTGAGCCAACCTGAGAAGAGCAAAGCACCATGTAAAAGGAAGGCAAAAAGCCCAGTGCTAGCATTATGTTGGTACTTCACACAGAGCCAGTCAGTAATGTTCTTTTATTTTTGACTTTCGGTCTTGTGAACCTCCGGTCTCACAAACTTTTTTTGATTTTCGTTCTTGTGAACCTTCCTGCGGGATGCCCCAAGAAACATGACCTTTTGGTAGATGCCCACACTGACTTTTCCATTCAAACATACATTGACAGTAGATAACCGACAGTTGCTGTGCTTATCTGGGTCTTAAATTTTAACTCATTCAACTTCTTCCAAACAGAGGTATAGATTGATCCTAAGCAAAGTTTGCATAAAGGTCAACGTTAATAGTTCAAGTAATGGTTTGGTTTGTTTTAATATTCTCAGTCTTTCAAAGGAGGGAGCCAGTGCTGTATTTTGAGAAATATTCCACAGATGCTTCATTTTAAAGTGTCTTGTGGGATGAACTATTCATGTGCCCTCCTATTGAATGTCCAATAAAAGCTGCATCATGCCTTATTAGAGTCTTGATCAGGTAAGTCCCCCTGTTAAAGGGATATAGGGCATTTGTTTGACAGAAAACAACCACATTTTTAAAACCAATGTTTGTGGACTTAAAATGAAAGATTATGCAAAATAAGGAAGGACAGTGGCCTTCTTTTCAAGGAATAAGATTCCCAAAGATAGAAATTCAGTTCTTTGTTGCTCAACAATCATTTGTTCACCCAAACTTTTAAAAATTCAAATGATACATCTTCCGTTACTTATCATCACATGCGTTATGTTTTGAAGAGATGAAGCTTTGACAGATGTTTATTGATGACTCTGAAGGGTTTAACAATGGTTAAAGCTATTTCTTTGTATGCTATGGTAGTGTGTTCTAAACGCCCTATTTTCCTTTAATAATAATCAACATCTATGTCTTTTTTTTCCTTCAAGTTGGTGACATTTTAAGTAAGAGGGTTTGGCCAAATTTATTTTTGCAGATCACTGACTCTTCCATGACTTTGACTAACCTGATCTGACAATTCCAGGTGTAAAAAAATGATGCTTAAAGGGATGCACTGCCTCAGGAGTGCTTATAAATTACATGCATCGAACAGCTGGCAGAATTTATGACACTATGCGTGCTTTAGAAAGTCCTTCTGTTTCCAGGATGTTTTGGAAATCATTCATTTTGTCAGACTTTTCAGGAATACCACAACATGAGTAAATAATGATTTAAAAAGTAGTGAGTTTGATTCCAGCAAAATTCTTTCAGGTGAGTAGAATACATTGTTAAATTCCACCACACATTGTACAGGCAAATGCAAGAAACCCTAAAAGGTAGTGCATGTTTGCAGTGTGCTTTCTCCAACATGTTTTCCTGAACATGCCGTCTTCCTTTGAATGTTATGTTTTTACAAGAAATGTACAAATACCCTGTTATCTGGAATAAATGTACCCTGCATAACAATAATTTTTTGTTTTCAAGAATGAGTATTAAATTTAAAATGGCATCATATTTGAAATGTACATGTTGCTCATGACAAGTATGTACCTTTCTTGTGAAATATGTTCACACTGGACTGCGTGTCTAAAGGATGAACCGTCTTCTTTACTTTGAACTTCTTTGACAGCCACACCGACGCTAACACTGAAGTCTACGTGGTGCCAACTACAGCCTTTGACCAATCAGCTGATGGATCTCAGCAGCTACCAACAATCTACCAAACAAGCACAAAAGCCCCTTCCTTGGTCACCATTCAGAGCGACCAGTCCACCCCCGAGACCGCAGAACTGGCAACCATGACGAGCCAGGGAAACTTGGCCAACTTTGCAGGTACAAAGTTCCTCTGCTTGCAGAATTACCACCCCAACAAGTCAAGTGGGTCAGCTCCACAAACGTTGATTCCCATATCTGACATCGGAATATTCAACGACCCAGGAGATGGTACCACTGATGGGGCAACCCAAATTCATGGACTGCCATTCCAAGTCTACACAGTGCCCAAGCAAGATGCCAATAATGTTGAGAGTAACACTTTACAGGCAGTCCTTTTGAACACACAAACTCCAGCTGAATTTTATCTCAAGTGAAACAGATTTCTGCCAGAGGAACAGAGCTGATAAAGGACTATCACAGGCAACAGTGCCATTACCGGGTCCAAGATTTGGACCCACAGTATGTGTCAGCTGTCCGTAGTTGGTCAGGTACCCCAAAAGATGTGAAGTTTCATCATGCTATGAGTTTGCCTATCGATATAACTTCATATATTTTACACATGGGCACAACAATGAAGTGTTCTTATTTTAATATGCATACATGTTGAATTTTTACAGAATCATGTCCTATGTATGTTAGTGAAACTTTGGATTGGAGTAGCATTTTTGGGATCATCAGTCGAGTACTGGGTGCAAACACTATGTAGCTGGTAATTCAATGTGGGGATGTTCTGATAAATACTAGCGAGTTTAATACTTTGTTCATTCTTTCAGTTTCACTTGCAACTGAAACATAACATTAGACCGAGGTAAAGAAAAGATTCATGAGACCGAGGTAAAGATTAGATTCATGAAGTGAAGCATGGTTTGATGTTTACTTACGTTCAAGTTTGGGTCCTCACCAATGGAACTTCATCCTTGTTTAAGCAGAGAGTTGCTACTGAGGAGGAAATATATCGCTTGGTTTCCCTATCAGCATTTTCATTTAAGTTGGTCACTCTGCACCAACATACCAGATCCTAGGAGCCTTCCAGTAATTGATCTCAATCCAATCTAATTTATGACAGTACAAAGAGAATTATTCCAAAACCATTCTAATATTTTTCACCCCTATCTGTTAAATGACATCTTTTGCAATTACATCATGCCATTCTTGATTGACATTCTATTTTAGTATTCTTCAGACATTGCATAGGATCACTGAGTTATGCAGGTTCTTTTTTGTCCGAGTTCAAAAAAGATTTAAGCAGAAATTTGCACAAATCAAGTCGGAATTCGAATGTCTCTCTAGTGTGACCACTGCTTACACGTTCATACCGCGTGTCGCGGAAATCAGGTAATAGCAAGTCTCTCATGTCTCCTATCCAATCGCAGTGAGGTTCTTGATGTTTTCCACACCAGCTGATTTGGGCATTTCATTTTTCAGAGGCAGCAAAAGTGATGATATTCTATGTCACAATGCATATATGCCTGGAATACATTGAACAAACCAGCCAGTCTTTACATGATATCATAGACGGTTATTCCTTCTCAAGAGGTACCCTAACCATTTTGGTACATCTGACTATCACGTCATCTTTTATCATGTCCTCACATGACATACGTTTATCGCTTCTCGCTGAGAGGTACTGCATCTACGCTAACCATTACGATATATCTGGTTATCACGTAATGTTCTATCATGTAGAAAGTGTCTTCTCAAGACGTGATTTTTGCACATTATGGCGCTTTTGTGAGTACGAGGTGGAACAAAGTTTGATGAAATCATAGTCGGGTTGTAGAAACAAAAGGAACAACAACAGATACGATAAATTGAAAATAATTTATTAAACCTTTGAAGCATGACAAGAAAAAGCAAATTGGACAAAGAAAATAAACTGAATGTTAAATGTGATTTATGAACTTCGTTGCTCCAGTTTTTGGTATTTATGTTTACTTTCAGTCACAGCCTTTTCATGGAATGAACATCGATAATTCAATAGTATCATACTCACTATTTCATTTTGTGTGGTAACCTGGCCATACTTCATACTTACATGACAATGCTGCATAGGAGGTTAATGTTTTTGGAATGCTAACTTTTTTTGTGAATAGAGTGACATAAAAATGAAGATCTCATTCATCCTATGACACAAAGGGTTAAGATTAGAGCTACTTCACCCCAACGAATTTGTGTGAATAAAATGAATCATTGGCATGAACCAGATTAAAGCCTTTAGGAGATCGTTATTACGGTTATGATTAGGGTTAGGTTCATGCCATTAACCTCTCCCATAGTTCGTGTGAATGCTTTTAAACAAGGGTTAATTCACAGAACATTAAAATACTAAACGTCATTAAAGGTGTCTTTGCAAACAAAAATAACAAGGACATGGTAGCTCAGTACACTAAATGGAAGATAACTCAATGCAAATGAGATCACAGACACGTCTTGAAACATTCCTCCCAGTCAGTTGAATGTTCATCATACATTTGGTTTTTTTTTTCATTATTTTTCTCTTTTTTTTTTTTGGACATTGTGATCAAGTGTTATGTATCTATAATACAAAAGATGAAAAACAAACAGATAAAAAGAAGCTCTTGTATTGCCCCCAAATATGAAAGAAATCCAGACTACAATCACACTTTCATGCTCCTTTTTTTGCAATCAGGGTCTTTAATATTTCACACATGTTGAGCCATTCGATCCTTTGACATGTTTTCGGCAAAATTTCTGGATAAAATCAGGACTGAGAATTTCATGAAAATGCTTTTGAATGATTCCACCAACTTTTTTTTTTTAACTTGTGTTGCAATTTGGGGTCAATACAGGCCAAATTTTAATGAACTAATGAGGCAAAGACTGTGACAAAAAGAGAATAAATGAAGATGATTAGTGTATCATAAAAACGTAAATGGCATTTAATAACATGATGCATTTTTATGAAATCACATAAACCCAAAAAAAGAAAACTCAACGACACATTTCATGTATAATGCCGGTTGTTAAAAGACAAGGCAGCATCGAATCATTTTGTAAATGTTTTGTGTAAATGAACCCTTCGCCTTCGTTAAACTTTCAATTTTACCTTGTTGGGAGTAAAACTGCAGTGTTTTCATATACAGCATGATGCTGCCTAATATTCATCTTAAAGGGATTGAAAGAAAATACGGCAAACCCCTACTGAAAAACTGAAACCATTCATCAACACCAGTCAGCAAGTGAAGTGAAAACATGGAATCAATGTTGCAATCACAGAAATTGACAAACATGGCAGAGGTAGAGTGTGGTAAGCGTTCCTAAACTAGCCAAGGTCACATGAGTTTTTATTCATTACCTCATTCAATACTTCATACCCCCCTCCACCCAAGTTGTAATTGTGCTCCCTCACATTTGCTTATTGCATTTGCAGTCACTGGCCAGTGTTTGTGACTTTTTCCTTTAGTAGTAACAAATTTAAATAAGTTTTTCCACCCACTTTTTTCCACCCACATATGTGACATATTTTCCTGTGTGACAATACACAGAGATATAGTTTGTATCTGGTAAACTGCTAGTTCATTCCTTTTGTGTTTTATGTCAGTCTTTAATGATATTCTTGCAGGTTATTTCTGCATCAAAGATTAAACAAGGCAGCCTGGACAAGGCAACTTGCTAGCAACTGAATACAATCCAGCACGTTTCACTGAGCATTTAGATTGGTATTACCACAAACAAGATAAATGTAAGCCAGAACCAAACATAATATACACAATCTCACCCTATGTCACTGCCGGTTGAAACCATAAGCTATACTGCTAATCAGCATGTTAGGCCGACAGCATCCCTTGACAGACCACCGCTGAGGCATTCTGGGACATGAAAAGTGACCAATGGTCCTTTCATCTTTTGGTACTGTACACTATATATGACCAGTAAATACAACTGAAAATCAAGTTTTCAGCACATTTATCGTCCTTCATTGGTCAATGTTGTGTAATACTGAGTCCCTACCATGACAAGACTAAGCTGCACCACAATTCTTTATGCTCCAGAACGTTCGGTTTATGACATTTTCCTGTTGACGTTTAGAGTATAGTACACTGTTGCACTGTCAACACGTTGCCTCCCCACGATGCACTGCATGGGCGATTAGCAATAACGCTTCCCTCAGCATCTCCATATATGTAAGTTTCCTTTCCCAGTATCCCAGGTTTACCATTTTTATATTCTTGGAACAATGCGGTAGTGTCATATCTGAAATTCACTCCATGGCAGATTTCTCTGTTCTTAACACCTTGGTGCTATTACGTTCAGCATCCTATCGGAAACGAACCCCAGGTTCCTAAATATTGGTGTGGCACAGTGGTTATAGTGCTGCATATTGGAAAGTCGACAAACTTCAAGCCTCGGGCTCGACCCCTGGAAAATTTGAAATGGACCCAAGTTGCTAGGAATCATTGCGGCACAGAAATTGGTGCTGCAGATTGGAAAGTTGACAAATTCCATGTCTAAGGGTCGACTCCTGGTACAAGAGTTCTTATTTTTTCTATTTTTAATCTTGGCAGGATGATAATCAACCATAAGAGACAAATACAACTTTGTAAGGACCATCATGGCATAGTGCTGCTGCAGCCTGAATAAGTTAATGTGTTGGTGTGCCTGATAAGGTTTAATTACAATAGATGCAAAGTGAGGTTTAAATATTTCAAGGATTGGACCCCAAAGTTCTCCCTCCCCAACCTCCCAGTTCTGCCACCACTGCCTCAGATATTTTTGGCAGTGTTTCTTTACAGCAAACCTATCGAGGGTACTGCAAACCGTCCCAGCTTACGACATTTCTGAATCATCACAACATGTCGAACCACCCAAAATAATCATTAGATGTGTTTCCTTCTATGACTGGGTAATCTCACACACTCATTCACATTTTCAGTTCACGGCTGATGTTCTTACTTTGATCGGATCTACATTTTAGGATACGGAGAGAGGGCTGGCAGTCATTCAGAGACCCTGTGCAACAAGTCAATGTTCGATTGTGTGTTACAAACCAAGTGCATAGGTTGTGCATTACACCGACAACTGCGAGGGTCCTATACACAAATAATCGGGATAATTTAAAACAACTGTTGGTGACCCACACACAAAAACGTGGAACATCCTGCAGACAAACTGACGACATCATCGACATATTCAAGAAGTGATGATGTCACAACAGAGTAGTGGTTTACGCTTACTGTTTAGAGTATTGAGTACAATTGATGATACAGATGCAACCTTTCCCTTATAGATATAACAGAAAGCATTGTCACACCAGATGTTATCTGATGAATTCACAGGATGGTGTGGAGGTGTAAAACCCTTACAATAAGGCAATGCTATCAAGCTCATCACAAAATACATTAAAGTAAATAGTGATTACGTCAGTGAAAATTAAATATATGATCAAACTCCTATGGTACATTTTTATCTTGAACATATGAATAGAGATTCTTAAAGAAACATGTACAGTTATTCTATGCATGTCTTTGGACAACTGGTAACCCTCCTCCGAGCATACACACACAAATATTTAAAAACACAAAATGCTCTCCAACTCATCCCTTTCAATGTTGGTAGTTTAAAATGATCCCTTTTCAATTACATTCATTTCATAACAGAAGAACAGATTCAGAAAATGCTACTAAAACATAAAAAAAATCATTGCTTTATTCTCAAAAAAATGCCACTGGAGGGACAGTGTATTACCATGGAGAATGCACCTCTCCAATGTGTCAGTCTTGTAATGCACACTAAAATGCAGAGACCTTCTTTATTTTGGACTGAATCTGTTCATCCATCTTTTCTCCACAACTACAAACCATGAGAGCCTGGTGTTACAAAACACAATGCAACAAATTGATGAGACACCAAAACACTTAACTACTGAATCAATTGCAAAACATTTTCTTCCACTGACAGTTTCCATTTTTTTTTCAATCTGATTTTTCTTCTTTATGCAAACCACCCTAAACTGGTCAGGGTCTGTTTGGCCAAAGTTCCATGTGAGCTACCCTAAACACTGCCAACCTGAACATCAAGGTGGCCAGGGTAAATGAGGTCTTGTAAACTTTTGCTGAGGTAGATATTAATCAAACAATTAGTGAATTTTCTGTTATAATGTGAAAGGCTTGATGAAAGTGTTGCAGATATACCATTTTTATTGGGTATTCAATTGAAAGGCAATAATACTTGTGTCCACAAACATCAAGTGCAACCCTCATCCATTTAATTACTATCCAATCATATTTGTATTGTTTCAAAGTTTCAATGACTGTCCAAAATCCATGCACATCTTCACACCACTTAAAATCTCCATGGTAATATTGCCTACAAAACCATAATTTTTGCAATTCCCATACCAAGTTAAACTTTTACATTTACACCATTATGAACACTTCTGAAAAACTTAACAAATATTTTGGAACAAATCTGAAAAATTTGACCAGGAAAACTTGATTATGCCCTTTTTCAGCAGTTAAAAGGTAAATATTAGATGTGAAATTTATGACAGTGATTGTCTTTGAGCCCAAGTTTAATCATTACAACAGAAGGGAAATGAATGCCATGAAATGTGCAAGTATATTTTCCTTTAGTTTTAAAAGTGCATGAACCTAGGATGGTTTACAATTTTAATCTTCAGTGGCAGCAGTCCATTTATTTTGATCACAGTTCTCACATTTTCAGTGAGCCCCTGTCAATTGTAGACTGGAATGTGGAAGGCAACCAATGGCATTGGTAGATGTACATTTTTTATTTTGATCGATAATGTGAAGAATATCTGCATTTGGAATGTTAAATGCGCAACACAAAGTCTGGCAGTACCACATGACATTCTACAGAAGCTGTCTTATATTTCACCTGGCCCTCCCCACCAGGCTAAAGTAATTTTTAGAAGACTGCCTTCTCTTTGGAATGTTGGCAAATGGCCCTGACGTAAATTGTGAAACTTCAACATAGTCATAAAATCAGAGAAGTACTATAATCCTGCATGCCATCCAACACAACTATAACATAGATTAAAATCACATTAAAACTAGATTAAAATCACATTAAAACCAGGTTTTCCTTCAATAAATTACAGCCTCATGAATAAAATAGCTACACCCCCCTAGAGTGTACACATACAAGGTTGCTGAAACATCAATGGCTGCTACCCAGCTCATAGTCGTGAGATGCTTCCAACAAAATCAAAACAAGAAAAAGACCATAGCACAATCACCAAATAATTTTATACATCCATCGTTCACAATAAACTTGTTTCTCATGGTGGGGCATCTATCCCACCACATGAGTTCCTTGACAACTTCCCAACCCCAATATACACGTGTTCTTCATTACGTGAGAAGATGTATTTTCTTTAAGCACATGGAATGCTGAGCAATAAAATAGGCCATCCTAGAATGCAAACACACAAAGTCCCTGAAACACCAATGGATAACACCGGTTTATTGTTACAAAATAACTCTTACGAAGTAAAAATGAGACTAAAACCATAAAACAATCACACAATAGTTTTATGATTGAGTGTTGAAGAATTCATCGTCCACATCTAACCCGTGTCTCATCGAGGGGTATCCAGCCACCACATGAGGTCCTTGACAACTTCCCTTCCCTGCCCCTGAGATCATTTAACACATGTCTTACATTACATGCTACGAGGTAGATACAAGGAAGACTCTACACATATCTATGTTTAGCCTTTCTCTAAATTCATCAGACACATGAATTTGGGGTTAAAATTAGGCATAGAAACTCTGAGACTTCGGCTAGACACATCCTTAACTGACAGAAAACAGAGTTAAAACTTGACAGGATTCCCTTAAAAGTAAGAGACACACTTGAGGAAAATTTAAATTTTAAAACTCAGTTATCAATGAACAGAAATTTTTGCGAACAAATTCAGAAATTTTCCTTCAAATCTGCAGGAAGCTGTAGAGTTCAGATTGTCGTGTCGCAGACTGTTCTAAACAGTAATGTAAAATCTTTCTGAAGGTTGAGTAAAATCTTCTTTGCAACAAAAACTTTCAAAAAAGAAAAATCTTTCATTGCCATTGGCACATGCACAATTTTCATTAAATTTCCTCATTGCCTTGACATTCAAATCATTACTGGATTCTAAAAAAACAACAAGAAAAGAAGGATACCAGAAAAAAAAAAACGATAAAGAAAACATTGAAACGATAGAAATTTGATGTGATACTGTTTAGAGTGTTAGTAATCCAATATTGTGAACCACTTCCAATCATGAAAAATCAACATCGTTGATACATGAGAGGGAAGTATCATCTTTCTCTGAGTTGTATGGGTGAATCAGGATGTTGTGGATTACAGATCTAGCTACAAATTAAAAGACTTTTACTACAATGCTCCTTCTGTTGCACGTAGGCTGAGTCCCATCCATAAGTCAGGCACACAGATAAGGCAGAGTTGACGTCAGGCTGAGAAGTGAGAGTTGGTGGTAGCAATGGATCACTTTGGAGGGTCACCGACACCACCTGCGAGCTGGAAGACTTGAAGAGCAACTTCACTCGCAAGTTGGTCTGCCAAGTCCTATAGAAAAGGAACAAAAACATGGATTGCAAAAGGTCCCCATACTAGTAGAAAAAATTTCCATCGTCAGACCTTCAAGTGAATTGGTGTATTTATGTGATAAAAGACATGATAACATCGACGCACGATACAGTCGGTACAACATCGCATGGTACAGTCAATATGATAGAGTGAGAAAGCATGATAAAATCAGTATGAAATTGACAACATGATAAAATCAGAATGAAATAATCAGTTAAAACATTGTCAGTATGACATTATATGGCATATACAATATGAAATGTGATATAGTCAGTTCAACATAATCAGTATAATGTAGTCTGTAGGACATTGTCAGTATGACATAGTATGGCATATGCAGTATGAAATGTGATATAGTCAGAATAATACAGTATGACATTGTCAGTATGAGAAGGTATAGTCAGTATGATGTTGTCAGTATAAAAGGTCAGCATGGTGATAGAACAATTAAATCAGTAGGACATGGTATGATATAGTCAGCAAGACATTGTATAATATATATGCGATACGAAATGTGATTATAGTCAGTATGATATAGTCAGCATAATACAGTCAGTGGGACATTGCCAGTATGATGTAGTATGGTATAGTCAGTATAATATTGTCAGTATAAGAAGTCAGCATGGTGATAGTACAATTACATCAGTAGGACACACATGGTGTAGTCAGTAAGACATTCTATGGTATATACGAAACAAAATGTGATTAAAGTCAGTATGATATAATCAGTATAATATACTCAGTGGGACATTGCCAGTATGATAGGGTATGGTATAGTCAGTATAATATTGTCAGTGTAAGAAGTCAGCATGGTGATAGTACAATTAAATCAGTAGGACACACATGGTATAGTCAGTAAGACATTCTATGGTACATACAATATAAAATGTAATAATCAGTATAATATAGTCATTGGGACATTGCCAGTATGATGTAGTATGGTACAGTCAGTAGAACATTGTCAGTTTGAGAAGTCAGCATGGTGCTAGTATAATAAAACCAGTATGACAGTATTGTCAAAATGACATAGCATAGTGTAATATAGTATGGAACAGACAATACGAAAGTAACGTTTTATATAGTATAAAAATAATGAATGTTTATGAGAGCAATAGTATGAACAATTTCCCGAGTTGAAAGAATTAGATGTCCTATCCAATGAGCCAAAGTCAAGTTGAACAGAATGCTTGACCTTTCAACAAATGATACTATTCATACTGTTGCATGAACAGAAAACATTAATTTTTCTTTTTTTCTGTATGATGTCACAACTCTACTGTAAACTAGCCCATGTCTGGAACTGTTGAGAATCAGTTGCTCTTGTGAATATTAGATTAGAACCTCTGGGAGATTATCCCATATCAATGTAATTTCATGAGTTGAAAGATTAAACATTCTATTCAAAGCTGAGTTGTCAACCAATGAAATTATTCATTACTACGCAGGAATGGAAAACATTCATTATTTGTTTTATACAACAATTTCAAAATTTGATTACATAAGATAAGAGGATATCGTATAAACTACTACGTACGTTATGCACTTTACGATACCCAAGGGTGCGGTGATACACTGAGTAGCAGCACACAGGCTTGTGTGTACGATGTACAATGTACAATCCCATGATCGCTGACTCATTGTGGTGTGTTAGCATGTAGTAACGCATGATCGTGAGTTAGAACATACTAACCAAATCTGAGGGTCTTTGTTGTGATGAAAGGCTCAAAACACACGTATGTCATGTGACCACAAATTCTCTAATCAGATGTATAGGAATGAATAAGTTGGTGTGCGATATGTACTACCCCAACATGATGACTCACTACAGTGGGGTCAGTGCATACTAACTGGTCCAACATAACGATCGTGAGAATAGTGCCGGATCAAAGGGAGGCATGTAACCACCAATTCTCCAATCAAACATGGTGGATTAGAAAGGTGCCATATAATACGGTATAGTCACTCTGACAAGGTCAGTGTAATTAACTCAGTGCAATAAAGGCAGTATAACGTACTCAATATGGCTGGTCCCTATGGTATAGTCAGAGGATGATCTTGAATGTTGTTGGAGGATGGCAGGTGGTGGAGGGAAGAGTCACAGAGTGGTACCCTGTAGTAAAATGAGGAGACTTAAGTGTCAATGAGACTTATCCCTCCCCCCCCCCCCCCCTTCCTACCCTCAAAGTTACAGCCATTTATATGCAGTTCATACTCTTTCACTTCAGATCACCTACAAGTCACACCAGCCAGAGTTGGTAATGGTTTATCTACAGGGAAGGGATGTTTATGGGGCACTGCCAGAAACTGATGACAGTGTTCATGGCTGTCTGTCGATACTTACTTGAGTAGCAGCCTCTGCATACACCCTGATGATATCCTCTGTTCCTGATGGTCTGAGGAAAAAAAAAAAGGAAAGCAAAAACAGCTAAATATTATTTGTTTGTTACAAACAAAAATGCCAGTGAAAGCTCATAAAATGCAGGCTCACACCACATACTCTAACAAACTGAAGAATACCAAATGGTACAAGATGGTAGATAATGGCAGCTACTGTATACATACAGACATAACTTTGCATCATTGTGTAACAAAAGTTGATATGACGTTTAGAAGGAAAACGTAATATTACACACTTCAGAATAATTCTTTACCATACAGACAACAGCTTCAGAGAGTAAACAGGTCTGTCATACTGACAGCAGAGATTTACACAAGAAACCAAATTATAAGAACTTACCATTTTGTCAGTGGATTTATAATTTCACTTAATAGATAGTAGATGTTTAATGCTCCCTTTTTCACAAATATTTTCAATGTATACAAAATAATTATAACAGTTATGGCACAAATCCTAAACTGGCCGAAACCTTTCAGCTGTTTCATTCATAAAAGATATTACTTCATTGCAACATCACAAAAAACAGGGTTGTTATACGAGTGGTCAAAACCGGATTTGACCACAAAGCAGTCAAAACTAGGTTTAAACCAGTCAAAACTGGTAAAAACAGATAAACCTTCTGTTAGACAAAATATTTTAGGTCACAGCCCATGAGCACCTATCAAATCATGTGACGTTGAATGATCAGGAGGTTTTAAAAGATTGAATTAAATTTCTTTGATTGAAAATGTTATTCTTTTGCCCAAAATAATTATGAATTAACTATTCTATTAAATATTGTAACCAGAAAGCCAAAAGGCTTTGTGATTCCTTGCTACATGGTTATATTACAACAAACATGAATTATTCACGTGACAAGTGTAAGATCAACTGCAGTTATTTTTCTTGATACACCACAAGCCTTTAACCCAAAATGACCTTTATTTTGGTGATCTAAAATGACCGCGACATTTGACGTCCACCAAAAGCAATAGGGATCACCTACCCAGGCCATACAACCCACACATCAAGTACAGTATGAGTATGCCATCAGTCAACATTATCTCTGAGCTCCAAGAAACACACAGTAATCAATGCTGCTTCTAGTCTTGCCTGTTGTTAGTTGAATCAAATAACTCAACCTTACCTCATCTGAACTCAGCTTGTCTGCCATATTTACCTCAAAATTCTTCGTAAACGACCAGAATGTTCTTGGGTCTCCATCGTATGGTGGAATTTCTGCCTAAGGTAATTCCAACGCTAATTTGAAACTCAATTTCCTCCTTTAACTTTTTCAATGCTTCCTCCCTCTCCTCAGTATAATGCTTTTGGCATTCCAACATCCAGCTTTCTGCTTGCTCAAATGCTTCATCAGACAACAGCCCAGTCAGATCAGCATGAACCTCTTCCATTGCCTCAAACTGGCACTCTGCCTTTTGCAAATTTTCCTTTATGGACTTTGCGATAATTTCTTCCTTGTTACAAGTAGCTTTTAACACACTCAAAGTCCTCGTAAGTTGACCCTAAGTTATGATTCCTCCGCAATATTTTTGCTTCCTCCATCTTTTCCGACATTGTGAAATATGATTGAAAGCACTCCAATTTGATTGTTAAGAAACCTTGTTCTGCTACCAGCTGTTCCTCTGGATATTAATATTATCCAAATAAATGACAGAACAGATGGTTTTTTTATTTTCTTCATTTTTTTCATAAACCCATTAACATTCCATTGCATACTTGTCTATCTGACCCCATGACCTCCCATACCAAGACTATCTCTCTGGACAACTTATTGGAGCCCCTCACACTAGAAGTTACTCACTAAGTTACAAATGCAGTACCGTAGCCTTAAATCCCATTGAGTTAACTGTGTGCGACATGAAATCAACAACTGCCAATAGTAATTTTGCACAATTTACCCCATATGCATTTGTACGGTAGTTTATAATGACCACAATAATGGTGTTTAGGCTATTATCTTTGTTTCATAATGAAAAATTATCCCTTCCTCTCTATTGATAAGCATTAAATTTCACAGGGTCGTGAACCTGTTAATAACAGACAACCTTATCAAGTTTAAAACAAATCTGACCCACGGATAAGGAACTATGGCAGTTTTAACATTTTCTATGTTTTACCCCATAACCTCATTAATATGCAAGATTTGGACACCAAAAACAATAGGGATCATCTACTCAATATGGGCAACCTACATGCCAAAAATGAAATTACTCAGAGTTACCCTTCTTGAGATAGAGTGTTTATGAGCAACCGTCACACACACACGCACACAAACACACACATACATGCACACACACGACATCAGGACTGCATAGATTCCCCTGCCTACGGCAAAGAATCAAAAATTGGAAAAGATAAAAAGAAATTCTACACCTGACATTGTTGGGTCAAATACACAAGTCTGTGCTGTTAATTTGTACTGTTAGAGAGTGTGAGTTATTGTTACATATGTCATGGAAGCCACATTATTATTTAGCAAACAGGCCTACCTTGTGCCCCCTAAAGTTTGTAGCTGCAAACATTCTGTTTACAGCACTTCTTCATTCTTTGCAAGAAAATTCAACACTATGTTATAAAGTTTATAAGACTTAACCTTACAGTTTATCTATCTGCACCATAACAATTATATGCTCTGATAAACTGTTGGTAACACCATTGTTGGGTACAGATGAGATTAAATGATTTTCTCAGTGTTAGTGGGATATGTATCTCATTAGTGAACAATACATGGGCAAGGGTTTCATTGTATTCACTTGGACCCTAGGTACAGTGTGCATGGGTCAACAGGGCTTAATCTATAGGAAACACTTGACAGTCAGCGTCAAAGACTAGTGCAAACACACACACACAATTTACATATATAGTTATCTTTAAATTGGACCTTTTCATTTTGAGTCAAGTTATTTAGGACTTTATTGTATTTTTAGGAAATACTGACAGAGGATTTTCATCAGTTTTTATCAGCATGAATAAAGGCGGATGACCGAAGGACCCTGTACGGGACTCTTTTGAATCGCAAACAGGAAAGACACTCAAAAAAAACATTTTTTTTCTTGCAAAGTGTGGTTGACAACTGTTGCATACTTTCAATCAACCACATGTATTGCTGTAACAGATTGTTTTGAATGAAAGGCTACTGGATTATTCTTAATTTTTCACACAGAATATCAAACATGTGAGCCGCTGCAAACTTTTTGTTAAGGGCATGGCTGATATTTATCCTCGCATGAAATAATCCAATTGAGAAACTTCTTCCAAACTTGACCTGTTTCACAGCACAAAAGTTTCATTAAGAATTGGCAAGAACCATTTACCCGCTGTGATGAATGACTTTTGTCTTGGAGTATTATCTAAAAGAAATGACTGAATGCCATTACTTAAAAGACATAAAGGGAATATTTGCTATGGGAGTTCCAGTGTACGTATGCTTCTTTAAACTTCCCAAAATGACCCAAAATTTCTGAAAACAAAAACGTAACCATCATACTGTAGTAACATTTGACGGACAATAACCTCCCACACGAAGATTTCTTGGTCTTTTACCACCAGGCTAAACAACAACCACTAAGGGGGGGGGCTATTTTCTGGGGTACCTGTCTGGGGGGTATTTGTCTGGTCACAGTAATAACAGGTTTCTCTTCTCATGATAAGAAAAACGCTATGTCGTCATTGAAACATTCTACTAGTTGTAATGCAAAACAACACATCATCTTGAATGTCCTTGAGGTAGCATTAAACATTCCAACTCTAAGACTCACCTCACAAACGAGCGGGCTCGCTGGTATTTCCCGACCAATTTATCGATGGCATCTTGAAGGCCTGTGGGAGATGTCACCTGTCTCTCTGCGTTAGTTGTCGTGATAATCGTTCTATCTTTCACCTAATCCAGAGGACAAAATTGAAACTATCTCAGTGTGCACAACTACTGTAATGAAAATTACCAGAAATGAAGATATTTTCAAAACAAAAGCTGAGAACTATTCTTACAACCAACGGGCATCATTGACTTACATTTTTTTCGTTTTTTATCGATCTCTCTTTCCTGGTTGCTATGTAAAGAACATTTGTTTTTGCTTTCTTCCTTCTTTCTCCCTCCCTGTTATTTTACTATTTGAGTTCTTTCTAATTTGTTTCTGGGACTACCTGAGCTTGTTAAGCTTCAGTTAGCTTTCTTTCCGTTACCCTCCAATAATGTATTTATTTGCATTTTTATGAATGCATTTTTTTCTACTGGAACACACTATCAAGTCAAGTACAGTCTCCAAACATTGAATACCTGATTGACCAAGGACTACCTGATTGACACCGAGGACTACATAAAAACACTCTTTAATGAGTCATCACCTATTGACTGATTAATTTGAAAGACAAGCTCCACAAAGAAGAAGAAAGATTCACTTTTTCAAGTAATCTCTGAAAACTAGTTTTCAATGAAACACTGTCTTCACGACCGAGAAAAAGGACTTTATTCTTTGATACCCGTGTGGCACTAATGATTCGCCATAGAATCATTATGACCAATCATTCCAGTAACTGTACATGCATCAACTTCAATGTGCAGTCTACTACACTTTTACGAGATAGGACAGGTCGAACCACCTGCTAACCTCAAATGACATGTGACCCTCCCTTACCTTAATGCAAAGGCAATCCTAAAACACGAAATTTGACTGACAAATTTTCCCATTCGTGCATTTTGTTTTACGAAGACATTAAACCCAAACCACAGATACCCACCATACATACCACCATATGCACTACAGCTCCCACCATAGATAACATCACATTGCAGATAACACCTTAGACATCTCACATGCACAGATACCACCATATGGGCAGATACCACCATATATACAAATACCACCATAGATACTACAATGTACACAGATACCAACACAGATTCTACAATATGTACAAATATCACCATATGCTCAGATGACACCACAGATACCATTATACATCTACAAACAATCACCATCACACCTCCTGAACAGTGGCTTGAAAATTACGAGATGGAGCTGTTTGAAAATGATCGAGTTAATTATATACAAATGACCTTTAATACGATCAATTTCTATTAATTTCTGCATGTCCATGCTCTCTCACCTTTACTTTGAGTTGTCTGTTTGGCAGATCTGTGTATGAACTGTTCCACTGTTGCACAGTCCATCCCTTAGCGAAGAGGATGGCCTCCACTAGCAACATGTCTGCTAATGCATCACCGACCGTCTAATAAATAATTTAATAAATTTATGTGAGAGGTCAACAGACAGTGGCATTGACAAAAACCAATATTAAACTCAGCGAACAAATATATAACTCAGCATACCCAATCACACTGGGTGGGCCTAATTTATTTGCCTTTGCCTCAAAGCTGAAAATTTCATCCCAACCACTTAGCTGAGACCAAGCTTCTCCGTCTTCACATCCCTGACTGACACTCAGTCAAACCGTTCATCACCTGGGGTGCAACCCCACTGCCCTTCTGTCAATCAATCAAACACAATCTTGTAGCAGAGTTTTTCTACAAACATGTTTCAGAGAACTAAAATAAACAGGAGAGTGCTAGATAGCTTGTGATGTCATGGTAGACCTACCTATAGACTACGAGTTGCATTCTTAGTTTAAAGAAACACTACCTCCATCCAAGACTGACAAGCCAACTTCATCACACGATATGTCAACACGGTGGAATGACAAATCATAACATGTCACCCTCCTTGACAAAGAATGCCTACATAGTGAGATGAATGACCTCAGAAAGTTGACCTCTTCAAATAGATGTGGTGACATGAACAGCCCCAGTGTATCTCAAACCACACTTTCATACTCTGTGTAAATAGACATCAACATAAGTCAGAACTGTTTGAGTAAGAGAAAATTCAGACCTGGTTTGTGAGATTAACTAAACACTGGAGACACTCAGCAGCATGCCTCTGGCTCTCTGAAAGACTGAAAAATCAGATCATATTACAGAAGAGTAACCTCTAAACAATAAAAAAAAAGTAACATTCCAATGAAACAATGTGACACTTCTTTTATTTACGGTGTACCAGCATGTGACGCTACAATTACAATACCACTTCTTTAATAGTTGGTAGGGAGGGTGATATACAGAGCAGTGCAACCATAGGTGTAGGCTATGGGTCTTTACAACTAGGATGGGCAGTCTCTGTTTTAGCTGGCACTATTGTATTCACTTACTTTATCAAAAATATCTTTGCAAACATTTTTGAGTGCATTATATAAACGCAATTGCACACACATAAAAGAAACATAATGGTGTGTTTCCAATCCAAACTCCTGTATTTTTTTCCCCTACGAACCAACAGAGGGCATTATCCCCAAGTGTCTTGTGACAGTTTTAGAATTTTGACAGATAGTGACAAATCTTTCAGCAGGTAGATTTTTCTTTGCAAACAATGAGATGAAATGAATCTAAGACTGACATATGCAAAGGAATGAGGTACACAAATTTTAAATACTGCAATTTTTTGTAAGAATAATGCATTTACTAAATAACAAGGTGTATATATATAATAATAAGGTATATATATATGAATATTAAATTATGAAAAATAACACTGACTTCATTATGAGACTGATTGATAAGATCAAGGTTTGATGAAAAAGTTATCTTGACAACAAATTCGGAAAATAAGCAGTGAGCACTTTCAGAACTGGTGTAAAAAAGATTTCACTGAACAATGACTTTGTAAAGATTTAAAACCCATTTTGCTTTTTTTTAACAAACAAAAAAAACCACAGAGTCAGTTAGGTTTATGAGAGCCCCTAAGAAAGCTTGCCAGAGGACTCAAACTACCACCATCCTTTGAGCATGGGGAGGGGAAGGAAATGACTTAATCACACATGACAGCATGGGGAGGGGAAGGAAATGACTTAATCACACATGACACACATGCTACTAGTATTTGATGTTCAATGCCTGGACATTCAACATGTTTGAAACATCTCAAGAATCATCAACTCAATTCCAGTTCCCCCCTCCCCTTCCCTCAAATCAACCCTCCCTACTCTCACAGCAACACAGCTGAATCCACACCTGGGCATTTCGAGATAGATGTGTCACTTGCAGCTACTATCAGAAGGCCTCGCAGCTTGCGACTACCGGCATATGAAGACCGGCATACATTTCATTCAACATCGTCAAACAATCCATGGGCTGATTTTACGGTTTGAGATTCTTGCTTCAACATAATTGACTAATGAAATTTGTAAAAAGTAAATTAAAATAAAAGTATTAAAATTATGTCGATGGGTAATACCAACCCTCATATTTTCAATATTCACTGGAGATGGGCTTTGCTCATAACTGTGCTACATTTCATTGCTAATTATGTGACTATTTCCCCACAACTGTGCAATTAAAAGTTACTCCAGACCATAATTTCAATGACAACCAAGCACATTACATTTTGGAGTTTCGCATTTGGACTACACAGTCCATACTAGCAATGAAAAGCACATTAATTTCCACAACAACAAAAAATTGTGAAGGGATAAAAATCTGAAAAAATGCACTTTTAGAAAACATTTTGTCCATCCACCCTGAAATGAGTTGTTTTGCATATTTGATAATTGCCAATTGCCTTTTCTCACCTGCTATTCTGAGAGGCAGATGATATCATTTCTTCAGCTTTCTTGCTATATAACACCTTCAAAAAAGAGATGGAAAAAAAAAGACAAAAAATGGTAAGATTAAATATAGGACAGATTTGGCAGATGCAAAACAGACACACACATTGGTCACATGTAATTGCAATGAATTTAAAAAAAAAATCAAGACAGTCACATCTCATGTCACAAGTTATTCAATCTGAGTCACAAGTTCAATCCACATCAAGTCATATTGACTATGCCAGGTCATAAAATATACTATTCAAGTCCTATCCAAGACAGTTACATGATCCAAGTCTTACTGACAAAGCCCTAAATTATAATCTCAAGGGACAAAATAGCATGAACAATTTTATTAGCAGTTTTTGCTAATCAATGTTTGAGTTGATTAGCAGTCAACATGTTTTGATAAGCAGATGTGTGAACGAAATGAAAACTTAAGCATGTGCCACATGCAGTTCAAACAATCCCTTATTTGCAATAAACTTTACAACCTTTTTTTGTAAAGTTTCAATGCCACTTTATCATTTTATTCATTTTGAAAGGTCATGTGACATGAAAACGACATTTCAGAGTATTGGGTCTATTCATCATTGAAAATGTTAAAAATGTTGAAAAATAGAAACAAATTCCATCAAAATCCAAAAGGCCAAATTCCATCAAATAAAATAAAAACGACATTTTTTAAAGGTCATGTGACATGAAAATGACATTTTGGAGTATTGGGTGCATTAAACATGGAAAATGCTAAAAATGTTGACAAGTAACCACAAATTCCATCAAAATCCATCACAGATTGACAATTTTAAAGGCAAATTTGTGTTTCACAGTTGCATTATGAATAAACTTTGCCTGAGTATGTAAATTGGTGATGTCAAGAAATGGACTCCTATTATATGTCTTTTGTGAATTCTTTGTAACTTAACCTTTATTTCAAGGACATTTGAAAATTCTATATGCCCAGAGGGTTTTACTTTGGAAGCTTATATTTTCGTCTTTAAAAGTATTGATAGGTTTTACCAATAAAAACTGAGTTAATTAAGAGACAATACACAAAGAGTTGACAAAAGAAATACTGACACTGTGCAACACTCCACATCATCTGTTTTACATTTTTATCAAACTTTGAAAAGTCATATCTCAAAAACAGTAATAGATATAACCAAATTCCAAGGTACTTTCACTTTGCAACTTTTGAATGAAGCCAACTCCTTTCTAGATGCAAGTCACACAACCTTTAAATTCTTCTTCACCAGAGAAAATATCGATTTGCAATTATTGCAAAGCAGACATAAAATTGACTCACAACTGGGATTTTAATGGTAGCACATTACGATGAAAACCCAGCTATTTCGTCCCTTGAATGTGTAAATTCACAGTCATTATATCTGATCCAAGTCATAAATTTTATTGCACATCAGGGCAAGTCACAATTAAGCTAACAAAGACAATAAAGCTACCCAAAGACCTTAATTAGAGCGACTGCTTCTGTCAGTCAATTACTGATTCATATTGAGAAAAGATAGAAAATGCTATCCACTTTGCATGCTGTACAATTTCACTGCTATAGCATTGACCTCTGCAACTGTCTGCTTGGAATAGACAAAGCATACACATAGTTGAAATATTTTACAAAGCTTAAAAGGTATGTTTGACATAACAACATCTTAGGCATGATGAATAGCCATTAACATTAGTCAAAGATGTCTTTGTGATAACTTTTAAAATGACTCAGCAGTGTAGGTAGTACCAAGTATCAATAAGCCTGAAGTATCCTAGAATCTGTCTAACAAACACAACATCAGTATCATATGTACACACATCAGTATCATAGGTACACACAACATCAGTATCATAGGTACACACAACATCAGTATCATAGGTACACACAATATCAGTATCATAGGTACACACAATATCAGTATCACAGGTACACACAACATCAGTATCACAGGTACCAAAAACACAATATAAATGATGTGTTCCTGTATGAGAAGGACCTAAGTGAGTCATAGGCCTTCACCTTTGATAAATACAAAGGGAAATGGCTGAACAGTGAAACTCTGGCAAAGAAAATTCTCTCAGTTGTCAGAGAACAGAGATGGTTTTCAGATTTCCAAGAAGTTTTGTTTCCATTCTTAATGAAATAAAGTGTTAACTGTGTTTCCTGTTGAATTAGGGAAATTTTGCTCTGACATTCTGCAGTCATTTGGAGACACACTACATACAAACGACTATGTTGTTGACTCTTACATACTGATGCATAGCCTCCTAAGGTACATTAACACATGTTTGGATTTTAATAATTGACCAATAGTATCGTGATAATTTCTATGACAATGATCTGGTTTCTTCAATTGACAACATTGTTGTTTCAGTGTAGTGTTAGGCTCACAACCCCTTTTATGACAATGGTATGGTCTCCTCAACTGAGGTCATTGCTTGTGTTGACAAAGATAAGTGTAATCACTGGGTTCAGTTATTATATCAGCATATGTCATTAGAAAATTGCAAAGTGGTCCTGTTTGAAAGTGTTTATTTTTAGTCAGTTTTGATAAGTTGAATACCTTCATGACTTCAAAACTTTTCCGCAAGAGCCAGATGCACATGTAACCACCACAATGTCTGGGTTTAGTTTTTTCTTTTCATTTAACACTGGAGCTGTTTAACGCCCCAAAAAGACTGTACCGTCATAGATCTAAAGTGTGTCACTGCCATCATTTGAAGGTATATATGAAGATCTTGTTTTATTACAATAAGTACCCGACCCCTCATTTCTCAATTACCATTAATCTATTCAGAGATCAGCACAGCGAGCTCGAGGCTTTCATAAACTGGGATTGAATTTGTATGAAAATAACCTAGTGCAGACGCACAATCCACACACAGCACACACAGACCAATAGCTAAGTGCTACAGCAGTGACTGCTGTGATTTGCACAGTGATGGTATTTGCAGCCTGCGTAGGTCTAATTATGCAACAGGGCATTAGTGCTTTGTAAGGAGACAGAATTTTCAGCAGGTGTTCAACTAGTTTCATGAGTCAGAAATGTTTTTTCCTTCTCAACACTAAACAAAGAATTATGCATAATAGGGTCAATTTTGCTATTTTACTTCTTTTTTTCTTTTTTGAAATTTTTTTCATGTGACAGTGGAGACTGGAGTGGGGGAGGGAAGCATCACCCCTTCACTACAGGATTTAATAGGCACTACCCCTGTTTATTGCCCAAGTCAAAAGACTCAAGTTTATACATATGAGCAACTTTAATCCTACTAAATACAACAACCGTTAAAGTAAGCAAAATCTGACATTATATCACCCTACTTTCAAGTTGCATCAATGACCAATCAAACTTACTGTTCCGTGGCCGTTAGCCTCAAAATAAACACCAATGTCAAACTCTGCTGCTCTGTGATGCAAGTGTTTGACACCTGTCTTTACGCATACCACCGGTACATTCTGTGGAGAGAAATCCAATGAAATGAAGTTGGGTGATATCATACAGGCAAGCTTGAATAAATATACAGACATTTCAAATGAAATATAAATGATAAGTTTCTTTTCTAATTTAATCATTTAATACTGTTAGAATTTCCTCACCGTAACCACACATTAAAACAATGCAACTGCTACCTCCAGCCCTATGAATTGCCTTGCCCTCTTACCACACTAGTTTCAGTCCCTATTACTAACCTTCTTACAAATACAGGGTTTCCCCTGGTACTTAATTTCAGAGGCGGCCGCCTCGCAACTTTTTAAGACCGCCTCGCCAAAAAATACAGTAATTACCGCCTCACGTGTTTTTATGACAGGGCTGTAAAAAGTCGGGAAGCAGGAGGCTCCTTCCCGGGAAATGTTGCGTCGCGTCTTGCGGGAAATCCTATTCTGGACTTCTGGCCGTGTTTATCTTGTACATACCATGCATTGTTTTGAACATTCGATCGATCACATGTAGAGATCACACATGTGGTTTCCTAAATAGTTACGTCCGAAAATAACTGGTAAATAAATCCATTCAAATGTGTATCCGAAATGCCCCATCCACGTTCAATCTTCAACAAAAATTGAAGTAAATTACTATTCCTGTAATATAATGCCCTTATTTTTTACTCATGGTCAATATTTTTCAAGTTATATATGTGAAAAAAACAACGTTGGCAAATGTTTCCAGAGGATTCTACGTATACCTCCTTTACTACATTCAATGTCAATTAAAAAGCATAAGCTTAATCCTGCCCGTGCCTGCATACGCAAATTATCTGCAGAATGACAGCTAGCCGACGTATCGCAACCCATAGAAATACAAAAATGAACGTATATTTCTATGTCCAAAACCCTTCACGAAACCAATTGTCTGTTTCTTCAAACCTTTAGTCTAAACATTTTAAAGTGACTATGATCAATGAACAAAACAATAAAACTCTGAGACCTGCAACTTACAAAATGTCGGTTGTTCCCTGTTATACGGAAATATGAATTGCCATGGTGGTTAGGCTATTCAGTATACACCCACTGTGTTAGGATATGATTACTTAAAAATTTCGGAAGGCTGCACACGATCTTACGTGATTCTTTTCCCGAAACTTTTAGGGACATTTCAACTTCAAAAATGTATGTAACACAGTTTACTCTACATGACATGTGCAACATTTCATAGAACGTTGTGATTTTGAAGCAATATCAATGATTTTTTTCTGATAGGACTATCGTGTTTTCACCCGTTAAAACTTAGCATGTATTTCAAATTATTCGAACACGTCTAAAAACGCTAAAATCGCTGAGTTTCCGGGTGCTGTGCACCCTGAACCCCTACCGGGACCGTCCATGGACCCCTCAAGGGGCACTATGGCAGGCCCATTGACCCCACGCTGGTATGACAATCGTTTCGCTATCGAATGACACCTACGGCGCCATGTAAGTGGCGGAAAATCCGACTATATTGTGAGTACCCTCCTGGAGATTTACACTCTTTCTAGCGCTGTTTATATCATGGTCAAAATCCTAGAATCACCCATTCGTCGAGAACCTACTAAGTACGGATTTGAACCCAAAATTCATGGCGGCGTCAAGTAATTCGCCCTCACCGCCTCATACTCTGAAAAACCCAGGGGAAACCCTGCAAATATAACTTCAACCCCTACAAATCTCTATCCATCTTACCACGATAATACCCATCGCTCACTATTAACCTTCTAACCAGAATAACTCCAGCCCCTACAAATCGTTATCCATCTCATCACAATAATACCAGTCCTGAACTATTACTAACCTTCTAATACCAGAATAACTCAAACCCCTACAGCTAGGGTCTTCACTATCAGTAGTACCCTTTTTCTATCCTAGGCAGGGTGGTGGAGAACAGAGATATCAAAGCGTCCTTATCAATGGTGTGGTTTCTGGGGGGTCAAGAGATGCGGCTGAAATGTCCGCTGATCCACAAATATTGAAGAGGATTTGAGTATCCATAGCAAACACGGTAGGTGAATTTAAATAACTGTATTACATACTGGATGCCATACAACATACCATCTGCTGACTGGCGTACTGGGTGGAACTTCCGTTGGCGTAAGCTGTCTGCACGAGACCGAGACTAAGAGATAAACTGGACAGAGTGAGGAGTTGTTGAATGTAACCGGCAAACTGTAAGAGATCATAGAAGAAAAAAATATGTGCAGCATGAAAAAAAAAAAAAAATGTGTTAATATATGTCTATAGAAATCATGAAACATGTAATACGTATCATCGAGTACAAACGTAAACATGTAATACGTATCATTGAGTACAAACGTAAACACGTAATACGTATCATTGAGTACAAACGTAAACGTGTAATACGTATCATCGAGTACAAATGAGACACAGCATCTTTGCTCTCGACTCTTGAATGGAGAGGCCTTGAAATTGCAGGAAGATGCAGAAGACTTCTTTCACAGAATAAATTTATTGGTAGGTGAACAGTCAGATTCAAACACTCAAATTTTCACAGGAATCAGATCTTACCAAAGTAGCAAGTTTGTCCCCATCCAACAGATGGAATTTATTTTCTGCGGGAGTAGAAACAAAAAGGTAAAAGGAATTACAAATAGGAAATGTAACAATGCATGGTGGTTTCAAACATGCATCAAAACGTTGATACTATGGATGACTGTTATGTGCATACATACTGTACAATGATAGCTGCTAACACAAAAGCCCTCTCCTTATTTTTAGGAAGACATATCAGAAACCCTAAACATGCTATCCCTCCATGTTCATGCACTCGGAGACATGATCTTCTCACAAATTCCACACTTTTACCCACTGGCCACATACACCCTGCAATCAATGAAGAAAACAACAGCATTGTCGTTAATGGCACACATGTATACATTTACAACAGGAGCCGATTCTGCTAAAATAAGTATTAGGGTTAAAAATTATAGTCACCGGGCAAAACAAGGATTTTAAGTTTTAGGCATTAGTCTGAGTGGTCAGGATTAGGTAAGGGGTCGGGTCAGAGTCAACGACCATGCAGTGGGACCTGGGAGCATGGACGCTATACAAGTCTGCCAATAACGCCCACCAAGCACCAGACTTCTTTGCAACTTTGTAAATCTGCATTCCCAATAAGAGGTCAAAACCTTGGAAGAGATTCATGTGCAATGTGCTTCCAATGACATTTCAATAATCCTAAATCTGTAAGGTGAAGGTAGAATACTGGTAACAACAACAATTGAAACTTTACTTTGTGACATATCTCAGGTGACTAACGTTTCTTTCTCCCAATGCATTTTGCTCACCTTTTCTACTCTACAGTAATGTCACTGCCGTGTAATACACAAGATATCTTTCACACAGACATCATGATGCCTTTCAAATATTCCACTGAAATCTCAAAGCTTTGTATTGGCAAGAAAGGTAATTTTTTCAGACTGGAATCAAGCCTTGTCAGCAATTCTGCATTGAAATAAATGTCAATATTTATCTCGCCAAAGTATACTAAAAATTTACTGCAATGGTTCCCTTTGTTGTTGAAACAACTTCAGTACCAATAATGATTATGTTGTCACATCTCCAAACAAAATGCTGCTATTTAAGACAGATAACTGCCTTCAGAAAATCAGTGACCCAACAATTCAAAAATTGCAATGACTTTTTCGTGACAACAAGAAGTGAAAAAAGGAGTAGCAAGCTAATAAGCAATCTGTTCACCAGACAACAGGAACAACAACCTCAGACAGTGTCGCTCTCATTACAATAAGACAGAAACAACTGTGTGACCTCACCTTTATCGATGTAAAAGTACACAATTCTGTCAGCATCACCGTCAAAGGAGACACATTTAATTTCAGCCTCTGCTACAACACCTGTGAGTATATGAGGGAATGGCATCGTAGTTTGGTGTTGTTCAAATTAATAGTCGGATTGAGTCTAACGTGAGTTTAAAACTCAATGTTAATGCTATCCAGTGACAGCCTGGAAATTATGTTGAAATGATAAAACTAGGCTATGGGACACAAGAAACTAAGGTGTCGGTGACAAAAGGAAAATGCCACTCTTGAAATATGCTGCCCAGTTACTACCAAGAAAAAAACATAACTGAAAAGAACTGTGGCAGGCAAAAATGGAGACTGATGGACTACAAGAAATGGGAAATGTAACAATATTCTATGTGAAACAATGGAGATATGCACATATATTAGTACCAAAGTCAAAAACTAAAACAGTCTGAATGTCAAACAGTTGACAGTCAAAGAAACATTACAACATGAAATAACATTCAATGTACAGTATTTTGCACAATGTTCAAGGAAACAACCGAAAGTGTTTAACGCAGTTTATGAATTTGATGTAAATATGTATAGAACTTTGTTGAACAAGGAGCAAAGGCATTCATTGCCTTTGTGGGTGATATTTATGTCCTGCCCTCCGGCACACGAATATTCACCACAGTACAACCAAAAATTCGTAGTCATAAACTTTTTTTCGCTTCCTTACGTAAGTCTTCCAATGATGTAAGATTACATATTTGACAACACACAAGCAGGATGTTATTCTCTGCCCTTGTAAATCTTCTTCTAAAAGGTTAAGTTTCCATGGAAACCAAAGATATCAATATGGATGACCAGTAAGAGTACTGAACATACAAAGCTAATTGTGCTAGCAAAAAAAAGATGTATGTACATTAAATTTGCATACCACTTGGAGATTGCTGATAAAGCTTCACGTAATCTGCGCCACACTGTAGCAAGAATTAAAAAGAAAAATTGAATCTTTCTGAAGGTCTTACAAGGTTACTGACACCATCGTGCAGAATCAGATAATTTTGCTTTCTAAATGAAGGTGATTCACAGAGCCAAGGTCTAGCCAGAATACAGAACAATTATCAGCCTTACATTGGAATATTTAAACAAAGTCAGGTCTATGAATAACAGGATCAGCTTCTAAAATTCTAAACTAGCACTGGTTGTTACCGTTGCTCATAAATAAAGATCACTTCAGTGATTGGCTGAATTTGAAATTGTGGGTGCATGTGACTAATGTGATGAAGTAAATCATGGGGCGGACATTTGCTCGAGAATCGTGTATATATCTTAATTATTCAGTATGAATTAAAATGATGTGCCAACTACAAATAAAGCTTTGATATGTTTGACAGTAGGTAAATCTGACCATTATAGTGAAACTTCCGTTCAATTTCCAAGTGTGGTTCTTGAGATACCAGTATTTGAAGTTGTCACATTTGTTACCAAAACTTAACTTGAAGCAAGCATGAGTGATGTCTTCTCCCCTACATTAATATAGCATTTTATGCTTTTCTATCATAATGTCAATGTACAACAGGTATGAGAGGTTTGTGATCGTCACATAACCAGTAACTAAGCTGACCACCATTTGATTTCAAGGTCAAAATAACAAATTCAATAATGAAGAAAACAAAAGACTGTAAATCAATGTTAAGAGATGATGTCACTCCTGCTTGCTTCAAGTTCACATTTGGCAGAGAATGGGGTAACTTCAACTGATAATATCTTGAGATCCACACCTCAGAACTGAATGGGAGTTTTACCAGAATGTTCAGATTTACTGTACTTACTCTTAAAACATATCAAGGCTGGATTTGTAACTGGAAGATCCTTTTAACATTCATTAGTGGCCATAAAAGTAAGTGAATATCATAGTTTGATAGTTCATGTCAGCGTTGCACTAAGAACTGCATGGACAGAACTAACTGGCATGAAATAAGCATTTCAAAGCAATTTGTGGCTTTGAATACTTTGACTTCCAATGACTCTCCTTCCACGTAAGTTAGATCTTGCCAGGCTTATCTTGCTTGACATAAAATGACTTCATAGATTTTTCATGACATAAATCATCGCTACTCGTGAGAAATTAGATCTGAAACTGCGACAGTGCTGAATTTGGTCACCGAACCATTTCGCAGAGCTTGGTTAATATGAGCGACCGGATCTGTGACAGAGCAGGAAACATTATTTTATGCAGTGAAAAAATGTTGATACACAAAGAGACCCACAGATGCATCAACAAATTTAGGAAGAAATTCAACTCTGCACTGGTGAACCTTTTTTGGCCACAGCATGATGCATGTAAGTAGGATGGCGCAGCGAATGCAATACAGTACATTAATTCTAGTGGAATGTTTGTCCACATGTAGTAACTTCCCAAAAGTTACCAGTTGAAGGGTTTTGTAGTTGGTACTTAAAACAGCATTTCCTCTTCTCCCTTTCAAAATGTTTACATTTCTAGCAAAAACACCCATCACTGCAAGAACCACAATGAAGATGATAAGAGTGCCTACAGATGGCCCACCTTGGCCCGCCCCCTGAATAATATACAATGAACCTCCCTATCGGACTGGGAGCAGAAAGGTCTCTGTTAAAGCACTGCTCTAATAGATCACATCTTGTAGGTAACATCAGGTAACAAGGTTATGCCTGACCATGACCAAAACGCTTTTTTTAAACTTGTATCTTACACAATGATGATCGGTAACAGTTAAAACATTCATTAATTTGGTGACACCTAAGAAGTAGTGTACTACATATGTCTATGGCGATACAGTATTAATGATAGCGATACATCAAACACTTGAGATACATCAAAGCTCATCAAACAAATCAAGTAGAACTGTACTGCAGGTCTCACCTTTTCGTTCAGCTTCCCCGAAGTGCCGTCATTGCAGACCGTTATGTCCAACGTACCGTTCAGGAAACTCAGAAGCTGTTGTACCTTTAGTGCCCCTACCCCATTGGCACCGTCTACCACCATCACAGCGGAATAACCGCTGTCTCCGCCCGAGGAGGTCTGTAACGGTATGTGTATATCAGTTGCGATGATTAATTGATAATTGATGAATTTGTAACGATGATATACAAAATGATACAAACTACTTGATTCAGTGATCAATCAATATAAAAAACTACAAATCTACAACAAATACCTCAGTTAATACTAGAGGAATCAAAACATCAAAGTTTTATTTGCAGAGCTGGTAGTTGTCAGAAATCTCAAATCCCTCGTATCTTCTTAAAATTCTTACATTCTAGCACTCTGATGATGAAAAGCTAAAAATATTGAAAAAGTTACGCAACCATGACATGAAGAAAAGTTTCCACGGAACCAAAATTCAGTGGGTAAAAACAGCATTACAGTGCAACAATGCCTGGTGCAACAACCGGTTGCCAAACATTGCCGATTGAAAATGCAGAATCCCTTCACCATATATGGTTTCAAACTTTCACATCAACAGTGAGTTAAGGCTGTGGTCTCACATTACATGCAATCAATCTGATATAGTGTTACCTCACAAGTGCGTAACGTGAGACTGCGATAAATGGGTGAAAATCAATACACTCCCTGGTATGAACTGTCTCACCAATTGCCTCAGTTTTAGGAATGCCTCAGATAGTTTTGTGTAATATCCTTGCTCAGTTGCTTGGCCATAGACTTCCTTGGTGTTGTGGCACCTGACCATGTAATGGAGTTGCGGTGTTGTAAGTAAACCTGGGCAAAGGCAAACGTGACAAACAATAGATTCATATACTCTCTACATAATGAAAATAATTGGGTTTGAAATTCTCTGAGAGAGAAACAGGTTCTATAATTCACTCTCCTACCCAGTGGTTCCCAACCTTCTGGACTACATGTACCCCCAATTTTTACAAAGCCAGCCCATAACTGTCTTAGAAATGTCCCCCCTCCCCCACCTACTGTTTTTCAATTGTCTAGGAAGCTTATTGCTGGTACCTCCAACGGGTAATAGCTGTTGGAAACTAAGGCTCTAGGTTTTTTTAACTGATTGTAAACAAGGGTATCTACAGTAAAGAATTTTCAAGTTATCCTCCTTTTGGTGTAATTGCAAATCAGTTGGCTAGACAGGGGTGTCCAAAGTCATCACCCAGCATGCAATGTTGTCAAGTATAAGCACTTTTGGTTTAGAGACAGCTGTAACCATGGCAATACCCTACTACAAAAAAAAAAAAGACCAACAAAAAAAAAATGAATGCTGTCTGAATGCCTAAAGGTGCTCTTATTGCAGTGAGGATATTCACCCTTTACATGGAGTAAATTTGGGTTTTCTTCTGAACTCTTGAGTGTGAATAACAGATCAGTGTATACAACCCCTGGGAAGAATATTTCTGAATCACTTTGAGACCTGGGATTGCCTAACATGTTTTTCTTGAGGAACGAACTTGCAGGATGTCCATCAGCTTTTTACGTTGCCTGGGACAAACAATGCACCGCAACAATTGGGTTGTGGTGTTCCCATTACTGTAACAAATGATGGTCACTTAATACTTTTAAGATACATAACACTATGTAAGATAATACAGCAATGGTTACAGGCTTATACAAAACTACATGGCCATGAAACAAGAGTGACCATTGTTATATTCCTGATGTTGAAAGAAGCCAGCACTGCCAAAAGTGTGAAAGTCAAAAGGAAAGACATGTACGCCAACTCAATGCGGGCTACAGAAAACAGTACACATCACCATCCACAAATTTCAAAATAGGATTTTTGTTAAATGTAACAGCATAAAACCAGATACATTTTATTTTAGAACTGAGATTCTAATGTATAACAACATCATGGTCTTAAAAAGAATTCTCAAAGAGGCACATTGTGTTGTTTCATTAAATTTACACTGTTTCCTAAACCTGTCAAGTTTTCTTTAAATACTACAGTAATAAGGAATGGTCAAACTGAAAAGATCCCCACCTGTCAAATACAAAGGAACATTACAGAGTAAGTAGATTCAATGTGGTTTTTGAAAATTCATGACCAGACACTGTTCACATTAGTGCTTATTCATTTGCACACATCCAGTACAACTAGGGGTCAAAAGTCCAAAAATTTTAACAGTTTTCATACACTATTGGATACAAAACTTGATAAGTGGGCTAATTATAAGACTTGTCATGTGTTTGCATTCTTTAAAATCCTGAAAAACTTATTGATGTCAACTCGAAAAGCCCCTTTAAGACCCTATTAAATTGAGTCTACCATGTCTTCTATGAGTTGGTATAATCATTATATATTTGTTGTTTGCTTCTTCAATGTCCCTCTTCTTTTTGCCTTGAGCGCCAAGCAAGGTGGACATGTGGACAGAATAAATTATTACTTACTTGTTGTATGGATTTGTTACATATGAATAAATGAATTATTTGTGACAATTTCTTGCTACAAACCAGTTAATCCTATGCTATCCCTTCATTTAGAGTGACTTAATTGTTTTAGGATATTTATCCCGAAATATCTCTTGAAGTCACAATCGACTGTTTATAAATTGTCATGGAATGCCTTTTACTAAAGTCACTAATGTCATGTGCATCTCAAAAGGATATTTTGAATTGGTCAGAAATTTTCAAATGTAACTGGCTTTGAAACTCAAATTCACTGTAACTTATTTGTACACTGTAACATTTGTAACATCTAACATCAAAATCAAATACATGCATATAAAGTACCAGCACAAAGAGAAAATATTAGGAAGTTTTTAAATGTTTACCCAGTACACTTTATAAAGGATACACAAGTTTATGTTTGACTTGCAAAATTGCTAAATAGTGGCAATCATGAATTCCTTTTATTTGAACATTGACTATATGCTAAAATATCTCCATAAAATTTAAATAAACATAGGCACAAATACTGGTATTTCAGGGACATAGATTGGTTTGCATACTGTCGTGGATAGATAGCACACGTGACGGTTAGGCTTAAGACCATCGAATCAGCTCAGTACAGTAAATCCAAATAGGCAATGGAGATGATACAGTCGAGTCTCATTGAAATATGGTTGGCTACAGTAGGCAAAAATTTATAATGCCAGTTGACTCGGTTAGACTGACATTGGGTGATCATTATGAGAGTTAGCACTGCCGGTCCAGGTATACATTTACAGGGTTGACGAACAGGAGATGTCGTCAGGTCAGTGGATTAGAAAGTAAAATCCTGCATGGACAGGTAACCCGCAATAGGTGCATCTTATTAAGTTCCAGAATTTTTCAGACATGACCCTTTTGATGACATAACAACAACTACAGTATATTGAGCTCCCGTCGACACACTTCTTTCTGGAATGTGTGGCTCACTTTACTGTAGGCCACTTCCATTCAACGAGAAACTTCAACATCCACGTCCATCGAAATGTACGATACACCAAATGGATCACCATTTCATCTTGATGTTGCTAGTAAATTCTAAGATTACAGGAACCTCAACAATACTGGTTTCAATTTCAATTTATTTTGCTATCCTTTTGACATATTAACTGTAAAAAACATATAGAACAACAGAGGAGGATGATTGCAATTTTTCTAGAATTATGACAAATGGTTTTAAAGACATCCAATACATTCAACTTCCTTAGCAGTTTTTTTTTTTTTTAATTTTAACATGGAACCACTTTCTATCAACTATGCAACAAGTAATTTTAGAAAACAGGCTAACAAGATTTGTGAAGGAAAACAGCCATAGTACATATAGATGCAAGCTGAAACGTCTCAAGTCAACCATCTCTTTTGAGAGACTTTGCCCATGAAAAGATTTTAATGTCATTCAGCAACTGTATGAGAATTATTTTTAAACAGACAAAACAAGGGTAGGTTGTGTATGTAGCATTATAACTACAGACAGCATTCCTTTGCTGATTAAATCACTGTGCTACATCCTGTGACAGATTAACATTGAAGTGCGCATTCTATAAAAATCTATCAGGCACTGGGGGGAACAAAATAGGAAAACGAGAACCCAAGGGCACTGTGGTTCCTTGCACAGATGGACAGTAATGTAAATTATGAAGCAAAAGGAGCATTTTGCATTATTTTGCACAATAGCCCATTTCTGACCATGAACCCTCACTTTTGTGACATAAAATCTGTAGAAAAACATTTCATAAAATGGCTCATATGGCCCATTTCGGACATTGGACATTCACCACTGAAGCATGAGGACGTAAACTGATCCAAACAAAACTTGTCTAGTGTGACCACCTACAGTACTTCCCACATCATTGATGCCTCTTCATTTGACCATAAAACTACCACCTCAAGTAGTACTTCCATGATTTGCTGGAGGGAGACTGGTGGAACATATAAACATCCATAGTGTAGCATGAAATTGGAGCAAAGGAATTTCAGTAAACAAAAGTCAACTGCTCACAGCATGCATAAAAATTCAAAATTTTCTGTACACTCTTACACAAACTGAAGCCAAAAATGCTGATGAAATTGAAAATAAAAATGCCATGGTCATGTAACAAGTATCTACCAACACTTTCCTACCACATTTGAAGCAAATCAGACAAGGCACTGCAAAGATATTATCATGTCAGAAATTTTACATTAGGTCTCATCCATTCATTAATATGCAAGACATAGGCACCAAAAACAATATGGCACAGCTACTCAATATGATACATGTATGCACCAAGTTTGAGGAAAGACTGAGTTCTCAGTTACTGAGTTATCAAGTCACATACCTCGCATTTCAGTCTTGACAATAAGCAGTGCTCACTCATTAATATGCACGTTATGAGCACCAAAAACGATAGGGCACATCAACCCAATATGATACACATACACACCAAGTTTGACAAAAATTGAACACTCGATTATTGAGTTATCGTGCAACATACCTCACACTCCGATGACGTCACATACAAACACATACACACACTCTGACTTGACTGCATAGGTTCCTTTGTTAACACGAGGAACCAAAACGTGCTTAACAGAACAGTCTCTGATTAAATAAAATACTTGTTTGTAGAAACATTGAAACAATGGAGTCTAATAATTACTTTTATATGTTTTGAAAAGTTTCAGTTGAAAAACATGTCCATCATGCAAAAAAAACAATAAATGGCTGGTGGGACACAAAACTTACCAAAATTGGTGTACTGGCCATGTAATGTTTGGATTCCATCCTGCAGACTTTGCGCAAGAGTGTAGCTACTTGGTCTGAGAAAAGAAAGAGGGGACTATATTTGAAAGAAACATTAATAAAGAGGTGAAAATGGCTGATTACTCGCCTCTGTACATGGAGCAGCAGTTCCTTTAAGTTAAATGGAAACAAACTTCTTTCACCATCACTGTTGGCACAGGAGTGATCAGAGAAAGGTATACTCATATGACCTGATTTGTAATTTCATAGCAAGATTGAACATGAGCATACTTCAAATTCTTATTTTTTTTTTTTTATAAAACTTAGACCCCTTGCAGCAGCCATAAGAAAATCAGCTATCATGGAGGAAGAAAAATTAATGACGTTCCATCTCCTACAGCAATAATGAACATGGATAGAACTTTCTCAATCCCTGCACTGATGTATTAACAAGGTTTTGTGAGTTTTATTTCCTCTGGACTCAGGAATCATCCTTTGGGCTACAGCAAATACACCTCTTGTCGACTGTTCAAAAGGGACAGTGGGCCAAGTATTGTGCTAGAGGACTCTTCAAAGATCTCCCATGCTTTGGCTGTGGTGTTTACAAACTTTTCAAGTTTTGACCTCATCACTAAGACACTATCAATCATGACTGAAATAATGAGGCACAATGTGGTAACAGAAATACTTAGATACTATTATGAGTGACACTATCAATCTATGATTATCATCATTATAAGACAAAACCATTATTATCACCATCGATGAGATAACAAGGGCTAATGATAGCAGTAATAAGACACTATCATGAGTGACCTCTCAGACAGTCACTATCATCATCATTACCAATAACACACTATCATCACGATCAATGAGACAACAAGAGCTACAGTAATGATAGCAGTAATAAGACACTATCATGAGTGACACCTGACAGACAATATCATCATTACCAATAAGACACTATCATCACTATCAATGAGACAGACAACAAGAGCTAATGATAGCAGTAATAAGACACTATCATGATATTAACAACAAAACACTAGGTGGAAACTGTATCAAGAATAAGACAGTCATGACACCATCAGTATTTCGGTAATAAGACAATGTGGTAATTACAGTGCATCAGTAATAAGACACTGTAATCATGATATCAATAATAAAGACACCATGTGGTACAGTAGCTACACCAGAAATCAGAGACGACATGATAACAATAATATGTATGACAAAGATGATGTTATGATGTTATAAATACTCAACAACCACATGAATTTAAGAAACAAGTGAACATGCTGATAACAGAAGAGAGGATATTACATCACAATTCATACAATGATGATATCAATAACAGCACACCAATCCTAATTTGGATTCCATCACACTGTTAAAAATGAAGATACCGCCATATGGATCAGTGATGGAAATACCTCATATAATACTACCTATCCACACAGTATGACAAAACGACAAAATAGGTACGGCAACCATCAAGATGTCATTATAACGTTAGACACAATTTACCTGGTATCTCTAGCAAAGAAGACATTAGCAGATACATCCATGTCAATCTTAGCTTCAGTTATTATCTTCCTCAGGACTTCCTTCACATCTTCTTCCCTGATAGTAGACAAAAAAAAACAACTGAATAGTGGTACTTCCATTGATAATAAACAACACACCATCAATAAATAATGATTATTGTTAATACTTATCCCACAGCACCATTGGAAAATTACAACTACTACATATCGACAAAGCGTCATAGAATATGTTATCGCTGATACTAATCGACAACTCATTGTAATTAATTGTACCAATCACCACTACATAATCAAAGATCAAACAAAGCATCTGCAGTTGAAACGAGTGTTAACCATTCATATCACAACAAAATATTGACCATCAAATACAGATGAAACATCACTACAGTTAAAGACTTTAAACAGTTAACGCTAGTCAACTCAAAGCATCACATATTTGGAATCAAAGGCCAAACTGAAGTGCTGTCAGTGTGATTACTTTTACAGTGCACCTACTGTATATAGTACCAGGAGTTTGACTGCTCAGAGCAAATGGTAGAGATTTCCCTAAAACTCCCAAAAGACACTCGAAATTGGTATTGAACACAGTGTTGGAGGACTCGAGACCGGTCTCGGCCAAGAGACTGAATTTTCGGTTCTCGGTCTCGGCTTCAGAGGGCAATGCCTCGGTATCGTCCTTGGTCTCGTGCACTGTGGCCTCCGTAATTTGTGTTGAGGCTGGCACGAGGCCAGAGGCAATCTGTAAAATGCCAACTTCTTTTGTTTTCGTTTTCATATTTTGTGAGCCTATTTTCTTTACATACTTATATTTTGTAGATATGTTGTACAGTTAGGCCTACGCACTGCTCTGCATTATCTTGTAAACTGCTGTTGTACTAGCAAGTTGTCACCTCGGCATTTAGACTCCATGAGCTGAGTTTGTATGGTGGCACCATAAGCAATATGACATCACATGTCAAAAGGTCATTCCAAAACTTTGCTTATATTTTTAGTACTCAGTCTCATATTATTACTGGTGGTAGGTGTATGTTAACGGTACACAAATACAGACTTAAAAGTACTGATCAATTTGTGGAATGGTAAAAAAATGGTCATCTTTCTGATATTTAAAGAGAGTGGCAATTAGTTAAAAGTAACTTTGGCTTAGAAGTTTTCATTGTCCTGGTGGCATTATTTCAACATTTGTAGGCCTGCCCATAACATTTAGCCTACACAGTGTCACTACGTAATGTATCGTAACATAGCACTAGTTATCCGAACTTGAAAAATAAAGTTCCACAGTACGATCAATGAACTAATTGAGCATGAGTTACTTTCCGAGGCTAGTGACTTTTTTCCTACTTTAAGAGAATTTCTTTCCATTTATTCCCGAGGATGCGCTTTGGTATTTAGATTTGAAAGAGGGTTGTCATTACAGAGCAGGTACAACTAGTCTAACACAAACTTTGCAAATTGATCATCTGGAGTAGAGGTCCAAATCTAAGTTAGGCTGTGTGATAAACATAATGTAGAACTAAGACAGGCTGGTCCCTAGGTCCACAGCCACCTAATTACATTTTGAAAGGGGAAAGATAATAGATGCTACCACAGACACAATCACTGATATCCCTTTGGGGGAATGAGGGAGGTGGAACAGACTAGTGGTTGTTAAGGAGATTACCCTCCTGCCTCCAATCCTGATTACTCAATTACTTTAGGCTTAGCAGGCAAGTCCTAACTTAGGTCAGGTGAATAAACATGTGCTTAGGCTAAGGGAACAGTGTAACCTGCAGCTTAATAAGACCACCAAACTGAATAAACAACAAAGCACTCATGCACTGAAACAAAATTACACATGTCTATCTCATCTAAAACTTTGTGGTTGGTTTCCACTACAAGAGCATACCAGCAACAATCCTAACAAAGAACATGCCAAACCACCTTCTGAACAAGAGATAAACACCTAATGAAATTTTCCATATACATACAAACCAGATGGTCAGTTATTGAACAGTATTTGACCTTCAACAAATTATTCATTGTATCCACCAGGCTGTACAAAGAGCATTGATTTATGTTGCACATCATAAAACAATATTTGCAGAACGATTTATAACTGCTTTTTAAAGAAAGCTAATATTGGGGCCAGAATCACAAATGTAATGTGAGCCTTGGTTGCAACCAGGCAACAAATTTTCCCCCTCTGCTACATTTGTTGTGAGGAAAAAAATCTAGTGACATGGAATTTTATAAATACTCATTGTCCTAACTCTGAAAACAAGTGAAAGTTAATGCACTGTAAGAAGTGAAAGGGATGTAGGGATGGAAACTGTAACATAAGTTACCATGTAACCATGGTGATTGAAAATAATTTGCAACATTGAACAGTGTAGAATTTTTAGTGTAAAACATTAAAAAAGGAAACGATTGCAGTATTATGCAACAGCATGCTTAATGATAATTACATACCAACAATGCAATGCAGTTTTCTGATTGCCACACATTGTTCAATGACACATTTGGGCAATATTCATGTGAATTTTATTAAGTTAACATAGTGAGATATACTTAAAACATGGTTGGCCTGTAGATGGTGTTCCAGAAAGTAGTGAACTAGAAGACTACTAGTTGCTTTATGCTGGCAACTGAGAGAAATTACAAAGAAGACATCTCCTTTTCACATTGCAAAGGCATCTCTGCAAAAGGGCAAGAGTATGGCAGAGATGAAATATGCCCTATATGCTCCAGCTTGCAATGTTTTGCCAGTGCCTGTTAGTCATTTGTGTGTCTTTGGTGAGTGGCATTATCATGTGTCCACAATCCACATCAAGCACCAAGTCATTCTTAACTAATGTATGCTGGAGACTCTGATGTTCCTCAAACGCAACAAACATATCATTTGAACCTGTTTTAGCTTGCACAGCATTGTAGCAAGTCTGACGATAAACTGAATTAATAGCACTTAATATGCTGTTTTCAGTTGAAGATTTCTTTCATTTTCTAAAAAAAAAAAGGATGTTTATTTAGTGATTTGCACATCTTCCATAGTTCCACTGTTGTATAGGAGTGGAAAGTTTTTAGCCAAATGTTCCTTGTATTGATAATACAAATACATGATTAAATGATCCACTTGATTGATTATTGTACCTTTGAAAGTGTTTAACACTACAGTAGCTAGTAGACCAGTATAAGAGACAAACACACTGGTACCTAAACTAAAGTAGACCTATAAATCATATGATACTGTGAAACACTCTGCGAGCTTTGACAACATAGTGACTTGGTGACTCAGACTCGGAAGGTAGTGACTGACAAACCCATTATTAATTACCATTGTTCTCATAGACTTTGCATGTTAATCACAGTTTAAACCCAACCCGAGCAGTCATCTACACCCATATAGTGACATATTTCATTGCCAGTTTCTGTCTGTGTTACACGTAAATGCTGTTGACACATGAAGATCTATGGAAGTTGAAGCAGTCAGGTCGGCACACAGTAACTCTACGGCTTGTCAACATGTAAGGGGACAACCAAGGAGATAGGGCTTATTGTCTCAAAGAGACATGCAAGGAATGTGTCAATGACATCAGGGATGCACCAGATACAGTATCCGGATAGTGAAATAAAATCCGATTCTGGTTCCCGATGGATCATATCTGGCCACATTTTAACTTAGATCTGGACCAAATCTGGTCCGGCCGGATCTCAAAATTAAAATCCAGTGCATCCATAATGATATGATATCTTTTTCCACATACTGTATATACTTCCCATGAAGAATGTTCTTCAAGTACGTGACCAGACTGTACAGCAATAAGGTAGGTGAAACACTATTACCATTTGATATAAAGACCTTAGAGCATGTCTGGGTAAGATGTATTACACCTGATACAATGCACCAACACCCTTTGCGACCTGCCTTGACACACGATCGATACGCTCACTTCATGAAAGTCTTGAATCGAAATGAACTACAGTAATGAGAACTCATCATGATCAACTCTCTTCAAGTACCAATCACTAATTTTAATACCAAAGTTGCTTAAACTTGTACAGTACTCTTGTCCTCAAAGATCACTGTTATTTGTTTTATCAAGGCCGAGTTAACTTGAGTGAAAGCAATATCAGCAGCAAAGTAGTAAATACATGTACTGTATGTGAAGTTCCTTTGTAATGATGCATTGTGCAATGGTTGACCCATATCATATTCACTAGAGATTTCCCTAAATGTGTGATATGCACATGTTTAATGCCGATAAACTGTACATGGAATGACAGAGGGGCCACTGACATGGTCAGAGAGACAAGCATTGCTCTTATTATGACATTATGAGATGCCATATGTAGGATAATATTTTGGTTTGGGAGTGTGAAACATTCCGACTCAGAAGAAGGGAGGTCCGTATCAAATCACAAACAGTATAACTGGAATTAATTGCTGTTAAATATTTGATATTCAAGTATGAAGAAGATACTCTGACCATTGTTGTTTTTTTTAATACTGTAATTGTTTACTGTTTTTCATGAAACTCTATCTAGCTTTGTTGCTTGTGAACACTGTGTGATTTCTGAGGTTATCATGCTTACGATGTAGTTTGTAAATTTGTGCCAAACCATAATGACTCCAGAAGCTGTTGGTATGTTACCTCCTGCCTCTGATTTGCTCTCTGTTTCAGAAATATCCAAAGAGTCACATACTTGAGTTTGTGCCTGCTTGAATGATATACTGTAGCTGGCACAGGGCACAAACTTTAAACAGGTTATCAAAACATTTGAAAAGCTGGTTACTAATGAAACACAAACTGCATGATAAAATTCAGAGTCAAATTTCATGGTTATTCGTCTCTAAGATGGAATCATAGTAAAATGATATGATTTGACCCATTTACCACTTCTCAGTGAGTTGGTACTTGAGAAAATTTCTGTCGGTGACCTCCCTCAGGATATGCTTTTCCCATCATATCCTTCCCATGTGGCATCATACCCTTCAGTTTTGGAACTGATTTTATATTGCATTCTTGCCGTGCTTACTTCACGTATTAATGACCACGTTTTGATGACCAGAAACATTTGAGCCTAACTGCAGTGCATGTCACAGTACACATATTTCAAAAGGATACAACAGCGTAATTACCACTTGCTTCTTCCTCCTGCCCTCAGTGCCACTCAAAAATCATCTGTGTTCTCTATTACATACACACCTCGTACAATATACATTGTCCTAAATTCGCACAGCACGGTACAGTAGTTACATTTATTCCCATGAACCACCAGTTTCAAAATGTTCAGTCAATGTCAGTGACAGTGTGAGACACCGACATATCCTCAGATTTACAATTTTAAATATGTACTGTTGGTCTGCATCCCCTCCCCCCCCCCCCCAAACAAATTCAAAACTCACCTGGTTTGGTTTTATGAACAACTCACTTACTTGTCCACACAACAAATGCATTCCTATCTGCCATGCTAAGCGTAATGGTAACCGTTAACACCGCCTTTGGCTAGCTGGATTAGTGCCTCCTTCCTGGACAGCACCAAAGGTGGGGGTTTAAGGTTACCAGTACTCTAGATACAGAAGAAGGGGGTGCATTTGTTGTGTTGAGACAGGTAAGTGAGGAGTGAAGTAAATTAAAATAGTTTACAAAACTTAGCTGTCACCAGCAAGAAATACATTGTACCATAAGACATTTGGAGAATTTGGTAAGAAAGCATGCACCCCTGAGGGATGTTTAGAATCAGATGGAAAATGCCACATATACAGTACAGTGCACATCGGCACTGAGAACCAATGTAAAGTCCTGTATTATCATCAATGTACATAAGCGTACATATTTATCTGGATGGTTTTCATATTGCCTCACTGGGCTTAAATAGACTACAGTAATTAACTTACCTGGCATTGGCTAATTCTGTGGCATACAGTTCCCATTCTCCTACCAACATCTCTCCCATCGGTTCCGTAAGTTTCACACCGTTATCTTGTTCAGGGTTGTGGGAGGCGGTGATCATGACACCAATTGTACCTATTGTTGAGACAATAATCAGGACAAATCAAGGGCAACAAACCATTGCTTCAACTGAATTTACCTCTCCCACCAACCAAGCCACCAATACCCACTCTTGATCCACCAACTTTTTCTCTTGGAACATCTTACTATCAAGGGAAACCTTTATACAGTACTCAGTGCACACTTTTCATTGACTGAGCAAATTTGATCAAGCGGATTACAGTACATGAATATCACTACGTACCTTTGGTGGCTTTGGAACGAAGGACAGCGAACAATCCCATGCGAAAAAGAACGGAGTCAAGTAAGTCTGATCTGTATGGAAAAAAAAAAGAAATAGGAACAATGATGATAAAAGACAAAGCAATTGAACATCACTAACAACAGTCCGAGAAAAGTATTGGAGACGTATTGGAGTAAATATCATAAACTTGCAGTCCAAAGAAAAGTCAATATTATCAGCTAAGTAGGTGTAGAGGATTAGGACAACCTTAGCAACTATGAAAATACCTGTACTGTTACGTGGGATAAAGAACATGTCATCACTATGGGTGAACTGGATAGACATCATTAACAGGTATACAGGCAGGTACTTTACTGTATAAAGAATATTTAGTAAAATTTGAAGAATATCATCACTGAGGAAAAAGAGATAATCACTAGAAGGGATATATGGACAAATATCACTGGTAAAGAAAAACCAAGTACAGCAAAAGGAAAGTAATCATTAAAAATTTGAAAAATATAGTCATATGGATAATAATTTAGAAGGAATATATGATGGGTATGACTATAAAGGGTAAATGGAAACTATCATTAGTTATAAGACAGATTATCATTAGTGAGGATACATAGAGAATAAAATTAGTGGGGATATTAAGATGGGTGAGGAGAAATGAAGATTTAGTAGGGATATGCTGAATACCAGCAAAAGGGATATACAGTATGGAGAGTGTCATCATTACTAGAGATAATGAGATACATTGGCACTTGTTATACACGTAATAACATTACAACTAATAACATTGACCGGTGAAACTCATTTAAAGACATAGAGAATTTGAAGCATGCATATCCAGACTTTTGTTTGTGGGGTGCATTAGATCCACACATTGTGGGAGAGTGTCTTCCATCTGTAGGATTTACAAAACCAGAAGTCGAATGACTTTGAGATTCCTTGCAAATACTCACAGGAAACAACTTTGGACAATGCATGCCAATTTTACAAGTCCCAAACATGTTACTTTTTGTGGGCTACCATGTTTACAAGTTTACAAACTATGATCTCAACTGACTTAAAGATGACTTCTGACCTCCATAACAAATGACTGAGCTCATTTGCTAATCAAGGGTTAACAATGTTGGCAGTTTGATGATGCAGCAACATTCAGTTGCAGAGATAGGTCCCTTAACTGGTATTTGCTACTTCAAACTCTGGTGACCTCCATTGACCTTTGACCTCCATGAAAAATGATAGGATACTTACACTGGACCACCTAGAAGTCAAGTTTGCACTTCCAACAAGTTTCTCTCACTGAGATACCATGTCTACAAGGTTTTCAAACTATGACCTCTATTGACCTCACATAGGCTTTGGCCTCCATAAAAAACGGCAGAGATCATCCACTTACAGTACTAAGAGTTACATGTTAACCATTTAAAGTTCTAGCAACATTCAGTTGCTGAGACATCCTAGTGATTTCACTTAGTAAATTTCAGGACTTTTAACCTCTGGTGAACTGAAATGACCTTTGACCTCCATGAAAAACAATAGGGATCATTTATTTACATTGGACAACCAATGCATCAAGTTTGAAGTTCAAGTAACTTTCCCTTATGGAGATAAAGTGTTTACAATGTTTTCAAACTATGACTTCTGTTGACCTCACATGACCTTTGACCTTCATAAAACTACAGAAAAAATCTACTTATCAAGGGCTACCAATGTGACCAGTATGAAGTCACAGCAACATTATATATGAGATATCCTCTCTTAGTAGGTTTTCATACTTCAAGCTCTAGTGACCTCAAATGACCTTTAACCTTCATAAAAAACAACAGGAATCACCCACTTACAATGGACTACCTACATACCAACTTTGAAGATCAGGCACCTTTCCTTTCTTGAGATACCATGTTTGCAAACCAAGGCGTCACATGCATGTGCACACACACCCACACACGCCATCACAAGGGCATAGATTCCTTGCCTGCCTTTGGCAAGGAATCCAAAATACCACTCTCAATATGGTGTATGAGTTTCTATACCAAATTCATGACAAGAAGAGCAACACTAAGATTTCTGCGACATAATGTTAATGTACGGTATCTTAAGCAGAAATACAGTATGGATAATTGTGGAGAATATCATCAGCCGTACTCAAATGAAAAGCTTGTGACAGTCAACATCACATATCCTGCAGCCTCTGACTTCCAACTCTCAAGCTACTGTATAGCAATAAATGTTAAGCCAGACGCACACTATACACTTGATTCTCAGCCAATCCTCACATGATACTGTACATCATACATGTTTATGCCGTCTCCACAGGAACATACTCTAACCACTACTGGTATATCTGGATATCACATCATGTTCTATCGTGCATAAAAGGTCTTCTCGAGACATAATTTTTGCACATTATGTGAATTTTGTGGGGACTACTGTAGGTGTGATTTTTAAGGAGGAGTTTAATCCGAAACTTACATCTTTCATCCCTCAATAGTGAGCATTTATTCTTGGTTAAACTAATTTGTACAGCATTCTATCACAAAGGCCTTTCGTCCATAGAACTAACAGTAGGACTTCTGCACAAATCCACCTCTTGTGTAGCTTGCACACTGTATACTGAAGTATACTGAAATTTTTCATTAGTGTTGGCTGATGAGCTTGTTGCTGCAACTGCACCTTGCTTTAATTTACCTCTGCTTGTCGTCAACTTTTGTGAGTGTATGTAAATTCAAGCAAATTACACACACCTTTGTACCGAGTCAAAGAGGAAATAAAGTTACAAACTGCACATTATTTTAAAAATTGTTACATTAATTTCATATCATATGCCATGATTAGAGTAGGATGCACATTTAAGGCTACTGTACACAGTACATTAGGACAGTTTCACAACATATCCTGCAGGGTGTATTGTTTAGTCCTTGGTAGTTGGTGGGCTTAACTTAACTCGTAATAAATATAGGGCAGGGCACTAAACAGAATGGCAATGGTCCCTAATTCTGTGCAACTAAATGTTTGACCTTCATTGCTACTCTGTGGCTCTTTTAATACTGTAGACATATTCATGATACCAGACATTTCTCTGCTATATATTACTATTCGGTTAACACACACACAAATTAGTGAACAAGATGATTACTTCAAATCACTGCTCTTCACAGAACAATTATGACGGCCTTGCAAGTTGTTTTGTTTTGTTCATCTAGATTTGTTTTACCACAATTTGTACAATAAATACAGGAACTCTAACATTTGGAACAGGATTGGAAAAAAAATAGAGGCAACAGGGAAGTCACCCAACAAATTTAGAAATTTGCCCCTTAGGGAAGACCGTGCAGATCACCCAGAAAATATTACCTATCGCCATCAAAGTGACCACAACAAATGAGGAAGGTTCATTTCTTATACAGTAACATCATTCATTCAGTGAGAGTTTTGACACTGTCTTCCCATTCGTACGATGAAAATATAAATTATTTAACTGAACTCAGCTTGTTCTTGTACGTACGAGACACCCCCATCTCAGTTTGAGTCTAAACACATGTGTAACCTACCATGGCATCTAACATAAAATTGTTGAAAGTGCAGAAGTGCAGGTTGAAAGGGATTGTGATTGGCTGAACCTCTAGGCAGACAATTCAGCTGCAGTATGGAATACTCTCAAAATTACCTCGATTGAAGCATTCACCACATCAGTTTTAAATCACTTGAAAAAATATTGAAATGATTTCGATTACAGGTTTTGGGACATACAGTATAATGACATGTTCGCCATTTTCCAAAACATAGAGATTTCAGTCCTGAAAAATATGGTTCGATCTCACAAGTTGTATTGACTTCCGCACACACATTTTGAACTGTCGAAAACACCACATACAGGAAAGCAAGACAATCATCGGTTTTGGGAAGTATCGAAAAATACTCCAGTCGGTCAAGCGTGATAAAAACATTTGACATACAGTGCAAAAGACCTTAAACGAACAATCTGCAATATATTTACAAACTTTATTATGAAGGTTTTCTCACACTAGGCATTTATCTCCACAGTGGCCTGGTCCTTTTGCTGTTGCCTAGCATGCAGGGTTATTTGATTTAAATCAAGCTCATTAAAATCATAATGAAAATCATGATTTTTACAAAAAAATCATGATTTAAATCAATTTATCTAAATCACTGATTTAAATCAAGATTTTTTTAAAAATTAAAAAATCAATAACCCTGGCTAACTAGGGTTGGGCGGTAAAAGGAGAATCAGTTCCAGTATTCATAGCGCACGAGTACTTGGATTACTCAAAGTACCAGGATTGACCACGTGTTCAACGTGATAAAAACAAGAGGTTCTGTGCCTTGTTGAACATGATCAAAACAACAGGTTTTGTGCCCTATATACTGTGGTGGTAATGCAGTAACTTGTATTCATATCTTCATGTAAATTCATTGACAAAAAACATCAAACGGCAAGGTAAAATGTTTCGTTTGTGCAGCTTCAGCAGGGCTTGAGAGCAGTACTATATACAGCAACTAAATCGGCCACCAACCTTTTGCCGATGCGATCATGGGTCAACATACCCAGTCCACATTTGTAGGCATTGAAATTCTTAAGTCAGGTGATCTGATTACTGTACATTACTTACAAATCATTTCGTCACACAAACTAGTTGAAACTTTGTCTTGTTTTAACGTACTTTCTCCAGAAATACAAACAAATTTGCTGTCCTTGCCGCTTATATACTGTACACAAACAACAGTAACTTTAATGATACAAGCCCACAACTGTATGTGCGTCTTATAGTACTGTTGTTTGAAGATCACCTCCTCAGTTCCAAGCTGAGCAAGCTGTCTATGCCCCACCCTAAAGACCTCAGTGTCAAATGACTGACAGCCTTGAAATGAAACATTTTGTGTACACGTTTGTAGATCGATTCGGTAGACTTTACTTCCCACGATTTTCGACAGCCAATCATGAGTTTCAAATGCTAGTGGCAAGCAGAACTTACATTCATAATTACATGCAAGGCCAGGAACAATGCTAATGATCATGAATCACAGAAATTCCCAATCCAGTATATGCATTTTCATTATTAATGGCGTCAATTCACTGATGTTAAAGTGTCCGCATTTGTTACAATTCATAGGATAATTAGTGTGGGAAATCTTCTCTTCCACCAAGTGTGCCCGCCTGCGTGTTGCTGTGGTCAGAGGTTGCCAGTTTGGCATTTTAAATGCCAAATTAGGCAAATTTGGTTTTTGTACCTCTGTTGGCTAGTAAAAATTAAAAGTGCATGCATTGTGGCATTTTGGGGGCATAATTGAAAAAGCTATAAAACACCTACTTAATCACAAAATTTCAAGAATTTTTTTTTCCCCAATTTATTAGTCACCTGAGTAAGACATTAACAGGTTTCCAATTTACTTTCCACTTTTAGAAACACAGATTGGGTATGAAATGATGAATATTGCAGTGCTGTGTGTTGAAATCGTCTACAAGTGTTACACTGTACAAAAATACAGGGTCAAGTTTCCTCAAGTAGTAGCTAGGTTAGCTTGGTTTTTTTTTTTTTTTCCAAAAATTTGGCTGATTACCCCACAAACAAAATGGCAACCTTGATTATAGCCACTATAAGCCCATCAATTGAGTAATGAATGAAACTGGATAGCTGTAGCAGCAGGATAACCTATGTAGGAGGCATCTTAAAACACAAAATTGCTCATAACTTGAAAACGGAAGGAGATACAGACTTTTTTCCTTTCAATGAGGAAGTTTCAAAAAGTATTTTAAATATTATCTTCTATCTGTGCAATTTCTGTATCAATCGGAGTTAATCGAACAGAGTTATGATGATATGTATCAGTTCCACGAAATTCGATTACAGTACAACGCTTTTCTGATGTAAAATTTTTGACTGTGAATAACAAAAGAGTCACCATGAACACATAATTACGAGGGCATTTGTTCCTTTTTCAAAGTAAGAAACAACACAGAAACAAGTAAAGTGACAAATGAGCGAATAGACATAACATTCCCAAATAGTAAGCATGGTTGAGTAAAGAGTACTCCCTGTGGGTTTTACAGTAGACACAATGTGAAGAATAAATGTAAATTACGAGACACAAATAAAAAAAAAGAGACAAATGAGTCAATGCAACATGCAGCAATAACACTTACCCAAATAGTAGTCATTACTGTAGACTTGTTGATCAAAGCAGAGCTAAGTCTAATTAAAGCTTGGCCAAAATAAACCACAGGCACAACCCTCTAACTGACTGACTGGGTCGAGAGAGGATTGATCACTGGCAACAGGCAATAGCTGTCATTAGGAACTATGCCAATTGAACTTTCCTCCACAAAGAATGAGCCTGGTTGAGGCTGCAGGGGTCATTTTGAAAATCTGAGTTACGCATCCAAGAGGCATCAACCTCAATCCATGCATTGACATGTACAGTAAGTTACTAATTAACTACTGCAACGCATCAATTTTCAACTGGAAAAAATTTAAAGCAAATGAGCAGTCGTCACAAGGCCTACATTATTTTGAGACTGAAAGGTCCTCCAAGGACCCCCAGGTCGGTACAACTGCAGAATTACGCTGCCCCAAATCCTTACCACCAAGACTCTGGAGGTGTGGTCGCGGTCATCTGGATAGACCACTACTGAGGACTAGGACTGCAACTCCACTCCACATTGGAGCCCCAGTGAGATGTATTACGTCATTCACTATGACATCACAATGATCATTTGTTTTCGTCACTACAACCGCGACCATGACTCCACATCAGATTGTTGTCTCAGTAGGCCACCAAGACTTTCCTAAAACTATGTACAAGAAAGATGAATTTTGACAAACTGTCACCAGGACCGCGACCGCGACCACCTCAGATCCGAGTCCTAGTCGGCCCAAACTGTCACCAGGACCACGACCGAGACTCCATTTCAGATCGGAGTCCTAGTGAGATGTACAAAATGATGGAGGTGGATAAACGACCTCCAGGGACTGCGACCGCGACTCCACTCCAGATTGGAGTCCCAGTAGGCCACCAAGACTTTCCTAAAACTATGTACAAGAAAGATGAATTTTGACAAACTGTCACCAGGACCGCGAACGCCACTCCACTTCAGAACGGAGTCCTAGTGAGCCCACGTTGTAACAAGGACCGCAACTCCACTTCAGATCGTAGTCCCAGTGAGCCCATACTGTCACCAGGACCGCGACCGAGACTCCACTTCAGATCGGAGTCCTAGTGAGATGTACAAAACGATGGAGGTGGATAAACGACCACCGGAGACTGCGACTGTGAATCCACTCCAGATTGGAGTCTCAGTAAGCCACATTACACGTGTACGTAGAGTTGTTCTCAAGATACCCCTCCCTTGGAACAGGAATTACGTCATTCAGAATAGCGTCATACAGGGTTGGAAAACCTTGCTGAATTTCCCGCGAACACAGTAGAAAATCCACCAATTTCCCGCTGACGTTTGTGTAGGGGTGGAACCCCTTGTGGAGGGTTTAGGGGCAAGCTCCCGGAAGATTGGGGTTCCTAGCACATCGAAGGGGTAAAATTGTGCAGCTGAGCACAAAAAATATAACTGAAAACTCGTACAATATTTGAAAAATCAATCAAGAAAGCTTAACCTTAGGCTATTTGCATAGTTGCAATGTACTGTACCTTTTTAAATGTGAAGAAGTGTCACTTAAAAAATGTCAGAAACGAGTGAAACTTAAGCGAGATACATATACTAGACCTGTAGACCACACACACTGTCAACTACTACAAGCTGTGCTACTTACAAACAGCTCTGCGAGTTTGACGTAAAAAAGTCCTGACATGTTTCCAAGAAAAGTTTTTAACTGTAAAAATGTCAACACCTGTTCCAAAATGGGCATTTATCGCATTAATAATACTCAAATTCAGCCACCTGTTGCAGCTACGACATTTGTACCGAACTTTTTTATCCCTAATAAATGTGACCATTAACAGGCGGCAGAAATTTGCAGCAAAAAAAGTTAAAACAAAAAGTCGTCCCCCATATTTCAAAATGGTTTAATCCAGGCAATTTTTTTACTGCGTGTAACATTATGTTTTCCAGAAAGGTGTTTGGCGCTACCATTGCATCTGTGTGTAAGACTGTAAACGTAAAGAAGGTACAAAGGTCAAGCCATGGCGCATGGGTCTGTCTGGGCCACAATGTACTGTATGCTGTGTACAGTAGATATGATACGTACCTATGAAAGCACTCCGTTCAGAGAATTTTGTGCTGGCTGCTGAGTTCGGAAAAAATAAAAAACAGTAAAACCGACAGAGGTTAAATTGTGCACGAGCTCTGCACGTATCATCCCTGGGCCCTGGGATTCACAGGGTATATAGGGCGGCTAAAGTGTGCCTAAAAGCAAACTGGCAATAGTTTCTGGTTACATGCGTGGTCATGGGGGATATACTGGACATAGTGGTTGATTGGCGTAGAGGTAACATGCGCTACTTGCCTATGTGAGTATCGTAAGCAATAACGATCGACAGGGCTTCTTTTAAATATTTGTTTAACAGCATTTTCCCTGTTCTCCCTCATTTCTTTTGGTTCTCTGAAGATTTCCGGGTTTTTTCCCCGTTTCTTTCATAAAAAAAAAATGTGTCCTGACATGCAGGATTCCCGCAAGCGTCGCCCATTTCCCAAGAACCAGGTTCTGAGGTTCGCAATGTTTTCCAATCCTGGCGTCATAGTCAAAATCCTATCAAGGACATCACGATCTACCCTGGTCTACAGTGTCAGTGGACTTTGAAGATATTCTCAAAGGCGCCCTCCGATGTATGTTGAATCGTTCTCAAAATGGTTTAAACTGAAAAAGTTTATCTTTTGTAATAAACCGTTGGGCCCACGACCGCGACTCCACACCAAATTTGCATCGAAAAAGTGGCCGCCGGGGTATTCAGCAGTTACTCCAAAAGGTCATAAAAATCTTGCAATTCCCTTCTCATTTCTCTTATGTAGTAAAGTATTTTTCATGATGTTGCAGAATATCACTGCAAAAGCAAGCTGCTACATTGCAAAATAAAAACAATTCAACGACAAAAACAATACCACATTGTGAAAAAGGGTCAGTCATGAATTAGCCAAAGCCTTGGGGAGTAGGGGGTATATAGTCTAGGACTACTTCTTAAGTTCGGGGTGACTGCATTTTCCCTTTGACTTTACTAACGTGGCAACCTGATGGAAATGGTCTGGTTTCCTCACGGCTTAGGCCTAGGAAGCTTAGGCTTAAATACGAACCTGCAACGAAACCCAGCAGTTCCGTAAGAGAACAGATGGCCAGCTGGCTTTGGATGCTTAGCGGCATTACGCTTCGCTGTTTCCAACAATGCGTCCATCTTGCGAACAGAGGTCTATGTGTAACTTAGGAATAATAGATAACGTATTCAAAACACGGGAACAGAGGACTGTCAGAAACAATGCACTGGTGCAATAGGGTGGCAAGAAGAGCACCAGATGTTGCCTACCACTTGGAGGTCGGTAACATCACCTTCTGACTAGGCTTAGGCCACACATCAACATGTGTTTGTCGTACAGCTGACTATGTGCGTGGGCGCCACTTAATGTTTAAATTATCAGAAAATCCAACACATGGACACATTGACAGTCGTCGCTTTGCCACACTCAACTAAAACAAGTTCTAATTGTAATGTGAATTGTACGGAGGCAAGTACGGGATATTTTACTCATTCTGTAAAATTAACTACGAACTTGTATTTATCTAGACGTATGATAATTGTTGCTATTTCGTTTCAATGTTCACTCAGATATTTCCGTTTCATTAGGAATAGCTGAGATTATAAAAGCTACAAAGACAAAGAAAGTGTCAGTATTGATAGAAATCACGAATTTCATAGTTCTGGTATCTTAAGGTGTTTTATGCTCTTCCGTATATTTTTTTTCTTCTGATTTGCTTAATCATAACATAAACAGTTGATTCAGAAGTGTTTCGATTATGACAGTTTCTAGCGAGTTCAATAGTTCAGAGATGCTCTTATGCAGAATATGAGGGGTGTGTGCTTTCCCCCAGACAGCAAGTCCATGAGAAGGTGCTTCCGTGAGAGTATTGAGGGGAGAGAAATTAAGAGGATTTTCTAACCACAAACGTAGCTCTGCTAATGTTGAAGAGTAAGTAAATCTGACCACTATAGTGAAAATTACATTAAATGGCCATGTGTTGTTACCCGATATATGAGCAGTTGAAGTTACTCACTTTGCTACCAAGTGTGAACTTGAAGCAAGCAGGTATGACATCATCTCCTCACATTGATGAAGAGTCTTTTGTTTTCTCCATTTCTGAATTTATTATTTTGACCTTGAAATAGGAGGTTAGCTTAGGTACTGGTTATGTTAAGGTCGCAAACTCTCATACCCCTCATACATTCACAGTATGATAGCACTAGATATTTAAGTAGGCCTATTAAATTTGGTGAAAAGTTTAAATAAAGTACCGGGACGGGGTGGTACAAACTGTCTAGGAGACCAGGGCAGTTAATTTGAAGAGACAGCAAAATTAGGAATAATTTGAAAGAAAATCGGAAGAATTTGGAAATTAAACAACAATTTTATTACTTCATGCAATTTGTGATTTATAGCCGATAGTCATTCTTTAATCAACTTAATCTCTAATAAACTTCATGAAACCTTGTTGAACGACGGCCACTTATGCCCCACATATCGAAAAGTTGTGATCATAAACCTCGCAAATGCGCTATGTGGGTGTTTCTTTACGGTTTTCGATTCATGTCGAGGTTGTGTTTTAAGATCAGGCCAAATAAGATTTTGTTTTTGTATATATTATTACACACTCATTAAATACTTTTTTGAATAGGCACACTACTTACTTTCGTCGTCGGTAAAGGATCATGCACTTTATGAGATTGATTCTTAAGAGGGGAAAAGAATTTTTCATCCCAGATTTACATAATTTAGAGGATAAATACTTGTCACAAATATATTGACGACTTAAATCGTTTCTGTGAGCTTCGCGTCACAGGTAGCAGGAGGAGATGAATTTGTTTTTATCAGGATTTGTAGTTTTGTCGTAACTTGAACCGCGTTTTTGTGCGCAATTATTTTGGGGCAATGCTCCAGAATTATGACTCCCAAAATTCTGAAACTGTCGAAAATCATGTACTTTGAATAAAAATCGGCATTTTATGGGTTGTTTACACCTAGACATATCATTTGCAAGGCATTACTGATTAAACTAGTACCATAATAGGAACAATCTAGACATTTGGTTATAAAATGAGCAAATGATCGTTTTGTAAAGGCCCAACAGACCTTTTCGATATGCTTACTAAATACTGACAGTTGTGGATCTACCCAGGGGTGTAAAACTCAAACACAAACTTACCAAACACAATATTAGCCTGGTCTTGGATTGTTAGTATGCAGGCCCGGCACGACCGTCTAGCAATACCTAATTACCTGTACAAGAAGGGTATTTTTTCAGTTCATAAAGGGCACTGTATCTTAGATTTCTTTTTTTTTTGGGGGGGGGACCCCAACCGTACTCGCCGCGCGGGCCTCGACATGTGCGGCCCTGGCGAACTTCGGAACAGGGAATGGCAGGCCCGTGGTCAAGGTGGAAGAGTTAAGTTTTTTTCCTCCCCCTAGACATTTTGTATGAAATAAAAAAAATCATCGACATAAAATTACTTTTACCCTTGGTTTGCCCCCTCTATTTCTACGTTAGCCCCACCTTGAAATCTGACCTGCAACTAGTGGGTTACGGGCCTGCCCAGGGTGAGCCCTGAACACTTAGTGCTGACTATACGACCCGTTCAACTAGTATGTGCTGTGTGCTTTTTTTTCTTTTTTTTGTGCTGTGTGTGTGTGTGTTTTTTTTTTTCTGTCATTTTTTATATATCCTTGCTCTTACTTTCAACATATGGAACTTTGAAGTAATTACAACGCGATGAGAAGAAAACAGAGTCAAGGCTGTAACCTACTCCAGTTTTGATACACATATTGGGTGACTCACTTTGTCAGTTAAGGCTCTTTTAACATTCTTTCTAGTGTCGTCTCTTTCTGTTGGTATGAAATTCTCTCACTAGTTAAATTGAGGTGAAATTGATTAAATCGATTCTCTACTGTTGAGGTTTGAAAGATAGGATCCATTATCAAATCAAATTATCATTCATGACAATAACCAACCAACGAAAATCAACCGATGCTTATAAGCTCCTGCCTGAGTTTAAATGTACATCATCGGGAACGGCGAACACTTGTTACGTTTGTTTGGCCATAGTTGGGCCTCAAGCAAAACAGAAGGATAATATTACGGTTGATCTTGAGGTTTTGTTCATTTTCAAATGTACACGCGAATTTGCTCATCGAAGGAATACTGACATTAGAAGAACGAAGATGACAATAATTACTTTGAAAGCAACGGAAATAGCATAAAAAACACTAAAAAAGAATTCAGTAATTCATAAATTGTTCATAATTTGAAAATGAACGGTTCTTAACTACAAGAAGAGAACCCGCAATCATTATGAATATGCGACATACACTTCAGTTAGTCTCACTGGTGTGTTAAAAGCTTACTGTTCGAGTCATAACTTCTGGCTCTGTATCTGGAATTGTAGTATTTAGTGTATTTACAAACTGATCACCTCATTACGGTGTTAGAGAGCAACTGGAATTGATGTCATGTGAACTCATCCAATCCATATCATGATATCATGCATTTTGACAAGTCTGTAGAGCCAATCCCCTAACCCTTCCTATGTCTCTGACCATAACCTATAATCTTGTCAGGAATAAGCACGTCTTAATTGAGACAAAATGTGAAACCGATAGAGGACAAAACTATGGAGATGGTGTCAACTGTTTGGACAAACCGAAAATTTATTATGCCATAGGTTTGTTCGAAAGGGAAAGTAAAAGAAATAAGAAGTAAAAAAATACAAACAACATATAATAACCTGAAAAAAAGAAAAAGGTTAGAAAAAGACACAGTAAAATATAAAAGGAAAAGAAAAAAATGAAGGAAAGAAAAACGTGAAAAAAAAATAAACATGAACAAGAACAAAGAAAGAAAAAGAAGAAACGGAGACAGAACATTACGACGATTGAATGACATTTACATTGTTTTAGAAAAACGAAGAGTTCGTTGTGATATTACGATTCGTGCATGCAAAGTACGTCATAGGTACGTCAAGGTACGGTCATTTAGATTTTGAGCTAGAGTGGGTGAAAGTTTGAGAGGCGTTTTCCACCCCTTTGAACGAGGCTCACTGACCTGAAATATCACTACGACAACTTTGATTTTCTATAACAAGTCTAAATGTCCTTTAATCGTCCTATTTTTTACATTATCTAGTCTTTAATTGGAGCTCTTCAAAATCCATCTAAAAAAAACAACTAGGGATAATAACTGAAAAACTCGATCACTGTGGCTCAATTTAGGCAATTTTCCCCGAGGGTTAACAAATCTCGCGGGTGTCCTTAATCTAATTAATTGTGGTATGAGGCCTTAAGTTGAGGTTAGTCTAGTCAGTGGCGGAGCTACTACATGGTCAGAGACGGGTCCCCCCGCCCCAGGTCGACTGAAATGGATTTTTCAACTTTTCACAAAAAGATGAAAAAATACAATCAAAAATATTGAAGAAGATAAGAATAAGAAAAAAATGAAAAGGTAAAGAAAATAAAAAGTAGAAAAGTACAGTATTCATCACTGAAATGTTCAAGTTTGATCATAATTTTTCAGTGGAAAAACTCCATTAATGTAATTAATTTTTCTTGGAAGGAAATATTGACAATTCCATTTTCTGTAGCTTACCTTCCGATCCTGGGATGGGTGATTTCCAATTATCAAGGGGGGGAGGGGGAATTTTATGTATTTTTTCTGGTACCTTTCGCTCCAAACGATGTTCGAGCTCCTCTAATATAGTCTTCGTACAATTCTCAGGTCACCCCCCCAAATCAAAACTTCTGGCTGCGCCAATGCAACAGGATCATACTGTATTTCCGTATCATACTCTATCACACTCGCCGATGTCCGCTCATGCATGTGCCATGGCTGGCGCTGGTAAGTGCTGGCGCGGTAAGTAAAGAATCTAGCTTACACTTATGGTGGAGCACTTCGAGCCTCTTGACTACCCTGACCAACCCTTGACCAACCAATCACTGTGACTCCACGACATGTCCAATGTAAGAAAAAAAAAAGGGGGGGGGGACTAAAGATACGTTCATCTCCTACGAAATATTTGCCAAGTGCTCCAAAAAAATATATGACAGAGGATGCATAATTTTACGATCTTCGCATCATCTCAAGCCATCTGATAAGTATCAGCATTTTCATGTATTTACTTTTGATCTCATTAATTTGAGAAATTGTAAACATGAGATCCCTGTTTCAATACTGTGCATATACAGCTTATAGCACCCAGGAAGTGCCGTTTCCGGCCATGGGAGGGGGGGGGGGTTGAAAAGTCAAACTTTTCTTGTATGCTCTACGTTAACTACTAGTGGCGCTCCGCTTAGATAGTCCTTTAGGGTTCTTACATATAAAGAGGGTTGCGACGAATGGTTAATTCATGCCATTTTGCCTCGGACTGTACGACCTTGTTCGTCCTACTGATAACGCAGATTGGAGGCAAAAATGGCGCATAAAGACGCAACTCTCCCTATATAGAAACCCTACTAGTCATTCCCTAACCCACCCACCTCTCCCTGTGAGGAGCAGTTTGTATTTCTATTATATAGCGCCCCTAAAAGACATTTTCGCGCACTCTAATTGAAACTGCTAGCTCCGCCACTGATCTTGGTGACAACATTCCCTATACAAACGGACTGCCAATAATGCAAATAACGGTAGTATCTTGACGAGACCTGACAATGAAAACGATATGATTCAAGACTACTGTCAAGTTCATCCCACTTTTGGAAAACACATGAAAGGCGAAAACCAAACTAAGTGAGGGTGTACTCCAAGAAAGGAAAATGAAACTTTAACATTTTGTGACAGTCTCCAAATAAACTGACTAATACAAAAAATCTTTAAAAGGTAAAGCCAATGTATAAGATAGCGCTGAGCAACTTTGCTTTGTCCCCCCCCCCCCAACTTTAAATAGTCAGAAGAAATCTTTGAGTGATGACGCCAACCCCTATAGAGATTTATTTGGATGATGTCATGAAATGGTAAATGTGTAATCTTCTTGGAGCACCCTATCACCTATTTTGAATTTCTTCTTGAATTTTCCAACAATGGGACGGGAATAGAACTTTTTCGTTTTCTCCAACCCACCGCACTTCACGGCGTCAGTAACAGTCGGAGACCGAAGAAACGGAAAGAAGGAGGGAGAAGGGAAGGGGAAGGCAGGCAGGGAAGGAGTGAGGGAGGGGTTGAGGTGGTACTTCGTTGGAGAATCAAGTGGTTATTCCCTAGACTTTGTATCACAAAGATGAGCCTCACTCACTACTGTGGTCCTCCAACGCAAAGTAACTGACAATTGCTGAAAACAACGAGTCAAGGGGAAGAAAGGGGACTGCAACTAGTTTCTGTTTAATTCCTGTGAGAATACTGGTAAATAAAATAATAATGCAGTTAAAAATGTCGCTCATGTAACTTCGCTATTTTATTTAATAACGTGTATCAGAGAAGTAACAAATTACGGTACTTACAAAGAATTGCAATAAAAAAAAAACGAAGAAATTTGAAATACCCGTTACCCATCCTTCTCTCCTTATGTTTACATATGTTTCTTCCACTAACTTAACCGTCTTTACCTTTCCGTTTTGTTTTGTATGTAGGTCTCCTGTTGAACTACTTTTGTATTGATACGATAGTCGAGCGTATGGCAAGTTAAGAATAAGGTTACGTGTATAGGAGATACAAAAACTGACGTGTTTGACAGATGAAACAAATTTATGAAGCGCCCCCACCAATCATTCTCTGACGGTCTCGTAGAGGTGACAACGAGGATGTTGTATGGTGGAGTAGCTTCATTCAATGGCAAGCCAATATTAATCAATCGACAGATTTAGCACTCCAAAAGTTAAATAAACTTGGATTACATATGGTAAATAAATTTTGGTAAAGTTTAGGATTACACAAACTCTGCCAGATAAATCCTGGTTAGGTTTATGTACTCACTTCGCGTTTGCAATATATGCAACGAATATTGTAATTTGAAACTTATCAAGATCATAAGACGTTCATGTTTGTTGAAAGTATTCGTAATTTTGATATCATGCGTTACTTTCTAGCTGTTCGTGACGTCACTTTGAGTTGGCTTGCTTCTACGCACACGTGAAACCGATAATGTTGGGAGGGGATGAGCACGTCTGACCCTCAGGGCAAGGGTTTTGATCACAGTGGTTTTTGGGGGGATCCACTACGTAAACAAAAGAGAAACAAGGATCAAATTAATTATAAATTTCATGAAATTATCACAACTAAACATGTATCTACAGGTGAAATTCCGAATCAATGATATCCTACAACAGTTACAGGCTTTTAGTGTAGCCATACCCACTCTACAAAGTGTGTTATTTAAATGCATGCATGTGAACTCTAAACCGAAACATCCACCAATCTCTGTAGATATTGGCCATTCTTCGGGAGAGGTGCGAACGTCTCAAGCAACATCATCATCACCACCTTTAGGTGGGAAAGCAAAGTTCGTCAAAATATGGTCATGACAAACTCTGCTTTCCCACCTTAAGTTTGAAAAATATAAAAGTCACCTTCGTATCAACACTGGGCAAAACAACTTTACTGGTCGTTTTATGTTCTTTCAGGGTGTCCCCTTCCTTGGGTCCTTTGTTCAAAGATTGAGACAAACATTTCAAGAGGAAAGGTCGGTTTACATTATCCAGTGCTTGCGACCCTGGTCGTTTACCTGCCTTTTAGAATCCTTTCCTGACAATATCCGATTACCTATCATTAGTATTTCAATAATGATGTTCTGTCATGATTTGTTCGGTCAAAACACAAAGGCTCCGAACGGATGTAAATATTTCATTCTCCACTTGTGGAAATACCATGATATCAAATGGATTGATCAAAGATCAAATGCTTATCATGAAAATACAATGGGATTAGTGGGTTGAATTTGGATTGACGATATTTTTACGCAATATGAATAACACGCCTTAAGTGGATCCTAATTACAATCAATAACATAAATATCACATTGTCAAATGGGATCAAGGGACAAGGGATCAATCACTTATTGTTCAATGAGACTCATACGAAATTGTAAAATAGACATCATCAGTACATGAGGGAGCAGATGATGTGAATCAACGAATGATTGTCCATTGCACTATAAGAAAGAAATTGTTGGAAGTAATTGCCATCAGCCCGGTTTATTGAGTAGGTCTATCGTGAGGGACTTGTTTCTCCATGGTTTTATGTAACAGAAAATGGAAAGAGGCCACGGACATGTATTCGAATGTTGACAAGATATGCAAACTGGAGGATATAGAAGAGAAGACACTGTTCCTGCTGAGGATTCAAGATGTTTGATAACTTACAATCATCTTGACACTTCGACCCAGTGCGACTGTTGATGCAAGTGCATTGATAACCGCTGGATGAAGACTGACAGTAGCCGCTGGCTTCACAAGGATTGGGGATTACATGGATCTGGGAGCAAGACGGATCGTGAATGACCGCGTATTACATCACAAAAAAAAAAGCAAAAAAAACAGGGAACAGTCAGTAACAGTATCTTGCACACAGATGATCTAATAAAATGTTAACAACGCACAACCTTGGTACTTATAATACAAGTCCTACGGTAAGTACCTAGCTCACCTGGAATTTGTATGCATTAGGTCTAAGCAACCATAATAATAACAACAATAATAATAACAACAATAATAATAATAATAATAACAATAATAATAATAACAACAACAATAATAATAATAACAACAACAACACCAATAATAATAATAATAATAATCTCCTATCGCTTGCTGTATTCTTTTCATATCCCCTACCCCCCCCCCCTCCCAGTTTATGTGATTGCATTTGTAAGCTTCTGTGTGATCAGATTGTGAGTTGTGTAGAAGGCTACCGATATCAAAATCAGGGTTTGGTTTTACATCTGTCACTCAATACGTTGAAAATAATCTCCATATCGCAAAATCAGTCACAATGATCGTTTTCTTGAGTCACAAATAGAATCACAGTTCAGAAAGAAAATTATAAAATACGAAACTTCGACTCAAAGTTACTTGACACTTAACTGTTGAATTTTAGTCACACCGGGGAGCGCGGCTATCCAAATAGCAACTCCCTGGTCACACTCCAAGAAACTACGTACGGGCTCTCCGTCACCCATACTACCAGGTTAAAACATGGAAGCGACCGACGTACCAGACATATCAAAACATTCACTGTCTCTTTAACCATGACAACGGTATTCTTCCTCTTTCGTGACCGTGTTCCTCTTTTACCATGGATTAAAAGCTTTCCCCCATTTCCTGGGTGACATGTCTTTATTCCCATTCCAACAACTTCCTCTCTTTCTCTTTCTCTCTCTCCCTCTCTCTTTTTTTTTTTTTTTTTTGCATTATGACGTATTTGTCGGTTAAAACAACAAGGAAGGGAAATAAGACCTACCGATTAGCGGTGGCGCAATGACTACGCCAGAGCCAGAGGATCTCCCCTTTCGCACCTTGGCCGAGTGGCAGACTTGGCATGAGACGACATCGGCACATGAGGGGAAGCAAAGGAGAAATCGGACAACAGTAAGTCACCAGAACTCAATAAATGCATTGTTATTTTCTTTTCGATGATTCCATTATGAGTGGTTGTTTTATGGGGGTTTTTTTTGGGGGTTTTTTTTTTGTATCTTCGTCTGAAGTGACGGATAAGGCGAAGATGGTAAACCTTTTTGTTTTTTGTAATATTCAAGTAATTTATCATGTTATCAATGGAGAAGGTTATAATTGCTGTCATTCACAATAACATCTGTTGACCTAAGTGGATGACTGATATGGGATTATGACTCAACATGCACATCTGTATACCAATAAGAGATATGGCCAGGCCACCATGTCTTGATATATCCAAATGGCTTTCACAAATTGGCCCTTGTTGGCCAAAATGGCCTCCACCAAATATAATGGGTTTTCTATAGACAATATGGTGCACCACTACAAGTTCGTAATAAATGTGAGATCAATGCCAAATTCGATTTTCTTGGAAAATAGTGCTCACCAATTTTCCACAATTTAGCAAACTGTTGACCCTAAATGACCTTTGATCTCAACCAAACCATGAAGGTATACTTGCGCTCAATGTGGTAGGCTACACCAGTACATTCCACATATAAGATCTAACCAAGCTTTCCTTCTTGAGATTTCGTGTTTACAAGGTAGTCGCCACAAACATGCATACACAAACACACGCACCCAGCTTTGTTTTACATTCATTCCGAGGACCTCATTGTGCTTTCTTTTGTTTTTTCTTCCTCAACCCTAACCTTAGCAATAGACTGTCTATTGTTAATCTTGAGAGGACCAGGGAAATCTATTGAGTTCTCTACAGAGGACCTAAAATCTATTGTTTTGGTCCTCGATCCCACCCGAAAACAAGGACACACATACATTCACGCACATACACACACGCACACACCACGAAGCTATATTACAAACAGACGTCATCATGATGACATAGGTTACGATTATGATCAACCAAATTGTATGGAGAGCACGTTAGTTTGAAAAAAAAAACATTCATTTTTTATTGAAAATTGTTTTTTTGTTTGTTTGTCTTGTTTTATTTTGTTTGTTTGTAAAATTTGGTTTTCTGTACACAAATATCGAGTTGTTATTGCATATCAACAATGTAGAGGCATAGTTGACAAACTGGAGCAACATGCGTAATTGTTATGTACAGTTATAAAGATTTCGATGGATTCATGCATGATCAGGTTTAGAATTTAACTGCCTATATCAGCCTAAGGTTAACCTAGGCCCGGACGTGTGGCAGCCTACCTGAGCACTGGATGATGACCAAGAGAAGAACAACCACTGACGACTTCATTTTAATCCTGGACAAGTAGCCTTTAAAACACCAAAACAAGTGCAATATGCTATACAAAAACAAGAGAATGAACACCATAAAAGTAAAGAACACAATATAACAGGAATGTTAACAATATTTAAATACCCTATGACCCCATGTTTTGTGTTTGTGCCTGCGTTATCGGTATGTGTAATGTTATAGTTGCCTCTTGTGTCCAAGCTTGTTTACTGCACTCGTCTGGTTCCACTTTCTCAAACGCAGTGGAGATTGAACAAATGCTCGAATTCGTGAGTTTACTGTCTTTAAGCAAAATTGCAAAATTGTGTTGTTCCAAGTATCAACACATATACGCAGGATGCACCAATGCCAGCAGTGCCTTACGGCTAACCTGGTAGGTGTGAGGAAGGGTTACTTGTTAATGGGGAATAGGTGACTTAATTGCGCCTTAGAATATAGATAAATAAATCCTAATTGCCAATTTTCTTACCGTCAATAGAACTACGCTGAAAAGTAGTATAGTATGTCATTACAGTTAGCTACAAATAAATTAGATGACGGGTTCAGCGGGCACACCACATAATATTTCGCTGCACTTTTTGTAATTATGATTATCGCACTACTTTTTTTTAATTGGCTGTTCATATTTCAGTCTGCAAAATTTGTCTAACCCTTATAAGCTACTGCAACGTGGCATGTATTCACGTTGCACTTATTTCCTTTTGATGTGCTTTAAACAAAGTTAATTGTCTAAAAGAGAAATGACATGTGCGTATGTCACCGCCAGAAGCTAAACCATGAAATCGAAAAGATGTCCTGCAGTATTTTTACAATTTGGATATTTTTTACTTTAAAAATTAAGCAAGTTCAATTGGTGCATTCACATGAACAAGTCTACATGTTTTGATATAGTCCATACTATAAGGTACCATGCATTAGGATTCGAAATTTGAAAAATCATAAGGCAGCAGACTTCGTACGACACACAATACGAGCTAGCCCAAGACGATAAATAGTTATTTCTACAAAGACAAATGCAAGTAAATATAACGATTGTATTTACATGTTCAACACATTTGCTTTTAAATTTCGCTTGTCCTTTTAGTTTTATTCGATCTGATTTTACCTTCAGTTTATCCGGTTGACAATTGTACAGAAGTTGGAGTATAGCGGTCGTCTGGTCGGGAATATCTTTCTATACTGCGTAGTAATAATAAGTCTCTGCTTGAGTATGAAGACACCTATGTCATTTCAGCGCGTTAGAAATGAGGTGATATTTAAGATCAGTAACTTACCGATCGTGTACACCTGTTTTGCAGCCCTGACCTCTCGATTCTTACTTAAAGAGAATCAAAACCGAAGAAAACTGAATTTTCAACCTGAAAACAAATTATGGGAGTATTTCTCTCTTTATTGATCAAAACCCTATTTTGAGAATGATCTTTTTGGAAGTTACGGATTTTTGAAGAAATACCCATTGAGCAGTGTGACATTGCACTGTTGGAAACATGTGACGTCAAACAGACACACAGTCCTCGAATAACCTTTGTATTTTTTTTTTTTATCATTTTGACTGCCTTCATTTTATGAGCTTGTGATCGTGTTGGAAATACATGATGACAGAGTGTGATATTGATCATAACCTGGAGGTTTTAATTAAGGGGTTTGGCATCACCCTCTTTGAACCGTTGATCCTCTACGAGGCGAACGCAACACAAAACGACGCAGTCGTAAGTCAAAAGTTCTGCCAAAGGAAGGTTGTTTGATAATTTATGTGTCTACTCGTACGTTGCAAACGCTGTCTCTTTAACTTGGATAAAACACCTTTGAACTTGCTTTCACGCTTTCACTGTGGGTCATCATTGGGCGGAAATGATACAGTAGTCAAAGTAAACCTCCAAGGAGTTGGGGGGGGGGGTGGAAACAGTCACACTAAAGTGTTTACACTTGTTATTGCTTAACATCAGGTATCACCATGGTTACTGCTTTCTATTTGTTTGTTAGTAAGTCGAAAGAACCGAACGTGATCATACGCGCGGAAGCCAAGAAAGGAAGTACATGTTGTATCACGCGTGATATGATTGACAAGACGTTGCGTCCTGTCAGATTTTTGTGGACAACGCCTGAAGGTCTCACGCCACCATTACATTAATGTTCATCCTCATGAAGTATCCTTTTTCAGGAAAAGTGCCTAAAGTGAGCCAAAGTGATCGTTTTTACGTGCATATTTAATGCTGGTTTTTTCTACTAGATATTTCCCGGTCATACATGCAGAGGTGTGCGTCAAGGATGTCCTTAAAGTCCATATCTTTTCATTTAAATTTTAGCTAGAACGGTCTAAGATAATGCACAGATTCAAGGCATCACCATACTGGAGTATTGGAGACCAAACTAGTAAAATACAATAAGGTGATGATGCCCTTCTCTTTCTTAACGGAAACCGTAATTCCTTTGAAACATCTACTCATCCTTGTCTTTGCTTTCGACGTGCTTCTGGTCTCAGACTAAAAAAAAAATCCCATCTTTTTCCTATTGGTCCGTTAGTTATGAATCACCCTTCATATCATATTTTAATGTGTCACCCCACTTTGTCCCAAAAAGTTTCTCGGACTTGGTTTTACTCATAATGGTGGTGACTTGTATGGTGTAATTTATGTAACCAAGTTTTGTCGTGTTAAAATGGATTTAGATGTTTGGTCGAGTAGAGACCTCACCCCAAACGGCAGGAATATTCTGGTGAAATCTTTTGCACTTTCCCAACTAGTTTTTCTCTTTCAAGTTCTCCCTGATCCGGCTTCGGATCTTTTTGTTGATGATGCTGAAAAAAGTATTGCCTTCGATTTCATCTGGTCTAAACCTGAAAATTCAGATACGATTAATTAAAGGGAAAACAATGTACAATTATTATGGTGGACTCAAGGGCTTAAATTACACATGTTTAAAGTTTTATTAAATCTCTCAAAATATCTTGGGTGAAATATTATTTTACCAAGGATGATGCTCTTTGCAAAATTTTCTCCGACCATTATTCAGCTACTTTTGTTCAACAATTTCTTTGTCAATGTATTTTTGTCTCTGCTGATATTTGCAAGGCTTGGAATCCATTACATCTTACCATCCCCAGGAATAATTATAGTAAACAGGTTCTCGGAGACAATCATTTTATTAAAATCGATAGAAAAACGGTCTGCAGTAAAATGCTACATGGAGCAGCCTTGTTATACCAGGGAGCTGTCATCTAAATAACAGCTCCCTGGTCATACATTAAAGGCCTTTTGATAGACGATGTTGGTGTGATATCATACCTTAATTTCTGTACCAAGTTTACATTACTCTTTATCCTTTTACGATTTTCACGGTTTGCTTTCGGAAATTCTTGTAGATTGGAAAGTACATAAGTTTATCTCGAATGACGATTCTTTTTCTTTGTGTTTCTAGTATTAGTTCGTGGATTACGAATTTTGCCCATAAGCTCATTGATAAAATAGTCTCGCCCCCCCCCCCAAATTCTTTCAACTTCAGTAAGAACAACTGGCACTTTTTTACAATATTCCCTGCACCACTTGGTGGCAGCAAATCTGCTTCTGATTTCGATTTTTACATAGAATTCTAGCCACTAAAAAATTGCGAAATTACGCTAATGTAAACCCTAACGTTAAATGTGTAACGCAATAGGATGGAGCGAGTGTCTTGGTTGTGTCCCCCTCCCTCCCCCCCCCAAAAAAAAGAAGGAAAAAAGAAAAAAGAATCAACCTTGATAACTCCGGTATGGTTAGTGTGTGCATGTATACCTGAAATGTGCCTTTTAGTTTTGAACCTGAATTTAAAAGGTCCACATCAATGGTAGATGCATCGACAGGGTGGCTAATACGAAATTTGTAGGTGTCTTTATAGATGATAAATTAAACTGGAAGCCCCATATTAGTCATGTGACGAAGAAATTATCAAAATGCAATGCTGTTCTATACAGAGCTAGATAAGCAGGCCTTCCTGACATTGTATTATGGGCTTTTCCATCCGTCATTAAGTTGTTGTATTGAAGTATGGGGTAACACATACAAATCCAACCTTAATCCATTATTCATAATGCAAAAGAGGGCAATTCGGGTTTTGGCTAATGGTAATTATTTAGAACATACTTCCCCACTCTTTTCTAATTTGGGTATACTCCCGTTAGAATAATTAGTTCAATTCAAATAGTCCTACTATAGTGTTGTCATGAATTGTTCCCTATTACTTCGTTGTTATTGTGTTGTGTTGTTTTGTTTGTAATTCTTTTTTTGTTTTTTCGACTTACTATTTCCGGTAGGTAGGGGAAAAATGATCAATAGGTATTTATACTTCTTTTTTTCTCCTTTTCCATGCAATGATATTACTGAACGTTTTATTCTATCATATTGTGTATGTCATTGTACACCTTAGCTTGTATTGTACATTGCTGGAATAAATCAACTAAATTGAATTGAAAAAATATTTGCGTATTTTGTTTCTACATTACCATAAATTCGTAAAACAATATATATATACATGTGAAATTGCTGTGGCGGGGTATCACTATTTCAAGCAATATAAAGGCTCATACTAACGCTCTCTTCCTATACCAATACCGGATGTTCGGCTATAGTTCAGGTCGCATGACGTCATTCTTTTCTTTGGATGGTTTAAACTTGCAATGACTTTGCAGAATATGTCGTGTTTTTCCCCCTCTTGGTAATGGACAGACGTTTAGGTCAACAGGCATTGTCCACTTGTTCAGGGCCATGCATAAGGATCGTCATAACGCCCTGTCAGAGTGACACTGCGCAAGAGCTGTTTCTTTCGATACAACTGTTCAAACTCTATTTTCGAGTAGGCGTCCTTCATTCCGATTAGCAATTGGGCACTAATTGAAACAAATGAATTTTATCTCTCAAGAAACAATTCAAGCTGACTATGGTGGTCCTAGTTACTGGTACCCCTCAAAACGCATAGGATGACTGAGTTTTAAAGTGAAGATGTCATCGTTCGAGCATCTATTTTCGGCAGTGAAGGAAAATTCTTGACACATAATAAAAATCACGTTCCATCGCATTTTATCACATTTAACTTGGAAACTGTCACGGGAGAGGACCTTGCCAGAATGAATTTCTCGCCTAAAGGCCTACATTCAATTAGCGTAATACCTACAACGGTTAAAATGAAGCTAGCTGCGGGGTTCTTGATTGCTTTCATGCTAATTGGTAAGCATCATCCTAGAGTTTTTTTTTTTTATATTTACTTGTAGTGTTTGTGATAGAGACTAACACAGTTAATGTCATGGACGCTAGGCTAAGGCCAAGAATACCAAATTATACAGCCGAATCAAAATAACCGCAAGTCTATGGTGATAGGAAAGGTAAGCAATATCTGTAAAAGCTAATAACCATGCAGTAGGGCTATGTAATTTATCTTTCTTTCCAGTCTACTGACTGTTAGACCAAAAAAAAAAAGCCTCGTCTCGGTATACATGATGAATTTGACCTACATGTAATTATTTATGCAATTATGGCGAAATGGGATATTTTGTGCAGAAACCTCTACACTTAAGCATGCTTGGAGCTGCTTCAACTATTTTAAATTTTATATGTTAATAATCAGGATATTTTTATTATATATTGTGTACATTGTCTTGTTATGCTTTTTTTTTTTTGCCACAAGGCTAAAGAAGCTTATGTTACATTAAGTCATTCAATGATTGAATGAAGTACCCAAATGTTTTCACGATTCCCTTTGATCTCTTGAACGTATTGCTAATTTACGAAAATTATTGATATTTTGATTTTGCATTTCTATTCATTGACGTAATGACATGCCGGGGTTAAGCACCCCCTGAAAATGTCTGCCTCATGTTGGGCCATTAATTTCTAGCGGGATATGTGAAGAGCTAATAATGATAACTGTTCATTGCCACATCATACATCACACAAATGTAAACGTCTAACAATTCCATATTCTTTAATTTCATCTATGACTTGTCACGTGACAAAATTAGATAGAAATAATGTAGGAGAAAGTCGTATTATCACATAATTCTAACGCTTGACTTTTCAATCCATGACAACCCGTATTATAAACGTAATTGTACTTTGTCTTGACTTAACATCTGGGGCTTCCAATCAGTGTATAATCTTATTCTGAATAGGATATGAAATCCATTGTAAGTTTTAGGTATTTAAATGTGAAACGTTTGTTTTATTGTGAAGCACTGGCGTGGACAGAGGCACAAAGACACCCTGTTATCTCTTTAAAAAAGGAGCAAAATGAAGAAGCAAATGAAAAAAAAATAATCAGTAATATGCAATACCCAATGTTCATGATTGTCCGGGGCAATTGTTCAACAGAAATGTTGAATGAGCCAGAAACACAAATGCACATGATAACAACGGTGAGTAAGCCTTTTTGAATACTGCTTCGAGAATTATTTCATGGAGCTTTCTTGCTGAGCCTGGGGATCTTTTTGAGATTAACCGATAATCGGATCGGAAGTCGAATCGGGCAGATGTTCACCACTTATCTGTAAAACATTGGATCAGGGAAAAATTAGATGTCGATGTTTTTTGATCTTCAGCAACCTGAAAATATATTTGCACAAAGGAATGCATTAATCCTTGAACCAAAAACGCGCCGTGAAGGCTATTTTGGCTTGAAAATTGTAGCCTACTTGGCATGCGACATAATGGATATATATATATATATATATATATATATATATATATATATATATATATATATATATATATATATATATATATATATATATATATATATATATATATATATATATACAGAGGGAGACATTTTCGGGAGAAAACAGGCTCGATATCGAAAATATTGGATCGGATTCGATATCGACCGGTGATGCGATAAAACATCGGCCATCGGATCAGCAGAGAAAAGCCACATTAGTTAAAGACTACTGGGAAGTGCGATTGAGAGGACGATGTAGGAAATATTGTCATCCCAAGATTTTCTAGTACGTTTCACCAGGGAGGTGTTATTAGATACCACCTCCCTGGTTTCACGTAAGTGATTGTTACCTTCCCTTAGATAGTTTTCCAAAAGATCTCAGCCTTCCCGCCCTCCTACTCCTATTCCAAATACTGCAGGGGTGCCCAGCTGTAGTATGGACACATTGTATTCCCGTGTTACACTATAACTTTGTTAGGAATGATCCGACTTTCTCATTAACGCCCCCCCCCCCCTCAGTCGGGAAAGAGTTCCCCGGACTCTTTCCGTGTCCCATTTGACTTGTCAATCATTCGATCACTACCCCCCCCCCCCACTCCCTGTTGAATAATCCCTGCCATGTCAGTGTTTCAAGACATAATGTTGCAAATTGATCCGAATCTCAGTCCAAAGTCTTAACGGTCTTGTAATGGTCTCTGAATTTGAGATATTTAGTTCTCTTGGATGACCCGATAAATTTCATTTCTGCAATTTTAAGCTTCAGAGTGCGTTGCTTCTCTTGCACAAGTTCACTCCAGTGCAGCTTATCGATGACTTTTTTTGGCTTCAAATAGCCTTTTCCTATATGGATATATCAATATCCCAGAACATTAACCCTGAAACTGACCCCGCAAAACAGTTTTCTTGGGACTTCTGAGACATTCAAACTCCGTACCTTCATGGGACTTTGCCACATGGACCTCCACGGGGACTCTATCCCTCGACCACAACAGGGGCCCTAAAACGGGTCCCTAAAACCCAACCCATTACAGGTTCGAGCTTCGCGTGCACATTATCACATTATATGGGTTTCCCATACAGTTCGTCGCACATCATCCCCTTCCCCCTCCCCCCCCCCCCCCCATCGCAAAAAAAGAAATTTACCCCATGCAATCTGAGTGTGACAAGTCTCCCTCACTTTGAAGACCCTCTTTATTGACCACCATAATTGCGCAGTGTACATGCGCTTTGTCCAACACAGAATTTAATAAACCGGAAATAGATCAATATTTATTGATATACTTGTGCCAATTTTTACTGGTCAAAGTTCTAATGCATTTTATGCATGCAAGCTATATCGGATTTCAATATCACGTTAGCCAATTTCTAGCTTTACTTTGATTTTTCTGATAATATTGCAGCTTGTTGCGTGTGCGTTTATTTAAGTTTTCTTTATAATAGTAACTAAATCGAATGCCGATGTTAATTTGAACAAAACCCGGAAGTGTTGCGGTCGTTGTAAACTGACTGTAAATCGGTCTGTGCACTGGAACAGACCTCTTGTCTCTAAAGCGGCTTTACACGAAATCAAATATAGCTTGTCCTCTTCGCAACGTGGAGCAGAAGAGAGAGAGAATTCCTTGAACCAGTAAATCTATTTATGATTTATTATTCTTCAGTTGATTAGCAAACAAATTTCAAAACAAATTACTTCTGTGCACAATTCACACGGAATGTGTCCAACTACCCCCCCCCCCCACCTTCTCCTTCACCTCGGTGGGTAATGTGTTTGCTTAAGTATGATGGACTAGATGCAAAATGGCGCTAACTTTGACGTTAGATTTAAATTGTATATATCTCCAAAAGTTCCTGCTTTCTAATTAATGATTTGAACGTTTTCATTATTTTTTTTTTGGTGAAATTTTCATTTGAAAAATTTCTAGGGATAACTACGCCTAAGTCTTGCGCACTGTATTGCGAAGTATTGTACACAGTATTCAAAATATTGACAGGCATTCCCCACCCCTATTTCCCTAATTTTGCCCCTTTGTCGCAACAAGAATTAAGATCCTGCTCCATTATTGTAGATCAGGGCTTTGATTGAACGTCTTGGCCTATATTATTTTATCATCTTGTTTTGTCGGCCCTCTTCTATACAGGTCAAGCGTCCTCGGTTTGCTATCCAGTCATCGGATGTTTTACCGATGCCCTCCCGTGCCATGGTGGACCCACGCCCGAAACACCGGACAAGATTAACACTCGATTTTTCCTCTACACCCCTGAAAATCCAGGCACTGCGCAAACGCTGATTACTGACGATGATGCAAGCATCACTTACTCAAATTACATGAGCAGTAGACCAACCAAAATCCTCATTCATGGTCTCAATGGTAACGCCATGGGACGGCGGTTTGTGGAAATGAAAAACGCCCTCCTTTCCATCGTGAGTTTCAGTTCATACCTTTGGTTTATCGAAACAATGTTCCTTTAGTTTTTACATCATCTACATAGACATTTTTTGGTCTTTATTTCAGGGTAATTTTAACGTTATCATAGTGGATTGGAGCAACGGGGCTGCTTTAATTGATATTGAGCGCATACTCAACGACATCACAACACTACCCGAGAGCTATGAGATAGCACGACAAAACACAAGGGTCGTGGGTCGCGAGATTGCAGAACTATCTAAGAAACTAGCAGCTGTGACTGGCGCTTCTTACGCCATGACCCATTTAATAGGACACAGCTTAGGCGCCCACGTTGCTGGGTACGCAGGCGAACATCTTCAGGGCGCTTACGGTAGAATAACAGGTGAGGATTGTATGATTTCATTGAAAGATATGACAATTTCTGCCTTTAGTGTGTTTTAATAATTTACAAAATATGATTTGCAGTCGTTGACCTTGATATCAAATTTGCATGTCATTTGACTGTTACATTTCTTTTATATTTATATGTCACATTTGGGAATGATCGCCGTGTGGGCATTAGGTGACTGTGACGCCATTTTGTGTTTGTTCGTTTAGGCCTAGATCCAGCAGGACCCGGATACGATGATTACTCCAACATTAACGGCTGTATATTGGAACAGTCAGATGCACAGTTTGTGGATATCATTCACACAGACACTCTAGTGTTTGGTTTCGACAACCCGGTAAGCGAAAACAAACGTTAAAAGGAACAGATTCATCTTACGTTGATGTTCACAATCCACTATAGAATATTATCTTAATGCCTGAAGGTTGCTCACTCCTTCTAATAAATGCCTTCCACTGATAACCAATTTGCTCATTGATTATCGCTGCTTTCTGTTTATGATTGTCACCATTTCCCATAAATGATTTGCTGTCTTCCACTGGAACTTAACATCCTCAATTGATGATTGTTGTTCGAATTTCTTTTTATCTTGAAGTGGGTAATTTTATCCTCTCCTAGAGTTTATTATGCTGAAATGGTGATTATTAAATTCCACTGATAATTTCGATCGTCTACTGATTTTTTTTTTTCACTGATGAATCTTCCAGTCGATATTTAACACCATGATTGTTATTTTGAAATGGTGATCACTCCTTGTGCTGAATGCTATCCCCCATTGATGATATACTCTCCGTCGATGTTTACTATTTTCGGTTTATGAATTCTTTTTCTTTCTTTCTTTCTTTCATTGATGATCACTAATAATGAAGAGTAACTATTGAATAGAGTCACAATAACAATACCACATGTTCAGTAAATTTCAGGTATTCACTGTAAAAAAAGGTTTAACACCTTTTTGTGGCGTACTTTGAAGGCTCCAAGGTGTTCATCTAAAATGAAAACAATAAAGTACATAAACGCAATAAACGTCTAATGTGGTGAAATAAACATATCGACGCATATATACGAAGATGCGTTTTAAAGGTCATAGACCTATGTTTAATCTTAACACTTATAGCGTTTAATAATTAACATACATGTATGTGCAGTCCAAGTTGTCGTCAACAACACATGTTCAAAAATGTCCTCAATGTGTTTATTTCACTCCATGAGGAGTTTATTGCCCTATTTTCTCGATTTGAGGTTGGACTAAACAATTTGTAGCGTTCAAACTCTGTGACAAAAAAGGCGTTAATTTTGTGAACAGTGTAGGTACTTTCAGAATTGAGAAGATATATGTCTTTGTCTCCACGGAGTCACTACAGAACGTTATCTTCATCTACAGGTTGGACATCAAGATTTCTACCCAAGTGGAGGCCAACATCAAGTTAGTTGTACACCTCTTGATCACATATGTTACCATAACAGAGTGGTCGACTTCTTCACTGAGAGCATCACGTCTTCCTGCACGTTCCAGGCATATCCGTGTAATTCGTGGCTTAGCTTCCTCAAGAGGAAATGTCGCTCATGCGGCAGTACAGGCTGCTCAAGGATGGGATACTACGCGGATCATTCCAGTGCCAGAGGCAGTTTTATGCTCGGTACCAACACAAACGCACCGTACTGCCGGTCAGACTCGGGCGTGCCACCAAGTTTCTGGGATCTTTTCGGGTAGAAGAAAGAGGTCGTTGAATCCTGCAGGTGGTTAGAGATCACTATACACACTGTATGGTCTTGGTCTCTATACAGGTGGTTCCTGTGATATTTACTGACACGGAACCCCTTGTTGGTGGCACAGGTTTACACGGAGACGGGTTTCCCTATGGTAGCATGATGCATATAGAAAAGGGTCACATTTTGTGTTTCTTTGTCAAGGCACGACACGAATTATGAAAGTTTGTGGAGAATCTACAGGTAGGTAGTGCAGTAAGATACATTTATATAAGTGAGCACAAATCTAGTCTTTCTTTGCCTCAAAATGACTTTTCAAGTCACTTTCCAGATTCGGACAACCCTCGGATTAATTTTAGCGAGAACGCTCAAACCAACTGCAAAAATCAATTTTGTCTTTAAACGATCTCATGTTAAGTAATCCTCTCAGAAATAATTAGACCTACATGACTTTACTTTTGTTTGGTTTTCACTTTATGTGTGCTGTTATCTTAGCCGGCGTGGACTTTTGGACATTATGTGACAATCTACATTTCAAACCAGTACCTGTCAATAACCTAAGTTCACATACTAAGCACATGTCAACATTGTGCTCACTAGTTTGAAACAAAATCATCTCAATTCTCCTTGCAGAGTTTACCTTTGGCTTAGATTTCAGCACAAATATTTCGAACAATCCTTTCATGGACTGTTAGAGAATTTGGCCCCTAGTGTCACTGAACTTCGAATTTCTTAAAGTAATTGCTAGACACTTTAGGATTAGTTTCACTGAACTAAGCATTTTTTTTTAAAATTAAAACATAGAAAAAGCTCACAAAGGTTAATTAGTCACCGTAATTTACTGATTCATTGTCCTTACCCATATATATTGACTACATATCTTACGGATTTTAAGTAACACACCAGCACTATTCGTAATACTGTCTACACAAGTGCATGTTACAAGGTAAATATAATGTATTGTGCAATTTGCAAGAATGAAAATTTAATACACAGAATTCGTTGGCATGGTAATAATGGTATCAATTTTCTTTGCATAATGATGACTTCTAAATAAGTTTTTGTTCTCTGTGTGTCAGATGTGTCCTATACTTTATTTACGGGGACCCCGACTAACCATGGTACCCGCATATGTATATGCACTATGCCGCGAAGTTTCTTTCAAGAACTGTGTAGATTAGTGTACACCTTTTACAGATCTTCATAAATTTTGTGACTAACCATTGACATTTGTCGCACAAACCTGAGAGTATCGTCCAAGAGCATCAGAAGTTTCACGTTTTTCCCCTAAATTTATAAAATTCATATAGTTTGAAAAATATCCATTTTAAAGAGCATTGTAAAACTGGTGATCTCAAGCATCTATGGCCTAGTAAAATGGTCAACATTTGATAAATGGTCAACATTTGATATATAATTTAGGCCAAATATAGATTTTTCATCACGAGTTCACATACCACGTAAATTTTGTATTTTCACACGCGACACCGAGGAAGCCAGACAAAATAAGTACGTTTCTCCTAACAAAGCTGTTCAAGGTGAGGTAGTGCGAAAAACCTCTCACTCCCATTGTAGCTGTATAGCAGACGAGAAATGCCATATTGAAATTACTTTCTTATCACGTGTAAGCTTTATAGAAACGTCAAGAAAGATACAAATGACAGATTACCGTATGACCTTTCAAATCTTACTTCAAAGTGTTGTATCTCCATCTACGTAAGATGTGTCCAACTTATTTAGTAAAATGTCGAACAGGACCACTCTGTAGGGGTCTGCACTTTGTACACTTTGATAACTTGCACTGAAATATTTTAACTGCTTTAAAGGGTAGTACGCCGTGCACAGATACACTAAAATGCTAACACCGTTAGGCCCACTGAATTTTTAAGTGGTGAACAAAACAGATATCCTTGACAGGAACTAGATGCGTGGTTACAAAGGAAGCACTTTTTGTTGTCTCTCCTTATAAATTGTAGTTCCCTGCTAGGACGCACTCTGTTCTTGCCCCCAGAAAATGCTGAACGATAGAAAACCGTTGGAGAAGTTGAAGTATAATTATTGTAAAATTTGTGCAACCATTAATGACGTAACATTTCAGAAAGGCCTTAATTAATGATAATGTCAGGAGTGCGATAATCATATATGGGTGCTGGGACATTCCTGGAGTGCAATATTGCTAGAAAAATGGCCCATAGAATTCACATGCAAAAAGCAGTTTTTAAGTACACAAGGAACAGGGAAACAGGGCCAAGGAATCGGTTGGGAACGCATTTTCTTTATCTAAGAGAATGTTCTTTAACATTTGTCATTCAAAACATGTGTTTTGTTCTTTACGTTTTAAATTCTTGCAGGTACCATTCATGGTCTTCAATTCTTTACCGGTTCACCACATTTTAAAGGTAACCGACGAACATCAACTACACGAGATAGGTCTCCATATACCTAATTATAAGCTGAAATAAGCAAATCTTTATTCACAATACCCATAAGTTTACCTAACCAATCCTCACAAAATCATTGTGAATGTGTATGCCTTCTCTTGAAGGCAAATTCTAGGCTGTATTCTTTGGCAGTTTGTCCGTTCAAAACTGGAATGTTTGAACCATGCATGAAAAGTGTTCTTCAGTTGGTTCCTAAGTGTTCTTCAGTTGATTTCTTAGGACACATGTGAGGGTATAGGTGTGACATGCAGGACAGTGTCAATATTTTGTTACCCTCTTACATATTGTTTGAGATTGAAATGGAGAAATGAGAAATCAAAATTCAAAACACACAACAATTGAAGGAGTTTAATTCTAACCACGACAAATACATTTTTTCCTCATTCTGTCAGGGGTGATATAAGTTGAAAGACTCGAATAAAACAGGGCAGAAACGTTTGTTAAATGGTTTGAGAACTCACATAAATTGAGTTTATAAATATTAAATTTAATTTAATGAAATCATGTGAGAAACGTCCTTTAAATTAAGCTTGACAAGAACGTGAGAAAAATAAACAAAACAAAGAAAGCTATGTGGGCCTTAAATCCCCCAACTCAACGTTGTCGTGAAATTCTGACAAGGCCTTCAGTTACATAAATATGTATTAGAATGTCATTGAGGGCTTTGACTCATTACCAAGGAATATTTGAGGAAAGTTCAGGTGAGTATAAATGAAGGTAGTGACAGAGCTAGTGGCTTCTTTTGAACCTAACGGATTAGATATAAGGTCAATTCACATTTACTAGGTGTTGTGGCCATCTTCAGGAGCACTGGGCAGGGCACTCGTTATTTTCATCGATCCCGTACCGCCATTTTGCTCCATTTTGGCTCATGTGATGAAACAAAGTTAAATGTTATGGTTATGCTAGGGTGATGTATGCAACAACTTCATTTACAGATTATGTCTTGACGACTGACCAGCCCAGGCTCCAATATTCCCTCGCCCCCTTCAGGTGAACTGCACAACTCAACAAAAGAAAAAAAGTATTTGCTACCATATATGTCACTCTAAACTGTCATTTTAAACAGTCACCTGGTTAAATCCGGAATCATTTCGACAGTATGGACTGTTCTTATTGGTCCCTAACATGAAGTTACCGATAGAGTTCGAAAGATCACTGAAATATCCCATCCTGGCACAACCCACCATATCATCCTGACAGTCACGGCATTTACCTTTCAGAAAGCCAAACCAGTTATCACAAGGGTAAGCGAGAAACGAACAATTCGAATTTATGCTTTCGATAAATAATGCTAATGCCCGAGTATCTGCACAACGGGCATCGGCGGCGTCTTGAACCGTACATCCAGGTTGAAGCCTTCCTCCATTTGGGAAGAAATCTTGATGGCCGACCTGAAAAAAAGGTAGAGAGATCCTTAAAGATAACTTCAAGCGGACAATCGAAGTGGACACCGCCCTCACTTTTCCTCCTCATGGATCTTAAAAATAATGTGGAGATAAAGGTCACGTCAGTCGTTTTTGTCTCTAACAGTCAAGACTATAAGAAACACAAAGGTGGGATCTTCAGATAGTTGTGTCTTTATGACATCATAGATTCCCCATAATGCAATGCACCACCGAATAGACATTTTCGAATATACTTGACTTCCAAAGGGAACATAAAAAGGTAACTGTTGAGTTGTTTGCGTAAGGCAACTTAAATGGGGCAGAATTGGAAAGGAACTTTACATGTCCCATGCACCTTGCAATTAATAACAGTTTGCGATCGCAGGGATGCCGATGGTGCGTAATATGTTAATTTTATTCTGTTGGGTATACCGTCTAGAAGGAAAAATAAGGATTCTATCAAATGCGATGAATAGGGTTCCTTTTTTAGGGAGCTTTTCTGTTTGTCAATCAGGTGCCTATATTACCTACAAAATAAGTGGGTTTTTATGTTCCCCAGAGATGGACCAAGGAACGTAAGATAAGAAAGGAGTTTAGACCTTCGGCCCAAAATTTTATGCCTTTGCGATATTGTGTTTCATCAAAGTAATGTTTTTAATTGAAATCTTCTTCAGTCCCTTTAGCCTACATTCATTATCTACAGAGTCTTAACAGCGTTTAAATTTCTTCTATCATGACCCTGGGAAGATATTGTCCACCCGTTAAGGATTCACACTGAACTGGTTTGCAAGATATATTTCAGACACTGAATTGACCATATGTCGTAAATCTACTACTTACGGCTTTAACGTATCCATACTGTGAGTCGGTATGAATAACGTCAACAAACTGAGCATCCGATGAATCCAAGTGACATTCCAACTGGGCGTCAAACGTTTCAAATAGAGGTCCAGCTGGGTTCAGCCCTATACGCCAATGAATGAGAACGCCAATGATCTTCGGAAGTTAAAATTTCGGTTGTGCTAATATCGAACATTAATGTGTGGCACAGCAATGTAAGAGAAACATATGCCGACGGTTCATATCTGGTTCACATTTTTAGAGCGAGTTTCCATGTATCGTGTATTACGCATGCATCGAATAACCTATATTAAAGACATCCTATACGATAAATAAAAAAGAAAAAAATCACCTGTAATTCTACCGTATGCGCCAGAGAGATGTTCACCTGCGTATCCAGCAACGTGAGCGCCCACGCCATGTCCTATTAGATGGGTCATGGAATAAGTAGCGCCAGTCAAGGAAGCCAGCTTCTTCGACAACTCCGCTATCTCACGACCCACCAGTCTGGCGTTCTCACGTGCTATCCTATAGCTGTCGTACAGGGATAATACTCCGGTGCCAATGATTTCAGCTCCATTACTCCAATCGACCAGAATTACATTAAAATTGCCCTAAATGAAAGAAAAATTGAGAAAGGAAAGAAAACAAAAGTGGCGATTTGGGGTTTGTGGATCGACTGCTAAACAGAGTGGATCCCGGTTGGCCACAACAGTAATGCACAACGGACAAAATATCGGTGCCGTTAGTTCAGTTTGTGGTATCGTACATTTGCAGTGAAATCAACCAATGGCATTCTCACAATTCCCCCAGAAAATAAGGCAAAACGTCAGTGCTACCCTTAAAATCGAATTAATGTCACAATGAACTATTGATGATACAACACATTCGAATCAACCCAAATGACTTCAAATATGCTGCAGTTTAATTTACTCGTAGCCTAAACTCGCTTCAAACGAAGTAGCTAACTTGGTTTAATTTTATGATTAAAACCCTAATTTGGTTGCAACAGCTGGTTCAGTTATAACGAAAATTAAAAAAAAAAATGAAATATCGTTCACCAGTTTGAGCAAAGCGTCCTTCATCGTTGAAACCCATCTTAACATGGCATTGCTATTAAAACCATGGACGATGAACTTGGTAGGTCTGTTGCTTTGGAAACTAGATGCTAAGATACTTGAATCATCTTGTGAATTCAGGAGATGATAGGCATCTCGACTCTCCGAAGTGTAGAGAAGGAAAGTGGTGTTTATCTTTTCCGGAGCCTCCGGCAGGCCTCGTTTTTTATGGCAAGGGAGGGCGCTGTCAAAGCAGCCGAGATTGCCATAACAGACCACGGCTGCCCGATCTGGAACAGAATTGCAATCGAGAGAAATGATAATGTTAAGTAGGATACTTTGATTCCCTTTGAGCCTAAATGATTCATTAAGATCTCAGTTATTGTGGTATCGTCATCAGGATCATGAGTTGCAATGATGAGAGGGGCAGAGTCTCGTGACGGAGACTGGTAACCTTTACCGACTGAAGTCGGTAAGAACATTAAATGTGAAATACAATAATTACTTGAACAAGCTGAGCTGACGCTAGCAAATACAGACGAAATGCAGAACTTAACACGAATTTATTAATGCCCCTCACTTCTTCATCTACATTAAAATAATTGTTGTGACCTTTTCCACGAATGTTAACTTTCATATGAATGCATCACGTCATTTTCAAAGTTAACATTTTATGGCCCTTCCATCCAATTCCTATATGCCATCTTCATCAAATTCAAATTGCATGTAAACGTCAAGTTGTTCTCTGCACATTGCTGTTTTTTTTTCTCCAGCTGTAGCGTCGTTTTCATGTACTCGCACTGTAAGACAATAATACGAAACCTTATTCTGGTCTTAGGCTATAGTATAGCCGTCACATAGGTCCACTGACACTTTCGCAAAACGCGATACCAGTCTCGTTTGTCAAGCTTTAGGACCTATAGTAAAACCTTCACACGGCCACTGTCACAAAATTCAACATGAGCTTACTTGTAACCTAGTATAGCCGTATAGTCATCTAGCCATGAGCTTTCATATTGATAACGCTAATTCGTATGGATAAGATCTCATATTTAAATATTGTAGTCCTTATAACGTGAATTAGATCAGTCGTGGACGGAAAGATTCATTGTGACTTAAGAGAATTTTATCAATAAAGAAGAAGCCAAGGGAAAACAAAAAGCTGAACTCACTGCAAGCATTCATCTCCGTGATTATTGAAGAAATGACGGCCAAAACGATAAATAACTCCATACTCTACCGTTTCTGATGGCTTTAACTTGATAACAGTTAACGTCGTAAATGTTTGGAATATCTAGTCCATTTAACAGAATTGCAAATGAATAAGCTATCCACAATGCCTTTGCTTAAACGAGACCGACTTTGTCGGGAAATGTTTAAATATGAATAATTATCATATCTCTACCAATATGCTCCACCGTTGTGCCGACGTACCGACATTCGATACCATGAAAATGTCTGGCCACTATGTAAATAAGTATTTATTCAAGAAAAAATCCAAGCATCTGGTTAGGACAATTAGTTCTTCGGTGATTTAAACAGATTGTTTTACGCATCTGACTGCTACATTTGTGCATCGCCAAAACACTAGTCTTGATAAAGGCATTGTCAAATATTGCGAATTGTACTACTTTAATGTGAAACAGCCAGGCCTGTAACGCTTAAGACTGTTCCTATTGACTAAACAAGTACTCCTACACGGAGTGAACAAACTTTGATCTCTGAAACTGGCACCTATTCATCGAATTTACAAATTCTGGTTTTGAAGGGAGACTGATCACATGCAATTAGAGGACTGATATTGGGCATGTTTCAACTGAAACCTACAAACCTAGCTCAGTGTAATTTCAACCGACAGTATCTCTGGAGATGTCTTGTTTTCCCGTATATCTCTCTTGACCTCAAATGACCTTTGATCGTCAGCGATACCACGTTCCCACCAAAGACAATGGAGTTCATGGCAGGGTTGGAAAACCTTTTTTGTGACAAGGGACCACATTACAATCTTCGGGGTAGGTTGCATGTGTGCCAACCTATTATTATTTCTATCATTATTTTCTTTACACTGGCTCGCTGGTCTGGTTATATGGACAGACGCAGATGTTTGACCAACGTATTAGCTGTCACCAAGGCTTTATGGCTTCTGATCCTTGGTAACATCATCTATAGAAAAAGTCAGTGTAACCTATACAACAGTTGTGAAAGTTCCATGTATTAAGTTTCATAACAACAGAAAAAATGTTACTGTAACGTTCATTGTTTTGGAATTCCAAAAACAGTGAACAGCAACCTACTAGTTCTAACTTTGCTTTGTAATGTATGTACTGAGTGAGTGGAATTAGTGATTAGGTATTCTCAATTGGGGAATATTCTCTCAGAAATGATGACAATGGACAATTCATTGCTTATACCTTCTAGATTTCTTTGTGATTTCATTAAAAAGAATACTCTGATACTCAAAAAGGTGTTTCATAATTTCACAGCAATTTACCAACCATGATGCTTTTTTGTAATATACCATTGTTACAACAAGCAATGTATTAATAATGTCATAAAGGGCAACGCATTATCAACCTTCGTTGCCTAAATTAATATCGGTATTAACAATAATATTGGTTCAGTAACGTCATATGAGAGTGTAATCCATGGTCTGTCTTGTAATGTCCTAAAACAATAGAAAACTATAATCATTTCACACCCAGATGTGTAATATGTAATCTCTGACATATTGATCCATCAGAAGTGCTAACTTATTTTGTAGAATCACAACAATAGTGGCACCATTCATTGTAACCTCTAAATTTTACATGTAATGTCATGGCGTGGCCAATATATGCAATGTAATCTACCAATGATGTCACATCAATAGACAACATTGTAATCTCTATTGTTTGTTTTATCACAATAACTTTCATCAGTAGTTACAATGTCTGACTTTGTTTTAAATTTTTTTTTAAAACTTCGATAGCAATAACAGTTCCTTGGTTGTAATTTCAGGCGCGTAGCCGGGCGGGGGAACGGGGGCCGTGCCCCACCGTGCAGTCCACAGTAGATTTTACTATACTCAGAGGTAAACTGTGGCCCGGTGTGACTTACAGGTGATTAATCAGCAAAAGAAATAGGAAGTAAATTTCATTTTGTTTTCTGTAAATTATTTTCTCTAAGAAATCCAAAATTTCCATGTGCTACGCGCACCTTTTTCTTCAGTTACATTTTGCTTAGACAGACAATCGTTCCATACATGGTGGTTATGTTAAAGGTTCCACAATGCAGCTATTGATCTTCTGTGTGGCCATGATTCTCGGGAAACGTGATGTAGCCATAAAGCTACTACGTCGTAGCTCCATGACGCAGGCTAACTGAATCGATGACATTTTAGTTGCATGTTTTCCTTCTTTACTGTTTGGAAGATTAATTCAACATCTTATCGCATATAGCGTCAACTGTTTGAGTCCATTGCAAGTGGTTGGATGGACATCCCCACCACCCGTCCTTTTCTAGCATTTTTGCCACAATGAAAGGGTACCAGCAAATGCAATAAGGTGCGGTCGAGAGGTAAATTTTCAAGTGCTCCTCGCCAACCGTAGTTTTGGACAAGACTTGGTGAATCTTTCCCTTTCTTTCAACATACCAAAAATACCCGTATTTTCTGTAGGCAGCGCTACTCCAGTGCATGGTCCCTGCCGTGTACTGCTCTGCTTTGAATTGTTATATCCTCGAATCGCTTTCGAGGACAGACTCTAATACAAGACTACGCCAACCGAAGGTGACGCTCCGCTGAGATAGTTTACAATTCCACTAAGTATGTGACCACAGGCCTCGCTTGAGTCCTCTCCCACCCCCCCCCCACCCCACAATGCAGGAAAATGCATACGCGCCGTCACAGGGCATGCCCCTCCGTGAGGTGTTTGTGCCCCTCTTCCAGTGACAGTTCCTTGGTACGGACCTGTGGCCGTTACAGAGTTTTCTCCAATATTGTTTTGTCATGTTACAACCGAAGACAATCTGCTTGCTTTGTGATTGACTGTAATGATAGAAATCCCGAAAACAACTTGGTCATTTACGAACGGCTCACTTACCTGTACAAAATACGTACCCAGAGGGGAACTTTTTAACTTTTAACACTACATTTTTACTGAAAGATAAAGGATACTTAGCAACAATGTGGGACGTAAGCTTTCTGGAAAAAAAAAAAAAACGAGTAACGCGTAGTATACTGATGACTTTTTTCTTTATAATGCTTCTTAGATTGCTGGAAAAGGCACTTCCCAGTATCTCTAGCCTTGTAAATTTCAGCTAAGTACAGTATTTTGTGTTCGCTTATGTATGATAACACCTTTGACGCTATCTAAACGTCACCAACGGTTGACAAACTGGAAAAAATTTTTGACAAGAGTACTTGCCAGATTGGCAGGAAATGACACTTGGCAGACTCACTTTCATTACAACAGATCTCATTCAAGAGGGGCTCTTTGACGCCATTAGTGATCCTACAGTGGGAAGCAGAGGGCCACCATCTGCTGGTGCGTAGGGTACCAGCAATTGTTTAACAAAAATATTTACCAGATCATGGCACATCACAGTTCCCAGGCCCATTTAACATACCGGATTTCATTCAAGACCGATTTAAAAGACAGCAAACTTGTCAATATATGATCAAATATGGATTTTTGTTGGGGGCTGGCACAAATGGGTCATATTGTAATTAATCTGGCGGTTAAAATGTTTCTTCTAATACAGATTGATTTTCATAACCTTGTCTGTATCATCATTGAACAATAACTTATATATGGGTCTTGAGCAACTTGATGAAAAAGATGATGATAGTGGTTATTTTAGCTAGAATTGGCCATTTAAACGATCAACTCCCTTGTCTTCATTCATACTTACCACTAAAGGATATTTTAACAAATAACATTGTATGATACTCACTGCCTTAGTCCAGGCCCACAGGTAAATGTTGTCTCAGTTGACTCGTCCATGATCACTACAGGGTCGACCTGAGTGATCAAGCGGTTTCTTTCATATGATATCGTCATAAATTATTATCTTCTGCAAGTGTGTGGTACATCATTTGCATACGCCAAGCTGTCATGAGTGAGGATGAGGAAGGACACGGAGGCATGACTCTAAATTACTAGTTACTTATTTGTCCATATGCCGTCTCAGTGAACAGGAGTTACCGAGAATCAGTCAGGCCTCTGAGATGGAGAACCCGATAGAGTATGTGCGTGCTCCAAGCAACTACTGTTGAGGTTAACTACCCCAGCCCTTACACTCACACTGGAGAACTGTGTTACTTATTTGTCCATATGCCGTCTCAGTGAACAGGAGTTACCGAGAATCAGTCAGGCCTCTGAGATGAAGAACCCGATAGAGTATGTGCATGCTCCAAGCAACTACTGTTGAGGTTAACTACCTCAGCCCTTACGCTCACACTGGAGAACTGCTTTGCAATCACATGCCAACAGGCCCATTCTTAAATCCAAACCTGCTCTTGAATTTGTTTTGTAATATCTCACCAGAGTGAACATATCCTTTTTTTTTTCTTTGCATATATGTCAACATTTCTTTATCAGTTGGCAAAGAAGGAATCGACTTCATAAGTTATTTTCAACTTATTTTGACGGGTTTTCACTGATTTAATTGGATCAGATGTTTCCGAGACCAAGCAACCTGAGTTAACCATACTTCAGGTACAATTAAATGCCTCTCTAGCACGTTCTGACCTTTCAGAAAACAAATCGACCCTAACACACATGCATTCAAAAACAATCCTCATCCTTACTTTGGTTTCCCTTTGCATTCATGTCTCGAGACAACTTTTCCTGTACAATACGGTATGACGCAATAGAAAGTCTGACTGGTGCTGCGGGTGATAGAATTCCACGAAAATTAAGTTTAGGGAGGTTAGGGGTTCGATTCCTGGCCTAGTCACAGTAAGATGTGTTTTTCGCACAGGGTTTTTTGTTTTAAGCCAAGGTTTTCCCTTTTGAACTGTCCTCATGAAAAGAAGATACTAAAATTTGATCCAAAATTGTAAGTTGGTAGTCCCTGATATGAAGTTGTAATATATAAGCCACAGGCTTCCTCCACATTTAGCCTCGTAAACAACTTCCCTTTGAGGCATAAATTTACACATCAAACGATTAGGGGTGCATTCTCAAGAAGGCATAAACATAATATTATGTAAAGTAAAACAATCAAAAAGCTAATGAATATTCCTAACATAACTTAGTTATGTTCATCATCAAAGCAAATGCACCCATTGCAAGTCTATTGGATGGCATTTTCTTGCAGGAATGAAAAAAATTTACATACAAAAGAAGATGACTGATAGACACAATATTTTCTGTCAGATATATCACTTTTATAACCTTCTAATTTTTTTTTTTTTTACATTTGTTTATAAAAAAATTCTATACATTGATAGCATCATTCCTGTGGAAAAAAAAAAAATTTACATGAACACTCGAAAAACCTTTGTACAAAATTGCAACATTACCCACTATTATTTGGCCACCTTCAATTAAATTTGTACTTGATCTAATTTACAACAAACAAGAATTATTTCTTCCCAAAATAAATGGTTTTAAGTCGCATCTTCTTGCAAACCCAATTCACTGGAACCCTGTGAAAAAGATGCACACTGAAACCAGAATTTAGCAGCTGAAAAGTTGATTGCAAAGTGAGGGGGCATGGCCAGTACTTATCAAAGACATGCAGATTCACAAATTACACCTACTGTGCTTTTACAGTGAACGATATTAGCATATCAAGCTTCTACAGTGTTTAATCTCAGCATACCGACTCAGTGATTTACGTATTACGATTACATGGCATATTCTGTGGTGACCGACCCAAGCATATCGACACTAAGATTCCTATGGGCATGCAGAGCTCTTCAATTGATTGATCTAAGCATATGAATTCAGCTCTTACAGTAATAGTTCTCGGCACTTCAATTCACTGATTTTGCGCATGCAAACTATAGCCTCTTACGCTATTTGATCTAAGCGTACCGATGATGTGATTTACGTATTCACACAAAGTTTGTATAATGGTTGATCCACAAACCATGTTCTCTACATGGTGTCAGGGTGCAAACCAGCCCTCACAGTGACTGATGTAAGTAGATCAAATCTGTGATTTTTTTTTTGTATTCACACCAGGTTTTTAGAATGATTGATCTAAAAATATAAACTCAGAGATTTACATGTGCATACCAAGCTCTTACGGTGACCGATCTCAGCATATCACCTCAGTGAGATTTGTATCCACATTTATCTCTTCCAGTGATTGATCTAAGAATACAAGCACAGTTTTGTATGTAGGCATACAATGCACTCACAGTGAGTTTTGTGAGGAAACCAACTCAGTGATTCTATATGCAAAGTGACTGATTTGACCATATCAACTCAATGATTAATTAAATGCAAACCACCTCTCAGAGTGACTGATCTTAGAATATCAACCGATTACTTTATCTATTCACACCAAGTTCGTACGGTGATTGAACCAAGCATACCACAACAGTGATTTCTGTATGCACACCATCTCTTACGGTGGTTCAATCTAAGCATATCAATTTATGTGATTTATGAGTGAACACCACTGCTCAAAATGATTGACCTGAGCATACCAACTTGGGGGTTTCTGTACTCAGACCATAGAAATAGATAAACTAGAAATAAATCACTATAGCTAATCACACACTGAACAAACGAAGCCAAACAATAGTAAGTGGGGCTTCCTAAGCTGTAAGGCAAAACGGCTCTGCCTTCAACATTTGGCATATATAATGCACCTATGGCCGAAGCTTTTGTTCATTCGATATCTAACTACATCTTTGGAAAAAACAGAAGTAAATGTAACCATTTGATCTTTTGAGATAACCTGATAATATACAGGGAAAACTTCTCCCAATGTTTAGTTGTTGTGAGTTATAGTATGATAAAAATTCTGTTAGAATTGTTTTAAACGGTTTCATGAGAACGCCTTTTGCCATACAGAATCTCGGCATCATTTTGTTCCATGACGTCATTCTCGTTTATCTATTTCTCTGATTCAGACAAAGCTCCTACAGTGATTGATCCAAGCCCAGCAACACAGTGACTTATGCATGCAAACAGTCTCTTACACTGATTGATCTAAGCGTACCAACAATGTGGATTATGCACACCAAGCTCTTAACGTGATTGATCTAAGCATATTAATCAAATGATTTTTGCATTGTATGCACACCATTTTGTATACTGAATGATCTAAGCATACCACCTCAAATGAGTTATGTTTGCCCACCAGTTGTTACTGTGATTGATCTGCGGTCCATGCATGTACACCAAGCTTCCACAGTGGCAGATCTAAGCGTACAAAGTCCACTGCAATACGTAGATACATGTCAAGCCATTGCAGCCATCAACATAAGCATACCGAGCTTTATGTTGCTTTACATTCTTGCCCTTGCCATACTGTGGATGCAAATACAGCACATGTTAAATACATGAAAGTGGCAGTATGTAAAATGTACTGTTATAAAAAATAAGTATTTTGAACACACAAATATTGAAGTTATTAAAAATACCTTTTCTTTGCATAAAATTCATAGGTAGAAAATGCCAAATATGGGTGACTTTCTAAGCAGTGAGCACATGGCTTTTTCTGACAATAGTGTTTCCTGAACCTACCGGATATGTACAACAGTGATGATATCATACCTCATGCGTATTATGAAAGTATAAAAAATTAAATTATAAAATGATGTAAATATCGACGACTATTCATCATAAATGATTTAAATTCAATATTCATCACATCTAACGTAATAAAACAAGGTTTTACAATGGTAGGAAATCATGCAAAACCTGGGTAGACAGTTGGTGACCTAACCTGCAGAATGACAGTGCTTTAATAATTCAGGCCAGAAGTGAACTTTCAGCAGGTCCTCAGAGGCACCTAGCCATCAGAGTGACTACATAACTAAATGGGGGGTCATTGAAATGTTGCCATAGCAACAGGCTTGTGCTTGCCTTAGTTCATTCACAAATACACTTCGCTTAAAGCCACACATTAAAGCACAGTCATTCACAGAAAATGGTGTTAGCGACCAATGATCCTTAATGGTTAATACTGAAAATCTGTAACAAAATTCTGACATGTCAGCTGTTGTTACTCTCCCCATTTAAAAATATGAATACTACAAAAAGCAGAAATTAGACCCTTCATCCTATGTTACACAATACCTGATCAGTGTGAAAGGGTGAACAATCTCTTTTGAAATGGACATGCAGTCTTAAATTGACCCAGACTGACAATATTTGGTGACAAAAGTGACTCATTGCTCTGCAGCGGACGTGTTTCACAAATTCAAACTAGCGAAACCATGACCGGTCGAAAGTCTCATCTAGTCTGTTTTTGGCAGCTACGACAAGTTAACAAATTCGGGGTGTTTTTGCACCAGGAAACTGAACAAAATGGTAGATGAGCAACAATGTCAGGACCCACACCTGAAACTGCTAGCAGGATCCAAAGTTTTCCAAAGTGCCAACACCAGATTCAATGCTTTGATAATTACTTAACAGGATCCTTTACCTTAAATTCATGTACGTATTACCTTACCCCTTTCTACGAAAGATTGACGACAGCCACCGTTTATATGTGAACACAAATATATGATCATATCTAATGTTTAAACCCTCAGATGACCTGTGACCTATCATCCTCCTACGACTCACCAGCTGTATATTTTACACCGTTTTGATGGTAAAAAGTGATATTGCACAAAGGAAAATCTTACAACCAGGCTGAAGCAGTCAAACTGCAATCAACTGATACTTTCATTAAGAGATGGTTGCACACAGAGCAAAGGAAAAATATTGTAGAAAGACAATGACCGTATGTATGGTATGTTAACACTACATCCTCAGCATACCTCGTGATGCAGTGATAGCATTCACTTCCCAGTGGCCTATCCAAAATGTTCTGATAGTGGAATAACCGATGGATGACCTGAGAGAGGGTCTAATGGAAGAGGTGTCCTCCTCACTTTTGGGGAAATTTAAATGATGTTACACTTGAGAAGTCAATGACTATAAACGCTTGATCTCACGCATCATATACTGTCTTTCTTCTGCCGTTTTCTTTTCTCCCCTTTATATCTGCAAATGTTTTCTGTTGCAGTGACTCAAAGTTGCTAACACATGGAAAACTGCCTCCAGTTGTTACTTCCATGCGACCACTAACAAAGAAACAAATCCCATCCTCCTCGTTGAATGTCTTCTGGTCTGATGTAGTGATTGGAGGACAATCGATGAAGTGACGATCACTTCTTATTTCTTCGTTGATGACCACACCTTGAGAGAAAATCTCCCTGCCTCGTAACACATAAACAGCTTCCTCTTGATGTAGAGACAACGTACTGACAAATCAGTTCTTGTAATGTAGTAACAGACAAACCGTAACCTTAACAGTGCTTTCAATCCTTTCTCTTCAGGTAACATGAAATATGCCTCCAAAATGAAGTGACACCAAGACACCCCTCACACAGGGATGACCCCGTTAGCAGCACCATGGTATCAGAATATTGTGTCTACAGCCGGTACTCTTTCATAAATATGCAAATTATATTGCAACCAGCAAACTACAGACAGTAGTTTTTGATGACTGTTACTATGATGCATTTTCTTTTTGCACATGTTAATGTAGTCCACACCAGCCAGTGTTCAAATGCAACCTCTGATAGTATAGAGACCGATACAGTTCCTTGTCGTTCCATGTGATGCTCTAAATGTTATTCTGATAATCCTTAGCTACCATGTTAGCTCTACATCAGGTGACTGTGAACTTGCTAATAATATTATAAGCTGAGTATATCCTTTTAAATAGACTGAGAAGTGAACATCATCCGGGACAAGGCCTTGTTAATTTCAAATTCGTGTTTGGGAGGTAATTGACCTGATAGTATTTCACCAGCTCGATGAGGCTTGCGAACTGGGCGTTCTGATCCAAAGCAAAAGAATTCATCTATAAAAGAAAAGGAGGTTCAAAACTCATCATACATGTTAAATTTAATTAAAGAAACATTCCACTGACATGTAAAAGTGTTCTTGAATGAAAGAGAATTAAAATTTTCAGTGCAGGAACTTCAAACCCCAATGCAAATATTTTGCTCCAAACTCAAGAAAATGCTGTTTGAAGAAAGACGTACTGTATCATTTTCGATTTCCCAAGAGTACAAAAATGCCATGTAATGGCAGTGGATTAATGCGAGAAGTCTTTTTTGTTCTCTGAAACTGAAGTCCTTATTTAACCTGAAATTTGACACCATTGAAAATTTAGAAATGGTATATTACAAATTTACCTTAAAGGGAAATAGGGCGTTCAGAATACACCAACGTGACATACAAAAAAAATAGCTTTAGTTATTGTTAAACCATCCAGCCTCATCAATAAACATCTGCCAAAGCTTCATCTCCTCAAAACAAAACATTATGCATGTGATGGGTAATGGGAGATGCATCATTTGAATTTTGAAAAGTCTGGGTGAACAAATTGGTGTTGAGCAACAAAAAACTGAGTTTTTATCTGTGAGAAACTTATTTCTTGAAAAGAAGGCTTCTGTCCGTCCTTATTTTGAACAATCTATCATTCTGTGTCCACAAACATTGGTTTAAATAATATGGATATTTTCTGTAAAACAAAATTTCCCTCTTTCCCTTTAAAATATTGTGAAAATATAGGTCACATTCCTAAACTAACAAAATGTTTCTATGAAGACAGTCATGATTATATGTAAATATGAAGGATATTCAAATGGTTGTGCCCATGTGACATCACACACTTCCCATGATGCAATGAACCCTTTGGAAAAAGATATTTGCTTGAAAACTCCAAATCTTCCAAATAGAACATGCTGTTCAGATATGGTTTTCACCGATTTAGAGAGAACACTATTACACTTTTTATGAAATATCAATTTTCTTAAATGGTCGATCCCTTCAAGCTAACCAAAAACACAAATATGGTATGTGTACACCATATGTATGTAATTAAGTACTGGCAAGGTTTATGAGACACAAAACTCCTTTGGAATGAATGCAGTATTGTATATAGTGATTCCTGGTGATTCCTGCTAAAGAAAGATGTTGCGACCTGGAAACATGTTACAAAGCAGTACCAATGTATGAATGAAATAGAAGTATGTATGTAAACATGTCTATGACAAGTTGAATGCCCCAAAAATAATTTGATATGGATAACATCTTCATTATGTTTTCCCTCTTTCATTGATGTATTTTTCTTATCCTCTTTAGTTTTTATTTGTTCAAAATGGAATTTTGTGGCCACACTATGCCTTGCCTCTCCATTCACCACATCTGTTCTCAATCACGCAGCAGTATTCGACAACAGAGGTGCAAATGTATCACTTCAAAGTCCCTCTATCGGGTCACTATTCCAGAGCCAAAGCTTTATCTGTCGCGTGATTTTAACCACGAAGCAGTTCGTCGATGAATGAATACCAGTAAAAAACGTCTCCACTGTAGTTAAAATACTCACAGTGATCATGAGAAGAGCTGCACGATTTTATCAACTACAGAATTGACGATTAATCGTTAGCACCATCAAGGGAAAAAAAAAAAAATTCCTTGCAATTAATCTAAGGATTATGTTTAGGAAATTTGTGGCAATGGATCTAAGAACACATCCAGTGAGTCACTTTCATTTGTTTTTCACATCATACATGTTTACAAACATATATACAGTAGTATGAACTTACATACTTGTATCTTCAATACGATACATGTACACACCAAGTTTGAGAGAAATTGAGCCCTCAGTTATTGAGTTATCAAGTCACATACCTTGTATTCCAATCGTGACACTAAGCTCCGCCCACTCAATCATAGATGCAAGTTATGAGCACCAAAAACGATAAGGTTTATCTGTTTAATATGATAAACGTACACACCAAGTTTGGGAAAAATTGAGCTCTCGATTATCGAGCTGTCGTGCTCTCATTCCAATGGCATCACAAACACACACACAAACGCACCCACAAACACACACACAAATACCGACGTGATTGCAAAGATTCCTACACAAGGAACCGAAGAGTGAAATGAAATAAAAGTTGAAAAACTCATCATTCTACCTTTAGGGGACTACTACTTCTGTGTAATTCAATGATATCAGTGTGGACATTAGGTGTTGCTCTTGAAAGATGTTGGTTAGAAAGCTGTTATGAACTATATGTGATCAATTAAAATTTACAGCACTGGAGATCTGGACATACTTGAAGGCTCAGCCCAGAATGAAAAATATAGGGTAGGGACTAAAAGAATGTATCTTTTATAGTCTGTTTAGTCACCCCAATATTTGCCAAGTGCTCCAAGAATAAAATGGAAGAGGATGCACAATTCACTTTGCAGATATAGGACAGTGATGTCAAGGCTGGATAAATACAGCTTATAACACTCGGGGAAACGTTCTGCGGTAGGAGACAAAGCACCTTCAAACAATATGACTTAACTGACATTCTGTTACCCTTTGAGGATAACTATGCCAAGCGGATAACAATCATTTCACCAGTATTGTGATATTCAAAGAGAATTGGACTCTCCAAGTGCATCTGTAGCACAAAAGAAAAGAAATCCAGTTTGGCACTAAAATGGTAACTTTTATCGCAGCTAATCCCTCCATGTTCATTTGGGCACTGAAACAGTGGATCAAACAAAAATCTTTCCAAAATCATTTAGTCACTGTGAGCTCTTTTTTCATAAAGATTCCAATTCCAGCTCATGTACTTGCATTAAATACACTTTGAACTTTATGGCAAGAACAACGCTACCTGGTTCAGATGAAGAGGCTTGTCTTATACGCCCATGCATCGAACTGCAAACAAACGACAAGTAGCTGAAATGTCAACCACCCACCTTTCTTAGGATTGCTCTGATGTCTACAGTAGCATGTTCGTAAATCTTCTACCTGGACATCATATGGTTTATATATTTAAAATGGTATGTTTACATGCACCGAGAAAAGGGGGAAACACAACTGAGAGAGCATGCAACTACCGTAAATGGTAATACAATACGAGAAGTGATTTTCACTCCCCTGATGGTAAATCACATCAATTTTTAAATAAATTACCAACTTGAACTTTTTTGACGTGAACTGTGTACATGTTTTTTGTTTTTGTTTTTTTCCTGTTACATATTTATTCGGAATGGACAGATCCCCTGAGAAGAGTCACCACCAGTGTCCCACGAACCGTATGTTCCAACTTTTTTTTAGTCTCCGTTTATTTTTACCTGGTCTCCAAATATTGTGTAGTGTTTACTTTTGTCCATTTTCTCATCCCAGACCATGATGACCTGCAACAGTAAAAGACACAAAGTAATTGAAAAAACAAAAACAAACAAACATCAAAGTTGAAAGCACCACAATCCCAGGAAGCTCTGCCCAATACTTTCAGTTCATTTCCTTCATTTTTTAGAACAAATATGCATATAGCAATACATAACTTATTAATTTTTTTTATTAAAGGAAGGAAATATACACTTGAAATACAATAATACAAGCAGGAAACTTTCATACAACATGTTGTGAAAGGAAGTGTTGCAAAAAAAGTTAATGGGTACAACACTCCAAACTTGCAGAAATACTTAAAATTAAGATTAGAAACCCCTTCCTCCCAACCCCTCAACTCTACCCCGTGCCCATTTCTACCAACGCACAGTTCTCACAAATATAAAGATTCAGAATAAAGTTAATCTGACAATATACGATAACGTCTGAGTGGGGAGGTTCTGAAACTACCATCAATTACTACAAACTCTCAGGAAAAGAGATACATCAAGGTCTTATACAGACTCAAAAGTTTTCGTATACACACTACCACCTTACATCGATATTTTATTGTTTTCAGGGGCTGTTGTGAGAAAGTTCAGCGATTTAGGAATGTCATATCGATTCCCTTTCAGATACCCTCAGCAGGTGACATCAAATGACACGAACAAGTAGATGTTTCTTGCTCAAAGTCAGGCATGAATTTGATCATAACTACATCATTCATTTATTTATGGCTTGAAATATTAAAAGTTATTCTCAAAGATATCTCAGTGATGACCTGACATTCGTGACAGTCAGAGCAGCCCATGGAGAAACAGTTCTCCCGCAATCAACCGCGGGATTAATACTCGCTACTTGATAACATCAGCTGCTAGAACCAATACCTACAGGTTTCTCGACTGAGCATCATTATTGCCCTAAACAGTAAACTGACCAACGACTGTATGATTGTAGACACCTTTGCATCAATGGTCTGAACCATGCTTTCTTGTGTTAGAGCCAATCTCTTTGATTACTAGCCATCAAACATATTTTGTTACTACTCAGTCACCAGAGAACAAATCTGTGCACCAGACAGTGTGACCAAGAGAGTGTTATGAACTCAGATTTTGGCCAAAAGCTTTTTACTAGGATGGTTTTCTCCATGGGGAAAAAGACCTTAATGTTTATTTAACATAAATCCTGAACTGCACCAAATGATCAAAACAACAAGCCTCGTGTAATGTGTCATTCGTACTTTTCATTTCATTTCATTTATTTGTTTTTCACATCATACATATTTGCATATATATATATATGCAAATAGGTATGCAACTTACAGTATGTAGAAGAAGCTGAGGATAACGTGTGTTGCAACTGTGAACATGAGTGCTAGTTGTGGAAAAGTTTGAGAAGGCGTGTGGTAACAGGTTGTGGGTGAAGCGATAGGTGAACGAAGCTATTCCTAGATTGATAATGTCTTTAAGTTTAAGTAAGTTCAACATTTTGAAAAGAGGATCAGCGTGATCACGTGGACCACAGTGACAACTATGTCCAACAGCCCTTTTCTGTAAAAGAACAAGACTATTTAAGTATGACTTATTGGTACTAGACCACACAGTATTGCAATAAGTGAAATGTGGATAAACTAAACTAAAGTAAAAGGTATGTAGGACACTTCTGGGGAGAATGTATTTCAGCCTACCAATAATACCGACTCCTTTTGCAACATGGGAGGATAAGTATAGAATGTGCTCATGCCAGGTTAGTTTGGAGTCAATAATTACTCCCAAGAATTTTATTTTATTAACTAAGTCAAGTTTGTCACCATTAATATTTATGTTGAAATTGTGATGATTGTTACACTTATAGCCATTAAAAACCATAAACTTTGTTTAACTGATATTTACCGAAAGCTTGTTAACCAAAAACCAATTACAGTAATTACTAAGTTCAGTACAAACAGTATTTTCCAGGCAATCAGAGTCGTCATCAGAAAAGAAAATATAGTATATATAATTATATATATTATACTTTACCCTGTACGAGATACAAAGACCTCTCACAAAGTTTTTTTCTGGCACTAACATAATCGTTTTCTTTAGTTTGATAAAATCGAAGAGAAAGAATATCTTTCTATGCTGATTACCTGTTTGGAACTGTCCCTTGCACTTCCCCTCAGTAAGTACATGCCATCGTAGTTATGCTTTCGTAGTAAACTGTAAACGGTGGAAACCAAAAGAAGCAGAAATATATTGCACTTTGATGGTATACAGCAGTACGCGCATTGTTATCTCTTCTGCGAGTTTGATGTACACTTCTAAGGGGGTACACGACACTCAACCGCTTCTGGTCACCTAAATGTAAAGCACACCTCGGAGAGATGGAGAAATCCAACAACTGATGTAACCATTGCACATGAAGTAGACATGGCACCGACACCGACAGATGGACTAATGTGAACAAACTGATTTGCCGTTGTTTTTTCTGCTAATCATTTTTTTAATTGGTTAGCAGTCAACCCATCTTGCCTAGCGGATGTTAAGCAAACGTTGCAAACGTCTGCTTATCACACACATTTTAACATATTATTCAATGCTCTGTTGCAAAGGTTACACAAATGTCTGCGGTGTACACATATGGCATGTGGAGCAGTTACATCCAAAGTTGTGGCTTCAGCTTCGAACAATGTGAGGGAGAAAATTTTCATACTAGACCTGAGAAAATATTGATTCAAAACTTCGGCAAAATTTTCAAATTGAGTCAGACTGGGCTTTCGTGGGACGCAAACTGCCAAGCTAACCCGGTTACTTCGTCCCTTGTATTACTGGTGTGAGACACCATTGCTTTGAGTACGGCCCACAGAGAAAGCAAGGCTCCTGCGATGATAACCTGATGTCTTCTGTACTGGAGTGTGACTGATCGCTAAAAATATATCATGAGGTGGCACCGCAGTGTCTGTATGTTTTTTCACATCACCTCATATAGATACATTTTTACTTTTATTTCACATTGAAAACATCCATGAGAGCAAAGTCAAAAGTGTATAGTCTGGAAATAATTGCCACTTCTCACAGTGGCTATAGGTGCACAGGATAAAGGTGGAGGGGGGGTGGGGGGAAGGAGGACAACTACAATTTATTGGACAAATTGTGAACATTTTTTTGGCAGATAACCTGACTAAATTTGGCTAACTATACTGGTTAATCCTAGGAGGGTAAAAACTCAACCTCAACCACACTCAAACATGAAAGTAGTATTTTAAAGCCCCGGTGATAATAAAGTATCCATCTTTACATCTTTCATCACCATTGATTTGGGTTTTAGAATTTCACTTTAAGGATAAAATTTACGTTGCTCCCGCAAACAAAAGTCTCCCTGTACGTCTACGGCAATGACTACCCATTTCATGACCTTATGTGATACTTACAAAATTTCAGTTTGGCAGGCACTTGTGAGAGTCCATTTTGGAAACTTTAAGGTTCTATAAACATAGTGCTCCCCAAACTATCTAAGTCAGTGTGCCCATTCCTCTGTATGTCTGTTTCTATGTGTCTGACAGCCTGAATTTTGTGATGTTCACAGAAGAAAAGCTTACCTCTCAGAATACGCTTTATCACTTGTTTTCAAAACGGCACTCTCGGGTAAGAGGTCTGCTCCCGTCTGTAAACATAATTAAACATACTGCATTATTTGGTGATACTACTCAACAGTAAAATCTCTTTTGCTGAGATTATATAACAATTATTCCTAAAAACAGGTAACATCACTGTTGTGAAACTAGTGTCAAAGGAGACATCCTTATTACAGTGAAATGAGAATCACAATGATCATATTGTCCCATAATTTATGGTAAAAATTATGATTGTTATATTATGATTAGCTATCATATTATAATTATCATATTATGATTAGTTATCATCTTCTCTTGAAACCAGTATCAAGGTAACAACATCATTATCCCGAAACTAATATCTAGACGATGCCATTTTATCTTTAACTGGAGTAAAGACCACTATTATCCTTAAGTTTGTGTCGGTTATAATTTACTCCACCTAATATTCCTAGAAAAAAACATTGTTACTCAAAAAAAAAAAATTATTATTCAGGAAACCAACACTGTCATTTGACCCCTAAACCCAATATTCCGATGAACAATATCATTGTTCATCCTATACTAGTATTAAAATGAACATCATCATTATTCCCCTAAACTACAGCAATGAGATAAACATCAACATTCCCCATAGACTAGTATTAAGAATAACAACACCATCATTCCCCTTACACTAGGGGTGTGTAAATGAGTGATGACATCACTTGGAAAGGTAATTTTCGGCATTCTGACAGGGTTCTATGACTAAATATTATCTTGTGCACTACATGCCAACCAAAGGGTGGGGTTTGCTTCAATGGTCTGGCCAGCAACTTGTATCCTACACTCTGATCTCTTTTGCTACATCCCTTGTTATTGACAAAAGCAACAACATTGATGAGGTAAAACAGTCATCAGTATGACATCAATGAAGTATAATGTTACACTAACCTTCAAAGGAGGTTTTGGTAAGATGAGTGGCTTGGTTTCACTTATAGCTGGCTTGGGGGATGGTCTTGGCAACTGTAAATGAAGTTAAAATAACATGTAATGTAAAGCGGCAATAATCACAGTTACACTTAACCATCCATGTAATCTTATTATCCTTAAGTATGTTTGCTAAAAAATTCTGCAAAGCAGCCATAAGCACACAAGTGCATTTGGTGCATTATAAGTCTTGTATTATTATAAATCACAAACAACTGCCATCAAAAGGGAGAAACTTTAAGTCAAAGCAGATCAAAATACAATCAAACATATACTTCGTGCGTGCACTAGATCACTGGAATATACTCACTACTCTTGGCTTTTCTACTGGTCTGTTACCTCTGAAGCTATTACCATCTGGAGCAGGCCTTCTGTTGAATGAGAAGGAAAGTCAGGACTTTTGACATTTACAAATGAGAGACTATTATTTGGTGTACACCATCACCAAAATTTCATTTAAAATATGTTGCTTACTTTCCAAGATATTGCAATTTGCATGTCCATAAAAAAAAAAACATCAGGAAGCTGCCATTTGACAAATCCTTGGTATTCTTTCGTACTCTTTCAGTTGAGTGTACTGACTTGCAACGTCTTTTGTAAATCAGGTGCAAAGAAATTGTGCAAAATCATCAGAGTACTGCTGTTACAACTAGGACCTTTGATCTAATTCACAAACAGCTTACAAGGATCTTCCATGGGCAAACAGACAAACAATGGGCAGCGTAATAAGAGAGTCAAAACTAAATACATTGACTGTGGTCCAAGGGCATATCCCTCTTTTTGGCTTTAAGAAATATTTGAAGTTAAATATAAAGGCAGGTCAAGATACTCAACAGAAACTCTTCACACAAAATAGCTCCATGGTGCAAATATGCAAAGTCTAACAATATGTTTTAGAATTGCCAGTAAGGATGGGCAAGCCAACACTGTCACTGTCACAGAGAAGTCTCCACCAAAAACCAAAAAATAACTCAACAAAGCTGTCAGCGCATGAATCTACTCCTTTTGATCTTCAAAACATGCAGGCTACAGTGAAATACTGTTACTGTATGTCACAGGGGAATGTGCACTAATCCATAATGATCAACAAATGTGGGCCTACTCACAATACACGAGACAAAAGAACAACATAGTCTTTATCTTAACATACAGCTTATCGATTGTACCCTTCGGACACAGTAGGTCAGTGTGTGGGGGGTGGAATCATACACGTCTGTACCTATTGGGGACCGTACTAAGAATGAACATGATAGTCACTTCCAACTTTGCTATCCTCCGGCCCTCTCAAGTTTTCCCCATTTCTTGAAAGGAGCGGCTCCACGTATTTACCGTTCAGGAAACAAAAATGGGGCTAGGGAGGACACCAAACCAAAACACAAATAGTACAGAAACCTGCTGAAGCTATACTTTTCTATGATTAACATGTCAGCTAATTACAGTTTACAAAAATTGTATAAAGGAAAAACTTGAAGAAAGAAAGCTTATCCTATAGACTTTAAAAACGCTGAGACTTCCTATTGGGCCTCCTGAATGAGCGAAATACGACCACACAGACATGTCATGATGTCAACAGATGCAATGCAAGGGAGAAGGTTGTTGAACATGCCCACCTGTCCGCAGAAGTATGTCTTTGCAGCATTAAGTTGGGGTATACTCACACCAACTAATAATCCTCCGTGCAAAGGGGTGCAGTATCAGAGTTAGTCGATACGATTCAAACCAGTGAAAAGTAGAATGTTCATGACCACAAAACTGATTCTCACAAGACAATTAGACGATAAGCTTGGTTGAAATGCCACAAAGGAGGTTAACGTACAGTGTTACATCTAAATCTATGATGCTAAATTATGTTATCTAGAAAAAAAAGAGCAGTTTGTGGGCCAGAGCCAATTTGACCATAGTATACAGTGTTGATACTATTAATGACCAAGGACAAGGATATACTACCTTGGTTAATGAATGACATTTCATGTAAATCAGAGCCAATTGCATTTTTGAATCCTGTGTTGTGATGTACAGGGGAAGAAAAACTTGAATAACACCATCATGAGGCTAGAACTGAATAACTGATTTTGCCATAATTTTCCAACTGGGGCGTTCACATGTAACAGAGATTCATAACCCTCATGCAGTTTAGCATAAAGACAATGTTATATGTTAGACAGCCACACACAAAATAAGGATTCTATCACATACGTAACTGGCTTCTTGATTAGTTTATCATACAATAAATGCAACAGATTTTGATAAGACAAGAGATTTTACAAGCTGACAATCCAGCATTTTTCCAGGAAACTTTGGCTATGAACCTATTCGATTCTGGCTACATGATGACAAGTAACTCAGAGCTTAGTTACATATCATGAGAATTCACTGAATACCATCTGTAAGATGTCAGGAGGTTGTCTGCTAATGTTTAGTATGTCATGCAGGACTGCAGCCAGGGTAACCAATTGGGAGGGGGGCAGGGGCACATCAATGTTGGAGTTTCACTGGCATGGGAGCTGGTCTAAGGGGGTGGGTACTTTCCCCTTGAACACCTTCCACCCTTTTCAAGGGTTCCAGATGCAAAATCGTGCATGACTTTCCATTTTTTTTTTATTTATACTCATATTCCAAGAAAGCTGGACCTTTTACCAAAATTTTTTTTATGTAGTGCAATGTCCCTATGAGCCTCCGTCATGGCTACATGCCTGATGTCATGTCAGCACACTACAAACCTGATTTCCTTGTTATCCGGAATTGGATCATTGGTCTGCCTGGACCACTGATCCTTTTTTCCCTTCAGCGGTAGTATCGGTCTCATCTCCGGTTTTGCTGGTAGACGGTTGACGGGAGGTGGTGGCGGCTGTCTGACAGGAATACCATCTTCCGGCTTATCATAGTCCTCCTCTGTTTGAAAGTAATGGATAGGAACATTTTTGAAACAATGAAGGAACTGTCTGTACATCATCCAGAATTTCAGGTGGCACTGTTTCGCTCTAATATACAGACCATTCATTACTCCTTAAAATGCACACCAATCTGCACTATAATTTACTTGCGACTATTTGGGTAACTGTTTTGAATTAGGTCTGAAATTTGTAAGATTTTGGATCATTTCCTTACATCAATGATTTTTTTTTTTCAACTTGTCCCTGCTAAAGTTTTCACAACATGAAAAAAAAAAGTTGTTGAAATGTTTTAGAGCAGAGCATCCCAGGAAAGAAACCCCCAGGAACAAGAAAATTTGTCAAAAACAAAGAATAAACACTAATTTTATTCTACATAGTTGGTTACTTCGTCAAAGGGGAATCAAAAAATCGTGCACACTTTAATTGCACTATGTGAAAATAATAAACCATCTCCACATCATTTCACTGTGTCCAATTTGGAGGGTTAAAATAAGTGTTTGCACTAACGTCCAACATTCGGACCAGAGCATGTGTAGTCCATAGTCAATTGGATATCCAAGTACCCAGGTACCCAAAAATATTACTTCAATTAGCCTACAAGTTCCTTGGGAAGTCATAATACATCTTTTTGCTTTGCATGTTAAATAAAATACCATGTACCTTACACAGGGGCAGGGCAATACAAAGTGTCCTTAGTTTTAAAGGCAGTAACTCATCACCCAAGCTATATTTTTGGCTTCCAGATAGCAGAATTCTTAACTGGTTCTACTCTTTGATCGACAGCAACTTCGAAAGATGCAGAGTAGCTCATATTACACAGCATACACAGGGATCGATTGTTTTGACTGCACATGTGGAGGAATTTCAGACATGCTGTGGGAGGGACTAGACGTACTGTAAGTGTTTGAGAGTTTGGAAACTGTCTGGGGTGATGAGTTCTTGTCTTTAAGCATACATGCTGAATTTTGTCATTAGTGCAATGTAACTTAATCAAACTATGGATCCGGGTAGCCATTTTTCCAAACTGGCTCCTGGCATCATCCATATGGTACCCAGTGCAAACAATAGTTAAAATGTGGAAATCTAAAGGACTCCAGTCCTAACAAACTCTTTACTTCTATCCTTCTGAAAGCTTCCAAAATAAAGATGAAGCAAGTTTCTATGCATAAAGAAAATAACGCGAAAACGAAAAATGTGAATGTATCTTGATGAAATTTGATAAAAACATGCACTACATGTACAAAGAATGGCATGGATGTTGCTTGTGTTACGGTGAATTTGCTCGAGATACGTGCACGATAACAAAAGAGAGAGGTGAAATGATAGCATGGTCTATTCTGATTTTTTGACATTCTTTGGTAGTAGAGATCTACAAGCTGCTTGACACATGACATGAGGTGGGGTTACTGCAATTAAAAGAACATGCAAATGTATTCTCAATATGCAGCGTCGGGATTTGTACGTCCCAGGTATTGCTGATTGCAATGGGCGTACAGTTGCGCTCGTTGGTTACAGTGAAACATATGGTCAAAGACACTGACGGGAATGAGGCACAGTTTATTACCGTTATGTCGGTCTTGAGGCACAGTTGAGTGTCTTGGTTGCCATAAGGCAGGACTGATCTTACTGATGGTATCGAGGCACAGTTGAATGTATTGATTGCAAATCAGGCACAGTTGATTGCACTGATTACAATGAGGTATTGTATGGGTGAACATTGATCAATTACAAGGGGGGGCAAAGTTTGATCATGATGACATGTAACCTTGATCAACACCAGTCAGCTCATCATGTAGTCAAAGTGGTCACACGTATGGCGAGTCACCTATGAGGTCGGTGAAACCCACTCTCTTTGAGAAAAATGTACATACTAGATACAGTAATCATGCAAACATGGGAAAAGTAGTCACTTGATCGCCATAAAACAGCACCCTTGGGGAAGTGAACACAAACAGCTCAATTTATGGGTCACAATTGCTACTGTAGATTTCTGCAGCACCAATCCACAGGATACTTAAAGGCTGTATTGCATCACCCTAAGCTATATTTTTACCCCCTTCCCCCCGGAAAGCAAAATTCTCAACTGGTTCTAAGTTACAGTACTCTTAGATTGACAGCACATTCAAAAGATGCAGAGCAGCTCGTATTACCCAGCGTACACAGGGAACCATTGTTTTGATTTACACACATGGAGGAATTTAAGACAGGCTGAGGGAGGGACTACAGGTAGGTGGTTGGGAGAATTGAAACTGTCTGGGTTGATGAGTTTTTGCCATTAATAGTGCAACTTTGCTGAACATCCAGGCAATGCCTCAGTTCAGTAACATCTCTTGTACCCCACATGTAAGAATGATAGCATTGGCAGGCGGGAAACATGAGCTGCCTAAATGTACTCTTCTGATTACTCTGGGGATTTACACAACATGCCACATTAAATGATGCACACAATGTTTGTCACCTTCCTATACGGGGATTCCTGTCGCGTGCACGCACAAAAACACAGCCCTTCCCCATGTCAATAAGAAGGGATAGGTCTATGCCTTCATTCCAAGCAATTGCAATTAATATGAATTAAATATAAATATGAATTAAAATTGAGTTTTTTTTCAAGATCAATAGCTAAAGGCAATTGACTGAATAATATATCTTTTTAAACCAAAACTTCAGAGCCATTGAACTTTACTCATTCAGTAGTATGTACATAATTTGTACATTTGAAACTTGAAAGTCCAAAGGTTCATTTGAAAAGTGATGCTTCCATTGGGCTTCTTGGTCTGTGTAAAGACCTTCATGAGACACATACTACGAGTAATCTAAAAGCAAGAAGTGTGAAAGCAACGTGGGAAAGCACAGCAAAAAAGTAACCAACAACACAACAATGTCGAACAATATAAGCGCCGCCTCAACAGTTCAATCCAATAGATGCTAGTACGTAAATGGTAGGATGTACTGGAAATATTCACTAAACATCTGCATCCTGACATTATAGCCTAGGCTATACTGACGTCTAATCTAATTTAAATTGACAAAGCCACAAAATTCACTTAACAACCATAGGGATGTCTTCAATTACTGGATGGAAGAAGCTCTGTGTCAAGATATCAAAGGATACGTTCAAACTACATGTCAAAAGAACCGCTGTTTATCCATCGCAATGATTTGCACTTTTTTTAACAAACATTCCAGATACTGCTTTCCCCCCTCCCTTCCTAGCGGTGCATTGACACTGGAAATGACATGAATGTACTTTCATTGACTTCATCTGAAGATAGAAGATGGCTTAAACTGATCGCAGATCTCAACATGATCATCCTGACCACAGTGTGCAAAAATGGCTGATGCTACAACCGTGGACTGTTTACAAACAGCCAGGCCCGTAGCCAGCCATGTACATGATCAGGGGCAGGGGCATCCTGTGTCAACCACTGTGTCCCACCCATGAGGAAAATTAATGGAAAATAAAATACAACTACTAGTAAACAAGGACCCCAGTATGACTTACATGCGGTGAATTATTCAGCAAAAGGAATGACAAACAATGTGATGAACATATTTTGTTTTCTGTGACTTTTTTTCCTTGAAATTCTAAAAAACTTTCTATGCTTTCATGTTCGGTTACATTTCACTTAGACTAACACTTGTTTCATACATAGTGGTTCTGTAAAGGTTCCACAATTATCATCCATCATCACTCGTAGCTTTCAATTGCAGAAAGGCTACGCAGAGCGTCACCACCAGTTGGCGCTGAGTGTACCACAAAATTTTGAAAGAACTTGCACTCCCAGGCTCCACAGTTGCCCTATCACTGTCGTTGTGCCTTTAGTAAAAAAAAAACACTGCTGGGGGGGGGGATTTCCCAGTCATGTGGCCACAGCAATCAAAATGAAGAGAGAATCACTGCACAATAAACTGTGATGAAGGGCAGTAGCACATTAACCTACATTCAAATTATAAAAGCAGGAAGGAAAGGCTCCATCATTACAAAAACCACATATAACTGGAAACAAAATACTCACAGTTTATCAAACCACTGAAAAACAGATGACACTTCCAAGACTACTTACAGCAATTAAATTCACAACTTTTGTAACAATTCTGGGTAGGATTTTAAAAGCTTGGGTGGAGTGTTCTCGGCACGAGAGAAAAGAAAGGAGAAGAAAAGAAAAAAACAAGAAATTTAAAATAACATGAACTCTATAAAGAAAATAACCACACAAACAGCCTCCTGTGGATATTCAAGAGTAAAAAGATGGACAGGGAGGGGAAAAAAAATCAGTGCTACCTCTTCATCCATGATTGTATCTTCTTACTTTGTTTTTGTTATGCAAGAGGAGTCCTTGACATATTACAACTCCTATCAACTCAGATTAAATAGCTGACAAATTAATAAATGAAAACCAAGTTTCAAAACGCTCTTAAGAAAATGTTCGACTCAAAGTGATCAAAAGGTATTAATTTTTTTTCCTCAAAAATAAATTCTGCCATGAAAGTGAAATATACTTTTTTGTGGTGTAAATGCATTCAATTAATATGTAATATGCAGAATGACTGTGTCCTCCCTCCCCCCCAAAAAAAGTGAAAAACTAATATCAAACCATCAGTTCCTTTGGTTTCTTTCAAGCCTTTTCTCAGGAAAACACGACAGGTTTGTTGAACCTTGAATTCTATTTCAAGGTTGGACATTTCCACTGGGAAATAAAAAAGTCCTATCCAAGTTTCTTCACGTCTGAGATGTCAAGCTTACGCAGTGATGTGTTCTCGTGGCGTCTTATTCTTTACAAAAAAAATACGAACTCAAATAAAAGATGATAATTTAAAAAAAAAAAAATAAGAAACCCAAAAAATAAAATAAAAATGGCACTGAGAATGTTTTCTTTTGAATAAATTGAGCACTTCAAATTGTTTTTTTGTCCCTCATTTTTTGGTGTCATTGTTCTTTCAAGAAACGTTTTTGAATTTCGATTCACTCGATTTATACTAATGACAGACCTTATCTTTTAAATTAAGTCACAGCTGTACAGGAGTTGACTACCTGAAACTCTACAAAAGGATCACCAAGACTAGGGAAAAAGTGCCCTCTCTCTCCACCTATTTGTCTAGACATGAAACTTCACAGGTATAAGCTTAATGTATCAAAGTTGCGTTGTCACCAAGTGTTGAAATGAAAAATGATTTTTTTTTTCTGTTTTTGTTTTTATGAATTCTGTGTATCATAGAGATAAATGCAGCCCACATCACTTAAACAGGAACACACTTTTAAACATTCAAATGTTAAAATGTGTTAGACTAAAAGCCCCCCAGCTGTTTTTGCTCTGCTTGTCTTCTCTGATAGTGTGTAGTATGAATTGTAAGAGTTGTTGTGTTGTTCAGATGAGGCCCCCTCCCCAGTTGCCACTACAGCACTTCTACATATCTTACTTCTTGTCCAGCCCATGTTCACCTTGCAAAAGCTGCTATCTGGCACAGACATTCCGACTGGAATTCCAGTGGTTGCATTATGCCAATCACTTTTCATTGGAACATACAGTCATTTGCATCTAATCTTACTTACAGAGAGATCATTCTATTTAACTTCTTGACAAAACATATTTGATGTGACACATGAGGCTTGGTCTAACACATGACACTCTTTTGTGCGGGTGCAACAGTTTCACAAATAGCATTGTTCACCGCATTCATCCTGCGCTGTCACATTTCCAGGCAGCATTACTGCTGGATATGTGTTATGTCATTGAAGTGTACATTAACATGATTGCATGCGTATGCAAAAAGCAGAAATATTAATATTTCATGTCCAAAATGTTAGTATGTCTTTCAATAGCACCATTCAGATGATCTGGGAGAGAAAAAAATTGATTTCAGAGGATGCCATTGAACTAGCCACTGGGAAACATACTTGTGATCAATATTCACTTGGTCGATGAAGGAGCTACACTTTGGGTAGGCCAGGTACGGGTAGGCACCTCTACACTGTGAAATATTCTGTTTTTTTTCTTTCCTGTTTTTATGCTACTTTAACTTGATTTCCAAAGTAGTCACTGTCATTTTTGTTTATGCAATGACACATTTTGCCCATGAACAACCTCGTAGGTAAATCTTAAAGCAAATCTTCCGATCAAACATAATCTCCTTCTTCTGGGCTTTTCCATACACAGGCAATCAAGCAGGCTACACACTAAAGAGAACTCAAAAAGTTTCTGGACATACTGCAATAATTATCAAACTACAGAAGCACTGATCAAACTATTGGGATACAACTGACCCATTATCGGCATTAAACATACATCTGGGTGGGATGCTGGATTGAGCATAAGTTGGCTACTTTCGTCCAGTTTCGAGAGCATTGCAATGGAATGGAATTTACTTGGTGAAGTACAGAAGTAAATGCAGAAATGTGTTAAGAAAAAAATAGCAACAAAACATTGAGTTGAAATGCAAACGAAGGAGAGAGTATTTTTTTTTTTAATTTCACAAAAATGCGCAGGCCTGTATGAGGGAATTTTGGTGAGTGAGAGTAGCTCTACGCAAAAGGAGATGACTGCAGCTGGTTTCTTTTTAATTATTCAATCGAGTGAGTGAGTTTGTGGTCTCCAAACCGCTCCTGTGGCAGCAGGCAGACACTAGGGCATGCATTTGGAATGAAGCCATGCATGTCACTCACTGTAGAACCCAGGCTCCGGAAACTTTGGCCTGCTCCCCGGTGAATTTGGAAGCATTCTTCGTCTAGTTTGAGGTGTGGTGCGGCTGTCTGATCTACTAACGTCTGGGGAATGATTTCTGTAATGCCTTGGAGCTGGGTCTGAATTAATTCTCTTACCTGCCAGTAATAGATGTCAATTGAACCATACATACAGTGAGATAGCATACATCAAAATATCAAAGAAACAACAAAAAAAAAACAAAATGAAAATGATTCCCTTCAACATATTTGCATAAAACACATCCCTTTGCTCTGATGAAATGTGGCTGATGGAGCAAGGACTGTCCATGCATATTCATACTCCTTATTGCAAGCCATCTGCAGCTATATGACCTTACACATCTACCAGAGTCATTCTGCTCACTAATTGGACAGTTTAAATTTCTGTTCTGGGAATTGTTGTTTGACACGTTGTAGGCCTCTATAACTCAACTGACATTGTATGGAATCTAACCTTCAAAAAACAATTTTTTTTCTCATAAATTTCTGATACAGTATTATTCTATCAGCCAGATTTAAAAGTAATCTGAGCAGCTGATAGCCTTGTTTTTCTCTTCGGCCAAAAGCACGTATAATGCCATTAGGATGAAAATTACCAGATGTTCAGTACACACCAGTTGTATCTAGAATTTTCTTAAGTGTGTTTTCACACTGCAAAAACTACTGCACACTCTCAGGCCAGCCCCCCCCCCCCACCCCTCATGATCATGCCACTAACTACCTGAACTATCCAGATATCCACTGTTTTGGCAAGTCCACAAAGAAGGACCGCAAACTAGCTTGTCGAAAGTATTGTAACTGGAAGGGACAACGGTTTCTCTGATGTGAGACAACTTATTCTGTGTCTCATGATTGAATGTGGTGTACGCCTGGAGATCTGTAAATCTGAACTGAATAAGTGCTTCACACAAGACTAGCACACTGTGCGGTCCATGAAGTTAACGTGTATTGGCTGTTACTGTACCTACACGTAAACGTTCAAATTAAGAGATGTTTATTTTGAATCCTGAGTGCGATCGCTGTTTGTTCACAGCATCAAACTCGCTCTCTTTCCCTCTCACACAGTTTTTTCAGAAACGTAACTAACGTATCTCCATGCGCTTCCCAATTTGGAGGAAAGCTGTCTGTAATTGCAACAAAGAGTGGTTAAATCATACTGAGAACTGCAGGTGTACTTCCTCTTAATAAAGACCTCTCTGTACCATGCAACAAGTGAATTGCAATGTACAGAAGTCCCCTAATAAAGGTGAATTTGAAGCTACAGAAATGTCAATACAACAACCTGCTACTGATCAAACAACATCTATTTGGGAAGTGCCAAGAAACATCATCCCTTAAAGGGGGGGACCCAGAGTTCTTTTGTGAAATCTACCACCTGTTTACCAAACCTGTCACGTTTCCTTAATGCCCTAATGACAAATGGTCAAACTAAAGGGATCCAGGTGTGTGTCGCATGCAAAAAGACATTTAATGAGTGAGTCATCAACTGTTCATTTTTTTTTTTTTTTGAAATTCATGACCAGACATTTTTCACATCGATACAAATTCACAAGTACACATCCAGCACAAGCCAGGGTCAAAAATTCCAAAATGAGTTTGACTATTGAAACTTGAGTAAATTATGCTCATTGTCTGCATTGTCTCAAGTGGCTGAAACATCAAAAGTCAGACTCATAATTGTATCAACATCAAATCAATGAGCCTCTTTAAGAGCTGCACACACCAGCTTCAGATAAAGTTTGGTGATAAGAATCATTTATGAATAACCGTACCCTATACATTTTAAATTTTGTGCTTGTTTATAAAGGGGCAATGAGAGCACCATTTAAAGGTAATAGACTTCCTGTTTCAACAGTTACAGGTGAGTATGTTGACTATCTTTCAAATTAATATTTCACTTTTACGTAAACACCGAGCGAATACCTCAAAAGCATTTGATGCCTGCTCAGCAAAATTTAGCCTTCAATGAGTTCTTAATGAGCGACTTTCCTTCAATAGCTGGGAACTGTCCATAAGTCATATGGTTCAATCTGCTAACATAAAATGATTTTTAATTTCAGCTTACAGATACTTCCTGGGATATTCATTGCTCCTCATTTTCTACATCAAAATGTGAACATTCATTTTTTTTTCTTGAGTCTGATGTTATTTCATGCACAAGAGAGCAGAAAGTGAAGTTTTTCATCAGGCAACAAAGCATGCTATGTAATATGCAAATGATGAAACGATGCAACAAGATGCAGCAAACTGCAAAACTTTGAGAAGATTTCACACCGTTGGTAAATCTTCATCAAATGCCTTACATCGAGCCTTATTTTTAAAACGCTCAAACACCTGACCACTCATCCTGTAGTACCATACTGTACTACTGTATGCAACCTGTGTGCAGTACAAGGTAGAAGATAGGTCTCAATAAAGTTTATAACAGAAACATGAATACACAACTTGCCAAGTTGCCTATAATATCTTTAATCAAAGGAATTTGGTGAAACTTTCTTCCAAAAGCTAGCGACACTCATCAGCAAAGGAGTAGTCACGGTGCAATTGAAATTGCACAGATACCTATTGAGCAATTGTAATCAATCAAGTTGCAATGTTTTGGCTAATTTCTGCGGCAGACTGGAAAGCAGACACCAGTGAGCAGATACCAGGAGCGAACATCTATGCCATTCAAAAAGTCTACTTAATGCAGATCACAAGAAAACTAAAGGTGAGGTCAAGTAACAGCCAGGAGTATTTCATATGGAGTGATATGTTCTTGTAGAATGCTTTCTGATTTGATGGGTATTTTTAGAGAGCTCTGACAGTACAGCTGGCATTTGTCTGGCAAAACTTAAAAACGTGCAATGATCAATTTTCCCATCGTCACAACAAAGGCACATCAGGATATTCCTCTACAAAAAAAAAAATCCTTCTTAGAGGTAACATGTAAAAGGTACAGCAGACTTTCCAGCTGCTGCCACGGGTGGGTGACTCTAGCTGCTAACAAATGAGAGTAAAGAAGTTCACGTAATAGCCATGTAGTACAAGGCTGTTTGGCCTGCCATGCACTGCTACATTACAGGGTGTGTCATATTTAATCAATGACTAGTAGAGCTGAAGCTCCTGTATGGCAAATTCCCCACAACTCGCTGGTGTGGGTACTTACCCCTTGCTTCACTAATGCATACATTTAGCATTAGTCAAGCAAGGGGTAAGTGTCTGTCTACCATGTGAATATAAGAACTTTGAGTCATGCAACAAAGTTCCTGATGCACTGTACAGTAACTTCTACAAATCAAAGATTGTGGAAAACATAAAAATCAGAGAGTCATTACAGATGCAGTGACACCAAAATGTACCTGGCCGTCCTTTGCGGTATACTTCCTTTGTTTATCCCTTTATTTTCATTCAACGTTATATTCGGTTGGGTGTGTAGCAGTTTTCTATGTCTCACTACAACTTTCTTGGTGTGGGTATTCACGAGTGACTGTACTTACCCCTCGCTTACTTATGCATCAGTTTGACTTAGCTCAAAATGCCACTGAAGACATGGCAGGCACAGTCTCCCCCCCCCCCCCCAGCTCCGCCATCTCCTTGAGCTCATCATCGAACTCCCTGCTGGCGAGAAGTTCCAGAGAGTCGGGAGGAAGGGGCTCAACGGGTGCACTACAGTACAGTGAGGCCTCGGTTGGGCAGGGTGTAAGTGTCAGGGGCCACGGATCTCTCGTCAAGGGATAGAGGTCTGCTGGGCGACCTCCCCAGTGATCATTGGACCCAGCAGGCTCACGAGCTGGGTCATCCAGTTTGGGTCCACTGGGATAGGAAACCCCGAAGGACTTGCAGACTGGGACGCATGAGCCTGTGCATCCCGGTGGTATCCAGAGTCCAAATTGGGCTCCAGAGACTAGGAACCCGAACTCGGAAGTCTGAAGTGAGAACGTAGCCGGCTCCTTGAGCGTTCACAGAAACTACCTTCCCGACATCGGGAGGAACCCAGTGCAAGAGCTTGAGGGTTCCTCCCCTGGAAGTCTGCCCACTCTGGATCCAACCGAAGCTGTAGCTCACAGACCCGGTCATCTTTTGTGTCCATTCTTCCTCTGCAGCAAAATCTTTGTCCTCAGAAGAAGCAAGCGCTGTGCCAAACCTTCGGAAGACATTCAGTTGTCTAATGGTGCTTTCACACCATGAGCGAAGCACAGCAAGAACCCTCAACCATTTTTTAAATACTTTAACTGAAACCGCTGTCAAACACTTGCCGCTTTCACAATGCGCGAAGCAGAGCAAGGCATTTTCAGTGGTTTGCTAGTGATTCCCTCAGTCTAGTGTGGCAGATCCCTGGTATAGGGCACTCCATGCACACCGTAGCAGCTATTATTCTCTGCTGTAGTTGCAGTAAATACAGGGAACATGAAGTTTCCATTCTAGTGCCCGTGTCGTCTATGTCCCGCACGAAACAAGAACGTGGACAGAACAAACAACGCTGTCGTCACTCCATCTGTAAAAAACTCTTTACATAATTTTGAGAAAAACAAGTATTCATGAACAAGTATTTATGAACAGTATTAACCTACCTTTTAGCTTTTACATTTGCAATCTTGGGGTTGTGATTAGATAATGGAGCTATAGAACACATATCAGAAAATTTAATTTCATCTTTACATCCACTTGCATGCCTAGAGCAAGTTTGACCAGAGAGAAAAATCCGTATTTTTCGACAAGGTGTATCAATGTCATGCATTTTTCTACAAGTTCACTTTGGCTATGAGGAAATAAAGGTGGTGAGGATGACGGAACAGAAGGCTGACAAAAGTTGATCAGACCATATATTTAATGCGAAAGATCACAGAGAGCTCTATGACGATCTACCATGCTAACTGTCAATTTCTCTTTTGTCAAAAAAAAAAAAATGAAAAACTCTCTGCGGCACTTTCCCTTTTGACATGCGCAGGCAGAGACAATACCCCACAGACAATGCTCAGGGAACTCCCCAATGCAGTGTATGAGTGCATGGTATGGACAAAGGCTTCAAAACTTCACGAGAGAGACACGAACCCACCAACCTCTCAGAGATAGTTTAGTTTGACATGACATGCGAGATATTACGTCTTAAATATTTCAAGGAATGCAAGAAAAGGAGACATCAATGAATGATTGATGAGAACTTGTTCGTGGAGGAAATGAGATCTTGCAAGGTTGCATTTCCACTCAAACAATCCTCAAATTATATTAAACATGAGGCAAATGGTATTTGCATAATCCAAAAGCTGCTACTGTCTAATATTCCTTTGTGATTATTAAACAATAACATCATAACACCCACAAGATTCTATCGGTACAGCTTTCCTGAAATTTTTAAAGGACAACCATACTGTAAGACAAGGTTGTCTTTCAGACAAATCAAAATCAGTTCCGTTTCTACAAAATGCTGAATTGATTTTGAAATGTCTGAATCAAAATAAAGACAACTGGCAGTCATAATTTACATTATAAACAGCACAATGCAACTACGCGCACTGTACAGCTACACAGACTGATAACGTTTATCTTTAATAACAAACATAACTGACATTATGATGTTTGAAAGGACGACTTATCCTTGAAACCCAATGAACTTGCTCTGGGCATGACTTTGACCAATGTTCATTCTAGTTTACAGAAATGTTCCAGTTGTTCGCCATGGTATTATATTCCATGATGCACTTGAACATGCAGAATCGTCATGCTGTGGACATACCTTGACAGCTCCTAGCTGCTCTCCGTCTTTGAATTGGGGAGAACATACTAACAGGGGAAAATATGCAAGGATCTGTAAAAAAAGAGCGTGGTACTGTATACTGAGAACACACTGGCAGGAGAAAGCATGAACTGTAAGAGAGTATGATTTACTGAGAACATACTCACAGGAGAAAGTATACATGGATCTAGGAAGGGAACAGTATACTGAGAACATACCAACATGGGAAAGTATAAGGATCTTTGACAATTGACCATGGTATACTGAGAATATGATAACAGCAAGGTTGTTGAATTTTTTTTATTTTTTCTTTAAATCATGATTTAAATCAATTAAATCGATTTACATTGAGTGTTTTGTGTATGCACTGTTACACATACACAATGGGCAATAGAATGAGAAGCCGTAAGTTGCATCGTAATTGTGAGCCGCATGGAGTACCCTTGCACACAAATGACATTCCATGACAATATAACGATTTGATGAGAGAGATACATACGCCATTCAAAAATATGTTATCAAATATTTTATGACTTTTTTTTATTTACCCTCAATTTTAAGCTTTTTTATGCCAGATGCCCATTTTGAACAATATTTTATGAATTTCATGATTTTATGCCACTCTGGGAGGCCTGTGGCAGAGAGTACGGAACACTGAAAATAATACTGGGGAACATATTTAAGGTACATTACTACGCTAAGAGTATACAGGAAAATGTGCGAAAGGGCCTGAAAAAGGAGAGAACACAGAGAAGACACTAACCAGTCAAAGTATACGAAGATATGCTACAGAATTTGTTCTGAGAAAACAATGACTGGGGACAGTATGCAAAGACCTGAAAAAGGGTTCCTTATTCTGAGAACCAATTGAACAGGGACAACATGCGAGGCTCTGAAAAGGATTAAGTTGCAGAGAGTCACTACTAAACTTGGGACAAGAATTCGGAAAAGAATTTTATTCTGAAAACACAATAATTGACATAAAAATTAACAGGATCCATTTAGTATGCAAGGTTGTGATGGAGTACAGTATGCAAGGAGTGGTGTAGCATTCTGAGACCACACTGACTGGGAACACTATTGCAAGGCTCTGAAGAGGAAGATAAACATTTATTACAGAACACACTGACTGCGGGCAAAAACTGGGATCTAAATAAGAGTTCTGTGGTCTGAAAACACTGTCTGAGGAAAGTATGCATGGTTGTGAAGAAGTACATTATTCAAGGTGTACAATATTCTAAGAACAAACTAACTGGGGACACTATGCAAGACTATGAAAAGGACTACACAGTAACAGGGGGGCACAATAAGGATGTGAAAAAGAATTCAGCATTCTGAGAAAACTTTGTGGAGAATGTACGCAAGGTTGTACTGGAGTACAGTATGTAAGGTGTACAATATTCTGAGAACACACTAACTGGGGGCAAAAGACAGGGATGTGAAAAAGACTTCTGTATTCTGAAAATACAATTACTGATGATATTATGCAAGGTTGTGAAGGCATACCATTTGCAAGATGTATGGTATTCTGAGAACATGCTAACCAGGGACATTATGCAAGGATGTGAAAAGAACTTGGAAACTATGACTGCTGTACTATATGTACCCTTCTGTTTACACTGCTTTGATTAACAATGGATTGAGTGTTCCCATAGTACGTTGTCAGATAATTAAGGAATATCAGTTAGCTGAAAAAGTACTAAATTGCATATATTCCTTATTGTAACAGAACTATTGTAGACTACTGTACTACACTACCAGCATGTAAAGTTGACTGACAAGATCACTTTAGACAAAAATGACAATAATGAAATACTAGGAGGAGTGTAGAAATTTGCCAGTTGTGAATGACCTACATTCAGCTGAGATAATCCGGTATTTTTACATGCGTTGGGATTTGCTGTGATACTCCCCACAACTCCCTGGTGTGGGTATTCACGAGTGATGAGAGGCTAGGCTTTACTGTTCATGGCGCAGGGCTAGAATTTGTTCCGAGGACATTTAGAGCAAGATAAAAACTATGCATTAGTAAAGGAGGGGGTAAGTATATGTTTGTGATGTGAATACTTTAAATCACTTGTATGGTACAACGTGCAAGTACTTAAGTATCCATTTTGAAATGATTTTCACATGGTACTTAACAACTTAAACTTCATATTGATGAGTGTGCATACAAAAAGGGATATTTTTGGAATACTAGTGCACTGTACAAAATTGGAATCACCTGTTGAAAGCTCTGGATTGGAAGATATGAAATTCATTATGAAAATCTACAATATTTATGGAATCCGTCACACTTATATGCTACTTTATGCCTCCCCACAGAATCAATATCAACAATTAATACCTGGATATTGGAAACCATATATGCAAACTCTTCAAAACCAGATATTGTGACTACCACAGAATCTCAATGCAACTACAGGGTAACCAAACAAGACAACTTGTTTGTTAAGTTCTAAAGTTTTGCTGCTTTGTGATATTTATAATTCAAGCATACTTGGTAAGAATCCTCAACTCTTTTGGGCTAATTTCAGTCAGGTGACCATCTCTTATCTGATGGATAATGCACCATCAGTTTTAGAGTAAAATCACCGGTGGATAATACAATAAAACTGTAGATCGACATTTTTTTTAGTCTGTCCCAGCCCCTTACATGTAGGGTACGTAGGCCTACACATGACAAAACATGAAGTTCCTAGACAGCCTAGCCTAAAGCTACTGAAAAGTGAAATATAGGCCAAAAAATATAAATTATGAATATACATAGGCCTAACAACAACAACTGATAATATCAGTGGTTCTCCTCATGGTAATCCTACCTCTCTATAGGTCTAGTCTGAATTACAGAAAAGAATTCAGTGTTATCGAAAGCATTATTCAGCAGATTTGAAAAAGCCAACTACCATTACTTCTTTATAAATTTTACAAAGAAGTCCAAAATGAGTCCCTATGGAATAAATTGTATAGACAAATAAGGACTGCAATTGTAAAACTCCCACAAAGGGAACCATATGCACACAACAAATAAAATAAAGTAGGCCTAAGCACCATAACGTTATGCATGAACGTTATTGAAATTGCGAGGCATCAACACATGTTCAAAAATTTTTCTGAATAGAACGTTCCAAAATCTGTTCTGTCTTTATCAAAAATCAGTCTAGTCAATCCTTGGCATATTCCAACAATTTGACTACTTGATGGGGAAAACAAACTTCTATAAATGTTCCGTAGACAATGAATAGGCACACATACAGTGAACAACAGCATGTGAACACTACTGTATATATGACAAGCGCACTATTATAGTACACAACGTACGTACACATTGCACTGAGAGTTGAGTGCAAAACACATTAGCACGTTGTTGCTATGCAAGCGATTCTTATTTATCGTAATTGTTACTTTGTGTATTGACCTGAATATTCATGAATCTTGTTACCATATCTCTCGGTTCAGTTTCAATAAAAATACAGTTATTTAAGAACCAAATCTTCTTTTATTTTCCTCTTTTTTGATCAAATTTTTGTTTTACATGTATGAACTAGGTTAATCAACTTTGGAATTGACACATTATCCATAGGATAATACACTCTCGAGTCAATGCTATCGCTGGATGCACTCGGGCCCTGCCCTCATGCATGGCTTGCATTAACCCCCTATCGAATATTATCCTACGGATAATACACGGTCCAGCATTGTGCAATTTTTAATTAATCAATTCAGTGGATGACAAACATACCTAACTATAGCCCAAAAGAAACCCACTTTAGTGTCTTTGTTGATGGTGTCACTAGAGTTATGGTGCGTTTATAGTCCATAGTGTAAGCTAATCCCAGATAACATACCATGTCTTCATGAAATGCCATAGTCAAGGTACACTGTATGTCCCTGTAATGCAGTACTGTTTATACTGGTCCTCTGAGAAGCAGTTTGTTGCTAAGTAAACTTTGCTTGATGGTGCTAATATACATGCTGCTTTCACAGGTTCTTGAGAAGTCATGGAGGAATAGTTCAAGTGTTAACAAAAAGTGGTTCCCACTTCCCTGTCATACATGTTCAATAAACAAGTAAGTCAATGCAATCTTTAGGTGTCTTTTGATCAGTGGTCAAATCTGCTTCAAGAAAGACGAAGGAATGAATGAAGTTCAAAATGCAGCAACTTTGTTCTGCTGGACATTACCTACATACTTTGAACAAAAAAAGAAGTATAATATTCCTTTAAAAAATACAATCTCAGCAAAAGTTATTTGGTCTCATGGCCTATTTTTCATTGCTTTGTTTTTGAAGAAAACATGATGTGAAAGCATAAAATGTTTCTTTGAAGAATAATGAAAGTTCATTAGCAGAGACCTCAGATGTATACCACTGGAAAACACTCGCAAAAAAAAAAACGTCAAGCGCTGCAAGGCATGATGGGATGATCGCCGAGAGAAGCAGCAGGTTGACGGCTGGATACAGCAGTTGTTAGCCTGAATAAAGTTAATTAATGCATCACAAAACTGAATCAAAATGAAAACCTTGGGAAAATAAACTCTTGGAAAGGAATGAAGCTACAAAGAAATGCAAATGACATCACAAAGGAACAAAACACAATGCATTCATCGTTCAGAACTCTACACTACGAATAATGGCTAGAACTGCCTGCAGGACCGTCCGTATGCAGCGTTCCTTTTCGGAGCTGTCTCTCGATGAGATAAGACAAAGCAACCATAAAACTACTCCATATTTTGTTCTTAAATGTTTATCAGACAGAAACAGGGAGAGATAGACAGACAGACAGAGAGTTGGAGAGAGACGGGTTGAGGCATCCTTGTCAGGATCAGCTTTCAAGTAATTTTTTAACTCAAATATGGCAATGACTGAAAGCTGCTTGGGTACACACAGTAATACTGCACAAGCTGCAGGCACACACAAAACAAGAGGAGAACTCTGTATCATTTCGGATGCATTCAACTAGTGATCTTTTTGGTTGCATCCAACTAGTGATGATTGATCATTTTGGTTGTATTTGACTGATATGGTTGACTCACCAATATCCTTTACTTTTAAAACTTAACTGGTCATCTCATCAATCTAAAACGGCTTTTGGCCAAACTGAATAAACTTTTCATTTGGTACCCAGATTTACTGTTAAATATGGGGGAAAAAAAAACAAACTTAAGATTTGCATGAGGATATATGTGCAAAGTTTATTTGTCCCAGTTTACTACTGCAGATATCACTGTTTCAAACTATCAACTGTTTTCCCAAAAAAGACAAAAAAAAAAAAAACCATTGAGGACAGTTATCATTTGTGAATATATTTGATTCTTTGGTTAACTTTGCCAGACTTTGAAACAACTAATTCACCATGCACTCTACTGCCAAGAGAGGAATAATGCAAAAGAAGATGTCTGACTAATGACAGCTTGAGGGTGAATGTTTCCACACCAATGCCGCTATGGTTACCACTGCCGAAAATTATGCAACAAGATACACCAAAGGACCAGTGTGCAAACTTAATGAATCCTAACCAAGTGCCAGCTATAATGACAGAATAATACAGTGTCATGAATGGGCTTAATAAAGATACAAAGTTCTTCTCTTCGTATTTCATGGGTATGCATATGAAGGAATGATGTATGAGAGCAGGCTGGAGCATACCTGCTCTGCTGCTGTCCATGAAGTTACCTGAATACGGCTCATCAGGCAAAATAGCCAGATAATCTGCCCCATATGATGAGTCCAGGCTAGATGTTCCAACATATGACTTTAGTCTCTGGATCTCGTAAATGACATTAGAAGAGGCTTTGGGGGGGAAAGAAGGTTGCTGATCAATTAAAAGTGAAGTCGCAAGAGAATAAAGAAAAAAAAAAGAGGTAGCTAGCGAGAGAAAGAAAAAGATAGTAAACAATCCTGGTTCCCTCATATATGAAGGAATAAATACAAGAAGGGCTTGTTTTCAAAGTACTAGAAGGGATTGATTCTGGTTCTACAATTGAGAAGGTCATATACCCTAAACACCGCAGAGTGATATGTCATTATGTGTGGTGCATGAGCAAATTGGTGTTAAGTTGGACTAAGCAAGAGCAACTAGTGCTATTAAAAAAAAAAAGCTAGCATCAAAAAAGCCTTGGATTCTCCTGTGATGAGATCTACCATGCATGTTCCCAGAAGAAAGTACTAAATGCTCAAGGATGCACACCACACTAAAATAAAACATCAACAAAGGTGTCAGCCTCACACCTTTTTACTCACAATCCCTCATAAATGTACAAGTATTTTCCAAACTTTGCAGACCATTCCCCCTGGGACTAGAAAGCTCTGAACAATTTTCAAAACTTTTACTTCCTGTTTGAGAGTGAAGTTTGAAAGTGAAGCCAAGAGAGAAAACTTGACCTTTGGCATCTCAAAGATATGACAGTGTGCTTCCTAAATATTTACATGCAGTCTGACATCAAACAGAGAATTCATTCTGTTCCTTTCACCAGGATGTTCCTTGCACATTTAGGTATTTTTTTTTCAAGACCACATATTTTTCCGACTTTGAATAATGAAGTTTTTATCCACAGCTGGTCCAAGCAAGTTCTCAGAAATAGGAAGATCAAAATTTCTTGCTCGTTATACAATGCAGCTACCTTTTCTCAGACCGACACTGTCTCATGACTTTACATGGTCTCTTGAGGTAGTTTTTACCTTTAATTATCTGCTAGAGGATCTATGTACTAAACACTTGACCATTGGACTAAAATATGAATAGAATATTGAAATCCATTTACATAAACCAAAATGCTGAAGAGTATGTACATAATGAATGAGTCAATTATATATTCCCATCCATTACCAAGGGACACAAGACAACTTCTACTGTTTCTGTGATATATCAAGTCCATACAAACTCATCTGATTCAGTGTATACTTGAAACTAAATAACTAGCTATGCAAGGAATTATTAATCAATAAATTAGTCAATCAATAAATCAATCATTTAAATCAGTCATATCATATCACACAATCAATCAATCAGTCGATCAATCAATCAATCAATCAGTCAGTCAATCAAGCGACTAAATTTAAGCGAGTGTGTCAAAATTAGTGTCTACTGAGTGAGTCCTACATTTTTACATGTTTGAACATTTTTTTTTTTTAAACTGAAAAATGATTGGTGCTAGATCAGGCAGAAATTTTAGGTAATTTATGAATACATTTAAAATGTTCCACTCTCACCTGTTTTAAGAGACCCATCCTTTCATAGAAGTACCTCACATGCACAACATTACAAGTACGACAGCCACTGCGATGGGATCCATACGCAACTAGGACACTATGAACTGTCTTAGTAAAAACCTGGCTTCCATGTAAGCTTAGGTCTACTACATGACCAACCAATCATGTACAGCTGCCAGTACATATGTGACCAGACAATCGACATACCACAGGTGGACAGATTCAAGGACAAGTCACTGAAGTGAAGAAACCTTGTATGACTGGCACATTATTACCAGTCAAAAGTCATAAAGGGTCATATTTACATAGAAACTAACACCATCTAAACTTATATATGACTTCACTGTGACAGTTATATAAGGAATGATTAATCATTGAGCAGTCGACCAATCTGTACCACTAGGGCATTACGACCAGTGACATTAAAGGGAAGAATTCCATCTTTCGCACCTTGAAGCCAACCAAACTTGTGTAACCACTAGAACACTATATATATATGCATGCAAGATCACACAAAGAGTTCCACGCTGAATCACGGATGCTGACCGATCTTACACGAACGGTAAAATCTGACCAGTCATGCTGTAGATACTGAAGCTAACCAATTTGTCGTGACAGTCACACAACGACCAATCACAAGTTGCTGAGGGGTATCATCAAAGCCGACTCACCATCTACGACAGTCACAAAATATCTACTGGTTGCGAAAGGATGGGCTGAATGTTTAATGAGAGATGGCATCCAGATCTCAAATGCCTAGTACACAGCAAAAACCATTTACACTTTTTGGAAGTACGTACTAATCACTGATCATTTGAGATCCTGCATGAAATACAACACAATCGTTCACAGCAGACTACGGAGGAAATTCCCGTTTAGAGCTCACCTGAGGTTGTCCCTGTTAGAGAAGCATGTGGTCTGCCTCCACTTCCACCACTATGTAGGCTATCATCATCATCTCCCTCCGCGACTATGTCATCATAGTTTTCATCGTCTACTTCTTCATTCTCAATTTCTGTGGTCGGCGACTCCAAATCCTCGTAGGTCTCTGTGTCTTGATAAAAACGATCTCCACCGCTCCCGCTACTCGAAGCTGACGTCAATGATTCATCGGTGTACCCGATGGGTGAACACCTGGCCTGTTCTGTGGTGATTATGTCTAAACACCTGAACCACACAAGCAAAGAATGACAAAATCAGAGTAGGAAGAACCTTTTACTCAGAGGTACATCACTGGTTTGTTGAAATATTTTGAAACTCAAATGCTTTGCACACTACAGAAGAAGACAAATCTTGTATAGTCAGATTTAGGCCAAGGGTAGGCCTTGAAACTGGCCATTCACAGAAGGGCAAGGGCTGAGGGTCACAGGTTCACTTGCAGGAGCAAACTGTGCAGGACATACCCTGCACCATGATACTTTTGTTAGGTACGTGCCTTGCACAATATTGTACACTTACTTTTTATTGTATATATTGGATATGAATGGTGCAGTAATTATAGATGTAGCTGAACCTTACTGCTCGATGGATATGACTTTTGTTTACCAAGGATTCTATGAGGAGGGAAGGATTGGAAATTGAACACAATCCTGCAAAGACAGAACACCATTGCTACATGGACTTATACACTTTAAACTATGGGGTTTCAATAATATCACTTAATGTCAAATAAAAATTTGAAGAGCAAGAGCTTCCTGCTTGAATTTGAGAGCAGCATTTACTATAGGCAATCACAAATCACTTTAATGCCATGACAGAGATGTTTTATTGAGTATTACAAACATTTGTCCAGAACAACACGACAGTTTGACTACATGAAGAAAAAATATCTGATCAGTCAATGGAGAATTTAGTTGGTTGAGACAGCAAGGAATTCTTAACTTTTCAACTTAATAACTAAATTAATTCAAGAGTTTGAGTACTGGGTACACATTCACCTGTTTTCAATTTTACTTTCAATTTCTCAGAACTATCAGGCACAGAAAGCATAAAAGTTGCGGTCCTTAGCAAATGAAACAATCTTGTTTCACTAATGCAACTATTTTGTAGGATCACAACTGCCTTGCATGGTGTAACAGAAGGGAATTCCCAAGCAAGTGCAGTGATCCATGAAAGCCCCGAGGAGAGAGCTAGGTTGGTAAGTGGGCAGCATTGGATACTGCATACAGTACTGTAGTTCTCAGGAAAGTCAAATTTTGGTAAGTGGGCAGCATTGGATACTGCATACAGTACTGTAGTTCTCAGGAAAGTCAAATTTTGGTAAGTGGGCAGCATTGGATACTGCATACAGTACTGTAGTTCTCAGGAAAGTATTTGATGTTCAACAGACAAATTTACGAGAGGAATGAAGTACATCCTGTGGTTTCTACTTCACACAGAAATTGCAATTGAAAGTAAAATATTAGGGTCGACCGTATCAGTTTCAAATTTTGAAAATTGGGTCTGCTAAACTGAGGACTCTGATGAAAATATACTACCCAGAGTGCCAAGCGACGAAGTTATATAGGTATTGACGGTGAAGATGTGAAGTTCCACCTGCAATCACAGAGATGGCATTACTCACATCTGTTTGACTTTGCCGTGGATTGCGTGGTCCATCGTCACTTTAAAGCAGGCCATCCAAAGCTGAAAGAGGAAACAGCAAATTGATCTTAGCAGAATGAAAGTAACCGGGCAAGAAAACAGATCTGCAAATGCATCAATCATCCCTTGAACCACCCCAAAATAGAGAGAGAAACAGGAAACAGCAGACTCCAGGGATAAATGTCACTCATTCCCAAGGCTAGGACAGTAAAGTGAGAGTGATCACGAATTATGCAACTGCTAATACTTTACATCAAAATCAACCAAAGTCAAGATAAAGCCCTCTTTTATCTTTACTAAGTTACAAACAACTGCTTTTGAGGTACTGGTGATCAAAGCGGTATAAATACAAATGACAATCTCTTAGATATCTTTCCTTTGGTCATGTTGTTTTCAATGGGATATTGAAGCTATCATCTCATGTCACCGTCAAATGCTTAATGATAACAAAATGACTGACTGGCAATGTCACTTAAGTCTTTCACACATGTGAATATCCCAAAACTTACTTGGTTTGGTTATTTACAAACAATTTAACCCACATACCTGTCTCACCACAACAAATGCACTCTCATCTACTGTGCTAAGAGTGCTGATGACCTGGCATTGCTGCCACCACCTGGTCTAATACCTGTCTAATAGCACCGCCTTCCCATTTTGCTACCCTGTATGTAGGTCTGCAGGGTTTCCCCTGGTACTTAATTCCGGAGACGGCCGCCTCGCAACTTTTTAAGACCGCCTCGCCAAAAAATACCGTAATTACCGCCTCACATGTTTATATGACAGGGATGGAAAAAGTCGGGAAGCAGGAGGCTCCTTCCCGGGAATTTTTGCGTCTCGCGGGAAATCCGCTTCTGTACTTCTGGCCGTGTTTATCTTGTATATCATGCATAACTTGTTTTGAACATTCGATCACAGAATGGTAGAGATCACACATGTGGTTTCCTAAATATTTACGTCAGAAAACAACTGGTCAATAAATCCATTCAAATGTGTATCCGAAATGCCCCATCCACGTTCAATCTTCAACAAAAATTGAAGTAAATTACTATTCCTGTAATAGAATGCCCTTATTTTTTACTCATGATCAATATTTTTCAAGTTATATTTGTGAAAAAACAACGTTGGCAAATGCTTCCAGAGGATTCTACGTATACCTCCTTTACTACATTCAATGACAATTAAAAAGCATAAGCCAGGGTGGTTAGGCTATTCAGTATACACCCACTGTGTTAGGATATGATTATTTAAAATTTTCGGAAGGCTGCACACGATCTTACGTGATTCTTTTCACGAAACTTTTAGGGACATTTCAACTTCAAAAATGTATGTAATACAGTTTACTCTACATGACATGTGCAACATTTCATAGAACGTTTTGATTTTGAAGCAATATCTATGATTTTTTTCTGATAGGACTATCATGTTTTCACCCGTTACAACTTAAAGAGTTGAAATTTAGCATGTATTTCAAATGATTCATACCCGGCAAAAAACGCTAAAATTGCTGAGTTTCCAGGTGCTGTGCAATCTGAACCCCTATCGGGGTGGTCCATGGACCCCTCAAGGGGCCCTATGGCAGGCCCATTGACCCCACGTTGGTACGACAATCGTTTCGCTTTCGACTGACGCCTACGGCGCCATGTAAGTGGCGGAAAATCCGACTATATTGTGACTACCCTCATGGAGATTTACACTCTTTCCAGCGATGTTTATATCATGGTCAAAATCCTAGAATCACCCATTCTTCGAGAACCTACTTAGAACGGATTTGAACCCAAAATTCATGGCGGCGTCAAGTAATTCGCCCTCACCGCCTCATACTCTGAAAAACTCAGGGGAAACCCTGGGTCTGTATGTGTTCAGGACATCCACCACACTTTATTTTCACAATGTGACATGTGCTGTAACTTTCGCTGAATACAAAGGAGAATGGCCTGCAGTACACTACAAAAGGCGCTTTTATAATATCTTTTAACTTAAATTGCCATAAGTTAAAAGAGATAAGTTGTAACATAGCTTTAATGGTCAGTTCAGTCCACATAGCTTACATCCAGGATACTTTCAAATAAACAAAAGTGAAACTGTCCTCTCCTAAACCAAGAGTTGAGTTGTAGTCAAATATTACCAGGAACACTATACTGTTATACTATAAACAAAACAGACATAAATCATCAACAGACTTTCACAATTGTGATTAAGTTCAATGCTGCCCTCCCATGAAACTGAAATTTTGCGGCTAATTTTCATTCAACAAGGAATGCCCATCACAGGCTCACTCGGTCTGGTCCCAGTCAGTCACACAGAAAGATACACCAAACTTTTTACCTAAAGAAGAAGTCCATTGCAACAACCTTCACTACAAACTGTAGTAACTTGAACACGTTGACCACACGTTGTACACCAACACTGTGCATATCCACTATGTTTACATAGCCATTATGTAACTACAAACAGCCAAGTTGGCATTTCTCAAATTTCTGGAACATAACGCTGCATGAACTTGCAAAGAGAAGCATCACAAAATGAAGTCAAGTTACCAGGTCTCTGGTAAAGTTTTCCTCACATGGATCTTGACGTAAAATTGACTCAAACTTTTCATGAACAGTTATGATACACACAACTGAAAAATGATGAACAGTGCAAATTTATGTGATGTCACTGTTATCCCGTAGTATACATATTTTGAATCAACCCTACGGTGGTTCAATCCAACGTTCTGATTGCAGATCTAATGAATTACAGTAAAACTACAGCCGCTGACCATCTGGCAGTAACGATGTCCAGATGTCTTATGGGGCCAAAATTGGAAAAGAACTACCCTGTAGATGGTCTCAAATGCTGTCTCAAAGACAGCATTTGAATGTACATTACAGTTTGCACTTTCTGTGTGATTTCAGTATTGTACAAAAGGAAGGAAGGAACTTGGGAAGTGACAAAATTGAGCAACTATGCAGCATTATGTCAGGAGGGTATAGTGCAACACAGATCAGTATGGAATGATTTAGTTTTTACATTGTGTGCTAATTTTAAAATAATATGCTGATACTGCAATGCACACCTCATGCATCGCTTTCATTGATCGGGAGTGAATTAACTTCAGTTAATGCACATGTCCAGCATTGATTAACCTTGTTCATTCAGACTCAGAAATATTTTTATGATAAAGATCAAAACGAAAGAAAATCTAGGTTTGTAAATAATCACATTTTCATTGCAAACGAACCCTCAGAAAAGGTAAACATGACTAACGATATCTAAGCAATGTTCGTGCGCAAAGTACCAGAATTGTTTCGTGTATGATACCAGGACAACAAAACACTGCCAATCTACATTAACTTGTACAGGTATTTGTTGCCAGTGATTTGACCCTTAACTTGACCACGTGTTATCCAGATGGTAATGCATGGTCACATGACTGTGATAGGCCAATAGGTGCTGAGGATTCTTACTGAATATGAATGAACAATGAGCTTTATTCCTTGCATGCCATGTTGGTGTGTTTCAAATGTAAATGTTACCCACTAACGATAACATTCTAAGTCAAACATTGATTTGGTTATAAAGTGCTGATTCTGATGTACTGTACTGAACCTTGTAATAAAACAAGCATACTCTACGAAAATTTTAGGTACCTCGGATGCCGAGACTGCCACTGACGTTCTCATCGGAGTACATTACATTTCAAGCCTAAATATTTTTGATACAGTGTTTGACTATGACCATACAGTACATTTTCAACAGGGGCTGAATGTCTGTCACAGAGAGCAAAATACTGTAGTTTGAAATGAAAACAGGGATCACTATCCATTCATCACTTAAAACAGTTTGTCATTACTTTCACATGATAATAATTGATTCGCATACCATGTGGGAATTAAGGGACAAATTTTAAGAGCACAACAGTTTCACTTTGAATTCCTCTCAGCAGTTTGGTTTTATAAAATGTTTCGATCAAGCTTAACATATACGCGACGAAATGCAAGAGTTCTCAAAGTATAACTATGTTACTGTAGCTGTCGCTGTGTGGTGCAATGTCAGGGTCCACTTTTGAAACGCGTTGCAAGCTCTAGGAGCGGAGAGCAAACAAGGCCAATTCATGGGATTCAAGGCATGGTGTTAGATCTTCGTTAAGGAGTGAGATGGGTAGGGAGAACAATGCATTAATTAGTAAAAGCAAGGAATAAACAAAGTATTTATGAGCACAATATGAAAAACTACTGCTACTTTCACACATTGCACTTGGAAACCATTGTCAAATTGTAGCATATTCAATAGTTAAAAACTGTTTCCACTAAACGACTGAATTCCTCGATGCTTGAGACACAAGTTCTTCCACGGGATGAAAAAGAAAGATATGGCCAGACCGGTTATTCGTTTAGAATTCTAAGTGTCAAAATCTTAACACCTTGACGTTGCAACTTCCTTATTTTAAAGGATGGAATAGATATATTAGTACAACTACTGCATGCACAGCTGACTTTCAAATTTGAATTTCAGAGAGTGTCCAAACTCACGCTACTCTGTATTAGATTTGCACATCAGCTGTCAGTCTTTAGGATCAAAAGCAAGTTTACTACAGTATATATCATAAAGCATTTTCATGCATAAATAACTGATCAGTGAAATCACCAAATCAAAGATTTGTTTCCATTGTCCATATTGACTCTCCAGAAAACTATGTTCACTGGTGAAAGATAACCTGGAGTTTGAATGGAGATACTGCCTAAACTGCATACTGTCTACTTTAATATTTGTAAAAAGGTCTTTTGTGCAGTACAGTATGTGCTTCAACAGTACTAATCTTTTCAGTAGCTTTCTCTATTTCTCTTACATTTTTACATCCTGGAAGATACACATCAGTTGCAGTGACTAAACACAATCAGCCCATGAAAGCAATGTTGTATGTAAGCAATGAATGAGTTCTTTGACTGGTGGGTAGTAACCGCAGCCAGGCTCTCTGGCTCGTGGGTGCAGTAGCTGTTGACTACTGTAGTAAACAGACAGCCTACAAATGTGTACTGTGAACATGTATTCATGTAGTTGCATCAAAACATGAAAACATGGAAAATTCGTCCAGACTGCTCAAAATATTCTCATAAAATCCACAATAACAAGAAACAACATGTCAGCAACTCTTAAACTTCTCTGAGGTATTGTTTGGACATTTGAAATGACCAATCAACATTTTTGAAAGCTTAGCCAATTAGGCTCATGGATAACTGTTGGGTAGTAAATGGATAGGACTGTGCACTGCACAGTGCATGTACACATGAACAATATAATTGCATCAAATTATCCTGAAATAAAAAACTGTATTATTTTGTCCAGACTATTTAAAATTAAAAATACTCTCACCAAGTCCATTACAATATGCGGAAAAAAGGCATCAACTTTTAACTTTAACTATTTGTGTATAGACTTGCAAGTCTAAAGTGATCAATGAACACTATTTAATAATCTGACCAAGTCTATGATGAAGAAGTTTTAACAGAAACAACAGCAAACAAAACCATTGCGTGACTAAATCACCATGGCGTGATTATGAATTACAGGACACCTTGCACGGTCTCCAACATTCATTAATTTCAATATTTTCGCGGAACAAGTGGAGGGCACTTTCACAGGAAAATTCCCCCTGTATGATCATTATTGAATGTTCTCCATAAATTTGCGATGGGAAGTTGGGATTGGTCTGAACTTCCTTTAAAATGTAAAAGCACTCTCAAGTGAAGAAAGCTAGTACCAAGAGAACGAGCCTATGAGGAGACAAGGCTGAGCTCTAGAATCAAGCTACCTGTATGCGACAAAAATCTGACCTAGTTTGATTACTTCATGAGTAACTCACTTACCTGTCTCAGCTGGAAGAGGAGGGAACAATTAATGCAGCTGGAGAGATCCAACAAAAGGTTGTGATTCAATAAATGAAGGTCAACTATGGCTTACTGACTATTTGGAACTCATGTTTTTACCCGCAGACTAACTGCACCGTAAGTGGAACATGACATGGGGGGGCGCCAGCGCCGTTTGCCTATTAGCCTTGAACAAAATCAATTCTGACAGTACCGTGCCTTGTAACTTAAATGTGTGATGCATAATTTCAGCAGTTGACTACAGGTACAGGTATGTGCTGCTGCAGTATGCTGATCCTGTATGAAGGAAGACAGACAGTATCCTTTCTCACACAATAACACACATAATGTTTGGGAAAACAAAAACAGAATGGCATCTCACACAGCATACCGTACAAAAGCTAGTGTAAGTTTACTTCCGATAGATTTAGAAAACAAATTCTGGATTTCCGATATGTTGATATATTTGCTATGGATGACTGTGTGTGAAACTTCACACTTTGATTGAAAATTTCATTATAGGCCCTTCATTAGCAAGACATTCTAAGATTCTCTCAAAATCAGGCACAATTACACTACAACAGAATAATTTTTTGAAAGATTAAAGAAAGAAAAAAAAATGGAACTTTTTTTTCCAGCAACCAGTTGGATACCAGGCTGGTAAAGGATGGTTTAATTCCAAATGTCACTCAGTCCAACATCAACACAAAACTCCCACAGTGGTAAACAGGTAATGGGAGGGGAAACAGCTCCCATTAGGGTAATTTCCCCCAACGCCATCCAAGCACAGTTTCTACGCTGTACTAGCAGCCACTTCACAGGTCACTAAATTCACGGACCCCAGAACAGACTACACTCCTGTATTTTCGACGACACAGGATGTGAACTCTCTGCCGTGACTTAACACTTCAAAACAACGGTACCCTCCATTATGACAGACAACCTAGGTTTGTTGAGATTAACTGTAGCAGATCGACGATGGTGCTGTGCTGTATACCATCTACATCACCATGGCAATGCCATTATTTTCAGGGAAAAATAAAGACGAGCAAGAACAATAAACCACCAAAGGAGGAAGCCTAACTGTATACAAGGAACTCCCCAGAACTCACTAGGGTGGGTATTCAAAAGCTGGTGACTTTCCCACCCCTGGCACTAACTACTGATGCATCATATTTCAAGGCATTAGCATATTAAAGCTAAGGGTAAATAATGCATATGACTATGGTGTGAATATGTATTGGACATGCGAAGATCACAAAATATGTAGAACTTTACAAACTACCCTGACAAATATTTAAATGTCGAGTCATTGACACTGTAACAGAAGGTTTTGTTTTGGGGTGAAGTTTGCAGCCCATATATTGCAAGGTTCATGGATGTCAATGCAGGGTAAAATAAAAAAAACAAAGACCCAAGGAAAAGTGCAAATTGGAGAGTTGTGGTATAGTTTAATGTGTATAGTATACATATTACTATCATATTACATTTACACAATGCCTTTGGTAAAACATTATTCTTATGTGCTTCACAGTACAATGACCATCGAAATATATAATCTACAGGTGTAATACATGATTTATGACTAGCTTCACTTGTCAGGGCTATGATCTTACAAGCATTGAACGGCGGACTCAGAGACGCACAGATACAACACTGCGAGCGACACATGGCGACTAATGGGAATGAAGTGAACGTAGAATCTGTTTGGGTACATACAAGGTGTCGCGGGTTTGCATTCTAAGATTTGTTCTGAAATTTTACATTTAGTTATGCGAGAAGGAAAAATTTATGCCATGGACTTTTAAAGGATCCTTGCCATGTAAGTCAAGAAGATGATGCAAGAAAAATGTGAAAGTCTGCAGTGGTAGAGCAATCTAGACAATGACGACACGATCGAAAATGGAAGATTGCAGAAACACGGAAGTCTCAGATCTCTGCAAACGGTCATACGATACCTACATCTGCTTCATTTTGAATGTCTACTTAACACAAGCGACAACAGACATCCACTGTGAAAAGGTAATCGTGCAGACAAAAGCCCTGTGAAAACTTTCACTTTCATGATCCATATCAATTCAACCCAGATGAATTGTGGTCTAAAATCTTCAACAGGAAATAAAACTGCAGTTGCCAGTTTCATAGTCAAATAACTCTTGTTGATACACCAGGTAGCTAAAACGTTATAAGGTAATTAAAAAGGTCATACTCATCTAATTGACATTTTCAAAGTTTTTCAATCAAATTCATGCATCAGTTGTGCATTTTTAGCGTGACCAATGTATTGTTCTAGAATGAGCCACTTTTTACGACTTATATCAGGGCTGATGGGATAAGGTGACAATTGTTACCACTGAGGACAGTTTTCAACGGGCAAGAGGAGAAGGGGGTTCACCGAGGTGGTTCGTAAAATCATGACATTCTGTCACACCTTTTGATTATTACTCATAAATTAATTGTCAAACTAAAACATTCAGAACATTTTTACCACTCATAAGACATAAACCACTGGCAAGCCATGTTTATAAAAAAAAAAAATCTGCAATTTCTTATATTTTCAGTAAAGAAGGAATAGATACTTACTGTGAGGCTAATACTATTGGCATACAATGGTTTCCCTCAAATGCATCTTCTCAAAACATCAACCTAATCAGTCCCTTTAAGATAATGAGACATCAATGTACGTACGTTGTAATTTGAAACTAATTGTTTTCTAAGTGCAATTGAATTACAACAGGAACAGTTGGCCATCATGCCAAGCATACTCTCTCTAAAAACTAACTCATTTAGTCAATGATGTTGTACGTACTGTACTAGTTCTGACAGGCCATGTTTGTGCAGGTATATGTTTGTTCCACATACAATTTACAACACTTAAAGGGGGTTAGTGAGCTAGCGTAACTTGTGCAGCAAATAAGATCTAATCCCAGTGAAATGAATTCTAGTTACATAACACAGTATGCAGAGAGAAGTCATCCACCCTCGGAACACTCCGAATGACGTTCAACTACAGTGTTAAAGTTACATACCCTGAAATGTGAAGGCAGTAATCATGAACAGTGTAGGCACGCAACAAGTTGCCGTATTATTGCAAAATAATTACCTGAATCAAGACATACATGCACTTCCATACCTCACATAGTTTTACAGAAGTATGTGCTACATCATACTTTTCGAACAGGGGGACACGCTATACAAAAACGGAGGAAACTTTGAAGTGATTCGGAAAGAAGTCAACAATAAAGGGTCATTACAGACGTGATTGTTAGTAAATAGATTTATTACGTCTAGGTTGAGATCGAAACACCCACCACAGTTCCTCTTTAAACAGCTACAAGATGGCGGCATTATATTAGGAACAAGTTGTCAATCCCTTAAAACAACTTGTCCACTTATGTGTGCCATTTTCTGGAGTGAATGCTGAGCACTTTAGCCTTACCATTGCAAAGGTCTCTTACTACCCTGTACTACCCTATAAAATGCATATTAACCTTCACATTTTGTTTCGATGGCCCAATAAAGTAGGTTAGAATTCTGTTCACTGAAACTACAGCTTACATAACAAATTTCAATATGAGCACCCTCAACAAAGGAAATAATAAACTTAAACCAGCCTTTCAGTGATTTTAAGCACTGTGCAATTAGTCTGTATAACCACACTTCATCCACTGACAAACTTCTTTCACATGATGGTTACTATAGTCCACGATGCACTTAAGGGAACTCAGAACTAAACATCAAAGCACATGAAACCTGTTTAATCTCTGTTAACATGCGCATTTACCCAATGATGAATATTCAGATTTGTTAACATGCCTGCAGGGGACACACGTAGAAAGGAGGATGGAGTAGCTCTGAAAAAGAGACTTTAAATTCCTTCTTTTGTTGCAAGCTCCCCTCAAACCGTTAAAAGCTTTAAAAACATTCATTATACAATTACTACAGTAGCAGACATGTGGATTAAAACATTCCTTGGGTTGACAGGCAAAGCCAATTAAAATTATACTCTACGTACAGGTGTCCAGCCTATTTTTAACTTGGAAGAGTCATAGGTAACTTTTGTTCCTGTCGAAAACGATACAATTGTTAGGTCAGAAATTTGGCTGTGAAATCTGTTTCTATTCATAACTTGTAGGGCACATGGTTTTGGTTCACTTTGACCAAGATTATGCCAAAAGATGTCCGGCCTGCTTGTCACAACTGTTACCTGTACATGAGTTATGTTTTACATTTGTGTTCACTTCTCTATTTCCCCCCAACAGGTCTGGTGGGGTTTTAGTATTTGTGTCAATAGAAAGATATCATTGGACATTGTTTTGTAGCTTGGATCAATGGACAATTCCATCCTTTTGAATTAACCTTTCATGGTAGCAGAACGAGGTTGCTAGAAATTAAAGTGGCAGAGAAAAAAGAGAATTATACAACCCCACCAGTATGGGACACTGAAGGCACATCCTATGAGGATTGGAAGTTTGATGTGAAGTTATGGACACAGTTCACAAAAGTACCAAAAGCCAGACAAGGATTTGCCTTGTATACTGTTCTGCCAAAAGAAAAAGGTGTTCATGAAAAAGTGCGACTGGCTATTCAAAATGAAGAAATTAAGATAAGTGAAGAGAATTCTGTAGATCGAATATTCACCATTCTTGATAAATGGTTCAAGATGGATGACCTTAGTGTTGTGTGTGAAGCATGGTGTTCATTCAAAAATTTGAACAAGAAAGGCAATGAAACTATGGATCAATTTCTCAATGAGTATGAAAAGAAAGTGAAAGCTTTAAAAAAGGAAGGAGTTACCCTCCCAGAGGTAGTGATGGCTATGCAGCTCATTGATAGTGCTGGACTGGGCAAGAGGGACAAACAGATTGTTTTGACAGCAGTTGACTACAAGAATAAAGAGGAAATGTATGACCAAATGAAAAGTGCTTTGAGAAAATTTTTGGTGAACAAGCCATGGCATACAGGTAGCGTTATTGCGATATTACGATATCGGCAAACGATATCGATAGGGGATTTTGCTCCCGATATCGTTTGTAAAGTAACCTAAACGATATCGTAAAAAAAATATATTTAGGACCACTGATTTTTCGTGATTGCAAAAAAAAAAAAACGGAAATAGAACTTTTGAACGACGGAAATTCACGGAATTTACCAAGTTTTGATAAACTTTCTGCAATAACAAATTTTGGCAGAAAAAAAAGTAAAATTAATGAAATAAACATGGTTTACAATTTTCAGTTTCTTGCATAAACTTTACAATCGATATATCAAAGAAACTTTCATAATACTTTGTTAAAGCCGCTGGCTTAAACACCTGACTGAATCAACCGAGCATTCCCCACGAGCGCTAGCACTGACTACAGCATGCGTAGCTCTCGAAAACTTGAAGGGTTAGTTACTAACGTTAATGCTACTGTTGCCTCAATGAAGCCGACTTTCTACAAATTCAGTCTTGAATCTCAATATTTTAAGCCTCTGGGACTGCAGAACAGTAGAGTACATTTGACTATTTATTAAATAAGATGAATTTTTTAACTTAAAAATAGTCGGCTGTTCGTTCACAGGCGACGAAATATGCACGTTATCTCTGAGGTGGTTAGGCTATTCCCTATACATGTAACTACGTTAGGATACAATTACTACAACTTTTCGGAAGGCTTTGGACGGTCTTTTGTACTTTTTCAAATGAAACCTTTCTTTACATTTTAACTTTAAAAATGGGTGCAATAAAGTTTGGTTTACATGAAATTTGCAACATTTTGTGAAGCATCTAAGTTTTGAAGCAACATGGAATTTCTTTTGATTGAACCTTCGTTCCGCTAATGTAGTTTTCATCCTGACGTTACACTGTGTATATGGATCCTATATCTCTATGCGCTTTTGTACACATGTGGAGCAACTCTCACACGTTGCAATTGCCATTTATGTTTGAAACGCAAATTCACGGAAATGCTAAACTTGAAAAAGAAAAACACGGAAACTCTGAAAATCAGGGGCTCTATATAGGGGTAGTCTAGGCGTCTCGCTCATGCCAATTTGTAGAGAAAATTCAGGGGGAGTTTATAGATGCACAAAATACCACATGCAAACTTTTTAGGCTGTCCCTTAATTCCCAAGGCTTTCCCGCTGCGTCCGGCCCTTCGCTTTGTGCAGTGAAAAAAAAGTTCATGAATGTCCTTCTCCTAAGCCAATCAGATATCAGTATTTTCAAGCAGATCACAGGTGCAGATGCCGCTCGGTATGTTGCACTCGCAGCGCAATGGCTTGGTGTGTGAATCATCATGTAACACACGTATGTGCGAACTTGGGCAGTAGTTTATACGTACATGTATATGCGTGTCACTGGCATAAACTGTAGTCAGTACTGCTTTCCTCATTTACTGCCAAACTGTATACAGACTAACAGACTACGCTCTTTTTACGTATTTTATCATCAACCTCTTTGCAGAGAAAACTTTGTAAAAATTCAAAGAAAAAGAATTATTTTCTCATCTTCATCAAGCAGAACTGAGAAAAATTAAGCAATGTAAATGATGATACAAACATCGATCATCACCACAAACTTCACAGAAAGGGTACGTTCAGAAGCTGTTGGGTTTCATAATCGTGGATATGGAAATCAGGGCTCCGTTAATAATGCTCGAACTTCGACGAAATATTGAACGAATTATTCTACAGGTATTTTTGGTTGACGAAAAGGGTTAAAACTTATATTATGTCTGCAATGAAACTTCAATTTCATTCATTAAATATGACGGCCTGTATCGAGTAGGATACGCACCATGTCACAGTGAAATATCGTACCAAATTATCTAGTACTGCTTAGGCTAGACTGTAGTATAACAATACACTGACACAGTGCATATTGCAGTATTGTGTAGCACATATTTTTTTCAGACGATGTCGCGATATCGTTTGGCAATTTAGGGAAAAGTGCTCGCGATATCGATATGCAAAAATCTCATATCGCAACAACACTACATACAAGCAAAAACCACAAGAAGCTGGAACCTCAGTCAAAGAAGAGCCCGTGTATGTCTCACAGACAGATGAGGCGTACTTCACCAGAAGCAGTTGAGGCAACATTGGTACAAGGCGTGGTCGTCGAGGTTTCTGGTCAGGACGTGGAAAAGGTAGAGGTGGTTTTGGTCGTGGTGCCAATACTGGACAGGCATCCAGGCCTGAAAGACAAAATTCTGAAGGAGCACAAACCTTTGCTCAGACAAGTAGGGGAAGAGGATCATACACCGGAAATACAGGCACACACAGTAATAAGAAAAACCCCTGTGATGCCGATGGGAACTATCTCAAGTGCTTTATCTGTGAGTCAGTTATGCACTTAAAGAGAGACTGTCCCCATGCCAGAAACAATCTCGAAGTGAGTGCATTTGAAGCCACAGCTACACCTGATGCTGAAGTATACAAAGTGAATGATTATTCAGGTGAAGATGTTGAAGTCCTAATGGCTGAAACTGCCAATGCTACTGTTTTGGACAGTGCCTGCAGCAAAACAGTGGCAGGCCGGGCATGGAAAGAAATGTACCTGGCATCCCTGTCTGACAGTGAGAAACAACAAGTGAAGTTTTATCCTGGTGGAACTAAATTCAAGTTTGGAGCAGGAAACAAGATCCAGTCAGAAGGACGGATGGAGATTCCTTGCGTCGTAGGTAGACTGAGGACAACTGTTAAAACTGATGTTGTTGATACAGATATCCCACTTCTGTTAAGTAAACCTGATATGAAAAGAATGGGGTTCAAGTTGAACATGGAAGATGATACCTTGGAAGTTAATGGAAAGAAGATAGAGCTTGATACAACGTCTTCAGGACACTACTACATCCCTCTGAAAGAATGCAAGGTTAAGATAGAGAATGTGCATATTGTGGCAGAACAGCAGACTTATGAAGACAAGGAAAAGATAGTACAAAAACTACATCGTCAGTTCGCCCATCCATCTGCAAAGAGTCTGAAGGCAATCATGAGAAATGCAGAAGCTCTTGATGATGACTGTGAAGGTCTGATTGATGATATAAGCAAGAATTGTGAAATATGCATGAGATTTAAGAAGACCCCTGCACGGCCTGTAGTAAGCCTGCCCATGGCAAAGCAATTCAATGATGTGGTAGCTATGGATCTGAAACAGTTCGGTGACATATACTTTCTGCATTTTATTGACCTCTTCACAAGATTCAGTAAAAGCAAAGTCATCAGAAGAAAGACACCCAAATTGATTGTAGATAGTGTTATAACAGAGTGGATAGCAGCTGGACTAGGGCCTCCCAAGAAATTTCTGGTTGACAATGGAGGGGAGTTTGACAATACAGAATGCAGGGAACTAGCAGAACAGTTCAATGTAGAAGTACGTGCCACTGCAGCATATTCACCTTGGTCAAATGGTTTCTGTGAATGAAATCATTATGTGATCGACGTTTGTGTACAAAAGATGCTTGAAGAAGATTCCAAAATGGAACTAGAGGTTGCCCTGGCATGGGCAGTTAATGCTAAAAATTGTATGCAGAATCATTGTGGATTCAGTCCAATACAGCTAGTCCTTGGTAACCATCCAAACCTGCCTTCAGTGCTATCCAATCAACCACCAGCCTTTGAAAGTGCTGAAGTAAGTGATCCTGTTATCAGACACCTGAATGCACTTCATGCTGCCAGGAGAGCATGCCATTTACCAAGGCAGAATCATCAGAAAGAATATGTAAAGCCTTGAGACACAATGTCAGGGTTACTGAGACTACCTTTGCACCTGGAGATAGTGTTTTCTATAAACGAGATGACAGCTATAGGCTCAACAAAGCAGCCTATGGACTTGACGATGCATCCAGAAATTGGTACCTGAGTGTGAAAGATGAGTTAACCAAGTTGGGTTGCAAACATTCTGAGCTAGATAAAGCTCTTTTCAGATGGTACAGTACTGGAGAAGGAAATCTAGAAGGTATTTTTGTGATGCATGTTGATGACTTCCTTTTTGCTGGGACCAAAGCTTTTATTACAAGTGTCATCGACCCAATTGCTAACAAGTGCAAAGTTGGCAAGAGGCAGGTTGACAATTTCCGTTATGTTGGTTTGTGTGTTTGCCAAGATGCCAATGGGATAAGAGTGAACCAAAATGATTACGGAGCTGAGATCAAAGAAATTCCAGTTACCACTAACAGAAAAAGCAACAAGACATCTCCTCTGAACAAGGGAGAAATCCAAAGTCTGAGAGCCACAGCTGGTCAGTTGAACTGGATGGCTACACAGACGCGCCCTGATTTCAGTTATGATGCCCTTGAATATGTCAAAACATCATCCCACAGTGGAGCAGTTGGTTAGAGCCAATAAAGCTGTTCGTCAAGCAAAAAGACTCCAGGTGGATACCTTGTTCCCTAGGTTGGGTTCATTCAGCCAGCTAAAGATGAGAGTCTTCTGTGATGCATCCTGGGGAAACTTACCAGATGGAGTATCTACTGCCCAAGGTCATGTAATATTTTTAGCTGGACAAGACAATAAGTATTGTCCACTTTCATGGACATCTAATAAAATCAAAAGGAAAGTGTCAAGTACATTGGCAGCAGAGACACTCTAAATGCATGATGCCTTGGATGAAGCTATACACTTGGGCAGTCTCATAACAGAGATCTATTTCAACAGTTACAAAGGGGACCGACTACCTATAATTGTGTGCTGTACAACAAATCACTTCATCAGAACATTCACTCTACAAAGCAGGTGCATGAGATTACGGATTAATATCGCTGAACTACAGAGAATGTTGTTATCTGGAGATGAACAGGCTATTGAATGGATACCTAGCAAGGTTCAGTTAGCTGACTTTCACACTATAAGAGGAGTTGACTGTGATTATTTGATTGATAGGTTTACAACTGGAGAACTAAAGACAAACAGCATTGATGAAAACAAACATTAATCCTTCCGGGGCAAGAGTCTTGCCTTCCTACCACTGGACCCTGTTGAACTCTTTTATTCTGTTTTCATTCCACCCCCCACATCGTGCTTGAACTTTAGAAACAAGGGGGAGTGTGTTACCTGTACATGAGTTATGTTTTACATTTGTGTTCACTTCTCTATTTCCCCCCAACAGGTCTGGTGGGGTTTTGGTATTTGTGTCAACAGAAAGATATCATCGGACATTGTTTTGTAGCTTGGATCAAAGGACAATTCCATCCTTTTGATTAACCTTTCAACAACAACCTAACCGCTGCATTTAAAAACAGCTCTGTATAACACATACAGCACTGTGAGTTATTTTGCACTCCTTCCCACAACAGAAAAGCAAATCAATGTGCCGTACATACTAACCATAGGTGATACTATACTGTACCATAACCATCAGTAAGATTTGGAAGAGATGCTTTGCTTTTCTGAAGTTATTTACAATGTCACTGGTGCACAGTAATTTATCGATTCAATAGGAAAAAAAAATCAGCAAATCCACTCAGACTATTTCAATATTAACAGGCCTTTTCAATTTCTGTAGAAGTATCAAGACCTACTACAATGGCTATAATTCACGGATGTGAAACTTAAACTAGGTAATGGTCGCCATTTCACATCTGAAGAGCAGTAAGTTTCATGCTGAAGAGCAGTCATAACAAAACTTCATTGCAAGTGCTATATTCATTCACAAATCGCTGCTGTTAGAACTAATGTTGTTTTCATCATGTTACATGCAAAAATTAAAGCACCCTATTGTCTCTGTTTTACATTCAATTTTCATGATACAAAAATAAATTTTTGTATGACCCTTGTTATCCGTGAGTAGCTTGCTTTCAGCTGATCTCTATCATATGTTGTTTGCTGCAAATTACTGCTTTCTTGGATTCAGGGAATAGTTTAGTGTTTAAATTTTTGTATTGCAGTTCTGGGGATTTCTGAGGTGTTTAAGAATCTATCGATAAAATTGCAAGGATTGTATGCATTCAAAATATTGCTACACATTCTTTCACTTGTGTAGCAATTTGTCCTGTTTTGTGTCGTATCCTGCGATGCAATACTGTACAGGATAAATTATTTCTTGAGATAGTGTGGACTCTGCCATAAACAGGCCAATTAAGCGAGATTTGGCCTGAAACAGAAAGTTTCCGTGAATCTCTGCCGTCTGCGAGGTTACCAGTGTGAATCAAAACCGCTCTGACTGTTACAGTGTCAATTATTGTATACAGTAATTAGTTAATTTTGGGGCTTAGCCAATGATATGACAATATTATTAGATAACAAATTTGCCAACATGAATTGGCAATATTTCTTGGCAATGGAGGCACACTGTGAAAAAACAACAAGACAAAGCCATGGGCAGAACAATACTGCAGTCTCACACTGTTCGATTCACTAGTTCACGTGCTTTTAACCTTCAAAGCATTCACAGTATGCCTTTACAGCAACCTTTTCAAAGTGTAAATGACTGCCAAAAGTGATGGTGCCAATAGGGGAAAAATATTTCCTGATGCTGACAAGCTTTAAAACAATGTTCAACAGACAATGACATTGACATATATAAGGAACTGTATAAAGCAGGACTTATGAAGCATACTGTGCCGAAGCATGAAATTTTCTGGTATTAAAGCGGACATCAATTTCTGACAGATCATAAATTGAAATCTTGCACCTTTTTGCAAAGTGGAAATGCAACCACCTGAAAATGCTGCACAAAACAACAGATGAAATGGCTTTCTATGTAACTCTGACATTGACACACATCTTCACCATACATTTTTCCTGAATGAAATAATTAAATGACAGACTACGTAGGTATTATTCTGAGCCTCGTCCAGTTCTTTCGAGTAAAGCCAGACCAAATCCTCACATTTTAGTTTTGCAAGGTTTCACATTTGTGTCCCTAGATGCTTGAAAAATACCTGACAGACTAGATAAGGTCAGAGACATGCTAAAAGGTAAGCCATACAACTCTTGAGACTTGCTTATCATGCATGATATCATGTTACAGACTGGCCGGGTGTCCCATCCAACAGCATATGTGCCAATTAAATCTTTCTGAATACAAGAACCATGAACATGAGTAAACAGCGTACTACCACAATGAACAGCTGATTAACAAATACACATCGTGTTGACAAAGGGTGATTACAGTTACTGTATAAGACAGTGGGAAACTTGCACCATGTGGACAAACTATATAGAATAAAATTCCCTTTTTTTTTAAAATTGTGACAGCTTTTTTGGTTTTCATTGCAACCACCTTCTCCCAAGCATATCTGGAATAACAAATGTTGCTTCAGAGGCTTGCCATTTAAAATTCATCAGCTAACAGAAAATATGAGATTTGAATGATGAAAGTTGCCAATTTGGCCATTGGTTCTCTGAATTGAAAAATGTCCATTCGTACCAATTTCTTGGCACTCTTTTAAGCTCCCATATTCACAGCCTCACAAACCTATACTTTTCGCATGATTCAAACTGTTTACTACGACAAATCAATTTTTTGAAAATTGAAAATGAAGAATGCAATTTATCTCTGTGATCATTAAAAAAGAGATTTATATGTATATTTGTGTCACTATGTATGCTGACCCTGGTACAGTATAGATCTGCACTAAGTACAGCAGTGCTTGCGCTGGGTCCCAAATTCAGACCAGGGCACCTAACCATCCGTAGTCAGTCAGGTATCCTAAGTTCCATTAGGCTTCGACTTCTTTGTGAAGTGATAATACAATGTTTTGCTTTGTACATTGATGCAACACCATGCATACTATAGTATGTAAGGGCATGAGGACAAAGTTGTACTTAGACATGCTGATTTTTGCCACCTACGCTATGTACGTAAGTGAAACTTTGGATCCGGGTAGCGAATTCAAGAAAAGTGTCCAGACATCTTCGGTCGGGTACTCACGTACCTAATGCAAACATTAGTATTAAGTGGTTACAAGTCCCTGCATGCTGTAGCTAAAAACTACTAGCTGAAGTTGATGCGCTGTACAGTACGCATCATTCTGAGCCAATCACGTCTTAAGATAAGAAGGGCGGGATCTACAAGGAAACCAACGTCACATTGGGAATGTAAAAACAGCCTGGTAGTAACTCGAGACTGTGATAAAATGTCAAAGAAGGCATTTGGGAGCATTTCATTGTCTGACTGAAAAAAATTGTATCATGGATTAGTTATGGCTGACATCCACTAAATCCAAACAAGAGGATCTGAGTAATCATGTAATGGCAGAGAACACAGTTCTAAATTACTACACTGTATTGCACGGCTAGCGGAACTCACATCGACGACTTACCAAGACAGGAAATATCATGATGGCAAGCAAGACAGTACGATATTATTTTCTTTGACTTGTTTCTCGTTCTGTTTGCTAATTGTCGTACCATGTACCCATTATTGTGTATCTCTGGAAGCCAATAGATACTTTATGCTAGGCAGTGTTCACTGAGTTCATTTTCGTGCCAAATGATCAATTCTGACTTAAAAGAAATTGCTTTAACCTGTCCATAAACATACTTATATACAGAAATGATGAGCAAATAAAGACCAAGCTAAACAGATAGACCAACAACTTGTCAGAGCAGAAAAATTGTACTAGAACTGTTAAATAATTCATCAATAACTCAATTTCGTGTCAATGCATATGTAACTTATCTACCATACAGCATACAATTGATCACGTAGTGCATGCAAGGTAATATCCATGACCCCTGATGCTTGACTGGTAAATCCCCACTCAACCTAATCTAACACTGTATATAGTAAACATCACAGTGCAAATTCCAACATTGCTTGGTAACTAAGTTTGTAAATCCCCACAAACTGACCCTTATGGCCTACTGTTACACTTTACATATTAACCATCTTAGCTGACAGTCGCAAAATAGCTCTGGACACTGTGGCATACACAATTGGTAAATCCCCACACACCTCACGTTGCCTCACTGTACGTAATAAACATTACAGCCAGAGTAACTTTCCAACATGGCTATGTAACCACTGTGTTGCATGGCTGGTAAATACCCAACACACCCAATCTTTGAGGCTGCAGTCAACATCACTGCTGGCATTCCAACACTGTTCAGTAACCAAATTGCATAACTGGTGAATCCCCACTTGACCGCACTCTGAGGAAGATACATGCCATTGAAAACTGCGCACATAATCATTCTTGACAATAGAAGTGTATAGATCATTGAAAATTGCAAGAGATCCAACCAAGCCTTTGCCTTCAGAAGTAAAGCATGACGTCTCCTTTCTGATGACACTTTCAACACATTACTGGGATGTTGGTAAATCCCCTTGTCGGGCAATGTTGTGCATATATTGCTGGAGTATTTTTGGTCTTTTTGTCCACTCACTTTTAATCATCAAATAGACATCGTGTTAAAATGATACATACAGCACCTTCAAACAACCAGTGGTTCATGGATTACTATGCAATGGATGAAAGCTAGACTGATGCATAGTTGATGTGTACTTTCAAATGTTGCCTTGTGAACAAACATTTCTTCACTGCACAGTGGTTACCATATGATAAAATCAGTTCTAGGAAAGTGAATGACTTTTGCAAGCACCTGCTGTACATAGTTATCTACAGCAATAATATTCACTCACTCTTATTTGTGTTTATTTGTAGACAAAGATGTGTGCCACGTAGTCCTATTAATTACCTGCACTTTCACATGATAGTGACATAGTTGTAACTGTAAAGTTCGATAGCGTTGTTGCAAATTGTGATATCGACAGGTGGTGTCGCCACGAGACTTTCCTCCTGAAATGACCCAAACAATAGCATCTGTACACTTCAGAAAAATTAAGTGTTTATAGAAGAGATTTGGATCACATACTATCAGTGAATAGCATTTATGGAAACAAGAAATCAGACCTTCAAGTTGCATTACACTTAAAAAAAATATTTGATTTATTGAAAATGAAATGTCACGTCAGACTTGTTCAATGTGACTTCTGTACACAATCCATAATTTAACACATATTTACTCAGGTGTGATTTGAATCCAACTTACTCCTATGATATCGCGATATCATTTGGCAAATTGCAGGAAAAGTTTTCGCAACATGTTTTTCAAAATTTCATATCACAGCAATGATAATCCATGTCTGCCATACTTTGTTGATGGCACTCAGAAACACTCCTACCCTGAAAATGTACACTGGAAAGAAGTGATTACAAATAATAGGTTCCACACTACGATGTTCTTATCCTTCAGCTGTTTTTCACTGTACCTACAATCGGTAGAGTTGACACACTTATTTTGACGAGTCAACATCGCATTGGTCATTCAGCTGGCTGAAGGTCCAAGTGAAGTGTTTAATTAAAGACATCTCCATCACCTTCAACTCTGAGAGGCAGAGTGGTGAGTGTACGGATGCTTTTCATTCCTTCCTCTGTCGGCGAATCTTCAGAGAGGTCATTACAAGGACAAACTATCACAAGAGGCAAATGCCACAGAAGATGAGAGTGCAGTTGTTGTGTTGAGAAAGATTAGTGTGGAGTGAAGTGAATTTCCATATTTACATGATTCCAAACTTTGTATTGATACAAAAGCTGTAACATTTTGCAAACAAAATAATGGGAAAGGAGAACTTTGTATGTACTGGTTATGAAGCAGCAGCATTGGTTTCAGTATGTTTTTGAGGCACAGTTGAGTTAATGTTTTTTGGTTACTTAGTTTCTACATTGGATAAACTAATACAAAAACAACAAAAAAAAGCTAGAATTGATGAAAGGAATACAAATGAGTTACATTGACAAATCGAGATAACCCGCCAGTGCGCTTCTTAAATTATTGGTCAAGACCACTGACGAGAAAAGATTTATAACCACAGTAGTGCAAACTTCAGGTAGTTGGCTAGCCTACCAAGGTATTCCCCCCTGCCCTCATCCCCAATTAAAATGATTTCACATTTCAACAACCCCTGAAACAAGAACATGCAGTTATTAAATTTTCACAATGCATCCCATTCTCCCAAAACACTACAGTTTTTTTTTTTTTTTTTAATGCTACTATCTCCACAGAGGGTACTACTGTACCCACTGTCAGTGGAAATTAAACGAACAGCACTGTGTCCTGACCAATGAAAGCAGCTATACATCTACTAATGCCCCGCCCATGAAACAAACTTATAAAGGGACTGAAGAATCACCAAAATTCACTGCTGCCCTGACAAATAAATTTTTAAGTTTAATTTTTGCAGTTACTGTAGCGAACTGTCTACATCTGGGGAATGTTTGTGCCTACCAGGAAGTGTCAGTCTATGACATATCATCCAGGCTGCAGACAGAAACTTGGTTACTTTGTTATGTTATGAAGCAACATTATTGTTAAACCTTACAGTACGGCAGCTGTACCTAGCAACTACACAGTGGTGCCTCACAAAGTGGCTTCACAAAGTCTACGATGTGAGCACTTCAAATACATAACTATGTACCGCAGATACACATGAGAGTGAAGAGGACACTCAGCGGTGTGATAGAAACTTCCTAGAAACTGTTCCAAAAGCAGAAGTAAGAGAAATCAATGACCAGATGGAGGGCATATTACCTAATGAAAATAAATACTTAAAATCAGTGGGGAGGGGGAGTGGGAGTGGGGTGAGGATGGTTGAATGGAGAGAACGTGGATGGCAAAGGATGCCATCTCAAAAGGTTACCAGCACTCTTGACACTGCAGATGGGGAGGGGGTGTAGATGTGGTGTTGAGACAGTTAAATGAAGATTGGAGTTAAATCACATGCAACAAATCCATTCATAAGTCAATAGAAACGGTATCATACTTTCCATTACAAGCATACAGTCTACCACTTCTGTACCTTGACATCTACTTAGTGCTGTTCCTCGTTCTAACCGAGATTTTGTCAACTTAAATTAGTTACATGGTACCGGCCTAATCCTCATATCCTGCTATTAACCTTCCCCTTTTAACACTGTTAGCCTTCTCTTTAATCTTTTAAGCCACCCTACTAATAAACACAGCTTTCTGATGTTACAAAAAGAAAAAAAGATGAGAGCAAGATTAACTGGCTAACGTCACACGTTTACAAACATGTTTTCTGCCTTTCTTATTTTTTGTTTCTTGCAAACAGCATCAAAGACAACAGATTACTGATTCAAGCATCTAAGGTATGAAGTCCAACATGGTTTTGCAATTGAATGTACAACAACACACTTACCTTCATCTCTTTTTCAGAGGCTGCACAAAAATACCAGGTTCTGGCCGACGACCTCATACCGATCACCTTAAAGGGCCACTTTCTGTCTGCAGACAACATCTCTTCGGCTCGAACAACCCTAAAGAGGATGCACAGAGATAAAAGATGTTACACCCCGTGGGAAATGATAAGTGTGATCAAACAGAAAAACAATGATGCCAATCTTAGTTTTCTTTCATCAAAGCATAAGTTTAAAATGTATCACCGCAGTAGAGCAAGACCAGTCTTTCCTGGACAGATCTGTATACCTACTGTGGTTACACACGCTCATAGCTGACGTATGTCAATGAAATTCGAACAATACGTGAAGTAGACTTATAGTGTTAAAAGGCAGTCACTCATCACCCAGTTACATTTTTAGCTGGTGGAAAGCAAAGTTCTCAAGTGTTTCTGCCTCTTGATTGACAGCAAATTCGAAAGATATGGAGTAGCTCATATTACACAGCGTACACAGGGCCCATCGCTCTGATTACGCATGTGGAAGAATTAGACTGTGAGAGGGACGAAAAGTGGGTGGTTGGGAGAATTGTAACTTTCTGGGGGAAGGAGTCCCTGTCTTTAAAATAATTACTCCCTACAAGAGTTCTGCCAATCACAGAGTACTGCACATGCCTTCCAAGACTAATTGACCTAACAAACTTCATATTTTCGGTACTGCATTTTTAGCTCAAGTACTGATTATCCCTTCATGTTCTCTCTAAGTTTGTAACCAGCTTATTTGTCTTTCCAAAAAATGCATCAAATCAACCACTGTAATAATTAATATTTGCTATACTTTTTTCTTTCCCCTGACATAGTATTTTCAAAAAATTTTTCAAATTAGGGCACAAACCCAAGAGAAGTGCTTTACCACCCCAGTCCGGGTCGAGACCTCGAGGCTAAAAAAACTTGGTTCAGAACATTTGAAGTTGAAAAATCAATTAAGAGTAGCCATTTAGCTTACCTGTTGTAATCTCTCAGAGAAAACTTCCCCAAAGGTTTCCTACTTGTATCGTTCTTGTAATAGATGACAAAGTGGCCATAGATGATGACATAACGGAGCTGCCACGCACTCAGCGTAGGAATCCTCAACGGGAGTACGCCACCGACGGACTGGGTGACTCTGTTGACTCTGTTTTCTGCACCTCTCTTGTAAATGAAACCCTGATGGAGGACATGCTGTTCGGGAAATTGACTGATACCTAATTTGCACAAAGAAAGACGAGCACATTTGAAAATAATGCCGTAATAAAATTTGCAATGCTTCGATCTGTCTACTGTATCTGTCCCTTCCTCTAATTCTACCAGTTGATTCCGAAATGCTGGAATTGTAATACATACTGTACACATTGTGTGATAGTACATGATCAACTGGGGTAACTGTTCATGTCAGTGCTGAAGTAAAGCCTATTCTAAACAGAACACAACTGCATCCACCCGCATTTTTGTCATGTCAAACTTGCTATACTTAGGCAATAAAGAAGTTTCTGGATAACCAGGTTTTGTGATAAGACTGTCCTCTTGGAGCTTTAAACAAATGCAAACTACTGGAATCTGTCATAAGGATATTGCCAGAAGAATCATGATATTGCATTTTGATGATCAATGTACTCTACCAGGCTGATTAACACTGATTCTCATTACAATTGGAGATGAGGGTAACCATTCATTTCAGGGTGAACTTCTTCCAACTTTACTAATGATGGGGAAACATTACTTGTGATAGGCTGGATGGTGCCAAGGATGGTGCAAAAGGTTACCAGTACCCTTGGAACAGTAGATGGAAGTGCATTTCTTGCGATGAGACAGGTAAGTGCGGAAAGGAGTAAACAGGGCAACCATCAGCGTTACTAGTGATGGATTCTCTGGCCACCTAGCAACATTACCTTTAACAGACAATTGTACTGCAAATAGCACTCAATGAAAACATGCACACTTAATGCACAATCTGCTATTCCTGCAATATCTTCAATCCTACATAGAGCGGGGCAACATTAATATGAAGCCTCTGGGCATGTTTTTTTCTTTTATGAAAAAGCCAAGACTGCATCAGTTGCTTACAGTTACAGAGCCATGTACTCACAAGAACTTAAAAATGTAAAACTTAAAAGATTGTGTATAAAGACATGGTATGCAGACAGAGACAACAACACACATCAAGAGATATCTCACGCACAGTACATGCAAGCTCGCATGCATGTCCACATGTGCAAAACCAACAGTGTAAGTACTGGGACTAACAGGAAGTTGATTCACCAGCCTATTTCTATACTACCTGGGCTTTCCCTTTAAAACAGTGCACTTCACAGTCAACAGTACCTAAAGCAAACGCTACGACATCACACATGTCAAGGAAATTTAACATCCTGGCAGGTACATTGTCATAGCAACAATCGATGTCTAAAACTATGCACATTGTACCTATCAGCTCTTCAACAATGGTCTACTGTAGTTAAATAGTCCCACCCGGCAGTACTTCCCAAGTACTATATGCAGTGAAGTGCATACATATAGCACAACTTGTGGCAACACACCTGTATGGTAAAGTAAGCTTACTACAGATAGCTCAAAAGCACTTCTGTAGGTTAGTACTACAGAAGGCCTATATGACAAAGGATTCTCAGATATTCTCCAAGAACTACTGCACAAAATACCAGCTTTAGTATGATATTCCTATCTGAAATATGTTATACCTACCACAAATCACTAATTGAACTGTAGTGTGCTACAAAAGTTACAATGTATCAGGTTTTTTATGCTACGAGAAATACCACGAATCACTAATTGAACTCTAGTGTGCTACAAAAGTTACAATGTATCAGGTTTTTTATGCTACGAGAAATACAACTGATTACTGTCAGAAATTCCTTATAAAGTAAGCTTATACAAACACCTGCTAGGACATGTTCACATAGAGAATAATAGCCAGTCATGATAGGCTACTTTTGCAGTGTATCCATACAAAGTACTGACTGCAATGTACAGTATAAACTCTACATGACCTAACATGAATTCACCTAACACAAACCCTATAGCCATTAATAACGCTAAATGTAGCGACAACATCCTGTGTTTCACTTTTGAATTACTGTAACATCTGACATCATCAAAGATAAAAGTTGAGAATTTTGAAAGTATAGCATTTCAATTATTTTCCATTTCAACTATTTATTGTAGTTGCCCACACATGACGTTTGCAACATAGAGCAATTTTAGCTGGTTGTACAAAAGACCATTGACCTGCAAAATGTGATCTCCCCCACCTTCCCCCCCCCACCCTCATCAAACTTGAGTCACTAACAGTTTCACGTCAGCTAGGCACTAGACATTGTGTAAATATGTAGCATTACAGTTCCTTCATGCTCCCTGTTAAATAGTGAATTGGAGGCTCTTAGTAAAATGTGGCAGAGTTGAATGGATTTGTCTGAGAAGTTTTCTGCTACTTTTGCGATGGCACTTGAAAACGTTTTCAGCCTTTAGTTTATCAGTAACTGTTTCACTCACATCCAACTCCGATGGCTGTACTAAGTTTATGGTCTAACAATAACTTCTGTGGATTCAGTTTCATTTTCTATTTCATTTTCAGTTTTTCATCAACTTTATACACGTCACGAGAAGTCCTCTTGCTGATCACCAAAATCTAGATCTGTGGCTGGCAGGGAAGGTGGGGGGAGGGGTAGCGGTTATAGACCCCAGCAGTGGCTTGAGGGAGTACCACCAATGTGAAAGGGCACCTGTGACGTGCAAGACAGTGACTTCTGATGATCTACTGCAGGGGGACATTTTTAAGATTCAGTCCATGCCACCACTGTTAAATACCAGTGAATAATTGCAATGATAGATGACACAGCAGGGGAGAAACTGGCTCTCTCAAATCATTTGCATATTAGTTCTTTTCTTACTTCCGTGATGAGACTGATCAAGATATTTAATGGAGTATAAACCAGCACTTTAAGTATTTTAAATAATTTAAGTTTTTAAATAATTTGTGTACTTTAGGTAAACTGTTTTTCTACAGTATGTGCAACAGTACTTTGAGGAATAAAAGTGTTGACCAAAATGAGAGAAAGGTTACAGGACAAGGCCAAAATAAGAGGAGTGGGAGTGACGGAACACTGAGGTGTCATCCCTTGCACTGGGTGAGGCTGGGGGGTCTGTGTAAAAGTGAAAGCACACTCAATCTATAGATCCAATCTATAGATACTAAAGGGATAATTTGTGCTCTTGACATGTTCAAAATGTCAAATAAGTTATTTAACATATGCTGGTAGTGCGCATACTAATTTATAATATCCCACCTTCCATATAAATTTCAAAGCAGCTCACAAAAGCAAATGGACAGAACACTGCAGTAATGTTATGAAAGAAAATGCTGAAGAATTCACAACTTGAAAATATAAGACAGTATTTACAAACCTATAAAGTTAATCAAATACAAAGCAGTGCCTATAAAAAAGAGTTACAGGTGTACTGTAGAAACAAGGTGACTTATCAAGCCTCAAGTATAGTGTGAAGTAAGAACTTAGTGTAAAATAAAGTAACAAATGGAAAGTCATATCTGTGGTAAGGTTTACGTTTGATTTTTCTTTGATAAAGCCCAGGAAACTAAAACAATAACTCGCACTTTTCCTTAGTTTATAGCCCCATCCTGACCTATGACAAGAGGAGAAAGGTATGATTGAAAGGGAAAAATGAGAGAAGAAATCCCACTGCAAATAGCATTCATACTCATTACAGTGTGTGACATGCAAAATATATTCACTACATGTACATGCAAACCTGTGTGTAAAACCAACTAAACTGTTTTCTGCACATAACTATTCTGTTGTTCAGTTGAGAATAAATTGTTGTCATGTATGAATTTTCAGTTAAAAGACTTGTATTCCCCAACCTGTCATGTATACTATAACTTACAAGAATCAAAGTCATTCATATTTCTTTTGCAGTTGAAATCCTAGACATGCCTCAAATCAGTAACTACTGGCCAATTTTTTCTTTGTCCCTAACGATTTGAACTTTTCACTCAGGATGCAAAATATCTGTAGCCTACTGTATAGTGGCTTGAAGTAACCAATTGGTTTCAAACCACTGTCAACTGAAGGCAATAATGTGTCTATGTACACATGAAAAACCAGCATCCTAAAGCCTTATCTCTTAAAGCATAGTAAGTACTGTATTACTTCCGTTCAAGACTTTGTCCTTTTGATAGACATGTTAGGGAGAGAATAACCACAAGCATATAGAAAGTGCAAACTACAGTACCTATATCTACAGTAAGTACTGTATGTTGCCATATAGGGTACTGTATTTGGTACAACCACGAACGGCTCTGGTCGGGTGGCGTAGATGGTCGATCCGTTGAAAGTACTTGTATACGGTATACTACAACCACTAACATCTCTGGGTGGTGCATGGTTGATAAATTACAAGCACACAGTAATAGCCATCAATCAGAAACAAAGCGACACGCTCATCTAGAAAAGCATTGTCATTATTCAGAAGTTCCAGAGTAAAAGCATAAATGACCGTCTGCTACTGTAGAATCGTCTTTTACCATTTTATAGATACTGGTTTCTCAAAGTTTGATGAAAATGCAAAGATGATGACGTGGAGTGTTGCACATTGTCAGTATTTTTTTCTGTTAGGTCTTACTCACAATAACTTGCAATCTGGCTAACAATTTGTTAAGTGATACTTTAAAGAAGATGATTCCAAAATAAAACCCTTAATAGAACCAAAGGACACCATAATCCACACAACTCGCTTGTGTGGGTACTCACGGGTGACTGTAGTTACCCATTGCTTCACTAATGCATACAATGATGTCTTCGAAATTAATTCTAGCACCGCCCCCCCCCCCCCCCTTAGGCCTAGCCTGCTGTCTTTGCCTTTTGCTTGACTTGCTCACAACGTTTGAATTGAGGCATATCATGTGAGTGCCTCCCTTGACATCACAATGTTAAAAATTTGCCAGCAGTATGTTAATTCATGATGTGAATGCAACCAAAAACAAATTTGTTTGTAAAATGGTCACTATTTGCTGGATTTTGACGGAAATTATGCCTACCGTACTTTCAACCTTTGCAATCATTAAAGTCAATACTCCAAAATGTATTTTTGTTTCACATGTCCTTTAAGCCTCAGGGTGGTATAGTTTAGGTTGATGATCCATCACAAGCATAGTTACTAACTAATAACCATGTGCATTCCACTAAGACCATAAATTATGGTTGGAAGTACTACAGTACATGTATGTGATATTTCTAGGTGATATATGGTTGATGTGGACATCAAAAACATGTAATTAGACCTATACTATGACCATGTATTATCCCTTGAATCCATATAGCCATAACTACCTCTAGGTGATATATGGTTCGACTTGACCCATTAGCATCTTGAATACACAATGCACTTAACAATGACCATGAATAATTCTGGTGGTACAGTATGTTGTTGATTCACCATGAGCATTTAACCATATATTATCCTTTCAACTCATAAACTATAAGCCTACCTAAGTATTGCATGGACGGTTGAGTTGGTGTGTCTTCTGTTATCAGTTGTTACAGTCTTGGAATACTACATCCTGATATATGCATGTGTCATTTGAAGTAGTGACTTTTTCTTGTCAGTCTCCGTTTGGTCGTCGTCCCAAGTCTAGTGACTAAGATCTTAGCTGTAGTTGTTAGAAGTTACAGCAAACGTCAGAGCACATATATCACCGTTACAGTGTCTCCTCGAAGAGTCTTTGGTGTGTCACTCTTCCATCCAAAGTCCTCTGTTCTTTAACCCCATCATACTGTACGTTCTCTTATGCGGATTACACCGACCCTGCTCGAGGCCACTCATCTAAGCTACAATACTGTGGGTGAAACACTGTTGATTGACATCCTTGTGTGCCAGGAGAGTGGAGGTTCCTGTGATTTTGCATCAGGATTATTCCACAGTTCTGGTCTGGTCTACCTGGATTTGTAGTTGCCTCCCTAAGCAGGTTGTCAGCAAGTTTGTGTTGAGACAGGTAAGTGCTGAGTAAAGTATTGTTTGCTCCATCACAATCATTTTCTTACTATGACCATATATTAAAATTTCAAACCAGAAAACTAAAACTTACTATATCCATCAATGTCTATTGGAGCTATAGGTGGGTGATCCATCAATACGGTCTGGAACTTCTCTGGGAGTGGAATCATCCCGGCTGATGATCCATGGAGACAAGCAGTCGCGGAGTTGGGATCAAAGAATGGCCGATCCATGGTCATGTGAGCGACACCTGGTCAACGCTTACACCTCAGCAATCTGGAATTAAAAAAAAAAACACTGTGAAAAGCTCTGATGTTTAAACTTTCAAATTTCACTAGCTGGTCACAACACATTATGACTCAACAACAAACCCACAATACTGCTTGCACATCTGACAAGGAGAGTCCCACTAAACTCTTGATAATCTAAACATGTGAAGTTTTACCAAAGTAACATTTTGGCACATGCTATGACAAATCTGCTGTAGTTGATCTCGAGAGTTTCCTCTCTCGGTGGTGACTGTTTCATAATTTGTCATGGACTTTACCAACTGTCTGCAAAACTACTTAAACCCTCCTATTTGTTTGTGGACACACCCTGCATGAGTTTAACAAATCAGGGGTTTGGTTCCTTTTAACCGGTTGGTTGATTCTGAACTTGTTGCTACAGGAATTGCTTGAAAGTCACTTCACTAGGCTGAATTTAAAAGATAATAATCCAACATAAATTTGAACATAAACCTTAATTGTTCAACTCAAAGACATTAACCAAAATATTTTACTTTTTGCACGCAACAACACTTTCATCCCAAACTGCAATTTTCATTCTACTTTCTCTATTCTTCAGCTGGAATCCCCCTTTCACCCTTAAGGTTAACGGAAGCAGTGTTTCCATAGAAGCTACTACGATGTGATTTGACACAGTGACTTTTCAGCTTGACACATTAATGTTCGTGGGAAAAAAAAAAAACTGAAAAATAGAGTTCCTTTTTGTTTTTTTTCAAACTGATGCAATGTGAGCGACAACATTTGCCCCACACATGCACAGTTCTATGAAATCCCCAAAACTCGCTGGTGTGGGTATTCGTGAGTGACAACACTTACAGCACCTTTTGCTTACACTATGGATTGTTTGACCTTGCTAAACAGGCACCCAAATTAAGTTCTAACACCATGCCCTCTAAGCTTAGGTGTGCCCTCATTCGGCTTTGGACCACGTGTGAGTAAAATGTCTAGTGAGTCAGACTTTTCTCATATTGAGTGTAAGGATGGTAAATGACGTGATGGATCATTTGTAAGAGGAAACACTGACTGGGTGTTAATTCACAACTTCGTTGTACAACTGGACACCATAAAAATGCTGCAAATGAGGGTGATTAAGTTCTGTAAAACGATATCACAAGTTCCAGTCACTGACATTTGTCAACAAAGACCTTTAAAGCAACTATCAGCCTATCCATTCACTATAAACTATTGTGACTGCCTTACAAGTGCTCGAAACAGAACCGAAATCTATTTATGGGTGTGTTTCTGTTATGAATGGTACTGTTTGTATTGTTCAAATTCAACACACCAGGTAGCTACTGCTGATTTTGAATAATCATCTACAGTAGTATCATGACACAAGTTTCGAAACGCCTTAAACAGTGTATAAGTTTTTGAGCATTTGTTGGACTAGAAGGTCACATTTAATCAGTAATTTTAGTAAGTTCATTTGGGGTTGATGACAGGTGTATATATGTGGTCTCTGTATTGATGATTAGATGTGACAACACAACAAGTTGTGTGTGTGTGTGTGCATGTGCGTGTGTGTGTGTTGTTTTGGGCTCTTTTACTGAATGGTTTCGGCTAGATATGGGTGAGATATGATGCAGGAAAGGAGAAAGATTTCAAATCTGCTTAAGTTACAAAAAATAGTCCAGACCATCCCTAATATTTGTCACAAATGTAGAACAGTGAATAGCCATCACACAAGGCATTTTCCCTAAGCAGTACCCACTAGGTCAACAAAACTATTGGAATTGCAACACATTTTACAAACACACTCAAGACAGCCACATGAATAATTCGTAATCACGGCATGTTGACATCAAAATCACACAGTGGTTTTGCTTGCTCATTTCTGTGCAACTGCTCTGTCAGAGGTTTAACCCACTCATTCAAAAAAGTTGGTGGATTCAAACGATCCTCACGGATCTACACGTGAAGAATTTGAAGCATATTGATAGAATGCTGACATGTTTAATGTTGCACAATGGACTGTGCAACAGGTTTTGAATATAGTCTGAACTATTCTTAACAATGTCTCACAACATTAGACAGAGATACATGTGTTGATTAAGTATAAAATATGAATAATTGAATAATATGAAAAACAGTGAAAAATGTCTAAAGTACAGTAACCCTGCATGTGATTGTGCAGTGGACAGTATATACTGTACATATTCATGTCAGAGAGACGTACAGCATGGTCATTTATAGATCTTTGCCCTTTGTCAGTGTTTCAGGGAAGAGAAAGGTACAGGTAGGGGAAAAAATCACCTGTCACGAAATCTGAAAAAGAACCACTGTGCCTGTAAGTACTCATCTTCCAGAAATTTTAATATGAAGATTGTCTCGACACTTTTGTTTGCCCTACAAAATTCAGACTCTCCAAGAAACTTATCCTCAATCACTGTTGCTTGAAATCAAACAGACCAATGGGAATGGATATAAATGTTCATTTATACAAAAATGGGGCTTAAATGATGTTCTCTTGGAGTGGCCTCAACATCTGACTTTCAGTGGCAAAATAATATGACAAATTTTCAACTCATATTTCAGCTTTCACTGCATAGCAGGTACTAAAATTTTCGAAAAGCCAAGTCAGCCAACATTCCACAATATTCAATGACTATTGGTTTTACTTAAGTAACAGGGGATTTAAATTTACACAGTGAAAGTGTAATTTTTGTTGGAGTGACATCGATCTACAAATGAAACTTTTCACACTAATCAAGAAAAAAAATTACGTGAACTCCGCTTCTAAAGTGCAAAAGTACACATCAGCATTCGGCAAAACGTGATCTACAATATCTCTGTCGAGATGCACGAGCCCACTCATCAACAAATTCCTGACGCACACACATCCCACAAGATTTATTACGCTTGGCAAGTTTTGAGAACTGTCTAATGCAGGCTTCCCAAAGTGGTGGACGACGTGGTTTGGAGTGGCACGCAAATCGTACTGGGAGAACATTGAAAAGTTGAACATTTTTTTAACCATGCTGACAAAAGTTAGTTTGTCTCAAAAATAGGAAAATTTGTTGCTTCCCAGAGTCCAATTTAAAAAATTGTACGATTATGCATCTGAGCCCCTTCTACGACACAAAAATTCCACAAGGAGACACACCATCCCCCTAAACCCCTCTCCCAAAATGGCAACCAGAGGTTCATTGTATCAAGGACATTTTAAATGTGGTGATTCGGCAAATTTAGTTTAGGAAGCCTGGTCTAATGGCTTTATAGCAGGTCGATACCGTTACCAATTTATGCTCAACAGGACAATACCATTTTTTAGATGAGGAAGCACAAATCCTTATTGGGACAAACAAAGGAGTTGAAACATGCCAGCATATATTGTATCCCATAGTTATTGAATAAATGCACTGTGATACTTAATTTGTGACTGGCTAAGACATCAGTAGCTGGAAACGCTACAGTAACTCAGGAATGAAGGAACACAAGAATTTGCTGTGTTTCTATTTTGGCATTAATTCTTTTTTTTTTCTTGCCTATCGGCACATTTAATGGCTTGGAATGAATCAAATGTATATCAAAATACTGTATGTCTGTCTTCAAAGCTGAAATCAGGCCAGCAATGCATGCTGGCTATGTTAAGTCATGGACCAGTGTTGCCCTTTCTGGTCAATTTTTTTAGATTCGTCAAGAAGGGAGTGAGAGGGACAATGTGGTCTGATTTATGATCAACCAAGAACAATAATGTTAACAGGAAGAACAATAATAAGAAACAGTAATTACAATTGTCGTATGGTGCTGACTCGCGTTAGTGTTTAATTAAGCCAATTCAACATGAATTTTCACATCATTCTTAGGTTTGTCAACTGTTCATGAATGTACACTCTTTAAGGAAATCAGTCTCCCAATTAACTAAATAGACCCAGATGAAAAACAAAAGTAATTTTACCAAAAAGGAATGAACTGTACACCATCAGTACATGTATGCTATCCCAGAGGTTTAAATCACATGCAGTTGAAACAAACAGCATTCAATGATACAGTACCATCTATTTCACACAGAGGAAGTGTTAGCGTACCATGCAGAAGTGTCAGCGCAAATACAGCAAATTGTTTCTTCAAATACTGTTCCCATGGTTAAGGCAAAATGACAGGATTTTTTTATTTTATTGGGAGAGCAACATGCAATTTGTCACAACAAGTGATTAAATATGGTTCTAGTGGCTCTCCTCTATTCTAGTATCCAGGATCTAGCTACTACATCACAATGTATTGAAATCTTAACGTTGACCTCAACCTCACAGATGTTTTTGTACCTATGTTTTAATATGATACCGATGGTACAGTACCTGATTCACAAATGTACTGCACGAGTACACGGTACAATTACACCACTTTCAGTAAGTCTTTGACAAAATACCACTCTGAAAAAGAACACCATTTATCAAAACAGGCATCATAAATAAAACTTAACTCTGAATTTTTTATTTTTTCTGTTTGTGTTCCTGCATTTTTTTTTTTTTGACGTTTGATACACATTGACAATGGATTGAGACCCTGACACCATTTCAAAAAATATCAGAATGTCCAGATACAATCTTGGACAAAATACCTTGGGACACCCCTCACCCCCGTCCAATGTTGTCTGTAGGATTGCTGTTCAAAGGGTGCATTCACTTCTATAGCGCAACACTGGAAAGGAGCGCGGGGTTTCATGTTATCCTCTCACCTAAAATTCAGTATTATATTTGCAACGTACGGCAAAGTGTCCCGACAATTTTGTTCAAGATTGTAGCCTGACAATACAGTATCTCTATAAATGTAATGTATTGAGATAATAATAATGGATAAATTTAGGTACTGATGTCATGTGGCATTTTTTGGCAAGCCACAGCATGTGCTAGAATGGTGATTATAGGAATTGCCGTGATAGCATGACTTTCACAGAGCCTGTCTCTGTAGTCACACTTATAAAGATACTTAACTACTTTTTACTCCTTTTTTTTTTACTCTTTTTTTACAAAATCATGCATGTCCTAAAGCTTATGTATGAAAAATTCCTATGTGCACTGTCAGCAGTTTTAACAATATTCCAGTAAAGTAGGCCTCTGGCATCTTTTATTTTGTGTTCCACAATTTCTTTGGTAAAATCTTGATTATGATGGGCTTTATCGAGTAGTGAGAATATTGATTTGAGTAAAGTTTGGACATTCAAAAATTTTTGAACACTTATAAAATACCAAAAACTAAAGAGTGCTGTCTTGTGCACAATTGAATTTGTACTGATGCTAACATTGACAACTATTATTTCTATTGTTATTTTTTTCTATTCACCAAAGAGTTTTAAAGGGGAAATCAGGGTTTATATTCACAATTTATTTCACTACAATTCCCCACCGGTATCGTACAATGAGTTATAACTAACAAATATGATCAAGATCATCTTAAAACATGTGGACAATTTCGAGAAACGAGTCAAATTCGCAAAAAAACGATGAAGAACTCCAAAAGTCTGTAACATCCATATTCATTGAATCAAATATGAATATTTAATACTATCGCCTTTTCAAGGTATGAGGAGGTGGAGCTTCCTATTTAGTGCAGTAAACAAAACATCAAACGAAGTCGCGGCATGAGTGAGCAGCTGTATGGTTTTATTTGCACATACCAGTAATTTCCTTTCGCGAAGACCTACAGCATGGCAACCATAAACATTCGGTCATGTTTACTCATATAACGTCATCTCAGTCTTACGCTGTGATTGGTCATCGTATAGAGGATGCTGTCTTGTCTTGTACATAAACGTTTTATTTTTGTGTTTATTTTTTGTACCTGATAAATATTTAGAATTCTGGTTCAACAGTAATTAACGCAATGATTACCGTTTGTTCTGTCTCCACCACACCAACACCCACACCTCCCCAATGTCTCTACATTTTGGTGAACAATCAGTTTGGAAAGAAAAATCAACTAAAGGTGAATTTTCTCAGTCAAACCCTGATTTCCCCTTTAAGTCCTATGGCTACTAACAATGTGAAATATTTTATGCTGCTGTTGCAGTGTTCATGAAAGGGCTCAAAAACTAGTAGGAGGGGGGATTTTTCCCTTCCCAATTTGTTTTTTTTTGAGAGAGAGAGAGAGATTTCAAATCCTATTAGGGAGATTTAATGATTTTAATGATTCAGCCACTCCAGTTGGATCACTTTTCCAACTGGATCCAACTGGATCACTTTTTTCTTCCTGGACTGTTGGGGTTCCAAAACACTCACAGCAGCAGCTCCAGAACCAATTCCTTTACTAACGTTGCTACTGCTTGTACTAAACTGCCATGTCCCATTAGGCCTAACATTATGAGCTGTCAAGCTGGTCGCACTCGAAGCAGAATTTGAACTTCCTGAAGGCTGTAAAGAACTGGGGTTTGCACAGCTTGAGGAGTCCCTTTCTTGAGTTTTCTCCCTTTGACTCGTTTTGTTCCTTTTGATGAAAAAATGCAAATCTTTCGTGGCCATACAGTAGTTACTTAGCACAATAAATCTGAGAAGTCTAGCAATCAAACAAACCAAATTGCATGTTTTCGAACATCGATCAGTCACAAAGACTGTATTCATGATAACAATTAAGATTTCGATCCAGGGCCGCAAGCTAAGCAAGGATTGAGTCCCTGGAATGGCTGAGGCAGGCAGCAATAACATTAATTAGGATTCAATGATAGCACAGCCAAGGTGAATTTGATGAAATGTTGATACCAAAGTTATGCCAAGGTATCAGCTTTCACAAAGCACAACACAGGGGTTATTTATACCTCACAACACATTACCTGCTATACAATGATTATTTCATCACAAATCCAATGGTATTGCCTCAGCCTACTTTTTGAGAATCAGCACCACTCTAATTCATCAACTTGTGTAATGATAGCCTACTAACCATAACAGCAACACCTAACCCTAACCTTTACTACAGGTTGTACAACACCAAGTTAATGTTTGTTAGCCTAAGTGTTTTATTACAGTTAGCAAGATCATTCAGAATTTGAAGTGATGGTACTTGGTAGCCAAGCTATGGTCTGATCTGGGTTACACCTAATTAGATCTGAGGAATATGGCAGGCATACTAAGTTATTGTAACTTTATTTTATTTACCGTAACGTATAGCCTCACTAAATTTTACTTAGGCCTACTGTATTGGCTAGGCCGACACCAGTCAGAACTGTAGCTTATTACTAGGCCTAACTAAGCGTAACTGCAACTTGCTGTAACAATACAGTTACACCTACGTGAGCTTACAGTGTAAGTGTAGGCCTAAGTACTGTAAGCTAGCATGCTACCTAGGCCTAATTAGGCAGTAAGGTCTATTCAGTATCACTCAGTCACGTTATGCGAACTGAACTTGCACACTGACACATAGGCTAGGGTGGCTAACCAAGGCTGGGTAGGCTACGAATTTCCCTTACCATTTGATGCGAAGACTACAAACACTGTATTTATATTGACGCTTAGTTATCCATTGTTATCATTCCTTCCTTCGTGGTGTGAAAGGTCCAAATATTGAAACAGCGATGTTAAAGAAATCCAGTCAAACCTTCGCGGGAACGTCTCAGTACACTGTACTGTACTTGACTGAACGTACGACACTTGGATCGGCCGTTAATCCTCGCATATGCAGACACCTGTGTGTTCTGCACATTGGGGTTGTACACCAAATGCATAGGTCTACTAACTTCACGCAAAGTACATTCTAACTTTCAGAAATTACGTCATGAGAACAAACTTTGAACTTAAAGAGGGCGCTAAACGAATTGATTTTTGCTGAAAAATACCAAAGATTTGAGGTAAGTGTAAGAAACGTAGAAATAAATCTTTGTCGTGACCTCATTTACAAACTAAAATCGCAAAACTAATGTGGTCTGCAAAGCCTTGTAGAAGTTCGCAACACATGTAAGGTACCACTCTTGACACATTGGCCATTTATGGCAGTTTCAATTTTGCGTACCTTAGGTGGTGGGTTAGATTTCCTGCTAGAGGCAGTGGCGGCGCTACGGAGGGGGGGGGGGGGGGGGGTAGGGGGGATGAGGCGGCATTTGCGCCTCCAGATTGTTTCCTTGCCCCCCCGTTCCCCCCCCCCCAGTTGCTCTCACCCTTCCCAATCAGATCTTGTACTCATCCAAAATGAATTTAATCACAAAACTATGTATTGGCATTGGACTGAATAAGAACAGCTTCCGGGGAACCATGATTGATAAATGCCTAATTTATGTTACACAGGCTGCCAGTTTTCATATCATGCCCGTAGCCACTTCAACAGCAGGCCAGCCTGGTCAGACCAATTTTCTCTGGAATGTTTACCGTCCAGCATAAGGGAAGGGCGGGTAGGTGGTTGTTTTCCCAAATATAGGGATGTCGTTGTTTTCTTAAATATAGGAATGGAATGGAAGTGTATGTAGCCTATGTGTGTGTGGGTGTGTGTGTGTGTGTGTACTCGGTGGTACCGCGTCAATGTGAAATGGTACTCCCAAAGAAAAAAGTTGGGAACCTTGGAGTACGGTCAACCGAAAAAATAAATAATATAAAAATAAATAATATACCTCTCTGGGCTTAATTTTCCACTAAGAGATATGCTAAAACCTCAGCGCTTCCGGGGTTTCGTCCCCTGGACCCCACCAGGGGGCCTAAGGCGGGCCCCTGGACCCCACCCGCAAGGCCTCGCGCCTCGCGCTCGGTTTCGCGCTGCGCGTGAAAATCTTTGCCCCCAACATTTTCCTTTGCCCCCAGTTTGTCCCCCCCCCCCAAGTCTGACGTTCTGGCGCCGCCACTGGCTAGAGGCTGTTAAGTTACCATACCTTGACACTGGGGCAAATCATACATTTCCTCCAATTGATACTGCTCCGCCTGCTAAAAGTTCATAACTTTTCCATAATTGCTTCAATTGTTACCATTTTCACACCATGTATACCTCAACTCGCCTACTTCAATATTCAATACACAAAGAACCCATCTCATAGGATAAAATACCAAAGAAGTTAGACAAATGTCCCTGACAGTGACTTTCACCGACACAGGTGAACAAAATGTGGAGGAAATTCCATCTTCTATATAAGGTATACTACCTTATAGATGCAGATTCAGACCTCAGATCTGTACATTAGCGTTAATGTACAGATCTGTGATTCAGACAAGAGCTAAAAGCCTGTACCACAAAAATAGATATCCCACACCGAGACAAAGGAGGGCAACACTGCAGAACCACCCAGTGACGGAACAATGTGGGGGGGGGGGGCATGGGAGAACCTGTCCCTCACTACAAGATCCAATGGCAAAGTGAAGAATTGAAGAAAAAGCTAGAAAAACAAATGAGAAAAAACATGGTGAAGGAAAGGGAAGGAAAATGCAAACTTGAGTATATTAAGCGTCCTTGGATTTCAGGGAATGATGATGGTGTTGTCCATACTTAGCCTTCAAAATTTAAACAAGTATTTCAGTATTCACCAGGAAATTTACAACTTTTTATCAGGGTTTTATAGCGAGGAACTTCTTATAATGTAAGAAGGGTTTTCCATACTGACGGTACCTTTTCCTGGAGCTTTCTAAACTTGAAAGACGATTTAAGGTAATCTAGGGTGTATTTTGATGTAAACATTTTGCGATACGAGAAAACCAGAGAATATTTCGATAAAAATATCCCTAAGTAAAGAAAAATATCCCCAAGTATGTCCGTAGCTGAAAATGGTACCGTCAGTATTTCCTTGCATTAATTTCCAAGTATAACCTTTGATAAAATTCATATTAGTCCCTTACGTTATAGAAAAGAAAAATGTCCCTCCCCACATTGCCTCTGTTGAAAACCATAGCATAAACACATTTTTATCTAATGAAAATTAGCACTAGAGAGTAAAGACCCTTGGGAGTCAATCCCATTGAGACCCTCCGCCTTTGGTGCCCCGTTGGAGAAATATATGATACTGAATCAACTGATGTCTGATACTGACCGTATGCGATGTGGAAACCATTCCCATAACCATATTCTTTCCCAGTAAAAACGGACCCTCCCTAACCCATAAAGGTCTGTCTCACTGGTACATCGGTATAGTCGAAACACGTATGGAACATTTGGGAGTGTCGTCCGCAAGACTTTTAGGGTTCCTGGATAGAGAAATCTGCATAGAGAGTCTCCGTATAGGAACTCTACAGACTATTTCAGAGGAGCGCCACTATCAGTTGGCGCAGGTCGTCAAATGAATTTCGTTGCTTTGCAACCACCTCCCTCCTACAGACCACCGGAAACGGCACTTCCACGGCGTCCTTATCTGCATGTACTCAGCCTTTAAATATCTCATGTCTGTAATTCTGCAGTAACAAAAACAATATATGAAATTTACACAGTAATGTAAATGTAACAGTAATGCATGAGATGGGTTGAGACAGTATAAGTCGCAATTGAATTAAGCATTCTCTTTCATTTACATGCAGCATTTGGCAAATATTGGCAGCTGAACATCCCCCTCCACCCCTCCCCACGCACACATACACACACACAAACAACCCGTTTTTGTAACGTAAAGCAGATTTGAGGAAATAGTTGGAGTGGAGGGGGGAACAGTAATGGCTTCATAACATTTCTTCTACATGGACAATATTCAATACTATCGCCTTTTCAAGGTACGAGGAAGTGTGGCTGAACAGTTTCATACGTAGCCTACGTGTGCCGTATGTATCATCAAGGAGGTTCTACAAGGATCCTTGTAGAACCTCCTTGGTATCATCAACTATCACTAAACTCTTGTTTACTTAGCATTGCGCAATGCACGAACAGCATGGGAACCATAAACATTCGGATATGTTTATTCATATAACGTCATGTCAGTCTTATGCTGTGATTGGTCATCGTGTAGAGGAGGCTGTCTTGTCGAGTACATGAAAGTTTATTTTTTGTACCCTGCAAATATTAAGAGTTCTCATTCGACAGTAATTAACTTAATAATCACCATTTCTTCTACCTTCAAACACCTCCCCAACGTCTCTATAGTTCGGTGAATAATCAATTTAGAAAGAAAAATCAGCTAAAGGGGAATTTCTTCAGTCAAACCCTGATTTTCCCTTTAAGCCTTGTAAAAGTTTGCAACGGATATAAGGTGCCACTGTTTGGGAAGCTTACACATTGGCCATTCATGGCACTTTCAATTTTCTGCGAGAGGCCGTCAGAATTAGCATACCTTGTCACTGGGGCAAATCATACGTCGCCTCAAATGATACTGTTCTGCTAGTCTTGGTCAAGACTTAGTGAATCTTTCCCCTTTTCCTGTCCACATTCCAACAACACCTGTTATTACCGCTACTCCCTTGTACGGCCCCTTCTGTTCTGAACTGTTATCCTTGAGTTGCTTTCGTTCACTAATGATGATTGGGCATTGATCGACTCTTACAGCGTATTGAGACGCGTGCTGTATGAATGAGTTAGTAGAACTGTATGGTATGAGTAAAGGAAGAAGAAAATACTACCATCGTCTTAACACAAGACTACTGTTCTGCCGGCTTAAAGTCCCTAATTTTTTTATAATTGCTTCAATTAGCACTATTTTCACATCATGCATGCCACAAGCGAGTCCATCTCAAAAGATAAAATACCAAAAAAGTTGTCCAAATGTCAACTACAGGGACTTTCACCGTCAGTAAACAAAATGCCAAAGAATGCAACCTTAGACTCCATCAAAGTGTAAAAAAAGTGGAAATGGGACTTCGCACCTCTCTGTCCTTATTACGGTAATTTGAGATAAAGTTTATTTATTTTTTAGAACGGAAATGAGAAAATTAACACTTCCTCTAAGATTTGCTACTTTTTTTTTATTTCAGGTTACAAGAAATTCGGGGGAAAAACGTGTTAGTGTCTCCTCCAACCCCCTCCCCCGTCTCCCCGAATCGATCCATCATGATAGGTCAAATGTTTGCTTTACTTGCAACAGCAGGCCTGTAGGGCCTATTCGGTTCAACGACATCAACAAATTGAAAGAGTAACCTTGCGTTATTTGACCTGGTGTTGATTTATTATAGTAACTTTAAAGTAACACCGATTTGTCTGTTGTAGTCAACTCTCGGCTGTGGACATTAACTTTTAATTCCTTCACACAATAAACGCAGAGAGTAATTTCATATCAATGTCATAGAGAAATTTATTTACCCACTCTCTCTCTTTTTTTGTGTGTGTCAACAGTTTCATAAAATTTTATCTGGAAATGCAATTGAAACCCCTTCACTGTTTTCGGAAAATATGGCTCAATGAAGTTATATGTTTATGTTATTCAGGTTCAGGGGTCGAACGCCCCCCCCCCCCCCCTCCGCACACCACGAGATCTGGAGTTCCGCCCAGCCAGGGGTATGATAGTGGGCCTACGTTAAAATATAGCCTAATGAGTTTTGATTTGTTGGTCATGATTGCCGGGTAAAATTTTCAACTTGTGGTAAAATCGCGCTCCCCCCCCCCCCCCCCCCCCTCCGCCTCCACTGAAAAAGCTGCATAGTGAGGCCTTATTACGATTAAATTTTACACGAGTTTCTTCAATTTTTGTCACAAAGAAGTTGAAAGAACTTCTTTATTCATAAAGGGCCAATAGCAAAGAAGTAGCATCCAAAACGGAAGGGTAGCCTATATATAAAACAAAGACCTCGAAAACGAAGATGGAAAACGAAGACTCGGAGTTAAAGCACCAAACTTTAACGGAGACCGGTCTATTCATTCCATTTATTTCGTTGTTGAAAACGATGACAGTTTTTGGGGATGCCAAATCTTCCCCAGGATGGTGATCGACCAACATGTCCGCCCTCCTCCTTCGACTGGAAAAGTCTTGGTCATGGAACGACAAATATAGGCCTACCTCATTTATTGGATTTATTCAAGTTGTGTCTGCTTGAATTATGAATTCCATGAACGTTCATACGAGATGTTAATCTCATTGTGTAGACTTCTTTTTCTCTCATACCAATAAATCATTCCCTCAGTTATACCAGGAAGTTGCTGTTATAGGTAACTCCCTTATTTCACATGTCTTCCATCTTCCATCGTCGTTTTCAAGGTCTTGGTTTTCCAGATATTACAGGTTGTCCATCTTCGTTTTCAAGGGCGGAAGCCTGCGACGGGCCGTGATACCGACATGTTAGTTGCTAGGCAACACCCAAACTGCTCATGACTGAAATTGATGTATACATTTACCTCAGTGTACAGCGCCCACTTATCGTTAATTTGTTCATACGCTAGTTTCGCGATATTGCTAATGTTACAGTCCGTCCTATACTAAATTAACGACAACGTTAGTTGGCGTAGCCGAGGAACACAGACTAAGGGCTAGGGCCGGGCTACTGCAAAAAGCAAGCACCATCCCAGGTTTCGCTGCGTAGTAACTAATACCCCTGAATACTGTTGGTGCACTGTCTAGCGCTGTATTTCAAATACTCAACAACTAATTTACGTAAGTTGTAAATTGTTATCAGTGATCATTGTTTGCACAGTACGATCCTTCTTTAGGCCTACTTATTATTGCATTTACAGTATTAACTAAGCTCACCATCGAATAAGAAACGACTTATATAAAAACCCTCGATCCTATGCTAAGTTAGTTTAGCTTTTAGGGTCAGCCTAGGTCGGGCCTCAAACGACATAGGCTAGGTGTCTATATAGGCCTAAATACAAATAATTTCGTTATGTAACCCTCGGGAGATGAAAGTTATTTTAGGCCTTGCTTGTCTTTAAATTTGCAGTCTACACTAAGTTTGTAGCCTCTTACATAGCTCACTTTATGCCTATTATTCACCTAGGCCTAATTTTCTCTTACTTGTTGTCTACTTTTTGCTAGTCATTAATTGTAACCATGCTTACACAATTATAATATTATAGGCCTAGGTCCAAAGGTGCTAACATTTGAAGTATCTTATTTCAGAATTGTATCTCTTTTCTTCACTAATTGGTTCAAATGGGAGGGTGTCACAAAGGATGTTGTTGGGAAACAGTAGTAATTGTCATGGAGGTTTGTCGCTGGCTACATCTAGCATTTTCCTTTATTTCGTTAAGCACTGATTTAGGTTCTGGAAGTTGCAAAAGACTTCTAAATCTAATTATTCATTTGTAATATTGCCAGTTGTCAAGTTCCTCTCTTAGTTATTCTTGTGGATAACTACAAGTCTTTAGATATTGTGCCTTGGACTTCCAGAATGCATTGGCATACATGTAGGATCTTGTTGCCTGAAATAAGCTATTAGGACACAAAATCGCACTGACAGGGAAGACAGTAATATTGCATATATCTTGCAGGCAATCCATTTTTTGGTGCTACGTACAGTACCACTTTTAATAAAAGTGGAGTTGGGTAAATCTTGCTTTATTGCGAGCTGAATTTGCCCTTTTTTAATAATACAATTTAGTGATCACAGTCATTCTGCGAGCTGAAATGTTGTGAATATAATTGTATCTAAGTTCTGATAAGTGGCCTACATGAGCAATATAAACAGTTTTCAGCATTTTTCTGACAGTTATTGTTGTTTTGTCAATTGGACTTTTTATTTAAGAGGGAGAAGTTACATCATGTAAACCCTAGCCCACATCACAGTGCCTTCTCAATGTCTATGTTTCTCAAGATCTATAATGTGTGTTATTAATTATGTTGTCTGTTTAGAACAGATAAGCATAAACTATAATTCAGGAGGATGGCATCACTGTGAAAGAAGATACCTTACTCATCATGGAGCACAAGCTTGAACAGAAACAACTTTCTGAAGAGAAACTTCCAGAAGGGAAAGGAAACAGTTTACTCAGTGTCCCCAGTGATATAAAAAGCAGTGTCCACATACTTGATGATGAAAATAACAAAAGAAAAGAAGAAAGAGAACTTCTGGAGAAAGTAGAGAAATTGTTACTGGGGAAAGTCAAGGAAGGAGATAGAACAGCCATCTTCCAACTTGGACAATTTTACTTTGAATCTGTGAGTAAAGTGTCCCATCAGCCACAACAACTAGTTTGTTGCTGACCTCAGTGTTTGTGTAACGATCAGAATTGTTCACCATTGATGCCTAATGGTAATTTACTTTTTTTAAATTTAATTCAATTTATATCTACGATCATCAAATAATATCAGAGATAAAACAATACATGCAACAAATGTATAACAAGTTACTTGACAAGTCAAAGCAAACAAAAGAAGAGTACTGTACTGGAGGAATTGATGGGTAGGGGATCCAGAAATTAGCAAAATTTTTCTAGTCTGGCCCCTTTACAGAAAATGAAGAGTGAAGAAAGTTACAATAATAAAAAAGTAATTACATGAGAAAGGAAAGACACAAATAAATAAAATAAAGAAGAATCATGATGCATTTTTGTCTTATTAACAATTGCACAGCTAACTGTCAGTGGCCAATAAATCAAAAGGATGCTTTTTAAGAGAAGTCCATTTTATTAATGAATAGTTTTGTTACTTTTACTTTCAGTAGACAAGGAATTCCATAAGGTTACACAAAATGTACAAATTTGGGTTTCCTTTTGTTGTGGACTGGGAAAGGTGAAAACAGTTTTTACTTGATCGAGTATTAAAAAAGAACAGTAGTAATCGGATTTAAGTTGAGTGAGTTGAGTGATTTTTACAAAGCCATGTTGAAAACTGTTAAAAATTGAAAAATTTTGGAGACTGGCAATTGATGAGACTGTTGTTCATAAGGCATTCAAATATTTTGGAGACAGAAAATAATAGTGAGACAGGTCTATAATTGGAAAACATTTGATTACGTTTAAGATATATTGGAATGAATGAGAAAGTTGAAATCCCTTTAGTGAATGAAGCATCATGACAATTGAATCAAAGTTTTTGCAAAGTCTTCGATCGTTAGTGTGAAGAACGTAAGCCTCACAATTCTCATTTACAGGGAAAGCATTGACAAACTCTTGTTCAGTATAATAATTCCTAGTGTGGTGAGTACCATCAGGATCATAAATTACGTCTGTGAGTATAATATTGGCATTATTTGATATGAAATACTGGCATAAATAATAAAAAAGAAGTGCAGCTGATTGAATTAGCTTACATGACAACAGAAAGATAGTTATAAAAGCACACTGACAAATTTAACAGGAACAATTAGTTAAACAAAAATGTGAAACATTGATAAACAATATAAGAAGTTGGAAAATTTGCAAATTGTAATTAAAGATTTCTACTTAAACAAGTATATTGTGATAACTTTTCACTGCAGGTTGGCTAAGTCACAGGCATGAGAAAGAGTAACTTTCTCATGCAGTCATCTGCAGGTCTTACCATGGTAAAAATACTGCCGTCACAGGACCAACATCTGTCACTTTCAGTTACTTTTGAGTTTCAATTAGTAAGGATTGGTTTTGCTGAGTAAGCTCTTCAGTAATTACAATTCCTGTAGACTCACACTTTCTTCTGGCTTTCATTCATGTCAGTTTGCTTTGTTATGATGTTAGTTTAATGAGAAGAACCCTTGGCCAAGCATCCTTTTCTGGAGGTTTCCTGACACAATGGCAGCGGCCAATATCTGAATCATTGAGTGACACATTAAGCTTTTCATGGGCAGTTTGTTAAACTCCAACGTAGACTGGTTGGATGACTCTTTTATGCCAAATATGCGGATGCTGTTTCTCCTGGAACATTGCTCTAAATCGTTAACTGCTTTTTTACTGCAATAATCTAGCTCTAAATAGAGGACTTTTGAGGGCAAAAAGCTCCCTAAGTCCATCCCGCTCTTTTTCAAAGTTGCTTCAGATTTATTTTATTTGTAGTGATGCCTTGTGTTTAAGGTCTTTGACACATACATATGTATATTTGGAGGCAGCGATACGGTGCATTAATGTGCACCATCCTACATGTACAAAGCATGAAACAACAGGTTTATATAAGACGGATAGGTTAACAAAAAGATTCAAAGAATAACAGTTTTGCATGTTTTATTACTTTGCAGGAGAGATACAGAGAAGCCAAATACCAGTTTGAGCAGATTAAAGATTCAGATTTTCAAGCTCAGTTTCAACTAGGAATCATATTTTATGATGGACTTGGAACCAAAACAGATCCTGTGAGTCCTCTCTGCAAATTGAGTTCAATATGCTAAATCAAAAAGACACCTAGAATTTAAGAACACTACAGTATATGGGTTGAATGTCCAACCCAGCCTCGAAGCTCACAGTAATTTACATAAGCCGAGGGCACTGGGCCTGAAATAAATAATATGGTATAACGAATCACATGTTCTCCTCAATGTGGACCATCATCTTACTATGTAGGCAAGCCATCCAGGCTTGCATTCTTGAGATTTTAAAGGTTCTCAGAGCGTAGTCTGACCTCAAATGACCTTTGATGTCCACCAAAAACACAATTAGGGTTGTTGCATGTAATGTGGTCTATCAACGTAGAGTGCATTTATGAGATCAGTTCAAACTAACCTACTAGATAGGGATGTTACCAATCTTACAAATCGAATGAGATCAATCCAAGCTTGCATCTTGAGATATTGTTTGTACAAGGTTTGACATTTTCACCTCAGATGACCTTTCACCCTCACCAAGGACAATATGGTCTTTGTTCTCAACATGGTACATACGCATACGAAGCACTGCGTCAGTCCAAGCTTGTGCTCTTGAGATATCATCTTCACAAGCACAGCATCACAAGCACATACACACATACACATATGTGGCATTATGATTACAAACATTACGATTTCCATTGAATCCAAACATGAGTCAAAAGAGTTGAAAGTAGTCAATGTGATATATGCATTTCAACTGACATATTGCCACATTTATGTAAACAGTTACTCTAACCTAGCTGGAGGAAATAAGTGAAAGACCCAGGACAACAAAATATTTATCCACTTTAGCAAAGTGACATTATGTATGTCATCTCTCCAAATCATGCTCATTTAGCTCTCATGCATCCTTGAAATGGAGGTTCAGTAAGTTTGTGTAAGATTTCTTTTATCAGATTTGTCCATTGTTAGCATTGCTATTGCAAATATCAAAGGTCTGTTATGGGTTGTCATGTGTCATATGGGTTTTCATGTATTTCAGTTTCCTCTTTTTTTTTTCATTGTTAGGTACATCACCTATTTGTGCATTTAGTGGTATTTGTTTAAAACTTTATAGCCTTAAATGTGTTACAAATGGTCAACATATATCCCCCTCCGTGAAAAGTGGTGTTCATGAAAACAGAAAGCATGTTTTCATTTCACTGTAGAACACACATAGACTCTTGAAAATCCTGTGCTGCGGGTCAAGCTATGGCTTGATTAGATTGGATGCCCCAGTTTAGAGATAACCAGGGCTTTTTTTTTTAGGGGCGCTGGCGCGATTACGCTCCTCTGCGCTCCTTAAATCAACTCAGCGAGAGCAATTCATTGCGCTCCCAAAAATCTATTACCGCGTTGTTTCCTGCTGGAGAGAAATACAACCGCGCTCCTGAATAAAATGCATCGGAACTTTGTAAGGACAGCTACTGTACCAACTTCCCCGTTTTTCATTCAATTCACATTGTGAGTCTTTTTAATTCGGAGATATTAAGTGAAGTATCACATTGTTTATCTGTGCAATGTGTATCCACAATGGAGCTCTACGCCAGAATGCATTGGGCTTTATTGATACAGAAATATCTTCCATTGCCATCCTACCAAAAAAAAAACTCTCAGCCCGCAATAATGTATTTGCTTTGCTATTTTACACCATCCTGCCGTGTATTGTGTAACATATACAGTGTACTATATGTAGGCTCGCACATGTTTGTTGTGAGTAATGTAGTTTGAACATACAGCAGTGTGTAAGTACAAACTACAGGTACGCACCCAAACTTGAAACTTGAAAACACTAAAAGCAAGTCTGATTTCTGACGCTCCCCGCGAACAATGTCAAAGGGCCCTAGTGTGTGATTTTGTTCGCTTTACGTGCAAGATTTCCCTGCTTTACTGTGTAAAAGGATCGTAGAAGCAACGCTGCATCACGAGGAATGAATACGTGTCTAGTAAAAATATTGAAGTTAACCATTGCAACAGTTTATTTTTGCTCTCCTGAAAGACCCCAGGAGAACAAAAAAAACATTTGTGCTTTTGCAACTTTTGTGTCCAGGAGAGCAATTTCAGAGTACTGACAATCCCAGGAGAGCAATTCAGTGCTCTCCTTGATTTTCAAAAAAATAAGCCCTGGATAACATGAAACTGCATACATAACAGGTATCATGTTCTTTCCGTTGTACCAGAAAAAGGGCTTTGAGTACATGCTGAAGATTGCTAACTCAACAAACAAGAGAGCTAGCCATTTAGTACCCTTTGCCAGGTATAATGTCGGACGAGCTTACTTTGAAGGGTTTGGTGTGAAACAGTCTGACAAGGAGGCCGAAAGGTGGTGGTTGCTGGCGGCTGATGACGGCAATCCAAAGGCTAGCATCAAGGCACAGACTGCTCTAGGAATGTACTATTGCAGGGAAGACAGTTTAAATCTGGACAAGGTTTGTACTTGTGAACACTGCAGGTGTCACTAGCTAGTTCACGTATTCACTGACTCTGTGCATATATTATGGATACATCCTGTTTGGAGGTCGTGCATGTGACATGGAAATGAAATCTTGGAATATTAGCTGTTCTCATAAACCTGTTGGGAATAGCCCCTTATTCCATCAAAATCCATCAAATGTTGGCTATTTTAACACCAAATTTCTGTTTTACACTTGCAGCATGAATAAACATTGATTAAGTACACAAATTTGTGAGTCAGGAGAGGGACTTATATAATGTGGCTTATGTTACACTTTGATTTCATATCACTCGTTTGAAGGATTATTTAAAATTGGAAACGCACTGAAGGATTTATCTTTGAAAGTGACCATTGTCCTCTTAAAAACTATTGATATTACCAGTTGCCAGTGTGTATGAACAAGGTTTGTAATCAACGCTGGACCTGTGCATTAACTGCAGATAATGCACTCTCGGGGTTAATGCTATCGCTGGATGCACTTGCTGTGCCCTCATGCATCGCTCGCATTAACTCCTGATTGTGCATTTTCCTCTAGTTAATGCATGGTCCAGCACTAATTAACCTTTAATTAACAGTAGTTCAACAGTGCACTAACATGTGATGCAAACTATACAGTGATTAATAAGAACAGTACAGTATCAGTCATACAGCGCTAATTAAAACCAGCTGTACATTGTCGTATCTCATGCGTGTGTGACATTATGCAGTTTTCAGTACCAACCCAGTCTTATCACGCAGAGACCAGAAGCGATCTGATGACATTTCACACAGAAATGCACTATTTAGATATCAATCATAAAGATTTATTTTCAGGCATGCAGGTTTTGCATGTGATTGGGTATAGTATTCAGTGTCAGTCACATGATTTTCCATTCTTTTCATGCAGTGTTCAATGTCAATATGATTATCCTTCCCTTGAGTTACATGTTGTTGATATCAATTGTGCATTCAATATAGCAGTATAAGGAACACATTTCATTCCAAAGTCCAGTTCCAGTAATGTAATATTAGTTCCTGTCAATCTGGTAGTCACACTGGTAATACAAAGTTTTATTTCTTGGTCATATAAACATTTGTTTCCACTCATACAGTGCTCAATATTAGTAATACAATACTTCATATTACGGTGTCACAATCTTCAAAAGCACCAATATAAATCTTTAACGCCAATGTCACACTCACATGAGTGACAGACTTATGCTTTGAAATCGGCCACGTACTGCTCATGTTTCTAATCGCACCTTTTTTTTGCCCCACCACTCGTAGGCATTCTTCTGGCATTCTGAAGCAACTGGAAATGGAAGTTTAGAATCTCAAGGTATGGACCAATGATGGGAATTAGGGAGTCATGGATGCGTAGTTTTATGGGGACGCCCCTAAGATGCTCGATGGAAAACCACTTTTGGTTCCTGTGTCAGTTGATCATTGTAACTCACTGTATGGATGCTGCTATGGTTGAGATTTATGTTTTGAGGTATGGTGGGGATGGATAGCAATAATGCATGGCAGAGGTGCATGATTTGGAGATCTTTGTTTTGTTTGATGCAACTTTGGGATGCTTTGGCAGAGGTTCTTTTATTTGAAGAGATTCACGTTAAATATGATGATGGGTGCAGATTCATATGTGTCAGTTTATTGAACAGATTCATGTTTGGTGCTTGACAGCGATATATCTGATGAGGGATTTGCATGTGGCTGGTTTCTCTGTGGTGATTCATATGTAGAAAAGTGATTTGGAGATGGGTGGGGTTTGCTCATGGTGAGGACTGCTCCTGGAAATTCTTGGTAGAGATAGGCAGGGTTAGACAGCTGCCAACCACGCCCGAGTGTCTATAGTTGGTTGGGATGCATAGTGAGATTGCATGATAGGAATTTATTTGATAGACTTCTGGAATGAATTGTAAGTGACAATCAAAAGGAAAATGTCTTCATGAGTCTTGTCTTGTTTGCTAGTGTAGTGAGTAGGACTGTTTGCTTTTGATTTCTCAAGGATTGCAGTTTAACAGAATTATGAAATCTTAAACCACCCATGGAGGAACTCCAGATATAACTCTGGTGACCTCTGGTTCTTTATCAAAGTTCAAAGTGCTCTTTACTAACCATCTGATAAGGATCCTCTGACACCGCTTTTAATTCCTGTAGTTATTGCAGTTGCATAGTATGTCCACTTTGCAAGCACAAAAGAGTTTCTGAAATATTAAGCAAATCAAAGAAGTTTTACAAGGTCATTTATATAATAATCATATATGCTATGTCAATTTTGTCCCCAGATTAGTACAATTAAAGTAGTCCCTAAATTTTCTATCGATAGAGCGCCATCTTATCATCAAAACTTCTTTTACTTTCTCTGGTGACAATGCACATAATACATACAGTTACCTTCACATCGGTCAGGACGTGACGTCGTCACAGACACACGGTGACATTATTACTGCTCAGTTTGGTACAATCTAGATGAAGTCTGAATTGTCCTTTGGAAAGGGTGCCATCTGACATCACAGTTTCTTTTACTTTCTGTGAGTACGTAGAGTTCACAGTACATTCAGATTTGTCAGGATGTGATGTCATTGTGCTGTGATGTGATTATTTGCTGTTTTTTAAACAGTTTTAACTTATTTTCATGACCTGTCATAGAATCAGTGTCATATCAGACATCAGTGTAGAGGCCATGCAGCACTGACCTCATTTCATATGTAGTCTTTCTGTGATCATTGGACGGCCAAAAGATTTCAGTTGGTGGTACCCTGCCTTTACAAAGTGAATTTAGTGTTCTTTTTCCTGTAAAATCCTCCGAAAATTAAGATATTACTTGGAATCTGAAGAGTGATGATACACATGAGACCACACTGTGAAAACTTAAGAAAGAATTTTAAAGTAAAAGGTTAAGGACAAATATTCTCCTAAAACTACAAAAAACTTTAAATGAGTGATAAATCAAAAATTACTTGATGTCGTTTCATGTTACCACCATCACATGGCAGCCTTTTAGCTAAACTGATTAGCAATCAAATTGGATAGCAGTCTAACTTGATAGCAGTCTGACTAGATAGCAAGGACACTGACAGTGGTGGCTATTGCTATATATGAAGAACTCATATTCTAACTTAGATACTGAGGAAGCATCTCAGATACAGAAAATGTCTTCACTTTCATAATTAATCAAAGGTATTGATACCACCAATATGAATGTTGTAGACTGAGATATTATAAACGTGTCATGCATGCTTGAAAAGTGTTTGCAATTTTATCATTGGAAAAGGTAAATTTGCATTTTGAAATCAAAAACATGAAAAAACTGGAAAAAAGTAAAAACAGGTAGAAGAATTAGGTACTTTGAAAATCTTTCAGAATCAAAAAAGTTTCTTCACTTTTATCATTAAAAGAGTCCTGCACTCTGGTACCAGTTTGGAAATGTTATCAACTTAAGTATTAATTACAAAATTGTTACAAACTCTACACGTGTTCCTCTTTTCTAAAGTACTTATGAGTAGTGCCCCAAAAAAGATACTAATGATGAGTTTCTCCCTTTAATAATATGATGAAATTCTATGCTATTGAAATGTGCTCGTGCAGAGCACCTTAAAGGGAAAATGCAGTCGTCCCAAACTGAATTAGTATTCTCCTGTGCTAATTAATGAATGGCTCTTTCTCATTTTTGTGAACTTTAATTACTCAATTTTGCAGCATAGCACATTGCTTATGTATCACTGATATCCAGAAACCTCATGGGAAAATACTTATAATAGAAATTGAGAACAGGCTCACAAGTTTTTGATGATTTTTCAAAGTAAAATAGGAACAACTGCTTTTTTACTTTCATGATGTAATCATAGACGCACATTCAAACCTTAAATGCAAGTTCAACTCTTGCCAGTTTTAAACATGTGGGATACATTGGAAACACAGTAAGAGTTGCCTGGTTGTATATGAATGTTTGGACATTCTTGAATTGGACATTCTTGAATTTGTTCAATATTTGTTTTAAGAACCTTTCTCTGTTCATGCAATTTGTATTAAAAGTTTTCTTATGTTTAACAAAAGAAAGGTCAGTATCAAGAAATACGTGCATTGTTCAGTGCAATTTGAACTCATCCACGGAGATTGTTAATAAAGTTAATTTTTAGACAAGTTCGCTTGTCACTCTTGCTCTCTACGTGACATGACAAGAGTGAAAATAAACTTAAAGATTACAAAAAACTCACTTCGATTTGCTAACATGTGAAACTTTTTAGCATCATCCGGATCATTTTTGGCAGGTCAAAAACAAAAAAAAAATGGATGAGTGCTTTCGGTTTTGTCGTCTTTGTTTGATACATGTGCAACAGTTGTGACATTTTGCTAAGACTGACAGCTTTTCCTTTGATAGCGTATTACAACAAAACTATTTTCTGATTGCAGAGGGGAAATAACTGTCAGTTGCACCTGCAAGCAGTTTTTTTTCTTCTGGCGTGTTTTGGCATTTCCAAATTTGGGGAATCCAGTCCAATTTCATGATACTTTTTACTATTGTCTCTGAAAGGGGATGCCAGGAAGATGGTAATCCAACAAAAAAAGGGTAATAATGACAGACGGTTCAATGTATGAAGGGGAAATAACTGTCAGCTGCCGCTGTAATGATTTATTCTTTCTGGTCTGTTTGGAAATGTCAAAATGGGGGAAAACAATCAAATTTCATTCTACTTTGAGTAACTTTGTCTTGTTTTTTTTTTTTTTATTAAAGGGAACATCAGTGTAAGGGGTTGATTCCTTAAAAGATTCCTTAAAAAAAAAAGGGAGTAGCACTGATAGATGGTATGATGTGTTAAGAGAAACAGCTTTCATTTACACTTGCATATTTTTTTTTTTTTACTGAAAGGGGATATTAGTGAGAAGGTAATTTAAGTAAAAAAAAGATATTGCTGATAAATGGTAGGTTGAAGTTGGGGGGGGGTACAAGGTAAAATGTTCTCCCAGGTGCCCCCCACAGTAATTTTTTCCTTATTTTTGAGCTAAACATATATATATGGTTGTGTCCTCTGGGAAAGGTTTGTGAGCCCCAGTGCCTCCCTGCTAAATAAATCCTGGCTATGTCACTGGTGACACGGTACATTCTAGAAGTGGATGAATTGTGGTAATTCTGGCAGATGGTCTATAAGGTGGATGCAAGTAACAAGCCTACCACTGAATGTACCACTCACAGATGGTGAAGTGTGTAAGGGGGATATGACCTTTAAAGGTAATACCATGGGAGGATTGTGAGATCAGACACCAGGAAAAAGGGGATATCAATGTAGGTACTATACTGACAGATGGAAAGACGATTGAAGGGGATCATCTGAGACAGGAAAACTGAGTTTTTAAGGCTATACTAGCATACAAGAGATATCAATGATGGTAATATTGACCAGTGGAAGGATATTTGAAAAAGATACTATTTCGTATTTAAGGTAGAACTGATAAATCATAGAGTGTGTACAATAAGAGGGACACCACTTACAGTATGTATTTGAAGGTAATACTGGTAAATGGTAATACTGGTAAATGGTAAAGTGCATCAAGAAGATGTAAGTAAGGTGATACCATTAAAGGACAAAACTAACGGAAGGTTTAGTATGTAAGGAATTACCATTCAAGGGATAACACTGAAGGTAGCAGTACTAATGGGTGGTGGGATATTCAACAAAGATACTGTTCAAGGTAATCGTTCAGATGATGCAGAGTGTAAGAGGGATGCCATTTACAGAATGCCTTCGACGGGACATACCGATGAAAGGGATACAAGTACCGAAGGGAATACCGATGAAAGGGATACAAGTACCGAAGGGAATACCGATAAAAGGGATACAAGTACCAAAGCGAATACCGATAAAAGGGATACAAGTACCAAAGGGAATACTTTTAGATGGGATACAAGTAAAGAGATACCATTAAAGTCAGTACGATGGTTGAGTTTTTTAAGGAGTCACCAGTCAAGGGATATCACTGATGACAATACTGACAGATGGTGGATTATAGTGGAAAGATACCATTAGGGGATAGCTTGTAGATATTGACATGTGGTTGAAATAATAATGCGAGTACATGAGGTACCTTGAAGCACAATGAACGTTGAGTTTCTAGGGTCATACCAGTAAAGGTATATCAGTCAAGCAATATCATCGCAGGTAATACTGATGAATTACCATATATGAAACCTAGTTTATGAAAGATGTCTTAGCATGTATTGGGGCAAGATTGGTAGAAGGAATATTTCTCAGTATCACTCAGTATTTACTATTTCTTGGTCAGGTGCTTTAGGAGTCATGTACCAAACTGGACAAGGTGTTCGTCGAAACGTCAATTCAGCGTTTGAATGCCTGAAGGAGGCGGCAGAAAGGGGCAATGTGTACGCCATGGGTCACCTTGTGGCACATTTCTATGCAACCAAGATGTACACCAAAGCAGCAGAGTTAGCCCTGAGGTAAGACCATGCTGACGGGTTAGTCAACGCCCAGTGGCTACGTAGGTGGAGAAGAATCGGCAAGGAATGTGACATCAGTGGAAATGAACACAATTCAGTCAATCCCTGCTGTGCCTAATGGTTTGAAGAAAAACATGGCTTTACAAAACTGTGTTGCCTTAAATAAATGAGTGTGTGATAATAACATGCTTGTATGCTTTGGAACTGTCAATTGATGGAAATGCCTTGTTAATTGAATTATTTCAGCTGTATAATGCCGAGACGGAATGCCATGTCATGGAAGTGTTCCATGTATTTTTTTTGTCAAATCTGTTGTCGCTTTAATATCCTCATTTGTCCACAAAGTTGTGACGTACTACTGCCCTGAATAATTTCCAGAGAGTTGACTTAAAAAGAGATTATGGTTTCTTTTCTTTCACATTCATTGAGGGATGTTTTCTTCCGATCAATTTGATTTTTAGCAACAAGTCAAGTTTTCCTGCCTAAATACCATCTCTGCCACCTCCCATTGAAACCAAAAGGGTGTGTAGAACAAAAAGCAATAGGGGTGTTACTGTTCCGCAAGACTGACGTCCATTTAGGGTGACTTGCATGTGAGGTGGTTGGCTGTTGTACTTTCCTCACAGGATACTTTTTTTCAGCTAGAAGGCTGTACAGTATTGCTCAATATTACTGAAAGTGATGTTTGTTATGAAATGTCTGCGTGAGTTTCTGGACATTAAAAGTCATCTACTATATCCCCAACTATTGCTTGCTGCCATTCGCCAGATACATCAAACAGCTCTCTCCCAGATCAGGTTTGCAGCGTTTTCAAGTTGAAACTCTTTCCAATCATTGATCAAGACTCTGCTGGTCAGAAAAATATTAGCACAAAGATGCAGAAAAAGAAGGGTGAAATACGTAAAAGTCTGACCCTATTTGGATTTGTGAAGTAGTTTGTTGATTAATACAAAGAAATAGTTTAAGTGTAATTTATTTTGTACAGATAAATTATAATGTCTGTCTTCAATATCTTTGTCTGTAGGCTCACTCTTTTGGATAATGTGGAGGAAATAAAAGAAGCGACTGATTGCCTCCCTGTATTCATCACTAAAGGCATCGCCATGGGTTGCTTCTATTATGCGAGATGTCTTCATCTTGGCCAAGGTGTAAAGAAAGATAAAGACCTTGCTCAAACATATTACTCCAAAGTAAGTATATGTGATGAAACTGTCCTTTTAAACTCTGTTACATGCTCATTCTCTGCCTGATTACATATTATTACCTCATAGAATAAACGAAGCACTCTCCTGATACCCTTCCATTGTCCACTTCTAAAAATGTTTTTTGAAGTTTTTGTTGAATAGAGCATTTGTTAATTCATTATTTCTGCATTGCAGGCAGAATGAATGCCAGAACACTGGAGGGCACAGATCAAGGTTTGACCATTGAACATACCCCACAACATCTCTAACATGGTGAGAAGAACTGTCATAGCATGTGTGACCTCATCCAAAACATTTAAGTCATATAGTCCTAACCCGCTTCCAGAAAAAAGAAAAAAACTATTTCAGAGATACCTGATTATGTTAGCCTGCATTACATGGAACAGACCAAGTTTCAAGACTACAACATTTTGTTTCTCTTTGTCAAATGAAGTTGTCAGTATTACAGTAATAAATAGTTCTGTTCTTCACCATTGAAGGGACAGACCATGCCACAACAATATTGACTATGTTATTCACTGCCAGTGGAACACACCATCTTCAATAGTGTCAGAACACCTGCATCACAATAATACCTGATTACCTCATTCACCGTCAAATGGAACAGACCATGTCATAATGCTTCAGGCAACCTTATCTACTGTGGAATGAGACAGACCGCATCACGATGATACCTGATTAGGGTAGTCACTGTCAAATGAAGCAGACCACATCGCAATAATCTCAGATGGCATTGTTCGATTTTGGAATGGAACAGACCCACATCAGAATAACACCCTGTCGCAGCTTTCACTGTGAAGTGGAGCAGGCAGTATCACGCCAGATTAGATTATTCTCTTTGAAATACAGAACAAACCATATCACAATGATGGCTGATGTACTTACTCACTGTCAAGCGGAGCAGACAATATCACAATAACATTAGGAGATAGCGTTGTTCACTGTCGAGTGGAACAGACCCTATCCCAGTGACACCTATGTATAATATGTCCCTCTTTCACTATGGAATGGAGCAGAATGCATCAAAGTATAAAACCTAAGGACATTATTAACTTTCAAATAAAGGAGACCATATCACAATAATACCTGATTACATTATCCACCATTTAACAGAGCAGACAGAATCACAACACTAAGTGCTGAAGACAGACGGACCATGCTTCCGAGATAATCGTGACAATATTACTTTACAATCATAAGGAACTCATCCATATTTCATTAATACCTGAGTATATGAATTCCATGGATATATGGTGTAGACAGGAAGTTGTGTTATATCCTGTCCTTACCTCTTATAACTGTTCTTTGTTTTGATAGGAAATTGTGAATGCTCTTCTTAGTTTCAAACTTTTTTTTCGTGTCCTCAAAGGAGACATTTCAGAGGGTCTTACATATCAGTTTGAACGGAAAGAAAAGTATTGCACCTGAAACTGTATTGGCTGTGACACCAAATCCAAACTAGAAATCAGTGAATGCGACCACTAAAACATCTTTTTAAGTAAGAAATGGTTTTTCAAAAAAGAACATGGGAAAAAAAGATTGAAATCATATGACAAAATGAGTAACATTTTGAAACATAAATCACACCAAAACCTTGGTTATTAATCAATGTGTTCTTTCAATAACAAGTTTCTCAGTTGTGTGAAACTTGGAAACCAGATTTAACCAAAATTAGTTTTAACCACCTTACAAGTCAAAACCAGTTTGTTAACAGCTTTAATTGTATGGATCGATCTATTTATTCTTTGGAGCTATGCCTGCACTCCATATTGAAATAAACGTTTTTCTGTTTTTTCTTTCTGTGAAGTTTTGATTGCACTAATTGTGAGTGACCTGACATTTAGTCCAGCTTCTGTGAGTTGTGACTGACTTTGTGTTGAGAGGATAAGTTCTCAAAACTAACATGCGATAATCATACATGTGATGCAGATGGTCGATGTAAGTTAGCACCAAATTTGATGCACGAAATGTGAAATCATTTAAATCTCCCTCAGTTTTTGCTTTCCTTCTCCTCCCGCAGGCGTTCCAGTTTGACGGTGCTGTAACGCAGAGACTTCAAGATCTGGTCACACACGGTGTTATTTGACAACCCCCCACTTTCAAAACCTCGTCAAAATTGAGTGGCGTTTCACAACATTACGAAAGATGCTCGTGATGAGATTGCTATGATTGAACGTTAACATGTGTTTGCTAGACTGTTGTTGTTTGATGGAACTGATAACTGCTTAGTTGCAACAATTTTATAAACAAATCTCTTATTTTGTTTAACAGGTACTTGCAGTATTAATGATACTCTAGAGGATATACTTAGTAGGTCGAGGGTGACTTCAGCTTTCTATTTATAGAAATTCACAAGTAATTAACTGGATCAAAGAGAAAGCATGTCAACCTGTAAACAGAAGCACAAAATAATTGCACACTCAGCTCAACTTCCCAAGTTATTGTTCTTTAAGGTGATGTTTGAACGTGAAGCAAGTTTTACAATACTTTAAAGGGTTTGGCCACTGACAGAATTTGGTAATTCATAAACGTTAAGAATATTTTTCTCTCTGCTTTGGTAAAAACCATATTTCAATAGCATGTTTGGTTTCATAAGTTATGAACTTTTAAAGAAATATTTATTTCAAAATGGTACCTGATGTAATGGGGAACTTTTGATGTACCCCAGGCACAACTACACGAGCATTCAAGCACTACAATAGCGTGAGAAACGTAACCTGAATTTTCACGATGTTTGAGGTAAATCTGCAATGTACCCACTCTACATCGTCAAATTTTAAGACTAAATGAGGGCTTACATTTCGAAAACAAAAGAGTTGCAATAATTTGTCGCTGTTCCCTTGAAGCAACTGGAAATCTTTCTGTCTTGACCAAAGAAGTCTTTCTTCCTTCAAATACCAACGTCCTGAGTTACGAGCAAGATATTTGCATGGGGTTTGAAATCCCTGCAGTGGAAAATTATTCTCTCTCATTCAAGAACCTCTCCATCAAAGGTCAGTAAAATATGCCTTTAAACTGCTGAGTAGCATTACCATGAGACCAAGATTTGAAACATTTCCTTTAGTCAAAGTTACCCCAAACCTGCATTTCATGTGTTACAGAGATTTGTCACACACATGCGGTTCAATAACGTTTTCTGTTTACAAGCCGAGCATTATAGTGTCCAAGATACTCCTGAACATATGTTTAACAGGCCTTGTGGTTTGCTTATCATACCATGGATGCGACAGATCATCACGTAAGACAAAGAAAGTTTTCAACCTGACAATTCAGCTTTTTCCCAGGGAACGCTGGTTCAGTGAGCCTATTCCAGTCTAGCAGCATGTACGTCTTTCCAGCAAATAATCAGAGAACAAACTGTGTTCTATGGTGTTCAGAATTTGTCCCTAGGAATGGATTTACCAATGCAGCAACATTACTGCCAATCCAATGAGAATTACAGTTTCCCATATGTGTATTTATATCATGTTCTGAATTTTCCTAGTACTGCAGAATATAGAACTAATTACATTTAAAACATATGGATAAGGTCTGCAAATGTGTAAGCTTGTACAGGAACACTTCCATTAAGAGCAAAGGAAACAACAAAATAAATTAATGTATTTCTGAAATTTCAAAGGGTAAAATGCTGCCGTTGCTGTGATTATATCAAGATATTCTTACACTAGATTCCAACAATAGTGACAATTTCCACAAACTTGTAAATTGGCGGGCGTAAAATTAAACACTGCCCTGCTTTTGAGACTTGAATTGTTGACCAAATGAAAAAGAAAAACCTATGGATTAATACTATTACCAATAAACCACAGCCTTTAGTATAAAATTTATGCACCAACCCATCAGACCACAAAGCTATGAATACTGCTACGTACCCTACAAAGAACCAATAAAGGCATCTTTTAACTAGTATCTGTTGTAAGGACCCAGTTTGGGGCCAGACTTAAGTATTCTGGTGGTACTCAGCAGGAACGTACCAGTATTGGATGCAACCAAGTCGTTAGCATCTATAGATCCTGGCATATACCCTATGCATCTAAATTTCTTGCCTGATTGATTCTGCCATTAATGCAGTTTTTACTAGCTCCTACTGAGCCATGCTGATGGCATTGTTTGTACTTATCAGTCAGTGACCAGGAATGCATGCACGTATACACTCCACCAGGTGCAGCCAATGATGTACTAATTGGTCCCAATATGGACCAGCCTCAAATAATGTACCACATTTACTCCATCATGAGCCAACTATGCTGGTATTCAGCAATATATTTCACCATGAACGAGATGTGAATGTTATCTATAGAGCCCAACGGCGACCAATAATGTATCCACCAGGAGTATTTTCTGGGGGGGGGGGGGGGGCTGCAAGGGTGAAAGGGTACGTGTGGAGCCTGGGAAGGGAATTTCCGGCATATTTTCCTCGGTATTTTCATTGAATATAGTTTCCTGGTACGAAATGAGCCAAACTAGTTGTGGCGTTCCACTTAGTCTTCCTGCAATTCTGGCTAGCATGCAAGTGATGGAGCCTCCCTCTCGCCCCCCCCTTCCCCCGAGGATGCACCCACGTCATCACTGGCATCCTATTCCATACCACACCATGAGCCATCCACGAAAAAACACATCCATACATCTAGTTACGAACGTATCCCTATCAAGATTTGGTGATTAATGTATCTATGTATGTAACCCACCCGTAACTTAAACTGAGTGTTTCTTTGAGTTTTAGAGAGAGAGCCTTGTACGTCGATTGCATATCCGTCACATAGGCATTATCGTCTCCTACATCGTCACGTTTTTTGCCCGATTCCGCTCGTGTTTTCCCATCATGTCAAAGAAGAAATTTATTCTGAAAATTCTAAAATACAGAATGCTAAACGACGTCAAAAACCTATCACGGTGTTTTGTACCTAATTGGGAAAAATCCTCCCAAGAAGTGATTTTCATTAAAACAAAAAAGACCTGCGAGGAATAGGGTGAAATTATTTCACAAGTAGTTAATGTTGGTGCTTTTGTTTATGACGTCTCCGGCAGTAACAAAGGTTACGTCTTCATCAGTGTCCAAGGCAGGTGCAGATGACAGCGACCGTGTCATGCACCACTTATTACGGAAGTACACAAATTACAACTGTTAGTGTGTAGGATGTACACATTCCTGTGCACTTGTAATTTTTTTTTTTTATCAGATGATGAACTTTTCCACGGTTTAATTTCTTGTAACTTTTTCAGGACACGATCAAGAAACGTCGCATAGTGGATAAAAGTTCTCGGGTTATCCCACTTAGACCTAATGGCACAATTTGACAGTGGAATGGATGCTAGGTCGGTGAAGTTGGCAAATTTTGACGACAATATGGTTAACTACCGACCTCTCGCCTCGCATGTGACACTATACCGCGAAGGGTGCCGAGAAGTGACAGAAAATGGCATATACTCACGTTAGTTCGAGCTGGAACTAACCCTCTTTCCTATGACTGATAAACTTAGGTGACAACACCAGATGTCAAAGTCAGCCATCTTAGGTTTTTTTTTGGGGGGGGGGGGGGAGCCTGAACTCCCCTGAAACATAGTATGAAAAAGTTGCTTATTATGCATTGTTTTTCGTGGCGGAGGGGGGGGGGGTTCGATGACACTATAAATAACAGGAATGGGACCGCTTGCCCCTCTCAGCATAGACCTGATTATCGATCACTTTAACATCAGTCTTTGAAAGCGGTCACTTTCACGGTAGCTTTTGAAAGCGGTAAAAGTCTGCCGACTTACGTTGTCGTCGTTTCCGCCAAATTTTCTCAATGACCCTTACAGGCGTACCATGTGCCGGGCTCCCCCCCCCCCACCTCCAGTGGAAAAATGCCTTTTTTTCTGGGCACTGACATTAGCCTTTTGTTTTCAGAGGCAACAGTTGGCATTCATCTGAATTGCATATAGGCCTCTTTACGTTAAACGCATATGTGTAGGATAGTAGGAGTAGTGAAGTAGGGCCTACTATGTGACGGTGAAAATAATCTGTCGTTGATACTCACAGTCCCCTCCCCCCCCCCCCCACCCGCATGGTACCAGCTAAGGTGAAGAAGCAAGCCGTACTTGTTTGGTCTTCGTGTTATTCAGGTTACAAATAGTTAAGTTTGAGACGGGGAGATCGAATATGATGAGAAAATTCTTGAGTGCCAGATGGCAGTACACTGACTTCAGTGGTTTTAAGTGCTGCATTAAAACTTATAAAGCTATGGGAAAGTAAGCCTTAACGGGAAAATGCAGTCATCTCAGCTTGTATTAGTGTAGTCCCATATCCTAATTCATGGACTCGATGGCTCTTATGAATCACGTGACAATCTTTTTGTTACTGGATTGCTAAATTTATGCAAGTTATTTGTTTACCTTGCATACTCAATAGTTTCCTGAAAGATACTTGTAATGTATAAAAAGAGGAGACTTGTAAGATTTAGTGGCTTCAGAAAAGCTATCAAATTCTGTCTGACATTATGTACGAGACTGAAAAATGCCCACACGTGCACAGATTTTGACACTGGTAATAATGTTAAATAGAAGGACGTTCTGCCCAAGAAAATACTGACTTTACCAAGTATCGTTTTGATGAGATTCGTAGTTGCAAATGCTGGAAAAAACTTATTTCCGGCGATCTAGGGGGTACATTTTATTCAAAAGTTTTCTGGTACGCTTCGGGACAACCTACAGTGACGCTCTGCTAATGTCGTCCCACAATTCTCAGCCCCACACACCGGTTTTGCAGTGCAGTGGTGGTGAAAGTGAAAACTAAGGGTAATTCCCAAAATTTCGTGGCAAACACCCTCAGCTCCTACCGTCCCCCTTGAAATGTACTCGAAATAAGATGCTCAACAATCAAAACACTCGACGAACTGAAACAAGATCTGATTGCGAAACTTATGAAGAAACTTAACTTTCCCTTTTATTTCTAACCACGCACGTCCGTACATAGTGGGAAATGCTGATGCTGATTTCACAGAGTAGCAAAATATTTTACAAACAATGTTTTCTTCTCTCTACGTTAATTTTTCAAACTCGGGGTCGATCTAATTTCGATTTTAAAAATAGGTGTCCTTAGTAGAACAAACCTATGTGTTTCACGATGTTAGATTTACGCCTTGTTTGGTTCAGTTGTGTTGGCGGAATTACTCATAAAAGTCATCAAGTCCGCATCAAGTACCCTTTGTGATTGGGTGCAGCAGGCCTGTTGTAATAATGGGTGTAACAGTAATTCACTACTATATACTGGTCAGCCATTTATAAGGCTTACGTATGCAATTTTCTTTAAATAGTTTTGCCCAACAGACAAACACTGAAGTGACAAGCCACCTACATCTTCACCGGAAGTTGTGACTCGAATGTACGAATGTACCGTTGAATGCAGGACTGTTGGTCACACATCAGGGCAGCTAAAGGCAGTTTGCGTATTTTTCTTTCTTAGATAAGAAAGCAGACCAATGTGTCAAAAAAATATCATTAAATAGCCTAAGTTCTCGATTTCAGTATCGTTATTGTCATGTTAGGCTGTTGTGATACTTTGTTTACGGGCACATGAAGCAACTGTTATGTAAAAAAATCTCGGTCATTACTCACGTTTTGTTGGAGTTGTGATGAGTTGTTAAATTACGTAATCTTCTTTTGGCCAAAATACGGGGCCGGTAAAAGGTGATGCTGTCATGATGTGATATTTCGTGACATTGCGTGTCAGTTTTGTATTTTGTGTGCTCATTTTGGTTTTTCGACATTAAAGTAACGTTTGATCACGCGTAAATTTTCTAATTTTTCAAAAAAAAAACTGGAGAAAGTTCCGTCTTGAAAGTGTCGTGGAGGCTAGAATGTGTGTCTAACAAAGCAAAAGAATGTTAACAACTCAATTTGGTGGAAAAAAGGTTAAAGTCCACAAGCACTGCTGTCCCGTGATATCCCTGTCATTCTTTAATTCACTGTATAGCAGTTACAATGACCTTGAAGCTTATTCGTCCCGTCTAGACTTGGTAATTCTGCAACTACTGGAGGATTTAGGCCATATATTGTCTGTGTAATCGTCTCCTGATCCCAGGTAAATACCTTCACATGGAGTCCTGGGAAAAAATTATACACTGAAATCTCATTTCTTTGTGAAAACCATGCGATATCTTATTAGCATGTTCTGTGAGAATTTATTAGACAAATTTCTTTTCTTCAAATTAGCCGATGCATTATGGAAAGTATATGTAGGCCTAACGTTATACCAGCCATACCAACTGAATATCATATGTAGCTTTTTTATATAAATATGCTTTCACTTTTGGGAGCTTATGGAACGTTTCGACTAAAGTCAAATTTTTTATCAAGTTGGCTAAACAAATTTACGATCAATCAATGTGCACTAATTTCTCGTTGTTTCTTAGGTCCTTATGTTATGTAACGTTGGGTAAACTCAGTCCACATCAAGTTTACTTGACGAGAGCATTCTCATCGCCAGAGCAGTCTTTTTTCTTCAACGGCTATACCCTGAGATGAAGAAGATATCGAAACGGGGTCTGAAGTGCCTGAAATAAATATATAAGATGCCTCCTATAGGTTGTCACTGAAATATTCCTATAATGTTAATGTACTGTCTATCATTGTCCTTGGTTAACATGCCACTCTCGATATTTCCATGATTATTTTCTTAAAGGCTGTATTGCATCACCCTAAGCTATATTTTTACCTCCCTGAAAGGAAAATTCTCAACTGGTTCTAAGTTACAGTACTCTTAGATTGCCAGCAAATTCGAAAGATGCAGAGCAGCTCGTATTACACAGCGTACACAGGGATCCATTGTTTTGATTACACATGTGGAGGAATGTAAGACAGGCTGAGGGAGGGACTAGAGGTAGGTGGTTGGGAGAATTGAAACTGTCTGGGGTGATGCATTACAGCTGTTAAAGTTCGACCGTGATGGAGTAGTATAAGAACTCAGTTGGCGCTCCATAATCTTTGCATGATGTATATGTTTGTCTCATCTGGAGGAACTATAATCCGCTCGTCATACTACAGTGATATATCGGATCCGATATTTTGAAAAATATTAGACCAGTGGTGTTCTTTCAATATTTTTGTTTATGTTGGTCACTCTACAAAGCACTATCTGATCCTACCAATCTTCCTTGAAGTGGTTCCAATCCGATCTTATCTGGTTCGTGACAATGAGAGACTTTTCTTCCACAGTCGTTCCGATATTTTTTCACTCCTGTCCAATAAAAAAATGTCTTTGAGATGACGTTACGTCATGTTTGATTGACAGTCTATGTTATAGCATTAGTCAGAAACGCGCCACATATGATTGTATGAGATTGTAGATTCCTATCTGCGTGTATGTCTGGGCCCTGGTGTCTTGGTTGCGTTTGCAGGCCTACATCTCAGCAAGCTGATTTCTTTCGTCACGGAGGATATCAGGCCTGTTTGTTCTATGCTGAACATTAAATCACTCTATACGCGGTATAGGCAGAGGTATATAGTTATTGGCGCAGAGGTACCAAGCGGTGCCACGGTGGTTTCGGCTAATAGATATTACTATGCATAATTGTCGGGCAAAGTGACATTGTAATCACTCGTGCAGTCATTGATTACTCTGATTTTATGAAAAACATGCAAGAAATGAGCATGATTACCTAAGCAACAGGGAAAAGGTTGTTTTAATCAAATAACACGGTAACTGCTACTGACAAGTTGTGGGAATTACAAACAAGTCTTGAGACGGTCATAGCTTTAGCTGCCTTCAGCACTAAATTGAAGCTGCACTCTATCAGATATTTCCGTACGAGGGAAATTAACCTTCCTCTTCCTTGCGGATGTGCCCCACTGTATTTGACTGACGTTTGCGTTTTCTTCGATGAATGAAAAGGTCATCTACTTATTTACTTCTTTTCACTCTTCCTTTTTAATTCGCATGAATGGTTTTGAAGAATGCTTAATCATTCTTATGTTTCCGTATATTGTTATCAAAACATAACTTATGTCGAAACCTTTAAGTTTAGTATTTGTGATATTATACAAATTACCACTCTACTCAACTTTGTGTTCAATATGAAACTTCATTTCAATTAACATTCGCCATGTCAGCAGAACAGCACCGAGGCTTCCGGTGTATACAGTTATACATTGCTATAATAACGGGAAACTCAAACTCCATGTATCTGTATTTTGACCCCAGCACTCTTCCCCGTTTCCATAACATAAAACCGTTTTACGGCGTTTCGTGACATTCACACTTCCTGGGAACGTATACCCATCCCATCCTCACCATGCTGCTACCATGCATGTTTGTGCCAGTGGCAGCGTGGGTGTATCTTCAGTGCTAGTGGTGCAGGCTCAAGTGGCCTCATCATGCATTATGTGCTATAGTTAGAATTGTGGGCGCCACCATCAACAGACGCAGAGAACGAAAGTGTCACTCAGATAGCCAAAAATCCCTTCCCAGGCTCTACAGGCGCGATTCCCTCTTGTTTGCTCCCCGGAAAACTACTGCTGAAGGAATGTGCCCTCCCCCCTGCAGCTACGCCATTTTTTTTTAAGCCTTCTCGACTCCGAGGGCTGCACTCTTACCCCCGACAGCATGTCTGGTTAACCCGTCGTCTTGCAAGATGAATTAAAACGTCTTTTTGAGGCGTAATTTGGATACATTATGAACGCAGGTGGTTTGTAACGAAATCCTGTTCAGAGTTGTGTTTTCCTGGACGTCGCATCATATTAAAAGCGAAAATATAGGGCATTTGGGGGCTGACTGTTTACTCCAATTACTGCGTGTGAGGACCGAAACTGAAATTGAGCCGTGTATAAGGATGTAGCTGGTCTCGTTAAAACAATCAGAAAACCTTACCTTATCAATCACATGTTTTGCCTATAACATGACAACTGCAGCATGGAATGAAAAAAACATAAAGGAAAAACTATGCACTTAAGTAATTTACCTGATTGATTGTTTTACCTGATTGAACCGATAATATCACTGTGAAATAATGAAAATGACCAAAGGTGATGAGGTTGGCAAGTGATACACCACACATGTAGTCATCGATCTAAGTTTGGTATGAAAAACGGGATGTTTATTGACTTCAATTCAGTCTGCGCTGGTAAAAAAATACTACTTTTTAGTACTAATCTTTTCTTAAAGGTCATCGATCGTCTTATTAAATATCTCATGTGACGTCATCCTCTTCTTGATTTTTTTTTTCTGCAAACATTACTGGTATACGGCTACCGTTTGCACGTACTCACCTACAGAAAATGAGTATTTTTTATCATTATATTATTACAGCGAAACGGTATATACGCACCCACGCTACCGAAGTTTCATTGCTAGGGTACTTGCAAAGCGTGAGGGTACACTAGTGCCGGGTTTGTGGAGAGTTTTGAGGAAGAGATCGACTTCAGATGATGTAATATTACAAGCAGGTTGTACTCATCGTCCCCGGAGATTATTCCATTTCTCCCAACCACTTACACAAGACCCCCTCCCCCCCCCCCCACATGCAGACCGTCTAAACAACTCCTTGTGCAAACACAATCGTCATTTAAGAGAGACCGTATCCTGGCGAGAGTATACGAGGACCAAACGTGTAATCAAAACACTACTCAAAACAATACTCTGCATGCATCTAGTTTGAATTTGCTGTCAATGAAAGGACGGAACCAGTTTAGAAATTTGCTTATCCCTCACCCCAAATGTGAGTTTTGATGGGTGATGAGGGATAGTCTTTAAAGCTGGAATATGAGTTGTACTGACAATCGCCCGGTCATCTACCTTTGTACTTTGTCAGTGTGTTAGGGAAGAGAAAGTAGGGGAAATGTCACCTGTCGCAACATCTGAAAGAGAACTATGCACTCACCTTACAGATGATTGAATATGAAAATCCCATCGACATTTTGTTGGCCCTGCAGAGTTCGGACTCTCCAAGAAAGCATAACAGTCAACCCACCTTTACTTGAAATCACACAGGCCGGCAATGGACACAGATATGAATATTCATGTGTGTAAAAATGGGGATGAAACAATGTTTTTTTGAAGTGGCGATGCCATATTTCGGGAAATTTGACTTTCACTGACAAATTCCAGCTTTAAGACAACAAATCACATGTAGTACATGTTTCTGGCTTATAAAGACTGTTAATAAAGTAACGTCAAGTCTCTTTCACAACTACTCCACATTCTCCTTTAAGTAAAACAATCGAATCAGCATTTATGAGATCAAATGAAACGTCCAGATACAGTGCAACCCGGATGATTAAAAAAAAAGTAAATCCGGTTTTTTTTTATTTCGGGGGAAGTCCGTCCACCATTACCCTCGACACCATCCGCTTGCAGTTGCAAATTAGAAAAAAGGTTAGATAAAAGAGAAAGTACCAGGGAAGTCTCAAATAGCAGGCCTACTATTACAAAAATAAAAGATATCTGATATATATAATATTTCGCCAAGTCGATTTTAAACTTACTTTAAAGTTGGAAAGTTTCGGAAATAATCTGTTTTAGTGATTTGGATTTTGAAAGTAGGTCTTCGATGTGACATCAGAGCGATCTTCAAAGAAAGTATCTCTTTCGTATAAGGTATAATGCCGTACAGTAAGAGATTACGATCCTGTATCCTGAACTTGGATACCTAATCACGCTTTGTTGATTTATAGTTCAGCGAGGACGTATCTTTCTCGACGAATTAATTCCCTTGCTTTTTTTAATATGTCAGTCAGAATTTGTACACCCCCCGCCTTACATGGCAAGTATGTTCTCATCTTGCAGTTGCATGGAACTTTGATAGCTCTCAGCCAGTGATCAATTAGAGGGGGAAACTCAAATGCAGAAGGTATTACTTAAGGAGTCAGTGGAAACAAGATGGCAAAGAAATCTTAAGAGCAGGAAGACTCTGCAAGATTCTAGCGATGATGAAAACGTTGACTACATGCTTTTGTCGATGTTTTACAAAATTAAAAGTTACGCTTTTGAACGCTTTTTTACAATATGAAATATTTCATCAAGTTTGTGCCATTGTTTCACTGCATGTGACATTGTACCCTTCACAATTCGTTTGATGTGCTGCAGCATTTTGAACCATTTTAGGGTTTATATTTGTGAACATGTCCACCTGTTTGGCTCATATTTGTACGCATTTATATGCACCAGTTACACGCATCTTCTATCAACGTTCTCCCTAGACGGAACTAAGCAGGACAAATACTCCCCCCTCCACACCCCCCCCCCCCACACACACCCTTTCCTCCATTCGAAAGAGGAATATATAGAGACGTCTGGTAATAACGTATGATGGTATCAACTACTTTTGTAGGAGAGGCAATTGGAGTCTGTAACTTTGTTTACACGGTTTACCCGTGTGATGGTGAGAAATCACTGAAATCAATTGCTTATCTTCTGTTTATTGTACCTTACAACACCTTATAGTACACAGGTAGTCACATAATGCCATATTTGACCATCAACTACACCGACGTTCATAAAGTAGGTTTAGAAGGAAGAGCTCAGAGGGCGCATGAGCTAGAACGGTAAGGGGGGGGGGGTGGATCTTTGATGACGAGAGCTTCGAATCTTATTTTGGATAACAAACACTTTGAACGTTAATGAACTTTTAACCGTGGTGGCCAACAGTTTTTGATCAACTGTCACACTGCAGCCTTTGAACTTCCTGGTTGGTCGCATGAAAACCCTGGGGACAGGTAGGGTTCCTGTAAAGGAACCCTAGTAGGTGTAGGCCTGCAACTCCGCCCCCAATTACCTTACGACGCTAGCTCTCTAATGGTATACGGAGAGAAGCACATATTTGCCAACAATGATTTAAACCGTTCAAGTGTGTGTCGGGAGGAGAGTAAGAGAGTGGGTTGGGGGGAAATAACTGGACGTTCGAGCAACAGGTGTAACCTCTGCGGTGTAGTTTCTCTACTGATTTTTCTTGTAGCAAGGCCTACGATTAGTGCAAACGGAAAAGTCAAAGGCGTAACATTTACCGCACTTATCTTGTTTAATTTGATTAATAAATAGCCTATTTGTTGAAATAAGTAAATCATTTGTTTTTCAAACACTCCATCACTTGATAAGTAATAAAATTTACTTTTCTTCAACTTCATTCAGTCTTATTCATTTAATGTTTTTTATTCTTTTGTCTGTTCAAGAGTGAATGATTGGGTCTGCACGATGGCTTTCGCCAGGTGGAATTTAGCCCCTGGGCCTCTCTGACGTTGGCCACTCTGATCAATACTAACCTGCGTAGGTCCACAAGAAAAACAAAAAAAAAATCTGCCACGGGGTTGACCAATACGGTAGTGGCGTACTTCAAGCTGTTACAACCATTGGTGTGTCTGTTGGATGTAGTCCTAAAAAAGGGGAACTTTTGAGTGGATAGAGGAAGTTCTTTTCATTTAACAATGAATCTATAATAATCTGGTGCATATGTATGTTGACTTTTGAAGTATTCAATCAACTGGAATTTTTTCCCAAAATTTTCAGTTACCTAGATCTAGGTCGTCACGACTATAAATAGGCTATCTGTGTCAGTGGAAGAGCCATGCCATTTATCATCTGTTTATTTTTGCTTTCTGATCAAGCACCCCGTTACACGACCAGTTCGTAGTAACCCTTTTCTATACAAAACAGTTCCAGGTCTCTACCCCCTGGTCAAAGCCCGTTGCCAAGGGATATAATGACGTCATGCAGGCACAAGTAGATATTTTGGGGGCTGGATAACTTCTCAAGATTCATGTAACAATCATATCACTGGTCTTGTGTAGAAGGAAAGGCGGGGTTGAAAGAGGGGACAGGGATGCGACGGTAAGAATTGTATAGTAGACTGGTATGTGAATAAATGTTGACGTCACAGCTACAGCACTGTAAACGAATGTTTTTGTTCTGAAATGTACCTTTTTTGTACAACCTCTGAGGCAGTGGCAACTCCTGCAGTTAGGTTGAATGTCCTCATTTTGGAGACAATGGTGATTTCAGGAAGCTGAATTGTTTGGAATTGAAGTCTAGTTAAAACATTAAAATACGTCATTGGAGACATACAAGAACCCATCTGAACACAATAGGAAGAAGATTTTTCTATATTAGTAAATCATGTATGAGAAGGATTTTAAATACTGACGTAACGATTGACAAAGAAACAATGAGACCGAGAGTAGGTCAGAATGAAGTAGATCAAGGGTTCAGAATGAGAGGGTCAAATTAATTGTCCATCATAACCAAAGGAGAAAGAAGGAAGATTAGGGTGATGATGATGGAAGGGGGTGCTGGTGACTTGCGTCTGAAAGCGCCAAATTAAAGAAAACGCTGAATGCACTTTTAAAGTTTTACTTTAGCTTAGCAATGTTAAAAAGGCCAAAACTGTGTTGTTCCGAATTAAAGTACACACGGTAACACCAATGGCAGCATTCGATGTATGCGTATGTCTTGCCTGATGAACTGCGAACAAGAAAGTTTAATTTGGGAGAGAAAACATTCGAGAACCAAATCCGAACGAGGCTTTCGTAACCAGCATTAAAGAATACATGAACAGGTCATATTGGATTCAATGCCCATTCGACTTTTGAAAACTTAAGCTAAATCGTCTTCAAACTTCTGCGAACTTAGCCAAAACTTTATGATCTTACTGTGGCGTTGCCGAAGAATAATGAAGTAGAATGTCAGTTAATCATGGCGTGACGTCATCTACGAAAGAAAAAAGCTTTTATCGGAGAGGAGTAAAATAGGCCTTTTGAGATAAACCTCTGTGCAATGCCCCCTAGTTCAGATTAGATTGGATTGGGATAATGTGTAGCAAGACTGGCAAGATTAGATATTAGTGTATAGTGACCAGCTTAAGCGAAATACTGATAAAGCATCAAATCACCAGTAATTTTCAAAATATCGGATCCGATATATCGTTGTAGTGTGACCCTCGCCTTGCCCAAGCAAATGTTTGGTTCTCCGATCACATTATGTGAGTGCGCTATGGAGATTACGGTCGCTCTACTTTGCGTTGTTTTCCAAAATTATACTGTTCGTTTTTTTTTTTTCAGTCGCAAGATCGAGCATTTGCCAAACCCCTCGACATACGCAATGACTTATGGTGTGTGTGACGGTGCATGGTATATACAAGGTGGTATGGTGTATGTGATATACGGAATAAAAAATAAATAAATATTACAGGGCCAATATACCAGCCTCGCCAGGTGAGGTACTGAAACCTGACATTATGCAATAATTACGTCAATACAATTTGGGAAATTCAAGGTAAAATCTGGGAAAATATTGAAAGTACATCGATGTAGCACTACTATTTTGGATGCTACTTCCGGTAGTATATCCTGTTTTACTATTCCCGTAACTTAAGGCAGGCCGGTACGTGAGATTGGTGTTGCCTATGGCTAACAACATCCGTTCAATATCATAATAATCCGAGAACAAAAGTGTACTTCCCCGGACTATTTTCTGTGTCAAAATGAGAGCAACTTGCTATTTTCGTTATTTTATTGTCAGTGATTCGACCCGTAAAATGTGGCAAATTCCTATATATTACTTCTTTACTGGTGTGATGGTAAGAACGAATTTCTAATGAAATCAAGCTGGATCAAAGTCAATATGGACATTCCAAGATTTGAATTCATTTGCATGTGAAATTGCTACCAACAGAGAAGGGAAAGTGGGGGGGGGCTGATGAATTCGAGTTAGCAAGTAAATGAAGGGAGTTGAATACTTTTAGGAGTCCTTACACACAATATGATGCCACCTATTGCGAAGGTGTTCATGTCACATTTATGGTTTTGTCTCCTCACCCGTAGACAGATATTCGGCAACATTTGCATTATTTAATGGCAAGCAAGTCCCTGTTCCTACAACAGTGAATACGAAATAATTATTTGCAGTGTTGTGCGTGACAAGTAATACAGAGTGAACTATTTATTTCATTTATTTAAACATTAATTAAAGAGGGTAAGACTCGGTTAGCCAAAGCTTGTCTTCCTCGAGGCTCTCCGTACAATGTGTGAGACAAAAGTCAGAAAAGAAATAAAAAAGCAAACGTAAAACAGTTCATAATTAAGGTATATAAATATAAACCAGCTATAGAAGGAATCTGAAATGACACCTAAGAAAAACTAAAGAAGGCAGAGCACATGGGAAAAGATTAAAGTACGCAAAAGTTGATAAAAGGGGACTGCCAACATACAAAAGAACGCCATCTCAACTACAAAAAAAAATTATCATAAAAATAACAAGAAATCGCAAAAGAATTCATAATTAAGACGTACAAATAAAAAACCAACTGTAGGATCGAAACTCGTCCATATATCTAATCAACAACAGATTGAGGTACCTTAACTCCTTGAGAAATGAAAAAATATAATGACTTAAGTGGTACGTCTCTCTGCGTTTATGTGACTGCATTCGCAATGCCTGCTGCTAAGGTTTATGTGTTGGTCAATTCGTTGTGACCATCTTAAAGTAGGAGGAAAGTCCGGCCTTTTACCAACTTCATATGAGAGACTAACATTTGGTGAACACCATCACCAAATTTCATTTAAATATTGCAATTTGAATGTTCACAAAAAATTAATCAGGAGAATTTGAGATTGTGATGACATCATCGGACCACATGTGATGAAAAACTTTTGTCAATATATTTTTAACGGTTATGCATAGGGTCAAATAAGAGTATGTAGTGATATAATAATTATTGCATGATACAACTCAGTAATTCAACACAAAATGTGCTCGTGTATGGATGTATAGAAATTATAGGTAAAAAAACAAATAAATACATTAAAATTCCTGCTATCAGTGGTAACGTGACAACATCATCATTTGATTTACTTTCAAATTAGGCAAAAATGGCACCACTCTCCTCTGAATTTCAAAACTGTGTAACTTGGATGAGAAGCAATATCTCTGAATGAAACTTTTGATAAATATATTCCCAGTTTTTCCATCTTCTTTTAAGATATCCACGGTTCAGCCGTAATCTGAGAAGTTATTCAATGTTTGAATTACTGGATGGTAACTGACATAACAGTTTAATTACTTTTTAAGCCCCTAAAAAGTAGAGAAAAGAAAATTAGCTGACCGTAATAATTAACTTTCTGTGGCATTCAACTGGAGACGCAACTCGATGACATATAGTAACATCCGTCTGAATTAATTCACGTTCCCATGGAAACCCCTTTTTAGATGGAAAACAAAACAATGTGCTTACATTATCGCTTACATACGTGCACGATGCAACGCACTGCACAGTATGGTGATATACTACTGCTTATTTCCAATGCGTCTGCTTCTTTCTTCATTTGCAGAAAATCGGTGGAACGTCAGCCCGGTCTTCTTGCGTCTTAGATTCCTGCAGCCTACGGCTATGCAGTTGAGGACCATTTGCCTTCTATGACAGCTTATACAATGAAAAATATGGAAATATCGTAATAACCACCTCGCAGTGTTAGTGAAACAGTACAGCCTGGTACTAGTTACACGAAAGACTGATGCCATCCAGTATGGTGGCGTAACAACAGTTGCTACTTATGACGTCACTTGCAAAACCTCTATATTAGTGTCAGTCTAATATTGTAGGCTAGAGCGGACTAATGTACATGCGAACATACTGGAATACTTAAAACGAGTTATGAGCTTCCTGGATAGTGACTTTTGACGAGGGAATTATACAAAGTTAATGCTAACAGACAGAAGTAGGCATCTCTGTGACGAATGCGTGGGATCAAAATTCTACTCATCTCCGTTGTTATGCCAGAAATGGACTTCTATGTGAGACGCTGCCAACGAAGGCAGTCTCTTTCGTAACTGATTGAAAGCAACCCCGAGCCTACGCGTGAAGAAATCGTATGAAAACAGGCCCGTATGCAGCTTTTTCAGGGAGGGGGCTCGATTTTGCCACAAGTGGAACATTTTACCCAACAATCATGACCAACTAATAAAAATTCTTTATATATGTTGCTAACGTAGGCCTACTATCATAGGCTGAGCGGAACTCCAGATCTTGTGGGGGGGGGGGGGGTGTCCGAACCCCTGAACCCCCCTGGATACGGACCTCTGAAAATTTACATGAAAGTACAACTCTGAGAGCCTAGTGGGGTAACCATTTGACTTCCAACAATCTTCTTTCGCCCTGTGAAGCTTCACATATACCTTCCAATAACCGCAGGTCCATAGTAAAGAAAGTACGGAACAGGGAGGGGTGCCGCCAGCTATACATTTTTTTTTTTTTTTTTTTTTTTGGCTATCTTACAACCTATGGGGTGGACAAAATACTAAAATAATGTCACGTGTTACCCCTACATGTATCCCCCTATCCGATGGAAATCTGGGCACTTCCGTTCGACCAATAATGTAAGAACTACATCTATGCAGGGTAGCATTTCCACGATTGAAGGAAATACCTGAAATGTTTTCTGTCACAGTATGAACAAGCGCGTGGTTTCATGTACGTACTGCACTTATAAGTGTGGGAGTATTGTTTCTAAGCCTGAGAGTTTTAGGAAAACTTGGAGCTCATTTACCTATGCACACACAAGTATGAACATAAGTTTATACTCTTCACAGCCTGCACTGTACAACACAACGGAACGCAGAGGCTCAGCCATAGCCAGGTAAGCCTAGATCAGTAGTGTCCAGTGGCGTCGCTACTGGCGGAGGGGACAGGAGATCCCCTCACTTTAAAATATGAAAAAATCGCAAATTTGCCATCTGAAACACCACTGGCGGAGCCATATCGGGAATGGGGGGGGGGGTGCGGGGTTCATTTTCCAGAATTGGAAAGTTTATAGTTAGCAAATCACACTTTTTTAAAACCCACCTTCCCGTCCCACCCCCTTTAAGCGTTCTGTAGTAGGAGCAAATATTTACCACATTACGTGCCCCCCCCCACGTGCACTCCCCACCCACGGTAGCTCCTCTCTCTGTAACCCATTTTATCCCCCTCCAACTTTTCGGAGCCTTGCGCTCTTTGTGTCACATAACCGTAAAGTGATATTGTTTGACTATAACTATCTTGAAAAGTTGAAGAATGATGAAACCTTACAGGGGATTCCACAACTGGTGAGGCCCGACCTTGGCAGGCAGGTATTTGATTGTGACCCGTTTCACCATACTCGGGCAATAAGGCCGATATAGGAAGACAATTGGGTTATTAACGACACTGGTTCAACGAACATCCCGTCAACAATCCTCTTTGGCTGGTCGAGGACTGCTTAGCAATTGGCATTAGCAAATTATGCAGCAGTGACTTTTCAACAATTCTGTACCACACTTTGCAATCTGGTGTGCGGGCAGGGGTACAAGGTTGGGTTTTCAAGTTTATGGATTTCACTTTTGGGTTTTTTTTTTTTTTTATCTCAACGACGTTTGGCTCTTTTCTGTCCTTCTCATGTTTCAAACAAACACGATTTTTTTTGCACAAACGGAGTGAATTCTTCACAGCGAAATTTCCGAAGAAGTCTGCTTAGAGTGCAGGCGTCATACGTCAGATGTCAAACTCATCTGTAAGAGCAGATGTCCTTTGAACTTGGAAGAAAATTGGATGCAGAAATACAAGACAGAGCGACAGGTACTAGTTATCTAGGTTAGAAATGGAGAAAGGTGACATGAAAGACCTCACTTTTAGGCTACAGTCATGAAAATTGTACAGAATATCCGTATCCGGTGTCGGCCGATGCTTAATGTTTTCCCGGATCTAAACTAGTAGATCTAAATTAGTTTTTTTTTTTTGGGGGGGGGGAGGGACAGAACTGGGGAAACAGAGATGGTCTTCGCAGGTGTGCATTTACTTATTAAGATAGATGTAGTGGGCTGGCATATGGTAAGTACATATAGAAATCTAATACGTAGTGAGAGATCACGTTTTCGGGAAATAGCCAAAGCAATAAGAGTGTTCCTTTTGGCATATAGTTTACCTCTAAGTCTATAAAGGTAACAATTTCAATCTCAATTATGCCAACTATCCTTGATACATCTGTATAAAGGACTCAAGATTTTGAATGAAGTGTCAGAGGCTCACTGGAATATCCGAGCTGGTACCAGCGGGTGCCATGGCCCAACATACGGGCAGGACAAGAAATTACTTTCGAAAATTACAATAAAAGAAAACGAAAACGATTTTTTGTTCGAAAAATTGACTCTACCACTGTAGGCCTACACTTTTGTTGAGTCAGATCGCATTCAACGGAATTCAGTTAAAGAAAAAATTCAGGGGATCCCCCCCCCCCCTTTCCTTAAACCACTCTCCATATCATTGTACCACCACTTTTGCCTCTCCCAAACTACAAAGGATTTGGATTTCCCGTTGCGATCACTGCAGTAAACGTTCAAATTGCTATGCGAAATCTGTCGGCCTGTATGCTTGGTCTCAAAGTGTCCCTATAACGCTATTCCATGCCGTCGGCATTTAACAACCTTAGTATACACTAGTTTAATTCGGACTCTTTTTTAGGTTTCTGTTATTTCCAAAATGGGTTATGTCGCAATTAAAACAATAGTCTAAAATGGTTTTAATTGAAGTGGACGTTCCGGTGGATGAACCCTTTGTACTCTGGCCGATAAAAGTCTGATCTCGAAGTCAAATACAATAATTGGCAATCATGTCAGTCACAGTATCGATATTTTTGCAATGGGACAGATCTGGGTTAACCTCAAAAAAGGTTGTTTTCTGTCTTCCCATGCATGCCTGTCTCTTTTCTTATCTGAGCAGTGGCGTTGCCGGTTTACTTTACTTTGAAGAATTGAAGTGCCAAATCTTTCTCTGCAGAAAAGAAAGCATGTGCGCATGCCAAATTGGGTCACGTGACCCCAAAAGAACAATGAAGTGGGTAAACTTTTATCTATCAAAATATCTATTTTTTGTTTGGGGACAGTAGGACGTCTGACCTCGAATTTCAGTCGTTACAGCGGTATATGTTTTTAGAGAGTGACCTACACCGGAAGTGCACTTTTAACCGAATTGCGGGAACTTGTTTCGGTGGATGACGAAATCTACCCTCGGAATTCACCTAGGCCACGCAGAATTTCCATAATGTGCTAAAATCATGTTTCGAGAAAACTCTTTTCTGCATGATAGAACATGGGGTGATATCGAGTCATACGGTTAGGGTTTGTTCCTTCGATGAAACCTTATCATGTATGGTATCATGTCAGGATTGGCTGTGGAATTTCTTGGTCTGCTGAATATTTATATTTATTTATTCCTTCAAACTGTGATCATCTATTGAAAGGGCATATAATAAAGATCGGAATCCGGAAGTTTCCTGAAAAAAAATCGTCTTCTGGTCAGGAAAAAAACGTGGATTTTAATACCCGTATCGACCAAAACTGAGACTGGTTGTCAACGTTCGACTGCACTTCATTATTAACGGTAATTTTCCGTCTAATCCGAGGAATTTGATTGGGAATAGCATCGATGATGTCATAATAAATATCCACACACTCTATGTTCAGGAAATAAAGTTATTCGACCTTTTGGTACCATTTTCAGCTTTTTGAAATTCAGTTGATGAAAGACGAGAATCGTGTATCCTAACACATTTAAGCAATTGCATATAAAAATGATGCTATACTTTTGTATTGACTACGTTGAATCTAATGTTTAAGTACAGTAGCCAAGTTGCAGTGTAGTGCTACACTTCTAAGTGAACGTAGGTAGGGCAGGCTTTATTCTGTGTTAACCTAATGGGACCCGTTTTATGCATGGTCTGCGCTACTGCCTTGGCATAAGTTTAGCTTCCTACCTCAAACGATTAGGGATCATGGTTGGAACAGTCTGCCTATTAGTTTGTTAGCGATGATCTTTTCCACAAGGAAACTGTTACATTTTTGTATAAGCAGCATTAGCTTTTTTTAGCCTCTCGACGCATGCGCGGTGAGTCAAGTTCCTTGTGGCTGTGTCACCTTAACGAACAAGAAGAAGGGTTTCATTTTGTCATAGCAGTTTTAACAGTATTATTGTAATACTACAATTTTGAATATGTTGTAGGCCTAATCAAAGAAGTGATACTGCAGTGTAGGTGTCACCTGAATTGGTTACAGCCTTATTACTTTTTTTAGTCGTTCTCAAAATACAAAGATATCAAACAGTAGATAATAATGGTATAATGTTTCTTCCCAAACGTGAGTCAAGTAGCTTCAGCCCCCTCCCCATAAGTATAGCAAATTAGTTGTGAACTGATTACCTTTGTATACTGCTCTCTTCACCCATGAAACCCATCCTGTGTTTCTGTCTGTCAATGATCACAAATAGGATTATGGTCTATTTCTGGTTGATAAGGAACAAGTATGCCATCACTTTGGCAGTTGGATAAAATGGGCCAAAGACTTATTTGTCAGGTATATTAATTGAAAAGATACAGTTATCCATTGCTTGGACCACATGACTGTAATTTCAGATCAGAGATCCAATTAACCGCCTGTAGACAAGTATGCCTGAGCTACCAAAACTCAAGGGAAAAAATTATACACAAGAAAATGTGTGTAGTGGCTGTGATGCACGAAGAAGCTTTCACACAAGGCATTAGAGTACTGAAAAGAAGTTTGAAGCAGTATTGTCCTGTCATTGAAACGGCTGGTCTATCAGTTTTAATGAGTCGAATCAGAAAAGATGGCGGCCGCATTCGTAACTTACACTAATCGGTACTAAAAACGTTTTGTGAACTGCCTAGTTGGACTTTTGATCATTATACAGATTATTATTCGCAATAAACCAGAGGTAATATTTACTTATTCAACTCAGAAAGTGTATTTTGTCCAGTATTTATGGTTGCTCCATCCCTGGTCTCATCACGTGTTCGTCGACTTCGAAAGGACTCCATTGAAAGTTGCACCATAATTCTCGGATTTCTTTACACTGATAGCAGCGTGTATGAACGATGCGTTGATTTAGAGCATCTGAGTAAGAACAGATACTTCTACATTAAGATTTTTGTTTGAAGATTGAAGCCCTAATACTTCGTATGAGCGCCCCTAAATTCAAATTTAATGAGATGCACAGATGTAAAAAATATGATATCAAACGAGATCAGATGTCCTACTGGAGGAGGGGATATTGGGGAAAGGTGTCCTTATGCTCCTTCCAGTCCGTGACCCTTAAGTGAATTCCACGTGTGAAAGGCCACCATCCCGTCATCCGACAGCAAAGTATTCCCCTTTTCTGTTCCATTAGGCTGTTTTCGCAAACACGACGGAAGCAATCGGCGGTGGTGGTACGCATACTCAGACACGCGTTGTTCCTTTTGAACCTGTTTCGCATTTTGTGGTAAATGGCCTAGCGCAACTTTTCTAGAAAGCCTAACGTTAAATTTGGTCGAGAACGGTTGCAGATTTCGTCAGGAGGTAGAGTAATTACGTGGTTACGATGGTGACTGCCCGATTATGTACGCTGCAAGCGGGATCTACGTCCGCGTCGTGCTTGCGAATACAGCCCAATATTTCCAGTTCCTGGACAATGTTAATCACCATAATTACGACAATAGGGAAATTAGAATGGAATATGGACTGAACTCTCGGATGTTGATGCTTACAACCAGAACAGAACAACCAGGGGATGAGATCCGTTCTCCCTTCTCTTCTGTCTCCGGCAGATGTCCTTTCTTTGTATTGTGTTTACTGTCTATTTCCCTTTTTTTTTCTTATTTTTGGGTCCTTCCCCACCCCACCCCACCCGTTTTTCTACTCTCCCTTTTCCTGTTTTTTTTTTTTCGTTTTTCTTCACTTCTCCTTTTCTTTTCTTTTTTTTGGGGGTTCCTTTTATGTCTTTATCTCCCCCTTTTCTTTCTGTTCTTTTCTTCTTCCCCATCCCCCCTTTTGGTTGTTCTGTTTTCCTTTTTTTCTCCGTCTTTTTTTTCTCTTTGCTTTTGTCCTTTTTTTTTTTGTCTTTTTTGGTCTTTGTTCTCTTGTTCCCTTCATCTTTATTCTTTTGTTGTTGGTTTTATCTTACTGACCTTTTCTTCGTCCAGGCCACATTCCTCTTTCCCTTTCCATTTGTTGATCTCACTGTCTTCTCCCTTTTGAGTAGTTTCTTTCTGGATGATTTTCCTTTTGTTCGGGTTCATTTTTGTCTGTTTTTCTTTTCCCTTGTTTATTTTTCACTTTTGATCTCCACCTTTTCTTTATTGCTTGCGTTCTGCCTTCTACTTTGTATTTGTCTTAGACAGGGAAAACGTTACAGTGACAGCGACTTGAAAAGTCGGAAGTGACTATGAAGCCTATTCCAAAGTCACAAGTGACTTGAATGTGGCTGCCGTATGAGCACCTCCACATGGTTACCCTCTTAAACATGCGTAACAATAGATAAGCTTTACAAAGCTGAAGACCGTGTTGTTAGTGGACTGACTACTTGTTGTGTCTAGATCAAAACAGTTGTTTCTTATTGTCACGTAGGTGGTTCTTGGATTGTTGGAAGTTTCCCCCCCCCCCCGACCCTCGAGAAATGAAGATCAATAAAATGAAATATGATACTATTATGAACTGAAAATAGGCTATCAGTAGTATTTAAAGCTTACTTTAATTGCTTGATCATCTTGGACTTTCTTTTGGAAATCGCTGAAAGTTAAAAGTACTTTTCTTCATCCCATTATTTCATCAATGTGCATGCTTTCTAGGGATCACACAAGAGTGGGCAGCTCTCCATGGCAGTAAGTAGCATCCTTCATAAGGAAGTATAGAAGGGGTGTGTGCTGTTGAGGGAGGGAGCGAGGGGGGGGGGGGAGACATTAAAGAATAGTTATGCCTGGGACACATTTAACCCGGCGTCCGGTCGACTTGTCCGAGTTTTAGACATCGCCCGGCGTTTAAAGATGGAAGAAAAATCGGCCGATAACGGTTACACGGTCACATTAAAGAGGTTCGTGCGTGGCCCCATTGATTTTCTGAATAAATGCCCAATGGCACGAACAATCCTCGGCCGGTCTCCGGCCGGTAGTTGCCCTAGACTCCATCGACTCTCTTCCAATGCCCGAATGGCGGTATTCGTCATTCCTCTGACCGATACCTTGAAGAACAGAGGTTGTCCGGTAAGACGGCTCACAATTTCCGGGCGAACAGCGACCGGGAACCTGGGGACATTTATCAGTTTGTGCATGTAGGAACTCTGCGTGACTCCATTTGCGTGGGAAATTCCATTCCATTTTATTGCATAGGAAAGTCCATGGAAGAAACGAGAGGGGAAAAAACGCCCATTCCTCTAAAATCCCTGAGAACTGGCAATGAATCTGGCCTTCCTGGCCGATGAGGAGACCCTTGAGAAGGGCTGGGGAACCAGGCACAACCCTAAAATGAAGAGACTGCATACTTCAAACAAGTCAAACAGTGATGATGAGATTGTCCGACCATGGCAACGGCGAGTACTTCGGTTACAGGCTGTCATTGCATTGTATAAATCGTGCATGTCAAAAAGTAAAATTTTAGGATGAGAGGACAGTTGTTGGCACCGACGATGCTCTTGAGCTTTATCTGAAGCTTTAAATACATAACACCGATCTTATTTCATAGAATAACTATCAGAAGCTTATGGAATGTCTCTTCAAGAAAGTAAATAAAATTAATACTTCCCATGCAAAAGAAACAATAGTACTGTCAACAGTACAATAGTACACAATGAGGTTATACATGACTACTTTTGGAGCTCATGAATGGCGTTGTCAACAACTTTGTATTTCATTTTGTAAAGCGTTGAGGAACTGTATGCAGAAAAGAAAACGTGTGCGAAAAGACAGAACAAAAAGAGAGCAAATGAAGTCTTTAACTCTAACAAAAAGGAAACTGAACATGAACAGAATGTGTTCTTGTTTTCCTTATTCAATCTGGACTTAATTTTCTCTCTAGTTGTTTCCCTTTGTACACTTCTCTTTTCTATTGCCCCCTTCTTCCCTTTCACCACGTAGCGTAGCTTCAGCGTTGGTGTTTAGCATCACAAGAAAACGTATGTGAAGCAGTTCTAAACAGTTAATCACCCAAGTGTGAGAGCGACTTTAATATCGACGCACACTCACCGGTGGCCGGCTTCATTGGCGGGCCGGCACCAGCCGATTTCCGACCGGTCTTTAGGTAGTCGACTAATCACCGTGCACGGACGTTTCGGTCGTCATGCGTACGGGAACCGGATCGGCACCTATCAGATATATAGACCGATTAATTTGAACCCACATCGACTCCGCGCCCGGTCGAAATGCCACATGTCTGTTCGACAACGTCGCGACATCATCCGCTTGTTTGGCGATGACTTTAGGATGAATGACGTCGGGACTGACTTTAACTCCGAAAACGGACCCGGGGTGGGCCCGATGCTCGAAAATGGCCCGATAACCGGCATGAGATCTGAAGAGGGCCAGGCCAATAGTGTCGTGAAAACAGTAAATTAATCGTAAACCCATCGGGACTTAATTGTGACTGGGGCATTATAGTAGACGGTTTCATCCGCAGCCTTCTAACAATTCCTTGAATTTGACTTCTTTTGTACTTTACAATTTGTTATGGAATTCTATAGCATACGACAAAACGTGATTACAAGATATGATAATCTTCTTTAAAAGTTGATGTTTTACCTTTAAAAGAAGAAATCGATACATTAATACCATCATACTGAAATGTGTAGACAATTATATACAGTAATACCGAACGAAGATAACAAGTCACTTCTTTTCAGTGTAATCGAAACTGGTTCCGACAATGCAGAATGTTAAACTGCATATACTATTTTATGTATGAAAACAATGATAGCATACCTTAAAAATTATTACTACAAGACGATAAAAAGACCCTATTGCTTCCTTTCTGCAAATCGTTTCAAGCTGGGAAGAAGTGACCCAGGGATGATATTTGGAAGGCGGAACCGGTGGGTTGAGCACATTGCACATCAATGAAATGAAAGCGGCACTGGAACACTGAACTAAAAAACAGTGCACTGGAACACCGTATCTATGGCGCTTGACTGTTATGTATCCGTAAATATAGGGTTTAATGAAAACGGATTCTGTAGTACCGCTGTGTAAGATCCGCTCCAAAGTGCGAAGGGTATACCATATCCATTGTTAAAAGCAATCAAATATTGAAAATAACTTTTCAGCCAACATTATAATATTCCTCCATGAAAGAGAAAGTGGCGGTCATGTGTGAAGTCGACCTCCCAAGATTTACCTTGATAAGGCATGCCTAACGAATTGAAGGTTATAACACTACATCACATACATTATAATGTGTTATTAATGTTATCAGTATATACATTATATACATGCATTAATATAAACATTATATATCATAATACACATGCATACATAATCGTTATCCTATCGTGGACAAGATAACCGTATTGATAGGATTAGTATAATAGGTTATAAGAATGCCACATTATATGTGCACAATGATTAGTACGATTATAAACATGCCCCTTAAATCCAAATTGGGGTCAGAGTGACTCTTAAAGCAGAGACCGGTCACTTGCGACTTCATGTCTAAAATGACTCTAGACTGGGGGTTCATAGATTTCGTGTAGTCTCGCATGAACCTTTAAACGGAAATGATGGGTATTCTGGGAAAAAATGGGCACGTTGCGGGCGTGGAGAGTCGGCAGACTCCATTAGAGAGTCACGTGAGGGTTTCAGCATAGTGACTCTTTTCTCATTATTACTCATTATTAATTGATTCCATTGGAGAGTAAACAGAGACGAACTCCATTCTAAGGGTCAGATGACTCTAACCATGGTTTCCAGTGATAAACGAACAAAAACCGTCGCTTCAACTTCATGCTTAAAGTTTGGGATTCACTTACGAAGGTCAAAGGTCAGATGTGTACACGTTAATAGCGTGAAACGTGTCTCCATTTCCATATACATATTTCTTTTTTACTTTTCGATCCGTCCTCGTCCGCAAAATTCTTCTCCATTGTGGAATAACTGTATCCTTTCCATTAGTATGTATAAGTGCGTTGTCCAAAGTCATCTCCGTTATCTGTTGTGCATTCCCGAATAATTGCTCCTCGGATCCGTATTTTGCGGATTTACGGACGTCGGAGTCCACCGTGTGACGGAGTTTTTTGTTTTTGTGTTTTGCTTTTTTAAGGGTTTTCTGCAATATTGAACAAGTAGGGACAAATAAGGAACATTACTTGGATAAGGTGTTCCATGGTGAGGCGAAAAATACCGCTGGAAAACCTCCCATGCATCCATTTAGTTTCAGTTCTTTCACCAGGTTGTACAAATTACAATGACCCTGGTTGCTTCCGCCTTTGAAGCTGTGAAGACAACATAGATAGGACTTTAGGCTGAGGCATCTCCCTGGTTTAACACCTCCCTGCTTTGGGTCTCCGCTTTCATTTATGCGGAACCTGCTGCAGAAACATTTCAATGTCCTACGTCAACAGGAGGCTGAAATAGTATCAATTGTGCACTATTTATTCAAATGAATTTGATGTGCGTCAATTGACGTAACGATTACATTTGAAAGTATTGTATGCTAATGATCGACAAACTTGTCCATGTATCTTACTCTGCGATGTAGCAAAATATTGACGGTTGACTTGCTACAAATTTATCTGAAATTTTTACCTTTAAGCACCTTGGGTAGGGTTGATGTTTACTCCGTTCTTCAAGAAAGGAGGATGTGTGATGTGTTGTGAGAAAGACACGTAGCCAACTGTTGTGTTGTACCATCCCCCCACACCCACAAACACACCACATCATGAGTCATTAAGACTTGCACTCTGCAAAGTAATTTTGTAATAAGCCGAAAAAATAATATTTTCAATAACCTTTGAATTTAAAAACTCAAGTTTGTTTACTAGTGTTAGCTTTAAAAGGATGGTCTAGCCATAAATATAGCTTTGATATGTTGAAGAGTAAGTTAATCTGACCATTTCAGTGAAACTTCCATTCAATTCTCATGTGTGGTTCCCGAGATATGAGCAATTAAAGTTGCCACATTTGTTACTGACAGTTAACTTAAAGCAAGCAGGAGTGATGTCATCTCCCCACATTGATAAAGTATTCCATGCTTTTCTTTAAAATATACACCAAATTTAATACTTCAATATGTAGTGATATCATAATGTGAATGTAGGAGGAGTATGAGAGTTTTGTGACCTTCACGTAACCAGTATGTGGGCTGACCACTTGCTGATTTCAAGGTCAAAATAATAAATTTAAAAATGAAGAAAACAAAAGACTCTTTAGCAATGTGAAGAGATGATGTCACTCCTGTTTGCTTCAAGTTTCCAGTTGATAGCAAAGGGGGTAACTCGAACTGATAAAATCGCGAGAACCATGCATGGGAACTGAATGGAAGTTTTACTATAAGGGTCAAATTAACTTACTCTTAAACATATCAAAGCTAAATTCCTGGCTGGACTATCCTTTTAAGAACGGCTCAGCTGTTTTTATTGTTCCTAATCATTACGTTTGTAGCTTGTGTGTTTATTGTCTCAAAGTTCGGAGGAAGAAACGATACAGAAATTTCTCACGTTTTCTCGGGCTTACCATCTTTAAAGGTCCAATGTATATTGTCAGAGATGTGAGCATTGAGGCGACGAAAAGGAAAGGACTTTCTTTTTCTTTAAATCTGCCACCTCCTGATATTTCAGTCAGTGTTCTTATTTAATGAGTCATGGGCTTTGTGTCATTACCGAGAAGCATTCACTGACGTTAAATAAGTGGTTCTTCACGGTCACTGCAAACTGTTTAACAATGCACGTCGCGAGGATAGTCGAATCAAGAAAGTGAAAGCGACACCGGAAAGTGTATTCAGAATAATTAGATAATTCATTCGCTCTTTACGATTAGTTTACAATGTATTTTGTCCTGAGATCTAAGGCCGACGGACACAATGATCAGGATCGCCGAATGTGTAAAAGAGAAGAGGTGTAGGGTCACCCACAGTTCTAGACCCGAGTATCGTCTGCTCATATCTCCTACTCCCTCCCGTCCTTGATCATCACCCCCCCCCCCCCTCTATGTAAATACAGCTTGACCCGTAAAAGGCATCGTCATGATCCTGAACTAACTTTAGCATACTAACTTGTACATGTACATTTAAAGCTTTTTGTTTTAAAAAGAGATGGGACAGAGGATGGTATTTATCGTCTCCAAGAATATCAGTCCTCCTTCCTCCTGCATTTTTATCCGTGTATAGGTGTTTAGAGTTCACGTGCTTTTCCGAGTCACTAATTGCAACAGCCTACTACACGTAAAATGGGCGTTGCCTTTTACATGCAGATATAGATCGATAGACCATAGGGGCACTTGCCACATGCTCTACAGGTTTAAGACAAAAGTAAAAACAGCAATGTAGTGGGGATGTGACTGTCATCAATGTCACGCAAACCCCATCCCCTCGGTGTGAAAGAAAAGGAAAGGGGAAAGAGGGGAGAGTTGAAAGAGATTACACAGACGAGGAAGCCTAAGAGAGGAAAACAAATAAAGAGTAGAGAATTTCCCTTAAGACCAGTGGACCTTTATCCATTTAGGGATTCACTCTGTACCTCCTCAATAAAAAAAACGCTTTTTTAGGTAGATGTAACTTTAGCGCAGAGAAATTGAAGTAATGGGGGGGGGGGGAGGAGTATGACGTTATGCCGTCATCCATCATGAGCTGATGTTACTGCAAAAGACAGGGCAGCTCCCTGATAAGGCTGACGTAATCCATACAGCTACGTTCACCGGGGTCACTCGAAATGGGGATAAAGCTTCCAAAATGTAACAAATAGGCCTGGATCGTATATTCACGATTTCACATGTTGAAAGCAGAAACAAAGTCACGATTCAATTTTAATTTTTTATACTTTTTTCATACTGAACGTACAAAGCCACACAAATCATCTAACCTTTGTCCCGTACAGCGGAAGTTCCCTCATATCTGATTTGTTTTTTTATTTTCGTTAGCATTCTTCCTAGAAGGCAGAGTTTCTATATGGTTTTCATAGAAGTTTGATCCATGTGAGCATGTGCTATAAACGGCAACCGTTCTAAGAATGTGAGAAGTACTTTAGTTGGTCAGTCATTCGGAAATACCTTTCTTAGTCAGAAAATATACCACAATAAACATCATCCATGGTTTCAAAGAAGGAAACTTGATAATTCTGTGGAAGTCTTCTTCCACCCCAATTAAGTCAATCAGATAACATGAACCATGTGTAAAAAAAAAACATGTCTCATGTGTCAGTTCGGTACCGTAGCTAACGTCATTGAACTGCTACTCTGACATTTTTTTTTCCCTTTTTGTTTGTTCAAGGTTCTAATATTTCACCAAGGTCAGCGAATGCATCGATATGAGTATATATCTGAATAACCAAAGATAAACAGTGATAAGAGGGCTACATCTTTAGTAGGGCTTCCACCTAGATCTTGGCTTCCTTCCTTCCGTCTTCTTTCCGTTAACCATCAGTGTTCAACAGTACGTCTGCAGGCAGACGAAAAGTTACGACATGGAAGTTGAAATGGTACTAACCCAAAGTCTTTGTTGGTATATCCATGGGTCTTAGTGTTCTTAATTTCATTCCTGATTCCAGATTTCTGAAGTGAAATCTCTTCGACGGTCTGTTTCAGAGCCCTCTGAGACCTCGACGGACGGTCACAGAACCGTTAGGCACAAATCAATCCGTTGATGGAAGAAGGTAAGGTATTGGCCAGTCCAAGTTTTAGCAAGGAAAATGGCGTCCATAATTTCTACAGGTGAAAGCTGAATTCAAAAGAAACATAAAACTAATAATACGACTCCGTCAGGGCACTATCAGACGGCATTTTCAGGATACAGACAAAGCCCGGATTCTCATCCAAGGGGTTTGATAGATACCAGATTGATATTACGATAGTCAGATTGTCCTAACCATCCCAGCGAGGGATTGGGTCAGGGTGTCATTTTTGGCTTTCCTCGTCAAAGGCCACGATATTCGAGTTTTGGCACAGGGAGGCAATGGCTTGACGACGATCTGAGCTTCTAATGATTTTCATTGCAGAAACTGAAGAGTGCTTTTCATGAGAATAAAGTCTAACAATATAGCTGACAGGTGCCATAAATTAGGGTCCGGTGTCATTCGACAAAAGATATCAAATTCCTTTTGGGCAAATAGATTTATGTGAACGCCAAGTACGCTCAGAATCATATTGACATACCCTGCTTTCGGTAGTAATTTGAATTTTTGCAGATCCCATGAACAGTGTCACTGGCTAGTAAGCTCGACAATGAAAAACACAAGTTGGCACAGTTCATGAGACCCACTTAAATGGCGTAGGCCTATACCCTTTGGATATTAAATGATAACAGACTGTAAATTTCTTTTGATGTTAACTGAAGCGAGCAGGTGTTCATCGATGGAACTATAAATGGGTGCACAATATTTATTTACTTGGAGTTTTTGTTTGGTCTGGGTTTTAGTTGTTTGCCGACAATGCCAAGTATAGTTCATATACATGTCAGAAGGTTCTCATATTCACACACCGTCACCTCTGTGAATTGTCGAATATCATAATACAGGAAGCAATGCAAACAGCATAAACCATCCCTTGCCTGAAATCAGGAAGCAAGAAAAATGTTGGATTATAAAAATAATCGTGGATTTTTTTTTTTTTTTTTGCAGTAAATAGTTGAGAATGTTACTTTAATGTTGAGACCCAGTGCGTGCCTTAGATATAGGTTGTTCACGGAGATCGATCAATGTTGCTGCTCAATGACACCTTCGCATTGTTCTATGTGATACACAACGAGCTACGTAAGCAGTCATGTTGAGAAGGCCCTGGTTCCACTTTTATCATCTGACTATAGCGTTATCTCAAACGGAGAGCAATAGCTTTGAACTGACGCTGAGACTTTGGAGTCTAATTATTTTTTTTTTCAGATTAGCGGTGCCGTCTGCGGTTAGAGCTCATCATGCAGGCTGTAATGAACTTCTTTTCTATCGTCACGCACAGCTGAAGATTCCGGAATTCTGCCGTCCTACTTTATTTCTTCTTCTTTTTTCTAAGGATTTTATATCGACAGATATATACATGTATTTGCGTACGTATGGTTCACGGTGAGTCAAATATTCATTGACAAGTTTTACGAGATATTGCATAGAACGAAAAGGTAAAGCTCTTCTCTGTATTGCTTTAAGGGTGCAAGGAAGCGACACACTTTAGCAACATGATTTATGTTTTATGTGGTTAAGACAACCATGGCCGACTAGAATTTAAAGCCACCCATGTATGCCTTCTCTTTGATGAAAAAAAAAAAGGAAAAAGAAGAAAACGAGCGATATTTATAGGCCAAACAGGGAGAGATCTTATCTTAAACTGTGTTCTGCCTGATCGTTGTGTACTACAAGTATAGCGTTATAACATAGTGAAGGTGATTGGTAGTTTACCGATTTGAGATGTTTCGTGTGTCGTCCTATGGTTTGTTTTGTGAGCATTGAGACCGCAGAGTATTCATTCAATTGATATTTTTCGATTGGTAATTGGCACGCATGTCATTTGTAATTTGAATTTAATAATTAGCCAACAATGTGGATTTTCAATTAATTTTCAGCTTTTGATGACTATCGTACATGTCAACCTACTATCTTAAGTCTGAGTTGATAAATATCATCTACGCACCTAATTAATGGGGTTCTAAGGTAAATAAGTACATCGGATTGTAAATAAATGGTAGCCTATAATTGACGTGTGAAGGTGAAGCTCCTTTGGTGGCAACCGAACACCCCGCCACCTGCCATGGTACCATTCTTTTGTGAGTAACAGCCACAAGCGGATGAGGAAAACATTTTTGAGTTCAGGGTTTTTCTGTTGTGTCTGTTATTCAGAATGAACCCTTGGAAAACATTGGGCAACCTTTTACACGTGAGAATATATAGTCACTTATAAAAAATATCAATGCCTGATATTAACAAGTTTTGAGCTTATTACCCGATGAGGGAACTTATCAAAGGAAGTTGGTCCATATCTTCTTTCGACAGATACTTTAATTTCTCTCTCAAGATTAGGGGATTTTCCTCCGGCGGAAGTGAAGATGATTTCTGCCGATGGTGATTGTGACGTGTATCAACATTTCTGCAGCGTCCACGTAGCCGACGAAGTTACCGATGTCCCTCACAGTTATTGCAGACCGATGAACCAAGGTAAGCCAATTTCTACACACCTCACCAGCAGTCTGAAGGTGTCTGTTCGCCCATGCATCGAGATGGTCCGTGCATGCATGGATTCTGTTTTTTTTTTTTTTTCAGCTCCATAGTCCATGCAACGAGGATCATGCGACTCAAGCAAGCAAGACATGTTTAGTCCCTTTTTTTTATATTATACAGCATACATAGAGACAAGACAGTTATAGTTAGGACTATACATCAACAATGATTGCCTTTTGGTTAGAGAGTGCTGTTTGTCAGGGGATCTTATAGGTATGATCATCAATTCGAATTACACTTAATACGTGGGAAGCAAAAAAAGAAAAAAGGTAATATCAATTTGAACAATGACAATGTGTATATAACACATGTGCGTGCTTTGTGTTTTGTATACTTCCAATCATCTATACAGAGGGACGGACATGCAATGACATCAGATCAGCCCTCCTCCGAAAACACAATTACCACCTCTAACAAAACATAATTGAAACGAACCACGTGATTGGAACCTAACGCTCTTCGGTGAGATCACGTGTGACGTGGCTCAGAAAAAAAAAAAAAGACAGGCAGGCAGGTATAACATTAAAGGGGCTCATTGAGTTGATATCAATGAGTTTGTGGTGATTTAGAATGGTATGCCACCAATGGCAATACTTATAATTAGCATAACTTGTCGAGTTTCACATCCAATAGCTATGAAAACTGTCAATATTTTTGAATTTTTGACCCTTACTCGCTAGTTGTTTGCATGTGAATTAGTACTAGTATGGTACTAGTACTGGTCACGAATTTTCAAAAACCAACTTATATCGTTAATCAGTCATTCATTAATGTTCCAATATATGTGAAACATGAGGATCCTCATAGTTTGACCATCTGTAATTGACATGTGAAGGAAACTTGACAGGCTTAGAAAAATTTAGTGAATTTCACGAAACAAGTCAATGAGCCTCTTTAAAGGAAAACGAGGCCGCTCAGAAAACTGCAAAACTTGGCACACTTTATAATAGGATTTAGATACCAGTTTTGAGCAAGAAAAAGGGAGGCAGATTTTGCATAGTTTTATCCTCGAATGACGCACTCACATTCATCCTTCACCAGATGAATGACTTCATAATCAAAGGGATCCCCCTGAAATTGAAAAAAAAAATTACAGTTTAAATTTGATTGCCCAGCTCAGCCTTTACAGAAGCATGCAATGGCGACCATACTAATTTCTAACTAAACTGCGCTGTGGAGCAATGCTTTGACGATATGAGCTCTTCCATTTACATTACTCACAGAACGCATGTTTACGCATCTTTTGGAGAAAAAAAATTGAACAAAACAAATACCATTGCTAACCATGATTACCTCCTTTCACTTGAAGGTAATGTAAGCTGGCCTGCAGTGATGTTTTACCTACGTTCAGAGTGCATAATTGTACTTAATGATTATTGTTTTGGACATTGTGACATGGATAAAGAAATATTTTTGGATCTTTCTCCGTAACTGTTTGACTTTTGTTACTTCATCGATACTGTATTATCCTGGTAAGTACTGTTTGGATTTTTTTTTAATATTGCGTTCAATGGATATCGAAGCCCTTGGTGGCATTTGCGTAAAGAAAACCTTAACCGGCCAAAAATGAAGATAGGTAAAAAAAAAATTAGGTAGGCATAAACCTTGACGACGGCTTAGAAGCCTCATACCTACTCAGATGTACATTCTTAGCTTCTTATTCAAGTTGCGGATTAATTTCCCTCCGAAATACAAATATCGAACAAATCCATATGACCAGTGAAATTGCAGATACCATCCTCAGGGTCATAAGTACACTCAGGTATGCATTTACTATCATAAATTCCCTTTGGAATTGCTTTCCTCCCACGTTTACAGTTCTTTTGCCTACATTACTACTGGTTACGTTTTTGTTGGAGAAACAAGGGACAACACCTTGTTTTGCCATTCAAATTCTTTGACGAACTAAGCCAGTGGCTTTAGCATTGTTTTAGTATGCCTGACCGTGCCCGTATTGTGATATTGCATCAATATCGTTGCTCAACGCGTGGCGTTCACGCTGCTTCTCCACAAATACTATACGGTTCCTTAACCATGAAAATAAAGAACAAATAACCGGATAATTACATCACATATCAAAGAAATAGAAAGTAGATATAATAACAACCTCTCATGAACATATATCAATTAAAGGCACTCATCCTAAAGCCTGTCCAGGCTTGCAACGATTTCGCCAAACTTTTTGTACACTATGCTGGTCGCATCGCCAGACTAGATTTTCAGTTGCACTGATGGTCTAACTGTATCCGTATACAGAAGCCTGAGTGCAAATAGGGGAACAAAAGGATGGAGCGATTAGCGAATCATCTACCAATTTCACCTTGTTGAATTGACTGAATTTGCATATTACACAGTCATGTTAGGCCATGCAGGTTACATCCAGTACATGTAAGACGTAAAAGGCTTATACTTATAAGACTACCCCCGTGGAACCCGACATCATATAGGCCTACTTAGTAAATACAAAAAAGCCTATAACCCCATCCCACCTCGCCGCCTACCTACCTCCCTACCTCCGTACCTACCTACCTACCTATACCAGGAAACATTTGAAACTTTTCCTTTGTGGAAGAGTGGTAAATGTCACAGCAATAATTCCCTGTTAGGAACGTGTAATAGGCTTATTCACATTCAGTTCTGAACCATAACTGCATGTACACTGTCGCACACTCCAGAGGTGCAGATGTGGCCGTTTGTAATTGAGGGGCCAAATTGCTACCATCGAACTTCATGGCAGGTGGCACAGGTTGCAAACCCGCCCTCTATCATCCTTCTCTTTATACTAGCTCTTTTGAAGTGTTAGGAATAGACGCAAACGGTTGACAACGTTGACTCACAAATTCGAGTGTGGAAGATGGGGGTAAGAGAGTGACAGTGGGTGGGGTACACATAACCGGCATATAAAGAGCAAAGTACAGTGAAAAGCAAATGTCGAGGGCCCGTACCCTGTCCGGATATGTGTGAAGCGCAAGACACCAGAATCGTATGCAGTAGTGGTATGTACGCAGACGTGTCTATGGCAAGTTGAGATCGACAAAATATAAAAAATCGGGACTGTCGGCATCTATAAAGCCGTAGTGGGTCGAACACTGGCAACAACATACTACGGTACTTATCACATGCTTTTATATGGATAATATCCTTGTTACTTCTCCCCATTTCGTGTTTTTTTTTTTCATGTAATTTTTTTTCTCATTTTTTTTAATGTTTATTTCTGTTCAAAGGGAGCTCTCTGAGCGCGAGGGATGATGGGCGTCACTTGACTCTCGCCCCCCCCCCCCCTGGTGGGTTCAACCACTTCGCCAATGTCCCTCGTTTTAAGAATGTGAATTAATCTTTTCCGGTTTTGCTGTCGAGTTAGATATCTGTGGCTTACACATACTGAGAAAAATAGATAACGATTTTAGTTGCATGGTTCTTTAAAGACTTGTAATATGTCATTTGTATTAAATCCAAATCAAAGAAAGACCAAAAAGCACTACAACAGTGCATAATAACGTGTCATCCTGATTTTTATTTCAAACGTAGAATGAAACCTGCTTTCCGTTATGCAGGGGGGGTTTCTCTAGTTGGGACTTGTCCGCTAATGACAGAAAGGAAAAAATGTCTGAAAGAATTTTCTTAGGTATAAAGAAGTTGGGCAACGCGACCTCTCTCTCTCTCTTCCATTACTGCATGTATTTCTCCCGTCAAATTATCTCTATTTTCCCCTCATCAGCTTATCTGTGGCAGTGCGAGATGCTCATTGCGGTTTCATACCCAGATTACTAATATTCACCAAAAAACAGTATATTGGCTGTGACAATGTGAACACAATTAAGAACGGGGATAGACAATTGAACCATGGAGCTATATATGACTGTACACTATGTAACAAAGCGAGCCCCTTTTGATTTTTTTGTTGTTTTTATTTTGGGGGCAAATAAATAAGAACAAACTTAATTCGTAGGAAAGGACTCGCTCGTTAGTCGTAACGCGAAGGTCAAGCTATTAAATTTCAAGCTGAAGGACATGAAATGCATACAGTAACAAATTTATAGTTAGCCCCAGTTTTTGTTTTGATTTCAGGGGTCAAAATATGACTTACAGAAGGAGCCATTTGCAATGGCTTAAGTCTCTTGTATTCTTCCTCCCTTGTCCTTGACGAAGGGCTCTGCCCATACACCCAGCAAGGGGACCTAATATGGGCCCCACTTGACCCCACTCAGGTTTCGCGGTCGCTCGTGACTGCGCATTTTGGTCAACATTCGGAGCTCTGTTTTAGTCACCCCCCCCCCCCACACACACACACATCTCGCAGTACGCGCCTGGTCTTCTCTCAATGGTGTAAAGACTACAAATGTAAAAACTGCAACAAGGAGGGGTGAAATATGACTGGTATCAGACATTACGACATTACATTTATTTCTAGTGTAACTCATTTTGAAGGTTTCATATCATAACATATTTATATTTGTCTAACTGGAATAGTACATATACCACATACAGACGGAAGCAAACTCAAAACGTCCTGAAGATACACATACATGCAAAACAAATGGTGGAGAAAATCTAATCAAGAACTCCTCAGTAATTACTTTAAATTTAGTTCATCACGTACGGTACGACATCGATTCTTCGGGACTTTTTTCGTCTTCGTGGAACCAAAACTTTTTGACGACTTACAACTTGAAACAAAATTGCAATAACGAACTCCCATTATGAATTAGCTCACCACATTCTCGCCTCTCTATACAGTGAAAATGAAAGCATCAATAAAAGAGTATTATACTATAATTCCCGACCGTTTTCTTTCGCATGATATCAAGAAGCTAAAAATAGTTTCATTCAAGGACACGTCACGACACGTTCAAATACGTCACTTCATCGTCGGGCATATATCCACAAGTCCATTGGCTTTCATCATTTTCGATTTGAGTTCATAAAATGTGAAGGTATCAGTTGCGCGAATCATAAAAAAAGATAGAGACAAATGAAGATGTCGTTTGATTTCACAAGAAGATAGAAAGAGTTAAAAAGTACCACACATAGTCTTTGGCGTTGTAACAGGTTTAGGTGTAAGCAGTTCCGTATATTATGGTCGTAGACTTCTTTTTTTTTTCGGGGAGGAGGGGAGGGGACGTAAGGTCCAAAGTTACGAATCGCTAGTCTCCCCGCCCACACACACACACACCTTCCGACTGAGTGATGGCGCGGCATATCCAGTTTTGGACAGTACGAATACCCAATGAATATATATACATGTCAAAACATTTCAAAATTATTAACACGAACAACAGGGGATTACTGGTGAATATCCTCCCTTATTTTCTTGAACCAAACCCCTAAGCCCTAAGTGTAACCCTTGTAACCATCGCTTCTTGGCTAAAACCTCATTCGTGCAAATAACTTGTTTCATTCGTACGAATTTGTTTGGGTGAATTTCCACAATCTCTCAGCAAACCTGAAAATGGGAAAAGGCAGTAAATGTTACTTGTGCGGCGCCGAGGTATTTTGCAACAGGTACCTGGCACGAGATGAGTGATGGCCGACGTGTTGTTTCTCTCATCTTTTAGGTGGTTTTCAACTACAAGGTATACCATAGACATTCAATCTGTGGCAATATTTTGCAAATATTAAAAAATGTAAGACGGAGAGGGCATATGGCCCCATGGTATTCCATTGTTCCGAACACCCTCTCTCTGACATACCTGGAGGGGGGTAGTGGTGGTGGTGGGGGGGGGTGGTGAGACCTCCCGCACCATCGATTGTGATTGCTCCTTGTTTAGATGTGAATTATTATGCGTCAAGGTGGGATTTAACGTTCTATTAAAGGCAACGGTGGTCGTCTCGTGAATCGAGAGTCTCAGAATTCGTTACGTCATCTCCGTCATTTTAGTCTGCTTTATCGCTCAGCGCGAAACGATGAAGTTGTTAATCACAGGTGACGCGTGCGCAAAAGCAACGTACACACAGTACGAGAAGCTACACATGGGAATGGTATACACTATACGACGCTCATGCTGTTAGTGAGACGGTCTGTTGTTTTTAATGTACACAACGGTCACTTTCAGACTTTCATCCTGTAAATTCAATCTGAAACGTTTCGAAGGTCTTCCTCCTTCACCCCTTATCTGCAATAAACAATAAATCTGCATTTCTAGTCACCTGAAATAAAATTATGTATCCGGATACCGTTGACACGTTCAATAAGAAACGAAATTTAAAAGTTATCCGGGTCACGTGGATGTCATGTGCATTTTTATACCACCCGGAGTAAACACTTGACATAAAATTCAGTAGACTGTTATATTTTCAGGACTCCTTGTCAAGTTGTCATTTGACACAATAGAAGCAATATCTTTCATTGAGTGTGTCCAAGCTCGTAGTTCAGTCATCCGGGCACCGTTGAATAAAAAGAATAACAATTATCAAATTAAAAGTATCTCACGTTTATGTATATAAATGCAATGTGCGTGAGAAACCTTTCATAGATCCCTCATAGCCCTCGATGAGACCACCCAGAGAATAAACACTTGGAAGCTTTATTAGTCGGTGGTAAATTTCCAGGACCTCTACCCCATTTAAGGCGATGGAAAGATAATTTCTTTGCTGTTTACAAGTTAACACTTTCGTGTGTTTCACTTTATGCCATTTCACACCTGTAAATGGTCATTGTCTTCAGCGACGTCTCCGAGGAAGTTGTAAATGGGTTTCAAATCAATATTCTTGTTAGGTATAAAAGCATCTGAACGGAAAGACCCGGTCATGCCAGTTAATTTTGCGTAAGACATTCACGGTTGCTGGAAGAATCTTTTCATTATTAAAAGGATGGTCCAGCCACAAATATAGCTTGGATATTTTTAAGACTAAGTTAATGTAACCATTCTGGTAAAAATTCCATTTAGTTCCCATGCCTGGTTCTCGAGATATTACCAGTTGAAGTTACCACTCTCCCCCCCCCCCCCCTTTGTCACCAACTGTTAACGTGAAGAAAGTAGGAGTGACATCATCTCAACACATTGCTGAAGAGTCTTTTATTTTCTTTATTATTGAATTTATTATTTTGACCTTGAAATCAATAGGTGCATGGTCAGCTTATATACCATATGTAAAGGTCGCAAATTCTCATACTCCTCATACATTCACACTATGATAGCACTAGATCTTGAAGTATTAAATTTGGTGTAAATTTTAAAGAGAAACAAGAAATACTTTATCAATGTGGGGGGGGGGGGGGAGATGACTTCACTCCTGCTTGCTTCAGGGTACCTTTCGGAAAGAAATGTGGCAACTTCAACTGCTCGTATCTTGGGAACCACACATGGGAATTGAATGGACGTTTCACTATGATCAGATGTATGTACTCTGAAACATATCAAAGCTATATTTGTGGCTGGGTCATCATCTTAACTATCTCCTTTGCCATTGTCTGTGGGCGTAAATTGACAAATTTCAGTTGTTAGTAGTAAGTGTTAGTAAGTAAGTATACGCAAGTAAATCAGTAAAAGTGGGAGAGAAAACAAAATGGAAGATATAAAAAAGTGAAAAAGGATATTGCGCGCTCTCCACTCAGCTGTCGTGAAGATGTACTTGCATTGGCAGCACAATAGAAATTTGGCGACATATATTACACTGAATAAATGCTTCCAATATACCGGCCATTGGATATATTCCTGGCTGAGCATTGATTCTAATCTTTATGTATTATTTCATACTTTTGTTATCTTCAACGTCGAAAAGAAGCACGAAGTAAGCTACGACGTCATCCGTATAACTAGACCTTTACGTGTACCGGCTACCAAAGTTACCATATATATACTGTAGAAATAACTTTTTGTCAATACTTTATCATTTTGTATATAATTTATAGGCGACGCACGTCATATTCATCGTTGGAGAAGGCGTGGGGCCCTTAATTTCTCTCTATTGCAGCATGGCAGCTAGGTTATTTTTTACGAGCATTTCTAGTTCGATTTGGCCAGTACGCAATGCCACATTTAGGTCCATTGCATTATCAAGGAAGTTTGATAGAGCCATTTTACAATGACAGTTTTGGGAACAATTTTACAATGTGCAGTAAACCAATGTTCCCTGAAAAAAAAGAATGGAAATAAAGTAAGTAAACAACCAACATTTGACCCTATTTTTTTTTTCAGATTTGTTTGCCTTTTCGCTTACATGCTCCAGTTTTATAAGCAACAATTTTTCGTATTTGTCCAATTTATAAGTTTGAAAATAACAAAACTCATGAGGATTTTATTTTTGAGGTTCTTTTCCGAATGCACAAATTGTTACTTTAGTCATATATTTCGCTGGCAATAGATGTTTTCGACCAGTTGCTGAAAAAAAAAATATTAATGCTTCATCTAATCAGATATTAATGCATTATATTGATGCTGCCATTTAAATGCTTTGCAAATTGAACGTTTACTTTCAAAACTGTAAATTGCGGTTGAAAATGATCCTCACTAAAACTGCTGCGATACCACTAAAATTCATCCCGCGATATTGATGACTGCGTAATTGTCCAAATTTGCGAGGCAATTAATGCTGCTGCATCGGGTCCCAGTGGCGGCGTTGGTCCATCCTTTCTGGGCGTCGAGTGGCTCAAGTGGCTCCCATCATGTCTTACATGGTAGCTAAAATTATGGAAAGACTTTCTCAGAGGAGCGCCAGAACTGTTTGGGAAGAAATACCCCTAGATCGCCGAAATTTGCCTCTCCAAGCTTATAGACCCTCTCAATCTTGCAGCGACTCCCCCAAAAACGCTTCTGGGGGCTCTGCCGGAGATCTTCTCTGGGCCCACTCAGCCACGCCCCCAATTAATTAGGTGTATGGTGTAAAATGCAGTGCAGGTGATTTGTCCATGCAAGGACATTTATATCATTATCATCTGTTCTAAAACTAGATATACGTGAAGTATTTTGAAGTACCGACACACACGAGGAGAGGCCACCCGGACGTACGTTGAACTAATTTAGAACACAACCTGGCATTGTATGTATCACACAGGATAATTGTAGCATTGTATCAACAACTAGACACTAGACAAGAGCGAGCCACTCTCAACATTATTTTAGAGTGCTTTCCTTCCTCAATATTTTGTTTTCGGGGAAAGTCTCTTTACGCTCTTGTTCATTGTTTTGATTTTAATTTTCATCAAAATATTTTGAAGAAGCAAAGAACTGAAATCAAGGTTTTGTCAACCACGGTTGTTAAGTCAAATATATGGACGTCCATTAACATGTCCCCTCCACTTTTTTGAGAAGAAGAGACACTAACACATTTTTCCAACTCCCCCCCCCCCCCACATTTTGTAACTTGAAATGAAAAAAAAAGTAACAAACATTATTCGTAGTGAAAGTTTAAATTTATTTTATATTTATTATTATATTTATTTATATTCTAAACAAAATTTAGCAGAAACTACTAGGCCAGAGATACTGAAAAGTGTCATTTCCTGCAATCTGAGACGTATTTTTATCTTCCTTCTTTTCGGTACTGTGCAAGTCTGTGTTGAGAACTTAAACTTAAATGGAGTTCGTATTTCCACCATTTCAATCCTTTGCTTATAGTCTACTTACACTAGTGAAAGGCGAACAGGGAGTCTCAGGTCTACTGATGTAGCTAACGTAATTCTGCCTTTTTACCTTGATTAAACTAAAACTTAGCCTCAGGAGTAAGCTAATCACCAAAACAGAGGAGGGGGATTTGCGGCTACGAGCTGTGGATAAAACTAATACGCACAACTTAAAAAATATTTTCAATTTTTGTGACGAATGCAAATGGAGGACAAACGTTAGGGGTAAGTCTTATTGTACCTCTGTACCTGCACCTGTTTCACCATTTTGATATGCAAGGAACCGCAAATCTTTCGGGGGGGGGGGGGGCTCAGTCCCCTGAGCAAGGTTTTCCAACGCTGCTGGGAGAGGGGGTGGGAGTATGTTCAGTTGCAACATTTGCCAAGTTCTCAAAAAATAAAGAAAATGTATAATTCAATGGTATGACTTTTTATATGACGTATTATCTCAAGCCATCTCATGTATTTTTCATAGATGTAATTTCCTTATGATTGAGAAATTGCAGACATTAGATGCCTATTCAAAGGCTGGATACATGCAGTTTAAAACGCACGGGAAATGCCGTTTCCGGCTATCTGGGGGTTTGCAAAGTCCAAAATTTTCTTACACTCATCGCGCCAACCGATGTGGTGCCCAGCTTTAATAGTAGTGCCAGCGTTCACAATCCCCCCATGTTGTTTTTGTTCCACTGACTTACACCATGGCTTACGCCACTATTAGGAAAAATAGGCCGGACGCCCACCTTCCCCTCCCCCATTTCTCTATCAAATCGATGCCCATGGTCAGATAAACACGTCATAATAGGCCACTGTATGTTGCAACGCAATAAGGTTCTACCTTCCGTGAACGTAGAAAAGTACCGCAGAAAGAAAATTTCATATGATATAGTGTTTGTCTTTCATTGGTAATAGAGATGGGTCTTCAGTGTATACGGAGTATCCAGGTTATCTGTCACCCTTTGCACTTAATATTCTCAGTGGCCAGACATAATTTGCCCATATTTTCCCCAACCCTCTCATCCATTTGGCTTTCCTTTTCATTTCATCATGTGAGGGGCTATTTTCACTTTAAGTTTGCTCAAGGAGTCTTACGCAATAATTGTGTTTTCTGACCACATATTGACTTAATATTCTAATTTTTGAATAGAGTGGGGGATAGAAATGGAACCGTGAGTTTGCCTTTGATAAGGTGGGTGGTTGTATTGATTACAAATTAGCTCCTGCTTCTTACAGGTAAATGCAAAACGAGCACGTAATCACGTGTATTCTCTCTCTTCCCAGCTAACCGCTTTTTGTTTTCGTAGGTTTTTTTTTTTTTGCACGGCGCTCTAACAGAGTCTTCACTGCATGGGGTAAGCCTGTTTCCTGAAGTAATCCCGCCCCTTAACACCGCAAACGTTTCCGCCCCTTGACGACCACTGCAGTATGATTGAAATCGCAAGCGAATGGGGCATCCCCTTTCGATGACACTGAACTAAAATAGAAACTATTCTATAGACTTTCATAACATGAAAACAGTACCTAACTCCTGTTGACAACTAGCAGCGCGTATTACATAACCGTCCCACGCAGTGTCGTGAACGAAACAGTCCAGCGGCTATTGTTAAAATCATTGAATTTCCTGTGACAGCCATGCCTAGCACATATCGAAACGTACCAATAAAAAAGTTCATTACAAAGAGAAATGAAAGTTGGATAGGTATAAATATGGCGAAGTTAAATTTGCGCTCAACACTCTGAAGAAACGATTGGATACAAGAAGATCAACCCTTGGGGTATAGCTGGGAGCATATACTCGAGCTTTTAAAGAAGACTCTGGGAACAAAGAAAAAGTAAGACAATTTTATTTCAGTAATTATGAAATATTTCCTTTAGCCGTTTCTTGCATCATGAGTGGTGACATCGGCCGCATTAGTACGCTCTACTTATGAGGCGTACTAATTGATTAAGTTTTACGTATTGATGATGTGTATCGATATCCTTCATTCAAATTAAATTTATAAACAATATATGGTTTCATTTTTTCCGGCGAGGATTGGGGGGGGGGGGGGTGATATCACACATATATATGCGATCGGTTACATATATTAGTGCTAGACCTTTCGTCATTCCGTGAGTCCGGCATATATCAGGTGCTTCGATCCTTCGTTGAACTTAGTCTCCTATCAGGGCAAAGATGGCGAGTTAATCCTGTTAAGTAATTTTCATCAAGGTATATGTTTCATCTCACATTTATGATGCAGTTCATTAGCTTTATCATTCATTTCGCGAAAAGTACAAAAGTTGGTATTTTTGTAACCTCTGTAACCCCCCCCCCCTCACACACCCCTTTTTTCCCCCTTCATTCATACTGTATTCAATGATGCTGCCTCAATGTGTACAACAAATATTGATTACGTCGTATTTCTTTAACAATCATTGCTACTTATATAAAAGACCACATAAAAGAAATTTATGCAAACTTAAAACTTCTCTCAAGCTGAAAGTTGTTATAGCGCCATCATTACTTCGCTTTTATGTCAGTGCAGTCTATAACGCATACAGTTGCCGAAGAAACAATTGGGTATGAGTGCTGTTACAAAATACTGAAATTGTAAATGAAGTCTTCCCGAAACTTCATCATTGTTTTTCACTTTTGCATATTAAAAATCACAATCATTTGCTTAAGGAATGATTATGAATCAGATTGTCAACGGAATCTCAATGATATCGTTGAAAGTGCTACCCGGATGTCGTCAATCATAAAAGCTCCACGATTGAAACTTGGATGAAACGTGGATGAAACCAAAACACGTTTCCTGCTTGTAGTGAAGAAACAAATGCAAAAAGTCAGCCCAAGCCAAAGCTGAAATAGCATTTTGTTTTTAAAATATTATTTGTAGCGGGACACGAATGTCATACGAGCGGCCCGCTACAAACTTAACGGAAAAGTCGTGATAGCTACAGCCCGAAGCAAAGTGCAAGGGGATAAAAGTGTAAGAGACATGAAACGTTAGTTCAGCCTCTAGAAACGTAAAGTCATTTATAACTTTGTTTTTAGGAATTATTATTAAATTTGTCACTGCTGTTAGGTATATGATATCAGTATCAATGGATGCTCCGTTGTTAGTGTCCTAGATGTTGGTAATACATTGTTGTTGTTATTCAATTTTATAAATTTCAAGATCACTCTTGTTACACCGTTCACTCTCGTCTATTGTTTGTGAGATTACTAATTCCTGGAGTTTTTAACTCTCGTTTCATTGCTGTGAGTGGCAACAGCGGTAATAATGTTTTTATTGCGATTGTTATGAGGGTGGTATGTACCATTGTATTGTTGTTGGCGCTGTGAGTGTAACAGTACCGTATGTGCTTCATTGTTGTCGTGAGTGGTATTACCCCCACCCTCCCCCAGAGACCACCAGTGTCATGGTGTGCGTTCCACCAAATTGTCAGTTGTGTAGCTTGTATACTTTCGGTCATTTGGGAAATACATAAAATCTTTTGCAATGAATTATCTTAGTCTGGTCCTAATAAGTCATTCTGACGTCAGTAATCAACTGAGAGACAAGAAAAAAAAAAAAAAACAGTTGAAACTAAAAGACGGCTTTCGTCAGGCATTGCCATTGTAGATTAAACGTCATCAAAACTTTAAAGGAAGTTTGAAACCACAAATCAGATATCATGCCTAATTAATGCTTTTTCACCAAGACAAAACTTACTTGTGAAAATTAAAGAGTATAACATATCTACAGTCGTTGTTGATTTAAGACTTTTTTCTTCACTCTCGAACAAACTGTCTTCCATTCACCCGTCGTCTACGCTGCGTCTTCCATTTGCCTGTAAGGGAAAAATGTTCTTTGTCACGTCACTAAAGGAACTATTATCAACAGGATTTACTACTCCTTTATCTTTGCCAGGAGGGGACTTTGATCACAAGCACATTGAGTAGATTTATTCGTGTAGTTGATAACACGGACAATGATAGAATGTGCCGCCACATTCGTGTTGATTTGACGTCATTCATTAAACCAGCAAGCAAGCATGGATTACCACCAAACTATTAAACCTATATGTATTAAATTCCCTTTCAAAGAGAGCTGACTTTTAGCGATTTATATAACAATAAGTATAGATTGCGACATTCCAGGGCAATTTCCGATTCCAATTGTGGGACACAGGTATATATCTTCACTGTCACTTAAGTACCAGGGTGTGTGCTAAATTTATGTGTGTCTACTGGTTAAAATTATTCCATGTTATATACCAGCTTTTTTGTATCAGCAGACGGAATTGAGTGCCTTAAATGTGTGATTCCTGTTCTTCTAAAAAGCTGACAGTTTCTAGTTATTACTTACAGAATTTTCATTCCGGTACAGCCAAAAACTATTGGCCCGCCTTGGTTCTTAGCTAGCTTCATGTATTCATACTTCTGGAGATTCTCTTCCCTTGAATAGTAAATGTGTACCATTCAACAATAGAAGTATTGATATCCTAACACTGTGTTCACAACTTTTTTTTAACGAACAGCAAGCGAACGTTCATGTATAAACTATTTCAATAAACTTCACAAAGCCAATCAAAAGAGGGCAACTTCTTGTTGCTATGTTAACTAGATGGTGTAGTTGTCAAGAGAATAAAAACCACGAAAGAAATCACAACAACAACAACAACAAAAACTTTTAAATGTCGACATTATCAGGCAATTTTTGGAACTTTATGTCAATTCGGGGGTTGAACGGAGACTTCTAAACCTAGAGGTACATTTCTTATTTAGATTTCGGTCATGTCAGCAACAATGGCTCGTCACGTCGTCTGCCTGTTATTCGCATTTGCGGTCCTAACGAGCGCCATCTGCAACGAAGACGCCTCATCCACTCGGCTTCGGGACAATTGGAGGGTCAAAAGAAGAGAGGTCAAGTGTATAGAGAAAATGGCGATTAACTTAGTACAATCAGGAATCTCAATGTGTCTGGTACGTATCATTACCTTAAAGTTTGTGATGGAAAAGCATGGGATACTAACTTGTATAGGCCCTGAATTATCAAAGCACAGTAGTTGCCATAGAGGTACACTAATTACTTGCTTTCCACTTAGATGCCGTAGAGCTGCACTTTAGGTAATTAGATCAGCCAATCTAGTTAGATCAGCACACCTATCGCAATGAATCTACTCACCTTTCTCTTTGCTTTGAAGGGTTGTTACTCATTATTATTTTTTTTTTTAATTTCCTAACCTGCAATCTTGTTTGTTCGTATACTAACACTAATATCACAACACACTTTAACCAATTACCAGGTAAAATGGGATTCTAGGTTATTATTTCTTTCTAACATTTGCTAAACAGTCTGAGAAAGAAATGTTAGGAAACGTAGGAAAAAAAAAAACAAATATTTTTTTTCAAAGGAGGACGGAGGGGGTAAGGGGTTTTCAGTACCCATGCGGTCAGATCTCAATTCCTAATCGGAGTTCCTTTGCAAAAAGTAGTAACTTTAGCACGTTATTCGTAGTCCCTCACCAACTTCTGTTTTCTATGATATGTCATTAATGTGCCAGAGATTTAAAGGTGGCTAGTGGATAAGCTATGGATTGAATGCATGATCTAGCACGAGTTGAATATTAACACAAGGACTAATATTTGCTTTTTTTAAGTACACGTAAGTACATTGGACCAAACTGGTTCTTAAAAACAACTATTTAATAGATATAATGACATATTTGCCCAAAACTCCTTTTCTCTCTCCCTGACAACTTTGATTTTTCAATTTACTATGCAAAAATTTGTTGTTGTTGTCGTTAATTTCCATAAAAGATATTCTTTGCTTCATTTGCTTTATTCTTTGCTTCATTTTTTGTTATAGGTTTCGAGTCTTCCTGGATATGATACTTCATGTGACTGCATTCCTAGCGATACGGTATGTCATTATCTGATATTATAACTGATAAACCAAAGGGTCAGTGGACCTTACTTAAGTACGAGAAAGTAATCAAATCTGGCTATAGCAGATAGCCTATGTAGCTCCCGTGGTGATACAGTTATGTGATCATGAGTGTGGCGGCAGGGCAGATTTGGTTGATCAATCTTCGTTGCACTTTATTTGAAGGGGCGCCATCAGTTCTAGTAGTGGTTCAATGTTGTTTACGACGTCTCTGTTAAAGGACAACATAAATCATCACGCCAAGATGTAATTTTGGCTGGTGGATAGCAACATTCTCAACTAATTCTGCTCTTTGATTGACAGCTAATTCGAAAGATGCAGAGTAGCTCACATTACACAACTTTTCCCCATTGACCCCTTGTGTTGGACACACATGCGGTGGTATTTGAGACTGGCTGTGGGGACTAGACGCGTAAGTGAGGGAATTGAAACTGAATTGAATTGAAATTGAGTCTGGAGCAATGAGTCTTTGTCATTAAGATGCTATTCACATTTTCCAAATACAAGAACTCCTCTTAAAAATACATTTCAAAATTAGCACTCCCTCCACACACGAACACACGCTCACACTCTCATACCAGCATTACATATTCTAGCTGAGCCGTTGAAAAATTAGTCGACAATTAACTCTGTTCGTTCACTCTTTTTCTTTCTTTTTGGCTAATTCCAGAACGAGAACGCAAACTTTTCAAGTGCACAATATACTGCTTGTATGGACTACATCGATGGGATGACAGGTTACCTACCGAAGTATTATGAGCTCCTTGACGAATGTGAAGAGGAGCAACCTGCTGGGGACTGCCGAGACACTATTAAAAATATATCCAGGTCATTACAGGAATTTGGGAAGAGTTATAATCTTACAGTAAGCATGTTTTAAGATACTTTTCGTTTCAAAATATTTGTTTCATTTTTTCCCTTTTTTTTGAATGATACATTGACTCTATAAGGACACAGTCTGACATCAAAAGAAAAATTTAGCATTTGTCTGATGCAATGCAAAGACATGGTGCAATGCATTTGGTTAACCTCTTTCTTTTTTCCCCTGACAGAGGAATAATCACCAACAGATCAATACCGACAGCTGGTCAAACATGGTGTGTAATGATGGGGTAAGGAAAAAAATTGCTGAATAGCCTACCTGCATTTACTAACAATGAAATCAACATCGATATATGAAGCAATAATTGTAGTTTTTACATCGGTCCAAAATCTAGATCAGGGGTATCCTCAGTCTTTGTGGGTTCTGTTCGTTGTGAAGTCGTAATGCGACCTATTGTTCCTTTTCATGATAATAACGTGTATCTACGGTAATATAACAACATGTATCTTTTGAATATCTTGGCAGGGCAATGGATTTTTTGCCCCACGTACAATGTGGGTTAGTGAAAATTTAGATACCGGTAGTAAATTTCTGAAACGGGCCCGGTTATCATCGTTAGGGTCCCCAGTGCAAACACTATAATTAATTGGCCTATTACAGACGATTTTAGTTCGGTATTTCGTGACAGATACTAAAAATAGACACTATTGTAGCGTATAGGCCTTTTGGAAGTACAGAGTAGTTTGTGACTTTCGAAAATGTGGCAATTCATTCAGTGATGCACTATAGTGTAGATTGATGAACAAACGCGTGCTACACTGGGGGGGGGGGGGGAGTAGAGGATTTATCTGGACAAATGAGACAGCCAAGGGAATACATCACTCACTTTGGCGGGCCATTGCTACCCTTGCGGAGCCCTGGAAGGGCGATATTCTGCGGTCTAGGAGAATTTTTATAAAAAAAAATGTCGAACGCTTCGCTATAACCAGTTATGGCGCTCCGCTAACTTCTCTACAATTCTTATCAACTATTCCAAGATACTGCATGTCCCACTGTAGTAGAGGAAGACTGGCGCCAATGGGGCCAGGATAAAAGCTGAGCCTCATATTCCGGCAATTTGGTCAAATATTCTTAAATTCTGGCAAAAAATTATGCCTGCCCCCAACCCAAGAAATATTTACCCTCGTACACCTATGTTAACGAGGAGGGATGGGAACAGCGGTAAGGAGTGACTGTGATTTAGGGTTTACGCGATTGTTACTCTGACGAGGTGATCACGATATTATCATACTGTTATCATTTCTACAGGTTGTTACCTACGCACCAATTCCGAGGACTAACTTGAGCCTTAGATGTGAAAATGCGGTAAGTCCATTCAATGGAAAATAACAATCTTATCATTCATAATAAAGGAAAGACAAGCCAACACCCGCTATGTTCACCTTTAGAAATGTGCAAGAAAATGTTCTATCCAAGCTGTTGGGGCGCAAAAAAAGCACATATCATGGTGTCCGAAGGGGCTTGTATGAGGCACACTGAACAATGGTTTACAAGGATTATGATCTCTTTACAGTTCCACTGCACGTGTTTCAATCTCGACTGCAACAAATGCACATTCTCAAAATCGATATTGTAAACAAACACACTGAAATACCAACAAAAGACTTGTCACAACTGAGATAATTTTAGAAAATATCCAAATCCCCTTTTTCTTTATAGACCAATTGCAAATTTTGCAAAAAGTTCGCACCCGCGGATTACAGGTACAAAAGACAGATTTAATAAAAATGAACAGACAAAAAATGATAGAAAAATAACTGTTTTGACACAATAAAATGACACCTTACACTGTATTTTGAAGAAAAAACACAGGTTCCAATTCAATGGAAGTACACCAGTAACTGAAAAAAAAAAAATTCCATAAAAACATGGTGAAAAGTGTAGACAACTAGTTTAAAAAAGGAACGTTAAACAGTCTGTGTGCAACCACCTATAGTTAATTAGGTCCCGTGACCCAGTCTCTAGCATTCAAGCGTGCTACAAAATTTCAACGAGTGACGCCTCGAGGAACTGAGATTGGCAAATGCCCACGAATGCATGAGTAATGCAAAAGCAGGATTTCTCCTTCCCATCATGTCAAGATAAGTGAACACTTTGATCTTCCCTACCCTCTGAAAGTAAAGACTTTGTAGGTATGTAAGATATTAAAAAAAAAAAAAAAAACGCTATCGAATAGACACACCTATCTCCGAAATCTCATACAGTCTCTTCAAATTTTGTGAGTACCTGACTCAATTAGAGAAGACAATATACGTTAAGTTTTCTGATATGAGATAACATTTTCCCTTCTATTTGAATAAAAACTGAGTGGTTTTATACTGGACAATTTTACGAGGTGTTAGAAACACACTTATCCTCTCGTAAGAAGGATTAATTGCTCTACCTTTACAAATTCTTCCTCCCAGAGTTGACCATTTAACAGTATTTTTATGTCTTGGCAACTGGTTTCCACGATTGCAATTCTACGCAAGTTTCTAAATGTTGAGAAATTAAGCTTCAAGAATTACGTCCTTCAACTCATTGCTATCAAAAACACTATGATGGCGTCATAAAACTTCATGCATAAAATGTAAGAGAAAGACTCTGTTTACGAACGGTCGCGGACTGATGGCAAACTTTGTCAAAACGTTTTCATGTGTGACATTAATTCTTAAGTCTTACAAAACATAAGAAACATGCATGCAGACATGCACGTAGATCAGCAAGAAGATTATTTCATCAAAATTGCTGAAAATTTTGATAGGGCTGTAAATTTGCGACGTATCACAACAATAGACTAACTCGGTCTTAGCGCGAATTGTCCTTGTGATGTTTTGTAAGGTGTATTACGTGACCTGTTTTTCTTGGTACTTGACGCATTGCAAAGGTCATGGACTATTGATTAACACTTTGCTCATTTCACGGATTTTTACATATGTGACGGGGTATTAGCCAACATTTAGTTACCGTTGTCATATATTGCTTGGTTTTAAAACGACAAAAACATAGCCATGCATAAACAACAAGTACACGTTTCACTAAGAGAATAAAGCATAGATAAATACTAAAGAGCAATTTATACTGCAATCAGGGAACTATTATTTATATGTTAATAGAATGCTTTGAAGTAAGGCTTGCACCTCCAAGATCAATAGTAATCTTTCCTTTCTATCGTTCTTGACAATTTTGTTAGGCTTATATTCGGAATTAGAGAGTAAAGAGAATTTGGTACTTGTCGTCTGCTACACTTACATCGGAACTAGGGACTTCTTTGTACTTCCAGTGTTGCTAGTCGTCAGGGAAAAACAAATATTCTACATAGGCGTCTCTCAGTGTCACGTATACCACGGTATAACACTATGGTACGTCAAAATATATAAAAGAATATATACCTGGCTATTCCACGAAACCTTAGGAAACTTCTCATATAGATGTTGGAAATTTAGGCTTTTGCCTCTTTAGTTCATTTGCATAGAAACTAAATGAATTCATTTATTTTAATAAAAAGTAGTTTCGAGTTCCATGACCCTTCCTCCTAAATTAATAGCCGAGCAAACCAACAGATCAAAGCGTTGTTCTGAGCCAGTTACTGGTGTAAAGATTAGACGTTGCTCTGTGAATGACATTGAACAGGAACCTCCGAATAAAAGAAACACATCTGAGCTAACTGCAAGTCTTATCTTTGATGATGTATTGGGTGTTTAAGTATTAGCAATATTTAAATTTTCTGTTCTGTCCTCATGTAAATAACAATTTCCTGATGCAAGTACTGATTAAAAAGCAGTTGGTCTACATGTGATACTTGTTGGAAGGAAGAAATGAAGACAGTTTCAACAGCATGAAAAATATCAAATTATGTAGACGTAAACTATCTTGTAGGGTATCATATTTATCTATGCTATATTATACAGATTTCATGCGATGTAAATATAACTATTAATAATACAAATAATGATACAAACGATAATAATGATAATACAAGTAATAGCAATAATACAAATAACGGACAAAAATAATAAAAATATTAATAATAGAAATAACACTGATACAAATAACAATAAAGTGCATAATAATTATACAAATAGTAATACATATTATAGTTATAGTAATGAGAATAATATTTTCTTGCTAATAATTTACAGGAAGAAGCCAATAGTCTAACAGTGCTTGCAATGAGTCTCTACAATTGGTCACTCAAAATGAGAAGGTCATACAGCAAACTCATCGGTCACGATGATGAAAGCGAGATCAATTGCAACATCCCAAATGGGATCACGTGCAGCACCGGGAGCGGAAGAGAAGAACGGAGTGACCCTGCAAGCAGCATACGTGAGATGGATACACCCGAAGAAGAGGAAGAAGACGAAGAAAAAGAAGCAGAAGAAGAAGCAGAAGAAGAAGAAGAGAACAGGGAAGAGATGACTTCTGAAAAGAAGAAAAAGAGCAAAAAGAGCAAGAAAAGCAAAAGCAAGAAACAAAGGCAAAAGGAAAGACAGAGGATGAAAAAACAGCAGAAGCGACAAAGAAAAGAGGAGAAGAAACAACAAAGGGCTGAAGAAAAGCGAGCACGACAAGAAGCAGCAAGGGAAGCTAGGAGATTAGAGAAGGCAGCCAGAAGACGCGAAAAAAACGATAAACAATGATACAACCTTTGATGATGGTCCAAAAATGAGCAACTTGTTGATTCTGTGGAGAGGGTTTTATACAAATTACTCATTTTTAACCAAACCCGAGTTGACAATTTGAACTGCTCCTTGTCAGAATTTATTAAAAAGAAGTTTGTTATTTGGATAAACAGGGGCTTCCTGATGAATTTGTAGTATGTATATTGTTCCATGTGAGAGAACGCTGCGGTTGGAAATGAGGGGATGGGTTATATAAACTTCCGAAAAAATATATAGTAATTTATTTGTATTGCTTTCTACGGAATATTACTCAACAGCAAACTACATTCTTCGGGAGAGCTTAGTAACTTAACAACACTGTCTATAATAGCACATATATTCATACTGTTTGTTTCAAGAATGTGTTTGCTACTTGTTACATATAGCAAGTTATCACATTTCCGCTACTTTAAGTATAAATTATTACTTTTAGTTTCGCTTAACATAAAATGTAACGGTCACAAAAAAAATTGGTGGTCAAACACTGTTTGGAAGCTTAAGTAAGATATTCGGTACATTACTGGTATTGCTTGGTATCTCGTGCTGGTACATTTTTATAATTAATCCTTGGTAGCCGTTCTATAATAGTTTGTTACTGTCACTTCTCGATAGTGTGCACTTTCATACACAACTGATGATACTAAGTATAGCCGCCAAGGTACGTTAGCTGTTAATCCTTTTTGATCACTCGTGCATGGCTTTTGATGCTGCTCGTAGTAGCATACACTCGAAATGATTTTTGCTGCTTTCTGTAGCCTGTGTCATTTTAGTTTTATGACACTGCTTGGTAGCATGTAGTAAAGTAATTTATCACCACTTCTTGGTTAACTGCACTTAAGTGTTTAGTAACTATCGATCGAAGTTATTGGTACCTCTTGGTAGCTTGCTCTTTCAAAAGTCATCGATTTTGCTTGGCAGAATACGACGTAACGCGGTTCATTATTTGATATTTCTTGGTAGCATGTGCTCTTAAAACTGTGTGCTAGCCCATGCTGTTTATCGATTATTGTAAAAACAGCGTCAGATTTTATGTGATGTCCCTTTTTATCCTCTTAAAGTTTAGAAAGTCTTCTGAGATTGCCGATGAGTGAAAATCTTGTTTGTTTTGACATATTATTTTGTGACACATTATCAATGATTAAAATAATTACCCTAGATAACGATGAGAATGATATACAGTTTTTGAAGTATTCACAGGAGGTGAGCACATGTATATACATTTTGGCAATTAAGTAGTTAAGTTATGTATTTTTATTGTACCAACTAGTTTTGCATCTTCTAAAAATAACCAAACTCTGCCTTAAAGTGTGATATGTATAATTATATCAACGTTCTTAAACTTGCCCAGTGATAAAAAAGAAAAAGAAAATTAACTCAAGTAAGACAACTTCTTTGTCTTTAAATTTTATTTATGAAATAAGTTTAGCTGAAATACGCATGCTCTCAACTCCTCCATTAATATATATATATTTTGGTTTTATATTGCATGTATATAATGAGCTACAAAAGCCACCAGAACAATTCAATTTCAGTATGAAACTTGAAATCCCTGAAACTGTTACAGATATGAGGACGAACATTGTAATATATTCTTGCGAACTTGTAAAGCAATATAATTTAAATACATTTGTTGCATTGTAAAATACCCTATTTTGCTTTGTTATCTTTGATTACAAATGGTCATGATTTATTTAATTTAGCTTTGTTTTGTATTTAATAGATAACGTTGAAATATGTACGATCATGATTTTTTTAGTAGCCACATTTCCCTGTTCACTAGACAAACAATATTGTTTGATGTTATTCATTACCTGTACAAAATTGACAATTTAATTGGACAGTAACTATGACCAAATAGTAAGTATAATTACCTTATTTTCTGCTCTATATGTATCAGAGCACATGCCTTGCACATTACCAATGAACAGTCTACTCGCACAGGTCCACAATCAAATTCTGAGTGAGTGTATATCAAGTAAAATAAGTACAAAAGAGAATGGCTTCAGGTCACCCGCACTGATATTCACACATATAAATTTTCAAATGAGTAATATCGAAAAACAACATCGAATAATTCCCTTACAGTTGTAATATAGTCATCGTACTTTATCATCATGTCAAACTTGAATAACCTAAAGCAAATGTTGGAAGTAGATTTTAATTTACTGGAAATTTCAAGAATTGAAAGTAGTAATCAATCAGGTAGCAATTGAAATTCAATTTCAAACGTGACTATACATGCAGTCGAAATCATATAGCAAAACATAACAGCCGGGATCTTTTTGCTTAAACTATAAACGCGTCGTCGCTCCATTTCCTGTCCTCACTAGATGAACATTCCTCAATGTTAGTATGAGTGTAGGCTTCCAAATTACCGAGTACGGTTCTAGTTCAAAAAGAAAAACATGCTTCAAGAAAATGCGGCCTTTAGTCTTGTAAGGACACGTCAGCAATCAAGGTTCGAATTGATTCGATATACTGCCCTCGCAACGTTTTCTTATCATTATGTTCAACTGCGTTCTTTCACGGTTTCAAATATCTGTGCCACAACGAAATGAAAAAAGAAATGTCGATCTGCAAACGTATTGGATAGCGTTGGAACAAGACATGATAGCAAACAAACAAAAAAATATGTAGAAGTAATAGCAGTAAGTAACATCGAGGTAAACAAAGATTTCTGATTGACTTGCTACAGTCAGGCAGTACACTGTGATACGCATGGGGAAAGCGCTAGGTATGAAGGAAGATTAGAACAGTTGGAAATTCCCATCAACTTCTTGGATCCTACTTTTAGCGGTACTTACAAAAGGTTCATTCAAAAGTCCCAGGGTCTATTATGTATGATGTACTTTAACCCCAATGGGTGTATGAACTTATTGACTTTGTTAGCAGACACAAAAGGTAAACGTCATGCATGGTTTGTTGGCGTGTTACGAGCAATCATATTCTACTGGCTATGGCGTATATTTTGACAAGCCACAGCAGATATACAGTATGGCCTGCTACTTCCTTTCGAGTTTTAACTTATTTAACCAATAATCAACTAACCATCACTCAAAATGGTGAGTTTGTTCCTTTCATAGTTTGTCAAATGTGCAGAAACTTTTTGTCGTTCTATTTTATGCCCAAAATATAGGCTTATGTAGTACAGCACTGTATACGCCATAACTGATTGCAACATGAATAGGTATATGTAAATATTAAAACTGTGCTAGATTGCGGACAAGGTAATATATGTCTGAAAACTTTCCCAATTTAAAACCTGAGTCTAAGGCATTTAATTCTGCGTGTACCAATAATTAGCAGTAAAAAAAATATGTGAAGATAGTCAAGTGTCCTCAGAGAGTTCTCTTGTAGGAAATATGTAAAGTAGGACAAAGGAGCACAACATTAAAAACTGTTTATTGTATACTAATGTAGTTGATTTCAGCTGATTACGTCGTTTAAAAAAAATCCCTCATTTCAGAGATTACGTAACTGTATCCTGCAGTTTTTGTCATATCTACTTCGATTTCACTGCAGTTTTCAACATGAAGTGACTTTTATTTGTGTCACGATGTTTTATAGTCCGTCGTAAACCGTAATGTTGAAGTTACGGGACAGTCACGCCAGGTCATCGCTTTCTGAAAATGTGAATACAGGGTGACTGTTCCGTGTAAAGTGTAAGCTAATATGTTACACTGATAAAAATTAAAACCAAGATGTGAGAATACTTCTGTGACTTTTTGCTTTCCTTTTGGCTGTTATTTATCCCAGTGTGAATAGTATGGGTAAATGTAATGTTATAATACTAGTTGAAAGATCCGTCGCATTACAAACATAGAAGGAGCGAGTTTTTGTCAAAGGGACTGAACCCGATTCCATTGTCTTCACCGTCGGGGGGGGGGGAGGTGTCCAAGATAGTTCCCCTAACTTTGGGAACATTTTTGAAAAACAGAGACCCTCAGATGCTGCGGAGTGCCGTCAAATGTTTGAATTTTCAATATTTCTTCTCATCTATCCTGATTCATTTATCAGATATTTATTATGTTGTTAGAGAAAAATCACAATCAAGAAGCACACCTTTTTGGCGATAACACTGCCCTAAAACGTCTGTCCTATCTGTCATTTACACAGAATTTTGAATGAGAGAGGGCTTAGCAAAGGGTTAAAATGTGGGACAAGCATTAATGACTCCATCTAACCCCAGCGCCACCACTGGTTGGAACGAGCATAGAGAAATTCTTGATAAAATTGCCTCTCAGATTCCAGGAAATGGCACCTCCCAGTCTTCCTGGCCTTGTTCGAATAGGTTTCCGTCTTTTGAGGCAGGGAGACGGAAGCACGTTTCCGCCGACATGTTACGGACTTCGGAAACTTTCGCTCCAACACCCGACCCTCCAACATTGCCCCCCCCCCCCATCTTGATTGTTTATTTGATGTTCTATTGTGTATCTTGATTGGCTATGCTTTGGCGTTGAAGTATAAGCACAATTTTACAACATTATCGAAACAATGCATGAGACGTATCACGTTTGGCTTCATTTTATTTTTACGCAGCCTAATTGAAACCCACCAAGCGGCAGAATGTGGTGTGTTTTACAATTGTGGCATACTTACCCATTTTCTCACATATGTAACTAGTCAAAGTTTCAGTGAACATCTTATACCATCTGCTGCGTTTTTTCTGTTTCAAAATTCAGTTGTTCAACTTACCAGTGAGCAATATTTGATAAGATTTTAAGCAGATGGTTCCTTTCTCAATAATTTACAAACTATGGAATTGTTAACAAACTTTCCATGCAGACTTATTTTGACCCGTTGTAATTTCTTTCAATGGGGTAATGGGATGTAATGTAGCAATCGTAATTATCAATTTATTTTATAAAGTGTCCAATTTATATTTTATTTAAAATGTTCTCAGAAGCCATACAAAATACAATTTAAAACAAGTATACATTAAAACAAATATTTAAAAAAATAACACCACCACCGAACACAATACTTAGAAATGAATCAACCTAAAAATGACGAAGTCCTCACTTTCTCCCGCCCCCTTCATTGTCCCACTTTTTTTGGGGGGGGGGGGCAGGTACAATAGAAAGTGGGGATTGTATTGAACGTTTTGTTGTTGTTGTTGCGTATGTAGGGAAAGATACAAAAGACACAGACAATGCAATTGCATATTTTTTGTAAGCTAAACACTGCATGATTATCACTTTCTTGCATTGAAAGCGCTTCATCTTACAATAGTCCTAAAGCTACTTCAAAAGCTACTTCAAATCAGGATTACAGAAACACCGTTTTGACAGCCATGTCATTTTATCCTACAGTGGGTAAAACTAACTGTTCAAAAACTGTGTCACACAAACATTTTTCATAATAATTGCCATTTGGTTTTTTTTTTTTCTCCAGTGTTCTATGATGGTTTTCATATGTATATGCATGTACATCAATGACGTTTATGACGTCATTGATGTATATGCTTGTAGTAAATTTATGTAGTCATTTGGCAGGGACTTTCACCGATCGATGCACTAACCACATGAGACATACATAATTAATAATTATAAGGTATATCATAATTAGGTACAGTTCTGTTGAAAATTGATGTAACATTCTCAGCATCAAAACGTACAAACTAGAACAAGTTAAATTGATCACAAGTGTTGGGATTACGTGTGGCCAGGGACTTACAATAGTTCGAGGAAGGGGTGCTTTCGGTAGTTTCCTGAAAACGTGAGACAAATATTGTGTTTGTTTTACATTAACAAAAATCATACATTAAGAAGTAATGATTATGGACACAAAATGATACATTATTTAAAATGATACATTATTTAAATAAGACAGGACGGTGGCCTTCTTTTCAAGAAAGTAGTTTTTTACAGAAATTTATCTATTTACTATAATTTACTCCTTGCACAATTAGAATTTGTTCACCCAAACGCCCAAAATTCAACATGATAAATCTTGCAGCATTCATCTCATGCACAATGTGTTGTGGAGATGAAGCTATTGCTGATGTTTATTGGTGAGACTGGGTGGTGTAGTAATGATTACTTTTGTTGTATGGCAGGTTAGTGCATTTTATACATAACATTTCACCTGAACTAACTGTGATTGAAGAAGCAGTGCCACAGTTTACGAGCTATTCTTGGCATTACTTAACCTTGAGCGACCTATGGATGAACTTTGGGACAATCAAGTTGGCAACATGGTTTGCTTTGTCAACACTTTATCTAGCCTAGATATGTTGATATGTTTCTATAAATATAGCATAACGTTTTACAAATGAAATCAATTGGAAAGCAATCGAAGCAATAATTATAGGACAATGAAGGGTAGAAACAGGTTGAATTACTCACCTTTGATGGTTCTGAGAAAAGTCCAGGAACATATGGAGCAAAGTGAAAGTAGGGTGAAAGTTTACTTCAATCGGCCGAAATTGGGTGAGGTTAAGAATAGAAAACAGAGAAAAGAGGTATGATAGAAAGATTAGTTAGACAAGAAGTGATAGGTTTATTAATCCAACATTGATATGTTTTACACTAGGAATCTCATGATTGTTCATACTCGTTCTGATGCGTACGCTAGTGGATTCTGCTGTGGAGTACGGCGGGTTTCAGTAACCCCGACCCCTAAGTCCTCCCAAGCTCTTAAAGATAACCACAAAAGGAAGCAGTAAATAATGTTAAAATGCAGTCAGTTTGCTAGTGGTTCACCGCTCTAGACCGATGCTACAAATGACTTACAGACCTCAAACTGGTCCGAAGTTGGCAATATTTATAAAGTAGCAAATTCAAACAAAATGGCACCGATATAAAGACGAAGACCGGATTCATATCTAACTACTTACAGAGGCAACTACAGTACAGGTAATTAAAAATCAAATATTTAACAAAGTAAAAGACGTATACGTATTGTTCTAGTAAAAATGCAATCAAAGCAGCTCCTTGTATTCTAAGAATTTTAAAGTTAACTTTAATCTATAAACCTATACATTAGCCAAAATTTCACGTGTCAGCATGATAGATATAACTAGCAAGTTTCAAGTCTTACCAACAATGTTGACCTGAAAGTCGTAATGAAGCGTGTCTTCAAAACTCTATAGGGAAAACAATATTTAAATTGCCTTAAAGTTTTAACATTGTATTCATTAATTTGATAATAAACAGTATTTTGAAGATCTTTTTCTGAAGTGATTGACTCAAATTTCACTAGCGTCTTGTGTAATGCCTCCTTCAGTTCAAAAGATTTTCAGGGGATTAATCACTCTGTAGAAACCTACACATGGTACAAGTAGAAAGGTGCTTTACTAAATTTCACGGTGAAGTTACATTTATGTTTTTCATGTTCCTTTATATTTTACAATAAAAATGTTTGTTTAGTGATCACCTGTTGGTAATCCAGTATACTTACTAGAATAAACATGGTGGAAACATGACGGCTGTTTTTCCTGAACTTCAATCAAACAGTTTATTGCTGAAAAATAGCAACGTAGTTTATTTAAGATGATCATACTTATTTACGTTTTGAAAGTGTAGGAAGATCATGCTGATGTTGCTAGCAAGGCCTAGCCCAGCCTAGGCCAATCTCATTTCTTAGGCTAACGCTTGGTTTTGAAAAGGAGCCCCTAATGTAAACTAGCCTAGGCTACCAACTGTAAGTACCATCCGTTCATCAGTTCAGGTAAATTAATGTCAGTGACTAAGCTACTTAGTTACTTGATCCTTCATTAAATTTTTGTATACTTCTAGGAGGGAATGGTATAATAGGTGTAGCGCCTCCCACAAAATATGATTGTAGCCGTTAAGTTGTAACGTTAGGATAGGATGTCACAAGAAAGTGGCGTTTCGTTAGAAAAGCTAGGTAAGACTACAGTTTTACGGTGGTCTGGCTAGGTCTTTCAAGTTATCGGTAGCAATGTTAAAATCGAAATTCTGGAAGTAATTAAACGAGTTATAGACATATAGTGTGGTCAGTCAAAGGTATTATTCCAACAAATTTGCTTGTGTCATATGTGCCATATGAAGTCTTCTTAATCTTTGATATACAGCGGAAAGACAGACTTAACCCTACCTCAGTCTCCAAGCAGATAGAGGCCTCGTTCACGTAGCTTAGACAAGTCTGTTATTTTCATTAAGGGAGGGGGTAGTGGGTAGGCAAACAGGCATATTAAAAAATTAAGTAGTATATTGTAATTATTAGAATAAAATTGCTCTTGAAATTATGTAAATACAAGTCATGTCAAAACGAAAGTCTTAAGACAGTTTTATACTTAAACACACATTTCAGCGATAGGATAATGCAATTCACTCAGAGTCAATGGCAAAACCGATTTCTCATTGAGCACGTCTCATTTGTGCTATCTCTAGATGATACTGGCATGTATGTCATTTTGGACCTAATGAACATGCAGTAAGTTACCTTACTTTAGCAAATTGTTTACATCTATCGGCTCAAATGTCTCCATCTTCTTGGAATCTCGGCATCAGCAATCCAACCCATAGAAGTTAGGAGGAATATTAGATCAATTGAGATAGCAATAGAATAAGATGGAGTGAACTTTGAAATGAGACGAGCCCTTCGTCTCTTTACATTTTTTTTCATATTGCAATAACATATTGCAATCTCCTGTAAAAATCTCCTTCATACGGCAGAAGAAACGGAAATAAACCATTTTAAAGTCATTTCATGCTGAATCGAAGCCACTAAAACTTTAGTTTTTATGCCACACTAGCAGTAAAGATACATAATGTACGGTATATCCTGTTGCCAACCTCATCGCCAATTTTATCACCCCACAGTGTTTCTATCTTACTCGGGTAGCAAACAATAACACCTCTAATGAGACATCAAATGGCGATATTTCTTGACCTGTATGACGTGTAATGACCGAGACCTTAGTTGTCATGCCTACAAACAAACAAAAAATGGGTAATTTGCAAAGAGAACGTTTACTGAATAATTTAGTCAGAAAGATGAGATTTTTGGTTCATCGATTCATCGTGCATCATCACTTTCCAGGGAAACCTCTTTTAGTTAAGATAAAAGAAAACTGGCTTAAATGAAGCAACTAACAGAGAATTTCTTTTAAGACCAACTATATTAGTTTTGTTCTGCTACTTTTAGACAACAGTGTCTTTTCCTAGCCACCAGTATCCTTAATTCAACTTAGAAATGCACCGGATCTTAATTGTTAGATCCGGCCTGAACCAGATTTGGCCGGATCGTAGTTGAAATCCCGTCGGACAGGACTTTTACAATGCTTTAGGGAAATAAAATTGTACACAGTTTTTATATTTCACAATATAAAACATACGAAACAACGTTATACACAGGACCATTGATGCAGTTAAACTAATTTTTAAAGTTCCCAGTTCCTAGCAAGGAAACTAGCCACTTCTGGTTGAGTCCAGAGGCTCGCACCTGGGCTCCTATTAGGGTCCAGGGGCAACACCCTGGTGGGGGATCTTGGGAGCCAGCATCCTCTATGTCTTGCACGGACTGTCATGAGAAAGTACTCGCAAAATTTTCAATTTTAACTCAAATGGCCGCTCCTCTCGATTAGCTACATTTTGTGAAGTTAGCAGGGCGGTACAAGGTGTAAACTATTCGCCACATGGGAATTACTAGTCATGGGCAAGTGCTGCCAATTCCAGCCAGGACTTATGGACTAGGAACAAGATAAATCATGCTTCAATTAATATACGACTAAGTTATTTCACCATTAACGAAGTTCAACGTGACACTCCTGTTGTGCTCTGCCAATCATGATATCCCCATTTTAACTTTTTTAAGTACCAATGGGTAGAATCTGCCCACCCTGTTTCCACCAAAATAAAACGTTTGAACTTTCTGAAATATTTTATACCTATCCCCTGCTGAAAACCTATCCCACCCAGTCCTCCTCTCCCTCTGAAAACATTCCAGCTGCAGGTCGAGTTCATATGAAGCCGACGTTTCTTCAGTTATTGGACTCTGTGCTGACTTCAGCCACGTCCAGGATTAAGCACGTTAGCTGAAGTTTTAGTCATGCCAGTATACAGAGATACCAAGAGAAATGTGTGACATGAATTACAAAGATTTCATTTTTTTTATATTTTAATATTTCTGTGAGAGATCTCATTGCGAGATAAAAAGGTTGCTTCTCATTTGTGGCACTGTACCTAAAGGACTTGAAAATGATATTGCAATCAGGGAAATGTACACGACAATGAAAGACGGAAAAGCTCTTATTTATATGAGGGATCATCAAACATCTTGTCCGAAAATTGCGACAAAATGTAGGAAAAATCCGGCAAGATTTTTATTAAAGCACAGCCATAACCGGACTTTATTTCAATCTCCGGCCGGATATCTGGTATATCCCTACTTCTGTTCTATCTAAAATTGAACAAAAGTGTTTAATCCCTAAATAAAAACCATATAAAATACCATGTGAACAAATAAAGGCTAATCTATTCATTGTAATCAGCATATGATTCCTTCTAAAAAATCCTATAGCAACTTATAATTAGAATTCAACATGGCCGCAGAAACATATCTGCATTTCTTGTGGTAAAGAAATGAAAAGAGAACCACTGAGAGAAATTTCAAAGCGCATAAAAATTGGACAACACTATTTTGAAACAAAAGATACTGCATGTCAGTGTGGTTGTATTGTTCGCAAGGGGATGGGACATGTCGAGCCCCTCCACCTAAGGAGATAGGGGGGGTGGAAATTGGGGAAATTTTACATTACTCTTGAAAGGCTTACTAAAGCAGTGCATTATCGCTTTTCGTCTTAGAAAGACGTGATTTATCATGGCAAGTTTATGGTTCCTGTATGCATCCCCTAGTTGTCGAGTTTAAAAAAAAATATTAAGTCACGTTTTTAAAGTAGTGTGCACTATCTGAGAGTCCAGTCTAGTCAATTTTTTCTACAGTGAATGTATAGGAATTTGGTATCTATCTAAATAACTTAATGTTAATTTGTGCACAACACCTTTAGAGAACTGAATTACTGCAGCAAGTGCAGCGCGATGTACATACAAATCTGTAGGTATTGCCACATAACCAAAGGTAGCAAGATGTTTTTACATAATAGTGTTGTATGTTGCACAAGGACCGTATGAATTATATCCCTTTAGTCGGTCATTATTGGATAGCAAGATATTGTTGGTCATTATGAGACGATGCTGATACTGTTACATAAGGACCTGTGCAATGATAGAAAATTGTGTGACGGTAGATCTATGTTACTAACTACATAATAACGTAAAGACTTCATAATTTCTTACTGCATTTCCGTCTGTTCTGGGGGGTTCAAAAAGACTGTAGCATTTGCATATGCTTGTGTGTAATCCTTGCTTTCATACGTTAGAACAGATAGTGTAAAAGGCAGTCTCCAAAGCGTTTGATTTCGAGAAATGGGGATGGCATCACACCTGTGCGTCAAATATAAATTCCTTGCAAGTTACAATCGTCGGTTCCTAGCGTGAATATGCCTAGGTCTGTAGTACTAACCCGGAGGAGCCTTATCATGTCGATACTGTCAAATTAAATAGCCCAATCCGAATCAAACTTCAGAAAGAAGCATGAAAATGTCAGTGAAAGGCTCTTCGTTTATAGTTTGCCTCTATATTTCTGCATCTGAAGGTGATAGCAACTCAACATCAAAAGCAATGAGTGCAAATGTTGAAACATATGTCGACTTGGTCGACCGAGTTAGCTTCTTAAACGGAAATTTTAAGCAGCGTTTCCTAATATCAAAGCTGAGTTCTCAAATGTCTCCCTCATTTTTATGTCACATCTAAAACGTCTCCCCGATTTTTTTTTCCACTCAGTGTGTAGAAAGATGTTCACGAAATTCACTTTTTTATGCAATGGCTAAGTTGGATGACCAAGTCTATATCAATGTAGTTTGTCGTATTAATGTATAACGTAATTGTGTATTTGATTGTCAAGAGAGTTCTAGAGTTTGACCGTTTAATTAAAATTTGCTTTGAATGTGGAAACATTGCCTTAAAGATTCTCTTCACTCACATGTAGTATGTGTAAGATAGCCTACACCATTAATGTTGCAACATCATGATATCACAAAGTCTGTAAACGTTTCAGAAGAAGACTAATATTTTCGAATGGTGTTGGAACCGCGAAGTGCAAATCGAGTTTACTCCCCCATCCACATTTACCTCTGATTTTTGGAACTGTATAAGGCTACGTTTCATCTATATATTTCTGTAAGCGTGTGGGCATAAAAACCAAAACGTCCACAAGCCTCTCGCGTTATGTAATTTCCAGACAAAAATCATATCCCCCCCCCCCCCAAAAAAAAAAGATACAAAACTTTGTCTCTATAGAGTTAAGCAAAAGGCGGATTTCATACACGGTTCTGCTCGGTAGATAGGCAGCTTCTGCTCCTTAGACAATCTTTTCCTCTCTCTGTGAAAAAAAAAATGAAATCAATGGACTGCAAGAAGACAATATTTGGTACCGGAGGAATTTTGCAAGAATACTTGACTTTGGCAGTAGCTTTAAAGTTCGCAGATTCGCTTTTGGCAAATCTTTTGATGTTGTCAAAAAGACCTTTAGGACATACACTTTTCTCAGAGAAACAAAGAGAAGCCAATTTTTGTCGAACTGAATATCAGGTTTCCTTTAAATGGTAGAGTATTAATGCACATAGTTTACTGTGGTGTAGGGCTGGCGTGAGTAATAATTTGGCGAGAGACTGATACTGTTTGATACATAAATTAGGGGGGATAGACTGACGTTTGAAAATCAAGAAAAACTGTAATCGACATAAAATTAACTGTAAGAAGGGCCCTTTGCAACTGTGATGACTAAATGATAGTACAAGGCAACAGATATCATAACTTATAGAGGAAATCTAGCAGCCATCTTGATTTGTAGATTACTGAATAATCGTTGAATCGTACGATTTGTTTCCTCAGCATTGGACAACATGGCAGTGTATCCCTTAGTTAGGGCTATGCTCTTAACAGCTTTGGTCCTATGTGTGGTATGCAAGAAACCTACCAGGGATGAGTATGACATGATGTACCGAGAGGATGTTAAAAACCAATCTCGCCACGTGGACAAGATGAAAGAAACGATTGATGTTGAAAACAACTCTCTCGAATACCACATTCCGGTAAGAAAGCAGGTTTCGCAATGTTTAAAACAAATTGACATGATTTGTCAGAGGTTATCTCTTTTAGCAGCCCTAGATATGCCTGGAATCAAAGCTGTTATCGCCCGTGTTCATACGTTTACATTCCTTTTATCTCTACGCTACCAAATGTGTGAATATTTTACGTACTAATCCATTTAAGTCATGATCACATGGCCTCGATCAACGATGAGAATATGAATGAGAGTAGAAAGGTTTCAGGAGTACAATCTGCTGGAGAAATAGTTTTGATCGGTTTTGGCAAATTACAACAAGCTCTAAAGTTTAAAACCTTAAAATCAATGGCGAAAAAGTGATGGGGAGCATAGTATACGTGGTGGGAGAAATACGGCGTAACCTTCTAACGGTATAACCTATTCGTGTTTAATTGACCAAAACGGCAGAGTAACTACATATCCAGTTACTGTAATGCCAGCACCGAGTTATGAGATAACAGGAATCATATCGTGGACCACTAACAGGTAGAGAACAGGCAGAGGAAAAATGGAAACAGTATCGATGTTCACGTTTCAGCTTCGTGTCTGACAACCCTTTGATTTGTTTAGTGTAACATGTATTAGTTCACATTCATCTAAAAAGAACAAAATGACTGCAAACAGTGACAGCGTGGGTGTAACGTCCCGGGAGGGGGAAGGTGGAGTTGGAGCGAAGTTCAAGTGGACTCGGAGTCCATCATCACTTACACATGATAGCTAAAATTGTGGGGAGACACTACATTAATGGAGCGTCACTATCGATTGCCGAGAAGCACACCAGAAAATTTTGAAAAAATATACCAATCCGATATCCCTCGCAGGTTTTCTTCCACTTCCCCCCCCCCCCCCCTCGAACGAGAAACCGCTTCTGAGGTACCTCGCCCTTTCTTGCTACCTACTGGACCACCTCGCCAATGACTGCAAAAATGTTACTTTGACGGGATATACAATCATCTCTTCATAGCAACAAGAAATAGATGACCGTTTCCGTTTGTAAACCTGACAAAAGTAACATTCCATTTAATAAACCAATTGATCAAACATCGTGGAAACTACAGGTTATTATTAATTGATTTTTGATTCTGATGAAAAGGATCCGTTTGTAGAGGAGGTACCAAGATAAGCACTTTGACCAATCACTGTAACTATAACATCTAGTCTTTTTCTTTTAAAAAAAAATCGTCGCAAAGGGTCATCGAAGTCGATGAAAATTAGGCCTACTTTGACAATCTTTAGTTGATTCAAATGATAATAACTTTGGTACAATTTACGTAAATAAATGATGATTTGACGATGATGACGTCGATGGTGACGACGACGATGGTGAAGATTGGAATAATGACAATGATGGTAGATTATTATGGAAAACATTATTATTACATGGTAGAAACCAGCAATTAAATGTATGTCGGAACAGATAAATCAGAAGACACGTAATGATATATAGTATGTACTTGCCAAAGGAGATATTGTGAAATGCTACTGTACCGCTGAGAAAGTATTTTTCTTTTTCTCCCTAGCGTCTACTTGAGACCTGCGTAAAAAAATAACACTTCTTTGTTACATTTCATTCATAGCTACGTGGATTACAGAAATTAAAGAAGAAACGGAAAGATTGTAAAAGAAGTAACAAGACAGTAGGTTACCCTTCTTTACCCATCTTTTCAGTATTGAGCCCAGGATTATGGAAGACATACACTCTATGTCCACTATGGTCAAAATTGACCATAGATTGGTCATCTATGCACCGACCCAAAATATGGTCAAATTATTACACGTAATTTACGTTGACCAAGTTGACCATATTTTTGGTCGTTGCATAGTTGACCAATCTATGGTCAGTTTTGACCATAGTGGATTTAGATTGTAGGTTACCATTTCATCCTGTTGTGTTTCGAATAAGTTTAACAAAAACGAAGACAAAAAAGTCTTTGAAAATATTACGTCCCTGGTGTCCATCAGTTTAAGCAGACTTGAAGTCCATCACCTCTCACCACCGAATAATCTGTATCTTTCCCAATATGGTGGGCAAAAAGTAAGAAAATTCGCAACGATAACGTTAAGACAGTGTAACCTTACATTGATAACTTCACATTAAGATATGCAGACATCTGCATGATAGGGGAGTCAAGCCGACTTTAACTGTACCTAGATAACCTACATGACCTTCGAGGTTTTCGTGGGTATAACCTATTGGGTGATTGTACGCCATACGTTTCACTTGGTTTGAAAGTGCACAATTGCATCAGAAGATTCTTTCGTAAGTCATGTCATACCTACATTAGATGATCAATCTATCTGTGAAATGGACCAAAATTGTGTTTTACAAACCATCACATTTTCTACCTCCTATTCGCAATTTCCTGCATATGAATTCCAATATTGGTTTTATAAAGTAAGTTAAGAACAGTCGTGCAGTTAAATCATGTGTCTCTCTTTAGAATGTTGGAGGTCAAAAGGCATGGGTGCATCTTGTATGTTGTTCTTGTATGTGTGTCAATTTGTTTGCTTTGACTCTACCCTAGGATAGGGATGCTATACTTTTGTGTGTCCTGTGGGATATTTACAAGAATGGTGTGCAGATAATAAAAATCTCTGCAAACACATTCACCAGTTCATAGACAAAATTCTGCATAAATTCATCATTACGTTGCAATGCGTTAAATGTATTGAGGTAGTGTCACATATGAGCGATTCAACACGCTATTCAACTTACAATAAATAAATAATAATAATAACACATACATTAAACCTTGCAAACTTTGAATTAACGGTTGCATAAATGAAAACAAAATATCAAGCTGAAAATTCACTTCACAATAATTTCGATTCTCTTCCGAACAGCTTCTATGACCGACTCAAATTATGCTAGATTAGTTGAAAGTTGAATTGGTGATCGCAGTCCTGGCAGATATGTCAGAATTTAAAACATTTGTTGGATTTATGAACTTCCCATCTTTCTGTGTGTCCTGATTGGCAGATCCTTGTCCCATTTAGCCAAAGTTCATACCAATCCAAAGTAAAAGAAAACAACTAATCAACAATTCAACTCACGAATCACTATGATGGATGAATGTGTTTCTAGAGGGGGCAGTAAACAAAGTCATTTTTATTCACACTTCTTATCTCGTATTCACAATTCTAGTCTCTTAATTTCTTTAGCTCGATCGTGTGCGGTGTTCTTTAGAGGGCATCAAATTGGCAACGAAATATCTTGACGAGTTCGAAAAATTATCCGAAACAGTAAACAGCAACGACAGCGTGGAGGTCCTCAACGATTTACTTGAATTTAACAAGACTTTTTACCGCAGAGATGAATCAGACAACAATCAGGTATTGTTCTTTATTTATAAGACAGAGATAAGTTTTTTTTTCAGTTTTTGTATTCTTACAAAGCTTTATTACACATTTGGGTTGTGTGAAAAGTAATGATATTGTTCTCTCTCTCTTATAGCATTTAAAAAATATATATATTCTTTTGTTTCCTTAGCTTGCTGCCTGCACGGTTCCGAATAATGATCGAGGAAAATTTCAGATCAGATGTAGCAAGAATGTAAGCATCTGTCATCCCCTCTCCTCCACCTCTTAATATGGTGTAATGCAAACATTATAATGCCAGGTGTCAATTAATTCCAGACATTACGGATACAGGTACATTCAATCATTACAGATGAAAAAGATCTCCCCAAAGACGCTAAGTACAGTACTCGGTGTTAGGTAATAGCAGAACTAAACTGTCAGGATATTGAAAGCTACTATTTTATTGTTGATTGAAAAAGTCACATATGAGAGCCTCTGTTTGAAATGTTTTTACGCTGATAGATATTAGTATCAAACGAACATCAGGCAACATGTTTTTATTTTACAACACAATAGCTACTTTCTCGTAACAATATATCCTCTGTTTCACAATACAATGGTATCTGTTTCAGAGCTTTATTTCACTGTTTTGTGTTTACGCTTTTTTTTTTTGTTCTTTTCTCTTTTTTTTTCTTTTTTAGAGGCGCAGTAGCAAATGTTCAGCTAAAGTGCGTTTGTGGCACGGACTATGGCGTTGGTCGAACGATGTGAAGTCTTTCTACAAAATGTTGGAAGACCGTCGTGACATAAAGAGAGTTGCGAATGTCTGCAGACAGACTAAGAGGATGTCTGAGTTAACGGAAAGAGAAACTGAGTCAACCACGAGTGTAGGTGAAACTTGTAAATAATTTCGCCATAACTTATTTATTATATCGATCAAACCAGGTACTTTGGAAATCTTGTTGAACTCCGCGATGTATTGCCTTAAACTTAACTTTATAACTAAGAACGTAGTACAATTAAGTCTGTTGTATTAGTTAAACCTGTCGTATGTTGACAATAAATTATTTAATTACTTTTAAATGTGTTAACACACTCGTTTGATCAAATAACATACATATTAGGAGGCAATTGTTCGACTGGACTATATCGGAAAGCACTTTCCTAAGCACACGTATAGATAACAACTTTTTATGATAATCTTAACTGATTAAAGGAATACTTGAGAAAAAATAGTGTTTTGAAAGGAACAGAGCTCAGGCAAATTCCTATAATTGCAGTAAAATTTCAAGAATGTTTTTGAAGATGTTTGCATTTTGTTTGTTACGTAAGTCGACTACGGGTAAAGGTGGTGTTTGTGTGAAGGGCATCGACAAGTAAAGAAACCTGTGTCTGAGTTATTTCAATCCTGTGGGGAATTTAACAATTCTTTACTGAAATCATTTTAAGGTGGAGCCATTTCAGACTACTTTTAAAGAAGGCGGTTTCACCTAGAGTCAGTAGATTATAACACATGCGTGTATCTTATTCGTCATGCTATTACTGCAACTGAAATCGTTATCCTTGTATAAAACACAGAAAACATAAAATCTATCAGCTAAATGTGAGTAATTAGTGACAGTTTGGCTTTTTACCAAAATGGATGTAAAAGCTAATAGATGGTTGCTCCTTGAAGACCATGCATGGATGAAAAAAAATTCTTTCTCTTTCAACAGAGGTTTATTCGATAAATATAATATTGACTCCCTCATATATGGAACAATCACATAATGGTGTGACTAGAATAGGCTGTACCTAAAATAATACAGTTATGGTATCTTTGATTCTAAAATGTTACACTAACGTACAACAGGGAAATTTGAGATTTACATATATTAAGTCCAACTTTTTGTTATATACGAGTGCGATGTTTGGAATCAAGGACACAATGAATGAATTGTTACATGCTTAAATCATGCTAAAGCAGTTGTGGCATTGGGCGATCTGACTTTATAATAAATTGTAAATATGTAAGAACGTATCGGCCTGTGAAAGTACTTACGGATAACGAGTGTCTGTAAAAAAATGTAAACGTTACTTTCACCTGACGTGACAACCTAGCCGTTAGATATCACTTAAATGTCTTAAACTTGTCCATCTGCGTCTTTATGTAGTATCTGTAATATCTTGTCGACCATCATACGTGCATAACATTCTGAGAGGAAAACAAAATATTAGCATTTTAGATAAAGGTTCACTTCATGTGTGCTGGTCGATGACAATTGAAAACTGATCACGTTTAAACATTTTTATGCTGTCGTAGATGCTATACTATAGCATCTTATAACTATCCCTTGAATAGCCTCATCATTCCCACCTACACTTGAATGTAACTAAAAGTGTTAATTAGACTTGAGTGCTGATATATGTATTGCTCAATGGTAATTGGAAACAATACCCAAAACGCCAATATGAAGAAAAATATCGATTGCCAATGAATGTATATCACAAAGCTACCGTAATGGCTCAGTTACGTTATCACAGGTAGATGGCTCAATAATCAACCCATCTCTTTCTGTTCATTTTAAAATTCTTTTCAAATCCAGTGATATGCAGATAACGTAACAGCTTGCACCTTTCCCCTATATGCAGACGAATCAATACCGTATCCTGTATATCTTACCTTGTCTTTATCATAACTAAAATTGTCCGAACAGATCATTTTATGTGAATGTTCTTACAGTTCACCATATGTAGAGGACTTAAGCCTTATTATCATATGTACAAACCTTGTGCAATACTCACTATTTTATATTTTTCTTACGGAGTTAGTATTTTGTTACACGACTTCGATCCACGTGAATTTTTTTTAATTGTCTTCTTTAAAATGCATTTTCGTTTCTACAAATAAACTGAATAACTGGACTGGACTTTTATGCGTTTATTGCAGTTTGTGTAGTAAATATATAATTTTAACTATTGTTATTAGTTATACCATTGCCTATGCGAACATCATTAAAAAACACAATGATGTAACGAACGTCAATTTCAAATTCATGTATTTATTTCATCATACATTTTCCATTTGTGGTTTCTTCTCTTTTGTCATCATTAAAATCCGGTCAATTCGCCTCATAACACAATTATTGTTTCACAAGCCGCCAACATTACAATCACTGGATCAGTGCTACTAACGTATTATGTTGACTAGGTGGAATCATGACATACATTTAATGAAACGGACGAAACAAAACACAATTTGAACTCTGGTCTTCACATCCTAACATCCATCAGACACAAATTGTTGACCCTTGGACATATTGTATCCAGGAATGAAGACGTTTTAGGATGTTATCAGAAATGATTTTATTGTTTAAAGAATGTTATTCAAACTATCAGAGAGTCCATAACGTAGGCGTATCACTTACAATTAGCAATGGCGGAATGACTGGGAGGGAGGGAAAAGAGACCCCGAAGAGTTTTGGGGGTCACAAGAGTGAAAAGTTGCCTGTGACGCCAGGAAAGCCCCCCCCCCCCCTCCCCCCGAAAGATGCGCCCACGCTGGAACTGGAAAAAATGCCAAAAAACGAGATAGGGTAGTCCAGTTGGTAATATTATTTCGAAGTCTGATTGGTTAAAACAGTGAAATCTATCCAGCAAATTTTCGTCCAGTCGATGACCCTATACCGGCCTAATAGCCACCGACTGCCCGCGGGATATTTGCTGACTGGGATATTTTTCTGCAATGACTTAATGTCTCAATGACTCAATGCGCATGTCGTTACTGGCACGGATGTTCCCGTACATTTCCCACAAGCCCCGGTTTACTCTCAAAATTACTCTTCGACTGAAAAATCTAGTACGAGAGCAGGTCACAAGGCTATTGTTAGTGTTAGGGTTTTGGCCGGCAGATGATCATGGTTAGGGGTTAGGTTAGGGAAAAGGACCATACAGTGGGGGAGCACGAACAGGAGTCTGTGCCGGTAATGCTCATCAATAAAAGTTACAGTTGTCTTGACATTGTAAACTTGAAGAACAAACTGTCAAATAACGACACTAACTGCAGCTTTGCTTCGTTCATTCTGAACTTATATGAAGCATTCAAAGGAACGCGTTTTGGTAGTTTTTAGTACAGAAGGCGTAATTAACGTACGTGAAGATGGCTTGTTGATGAGTCCTCAGAGGGTCTAAGGGGAGGGGTGTCCATCTACCCTTTCCAAAATTTTTGCTTACTCAGGGTGGTCTAGATGCAAAATGTTGCTAACTGTGATGCTAGATTTTTAATATATCTCTAGAAGTTCTTAGTCTTTGATCTTGTTAGATGACATATTCATTCTAAGACCTTACCTCAGAGATTCAGAATGAACTTGTGAGAGGTCGGTGCACAGTATTGAAGGAATCTATTAATCACATCGCCCAACTTCTATACCCTCTATCACAGGAAAAAAATGCCAGTCGCTCTTTAAGACTACGCCTCTTTTGTGCGCATGCAGGGCCATAGCTAGTGTTATATCTTTAAGGGGATGGGAAGATCCTAAATTCTAAGCGGCTAGAATTTATTCCATCTGAGTAGCATCGTTACCGCGACAGCTTCGGACGTTATCAATAGCTTATAAGGAAGGGATAAAGACGTTTATAAGGAAGCGCCCTCTATACTTGGCCCGGAGCGATGAAGAAAATTTTGGCCTTTCAAACCTCCCACGTGGCCGAAAACGGCACTTTCCGGTCGGTAGTGAGCTGCATGTACCTAGCAGTTGACATGCTAAAAGAACGCATAGTCAAAACTCTCTCTTTTGAAGTAAAAGGTTTTACCAACGGCAAACCCAGGAAAATGGGTAATTATTATCCAGATTTTATTCTGAGTCCAAAGAGGATGGATGATTAAAGCAAATAATGAAATAGAGAGTTTATTTTTTAAAAAAGAAAACCTCAAGGGGCCTGTGCTGTGACTTTGCTGTACTGTGATATCTGATCTTTAAATGCAAACGCAAATTGGCCACCAGTACTTTTACATAATCTCAAATTCTGAACGTAAGAAAATTGGTACTATTTCTTCAGATTTAATGAATTGGGAGTTCTAAGGGGACAGCCTGTTATAGTCCAATAACGTACCCTCCCCCCCCCCCATAAAAGGTTTTTTTTAAAAAAAATTCATTAAAACTCAAAGCGCGGCGGTTAAACCCAAACACCCCCCCCCCCCCCTCCTTGGGTCCGTCACTGCAAAAACTCTGCATGTTGGTCATGGAAGAAGTCTTCAATTACAATTGTCAACAGGATGGAAAAATAAGCACACTTAATCCTAAATCAATCATTATAAGATGTGGTATAATTGCGAGGAATATCTCACGTCGCAGTTGAATAAATATCCCATGCATTAGGCAAAGTCGTCCTTTCATGCACTGTTAGTAGTCCTAATTCTTATCTTAAACGATTAATTAAAACTAATAATCGTATGTCCAAGACCCGACAAGTTGTGGTGTGCTGTCACTGTCAGGCTGTAGCAAACTGGGGGCACTCCTTATAGCTTTAAAGTTGCCAAAGCAATCTTAGCTTTTATCCTAACATGAAATAAATGGATTCGTTACCTTCAACTATAACTTTAATCACAATGACACCTTCACGAGTTTGTTGTGGATGAGTTGTCGATCCCCTTTTGAGTTTTATTGAGTATCACTTATCAGATGTGTTCCCGTTTAAGTTGGAAGTTTTTCTTGAGACAGCTACAAACGTAACTTAGAAGTGTAGGTTGTGACTGCATTTCGTGTAGTTTATTTGCGGTACTGAGGAATTATAAGATATGCCAGGTGACGGCAACCTTTATCACCTGTGTTGACGCCATTGTGTGTACTTCCGCCATTAACAATAGCACAGGATACGCGCTCGGAAAAGAGCATCCGTCTGGCGATCTTCTTTCTTTCTTTTTTCTAAGGAAGAACAATGAATTATGCATATTATGAGAGGTGGGTGCGGCCTACGCTGTTGCTTCCATCTACTGTAAACAACTGAGATCCGAACTGGAGATACAGCTGTGGTTGGGTTGTGCACATCGTATAGGCCCATTTGTACAGAGGTTACAGCTGTCATTTGTAATACCAGGGAGTGTAGCATGACATTTATAGTTTATATGCACGGTCCATTTTACCTCGAACACCTCCCTGATGTTCCAGTGCTGAAACTAATATCAACTTGTTTGCGCGAATGCACATATCTCAGAGGTAAACTTTTACTGTACGCAATCATATATCGATATAGCACTATAGATGGAGCAATGGTAGTAAGAAGGTGTACCTCCAACTGCTTTTTTCCTAGACATACGTTTTCATGTTCACTATGAAATCAGAACTATGCACTCTGTCATTTTTGTGGTGAGATAAATCAACGAACAATAACCCTGCTTAGAAACTGTGTATGAACGATTCAACTATGTAGAAATGAGTCATGCTCGGGATGATATTTCCATTCCCTTGGACTCCTACGAAAAACTCTCGTCCGGCTGTCATTTGTATGGCAATGTTACAGTACTCCAGTCCGGACTCTAGTCACAGTTTACAACTCAGGTGACTCGGATCCGGACTAGAGATGAAAAGACAAGATCTCGAAGTCGGATGGTCCGGTCTCAAATTAACAACAAGACCGGCAGCAAGTAAGCAAAAGCGATGAATTTGTGTCTTCCAATGTATTTATATATATTTTTTTTTCATTCAGTTTTCATTTTCTTTTATTTGTTGAAATTTCAGTGTACGTGCAATAGAGTAATACGTAACATAGTACAGATTTCATCTACCCGGCCCCAAGCTCCCACACATCAGATAAAACTCGACACTCATTTGCATTCAATCTCACTGAATACTCAGACCGTTCCTACCCACGGAATGTCCCCTATAATAGACTGACGTCTGTAATTTGCAATGTAGGAAATGACAAAGTACTCGTACCTATATTACCTAATATATCGCACCGGAAAAGCGATTCAACATGTCGTCTGCATGGAGAATAGCAAAGTTTCAACTTCTTTAAACCCAGTTTTTCCTGTAATTGAACTCACCGCAGCTTACGTAATCATAGGTAAGGTTTTGCACCGGATCCTTTGAATATTTTAAAACCTTCCTACAGGTAGCCAATATCAAACACCCAGACCAGTCGAGAGCCGAGGTGTGTGAGGGGTTCCGAACTAAAAAAGAATTGTCGAGAGTGACGATGGTCGGTAAATGTGATTAGCTGGTGATTAAAAAGTTTCTCAGTAAATTGAGATTACCATTTGAAATTCCTCATATTTCAAACTAGGAGCGACGATAGTGGGAAAATGTGAGAAACCAGTTAGATTTTTTCATATCTCATTCTAGAACATGTATGTTGTCTAAGGATTAGATTTGTGTCTAAGGTTACCTGGTAATTGAAAAGTTTCTCAATAAATCTGAAATACGATTTAAATTTCTCATATTTCAGTCTAGGAGCGACGACAGTCGGAAAATGTGAAATACTATTTGGAATTTGTATATCTCAGTCTAGCACACTTTATGACTTCAAAAGACGCCAAATATTGCACAAGATTGCAGTAGGTACAAAATTTCTCAAAAAGTGGATGGTGGCACCTTCTCCCTTACAACCCTCTCCTAGACCAACCACCGTTCATGTTATGCTTTACCCACCTATCAAACTACTATACTGCTTGACACTTTTTCTCATCAAGCTGGCTACCATTTACAAAGTTATCGATACAAGAACTAGCTTTTCACTTTGTTATGCAATCATCGACAGTTGTCTGAAATTAATAAAAAACTAATTCGATAGAGAGTAAGACTTGTTGGAACTGTACTGGAACTGTAATTTCTCGGGACAAAAAAATAATTGCAATGTAATGCAAAATATTGCTCCAGATTGTGTTTTAGGTTACCGGGGAAGTGAAAAGTTTCTCAATTGATCACAAAATACCATTTGAATTTCTCATAGTCCAGTCTAGGTGCGACGATAGTCGGAAAATGTCAAATACCACTTAGTTTTTTTCATATCTCAGTCTAGAACATGTATGACATAAAAAGATGCCAAATATTGCACCAGATTGTGTCTAATGTTAGCTGGTAGTTGAAAAGTTTCTCAATAACTCTAAAATACTATTTGAATTTTACATATTTCAGTCTAGGGGCGACGACAGTCGGAAAATGTAAAATACCAGTTGAATTTTCTCGTATCTCAGCCTAACACATTTTTTTTTTACCTCAAAAGACGCCATATTTGGAACGAGAATGCATCTAAGATTGACTAGTAGTTACAAAGTTTCTCAAAAGGTGGATGGTCGACATCTCCATCCTAACAACCCTCCCTCAGGTCAACCATCATTCTGCTCATGTTTCCCCCCCCCCCCCACCTATCAAAATACTTTATTGCTAGACACTTTTTCTCATCAGGCTGGCTATCATTTACAAAGTTATCGGTACAAGAACTAGCTTTACACTTATGCAATCATCGACGGTTGTAGCAAACTAATGAAAAACTTAATCGCTAGAGATTAAGAGTTGTTGGAACTTTGATGGAACTACAATTTTCTCGAGAAAAAATTAATTGCAATATAATGCAAAATACTGCCCCAGGTTTTCAGTAGTTAGCTGAATCAAATACTTACCAAACAAGACAAACCCAGACATCACCATGGTTCGTGTCAGACTTCATTGTTTTATAGTAACTTCATGAAGGACGAGACACTTTTTCAAGACAAAAGAGGATTTCGATATTAATTACTTATGGAAGTGTTTTTTTTTTATTTTTTAGAACGCCCTTACTTACAAAAAAGACACTTGATAAATCTTATCACTAGCTTTCTGTGGCATCACCCCCCCCCCCCATTACTCATTTGGTAGTGCTAAGTAATATTCAGTTTTAATAATATGCATTTGTACAGACAACAGGTTGATCACTTTGTTACTGCTCTAGCAATTATCTCCTAACGTATCCACCCTTCCTGTCCCATGCTTTTTAATCATTGTTAAATGAATAATGCTAACCGCAACACTTTTTCAGGATGCGCGATACACATTTACAAACACGAAACAAACAAATAAGTAGCCAAAGATATTCAAGGTGTTAATTAAACAATGCAATAGTTCTATATATAGTTCAATGAAAAAATGTAAGCACTTCTACATCTTTTTTTTTTTCTCACCCATACTCAAAAGCAGCAAAGGGCGAGTATAGTTTGATGTGTGGGCTGATAGGTGTTGCTGATTTTACATTCGTTGCTAATGAGAGAAATGAGTGGGTGACATAAATGAAATAGAAAGGATTACGTCTAATCTGACAAGTTCGTACTTTTACTTCATTGCTTTCAAGGAGCCCCTTCCTCCACCGCCCCTTCCTGTCTCTGCTGTATGTGTTAGACTCCGCATCTTTGGTCCAGACATGCATGCGTGCATATCGTCATCGCACTATGTTTAACTCCATACACTTTCACATCCGTTGACATCAGACGATATCAGGCTCAGTTTCACTAAGTCGATAACGCAAGAGAGGATCAGATCGACAGGATCCACTTCAAGGTTCAACTAGTTCCACTCTTTACTGATTGGATTTTTCACACTTGACGTTTCCATTGTCTTTTTTATTCATCTTCGGTGGAGTGTTTGATGTGTTAATTGCACTCGCACTTTCATTTCACTCTCTGCAATATCAAAACTATGGGATTTAGTTAATGGAATCAACGTAATGATACGAAGTCTAGGGCCTATATAAAACATGATCCCGTTGGAAATTTATTTCATTCCAAAATATTAATCCAATCATTCCATTTGATAGTAAATACAGGAAGGACTTAGACAGTATCACAGGTAAGTTCATATGTGGTATTCTATTTTAGACCAATTCCTACAAACCGAAATTCGTGTCTGTGTTCACTTCTTTTAAATGAGCAATGAACATGAACCATGAGAAGTTTTTGAATAATATCGCCTACCAAACGTTAGCTTTAAACAAATCTTTTGACCGATAGCTAAATTTCGTAGATTTCAGGAGACACTTTTCAGAGAGTATTGAAATTTATTCACTCGGTCATTTATTAAAGGGATATTTGGTCACAGATTCTGCTACAGTTGCAGTTTCTAAGGTACATGTTAAAAATTTCTTACGAAGATGAACAAAAACTAAATGAAGTCTCTGGTTCTGGTAATTTCAAGATTACTTCGCGTACGATTTATGTTCATCTATGCAATGTATTTTTGATTGCCGCCAATGTATGTAGATGTAAGATAATTGATCATGTAGATTTTTTAATGTTGTATTAAAATGTAAGTAATGATCGATGTTTGTACCAGATAATATTACCAATGTCCTTATTATACAAAATAAATGTTTTCTATACTTGGTCATTTGGAGCCATTTATGTTGGCTTACATACGATGATAGCTCTATGATAGCTCTATGATTTACTCTTTTAGGTATGCCTCTCATTTGTGTTTGATTAATTGATAGATTTGAATTCCCTTTTTTAATCTTTCTTTCAATTTATGTGACTATTACATTTCATGTGTACAGAGAAATCATGAAATGCATTATTCAAATGATTACGTAAACATATTAATGGTTGAAATGAGCTGTTGAGTTACTTTCAAAGTGAAAGTATTGATTGCTCTATTGAACTTGATGCGATTCAAGTGTAGGCTCTCAAAGTGAACAGTTGGTGTGATTGAAATCAAAAGTCGAACCGTTACATCATTACTCAATCGACACTGTTGAATTGTGACGTCACTTTGATGCGATATAATTGTTGTAAAAATACAAGTGATAATTAGTATGATGACGTTTTGTGACTTCAAGTATCTGCTAGAATAGTGATAGGCCTGTGTCACTTTTATGTCACAGCGAGATGTTCTTTTTCTTGGTAACGTGACATATACAACTCATTTTTTGTAAATAGATGAATTGAAAGACATCGCTCTAATTCTTTTCTGAAATATTTGGATATAGATAAGAACCAATTAAATTAATAGAAACTGACATCACATTAGATAAATCCACACAGTTACTTTTTGTTGATGATGCTTCAATACACTTTTCTTGTATTAACGAAGAAATTATCGTTGCAAACATGGGCCTGGCCGATCGAGTACTGTATCTGACGACCACAGCGTTGTTGGTGGGGATTCTGAGGGCGGAATGTTGGTTAGAAGATATAAACAGTTCCAGAACCAATATTGATGCAATAATGGCAGAAGTCACACAGGAGATAGAGGACCAAGGCTCAATATGTCAAGTAAGATCAATCGCATCGAATAACAATTCAGAGTTGTTACTGTTTATCAAGTGAACGCCGACAAAATTCACAAAAACCATAAGTTTCTTAGGACCTTCTCAGATCGACTTAACCATCTTACAAATATTGAAATGATAAATTACAAGTTTTGGCCAGGTTCGTAGGAACTACTTTGCTTGATCAATATGTTGTGTATCATATACGACTCGTTAAATGTATGCCCAATGCGCCAGTGTGAATGTCAGTCCTTTCGTAATTCATACTCTTTTGCATTTTAAGTACAGCCTTAGATTCATTCACACAATATCTCTGTGGCAACATACTTAAGTTTAAAATCACCTCCATAGCGTAACATGTTTAACAGAAATGATGAATATTGTTTGTCACAAGTTGATCGCAGAGAAGATTACTTTAAGTAACTCTACATCAGATCACGATGAGACGCCAAGTTTAATTTCTCCTAGAATTAAATAATTTTCCACAACATGTCTCTTTTTTTTCTTTTGATGAAAAGAACGAAGGTGTTAATAATATACTCTTTCTTCCGACAGGTCAGAGGTCTACATGAATTGAGGACTGAGATGATTCAAACATGTGATAATTGCTCCTTATTAAAAGTATGTAGTATTACAGTTCTTTATTTTCACACTCCTTTGAAATCACTTATACGGACACTGCGTAGAATACTTGACAATGCTTACAAGAAAGATATGATAGTAAGGTTGGAACCTAACTGAAAAAATGTTGTTAAACCTTATAAAATGTTTCTATCCAGCCACTACAGAAAATGATTGCCGAGGGATATTCGTGTTGTAATCATATTTTCCTCTAAAGAAGTCATTTCTGTTAATACTGTGTTGGATATATTTCGTTAGCCACATTTTGTATTTTGTGTAATGGTTTCGCGCGAATATAAGGGTTGAATGTGGTTTAATATCAACAATAAGGTCTAATGTTTTTTTATTCCTGACAGGAAGAGGGACAAGTTAGGTGCATGGATCTGATTATACAGGCGGTGTCTGATATGCCAAATTTCACTGCTATAACAGATAGAGATCTGACTGAAAGGTATTCAGTAAGTCTGGGCAACTTCAGGAAAACATTCCTCGATCTGGTAGGTAACTTCAAGGTCATTGTTCAAGTAAACAATAATCACGTCATTGTATAACGAAAAATTTTCGGATTATCACGAAGCCATGCATCAAAAATACTTCCTCTGTTTGACGGAACTAACAGACCAGATCTGATACTGTTAGAAGAGCATTAAGATGTAGGTTAGTAACAGACCCTTTACTCACTGATGTACAGTATTCGACATGAAATCAGTCACTACTATGACTTAAAATGTGTCTCATTAATCAGATATCTAGCTTCAATCTAGCCTAGATGTTTATATCAGGATATCTCTTCACAAATCACAATTGTTATCCTCGTATAGAGAATTATTGACTATTTTACAGTTTACACACTTGGAAATTCTAGAATTATTATCCATTTTCATTCAGATGATTTATAATGGGATCACATCCACTGACAAATTGTGTTTTTATGTCCTTAACTTCTGTTGAAACGATCAGACTAGAGAAGCTTATTAGCTTTGTCTCGTTCTTTCTCTCTCTCTCTTTGTCTCGATTCATTTATATATTTCATAGTTCTCCTACTTAATAAATTTTGCACATAAATTCAGCATAAATCTTACATACATTTTCTATTGACACTTTGGATGTTTTGTGTGACATTTGACCGTCCAATTTTGACGCAAAAAGCCGTATTCTGCAACCACAGTATTTCTTTGTTTTACTGCGATGAAACTTGTTACAAAACCCCATCGACTTAGGTCAGGTTTATCACATCATCCTGTAATATTCCACATGTTCGATTAGATATTGTTCTGGTAAAGTAGTTCAGCTGTGTCAATTCAGTAAATAGGCTTTTGAGCTACATTACTGGGCTATTAGGTGTCATGGCCATTAGCAAATATGTAAATTGAGCGCGAAAAGGGTGTGTTGAACATTTTAGAACAGTCATAACATCGTGTGAAAAAACAAACAAAAAAATAAACAATGCACTATGAACTTGGCAATGTATGACAGAATTATGATTTGTAACACAAACTATTCGTTATCTTCTTTAAGACAAAATATGACCAAGTGAACTTTTATCGTGTGTTTTATGCAACTGCTTATACATATACCAGTTCCGCGAAAGAAATTTTTGTGGACCAAATTTTATTGTAGCACAGTTATGGTCTTCTTGTTAAGCCGGACGTGAGAGATTGTCTGGACATGTTGAACGAAATCCATGCTCAAGACAGGCATACATCGAGAGTAATTCATGCATGACGTAGGGGGAATATTCACAAAAATACCAAATGCTTCGATGACACAATCGAAGCTTTATTTCCCCTATTAGCAAAGATGAAAATTAAATCTAAGGCCAGGAAGTATCCTCCTGAAGGGAATGTACATTTTAAAGAAACAGTTTGAATAACTTTATATTCACTCAATATTCATATTTTACTTCCATACAGACGGATCATTGTTTACACTCTCAAGGTAACAGCAGTAGATTTTCTATAGTTGCAAGGGTAAGTAACTTTGATTTATAAAGACAAACCTAATAAAAAATATTCATGTAGAGCATATCTGGTAGTATACAAGCACGTGTTTGAACCAGTTGCACTTAAGAGAGTTGTGCAAATGTATACAGCGATATTCATGAACACTTTCTCACAAGAAGATGTATGTAACGAACATACAAAGATCTACCGATACTCACAGTGAAAGGGGTGAAAAGTGGTGATGTCTTAGCCCTGTTGTACAATTACTAGAATTATTAGTAAACACGATGTATAGTGAGAATGGGACAAGGGTCCATAAACTGTTTCTAATCTGTCTATTTAGTTCTAAATGCAAATTATATAAATATCTTTGATAAAACGAAAGCACCTTTTGGCACAGCAAAGAACAAATTAAAATAAAAAACACAACACAGGACAGAATACTGGACACATCTGATCAAAAACAAAAACACGATCAAGAGCTCTGGAAACGTAGGACGATGAGGAGGCTTTTTTTATCGACTTAGAAAATATCGTCTCAACTATTTGTCAGGCTCCAACCAGATGACTCCTTATTTTCAAGGGACTATCTCTCTCTAAACAGTCGTGCAGAGCGACATAGCAAAATGATTAAATGGATGAGAATACATGAATTATTCTCACCATCTTTCCCTTAATTTATCGATTGTATTTCCACTTCATTTCAGTACGACTTGCTGTACCTGGTATTATAAGGAATATGCATGAAAAATAGTGATCGCATCGTTCTACGTTTTACCGCATATTGATGAACCGATTAACTTTTTATTTTACAGAGGGGTGACTGTGATGACACAAATTTATTCCTGGCTTCCATAGCAGAGTACACTCACGCCATTTCTGACATGCTTAGGCACCTTGAAGACTCGTCGACATGCGATGAGGATGCACAAAGAGAACTGACGACGTACTGCAGGGTCAAGAGGAAAGCAGAGAGGCAGGAGAAGAAAAGGCAGAAGAAAGAGAGACAAAGACTGAAAAAGGAAAAGCTACAGAGAAGAAAGCAGAAAGACAAAGAGAGATCCAAAAAGAAGAACAACAGAGTGTAAGTATATAAAAAAACAATTGATATTAAATATTGAAGGGTATCCCTTACTCTTAAATTAAATTAGTCAAAACAGCCTTATGGTAATTAGTTTTATGAGAAATCACTTGACTAACATTTCTCAGTCAAAATAATGTCTCATAGAACGGACAAGGGCTGTTTTGTCTAAATTTATTTTTAGGGTGTTATTAAGTAGCTATCAATGCATAATGCGACCTATAAATAAGATCTGTGTATGAAATTTATTAAAATTAACAATTCGAAGCAAGTTCACAGTAAACGTACTTGAAAAAAAATGTATGTACCTATTCTTCATTTACGTGGCGAACACTTATAGTGTTTGACAACACTTAAACATTTTCTTCGGGTATTAATATCAAAGACAGTTTAACCCTTAAAGATGATTGAAGTCATACAGTTGTGCCTTTAGCACTTACACAGTTGTACTTGTTGCCATCATATAGTCTAATCAAAGGGTATAGTGTAAGCAAATCGTATTAAATGACACGTCACAAAATCCAGTGATGGAGCCTATTACATAGTTGTAATTAACCTAGCTATAAAAGGTTAAAATATGCCCTTTGTGAGTAATAAACTCTAAATAAAGCACATTATTCAGGCTAAAATATGCCCTTTGTGAGGAATATACTCTAAATAAAGCACATTACTCGGGTACATTCACACAATCTTATAGAAGGATGTTCAGAATCACATGATAGAAAAGTGGTGGACATATAGAGCTTGAGTGTTAATCGATTATGGTTGTTAAAACTCTATCACTGTCACTGACAATTTTTCTTCACATAAACATTTTGTTTTCATTTATTTGCTTTTTCCTTTCGTTTTATAATTTTTCTTTAATTTATCATTTAATGCGGTTGAAATATTTGTATGTATTACCTTAATAAGTATACTTGATAATAATAAACCACTACAATTAATACGTAAATTCCGACAACCACAGTCATTTTCAAATTGATTTTTCATTTTCACAGGTCAAATATTAATGTGATCTGATCTCCAAAGTCAAGAAGGTCAAAAACAAACTCTGCCTGGAAACATGACATTGCTCGTAATTAAGTGTTATATTTAAGTTTGTAGTAACATTTTTATTGTAGTTTGCATTGTGATATTTTTGTATTTTCTCTTGCTATAAATTTATATTGTGATGAGCTGCGTATAGTTCATGTCCGTGGCAAATTGCTTGTTAAATCGTCTGAAAGCTTGAACCTGCATTGGACGTTAAAGCTACTTCCGTGTAGTATACGGCGTTAAGCGTATTGTTCTTTGTACAGACCACAAGTTTATTTATTATCCTACTGTGTAGTTCTAATATTGTTCTTAAGGCTATAACAAAACAAAACACCATTAAAGTTGAAATATGCATCCATATAAGCCAAGCATAAGTCGTACTACGTTATATCATATTTAATGAAAAATGGAATATTCTTTAGTCAGAAATTTTGAAGCAAGGAAAAATGTGTTCCACTTATTACCCCTGGAGATTTTATGGTGCGGTCGACCAATGTTGTTGTATCGTATTATTTACAACCAGGGGCCTCGTCAGGTTCATTGAAGTGAAGAGATAACATGGATTACAGATATGGGCAGTGCTATTGACAAAGGGCGAGGGGTATTTCAAGTGAGGGAACGTCGGTGATCAAATGAAAAAAAAAAATGTCAGGGAGCAGCAAAAAAGAATACATATAAATACAAATATATACTTATCAAAACAAAATCCCTAGCTACATGGTTACGAGGTAAAAATATGCTTATGTACTTTTCATGGGGGAAATATGAGAGATGAACGCAAAAACATTTTAGGTTTGTATACCTGGGACTTGTGTCGGGAACTTCGCCCTACCACTACTGAAATCTATAGCCTGAAATTAAAAAAAAATATTGCCTCTCTAAAAAGTGGGGGACGAGTCCCCGTAGGCCCAACTCCAACTGTACAATTAACTGGCGGCATTCTTCAAAATGAGCAAAAAGGACAAAGAGTGGTGTAAGATATTGACGTTGACAATGGCAATTAATAGTAATTAACAGTTATATAAGAAGAAAGACTATGGAGCCTTCCTATAACAGGATAGCTACTAGCAGTTTTACAGAACTTGTGATAGAGAAGGAAATAGAAACGGACACTTACAAGTAAAATAATCGCATCATATTTCTTTATATTTTCATATTTACTCAGAAGAAACAACATTACAAAATAATTATCAAAATTTTTAATCTGTACCTTTTTCCCATTCTACTTGAAATTTTTGTCTTAAGTCTATTCAGAAAGCATGTTTTCAGAACTCGAACTGTGAATTTATTGCTGACTGAATTATTGCTTACTTCACAACTCATAACTTTTACAAGACAGGCTAGCCAATATTGCTAAATTTTATTGCATATTTATAATGAATAAGGTCATTTGTTTCAAACTTTGTAGCATATCGAACTATTGCTTGAAATATATCATTACTCTACATTGCATATCATGTCCCTCGTCGTGATTTTTCGATGATCAAAATAAGAGAAAATCATTGGTGTATCACAGCGGTTTAATTTTCTGTTAACCACCTCTTTTTATCCACCCTCACAGTTAGAGAATGTATGCAGAAATGAGCGTTAGATACTCCGCAGCGCCTCTTCCCCCTTTAGGTGTGAACTGCAATATGTAACCGTGATAGGACAAATACCCTATGAAAAATATCACCCAGGCAGATACCCCTACAAAGTAGCCACCCCTCCCCACCGCTTTCTTGTTCATTTATTTCACCTGTTGGTAAAAACCAAGGGGGTATTTGTCCATGTGTGGAGTAACCATTCGGCAACCCAATGGAACAGTCAGAAATGTGCTAAACGAATGTTAGTCCTTGGTTTCAGTGGTCCTCACAACCCCCTGATATGCACCTTAGCGTTATTTTCTTTCCCTGGTTATATTCGATATGCCATATCATATATACCAGCAAGAAATCTAAAGGAGGGTAGGTAGGTGTGACATATATTTTACATGACTTTCTTCCTCAAACAAGGTGGTATAAGCAGGTATAACACCTCCCTGGTGTAAGCATATGTCCTAAACGAAATTGGGTAACAAATGTGCTGAATGAAGACTGTTGTCTGGTCAAAGGTCGTCGATGTTTACCTTAACTCTGAAGGTAAACACCGATGAATTTCAACCAACGATATTTCTTCTGCGAAGCTATAGGAAGAGACATAAAGCACATACGTATGAATATTACCTATAATATCAACATAGCAAACTTAAAAACAAATACAGTTTTTCTCTCCGCCGAGGCACCTTCTGACAGAGTTTGTCATTGGCAAGTCACTTTTCACTACTAATCTGGGAAGGATATATGGTTATACCCGATTTGGAGGGAGAATGAGCAAAACTTTGTCAAATTTCACAACTATATCGATCCTCCTTTAAGTAGCATTTTATTTTACTTATTTTACGAAAATTGTTCCTAATAATGACAATTTGCATCCTTTGGGTAAATCTATTCAATGTGTGGCGAAACTCACAGATCCCCTGGAAAAACAAATGCCGAAGTCTCCTTAATACCATAGGAAGACATCTTAAAACAAATTACTACTAGTTATCATATTTTGGACTCTGTGTGTAGATTTGGGGAAAGTAGTAAATTTTGTTTAAAAAAAAGCTGCTTCAACGGTTATACCATGTATATATATATATATATATCCAACCACCACCATTCGCAAACCTAGTTAATCGATTACCGGAAAACAGTTTCCTCTTAATTATACTTGTGATAAAATTTGTTCCCAAAATTTGCGGCAATTCGTCTCTCAGTTCCTTTCACGTTTTGCTATAAGCGTTAAGTGTTATATGTAACATATATGTTTTTACCTTTTGGTTCATAATTTTATGTCGTCTCCATTTATTACATTTATCTACGTTCTTTGTTTTATTTAATGTGATGCGAGTGATGTGAGTCGACAGGCCATAAATAAAACACAATGTACTAGGTTTGTGATTAAGATCTTGCATAAAAAGAACACACACGAAAGTGTCATTTTAGAATTTTTCATTAATGTGGTGAAGGGTAGCAGATGGAATAGCACGTAAAGAGAGCGATAATTTTACTTGACGGGAACATATTGATTTGGGTAGATAAAGATGTGATGAATTTGATGAATATCGACCAATATCGATGTTGATTATTGCTCTAACACTAGTAATATCAATCAGTGTTTTGTTATTGATTATCATGTCATGTTGTATGAGCAATGCCATTTCTTTTTATCCAACTATCCATTCCTGTGCTTCATTTAACTCTTCCTTTTATTAACGTTGTGTTTCCTTATATTGACCAGCTGATGTTGAATTTTGCAATATTCACACAAGAACCTTTACAGAAATACTGTGACGTGTTCAGATAAAAAGAAAAAAAACATTTGAAAGCAGTTTGCCAACGAAAGATACAACTTAAAAGTACTACCCAATGGTGTTTAATTATAAAATTGTTTTTATACACCACATGTGCCGGTATTTATTCAATTCTCCCCTCTGCACCCTTTTCCTTCTTTGTTACTACTATAATTTTTTTCGTTGTGCATTTTTGGATAAAGACTGCATGGTTAAATATATGGTGGAGGCGGGGCAGCGGGAGGTCACACCGCAAGGATTTCCTGTCAGGTATACGGTGTTGGTTCCTTCTGTTATCGATAGGAATAATCTAAGCTCATAATTTTCTCTGCTGGATGTGCCATTAAATTGTAACGCCAGTACTTCATCTACATCTTTGCATATTATCAGCCGTAATGTATATTATGCACGGAAGCCCATGAGGCTTAAAATAATTTGTCTCTTACAATCCAGATTTATTCCTTGTATGTTTGAAATCTATTTTTGACATCCAATACACTTCGTTGAGATAAGAAAATTGTTCTTTTTGTTTCCATTTTGTAATAAATCTAAAGTTTGCTTTTGTTTTCTTTACCTGATATATACATTTTACAAATCCCTATCAATGTGACTGCCGTGTTTGTCTTGCATTACAAAGTGACTATTTTTGCCATTGTTTTTAATAGCAATATTTTGTTCTAATACTTACATCAGGCGGAAGGAGGAGGGTCCAATGGGTTAAAAGACAGCTGCCATTCTCACAATATAGAAAATAATTCAAAATGGGGGTCGTTTTTCTATTGCTTTTCTGCTGAGGTGTCCCGAAGTAATGATATCATTCCAACATAACGCATTCGACGCCTCATACCTTTTATGACAGTTTTACCTGTTTTGCTAACTGCACTTTTACTCGGGTGCCACATAACAAGACTAGTAAAATTCGTGGAATCCGCATGCATGGAAGTGAAAGTCCAAGCAAACTCAAGAAGGAAGAAGGGGACACAATTGACAAATTCTATTCACATCGGCGTAAGATGACTTTAATAGGAAGGGAAGCCTTTAGGAAAGCTGACTAATATAACTACTCCAAAGATAAACACTTCGTTTCTTAATGATAACGACCTCACTTATACAACAAAGCTTATTTTTCGTCAAACCACTCTGTGATTCAAAAAGTTGACCAAGATATAAAGTAACATTACTTTATAATCCTTACATTTGGGTGTGATCTTTTGATCAATTTCCTTGAATTTCCGGACCAAAAAAAAATATGTATACTTACTACGGCTATTGATAGAAGTTTGGATTTTAGATCATCGAGTGGGTTCAGATGATAGTTTCTTTAAAGTTTTAAATAATGCGTATGCATTTTTAAAATCTTGTTTGAAATGTAAAGAAACCGCTACATAAAAGTATATGTCGAAATCATTTTCAAGAAAGATAAACCTAAAAATAACTTGAAAATATGCGAATGTGCCAATCACACTTTTACGATTAAGTTATCAGATAACACTAATAGGATATTACATCATATTTTTGTTTACTCTTATATAGAACTTAACACTATGTGCACGGATATATCATTAAAATTTTACTTTCGCTTTGCGTCACGCCTTGCCCGTTTGATCGCTGTAAGGAATCTCTCTGTCCGGATTTTCTTGTTTTTAATGAATGGAAATAAATAAATATTAGATTCATCAACAATTGTCGCTCTAATTGATCTACTGATCTTACCCTACGGACACTATACTCCACGCGACGGTCTAATATAAGAAAATTGCCGAAGATACCATCGGCTCTTTTTTTTCAAAATGTACCGCTTCGCTTAGTTTCAACTTCATTTTAACAGATTCCTTGGAGGTTAAAAAGTCAATGGTTATGTTTGGATTTGTCTATGAATATCTTGGTACTATATAAATGGAGTTTCTCTCTTAGCCCTCTTCACTTTGTGAACTTTAATCATTCTTAAATTCCCGAAATATCGTATTTGTCAAAATGATGGAGAAATCATCAGATTCGTTCAAGAGGGTTATCTTCCTCATTTGCCTCCTTCATGCGGCTGACCATGGCGTCTTTGCTAGAATGTTATTTTGGAAACCCGTGACCAGCGATGACTTGCCTCTGTCCTGGTTCGATCTGAATCTGAAAAGTCCAGACAGACCGATAGGTAGTTCACTCCTAAATGAAGGTCAACTTCAACGAAGATTTGGCGGTGACATCCCCACTAAGAGTCCCTGGTGGACGAATTTGGGTGATAGAAACAGGAGTTTCAAACGGGCCGAGGGAGGCTCTTGCTACATGCCCGCTGTTACATCCACGAACATACCAAGTTCAGTGTTTGTGAGTGTCGAATCGATTAAAAGTAAAATTGTGAGTATATTTCAATTATCTTTAAAGTAAAAATTGTTAAAGTATACTTTACTATCAATTTATTGATTCTTTTTAATTTAAAATTATTATCAGTTTATTGAAATGAGAACATTTGTGACTTAAGAGCAAGTCAAACCATGTGATTGATTATCAGTAACTGGATGGAAAGATATTCACCAAGCAATAATCGGAGTATACTGTTCTGAGTATTAACTGAAACTGTAAACTGGACAAACGAAAAGAATTATCAACTTCCATTTTGGTAAAACAAATCAAGGTAAATTATAACGTTCTAAGAAATTCTGTCCCGTCATTCGACAAATTTGAACGTTTTCGGATCAACGTAGGCTCATCGAGAGCACTATAGAAGAGCACGATAGATGTCATGTCCTACATTGGTATTTGGAGCCACAGGCAAGCAATGGTACACGAAGTCGCCTAGTAGGTTGTCTTAAAAGGATGGTCTAGCCACAAACATAGCTTTGATATGTTAAAGAGTAAGTAAATCTGACCATTTCAGTGAAACTTCCATTCAATTTCCATGTGTGGTCCCCGAGATATGAGCAGTTGAAATTGCCACATTTGTTACTGACAGTTAACTTGAAGCAAGCAGGAGTGATGTCATCTCCCCACATTCAAAAGGAATTTTATGTTTTTCTATAAAATATACACCAAATTTAATACTTCAATATATTGGGATATCATAATGTGAATGCAGGAGGGGTATGAGAGTTTTGTGACCTTCACGAAACCGGTATGGCTGACCACCTACTGATTTCAAGGTCAAAATAATAAATCTAAAAATGAAGAAAACAAAAGACCCTTTAGCAATGTGAAGAGATGATGTCACTCCTGTTTGCTTCAAGTTCGCAGTTGGTAGCAATGGGGGTAACTTCAACTGATAAAATCGTGAGAACTATGCATGGGAACTGAATGGAAGTTTTACTATAAGGGTCAGATTTACTTACTCTTAAACATATCAAAGCTAAATTTCTGGCTGGACTATCCTTTTAAGTATTCATGAGTAAATGGCGTGGGTTTTAATGTTGTTTTTGTTTACCTGAAAAAGACCCCTTAAACCTTTTCAATACACGACTTAAACCTGGAAAGCCAAATGAGAACTTATCTTTGAATACGCAGCACAAATGGTATAATTGTCATTATGCTGTGCATGCATAAATTTATAATAGTCTACTTGTTCGCATATCGCTACATTGACAAGGCAAGAAATGTAGATACAGAACACTAACCTTAGAAACAAGTAAGACAAGTAAAGTCAAGTAAAGTCAAGTATCGAAGTGGCACAATAAAAGCATATCGCTTACATGGAAATGTGACGGTCCGACTTTAATTTGTGCTATACCTAAAATTATTTCCATATTGAAATGCCCAGTCTCGAATTGTTAAATCCTGCTTGTTAAATTAGTGTGAGGTAAATTTGTCAGTATTTTTTTTTAAATTACTGGTTGCTTTACTTTCTTCCTTTCTTTCAAAACTATGGAATTCTTCTTGATCTACCACCAAAGTAGTTTCAGAGAAAAAAGACATTCTGGCAATACCTTTATGAAGCAGAAGTGTACGACAAATATCTTCCCAAATTTTCATTAAAAAATGTTGTTTTTCAATCTCAGAATGGCTGGTTGATTTGATTCGCGAGCAGCGAAGTAAATGTTGGGGTATTAAACCCACTCAGATTGCCGAAAATAGCACTTCATACCACCTGCAACGACATCACTGTTTTTAATTCAAAATTTAAAGTTGCAGTCTACATGATACCAAGTGAGATTTACCGGCGGACTCCTCAAAGCCCTCATGAAGAACCTTTTTTTTATTTTTATTACTTTTTTATTAGGCTGGGCAATGTGAGTTGGTTAATGCCCCCACCTCCTCCCTCCCTTCTGTGATATGATGGATCCGATGACTAATTGTCATCCTGGGGAATGGCCATTTGGAAGACTTTTTATTTTGTAGGGTAGACTAGATGCAAAATGGTGTTAAATTTGATGCTAGATTTGAACTGAATGTATCTCCAGGAATTCCTGTTTCTTTCTTAAAGTAATGGTACACTTTTATCATTTTGCTTTGCACTGCAGATGAAATATTCATTTGTGGACCTCATTTGATTATGCCCAAGTCAGATTCTAATTTCTGCATGCGTGTAGGTTACTTCGAACTAAATTGAATGATGCTGAACTAGTATTCCTGTTGACGCTTGTAATCGAACCCATCATCCATGAACTACAATGTAGTTTTCTGGTTACTTCGCTTTTTAGTTTAGGTCACAAAACAGTGCCTGCCAGTTTTAGTTGCACATAGTTTCATGGTTGTGTAGTTCCACTCACTCACTTAACTATAGGGTCCTACTTCACTGTTCTGCTATGCACCTCACTGCAGTGATTATACAAACATCAGCACATTCACTTTCGGCCGGCTGTAGCGAAGGGGCATTTCCGGGGCATGCTTCATGCGTAACCGTCAGGGACACACAAAATCTGGGGAAATTGTCGTTAAAATATAAATTATGCATATAAATGCCTGAAATTTCTTATCCTGGTAAAAATTTTGAGAAATAGTGAAGGAAATGCTATTGGCCCAAATTTCTCTAATTTCCCTCAAAAAGTTGCCAGAGGGGGCAATTTGCCCAACTGCCCTTACCCATTGGCTACGCCACTGTGATGAGCAGTCTCTTGTGATGCTGCAGTGAAGTGTGGTGGTCAGTACAAACTCAATGCAATACGGAGTACCTTAAATATTAAACTTGTACATTCAGACGTTTCTTTTAAATTCCTCAACGACAAAGACATGTTTTCGGAGATGACTTCAAATACAGCAACTATCACCTGACGTTCGTTCGCAGTATGATTATTGAAAGCTATAGGCTTCCGTAAACATTAAAACACTAGGCCAATAAGTTCACCATGTAATGGGATACTAGTATGTAGTGGGTCCAGTAGACATTTTACTAGTTATTACAACCCAATTAATCTCTAATCTCATTATTATTGATCGACATGTAGTATCACTACCAATGTACCTTAACCGACTAATTAGTAATTGACCTTTGGTGGTAAAATAATCCCCATACCTATTTAAAAGGTTATAACCTTTTATATACTTAGGTTCGCACTAACTTACAAGACATGATTTTTTTAGAACTTAACGTTTTTCCTACATTCATAACGCAGTGATCTTCCAGTGTAGGTGAAAACTTGACTTCAACAAGAATGACATATTTCTTAGGTAGCCTATATTTGTTGAAGGGGCATGACTGATCTGTGTTACACTAAAATAAACTATTTTAGTGTCAGTTTGTTTACTTAGTTGGGTAGCAGTTGGGACTGTAAATTGTCATTCCGAAACGAAAAGTTATTTGTCTCTTATACTCTCCTTCAATGGCGTCAACATCTTCACAAACGTTTCGCATGTACAAACGGTCCTGTTTGTATCCTAAATGTGGTAAGTGTATGGCTCGTCAGTCGAACTTATTTAGCAAAACTAGTATTGGCCATCGTCTCGTGATAACTCACCTTATAAGGTTCTGTTCGTCATATTTTCTTAATTGAAAAGCAAAATTCATTCGTTCATTGCTCCTACACGTGCATATTTGTGATGATGATAATGAATACGTGACATAAAGGTGAACGAAATGTAGTATAGTACACATGTGAAAGGAAGTACACTAAAAAGTTCCTATAAACAATGAACAAGGGTGCACTCCCACATAAAAAAAAATTAATTACATAAAATAAATATTACTATTATAAGTGCTACTATACACTGAATTATACTATACTATTATAAATATTTGCAAGTGTTGCTGTAAAATAAGACCCTGTCTTAGTTTATTAAACTGTGATGTGGTCTTCTGCTTTGAAGACAAATGTGAAAAAGTCGGATTTGTGCCTTGTCTATGCTAATAATAGCCAATACCACGTAAACCTTCACATATGAATATCAACACCAAACCTCAGTCATCGATAGGCCTACCTTAATTTTTCCACGAGTGAAATAGTCTCCCAGTGACTTTATCAATAACCCTATCAACACACCCCCGTTTACAACGGGAAAAACAAAGATTGTGATCAGCCAACGGTTCCACACAAACGGCTACCGTGGTCGGCAACGCTTCAAAAACTTAACTCATCACTTCTCTGAATGACTTATTACTCACGTATTCCCGTCGGTGTGTCGTACTTTTGCGTCCGAAATTTGGTACAATGTAGAACGTTATTACAGCATGCCAGTATGTGAGTTGATATCGACGGGTTTTCTCCCATGCTCCTGCTGATTATACAATTATTCCCCAATAACGTTGTCACCAAGAAATTGTTGCTAGTGCAACACCTTTCTGGGCATTTTGCAAATGCGCTCGTCAAATTAAACATAGACATGACCTTCAACACAATTCGAAAAATATTTACGTTGTATAAAGTTCTTTTTCAGTTAATCGGAAATTAGCCGTCAGCCAGTGATGGTGAATCAAGAAGTAGTGTAACGTGTACAATGACTGTGTCATAGTCAACAGAATCATATGTATGGAAGTCGCTAGGCTAACCAATCTATAGCATACAGTTATATGCAGATACTGTCAGGGTACGTCTATCACAAAACAAATAGAGTAATTAATTAATTAAAATATTAGTGCAGGGTTGCTGTCGTGTTTTACAATTTGAATACCGATAAACTGAGGTGCCATCAAGCGTAAGTTTCAGATTCGCTTTCGTTTTGTTGTACATTCAGACTTGTTTAGTCCAAAAAGTTTCGTTCACGGTAAATTAAATCTCTCTAAATTGTCGGAGTTAGAATACTCACGGTTCATCGGATCACGGGCACGGATCAGATATGAATTGATTTTCAACGTATGTAGTGCACGTACTTTCGTGATTACAATCTATTCTCCTCAAATATCATTGAAAGAATAATAAACGCAAGCGTTCAATCGAATGATGATACGGTACGTTATTAACCTACAATGTCCCCATCCAGTTCATTAGAATATTTCTAACAGTATATATTTGGAACATATGCAGGCTAGCCTTTGTCAAAATCACACTAGCATGGTTATATTCTTCTTCTTTTTTTTCTTTTTACAAATTTACAAATGTCGAATTTATTGATTGACAGCTGGATAATGAACCACTCTATAGGTACAGGTGGCCTCATTTGTAGCAAAACGACGTTTCAATTTAGCTTAATCATTTTAACTATCGGACGTGAATAACAACAACAGCGATATATCCGAATCTTACGCAGTGTATTCTGATATAGGTTAGAATTTCAACACTGCGGGGGTGGCTATGGAGTCAGGGGACCCTCCCCCCTCCCAACGAAGAGTGAATGGGCTGCTGTGGAGCCTGGAAGAGCAAATTACGGTGATTTCTAGTGGTATTTTGATTCAAAAATTCACGACTCTGATAGCTTTCCCGCAATTCCAGCTAGAGTGTAAATAATAATGGTAGCTGTCACTAGAGCCTCACACCCCTTAGAACAAATGCACCTACTCCGCCACCTAAGTTAAATAAGCTAACCTTTCCCACACATTTCCGAGTAAAGACAGGCTATTGTGAAGCTTTTTACCGCAATCATTTTATTTTTTATTTGCAGCGTTCCCGAATATTAAGACTGTTCTCCACTTGAGGAAGAATTAAGATTTTAAGTACATGTGACATGAAAAACACATTTTGGAGTTGTTACTGAATTTATCATTTAAAATGATGACAATAGTCAAAATTTTCATAGCAATCTATCAAACATTGACCATTTACAAACAAATTCCTCTTTTAGAATTGCGTCATGAAATAAACATAAGCCAAATATGCAAATTTGTGACGTCCAGGGAAGGACTCATCTGATATGCCTTTATTATTCTTTTAGTTAACCTTTATTTCAAGGATAATTGAGAATTCTACATGCCGTGAGGGTTTTAGTTTGGAAGCACTTTTGCCTTCTTTAGAAATATGGATATCACTTACCTATGTGAAACCCAGTAACTGAGTAATTAAAGGATAAAAGGTAAAGGGATAACAAAAGGAATACTGACACTGTGCAACACCCTACATCATCTGTTTTGAATTTTCGTCAAACTTTGTAAAGCCATATCTCAAAAACGGTTATAGATAGAAACACAATTCCAACGGATTTTCACTCAGGATTTCGCTCTGCAACTTCTGAATGAAGCTATCTCTTTTCTAGATGCATGTCCCTTGGTTTGTAAGAACTCGTTTTTCAAGCGGTAGCTCATTTCTTATCTTTCTGTTGAACACATAATAATTTAAATGCAAAATGAGAGAAAAATTGTAAGGATGTAATAACGATACTTTACATTTAAAGGAAAAGTCTTGTTTTTAAAAAGCCAATTGCAGTTCCATTGCAAAAGTTTCGACCTTGTTGGATTCGAATTTATCTGTTAATTATTATTATTATTATTACTATCATCATCGTTATTATAATTATTCCATTGACAGGCAGCAGAGACTACAGTCCGCCTAGCTAGCAGAAGACTTCCCACGAATTGCTACAATTATGATCTGGTGAGATATCAATAACTGAGTTAATGGCATATCGAAATATATCGACTGTGGTATCATGAGTTGGTCACCTAGGTAACATTTTGATGGTAATATTGATACGTAGGTCTTTTTTTCATTCTGCTATATTTTGGTCGTGAGTTCAGAATAACTAACCTTTGGAAATTTGAAGGAAACATGACACGACACAATGTTTATGATCATGGAATCTTGAGTCTTTCTCTCCAGAAAAAAAAGAGGTAAATTCTGTTTGTTTTCATATTCTTGAATAACATATCATAATTATCATATTTGAATAATAACGGGAAAAGCGATATTACAGAACAATATCATCTCTGCTATAATAATTTCAAAACAGAGTTTAATCTATGACATTCTGGTCAATACTTTGGGTAAAAGTTGAATCATTCTAGTTAGCTGTATTGCTTCCTAGTTGAAATGAAAAGTAATATCACAAATACCTGTAATTTGTTCTTGCTCTAACTATAAATCATACTTTCCTGAACAAAATCATATAATTTTCTATATTTATTTATGAGTCTTGCATCGACCCTCTGTTGTTCTTGATGTCGTGAGGTCCCTATACTCGAAGTGAGGTTCATGCTTTCCTTGGAGGATTGATTGCAGACTGTAAAACATCTCCGACAATGGACACATATATTCACCTGAAATATCGGTTTTTAACGTGGTCCATGCGACCTCCCCCCCCCCCCCACGAGAGTTGGGAAAGTCACGTGTGCATGTTACAGAGTGCACAGGAAACGGGGGGGGGGGGGACGAACTGATTCGGAGGTTCATGTTAATTACGACAAATCACCACAGCGACTAACGAGCACAATAAGAGAGACATCCAGGTGATACCCTCCCCCACCCCATTTCTTCCCCTTCGCTTCATAAAATACCTGGAAGAGGCCATCTGTGGCTCTTCCACCTTATACTGTACAATTACAAGAAGCTCACCCGCCACTCTTGACTGAACAACATCTGGGTTCTCTGTGCAAGTTCTATAGCGTACCTGCCTGTCTTTGGTTTTTGTTCTTCTTGCAATTAGAAACTGAGAGGTTATTGAAAGAAATTATTGCTGTGCATGTAAGATGAGAGAGGACTGAAAACAGAAATGGTATAAGGTGGAAGTCTAATAAAAAGGTTTGAGAACCATTAATGTAAATATTTTCTTTCTACTAGGACGCTGCAGGAGTTATGATAGTCTCGCGCATAAGTCAATACCACTCCCTCCTGAGATGGTTTCAGCTGATACGCCAGAGATATGGAAGTGATACCGGAAGTATAGTCTGGACCACGAATTCCACCTTTGATAGCATAACACATTGTGTAAGCTATATGCGAAGTTTGTACTTTCCTTCATCTCGTGAATTACTGTCAATGGCGTGGATCAATATCATTCTAAAGCCAGAAAATGCAAGACAATCATAACCTATACAGGTTCTGTAATTAGGTCTGACATGATTTTAAAGTGATCTCAGAATCCAGAGAATAGTCATACACTGTTTGGTCAACGCCTGAAGATAGTTCATGTAATAACGGGCAGAGTGGGAAGGGCGTACATGTGAGTAATCGAGGACTTTGCAAAACAGTATAAGCGCCCTACATTTGTTTTAATATCTCAAGTGTTTCAACCAGTGACTCATTGGTAAACAATCTAGTATCATATAACGTTTAACTAGTGACATTATTTAATTTGAGCGCCGGTGTAGTTAAAATTTAAATAACATTTAGTACCTTAATTAAATTTACTTTTGAATGATATCCCGAGATATTTTATTCAGTTAAAGCTAACCTACATGCTTATTCCGCTAAGGAGACTGATGTGGTAGTTGTATAGCAGACAATTAGAGACATGAAAAACTTGTAACATACCAAGCTCACGATTTTCCGAAGTCCTATTTTGATCAACAATATCTCCGGAGGAATGTTTGTGCAAGTAAAGAAGAATACGGAAAACGGAACCGAAATCGATCCCTCACAAAATATCTGGTCATAAAAATTAAAACAACTACAAGGATTATCTTCGTAAACAAAAGAGTCAAATTCATTCCAAGACTGAGAGTGTGCTCAGAGCATACTCGTAACGAGAATTCATTTTACCTGGAATGGAGTGAAAATGCTCGCAAAATGGAGGGTCTGCGCGATATTGGCTATTTCGTGCACATGGAATGAAATAACGTTTTTTTTTCGGGGGGGTGAGTTTTCACTTCATTACTTATGAAAGTCACTAGCAAAGTCCCTGGTTGAATGACATACGTGCATGACGTTCTTGTAGCTAGTTTACGGCGTATTTTATCATTTCCAGTGTGCCTCGAGATCTCCCTAGTAGCTGTTGGGTAAGCAAACATAAGCAAACATCGATAGGGCGTTCTAGGAATTAATACCTACTGTTAGTTATAGTATAAGCTTTAAGGCGCACGTACCCTGTTTGTATGCGTAAACACAGGTATTAAAATGACACATTATTTGTAATTTATCATCGTTAACGTTATATCGGTTATTCCTGGAATATGATGATAATCTTGCACTGTTCAAAGATTAGATTGTTAGCATTACTTACGCGATGCGTATACAAAGATTTGTTAAAACGCGACATCTTTCCTAGTCAGATCATAGACATCAATTTTGGTAATATTGCTGTAACCTTTTGTTTATCAACTTTATTTCGGTTTCTTTGTAAAATTCGAACGACAGACGTACCCTACGTATGACAAAATCAATGAACTTTACATAAATATTATTTGCAGCTCAATGAGATGAGGAGCGAATGTATGTGTGACGATTCCAGTATAACACCAAACAGTTACATCATCAACAATTGCATGGTAAGTCTATCACAACTCCAAATAGCATGTACCATCAACAGTTGCAAAGTAAGTGTTTTAAAACTTGAAACAGTTGCATCATCAATACGTATTGCATGGTGAGTCTTTTATAGGTTCAGAAAGTTGCAATCAACAATTGGTAAACAATTAGGGAAACAACATGTTAAATACATTACATCTACACACAGGTATCACATCATCAATAATTGCCTGGTATCCCCAAGTAGTTATATCATCAAGGGAAGAAATGGTTTGAACAAACTGATACGCAGATTTTGTTAATGAATGTTTGGATTTTTTAGCAGTCAACTCATTTGATTAGCATATGTGAAAAAATAAACATAGGCCTAGCTGAGAATATGTGTGAATGAGTAGGAAACTTAATGCACTAAAATTTGTGCCATTCGCAAATCTGTGGCTTGATACAATTCGAGGAAGGTAGGGTCAGAGAATATATCGATTCGTAACTATGCATGTACTTGATTCGCAACTGGACTTTCAAAGATATCAAAAATTGCGAGGCAAACCCGGTTGTTTCGTCCCTTGTACACTATCTTTCACTAAATAGTATGGCTTATTTCTCGTCTACAAATCTATCCAGTAATATCGACACTGATTCCATATCACTGTAGCTTCCCGTCTCAAGCTTATTTCGAAGTATCATCGTCACATCTCGTGATTTGTTTTTTTTTTTTTCTCACTTTGTTTGACAGATTGCTCAACCTAACTCTAATGACTCCAACCAAGCAGGATTGATGTTGAACAGTCTTGATGAATTTACCTTTATCCTCGAATCTGTCAGTTACTACGTCTCTCAGATGAAGCGGGACCCACCTGAGGGGGTCCCTCTCTGTCCGAATTCTTCATAAACCTCGACATGGTTTTACTCTAAGATTGGTAGACCTTCTATAGTTGCAAAGTTGTAGTTTAATTGTCTGAATGCTAAATTGGAACGAAAGGAACCTGTTACGAATGTAGACAGTTGTTGGAGGTGCGCTTCATGGTTTGCTAGCAGTCTAGTTGACAACGTGTAAGAAAATCTGCCACACAATTCCAAGCATAGCCAGTACACCTAGAATGACACATCCCCTAGAATGATCCACCCCTAGCTATTGCTGAAACTGCATTACTTCAGAAAAGCAGAATGACATAACCTCTTAAATATAGTATGTTACTGGTGACGCCTGTCACACTTCTGGTTCTTTTATGAAGTTTTTCCATCCTTGCCTATAGGGTGGACTTTGTATCCTAATTTAAAATGTCCCTTCGACAAAACAACCCACAATACACTTTTTAATAACATCATGTCTTCAAAATAATGATCCAACTGCTTGACATACGTTTACATAATACGGTATGACTTATGCTACCCTGCAATTTGACTTTGCTTACGACTTAAACAAAGTCGCAATGTGTCACTTCAGGTGCATAAAAATACTTCTAACAACAGAAATCTTGGGTTCACGTTGTTTGAATAAGAATGGACACCATAGAAAATCTTTTCGAGTCTTTACATTTGTGAGGTACTGCTTGTACTAAATGAGTGTTTTGGATTTTTACCAACTTCATAATCATTGATCAAATCCTTAGGTGCGCCATTCTAGGTGCGACAATGCTACACGTTGTTGGTTAAACCGCAAACCCACATGACATTGTAGTTCAGGGTCCTCAAACACAATACATCGTCATTTTAAATTTTATTTACCTTCTGTACCAATATATTGACTAAGTCAAAACTGTGCACAGAGATTATAGCAATGGCCACATTTTCTATACATACTTGATAGTAGATAGACACTGAAAACAAGCGACAGAAAGTTGTATTTGCACAGGGATACTGTTGATGTTTTCTGTCTTTAGTTCCTCGGAAGAGAAGAGGGCCTCACAGTTTACACTTGAGGAGCTTTTAGTTTCAGTCAAAAGTTATTCCAAACGTATTTGTGTTTAATTGGATTATTTATTACTGTCAGCGAATGAGGGTATATGACTTTGTTCCTTGATCTACAATGGCAAAGTTATTTATCAAGCATTTGATGAAACAATTAAGGTAATTAGACCTGTATGCTGATACCTCGAGCGTGTTTAGTACGCATAGTTATCAAGAACATAAATTGGTTTGCAGTTTTAATGTTATTAAAGTTCAATAGCACTAGAACTTTATTAAATCTGCTAAGAAAATGTTTAATCATGATTAAGTCACAAGATGTTCCTTCTCTTCAGTCAATCCCGCAATTTGTTGACCCACCACTGTAAAGATCCGTCTTCCCCCGATAGCATTGACCTATTGTTGCATGTGAGAAGCAGGAACTTTAACGTCTTCTGTATGGTGGTGTTTACATCGGGTACCCGCTTACCTATAATGTCAGGATGGCCGTTTCTGAATTTGTTACTGTAGGATGCAAAGTCTCCGTAACGTACATTAAGCGTGTAACAAAACTGAGCTTTTATACAACTTTTAAAAAAAGAACTTTTCATTGCCAGGCTGATATATGCACGGTCGGTGATGTTCAATGAAAATGCGAATCAAAACGTCGTAGACTACTATGACGTCACACCGAATTCGTAACCTGACGGAAGTTATACTTTCGGGTACCCGGATATCCGGCCATAGGTCGGTGGGTCCCTGGTCCGAATTTTGGACCCGGTGCAAACACTAATCTGATTTAAGATGGACGTACCACCATGCAGGATGTTTTAACTGGTGACATCATTGAATTTTTTTAAGGTGTAGCAGAGAATTGTACCCGTTGCCATCATTATTGAAACTGAGGACATTATGCCTATCGTTGTTATTTGTTAATGTACCAACTTAGTGTAGGTGTGCTTCACAAAGTATGTGTACCGCTCATAGAATTCACGGTATCCTACTTGTGGCGGTACCACATCAGACAGTATGTGTGTGTAGTCTTGATAGCATGCAGGTTATTGCATGGTTGTATAGACCACATCAGACAATATAGGGCCTAGGTATTGCTGATAGCATGTAGTTTATATTCATGGTTTTTTCTCATGTTGGCATCATTTGTGACAGTGATTCTAATACTATCTGTGTTCACAATATTCACGCTTCGGTTCCTGTAATGAACTGAATTAATTTTACTACATGGTTAACTGAAAAAGGTTGTACTAGCTACTTTTTCGTTATGAAATGGCCCTTCAGTTCATGTCATCTACATTGTGTGACTAAATCATCTATCGATATTGTGCCATAGGAATATATAACCTAGCATATCATCAGATCTGTCTTCTTTTTCAACTTTCTAATTAAAAAAGTGATATTTGCGATTCGTTTTGGGGATCTCAAATGGTACACTCGGCTGGTAATATGATGATGATAGTGATGCAAGGTAGTTAAACGCAATAACGAATTCGGGGTGCATGATACAGCTCTCATACACACCTCTCAGTCCTTCTACATCCAAAGTCAATATTTGGCCTGATAACAACAACAAACAGAACATTAACAGCCACTGCTATGGTCACTTAGCAAAAATAGCTGTACTGTTTTGGTTATTTTCCTACGCTTAACCTTTAGAGCCAATCTCATAAACTTTTTCTCTCCTGTGATTTTTTCCCCTTTCTTTCCTGACTTATTATTGTAACTTTTTTCTAGTTTCTACAACTTTATTTTCAAAGAAAAAAAATCGTTTATTGGAGTACACATATTATTGGGTGCATGCTAGAAATACTACCTATGCCACACTCGGTAGTATACACTTACACTACGTTGATCTTTATCGTCTGAGGCGGCGAGTTACATATTTTGAATTGTTTGTCTCATACTGAGCACGCTGTATACTGTTCACGCGCGCCGTGGCGCGCTTGCGGTATGTCAACAACAGTACACAAAGTTCACCGCGCTCTACGCACACAGCCAGGTCCAAAAGGAGGAAGCACGGAAACAGCGGAAACCGAGGGAAACTTTCTGACTTTGAATTTTTGATAGCTGAATCCATTCACGCTTTCCAAATAATTCCGCGTTTTCGACCTTTCTATAATCCAGGTCGAATACTCGGAAACTTTCTGACTAAGTTCTTGATGTCTGAATGCACTCACCCCTTCCAAAAAAATTCTCGTTTTTAGCGTTTTCGTCCTTTCTATATGGCCAGGTCGAAAACACGCAAACCGCGGAAAACTTTCTGGACTCATACATATCCAGTTATCAAAAGTCATATGAGCTATCTAGCTTGACCCATATGGTCCCCTTACTGATCTTGGGTGCAACGACATAAGGGCCCCACACGTTCGTCGACATGAAGCACAGTAGGGGGTGAATGAATTCAGATATCAAAGATTCTTAGTCAGAAAGTTTTCGGGGGTTTTCGCGTTTTCGACCTGGCTATAGCCTATAGAAAGGTCGAAAACACGGAAGACGTGTAGTTATTCGGAAGGTGTGAATGCATTCAAATATCCAAAATTCTAAGTAAGGGAGTTTGACGTTGCTTCCACGTTTCGTCGTTTTCGACATGGCCCTATGCACACACCGTTTTTCTTACGGTGTGTCTTGGAACCGTATGCTGGAAAAAACTTTGGAATTCGGTCTTTTTCAGTGCCCACTGCCAACAACAGTTCTTAGTTTCTATTGATATTGTAAAGTCGTGCACATGGCATACGCCCACCGAAAAATCCAGTGTTTTCACACACTGATCTACTAACGGACCATTCTTAGACAACTCAAAATCGTTCGAAAACGGTAAGAAAAAACGCAGGTAATGGGAAAAACTCATGCGCTTTGGGATTTTATAAAGTGTCATTGGCTGTTTTGATGAAATCCCTTTCTCCACATGGCAAAAGCAAATCAAACGTATTAGGCGATAAATATTAATACCTATGGTAGCAGCTAAATATTGGGCGATTCCATTGCTGTGAGGTAAAGGAAATAAGTTGTTTACTTCGTGAACTGTGCGTAACAATAGCGCGTGCGCGAACCGTACTTGCACGCACACACGTGCATAGTCCGCGCTTTCAGCCAGCTGCACAATATAAGGCGCGTTCACACTACAAAGATATCGGATCGGATAACGATCCGATTTTTTTCGTTTTTGGTAAATATCTTCTCCATCTCTGATCGGAAAGAACCAAAAATTTGCCAACTTGTGTAAATAAATGATTTGTATCGCATGACTAAGAAAATTAAATTTATACTAATTATTTCGTGACGTCACACCGGCAGACAGCTTTTATCGGACCACGAGTGTCCGATAAAAGCCTTCTGTCGGTGTGACGTCACGAAATAATTAGATAACAGTTCATTTTCGTAGTCCTCTGGTACAAATCATATCTTTACACAAGTTGACAAATTTTTGGTTCTTTCCGATCAGAGATGGAGAAGATATTTACTAAAAATAAAAAAAATCGGATCGTAATCCGATCCGATATCATTGTAGTGTGAACGCGCCTATATAGTGAGATTAACCGGCAACCCACGACCGTCATTTCTGCATATTCATTACATCAGTACGGAAACAAATCATTATGTTCGATGTTTGACAAGTTTCCGTCTTTCAACACAAAAAATCAAATCAAATTTTAAGTTCTAGCATAAACTACAACTCGACCATTCTTGTTTTTCGTGAACTGGTTAAGACTAGATTATAGACTACATCAACCAAAATCTGGCAGAAGAAAAGTAGAATACAAGATGTTATAAGTTGCAGAAACGCAAAAGGACAGTTTCAGAAACGGAAGAAACAATGCAAAAAAGAAAAATAGGCCCTAAAAGGCACGAGGACGAAAATGGAAGTCGCATAAATGAAAAAATTGTAGAAAGTTTAGAGATAGAAAGGTAATGAGATTAGCCGTAATGGTCCTCCGTACTCTTCTCATGTCAGACATATCTCTCACAGGCCATGCATGACCCATTAGAACAATGATATAAAGTAGGAATTTTGGGGGATGGTATTAATTCGTCTTTTCCAGTGTAAAGACAAAGGGACGCTTAACTGATTCCAGAGGATTAATCTTAAAATGGTGCAGTAGTTCATCGCACTTTCAACGGCACCTTTTTTTTTTTTCAACAAAGCGTTTGACAGCTAATGAATCTTTCTAGCCATTGCACTGATTAGCGTGACTACAAACGGTTTTAAACTAAATACACACTATTGCCACTACATACTTGCCATTGGCAAATGATAACTTCGATCAACTTATCCTCTTGATCTAAACCTGCACTAGGCCACCTTTGGTACTTTCACAGTTGCCAGATGGTCCTTAGATGACCTTTGACCACAACTTCCTGCAACTTTCTTATTCCCAGTAATGATTTTCTTGAGGACACATTTTATCTCTGAAAGAAAAACTATGAATGGATAAACATGTAACTTTTGACAACCTGATATGCAAATACATGGATATAGACTGACACATTCGTCTTGACAGACAGATAGACGAACAGACAGACAAATAGCAATAAACTTGCCAGGCAGACTGATAAAGCAATGAAGACAGACAATTGTAGTCAATTACAAGTCACAACTAGGGCACCAACAGTGCAGAGGCCGGCTCATACATGATCACCCTGAAGGTACCTCTATACCAGTGCATCATATCATAATCAAAGAAACCACCAGAAGTATCATTATATTAAATAACCAACATTGCTTTGTACAAGAGAATCTGAGGGACTGTATAATTTGCAGATTATCATAAACTATAGCACCGACAGTGCAAAAGTTTGATTTTAACCATAAATTTGTGATACATTTGATGGGCACCACCAAATTACACTGCTTACAATTGCGTCACTATTCAAGTTCGACTTCCAATAATTATGAAACTGCCATTTTTGTTTACATTTTCTACGTAGTTTGTAATAGCTGAAGGCATATGAATTAACGCTATTGTAGAAAAATGGGAGCAAATTTCCAAAACTAATTTAAACCATTAACTGCTCACTCATTAGTGTTCATTTGCATGTGTCACATGGGGAGTGTGTTAGTTAGACCATTTTGGGGAGACTTACTGAATAACTCAAAGTGACCCTTCAATGTCTATAAAGGCTCAGACAAGACTGAGTTTCAGGTAGGAACAATCTGAACAATTGCACCATTACTCAATTATCATTCATGCACGATAGGAATAATTAAGGTATTGTATGAAATTTAAAGGACTTTTAAAGCGGGAGAAAACTTTTTCAGGATTTCATAAAATGTGCCATAGCACCCACATTGAACTCTGGACTATATATGCATGTACACCCTAAGACTGCCACTTACAGAGTATGATTATGACAAACTATCAGCATTGTACAAAAAGAATTGGTTAGCAGGGGAAGCATTTTGCAGAATTTCATAAAATGGGCTATAGGATCCACATGGGACCTTGGACTAAGCAGTTTTTGAGTGCCCCAAATTTGCCTACCGTTCTGGGAATACTGTGTCTAAGTTACATACAAATCCATAGCATGTGCAAAAAGCAGAAAGTCGCATGGTCTACGATGACGTCGACTTATCAGAATTACGTAAATGTATACGTCATCGTTGCTACCCATGAATTGACCAATCACGTACTATTGCAAGATCTTTCCAAGACACAGTGCTTGCCACTTCCATTTTTTTTTTTTTTTTGTTACTTTATTTGTACTGACTGATGGATGGGAATAAAGAAGAGGGTTAAAAAACTCGGTCAAACACCTGAAACTGAACTATGTATGACCTAGGAGAACGGTAGAGCGTAACGTTAACCATATACGACGATAGGGCCAACATGGAGCCTTGGGTTAAAAATCTCTTCACACCCTGAAGGTACTGCAAATAGAGTACTATTGTGACAAACCATCAACATTGTACGAGAGAATTTGTGGGGGCATTTTGCAGAATTTCATAAATGAGCAATAGGACTCACATAGGGCCTCGGACAAAACATTTTTGAACACCCCAAATGGTCCACAACCCTTGGAATACTGCGTCAAAGTTTCATGCAAATACATGAAGGCGTGATGGAGGAGAAGTATTTTAAACAATTGTGGACAGTTACACAGACGGACGGGCGGACGGATAGACAGACAGACAGATAGATAGACAGATAGACGGACAGACAGATAGACAGATAGCATTAGCTAAAAACTAGAAATAAAATATGCTTTGTCTTTGAATAAATTTATTTTACAGAATGAAACACCTTACAAGCCACAGAAATATAGAACATACTGTTTATTCCAAGGCACTTTCGAAAATGTCACATGAAACATTACAAAAATAACTCTTTTATGGCAGGTTGAAGACAATTTAAAATTGACATAATAGTGAGATGGATCAAATATACTAAATGTTCTTACTATGAGTAGAAACAGTAACAAAGTTTTAAATAACAATTGGCAAGAATATTGAAGCTAAACATGTTATTAAATAGCATGATTGCAGAAACCTACAGATTTTAGAGGAAAGATTTCACATGGATGCCATCACAATCATTATGTGTACAAAAAGCAGAACCTGCAAATGTTTCATGACAAGGTTACTAGGTGAAAAGTGCAATGACATACAATGATATTCATGTAACAATACAAACACTGTTAATATCAGTACTCATATAACAATACCAATACAATCATATCAATAATGCGGCAATACCAGCACAATGGTATCAATATCGTAGCAACATTTAGAGAATGATATCAATACTTACATCATAATACCAACACAATGATATCAATAGAAGGACAATACCAACAAAATGATATCAATGATGTAGCAATACCAACACACTACACTAGCAATACCCACATTACAACACAAAGTAACCACTACTGTAGCAATGTTAAGAGAACGATACCCACACATATACATAATAATACCAACAGACTGATATCAATTAAGGGGGAAGACCAACAGAATGATATCAGTGATGTAGCAATACCAACTCACAACACTATTAATACCCACATTCCAATACTAACACAAATACATCAAAACTGTTGCAGTATTTATAGAATGATATCAATACATACATATAATAATGCCAACAGACTGATATTAACAAAGGGGCAATACCAAGTATGATATCAACAATGTAGCAGGAAAGGCACAATGACATCAATAGCTGCAGTGATGGCAGAAGAATGATATCAAAATCCATGTAACAGCACCAACAGAAAGATACTAATAATGCATCCATTGCAACACAATGATATCACCAACAGAGCAATACCAATACAATGATATTAATAGTGCACCAACACCAACAGAATGATAACAGTTACTGTCTGCACTGGGTACCCAACCGAAGATGTAAGGAACAGGTTCTGAAATTGATACCCCGTATCAGAAGTTTCAGTAGCAAACATTGTACTTGTAACAGGAATCAGCATGCATGCTCAACTAAGTACACTTTGTTGTCATGCTCTTAGGGTAAGATACCTGGTGTTTTATTATAACCTGCAAAGCAATAATGCATGTTATGACAACCTTCAGAACAAGCTCACAGCCAAATAAAAGTTTTAGTTCCGGTACCCGACTGACTACTGACTTCTAGTATGGTGCAAACGTTATTATCAGGATCCAGCAAATCGACTACATGATATCAGTACTTGAAACATTCCCAGCAAAATGATATCAATACTGCAGTGAATATCGACTATAATGGCACCAATACTGTAAGCAATGCCAACTAACATGATATCAAATATGACACTCCTCACAATTCAAGGCTGGCCGGCAGTCTTCGGCGACTAAGTTCACAAGCAAACATAAAACAAGTAGAGTTTCCCATCAGTGTGTGACTATCCATGTGGTGTTTGGGAGGACATTTGTCACAAATTACATATATATAACATTCGTGAGGAGTACACATAAAAACTAACGCACATATATCAAGTGAGATCAGGGACAGTTCAAAGGGCATTACAACAAAAGTGATTCAGAGGAAAAAACTTAACACACATCAACTCTTGAACCTTTAAAATAATTCAAAATAAAATCGACCAACTGACAGAATTTACACACAGAGATGTTAAATCATCTGTTCGGAGAATGGAGTCCTCTTTGAGATGGATTAAGTTAGATGGATTTACCGCAATGGATTTAACTAAAATGGACTGAAAATTCTTTCTCCTAAAGCAGTCAATATGGAAGACAAACACAATTAAATCAGCCTGAATGTCAAAATCAGAATAAGTACAAAATATAGTGTTGTGGCCAGCTGAATTGTCACATTCAAAAGTTGGTATTAATAGAAAATGTGAGTCTTAGTGAAAATAATCAAGCACTGAAGACAAATTCCTGGCTGTAAGGAGTTGACTTATGAGGCTACTGTTTCTCATCTTATTTTTACGTTCTGTAGCATAGTAAGCTTTCATTTTAAATGCCTTAAACTTTATAGGATGGAATTTGGGCAGATAACGAAAATGCTATAAAACTTCATTTTTAATATAAATTTAATGTTTAATGCAATAATTCTGTTATTCTGACCATTTGAATGTGTAATATTAATAATCAATACATGAACTTGACTTACCAATATTAATGGAATTTAAATCAGGATAGTTCTCCAAGGTTATCATTTTACAGTGTGGTAACACCTGTAAACTGTTTGTAGTCCCCGAAAACATCATTTTCCACATTAAAATACATCACCCTTAAAATAAGCACAGTCACAACAAACTTTATCCCTCAACACAGAAATACCTGAAAACTCAGTAAATCACATTTAACTACTTGACGATAGAAAAGTTATGTTTTTAAATTTAACAGTTAAACTTTGTTCAGATTCGGTTTGAATACTTATAGTTTTGCAACAATACAAGTCAATATTATTATGATTCATTAACGTTATGATCAGTTTCATTTGCAGCATATTTAAATGACAGAGACAAGCAGAAGGTACTCCTGGGAATTAAAGTACAACTATCTCTGGGTGGTAGCACTGAATTGATATCACTGACTGCCTGATTTCTGTTAATACTGACCAGATTCAGTGAGTGACTTGCCTTCAAAATTTCAACCAACTTCAAGATGCCAAATAATGCACCCAAAATGGTGCGAGACAGGCCGAAGGACTCTTTCATTTAAAGACACAAACAAAGGGATTTGCAGTGACTTAAAAGTAGAGCCTTATTTCCATACACAACTTCATGCCCGAATGTTCATGAATTTTTAAGTTATTTTTTATTGATATACTGTAGGCTGTTATTTTCTCACTTTACATAACGAGGGTGCTTCGTAACTGTCATCATGGCACCTCCTCAAAAGCATAACATATGTATATACACATGCTCATCGCGGTTGTTGAGTGTTATGCGAAAATAGTGTTTCCAGCATTGCTGGTCCAACTCTTGGAATTAATTACACATAGACTTAGAAGAAACTGTTAAATGTGATACCGCCTTTATTTGTATGGTTCCCCTCTTTTCAGTGGAAGCAATTCTTAGCTAATTGACTCATGTTACTGGGGAAAAGAAGATTGGTTAAGTTTTTAACAGAAGGTATAGGGATATTAGTCTCTACTATGAGATCACCTTAAATCCTAAGGGTTTCCGTCTCCTTTAAGTTTCATGGTACTAAAACCTGGCCATAACATCAAGCAGGCTAGTGTGAATTACTGAAGCCATGGCATACATTTAGACATCTTTCCAATGACATTTTGTAACACTCGATTAATTTTTCTGGATGGTAAAACAGTTCAAAGAATGTTTACCTGAACAGGTCAATTACCAATTCACATGACAATGGTGATTGCCCTATTGTATTTCCAAGAGTTTTATTATTTACACAGTAACTTTGTAAACACTTATTTAGGAGTATGACAAAAAGAATCAAAATTAAAAAAAGAATTGAAAACTGCACAAAATCATTAATGCCAATTGTGCACTGCCTGTGCCATACTATTGCAGTTCACTGATCCACATGTAAAAGTGTTTATGTCAGGGGGATGACTTCTTTACTCACATAATGAGCAAGCTATACACACAAAAAAAAGTTCAGCAATTTGGCCTATCCTTATCATACAACATTACATACGCTAAATGAAACTACGCCTAGGGAAGGATAACTTTACAGCACCTGTTTGTAGATCTGGAAATAGTTTAACTCAACAATACATGGTGATAGAAATATTGAGCTTGTGACCTAAGATTGTAAAGGAAAACAAATAAATACATAAATTACTATATGAAAGATTGATAATGGTGAAAAAAGTAAATCCATGGAAGTATATTTCACAGTATGAGATGATTTCTTTTAACTAAAGATATAAAATTTTATCAGTACCAAGAATGGAATTATTAAAAAAAAAGAAAGGAAAAAGATAAGAAAAGCCAAAGTGCCAAACAAGTAGAAACTGCAAGGTTTGGTTTTAAAAAGGCTTCTGGGCAAGAGAGAAGCATAGATCTGTTGAGAGAGTCTGATTACGATGATGAACTATTCAGGGAAAAGATTGACCAAAGCCATTACTGTAACACCCAGTATCACACAAAGGACTTGCTTGGCAGACTCTCTGTGAAACAAAAGAGAAGACAGAAAATAATGGTAGTCATAAAAAAAACAACAAGTTCATGGCCTCTCTATTGTCACAGATAATTTTTGAGGTAGTTCACGTTGGTTGCTGCGATACTTCAGACTTTGAAGGGAAATTATTTTATGATGCTAAGCAACTATGCAGTGTGGAGGGAGCCTGTGGCTTATATATTACAACTTCATGTCAAGGAACTACTAATTTAAAGAATATGGATCAAAATCGGCATCTTTTTTCACAAGGTCCATTCAGATGGTAAACGTTCAGATAAGTCTTGGATGAAAAATTCATCTTACTGTGGTACCGCCGATCCCGACCTGCACGGTTGCTAAACTTCACTGCATCAAATACTATCACTAATAACACTATGGTGTTACTTGCTGTAACCTACAGTGCATAGGTCCTAAAATATTTTATTTTCATGCGTAAATTTAAAAAAAAAACAGTCAACCCACTTTCTGTTAAAGAACCGGTGGGTCTGATATCACTGTCTCAGCCAGCTCTCCTTCTCAGGAGTCAAGCTGATGAGGTTCTTCAAACCATGAGAGAAAATACAGGTGCAACAAAAGCAGCATTCCCCCCTTCACATTTTTGCAACTGGCTAGCAAGGCAACCCAGCTATGAAAGATTCACGAGGTCAACCAGCCTTTCAATTGGCCGATATCATTTCAAGAGATGAAAGCTTAAAAATGGAATTTCCCACTATTGCCCTTTCACGGATCAGAAATATATGGCAATAATCTCAACATTGTGATATTCAGAGAAGGCGAATTTGGAAAGAACTGAAACCATGCCCATGCACACACAAATCTAAAGCTCAGACTACTCTGGATCCCTGGAAAAATGTTGAAACGTAAGGAGAGTTAAGCTGATGTGTCCATACATGTTCATGCTACATCAAAATCCTCCAGGAAGCCATCTTTATATAAACATATCCAAACCTTGAATTTCAATTTTTTTATGCCACTAGAAATGGTGATGAAACATCAAAAGAAAAGTTTTTGCTGTCACTAATGGCTGTCCAAAGAAGCATACACCTTGTGTCCATTACTGGGAAAGTGAAACCTACCCATCACATGCACTGAACACTTGTGACTAGAAAACAAAAATTGCAGCAAATAGGAGTCCTGCACCTCTCTGTGGGTTTGCAAACTCAGTTTGGGTGACCAATACTGGCATTCTGAATAGCTGGGACTCTGAAGGTATTCAAACTCCTCATTGGAATTGGTTTCAGTGACATCATAACTACCACTTACACATATATAACTTAATATTTAGCATTATATTTTGAGCAGGAATTATTTGTATTGGCAATGTAAGGGGCCCAAACAGTGTTAGTGGGATAGAAGAAGGCTTCTTGCTAATAATCTAAGTTGTCAGACATAGGGTTGGCTTAGTTTAGAAACAAGAAATATAAAAAAAAAGATACTAGATTTCAATGTTATAATTTACTATTAAACTACAAAACAACATAAAACAAACAACATGATAATTTATAATTAAACTTACAAAACAACATTAATTCAAACTATTAGGCACACACACAGAAAAAAATAGTCTTCATGAATGCCATTTTTAGCTTTAAAAATTCCACAGGAGTCATGACTCCAAGGTAAATGTAGTCAAGTTGCCAATTCGACCTGTTGGGGACAGCTCAAAACTGGCCCCACAGCATTTCAAGTGGATTTTGGACTATGGACCACAGCTCTATTGTTGTGCAACATTCACATGCAGGACAAAAGGATAAAACAGAAGTAATTTGGACTGAATGTTCAATCAATGGGGTACAGCTGCGGTAAAACATTTTTATGACATTTTGACCTTAAACAAGATCATTTCATGATCTTATAATAAAGGAAGGAGTTCACTGAATCAATCTCTCCTGACTCCAATTCCTGACCACCAACCATCCCCCCCTCCCCATAATTATTCTCTTTTGTCACTATTTTATAACATTCCTCATCTGTGCCTTTTTGCCTTTTTTCCTCTGTCATCCTCATCTCTATGCACTTTTCTTTTGCCTCTTTCAATTTGAGCAAAGACTAGGGTACATCTGCTAGAGGTCTTTCTGGTTCGTGATTGCAGCTTTCTTACTTCAAATACAGTCAGTTTTAACCAAATCACTTCTCTGTCTTTCCACAGTGTACTCTTAATCCGATGATTCAGACAATCCTTTCATTGTGCAATAGTTTACTATTATGAATATAATTTGTATTACTTCTGTCATCCATCGAGAAACCTACACAGGTTTTCCAGTGGATGGGCAAACTTGCTGACAGCATTTTTCTCTTTTGATTTTCAGTTTTAACATAATTACCCCTTAAACTGACAAAACACAACGACACTAACAAAACAACACAGCATGACGTAACTTTACCTGACATGCGTTTCTTTCATCAAGTCGGGCACAATCGAAACCAGTGCAATGTTGAGAAATCCCCCTGATGTGAATGGAAGAATCCAGGCTGTATTGCTTCCTAACATGAGAACAAAATGAAAGCGATTGATGATATCAATGACACTGACTAAGATACAACTTACAATACAGCTTGCAGTTCTTACAATACAGTAGGGACTAGCTGTCCAAACTGTTTTGGTTGACAAAGCAGGCTTGGAACTTTGGACGCCAATAATAAGAAACCTTTTTATCTGAGAGCACAAAGGCCTGCCTTCTAGCTCTGGTTCCAAACAGACATGCTCATACAAGCACAAAAACCTTCCCTGGTCCTTTCATTCCCTGTCCTCCATACAGTAGCCACGACCGGTGAGACAACACTCAAAGGCTGCACGAAAGGGGAAAGTACATTTTACCTTTGAAAGAGGAGAGTGTTAGCAATTTAGGTGTTCATTAATGGGTCATTAGCTGTCACCACTTATAGCTTCCTTAAAATGAAATCATTGACATAAATAGACCTTCTCAGGAACTTGACAATAATAGTGAATGAGGTCATGCTGGTCTTTTTGTTTGAGAATATCTGTAAGTAATCTAGTGATGTTGTTTATAACCTAACGTAATCCTCCAAATTAGGCAACAATCAGAGTTTGAGACTGGCTCTGTATTACTCCTTCTTCCACTTAAAAGGATAATCTAGTCACAAATTTAGCTTGGATATGTTGAAGAGCAAGTTTATCCAACCATTCTGGTGAAACTTCAATTCAGTTACCATGTGTGGTTCTCAAGATATTACAAGTTGAAGTTACCCCCTTTTCTACCAACTGTGAACTTGAGGCAAGCAGGCATGACATCATCTCCTCAAATGGCTGAATAGTATTTTGTTTTCTTTATTATTGAATTTATTATTTCGACCTTGAAATCAAAAGGTGGTCAGCTTAGGCACTGGTTATGTGAAGGTCGCAAAACTCTCATACCCCTCATACATTCACACTATGCTAGCACTAGATATTGAAGTATTAAATTTGATGTCAAGTTCAAAGAAAAACAAAAAACAATTTGTCAATGTGGGGAGATGACATCACTCCTGCTTGCTTCAAGTCAACTGTTGGTAACAAATGTGGCAACTTCAACTGCTCATATCTCGAGAACCACACATGGTAATTGAATGGACTTGAATGAACTTACTTTTCAACATATCAAAGCTATATTTGTGGCTAGACCATTCTTTTAAATCACTGCAGAAGCAACACGTTATGCTGCAAAATTAAGAAACTCGACAACACGTATGACATCACATACTGAAAAGTGCCATTCATTAATTAGCATAGGGGGGTATACTAATTCAGTTTTGGGTGACGAATCCCTTTTAAAGGATTATCGTTAACAATTGCTGCCACTTTATGAATCTGTCACACATTGAAACATGACATATTACAATGCGATGATGCATTCTGATGAGAAAGCTCTAAAATAAACCCTGATCCCTGTTTACCGATGGAGGATCCTAAAACAGGGCTGGTTAAACACAATCACCAAAAACTTTCAGTTTTGCTTCTAACCTACACAAGATGCAATCAATTATCCTTAAAGTGAAAAAAAAAAAAAATTGTTTGAAGGATCAATACTGGAAGCATAACATGCAATTAAGACAGAAAGTTACTACCGATACTGGAGTTCAATGAATACTGCCATTATCGGCTGATAACAATGTGTACCACTGACAAACTGCTTAAAACCAGTCTAACATCCTATTTCAGAATAAAACTGGAAAGATCAGAGGGCTTATCCAGCTTTTCAAAGCACATGGCAATATGTCTGAGTCAGAAGATGTGACACATGAATTACGCATTTCCCATCAATTTTCTTTCGCGAGATGAAAAAGACATTAATTATGTACACAGATTTAATACGTACAAATAGACAAACCAACATGCAAATGCACAAACGAACCAACCAACAAAAGAACGGTTAAGGAAAAGACCACAACCTGAGAATGCACGAAGAATTGTGAGGAGAATGAACACAAAACAGCGATGAACAAATAAAGACATTAGTAAAGTTAGTGATACAAATGGCATTACTTAAACACTGAGTGGATGTTACTTAATTTGATACAGATACTTCCTCTGTTTTTGTTTTTTTTTTAAAATTCCTCAAAAGGGTCTCAAATCAATCGTGACTGACTGATTACCTGCGGTGTCTGCAGAGTCAGCTAACAGTGCCACCAAGCAGCCCACTAATCCGCCTATAGAGGTAAAGAACTGGGATCTCGCTGCCTCCCATCGACCGAATCCAGCCCTCAAGAGGATGGCAAAATCGCCAATCTGTAACAAGTAATCACGCAAAACACATTAATGTTTAAAATTTACTGACATGCCTGGTTAAAGATTACAATTCTTCCGTGACTCCAAATACAACTCAAACAGGGCACAGCCAAAAAAGGAAAAGAAAAAAGTCATGAAAAGGGCACTGACTGCATTTTTTTTACCCCACAAAGTACTAGTGATGGATTTTATAACCACATATATAGACCCTAAAACATGTCACAGAATGTTACAGAAATCAAATTTCTTGAAGTAGAGGAAAATAGATTCAAACAGTTAAGCTGAATTTCCTTCTTGGAGGCATGGAAAATGGTGGCCCTAGGGATGGTCACCAACAACAAAACAAAAAGGGCCCATTAATGCAGTTGCCTGAGGTGTATGGTTCAGCAGAGTTTCAAGCCCAAATCTTCTGCACTGGTACCAAAAAATGCTATGAAAGATTTGTTTACTGGTAAGTCATGAATAAACTGCACGGTTGTTCAGTTTACAACAAAAGACACATCGCCAATGTATGGTGTGCACATGCAATTTAATGAGTCAGGGACACACGATGTACTGTATCTTATTTTGAGGTCGGGGGTCACTGTAACAACAATGATTGATTGGGATTGTATTCAGGCACTGGTGTAGCTGGCTTGATTTTGTATCAGTAACTCTACCGAGGATCGTGCATGCAACAAGATCAACCAAGGATAAAATTTCTCTTCTTGATTATGAGAACTTTTTTTGATTGAAAATTTTCAGAGAGCATTTGGAATAATAAATTTTGTTCTTCGTAAGTTTGCCTTTCAAATTTCTATCAGCATGAAACTGTTAAGTTGATCTGGGGATTGCTTCGTTTTAGGTTTCAATGGCAGTCGTAACATTTGTAATCATGATGTCATGTGTCTATGTACATGTGTGTGTGCGTGTTTACATGTAAGTTTGTGATCACTATCTTGTAAACACCACACCTTTTTTGTGACTGCGAAAGCTTTTCTTAATTTAGGACATTTTGAACTAATAGTTTTTCTACTTCATAAGCTTTTACTTCATAAGCTTCTACTTCATAAGCTTCATAGGCTCTACTTCATAAGCTACTTCATAAGTTTTTCTACTTCATAAGACTTTCAAAATTTGTCAGAATGAGAAGTCAGTCTGGGAGCAGACTGAAGCCTTCATTCTGTTGGTAACTCTTCAATTTATGGTCTATATCTTTGCATGCTACATTTTCATTTTCAGATTACAACTACGGTGTAAAGATGTACTAATACAATTAACCTCCCATCATCCACACTCCTTTATAAACTCACTGATTTTTCAATCAGTGTGGCAGTTATTCTACCCTAAGAAAATCTGGAGACCTCTTGCTAGTTGCAACAATTTTGTTTTTATTGTACAATTCTAGAAGGCACAAACCCTGTTTTCTTTCATCCTGCTAGTTCCTCTTGATGTAACCGTTAAATAATTCACCACTTACCACGTAAAAATAACCAATGCAATTATCTCAGACTGCACAATATCAAATTACGTGGGCATCTTATGTTTAAAAGGAACGACAATTCTATTTATCCCATCTCTTTTGATTATCTACTTACGTTTTCCCAAGTGTTCACATACACAAAGTAACAAGGTACATGGAGTTCTGACACAAGAAGCTCAGCTAATTGCTTGCTTACAATCGAGGTACAACAATGTCTGAGCTGGGTGTAAAGTAAAGTTGTTTATTTTCCATCACTTTCTATCATGTTATGTAGACAACAAGACCAATATCAAATATGAGAAAGTATTGAGGCACCCTGTGTCCACATTGCATTTTTACATAGATTTTAATGTGTTAGTTTGTTCCTGGGGACACCAAATCAGTCTGCTACCAAACTAATGTCATTTTACTGATTAAGATAAATCCAAATGATATGATTTGAAGAGTAAAGAATTTGAAAACTTGGTGGAAAAATAGATCCAAGCATTAATCAGGTCTGATTCCACAAAAATATTATTCTGATCTTACGATTTTGATCATTTTCATAAAATATGTATTGTTTAGCACAATTATAGTCAACATTTACCTTCTCACACACACTTTTCCATTTTGGGAGCTAGTCCCTATTTTCATGGAATTGCCCGGTTCTATTCCAATGCATTGATAAACATAGAATGATAATGCATGCCAATTTTCAAAAGCTATGCCTATTAATAAACTAGTAAAATGATGTCCAAATTACTTGGCATTTGCAGACGATTCATGTATGGGGAGTTTATTTTGTTTTAAAAGAGTTGAAGGATTAACATATGGCTGTGACCACTTTTTCTTTGTAATTCATGCCTTGGAATGATGCATCAAATACATCAAAATAAAAAAAACTCAGAATTGAGTGTAATATTATACTGGTCTAGCGATTTACCACTTGTGTATGACTAAGACAAGTGACATGAGTACATGAAATTTTGGGTTCTCAAATATCCAATATAATTCATGTTTATTTCACAAATGAAACCGATACAAAGAAAATATTGGTATGAATAAGCAGAGCAGGAAATTATTGAGGAATGCTAGAAAAACAGACAGGCTGTTACCAGGCTTGTGAATCTACAAAAAGAAAAGAAAAGCTAAAAAATAAGGAGGAAGACAAAGTGCAAGAAGAACACACACTGGGGATTAGACCGAAGGTTTCATACACAATATTAAAAAAGAGAGTGCTTGTTAATAATGCACTGCTTGACTCTCTTTTGGAACACCTTTGATGAACGAGATGTCTGAATGTAAGAGTGTATGTCATGCCACAGCCTAAAGCAGTAATTTATTCAACAATACTCTACCATGGGGAGTGTTGTGATGAAAAACAGTAAAGAGATTTCTATTACAAATGTTAAAAGTTTTACTTCTACTGGGATCATTACAGAGTTACGGAAAAATGGCCAAAGAAATTGCCATGGGTGGCATATTTTTGTAGATAATTTGACACATGCAGTAAAAATTGATGTAACTGAACGTACAGTAAGTTATAAGCATGATAGAGCTGCTTCTTGGGGTGGTATCTTGATTTGCCAAGTAACAACTGCAAGTAATTTGGGTTGAAGGACTTTGAAGTAGATTGAGAAATGATGCTTTCGTAGTGCCATAAATTTAAATCGCGTGTCAGATTTTCAGATAAATAAAGGCATAGTATACTGTATGTGCAGGGCAGAATTCTAAGCGAGCCAGTCATACTTGACAAGACAATTACTGAGACTTTTTGTAAGATAAACCCAGGAGAGCGAATCATCAATGATTGAACTGAGGTACTTGGTACTAGAAGAATTATTAATTGTACTGTCCTAAAGATTAAACCGTCATGGCAAGTTGGACTTCACTATGGAAAATGGAGTAATTAGTTTCAACACGGTGTAAAGTTAGTTGACACAAATACCATAATAAATTTATTTTTCCGGCAAAATGTAATGATCCACAGTGCCAAAGTCTTCCCAAGATCTAAATATAAACCAAGACAACAACCATGTTGTGAGTAAATAGAGTTCACTACTTCAAGTAAAGTGTAATTAGTAGAATGGCCCCCCTCCTCCCTAAAACTAAATTGGTAGTCTTAAAAAAAAATTATTTCTATTAAGTATTTGAGGCAATTTTCAATAACCTTTATCAAAAGTTTATTAAGGCATAGTAAAATGCTAATCAGTCTGCACTTTTCTGGAGTTCCATCGTCTCCATGTCTGAAAATAGGGATTACTTTTTTTGCAATTTTCAGGCCATCAGGGTAAACACTACTTTGAAATACACAATTGAAAATATGAACCAGGACAGGAGGCTATTACATGCTTAGTGGATTTATATCTTTGGCAGCAATGCCGACTGAGCCAGGTGATTTATTTGGAGCAAGAGCATCAATACATTAATAACCCCCACTCAGACTGATGATGGATAAAGGAAAATACTTTGCAAAACAGGATTATCGAGATAGCGAAGAGGACTGGTGGCAGGATGAATGATGTCACTTAATTTTCTGCAAACTAATGAAAACAATCATTAAATGCATATTGCAATATTATTATATTGCAGTACTAGCAATATTGCCATTACCAGAAAGTAATGACCCATTGTTGCTGATGTGCTGAACAAGGTTAGATTGATGATTCAAATTGTTTTCAACAAGGTCATTAATTATAGTGTCCATTGTTTTGATGAAGAACTCTCACTAGTTGTTAATAGAATGATGATATGAAGGCCTCAAAGAGCAAATCATGCGGCTGAGAATACGACGGTGAGTAACCAGGTCTTCTTTTAATATAGAGGTAGGCCTGCATGCATATTTACGGTAAAAGTGTATTCTTATGGGATATAGCTTTATTAATACCAGATGAAATCCACAGTTTATCCCTCATCTTTTTTTCTAGACAATCTAATGAGTGGAAAGTGATAATTATGAAGCGATTGCAGAATGTTGCTCAGAATATTATAACAAACATGTACATCATTAATGTTGCAAAAATCTGAGAGACCAGTATCTTCCAGGGCAGTAATGAAAAGCTATTATAATTCTTGTCATTGTAAATTCTAACCATGGGTCTGTCTTGGACTGGGGGTATTTTGCCCTCAATAATACAGAAATTGGAAAGATAGTCACTAAGGTCTGTAGCAAAGTTGTCAGAGAAGAGTTCAGTTGACGATAAGGTAAGTCTAACAAAAATGTTACCAATAATAGTGGCACTATTGGTAGCTAGTATAGTGGGTGAAGTGATTGATGGTAAAAAAAAGTACACCAAGGACATCAAAAATTACAAGTGCTGCATCTACAGGAAGACATCACAAGCCTTTTTAGAACATTCAGTCAGTTCAACAAATCAGTTTTGAAGACAAAACAGGCTTCATATCCCTGACAATAAACTGGTCCATTCACCCAAATCTTTACTGCACACAATAGCCATAAGGACAAGTGGATATGGGAAACGCTGTCTAGTGATTCACAAATGCAAGCAGCAAACTAGTCTGCTTTGGACTTTTGGGATTGTCCACATAGGTCTCCTTAGTACTTCAGAGAGAACATTTTTGAGGTGAAATTTCACATGCTTTCATCACATTGATTATTTTTATACTGCCCTCTATAATGTTATGTCCAACACCAACCACTTTTGAAAGTCCAGAAAAGATGTCTATCAACCATAACTCAAGTTTTAACACTTGCATGTCACTAATAAATAACCGTTACGGTAAAAGGCAAATCAGAGCCATTCGCCATAGCCAAGGGTGAAAATGTTTTAAAAATCAAGGTATGTACAGTAAATATCTGACTATCATGTTGTCAAAGCAACTACAGATGGGAAAGCACTGTTAGGGAAGGTATGGAAGGTATGACCATGCAGATCAGGTACAAAAAAAAAAAGGTAGTTCCATTGTATGACATCCGCAAAGCTACTGGTACTGTAAGTGCTGTACTTAGACCAGTAAGCATAACCAGCTGAGTTCAGTTTGAAGAAGAGCACTGTATTATTATGTACAGAAATTACAGAAATATTAATCTGTAGAATCATGTTGATGGCAATATGTATGTCAAAAATTATTGTCCTTTCCAAAATGAGAGGATTATGTCTGCATAGCACATGGATTCATGAAGTTGTAAATGTTTCTTGAGTCAAGTAACCACTACTGCAAATGCACAGTGTACAGGTACACCAGTAAAACAGAAAAATGTTTGCATGATTTTTTTTTGTAAAACATTTGCAAATTACTTCAAATGTAATGTTGAATCATTCAGGACTCAAAGTGTTTCTTAGACTTATTCTCGCCAGCCTGGGTCGTTTACCACTGGCAGGTGTACTTTTTGCATATGTGCTTCTCGTTTGGATGGAAAAAACCCCAATCATAAATACTTAAATTTTTATGAGCAACACAGAAAATTTTAAGCACAAATATAGTGACACTTAAGACATTACATGTTTTCAGAGAGGACATTCTTTTTGACAAGTGCAATACAATGATTGTGTTCAGGTGAATGCGACATAATGATATATATTACTGAACAACTTTAGTACTATTCAGACCATGAGAGGGGGGGGGGGAATGGGCCATGGTCCCAGTCTGTCTCACTGGCACTATTTTACAGAAAGCATCTTTTGAAAGAATGCATCATCACTTTTTTGAAGCACTCATGCATGGGCATCATTTCTGAGCAATCTTGAATCATGTTTGTTGACTATCTGGTCAAAATTGCAACTTCTGAATTATTAACAATTAGGTAACATTTGTGTAAAACATTCACAATTTAAAATGTTAGCGAAGGTAAAATCGGAGTGCACAATTGCCAAGATACGTCTCAGACTGACCTATGTCGGACATTGGTTGCACTTCATCATCAGTGTCTTCAAAGTTGTAGGTAATATAAATTACAAAAATTGCTTCAGTGTGGTCAATTTCAATTACAGGTAGGTAAAAAAACCTTTTTTTTGAATAGAAAAATTGTTTTTAGCTAGTCTGTGTACTGACGGTAAAAGAAAAACAATAAACACAATAAGCTTGACAATTACCTCATGGGGTACCTCATGAAGTAGAATGGCGAGTGTCGTATGCCAACCGACCTGAAAATGAAACACGAGACAAATTATACATCAGTGACTGGCTCCCCCCACTGTCATTGCATTCTTATTTATTTAATGATTATTGTCACAGTATATATGAAAGACTAATGGCTGCTTAACCTCCACCAAAAAGTCTCATAAAAAAAGATAACAGAGTCGATGATGACTGCATTAACATCTGATTACTTTTTCCATCAATTTTGTTACGCAAATACAAAACGTCTCAGACTTCACTTAACACTGCATAATGTCTAGGGCATTTCTATTCATAGTCTAGCCCTGAATTTTCGTATATTTGCTTGAATTTTTAATTAATGTAAATGCACAGTGTTTTTGACTGTGTTAAATATTTTCAAAGTCTAGGCTTGCAATCCACGGAAAGGCTAATCTCATCGTAGACAATCAACAATCTGATGTACAATGTTTCAATTGACAGTTGGTTACCCTGCCAACAAAACTGCAAGACATCCAACGGCAAATTCTACGTCTTTGGATGTAGAAATTAGACACTTGGCATTGGACTACGAGCAGCCCTCAACATGTGCATGGGTTATAGAAAATTATCTTACTGTGTAAACGGATATTGTCTCTGGATAGTATGTCTTTTTGTGTACATGGGAGGCTTTTCAAACAAAGGCTTTTTACGCTGCTATTTGGTCTCTTCACTTTCCTGTTGTTCACAGTTACTCACTGTGCTTATGTGACTCTCACTGCATGCACTTGCCATGCTGTTTGTTATTTAACAACAGCAAACCTTCCCTTTTCACCCCCATTGAAAAGCAGGTGTCCCAAAAACACACACACAGAGACAAACGAACTTGATATGACAATTATCTTCCAAAGCCAAACATCCTCTTCCTGATTTTCTGTTCATAGTGTAGACAGAAACAATTGTAACATTTGTGTAATGTACATTTTCAGCATACACTCTGCAGACAGAGACTCTGTAATGTTTCATCTATGTGACCTGAGCCAACGACTGACATTGGTTTGGGTTTATAATCTGAAATTGATGTTACTTTTCTGAGACAATCAAACATTCACAAAGCAAGACATGACTCTAGACAAGCCACAAACACTATGAGAGATGACCACCATTATCATATTGTATGCTAATATGTCTTTTAACAGACAAGAAAGCAACAACTATGATGTCATGTCATCATAATCATCACCACTTCCATCATCATTGCATCATCACCACTATCATCATCACCATCATCATCCTCATTATCATCATCTTCCCAATTATCATCATACTTATCATCGCTGTCATCATCATCATTGTAACCATCATCATGGTGTTCCCCATCACCATCCCAATCACCATATCCTTCATCATGCTCTCTGTTATCGTCCTCTCCATCATCATCACCATCATCATCCATTCTCATTATCATAACCCTCAATCATCACCTCCATCATCATTGCTATCATCATGATAAGTATTCCCTCCATCATCGTCAACTTACATGCTTTGTGTTACTGAGGTAAATTGTCACTCAACGGACTTTAACCAAAAGTAACCGCATAGAGTATACAGAAAATTCATGACAACATAAACTTAGACACTCACATACTAAAGAATCATCTAAGAGTTTATCACAGAAGATGACCCACCTTTGAGCTGACCATGAAGCTACCACCCACAGCTAATCCATGGGTAAAGTTATCGATAAAGTTGGCAAGGAGATTCAGATATCCTGTTATCTGAAAGAAGAAAAATGTCAAAGGATGTTTCTACTTTGAAAATGCAGTACAGTTCAATGACGTAAAATGTTCTGTGCCTGAAGATCTACAAAATGATACCCATTTTAGTATAAATTTGAGGAAATAAAGAAAAAATTGCAAATCCACTGAACATCCTTTGGAATAGAATGTATAACAGAAACAGGGCCTTATGCTTTGATCCTGGTAGACTCTCTACAAGGCACAATAAAAGTTGTAGTACTATAGTATATTAATTACAAAGTGGTTGTTTAAACTTGCAAGAAATTGCTTCAATGTAAAAAAAATTAAGCTTTCACTTGATAGTTGCTTCAAATGCCACCACTTCTTCTCCACTTGGCCACAGCAACAGTCAAGATTGACTCAACTGTGTTTTCTGGTATAATGTGCTTTGGTGTTGGCCCATAAAGAGGCACTGGTGTTAGACCAAATAGATTCATAGCTGTGTTTACTCATACTGTATGTGCTCTGGTGGCATTAGACATTCATGATATAATCCTCTTTGTTAACTCATGCTACATGTTTGGGCGAGAAACTGAAATATCTGTGTTAAGACACATTTGTTATGGAACTTGACAAGATACACTAATCTGTGTTAACACATAAAGAGGCTCTGGTATAAGACAAGATCTGATTAGGAAAGATCTGATCACAGACTCATCTGTATTAACTAATATCATGTGTGCAGGAAATTGGTGACATACGGTACACTATTCTGTGCTTACTCATATTGTGTGCTCTGCTACTACAAAAAGATGGATTCCTACAGTAAGTACTAAGTTAATTGGCACATGTTACATGCTTCTCTTTCAAAACAAACCTGTTTCTTTTCTTCCTTCACTTTGTTACTGTTTATTTCGTATCTGTTGTCATTTTTATCCCTTCTGCTTGTTTTGTAACCATTCTTCATAGACGTTCTCTGTCTGGCCTGAGGATGACCGTTACGTTTCTGCGAAGATGTGCCATTTTCCTGTCGGTAATTAGATGCCAAACAGCGTAACATTAGTGGTGACCTGGCTATTAAAAGAATCATTTTTATTGTGAAAATCAAACACACATTTCCAGAGACAGGAATGCAGTCACCTATGGCATGTTTACACACAGTGTACATATTGATAATACCGTGATAACTGTCACATATAAGTATTGTAATGATTTTCATATATCATAACTCCCTGTTTAATTTGTTTCTATCTACAGCTATGGCCTTTGTTATCAGTTTTATTTCATACAAAGTTGCAGGGAAAAATGTTACAGGTAAAAGCAAAGGAAGTAACCTTAACGAATACAGCAATGTGACCAGAGCCACAATAATTTTGGGTGATAGTGCAGAGCTGCCAACCTCAACAAATCAAAACCAGAATGCAGAAATGCATTGTGGTTTCGATGATCTATTTAAGAGAAAATTTTTTCTGAATCTGGTATAATAGCATTAGTATGTGTCACATTTGTCACATTTTCACAATTTGACCCCTGTTGACCCCAAATGACCTTTGACCTTCACAAAAAACGATAAGGTTCCTCTACTTAACATGGTACAACTACATACAAAACATGAGATCTCTACAAGCTTTCTTTCTTGAGATATCGTGTTTTCAAGGTTTTCACAACTTGACCAATGATGACCCCAAATGACCTTTGACCCCTACCACACACAATAGGATTCTTCTTCTCAATATGGTACATCTACGTACTTAATATGAGATCACTACAAGCTTGCTTTCTCGAGATATCATGTTTCCAAGGTTTTCACAATTTGACCTCTGTTGACCCCAAATGACCTTTGACCTTCACCAAAAACAAGAGGATTCTTCTTCTCAATATGGTACGCCTACACACTAAATATGAGATCTGTCCAAGCTTCCTTTCTTGAGATACCATGTTTACAAGGTGTTCACCATTTGATCCCTGTTAACCCCAAATGACCTTTGACCTCCACCAAAAACAATATGGTTCCTATACTTAACATTGTACAACTACATACAAAACATGAGATCTCTACAAGCTTCCCTTCTTGAGATATCGTGTTTTCAAGGTTTCCACCATTTGATCCCTGTTAACCCCAACTGACCTTTGACCTCCACCAAAAACAATAGGGTTCTCCTTCTCAATATGGTACACCTACATACCACATATGAGATCTGTCCAAGTTCCCTTCTTGAGATATCGTGTTTACAAGGTTTTCACATTTTGACCCCTGTTGACCCCAAATGACCTTTGACCTCCACCAAAAGCAATAGGTTTCTCCTTCTCAATATGGTACACCTACATACCACATATGAGATCTGTCCAAGTTTCCCTTCTTGAGATATCATGTTTACAAGGTTTTCACATTTTGACAACTGTTGACCCCAAATGACCTTTGACCTCCACCAAAAACAATGGGGTTCTTTTTCTCAATATGGGACACCTACATACCACATATGAGATCTGTCCAAGCTTCCCTTCTTGAGATATCGTGTTTACAAGGTTTTCACATTTTGACCCCTGTTGACCCCAAATGACCTTTGACCTCCACCAAAAACAATAGGTTTCTTCTTCTCAATATGGTACACCTACCTACCAAATATGAGATCTGTCGGAGTTTCCCTTCTTGAGATATCGTGTTTACAAGGTAGGGTGTCACGGACATACATACACACATACACACACGCATACGCACACACACACACACCCATACACACACCCTTACACATATGCATGATTACAAAGGTTACGATTATCATCAAAACCAAAAAGTATTCCAAACAGCAAAAAAAGTATTTTAACTGGAAAAAAGAATTCTTACAAAATAAGACATGCTGCTTGTAATTCTGGCAATGAGACGCTTTTCAAACAAACTTTTAAACTGGTACAAACTTGGGGATTACAAATAAATTGACAGCAAAATGATATTATTTCATCAAAAAAGTGTTGGTAAATACTGTAAGTTTTAATGTTTTTAAAACATATTATGTAAACATTCTAAAACCAGAAAGTCCAAAGACTGTGATTCCTTGCCCATATTCATGAAGGATAACCCACATACAGTACAAATATTGAATCAAACACTGTAAAGCCTATGTTCACTTCATTTCTCACTATGGTGTCTGCTGATGTCAAGTAATCCTTGACATCCACAGGAAATGACACAATTTCTTGAAAGATGTAGATATCACTCTTTCCTTACAAACTTAGTCCCAACAGGATTCTCACGGATATCATGTAAACAAGGTTTCACAGTTTGAACTCTCATGACCCCAAATGACCTCTGACCTCCACCAAAAAACAACAGGGGGATCATCTACACACCAAGTATGAGATCAGTCAAGGTTATCCATAGTTTGACCACTGGCCTTACTTAAGGCAACCTCTGGTGGCCTCAAATGACCTTTGACCTCCACAAACAACAAAATGGATCATCTACCCAGTATGACTTAGTATGAGATCAGTCAAACATACCCATATTGAGATATCATGTGAACAACCTTTTCACAGTTTGACCTTTGGTGACCTGAAATGACATTTCACCTCCACCGAAACTAATAGGAACCATTTACGCAGTATGAACAACGAACACACCAAATATGAGATCAGCGAAGGTTACCCATCTTGAGATATCATGTAGGTTTTCACAGTTTGACCTTTGGTAACCTCAAATGACCTTTGACCTCCACCAAAAACAATAGAGATTATCTACCCAGCATGACTAACCTACACATAAAGTATGAGATCAGTCAAGGTTATCCTTCTTGAGATATTGTGTAAACAAGGTTTTCACAGTTTGACCTATGGTGACCTCACATGACCTTTGACCTCAGACAAAACAAAGGGTCATTTAATCAGTAAGACCAAACCACACACCATATATGAGATACGTCAAGGTTATCCTTCTTGAGATATCGTGTAAACAAGGTTTTCACAGTTTGACCTCCAGTGACCGCAAATTGATGTTCGACTTCCACCAAATACAATAGGGATCATCTCCACAGTAGGAACAACCAACACACCAAGTATGAGATCAGAGAAGGTTACATAATCTTGGAATAACGTGTAAACAAGATTTAAACAGTTTAAGCTTCCATGACCTCAAATGACCTTTGACCTCAGGCAAAAACAATAGGGATCATTTAATCAGTAAGACCAACCCCTGCACCAAGTATGAGATCAGTCAAGGTTATCCTTCTTAAGATATCATGTAAACAAGGTTTTCACAGTTTGACCTCTGGTGACCTCAAATGACCTTTGACCTCCATCAAAAACAACAGGGATCTTCTACACAGTATGACCACCACACACACCAGATATGAGATCAGTCAATGTTACCCTTCTTGAGATATTGCATAAACAAGGTTTTCACAGTTTGACCTTTGGTGACCTCAAAAGACCTTTGACCTCCACCAAAAACAATAGGGATCATCTATGCAGTATGAACAACCCACACACCAAGTATGAGATCAGTCACTGTTACCCTTCTTGAGATATCGTGTACACAAGATTTTCACAGTTTGACCTCTGGTGACCTTGAATGACCTTTGACCTCCACTAAAAACAATAGGGATCATCTACGCAGTATGACCAACCCGCACACCAAGTATGAGATCAATCACGGTTACCCTTCTTGAGATATCATGTAAACAAGCAGAGTCACACACACACACAGTCCCACACACACGCACACACGCAAGCACACACGTACACACACACGACATCACCATCGCACAGATTCCTTGCATGCCTTTGGCAAGGAATCAAAAACAAAACAATGGAGGGGAAAAACGTACTGCCATATTTTGCTTCAAAAAACGGAAAAAATACGACAAAACCAGGACACTGGCAGCTTTGATAGCGGGATGATGGATGGATGGAGGAAATCCACATCGTTATAAATTAAGGTGTCGTACCTGGAACGGATCACAAGTTGATGTTACTTCACAGATGTTTGCTTCACGGATGCAACTACTGTAGTTCTAAATGTCACAGAACTTGCACTTGACAAATGTTTATGTATAAAATCAATTTTTGGGAACAAATTTGGGTTACCATCCTTATTAGTTTATCAGGATTGTCCCATTTTTCAAAGGAAAAGTGTGAGTCTCAACCAGAGAGACAAATTAACCCAATTTTCTCAAAAAACAAATATATAGACTTAGCTGTTACATTCTGTATGCATTTTTTTTGCATACATGTACAGTAAAATTTCATGTGTATTCTTGAATACTGTATCTGCATCACAAATTGAGCTACTTTCCCTTCAGCAACATGGCCTACAGATTGGTCTCTAAAAGTTGTGTCCAAATTTCTACGCAGGGAAATATGGTAATCCTAAATAAAATGAGATCAGAACTTATGATTTAATATATACAAAACCACTAATTTGGGTGTTTCAGGCAAATATTCCATTTAAGCAAAACTGTTTGGGCCCTTGCCTTGACCTGCAAGACCACCATGGCGAGCAAATGTAGCCGCAAGAATTATGAAAAATGTGGGGAAATATAGTCCCAATAATGCTTACTTAGCTCATTAACAAGGAAAGTTTGAATCTGGCTTATTTTGGGGGAGAATGTCCGTCGTTTTGACTTGAACGGAGATATATACATAACTAATTATGTAGATATTAATCCAAAAGGTAGGGTCTTTATGTTAGGACTACTGTTCATGCTATTTCAGGACTTCAGTGATTGCTGTCAGTTTGTACTGAGGAAGAGTTACACTGTATAATGTTATCTACCACACTGTACAATGGAGACTAGGGTAAATGTTACGCCTCACAAAGAACTTTGTTGTTACATTATGCATACAGTATTTATAGGATACTAGCCATTTACAGAAAGTCTCTATGTACAGGACTTCGTACCTTTTTATTGGTATATAAATGAGAGACACCTCTAGGGCTATAAACAGGTTTCAAAGTGTCAAAGCATATTTGAGCTTTGCTTTTACTTAGCAATTTGGATGTGCTGTACTTGCATTCATTTTCAATTTTCTATAGATAGCTACTTGCATCTGTTGTGCAGGCAGTGCTTAGGGTGACTTACCACATACATTCAAATATATAACATTCACAAGAGGTTACCATGGAAATACTGCACATGAAGACAAGCCAGTCATTTTCTTTTATTTTTCTTCTTTTTTAGCCACTGAGATATGAGGGACATAAGCTGTCCATGAAGTTCTGAAAACTGCATCATCAGCAGACAAAAAGTTTGCAAAGTATACTTGCAGAAATTGAAAGCATCACCAGCAGAAATTTGAAATCACATTTGACATAAACTTCTCCACTTCTCCCTTCATCTTCGCTACAAATTCAGTCTAGCATTTTTAGGAGCATAAACAAACTTGTTGGCAACCTAGTGTACCCACAGTACCTATTGTATAATGAATACAACTTCTATTACACTGCACTAAGGCACAGTCTCTGGCCTATTCAGCTTGAAACTTCTCTGTGCTACAGTATCTCTGGTCATATATTGTTCAAAAACTATAAATGGTTTCACAGAACTACGTTACAGAAAGCACAGCACTTCCTGTCCATTTTTACTGAAAACACTGAAATTGTGTAAATATCTGTCCAAGAGGGTCACACAACGGAGCAATAATAGGGGCTCTGTATTTTCCAGGACACTTGACACATGCGGTGAGCTTCGTATCAAGTTCGGGAACGAACATTTTGTACATGGCTGGAGAAATTGCTCATCTGGTCACTTTTCTGAAGGAGTCAAGACCTTGCACAGTGAGCTAAGTACCTTGCACACTGAGATCATGACGATAACTTGTGGTCGGGGACAGTAATGGAAGCTGAAATAATCATTAAATCCAAGAAAAGGATGCTATTACGTATAGGAGGGTGACACCATACTCAGTGTCCATACTGCAAATGAGACATGGGCTTAGTGTGCCATATATGATGTACTTGAACTTATATGGAGACTGGGGAACACATTGCAGTGAACTTTTCAGATGGCATTTTAACAAGTCTGGTTGCAGTTGCATCCACAAGGATATAAAGTACAGATGACAAACATACAGTTTCACCTACAGATGCTTGGTCTCGAATCGAAACATCCATGATGTTTTTGGATGAGATACCATATTGTTGACTTTTTCCATGAATTGATCATTAATGTATGACCAAGCACTAGCATGTACAGTAAAGACATGACGATGGCTCATAAAATCATTTATCTTTGACAGTGTCCATCAAAAAGCTTACAATTACAGTTTTTCTGTGGTATTTTTCATTCACCAAAGGATGAATGAGCAACTTTAAAAGCTACAGAGCATCATTGCTTTGACCATATGTGAAACAGGTGAAGGGAATGTGCCCCTTCTGTGTACAGTATGCAGTGTTTGTACTATTCAGTGTCAGCATAATCTCGTCACAAAAACATACACAGCAGCTGTAGACAGTTGTGTTTGTTCCTGGTCCAGAACTTGAAGCTAATTCAAAATTCTTTCAAAAACTACAATTCCTGGAAGAGGGACCAATGACATAGGAGGGGGAGGGAGATTGTACACCACCTAACAATGATTGAAGAAACCATTTGATTCCTCTTAGTTTTGTTCTCATAAAACAATGGAATTTTGAAACTGGGCACATTGAAGTAAATGTGGAGTGAAAGTAGAGGTACAGTAAGTGAAGCATTCTAGAGGTGTTATATGGACTTTCAAGCCAGTAGAAAAAATTCATCTTTCCATATATTGTTACACACATATCAAAAATGTAGGATGATATCCTTAAAACTCAAACTGACTGCCCCCCACCTCCACTGCATGGTATGGGAAAAGTGAAAACACCACAAATGGTGGTCAATGCATCAGCTTTACAGTCAGTGATAGCACACTATCAAAACATTCTAAAGGCTCTGGGAGATCCACTTTAAACTGTTATGATGTAGTCTGTTAATCACTGGGGAATAAAATAAGGTACGTGCTACCTCAAACTTCTGTATATCTTCAGACCTGGTTTTAACATATACGATGCCAGGTGCGCACAGCTAGTACAAGAAACTCAACGCCAAGTTACAAATGGAATGAAAATTGATCAGCTACACAAATATGTACCCCAGCAGGGTATGAATAAAACCTGCACCTTTACTGCCAACTATCCAATGATCATATATAACAGCCAATCACTGCTTCATAGCTGTTCTTACAAAGCAGACCTGCGAGACTGTGACAAAATTTTGGCTGTAAAAAGTAGGACATGATGGAAGCTGATATTCCTAAAAAATTAGGCCTATAGTAGACAAAAACTTGTTTTTACTTCATGACAGATAAAAACAAGCATGACAAAGAAAATGAGGCCAATATCGATTGGATGAAAATGTTGTCTTCTACAATGACCTATCAGCTGATCTGAAGAACAAAAGACTTAATGGGAAACAAAAACTTTAGGAGGAACAAACAAATTATCAGCGGAGGGTTGAATCCCTGATCCTTACCACCCTGCTTATACCTCCAACTTGCAGTCTGAATATCTACAGTATATTGCTTCTGAAATACTAAAATGGAGTGATTTGCAGTAATGTAGGAACTGAAATATTTACTAGAATTGATACCTTCAAAATCAAAACACAGAATTGTAACTTGTTTTACAGCATACTGAAGATATATTTGGTATTGAGTAGTTTAAATATATTTGTTTTAGTCGAAAGTAAAACTAGAACAACAATAATTCTGAAAGCTACAATCTTGAACAAAATACCTTGGGACACCCCGCGCCCCTGTTCAATGTTGGCTATAGGATTGCTGTTCAAAGGGTACATTCACTTCTATAGCACAACATTGGAAAGGGGTGCGGGGTTGCATGTTATCCTCTCACCTAAAATTCAGTATTATATTTGCAACATACAACAAAGTGTCCCAACAATTTTGTCCAAGATTGTCTGAGAATTTTGAGGGTTTAGAGGCATGCGCGGGACACAGGAAAAATCGTCAATTTAAAATAAGTTAAACAGCAAAATGGGGGGTGTTATTCCTTTCAACAAGAAACATCAGTAGCGCATGTTTGGCATGTTTTGGGCCTATATTGAAGTTGGTTTAGTGTAATAATATTATTGTGTGAATGTTGTCAATGTTATTACGGAGTAAAGGGAGGAATAAGTCAGTCAAATCCATGTATTTGCACTAAATGTGCTGAACAAAATGCAGTCATTGGGGAGGTAACATCATAACTCCAATGCATCTTGTCGACCAGAAACCTCCTTTAAAACATTTTGTATGATACAAATGACGTAGTTTCGGCTCAAACTTTGATATTGAGACAGGTACCGAAGAAAAAAAAACAAACAAAAACAAAAAACACCCCCCAAACTAGAGCACCATTGGTGCAGAGGCTCATACCTCAAAATCCTGAAGGAACCATTTATGTATCATTATGTCAAATCATAGGCACCTCTGAGTATCATTATACCTAATCATCAACATTGTACAAGAGAATCTGTAGGACTGCACAATTTTCAGAATTTCATAAACTTGTGCTCCAACAGTGCATAAGTTTGATCTTTGTCAATAAATTAAAGTTGTAAAATTTTAATGGGTACTACCAAAAAAACAATGCTTATAATCAGCATCAATATTCACGTCCAATAATTATGGAAACTGTCAACTTTTACTCATTTTTCTTATTGGTTTGTACTGGCTATGGGTATATGAATTGGTACTAATGTGGAAAAGTAAATGGTCACGAGTTTTCCAAAACCAATTTAAATCATTAGCAACTCACTCATTAGAGGTCATTTACATGTGACTCATAATGGGCCCTCTTAGTTGAATTTTGATCAGTTACTAAAAGTGGTATATTTTGTGAAGACTAACTGAAGTTCACGGAACAACTCAAAGTGCCCCTTGAAGTCCATATACTGGTCAACACACCTAAGGGCAATACAGAGTTTCAGTTAGCATACCAACTAACACTGTCCAATTACTCAATTATCATTCATGCACGATAGGGATATTTGAGATGTGTAGGACAGTTTAAAGGGGCACTTTAATGGGAGAAGGAGAAGCAATTTGCAGAATTTCATAAAATGGGCCATTGGGCCAACATGGGGTCTTGGACTACCAATTCCTGAACACCCTGAAGGGACCAATAATTGAGTATCATTGTGACAAACCATCAACATAGTACAACATAATCTGTAGGAGAAGAAGCATTTTGTAGAATTTCCTAAAATGGACCGTAGGGTCCACATGGGACCTTAGACTGAAACTTTTTTGTACACCCCAGATGAGGCACCACCTAGGGATTATTGTGTTCAAGTTAAATATAAATCCATGGATGCATGTGTGAGAAACAACATTTCAAACAGAATTTCACATAATGGGCCATTGGGCCCACATGGGACCTTGGACCAAAAATTCCTGAACACCCCGAAGGGACCAATAACTGAGCATCATCGTGACAAACCATCAGCATTGTACAATATAATCTGTAGGAGGAGAAGCGTTTTGTAGAATTTCATAAAATGGGCTGCAGGGCCCACATGGGACCTTGGACCAAAAATTCCTGAACACCCTACATGGTCCACCACCTATGGAACATTGTGTCCAAGTTTCAGACAAATCCATGAAAGCATGAAGGGAGAGAAGCATTTTGAACGATTGTGAACGACAGTGATAGGCCGACAGTGATAGGCCGACAGTGATAGGCCGACAGTGATAGGCCGACAGTGATAGGCCGACAGTGATAGGCCGACAGTGATAGGCCGACAGTGATAGGCCGACAGTGATAGGCCGACAGTGATAGGCCGACAGTGATAGGCCGACAGTGATAGGCCGACAGTGATAGGCCGACAGTGATAGGCCGACAGTGATAGGCCGACAGTGATAGGCCGACAGTGATAGGCCGACAGTGATAGGCCGACAGTGATAGGCCGACAGTGATAGGCCGACAGTGATAGGCCGACAGTGATAGGCCGACAGTGATAGGCCGACAGTGATAGGCCGACAGTGATAGGCCGACAGTGATAGGCCGACAGTGATAGGCCGACAGTGATAGAGAGACAGTGATAGAGAGACAGTGATAGAGAGACAGTGATAGAGAGACAGTGATAGACAGACAGTGATAGACAGACAGTGATAGACAGACAGTGATAGACAGATAGTGATAGACAGATAGTGATAGACAGATAGATAGACAGATAGATAGACAGATAGATAGACAGATAGATAGACAGATAGATAGATAGACAGACAGACAGACAGACAAACAGACAGATAGATAGAGTGACACCGCACCATTACAATAGCTCACACCAGCTAGCTGGTATGAGCTAAAAAAGAAACAACTAACATGATAGTCACTGTGGTCCGTTGAAGAAGATCGATGTGTTATTTATTCAAATTGTTTACAGTGATGACGTGGTGTCTGGAATTACAGTAACTACGCTTCATGACTGTTGTGACTGACTTGCAGGTTAACCTGGGTAACAAAGTGTACTATCATTCTACAAAATAAACCCCTAAAATGCAAATTTAATAAATGTGACGTTTGCTCATATTCACATAACAGTGACATTGTGGCACCCATTCTATTGTACCATACATGGTGCACTGTAATATGTCAGTCATTTTAAGCAGTTTCAACGGACTTCAGAGTACATATTTGTTGTTAGAGCTGTATCATTACATTAATATTTATATTAATATACATTACCTTATGTTATATATGAATGAATGAAAAATGAGAGGTTGACAAACATTTGAGTTTATAAATGGATAATTGAGCAGTGAAAAACACTATGGTCATGCTGTGAATCAAACCCCAGCCTCCACATCCAAGCTGACTTAGACCTAACGACAGCGTCCGACAGTATAGGTTAATAAAACCCACGTTCTACCAAATTTTTTTTGACAGGAAAATTTACGCAACCCAAAGGAAAATTGCGTAGATCACAAGACTGAAGATTACATATGTTACCAGCTTCATGCAATGTAAAAATTGCAGTCACAAATCTTGATTTAGCGGCCAAAAATGTAAAAAACCAGCCTTTACTAACGTTCTACCATTATTTTAATATTAAGCTGAACCTACAGTTCTGACTTTAACGCATTTTGGTAGAGCGTGGAGCTACTTCAGAATATATTATAACTAGGATTCCTACCAGCATTCTACAATTGCAGTAACACTCCTGTTGCAAAGCAATGCAACAGCTGCCCATCAATGTTATTTCTAAACGCAACTATTTCTGTCCACATGCAAAACCATGAAACAATCTATCCATTCATGATCACTCCTTCCAAACAAAACATATACAAATAAACCCCCAAAATTAAAATTAAACTTGTTATGTTCATCGTTGAAGTTCAGAATACTTTCATTTGAAAATCCCCAGACCCATGGGCCCCGATAACTAATTTTTATGATGCACCTTGTCCAAAAATGCTCAATTTTCTTTCAAAATTTCGCTCCAAAATTGCTCCCAAAAAACTCAGACAATCTTGGACAAAATACCTTGGGACACCCCGCGCCCCTGTTCAATGTTGGCTATAGGATTGCTGTTCAAAGGGTACATTCACTTCTATAGCGCAACATTGGAAAGGGGCGCGGGGTTTCATGTTATCCTCTCACCTAAAATTCAGTATTACATTTGCGACGTACAACAAAGTGTCCCAACAATTTTGTCCAAGATTGTAGATTCATTTTACACTTCTCCATAGATTTAATAGGTATAGAATTCATTTCAAGTTTTTTATCATGAATGCCTGAGATTTGCCCACACCAGATGGAAATGGAGCTTAGTGACTTCGTAATTATAGTTCACAGCAAAACACAGCTAGTAGGTGGAGGTTTGCCAAGCTCTCTGCCTGGAGTGAGTACACCCCTCTGTATCAGTACGTGTTCTTACAGCACGTCGAATATCAAGTGCAAGCCTTTGTGTATCTATCGTCTAATCTCTGTTTTTAGTCTCTCATCATATTTAACGGACATGTCATCAACAGCAACCGATCCCACAATCAAAACTACAGTGCCGTACGCACAGATGACAGATATCGGCAAATCTTGCATGATGATCAGCACACAGAGTTTCCTGCACAGGAAATTGAGCTCCCACAGAATATATCCCTCTTCCCTGTTATAATGAAAATATCTGTTTTCATCCGAGTTTTGAAATCTGTCAACCGAGAAAATTATCCACAATGACAGACCATGCTTCATTACCTTTTAATATCACTGACATATTTTTTGAGTTTCAATTAGAAATTTTACAGGCTTGTGTATCACCTGTACCATAATAAGTAATTAAAGCATTTTCTACCACAGTCATAAAAAAGAAAAAAAAAACCCAGTACATATTTCACAGGAGAAGCACAGCAATTTACTCAAATGTGTGTTGATACTGGAATGATGCTTGGATGATGAACCAGGAGGTCTAGACGTATCAAACAGTTTTAAGATGTCTCCACGCCTACGACTACAGGGGAAATAGGGATGTCCAAATATACAGTGTTGAATGAGGATTAGCTTCAATCAAAATATGTAACTTCAGCAGAGTAGTTTTGCGGAGAAAAGCGAAACACACAAAAAAAAAACAGAATGCATAAATGCACTGTGGTTTCGATGATTTCATTGTGGAGACTTTTATGAATAATATTTGACGACTGATATGTATCATGTCTCAACATGCACAACTGCATGTTACAATAATGCAATTACAGTCATACAACACCTACACATTACTGTACATATGAGACTGTAGCTTCAAGCTTCCCTCACTGAGATATTGTGTTTACTACTGAAGGTTGTCACAATTTGATCCCTCTTGACCCTAATGACCTTCGACCTCCACCAAAAACAATAGGGTTTTTCTATTCGATGGAATGCAACTACACATTATAGAGATCAGTCAAACCTTCCCTCCTTGACATATCCTACTGACAAGGTTTTCACAGTTTGAATACTGTTGACCCCAAATGACCTTTGACCTCTATAAAAAACAATAGGGTCCTTCTTCTCAATGTGGTACACCTACATACCAAATATAAGATCTGCCCAAGCTTCCTTTCTTGAGATATCCTGTTTACAAGGTTTTCACAATTTGACCCCTGTTGACCCCAAATGACCTTTAACCTCTCCCAAAAAAAAAAATAGAGTTCTTCTACTTAATGTAGTACACCTACATGTCCTAAATATGAGATCTGTCCAAGCTTCCCTTCTTGAGATATCGTGTTTACAAGCTAAGGTGTCACAAACATAAACACATACTGTACACACACACGCACATACACACACGCATGCACCAGCACCCATGCATGATTACAAGGTTCTGGTTATCATCGAAACCAAACAAAGAAAAAAGGTGGGATTTTGCGTTACAGCAGTGACGAAGATGAATTAGATGCTATTACTTTTCAACAGTGTTCCCACTTAGGTGAGAGACTTGGTGACTCCCACATTTGTCTCCTGAATACCATACAAAGATGAATCTTATGCAGGAAAACCCTGCTCACTTTTCCACAGCTGAGGTTGTCCCTGCAATTATATACAAATTATATATTATATTCTATTATATAGACTCCAAACAATCACCAATGAACCCCAAAATTACCATATGTACACCATAACAAACAGCAGTCAGGATTTAAGGCCTGAATGTAGCACATACCACAAACAATATCAAACATGAAATCTCACAAAATCTAAAAAGAAAATTCACGGAATACAGGTGCGTAACAGAAGACCAACAAGTTTGTGCTGCAGGGACATTATGACCAGTACAATTTAGGTACAGTCTGCCAAAGAGGTTTGTGTGTTTAAGATGATAGAGAAGGTAAACTTTCACTCATTAATGCAATAAAGCACTGGCAAGTGTTACCATTTACACTACCAGCAAGATAGTATTATCTCACTCTGGGATTTCTGGTTGAGACATTAAAATAGGTAATGGGGTGAATCTGCAGGAAATTAGATCTTCGCCAGGACACCCCTCCCTCCCATTTTCGTATACCGTCTGTGATTTAATATTTCCAAGCATTTCCAAGATACTGTACTACTGTAGTGAACTAGTGAAGTGCTCAGACTGACACCTCACTCTGCAGTATGACTTCTACACTGCAGTCCTAAAAATGTGAGTTCAGACTCGTTCATAAAAATACAGTAACAGCTTTAGTTAGGTAAGTAACTTTCACCACAATTTTTTAACAAATTGGTATTAAAGAGAGAATAGATTAGAAAGATGAGAATAGATCATGTTCTAAGAAGATGTGAGCACAGATGATGGTGGCATTGAAGGATCAACTAAACATGCTTTCAAACATACTATGGGGCCATCAACAGCTAATTCTGAAGTAACGCTACTTCCGGTAGTCATTACAAGATACTTGTACCATACCATTAGACAAATCAATGACTGAGGTCAAACAAATCAAACAAAGTTGATTCAGCTAGCCATCATCTGTGGGTTTGTTGTGTTCACAAGCTTATTAGATCCTCCTCCTCTCTTTAGTACAGACACTGTCCCTCTAAGTTTCATAGGGATAGTTTCCAATATTTTGAGAACATACTTGAAATTTGTTTTCCTTTTGTTTTGTTTTCCTTTTTTTAACATCGATCACTAACCTTGTAAACATTTTTTTTTTTGTCCAGTGTCTTTCAAACATCTGTCAAATCTTGTTTTGAAAATTTGCTCTGTCTGACACTGTGCACATGAAAAATAAATTGGAATTGGAAAGAATTATTTATGCTGCATATTTAATTTGACAATTAAAGGTGTTGAACTTTGAACTCACAGAGTTTCACACACTGTGCAATCACCTCACATTTTACACCAAAACATCATTTTGCGTTCCTGGTGTAGAAAATCCAAGTAGGCGCACATCTTAGCACAAGGGAACTATTCTCCCATAGTCTAAGATTTAAAAATAATGTACCGTATGCAGACAGACGTTATTATTACACTGAGTACTTACCTTCACAATTTCATCATTATGTTCCTTGTGGCTACCATCATCGTCTTTAGCATCATCATTGAAAACAGCTTCCAATACTAAGAACAACAGCAGACCGGCCAAAAGAAACACACCATGCTGAACCCTTCCACTTCTGTCTCCTGTAAGAAAATAACAAAGACGTAAGAAAACATCCACTTGGAGGAAGCTTATAAATATGAATTTTAATTTTTCATAACCAGCAGAAGAAGCTGACAGTTACAGCTACTTTAACGTAAGTTGCATACAATTGTTCAAGTTATTGTATAGAGAAATGGACAAAAGCGATCTGTGGCAATGCTGTAGCTATACCCCCACTTAGCGTACTCTACATGTTCTTGAAACTTAGAAAGTGGCAATGTAGAAACTGTCCTTTGCTACAATTTGACAACCGTAAGACACATGTTTTTCATGCTTAGTACTATAATGCCTAACATTTTTGCCCACTTTGCAATGACAATGTGTCAAATGACCTACAACCATATCACATGATCATACTATTTATTACCACATCTGCCAATTTTTGGTACCTGTTCTGTTAAAAGGTCTTCTATACTGGTTCTTCAGAGTACTCACTATGTGGCTATAACTTAACTAACGACATCAGTAACATTTGAAATATAGTAACCTGTAAATTCATAATACCATGAGACCATTTTTTGGTATACTATATATCTTCGGAACCAATTTCTGAAGTTACTGTACATGCACTATAACAAGGTCTCCTCATAACGTGCAATAATTCGAAGCATGTATGCCACACTAGGGATTGTCCTGATTATGTAATTGACCTGCCACTGGTTGTAAGTAAAATGACCTCATGTTACAAATTTGCTAGCACTGCCTCTTCCCTGTGTGACCACATGTTGTGTGAACTTCTTCAGCGAGTACTACATTAGATGAAATCCAGGATTGGGTAAAGCGTTTCCTCCAAGGAATTATCAAGTGTGTCAATACACTCATTTTACAAGAGTTTTCTTCACTAGATACTTTCATGGAACGGTGCACACATAGGCACTTGTTATTGCTCACATTGCATCAACTTAAGGAAATAACTGAAACCCTGTCCTTTTTTTTTTTTCCATTATTGCCCAAGAACATTAGCGCATCAGACTGACGACAAAGAACGTGTCGAAAACATGTCACAGAGGTAGAAATGCTGATAGGGTATGAGACTTGATCAGGTTCCAATTAGCGTAGTGGTATTCATTATGCTGATTAAAAAATCAGTGAATCATTGAGATACTGTAGATAGGTCAATGGTGTGCCTCAGTGAACCAATTTTACTCTGCCAATGGGGCCGCTGCAGCAGTAGAAACTTTGATATGAACAAACTGTACCAAAAAGTGTTCTGAAAGAAGACTTCACTGAACTTTTGACCTGAATAGTTGTGAAACTGCGTGACTTCTCTGCACTTTGACCTCTTTCAAAATAGTTTGAAAATTACTCATCTGCAGGGATCTACAGTCTGACCAGTGAGTAACTTGAAAGAATTGCATACAGTGCCATGCTTCCTCTGTCAGTGCAAAAAAAAAAAATATTTGTACATAAGAGAGTCCCAATTGCTGACAGTGGTCACTATTACTAAGTACCTGGTTTGAAATGAGAAAAAGCCTCTGGCAAAAGGTGCAAAAACACATCTCCAAGAAGTCCACCGACTGCAAAACTCAGAAACAAATTCAGTCTTCTGTTTCCATCTGGTGAGAGAAATTTCACAAGGTTTTAAGCTTTAACAACATTTCTTGAATTATGCGATCAGGTGCATTTACACTAACCAAGCACACCTGTACACACCTACACAGTCGAAAATCAATTTCAGTACACAGGTAGTTACAGCATGACACAACATGGGATATTACGGTACAGTAGCTGTAGTGTAAAGCAGCTTAGCATGCAGTACCATGGCAAAAGGTGCAAAAACGCATCTCGAAGAAGTCCACTAACTGCAAAATTCAGAAAAAAATTCAATCTTGTTTCCATCAGTTGAAAGAGAGTTCACAAGCTTTTAATCTTTAACAACAGTTCTTGAATTATGCAATCATGTGTGTTTACACTACCCAAGTACATACACCTGTACACACCTACAGTGTATACAGGCAAAAATCAATTTTCATGTATACAGGTAGTAATACTGCATGACACAACATGTGATGGTTACTGTACAGCAGCTATAGTGTATAGCAGCTTAGCACGCAGTACCATGGCATGCAGAGCAGTCCCAGAGTACCACTCTTGTAACACTCCAGTGAAACAGCCACAGAAGTACTGTTTCATCATCAAAGCAAATTGCAAAATGATAACAGTTTAGGCATCTGTGATTCTGGGCTGCTTGATACACTCGTCAAATTCTATGAAATTCCTCAGTGTGAACTCAGATACTGCAATTTCCCAGATTCCTAGGGTTAATGAGCTCTTTGTACTGTACCAAATAATACACTACACAGTATTGACTTTGTTAAAAATAAAACAAAGATGACCAAACAACAAATCAAACAATATTGTCTAACTCCAAACCATTTATTCTTTCAAACAGCACAATTTCTCTTAAATTCTCTTTTTCTTCCTACCTTCATATGGTTTACTTTAAACTTTACAAAACTGCACTCAGAATATGTATGCAATATGTACTTTCCATCTTTCTCTTCAATGTTTTCTTTATCAAGAACATTAGTTGAACATTAGTGGCTTAGTTCACTTTAGAATTTGAGGATCAGAAAGTATGAACACTCATCAAGGGATCCTATTCCATGTTCATCGCTGATGAACACTGGCAAATGTTGCCCACACTTTGCGATCAGTGTTCAGAGGGTAATAAGGCAGGGGTGAACCAACAATCCCATTCATACCAAAACTTGCTCCCGGGACCCCCATTTAATGTCCTTATCCAGCAGACGGCAGTGTATCCACCGGTCTTTAGCCACTTTCCTAAAGGCCAGGAGGGGTGGAGGACCTGCCCGGCTCAGATGAGCCTTACTGAAGCTACAGGTATATTGAGCAACCTGAAGTGGACGAGACCGAAATTGGACGACAGGAACCGAAATTGAAATCACCAAGTAATCCCCTTAGCACCACTGTATAAAAACCTTTACTGAAGCATGTCTTGAGTTTTACAGTTTCCAGGTGTGCTAGGAGTGTGGTAGGTGTGCTGTCTTATGAAACTTTCATAGACTACCTGTGTTCTCATTTTTCTTCCAGGTGAGCAAAAAATCAGATCTCTCACAGTGATTTGAGGTGAGTGATGGTGTGCAATCACACTTGCAAGCCTCCAAATTCAAGGCCTGCTGAACAAGGAAATTTGAGTCCCCAGAAAATTTCCGAGTGGTTCCACCGAGATTTGATCCGGGGACCTGGTGGTTGCAAGACGGACAGTCTAACCAACAAGCAAACCCTCCACCCTTTTGTATCTTTCATATTGATATCACCCGTCACACTGACCTACTGTACCTTTTCACATCAATATCAACGTACACGTTTCCTCGTGATTTCAATGACCACTTGAAAAACTCAATTCATCCTTCATGATCAGAGTGCCTTTCACTCTTGTTAGAACCCAGCATCTCAAAAGTAGCCATCCCTTTACCACAGTTAATACATGGGTCCAAAAGTATGTACAGTAAAGTGTTTGCCAAAGAATATTAACAATCTACAAAAAGCCTTAAAAATCATTTAAAGCATTGTTGCATCTCAAACTGTACCCCGATGAGTTATTTGTGGTATATTTGTTTCAGCATTGTAGGTTGCTTTTTCTTGAAATTTGACTTCTTGTTAGCTGTTCTTTGTTTTCCCTTTGTTTCTATCAATGGGACCATACATAATACGCTAATTACAGCTCTTCTTTGGATTAAACTCACCCAGGGTTGTTGGCAAGTCACTTTTTGTCAAGTCACCAATTATTTCATGGCAACTCATTTAAGAAGAAAACAAGTCAAGTCACTTCATTTCATGGCAAGTCAAGTCTCAAGTCAATCTACTTTAAATCACAAGTCCTTTTTCTCCATGTCAGTGTGAAGTCACAAGTCACGTACAGTAACTCGTGTCAAATAGTTTACATATTCCTGCTTTAATTTCCAGAGTTACTGTACACACTGGTCATGTGAGAATGATCCTTAGGTTTTGTCAACCTTAAAATGTTTGTGGAAATTTTCATAGCTTTGCCCCCTGGAAATGGCCCAGGTATGCCACTGTTGTCTACATGACTATTAAGATGTCAAACAAAATTTAAAGTCATTGTGGGGCTATCAACTATATACTTTGATTCCACTCAATACACTGTACACATCCAAGTGTTGAACTTTGGCAAGTTTGTGCCAACACGAAGCACTTTTTAGGGGTCGACATGGTGGCAATGGTCAAGTCATTTTTTAGCAAGTCAAGTCACAAGTCTTCTATTTTTCAAAAGCAGCAAGTCGAGTCAAGTCAAAAGGCATTCCTTTCAAGTCAAGTTACAAGTCAAAACTAGAAAGCCAAAAGGCTTAGTGATTCCTTGCCTCATGATATATATTGTAACAAACATGAATCGCCCACATGGCAAGCATGAGATCCCACACAGGTATCCTACTTGGGATACCATCTTAGTAAGGTCAAAACCTTTTGAATTCTTGTGACCCAAAATGACCTTTCACCTCCACTTAAAACGATAGGGATCACCTACCCTATATGGCCATCAACACACTAAATATGAACAATTCACAAACTAAGTATAAGATCCCTCACATTTATCACCCTTAAAATATCATGCATACAAAGTTTTGACCTTTTGTCACCCAAATAACCTTTGACCTACACAAACATGAGAAAACTCCCAAACGGATATGATGCTGCAGGGGAACAAATTATATTTTGTCGTGTCTAATAACTTGATAAAAAGGTAAACATGTTTATTTAATCAAAATTATAGCACTTTATTTTGTCGAGTTACAGCTATTGGTGGCAGCTCTTTCGTATTTGATTTTTTGGCGTGATGCCCTTCCCAATGGCTAAGAGGTCCTTGAAAATTAGCAAAAACTGATAACCCTATTAAACCAGAATCTAGCATGACTTGCAATTTTGCCTTTAGTCTCAACACACAGTACAAGTTTCCTTGGTTTGATACACAGTAGTCATTTGTTTAAAGCTTAGCTGAACTACTGTAAAGTGAAATAGGGCATTTAGAATACACCCAACATGGCGTACAAAGAAATTCGCTTTAACCATTGTTAAACCATTCAGTCTCATCAATAAATATCTGTCAAAGCTTCATCTCCTCAAAACATTATGCATGTGATGAGTAACGGATGCATCATTTGAATTTTAAAAAGTTTGGGTGCACAAATTATTGTTGAACAACAAATAAGTAAATTTCTGATCTGTGAGAATCTTATTTCTTGAAAATAAGGCTACAGTAATTGGTTATTCTGAATAATCTATCATTTTATGTCCACAAATAATGGTTTTAAAAATATGGTTGTTTTCTGTAAAACAAACGACCTAATTCCCTTTAAGGGCTAAACAGAGACACTGTTTATACAGTAAACGGTTAAGTCCATTGTGCACCTGGCTCAACAGACTGTATGATTTATTCTGGACATTGTGGTTTCCACTGGCAGTCAACTGTGATAAATTATGTCAGATAACAGTGGCCAATTTGAACAGAGGTGGGTCAGTTACAATTTGATTCATTCAATTAAGCAATCACAGTTCATGCACGCTCAAGGGTATTTGATCCAAATTATCAGTAATTTAGTTCTTTTTATAAAGCTAATAACCCGTGGTATATTTAATCAATTCCAATTTACAATTCATGCATGCTCACATGTCCTTATAAGGACAGTGGCATGAGGTTTGCCAAATAATAATCTTTGATACCAAATTTAATGTTGTCTTCATCTTTTCTTTATGGTTATCGAAGAGACAATGTTGGTATGTACTAAAAGAAGTTCTCAAATCAACAAGAGGATTCTACGTTACAAGTATAAAATTCACTAGAAAGACCGTTCTTTAAATATTGTAGATTTTCACATTTTGACCTCCCATTTTCACCTCTGCCAAAAAAAATAGGGATCATCTACTCGATATGGGCAATCCACACCCTAACTATGAGATCTCTCACGTTTATCGTTCTGGAGATATCGTGTTTACAAGCAATTTTCACGGTATTTACCTTCTGACCTCTGGTGACCCTTGTACTCAATAAGATACACCTACACACTTCGTATGACATCTGCTCAAGCTTCTCTTCTTGAGATATCGTGTTTACATGGTTTTCACAATTTGACCCCTGTTGACCACAAATGACCTTTGACCTCCACTGAAAACGATAGGGTTCCTCTACTCAACATGGTACAACTACATACTAAACATGAGATTTCTACAAGCTTCCTTTCTTGAGATATCGTGTTTACAAGGTTTTCACAATTTGACCCCTGTTGACCCCAAATGACCTTTGACCTCCACCAAAAACGATAGGGATCATCTACTCAATAAGGGCAACCTTCATGCCAAGTATGAGATCACTCAGAGTTACGCTTCTTTAGAAATCGTGTTTACAAGCAGACGTCACACACGCACATACATACATACATACACACACACACACACACGACATCACCATCGCATAGATTCCTCTGCCTTCGGCAAGGAATCAACCAGAAAGTCAAATGACTTTGTGATTCCTTGAGGATCTCAGATTTTCATACACACACAATCACTTACAAACCAAAGCAACCCAGTGGAGAAGGGAAGGGACCATATCAAAATGAAAACAAAATGCAAGAATGACAACCACATTCATCACTGATGGGTTTGATGTTTCCAAGTGCTAATATGAATGAGTACTGTAATGTCGTTCACTCAGCACTGATGACAATTGCGGTCATGAAGGACGTAATTCACAAGTTGATAGAAAGTTTGCGACACCAAATGGTGGTTACAGCCATGAGATTGTGCAAGTCAGCAAAGGCAATCTGGAACAGTGTTGCCTCCCAAGGGAGTGTTTACTGTGACTAAAGCAACAAAGTACTCTATAAATCTTGACAGGGGTTTTGGGGCAAGGGATATTCTCTGAAGGCTTAGAAAAGCTATGTTAAGTGGTTATTTGGTATAGAAAAAGTACTTTAAATGTTCCACAAATTGAAAGGATATGAGACAAACGTCTATCTACTGTAGCAGCGATCTCTGCTATAAAACGTAGATCGACATTTTGGTAAATTTCAATAGGGAATAAATATGCATTATTTTCCTACATGAGTGATTTAACCTCTTCATATGTTCACAATCAGGACATGTAAAATTCTCTAAGTATCACATGTTGGGCTTTTGAACCCAGGATACATCTTTGGAATGATAGAACTTACTACATTCATTTCATGTCACATTACAGTGATGACAAGTCTCTCATGGGGCAATTCAAACACAGACATCAGCTGCTCATCAAGTGCTAACAATGTTGATACTTTCAAGTTCTAGTTGAATTCAGTTGCTAAGATACCTTTCTTAATATGTTTTCATACTTTCAGCTCTGGTGACCTCAAATGAGCTTTGACCTCCATGACAAACAATAGGGATCATGTACTCACAGTGAACTACTGTACCAACACACCAACTTTGAAGTTCAAGCACTTTTCCCTTATTGAAATACTGTGTTTAGAGGTTTTCACACTATGTCTTCTATTGACATTTCACAAGACCTTTGACCTTCACAAAAAATGACAGACATCATCTTCTCATCAGCTGCTACCAATGGCAAGGGTTTAAAATTCCAACGACACTGTTTGCTGCGATATCCCATTGATAGGTTTTCATTCTCTTAGGCTCTGGTGACTTCAAATGACCTTTGAACTCCATGAAAAACAACAGGGATCATTTGCTCAAATGAACTACCTACACACTCTCTTTGAAGTTTGAGCACGATTACCCATTACCTTCTTGTGATATTGTGTTTACAAGCCAAAGCGTCTCACACACACACACACACACACACACCACACCAACGCATAGATTCCTTGCTTGCCTTCGGCAGAGAATCAGAAATGGGGACTTCAGTCAATTCGAGTCACAAGTTAGTGACTCAAGTCAACAACTCTGAATTCACCTGACATCTACACTCATCACCTCTTCAGTCCACTTTTGTTTAAAGAAAAAGAATCATTGCCCAAGACAGTTACAATTCAACCAATCACAAATTACATCTACACCTCCCAAAGCCTGTCTAAAATTCCTCCACATGTGTAATAAAAACAATGAATCCCTCTGTACACTGCGTGAGCTTCTCTGAATCTTTTGAATTTGCTCTAAATGAAAGAGTACAAACAGTGGACAATTTTGCTACAACCAAGCCAAAAATATATTGGGGTGATGAGCTACTACCTTTAACTTACACAAGTTATCCTACCCTACCAGTCATGTTCACAAATCACAACTCTACAATACATTCAATGAAAATGGCAGAAATTTAAAAAAATTAAATTAAAATTTTTCATACTTAAACTCACTTGGTATGTATCTCAACCCTTTGCATACAAGACAACTAACACAAGCAGTACGGAATTTAATTAAATCTAATTAGTGAAGTCAACCGACTGCATGCATAATTTATGAATGTGGATGTATACAGTGTGTTTATGAAGCAGTTTAGTACCAAAAGGATCAGGTTGGTAAATAATATCATACAGTGTCATGAAAAAATTAAGATGCCCAAGACCACCATCATACAAATTCTCTAGATCCAGCAGACCAGTATCCTGTCAAAATAATTTTACTAACACAAAACAATGCTTCCACTATGCTGATGTTGTAGGTACTGCAGGTAGGCTACTGTAGTAGTAATTAGTAAACATAACAAAATATGTTATTTTTATCATTATATTTCATTATTACAGTGCAAGCAGTTGTACTGTGGAAGCGTACCATTGCCTATTGGTTAACTTAGCATTATAAGCATATACTTTGGGGCAGGATAGAGATCTGTTGGGTCTAGAGAAACTATTTCTCTTCCTAGGAGAGCAGAGGGCAAGACCACAAAGGAACATAAATACTGTGGGTAAATCCAGAATACTGATACAGACTACTGTACATGCTGTACTATACTGTACATAAGCTGCAGCATTTGGTTCAATGTACACTACTGTGCCATGTATGCCAAAGAGTGGAAAAGAGGATGTAGGCCTACAGTACAGTTACGCACTCGTCAATTGTAACCAAGGCCCTCCCTACCCGGGCCATAGTGGAGTTGTTGCAACACTCTTGTCAGGGATATGCGGTATAGTTTGCCCTGGCATCTGCATGCATGGAATGTGATGACACTTTAAGCAGGGATGTGCATAGTAAAAAATGGGCTGGGACATTTGCCCTGGGATGTGCATGAAGAATAGCCTTGTAAATTTTCAGGTCATGAGCATCAAAGTTAACCGGGATGTGCAGTTGAATGTTGCCCTCCTCTACCAGTACTTCATTTGGATGTAGCCGGGAAGGAAACATGCTTGTTACATTTCTTTAAATCACATCCTGGCCAAAGTCCCTGCTTTGCTTGGGTATGGGGTCACACGTGGTTACAATTGACATGTGCATTACTTGGCCAACTGTGTGCAGCCATGTATGCACCATGTGACATGGGGTATCCCAATATCTGTTACAGCTTACACCAGCCTTCCTCACTTTAAGTTTTATGAGTGCCACATGTCCATGTAACAGTAATGCTCCACTGACTGCCATTCCATTGGGAAGGGACCACAGTTTGCTGCCTTTTTTTATACTCCTTGCTTAGACACAAAATGGTGCAAAATTTGCCCACTTTTCCAAGTCAAATTTTCCCACAAAACATGACAGCCTTTGAAGTGAAACTTTCAAAAGAAAAACAACAGTTTTCCTCTTTTCAATAGCCTTTCAGAGTATTTCTTATAATTTTATTTTCTTGAAAATCCTTCCAAATCACACTCCGTGTGGCAGGCATATCAGCAAAAGTGTCTGAGCATTTTCTACTACAGTGCAGAATGCCCATAGTGCTAATCTTGTGAGAAACTTTACCAAAGCAACCAGAATATAAACAGTGGTTTTCATTCAATGTACAGTAACAACAGTCTTGTGCACAAATTTCTGGCACGGATCTGACACCTGCTGTGAAGTAACTCTACAATGAGACATGTACAGATGCTACAAACCACTTCATTTACTTTAAAAGGTCAAAATACCACAATAACAGCAGCTACCTTATAAACAGACCACTTGTAACATTTTTTGCCTTAAATTTTCCTTGGACTCATCTACGATAGCTCTACTCCCGATTCAAGACCTACAGTATTCTTCTTGGCTGAATATGACCTTTCACATCTTCCTTTCAAGACAGTTTCCTTGTCCTTATGGACACCAGTTTCAGGAGCTTCCTATTTTTGAACACCAATTGTACAAGCTACTCTACTGTTCTGTCACCAACACATGCACACATACACAGACACATGTTATCATCACAATCACATGGGCATACCATTTCATCAATTGAAGAAAAGTGGTTGGATCTCTGACAAAAACTGATGTATAGTCAACAAAGTCTGCAGTGAACTGTACTCTATACAGCTGGTGTTTGCATTACGTACTGTATAAGGATACTCAATCAACTATATTACGACTCCTCTCTGACACTGTGACCCGATTCCCAAGTTTCACTAATGTACATTGTATGTGTGACAAAGTGAACCAAATATGCCTTACTGAAAAATTTCATATTGTTATGTTGCACACAAAATACATGGCGTTGTATGCAAAGCAAAATTTCGTATTGAAACTCATAGGCAAAGTTATATTTCGGATACCCACGTGATTGCATACTTCGGGAACCCACGTCTGGGTGTTGGACCCAGTGCAAACACTATTAACAGAACCTCTTTAATGATCAGCCTTTGCCCACTGTATCTATAGTATCAAAGTTTGACCAACTGCTTGAAAAATTCATCACCCCAAGCTATATTTTGCCTGGGGAAAACCAAAATTTGCAATAGGTTCAGCTCTTTGACTGACAGCAAATTCAAACAATGCGAAGTAGCTCGATCATACTACACAACATACATTACATACTGTAGTCCATGACTTTGATTACACATGTGGAGGAATTTTAGACAAACTGTGGGAGGGACAACACGAAAGTGGTTGGGAAAATTGGAACTGTCTGGAGGGATCAGTCTTTGTCTTTAATGTAATTTTAGAATCTTAATACTTGGTGATCTCTTTTAAGGTGAATTAGCCAGACAGCACACAAAAGATAAAGCCAGATGAACCCACCTGCATGGCCACCTGCATGCTTTGTGTCAAGTGGTAGGGCGAGAGGTAAAATTCCTGTCAAGCCAACCAGGAATGTTGCTAACAGGGCACATACATAATCTTTTCTCTCTCCATCTTCACTGATTGCGTCAAAATTAGAATGTCGGTCAGTGTTGACAGCATCTTCACTGATTGTGTCTAATTTCCGAGATGGTTTCAGATGAAGGCTAGATGTTGGCTTTCTGATTCGGTGGATGTCTCCACTACTTTGATGGAAGGCAGTTGATAAAATGCATACACTGAGACCAAATTTCCACAGGAAGCACAAAACCATCATTTCCTGAAAAAAAGAAATTTAGAAAAAAGGTCTGCACTACTTCCTCTCTTACTAACACTTAGTATTATGACAAGAAAATAATAGCAAACCAATACTGCTGAATAAAAGTGGTTAATGTTGTTCTCCAGACATGAGTGAAGTTAGATTTTGTGTTTTAAACAGCAGTTTGAACAATCCCACATTTTCAAGTGCTTCACGGACTTACATTTGAGTCATACTGTTCTGCAATGTACGATGCTCATATGATATTAAGTCACACAGCATGCAAATGAATCACACATTATGTGGACAGCCAGAAGGGAACAATGCAATTTCACCACCCCACAGCAAATTAAATCCCTACAACAAATTCCTAACAGTTCAACAAAATTGTTCCAGCCCAAACTCAGATACGATTTTGGAATTTGTGACAAGTGACGTCGACAAGGGTATGAGACAACTAAAACAGTTATTACAGGGTTTTTTAGTATTTGATTTTTTGGGGAGTTGTTTTTTTTTTTTTCCCTTCTTTTCTCACAAAGTTACAGACATTCTGTGAAATCCTGCAGAGAGAAACGAGAGAAGTTAAAGTTGCCAAGAGGTTAGAAGAAGATTCGAACCAAGGATTTTAAGATAACAATCGCACAACAGTCGTAAGCGTAACCCACTATGCTATGACATCGAATTTGGTTGATGGGTGTTCAAAGACAGATTTATGGAATACATCCCCGATCCCCCTGCCCTGGGCTGTAATACATGCTAACCAGTTTAATGAGATTCGTTAACCCCATTACTACTGCACCGTATGAACCATAAATGCATGTTCAACAGTTATTCGCAGCCATCACACAATGTATAAATTAGTTTTCTTTGTTTTGCCGAACCCTATTTTTAATGTAAACATGCACTTACTTGTTTGAGTTTTTGTTGCCTTTTGTCTTGGTCTAGGCTAGGCCTAACTATACTTGTGCATTACATCAAATAACTGCTGTACCATAACCTGACAGCCTGACATAACACTCTTATTAGTGGGGGGAGGGGGGGGGTTAAGCAGTACAAGTACAAATTAGTATTAACTAGTAGTACTAAGTTACTTCTTAGCACAGCGTAGGACCTTAAGTATGACTGCATGAATTCAGAAAAGTGTAGAAATATACTGACATTGGCAGTTAGGCCACTTCACTATAGTAGATTGGCTATGTCGTCCACCACTGAGTTCTTCAGCCTGCTTTCTGCTCCAGTCATCATCCAACAAAATTTTAATATGGTTTCGTTTTCAAAATACCGTTGAATTTGACTTGTACTGCATCTGTACACAATACAGACTGTCAAGTTCTCTCAGTTACTAGTTAGTCAGTGAGTCTCACGCTCGATATTCGTACCGTCAGACTCAGCGTTAACTGTTGTCGAGTCAGCTGTTTAATCAATAACAGCACACGTACCACTACTTGCACTTGTAAAGTATGGTGAGGTGCCGGTGCATGGTGAACTTCACTTGCTGTCACAACCAGCAACGATGTTTTGATTTTGTGATATAACAACATTGGACACGTCGTCCATGTACAGCACTGGGATTTGTTTTAAGTGTCTAGCGCCCTCGAAAATTTGAAACTGAAACCCAATGTCCAGCTGTAGTAGAAATCGGGAGGAAAAATAAAATATAGAACATTTATCACATAGGCTATTTACGATGTTGATATTGTCAAGGAAAACAACATGCAGCAAATTCATAAGCAGGGTATGATACAAGCTGGTTGAGACAAATTTAATGTCTCGTTAAAGCCATTCTTGAATTAGTTATTACAGGTGCTCCATTGCAACTGAGGTATCGGTCTTCCGCGGAGGCGGGAGGGGACCCCCACTGATGAAAATATCCACTCGTGAAATAGTGACAGCAACTCCTCTCGGCCAAAAAAAATAGGCTGCTGTCAAATACAAATAGACGATAAGAAATCGTCTCGTGGCATAATTTTGGATCATCTGTCACTTCAATTATCAACTTTTTTTTCTCACATGTGGCCAGCCCTCTCTTGAGAATTAATTTGTGGAGAACACTAAGATTGCATTGCTGTAATGGAGAATTTATTTATCAACGCACGTTTGTAACGGTTTCATTTACACTGTTGCGCACCAGGACTGAATAAAACCAAAATTGTTCGTATTCGTATCTATGGACTTAAGTGCAGATCACGATAATGTCGCGACGACGGTGGGGAGGGGGAGCATGGAGGGCGCATGTCCCCAAATTTAGTTGTTCCCCGAAATAAGTGTAATTGAAAACTCGTTTAGGCCACATGTATTTGTCGCGGTGGGGCGGGGTTTTGGGTGAATAAACGGAAAACCGGGTTCTGGGAGTTGTTGATAAGTTGCCACGGCCAATTTTTTTTCCAGTATGCTCCATTGGTGGTGGCGCTTAGCTTAGAAAGTATATCCTGAGTATCTAGTATATCTGTCCTATATCACAGACCGTGATAATATTTGCTAGCCCCCTCACCAACATTACGGATTCACAGACTGGCGGCGGCCCTGAAAAACACTCACCAGGCAATCCATCAGATATGTGGAATAAAATGTCCCATGGAAGCATACATAGGTAATTACTTTTCTTCGTGATACATTTCTAATTTACGGTACTTTTAACATGGTTTGTTTACTTTCCATTTTAATTTTAAAATCAGTGTTTTTTTACTTTTATATAATCATTCGTCCATCGCCCATAACATAAAGAGCTTTCACGCAACTTGGCGAGTCCATCATTTTCTTGTTCCATTTTGACTGATCAGCAATACTTTAGACCTACATAAAGTATATCACGGACGCAACAATAGCCGATAATTAAAGGGTCAGGCAAGGTCGTGTGTTGCGATAATTCTGATAACAAGATTAGAAATTACAGACGATGGGAGAGAGAGAGTTTTGAAATAGACTAAGAAGGTGTCAATGTTCTCGAAGCGCTTTTAGCTCTGAGAATGAAAAAAGAAAGGCCCAACGTCCGGATGGATATGAGCGACAGAGAGAGAGAGAGAGGACGGACTTGAATCATGTGTTAGTTTACATAAAGTAATTGGCACGATACTGACAATGGCACATCGCCAAGCGTACTTGTAATTACCTATACTTAAAATGTCGGGTGACCAGCCTGCAAATTTTGAATGCCGAGATAGAAAAAAAAATATGCATTTTGGAATGAAAAAGACAAACTATCTTACCAAATCACTTTGTTCGCTCTTTTCCTTTTATCTGTTCTTCCTTTTGGGGTATATGTCATTGCAATTTACAGATAGTGGGCCTAATTCTACTAAGATGAACTTAACTAGAGTAAACCTTCAGAGACATCATGTAGGCTATATTGCACAATACATGTATATGTTAACGTCTCGGGTCAATAAATGAAAGCGGTCATATAGGTCAATTTTATAGGTCAACAGCAAAAAAGTGTTTCCTTGCAATTGTTTCAACTATAAATGCAAGCCTTTCAAATGTGGTCCTGAAGGTGTGTCACGTTTCCCACAAGTCAGTCCGCTTGCTACTCCCCAGTAATTTGATTTTGTATAAAGAGTAACTTGAACTGTCATACGGGCTTTATAAAGGGTAATTTGGAACAATTCAATAATCAAGCCAGTGAGGATCGGAGTGAAAAAAAGTTGCATTTGACGGGCGATATTACCGGTAACAAATATGTAACAAATATAGGCAATTTTGTTTGATTTATCTTTGAAACTTATAACAGCAACATTTTTAATTAAGCACCCAAGCGAATACTGGAGGAAGATGAAAACTGTTAAACATCGCTCACCTTTCTGAAATTGGGAAGGGTGGCGGGAAGTTTTAGAGTGATGAAAACCCACTGATGGCTACACCAATGGCGGATTCAAGTTTTCTTTTACTAATTATAGGACAGTTACGGGAGGAGTGTCTACCGAAGTGGGCCCTGGGCCGTTGTTGGGTCCCACCCCCATAGATTGCGCCATAGTGGTCTCTAACGTGGACGCAAATCCTTTAGCAGATCGTCCAGTTAAAAACAAACTAAATAACTCTGTCATATCACCAGACCAGCCACCAGTTGTAGTGGAAGAAAGTCTACTCATTCTTTCCCGAGCGAGGAAAGGCATATTTCTTTCCCGAAAGGACTTGATCAAGTAAAATATGCTTGTAACTTAATGGTATAGGCCAAGTTTTGCATTCCCCATACCGCCCAATTGTACGGTATTGGGGGTATACATGTTAGAGCTGCATTGTACAAGAGAATCCTTCACAGATTCTCAATTTTCCTTTTTTCGTCACTGTTTTTTTTTTTACGTTTCATGAAAAAGAGAAAATAAAAGAACCAACGAAGGAACGAAAGGAATACCACAACAAAAATTCTTCGTAGGATGTCCAATGTGGATAATGATCACGGAAACACCTTACACCATTGGTTACAGTGACGTAGCTATGGGAGGTCTGGGTGGGAAACACCCTCCCCCCCCCCCCCCCCCACAGTAGTATGAATCTGTTGGTGAATGAGTGATCTACTCGGGAAATTTCGAAACCTTCAATAAAAGGGGCCTATTCCATGGAAAGAAAAAAATACTGACAGTAACATTTCCAGATGCTTCAAGTTGCCGAAAATGGGAAGAGCAATTTCTTGCAGTGTGAGGGTATTTTTACTTAAAAATTTTCTGGTACTCTGCGATTCAACTGATGGTGGCTTAGCCTTTCCAAAATAATGCATGTGATTGTCTAAAAACTTTAGTGCGTATAACTGCAGCGCCACGCTATAATTCTGTGTTAAGCAATCTGACATGATTTCTTTTTGAGGTCACCTCATTTATACCCCCACCTTTTAAAAAGAAACCTAGGGCCTATACAGCTATGCCCCTGCCAGTGGCGGCACCAAGGGGAGGGGACATGGGGAATTTTTTCAGCCAACTCCCCCCTCACTCAGCTGAAGTGACCTGACAAATGTATACATATTTATGTTTATTCCATGTTTATATTCATATCTTTCTGTTCTAGGAAGTCCATGAGACTTAATTATTTCACTCAGAGATATGCTGAAATCTCAAAGTTTCCCGGGGTTTCTCCCCTGGACCCCCAACAGACTTTGCTTCTGTGTCTCACAAGAGGTCGTAAGTTTTCATATTTGAAGTGTACTATCCTGAGACTTAATTTTTGTTACCCAGAAATATTCTAAAAACTCAGAGATCATGGTGCACACCCATAGGGGGTTCTAAGTTCTCATCTTGTCAACTTCGAGGAGAGGAATAGCGGAAATAATTAAAATCGGATACTTAGATAGTTTTTAGATAGTTCTACTCTCACACCCCCCCCCCCCCTTCCACCGTAATTATTATTTTTTCCTTCAGCCTCGCCTGTTCTCTATAAGCAAAAAGTGTGCAATATGCTGCTGTTTATACTTTTGATTTTGAAACTACAATGCACGTAGCAACGTGAGATCAACTAGCCCACTACCCCCTGTTTTATTTTTTCATTTTTTTTGAGGGGGGTGGTGATCATAGCCTAGCTACGTATCTGGCATGTTTCTGTACTGCAAGAAGTCTTGTGTAGTATGTCAGGGGCCATGTGTCTTGCGAATATACCTTTTCTCATATTGAGGCGACATGCAACAAAAACTTTCGTGAATGTCTCTCAAAGGTATCGGGTTAACATCGAAACAATTTATGTTTCCCTCAAGGATGTGTACTGATATATATGCAAATTTCCAAATGATGTAAACGAATGCCTGGATCCAGGGATGTGTTAATTTCTCTGTAGAGGTAGCTGATCAGGCTTTGCCCGGAAGGATATTCACTGTTTAAAGTTGCTGGCAGAAGTTCATATTGTCATCCTTTATATTGTTACAATTACACAGGACTTTTATCATTATAAAAACGGCAGGTATATTATCACAATGCAGGTATAAAACGAAAACAAACAGGTATAGTTGTCACGGTACATTCGATCGAGTCAAATGTCCGTAATTCTCACCTCCTCGGTATAAAGTATATTGCGCAGTATAATGCCACAGTCAGACAGCTGGAAAATCTAACCAAACATAAAGCGCATGCATCCTTGAGGTTGGTGTAGCTCCATGGGTAAAGAAATTTAATGTACCCCCTATCACAATGAGTTTACGGAAGCAATTGCCCCTCCGTATTATATGTTCGTTATCCACTGCGGTATTTATATCAAGAAAACTTCAAACTTGCATCTTCCGTATAACTGATCTTCCAGTTAGGTTCCACTAGCGGAGATGAAGTAATGATAACTGATAGTTTTTGACTTTTGATCATATCTAGAGAAGCACACGTGTAAACTGAATGGAAGTTCCACCAGAGTGATATAATTGACTTGCTCTTAAAGGGAAATAAGGCGTTTGTTTGACAGAAAACAACCATAGATTTTAAAACCAGTGTTTATAAAGATCGAATGACAAATTATTCAAAATAAGGAAGGACCGTAGCATTCTTTTCAAGAAATAAGTTTCTCATAGAAAGAAATTCAGTTTTTTTGTTGCTCGACAATAATTTGTTCACCCAAACTTTTCAAAAGTCAAATGATGCATCTTCTATTACTCACCACATGCATAATGTTTTGAGGAGATGAAGGTCTTGCAGATGTTTATTGGTGTGACTGAATGGCTTAATAATGATTAAAGCTATTTTCTTCACTTGCCATGTTGATATATTCTAAACGCCCTATTTCCCTTTAAATGTATCAAAACTAAGTTTGTGACTGGACCATCCTTCTAAGTTTTAAAGACAGACCGAACTGAAAAATGTGAAGGAAAACTATAGGATATAAAAAGGGCTGGGATAATATATAGACACAAAAGACTTGTCAGTCTAATGCATAACAGCTTCAAACGGTAAAACATATGAACGCATGACTTGATTTAAAACCGAAAGTCCTTTTCTTTCAATTGTTATCAAAGAAAGATTTTAGTTCAGACCTTGACCTTTGCCTTTAAGAAATTGCACCCCCCCTCTCGGCGCCCTTCCTTTCTTCGTTTCTATTATGTTCCGACACCGTTTTAGAGTAAAACAGACATCGTTACCCTGCGTGTGAAAAGGCTACGGTAGCCTAGAAACGCAAATGAGATAGGAATTTAGCTGCGTCCCTCTGAAAAAGCTGTTAAAACAGCAACATAAATGAGATTTGATATAAATTTTACACAGGGGCGAAAAATAAGGAGTTGGGGAGGAAAAAAACGAATCATTACAACTCAAGAAGTAGGACGGCTTTAACAAACTTAAGATTATTACCTGCCTAAGTATCAGAAACTGAAAATCATGACCTAGAATTATCGAAATAAGTCTTTCTTGTTCTTTGAATTTCGTAAGTGCTTACTTCAGCTTAAAATTTGACACCACAGAAAAAAAAAATTATACTGACGTCATTGAAGATTGATCCCAAAATATTGCTGAAATGAAGTTTAATATTTCTCAAGACAATCAATTACTACCTTAACATCATTGAAACGGAAATTGAAGAAATATTTTCTGCAAAGTTTTTATTTATCGTTGCAAAAAGGGGCGGGACGGGGTGTTGGTATTTGGGCTTAAAGGGAAATAAGGCGTTTGTTTCACAGATAACAACCATATTTTTAAAACCAACGTTTGTGGACAAAGAGTGATAGAGTATTCAAAATAAGGCCGGACAGTAGCCTTCTTTTAAAAAAATAAGTTTCCCAGAGATAGAAATTCAGTTATTTGTTGCTCAACAAGAATTCGTTCACCCAAACTTTTCAAAATTCAAATGATGCATCTTCCTTTACTCATCGCATGCATATTTTTTGAGGAAAAGAAGCTGTTGTAGATGTTTATTGATGAAACTGAATGATTTACCAATGTTTAAAGCTGTTTTCTTTGTATGCCATGTTGGTATATTCTAAACGCCCTATTTCCCTTTAAGCCATGATTTCAAATCAGTCAGTCCACAGATAGGCCTACATGGCATGAGGAGAGGTCTGACTTGGGGACGGGGACTCCCCTACCCTTTGCCTGTAAGGATAATGCGCGGCCTTTCTTAGTTGTCTAATCACCCATAAACATGAAGGTTAAAAAGTATTGGGAGGGACTGAAACGGAGCGCCACCATCAATTGCGGCGGAGTGTACAGGAAATGAGATGGCCGGAAACGGCACTTCCTTAGCGTTTCAAGTTATACCCAACCTTCGAACCTTCGAATGGGGATCTCGTGCCTGCAATTTGTCAATCATAGATAAAAATCAACGTATGCAAAATGGTGATACATTTCAGATGGGTTAAGATGATACAAAAATCATAATGAATTATTCATCCTGTTTCATTTATTCTTGGAAGAGTTGGCAAACGGGGGGGGGGGGGGTGCTGAACATACCTTTAGACAAAAATGAAAATTTGGGTATGCGGCTTAACATTATTTGATGCAACCAAGCGACCTAGAACTCGATTGAATACTTTTTAGGGAAACGCCCTGGTAAAACATGAACTTGTTGCATGCACACGTTTTGAAACATTTCCAACTTCTTTTAAAATGAAATGACGTACTTTTAAGTACTTAAATTGATATCATGACTTTAAGTGGTAGAATTGACATACTTTTAAATAGTAATATGACAGAATATTGGTTTGTATTGGCAATAGCTATATATACTTTGAATTGACACCAAATACTTTTGGGGATTTTTTTTTTTTAATTCAGCGTTAGAATTGGAAAATATAGAGGTACATTGTTTCAAGAATCCATGTCATTAACAATATCCAGGTCTTAATTGACAGTTCGTTGAGTTGGAGGCATATTGCCAATCGGCGCCCTGGCATGAAAATATGCCCACCGTTCTGCTGCGGATTCACTCAGCTAGCCGCATATACTCGTATCCATGCATATAACCAACAGGTGTATGTGTGGTCAATCGAAACCTCGAATCAAGGATTTCACAGCTTTTATGAACCCCTTGTTTCAATTGTGCTGCAAATCTGTTTCCCCTTAGTTCTTAACATCATAAAAGAATAAATAGATCACACTCGTGAAGCTCGGCTGTCCCCTCCCCCCCCCCCCCCCTCAGATTAGACCTACCAGTTCACCCCAACTCCGTGAAGTACCATCCCTAATTCCTCTCTTTTCAACATCATCCATTGCGTACTTAAAGTTTCTGCCCCCGACAGGCTACACCATAGAGTAGCCTAATTGAATGCTGCAAATACATATAAAATATCTGACGTGCAATTTTTGGATCGTGGATTTGCTGGAAGCTGAACTACTGTTATGTTAATCGGTTAAAAAAAAACACCTCCCTAGTTTGGCACACAGCCTAATTGATGATATTCCGCTACAGAAATGATCCACTCTGTCACAATCTTCCAAAAAAAAGCAACACATTCAAGCGAAGGGTAGCATTACACATTAAGTGTTTACCTCGAAAGCTGGTGATCACAAACGCACATGTTTTTCTTTTTATGTTCCCATTTGTAAGTAATATAGTATTCGACGAAACAATAAGATGAAACCCCATTATGGTCCTCTCTGCTCTTCCGTAAATTGTGCTCTCCCGCGGACATAATCATGTATACGATAGCAATAGCTCCTTTATACATGATATATATCCAGTGCAGAAATGTGGAGTTTTTGTGTATAGAAGAATGCTTTATTGAACGGATTTGCACGCAGTGTATAATAGTGCCCTGCTAACGTGAATCATATTTCTGTGATAAGCTAGCACGGTACATATAACACTATTACTATCCGAAGAATACTGCACTAGCCTAGTACTAATCGTAGTGACACAATGCAAAAGGAGGGATTTTGAGAAGGAACCACGGGATTGATGCTATTGATCTCAAGAAAAGTTTGAGGTTGGTAAGTATAGTCGCAGTTAATAAATTAAAATGGTATTGTTTGTAAGAGCGGATCCCAGGCTGTTCAACTGAAGGGCATCTATTTACAAATGAAGCAACCATTCAGCCTCTGAAATTTTCCTTGAAAGATCAAGTTTTTTAGTCTAACATTAGGCCTAGGCAGGCTAGCCTAAGTTAGGCCTACCGTAGGCCTGGGCTATTTAGGCCTATTTTTAATATCAACATTAATTTGGCGCTAGGGCCTAAGCCTAGAAGTGGAACTAACAATTAAGGCAAGAAACATTAAGATTAAGAATACCTGAGCAACATTCCATTTTAGTTTAGTAAAGTGTCAGAAAGGACAATGTCCTCATTAAGACTAAGAGACCCTGATGAGTGATGGAGCAGACATCCCTGAGCCCGAAACAATAACATTAACAATCTGAATCTCCCACACTGCTGAAAATATTTTTTGCTGTTTTTGGCGTTGCTTAGACTAGAATTTCGAAATGGAGCACTGGGGCTAATGATTTAGGCTAGGTGTGGAATACAAGTTTGCATATGGTGCATGATTTGGATCGCTTTTATTTAGAATATTTGAGGAAATTGCCAACACTGGTCAACTCCAGTCTCCAGTCAGATCTAACTTGCACTAGCTGTTGCTGACTGGCTGTCACTTAAAATTGCTGGCTTCTGTCTGGCTGTAAAAACATCAACTTCAGACTGTAAGTACTGATAAAAGTCACAACCTACAACACACCAAATATACCAATTGACCATGAATTATTCTCACAAAGCTTCATGTGAATCTGATTTTGAACATTGTGATTTTCTAAGTATGAAATGCATTGAGCTAGCAGGATTCCAGACTCCCTTTCTCAGACCTGGTCACATGAACCTCTACTACTGCTATGAGGATTGAGATTACAGATTGGATTTGTCTAAAATGGAGACATGCTGGGGGGCTGATGGAGGAAGCAGGAGACCACTTGCATTGACATCACATAACAACAAACAAGGATGCCCTCATTGAGGCAAACAAACAAACAGTCTATGCTATTCACATGTAGATGGAATAGTAGAGACAAAGTATGTGCAAATATGCACTTGCTGAATTTGGTAGCTTATTCTTAAGCAGGTGCTTCACTGTGTCACTGTGACATCACATGCAAGGGGTCTATTGCCAGTAATGTTATCACAATTTCTAGGCAACACAGTTGAAGAAGGACACCGATGTCATCAATCAATGTTCACGCTACAGTAGCTGGTTTTCTATTCTACTCAAGGGTATTTTAAGTCATTAAGATCACACAAATTCTACTTTCACAGTGATTACCTTGAATAAATTCAGAAAATGTACACTTTGAAAAATCTTCCCTCTGCCCCCCCTCCACCTAGCCGTGGTCTTGGACATTTTCTCTATTTTCTCACCACGTTTCCTTCATAACATGGATTGACATTTTTCTCATTATTGTGTGGTATTTGTTGAGTATTGATTGATCTGACATCAGCAAGTTTGTTTGTGCGTACCCCTGAATTACAGTACCATCTACAGTAGGCTTTGCATCTTCTACTTGCGCAAGTTTGCACAGGCAGCACTGAAGGCTGAAACCTTTTGCACCAACAACCCAAACCCTAAATGTAACCAAAATAATGATCACTGGTTAGCTACCTCTGTTATTTGCATGTAACCTCAGCCCTAGCTCCAAACAAAACTGTAATAACAATCACTGATTCATTAAATACTGTTCTTGCCAATAATTCACTTATTCACATGAATTTGTTGAGCCAAATAGCCACAATCAACACTTCATTCAAAGTATTATAAGGTTATCACAATTGCTTGGTATGTGTTCTGAACAGGTGTTGACACTTGATCTGTGACAGTTTCTGTGTGTGTTTTACTACTCCAAAAGAAAATACTACTCCATCATTTAAAAAAAAAAAAAAACACACTTTTGCAGTGTATGTAATACTTGGGCCTGAATGGCATACCCACAGCCTACAATAGCCTGCCAACTCTCTAAGGAATGTCATTTACGGGCATCGAAAATGACGTCATAAGAAAAATCAAAATTATGTGACTATTCATCAAATGTCACCAAGAGATGGAGTCATTTCTCAACACCACAACTGAAAGGGAGAACTTTATCACATAGCCTACTGTATGTTACACGTAGCAACATACAGTAGGCCTGTAGCGTATACAGCCTGTAGGTGTAACCATCTACGCCCTAGCTAGGACAAACATTCCAAATCCCAGTTTCAATGCGAATGTTTATGAGTAACCTACATTCCTTGAAACGATATGGCCACTATGCCATAGAAAGTGGTGCGTTGTGTGGCAACGACATCACAAAATTTTAAACTTTGGAATTGATGTCTGAGAATTAGAGGGAAAAGGTACTTTTTTAGGCCATACACTTAGGTCTGAATGATGATGGCTTGCCTTCTCAGTGTGTTCTTTCCATGATGATGTAAAAATGTTTGTGGCCACATCGTCAAAAAATTGACAGCCTACTGCATTTCTGCCTCTGGTAGGTTGGCTACTGCAGTCTTAACGTTGCTCTACAGTGAGTAGCGCAACTGTTGCTGTACTTCTTATATTACAACCTCTAAAATCCTAAATTGCTAAGCCTACATTAGTCTAAACAACAGCAAGTGTTACAGTGAGTTCCAATGTTGTGACGTTAAAACTGTCATCTGGCCCTTTTCCTATATTGCAAAATCACCAAGAAATAGGCTGGCCATGGTCCTAGTTCAAAGCTCAGTTTGCCTTCAAGCCAAAAGCTGGTATGGTGGCTTTGTTGAAAAATGATAAGGAATGCTAGAGATTTGTACTTCACTCAGTGACTAAATTATATCTAATGACTAATTTATGTGCATCAAACATACTGCCTTCCATGTACTGTACGAAAGTTCCCCGCCAGTTGTTCGCTGTTGAAGGTAGGAAAATATGACTATTCATACTTGTTTTGTAGTGCCACGTGATAAACTTAGAAATGGTAATTTTCCCTGCAAAATGCAGGATTCGTGTACTCTGCTGTAATTGAATTTTAACCAGAAGGTTGGCCGACTCTGTGTATATAGGTATGTATACTGTAAAGAGATGGTGTGTTATGATTTCTGAGAGTGCACCATCCTCTGGGTGGCTACTGCAGTCTGCTCCTCAGGCTGTCAGGTATCACACTAACATGGTGCTACAGGTAGCTCACTATACCCTGCAGCAAGTTGCATCAGATCATAAACTAATTGCTGCGGTAAGATGTGCAGTGGAGGAAATGCCCATCACCCTTCAGTTAACCAACTAGGTCTCCCCCTTCAGCGCCACATTCTCTTTCAGCCCCCAGAGCCAAGTTCCAGCTTCTGATAGTCCAGAACATTTGGTTTTGGACTGTCCAAAACCTGTTATTGCAGGAGAGTCACAAATACATCTAAAAGTGTCCAAAACTGACTATAACTAGCAAAAGTAGCAAAGACCCTAAGATTGTAAAACTGGAAAATGATAGAACTTGGTGGAAAATGTTATGGAACAATGCATTGTGCAATTGGTTCACCAATGCTGGTATTTAAAAACAATAAACAACAAAGAAACAACATTTAGCTCGGAAGAATTATCTGAAAAAAATTTTCAAAGAGTTTTTGCCACTAACAGATTTTGGACATTACTAAAACCAGGTTTGAACTGTAGCCAGTTTCAGGCCTTGAGTTTTAGATTTTCCAGGTGCGCTACAAATCACATTTCTTAGGAAATTAAGGAGTGTGGTAGATGTGCTATTTTATAAAACTTCATACATTGTCTGTTTTCCCATTTTTTTCTAGGTGTGCAAAAAATTGCACTTCTCCCAGTGATTTGAGGCGAGTTATGGTGAGCGATCGCACTCACACTCCTCAGAGTTCAAGGCTTGCAGTTCAAACTGCTGTAAAGAGCAATGTATGTTTTAAACCAAATTTGGCAAAAATAGGCTTGCAAACCCTGCTTTCAAGCAAGATCTACAGGGAAAAGTTTAATTCATATTTACGTTTGTAACATTTTAGCCACTGTACAGATGGAAACTTAGAGGAATGGAAATTTAGAGGAATGTAATCTGTCACCTGTCAACTCTCGTGGTGTCACTTTGAGAGTCACAAATTCGGTATCATTTATTTAGGTCACAATCAAGAACTGTCTTAGTTATGATATAAGTAACACCTTCACATATCGTTGTGATGTCCTCACATGCTCACTTGCTATCTGTTCAACTTGAAGCTCTTGTGTTTTATTTCATTTCCTAGTTGAAGTCAACTCTATCCAGTAAAATAATACTTTGGCCACCAATACTACATTAATGAAACATTTTAAGATGAGTGTTGGAATGTTATCACAGATTTTGTGGTTGGTTTGGTTTGATGTTCTGCAGAAAAAAAAATTGCAATTTTGAGGTGGAGTTACAGTTCTTGCTCTTTTGGGTGAAATCATGTTTCATAAATTTCAAAAGTTAAGTAATAACATTTCTGTTATGCTACAGTATATTCATGACGTAAAGGATGGCACTTAATTACTATTAGTCAGTGCAAAGTTTCCTTTGAGAAAGTGCGTGCAGCAGCGTGCATCAGTTGTCTTGTCTCAATAAAAACCTTGGAGGTTCCAAAACCGCAGTAAACAGAGTTCTCATTCCAATTTCATTCCCCACAAGTGTCGCATTAAGACATCACAATGTAACTCATTACAGTAGCATAGTGGATGTTGTATTTGTGGGTATCTCGTTGCCCAAACGGCTATGATAGCTAGTGGCGAGGTCTGTATTTTGGACTCTGTGTAAACACTACTGTAGGTCTTCAATAATATCCACCAACAAGTACTGAAAGGCACAACAGGATAAAAGGCAGAGTTGCCAAGCTTGGGTTGTAACTTGCGCACGGTGCACAAAAGACTGTGGGCAGAACATTTAAAATTAAAGCTAACTTTAAAAATTTGTTTTGAAAGTTGTCTCAAAATTAAGAATTTGCCATTGAAAATTGTACATTTACAGTAGTGGAGGCCTTTGGCACCATCTGAGTCTCTTAGAATTGTAAAATACAAAAGAAGTATAAACGGAGGAAACACAGTTTATGTACTTCCCTCTCCAGGATGGTGATCAGTGATGTTCTGTAAAACACAAAAGAAGTGTAAGGGGAGGGAACACACCTTTATTCTCCCCCCTCCAGGATGGTGACGTGTCGTGCATTACATAAACTTCTCCAAATTTCCATTTCTCCATATTTAATTGAGGAAGCCTGCTCGGAACTACAAGATACATGTCAATTCTATTGGTTACACCATTAAAGTACTGTTTGGTGCAGAAACAGCTACCACCTTTCTCCTCAAATCACTACTTCTTCTTTGCCATAGCCATTTGCCAATCATCCCAAAATACAAAGCAAGGTTTTAAACTTTTGGGGATGTTAATCATCTACACACAATTTTATCTGAATATATAGGTGGTGATGTACAGTAGGCCACTTTTATTTTCATGACATGAGTGCTGTACAACAAAATATCCACTTTTGGGGAGGAGGGACATTGGTCAGGATGGACGCAAGGGAAACCGCAAGCAAGGATGTTTTGCTCTGTGTACCAAGTGGGGAGAAAGGGAGCAGGAGTTTCAATTCATTTGATAATAAATGAACACAAGAGTGAGAAAAGTTTATTAAAAGGAATAAAGCCTGCACTCAATTTACAGTACAAGGTATTGCTTGCTCTCCATGCATATAACTGTACTTGTACTGCACTCCAACTGCTACATTGAAACTAAATGCTAACAGTAGATGACTGTTAGTTCCTTGTTGACTATTATAAAGCTTTAAAATACTGTGTGCTCAAGGTCAGCATGAGTTTATGTGTGTATCTATCATGGTATGTGTATGTGCAAAGGTGTGGGAATTTGAACTCCTACATGCGGGGCATAAAACCAACCTCTTAAATGGCACGGCAACAGTAATCGTGAAATAATGCATGGAAAGTGCAATGTTTCCCACAGAGGCAAATGATACTGTAGATACAGTACATGTGAAGTTCTGCAAACAGGCTACAGATTTTATGGAAATGGGTCTCTCGAAACAGAAAAAACAAGAGGGAGGTCGAAATTTTATGCTAAATTAGCTTCTTTCGAAGTGGAAAAGCAGTGTCTTGATGTAGCCAATCTAAAGTACACAATCACAGTACTTAGGGGAAGGTCACAGATTGCAAACAGAAAGGGCCAATTATTGTTGCTCTTGTTGAAGTGAATTTTTCATAAACATCTTGACAAACACAGTGGGCGGGACGGTTTTCCTCCATTGATGCTGTCGATTTTTCTAACCCTGAACATGATTTAAATATATAGTTAAGGAACTGTATCTGCAGCAAGTGAGATTATTGAGCAGGGAAGTGGTCCTGTGAAAATACCATGGTAACCCATATCATTTGGGGAAAATAGTTAAAACAAATTCGAACAAAGGAATTTTGAGAAAGTTTAAAAGGTTGAGGTTCTGAAATACACAGAGACTGGCATAACCCTAAGGCTACTCACCACACCAAAAATTGCAATAGGATATTGTTAACAGTACGCTTACTTTGCAGAAAGTGGTCTGTGATGTTTTTGTTTCCTTATAGTAGTGTACACCAGTAGAAGCAGTACAACATGCAAAAATTAAAAAAAAAAGAGAGCAGAATTAATGCCTAGTTTATAGTTGACTTTATTTGCCTCAACTACTAATGCAATGCCAGTTCTGGAGGAAGATTTGAGAAATTTCTTGTTTTTCATGACTTTTGAAAGACAAATTCAAATTCTTGGTGTGAATTGTTAGTACTGTAGTGATGATACTGACCTGCTACCATGAACTATTATTATGAAGCTTGTGGTTAAACTCTGTTAGTTGCGTCTGTAATCACAATGTATGTTCACTCTCACATTACTGTACCATGGTGTCAAACTGCCCTGTGCTACTGTAACACCGGGTTCCCTGCCGACAATGTCAAGACTCGCTTCCAAAATTTGTTACCTGGATCCTAAGTTTCACTGATGTACAGTACATTGCATGTGTGACAAATTTCAGAGTGGATGCTGTGCTAAGAACGTTTCATTGTCATGCCAGTATGTAAGATATGTGGTGTGGTATTAATGTTCACAGCAAAATCTCTTACTATGACTTCAAAACAAGCTTGTTGCCTAATAGAAGTTATATTTTCAGAATTCCCGTTGCCCCCCAGGAACCCAACCGATGTGGACAGTGGGTACCACTATTGTTTGTGTGTGAACAACTTGTTACTTGCAAGTAGTGTTTAGTTCAGTAGAATGACAAGACTTCTGTAAGCACTTGTTGATTGGTTTATTGTCATAACATGCTAGATCAGTGATTTATTGCCAAGACACATTGTGATTTGTGGAGAATGTGTGTGTGTACTGTAGTGCATATGTGTTTGTGTGTGTACATATGTGTTTGTCTGCATCACATGGTGGCTAATGGATTCATTGCTCAAATGTAGGAAAACTATGCAGTTACAGTACATACTTCTCTATGCTACTGTATCGTCTTTGAACCACAAATATTTCATCTGACAAAGATCATGGATGAGTAGGCCTACTCACTGTATCACTTTACCTCTCAGCAGAAATTTGTACTGAAAAGCTCCATTTAAAATCAATTTTAGGAAGATACAGTTTTGACTTTTTTTTTCAATATTTGGTATTGTACACAGTATGGTAGTATCAATAAGCCATGTTCTCTTGCGAGATGAGAAAATGTTTGGCTGTTTTACAGAGAAGTCTGTTTCTATGGTAACCTTGATCTTGCCAGGATGCAGTCTTATGGCTTCAGTACTTTAGAGAGTATCAGAGAACGGGTATTAAAGAATGCATAGCAAAAAGTATGGGTTTAAGTCTTTCTAACAACAACTGTGCATCATCATTTAATTAAGTGAGCATACTCAGGAGAAACCTTTTGAAACAACAAATTGGAATTGTAGCTTGTAGTTGAAGTCACTCATGAATGATGGATGGAGCCTGAACACAGATCTGAAGATAACAAGCAGTATATATTGACCACAGCAACGTTGACCAAACTTTTCTCTTTTCAAGTGGTTAATGCATACATCTCTCAGGGAACAGACTTTCTTAAAGTGATTGTGTGCGTAGACAAAAAGTAAAAACATTGAAATTTCATCTCCAAAAGTTTGGTAAGGCTTTTAATTACACCATTCAGACAATCTGGGAAAATAAATAGGTTTCAGTTGGTTAATTTTGCCATATGATTTCAAATTCTTCTAACATAACGACAAAAAGTGTAGAATACGATAATGTAGTGGTTGACAGTTTTCATTCAAATCAACGGTGTGCTTCTTTGAGCAAGCCAGTGGGAAGTATACTAGTATTGGATATTCAGTTAGCAACTCAGGATCACTGACGCCACGGGCAAGGTTGTGTTCAGTTCGCAGGTTATTTGTAAATGCAGTGTTTCCTTTCACCAAATACTACAATTCCCGATACCTATCAAGGAGCGACGACTTGAGTAGTATGCTTTTGATACACTATTGAGACCGTGTAGTGTTGCATATTCATTATGTAGGCGGTTATAGTAAGAACCGTTAATTTTCAAATATGATTTCTGTTTTTTACTGTTTTTATGCCAATCCCATTGTTTTTCGGAGTAAGTACTGTCATTTTCGTTCATTGAAAGACATAGTTCGTTCATGTACAACCTTCACGTGTACATATAAAAATAAAGAAAAATTTAAGATCAAACATAATATTATCTTTTTGGTTTTTCAGTACACACGCAATCACTTTAAGTTTTTGCCTGACTTTCATTAAACTTTCCCCCTTGTAGGAAAGGAGTAGAACCTCATTTATATCCTGGGGGCTCTGATGTCCTGTAATATCCTTTTTCCTTTTCCCCCAATGACATTAATGTGAGAAATTGACTCGGCAATACTAGAGAAGGATCTCTTTCACCCGATAAAACTTGTACGATGTACTTCATTTAGGATTTCTACAACCCAGAGGCTTGTCTGTTTCACTTTCAGCTGGAGATGAAAAGCATCAAATTGAAGAACCATTCGAGCTGCTGAATGTGGAGGTGAAGATGGCCCGTGTATCTCAGTCGTAGAGGAATGTTTGCCGGGGATTCTGTTCGTCACTCTCATCTCAAGGAGGCTTCCGTATTTCCTGCCATCCCAAACTGGGGTGCAGAACATGATTTCAGAACTCAGTGAGCAACTAAGTAAACAATCCCTCGAAGATGTCAACCATCCAGTTGTGGTAAGTTTGATAGTCATTGTGTGTCCACACTGATCTTGTACTGATCTAGTGTACATACAGTTACAGTGTATGAGGTCTCAGGATATCGTTTGCCAGTGTGTGTTCTTCAACTTTCCCATTGTTTATCATTGAGCAGCAGTTTCCTGTCAGACTCCTGCTCCAGACGTAAATTACAGCATGTACCTCGTAACACAAAGAATGTATGTACAGTAAATAGTAACTGCAGCTATATTCCAAATTAATTAACCCTCGCTTTGACAGAACTCTTGATTAAAAAAATCTAGATTTGATGTAGATGGGCCACTGAATGCCAAGATGAAATATGTTATGGCTGATAACTGCACTTTTCTTCACCGGAAGTAAAGTTTCACTAACGTTGTATTTCCTGTATGTATAGCCTATACTGTACAGCAGTGGAATCCTTCCATGAAACTTTCCCATCTTTGAAATTTCAAACTTTAAACAAAGACGTGACAAATGTACAATTGTAGCAGTTTTTGTCAAACTTTTGACGGAACTGGTATGTTAAATGTGTATTATGGTTTTGGCTGAGACTCTGCATTCTGTGTCAATGTGTGTTTGCATTTTCCCCGTCATTTCAGTGTAGTTGTACTTGCAAACAGTGAACTCCATACTGTATATTATGACTCTTTGTTAGGTGCATCGGCAGTGGAATGCGATGCCTATAAATCATTGAAATATAAGCCCTGGTTTACACAAAGATGATGCATACACATACATTTCAGTAAAGTACTGCAGGTCATTGAACGGCATAGGTACGCATTCGAAGTACACTGTCATTTTTTGATTCCTTGCCGAAGGCTCAAGGAATCTATGCGATGGTGATGTTGTGTGTGTGTTTGTATATATATACTGTATGTATGTAAAAACCTTGTAAACAATATCTGAAAAAGGGTAGTTTTGACTGTCTCATAAATAGTGTGTTGGTTGGTGATACTGAGTAGATAATCCCTGTTGTCTTTGGTGGGGTCAAAGGTCATTTGAAGTCATCAGAGGTCAAATTGGGTCACATTGGGAAACCTTGTAAACATAGTATCTCAAGAGTAGTAACCTTCACTGACCTCGTACTACTGTATGTCTGTGGGTGGTCAAACTGAGTAGATGATCTCTATCCTTTTTTTTTTTTGTGGAGGTCAAAGTTATTTGAGGTCACACTGTTTTTATTTTGTACATATTTGGAGAGAACTACCTTTACAATGTACTTGTAAATATTCTTTCCTGTGGTGGAATTTGGGAAAGATTAGAATCAAGTCTGATTTGATGTTTCTTGGAGAACAGTGTCAAAATATTGTCATTGACTTACTGTGTTAAAGGACCGGAGAAGCAATATTGCTTTGATGAAGTGAGTGGGTAACTTTAGGTTGAATGCCTGAAAACGTCCTTTGAATCCGGCTCACAAATAGTGCCGTTATTTTGCCAAATTTCTTCATAGACACAAATAGGTTGAAGTGTCATATAAAGTGAGTATTTTCAAGAGATTTTTTATTCCTTGCAATCTGGGTTTGTTTGGACACTTTTTCTAAACTATCGATCTCAGGTTCCAACAAACCATCTTATTGACCATTACCAGTACTGCATAAAAGCTAGTCTGTACCTTCTTTGCTATCTAGGAACATACTGTATACAGCATGAGTTACCACAATTACCAGTTAGCATGCACTTCTCACAATCCAGATGGATATTTATGTCAAAATTTTCAGACCAATACTGTATTCGGCCAACAAGGAATCACTAAGCCTTTTGGCTTTCTGGTCCCTTTCTCTTATTGTTTTTTTTTTTTCTCCAAAGCTGTAATCCTAATTGATAAGACTTTATCTATTCCTGATGACATTTATAACAATCATCATGTGTGCAAATAGTAACCTACTGTACAGCCAACTTCAGGTAGGCCTAGATTTTTTGAGATCAGAGTTGATTGTACAGTGTTTCAAATTGTCACCGTATAAATATTCCTCCCTTCTGTCCAGCAAAATTAATTATGGATGCTCAAAGTCACATCATGTGCATTACCTCTAAAAGAATAATAATTGAACGTTGTCATCATGCCAGGCATTTGATATCTTTTTCCGTAATTGTCAGACCCCCTATCAGACGAGAAGCAAGACGAGAGCGCAGCTCCAAAGCTTGGAAAATGATTTATGTGCACGTGAGTACTGATATCTGTGTCATGAAATTTTCTAAACTTAAACATATTTTTAATATAAACTGTTAGCAATTTACACAAGATTCAAAATGTGGTGAAATGTATGAATTAATAAGTCACTGTTATTGCTGGTTAGAGCTCTATTGTTGAAGTACTGTATAGGGAACACACTTACAAAACCATGTGTTTGTGGTTTCAGTGATATATAAACCTAACTTACAGCATGCAGCCATGCTGGTGCCAGTGTCCCTGCACATGTGTTTGTGGCACCTATTGTGACACCTACTTGTAAATGTAATATCCACAAAGGGAAGTTTGGTCTGAGCATACATGGACTAACACATTGAGTTGCAGATGCCCTACTGTTGTTGGTGAAGATCCTTGGTCATTTGGGGTCAAATAACAAAAATATTGCTGACGTTATATCTTAAGAAGGAAAGAGTGGACATATTGTATGACTTTGTTCGTAGGTGAACCACAGTAAGTACCAGAAAGTAATTTGAGATCACCAGGGGTCAAAATTCAAAACCTTGTAATCAAGCATAATATATTAATGAAGAAACTTGGACTGAATTCATAGATTTTAGTGTCCATAGTAGATGCACCACAATAAATGAGACAACTACATCATTTTATGTGCAGGTCAAAACTTATTTGAGGTCAACACAGGTCAAATTAAATTCACCTGGCACCTGGGGAATACAGTACTTCAGAGGAGAGGCTTGAATTGATCACATACTGCTAATGTAGGTGTACCACAATGACTGCAAATGGCCTATTATTGTTTGTGGTTAAGACCAAAGGTCACTTAGGGTCGACATGGGTCAAAATACGTAAACCTTATAAAACAGTCAAGGGTATCTTGGAATGACATCATATGTCTGATGTGGGAGTGCACTACACCAAGTGCAAAAACATTGATGATGGTGGAAGTCATTGGTCATTTTGAGTTAGCTTCCGTCAAGTTACAAAAACATAAACAGTATATATACAGTGTGTTTGAATGAAGAAAATAATTATCTCATACAGTATCTAGTATGTACAGAAGGTATACCATAATCAGGGATAAATAGCATGTCATTGGTGGTGGATGTCAAAGATCATTTGGGTTCAACGATGGTCAAGATGCACAAACCTCTGCAAAACAGGAGTTGTTCTCAGGAGCAGAGTCTTAACGTATCTTCCGTAGGTGACCTTGGTCTACACTAAGTGCAAAGCACTAGTCAGTTTTGGTTGAGGATAAAAGTCACTTGAAATCATCATGGATTACTGTAGATTCCCCAGAGACCTTGTTTGTATGAAGGTCAAAGATCATTATGTTGCCAGTATGTGATAACTTTGTAAATCCATGAGCAATACTTCAAGTGGGAAGCATGGACAGACCAGATAATTGTTAAATGCCACAACCAGACATTGCTACTTTACATATTGATTACCGTGATAAGTAATTCAGTACTGCCCATAACATTTAATTAAAACTCTAGTTACATCATTGAAGTCCCAATTTGTTCTTGCATTCTAGATATTTTCCCTACAAAGGTTATCGTACTTGTTACATTTGCTATTCTGACAAAAATTTAAAATGTCTTACCTTGAAAAGAATGGACATGTTTTTTCCAGAAGGTATTAATGTGTTGGACTTGGTTTGCACCCAGTGAATGAGACTTTCTGTTACTTTTCATGTCACCTTCTACTTCAGGAAGAAGGACTGTCTTTGATACCCCATCGGTAGCAGTCAGTGACCTTTCTCCGCAAGATCGACCAAGGAGTAGGTCCCACACTGCAGGTTCAGACAGAGCAGCAGCACGGAGCTGTTTCCATAGTAACATAGCTGGTAGCCATGATGGTCAAGTTCTCCCAGCTACACCTTCCTCTGCTCCTCCCAAAAAGAGACACTGCAGGTCAATGTCAGCTGGTGAGGTGACAGAGAGAAGCCGAGTCAGCAGCCGTTGGAAACCACGAGGGACGAAGCATTGGAGACCTGTTCACGGCAGGTCAAAGCCAGATGGACATCAGGGACACTCCCCTCTCTCAAAGACAGCATATTTTAATTACCACATACTTTCCAGCCACATTCCTTCAAGTCAAAATGCGGGTCCAACTTCTTCAAACATTTCAGAATATTCCACTCCCCCAGACTCGCCTGTGCCAAGACCGTTGTCAGAGACGTCCTGGGAAGGTAGCACCGCTACCAATCCTCCATTCTGGTTAGAAAGGTTCAATTTCTTTCGTCCTGTGAGCTTACCAAGGAATATGTATGCATCGTCATCCACGGACGATCGCATGTCAGAGAGTTCTGGATCAGTGACCTCCGTGTCGAGTAGCCGATCAGACTCTCTTCACGATATGGAATTGAGAAATCAAAAAGTAGTCCAAAGATGCAAATCTCAGCCATGTGTGCCAGTGTCGAGACGAGTAGGTGGAGGAAAGAAGAGAAGACGGGATGAAGAGGCTAGACCAAAGCTAGACTTTTACAAGATGGCAGAAGTGAGTAATTAGCCAACTGTAGGCCAGATTTTTTTTTTTAATTATGCATTTTCAATATTGTCCCAACACCAATGTTCCCGATCCATTCTGTGCACGTGAATTCTTAACCCTTTCGCAGTCACAAAAGTTTCGGTCAACAGCCGTGTATGTACTATATATGTGAAATTTCAATGTCCCACTTGATGAAGTTGGCTGAAAAGGGTGATGTTTAAGTGACAGACACTACAACATTCAAAACTGGAGTATTAGTATGAAGTCGCTTCAGTCCACATATATATTCAAAAGCATGCATTTGAAAGTACTGTGGCTGCACTTTAAAGTCTATTTCCCTCATGATCTACTACTGTACAGTAGATATCAGAATTTACTGGTCAGGGTTGAAAGATTTGTTGTATTGAACCGATAGTTCAATTGTTAACACATTGTGATGAATTAAGTATCCCTTTGCCAGAATATAAATTTTGTTCACTTGTTTGTGCATGAGAGATGAGCATAAAATGCCCAGAATGCAGCCATACATACACGATGCAATGAGTGAGGGCCGTTAGCATGTTTTTTCACCGTTACATTCCATTAGGGATATCACTTCATCGTTTCCTTGACTTTGAATCAGAGAAAGCTACCATGAACTCCCGTTCATCTTACTACAAGCAAGGTTTTACGATCGATGATGGTAGCAACGTTAAAAAAAAAAAAACGATGGGACATTTCAAAATACTGGTGGTATTGGATCGTTGTCGACAGTGAAAAGAATTATATTCTTACTGTATGTCAGTAAAAACAAACAGGCCATTGATGCACACTCTCAACTACTGTATTTAGGTCATTGCTGTAGCAGTAGAATTTAGCCCTACTGATTATCACACAGTACTGTCCTCTGTCTATGTGCGGCCTTTGGTTCGCAAGTGATGTTAGAAGACTTCCATTTTAGTTGCAGCCTATCCATGGAGTCGTGATCAAATCAAGGTAGAACAGTCCTGGATGTATCAATCGTTAGGGCTTTGTTTTTTTCTTTTTCCAACACACTTTTGTTTGCTAAATCAGTGAATAACTTTTAGTGTATGCTCCCATGACTCCTAAAATTTCTTGAGGGCAAATCGGGATGTCGTGAGGTTGTCCATCAGTAGTTTCCTTAACCAAATTCAAAGAGAACTTACAATGTCAGAAACAATACGGTATTTGGAAATGAAATGGTAATGTGTACTTAGAGTACTACTCTACAAGCAACACAGTACAGTACATTGTGACATTTTGTCAATGCATTCCATTTTACTGTGTTTCATTTCTTAAACATTTCGTTACCAGAAATGAGCATGGTAGTATTATCATTTACACCTTTTGCATGGGCATGGTTGCCCTGAGGGTATATTACTACAAAGTACTGTATCTCAGAATTTATGATATGGTTATGCTGAAGGTCAAAGTGGAGGCTAAAGCATTGTGTTAGTGTTACATGAGGTGAAATGCAAAATTCAATTTTACTTTCCTCGTGAAAAGTTCTCTGAATTGAATGGAAACTTCAAATACAAAACAACGTTAGAAGTACAATGAAATAACTGCCACCACCTGGCCCATTCCACATTATGTGTGTTACAGTATCTATCTTTGAAAGGTATTATGTGGTCAATGTATTGGTAAAATGCCATAAGAAGGGATCGCAATGGTACTTTTCACATGGAAATTTTCAATATAAAGATGTGTTTTTGATGACAGTTTTTAGGATGTTACAGATTTGTGCACTATATTCAGTACTTGGTCTACACTGTACGTACAGTACAGTATTTGTGGAATGTGCTGTTAGATGCACAGTACACCAGACGTAGTAAAGAACCAGCTGTGGCCTTTTTTGTCATACAAAGTTCTCTATGTGCAATTTTAACCAAACATATGAAGCAATGTTGCTACAAAGAAAACTGGTGGTATTACAATTCCATACTGCAGGCAAACTTGGTGCACAAACTGTAATCTTCAGTGAGATACTGTATCTACTGTAGAGCTGTCATTCTTTGCCATTTCTGTAGGGAGAGTTAGATCCCGTAATCTGCAGGTTTAAAGACAAATCATGTCACAGCTTTTGCTTTACTCCCCATTTCCATTTTCAATTCATCCATCTGTCTGTCTATCTATCTGTATATCTGCCTGTCTGTCTATCTACTGTATCTGTCTATTTTCTTTCGGTCTATCTGTCTATCCACAATTGTTCAAAATGCTTCTCCCCCTACATGGCTTTCGTGGATTTGTTTGAAACTCAGACGCAATGTTTCTTGGGTGGTGGACCATTTCTGCTCAGAAGTTTTCAGACCAAAGTCCCATGTGGGCCCTTTGGCCCATTTTATGAAATTCTGCAAAATGCTTCTTTTCCTACAGATTCTTGTGTACAATGTTGATGGTTTTTCATAATGATACTGCACTAGTGGTATCTTCAGTGTGTTCAGACATTTTGGGTCCAACTCCCAAGGAGGGTGCTATAGGGTCCACCACCTTCAGGGTGTTCAGGAATTTTGGTTCCAAAGTCCTGTGTTGGCCCTTTGGCTCATTTTATGAAATCCTGCAAAATGCTTCTCCTCTTACAGAAGAAATCAAGGCAGGGCATTCTCCCTTCCCCTCTCTCTCCTCCCTCCAAATATTCAGTATCAAAATGGGCCTGAACTGCAAAATCTTCTCTGTCTTCAATACAGCTTAACACTGTTCTCCTAAATTGATTTATTCTGCTGAATTTAATAAACAAATGATAATTTGTGAACTGTAGTGAACCTTGTACGAAGTTATTATCTCTCTTTATCTCAGAAAGCTTTAGGTAGCAATAAAAGAAGCTTAGCAAGAAACCAAACAAGGACATAAATTGATTTATCTGTGGTACAGTACCTACTGTACCACCAGCTAGAGTTAGGCAATCTACGGTATCATAAAGCATATGCTTGACAACAGTGTTTGGCACAAATCCCTTGCAAACTTATTTGCGGAGAGTGCCGCCCCCTTTTAATCACAAAGCTAGCACAAACACCATACAAGTCTAAAATCAGAGAGAGACATTGTCGACTATGAGCCAATTTTAAAAAGTCTGGCAACCAGCAGATTGCACTACATTATTATTTTAAAGTATAACTCCATGAATCCCATCATCCCGTAGACCTAGAATCTTGAACAAAATCTCTCACTTGCTGTTTGTCCCATGGGCATCAATTTGTTATTGAGAGTGGGGGGGGGGTGAGGGGACATGTGACCTAAAAGTTTTTCTCCTGAAAGTGGCACAGGCTATGTGTGACTGAAAAGAGAAATTTTTGTGGGGGAGGGGGACTGAGTGTCCAGAGGGCTATTGGAATGGAGTGCCACCATCGGTTGACATAGAGTGTAAAAGAAAATTTTTTGCTTTGCAAACCCCTCCCCAGATGGCCAGAAACAGCTTTTCCCGGCTGTTCTAAGCTACAGTACATGTGAGCCTTTAAATAGGCATTTCCATGTCTGCAATAGTGAGAAAAAAAAAAAAATCAATCTGTAAGTTGAGATGATACAAGAATCACATTTAAATTTGTCATAGGCTTTCATTTATTTCTGAAGCACTTGGCAAATATGTAGTACTGAACATACATATTTCATGTCAGATTATGCTGCTCATATCTGTTACAGCATTGTGTTGTCTTACCATTAACACTAGCAGTGAGACACTTTTTGTCCATTGGAAAAATTGTCTCATGGATGGTTATCTTTCGAAATACTGTAGAACAGATGGCAGTGATAATCCCTGAGATTGAAGCCTCAGAATTCTCACTTCTTTATTGGGAGTGGATATTCATTGGCTCTCATGTTGTGACTGACAAGTTGAAATGTTTTCAGCTGGATTTAAATCTGGCCTGTGAAACCCTTCTGCATCTTGAACTATAGCACATTACACTAGAATTTTGCTGAAAGGGAAATAGGGTGTTTACATTACACCAACATGCCGTACAAAGACAATAGCTTTAGAACATTGTTAAAACATTCAAACTCATCGACAAACATCTGCAAAAGAAATCATCTCCTGGTTGAAACACGATATATAAGATGAATTATTGAGTAGGCATCACTTGACGTTTTGAAACTTTGGATGAACAAATTAGTCTTGATCAGCAAATACCTGTATTTCTGCCTGTGAGAAAGTTATTTGCTGTAATAGAAGCCTCCTGCCTTCCTTATTTTGAATACTCTCTATACAAATGTCGGTTTTAAAAATGTGATTTTTTTTCTGTAAAGCAAAAGCCATTCCCTTTAAATCCCCATGCTTAATGAACAGAAAAATCATTTTCTGTGTTGGTTTTAAGACCATAAATGTAAAAGAAGGAATGAAACCAGTGAACAAGAACGAACAAAACATAATACTCAGCCATTTCTATGTCCACAAGTATTGGTTTTGAAAATATGACTTTTTTCTATGATTTCACAAATGCCAGTATTTCCGTGGATGCTGAATGGGCAAAAATTCCACCCGACACTCATCCAGATATGTCAAATATGCTAGACACTTTTTTCAGCTTTTTCATGAAATTTGAAGCTAGATCACACAAAGTGAACTTGTAACAACTATCCAGCACTCAAAATCAAATATCTATTACACCCCTGGACAACCTTAGACAAAACTTGTTGGATCACATCGCTGTCATATCCAATGTTGGCAATCCCTTTCTGTGCAGTATTGAAGAGGGGAGCAGGGTGTTCGCTGTTTGCCACAGTCAGTTGTAAGAAAACTATAGTGCAAACAGCTCCCCAACAGATTTTTTCCAGAATTGTCATTCACCCTAAATTCCAAAAGTATGAGTTGCAAGTGCCAAAATCATTTTGCTGTGCATGTGGTTTCACATGGTGAACCACACAAACTATGCACTCTTACACTACAGTATGGAGCCAATAAGCTCCAGGCAAGAGAGATTGTAGGGCAGAGAATTAGATCATTGCATATATCTCATTATTTAGAGTCACACTCTGGGAAAGGGAGGGAGGATTTAATTGGATAAAGAATAAATTTGTCTGGTGTTTGATCCTTCAGCCTTAACCCACCATTCTGGATGACTTTGAACAATCTGTCTGTCAGTTGCCAATTGAAGTAATAAACTATCTTATTTCCACTGAAGCTTGATTAATCAAATTAGGCCAGAAATCCAGGGTACTTCCATTTCACACTGCCGACTCTGCGTATGATTACTACTGCTTGACAACGTGCATCTTCTGTTTGTAAATCAAAACTTGGATTTACTGAAGCGTGATGCTCTGAGAGTCACTGAATGCAGTTAAAGCAGAGGATTTAGCCATTATTTTTCTAGTCACCTTTTTAAACCGTGCATAGATGGAGTATGCATTTTGATACAGTTTTAGGAAAATATGTAGTTATTGGTAGATCCTTATCCTTGCAGTTGTAACTGCCTGATAGATAACATTAGCATGTATAACAAATGAAAGTTAGTAGTGCTCTAGAGGATTCAACAATCCTCACCTTGTACCGGATCTCTACCATTCGGAATCCAGTCATATAGGGTTGTGGCTGCCTCCTTTCTAGCAAAGGGATAATTGACTTCATCCGCTATAGTTCCAGTCAGTTTTGTGAAGTACACCACGTGCCTTGGGACTTGGAACAGTCGGTGGTTGCTATGCAACAGTTACAACCAGTGGGTGGTTAGGCTAATTTACTGTAAGTGACACTTAGGGGTCAAAAATATCTCCATCAAGGCTTCTCCTTAATAATAGTCACAAATTTGTGAAGAGTGTAAGAAAGAGGCTAAATCTTGAAGCTGCCAGTCATGCACCTTAACAGTTCAGCACCCATCAAATAGTGCATGCAATAATGGTAAAACCATGTAGGGTTTATAAAGTAATAGACACCTGCAGCAGGTTGCAATGCCATAGTGGCTATACAAATGTTGCCTACACTGCTCAATATATGCCTGCATCAGTCCAGTCTACTGTGTAAAATCAGGAATTTCAGGACACAATTAAACTTTGGTTTATATGACACAGGATCTTCATTTCAGTGTACACTTTACCATTGCATTTCTAACATGAAAGTAAGCTGCATTAAGATTCCACAACAAGTATGAAATAAATACCTGAAACATAGAAAGGAAAAAAGGAACAAATGCTCAGTCCGATTTTGGGAGGGTTCATGTAATACATGTACTGTACTCGACTACACTGTGACTGCACAGTACAGAGTCACAAACACAAAAGAAAAATTGAACAGATGCTGTGATCAAAGTGACAAGTATTGACTACTTTTGTAAAGTACTCCCTGCCACAGAAGTAGGATGTATTGCCCTTCAAAGAACTTCGAACCTTCAAGGCCAATTATGCAATTGTTAAGTGCATGTCATGAACAGTATATCATTCTATAAGACCCTAGTAGCCTGTAGGTATCCTTTTTACCACTATCCATAGTTACACAGAACTTAACTGTAGAATTGTAGGGAGATGATAGGATGTACTGTAGGGGCTACAAAATGTCATGCTGTAGAAGTGCAGAACCAAGTGCTCACGTCATAAAGCAGCCCTGTTAATTAGGAGAAGTCCATATAAAAATTGTCATCCCCAAGGAAAACCGAGTTGGGAAATTCCCCGCAAAGAGAAATTTATGCTTATTTTTATATATTTATTATATAATTACAGTATATTCACTTGCAAAATTTTTTTCCTCTTTACACGTTTTGTCCGTAACATTTATCTCAGTGAAAAAAACTGAAGTCATAGTACTGTTCTGTTGATAAAACGTTACATTAATAACATGGCCAAGTTGTGTCTGTGGGAAAACCCCCTCAACTTGTGCCACATTTCCTAACCTAGCACGTTAAAACTGCAGTAGACCTGTACAAATTATATCTAGCTTTGCACGATGAATTGAAGAGAAAAAAAAATGACTGCAGTAAACAATTTGCAAAGAGGATTTTCCCTGTGATTACAAATATTTTGGTTCTTTCCAATGTGAAATTGTATCCTCACTTGTCGTCACTGCCGTGGTCACACTCTTTCTACTGTGCAGCGAGATTTGCCTGGTACTGTGCTGCCAATGTTCAATTTCTGATACACCTTCGAGTGGTTGTACATCATCTCATTCTTTCTCTATTCTAGTAGATGCAGACCAATCATCCTTGTATTCCAGGATTTCTTCTGAACGTTTAAAAAAATATTTAATCTCTCTTCTCCTTTCACTTTGTTTATAGGCAAGGTTGAATAAACCTGAAGAATTACTTACAGGAGGAAATGAAAAGGTACTCTAAACGTGACATTAATGGTATTGACTAAGTAGATGATGCATTAATGGCAAGAAGTGTATATTGTCTTCTTGAAGGATGTTGTTACCACGATGCAGTGCAAATTGGTTGGTGGGTATGGGGGGGGGGGGGAAAGGTGGTGTAAAGTACAACCAGCTACTGTACTGTGCTTGAAGATTAATTATTCTTACATTTATGCTGTTGATATCTTTGAATTCTAAATGTTGTAGACTCATTCATAATAGAATAAATACTTGAGACTTGTGCAGAGGTCTATAGAACACTGCACAGTCTTCCTATGCTGTGTGTTCTGAGAGTGTGTGCTTGTCAATTCATACAGTTGCCATTGACCTATAGTATCAAGGGAAGAAATTCGTGCTGTGGTACAAGAATGCTGCTGTAGCGACACAGTAGCGTAGATTCAGAACAGGGGTTGTTTTAAACAAATTTTAATGTGAAGGAAACGAGGGAGTGTTAAAACAGGGCGGAGAAGTGAAAATTGACCAGAAGAAGACTTGGCACAAAGTAGTGCATGCCACTAGCACTCTGTCAAGCATGCGTGGAAAAAATAGGGAAGCCGGGAGGCTCCTTCCCTGGAAAATTTGGCATTTGAAGGGAAATCTTGGCAACTGAAGGCAAATTTCCTTTTTTTGTACCCGAAAATATACAGAAAGAATTGAGGGAAATTTTAATCCCTTCCTGGGAAATAAACATTTTTTTCCAGCCCTGCAGTGTCAATTGCAGTCATGCTGATTAAAGATATTCAAAATCACAAAGTATCATTGACAGTCACATTGGTCATACAGTCTTGAAGTGTAAGTTATGTCCCAAGTATCCTGATGATTGTCATATGTCCCTTCTCTGATGGGAAAAAAAGGCAAAGCTAGCATCATTTAAGGATGTACACAATGTTGTAAGCATGCTACTGTATGGCTAGAACATTCTTCAGTAAAAAACTGGAGGGTTGGGTGAGTAAGATCTTATGAGGGTCTTTGAAGGATACAGGAGAGCCAAGATCTTCCCAGTTAACAATTTAAAAGTGACCCTGATGAGAAAGCACCATACTGTTCATAATAGGTACACTTTCAGTGTTGAGGTACAGGTTCACAGTTAGTTGTGCTGTAGGTACAGTAGTACTACCGAGGTTGTACTCTGTATGAAGGTTGTATTGTGGATACTGGATGTAGTATTCTGCAATACAGTCGATGTATTGATACAGGGGAGCCAAGACTTTCCCAGTTAACTATTTTAGGATGACCCTGATGAGAAAGCATCATACTGTACATTTAGGTACACTTTCAGTGTGAGGTACAAGTTCACAGTGAGTTGTACTGTAGGTGTACAGTAGTACTACTGAGGTTGTACTCTGTATTAAGGTTGTATTGTGGATACTGGACATAGTATTCTGCAATACAGTCGATGTACATTGGACTGAGCACTGTAGACTCAGATCTGTTCACATTTACATCACAGTATGATAGAACTGGAGGCTTTATGTCACAAGGTGGAGGTACTTTGTGATAAACCCCCAGTATTTATCAAACTTGATCATTTGTATGCTGTAGATTAAGAGGTTAGTGTACGAGTAATGTATGCTGCAGATAAGAGCAACAGTACTTTGCATTCAGAAATATATAACTGTGTTCAGTGGTCTGTACCACAGAAGCTAAGTAATTGTATTATAGTTTCCTCAGTACAGTAAGTCTATTGTAGTTAAGAAGCAATTGTACTTTGCTCACCAACACATTTTGTCATTTACAAAAGGTGCTGGTTTCGTGACTTAAAGAGGCCCACTGAGTTGCTTTGTGAAATTCAGTAAACTTTTTCTCATCCTGCCAAGTTTCCTTCACATACTAATGACAAATTGTCAAACTAAGAGGATCCCATTGTTTCACATACAGTGGAACATTAATGAGTCAGTAGTTAACGATTTAATTTGGTTTTTGAAAATTCGTGACCAGACACTTATCACATCAGCACTATATTCACATGCACACAAAGGGTACAATTAATGGTCAAAAACTCAAAACTTTCGACAGTTTTCATGACTATTGGATGTGAAACTTGACTAAATTATGCTAATTGTAGGTATTGACTTTGTTTATACCCTTCAAATGACCACAAAATTTATTGATATCAACTCACTGAGCCCCTTTAACTGTGTTGGTGGTTACTCCCAGTCACTCCCTTGTGTTGATTCCTTCCTGAATGCCAATGGTAACAATGGCATACACCGAATGTTTTTGTCTCCATGACAGTGCTTGCAACATGACGTTGATATCTTGAAAATTGAAATAGCTTTGTCTCGGGTAATTGTCAGTCAATGTTTTTCATGATGAACAAAGGTCGTTTGCGGTCAACAGAGATCAAAGTTTCAAATATCATGTAAACAATGTCTGCACTGCATCTAATCACTTACTGTAGTATTACAAGGTAGTAAGTGGGTGATTCCCAGTGTGTATCATGGTGGTCAAAGTTGAACTTAGGTCACAGTGTGATTTCATACCTTGGGATGGTGTTAAGGATGTATAGTGAAAGCTGATCAACTAAAAATTCCCTGTTTTTTTTTTTTTTTTTTTACCTTACAAGTTGAGTATATTATCACTGTTGTTTGTCTTGAAGTCCAAAGTTCGACTGAATGGAACCCTGTAAACCTTGACAATGATAAAGTCGCTAGAGTTACTTTAGACTCGGTTTATTGGCAGTCTTTAATTAGTACTCAGTCTTCATTGTCATGAAGGTCAAGAAATCTTCTGACTTTAACTGAAGTCAAGCTCACTCAAGCTGTGCACAATACAAACTCAAATATTTGGTCAACAAGCCTCAATTATAACAGATGCTTCTTATGTTAAAGCTGGAATATGAACTGTACTGGCAATCGCCTGGTCATCTACCTTTGTTCTTCGTCAGTGTTTCAAGGAAGACAAAGTACAGGAAAATATTACCTACTTCAAAATTGAAAAGAGAACTATGCATTCATCTTCCAGGCATTTGAATATGAAAATTGTCTCAGTGTTATTGTTGGCCCTACAAAATTCATACTCTCTAAAAGAGCCTAGCTGTCAATCACTGTAAGATGAAATCAAACAGACCAGTGGGAATGGATACAAATATTCATATATATGCAAAAATGGCCTAAACAATTTTCTCTTTTTGTAGTGACAATAAAATGTATTTGACTTTCAGTGGCAAAATATGACAAATCTTAAACCCATATTCCAACTTTAAACCAAGTATTACAAAGTCACTCAACTTTTATGTAAATTAATGATGAAATTGTTCCCTGACTCAATGTGAATTGATACCACATGCTGCTGGTAAATTTTAAAAGCTGCATATTGGATTGATGATTGGGATTTTGAAGGCTGCAATCACATCGTATGTCTGATAATAAGCCTAGTTAGTCAAGTTTTAGATCCAGTACTTACGAAAACTGTCAACATACTCGAATCTTGAACCCTGACTTGTTCTTGCCGTGTGCATGTGACTTAGTGCTAATTGCAAAATTTAAGTGTCTGGTCACAAATTTTCAACAGTAAATTGAATCGCTAAGTACACACTTATGTTTCCTTGTGTGTTAGATAGTGCACTACTGTGATGCATGGAAAACCTCTTAGTTTGACCATTTGTCATTAGCACAAGCATGAAAGGTGACAGGTTTGGAAAAAAAATAGTGAATTTCATGATACAACTCAATGAGCCCCAGTATAGGAACTTTTATGAGGAACAATAACATTTGGTGCGAAAGGGCAGTTTTCATTTGTGTTTCAACCATTGCAGGATGACTTGAAAACTGCCATATATGGTACTGCTAAATATGACTTATTGTTCATGTGTAGAAATTCTGTTTCTGGGAATTTTGTTTGAACTGGAAAATGCTGTTTCTGGAAATTGCAGGTTGGTCCGTCAACTCAGACGTCTAAAGGTTCTGTAATATTAGAGATAGAAACTAACTCTTCACTTAACCTACCTCGGCAAAGTAACTAAAGCTTCTCTCAAGAGTGCCAAGAATGCTGACAAGCTTTTACTATCATCTAGAACCAACAAAAGATAAAACTAAGGGCATTACTTCCCACTTCCGGTATATTCTACAGCAACACCAGAGGAGCAATTTTATGGGATTTTTTGTGGTTTTGAACTCCCTGTTCACATTGCCATGTTAACAGGGAGTTCAGTGAAAGAGGTGCATATTCATTGGTTACTAGCATTAGTGGAAGTCCTTCAAAACTAAATGTAGAAGTGCAAATTCTCAGGGTGAGAGATTTTTATAATGTCATTCTAACATCAAAGAAATGAATTGACATAAATGGTTTATATTGTTGTCTTTCAAGTTATTATCTTGTTTTGATTTCATTTCTTGCAGTCTCTCTGTGATGATGTTCCTTCCAGGTCCAGGGTAACTAGAAGTCAGGCTGTGATGGTATGATCCATTTTATTTTTTTACTACACTCCTTACTTACCTGTTTCAACACAATTATTGCACTCCAGTCTACTGTGCTACTTCGTCATTTGTGCTCTTATCTGCTGACTTCAAAAAAGGATTTGAAATCTGTGCACTACCATCAGAAGCTTATTTAAGATCAGGGTGACCTTAAAATGGACCCATTGGACACAAGTGCTGACATCAAGTAATAATAATGCATATCATAAGAGAAATAAATGCATACAAGAAGCGTTAAATAAGGACTTCAGTATTTCTATGTATTTGCAAAGCCGTACCACCTCCCCCTCCTTTTTTGTTTCTCTGAAAATTAATTTCAAAATATTGTTGTAGGATGGTCAGTGTGAAAAGGCTTTGGTAGTTCTGCATTGAAATAGCATTAGCCTGGCTTGCCCCCTGATTTACAAGCTCCCTTAAGGAGATGTGCCAGTTTACTAGCAGGGCCAGACACCTTGTTACGACTGCTGATATCATTACCAGACCGCTGAAGTAGGCCAGTAACACAGACAGGATAGAAGCAGATGTATCACAGAAACTGTCGGTCTGTGATGTATCAGTTTGCATTCTTCTTCCAGTTGATGTTTTTGATTTGCAAAGTTAAAATCAATCAGTACACTGATAAGTAACCTGTTTTTGAGGACGACAGGACGGAACAAAAAGGAAAATGAGCACTCTCACATCAAGATTCACAAAAGGCATTTATTAATGTCCTATTCTTTTGATGTGAACCACAAAACTGAGTTCAGTGCTGTATGCCAAGGTACTGACTGCTACTTATCTCAAAGGTGTCAACATAGGTACAATTTACAGATACCATGTAAACATGGTATCTCAAGAAGGGACAGTTGGACTGATGGCATGTTTAGTACGTAGATGAACTTCAAGGAGTGAAATGAGTCTGCTGGTCATGATGGAGGTCAAAAGTTAGTCAGAGTCAGTCAGAGTCAAATGTCAGAAACCTCACGTACCCAACATCTCAAGAAGGCAAACTCGAAAGAGACGGTATATATTTACCCTGCAGATGTAGCGCGTTCATTTGCAAAGTGGTGTCAGTGTCAGTCGGAATCAGAGCACTAAAATCATATGCTGGGTTGTGTATGATCCAACCTGAAGAGAGGAAACGTATCACTCAGTATTTGCACTAAGGTGCAGGATTGCGTGAATCCCTCATTTGTCTCCTGAATCCCGCTCAAAGACAAAATCGTATGAGAGAAAATTCGCGCCCTTTTCCACAACTGAGGTCGTAGCTACAATTGGAAATGCACACAATAAAACTGGGAATCTGGCTGCGAATCTGGTTTTAATATTTCAGAAAGGTTTTCTAACCCTGATGTGGACGACAGAACAAAGGGAAATAACTAGGACTGTATTAAGCAAGCCTGGGTCTAGAACTGATGCCTCTACCATTTCATCAGTGGATTTTTATGCTGTACCCTTCAAATGTACTTCCTTAATCCCCTCCCCTCCTCAGGTGTTTATTTGATAGCTTTGATCATTAGTACTTTGCTCACTTTCTCTGCACACAAGGCTTAATTTATGGTTCACTTTATGCTGCAGATATGAATAAAATATAGATTATACAGGAAACATTAGGCATAAGGTGAAGTTGCTAACCTACTGTGCTGCAAAAATTAGATATTGAAGGAAAAAGTCTGCTTTAAAGATTTTTGGGAATTAGTCAAAGCAAAGAGACAGTTGGAATGTATACACTGTATATGCTGAATTTAATACAAGGTCTCCCTGCAAATGTGGTAAAGCATAGAGTGTGACAACAATGTTGCTATTGCTGCTCTATGGACACAGAATGTTCGCTGCCATACATTTTGAAAGTCTTGAGTGAAACATTTGCGTGGTTGATTTCAACTGCTTCTCGTGTATTGAGTTAAAAGAGACCTGAACGTAATGACAGGGGACCCTCTGTAGTATAGCATTCACTGTATTTATGCTAAAAATACACATGTAACTTGAATAGAGGGTTCCCTGAAATCTCTGTATTAAAAGCAAAGAGTGTACAACGACAATACAGTATGTCGGCTATTGTTGTTTTATAGACATTGAGTGTGTGGCGCCTTCCATTTTCAAAGTTTGAATGGAATGTATGCAGGATTGATTGCCATTGTCTCTATTTCATTGTGTTAAGGAAGATTGCATGTAAATGGCAGCACCCATTGTCATATTAGTGTTCATTGTAGCTTTGTTAGAAAGCATTTCAAAGTGCAATAACATGGATTGCTGAACAATCTTGTGAAGTCCATCTGTCATCTACTCTTTCGTTTTCTCCCAGTGCAAGAAATCAGCGTTACGAAGCTCAGTGAGGAAGAGGGACCCTGAAGAATTTCTTGGGCTCCAGACGATAGCTTCTTCCCCAGGAGAATCAAACAACAACATGATGAAGGAATCTCTCAGACCGATATCCCCCGAAAGTGAATCAAACGCATCAAGCAGTGTCATGATCACTCCGACCTGTAGCCCGACGAGGGATATGATTCCCAAAGATGAACCTAGCTGTAGTCGCCATCGCAACGTGTCAAAGGATGACGGTTACCACGGTGACAGCGACTGCGATCTTGACCATGATGATGACGATGAGGAAGACACATTTCAGTGCAGTGATTTGGACTTGGACGCTATTGAAAAGCACTGAACACAAAAATGTGAAATATTCAGTGATCACGACATGATATTTAAAAGTGGAAATAGAGTTCAGACAGAAATGTTTTGGCTTAATTGAAATTAAACTGTTGGAAAATGGAAAAAATGAAAGGTTTTTTTTTTTTTTTTTAAAAAAATAGTAGACTTGAATTAGTTTTATCTTTTTTTCAGAAATAGAAGCACTTGGACCCTCTGTTTTAGAAATAAGTTTTTGGGCAAAAACACATTGTGAAGGGAGTCTTTGGTGGTCATGGTTATTTTCATCGATATTCCAGACCTTTCCGTTTGTTGATACTTCATAAATATGTAGTTTCTTAACACCGTTGTCAGTATTAGATGGATTAGATGACAAACTGCTCTTGAGATCATCTTTGAGGATGCACAAGAAACTTTGGTTCATATCCCAGCAGCTGGCATGATTATCACTGGTTGTTTTTAGCTCAATGGTCACAAGTGATGTAGCTTTCCCTATCCCTACATACTACTGACAGAGGTCACTGCTTGTTGGTTACTACGTGACAGTGACATATTGATCAATGACTTGCTGGGTGCCGTGGGTCTTTTTGACAGCAAATAGGTCACTGTTGCACTTTTGTAACAGTGACAGGTAAGTTAATTGCTTGCTAGGTAATGTCAGTAGTGTGGCAGTGACAGATTGGTCCCTGCTTACTGGGTATTGTTAATGTGACAGTGGCCGAATTTCACTGCTTGCTGGGTGCTGTGAACCAGTGTGACAGTGACAGAATGGTTACTGCTTATTTACAACTGTGAGTCAGTGTCACAGTGATTGGTCGGCCATTGTTTACTAGCTATTATGAGTCAGTGAGATTACCTTTCATTGGATACTATGAAAAGTTTGACAGTAACATAATGAGACTGCTTGCTTGGTGCTGGGGAATCAGTGTGACAGTGATGGTTTAGTGCTTGCTGGGTATATTGAGTCAGTGTGGTAGTGACACATTGGTTGTTTCCCTGCTAAAAACTGTGACAGTGATTGGTCCCTGCTTCCTACTTGGAGTCAGTGTGACAGATTAAATAGATTTTACTTTGTGGCTACTGTCAGTCATTGTAATGGTTGCTGCTTTGTTATTGTTGGCAAGGTACCAGGAGTAGTTTTAAAAGTCTTTAATCAGTTACTGCTTGCAGGGTAGAAGCGACAGTCACTGTAAGTTTATGCAATGGGTCGTTGGCATAGGATCACCTTCCTGTGGGTGTAGCCCATTGAGGCTGCACATGTGTGACAGATACGTCTTAGGTACTTTAGAAAATAACTTGCAGGCATTGGTACATTATGTGATGGTATATTCACTGTAATGGCTCAAAGACCAGTGCAAGGTTGTAATATTTAATGAGTTTGCAGTGTGTTGCTCTATTGATACATCTGTCTGCTGCATCTTACCAGTTAAATTTACTTAAATGCTGTAAAGAGTACTAATGAACTTCTTCGTATGATTGGAACAGCCGAAGATAATGTCATTGATATGATGTTGCTCAAGCGTTCTGTGTGGTTGATACATCTTACTTCTTTGTGCCAAACGAGAAGTGGTAACGTAGTGACTGTGTGGCCTAATTATCTAATGGATTATCACATGTGTGGCAGTAAACTTTTAGTGGAAGTCTCAGCTGTTAAAGAACTCAAATTTAATTCAGTGAATCATTTTTCATGTCTCATTGGGGAGATTCAGGGTACTGTGGTAATGAGGACAGTCCAAAGATGTTGATACAGGGCGTTCTCATTGAAGATGCAACTTTCCGTTGCCATGCGGGTTCTAATGTCGTTTCTAAGAACCGCCATTTCTAGAAATCGACCGGTGCTGTGCACAGTATCATAACGTCTTTATCTAGACTCGATTGATGCTTTGTATCACAAGGTCATTACCAAGTTATCGTTTAGTGAGGATTGACAGATGCTGTGGTATCATAACCTGTGTGATAGACAAGAATTGATTGATGTTGTAGAATATGCTGCCCAAACGATTAATTGGTTGATACTGTGGTACAATGCTGTCGTTAGCAATAAATGCTTGATGCTGAAGCACCATACCATTATTTCTTAGAATTTTTCGATGCTGTGTTGATATAGCATCAACACTGGAAATATTGCCAAATCCATGGTTATGGGGATTGGCAAACTTGCAATTAATTTTAGAAGGAACACGAGTTCAGTGTGGATGTGTGTGCTTAATGTTCACATCCATGTAGATGCCATATGCAAAACAGAGAAGACATCATTTCCTGTACAACATGAGAGACAGTCAGTGTACATTTCTCCATAAAAGCATTCATCTTTTGCAGTATATTTTAGATGTTACATTCCTGTATGACTTAGGCTGCTGTTTAAATATATGATATTATTTCGTGCTTGTAGACGAGGAATAAATAAGTAGCTTAAACCCTCAATCTTTGAAAGTTAAAAAAGTGATGTAGTCGCTGTTCTTTGCATTATATATTTTTTTTTTTGGTCTTCATATTTTGCAGTGATACAGTACTATCAAATTGAATGTGTGCAGTAAAATTTGTTTTGCTGAATCTTATTGCACTGTTTGAAGTGTGAACATGAAAATAATTTTCAATTGAAATTGTAAGATGTCAGTAGATAGGTTTGTCAGTATTTACCAATAGCAGAAGACATTGTTGCTTGAATCAGCCTATTACATGACAGGTCTTAAGGAACTATTTTTATGAACGTTATCACTTTTTGCTCGGAGGTTCTGATGTGGGAATTGCAGTTGGGAACGGGAAAGTTCAAATATCAATTGGGTTGAATTATTTGTTGTATGTCGTGGTTTTATTTGTAGTTTTATCATAAAATTTTGTACAAAGAGAATTTTCACTGTAAGAGTTGTTTAGTAGAAAATTATTCAAGAAGCATAAGAGATACTTTACATCCAGGAATGACTTATGTTGATGGTGTTAAGTACCTGAGATGTACAACTTGTTGATGTTTTATAATCAGATATCTAGTGCAGTCAGGCGAATGGTTCCTAGGTCTCTTACCGATGGTCAAGAACGATGCACTTTCCTTGGCCATCATTTTAACTCTTTTATCATCGACATCCTACAGTAAAGTTTTAGATTGGTAGAGATACAGAGAAAAATAAATGCAACTTCCTTACTTCTCTTTTCTTTATAATTGATGTTTTCATTGGCGTTGGGTTCTCCTATAAGGTTTTAGCAAGTGTTGTCAGCCACAGTAGACTCTGTTTATGTCAACCATTTAGTCTTTTCTCTGCCTGAATATGACATCAAGCTCGAGTGTCGCATTGGTTCGGCTGTGTAATTTTGTCTTCCATATTAATTCCAGCTGTTGTCACATGATTTCAGATGTTGAATATTCAGTACTAGTGTCATTTCTCTTGCTATGTTGCATCATTATTCCTTTCTGCATGGTGTGTCATCCCATCAAAATCTCATGCAGCTTGTCTGTGGCCATGGATCCTCTGTTCTGAACTTACTTTGACTATATGTGAATGGTAAGCATTTCCATGTTTGTGTGCACAGGAATGGTAATGAGGGGGTGAGGGTATTGTTTTGAAAAGGTGTTAGATAAGATGACAGCTTAATTAAGTGTGATGTGATGACCACACTCACACATTTATTTATGTTTATGTATTTACTGCTAAAGGTAACTGTTAACCTTTATTAGTAAAGAAAGGTCGTTGAGAAAAAAAAAAGGAGCAAGAAACTGACCTGCCATATTTTTAGCATTTTCCATTCTGTTTGAAATTTAAAAGAAAAAAGAGTTTTTCATTGAAATCAGAGTCACTTTTTTTGAGTGTTTGCAATAGTGTTAGCAATAGCAATCTAGCATTCTTATTCACCATTTATTGTAATTATTATTATTATTCTTATCTGTGTGTGTGCTTTTGTTTGAAGTGTTAGCATGCGCTGGAATCAAGTCAGTCATTAAAAGCAAGATACAACTGTCTGCAGTCAACATTTGTGGGTTGTCTTGTTTTCTGTTGTTTTTTGTTTTTGTTTTGCATGCTTGCTTTGGAGTTTATTTTTGTCGTTGTTGCTCAGCTGCACGTTCAAAGTGTCATTTCATCACTTTTTTTTCATACTGCTACCCACTCCCCCCCCCCCCCCCCCCCACTGCCCTCTCCCTTCCCTTCTGTAAATTTCACCTTTGTCAACTATAATGAAGCTCCTCTCTGAAAAGACTGATCATAAAGTTGATGTTACCATAATAAAGCATCTTCATTATCAAACTGTATCTACTTCAGAAACTGCTTGAAGTACAAACAAGCATAATCTACTTGCTGCATGGGATTTGACCCAGAAATCAAGAATCAATCCTAAGATTGCTACAGAATCTTGACAGTTAGCAGAATAAAAAATGTCAATGAATTAGCATCAGTGCGATATTCCTTTGTATAATTCAATTACAATTTAGGCCTTGAAGGGTAGTTACGATACCAAAAACTGTACAAATCGTGGATAAAACCTATGGCCAGGGAGTTGTTGTTTGATCACATAGCAACTCCCTCCTATGGCTGGTATATAACTCAACTTGGTTCACTACCAACTCAATAGTTGTACATCAAATTTGACATTATTTCTCCACAAGGTCAGTTCAGATGAGAAAATAATTAGAATGCTCTTTGATGAAAAATCCACTCTACTGTGACCTGCGGTTGGGAATCGAACCCTGAGCCTCTGGGTTGCTAAGCCTCATTGCTTCAAATTCCACCACCTTTGCCCACTTGCCACAGGACTGCTTTGAATGTGAATCTCTTCGATGAAAGGATACAACAAAAATTGGTTGATCTTAGACATGGCCTTCAGTTTGAAATCCTGAGGTTGAACACAAGGGACACATTTAAACTGATGCCATCTGAATTACTCTGTGAAGTTATCACACCAACTTGGTTGAAAATCTTTTCCTGACAATGTTCATAACTTGCATCTTTAAATTGTTCAGCTAGTAAAAGTTCCCAGGTGAGGAAGAAACTAGCAGTCTATGCTTTGGGAAGGGAAATGTCGGTTGATGATGTATTAAACTTGATCCCTGACTTCTAGAACCATGATTGGATTACACTTTGTTGAGGAATTTGTTGAGGAACACCTTCCCTCAGGTTTGGTTTTATTTCTGACTTAAAGGTATTTGGAATTTATCTTCAGTAATTTAAAATAGATACCATATGTGAAGGTGGATCTGTTGTGGGTTGGAAGTATCTTCCACAAAACTGTATTTGATTACGAACAAGACACCTTCTCATATTGACAGTTGCTGTCTAGTTTCTTGAAAGTCTGAAGATAATTACTTGCAAATAGTAATTACTTGGAAATGTGAATTTAATAATTGCAATAATTACTTGCAAATGTGAATTGGAAAAAAAAAATTCAAAAAGAGATATGCTTCGATTGTGGAAAAGATAGATGATTTAAAAATCATGAAATGTATTCTTCAGATCTGGCAAATAATAGCAAATTATTTCAAGTAGATTACAAAGAATGCATTTTGATTTCAAATTCAATTTCTGTTGAAGAGACGACTAATCCAATGCAATGTGGGTCTATTTTGTATGCAAGCTATTTCAAAGATTGTAATTATAATTCGAAAAAAATCTTTCCAACTGAGAAGATATTTTTGGGCTATATTCCAGATGTCTGTGGATCCTAAATACTTAAATATCGGTGATTGAACTGAAGACATTCATCTTACCATTTTTCTAGCAGCCAGAGACAAATCTTGATAGGCAATCAGAAATTAATGAAAAAGAGGCTGATGTTGTGGCCACAACTGCAATTTATAAGTCACCGAGTGAACAAGATGTGAGACCATTGATTCTTCACCACTTTTTCTAATATTGACATAGGGATACATTACATTTTGTACTCATACTTGATGATAGTTTAGCCGGAGCAACTTTTGTAATCTGTAATGGCAGTATCACAGGACTGAGATCAACCAGAGCACCCTACAAGGAATACCAACCATACAGAGTGGTGTAGCAACCGCTCAAGACATTGTGATAATTACGCACAGTGTTTATTCTTTACCCTTGAGATGAGTGGCCATCTGTCTGCCTCTTTCATGAGTTTCAGCATGGTTTTAAGATTGGACCATTAATTACTCATGTAGCATTTTCATCTAGGCTCATTTTCCACCCATGGACACCGAGGTGAGTACGAGGACTAAATGGCATTTTAAAGTTTATCATGAATAACATTTGGTTGGTTGTGGATCATAGAACCGCATTTTGAGCCAGGTCACCACGTACATACAAAGTTGAATAATTGCGTCATCCGCGTTCCATACCCGTTATCATGTCGAAATGCAAAATGGCTCCTAAGTAGTTCTGCGGGTTGTTTACGGTCGTTAGGCAGTTTGAGAATGACATGAACCATTTCCATAATTAATATTTATTCAGGTATGGTTCGTTATTCATGATGTCAAGGAGGCGCCCGGTGTCTGCACGCAAGGCTATTTCTTTCCAACATTTCTCAACGTTTGTCAGGTAATAGTTCTTGATCTTTAGATCCTTTCATATTATCACTATATCAGTAACGCAGTGGCTCACGAACAGTTTGCCGTAAGTTGACGTTAGCCTAACGAGCAGTGTCCGTTCAAGTTTATTAGCCTAAGTAGTATAATAGCGCTCCGCGGAGCGAAGGTTGCCTTGGCTAGACTGTAGTGTCAAATTACTAATGCTAGGTTTGGTTTTAATTCTACTTTGTGCATGCATTACTGTACAAGTTAGTTGTTTCATTGTGCTTGTTAAAGCGAACAGTACCAACAGAATCCCCACGAAAAGGTCTAAAAAAGAAAAACAATTGTAAAAGGTGCTTTCAAGCATTATGAGCATTGGCGTTGTGCCAATTCTCCACCATTGGACGCTCAGTGATCTTCCACAACACCAGTGAGTACAGGAAATTTCAGCAGTTTCGAGCAAATTTGAATGAGCCAACATTAGACCAAGCTGGATGCTACGTGATCTAGCAAAACGCTTGAGATGCTTTGTTTCACTTGTGGTGTGAAAGCATCTTTAATAGTGTTGGAAACAAGAAGTTAAAATACTGCATTGTAATTCTTCGTCAAAGAGGCAAACTGTCGGTTATTGGTGTGTGCATAAATTTGCCAAATCTAGCAGAATGGTACAGCAAACAAGCACAATGTAGTGAAAGTCTAATGTTAATATGACACTAGTTTATTGCTGAAATTGATTTCATGATGTAAATGACATGACGGATTGCATTACAGTTGCGCCAAGAAGTAATTGATCATGTGTATCTGCACTCCGAAAATTTACCGCATCTCTGTGCGGAAATGCCTATTGTTATGAAACGCTCTTCTATGCAGTGCTACTCAGTACCATAAGCTGCTTAGTTTTGTGGTTATCACCACCTACCAAAAGGGACAATGGTTAGGTTAAATCCCTTCTGTGAACAATTACAAGAATGAATACCTGCAGCCAAAATTACCAAAAAGTGTCTCGCATTTCTTAACGAAATTGTCGGAAGCTTTGGAACTGCATGCATTGTATGATTTGTATGATACAGGTACATCACACTATCATACAATGTTAGGCTAGTGCTATACACGTCTTAACAGTTGAGATTTTATTCTGAAGACGTTTCCCAAAGGAGACAAAAATGAAACATTTCTGTAGTGTGCAAACCTGTGAAAAGTTACAGATGACTTTCGTCTGGTTTTTTTTTTTTTTTTGACCCAACTTACAGCATCATATCAACACAGTTTGTGTGATTTAAAATGTGGCCGATAAAACCTACGGCAAAACTGTTACAACGAAAGTATCATTGTGCGGTACATAATAACTGTAACGTTCCGGTAATGTAAAAGTGTCCGAGATGTTAGGACTTTATAATTTAAGTGGGTTGCAAATGTTTACACTCCGTCCTATGAATATGAAGATTTATGGAGGAAAAGCGAAGTCAAACTAAAGAAATAGACTAGCAAAGATTTCTTTAAGGTTACGAATTATTTAATTGCCCATGCCCATCCTTACAATATCTTTCTTAATAAAGCTTAAACAAATTATCTAAATAATAAAATAAAAGAAAGTCAATTAATAAGTTTGGCAACCGATGAACGGAAAATTTATAAAATAAACGTAAAGATAACTTAGCTCTTATACTCCTTCCGGAACCTTCTTAATCAACATTCCCCAAATCACACACACACCACGGACGTCCGACCTCATTCAGCTCAATTCTACCAACTGTTTCATTCCATGCAAGTAAACATTTTTAAAATTGAATTACAAAATTATTGCGTAAAGACGCAGACTGAATATAATATTAAATAAACGCAGAAAGGGAATCCTCTGTGACGTACTACATTACTCATAAGGATATTACGAACATCACAGAGAATTCACTGCATGTAATATTAAATAACATTATATAGTATACGCACACCGCGAACCGTCACCCGTGGTGTGTCCACGAGCGCTGGAATTAAAGAATAGTTTGTACGCACTGTAGGCACTGCAGGCACGTGCGTACATGGCTAGGCCTGAGTTCGACGTTAACCTAGCCTAGACTGTACACTGTGACCGTTAGTAATTTAAGTTAGTGATCACCCTAAGGACAGTGTAAGCTACGTAATACGACCCACTTTACAATAAGGAAAATAGAATAAAAAGTCTGCAGTCTACTTAATTAGCAAAAAACTCTTCTGTAAAGTAGGGCCACCGATTTTCTGCCGAAAACAGTAATTGAACTGTAACTTCGGAATTTCATGGAATTTACCAAATTTAGAGAAACTGTCTAAAATGGCAGAAAAAAAGTAAAATTAATGAAATGTACATGGTTCACTGCTTTAAGTTTTCTGCATAATTTTTGAAATCGAGCACGCATAATATGAAAGTTGGCCCAAGCAGATGCTGGCCAAAACACCTGATTGAATCAACCGAGCATTCCCCATGAGCGCTAGCACTGACCACGGTATGCCTAGCCCTCGAAAACTGGAGGAGCGTAAGTTACTGCTACTATTGCCTCAACAAAGTCGTCTCTCTACAAATTCAATCTTAAATTTCAATACTTTAAGCCTCTGGGACTGAAAAACAATAGAATACATTTGACTGTTTGTTACATAACGTGAATTCTCATAACTTACAAATAGTTGGCTGTTCTTTCATGGGCGATGAAATATGCACATTATCTCTGAGGTGGCTAGGCTATTCCATGTACATCTAACTACATTAGGATATAATTACTGTATTTTTTTGGAAGGCTTTGGGCGATCTCTTGTATATTTTCAAATAAGACCTTCCTGTAGCCTACATGTTAACTTGAAAAATGCATGAAATAGAGTTTGATTTACATGAAATGTGCAACATTTTGTGAAGCATTTAATTTTTTCAGTATGGAATGATGTCTTTTGATCAAACCTTTGGTACGATGAGGTAGTTTTCATCCTAACGCCACACTGTATATGGGTTATATATCTCCGTCCGCTTTTGTACATATGCGGAGCAATTCTCATACTTGCAATTGCCATTTATGTTTGGAACGAAAATTCACGAAAATGGGAAAAATGAAAATGAAAAAAACTGAGAATTTGTGAAGTGGAAAACGTAGTTTTCCATTTTCAAACACGGAGAATCGGGAGCCCTAAAAGGATTGGATGTAAAAGACACTTTTGAAAAACCTTGCAAAATTTCCCGCGAATGCAATAGAAAATCTACCAATTTCCCGCTGACATTTGTGTAGGGGTGAAATCCCTTGTGGGGGTTCAGGGGGCAGAGCTCCCAGAAGATTGGGGTTTCTAGCACATCAAAGGGGTAGAATTGTGCAGCTGAGCACAAAAATTATAACTGAAAACTCGTACGATATTTGAAAAATCAATCACAAAAGCTTCATGTTAGACTATTTGCATTGTTGCAATATACGGTTACGGTACCTTTTTAAATGTGAAGAAGTGTCACTTACAAAATGTCAGAAACGGGTGGAACTTGAGCCCGATATTACGCTATATAGATATGCAATAGGCCTAGAATATATGTCTGGATCGTGGCATTCTTCCATAGAAAGCTATACATTAGTCCCGTGGCAAATAATAAAACGGAACTTTTGTGTGGAAACGTTGCACAGAATCATAGACCACTATACTGTCGACTAGAAGCTGTAATACTTACTAACAGCTCTGAGTGTTTTACTTAAGAACATCCTGGCATATTTCCAAGAAAAGTTTTTAACTGCAAATATATCAGCACCTGTCCCAAAATTCTAATATCTGTATCTTAAGTCAAATAGCTCATTTCACAATTTATTCAAACATTAATTTACAGGGGGGCAATTTCTTTGCATTCACGAATATTGCCACTCGGATATTCCCGTCCCCTTAAGTCGCTGTTTGGTTGGCTCGCTTCACTTTTCGAAACATCCATTTCTATTTATGCCTTCACCCTTTCAGTGTTGACAATTTTCTCATTTGTCCAACGGCTTGTAGTTTGGTGTCTGGAAGTTAACCCCAGTCTATCCTTACACACAACACCTGTTACGTTTATTGCATTCTTAATACCCGAAATTCAGCCACCTGTTGCGGCTACGACATTTATACAGAACTTTTTTATCCCTGATAAATGTGACCATTAACAGGCAGTAAAAAGTTGCAGCAAAAAAAAAAAGAGTTGAAAATATAAGTCATTTCCCCCATATTTCAAAATGGTTTTATCGAAGCCTCTTTTTACACTGCATGTAACGTTATGTTTTCCAGGAATGTGTTTGGTGCTACAATTGCATCTGGGTGTTGGGCTGTAAATTGAAAGAAGGTGCAAGGTCAATTCATTCGACGTGGGGTCTGTTTGCTCCGCTATGCACTGTATGTACGCTGTGTACATATGTACCTATGAAAGCACTCCGTTCTCAGAGAATCAATCTCAGAGAGTCAAAAAGAAAAAAAACAACACTAAAACCGATGGAGATGAAATTATGCTCGGGCTCTGCGTGAATCATCTGTGGTCACTGGGTTTGATCGGGTATGTAGGGCAGCTGAAGTGTGCCTAAAACTAAACTGACGATAATTTCTCGTAGCTTGCGTAGTCTTTGTGGATATACTGGACATCGTGCTTAGGCATAGAGGTAACCTGCGCTATTTGCCTACGTGAGTATCGTAAGCAATAATGATCAACAGAACTTCTTTTCAATATTTTTTTTAACAACATTTTCCCTGTTCTCCTTCATTTGTTCTGTTCCTTTGAAGATTTCCCTGAGTTGTTTTTTCCCCGTTTTTATTTATTAAAAAAAAATGTGTCCCAACATGCTGGACTTCCAGCGGATTTCCCGTGAACCAGGTTCAGAAGGTTCGCAAGTTTTTCCAACCCTGACTCACTGCTAAACGGGAATCCTTTGGAAGCCTTATTTTCTGTGTACCAGATTCAATCCACAAGTAAAAAAAAAACAAAAAAGAAGCCTTCTCCAGCAAACAGACCTAGCTGTTTTTTTTTTCTCCCTTTTTTTGAGAACACAACAATGCGCTACGGTTTGGTTAGGATTCTGTAATTTAGAAGGTGACCACAAGAACTTTGGGATGCCTTCCTTTTGTTATGCGGAAACCACAGAGAGTATCGATGTCAGTTGCCTTGAACAGACAATACCTGTAGCACTATCGTGTATAATCCCAGAGCTTGTTTCTGCATTCTCTAAGAGGCTTAAAAGATTATGCTGCACAGAATTTTGTTCAATTACTTCTCGGCGCAACTGTATGATATAAATGTATGCTTACAGGTCATAATTCATGGCATTTAGATGGTGATTATGACATTCAAAGTCCTGTTTTCTTTTCTGTCATCTGCACTGAAATGATTTTTTGCACTCTCCTGTTGTCTCTAGTTGTAGCAGGTTGAAGAATGTACAGTCCTTTCTGGTCGAAAAACCCACCAGTGATGTAAAGAGACCAAATGCAGTGCTGTGCATTCTTGGAGTTGATAGCAGGTTAGTGCATGTACAGCAGACAATACAACTATAATGATATTGCTCCTGTACTGTGTAGTTAATGTGCTTAGCATGTAACAACTGGAATTGCACATTTATCGCTGCATTGGGAATATTTCGTAGAATTCGCTTATTCACCAGCAAAGCCTATTTCATGTTTCATTCCCATATCTTTTTAATTCTGTTTCATCCACAGCCGTGTTTTATTAACAAGTGGCGTGTTAAAAACGTGAAGATTATTAAGCCAAAGAAATGCATTATGCTGACATAAAATCTCAATTGTTGTAAACCATGCTAGATTTTTGCACATTCTAAAATAATGACAAAGAAATTCGCACTTTGCTAGAATGTTCTTCTGATCTTAGAGCTGCCAACAGGTTCTGGTAATTAATAGTGTTTGCACTGGTTCCACAATTTACATGTGTATGCATATTTCCTGGAATTTTGCTGCTACTTGCATGTACAATCCTAAAACTTTCCACAAACATGTGGCAAAATGTTTGGAAACAGACAGTGGGCCAGGTTAACTTGTTCAAACTATGTTTGAACATTCAACCATCACCGAAAACACCACAGACAAAAAAAAAAGAAAAATGATAAAAAGGAATGAATACATGCTGCCCAAGTTTGAAGTATAAACGTTACAATCGATATCAAACTTTGAAGAAAGCATGGTTGTACGTAACACAATGTGTTGAAACATGATACACGATCGACCCCCAGCAGGTTTACTGTTTGAACATTCAACCATCACCGAAAACGCCATAGACAAAGAAAAGAAAAATGATAAAAAATTATTATGATGATTAATGATAAAAAATAGATAATGAGCTGCAGTGTTTAACACCTGCTTGTGGTATTCATGAATTGGAAAAGTTCTTGGCATTCCCCAAGAAAAGTTTACCGCCAAAGTTACTTTGGCATCAGGCTAGAATTAATTGGTGAGTTACCAAATCACCGCCAAAATTCTTCAAACTTACCAAGATGGCGCGAATTAACAGTGATGAGCTAATGTCTGTGTAATGCACATTAAGTCAACCTAGTGTTCCCCATGAGCACAGACTACTGTACTAGCCAAGAAAACAGGAGGGTAAAGCTGAAGGTGGGCTATGTATCACAACCCTTATGAAGCTGTCTTTCTACAAATCCAAACTTTGAATCTTAAAATTTATGAGCAACTGTGGTTGATAAATAAAATATCAAAATATCATTTTAACATTTTTTTTTTTAAAACTACTTTTAACTACTGTAACCTAAGGTCTGCAATTTACAAATAGTATGCTGATCACTTTGACAAGGAAATAACAGCATTTGCGGACGTGGTCAGGCTACTCACTATACCTCACCATGTTACGATATGATTATTTTAAACTCTTAGAAGGTTCTACACGATCTTGAGAAAAGCCCTCTCTGCCTTTTATGGCTCGTAGGCTGTCGCTACAGACCTTCAAACATGCTATTGAGTTTTACTGAAATTGGATTTCTTGGAAACCCCCAAAAAAGTTTAAAAAAAAATATTTTGCTTCTTTTTGAAAATCGGAGGTTTTTGAATGATGTACACAAGAATACACAGGGAACAGAAAAAAAAACCTTCTTGGATACATCATTGTCAATTCTGTACCTGTAATGGGGTGTTTTCTCTTCACCACATACTTGGAATCGGCACGATTATGAAAAAATAATCGCTAATCAGCATTTTTCATTATAGCATAATCATTTGAATACTAATTTGGACCTGGGTATCTGCGGTCGATAGTCGGTCGGGTACCTGGAAATATAACTTCCTATAGGCTCTAATCATCTTTCTAATCTAATCAACAATCATTCTAATGCAAATCAATATACCAGTATGCATAAATTACATACGTACAGGCATAACATAGTGTTCTCAGTTCTAGACACACTGATTTTTGTCACATGCACAATGTATGTTGAAACTTTAAATCTGGGTTGCAGTTTCAGAACTGTGTCTTGATGTTGTGAGACGGGGACTCAGGTTCCGTGAGCAAACGCCAGTTAACCAAAACTCAGACATACTGTGCAACCATTGTTGTGAATAATCATTCCAAATAGTCAAATACAAGAACAAAATGATAATCATGCATGAGTTTAATTCATTTCAAATTTATTTCTCATATGGACAGCGAAACACAGGAGAGCAGTTACATATGAATTACATAAGTTTATATTATTGCACACTGTACATGAAGAACAGTCTCAAGTAATACTTTTTTAAAAATTAAATGATGCCTCTTCAAGGGATTATAGACAGGAAAATAATCTTACAGCAGAGGTTAAGTCAAAATTGTCCCAACGTCCTGTTGCATTCTTCTCAAATCTTACATTGGTCAGTCAGTAATCTTGGTAGCTTTTTTAGGTCGAACTACTTACAGGCAGATGGACAATGTGTTTCAACTTCTGTGATGGTCAATACAATATCGGCTGCACGATTACCAACTTGTGAAAGATTCTGCCTGGAAGCAACCTGTAGAATGTCTGGCATATCCAGTCCAGTACCCAGGATTGTAAATTTCTTCAAATTACAGACAGTAATGAGCACGTTTTACATATCTCATTGCAGGTTCGACGAAGGACACAAGGAGCTAGCAAACTATCTCCTGTTTGATTACCTTGATGGCAGAAATGGGGAGTAAGTCAATTCACAGCTATCTACTCCATCCTTTCCATGTCTCAAAAATAAATTTCCTAAAATACAGTATTAAATTCCCTGCAATTTGGTCTTGTTTCCTGATTTTTCTTTTTGATTCCTTGCCGTAGGCAGGGGAATCTATGCAGTCCTGATGTCGTGTGTGCGGGTGTATGTGTGTGTGTATGTGTGTGTGTGTGACGGTTGCTCGTAAACATTCTATCTCAAGAAGGGTAACTCTGAGTATTTTCATTTTTGGCATGTAGGTCGCCCATATTGAGTAGATGATCCCTATTGTTTTTGGTGTCCAAATCTTGCATATTAATGAGGTTATGGGGTAAAACATAAAAAATTTTAAAACTGCCATAGTTCCTTATCCGTAGGTCAGATTTGTTTTAAACTTGATAAGGTTGTCTGTTATTAACAGGTTCACGACCCTGTGAAATTTAATGCTTATCAATAGAGAGGAAGGGATAATTTTTCACTATAAAACAATGATAATAGCCTAAACACCATTATTGTGGTTATTATAAACTACCGTACAAATCTATATTGGGCTAGATTGTGCAATGGCAGGTGCCAATTCTCTCGCACACGGTTAACTCAATGGGATTGCTCCCTACAGTACTGCATTTGTAACTTAGTGAGTAACTTCTAGTGTGAGAGCCTCCAAGTTGTCCAGAGAGATAGTCTTGGTATGGGAGGTCATGGGGTCAGATAGAAAAGCATGCAATGGAATGTTAATGGGTTTATGAAAAAAATGAAGAAAATAAAAAACCATCTGTTCTGTCATTTATTTGGATAATATCAGTATCCAGAGGAACAGCTGGTAGCAGAACAAGGTTTCTTAACAATCAAATTGGAGTGCTTTCAATCATATTTCACAATGTCGGAAAAGATGGAGGAGGCAAAAATATTGAGGAGAAATCCTAACGTAGGGTCAACTGACGAGGACTTTGAGTGTGTTAAAAGCTACTTGTAACAAGGAAGAAATTATCCCAAAGTCCATAAAGGAAAATTTGCAAAAGGCAGAGCGCCAATTTGAGGCAATGGAAGAGGTTCATGCTGATCTGGCTGGGCTGTTGTCTGATGAAGCATTTGAGCAAGCAGAAAGCTGGATGTTGGAATGCCAAAAGCATTATACTGAGGAGAGCGAGGAAGCATTGAAAAAGTTAAAGGAGGAAATTGAGTTTCAAATTAGCGTTGGAATTACCTAAGGCAGAAATTCCACCATACGATGGAGACTCAAGAACATTCTGGTGGTTTACGAAGAATTTTGAGGTAAATATGGCAGACAAGCTGAGTTCAGATGAGGTAAGGTTGAGTTATTTGATTCAACTAACAACAGGCAAGACTAGAAGCAGCATCTGATTACTTGTGTGTTTCTTGGAGCTCAGAGATAATGTTAACTGATTTCATACCGTACTCATACTGTACTTGATGTGTGGGTTGTATGGTCTGGGTAGGTGATCCCTATTGCTTTTGGTGGACGTCAAATGTCGCAGTCATTTTAGGTCACCAAAATAAAGGTCATTTTGGGTTAAAGGCTTGTGGTGTATCAAGAAAAATAACTGCAGTTGATCTTGTACTTGTCATTTGAATAATTCATGTTTGTTGTAATATAACCATGTAGCAAGGAATCACAAAGCCTTTTGGCTTTCTGGTTTTTAAATGGCTTCATGTACAGTAAGCCACAGTATTTGTCATAATTTCCTAAACAAGACAACAAAGAACAAACATGATGAAGAGATTTGCCAGTCATGAATTGTGAAAAACTACTTTTTTGAAAAAAAAATTGTGCTTCCTTGTTTGAGAAAAAGCAATTCTTCAAAGTCCTGAATTTCCCAAAATTTGCTGAAATTTTTCTCTTCACTTTGGTCTTACAATAAAGTTTATCAGACTCCAAACTGAATATGCTTGTGGACAAAGTGAGAAAATTGTGGTGGTGAAATGTCATTTGACGTCTGTCAGTGTCATATCTTACTAGGTAATCAGTTGAATTCAGCTTTGGTTTGTGGGTTGCCCTTGGCATTTGCATAATCATTTTGCTTTGTCATGGATGTGATCGGGGACTTTCATTTTAGATGTTATAGGGTATTTATGGTAACAGTGAATAAATCTGATCATTGGAGAAACAAAACGTGATCTGTTCTCGACCACTTTCTATATGTAGCACAATGGCCATATTTGATACAGTACTTAGCAACTGTTGCACACTGCATCTAGCCATTTTGGACATCAGTGTGTGATGCTGACACAAATTTGTAAAACTTAGAGTGGATTCTTACGTTGGCAAACTTTCTGTCTGTCGCATTTGAAAGGAACAATTGTTGCACATGTCACACGCAGGGAATTTGCCACAAATGAAGTTTTCTCTGAAATAAGAGCCATGTGAGTCAGGTGAAAGTATAAACCAACCTTTGGGACTGTTTTTGAACGACATGCAACAGGATGCTGTCGAAGAAATAGCTCATTTGGAAGAAAGATACACATATGTATCTGTAGGTCTGCCCTCCCAATAGACTGTTTTTCTTCTCTTTCAGGATTGAGGTTGATGATGAAACATATGAAGGTACGGTGCACACTCTTGTCAATTATTGTAACTATTTTCAACCAAGTAATCATGAATTTTATGTGAAATTTGCAGTGGTCCGATAAATTCAGTTTAGCTTAGGATTATACCAACATAAAGCCATCTGAAAGAACCGCACAGTGACTGCCATTGGGGTCTCTTTTAAATTACATTATACAGGATGCTCAAGTGTCTCAGGGGCTTGTCTGGATGCATAGAATAAAACTCAAATGTTTTAGATTGTCACATTGAAAAATTACATTTCTCAGTTAGGCTTTTTCACATTAAATGGACAATTTGTATAGATGTTTTTTGATGGACTTGGCAAAAAGTAAGGGCCCTTGACAACCATAATGAAAGCAAACTATTTTGCTGCTATTATGGTCATTTGCTACTGGTATATACTGTACACTGGAGTAATAGCATCCTGTGGGAAGATGCACTTTTACCTTCAAGTATTGCAATTGTCACAGGGAGAAACGAGGCAAAGAAGTTTGAAATTTGATAAGTTCTTCCTTAGGAGTACAGTGCATCTAAACTTCCTCCTTTGTATTTAGATTTCTGTGAGTTCTTTTGTTTTCAAAGTTTTTACTCTTGCAACACTAGCATGAATAGGAAGTGAGAAGGAAACCAACATGAGTGTTATTTATTTTGATCTTACATTCATACATATGTGTATAACATTTTAGATGTGAATGTGGCACTTGCCCATAGTGTTCTAATCTATGTGGCAGCTAGGTGACAGCTGTGAAGTACCATGAAGTACTACTCCTTATTCATTTAATTGACTGGTTTTTTTTTAATTTAATTACAGAATGTTTTCTTTCTTTTACAGATGTCGTATTACTTATCACCAAATCATTGGTTCATGTCTACTGCAACCCTGTGAACTACCCCCACTTGATGCCATATATTGGTCATTGGCCAAACCTTAGACTACATTGTCTCAACCAGCAGGAGGTAACTGAATCACCATAATAATGTTAAAGTAACATCTTAGAATTGTGATGGCTGTGAGGGGGTGTGGGGGGGAGCTCTGTGGTGATGAAGCTAAAGATTGAAGTTGTGTATCCTGTCATAGCTCCTTGACCAATGCACTTTATCGTGATTGTTCATCACACCCCTCCCCCTCCCACCTAAACTCAGGTGTTTAAATTAAACCTGCAAGGTGACATGTACTACATATTGCTTTGCATTCTCTTGTGGCAGCACCAATGGGATGTTTTGTCTCTCCTCCCACTCCCCTGCCCCCCCCCCCCCCATCCTCAAGGAGGAGCATGTGGATGTACACTTCCATGTATGAGGAATACTTACTTTGAAGTGCAGACATTTTCTAGTGTTGGCAAGTTAGCGTTGACCAAAGTTAACACCATTCTGCCCTATGATCTGTTAGGAATGGTGTGCTACAAAATCCTAAAGCCGTGTCAGTATCATATCAGCTTCAGATGTTATATGGTATATGCAATACAATCCAAATGTTTGCAGTATACTCTTGTTCTCCAGTCTTCATCAAGATTGCAGTGTTGTGATGTTAAAAATATGTTTGATTTCATCGTTGGACAGATCTCTGTTAGACCGTAGTATGCACTGTGTGGTACGTAAGTATCATCACTGTGGAACTGACTGTCGACAGTTCTATTCTAGAGTATGGATTTGTATAAATTGATGGGTTCTTGCTGCCTGAAAGTTTACCAGCTATTAGCAGAGATTTTTCATTTTCAACTTTTCCTTTGATGAAAAGAGAAAACTATGTGGTCATAATGACGTGTACATGTATGCGTGTGTGTTTGTGAAGTTTAAATTGTTTACATGATATCTTGAGAAAGGTACTTGTGAGAGTTCTCATACTTGTAGAATAACCCTATTGTTTTTGGTGGAGGTCAAAGGTCATTTTAGCATTAAGGTCACCAGAGGTCAAACATTGAAACTTTATTAACCTGATATCTCAAGACAGTAAGTCATTGAAACTTTTGGTTACATAGCATGTTAATGCATAGTACCAAGTAGAAGTACCCTATTGTTTTTGGTAGAAGTCAAAGGTCATGGGACATCACAGGGGTCAAATCTTTAGATCTTGTATTCATGATGTCTTCAGATAAGATATGTGGATACTTTTCATGTTTAGGTATGTTGAGGATGTGCCTTATTATGTAGACAAATCCTCTTTGTTTTTGGTGTTCACTGTACCAGATCCAAAACACTGAAAATTGTCTGAACACCACATACCTCAAGACAACCATCTCTGGTAAACATTAGTTTAAATATTGTGTAATTATTTCACCAAAACCTCAATGCATTCTTGCATTTTGTTTTATTGCTTTTCTTCTTCTTTCATTTCTTTCAAGTTTGATGACAGTGAAGATTCAGCAGAGGATTTTAAAATCATCAGTTTCATCGCAATGTGTCGGGGAAGTCATACCATTGGAATCCCATTTGGGACCAGAGGTATGAGATGAAAATGTCCAAAACTTTTGCTTGCGTATTTCTCGCTCATGCGTCATACGTTGGTAATTCTAGTCATGAAATGCTTTTGGATATAGTGTGATCATGTTATTCCTGCAAATAGCACACATTCAGTAGTGTTCAAGGGAACCAATGTTGTCTATTGTAGTTCTACTCATTATGAATAACTTGTTTATCATTACATATACCGCTTTAATATTTAAATAATTTCTCGACACGGCCAGGGAATGGTATAATTTATTTTTCCTCGTGCATGTGTTTTTGTCTCTACGCCCCTTTCTTTTCAAAATTGTTTAGGACCAGTCACACTACTTGAGGCAGGTTGGATCACGATCTTATTTTAATATTTTCTGAACTTATGTTTTTTTTTTTTAATATGATGCCTGCACCAAAAATCATAGCACAGAAGTTCTCTCTATATTGTCTTTCACTTTTCTTTCCATTGGCCTTTTCCAGATCGCCCATCAAGTTTTGATCCTTTTGTGATTGAGAAGTGGCCAATAGTTCAAGCCTCAGCTCTGGAAGATTTTGGAGGGTCATTATCTGCTTTGATTTGTCAAAAGGAATGTTATCAGCGCTTTCATGTTAAGACTGTAGCTTGTGGGATCTAGAACTCTAAAATAAAACTGCTTGGTCATTGTTGTAGTAGGTTGTTCTGGCTGTGTCTGTGTTATCGAGATTAAGTAAAGAGAGTGTTGTGGTTTTTATTGCAGTAGACTGTTAATGTCCTTAACCGGTGATCTAGACATGAATCTGTGTGAGCCAGAATTCCTGAATGGAATGTGTAATCATAGTTATGTAAGGGTTTAAAGGGTGCACCAGTGTGTGATAATGGTACCTGTGTATTCTAGATACCTGGATAGAGTGTGTGTTTTTTTACTGCAGTAGACTTTTAATGCCTGTTCTGGTAGGCTTTGCAAAGTCTTTCTCAGTGAATGATGTCTCCTCCTTTGATACATTCCTCACAATTTGATCTGCAGCCCACTTACACCCAACCGAGGATATGTACTCATCTATCTAGTAATCGTGTTTCCCTGTGATCGCCGTCCGCCAGAAAGACTTTGGACGCTCGATATAATTATGTACACATGAATGGTCATGTTTGATGTTACGGTTAATATATCGTAAAATGCTACGCGTTGGTCTCATGAAATGCGCCAATAGCAGCGATCGAACAATGAGAGAAAATAATGTCACCTATTCTAACTTTCACCCTATCATCAAATTTGCCCACGGCAGAAATAGGATATCGCTAAGAGAGACCTTAAACAGTTGAAGAAGAGCAGAAAATTACCATGATATTTACGAAACTAATCAGTCGTAGGTCCTTTCCCCATCATCACTGGCATCATTTCTCACAATAGCCATGTTTGGCTTCTCCCGAATTTGGTAGCGAAAAGCAATGGTTTTAGTTAAAAGTTGTGTGAATAATTAAAACGAGTGTCCAGAGTCTGCAAGGGCAGCCATCATTGAGGGGAGTAAACACTCTTCCGGAAGAGCAGTACAGTAAATATATTGGGATGTTCCTTCAGAGGTGGTGGAACCAAGATTAGGAACAGAAACTTTCCAGCCCAAGCAGACTCTGCAGAGTCCACTGTACTGGGTGATCCAGATACGAGCCTACGTGGTATAGATTTCCTGAGTGGACTGTGTAGTCTTCAATGTGTTAGGTATTATAGGATATGCTGGTGTGATGTAGATAGACCCTGAATAGGAGTGCTTTAGTCATTTAAGTATTGTTTTAAAGGATGTACTTGTATGATGTACCTGTGTGTTCTAGATATCTGAATAGAGTGTGTGTGTGTTTTTTTTTTTTTTGTTTAGTGGGCTATTAATGGGTCTTCCTATGTGATCTAGATACCCAATATGTCTAATATATCAAATATGTAGTGAACGTTTTTGTTTTTTTTTCCTGATGTACATTCCTTATCTGTGTGATCTTCTAGGTATTTGAACAGATTAATATGTAAATTTGTTCTCTGTCCTTCAAAGATGCCAGTAATCAAGTTGATACCACAAGGTTAACATGAGTAACTGCAATATATACACCTAACTTCAGTTGTAGATGGTAGAAAGGAAAGAGTGTGTATTATATCTGTCCTTAACTTATTAGTTGAAAAAACATCTCTTTGCTCTATTTTCAGAGGAGGCTTCTTTACCATGAAGCATGAGGTAAGTTTGTTGCAATGATAACCATTAATCCATGCAGTGGCCATGTTAGTTTGCTATTGTTGTTGATGTTCTTCTATGTCACATTTTATTGCGATATGTCTCTGCCCCAAGTTTCTTTTTTAGCATTCTCTCACTTAAGCAACGATTTTGCTGGTCAAAGCTTCCTCAGTCGTGAAATACTGCTCTGAAAGTTAGGCTTAAGTACAAGCCTGAAAGTATGTGACATAGATCTGACAAATGCTGCTTTGCCTTTTTTTTTGCAACCTTCATTCTCCTAGCAAGGTTTTTTGACACAAATATTCTTTAAATCAGCAATTATGAAAATCTCATCCACATTCAGCAACATATTTTTTATTCATTGAACCATGGAGGTAAAAAGAGAGCAGGGAGTTGTCATTGAGATGGACAGATAATTTAATTACTGCTAATACCCTAAGACCCACCAAATCAAGTGTGCAGTTGGCCCAAAGGCATTTCTTTCCTTTTTTTGTTGGTTCCAGTTCAATACCATTCACGGAGCTACATCATATAAGTCAACTAATCCTTAAACAAGGAGTTTACTCAAAACAGTGCTTTGAAACACAGGCTTATGCTGCTCCTCAGTGAAACAAACATTGTATCACCAAGTAAGAGATCAGAACCACACTACAACCCATTATGCGAAATAAACTTTAACAGTAATGCACAAACCAGATTTGTCGTTGCTACTCCACAACTGATTGATTTCTAGCACCAGGCTCATACTTTGCGTATTTACTAAAAAATTTTTGATTTTGTGACATATTCCCTGAAAATGGGGACTGTGACCCACGCAAAATGGTTGTATCTTTTCAAGATACACGAGGTATGATGGTGCAGAACTCCTTTAATGGCACGACAGTTCAGTCAGTGCTTAATAGTGTCGAATGTTTTGCATCGAATCTGCACGTTTGGTTTAGATAATGTTCACGTATGTATGTAACATCACAAAGAAATCATAACGAAAGTCAGAGGTTTTGTGTTTATCATCGATGTTGGGATGACCCCTTCTTAATTTCCCACAGATTCTTAACATTAGTGACGACCTCTGGGCTCTCTTCGATATCGTTGATCCTGTTGAATTGGAGACGTTAGTCACCAAGAAACTTCCCCTGCTAGAGAAACAGTGGAACAACACGATAACCAACGTCAACATTGCATTGTAAGTATGCCTCGGTGACAATTAAATGGTTTGCTGGTTGGTTTACTGGTTGGTTTGCTGGTATTTTTGCAACAGATTTCAGATCGGTCGCTAGTAACGTGGTCATGTTGGGGAGTTATCGTTAGCACACTGAGCCTCAAGTTTGGTAATTGTACCAGTAGACTGACAGCCTTAGTTAACTGGTTTCATGGTGAACATTAAATGTTAGTTCAATAATCGCGGTGTCTGCGTTCAGCAGCTGTGGCAGTGTTCTCATAGTTGTTTTACTAGCAGTGTCAGCTGTGCGGTATTATAATCTGTGTAAATTATCTGGTGTGTAGTGTTACAGCTGTGTAGCATTGCCAGCTGGGTTTTTTTTTTTTTTATCAGCTCTGTGCGTAGTGTTACGAGCTATGTAGTGTGACCAGTTACACAGTGTTAACCACTAGTGTATGTGATTAGCTGTGTAGAGTTATCAGCTGTGTATTGTTTCACAATGTGCATGTTCATCTGTGTAATGTTACAGGTGCTGTATGTTGATCAGCTGTGTAGCGTTACACAATATGCATCATCATCTGTGCAGTTTAACACAAATTATGTATGTTATCAGCAGTATAGTGTTACCAGCTATCTATGATGTCAGTTGCGTGTAGGATGTCCATTCCATGAAGACATAAAGGAGGACAACCTGAGCTGAGCTTCCCCATGTCTCCATGTGTTGGCGAATAGGGACAAGGAATTTTTTGATGTCACAAACTTCTTAAATGGCTTGACATGGCCCTTGCCGATGCATTCTTAGAGTCATTATGTGAAACTAGAATTTGGTGTCTCAAAGCAAAATAATCCCTGGAAATTTGTGCATGAGAAAATTGTTGGGAAGGTTCACATTAGAATTTTCAGACTAGGTTAACATTCTACGTGTGGCCCCATGCGAACCCAAATGGATGACAGGGTGTTCAAGAACCAGACTGTCCTGTTGAAAGCGTGAGGAATAGCCACCCTAAGTTGTATAGTATTAACAGCTGTGTTCTGCAATCAGCAGCTAGATCTGCCAGTGGTCATAGATGAATATTGTGTAGTCTTTATTAATAATCACTTGAAGATGCCTTCAAGGACTGTAGCAAAAGCAGAATACGTATAGTCATAATTGTGACATTAAGAACACTGGACTGTGAGCGGCATTAACATGATATAAGAAACTTAAATTAAACCGGACATAGCATCCGTAAGGAAGAAAATGGGAGGACCTGTTAGAGGTATAAATAGACCCTAAATGGTGCATGTTCCAATTGGTAAATATATGTAACAGAGTGGTAATCAAGGCATGACTTGAGTCACAGTTGCAAATTGCAAAATTGCCTGACTTGAAAAATTCTGGCCTATTTTCCCCCATTGAAATAACAAAGTACTCAAGTCATGCCTTGAGACTCGAGTCGCTAAAATGAGTGTAGTTGACTTGACTTACCAGAAAAGAGTGACTTAGTTACAACTCTGATTTTTAATTGTCATGAAACACTGTCAATGACTGTAAATAATTGTGCACTCACTCATTCACTGAACGACTGATTGTTTGTCATTACAGCGCAGCAAATTCAGCCAAGGAATTAACTGAGAAAGAAGTAATAGAGGTAAAGAGCTAGTCACATTTTGATCTTTGTGAACTTTTTGGCTGAATGTTGGATCAGCTCTGTACAGCTGGATGTCCACTTGTGTTACAGTATTTTTACAAACTGCTTCAGGCTGACTTTTGGGTCAGCTCTGTACGGCATCGTGGTTACTCTTCCTTACATATTTTGTTTGTGTTAAATGGTTGTTTAAAGGGTGTTAGTTACCTACAAAGTTAATTTCACAGTATGTCCATCGGCTGGTGTTTGTTCTCAATAGTTTGCTAAATGCCAACTCTCTGAGTGGTAGATAATTTCAAACTATTTATGTCATCTATTAAGAGTTGTTATTGTCAAAGCTAAGTGGTTACATTAATCAACAATTTACTTCTGCTAATCTACTCTTGAAAGGCAGGTGTAGCAAGGTGTGGTGGCGTGAAGTGGGGACTCCTAGCCAGCTTTTTGTCATTGATGGACGTACTGTATGCGTCTGTAAAACCAGTTGCTGCATTTTTTATAAAAGGATGTTTTTTTTTTTTTTTTTGGTTCTGACTTAAAAACACCAGCAATATGTCAAAATATTAAGTGTATTCAACAATGGAATCAAGTAAAACAAAAAAAAACTTCTTACGTGAGATTACTAGAGGCCAATTGTTAGAAATAATGCCGTGTTCAGAGTGTGTCATGACTCCTCAATGTTTCAGTGTATGTGGAGGGATGGCAAGGGGAGGGATTGATAGTTGGGAGAGATAAAGGCTCTCAGCATTTTTTGAATCCGTCATGATGTGCCGTTATTTCTGTTCTCAGCCTTTACAGAGCTTCTTTGCTTTTGGAAACCTGACACAGAAGGGTAAACCCGACACAAATACACGGTAGGAGCATCGTCGTCTGACTTTATTCTTTTAGTGGAAAAATGTTTGCAAAACTGGTTATTGATCAAACCATTGACACTGTAGTAACATGGATGAATGTTTGCACAACTGGTTATAGATGAAACCATCAACACAGTAGTAACATGGAAGAATGTTTGCACAACTGGTTATTGATCAAACCATCGACGCTGTAGTAACATGGAAGAATGTTTGCAAAACTGGCTATTGATCAAACCATCGACACTGTATTAACAAAGCCATCAACACTTTAAACAAACACTTCAAAGTTGATGTTTTCATTTTTTACTGTGTTGCTTGGAGACCACCTACTACCTGTTAAGAGTGATACCAGGATTTACCAGGTGGAATTATACATTATTTTCTTACAGTTACAACATTTATTCATATGGAGCATATTTGGCAATACCTTGATGTCAGCTGTGATCAATTATTTAAAAATTCGAGGGAGACAAGCACAAACAAGCTTTGTCAGTAGCTAGGCTGGAAAAAATGTTTATTTCCCTGGAAGGGAGTAAAATTATTTCCCTGGAAGGGAGTAGAATTTCCCACAATTCTCACTATATTCTCATGTACAGAAATGGGAAATTTTCCCTCCAAAAGCTAAAATTTCCCTTCAGATGCCCAAATTTCCAGGGAAGGAGCCTCCCAGCTTCCCAACTTTTTCCACCCATGGTCAGTAGTTGGATTTCTCTTTTCCTTTCCTTGTGTGTTTTTGTTTTTCTTTTATGTTATTAACCAAGCCATCAACACTGCAAACGTGTGATGGTGAGTTCTTCTACGTACTCCTCATGACTTTCCTACCACTATTGTACATTGTATTCCATGGATTGAAATGCTTTTGATTGATGGGTAAATTTCTGTGTATCTCTTCAATAGGGTTCCACTTTGTTTGTTCGGTCAACATTCAAGCACTTTAAACCAATTTGAGGAAAGTTCACTCGGTTCCTCAGGGTCAAACAACGGCTTAGCATTGCATATGGTGAGTGAAAAGGATGTTCTAAATATTAAGATACTAGCATTTTTCACAGAATGTTATTCTGGTCTTTACTTTGTCAGGATATTTTGTTCATTGTCAGACAGAAGATGTTCTTTTCATACGAACGATGGCTGTTTAATAGTCCACGGCAGAGAGATAGATAAACGAGAATGACGTCGTGGAACAATAAGTGAAGACCAAATTCCGTGTGGCAAGAGACGTTCTAATGAAACTGCATAACACAAATCTAGTGGAAAGTTTAGAATGATATAACTTGCAAAGAGCTAAATGTTGAGATGTAGTTTTCCCTGCATGTGATCAGGTTTTCTCAAAAAATCAAATTGTTGCATCTCTTCCTGTTTTCCCCTAAGATGTAGTTAGATATTGAATGGACAAATCTTGTGCAGTGCCTGCATTATATACAACATATGTTGACGGCAGAGCTGTTTTGTCTTTAAGATAAGATGCCCCCTGTTATTGCTTGGCTTCATTTTTTTAACGTGTGACGTGACGTCATTCTAGTTTAATTCATCTCTATGGTCCACAGCCTGTTACTAGCTCAATACTTGCAAGCAAAACTGTTAATTTTGGGTAGAAAAGGAAAACAGTATTTACTGTGCAATTGATGGTTGCAACTTTGCCTTAGCCTTACACTCAGTAAGGCTATGCAAATGCAGCAAAGAAAAGACTACTTGCCACTTGCAAATTAAAACTGACATAGTGGTGTTGGTAACATTGGGCATGTGCCGATGCTTGGGGTCCAAGGTGGTTCAATTTGAAACCCCAATATGCTGTCTCTTCCTTACAGAAATCAGTGAGCGATCAACCAAAGTTAGATGCAGTGTTCCTTTAGTTGTTAGCAACACAGAGTTTATGCCAAATTTTGTGTGACATGTCATAAAGCAGTCAGTTGAGGATGTTGCCAAAATCTCAGACTGTTTCTCACAAATTCCAGTGGGTGATACTTTGTGTTCTTGTACATCTCATGCATTGGGTACCATGTCAAAAGTTGACTGGTGAGGCAGCTGCAGCAACTGGCAGGGCCGCTGCAGCCGCTGGGTGTTGCTAGGATAAGCTCAGTACCAAAGTAGTACAAGGCTGCACTGGCTGCAGCCACTTTCAAACACATGTATTAGAGTACTGGACATAATGGCTGCAGCGGCCTCCCAACCACATTTTTACAGTTCACGACAGGACATATTGATACTCTGTGGCATGACCAGCTGCACAAGCTGGCAACATCTTGTTGCTAAGGTGTTGTTTTGTTCCACAACTCAACAGCAGCTGCTGTGTCAGGGGCTGGGAGTCCAACTTTTGACATGGTGCCTTAGTTGTCATTTGAGATGGTTGGATTATTGGGATAAAAACCTCCTATCAGTCTTTTAGATCTGCTGAAAAAAATGCTTTTACAGATATCAACGGAAAATCAAAATGTTGTTGTTATATTGTCCCCCCGACAGTGTCTTATGTTGAGATTAGTGAGGGGGAATGGAGTGGGTAGTCATCTCAGAGTCATGGAGTTATTAAACAATATGATCTTGCATGTATCTCTTTTACTGAAACTTGTAATGGGTGATCTCGAAAGGTGGTGTGCTTCTGTGATTTCTATGAAGTGTTTTGAAGTTAGGGTCTAATGTCATTCCAGGATTCTTTCTTTAGTAGTCGGTGTGTATTAATTTTGGCCTGTGCTTCCACATTGAGAAGTCTCTGAAATGTAATTTAAGTTTTACAAAGGTGGAAAGTTTCCTCGTCTGCATCAGTCGACCCTAACTCTGCTGTTCCCCTTGGTGCGTTTATAAGGTAGTCTGTGGTTATTCAGACACCTGCTGGATTGGTAACTGCATTGACTTGGACATCCAAAGTATATTAACTGTTTGTTCAGTCTTAACTCTTCTCAACTGATTCTGTAATTTCAGTGGTGTTTCCAAGATGGTTCAGTTTAATGTAAAATTTATGCCATCCATCTTATTTTTGGGTGAAAGAATCCACTCAACTGAACAGTGTTTGGCATTAGCTTCACTCTGTTTGATGCCCTAGGATTTCTTTTTTCCTCTCTCTTTGTTGGTTAGAGTGTTTAATACATCATTCTTTCGTCTGTTTCAGGTGTGTGAGGCAGTATCTTCAAAAGTTCCAGTTAGTTGCAGTAGGAGCTACTTCTTCACCAGTGGACACACTCCATACCCACTATCAGGGGGATCAGTTCAGGCACCCAAACCACCAAAGACAGACATACAGTAGGTCCCTCGTCATTTCGATGGCTGTCTCCGTCGTCGTGGTGAAGGACGACGATGACAATGATGGTGACGAAGACTTTGATTTGTACTTTTGAAATGCAAGGAAGTCATGTAATAACTTGCATTGAAGCTATCTTTTACATTTTACAGCAGTCTTTGTCGCTCGTACACCGGCATTTGTTCTGTCATCTGTATTTTTTGTATCTTTGTACAATGCATTCCTATTTATTTTCACAACCTGTCCCAGGTAAGCTAAGCCTCTTCTTACCGCGTTACCCTCGATAGAATGATGTTGAAGTAAAGGAAATATAATTTTGTTTACAGCAGTATCTGATCTGACAGGATTAATACTGAGTAAGCTAATATCTGCAGCCATGCATGTCATGAATATTTTACCACTACCCTGAATAGATGTAACCCCATGTGTGTAGATTAAAAGATACGCCTTCAGAAAAATTCACAATAATGTATTAGCCTCTGCCCAGTTGTGGGATTATCAAAAATAATTTGACGATTGTTAGAACTAGAAAGTAATGTAGCCAGAGACATTGGTAACAGAGATAGAAAATAGCTCAAGAATACTGTAGCAAAGACTCTCTTAGCTTGAAAAAGTGTCCCAAGATAAAACTTGGCTAGGTAATCGCATATTAAATATTAATGTAACAGACGGAGGAAATAGTAACCTAAGACATGCTTAAGATAGCCCTGCGGTTAGTCCAATGTACATGCATTTGTAACAAAGCTAGTTAGAAGGTATTCCTTGAGAGAGAACCTGACTTCAAGAGCAGACAAATATGAAGAAGTCAATTTTCTTTCCTCATGTATCAGAGCTTTTTGTATTTGAATTCAAGTATTCTCTAACATGTATAATTGAAAGTGCAAATGTAGATATCCAGTTTTGTCCTTTCTATAGTATTATTTTTATTTTATTATTTTTACTTGATGAGGCTTTTGGAGAAACTCTACAAGGCTCTTGTGAACAGCGTCCTCGATGCAATTGATGTATTCTGCAGCACGTCTTCAGTCGATAAGGTAATTATATGCAAATATATATGTATAATAGTTTGCAGTACTGCATGCAATCAAGAAACAGCCACCAGTTGAGGCTACCTTAAAGACCAAGTGCATTTTAGCTATAAAAGAGCTGACTTCATGCAGAAGTTGCATAGTGAAACCCCAAATGTCAATTTATTGAAGTTGCATTTATATCTGTTACCATTTTTGAAATGTAGCCTCTCAAACTTTTGATGAAAATACAAAATCAATGATGTGGGGCATTGCACAGCGTCAGTACTTCTTTTGCTAGGCCTATATATCTTTTGTCATAATCATTTAATCACTGGCTTAATTAGAGTTGAAAATAAGTTTAAAACAAAAATTAAAAATAGAAGAATTGTTACAGTGAATGTTGATGACATTTGGGTACGTGATCGTTTGTTAGCAAGATTTTGCTGGTCAAGAGATATCTTAGATATGCCCCCAGTAAAAAGAGGGAACCATACGGTTGTGAGTCGATGTCTGAATTCATGTAAAGTCGAAATGTTGCAAAGCCTGAAAAACTTGATCTGAATCATGCGACCTCCAGAACATAAACAATAACTCCACAGGGTACTCCAGGTTGCAGTTTAGACAGTGAACATATTGTAACATTTACGCTGGTAGAATATAAATGAACAGCTGGTTGTCATACATGAAGACAGTCTTCAGGTGTGTCACAATAGTATTGTAACAATGTATAGTACCTTTAACAAAATTGAATCATTCCAGACTAAAGTGAGGTTAGGTCAAATGGGTGTGATGGCATTGTGACGCACCTGGCTGTCATTACTGTCTTTTGACTTTGTATATGGCTTTCTAATACAAACTCTGTCACATCTAGACTTAAAAAGATACACCACAAGATTGATATCACATGCTTTTTTTCACATTCTTCCTCGGCAACCCTGAGACTGATCCATTTTAAGGTTGTAATGATCGACTAGAAAATGAGGAAAGTGAGAAAAAGCACTTTGTTGCCAACTGTGATGTCATAATACTTTAAGTTTAAATGTCAGATTCAGATTTCAAATGTCATTGTGTCCGAACTGACCGCTAACTGGATCCAGTAGAAGCCGCTACCAGAATAGTCGTTGCTCTTTATCCTTTCAAGTGAACACTGCACCTGTTGGGTTAGTTGGGGTAGTTAGTGTGAATAGTCAGTGCTTTTTTTTTACATCAGGAAAGCCCAAGAAAGAAACACATCTTCTTCTAAGAAAATAAACTGCTCATAAATCTCTGTGTTTAAGTATTGAAAAAATAAAACTCAGAGAGACAAAGTTAATCTGGTCCACCAGTTTGAATGACAAATGGTAACCAAGTTCGATAGTAGTCAATAAAATTTATTTCATTTAAGTGATGGCTACCATTTATGTATTTTTTTCAGTACTCGAAAATATAGATTAATTGTCCGAAAATAGGTGCGTTACAGACCTTACATTACATTGTTTAGAACACACTGTTACATAACGTTACAATTTTTTCATTCCAACGTAAAATTTTGCACGTATCTCAAAATCATCGGCATCATTCAGAGACCCACCCTTGCCATGTTTGTTTTATTATCAGAGCTAATTCACCACTTTTCTTTATGCACCAAAGGCTATTGCCATAAATTCATTTGAACTATCCCAACAAGGGAGACTTGCCCAAACTTAAACCTTGTCAACAATTTCATGTCATAGAGGTCAACATTAAGTGTTAAACTCTTTTCAAAGTTAGTTGATGTAATTTTTTTTTTTTTTTACAAAAAAAAAAGAAGGGATGTATGGAAGTTCTCCCAAGGGGTAGTTTGATTTGTCGTATCTTGTCGTATACTTATTTCTTCATCCCCTTCCAGGCAGAAGAAGCTTGTCTGAAGTCTTTGAAAGATAACTTTTCAGAAAACATTATTCCAACTGGACTGAATCTTCTCAAGTCAAAGTGAGTGGTGTCATTCTTTTTGTTAAATCATTGATCTAAATTCTTATCATGGATATTCTAAAGGACTGAATTTTTGACTTCGATTTTGTTCTATCATCCTTGAAAACTTTGCTGTGGTGCATTTTCTTCAACCCTCTGTTCATGGTCATCATTTACACTTTGCTGTTTGGTTCCCTCTGCTTGACCTTACATGCATGGTCTCTCTCAGAACTATATCTTGTCAGTTAAGATCAATGAAAGTTGAATGTTGAAAAGCCCTGTAAATCTCATACCTCTGAAACCTCTAATCAGAAAACTATGAAAATAAACTGTGATATTGAACCTAATGCTTTGTCGTGTACCAGGACCATTTTTGTTTGGTGATGTCTGCAGTCGTCGGTTTGTTCGTGGTCACATTTAAGAAACCTCAGTAAACATAGCTAACTTAACCTCATAATAATGGTGTTTGCCTGACACACATTAATGTAACGCTGTGTTCAGGTTTGTGCACTCTCGATGCAAAGGTCATTTACGGTCAACAGCGGCTTAGCATGAGAAACTTTTTGAGCACAATATTCCAGAATAGGTTTTACATCCTGACTAGGGAATAATTTAGTTTTCATATTTTGAATAACAGTTTTTAAACCCTTAGAGTTTTCTGTAGTAAATTCTTTGAAAATTCCCACTTGTACCAGTAAACAGACATCTGCCACACATGTACTTAGCAGTTCAATGACGTCTTGTAGGAAAATGTGATGAAATACCAGATAAATTATTCCCTGTAACTATGGTAACTTGCATTGCATATGTATACCTTATTCAGGCATTTTTTTTGACTGCTGTCCAACACAATTGATGTCTTTTTATCAGACACTTTAATAGAGTCAGTGCAAATATCATGATGTTGTTTCTTTTATATTGTTTTTGTTTTTTCTCCCCCCCCCCCTGCACCGCGTCTAGTAATATTCGCTTCTTTTTGCATGGACTGGATATGACTGGTGGTGTTGTTTCCCTTGAACGTGGCACTCTCCCTGCTGGATTAAAGTCAGTAAGTTGTCTCCCGACATTTCCCTCAATTTAAACTTGTTTATTTGTCAAAATAGCATTGTGTGTTTATTAGTAAACAATATTGTGCCATGATCGTGAATGGATGTCATGCAATGCCAGTTTTTCGCAGATGCCATCCAGCTGTGATTATCAATAACCAATAATCATGCCATGATTGTAAGTGAACAACATTCTGTGATTGTTTATTAGCTATAGCACTCTGTGACTACTAATGAACAACATGGTGCAATGATTGGTGACGAACAACGATCATGCCGTGAATATTTGCAATGAACATTCAATTTTGATTCAGTTTTAACATTTATTCCAGTTTTTTTTTTTTCTCAAGGTTAATACAATGAAAGAAAATAATACAGATAAGGTAGAAATTTGAAAAAGGCTCAGAAGAAGATAAATCTTGGAACAATGCAAGCCTACTAAAAGAAGAGCATAGTGGGATAAATGGGGATAAGTGAGACTATTATACATTGTGATGTGGTTCTTACGAGGGAGATAATGACAGAGCGGGGATGTTAATCCAACATTCTTTGAGATGGTTTTCAAGATGATTCCACAATAATTTCATGATGATTCCATGATAATATTGTTGTTAAATGACAGCATTTTGTAATTAAGTGTGTACAACATGATGCTATGATTATGAGTAAACAATAATCATGCTTTGTCAGTGAGTAATTAGTCATGCTGTGATTGTTAAATGAGCAAAAATCTTGCTGTGATTATTTTTGTTAACATCATTCTGTGATTATTTATGAACCACCCGCTTTCTGTGGTTATTAGTGGAAACATCATGCTACCATTATTCATAAAAACTAGTCACGCTGTAATTATGCAATGTTTATTACTAAACAATAATTAAGCTATGATTATTAGTAACCATCATTGTATGATCGTCAGTGAACAATAGCTTGTTATATTTATGAGAAAATGACATAATCCTATGAATATTAGTGAACGACATTATTTTTTTATTAGTATTGTAAAAGTGTCTGTGCAATGCAAATAAGTTGACGAGTTGAAGAATGTCCTTTTTGGTTCTTGACGGTCAGAGGTTTGATATCATTTCATGCATCTTATGCGAAGGTTCTTCATAACCAATTCTCGCTGGATTGCTCGTATTTTCAGGCTGGTGCAAAACTTCAAGACATTCCAAGTATCGAGGACCCTAGCAGTGTACTAGGATCACTGGAATTTTCTGAGACATTTCTCAGCTCCAAGATATTTGTTGCAAAAGACAGTAAGTTAAGAGTGTGAAATAGTTAATCTGTTGTGAGAAAGTACAGAATCACCAAACTCATCATCGGTGAAAGCTGGTGGAAATGAACACAGACCATTTAGATGTGTGAAAGGGGTGCAGGTGGCAGGGAAACCAAGTCTTGATGACAGAGCAAAGGCCTGTACTCAGGATTTGGTGATCTTGGTTCCCAATTTAACATGAAATATTAAAGTGATGTTTTCCCTCCTCCTAACCAAAAGTGTGAGATTCTGGGACCTTCCCTATGTGATTGGCATTCTTCCAGAGGTGTGTTCAGTCCCGAATCTCCTGCATGACTCTAGCGTTTAAATTGAGTCTTACACATTTCTGCTACCACGTTACTGTTGTGATACTGTTCTGTGTTACCTTTGGGTACTTTACTTCAGGCAACTCTTTGTTTGCTTGCTTGCCTTAATACACTTTGAATTGTACAAGGGACAGTCAAAGGCCAACAAGCACAAATTTCAAATCCCCTGAATGAAGGGAGAAAAGTCATATCCCTTTCACAGTGTTTCTTGACCATTGTCAAAGAACTGCTCTCTGTCTGTATTGTTTGTTAGAAGTGACGGGGGAAGGGGACGTAGGATCCTGAGGTATGGTAGGATCTGGAGATGAACCACACTTTGACATTTTTTGCATCTTTTCTTTGAGAAGAGTTCGAAATCACAGTAAGGAAATTGCGAGTTTGCTTTCTTTCTTTCTTTTTTTTTCTTTCTTTTTTTTTTCACCAGAGGCTGCTCTTGCCATAATGAAATTAACCAAAAACATGTATGGGTGTGGTTAAAAGAAAACATTTCTGCAATTGAAATTGACATTTGAACATAAAAGCCAAAGAATTTTTAGAGGAAAAGGTTCAGCTATTTTAGTTATAGTCTGAGTATTGCTATCACTACAATTTTTTTTCACTTTTTTTGCAGGCTCATGTTAGTCAGTGTAACAAAATAGAACTTCCTCTTGCATTGTAAAAGTACTGATTACATTGCCATATTACAGGAGACATTTCCAAGAAGGAAACGTCGTTTTTTGTAGAACCCTTGTGATAATTTACTTTTTTCTTTCCTTTTTTTTTTTACTCCCTACAGATCATGTGGTTGTTGATCAGAGAAATTTAATCCTAACCAGCAGAATTCCAAGATGTATAACTTGGGAGGTACGGTGATAAATATGTAAAAGAATATTATAATTCTTTTAAGTACTGAAATTTTTTAATCTGCACTGCAGTGTTCTGACACGTCGTATGTCGAATCTCCATGCTACACAGTACAATGAGGAAGTCCACATTGCATCGCTTACGTGATTTCTACTTCGTTTTCATTTCATTTATTAAAACCGGTAGAAATGACAAGCATTCTTAAAAAGGAGTATAAAAATGGTCAGAAATCAAAACGGTAAAAATGTTACAACAAAGATTAAATGATTTACAAAAAGTATACAAGTATAAAAGTAATGATTAAGCTTGTTAGAATTTTAAATATGTAAAAAGAAGGCACTGATTAAAACCTCAGAAGAGTTATTAAATTATCGGATTGGATGAGTACTGCAGCACGATAAAGGAATGAATTCTTAAAAGGTTGGATCCTATATTTTGGCAAGATGGAAGGATTTCTTATGGTCTGCTTAGAGTAAATGCTGTAATAAGCTGTAGTATTGAACATGCCATTACAACATTTTGTATTTCAAATCCCATTGGGTGCCAGAAAAGTGACTTCCAAATTGGCTTTCAAAATTGGTGTACATCCACAGGTGGTATTAAATTATTCCTAAAATTACAGTTCTTCACATAGCATGAAGAAAAACTCACTATGTTATCCTTACCCTTGTGAATAATGGGATCACAAACAAAGGAAAACACTTTTTAAAAACTCTGTGGACATCACCATCCTGTCGTCTTTAACAAATTTATTCCATTGGGTGTGTATTAGGCAATGCTGAAATGGTGACTGACTATAATGAAATATATTCATGGGCATACACATTACATGATAGCAGCTGAAGTTGTGCCACTAAATGTGTATACAACTTCAAAGTAATGATTCCTCAACAATTCTGATACGTAAAACTTCAGCCAACTTGACTTTAGCAAAATATCCAGTCCTGCTAGCATAAACATCTCAACATTGAACTAATAATAGCAATGTGAAAATTACAACCACTTAATCTGTTGCACTGTTTTTTTTTTGGAGAGGGGTTGTTTTTTGTTTTGTTCTCATTCAAATACTTCGTTAACATTTTACATATTTGAACAGAGTTGCTTTATTCAGCTGTATCAAAGGCAGGACTATCCAAGTATACAAGATGCAAAAGTGTTCATTCCGCATTTGTCTGGTGATCTACGTCTTGTTATTACAAACCGATTGAAAATTTAAATTAAGGGGAAGTCTTTTGAAGATGAGTAAATCACTGGGAATTTCAACCAGAAGTAATGTGCCATACAGTGATTGCTATGCCACAGCCTGCAGTTCAACATGACAGTGACTTAGACAGAACTGGAGGCTTCTTTTTACAGTCTGCTACACCCTCTGTGTCGAGAAAGAATCGTTACGTCTTAATGTCAGTGTAGATCGGTGAATTTTAATTCTTTCAACATTTTGAAGAGAATTGAAGTTGAATGGAGTAAAGTTAGTACATCTTATAAACGTATTATGAACAAATAAGTATACATATATGAAAACGTGTTAGTCTCAAAATGGTATTTTTCATGCATTTCTTAGTCATAGGATTTAGTAACAGATGCATTTCATACTTGTTGCTTGAGGAAATCCATTGTTTGTGTTAACGTTGTATCTTAAGATTGGATTTGTTGTTTTTACAGATGAAAAGAAGCAAGGAAGTGATCCAGAATACTCTTCAGACATTCCTAACTGTAAGTAAATCCTCAAGGATGGTAATGTTGGGGCAGAAGTTTGTTAAACAATGGGCTGTGTAATGTGATGCTTCTGTATGCAGGCATTGTATAAACAATAGTTCGGAGGGAGGGGGACTGTTAATAGCTGGGTAACTCCCTCACTCCAGCATACCTGAAGGTTTGGTGCATTCAGTTACTGTGATGTCATGATTGTTCTATCACTGTACCTGGTTATGTAAATCTGAAGGCAGTATTTTACTCTTTTGTAAATGCAGATTGCTGTTTTCTTCTAAGTTTAAATTGATTATTCCATTTTCTGAAAGAAATTTTTCCATTTTCCAAAGTTCTAATTCCTTACTGTAATCTGATGCAACATGAAGATCGCTTCAAGCGCTTACATTCCCATGTGGGGAAAAAAGAGTCTTGGATCACACTTAAATGACATGATACTCGTTCAAAAATGATGAGGAAATACTGAAATTGTGATGCATTTGGACGCTTTCAATTTTTGATTCCTTGCTGAAGGCAGAAGGAATCTATGCGATGGTGATGTTGTGTGTGTGCATGTGACACTTCTTGTAAACATATTATCTCAAGAAAAATTACCATGACTGACCTCACACTTGGTGTGTTGGTTGGTCATGCTGAGTAGATGATCCCCACTGTTTTTGGTGGAGGTCAAAGGTCATTTGAGGTCACTAGAGGTCAAATTGTGAAAACCTTGTAAATGCAATATCTCCAGAAGGGTAACTGTGACTGATGTGATACTTAGTGTGTGGGTTGGTCACACAAAGCAGATGATCCTTTTTTTTTTGGTTGAGGTTAAAGGTCATCAGAGGTCAAACTGTAAAAAACTTTGTACACACATTATCTTTAGAGGAGTAGTGGTGGGTGATGTTATATTTTATGTGTGAGTTGGTCTTACTACGTAGGTTATCCCAATTGTTTTTGGTGGAGGTCAAAGGTCATTTGAGGTCATCAGAGGTCAAACTGAAAACCTTGTGAACACTATATCGTGGGAAGTGTAACAATGGGGGCATCTCATATTTAGCAGGTGGATTGCCCATGTTGAGTAGATGACACCTACTGATTTTGGTGGACATCAGAGGTCATTTGGAATCACCATAGGTCAAAAGGTCAAAATCATGTTAACTCATGTATCTCAAAAAGAGAAACTGATTGATCTCATACTTTGCATGTTTATCACTCATATTCGGTAGTTCAGTACTTGGTCGTCAAAATCTTGTAAACACTTTATCTCAAGAAGGTTAATTGTGAGGGATTCATACTTAGTATGTGTATTGCCCATGTTGAATAGATGATTTTTATCAACTTTTGCACTTTTATGTTTTAAGAGAAGGTTAAAGGTCATTTGGGGATAAAGACTTCTTAATATTGTGTTTCAAGAACAGTATCTGTAATTGATCTCATACCTGTCACATGGATAATTCATGTTATAATATAACCATATGGCAAGGAATCACAAAGCCTTTTGGCTTTCTGGTTTATCCAATTTTTTGTCCTCTCCATTTTTCATATTTTGCACATTGTAATGTGGTTTTGTGATTTTTTTCCCATTTTCCTCAAAATGGTGGCCATCTCTTGTTCTTTTGTTCAGTGTGATATTGCATTAATTTTACCTTGCATGTTGTTTCATCTCTATCTACTTCTCTGGTTTCAGTCTGCTGACAAGCCTTTTGGAGAAACTTTAGTGGACGGCGTTTCCTGCTCTGCCCTCGGTAGCCAACAGTATGGATCAATTCTTGATGGTGGGTGCTTTTCCTTTGTATACTAGCATCATCAAGTGTGGTAGACCTTGTAGAATGTATCAGTTTGACTGCAAATTTACTTCATTCAAATGAAAGTGGTTACTGACTATGTTTGCACAATAATTTTTGGCCACCTACAAAATTGTGTGCCGATTCAATATTTTATTGTCTGTGTACAAAAGATCTTTGATGGGGTTTTTGTGGTTTCCATTTATTTAGTTGCTATTTATGTTCTGCAAGACGTGATCAATTTCCCATAGGATAGTTTCAGATTGAAAAATATCAAACATAGCAGCCAAAGCAGTGACTGTTTCTGCTTTAACTGCTGTAGTACATTGGTGTTCACTGTCGGTACTGTAATGCATTGGTGTTGTTACTGAAATGCAATGGTGTTATTATTGAAACACAGTGTCGTTGAATAAGTCACAAATGCTGGATGGTGTAATGGATACATTGGTGTTGTGACTGTTGATGTAGTGCTACTACTGTAATGCAATGATGTTGTTATGGATGTTGCTACTGTATCACACACATACTACTGTGTAATACACTTATGGTGTAGGGTGTAACAGAGCTACATCGTCGCTGTAACACACCGATCTTGTTGCTACTAGTGCAGTTAATTTGGCTATAACACACTCTATGTACTAATACACCGCATGCTATCACCATTAATACTACAATATTGTTGTCATATTGGTAACATCAACACTAGCAGTAAGCAAGTATAGTGTGTTTTGTTTTTCATAAAAACAGATGACAGCTGATGGGGGTGGGAGATGGGGAGCAATTCAGAGCTGGCATAATGGCTGATTTTATCAGCTGATAAAATGGAACAAAATGTTTTTGTTGGCATTGATATGTTTAATTGACATGTAATGAAACCAGGGAATCTGTTAAGATGAGCAGGTATTCTTTTTCTGTGGTCCATTCTCTTTCTTTCCATAAGCATTGTGAATACAGAAGAATGGATTCCCAAGGGTCTGGTCAGTGCATCATTTAGTTTCAATTCTTTGCTTATTATGACCACAGGAAAACTGTACATATGCGAAGAAGGTGTGCTGTTTAGTGATTCCGGAAACCAGCTGGCCGTCTTTCCATTGTCGTATACCGAAGAGATGACCTTGTTTGATGGGGTGAGTTTACACTGAAGGCGTGAAGTACTCAAGCATATGTCTTTTGCACACAGGGATGTGAGACGTCCATATTTCCTCAAGTTTGCCCTTTTCCAATTTGTGCGTCTACATCTTTTTGTTTTCCGAGAGCTGCAGATGAGCATTTCCGTGACTTTACTCATTGCTTTTTTCTTCAATGATGACTGTTACGCATTTGTTTATGGCTGAATAGGCTTTTGATTCCTCGCCAACGGCAGGCAAAGAATCTTTGCGATGGTGGTGTCGTATGTGTGTGTGTGTGTGTGATGCTTTGCTTGTTTACATGATATCTCTAGAAGGGAAACCTTGACTGATCTCATATTTGGTATGCAGGCTTGTCATACCGAGTAGATGATCCGTAGTGTTTTGGTAGAGGTCAAAGGTCATTTGAGGTCACCAAAGGTCAAACTGAAAACCTTGTTTACACGTTATTTCAAGATAGGTAACCTTTGCTGATCTCAAACTTGGTATGTTGGTTGTTCATACTGAGTAGATGATCCCTATTGTTCTTGGTGGAGATCAAAGGTCATCTGAGGTCACCAAAGGTCAAACTGTAAACCTTGTTTACCAGATATCTCAAGAAGGATAACCTTGACTGATCTCATACTTGGTGTGCGGGTTGATCATACTCAGTAGATGAGTTTGATAGAGGACATTGCATGCTGCATTCTACTTCAGATAAGTACTATGGTAGTGAAGTAACTTTTTTGCCATGTGATAAACTGTGGATTACCCTTGGTTAGGACTTAAGGACTGCAGTTAAAATAATCTCCATCCATGCAAGAAACAACAGGTCCCATCGGGGATGTGGGTCTTGTTTATGATTTTGTGCCCAGTATGTGTCTGGTCACTGTGCAGCCACTGTAAAAGCATGTTACCCATCTTCTCAGGATGAGACAGTTGTATTTCTTCTTTCCTTCAGGACTCTTTCAACTCGGTCAGTATTTTCTGCATCAGTTACCGGCATTCCCTCCAACCGTATCTACCTCTGGTCTATCACAACCACGAAGATCTCGTGTTATTTATACTTGCTCCTAAAACTCAGGCTCACAGTTCATTCTACTCAGAGGTTGGTGATACTTTCTTTCTTCTTTTTTTCAGTTAATTATATGTCATATCTTTCCCTTCAGTGGTCATATTTTTTAATTGTCAAAATTGGTTTACTAGTACATGCAGGCATCAAAGCAAATTAGATTTTACGCAGTTTTCTACTTATTCAAAGTAACTTTTCATCTGTTTTCCAAATCTCACTTTTGTGACTGAACTTCATTTGTGGATGAAATGCTCCAGCAACGTCAAAAGATATGTGTCCTGTTATGTCTTTGTCGAACAGAAAGTTAAAAGGAAGCAAGCAACTCTAAGGAAAGTCATATGCATACCTTTGGCTTTGTTTTTTTTTTCTTTTTTGATCATTGCTCACTGTGAAAGTTTCATAAGATACTGCAATCAGTACTAGCTAATACTGTCATTCAGTCATGGATCATTGACTGTTGAATTCTGCATGCAGGTCGTCTCCAAGTGGCAAAAGAGGAAGGTGGATCCAGTCTTGAAGATTTTGGGAGAAGCTCCTGAGAACCTATCTGAAATGTGAGAAATGTATTCTGTAAGACAAGCGAAGGAACTGAAATTCATCTAAAAGTTTGTTTCTTTTACATCTTTCATAGTATGTTATCCACCTATTGGAAGACGCACAAAAGAGTTTAAATGGGAGGATGCATTATACAAAGAGAATAATAAAGGAATAATTGATATGTTTATGTCAACAAAGCAAGCAAAAAGTGGTTTAAGTGTACTTTAGATTGGACATGTGTCATCAAACTGGTTCCTTGACAATTAATTTACAAAGAAAGAGTTAATGATGTCCCCCTTATAAACGTGAGAGAGCATCAAGTAAGTTTAAAGGGGAAATCAGGGTTTATTTTCACAATTTGTTTCACTACGATTCCCCACCGGCATCGTACAATGACTCATAACTAACAAATATGATCAAGATTATCTCAAAACATGTGGACAATTTTGAGATACGAGTCAAATTCAGTGTAATGGTATACACGAGGCTGTCTTGTACATGAACGTTTATGTTGTGTACCCGACAAATAATACAAGTTCTCATTCAACAGTAATTAACGCAATAATTACCGTTTCTTCTACCTTCAAACACCTCCCCAACGTCTCTATATTTCGGTAAACAATCAGTGTAGAACGAAAAATCAACTAAAGGAGAATTTTCTCAGTCAAACCCTGATTTCCCCTTTAAGGGATGTGTGCTTTGTTCTAATGTTGATAGTCATTTGTTGGTTAATGGTTTGAGTCCCGCTATAGCCACCAATTCAGTAGGTGTGCACTGCAACATCGCCAACCTCCCCTCCCCCCATACCCAGGATGCTCTTACACTCCAATTGCTCTCTTCACTCATTGTCCAGGATCCTCCTGATTGCGTAATGTCAGTGTTGCCATCTCTGTACCAGTAACTCGCTTCTGTGTGTCAGATGTGTGTCATATGTGTATTAGATATGTGTCATATGTGTGTCAGATGTGTGTCAGTTGCGTGTGTCAGTTGCGTGTGTCATATGTGTGTCAAATATGTGTCATTTGTGTTTCAGATGTGTGTCATATGTGTGTCAGATTTGTGAGTCTCTGTTGTCTTACTTCATGATCAGTCGAGTCAGGACTAACGAAATTTTCCCCTCTCTTCGTAGCTATACGAGTCTGCAGGTGAAGTATTCTATCAACTCCAAAGCAACATCCAAAGTCTGGGAGATGCAGGCAGCTACTGCCAACCTTCTTGGCTTTAACAGGTAAGAATGATCCATCAAATCTGACCCAGGAATTGTACCAACATCATTCATATCCCTGGTGTTCAAAGCAGTTATCTGCAAAAAAACATGCCTTCTCAAAGTTCATGCAATTTTCCTTAAATTGCAATTCCGTGCAACATCCTCCAGTGGTGTTTTCCATGGGTGGTTTAAAGGGTGAAGGGGCAGCCTGAAAATATCCCCTTCATCCTTCAAAAACTCTGCTCTGTCAACAAGAAAAAATGAGTTGACAATGGGTCACGGCTATTTCATACAGAACAAGAAATCATCTCCAAGTGGCACCCTTTTGCATCATTTAGCACCTCAATTATCAAAAAAAGCTGCAGGTGAGGTTGAACCCCCTCCCATCACACTCCTCCCCAGCGACCGCTTTGTGTTCGTGCTCCATCTCCGTTTCCCCCCTCCCCCCCCTTAAAATTCATGAAGAACACTGTTCAGCTATAAGAATGCACTTTCCAATTGGTTGTAGCCATCTTTTGTGACAGATTTGTTACTCACCTGAAGGCCAGTAGTGTGTTGAAGAATGTCCCTATTACTCATCAAGATTTACCCGTGGTACTCAAAGAACCAGCAACAACATTGCATACAGACCATGATGCTAGAGATAACATGGTAAGTATTCTCATCAGACTTTTCATCTCCATGAAGAGGTAGAGCATGGATATCTGTCACAGAGGATGCTTAGCAGGGGTTAAGGCAAACCTCAGTAATTCATTAGCCAATCAGGCATCTTAATTGCTTGAACAAAATGGGCCTGAAAGACCCTCATATGTGTGGATGCATGAGACCAGGAAGTAGTTTGGTTGAGTGCAAGGAGCTTCCCTAACCTACCAAGTATATTCTTTATGTCAAGTAGAGTAAGTATTGTCTATGGTTACAAAAAGCACTGAGAGTTGTTTCTTCTCAACTGCTAAGTGTGTAATTTATGTTGAAGTGCAGGTAGCGACATAAACTAAGTATTGCTCTTGGTTATTAGAGGCCGAAGTTAAACAATGTGGTTTTTTTCCAAGCAGATCTCATGGTTGTTGTTTTAATCAAAACACTCTAATATCCAACATTTTCGTCATCAAGCATTGTTTCCCCTGAAAATAGTTTTTATTTTGTATTTGATGTATGATATAGTCCCTGGAGTGCTCATCGCAAATTTTACCTTTTCACAACATCCATTAATATCCAACATTTTCACTATCAAGCATGTTCTCTCCTGGACAAATAGTTTTTATTTTATGTTTGATGCAGTCTCTGTAGTGCTCATCACAAATTTTACAGGCATACCTGTACCCATTCAGATGGAAAAACATCCTTCACAGGGCATTTCCAGATTCCCAAGTCCCCAGATTGACATGTCTCTGTGGAGACATACGTTCAGGTTGCTGAACGTCAGCGTCTAAATGTTGCCGAACGAATGTCATACCGACAGTGTCGGACATCGGCCGGATCCGATTTCCAATCCGATTTGTATCGTTCGATCCGTAATTAGAAGTTCCGAGAGTTGCCTCTTACAGCAAGTATCGTTCCTGTTTAGAGGAGTGGTAGTGGCAGTGCTCTCCCTCTACCCTCTTAATAGCATACACGTATGGCAGAGGTAATCTGAGATGCATCATCCTTGCGCATCAAGCATTGGTAAAGACGTAGTGAGGGTTGTTCCTTCTCAACCACCAAGTATCGTTCCTGTTTACTAGCGGTAGTGGTACGTGTTTTCCTCTACCCTACCAAGTGTAGCATTTACGTGAAGTACAAGGTAGTTACAGATATTTTCCTTATGTGCACAGTAAGTATTGTGCATGGTTACTAGAAGTGCTGAGAGTTGTTTCTTCTCAACCACAAAGTATCATTCCTGTTAATTTTAATTTGATTTTTTTTCCATTTTCATGCATAAAAGACATGAAATGTGCAATAATTTGCAATATCATAAATACAGAATCACTCGGAAAAAAATACAAAATGTATATGTTGCAAAGATAGAACTGTGGCAGTGACCCAAAAAAAAAAAATGGTGGGAGGTTTTAGAAGCAAAATCTTATATGAGAAGCCCCACCATTGCACACTATTAATAAAGCATATGCAAAATGTCAATGAAATTAGGATCCCCTTTAACAATCACCCCCCTACATGCTCCCAAAACCCAACCCAACCACAGGCTTTCCCACCAAACTCCAGTCAGAAAGATTTTGGTAGAACAACAGTTGTTTTTAAAGCAAATTTCTTTAGGAAGAAATAACTGAAAAATGAGAAAGAACATGCAAATACTTTAGACTACAGTTGTTCATACTTACATGTAAGGTAATTTCTAAGCTTAAACAAGAATGAATTAATGCTCTTGATATTTTCTAAGTGAGGTGATTAAACTGTCTCAGAAGTTAACACCATCAATCATGATGGAGTATTTGAAAAGGTCACAATTAGCAGAAATTGAATATAATTGGTTAGAAGCCCTAGCACAGTAGGAGTGAACATTACGGTTGAAGGTGAAGAGGTTGTTGAAGTTGTCAGGCAAATTTGCACGTTCATGAATTTAAAGGTTGTGCCACATGCTTCTGGAAGAGAGCTGGCTTTGTTAAAAGGTTGCAGAGCGAAACCCTGAATGAAAATCCGTTGAAATTGTGTTCCTATCTGTTACCATTTTTGAGAAATGGCCTTTCAAAATTTGATGAAAATGCAATCATGATGACGTGGAGTGTTCCATAGTGTCAGTATTCCTTTTGTTAGGCCTATGTAAATATTGTCTCTTAATTTCTTGCCATCTGACTCACAGATTGGTAAGTGATACCAATATTCTTAAAGAAGAAAATACCTGCTTGCAAAACAAACCTGTAGGGCATATATAACTCAAATTCTCAACTGTCCTTGAAAAAAAGGTCAATTAAACAAAGGATAGCATAAGACATATCATTTGAGTCCCTCTTAATTTCATAAATTTGCATACTTAGCCAATGTTTATTCAAGATAGAGGTAAACACAGGAATTTCCCTGGAAAATTGTCAATATTCAATGGATTTTGATGGAATTTTTGGTTATTTCCAACATGTTAGTGATTTATACAGCCAGTATTCCAAAATGTCATTTTCATGTCACACAACCTTTAGAGATATGTGCCTCCAAAAAATGTGGAGTAAATTTTATTTTTTAAAAAAGGGGAGGCATGTGCCAGAAAATGTGAATTACCTATTGCACAAACAGCCTCTGTATGAATGCTCGCTTCTGAAGTAGAAGCAAATAAATGGTTTAAATTAATACAGGAGGACGTGTATGGATCGCCCTGCACAATATTGCAATAACTGAGATGAGAACGCATAGGCATGTTTTATAGATTATTGAGGATAAGTCTAGGTACTGATGTAAAATGTGTCAATTTTATAATATGCACCAATTATTTCAGAGACTGAAGTCTTAATGTTGGTAATTTCTGGAGACCGTTTTAGAGAAGGATGGATGTGTAAACTTAGAAACTCAATAACCCCATCAGGCTTTGAAGGTCTGATTGAGTTGATATTGTTCATTTTGATAATTTGAGGGAAAACTTTGCATTCGTTCAATTCTTCTATTGAGCCCAGTAGTCATCTGTCTATTCCTGTAGTTACTAGAAAGTGAAAAACTGTGCTTTTGTTTTGTTTTGTTTTTTTTTCATGAAGAGGTTACCTATGGTTAAAGGTACGTAGGGCACTTGCAATGCATCAACATGGCATACAAAGACAATAGCCTTAATCATTGTTAAACCATTGAGACACATCAATAAACATCTAAAAAAAGCTTCATATCCTCAAAACATTATGCATGATATGAGTTTTAGTGCATCAATGATGATGCATCATTTGAATTTTTGAAAGCCTGTGTGGAACAATTTGTTTTGAGCAACAGAGAACTGAATTTCTATCTGTGAGAGACCTATTCCTTGAAAAGAAGGCCGCAGTCTTTTCTTGGTTTTTAATAATCTATCATTCTGTGTTCACAAATATTGGCTTTAAAAAGGTGATTTTCCTATCTGTAACACAAACACTTTATTTACCTTTAATACCTATACGGTCAAAAGTTTCTGGTAACAGATTTTCAGTTAGCTATTTTGATCATTAATAATGACCTTGTTGTTGTTGTCATCTTAAAACACAAACCAATTGATGCCTATTTTAGAGGTAGTTAAGAACCAATTACATGCCACCCCCAATTCCTGATACCATAGAACCATACAATGTACTCAAAGGAATTTTATGACTAACAGTATCATTCAAAGCTTGTGATAAATCTAAACCTTTAGACTACTTCTTATAATTTAAACCATTGTAATATGTAGCAGAACAAGTGATTACAGGTAGTGGTAGGATGACGACTAGAGGTAAGTCAGAGGTACTTCCTCATTCATGGTAGATGTATGCCTGGTTGTCAGAGGTTAGTCAGAAGTGTTTTCTTTAACCCAACAGATCGTCGTAACCGTGCTGACTGGCGTACCGGGAAGTCATCAGGAAGAGCTGTGTAATGCCTTAGTGAACATGGCCAAGGAACAAAACAGGTTTGTAGCCCCTGCACTGGTATGCTCCATAAGCAATGGCATCACTCATCGTGTCCTTCGTTTGTTACCTAAACACTCACGAATGCTATGGCTAAGCAAAACATCTCTGGTCTTCTAAAGCTTTTGGGAAAATGTTTACATACACCTCAGAGAATCTCAGAACGGGGAGGGATCCAACAGAAATTAGGAACCGGTTGATAGTTAAGTCACAACATATTCACAAAATAAAGGGGAAAAAAAGGAAATCAATGGTATTGTATTCTCATTATTGGTGATCAGTGACAATGCCATCTCATGTAGTCATATATATATGGTAGTTAAGGGCAGAACTGACACTAAAAATGTTTGATTACATGACATTTTGCAATTGGAACCTACTGCTAACCATGGTATGGCACATGCTAGAATTTAATATGGTATTTAACAGAAGAGCTGACACGAAAAGAGGTTATTAAAGGGGAAATCAGGGTTTGACTGAGAAAATTCACCTTTAATTGATCATTCTTTCTAAACTGATTGTTCACCGAAATATAGAGACGTTGGGGAGGTGTTTGAAGGTGGAAGAAACGGTAATTATTGCGTCAATTATTGTTGAATGAGAACTCTTAGTATTTGTCGGTTACAAAACGGAATGTTCATGTATAAGACAAGACAGCCTCCTCTAAACGATAACCAATCACAGCATAAGACTGAGATGATGTTAAATGAATAAACATAACCGAATGTTTATGGTTCCCATGCTGTTCGTGCATTACGCAATGCTAAGTAAACAAGAGTTTAGTGATAGTTGAAGATACATACAGCACACACCGTGACTTCGTTTGATGTTTTGTTTACTGTACTAAATAGGAAGCCCCACCTCCTCATACTTTGAAAGGTGATGTATTGAATATTCGTATTTGATTCGATGAATATGGATGTTACAGACTTTTGGAGTTCTTCACCGATTTTTTGCGAATATGACTCGTTTCTCGAAATTGTCCACATGTTTTGAGATAATTTTGATCACATTTGTTAGTTGTAACTCATTGTACAATACCGGTGGGGAATTGTAGTGAAATAAATTGTGAAAATAAAATCCTGATTTCCCCTTTAATTAATGTGACAGCTTGCAAACCGAACTACTGCTATCCATGGTTTGTCACTTGTATATAGTATCATGGTATGATTCTCAAAAGCAGAGCTGACACAGGGAATGCTTTTTTTTCATTTTGCAATGTGAACTACTTCTTGCCATCATATCATCTGTTAAGACACTGATATGCTACTTAAAAGCAGAGCCAACTAAAAAAAATTCTTTTTCATTATGTGACGTTTTGATGTTGCAACGGGGACTGCTATTTACTAATCATGGTGTGGCACATGCATAAATTCTGATATGTTACTTTACTTGAAGGCAGAGTTGACCCCCAAAAAAACTGAATCCTCATGTGACATTTTGTAACTTGAATTACTCCTTATCAAGGTGTGTCACATGTTGTTGTTGATATTGAGCTTAAAAAGCAGAGCCGACAAAAAAAAGCTGTTTCATGATGTGATATATTACAATTTTAACTACTCTAACCATTGTGTGTTACAGGTATAGCCTCTGTCATAGTGCTAAAAAGTAGAGATGATGCAACAGAATTTTGTTTTTGTTATTATTGTGTGACATTTTGCAACTTGAACTACTTCTAACCACAGAGTGTCACTTGTACAGTCTCTGTTACAGTACTTAAAAGAGAAGCTAATACAAGAAAACTGGGTGAGGTTGTGACTCAATCATGAATTTGAACAACAAATTTAGTATCATAGCACTTAACATACTCAATACATTACGAAGAGCAGAACTGACAAGTAGGTCAATTAAAAATGTTTTGATTCCACTGGTCTACCATTTGGTGCTCTGGTGATGTCTTCTGTTTTATCTCCATCAAAGTGGTCCCCAGTTGTCTCGCAGATGATGTCGCTGACCACTTCTCTCATTTTCAGTTGGTCCCCCCTGGTATACAAGGTGACCTCTGCTGTAGTCAACTAGCTGTTACAATTCTGATGAAAAAGGTTGTCAACATGCTTCGTAGTCACTGAACCACTTTCGTCCTCCTAAACCTGCATACCTTACAACGACACTTGTACCAGTTGTTACCTCGGATGTTTATTTAATAGAGTATTACCTCATGTCCTAAGATCCAAGCAGTCTTAAGAACCCACGGAGAACATAATCACCCCATCTTCAATACAGCATGGCTTCCATTAAACATGAATACATGCTAATCACTTCATTAAAAAATAATAATAAAAAAAAAACCTTTTCCACTTTTATAGAAATTAAACACTTGAAACAAGTTTGAAATAATTCTTCAATGAAGACACTGACATTTAAGACATATTTGATGATCGCTAATTAGAGACCTAGTTAGCATCCTCTCTCTCCCCAGCAGGTATAATATTCATCCTCCTCATCTCTTGGAGAAACAGAGTTGAAAAGAGAGGCTAATGTAATCCCACCATCACAGTCAGTGATCTTATCTGGTGCAGTATTTAGAGCAAGTACTCTTAAATACATCGAAAGTTGGTCGATAAATGAACCTTCGATTCAACATAAGTGTATCCATAGCCTGACAGAGTAATTTTACATTCAGGTAAAGTTTATCCAAAACCCAGGGATAGCAAATTTGTTAGCGTAATAAGTAAATGTAGAAGTGAAAGTAAATGTTTGTTTCTAATAACCTAGCATTTTATTTAGAACATGCTCGATCTTGTGCTGCGCTCTTGATGCTGACTTTAACAAGGTTACCTCTCATTTCTTCTTTGTTTTTTCTTTTATTATTTGTTATCTTAGGTGGATGATACTAAAACCACCTCTTGAATCTGGTGATGAATTCTTCAACCAAGGTGTCGTTCACGAAGCTCTGACATCGGTCTACAACGTAGCTCGTAAGCAGAGGCAGTCGGTGAGACCTGCCACTGGTGGCAGAAAGAAGATGAGGGCTCTCCTTGTCGTACCGGGGTAAGATCTCGCAAATGAGGGTGCTTTAATACTGTCAACTTAGACTCTGTCTGCTGATGAGGGGCTGCAGGTGGTCAGGTGGCTCCTACTGGTCTTTTTTGGATTAGCCAGTCAAATTTTAACATAAAATTGAAGTATATCACAACTGGAACATATTAATATATTGAATACAAAAAGGAACTGCGATAATCCATATTGTGACTTTGTTCTTTTACGGCGTTGCATGTAAGCTTTGCAAAAGGGATCACCAAACAATGCAAGTGGAAGCATTCCAAACGAAAGCCGGATCGTATGAATGCATTGATCATCCAGATGGTTACATGACACCAAAACGTGTCTTCCCTATACAATCTATGGAAACTCTAAACCTTATTTAGCCTGAGATATGGACATTCCTCTTAAACTGTAATGTGGTAAACGTACATCAAAGTAGGACCTCAAAAAAACTCAAGAGAGGCATTTGAACTTTATGTGAGTGTACATTTTTTTACTACTATGCACCAAAGTTGCACCTTCTAAAACCTGAGAGACAGATTCGACTCCTTACGGACATGTTGATTATTTTTGTGATAGAGGCATACAACTTTGTAGCACCTCGCAAAAAAAAAAAGAAGTAAAAAAACTCAACTGGTAGATTGGACACATTATGAACATGTTCATTATTGGTCGGTGCTGATATACACCAAAGTAACACCCTCATGAAACATGAAGCAAAGGAAATCAACACTGTATGGACGTGTGTTTTATTTGTAATGCAACGCACACCAAAGCAGCACCACATCATGCATAAAATCTAATCCTATACGACATTAATTAGAGCCCATATTGATATCAGATGTGGTTGTAATTTTCTGTTTACCTGGTCATTGAGCTCTTAGTCTTTAACTTAAGTGTTATGTCAAGCATTGGCAGGATGCAATCTTTACCATTACGAGTCACATTAATTAAAATGTCGAGAGTAACCACCTCCTGACAAAGTTCACATCATTTTTTGACAGGTTTACAAACACAGAAGTGGTTGTCCACAGCATCCTGAACCATCCAATCCCTGATGTTGCTAATCACCTCTGTATCGGGAGCATCACATGTTGTGTAGATCCTCTCAATACCTTCCTGTCAAACAGGTAAGACTCCTTTTACTGCTCTCTGGCATCAAACTAACCCTCACTGTCAAATGACATTTTCCCGTAAATGAAAAATGATATAAATGTATTATTTTTATGAAGTGGTACAGACTGTAGCTTCCATTTTTCATTTAGGCCATTCAAGAATACAGATCAGCAGTGTGGCATTTTCAGAGTGATCAATGAAGTGCAGTAGTTCAGTGTGATACAGTTTGGTACAATGCTCTGATGTGACACCTAGAATGACAAGATTAAGAATTCAGAGCTTTACTGAAACACAGTGACTATATGAGGAAAGCAATGCTTTGGTGTGACATTTAGAGTTTGAAAGCATTGGCGTGTTAGACTCACCATATTAAGGGTGCAGTGCTTGGATGTGACGTTTAGAATGTCAAGATTGAGACTATGCAAATTTTTGGTGTAGCGTTGACAGTGACTGGATTAAAAATGCAGTGCGTAAGTGTAAGGTTTAAAGTGATTGTGGTTGAAACATAATGCTGTGATGTGATAGTTAGGATGACTAGATTAAGAATGCGGTGCTGTGATGTGAGAATTATATTTACAAGATTCAGATTTTTAATGCTCTGGTGTAACGTATGGAGTGACAAGAATAAGAAGTCGGTGCTTTGGTGCAACCTCAAGAGTGACTAGATTAAGAATGCAGTGCTGTGATGTGAGAATTATATTTACAAGATTCAGATTTTTAATGCTCTGGTGTAACGTATGGAGTGACAAGAATGAGAAGTTGATGCTTTGGTGCAACCTCAAGAGTGACTAGATTAAGAATGGAATACTAGTGTGTCATTTGGAGTGGTTCAATTGAGAATGCAAACATTTGTGTAGTATTTCAATAGACTATAACTTGATTAAACATGCAATACTTTTAGAGTGAATGTGTTAAGACTTCAATGCTTCAAAACATTCGGAGTTACTTTCTCTTTAAAGTAACTCCTTTCTATTTCACTTTTGGCCAATATTTGCAACTTTGTTACATTTTTCATGTCTAGGTTCAATTCTTTGTATTAAATTTTAATGTCATTTTAGTGCTTTAATGTTTTCTGGTGCTGGGCACTCATCAGTGTTTCAGGGAAGAGAAAGTAAAGGAAGAGATCACTTGCCACAAAATCTAAAAGGGATCTATGCATTCATCTTCCAGATATTTGAATATGAAAATTGTCTCGACATTTTCGTTGGCCGCACAAAATTCAGACTTTCCACAAAAGCCTAGCTTACTGTTACTTGAAATCAAACAAACGGATAGGAATAGGTATAAATAAATCATGTGTGCCAAAATGGGGCTAAAACACAGTTTTTCTTTGCAGTGGTTATAGCTTATTTGGCTTTCAGTAGCAAAATGTGACAAATTTTCAACTCATATTCCAGCTTTAATATTATTTCATGTTTGAGCATTTCAAATTCAGTGAGAGTTTTTCAGTTACTTTGTCGATATGTTGCTGTATGAAGTTTGCATTTTCAATCTGTGTAGATTGACTTTTCCATTGCTTCAAGATCAGTGTAAGAGAGGTTGGGTAAACAACATACTATTCACAGGCTCCACCGAAATGCAGGTAAGTGAACATGCATACAGCAATTTAATTGTATAGAAAATTTTCAAGATCTATTGCTCATGTCATCTTTTGTGATAGTTTGTTTTTGGGTCCTTGCATCAGCAAGGTGTGCTCTTTTGTTTTTGGTGGTGGTCCGAAGTCTGAAATGGGCCATTTTTATGACATTTTGCAAAATACTTCTCCTACAGATTGCGTAGTACAAGTTAAGATTGTGTCACATCTCTTCTATGGTAGTTCCGTCCAGATATGCGGTCTGTTTGGTTCCAAGGGCCTACGGCACTAAGTTGACATAGTGGTACCTTTGAGGTATTAGAAAGTTATTGCTGGAAGGTCCCTGTGCCCATTTAATGAAATTATGCAAAATATTTCTTCTCTTACAGATTGTATGTAACAGTGTTGATGGTTGGTTTCATTAGTACTATGGAAGTGATTCCATCTGGGCATTTGTCATACTTGGGGTCCAATGTCCAAAGTGGGCCACATGAGCGATTCTATAAAATCATGAAATAAGTGTCTTTTTCTACAGATTTTATGTTGCAAAAGAGGAAGGTCTGTCACATTAGCATTAGGGTAACTGTGGGATGTTCAGGATATGAGGGCTCATGGTCAGCAATGGGCCATATGGGCTGTTGTAGAAAATAATGCAAAATGCTCCATTTCCTTCATAATTTTAAGGTTAAATACATAACTGTACATCTGTGCATGGAGCCACAGTGCCCTTGGGCTCTTGTTCTCTGTTTGCTATCACTGACCTGATTAGATCTAAAGAGGACAACTTTCTTTTGTTTTTCTTGGCACCATGTGATCAAAGTGTGAAGATAACAGAATAGTTGATGAAGCCCATCGACACAACAACGCTTTGGCACAATAGCATGAGATGACTGTGTGACGGAGGGTCATAATGAAAGATTTGGACCCTGCATTAAATGGAGGATAATGGGGACAATGAGGACAATGCACGAGGGTGCAGCCCTAGCGTATCGCGTTCATTTACCCTGATCATGCATTATCCTCAGTTAATGCACAGGTCCAGTGGTGATTAAGCTTGTTCATTCACACACAGTGGGGTTTTGATGAAAAAGATAAAAATAAAGAAAACTTGGGTTTGTAAGAAACCATAATTCCATCGAAAACGAATCCTACGAAGAGGTAAACACAATAACCGTCATGTCAACTATTTTCGAGCATGATGGACAAAGTATCGCTGACGATAAAATACAGTTGATCTACGTTTTTGTTGTATTCATCCGCAGGTGATTTTAATCTGTAATCAAATGTGTTTTATCCATTGGATAATGCATGGTCACCTGACTGAAATGGGCCAATGGGAGTCACGGACTCTCACCAAGTATAAATGAACAGATGTTCTTGCATATAGCCTCAGTGTAGGTAAACCCAATGATAGACGAAGCGCATTCTTTTTTTGTTTCTTGGTGCCTGTCAAATATGAAACCATTGAAGTAGTTTTACAACAGCTTTGTACATGATTTCAGCTTTGGTTTGATTTCATTGGATACTTTACGGTTGCTTTGATCTCTTTTTAAATTATTGTATTTCTATGTATACAAAACAAACTATGTCATTTCTTTTACCGTCAGTTCACGGCATTCCCATAGCTTTTATGTCATTTTGCTTGCGTACACGATAACTTGATGGGAGAGTGATACCTGTCATCACAGGTACTTGAAGCAGCATACATCTCAGTCAACTCAAAGAACCCTTTTGATGTTGGCGCATACATGAAGATGTAATTTATCACGAAAACGAGGTCACTTTAAACTCTCCTAATTGCAACGTATATTCTGATCCATCCATGCATGAAGATCCAACCAATTATTACATCAAGATTACCAATCAAGCAAGGAAATCACTTGAGATGCCCTCTGCAACAAGTTTACACTGTTTTTAAAATGTAAATTATGCTGTTATGCCTCAAATTGATCTCAGTGTGTCATACCATTTAGTTCTCTCAAGTCGCCACAAATTCAAGATGGCTTCTTTTGTTTTCGGTGTTAATCCGGTACTCCTAATAATGTGTGATTTACTCTATGGGCAATTTACCTTTCATCATTGCTACACAGAGTCCTGACCTTGAGTTTTGTAAGGACCTGATCAGAAGAACAAATCCCGACGTTGCTTTCATTCTCGCCGAAAAAGGAGAGATCAGAAGGTGAGCTTAATCATCATCTTACTGCATTGTTTACATCATTAGTCTTCAATTTATTTCCAAATTATCTCAAGTACTGAAGTACTAGGAAATAAGAACTGAAAAGAAGGGAATCATTACAAAGCGTTATGCTTTTTACATTTTTCTGAGTTTTTTTCACAGTGTTTAGCTTCGGTAAAAGTAAGCATTGTTCCATTAGGTATTTGGTTTTGTAAGGTGTAGCGTTTGTATCGCATGAAATCCACATACTAGTGTTTGTGTTCATCTTGGCAGCTTGGTGCACCAAAAGAGTGAAAGTTAAGTAGGTGGTGTGAGGGAATGAACGAATGAACTGGCACTGAATGTGATTGTGGAACTAATGCTTTAAGGCCGTTCAAAATGAACTTCACTCAGGTTATACCTTTAGAACTTTTTTTTGCGTTCTTCAAATATAGCACTGCGACCGTAACCTAAAGGCAAAATGGAAATGGAATATTTGACAGGAATCTTAGACACATTAGAATTATAGTTTTACACATTTTTTCCATGAACAAAAATATGTAAAACCCCAGACAGTCTGTGGCAGACTGACATTTGATACCATGCCTTCTGTTTCACTTCAGAGTCCCATCAAGTCAATTTTGGACAGTCACTTGTAAGAGCATATGCAATGAAAGGCATATCAGAATAGTGGCCCACCATGCAACCCTTTAAGCAATTAAGGATTGCACTAGCTTTGATTCGCCCGCAATTATTTCATTAAAGCCGGTTTATGAACTTTTTTTTTTTTTTTGTCGTCGAATATTTCATCGTATTTTATTTGATATTTTCAACAGGAGCACGGATGCAGAATCAATCGTATCAGAGACGTCTTTCATGGATTTAGACATGGTCAGATGCCGACACCTTACCACTCCAGGATGGTTTGTCTACATTTAATTTATTATTAATATTATATTACACTTCTAAGAGGTGTGTATGAAACAAATTAATCTCATTTTCATACCACTAAGGAGAAAAAGAGAGATGGATAAAGATTGAGCAAGTTTCTGACAATCATAAAATAATGTGAACATTATGGTTGAATATGTGGATGTAGTGGTTGAGTATGTGGACATAATGGTTAAATATGTTGATGTTGTTGTTGGATATGTGGACATAATGGTTGAGTATGTGGATGTAGTGGTTGAATAGGTGTAAATAAAAGTTGACTATGTGGACATAGTGATTGAATATGAGGACAGAATGGTTGAATGTGTGGACTTAATGGTTGAATATGTGGACATAGTGATTGAGTATGTGGACATAGTTGTTAAATACGTGGACATAGTGATGGAATATGTAAACAAAATGGTTGAATATGTGGATGTAATGGTTGAATATGTGGATGTAATGGTTGAATATGTGGGCATAATAGTTGAATATGTGGATGTAGTGAATATGTGGGCATAGTGAATGAATATGTGGACAAAATGGTAAAATATGTGAGCATAATTACTGAGTATGTGGAATGTTGACGTAATCATTCATTTTGATACATTAAATGACTTTGTGAATATGAGTGAATATGTTGAAACAAATCTTAAGGGGACAGACTGGTCAAGTATGTGGACAAGATAGACATGAATATATGGACAGAATCAGTTGTGTGGACAGAGAGATTAAATATGTGGACGTGATGGTTGAATATGGAGACATAATAGTGAAATACGTGTGAACATGGTTATCGAATATGTGGACATAATAGTTAAATATGTGGACGTAATGGCTGAATATGTGGACAATAGTTGAATATATGTGAACATGATTGTTGAATATGTGGACATTATACTGAAATATGTGGACGTAATGGTTTAGTATGTGGATGTAATTGTTAAATATATGTGAACATGATTGTTGAATTTGTGAATGTGACGGTTGAATATGTGGACATAATAGTTTAATCATGTGCATGTGATTGCTGAATATGTCAACATGATTGTTGAATATGTCATTATGATTGTTGAATACTTGGACATGATTGTTGCATTTCACGTCCAGACTTGAATTCTCTGAATATGTGACAGAGCTAACCATCCCATCCTTGAATATGATTACCAGTAAACGCACTAATCACTAACTACTGTTTAAAGCTATAAATCATTCCAGTAGCCTCATCCATCTAACATTTGACCAACCTATCCACCTTTAATCTTGGTGTGTTTTGTCTGTGAACATACCTGACTACATTATTAACCACTTTGAGACAGCGATTTATCCAAAACGTCGCCAACCATTCCACCTTTGTACCCTCATTCAATATGATTGTCTGTAAACTGTGACATACATGACTACAATACTAACCAGTCCAACACCTGGATTCATCTGACATGGGAAACAAAACCAACTGTGCTATTTCTGAATATTATTGTTCATAAGTTAACATACATAGTTACACGTACTACTAAACCAATGTAATTCCTTAGTTCCATCCACTGTGTAACTAAGCCAAGCTGCGCTCTTCTTGAAGGTAATTATTCACTTCTTTTCTGCTTAAGCAATAATACGGTAAAGACAGTGCTTATTGGGTTTATTGTCTTTGTTTTCTGTTCTTGTGTCATATTTCCTCTCTTCCAGTCTGACAAACTCTGCTCCTCGAGTGTTTCTCGAGTGCTGGCATCGAGTTAAATTTTTTGTGAGCCGTTGTGGCTGGCATTTACTCATTTGTAATGTTTCTGGCCCAATTACTCCCTACTCTATGAGAGCTCCGCTGATTACCTGCAACTAACTTGTCGATGAATGTGGAATGAATTTAGCAGATACAGAATTGTTTGGTCTTGCCCCATGCAGCAGCGTTAGGAATGTTAGTCGCTCTCCAGAATGCAGACACCTTTCTGTAGGTGGATGTAAAACTTGATCACATGTAGCAATGAAGCAAAACAAATTCAGTTTACGTAGATGAACAATAGAATGTTAAAGCCAAGTGGAGATTAGTCACACTTGTTTGCATTTTGACATAAATATTAGACAAATTTCTTTTGCCTCTATCTCGATATACCTGTTTCCAAAATGTTGTCATGGAAACTGACGGATAACATCAGCTTCTGAAAATAATCTTCATCTCAGGACCTCTTCTGCTGGTAAAGTTTAGAAGTATTTCCCCTTGATGAGGAACCATGCAACAAACTTACTTATTTTCATTTTGAAAAAGTAATGGGTGCTCTGATAATTCGACTGCTAAATTCTTGACAAAAAGTGTAAAATCATACCAGTTCTCCTTACAATTATTCGACAATCTTCGCACAAGACACCAGCTTTCACTTTCCTTCGTTTTTGGTTTATCAGGACAGCGTGTGAATGTAACGACAAACCTGTGAATAATAAAAGAGAGAAGAAATTTTATTGCCAAAGGAAGTACTCACCTCACAGAGACCCTTGTGGGCTTGAAAATCTTGAGCATTCCTTTAAAGGAAAAGCAATATTGAACTAGACAAGACAGACAGATAACAAGAACACCCCCACCTCAGAAATATATGACTAATTGGTAATAATAGTGTCTGTCCAGAAGAGATAAAGATGATGCTGATTGAGTGAGTATTGTCTTCTATCATAGTTGGATTGGGTTAAGAAGAGTGTCATTGTCTAAGCCAGGTGTCTTTAATTAAGTTTCATGAAGTGCCACATGGTGTCATTATATTGGTACATTGTACCTCTTATAGTTTTTCTTAGGAGAGATTAATGATTTGCCTTTCCAATTAAACCTCTTGAATTTTTTTTTTTTTTTGGTTTCAGAAGGGGCTCAGATGCAAAATGAGTTTGTCCACTTTCCCCATACCAAATTTTTCTCATAAAATGCAAAGGTTTTGGTAAATTATCTCAGTTTTGAGGGAATCTTTCAAAATTATTTAAGAATGTTTTTTTTTTTATATTCTTTCAGTATTTTTTTTTTTTTTGCATGTCATTCCAAACCACATTGCATGCCACTTGTGGTGTACATACCATACCACCAATTGAAAAAAAAAAACCTGGTCTATTTGTATCCCTGATTGGACCTTGGTCGTACCACTGAAATGTCAGTTTTTTCATTGTAATTCTTCAGTCTGGAGTTAAACGGTCTTTGGTGGCACTGTAGACTGTTTGCCATGATTTAAGGGTTGCGTGAACATTTACATGCTTGCATGGCTTCAGAAAACTGCCAAGATAGATGGACTTAGGCAAACACATTCATCAAAGTCTTCCAGCTGAAAGTTGTGGAAGCTGACTCTGTCGCTGCTTTTGAATTTGAATCTTTGAAGATGACACCCGAAGACTCATCCAGGATCCTACACCGTGTTGATCGCGGATGAACAAAGGCAAAAATTCATGAACCCTTCGCGATGAGTGTTCAGAGGGTAATGAGGCAGAGGTGGACCAACGATCCCATACAGACCCAGACATGCTCCTGGAACATCATTTGACGTCCCCATCCAACAAATGAGAGTCTATCCCCGGGTCTTTAGCCACTTTCAGAAAGGCTGCGAGATGGAGCATTTCCCAGACAAGCTGCTCATCAGCTGTACTGAACAACCTGAAGAGGATGAGACCTGAGGCGGACAATATGGACCCAAACTGAAATCACCAAATGACCCCCTTCTCCCTACAGCACCCCTGTAAACAGCTATGTTGAACTAGTAATTTTGAGTCCTCAGAAGCTTTCAAATTGGTTCCACCAGGATTTGATCTGGAGACCTAATGATTACAAGACAGACATTCTAACCACCAACCCAACCATCCCCCCCCCCCCCCCTTGATTAGTTCCTTGCCTTGAGAGAAGACCTCATCAGTTTCAAGGAAAATTTAGACTTCAAATTTTGATTTTGATGCTGGTTACCCTTAATAACGATAGGTCTCATATCGATGCTCAAAGCGCTGGTGTAATCTGCTGCCCATGTAATCACATTCAGAAACCTCTCTCTTAGCCCCCGGGGACTATGGCGTTATGGTTGCCAGTCAGGCGGTCACTGATGAGTTCACCAACCACATCAATATTGCCCCCGTTCCATTCTCTTAAACACTGAGCACCAATCCAGATGGCAACAGGTCCCATTTTTAGAGTCTTTGGTATGACTCTGCCAGGATTCGAACCCCTAACGTCCCGGTTGGAAAGTGGGTGCTCTACCGACTAATCTTATCCATCCGGTACCTTTCTCATGTCTGTATGATGGATTTGTTGGTGTCCACTTTGTTACAGTGTTCGAATATTTGATGTGGATATGCAGGCTGTGTAAGACCTGCATCTGTCCTCTGTCGCATCATATCATCTGAGTGATATCATGACTCTGTCAGATTACCAATTGCCACTTTTGTTTCTTCTGAAGAAATGGTGTGTTAACCTTAATGTATTTGTCAGTAACTTGACATTCAATGCAGCTGAAAGTTCTTTTGGATAGCAACAGGAAGCAATGCCTCGATCTTTATCTGCAGATGATTTCGAGGCGAGACATTGTCGTTAAAACAGTACTACATGCTTTGTCCAAACACAGTTCAAATTCTATTATATTAATCATATTTGAAGAGATTTTTAGCAGACTATCCCTTTTTGTTTATGTAAAAGTACTCTGTTCTGTTTATCTGTAATCATCGCTGACTTACATCTCATTGATGCAGGTGGAAAGGCATCATTTGCCGTAGCTCGGTGCAACCTCCGTTCAACAAGGTCTGCCTGCAGTTTTACCAACCACTTAACAGGGGCAAGTTCTTGACCAACTTGAAAGAGATTCATAACGCATCTAGAGTGGAGGAACCTGGAGGTTGCAACATTTATCACATCAGAGGACAAGTAAAATTTACAGGTATGCCACGGCCTAGTCTTCAGCAGTGAGTTTCACTGTCATTATGAAAAGACCATCCAGAGTGTGCATGCTGTAAGATTTTTCAGTTAACCAGAAGATGTGGAATCATAAGTACTAGGTAGTATTTATATGCTAAAAACGATGTATGTTAAAAACAAATTGATGTATCTTTTTTGTTTTATGGGAATATCATTTTAGAGAAAATGTCATCATGGGATCAAGTTTGTAGCAGCTGTCATGTGTCACCTTGTTCATATTCTCAGCCTTATTGTTCTTTTTCTTTGTTCTTTTAAAGTCTTATAAAGCTATATCAGGATGATCTGAGTAACAATTATTGAACAATAGCCCCTGCCCCTCCCTCCTCCCCCCCCAAAAAAAAAAACTGAAAAGATTTCACAAATTTCTAATTTGCCCTGAATCTGGGTGTGTGTGTAAAATACAGTCAAAAGTAGTGGGTTCTTTATGGTGACCAAATTCTTAGAATCTGAACAATGTTTACCAGACCAACATTAGTGCTAGACTATTCTTAGTTTCATTATGGATTTCCTTTTTTTGAACTACTGTTGTTCAAGTTTCTCAGAGAAGTTGCAAATTTGGCAGCAAAAAAAAAGTACCTGACCAGCTGCAATGTTTTGAGTTGACCTCAGAGAGGGTCATATTTGACATCAATGTGTAAGGAATGTAGACACGTACAGTTTGATGAAATGGACATTAGATGCTATGTGTTGGCTTGGATAAATTATTTGATGAAGAAAAGTGATATTTTGGTTCCATGTCGGTTGAGTTTTCTTATTAATATATTTTCAATTTTTTATTATGCCCTTGGTTGTGCTCATGATTGGCTCCAGGATACATGATTCTGTAATGTGTTGTCTTGTAGCAATGCAAGTGTAAGGTTGATTCATGGCTAGCACTTTGTTATTTTTTTTCCAGATTCAGATGAACTGATGGAGGTTTACTTTACTGCGCTGAGTGGCTACCTGTCACTAGCGTCAATAAACAGCTCACCTCCAGCTCGTCCACCTAGCACCCCTCCACCAACCTCTGGTGTTGGACCACGGAAACCCCCAGGCATCAGCGAGGCCAGCTGCTCATATTCGCTTCTTTTCATCGGTATCAACCTGGAGGAGAGAAGCTTGAAAGAGTGGTTACGCACCTGCGCGAAACAGGTAATAAGGCCTGGCATGATAAGAGCCGTGGAAGATGAATGGCTGTAACAATTCATAACGCATTAAAGATTGCATCCATGTGTTACTCACAAATCAGTTTGGGATGCTGAAATCAGTTCATTACTCGCTGATGAGTATTGGATGCTGGATGCAGTCATTCTTTTTTACTCACAGATGAGTATGTTATGTTGATTGTATCAACTCATCTCTCACAAGTGAGCACTAAGGATATGCTAAATGTACCAGTTCCTTACAGATGAGTATGGAATGTTGAATGCATCAAGTCATTACTCACAGATGAGTGTGGGATGTTGAATGTATGAATTTAGTACTCACAGGTGAGTATGGGATGTTGAAGGTATCAATTTGTTACTCACAGATGAGTACATGATGTTAAATGAATGAATTCATTACTCGCAGATGAGTATGGATGCTGGATGGACTAATTCTTTACTCACAGATGAGTACAAGATGTTGAATGAATCAATTCATTACTCACAGATAAGTGTGGTATGATGAATGTATGAATTTATCACTCACAGATGAATATGGGATGTTAAGTTAATCAATTCATTACTCACAAATGAGTATTGACACTGCATGTACTAATTCTTTACTCACAGATGAGTATGGGATGTTTAATGAATCAGTTTATTACTCACAGATGAGTGTGGGATGTTGAATGTATGAATTTGTTACCCACTGATGAGCATGGGATGTTGAATGAATCAATTCATCACTCACAGATGAGTATGGGATGTTGAATGTTTGAATTTATTACTGATGAGGATGGGATGCTGAATGTATTAATTCATTACACAGATATTAAGGTTGAGATGCTGGCTATACCAACTCATTCAACACAATTTTTTTAACAAATAAGTAGGATGCAGTGGGTGTATAAATTCATTTCTCACATGAGTATGAGTTGTTGAATGTATCAGTTCATTACTCACAGATAAGTATGAGATGCTGGATGCACCAATTCATTTCTCACAAATGAGTATCAATATGTGCTGAGCGGTGTAACACATTGGTCCAAGGAGCTGTTTTGTTTTGGTCAGGTGTCACAATGAGTTTCAAGAAATATTCAGTTTGTCAATCATGCAAACATACGTCAAATGGACAAGCGCAAAGAGATATCTTGCTTAGTACTGAGTGTACCACATTGAGTACAGGAGAGTCTTGTTGTCTTGGTGGTGGTCAAAGGTCATTCAAGTGAAAATTGTGAAAAGTACTGTACAGAAAGGGATGTTTGAACAAGTATTGTAGTAGGTAGGGCTACCCCATTAATGAAAAGTAACCTGTAAACCTATTGCTTTTTGGTGAAGGTTAAAAGGTGTTTTTTTTTTTTTGGTGAGGTCAATAAGTGTTTTAGTATTTACTGATGTATAATACTGAATATGAGATGCCTATTTGTCAACATTTTAAATGAGACAAAAATTTTTTATTGCGATTGCTTTTCTGTTTGACACTTCATTCATCATTTTTGCATGTGTGTCACTAATGTCACATTTACTGTGTTAACTGTCTCAACACTCCTTTTGTCACATTTCCTGCACAACTTGCCTTTCCTGCTCTATATCATCAAATCCACAATGCATTTCTGCATTCTGGTCATATAGTAAGTTAAAATATGGCTGAACGTAATTACAAGAAAGTGAACTTCAAGTGTACTTTTTCATATAAAGTGTCATCGTTCGACTGCTTTACTATCTTAGATTCCTAAGGGGGTACTGGACACTCATTTTCTGTGCCACCGGCACAATTAAGATTGCTACCTTTTGAAATTATCGCACAAAATATTGTATCTAAAATTACACTTTTTTTCATGAAACTGATTTTACGCGAATCTTCGCTACCTTTATCTCAATTTATCTGGTTTAAAAATTACTTTAGCTGTAGTCAGATCGCTGAGACTTGCAAATATTCAATGGATTCTCTGGACGTCCTTAAAACCTTCAAGATCAGGTCAACTTAATATGCCCGCAAATCAAAGCTATCCATTTTATTTGCAAGAACTGCCAGGACAGTTGAACATCTTAACACATCTCTGCACTTGGAACAGCCAAATGGTGACAGTAAGATAAAATTAACAGGTGGTCATTGCCATTTTACATTGAATAGTTCATGCCACCAGAGCAGCTAAGAATAAAAAACTTTTCTTGATTGTGTCAGCTTGCCTCCATTACAAACACATTTTTCAGAGGACATTTTGAAAATCAAAAGTTATTTTTATGAGCTTGCCTTCCAAAGTTCATCAGCAAACAGGGCAAGAGAATTTTGACTTCATTTTAATTACATCTCTGTTTAATTCAGCACGCACGATGCCACAAATCATCATATCGATCCTGGTGTACCTCCGACTGTTAAAGACTCTCTTTCTTTACCTGTTTTTAAGAAAGACATTTAAAAACATGTTTCTTCAGATCTTTTCTATAATGTCTATTTGCATGTACTTTTTTTGTTTGTCATGTGAAGCACATAGAACTTTTCGGATCCTGCGCTGTGCAAATAATGGAATGATAATAATAATGAAATTGTGATTAAAATGATAGTGTGAAAAAGATGTGCTGTATATACCTCATCTTAATAACTGCACATTTATGTCATGAATGAATTCATGTCCTTCTTCTTTGTCTATGTTTCCTATTCTGTCATTAAATCACCGAAAACTTATATCTGCTCTTTTGTATTAACGTTTGTAATCACCAAAATTTTTTTTTTTTATATTGTTTTATGTAAATTGGGAACTGTAAGTTAAGCAGGCTTGGTTTGCACAATCATCATATGCACACTGCCAAAAAAAGTTGGATAGTCTTATCTTTTCATTTTGTTTCTTGTTTGTTTTTGGTCTTTTATTTCATTAATTGGATGACTCTTCTTTTTCCTTTCTAGGATGATTATCTTTTTTTTTTCTGTTTTGTCAGTCATTCACCCTTGTTAATTTGAGAATAAGTGCGTTCCTGAAAATGCTTTTGAACACATTTGAATCACACTGTGACTCCCTCCAATTGAGAAATATGAATATTAGCATACTGATCGTGGATAAAATCTGTCTGATTATGTACGACTGCAGCGAGAGGTTATTAAAGTGTTATGTGAACCCTTTCTCGGGATCCACCCGTGTGTCCCAGCAGTAGTTTTGGAAGACTTTCTGTTTGGCAAATCTGTGGCTTTACCAGCCGATCAAACTCAAAGAGTTAAAAAAGGAAAAGTGAATGCAAGTGTCGACAAATTGACGCCAAAGTACTGAAAGCTCAGCTGGAACAAAAACAGAAATCTATTCGGTGTGATTTTAGTTGACTTAAAGGCTTTGTGTTATTGAACTTAAGTTGTGGAACAGTTACTAGTACTCTGCTAGTCAAACACCAAATGCAGACTTGCCAACGTCAACAGTCGGAAAACATAGGGTTCTCGGAAGAGAACCTAGAAGTCACATGATTTGAGACCTTGAGATTTCACAAAGGCTCATAAGCTATAATGAAAAGTGTTTTCTAACTAGGAGGAATTTTCTAACTAGGAGGAATTTTTTTCTTCTGCACCCTCTCAGTATAGGCTAGTATCTCCAGCGAGCAATCTTTTGCAAAGTTAGTCACTTTTCTGATAACAATACATCTGCAGTTCAGTACATCTTGCATTGAAAATATCCTGCATTGCATCAAATTATTTATGATAAAAATTATAAAATATTAAATAACTTTTCGGTGAAGCCACGAGACTCACAGGGAAAACGTGAGTTGTCAAGTCTTCTCATATGTCAGTCTCATCACAGAATGTGAAAACACTTCAGTGTTTGTTTGCTGAAATTATGGTGTGTGTGCAACAAAATTATACTAGCATTGGATATTTTCATATCAAATGTCAAATCTCAAAAGTTTTTTTTTTTGATGTTTTTCAATTTTTCGTGACGTTTCAGCCGAACTTGATTGCAGAGGATTTTTTATTGTTTTGTGGCAAACTGTAGTTGCTTTCCACTCAACCTGCAAAGTTGTTTTTATAATACAATAACCCTCAGCCAGAGTGAAATATTCTGTTTTATGTAATACACATGCTCGTCGATCGTTAATCGGTGAGTGCTCGTTAGAGTAATTAATTTGCATGGTTTTTGTCATCTGAGGAATCTATTAATTTCAAATGAATCACATATGCTGGTACCACAGTTTGTGGCTCGCTTTGACTTTAATGACTCCTTGATGTCATTATTGGATGAACCTCTTATAGTCTGATGTGTTCGGAAGGGCCCTTTTTCCTTTTTTTTATTTTCCTAATTTCCTCTTTTTTTGGTTTTTTGTTTTTTTTTGGAACAATGTTGAAAAGGTCAAGATGCAATGCAAGAAGTTGCTATAAGGAGAGTTCTTGTTGTGAATTTTAAGCATTTTCCTCTAACAATTTTTGCATTTTATTCTTCCTTTGTGGCTTAACTATTTTCCAGAAACCTTCAAAGATACCAACCAAGACAAGACAGTCTCTGAGTAAGAAAGAACTTCAAAAGATTGTTGTAAGTATATTTGTACTTTGTGTTTCTGTCATGTTTCGTCAGTTTGTAGGTAAAACATGGTTTACATTATCTGTCAGTTGACCAGTAACAAGGAGCGGAAATCATGAATTCATTCAGTGCATTCATTATGTTCGTGGTTAGTCCTCAACTGCTACTTGAAGGTCTGTTTTTGTAGCTAAAAGGACATCATGAATTCTCTTGTTGAAGGCATGATTTGCATAATTAAAATGTTTAGTATGATGCTGGCAGAATTATCAGTAAATGATTTATGTGGTGGGCTTGGCGATTCAGTGGTAGGTTTGTATAGAGATGTGGTGGTAGATGATTTAGGTGATGGAGGGAGGGGGTGAAGAGAGAACTATTAGGAGATTTTGTATGTGATGGCTTGTTCATGTGTGTTAGTAGATGCTTTGTGTGATGGTAGTAGGTTCATTTACAGAGATGTGTTAGTGGGTGATTTTTGTGATAGTTAGGGGTGCACAGAGATACTATGAAAAGATGGTATATGTGATGGGTAGTGTGTTAGTGATGACTTATGTGACGGTACTAGGTATAGACAGAGGTTAGTAGATAATTTATGTAATAGGTAGGGTGCACAGGGAACTATGAGGAGATGGTTTATGTGATGGGTAGTGTGTTAGTAGATGATCAATGTGGTGATAGTAGGAATAGACAGATGGGTTAGTAGATGATTTATGTGATGGGTAGGGGTGCACAGAGGTACTATGAAGAGATGGTTTTTGTGATGGGTGGTGTGTAAGTAGGTGATTTATGTGATGGTACTAGGTATAGACAGACGGGTTAGTAGATGGTTTACGCAAAGGGTGGTGTGTTAGTAGATAGTTTATGTGATGGTAGGTGTGTAGATAGATGTGTCAGTAAATTGTTTTGTTTGTACAATCAGTATCAATTTTATTTTATTTTCATCTAGGAGGATCATCACCACGACCCCCTTCCTGAAGGATGGTTCTACAATGGATCTCATTACGTAAGCTTTGATGGAGACAAACAGCTACATCATCCTGGTAAGATGGTCTTTGCTTGCATCCGCAATTACCTCGATATATTCTTTTTTGTTTTTTTTTTTACTCCAATGTTTTCTTCTCTGAGTTACACTCTTTAAGATACAAATTCTATTTATTACACAGTAATGTGATGGTTCTAGTCCATATCTGGCCGTGGATTGCATCACCACCTTCATATGTGGAGTAATGACAAAAGACTGAGTCGCTGATGGTATTCATCACATTGAAATGTGAAACTAATCCCGTGTATCACACAATACCAAGATGACGCTACTTGTATCTCACACCAATCGACACCACGTAGACAGTAACGATACTTCCCCTCAGTCACACCTATCAGGACAGCAATGTCAGTTATACAATGAGAATCATTCCAGGTCATTCACTTTGCAGCAGTGAGATGAACCTATCATTTACGATCCTACGCCACACCATTTGTACCACTAATCATTGAGAAGTGCCACCATTTACAGAGCTAGGCTTAATTTAGGTCATTCAGTTTGCAGCAACAAATTGAGCCCGGGTCTTAAGATCCTTCACCACATGAACACGGTTTGATCGACAAAGTAGCAAAATGTAGACTGGGAGTGTATTTTCTTTCATTTACACCAACACCGGTGGCATTCCTTCTTCGTTTTCAGATATGGACTACTTTGTGGAAGATTTTCTGAATTTCTGCAACGAAGAGATCAAAGCCATGAATCATCGAATTGATTCAGAGAAGTATTTGGACTTATTTCAGCAAGCCTAGCTTACCATGCTAGTACTTGTCATTTGACTGCTTAAAACTGGATTAAATGTCAAATGGTATTTTACACACCCTGTAAGTTTGATTTCTTTGAGAGGCTTCTGTGATGGAGGGAGAAAGGTGATAAATTAAGAATGGGAGGTGAACCACTAGCAGTAGTTTTAAAGTGTATCGTTGACTTTTCGCAGCCCGAGTTTTCTGCGGTTACATATTTTTGAAATCATTTAAAAAAGTGAAAGGCGATGTAATTGAGGTTGAGTTTATTTTGCCAGGAGGCTTTGATTTTGAAATGATTAAAACAAAGTGAGAACAAGGTCTCTGTTAATGGCAAGGCCTTGAGATCAATCATTCTAGCAATGACTAATGAACGGTAAATGTATTCAAACTCCGTTGCAGTTACATTAAAACATTCCAGATGAAATCTGCGTTATTTTCACGTTGAAAACTTTGAAATGAAAAAATTACTTCTTAGTGCTCCAACCTTCGGAGATTTTTCTTCTTCTTTTTGTTGAAATTACGAGGACTGTTGGTTGTAATTTGTTTTGCATGGTTTGTAATTGTTGTAAACCTCAGCAGAAGAAATATCAATATGCCTTGAAGATTTTACACTTGTTGCAAATTGATCAACTTGTTAAGTTCATTCCTTTTTTTTTAACTTCTTTTTGTTGTTGTACTGCTAGTACCAGTACTTGGCGTGACATCAGGCTGGGATGGTGTAAATCTAGCTTTGAACTGAATTATTTTGGGGGTTCACTCTCCAAAGAGAGCATGCTGTGAAAGCCTTGATGTTGCAGTTGTTGCTTTTTTTTTCTTTTGCAGTGATTTGTGATCAGTAAGTTGTTGAAGTTTATGATGATGATCCAGCATATGGTATCTCTCAGTAGTGCCATATGGTATCCCACAGTGATGCCATATTGCAGAGAGGTACCTATTTCTACAGTGGAATCTTATTCCATTGTGGTGACATGTGCCACGTAGGTACGTTATATCCCCTGTGTTATCATATCCCACATTGGTACTATATCCCACAGTAGTGCCATATGGTATCCCACAGTAGTGCCATATGGTATCCCACAGTAGTGCCATATGGTATCCCACAGTAGTGCCATATGGTATCCCACAGTAGTGCCATATGGTATCCCACAGTAGTGACATATGGTATCCCACAGTAGTGCCATATGGTATCCCACAGTAGTGCCATATGGTATCCCACAGTAGTGCCATATGGTATCCTGCAGTGGTGCCATATTCCACAGAGGTATGTTATTCCACAGTGGTACCTTATTCTACTGTTCTAACATTCCCCACAGTGGCACCATATCCCTTAATGGTGCCATATGCCACGGAGGTACTTTGTATCCTCCGTGGTGTGATATCCCACAGTGATACCTTATTTGTTTTTCAGTGGTGCCTTATTCCACTGTGATACTATATTCCATTGGGCAATCAGTATTCTACAGTGGCACAACATTCCATTTGGCAACTTGTATTCCACAGTGGTACCATATTCCATTGTGCAACCAGTATTCGACAGTGGTACCAGATTCCGTTGTGCAACCAGTATTCCAACAGGGATTCCATTGTGCAACCAGTATTCCACAGTGATACCATATTCCATTGTGCAACCAGTATTCCACTGTGGTACCATATTTCAGCAGTGTTACTGGTCAGTGCATGCAAGACTTGTTAAGTTAGATTGTATATTCATTGAGAAATACAGAAGGAAAAAGCATTAATGGAATTGTGCTTGTCATTTGAGTCATTTCATGTGAGTTTCAACCATGCACATAATCTCGCTGATCTGGAAGCAACATTTATCGTGGCATCATCTCCCCGCTATCAGCACCAGCAGAATATGTATGTTTTAGGGAGGGGAGTGTCTGTAAATTTGAATCGAGAAAAACAGAAGAAGAGAGATATGACGTGACCTATCATTCTCATCATTCCTGTCACATGAGTACCCAGTCAAACACGTGGCAACCATTAGACGGACACGCAACGAATACGAAGCATCTCTGTTGAAGATTACTAGCTCAGAGAAAGTGATGAGGAAGAATCAAAAAGTAAACTCGTCATGAAGAGATGATGTTGCATCTATCGACTGGTGCATTAACGTCTGGTTACCTTTATGCAGTGTAGATGTTAATGATAAGCCTAAGTACATTTAATAAATGCAGATCTCTGATTTAATATGCTACTTTAAAGGAGGAAATGATCAACCGTAGTTTGAGAAAGACTTAATATACATTTTCTTGCAGTCTCCCTACAAATTGAAGCATGAATATACATCCCTGCAAAGAATTAGCAATAAAAATTGACATAACATTTGACAATTGACATAACATTTGACATTTTGGCAAAAGAAAATGAAACCATAAGTTGACAGAAAGCTTCATTAAGGGGGGTTTGGGATGAGGTATCTGCATTTAGAGTCAGTTTCTGTTTACAATCTGTGCAGGATACATATTTTTGGCTCATTTTGGATGAATATTCTTGAGAGTATTCTAAAGTTATTTAGCTTTTGCTATTTAGCTATATATATATATATATGTATATATGCATGTATACATACATGTACGTTTGTGCTGAAGGACACAGGGGTGTCTGAAATATACACCTTTTCTTAAAAAAATGTTTTTTTGTGCTTCAAAATTGTCATATTTGTTAACATATTTATATCAAATGGAGCATACGTGGATTATACATAGATATATTTACACTTTAGGTCTTCAGTTAAATTGTCTTACACCATAAAAGGAATGAATTTTCATATTTTTACCTTGTACACCCCATATTTCTGAAACTAACCTCAACCTAATTACATCAGATCATATGTTTTAAAGGGTGTGGAATATATATATGTTTGTATTAATTATTTTACATAAATGCATCTAGTTTTAGTAAGTGCAGATGCAATATGCAAAGAGCACGTTTTGTTGGCTTCGGGTGATGCCGAAAGACTATACTTACCACCTTAATCTATAATTGCGATCAGTAAATATTCGAACAGTGCCCTTATCTGGTCAAATCAGACTTAAATATGAGAAGAATGATAATGTAAAGGTTTAGAAATACCTCCAGTTGATTGGTGATGGTAGCAAGCTGCGAATGAATCCATGGCAGCATTTAAAGAGCATCGAAATGATTCTTATCATGAAGACGATTATGCTCTATGTTATAGGAGTGACTTAGCACAAATGACTGAGATAAGATTTGGCATGTAACAAGTCATTCTGGGGTATCATCACAAAAAAATTATTGATAATTGTATGAATAGGTAGACAGACAGATGGTGGAAGGCTTTTCGAAAGGGGGGGGGGGGACACATAGGTTTGGACCAACATCCAGTTATGATCCACGAGGAGGAACATACAAAACATAGCACAATGAAACAGGAGTGCTGATGACAAAAGGGGCGGATCGGCAGCTGTCACTTGGTGGTGGAACTTGAGAGGGACTGAATTTTTATGGTAAGAGATGCTGGTCGTAAGACTGTGAGAGCTGGGATCTGGTCACATGACTGCTGATCATAGCAGAATGAAGACCATCATCAGAAAATCTCATTGAAGCTGGAATGTGGGTTGCACAGGCAATCACATGGTCACATATGTTTCTTGTCAGTGATTCAGGTGAGAGTAAGCAGAGGAAAAGATCACCTGTCACAAAATGTGAAAGAGAACTATGCATTCCTCTTCCAGAGTTAGTTGAATATGAAAATTGTCTTGACATTTTTCTTAGCACCACAAAATTCAGACTCTCCAAGAAAGCCTAACCATCAATAACTGTTACTTGAAATCAAACAGACCTATGGGAAAGGATATGAATATTCATTTATGCAAAAATGGGACTTAAACATTGTTTTTTGCAGTGGCTGTAGCATATTTGACTTTCAGTGGCAAGATATGATAAATTTTCAACTCATATTTTCAGCTTTAAAATGGTATTGAAATGATTAGGCTACATATGGTCAGTTCCATGCACACGAAGTTAGTCTATTGAAAATAATTTCAAATGGTTGTAGAACCACTGTCACAATCACCAAATGAGGTAGAGGTGGAATCTAGACGTAACAAATAGTTATCATTCCATTCCCCAGTTTTCTTGCTTTCATCAAAGAACACACAAATTTCAAGTGATCATAAAGAGGCAGCTTCCTCTGACGTCATCATTTGTCTCTCTGTTGATCATTGAAAGGCAAAGTTATGCACATTTAAAGTACACTTTAATTGCTTATGATTCCCATGTCTTCTTTCCAATGCTTCAAAATGAAAACTGCTTAATGAGACCGTTTTACCTTGTCCTTGATGATAGTTGCAAGTTTAATGTCTAGCGAAAAATGCAGTCTTTTGCCATTGTAATTAAGTCAACAAGTGTATGTCAACCTTGCCAGCCCAGAGAAAAACCCCGGATCACGTGGTTCGACTAATCAAGACAATACATGGAGCCGACCCCTACAGCAGAGTCTGATGTCACTGTGTACCTCGAGGAACTGGAATTTTGTGTGTACAAATTCAGTTTGCATCTCAAGTGCAGTGCGTGAAAATTAGTAGTAAAGTGTATGAAAATGGTGTAGCGTGCATCTGAAGTATCTAAAGTTTATTGTTTGAAAACTCTGCAGTGGAGCTGAAGAATTGTAGTGTGTGATGTAGTGTGCAATTTGGCATCTGAAGTGTTGTGTGTGCACATGATGTAGTGCGTCTATATACATCTATATATATACCCGTCACAAAATAAACAATATCAGCTCAGTGAGTCCCGTCACTACATTACCACATGCAGGTGATCCTTTGGATAGTCCACACACATCCATTCCTGCAAAGATCACAATTAATAACAAACCTAAACAGTGAAACATTTGTCCAAAACATACTTCGATCACAGATTTAAATTTAAGTATTTACAAAAGTGCTGACTCCACTTTAAGTTTGAAACTTTGGTTTCTTTTAAACTGCGTTTTCCTCCGAATTTTAGGGATTTTTCTCTTCAAAATTTCGGCTGTTTAGTATGTCACTTTCTACTCATAGTCGTGATTGCCGGATGGATGTGCCATGTACTGTCAAATTGTGTACAATCACTCTCTCAGCCAAACATACCCATCCCCTTTAAGTCCCAATAAGGCCGGACTCGATGAGTCTGTTTCGCGAAGTTCATGGTATTTTGTCATAACTGTTGAATGTAATTGCTCATACGCTGATGGTAAATGGTCAAACTAAGAGATTCTGAACATCTGACGCAATGACGAACAAACAATGATATATAAAATCCGTCACCAGACGTGGCATTTTACCATAAAAGTATTAACCATTGCATGAAATAGCACTTTTGTGACCTCGTTAAAGTCATCCAGACATTGTGAGTTCTAGTGTTTTAAAAGCTTACTCTTCAAAAAAAAAATAATAATAATAATAAAATAATCCAAAAATGAATGATTGCATAAACCGTTTGCCCAGGGGGTCAAGTGTCACTTTTCTTTGGGGGGGGGGGGATTTAAGGGCCTCGTAGAATTGCCCCTGATTACTATAGTGAGACTTATTAGAAGTAGATCTATTGGCATGCGATGGTTTCAGTTCAACTCTCGTTACAAACAGCGATATCAACTGAATGAGCCCCTTTAAAAGTTATCTAAATCCAACAAGGCTAACTGATACTAGTACGTTGCTATGTGAGAGAATCATGAATCCAACTCATGGAGAAAAAAAAATTAATAAGAACTTGATACACTCGACGGCAGTGTAACAGTCTATCATTAATTTACAGAACATTTTGATTCGAATAATTCTGTTTCCATGCAAATACCGAAATGCCACACTTCTCTAGGACCTCGAAAACTGGCAAAAGTGACGCAATCCGAGATTCTTGATTGCTAATAGGTTGCCTGTATAAGTGTATACCTCACTATGATCACACTTGATTATCATGGATGGAATAATGTTGATACAAATTCCTGTCAATTCGTTTCGTGAAAAGTTGCATTTACTTTTATGAAGTCCGCAAAATTTCTCGACAAATAGGGGCCCACACGTCTATTCGGGATTTCTTAATATCCAAGAGAATATTTTGACTACAGTACAGTAAACCTTTGTTTTTTTTTTCTTTTTGTCAGAGATGCTTAACAGTGATGCGTGATTTCACACCTTAATTAATATTTCCGTAACTTTCTCACTTAACGTTTTATGGCTTTTCTTGATTCCATCCGTTCCGTCGGTTTTTATTTTCAAATATTCTTCAATGTCTCTACTTTTTTTTTTCGTCATCTAATCTCGGTTGCATCTCGTATCCTGTAAAGGCAGCTCTTCAATTCAGTTTAGCAACTATGCACACTTTGACGTTCCTTTTTCAGCGGCAAATCCGCAGCCGGAGTTAGCAATAAATCGCTGCAATCAGCCGCATCCGGGCAACAGCCTCGCAAAGTCATGTCCAAGTACGTCACTTTAATGAGTTTAACACTGCCAGCAGTCGCGAAGATATTGGTTCTCCTGGAGATGGTTTGACGCGGTTTCTGTTTCACAGTTCGTATGATAATGACCGACGTTTTAAACAGACAAACTGTAAATCCACGTAAATAACAGAATTTGCAGTATAATATTTGTTCGGTTTTAAAGAGAGGAGCGGTTTCTATTAAAGGAAAGCGGGCGGTTAGCAATGTCGGTAAGATCGGGAGAGTGTACGCAAAAAGGGCTTTTTATAGTTATTTTGACTTTGCTGTAGATAAGACCAACGTCATCAAAATTTCGAGTTCTGTAGAGTAAGTTTCTTCCTCGAAGTTACCTGAACCATTTTCTTTCAAAGTTTAGTGATTATCATTTACTTTCTTTGCATGTCGAATGGATATCATATGATTTACTCTTATCCAAATCGATAAACGTTTGCAAAAGCGATTTCAGCCTTTTTTTGAATGCAGGTGTGTGAGGAGGCACGGCCATTATAATTTTCATCACTGAATCCGTGGTTATGCTTGTAAATTTGTAGGCTACCCACTTTGGCCCTCTTTTCACATACTTACTCATCACTCTAGTTACACAATAAGTCTAATCCTTTCAAAAACCCACTCTTATGGACAAAAAACAGCAGAGGCTTTTCACGAAAAATTCAGGAAATTTGTGTTTTCAAAAATTCATTGATCAAAGTCTTGATCAAACGCAGTTCTTTATAGTGCAGATCGTTGACTATTTTATTACTCGTGAACGGTGCGATTCAGTTCACCTTTTATCAGGCACGTAGCCCCCCCCCCCCAAAAAAAAAAATCGAAATATTTTCAATAAGTTTCCGCTTTTTGGAATACAAATACGGGTCGAAAAGATGGAAATTTCGTACCGTTTTGCATCTAGCACACTTGAAAAAAGGCAAAACTTTTTCAATGGGGAGGAGAGACCCCTCCCCTTAGACCCCTTCCTCCAGGTCGGCAAAACTACAACATTGATCCCCCCGCCCTGCCAGTTGGGTGAGACCGACAAAGCAAGAAGTAAAGTAATACTGGTCGTGCTCTTAAAATTGTGGCTCTCACTTCTGCCTAACTTGCCTGCCCTTCTCAGTTCAGTGCGGTGCACTTGTTTTCGGGAATGCGGGAGACCGGTGGATATGGACAGCGACTGTCACTGTGGAACGAGAGAAAGTCTCAAGTGTTCACGTTTTTCCCTGTTCACTTCAACTGAATCAGTCCAGTAATATAAATATTTCGGTCTGTCGTAACAAGAAAAAAACTTTCCCCCCAAAAAAATTGTCAAATTTCTGGTGCAGACATTGACGAGTTTGGAGTCATTGCCGTTGAATGCTCTCTGTGTGTATTTACCTGATTTGAAGTTAGCGAATAGCGTCAGCCACTATGGCCCTACCACGCAGCCAAGTCAGCTGGCAGAGGTCCATCTCAGCGGTTTGTGTCTGAAAATAAACCAACGTGAGGTTAGTTCCAAATATGCTATGTTAAAATATGTGGTATTCCTCCTGAGACAGATCATAAACGCATGGGTAAAGTTTCACTCTCAACGTTTGAAAAAAAAATATGCTTAACCTCACCAATTATTATCATCAACCTATTCATCACAATCAACGTATCATCATCATCATATCACGATAAACATTAGAAATTTCTTTTTTATAAGTTTAAAGTTCCGCCGAATACCAAAGTTTCATGATATTAACTAGAACAAGAAAAGAAAAAAAAAGGGGGGACACATCACTTATCGTGACTTTGAAAACTTTCTCTTTCTGTTTAATTTCACTTAACAATGCGTAGCATGTACGTTTTGAACTTCTCTATCATGCTCAAGATGTCACATCATTTTTTTCCAATTGGCGGGCCATAGTATGGACTACCGGAATTTCTGACTCACTTAAGCTACATCATGAAACTCTGCAATGTTCGAGTTCGACCTCGGCCTACCTGTGCTGGTAGGACTGCGTCCAGAAACGACTCCTCGAAATGCTGCTGTATTCGGCAGTACTGTCGTTGAAATGGATATTACCAAATTTACCAGAATATTCTGATGCAGTCAATAACTCTGTAGATACTACTCGGTAAATCTTACGGAATGCTCCATCCACTGAGAAATCACAAAAGAGGCCCCCCAATCTCCACGGAATTTCACATACAAAGATGAAAAGAAAATCACCATGGTAACCATGACCGTCGCCATCATCACCATTATCGTCGTTACCACCGTCACCACCATCATTGCCACCGTTGTCATCATCACCAACATCACTGGAATAAGTCCCATCCTGTCTGAGCTACGCGTTATGATTTTCAATGAAGAAGCTAATATGATCGATTGATCTAACAGTGACGTCACGGGCAAGCTCCCCTATTGCTGATGGTTGTGCGTGGTTCCTTTTTGTAAGTCATTATAATTTATGTCATTATGTCATTACCTATATATTATTCAACAACATTAGTCACTATTTGTTCTATAATGTCGTCATTGTAGTGAATCATAATGCCTCTTTCAGAGCCCCTCAACCTGTTCACGTCTGTCCTCTCCCCCACCCACAAATGGAACCCGCTTCCGTCTCAGTGTGATATAAAGCCTATTGAATACCCTACGTAGTTTCAGCACGTCATGACAGGCACACGGCCCAGTGGGGTTCGTCCAGTGTTTTCTTGAAAATCATTTCCCTCGCTGCTGTTCGCTGGACCTGTAAAAGAGGTGCGGTCACGTGAATTCAACAAGAAATTCAAAATATTCAGTTTGATCCCAATTTTGTATTCCACACAATCATGACATATTCAGCACAACCGGAATTGACGAAACAAAGGCCTATCATCGTTAACTGAGGGATCATTTGAAAGGCAAATATCCCTTCCTTGTCTGGTAAATTGTTTGCAGGTGCTGACAGAGGACAATTAATACTAATGAGTTGTACAAATTGCACATCAGTTTAGCGTCTTAGCAACCAGTGACCCATGGTTGAAACAGGGAGCTGCCACGCTCGCCAGTCTGGTTGAACTCTTCACCCCGGCAATTTCCCTGCTCAAGGAGGAAATCCACGATCCGGGCGTGTCTTCGAGTTCTTCGCCGTGCATACGTACGAAAGCCCATTAGTGCCATCCATATCAATATTTTCAATCTGTAATGGCAGATTATTAATCTGTCATAACAGATTATAATTCTGTTATTAATGTAGTAATGATCTGTAATTACAGATTAATAATCTGTTATTACAGATTAATCATCTGTAATTACAGATTAAGAAAATCTGTTATTACAGATTAATCTGTAAATACAGATTTAATAATCTGTAATTACAGATTAATAATATGTTAGTGCAGATTAATAATCTGCTATTGCAGATTAAAAATATTTACATAGATGGCACTAATAGGCTTTGATACATATATACATACAAACATACATAAATGCATACATACATACATACACACACACACACAGACAGACATTGAAGACATTAAAACAAACTGCAGTTACGTTCCTAGATATCAACATTAGTAGGCATTTTGAATCACAACGTCAGTGATCCCCAACCCTGTGTAATGTGCCCCTCCTCCTCCTTCCAAAAAGATGACACGTCTCCACACGAGTTCTCGTGGGTGTACCATGGTGATGTTTGCCAGAGGAGTTGAGCCGAAATTTATCTCGAGGCACAATCTCGACGATTGCCACTCATTAAATACAGCTACTTTCGTGAAGTTTCCCCCATGAGAATAGTTTGTACACCGGTGAGTATGTTAATGTGATAAGACGTATTTTTATCAACCAATCACGCCAAAACCACTAATAATGCCAATAAACCGACCCACGTTTATTCGAATACTTTTACATATAATGAGCTACTTTTCGCTATTCATACCTGACCCAGATCGTTATCATGTAATCTTTTGATCGCGGTCAGAACCTCGTTCACATGGGGGTGATTAGGCTTAGAGCTTTGGCATACCGAGTGCTTGTTAGGCTTTCACCCCCAAAGATCTCCTAGGCAGCAATTAAGTTTTGTTCGTCATTTTTTTGAAACGGTTGGATGACAGAAGGCAGCTCACTCTAAACCACAGTTCACCTTTTTAAACATACCCCAGGGGCTAGTTTCTGATCGCGGAGTGACGGTAGCCCGAGGCTGTTGCCATCAAACTTAAAGCAATTTATAGATCATAGAAACTTGGCGACATTTTTTTCACTTACTTGAAAATGTCTGGTTTATGATGACGAAGGATTCGCTATTTTCTTATCTATTCCGTTGTTCCATTCCGTCAGCCTAAAATAGTCGATCAAAGGGGTCACTCAGGACCTGCAACTGGACAATGCGCGCACGAATAACGAATGACATTTATAGTTGAAAGAGGAAAAAGAAGAGTAATTAACAAGGGCTTTGGTTGGTTAGCATCAGTCACTGTATTCCTATCCCGAGTAGTGAAACCGGATATATTGCTGTAAGCATTTAATTAATGGCGCAATTCTTCTTGCCAACGAACGAACGTTCCATTTCTCTTCATTGGCACTAAAGGCAGACCCGCAGACAGACATCCGATCGAGCGTCTCACCACCCACTTTTGACTCGAAAAATGGTAACTATAATGCCCAATTTTTCGAACTGAAAGTGGGACAGAAATCGTCTGAACGAGAATGAATGACATAAAAGTTCAGTTCCCCCACCCCTCACAGAACCCCGCGTTTTCGTAACTGTAACCGTCCGGACGTCTGACAAACGCACCTAACGTGTATACTGTGGGCCGGTTTCACACTTGCTGATGAGCTCCTATCGTTTTCCCAAACACCCTGGATTTCACGGCCTTGGACGTACCATGTGCTCCATATAGTCACTGCTCGCAGCGGCAAGCTGATTGCTTGTCACTAATCATTACATACATATCGAGATGAATTATTGAATCAATTCCTCGTGGCTCGTACCACCTGATAGCCACATCTATCCTGAAGCCCAACAATCACTGGTATTTGATTTTTACTATAAGTAACCAAGGTGGCTCCGAACAGAGTTGCTGCATGCATGCATGCAATGCAATGCGACTATTAAGGTACGATTGTGCTCATTAGCTTAGCCTCACCACAATAAAAGTTTGGCGTTTCACTGTGCTTCGCTTGGTATCTTAGTCTTGGCGGAAATGCGGTTACTATTGGATAGGCCTATAAGTTTTATGTTAGTGACGTCACTTTTTCCAGCATGAGATTAGTTATCCAGATGCGGCTCATGGAGAAGGTTTGCAGCAGCAATTATTGTAACCAGTATAAGTCCATCGTCAACGGCAAAGAAAGAGCATCCCAGGCTATATAATGGCCATAGCTAGGCCTAGTATGCCTTGGGTTGCATATGTTCACGTTATTCTAACCTGTCCTGAGTTAAAATAACATTGCAGACAAATAACACGACACTAGCTACCCTACCTTTTTATTGCCCGACGTAGCTTTAAACGTGCTTCAAATTCATGATTTTAAAATATTTTACCTTGTAAGCCATAATGATATGCTATACCCCTTCGAACCCTGTAGTCTAGTCGCAACTACATATCAGGCGCGTGTCCACGATTTTCGGCAATGAAGGGTGGGGGGGGGGGGAGTTCTTGTCTTAAGGCGAAGTCCTCTTGCACTCACCGTGCGGGCAGAACCGCAGAGCGCACAAAAGAAATTGTTTTGGTTTACAAACTCACTAGATGACTGGAAACAACACTCCCAGATGTCCTAAGCTGCATAATTCCATCTAGGCTATTACATCCCGTTTCTCTCGTTCGGCGGCCGCTCGTTAACTTTTATTAATCTCGAGCAAAAAATGTTACGGTAGCCTTCGTATATTGCCTAAGCGGAGCGCCATCATCAGCTGAAGAGCGCACCGGAAAATACTTGGCCTAAAACACCTCAAAGATTACCAGGAATGGCATTTCCGAGTCCGTTTTTCTGTTTACTTTTATACATTTTTTTCCTTCTGCTTTTACACTTTACTCTATCCCTTCACTGACGCTGGCTTAAAAACGTTTTCAACTAAATTCATTTTTTGGCCGAAATGTGATTTGCGGCCATGTGTCCTCCCCCATCCTCCCCGGAACCCTACCCCAACACTCCCTTGATCTTACTCCTTCTCTCCGAAATCATTTTTCTGAGCTGCCGGTCGGCCATGGCATGCGAAAGAGAATATACCTGGTTACGAGAAACCCGGTTTAACAAACCACTAACTTAGTTCTGCTATATCGTCGATCCGACTCAACATGGTCTTTGCAGAACCATGCCAACAAAAAAGGGGGGGTCCTTTGTCGTCACATGACACCCGAAATCGTGAAATGGAGCTCAATGAGTTAATATCGATCAGTTTATGAGGTTTTTGAAGGGCACAAACACATGAAAATGCTTGTAATTAGTCAAGTTTCACATCCAGAAGTTATGAACAGCTGTCAAAATGTTTGAATTGTTGACCCTGATTTTTAGTGGCTGTGTGCATATGAATTAGTACTAACGTAAATAAATGTCTGGTCACAAATTTTCAAAAACCAAAATAAATCGTTAATTACCCACTCGCTAATGTTCCTTTGTGACACACGGCATGGATTCTCTTAGCTCGACCATTTGTGATAATAGGAAACTTGACAGGCTTGGAAAAATTTAGCGAGTTTCATGAAACAACTCAATGAGTCTCTGTAATATTTTGAACACTTAATTGACTTTTTGTATGACAAAAAATATTGTTTTCTTTTTTTTAATTTAGATTGAAAAACAGCCACTTAGTTTTTCATACCACTTTAATTCGTAAACCGATAGAAAGTGTTTCTCTCGAAAGAATAGACACTTCGGGGGGAGGGTGGGTGTTAAGTGGCTGACTGTTACCAAGTAAATAAATAGTCAACGTTGCGGCGGTTACCAACGCTTGAACTTGGGGTCAAATCATTTGTTTTAGGAAGCTTCAGACACGCGCCATATTTAACTGATGAGTGCACGTTATTGGCCGTCAAACCAGACTGGTTGAGGAGCGTCAACTGCGTGTTTATTTGAAACTCTGACAAAGTCGGGCCTCTGCGTGGTTGCCGAGCAACAGACAAGCCCTAGTTTTGTGCTCGATGATTGACTACAGAAGCCGTCTCTCTGGCGGTGATATCCCTCCACCAGTGAAATTGTTAAAGGTGTGCAGCCGTGTAGGGACCAATTTGACAGCATGGATGGAGATGATAGCAACCGAGAGCACTCTTATATCGCAAACTTCCCACTGGAATACAATTGGGGTGCTGTCCGACTAGATGCAAACGTATTTAAGTTCTTATTTACTCAGTACCGTACAGTGCAGACCACTATTTATGTTTCGTGAAAATGGGTCACACTCTTAATTAGGAAATAATGTACTCTGTCATTGTTATATTCACAGGCACCTCTTACTAGTTAACGTACAATATGTGAACTCATTGTAGACACTCATAAAACTTCCTTCAAGACTCATAATTAATATTCATTATTAGGGCTGACCCATTATCTTTTCATTCGATTAATTTATAATTGGTGTATTCTGGGGCAAGGACTTCGTGACGTTTAATTACGGTTTGATGATGCACAATGTATTCATTAAAGGAAGCTGCAGTAACTTAAAACGTGTTTCCATAGCTATACACTATAAACGTATGCAACAAGCATATCAGAAATAACTACAACTGCAAAATAGTGTGTTTCCACAGACCCCTAACATCCGCCTTTGACTCAGTGCTCAGTCAGTGTCGTTCCGTCTCTGTAGTGTTCCCACACACCCATAACATATGCTTCTACTCAATGGCCGATTGCTCTTCGGTTTACTTTGGAAGTGTTCCTGCAAATCCTAAACACCCGCCTCGACTCAGTGCTTGATTATTTTTCAGTCTTTTCTTCTTCTTGTTTTTAGCGTTTCCACAAACTTTTGGCATCTGCCTTGAACAAGTGTTTTATTGCAGTTCGGTCTATTGTTTTAACGTTCCCACATGTTGCAACTACAATCCGCCTTGACTCAGTGTTCGATTGCTGTTTGGTCTATTTCCTCAGTGTTCTTGACCAAGTATGCGATAGCTGTTCCGGTATATTACATATGGTGTTTCCACAATACACATAGGCCTGCATCTGCCAGGGTTTTGAACGTAATTTATCTGAACACGTTGCAGCATAAGTGAAGGTTAAAAATTTCCTTTTTGAGCGCCAAAAAAGAAAAACCCACAACCTACATGCTGTCATACAAAAACAAAAATAAAAGAATTATGACCGCAGGGCCCAAACTCAGTCCCTTTGAGAGGGCCTATTTCTAAACTTGTTTAAAGTTTGAATATGATCACTTGGTCCTACTGGAGTAATCACCTCTTTCTATAACGTTCTTGGCTGTACAAATGTATGTCTTACATATGTGCATGCAGGTCATGTGGTTCTTGCGGTGATCTCCCAATAGTTCGTTAAGATTTTTTCTTCCACGATTTGTTTCGTCTGTAGTGCATCTTAAGTTATTTGTGGGATCTCAGTACAGTGAGGCTTCGATAACTTAGTACGTTGAATACATCAAGCAGAAATGATCACCAAAACGATTTCATTTCTTTCTTCTTAAACGCTCTGATTTTATTTCTACGACTTACGAATTAAGTTTGAGGTGCTCTCTTATTTAGTTCACGGTTGAATACACCCCAACGTTCTCTTCTTTTAATAACGCCTCTGATGGGAGCTATTTGGCGGAGACTGAACTTTTTGGTGTGCATTTTTTTTCCCTGAACATGATCACCAAAAACTTTTTAAGAAGTGGATGTATTCACACGCCGTCTCGTTCAGTCGACAGAGTGAGTTCATATTCGTTTATAGTGTGCCTAAGTTATTGAACCGATTCACGAAATTTGATTGACAATGCGTCTGGTATATATGAACAGCTTAGAGTTCCTCCGCGGGGTGTACGTATAATCGATCGATTGTATGGGCGGGCACTCGATCTGAGAGCCAATCAGATGAGCTAATTTGTTCGGGGCGGGGGGGGGGGGGGGAGAGACCTTGTCAAAATATGCTCAAACAGTGAAACCGAGAAATAGAATAAGTTACGTAAGAAACTTTTTTTCTTTACAGGTTTACGGAGTGAATTTAACTAGCTATTTATCTGAAAAAATAAAGCAAGAATCTAAATGCAAACATTTGCAAACTTATATATATATATATATATATATATATATATATATATATATATATATATATATATATATATATATATACAAAGTTTGGAGAGGTCCATATACTAATAATAAAACTGATATATATATACGATAATAATGACGTATTTATTCTATGGCTTGGCAACCCGGCAGCAAGGTGTAGCCTTGTAATGTTCGTGTGCAACGATATATAGCATACACATACATGAAAAGAAGGACGGTTCTTCAGACGGTGTTCGTCATCTTAAAAACCACACACACACACACACCCACAGTTAGATTTGCTTTTCTCACAAAGTGGGATAATATTCCTCTATCTAAAGTGGTTATGTGACTTTGGCACGTGACAAATTTTACAAACCTTTCACCCAATTTGCTGGCAGATCTCCTTTCTAAAGATGACAGGTTAACCCTTAGCCAATTTCAGCAGATCTTCCTCTTGCATTGAGTAATTATATCAAATAGCCTATATTTGGAATATTTGTAGTTATCGTTATTTCTTATTTTCTTTTAAATTTGATCATCGACGAATTACCGTAATCAATTTTGAATGATTGATTGATATGCACTTATGCAAATCCACCAGAAATTTGTCGATCATTTTGGCGGGCTTTTTCTCACATGAATCATTTAGAGTCGTCGACTACTAATTTACATAACCAATATGTGTTGCTACGGTTTTCTGAGACTTGAAAATATTAATATGAGATGCGACAGAGAAAAGAAAACCCGCTTTAATTAATCACCGCAAAGACCAGTTACAACGTTTTTTACTTAGATAAGCTATTAAACAGAACGGAAGCCTTTGCTACCGTTTCCGATTTTAAATCTCTTTGCTGACATCATCTTTTTAAGGATACACGTTCGTTTTCGCTTTGTTGATCTCGTACAGCCTATACCATCGCAAGAGGAACCAGCGGGGAGTTGCCGCACCTGTACCATGTGCTCAAATTAAATCATTTACTCCCGACTCCGCGTCGGCCTTGGAACGGACTGAGAGGATTAAACAACTCAATTAACAAACAACGAATACACAGGAGTTAAACACTTCCAACGCCCTTGTTATCGAGAAGCTTCTTCGCTTTTTGACTCCAATATCCGTAATACTTCCACAATTAAACGAAAAACATCAATTAAAAATTTGGATCTCATCTACAACCCGTTGTTGATTTTCTTTCTTTTTTTTTTATTTTGTGTGAAAGCCACTTAAGACAAAAGGGAGAGACTATGACAGCCGATATTATGTTCTTTGGTTCCTTCAACAAAAGACCGTACCTTTAAAGAAAAAGGGGAGAGAGAAAAAAAGAGAGTCACATCGTCAATTGAGCCTACGCTCGCAATTGGTCAATTCTGACTCTGAGTCGGATTTGACGAAAGTCACGGGGAATCACAGAGACCGTGAAAAAGGTATACGCTGAGAAGATAATTTGTGGGCGCAGCGCGGTTAAATAGCGATTCGATTGGGAAGGCATTAATAGAATTTACCAAGAGCTGTGATTCAGAAAGCAATAGGACTGCATCGTGTTTACAGTTTAGTATACAGTATACGCAAATTGTTGCGTTTATTTTTTATTGTTTGACAAAATACTGTTTACGTATCGATTAAAGTTGTTACTCTCTTTAATGACTTTTCTTTTTTTCGAAGGAAAGAACTCGATTGACTGGTGTGTATTGTACCTACCAGAGGAATTTATAAGGAGCTGGTTGGAAGCCGAAATCTGTCTTCATTTGAATAAAACAGAATTGTATCGTACTGATATCTTTTTTCATGTAATAAATCGAAGTTGCCTACTTAGCCCTGGTTTATCAGTTCAATACCAGCGCTAATTTAGAATAAATTCGTAAAAGTTTTAAATTATCAATGTACCTCGTTTTTTTATGATGTAAGCATGATTCGCCCTTGTAAGTTGTACAGATATTTAATAGCTTTTTACGGTAACTGCTCACGGATCGCCAAGTAAATTACTGATTTATGATACTGCTGTCCGTGTGGTGTCTTCTTGATATCGTTGTGTATGTGTGTACACCTTGGAAAATCTTGAACTGGAGTTCGCCGTTTATTTTGTTTATGGACAGCGAAAAGCGTTTGAAAATGTTCACCCACAGTAGAGGAGACTTTTTGTCGTTTTCCCCGCCGCTCTTCAAGACGCAACCTATAGGTCTCCATCATTTTCATCATCATCACCATCACCACCACACCAACCCTCTAAGCCCCTCTCCTTATCTTTCGTTACCGACTTTAATGGCAGTGGGGACGTGGCACCCTCACACCTACCGTCCACAACTCAAGAGACCCACGCCTTATTCCATAAACGACATCCTAGGGGATCACGAGGGCGCAGCTAGCGCCATCCTGGTACGCCACCCGTTCGATAGCTTAGAGGGACCAGTTTGGAAAACCAGCAGGGACTTTCACCACCCTAGCTACACGGCTACCTTTACCGGTACCAAAGTAGACTGCAGTGATGAGAAAGACTATTCCAACGAGATAAGCTCCTGTACGTCAGGGAACTGTGAATGCGACCTTCACCCAGACAACACTTACCGGCATGTTATCTGTGAACCCTCTGAAACAGACAGTTCTTGTATTGACAGCATCGATGGTAAAAGCAAGGGTAAGTACTACTTCTAGGATCATACGGGACTCCTAACGAACTTTCATAACTTCATTTTTAATACCCTTAAAAAAAATATATATTCTTCAAAATTTGTTGAGCGGGTGTACGATCATGTATTATCTATTCCGCTCTTGCTAATAAATATTATAAGAAAGCAATTGTTTATGGCCATGGTAAGTATGTCCAATAAAATAAAAATTAAAAAAAGGGATCTTTTCACGTTTCATCATCAGAAATTTCTAGCAATCGTGATTAGAAAGAAATCTATTACTAAGCAAGGAAACAATGAATAACTTCCAATTGATGTGATCACGTTTGCATTTAACTAGTGAGTTAAAATTTAAGGTATTGGCAGGGATTTTGAGGGGAGATGGACTTCTTCGAGAATATATCTAGTTTATGTACCAACATAAAAAAATAGAACAGTAAAAACCTTTTCAAAACGTTATCAAAGCCCTAACAAAGTCGTTTTATCTGTACAAAACAACCAGATATTATTAATATTATCAAACCAATCATAGCCACTTAAAGTTGAACTTCTTCACCATAATTGTTGCTTACTAAAGTTTGCTCTTTTCTTTAAGATTTTTATTAAGACTAATTCTCAGTCTCACTGCCAAAGAACCGTAGGATTGTAACTGTTTATAAGTGTCGCTAGTACTCGTAAATATTAGTTTCAGAATTCAAACATTTCAAGGCCACTAGAATAATATTTTTCTTTCACCAACAAGAAAAATAATTTTGTCACCTTCTGAAACATAAACCTGCTCCGAAAGAAGTCAATTATTTTTCTAGGTGTTTGCGGGAGTAGGTTTTGTTTTGTGTGTAAATAAAATTTAAAGCGCCCATATGATAAAGTTTCAGCCATAAAGTACAAAAACAATTCTCGTCTAATTGAGTGCGTAATAACTCCGGCACGGTCCCCATCATACTTTGAACCACCCCCCCCCCCCACACACACACACATGGAATCAATAACATAAATGATCTTTGTTTAATTTTCAATTTCACAATTAACCCAATCGATGCTCATGACAGCCTGTTAATTTAAGCCTATTGAAAATTAATTGTCATTGGTAAAACAAAGTATCCTTTAAAAATTTAAAAATATCTTTATGAGACTCATAATGATAACATTTAAATAAATCAGTTTTTTTGTTTGTTTTGTTTTCTTTTTGGAATAATTATCTCGATCGTTACTGACATTAGACAAAAAACTTGTTCACTTGAAAATCGTTTACTTATTATTTTTTATCAATCAAGACTACTCTATTGAAATCGCACAATCAAATAAGATTGATATAATACAAATGAGTTCGTGCATATCTTCAGAAAAAACAACAATATATTTTTAAATTAGTATAAAATGCGCGTGAGCGAGATTTACAGGCTGCCCACTACTAGCACTAGTTACGGGGACATGCTAGGCACTCGAAATCTTTTTTTCTGTCTTTCTTTCTTTGCACTGTGCCTAGTATTTAGGGTTCAGGCCTTCAGAATATTACCAACATGGATCTGATTATTGTTTGATACGGTGCAGGTCTAAAACAAGTTCTTAGTTGTTTCTTTTCTGTTCCCCTCCCCCCCCCCCCCCTCCATTTGCTTGTTTCACATGAACCGTTTGATTTGACTGTAACAGAGAAACTTTGGGCTCAACAGACCGTCACAACCTGCAAAGGTAAAATGGATTGTTTCATTTTGTTCAACTTCGAGGTATTACTACTATTAGGGGGATCTTCTGAACCGCAGCTTAGAGCAAAAGTCCCTCAAATACTGACCCCCCTGTATCACCTCCCCCACCCATCCGCCAGTTTATTACGAGCCTGGCTCGATTCCAAATTATGTTTACCAAGTACTTACAATATTTATAGTAAGTTGTCTGCCTATCAATAGGGAAATGCAGACATTTTTGTTGGAAAATCCACGTTAAAAAAAAAAGAAGGAAAGAAAGAAGTGAATTTGAAAAAAAAGTGTTTATACTTCAAAAAGAAAAAGTTTCCGCTTAAATATTTACTTCTTTCGATTTTTCAATATCTTCTGTGTTTTTTTTTTAATGTTTGTGCAGCATCTAAAATTTGCTGTAACATAAAATTTCTCGATTTTTTTTTTTTGCGGCACCCTGAAATTAAAAGTTCATTTTCAAAGTTAAATGATAAATGACTTACGATTAGCATGAGGGTATCGAGAGGTCTCAGTTTTTTATGTTACTGATCTACTTAGTCTGATGGAGAAAGAACCTCCTAAACCCTATTTTAAATGTTCGTTTGCAGGTGTTTTGTTCTGTTTCTTTCTAAAAAAAAAATAGATTTGTGTGGAGATGTTGTTGAATGGAACAAAAACCGGAAAGGGGATTTCAATTTTGCGTCTTAGGCAAAGAAATCTATTTCAGGAAACTTTTGTGTTTGTCATGGAACAAAATTGAATTTTTCTTCCTCCCGAATTGTGATTGGACTTCCAACATCAGTACAGCTTAAGTCCGAAGTAGTGCATAGCAGGGTCTGCTGAAACAAGTAAAAAATAGGGGGTGGAGAGGGGGGGGGCATTGGACTGACCACATCGCTGCTGTAGGACAAGATTGTTCTGCCAGTTTTTAGAAGCCACTTGTAAGATAAAATGAACCAAGAGTTAGTGAACTAAACTTGCAAGAATCTACCGCAGAATGTAAAGAAAATTCATACTGTAAAATAAATAGAAACAACGGGCTTGCTTGATAACGCGTGTAGGCTTTGATACTTTGTCACATGTTCGCAATGTTAATACCTGTAAAAGGGAAGAGAACTGCACGATCGTTCTGAAAATAACCTACCCGGCAGATTAATCTATTCACACAATTCGCCCTTCTATATACTCCCATAGCTGTACTCGTTCGCAAGTTCAGTAAACAGTCATTGACATACCTAAAGCCTTAATGATCCAATTAAATTGCGATTTACTATGGCAATTATCACGACGGATAAAATAAAAATGAGAGAAAAGAGTCATCTTTGACCTACGAAAACAGCGAGCCGTGATAGCGTATAAAAGACATATTTTAATGGTCAAAGAGAGCTAAGGAGAGTGGGAGAGAGAACAAAAATAAAAACGAGGCAATCCAATATATTCGCTTATTTTTATTTATTCAGTCGTTGGTCGGTATCATCAGTCCTCTTACGATGTCAAAACAGATTGTTCTTAGCCGCGAGATTTCTCCGTATATAGTCGAGCGTTATTTGCCCAGAGGGATTGTTCAGAGGAAACAAAAGGATATTCCCCTCAGGTCAAGAGCGGTGTAACAGAAATTGTCTCTAAAATAAAGGAAAAAAGATATGTGTTTATATTTGCATATTTTATAACATACAGGCAGGACTGAAACTCCCTGCTGTGCATTATAAACAACGCACTCGGCCGCCATCAGCCACAAAGTAACTGGCAATGTCAACACTCAGGAAGCTTGATTTTTATGGCACGAATGAGAACAACGGATCAGAAAGTGTGATATTTGACATGGTGGATGCACCAAACCTTTCAGGAAAAACTTTATCATTGATGCGGTCACGTCCTCATACCCGTATAGCTTAGTATCCGTGTGTGACACGGATCGAAACGTACTTTTCACAGATTCTCTCTTTTGAGTTTGACCATGGTTTGATAATATCTTGTAAAGTGTCAAATAATCGTCTCCAAAGGCCATAATAAAGTAATCCGTAACAACGGTCAACAGTTTTCGTTTGATGATTCCTTGCCTTAGGTGCTCGTGGACATCGTAAAGTTTCCTTGACAACTTTTCTGACCGACCACGAGTTGCTTGTATTTTAATAAAGGAGCGCAAAATGCAATTTATCACTCACCGTCTCATATCAAACAAAGACCTTAATTAGAGCCAAAAGTAGTCCACGGTGATTGTTTTCAAATGTAGCAACGGGGAAGTGCAATTTGAACTAGATCGTCATGTTAGTAAACTGACCACAATTTTGCAGCACCGCTATATATAAATATATTTACGTTATTTCGAGTTTTCGTGGGGTTGTGTACTTACTTAGGAGTACTTACTGTTTGATTGCTTTGATTTCTGCCAAAGTTTGGAGGTCACAGATCTTTACTTTTGTTAAACTATTTTAAAATTGCATGACGTGTACGGATGCGAGAACAGACAGCGTCTCCGAACTTAAAACATCAGTAAATTGTGACGTAGAAGGGTTGTGTTTAATCGTTCATTTATAAATATTAAGAGAGTATATTCTCATGACGTTTCGCATTCTATTTGCTTCACATGTCCCGCCTTTGGGAATTTCCCTTCCTTCCGCAAGTCCCGTCCTTTCCCTCCCACCCCCCCCCCATATATAAAATGTTTTGTAGTCATTTATGAAATCTTTGAAATATTGTTCATTCCTTAAATGATTTAATTTCTCTTTTATCGTAGTTGCATGCCTTTTTTTTCTATTTGTTGACTTTTGTTGCTCTGCTTGGTCTTTGTTGAACGACTGCTGATATTATTATCACTGGCGGACCCTTTGTTTGGAGAAGGGCCAGGTCTAGTAATACTGTAATACGAGTGTCCCCATCCCCCTATGGAATTTTTTCTTGTAACTGAATGCCCTTAGGTGGGATTTCTTGCAATAAGAGTGTGCAATTGGTTTGTAAATTTTCTTTAAAAAAATCATTTTCCTATACATAACTCTTCATAAAATATCTTCAAATATGTGTTTATTTTTTGGCCCACCTTTTTGGTGGGGACATGGCCACGTTGTTCACCTTGGATTCCCTCCCCGTAGGTCCGTCAGTGCGGACGATAAGCTCTGTAGAGCTTTTTCTGAGTCTCTCTAGATTGAGCCATTTTCATTTATAGTTTAAGTTTTCTTAACTATACTTTCTCTCTGTTCGTAAATCTTGGAAAGTGATTTTCAAAGACATCAATCAAAATAAGTAAAGATTCATTATTTGTATGAAAACAAAAGATGGAGAAGGCCTTGATAAGAATTTTGCAGTCTCAGTGTGTAGCTACCATCGAGTAAATTCCATTGAAATGCTATCCATGATTTATCCAATAGTTCGGTATTACTTGAAAGGATGGCCGCGAGCTAAACTTAATTTCGATGTATGATAATTGTTGCTTAATATGATGATTTTATACACAATTAGCATTTAATTTCTTTTTTTTTATTTTGCATTAATTGTGGAAATTGGTGAAAATGGTCGCCATTAATTCCCTTGATAAAGGTTCTTGTTATTTTTATGTGACAGTTGCAGAGCCACTTTTCTTTTGCAAAAGTTTGGGTTAAATCTAATCACTTGTCCGTTTACCTTAGTTGCCTTTTCGGTTTGTTATATTACAACAATGGATGCATCGGAATTTAGACAATTTAATTATGAAATTTTTCAAATGTAAGGTTACAACTCCTCATAAGCATAATTTGTGGTTGTTTTCTTAAAACTACATAGCCACTCTCTTTCTGAAAAGGAAATTCTAGTGCTTGAAGCCTGTTTACTACAACACAGGTTGCATCGGGCTTTTACATCGCCCTCAAATGATTTACCTTGAAACTTCATCGTATGCAAGACTAAAGCAGGAAAAAACAAAAAAGAGAATTATAGTAAAAATAACACAAAAATGGCATTATTTTCGTGTATGTGGCGTCACGCATGTGTGGCGTCTCTGTTTCATATTTACTTTGTAACTTGGTAAATTGTAGACACAACTTCTATATTTTTCACCAAAAACCACAACAACAAAAAAAGAGTGAACAAAACAAAATACTACACGATATTACATTTTCTAGTTTCAAATTATGCATTTCATTTTATGAAGTCAGGTTTTGCTCAGTTTTCCGAGTTTTATTTCTTTCTTTTTTTTTTAAGTTTATTTTCAACCTTGCCTATTCTCATTGGTATGTTTTTTTCAGGCTCGATAGACAACGAGGATTTATCGCCAAATCATTCTTTGAAACGAAAGCCACCCTGCGACGAGTCGTGTAGTCAAGACGCCAAGGAAAAGAAAAAGAAGGCAAGGACCACTTTCAGTGGCCGACAGATTTTTGAACTCGAAAAACAGTTCGAATTAAAGAAATACCTCTCTGCCAATGAACGGGCTGAACTAGCTAATCTACTCAATGTAACTGATACACAGGTATGTAATGTATATATATAGTGAATTTATTACCTAAATGTTCCAAATAAACTGTTACGTTATAGACCAAACATTATACGGCAATCACGAAATATTAACGACTGGTGTTTTGCCGGTCCTTATCGTTCGTTCCATACTTTCGTTAAAAAAAAATGTAGTTGTAGGGAATTTGGGGAACATTATGAAACTTCATTCACTTACATGATTGTTGACTGATTTCTATAGACGTCACCCGAACCAGATAGTTGCGATGAAGAGGTTAGTGACTGCCTACAAATGCAAAGCATGACAACATGTACAGGAATGAACCTCATCCCAAGTATGTCTTGATGTCGCAGAGGGCTCGTAGAAATGAGTTGTGCGATTGTTCGGTTTTACCGTGAAGGGATAGCTGATGGTGTTTGTTCCAATCGCTTTCGTCACTTTAAGTTTAAGTGACACGCATTTAGAAAACAGTTAGCTTCATTCAGAGGTTACAGAGTGAAATCCTGAGTGATTATCTGTTGGAATTATGTGTGTGTCTATCTATTACGGTTTTTGATATGTCGTTTTTTTTTTCAAAGTTCGACGAAAATGCAAAGCAGATGATGTAGGGTCTTGCACAGTGTCAGTATTTCTTTTGTTAGGCCTTTACATATTTCCCTTTCTGGACGTCACAAATTTGCAAATCTGTGGGGTTTTTTTTCAACATTTTTAATGATAAATTCAGTCAATACTCCAAAATGTGTTTTTCATGTCACATGTACTTTAAAGCTGGAATATGAGTTGCACTGGCAATACCCTGGTAATCTATTTTTGTTCTTCGTCAGTTTTTCAGGGAAGAGAAAGTAGTGGAAAAGATCACCTGTCACAAAACCTGAAAGAGAACTATATATGTACTCATCTGCCAGATATTTGAATATGAAAATTGCTTCGACATTTTTGTTGGCCCTACAAAATTCAGACCCTGCAAGAAAGCATATCAGTCAATTAACGTTACTCGAAATCAAACAGACTAATGGAATGGTTTATGAAAAATTCATGTGTGCAAAAATTGGGCTTAAACAATGTTTTTGTAGTGGCTATGATACATTCCGGGGATTTTGACGTTCACTGACAAATTTTCAACTCATATTCTAACTTTAAATGTGTGATGTCAACTTTTGGGAATATGTGTATCGTATGTCACGGTTTGTTTCGCTGTCACTAATGTCACAGCTTTGTCGAGATGGCCGGTTGTTTATTCAAAAGTTTTTGCCCTCATTATGTTTGTTAATGCATAGTTTTACTTCAGTGTGTATAGTGTATGGTATCCTAGGTAAATTTTTACCCTACCATTATCCGTTGCATGATTGAGGGGTTTCATGATTCAATTCAATTCAATTTATTAATCGGTCAATGTACAGTAAAATACATCGAAAATTTAAACGTTCCTCAAGCTCCGTTCAAAACATCAACATAAAACAAAAATAAATATAAACTAATTTATAAAGGCTAGACCTTTATAAACATAAATAAATATATACTATTACTACGTTCAGACAATAAAGTGCACAGTTATTCTTTCTGAATGGTCACTTTGGAACAGAAATGGGCGAAAGAAAGGAAATCGTTCATCTCGGATAAACTCAAATAAACTTTTTTATTCACTCTTCTCTGGTAAAGAGTCAAAAAGCACAAGTACCTTTTTCGAGTTTTAGCGCGGTTTTTGTAGTTTTGTAACGTTTCTTCCTATACCACACCAAGCCGAATTGATGCATGCATTGCGTGCATCGAGTCTCTTCAAACATTTGGTTGTAAATGGAATTGATTGGTCGTTGATGAACAGTTTATCCAAAAGTCTGTTAGGATGCAGTTTTAAAAACCGATGACAGGTTATCTTTGCGATGGTATACAAATCATTCTATTTCCGGGTTAAAGCACACGGGTATGTGTGGATATAGCCTGCTCTAGACTCATGTCATCTCACCGTTAAGCTGAAAAGTCTCGTCGATTGGGGGGGGGGGGGGGCGTCTCAGCGAAGTGTCTCTAATTAATAGTGTGAAGATATGATTTCCGTCATCTAGGCTTAGTTTCCATAGATTTAGTAACATTTAAAAGCCATTACGCTAACTCGAGTTCTCCTTGCCCTCCTCGAGTGGGAATTGAGGATGTCTGAGGAACTTATTGACCAAAGGTAACAAATACGAAATCAAAAGGAACGGTATTAGTTTGAAGAAACAAACACCAAGGAAGAGTAATTCCTGAGATTTAAGTTAATTGCTCTTAAGTTGAACCCACGCGACTGAGTCTAGCGTGATAAACATCGGTAGACACAAATGCATGAGATACACTCCTCCCCCCCCCCCCCCAACCCTCCACAGGTAATTCTCTCTATAGTATGTAATTATCACATATCAGTGCATATTGACACTGCTGTCGTGAATTCCACACGGTAGAGGCATATACATGTAATTGTACACAGGTGCACTCTTGAAGTTGTGACAAGCATCGTTAATAGATGATATACGGTATGTACCCTGGGCATATACCAAGGAACCTCTCTACATGACGAATGCAGTGTAAAATCGGCCTAGGTTCTGTATCTCTTTGGTGCATTTGTGCTAGGGAGTGAAAAATCAGCTTTAGAAAAAAAAAGTTCGTAACGTAGCTGTTCCATTTTGACATCTGGAAATTTCAATTCTGTTGTATAAACTTTGCAAACCGGAATTTTATCCTCATTTCAACCATGCCTACATAGATTTACATAAGACAAGAGATATATTAAAATAGCAGTTGAATGCAATCAAGCGACAATTCCTGTACCAGCAGTAAATTAAAAAAAGTCTTTAATGGCGTCTTAATTATCCGGCATTTTGACTGCATGGCAAATGTATGCATATTGGTCAAAAAGCTTTATGGTCTGCCCTTAGCTGCAGATGTAAATGAAGTTACCAAAATTCTTAACAAGGCCATCTTTGCAGAGACCGGGTCTCAACGTCATATTATGTACTACTAACCAGCAACAATTTTAGGCAATTTATCTAGCTGACCTTCCGATCTCACGGTCCTTCGACTTTTGGTCAAACGGTCCTTCTTTTCAGGTCCGTGGCCAGGTCAAATTTCTAGGGCTTGCCAAATAGAAGAACTCACACCCACCGGTGCTTGTGACCATAATGTTGATATTCTTCACCTCGTGCAATTCTAGGGGGACACTCGGGGTGAAGACGAACAACTTTTTAAAGGGACGTCACGTCCTTGACTGCGCCCCCCCCCCCCCCCTTCTGCTTAGCGAACCCTTAGTCCATCGACTGCTCGTTCAAGAGGAACCTTCGTCTAGGGAACTTTCGATCGTGCAGCCATTACCTTGCAAAAAATATTGCTCTTCTGTATACATACAATACAGGCTTCGGTTTCTTGTCTATGAACTATTTAAAATGAAGAAGTTGCTTTATTGACCTGTTCTTATGGTTAGTAAGGATATCCCGTTGACCACAAATTCTAAGGTTCACAGTTATACCCACCTGCAGGAATTTTGGAATCATGGATTCAGTTGCTGTCTACAATCACTATTTTTGTCATTATAAATGTCAAAACATCCGAGTCGGAATGTTGGTAACCTTTTGGCATTAGGACGTTTATGATGAAGGTCAAATAGCAACAAAGCGCAATTCCTGCATGTTATGTCAAGAAATGTAACTTCAAACTGCGCATGTATGTGACCGAGAACGATGTTGAGTGGTTGATCAATTTAACTCCCTCACCAAGGTCAAATTGCAATTTGATATCAAAGATATCAGTAAGGTATAATAAGGATAACACGTAGACCGATTGCAGAAGAGGGGAAAAATTTATTGTCTCTTTATTGTCTCCTTACTGTCACAAAATTCCACTCTACTAAAACCTTACAGACTGAAGTACTTTCGCTCCCTAGCGTAGAAAGTTTAGAATTGGCTTTTTCATAGGGTATCGGTTTTTTAATTCACCCACCCTTTATAGTCTTTTCACCAGCAGAAGTGGGAGAAATGATGGGAAGGGGAGGTCTCAAGTATTAATTTGTTCTATCCAACTTTATACCTAAACAAGATACAGGAGTAGCTCAAATCCGTCCTTGGTCGTGTGTCTTCTATACTGTCATTTATAAGAATATTCGGACCCTTCACAATATTTTATCACAGGGAGCTGGGGCATTTGTCCCTTTAAGAGGTGAAATTCTAACCACCACCGAACACTATAACGCTAATGAATCCTATACCATCCACTGTGAATAATATATTGTTAAGATATTGACCCTTAATATGAAATATCATCTTTGTATGAAATTCCCCTGTAATAGTGTTACAGGGGTATAGCAAATTTCGAAAAGAAAAATCACCAATTAGTATTTGTGCCAATGACTACAGATCATTAGCGACTGCCTATATGCGCAAACTGCATTTTATATGTAATATTTACAAGAAAATATTGCTATTATTCCTTGCATGGGCTACATGTGAGATCCATGATTGCTATATACGACCAAGCACTGAGAAATGTGATCAAACGTACACCCAGTGACATGATTCGTACAATTTCTTTTTTAAAAAAACAGCAAAGAAACTCTTGGCCTACTTCGAAAGTATGTGGAACATAATTAAGTGGATAGGAATCCCAACAGTGAAGTAATGACAGGTGACGAAAACAGTTCTCGAATGAATCCGTCACACGCCAAATATGAATACCCAACAATCGGATAGATTCATCGTGTGTATCACCAAAACAATCATTTTCAGTAAAAAAAAAACATAGGCCAGAAGATTAAATCATCTTAATATGAAATTCCATACTACTGAAGTAAGCATTGGAAGCAAAAGTAATTTTGACAAGGAAAGGTAAGAATGTAATATTAAGTGCATCAATAGCTTGAAGAATCCCCCCTATTCACTTTGACAAACAAGAATGAATAATTTTGAAGTTTCTCTGTTTTATAAATTGATCACTTCGTCTGAGAATGATGGTTAATTTCTCCACTTATGAAACGGACAAGATACTCTCCGTCCTTTAATCAATTCAACTCCTCTCCTGAAATGAGACACACTATCCACACAACGCCGGTGACTACCGTCGTCATAAAAATAATTGTTTCATAGAGATAGCAAAAGTTTTGAGGTTTTCTGTCAATGGTATTGAATTAATTTACACAAAGTAGCAATTTCTAAGAGGAGTCAGGTTGCCTTTCAACTTCTCGAGTTTGGCGGAGTCTATCTTTGCGTGAAAAAAGTATTTAAAAAAATCTGAAGTGGCTGCGTCGGGCGGCAGTTACCCGAAAAGGAATAAAAAGGCCTAAGTTGTTCATCTACTGTGGATGGTTCGATTCTCTCCTGCTTTGTCTTTTTTTTTCTTTTTCCCCATCTATCTATCTCTCTTTTTCTCTTTTTTTTTTTCTTCTCTATTTCTCCTGTTGATATTTGAGGGACGTTATTTCGCACAGTGCACTCAACCTTGGGTTTACGTGTTGGCAGTGTGCGCTGGAGGAGCTGTACGGGCACTTGAAGAAGATTCCATGCAAATATAATGAATCAAATGAGACCCCTCTTAAGATCCCGAAGAACGCTATCGAATTTAACAACCACTACTACAAATGACATCTCATTCTTTATTCGTTTCAGGACCCTTAAATTAATATGTTACAGGTCTAAAATCATTAGGATCGTAACCGGGGTAATTTGATTTCGAAAGTTTTTCACAATCGGATGCATTTCAGAGGAAAATTGTGAGATAATCCAGTTATTCGAATACGTCATATACGTGTTTTCTAAAACTGGAAATCTTGCTGTTTAGAAACAAATATGATCACATAATCATAGCTTGAATTTCAAAATTTTCGTCTGTATGGTGTAGTAAGAGAAGTATGTTTGGCTCGAGGCTTATATATCAGAGGCACGCAAATGATCTCTTTGATTTGTGTTTGTTTTACCTTACAGGTGAAAATATGGTTTCAAAACAGGCGAACAAAATGGAAAAAGATGGAAGGGATATCGAACGCTGAAGCGGCAGAACATAAGATAGGCGGACCGAAGCACATCGATACAATTCGTCAAAAACAGACCAAGAACCAAGACGTTAGGCAAAACAGCGACATGTCTCAAACTATGGAATTGGTGAAGGACAAATCCACAAATAACTGTTCGAAGACTCTCCGTGAAGACACTGGACCCAAGGGTAACCTCCGAACTGCAGAGAGACAAGACTGTCCGGTACCTCCTCCGTTACCAGTCCTGAAGGCTGGATGTTCGGTGCCACCAACTTTACCTATCACGAAGAGTGGACTTTGCCAGACATTTCAAAGAGATGAATATTCAGTGACGACCACTGACAAAGAACTAAAACCAAACAGTGATGAAGTATTACCAAAGGGACGAGACTGTATTAGGGAGCATGTTACGCTACAACAACAGAAGGACACTTGTAGCAGCACTACGGTACTACAGACATCCCGTTTAGCGGTACTCGACCACGAAAGAGCTAATTCTGACAAATCTGGACAAGAAAACGTCACATCAGAATTACGAGAGGAAACGCCATCTGAAATGGCTTGCAGTAAAGTACAGGATGTGTCGATACAATCATGTCAAAATACCGGAAGAAACTGACCTTACTTCGTGCCTCCATCTTCTCTCTCTCTCTCTCTCTCTCCCACTCTCGCGCTATTCGTTCTGATGAGCATTACATTAGGTTTTGCAGAACAAGTAAAAGTGAATTTACTAGATTCGATTTCACTTTAGATCTTGACGGAGGCTCGTTAATGTTGGTGATGAGTTTCTTCTTCGAAAACGTTATGTTTTCTGAATTCTCACCTGCCATGTTTCGATTTCATAGTTATTGTATCAAAAATGGTTTAGTTATAAAAAAGCAAGACTTTAAGGCAGACAACGGCGTCAATAACTACAGGATGAGCGTCGAACTCATCCGGTATTACAGTCAATTTAGGTATGAAATCTATTTGAAGGGTTCGGCAGGGTATGTTTGATATGGTTTTTTAACAGGGAAAAGTATGCGATACATTTGACTACAAAATGCTGTCTCCTTGTACTAAAATTTCCTGTGACGATATAGTACATGTGCGAGTTTGTGTATATCCGTGCATTTAGTTGGTTGAATATATGATGATAATTCAAGTCATTTGGATGAAAAAAAATAATCGCATACCTGGAAGTACCTGGAGTTACATTGTCCAAATGGGCCAATGGCTAATACTCCCATAATGATGTAAGCTCCATAATGGGAAGGGCAAAGTAGGGAAGGGATAGTGTTAGTTCCTGTATGGATTTTTTAAACTTAATTGGGATGTGTATATTCTTTACCTTTTCTGAGTATGGAGTAACGTTTCTCATTGGATAGTGTAAGTTCCCTCGTAGGATTGCTCTAATGCATCCTTCATGTGATAGTCACGTGTCCTCGTAATGATGGGATTATTTGTGCTTTATCAAACTGGACAGAAAAGTAGGATCCCTTTTTTCCTCTTTTTTTTTATTGTAAAATGAATTTCCTCGTACTTTCTACATTCTTCTGTATAAATACTTATAACTGTAGTATTTATGCTTGTAACATAAACATTTATTTCAAAAAGACAAACGTATATTTGTTTCTGTTACCATATGAGTTTAAGTTTTAAACGTTATATTCTTATCTGATATTATCGTATCGTATTGGTTCTATTATAAACAACGAAACCAATTCAGGCCAATGATTTCTTGCGGAAGGGTGATAGTATTATATCCGATGTCGACAGCCTACACTAGTGTGAGTTTGTGTGTGTTGTGTGTGCTGTTATTTCTCTTTATGAAGGAGGACTTAAATATATAATTTTCTAACAAGTGAGGACTTCAGTTATCTAGTGAGAGCTTTTTCTCGTACTCGTAGGAAATCACGCACTTATTCAATGGAGTTGGATACTAAGTTCGATAGAGTTATAGAATGAAGGTTAGAATCAAATTCTCGCTGGAAGTCCTCACTTTGAATGCAATGCAAACGTGCGTAACTGACAGTGTGTTAGTGTGATTTATTGTCTCGTGAACTCGCTATCTTCTCAGATGAAAAAAAAAATTGAATGTTTTAAAGAGGCTCATTGAGTTGTCTTGTGAAGTTCACTAAATTTTTCTAAACCTATAAAGTTCCCTTGAGATAGTATGGTCAAACCAAGAGAATCTCAATGTTTCACATACAATGGAACATTAATGAGTGAGTAATCAACAATTTAATTTGGTTTTTAAAAACTTGAGACCACACTTTTCATATTTAGTACTATATTCACATGCACACAACCAGTACAAACAACGGTCAAAAATTCGAAAGTTTTGACAGTTTCCATTGCTATTGGACGTGAAACGTGACTAATTATACTAATCATAAGTATTGTCATGTATTTATACCCTTCAAACTCATCACAGTCTCTATTGATATAAACTCAATGAGCCCCGGCTTCAAACTCGGTGTGTTGGTTGGCCCTCGGTGAGAAGAGTCAGTAGATGATCCTTATCACATGCTTCAACATCCAAGAATTGAAAGTTTATCAAACTTAAAACTCGCTAAGGGGTAGCCAACATGGTACATAAACGAATTGCTGTAGTATGTTCTCTTTCCTTTCCCTTTTTTTTATTTGTTCGTTGCGGTCAGGGATCTCAAAATCTGAGAGATCAATAACCTGATCTGATCGATCAGAGATCAATAATGCATTGCAAATTCGACATCTCAAAGGAACATTTTTTTGTTCGATCTTCAAAGCTGGGTAGCCAAGTAATCGTTAATGTTTTTTTTTTTTTTTCTGTAGACTTTGAAACTTATCTGAAGTCGGGGCGTTTAAAATCTGAACGTCATATGAGCACGATAACTTAAGACGTAAATATGAAGCGTGTAAACTTTTAATGTGTAGCTTGTAGTGAGTATTTAGTTAAAGCTGCCTTTTTGTCATTAAGATCACAAAGAGATGATAGTCTCAAGAATTGAAAGTTGAATTTCAGTCTTCTGTCGTCAGTCACACATATTAATCTTGAATAAATAGCACTTATTCAGAAACCGATCCACGGGGGGGGGGGGGGGGGGGGGTCAGTAGCATAAAGTTTCTAAAGAAGGAAAAGGTTTGAATCCAAAGTTGCTTTAGTCATGGCATGGAACTTTAAACACATCTACTGGTCTTGTAGTTCTATAGTTATTCTCCAATGAAACATGAAAAGTATGGTAATGGAAATTTATGCAGGTCCTTTACAAGATACTCACATTATCGTTCGATTATCTTTCAGAACTTTCAGTCGTCATACATGTGTTTTTTTTCTCATCAAGGAGCCTAATCAGGTCATTGAGAATGATAACAATGAAAATTTCAAATATTCTCGGGTTCATATATGCCTGGCATATCAATATCACATGATGTAGGAAATACGTAAATTAAACTAAAGGGACGTTTTTGAAATAATGACTAGTTCCAAGCCTGAGATGTTCGAGTATATTAACTTACCGTTACCTTAACCGTAGCACTTGTCATAAGTATTCTGTGAGAAGTACTTTTGTTTTTGAATAAAAGAAAGGAAATTCAGAAATTGGTACCAAGTTCTACGTTCTTACTATACAGTATGATGGTCTTCTACGGTTTAGCAGCGGAAGAGACAGTCTAGACTTACGCGGTACATTACAAAGAAATCCTTTGGTGAGACATCTTACATTAGAACGGTGAAGTGGGGGGGGACCTAAACTCGATTAAATGACCTTAACCTGTAGTCCACAACTACAGCTTCAATTATTTTGATTTTATCTATGTCGGATTTTCGTGACGCATAGTTTTTACACAAATCTTTCCCACGCAATAGATCGAAACCTTTTGACTCACCAGGTACCGTTCGAAACGATTTACCATGTGCTATAAATTTTTCCAATTTTATCGCCTTCTAACCTGACTGATGGTCCGGGAGGTGACCACGTTTTTACCGAGAGGAACGCAAATGTTTGCTTATTGATCCCCTGGCAACTTGTTAAAATGGATCAATCAGATTACTGTAGATTTATGGTAGAAAAAAAACGAGAAGAAGAAACGGTCACCATAAACCACTCTAGCTCCCAGGTGACGTCATTCAATATAATTATGATTTGATAGTTTATCGGGCTCTTAAACCAAATCCTGGTCATTTCTTTAAAGTAATATATACATCTTCGTGCTCCATATGTCAGTGTAATATTGAAAGCTATACTACATTAACTTTTTCACTGAGTATGGTCCTTGTTGCATGGGCGTCGATTTGACATTGACAGTGCGGGGAGGGGGGGGGAGGTTTGTCCTATTTGTTGCTCCTTAAAGTGGTGAAAGCCATGGCCTAAGTCGATGGAAAAAACAATATGGGGAATAAGTGCTGGCACAGTCTAAGCGGAGCGCCACCATCACTTGGTGCGGAGCGTGCAGGAAGATTTTGGACTTTGCAAACGCTACAGATGTTCGGAAAGGGCACTTCCCCAGTGTTCCAAGGTGCATGACCTCATCCTTGAAAAAGGGATCTCATGCCTCCAAATTTCGCAATTAGGCCTCATGAGATAAATATCAATGTATGAAAAATGATAATATAGGTCAGACGGGCCCAGATGATAAAAGAGCCATAATGAATTATTCATCCTGTTTTATTTACTCTTGGAACAGTTGGCAACTAGTAGAGGGAGAGGTGGTGCTGAACAGCCTTTAGACTGAAGATTCTGTGGTTGATAATGACCCATTTTGAACCTGAAAATAAAATTTGAAAATACCGCAATGAAAATTGGGGTCGACAGTTGAACATTATCTAATGCAACGAAGCGACGAACACGACTGGAATTTTTTTAGTTGAGAGCCCAGGGAAAACATGAGCTTGTTGCATGCACCTGTCGTGAAACATTTCCAACTATGTTTTTAAAAAAATGTTTGTGGTTAGGCACTCCCCCCCCCCCCCCCTCTGGCGACTGCTCTTATCTTGCATTTGGTCATTCTGGGGTCACTAACTGTATATATGGTGGCAGTATAGTGAGAGTGGCACATATGGTACCTGTATAGTAACTTAATATCTACATACATACCTGCATAGTATATAGGAACATACCACATGATGGCGGTAACCTTGTAATGCATATTGCTAAAAACTTAGCATAGATTATATGGCGACCGCAGCACTGGCGACTACGGAGACGAACCTTGCATATGGTGGCAGTCACGTCGCATACATGGCTGTAGAATATAGGGGGTCAACAGAGGTCTAAGAGTAAAAATCTCGCAAACACGATAACTCAATACGGGAAGCTTGGACAAATATCATTTTTGATACGTAAGTGAACCATACTGAGAACATTATGCCGTTCTTTTTTAGTGGAGGTGAAAGGTCAATTGGAGTCAAAAGAGGTCATATTGCAAAAACCTTGTAAACACCATATTTCAAGACGGAGGAGTTTGGACAAATCTCATATTTGATATGTAGATGTACCATAGTAAGTACATGTTCCATATTTTTTACGGTGTAGGTCAAGAGGGGCAAATTGTGAAAACCTTGTGAACACCATACATCAAGAAGGGAAGCTTGGAAAAACTCATATGTGGTATATGAGTGTAATATATTGAGTAAATGCACCATACTGTTTTTGGTGGAGGTAAAAGGTCATTTGAGGTCAACAGAGGTGAAACTCTTTTAAACACGATGTCTCAGTAAGGGAAGCTTGAACAGATCTCATATATGGTATGATGGTGAACCACATTAAGTAAAAGAACCTTATTGTTTTTTGGTGGAGGTCAAAAGTCATGTGGGGTCTACATTTAATTGTGAAAACCTTGTAAACATCATATATCAAGAGGGGAAACTTGGACAAATCTTACATTTGATATGTTAGCGTACCATATTGAGTACAGGAACACCATTGCGTTTGGTGGAGGTAAAAAGCAGTGGGGTCAACAGGGGCAAATTGTGAAAGCCTTGTAAAAATAATATCTCAAGAAGAACAGCTTTGACGGATCTCATAATTGGTATGTTGGTGTACCACATTGAGTGGAAGAACCTATTGTTTTTTTGTTTTTTGTTTTGTTTTGTTTTTGGTGGAGGTCAATGGTTATTTGGAGTCTACATGGGTCAAATTGTGAAAACCTTGTGAATACCATATCTCAATTAGATAAGCCTGAACAAATCTCATATTTGGTATGAAGGTGTACCATATTGAGTTAATGAAGGTAATGCTCAAAGAATAAACATGATGTCTCAATAAGGAAAGCTTGGATAAATCACATATTTGATACATAGGTGGACCATATTGAGTACATGATGCATTTTGTTTTTGGTGGAGGTAAAAGGTCATTTGGGATTAACGGGGGTCAAGTTGAAAAAAAAATTGTAAACACCATATCTTAAGAAGGAAAGTTTGAAAAAATCTCATATTTGGTATGTAGGTGTACCGCAATGAGTACATTGACCATATTAGATTTGGAAGTCAAACGTCATTTGACACACTTGTCAACAAAAATATCATGAAATCATCGAAACCACAAAGCATTTATTTGTGCAATCTGTTTTTACATGTCTCAGCACTGTATCAATGAATGCCATGTTGCAAATACATCGCTAAAGACTTGACAAGATAATTTCGCCAGTAGGGACAATGATATTTTCGGTTAAACATCCTTCATTTGATAGTGATAAAAAACTTCAAGTGGAGGGAAATGGATAAGGCATCCATGAGGGGACGAGAAACTAGTTTTTTTTTCTCTTTTGCTTGGCCATATTCGTATAGATAACGGGAAAGACTGTAGAGAGAAGAATAACACGAAACAGATGAGCAATTTTTTTTTAAATGTGTAAATAAACATGGGTGGAAAAATAATTTATAACTAACTTCTTGGAATTGACGTTTAGATCTCATCAGGTGTTTGATTCATAGACAAAATCATGAGACACCGTCGAGAGCGACTTTGAAAGTTTTACATAACAAAAGACGATCCGAGGATCAGAAAATATGAACTGAGAGTGATTGCATGTGTACAGAAAAACCAGAAAGGTAAAATTATGTTTGTTGTTAAGTTAGTCTTTATTTGTAGGCATGCGAGGTTGTTCATTTAGCGGAATACGTCATTCAGTGAACGAAAATGATAGTAACTACTTTGAAAAGCAACAGAAACGGCATAAAAACAGTAACACAGAAATCATATTTGAAAATTAGCGGTTCTTTTTGTAAGCGCCCACGTAATGAATATGCAACAGTACACAGGTTTCATTCACCCAGTCCTCACAGAATTTCTGTAATGTGCTAAAATAATGTCTCGAGAACACCCTTTTCTGCATGATAGAAAATGAGCTGATATCGAGACATACCATAATGGTTAGGGTTTGTTCCTTCGATGAAACCTTATCATGCATGATATCATATGAGGATTGGCTGGTTTCATCGGTTTAAAACCTCAAGTCGTCGCTCCTTGATCGGAATATATCGGGGAATATGTTTAGTGAAACAAGGCAGTCTATTTACAAATAACCTACAAACTGATCACGTAATTATAGCGTCAGTGATCAGCTGTGGCGAATAACTGAATATTCATTAGCCCTACTAGTATACTTGCCATTGGCGTGTTCAAATAAGCGCGTGGGTAAGTTGAATGAAATTTATCAACCATGGCACTACATCAGCGTATTTATACTTTTCTCGTTGTGTTAGAAGAATTTGAAATCATATGGTAGAATTTATCACCTAAAGCCTATTTACTTGCCAAATTGTCTGAATGGTGCAATTAAAGGACATACCAAACTTACGAACATAAATTTTAATGATTCTACTGTTTGCCTAAGCACGCAATCACTTTAATAAGTTTAAACAATGAGTAAACAGTCTGATTACTCTTACAATTTCCCTCAAAATAAGCTTGGGCTTTACAGGATAACATGGTTTTGTCTAAGACAGATTGTTGTTAATTAAGGGATGATATTGTGTGTTTTTTTTTCTCGTTTCTTGGGGTGTAATACGTAGCCCATTTCTTACAGAATCGAAAGGGAAACTTTGTATTTTTATCGAAGGTACCTCCACATGGAATTTTTCATATAGAGGAGCATCGAAAAATTTCACTGTGGATTAAGAGTGCCGCTGCTATTTTCAGTACAGCAAGATATGGCGAATTGGTCAAAAAGTTTGAAATTTACTTTTTTTTTCATACAGACACGTTCTTTGTTGTACATCATTTTGGTACAGAATATTCTGCTTCTAAAGTAAATACGTAAGAGTACACGAAAGACATGTCCCCCTCCCATACATAGTACATACGTCGTCAGTATAAACAGTAGAAGTTTTACGATGAAGGTATTACTTACAAGTAAAAACGTCAAATTTGTAACGTACAAAACTGCAGACGGTATAGAAGTATGGAACTACGTGGACGCCAAAACCGCTTACAAGGCTTAGAAATTTGATTCCCAATGCTTATAAAGCTTCGTTTTCAGTCAAGCTTTTGAAACCAAAAGTGCGTAACCCACTGCGGGTTCCGTAACGACTATTCCGTTTTACAGAAAGAATCTGCATTAGAAAAAGTGATTCATTAATTGTGTCTAAAGTAACGCCAAACTTTAGTAATTTAAATGAATTTATGTAACGCATTATCAATGTCCTGTTCTGATGCTTCCACTGGAGACCATGCAGTTCAAGATAAGGGCGTGAATTTGACCGACGTAAGGTACGGTACTTAAAAATATTCTTGACAACTGCTGAGAGTTTAACTCGGGATTGTTTCCTGCTCAATTCTAAAACTAGTGAAATCGCGAGAGGAAAAAAAAAATCGATATTTAAGGCACAGATTGATCACCTGTTTTGAAAATAGGAGTAAGTCTAAGCAGTTTCATGCTGCAAAAGGAGGACTACTCCGTGAAAAGCAGGTAAGCGCTTTGAATAGATTTTAACTGCAGTGAATTAGTCATCAATACAACCCAAACCATTTATCTCGTCATGAAATGATCCTTTTGTATAAGAAATTGAAGGAAGTTCAGAAAAAAAATGTGTTTTCCGGAATGAAGAAGCTGGCACGCATGACTCTCTAAAGTTTTATAGACGTCCTGAGCAGTATACCATACAAATAAAGTAGTTCAAACAATGACAGTAACCCTTTAAATTTAATTAAATAAAATCAAATTAATTCTAAGTTAAGTAATATTGATATGTATTCGTTATATAACTCTTTCGTCTATTTTCAGTATATTATCAATCATTTATTATGACTTTTTATCACTTTTACTGATACAAATTATTTGTGCCGAAGGTGTGGTAGCATTTACACAGTATAAAAACACAGGCACACACAGATCTGACGTATATAAAACACAAGTGCTGTGTTAGCTGTGCATAGCCTACATAGGCAGTTCTTGCTTGAAGCTATTACTACTGATTAGCGCGTCTTTCCTCCATTATCCTTTACACTCATAAAAGACGTATAGGCTATTCGGGAAACGAAAGTGTTTTAAACTTCCTTTTAACAAAATTTAACAAAACAAAAAAACACTCACACACAAGATCCTTGAGTCTCAATTTGAGCTTTTTTCTTTCCTCTCTACCTTGTCGGGAGATATCCATCATTATTCTGACAATTTTACGTTTTTACCATCCTTTGGTTAAGGACGGGATTTCACGATTCCTTAACATGAAGAATTATTCAAAAAAGAATAATTTACAGAAAATCGGGGCTCGCAAAAATGATTTCGATATTAAAATTAAAGAGTCAATGACAAGCAATTAAATGTTATCGTTATTATGATGGTCGCTGTATTTACGATGCGTTAACAACTAGGGCACACCTCCGCACGCCGTTGGGCGTTAATGAGGACAGTACGAATAATTGCCATGCATTAAATTACCAATTTGTAGCCCTTAAAAAACAGCAAGGTTTAGACTTTTAACTTGAAATATTCATAGTTCGTAATCAGTAAAGGGCCCCCAAATGAATTATCTGATACATGTTCAATCGAACAGGTCTTAGAAATGCAAAGTACAAAGAATTCAACTTCTACAACAGTATAAGAGTTATCTGGAAAGTAAAGTATATTGTTAAAAAAAATCGTCTCAGTGAGATTTCTGCCAAAGTCGAGGGTGCATTTTTCGACCGTGGCATATGTTATACTACAGACATATCGGATAGACGAAACTTTTGATAAGATGTACCGGTATGTCAGGCGTGTAAGGTGTGTCTAAAGTGCAAGCAAAATGTGTGTGTATGAGGTGCATGTTAGATGTATGCAAGGTGTATACTATGTTTATGTGTTGTTTTGTTAGTCGGATGTATAAAATGTACTGTATGTAAAGTGTCTGTAAGGTGTATGTAAGATGCATGTAAGGTGTATGTAAGGTGTGTTAGGTGTATGTTAGACGTTTGCAAGGTGTAATGTGTGTGTGTAAAGGTTTGTAAGGTGAACGTCAGGTGTATGAACAGTGCATGCAAGGTGTTTGAAAGATACATGCATGGTGTATGTAAAGTGCCGTGTAGTATTGAACTTGGTAGTATCTTCTGGTAGGTGTTCCTTTCTTATCAGTTTACCTTTGTTACACATTAACAAATAACTCCTTTCAATTAACACTCACAGACTCGAAGCAAATATTAAGTCACGTCTAGCACAAGGTTGGTCTAATACATTCAGAAATGACTGAATTTATAGTTAAATTTTAAGCACGTGATACAAATCGACGAACTTGAGCAAGCCGTATAGCAAATGATTACACTGCAGTTTGATCATTATTCAGTTTCAGCAAACGGACGATAATGCTTAGCTTCCCATTGTGAGACAAACATTATAAACAGATGAAAAGCTATAAGGTATATCAAAGGTTTATCAGCTTACCGGTGATATAAAACAGTTTACATTTTATTCTGTATCGAAATAATAAAAATTTGCTTTCCGTATATAAATTGCTCTGCAAACTCACAGTCTTTCGTTTTGCATGCGTTCTACTCATTAAAGATGCATTTTATTCCCTAAGTGTAGGAAACGAGGCACACGTAACTTGAACAACATAAAGATCTTTTCGTTTATAATTGCCTAAAAAGCTTTATTAAATGACGATAGGAAACCCTTTGCATGTAACCGATCAACGTAAAGTAGTGCAGTCGCTAATTGCCGTCACGATTTAGTTTTTTTTTCTCTCTTCTTCTTCTTCTTCCTTGCGACCTTGGCTCCCGACGCTACAAAACAGTTCCATAGTAATTTATTCATTTGATTACTGGACTAGATTTACCAAAATAGGAGTCATATTCATTCGGCAATTTAGATCGACTTTTACCAGCTTTGTAGCCAATATCTGAAAGGTATAAACATCATTAGTAGGCGTTTTTCGATCTGATTTGCATCCTAATGCAAACGACTCCTTTATCAGAAGGACTGCCCTGAAGACAGATGTCTTGCAAGGGGCTTTACTTTCTTTTTCGGGGGGATTTGACTAACGCTCGGCCCAACAAACAACAAAAGTTAAACAGTTTTTCTGCTCAGTTTTTCGAGCGAGAAAAAGCAACCTTGATTCACACTTTGCGTCTATCGGATGAGGAAGGATGAACCAAAGATACTGGAAAGAAATGTGTCGGTTCAAAAGGAATCTCCACAGAATTCAAAGAAGAGGCTTACATCACTTCAGAGGTTTAAGATGGTTTAGCTATGACTATAGGGTATAAGGTAATAGATGGCACTTCATGGAGTGATTCCGGGTTGCTTGGTTATAGGTTCAATTTAATATGTGACTAGCGTGGTTTTACGCAACTGCAGTACATGGATGTCATTAATTTAGGAGCAGTTCAAAAGTAATTACATCACGTGAATTAAAATCACAGTAATGCGGGCTGTTGATTGGTCCCAGTTCTTGGCAAAGTTGTCTGACAAAAATTAAAGCTTTATCATTTAAGTCATATTTAAATCTGTTAGTCGTGATATGCCGATTTGTTAGTGATCTGGTAAAGAATTCAAAAGTTCATACAAGTCATATTGTATATGGTGAGTTAATACTTGACGTATTTCAAAAGGCTCAATTTACAATATATTATATAGCCATATTGTATACGGTAGCTTTTATTTAACACTCGACATAAGACATGCATGTGTTCAAATTCATGTGACCAGAATACCAGTCATTTTATGGGTTAAACGGTCATATCGAGACCGGTTCTAAGTTTGTCAAGGTTGGTCATGCATAGTCGATAATCCAAGCATTGACAAATGAAGAAATTGTGCTTGACAATCGTCTGCACGGAACAGTTAGTGAATTTAATGCCTTCATGTACCGAATATTTTGTTTCTTTTAGTCAGGATGCTTAAATTAAAAAAAGAAAAAATCAGTTTTGTGGGGTGTATGGGGTGGGGAGAAACGGATAACAGAGAACCCTCACATACTTGAGTTGTAACATAGCTAATTGTCACAAAGTGTTTCAATGCGACATTTGCATCTCTCCGTGGAGCTCTCTAGCCTACATCTGATTACTAGAGTTGTTTTGCGAAATTCACTGAAGTTTCCAGTAGTGTCAAGTATCCATCACGAATATGCATATATACTCAGGACAAATGGTCAAACTAAGAGGATCCCCATGTGCCATACACAAACGACCATTCTGATAAATGAGTTAAGTAATGATTCAATTTGGTTTTGGAAACTTTGTGGCCAGACAGTTTTTCACGTTAGTACTAATTTATGTGCTTACAAGAAAGGGTAAAAAGAAAATAAAAAAAAATAGCTTAAGTTAACAGTTTTCATAACTATTGGATGTGCAACTTGACCGATTAGGATATAATAAGCATGAAAAGCATCGTCATGCAGCCGCAGTCTAATCTTCAAAAGCCTTACAACTTTAACGACATCAACTCTATGCGTCGCTTTAATTCATTAACTCTCGAATTGTCTGTAGCATGCTTCTGTATCTCTCAATATATTACTGCGGCGTTCGAATGCCCTTCACACAAATATAATGTTCTCATCTACCAGAAATCGCTTCTTTGTACTTCTATAGGCAGAAAGAAATATATTACGCGCATGCGTACGAGAGAATGACGTCACATGTGTAACGTTCCCACATACTGTACTTTGTGCGGCGAAAAGTTTTTCTGTATAATCATGAAAGTTCCGTCTCTAGAGAACTTGAAATTGTGAAAAATGTAACTCATTGTGAATATTTCACGCACAGTGTAAGGTGCAACACATTAACTTTGTCTGTTTTACGGTTCGTTCGCTAAGTTCGAAATGTAGGCCTAAAACTTAAGCGAGAACTGAGTATATTAATGTATAATATATGTAAGTGTACGTGTATTTGTTAGTTTACATAAACATACACATGCAGTAAAAATCTGTTTCAAGCTTCCAGTTTAGGTCCTACATGTGAACATCTTTTTTTTTTCTTTCCTTTCTTTTCAGAACCATCAAGTGCTTTGTTACAACTTTACAAAGTGATTTTTACCTGTTTAAACCACCTCCGCTAAAACAACACTCAATTTTAGAGAAACTGCTCCCCTTCATTTTGAGAATACTACACGCTTGGATGACCATCGTGAGTGTACACATCAAAATTCCACCAAACTTATATAGATGCCAAAACCCGGGCGACAGGGAAAAGGAGTATCGAACGCTCGTATGTAAATACACATTGACAGGTACGAAAGAAACCTGCTTTTAACCCAATTTTCGAAATCAGTGCACACTCAAGACTGTATCATATCAAGTACAAATGATGAAAAGTCACTTTTCAGTTGGTAATTCCTATCAGTTCCGTTCGCAAACCCCGGCATCCGTGTCCACCCAGATCTTTACACAGGCATCTCCTTCCTTTCTTATTCAAGTCTTGCCATTTATCTCTTCTTGCGCTTCCAGCAATTTATGTCAAGTACGAGAAACCATCCCCAGCGCAACCTCTTAACTCCTCGTTTAAAATTCCATTTTAGAAGTACCAGGACAATTACCTAAATTGATGGAGATCGACGAGAGGTTTTCCGGACAATTTGGGTCTTGAGCTCACGTGGATTGCTCAAGAGGCTGGTTTGAGAGGCAGCAATTTAGATAACGGGAAGGCGGGAAGGTCCAATTGAGACTGTAATTAAGCAACCCTAAGCTCTCCTTTAAATGTTCAGCTGAATTTATCTGGAGGTGTGATGCCCGCTAGGGGACAGTTAAGAAGCTCCTTGTTGCATCCCTGCAATGAGTACTCCAGTAGTCACCGTCTTAAGAACTTCTTCCCCCTTGTAATCAGGCACACTGCGGAAGCTTCTAATTTATTTATGAATTCTGTCGCAAGTGATTTCATGTTTTAGAAGAACCGCTGTTTGGTATTTTCATGTCGCACTATGCGTCAGAGCTGTTAGCTCGAGCAAACGGTAACCAGATATAGAGACCTATGCAGGCTCTTTTTTTTTTCTCTTAAACGATGTAACTTGTTCCCAAATCATACTTGATAGGTGTTTCCCAATACGATGAGAAAGGTTTCACGATACGATACCGAATTTTACATCCAATACGCTGGTACCAATCACTTTACATAGGGACGTCGTGACACAAAACGGGATTACATAATAATGTCAATTTGTTTGTTATTAATTGAAAATGTTGCGAAACAAAAAAAAAATGAAAAGATGACTTCCCATCGATCAACGTAAGCAGTCAACATGTTTTCGGTAATAGGTTGATGTGATCGGTCAAGTCAATCAGATTATGTGGTTGAGACACGTGTGATGTAATCTTGACGTAATTACAAACGGAATTACAGTGCAACATCCGCACGGAGTCGACAATGTTTTACATGTTTTTGCAATGACGGTTTTAAATTACAAAGTTTCATTTTATTATTTGCTTTTTACTCGTTATACTTTTCTCCCTTCCTAGCCCCTTAAAATGCATATTGTGCTTGCGAACCGCAGCCCGAAAGCTTCCAGTACCTTTTCTGAATTTGCATCCTGCACATGAACACAATTTGCATACTCGAAGTAATTCCACTTGGCAAGGTATAAGTTAACGATAGCACTCTGCACGAGAACGTGCAGCGCGAATTTTTTGCGAACTGGGATGCGGAAATAGTTACCAATTAGTAAGGTCAATTTCATTTATTCAAAAGGCAAGAACAAAAAAAAAGAAAAAAAGAAAGGAATAAAATGCGCGGCGGCGGTATGTTATATTCCTGTCGAATTTTATCTCAACACATCAATTGCAGATGAGAGTCGGTTTTCACGGCAGGCTCCATAAATATCGCTTGCAGTTTCAAGGGATGAACTGGGAGTACTTGTAGCCCAACAATTAGGGGGATATTAAACGCTCGGTTGTAAAACGTTGGGGAATATAGCTGTACCTCAAAATTACTAACGCTTTGCATTTAATGCCCAGTCATTAGGGTGTATTCTCGTCACGGGCAAGCATTTAGGTGATTGTTAGCGAACTGAATCCAGCCATTGTCACTTGTGGCGTCGTTAACGCTAAGTGGATCATTAGTGTCGCGGACTGCGTTAACAACAGCTCCCCGTGGACCAACTTAATAAAGAGGAACCCCATATTCCTTTTCTCCTGTGTTCTTCTTTCTGTTGTTTTTTCTTTTTTTTCTCTTACTCTCTCTTCCTCTCTTTCTCTGTGAATTATGAATGCTAACGAATTACCGATGAGAAAACTGCCATCATTTACACATAAAAAGTTTCATACTCGTATGTGAACTTCTTGCATCGTTGTACAGTATTACTTTTCTTTGCATATCAAACGGAGGGAAAAAAAACTTGCAAAAACAATTCGAGTTCTCTATTAATCATTGAGTTACCTCTTCATAGAGAGAGAGGTTGGTGGTAGCACTTATGGAGTAACGTAGCAGGATTCTTAGAACACATCAATTTGTTCAGTGAGAAAAAAAGTATTTGGTGTTACCGGTGCAGGGGACCAAAGGATATTTTGTTTTTGACATGTGAGCACAAAAAACTTCTTTCCAAATTTACAAATATTTTGTCTATATTTCACATTATCTGAGGTCTGAGTCAGTACGCGATTTGTCGAAAGAAGGATATTTAAATAAGTGGTGTCAGTGGGCTATTAATTTCCCTCTGACTGCATGCATGATGCTATTTAAGTGGAGACACGCTTATCTATAAGGCGCACCGATGACATCCCGGTTAAAGAAAAACAAAAAGAAAGAAGAAACAATACAGAACAGATATACCTTCGAAACTGCAAGCAAAAAAAAAAAAAACGAAGAAAAAAGTAAATATGGGCAAAATTGTAGTTGTACAAATTTGTAAGAAATTATAAGTACAAATATTTTGACGTTTTAACATTTTTAATAATTATTTAATTAAATGATACGTTTGTCTCGTGAGTATCATACGTGTATTGTGAACCTTCCACAGGGAGCGAGTGACGATCTGGGAGTTAGTTTGCACGGTGCAGTAAAAGATGAACTGTAGGTATTGCAAGCCTATGAAATAGACCATTTACATTGCTACTGTACCAAATCTGTCTTGGGTACAAAGACGTCGTTGTTTCCGAAAGTTGTAACCCAATGAGAGGCTTCAAACTGCACAATGTTCATTCAATCGAGTAAATGATAGCCAGTGATCATTTATTGTTACGCCAGCACCCATACTTTTCTTGAGGATATTATGTTATATATAGCATGTCGTTCATGGGTAGTGTAACAAAGATCGACCAACAAGGATGAAAACGACGTAAGTGCTGTAATACATATAGGTCCACCCAATAGCGGATAGCGGACCCAATAGGCCTACCCAAAAGGGGGGGGGGGTGCCGTAAGAAGACAACACGTTCACCCCCCACCTCCAAAAAAAAAAGTCGAAAACAAAAGTTGATCAGTTTCGGCCAGAGCACTATTTTTATGTAAATCCTTCAGATGGAAGGCACTCTCTCACAATGCATGAATCTAGTGCAATCCCAAACAAAAATCCTGGCTTCGCATTGAATGTAACAGCTTGTCAAGGGAACGAGTTCATCCATCCTAGATGAATATAGATACCGGGTAAAGAAAAAAAAAAGATCTTTTTCAAACGATCTTCCATGTATAGGTTGATACAACAAAACAATAAGACTTTGGTCCGATGATCCTATGGCTGGATTCTTCTAAGAGAAAATCCCTAAAAGCTGATCCTGATCCAACGGGGGGGGGGGGAGGGGAGCCGACTTTCTAATCCAACCAGGGGGAGGGAGGACTTTCTAGCTGGATCTCTTTCAAAACGACTTGTATCCAGCTGGAATGCATAGTTACATGGACTCGTCCTCGAGGACACAACAGCAATAACATCAACAACGAAACTGATCAGATCAGGGTGCTGGAAGACCAATTTATAGATTGAAGTTAACCCGATTGTGATGCGATGCATTTCTATCAGAAGGACTACCTTTGACTTGACTTCTGCAAGTACGGTCGATTCTGACACTTAGCCTATGTATCTTAGGCGTTGTTACCTTTCAGTAATCATATCACTTATCAATCTATACACCCTTAGTAAGCGCCGTAAAGAATTACGACCAATGGTACTTATAACATGATCTACCTATTGCAGATTCTGTAGCCTTTTTTTCCTAAAGGGCTCAAACGTACCTGCACGATGATATATCAATGTATCATCAAACAATTTAATGAAGTATCGAAAATATCAAATACGTGATCTCTCTCATAGTTACTTTATTTTGGATTGGCTGGAGAGGGGGGGGGGGCTTGTGGATTCTGTTATTGTTTTGGCAATTTTTTTGCTATCTTGGATTTCCTACGTTCTTTTCTCTACTGCTGGGGTTCTGCTTCCTCACCAGCCTTGACTAGCTCTCTTTTGGAACTCCTGAGCTATATCCTACAGTATACTGCACTGCCTCGCGTATTCTGGTTGCACTTCTGCTTATTTTGATTTGGTTCAAATAAAGTTTACTGGAATGTTATCTGACGATATAAACTTTTTCTGAAAATATAAACATCTCACATATCATGTGTGACTGTTTTTGAAATGCGTGATAATAAAGGGAGCTCTTGGATTCGGAAGTACAGTCTGAATTGTGACAGTAACCCTATATAGAGTTCCAGTACGTTGGTACCACCGTTTGCACTACGTGTGTCTATAGCCTAGGCCTATGTTCATGTGCTCACTTCGACATCATCTTCCAAAAGCGAACACTCCGCATTTTATGCGATGATCGGTGTTGAGGTTACGCATAGTGTATCGATGAAATCTTATCAACGGTATATATATATATATATATATATATATATATATATATATATATATATATATATATATATATATATATATATATATATATATATATATATATATATATATATATATATATATATATATATATATATATATATATATATATATATATATATATATATATATATAGACAACCTGTTGCGTTGTCACTAATTTCTCCCGACGAATGTTTTCAAGAATTATTTATTGCTCCGTCTATGATAGTGACGATTTGGCTACAGCATTTCTCCCTAAACTTTCCTCTCTCCTCTTTTGCTTTTTTTTTTCTTTATTATTTCTCTTTTTCTTATTCGTCAGAATGGTCTTTTGTTCATTTCGATAAATAAATATTGATAAAGCCCCGCATATCGCATTTGTTTCAGTCGAGACTAAGGGCTGTTTTATGGACAACATTATAAAAATTCAAACTACTTGTAGTTCAATGCTCTTGAGATTTGACGTCCATTTGATCTGTGATGCCTTCAACCCTATACGCAAGGTGGATTGTCCAAATGTATCAAATGTGACCTTTTAAGAGCCAAAATGTTTATGATTCAATCTCTTCAAAAAACATCAATTTCTAATACGAATTAATGAGAAAGGATTGACTGCGTAAGGCAGTAAAGGCTCCGAGAGGCAGGCAGACGGCGAACAAGAGAATTATCACTCCCGTTGGAACAAGCTTGTTAAAGTATTCACGGTCGACGAGCGCTTTACTCCGCCGTAATGTTCCCATTAGAATTGAGATAAGTGCCGCGACTACCTCGTCTTTACTGTGTTAAATTGCCAGTTAAATAGAAGTCCCCGTTACCTATTGCGCACTAATTCAACTTAACAAACACCCATTACCTTCCATCCGTTGCAAGCATTAAAGAACTTTATCAATTACTTCAGAACATTCGAATTTGAGGCTCGAAATAGCTTTCTCTCGGCCTTAAATGTGACACCATAGGATAATACATGCATTCCTGGAGATATATTAAGGGACAAAGACATTTGGAAATTTGTCAGCGAGTAGTCGGGCTTCCGTCAAATGGGCAGACGACAAATTTATCATGACTAGAGCATTTTGCTTGTCAGCTAACTGCTCGTAAAGCCTCGACAATTAGCGTTGATCGCGCGAATAAATCTTGGTTTCCATCTCTACGCTATTGATCCCCATAGACTGTTCAATCATTTGTCTCTCCATGTTGCAAAGCAGCAGGGGGAACTTCTCTCTCAAATCTTGACGGGCCTTTTAAAGGGTCTTGGAGAGTTTACTCCTGACAGGTAAGTTTACGAAAACTTAAAACTGATATACATTTAAAAAAAAATGAACTCGAACCGAACCGCATCTTCGTTCAAATCTTAGGTGAGTACATGAAGTACATTACATCACCTCTTCGCACTCTGCGTGGAGTTTTGGCCTGACGCGTTCAGTTAGAGGCGTAATAGCTTTATGAAACTTACAAGCGTTATGAACATAGGACTAACTGTTTCTTGAACTCGCTGGTTGAAGTGACTTTTGTGTACCGTACAGGAAAACAAATTATCAAATGTTATTAGTAAGAATAACTTTATTCATTCTCGTAAAACGAGACTGCATGCAGAGTGGCGCATTTGTAGAGACAAAACAAAAGCACTGACTGGATTTTATTCTCTATGGTTTGTTAATTTTAACCGTTTTTCGTTTAAACTCTTATTGCATTTCAACTAGATGACATTTGCGGCCGATTCAGTTGTTTACACAGGTACACCTGACACATCTTTGACATACATTAAATGTGAATTCCTTTAGCACATAGCTGCCTTCAATGACAAAATGTGGCTAGACAATTTATCACATCAGTCAGTCACTACTCTGTACCTCGTAAGTGGTGCTTGTGAAGGATGATATATGCCCGTATCGTTGGATGTTTAGCTCTTAAAGTTACCTAGAACTTTATACTAGCGGCACAGGTCTGCAAAACATACAGAGTAAATAAAACCAGTGTAAACAACAACAATGAGGATATTTTAATTAAAACTGTTTTGATCTGTTGAAACTAAAAGACACACACACGCACAAAAAAGTACAAAAGCATTCCACAATAAAGAAATTCAGTCCCCGCTTTCCTCTCACTGTAAATGTTTTTTTTTTGTTGCTAAAGTCAAAATTAAGGCGATGGGTTGTAGAAACCTTAATGCCAAATAAAATAAGAAGTGGAATGGAGAGAGACTGTGTTTTTGATTGAATTTTATTCACATAAAAATTTAAAGATAACATAATGTTACTGAATTATTCCTTGTTAAAACTAATGACGTAATACAAGTTGCTACATCATTTTTCTTGTTATTTGCTGACTCAAATCTTTCCTCTGTCACTTATTCGTAAGATGATTTCACCCATTTTGACAAGCCTTATAAGACTTGAATCCCCTTACCTTTCCTAATCTAACGTCTCTTTACCATAACTTCTCAAGCTCGAGTCCCCCCCAGCCCCACCCCCACCCTCCCCCATTGCCTCCGTAAGCAAGTCGTCTGTCTCATACCGCTGACATTTACGCCGACGATAAAACTAAACGGACACTTCGTTGATGTTCCCGGTGAAACTAGAATCTCTAAAGTTCTACCATTTTATCATTTTTAGCTTCAGTTGAAGAAGCTATTGATCCCGAAATCGTGTATGGTAAAAAAAAAAAAAGGCGGAGGAAAGAGTTCTAAAGGACCCCTCATTTGAATTCATCTGTGTGATCGGAGAGGCGACGGGACATTACCACGTAGCTTAAAAATCCACGATACTTTATATAAATGATCACTTAGCTTAAATGTTTTGATTTTTATTACAAGTTGTTAGAGGGGCGTTATAAAGGATTTTTTTTTTACGGGAGGGTCCAACTCTGGGAGGTGATCGGTGACGGTTAATAGTCTCTGTAATGGATGGTACAAGCTGTGGGACTCTATGCAAATTTAGCGAACGTAATATTACTTTGTAAGTAATAGAACTGTTGTTAAACGAACTCAATTTGTGTGTGTGTGTTTTTTTTTTTTTTTGTTATTTACATACCACCACATCGGTTTCGTTCTCCTAATTATCATGGCTGTGGTCATATAACTAAGTTCACTACATAAATAGGAAACATGACCATAATTTTCTCCACCAAGTTTGTACCTCTACGCTATCAGTCGGTATTCCCCTACATCAATGGAACATGGGTATTATGAGTATAACGAGCCTACCTTTTTTCTTTCTTAAAGTAAATTTGTCGTAGTTAGTGATGGATGTACTAAGTCTGACTCATTTATACTTTTTAATCATTAGTTAAGCTTACGTTACAATGAAATCCTTCCTGCCAATTAGTTACTGTACTAATCACTGCATTTGATGAATACCGGCAAATTCCATTTCATTTAGTTACAATCGTAACGTCACAGTTTGTTCTGACTTAGACCAACTGTAAGTGACAGACCGACGGTAAACCAGTTGACCTAATTCCATTTGCCAGCTATGATATGATGTATCATCATTAATTAATGTAACTCATTAAACTTGAAACAATAAGTACCAGGGACTGAAATCATGAATTTAACATTGTTCTCCGCGGTCATTAACGAAACATGTAGAATACATTAAGTCACAGCCAGAGAAGTAACATTTAAGTTATAATCGACTTTTGCCAATAATTTAATATTATATTTTAATTCTTATATGAGTCACCTACATCATTAAATTATAAGTTATCATTGGAGGTTAGGTAATTTCACCGTCTCGCAATGATGGGTTGACTAAACCATTAATCATTTACTTTTCATTTTTCTACAACCACAAGTTAAGGGGGTTAATAGCAGGAAAACATTACCATGTGACGGCCTGCATGTATGCCCAGGGGAGGGCTACCCCCGACAGTCATTGCGAAGAATACTGCTGTTCGTTCAATGTAGATGCGTATAATTCAGCAAGTACTACAGGCCCGTAGCAACGGGTAGACAGAATATACATTACCTAGCGGTAACGGCTGTGAAGAGTGCCCTAAACCGAATGCGAAAACGAAACAAAAAAAAAAAGGGGGGGGGGGAGAATCATGTCTCTGCATAAACTCTCTTACCACGGTCACAGTTCCGAAAGAAGGCTATACACTCCGTTAATGGGGTCTCCAAGTTAGGAAAAAGACTATGGGATACCAGATTATTGGGAGCTCCCCCTTGCTGCCTACTGTCCACGGTTCCGCAAGGGTCTTGCTACGAGACTTGAAGAATACATTGTATCTAACAATGTTACAATAAGCGCAGTTGTTAATTTAAAAAATCAGTGTACTGTAGACTATATATATATACAATATGTAACATGAGCTGCATTTAAGTTTGCGTAGGTTAGGCCCCTCATTTTTATCTCATCGCCCTATAGGGGCAAGATGAGATATTGTAGTCACTTGGCTAGTGGAGCTATATATTGTACTGTGCACCCATGGGAGAGTGGTTGCCATGGAAACGCTTGGAGTGCATGAGTAGCGACACCCCAGGGGTACCCCATGGTAGAGTGACCATGGGTACAGGAGGGTCCTGTTGGGTGGTATAAATGAAAACGTGTCCGTGCCAATGTGTGTGCGTGTGTGCGTGTGTGCGTGGGTGTGTGCGTGCGTGTGCGTGTGCGCGTGTGTGTGTGCGTCCGGACCTGTCCAAATTGTGGTTTTTCCAGAATAGTTTGAAAAGCACATGAGCGATTAAGTTGAAACTTGGTAAGCTTGTGCATGATGCCAATACGTGCAAGATGTATTAGTTGTATGTTGAATCGAGTCAAATTTGCTGATTTTTGAGAAAAAAGTCTATTTTGCCCCAAAATTGCTATTTCCAGCATATCTTGAGAAGTATATGAGCATTTAATGCAACATTTTGCAAAAACTTACCTGAAAAAGTTCAAGGTATATCACTTTTGTAGTAAAAAAAGTGAAATTTGCTGATTTTTTAGAAAAAAAAAACACAATTTTGCCCCAAAATTTGTATTTCCAGCATATCTTGAGAACTATTAGATCAATTAACTTACAGTCGTAAGTACTTACCTGAGAACACATTGTTCAACACAACATTACCGTAATGGTATATCGAGTCAAATTTGCTGATTTTTTAGAAAAAAAAAGCCAATTTTGCCCCAAAATTGCTATTTCCAGCACATCTTGACTATCATACCAATTAACTTAAGGTTTTGCAAGTACTTAGCAATAAACTATTACAAATTACCATGTGCAGGCCCTGTATTGAAATCAATGTGCATGTTGGCGATGAGATATGCACCTCCGTGGATTGCCCTCTTGTTTCCCCTTTTTTTTTCGCTCTGCCTAGAAACTTTCTGAACTGTAAAACACCGTTTTGAATGTTGAAGTTCGGAAGTGATCCTGCAAAAATGCCAGCCAAATCCTGTTCCCACGCCCCCTCCCCCCTTCTTTTGTACTTTTCGTGTGAACAAGTTTTTTTTGCGACATAAAACCTGTTCCATTCATAGTGAAAACCTCATGAACATCCACTTTCATAAACAAGAAAAAAATCTACCGTTTCTGAAACCATGGTTACATCACCAAATACTGGAACAGTCAGACGCGGTGCTGTAACCTACGCTGCAAACTATATCTCTAACGGTGAACAAACCCGATTCGTCGGTACACCCCGTCGCAACGATTTCTAGGGCCAGTTCGCAATTCCAGTCGCTATATTTACTAAAATAATTCATTTCTCGAACGTCCTGAGATATTTCCTGAACTTTACTTTAGAACCTTAAAATGCATAAGAAATATGTTAAGGTTTTTTAACATATGAGAACCGCCAGAGGAGAATTCCTTTTAATATTTAGTTGAGGTTGTAGGGTATCACACGTTCATCTTGAGACTGTGTCCTAGAAATGATAGAATTCGTTCGAGATATTTTAACGTATACTTTTCTTTGCCTAATCACCTTCAATCTTTGAATTTCCTGTCTCCTGCGGAGGTTATGAAGAGAAAGGTTGATTTAATATTTGTAATGGTTGTTGACAAACCAATTATGTAATTTGAGGGAAAATTTACATTTTCATTTCTTTCTCTCTTTTTTTTTGTAAATGTGGAATCCCACTGTTAACAAAACGCTTAAATCTGGTCTGAGGTTTTAGTCGATTAAGTGACTTTTGGATCTACAATTCTACCCATGGGGTCAGTTTCCACCTTACTTTTGGCATAATCCATGCATTTTTTGTTTTGCTAATGTTAATTTCAAGAAGGACTATACAGAAAAATATAGGCAAAATCCTCCACACAACTAGCCTACCTATAGTTTCCACCTTGTTTTTAAGCTGGGCCAATTGTTGACTATACGGTTTTTCAGGAAAAAGTATACTTTTAAAATCAATATTTATGGACACCGAATTACACATAATTCAAAGTAAGGCATAATGGAAGCCTTCTTCTCAAGAAATAAGTTTCTCACAGATAGTATTTCAGTTATTTGTTGCTTAAGAACAATTTGTTCACCCAAAGGTTCAAACATAAAATGATGCATCTTCCGTAAACAGGTAAATCATCCTATGCAAAATGTTTGTGTGGGATGAAGGTATTGTTGGGGGTGTTTATTGGTGATACTGAATGGCTTATCAATGATTAAAGCTGGAATATGAGTTATACGGGCAATCCCCTGTGACCTACCTTTGTTCTTCAGTTCAGTGTTTCAGGGAAGAGGAAGAAGGGGGGGGGGGGGATCATCTGTCGCAATACCTGAAAGAGAACTGTGCAGTCATCTTCCAGATATTTGAATGTAAAAATTGTCTCGACATATTTGTTCTACCTACAAAATTCACACTCCCAAGGAAACATTGCAATCAATCACCGTTACTTTAAATCAAAGAGACCAATGGGAATGGATATGAATATTCATATATGCAAAAATGAGGCTTAAACAATGTTTTTTTTTGTAATGAATATGAAATATCCCACGGAATTTGACTTTCACTGACAAGGGCGTTAGTGTATTTTAAACGCAATATTTCTCCTTTTAATTTTACTCACACAAATATACTTATTTAGCGTTAGGAGGTCACATAGTTATGTGCTGCATTACGAAATAGATATATTTATATATATATTTGTACATTGGTATATTTTTCTCTGATTTTCATAAGCTATTTTGTCAATGATGATGTACAACATTTTTTTTTTTCATAGATTGTTTTGTTCTGCCGTGGATGACGTCATTTTAACCTTTACTGAGAGACCATTTCCCTTAGCTGTATTTTCGTTTTCTTCTGAAAGTAGATTCCAAACCCTCTCCGACTCCACCGAATCTGGCTTCGCAAATCATAGAATCTGGCTTCACAAATCATAGAATCTGGCTTCCACTGATCGTGCAATCTGACTTCACTGACCATGGAATGTCAGACACGAAAAGAGGATCCATTTGTTGAATTAACGTTAAATATACGGGATTAAAAACTGGATGAATGTGAACCTATATCTCCCTTCAGTTTGAAATGGTGACAATGTACAACTTCTCGTCTGTAAGTGACATTGTTAAGCTGATTCTTCTCTTCGACTTTCTCACCAAACACACAAACAAACAAACACATAAACACACACACACACATCTTTGTTCAAGCTATGATAATCTTTCACTCAAACTATGAGACATGATTTTTCTTTTGTTTCCTAGTACATCGAAGGGCTTAACGTATTAATTAATTAATCAGATTACGAAATTCTCTTGCCCTCCCGACGAATTGGTACCACTAGGGTAAATCATATGTAAATCCACCCTAAGCACAAAATTGTGGATTTCTGCAAATGTTACTGGAATCGTTTTACCCATTTTAGTCGATGAATATGTACAGCCTAATTATAATGTATTATTACATTTTTTTCATATAAAATACTGCTGCAAATGCCAGTCTAACAATAAATATTGCAAAAAGCCGCTTTAATGGGTAAACTGATTCCAGTGGGGGTTTTCTTGCTCCGTATAGGATTTTTTTTTTTTACCAGGTAAGATAAGTTGTTAAGTTTTTGCGAACCACAGTGCTTACAGCAATCGCCATGTCTTGTGTCTTATCGACTAATTATGTCTCTGATCCTCACGAGGACTATAAAATAACAGCACATAAAAAAAAGCGACTTTGAAACGTAATGAGATCTCAGATCAGCCTATCTTTATATTCCAAAAGCACTTCTGACAGGACTCGGTGATTTATGGGTCTTCTGAATGGGCGTTTTAGTGCATTACAGAATCTCATGGGCAATTTCAGCCAAATTGAATCTGATGGTTACCGCATTTAAGCGGTGGAGTTACGTTCGACCGGTTTGTGGAGGATTAATGCCCCACTTTGTTGGAAATGACCGCAGCATTTTTGGGGATAAAGTAGTCTTGGAGAAATGGTTTTTGTTGAAGTGTAAATTACAAGATAAGCGTCGAAAAGGCAGCGTTTAACGAGAGCGGAGAGATGCCTGCATGCAATTAAATATGAGATAAACCGATATTACCATGGTGATATTTCGCTGTACATATATATCTATCTGAGAGAGGGCGCATTTCTTCACGTCTGCCAAATCGCGATACATTTCTCTGTATGAATTCAACCTCCGCTGGGGTGGTGCTCACCAGGAGGGTGCGAAAACTTGTAGCGACACCTCTGTCGTCGGGTAAAAACATCGGCCTTGAAATATATACACACCTGGGAATGACAAAGGACATGAATAAATATAACTTGTTGCATGCATACAAACATGGCGGGTTCTATACCTAAACATGAAAGAAAAAAAAACAAAAAACGCAAGAGTGAACGTACTATAGTAAACATACAACACGTTAAGGAGTAGATGTATAAACATAGCAGTGTACTAAAATGTGCTAGTATAACATAAAAATACATCAAACGAGCCATAAATTCGTTTGTTAGAATAACTTTTTTTCCCTACAAGCCTCACTAACAAATGCCGCTCTCTCCGCTTACCGATATACCAAGCATGTTAATTTTAACGAATGTGGGGGACTGGCTTAACAAACGATGTCTTACAGATATGCAAAGAAATGAGACTGGTTCTGTCAGTAGCATTTTCTTTTCATTTTTTTTTCTTTGTTTAGTTTTTGTGCTCTGGTTTGGCCACTTCATAATTACTCTCTTGTATATATAGGCTTAGTTTACTAATTAATTTTGTATCATTTTACTTTCATAACCGTGTTTACCGCAGAGGATCTTCTGTAAGTTGCTGATGTTTGATTTACACATACTTCTGCCAGAAAAGAAAATCAAATCCGTGATATCACATTATTGTATTTATCTTTTCAGTTTCTTTCAGTGAATTACTTCTTTGCACAACTTAATTGACCACGTGGACGATATACTGACAGAACCCGCAGTCGGAATATATTATGTTACTATACACTTTGGACGTGAATTTCTCTACCCGAACCAAACACCCTGCACCTTTGCATCTTCTCAGCTACCGTATCTCACCTGGAACTGGTAGAATTTAATTCCAAGATTAGAATGTCAATTGCAGATCCCACTTAAAGGACCTTGGATGGAGGCTTTCTTTACTACAGCAATTTTTTTCAACAGGAAAGTTTTCTCACCCCCTCCTCACCCCCAGACTTTTGTCTCCATGGGAAGTTTTATGCGTCAGCAGACAGGTCAACGACGAGCCTCCCCCCCCCCTCCCACTACTTTAACCCTAAAGAATAATTTTTTTTTTTTCCAGTTTTGGTAAAAGTTCATCGAGAGAAGCCTTATCGACTTTATTTATTGAAAATAGGTATACGTTTAAGGAAAACAGGTTTACCGGTGGGTCGACCATTGCCCTATACGTTCACAGACTCTCCTCTCTCGTTCGTGTCTTGCATTATAGCATCGGAGCATGTTACCTTCAAAAATCCTGGTGATGTCGCATAGCTTGGAGCTTAATGGCTTATCTTCTGGTCTTTGGCATCATCAAAACATAAAAGACAAAAAAAAATAATAAATTGTGTGAAGTGAGTCACCATCAGCAGTTGTAAAAGCTATTGAAATATCCTGGTTCCGTTTAGAGTCAGTTTTCAGAAGTCTCCTCCCGATAGAAAGAAAACGAACGCAATTTTTCCAGTTGTTTTTTATCCCTGTTATTGCAATGAGCCCTGTCGAGCGGGCAACAAAGGAGAAACTGCAGCTATGAAAGAGCGGAGAAAGCCAACTTAGATCTATTATCGACGGAGCTAAATGGGCAGTGATTAGGCATATTTTGGTTATCTGAGAAGCAATTTCGGAATCACAACACGCGTTGTAGAATCATGAAGGAGGGAATATTGAATGCTGCAAGAGTATTGGATTAACTCCCCGTGGTACCGTGTACAGCACTTAAAGTTTTATTATCGGGGTGAAAAAAAAAACTTTCATCTTCTTGAACTTTCAATTGAAGGGGTTCATTACATATCTGTTAACAACTTCGACAGTCTTATTCAGGTATCGAGATAGTATTTTTAACCGATTGATATACAGGTCAAACCGACAGATGTTATTTAATTGCAGATAAGTATAAGCTCTGTTTGTACGATAGAATCTGGTCATTCCACACAGTTGACAAATGTCACGCCGTCTGAATATGTCTTTGTCATTGTATGAAATAGGCCTAGATTGTGAGAATATATCTGTTATTACATCCTTTAAGTGGACAATAGAATCGGCCATTGTTCGGGGATGGGTATAGCACTATCCTCTTTTCGCAAGCACTTTACTAATAATATCACACTTTTTCTTTCGAAGACTTATTAATGATCATTTCCTTACAGATATTTTCTTCTGTATTCAAAGCTGCAACACGGTAAATACGACCACAGACTTGTAAGTTGTAATTAACAACTTGGAAACACTTTCGTAAAAGCGACGAAAAGTGTTGGAAAATCCGCATGATGGGAGAGGTTTTCGCCCCAAACGTTCCCACATATGTCCTAACGTCTATACCCTTTTGATGACATTTGGTTTATATGCATAAATCCTACTGGCAAGCGATGAGTGGGGCGTATATATATATATATATATATATATATATATATATATATATATATATATATATATATATATATATATATATATATTTCTCTCCAAGCTCATCGGTTGGAGACAAATGATGGGTTACACTGCTACAGTTACATTGTTACAGTCAGAGTAGAGTATTAAAGTTCGACGTTACTGGATCGGTCCCTTTCACCCCCTTGAGCTTTACGTCGAAATCCATAAACTTGATGAGATTGCACCCAGTCAATGTAAGTAGGTCGAACCGAGGTACTCTTTCAGAACTTGAAGTAGGCTCTAACGCTAGCACGTGTACTCCATACTTATGGAAAGTATAGCTTAACAGTACTAAGAGAAAGGATTACTTTAGTCCAGTTGGCGATGCTTATTACGAACACTCTGGGAAATACTTGTAACATTAGAAGGTTTTGAAGAACTACAATATACCAATAATACCTATTTTTTTTCCATCTTACTGATAATCTCGATCGGGGTGACCCAGGCTGTAAATTTTCCTTCGTTTCTGTAGTACTGATCCGGTGTAATTTTGCACACCGAATCAGGACTTGTGAAGTGGTTTTATAAGATAACCCGAGGCTGAAGATCGCTTTTTATATTCCTGCAGATGCTGTGGCTGAAATATGATATATTGAATACTCCGAAGTACAAGGGAATGAAGGATTTCATATACACATATTTAATGTCTTAGTATAAGCGTAGCGGGTTTGTAAAGAGTGAATCGATGGCGCACTTCAGCAAACTAGAACATTAAAGTTTCAGACATTGGGCAACACAGAAATGATCCGCAAGATCTGTTAACCTTGCAAGGGAAAAGTGCCTAAATTGAGAACCATAAACCGATTTTTCGTCATGGTTTCTGGTATCATCTCTGTTTTTTTTTACTTGGGTGTTGAAGAACACCAAGTAAAATACAGATGATGTGGAAATTAGGAAAATAGACATTTACTAATTTAAATTGTTTTAGGAAACTGAAGGTGTTGTAGCGATTCCAGTCGGAGAGACTTGTCGAGGGCAGGCGCACCTCTCAAAACTTCCGACCTCTTCTAGTTAAAAAAATGAATGGTCGAAGTATGGAAATTTTTAAGTGCCGTGATAGCTCCGGCCATTACCAATCACGTGATGGGTAGGAAATCGCTAATATGCCGGAGATCTATACCTTGCATGCGCGAGGCGCCATCGAAGGTCGTCGGTGTTTTAGTGTGAAAGTCAATGGGAGTAATTAGTGATGGTATCTTACCTACAGAGGGTTAGTCAGTTTCGATTGATAGTTAACTGCTTAGACCAGATTGTGCTTCTGCGTAGTGAATTTCTCACGTAATTGTTTTGTTCTCGCCTATTATGATGGACTTCGCAGTAGCGCGTTATTAATACTGTTCATGTTCAAGCTACGTGACGGTGCCTTGTTGCTCAGCAACTATCCACTCGCTCCATGGAGCTGGAAGACACAGTAACTGGGTAATTCATCTGCTGTCACAACATGGTGCTGAGTTATAGCCTATACCATACCCTAATATGCAGACATACCACTCTGATGTAACAGTCCCATCATATATTACACTGCTCATAAGAGTGTCTTGTGAATATGATGTAGTACTCTAATGCGTTAACTCGAAACGTGAATTATACTGACTATGCACTTCCTCAGGCTTGATACTGAACAGTCACATGGTGAGATTATGTTGAATTAGTACCTCACTAATCACGGTCCTGGGAAGTGATCAACGAATGTTCCCCTCGAAGGCACCAACATGGCCTAAAGACTGGGGGGCACACCATGCCATTAACGTCTCTGGTGGGACATATCGGGAGATTGCACGTTATTTTCGGTGGAGGAGGGGGAGTTACCTGAGGGAGAAATCCTTTTACCCACACCGTGTGGACAAGACTATGTAATTGGAGCGTCACCATTGGTTGGCGTCGAGAGCACAAGGAAAGTTTGGGTTGACATCCCCCTTCCCCAGTGGCGGCGCCAGAATGTCAGACTTGGGGGGCAAACTGAGGGCAGAGGAAAATGTTGGGGGGCAAAGATTTTCGCAGGCAGCACGAAACCGAGCGCCGAAGCTCGAGGCCTTGCGGGTGGGGTCCAGGGGCCCGCCTTAGGGACCCTGGTGGGGTCCAGGGGGCGAAGTCCCCGGAAGCTCTGAGGTTTAAGCATAGGCCTATCTCTGGGTGGAAAATTAAGTCCCAAGAGAGGTATCTTATTTATTTTTATATTATTCATTTTTTCAGTTGACCGTACTCCAAGGTTCCCAACTTTTTTCTTTGGGGGTACTATTTCACATTTACGGGGTGCCACCGAGTACATACACACACACACACACCCACACACACACACATAGGCTACATACACTTCCATTCCATTCCTATATTTAGGAAAACAACGAAATTCCTATATTTAGGAAAACAACCACCTACCCGCCCTTCCCTTATGCTGGACGGTAAACATTCCAGAGAAAATTGGTCTGACCAGGCTGGCCTACTGTTGAAGTGGCTATGGGCATGATATAAAACTGGCAGCCTGTGTAACATAAATTAGTCATTTATCAATCATGGTTCCCCGGAAGCTGTTCTTATTCAGTCCAATGCCAATACATAGTTTTGTGATTAAATTAATTTTGGATGAGTACAAGATCTGATTAGGAAGGGTGAGAGCAACTGGGGGGCAACTGGGGGCAAGGAAAAAATCTGGGGGACAAATGCCCCCTCATGCCCCCGTAGCGCCGCCACTGCTCCCCCCCCCCCCCCACCCTTCCTCATGGCCAGAATCGCCACATCTTAAAGCTGTAATTGCCCATCCTTTAGATAAGCATCTCATGTCATTTTCCAAATCACTGAGAAAACTATATATCCAGGAGAAAATTGTGATAATTTGGATTGCTTTTATCTAGAATATTATATCATATTTTATTTAATTTAATTTCCTTAGTATCAAGCGGACTTTGATACTAACGCATGCAGGGTGGTGAGTTGCTTCAAATTCAGGTTCCATTTTCTCGGTGATACCGTATAAGTACCGCCGTAATGGTTACGCAATGATTCTTTATGTTTGATGGTATCTCCTTTTCATGGTCAATCAACTTAGGGCACTTTAAGAAGAATACGAAGAGGATACTCGTTAACTCTTTCATTTTCAGACAAAGTTTCAACACCCTCAAGTTTTTATTATAACTTTTTTTTTTCTAAACATTCTTCTTTCTTTAACTTCTGGGGCGTGCTGTATCATAATTTTGCTTTGTTTGTGTTTGGATTAAAGTATAAGGAGAAATGCTTGTGTGACTACCCCGCCAATGAGCATATTGATGCTATCGACATATTTTCATTACATATCAATAAACAAAATTCTCGCACTATTTCAAACACAAACTAATATACGCCTTTTTCTTGTGTTACATTATGGTAGTCGACGATCATTTTTTGACAAAGACCGAGTTTCTTAAGGGTTACATTACTTCGTAGTGCAGTTTCTAATACCTTCTGTCATTGTAGAGATTGGAGTGGTCTCCCCTACCGCAGGGGGGAAACCCATCGGGGTCAACAACATTGAAGCAATCGCCTCGAGCTACCTATCTACCGAAGAGACCAATTTAGAGGGTGTTGAAACGAACTGTGGTGGTCTGAAATGCTATGCTTACCCTTAAGTTACACAAAGCGACTGCGGGAGAAAGCTATTCTAGAGGTCCCGTCCACATGTGCACCAGTATTGAAAGCAAACTCGTTGATTACGTGTAAGTACAATTAAGTTTACACAAAGGGTTTACGGTAACGGTATCTCGGGAAGGGTGCTGTTAAAAGATGGGGTATTTGCTTTCTATTTTGACATCCGAAGATTTAAAATAATTAGACCAAGAGAACCATGATGATAGATTAAATGGAACTTGGACTTACACATGCTGTTTCCATGGCGTTTAACTAAACATCTACAGTGAGACTTTCTTCTTGGGGGACCCATATATTCAAATGACGAACCGGTAAATGTTGGTTCAAGTCCAAGGGCAATTTATGACTTGAACCTGAAATATCTGTCTGCACTTGTGACAGAAAAAGATATCATTTCTTTTCGTTACATCGATGTTTAAAGAGATTTGGAGTAATTCTAGAACCGAGTGGAAAGTCCCGTAGTCTAGGATTATCAGGAGTATGCATATCAACAAATTACACCATTGTTTAACGATATCGCATAGGGGGTGTTCAAGATTTTGATGTCAATGATCAATTTGAATTAAAGTCTTAAAATGATCCTAAGAATCTAACGAGGCGTTTTTATGAAAGTAAAATAAAATTTACATTGGTTTGATTATTTAATCTGGATACATAATGTTCCTTATAGAATGTGGGACATGTTAGTAACAACTTTACACAGTGGGGACTTGAGCCAATCGGCGGGATATGTTCGCACTGTGATCAAGGTGGGGTGACTGAGGGGACCAGACTAGGGAGGTCATAGGATGACGTTCAATTGCCAGATCTGAATTCATATAGACGTTTGCGTCAATCGATGGGGGACATATTCCCCCCACTCCTGGGGTGAAAATGAGACAGTATCAAATGTCCTCCACGCCACTCATTTGCTCATGCGCATTTAATTTCCTCAAGCTACTACGAGGTGTATCGATACATTACTTGTTATATATATATATATATATATATATATATATATATATATATATATATATATATATATATATATATATATATATATATATATATATATATATATATATATATATATATATATATATATATATATATATATATATCATTTCAAAAGGTATACCGGTATAAGATGCACTTACTTTTAATTCTTGGGGAAGAGGCGTAAACTAAACAGGAAAATGGACTCGAAAATTCTATTCCGGTGAACTGGGAGGTGTTTTAGGCCATATCTTTCCAGTTATGCCCCCTCCAACAGATAGTGGCCCTCCGATTATATTTCCAGGCGACCGTAAGAGTTTTTGCTCGCCTGTAACTTAAGATCTTTTTAAAACTTAATTCCCGGCCGACAAACGAATAAACGCGGTTTAAAAGGTACACATATTCTAGATAAAAGCTGTTCAAATTATTACCCTTTTCTCACAGGTTGATGTTTTCCTCATTAATTAAGAAATTGCAGACGTGAGATTCCTGTTTCAAGGTGTACATGCAGCATTAGCATGCTGCAGGATGTACTGTTTTAAGGAATAAAAATAGCCTTTACAGTTGATCTTCCATCATTTTCTGTCATTTGATACCAATGTGGATAGTAACACGCTATGCCAGGTTTCTTTCATTAAAAAGAGTGTTAAAAGTAAAGCCAAATATTATCTTTTACGCTCCATCCCAACAAATGATGTCGCTCCTCTTGGATATTCCCCAGAGCCATCTATTTACAGAATTTGGCCAAAGGGGGTCATCTCTTTCATGTTTGAGGGGGGGGGGCACACCCATTAGTAAATGTAACACACAACGTTGCATAGTTGTTACACGATTACTCGAAACTGTCTGATAATGGAATTAAAATTGGTTCTGATATTCCTGCAAGAGATTCTCTGAAAAAAATTACCCACTCCCCTTCATCATGAGACCATGGCATCGCAACCTGCTTGAATGGAATCTGTTATCTTCTGCCCAAGGAGTGTCACCTCCTGCTATTTGGCCAGATTCTTTTTTCCAAAAGTTTGGAGCGCCAACCGATGTTGGCACTCTTCGAAGATAGTATGGAAGGGGTACCACTGTAAAACTATGAGTCTGTCCATGTGTATTAATCACTGCATGAAATGAATAATAACATTCAAATGAACAACTTCTGAATGACTTATGACTCAGAAAATTTTCCAGAGAAAATATTTACACCTTTGCCCAGAATTTCGAAACCATCACATCGTTCTCCCCCAGCCTCGGTCTGCATATTCATTCGATTGGTAAATTACTGCCTTTTGAACCCCCCCCTCCTCCCCTTCCCTTGTTGAATAATTCTGGCTACATCACTGTTGCTATAACGTTCTAAATTCTAAAGCAAATCCTGTGCCCCTGACCGCGGATTGACGTTTTATGCATAAAGATATCATTCGTGATTATAGCACAAATTTGAAATGCTACTGTTCAAACAGTGGCTCAGCTGTGAAGATTTCATGGCTGTTATTAGGGTATCGAGGACACTGCGTATCAAGGGCGTGCTAAAAGATTGAGCGTTAAGGCGGTAATGCGATGAACATCATCCCCACTACACGCCTTTGATAAGTAGATAGCAGATATACGCCGCCATTGAAACGCCATGGTTGGTCAAACTAGTAATATTTCATAAGGAATTTCCAGGAAAAAAAAAGCAGACATCATTAACTTATGTTTCATAAGAGTTTGGGGAAGGTTTGGTCTCCTGTTCCTCTTTTAATTAAAGTAGTCAATATTATGCTATTCTTGCATCATTACCCCCGTTTTTTTTTGTAGTTTCAACCCCCATGACTTCCTTCAACGAAGGCGAATAGCCAATCTCGAAAGGGCACTTCCTTATATGTAACCCCCAAAAAAATGATTGCTTCGATAACTCCATCATAATGCTAAAACCTTATGAATATTTTCTAACAGTACTTTTCTGACATAAAGAACTAGTAATATAAAAAAATTGGAAATAGCATGTAATGGTTACAACAATAGGAGCGAGAGAGAAAGAGAGAATGCTCTCAACATTGCACTTACACTGTGGCAGACGATATTCTCAATGTGACATATGGCAACCGATTTGCTTAATCATGTTCAAACTGTTCGCCAAGTGATGTTGAAGCATTTGACATGTGACGTCATACGTGAAGTTCGCAAAAACGGAGGTAAGGTCAAGGTAAGGTTTTTCTTATTTATTTTTTGGTTTTCAATCTTACCTACAATTCCGTATGGTCAAAATGTATACATATCAAAGACACTGGACAAAAAGCTATTGATTAACATAACAATGTCGCATTTGATGAGTGCCTGTGCAATAGAAATGCTCTTCTCGTGCTGATTTCCGTTTTGACTTACCTTTAATGAAGGAGTACAATTTTCTGAATTATCAAAACTTTCCCTCCTTGCGGAGAGTTTTATGACCTTTTTCCGGAAACGAACAAGGAGCATTGTTCCTCACATGAGGCAATACTCTGCTGAACAAATACACGTGATAATCGAAAACAAGCGTCATCACACTTAACTTCCGTGTCAGTCACTGGTATAGAACCACTGAGGAAGTTAAGGCCATAAACTTTCCATTAACGCCTAAAAATACGGTTTCGTTATAGAATCTCATCCCCGCTACCCCTTTCTCTCTTCTCATGACGGCTACAGTCACCATTACCGCCACTGTCGCCAAGAAAATGGTAATCCTAAATTCCCGAATGTTGGCATATGCGTTATTTGTTGACAGCGCATTCTTTCTAAGAGGATTGAAGTCATGAATACATGTGTGTTACCATCACGGAAGTAATGTGTACTCATGTTATTTACTGACACCAGCAGACGGTACTGTTGGCGAGTTTGACGTTGTGGTTACTTTATAAAACATTGCTGGCATATGACGGTTATATGATTAGTGCTAAAAAAAGTTATCAAACTGAATGAAAAACAGTGGTTCTAATGTTATACACCGATAAGTTGAACAGTAAAAGTACCTTCTGTGTAAAGGAACTCTATCGACCACTATAAATGACACGGCAAAGGGCCATATGTGATTTTTAAGGTGAAGGCAGAAGCACACATAGTCTTGCTGCATGTTCCTCTCAAGAAGAATTTTCACCTTTACGATGAAGTAAACATTCATTTTGTGTATACAGTTAGGCGACAAAAGATTGGTTCGTATGACTGAACTAAATCGGTCTCTGCCCTCATACTCCGGTGAGGAGAAGCGTGCCTTTGAATATTTTAAGTGTGGCTTGGGTGTCTTGCTCTTCAAATGCGCGCTTGAAAGTGCAAATAATGTTATGAGTTCTTAAGATCAGAGTGGATTTAAGAGGTCTTCGCATGAATCTGTTGACTGACGTATCAAACCGGAAAAGCTGACTTTTAGCACGGATCGGGAAGCTACCTTTGGGTACTATTGATATTTCTGATAAAAAGTAAATTAATGTTTTGAAACATGATATACCTCACTATTACATTCGAGTTTTTGCTTCTGTATAATAAATATAATTACAAGTGAAATATATAAATAGGCTACCGGTAAGTAAAGAGAATGGTATACCATTTTAACCATAGGCTGCCGGTAATTAAACCAGAAGGTACCATCTTAACCAAGAGCCCGAGTAATCAACAGAGATATGGCATTAGATCAAGGGATACAGATAGATATTGTCGTATTCAGTTATGATTTTACAATGGAACCATCGAAAAAGGATAACATAATAACATTATAACTTTCCTTGTATACTCTACAGCTATTAAAGGGATTTACGACTCTCACCGAAGTCAATGATGACTCCCTCAGAAGCTTATCGCTGCTACCGTCACTGTGCAACAGCTACGTACAACAGCTGACCACAAGTTGTAACTGCACTGTACATATCAATTACGATCACGTTACAGATACACTGCGATTGCTTTGCACTTTGGCGCATGCCCACTAAGTACCTCAATTCCAATTGCCGCTACTAGTTGTTTCTTTTTGTGTTCAGATCATTTATTTGATCTTTTTTTTTATGTTTATACCGTAGTTTTGTTAGTTTTTCTATGGTCATATCATTATCATTTATTTCAGGACAGATAAGCCCCTTTATTCCCTTCATGTTCATCAAATTTGACTGTAAGAAGAGCAACAGTATAAATGTTGTTGCTTCGTTTTTGACAAATGTGTTTGAATTGAATACGCTATTTGCATATTCGTCTGAAACATTTAAAGACAGCGACATTGCAGTTAATTTTCTCTGACCTCAGCCACGGCTCTGTCAAGCAGACCTAACAGAATAATACATACGCACAGTTTCATCATGCTGGAGGGATTACCGATGTCTGCTTTTGATAATTGCATTCGGCAGATACTTACCGATGCTTGTTCAAATTACTCCTGAGTGAATGCGTTCAATGATAGTTTCATACAGATGTGTATCTACATAATAATGGCGAAACGACAAAAAAGAAAAAAGGTTATGAAATTTTACTTAAACATTCCTGTTAAGCGCCATCAGTTTAAGTCACACAGGACCAAGTCGAAAGAGCGCCATCGCAATCGTGCCTTTTCAGGTCAGTGAGCTCGACATCTGTAATAAAACATGAAAGAAAAGTAAAGTAACTTGTTTTTATTACCAAACACTTTTCTTGTATTGGCCTATACCTTTCCACCAGCAAATCACAGTCAATGTGCACTTGATTTTTAACGTAATTTTTATAGACTTGTTGCAGTGAAAATCCTGAGGTAACGACTATACAGTACTAGACATTTTCAGCAACACACTTCCTTCTCAAGATGATTGTATGCTACTTTTAAGTACATTACTAAAACATCAACGCGAGTGAAAATACACACTCCTTTGTCTATAAACTATTGATACGTGACATCAGGTTCCCTGTAATTTTATGCTCACATTTCAAGGTTGCCGATGTAATTCATAGTGTACTTGGAAATTTAATATCACTCCGAAGTTCTTAAGCAGATCATGAAAGAAACGTCCGCGTAGCTTAGACTATTTGCGTAGCTCGAAGGGTGCTTGAGCTTCGCAAATGCAAATCTAAAATTCAAATTTGCAGATTCTGCCAAAAGCTGTTTCATGTCTCTCCATCGCAAACCTTTCTTTGCTTTGTAATAATAAACTAACATTGATTAATATCCCCTATGTAAAACACCCCCTGTAACTTGTATAGGCTATCCTCAAACATATATATATAACATTACACAGACGGCGGTAACAAGTTAAAACATTTCCAAGTGAAACTGTTGGGTACAACTTAAAGGAAGTCAAGCAAATAATTATCTTGACAAGCCAATTTAGTGACATAAATTATTTCGACAGTCTGATGTGTCTATGATGAGGTAATTAACCTTCACTTGTCGACTTAATTCAGTATGACGTCATATATGGTTACAAAAATTATCTCTGCAGATCGACTTCATTTAATATTGTGCCTTGATTGTGAGATAAGTGATAACGGTAAGTGGACTTTATTTAATTAATATTGTGCCTTGAATGTGAGATAAGTGATAACGGTAAGTCGACTTTATTTAATTAATATTGTGCCTTGAATGTGAGATAAGTGATAACGGTAAGTCGACTTCATTAAATTAATATTGTGCCTTGATTGTGAGATAAGTGATAACGGTAAGTTGACTTCATTTAATTAATATTGTGCCTTAATTGTGAGATAAGTGATAACGGTAAGTCGACTTTATTTAATTAATATTGTGCCTTGATTGTGAGATAAGTGATAACGGCAAGTCGATTTCATTTAATTGATGGTGCCTTAATTGTGAGATAAGTGATAACGGTAAGTCGACTTTATTTAATTAATATTGTGCCTTGATTGGGAGATAAGTGATAACGGCATGTCAACGTTATTTAATATGGTGCCTTAATTGTGTGATGAATTATCCCAGGAGGACGACTATCTTAATATGGTGGATTAATTGATAATGATATAAATTATGACAGCAAGTCGACTCCATAAATATGGTGCCTTGATTTTACATCACAGTCACGTCGGCTCCATTTAACATTGTGCCTTTATCGATTCATTGATAAATTATCCAAGAAAGTCGACTTCATGCAATATAGTGTCCTTGACAGAACTCCAACAGGTAGATTTCAATAAGGTGTCCTTGATTATGAGATAAATTATGGATTCAGTTCCTCAGTTTGGCTTCATTATAGTATGGTGTATTGATAGTCAGACCAAGTTATCCCGGTAAGTTGACTTTTTTTTTTAATATGGTGCCTTAATTGTTAGATCTTGACAATGTACAGATGGTAAGAAAAAAGAATCTTTGACTCTTGCAGGTAATATGATAAACAAAGGAAACCTTGGTTAATTCTTGACATTTTTAACATTTCGGTTGGTACGTTAAGATTTCCACTCCGTGACCAGAGGAACGGCCTCTTTTATACCGCATGAGGTGAAATCTTCTATCACACAGTGAAGACCCTGCGCAGATGTATAAAAACCAACGAGGGCCGTACCGTGAATTTAACGATAACAACAGTTCAATATTGATCATAAACTTTGATTTTGACCATAAACTAGTCTTTCAATTAATACTTTTTTCCAGTAAACGTTGCCTTTAGTCATTAGTCGTAACTCTATATCGGCCAATGATTACGTAACAGCTTGGTATTGCGTACTTGGATGCCCAGACACGTAGCCTGAGCCTGATCAGATTGCTGGGGGTAAACTAGGAGGGTGGGGCGGCGGGCGAGATGACGAGCACATGCGGCATAAACTATGTGTTTATAATGTTTTTGACCCCCAAACTCTAGTGGTGAAAAACTTTTGGGGGGCTTTTCTTCCGATCCCCCCTTCACACCCCCACTAGGGGACTGTAGACAGATAGATGCTAATTTGCGAGTACAGTCCTGTTTTATCATTTCGTGTGCCAGTCAATATCACGTAACTTACGTCAGATCCGACCTTCAAATGGCATTATTTAATTGTCTTATTATGTTGAAATCACCAGGAAAAAAATCGAAAAAGCGTTGACGTAAATACTGCTTCATAATGTCTGCAAAGCTTCGCTTCATGTGTAGGTGTAGAATTAAGGGAACAAAAACCTTAAAAAGAGTATGATGTGAGGTTGTGGATTTAATGACGTCATAATGATACGTATGATATGATAAGTAACAAGACTAAGAACACACGGTACTGCATGATTTGAGATTCCTTAGTCCTAAGCTAAGAATTTCATTAACGCTATGCTTGTGCGAGGGGACCAAACAGAGGAAAGGTTACAGGCATTCTCGGATACCAGGAAGTGTTATGTTATGACGTCATAGTGAAGCGCAAGTTATTAACGCTGAAGACATGGTATTTAGTATTTACATTGTAAGTAGCAGAGATGTCACACGTTGATGAATGATTTCAATGTTGTCGTAAATGTGGTCGTAACGTTTAATGATGCACCAGACTAATATTTTGAGCAAGTTCTTTCTTTGAGGATTAGCGTTATATTTTAACCCATATATTCTCTTTTAGTAGTCTCTGTTATTCACTGACCATTGCTCTTCCCAATTAAAATGATTGCATTACACGTACAAGTGGACCAATGCTTCCTTTCGCAGTTTGGTGAGAAGTGTGCATAGCAGTAAGCAGGGACATGGTCGAGGGCAGTGAAGGCGTGGCTAAAGTAGGGGAGGGGTTGGGGGGGGCGAGGAAGCAAGAGCCAAAGACCGGCAAATGTTGTTCTAGTGGTGCCTGAAATTTAGGTTTCTATTGATGAAGTTACCATCACCTACATGCCAGCTAGGCTATAAGGGATGACGGGCGCCACTTGATCCTTCATCCTCCACTGCCTCCTGAGAGATGCACCCACGCTGCCACTTTACTGCTGGTCCAGGTTGTAGAGAATTCAGAGAGCCGTTAGATGAAACGACTAAATAACCAAGTCGGAGCAATACAAAGTCCATAAAGCTGGATTTTCTTTCAGATGAACCGACAACTTCCGACAGGTATGCCAAGCCATGTGATTCCATCACTGCACAATATCTGCATATACTGAATTTTCTTGACTCGTTTAAATGTGCACTTTCTATTGCTTTCTTTTGGATTTATGGTTAAATATATTTCTCTCTCTCTACACGTGGTATCGTATCTCGTGCAATTTTTTTTTTATGCCCAACGCGCATGCCCGTCGTGCTTACAATACAAAGATTAGACACATAGGGACCTAGCCTTTCGGAAGGTAGGAGGCGTGCATACCCGTGAGCAGTCACCACCCGGGTCGTGTCCATCACTATATGACGATGACACAGAATGTTAAAACCAATCAATTTATCGCTATGAAAGCAGGTAAGGTTTCAGCCAATCACAAGTGACGTTTCAAGAAACGAAATATTTGTGTCAGTTTGACAGCTTATGTATCCTATTAAAAAATACCGTAGAAGATAACAATTGACTGTTCCAACATTCTGTGGTCACCGTCATCCTCCCATGAATGCAACGTTGAAGATTTTGACTAATTTTGTTGCACCTGTGACGCTACACGTCGCCTTTCTGTGAACAGGAGTTTGGTCTGCTTTGTGGAACTTCGATCACACAAATGTTATGTTTTGTTGTAAATGTTTTGATTGTGTCTAGAAATTTGGTTCGTGTCTATTATTTCCGCTTGCGTCCACTGTTGTGGACCGTTTCGTCTGTAAAACAGGGTAGGCACGCACTGTCGATGATATTTGTACGATAGATCTCATACTGCTTGATGATGACCGCGTTACTTTTGTTCTATCCTGAACGCGCTGAAGTCGAACGTGGGCGTAATATTGTCGGACGATTGTGGACCGTCGATTACGATTGAAAATATTGAAACCCTTAATATGAGTCTATAGCGAACAAATAAAACTAATCGCATACGTAAACAATACTTTATCTGCTCAACTCCATTTTTTTCCCCTACTGTATCATATCATTGCAAAGACAAATAAATTCAGAGTGAAGACACTCCACATGTGTACTTCTAGCCGTCATATGAATCGAGATGATCTGCAGTGCAGGCTCTAAAAATAAATCATTCAATATTTGTTGACGAATACTGATCTCTGCATGCTTCTGATAATCTGGGTGAGGTCAATAACCTATACCGAGGCTTATATCATGACTTTGCGGTCACATGAATGAATCCTACAAATGACAAGTAACAAGCCTGATGTGTGCCATCAACTCTTTTCTGGTTGTACGTTGGTCAAATACAAAGATTTAACTTTTTCAGTGTTGTGATCACTCATGTTTCATGTCTCTGTTTACCTAACAGTTGAAATAACTACACATCCCTATACCACACGTAATGATTAATTGATTTTTTTGGTAGTAAAATAAATATAGCAGCTGAGAGGAATATACAGTGTCTCGATATACTGGAAGAACTTACATAATTGTAGTGTCAGTGTGTAACGTGTTAGTAATTCATATTTTCATGTTGTGTCGGCCAGCTCTATCAGAGTTCATCGCAAATGTACTGACGTAGGCCTATTTTGTACTATCTACAGAAGATAACATCAAGTGTTTCACGTAGTAGTCGCCTTATAGTTCTGTTGGATTGACTCAGGTTTTGTTTATCTTACATTTAGTGCCCGAATAGAGAATTCGACAGAAGGAAGAGAGAGGGGGGTGGAGATTAGCGGATGGAGGGATGGGGACAGGGCGATGGAGGGGGAGAAGAGGGAGGGGACAGAAGAGGGGCATAGCCAAAGAGTTTTTTTTAACGGAATGACCCTCATAGCATGTGACCTAATGCCCTTTTCCTAAAACAATTTCATTTGGTTGTAGAGCGAAAATTTTAAGAGAGATAGCATGGAGATCAAAGCAGATTATTTGAGCTATTTTAAAATGTCCTTTAACTAAAACCAGCATGTAGCCATGAACCCAGTTCTCCCCTACAGCGAATCCTTGTGTAAACACCTTGACAGTAGATCTGCAGTCGAACGAAACTAACTGATAGGTGTTTCAGTTAAGTCCGGACTTCTGAGATAAAAAATTATCCTCTTGAAAGAATAGGTTTACGCTGTTGAACACACTGAAGGTAGTACCACATACATGGACTAAATACTGTATAGGAAAAGCATTGAAGCATTAGAAGAGCCTGGAAAACATTGGGAAAGCATTGGAGTATTTAATATGCCATTCACAGGTAATATTCATATCACCTTTCACATATATGATTAACTGAGTCTTGATCAATCATGATTATTTGAATGTTTTTTCTTCTGAAGATCTATTTGGCAAAGCGAGGCAGAGTTAAGACCTGACTCTTTAGGAGGAAAATACTGAAAGATATTTCAAGCTGGAGTTTGGTCACAGATATAGGGCGTAACAGTGAATCTTTTGTTCTCTTCATTATTGAATTTAGTGTTTTGACCTTGAAATCAATGTGTGGTCAGCTTAAGCACTGGTTATGATAATGCTGCAAAACTCTAATACCCCTCATACATTCACATTGTGATAGCACAAGATATCGAAGTATTAAATTCGGTGTAACGTTGGAAAAAAAATTCATTCCGACGATATCTGAAACACCAATTGAAATTTTCCATATTTTAGACTAGCAGATTTTATGGCTTCAATAGACGACGCCAAATATTGTACTAGATTTTATGTAAGCTTACCTGGTAGGTGAAAAATTTCTCAAACATTTGGATAGAACACCTCCTCCTTGCAACCTTCTCTCACGGCCAACCCGTGATCACTCGTCTCATGCTCCCCCCCCCCCCCCGTACACACACCTAACGAAATACAATGACATTTTTTTTTCTCATCAAGGTGGCTTTCATGTATGTACAAGAGTTATCGGTACAAAAACTAGCTCTGCTTTGTTATGCAATCATCGACGGTCGCAGACAACTAAATAAAACCTGTAATCCAGAGAGTAAAAAATTGTTGGAATAACTTTTTGTAACTATAATTTCTCTGGTAAAAAATTGATTGCAAGTACATGCACACTATTGCATTAGATTTTCTCTAAGGTTACCTTAGACCCTGTTGGGCCGGATCAGAGGTATTGCATACACACACAATGTGCCTCGTACATCCTCCTTCGCGCACCATGGTTTTCCCGGGATGGACAGCTGCGGTCCGGCGGCCAACATATCAAGGGAATGATAGGATAGGACACAGGTAAAGGGCAAAGGAAAAGCTTCATGTCGGGAGCTGTCTGTCGGTTGGAAAGACGATTAGAGAAATCATAAAGGAGAGAAGATGGTGAATTTAAAAAAAAAAACAAATAAGCAGGTATGGCGGAATAACCCTTAGCAACGGCTAAGGTTACCTGGTAGTCGAAAATGTTTCACTCTCTCTCTCTCTAAAAAAAAGCTGTTGTCGTTTGAAAATAAAGATATTTGCATTAACTTTTCTTGAAGTTACGATATCATAAATATTTTAGATACGAGCAATCCAAACTATTACAATTTTGCCATGGAATAATGTTTTTTCTCATTAACTGAGAAATTGCAGACAACTTTTTAAGGCAGGGCACTGCAAGTGGAAGTGCCGTTTCCGACCTTCGGGGGGGGGGGGGGGTATAAAGCTAAAAGGTCTGCTACACTACGCGCCAACCTATATTACCATATAGGTTGGCCATATACCTATATTATCATTTTTCATTGATTTTGTTCACATGGATTTAGGAATTGCAGACATGATGTCCGTATTTCAAGGCTGGGCACATGCAGCTCAAGTACAGCCGGCGTCCGTGTAGGTGGGGGGGGGGGGAGTTGCAAAGCCAAACCGCACCAACCAAAGGTGACGCTGCACTATACTGCCGTTGCTCTTTGTGAAGATTGTACCCCTCCCCCCTCCTTTATAAAATTTTGAATCCCTCTTTGGAAAAGTATTCATAGTGTTGGAAAAGGTCGCAATCGCGTCTCCACTCAGTTGCGAAAAAATCCAGCGAGTCGGAATATGGGACCTCCACACCCCCTAAAGATATGACGCTAGCTACATTCCTAACTTAGATGAAGTGAAATCCACCCTTGTGTAAAAAGGTAAAAAAGTTAGTTTAATATTCCATACATGCATTAGATCTTGATGCAAACTTTGTAAACCTGCAGGCGAAACTTATTCGTTCTGTGATCTGTTGACCCCACAGGAATTTTACCAGACATTCAAGTCATTTGCACGGTTCCTATACAACTTTACTGAATATATGCATGTCTATTAAAACACAAACTTAAACCCACTATAGAGAAGGAAATATTCTATGCATTAACTTTCTCTGAGGACCTGTATAATGACACTGCCTCTTTTTTTTTTTAATTAATTTTTTTTTCTTTTCAGCAAACCAGTACTAATTTTTATTTTTTTGCTTTTCATGTATTTTTTCGGTCTGTAATCCATTAGCTGCAATTTTGAATTTAATAAAAAATGTGATCTTGACTAACGTATGATGTACACCGACTATACTTGCTCTTTTCCTTTTGATCTGATTAGTATGCAAGACACGGAAACATTATAGATTTCTCTTCTGTTTTCTCTTTTATTTTTTGCTGCCTTCTTTCTTTCTTACAAAACATTCCTTTATAAATGTAAATTATAAATTTCTTTACTGATTTCATGGCTCGTCGTAAATTTAGAATACTGGTACATAATAAGCGCAAAATGCCACCCATATTCCTGAGAAAAAAAAAGAGACAACGAAAAGTACGGAAAACGAAAACAGGCCTATCTTACTTAAACCATAGTTTTGTACGTGTTTATAGCTGGTCCTTTTGAACGATCTGATATACTTCATAACAGTGTTACGTAATAGGTTCAGATAAATAGGACCTGCTAGTTCCCAAACAGTATTTCAATGCTGCATCAGTGAATTTAACAGTACATTCCCTGTTCACCAATCATCATCTTTAAAACGTTACAGTAATGTGACATCCAGTCAAAGGTTTTCTAAAATCCCGGTAATGTGTATTCTACTTGACATGAAATTACAATATCGTACTCAGTCTGGTCATGATACGAGGAGTGACCTGATGTCACAGTTTTGACGCGCAAAATGTCGGAGAATGCGCGGAATAATCATGCGCAGTCTCTGTCTATAGGGTGAGTCTGTATATGAGCTATATTCGTCATTTTTTCAGCTTAGGTGAAGACAGCTTGAATAAAATAATCGGAAGCGCCCAATCCTGGTGTTGTATATATCTCTCTGGTTTTTAGCAGGTATACTTGTCTCTCACCATTTACCTAATTCAACATTTTTTTTCTTCTTTTTTTTTTTGGTGATGTCTGTCGATCCGTCTTGGATCCTACCATGTAGCTCCACTGACGATGTAGCTAACCAGTCCTGATTATCGTTAGTTTCCTGCATTTTTGCTGTATCCTTCATACTCTGTGTTTAACGCTGGTTCGAAACGGTGACACTGTGCTGGTCTCCGTGAAACGTACCGACTTCTTTCGACGTACGTTGGGCCTACATAAAATTATTCCTAGGAACGATCTCCGGAAGTCCCTGTTGAAACATGTGTATATGCACGGATTCACGCCAGACGATGCGTAGCCTAACCACGTTAGGATAAAGAAAACGTTGTCGGGTATGCTACAGTTTGAACACAGCCCGTTCACCAAATGCATGACGAAGAAAGGCAGCCAGAGTACAATGAAACATACAAATACTACAACCAACGTCTTGGCTGCTCGTCTCTCCCTTTTATTGGACTGGAAATTCCTTCTCGCTCTCCTCCTACTGGGTTTCAGTGTCTCCACCTTAGTGCTTCCATAACCAGAGCGGCTGTGAGCGGCTGAGCTTTTATCAGTCCTGAAAGTGATTTTCATCGCTAACGTCTTCGAATTCGGCACCTTGACCTGTGACTGGAGAGGGCTACCGTTCGGTGTGGACGACGGACTGTCGCACTCTTTCATAGTCTCGCATTGCCGAGATTCTTCGTGTCTTGTGACAGAATTCGTCATCTCCAAGTGAGATTTTCGTTTGTGGAGTTTGCGGACTGCCCTGAAATCTACGACCATCATAATTGTGAGAGGCACGTAGAAGGAACACATAGAGGAATACACGATGAAAGTCCTGTCGAAGAAACCGCATTGGTCTCCGTCTTCTGTCAGGTTATACTCAGGGTGTATGACACCCTGGACCGCCAGCGGCAGACACACGGCGATGGCCACCGTCCAGACTGGAATTATAGTCCAGAGGATGCGAGACCTGGAGTTGACCCTCTCTCTGGAATAGAGCAACGGAAAAGTGACGGCCAAGTATCTGTTGACGGCAATGGCACACAAGTGAATGATGGACGCTGTACACAACATCACGTCAAGGGACAGATGGGCGACACAAAGGAAGAGACCAAGCCCCCATCTCTGACGAACCTGTCGATCAAAAAAGTAGAGATTATTTAGCTCGGAAATCAACTTATGACATCATTTACAAATATGGCATAGATATATGATAGAAGGAAAAAGGAAGACTTATATTTGCCCCCCCCCCCCGCCATCAACGCACACATACGCGCGCTTGATTCACATATAAAGTGACTAATGTGAACCTCATTTTGATTCTCACTCCTCTTAAATTAATTAATGATTTTAGCAAGGACTTGAAAAAAGTACTCACAAGAAAGATGACAGGGAATTATGTATTTTAAGTCTTCTTTTAGATAGGAGAAACAAACGCACGCGCACCCACTGGCACACAAACATACACCACGCACACACACCCATACACACCCTAACCCACGCACACACACCGAAAGCACGTATCTGCTTATTGCCACCATGCATCTTTTCCGAAAAGTTTATTGTGCTGTAATGCATTAAACATTAAAACAGAACAAGGATAATGAGCTGGTATTCTTTGTTTCAAGCAATAACCTATCAGTATGGTGGACATCTTTACCGTTTTTGTTAATTTTGTTTCTGTTGTTGCTTAATTAGTTGCCATTTCGTTGTGATGTCATCAACCATATGGCAATGATCAATAACCAAACGCCTCAGAGGAAATTGAAAAAACCTGAGAAGATGTATAAAATATTAGATGTGACCTTTGCCATGACAATATAAACACACGAACCGTATGTCAGGTTTATATTTTTTGAGGACTTTTTCTCTCGTGTAGGCCTACACGATATCGTGCAACTAGAAACTTCTAAACAACGTGCGATACCTCCAAACCTGATGCATTAGAGATCCGTTACGACAATTCCCTCCGCATCCCCACCCCCCCCCCCCAAAAAAAAGTGGCGAGGAGCAAAATCTAACAGGAAATTGTTAATTATGAATTGTTAACAGTAAATTAAATGTAAACGTATTTACCGAGGGGTGTAAAGAATATAATCTCCCCCCCCCCCCTTGCCCCACCACTTCGTAAAAACAAAGTCAATCTTGTCCAACCCTTTTCTGAGGGAATGGTAGTGCTCTTACAATACATTTAATGAAGACTGGAAGGAAAGAATTCTCCAGACAAGGAAAAATGTTCAAATAGCTCCATGGTTGAATCGACAGCCTAAAACGAAGAGAACAATTTGTTCGTACGTTTTGTTATCATTCGTGTACCAACGGGTATTATTAACTTAGGCGTATTCTGTAAGTTACTTAAGATAATGTATGCGCGGATAATGAACACAATTAATGAATACACAAAGGTATACATGCAGTGACGGTGCCAGGATGTCAGATTTGGGGGGCAAACTGAGGGCAGGGGAAAATGTTGAGGGGGCAAAGATTTTCGCACGCAGCGCGAGGCCTTGCGGGTGGGGTCCAGGGGCCCGCCTTAGGGCCCCTGGTGGGGTCCAGGGGGCGAAGCCCCCCGAAGCTCTGAGGTTTTAGCATATCTCTGGGTGGAAAATTAAGCCCCAAGAGAGGTATATTATTTATTTTTATATTATTTATTTTTTCGGTTGACCGTACTCCAAGATTCCCAACTTTTTCCTTTGGGAGTACCATTTCACATTTACGCGGTACCACCGAGTACACACACACACACACACACCCTCACACACGCACACACACACATAGGTTACATACACTTCCATTCCATTCCTATATTTAGGAAAACAACCACCTACCCGCCCTTCCCTTATGCTGGACGGTAAACATTCTAGAGAAAATTGGTCTGACCAGGCTGGCCTACTGTTGAAGTGGCTACGGGTATGATATGAAAACTGGCAGCCTGTGTAACATAAATTAGGCATTTACCAATCATGGTTCCCCGGAAGCTGTTCTTATTCAGTCCAATGCCAATACATAGTTTTGTGATTAAATTAATTTTGGATGAGTACAAGATCTGACTGGGAAGGGTGAGAGCAACTGGGGGGGGACAACTGGGGGGCAAGGAAACAATCTGGAGGGGCAAATGCCCCCTCATCCCCCCTCCCCGTAGCGCCGCCACTGTATACATGTAAGCAGGTTAAACCTAATAAGATGATACATTTAAATCAGAATGAATGGTGGGAGAAGCAAGCAGTTCGTATCTATTCTCTCACTGCCAAATTTGCGGTCTCTTGTTCACACGTTTACGTTAAGAAGCAAGTGCAATCAAGTTTTGTTCAAATAACTATTGTTTTCGTATGAACAGTGACATTTAATCTCCACCACTGACCTCCATCCCCCCCCCCTCTCCCCGGAGATACAACTTGTCATACACACGCAGAGGAATGTCCAAACTATAAGTTCATGGTGCATTACAAACCGGAAGGAAATCGTAAGAACAACTTTCTTCTCAACATGAGACGTGGTTGAAATTTAGTCTGTGAACTTAAACTTTCGTTCATAACCCCATAATCTGACCTATGACATCACCTAAGCAGGCAACAATATTTAAATTTAAACAGAGGAGCTCTCGTCTCTTTTTACGTGGAACACCACTCCATGTTTCACCGCCACCCCACAGCTATTAGACCCATCCGTGTATAATATAAAAAGATGCACATGCAGATTTTTCACAACTGCCAAGTTTTGTTAATCCCAACTTTCGATAGTTTTACTTATTATAAACTCCCACTAACCCTTCAATTTTCAGTCTGCACCAAAGCCATTAAACAAGAACAATGGTTATTGCCTAAAACAAAGCTGCAAAAGGACTATGTGTATGGTCTCTTCAGAAATACGAGCTGCTTAGCCAGACATTTGTCAAGGTGGGACGAAACTTGTGGGAGACTGCCTAACAGCAGTACTAGCATAGGTTGCGTGCAAGAAATGTTGGGGCAAAACACCTCCAATATAGCGGGAAATAGCACTTCCCACTATTTTTAAATCCAAACATTGTAGGCCCACGGCATAAACAATAGAGGAAATACCAGCAATATCATAACGACATGAAAAAAAAAAACAATAATTTTCTTAAGGGGGGGGGGGGACTGAAAAGTATTACCTACATTTGTGGGTAAAATTCCTTTGTGTCGAAAGGGTCAAACTGTGGGTGTGGTCTAAGGGGAAGGGATTTTTAATATAACTGACAGCCCTAAAATGCGATCTGTGGCAACAAAAATGGACAATTGTAAAGTTAATTTTCTCCTTAGAACTTTCGTTCTCCTAACTATAATTCCTTAAGCACGATTTCACTCACCCTTGGGTTGGACCATGGACCCCCGTTCCCCCCCCCCCCCCTTCCTCCTCCTTGGATAGAAAAGTTTGTAAAGTTACCAAAATAAAATCAAACATTCTTCTTCTTCAATCACCAGTGTCATATGTCCGTACGTATACAACCTGCAACTACGATGGGTTTACATAATCCGCAGACCTACATATTTGAAAATTACAACTTTCCACAGTATGACAGCATTCCTGCATATGATTATTCCGACGGTTTGAATAAAACATGACCTGTTTATCCTCAAACAAACAGCAAACAAGGATGTATTTGTCTTATATTTACCAAATGTAATTGGCTGTCAGTGTGCCCTATTTCTGTAAATACAAAGAGCGATTTAATTTCATTAGTGGGTAAAATATTCGTGACACACAGCAAAATTTGGTAAATTTATCACACTTTGTTATATTGGGCCTCTCGGCAAATATCATATCAAAATAACAGAGAGCTTGCAAGCCTGACGAAATACACACACACAGACACAGACACACACATACACCGACTGAGGCGGATTTCTAAAACCGCTGACGAAAATACTCTTTTTTTTTCTCTCAGTTGAAATAAAAGGTTCTATAGTTCTCTATATTTCTGGTCTCTTGTTCTCAACTTTTCGTAGCTATTTGCTGCTATTTAGCGAAAACCCATCTGGGAGCATTCGACAAAGTACGTACACAGACCAACAGAGCCAAGGTTTGCGATAAAGAACCACATTGTTTTCCATCGTAATTGGAAGAGGATAAGTTGGTAAACGTTGTGGATCCTAGTAAACTATGAGATCTTAGCTTAGCTTGTACGTTACTGATGACGTTTGAGGTTGGGAAACACATTACTTCGCAGTAGCATGCATCCTTGGGAAGCAAAACACAGGAAACATTTTCCTTCACCCCTTTTCTCTAAGATAACTTTCACATATGTGTGTGTGTGTGGGTGTTTGTGTTTCATATCGGTGTCATTTTTTTCAGTCTTTTGCCGAGTCGTTGTGTCTATACATTGAATCCCATGTCAGATGTTTATAACTAAAAGTGTGAAGAAATTCACTTGAAAATAGTCAATGTATATCTTGTCCTAGATACTCTATGTACCAGTTTATAATTGCCAAGAAAAGCTACGTGGGTGCACTGGATAGAAAACTCCCCGGGGTTGCATACATCATCGTCAACCCACTGAATATTTCTAGCAAAAAAAAAGGAGCAAGTAAATTTTTTAATTTCATGTTGACTGCGAGTAATGAATATTATGCTGGCAGTGGCGCCCTTATAAAAGCTCCCAATGTTTTTTTTTTATTTATTTTCTTTATACGAGTCGCCTGTGACGGGTTTGACTTTTGTAAAGTTTCATATTGAAGCACTGATAGCAAGTAGCTCGAGACTACACCTCTGCAATGTGGAGGAGTGGGCTCGGCAGACACCGAGACAAAAATTACACGTAAGTCTAGTCAAGGATCTCGAAATACATAGCTAGTGGATTATAGTTAACGGAAAATATTAATTTTAAATGCAGTGTATAATTTTTGAGATTAAAAACTGTTTCACTTTAATTTGACTTTTTGACAGTTGACCTTTAACCTTGCTTTCTAGTCGTTTCAAGTCCCGCGTTGTCGACTAAATAAATGCTGCCTACCAAGCAAATTTGAACAAACATTTTCCGTTCAGGAAGTGCCTTTGGCACAAACTACAACCAAAGTAATGCATTTGACATTTGATGGATCTTTGATCTCATTTACGATGATAACCATATATTTAGGTTAACTTCATCTTTCCCTTACATAAGTTTATATCCCACATCGATTCAACATTTTACGTGAGCAGTAACAACCAAGGAACGACGACTTTGAGTTAAACTGGCTTTTTGACCTCTGATAAGTGGATCGTTGCTTTTTGGAGTATGTAAGATGGGACCCCCTATAGAACTATCATCTCTTCGCGCTATTGGCTTGAAAGTCACGCATTTCGGCGCAATATCACGCTCTCACGGTAAATCATCAGTTTCTCACGCAATGTCACAATGTAGTGCGAACAAAAAATGCCACTAGTGATACAAACGAAGTATCGGTGGGGGGGGGGGGGGTCGGTAAAACGTCAGCTATCACACTACATTGAGTCCCTTTTCCAATTGATCTTTCATGGTCTGCATTACGCTGACAGTAGTACAGTGTGCAGTAGAATTAATATGCCATCATCCAACTAGGGCTATAGCTCCTTCCAAGTCAAAGGAAATTATTGCAACTACAGTATGTCCTCTGTCCATCACTCTGACGCATCAGTCACTGCAAATCCAACAGTAACTATGCCGCAGAGTGGTCTCAGCTGAGGGGCAACTGGCAAACACCGGTTATTACACGTGTTAGAGGGCCCGTTACCGAAATGATGAAAGGTGGGGGAGGTGGTTGAACACTACCTAACGTAACGAAGCGACGTAGAGCCCAATTGATTTTTTTTTTTTTAGGGGAAAGGCAAAGTAAGCATGAGCTTATTTCATGCACCCGTAGTGATACAACTCAACTTTTAAGTGAAAATGACGCACTTTGAGCAGTAAAATTGACGTACTTATAAATATACGGTGGTTCCTATGACCAAGTAGACCGGTTTTTCTGCTGTCGTACTCAAGTGCGGAGGAGCTATATAGGAAGTGAGCCGTTTCATCTTATATATATTTGACGGATGTATCGTAATGTTTTTGTTGTTTGAAAATGCGCGTCCTTTAGTACACCCCGCAAACGAGTTTAATCTCAGAAGGCAGCTGTAAGCCCATTTAACAATTTTTCGTGCTAGTTTTCACTGCCAAATGATTCTTAGTTACTTTGTAACCTTGATTTAAGGAGTGAACCGATAGATGTGGGGGCCTTGTATAGGCAAGAATCGTTTCGTTTGGAAACAGTTCGGATAATAGCGGATGCTCTGATATTTAATGCCAGTGTTTCGGAATGGCCTCTTTTAGGTGCTGGGCTTTAATATGGGTTAAGATGATGTCAGTTTGAAGACTAAAGGTGCTTCCTTCTTTGGGTTTTGGTGCAGGTAACTAGTGAGATACAGGCCTTGGTGCTCTCAGTTTTTCAAAGAAATGCCTTCAGCAACGGTGGCAAATTCTCCTTCCTCACACTTCTGCAGTGGAAGATTCTCTTTGAAATTATCTCTTTTCTGGATGAAATCGGTCGCGTTGTTACAGAGACGTACGGACCGAAGCACCCCCCCCCCCCACCCACACACACACACACCCCGAAATGAAGCTATAAATGTGGAAAGTGGATGTGCAGAATTTCTGTCGAGGTATTGATTATCTATAGTAAACCAGTTGAGTAAAACCCCTGGAAAATTCTCAGATCTAGGTAGGTATAACCTCAGAAGAAAGACTTCTTCCGTAAGATAACGAATTTCATTCATCTTCACAACTAGTTTCACGAGTTCTGTGGCTGTTCCATCGTCCCGCAATTTGATGTCGTCTCAGTAACGAAGCCATTTTAGGATCCGTTGGGATAATCTGTTTTTTCAATTTTGTTCATAAATACATCACAGATTTCTGGTGAGGCTTGGCTCCCCATTGCCCAGCCAATATATCAGTACTTTTGGCAATATATTAATAAATTGTTTATTTAACTCAAAGCAATTCATTTGAAGGATGAGTTCTATTAGTTTGCACAAGAATTTGAGAAATTTTATGAATTTCATCATAGGATTTTATCTGCCTCTGAAAAGACACCCTGACAGACATCGAGTACTTTCTCTTGGGGAGTGTCGGTATACTACGTGACGACAACGTCGAGAGTTGCGAGCATTTCTGCTTTGAGGGGATGGGGGGGGGGGGGGGAACTGCCAGCAACATAATAATGACATTTATCGGAATTTCTACAAATCATGACTACAAGCAAAACAGGGAAATAAGATGGAGGTGTGATTGTATGGATCTATTTACCAGCATATTAGATATAAAGATCATTGTCATACAAAATAATCAAGCTAAAGACCTCCATTGTCATCATTTAGAGCAGGATGTGCTGTTCTTCCTGTTTTTGTTTTTTTTACAAGTACACCACAGGACTTGCTATATTTCATGCAATGGTTAAAAGCTGTAAAAACTACAATACCGTGGTCAATTTGTCCAAATGTAACCTAATTTCCGAAAGAAATGCGTTTGCATATAGGAGATTTTTGTGGTAGTATCCGTAGGGAATTGCCGCCATTTACCCGTTCCGCTAAATTTTTAGTCAAAAATGAATAAACGAATCACTTTTCTTCCTACGATAAATAAAAACTCTTACCGATGAAATGGGTCATGAACCTGCTATTTCCAGATTTGCATCAAAAAGAAGAGAAGGATGGAAGTTTAAAGATAAGGGATAAGGGTTTTTAACATCAAAACCTACATCCTGCTTTAAAATACCGTACAAAAAAATAGCTTCGCTTAACAGCATATAACGTAATCTAGAAACCAGGTAAGTTCTCATCAGCTTCCAGGTTGATGAGACATGAATTGTCTACTCGTTGATGACCCCCAGAATAAAAATCCCTCCTCCCCCCATGGGCATCACATTAGGTATTGAGCATGCGCATGTATATGTATGTGTTTGCTTTGTAGAAATGCGTCAACTTGTTACACTCAGCCAGACCTCACAAGAACTTATGAAAAAGAGGACAAGATTTTTTTGTTATGTTCATTTATTTTTAAACTTCATCCCAGCTGTAAGATGTTAGCTAACTAATAATACGAATGTACCCACATGTCAATTTCCACTAAGTGGGTAAAATGTATGTGTTTCGGGGACAGTTGAGGCTTTAAATGAAATTACTGATATTAATAACACAAAGCCATGTGTGAATTGTGGCACGAGTCCCCATTTTGTTATAATCGTGCTCTCCCCGTGAAAGTGTAATTCAGCAAACAGACCTAATTTGATATTTGGATCCTGCCATGAACACGCATCGATTGTTAGCTCAGTCAAGTACAGAGGCTAACTTCAAAGAGATTTTTTCTTTTCCTTTTAAATATCAAAGAGTATCAGGCAGGTTTTATCACGTCTTGACAAATGGAAGATTAAATTTGGAATTTGTTGGGAAAAGTAGCAGAGACTTTCAGCAAAGTGGATATAGTCAATGGGTAGTATGGAAAAGTAGCAATGAGGGCTAATACTTGAAAGAAAATATCACACAAGTACATACAATCAGGCAGATGTGTGGAACAGCATTTAGCCCTGGAGTACTTACATTGCAGAAATATCACGATTAGGTAGCGGGCAATGTTTTAGTGAAGTAAACATGATTGTATACGAGCAGCAAATTAAATGATCAGGCAGTTTGGTTACTGAGGGAAAAGAGGGGAGCAGTTACTTGTGTGGGTATTAACATTCTGTAAATAATAATTAATGATTACAGGCTTGGAGCAGGAATAATAACGGGAGTAAAAACTTAGTCCACAGAGATTGTAGGGTGTATCAATCAGGGAGTAGTGTAGGTAGTAGGGGAGTAGCCAGTTTTGTTTCTTTTTGTGACGGGACAAATATAAACTCATCGTCTATATTTTTGACACCCCTCCTGGAGGAGGGGTATAAGGGGAGGGGTGCTGCTCTACCAAGGCTTGAGTCGAGATTTCAAACCAGTCTGTCCAAGATACGTAGCATGAGGAGAGGTCTGAGGAGGTGGGACACCCCTCCGCTTTGCCTAAAAAGGATATGTTCCTTCTTAATTGATGCAAAATTGTCTTTCTTTCGACATCTGCACCCATGACCCTAAAATGAAGGTTAAAATGTACTGGGGGGGGGGGGGAGGGGTGAGTGCGGAGCGTACAGATGGCCGGAAATGGCACTTCCCGGGTGTTCCAAGCTGCTTGTACCCAGCTTTAAAAAAAGGTATCTCATGCCTGCAATTTTTTAATCTGTCAATTAATGAGATAAAAATCAATGTATGATAAATGGTAATACATATGAGATAGGTCGAGATAATACAAAAATCATAATGAATTGTTTCATCCTGTTCCATTTATTCCTTGGAAGAGTTGGCAAATAGTAGGGAGAGAGGGGTGTGCTGAACATTTTAGAACCTTTAGACCCCACTTTATCAATAATAATTGATAATGACCCATTTTCAGCTTGAAGAATGAAAATTGGGGTAGACGGTTAAACATTATCCAATGCAAAACGCAAAACCCGATCGGAATTTTTTTTGGTGTGTGGAAACTCCCGGACAAAACATGAGCTTCTTGTATACACCCTTGGTGAAACATTTCCAACTTTTTTTTATGAAAAAGACGTGCTTTAAAGTGGTAGGATTGACATACTTTAAGTAGTAAAATTGACGTGCTTTTAAATAGTAATTTGACAGAATATTGGTTCGTTTTGGCTAAAGATTTAGTTTGCATTGACAACCAATACTTTCCACGATGTTTTTAATTCAGCGTTAGGGTTGGAGGAAAATAGAGGAACAATGTTTCTAGAATCCATGGCATCATTAATATCCAAGGTTTTGATTGGCAATTCATAGGGAGGCACATTGCCAAATCCATGACATCATTAATTTCCAAGGTTTTGATCGACAGTTTAGGAAGGCGTATTACAAAGATGTAAAATAAATATGCCGACCGTTCTGCTGAGGATTCCACCCCCTAGCCGCATACTCGTATACTGCGTAAAAGGAACAGGCGCATGTATATGGCCAGTCGAAACCTCGAATCAACAATTTCACATCTTTATGAACACCTCGTTTCAATTGTGTTGTTTTTTTTTAGTTTCCAGTGTCATTAAAAGATACACTTGTGAAGCCCTAGTTTCTCAGCCCCCCCCCCACCCACCCACCCACCCCTCAGTTTAGGCCTACCAGGTATCCCCATCTCCGTCAACTTATCTTCCGTCCATCCCCTCTTTCTTTTTTTTTTTAAACATCATCCATTGCGTCCCCAAAATTTCTGTGGCGGCCACTCTCAACCCACCCCCCCCCCTCCTTTCCCGCCACTGGAAGGTAGAACTGAGTACAGAGACTGTATCAATAACATAGAGAAGAATATAAGAACCCTTTTCTAAGATCAATAACAAGCTTGGATAATCAGTGAGTAGCGTAAAGGTCAGCACTCATATAGGTCAGTAGTGTGGAACGGCAGCAATACTAAGTGTAGTCTTGTGTAAGACGATGGTAGTATTTTCTTCTTCCATTATACATCCCATACAGTTCTACTAAGTCATTCATAAAGCCGCGCCTACTATGATATAAGAGTCGATCACTCAACAAAAGCAATGCGAGGATATAACAGTTCAGAGCTGAGCAGTACACAGAAGGGGGCTGTACAAGGGCAGTAGCGGTAACAACAGGCGTTGCGGGGATGTGGAGGGGGGAGGGGAAAGATTCATAAGTCTTGACCAAGACTATACTTAGTGAGACTACATTAGTGAATAATCAGAGAGAAATGTGAAGCAAACTGGCACTGAGGACAAAGACCGTGTTAGAGAAGTATGGGACAGTAACAGTGAGTTCGAAGACTTGGGTAGCATGGTCAATATTTTGGGGCAGTGTTGCCACTCAGTGACGACAAAAAATCCAAGATTTTCCTTTAAAAAAGCCCCGATAGCTAAATGAAAACCCAGATCACTTATACTGTAGTAGAATACGATTTTTACCCAAATTTCAAGTTACAAGTAAAATATTAACATTATTTTTAAAATGATTTTAACGTCATGTTTTGTTTGCAGTAGTGGCATGGTCAATAATCATAAAGTGATGGGTAACAGTTGCCTATATCGTGCAAGTATACAGTAGTAGCAAAGTAGGCGAGATGTAATTTAGTATAGTAACCAATATGAAATAATATTCAGGTAGTTATGTGCATTTTTTATCACCTCGCCAATATTTCATCATAAATGACCACATCGCATATTCTACAAGCTTTAGTCCGTGCTTATCTCGAATTCTTTTTTTTTTTTCTTGCGACTACTATTTTCTCCGTGTGTTCAGCAGATGTTTCATCAAAACAATCCCCGCAATCGTATCCGAATGAGGTTGAAAAAATCGAATATTATATTCACTATGAAGCGCATACTTGTCAAATTAATATTGATTAAATCCCCGCGAGAATATGAAGTGTTGTGGAGATTAATAATTCTTGAATGTATTACCGAACCAGGTGAAAACACAATATATATTTTTAATACCGCTGAACTGCATTGACAGTAATACCTCTTTTTTTTCAAAAATGACAAGTAACTCCGTCAAGAAATTTAGAAAGATAGTCAGGGGGCCTCTGCTTCTGTCAAAAACTCGCCAGGCCCAAAATCTTAGTTTTCATACATATTCAGTTGCTGTCATGTTTCGCTTGTCGTTAGTTTAAAAGAAAGGAAAAAGCAAAAACATGGAGCTTAAATTGATGAGGTCTTGGAACAGTGATTTATTCTCTCCGCTCATAAAAATGAATGCTTGTCACTTAACACTTTCTGTCAACAGTTGTGACGTAACTACGGTTGATTACGTCATAAAGCGAGATGATGATACATTATACCCCTACCTTACTCTGCTGTTGGTTACAAAACTACTCGCACAGTAATATAACATGTGTGCATATCGCTGAACAATATGTTGTAAACGATTGTGACATACTGAACTCTGTTGCAACACGTACTGTTACATCTTACAACACTGTAGAAAGCAGGCACTTTACGTTTACTTGATTGTGACAAAAAAAGGGTTTTAGGTGGTGTCACGCGAGTGGTACTGGAAGACATTGACAGAGCGCACAAGCAATAGGCCTAAGCCTAGGTTTGCTTACAGCATATGCCCACCAGTATATAGATAAAGATCTCCTCATGTGACCTCACAGTGATAAAGTGACGTGTCCTACTCGAAAGCCTGCTACTACTAAATGTAACACGCGTAGGTTGCGTCTCGACCATTCGATCTATACGCGCATAGCGTAGCTGTATGCACTGGTCATTGTTTATCATTGAGGAGGGCGCCCTCAGTGACGTCAGTGCAAAGGGGGGAATCCATGGGAAGCCTACACTTTAGCAGGAAGTATTTTTCCGCAATGCAATCTTATTGTGAGTATAATAAGTTTGTGCACCCTATTTTTTTACTGTTTTAAATAGATGTACAGATAGATGTACAAATAGATGTACGTGTCGTTTGTTCGAACTATTGCTGGTGCTGTTATTATGCACGAACGTGTGAAATCATCATACCTTTCATACCAAGTCATTCCCGGGCCACGTGACCCTCCATTCAGCGAACAGTTTGACGCCATTTTGTCCATCGGCGCGCTACTTCCAGCTATTAGGATTCCGATTTCTATAAGGGGGTCTATTGTGACCAAGTATACGCTTGCCCTTCAACACCAAAAAAGACGGGCGATCACGTGACGTTGGTGAAACACCCCTATGGTACTGCATTATATGTAACTGAAGTTACTCTGAGAGTATTTAACACCTACACATACCTTAAAATATACTACTATGTAAAATTGTGATAGTAAACTGTGACAAAAGTAGGCCTGCTTCAGTTATACATTACAAAAACACGATATTCTGGTACACAGCCTTGAAAGAATTATCGCTGTATATACATGAGATTACATGCATGACAGAACATTTACGTGTTAAATGGATGTGACAAATCCCTTACGGCTGTCACATTGTTTGTATCTACTATTTGGAAACAAATTGTATGACATAAAGCTAGCTACTCAATACTGTTAGATATTGAACTCCATTGAATATCAGTAATGTAGAAAATGGATGTAGCATAATTACTGTTGCTCAACGTTGTTAGTAAATTTATTATGTTGTCAATGGATGCGACATGCACAATGTTCTTATACACCATGTGTCATTAACAGTGGTGTAAGCAAGGAGAGGTACGTACCCTCCCCCTCCCCCCGCCAAAAAAAAATCTACGCAGTTTGTCAGGGGAAATTGCCAGTCGGGAATTAGCGCAATTAACTTTATGGAAGTCAATATGCAACATGTGACCAAAAAAAATGCACATCAGGCTAGGTTTAATTTTTTTTAGGCTAATTATTAAAAGCGAAACTCATCAAAATGGAATATATTCTCCCGTTCTACACAATCGAAAACTAGTCATAGATTGCACCATTTTGCATCCGGCTTTTGTTTAAAGGCTGTAATGCATCACCCCAGACAGTTTCAATTCTCCCAACCACCTACCTCTAGTCCCTCCCTCAGCCTGTCTTACATTCCTCCACATGTGCAATCAAAATGAATCCCTGTGTACGCTCTGCATCTTTCGAATTTGCTGGCAATCTAAGAGTACTGTAACTTAGAACCAGTTGAGAATTTTCCTTTCGGGGAGGTAAAAATATAGCTTAGGGTGATGCAATAAAGCCTTTAATTCTGAAGTTTTCTAAAAGGAAGAAAAACTCTTAGTCCCTCAACATATCAAATTTGGGAAATAGATACTGAACAAAATCTCCCCCCCCCCCCTCCCAACCTGGACATGCCACTGGTCATTAAACACCGGATGTGAAGAACCGTTTGAACAAATATAGGCAGTTCAGCATGGTATATGATGCCTCGTTTGTCACTACTTGTCTTATCAAACTGTAACGTAGATTCACCAGATCACCCTGCTATATATTGCCTTGTACTTTATACTGCACGTAACTTTGCTGTGTGATAAATTAATGTGACACATACCTACGACGGTCACACAGTAGTAATAATGTTTGTGATGAATAATTTATGACAGTCGTATGTATGTTTCACGTTCTTTTATCACACACATCAATGTTTAATAACATGTAAAGTACACCGACACGTAATTAAATATTAATATGTGATCACTGAATGTAATTTTTAATAGCAACTGTCGTACATGTTAGGGTAATGCCCAATATTTAGTTTAGTACTTTATAAGTCACTATTTTGGACCTACACTGATGATGCAACTACTGTGCGAAGTTTCGAATGCTTTGCTGTACATGCTGGGAACTTTCCCGTACCTTTCTACATGTCTACGTTCAAATATGTACATTCTGGAAGGAACTGGAACTTTGCCTTCATATTTAGAATCATGTTATCGAACAGGTGTTTTTTTTTTTCACAAGAGATGGAATTCTCTCGAATTGCAAGGTTCTAGCAAGTGACTTTTGTATATACACCTTCGTCAATTGAGATGTTTCGAAGAATACTTTCACCTGATCTGAGAAGACATGTCACCCTCCCTGTGTGTTTACTTTGTGCTTGTGTAATTTAGCCTACACAGCGAGTCAACAGTGACCGGCAGCCATATTCATCGCCAAAGCCAGCCTAGCCTACGCCACCGAAGTCAAACGGTAGTGTAGTTTTATTCATTGTCTAACGCCAGCCTAGTCTAAACTCCCTGTACACCCGTCACTGTTGTGACCTTTCTACATTTTGAGACACTGTTTACCGATCACCTCCGTCGTTGAAGCTCAAGTTACGGTTACCAACGTTAACCGTCAGTCGCATTCTACGCCAACGGCATATCTAGCCATACCAGCCTGGTGACCGCCTACAGTATAAGATTTAGTCACCACAAAGTTGCAGTTACTAGGTAACTACCCTCATAGCTAAGTCTATTTTGAAACTATAATTAATTGAAAAACCTTATCATTTTAGCCTAATCAAACTTGTACATTGTAATCTGTCTGACCCTAATGTCAGAATGAGTAATTATATTCTAATTGAAATTTGAAGCAACACTCTCGTTCCATCTGTCGTCTGCTTGGGTACATATTTATTAGCATTCTTTTCTGTCGCCATTCCTTGAAGTACGTTATATACTATGTAAAATACATGAAGAATAAGTACGGTTGTCCCATGTTGTATGGCAAACTAAACACTAATGTTGTGCAACGATGTTACATCACTGATGAAGTTGTTTAATAATACGTCATTAAACTTTGCTAAACAATAAGGGATATGAAGTCACGTACAACAGTGGAATCTGGATCATACTTCCGCTAGATATACTTTTCAGAAAGCTGGCGATGAGTTACACAACTCACTGGAATGGGTTTCAGTTCTCTTGATGTAGATTTTAGCTTCCGGCAAGCCATCGATATGAAATCTATTCAACCTTTCTATTCAACCTATTCAACCCGAAGATTAGATCTAGGTAAAGGCTATGTAACACCATAGTCTAAGGCCTCCACTGTAAATTTAGGGAAACGATGTATTTCCTTCATCTTAAAAATAAGCGGTTTGTTTTACAGGAAACAATCATGTTTTTAAAACTTTAAAGAGGCTCATTGAGTTCGTTCATTCTTTCATTTATGTCGTCCACACAAATGTAAAGTGAAATTAAATAAAAAAAGACAACACACTAGAAAAACAATTGTTTAACGAGCTCGTGCCCAAGAAGAACTGCACAACAAAGAGTATAACGAGAAAAGCAGAAAAGAGAAATCATTGCTTGTGGACATGATAGATCATTGAAAATAAGGAAGGAGAGTGGCCTTCTTTTCAAGAAAAAAATTTCTCACAGGTAGAAATACAGTTATTTGTTGCTCAACAATAATTTGTACGCTCAAACTTTCCAAAATTCAAAGGAGGCATCTTCCGTTACTCATCACATGCATAATTTTTAAGGAAATGAAGCTTTTGCGGATGTTTTTTTCAAAAGACAATTATTGAAATAATTATTGAAACTATTTATTACTGCCATTTTGGTTTGTTCTAAACCCTAGTTGTTCAAGTTCTGTTAGTGTTTCATCAAAAGAAAAGGAACAAGAGGCACAAATGCACACAATAAAGGGAAAAAGATAATATGTGAAGGACACAAATTGCATATTGAAAGTTTTCAGTGGTATGCAACCCCGTAACCAAAACGATACTAATAGCAACACTCGATTTAGTTCAATAAACGACCTAACAGTCCCCCAAGGAGAGGATTTTTAGGATTTTTTCAAGACGTCTTCGAAGAACGCAAAGAAGGGCAATTACGGAATAACTAAAATGTAATTAGAACCTCAATCCACATGAAACATCTTAAAACATCTGAAATGCCTAGGTCAAAGGTCGTGTGATCAATTGTCAAATACATGTTTTCAGTTCAGTTTCGGCCAAACGTCTATCTCGAACCGTGGTCCCCAACCACGGTTAGTAGTACACCTTTGTTGTATCAGTGAACACCACCGGACTCCAGAGGGTACTGTGCAAAAGAAACATCTTGGTCAATTTTTATAAACAAATATGAGGGGGACCATTTTATGGCAAATTATAAAAAACGTTACGTCAAATATTTATGACAATACATCAGTGTTGGTTCCTCATTTCTCATACGGTGCAAATGGCAACCAGGAGACAGTGTAACAATTTTAGGGGTGCGGGGAGTCCAAAAGGTTGGGAAGCACTCTACTAGAGGGCTGAGTCAGTTTCCTTCAAACTTTGTCAAGGTGTAAAGACAGGATCATGCGAATCGTAGACTGAACAAAGCGAAGGTAAAGGTTAGTGGTCAGCGTAAGCAAAATTATTTCCAACTTAAAGGATAAGCTATACATGATCTTCACATTGGTACGTTGCTTTAAAAAATGAAAATAAGAAAAGTAAGTGTATCATGATATCTGAAAAGTGATATTCAATTTAAAATGAAGTGAGTTTGTTCAACGATTCCTAGTAAACTTCATTGCAATATCCAAAGACTTTCTAAAACACTCGGGTGTGGCAGTTCACTGACAGCGACGAGCAGGCACGGACCCGACGCAGTCATGATCGCGTTTTCCGGAATGGTATTTTGGAAGGCGTGACTAAGGCACCTTTCTCCACGAGTCAAAACGTGGCAATAGGCCCTTAATTACTAAGTTATCACATCGCACATACGGATCCGTCAAAGCCCACAGAGAAAATGTTTTTAAAAACACTGGCTCACTGATGTCACTTCCTGGTGGAGACCATATAAATCAAAGTAAAGCAAAACGACTCGTTCAGAACGAATATCTTTAACTAACAATATCTGCACTGAACTGATGGTGAAACGTAGGCTTACCAATTCGCTCACAAAATGACTTTGCCTTTTGAGTTTCAACAGTTATTTTCCTTTTTTTTTTAGATAGAGATAAAAGGAGGAATTGCTTATGTCAGAACTACCGTATAGAATTTGTTTGATAGATAATGAATGAAGGATGAAGATTTTTGTTTTCATCTCGTCTGAGTTATTCCCGTAACAGTTGGTTGAGCGATGAAGAGACTTCCTCCTGTGACATTTGCTCGATAGATATATAAATGAGTCGACTTCATTTCTGTGACTGAACGAGGTCTTCTGTTGTGACACGATATCACTTTACGCTATGAATTCTTTCCAGTACAACCCACATTGATAATTGTTATTCTGATCGAGTTGGACAGACGCCTGAAGGTCTTTGGTCGACGTTAAGAGTGTTGTGGGTAGGACGGACTGTAAAGCGCGTAATACCGGAGATGCATTTATTCATCCACAGTAGACGGCACTAAGGATATGTTTTCCACCTTATGATCCTGAAACTGAAGTCATTTCTTGATTTGGCCCATGTCTTCAAATTTGATTCTACACCATTTCAACAGTACCTCCCGTCTACAGGACTGCCTCCTGACTTGTAGTTTTGGTTGATTTCTGACTTTCTTTATTAGAGATGATTAAAGACTAATGATGCTTAGAGATTTTGCTCCAAGAAATAAAACTGAACATTCAAAATCAAGAAAATCAAAATTAAGAATCGAAAAAGGGTTTTTGTTCAAGAACTCTAAAGATATATACAACAGATATACACCTTACCTTTAACAATTAAAAACTGGGCAAGTAAATGGATAATACCCCTCTTTAAGATGCGATCATAATATATACTCTCAGGTGTTTATGTAAATTATACCAGAACTGTGGATAACTCCATGTAGTGACACTTCCTGTGAACTTTACCCGTTCATGTTTCCGTTTGCTTCTATCCATTTATTATGACCACACAAATATATCACTTAACGTGTTGTTCCTAACCAATTGGTCCCGAAAAACCACTACGATGATTCCAAAACTATATCGACCCACATAAAAAAAAATTGAGGCTTGTTTGTTAAAAAGATTTTCCTTAATATTATCATAGTAGTCCTCGTTTAATTGAGCCATATTGACATCCAGACACCCATTCCGAAAAGAGTTGAGATAAAAAAAATTAACTTAGAAGTCTGTATGTTTGCAAACCTGTCAATCAGGGTTGATTGAAATCATGCCTACTTCTTAAAAGTGTAAAAAATGATAATTCTTTTATGTCAGTCAATTGTTTGATTTACATCGAGTTTTTAATGAAAAAAAATGAAATTACTATCGGCTACACAAATTTAATTTTCTGAACAAATTGTGTGAACACACACACACTTACTAAATGACTAAAAAAAATCGAAAGGATCTATTTATTAATCCTATAGCAAACAGTAAAATATGTGTAATTATCTTGATGGATAGAAGTGTCCACTTCTATCACAACACATGCCGATACACATCTGTCACGGATACAATATTTTTGTCTGGGGCGTACCAGATTCACCCATTGTGGGAAAGTGTCTTCCATCTGAAGGATTTCCATAGAAATGGGTGCTTTCATGGTGTTCGACTTTTAAGACCACAAACCATCAACTGTGAGATGTCTGCGATAAACTATTAAAGGAACAATTCATCAATTTTTGATTTTTTCTCTCTTTTTTTTTAAATAACCCCACTGTCAACTTCCCACACAAAAGCAACAACAAATTACGTTTAATTTCTTTTTTTTTCCAGAAAAAATTGACATTTAAGCCCAGACATTTCTTGTCTCATTTGTGGTAAGACGGAACACAAATGTACCTCAAGTCTTGACCCTAATTAAATATTATAATTTATGCATTACGGTTCATGGAACTACAGCTCAACGATCCCAACAACCTCCGATAATTAAACTAAAGTTCCTCCTCACCGCGTGATCCCACAACTGTCCGGCTTAGATCTTTTTCAACTAAAATAAATTAAAACCAGAAAGTCAAATGACTTAGTGATTCCTTGCCGATATCTCATTTTTTTCACACACACACAATCACTTACAAACAAAAGCAACTCAGTGGAGAAGGGAAGGGACCATGTCAAAATGAAAAACACCAGAAAGCCAAAAGGCTTTGTAAATCCTTTCGACATGGTTATATTATAACAAACATGAATTATCCACATGACAAGTTTGAGATCAACTGCAGTTATTCTTCTTGAAACACCACATTAATAAGGCTTTAACCCAAAATGACCTTTATTTTGGTGACTTCAAATGACTTTTGACGTCCACCAAAAGCAATAGGGATCACCTACCCAGTATGGCCAACCCACACATAAAGTACAACATCAGTCAACATTACCCTTCTGGAGATAATGTGTTAGCAAGGTTTGACCTCAGATGACCTCAAATGACCTTTGACCTCCACCAAAAAGAAAAGGAGTCTTCTACTTAGTATATACAATCCACAAATCAAGTATGACATCAGTCAAGGTTAGACTCCTGGAGATATTGGGTTTACAAGGTTTTAACAGTTTGACCTCTCGTGACCTCAAATGACCTTTGATCTCCACCAAAAAACAATAAGGATCATCTAGTTAATATGACCAACCCACATACAAAGTACGACATCAGTCACAGTTACCCTTCTGGAGATAATGTGTTTACAAGATTTTTACAGTTTGACCTTTGGTGACCTCAGATGATCTTGACCTCCACCAAAAACAGTAGGGATCATCTACTCAATATGACCAACCCACACACCAAGTATGACATCAGTCACAGTTACCATTCTTGAGATATTGTGTTTACAATGTTTTCACATTTTGGGCCCTGGTGACCTCAAATGACCTTTGACCTCCACCAAAAACATCTACTTAATATAACCAACCAAGACACCAATTATGAGATCATTCATGGTTACCCTTCTTGAGATATCGTGTTTACAAGCAAGGCGTCACACACACACATACGCACGCACGCACACACACACACACATGCACACACACGACATCACCATCGAATAGATTCCTTCTGCCTTCGGCAAGGAATCAAACAAACTATCCCACTTCAACTGTCGTTATTACACCCATCACACTGATCCCACAATTGTCGCACTTAGAGCCCCTCTTTCTCTCCTCTTCAATGATTCGGCAATGATCTCCTTTGAGTCTTTGCTTGCATGTGTCCTTGGGCCTGCTGTGCAGTATGTGTGTGTCTGTGACTATTAATTATATGGGTACACTGAACGCATAGTGTCGGAGATGAGCTGATACGGAGCCCGTAAAAGTCCAAATTACAAAAAAGTGTCTTACTTTCCGTCGGTCTGTCTGTACCTGTGTGTTTATTTCTGATTTCTGTGTCATCGCTTCTGCTTGAAGTCAAACATTTTAAAGGCAATCCAACAGGTCCGGATATCTGTCAATTTTTGACTTTGGAATAATCTCTCAACGAACGGAGGTTTCGACAGTCCATCCAGTTGCCCACAGGCTGCATATAATGAATAATCATGCGGTGTAGTTGGCAATTGTTATCTTTTATTCTTTCTTTGGATGAGACGCGCTGAGTATCGACTCTCTGCGTATTTAATTCCACGACTGTGAACTTGTGTAGATGTTTCCAAGTGAGAACTGAGAACAGAAAACGGTCAATCGAACTGAAAGACGTAGGCTATCACTAAGGTTTTGTGACAAGTGACACTCTATTTTGTACCTGTTGCAAGTGACACTGTACATTGGCTTACCAGTGAGAAGTGACAGGACAGTTGATTACGTATTGTACTTGTAACGAATGACTTCCCGATTTGTCTCATTGATGTGTGACATTTGACAACGGTATGAGTGACGCTGGATTTGTGACACTTGAATTATTGTACCACAGTGACACTGGAGTAAGTGACATGTAGTAACGTTAAATTTGGTCTAAAAGTAACAAGTTGTACTTTATTGTGTACTGGTGACAAGTGAAATTTAACTGGTGTACCATACGAGTGACAGATTACATTTGATGGTGTATCTGGTGGCAAATGACTTTTCATTTGAATGTCACATTAAAGTGACACTTAATTCAGAGTACCAGTGACACTGGAGTTATTATACTGTGAACCTACATTAAAATAAAATGCTTTTAATCTGTGTGTCCAACCGATTCACAAAGAAACTGCAGCAACTTCTGTAAATTTACAACCGTTTTACCACAGTAGCTACTACTTTATGCTGTAAATCTGTAGCACAAAAAAAAAAGAATAAAAATGACGGATTCTTTATCCGACAGGTTCACTATTCCATTTTCTTACCTTTCGTTCTTCTGTGCTCTATTTCCTCCTCATTCCCCTCTTTCTGTAAGTACGTGCAGTAGCAGTTTTTAATTCCAAATTCCGTGTAATCCTGACCTACAACTTTTAACGTGACAACTAACCATAAACATAGCCTATACACGGTCCTCTACTTTTTTATGAATGATTATATTTCTGCATTCCGTATACCCCTGACCACTAATCCTTCAATCACCCTTACCATTATCATCATGTATATATGTGTTTCTAAACTTTCTCTACAACCTTTAATCGGTACATGTTCCACGAAGTTTCACTCCTTTCACATTCCAGCTCACGCAGGAAGCTTAAGCTATTTAGCTTATCAGCTAGTCATATTATCGTCAGCAGCTAAGAGCTGCCAGCGGTTTACTTTGCATGATATTTTCATGACATAACATTTCATTCCATTGTGTCTCCTAGGCTGGCCTATTCTCGTATTTTGGGTGTGCAACGTACCGTGCCGTATCTACGTTAACGACTCTTATGGTGGGCCTAGCGTGCCATAAGTCTAGAAATTGATATATGTCGAATTAAATCGTCATATGTCAATTTCTTATACCTATTACAGTTTCAAGTCCTTTCATTGGTTTACATTAACGCATGACACATTTTAAAGAAGTTGATTGGAATAAACTGTCATATGTCGAATTAAATCGTAAAAATTGCAACCGATTTGTAGCATAACAGGAGTAACTGTGGTGTAGCGGAGCAACAGTGACAGGTGTTATTCCATTGCGACTATGGTAGGCCATGCCTTTGATTTGTGTGTCACTGACGTGTGGCACTTAATTCGGTGCAACAGTGACGCAGGTGTTTGTTTTCCATTCGACATTGGTTATTGTGTGAGAGTACGCGTCATTATAGTAACATTGACTCTGGACTACATGCGACAATTACACCAGATGCAATATAAGCGACGACACTGGATTTATTGTACTAGTAGCAATGCATCAGTTACATGTGACACTCAAATGGTGAACTTGTTACAGGTGATACGATATATTTTTTCAAAGCCTACAACCGATACACAATGTCGAAATTACTATAGTGCAGTGAACTGTTATACATTTTGCTAATTTGCTCAGGATAATCTTTTGCAACAAAGGAGAAGACTAAATTATACTGTCTTCAACAATTCATATATTTATAGACAGAATTTGAGTGTTTCCGTCAGTAATTAAACGACTAGTAGACTAAAAGTTGGTAGTAGTGTTAAGATAAACAGGGTGTTTGTTTTAAAGAAGACTTCCATATTTTTTAAAATCAATGTTTGTGGATGCAGAATGATAGATTATTCAAAATAAGGAAGGACAGCAGCATTCTCTTCAAGAAATAGGCTCCTCACGGCAAATAGAATTTCAGTTATTTGTTGCTCAACACTAATTTGTTCACCTAAACTTTTCAAAATTCAAATGATGCATCTTGCATTAATCATCACATGCATAATGTTTTGAGGAGATCAAGCTTTGGTAGCTGTTTATTGATGAGGCTGAATGGTTTAACAATGAATAGCGCTTTTTTTCTTTTGAAAGTTATGTTGGTGTATTCTAACCGCACTATTTCCCTTTAAGTTACAACTCAATACAATGTTCAGTAACTCAATGTTTAACTGCAATAGACATACCCCATGTCTGTATTCTACAGTTTACCAATGAACAAGCAATGATTCTGTAAACCTAAATAGATAAAATACGTGCCTCCTGCGCTATTTACTTCACCCTTGTCAGACCATGCTCAATTCTTTATTGGTCTAGCAGTCTTCGTGACAATTACTTCCCTCTATTGGAAATCATCTCCATCTTGATCGCTATCTTATTTACAACAAAGATCTCATAGGCTCGAAAAAAAAAAACTCGTTTTTGCAAGGTTTCATCAAACAGTTGAGTGTATTACGAATAAGGCCAGACATTCTAAAAATAACTTCTGTGGCTTCAACAACATTTTCTCTGGCTTTTGACTGAAGTACGATAAAATTATTAAAATGCTCACCTATAGCTCTCGATATATCTTAAACATAAAATGTCATCACAATAGGGTGTTTTGTGAAGAAAGAAGAAAACATTATTTTCCACTTTTGTTACAAGTCTTGACCAGTTAAAATAAAAAGTAAACACATTTTCAGTTCTTTGGCGTAACTCCTACGGGGTCGGACCGTGTTGACCGGGGGGTCGGGACGGGATGGAAGGATGGGGCTCTACACTGGTGCACAGTAATTGAAAAAAAAAGGATTGCGTCCATTGGTCATATAGGATATCAGTAATGAGTCCTGTCAGTACCGCATGTCGTTTCTCACTCATGCAACTTGTACAATGTAGCCAGGTCCAGGGTTCATCTTTGTACGGGCTAGTCTTTGACCATCTCATAACGATCTAACCATCGATCGCCATCAAAAGATCATCAAAAAACATTTATCGACCTTTGACGAAAGGGACCATTACCGACCAACACATACTAACCACAACCATCAGTGACGATAAATCAATCAATCAATCAATAATAGATGACCGCCTGCAATCACCGACGACCATTGAACGTCAAAGACGACCTTTTTTACGACCAAGTAGGTGACATTTACTATCTTAGAACTAACATATTTTCATCTATTAGTAAGTTTAGAACTCAAGTCACCGTTTTTGTAGAACGCGAAACAGTCGAACTGCACAAGTACCGTAGTGGGCCTTAAAGAACGGAAGGCTTCCGATCTGTTATCAGCTATTACATCTTTTAAGTTACCATGTTCGCTAGTTTTACAGTCAGTGTGATAGAATATGCTGCTAACAATAAAATGGAGAACATAAAAAAAACTGTATAGATGATGTGTATATATAGTTATTGAACTTCAAGTATAATCAAATACGCAGCATTGCAATGTATACTGACTCTCTTACCGACTGTATAATGATCGCTCATTCACACAAGATCATAAAATCACTTATGATAATGCCAAGGCAGGCATATATAGTCTTACACTTTTCGTTTAACCTGAGAGGAAATTGTAGATCAAACATTTTGAAGAGTCGCCTCATATCTTCTCGATGTGGAGGCCTTCTTTTTAAACTAGGTCAGTCGGCATGTGCCTTGAATGTTTACCTTCGGTCACACTTCCATTAGCCCACTCAGTATAGACATTTCCCCCTCTAAAGATCGGTTAGGTCTAACTTGTATTATTTTCAGAGAGGTACAAAGCATCTGTGTGATATTGGACAACATATAAGGTCGACGAAGTGGTACTCTTAACTAGGTAAAGATAGATGAAGATGTGTTTACCTAACTTGGTCATCGTCACCTGATAACACTAACTTCAATTTCTTATAAAAGTTTAATTCTTGAGGCACACTTAAAACTGATTTTTGGCATCTGCGTGGACGTTCAACACAACAATTGCATTTGGCCTACAGAAAGTCTCGACAATCTCACAAACAGCTGTGTATGTTAATTTGTGCTGTATGTTAACTTTCTAAAATGGTTTTGGTATAGACTACAGTATTTTAATGTTAAAGGTAATAACTCTACTACTACGTATAGATGCAAAAAGGGAATATTTGTATGCAGTCTGCAGTAACATGATAATATATATATGTATATATATATATATATATATATATATATATATATATATATATATATATATATATATATATATATATATATATATATATATATATATATAGCAAAAGTTAAGTTTCACGTACTCTCCAAGGTTAAAATAGAAAAGAAGAAACAATGCAGAAAATAGTCATAACTGGTTGAAGCAGTACAAAAATATGAATTTCGAAAAATTAAGAAAAATTCGTATCGTATCATTCCCAAACACGGAATGGCTATAGCTGTGCTTTATGCACAAGTGAAAAACTGTTCATCATCACAATAAAAAAAAGAAGACAAAACCTCCTTAACCTACGCACAGAGCTGATCGCCTCATGCAGACACAATAAGATTAAAGATTATATACAGCCAGTAAGGAACTTAAATGTTGAAACACAAATACAACTCACAGGTAGGATATTCAGACAGACACAGCCATCTGAAGAGTGCAGTAGCACGAAACCTTGGTAGTGGCTTAGGATTAGTGACTATATCACTAAACTATTAAATTATTTTTGCTCTGCAATTTGTATCGTACCGAGCACTCTTACCCCACTGTGACTACACCCCTTATCCATATATATATATATATATATATATATATATATATATATATATATATATATATATATATATATATATATATATATATATACGGTAAGTCTGCAATATTCAGCATATTGTCTACATTGTTAAGTCTGCGATATTGCACCATGTCGTCTGCATCCTTAAGTCTGCAACATTCAGCATGTTGTCTGCATCATTAAGTCTGCCTGCATTGTTAGGTCGGCGATATGCAGTGCTAATGTCGTCTGAAATTGTGATAAAAGGCTTCATGAAATGTTCTCAGTGTGCCTGCATCTTTAATTATATTTTGCGAGTTTTTGAAGGCCACAATCTACTATGCACGAAATTGGGTGCCCTTTCCATTTGTAACGGTTATATTTAAATGACTAAACCTCTCCCGTTTTTTCCTTATTTCTTGTATCTTTCTTTTTGACACAGCTCATGGTTATTTTCGTACGGAATTGTGTCAAGTTATAAGCCATGGATCCCTGAGAAACATCTTGCGTCACTTGAAAGCCTGCGGTGAAAAAAAAATCACGAACTTTCAAATGAAATTCATGCCTCGGTTGCTAGAAATCAGAGGCTGCCATCCTATACTGCCAAAGTCGCACAAATACCGGCAATACTAATTAATCAATTGGTAGTCACCAGGTTCCGTTCTGCTTCGACTCTGTGCTGTAACATTCGAATAATTATAATAATAATAATGCTGCTAGGAATGCTTCATTTCTTCATGTGCTTCAGTAGCTGTCAAACTCACCCAATCACAAAGATATCAATTAATTTCTGTCACAAACGTCAAACGTATATCCAATAGCATAAAACCCTTTTCCATGCAAAATTTGTCCTAAAGCAAACAGTGAGATTAGCTGGTGTCACAACCGTCAAATTCTTTTAAGTTTCATACCCGATATCACGAATCAAAGGTTACATTGGTATAACAGACTATATGAGAATGTGTCATTAGTGTCAAAATTATTGCAACAAATCAGTGTCATTATCAATCAAATGTATCTTATATTAACTGTTAAATTAACGTATAACGGTTAAAACCGGCAAACCGCCGATGAATTGACGGTACAAACAGTCGAAGTACTCCGTAAAATCGACCTATCCAAATCGCAAAAATAAAAGAATTCTAACAGTAAAATTAATCCTCTAACAACCACGATTGTGTTCCCTCAACACCGAATTACGGTAAAGAAGACTGTGTCATAAAAAGCACAAAAGTTCAGAATTCATCCTATTTTGTTGGACTGTCATTTAATTATCTAAATCTGAGAAACAACATCACTTTCATTAGTTTTAATCACGCTTGCCACCCGGCCCCCCCCCCCCATTCCATGTTAGGGACATCCTAACTGTGTCTGATATCATTAAATCGTTACTTAACACAGACAACGTTTCATAGAACTGGGTATCATCCATCTGTGACATACCGGTAACCGTCAAATTTAATTACGCGGTAACCTGCGATAATCAAATTTTTTCCGCGGTATCACCTCCTAATGTGTTATATAACCATCATTTTTTTTTCCACAGTGCATTAATATCGTACCTGTCTGAAATAACCGTCAAATTGATTCTAAAGTACTTTTGATCATTCACGTGTGGCATAACCGTCAAATTTATTTTTTATTATGACATTCCTGTTATCGTCAGAATACGTGTCAAGTGCGCCAATTTATTCAAAAAAAGTACCATTACCATTCACTTGTGACGCTCTTCGTCAATTTTTAATCTCGAGTACCATTATCGTTCACGTGTGACAGAAATCGTCCAATTTCGCTATATTCCGACATCATTCATCTGTGTCATCACCGTGAAATTGACGGAACAACGCTGACACATGTGTCCGTCAAATGTAGGTCGCTATCTTATAACTTATTTTTCGACATTACCGATACCTCAGGTACGTCTTTAACCTGTCAAAACTATGTGGAATAGTCCTACTCCAGTACCGTTCGAGTGTTATAATTCGTCCTAAATTTCAACTAAAAATAAAACCCAAAAAACAAAATCGATTTTTTTTTTCCCCTATGATACGTTATTTGTGTTGTTGTTGTTTTTTTTCACATGTCATGTGTTACATTATATTTTGTCTCATATACATTATGTGCTTCGTCTCACATGTATACGTCGAATGCATTTGTCTATATAATGCTCTGCAATTTCGTTCTGAATCACAGAATTTAATTTAGAAAGGTACGTAAGTTCAGTGTCATATTTCCCCCTCGGAGATTGACAACCAGATGCAAAACTTAACTCATTCAAAATTAATAACCCGCATCATTCATGCGTGCCGTTCGCTGGGTTTAAATATCCGTCAACTGCTTATATTAAAAGTAGAAATTTCGAAAACGCATCCGCCAGTAACCCTTGATATCAATGTAGTTGCCTTTTTGCCCCAGATAGTCAATCAAATCGTTTTTTTTTTCACTAAACGCAAATCCCATTCCGAAAGTATACACTGGAATGTAAGCCAAGTAAACTCAAGCGTTTACTTCATTTTAAATGTCTTATCTGTTTGTCATTTTCGAAGGAGTTGGACAATTAGACATCGGGATAAATGCACCAATTGCCACATGGATTGCACATAAATTCAATACTGCTTTTCACAGCTCACAGCACAGTCAACAGTGCTGTGAACTGTCAACAGTCAACAGAAAAAGAAAAATGTATCATGCAGACAATATTTTACAGCAGATTGATAATTTAAAGCTTTCTGTGTAGGTTAGAACTTCATTTTGTATGGACAATTTCTGTTAACATAACAAAAGACAATCAGTCGCCTGGAAACAAAAGAAACGTATATTTTAATTAGCAAATACAATAATAATTAATTTTTTTTTTATTTTTAGGTACTGTTTTGTTTGTGGCTTACCAGGTAGTATAGACTGAGAGGCATCACTAAAATAGCCAGCAATAAATCTGCAGTTGCAAGACTCGCGATGACATAATTTGCCATAGACTTGAGGTTCCTCTCTCGATAAACCGCTATCAAGACAAATGAGTTTCCAATGAAGGTCCACAGTATCAACGCAACTAACGGCAAAGCGACAAATTTATGGAGTTCACCACCATCTTCGTCTGTTTCAAACAAAGAAATGTTTGCTAGCGTCGTCATGTTTGCTAGCTTCGTTATCTGATGGTAATGTTCAAACGTAGGTTGCCAGGTGGCTGAAAGATTTGGAAAAAGTTCCTGAGACATGTTTAGATTATGGTTCCTCCAAAGTTAAAGTAAAAAAAAAGGAAACAGCGTAAGTGATTTCTTCCTTTGTGACCAGTTCACGACAGTGTTTCTCCGGAGTTCCGCGGGGTAATAAGGTTCTCTCTATTTCGCAAGCTCAGGCAGTCCAGAGCTTCTGATAAACGACAAAAATTTCAGCTTGTGCACTAATTAAATGACAAGATTTATTGAACCGAGGTAACTATTTTCCAACCGATTGGCTCAATAAATACCAACGTAGGAGGTAAGGATCATTCCACAGTGAAGAGAAAGAGTTAGAGCTTGGCGGAGAGAGGTGGAGAGAATGGAGATAATACTTACAGGTATACTGTAGGTTGATATGAAATATTAAAAATCAAATCTTCAGTGCAGCTATATTCGAAAGGTGGGTTCGTTAAAATTAAGTCTCCAACGGAAATCAAGAAAGTGTATAATACCGTTATCAGATCATATGGGTGCCGAATCTGCTGAAGCGAGAACGCAATTCTCCCTATGACGATGAACGTTAGCGTGGGTTTTTCGTTTTACTACAGGTCAAACGTGTCTCACCCAAGTGACGTATATTTGGTGTTTGCATAGTATAAACATATTAACTGCATTTTATTCCTTGTACGCTCCACGTATGAGCTAATCCGGCTGCGTATTAAAAATGCACCTCTTAAACACCGCACAGTGTCAGTAACGTTGGCAAATTATTAAGGAGAATACACGATTCCAATGAACCGGCTGATAAACCTGTTTAACATAACACGCTTATAGGAGCACGAATTAAGGTAAATGTAATGTTTAAGGAAGGACTGCTCTGGTCAAGGAATATTTTCAACATTTCTCAAGGTTACCAAAATGAAAATTGTGTGAAACGCAGTGAGTCCAATAAGTCATTGCTGTTCTTTGAAGTGCGGATTATTTAGGCCACTTGGCCCCAGTGGGAATAATTAGACAGGCTATATTGCAGATTGAGCTCAAAATGTGAATATAACTCTTAGATTTTCATTGTATTCCTTTTAAACGAATTAGAGTAATAAAAAATCAAAGGATACCGTATTCAATTGGTTGGCCTGTTATGACATGACAGATATCCCATAATGCAATGCACCACGACGAAATAAGAATTTGTTTAAAAAGCCATAACTTCTAAACAGAACTTGCTTTTGAGATCTCTTTTTCATCAATAAAGAGAAAAACACATTCCTCGTATATTAATGAATTCAGTTCTTTTCAGAGGGTAATCCTTTAAACTTGAACGAGTTATTGTGTATTGTGTGTGGTCTATATCATACCTAAAATTGTAAAAAAAAAGTGATGATTGGTCTAACTCATATACCATATTAATATTTCATCATTATATATATATATATATATATATATATATATATATATATATATATATATATATATATATATATATATATATATATATATATATATATATATATATTAATAAGGTATATGACGTTGACAATACAGTTGCTTTTGTCATGTGCACCTTCCTGCATGGTGTCACGGTGCATGGTGTTGACTCATCTTCATCATTGTAAAATCAGTGTCCATGAATAACGTGAAGAATCATTGGTTAATTTGGTTGATCTACAATAACGAATGCAATGGTGATATAGGGTAGGTGTGGGCTAGAACTCGAATTTTAGATTTATGTTCATCTAGTTAGGACATGATATAGGAGAAACGGATGTACGACTCGCATCTCTTATTCATTTGTTCATTCGTTTTCTATACAGCCTTGTTCAACAAAATACCATACATGATAACACTAAATCGTTCAAGTTTAAACATCTTAATTGTTTTGTAGGTAATGTAGAGGTTAAACAAGAACTAAAATCAAACAGAATGGGAACCATCCGTATAATCTGTACAGAATAGCTAAATAGATATAGCTTTGAACATAGGCCAACCGGTGCATTTCGTCCTAACCATGCATGGTGTTCCATATGGATACCATGTTAGTTACTAACTAACATTAAAGACACTCATTTTAACGAACGACTGGCAATTCCGTCTGTCTGATAATCAATACTTGAAAGATGTGTGTTTGTGGTTCATCTTAAAGGAAGACTATAGTGCACAGAAAAAGTTGTGGAGTCTTTCTCACAGCTACCTATCCTCGTATAGCCTTACCCGGATTATAAACTACCTCCTGAGGGATGAATGACAGTTCCTGTACAATGGCTAATACCTGGGTTAAAGAAAACACATGCAGCTAAGTATAGTAGATAGATTAAAACAGTACAATTGCTAAAAATGTGGTTGTCTCGTCTGCAGCGTTGACTATCATACTTCCAGGGATCTTTTTAAGGTTTCATTACAGCATTTGTTCCCTTTTCCTTTACATACGCATCTGAGTCTTCCCGGATCAGACGGTTTATGGTTTTTTTTTCTTCTTTTTTTTTTTCTGTGCAAACAGAAGTACAACCACACCGTCTTAAAACGCGCCGTGATTTGCTGCAGCGAACCCATAAAGAAAGGTTGTTTTGATAATTATTACGGGCAGAACGTTTTGTGATATAGTAATTTCTTAGTACTTTGTATAGGTTTCAGACGTCACTCGTCTCCTACTGAGCCTACTGATTATAAACGGTCCGAGAACATTTAAACACACGTCACTCAGATTGCTTCGATTTTACGCTCCGTCAGTACAGTTTTAAATCTTTAATTTCAATCGAAATTTTTGACTGGCGGCACTTTTCAGAGCGACTTTTCCCTACAAATCGTCCTCGGGGCTTTCCGGCTGTGTAGCCACGTGACCCGTATATGTGGGTACCTTCAATCATTATACCACAAGATGGAACTAGAAGAACCTCGTAGCCGTCAATAAATAATAATGGTGATGGTACAAGGGAAAGCTATTACGTGGGACGGTACTACGATAATTCCTGCCTAGATAGTTTCAAGTCCTATAATTGATATATATATTAGGGCTAAATGTTTGACAAAAGATTTAATTGGCAAATAGCCAAAAACTTAAAACGTGAGACGGCCACTTTTACACACATCGCAGTATCCATTGGTCAACTGTTACCTGAAAAATTATTTGCGATGTACACAGTAGCAGTGATATGTTATTTACCTTGTACGTACGTGCAACGATCACATTTTTAGCAATTAATTATCAAGAAAGTGTTCTTCTTTTCTCCGAAAGTCGTAAACCCCTTAAAGTAATACAAAAGAGGAATTTCGGAATATTGGAAATTAAAGCGGCACAATAATCACCGCCCATAAATATGCTGATATAAATCCAATATATATTGTCACATCTTTTTGTTATTTTTTCACACTTTTTCCTTCCTGCCTCTAAGTTTATACTGAATTCTCATTAGGCCATTTAATTGCATAATATGGCCTTGACCAATGTCTTGAGATGGAGCGTGAGAACCCTACGTGAAAATAATTGTTGACTGTTTCTCTTCAGTTTGTTTCTCTTAAGTCAAGGTGAAGTTTAATTTGAGTTTAATTTAATAAACGACCTTGAATGAATAACCGAATCCCTAAAAACATCGAAAAAGCCTATGAAAATGATGAGCAGGTATAACTCAATCTGGGCTGGAGACAACGCAGTGTTATGAAGAATTAACTAACTCTTTGTTACTTAGAACTGAGCTTTCACCAACCCACGACAATAACACCTTACTGGGAATTAATCGTTTGTTTGTTTGTATTAACATTTATTTCAGTCCCTTTTGAAAACATTTGCAAAATGACAATTGAAATGGAAAAGTTATACAAATACGAGAAAAAAAGAAAGAAAAGAGACTGTTCACAGTGTTGAAACTGGGTCGAAAACAGGATAGAACCTTGTTGATATTTCTTGTTTGGATAACTTCCCTACTTTTTTTTTGTTGTTGCAGCATTCGATTTTTTTTTAAATCTAAATCTGAATCTAAATATCATGTGTGATACATTGTACATCTACGTTTATATTGATGCACGTTCCTTTGTTCTCATCAGAGTCCGCTGGGAAAACTTCATGCATGCACGCGCGCACTCACGGGCACGCAATACTAAATCATGCATGTGCACATATGAACTTCAAGTACTTGTAATGTATGTCAATTTTTAACTCAGCTGTGTGATGTACCGCCATTATTTTTCAATTGCATATTCCGGCAACTTACTTTCTCCTGCAGAGTCAAAAACAACTGTCTTTACTGCAAAGTAATCTTCTGAATTTATTCCGTCGACGGAAACCCTCTGAAACCTGCGCTGATATTTCGTTGCGTCGGACGAGTGTCACCTGCTGAGCAAGAAAGCGGACTTCCCGTTGCGATGCGCGTTCACTCAATGAGAAAGAAAACATGGCGATTGAGGTCATTGATAGAATATGCTGATACGGTGTTAAATTGACTGACTGAAAGCAGTGTTTTTTTTTTGGTCGCATGAAAATTCTCCTTTGCTCCATCAACAAAAGATGTTGCCATATTGCAAATAACATGGCAAGTCAAATAATATAGCCACGACGCATTGACGTTCACGGTTCACGCTATGTATAGCGACTCATATTTACAGTTCTGGTAAAATCTAACAACGTACACCGCTAGCTACTATGAGGGGCTTGCGATTTAGTTACTGCTCACGTCACGGACAGCGTATCTTTGTGAACGCGTCGTCTGCTCAAGTCCTTCACCCGTCGAAGTCTGTTTCGAGCATTCTGTGACGTCACACGTGTGAAAAAGTCGGTCGAACGGTGAAATAACCCCGGAGAACACGGTCTCGATTTGGGTATAGTAGACGAGGGGGGAAGGGAGGAGGGAGGATGCTTGCGCAGAAGCTTCAAATAACGTAATCATACAGTGGTCGACTTTGTGAACGTACCAAGGTGTTGCCGTTCCCGTGACTTCATAACAACATTGCTCTCATGACAAGTTAAAGGGTTGAAATGTACATAATCAGTTATTGACCGAAAATCCAGGTTAATGGCAGACGATCTTGGATTAAGAAGCTCGAAATACAAAATTATTTTAATAATCTCGGATTCCCGATGGCAAAGATCATCGAGCTTTAATGTTGGATTAACCACCAACGACACATTTGACTTGTCAAACCTAGTTTCAGTCACAGGGCAAATATCTTGAACTTTCACTAGCTTCCACAATTGGCACGATACTGTTTCATCCCTGACAAACGATAATTCAGGATTATCGGACGAGAATCCCAAGATCATCAAACCGTGTTTCGATATAACGGGTTAATCACAACACAATTGGATATATTGGATTGCCGACGCATCACAAACCAGGTTTATATCAAACTAAAATTCGATGATTTTGGGATTATCAGTCCATAATCTTGGACGTTCTACTTATCGAACTTTGATCCTCCTTATTATTCGTCAAAGTAATTGATGATATATCTCAATCAGCAGCAACCACGTATGACAAATTACTGTGGCAACGATATGCGCAAGTGCAGCGTGTACGTTCGTAATCAAAGGAGGATAGGGAGTTGTAAAATACATCTTACATAACTTTTTGCACTTTCTTTTTCCTAATCGAGTTGAGGCAAACCTATTTAACAGATTCGTGGTTAAGAAAAAAAAAATGATATGCCAATGACAAATTTTGTCAGAGAGCGTCCCAGTAGAGAGAAAAAAAAAACGTTCCTTTGTGAATTTTTTATATTGTGGTCCGCAAGGTAATATTCATGAGTATGTATTTTATAACTCCCCTAGCTTGAACATGGAATGCTGTTTGGTCGAAGGTTATCAATCTTCACCTGGACTCTGCAGGTAAACATTGATGGCCTTCAGCCAAAAGCAATCCTGATGGAAAGACAGAAAGGGGCATAAAACACATACATATGAATACTATCTTGCAGGCCACAACAGTAAGAGAAATTCAAAAATTAAACTTTTTTTTCTCTATACTGGGGCGCTCTCTAACAAAATTTGGCAGATCATTGTTTTACCACAAATCTAAATAGGTATGCTTCTACTCGATTTGGAGAAAAAAAAGTGCCAGAAAAGAGTTACGTAAGATGTATCTTACAACTCCCTATCCTCCCTTAACATGTATATAAGAAAAAAAGAGATATGAGCCAAGGATGAAGTGAATGCGGTTCAAAGTTCAGATGAAACATTGAAAAACTATGGACGAAGTAGACCAGATGCAGACCCATAGTTAGACGTAGGCGATTGTATGCTTCGTCACCAAGAATGTTCTTGAAGAGCGCCAGCACTTGAGGACGTAACCGCGTCCATCCCAAGAAAAAAAAAAGCGACTGAGAGAAAACAAGCTAGTGAGAGAGACTTTCAACACAACCCTTCTGTACAGTCTTCCTACAAATGAAATATAAACATATCAGTGATTGAATATATAAGTGATTGAATACACAGCCAAATTTATAACAGGCAATACGATTCGCCTACACATTGTCCTTAAAAGAGTATTCCTAGTGAGATTTTAATTTTTTTAATGAAAAAGCTGCAGACGCGTTACGCCACAATAATAGGGGCGCTATTTATAAATTTAAGCTAAGATAATTATCTTAGAATTTAACAAGGTATCGGCTACGGGTCGGCCAGCGAAAAGCAGTTGTACCACAAATATATGTAATACCCGCCATAAAATGGTTGTTATTACATTTATGGATGATACAGATGAGAGGGAAGCAATACTTAATTTTAACGTTTTTTTTAGCAGAGTACCTCATAAACATTAACAAATTTTAACTGCGCAAAAAACGAATGAACCTTTCTAATGCGAAAATTGGCGAAATGTATAACTTTAAACGGGAGGTAATTCGGTCGGGTTGCAACCCAAATCATCACCCCGAGTTTAATTATTTTCGAAATAATGGATCGTTCGGTGCTTGACAAACGAATATAACATGTGTGTAGCATTGACTTCACATTTTTACTACTGTTTCCTATTAAAACAAGTTTGAATGGTTATTCCATCATGGTTGATAAATTTAAACTTTCTTCCATATTGTACCAAGGACGTCATGGGCCAAAGGTTCCGTCACAGTGCGGATGAAGCGTGACACTTAGAGTTACAACTAACAACGGTCCACTATAGCCCCAACCAAACATACAGACATACATATAAAAAAAATGGTTCTGCAATGCAGCTGAGATGTAATAAGTCAAAGAAAATATATGGTAAAACGAGGTTTAAATATGCAGTAAAAATTATATTACGAAAATGTATCTACGAAGGTTCTGGTAATCATAAGTTTACGAGGCTGAAGGGGGGAGGGGGCAGATATGCCCCCAATTCGTGCAAATATAGTTGATAAATTCGGGCAAATGAAACAGCCAAGAGAAAGGAAATATGTCTTTTTGGCCATGGCAACGCTTGCTTAGTTTTGACAAAGGGATATCCTGCGATATGGGATATAATTTTATCCCATTTATGCAGGTGCCGTTCCCCTTCTCACCCCCTAGACCAAAATTCACTATATGGTAAAGAGATACTGTATTTCCCGCATCTTACTGCAGCCCCCTCTCTTTGAAACAGCCATTGTGATACCACCCAGGGCCCTAGCTAGGGTCATGTCCTTAGGGGTGTGAAGGTCCAAAATTCCGACTGGCTGGATGTTTTTTTTTCAACTGAGTCGGGCGACTGAGTCCGACAGTTTCGTACATTGCGAATGCCTTATCAGGAGCCGATTCAGAATCTTACAAAGGAGGGGTTGCAATCTCCATGAAAAGGGCGCTATCATTCTCGGAGGAACTAACAAAATATTGGGGGTAAGGGTGAGTAACTGTAGGACTATCTAAGCGGAACTTCACTATTGGTTGGCGCCGAGCAGGCTTTTTTTTTTTTTTTGCTACTAATTAACGGGATTTCGGCTATCTAAGCGGAGCTCCATCACGAGTTAGCGCGTAGTGTACAAGACATTTTTAGCTTTTCAAACCCCCAATGGCGAAACTGTACATCTCTGGTGTACTTGAGCTGTACGTACCCAACGTTTAAATTCGGATATCTTGTCTGAAATTCCCAAATCATTCAAAAAAAGTCAATCTATAAAAAATGGTGATACATATCACGTGGATTTAGGTGATAAAAGCATTATAATGAATTACGCATCTTCATTCATTTTGTTTAGTACTTGGCAAATATTTAGGGGCTTAACGCATAGATGTACGCTCGTCTAGGTTTTTTTTTTTTTTTTTTTGAGGGTAGAGATTTTTGGCCATGATTTTGTTTGTTACTAATTAACGGGATTACTATCTAAGGGAAGCGCCACATTAGTTGCGCGAAGAAAAGTGCGCAAGAAAAGTTTGGCTTTCACAAACTCCCCAGATAGCCAGAAACGTTGTTTCTCCAGTAGTCTAAACAATCCATGAAAAATGGTAATACATACGCCGGAATTTCCAGCGAAACGTTTGACGAGAGAGTGATTCAAAATTCTCAGCGAAATTTCAAACAAAAAAAAATCAAGAATCGTCTGTGATTCAGAAGGTGCATGTGAATAGAATGTAGAAGGTGGGGGGGGGGGGGGGTAACTATTGCTTACACGTCATTGAAATGACATATCAGGTGCCTACTCAGAGTTTTCAGCAGGGGTGGGGTCTGGCCTGGGTTGTAGCCGTATTGCTCCTACCGCATAGGCAGGACCATCTACCGCGGAGCGTGCAGGTAAATTGTTGGTTTAAGAGTTTAACAACCACCAGATATCCGGAAACGGCACTTCATGGGTGTATGGGCTGCATATACCCAGCCTTGAAGTAAGGATCTCTTATCTTTAAGAATAAAACTAACTCTGTTTCCAAATCTATCAAGTGCGGTGTCGCATAAGATTCTATAACCTATTTAGGCCCCTTGTTATTCATTTATACGTCAATGACCTCTGTAAAGCCAGCGACAAGGTCCATGCTGATGATACAAATCTATTCTACTCCAGTAACGATATCAATACCTTGTCAGAAACTACTCATGACTTCAAGAATATTTATAATTGATTCAGCGCTAAAAACTATCCCTAAATGTTAATAAAACTAAGTGCACATTTTTCGTTCTCCTTCTAAGCAGCGTAATGATCTTGAATATCGAACTTTGTGCAGGAGTGAATATCATTTTATCTAATGTTACTCATTTTCTTGGAATACTGATCGATAAGCACCTCACTAGGAATGATCTTCTTCCTTTACATCAGTAAGAAAATTTTTGAAAGGTTTTGGAGTTCTTCACTACTGCAGATTACGTCAAAATTCTCCCTATGAAAACATGGATCATTTATATACTAAAATTGTTTCTCCTTATTTACGTACTGTAATGTTGTTTGGGGAAGCACATATGTCACCAGGCTTCAACCACTTTTTAATTCTGCAAAAAAGAGCTATATGTTATATTAACTATACAAACAATCTGCATCACACTGCTCCACTTTTTTCCAGCCTCGATATTCTATAAATATATGACGTAGATCGTTGTTACGTTGGTATATTCGTTTTATATTGGTAACATAGCAATGCTGCAGTATCAATAATTTCTTTCAATTACGTAGTGCCAATCGCTGTATACCAAGTCGTGAACTCAATACACTAGTTATCCCTTACTTCAGACTTAAATCCTCCCACCTCACGATCCGTCTTGTTGGTGTCAAACTCTGGAATCCACTCGCTTTTGATTTATCACGGATAGCAAAACTATCAACAAACTTAAAGAAAAAAACATTTAAAATCTCACCTTATCAGCCACTACCCCTGACTTATATTTTGTTTCTCTTTTGTTAGTAGTTCTCCTTATCCCCGTCAGTTATTTTTCTTTTGTCTTCCTTTTTTACTTTTACTTACTTCCTTTTTTCTACCCTTTTTTTTAAGGGGTTATCAACGTTGATAAGCTTTTCTAAGTTTCTTTGCTGTTACTACTCACATCAAATCACGTTGTATATATAATTATTGTTGTGCTTACTTTTATTCTGAGGTTTGAAATAAAGTTGGATGAATCTGAGTCTGAGATACCCCACACCCTTAACGACCCTAATGCTACTGGCGTCGGAATAAAAGTTGAGCCTCAAAATTCGGGGAACGTAGTCCTACTTGAACGGATCTCGGGCAGAAATCATCTGTGCCCCTTGAAAATATTACCCCCCCCCCCACCGTCCTTGAACTCCTATGCCAAGAATTCACCTTTCATCAATTAAGGAACAACAACAAGAGAATAAAAACTGACACATTAACAACAAAGAAAGAAGTGGACTCACAGAAGAAGAGCCAAAGAAGAGAAAAAACATTCAAGAACGTAGACGATTAATGTTTGAATTTCAATTATGTGGGTGCAGTTTGTCCAAATTGTTAGAGCCGATTTCTGTGTTAAGGGGTCATCATATGGCTTTTGCAGGGACATAACTAGAATCAAAATTTTAGGGGGCCAGTCGCGTGACTGAGGGGACTACGTTGCAAAAAATACACTCATTTTTAAATATCAATATATTTAACCCTTATACTTCAGGGGACCTGCCATGTATTTTTTTTTTGGGGGGGGGGGTTCTTCAGGCTCCCTTCCCCCGTACAGTGACGGAGCTAGCAAATTCAGTCAGAGGGGGCAAAATGGCTTTAAGAGGTACTGTCTAATGAGAGAGACGCAATTGAAAAGGAGATACAACAGGGAGGTCAATTTATGCTATAGTCCTATACTAGATTGTCTCCGGTGTGATAGCTTAGAGTGCCGTCGTACTTCTGTATAATGTGTAAATATAACGACTGGCGGAATATGGGGCACTCAATTGCACCCGTCCGTGGGCTATTAGAAACATCCACTGCCCTTGCTGGCACGACTATTTGGGTTCCTACGTAGAGACTGTTGCGATTTTAAATATTTCGTCTTCACCTGCACGAACATTGTAGGCCTATGTACGTGCATACAGGTTAGTCAAACGATGGTACATGACCGGAACTTATTCAGTGAAAACTAACATATATAAAGACGATTTGTTTGGTTATCATGTCTCACAACGGATCAGTAAGGTCACAGATTTTGAGGCAATACGGCGTCAAATTAGTTGTGACAACCTTTCTAAATAAGAAGCCATAAAGACTATTTAAGCGGAGCGCCACCCTTAGGTTGACCCGAAGCGCCAACTGAAGGGCGCTTTTTAAACCCCCTTGACAGCCGGAAGCGGCACTTCCTGGATGTTATAAGCTGCATATGGACAGTCTTCAAACAGGGATCTCAAGTTTGCTTGCAATTTCTCGAATTAATGTGAACAAAAGTAAATCTATCAAAATGTTAATACATATCAGATGGGTTGATTTGATGAAGGAATCATAAATTATGCATCCTCTTTCAGATATTCTTGAATCACTTGGATGACAAATATTAGATGGGGATGAACACATCTTTAGTCCAATCGGGCAGTTTAGTCACAGTGATTGTTGGTCTCAAGAGACTCTAAGTGCGCTGCTATGAGTGTAGCTAGACTTGTTTTCTTTTTGAGCCTAGGACATGGATGAGGGGACACCAATGAGTGCGAAACAGAGCGATATGGAAACACAGTATGTCCCTGTTGCATTGGCGCAGACAGAATTTTTGATTAGGGGTGAACTGACAATTGCACTGAAGACTATATATAAGATTGGCGTTATCGTCGTCGGAGCATACCAGAAAAAATATTCAACCCTCACCAATAGATTGCTGAAAATCACCATCCCAGCTCAAATGTAAGCTCCAGAAAATGGTATTGCAAATATTTTCATATATGAAAAACTAATCTCATTTGGAGGCGTTTTCCGATGAAAAAGTGCGATGACAATTTGCACATTTCATGATGAATACTGTACTTGCTTGAATTTGAAGGCAGAAAATTAGCAACACCATCATCATTTCCCGGATGTAGAGGGCGCTGGAGTACTCAAACGAAAAAGAATCAGGAGGGACAATTAAGTCCCAATCAAGGACCCTAAAAATAAAAAATAAAAAACTAAGGCCTATATGCTACAAAACGCAAACCCGGTCACTCGGCATTCTTAAAGCCATTAACACTTTTTGTCATCACTACATCCTCAGACAAACCATTCACTCTTTTACTTCCCTCTGAGAAAAGTAACTACGAACATTGATCCTACTCAGTTGAACCTTCTGGAGTTAAACGCAATGACCTCTTGTATAAGTTTTCTCTTGGCAAACTTGAAGAAGTCAGAAAAGAGTAAAATCAATCAAAACCATGAACAATCTTGTAAACTTTTATCAAATCTCGCCTTAATCCTCTCAGCTCAAGTGAAGAGAGATTTAAGAGACGTAACCTACTATTGAGGAACAACATTTAAGGCACTAATCAATGTAGTAACCCTGCCTGGACTTTCTCAAGTAAACCTTCATACTTACAAAAATATGGATCCCAAGTTTTAACAGCATACTCTAAATGAGGCCTAACCCAACTGCTTATAAAGCCTAACAACAATATCTTGCTTGAAGGAAACTAAAAATTCTCTTAATCATACCAGGCTAAGATCCTATTCCCTCTTTTATTAGCTGCTTCAACACACTGCTTAGATGGTTTAAACGAAGAATCACACCTAAGTCCCTTTCAACAGAAACCTCTTGCATTGACTGTCCATTAAAAGTGTAAAAGCATCGCTAGGATTATTACTACCAATATGCATTACTTTGCATTTATCAATATTAAGCAGCATTTACCACTCATGAGACCAAGCGAAACCTTGTCTATAAATCCATTTGAAAACAGTTTTTATTACCTTCACAGGAGACCTCAGAATACAGTTTGGTGTCATCAGCAAACTTAATTGGCTCAACACAATACCAGCATCAATGTCAAGTTAGTAAAAGCGACAAAAAGAAGAGGACCCAACACAGTCAGTCCCGTGGGGACCCCATTAGTGACCTTTTGCCAAGAAGATGGACAACCACTTTAAACCACCCTCTGATCCCAATCACAGAGGAAATTCTGAATCCAGATCAGTAAATTACCGCAGATACCCATACTCTTTAAGCAAAATACGCTGGTGAGGAACCATATCAAAAGCTTTCTGGATATCTAGGAAAACAACATCAGCATACTTCTGCCTATCCAATAAAATAGTAACATCTTCCATGAACTCCAAGATATTAGTGAGGCAGGACCTTTTCTGACAAAAGTCATCCTAAGACATTCTTTTTTAATAAATGACTATTGAAGAAACCGAAGTAAGGCTTTTTAACAATAGATTCCATGACCTTATACACAACGCTAGTGAGACAGACAGGCCTGTAATGACAAGGCTCCCACTTATCCCCCTTCTTAAAAGTGGGGTGATGTTAGCCGACCTCCAGTCCTCAGGAACATAACCTTCCACCCACTAGATTTTACTCAAAACCAGTGACAGTGGAAGACAGAGGTAATGATCAAATAACCTCAAAAAATTGGATAGATTGGATCCGGACCATGAGCTTAACAAATATTGATAGAAAGCAACTCCTTCAGAACTGCGTCACTAGAATAAACGATTGAGTCCCAATTTGGGAATTCACCATTTCCATTGGCAAAAGGAAGATTTGACTCATCTTCCTGTGTAAAAACTGACACAAAAGTAATCGTTATCAAGGTTCGCAAGATCTTTATTATTAGTGCATATCTGCATTAGGATCCCCTAAGAGAAACAGCAGTATCCCTAACCTTCTGCTCAGACCTAACATAAGAACAGAACGCATTCGGATTGTCCTTAATATTATCAACGATACTGCTCAAAATTCATTTTGAGCAGAGTTTGAGTGATGCCTAAGTTCTGAGTTATTCTACCTACACAAACTTATCACCATCCGAGGGCGGGCGGTATTTATTTTGCACTCTCTAGGTGTGTTCTTTTTTATTTGAGGGCCGATCTCTATAACCCAGCTGTTACGTTATTTCTTATATAAAGTTTGCTAAGCTCTCTCTACTGAGTTCCACTTGCCATGTGATCGTATTACGAGTTTGCTCGACAGTGCCGACTCTTTCTGAATGTACAGTATCCTTCACACTGGTACATGTGTTGTTGAATGCGTACACATCGAATTGGACCTGGAGGTGTGGTCAAGTAACTTACCGCAGGGTGGAAAACTTTTCGAGATAGCCCGCATTCTTGAGGATTTGCTTCTCCTGAAAGGGAGCTTGCACTCAAAATGTCGTTGATTATCGTAGTTGTGGAGGCTAAAACCCTTCCAAATCTCGAAAGATTTGGTAAAATTGACCCTTTTGTTGAAATAACCTTTGCAGGTGAGTGCAGAACGAAAACCAGGCATTACTTTTGCCTAACTTATTTTAGTGGCCAAGGTATACTTCACGTAGTTCTGACACCTACGCATGCAGTGTTACTGTTGTTAGTTTTAGAGTCCTAGTGAAGTGTTGTTACTGTTAGGCCTGGGTTCTTCTATGGTACAGGTGCTAGTGGGTACGCAACTCCTTTTTGCAAACCTTTAGGCTTTACTAGTCTAGGGCCTATACTCCAGGTGCACATAGACAGGGAACATTGCCAGTAAAATGCAAAACTGTCACTGCAAATAATTGATAACAACATTCACAGTTACCCGTACAGGTAGGCCTACGCCTACCAGTACAACAGCTAGCCTAATTAGGCTAACTTGTTTCTTCAATGGGCTATGGCCAACAACATGCTAATCTCCTAGTCCTACTGAAGTTTGATATAGTGATGAATTTAGAAACCATGAACGATGAGGCTATTGTTGCACCAACTGAAAGTGAAACATAGTTGGTTTATATTCTAACTTAAGTTCTACCTTGCTAAGTAATGGAATGAAACAAAGTATTTTGTAACATAGTCCCATTGGTAGTCCTACCATTACTTTAGGCTAGGCCATAACTGCTAAATGTGTTATAGTTGCTTATTAAACAAAAGCGGTAGGTCTAAGCTACTACTTTTGATTGGTGCTACTTGTAGTAAATGTATTAATACCTCTCTTTAACCTAAGGCTGGAGTGTGTGAGAAACAAGCTCTGAAGTTCTGAGCTGGTGTTGGCCCAGTGTCTAGTTGAGTCACGACATTTGTGGACTAAATAAAACTTTACATTCCTATTGCGGAGTAATGTTTAAGGTATGAATTCAGAATCAGTGACTGGAAGTGACGTTGACAAGGGCATCAGACAACTAAAACAGTATAGGGTCTATATGTCTACATTTATATCTTTGATTTTTTTGTGCCAGTTTTTTTTTTCCTTAATTTAACAAAGTCATAGACATTCTGTGAAAGGAACAGCAGTGAAAACTGTGCATGAAATGAGAGGAGTCAAACCTGCAAAGGAAAGAGTTTAGAAGAGGATTTGAACCAAGGATAGTAAGATAATAGTTGCTTTACAATTATAACCCACTACACTACAAAAGTAAATTTGGTTGTTGGATGTTTGAAGATAAATACAATACGTCCCCAATCCACTAAACCTGTAATGTATGCTAACCCTTCAATATGTACATGTACACTAACCCTGTAATACATACTTTATTCCTAGCAGTACTACCAGTGCTCATTCAAACATGTCATTGTTTATTGTTTGCTTGTGGTCAGAGATTCTAAATTTGAGCCATGTTGACTTGAATGTGAAGTTTGAATACTTATTCCCAAGACTGTGAAGTACATGTAGAGTCGATGCCCAGAATTTGTGCACCCTAGGTTAAAAATTACTCTAGCAGCAAGCTGATCCAAGGTATAACCTTGTCTTTTTTAGTCGAGCAGGGAGCTGTTAAATTGAGATAGAAGTGTAACTGTAGCAGATGACAAATATTGTGTGCATTTTCTAATCCTGCATAGGCCTAAGTTAGAAATGTCAAGAACAATTCAAAGGACAGATTACAGTGTGACTTTGGTAGAACTATCTTCTAAATAACAGCTCCTTAAAGCACACCATTTGTATCCATAATGAAGTAGTCCAAAAAGGCCAGTATGCCTATGCAGGCCTGTAGGTAGACCAATTTGTGCAGCACATCAGTACTTTAGTTTTGTCAACCGGTGGGGTGGGGGTGTCCCATCTGTACATGTGGATGTGTGGTCCTATTGAAAGCCTAAACTGTTATGTTTATGACATTTGCATACTGTATTTCTAGCCTGTAGAACTTATGGGGTGCGTAGCATTTGGCAGTTCTATGAACTCATCAGTGAGACAGAGCTAGTGTTGACATAAAACCATGTATTAAATTTTCCACTAGACTGAGTAAAATTTACATTGAATGCATCTTTACATTTGCTTGAATTTGTAAATCTTTAAGGAATTTTTATGAACGTTGTCAGAAAATTGACAGCTTTCATTGAATACAGTAGGTGCATGAATTTCTATCCATCTGCAGTATGTTCACTTCTTTGCACTGCTAGCCTGTAACTTGGTCTGAAAACCATTGCACTGATATGGTTGGTGAAAGCAAGTTTGGCTGTGATAACTAGCTGTGTGAAAATTGAAAAAAAAAAAATGAATGGAAATTGTAAGAGAAGACAAAATGAGACCTAGTAGAAATCCGTAATGTTAGTTACCTGGACATATCTTTGCAAGTTTGGAAAAGTCAGTGTAAGTAAATTGTATTCAATTGATCCACTCCAAGTTTACGTTTTGATGCTACTTCTCAAGTTGAGAATTGTCAGCATTTGTACATACAGTGTACGCATAGAGTTTCTAACTGTAATCCCTCGGGAATTTGTGTGTTTAATGACAGTTTTGTATTCCTGTCAATGAAAAATAGCTTTGAAAAGTTAGTGTTCAAACTAAATAACAGTCAATGACTCTATGATATTTGGTGGTTCTTCACCCAAGTAATATAATTAAGGTTAAGTCCTAGCGAGGGATGTCACTTAAGTAAAAGTTTGCATAAAACTTAGCCGATTCCACCTGACCAGAACGAGATATGAAAAAGTTCAGTAAACACACAGATTACCATGTGATGTCATTGTGCAGAGTCAGCAAGACATTTGCTGGACTTTTATGACGTGAAACGAATCGGCAGGTACTCATGTTCATTTCTCCTTGGAAAGAACATTTTTGCGTTTTCACAGAGCACGCAATTAACCATAAAATCAATTTTTATTACATTAAAACCATGCATTGCTAAATTCATCCAAGGAAAGGATACCTGCCCAAAGATAAAAAGGGATAGGAATGAGTACGGTGTCTGGAAGGTCTAACAGTCTGCAATATTGGCCTACCAACTTCTGATGTGTTTGTTGAAATTTCTGCCTTTTGCCTACCTGAGAATCAAACTGACGTTTTCGCTAATTTCTCCAGTAATTGCTGCGGACTTCCCTCACCCGACAACCATTTCATATAATCATGATACTATACACAATTACTGGGGAAAAGAAGCTTCCCAGTTTTACACAATTGCTTGGGCATTTAATAGCATGCAGTATTTTAGTACCATATGTGAAATACTATAACATAGGCTACCCTTGAAAACGAATGAAATGTTTTTTCTGTTTAAGTTCCATCTTCTTACAAATAAATTATTACATACGAAAAGCTGAAAATCCTTTTGTACTCAAAAGACCACTTGCAACATTTTGTGCGGACATGGAATAGTATGTTTCAGGTCACAGTATAGAGCCAATTGTTTGAAACCCGGGCCTGTTGCTTGCACGGTTGCAATGAGAATGGGTAGCTACGTTGAGCTAGGAAACTGCTTTGAGGACACCACAGGAATTAAAGCCCTGTGGTACATGAGCAGTCTCACTCACATAGTCTCATTCATTGGGTGTATAACTTCCTTGTTACTTCTTGACATGTGCCAGTTTTAGTGTCAGTTTCAGTGGTTGGGTGGGAGTTTTGTTCAACTGTATCTGAATGATGACTTCATGGTGTGAACAGGTATCACATCCTTGATCAGGAATTTTGAAAAGTGAAGACAATCTTCAAAAAATTTACAGATCCTTTCAAGCTTTACACAGTTTCCAAGAGAAAAGTATGTAGTGTTTATTGCATTCCGATACTGGACAGTTGCAATATAGAAGGGAAGATTTAAGGTAAATTTGTGAATTTGAGCACAGAATGTCAAGGAACCACCTGTGATGCATTTCAAAGAACATTTAAATGCAGCCTTATAGCCAGCCGGAAAGGTTGGTTTTACTTTCTGAGTGAGAACACAAATTAAAGTAACTGGGTGGTTACAGTGGCATACATACTGTACCTGTACATAGTCAAGCATCACGTACTCTTATGACTTCTAGGGTGTGGGTGTTTGATGATGACTAAATACCAAGCTTTATGTGGGAGTGGTTTACTCAGCTCTGCGGACACCATTGTGAAGGATACATTTGACGACAGTTTATCACTGCCTAGTCAGCTCCCGTACATACTGTATTGTATATCAATTCCATTGACAACTGCATGAACCATAACAGGAAATGTGGAGAGGGCAATGGAGGGGGAGGGAGAACTCAGGAGTACTGTTATGTAAATTTTGTCCTCTTTGATAGTTCAAGAGTACACAGGTAACTATTAGCATCATTGTGGACCTCGAACATTGTTTTTAGCTCATACTAGCTAGCTGGTGTGAGCTTTTGTAATGGTGCGACGTCACTTTATCCACCTATCTCTTCACAATTGTTCAAAATGCTTCTCCTCCGTCATGCTTTAATGGATTTGTCCGAAACTTGGACACAATGTTCCATAGGTGGTGGACCATTTAGGGTGTTCAGGAATTTTTGGTTCAAGATCCCATGTGGGCCCTTTGGCCCATTTTATGAAATTCTACAAAATGCTTCTCCTCCTACAGATTATATTGTACAATGCTGATGGTTTATAACAATGATGCTCAGTTATTGGTCCCTTCAGGGTGTTCAGGAATTGGTAGTCCAAGATCCCATGTCGGCCCGATGGCCTATTATGTGAAATTCTGTTTGAAATGTTGCTTCTCACACATGCATCCGTGGATATACATTTAACTTGGATACAATAATCCTTGGGTGGTAGTTCATGTGGGGTGTACAAAAAAGTTTCAGTCTTAGGTCCCATGTGGACCCTATGGTCCATTTGAGGAAATTCAAAAAAGTTGTTCTTCTCCTACATTTTCTCTTGTGCAGTGTTGGTGGTTCGTCATAATGATACTCTGCTAGTGGGTATCTTAGGGTGTTCATGAATTTGTTGTCTATGGTTCCATGAGGACCGTATGGCCCATTTTATGGAATTCTGCAAATTGTTTCTCCTTCTCCCATTAAAGTGCCCCTTTAAACTGTCCTCATCCCAAATATCCCTATCGTGCATGAATGATAATTGAGTAATTGGACAGTGTCAGTTGGTATGCTAACTGAAACTCTGTATTGCCCTCAGGTATGTTGACCAGTATATGGACTTAAAGGGGCACTTTAAGTTGTTTCATGAACTTCATTTTGTGTCAAGTGACCAGTGTTCAACTAAGAGGGCCCCCATTATGAGTCACATGTAAATGATCACTAATTAGTGAGTAGCTAATGATTTAAATTGGTTTTGGCAAACTCGTGACCATTCACTTTTCCGCATTAGTATCAATTCATTTACCCACAGCCAATAAGAAAAATTAGTAAAAATTGACAGTTTTCATAATTATTGGATGTGAATAGTGATGCTGATGATAAGCATTGTTATTTGGTAGTACCCATTAAAATTTTTACAATTTGAATTTATTGACAAAGATCAAACTTCTGCACTGTTGGAGCACCAGTCTATGAAATTCTGAAAATTGTGCAGTCCTACAGATTCTCTTGTACAATGTTGATGATTTGGTATAATGGTACTCAGTGGTACCTATGATTTGACATAATGATACATAAATGGTACCTTCAGGATGTTGAGGTATGAGCCTCTGCACCTATGGTGCTCTAGGTTTATTGATGGTTTAATTGAAAAAGTATCATTCAAACTGCAGTGTCTCATTAAAGAGTTATCTACTGCACTATGAAAATTGACATATTGTAGTGTCTTATGGACTTAAAGGAGAAGGAAACCCTGGGAAAATGTTTATCAAAATGAAACAGAAGTGTTTGACAAACAACTTCCCAAAGTTTCATTCAGAAATATTGTTTCCTGTCCAAGTTACACACTTTTGAAAATCAGAGAAGGATGCTGCCATTTTTGCCCAAGTTGAATGTAAACCAACTTGAGTAAGTCGAATAATGATGTCACATAACCACAGATAGCAGGAATTTTTAATGTATTCCTTTGTTTTCTTTACCTAAAATTACTACAAATCCACACACACTCGTACATATTTTGTGCTGAATTTCTGAGGTGTATCATGCAATAATCAATTTATTAATACTCTGATTTGAATCTATGCATGCCTGTTAAAAAAATATTGACAGCAAAATATAAAGAAACACAAAAGCTTTTCCAATCACACGTGGTCCAGTGATGTCATCACAGTCTTAAAATGGCAGCTCCCTGATTAATTTTTCATGAACATTCAAATTGCAATATCTTGGAAAGTGAACAACATATTTGAATAAAATTTGGTGATGGTGTTCACCAAATGTTAGTCCCTCATTTAACTGTGTCGAGTGTCCTGACTTTCCTTCTCCTTTAAGTGGTAAGATGAGTGTGTAGTGTGCAGGTGCAGCCTTCAGTAGCCTATAGTACTTCAAAGCACAGTGTGGTAAAATGTTCCTGTGATTCAAAACTTATGGGAAGTAGTAAAATACACATTCATGTAGACTTGACCAACAGGCCTCAAACTATAAATGATGAAGTTGGTCCCCCTCGTACGATACAGTAGGACTTATTTGTGGATGCTTATTGACAAATGTTAATCATACTGCCGACAGAGATAAATGAAACAAAAATCCATAATTTTGAACCAGATGCAGTATCAGTTGTTTGATAATTTATAGTTATTATACTGTATTAGAACATGGGAATAAGTGCTTTACTTGACTCCTTTAACGTAATATGGATAACATATAATTTACAGTACTGCATAAGCTTACTGTTTTCAATTTGGTATCATTATTGTCAATTTCCTAGGAGGACACTTCATTTAGCAAAGGCTGCAGCACCTACAACACGTAATTCAAGGATGTAGCTATGGTGGTCGGCAGTGGTCGGCTCTAGCTGGCACTCACAATTGCCGACCACTACTAGAAAAAGAAATACATACTACCAACCACCACTTGTCGACTTGTGTGACTATCACTCTCATCCAAGATAAAAGTAAAATGATACTAAAATATAAGGATAAGCAATTTCAACAACCACCACCTCAGAAAATATAACCACCACTCACAAAAAGCTATCCTTGACATAATTATAAAAAAAATTTAAGAAGCCTTAGGTAGCATTGGTAAATCTTAATGGTGATTGATCACTGGATGGCATATGCTGACTATGATTCTCCTTCCCCTATTTCATACCTGACTAACTGCAACTCTAAGACAAGATTTGAAAATAATTCAAGGGGCAGTAGCCGTAGTGACCTCAAAATCATAGACATTTAAACATTTAAGTGACCAGGATGGATGGTGCATTTGTTTGAATACTTTACAAGGGATAACTTTTAAATGTGGCTTGTTTCAAGACAACAGCTTCCGAAATAGACACTAGAAAATCGATGCAAATATTGATAGTTGATAAGTGTTGCAATGACGCTTGTATAAGCCTACAGTACTAACGCCATTGGAATGTGTACAGTGCTGTAATGCTGAGGGTTGTATCGTGTCTATAACATGCATAGTGCAGGTGTAGATTGTTTGCTATAGGTCTCAGTCATCGTTTGGATCAAGAAAGAAAACAATACAATAAAAAAAAATATGCATAGAAAGAAAACAAGACAATAAAAAAAATATATGCATACTTATAAACCCACTCAGTCTTGGACATCCAAAATATGGGGGTAAGAGTCATTAAAATCTTGTTTCAAATAGTCTATGATATTACTGGATTGCAGTCGTTTGAAACATACAGAAAATGTGTGGGTACATGTACTAAAGATCTACTGTGAGTACGAAAACCTGTCCTAGGAACTGATCAGTTCTCTCGTTGAAATTTGCACAGTGAAGTAACTCTGCAAATGTTCGTGTATCTCTGCTCTTCCTCAAAAGTAAAACTCCCCACGGATCTAAGTACTATTACTTGCCCTTTAATAATATATGATTTTTTTTTTATTTCCATGGCATTGTGCTGGTATATACGAACATACAATGCTTTGCATTGGTAGGACCTGTGTAAGAAACCACTCATGTGAAAACCTGCTCTTCAAAAGAAAAATCCCAGCTTGACAATGAAGTGTCACAAGTGGCATACAGTATAAATGCCTCAGAGCTGCAGCTGAAACAGTGTTTCAAAGCAAAAAAAAAAAATGCAATAAATCTCACACAATATTTACAGAAAAGGATTTCGTTGTCTGGTACATTTGCCAACAGCTAATATTTGGTTGACGGTCAGATGCAATCAATAGCACTACAGTATTAATACAGCACTTGTGCTAACTCTTTGTTTAATGGTGCGGAAGTCCTTCGCAAGACTGTATGCAGTGCAAATGGGTTCAAATACATTCTGTTATGTTACACCTAAAACCCTAGGTGCACAAGGTTCTGGGGACTACACCACGCATGCTTCTAACTTGCGTATGAAGAGGCGGCTTTTGTGAACGTGTGCATCCGTTTGAATTGAAAGGGTCATAGTCATGTATTTAAAACTGTAGGCCTGTTGCAGTATGTATTTGTTCTAGTTTACTTTCACTTTTCACTGAAGGTGAAAAAAATGACAACATACTTCATCTGTTGTGTGTTTAACGATTGTGCTCACCATGCAATTGCCATACGTACAACCTGTCTTATGTGTTGGACTGTTGGGTACCATAGGTGCTGCATACACTAAAAGATATAGAATGGCTGAGCTGTTTACAGTAAACATAGAGGAAAGCTGGTAAAACACAATTCTATCACAACCTTCACCCTGTCAAATAATGATCTGTTAGATACTAGGGGTTCGAGAGTTATTGATTGAATGACAATTGTGTAAAATGTGGAACTTTTTCATGGTGGCAAACGCAAACAATACGGAACACGTCTTTAGTGTTAAGCCAAGCTTACATGTCCTTAGTTCCTACAGAATCAAGTAGGATGAAAGAAGTCATTAAATGGGGGCGATCCTGTTTGTAACAGTTTAGCATGTGTTGGTATTCACGCCACAAATTAACCTGTACTCAACAGCTGACTTCAGCCAAAAAAAAAAAAAAAAGTTTTGAGAATAGTGGAGTTGAAAACGTCAGTGCCATTCTTGAGACTTGGGCCTACAGGTCAATACATAATAGCAGAGAGTTTCATGTTTGTATAAATGAAGACTTAATTGTGATGCTAGATGCAGAGTTAGATCATAGATGTCCATTTTGATTTCTTTATCTCCAGCTCTCTGCATTCCCTTTTACTCGATATGGGAACAATTAGTTATTGATTGTAAGGTTGTACTTGTCAGTCAGTCTTGAAGCGCTATTACAGAACCTGTGGTGCATGTCTGTCACATTGATCGAGACCTACAGTACCAACTGGTGATTACACAGCAAACTGATTTTGTGTGTCTTTGTCGTCCACCACATGTAGATATGCCGGTGCTCAATGTATTGTAGGTGACAGTAAAATGCATTGAGTATATGTTTAATTAAGTAGCCAACATTAGACTCCTTCCTATTTGAAGGTAGCTCCAAATATCTAACCTTTTCCAATCAATATGTACTGGTAATCAGGACACTTAACACTTATTTTACAAAGCGGCAACAGTGCAATGTGTTACTTTATTGACAAACACACGAAGAAATCATTCTGTGGTAGGATGCTTCGATAGTATGGAAGCAAATGTTCTGCAGGGTCTGGAATGTTGTGAAGTTCAAAAGTAAGACACATTTTGCAAAGGCATTTTTTCAGACATCAGGCTTTACTAAGTTTCTAACAAATTCAAAGATCTTGGGGCAAGGGAAGAAAATTTGTTTGTCTTATAAGACTACCTGCACTCATCCAGAAATCATTTTGTATCTCAGTGGCACATTGTAAATAGTTCGTGGTCATATACAGAAAATTTCATGATCCTGAAACGAGCAATTTGTGTAATTTTGTTGAATTTTACACAGGTTCGTCAACACCAGAGAAACTCACACTTGCATTTGTAGCATAATCACAGCATTTTTGTTTCAAACGTTTGATTCCAAAGCTTAGACATTCGTAACTTGTGAAAAGGCTTAAAACGATGCATGAGAAAGTTAAGTGAACAGGAAAAAAGACAGAGCGTGAAAGTATTGAATGAGTGTATTAAAATATTCCCCCTTTTCATGAAGGATGTTACTCTGCTTATTGTATGCCGAGTACTGTACCATTATCTTTATGCATTCCATTTTTTTTTGCTGGTATCTAAATCGCTCGTGATTTCCAATCCTTGCAGGTACGAAGCAGAAGACCGCAGTTCAAAAAGACACCTTGGATCCGACATTCAACGAGGTACAGTATGGCGGTTTGAAATCCTTGAGATATTATAGTCGTAAATACAACTCTCTGCAGTACTGTTGAAGAGAGTTTCAAGTGCTCGAAATAGGGCTCTTTTAGCTTGCAGTGCCTTAGAGACTCTGTGCAGTACTGTTAAAGAGAGTTTCAAGTGCTCGAAATAGAGCTCTTTTACTTTTTCAAACATCTGGAAGATGAGTGCAGTTCTCTTTTAGTATTTGTGACAGGCTATACTTTCCCTTCCCTGAAACTCCGACAAAGAACAAAGGTAGATGATCAGGTGATTGCCAACTGGTACAACTCATTCTCCAGTTTTTAAAAGTTATGGACTTAATCTGTATTACAATTGGTAGATGGAGTCAACAGTGCCTGTCAACAACTTTGGAGGTCATGTAGACATAGTGGTCACCATAGTTTAATACAAGCACACTTCACAGATTAGCTAGCCTATTGTTTGTGTGCTCATAGTTCAGTTTCATTACAGTAAACCCATTGAGCTCGTGTAACATCTACATTGGCAGCATCAAATGATTCCCAAGAACTGTATGGCAGTGACAAATTCTCAGCTGTGGTCATTTTTTTTTTCTCTTTTTAACAATGAATTCACTCTGTAGACATATGCTTACCCCACTTACGCATCATTTCTCAAATGTGCATGAACTCATCCTTGATAAAGTGTCCTCGCACAGGGTTAATACCTGCACCAGCAAGTTTTATAGATACAGAAACAGAGGGAATCTATGCGATGGTGATATCGTGTGTGTATGTGATGCTTCACTTGTGAACACATCTCAAGAAGGGTAACCATGACTGACCTCATACTTGGTTTGTACATCAGTCATATTGAGTAGATGATTCCTATTGTTTTTTGGGGGAGGTCAAAGGCCATTTGAGGTCACATAGGTCAAATAGGTTGAAGTGTCATGTGAAGAAAGTATTTTTAAGAGATTTTTGACTCCTTGCATTCTGGGTTTGTTAGGACACTATTTCTTAAGTAAACTATCATATAGATCTCAAGTTCCAACAAACCATGTTATTGACCATTATCAGTACTGCATAAAAGCTATACCTTCTTTGCAATCAAGGAATATATGAGTTACCACAATTATCACGGTCAACATGAAACCTTTGCACAATCCAGCCAGATAGTTATGTCAAGATTTCAAATAAGTATTTGGTCAGCACGGAATCACTAAGCATTTTGGCTTTCTGGTTGGTTATTCTCTTACAAGGTCAGAGTTCAATAGGTTAATTCAGGATTTTCAAAGAAAAGATTATTGTCATTTCACAGGTATTGATCACTGAATATTCAAACTTCAGCAATGTACGATACCTGTCAATCATTTTGTATTACTTTCAAGCTTAATACAGATGTATTGCAAGGAATAGCAAAGTCCTTCTGACCCTATTTATGTGACTCGAGTATGCTTCACCTGTGCCGGGCTTTCGGAACTTTGTTCCACGCAATCATTTGGAGGAATGTCACCCTCAACATATCAGAACCTTAAACATGCTGCACTGCGAGCATTTTATGGTTGCTTTTAATAGTTATTGAAGACAAGACCTATGCAGTAATGTCATGATGTTGCAGGTGTACATACTGTATGTATACCCAAGTTCAACGACAAAACATTCATGCACATCTCTCAGTGTAGATAATTAGTGACATTCCAGTATGTACGGGGTATCTGTGCATTCTGCAGCACTATGTACTGTGGGAGATATTATTTCAACGAATGTTTAATCCAGTGCCACCTTTGTTTTGCTGGATCAGTGTACTTTCACAAATCCTCCGCTGATATCAGTTTGAACACAGCTTTGTCAGTTGATGAAGAACTTTTCGTTTTCTTTCTCATGCTCTCTTTCTTGCACGAAGCCTGATTCTCTTTTTGTTTTTCATTGTGCGAATTAGTGGTACCCATTTTTCCTTATCCAAACATGAAGTGAAAGCTTTTTCGCTAAATGTCCATTGTGAATCCCTCTGATATGTATTCTCTAGTGTACAGCCTTGTGTTGATTGGATACATACGCGTACAAGAACTGCAAAGAATACAGTACATGTGTATCGCCATGGCAAGGAGTATGATGTCACAGTGAGCTAATTTGCAGTGTTGATACAGTATCAAATAACAGGGACACGTGTGCAAATTATTTAAGAAGTTGTCATAGTTTGCTCCTGATTTCACTGCATTTAGTATGAAGTTTCTTGAGACTGAAGTATAGCAGGTGGAACTCCATCTAAAAAAATTAAATGCAAAACAAATTCCCTAAACATATCTAACTTTTTTGTTTTGTCTGCAACGCCTTCATTAATGCCAAATGCAGGGTTGGAAAACCTTGCTGAATTTCCCACGAACACAGTAGAAAATCCCCCAATTTCCCGCTGACATCTGCGTAGGGGTGAAACCCCTTGTTGGGGGTTCAGGGGCAAGCTCCCGGAAGATTGGGATTCCCAGCACATCGAAGGGGTAAAATTGTGCCGCTGAGCACAAAGAATATAACTGAAAACTCGTACAATAATTGAAAAATGAATCACGAAAGCTTAATGCTAGGCTATTTACATTGTTGCAATGTATGGTACCTTTTGAAATGTGAAGAAGTGTCACTTACAAAATGTCAGAAACGAGTGAAACTTGAGCCCGATATTACGCTACATAGATGCGCAATAGGCCTAGAATAAATGTCTTAATCATAGACCACTATACACTGTCAACTATACACGCTGTGCTACTTACAAACAGCTCTGCGAGTTTGACGTAAAAAAATCCTGGCATGTTTCCAAGAAAGGTTTTTAACTGCAAAAATATGAACACCTGTCCCAAAATGGACATTTATCACGTTCATAATACTCAAATTCAGCCACCTGTTGCAGCTACGACATTTGTACCGAACTTTTTTATCCCTGATAACTGTGACCATTAACAGGCAGCAGAAATTTGCAGCAAAGAAAAAAGCTAAAAATAAAAGTCGTCCCCATATTTCAAAATGGTTTAATCGAGGCCATTTTTTTTTACTGCGTGTAACGTTACGTTTTCCAGAAAGGTGTTTGGCGCTACCATTGCATCTGGGTGTAAGACTGTAAATGTAAAGTAGGCACAAAGGTCAAGCCATGCCGCATGGGTCTGTTGCGCCGCTGTGTACTGTATGTATGCTGTGTACATATGTACCTACTGCATGAAAGCACTCTGTTCTCATTAATTGCACAGAGAATCTTGTGCTGAGTTCGGAAAAAATAAAAAACACTAAAACAGACGGAGATGAAATTGTGCACGAGCTCTGCGCGAATCATCTAAGGGCACTGGGATTCATAGGGTATGTAGGGCAGCTGAAGTGTGCCTAAAAGTTAACTGGCGATAATTTCTGGTTACTTGCGTGATTGTGGGGGCTATACTGGACATCGTGGTTTATTGGCATAGAGGTAACATGCGCTATTTGCCTATGTGAGTATCGTAAGCAATAGCGATCAACAGAGCTTCTTTTAAATAATTGTTTAACAGCATTTTCTCTGTTCTCCCTCATTTATTTTGTTTCTCTGAAGATTTCCCGGTTTTTTCCCCGTTTTTTATTAAAAAAAACAGTGTCCCGACACGCAGAATTTCCCGCGAGCGTCGCTGATTTCCTGCGAACCAGGTTCGGAGGATCGCAAGGTTTTCCAACCCTAGCCAAATGTTACGTAATTGCCATAATATGTATGTGCAGACATATTTTCTGCTATGCCTGTGGTATAGTTTATCTCTGACTGATTCCTGTGTGTTTCAATGTGTTTCATGGGTATTGTATCACAAGATACTACCTGGTTCCCAAATTTAATACTACCTGATTTCTTCGTAAAGTGAAAAACAGCACAACTGCAGTAATGTGTGAATGCAAAATTTGTGTCAGATTGCTGAGTTGTGCCTACTGCTGGATACACAACAAATACTGTGCTGTGCAGTTTACTATGCTCGTCATGATGTAGACCTCAAACATGTTTAGAAATTCAATCAAGTTGCTTGGAAACGAAAAGAACAAGGAAGCAAAGGGTTCAAAATGGAAATTGCTTCTTTTTTTCAAGGAAAAGTGGTGGCCCTATTAATGTGTTAGTATGTAAAGTGCAGGAGGGCGTAAATCGTAAGATCCCTCCAACACCAACTGCGATCTACGGTAGGAGAGTAACTGTGGAAGTGCCATTGATGTGAATGATACTGCAGACAATTACGTCGGGTACCCGGGTAGAAGATTACCCTGTAGTTGAAATTACCAAATTCCATCTCACAGGAAATGACGAAAACACTAACTTTGAAGCACAATTTTGCATTGTTTTATTTTCAGTATTTTTTGTCAGCAGAAAGTACCTCATCACAATGCAATGTACAATACATGTGATAATGTGTGTGTAATTCATAATTTACAATAGAAATATGACAAAAAGTGATCATCTTCTAAAAGATAACAAAAAAAAAAACTTTTTCTTCTTCGTTATGTACTCCGCCCTTTGTTACATACTGTATTGAACCCAGGTTTGGATAAGTTTGGAAACCAGTTTCTTTTTGCCTGCACAGTTGTGATCTAAATTCCTCGTATAAAAATGTGACAGTTTGTGGTATGAGATTAGGAGATGTGCAGTTGTATCTAATGAGATCAGTAATTGGCAAGATTTAGTTTTCTTCAAAACAAAAAGTGATTCACAGACTGGTTGGTGCCTGAAGTAGTAGATTAGTGATGTCATTGTGGCACCTTTCCAGTGAAGTTAAAATTGTGATGCGAGGGTCAGGGGTCATTTTACCGTGGTACAAAAGGGAAGACCTTACCCAAAAATTAAACAAGAGGCCAATCCACGGAGTTGCATCTCGTCCCTATCGTTGTCCTTAATCATTCACTCTTTTACACGCATGGACTACAGTCGATTGAGATTTTGATCGAACACCCAGCCCTTTATATTGTGCACAGTACATAAGTACACTAGCTAGGAGCAGCACACTTGGTCATGGATAAGTTAATAACGCGCAACTTGCGCAAGTGTTGTGTGAATGTAGAAGTCTTGTGCACATACCGTATTCCTATGTAGATTGCGTTCGGATCAAAGTAATCCTTTGATTTCCTTTATTTCTCAGATCAGTGTACCGCCACTCTGGGTGTTTTGTAGTAGTTCTAAGAAACCCATCATAATCATTTGCATTACTCAATTCCTTTCCTGCCAAAATGTACTGTAAACAACTCAGTTCCTTGGCTAGTGTATTACACGACATGAAACAGTAGAAACACACTCAGGGGTGGTTTTACCAAAAGCATGGAAAATGACATTGTTATTAGGTATTAAACGCTCAGTCCAAACATGGTTGCATAGGCTGAAATATTATGTCACAAGTATGGAAAAGCAAAAATCTACGTAATAGGTTAGGTCTACTTTGCACCTTGTTCTAACAGAACCTACTGTACTGTATTCAGTGTACTGTAGTATGTGCCCTATTGACCTATTATGTCACTGATCAGGTGAACAGTATATCTTAATCAGGTACATAACCACCAAGTTTGAAGTTCGTTAATAGACTTACTGTCTCAAAGGAAATCATGACACACTTTTTGAAAACATTTGCCAATGAAAGATTTGACCTGTGACCTCTGACCTCTGACCTTAAGGATTGACAGGAGACGTGCAACGTCAGACCATGGGTCACCGATCTACTGGCTTTCATCCTCATTGGCTCTGCGGTCCAAGAGGAGTTGTGGACACAAATTTTTCGGTGTCAAATTTGACCTTTGACCTCAAAACGCATACAAACATGATTTTCAGATAATTCTTGTATACCGGTCATATATTTGAAGGTTCCATCGAAATAGCCAGTTTGGAATGAAGAATACAGCAAAAATAAGATTTTCTTTAATGCAACCTTTGACCTCGAACATTAAGTTTTGACACAACTTCCGACCATGAGTCATCTACCTACCAACTTTGACCCTCATGAGCTTTGCGGTGTAGGGAGAGTTGCGGACACAAACTTTTGGAATTGAAATTTTCTTGCATGCACACACACACACACATACACACACACACACACAAGCACATTTTGACCCCTACCCCAATGGGGGGTTCCTGGTCACCTTAAGTACCATACCAGGTTAGACCCCCCATGTATCATATATCAACCGAACATAATGTTAGCATTGAAACTGTTGCTACATGGCAACTGAGAGAGCCATAATACATTCTAATGTCTCAAAACAACAATTGCTCATCCCACACATTACACGTGTAGGGATGAGATTATTATTGCTGTGCACTAGCAATGGTAATTGAGCTTAAATGTCACTGCCATGCTAGTTGCCCTACATATTCTGTAAGTACAAACAGTGCTCGAAATAACTGACAGCACCAATAGCTATCAGACCCTTATTGGTGGCTGCCCCTCAGTTAATGTCACCACAAAATCCAATTTGTTCATTTTGGCCGTGCACTTCAATCTTATTTCAAATCCTCATACAAGCAGTGCACACTTCCGGGATTTGTGTACATTTTCATTAATTCTTGGAAGAACATTTGGTGGCTACTGTGTATTTAATACTAAATGGTTGGTTTTACAATAGTTATTCTGGCTTTTTATGCTGCCGGACACTCTTGTGTACCACAGTATATACTAAGGAATGTTTCTACAATTACACTGTGCATATGCATACCACATACCAAAGTTTGTATTTACCACACCCTATTGCAATACCATCCCACACAGTTTGAACTTTGGTCTAGGATGTGTAGTTAATGAGTAAGTACAGTAGGAAGTCATCCTTTTAACCAAACTGATCTATTCTGCTGCAAATGTTAAGTTCACAGTTATTGTTGATTGTGCTCAAACCTTTAATGACAACAGTTTGGTTAGTGTGTGGGCAGAGGCAACGCCTGCATTGTACAGTAGAATTATTAGGTTGGATCAAATATATTCTCTGTGGACTGTTAGCTTACTTTGATTTGGTGTTATTTCCAGTGTCAGTGGAATTTTGATATTAACATTTTCTTGTGAAGAATTCGGCATTAGAGATTGTGTCCGGACTGAATTAGTCACCGTCGCTGTTCTGCAGTTATTCAGAACATAGTGTCTGGCTGTCTGCAATATTCGAATGAACAAATTCATGCGAATCGAATGCTTCATATTCAACAAGATTTTAGCCAATTGATGATCGGTATAAGGGTTTGGTTTTTAGGGGTTAAGGTCTTAAGGGGTTAGGTTTGTTCAAAATAACAGAGTTTGTTTACCCATTTTTCACTGGAATACTGTAGCTTTAACCTACCCAGAACGCTGTTTGGTTTAGACGATAATCGTAACCTTTGTAATTATGCATACGGTGTATGTTCGTGTGTGTGAGTGTATACGTGTTTGTGACGCCCTACCTTGTAATTACAATATCTCAAGAAGGTAAGCTTTGACAGATCTCATATTAAGTATGTAGGTGAACCACATTGAGTAGAAGAATCCTATTATTTTTGGTTGAGATCAAAGGTCATTTGGGTTGAACAGCTGGTCAAACTATGAAAACTTTGTAAACACTATTTCTCAAGAAGGGAAGCTTTGACAAATTTCATATTTAGTATGTAGGTGTTCCACATTGATTAGAAGAACTGTATCATTTTGGTGGAGGTCAAAGGGCATTTAGAGTCAACAGTTGTGACACTGTGAAAACATTGTCAACCTGATATCTCTAAAAGGGAAGCCTGGGCCAATTTCATATTTAATATGTAGATGCACCTCATCAACAAGAAAACCTCATTGTTTTTGGTGGTGGCCAAAGGTCATTTGGGGTCAACAGGGATCAAACTGTGGAAACCTTGTGAACAAGATATGTCAGTGAGGGAAGCTTTGCAGATCTCATATGTAATGTGCAGTTGCATCACATTGAGCAGAAACATTCTTTCTTGCTTTGGTGGAGTTTAAAGGTCATTTACAATGAAAAGGGTTAAACTTGTGACAACTTAGTAAACTTGACCTCTCAAGGAAGGAAGCGTGAAGCTATGATCTCTCATGTTATGTGTAGGTGTTGTATCACTGTAACGGTAATATGCAGTTGTGCATATTCAGACAGGTTACGTTTTAGTCTCAGATTCATAAAAATCCTCATAATGAAAATCATCAAAACCACAATGCATTTGTGCATTCTGGTTGTTATGTCTGTTACTACCTTCTCCTGGGTTAAATGGGAAAATCTTGAAATTGTCATGAAAGTTCTCCACAACCACAAGTTCAAATGAAAGGGAATCTTGATAATTATTGTGTGATATTGTGTGTTGCATGCCAGTGTACGGTATGCTCCTTGTGATACTTCTGCATTCTAATAAGGAATTGCCTACTGTAGTATGAGCAGAACACCAAAGGTAACCAGAATGTTATGGTACAGACTTGTAGTCCTTTTTGAGTAAATTGCACCCTTTTGTTTTTCACTGAACTAGTGGAAGTTGGTCCAACCTCCTTCGTTAATAGCATACAACAGCACTCCAAGACAAACATGTGGACTACTTGTTGATGTAGATGTCACACACAATCTCTTTGTGAATGATGTGAGCAATCATTAGTAGGTATGGGTTGTTCTTACAGGGAAATAGGACGTTTAGAATACACCGATATGACATACAAAAGAAATAGCATTAGTCATTGTTAAACCATTCAGTCCCGTAACTAATGATCTGCCAAAGCTTCATCTCCTCAAAATATTATGCATGTGATGAGTAACGGAAGATGCATCATTTGAATTTTGAAAAGTTTGTGTGAACAAATTAGTGTTGAGCAACAAATAACTGAGTTTCTATCTGTGAGGAACTTATTTCTTGAAAAGAAGGCTACTGTGCTTCCTTACTTTGAATAATCTATCATTCGGCATCCACAAGCATTGGTTTTAAAAATATGGATGTTTTCTGTAAAACAACGCCCTATTTCCCTTTAAAGCAGGATGTGCTGTTTGAATGTGAAAAGTAGCCGTTGTCGTTAATCTTCTTCTCTCATCCTTGTCCATTTAATACCAGGCTGGAAAACAGCACCTCTGCCACATTTCTTTCAGGAGAAATTTCATTCCTTAGAGTATAAATTATTGTAGAAAGAAGAATGATTTAGTTTATTGGCTAAAAAATTAGTGGAACTAGGCCCTGTGATGGATGTATGGCACTGAAAATAACCTATTGTACAACAAAACTCCTATTCGAACGACTTTGTTTCGCAAAGTAGGCTATTTTGGGCAAACAGACCTCGGTACCGGATATGGTAGTTTCCATAGCTTTTTGCAACTATGAAGCATAGCCAGTACTTTTACTTGCTTTTGAAAACTCAGGAGTAACAGCACATCCTGCTTTGAGAACCAAATGATGAAAGAAAGGTTTTCTTCAAGACTTGGTTTCCCTGGCTTCACCCAGACTCTGGTTTCCCAGGCTTCAACTTGGCAAGTTGTAATTTATAGGCCACAGGCATCCTCCACACTTGGTTGGTTGCTTATTGTCAAAACATGCCCTTCAAGGCCATGAATTATCACCATGTTGATTAGACAGATGATTGACAAACAGAAAAGCAATGCTAAATTCTTATTTGGTTCCTTATTCTTTTAATTTTTGGGGGGGGGGAGGGAGAGAGAAAGGGAGAGGACCATTGACCTCAATCGGGTAGAGCTAGACAAGGGTCTCTGATGGTAATAATTTGATGTAGACAGAGACATTTTGAGACAGAAATGCAGGAAATTATATGCAAAGACTGCAAAACCTACTCTCATGTGCAGTATGTTGGCAATCATATGCACCCTATGACAGCCTTTATCAAGTCAAGCTGCCCAGTTCTTACCAAGATGTCTGAAAGTACATATTTGCGGCACTCCCACTTGTGAAATGTGGATCTGCCATTTCTGCCTCAGAGTCCAATGCTGGTTATTGTAGATAATGTCTGTACCTACACTATAAAGACTTCGTCAAGAGCCAGAGACATCAGTGTGTATTTTGACGTCCAGTGTAAACTAAAGACTGCAAGTAAAAGTTCAGACTTTCAACATGGTCTAGCTGTCCCTGACTCATCCTCCACACTTCTACAGTATGCTTGTTGGTCACATAGAATGAGCTGTGCTAGTAGTTTACACACTTTATTTAGGCTATGGAGTGTGTGTGAAGTTGCTACAGTACTGTGTGTGTGTTAAAAAGATAGAGTGTTTTGAAAGGGCAGGATGGTTTTTTCTGAGTTTATTGTGAGACTAATAAAACAGGATCGCAAGGATTGTCTATTTACACTAGGGGGTTAAGAGGAATTCCAAACTGATAAACTGGTCTTTGGATGTTGACAAATTGTAGACTAGTGTGAAGTAATGAAATTTGCCAACCTGCCAGGGTAGCCAAAATAATATACTCTGTTCACACACTTGAATATATATGCTATAAAATTAATTTCTTCTGTTTAGCATGCTTGAAGGTGCTCCCGCCCCAGAAATTTCCTTCTCACAAAAGAGAACAAATGAAACAACCAAAGAGACAAAACAGTTATTGTGTTTTGTTTGTTTCGAGGCCAAGCTGTTGCTATTCTTTGTATATCACTATAAAACAGTATAAAAAACAATCAGTCAAGTTTCCAAGAGGGGGTGTGGTCTGGACAATTGAGGAACAAGGGAGATGATGTTTATGAATATTCAATTGAACATTATCTTAACAGTGATTTTGTATTTACACTTCAAGTTTATGTTGCAACCTTTGTCCATTCTATTTTGTACCCTATTCCTACAAAGTGGTATAGAGCAGCAAATTTTGATACAAATATCCCTTTGTTAACTCAGTGAGGGATAGGTGCTCCCATTACTATCCAAAATATCATAGCTTTTTATAACAGTCAGTGAAATAGTCTTTGGTAGGTAGATAGGTCACAGTAAGGTCAAGACTGTTATTCACCAGCACAGAAGGTCAAAGCAGGTGTCTGACTTGAAATCTGGCAGTACCATAATAATGGCATATGTGTGTCTGCAAGTATGAATGTTCGTGATTGCTAGTAAGGCTGTTATGCCAGGCTCCAGGGCACTGAACAAATATCTTGAGAATTGGAATGTGGGGATATCTTTGGTAGTTGACACACATGTGCTGTCATTAGCAGTTACAGGACACACTGATTAGCTTAATTGTGAAGTATCAAGAGTCATTTGAAAATCTGTGGTGAAGTAGGAGGGAGGAAAATATTGTAAAAAATCCAATAGGCCTTCCTCGAAATGAAAAAAAATCTGTAAATCACAAAATGGAAAAATCCTGGAGAGTGTTTGTATAGGCCATAAATACTTCTGGGATGAATCAGTGTGTGCTGTTTGAAGTATTTCAGTGGTAAACTTACCTGGCCACAGTGTGGTTCAATACCAAAAGCCACCCATTTTCCCGGTTCCATGTAAAGTGTAATGTTAATATGCTGGTATGTACCTCGCACAGTCTGTGACACACCTAATTTGAGGCGTTTGTTGAGTTTTCAAGTCTGTGACAGTGTTTGCACAAGGTAGAGTGTCATGGCCTAATATTGTCACAGCTGATCTACTATGAGAGACTTCATTGGAGTAGTCGCTGAATGGCCGGTAAAATGCTTAGGATGGCGGTGTTCACACCTTACACTACTCACTGTGCAATTCACATCGTGTCCAGTGGCCCGCAGTGCCCCATGAAAGCACACCCTCTAGACGATGGTATGGCTGCACATCGATATACCATAAATTAGTCTCGTCTGACTTCAACTGGTACTCATGATTCCTACTGCACTTGGCATTTGTTTCAGTGTGGTCATAGCTGCGTGGGCTACACGTACGTAACGTTACATTTTGAGCAGGAATTATGGTGTAGGCAATGTAGAGCCCCAAATATTGTTGCCGGATAAGAATTGGGCTTCTCGTTAATCTTAGTTGTCAGACGTCGGCTAGGCCTAATCGGGAAACAATTCAAACAAGAAATATTTATAGCAGTCCCAGATATTTACGTAAGTTTTTAACCTCGCTAAAGCACTCAAAAATAATCTTCATGTATGTGTTATTTTTTTTCCTTTTATAAATTCGATAGGAGTCGGACTCCCAAGGAAAGTGAGTCAAGTTTTGACTCCCAGCTAGGAGTGGTGACTCGTGTGACAAGTACACCGAGTCTAGTACGTAATCTACCGTAAAGTGTGTTGATCTCTGGCGTTGCTGTCTTTGCAAATGAATGGGGAGACGGGGGAGGCCAGAAGTTTTCACTGCGAGCGCAGCACACATTGGTTGTCACTTGGAGAAATGTACATGAGTCAAAAAGTGTTTCTCCCAATCGCCACCACACAAACCTCCATTGTCAGATAGGGTGATACTGGGACTGCCAGTCTCTTTATTTTTGGCATAGTCTGCAAAGAAGAGCCTGCTGATATCAAACATGAAGCTGGCTCATTTCCATACACCCATTTAAGACTGATGAACATTTTACCGTGGGTGAACATTTTACGGTGGGTGGAATATCGTTTGCAGTCGCATTGAATGAGAGAACAATATGGCTCATCAGTTAATTGATGAGGTGAACAATAAAAGTGTGAATGAAACAGGGAGCATCATCTTTGGCAAACAATTGAATGTAAGATATGCATGTATTGTGCTTTACAGTATGCCTCGGGCCAGCCCTCGGAAGCGTGAAGATTATCCCTAGTGCTTTGCACAGAGGACGAAGGTCAGTGGAGTGTCAACAGATACTGCAGTTTAGAACGTCTCCCACTGTATAGGTTTAATGTGTTTGTATCATACTGTACAAGGTAACCTCAGTCATCCACCACTACATGACAGTTGTCCTGAACACTCTGCTGGCCACTTCAATAGCTGGGCATGAGATGATCCTCCCCTTTCATAATTTACTAAGAATTCGTGACCTAAATATCCATTGAAAGCAGTCTTTGCAGTTCTGTGTTTGCAGACATCTTCTTAAAAAGATATTTTGGCCAGAAATAGCGAGCTCGGATTCGGTTAGTCACCGTATCGTAGCCAGCTTTTGTGGACAGGATCTCCATGCGCACGGGTAACAACACAAATGACTGTTCAAGTGTTGAGGAAACTACACAATTGACTAACATCCTGGGAATGATGGCAGCAAAATTGGTTTAATTTTTTTTTATGCCTATCTACAAAGCTTTGCTTAGCAAGCTAAGTTGGAGAGACCAACCAGATATGGAGATATGCATTATCATTCATCCATAAACATTTCTTTCTTAGAGAGAAATGCGTTGTCTTTCTCCCTGAGAGAGCAATGCTTTTGGAAAAACACTATTACAGGCAGTATTTACCACACTGTACTTCCCATTTTGTGAGGCAAGTTTTATTTTTGTTTTTTGATTTGTCCTCAAGTATTTAATATGTACAAAGGTCCTGGATGAAATGACAATAATGAAACTTTTGAATGGCAGTGAGGAAGTACGGATGTTTTTCATTCCCATTTAAATTTCTTGGACACCTTTTTCTCAGTTTGAAATTTTCTAATTTCTGAATTACAGAAACTTGAGTTTGACCTTGGTGGCAAAGCATTGAGTTCTGCTGATTCAATCGAAATAGTTGTCAAGGACAGTGAAAAGATTGGAAAAGACAGGTAAGCGGTGCTTTAATTCCCATAAATTGTTGGAATTTTGTCCCTTATTATTAACACACTAAGAATCTTACAGACTTTCATAATGTGTCTGATGGTGCTATCCAATTAGTAGGGTTGGGCGGTACTCCAGTACTCAAGATGGTACTAGTATTTTGGGAATCGGTTCTACTCAGTACCTATTTAAATTTTCAGTTACTATTACGGGTACTACCAGTCAAATCTGTCTGGTACTGACCTCATGATCTATCGGAACCGTCACCATTGTCAAAAGTTAACAAAAATTCTCGTTGAAATGTGCTGTTAATTCTCACCTTTTCTAATCTCAAAATTGTGATGCTGCTAACAAGTACTAAAAGATCCTAAAAAGACATTGTTGTATTGTTGTAGCCTACAAACATTCTCATAGCCTAACACAAATAACGTCAGCTAAAAAATCTTAACATTAGGCTATTTCCTTCACGAAACTTCAAGATTCGATGTAAAAAACATCCGTCTACGGGATGTAACATGTACTTCAGGCTTACTGAAATCCAAAACACCTGTTCGTGGTAATATCTATCAGAAAGATCCCTGGTATGTGTCCAACAAATGCTTTTTTGGACCAAACAGTCTAGAATTAATTTAGTTAGGTGCAGGATGTTCAAAGCAATCGTAGAAACTGGCATGCTTGCAAACAACGATACTTCAACATAACATAGAAATAGGTAAACTAGAAGCTAGCTTTAACATAGAAATAGGTAAACTAGAAGTAGTTGATTCACCTGGCATAGTAAGTTATACTACTTGCTGTAGCTGCCTAATGTTAGTGTAAGTGCTAGTAATAAAGCTTGGAGATAAAGTACGTCGTCCCATTATAGTAATTTCGTCAACTTATCACAAAACAGCTGATACATGCTGTATATCAATATTTTGCTAAAATTTGTTTCTTAGGATTTCTCTATTTTTGCGAGTAATATTTACAGTAATTTTAGAAGTTCAATCTACTTAAGTCACTTTGCAGACAGATTGTATTTGCAGTCCTAAGCTTATATTTTTCCAATTGATATTGAACGTAGGATAGGCGGAGCACAGAATCTTGTGGAAACATGTTAACATTTCTTTCTGATAACTTAAAAAATATGCATAAGAAGCATGCATAAGAAATAGGGCTAAGTTTAACAACATGAATAATTTTACTTCAGCTTACACCAAAGATTGAAGGTCGATGGGTGATTTTGGATACATGTTTGACTGGGTAAATTCATGACTTATTTTCCAAGTTAATATTTTAGAAATGCACGCATTTGCGGAGGACTGTACCGGTACTGATTCCGCTACTGAGGTGAGGAAAAGTACCGGTATTGGTTCTTGCTGGTACCGCCCAACCCTACAATTCAGTGATCACCAAGCACTCATGACTATTCATGTAAGTGTCAACCAGGGAATCCTCACATGATATCTGACATGTTCATGCCTTCCTGAGAGGAACATGTACCCTAACCATTACGGTATATCTGGATATCACGTCATGTTCTATCAAAAGGTCTTCTCGAGACATGGTTTTAGCACATTATGTGCATATTGTGAGGACTAGGCGTATCAACTTACATCGCATGACCTAGTTCATCTCTTACAGCAAATTTATGTCGTTGATCCCTCACCCGTCTCGGCATAACGACTACCGTGCTGAGGTTCGGGCAACTTATTTGAACCACTGAACATGCAACCAGAGAATGTTGTTGCTGTCACTGAGAAAACTTCAAATTAAAAGTCTGTATCACACTGTCATTGTACTTTTGGAAGTATCATCAATCACAGTATAAATGTACTTCAAATAGCTAATTCTGTGCTTCCAGTGAGTGAACAGCTTCACGCTTTTGCTCATCATCCAAATTAATAACTTCAGGTAAGTAACCACGTGGTTAGTCATTCTCTAGTCCACATTGCCATTGCCAACAACGGTTAGGGTGGATACATAGTAGTTTGATATTGGTTAACATCATTTTGAAAGGGCAAATAACAGAAGGGTACTAGCAGGGTTTACGGCATGTGGCACGACCATTAATTCCTGTGCGTTGGATACATTTCCTGCTTGTGTGTAAAGATGAAACTGGAGCCTTATGGCTTATCAAGTGACTCTTGTTGTTAGTATCATTTAAAACACTCTGTGCCAGCAATATTGTATTGAGCCATTGGGCTTGTTAAAGGGCAGCCTATAATGTGCAACATGCAAGGAATAACCAGATCTATGAGAATGCCATTTGAAACAAAATCACAACAATATAACATTTGTATACATCTTTATTGGAGTGGTAACACATGTTTATTACAAGCTAGTTATTGGAAAAATTCCAATGTCAGTCAGCTGGTTGTCCAATTTTAAAATGTGTTTGTTACCTTTTCAGTCTCAGTAACCTGTCCTAGCAGGTAATATTAACTGCTCTTTATCCAAAAATTTTGTTTCACAAACCAAAATTTTCTAGGTTGCTGGTAGAATTGGTGCACTTGAATTGTGGTTGCTAGAATGCGTCGTGTTCATTGTCCCAATTCGCTGATGTTTGTTGTGTCTCAGACGCTTGAAACTTCTTCATGAGCATTTAGTAGCTTTACTACCACTGCTCATTAGAGTCTAGTAAGCACACAGCAGTTTATGTGTATGTCAAAAACACAGGATTGCAGTTTCACTAAAGTTCTCAGAATCATAGAATAAATTACTGTTGAATACGGATTTCATTTGTATACATGAACATCATGCCAAAATGAGTGAAAATATTCTCCTGATTTCAAAAGACTGAAAGGGGAAGCATATTGAATCATCTCATATGCTCAGCAATGAACTCTGTGGTCAGTTGATAATTTGTTCCTAGATTTGGCAGTCAAATTGTGTGAAGCTAGGCCAATATCCCTACAAGTGTCTATTTTCAGAAATTTTTAGGCGATCTTGAATAGCCACCAGCATCTTCACTGCAGAAGTTCAAACTGTGAATATTTTATTCAATTTTGTTCTGGTCTGCAGGGAAGGGAAATCATTCGAACCCGTCCGAACCCGATTTGCGGGAAATCCACCCTGGCTGGAATTTTTTTTTGTATCGCCAGAAATGCCAAAATAAAAGGGGGGAAGTTTGGGACCAGAAAGAAATATCAGAGAACAATGAAAATACCACAGCAAAATAATTGAAAAGGATCGTTGGTACCATGGTGCTCAGGGTATTCGTGTCGGCTAAAAATGTGGAAGGAGCTTTTTCAGCGCTTTACAGGCCTGCCTGTGTATGCTGTAAAGACATGCAGTGTACAAGTGCTATGTACAAAGAGTGCTATGTAACAATAAGATCACAGAATATATCTAGACACTACACTGATGAAGGCTAAAAAAATGAAAAACAGACTTCACAGCTTTGGACTGCGATCTGGCTTGATTTTAATTTTGCTTTGACAAGTTAAAACTTCACCTTGTTTTAGATTAAATTCTGCCATAGTTCAAACAAGGTATGACTAATTGTGAAAAGATTAAGAACTTGTAATTTAGTCACAAAGACACTCCCCCTCAAAAAAAATTTCAAAACTTTTCCAGTAAAAGGTGCTGCTTTTTTTTAAACACAAATGTAGGAAGAAAAGATGTAAATCTTACACCATTTTGCATCTAGAACCCTTGAAGAAGGCAAAAGTTTTTGAATTGGGAGGCCCAGGAACACCTCGTATGCAAATTCGTTGCAATCATTTACTGTAGCAAAGCATTTTCGAGTTTGCATACTATGACAGTTGAATTTAGTGCTGTGTCTGTGAAGACGGAGTATTTAATAGAACTTAACCACTTTCCATCACAACATTTCGATAAAGGAGGCTTGCAGAACTAAAAAATTCATGTAACCATCGGAGTGAGCCGTGTTTAATTTGACGTGGGACACTGGTTCAAGCGTCACTGCATTGTGTGTTCAAAGAACTCTTAAAATCTGGTCATGTTAGAGGGAAGTACATTTTGTGCACCGTATCAGAGCATCGATAAGATTCTGCGCTTTCACCTGTTTGTCAAACTCAGACCAGTGGTGCTAGCTGTGGATTTATGAGCCACCACCCATTTTTTTTTTTCTGTTCAAAAAGTGATCAAATGTGCCTTTAATGTTACATCCGAGACATCTCACTGAAAGCAATATTTTTTTTTTTTATAAATCCTTCGGATGGAAGATGCTTTTCCACAATGAGTGAATCTAGCACAACCTCACAACAAAAATCCTTTATTATCCCTCCCCTGCAGACCTTGATAAAATCTTTGCTGTGGGTGACTCATTACTTGGAAACTGATTTTACAAGCAAGGACAAACTGATCAGTATTTAGTTTTCAAATATGCCAGTCACTTTTCTAGGTTCCTTGTCTCAACCTTTCACAAAAGGACTACCCTCATTGTAGGTGTCCATCCTTGCGTGGAGTTAAAAGGATACAAATCGCTCTCTGAAATGTGTCTACATAACAGGCTAATGCCTTGTGGTGCTATGCGGAAAGGCATGCATTACCTGTAAAATGCACAGTACACTTTATCTATGGCAAACCAGTTCTGTGGATGTTTTTATATCTTTAGGTATTAAAGTGATTGCGTGTGTACTGAAAAACAAAAAAAAAAAGAAAAGATGTTTGACCTTAACTTTTTCTTTGTTTTTAAATGTACACGCGTGGTTGTATATGAACAGACTATGTCTTTCAATGAAGGAAAATGACAGTAACTACTTCGACAGGCAACGGGATTGGCATAAAACAGTAAAAAACAGAAATCGTATTTGAAAATTAACGGTTTTTACTATAACTGCCTACATAATGAATACGCAACAGTACAGGTCTCACTAGTGTATCAAAAACGTACTACTGTACTCAAGTCGTCGCTCCTTGGTAGGTATCGGGAATTGCAGTATTGGTGAAAGGAAACACTGTGGTTACAAATAACCTGCAAACTGAACACAATCTTGCCCGCGGCGTCAGTGATCCTGAGTTGGTAACTAAATATTCAATACTAGTATACTTCCCATTGGCTTGCTCAAAGAAGCACACCGTTGATTTGAATGAAAACTGTCAACCACTACATTATCGTATTCTACACTTTTTGTCGTTATGTTAGAAGAATTTGAAATCATGTGGCAAAAGTAACCAACTGAAACCTATTTATTTTCCCAGATTGTTTGAATGGTGTAATTAAAAGCCTTACCAAACTGTTGGAGATGAATTTTCAATGTTTTTACTTTTTGCCTATGCACGCAATCACTTTAAGGCCATATATTGTAGATGGATTAGCCAGCATGTTTCATCAGTGATTTAACTTTTGGATGAAGATAATCCCTCAATAAGATTGGAGATGATTCTTTGCAATATATGTATAGATGGTAATGTAATATTCATCACTTTATGACAATAATTATTGTTCTCAGACCCCCCCCCAAAGAAAGAGACAGACTGTCACATGTCTCTCTCACAGTGTTCAAAGAGTTTCAAATGTTTTTCCAAACTTTGGACAAGAAAAAAGAGTTTACTGTATTGTCAAGCGTAAGAAAGAATCCCATTAATTACTATAGAGCAAAATAAAAGCTCCAAAAGCCACTGAAATCAACAAAATCTTGGGGCTGGACTGCATGAATAGAATGTACTGGGATGGAGGACATTAGAAAGGAACCAGAGAAACATTTGAAGGTTAGGACTCCTTGCCTTGAGTTTTAAAGGAGGATGGGCAGTTGAGAGAAATGGCATTATGTTATCTTTCCTGTAGAAGACCTATTCCTCCACATTAAAGACACAAACGTACATCCTGAAAAGAAGAGAGGAAAGTTGACAAGGTAGCAGAAATCCTCAAAAAAACCTCCTGAAATTGAAAGAAAATGCAAATTAAATTTGAAATTGTTTAAGAGTGAGACGTACACTTGAAGCAACTTTGAAAGTGAAGAAGTGAAGTGAAGTTTTCTTTCAATTGAGAGAAATTTGGTGTAAGTTAGTCATGCAGTCTGTCATCATAATATCCCGAAACTGACTTGAAGGAAAACTGCAGAGGGAAATAAAATTACATCCCATTTTCTCTACTACTTAACTCTCCTTTAAAGAAGAAAAATCCATTTTAATGTGTCCTTGGCACAGCTCTGCAAACATTAAGCAGGGTAAGGTTTTTTCGAAGTTCCATTTTTGCAATAGTGGTATAGAACCCAGTTTGCATGTTTGAACAACAGTAAAGAAAGCCCTTTTGGTCTGTAGGAGATAAAAGATTTGACCTCGTTTTCTTGTTCTACTATTTCCACAGACTTGTCGGAAAGTACACATTTTCCTTGGGTGCAGTGGCTGGAAAGAACAAGTCCGCCAACCCTACCATCAAATTGCAAGACAAGAGTGGCAGACCAACCTCCGTAAGTGCAGTCTTAATCTAATGTAACGTACATGTGGGCCATGGGTGTGTTTTGTAGTCATGGTAACCTCACTGAATGTAAAAGCTCTTCATTGGTTTTTAGGGATGTTGGACTTTCTTCTAGATATATTGAGGTGGCTGACCACGCATTGATGGTGCATACAACAACTACGTTATAATTCAGGGAACCCCCATTGCCCCACCACTACGCTTTCACGTTATTCAGACAAAGGACGACCGGTGTAATTGCAAGCCTAATAATTGTACTTTGATTTTAACCGGTTCCTCTGCACACACACACACACACTTTACATGTATTTAGCACTTTACATACGTATTTAGCACTTTACATAGCCCTATAGGTGTATGCCTGAGAGGCCTGAAGGCACTATAGATATAAGTGTTACTCTAACCACACAAGCTTTATTTCTCTGTGATTTTAACTAATATTTTCACACATGGTTCTCTGTAACTTTTAGTGCTTCACAATTATTACTGATTTTTACAATACTACCAATTTTTTTTTTTGGTATTACAATTTTTATTCAATGCAATAATCAAACTGTGTAGAATCAGTTTCTACCAGTTTTGGTCGCACAACCAGTTTACTGTGAAAGCTATCACACCACAGACCTACTTTGTTTCTCTTCTATAACTGGTCATTGGTTCCCTGACTATTTTCATCCTTAAGTCAGCTCTTGAATGAGATCCAACAAATGTTTGGAGGGGTAAAGGCATTGCAAAAAAAAAACAAAATGCATTGCATTGCATCTAGCAATTACTTGTTTACCCTGCTTTTTAGGCTAGACATCTTTCAAATTACTCCTCACTTACCTTGTGAATACCTTGTTATTCCTTCTTTATGCTATTTTATCATGAATTTCTGTACCAATTGGAATGTCATCTATGTACTTTATATTATGTTATATTATGTTACAATGGTTGTAGAAAATAAACTTCAACTTCAAACTTCAAACTTAGCTGTCTCCACATACTACAGTACTTGCACCTCTCACTACCACGCAAGTGAATTCAGGTAACCTTGGACATTACATCCCAGATGCCGAGGCTTAATCTAGATTATCATCCCTTTCTCAAACTACCAACCAAAAGTGTAAATCACATCAGAGTTTGTAAAATATCCAATCTGGGCAAAGTATTTGGGATGTCATGTGTGTAAGATAGTGGTGGAAAATCAGCTACTGTATAGCCCATTGCCTGTGCTGAGGTATGAATGCATTACTCTGCCATGCATTGCCAAATACCTGCAACTTTTGAATGAACCTCTGATTTATACATTTAATTCAGAATCTGTGGAGCATGACTGGACAAACACTCCCCCCTGAGAGATGCCCTCTGGAAAATGCCCCAATGGGTGTCATTTCACCTGGTGGTAAAAGACCAGGGAGTACTTGTCTGCGGGGTAGTTGACTGTGAAACTGTGTGATCATCTGTTGGCGTCAGTACTGGTAGAAACAGTGTACAGTATGCCCAATCTGTGCATACAGTATGACTTTTGTTTTATGTGCAGAAAAGAATATCTACGCTAAATGACCTGTAAGAGGGCCCCTTTCAATTCTTTTCTTTCTTATGTGGATTTATTGGTTTAAGACCAGCGAAGATGCTATCTGTCTGGTATGCACAAGGGGATCCAGTCTGATCACATTGGTGAAACATTACAAGGCTGTTTGTGTTCTCTTCCTCATACTTAAAGGGAATAAGCAGTCACCTCAACTTTATTCTAAAATATCAGGTAAATGTTGCAAGTTTCCTCTTTTATGCCCTGCAGGTACCTTTGAGGTTATTTCAAACTATTTTACATTCAAAGTAATCAAATAACTTGCCTAAAATTCAGCAGTCCGGTTACAAAACTGCTGCCACTTGATGCAAAAGGGCCATCCATGAATTAGGACAAGGGACTATACTAATACAAATTGGAATGACTGCAATTTCCCTTTAAGCCGTACATTGGTTTTTATTACCATTGCACGATAGTTGATATATGTGACTGTGTATGTCTGTATTTAAATCGTGTCTGTCATCTTGCTTGCGATATCATTTGAAAAACAAGCTTGTAAATATGGAATGGTTGCAGCTTATTGTGTACGAGAAGCTATTTGTGCTTTAGTCATGCAGATTTTATTTGTTGTTGTTGACAAGATGTTACACTACAGATACATTATTTCAAGCTGCCCTTATTTCAAGCAGGGCAGCTTGAAGACATTTCATATTTGGTACAAAGCAGTTCACAAGACCACTTCTTTTCCTACAAACATTAACTTGTTGGGGGACCAGTGTAAGCTGCCATATTTGGTACTATTCCAAATTGAATGACACAATTATGAGTAGGCGTGTTGCTTGTTGGGCAGTGGAAGGTCGTGTTAGGTCAACTGCAGTTAAAATTGTCTTACAATATCTAGAAATACATGTATCTGAATTGAGGGGAAGACTTCTGTGACAAGGTAACATCAAATTTCAAAAGTGAATTTTATGACACCTTGTAAGATAAAAAACATGATACCTCAGGACAGGAAGTTTGTAGAAGTTTTTATTTGCTATACATACCAGCCAAAATGCTTATCCTCCTGGATTAACAGTACTGAAAAGTTTACAACAATGTTGTTCAAAGCTCTAATCCCAGTTGGGATCAGAAGGAAGTGTTGTGCCATCCCCCGTGTGCATTGTCCGTCAATTTAAACAGTTCTGAATTGAGGAGTAAAGAAATACTGCTATGTGTTCCGTGCATGATTACGGCACCAGTTAGCACTGAACCACATGGAACTAACAGTATGGAAGTCTTTGGATACCAACGAAGACATTTGGTTGTACTCCTGGAAATGTAAAATGTCTATATTTCATGTTCTAATAGGCATCCAAGTTTGTCACACCACTGTCCTTTAAAGAGAAATCAGTCAGGCTTTAATCATAACATGCAACTTCCATTTGGAAGGAACCTAACTGGAACACATTAAATTCCTACATTGGAATTGTACAGTGTGAGAGTGTCTTTGATACAACTACTTTAGTAGAGAGCTGTTTATTAAATTAGTTTATAATTGTTGGAAAGACCCAAGTTGTGTGGAAAGTAGAGTCACCTTTATTGGTATTGATGTTTGTTGCCATTTTGTAACGAGTTGAAATAGCTCACTGTTAAATTCTGCTAGATTTTCATACTAAAAAGGAACCACTGTTTTACTGCCTGAAACCTTCCATCAACAGCATTCAAAGGAAAAATCCCAGTCTTTCTAATTAATTTGCATAACTTGGAACTGATTTGCAGCTATGTTGACTGCTCACATGACACTGGATAATGGGGTCAAAAGAAGAAGTGGTATCATTTAGTGTTGATAAAAAGTCTACGATCACAGCTCTTTGGAGATCAGCTTCTCAACTGTTTGCTAATTTAGTGAATGAAAAATGAACATTCAGAAATAAAAACTCCAGAGGGGACAAAGAGGAACGGTTCTCCTCAGTTGACGATACTTGCCCACGAGAAGTGCAAATCTTCCACCAACATCTACTGTACACAATCTTGTATTTAGACAAGGTAGAGGTCTTGCTTTGTTTGGTCTACCAGTGTGCCGTAATTTGTTCAAAGTCTGTAAAATCACCCAGCTTACAAGCAACAGCAACTACTTCTGCTGAAATTTGTGCATGTAGTGGGCCTTGTACTTACAAATCAGAGAAAGCTAGTTAGATTAAACCAGTTCTAAATACGGTAGAACAAAATAATTGGTTGTACAATGTTTGCGGGGTTTGGGTTTTGACAGAGAGCAATAAATTCGCAATATTGTTTTCTAAAACTTTATACTACACTTCATCTTTCACAGGGTGAACTTATTCTTCAAATAAATTACAGTCCACCACCAGGTGCAGAAGGGCCAGTCAAAGCTCGTAAGTTTGCATGTTTGTGTCTTTCATCATTTGTCAGAATACTGGCAAGAGCCAATAAAATAAAGTCGTATTATTTCAAGAAAATGTTTAATTTCCTTTAAAATCAACAGTCTCTCTTCAGTTAATGTGTTTTTAGTGCAATAGTGTTTGAGAACCAATTTTTACAAGGACCTGTTAAAACTGGTTTTGCTTTGAGTTGGTCGTGAAGTCCATGCAAAGCTGGTTACCAAAAAAAAGGGGAAAAAATGGTAACTAGCTGATCGTGATTCAACTTCCATTTCAAAAATTCCAATCTGCTGAGTAGTGCAGAACTCTTTGCATCAAAGCTCGCCACATATGTTAACGATTGTGTAGCAGAATGCGTTGGTTCATTGAAAATTTGGAAAATGAGTGGAAAATTTCTTTTCAAAGTTTGTGTGCTTGAAATTTAGCAAGAACAAAATCTGTAGACCTACTCTTTCTTCATGTTCGCTTTTATTTGCACTGCACGGACATATTGCTCCGATTCAGCAGGAAAATAAACCCACCCACCAAGCACAATATCTTCTTGTGATTGGCAAACAAAGTTGGCACAAAATGTGATTCCCATACACATCTCTCTGGGATTTGTGAAAGATATGGGTTCCATGCTGTCAATCATTACATACTGGGGGTGTGGTCTACGAGTTGGTAGCTTGTAGACAACAAGCCAAAACCAAATGTTCTCATCCCAACAAAATGTTTAAACATTGCTGGATTTGTTATTGCATGCATGTGCTGGAAAAAAGCTGACTTTTTCTCCTTGTTTATGTACAGTTTTGACTTGATTCCTGCTACACAGCATTAGAAAAAAGTTACAACTTGCCATACTTGTATCTGTAGACCGATCACACCCTGTATGTCTCAGTAAATGTTCATTGGAAGAAGAATATTTCAAAAGAAATTGAGTTTGCGTGACATTTACATGAAATGGAACCGTGGAAAAAAGACTGATTTTGGTTCTTTTCGTTCTGCTTGAAAATGTTGAACAAGAGAAGACTTTGCGCACAGAAGTCAGAACTGCCAAAGTAGCAAAAACTGTGTGCTTAGCATCCACCGAAGAGTATGTGCACAATATTTGTGCAGTAGGGCCATGATATACACGAACGTAATACGTACGATCATTGCACTCGAAAAAAACTGGTTAAGAGTTAAAAAAACTGGTTCTTCACAGCCCTAAAGCCGGTTTCTGTTTCTATCACGAAACATCCCACCGTTATTTCAGTATTCATCTGAATGGTTCATTCACTGTCTTCAAAATTCAACTTTTCATTTAGCTGAACTCATGTGGTAATTTTTCTCTGAGTTTGTAATCTGTTCAACATAAGTGGTGGTCTTAACTTAAGCACTTAACCTGCTCTGATGTTAATACATCATGCATTATGGTTAATGAGAAAATCATATGTGGCTGTAAAATTCTTTTGAAAATGACCATTTGACTACCTTCTGTAACAGATATCATAGAGATGTACAATTAAATGAATCATGAAAATACACATGTATCTCTTAAAAGTTATCCTTGTGATGAAATATTACTGCATCTGCTCTCTAGAAAAAGTGGCAGATGTCAGTTCCGCTCCTGGTGCAGGAGATGGAGATGATGGAGATGACGAAGAAGAGGAAGGGGAGGAAGAGGAAGAGGAAGGAGGTGATGCAGGTGGAGCAGGACGGAGTATTGGAAGCATGAAGTAAGTTCTCCTTTCTGTAAACTCATCTGGTAGTGAAGGGGAGTTACAGGTACAGGAGGTAGGAAGTACGTACTAATGAAATAACTTGCCTGCTTGTTGTGAACAGGGTGAAATACTGACAACATGAAGTAGTGCGCTTCGTTCTTAAACTACTTTAGTCGGCTAGTTACGGAAGATCTTATCATGGATGTTCAGGGAGGACAAAAACTGGTGCCCCATCAGACCGCTAAAGTAGTATCTGAAGAAAACAGAGCCACTTAGAAGGGTCTCCAGCAATATTCATCAGACTCAACCCTCCGCAATCTCCAGCATGATGCTGAATGATAATGCAAATGCTTACCTGTCAAAGGGAGAATATTACTTTGCAAAAATTCACATAATTCATGTACTTGTATATTTACTTCAGTACTCCCTTAACTGTCTCCCCTTATCAAATGCAGTCAATGCTTTCTATGTGCTAAGCTTACCTGTGGGTATTTGCAACACAGTACCTGACCTACCAAATCCACACTGTATTACTACACCCTTCCAGCTTTCAAACTGGCATTGTTGGGCATATTGGGACGTTGTCATATGAGTTCTCATCGTGTGGCTGGGTTCAAACTTCGTGCAAGATAACAGAAAGCAGGTCATTCAGGGCAGTTGATCTGAAGAGTCTAAGACAACATGGACCTTTGTTTATGTACACACATTTGTCTTATTAAGTCTCTGAATTACCAGAGATAGATCTCACCATTTATTCTTCTCTCTCTTCTACTCTAGTTGGATGTGATTAAACATCCAAAACCTCTCACACCTAAATTCCACCTCACACCTAAATTCCTCCTTTCAAGATAATTTAGACCATACAATAAATGTGCTGGTATAGAATTTGGTGTGCCGAACATTTTTGCCAGAACTGGTTCATGTAAAACAGTGGTACATGCATGCAAAATTGTCTGTATTAAGGCAGCAGAATTGTGTGTTTTGTCATTATTCACATTTTTAAAAGATTATCAGTATCTTTAGTCCCAAATTGTAAATTTTTCATGTACAACTTGTATATTGCATTGTGCTGCCCGTCATGCATTCTGCTGACCGTCACGTTAGAAATAAGCACACTTTCCTGATTTTAAGGACGTACAATTAGCAGGAGCTAAACAGAAATTGTACCAGTAATTTTCATTCTTGGGAAACCCAACGGTCATCAAAGCTAATTAAGAATGAAGAGGCACATTTCAGTTGACGTAGTTAAGTTTTTCAGTCTCTGAAAACTTGCATGGCTCATTCTCTTGTTGTTAAAAATACATGCAGGCTACTGTAAGAATTTGCCAATAGCCCAAAATACTCTGAAGTTTGAAAGACCCATATATATCTCGTGGCAAATACTTAAAGGCATACTTGTTCTCCCCATAACTGTTGCATACACACTTCTCTCCCCACCAGCTTTGAATTGTCAAGATTCTTCATGAAGAATTCATAATGCTGTTGTTACAGTATCTTCTTACACTTTGCCACTGTACCAACTTAGTTTTGGCTCATTCTGCAATCAACTTCAGTTTTTCTGGGAGCTGGAATCATTTCGATTTCCTGCCCAAGGTTGAGTTTTATATTCAGTGGTGATGGCGTTTGTGTATGTGTATATGTCATACCTTGGTTTGTTAACCAATATCCCAAGAAGGGAAGGAAGGGGTTAAAACTTTAAAACTGGTGTGTAAGTTGTGAACAGATGATCCGTATTCTTTTTTAGACAGGTTAAAGGTCATTTGAGGTCTCCAGAGGTGAAAGTTTGAATTTGTTTTAAGCAAGATATCTCAAGAAGAGATATCTCAAGAAGAGATATCTCAAGAAGAGATATCTCAAGAAGAGATATCTCAAGAAGAGATATCTCAAGAAGAGATATCTCAAGAAGAGAATGTTAATGGAAGGTCAAAATGAAAACATCTGTAGCTTTTGATGACAAAATAATCTCTGACATTTTCATTGCATTTAAACGTCACTTTGAAGTGCATGTCATAGTACTCCTTGTAAACAATATCTCAATAATGGAAGTTGCTGGAACTTCAGACATGGTCTGAAGGTTGCCCATTGTGTGATGATCCCTGTAGTTTTCCATGAAGACCAAAGGTCATTTTATCACCAGAGGGTGAAATCTGATAAACTCTTTTATGTAAGATATCTTAGAAAATGAATGTTACTGGATCTTTAAACTGAAAGCATTTTTAGCTCTAGATGACTAGATCATCTACTTGTTGTTGTCAGCCGGCACTTGAGGTCAGCAGAGGTAGTAGGTTGAAAACCTTGTAAACATAAAATCTCAAGAGGGTGAATGTGTTTGAACTTTAAATAAAATTGTTGAGTTGGTTTTCCTCTGTTCTTCGTGAATTATTGGCAGGGAATTACAAAGTCCTTTTCTCTCCCAGGAAAAAGAAGAAAAGGCGATCCCAGCTCTCGAAAAAGCCTCAAGACTTCCAAGTCCGTATCAAGATCTGGGAGGCGAGACAGTTGGCCGGTGGTAACATCCATCCTGTCTGTAAGGTCACCGTGTCCAATCAAACGAAGATGACAAGAGTGAAAAAGTCGACCAACAAACCCTATTGGGAAGAAGTGAGTACATTAATATGATCATCACCACCATCTATTTGGTGCACATGCAGTGCTTCTGTTTGAAGAATGGTAATTTGATCATTCACAATGAGGGAAGTAAACAGAGAAGGGAAACTGCCTCCTTTAGCCCCCCTGCCTCTAGCCCCATCTCCCCCGGATCAGTTTGGCCTACTTGTTAGTCAACACACTAGCTTTGTGTCTCAGTGTCTGTTGTGTCACTGAAATATTCAAAGAAAACCAGTGTTCATTGTTCCAATTAGTCCTGATGATGCTTCAAATACACCATGTTTTTGCAAAATTTGTCTTCGCACATGCACCTCCACAAGTTCAGTAGTATTGCAGATGCATTTGCTATGTGATACTTTTCAAACATGGCGACAGTCTGTGTACGAAAAAGATGGGAAATTGAAAGCAAGATTTGGACAGAAGTCATTATGAAAATTACACCATCATGTTTGTGCCTGTCAACTTGTGAACAGAATGTATATTACAAGTAGGTTGAAATTAAAGCACCCACTGAGGTTCCTCTTTCAATCTGTGCCTTATTTTTAAGATACACAAATACAGTGTGAGACTTCTATGAGAAACTCAAAACGTGTGTTGATCATCTAGCATGAACAAGTCTACCTTTGTAATTGACATCACTCCTAGCTGACCTTTCTCAACACAACACGCCAAAAGTACCGGTAACCTTTGACCACAGCTACTGGCACTGTCTGATCTAATACTGCACTAGTAGCTCTTTCAAATTCTGACATCCTGATGGGTTGAGACTGTATCTGTTCTGCAAAATTTTTCTTCTATGATTGTCAATATTTTTGTCCTCGCTTCTGGTTTGCCTTGACTTTGTATCTTAATCTGTTGAGTTTTCTGTTCAGTAATAGTGCAAGTGGTGCCAGGCATACCAATAATGATATCCATAGCGGTAGACACTACCTGTCTGATTGCTCAGAGTTTGTCCCCCCTTTCCGTTTGAAGAGAGCCTAGCTGCATGTTATCCAGTTCAGGCTCCATTAAACCATTATTGGAATCCAGCCCACTCCCATAATTGCAGTAGGGCAAAATGTAACATTATTGCCAGTAATTTCAGAAAATTTGAATGTCCTCTTTATTGGCTGCAATGACTAAAGTATATTACTTTTTAAGTGTAATTAGAGTACATGTTGTCCTGTGACTGGCAACCTGCAACTTTGAAGCCACAAGTGTTCTTCATTGAATTGCTCACAAATACAAAACCAGCAATATTTACAAATGTTTCACTACCTTCCTCATGCGCAATACAGCCATCTGTCACGAATCTGTAACCATAAATTTGATGTCCTCAAGAAGAGCAGGTAACTCAGTGATCATTTTCTCCATAACTAACATTTGGCTCGGGAGTTAGAAGGAAAGTCAGGAAGTATTTTAAGTAGGTAACATTTCCTACTCGAAAATTTGTTGTCAACACTTACAGCTAGTAATATGCTTTGAAAACTTTCTCTGATGGTGGCAAAATGGCCTTTGGCTCTCCAGATTACCTTGCATAAATGCATTTTAGCTGTGGTGTGTGCTCCTATTGTGTACATGTAAACACTGTGTGGTTTTCCTCCTTGTGTCAGGAGTGAAGTTTGCAGAGGTTCTGTGTGTAGGTAGAAAAACAATCAACATTATTCTTTTTTCGATAAGGAACCCGTCAGACAAGTCTGTCACTTTTGCATCTCTGCTTGGGTGCTGAATATGTGGTGGCTCTTACAGCATACAAGTCTTTATCTTGCAGAATGACAAGAAATTTTTTGTCTTGAAATGTTCAAAGGTTGTTTGAAGTGTTCACACTTTGGCACTGACTTGTTCAAAATCTTTGCAAAATTTCCAGGTAGTTACAATTCACAAAATAAAATTAAGAGAGGTGTCAAGGTGCATTGGAGATTAGTTCTTTTTTCAATTTAAATGAGGATAGGTAGTTTTGAGAAAGTATTTCTTGAAAATCAATCACAGGCGTTCATTATTGAAGATTAGTGGTAGACATTGAATATCAATAGACATTGGAGACATTTGCAATAGAAAATTAGAAAATGCCCTGGAATTTTGACCAAAAACACACACACCGTAGTGAAAGAATAGTCTGTTTGAATTCAGAACTCTTCTGTAAATCTGGAAAAAAACACTTAAAACATGAATTTGAATGTAAGCTGTGGTGTCAGTCAAACGCGATAAAATTTTGCAAAAATTTTGCAAAAAGTCTAACATTTAAAGTGTCTACTTCATCATCTCTCCCTAATGTCTTAATGCCTTCATTGGAAGAGGTTCCCTCAGAAAGTTATTTTGAAGACTTTTACAATTACCTGTCATCCTTTCAAAAGGTATTATTTGAATCAAAAGACAGTCCTGAATTAAACAAGTTCTATGTGATTCAGAGTATATCTAATGCTGTATCTAGTCTCGCTGATGTCTAAAATTTCTAGACTGGTGGCTTCTAAAACCATGATTCTCTGTAGGAAGGGCCCTTAGTCAGCCAAGACACAGCAGATTCCGTACCCATCTGATTTCCCGTTCTTTGACAAAGTCAGTCTTCAGTGGACGTCATACTTAGAACGAGACTAACATTCGTACTCTACCAGAAATTCACACTGAAGGGTACTGCGGCATTTGCATCCAGTGATAATGGGTAACGGCCGCAAAGAATTACATCAATGACCTCCCAGAAGTTGTCACATCAAAGAGAATTATCTACATTGGATTTACATAAACATCTCTCCTGTTGGTTAATTTGTTTGTTTATAACATGATTATCTGTTAAGGAAGTTTAATAACCATTAAAGTAATCTGCCCAATTATGCCGAATGTGAAACATTGCGGTCAAATTGGAAATGTGGGACACCGAACTAGATGATACTTGAACTAAGTGCCATGTTCTTGATAACACTTTTAATGGATGACTGTTATATCATTACATATGTAGTGTCATCATGTAACATTTTGACAACTGTGTGACTTATTTTGGGATTGACTAAGCTATGGGATTGCAACAGTTTCACCAACTTGATTGTTGTTTTGCTATTAAATCCCTTACTCCCTGGCTGCTTGGCTTTCTGTATTACTCACCTCCTCTGGTCTACCTACTAGTCAGTCATAAGTTTATCATAATGTTTGTGGAGGAAGAAGCATGGAGCAGACTTTACACTCAACTATATGCAAATCCTGTCAGATTTATAACCTATCATTAAAGTGAAACAGAGCTGTTGACATATTAACCGAAGTCTGCAGCAGAATGCTAGCTTTGTAAATGTGATATCTTTGGGATATTAAGCATGGCTGTCTTTTACTGTATTATTAGGATGGTTTGGATTGCTAAGCTCTAAGCTTATGATGCATTCTTTTGTACCAATTCCCTTCAGGTATTCTTTTTCAACTTCAATGCCAGCCCAGCAGAACTGTTTGATGAAGTTGTCAATCTTGAGGTAAGGTGACCCTCGAGTGAGAGCACATAGTCTGTGAGTGTGTTGAATTTTATTTGCCAGGCTATTGTAGTCAGGGAAAAGTTTGGTGATTGTCATATTTTGCATGAACAGTTTCGATTCGAAGCCTTTATGAGTTTCCTGTAGTAAATACATGTATTTCTTTGAAAATTCCAGATTTATCGTGAAACAAGATCTTGCTTACATGTTTACGTTTGCATATTGGTTTGACCAGTTTTTGTCACAAAGTGGGAATATCAAGCATGGCTGCCTTGTACTGTATTATTAAGATGGTTTATACTGCTTAGCTTACACCAGGTAAAATGATTTGCCCGACACTGCAGTGTGTATGAAACCTCCTAAATGTGATACTTGGACTGATCTCATCTTTGGAATGTAGGTGTACCACACTTTAAGTTCAAAATTACCACTGTTGTTCCATAGAGGGGTAAGGCTATTTTGGGTCAGGAGTGATGGGGTTTTGGCAAAATTTCTAGAGAAGTGAAAGTCGGAGAGATCTCTTAATTCATTTTATGAACTTTGTGTGTTTCAGTGACAACAGAGGGCATAGTGCTTGTAATAGTAATGAAAGGTAAGTGACTGCAAGCAGGGTTTTCACTTACACTTCAAGTTTGACACTTTTTCCTCAGGTGTTCAACTCAAAAAAACTCAGAAGCGATGCTCTGATAGGGAACTTCCAGTTGGACGTCGGGACCATCTACGAAGAGGATGACCACTGCTTCCTCAATAAGTGGTTACTCTTGACCAATGCCGATGATGCTCAGGCTGGACCTAAAGGCTATCTCCAAGCCAGTATGTCTGTCTTGACTACGGGTGAAGATGCACCTGTGAGTATCTCATTCTCAAAAAAGCTTGTACAGGCTCTATCTGATCACATTTTTGTGTTGTTATTTTGAATACTTCTCAGGATTGTTAGGCTATGTCATCCATTAGTCTCAATTTTGTAATGCCAAACCGTAATGACAAAATTGTTAACTACCAGTGGTTGTGAACACAAGACCCAAGTAGCTTGTTACGGTGTTCTTGTTACATGGTCTTTTGGATCTATTGTCATTGTAATGTATCTGTTAACAATCGTTGAAATTTCTTTGCTTCAGGATCATAAAAGACCTCTTGGCTGGCATTGCTGATATTCATTGCCTTTCCTTGGAATTAATCTTTACTTTAAATTTTCCTTTTATTTATCGTGTATTCATTTCTAGTGTTGAATAACTAATGTTGTGGTCACTTTTGTCATGTCTTCAGGTTTTCAAGAAGTCAGAAGGAGATGATATTCAGGCGTAAGTGTCTCTACTTTAAACTTTTACACTTCTTTCATATTGCTGAGGGGTGCTAATGCAATTTTTATCTCGTTACATGTATTTAGATATTTTCATCCTAGCTGGACATTCTGGTATTCTTTTAAAATGTTGTCAGGGTCTCGATCCATTGGCTATGTGTATCAAACTACCCCACCATGTTCCTTTGCATGTGAGCAAAAGACTAGTTTAGTTGCTAGTATAGGTGTGAAGAAAATATGTATAATAAGCCTTTTTTGCAAATTGCTGAACAAGAAAGTGCCTGAAACCTGGAAAAGGTAGACCTTCTCCTATCGTTATGCACACGGTACTCGCATAAATTCTAGATGTTTTGACCCTTTGTTTATATTGGTGGGCCCCGGGCAGCAGTTTGCTAAGTTCCTTCGAGTTGCTGTGACTAAAGGGCAGAGTAGTATTTAGGTTTTCAACTCAATTGTGTGCATGCCCAATTTCAACGTAATGTACAAAAGAAGAATGCCCGATGCCAGGTGTGCAATTAGTTTGATTACTGCAAATACTTTAAGACCCACCAAATTGAGTGACGATAAGCTGCTCAATTAGCTCACAGGTATGTCATTCCTTTATTAGGCAATTCCAGTTCAATATCATTCACCTAGCAACATCATTTAAGTCAACTAATGCTTTTGCAATTATTTTGCTCAGAACAATGCTTTAATGCCAGATGTTTAGCCACCAATGTTTTCAGCTACGGTGACGCAAAACTCGAATCAACTTTGTAATTGACATGAATGAATACTTCTAACTTGTTACCATGTTAACCAGTGGTGGCATGCACATGAAGAGGCAGAAGTCTAAGATTTTGTCAACCAGATTCATCAACCAGATACAAACTTTTCTGTTTTTCTGTTGTTTATCTCTTCGGTTGCAACTGAACTGTTTCTGACATATTCAGAACATTCTTACAAAGCAACATTAAACAACCAAAAGTGTTGAGATTCAGCTGCATTGCTGCTCTAGTTGAAAGACTACTTGATGGTCTTAGTTTTACCGTAACAGATATTTATAGGACTATTATGTACACATGCATCTTGTGAGGAAAATCTGAAAAATTACCTTTGAGCAATTGAATGAAATTGCTTGTATGAATGAGTTGAAGTGAGTGGAACAAGCACATGGCCAAATCTAGTGCACTAGATATAACTGTAAATATTTTGAAAATGTCAAAACTCTTTTGTTTCAAATTTGTGCATACCTTCCTTTATTTAAAAGATGATAATATCTCCTGAGAATCGGTTTCGCTTTCATTTCGTGGTTTAAGAATGAAAGTCACAGGGTGTATTCATCTTCTGTAATTGTAATTGCGGCAAATTTTTACGTGATAAGTACGCAGCACCTACGTCAGGCGATTATTCAAAGTCATGGCAGCTGGCTCATGTTATACAAGGACAGAATGATGCTGTTGTTATAAATCACTGAAATGATTTATGCGATGAGGATTTGATTTGCGTGTGTACTGGTAGGTGGTTACATGTGTGGGGCTCATAAAGAAAGTGCAGTCTCAAGAACTACCAGTCAGTTTGACTCCATACTTAACATGATGATGACGACATTTTTCTCAGTATCACCCTGATTTTTGCCAATGTTCCTATGGAGTCAGTTCAGTGCTTGTTGAAACTTTGGCTGGTAAATCATGAATCTCTAGAACCAGTCAAGCCGCCCAAACAAAGTTCATTATTTTCAGTAATGATGTGGATAAAGGCACACATGATCAAATTTGTGTTGTTTGTAGATCATGTGTAGTAATGAGTTAAATGTGTTTATCTTAAGGCATTAGTGAGAAGGGCCTAAGGACTTCACATGCTATCCTCTGCAGTCTTGCCTTCATAAACATGCAAAGATAACAAGCAAAAACTATGTAAATGTCCAAAGAGTCGGTCAAACATTCCCATGAGTTTTCAAAAGTGTCTCCCTTCCTTCAGGCAAAATTCAAATTTGCAACATGTTTTTTTTCTTATCGACAAATGGGAACTTTTCGTCAGGAGTTTTGTCCTCGGTTCAATTTGTACTTTGTTTTTTTCTGTAGAATTAATTTTTATGGTTCCATATAGGGGCTTCCTGAGTTTCCTGTTTGTTTTGTGACAATATTAGGGAAGCCATCGCATACCAATATTTGTGATTAACCTCTTTGTTCCTGTATCTATTCCCACAGTCACTTAAAATGTGAGAAATTGTGTGGCTTTTTATGTGCAAAGATTGCCTAAGTTTAGTACCTTATGGTCGAAAAGTATCTGATTACAGATTTGCATTGAGTGATTTTGATAGTCCATTACCTTATCAATCATTGTTGTTTCAATTGTGTGTAAGACCTTCTGAATCTCGTAGTTTGACCATTTACCATCAACATATGAGTAACACTCAACAGGTGTGACAAAACATCATGGATTCTGTGAACCAACCCTATGAGCCCCTTTAGGAGGAAGATCGCAGAGATTATCTTAAATCTTTCTATCAACCTATAGAACATAACATCCTTGTATTTTAAAGTGGCAGATATCTGCCCACCAAGCATTTTATTTTAAAGTGGCAAATATCTGCCCACCAGGCAGGTTATATTCCCATCATTAATGTGGGACATCCTACTTAAGCAGCAAAAGTAATTTCTGCCACAATATTTTGCAGCATTTTTTTAATCTGCAGTTTGGAATATCATTCTGCTAAAGTCATCTGAACATCTCCTTCGAAGGATTACATCGGACCAAATTTTGTCAGATCGAGTGGCACCGTCACTGAAAAAATGAAAATTTGATCAGGAGTTATGGTGTTAAATTGACCCCAGGCAAAAAAATATGCTATTTTCCCCGCAGTCACCACTTTGTAGAAGTTTCTATAAGTAGCATGAGTGGCAGTGTGCTAAGCAGACATTATTAATAGCAGTTTATCTTAGCCCCTCACAACAGGACTATAGTTCTTCCTTTCAGCATAGAAGTCAGACACCATATGGTAGTCCATGTCGAAAAAAAAAAAAAATGGTTATCATTGTCATTTTGTCTCCACTACTTTTGTGTCATTCAGGTGTGAATTTATGTTTTTTTTTCTTTTGTCTGCTGGTATGACAAGGCCTTTGCAAAAACTGTGACTGCCTTTGATATCAATATGCAGGTACTGTGTTTTGCATCAAATTATGCAGTTGTAATATTTACAGGGGGATGATTGTTGCCAATTGGTAGTCAGGACAATGAAGAAAACACAGGTGTCTGAACGTGGGCTATTTTGTAACGTAACGAACGTAGCCTTACAGAGGCAATTATCTGACGCGAAACTTAGCTTGAGGAATTACTACCTGGGAGAGGCAATGAAGAAGATTTTGAATAATCCTCGGGCAGTGAAATGAAATGCTGTGTTCTAAGGCAATATACAGTAGGCCAAAGTAATACAGTATGAGCAAACTTTGACTCACTATGAATTTCAGCAAACAATTGTGCGCAAAGAGAAATAAATAAAAAAATAAGTAAGTTGAGAAATAAATAAAAAATAAGTAAGTTGAGAAATAAATAAAAAATAAGTAAGTTAAGTAAACAAAATATATAAAAACTGTGCACCACACCCAGGAACATTAGTGTGTGAAATTGCCATGTGAGTGCATCAAACTATCATCTTAGCAGCTGAGTGGAAACACTTAATGTTCAGAGATTCATGTATACTGATCACCTAGACACCTGTTTTGCCCAAGAAGTTCTTTTTTCAATGGTCTCTTACATTCTCTTTCATTCTTCTGTTCCTCAGAAACCTACTCAGACCAGCTGGCATGCAGCTCAGGAAAGGGATGTTTGTGATCAAGGTGTACCATGCCGAAGAAATTCCTCAGAGTAAGAATTTTCTCAAAGTAGAAAGTTGCATCACTAGCAGAACATTTATTTACTCTTGTCGTAAATATGTAGTCATTTTACCTGCTGGCAATTTTTGCAGACATTTTTCCGGAAGTTTTGGCTGATGTCACTGTTATTTTAGAGTCTTGCCAAGGTCTCCATTAGTAAACATTATTCGCTTCTCTCTTCCAGTCTCCACACAACTATTGCATCTCTCACTACCATGCTATAAACGTAGCTGGTAAATTTACACACCAACTCTAACCTTCACCCTCACTGAAATTGGACCAGCGCCCCCTTCCTAAACGAGCACCGAAAAGTATCTGTTACTGCAGTGTAAACCTTGGTGTGGTTTTACGTTTTTTGGAAATAACTCCATCCGTGATGCATTTGTAGTGAAAACATAGCAATTTATTCCAATTTTTCCTCCACAGAAAGTGATCTCAAATTGACGCAATATAGGTAATGTAATGTAACGTTCTGTCTCACTTTGTCTTTTCTTCAGTGGATCCCGCATTCTTCGAAGGAGTGAAAAAACTGTTCGGTGCTGACAAACAGAAAGAATTAGTTGATCCGTTCATGGTCGTCGATTTTGCAGGTCAACAGGTAAAGAGTTGTGCCTATCATGACCCGAGTCAATATTACAGGAAGTACTCCTACAGCGATATATTTTTTCAACTTTTCACATTTGGTATTTCCTCTCTTTTTTTTCTTTTCGTTGTACTCATATTTTTTATGATTGTTCACAATCAATAGATTTATTGCTCAATAAATTCAAAAAGGGCAAGAAGAATGAGAAAGGAAGTAATGTAGAAATTTTCATTGTTTCAGGAGATGTGTTTGAAATACAGTCTACCCGATTGATTCTGAGATATCTTCTGTATTTCGATCACGGCATCTTTGTTTTAGCGGCTCAGAAACCTTTTAAGATTATCAATATCTCGTGGTGTTCTCACTCAAGTGTTGGTGTTATGAATTCACTCGGTTAGAAGGAAAAATTACATTTTTTTTTGGTATTTTTTCAACTCGATGTTTAAAAATGTTCGTAATAGAATACTAAGTACTGCATCTTTTGGGTCAGGGAAACACTAATTCAGTGGATCTCGTGGTGGTGATCTTTTTGTCTTTGTTCAGTCCCTAGAGATTGAGATTGCCATCCAACGGTCACTTGTCGTGAATCCCCTTCTAAGTCACGGGTTTCTCTGCATTCCTGTTCAATCTCCGAAATCACTTTGATGTATCCCAGTCAGTCTCTATGTATGTAATGACAGTTTGGATCACCCTTTGATCTTCCTTTCAGATCCAAACTGAGGTCATGCAGTGTAACGACCACCCTGACTGGAACGTGATCCTGAGACTGGGCATCAGGGTGAGGAGAAAAACTTTTTGGCCATTTTCTCAAAGTCATAGAACAGTGGATCCTGTATCTACTGCTTCTAGTTTTGCATCTGATGGATATACACACAGCAAGATTGGCTCAGTAATTCATTACTCTTATTTAAGAGTTTTTTTTTCTAAGAATAGCTTCTTTTAGCTGAGTACACACATGTTGTCAATCGTTTTGAAAGTTATGCAACACTACTGAAGAGAATGGTCTGTTGAAACTTGCTGAATGTACTGTACTACTGAGAAAGTCGTTGCTGTTTGGGTGAGGATTTGTTCCTTCTGGTGACATGATGCCCTTACACTGCAAAGGAACAATGCAGATCAACATATGTGAATATGTAGTACCTTCTTCCCTTTTGCCTTTGTTGTCAGAAGGCTGTATATTCTCAGTGCTTGCAAAATCCGTTCAATCGATACTGCTTTCGTTTAGATTCGTCGCAAAATTCATTCCATAGAGTAGACAATGGGATCTCTGCTAAATGGCTAATTAATTCACACAATTAATCCTGGACAAGATAAGAATATTATCTAGCCGGATCCATGATGTAACGATTAGTATTGAAAGAATTATCTATGTGACTATCGATCAGATGGAATTTATACTGGTTCTCTTGGAAGATCATTCGCCACGCATGTCAGATATTTTGATATGAAATATGTGGGTTTCTCTGGTAGGAGTGTTACGCTTGGTGAACAGGTTATCTCCAAAAAAGGGGGACAATATCAGATAGGTGCACCTATTTTGATATGCCATGGGAGTTATGCCAGGCTATTGTTGATTTGGTACATTTATTGTTACCAGCATATTAGTTTGTTACATTAAAGAGGCCATGACTCATAGACTAAATCTCTTCTGACTGAAAGAAACAGCACTTTGGGATAGTTGTCTGTGTGAGAAAAGATTCAAATTTTCAGATCTCAGATGGAATTCATTCTTGATCTGAAACTGTTTTTATGTTTTTCTCCACAGTTCCCATCTATGTGTGAAAGGATCAAGTTACAGATGATGGACTGGTAAATCTTTTTGTATGATCGAAGCGTGAATTTTTTCACTTAATGCACTTTGGATGTTGAGAACAAAGTTTTCCCCCATTCTCTGGTCCAGATGTCAAAACATTTTTGACCTCAGCCACTGTTCAATTCCAAATTCAAACACCGGTGTTGTGTGACTTTCATATTTCAATCTTTCATGTGAACCTACCATCGAGTGCACCTCTGGGGGGCTCAGCCCTGAAACTGGGATCAGATCCAGTGGATGTCATTCAGGTTATCACCAATTTTTTGGACAATGAAATGAGCTGGTCCAGTCACAAAAACACTCGGATGGATAAAATAGTTATCATGCTCAGGCCCGGTTCACCTGAAACGTAAACACAAAATGAGCCTTACACAGATGAGGCTACCGGAGGTCTTGAGTCATTGTCAGTGTGGGAGAAGTTGTATTGTGTGAATCGATCGTGACATTCAGATAAAAGATTGGTCTCCAACCAGCATCAAAAGCGTTTTCAACAAGTTATGAAGATCATGTACACTGTATTATTGATTTCCGTCTTTGAGTTGTGATCCACATCTAGTTTGTGAGTTACAAGAGTGTATGTGTCATGCGAAATATGTGTGACTTCAACTGAATTGTTTACACCAGTGGCCTCCAACTTTTTTAGACTGCTTCCCCCTTTCACCATCTTGAATTGTCCCAATGCCACTCCCCCTCCACTCTCTCGTCCTACCATTCATAGTCAGATGCTACGTTTTTTGATTCCTTGCCGAAGGCAGAAGGAATCTATGCGATGGTGATGTCGTGTGTGCGTGTGTGTGTGTGTGTATGTGACACTTCTTGTAAACACGATATCTCAAGAAGGGTAACCATGACTGATGTCATACTTGGTGTGTGGGTTGGTCATATTGAGTAGATGGTCCCTATTGTTTTTGGTGGAGGTCAAAGGTCATTTGCGGTCACCAGAGGTCAAAATGTGAAAACCTTGTAAACACGATATCTCAAGAACGGTAACTGTGACTGATGTCATACTTACTGTGTGGGTTGGTCAAATTGAGTAGATGATCCCTATTGTTTTTAGTGGAGGTCAAAGGTCATTTGAGGTCACCAGAGGTCAAAATGTGAAAACCTTGTAAACACGATATCTCAAGAACGGTAACTGTGTCTGGTGTCATACGTAGTGTGTGGGTTAGACATATTGAGTAGATGATCCCTATTGTTTTTAGTGGCGGTCAAAGGTCATTTGAGGTCAACGGAGGTCAAACTGGAAAAACCTTGTAAACATAATATCTCCAGAAGGGTAACTGTGACTGATGTCATACTTACTGTGTGGGTTGGTCATATTAAGTAGATGATCCCTATTGCTTTTGGTGGAGGTCAAAGGTCATTTGAGGTCACCAGAGGTCAAAATGTGAAAACCTTGTAAACACGATATCTCAAGAACGGTAACTGTGTCTGGTGTCATACGTAGTGTGTGGGTTAGACATATTGAGTAGATGATCCCTATTGTTTTTAGTGGCGGTCAAAGATCATTTGAGGTCAACGGAGGTCAAACTGGAAAAACCTTGTAAACATAATATCTCCAGAAGGGTAACTGTGACTGATGTCATACTTACTGTGTGGGTTGGTCATATTAAGTAGATGATCCCTATTGCTTTTGGTGGAGGTCAAAGGTCATTTGAGGTCACCAGAGGTCAAAATGTGAAAACCTTGTAAACATGATATCTCAAGAACGGTAACTGCGACTGATGCCATACTTGGTGTTTGTTGGTCATATTGAATAGATGATCCCTATTGTTTTTGGTGGAGATAAAGGTCACTTGAGGTCACCCTCAGTCAAAATGTAAACACATTGTAAACACAGTATCTCTAGAAGGGTAAGTGTGACTGATGTCATACTTGGTGTGTGGGTTAGTCATATTGAGTAGATTACTCCTATTGTTTTTGTAGAGGTCAAAGGTCGTTTGAGGTCCCCCGAGGTGAAAATTTTCTAGCACATTATCTCCAGAAGAGTAGTGTTGACTGATGTCATACTTGATGTGTAGGTTCCACATACTGGGTAGGTGATCCCTATTGCATTTAGTGGATGTCAAATGTCATTTGAGGTCACCAAAATAAAGGTTATTTGGGTTAAAGGCTTATTAATGTGGTGTTTCAAGACCAGCAACTGCAGTTGATCTCATTTGTCATGTGAATAATTCATGCTTGTTATAATATAACCATGTGGCAAGGACTCACAAAGCCTTTTGGCTTTCTGTTTCTCAGTTGGACTTTTTCTATGTGCAAGATCGGCAAAAACCTGCAGGAGGCATGCGCACTGTGAATCTGGTATTGAGAGCTGGGATGTGTTTCTGTCAGCAGTATGAAGTGTGAGCTTTGTATTATTGATTCCTTGCCGAAGGCAGAGGAATCTATGCGATGGTGATGTCGTGTGTGTGTGTGTGTGTGTGTATGTATGTATGTGCGTGTGTGACGCCTGCTTGTAAACACGATATCTAAAGAAGCGTAACTCTGAGTGATCTCATACTTGGCATGTAGATTGCCCTTATTGAGTAGATGATCCCTATTGTTTTTGGTGGAGGTCAAAGGTCATTTGGGGTCACTAGAGGTCAAATGGTAAATATCTTGAAAATTGCTTGTAAACATGATATCTCCAGAAGCGTAACTCCGAGTGATCTCATACTTGGCATGAAGGTTGCCCTTATTGAGTAGATGATCCCTATTGTTTTTGGTGGAGGTCAAAGGTCATTTGGGGTCAACAGGGGTCAAATTGTGAAAACCTTGTAAACACGATATCTCAAGAAAGGAAGCTTGTAGAAATCTCATGTTTAGTATGTAGTTGTACCATGTTGAGTAGAGGAACCCTATCGTTTTCAGTGGAGGTCAAAGGTCATTTGGGGTCAACAGGGGTCAAATTGTGAAAACCATGTAAACACGATATCTCAAGAAGAGAAGCTTGGGCAGATGTCATACGAAGTGTGTAGGTGTATCTTATTGAGTACAAGGGTCACCAGAGGTCAGAAGGTAAATACCTTGAAAATTGCTTGTAAACACGAAATCTCCAGAACGATAAATGTGAGAGATCTCATAGTTAGGGTGTGGATTGCCCATATCGAGTAGATGATCCCTATTTTTTTTGGCAGAGGTGAAAGTGGGAGGTCAAAATGTGAAAATCTACAATATTTAAAGAACGGTCTTTCTAGTGAATTTTATACTTGTAATGTAGAATCCTCTTGTTGATTTGAGAACTTCTTTTAGTACATACCAACATTGTCTCTTCGATAACCATAAAGAAAAGGTGAAGACAACATTAAGTTTGGTATCAAAGATTATTATTTGGCAAACCTTATGCGACTGTCCTCATAAGGACATGTGAGCATGCATGAATTGTAAATTGGAATTGATTAAATATACCACGGGTTATTAGCTTTATAAAAAGAACTAAATCACTGATCATTTGGATCAAATACCCTTGAGCGTGCATGAACTGTGATTGCTTAATTGAATGAATCAAATTGTAACTGACCCACCTCTGTTCAAATTGGTCACTGTTATCTGACATAATTTATCACAGTTGACTGCCAGTAGAAACCACAATGTCCAGAATAAATCATACAGTCTGTTGAGCCAGGTGCACAATGGACTTAACCATTTACTGTATAAACAGTGTCTCTGTTTAGCCCTTAAAGGGAAATAGGGCCTTTGTTTTACAGAAAACAACCATATTTTTAAAACCATTATTTGTGGACATAAAATGATAGATTATTCAGAATAACCAATTACAGTAGCCTTATTTTCAAGAAATAAGATTCTCACAGATCAGAAATTTACTTATTTGTTGCTCAACAATAATTTGTGCACCCAAACTTTTTAAAATTCAAATGATGCATCCGTTACTCATCACATGCATAATGTTTTGAGGAGATGAAGCTTTGACAGATATTTATTGATGAGACTGAATGGTTTAACAATGGTTAAAGCGAATTTCTTTGTACGCCATGTTGGTGTATTCTAAATGCCCTATTTTACTTTACAGTAGTTCAGCTAAGCTTTAAACAAATGACTACTTTGTATCAAACCAAGGAAACTTGTACTGTGTGTTGAGACTAAAGGCAAAATTGCAAGTCATGCTAGATTCTGGTTTAATAGGGTTATCAGTTTTTGCTAATTTTCAAGGACCTCATAGCCATTGGGAAGGGCATCACGCCAAAAAATCAAATACGAAAGAGCTGCCACCAATAGCTGTAACTCTACAAAATAAAGTGCTATAATTTTGATTAAATAAACATGTTTACCTTTTTATCAGGTTATTAGACACGACAAAATATAATTTGTTCCCCTGCAGCATCATATCCGTTTGGGAGTTTTCTTATGGTTGTGTAGGTCAAAGGTTATTTGGGTGACAAAAGGTCAAAACCTTGTATACATGATATTTTAAGGGTGATAAATGTGAGGGATCTTATACTTAGTTTGTGAATTGCTCATATTTAGCGTGTTGATGGCCATATAGGGTAGGTGATCCCTATCGTTTTAAGTGGAGGTGAAAGGTCATTTTGGGTCACGAGAATTCAAAAGTTTTTGACCTTACTAAGATGGTATCTCAAGTAGGATAACTGTGTGGGGTCTCGTGCTTGTCATGTGGGCAATTCATGTTTGTTACAATATATATCATGAGGTAAGGAATCACTAAGCCTTTTGGCTTTCTAGTTACAAAATGAATGGTTCCATCTTGGTGAGGAAGAGGTGCATATTGCCTAATTTCAAGGTGATTCTGAAGTACAGGGGAAGAATTAATTGCAGGAGGGAACAGATCCCTCCTGGGTGTGCTATTGCGCCCTTACTCGCCGTAGTGATGTGCTGTAGTTGTTATGGAACCTGAAGTCAGTACCAGCACCCTCCTGTTCACTGTGCACTCTGTAGCACCTGAGGTTTCCCAATGTCCCCTGGGGTGGTAGGACCACTGGGTGGTATACATGAATAAGCAGTGTGAAACTGTGAATGAATGTGGACATAATCTCCTTGTCAATTCATCTCAGTAATGCAAGAACACACAAGTTCGTGATGGAGACTGTGTGTCCCTTTCATTCACAATTTGTCCAAGCTTTGGACCTTCTTGTTTTAAGATTTTTGTGATCACACCAGCTGAAATAGTCTGATGTATCTATAACATAGTAGTTGTTATAACACAGAGAAAGTTGCACAATTTTTTGTTGGCTGCTCTTAATTGATTGTTGATTCCTTGCCGAAGGCGGGCAAGGAATCTTTGCGATGGTGATTCGGTGTATGTGCGTGCGTATGTGTGTGTGTGTATGTATGTGTGTGAGCAAAATCTTGTGAACACTCTAGCTTTTGAAGGGAAAGTGCAAGGTGGGTCAAAGTTGGTGTGTTAATAGAACATATGAAGATCTCGGCTGGGATTGTTTTTGGTGAAGGTCAAAGGTCATCTGAGGTCACCATCAGGCAGAATGTGTACAGACTATGTTTGCAGTATCTCAGTAACGACAAGTTGCATCATTTTCAAACTTGGGTGGTATGTACTGCCCTGTAAGTAAGTGAGATTGTGAGGGTATTCTTGTAGGTCAAAGGTCATCTGGGGTCATCAGAAGTCATAATGTGAAAAGCTTGTGAACACTCTATCTTTTGAAGGGAATGTGCAAGAGAGTCCAAAGTCAGTGTGTGGGGAGGTCATTTAAAGATCTTGACTGGGATTGATTTTGGTGGATGCCAAAGGTCACCAGAGGTCATCTGCAGACAGACTATAGACAAAACATGTTTGCAGTACCTCATGAACTGCACATTGCACAAACTTTGACCTTCAAGGGTATGTAGGACTTTCTAAGTAAATAAGGTGAGGGTGTGTCTTGTGATCAGAGGTCATGTGGGGTCATCAGAGGTCGTAACATGAAAAAAACTTGTAAACACACTATTTACAAAGGAGGAGATAATTTTAATATTTACAAAGGGGAGACAATTTCACACTTTAAAGTTGTTCTTTTTAGATGGAGTATATAAATATAATTACTGGTTTAAGTTTTGATGTGGGTCAAAGGTCATCTGAGGTCCTTGAGTACAAAGTGTTAAGACCTTTGCTGATGTTTCTCTCCTTCTGTCTTTTCCTATGGGTGGAAGGTATTTGAGCTCCCTTCCAAGCAAAGACTAGCAATGCTTGCACATTCAGGAAGTTCCAATTTGAAAACTTTTACCTGTCAGTTAGGTAATAAAGTGTAGTTGCTGTACTAATTTCAAAAGTCTTTGACATATAATGATGAAACTACATCTATGGATCTTCAGCTGGCATTATGCTGGTTTCTGATAAAATACTGTATGTCTGAAAGCATCTGTAAAGTATCTAAAAGCCCAATTTGGTTAATTAAGTTCAGCAGGTACAATACACCTTTGAGTTTCTATTTAGTCCCCAATTCAGCTGTATAGTATTTGGTATCATACTTCTTTTATTTATTTTTCTTGTTTTGACAGTTAAAAGTGCTCACTTAGTTTTCAAAGCCATAATTGGCTTTTAATTCCATCTGAGACATTTGTTTGGTCTGAAAATTGTGATTGACCAATGACCTCTGTGGAAAATTGGAGAAAGGTTGACCCTTATCTTTCCCAGAGGAATCATTATCTGAGATACAGCACTCCTTCTGTCATCAAACAATGTAGAATAGATTTGTTTTCTGAAGTGGAGACAGTTGCAGTGGAAGATTTCTGTTTGGGAAAACTCATATTGTGCAATAGAGATAAATAAGTTATTACTTGGTCATATGATGGGATAGATGGAGGACTTTATGTAGTTTATATAATTGGCAGTCATTTCAACTGTCATATGGGTATATCTCTTGTTCCTTGGAAATTTTTACTGTACCTAGGCTACCACTGTGCAGGCTGCATGGAGAATTCTTGGCCACCAGTGTTATCTTACATTACATGCATACAGCAGGTATTGGAAAATGGTGTGCAGTATTAATGGCGTCATCTGGTATATCCTGTGGTTACTACAGTAAACTGCAACTTGAAAAAAAATTAATGGAAGTTCATGTATTAGTGGCAAGGAATCACTAAGCCTCTTGGCTTTCTTGTTTTTTCTCTGCATGCAGGGACCGGCTCACCGGTGACGATTACATTGGCACAGCATTCATTGATCTCCCTGCAATATCTAGTCCTGGACAAGAAGGTAATGTTTAAAATTATCTCTAACTTTCGGGCAAAAGGGATAGAAAATGTTGATGCATTACCAACAAGATCCGCAAAATATGCCAAAGCTCGGATGTCATGTTTTTGTAAAAGTTCTGTGTCTTCAGTCCATTTTATGCAGCAACAGACCAACTTGGTCTTCCAACCCGAATAATCACAGAATACTTTTTTTAATTGGCGCCCCGTTGCATTTTGCGAGGCTGAACCCAGGCTGGATGAAACACTCCAATGCAAAATAGAAACATGAGTAGCAAGGTTTTGTATATATCATGTTAAGAACTTGTGATTTTGATGAACAGTATCTTTTTTAAAATGCTATCCAAATATTTGAACTTGAATTCGTTTGAAAAGCATTATTCTGCAGTAATAACTCTAGCGGTGATTTCATTGCCAGAAGAAATGTCATTTACATGCCGTGTTACCGAATCAGTTTTGTCATTTTGGAAGGCAGCCCTCTGTTTCAGTTGATCTTAAACATGTTAAAGTATTTTTGTCATGATTTACGTGGAGATGATGACGATAATGTCGTTGACAATGAATGCTGCTTTTTGATATTGAAAATGTTCAGTTGAAGATGAAGATTTCCCTGGAGAACACGAAGAGGGCACTGACATTGACAGTGAAGCATCTCTAGCAGGTAGCATCGATGATGTCAAATCTCGCAACTTTGCATCTTTCTCTCGTGAACGTCCAAAAGCTGCCAAATTTCAACACATGCAAACCTCCAAAGCAGCTTTCACACATTTGAAAGCAACATGAAAAAGAAAATCATGGAAATACATTGACAAATAAAACATTTCCAGCTCATGTAATCATGCTTGTTGCATCACCAATAAAATGTTAAGTGTTCGATGAGGCGTCATGTGGCTCGAAACTGACGGATATCTCTTCACAAAGTTCTCCAACTTTTGCTCCCCACCGTTAGTCCATTTGTGTGGACCTGTGCTTTACACGCAGTTTTTAAGATGAAATCCAAAATGGCTTAGCCATTAGTCATTCCAACGTTTGATCATTATTGCTTCATAGTGTCATTTCAATTCTGCTCTCCTATTTTACATATCATTTCGGTGTACCCAAGCACATGATTCTTGTCTTATGCTGCGCTTCAGAGCCCTTTTTTCATTATTTATGTATCTGCCATGAACTTTGACCCCATTTTTACAGAAGATGAAGAAGAGGAGGAAGACGAAAATCCAGGCAATGCTTCAGATGGTCAGTACTTTGGTCGTTTACCCCTTCCGTTTGATCGCGGAGCAGAGGTCAATTCTTTAGTCCTACTTAAGTCATCGTTTGGTTGTTAAGCCGATTGGTGGGTTTCAAGGGTGGGTCATGAATTGAGGCATATGTACAAACATTCTGAAAACATGTTGAAAAAAGCTCCAAAAGTACCTAAAACAGAAAGATAAGAAACCTTCCAAGTTGAAGAGAATCCATTTGTTGACTCTTTTGAAAAACTCATCCGAAGTGTTTGCGTGTTTACTATGACGGCTGACTGTTATCCTCTGCTGTAGTAGTACTCGCAGTTAAAATCAAATTGGTAGTGGGGATGAGTAATAGGTCCATTGGATGTCATGTGAAAGTGGCATTTATTTCAATCGGCAACAATTAACCTATGTAAGATCTTTCACTTGGGAGGCAAAAGTCATCACCAAGACATTAAAAATGTGAAAATGGTGAACAAAATATATCTCACCAAGGAACTACATCTTGCATTTAGGTGTACCATGTACAGAAACCTACAATTTTTAGTGCAGGTAGATAACATCATTTGTGGACAACAGAATGAAAATTGTGAAAGAAAATGTGTAAATGCACGATCTTAAAGATGGCCAGCCTGGACAATTCTCGCAGTTGACAGGTAGAAAGACAACATCGACTTCAATAAGCTAGTAGTTTTTGGTGCAGGTCGGGGGGGGGGGAATCATCACAGATCAAATTGTATGTTATCGTATCGTATACAAAGTTGCCAATCAGTTAGCATTCTTAGTTCAAGCGGGTGGTATTCCGTTATTGCTTGACACATCATTCGGAGTCAACAGGTTTCCAATTCGATATTGATTTGTTTGTCCGGTATACGAAGTAATTTATCAGCAGTCGTTATTAGGTCAAGTAGCTGACATCATGTTGCTGCTTGGTACAGCAGTGTTGCTCCTCCTTGTCAGTCTCGATCAGGTATATTTTACAAATTTTATGCCAAATATTCTGTATTCATGAATAAACAAATTTGCTCATGTTACCTTGTATCTTAGAAACCGCATTGCTTTTCTGATCTTGTGGTATTTGTGATGTTGTAATATACATTAATGCAGGATGTGCCTGTTATTCACCCGTTCTGAAAAGTGCACGAGAGGGCTGATCCTCTCTTTGTGAAAAACAATAAACGTTATCAAAGTCTCGGTATTTTTGTCAGAAAATGAATAGAAATTAGCCAAATTTCCTAATGAAATTGCATATAAATTTCATTGTGGTTATTCACACAGATGTCCTGTATATTTACCACATGACTCAGTTCCATTAAAATTTTAGCCAAAAAAAAATGAAGCAAAGCAATTTTTTCCCACCCTACTGAACAATCTAATTGGCAAAATTTCTCATGAAAGAAACATTGCATAGGTGTTGTCAGGTTGGTATCAAATGAAACAGAAAGATGAAAGCTTAATTATAAAGTCTGTTTTTTCCCCGTCACACAGTGCATCCTGCTTTAAAACACATTTCCTTTTGATATCCTCTTCCTAGGAAGAAAAAGTTCCATTACTCCTTGCAATCTGCTTCAGCAACATTTATCTATTATGCATGATTGGTTTACCACCCATGTTATCCATAGCGGGGAAAATGATTATCGAACGCAGTCAGGGCAATATTCAGAGCATGTTCCTGCAACTTTTAAATGCTTCCGTTTGTATGAAACCATGCTTCTTTACCCTTTAGTGTTATGTACCTGTCAGTGGTCTGTTGCACCCTCGATAATCCCTAAGTGTGTTGTCGTAGTTCATAGTAAGAAGTCGAGAGAACCATCTTCAATGGTTTGCTGAGAACGGTTCAAAACAAATGCTGGTGGTGTTCTGTTTACAAAACTGACAACAGTGGTAGGAAAGTTAACTAGATTGGTCATTAGAAAGTTTATATGGATTGATTAAAAAATGTAGCTTTGAAAAGTAAAAGTTCAGGGTTTCACTGATGTTAGTACAGTGCTCTCATTTTTAGAAGGTCTTTGAGCAAAACCTTCAAAGGTCAGTCCAAAAAATTAAAAAAAAAAAATACTCAAAGTTTTAAGCTGTTATGATTGCATCAACTCAAGAAGTTGTTCAAGCCCTTCTTTGGTAAATGATCTCAATTGCTGTATGTTATCAAAACTCATGTAAATCCTGACTTAATAATAAGATCAAAGTAAGAAACTGTGTAAACATGTTGCATCGAGATGCTGAGACAGTAATTTTAAACCATAATGATACAGCATTCACTCAATGGCAGAAGTAATGCATCACAGGTCACTGTTGGTCATCAGTGGTAAAGTTAAATGTGTGTCATTTCACCCCTGGCATTGCTGACATTGCTGATAATAGTCCTTAGGTCTCTCATAAAGTCCTCAAAAACAAGTCCTTAAAATTTCATTCAGTATAAAATCCAGTCAAACCCCATTTCTTTCCAATCAACCGCATTTCTAAGCTGTGAAGCTTTTTCAAGAGTTGCATTAGTTAAAACTTTCTTTACGCTGCATCACACTTTCCTTCTGGTGTTGGAATATCAAATTGGACTGAAGATCTTTGATCCGTTAGATTGATTCGCTTGACCTGTCGAAGTCAACATGTCTCATTTGCTATGTAAATGAATGCATGCTGTTTATTCATAGTTATGTAAATGAATGTATGCTGTATATTCATAGCCCATGTAGCTCCTGCAGCTCCTGCAGATGAAAAAGGTGAACAGGAAGACGGTCAGTTAAAAGTTCATATAGTTTTGCATGCCACACCTCACAAACTCACAAGCACTAATGATCCTACCCTTTGACTAATCATTTATCACCGATTGGTTACTTCCTGGCAAAACCAGCGAAGTACACATTTTGAAGTATATATGTGTGTGTGTGTGTCCTTTTTTTCAATAGCATGATAAAGAAATGATTTATATTCTACACAGTCACCATGGAGATGTTACAGATACAAGACAACACACAATGACTTCATTTGGAGTCAACAGCGTTCAAGTTGTGAAAACCTTGTAAACATGCTATCTCAAGAAGAGAAGCTTAGACAGAGCTCATAGATAATATGTAAGTGTACCACATTGAGTAGGAGCACCGGAGTGGTTTTTGTGGAGGTCAAAAGTTATTTCTGGTCAACAGGGGTCAAGTTGTGAAAACCTTCAAAATGCAATATCTCAGGAAAGTAAGCTTAGACAGAGCTCATACTTAGTATGTAAGTGTACCACATTGAGTAAGAGAACCCTATTGGTTTGGTTCAGGTCAAAGGTCATTTGGGGTCAACATGGGTCAAGTTGTGAAAACCTTGAAAATACCTTCTCTCAAGAAGGTAAGCTTAGACAGAACTCATACTTAGTGTGTAAGTGTACCATATTGAGTCAGATAACCCTATTGTTTTTGTTTAGGTCAAAGGTCATTTAAAGTCAACAGGGGTCAAATTGTGAAACTTAGTAAACACTCTATCTCAAGAAGGGAAGTTTGGACAAATCTCATATTTAGTACGTAGGTGTACCACATGGAGTAGAAGAACCCCATTGTTTTTGGTAAAGGTCAAAGGTCATTTGGAGTCAACAACTGTTAAATTGTAAATACTTGTAAACACAATATCTGAAAAATGAAACTTGGACAGATCTCATATGTAATGTATAGGTGCATTACATTGAGTAAGAGAAACCTATTGATATTAGTGGAGGTCATTTGGTGTTAACAAGTCAAATTGTGGAAACCTTTGCAAACAAGATATCTCGAGGGAAGCTTGGACAGATCTCATATGTAAGTTGTAGGTGTTTTGTGCATGATGAGACATGATACATATCAGTCATCATATATCAGATTCATCAAAACTACCATGCATTTGTGCAGTCTGGTCAAATTTCATCTTATTAGAAATATGTATAAGAGATACATGCTTACATTTTCCAGTCATGCATTTCTAGTTTATCAAACGACTTCTAGGGGGCTAACAAAGAATTTTAGCAAGGAACCAGTTAGTGAACTGTTGCATGATTGTTTCTGTTTTCTTAATTCGTAGTTTTGGGTATTCGTTTTGTGTTTCTCTTTGTATGACCAGTGCTATTTATTCTACTTCCAGTTATGGCTTTGCACTGTTGTTGCCAAAGGACTGGTCACTGGGCAAATTGGTTTACATACCTTTCATAGCTATGCATATTCATTTTTTCTGAAAAACCACTCACCAAATCCATAGTTTTGTTTGGTCAGATTTCACCTTCGTGTCTCGGGACATATGTATCATACCTGATGGTACCTCAGGCTGACAGTGTGAGGTTACAGTCAGAGATGTTAGGAAAGGTCAGGAGATACGAGTCTCAAGACTTGTCAAAATGCGAGATATCATGTTATGGATTGGGTAAACCAAAAAAGCTCTCATCCATCATAGGTCAAAATTTTCACCAGATGATTTATCCCATCTGTCGGAGGACTCTGTCAACTGCGCAATGTCTGTGCTGCCACGTTGCTGGAAGCCGTCCTCTTCCGATGAGGGTCTGCCATACGGTAGTCATGGCAATCAAATACAAGCCGTGACAATATGTTTGGATCATCCAAAAGCAAAAAGAGACAGCATTCTCTGTCTTTATTTTTAACCTTTTTGCCCAACATCCTATCCTCCTTCGAAAGCCTCACCTTGGGATAGATGGAGTTCAGCAGACAGGGTGGTATTTCAGTAGCTGGTAGAACATTTTCATTTAAGTTAGGTCGTAGATAGCGAACACAGGTAGATAATCACAAATCACCCGTGCATGTTCTTCTGTTCAAATTTACCAATTGTTATATTTTCAACTATTTCTAAACAGTAAGAGGTCAAACTATTGATCTAATTACAATTATTGAATGCGTGTTCCTCTGCTCTGCTTTTAACTTTCTTCATGCTTATCCGTTTCTTCAACTGCTATCCTTGTATCTCTAAAGCCTCCTATGTCATTCAAATTTATCACATCCCTTTAACAACAAAGTTCTATATTCAAACTAGGCAACTGGAACAGGTGAAACAATTTTTTATAAAAAATTTCACATATCATTTCTGTTAACTTTGTCATTATCACCAATTGCATAGATTGGTTGTAACACCTCCTAATATAATGTAGGTTTTTTGATGTGCAGTGACATTTACCAAAACAGTTTTAAGCCAACAAAAGTTTTTGATTCAAACGTTCGCTGATGTTGGCAACATTTCTTCTTGTCTGTAAATGGTTTGTGCCTCCTTGTGGTATGTTGCTGTGTTTCTTTTACTTTTGCATCTTCTTTAAGTGTTTGAACAAAGAAAAAAATCTGGTTTTGCTTTCTCTCTTTTTGATGCCTGTTATATTTTGTGATGAAAGGTCATGGAAGACGTGGTTGCTTTATATTCTCTATTTTGTAAAACATCGCAAATTTAGAAGTCTTTTTCAAAGGTCACATTTGGTTGGATTGGCCAAGAAAACTTTGCATTAGGTGCATGTTTTGATTAAATGGGTTGTCTGTAATGTGCCCAAAATCTGCCAGAACTTCAATTGTGATCACTTATTTCTGTGTATTCCATACTTCAGTTTTATGGAGGATACCATGTGTAATACTGATTGAGCCAATTTGCACAGTATGGCCTACATACAGGAAAAAAAGTGTCGATCGTGAAATCCAAATTGCGAAAAATGGGGGGGTAGGAAAGCTTTTAAGTAATTTTAACACAGTGTAGCATTATGCAGATGATGACGTTTGAGGGGAATAGATGTGGCATTGATTTTGCAATGACACAACTTGCTGGGAAATATCCACATATACTGCTGTTCAGATTTACCGCTTTATGAGTCGTTATCATTTCATTTTCTTTCAGCAGAAGAAGGAGACCCTGCCTCTGGTAAGACGTAGTACCTGTTATCAATTTGTTGTTCTTTACCTTCAGTTTGGGAATATCTATTGGATCGATTGAGAGTGAAAATTGGGGGACGGGATGGTCGCTTGATTATGACGTTCTTTAAAATATGAGTTACATTCGAACCTCAGATTTTCATCGTGGTGATGGATTCTGGCATGTTGTTGGCAGTAGGTCTTTTTCCACGTCATGAAAAAGTATGAAATGGTTGTATAATCAGACAGGGTGACAGTCAGCCTTCACGACGGAAGTGTATTTATTACTCATGCATCAGCTCTGACCGACCGCATTCGTAATACCAACGTCTGTGAAATATCTCCTGGATTCCGACTGAAGTTGCACACAGACTGTAAGCTAAAATTAACGTATGCTGACGTAATCAGTTTCATTCAGTAGCACTCAATACTTCTTTTCCTTAGGCCATGATTATTCATGCTTTTTTGAGCCAGTCGTCAGACATCAAGAAAGACTCGTAAAGATGAGGCAAATCCCTAATTGTTCTCAGGTGTCTCGGTATGTACGAACAAAAGTTGGTACATACCAACACTTGCTGGGAAACGTTATGTTACAGTAGGCAAAATGGTTCATTAGTAAAGTGTGATTAAGATATTTCCAAACTTGTGTTAAGACGTCATTCATTGACACTGGGTATGGTCAGCGGATTTGAGTGTAGATCAGGCCAATGTCCCAGGCAGTCTTGAATTCTGGAAGCCTCATTCTATGTCCGAGTCTGAGACAGACGTAGATATTCGATGAAGTAGAATGCATGTTTCTCTTGTGTTGTGCATGTTATACACAAGACAGTGAAAGATATTTGTTGTTGTTTAAATGAATCATTACTACAGGATTTAGTACAAGTGGAGTACTGTAGGGTATGGCAGATGATGGTACATGCATCGTAAAGTCACGAGCTGTAAAGCATTCGGCAGCAACGATGAGTTTGAAAAATTCAGTCTGCAAAATTTGTTTCTGTGCACAGAATACCTCCAAGCTCAGATGTTGTTGTTGTGATTTCCTTTCACAGGGTTTCTCCCGACGTTCGGTCCGTGTTTTGTCAACTTCTACGGCTCGACCAGAGAGTTTTCTGATTTGCCGGATTCTTTTGAAGATCTCAACAAGGGCAAGGTAAAGGAAATGGAGGAAAATGTCATGTCCCTAAGCAAAATTATTGTGGTCTTTTCTACTTTTTTTCCCCCTTCTCTGTAATGTATGAAGGCAAAAACTGCAAGGTACAACATTTATGCAATAGGCACATACCCTGTTTTTTTACGATTAGCACACAGAATTGCACTGCAGGGGGTATGTGGTCAAGAAACATATGTTATTAACATAATCTGGAAAATATGGCAATATCAACAGAATTTGCTTTTTCTTCGTGTATGCAGGGAGAAGGTGTGGCCTACAGAGGGCGTGTCTTGGTTTCAGTTGAGAGTAAGTTAGGAGAACATCCCGAAACAGCCGTCGAGCCAATCAGTGAAGAAGACTTGCTGAGAGTCTCCAAGTACCTCCGACGTCGCAAGTTCCGTCTCTACTGCGCCATCCTCGACTCCCTCATGGTCTCAGAGACCGACGACCCCGTCGAGTTTGAGGTCAGCATCGGTAACTATGGCAACAAGCTGGACGACGGTTGCACACCCCAGCCGTCTGCGACCCAGCCCACCAACGCAGTGTACGATGGATGCCAGTACCATTTCTTGCCGTGGGGAGAAAACAAGCCACTGCTGATCATCAATTCTGACTGGGAAGACATCACCTGGAGACTGGACTCCTTGAACATTTTGCTGAATAGAATCAGACGATTGGTGAGTAACCAACTGAAAAGAAAATACTTTACACTTGTTGGAAAAAAGTTTTCCTCTGTCCATTTCATCCAAGTGCGGAAATGTTCCCTAGATGTTTTTAACTTTCAGATTTATCATTATTCATGTAATCTGTTACATTGTTGGTACAAATCATGTACACCACCTTTACCTGTCTTCCAACACTTTGAACTATACCAGTTTCAAAACCTCTGGTAAATATTTAGTCATGACGTCTCTATTCTGGCAGTTCACGTCTTGCCCGCCCGTTCCTTTTTCAGTCCCCTCCCCTGTCAGCACTTCACCATCTGCATGTAGCAGCAAGTCATTCACCAGTTCTCAAAAAATTGTGCCATCTGTTCGGATTTTGATCTTTCGTCTCCTCATCTTTTCTCCAAAAGGAAAGTAACCTGTGTCGCGTGAAGCTGACGATGAAGGCAGGTGCTCCAACGGCAGAGGTTGCAGCTCAGTTGATTGGCATGATCGACTCCCTGATCATGGATTGCAAGTAAAAAGAAACATCTCCTGCAGATCTTCATTGTAGTTAAACCAGCTATTGTTAATGTTTATCTCTACTACCAACTTCAACTGCCAAACTGTAGGATGAATGCATGATTCAGAAATACCCGGCTAATTCTCCGTGTGTTTTCTTCCCTTGTTGTCGGCTTAGAATCACAATAGCGATCACTAAGTCCATACTGACAATAGCCTAGCCTAGCGAAGTGTATGAAACTTAGGCTTTTCATGCAAAGCCCCACGCTAGCTTTAGTGCTGCCCAACAGTTGTTCTTTTCACACTGAACAATACAGTGATTGGAATTAATACGCGTGTGGAAGAGAATAAAGTGAAGTGATGCCCCCAGATGAGAAAGTTAACAAGCTTTAAAGCTTGAAATTCAAAACAAATAAATCCCGTCTGCGATCATCTTTCGGCAACATCTTTGAATTCATTCATATGCATTGTGGCAAGGGAACCGATAGCCTCATTAACACTTAGGCCTAACAAGCTTGTGAAAGATAGCAAGCTTTTAAAACCTAGTTTAACTTCAGAAACGATTAAGCCATTTTGATAAAGTCGATCAAACTTTTCAAATCTCCTGAATATCCAATTAAGGCAGTACAAGAAACAATTCAAACAAATAAAATGAGCTGTAGGCCTACTCAAGATATATGGGCGAATTTTCCCTTGCCATGTTCGATTTCAATCACTGTTTAAAAAATTAAGCAGCGCACATTATTTTGCTACTACCGAGACTCCGGCATTTCGATAAGCCTAGCTTTCAGACAGTACCAGGCAAGTAACCACGCTCGTAATGTTGCAGCTAGCGCCCGCCTGAATTCGCAAGTAGCGGTAGTACGGTTAGACAGTCGGGTTTTTTAAGTGGAATGCTTCTCACTTTACATCTCCCTTTTCCATGTCAGCAAGAGTCTCTACCATTTGTAGAGGTAAAATTTTAAATACATGTTCGTTATTTTAGCTCATTTTTGATTCCTTGTCGTAGGCAGGGGAATCTATGCAGTCCTGATGTCGTGTGTGTATGTATGTGTGTGTGTATGTGTGCGCATGTATGTGTGTGTGTGATGGTTGCTCGTAAACACTCTATCTCAAGAAGGGTAACTCTGAGCAATTTCATTTTTGGCATGTAGGTTGCCCATATTGAGTAGATGATCCCTATTGTTTTTGGTGTCCAAATCTTGCATGTTAATGCGGTTATGGGGTAAAACATAAAAAATGTTAAAACTGCCATAGTTCCTTATCAGTGGGTCAGATTTGCTTTAAATTTGATAAGGTTGTCTGTTATTAACAGGTTCACGACCCTGTGAAATTTAATGCTTATCAGTAGAGAGGAAGGGATAATTTTTCACTATAAAACAATAATAATAGCCTAAACACCATTATTGTGGTTATTGTAAACTACCGTACAAATTCATATGGGTCTACATTGTGCAATTTCAGTTTTGATTTGGTCGCACACAGTTAACTCAATGAGATTGCTCCCTACAGTACTGCATTTGTAACTTAGTGAGTAACTTCTAGTGTGAAGGGCCTGGATAAGTTGTCCAGAGAGAGAGTCTTGGTTTGGGGGGTCATAGGGTCAGATAGATGGAATGTTAATGGGTTTATAAAAAAAATGAGGAAAATAAAATACCATCTGTTCTGTCATTTATTTGGATAATATCAATATCCAGAGGAACAGCTGGTAGCAGAACAAGGTTTCTTAACAATCAAATTGGAGTGCTTTCAATCATATTTCACAATGTCAGAAAGGATGGGGGAAGCAAAAATATTTGAGGAGGAATCATAACTTAGGGTCAACTTACGAGGACTTTGAGTGTGTTAGAAGCTACTTGTAACAAGGAAGAAATTATCGCAGAGTCGATAAAGGAATATTTGCAAAAGGCAGAGCGCCAATTTAAGGCAATGGAAGAGGTTCATGCTGATCTGGCTTGGTTGTTGTCTGATGAAGCATTTGAGCAAGCAGAAAGCTGGAGTTGGAATGCCAAAAGCATTAAACTGAGGAGAGAGAGGAAGCATTGAAAAAGTTGAAGGAGGAAATTGAGTTTCAAATTAGCGTTGGAATTACCTAAGGCAGAAATTCCACCATACGATGGAGACCCAAGAACATTCTGGTCCTTTATGAAGAATTTTGAGGTAAATATTGCAGACAAGCTGAGTTCAGATGAGGTAAAGTTGAGTTATTTGATTCAACTAACAACAGGCAAGACTAGAAGCAGCATTGATTACTGTGTGTTTCATGGAGCTCAGAGATAATGTTGACTGATGTCATACTCATACTGTACTTGATGTGTGGGTTGTATGGCCTGGGTAGGTGATCCCTATTGCTTTTGGTGGACGTCAAATGTTGTGGTAATTTTAGGTCACCAAAGTAAAGGTCATTTTGGGTTAAAGGCTTGTGGTGTATCAAGAAAAATAACTGCAGTTGATCTTATACTTGTCATGTGAATAATTCATGTTTGTTGTAATAGAACCATGTAGCAAGGAATCACAAAGCCTTTTGGCTTTCTGGTTTTGAAAATGTAGGCTACTGTTGCTTTTGGTTTATAATGTTAGGATTCTGTGTGTAGGCTATGTGTTATCCTGTCGCCCAGCAAAGTACCGCAACCCAGACGGACATTCATTGCCCTCATTCAATTTATCCTCCTTGGAAGTTCAATCTAAGAAAAACAAACCAAACACTTTGAATTTGCAACAAATATTTATTTTTTAATATGAAACCAAAGAAATAACATGGAGACAAGGTAACAATGGTTAATTTCACTTTATTAAAAAGCACATGCTTCACAAGGGGTAGCATATTAATGATAAACATGAAACCCTGTTTATCCAAAGTTTTCCGTTATCCGAACAACGTCTGTTCCTGACGTGTTCTGATAAATGGGGTTTTACTGAATTTACAAATTGACTCCTTGTGTTGATTTTGTCATAGTTAATTTCAACATGTGTCCAAAACTTCAATCATAGTTAATTTCATATGTGTCCAAAACTTCAATTATGGGAGGATTGTGTAAAACTCCCCATCTTGAGACCACTTTTGCAAAGGTGGTCCTGGTCAGCAGTGCAGAATGTGTAGTCGGCTTTTTCATAATATTGGCCCTGAAAGACTTTTCTGGTACTTTCTCATCGCCCAGCAAACCCCTGCCCGTGGCAGATACGCAGAAAGACAAGATCAACGACCTTGATCGCAAGAAGTACCAGATGCGTTGCAATGCCCTGCAGGCCATCTCTGCGGAGGCTTCCAAGTTGAGAGAACATGCCACCGATGTCCAAGAAGCAATCGATGAGGTTGAAGGATACCTCAATGTCCTCAAGGCTCTTGCTGTTGAGGTAAGTAGTGTCGTAGCAATGTTAGGCCAATTTGTTGGATCTATACCAATTAATCATTTTAAAAGTGCATACATTTACTTAAAGGGAAATAGGGCATTTAGAACATGCCAACATGGCATACAAAAAAAAAAGGAGCTTCACTCATGTTTGAACCACTCAGTCTCATTAATAAACATCCGCAAAAGCTTCGTCTCCTCAAAACGTCATGCATGTGATGAGTAATGGAAGATGCATCATTTAAATTTTGAAAAAGTTTGGGTGAACAAATTATTGCTGGGTTAACTGAATGTTCATATGTGGGAAACTTATTTCATGAAAAGAAGGCTGCTGTCCATGCTTATTTTGTATAAGCTATCACGTTATGTCCACAAACATTGACTTTAAAATATGATTGTTTTCTGTGGAACAAATGCCTTATTGCCTTTTAAGGTTGTTTGCCCTTGAAAGTAATCACTGTTAGTCACCAAACTGTATTGACCTGTTATGAACTTAAAAATTCCAGCAGTGTCACTACAATAGTGTAGGATATGGAGATTTCAGCAGTGTCACAACCCTAGTGTAGGGTAGCGAGAGATGCACCAGTTTCATTGCTTTATAGTGTAAGTGGTTAAGATTATCCGAAAGTGTCGCTACTTTAGTATAGGGTATGGAGATTTGAGCAGTGGTTTCTATTGCAGTGAAGATGGTTGGCATTTCAACACTATCACTCCTCTAGTGTAGAATATTGAGATTTGAGCAGTGACACACCTCTAGCATAACGTATTGATGTTACTGCAGTGTCACTACTCTATCGTGAGATATTGATCTATCGCAGTGTCGCTACTATATCTTGAGATACTGATATATAGCAGTGTCGCCACTATATCTTGAGATACTGATTTATAGCAGTGTCGCTACTATATCGTGAGATATTGATTTATAGCTGTGTTGCCACTTTATTGTGAGATATTGATGTTTTAGCTTTGTCAGACACTGATTTTATAGCAGTGTCACAACTCTAATGTGAGATATTGATTTTATAGCAGTGACACTACTCTAGCATGAGATATTGATTTCTTAGCAGTTGCACAACTCTAGTGTGAGATACTGATTTTATAGCAGTGTCACTAATCTAGCATGAGATATTGATCTATTGCAGTGTCACAACTCTAGTACGAGATGATGATTTTATAGCAGTGACACAACTCTACCGTTAGATACTGATTCATAGCAGTGTCGCCACTATATCGTGAGATCTTGATATATAGCAAGTTTCTACTATATTGTGAGAGATACTGATTTATAGCAGTGTCGCTACTATATCGTGAGATATTCATTTGTAGCTGTGTTGCCACTTTATTGTGAGATATTGATGTTTTAGCTTTGTCAGACACTGATTTTATAGCAGTGTCACAACTCTAATGTGAGATATTGATTTTATAGCAGTGACACTACTCTAGCTTGAGATAGTGATTTCCCAGCAGTTGCACAACTCTAGTGTGAGATACTGATTTTATAGCAGTGTCACTACTCTAGCATGAGACACTGATTTATTGCAGTGTCCTAACTCTAGCACGAGATGATGGTTTTATAGCAGTGACACAACTCTACCGTTAGATATTGATTTATAGCAGTGTCACAACTCTAACGTGAGATATTGATTTTGTAGCAGTGTCACTTCTCTAGCAGGAGGCACTAATTTTATAGCATGACACTAATCTAGCCTGAGATACCGATTTTCCATCGGCGTCACTACTCCAGCGTGAGATATCGACATTTCGGCAGTGTTATCGCCATTTGTGGTGTCCATGTTCGGGCAGTATCATTATGCCGTTTTTTGTTTTTATTTTTGTAGCCTCAGAACAGCATCCCAGATGTCATCATCTGGATGATCAGCGGAAGCAAGCGTATCGCCTACCACCGAATCCCGGCGTACGACCTCATATTCTCCTCGAGAGATCCAGACGCCTGTGGTAAACTCTGTGGAAAGATCTCCAGTTTCTTTTTGAAGGTATGACATTCTGCTTACCATGTTTTGATCCAACCCTTTGATCCTGTGTTTTGATCGAATGTTCGATCTGATGGGATTTACTTGCCGATCGTTTTACACCTCTTGCTGATCAATCATTTGAATTCATTTCGTGTTTTCAAACCCAGACGTCTCCTTTCAGTCAGTTTTAAGGAGTTGCAAAATTAAAATGTCATGACATGTTGTTTAGTGGTAAATTCAGTTCCGGAGAAGTCGATTCTTGTTTTGTTGTAAATTGGTTTGAATGGGATAGTAGTAAAGGTGGAGTGAAGAAGTGAAATTTTGTAGTTGCATGATTTTTGTAAACAGAGACAAAAAATAGTTATATTTTCTTTGAAAAAATTTCAAGTACCTGATGTGAAAGTAAGTTCTTAGGGAAACAGCAAACCTTGTCACAATTTCGTCGTTCATTTAAGATGGTAACCAATCAAGTTGCTGAAACTAAAACCAAATTTATTAAAATGTGTGAAATTGTGATGATGAAATGGAAAACTTGCATTTTGCACTCCTAGCATTGAAACTACTGCTCAGCCTCTATGGCGGCTTAAGCAGTGTACAAGTAGATATGATACTACAAGGCAAACTTTAATGACAAGAAGTAGTTGAGAAAATAATGTGGACTCAGTCATTAAAACAATTTGTAAGAAATGGGTGTCTGGATATTTTACAGGTGAATGTTGTTGCAATGATAGAAGAATATCAAACCATCTACTGAGGGTGACATTTGGTATAATTTTTTGGGGAAATATTTATTATTGTCTCCTCCATGTTGATAAATGTCATTCCTTATATGAGAATGCATTGTGTTGTTGTGGTCAAATGTCATCAGAGGTCGGTTGTAGGTCAAGCAGTGAAGATGTATAGAGGCTAACTAGACAAGTAAGTCTTGCATGTTGCCCATTGCATGCAGTACAAAGCATTTCGGAAGTTGAGAAAAGGTCAAGGGTCAGAACCTCAAAGGTCACAGCAGACATAAAAGACTTAGCTGCTTAGTCATTAGTGGTCACTATATTCCTCAGCAGCAAAGGCCGATTCCTTGTTTATTTCAAAGCATCAACATTTGATCTGCTTTGCAATATTTAAAGTTTTACTTCAATTTCGTGAACATAATTCAGAAACAGAGTTCGCAAGAGTCTTGAAATTCCTGAAAAATTAGGAAAGAGTGAAATATGCAGTTTCAGGCATGGAAAGTCAGGGAACAGTATCTCTCTTTTCCCAAAATTCATCTAAAAATCAATGAATTTCAAGAAGATGAATCCTACATTTGCCTTAAGATTTCTGTAGTAATATTTCACAAATAGCATTAGCTTAAGAATATGTGTATATTGCAATTGAAATTGTCGGAATGAAAGAAAGCAGCATGTGTTGTAGATGTACAGTAGCATTACTTTAGCTTAAAAAAGCTGAAAGTTTTTTAGCTAAAAGTTTTTTTTTTAAAGTAGCTAAAAGTTTTTTAGTCCAAGTCCTTGAAAGTCATGTAAAAGTCTGGGAATCCTGCCGATTAGAATGTGTATGAACGACAAGGACTGTACTCGAGAATCAGTTCTTTTACTCTCACTCTGTTGGAGTAATACACGGTAGTAGCTTGTCTGAGTCACATGACCTTTTCTGATTACTGATGCTTCCAAACGTTTTCTTTTTGTTTTGATCAGTCGATGATGAAACACTCCATTAGTGGTGTCTGGCATCTGTTTTTTTTTATGTTTGTTCGTTACCTTCTTTTCTATTTTTTTTTTCTCCCAATGTATCTTGCGATATTGTCTCTCTTCAATACTTGCATTTTTGTCATTGTGAACGAACCATTAGATAGTGAGCTCAGAACCGGACGATATCGAAGCGTTGGAAGCTTCAGACATAGTGGTAATGATAGTTTATGTATGCTACCCATGTCATGCTCTCCATTGTACCTTGTCGTGCATTGATGTACCTCTTCTCCTGCCTTTTTCTATGAAATTTGAGAGCATGTGTTTGATTCCAACTTCTTGTATAAAGTGTTTCTCTGCACTGCATTTCCCAGTGTTCTAAGGTCACTCCCATTGCATTGAATCAATAAGTCCATTCAACCATTTTCTCTTCGTAGTTGACCGCTAACATGGTCTCAGTCATTGAAACAAGTCAAAATAACAAGGTCTAGATATTTAACAAGAGGATGAGGCTGCAATGATATTGAAATATTGCAGTTTGCTAAAATTTTCATCGTTCAGCTTCCAAAACTCCAGAAGTGCTTTTTTCCTGCTTTGCATAGTCTAACTCTGTGTTATCATAAAGTGCCTTATCTCATAGAGTCACTACACAACAAAAGACTTCATTACAGAGCTGTTTCTATATATCAACCAAAATCACTAAAATGCAAACAGTCTTCTCTGGATTCCCAAATATGCATGCCTCCAAATGATTCTTTTCCAGTTCTTTACAAAGAACAAAAAGAAAAAGACAACTGATAAGAATTTACTCAAAAATTACTCTCAGTGGTTGCTAAAGGTTGTCCACCTTTTCATTTTATTGCCATGTGTGTCATTTGCATTATACCCTATCTCTAAAAAAAAACCTGTGCACACATTTTCATTCTTGTTGGATAAAATCTCTCTGCGCCTTTGATGTTCTACTGTCTCTATTTAATATGCTTTATGGCATTTTTTTTGAGTCCTCCATATATAACCATACAATTTTTATCTTCCTTACGATGTACTTGTAGTAGTTTAGAGAACAGGGCCAAGACCTGCTCGTTGCATTCGCTCATGTTGTTCCATGTTGTCGCTTCATGTGTTTATTCAATCTTCCTCATATATCTAGAGATATAAATCCAGTAAAACTGCTGGTGACAGTGGCATAGAAACCATTGACTTGGATGATGTGCAGGTATCTCCATACATTTTTCTTCTCTTTGAGAGCGGGGGTGCCGCTGCCGCCGCTCAAAGTTGGGAAAAATCCGTAGCTGACTAATTTGCAGAACACTAATCCTTAATTTTCAAGTGGTGACTCACAAAGTCGGGGAGTTTTGTCTTATTTCAGGTTTAATTTGAATGGTTGTCATCATGCATTAAAGCTTCAATTTGCATGCGTATTAGTTGCTCTAATCCCCTGTGGTGTAGTATAGGAGGAAGGGTAAATACCAGATTGGCGTTGAAAAAAGGATTAGTTTTTCACCGCTTGCACTAATTTCTGCATGTTTTGACAATAGCTTTTTTTTTTTCAGTATGCTGTTTACAGAATATTTTTTATCACCGAGGGATTGCTGATACAATACACAACTCTACAATCTCTAAATTCCGTGGCGTCACTCCAAAAAATATGTCGCCTATTTCGGAAAATAAAATGAAAAAGCTGTAATTGTCTTCTTAAAGCAATATAAACAGAGTAGAATTCTGACAAGTTAGGCCTATCCAGTGTATTACTTTGCCAAAGATAGGAGAAGAATGCCCTCTTACATCAACAAGAGGTTTTGGTGGGAAAAAGACGATGAATTTTCCTTTTAGTGTAATATTCATAGGCACTCCTTGCATCCTAGATTAACTAGAAAACAGAAGTTTGTGGTACTGCATGGTGATACACAGTAACTTTGCATGTTTCACCTTCATTTTAATTCTGTGGCATCACTGAAGAAAAGGATGGAAAAAAAAATGGAAATGCTTGCCATTCAGAAAAGAAACTGAAGAAGCTGTAATTGAGTGCATAAAGTAACATGCAAAAACTGAAAGCAGAATTCTCCACCTAGTTCCTCACGAAATACACATAATGTGCCAAAATGATGTCTCAAGGAGACTTTTCTGCATGCTAGAACACGACCTTATATCCAGATATGCTATAATGGTTAGTGGTATGTTCCTCTCAAGAAGACATAAACATGTATGATATCGTGTTAGGATTGGCTGCAGAGTTCTGACCAGTTGTACATATTCAGCGCATTACTTTGCCAAATATAGAAGCATGCTCTCTTTAATGCATTAACAAGGCGTGTTGACAGGGAATAAATGATGAATGTTCCCTTTAGTGTAATATTCACAGCACTCCCTGCATGCCAGTATGTCAGTATTAGAAGTTACTGTATGTTGATGCACCACAGTGTCTTTGCATGTTCCACTTAAAAAGGGATTCACGAACACCTCGGCTGAGATTAACACAAATGGAAAACTTCAGCAGAAATACTTGTGGTGCTTCAACAGTTAGGACTTGACAATGACTATTGAGCCACTGTGGTTTTGATTGAAGGCATTCCAAGTTCTGCAGTGTTTCACCTTTATAATCTGTTAGTGTGTGTGCAATAAAGAGTGAAATGTGTGTGACAACTCAGGAGGTATAGGAATATATTTCAAGGTTTCACCATCCAATTCATACACAATTTTGATGTTTTATCAACATCTTACTTTTAGATAAATTGTGAAGAGGACACTCTAACAGCAACAATGTCTGTAAAAATGTCTGTAACTCAGCCTAACCACAAAACATGAAAAAGACTTAATCATTTACTTTTTCCAGTGAAGCCTTGTTTTTAAAATGATACATTTATTGCACCTCCTCTCTCTTCAATATCCTTATAGCTTGCATGCTTGCATACTGCACGTCATCTCTTTCTGTGGACTATATCTGCCTATATAAGTCGCATAGATGTACTTGCATCATACTTCTTACTTCACGAAATACTAAACCATCTTTTGTTCTCTCACTAATATGCTAGCATTACAATTGAAAAATGTTTTTATCAACTTTTAAAGTATGAAACTGTCAATCTTTGAAGAAAGTGTTGGAATTATGATAAATCATTTGTTTTCTGAGCTTTAGTGTACCACCTTTAGGGTGTATTGTGTGTTTTTGTTAATGTGTGAGACTGTATGTATCTATTAGCTTTCATTTAGATGTGCCACTTACGTAGGTAAGCATGTGAGTACATATCTGTCTCTTAATGCAACGTTAGATCTCCACATTTCAGTTTGCAGTAGCTATGACACACCTGTAGGAGATCACTTTTTGCATATCAGTCCACAATTACTAAGTTCAATGTGACAGAATTCCGTTTCCTTCAGAAGTTTGCGTGATGGCTTCATTTTGATTATCTTTATGCATCTGCCAGTGAGTAATTATCAGTAGGTTAAATTTTATTATCCATTATATGATAACTTTAGCAAAATTATCATTCTACAAAAGACTTCAAGAAGAAAAAAATATAAAATAGGAATAAAAGATAAACTAAAAATACAATAAACAGCTCTGCACACTTTACAAGATATCATCGTTGTGTCTTTTTTTTTTTTTTCGTTGTGGTCTCAAGGTTCCCGGACAAATGTGGTCAAACATCGGAGCAAAGAAAATCCCAGCTTTCGTCAGGGTCAAGATGTGGCTCGGTTTGGAGTCTGAGAGCGAAAACTTCCAGAGGGGACTGAAAGATGCAGAGGTGGCAGTGTTTGCAGAAACTGTGAGTAAACAGCGTCAATAGATCGAAGAAATCATTCGTACTTTTGAGGCTGAGGCCGTGTAATGCAAATTTTGGAACAAAACATCTTCAAGAGTATGACATGTGATGAGAGATGGTGAGATAATTGGCCTTTGTCCTGAGTTTTGAAACTGTCTTTCGTGGTGGCAATCTTAAGAACCATTGACTCATGAAACAGAGGTATTCTGTCTGTGGGCATCATTTTTCAAACTTTCCATGCCTTGATGAGAAAAAAAAAAAGGAAAAAAAAGTCAGCTTGACATAGTATGAATCAATATCTATCATAACTTACAGTGTTTTCTCCAAAAGAAAATGTGAAGTCAATGAGTGGTGTGTATGTGAAGGATGGTATTGGCTATTGTTGCAGAAAATGGTGATATTTTGTGTAACTCTTTGTGAAGAATATGGCTGAAAGTTACCAACAAAGTTTCCATGGTTGGAAAGTTATGATGGCAGTCTTGTGAACAGCAGCCTACATCTCAAATCAGGTTACATTATTTTTTATGACCCGTTCCAACAGATGACAAATAACGTCATCCATTTTGGAATGTAACAGTGAGGAGGCTGAGTGAAGTTCAGTTTTGTTATGTGCCACCCTTTTTCAATCAATCCTTCTTGTTTTTATTGACACAGATTGATGTCCATATTTAAACTTCAATAATCATTCAGTGAAATCTTAGGTCAAATATCTTGAATTACTACAAATATGGTATTGTGTTCTCACAGACTCGGTCACATATCTCAATAAAGTATTCTCTCGTAAGATGAACTGTTCTCGAATGGGTTCCAAATTTCAACCCGTCATAGTTCTACATAGAATTTTGCTTAAATTACGCAGTACTTCAGTAATTCATCTGAAAACTTGAGATTCTCGTGTATTGTATCTCTCTTATGTTTTGCTGATTGTATTAATTTGTGTTTGTTCATTCCACAGTATGAGAATCAGATGAGTGTACTGGGCCACTGGACCAACAAAGGATTGCCCAGACCAAAATGGTCGGATGCAAATGGCAAGGTTAGTGATGCAAAAGTTTTGTGCTCGCATCTCCTTGGTATATGGAATTGTTAATCATATCTGGTTAAACAGTCAGATTATTACCACACAGTGAAGTAAAATGGTTTTTATGATGAACCTATATTACCTCTTCTAGTTGGAATTCGTACTATGTGTGTGGCTGGCCTCGTCTAATGTACTTGCTGGATTTGTATCCCTTGGACTGAATTTGTATGTGAGAGTGTGCCTGGCCTCTGCTACAGAGTTACTGAACTTGTCTTCAAGACTAAATTACATGTGTGTACCTGTCATCATTAATGAAACTTACTGGATTTTTATTCCTAGACTGAATTTGTACATGTGTGTTCTTGGCCTTTGGCCAATGTAGGTTACTGAAATTGCAAGGAGAAAATTCCCTTTATATTTTCTTGCTGGATGACTCACAGTTTTAATTATCTTTACAGATCAAACTTCCCAAGGAAAAGTTTAAACTTCCAAATGGCTGGAGGTGGGACTCCGATTGGTTTCTAGCTCCAGAGATAAGGTGAATGCTTCAAATGAATGGTTTCTTATATCGAAGGCAATCGAACCTTCTCTGCATTTGAGGTATAAACATGGGTCTGAGATTTTGTGTGTCCACATAGGCAAGTCTGTTTGTGTATGCTTAATTCCATGACATGGTGGCTTATCCTAGGTAGTTTAGCCTTCTCTGCCGTACATGCACAAAGAGCATTTGTCTAAAACGCACTGGTCTCTTATCTTGCATGTGATATGGCAGATATGCCATAAAGTTAAAATGCAAGACGATTAGACGTCAGAGTCATACATATCCGCCAGCTACACAATATTTGGAATTTAAAGATAAGATTATTAATTTTTGTACAACGGTCAAGCAGTGTAGATAGTCGCATCAGCGCCAAAATCTGCAGGAAGAATCATGCTGAATGTAAAAGGCATTCATGATATGACTTCCATTTCATCATGGGAACCACGTTGCGAGATTCCCTCATTGTGTCGCTTAGGGTTATTATTGTATTGCTTTTTCTTGTTCAATTGCGTAGCACAACATTTGAGGCTGATGCCGGTCAGACCAAATTCTTGGAGGATGTTTACGAACAACAGTCGAGAAACATCCCAGGAGGTTATTGGGGTCAGGCTGACCCACCTTTCACAACCTCTGTAAGTGCATTGTTCATCTATTTCTAAACTCTTAAACCATGAATGAGTTAACATTAAAAACAGCTTGAAGTTTCTGTGATGTCTTTTTTGGTTTCGATGGTAATTGTTACCTTGTATCGTTACCTTGAAATGTATGTGCATGAGTGTGTGTATGTTTTTGATACCTACCTTGTATATGTGATATCTCAAGAAGAGAAGTTTGGACAGATGTCACATTCATAATGTAGGTGTACCACTCTTGTTTTTGGTCAAAGGTCAAATGTCATTTAGGGTCAACAGGACTCAAATAGTGTAAACTCTGTAAAAATGATGTCTCAAAAAGGAAAGCCAAAACACACCTGATATTTGTTATGTAGATGTACCACAATGAGTTCAAGAACCCTATTGTTTTTGACATAGGTCAAAAAGTGAGGAACTTGTCAACATATCTCAAGAAGGGAGGTTTGGACAGATGTGATGTTTCGTATGTAGTTGTACTAAATTGAGTGAAAGTGTTTGTTTGGTGGATATTCAAGGTCATTTGGGGTCAACAGTAGTCAAATAGTTATAAGTTTGTGAACATGGCGTCTCAGGAAGGGAAGCTTAGATGTTGTATTTGGTTTGCAGATGATGAAAGGTCATTTTGGGTAAACAGGCTTCAAATTGTGAAACCTATGTAAACATGGTATGTCAAGAAGGGAAGCTGGCACTGATCTCATATTTGTTTTGTAGATGTAGTGGTGCACCGTAGTCAGTGTGGAAGCATGTTACACTCGACGGTGGCCATTTTGGTCCACATTTGTGAATTCGTGAAAACAAGGTACGGTACGCATATCTCATGACAAGAAGGTTTTACATATTTCTTATTTTGTATGCAGTCATTATCTTAGGTCAGCAGATGTCTTTGTGTATATAAGCTGTTGGTACATCTCAGTTGGTGACCAACTGACATGGTTAGTCACTGTGATATTTCTCAAATAAGCATATTGCATATCCTAGCCCTATGCAATATGTCAGATTCATAAAGGAATACCCATAATGAAATCATCAAAACCAAAATGCATATGTGTGTTCTGGTTAGGTTTTCATGTAATTATTTAGTACAGAATGTGTAAAAAAAAGAAAAGTGGAATAAAGTAGCTGAAGACATTTTGAGAGAAGTTGCATCACATGTTGCTTGAATTAATGAACTTAAGTACTCTCTCTGGAGATGGTAGTCTTTGTTTCATTTGTTTTATTTTTTTTTTGCTATCCATTGGCTTTTCATGACACAACTTTTTTTTTTGTATCTTGAAAATCACTTATGTGAAGGGCTTTGTGGAGGTAAGACTTCTGAGTTAAAGATTGCTGATTGCTGTGGTAAAAACTGATTTGACTTATTTCTTTCCAGCTGTCTCTTTCCCTTTTGTTTTATTACTCTTTTTTTCCTCACCATCTAAATTTGTTCTTGTAATAATTACGTTAGTAAATTAAAAGTCAATGAAAAAGCTGAAGACATTGAAATCAGTCACAATACTCACTGAATGATCCTCCCCATCACCTCTCAGTGAGTGGTCGGTTGTCAAACAGACACAAATGTGTACACGCCAGACTAATCATTCCCAGTAGACAGGTTGTAGATCCCATAGGTAGCTCCCCAAAAGGGAGGGAGACCTAGAAGCAGGGCCAGAGTTTGGCTCTCCACAGATGCCGCCACGCAAAGCGGTGAAATAGTCACCCCACAGGGGCACCCTCGGAGAGTACCTGCAAGGGTTTGGACTTACGACCCTTTGATCGCATGTCCATAGTCCCATGAACCTCGGTAATTTTTTTGGAATGTGGTTTAATGTATAAGCAGCCACCATCCTTACCCTCTCCTTTGAAGAGAAAACTGTAGACTGAGTGTCAACAGGAGTCCTTGAAAGTAAAGTCTGGGTCATAGGTAACTCACACACTTATATCGTCAGAGGGACATTGGTTCCCCCCTACTTTGGGGTACCCACGATGTCACATACATAATGGGAAGTCCTTTACAAATTGGGGAGATAATCACCTTACCCATGGGTACAAAGTGGACCAGCTGATAAGGATGTTATTCTACTTCTTTTGATTGTGTTAAACCAATCAGCTAACTCAGGCTTCGTCAGTTAAATTTGATAAAGTGCCTCGTGGCAAAATAATCTGATGTAATGTGGCACTCATTGCCGTTCTGGCCGGTGGGTTCAAGGGGATGTTACTTTTCTTCATACCCCATGAATTTTGTTTTCACACCACTGCAAACCATATCACCGGTCACAAGTGGCATTTGTGCTCATCCAATTTTGGATGGCTGAGTTAACTGTTGCATAAGTTATCACGTTGGATAGCAATTTGGATCTTCTGTTAATATCATTATTTCCTTTTGTCGAGTTGAAAAATGTTATGCTGTTGAGAAATTTCAGACCGTGCTCTTTGTCAAGGGTTGCCTTCTTTGTTCTGATTAACCCCAAACAAAAGCCACAGAGTGTGATTCAATCCTTTAGTGAAAATTTTGTTGAAAAATTAATTTTTGATGTTGTCAGTTAGGAACTTAATTTGAGCAGTTAGTCAAAATTAGTGTTTGCATCGGGTATTCAGGGTACCCAGGTACCTGACCAACAACGCCAGGACCCAGCTCTGAAATTGCTTAAAAGATCCAAAGTTTCATCAACATAATTGTAAGCGTGGCAAAATTCTATGTGTTTCTAAGAGCAACTTCATTGTCATGCCATTGTGTAAGATACACAGTGTTGTATCAATGTGAAAAGCAAAAAATGGTATTACAATTTCCGAACGAACTCTCAAAGCGAACCGGCAGTTATAGTTTCAGGTACCTGGGTACCCGATCGACTGTGGACTCTCAAATTTTGCGTTTGAACATTGGACCTAGTGCAAACACCATTCAGAATTATCATCTTTTACATGCAAAATGCAAGTCGATGATTGGAATGAGGTTCATGCAGTTGAAGAATAAATTTGGATGCTAGACACCCCATCCATGAATATACCAAGTAGCACTAGCTGATGAAGAATGTTATCTTTTCATTTCACTCTGATTGTCGTCATCCAGTCAGCCAACTCTGACTTCCTCAATTCAATTTGATGAGGTACCTCATGTCAGTATTATAGTAATGTTCCACTCATCGCCATGCTAGGGTAGGGATGTAAGGGAGTATTTCATTTCCTTACACCCCGTCAATTTTTCTACCCACCACTGCAAACCTCCAGTTGAGGATGCCTGACTTAATGTTTTGCTAAATTAAGTTATTACATTTTAAAAGTGATTTGGATCTTCTTTGGATCTCTTTATTTTGCATATTGAGTTAAAAACTAATTGCTATAAATAAAAAACTAGTTTTATTGACTTGAACTTTCAGGCCTTTGCTCTTTCTTGAGTGTTCCACCTGTCGTACTAATTAGCACCAATCACAAAACACTCATTGTGATTCAATTACCACTTGAAATATGCTGTTTTTAAATGCATTGTATTTTGTCAGTTGCAGGTTTTAATTTCGATTTGAGCAGTCAATTTGAGCAGTTATTCAAAATGACCACCTTCTTATATTCCAAAGCAACTCATTCATTGAAGTATTTAAGTTATCTGTCAGATTATTTTAATGTTTGAAAGAGGTCAGCTAGTTGTCACATACTTCCTTCCGACAGTACCTTTTGCGCATTCTTCCAAAATTTCAACATCTTTTCCAAAATCACCCGCAGAAGTTTTTTTTTAAAACGTGTTCTACAAATGGCAAATTCCATGAGAGAGAGTCATAGGTAGACAGCTTTATTTTTTAATTTTCTGATATTGACATTCCATATGAAATATCAATTTATGGGTCAATGCCCGTCGGTAATTTTGAACGCGGAATGTTGTGTGGTCAAAGGTCATCAATGCTTACCTGCTTAGAGTTTGACCACACACCACTGACAGCAAACTTTGGTCCTTCCCATTGGTGGATATTTTTTTACCACAAGGTCATTAATCTTGTGACCTGACTTCCTTTTGGAATATAATTTAACAACGGAAAGAGGGCTGTGTGGTTGAATTGAATTAAGTCTTTGGAAAGTAAAAAATGAAAAAAAAAAAACGAACAAAAAACAGCCATGTGAAAAATGAAAAAAAAATGGAAAAAAAAAAAACCAGCTGTGTGCTGCATGTGCATACCTTTGCTATCCAGTAGTTTAGAGAAACACAAGCACAGATGTCATGCCATCATCAATTTCTGCAGATAGTGTTATTCATCGTAAATAATGCTTTGGAGTAGTTATTGCTTCATTTTTTTAATGTTCTTTTGTATTTGTAGCAAGGAGATGCTGTTGCCATCACCAGTTTAGACCAGTTCCAGGCACCAGAAGGTTGGCAGTGGGACGATGCTTGGCAGGAAGATATCAACAGAGCTGTAGATGAAGAAGGTAGATTGGAAAATCTCTCTTTTTGTTTTATTTAATGTTGTTCCATTGGTGTAACATTTAGTTTGTCAAAATAAGCAATGAAACAAACGCTATTCTGGCCTCCTCAAAGGGTAGATCACGTGAGTCAATAAATACTGTTTTGTTTTCCCAATAACAACTTTCTTACAATCACCAGGCCTACACAAGTTAGTAAAAGTTTTTCCTCTTTAATTGACAACATATTTTCAAACATTAGACCTACTAGCAATGTCAATTCTGGTGCATTATCACAGATGTTGCTGACTACTGAGATATCTTAGTGTGAAGATTCTGGTCACCAAAAGTAATTAGGACAAAGGCCAATGTATCTCAAATTACCCAAGTGAAAACGTTGACCATTTTATCGAATCTTTCCAGGAGTGTGGCTGCAATTTTCTTCATTTAAAAATCAATGCTTGCAATAAATTCACTTCAGTATTCAGACAGATTTGTGATCCAATTACATATACTAGCAATTGTTGAATGTCGCAGAAAATTCCATCATTGGATAATGAATGGTATCTTACACTCTGTTAAATTTGAAAAGTAAACATTGCAAAATTCTCTCAGAGAACCCCACCAGCATTAGTCCTGATAAGTGTCATGTTTGCCACAAGAAGATGAGTCATGTTATTCGTTTATTTAAGACAATATTATTCTGATAAATTTAATGACTGCAAGAGTGATGTCAAGCATAGATGGTCAATTATCAATGTCATACTGCACAAAAACAACAGTGAATCTGCTGTTACCGATACCCCCGAAATTTGCCAGTGATGAAGTGGATAATTGTCCGCAGAATGCAAATGCGTTCAATGATTTCTTCATTAAAATTAGACCTTCAACTGCTGCTAATGTTCATCATAGTCGCACAGCCGATCACAGTCTCGGAAGATGATATCAAAAAGTTGCTATGAAAAGAAAGATGCTATGAAAAGAAAGATGCTATTCAAAAGAAAGATGCTATTCAAAAGAAAGATGCTATTCGAAAGAAAGATACTATTCGAAAGAAAGATGCTATTAAAAGAAAGATGCTATTAAATAGATGCTATCAGTGCCTTGACTCTTTTCATGACTCACAACAAATGAAACATTAGTGTCTAAGATCACCAAGTCCAGTTTAGAATCCAACAAATCTACTTGATTTGATTGTAAAAAAACACCCTCTATATGAAGAAAAAAAAAACCCTTTTCTTGTTAAGTCTCATTTTTACATCATTGATTTACCTTGATCTACTGATATTATTCCAGACCAGATGAAAATAGCCAGCACAATTCCTGTTTGTCAAAAAGGTGGCTGATTTTGATGAGTGGAACTACGTGCTTAAACTCAAGAAAGGTTTCGTAGACAAGGTTTATGGTTGCCTGGAAAAGTCATGCAATTTAACATTCACTTTCAACCCTAGACAGTCATGAAAAAATTTTGTGACAGAAGTGACAGAAATCATGGAGAAGTAATGCAGTCTCGAACAAACTGCTGATTTTTCATGAGTTAGCTTTACAATCTTTTTCACATTGGTTGCTCCCTTATTCATCAATCAAATTCTCAAGCAAATTTGGTTAGAAAATGGTCATGTAAAAGTCATGAAATAGGGAAAACTCATGAAGTGTTATCTTTCTGACAGTGCGGTTAACCCTGTTCGATCACTTTCCTTTTCAATGCTAAACTAACAAAAATCATATAAATTCATCTTTTCAGGCTATGAATATTGTGTGGACCCGACTCTCGGCAGCTGGGGCCCCGTGGAGAGAACCTACCATCTCTGCAGACGTAAGCGGTGGGTCAGACCCAGGAGTTTGGTCGCTGACCCCAGGGATCTTGAGGTATGTTGGCCACACAATACTGAAAGTCAAGAGTTGAATTGTTTTGTTTTTCCCGAGTTTGCTTCAAGATGGTTGTTGATATTGGTTCCTTATTTTACCATTCATTCATGTAGTTAATGTATACATTAATGGCTTTAGTTGCTACTTGGAGTTCTTTTGGACTTCAGTAAATTCTTTTTTGCTATATGCAAACATTTGCCATATTACAGTATCTGAAGGTTCACATACTACTTTTGCCAAGGACAGTTTCCATACAGAGAAATTTTCTGCATATACCCTTTGATAGGCTCAATTAATTGTCAACAAGTCAAGATTTGCAAAAATTAAAGTAAAGATTGATACTGTCAGAATTTCTGTTGCTATTTTCTTCTTTTGTGTTTATTTCTGTTGCTATTTTCTTCTTTTGTGTTTATTTCTGTTGCTATTTTCTTCTTTTGTGTTTATTTCTGTTGCTATTTTCTTCTTTTGTGTTTATTTCTGTTGCTATTTTCTTCTTTTGTATTTCCATCCATCTGTAGAAGAAAAAGAAGGAAGAGGCCAAGAAATCTGAGGGTTGGCAGTACGCTCCTCTCTTTAACATGAAGTTCCACGCTACAGAGAGGAAGATGGACATGGTCAGACGCAGACGATTCCACCGGAAGATGGTCGCTGAATCACCAAATGCATCTGCAGTCTTCGATATGGGAGGAGGTGTAAGTATTCACTTGCATCACTCTTGTTGAGATACTGTGCAGTCAAAGAATGATATGTTTATGCCATGCAAGAGTCTGCTAGCTAATAATCTCATTGCGCTTATACGGAGGATGCTATATGGTAGTCTCTACCTCTTTGAGACATTCCGATCTATCTCGGCTGTCATAAGCAGTTGCTCCGGAAATGATCCGTGTTTCCATGCACCACCATTTTGGGGAGGGGTTCACTTCTTTCAACACGCTCCAAGGAAGGTTCTGTGATACTTCTGATCTTAGATAGGAGGATGAGGTGTGAAAGAAAAGTTAACAGATTCATAGGTGGGGGAATGTGGCTGTCCATATTGGACTATTTCAAGTGTAATCTGTGGTACAAAGGTTAGTTACGTACATTCCCCCACTACATAATGTCAGATCTCAGATAGTCACGTGAATGACATTTAAGTGTGGGGCTCACTATGTTGTCATGTTAATCATATTTTACTGGGAGTGTGTCCCAGTAACTAGTAAACTGCTGTTTTTTTTATATTAATTTGGTCATGTCTCATATGGAGAGATTTCTTTTGGCAAATGTGTGTTGTAAAATTTGAAGATATAACAACAGATGTGATGACTTGGACTAAAATGACATAACACTCCAGTGGTTGTTGCTAGCATTGTAGAATGTCAGTCAAGCATGATCCATAAGACATTTCAATTTAAGTTGTTATGGTTTCCTTTAACACAAATGCATTGTTTTGTTGGTTAGATTAGAATTTGCACCCACACCAGTAATCTCAACATATAGCTTTAAGGACATCCATTTGCACCTGTCAAATGATACCTTTTATAAATTCTGAGTTTGATACTAGGCAACAAAATGGAAATTTATGTGGGCAATTTATATATCACTCTGATGTAGTCATCTTCTGTAGATGGATGCCTAGCCATGAGTTATAAGTACAGATAGTGATGATGGTATCATCTGCTATAGTATTTCTAGATTAGTTTTTGCTCTTCAGTAAAAGGGTTTTAAATTTGTTGTTTTGCTGAACAGGCAGATGACAGCAGTGATGATGAAGATGAGAAGAAAAAGAAGAAGAAGAAGGACAAGAAGGATAAGGACGGGCCAAAGGCATCAATGTCAACTCCTCGAATTTTCCTCACCCACACCCGTAATTTCACTTCTCTTTCATTGCAATCGTCAGCTAGGTTAATCCAACATTTTCCACTTCTACCAGCCATCAATGGGTGGTCACACTGGGTCACAAGGTCTCCACTGGATATCTGAAAGTTGATGTAGTTTGTGAAAACTGTGCAAAAGTATATGTCAGTGACATAGATACCTGGATATAGATATTTGTTTTCATATAAATTATTTAGGTGCTTCTGGCTACAAAATTAAAACCATATCTCCTTGGACTCACTTCCATGCCATTGTAAGCTGTTACGAAGAATCTGTTGAAATTACGAAGAATCTGTCGCAATCTGTTGAAGTACATGCATTTACACACAATAGTGACCACACCCGTGGCAGATGCCTAGTAGAGAAGGGTGCAGTCCTTATCCCGAGGAAAAGCAGCAGAATAGCTAGGCATATCCTTTCTGCACAGTAGGGCTACCTCGACCCACATTTCACTAATCATTATTACCATAACGATATGTCCCACAATGCACCTCACATTGACATGCATAAAACACTGTCAAATTGACAGAGAGACTTAGTTTAAACTTAAACTTCCTTTTTACTTCGCTTTGTTTTGTTCCTGATATTTCAAATATCTGTGATTCTCTCTCCTCGCAGATGTTAACAAGTATCAGCTGAGGGCATACATCTACCAAGCACGCGACCTGATCGCATCAGATTCAGACAGCTTCTCTGGTAAGTAGACTGAAGATCTACCATTTGTTGGAGTAGTGGCTCATGCACACCCAAATCATACAAGGGGATTGCGATGTTAAGAAGCAGCTGTGAAAAGATCTAGATGTACACCGCATCTCGTGCTGTGCTTACATGACTAACTTCCTGAAAGTCTTTGTATTAACTTCAAACGTTATCTAATCCAAGAACCAAATATTTTATTAATGGGGAAAGTACCCACAACAGTGACCCACAGATAGTAACTACAGCTATTCAACTCCCAAGTCCATTGTGAACTTTCTTCCCTCTTTCATAATGTTTGTAAGTCAAAATTGCTTGTAGGTGTGTCTGTGTATAACCTTGGTACCTGTAAAAAGGAAGGATATTGGTGAACATGGCTATCATGTGATTGGCGTAAACCACGACTCCCTGGTACTTACCTCTGTGTTTGAGGGCAAACACTTCAGGGTTTTGATGCAAATCAAATGTCGTGTGGGAGGGTCAACAGGGTGAAAAATCTGGAAGCGAGAGGCTTATCGTTACTTTTTCGTCCTGTTTTCAACGTCCAGATCCATATGCTTACGTGAGTTTCATGAACCGCAGCCAGAAGACGGAGATCATCAAGATGACCCTCTGTCCTACTTGGGACCAGACACTGATCTTTGATGACATGGAGTTATCGGGAGATCCAGAAATCATCCAAGCCAACCCCCCTGAGGTTGTGTTTGAAGTCTTTGATTTCGATACCTTCGTGAGTATCCGGTTTCATTAAATCATGCCTCTCGCCGTTTATCTGAATAGTGCATCATGCTTCATTTGTTGTTGGGATGGGTTGCTGAGACTGAGGGGTGGGAGAGCGTTGTGACTTCTGACAAGTGACATCGTTTGAAATGCCATGGAAGCTTTTTGTACATAAAGAATGAAAGTTGAATGGTATCAAGATTAATTTCAGTATTATTTATAAAATACTGTTTATAATTTGTTATTGATCAATGAGTAGTATTTATAAAATAAGTTGTAGTTTTCTGTCATTCATCTGTAAGATCCTATTCTATCTGTATAATGGAAATGCATCTACTGGAAGTGAGTAGTTTTTAGGCAAGGTAATTATATTTCCACTTCTGGATGCTTCGTCAAGTTCAACTAATTCCATATTTGGTGCATATATAGCAAAGCAAATTTCTTATTGCTTTGTTGTTTTGACAATACCAAATGCTGTCTATAAACAAAAGAAATAGATTCATTTGTTCAAAGAAATGCATCTTTTTTGATCTGATACAACTGGTTTCGTCTTTGCAGGGGTCCAATGAATTCCTGGGGCGAACAATTGCTACTCCAATAGTGAAATTGGATGGCTCAGACCAACGTGTGGCACGTCTCGCTTGGTACCAGATTGTGAAGAAGGGAAAGCCAGCTGGTGAACTTTTGGCTTCATTCGAGTTGTTCTTGGTGGTATGTTGGAGTTAATTGTCAATGTAACTAGAGAACTGTTGGATTGTGATTCTGAAGTATGTAATGTGCATTTGTATTCAGAAATGTAATAGGGTAATGTAAGAGAGAGCATTTGGCACAACATCTCAAGCCTGAAAGGTGATGCTGTACCTCTGTCAGGTGGGTCTAAGAAGTTTAATGTGTCTCATTGTGGTATGAATTTTTGGTTTCAGGACAACATACTCACAGATATGATTGACTTCATATCTGGTGTACTGGAAAATAGTGTTACCTTTCAGTAATTCATACCTCATGTCTGTTATCCTAATTGGTTGAAAAGAAAATTTTAAATAAATTTTGCAAACAAAAAAAAACTTCTAAACCAATTTAAAAAAGTCTTTGGATGGTGGTGTGTGTAATGTGCACAATCTTGGAAACATTATAATGGATTTGGACAAAGCTCATATTTGGTACCCTAACAATAACCCAATTATTATATATGCTCGGAACACTCAGCTTAGTTTTGCAACCGTAAAAAACAAAGTGGGGAAAAAAGGACAACTGTAAATCTCATGAAGTGAAAGCAAATCCCTCAATAGTGTTTCTGACCACATCGAGTTCCGCAAAAAGTGATCGTTTCTATGAGGGTAAGAAGTCACAAAATCTGTGTGGGAAGTGTAGGAACAGGCATCTCAAGAGTAAAGGCTTGAACAAATTGCATTTGATGTATATGTGGATGCCAAATTGAGTGCCCCACATCTTGCTGAGGTTAGAGCATTGTTAGACTTTCATGTTTGTTAAATGTGCTAAATGTACTAACATTACTACAAGCCTATTATTTTAGATCCATAGTTATTTTTGCATGTGCCAACGTAAACTGTAAGTCTGTCATGTTAGGCTAGGTTGTCAGTGAGTGTACATCATATGTCACATGGCCATATTTCAGTTTGGTGCTCGTATCGAGAAGCCCCCATATCCCTCCCCACATGTGGTAGACGTGATTTCCAGTTATCGCATCGTTGCAGTCCTTTCAGAATACCGTTACCTTTTATTTCCTTTCCTCACAGTCCGAGAAGTCTGACTTGCCGTTCATGCCACCGATGCGAGGAGACCTCTACATTGTGCCAAACGGAATTAGACCGGTCCTCCAGCGAACAGGAGTCGAGGTACGGTTTAGTTTTGTGATACGTTTTTTGCACCAGAGATGCCCATTTGCCAGTGTGCAGTTGGTCATCAGTGAGCATGCTTATGTTGTGGAGGTTCTGTTTTATAAATCGTACAGTCCAACAATTTATCAACGTGCATCCTCCCCCTGTAAGGTATGAAAATGTTTTACCTGCTTTGAAGCAAATCAGTGTCCATCCTCAGTTGTAACACTTTCCTATGTATGTCATGGAACTTTGTAATGGGAGTCTGTGTGGATATCTTCCCAGATAGTATATGCCTTGAGAGTCTCAGTCAAAGTTTAATTAAGATATGGTAGTTATCAATATAAATGAAGCTGTATGGTCACAGTTTTCATTTCTGAGAAATTAAAATCCCATGTCTCCTTCCCGCAACCATGTGTGATGAAAGAAAAAATACCTTTGTGTTTGATGTAATCACGATTCTTTGTCAAAAGAGAAATGCTAGCACTCTGGTGAGGGTGCCTTTGGGCCTTGTGAGTCTTTGTGAAACACCCTAGCCACCATTTCACGATCACTTAATAAACTACACCCTGTACTGAAATGCTGTCTTGAAGTGCGTGAGGAGTGCTGCAGCTGTGTGAATCGTGTTGCAAAGGCAAATTTCAAAGGGAGAAAAAAATCAGCGCTTGTTATTTCTGCAGAACCTGTAATATCAAAAGAAAATCATTGTTTTCATGGTAAAATTTATTTTGATTCTGTTGGAAATAACAAAACTCTGTTCCTCAATTGGATTCAGTAGAGATAAGTCTGGTCGAACTTTGAGATATGTACAAAAATTCGTTGTGGCTTACAGGTAACAACTTTAAAGCTGGTTAATTGCTGTCTAAGGCTCATTGTAAGTCAAATCTTGCAACCTTGTGAAGAATGTATGTGAATATTTCCCTGTATTTGAACATTAGTGAAAAAAGTCCATACATGCGCTATGCAAAAAGTATCTTTCTTAATGCATGAATTGTCTCAGCAATTTCACTGCAAAGTCCAGATCGTTAGTGTTCAGCATAGCTCTGATCTCGTGAACCTTGTACAAATAGTGTGTGAGGAAGTGCCGGACATGACACAAAGGAACTAGGTTACAGATTTACAATTGTACCTTTATGCTCCAGTGATTTGCTACCTTAAGAAATGGGATACAGGGTCTTTAGTGTGATTTGATTCTGATTTTTTTTCAATCTCTCTTGCTTTTTCCCCCATCAGATCCTCTGCTGGGGTGTCCGTAACATGAAGAAGTTCCAGCTGTCCTCCGTTTCCTCACCGAGCATCGAGTTTGAGGTCGGTGGTAAGATCATTCAGTCAAAGGTGATAAAAAACACCAAGAAGAATCCAAACTTCACGAGTCCTGTTCTCTTTATGGAAGTGGTGAGTAGCAGTAGCTTGCAGTTTTGAATATGTTTTGGTCCTCTCACCTCTGGTGTCAAGTTCGTTCCCAAATTAGAGTAAATAAACAACACAGTGTGCTGCATGTGCGTTGCATTTGTCGTCTAGTGGTCCATAGAGAGACATGCAACTTACTATGTAACAGGATGTGACTCCCCACAATTGGTACAACAAGCACAGTGCTTTTGGTGGAAGTCCAAGATCATATGAGAAGAGAAACAAGATTTACAGCAGTGTATTGAGATTCCACAGTGGTACTGCTCTGGTGTAGTGTGTTGATATTCCACAGTGGTACTGCTCTGGTGTAGTGTCTTGATATCTGAAGTGGTACTGCTCTGGTGTAGTGTCTTGATATTCCACAGTGGTACTGCTCTGGTGTAGTGTATTGAGATTCCACAGTGGTACTGCTCTGGTGAAGTGTGTTGAGATTCCACAGTGGTACTGCTCTGGTGTAGTGTCTTGATATTCCACAGTGGTACTGCTCTGGTGTAGTGTCTTGAGATTCCACAGTGGTACCGCTCTGCTGTAGTGTCTTGATATTCCACAGTGGTACTGCTCTGGTGTAGTGTATTGAGATTCCACAGTGGTACTGCTCTGGTGAAGTGTGTTGAGATTCCACAGTGGTACTGCTCTGGTGTAGTGTCTTGATATTCCACAGTGGTACTGCTCTGGTGTAGTGTCTTGAGATTCCACAGTGGTACCGCTCTGCTGTAGTGTCTTGATATTCCACAGTGGTACTGCTCTGGTGTAGTGTATTGAGATTCCACAGTGGTACTGCTCTGGTGTAGTGTCTTGAGATTCCACAGTGGTACTGCTCTGGTGTAGTGTATTGAGATTCCACAGTGGTACTGCTCTGGTGAAGTGTGTTGAGATTCCACAGTGGTACTGCTCTGGTGTAGTGTCTTGATATTCCACAGTGGTACTGCTCTGGTGTAGTGTCTTGAGATTCCACAGTGGTACCGCTCTGCTGTAGTGTCCTGAGATTCCACAGTGGTACTGCTCTGGTGTAGTGTCTTGAGATTCCACAGTGGTACCGCTCTGCTGTAGTGTCTTGAGATTCCACAGTGGTACTGCTCTGGTGTAGTGTCTTGAGATTCCACAGTGGTACCGCTCTGCTGTAGTGTCTTGATATTCCACAGTGGTACCGCTCTGCTGTAGTGTCTTGATATTCCACAGTGGTACTGCTCTGGTGTAGTGTCTTGAGATTCCACAGTGGTACTGCTCTGGTGTAGTGTCTTGAGATTCCACAGTGGTACTGCTCTGGTGTAGTGTCTTGAGATTCCACAGTGGTACTGCTCTGCTGTACCATATTGATATTCTGCATTGCTACAGCTCTTTTGCAGGGTACTTTTGATTGGATAGTTTAGGATATGATGGCCCAGTGACATCTTACTCTTGTTTGCAGGATCTACCAAAAGAAGAACTCTACACTCCACCTATCAACATCAAAGTCAGGGACCACCGAGCATTTGGTCGAAAGCCAATCGTTGGGACCTCTGTGGTGAAGAATCTGTCACCCTTCAGATGTCTGCCTGCTCCTGCTGAGGGCGCAGTGCCACCACCAGAGCAACCAGGTAATTACACCCTTGGGTTACGTTCCTCCACCAATCTTACCAATCACCTCTGAAGTTTTCTCAAATCAGTATAGCAATTATTTATTTCATTTGATGAGTCCACTTTAAGAATAAAGTTCTGTTATCATAATCAACATTAAGGCTCAGTGCCCTCTGCTTGTGCCCTTACTACGACTTAGAGGGGATTCCTTTGTGATAACTTCAGTTGAGCAACACCACCTAGTATGTATCAGATGGGGTAATGGCGATGATGATTTAAGTAACACACGACAGCAGTGCCATTGCATGAAGAAGCACGTATGAGAACTGTGTCAATACGTTTGTGACTGACATTGGTTAACCATGTTGAGAGGTTTTTTGCTGTTGAAGGATTGGAGTGATATTAACCCAGTTGAAACAAAAGACTAAATTAATCACTGAATTCATCATTAATAGTTCTTACTTTCTTGTTGTGAGCTAACATTTTCGTTTTGTTGTTTTAGTCACGCATGCATTTTTTTTCTTTTCACAATCATAAAATTTGCAATTCCATGTTCTGTTGCAAGTTATTCACATCCATTTTCATTTTGTTGTCTTAGTAACATTTTCGTGACATTTCATTAAATTGTTCAAAACCTTCATGTTCTTTCCTTTAGCAGGCGAAGCACAACCTCCAGCGACATTGCCTGTTGAAGGTATTGAAATAAAAAGATTTGATTCAGTTGTTAGTTGTATTCATTTGGGTTGAGGCTCTTGTAGTTCCGTCATGTCAATTTCTATACCTGGCTCTCTTGTAAAAATTGTTGTACAATTTTCTTTCATATCCTGCTTTTTATCCACATTCTTATACGTTTATCTTTTAGTCGCAGTATTGGGTAAACTGATTTCTTGTATCTCACAGAAATTATTTTGGCTCAGTGAATATCGTAAAGTGAAGATAAGATTTCTATCTCATCTCTCTTTCACAGCTGTCATAATTACCATAGAAACAGTTGCCATAGCAACAGCTAGTATCATTCCTCTGGAGTTGTGGGAAATTAAAGTTCATTTCTTCTGGAACACCCCAGGGTTATGAAAGGTTTATAATTGAGAGAGGGGGTCAAAAGTTTCCACATGTGTTTGTTTGTAAGACTTTTTTGTCAAAATCTTTCAATTTGTTGGCCAAATGTCTCAAGTCTTGTGTAACCTTGGGTAAATCCGTGTGTTTCACAAACTGGCAGAAGGAAATGTAAGAGAATTAAGGTCAAAGGTGACATTCACTGAAAATAGTGTTTTCTTGCAAAAAGTCCAAAGGGGAATCATTACATTGACATGGAACCCCTCATATGTATTGTGGGGATATCAGGCCCATGAACTTAGGGTAGCCTCGATAATGGCTATTGAGGGCCACAGGTTTGCCAGTAAAAAAAAAAATCTTAAATTATTTGACAGATGTTTTCATAGATTTTAGTGTAAAGGTGCCTTTGAATAGAAAATTGTGGTGCCCCTTAGACCCCTAGAGGCATTACCAATGAATCAAAATCAATTCACATGAAAAAGAGAGCCAATGCATCATAGTTATTCTTGATATAATAATGATGCTCTTTCATTATGCAAAGACTAAAATCACTTTGATCAGTTATTGATGTTTTTAATTCACATATATTAATACAATTTGCAAGATGGTGGTGTATGCAATGGTACCATACACAGCCATCTGAAAGTCAGTTACACTAATAACAGCCAGTCACCTTGCAAACGGCAGTCATCGCACTATATTAAATTGTTTAAACTCTCTGCAAAATAAGATCTGTCATAACTTTCCTTAGCGAATTGCCAACTTGTACCTCAGAAGCAATTCATTTAGAAATAACGCACTCTGTTAAGTAACAGGTGTCCAGGATAAAGATCCCCTGCAGTGTAAACTATATTCACAACCCCATCTCCCCCCCCCCCTCATTGCAGTGTAAATAGTATAAAATACAACCCCTGCAGTGTAAACTGTAAATAGACCACCAGCAATGTAAACAATATACCCCCTGCAAAGCAAGCAACAATACATGAGAGCAAATGAAAAGGAATATGCCATGGTTAGACTTAACTGAAAATACTCAACTTTCTGAATTCCCCACCTGTGAAAGGAATGCTGCGTAATTCCACAAAACGTTTATCAAACTGAAATGGCTTGTGTTTTTCTGATATTAATAAAATGGTATTAGTAGTATCATGTGGATATATTTTAACTTGACTCTTAGGTAGTTTAGAATAATGCAGGGATGAAATTTAGCGGTCGTCCGGTCGTCCGAGACGACCAAAATTTCTGTAGGACGACCAAAGTTACTACCTCAGGTTGTCCTTTGGACGACCAAATGTTACCCCTGGTCATTTATATTGTGACACAATGCGTACAACTCAACACTGAGATGCATCTCAAATATTTAACATGCATGAACTCCATTCCAAAACATCTGTTTTCTTTCACAAAAACCGCCAAAACAACCCGAAATCCACGGTACGTAAAACGCCAAACAAACAGCCTCAGTGTACGCTGATGTTTCAACTGATTTTACTGTACCAGACATGCACATACTGTACACAGCAAGTACCAGATACATGACTCGCAGTCAAAGAATTCGGCCATATGTGCCAGGTGCAAGGAGAGCTGGTACATTATATTCATGGAGTTTTTAAACCCCCATAATGTGGGCTAGTCCAAGTAGTACGTAATTCATCCAATCACAGTGCAGAATTTTCCTGCTGGCCTACAGTGTATTTGAGATTAACAAAATGGATTGTTCCAACATAGGGGTGAAAAATATTTTAGAACTGTTTGATTCCCTGGGTTATGTTCTCACGCAGGCGCGAAAAAAAAAAAATCCTTGGAAAGCAGAGGAATGAGTTGACAGTTGAAGCAAATTCAGATAAGCCACTCAGATGGTGTGTTTTCAATGGACACTTCATGCGTACTGTCAAATTTTGATTCAAAAGGAATGAATTTTCTAAATAGTGATAGTACCGTTCAAGATTAGTAATGTATCATATTTTGATTTGAAAGAAACATTATATTATACAGAGATTTTCTTCTATATGATATATACTTTACAGCATCAGTGATTCTAGATAATGACATTTTTTTTATTATTGAAGTGAAAAGGTGGAATTCTACCAGCCTCCTTCTGGAAATTCCCCCCCCCCCCTTCCCTTTGGAGAAACCCTGAGCATTACTTTTAAGTTACAAGTCAGTAGTATAATTTAGCTGTGGAAAGTTTCAACCTGTATAGGAAAGCCAAATAAAAACATGGTCTTGACTGTGCAAAATACACATTTGGACATTTCTTGTTTTTATATGTCCATTGTGGAGGACGACCAAATTTTTGGGAGGACAACCAAATTTTTGCAGCTGGTTGTCCTTCGGACAACCATTTTCAGTTGCTTAAGGATCATCCCTGTAATGTAACGATGAAAATATTCTTGGAGGGAAGAGCATAGACATTCTTGATTTTAGTCAGTTCATTTGGTGTTAGAAATGTAGGTTTGCTAGTGTCAGTCTTTTTTTCTCTTTTTTTTTTTTGTCATACAGCAGTTCAGCTGGCTGTTCACTTATTCAAAGCATAGTGTTGCTCTAATACATATTTCTCGCTCTTTGCCTCCTTCGTTTGTCAAAACATTTCTCACGATGGATTCACAGCTTTGTCAGTCATCTTATCCCAAAGTACACATTTTGTGGGTTGTTACCACCATCCTTGTGCCCCGTGACCATCCAACTTTGATATCTAGAAATCATTCTTCCCTTTTTTTTTTTTTGTTCAGATACCTCTGTTTTAGTTCTTGTCATGTTTTATGGTTATGGGTCACATGTACGTATCTAAGATACTAACGCCAAGTAAATCCCATGGACCCTGAGGTGCAAATAAGTCCTCTCTAAGGTACTAACACCAGATGACGGTGAGCTGTCTTTATTGCTCCCTCATAGATAGATGTAAGGCACTAACTCTAGATATGAGTGAGCCATTTGTTACACTCTGATGGATAGATCTAGGGTACTAACACTATGTGTCATGGACAGATCTGTGGCACTAACACCAGACATCAGTTGTTTTTTTTTTATTGGTTTCTTATGAATAGATCTAAGATTGTAACACCAGATGTCTGTGGGCTGTCTTTATTGCTATCTCATAGGTAGATGTATTAAAGGCATTAACTCTAGATATGAGTGAGCTGTTTGCCGCACTCTGATGGATAGATCTATGTTACTAACACTACGTGTCATGGATGATAGATCTGTGGTACTAGCACCAGTCCTCAGTGTTTTTTTTTTTTTGTTTCTCTTTTTATTATTACAACCTCGTAGATAGATCTAGCATAGTAACCAGAAGTCAGATAGGTGTGTTTATTTACGTCCTCTTGGATAGACCTGTCGTACTAACACCAGATAATGGTGGGTTTTTTTTATCGGTATCTTATGAATAGATCTAAGATTCTATCACTACATGTCAGTGATCTGTGTTTATTTCTGTCTCATAGATAGATGTAAGAAGTAAGTTGCCTACACCAGATGTCAGTCAACTGTGTTTATTTGCTTTTCATGGGTAGATCTGTGGTACTAACACATATGTCAGGTTTTTTTTTTTTCATTGCTATCTCATTTTTAGATCTAAGATTGTAACACCAGATGTCAGTCAATTGTGTTTATCATTGTCTCATGGATAGATGTGAGATCAAACATACCCATACCACGTGTCAGTCAGCTGTGTTTATGTGCTTTCTCATGGATAGATCTAGGTTACTAACTCCAGATGTCAGTCAGCTGTGTTCATTTCTTTCTCATGGTTAGGTACTATCACTAAATGCCATTGGGGGAGTATTTGTTGATGCAAAGATTAGATTGCTGTGATTAAAAGATTAGATTGCACATCGGGGTAGAAATAGGTTATGGCAAACAGATATTGCAGGATGTCACGGTTTGAAAAATATTCCCTAATAGACAACAACCCGTGTGAAAGTTAATCCACAAATTTGTCAATCCCATTAGAACTTAAACTGCTGCTAAAGACCAACAAAAGACATGAACGAAATAACTCTCATTGCCCAATTTGAAAATTCACTCAGTTATCGACGTATTGTCTAATCGCCTGTTTTGAACCAACCGGAGAAATATCAAGTAGATTGTAATCGTTACATTGCCAGAAATTGTAGCAAAACTATCTGTTACAGCTCGTAATGTTACTCACATGTAGTATACAATCTCAGCCTATTTAGGTCTAATGCTGTCATGTATTTATAACAAAATCTTAGGACACACCATGGATTTTTGCTTAATGCTGAAACATGTTAACCAAAATGTTATGAACACAAGTCATGTAAGCCTAATTCTAGTGAGGAATTATACAAATCGTAGGAATACCAGCTGTGTGAGGTGGTTCACCATACTCCTTTTAGGGACATGAGCCAGACAGGCCTAAATTAATGGCGTGTATTTATCGATTCTTAGAAACCAAGGTCTACAACAAATGCTTTGACACGTCAAATAAAGTTTAAGGCTCATATTTGCTATTTCGATCTACCTTGGTATGAAGAGAAAAATGTGCAGAAAAATTTTCGATGCAAGCAAACATCTATACATTAATGTTGTTTGTACCACATGTTGCTTTTAAATTTTTTTCTGAAAAGACAAAGGAAACTTCTGAAAAGTGTGAACTTTGTGAGAACAATGAAACGTCGTTTTGCAACAGTAAATCTCTGACTATCTTTTTGCAACAAACTTGTGAGTTTGGTACTCATGATCAGAGCAATTGTTGCCAAGTGGAACGTCTCTGCAGAGGATAGGCAACACCACAAACTTATTTTGAAAATATGAAAGTGTAACCTGAACCGAACATTGTGATTAGGTTTAAAGGGAAATAGGGCATTTAGAATACACCAACATGATGACATACTAAAGAAATAGCTTTAGTTATTATTAAAGCATTCAGTCTCATCAATAAACATCTGCCAAAGCTTCATCTCCTCAAAACATTATGCATGTGATGAGTAATGGAAGATGCATCATTTGAATTTGAAAAGTTTGTGTGAACAAATTAGTGTTTAGCAACAAATAACTGAGTTTCTATCTGTGAGAAACTTATTTCTTGAAAAAAAAAGACCATTGTCCTTCCTTATTTAGAATAATCTATCATTTTGCATCCACTCACATTGCTTTTAAAAATATGGATGTTTTCTGAGAAACAAATGCCCTATTTCCCTTTAATATGTGTGATGCGTTTTTTTTTTCTTTTTTTGAGATAAAGCTATCAGTTCTGATTCATTGCTAAAGGTCACCTTGAAGGAAGCATACAGGTATATTAACATCACTGTTGCACCTTTGAACATGTTTTCTGCACACAAAATAATTTTCACATTATCACGGTTATGACACTTATCGAACTGTGGACTTTGCAAATATTTGAGTAATTACAGATTGGTATTACATCAGCGGGTCAGTGTACATTACGTTATGAGTCGGTATTTACCACAAAGGTATATTATTCGACTCATTGTTTAGTAGTAGTGTCCCACTTCTGTCATTCTCATTTCAAGACAATGTTGGTTGCTATGGATACAACTATTTCTAACAACATTTAGCCACAATAATGTAATAGAGATCTTGATGTGACCCAAAAACTTTTCCCTTTCAGAAAGCGTGGATCCCGAGGACCTGTCAAAAGCTTTAGAGAACCTTGGTTCGTTTTCTGCTCCTTTTCAACTCTTTTTTTTTTTTTTCAATACTTTCCTATCCTCTTCCCGCCTCCTCTTGTTCATAATCTCCGGTGTTTAGTCATTGATACTCGCACTCACAAAAAGCACAGTGAGATGGCATTAGGTTTGTTAGCAATGAGGATTCTTGATGTACTATCTCAATCCAATTGTGGACAAACATTAAAAACACACTCTTCACCTGCTCTTTAAATTAAAGCAAACTTACTGAGAGACTTCATTGCTGTCTGAATTCTCGGGAGAAATTGCTATCCTTTAAAGTTCCAATTCGGTGCCAGTATAGCATACTGTTTCGGTTTTGTTAACTTGCTGCTACAGCGAATACCCATACTTACTTCATCACTTTTCATTGATGCCCTGTTTTGGTACTTCATTTTTTCATACAGTACTAATTTTACAACTTACGTTTTTCTTACAAAAGCTTGAGTCATATAAAGACATGTGCAAATACAATTTCTGTGTTCTCATCCACCGATTTCCTTGGTGCCACATCGGATAATGTTTCCTCATTGATTTTACCAAATTTACTGTTCAGAGTTCTGCTCTGACAGCCAAACTACTTTAAGCTTTGGTGGTCTATCGAATGGATTCGAAATTTAGTGAATTCACACATACGGTTTAGTAGATGGGAATTAAATATTGTGAAGGTCAACTGGATATATCATGTAGAAAGGACCCAACTCTCTTTTTTAATTTACTCAAAGAGAAGGTGTGGAACAAGATTTTCTGACACTTTTATGTCTTGCAATACCAATTACAATGATAACGGAGATTCATCTTACACTGATGTGAATCCGAGCAGTAATGAATGAGAGGAGCAGAAAGGGGGGCATTGTCAAAGCACTGGAGATTGTGCACAAGATCACTCCACTCTGTTAACCAACCCATCCATTTCAGATCTTGAGTTGCATGCTTCCACACTAACACCCATCCTGCATATTTCTTTAACTGGTCTGTGCTTGCTGTCAGATTGCTTGCGACTAACCCACATTCCCCCCATCCGTCTGCGGAGGGAGCAGGTTCCTTTCTTAGCTGATGGCTTGTTGAACCAAAATAAGAAGTAAAAGGTCTGTTTTGTCTTTTAGGTATTAAAATTTAGGAAAAATGATGAAGTGAAACCATGTTACTTTTCTAGTAAAAGAGCAGGACTTCCCCCCCCCCCCCCTACTTTTAAATTTCATGTCAACTCACATGTGACCGCAATCTTGTTGCTATTCTCAGTGCATGATTTGCTGGCAAAAAGCTGACATACTTACAAAATACACTTTTCAGTGTGTAAACCGTAGTCTCTTTTATATTTCTTCATTTAGTCTTATTATCTAGCACAAAAATGTGACAATTTTAGTATCATTTGACTGCCAGCTGCCTGCTTTTTTATCAATTTTTCATTGTTTTATCAAACAGCCTATCAAAGTAAGTTTATTGGTGTGGTTCAGTAAAGTATATTGTATTCATTTCATGTCAAATTTATGTGGAATGTTACACTGTAGAAAGAAAAAAAAAAAAACCTCCGAGAGGAACTTCCTAGAAGCAGGCAAAGTACTCTTCTAAAACTACATCTGTGCTCTCCTGGGTACCTTTGTGTAAAGATTCATTAGTCATGATTTTTGAGAGATTAGTTTCTTAACCCTGTGGTTTTTTTTTTTTTTTTGTTAAGTCAGCTAGAATGTGACACAGTAAAAAAAGGCATCAGGGGAAGTCTCAAAGGCAGACGAGGAATTGTTTTCATAGATATCTGTGTGAAAGATTTCATTCAACCATAATTAATGGAGAGTTTTCTTTGTCTAATTTCCGATAATTAGAAGAAGTGCATAAACAGTTCTGAATGATTGTAACAGTTCTTAAGGTCATTTAGTTCTAAATTTGTGCTCTTCAGAAGAACCAAAAATGAGGTACCATGTGGAAAGACATTATGGTGCAGTTTAGAGAGAATATTTTGTCCAATGTTTTTGTTGATTCATCAAGTATAAAAATAATTGCACAGTGACTGTTATCGTCCCAAAGGTCAGTGACACTGCCTTGAGGATTATTTTCATTCCAGAATTATACCCACATGAAATGAAACACTGTTACCAAAGCACTCTGAGCAAGACATCCAGATAGGAGCAAAAGATTTTGTTTCAAAGTGTATGTACATGGATATCTACTTAAAATTTTTTTGTCAGATATGAGCGTGAAACAATTATGTTCACATAGATAGGTCTCAAACTATGATCAAATGTACTTAACCACTCCCACCGTTTTCCTTTTTTTTTTCTCGAATGTATTCATTTGCGGGATGTTTCTTCTGTGAGTGAAGTTTGCCTAATTAGCAGACCAGATGCAGTTGTTCTTTTTTTTACCCCCCTTCGTCTTCTTTAATCCCTACTTTGCTGTGACACTACTTCTCTCCAGGAGACAAATCCGCAGCAGACGAAGAGTCACTTCCGACTAAGGAATTGACAGAGTTGTTTGGAGAAAGTGTCAATTTGATACAAATGAAATCCAAGAAGGCCAAAGGTCAGGATAAAGAAATTGGTCTCATGGTGGCCAAGTATGCCTAGAGACATTGTCCACCAGCATCGTCATCACTCGTAGTTAGCGTACATTCATAATCATTTGCAGTGTGCTTTTTGCCTGCTGCCTGTTGGCACACCTCCTTCTCATCACTATCATTGGATCATCATCATTGCGGTAACAGCGGTTTGCACTAAGTTAAAGAAACTCTGCACTTGCCATGACTCAAACATTATATCAGACTTTATCCTTCTCATCCACCCTTTTTGTATGCCAACTTAATTGGTGTACTCTTGCTTGAAAAGACATACAAACACTTGTCTTGTTGTGTCTAATGTCCTTCATAAAATGTTCATCAGGCCAGAATTGAATAGCTCAATTGAGACATAGTTTTCCAACCTTGCATTCAATTGCGGAGATGGATCAAGCAGATGCAGTTTAGCAACACGCTGCAATGTGCACAAGCTAAAGCATATTAAACACTGTACGGGGCACTCTTCTACATACATGTGTAAAGGGCTTCATGATACATTTAATCATATCATGGATGCAATAGATTGTTGCAGAAGGCAGATAGATTTCACCCGGCTTTTCAGCGGTTCCCGGGGAACTCTGGCTAAATTGGCCTATTCAGTTCTTGTGGCATGTAACTTTTCAAGTCTCTAATATTGTCTGATATTCAGTGTGTTGATGAAAATGCTTTATTAACATGGAAAAAGCCAGATCCACTATCAACTCCCCTTTTCTCCATTTTGTGGCAAAGTAATCATTGAAGACTGAGAAATAAAAACATTTTGTATTTATAGGTGGAGGTTCCAGTGGTTTAGTTTGAGGTTATTCTTTGTTCTGTTGCTTTGGTATTGCATCCGGAACAAGACGAGATAAGTTACACCAGGTGGTGGTGATTGTCACCCCAGCAGTAGGTACCACAGTGCTTTTAGAGATCCCAAAGCAACGTACCGTAGTGACCGCTTATGAGTACATAGTGACTGATATGAGTCGGCATGAACATGGCTTGTAATAAACAACGACATTAACATTCCGTGGCAACCACGAAGCCTTTTCCAAGAGCTTTCACTCGTTGGTTGTCTGGCTTGTAGTTTAGGAATGACAAGTAAATGTCATAGCTATGCGCCGTGAAACGAAACAGATATGTTGTACCGTGGGCTGAGGTTCATGCAGTTGTTTCTCTTTGTTTTTTTTTTCTTTTTTGTTTGGCTTATCCCGGTGATGGGAAACATGGAAGTAGTCCTCACTTTTAATAAAATTTCCCTTGTAATATTGGTAGTTTGTGGCTAAGTATGGTGTGGATATGGCTTTTCCAGATCACTTATTTCAAATTTCTCTAGTGTCCAGTGGTCTCTGAAGTAAAGTGGAAAACTTTAATAAGAAATGCACTTTTCGTAGGTTGTAATGTGGTTGGTATAATGGTAATGTCACACAGTGGATGCTGCCACATGCAATCGTAATGCGCTTGAACTGTAAAAAAAGAAAAAAAAATCATATTCGGAAATTTCCATGCCAAAACGGACTGAAAATTTTTTCAGGAAGTCCCATATGCCTTAATTTCTAAAGTTTTTGTTTCCACAAAATGTCAGCCAAAGACCAACTGTATTCCCTTGTATTGTTTTAATATCATCTACACTTCTTTTCATCATTGCTAAAGTCTCTGTTTACGACCATTGTGGAAGAAGTGGTGAGTTGCAATTGTATGACAGAGAGTAGCTAGTTCCTCATGTAGAATGTACTTTAGGTTTAATATTGTAACAGTGTCAAAAGAGGTGCTTAGATCTCAAAAACAAAAGGAGAAAAACGTTTATGCCAGCTATTGTCAGGGCATGGAGCTATCTCTGGTTGTTTAGGGTTAGAGAAACATGTAGCCATGTTGGTATCTGAATCTCAACTCAAAGCTTGTAAACAACTCCAAAATGGTATCTTTGGACACCTTTCATCTTTTGACCCCTCAGTGTGCTAAGTAGATTTTTCTATTCAAATTCAGAGGTATTTATCAACCAAGATCAGGGCAAAAGGCCGTGAAGTGTGTGTTAAACTATGCTGTCGTATAAAGCTGTTTGGCATTTTCAAATTTGACACATTGGTGCACTGTAATTAGATGTGCACTATGGTGTTTTTTTTTTCCCCCTTTTGTGAAGTCAATAGCCATAGGCAGGGTCATAGTTAGAATATTCTTGAAAGACTTTCCAAATATGTAACATGTTCACTTTCTTGAAGATGGCTGTAGCTATGCAAAATGTCATTCTAATAATGAAAATGCTAACTGTTGTTTTGTGTGGTTGTCTTATGTTATTTGAGATTTTCACAGATGAAAATGGTAAACTATGAATAACAAACAAAGTGGGAACGAAAAGAAAGGACGTCATCTTTTGCACCAGGTCAAAGGCATGTTTGTCCTGTGGGTGTCCAGTATTCAAAATGATTGTTTATTTTTTTTATGATGAAGGTCAACATTAATTAAGAGAAACTTTGGTGATTCTGTGTCGTCAGTGCAGATGCCCCTCGTGGAGTAGATAAAGCAGTCGTGTTAGGAGAGGTCAAAGGTCGTATGTAGTCGTATATGAATTAGAACAGTTTGAATTTACCACATGTTGTAAGCACATATGGTTGTGAGGTTTAATACTGAAGGTAGTAGTAGTCAGCATGGATACTGCAATGCATGTTTGTTGGCAGTTTTGAAGTGCTTAAATATTACGATACCTAGTGATGGGAATGGCATGTCTAATGTCCATGTTATGTGTGTGATATGTCTTGGCTTGTAATTAATGCATCTAAGAACTATAATTAAGCTTAATTGACCCAGAAAACTATACCTTGCAAGTTTGTATATATGTGTGTGTGTTATGTCAATCTCAGAAGTTTATTTTTGGGACTGCTAAGTGTTCACTTACGTTGGTCCAGGTTCAAGAAAGGTCAAATCCTAGAGACTCGAGATATGGAAATATCAGTTGCAGGCAGCCCTGTGTGAAAAAAATGCAACCTTTTGTTTTTAGGTGAGGTCATATGCCATGAATTTGGTGTAAAAATGTTGAAAAAGTGATACCTGAAATGGGAAATAATTTCTTCAAACCTGTTATGCAATATGCCGTTAACTCCTGTTATAATACTGAAAATGAATTGTGTTACTTGCGCTCAGTATAGGTCTAACCATGAAAGCCTTCATACTTCATTGTTGCGGGAGAGAGAGATTTTGTTTAAGCTCCGGTAATCTCGTTGATTAGATTATCCCTATTGTTTTAATCCCGTTTTATTTTATGGAGGTCAAAAGTCACTTCTGGGTCAACAAATTTCAGCTTACCACACCTTCTAACACAGTATCCCTCCCCCCCTCCCTCAAAAAAAAAAGTGTTGATAGTTGTATCAACATCAAACTTTGTAGGTCTGGTAGGATTGTCATGAGGTGATGACCCACAAGAGGCACATCGAGTTGTTTTGTGAAATACACTCAATTTTCCTAAACCTGTCAAGTTTCCTTCACATACTAATGACAAATGATCAAACTAACAGGATTTCAATGCGTCACATACAAAGGAACAGTAACGAGTGAGAAATTGACGATTCGATAGATTTTTGAAAATTTGTGACCTACTAAGACAGTTTCTGCATTTGTACTAATTCATGTACACACAGCCAGTGCAACTCAGGGTAAAAAAAATGAAAAATAAAAAATTTGAAATAAATTTAAAAATTTAAGAAAAAAAAAAGTTTTAGTAACTAGTGGATGTGAAACTTGGTTAATTGTGCTAATTATAAACATTGTCATGTGTTTGTACCCTTTGAAGTTCTCACAAATGCATTGATATCAATGCAATAAGTCCCTTTAATTCCAAGGAAGTACAGTCAAGTTCTTTAAAGATTTTTCAGCTAAGAAGTGAAAAACCAGCAGGAATGCCACATCGAAGTACTTTTGGCCTCTTTAGTATTGGCAGGCAGTGCTTTTCAGTCTTCTACTTAGGCTACTCTCAGTAGGTAAAATTACATTCAAATTTTGACAAGAGGTCAAGAGGTTGTTTGTCGACCAACGTAGGAGGTTTATATGACTGAAAATGTGAAGACAGAATTGAAGGCATTGCAGGCACTAATTTAATACTCTTACTGTGCAGGGAATAATAATAAATGGTACCTTTTATGGAATATTGTTCCCCCTTGCTCTCAAACTATGTCTCAAGGGTCTTAGATTTGAAGGAGTGAAGGCACATAGTCCCTAGAAAGTATCTCTGACAAAGTAACATTTCACGAAAAGAAATTTGAGTGTTTGACTTTCTCAAGGCAATCCATCAAAAAGTCTCTTGGTTTTCCTAATTTCTTACCAACACAAGTTGACTCCAAACTCTGTTTAGTCTGCGATTTAAAATAGTTCCAACTAGCCACTGATGAAAGCAAAATTGAAATGAATCGCAGAATCATATGTTTTCTTACCTTGTTTGTCTTCATTATCTCTACATGGTGGACCAGCATTGTTATCCCGAAGACCAACAGCTGTTTGGAAATTATTTTTCATCTTGTTAATTTGTCTTGTTTAGAAACACACTCTAAAGCCAATGTAGCCTTTCGTTTTCTTACTTTCTTCTGATTCCTATTTTGCTGTTTCCATTCCTGCTCTGAGTCAGCATTATTTATGCCCATCACTTTGTTTATTCTCTAAAATATGCTATTTTATAAGCAAAGACAACGCCAATCAAGAGACTCCGGTCTTTTATCACGAACGAGATGTTAAGACTGCGTCTTGGAGTTTTGACAGGATTGTGACTCAAAGAAAAAAATTTATTTTTTATATGAATCAAAATCTGAAATTCAATATTAAAGGAATAATGTAATAAAATTCCTCAAATGCTAGTGGCATGTACAGCAGTTTTATCCCCATTTGTCGTAAATCGTAAACAGACGTTTTGACTTGGGGTTGCATTCATTGGAGGTGTAAGAGTTGCACTGGATGATAGGTATTTAATATTTACATTCCATGTACTCAGCTTTTGCAGTCCTAGCTTTCCCTCATTTAATAATGAGTGCATTTCACTGTACCGTCCATATGACAGCTGTCCAGGTTTCAGTGAATGATTTATCTGGCATCGTATCTCATTTTGCCGTGCAAAACGGTGAAATTGCTTCACGCCTTGAATGTCGTGTAGCCATTTGTGTATTATATGCAAAATTCAGGTTTTCCTCTGATTTTAGATGAAGTACCGAAGGAATGTGAAAACTGCTATGCAAACTTTGAACACAAGATTATTCCCTGGACTTGAACAATCTATCAGAAGTCACATTACCTGTTAATACAAAACTAACTACCACATGTGTCTATTGTGCGGCATATTAACACCTTTTCATGTGCGATGTACGAGAATAGGCATCTGATAAAAATGTAAAGTGTTGCAATTGTGGATAGTCTGCAGACAGAAGCTGTGGCGGAACGTTCACCTTCTCTGTTCCCTCAATCCATCCGCTGACTTGGGGCTGCCGTGGCGAGATTTTGTCAGAGCTATTTCACCCCAATTTTTATGGCAATCCAAAAGAAACTGCTAGTGGTAAATGCTTTTATATCTGCACCCATTACAGCTACAACTTTGTGAATCATTAAATCCTCTTGTGTGGTCAGTTGCCAAGTCTACATAATTTTGTAACATTTCTGTAACATTTCCTTTCAAATTCCAATGTTTTTGTTAATCCCTAGGTATTTTCAATGTTTGTCTTCTGAAATAAAGAAAAGAGGTTTAATAGAGGTTTATTAATGCAGCTAGCTTATTTGTTGCAAGTCTGAATTTACAGTGGTTGCATATTTAAACCTAACATAGTTCTGGGGGTTCAAACCAGTGCAGTATGTGTACAACACCTTCTGAAATTGCCCCACCCCCTGGCTGCCTCTTCAAAGATCATTGTTTTAATGTTGTCAGAAAGACCTTTGTAATGTTTTAGGTTTTAGAAATTATTGAATTAATCTTTTTCCAAACTAGCATTAGAGGTTAACTTGTACAAGAAATGCTTGATGCAACTTGCATGCAACCATTTTCGTAATTTTTTTTTTGCTCGTCGTGATTTCACAGACATTTCCAGTGTGACTTCTCCTTCCTTTTTCATTTTGGAATAGATGAGAATGGTGCTGCTAAACCACCCGTCAACGGCACAGGTGCAGTGACACCCCCCGGACAAGAAGGAAGTGGCCAGAGTAGCCAGGGAGCGGGAGAAGGGGACCATATCATCCAGATACCGGAAGAACAACCAGCGGTAGAGACGGCTGGAGGACCACCTCCGGATGAGAAAAAGATTAAGGTTGGTAGACAAAAACGAAAAAAAATGCATTGTTTGCAACTATTGCCTCTTGTTTTGGTTTGAATGTTGTAACTCTGCAAGACCCCTCCGCCTTTTCTTCCCTTTCATTTGAGATATTAAAACATGCTTTACAGTGAGTTAGGGCTTCTTACTAGTCATGGAAAACCTGGAAAATCTTGGGAGTATTACTTTTGCATTTATCATGCCTTGAATGTCATGAAAAATGGTTATCTTGCTTGAAAAATCATGGAAGGTCATGGATTTTCAAAATTCATAAAGAAAAAAAAGATATGATCCACTTAAGACTAGTATGTAAGTATGCCTTTAAAGATTGTAAAGTACATGGTAAAGTCATAGGTGTTCATGAAATGCATGCAGTAATGGTCATGGAAAGATCATGGACTTTCAGAGGGAAGAAAGTGTGAGAAACCTGTAAGTACATCATGCCATCATAATTCACTGAGTCACAAAGAAACCAACTTCAGTCTGCAAGCAAAAAGCCTCCATAAAAAATTGCAGCTTTAAAACTGTTCCTTTCCTGTCTGTATGTAATTGAAAAGAGACATTAGGTACTGTGTTATTGTTGGCTCCTGCAAAAAATCCAAAGGTATGTGTCCGGGGTTGGCATGTGTATGGCTTTTTGACCCATAAGAACATTTTTACATGCATTTGTAAGGTGCTGGTGCACACATCTTCAGTAGATGAATCAGCGAACAGTGGCCATTTTTGTCTACTCTGTCACTAAAGATGGTTGATTATGCTCTTTGATCGACAGTAAATTTAAAAGATGCAGAGTAGTTTGTATTACACAGCATAGACGGGTGGAGTGTTTTGATTACAGATGTGGTCCTTGTATGTGGGATATGTGGCACTTAAATTAGAATTGTGTCTGCATAAGACAGAGTTTTAGACACACCGTGGGAGAGGTTAGAGGTAAGTGTTCGTGTGATGAGCAGTTGCCTTTGAATTAGAGAGTAAGTCAGTGTAGTCTATTTTGTGCCTGGTGGCCTCTACCAATATATATTACAGTATATATAATGCAGTACAACTTTCTATGTATATAAATGTGTGGAGAAATTGATCAGATAAAGTGTCTCTCTAGCACCTTGTATTTTGGCATTCCATTTCCATTTTCCTTCTTTTGTAATTTAATAGCCAAAAGGCTCTCTGCTTCATGTGAATGCTACCCTGTGAATATGCCTACGATATGATTGTCCATGTGGGATCTTGTGTTTGTATTTAGCTTTCGTTGTAATGGATCAAATAAAATGTCAATGCTTTAAGAAGGAGGGTATGCAGTTGTAAGAAGACTTCACATAGCTTTCCATGCACTCATCCTCGGAAAAACGTGGAAAACCTGTTTCTTGAAAAATGTTCTCAAAAGAAGCTCATTAAAAGCTGGAACATTGACCAAAACCATCCATAATCAACAAAAAAAGAAAATTCATAAATTTGTTTCAACTTAACCTCGAAGAGTGGAATACACTCTGAATTTTTATGGATGTCATCGTGATTTAATATAGCACGGAAAGTCTTTTTTTGCAACTACCTATCCAACTTTTTGTCATTTCATGAATATGCAAGCCTAGCGACCAATCATGTTCAAAATATCAACCCCAAAAAAGTAAAAGCTGTTTTGAATTTTCCCTGTAAATCTCTTTCTTGCTTTTGTGATAGGAGGTTTCACTCGAAGTAAGTATTGCTTCTCATCAAGCACAGTTTATCATTGCTTCCAGGAAGAGCTAGAATACATTTAACAACATGACCTAATTTGGATTTTGGTTCAGTATCACATTGCAGTGTACACGATGCATTGTTGAGCTTCAGTTATTTAGCAATAATTGCAGTGATATAAATGGCATGCTTGTTGGCTTATACTTTGAGAAAACTTCGATCTCAGAATGTTCAGATGATGTAGATAATATATTTGGGGTATGCTTAGTGTAGCAGATGGCACATAATCTGCAAATTGGTCCAACGTGGCCAAACATCAAAAAGCACAAAAAAAGTGACTGCATGTTCGCATCTCAGTCTGATATACTGAAAGCTTGGTAGGTTGGTGCCTTTGTGCAATATGCCGTGTCCTTGAAACTGGTCACATAGTAATGCAAGGAAAACAGAGAAAAGAAAAACAAGGTTTTAAAGAAAAGTTTTTTAATCTTTCCTGTTAAATAGAGATTATATATGTTAGTACTAGCATTGAACTTGTTCTTGGTTTATTGGCAATAAGTTTGTTTTATTTTTGTAGCATGTAGCATTCATTCTTGTTTGATAGCCTCATGAGAAATCTGCCCATTTTTGTTTCATTTTATAAAGTTCAGTTTGCATAGTTTAGTCTTGCCCTTAAGCATTACTGCATCATGTTATTTGCTCAGATGCTACAAATTTCATTCATGTTTCACCGCACCACAGCTCCCAGGTCTGGGTAAGCTCGGCGCACTTGTGGGGAAAAAACAGGAAGACCAGGTCTGTATGAGGATTAGCTTCGCTGTGCTCAGTGGACATTTTTTTTGCAGCACTTGCATATCGCGTGCACTTCATTTTGCCCCTTTTTCCCTTGTGGTCAATCGCAATTCCCCCGTTTTTATTGTTGTCACATTCAGACATTATTAACGCAAACTGGTGGTGAACATTTTTCCTTTCAAGGCATTTCCATCTGTTTGTGTGTTTGTTCCCCTCATTTGTGAAATGTACTAACATTTCTCTCTTTGTAAGCCTGCCTACTAACAAGGAGACATATCCACAGATATCCTTCACCTCTCGACAAATGCTCACCCCATCCCATTCTTTCTCTTTGGCATGTATTTCAAAGGATTGGAGATGCTCATTAATTTTAAGCTGATGTGATAGTTCTTGATGAGTTTGTTCGCTTCAGATCAAGTTTGTAATTGTTAAACATGGTTTTGTCTCAAAGATCTTGTTGAAAAACATTATTGGTAGGTTCACATGCATGTATCCAGTTCAAGGGTACTCTCTTTTACAATTAAAACAAGTATGAAAGAACTAGAAAATTATGCTGGAATGGGTAATATACAGTGTTCAAAAAATTTGAAAGTGGCATACCCATGGTCTGTCTTTCTTTGGGCTTCCTGTGGGAACCGCAAAAGGAAGAAATGGGACAAAGGAGGGACTGAGATGAACTACGATAATGAATTATTATGTGCCATCACAAAAAGTGGCCTCTAGTCTGGGGACAAGGTACAGGATAAGGTAGTATACAGGGAGGGGTTTGGATCAAACATAGCAGAGAACCTTTTCTCACATATCTTCACGTAGAGTAGCTTCTGGTCTCTTTTTTAAGGTTTTCCTACCATTGACTTGAAAGACACCAGTGTACATTGAAGACAAGAAGATACAATCAATAGATACAATACTTTTTCTAGCTTTACTGTGTGTTTTCTTGACATTTAACGAATCTTTGTTTAAAGAAATTAAGAACTTAACGAGTGTGAAGGTTTATAGCCAGCTCGCACCTCACTCCACAGCCAATAAGCAGATTCAAAGGAAGTTGGTTCCCGGTTTTAACACTTCCCTCTTTTATAAAGAGGGACAAATCTCCCCCCCCCCCCCCTTAACATCCTTGTATGTCAATACCTCAATACATATGCAGGGCCACTGATTTTCCATTATTTCAGGAAATTTACATAAAAGACAGAATCCATCCGGTTTTGAAGTGGAATAAATCAGAATTTGTTTTGGCTGTCAATTCCTTCCCTTGTATCATGTCCATTTTGTAATGTATGTTTTGTGTAAAATTCTTTCTTCGTGGGTGTAGTATTTTAATTGATTCATAGCACTTGGAGTTTGATTCACAATTAATTATCATCTTGGAAAAAAAAGTCATTGTTAGCAATTGATCACATTTTGACAGATCACTGTAGTCCTTGCATCTTGCACGTCCTTCTTTTGTGTTTAGTGGAGACCACCATACCGAAAGAAAGAAAGAAAAAAAAGCATGGAATTTTTCCTGACATGAAACAAAATTAAGTGGAAAATGGAAAGTGAAACTTGAAAATGGAGGAAATCAGTGGCACCTACGTACCACCTCTCTTTCCGTTCCTTTGTCAGTTTGGTGGAAGACTTAATAACATTGTACATTGTGCCATGTCATAGTGGTCTTGTATCACATTGCTGTTGTGTATATACCATCTTTGTTGTGTTATGATGAGACTGTAAAAACCTGTCACCATGTGGTTAACAAACATTGTTAGTCATCTTCCTTTCGTTTTTGACGATGATATTCCCTTCTTTCAAGTTTTTCTCATTCGGTTACATTTTTCATCTTTAATTGACCTTAATGTTTACTCCAATCTTCGAACTAATATCCTATTTTGCAAGTCTGGTGTGGACGTAACTCTCGGTCAAAAATTAAAGCTCACACTGTTGTGATCCATATTTATAAGCCTCCCCCCATATTTATAAGCCTCCCCCATATTTATAAGCCTCTCCCCTCTGCATTGACATATCTTATATCAACTCTTATCAACAACTGGAGTAACATTAATGTTTTCCCCCATCTGAAACACTAATTTGATCAAACTAATCAGTCATTTAACATTGAAAGCTCGGTGGTGGTTTCATATTGTGATGCTGATTTTTGGTCAATGTGTCAAAAATTGTGCAACTTTTGTTTTGTTCAGTGGGGAAGGGTGGTAGTCCAGGGAACCACTGGTGTTATGCTGACAAAAAAATGTCATCATTTTTTTGAAAATTTTGAAAAATTGGAAATCTGCAGCATTTCTTTAAACTACTGATCAAATATCAGCTGCAAAGTCAACCGTTGAACACTGACAGGGAAGTTACATTTGAGAAGGTAGTAACTTTTTCATGGAAGAAGAACATGAAGACCAAAAGTATGAAGCTGTTGAGGTCTTAATACTAATTAGTAATATAAGACAGTAATAGGTGAATCTCAGGGACACACTACATTGAAGCTTAAAGAGGTTTATTGTGTTGTTTTTTTTTTAAATTCACTAAATTTTCCTAAAACTGTCAAGTTCCCTTTACATTTTAATGACAAGCGATCAAACTAAGAAGATCACAATGTGTTTCATAAAAATGAACATCAGTGAGTGAGTAATTAACAATTAAATTTGGTTTTTGTAAAGAAATGACAAGGCATTTTCCATGTTGGTCCCTTCATATGCACAATGCCAGCACAAGTAAAGGGGGGAAAAACTTCAATTATTTTGATAATTTTTGTGACCAGTGAACCATGAGTAATTTTGCTAATTACAAGTATTGTCACGTGCTTATACCCTTCAAAAGCATTGCAGATTTATTAATATCAACTCAGTGAACCCCAAATTTAATGAGACATTACAATAGTAAAAATCCATTAAGAAAATTTCAGTTCCGAGGCAAAGTTCGAGTCTCTTGAACTCAAAGCAAGAGTATCGATGAAATCACTGGGACTTTCCATGTTGGATTGGCCTCTTTGTCAATTAAGAAGACGTATAAGACTAGGTGAAGCCTGGATACCAGATTGGATGTTTTGCCCTTTATGTGTCTACGGACAGAGTAACAAAACAAAAAGCTGGAAGTGGCACTGTGAAATCTCATCTTTCAACAGTCATTTGCTGGAAAACATAGGAGTATGCAATTAACAAGTTAAATGATTGACAAGGAGAACAACGAGACACGATATCATGGAGATGCTAATGCAGTGTGCAGTTCATAAAAGCACAGACATCAATTCCCTTTTTTTTTTTTGTCTGGATTTTTCTCATGAAACTTACTGATTATTGATTTGGTCGTTGGTCGGCAGGATGTCGAGAACGAGGAGATCGATTGGTGGTCGAAGTACTACGCATCCACCGGTGAACCAGAGAAAGCCGGGGACTACCTAGAGAGGGGTTACCCTAAATTTAATGTAAGTGGTTTCATATTTTTCAGATGGTAACTTTTTGCTGTTTGCTTTGTCTGAACTTTCACATCGTTTAGGGTACCATTGTTTGGGGTTTTCTTTTCTTCCACCTATGTTTTAAAAATATATTTTTGAAAACTGAATCTAGCATTATGCTTTCAGATGAATATATGTTAAACATGAACTATTCTATTTGTTGTGTAAAGATAACATGACATAAAAAAGACATTCAGGATAGACCTTGGTTGTTTTAATACTAACTTGACAACATTACTTTTGCCCCACTTTTGACATTCTGCTCTCCTCCCTCGTCAGGTCTACGAGACTGCCCTCGAGAAGGTCGGCGAGTACGACAACTTCAAGGACTTTTGTAACACGTTCGAGCTCCAGAGAGGAAAGCAGGACGACGACGATGAAGAGGAAGAAGCTCACGTCGGAGAGTTCAAGGTAAAGAAAGAGAAAAAGAAACATTCATGTATAGGAAAAAGAGGAAATGTTCTTTCATTCACAGATCGCAGATAGTTTTGTATATCCTGTTCTCTGATGGGTCTGACATTCAGCACCAGCTGAATTGGCTCACCTTTCTCCCTTCTTTTGGCGTTTGATTGATTGGAAAACCAGTGATGGTAGTGTCCATGTATTTGTGTGACATCTTGCTCTTCAAAAAGCGTTATCTCAAGAAGGGAAACCTGGTTCGCTCTACCTTTTTTGGTATCTTATCTCACAGAGTGCTATTTGGTGGTATATTTTGTACAGTGTACATTGTGTTGAGGTGGTCTGCTGGGAAGAACTTAAATAAACACCGACTCTCGCTTTAGTCAACCAGCATAGTGCGGAAATATCCTAGCTAGTAGAAAATCGTAGCTTTGATCCCACTGTGTAATAATTTTTCGCAAAAATGTCTTTCTTCCCAAATTTCAAAAAGTTTACACTGGAAAAGTAATACACTGTAAACCTTTAACACAGAAACATGTCATCACCCTCTTTTCTTTGTTTTTTTGGAAGCAAATACAAGCAAACAGCAGTCTTGTTACATTATTTACACGCATTTTCCGACTCACTACCTGACTCCACTCAACCCTTTCAGGTTCCACACACTTCTCATATTGTCTCAACATCTGTCCTGGAGCATTAGCGAACAGATGAGAGGGCTAGAACCTTTGCTGTACACAGCAAACAATCTTACAAGGGTGTATTTTTGATTGGCTAGGTGTCCTGATGTAGTTTGTTGCACATGTCACCAGATGAGTATGTTCATCGTACACAGTGTGTGAGGGTCAGAACAAGAGGAATATACTCCTCATACGCAGTTTAGGAGTTGACCAATCACTTTATGAAGGGAGCGTGGATAGACCTCATATTTGTTGTGTGTATTAATGCACACATACTCGTAATAATCGCCCAATTCCTATAATTACTGTGGACAGCAGGCATCTGTATGTTTCATCCCAAAGTCACAATGCATTTTTGCATTTTGTTGCTTTTTTTTTTCTTTTTTTTTCGTGTAATTTGACCTCGCTGTGCAGCTGTTTCTAGGCTGATATTCAGACAAAGAGGGCGACAGTGAGTATTCAACGTGATGCTGCATTTCTTCCAACTAGTACAAGTGAGTGTGTACCTCATGCTTTACATCACGTCTTTTTCGTCTTCAGGGCCTCTTCCGTATTTATCCTCTACCGGGAGATCTCAGTGCGGCCATGCCAGGCAAGCAGTTCAACCAACTGCCGCCCTCTAAACCCGTCGAGTGTTTGGTCCGTGTTTACTGCATCAAGGCCATCGATCTTCAACCTCAGGATTCAAATGGTCTGGTGAGTCACATGTGCCTTGAGCGACCAAACTCATCATGCTTCTGTTTTCATAGTATGTGAAGTGTCACACTTGCTTTCTTGGGATTGGGAAAGAAAATAGTTTAAAGAGTGGATTGGTTCCCCTCAGCCGGTGCCTTTGGTCAATGATCACTCAGTGGATATTACAGTGTAGTGCCACATTTATTTCTACTTTGTTCAAAGTGGCCCCTTGAGTTGATATCATTTAGTTTTTGACAAGTTTTAAAAGAAAGCATTGCATGCCAGTACCGCCTAATTATCCTCCTTAATCATGTATCTATTCCTACAGCTAATGAAAATATGAGAAATTGTGGCTGGATTAACAGGAGTTGCCTGTGGTAATTACCTCATTGTGATGAAAAGTGTCTGGTCGCAGATTTGCAATAAGTGATTTTGATCGTTAACTATTAAACCCTGTCACTGTTGCCTCAGTTGTGTATCAGATCTTCAGAATCTCTTAGTTTGACCATTTACCATCTGCATATGAGTAAAGTGCAATGGGTGGGACAAAATATTGTAAATTGTATGAACCAACTTAGTGAGCTCCTTTAAATAAATTGCAGTAGGAAATAGTTGATGTAGCAAGGAAAAATGTGTTATGCACCAACTGAAATATGTAATTATTGTCGGCTCAAACAGATTTGTACCTTGTTCTGTCTCCTGAGGAAATCATGGGAAGAATTTTCTTTGCAAAAAAAAAAAAAATCGTTTTTTACCATTATTCTTGTAGTCTGATCCTTACCTGAAAATGAGCCTGGGCAAGGTCAAATTCACAGATGAAGACTACTATATTCCAAACACCCTCAACCCCAGTTTTGGAAGGTAAGCTTGTTATCTTACACAGTGTTAAAGTGAGAGTCATCCTTTGTAGAGAATAATCGGTGAATCAACAAGGAGACTGATGGTGTGCTGATGGATGTTGTTTTGGTGTTGTGGAGGTTGTTGTTTGGTGTTGTGAAGGGTGTTGCTTGGTGTTGTGGAGGGTGTTGTTTTGGTGTTGTGGAGGATGTCGTAGTGGATGTTGTGTTGCACTGGGTGTTTCCTGTGATGAACAGGATATTTCAGGTGTTCCATGGGATATTTCAGGGGTTACATGGGATGTCACAGTTTTTGTGTGGGATGGTTACATGCGATTGCAGAATGTTTGTATATGAGCGGGATGTCAGATGTTATACAAGATACTGATATTGCAATGGATGTTACCCATGTGTGATGTTGAAAAGGCTATTTCAAGTGTTGCATGGGATATTACATGTCCTGTACGTTATGGTACAGATGTTGAAATGGATGTTATGGGTGTTGTACAGGGTGTGCCTGTTGTTGCGCATGATGCTTCGGGTGGTTTTCGAGTGGTTACGGGTGTTGTGTGGTTTGTTGCAGGTGTTGTGTGGTTTGTTGCAGGTGTTGCCTGGGATGTTACAGGTGTTGCACGGGATGTTACGGGTGTTGCGTGGGACGTTATGGGTGTTGCATGGGATGTTACAGGTTTTGTCTGGATGTTACCTGTGTTGAACACATTCCAGATGTCGCATGAGATGTTTCATATTTTGTTGGGGATGTTACATGTGATGGGTGGAAGTTTTTCTACTTAAAGCTTGTGGTTTTGTCTCCCGGTAGGATGTTCGAAGTGAAGACCTTCCTCCCAGTTCACAAGGACCTAAAGATAACAGTGATGGACTACGATCTGCTCTCTAAAGACGACATCATCGGTGAGACCCACATTGATCTGGAGAACCGTTACCTCTCCAAGTTCAGGGCCACCTGTGGGCTTCCTGCTGCTTATCACATGTGAGTCACACCATATCATCAGTAATGTTTCGTAGATTTTTCATCACTCATCAAGAAGTGAACCTCGGTCTTTGCAAAGCACCACTATGGTCACTTTGCTTCCTGTAGTAAGTAGGTTAGTGAAAACCTGATAACTTGATGAGGTTTGTGACAGTAAATATTCTATGTGTATAGCTGAGGAGGTGTCAGGTATACCATTACCAATGCTACAGTCAAACCTTTTGTGATGGCCTTTACGTTGCTCTTTGGAGATGTTCCCTGTTGGCTTTTGACAGAAAACAAGCCTCAGTTTAGAATAGTATTGATGCAAATAGATATAGCAAACAGAATTGACTTTTGAATTATAAAGCAAATTCTAAATTTTCTGTTTTGGTTTATCCTGGCTCAGCAATTTGGTTAGCATGTAATTTTTCAAGTATACAGTCCCAATGCTGGTGGCATAAAGTTCAGCTGTTCATAAACATTGTGACCTGACTTATGTATCTCCTTTCATGCAGCGATGGGTCAAACCAGTGGCGTGATGCTCAGCTGCCATCACAGATTCTCAAAGACTATTGTACAAAGAACGGTCTGGCAGAGCCTGTATTCTACGGCACGACCAAACTCGCATTTGATGGCAAAATGTACAACTTGGAAGATTACGGTGAGCAGCATTGACTTTGCTGAATATTGGGAATAACTGTAGGCATCAAACAAAGGGATCCTATGTTTGCTATCAGTTTGATAATTGTTGTTGATTGCTGTACTTGTTTGATTATAAATCCACTTGGCTACATCCCTACAATCTCCCTGGAGGACTTATCTGTGAAAAGTTTTTGTGAAAGCACTTGTTGTGCTGTTTTTGAAGTGAGTCACAAGGAAGCAATTGTCTCCAGCAAATTTCTTTAGACAAGAATTTCAGCTACCACAAATATTTTATGAAGAGAGAACAAAATGTTGTGACATGACAGTTGAAACAATAGAGAAGTGACCCATGGGAGTAATCCTGGAATAAACTTCTGCGATATGTAGTTCACATTGTTCCTATCCTTTGTGCTTTTTCTTGAAAATTCCTATTTATTCCATAACATTTATCCCTACCCCTTTTTATGATACCTAACATTATCCGGTATTTGTGAATATTTCAAGGCAAGTGTCTCTCTTCTTTGTTCTCAGAACCACCGGGTCACGTGAACAACCCCCACGAGGGAGAAGAATCGGAGAGACTAGCCCTCTATGCACTCAATACGCTTCCGCTGGTCAAGGAACACATTGAGACCCGTCCCCTCTACAGTCCTCTGATGCCGGACATCGAACAGGGCAAACTCCAGATGTGGGTGGACATCTTCCCTCTGTACATGGGAGCACCCTCTATCCCTATCGATATCACTCCAAGACTTGCGAAGAGGTATGACTTCACTCTCATCAGCGGTTTGTGAAATAAGAAGCTATGATCATGTTTCAATTTTGTTGTCGTTTTTAAAGTTAACAGTATTACTCCTTAATTTTATCATAGTCTGTAATACCTTGTCTGTAGCTGTGGGAAAGGAGTCATATAATGAATACATTTTTTTATTCCTTGCCGAAGGCTGACAAGGAATCTATGCGATAGTGACGGCGTGTGTGTAAGTGACGCCTTGGCTCGTAAACATGATATCTCAAGAAAAGAAGTGTGCTTGAACTTGGAAGTTGGTAGTGAATCATGAGAAGATGATCCCCATTGTTTTTCATGGAGGTTAAAGGTCATTTGAGGTCACTGGAGCTTAGAGTTTGAATACCTATCAAGGAAGATATCACAGCAGCAGAATGTTGTTGGAACTTCAAACCCTTACCATTGCTGGCAACTGATGAAGTAGAAAAAGTCTAATTTTGTTAAGTATTCCCTTAGCCTGCAGAGTCTGAAAACATGGAAACCTCCAATTTGTCTACCCCTGGTGGAGATTAAATTTGTCAAGATGTTATAAGATATTATAGGGTACTTGTCATCTGACAACAGTAATTGCTTGAATGAACCGTATACTCCCCCCCCCCCCCCTCCCACATTAAAAGAATGAAATCCAGTACCAGACAGATGTAAGTCTTAGCAAAATTTTCATATCTGAAATTTAATAGAAGATTTTGGAGCTTTTATTGAATAAATCTGCTATTTTGATATTTTGGTTGTGATCTTGAAAGCTTTGGTAATTCTAATATGGAATTGCTCAAAGCTTTTATGATAATGAGCTTTCAGTATGTACTTTGGTGGTCATTGTACATCAATGATACTGTTCATGTAAAGGTAAAGTTTATGCTTGCAACTTTGTCACTTATCATTGGACCAAGATTAGGTATCAGTGATAGTTCTAGCAATTTGTTGTTGATAATGTTTTCCCTTTAAAGAAGCTTTAGTACTTTCTGTTAAATTTGTATTTACATCTGATTTATGTTTTTTTTATTTATTTATTTTGTCTTATGCAGGTTTGTCCTTCGTTGTATCATCTGGAACTGTCAAGATGTAGTCCTGGATGAAACCAGTCTCCTCGGAGAGAAGATGAGCGATATTTATGTCAAAGGGTGAGAAACACTTCTTCTTGAAAAGTGTCTGTCACAATGACATTTTTGTTTTCTATCCAATTTGGTGTGAAGTTAGTGATTGGTGTGAAGCATTGGTGTGAAGTTACTGATGCACCAGTCTCAAGTTACTGCTGTATTGATATCAAGTTAGTGTTGTATTTATATCAAGTTATTTTTTTATATCAAGTTATTGATGCCCTGATCTCAAGTTACTACTGTATTGATATCAAGTTAGTGTTGTATTTATATCAAATTATTTCTTTGATATCAAGTTACTGATGCACTGATCTCAAGTTACTGCTGTATTGATATCAAGTTAGTGTTGTATTTATATCAAATTATTTCTTTGATATCAAGTTATTGATGCACTGATCTCAAGCTACTGCTGTATTGATATCAAGTTAGTGTTGTATTTATATCAAGTTATTTCTTTGATATCAAGTTATTGATGCAATGCTCTCAAGTTACTGCTGTATTGATATCAAGTTATTGTCGTGTTTATATCAAGTTATTGCATTGATATCAGGTTATTGCTGCATTGATGTCAACTTATTTTTGCGCTGATATCAAGTAGTTGCTGTATAGATATCAAGTTATTGTTGCATTGATATCAAGTAGTTGTCACACTGATATCAAGTAATTATTGTACTGATATCCAATAATTCCCTACAGCTGGATCCAAGGCATCGATGAGAAACAGAGAACGGATGTCCATTATCGTTCCTTGAATGGGGAGGGTAATTTCAACTGGCGTTTCATTTTCCCGTTCGATTACATTCCTCCAGAGCAGGTGGTTGTCGTGAAAAAGAAGGTCAGTTTGAAACAAAAAATTTGAATGAAAGACGTGTCATCTTCATGATCGATGTCAAGTGCCAGAGAATGATTAAGAAGGTATCTCTGCCGTAGAGGATAATGCTTACTGACTTGTGTACATAGTTTCATGTGCAGAATTACTCTTGAAGTTAAAAACTTTTAGATCATAAGAGGACATACATATACTGTGGATATATTTACTACTGTATACTCTTTGCTGTGCATGCTCATTGTATGCAGATCATGTTTTGTTAGAGTTAAAGTGGTTTTCAATGGATAAATAATGTGATTCTATGTATTTGGCACGTTAATAAATTTGTAACGTGTTTTCTTTTCAATGCTCATCGGTGATTTTAAATTTTGACTGGATATCTCAGCTGATATAGTTTCAGGAATTCAGACACAGCACATAGACACTAATAGAGACACTTGGAGCTTCTTCCTGTTCAGTTGAGAGAAACAGAACATTCTAGGTTTCTTCCTTGTATCTATTAGGAACACTTTTGGAGCCTTGACCAGACAGAAACAAGACTACCTCCTCAACTGAATCTGCAAATCTGGGATAATGACAAATTTTCCTCTGATGACTTCTTAGGTATGTTTCAATGTCTTTTTTTTTTGCCATAGTAGAATGGTCTTTCTTTTTTTTTTGGGGGGGGTGATGGGTGTTTTGCCTTTGCAAATCAAGAATTTGACGTTTGAAGTTGATGGCCAATGTTTGCTTTGTTTAATGTAAGGAATTAATGAATGTGTCAACTCTGTTTCTGCTTTGTGAATTCTACTTGAATTCTTTGGATTTAAGGCTGGAATATGAGTTGCACTGGCAATCGCCCGGTCATCTACCTTCGTTCTTCGTCAGTGTCTCAGAGAAGAGAAAGTAGGGGATAAGATAACCTGTCATAAAATCTGGAAGAAAACTATGAAATCATCTTCCAGATATTTGAATATGCAAATTGTCTCGACATTTTGTTGGCCCTACAAAATTCAGACTCTCCAAGAAAAGCATTGCAGTCAATAACCGTTACTTGGAATCAAACAGACTAATGGGAATGGATGTTAAGAGTCACATATGCAAAAGTGGGACTTACTCTTTTAAGTTTGGTATGTTATGCCTCATATGTACATATATGTAGGGTAAAATGTGAAATCAAACAGACTTATGGGAATGGATGTCAATAGTCATATATGCAAAAACGGGACTTAATCCTTTTTTGTTGTGTCTATGACATATTCTGCGGAATTTGACCTTCACTGACACATTTTCAACTGATATTCCAACTATAACTTACGCTTTATATGTAAATATCTGTAGGGTAAAATGTGTAGTGTAAAGAGCAGTTTGTATTAAGAGGGGTGTTTGAGAAATGAGTTAAGGACCAAAACATTATTTACTCCGATTTTCAATTTTTGATGGTTGCTAGATTGTTTTGGCTATTTTGAAGGTCAAAAGTGCATATTGCACGTGTTTCGTCTTGAAGCTGTTGCACACGGAATCATCATTTACATCATAGGATATTGCACGATTAAACCTAGACCTAATGGGATGGAGCAGGTCATGTGGTAAAACTATACTTCCGTTAGACATTGATTTACTGTTTTATTAAAGTGGTTGTGCAGGGAGGGTGTCAGAACAGCCATGATTCTATCATTTGTTCATCATCCACTTTGAAAATGATCGCAAACAGATTGATAGGCAAGGACATTTAGCAAGTCACATTCTTTGTTTGCCAATGAAGTTTCAAAGGCAAGCTTACATTAAAGAAGAAACTTTGGTATTTGGCAACGTTCCTTAAGAAAGGTGATTTTACTGCAAAATGGCCGTCACAGTGGAGAAAGGGAATTTTATTCTTCGTTGCCCTTTTGGCATGGAAATTCTACGGAGAAAATGCAACCACCCACAGAGAATTGGTAGAATCAATTATGGTGCAAAGTTTATAGTTCAGCTGAGGGATTTTAGCCGTTGAAATCTCAACGATGAAAGTGTGAATATTGACATAATTTATAAAGACTGGCTTTGTTTTCACAAAACTTTTTTTGGGGGATCATCTCAAGAGGTTGCAGTTAATTTCACCGTGTGAAATTAGCAATGATACCTCAAATACTGTATTGCAAGGGTGCCCCATGGTCTCCATTCCTTGGAAAGGTCATGAAATTTAGAACAGGCTGCTAATTTTTTATGAGTTAAAAAAGAATTTACCTTCTACCACCATCATTGAGCATTTATTCATTGATCAGATTTTTGAGGAATCTGTTCATGAAATGGTCACAGAAAAGTCAATGAAATTGTTGTTTTCCTTATTAAGGTGAATGAACTCTGGTTTTGAAAGTCATTATTCTGATGTTATTTTTCTTTTCTTTTTCATTGTTGCAGATAAGTCATATTTTTATTTTTTTATATATATATTTTACTTGTTTACTTGCTTTCGTATCAAGGTTCCTTGAATCTTGATCTTAATGCGATGCCAAAACCCAGGAAGAAGGCCTCTCAGGTCAAGGAGACCGATGTACCGTACGCAGAGAACGAGAAGCAGCCTGCCTTACACTCTCTTTTCGAAATGAAGAGAGTCAAAGGCTGGTACCCTTGCATCGACGACCGAACGGGAGAGAGACTGATTGGAGTAAGTGTACAGACTCCTCCAAGTAACATACCAGTAAAATGCAGTACAGTGCATACGCCAAACTTCACACACTTCCAAGCGTGGTGTGCCCCTTAAATAAGCCTGAACATGCAGTGACTTGCAGCTGGACAAAGTTTTGACTATCATACCTTGTAGTGGCTACAAGAAAGCTGAAAAAAAAACTGTTAATTTAATTGTCCTTACCTGCTTAGTCAACTTTGCTGTAGTGCATTTGCACAGGAGAGGTGAATCTCCCTATTCGCCATTGATGCCTTATGTCATGGATTTCTAAATCATGAATTTGATCATTAAAATGGACTCATTTGTGACCATTTTCAGTTGCTGACCTGTTTACAAGTTATCGCTGTACATTTTCATGCAGAATTTGTTCACAAGGAAACTCTTTATGTGACATAAAGCTTGCTAAAACAAGGTTATGAGATTAATAGGAAATTTTCATTGCCAGCAGGTAGAAGTGTCAAGTTTTTTTTACATCAGATGCATGAAGTTTTATCCATCCATGCTACATGATAATTGTTTGATAATTACATTACAAAACTTGTCTTTAACATGATGTTTGTGACTGGTAGATTGAAAATGCGTTTTCCTCACCAATTTGGGCCTAAAATCCTACAAGAGGAGTGAAAACTTTTACCTGGAAATGCATGAAATGCTGCCCCCTATGATGAATTGTAACTAGTGTATACTTATAACTTTGCTCTTCCAATATTTTCTAACATAACAAACTTGTTCACAATTTTGCAAGGCTATGATTTGATACATCAAACAATTTCAGCTTTTCAAGCAAGCTCCTTTCTACCCTCCCCATGTCTCCAATTCATGACATACATGTTTTTAGAGTCTGTTTAGAAAATTACAGAGCCTGCAACACTCCATGTTGTACTTATTGTACTCCATGTCCCAAGTAGATCCACACACTTTATAATGGAAAGTTCGATCTACATTGTCATTCGTAAGACCCCCCTCTTGAACCCCTATCATCCCCTTGCTTGGGAAATTCTTTGAGTGAAGTCTCTCCGAACTGACTCACTGAACTTCACTCCCCTTACGAATTTTCTGTACTAACCTCTTTTTTTCTCTATCTTTAGGGCAAAGTTGAATGTGAGCTGGAGATTGTTGATGATCTAGAGGAACTGGAGAGACCTGCTGGTAAAGCCAGAGATGAACCTAATGCTAACCCAACCTTGGATCCACCTAAGTACGTATTCTTGTCTATATTGTCTTCTCTTACATCCTGCCCGTGCAGGAAGCCTTTTGCAAGTGATTAACGTCAAGCATAATTGAGGTCAAAATTGTGTGAAGTAACAAAACTTTGACAACTCTCTGTGTTTTGTGTGTTGGTGTGTGAAGTCGTGTATTAAGAAGCTTGTTGTTTTTGTGTGGGGTCAGAGGTCATCTTGGGTCAATGGGTGGTGCTCAGTAAACAAAACCCTGTGCAATATTGGAAATCAGAAGCTTTAGCCTATTCCTTTTTTTTTCATGCAAGTGTACTAAAACTTGTTTGCTTGTGCTTTAGTTCAAGAGAGGCTTCTCAGGATAGAGAGAGTCAACTTGTAATTTGCAGTGGTTTTATCTTTTTGAGAAAAGAACTGCGGAGAGTCATCGAGTTCATTATGTGATCATGGATCATATCGTGTTAAAATTCTGGTATTACTTGAAATGGAGCAAAGTTCGTTCTGTGAGATCACAAGCTGACTTTGAAAACTTTGTGGGTATGTTAATTGCAAGTTTGATGTCATGTGTAGTGTGTAGGTGTAGCAAATGGACCGCAAGAATTTTCTTGCCCCCGTCAAGTTTGAAGGTCATCGAGGTTCATCGCAGGGGTTCAAGTCGTAGAGAGATGCGTCATGTAGTGTTACAAATATCTATGAACTGTGATCGGTCATTCGTAAATCTATCATTTATACATCAATGCTTTGTTGTGCTGCTTGAGTCAGTGATGTCATACACACTTTGTCTTGTCTGTTTGCTGCAAAAGGCAACATTTTATCACGGAAACCAAAAGGAACCGGTCACTTTGGTTTGATGCCGTCACATTAAGCCTTTACTTAAAAATTCCAATTCCCAAGACGATGTTTCACTTTAGCATTTTTCACAGAAAATACTAGTAATTTTTTATCCACTAAAAAACCAGAAACACTACTTCCATTTCAATGTAATCATATCTGAAAACATTGCCATCACATATATGGGGCTCATTTGTGTTATTTGTATTTATTTCTTTCTTGAAAATTTTTTTAATGGGAAGAGTTTGAAGTTTATTATATTACGTACGCAGACCAAAAACGTCGCAAAGAACCATCCCGGCCATTTTGTTTCCTGCAGCAACCAAGTATTCATGATGCATAGTATTCAAGTGCATAGTATGTATGTATCTGTGTGGGTGTGCTCTTGTTGTGTGGAAATGTCTGGTAATATTGATTAAAATCTGGTAAATATCCAAATGTTAAAACCGACAAAGGGAACAGTCGTTGGAATGTCCTCGTTTGTCAGGTTCATTAAATTAACAATTGATCATCAGCAAAGTTGGGGGACATACTAACACAGTCGAGAGAACGACAAAAGGCATTGTGCAATATCAATCGAGTTGTGGAACAATGGAAAACAAACCCAGTGCACATCTGATTGTTTGCCATGCCCACCGTGCCCACTCAATGCTTAGGCAGGAAACTGTGGACATACTTCCAGTTTGGTGTTTGTATCTGATTAGGGACCCTGCAGTACTTGGTTAGTGGTTAGAAGTACAGTTTGTATCAACGGGGGTCAATAAACTTTCTTAGTTTGGTGATATGCAGTAATAGAAAAAATTGCTGTGTAAATAGTAACACGTTAAATTTAAAAAAGAATGTATCCTTTCTGCGGGGGGTACAAAAATACAGTTACAAACAGCAGAGGGGAAAATTGTGTGCACACAGTATGTACTAGGTTCTAAAATCTTGGAGAGTATCGGTCAAGCATGGAAGGCCGATCGGGTCAAATTGTTTTTACTACCGATTGGTCGAATTTTGTAACTGTTATCACATTTGGTATGTTGCTTTGAACTATTGCATACACAAAGCCTGATGTCGTTAGATTGTCGTGGTCATGTCAGGGTCATCCATCATCGTCGTGGCTCAATCGTTCGTCCTGTGCCAATCTCGTCGTCCAGATTCACGAAGAACTGCCCCCATCTAAAATTGTCAGATTCACTTTGAAGGGGGGGGTTACTTTGCATTGTCAGTTTGCATTTTAAGGACTGAAAACAATAGGATGGAGGAGAAAAATGAGAGGCTGTGTAGTGGACAGAAAATCAGTGGGACATCAAACGTGGTTACAAAAAAACTCAAATCGTTAAATGTCATCAAAGAGGAAAGTCAGGACTTAATATCAGTCCTGTAGTCAGGGGCAGGGGTTTACTACCCCCAACTTGTTTCTGCCACACAAATTTTTTGGCGAAAAAAAATTATTGAATGTGTGCCAGTGGAGTCCACCCCCTGCTTTCTTTCGATCCTCTCCCCCTGCCAGGAATCTCACCTGGCTATTGTCCTTAAGAAAGTTAAACCACCAGTTTGTTGTTCCATCGATGAGAGGTAGGTAATTCCTGCTTTGCGTTGTCAGTTAACTTACCATGACGTGAAATTTCTGACGCACATGAAAAGGACACAAGAAGAGTGATAGTTAATGAAAACACTTGTCATCATAGTACATTTTGTTGCTTGTGCTTAAACATGTTTTCCCCACGTCATCTGATCGTCATTCAAAGCTTCCTTCCATCTATCATTTTTGTCACATTCAGCCGACCCGCCACGTCATTCTTCTGGTTCACGTCGCCGTGGAAAACGCTGAAATTCATAATCTGGCGTAACCTGAAGTGGTACATCATAGGATTTTTCATCCTCTTTTGGCTGATTCTGTTCTTTGGGCTTTTCCTGTACACCTTCCCCGGAGCAGTCACCGCCGGTACCATGAACGCATTCTTGAGCGGTTGATGAGTGGAACTCATTTTTCAAAGTGTTTTGTACTCTGTAAATGTTTTCACATGAGTAACCAATTCAGTTCATCAGCTTGTGTTATGTATTTTGTTACGTACATTTGTTTTGTCATTTTTTTTTCTCCTTTTTCACCTGTTCGCTTGTTTACATCACGAACAAACTCTCTGATCAAGTAGTTTGTTAACCGTTCTTTTATGGAATTGAAATTTATCGACAGACGACCGGCGACCTCTTTCCTGTGGTTCACTTCCCCGTGGAAGTCGCTGAAATTCATCGTCTGGAAACGGTTCAAGTATTACATTATCGGTTTCTTTGTGGTGGTGCTGATCGTTCTCTTTGTTGGTCTTTTCCTTTACACTTTGCCCGGTGCCGTCAACCAAGGCATCGTCAATTCTATCGGTTAATTCCAAAGAAAATTTAAAAAATAGTGGGCTTTCCTTCAGAGAAGCTCTTTTGGGGCATGTCAGTGTTTTCAAACTCGTGAAATTTTTACTGACTTTGTTTTGGACATTGAAAAGTGTTCGTTCTTCGTTAAATTGTCAGTAATCAACTGCACAACATGAACTGCCTGAAGGACTTTCCCTGTTGGTATTGCCTTCAATTCTCATCTTAATCTCCTAAGCTTCATCAGTTAAATATATTAGCTAGAAATATTGAAGATATAGTAAATGCATTATTCTTTCTAGTTTTTTTTTTTATTTTTTTTTGGGGGGAGCAGGGTCAGGGGTCACAATTACAAAACATGATTTTTTTTTGAGACATGAAAGTGAATGATTTGACCTGTGATTTCCATATAAATATATCTCCATTTGATAAATTGTTGTCTTGTAGAACTGTTCAACATATAGCATTGAAAAGTAATGGGCAAGTTGTAAAAAAAAAAAAAAAAATTTGAATGAGATAACATTCAAATTCAATCATTTACATTACAAAATGGAATATACCTTTGATGATATTGTTTGTATTCCAGCAGCATGATCAATTCTTGATTCATGCTTTATTTTTAATATCTTTTGTGATTCTCAGGATTAGCAGAGGTTTATTTTTTCTCTCTATCTTGTAACTGAGTGCAAGCGTTCTGAACTTGATAAACATTACACCTTTTTTTTTTGTGCACCATTGTCATGTATATCATGAACTTTTGTTACAGCGGCTGGAAGTTTTCCTTTCTGTAGTAATTCCAGTGACTTGGTGTGACAGGTTTGTCCATTAAAAATCATGTCTCATAAACAAACTTTCACAGACGGTTGCGTCTGATATTTCTATCGTTCAACGGCCCATGGGAGTTGGCATCTAATCATGTCTCTTGTTGAACTTCATAACTTAACATGTCATAAAACAATTTTGAGACTGGTTCAGCGAATTTGATCGGTGACATTTTGATTGATGAATGTCTACTCCGTTTGTGTTTTTATCCTTTGAAAATATGAAAATTATTTTAAGGGTGCTTGGAAACGTTATCCTTATAAAGATTTTTTTGTTTCTTCTACCAGTTTGACTTACATAGCATCTCCTTATCTAGTAGTATAGATTAAGTATAGTTTATCACATGAGCAAAGCAACCTGGAACCGTTTCTTGAGAGGGCTTCTGCCCATTTTTGTATACACATAACTATCCAAATGTGCCTGAAAGAAAAAAAAATGTTGATAATTGACTGCCTGTTTACACAACATTCATAAATGCATTAACTTGCTGTTTTCTGTCTGAGAACTATATATTTTTGTTGATGCCACTCAAAAGTTTTAAAAAATTCAATATTCAAATAAAATGTAATTGCTTGAAGGGTTAAATCAACCAAAATATACTCTTTATCAGGTGACTAATTGCAAGGTAAACTAGCTTTTTCACTGGTGCCTTTTTTCATTGAATTATTTTTTTTCTCTCTTTCTCTTTTTCCAAGAATTTCATTTACTTAATTTTGTGCGTAGCACCTTAAACAAATTAGAATTCTAGTTTGAATTTTTTTGAGGGCAATAGAAAAAAAAATATGATTAATATGACCTTGTGTTTCTTTTCTTTCTTTTTATTGCTGGCATTTCTGTTTTGAGTGACCATCCTTTTTATTTCATTTCCTTGGTTTTCCACAACATATATGCAAGTAAAACAATACAAAAATTTACAAGATTTCATAAATGAAAATAATAAAAAAAAATACAAAAAAATTCATGCACAATGATTTTTGTGACTTGCATGCTGTGAAAGGGAAGTCTTGGAAATAACTGGATGCAACACTCCAAACTAACAGGAAAAGGAAGTTTTAAGATAAAAAGCTCTATCTTGCGACCCTTGAACCTGTTCGTCCACCCATACCTACCACCTTCCACCCACATTTTCACTGTGACTGACAATTTGTAAGGACTGATAAGAAACCTAATGTTTAGGTAGAAGTAAACAAGACTTTTGTAGACAATTATGGATACACAGTGTCCTCTCTGCATTCCTGTCTACATCTTCTTTGTTTCAGTATTACAATATTACTTTATTCCACAACCCTGATAACCCTATGTTCCAACACCCCTTTAACAAATCCCCTTCATTTCTACATCCCTATTGCCTGACAAACCTAATTTCCAGTATCCCCATGTTAAAGCATCCCTTTATTCCAGCATCTAATATATCTCTGACATTGTTTTGTTCCAACATTCCCTACATTTTATTTTGACATCCCTATGTTCTGCAGTCCTTTGGAGGGGGGCATGCAGCTCCCCCAGGGCTGCACCCAGCTGCACAGGCAAAGCTCTTCAGACGCCACTGGAAATCCTCTAGGTTGGGCCCTGTGAGCCATTATTGTCCAATGAGGACTTCATCCACGACAATTAAGCATTATAATATGGTACCCAAGTTGGCATACACCCCACCACCACCATAAAAAATACGCTTTCCCCACCCTCATAACAAATATGTTAGAAGTCAAATTGTGGTAACACTTTTGCCACATTTTCAACATCATTTCTATTATAAAGGGTTTAATGTGTCATGTCAAAGACTATTGTCACGTGACAAACTTCACATAATCAATGCTACAAAAGCCTAGTCGTGCCATCCACTTAAAAAAGTAATTTATTACAAATTATTAATTTATCACAAATTATAAAATTATGCTGTAAGATTGTTGCTATTGTTTCACATGAAAACCTGCTTCGCTGTCATTTACGCCTTCATTTTACGCATTTAATGCGGCAATATTTTTCAACACATCAAACAATCTTTAATAATTAAAAGGTAATTTTCATATGCCTTGGCGGAATGTCGAGATGAAGGTGAAAACGGATACTCGAGTATCCGGTCTAACGAATTGATTTTACAATCTCCTTGCCCGATCCAGGCAGTAGCCTCCCTGCAGGATTTGCTCCCTGCAAACAAGGAGCGGACGAAGTCCGATCTCGCCGATGGATTTAATTCGGAATCTCAACTGAACTGAGAACAAGAAGGGTTGAGAAGCAGCAGTGCTCCAATCCTACCTAAAGCCGTTTAGTCTCCTCGAGGAATATCTCTTTGGCCTTTGCATACAGTATCAAGTCCGGGTAGAGAAGGTTTTTAGTATCTGGGTCATCAAGTAGTTGCCTTTTATGTTCTTCAATTCTGTTTTGATGTGATGTTTCATCTTCATCATACCGGACACCTCTGTTCATCCACAGTCCTTTGCACACGTCGTAAAACCTCATGTTGTAAGCCCTCTCCAAGAGCTCCAATGTCCCTTTAAAATCCTCCTGTAAGCCAATTACAGCAAATATTTTCTCGAGTTGATTCGCTACATACTTGACGTAGGTTTCGTTGTAAGCTGCTTGAAAAACCTCTCCTTCCGTTACAAACTCGCAACTTCTTTCAATGTCCAGGGGGCACTCCACTTTCCGATGAATTTGAAAGAAAAAGAGGCTGTGTTGGGCTCTTTTAGCCCATTGCACGATGGGAAGGTTGACGCAATTGTCAATTCCAATCCCAGGAGGATCATTCTGTCGTTTGCATTCAAAGTATAGGCTCACCAGCCTATCGTAAGGTTCCCTTACCAAGGTAAAATACGAACAGCCTTTGGCTTTGACCTTACCGCAGATACCGATACTATCGGAGCCAGTGAAAATGGAATACGGACAGTTCGATTCTAAATTGGTCAGCTGCATCTCGAATCGGGTTCTCTCGTGCAAAAGGTATGGATTTGGTTTTAATTCTCGCTTGGCGACCATCGATAAACATTCCTTGATGGTGGTCCCGCCGCATTTCGGTGCATGTACGAATGTAATTACGGAATCTCTGTAATTCTTCTTGCTCATGTCATTGGAATGTAAGAAGAAATTAGGAAGTGAATCACACGTGTTCACTTCGCCTACCTCGGCGCATTCTCCGTCGCGATAGTCTGTCTTAAGTAGCGATCCTCCTCTTCTGCCATTTTCGGCGCTGAATAGTGGGAAAATCAAAAGGTAGTTTTCAATTCAAGCCGAAAATACTCTTTCTATTGTGCGCCATAAATATCACTTTTATTATTTACCACAGTCACATCTAACTTAACATAACAAGTTTAAGGGCAAAAGCCCCATAAGCCTTTTGCCCTGTAATCCAGCTCCCCCCCCCCCCCAAAAAAAAAAAACCCTAACCAAACTAATATCCAATATATCCCAGCATAATTAGATTCTGCCACAGTCACAATAAAACTTATCAATGTTACCTTTGAAGCTATTTACTGAAGTGGAATTTACAACCCAAGCAGGCAGCCTATTCCACTCATTGACAACTTCTCACATCAAGCAAAGAGAAGCATTTCACCAGCTTCTTACAATGACCACGAACACGGGAATTAGGACAAACCTCTAAGTAATCACAATTAGATAATTCCTACCAGATAGGAATTTGAAAACCTGCAACATATCCCCCCTGATCAGGCCTTAACTTGCCATGAAGGATCGTCATAGTATTTGAAAACTATAGTATTGCCGTTCCAGTGGGCGAATCCAGGATTTTTGTTGGGGGGGGGGGTACATTCATCCAATGTAGAAGAATGTTTTCCATCTCTTAAGGACTTAGATAAAAACAACAAAATGGTGCCCGCAGTATGATGTACGAGTTCCTATATAACATCGTGCCGAGGATATCAATCGTGGAAACTCTAGAGATAGGATATTTGAGGTAGAAATACGCCATGGTATGTCTAACAGTGTGTTAGAGTTTGAGTCTTTCTGAAAAAAAAAATAAGTTTATGTAATTGGAGGTAAAATCGTTACCCCCCCCCCTCCCTCATTGCAATCTTACTCGAGATGATGTTTCCACCCCTTTGTAAAAAATATCAGAGTCAACCGACTGCAAAATGTGCGATGACGATGTTTTCAGAGCAAATTATTTTTAACTTTTGGTACTACTTTTAAGTGCATCATCAAATTGAGAGGAAACGATGCATCAAGTTCAAAATAACATATTGCCTGGCGCTATAATGATGCATATACAATACGCAGACAGCTAAGGAAACTTCCCAGTAGCAGTATTTCCAATTGGAGTAATATTTCAATGTGATTGCAAACAGGGAAAAAGTAACCTCTGAAGTAAAGTAGGTTAGTTTGCATAATTTCAAACCTTCCTAGATCATTCCTCCCGTTATTCTTGTAAAAATAAGCAACATTCAAACAATTAGGCGTATATCACGTCAAAACAGATGATATTACAATTTGTTGTTTCTCTTGCATGATCAATGTACCACAAAGGGGGGGGGGGGGGGGGCTTTATGGGAAAAATCATTTAATTAGCAATCATTTCATAGGCTAAGGCCTACTTTGTCCAAGTAAGGTACGTGACTTCATTTTCAGGACCTATCCGGTATTGCTACATCATTATCAATGACATATTAAGGTACGGTAATAGAGTTAATGAGACACATTGTTCTAATTATTTAAAAATAAAACATTCTAGTGAAGAAAAGCGTCAATGTATAAAATGTCCAGTATATAACTGATTTAATTACATGTTCTCGGCAACATTGCACCAAGTGAATTACTTATCAGTAATATTCACAAATATAAACTGTATCATACCTTTGGAAATAATTCTCGCCAAAAACTTCGCTTTCCTTGGATGTCATGTAAAAACATAAACAAAAGAAACTGGCCGCAATAAATAGTAATAGTCGAACGATTGCCGAGTCCTTCCTGGGATTCATTTCGTTCAGTCCCATGCTTCACCCGTCGGGTGATAGCAGCTTTACGAAAAGTATCGGACCTAACGTTACAGTTTTAGTTTGAGAACGGTAACCACGAAAGGAAACCCAGATTGGTCCGACTGGCTGTGAATTACCACCGTCGTGCACCGACCCATATACCATACGTGTTCGACTAGTGGTTACCAGGGCGTCCATAGTCAAATACAACAAAGCATATGGCAGACCATTCTTTCTAAAATTAATCTTTTCATAAAAAAAATTAATATTTTTAACGCAATAAAGGCGAATATTTCTTTTGTTCATTGAAAATTGTTGTGGTTGCCAAGGTGGAAATGAAAACGTTTTTGGAGATCATTCACGTGGAACTCAACAGTGTTGAAACGTGATGTAGATGTTATTGTTCGCCAGTAAGTTCAGGTACTATAGTATCGTTACAAGATAGATTTATGAGTATTTTGTCCTACGAGCATTTGTTTTTGCCAAACGTACGATCCATTCTTGAATGAAGTATGTGAAAATGAAAAGCCGCTCAAACTGCGTGGGTAAGCCATATAGTTTAACAGTTACGTTTGGGTTTGTAACTAAGTTGCAAAGTAAACACAAGTAGGAATTTAAAGTATTGTGTCTGATGTTGGTCACTTGAAAAAAAAGATTTAATAATTTTTTCTCATATAGTTGGTTCACAATGTTTACGTCTTAATTTTGTTATGACCTAGACCTAACACATCATGCGTACAGGGGAAGGGGCTAAGAGAGAGGGGCCGAGAGACCAGCTAGAATTATGTTTCGACGGAGGGGGGGGGGGGCTGGCACATGAATGAAAAGTCTTAACAAGAAGTCATGGTGGGTTATTTTTAATAATATTTCATTGTAACTACGGAAATGCAGTATGGCTCTACTACAGAGGAACATCTGGGCTGAGAATTGTGGGTTTGCGCAGAGCTCACTGGAAGAGTTTTTGGATGGAAATACCCTCTGGATCGTCGGAACATGCCCTTTCCATGCTGCGTGAAGTGATCTCCATTAAATGAATCCGTCAGTATCTTCTTGGGTTAAAAATTGATCCTTTGCACTACAAAAGTCTGGTAAAATTTCTACTGCTGTAGGCTGGATATGGGAAACACCATACATGGTCATTCACCGGATACAGAGGGCGCTAGAAGTACATGATCTTACCGTCACAGTTTTCAAAGTACGTAAGCGTGCCTTCACAGTTACCTACCATTTCTTTTTTCCCTCATTATTTGTGTTACCATCTTCATTTTGTTCCCCTGGTCCTTGTGTGAATTAGGACGACCGCCCCACCCACATGTTCCAATTGTTCTGCCATCGATCAGAGCTCATTGAAAACAAACGGAACCAGTTCCCTTCATTAATTTGTTGTTTTATGCAGGTGTTATGCTGGCAATAGGATATCTGTGAAGTTCCATGTTTGCAGAACAACCAGCTTGTCTCAGCGTGAGCTTCGATAAAGCCGTGGGTGAGCCCAGAACACCCCCCCCCCCCCCCGTCGTCACCATGACGACAGTTATTTCCTCAAAATAACAAAGAAATAAGATTTCCTCCTCAAATAGGCTATTATCTTTTTTGTTTTCTTACCCTGACAGAGGTAAAATTAAGATCTTACTCATTAGGCATGTGGTAATGTCGTATATCCCCCGGTAGTGACAGTGCACTGTTTTGTTTTTATCTTCAACAGTGTTTATGACGACATAGCGACTGCCCCGCAGGTTCTGACTGCTTTTCAATAGCATATAGCACCTGTAGCAGAATGACGGTTAGGCCAATTTGCCAAGTTATTTGGAAAGGAGTAAGAATGTTTACGATCGATATTTTGTCACGAGTATCGGGTAGAAATTTATTGTACATGCAGTCGGTTACCGAAGTTCGGCGATGAAACTGACACTATGCCGTGTACCTTCATGGTGGCAAGTGGTAGTGGCTGGTGCACAACATATGAAGGACGCCCTCCAACGATCAAAAGTATGGATTAGCAGTGCGTCTTGGTAATACAAGCACGGGGGCAAATGCCTTGAATCTGAGCAGAAAAAATCTGCCTTGAAACATGTGTTGTGCACCCCTTCACCTGCCATATACAACCAATAAAATGATGAAAACGCAATATTGGTGGCATGAAACTGAAAGCACACACCCCCCCCCCCCCCCTCACCCGCCTCCACACTTTTGTGAAAACTTAACGAAGATTGACTTACGAAGCTTTTTTTCCCTGCTGTCCATGCAATCTTGTAAGATTATATGGCACCAGACGCTAGGGTTACATCTTCCCCCCCCCCCCATACACCCCTAAATCATTAGCTTTTTTTTTCGAAGTGGGCTAATTCATTGCCCTTTTGTTTAGAATATGAAAGCTATCTGAGGGTTTCTGAATTTCCTGTCTGCAGAGAGTAGACTATAGTCACACCTCAAAAGAAGCACTTACAGCGCACTTTCCTTTTTCCAGAGAGGTACTTTTTACAATCTGCTTGAAAAGTTTAGGCACGTTCCACTCGGCCTACCCATGGATTCCCACATCCCCGGACGGTGGAATGGCAGTGAAGGAGAATCAATTAAAATCGATGTGAATTAAATCCGGCTACTTTATCGATTTTGACAAGGAAAGCCATGGTCCCACCCAAAGATGGTAAAGAAAATAGAAAATTTGTTATCGAAATCATACCTAGAAAAGCGAACTTCTTTAGAAAAAAAACTTAATGTAGAATTGTTTACTTTTGTTGCACAAAATCGTACTTGAGCGCATTTAGTTTTGGAAAATGTTTTCCAAGTTTTCTTTAGACCTCCCATATAAATGTGCCATTAGTTTTGGCCTCTCCGAAAGAAAGAACGCATCTTCCAGTACATTACTGAGTGAGTACTGACATCGTCCCATTCATTCGGTAAGGGAGAGGGCGCACTGTAAGGTTCAAAGTTCGACAAATTACGTAATAAGCTACCCCGTTGACCTTTGCTCTTGCTGTACTCAATCCATGAAAGGATCATACATTTACAAAGGCATGGAAACTATTGGACTCTGCAAGTTCAAACAACATTCAGGGAGGTATGCTTCAGGATGATTTTCAACAGGATGAAACTTTAACTGACTTCAAATCAGTTCAGTTGACCCCCCCCCCCCCGTCCCCCTCCCCACGCCTCACCGACTACGATAGTCATAACATCAAAAATAAATCCGTTGTATGTTCTTTGATTACAACTCATTAATATCGTTAGTCGAGGAGTATACAAAACCTTTGTTGTCACATTCATCTCTCAAATTCTCAAGAGACGAACTGTGAGCAGCTTTGTGCCTTAAAGAAATAAACCGCACGAAATAGCCGCTGGAATAGACAACCAAATACCGGTATCTCACCTACGTTGTCATAAACATGAGTCTTCTGAAAGAATTTGCAAAATATAGGACGGGACGGGGCAAGAAGTTCTGTGAAACATGTAAGTATATGTGTGTATATTCGAAATAACAGTTCAGTTTCGCTCATGTAAATTAGTGCATGGATACCTAGAGCATCCGTACATACGGCTTTTCTGCAAGAAAAAAATCTAGCTTTTACTTGTCTTCATATGTAATTTCAAGCTATAATTTCAAACTAGAAACAATAAACAAACCATTTAACAGCAATGTGAATACATTTATACTCTAGGTCGCTTTTTATCTTCAAGATATATATCTTTGAATTTGTCGTATGTTTTCACGGTAGGCCACTGTGTTCAACATCAATGTACGACTATAACATTAGGTCCGAACTGCTTAGAATAAAGTGTTCAGGAGGGGCTTTTTCACGGCAATTCGGCACGTGTTATTTCTACGGTATTCCTTTCGTACCATGTATGCACCATGATATTTTTGGAATTTCCTGACACTTCGTTTTTAGTTTCAAGACTTTTTTGTTTCATTCAGGGCCGTAGGGTTGGGGTGGGGGTGTGAGGGTCTCAAATTTCGACTGGCTGGATTTTTTGGTTTCCACTGAGTTGCGACGGTTTCGGAGACTGCGAATACTTTATCAGCTAGGAATCCAGAATTTACAAAAGGAGGGGTTCAATCTTCACGAAAAGTCACTATCATGCTTGCCTGAATGACATAGCAAGCAAGACTATCTAAACGGAGCGCCAAGTTGGATGGCGCGGAGCGCGTACGAAAATTTTGGTTTTTCAAATCCCCTGATAGGGAAAACCTCACTTACGGGGTCGGGATGTACTTCAGCATTATATAACAAGTTTTGAAATAGGGACCTCATGTCTGCAATTCCTCAATTCATGTGAAAAAAAAAGATGAAACTATGAAGAACGGTAAGAAATATCAAGTGGGTTTGAGGTAATACAAGAATCAGAGTGCATTACGCATCTTCTTTTACTTTTCATTTGAGTACTTGGCAAATAATTTGGGGTGCAGGCTGAACACACATGCGTACGGGCGTCTAGAAATTTGGGGACCAGAGAGTTTTTGCCCGAATTTTGTGTGCTACCAAATAGAGGGATCACTATCTAAGGTGAGAATTGGTTGGTGCTGAGCGTACAAGAAAATTTTGGCTTTTCAATCCAAAAAGAAAATTTTGGGTTTCACAAACCTCCAGATAGCCGGAAGAGGTTCGGTCGGATATGTATAGGGCCAACGTGAAGGGAACGTCATCAGAAATTACCAGGCACCACCAGGGGTCTAATGGTTGGATCACATATTGCCTATACCTCATTGATTTGACCTATCAGTCGCCGGTCCAATGTTTTCTGCAGGCTAGAGAGTCTGGTCGGAGGGCGTAGCAATTTTCGCGCGCACCTCGCCTTCAGGACTGTTAAAGCGGAGCGCCACATCAGGTGGCGCGCGGTGTTCCAGAAAATTTTTGGTTCAACGCCCCTCCCCACCCCCCCCCCCCCCACACACACACACACCTCATGGCCGTAAACGGCACTTTCCGAGTACACTGGACTGCATGTGACCGGCCTTAAGATAAGAGGTCTCATGTCTGCAGTATTTCAATTAATTAAAAAAAAAAATTCTTTGAGAACATGGTAATAATTTGGATTGCCCTTTCCTAGAATACTTATGCTATCATAATTTCCAGAAAAATCAATTCAACTGTCTTTACCGTCTGATAATTTTTTTTTGAGAGAGAGAAATTTCAAATTACCGGACAGCCTCAGACGAAATCTGGTGCAGTGTTTGGCATCTATTGCAGTATTTTTTCCCCGAGTAAGTTCTCGTTCCAGAAAATTTATTCCAACAATTTCTTTTTACTTTCTGGTGATTACAGTCTGTACTTAGTTTACAATAATTGTCAATGATGGTGTAAGAAAGTAAGCTAGTTCTTGTACCGAGAACGTTTGTAAATGACAGTCACATTTATGAAGGAAAAATGTCATTAAACTAGTAGTTTGATAGGTAGGAGAAACTATGAGGTGAGTGATGGCTGACCTTCGAGACGGTTGTAAGCGGAGGTGGCCCATCCCCTTTTTGAGATTTCTTCAGCCGTCAGGTAACTTAAGATGCAATCTAGTGTATTTGGCTCTTATTGAAGTCATAAAATGAGCTAGACTGAGATACGAAAAATTCCAACTGGTATTTCAGATTTTCCGACTATCGTCGCTCCTAGAAATTGTTGACTGAAATGTGAAGAAATTCAGATGGTCCTGTACATCAATCTCAATTGGCCAGGATTACTCATGGTAAAAATATCTTTCTTACTGGGGTTGTTTGTTATATAATAGTCTTGATTTCATCCCATTTTGTAGAAAATGTTATTTTATTTCCTTCTTAAAGCAGATGGTGTTGTGCCTCGTTCATGAACAAACCTTCATGGCGGTGCCGGATCCAATGGGAAGGGGGTTGGGGGTTTAACCCTCACCCTTTGAGTTTTTATGATTTTTGTAAGTAGCCTTTTTCTCCTGGGTTATGTTAGTTGTTATAGGCTATCCCCTATGAATAGCCAATTAATTGAATCTAAAGAATTAGTACCTATTTTCGTAGGTTCGAAGTTTTGGATGATATAAAACTGGTCGCCAAATTTACAGATCCGATATCCACAACACAGCAGAGTCACAGCAGGGCAAACTGGAGGCTTCGAATTGCATATATGTGTACGTCGCCCACCAACTACCTGTATTTGCCCTTCAAATGTGTGTGTGCTTGAGTGTGTATAAAAAACTCTTCCGTGGAAATTGAGCCAGTCACAGACATTGCTTCTCTGCTGCGATGGTGGCGCTCCCCTCTGACAGTCTTCCCACAACTGGCCCGCACCAGTTCTCAGTCACATAGTTCTTGTGGCGGATCTGGAGAGGTAAAGGCCCCTTGAGTTTTCAGATTTTTTTCTAAACAAACCTTTTTTTTTTCAATTTTTTTTTAAATTGCTTTACTCATCTATCCCTTTTGGACTAAGAATAAAATCTGGATAACTATTATCCATTTTCCTGGGTTTGTTGTTGATAAAACCTTTCACTTCAACCAGAAAGTCAAAAGGCTTTGTGATTCCTTGCTACATGGTTATATTACAACAAACAAGAATTATTCAAATGACAAGTATAAGATCAACTGCAGTTATTTTTCTTGATACACCAAAAGCCTTTAACCCAAAATGACCTTTATTTTGGTGACCTAAAATGACTGCGACATTTGATGTCCACCAAAAGCAATAAGGATCACCTACCCAGGCCATACAACCCACACATCAAGTACAGTATGAGTACGGTATGAAATCAGTCAACATTATCTCTGAGCTCCAAGTAACACACAAGTAATCAATGCTGCTTCTAGTCTTGCCTGTTGTTCGTTGAATCAAATAACTCAACCTTACCTCATCTGAACTCAGCTTGTCTGCCATAGTTACCTCAAAATTCTTCGTAAACCACCAGGATAATTTCTTCCTTGTTACAAGTAGCTTTTAACACACTCAAAGTCCTGGTAAGTTGACCCTAAGTTATGATTCCTCCGCAATATTTTTGCTTCCTCCATCTTTTCCAACATTGTGAAATATGATTGAAAGCACTCCAATTTGATTGTTAAGAAACCTTGTTCTGCTACCAGCTGTTCCTGTGGATATTGATATTATCCAAATAAATGACAGAACAGATGGTTTTTTTTATTTTCTTCATTTTCTTATAAACCCATTAACATTCCATTGCATGCTTTTCTATCTGACCCCATGACCTCCCATACCAAGACTCTCTCTCTGGACAACTTATTAGCCCCCCACACTAGAAGTTACTCACTAAGTTACAAATGCAGTACTGTAGGGAGCAATCCCATTGAGTAAACTGTGTGCGAGAGAATAAACACTTGCTATTGCACAATGTAGATCAATGTATATTTGTACGATAGTTTATAATAACCACAATAATGGTGTTTAGGCTATTATTATTGTTTTATAGTGAAAAATTATCCCTTCCTCTCTATTGATAAGCATTAAATTTCACAGGGTCGTGAACCTGTTAATAACAGACCTTATCAAGTTTAAAACAAATCTGACCCATGGATAAGGAACTATGGCAGTTTTAAAAATTTTTGTGTTTTACCCCATAACCTCATTAATATGCAAGATTTGGACACCAAAAACAATAGGGATCATCTACTCAATATGGGCAACCAACATGCCAAAAATAGAATTACTCAGAGTTACCCTTCTTGAGATAGAGTGTTTACGAGCAACCGTCACACACACACACACACATACACACACACATACATATCCACACACGACATCATGACTGCATAGATTCCCCTGCATGCCTACGGCAAGGAATCAAAAAAGAGGGTTTTAAATGAGTTTGTTTAGCATGTTAACCGCAGGTACAGGCAGCTCAAGTACCCACCGGAAAGTGCCGTTTTTCGGCCATATGCATCGGTTTGAAAAGCTAAAATTTTCTTGTGCGCTCCACGCCAATCAATGGTGGTGCTCCGCTTAGATAGTCATGTCGTTACTGAGCCCCACACATTTTTTTTTTTTCATTCCGTCGAAACTGATAGTGGTTTTTCGTGAAGACTGCTACCCTCCTTTATAAACTTCTTGATCCCTTCCTGAAAAGGTATTGATTAATGTTCAAAACTCAGTTGAAAAAAAAACATCCAGCGAGATAGAATTTGGGACCTTCACACTTTCCTAAAGATATGACCCTAACTGCAGCCCTGCATGCACATAACAGAGACATAGACTGAAATATCGAATGTCATTATTTCCTGTGACAGAGTGCCACTAGTGGGGCAATGTGGTTTATAGGATTTTTCAACACTGTGCCTCGACCTCTTACATTTTCATTCTTAATCAACGAGGTAACGTCTAAGAATGAATATTTCATTACCCAAAATGAAAAAAAAATAAAGCAATCACTGAGAAAACAGAAATTCTGGAGATATGCTCAAAATATAGCATCAAATGTAGCACCATTTTTCATCTAGATCACTCAACGTAAGCAAAAATTTTGCAAAGAGTAGGTGGACACCCACTCACCTTTGACCCTCCAGCATCACTCATCCACATGCCATCGTCAACCCCCCCCCCCTACCTTTCCTACCCTTTGGAGAAAACCTGACTCCGCCCCTGGACAGACATACATTACAGATCTTTTTGCAAGTTTGTACTTGTGACATGTCTTTATCCATATTTTCAAGCTACACTTTCTTAGCACAATGGACAAGTCATTTAACAGATAAGCCATGTACATCTTCTGTACGAGTTTATCACATCTGCAAGATACAGTAAGGTTTGTCGATGTAAGAGCTAAACGTTCAAGTTCAGCGTACCAGTGTAACCGTACCTTAACTTTTGACCAGCTCAATGCGAGGCTCCTTTGCTACGGTATCCTCTAATGGTCACAAGGAGTATTCATATCCGTTCATTGTCTTGAGTTTATTTTTAACTTCAAGCACTTTCAATACACGTAACAGCACACGCTAAACCTAACACACAATTCTTTTTCTTATTAGGCAGGAAGGAACGGATTCCAAGTGATGAAATTAAGGCCTGATACCATTTTATTTCTTTAGAAAAAAAAAATCTGGGACAGATATCTCAGCAGTATGATACGCTAATATCGCAGAGAGTATGGGGGTGGGGGGTGGGGTGGAGGTAGAATGGGGAGGGATAAGTATGATGTGGTCACCAAACTAATGTTACACAGAGTTGATGTAAATACTAATGGATTCTTGTGCACAGATATGACGAAATTGAACTCGATTAGCCGAAGATTACCAATGTAGTATCTACAGCATGGTAATTAATGTCACCTCTGCACGCGGAAGTCGTTAAACGTGGTTGGGGTGTGTGCCAGAAGAAAAGTGCATGAAAAAATTCACTGCCATCTATATCGAGAAATTGCTTTTCACTTCTACGGCTTCTCAAGGTCAGAACAGACTTTGATTCCATGGAAATCTTTTTTTTAAACAAAATCATTAACCCTTCTACAGAATCAGTCGGTCTTCCACAAGTTTGAGGGACATTTCCTCCAACTTTAAACATTTTAGCGGTACTGCCTTCTTGACTGTCACGAGGAAGGCAAAAAACTTGAGACTGTAAAAAAAAAAAATGAACTATTAAAAAAAAAATGACAGAGAGAAAGCAATAACTATGTAACATCGATGCCTTTAATGCTAAAAATATTTCCACAATAATATTGATACACAGCCTCCTGGTTAGAAGAATTCTTGATGAAATAAATTACTGGCAGTTAAATCCAGAAACTGGCCGAATCCCATCACCGTAACTTTTGTACAGCATCATATGCATAACAACTTCCCAGTACCACATGCTTTGCCCATTCAAAAAAAAAACCCCAAACACATTACCCTCCCACCACTGCTCACAAAACAATAAAAAAGTTAATACATGTTATATTTCTATAACTTTTCAAGTTCAATTAAACGTTTGTTCCATCACAATCTTAATCCTTTGCACAATAAAAACATTATGTCAAATATTTCAATGCAACCCATGGGGTCAAGCATGTTTTTAATTTTTTTTTGTAATGAGAACAAAAAAAAAAAAAAAGGGTGAAGTGAATCACTTTTAAAAAGGCTGTTTCGTCGATCATATACGACAACTCGAAGAAAAGTAAAATAAATTTTCTCCGATTGAACGTGAAAACCGCATTCTGATTGCATGCTTGTTTGTGAAGATATGAATGTGTCAAAGTCTCAACGAATGACTTCAACTACGCAAACCCGCACGAAAACCTCTTTGCGTTCATTTTCATTTTACGTAGTAACAGGCCAGCATCCATAATTGGGTCCCACCTAACATGACTCTACGTATACCACAAGAAATGAGACAGAGAGAAGGTTATTGGCAAAAAATAAGAAAAAAAAAAAAGGAGAAAGAAACACAGCTAAATAACAATGATTTTTTTTCTGTACAAGGTTTGACGACAATTCGACAAATAGCCGATGTTTTGCAGTATCACTAGACTCGATATATACTCATGATAATAATTGATAAAAATACATAATTACTATACATAGCAACCTCACATGCTGCCAAAGAAAACAAAAAGAAACAAGAACTTTGGGAGTCTTTAACACACTCCATGGTATTTATACATATATTAAAAGTTTCATTTTGGCATAGAAACAATGGTTGAAACAAAGAAAACTGTTCGATAAAAATCATCCTACCATATTAATTAACATCGACTTTGGCATAAATTATTTCCTCATGCTAGAAAACAAGTTTAATAATCTCTCTTTCTCTCAAAAACAAATGTGACCATATATATTACCAGCGGAAGCAACATAGCAAACCCATTTTCATTGTGATATAGCCCAGTTTGATTTTGTAGTGTATAAAGTAACTTTTACTTCTTCAGTGTCTCAAAGCCTATTGCAATTTGTGATGCTTTTATTTTCAGGAGTTTCCTTCAAAAATAATGTTTGACTTTTGATCCAAAACCGCTATCAGTGACAGCAAGAACAAATGAAACACCGACATAGTCTTGACAAGTTTGTGATGTAATAGGCTTGGTCAATTCCGATAATTTTGTGACCTGAGTAGTCACAACTCTGAAGTCACTTGTACTTGGTATGTGGGTTCATGACGACATACTGCCACCATCACATGATTGCTGGCCAGAAGTCGCAACTCTGAAGTAAAAGTCGATTGACCCGCCCAAGTCTAAAATGGTTCAGACTTATCATTTTGTACTAGGTTCAATAGCCATCTAAAGACCTCAGTTGGCCTCTGACCTTTCTTTAAACAGTAGCAAATTAGGTCTTCATTGTGACAAACTTATAAAACATTTGCATATAATTCAACAAAACATTGAGTTAAATTCCACATGAATCTTTCTTAGTGTGACCTCTACTGGCCTTGAATGACATAAAATTAACGAAAGCAGTACCAGCTGAGTACTCGGCACAGTGTGTCTTTGTCCCCACATCTACAGACAAACCAAGCTTTCAATCCTGAATTTATTGTGCTTACAAGGTTTAAAGCCTAGTGATGACCTTAAATGACATTTGACCTTGATTTGAAAGGGGAGTAATCTCGCACCATATACATGACAGACGGATCTTATTTTGATGGAAGAGCACAGTGACATGATGATCAGATTTCAAGTTACATTGGCCTTGATATGATTTACTGATCTAGTCATTGATCCAGTCATTGATCCAGTATCACCTATTGATCCGGTCATTGATCCAATATGACCTATTGATCCAGTCATTGATCCAGTCACTAATCCAGTCATTGATCCAGAATGACCTATTGATCCAGTCATTGATCCAGTCATTGATCCATGTATGACCTATTGATCCAGTCATTGATCCAATATGACCTATTAATCCTGTGTGACTTTATAGCAGTAGCAATCCAGACATCAATGTGGTGCATCACATCAATATCAAATTATTACAACGTATATAAGCCATGGGGAATACATGTGTGTTAGTGCAGACACAGTGTAGTATATAGCCTACACAAGGATATGCATATGTGCTTGACATCCTTGAAAGCATTTGAACTGAATATCAAGAGGCAATCCTGAAGTGGAGCCCTCAAAATTCTTGAAACCAGAGGCCACAGGAGTGTCATGTGCTACTGAGTTCATTGAACGACAAAAGGCTTGTCCTACCTTGTAGTATAGCCTGGTCTCTCTCATGGCGGTAAATGTGTTCAAATGGCCAAACAGTTTATTCATTTAATTACACACAAACAATCCATACCAAGGTTAGTGATGACTCTAAATCCTGAAACACTTCTAAAATACCTACCGGAAGCAAAATGAAAACTGTCATAAGAGGCCACATTAGTTAAATATATTGTCTATAATATGTGACAGCCACTACAGCAAAAAATTTACACTGACCTGCGACACTGTCTCAGTCACTGCTGGATGTTACAGTTCTGTGTGTGACAGGAAAACAACCTTTAAGCAAACATTCATGCCAAGTTGAATATGAAAAAGAATCAATATCTCCCTTGTGCCTAAGAGGCTGACGAATAAATAACGGAAGTATGCTGGATAAAATCTGATCTTGTTCATGCTAAGAAGACACAGAGCTATCCGATCTTTGCCGTCAGCTCCAATCGATCGACATCCGGGCTCTTCGTCTCCGCGTTCTTTTTCTCTGTAATCACAATACTCTGAGCAACATATATAAAATACAAAAATAGCTTTTAGCTCTGCTTTATCTTCCAAAAGAAAAAGGAAAACCCCTCTGGAGACTCCGAATCAAAAGCCGCCAGCGGAATGCCACGAGAGCCAGACACAAGGGACAGGAGACCCAGACACAAGGTGTCTCCATTCACGAGCAACTCGCTGGCCACCACTGAGAGAATAAATACAGTTTGTTGAGAGAGAACAGCTTAAATTTGAAGAACGATAAAAAAAATTACACTATTTCACACTACAAGAACGACATTCACAGCCTTTTGCAAGTTTTACTGTAGTTGTGTAAGTGTTGCCATTTTGGCATTCCATTTTAACTCTACGAAATCGAGTCTGACTAGGTTCACAACATCCGCTGCCACAGTTTCCAGAGCAGTCTACAGCAGCGACTTTTTGAATACTTCTACAGTCACCTTCTGAGTGAAAATACTTCCGTTTAATGCCCTCACATGTCGTTCCTTTGAAAGGAGAGGAAAAGAGAAATGAAAGAAACGATTTAGTGAATCATTCCTCCAATGCAGAAGAACTGCGAAGATGGCATACTCTAACCTACAGTGACTGACCTCGCAAAGCCAAAGACCCCAAAATAATTGGTACAATCTTGACGCCTTCGACCTTGAAATCGTAACAAGAGACGCTTCGCAATCTGAACCAAACTCGCACTAAACACTGTCCATACCCCCCACTCTTTCCATCACCCTTCCCATCCCTATCCCCCAGCTCTTCCTATTACACGTATATATATATATCGACACATGCATCCTTCGAAAACGACGTGTACTTTAACAGTAAGGCTGGCAGAGAGCAGATCATTTGTCACCAAGTAAACAAGGAATTTTACCTTCAGGATGTGCTAGACGAGTGTGTTTGAGTGTGTAACTCAATTTCCACTGTTTAGGTAGCTGGCCAATTTAGCCTGAAACAGTCCCCATGACTGCAACTGAGTGCGACAAATTTATACGACATCACTTAAGCTTTCCACGACTGCTGACATTAAGGCAAGAAATTAAAAACCTCGTCCCTTCCGGTCTATGTCAAAAATTAGTTGACGACGGACTGACAAAAACTTGTGACATTTTCTGCTAACGGTCAGTACGATGAAAACTCAAAAATGAGTATTTTTCATGAAATCATTACACTTAAGTGTAGAGTCATACTAACATTTAGAAATTGTACTTTAAAATAGAGGTATGATAGAAACATCACAAACTCTTGACTAAAGGACCATTTCTTTCAAGGCATATATAACAGTAGAATACTTAGAAACTGACCGAGACAACTGTAACACCTACATCAGGCTTCCTCAAACTAAATACCATAAATCCCCACATCTACACCCAAGCAATGATGTAATCTGTCACTGATCGCCGTCCTGCGGGAGGGGATTACTGAGGGGAATCAGCCTCCCATTAACACCCTTGAATTCTTTTGAAGCTCACAATGGGTTCAGATGCGAAATGATGCACAGCTTGTTCACCTTTTCTGGTCAAACTTTTCCATAAAATGTCAAAACATTTTTGCGAGAAATATCTCAACGATGAGGGAACTTTCAAAATAACTTTTTTTTAAAAAGTCCTTTTCAATATTCTTCCAGTCAGTTTTTTGCGTGCCACTGGAAGCAGCATCACCCGTCACAAGTGGCACACATGCCGCTATTTGAGGAAACCTGAGCTGTATCTATCATGTGCTGAAGCCCAAGAGTAAGTATTCTTACAATTACTGATCTACACTATACTGTAGTTAGATAAATGGGTAAACCATCAAGGCGTTTGGAACAAACATTTTCAAAAGTGCTATAAAGGTCTTCCCTTTCAAGTAAGCATTATAAAACTGATTACTAGTAACTTTGACATACTCACCGGTTCACAGAATTCAAGACAACAAACAATCAGGCATTATTACATCTAAAAGCAATTAACAGAACAAAAAAAAAGACTATCAAAGACAATGAAGACAGAAGAAGAGCCATGCATGCATGCATCTGAACTAAGTAGATCTATCCACCACATTCTACTTCTACCTGGTAGATCTATCCACCACATTCTACTTCTACCTGGTAGATCTATCCTTCAAATTCTACTACTAACTAGTAGATCTATCCTTCACATTCTATCACTAACTAGTAGATCTATCCTTCACATTCTATCACTAACTAGTAGATCTATCCTTCACATTCTATCACTAACTAGTAGATCTATCCTTCACATTCTCCTACTAACTAGTAGATCTATCCTTCACATTCTATCACTAACTAGTAGATCTATCCTTCACATTCTATCACTAACTAGTAGATCTATCCTTCACATTCTATCACTAACTAGTAGATCTATCCTTCACATTCTATCACTAACTAGTAGATCTATCCTTCACATTCTCCTACTAACTAGTAGATCTATCCTTCACATTCTATCACTAACTAGTAGATTCATCCTTCACATTCTATTTCTAACTACTCGCTGCGAGTGGTGACTCTTGCATTTCAGTGTAAGGAGGCCCTATGAGTGCATTGACCTGACAGATATAAGTGAACCCTGTGAAGTATAGGTGCATTGACCAAACGGATAGTTGTGAACCCTGAGACACAGTTGCATTGACCAAACGGATATAGTTGTGAACCCTGTGAAGTATAGTTGCATTGACCCAATGGATATATGTGAACCCTGAGACACACAGTTGCATTGACCAAATGAATAGTTGTCAACCCTGTGAAGTATAGTTGCATTGACCAAACGGATAGTTGTGAACCCTGAGACACACAGTTGCATTGACCAAATGGATAGTTGTGAACCCTGTGAAGTATAGTTGCATTGACCCAATGGATATATGTGAACCCTGAGACGCATCATCACTCTCATCAAAGTGGCAGCTGGTTTCCACTGTCACCCCTTCCCCCCCCCCCCCCCCTCCAGAATTGATTAACAAAAGTTGTGGATGGACCTTTGGGATCAAAGGTAATTCATGACTCTTGTATCTGGGGATTCTCTTTCCATACCGAAATGCACATGAACATTTCAAGCTCTTGCCTGGTTTTACTCGGTATGCATTTGCAACCTTTGTATATTGGTGTCATTTCACGGTAAATTTAAAGACATTGCAATGCCAAATACCATACGAGAACTCATACAGAAACAACATGAAATTTGATAGGTGCATAAACAGAGAACATAGAACATTTTCACTGACACATTTATAATGTGTTCATTTGCTTTGGAAATCTCTCTCTATTATTCTTCCTTTTTTTTGCTCTTGTGGCGATATGAAGTCATCTATGGTCATTGTGAGTACACTGTATGCTTTCAGTGCAGTAAATTTACTACTGGGTCAAAGCATGTACTTACTCTCTGAGAAAACTTTTGGAAAAATCATGGATACACAAGACGAAAGATTTATTGGGAATGGTTCCTCAAGAATATTTCTGTAGCCAAGATGTTTTTCTCTGTTGCTTCTACAATATTTTTATAGTCATCCATGGTCATTGTGAGTACACTGTATGCTTTCAGTGCAGTAAATTTACTATTGGGTCAAAGCATGTACTTACTCTCTGAGAAAACTTTTGGAAAAATCATGGATACACAAGACAAAAGATTTATTGGGAATGGTTCCTCAAGAATATTTCTGTGGCCAAGATGTTTTTCTCTGTTGTTTCTGCAATATTTTTATACTTTCTGCAAATTCAAATCTACTTGCCATGCCATAGGACGACAATTTTTGGACCACGACTAATTTCTAAGACACAGAGCTTTGTGACGAAAACAGCAGAACAGCGAAAGCTTCTACTTCTAGAGGTCGGAGCTAAGTCAGAAATGGTTTTTCAATGTGTGTTTTTCAAGACAGAATCACTAAATGCACTCAAATTTAGAAGGTTACAAGCGGCAGTGACGACCACACACTAGCGACACAGGAGGAAAGGGAGGCAGGTTTGAAGGTAGAGAGCGAGGGAGGAAGGGGGGGAACACATCTCATGCAGAATCAGAAGACTTGCATGCTCAGCTCACCCTCTGTCACCATTATCGGAGACTCCCAAATAATGTGCCTTACGTCGTTCACACCGCTCGCCTATCCAACCGTCCGGGCAGTCGCAGGTGAAGGTGAAGCCGAGAGGCCTACACGTGCCCCGTTGGCAGTCATGGTCGATGCAGGGATTCGGCTCATCTAAGATGGCACACCCCTCTGACACGTCCCGCCTGCTCGTGGACTGCGATGGTGTGATGTGAACACCATCCACAATGACTTCCTTCATGCAACCTGCCAACCAACAAAGAATGAAGTTCTCAAAAAATGTCTCAACAACATGGAAAGAAAAACGTAATGAATACTGATAGGAGTGACAGGATACACAACTTGATGTGAACAAGTTGCTGTGATGAAAGGATAGGGACTGATAAAGACTAGGCCATAATAAACAGGTATAAATTTGTTAGAATAACAGAAGATGTATCTTGCTTGCATGAGACAAAACATTTAATAATCAGCACAAAATACAAACTGCCAGTTGGGACAATTTCCTACCCTAACAACCACCCCATACTGTCCTCCCCCTTCTGTAAAGTATTATCCAAACTGGGTGACACAGACAAGGGCAATGCATACTCATAAATGACATGATGTTGACTGAGCAATAAATATGCAGCTACTATGCAAGGTGACGAGAACTTGTGATACCAACCCATGAAACTTGTTTCGTTCCTGAGATGCCAATTCTTGACAGCTTTGGCATTTCCTGCAGGTAAACCACCGATATAAAGTGGAGCTTGCAGGTTTAGTCTTTGCAGTTGTCCTTTATTGGTTATAGTGTTCCAGGGTCCTGTGTCTACCTTCATGGAAACATTCCTCATAGCTACCACCAACTGAAGGGTATGGAACTCTCCGTCGTTCAGCTTCTGCTGGCTGTGCATGGTGACGGCCGGAAAGTTTCCAACGTCATAGCTCACTCTGACACGCCCTCGAAACAGTTCCACGGCAAAGTGTTCGTCCTCCCCGTGATAGAGCAAGACTCCGTTCTCGTGCTCCGTGGCGAACGACACCATAAAGTTGACCACGGCGCCCATGTCGGGTGCGGTGACGATCAGAAGCGACCTACGATTGTAGAAGGTCATGCTACTGACCGTCTCACAGAGGTCGCCAATGTAACCCGGTCTGCACGTGCATTTGCTAGAGTTGGTGTCACATTTCCCTCCATTCTGACAAGAGCATGGGGAAATTGACATGATGTCCAGGGTGCTCTCACAAAATTCACCGGTGAAACCAGACGGACAATTGCAGACGAATTGCGTCCTCTCCTGTTCACACAGTCCGCCGTTCTCACAGTCGTTGGTTCTGCAATCTTCGTAGTTCTCTGTGCAGTTGGCTCCTCTGAAACCAGGAGGGCACTCACATCTAATGTAGAGAGAAAAAAACGAGAAAACAATGAAGTGGTTTGGAATTCCATCTCAAACTGGGAAATGACTCAAAGAAAAGATATTTGAGCTTAGAATGTTATCAGATTGATATTCCCCTCCAAGAAAAAACAGGAAGGATGATTTACACACTAAGTGCTGGCCATATGTTTGATGTTATTTAATGGATCACCTTGCGGTATCATATAATACAGACATTACAATATTTTCAGTCTTTGACCACTGCTGACCTTCCCCCCCCTCCCCCCCACACTGAACAATAAAAGGGATAATCTATGTGCTAAGTGACTACTTTAAATCAAGTTTGATATTTAAAAGAATAGGCCTGGCAATATTCAAAATATTCTTGTCAAGTCCATAATAGTATGAAACTGCATGTCAACCACTTTTAATCTTCTCCAAGTCTCTATGAACAGATCTGGATCATTTGAAACCACCAAAATTTTTTAATACCCTGACGGAGCCGATGACGTAGAAGCCGCACAGACACGAGGGGCAACAAAACTATTGTGCGACTTTCATGTCATCATGCCATAATTATGAATTATTCATGAGGCTGTCTCGAAAACAGTATCGTTAATATTTCAACATCTTTGCGGACTGAGTGGGTATTGCTTTTATGGGAAAATGTCATGTATTGTCATAATCGAATATTCTCCGTTTGGGTCATCTAGTTTGGGATGGTCTGGAATGTTCTTTTAAGTAACTTTGAAACCTCAAGATATTGTGGCTTACAAGCAAAAGGCATCACACACACACACTCACACACACGCACGCACATGCACATACACACACAATTGTATTCAAAGATATCCATCTGGCAGTCATCGTGGAATCAATGATGTGATGTATTCTATTGTCAGTATTAACCTCTTATACATATTCATGCCATACAGACTACTTTCAATAACCACTACAAACTTTCAAGCAAACCACTTAAAACAAAAGCAAAAGGTAATCTTGTGCAATCTATACCTGATTGGTAGAAGCAGACCACACAATGTGAAACGAACACAATGGTCAGATAACTGTCAGAGAAGATATTCCTAAGTTTGTGAATCTCAATGACATACTTTCATAATCCATTGGAGTATATTTTAATGGAAAGGGTTCCATGGCGAATTTATTCCATTCAGTCATGAGGGTGTTCCTTAAATGGTACGCTGCATTTACTATAATGCTTCACAAATGATAAAAAACGACCTTTTCGATCCTTCTGCTCCACCTTCCACTTAAAGGCCGTAAAACCTCAACAATTCAATACAGAACAATATATAGATAAAACTGTGTAGTTAAGCTGGTGTCCTGGTCGAATGCTGTGGGATTCGACAACAATGAGACTTAAACGATAATGGGTCAAACTCCAAGCTACCTTGTTCATTGCAAACATGCAGCTTACAATCAATCCACAACATGGACCTAGTCAGGTGTGATTTTAATCTGGGAGGGGGGGCTGATTCATGTTTTACCACCTGAATGGAATGCCACCATTGGTCGGCATGTAGCATGGCAAGAAATTTTTTGGACACAAAATCCAAAATTTCAGGAAACAGACACTTCTCTTGCCTTGTTAACGTCATCCAGATGTTATTTACTTTGAGATCTTCTGTTTCAAATGCTTTGCTCTTCCAAAAAAAAAGGTGAGTAATTTAAGTAAATCATTAGTCCAGTTTCTTTGGGAGGGGGCTATCAAAATTTTTACCCTCTAGTTCCCCCATAGAATCAACCCTAGGGGTAGTCCTCCATCACATGGAGGTAGTTCTACCATATTTGGGCTGCATGAAACACTGACCTGTACTGATGACCCAGGTCGAAGCAGACACCTCCGTTGCGGCATGGCATGACGGACGCCTCACACAAATCGATGTCAATTTCACAGTGGTCACCTGGTTTTAAGATAAAGACAATGAATGAATTATAATCAAACTTCACAGCAACCACTGAGAGACCATCGACAACTTACGATAGGAAAGTATTTCACTTGTTGCTTGTTTGCTCTTCAAACGCAAACTGAAAACATTAACGTCCACTGCAGTCGCAAGACCTATTCACCACAAAACAAAGAGGTCAGAGGCAGAGTGGTAGGGTCAAACTGAAGATGTTAATTTAAACTATACATGTTGATTAGCATATGACAGAAATGGAAAGTTCATTCAAGGTATGAAGTCCACCATGCACAGTTACAGCATTTTGTGACCAAATTTGTGACTTTTGTGGCCAAAATTGTGACTTTTCAACAAAACAGTGGAACTTTGTTCAAACTATGAACATCTTTCAGCAAAATTGTATGGGTGTGCACGTGTATACAGTTCAGATGAGATTACGTTTGGTCCGAGAACGAACGAATCTGTCTTGAGATATAACTAGTATGAATACTACTGGTAAAATTTACAGATAAATGAATACAACAAGTGGGTTAATATCAGACTAATTGATAAATTAATTTCAACAAAGGCTGCTACATTTTGAGCAAAGCTCTGCAAACTAGCTAAAACAATAACAAACAATCTGCAGAGGAAACTCAAAAGCCACTTTTATGGGTTGCTTCTGTTTTATACCTGCAAAGTCAGGCACCAAGTACGACAACCAATAAACTGGAAGGTCTTTCTGCACAACAGTCATTCCAGTGTAGGTTTCGGATACACATTTCTTATGTGCAAAAGACATACAAGACCTGGACCAAATTACTACACCACTGGTGACATATACAGTATAAATTAAGGTGACTGAAAATCGTCATTTCCAGCAAAATACAGGTTAGAGAAAAATGGTTTTTGAGATCTGTGACAAAAGTGGCAAGTAACAAGCAGGTCTTATTTTACCTCAGATATAACCTTACATCAATAGCAAACAAAGTACAAAGCTCACTAAGGGACTGGCATAAAATTAACTATCGCAACAACACCAATTCAACTTTCCTTTGTATCCGTGACAACAAAGCAGAGTATATTTACCAACTGGACGAGCAGGTCTACTCCTCTTATCTCGTCATTACGAACGCAGCTTACCTTTGTATCCATAGCGACAGGTGCATGTGTATGAATTGATTCCATCCACGCAGGTTCCACCATTGATGCAACTTTGAGATGTGCAGTCATCCACATTGTTCTCACAGACCTCTCCTTCAAAACCGTTGATGCAGTCACACCTGTAAGCGTGTATATAAATCAAACAATTTATTACCGTGGGGACTGGGGACATGGGAAAGACAAAACATGTATTGAACCTTGTGAAATCTAAGATTAAAGAGTGCCTTTAATCTTTGTTATAAATGTTAAAAGAAACTAAATTGAAATGCATGTACAAAGGGTATATCCCATTTCAACTCTGGCAGACTCCTCAAGTAGCCACCCATAGCAGCCATCTCAAGAAGCCATCCCTAGCGACCACATGAGAGCATAACTAACCTGAATGTTCCAAGAAGATCTACGCAGGATCCTCCATTCATGCATGGCCGATCCTCGCATTCGTTGACCTCTGTTTCACAGTTGCGACCCTTGACCCCTGCAGGACAGGTGCAGACGTACTGTTCGACTGGATCTATCCTGCATTCGGCATTGTTCATGCAGGGGTCAGAGATGCAGGGATCACATTTGGCTTGGATCATAATATCTGGTTCTTCTGCAGGAGAAAGAGAGCAAGGTACGTTTTTTTTCTTGCAGACTCAAAATCACAACAACTACCGCAACAATTTTCATGTTGTTAGCCTGCACAACAAGACATTATTTGAAGACTTGTTACTTGCTTGTGTGAAACTTTCTCAACAGTGGTACCAAATCTTGACAGAGTGAGTTTAAACCACTTCACTTTGACAAGAATGCTTATCATGCCTAAAGTTGATACAACTGGACATAACAAGCACTCTCCTCATATCATACGGACAGAACTATGACACACTACATGATGTAGTATACCCGACTCCCTTCTGCCCCCTGCTCCCTGTCGTGGTGCAGACACAGCCAGAAGACAAAACAAGAACAGGGTCACTACTGCTAATATCACCTATTTTTAAAAATTGCAGAAAATACTTTCAGCAGAGTGATAAATGTAATGACATCAAAATTCCGCGACTAACTGGCTAATAGAGGACATAACGATGGCAATCCCTTTGTGTTCAGTAACCAATTAATGTTCTTGAGCTGTTTTAATTTTAATACACTTCAGATCATCGCTACCACGATTCGTCGATAGCGAATATCGCGCAAGGCCAGTGCACTCACCAGTGCAGACAAACTTCCTCGTAGGGGCAGTCAAAAGGAGTTTCCCCGCCAGAACGTCGGGGTGGGCACAGGAGGCAATTCCTGGCTCCTTGTATCCATCCTTGACCCACTCTGACAGCCATTGCATCTGACAGTCACAGTGAAGGGGGTTCAAACCCAAAGCTCTGAAGAAGAAGATGGAGAAAAAGAAGAATTCAAGCCATGTATGTACATGTTTGATGCATACAAATACGGACAGACAGGAGGACAGAAAAAAAGAGAGATGCACACACATGCACAATACCTGAATTCTAACTAAGTTTAATGGTCCCAATTCACATAATCTTTTCATTTTTCTTTAGGGGTTCATATGATATGTGACGCCTATTTACACGGGTCAGCAACTTTACCTTAACTGCCATGCTCTGTCACACACACAAAACATGCCTCAAAATCTGACACATTTAGGAAAGTCACACTTAAAAAATGTGAAAATCACACAAAAAAAAAAACAGGTTCTCACAAATCACTGAATGATAGCTGGATGTATTCTGAGAATGATGTACCCTGTAATATGTTTTCCTGCTAGGAATTACAGTTGGCTAATAATGGAACAAATGGTGCTTCAGTGCATCCACAAAGAGAAACTTGGCGTATCACAAAAATGTGATAGTTCTGCAACGTTACAACTTGTAAAGAAAATGTTTTGAATGTTTCTTTACTTACATGTGAGTAAGAGAGTCCATGTCAGAGAATGACCCCTGTGGAATTGTGGAGATGTTGTTTTCATACAAGGAACTAAAATAAAAGAAGGACAATTCATGTTATTATCATTTCACTAGACAATGCTGCACAACTTTCTCTAAAGTTAAATGCTGAGTGAAAGACAATCAGTTAATTTCTGGTGCTTCGAAGAAAATGTTAAGGAAAGAAAAATCCGGTAATATTGGTGGGTGGCGATGTACATGGAGACGGAACACTGTGCTTATGTTTACTAAGAAGATGGAGGATTGCACAAAAACACAGAAGACTAGCACTTTGGGGTACACACAATATCAGTTGGAGGTGCTAGTCCAGTTTCAACCGGAGCTCCACCATACAGTGGTACCAGAAATCAGTTGCTTAGCTTAGGGATCATACTGAGATCATGAATTCAAGACTTGTCTGAAGAAGTTTCCTCTTAAAGTCCTGACGTAAACTTCAAACTCAGCTAAAAGAGAGGAGAATTATTTTGGCTACAACTGGCCTAAAATGACAATGGCTGAATGGCATCATATGGTCTATCTTTAAGACATAAGAAAGACTGCTACTCATTAGTATAGGTAGCCATGATGCACTCAATGGTAGATTCCAACAGCACAAGACATTATACCATCATTACTGAGTTTCTTTTTGGGGGAACTACTTGCGTCAGTCAACGTTGACAATACATGAATACACCAGAGGCCATTAGATATAAATGTGCAACATACACGACATTCAACATTGTTCCAATAGCCTGATATCCATGTCTCATTTTTACTCGGCTTCTTGTTTTGGGCTGCTACCGACTTCCAGATACCACGAATGACATTAATGACCATTTAAACCGCGAAATGGAATCTTTGCAACAATTTTGAAAGTCTAATCAAAGCTTCTGACAATAATACTCACAGGATTCTGAGGTGATGCAACCCCGTGAAGGTCCCCGGAGGTATGCAACCAATGCGATTGGAATTCAAGAGTCTGTCGATATAAAGACACAATACAATCAGCTGTTGCCCATGACGGAGAGAATCGAACGTTACGATAGATCGTTAAAAACAGATTCACACAAGCGATCTGTGAATCGGACAAAGCACTCCGATTTTCGGTAATTCTTGGTCGTGGATACAAAATAGCGATAAAGCCGACACTTACATAATTTCGTTTATTGAACTAATTAATAGCAGATATAAAAATATAGATGCAATTATGCAATTCATCAAATGCATTTATATCCTCATCGGGGGAGAGGGGAGTTGTTCCTCCACACTCCTTTCAAATTCAAAACAGAAGTCCAAAATTTATAGCAGAGATGGTGGAAGAGCTCTGTGAGTTTAAATCTTCTTCATCTTGAAGAATTTTCTTGATACTTCAATACACATACATTACAGCAGCTCCCACCATCTACTGGCATGCCAGCAGTTGTTTTCAGGTCTTCACATAAGAAAATCTGGTGATGGATATCATATTTTTACAAAACATTCATTAATATGCCTACTTTTATAGGGCATAATTGGGCACATGGTCAAGAAGTTTAGAGTCACATACAGAGTACAACTTTAAGGAATTTTTGGAGGATCACTAGATACCCCTGCTCTCTCACACCATATTAATTCAGCTATTGGTTTTATGTGGTCAGTTTGACAGCAAGTAAAAGTCTGCATGGGTCACAGATTCGCAGACTTGCCAAATCTCACCGTTTCACCATGAGTTTCACGCCATCTGCTGTTGTCTCATGGTGGAAATGCCCAGATCTCATTTAGAAACCATTCAGATACAACATGACAGGTTTCCTATTCAGACCAAAATCAATGCTTTCCATCCCTGGTTTAAATTATTTTTGAATCACAGATGTGCTGTTGTCAGCAGAGTGACTAACTCACGAACTATTTTCTTCGAGAGAGAACATAATACTTATTACAGGGTGGGGAAAAGTTCTTAATCTTCCCAGTTTTAAAACACTTTCAAGTTTAAAATCTCCAGGTTTACTATGAGAATCCCAGGTTGTCTGGCAAGATTCTCAAGGCTTTTTGAGGTAGGCAAGTCTGAATTCGAGTACACAAGATCTTGTCCTCCTCCTCCTCTCCAACCCAAAAGTTGATATCATCAACTACAGTGTCGAATGATAACAGTGGCATGTTTTTCACTCTCTCACATTCCATGTCACTTTACTTACAATGTAGAGAGGCTGGACATGTTTGCAAAGGCATTCTCTGGCAAGATGGAGATCCTGTTTCTGCTCAAGTCCCTGGGAGAAACAAGTAATAATGGTAGCAATTTAAGTTCTATTAGTTATTGTAATTCATACAACTTGAAAAATTACAGATTCACAAATGATGGACAAATTCTGGTACTCGTTATGGAGACTGAACGACGATGTAGAACCAACCAGAAGGAAACATATTCCCTAACCCTGTCCTCTAATGCACCATGGTTATTCAGTTTGACTAACTGTCTTCAATACATTGCTGAAGGTATCAACAAAGTGAAGAAAACCAAGTCATAAAATCAAACATTTTTTCTTTGCTTTGTCTTTCAAAACCAACACTGAATTCAGGTATATTTGCTGTAACGTCATGCTGTAGTGCGGTAGCCAGTGTTTGTGTCTTTAATAAAACATGTTGTAAATATCGGGATTAGGATTTTTTAATTGAAGATGAATTTGAGGCATACGTTGCAAAATTTCAGGCACATATTAGAAGAAATGAAGTAAATGCACTAATGCAGTAATGCACTAATGAAGTAATGCACTAATGGTATGTCAGTTTTGTCATGACCTTGTAACATTTCATTGAATTTCTAAATCTGTCGGCATCAATATCAAACTGAGGAACGTACCGTCATGTGTCCATTGAATTTATTTGGATATAGACACCTACCAGTAAGGTGTGAGAAACGACCATTCTGGTGTAAAACCCAAACGTTGGCAGAAGTGCAGAGACAGATTTACAGAGAATGTACTGTCAAATAATTCAATTCTCAACAAAGTAACATCAAATCACAAATGAGAAATCTCTAATACTGTCAGCTGACCTCAAACGATCTCCGATTTCCGAGGCACTGGATCACCGGCGAGAAGGTTCAGAAAGTGAAGTACATTGTGACTTAAGAGCAAAAATGCTACCAAGAGATCCATAGATCCAATGGTATACTTACAGTGTGTGTAAGGATTTGAGTCTTTCCATTGAACTTGGAATAGTGGTAAGCATGTTAGCATCCAAATATCTATCAACAACAGATAAAAAAATGATAAATTCAACCAGATTTTAGTCACCACTTCTTATTTAATATCATTATTCTAAACTTAATAAATCTGTTCCTATTCGTTTATTCGTAATCACTGTTACTATTCTTACCTGCGAACAAAAATAGGGATGGCTTGACCGCTGGAGTTTGCCAGCTTCTGAATCTTTCCAGACCAATAGAAAAGCCCAGGATGACAGTGAAATGATTACACCATAAAAATTACACCACACATGTAATTTGTTTGCAAAGTAACAAATTTGATTTTCCAAAATGACAATGTTGAGGGGATTAAATAGCCTAATGGTAAATTTAGGAAAACAGTACTTATGTAACACTTTGTCCAAAGATATGTGGTAGGATGTTCAAGGATTATTTAATACTGCACTGTACTTCTCTAATCTATAAATATTCTTACCCACAATCCATCACCAGATTTTGGTAATGACCTGTATTCTTTGAATGTCAATTTTGGAAGTGGCTACTTATGTTTCTAACATCATTTCAAACATCCTACAAAAGTTGGAAATTAGTGAAGCAGAAACATTATAAAATCTTAGTGGTCTGAGGTTTTGAGTTATCAAGATTTTAGAGGCACTTAAAAAGGCTGATCGGACGTGAAATTTGACCTTCATGTGAGTTAGTGGGTACTACTTACTTACTACAAAAGGGGTAACTTTGAACTAAGCTAAAGCATCATAGAGCGAGTTTTCACTTTTTCACAAATCCAAAGTGCAAAATACCAACATTACAACATACTTAATAAAAATGCATTCACACACTATCACCTACCTTCCATCATACAGTAGCCTTTTGCCCCCATTTTGCAAGAAGAATGTTGGGTAAAACTGCCGTTACTAATCACAAGCAGTTTTCAACTTTTCCAATTCCATGGTAGATGGCAGTAACACGATTTTAAAATAAGGGTTTTTTTTCTCAACTCTTCTAACATTTCCAATCTTATGGTTCCTTTACAACTAACAAGAACATACTAGTCCTGAACTGATTAGAAACAATTTCAAATCCAATAAGTGCAAAAAAAAAAAAGAAAAAAAAAAAAGCAACAAACTTGGGATCCACATTAAACTACTACTGTCAAAGCTGCAAGAATGCTAATATCATTGAGCATATCAAACTTTTTTTTGGTTTGGTTTTTACTGCCTTAAGGCCAGATACTCATCATCCCAAGCTATATTTTTGATTGGGTAGGGCAAAATTCTCAACTGGTTCTGCTCTCTGATTGACAGCAAATTTGTGAGATGCAGAGTAGCTTACAATATACAGCGTACAAAGGGATCCATTGCTTTGATTACATATGTGGAACAATTTTTAGACAGGCTGTGGGAGGGACAACACGCAAGCAGTTGGGAGAATTGAAACTGCTTGGGCGATGAGTCTTCCAGTTTCAGGTTTCACATGGAAATTCTAAATCATTTTCATTTGTAATTTTAGTTTTCAGTCCTCTTAATTTTGTAAGCTGCTTTGAAACATATATAAAAGGAGGGATGTGAGTACATATATTTCTTGTTTTATCCATATTATCCAATCAGATGTACACGTCAGTTACATTAGTTTCACTGACATAGCTGCATGTATTTGCACAACAATATTAGACAATAAGGTTTTATTGCAGCAAACACTTTGTCAATTTGGATGGATGACTCATGATTGGAGGTAGACGCATGATTGCCGACAAAGGGTACAGCCTTACTACAAAGACTCTTTTCTAGTTTAACGATCCTTCTTTTTAAACTCACAGTTCTGTGGCTTCCAGAGGAATGTTCTGTGGAGGCATGACCAGTTCCTTCCTGCTGCATCGTATCACCGTGTTGATGCAAGCACACTCTCTCGGACAATCTGGGGCAGGCTCACAGCTGCTGAAGTCGTCGTCTGCATGAAAAGACGATGTGACGCAATTTTTTACCAAAACATTCTACGGCTGACAGAAACACAGTTTAAGATTCGGTGCCTTTTGCTTTGCATTGAGAATATCACACATCAAAAATCTTTCAGACTTCCTTTTGTCGACAAATTTCAGAAGTCTGCTTGTATCAAACTTGCAGAAACAAATATTCATCAACAATGGTCCAGAGTTTATAAACACAGAGTATTTTGGAAAACTTACAAACTCTTAGCCACATGGTATCTAGTTTTCACTAACAATATTCAACTAACTACATATTTCAAGCCTATAGAGACAAATAAAATCCCCATTTTCCAAATATTTCCCTCTGAGGCCTTTCTATGATCTTTCACCTCCATCAATAAATGCAACTCATCACATTAGGAAAAACATACAGCACCACACATGAGATCTGCTGGAGCTGTCTGTTCTTCAGACCTACGGGTCGCATGGTTTTTGAGATTTGACCCCCTGGTAACTTCAAAAGACCTTTCACCTCCATCAAGCTGTTTCAACATTAACCACATCACATAGGATAATTGCACACCAGAAATCACATGAGCTCACTTTAGCTCACGTTCTTGAGAAATATTGTTTTGAAATTTACATCGCATTTGCTAAATGTAACCAACTTTCACCATACACAATAGGGTTCTTGTGATTCATATCCGATCAAGCTCTCCACCAAATACTGAAGAAGATATGTCTGTGGAGGAGACATTGTGTTTACAATCTAGAGAGTCACATTATATACAGGCATGCATGCAATCACATCAACCACCACATAATCGAATAGGCTTTGTAATCCTCAAAAACCAAAAAAAATAAAAATTCAAAACAGCTTTACATTTAATAAAGTAACTGCAGGCAGTATTATCTCTTTGTCGGTTTCTTAGCATAAAGTATGAAGTTTTTTATGATCACAGGAAGACTGACCAGTACATGAAAACTGTTCTGGTCTAAGATCCTCGATGGTTCTATCCCTGATACCGTTGGGCTCGTTGCAACGAGGGTTACCCGTCTCTATCTCTCTGGACTTCAGGAACTCCGGTAGCCAAGACAAATGGCAGTTACAATTGAGTGGATTCTCAAGTAAGTTTCTAAATGAAAAGAAAATTTAGGGAAAGGAATCAAAGGTGACAATATTCTGAAGAAATAAATAGAAAATAAGTGGAAATTTTGATGAAATTTTATAACCTGCAAGGAACCAGATGGCCGATGCGAGTTTTAACCAGCAATCTCATGAAACTGAGACCTACATTCTGCTGACTGACCAACCAAGGAGTCTTTACCTAGTGGAGTCATTTCTTTGATGATTGGGTGGTGACAAAGGCACATAATTTTGCTTAATTCCTTCTGACCTGACAATTGCACCCAATTTTAATGAAATAGAACCTGCAGCAGTAGGGGAATCAAGAAGAGATGACTACAGCATTCTAATGATATACAGTCTTACAGTGAGGTTCACTACGAGGAGTAGGAAACCCTGCACTTCAGAGCTTGAGTTGTTTTTCACAACATTTGAATACAACAAAACAAAAAAAATTGGCGGCATATTCCTCTGACAGTAGATATTTATTTGCTCGTTCTGTGATCAAACACAGGACCAGTTCTCACTTTAAAGGGAAATAGAGCATTCAGAATACGAGACACCAACATGGCATAAAAAAGGAAAATAGCTTAAATCAGTTTTAAACTATTCAGTCTCATCAATAAACAACTGCGAAAGCTTCATCTCCTAAATTCATTATGCATGTAATGAGTAACAGAAGATACATCATTTGAATTTTGAAAGTTCTGGGTGAACAAATTTTTGTTGAAGCGACAAATTACTGCACTTCTATCTATGAAAGACTTATTTCTTGAAAAGAAGGCCACTGTCCTTCCTTATTTTGACTGATCTATCATTCTATGTTCACAAACATTGGTCTTAAAAATATGATTGTTTTCCGTAAAACAACCACTTTGTTGCCCTTTAAGCAGGAACTGGTGTTTAAAGTAAACTTTTTGTCAGAAAATTTCATCATCACAATGCAATATATAATTCGACAGTGCATAAAAATTCACAATTTTGCAACAAATGTGAGATACTGATATTCCTCTCATTATGGTCAAAATTCTCATCCAATAGGACTTTTTTATAATGTGGAAAGATTATGGAGACCTACAGTCACATTTTAACAAGGCAAATGAATTGCAAGGTCTGACTTTTGAGAAAGAGTAATGAAGAAATCTCCAACCTCTGATTTACCATATCAAAAAATAGTGGCTGAACCTTGAATACTCACAGTGCTTGCAAGTTCTTCAGCGGCTCGAATGAATTTGGCATAATCGAGGTTAAGCTGTTGTCGTAGAGGGACCTGACAGAGTAAAATATAACACAGAGAGCACTTGCAGACTTTTCTGTATGTGACCATTACCAATGGGTTGACTGCAACAGGCACTGTGTTAACAATTACTCAAACACACCTGATCAGGCTATCAAAAACATGCACAATATTACGGTAAGTTGTCAGAACAGGACTCCAATGCATTAAGGATTTTATACCATCATCACACCAAAATTATTCAGAACTGAATTAAAAAGGAACAAAGGAAGGTAAAAGAGAAACTAAAGAATAAGTGATCGAGTATGTAATCTTTGTAATCATTGCAACCTCGGGTAGATGATAGCACACAAATAACAGGACAAAATGGATGCCCTCACCGACGGATGAAGCTTTGTATGAAGCTTTGGTAATACCAAAAAAAATAGCATCATGATGATACCATAGCTATGTCTACAAGATGTCTAACACTTTGGTAGAGTCTTTAACAAGTAAAAGAGTGATTGTGTTTCGTAATTGAAGTTATTTTCTCTACTCCATTTTCAAATGTGATGATAAAATAAATTGTAAAGTATCACAGGAAGTTACAAAGAAGACTTGACATTTTCATGATTTGATACAACTTTACGAAATTCGAGCTTTAAAAGATAATTTTGAAAATCGTAAAGTTTTCAAACCTGATACAGAGAAATCTATGATAACATGTCACATTGAACACTATACTTGTATTTGCATTTTCAAAAACAATCTTACAAAGACCACAAATGTTGGTAATCTTTTGACTACTTAGAGAAATCTCCTTCCTTGTATGTTTTCAAATATTCATAAAAGTTTTAAGTGCAACAATTTTCTTCTGCTGTAAAAAGTAATAACATAAAGCAACTTGAGAACACATTCTTTCATTTACGAACCGAAGATTATTTCATTGAATTCAATAGACACCAAATTCAAAACAGAAGAAAACGTTCAATATATATTGAGTGAAGGTTTTTTTGCATATACTTACAGGTCGCGTAAGGATTTCAATCCCATGAAGGTTTCGTTAGTTACACAGGTCAGTCTGTTTCCTCTCAAACGTCTGTTAGAGAGAAGTAAAAGTTGCCATGCTTGAAGCAAACTCAATCACATGCTGTCGATTAGTGTGCTGCTGCTACTACTGCTATCGCAGTGTGCACTTGGAAAAAAAAATTTGGCGTGAACAACAACTGCAAACATTTCGTGATACTCTCAAGAAGGTGACTATCTTGGAAAGTGTCAAAAGGCAGATTTTCGTACGCATGCTGCGGAGCATCGTTTGTCACTGGCTGTGACATCAATCAATGCATATCCACCACAAGCAATACCAACAGCTGAGCACTCTCAGCAAGCTCACAGAGAACAAAACCTCAAAGCGTTGTACTTGATCAAAGTTTCTGTACTGATAAACTTACACACAGTCCCAACAATTTAGATAGCAAAAATACAGTTGCTGGATGGATGAAAATCTCAGGAGAAGTGGATATTCTTTTAAGAATCAGAGGGTGTTACTTTCAAATTAACTGATGCACTCCTTTTCAACCGTGTCCTACATACAAAAATAGTTTTGAGAGTAACCATTTGGAAAAAAAACAGGAGATGCTATGAAATCAAGAAATTTGACCCGAGGTCTAACAACCATTAAGTGGACATGAGAACTGTTAAACATTGCATCACTTGGAATAAGGTTACCTAAGTGCAAACTTTGTGTTTCTTTTCAAAATCGACGAGGATTTGGTGTATTTTATTTTCTTGGTTTCAAACGTGGCAATTCTATCATGTACTGAGTAAATTCAAAGTCATGCAGGCTGGTAGCAGGCATCCCATGTTAGAGAATTACACCCTCAATGGCTACCACACTGGAGCAGGAAGTCTCTGTCGAAAGAGACAACAAACAATTGAGGAAGAGGGAGCGGGGAGAGGGAGGAAGAGAAACCATATGTGTTGACTGCAATTTGATGGGGAATAAACTGCACTCTACATTCTCCACTTCTCTCCCTTAATGGTATGCACCCTTCTAACTTTTGACTGAATGATACGAACGGTTAGTTGAGACAATTCAAGAACAGTTCACCGACTCTGTATCTACTTACAAGACAATTTACTCTCGTAGACGACTAGTGCAGAGGGGTAAGTTAAGTATAATACTAACAAACCAAAATGATGCAGCATCAAAGGCATGAGGGAGCGACAAAGAAGCGGAGAAAGGGGAACCACTTTGTTGTTCATTTCAAAGAAGGGACAAATTCTTATTTCCCCACTCCCTTCCTGATATCTACTCTGCAGAAACTCTGACAAAAGTTGATGCTGAAATTCACGAGTTTCTTCATCCCCATCTGGAGTTTGCTATTCAGGACTTAAAACCCACATCTTTTTAGATTGTCCTCTGTTAGTTCAAACAAGGGATTTTATTTTTCATTTTGTTTTTCCTGCCAAACTTTTGGCTGTTCAGTGAAAACTCAAGATGTATGACGCCTTTCTCACTGATACATATAAATAATTTCAACTTGTTCAAATACAACAGCTCCAGTTTGGAAGAGGAATGTATCAATTCATAGGTACATTTGCATGAAACCTATTGTCAGGTGAACAAACTACATTAGTCTCTGGAACAATTTTATGACTAATTTGTTTGTATCAGGAAACAAATTGTCTAAGTGTAAATGATCCCAGTACAGAATGTTCCCTTTTCTAGTGCATGTGAAAATGAAATTGGACTTCTTTCTTCAGAATTCCATAAAACAATACATATTTGACTGGGTTAGCTCACCTTATATAGTTTCCTTCTAAGTAGGTGTTTTTCTACAACATTATCATGGGGCCATATACAGTTAGACAATTTTTCTCTTGTGTTCCTTCATTACATCAGCTACATTGAAGTTTAGCTAACTACACTTGAAATACAACATCACTTGCTGATGTTCAATTTATATCTGCTAGGGCTCAGCTAAGGCATTGGCTTTGCTCACACGTCAACAACACCATCACACACAACCCTCTGGCTCTTCCTTCGAAAATCAACATACTGATGGGTACAGTCCAAGTCAACATTTTTATGAGCAAAGTATTACTAAAACAGCAGAATTTGTATGTTGGCAAATATCTGTTTTTGATGTCATTCACATGCTGTGCATTTGAGAAATCATGCAACTTTGATGATAGTGAAAAAAACTTACCCACAATTTCTCCCTCTACCACCTCCCCCCCCCCCACCCACCCTGTTCCTGGAGGAAAATGTCCTGTCCAATGTGTAAGTGAAATTTGGAGGCAGAACACTTTACTGCGGCCAAATCTTTCAAAGAGTATGTGCAAAGGTGAGAAAACACACATGCAGTGTTCATAAAAAGTTACGATCTAGCAGTGAGTCTGTCAAAGACCGTGTTTCCATCTGAAAGTCGGGTAGACATGGTCTGGTCTCAACTACTGCAACATGCAGCCTTGTTCACAGCCATTCTCAAAACCCTTCCATTCACATTTGGAGTAGACTCATTTCCAAATAGTAGTGCAGAACATTAAAAAATGATGAAAAGTTTGAAAATGAGGCGACATCAACTTGAAAAACGAACTTTCGTGAGCCATGTGAAAAGAATGATTTGATGCGAGTAGCGTAGTGTGAAGGTACACAATGTAATAGGATAGAAGAATTAATAACAAGTGATCAGAGACATACAGAAAAAAAAACATACATATTCCAAACATATATTACACTGTTGCATCACAGAACCTGAAAATATATTGAAAGTCAGCTGTATCAATTGCCACAATCCTTTATAGTTATTTTCATAAAAATCAAAGTGAGAAACCTCCATGCTGAATGGTGGTTAATTGTTAAAACAATTAAATAAAATATTGACTTGATCCAAACAACTTCAATCCACCAAAGCTTGTCTAGATTGATATTCCTGATGGTCCACATTCATAGCAAGATCCTACTCTAGGAAATGGTGCGACAAATTCTGTTACGTGCAGAGGAAAACATCAACACAGGATATTATCAATCTCATTTTCAGACACTGTGCAGTAATATTAAACTGAATGATCAGGTTAAAATTGAGTAAACTTCAACAGCAACAGTCCCTTTATTTGTATGAGTATGAGGAAAGTCTGAGAGTATTGTTTGGGTACCCAACCAAAGATGTCCGGAGACGGTTCTCAAATTGATAAGTCTGACCAATGTTTCACTAAAATACATTGTACGAGTGGCAAAAAACTTACAATTGACACTCTTTCCCAACTAATACCATTTCACTGTCATGTCCACGTGTATGATACATGTTGTTACATTAACATCCAAAGCAAAATGTCATGTGTCAAACTGTCGTGTTACGACTTTTGCGACTAATTCCTAGCCTGACTGAAGTAATATTTTAAAGTACCTTGGTACTTGACGGACTGCGGACTGCGAGCACCTGGTGTCAATTTTAAGCCAGGTTCAAACACCAGTATTACTTCTGAAATGCTGTTAACCCAAGGATACTCTCAGTGTATTTCACTCAAGGATATCAAATCTTCACTATATCATATCCATCTCTCTGAAGATATGATGAGATTTCCTAGCGAAGGAGTTTTTAAAGCTTCGTGTAATAGGATATTTTCCTAAGCCAAGGGAGACACACTTAAGCTCATCACTTTTGCTTAAAATTTTCAATGGCAATGAATGCCACTTTCAATGGGCATGACACTCTCTAGTATGGAATTCAATTTTCCATGGTAGTTAGTTGGTAACTGGCTTTGACTGAATGGTGCGTAACTGACAGAGTACTTGGCAAACAACGAAAAAGTAAAACCAGGCAGAAGACAACCAGCCCGATTGTTATTCGGCAGATGGGCACCAATCAAACCAGAATAGATGACCAAAAAGAAGGGACACTTGCAACCTTCACCAGGGAAAAAAACCATTGCGCATTAACATGCTGACTTTGACAGAAACCCGTTACGACGGATAGCCCTCCGAAGCGATTTTGACGAAACGATCTCTACTCTACAGTCCTAGAAGGGCTTTTGATATCTACCAGAAAATGAGGGCCTCTTAATTCAACCTGATGCCATTCACCTGCATATTAAACAAGTACAATGGTGGAAGGTTTACATCAGATCTTGAGTTTTACTGATAAATAGTAAGGTCATGTTTTCAATGTGGGTAATTTAACAAGTACAAAGTTCTACACAGTGTAGAATGACTACACCACCTCAATTCAATTCAATTCAATTCAGACTTAAACCAGTCCCCCAAATGATATCTAAATCACATCAAACTTACAGAGAGCCATATCTAGACAAAAAGTGTAATAAATAGTGTTTGATTTTCACTGCCTCCAGTTGTACTGAATAAAAACTCTGTAAGTCCAGATCTGTTACACATGATACAAGTGCTTTTGTGTGTGCACCGCTGACGACCTTGAGATGCCCTTTAACCTCTCATACACATGGCACCTCATGTGACGTACCAATGATGAGACCAATTCGAACAACCTTTGACCCCATTTCCTGAACACCCAGTGTGGTTCACTGCCATGAGAGGATCGGAACCAAAATTCGTGAAATCTCATTGATCTCATCGTGGGAAGCATTTGTTAGTTGATCTCAAAAAACAATAGGCATGATCCTCCAATGACCGTTGACCTTAAACCTTTGAACACCACATGTTACCCAGACTGGCTAGAAGCAATTGCAGAGTAACTGGAACTTAAACTCCTGCATTAGCCTGTATTGATTCGTAGATGACCAGCAAAGGCGATGACCCCAAAACTCATGAATACCTCAGATAATCCAGCAGCCAAAGACGATAGTTTTCAGTTTAAATGGAAAATCAATGAACTACTGATGGGAGAATAAGCACCGTGTCTAAGAGCTCACACACAGATGCATACATACATTCATTCATTCACCATGACTGTTAAAGGCTGATAAAAGCTTAGCCTAAGGAATAAAAAAAAAAACTACCACCAATTTCTACTGTTAATTGGTGTCATCTCTTACATAACTTAAAGTCACAGTGAGATATGAAAATCTTGTGCTGTTTGAGTCAATATATCTAACTACTGCTAATAATAGGACTTAAATTTAGTTTTCTCAATAAATTGAATGGAAAGTTATGACAGCCAATAAGAAACCAGAGAGACAGAGAGAGAGAGAGTGCATCTATGTACTTTGGCAGCTAGCTGTAAAGGAAGACACAAAAAAATTATTCCACGAGATATACTACATCTGAACGACAGATCAAAAGGACTTGAAAAAAACGGAGGGGGCAGCATTGTTAGAGGCAAATTACTTTACAAAAGTCATATTAAAAAACGAGGAAAGCATGCGATCACATCAACGGAGCAAAAACGTAAACGTAATAGTGACGAACGAGAAATACTCACAAAATTCGTAGGTTTTTCAAGCCGATGAACGCCCCGTCGGGAAGCTTGGCCAGCTGGTTGCTAGTCAACAGCCTTGACGAAACAAAGAACACAATGCAACAGGGGTGAAAGGTCAACAAATGAGCCACAGAGTTGCAAGCTTGACCTTGACAAGGATACAAGAAACTTGAGAATCAGACTGTGAAAGGTCCTCCACCTGAGTTCTCGAAAAAAGAGATGTGCAACTGTTGAAAAATGAATTTGTCTTTGTAATCCAATTCGTGGAATAGTAAGGGTCCTTCTGCACCAGCTTTAACTATCTCTTCTCCTCTCTCTATCAGGGAAAACAATTATCTCTTCACTGTATTGTTATGAGGGGTGTTATTTTTTTTTTTTTGGATGTTTTTCTTTTTTTTTTGCAAGGCACAAAATTATGTAGGTGTAACTAATAGAATGGACAGTTATGTGCAACATATATGATTTCCAATTAGCTCTTTGATGACTGTGAAGTACAAATGTGTTAATAGAAAAGTGGCATGCTTTTTCTTTTTTCCGCTCAAAAAACGTGTGGATGATGCGTCATCGTGGAAATTATGGTGCACTGTCTCGGCAAGAAGTGTTAATCATTCGGGTGCATATTTCGTCAGAGTGCAGCGGATGTGCCATCGAGCTCCACACAAATAAATTTCTGACAATTCTTAATGCCAGCAATTGCAGATTAATTGTGCTTTTCAGAAAATTGAATAATCGGTGGTTTTTATTTACTACCTGTGGACATGGGGACAAGTAGGATTGGGAGAATCTCTAAAAAGAAGGCAAAACTGATGAGAAGCTGTGGTTTGAGTGGTGGCAGCAGATGATGTTTCCGCTGCCAGGAATGAGAGCCGCTTGTGGTGAAGTGTAAAGTGAGGGCCATGAACGGCAACATGTGTGTGTGTGTGTGTTTAGTCACAAAGCGAAAGTGCACTACGTGCTCCTAGCCATTCGGTGAAATCGACGCTACCGTACGACAAAATGTCTCGGTTCCAAAGTCGTGCTATGTTGGGAATGTTGTATCATGTGCTTGTGGAATGTTTCAAACTTACATCAACAGATCATGCAAAAACATCATAACATGCACCGAAGCACACAAAGAAGCATACATGCAGATAGAAGGACATATCAACTCTAGTCGATTGGGGGGAAGGAAAGGGGAGGGGGTACTAATTGATATTATATGACATACAAAGGGTAGGTTAAATGGAAGCTCATCAGTAACTATTGGGGACACTAAATTTTGAGAACAGCTGACAGACAAATTAGTTGGGAACGTCGTGCCGGGGGATGGGACACGAGGAAATCCACGAAGTAAGAACCGCCATTTGGACAATCGATTTCTTCGGCGTAGCAAAAGTCCACCAATGAAATTCAAGTGGGGTACCTGTTTAATTTCTTTTTCAGAATAGTGTCCACAAAAGGCTACTTACAGTTCAGCGACGGACCCGGCACCCTCAAATGCGCCTTCTTCAATTATCGATATTCTGTTTTCTCTCAGATCTCTGCAAATGAGATCGGTCCCACGGTAAATTTACAAGCAAAATGATGAATAAATTCCTGTATTCATATTTTCTAACAATTGTGCATAACAGGTCAACCACAAACAGGTAGATCATCAATTAATAAGTCATTGACTGTGTAACACAGTGTGTGAGTTGGTGTAAAGGGAACTGTTTTCAGCTTAGTTTAAGCTTTTCCAAGGATACCTTCATTACAATTCTTTGATTCAAAGTCAGTGTTATCTACATATTTCAAGACAGGGGGGGTCACCAGTGATAATCTCTTGCTCTCTTTGAAATAGCAGTGGCAACAACGATAGTAGTATCAACTTTTTCAGCCAAGCAAAGCTTTTGTATCAGGGATGTTCTCTATTTCGGGGGGGGGATAGTTCCACTTGGGGCAAGCCCCACTTATCCCCTCCCCCACAAAGAGAACACTGAAATTGGGAACACTGACATTCTTTCCTGATTCCTTGCACAGTACAAAAACCAACTGTGTATAAGACAAATCCCAAAACAAAAATAAGAATTCACATGCTTGTTTGAATCAGAAAAACTTTGAAAACCTTGGAAAAACTTCACGTTGTAAGATACTACCTTTTTTTTCACATCTACTCTGTTTAAGTTACAGTTCAGCTCTCTTAAAAAACACCCTGCAATTGATGAGAATTCCAAGTGAATGAGCTTACCCAAGCAAATATAACCACAAAAATGGTTCTGAAAACACCAAAACAGGTTGCCAAGAATTCCAACTTCTGTGGCTGAATTATAATGCAAAGTTATGGGCAACAATTCTCCTTTAGTTTCAACAGAGATAAATCAAAACTCTCCAGTATCTACCACAACTGAAATCCAAAAGTGACCCCTATGTGGATGGTACATGGACATTATGTAGGCACTATGCAGATGCTGTGTACACTCATTTATAGTTAAAACACTATGCAGACAACATGTTATTGAAACCCTTACAATTTCTTCAGCCTCTGAAGGTTATGGAAAAGCCCATCGTTGGATATCCTGGTCAATTCATTTCCGTTCAAGCGCCTGCACAAAAGAGAGGAAACCAAAAATATACGTTGTCAATTTCATTGTTTTATTCATTACATCAATATTTTTATCAAAAACGAAATATGTGCTTATATTGTAAGAAGAACCACAATTTAAAAATGCATGGCCTGAACATAAAACATTCAAACATTGCAATGGACATGAAAATGATTTATAATGGCATGAAAATATATAATTCTCCTTTTTTTCTCAAATGCTCCATAAAGAAAGTCTCAGGAATAGACTTTCTTAAGGTTTTAAGTTTCCTCCAGGCCCAGCATGACTTAAAATTTTTTTTTACTGAGGGGGGAAAAGGCTACTACTATGACTGGATTTTGTTTTTGTTCTTTTTGTTGTTTAAAACTTTCTTCATTTTCACAGTGAGTGTCCTTGTTTTTCAAGCCCAGACTGGTTTCTTTTAAGAACACTTCCATTCTCAACACCATTTTTATTGTCATTTGTTATACTTGCACTTGTATCTATGTTTTGTAGTGAAAAATCAAATGAAATGAAATTATGGAGACACTGTGGAACTGAAATGTGTGAAATATTAACTACTTATAGTGACCTTTTTTATTGCTGAGAGTATGTCCTTAATCAAAATTATAATTGCACATAGAGCAATTTACAAAGCAAGCTTCTAAACACAGTGAATGCTACCAATACTTTAATCAGGAGAGCTGAGCAAAGGGTTTTGGCCTTCTGATCCATTTGGTGGGTGCAAATGGGGAATAGGTCTTCATAAAAACAAAATGACTTGCTTGGTCAAGACTAAAGGATAACTTGTGTCACTTTGACATTTCAACATGCTCAATTTTCATAAACAAAAAATTATAAATGTAAAAGAGAACTACAAGCCCAATTAATAATGAGATGGTGAAATTAAAAGACTGGCTGCCACTAGTGAAGTTGATGACTTTGTAGCTTGAACCATTATACCAAGCAGTTGTTTCCTTAGAATTGGAGACTCACAATTCAGTAGTGTAAGTAGGAATACCCTCTGGGAAGGACGGCAGACCCTTGTTTGAGCAGTCCACGATGGAACCGTCGCAGTCACACTCCTCTGGGCAGTCATGGTCGATGAAACACTCGCCCGCTCGTTCCGTTCGGAAAGATTCCGCTCCTGCAAAACAAAAACGAATAAAAAAAAAATGAATGAAAAGATTCAAAAGAGTGACTTGCTGAGTACAAACCCACCAATGAAATTGGAAATAGATTAGTCATTAGAAAAAATTTCTGGGGCATATCAAGACATCACCAAGAAACGCACACGCCTCTGTCAGTGTTCATTAGCGTCACCTGATTGGTGGCAGCATCCACACACGGGTGGTATAAACAAGACTCCATGTTCGTGAAATCGTTTGTTGTCATAATACACTTACCCTGGGTTGGAAGACAGTTTCCACTTTTTCCTTTTCTTGTAGCAGCGATGTTACTTCCACCTCTCATTATTTGAGAGTCGTTCTATGCACAGTATTAGAATACAAGTAATACCAATATACCTTACTCAAACTTTTGTCAACAATGTAGTGTACCTCTCCATTGTTGTGTGAAATGTTTAGTGTTTGCACCAGGTACCGGAGTCGATCCCACCAGCAATGTGGGTCTTAAAATTGTTACCCAGAACCAAGTTTCAGTAAGATACATTATATGTGAGACAAAAAAAAAAACTTTTTCCTCACAGGTTGGTTTCTTCCAAACCATACCACTGCATCATTTACTCAACAAAATTGGGCATGTATGCCTAAACTGACATGCCCATACATAAGACTGATGGCGTTATCTTAATGTAAAAAGCAAAGCCTCAGGTTATGACTTCACAATGAATTCGTAGCCTAATGGAAGTTATATTTGCAGGTACTCAAATACCCAATCGACTATGAACTACCTGGGTCTGACTTTTGAACCGGCTGCAAACACTGGACAAGAGAGATGCACCCCTATGCGGCTATTCTAAAGGAAGCAAAACTTTTACTTCTCGACAGAGAAGAGATAAATGGAGAACGAGTGGCACAGTTTGAAAGGATCAACAATGAAGCATCCTTGTTTCTGCAAAAGTTTCAGAAAAATAGTCCTCAGAACTTTTCTACCCCTTCCAAAGCTCAGCTATTTTCGATGACGGTGAAGACACGAGCACCTCGGGTCCGTTCGTGCGGAGGAACCGCATCTGCGTGTTCCGCTACTAACCTCTACACTTGAACTTGATGCTCTTGATTTTAGCCAGTCTCTTGTTGTTCATACGAGAAGGAGACGCACATCGGGCATCACTCCTATCGATTGGATTGGCATCCAGGTAATCTGCTAACCACTTCAAGTTGCAATCGCATATGAAAGGGTTCCTCCCAAGGTGCCTGCAAAGAGGGGGAAAAAAAAACAAAAAAAACATGACATCAGTGTCCAGTCACCGACTACAATCATATAACACACAGACGACGTTATACAAACAAGGCTTGACATGCAGATAACAGGCTCATGACTATAAAACTTACAGACTTAGATGTGACTGTGCGTGTGAGTAAAAACCAGGAGCAGCAAGGTTATTCTTGATCTTAAATTTTCTCTACTTTTAAATGTACAACCAAGGTTGTTCAAGGAGGGAATACCTCATTCAATAATCGAAAATGACATTCACTGACTACTTCGAAAAACAACTGAAAGCAGCATACAAAATAATAACCAGAATGCACAAATGCATTGTGGGTTTGATGTTCTAATTATGAGTCTTTTTTTTTCTGAGTCTTACATAGCAATAGGATGTGTCACAAGCTACCTACATATGCTTTATATGAAATATGAGATATGCAGAAACTTTTTTTCTTGAGATCATGTCTACAAGGTTTTCACAATTTGACCCCTATTAACCTCAAATGACCTTTTACCTCCACTAAAAAACAAAGAGTTATTGTCCTAAATGAGATACACCTTAATACTGAATATGACATCTGTCAAAGTTTCCCTTCTTGAGATATGATGTTTACAAGAATTTCATGATGTGACCACTGTTGACCTCAAATGGCCTTTGACCTTCACCAAAGACAATGGAATTCTTGTACACTCAATGAGATACACCCACATACAACACAGCACATATGTCCAAGCTTTGTTTCCCCGAGATATCGTGTTTCCAATGTTTTCACAATTTGACCCCTGTTGACCTCAAGTGACTTTTGACATCCTGCAAAACCAATGGGGATCTTGTACTTTATGCGCTACACCTACTGTACATATCAAATGAGAAGGTACATATCAAAAAGAATGATGGCAAACAAAAAAATCCAACTGAGAAATATTACCATTTGGCAATAATTTAAAAAAATCGCAGAAATCTGGATCAAGTCTCATTGTGAATCAGTTCTGTCCTGTTATAGCTACCATTAGGTGATCTACCTTCCTGTGGCATAGCCAATGAAACTATAGTACAAAAAGTAGAAGAACTTGTACAAGTTACAGTTTTTCGTGATAGAAACAGCCACATAAAGCAACTCAGTTTTTGTTTTTTCAAGACCAAGAACTTGAATCTCTAAAGGTGTATGTTTTCAAAACTTGGGGGAAAAAAATGGCCCAGCACTGAAGAAGTTGATATTGTTCTACAAGATGCTGTTTACAATGGCAGACTGCAATGACAATATCTTCCTACAAATCATACGGCAAGATTTTCTTTATCCATCTAGCAGACAATTATTGTGTCGAAAGGCATGGCAATGCACACCTACTGCTAGCGATGTTTCTAGTTTTTTGTTTCTCTTTTTCCCAGCAGCCATGTGCGAGTTATTCAAAACTAGGTCAACGTAGTTAAAAAGTGTTACATCTGGAAAAGTGTTCATCAACACGATACCACCCCATTCAATCATTAAGACCTTAAAAAAAATAAAAAAGATTTTATTTTATTTTCATATTAGTGAGTCTGGAATACCTCTGACATTTAGAGTAACAATACATGACCTGCTCAAACTTCAGTACTGACTCAAATATGTGTGCTACGATGCCGAAACTTAGGACGGGCATTAAAAAACAGTCATCTGGCGTCTGCGGTCCCCTTTTTGGTTTATCGTAAAAGCCATCATCATCTAGTCAGACCGGTTATTACCATTGTAAAAATCAAGCCACGTTTTTGTTTTCTAACATCAGCATGACAGCAGGGATAAAGAGTCTAAAATGACTACTTTCCCATTTCACTTCAACCTTGCATTCACTGGTTAGCATTCTCTGTCGTTAGAATAGATTCATAAATCAGTTGCTACAAAAGGGAGAACTGATTGCCTGTAATTATTCCACTCCCCTCCCCCACCCATCTACCCACCCACCTACCCACCCACCTACTTGCCATTAAATGACAGATATTACGATGGGAAGGACAAACCTAGGGTCAACCAGAACAGTGTGATAAATGGCTCACACTTCCATGGTAGATGCTCCCAACAAACTTTTGAACTGGTGCCACAAATCTGTTATTGGAAAGCTTATTGCATTTTTATTCTTTTTTTCTTTTCCCTTTTTTTTTTTTTGGTGGTGGTGGATAAAGGTAACCTAGTTGTGAAAAAGACTACATATGCATCTGCAAAGTCTGCCCCCAAATGAAACTGTTACATTGTAAAGGCCATAAGTGGTGACTGATACCATGTTGGAAATTTTCTCTAAAACATTCCTGAAATGGAGAAACATATGGAGAAACTCATCATATCAGTAAAGCAAAAATGGTGGACAAAAGAAACAGAAAATCTAAATTACAAAACATTTCTGTCACGTCTGAAATGGTTTTGATATGTGTTAAAGACTGCGATGTATGCCTCACAAGTATTACAAAACAACTAGCATTACGGAATGACCATTATAAAAAGAAGAAAAACAAAACAGATGGGGGTCGGTGGGTGGGTAGTGCCGTCTTAAAAGTTCTGCAGATCACTACACAACTGAACCCATACTTGTACAACATGCCAACTACCAACTACGACAAACCCACTGGATAAGACATGTCTCACCATCACCACTCATTTGAGGTTTTGTCACATGACTTGACTGACACAGATCTCATCTAATGCCACACCGGTCCACAAGAAGGGGGGGTGGGCTTCCAATGTGACTTAGGACTAACTGTCACAGCTGATGCCACAACTTGACCTGGTTATCCATTAAAACTGGACGGTAGTCAATTCAATGAAAAACCACATACTGCCATCACCTGGCTCAAACTTTGACAATAACTGTCCTCCAACTTTACAAAGGACATTCAAAAAATTTTTTCTTAAAGCGGTTGTGGTCGAGTTGACAAATAATTCCACGCAAACGTTTTCTGTTGCACACAAGATGGAGTGATTCATCTTTCAGTTGCAGCTTTAAGTAGTTTCGTCTCATTGGTGCAGAGCACCTCTGCCTGTCTCTTCATCACGTGCCTCATCTTCACACTGACCATTTTGTGATTCAGACTGGATAAATTACTAACTCCTTTAAGATGGACGATGGATACTGCATTACCACGCTACCGACAACCCCAAACTTGAGGTATTTTTGTTACACTTACAGAGTTTTTAAGCTCCTCAAGGAGTCAAAAGTTGAATTTGATAAGGCCTGGACTTGGTTGTCATACAAGGATCTGGCAAGAGAAAATAAAAACAAAAAACAAAAATCAGTGTCATATATCAAATCAAACATTTTTTTTTTTAACAACATTTCTTTTAAAAACATCTAAAAATTACCTTCTTTTAACAATTACTGACAAATCAGAAAAGTGGATCATATTCATTTGAAAGGTGAGGTACAAGGACGGATCCTCGTGCCCTCTCTTTTGGGCGACTGCATTATTTCTCTCATTGCCATGGATACTTTAAGGTGGTCCCTGGACTACAAGAAACACAAGGTATGTCATGACAAGTCTCCATAGTAAAAAAGGTTAAGAACTTTCTGAAACTGTGAGAATGTAATACATATTTAACCCCGAGGCCTTCAATTTGGGGGAACATCTTGTCAGCTGTATGTATTCCACCACCTTTGCCCCGACCATGCCTGCCTGACTAAATACAGAATTATCATCCTTTGGCAGACCAACTCATTTGGGAGCTATAAATGGGATAGGAATTCCAAATGACACTCACAAAGAAAGCAAAAATGATGCTTGGATGACTTTTTCAGGTCACAATTCACTGACCCACACCCCAGTCAGTGAGTGGCAGCCACAGACCGCACACATAAATTCAGAAAGTGCATGTTTCTGTCAGAGTATCACGGAACAGTTATATTGATAACAGAAATTGAACATTCTGGAAGCACCTTCGAGAGGTCTCTCTATTGGCACCAAAAATGAACTAGATTTCTAACTCTACGGTAATACGGTCATCTTCGGTAAATGACTCCTAAGTCATTACTTGAGATCCACAGGAGAATCAGATTTCTGGACAAGGGACCAGCCTTACTATTCTGCAGTGTGTTCATTCTATGAAAAGAAGTTTCAGACGTGTAAGCCTACACAAAGTTTTAGCTGATGATAGCAGGCAAAAAATTTAGGTCATATCATAACCACTCCTTGGTAGTATCAATTTTATCAAGGACAAAATATGGTCAATGGGCAGAAAGGTCTTGTCATGTAGAACATAGCAAGACCTTTAGTTACAACTGGGGCTAAAGGTCAGGACCAAAACAGAAAAAAGGTCCAGCCCTGATACATTGCCTTTGTTTATCAGGTCTGAATGGTACTTCAAGTATTTCCTTGGTGTAACAAGACTGCCACTTTAAATATCCTGACCTCTCTTCTCTCCAGCGGTAAACAAAATTGGATATGGCGGCAAAACACAATGGAAGTACACAAACGTGGCAATCTAAAGTAAGGCAGATCCATCCAAAAACACAAAAAAGTCTGGTAAGAAAAGCAAAATATGGTACAAGTATGACTTACAGAAGAGTAAGGGATACCAAATCCTGAAACAGGCTCGTCTGGACACAGGTGAGATGGTTGGCATTGAGAAGGAGGACGTCCAAAGAGGTCAGGCCCCTGAAGATCCCCTCTGGGAGTTTCTGAAGCAGGTTACCGTACAGAACTCTGCAGATAGAGAGAGAGAGATTACAAAGCATGGTGAAGAAGAAAGAAACAACATCAGAGAAGAAGATAGACAGTTACAGATCAATAAAAGAAATTGACAGCTCAATAAGGGCAAACACATGTTGCCATTTCAGCTTGGTTTTGTTTTCACCTTTGTTTCACGATCCCCCCCCCCACTGGTATATCTCTTTCCATTATTGGAGGCTGTCAGATTTTTTTCCTGAAGCAGATTTGCAGCTATTCAGCTACCTTCCAGAACGTTATGATAAAAATGACAACAGTGGAATACATGACGGATGAAAAATAAGAAGCAAAGAGGGGACACAAATTGTAGGTTGGTAACTACAGAATATCAAACTATGAGGATGCAACAAGCATGTATAATTTGGTGACAGATCAGAGGAGATGAAACCAAGGAAACTATGGTTCCTGGAATGAAGATGATTATGACTGTCACATGGTAGTTGAGGCCGGACTCTGCCTCGACTTCTCAGGTCTCGGGCAGCCTTGAAATCTCCATACATGTAGTTTTACAAGCCTCTGTTCAAGTTGGCCTGCGACGGCCCAGACTCGACTTAACGACATTGATAACTGTAACCCCACGCCCCTCCCCGACAACATCAGACAGGGACATCAGAGACTGATGAGCAGTGGTAAAACCAAAAAGACCATTAGCACCTATCACATATCAAAGTTTGGTTGATACCAATTTGGAGGTATTCTCTTGGCAAAGATCAGTAGATATAAAGTCAAACAGATAATTTGTAAATATTTAAACATCAAGACGTTGGGATTTTCTGATGATTTGGAATTACAATTGCTCCTATTACCAGTACAAATACAGAACAAAATGGTAAATAAATCTATGCACCTTCTATGCACAAGCAATGATACAACAACATGAATGCACCTACAGCCTATACAGTTAGGGAGTTTGTATTCAGTGCAACCTGCATTGATGCACGCACTGTACTCTTGTATTGGCTGCAGTATTTCCTGTCAAAATCCACACTGTCTAATAAAATCTGCAAATCTTATCCCTGTCTAGCCTTGTTTGGAGTTTCACCTCTCCTGCATTTTCCAATGAAAATGTCAATAAATTGAGATTAGGAGCATCATAGGCGAGTAGCATTATTGCGCCTTTTTGGTTAGTCGTAAACAAAAGGTCAAAGTTCAAAAGGTCAAGTGAGGTCAAATAAGGGTCATCATGTGCACTTTACATAGATGACCACAAAATTTTCCACTACGCCATGTTTTCTTGGAGAGATATTGATGAAACATCACTCTCTGACTTTTTCATATTAATTAGGTTAATTTTACAAACTTTCCACCCTCTACAGGTCTATCTTATTCTAAAATTATGTCACAGCCTAAACAATGGATACTGAGGTACAATAGCTCAAAGAAATTCACTTTTTTGCCTCTGATAGTCCTCAATGACCTTTGACCTCCACCAAAAACTTATAGGGCACATCTACTCAATATCATATACATACACACCAGTGTTCACGCTAAGGTACGGATAGCGTGAATCCCGCGTTTGTCTCCTGAATCATGCACAAAGATAAATCTTATGCAGGAAAATCCTGCACACTTTTCCACAGCTGAGGTTGTTGCTTCAGTTAAAAATACACACAACAAATTGCAATAGAATCTATACTGAGTGATGACTCCCTCCTTGATTTTGAAAATTCCTCTCAATTTTTTTTTTATTGAGGGATTCTGCCCATCATCAAAAGCAGATGCTCACAAGACTGCCTTTGAAACATACGGTCCACAAAAAAAAAAAAATAAAAAACAAAAAAATAAAATAGCCCCTGAAAACCTTATCACAAGTTGCACAGGGCAGCTAGCTTGTTGAGATTGAAGGATAATTGAAGGATAGCCCGTTGAGGGATGGGGACTGAACTGTTCCTTGGTGTGGGTGCATCACTGGTAATGCTATCTGGAGGTACCTCAATAAGACAGGTCAACTACTTAGACATTGTCAATAAATATCACCTCAATTCTAGACAATTCGTAGATCTGTCTCCTGGTGATACGTTCATGTTTACATATCTTGCGAAGCATATTTCACTAAGTTTTCTATTTGACTGTTTCCACAATTCCTAAAATGTTCAGCCGTTGTCGAAAATTTCTCCGATGGTTTAAAGTAACAGCGAAGATAGCTCTGTTACAAAATGATCATAATAAATACGAATAAAAAAAAACTCAAACTCATGCACGTTGCATCGAGGAATACAATCCTGATGGAAAATCGTCGTTATAAGACAATCATGAACAGGTGTCTGTTCATTTCTGTGAAAAAATTGTTTCACAAAAATATTGAAAAAGTGTGATACTCACAAAGCCTGGAGATTTCTGAGACCAAGGAAAGCATCTGGTGCGATCGACTCAATCTGATTATTACTAAAATCCCTAAAGAAGGAAGAATAATGTGGAGATATCATACTTTACTAATAGCAACCTTATAATCATGCCCTGAATGAAAAAAAAATTAAGAAACAATTACATGTGAAAAAAAAAAACAAGAAAGAATAGCCCTGCAGGCAACACATTAAAGGAAAACCGTTGAAAACAGCCTTCTAAATAGTCCTGATTATTCAAGTATTGTTTTTCAAATAAGAAGACACCATTGGGTAGTACAATAAATTCATGTACAAGAAAATATGAAGCTTTAATGAATATACTTTTTATTCACATTTTATTCATATTTTATTATGAGATAGCAACACCCACTAAGGTCTGCTCTCTCCTTTTTTCCATGGTGTGTAAGTCTTGACTGTGTATTAAATGTGATCTGTATCTAATCTTATGGTTCCACAGCTTTGGTTTCTGTGAATGATGTTAAGATGATGTTTTCATGTTAACTAAATTTTCAGGTTTTGCCCCTGAGTAATGACCTCTAACCTTTAATATTTACAATATTATAAAGGTCAATTTGTTCACCTTCATACAGATGAGATCCCTTACTATTCATGTTCTTCAGAAAGAGTATTGTTGCAGGTTCCCGATCCTTGTGATATCACATGTGCAAACTTCTCGACTGACATACACACACAAACATGGCATTTTTAACAGCTTAGGTAAAAGTTTGCATGAACTTGCCACAAGTATGCTAGAAATTCTATCCGTGGTTACCTTTTGTCATATTGTCATACTTCTCTTTGGCTGTCAAAGGTTAACATACTTCTCCACTGACCGTTCAAGTGTTTTATGTGGCTTACCTCAATATTCAGAAGAGAATCTGGAGGCTAGAGAACCTTTCACAAAAAAAACAAAAAAACTTTTGACTGCAATTACAGCATGCTTTAATTTGGGGCCAGTAACAGACCATTCCTTTTCTTGTCTGCCTGGGGCAACAAGACCAAACAGAATTATACTATGCTGACTGAGAAGCCAAACCAAACATGACAAATATCTCCTGACAGACAGCTTTCTAAAAAAAAAAGGTTTTCATGGAAGATTGATGAAAGACTAATGCAGCATTTAACATTTTACACCCTCAAATTAAACCCACTTACAGTCTAGTTAATTTTTTATATTGGCTGAAAGCTCTCGATCCGATGGCCCTTATCTGATTCTGCCCAAACATTCTGAAAAAAAAAAAATGGAAAGAAAAATGGCAGAGTTAAATGAAAGAATGGAAAACATTGGGTAGAGGGGGCAGTAGTGCTTCTATGTTATGACGAGTGCCGTTTAATGTGTCACAAGCGATCGGAGAATCCCTGCGGGGTGGTTTTCTTCTCTTGAGCATAACTTATTAAATTATTTATTTCATCTGTCAATTCAAAATGCAACAGCAGCTACTAACTCTTCTTGGATCGTTCAACTGCCCGCTGACACCATCAGCTAAACAATTACCGCTTCCTGTCTCTAATTTGCGACATTCAGCAGACAAGCTTGATAACCTTCAGGTCTCTTTGAAAGGAAGAGCAAAAAATGTTCCAAGGAAAGATGACAGCATTTGCCAATCTCCTCTCTTGAGATGTTTGCTTCTTCTGAAGAGAGAGAGGATCTGTAAAACTTGGCAGCCAGGTGCAGTCAAAACTAACTTTGACACCTGAAATGAAGAGTGACTTAAACCACCTGCTACACAACATGAAACAAAAAAAAAATCTGAGCATTGTCATTGGCAGTAGAGGGAGGGCAGGCTCCAAACTTCACAATGTACATACGAATGATAACTACAGTAATCTAAACTCTCTCATGTGTTGTGGCTACTGTGCTCTCTTCTGTAACCACACACTTTCAGCCAGGTCACTGTTCTTGTCAAGCGACTGTCATGTCTGGGTAGTTAAAACAGCTGATAGTGTTTCCTTTTAGACTAAATGAAGCTTTTGGAAACCTTTAAAAATACACCAAAACTAAATAGCAGATTTAATTCCATAATAAATGGCCTCACCACGAGAAATCTTCTAATGGCCATTGTGCAGAGGATTTGACAAATGTGTGTACAATTTCTACAACAGCAGTAGGCCTACATACCACATGGATGTCAGACATAGTGGAGACTACTGAAAACACAGAATCACTTGCTGATTAGCATTTAATTCAACAAAAATAACTCAGAAATCATCTCAGTTTAATCGGAGGTCACATTTGGGGAAAAAGCTACGTATACTTTAGGAGCACACAGACACAAACACACAAACAGAAAAGACCCAAAGCTGGTGCAATATGTTACACTGTACGGCACTATACTACACTGGCGGTCTGTCACGACTGTCACGGTCTTCTAGATGCTTCTGAATTTGAACCTTTTCCTGAACCTCTTCCCAGCAGAATTGAGCAGATTTTAAGAAACTACACGCCACAAATAGCATCCTATTCTTTTTAAACACAAATCTGAATTTACAAAACAGATTATTTTTCAGGACCATAACAGAAAAAAAAAAAAAAAAACACAAATCAGGGCATAATTCTTGGACATTTTTTTTGTCAAGGTTAACTTCTTCAAGGTAAAACTCCATATGGCTAATAAATTTTGGAGAAATTTCAATGTTTGATGATGTTCAACTCTTCAATGGAATTAGCTTTTCCCTTGTTAAAGGTACAACTTCTATCAATCCCTTGTGACCCAAATTTTGTAATTGTATAAAATCTCATGTCAAAGCAAACAACTGTGTTGCTGTAATCTACCTATCCTCGAGAGACCATTTTCAAGGTTGGCATGATACTTTCATAAGCATATGTACCTACCAAATGCTCAATAGGAAAATTGCACAGTGCAGTACAGATCGTGCAAAGGAATGGTGGGTGACCTTCCGAGATAATTGGCAAAATGCTGGCATACTCCGATATCATATTTAAGCATTTTTTCTATTTACCCATTTTGGAGACAGACTACAATCAGCAGGCAGAGTGTAATGAATGAGAGAAATGCTTGGTCAGACTCATAATTTTAGACTGATTATATGGCCCATTTCCTTGGACACCAGTAGTAACAGTTGGTGGTCTGGTCAACACATTTATGGCATATTGAACTGAAATTTCACAAAACTTGTCAGAAGTGTTTATTATTTTACACAGAAGCTGACCAACAGTCCACTGGCTGACACTGTTCGGCTTCAGTTTATGTTTCAGCCAGATGCATGCTGAGATGTCAGATTTAGCATACTGTCTGACCACTGGGCAGGACTTCAAAATGGGCAAGCATTCCAGACGTGTGCAGCACGTACGAAAAGACAGAAAATCATAACATCACATTAATGATGTAATCTTTTCACGGTGACCATCAAGCAGTTTCCTTCACAAAGGCCTGTGGTTGCAATGGTCTTCATCGAAAGAACTGAAAACATTTTCGGTCAAAATACTGTCAGTGGTTTGGACCAGGATGGCTGACCTTCTCCTGGTATCTGATATTTCCCTTCATATCTAAAGGTAAAATCTACTTCTTGTTTCTAAACTTAACTCTTTTGTTTGTCACATTTTTTTTTTTTTTCAAAACCCAACAGATTTCTAGAATGGCTAAATAAGACAAGGGACCTTGGCCAGTTATTTTCCTCCGGTCAACATCAAAGCATCCACGGTCCATTGGGTTATGTAGTTTTTATCTTTCCATGTGTAAACTTGGAGGCTTGCAGAGATACCTGTAGCAGCCTCTGGCAAGGCTTGGTAAATAGATGGATGATGTATCCCTTGTATCCTTGCACTACAAAACTCCTGCTGAGACAGTATTGTATTGGTGTAGGTTTATCCTGAGGTCAAAGGTCCTTGTTAAAATATTGGCATCCCCGTGGGACGAGTTAGTTTGTCATCAGCCAAAAGACTGAACCATATTTTAGCTACCAGGATTTGATATTACCCCAGTGATTTTAGTCAAGTTGTATCAATGCAGATGAATTTCACTGACTGGTTTCATTTAAATGACCAAAATTAAAGCAGAGAAGATCAAGTTGCATTGAAGATACAAAACCTTTGCCAGCGAATTTGCTTTACAGCTGAACTTTGCTGAAGAAGGCCATAGCAATATTTAGTTAGGAGGATGAAAATGGGGGTCCCAGGAAGGAAAAACATGAAACCAAGTTGTCATGAAAGAATCCATGTACAACTGCATCCATCACTTCACTTTCCTTTCAGTGTTGTCAAAGTCTTTGTATCATTAAACTGTTAGAGCAGTTTGAATAATGCATGCTTAGCTCTTCGATGATAAAAAAAAGAGGGGGGGAGATGGAGACAGAGTCTTGAAAGCAATTCAGATCACCTTTTCAGCATACTTCAACACATTAGTTGTGTTGAACTGTGGTACTCTCAAGTCTTCTTCAATCACTTGTACATAAATGTGGCAATATTAAAGTAGATTTGTTCATCTTTCACAATCCCCTTCCCCACGCCCCTAGATCAATGTTGTCCCAACGAAAAGATGTCCCAAACTTCAACATTGAACTGGGGAGCAGGGGAAGGTGTCCCACGTAGTTTTGTCGAGGATTGTGGGCACCCTCCTACCTCCAGCAATCAACTCCTTTAATAGTTGTGTTGAACCTTGGTAGTTGTGCTGCATCTTGGCACAATCACAGCTCCTACAACAACAAAATAGTTGTGTTGATCCGTGGTACTCTGAAGTCTCCTTGAATCGACATGGTACTTGCATTGAATATAATTGGTACTCTCAAGTCTTTCAAATCAACACAACTAGTTGTGTTGAATCAATGCATTTGTGGCCCTCTATAAGCAACACACTACACTGAACTGGGATCTTCTCTGATCTCAGGCCCTCTACGAGCAGCTCCTTCGTTCTCTTGAACCTTTGGTACTCTCTTTCATTGTGCAATCAACATACAAATTGTGTTGAATCTTGGTTGGTAGCCTTCTTTTCACGTCTCCTACCATCAACACAATATCCATGTTGAATTGTGGCCCTCTACAATCAATACATTATTACATATGTTGAATCTTGATTAATCTCATCTCTTCTACAATCAATACACTTGTTTGCGTTGAATCTTGTACTCTGAGGCCATCTACTAAATCGGTATTTACATCTTTGAAAGCCATGAAGTCCTCAATCATATAGGTTGCACAAAATGTACGCCGTAACTTCGTACTCTCAGAGCTTCTCCAGAACATATCACTCGTTGGGAAAGTTTTGCTACTCTCATGATGACACGTTCGTCCGAACTGAGTCCTCTGTCACGTAACACACATGTGCAATATTTGCTCAATCTTTGTTTTCACTAGCAGAGAATTATTTAACCTTCTTCAGGCCACCACCGTCGGATCGGTTGGCCGAGAGGCCCTGAGAAATGCCTAAAAAAAAAAGTACTTTTAACTTTTCAACTCAGTCATCTGATACACCACTTACGCATGCACCGTTCCTGAGATCTCTACCCAAATTAATGACATAATAAGCTTCCCTTCGATTCAAATCAAAATCATTTTGCTTTAAATGTGTTCAACATGTGGCATTTCTCAGGATATTTGTACTTTCTACTGCGGAGGAACAATGCCAACAAAAGAAAGCTGGAAAGATGGAAGAAAAGATGACATAAAAAAAAAAAAAAAAAAATCTATTCTTTGGTGGTTACATGTTGGTTGGTGGTGAATTTCAGTTGAATTTTATCACAACAGCAAAGTCACATCTGATACATTCCAACGTATATCACAAGGGGAGCAATTGAGAGAGACAACCTTTGATAAACACAATAATGGTTAGCCTTCAATTTCATTTCAAGTAGTTGTTTCAAGTTCAACGGTTTCATTACATCAGACCAGGTACAAATTAGAGACCTCATGGCAGAACACACCCTAAGGGAATCTACACGCATTGCATTTCTACTCGTTTAAACCTCAGAATGAAATAAAAATAAAAAAAGATTTCTTTCATTGCAAAACAATCTCATCCAGAATTGAATCGTGAACTGGTGATTTTAGGACAAAAGCTGACAAATAACACACGTAACACAAAAACTTTTGTAGGCAGTACAAAACACAATGACGGACATCGATTTTAGATAAGGTTACGTAGTGTTTCTTTTTTTTTTTCTAACACTCATTTTTCTGAGCAACCTTTTTGAAATGAACCCATCCTTGTGGAACTTTTGAATATTCATGAGTCGAAAACTTGACATGACAGGGAAAACAAATCCCGTAACAGAAGAAAACAAAAACATTTAAACTGGAACATTTTTTTTTTAAAAAAGTGGGATCTTTAACCAGCTAAATTTTGTCTTAAAGTGTGTTTTTGTTACCTACGACTTATTAGGCACTGACAACTTACATGAGAAACATTGAGTTGTGAAACTCACTAAACTTTAGCAAACTTGCCCAGTTTCCGTCAGAAAATGCTTTTCTTTCACGTACGTGGCAAGCGGTCAAACTAAGATGTTCCCCATGTGTCACACACAAAGGAACATTACTGAGTGAGCAATACATGATTCAATCTGGTTTTTGAAAAAATTTGTGACCAGAGACTTTCCACATTGGTACTCAATTCATTTGTGCATAGCCGGTACAAGTCAGGGTCAAAGTTAAAAACTTTTGATCAGTTTTCTTAACCGTGGGATGTGACACATGACTGATTACGCCAATTGGTAGGCACTGTCACACGTTTGTACCGTTTAAGATCTTCACAAACGTCTCGACTATCGACTCGATGAGTCCCTTTGAATTGGCGGTTAATGAGCGACCTTGAATGCTAAGGAGACAGACAAACGGAGGGTTTTTGAAATTTTCACCCATTTGGTCTCTGTCAATGTGGAGTGTTCACTGCCCATCACATTGCGAGTATAGCTGGGGGGGGGGGATTTCTTTACTCTTTACAAGGAAGCCAATAGTCAATGAATTCAAACTTTGTAGTGGTAACCTATCTTGACACGTTAGTTTCAAAAGGCTTCCAAGGCTCACATGAATAAAAAAAAACCCTTAGCCTCAGAGATTTCTTCAAAAATTGTGCAGCCATGAATGAAATGTTTCTTCCTGATTCCTCTGACCACTTGTTCCCATTTCCTGTCTGCAGTTTGAAAAACAGATCAAAGGCACATAAATTGGGTGTTTAGAAGTGTGCGTTTCTGCACGGGAACATTTTATTGCATGATAAACTCTGTTCACCGCTAGTTTGTGGAAAATGCAGGGCTATTTGAAATACAAGCCGGGAACTCAATACATGCAAGTTTTACTACCATACAACTCCACAATATTGACTTTGATCATGTGTACAAGACCGGTGCTTCACACACCCACACACATTCACGATACCAAAGATTCCTAAAGTTTGTCTACGAAATAAATTACAATAAACACATGGCTGTCAATCAAGTGCAGCCACCAAGAACATTATAAGACTAATGACCTTTATTATCTTTCCTAAGCCCACCATACTGAATCTAACTATTTGGTTCTAAGGGCATCGGTCACCGAAGAGATCAAAATAGCACAAAACAGATGAGTGAGGCAAAGTTGGACAACCTTTTTTGAGTGCAATATTCAGTTTGATCATGTGTACAAGACAGGTGCTACACACACACACACGCACACACGCACACACGCACACATGCACATGAAAAAAAAAAAACTTACACAAGGTGAACAAGAATATCATGGTAGCTAAGACAAAAAAGTCATCTTTATTAAATTTCTTAAAACTTTAGGAATTGTTCCTTGCCCTGCCTATGGACTTCAATTTGTGCTAAGCCAGAGGTTGTTCTCAAAGAGGAGATAACATCAGAACAATGCAAAGGTGTGAGTCATTGCCTGCAGTATTCTCTTTCATAGCCAGCAGTGTCTTGCCATAAAATATTCAAAGTATTTTCTCAGAGGCAGATACTATGAGATAGCAACCTGACTGAAAAGCCATGTGGCCTGGGGATACATTGTTGTAGGTAACATGACCCAAATCTTAGTATCAATATAGCAATTAATCTGTTTTGCTGCAATTTTTGTGGTGAACTGATGAGTATTTTTTAAAAGAAAAAACTCAGTCTGACCAACAATCCACAACTCTACGCAAGGTCAGGTGACCAAACCAGTAGGATCACGTCCTACGTCACCAAAGGGCATTGTGGCTACTGGATAACACTCTCGTTGATTCGAAGCAACTAACTGTCCAAGGATGGAGATTTCATTCCAGTTTTCTGGTGTAGACTCTGATGCTTTTATTTTAACAGTACCTAAAAACAAGCTGTCACTGGTGTGTCTTTTGCCTTCTTCATTCCCTTCTTTTCCCCTGTGGATACCTGCAGCAGTACTCAACAAATCCTCCCTGCCAGGGTGCCTGGAGCTTCTTTTCAGAGGTTCCAGCTCCTATCTTTTGAGCCTGAAAAAGCTCCCATCAGGCCATTACTAATGGATGCTACTGCCAGGACATTAACAGCCGACGATACTTTGTAAGTGTATAATCTATAGTGTGTGGGCACACTGTGTGACAAAAGTCATTAGCTAATTGTGATGTCTTTTTCATTCTACTTTGTAGAAAAACAAACAGAGGTAAACAAAACTGATGAGGATCTTGCAGGGGCAGGCAAAGCTTATGTTACACTTTCTAATGAACAGTTTGGACAGAACTGCATTGGGCATAACACTGGGTATTTTAAGAAACATCTCATGTGGTGAATTTCTGTCCAAATACTATTAATTGTGTACACAACAATGCAGCAATAACCAAAATCCAGATAGTTGCTCATGGCATCCATAATGATGCAGGTGGTCGTTCAAAGCAAGTTGCTACTTTCTCATGTATAGTGCTCCCTCTATCCTAATCTCAAAATGGTAAACAAAAAACAAACACCAAACATGTCACAAACAAATACACCCACGGACACATTGTCACGGCAACAACATTGGGCTTATCACCGAAATCAAAAACAAATTTGAAAACGTAGGCTGGCTGCTGCATCTTTTCCTAAGTTCTTAGATGCTGGTAACAAATGCAAACTCTATTTATGACTCAATGATTCTCACTTTAGTCGTCATAGTTTTTAATGTCGATCTTTGCATGTGCATTAAAGATCGGATGCCTCCATCACAAAGGTTCTTTGAACACAAACCACATGCTTCTGAATCCAATCGTGAAATTTCCGTCAATAACTTTTGCAAGACATTAGGAAACTTACACTTCAGTCATGTCGTATGGGAACATATCCGGTAACTCGGAGAGTCCCCTGCCTCTGCAATCGACAATCCCATTCTGGCAACTGCACTCCTTGGGACAGAGTGGTTCCACCTCACAGAGCTCCTCGTAGCTTTCATTTCCTGTGAAGGAAAAACATTATTCCCCACTTAGAAATGTAGCATTAAAATGCATATGAACAACAATTAAGTATCAACTACAATGCACACAGAACAAATAAGGAGAAGACTGACACTTTGCAAAATGTTAATTAAATTTATTAGTCACCAGTACCCACACATACCGCTTCATCGTTTCAGACCGTTCCATTACAATAAACAACCAAAAAGTAATGCTTTAACAACTACTACAAACATGAAATAAGTTTATGTTGCCTGGAAACTTGAAAAGAAATCAGCTGGATTTGTTAACCTCTTACATCCTGATAAATTTGGTGGACCAGATGCAAATAATGCATCCCCTTGAGAAATGCATCAACCAAGTTTAGTCTCTCTAGCTTTCCCTTCCATTTCTTGGTTAAATCTACAGGCTAAATCATCTGACCTCAAACCAAGCAAATTTCTGCTTTCATTTCAGTATTTTGACAACTGTCATGAGAATGCAAGCTTATGAAATGTTATACTAATCTCTCCTAAAACATTTTCACAGACGTCCCCCCTGCTTCCTCCATCTGCTCTTTGATGTAACAAATCGTTGAGCAAAGACGCAAAGAAATTTTTCTTCGCAACTTGTCAGGTGGAGATCAAAATGCACAATTAGTAAAAATCCTCTCTTTTTCCCCATTTTGCCAGAGGGAGAGACAGATTTAAGTAAACTGGATAATATTTTGTTGGTAAAGGACTATCAATGAAAGAAGTCATTGACTTCAGCGACCTGCTACTGTCCTCCAGACTGTTAGTGACTTTGTTACTTACCAATCTGAGATGCTTATCAGAGTCTACATAAGAAGACGGCATTTTAAGTTATGTCCACTAACATTTCTGCTGGTTACTCCATTAGCCTGGACTGCTCATTATAAGAGAGCATATTCACAAAGGAAATAAGTGTTTTAAAATATTGGTCTAAACTGGTAACACTGTTGTTATTTTTTTTTTATTTCAGGGTTCCTGCACCTTAAGGAAAATCATAGTAAAATTGCTGGGTACAACAATGTAACATGTGAAGTTCTTAACTGTTTTACATCTCAGAAAATCTGTTAGCAATTGAAGCTTACTTCAGGTTCCTTTCTTCTAAAAAAAAAGAAAAAGAACTGAAAACATGTCTCATGGATACTGAATTTTTGCACTTTCTTTGGACTGTTCATCATTTGTTTTGTTTTCTTTTTATTGTTTGTATGTTTTTGTTAAGCACCCTAAACACTTTCATTGATTGCCTGTATTATACTATAAGTCATGTTTTACCATTGCTGCTATTACTGCAGCTGATACTGCTTAGCTGTATAACTTCCTCACCATGTTTCAGTTTGACAGAATTGAAATACTTATCGAAATGTTCATCATCTAACACCCCAAGCATCCACAAGGCACTGAGTGTCAAACCATCCTGTTGTCTTTTTCCTCTCTGCGAAAGTTAAAACTAAGTTTTCATGGTGTTCCTCCCCAAGGAGTAGGGCTTCCATTGCCACTTACCAGTTAAAAGTCTGATTAGAGCAAACAAAATCCCTGCTGCTGCTAATGTAATCCAATCAGCTTTGGCACTGGCTCCTCGCAACGCGTAACACTCCACAAGACGTACTTCCCCACCTAGAAGATGATTTTCCAATTTATTCCGCTTGCAATTTGATTCTCTTACACTTGAACACCAACAACATGAGTTGGAACTCTTGGGATTGGTGTCCAGACCTGTTACCCTGGATAAGTGACTCTATCAATGACCTCAACATGACAATCCCTTAAAGGGACAATTTGAGGTGAACTTCCTTCGGTGAACCAGCAAAGACTTCACACGTGACATAGTCCAAATACTACTCCACTGATGTTATCTGCTTTTCAAACATTGAGGAAACTTACTTAACCAGAAAAGCTGGGTGGCACATGGCGTCTTTAATGCATAAAGCAGTTGGTTTATTGAGTTCCTCAAACTTCCGATGTCACCCCGATAGGATTCATCTGAGTTCTGTTAGTACTATTACTATACGTAAAACCAGATTTTACGCGGAAAAGGTTTTGTACCTCTTGATACAAATACCACTCACCTGAAGTGCTATCATGCGACAATCATGACTTTATTGTTTTGTTTCCTATTCAAGGTTGAAACAGCATATCAAACTAACAATACTAACCGAACGAGAGTGAAACAATGAAAAGCAATGCGAAAGTTCTGATCTAATGGAATGAGTCCACGTTCTATCAAGGAATGCAGTCTTCGTCTATCAAATACTACCGATCTAACTATCGATGTGCAGCCCAATTTGACTTCCAGAACAAAGCATTACTTTGGAAGTTTACTACATTTCAGTATCAGGACACCATCTTGGGGACCATCGATGACCCTATACCATATTGATCAAACCCTATACCATATTGATCATGGAACCAGAAGGTAAGACATCCCCCTGATGTGAAAGCTCGTGAACTGATTGAGTATGTCCTACAACACAGATATGAAAAGGGGCACATAGACTTGTTTGGTGTGATTTACGAAATTTTTGAAAACCAATGAAACAGTTTCCTTTAAATTAATGCCCTTATATGCAAATGGTGAAATGAATATCGGTGAGTGAGTAATTAGTGATTCAATTTGGTTTCAAAAAATTTGTGAACAGACACTTTTTGCACTAGTTCTAACTTGACTTTCACTACACACAGCCAGTAAAAATCAAGGTGAGGAATTACAAAAAAAACTTTGACAGGAAGCAATTTTAAGCATTGCCCTGTGGGTTGTGCCCCTCAAATTCCTCATAAACTTAACATCAACTCAATGTGTCCCTTTAAAGCAGTAACGTAACCCCTCTTTTTGACAGTACCAAAGACTCCTCCTCTGAAGTGCTCCATGTGAAGTATCAAAATTGGGAAATATTTTATCATAGACACACTTTTCTACAAAGTAATATTTATGTCAGGTAATACAAGATCAACAAATCATGGCTATTCAACAAACAAACTGAACCAGAATTTTACTGCCTATAATCTAGCAATTACTCTGGCTGTGTAAACATCTACAGTAAGAAAAAAAGTCTCAGAAAGTGGTCTTTCTGTGTTATTTTAACATTTTGGCCTTTTGCTGTTCCAACTGACCTTTGACACCAATAATAAGAACTATTTTTTATGACCTATCCGCATCTTTCTCAAGCATGGAAGGTAAGATCTCATCCCACCCTAACTTCTCTCTCAGGCAAAGCAAAATGCAAAGGTTCCTTTTTTTTTTACTACATCAAATAAACTTAAAGGGGGTAAAAAAGTTTTCTCAAAAAAAAAAGATATCGAAACTTAAATGGGGTAAAAAAGTAGTTTGAGACGTCTGGCACAGCTTGAACAGAAAGTTACTCCAAGTTCTTTGGATACTGAACTAACAGCCAGTTACAGGTGTCATGCAAGCTTCTACTTTTATAAAAGATTATATTTCATGCTGCACTGTCATCACTGTGATCCTGTTAATTTTAAACTAGTCAAAATCAAAAGTTGTTTTCCTTTGATATATTAGTTTTGGTCATTTTTTTTTGTATCAAGGATTTTCCACTGTTGAAGGTTTAAGCTGGAGCATGAGTTGAAAATTTGTCACTGAAAGTAAAATTCAGTGGAATATGTCATAGCCACTGCAAAAAACCTTTTTTAAACCATTATTGCATAAATGATTTTCATATCCATTCCCATTGGGTCTGTTTGATTTCAAGTAACAGTGACCGACTGCTATGCTTTCTTGGGGTGTCTGAATTTCGTAGGGCCAACAAAAATATTGAAACAATTTTCATACGTAAATATCTGGAAGTTCAGTGCATAGTTCTCTTTCAGATTTTGTGATAGGTGATTTTTTTCTCTACTTTTTCCTAGCTGAAACACTGACAACGAACAAAGATAGATGACCACTCAATTGCCAGTATAACTCATATTCCAGCTTTAAAGTCTACTTTTGTATTTAACTGTAATGTTAATCTGTTTGATTGGCATTTTGAGTGAATTGTTTTCCTCTTTTGTTCCATGCTGCTTCTGTCGTAGAAGACAAACAAAGCTTCCTCCTCTTGACCAAATCTAATTCATGTCAGTAGTTCAGAGGAATAATTAAAGAATTTTTTTTTACGGAGTCGCAAGATGTTTACCAGAACATCTGAAGTCTGTGGGCTGTAACTCTTCGATCTTGTCACCCCTCAAATGCCTTGGGCCAGCGCATTCTGTCTGAAGCCCCAGCTGGGGGCGGAGCCTGAGCCAAACAGACAACCACGAAAGGTAACAGTCACAAATCAAGTTGTTGTTTGCGAGCCTCCTGCAAATGATATCAGAAGTGAAAAATGAAGCATTCAAAACCCAGACTGACTGTAGACATCAGTGAGAAAGAGAGGGTGACATATGACAATCTTAATTTGAAAATAATATGGGGAGGACATACACTTACAGTTATCCATCTACATTGATCCCAAATTGCAGATTTCTTTTCATCTGCCAGAAACACTCAAACGCCATTTTCCAGAAGTTCTGGAACTTCGACCCCATCTCAGACATCGGCAAATGCATGTACATTGGACAATCAAATGGTTGGGGTAGAACAACATTGTCCTCTGGATAGCAGAGTGTGCAGTATGAGCACAATGAATTTCTAACTTATTGTCCAAGGCAATGTGGACAAAATTTGACAGGATCGGTGAAATTGAAGGTGTCCCTTGTCATGATGTATCAGTTTGCATTGCAGAAATATTTGAAGGCAAAAGTGTTGTTGTCCACCAGTAACTTGTATTGGTATATTTGCCAACATTGTAAATAGTCCATTCTTAGAAGTCATGTGACATGCATCTAGGAAAGAACTGGCCTTATTCGAAATGTGTTTCTATCTATTAATGTTTTCGAGATATGTCTGTCCTAAGTTTTGGAGAAAATGAAAATACAATGCCACCATATGTTGCACGGTCAGTATTTCTTTTGTTAGGCCTACAGATATTAACTCTTTATTACCTAATCACTGAGTTTCACATTGGTTAGTGGCGTCAGTATTTGTAAAGAAGAAAATGCATGTTTCCAAAACAAACAGCTCCCCCCCAATAAAAAAAATTCTCTATCGTTCTTAAAATAAAGGACAAGACAGATTAATAATTGTCCTTGGAATAAAGGATATTTTCCTTTGTTAAGTAAACAAAGGATAATATAAGACTTATCATGCAAGTCTCTCTCCTGATGTCATAAATTTGCACACCTAGTCCTCACAGAACGTTTGTAAACTCCTAAAAACTCATGTTTCCTGAACCCCTTTCCTGCATGACAGAACAAGACGTGATATACAGACATACCACAATGGTTATATGGTGTATCCTCTCGAGTAGGCATAAACATGTATATCATATGAGGGTTCCCTGATTTGCATACTCACCCAATGTTTATTCATAACGCAGAACAGAAACTTGCTTGTAAAATAGTCAATATCTGATGCATTTTGATGGAATTTGTGACTATTTTCAACATTTTTAATGATAAATACAGTCGACATGCCAAAATGTCATTTCCATGTCAAACCCCGGGGTTTTACAGAGACCCCTTAGTAGAGATTATTATTTTTCTGTGAAATTACTTAGCAAATCTACCATCTCTTGAATTTTTTCAGAACTTTTAAGTTATCATTTTCTTATTTTTTTTTCTGATACTATGTATGTAGGCTGGCATCTTCCCACTATGCACAATGACGGCAAGTCCACAGTGACGTCACAGGGACCCTACAGTTGCACAGCATCTATCCATGCATCACAGTCTTGGATGCAATGTGCAGATACTGCTTCAATATGGCTGCTTCAAATGACAAAATTAAGTCAGCATACTAATGCTATGGAGTAACTCTCAAAAATTTTGCCTCATATATTTGTATATTTTCCAGCCAATTCATATGTCTAGATCTGACAATCTGGGGGCTTGAAAGAACATATGGCCGGTTTCTTTCTTACATCTTAAAGTACCCTGGCTTTCAAACCCCTGTATCACACCCCACATTCTCTTTTTATTACCACCACCACACGACACCAGCGACCACAGGCCAGCAGAACCCACTGGTACCAGTGATTACAGAGACAAATTTAGCTCTCTCTCTCAATTATAACTTGCAAAAAGCTGTATTATTGTATTCATGACTCTTATGATTTCACCAATTCTCTCAAGTTTATCTAAGCTGGCACCATGCTGAGTTTTATTCCCAATTACTGAAATCTAACAGAGTTTGTTTTAATTAGTGTCATGGCATTGACCCAGCCAGACACACACATGCACTTTAGGGCCGACACTGAGTAGACTGCAGGTACACGACAATTGCTGCATTCCACAGAGGTGTTGCACCATGAACACCTGCGCGTAGTTTAAGAATTACTTTTTGAACTAGATCAATTCTACAGTATCATAACAACTTTTTAGAAATGCTTTTTTTTCTTCATTGTCACGTCCTTTGGCACATTTCAAGATTTTTCCACCGACTACGACAAAAATAAGAGCAAAACATATGATTGTTTGTTGGGAAACCATAGACTATTACATAAAATACTGTAATCATTTCTGAATAGTTCCTATAAAGTGATAACTGATGATGTAATACCATAAATGCCATTAAACTGTGCAGTGGCATATTCATTAGGCAAGCTTTTATAATTTTAATAAAATTTGCATATTCCCAATTTATTAGATAGCCTGATGGGGAATCCCACATCATAGATCTGGCTGTCAGTGTATTAGGAACTCTTCTTTTCACCAAATTTTCATGGATTTAAAGCAGTATTTACTTCATACTTTTAAAGTTTACATGATGTGCTTCACGGTTTATAGCATTTTATCTCTGTTGACCTCTTATAACCTTTGACCTACCATGCAAAACAACAGAGATTGTCTGCTCACTTGGTGTCTATAACAAACCAATAATTGCAAATCTTGTCTCTAATGCTGAATGTGATACTAAAATTTTAAAATTTATTCAAATTTTATCACTGTCTTGTTCCTTTAGGATCGAAATATGGACCTATATGTGAAAAAGTTCAAAGGGGGATGACAAAATCAAGAAATCTTGAGAAGTTTGATGACAATTGGAGATGCAGAAATGTTGGGACTCTTGTTTCTTTAATTTTGTAACTGATTTAACTCAAACCTCAACATGCAGAATACATGTTAAGGTTGCACATGTCATTCAATATCGGAGGTACTGAAATTTGGGCCTAAAGTTTGTTTGTTTTTTTTTTATTATTCCTTTTTGCTTTTATAAGGATGTTTCCAAGTGAAGCAGTGTAATCTACTTTTCCAAATACAGTGATACGTGGGTAATCCGTTTTCCCCACTTGTTATATTACGACAAAGGGTTATCACAACATATCAGCATCTGACCTGCTTAGCCACTTTCAATGCAGATGTAAAAGTGCACCATCCTTGCAAACTGACAAGCGTAACATCCGCACAATACAGTCAAGCCTAAAACTTTCATGGATAGATCCTCAAATGTGATCCTATTTGATGGTGTAGTTTCTACACATTACAACTAAACCGATGTTTCACAGGGAAACCTTTAAAATGACAACAGGGGCTCCAAAGACCATTACACAGATGCTACGATCCAACATTGTCAACGTTGTGTGCCATTATACCGAACGGAAGGATCGACAAAAGAAAGAGGCACCTGCAAAACGACTTAGAAAGATGTCAATCAATGTGAAGTGGTCAAAAAGTCAATCTTAGGTTTTGCAGGAATCCCATCAACCCACAAAAGTTTCTTCAAAAATTTAAAGTGAAACAATGCTCTCCAATCCACATTTAATTTGTGCCTGATTCGTTGAAGATCTCAAAACTAAACTGAACATGAATGTGAGACAAAAACACTGTCAATTCCATAGCTAGGACTCCAAATGAAGTTGCTAATAAAGTTAAAAGTACTCGACAGGCTCCCACACCAAAGGTTTTGTAAGGAGTACATGAGTACACAACATGGGCAAGAATGAAAATTCAAACCATTCTTGTTTTTGAGATATGTGGCACTCTGTTTGTTAGGATCATGTATACCCACAGGGAATCATGACATATTACAGTACTGAAATAAGTTATTTCAAAATTCAGCTGAAAGATGTGTACAATAATGATACCCACACAACATGAATAGACATACAATGATCAGATAATAATCTGATCATTCAAGAAATCCGGACAAAGGACAAGGCTGGTCGAGATCAGGCCAGCCAAAGGAAAGATAAAAGAAAACCAACTACCACAAACCCCCCCCCCTTCTCCCGGACACCCTCCTCAGCAACCTGCACCTACTGGAATATGCTCTTACAGCTCATTGAAACAAATACAGTATTACACATGACCATATACAGAGTACCATTTCTTTTATCAGAAAGGAGCTAACTTTGAAGCAAACCCTTTAATAAAAGGAAGGTTAATCTGCATTTAGTGGTTGGTTTCCACTTTTACTTCTGATGGAATGTACAGATGAATCTCTGGATCAAGGTACCTGATAAATACCTGTGAGCAGTTTCAAGTCCAGGAGTTATATACAACTCATGTTATTGCAGAAACAGTTATTATGGTTTTCACTACCAGAGCACATGTGTCCCAGTTCAGGGTACAGGAAACAATTCAATCTCTTTAAAAGCTTTCACATACCAGGCGGCGGGCAGATGGGTTGTCATTATGAACTTCACAAGAAATTTCCGAAGAGGGTCGTTAGAATTTCGAGGGGGCTGCGAAGAGTGACTGTTTTATGTACAAACTGGCATTAAAGATCAAGGTCACGTTCATTGCATGGAACCCGTCCTACAAGTTACCAGCATTCAAAAAGCATGGTGGAACATTGCATGACCTACTGAAACGTTGAGAAGAAAAACCTCACCGCAACGTCCAAGAAACTAAATAGGATCTCTGAATAGTGAAAATCAAGACAAAGCAATTAATATACAATTAAATTAGTGAAACTTTCATCTGGGTAGACATTTCAGGGGTACAGTCCTGGCATCATTGGTTATGTACCCCTGCACACATACACCCGGTGTGAGTACATAAGTTCATTACATGCAAAATGCGAAAGATAAATGATTCCGTGGATAACCAAAGTGATTCTTCTGACATGACTTACAGGTTTTTCAGGAAATTCATGTGGGTGAAACTGCTGCTGGATAACGTTGTCAGATTGTTTTCATTCAAAGCTCTGAGTGGAAAAGCAAAACAAATCTTGTTTACAAATCAGAGTTAACACAAACAGTCGAGTATCAGGCTCAAATTGACTTTGAAAAGGATTAAATCTCAATCATCATAAACATTTTCATCCTGTCGCCACACAGTCAAAGCTGTTTCACACTGTTTTTGACGGCATCATCAACTGCAGGTTTTCAAACCTTGGGTAACATCATATTGCAAACACGCTATGCACGTACCAATCTCATCCAACTGAGATACACACCTCCAGAAAAATCAAACGAAGATCAGACTTTTCCGTTGAAGTTAATGCTTACAGTAATTTACTTCTGCGTTAAAAGAAAAGCCCAGACAATGTGCAAAATAGTCTCTGCAAACAAGAGCCAGCAAAACCATTGGGCAACTTTAATGTCATTATGCTGTGAATGAATTATGCAATATGCAAATTACCAGGCTGCCTTGAACATTATTTTTTGCAAAATTTGTTAAAATTTAAATACTTTCATGCACCAAGTGGGTGTTGTTTTTACGAGAAAATGCCTTGCATGATTCCTGTTAATAATTCCTCACTTGTAACAGGAGTTAATTGTCTGGGCTATTCTCTTAAATGTAGATACAATGAATGAATTTCTTAGCTATAGTTTCTAGTACAACTATGGACTGCCATATTCACTAAATGGCTGTTCAATGATCATAGAATTTTGAACCAAAATGCATTCTGCTTGAGAGTTTTCTTGTCAGTAGTGTATTACTTAATTACAATGGCAGTGTTTTCTAAACAGAATTACTCTAATAAATTGATTCTCAATGGCTTCGTACTGATATTGTACAATTATGTTCAAAAGCCTGTATTGATGCATGGCAAAAATATATCACAGTCAGTGTCAAAACCACAGTAATAATGACTGGGTAGGCACATATTGCCATACATCTGCATTGCGTATGAGCATTCTTAATTTCTTTTGTTTGTTCATTCTGCCTATTTATACCTCTACCCACTCCTACAAATATACGTCACTTAAATACTTCTTCAAGTAAATATATTTTGAAGTCAAAGTGTAATTCTGTAAAAAATTCAACTATGCACAGCATAACATTAACTCCTCAATTGCGATTTCCCCTCCATCCCACCCTCCCACTGGAAATTCTGGCAGATAACAACATCCACAGAATGTCTAACTTAACATACAAATAACAAAAAAAAAAAACAACACAATGTCTGAAAGTACACACTATCTTACACAGTACTTCTATTGTGCGAAGGAATGAAGAACGAAAAAGAAAAAAATATTTGCTCACATCCTCTGCCTTTTTTCAAAAAAAAAAAAAAAAAAAAGAGAAAATTTTGATTGAAGTGAACTATCTACTTTTTCTTTTTACATACAGTGATTCAAGCATCCGCAGTGGCCTGAAGCTTCCCTCCATTATGCAGCTTATTCTGTTGCCGTCTAACCTCCTGTAAAAACGATAAAGGGGAAACAGAAAGTTGGGGGGAAGGGTAAAAGAAAAGTGGAAACACGGGAATCATAACAAACATGCAAAACCAAAAATTTGACAGCTAAGTGAAAGGTTACCAAGTATCTCATCAGAGAAAGGATCAGACTGGGGGATACTTACGATAGGATCAACATTCTGCTGTGGTTTTCACACATAGCAGTGTTTAACGATCTGTCAGACATGACCGAAACTGATCCTTTGGTCCAGGGTAGTGGTTGGGGTAGCATTTGTTTGGGGAGGGGGGCAGGGGAAGGTCAAGATAATGAACAATGATTGGGAGGGTTCCATCGTGAAATATTTATGGGCGTTACATGAAAACCAGTGGAACATCATGCAAGAGATGTAGGCTAATGAATAATCTTGAAATTGTTTACTTATTCGTTAAAAAAAAAACAGTAAGAGATCATAAAGACTATCTACACTGGCCCCCAAAATACACCAGAAATCAAAATATTGGTCTTTTTTTCTAATGCCTCATTTATCTTCTTTTTTTCAGAGGTTACTGTTTTTCTCATTGCGCCATTAATGTCTAATATGACCTTCGCAGATGTCTGGATTAAAGGTCCAGTGGTTCCAGAACTTCTGTGGAAAGAGCGTCAAAATGCTCCTTTGCAAACCGTTGCAAAAGGGTAGATTGGGAGCCAATGCAGACAACCTTTGACCTTTCATTAACGGGACATTACGGATTACATAAAAAAGGGATCAATAGCTGTGTCCATTGCGACAAAAATAATACTGCACTGTTGACATTGAGTTTGTATAAAAAAAAAATTGCCAGAAGTACATACTTATGCAAATGAGTTGAAAATGGCAATGCAAATGATGACTATTAAAGTAGCAGACAGCTTTTGAAAAAGAAAAAAAAAATTACAGAAAACGGCATCATAGAAACTATTTGGTATGTGGTTTAATAAGAAAGTTGTGATTGTTTTAAATTTGTTTGATTCGCAATTAGCTCTGATGATGACGCATGCTGACACTGCAATCTCCTTAAACTGAAATATTTGCAGTGTCCAAGTTGAATGGTGACCCCGAAGTGCTGATGGTAATGGAAAGAGATTTTATTGCAATGTCACACATAAATGCATGGTACATTCATGACTAACACCATTACGGGGTTCCTGCAGTTTCTTGGCAATCAACATTTCCACGGCTTTTCCCAGGACTACTAAATCGGTAATTTGCATGCAGGCATTCCTCCTGACATCTTACATAAGGTTTTCAATTTTGACTGCAAAAGCCAAGGCAATATGAGATGATGGGAATATTAAGTCAAACTATGACTGAGCATACATTTTGACATTACAATTAAGAGAGTAACAATGTCACTTTGTGAAAAATTTCCAGGACTTAATTTTGAGAATGAAACTCAATTTCCATGAATTTCAAATAACTTTCCCCATTGTTATGACTATTTCATGACGCAGGAATCCTGCGATTACGATCTTTCACAGTAAGACAGAGACAGAATTTTCTCCTTGTCATTAATGCTATCATGATAAAATACCAACAGCAAAACTAATGTCTTCATGGGTTCCTAAAATCAGAACCAGAGTAATTTCTGACTCACACCTGTCGAGTACCCAGGTACGCCATGAAAATTCTGGGGCCTATTGTTAACACTAGCATTTCACCAGTACCTTACTTCATGGTCGGAAAAGACAATTTTATTTGACTTTCAAATTCAACCTGACATAAATTACTCCACAGCCGTATTATGTTAATATTTATGATACATCAGGTATGACAGATAACAACATCTGATATTGACCTAGAGAATTGTTGTTGTCAACCCGAAGAAACTGGGTGAAGTAGTCATTTTGGAAATGGTATAGTCAATGGGCAGGTACCCTGGCTACCCATGACAACTAATTCAAACTTCAACAAAGCCTTAAAATCAGAAACAAAGGCATACATTGCAATATTTTGAGATGGAAGCTACTGACTGCATTAAATAAATGGCAGCAAGCAATCCTTGTGAATGGTATGTATTTAGAGCAGCTCAGCAGACTGTATAAGCTTATAATGCTCCCCCAACTTCCAAATGCCACCATACTGCTTGAGATATATATATATATGTACATATGCATTTTTTCTGGCTGCACTGCATGAAAGACATGAATGAATGTACAATAAAACAGGTTGGGTAACCATGGCAACCAACCGTAAGAGAGTTGGCATTCACATTTCAAAAAAGTATGTGAAAATAATATGATCTGCATCTTCTGTTTCCATGAATGAAATAATCTGCTACAGTTGAAAAATATGGCATGTGTGAAAGTATCAGAAAACCAAAACATTCAAATTTCTCCATGAAATGGCATCAGAAGTCCCTTCAAATGGGCCAATCCATTTTATAACACATGTACAGAGAGTATACAGCAAATCACACAGACACCATCAAATAACATCATAAATTAAAGATGCTATGATAACCATGTCAACAAGCATCATTTACCTCCCTTGCCAAAAAAAAATGTTTTTTTTTTATCTGGGTTTCAGCATGCAGAGTAAAATACACACCAGCTACTAGAACTCTCTACTTCTTCTCACCATGCCTGGCCCAACTGAGTCTGATCTACCCTTATAATCCCCTCCCCTTCCCCCTCCCACTACTCTTTCACCCCAAAACTTCCCTTTTTCAGAGGATGACAGTTACATTCAAAGCGACAAGAAGGTCCAACACGGGACAATAAAGGCTATTTCTCTGCACTACTTAGTTAATTACAACTGCAAACCTCTGTTTTATCGCCTGCAAGCAATTCCGATGAGAAACCGCAACCTCTTTGCTATTACAAATGCGAGAAAACAAATGTGAAAATAATGACATACTTGCATGGTAAGTATAAGGTTACTTGCACCTACACCCTTTGCACCAGATGACAAATTTCACACAAAAAAAGACAAGGTCAAGATAAAGGTATGAGCAAATCACAAGTTCAAACAGGGGGGTATATGCTCATCGACAGGTAATAGAGTGATCACTTTTCCAAGAAAAACGTTTTGAAAGCAATGGCTTGTGTATTTCACTTTTAAATAGTGGTAGAACACACATATAATACTCTTCAACCTGTCACATTTTTCGACAGTTGAGTGAAGTCTTTCTCTTCTCCAGTATTGCTGGCACCTCTCGTCCTTTTTAATTACATTGTTATCGCCTCTAAAATTTTAATTTTCGTGAGTGACTGACCTTTGTGGTCCACTGGTGAATCCCTTTCCTGTCGTACCTAACATCATGTAAACACACACGTTTCTATCACCTATTGATGTGGGGGGGGGCCACAATTTGAAAGCCTCCTTACTGGGGACTTCTGCATTTTGAAAGACATTGTTTATGTTTCACCATCTCAGGGGGTGGGGGAGGGGGCAAACTTACATGTTACTATATTGACAACTTAGAGGATGCTTGTTTCCTTAGGTTCAACTTGTACATGCAGAATGGAGAAAACACGATCACAGCAGCATAAACTTATTGAATCATTGAAATCCAAATATCCACTGTGTCATTCATGTTGAGAAAATGGTTTGTTTTTCACAAAAATGGCAAGGAAAGTAACACATTGTTGACCCTTTGATTATCCACACACACTCCACAATACACAATGAGCACCGGAAGTACGGAGCCCCAATTTGGATGTCGTCTGATGACCTTGCACTTTGTGTGTTGAGATCTTGCAATACACACTCCTAATACACAGATATGCGCTGAAACTCCCTACTCCGAGCAATGTCCTTAAAGGGAAATAGGGCATTTAGAATACACCAACATGACATGCAAAGAAAATAGCTTTAATCATTGTTAAACCATTCAGTCTCATCAATAAACATCTACCAAAGCTTCATCTTCTCAAAAGATTATGCATGTGATGAGTAACGGAAGATGCATCATTTGAATTTTGAAAAGTTTGGGTGAACAAATTAGTGTTGAGCAACAAATAACTGAAATTCGATCTGTGAGGGGCTTATTTCTTGAAAAGAAGGCTACAGTTCTTCCTTATTTTGAATAATCTATCATTCTACATCCACAAACATTGGTTTCAAAAATATGGATGTTTTCTCTAAAACAAACGCCCTATTTCCCTTTAAAACTGCTCTTAGAATACAGTGGGGGAATTGTTAGCACTGTGAATGTTGGGAATTTGGTGTATTTAAAATCGGGGATATCATCACCTCACGGGGTATCTCCAATATGAAAACAGAACCTTGTCAAAAAGTTTTCTTTGCATAAAATTATTCACAAGTCCTCAGCACACACAAATATTTAAAGTAGCGATTAACAACTTTACAGTACGATGAAGTGAAGAAATGGTCCACTAAATATTTGAACAATTCTGTCGGCAGAGTTTCAAAGAGGATGCCGTTGAGAATTTTCAAGAGGAATTGATAAAGAGAATTTATGATAGCACCAACATGCCCCATCTTGAGTGACATGATTCTTAGAAACATGGTGGAAAGGTTTGACACCAGCTGGCATCTTTCTTAACCTTTGACAAAAATCCATCTTATACTCCAATGCTCTCATAACTGTAAACCACCATCACATCTTCATCTAAGTTTAAAGGACCTCTTTGTTTTGTGTATTTCTATCACTTCACATGAAAACAAACTCATTTTGGTATTACACACACACCTTAGCAACCAGAAACTAAAATACAACACGGAATGCCCTTGACGAATTTGCAAGACTTCCTTAACTTGTTATTTGAGGCCATAAAAATGGTAAATTTTTCCAATTAGGTGATGGCTCTAAGGAAGTGACCTAATGGTCTGTGCTGTACAATGTGTTGAACTTAACTTTCAAAGAGCTTTCCCTGCTTCAATGGAGGATTGAGATCGGCAGACTACGCATTTGTTTCTATTTGGTCTTTCTGTAAACATACATCATACATAACTATGTGTCACAGAAACTTCTATGAGGGACTGACCGAACACTCAAAAAATTCTGTCTGATCAATAAATTCAATTGTTTAGTTATATCACACCTTTGAGTGATGTTTTTTTTTTTCTCAAAATTGTTCAAAAAGCAGGAGTTCTATTAAGAAATTAATCCAGCATTACCAACAACTGTTTTACTGTTGTTGTTCCTGTCTCACTTGGGACATTGAACAGAAAGGGGAAGTTTTTTTTTTCTTTTTTTTTTCTCAAAACTACAAGATACCTAGGCTGCTTTGAAGATAATTTCAATTTCCTTTAAGTGTGAGAAATTGAGAATGTCCCCTTAGTGGTACTTATTTTTTCTTTGTTCAACAACATACCAAACATGACTTTTGGAAAGTTGTTTGCAAACTCTTCAGTTTCAAAACAGTTTGCATTTTTCCTCATCTGTCCGGAAATCCATCAGATTCTAATCCTACGTCGAAAATAACAGGTGCTTCAATTTGAAGAGACTTCCAAGCAGATCAACGAAGACATAAAATGACACACACACACACAAACAAATACAAACACACAGATACACCTGAATCGCTCCAATGAGCTCAGATATGAACGAACGAAGCTGTTCATGAAAAACATCGAATTATCAACATTCGTCCACAAAGTATCGCATGGATGCCAAGTTGTCCTCAAGGAGATGAGGGGGGAGGGCAAAAGATACCTGAAATGGATGTGGCTTAATAATGAATGAAAGTGGAAAAATAAAATTGGTTAAAAAAGCAGAATATGTGAGAATGTAGGTAGAATATGAACAACAATTTCTACCAGAAAGCTAAATGAACTGCAACGACAAAAACGACAACAAAATTATGGCGTGTGAAAAACTTATATATGTGAAATTATGTGGTGCAGAACCGATAAAATATTGAAAGGGGTGATATATGTTGCAAAATAAAAAAAAAAAATACAATGATGACTGGTCGTACAAGGTGGGAAACTACTGCCACTCGGATCTAGCGTAACACAGACTTACAGTTTTCGAATCGAGGTGAGACCTCGAAAGGCATGTCTCGGTAAAGACGCCAATTTGTTCTTGCTGAGGTTTCTGTAATAGACAAACGTTGCTTGAACAGACGGCATGCATATCAAAAACAGAGTGTGTCGTAACTTTGCTAAATGCTTCTACTGCCTATGATCTATGTAGAACATATAAGCTTGATCAGAACACAGCAATCTGCAAGAAAGCTTGATAATAGGTAGGGGACTAAGTGTCAACAAAGGATCTTGGGAAGTCACACCAAGTGCTCTTTTCAAGACTCTCTATAGACCCGTGGGAGCGGGGCTAACTATAATCTGGTGTATCCATATTTGATATGTTCATAAATTTTTGCCGGGGACTTCTGGTTCAACAGTAAGATAAAGAGAGAGTGTCTCACTTCAGGATGAAGTTCGACATTTCACAATTTCTTTTGTAAACACAGAAACACAAACAGATACACAAGGGGAAGTTGAAACTCAGAGATTTGACAGATACAGCCACAAGATACTAAAGGGACTCTTGGGCTTCTGCTTGGTGTGGAATTCTAACAAAAAAAATTAAGGTATGGTGGGGGGATATAACCACTAGCAACTAAGGAAACAAACTAGACTCTTAGAAAAGAAAGCATGTGATTGTGGGAATTAAAACAAAGCGGTGCGACCAAGCGACTAGCTACAGGGACTGAGTTGAAGAAAACCAACAGGGATTCCTGGCATATCAAAAGGAAATTAAAAGCACATCTTAGAGGAAAAGTCTAGATCTGGTTTTTCAACTAATAAACTATTGTACACTGTATGCTGTACGACTAAACAACTGAGTGTGCAACAAACAAGCAAAGACATTAATTGTTCTGCCGTGGCTGGGGTTACTTGGAGGGACAGCCAGCTCTACAACTTACAATCTTCTCAGTGAACTTAGATCTCTAAAAGCCTTTCTAGGCAAAGACTTGAGTTCATTCTGGCTGAGGGCTCTGAAACAGAAAAGAGATACAAACCGACCCCCATAAGAGTATAAAACCAACTTCTCTGAAGTACCCCAATTGCTGCAACAAATATAAATGCCGCAAGTTATTATCACAAAACTCTCTCAATTGTACAGCACTGTAGATGGAAATGCAAACAAGGAACGGAGTGTGATGTTTTTTTTTATCACATATCAGCAACAATTTTGGAGATATTCATGTATCTTTGGTGCATATGATCAGTCAAGATATTTGTTTGCATGTCAAAGTATTTTTCTTGCTGTTCCTTCATCCAACCAAACTGCCAGTCTCTTTGTCCCCAACCCCCCTCCCTCCCCCTTCTAGGAGAGAGAGAGAGAGGTGAGGACAAGCATGAATGTATATTTGTATATATGACCTTCAAAACCGACCATAAATAATGGATTGTTCCTAATACTTTGTTTCTGCAATTTAAATTTGTAAATTTTCTTTCCAGAAAAATAAAAGGTTAAGTAAAAGCTGATGAAATGTAATACTACTTCACATTGAAAGAGGTAATCCTGCATGCATATTCATCATCACATTATAAGGTGAAAAGAAACCTATCCATTATGAGCCCAAAATCTACCGAATAGAGTTCTAAAATTGCCAACTCTGTTAAACAATTCCACTGCAACAACTCACTGCCGTGTCTGACCTGATATGCACTTTTTTTTCAAAAGCAGATCTCTGAATAGGAACCTGCACTACCAATACCTACGAATTTATGACAGAAAATGATCCTTAAATAACTGACCTACTAGATACCCTACCAATGCTACAAACAATACACAAATTGCACTTGAAAAAAAAGCAGACAGATGAAAAAAGGCAGCTACAATAAGATCTCATGTTGGTCAATAATTTGGTAATTTATAGAGTCAACATAAAAAGGACTATTTATCTGAGTTTCTGCCAGTATTGGCTAGTTGAGTTTGCAGCCAACACTTCTTTGTTTTGCAAGTTAATCCAGAAGGTAAATGGACAGTCGATGCAATGGTTTGGCTTTCATTGCATTTTGCTTTCTCTTCATATTATTAAAAAGCTTCTCTTGCAGGTTGCTATATGCTTTTCAAGACAATTTGCAGATTACACATTTTTTTTTTCACTTTTTTTTAAGAAAAAACTACAACATGATACTACAAAATTCAAATTTCAACATGTGTTAATACAATGATCCAAAAATGGTGACTACTTGATGTAACAAACTTTAGCAAACATTTAAAATTAAGCAAAAGCAGGGTCATATAAATGTAGTTGACAAGGATATTGGTAGTAAAACTGCCAACTTTGATGAGGTGGAACTACTACTGGGTGATCACCGCCAGATGCTAGGCCCACATGTCTTTCTATTTTTTTAGTGTATAAAGCCATTTCATTAAACTGGCTTTTGTTTGATAGTAAACTAAAACAACCAAATGGTGAGAAGGCCATATCACCAAATGAACTGAACATTACAGGAATGAATCCAAAAAAAAAAAAACACCGATAAAAGCGTATCGGTGAAATATTGCTGGCTGGAACAGGTTGAATCATGGAATAAAGAATTTTTGAACTGGTAATAACATAAGGTTGATCTACGATGGAATAAAGTATGGTTGAATCATGAAATAAAGTATGCTCAATCATAAAATAAGGTATGAACCCATTAACGTGAAATAAATTTAAGACCGTTGAGTACAGAACCATTGAACAACACAGTAAAGTCTCGTTGACTTCCGTTTTGCATGACACCACGGGAACATCGTGTATAGGTAATTGTAAATATGTGATATCTTTATGCATCTCAAAATCCGTGCTTGGCACTTTGTGACGAATGTGGTATTTGATCGATAAATGGAAGGATAATTGGCAAGAAAACCAGTCACCTAGTAATAAATGAATAATCAGCAAAACTGATTTCTCAGGGCACTTAACTGATCAGTGACTGGTCATAAAATCTTCAATAAATTCGTAAGCCGACCAACTTTGCCTTACGTTGTTGAGCACATGATTTTTCTCTGTAACTTATTTGAAATTTAATAATTATTACACACTTTCATAACTTTATGCTTTTCCTGATGCTGCAGCCTATTACACTGGCTTCAACTGTCCACAGATGTGCACCCTTTGAATGTTAGAAGTCATTATCCAAGCTCTGATCCAAAACTGTAGAATTGGTGATCATGTAATCATGTTCATATATTATATGAACATCTGTGTCCTGCCCTTATGATCAAAGTTACAAATAGAGTGACAGGGAAAAATTTCCCATGTTCCTCTACTTTTCCATCTTTTCCACTAACCAATAAAGCAATGGGGCTCCAAGTCCATGTGGCATGATTCATGGAGAGAAGCTCCGTTTGAAGCTTTGGAGTGGAAAGCCCTCAATCATGACTGCACAGATCTATAGCTGCTTCTCCATACAATCAAGACATACCGTATAGCCAACATTAAAATTTATAAACTAGCTGTCTGGTCTGGATAACCACATCATGACTGTTGATCAAAGTTTTTACATATTGGGAGGCAGGAACTACTTCTGTGTCTCCATCATTCCAGAAATAACATTTCGTGCAGCATTGATTAATGTGTGCCGACACAAGAAGAAGGCTGAATCCCACTGCCTTACCAATATCATGTAAATTCTATCAGCAGGGACCATCTATACACCACGTGCTTCTTACATACAATGCTATGCCTGAAGCTGAAACGAACTGCTGTTGCTGTGTGACATTTATAAGAGGTCACGCTTTGACCTCTGTTTACTTAAAATAAATCAACAGGGACCAACTACTAACTACTTCCCACATCTTACCATTGCAGCTCAAACAATTTTCTTTTAAAGACAATGGATTGTCTCACGAATCAGAAGAACGCCAGAGCGTACTTAGGGTCATCCTGCCGGCACTGTGTAGTTTACGAAGTCAACTCTTAGTGACAGTGACAAATCGGTCAATACACAGTGAAGACTACAGTAAACTATAACGTGGGAGTGACATGATGAATTCTGAGGCTCGATTCATGGGAGACGATGAGACCATCCGTTGTCTTTACTATGTATTGCTTCCACAGATTTTCAGGGTTTGACCTTCATTAAATTCAAATAAACTTTGATCTCCATGAAAAGCATTTAGGGTCATCATCTACTTAACCAGTAAAGGGTTATCGACATCAAGTTTGCACAAGTCAGGTATACACCGGTAAGTTCTTGAGATGTATCATGTCTACAAGGCGCACAGTATCATCACATATAGACAAAAAGACCCTGCATCACTGTTCCATGAGGTTCCATTTTTGTCTCTGAGTGCTTGTGGCAAGGAGTCATCAACAACTTACGAAGGCAGAGTAAAGACTTCATCCCACCAAAAAGGCAAGGCTATATAGTCCACCAGATAAAATAGGAAAACTAGAATTGCAAAAAATTCATTATTAGTTCAATGAACCAAAACCTAATGTTACCATTTCCTAAACCTTCCACTGATCAGTACAAAATGGATTGGATTGCTAGGGTCATTTGTAGAAATGTCCTTCTCGTTTGACTTTTTTCTTTTAATCATGCAGTGAATTACCGTGCAAAGGTTCCTTAAAGAGAGTTTTAAATATGACTATCATAATATTTTTGTTCATAGCTACCACCTTTTTCAAGTGGTAACAACAAAAGGATTACCATTGACTGTGTGGGAATCCCAAAAGGGAAGTTATTGAGAAATAAAGAAATAGAAAAAATGGAACCTGAAGGGAAGTAGTTTAAAGTGCATATAGGTAATTATTTTGAGCATGAGGCCAATTTTGTGACATTCTTGTATCCCACGTTACTCACAAACCGGAACGAACATTGACAACTGTATGTATGAACTCCAGAGGGTATAAAGCTGGAATATGGGTTGAAAATTTGTCAGTGAAAGCCCAATTCCACGAAATATGTCATAGCCACTACAAAAAGCATTGTTTAAACACCGTTTTTGCATACATTAACATCCATTCCCATCGGTCTGTTTAATTTTGGGTAACGGTGATTGACTGCTATGCTTTCATGGAGAGCATGAATTTTGTAGGGACAACAAAAGGTCGAGACAATTTTTATATCCAAGTATCTGGCAGATGAGTGCATAGTTGTCTTTCAAATTTTGTGACAGGTAATCTTTTCCCCTACTTTCTCTTCCCTGAAACACTGACAAAGAACAATGGTAGATGACCAGGCGATTGCCAGTACAATTCATATTCCATCTTCTAAAGACTCTACACAAATTGTCAACTGAACATAATCGTCATAAACGAAGTTGCATTGATTTTGTGGAAGGGGGGGAGGAGGTTTACCAATGGAAACGAAGATGAGAAAAAAAAAGATGCAAAAATGCATTTGAGCTAGGAAAAATATCTAAAACTTGTTGAAAATTGAACTTATCACCATGTAACAACTTACAAACCAACATATAACAATTTGACAGCCATGTTTACTCAATATACCGTCAATAGGAAAAAATCAACCACTCAGAGAGAGCTAATAGCTAGATGCATTTTCCCTCCTCTGAAATATGGTCACCCAGAGAGGTTTCACATCTTTAGGACCTGCAGTTGCAAAAAGACTTTTGAACCTTAGCTGCACGCTCAAATTTGACGATCAGTTCTACAGACTTACGCCTCATTTTGGGCAAATTTTCACACAAAAGAACCGTACAAAATATTGACATTCGTGTAGAGCGATATAGGTCAACGTTTTTTTAAATGTGGTTACTCTCTTGCCATAGCAACCAATTCATGTGCCGCTTCAGCAAAATGATGGAATGATGATCATTCTCCTTAATATAAGGCCTACTACTCTCAATTCTACACTTTTCACAGAATAATTTTCAGTGGACAGTATAACATTGCATACTATGCCCTACGAGTACATTAACGCTGCATCAGCAGCTGACTTACAAATTTCTCAGCGAGGCGAGTCCTCTGAATAACTTCCTGGATATGACAAGCAACCTGTTATTGCTGAGGTCCCTGAAAGCAAGAGAAAAAAAAGAAGAAAGTAGCTATTTAATATCCTTGCCACTAGAAACATAAATGTTCAGAATAGGTACAATGATGATAACTATTGAATGCAGATCCAAATTGCAGCTCCTGAAATGAAACATTTACAAAAAGGTGAGGTAAGTCTATATCATTTAATGCTTATAGCTTCATGCTTGTAAACTTTCAGTAACACCAATTTGACAGCATGATTTTCTCTCAAAATACTACTTATTTTCAAAATAGCAGTTAAAGTTGGAATATGAGTTGTACTGGAAATCAACTGGTCATCTATCTTTGATCTTTGTCAGTGTGTCAGGAAATTCAGAGAAAATAGTGGAAAAGATCACTTGTCACAAAATCTGAGAGAGACCTATGGATTCGACTTCAAGATTTTTGAATATGAAAATTATCTCGGCATTTTTGTTGGCCCTACAAAATACAGACTCTCCAAAAGAGCCTAGCTGTCAATTACTGTTTGTTTGAGATCAAACAGACCGAGGGGAATGGAAATGAATATTCATGTACATGGAAAAGTGGGGCTTAAAAAATGCTCTTATTTTTCCTAGTGGCTATAACATATTTGACTTTCAGTCGCAAAATATGACAACTTTTCAACTCATATTCCACCTGTAACAGTTGATGGGTCCTGAATAGGGGACACACAACATATCATTTTGTCATGCACTGTTTTACGATAAACAATGGATGAGACTTCTCTGTGCTGAATAGTGACACACAAAAATCTTAACATTATATTCTAAAGTAGGTATGGTTAAGCAGGTAGTAGTAAGTAGTTACTTTTCATGTGGTAAATCTTCAGCGTTCAGATTTGTTAGTTCATGCTATTCATCACTAAATATCTCAAACAAAAAAACTCAGGTCGTTCAACTATTCAAATAGTTGGTACTAGTTGCCCAACCTCTACAACGAAACTGACTGAATTTGGATCACTGAATGTAATGTAAGAGGTTCTAGTGTTTGACTTCCGACGGGGTTCTTGCTGCTGGCATTGTTCAGCTGGTCATGTAAGCTGGCATATCATTTGATCTGCAGCACCATACACTATCCATAATGTGCAACAAGCACCAGCATCATCTATTGGCGAACTTCAAATGTATAGCCTGATCTGCAATGTGACACACATTGCAGCTAATTTCAGCTAAAGCGTAGGTGTTGTTTTAAAGATCACGTGGTCTGTGATGATTGCTACCAAACACACCAGAAGTCCAAATTGCATTGGTCCCTTTTATCATAGAGCATCTTTACATCAATCAGTTTCTTCTTCTTCTTCCAGGTGGACATCTTTCTCAAAGAGCCATTTTATTGCCTAATCTGGTCAATGTCTAAAAGAAGGGTGCCCCCCTGAGGGTGACAATGTCTGAGAATGATACCTTGGTTTCACTTTGGGGTCATACAAGGTCTTCATCAGCAGAATAACTTGTCACAATGCAAAATATAAATGTGACACTATTATGACAGAGCCAAAATTGCAAGTAAAAGTCCTTCATAACCTTTTTAAAAGATACTAAATATATGACAAAACGAACATTTTGGCTGCATTGAAATATACCAATGATTGGACCGTACGGTTAAGCAAAAAAGTTTTAGAATTTGTTACTACCGCAGTTATGGTCTAATGGTCTAAATGTAGAAAGATCAGGATTAAGTGTCATCTACAAATTTGACTGAATTCAAAAGGGGAACCAATTTGTCACATAAAACCTAAATGACTCCTTCTTGGCATAATACACTAATGTTCCTCTGAGGCCCTTTTTTCAGTGACTAGTTCAGTTCTGCAGTACATACAAGTAGGGCATATTTCTTTAGTTTTCCCCTTTTCAGGAGCCAAGTCAAAGAACAACTTAATTCATAACTGCCGAAAGAATTTCTTTTTCTATTGCTCTGGCAAACTCCTTTCCAGCAAACTTTACAAAGACTTACTATCAACTGAATGCTTCAGTCAGGAAATGCTTCCATGAATCCTCTTGAAGAAAAAAAATTTCTCTTAATCTACTTTGATGATGACCCTGTGTCAAGTTGCATGAAAGCACTGGACTTACTGGTAGTTAGTCTAGAACTCACATGACTAAGCAATTTCTCACCAATACACAAAGAAACTATGGTTATACTTGAGTGTCTACAGTTCCGACACTGCTGACCAGAAGTCTGCCATTATTGATTTAATTGATTGATTGATTCAACTGAATTCAATTCCATTTCTTTGCTTATCAAATATGTTAACCAAACTTGTTACTTCTACTTTAGTAACAGGATTTTTGCCTTTCATGAATTTAGTCCTAAATATATGGGTTATCTAGCCAACAAAATGTTATACTAACACATTTAATTTAGATACTGAGTGGCATAGCCAACAAATATTTGTTTTTCATAACTCTCACACATTCATCATATGGTCAAATTCTAGCCCATGGATGAAGATGAGATATTATGCTACAAGCAACTTTGGAACTATGATCACCATATGAGATTCACACACTAAAACAGCCTCTAAATTCTGGGTAATATGTTGTCAGTATGAAAAACCTGAAAATATGTATTCACAAACCCCAAAATATTTTCCTTGCCAATATATTCATGACTACCTATCACAAACTGGTATCATACAACCTCAAATACAGAGAGAAATCAGAAACAGTGGAATTGTTTGCAACACTGCTAACATGCAACCCAGTTTACAGACTTAGCCTTAGTTCTTTCTCTTCCTTGGATAGTGCACAACACTTAGATCAACAGATGTTTGGCATTCAAAACCTCCAAGATTGAGGCTTTCAGTCTCTAAGCTGTCAACTCTCTGACACAGCTGATCTTAACTTTCCCCAATAATGTCTCGGTAGTCCCACACTGAGAGGTAAATTCTATTCTCACCTCTTCCTACATTCCTCATCTTTCACAGATCATGATTAACCCCTTGACCTCTGACCCTAGCATTGTTTAATGTTTAAAAGAAGTTGTCATCTCCTGACTTATTTACTCACTCTAGGCAAAGTGATCCAGCAAACTCCCTGGCTCAAAAAACCATGTCTACATAACCTACAATATGGTCCTTCATAAAATGTGACAGGTTCAAATAAATCTTACAAAAGAACATCAAAGGTAGGAGGTCTAGAGAATCCAAAGGAATGGAGGAGGGAGCTTTCACTGCTGACAATTAAACTGTCTCAGAACAGAGAAAAATTTATGTTTTACTCATAGTGCCAGTCAAGAATGACAGAAATAGAACTAGAGGAATCAACTTACAGGAAAAAAACATCAAAGCCTCTTGGAACTCTTGTGGACATGCATGTTGCACCCATGGTTGCACTTATCTGGGAGTAACAGGTTCAGCCTAGGCTTCAAGATATGTGCATCTAAAGCGAGATTGATAAACTGTAACACAAACGAGGAAGGCCTGGCCCACTAGATGGTAACGGCACGCACTAAGAGCCACATGTATATGGCTCTGATAACGCACACGAAACACCACCACAGTGAAAGAAACTCACACATGCCAAATAATGCCTGCATTTAAATTAAACTGCAAACTCGGTTAAAAGTGTAACTGGGATAATGCTAGGCCTAATGTGCTCCGGCAGCAACGATTCTGGCAGTAAAGATACTTCTTCAAGTGGCGAAGTCAAAAGGAGGAACCATCATGATCACATCATGAAAGTCGGTAATATCTCGAAAGGTACTTGGTGTTACAGACCATGATAAAATTCAAAGGATATTGCAAGCAGGCTAAAATGGTGATTAGCATTTAGTAAAACAATACAGATGTCTGCATCATGTTCACCTTCACCTTACGTGTGTGCACATGAACGTATAATGCAACTATTCATGTGCACCAACGCACATGAAAATGAGAGAAAAAAAACACAAGATAGGCTAAGTAAATCGAAGAATCAAAGCTATGAGCTTCAATTAACTAAGCTATCCAAACACAGAAACAAGAAGGAAACGGGTGAAAGCCGACAATGGACAAAGATGACAAAGAGAAATGAGACAATACTTCATTAAAGAGGATCATAGGGTTTGATATGAATAAATTTGTGAGGATTTTGAAGGGAACAATGACATGGAAATGGTTATAACTAGCATACTCAGTCAAGTCTCACACCCTAAAGTTATCAAAAATACCAAAATTTTTCAGGTTTTGACCTTGGCTTATACTGGCCATGTGCATACGAATTAGTGGTGGTGTGAAAAATTGTCAGGTCACAAATTTTCAAAAACCACCTTGAATCATTAATTACTCACTCATAAATATTCATCAGTGTATAACACATAAGGGTCCTCCCAGATTTGTCAATTAGTATACAAAGGAAACTTGATAGGTTTGGAAAAGTTTGTAGTTAATTTCACAAAACAACCCAACGAACCCTTAAAGTGGTACCAAACACCTGCTTTCTCTCTTACTTTCTGCACTCAGTAAAGGCTGCAGTTCTACAGAGAAAAAATTTAGAATGCAACTGCGTTTAGAAGGACAAACTTCATTTTTACAGGTTCAGGGTGAAAGTTCATAAAACTTCTTTAATGTACAGCAACTAGCACTGATACGGTCCATGTAGCCTAATTGTTTTAAGTTAATAAGCCTTGTGCGGCTCTTGCCACAGTCATGATGTTTTGCACATTAAATGAGATATCACAAATTGTGATAGATATGCCAAACAAAAGACGATAAATACACAATGTAACAAAATCTATCACTTCGGTGCATGTTTCATACAGGCCTATTTGTTTGTTTTACTTTTTCAATTTTTACTACTTTTGTGGCACTCCAAGCCTCTGATGACAAGTACATGAAAACAAAACTATCCAGAGACAGCAATCGCCACTCTGCAGTTCATGATTTGAATAACACTGTGCATGTAAACTTCCTTTGATGACAAATCTTTAAACACACAAAAAAAAGAGAAGAAAATGGTAAAGCAACAGCTTAGAAAGCTAAAAGCAAAAGTGCCGATGAGGGCTGTAGAAATGTGAAAACGTCACGTTCACTGACCTGTATTATTCAGTCAACAGTATGTCAGTTGACACTGTAATTGACAAAGACACCCTGACATTAATGTCATACCAGTTAATGTGAGCATTTCAAAACTGGCAGAGCTACTCTTGAGGTTAAACTCCTGACTGCCTGCCTTGTAAGCAATGTAGATCATGTACACAAGGAAAGGCTCTGTGATACAAATACAAGATCTGATGCAACGTGCACAAGAGACCGAGGTTGCGAAGCTGCAGCAAAACACAGCATCATATGTCCACATTGCAAAATGATAACTTGAGTAACTGTGATTGGTTAACACCAACCAGAAAGTCAAATGAATTTGTGATTCCTTAAGATACTGTCTTTAGATATCTCCCTTAAAGGGAAATAGGGCGTTTAGAATACACCCACATGGCATACAAAGAAAATGGCATTAATCATTGTTAAACCATTCACTCTCACCAATAAACATCTGCAAAAGCTTCATCTCAACGTTATGCATGTGATGAGTGACGGTAAGCGCATCTTTTGAATTTTGAAAAGTTTGGGTGAACAAATTGTTGTTGAGTAACAAATAACTGAATTTCTACCTGTGAGAAACGTATTTCTTGAAAAGAAGGCTACTGTCCTTCCTTATTTTAAATAATCTATCCTTCTATGTCCACAAACAATGGTTTTAAAAATATGGTTGTTTTCTGTAATACAAATGCCCTATTTCCCTTTAATGGCTTTCCTACTTTAAGATCTGATGACCTTTGACCTCCATGAAAAACAATGTGGACCATCTATTCACCATGGACTACCAACACGCCAAGTTTGATATTTGAACACCTTTCCCTTCTTGAGATACAGTTTACAAGATCTTCAAACAATGTCTTCTATTGATCTCACATGACCTTTGACCTCCACAAAAATGGCAGACATCATCTTCTCATCAGTTGCTACCAATGACAAGAGTTTAAAGTTCTGACAACATTCGGTTGATGCGATATCTCCTTTGATAGGTTTTTGTACTCTAAGCGCTGGTGACCTCAAATGACCTTTGACCGCCATGAAAAAAATAGGGATTATCTACTCATGATGGACTACCAACACACCAACTTTGAAGTTCGATCACCATCCATTCCTTGAGATATCGTGTTTACAAGCCAGGACGTCACATACACACATGCCATCACCATCGCCTAGATATTCCGTGCCTGCCTTCGACAAGGAATCACAAATGGGGGAATGACCGTGACAACTTCACACAAAAGTTGTGACTTTGATGTGAGACATAATTTCTGAACTACATCGGGATAGAAAATAGAGCATCATCAATTTTATAGACGATGTTGAGGAAGCTGGGGAAGATCGTTGTTAGACAAAAAATGGGCTTGAAAGGAAGTTAGGTGCTTGTGAGAGATTTTATGTAACTTTCTGAGGAACCTCCCAACAATGAGTCATCAACAGTAACAATGCCAAAAAACTGAACAGTGAAAATGCATGGGAACAAATCATTTCATATTGTTTGACTAAAAATGCATTCTCTCAATTTTTTCTCAAAGGTATGTATGACTCCCACTCTTAAGGTAAAACAACATTCAAACATTGATTTTTTTTCCTCAAAATTTTAGCTGTGTTGTCAGGTTTTACTTACATCTTTGCGAGATTGTATTCTATGACCAAACCTGAGGTTTTCGCGCAAGTACATATCATTGTGATGAAGTATTTAGCTGTTACTCAATCATAGCACAGAAGGTTATACATACACTGACACCGAATGTGATACATGTGGAAAGTTTCATGCCATGATATAGACTACATAATTCATGCCACATAGCATCCTAGTTTAGTTGACCTCTATTCCTTGAAAAAGTTCTTTTCATCCCTTTTTTTGTGGGGGAGGGAGCAGAAAAGGTATCAATCACCATCTTGGGAAGATGGTGTAAGGGGCAAAGAAGCCCCTCTCTTCCCAAAAATTTGCTTTTAAAAGGGTTTCAGAACTTCAGATGCAAAACGGGGTTATCATTATCATATTTTTAATTACGTACATAGTTAAGTTTTCCATTTTTTCTGTACCAACATACAAACTGGATCTCTCCCCTGATATTTTTGTACCATCTCACCTCCTCCGCCTTTTGGCTTTCTCACTTTTGATCGAAACTAAAGCAAGAGCTCTTACAATTAATGCAGTGGCTAAAAAAAAGCAGAGCATAGATCATCACACAAGTGGGTTAAAGTTCGACACCAAGTTTCCATAACATGACAGGTTTTCTTTGCCAAAGGGATTGAGAGACTTTACGATTATAAGGCTTGTGTCCAGAAGCTAATTCTGGATGCTAGGGAAATATGCACCGAACTGGGTGATCTCAACTTAGGGCATTACAAACATTTACTTTGTCAGATTGAAAGTGTGTCCTCAATCCCCTGCAACGTGACCTAGATAAGACAGTCTGACAGGCAAACAAGTGCGTACAGATTTGCCATTGTATATTATCCCTTTCTAATCAGGCAAAGTCTGGCATTTTTAACGAGAACTTTAGCAAGGACTCGACTTCGTTGGTGGGGGAGGCTAACTGAAATGGGGGAGGTAAAACTTTTGTGCGCTTTTCTATCTCTTTCGCTGCTTCTGTCTCTCTCACCTGTGAATCCTGGCTCCACCTTGACCTGTCATTAAGTTCAGAGATACATGTAACCCTCAATAAAACATGGTTCAAAATGACAATGGTCAACATAGAAAATATACATCAGTTTTAATTCATTTTGTCTGAGGTTCTTTCAACTCAAGAGAACGGCGATAACTTCCTATAATGCACTAAGATTAGGAGTGATTTCCCACAGTCCCTCACTGAATTAATCGTTTTGATCTTGAGTAATAGTTGCAAATAAACTCATTACAAAGCTTCTGTTTTCCATTCAGAATAACTGCATAATTACTTTTTTTACTACTTCCATTCACAGGGCTCCATGTAGTGTTACTCTGGCAGACAAAACAGACTCCTTGAATGGATGGATATTTTTTGCCAATCAACTCCGACAAATAGGCGACAGTGTTTCCCACCTAGGGGCCTCTTCGTGGGTCAGAAATAAAGGAGCTACCCTCCAGAGTGCAAAGAATTATACCACAAAGTCATTATAAAGTTGACACATCTCCTCAGGAAATCCAGCTTACAATACAAAAACGCATTGCCCTGCTGTTTGCAGTTGTGAAAAATATCACTTTATCTTGCAATAATACCTCAACACAAACATAGAAATACCAAAGAGCGCTGCTGACTCTTTGTACCTGACAAATGAAATGTTGGTGATTGTTGGATAGGAGAACAGAAGAAAAAAAAAAAAAGAAGAAATACCTGATGCAATGAACTTGGCCCAGTGTCAGCTATGTATTTATGACAATAAAGGCAGTCTAAAATTGGTTAATTTGCAAATATATTCCATAACTTGATCAGATGGGAATCAGGGTAGAACTACTCAGGGTTTATGACACTCTGAGGACTTCCAGTGCCGAGGGAAAAGATTCTTATGAAATCAACCGATTAGTCTAATGGTATAATGACCACATTAAAAATAAGGCTGACTTCCTGTGAAGGAAACAAAGATTAAGCGTTATGATACAGACGGAGACAACCTTGGTAAATCCAGGCAAAACTGTAGCCTGTCGACTCATGCAAGAGATTCAACATACAGCTGTTGACATGACATTACATGTATGGAAGGCACAAAGGGCGAGAGTGAATCTTTCCCCGATGTAAATCGTTCTAATGTTTTTAGAAAAGATTTGAGACCAAATATTTACTAAATGTGCAGAATTCTGTACCAGCATTCATAAAATTTCAACTATATGACTCGAGCAAAGTAGTCTCTTTCATAGTATTAACAAACATTTTAAGTGGAATATCAGCAACTTGAAACTTCCGTGCAAATTATGAATCTGCTACACTTAACTTTTCATCCTCATACCTTGTGGCCATTTGCTAAATAATGTTAAAAAAGCCCCTACAAATAGTTTCTCTTCGAGACACTGATATCCACACATGCCCTTAGTAAGGGCCCCTTACCCCCACAATACCCCCTTACCTTATTAGGAATATCACTGAGGATGTCAAGCAAGTGCAGAACTTTATCACGACCAGTTACAAATGGTGGCAATTCGAGAAGGATGGTTGCCCACACAACGGATGTGTATTACTCATACATCAGCTCTGACTACATTCGTAATACCAACGTCCGCAAACTATCGCCTGGATTCTAAATCTTCGCACAGACTGTAAGCTATGAAAATTCATGTATGCCGGTGTAATTACTTACACGCAATAGCATTCAATACTTCTTTTCTTTAAGCTATGAATATTCATGCTCCTTTGAATCAATCATCAGACATTATGAAAGACTCACAAATATAGAGACCTTGGATATTAGATGAGCAAATCTGTAAGCATTCGCAGGTGTCTAGGTATTTAGTCCTACATTAAACGGCCGTACATACCGACACCTGCTTGGAAGGTTAGAAGGACAGAGACCGGGCACACACACACACAATTTCCAAATGCTAGATCACAGTCCATACAGTGAAATGCAAAGGATATGGGAGAACATGCTGTAAATTACTCTTATCATTGATGCATTTAATCATCACAGTAATTTCAAGATCTTTGCTTATTTTCCATCCATGTTTCCATCAGAGTTCAGAATGACACAGATAAATTGCAAGACGGAGTACACACATCCAATCAATCACATTCCTTTTGGCTATATATATCATGATTCAACCCAAACCTAATTTTCACAAAATCATTACTCGACCTCGCCCTACTCTTTTCTAATTTCAATTGTTCCTTCAAGCAACACTCCTCCTGACGACACTGATTATTAAAAACATCCAATATTACCTCCAAGTCTTCATCCTTCTTTACATACATGAATCCTAACATTTCTCAAGGCTGCATTTTGTCAACACAGCTGGAATCAACACTGATCTCTCCAAATTTGATCCTAGCAGAGAACAGGATCATCTGATCCTTACATGATCAATCTGTTCCTACGACATAAGCACTTCCAAATTCATGGTGATGGCTCACGGTACGTCTGAGGATGTCACTATCTGTTTTTCTTTTTTACAAGAATTGCAACTGAATCCTAGTGTTTTATTCTCACATCCATGCATGATCCTGAGTGTACTGCATGGGCTGATCAAATGAATCAGTGTTTATTTGTCCGGATCGATTTATTTTACTTCCAACCCGAAAGATGATTTTTCAATCAGCACCAGAGGGTTGATCTGATCAAGATCATCAAGTAATTTAAAGCCCCCCTTGTCAGTCCTGAGCAGGTTTCCTATCACTGCTTGACTGGACACAAACGAGAATCGAAACAAACTGGCATTCATGTGATGTGAAACTAATATACAGTACAAATCAGTAATAATTAAACACACTGTAAAAAGAATAATTTATTAATTGCCTTTTATTTTTACGAGAATAATGGTTTTTCTTGACTGAAATAAAAACAACATGGGACAATCCTCTCTGATCAAAACCTTCAAAACAATGTGTCTATTACAATAGATCTGTGGTCAAGATATGACCTTTACAAGTAATATCACCCATACATGCACATAACTACAGACATGTAGAATGCAGTATTCCTTCTACTTAAAGTACATAGAGTATTGCACGGGCAAAGTATCAAACTTGACGTTGCCGTCATGTTCAAATGTACAATCACAGTTCCGGCTTATACTGTGGCTTGTTACAATTAGTCACATGTGTGTACAAGTCTGGGCTGCACTTAATCTTAATTTATATGTATAACCTTTAAATACCCCTTTAATTTCCATCAATTCTACAGTAAATCTTACTTGCTTCTATATTACTTCGAAAAGATTAACTCTCTCCCCTCATTCTTGAAACATCAAACCCTGAAAAAGTCACTCATTATCAAAAACTGGCCATTTCAGCTGAGGTTCGGTGTCTACATGTTTGATGTAAATGACATTTAAGCGACATTAAAACTAACGCACCATCTGGCCAGTACTAAACCTTTTACCTCAGTAATTAATGACTTAACGACGTCATCTAGCACATTAAAATGTGTCTGTGGGCAACGATCGGGTATTCCGAGATTAAAAGACGGAAGAGTGATAATGAGGTCAAAATTTGCACCAGCAAGTTTAAAATCATTACTTCTTTTTAAATGCTTTCTGCATTGCCTGCATCAACAGTAGGCAGTTTTTGAGTAGTAATGATAATGAAGATGAGAATGTATGACAATTTCAAATGATTAACAGTACCTGAAAACAGGATCATGAACCTCAATCGAATCAGTTTTCACGTTAAGGTGCACGATTCCCGCACCTGGCTTCTAAAATCCCTCAAAGTTGTGTGTTCAGTTATGTGTTATGTGTTCAGAATAGGGCTTTTCTCCCCTGTGCATTGTACAAATGAAAATTCTTGCAAAATGAGTACCAGTTCAAAAAAAAGATCTCTTGCAATGTATGTCGTGATTGGCTAGTAATACCACTATTCTTAAAAAAATGACATCTAAAGCAATGGAAAATTAGTTTTGTGATGTGCACTTGTCTGTTGCAAAGACATAAATTTACTAGCTAGCCAAACACATGCATGGTGCATACTACATACATAGTCCATTTAATTAACGCAACACGACACAATCGCTAACTGCACGATACATACTGTAAGCTAGGCCAGGCCGGCCAGCGTAACATACTCCCTACTGTACGTCATGACGGTACTTTGCTATGGCTGCCGAAACCTAGGATTTGTATACCCGTTTTATAGTGAAAAACAGTAGAAGCAATGAAGAGGTAGATGGACATGGATCATCACAGTCATCTATTCGTTAAAGCAACACTTGTGAAAGTGCTCCACGTCACATCAACATATGTGATCTCAGCAGTGAAAGTTGGGCTAACGTTAGTACTGCTATGGGTTAGACTAGGGTTAGGCTAGACAAATGTTGTTTGTGATTAGTTCCAAGTAGGATATACAGTGTTCCAGTCTTACCCAATGTCTCTAAAAAGATTCTTACAAGTTGGTTAAGTCCCCCCTTTAACAGGGTTGTTGATTTTTCTTTTACTTTTCTTACAAATCATGATTTAAATCAGCTATTTAAATCAATTAAAAAGAGTTAAAGCAAATAAATTAATATACATCACAACTTTTCAATAAAAATCATGCTTTCAATCATAATTTTAATTAGCTTCATTTAAATCAAACAACCCTGCCTCCTGAACTACTGTTTCCCTAAAGAAAGTGTAAGGGCACTGAACAAATTTTCATTCCCTGAGGATGAATTAGCAAACTGCTCAATGAGGTCTTATACCTGTTCATGCTTAAAAGAATAAATGTCAGATACACAGGTATAAAAAAGATTAAAGTAACAACAACAACAACAACAAGTCTGCACTGTTAACTTTATTTACGTCATTACTTAAATAATTAGTTTTTGTGCATTTGTATTATTTATACTTTTTAAAGCATTTTAGAATATCTAACAGGCTTAAGACTTTATAAATTTGAAAAATAATAATTTACAATCACTGATAAAAACAATTTATTGTGACAAGATGTTTAAGTTAGGGTATACCTTTATGTCTATGTAAACGCTCTCATTTTTTTCACAGTTCTCCAAAGACCTTTTGAATATCTGCTCAAATTCACTTCACTCCTGTCTGAAACTACAACTGTTGCACTGAATTTGCTCTGCACCTGCGCACAGGGAAGTATGTTGCTCATAAATTCCCTAACCACAAAAGTTTTAAGGAAAATATTGAACTGTTGGAGAATTCCCCAATTGCAACCCCTCCCCCCACCCACTACGTATTATTATCCCAACACGAACACTGACTATGGTCTTTTGAGCAGAATGATTTACATATATCTAAACAATTCTCAACTTTCTCATGCTCAGTCTTTCAATCCACTTTGTGTAAATCTTCATGAAGCTGAACATATATGACAATTCGAAAATGAAAAAAGAAACAAATGGTTTTAACTGAACTTAAACATTTTGTCAAACAAACATATGTTGCTTAAAAGTATCATTCATGTAGTCCCTGATTTCTTATGTTCAAATTGTTTCCTTTTTCTCTAATCCATTCTTACAATGTCTTTCCTTAACTTCTGCCACTTACAAACAAAAACCCAACCACCTCTCATTTTCGATTGTTGTCCGGCTATTACATCACCTGAAAAGCTGATCGAACATCTAAAATCAATAGCGACTTCTTGGTTGAAATTACACTTAATGGTATCCCCTTTAAACCTCACAATAAACGAATATGTATGTAACGCATGATACTGAGACGTTGTTGGAGATTGAGTGAAATGAGGCCCTCAACCTCTACGTTTACATCTCATGGCTTTCACTGACGATTCCAGGCCCATTGTTCCTCTCTTCACGGAAATATGAGCACACCTATCGATTCGGTCGATCTGCACTCGCCATCGATACGGTTTGCAAAATATTGACATTTTACTTCCAAGATCTGGAAACAAATTGCAAAGTCTTAATGTAGATTTTCAATTACTTTGGCACAACTCTGACAGATGCAAGGGACAAGTTATTTCACTGATGACATGTTGTGGTATCACTCACATGGAGGGCAAATAAAAGTGAAAACGGCTAAGAGCGGATGTTTGTTGGTCTTCTTCGAAATGACAGAGAAATGTACAAGCATACGTGCGGATAATGCTCAGAGCTCTGCGTGTGGAAGAAAAAGCTGAAAGGCAAAACTACCTTTGTAGGTTTTTCAACTGATCTTCTTTTCAGTCAATGTGGTTAAAAAATCTTGCAGTAGGATAAAAACAAGTACATTTTAAATGCTGACTGGAATACATCCATAACAGGGAATAGCTTCTTGTGATGAAGTAGGAAAGATTTGACCCACAAAACTGACTCACTGAACTGCTACAAGTATGTTTGTATGAAATGCAGATGGTATTTATCCTAAGCTGAAGTTGATTGGGTACTTCTAAAACCATATCTTCTACCAGATCTCTAAGCCAGCATATGTAGATTATAAGTGTAACTTAAATGCTAGACCAAGCCCATATCCATCATGATCAAATTGTAAACAATATACACCCCAAGATATTTGATGACCTCATTTTACGTTTTACCCGTTTTCGGGCTTGCAATTTCCTCCATGTAACACAGGTTTATCCTCAGTTTAGAATTTGCCCCTGGATGCTTTCACGCTTCATCTTGAGTGGTTTATCAGATCTGCATTTAGCTCCATGATCAGATCCTGGTCTGATCACAAGCTCGATCTTCCTTTTTTTCCCCGTCATTCCTTCAAATAGAAACGCTGCTTCGTCTGGACAAAGATACGTACACTGCAGAAAGTGGATGCGCTCTGGTAGGTCAACGACCTCATCTCTGGAGGGCGGACCAAGGACCCTAAGCCATGCTGATATTGTGGATGAACACTGGCGAGGCTTGCCTACTCTTAAAACAGATGATCAGAGGACAATGAGGTAGGGATGAACCAATCCATCCCAATGCCAACTCAAGCCTGCTCTTGGGATCACCCTTTAAATGTCCATATCCAATAAACATGGGTGAATTCCCAAACCATTGTGTCCACACTTTTTCAAATGCTGGGAGGATGGAGACCTCGCCAGTTTTTCAGATAACCACATCAGCAAAACTTTTAACAGCTTTGCTTAACGGGCCACCAATTTGGGTACCCAGAATATTCCCTAGTGATACCACCAGGTTATGAAGCAAGCACATTTAGATTGCAAGAGTGGCGAGAGCTGGCGAGATCCATTCCATTATCAACTTCTGTGTGGTGAAAGATCCATGGATCATCATCATCGTCATTATCATCATTATCACCAAAATTATCATCAGGTCTAGCGATTACTGACTCACTGTGCATCACATGTGGATGACCACTGATCAAAAGCCATGTGTGGAGAGGGTCTGTGAATTTTAAAATGATCCAGAGATCACTGACCTGACCTTTGACCCTCTGCATAAATGGGTGTATTACAAGAGGAAGCTACAGGTAGCTGTCATGATGACAAGTGATTCTTGCAAGTGTTGCCACTGCATACTTCTTTGGGATTCACCTCTGTGAAATTGCGAATCAAGTGTGACAGCCAAACACTTGACATCAAGCAGCTGATCTAATCCTGATCTGATCACCCGCTCGTGATCAACGATTGAAAGAGAAAAAGTGGCCTATAATGGGAAGCACGATAGGTAATGAACAGAGCATGAACATACTGCATTGAATCAAAGTGTAGGCCTGCATAATTGTGTCCAAATCACTGTTGTACTTTTCCTTTGGTAAGGACTGACCTTCTGCTTACTTACACCCATTGGATGCGATATGGATTAAAGGAGGAAAGGCAGTTGTGACATGTACGTTTTTAGATAACATTTTGCATTCAAATTTCTTCCTCCTTGAATAGGTTGTACAATAAGCATAACTCCTTAACAGACTGTGGTAAAAAACATGATCTGCAAATGATAATCTCTGTAACACAAATCTGTTAAAGAGATATGCTTGTACCCAATTTGGAGAAGGAAAAAGCAAAAAGGTATGGAAATGTCGCAAACGTCTCTCCTCCTTTAAGTGTTAAGATGCCCTGAGTGAGTCGGTTGAAATTGAGGTAGCAACAAAAGGGTGGGTAGAAGAAAACAGCAAGTCTTGGGTTAGATCCCTTTTATAGCTAATTATGATGTGGATGGATACTAGAATCACTTCTCACTTGGGTTTACACCCTTCCCCCCCTGTATAGAGATGGACCACACAGAGTGTAAAAGGTTATCTGGTCCTTGCTAATGAAACCACTGCATTCTGTCAGGCCAGCTTTCTCAAGAAATCTCAATTACTAAGCTATTAGACCACTGGGTAATATTTATAGGTCCACAGGGATATCTCAAGGAGGTCCCCCACGACAAACAGCTTTACTGTCCTATCTTGACTTTCCACCAGTGGCAACTATAACTCCATAACAGGGATGATTCCTTTGGTCTGTCACTCATTTTCACAGTTTATCAACATTTCTCAGATAGTTGACAAAACTTTTTGATAACGTTGGCTTCAGGTTTCTCATTTTGACATTCATCTGGGTAGTCTAATGAGCGGTGTAAGGGGGGTCATCACGTGTTCCTGCTCCAACAGCTCCATGGTCCCCACAAAAAGTATTCCAGCCAGTGTGAAAGATGTAGTGATGTGTATTCCCAGTTTCTCCCACTGTTACTTTATGCCATGAATGTGGAATGCCAACAATTTGTATCAACAAACCAGTCAAATTACATCCACAATTTCAAAGACAATTTTTTTCTTTTTGTAGTTAGCAGAGCTGAAATGTCAGCTTCATTGCAGCTACATGCTAGCCTTCAACATAACACTTCAAAATAATGTCCACCGAGCATTAATTTAATATTGCCAATGTTCTGCATGTTCTAGATTGCGCTAACCTTATTTGTGAGTATGGAAGATGCTGTTATGTCAGAAAGTGTGAGGGTACCTATCAGGTACTGTACATTACCACTTCTTTGGTTAGAAAAATGTAAAGAGAAAAGTAACTTGATGAGAACTAGTGACAGAGGGCCATGAAGTCATATTACATTTGGGCACAAATCAGCCTTTGGGTCCTGCAGGTCACTACTCAATGTCCACCAATAAGAGATTTGCCATTCATTTCACTTACATCAATACTTACTACACATGTTTTTAGTCTCTGAGGATTCACACATCATGATATATCCCACTTCATGTAAAAAAGACTCCTACACTCCATAGGAAGAACTGACTTCTAACATGGAGGCAATGTGTGCATAATCTTTTTCACATGTGGAGGTATTACGCATGAGCTCTTGGCTACGACTCAAAAAAGTATTTATTCCTCTATTTATCTCATCATAATACAGAAACAATTTCAGATGTTAGCTTAAGAAAAACTTCTGCACATCATTGTGACACTATTCTGATATGCTAAGAAATTGTCATTCCTTAGAGAACTTTAATATATATACTTCATAATGCTGGGCTTAGCTAATCGGTCACCCTTCTGTGTAACGCTTCAGTGGCATATCCAGGTAGGCACAACAAATGCACGACCCCCCTCTCTTCTGGCACCCAAGATAACTCTTAAAATTCAGAAAGGCAAACACTGAGAAAGGAAAAACCACAAAAGAAAGAAGCAAATGTATGAGATCAAGCATGTGTAGTCACTGACTTTCCAAGTACAATGTTACACGGTGTTACTGTAACTTTCTCAGAAGAGAGGGGGGAACACTCTCTCTACTTAAAGACCTCTTCATGAGGAGAGTGATCCACTAGTACCCCCATTATCACAAAATCCTAGATATGCCACTATATTTTATACTCAGTATTTTATTTGTAACCAGATGACAGATCTGATATTTACTGAGTAGCATAGTGTACATTCATTCCTGAAATTAAACACCAATTTCTGCTGTTGTACACATTTTCACCAGGTGTTGACACACCTAACACTATCACACCATTTCACCAAGGGCAGAGTTCTGGAAAAGGTAACTGACAACTGCAAAAGTGGGTCATAAAATGTATCAGCCATTTTGAATTGTTCTCAGCTGTCACCCTTTGTCCTCATGATAAGCCATCTTGTCAGAAACAAACAATAGCTAGTATACCTTACAAGTTTTCCCTTTAACGTGGTGCCAACTTTAGCCACTCAAGCATTAAAATCCCTTTCTGAATTTCGCACGTCATTTCACAGTCGCCAACAAACCAGAGCCATTTTGCTCCACCCACCTGTTAGATTTTTCCAGCTGATGCCAAGGATTACCTGCCCTGAAAAGCAATAATTAGCCATAATCTTCTCACAACAGAAGATGGGATTTTCTTCAAAAAAATGAACTCAAAGAGCAACTACAGGCACAAAACAAAAGGAGATTATTCACTCCATTTTTCTTGAATGTTAAGTTCAATTTATCACAATTCAATAGATTTATCATGACACTGAACTGCAACAGGTCTCTGAGTTTTTGTTGCATGCATATCCAACTGTTTGCCTAACATGCAGATATTTGTTCAAGATATTACAACCCTCTAACAATCCTACACCCCCTGACCCCCCTATTTTGTTTCTTCACAAAATGTTAATTGGCCAGTACGCAATGTTAAAATTAGATTCTGAGAATTTCATCATCCTCTATGTCTACTAATTTTGTTTGAATCATATGGACAGGTCTGTCAATCAAATGTTGAAAGCAGAAAATTTTTGGAGTTATATTTCAGTTTACCACTGAAACCATAGCTTCAAAAGTCCTGATTGCTAGATGCATGGTTACAGCTTCTGTAAGGCTTGAAAACGACGACAATGAAACATCAGTTACTTTTAAAGGTGACGTAAAACAGAATGTGATACACCTTATAGCTATAAGTTTTCTTGGCTATAGAGAACCTGCAGTTTTCTTAGCAATCGCCAACATTTTTGGAAGGCAATTGCTAAGATGGACGTCAATCACTGAAAATCCCCCATAACCCACCTACACCATCCCATCAGCAAAGCAATTTGAATTGATGCACAATAACAATTCAGCGAGTTTCTGTTTGTACGAGTGACAATAGCCAGGACTGCAAACCTTTTGGAGGGATTTTGCATCAGTCTAAAAAGCATATCTATGCTTTTATTTAGGTTTTCATACATATAAAGGCAGACTGCTTTAATAGCAAGTGTCTTGGCTGGTGCTGCGTGTTAATCGTCTCTTACTTCCACACTTTAATGCCATTACAAATCCGTGGCACAACACATGCATTCTCTCAACACTGAAGCTGCCCTTGAGAACATTTTAAGCATATTAGTTTAGTTAGTGAAGTTGAGATTTATTGAAGGTGACTTCTGCAGAGATCAAAATATGGGTAATGGGATTTGCAGCTCCTGTAATTAAACAGAAACTGCCTCGTTCCAATTCATATTCTGGAGACCGATCTCCATCACTTGTGGTGGTTCATTTCAGCTGATAATAGTTCTATGGAGGCCACCAGCTTGCATTGACTTAGAAATGAACTTACAGCCTTACATGTAATAGTTATATGATATTTAGGACTGGTGATCTTCACAGCACAATTGATTGACATTACAAGCAAATATAGGATCACATGACAGAGGCTTCAAACTTTTTTACAATTTTCAGTACTGGCTGACATTGCCCTGCTCAAAAACTGAACCGGCCCCTCATATTTGAGAACAGTGTTCAGCAGATGTAAAGGATGACTGCTGTGGTGGCAGGATCTAGAGGTGAATGCAGTACCTGTACATTGTGGAGAGCAAACTCAATCTCATGACACACCCATCCACTGTTGATCTTGTAGCACTAGTCCAGGCATTCAAAATGCCTGAAATTTCAAGCCCCTCAAAGTTTTGTTACACGGTTATTCTTCAGACAACCAAATCAGTGAGTACGTGAACCAAATTCTGATTTTATGTGGAACATCTATTTAATACAAATATAATTAACTAGCTTGGCAAAATGCAATTGCATCTATAAACAGATTAAAACGTGTGTTTGGCACAAACGGCCAAAAAAGTGAGGTTCATGAATTGATTTAGATTTTGAACAAACACAGGCACATTTTGTGCATCAGTCCTTCCTTGGACAGCACAATGAAACAGCACATGTGCAAATTGACAAGGCCATTATAACTCAGGGAAGATCAGGTGTTATTACAATGGACTAAAGACACCAGTTAGTGCAAAACGTCAGAACCTCCGTCCAAAGTATTCGACCAATTAGAAACGACATTCTCACATAACTACAATCAGCTCACATGCACGAACAAACTGTAACGGAAATGTGAGTCACAGCGAATTAGGCTTGCATGAAAACCTCTCCCAAGCTTGAACCTGGGATAAAACTACATTCATTGTGCAGACATCAACTTGAAAAGGATTACTGTAGTTCTTATCACTACTAACCCCTGATTCTTGACAGATGTCATAAAAATGTCACTTATAGGAATGTCAAATAGGTTAATTGGGGTTTACCTGTTTCTTGATGTAAACTAAATCCACACTGATAATCACTTGGAGGTACCAGCAGGGATCTTTGGAGGTATGTAAATATATACAGAGAACATCTCTTTCAGAGATTTTGTTTGATTTCTTGACCTTTTGGTTGTTTCAGTGTAATTTGTCACAAAGTGCACCATCAACCTGGCACAAATGCAGGGTGGCTGTAAATCATTTTCCTCCATAAAAAGGTCATAGCCAAAGACTTCTTTTTTTTTTCAGAGTGTCCCCAATACTGGCAATAACTGGAAAGGTGTTACATAGGACCTGTTCCTACAGGAGCTTCGTCCGGCCTGTTCACTTTTTGTTATGTAAACTTCTTTTTCTTTTCTCATTGTTTTGAATGTTTTTCTGTTTTTGTAAAATGCCTTGCATGTGTACAGTACATAAGTGGATCTGCCATATTGCAAGGACTGTATAATCACTACCATTATTGTTAGTTCCATAAACGTAAGCATCACTGTTGAAGTACAATGACCATGGCAAGTTCATTGTTAATTCAGCTCATGTGATGAGGGAGGAGATGGAGGAGGACTCCCAAACGTAACTCACCGTAGTGAACCAGGAGCGACTGCCACTGACTGAATGGCACGGACCGAGCACTAAGCTTATGAGGGATGCACCTTTACCATTACCCTCAGGGCTCTGGAGGGACTTTTTAGATGGTCCCTAGGAACAACAGTCAACATAAAACAACCCCATCACTGTTATAAATCTGACTTAGCTCATATTAATTGCAACATTTACTTATCACCTCAAATTTCTTAGACAAAGTGCCCTTTTAGACAAAAGAGTGAGCTCACTGATATCATATTACACATTTTCAGAGTGCCCTTTTAGATATTTATCCCCTCCATACGTAAGAGGAAAGTGCCCTCTTAAACATTTACCCTCTCTAACTGTAAGATGGTAGTGCCCCCTTTTAGACACATATCCACCCAAGTGTAAGAGGGTTAACTAGCTTTAATCTCTTCGTTATTCGTATAAAATAAAGTTACAGGAATCCTGATTCTTGGATTAACTTTGCAGTTGTCTTCCAGAAAGTTACCAAACCAAAAAAGTGAGATCCTCACCAAATGTGCTCACCTTTCTCCTCATTATTTTTTTATTGTATTTTCATGACAGAGGAATGTGTCTTTTTGTCCCACCTCAGTCAGAAAGTAACACTACTAGGTTCCCTAGCAACATGCACCCTGTAAATCATTCAGATATTTCTGCAGATTAAAAAATATAGTCTGGGAATAAGAGACTTATCAATTCAAGGGGTCCACACATTAAAACATATAAGATTCTTCTTTGTTGTAAAAGCCTTGGATCAACTCATGAAAACAATAACGAAATCCGAGACTAGAAATAGGCCTCAGAGTGAAAGGAGTGTGATTTTTTAAAGACGGTAGCCAACTTATTTCAAACAGATGCTAAAGTTACATACTTCCCAGTGATGGGGTTTTGAATACTAGAGTCAGTGCTTGGGCCAGCGAGACTGACAACCCACTCAAGGGCCTAAGCCCCTGGTCGGCTGCATGTCCTCTTAAAACTTTTGTCACTTTTTTTAAAGCTCTAGACACAGTTATTCTGAAGCAAATATACTGTAAGCCCTGGATACACATAATGAAATTAATAAAATAACCTACCATGACATCAGGCATTAATTATTTTTAATAACAATGAGATAGAGTTATGTCGCTATGTGACAACTAAGATATTAAATCCACACAGAATCTTAGGCCTAACACTTAGCTAGTTTCCATAATTCATGCAAACATAGCTTTCAGTAGCATCATGTTCATCAACAATAGGCAAGGCAGTCCACAGCCATCATTAAGTTCAGAAAGAGAGGTCAAATGAGGTACTGTATGTATAGGTACTAACACACAGTACACTGCTCATCCAAATGTCAGGTTATCTTGTAAGATCAAAACATTAACAAAGAATACTTGTACCATGCAGAGTGACAAAGTACTGTATGAGTGGCCAGCAGTACTATATAGTAGCAGCAGTTACTCTCATTTTACAGTACTTTGAGTGACTAACAAGTTCTTTACTTCCGACATCCTGACAGCTCAGATTTACATGCTTACACCAAGGAGCAAACAGTTAAAACTGAAACAAACGAAACACTTGTTCACTTGGCTCCTGGGAGTAAAATACCCTAAGAAAGTCCTTTGGGCCTTCACTCACTACAGCCATCAGTATGCAGCATTTGCTGTTTGGAAAATGAATGGGGAAAACTAAAGGATTACAGAAAATGGGTTAATTCTTTGACCAAATGTAGTATCAAAGGCATCATAAGCGTTTACATTGCTTCTGGAGATGAGGTAACCTTGGCAACCATAGCTCTGTGACCGAGCAGTCAAACCATACACTTTAAGGTAGGATTCACACTGCTCAGTCTTGAGAAAAACGAATGCAATTGTCTTAAATAATAGCTAGAGTTTGACATGCACAGTAGATCGAGGTAACTTTGATATCATTTGGAAAATGAGGGGGGATGAAGTTAAAATAGAAGTATAATCAAATGCACTATGTGTAATTATAGTATTCACCGTAATTAATCAAGTGATGTAGCGAGTAGGGATGGAGTACAGTAGATATGCAGTTAAATGAAGTCACAGAGGGAAATGAGATAACTAGTAAATGTTATTGTGTTCTTCAATCGGCATAACGTAACAACTACAAACATATCTCTGCAGCTGTTGCCATAGAAATGCATGACCTAGCTGAGAAATGGAGGCAAACCTACAAATCTGAAGCTGGCATTGTGAACAGTGAGCAATAGATACATGAATAGTTTAGTACATGAAAGTTTCTACGTGCATACTTCAGTACAAAATAGTAATTTGTTTATTAAAAAAAAAGACTACAGGTATGTGTGAATACAGAACAAAATATGTAAATTTGATACTGATGTGCACACTTACTTCCCAGTAACACAAAAAATAAGACAAACTGATAACATATTTGGATTTTTTAGCATACTTTTAAGACAGTATGCAAAACGTGGTCTTTACATTTTAAAGTCCTTCGTCCAAGGTACCATTTTCCACCTTTGTACCACTGAGGAGGGACATCATGATATAGGTAGGCTATGTCTAACAGTTCTACAGTAGTTCAATAAAAGTAGCACTGAACAGGTTTGAAGACCCTAGCACATAGAGTTTTGTAGACTTCAAAAGGGTCTACAAAACTTTAGGCCAACCCTGTGGGTTGTAAACTAGACAGAAAAACTGCATCGTGGTTTTAATGATACTAGATCTTTATGTTTCCATTATGAGGTAATACTGTAAAATGTCAGGTTTTTTCTTTTTTTTGTTTATCTACTTTTTCATTTTGAAAACATTTTGCAGGAATTTGTGAAAATTGAAAGCATAATATCAGCATTTGCTTCAATTGCCACAATTTCAGTAAATGACATCCAAGTTTAGTGATGAACATATGACACAGGGAAAAGTTGGAGGGAGATCTGTATGAACCAGAACTTCAAATGGCTGAGCGATTCTTAGCCAAGATGAAATATCTGGATTCTGACCTTCCTTGATGTCAAATGAACTGCTATAAAAATAGTAACTGACATAGATGAAATATTTATGCTCAGTCAGGTTGTATTTCTGGCATAACTGAAATTACAGTCAACGTCTTCATACCTTTCTACCTCACTTTTCTGCTTGAAATGACTTCACCCTTGCCCTACTCCCTCCCTCCCCCTCCCGAGGCAACAAAGTCAGATCATTAACCATGTTTACAAAGCAAGCATTTCTCACTGGTTGAGTCCATTGAAGAAACGCACACACACGCATAAGCTATCAACTAAATTCCTCTTCTCTTGAACAAGGAAAAAGGGGGAAACTAAATGTACTTGAATTTCTTTTTTACTGGCAACCTCTACTGTGATTTAGAGTAATTTAAAATGGTTGAAAAATGGGCCAGCTGTCCTTGGATAGTGCTGATATATGTCAAGGTTTTCACAGGGTCTTATTCTTAATTATTCTGGCATTCCATACATCTCTAGCAGGTGCTGAAGACCTCCATGAATGCTGACTTTGAACAATATCAAAGAATACACTGCTGCCTCTAATTATCTCTCAAGGTGGTATAGATTTAGCTGTGCATTATTCAACCTGGATTCTAGGAAGGCCATTAGATATACCTGAGTGATCTAAATGCTCAATTTTGGCGACACATAAGTGAACATCATGGTTGTTTAATCCTCATGACTTCATTCTTTTTTTACAAATGTACACAGAGGGATCACACTGCAGCCTGACGGCACATATCCAAAAGGTTGTGGGGTATCCCATCTCGAGTTGCACACAGTTTTGCAATGTAGTTTATCACCAGAGAAAGTCCACTTTTTCAATCATTCGGAAATTGCGAAGGAAATTCCCCGATCACACAAAGTGCCTATTGGATAATTTGAGTCCGTAGTTAGGAACTGTATGGTAATTGTGTTTACGGCAATTTGCGTCATGGTAATGAGCTCTGCGACCATAGTTACACAGATCTTATATGAACTGCGAAATCTGTAACCAATTAGAATGATTGCACAAACTATATGGTGTTTATGACAACTCTATGTTAAAATGTTAATTTTACATCAATAGTCATTTTTCTGAGATTTTAATGAAATGCATTTGACCAAATTTTTTAATGACCCCATGTTAATATTTTCTTGGCATGTTTCAAAACCTGTGAGGCCCTCACAGGAGAATACATACCCATCAAAATCTAATTTGTGTACAACAACTTTGCAGGCCAGTAAATCACATTCATACATTCCACAGCTTAAATCTATGAATAAACAAATCTGTGAACAAACAAAATATTTTGATATGGGTGGTCGCAGTAATTCTGCAGTGACATCCTTGTGCCACAAGGCAACCATTCATGAAATTTAATCCTCGATTGTGACAGCTTTCTCTACTACAACTGACTTTTTACAGAACATTTTGAATAAAGAAATCTTCATGGGCTTGCCTTCCATAAGTCACCGGCAAATACAAATGAGACCTTAACAAGGAGGGGGACAGAAAAAACATGTAATTCCTTCATATTGCAATCAAGAATTATCAACACGACATGCAAAGATATAGCTTTAATTATTCTTAAACCATTTAGTCTTACTAACAAACGTCAACAAGATTTAGCTTTTCTTCTCCAGAAACATCATGCGTAAGATGACTGCTGGAAGACGTATCATTTGAAGGTTTGGTGAATAAATTATTTTTGAACAACAAAGAACGAAATTTCTATCTGTGAGAAACTTCTTTTTTATTTGAAGGCCACTCTCCTGTCTTATTTTGAACAGTTTATCATTTTGTGTCTATAAATATCGGTTTCAAACTACAATTGTGTTCTGTGACAAACACAAAGTTTCCCTTTATTAAAGTTATGTTTTTATCCTGTGCTGATTGAGAATTGCCTACAACGCATTGAAACAAAATGTAACAGCGGCGGCGACTAGACATTTCACAGCATCATTTTCTCTCCTTTCTCCACACTGACACTTGGTGTCTAAAAATATCTGGAGAGCGATCAGTGACACTTCAGATCATCACCCAAAAAAATGAGAAACAAACATGACAGGAGGTCCTCTGCTGATACTAAAACTATCACTGGCATCATCAAACAACAGACTCAACTTGGTACTTTATATTTTACATTCACTGCTTGCTGTCTGCTCTGGGGTTTGGTTAAAGACTCACAAGCGACAGGAGACTTTACACTGCAAAAGAGAATGTTAAACAGAGAAACAAATATCCGAAGCATTCTGGAAATGAATGTAACTGATATAGATCCTGCCAAGTTATCCAATAATTAACTCATTTATGACAAATCTTTTTGAGCCTCTTCTGCCATTGAGACGTGATGGCCTTCACAGTTTGAACCACGATCTGCCCCATTACACTGGCTGACATGACAGGGAAGCTGACGGGGAGGACAGGATGGACGGACAGGAGGTAGAAGAAAGGTTCACTCCCGGTGATCTAGGTATTGATTGACATTCTCGGCACTTAGATAGATCAAAGGAATGAATGGAAACCTCACAGCGTGAACACTTCTCAGGGTGTATTCACTATGTGATCAATTTGGTCAGGCAGTCAGCTGTGTCAAATGGTTCTATCACTCCGGGTCCATTGTAGGAGACACCGTTGCAAGCAGTACAAAAGGGAGAGGGGGGGACAAACCAAGGGGAAAGAGGCGGGAGAAGAAGCACAAGTCGAGCTTCACTCGGATGCAACAACTACCATCCTCCTAATGTGCAAGGTAAACATTTGTTTAAGGCTAAACTGTTATAGGAGATGTCACACACAATGGTAAACGTGTGGGTGTCATGCATACCAACATTGACAAAACATTCTGTAGAGCATTCATCACTTGATCAAGATTGGGCCAGAGTGAACGCTAAACCCGAATAAAGATATTCATCAAATGTTGTGTTCTTGCTATAATCTTCATTTTGTCATTATTGTTACATTCAGTGCTCAACAAGGAGCTTTCGATTAATTCTCTCTGTCAGCAGAATTGTACTAACGAGATTACAAAATTATGACAAAGCCAACAAAGTAACAAACATCCAGGGCAAATGATTTGCAAACTTAACAAGCACCCCCTCAAACACTTACAAACATTTATCAACAACAGTTGGTAGATATTTTGTGTTCAGATGGAATTACAACAGCAATTACTGTGAAAGCATCTAAAATGTGTTTAAAGTTGGAATAAAAGTTGAAAATTTGTCTTATTTTGCCACCGAGATCAAATGTGTTATAGCAACTACAAAAGAACATCATTGATTAAAGTCCCATTTTGCGTACATGAATATTCGTATCCTTTCCCATTTTGTCTATTTGATTTCCGGAAACAGTGATCAATGGCTAGGCTTTCTTGAAGAGTCTGAATTTCCTAGGGCTAACAAAAATGTTGAGACAATTTTCATATTCAAATATATGGTAGATGAATTCAAACTTCTCTTTCAAATTTTGTGACAGGTGATCTTTTCACCTACTTTCTCTTCCCTGAAACACTTATGAAGAACATGTATGATCAAGAAATTGTTTCTACAATTAACTTATATTTCAGCTTTAAGAGTGAGTTTGTAGACTTTAAAGCCTTCTACTCTAGGAAACTAGAGGAGTATAAAGGAGGATATTATGCTACAGCAGCTGGCAGTTACCGTAGGTAAGCTCCACTGAGCGGAGCCAAGTGAAAAGCTTAGTAACATGGTAGATTCAGCAAATTTTATCATTACTGGAGTCTGCATCAGCTGAAAGGGGTAGAAGTACTTTTCCCTCCATCCAAAGTTCCTATAACTGCTTGGAACTTAGGATAATTACTTTCTTTGGCTGAGATGTAAACTAGGGAATAATAAAAGCACACTTTTGTGCCTTCTACAGTAGAAGTGAATGACCATACCATTGCTCGTAAGTGCTGCACCTTAACTTTGGACAATGCTCCTACAAATGGGCCAGGATTTGTGCCACTAACTGGCTGGCCCTCTTGCAGCATTTCACCTGCTACAGCAGACCTCCATCCCCTCCCGTGTGAATCCCAACTCAGTGAAGTCTGTGATCTACGTTATAAATCATTTACATTCGTTAGTTTGTCTGTTGATCTTTTGATTCCGCTGCGATGGATCAATCTCTCACGACTCTATCCTCTTGCATTCAAAACTGCATCACAAAGTTTTCTAACTGGTGCTTTGCTTCTTATTAAAGCTGAGACTTTTAATACTACACAGAGCGTTTCACGCTCCTTTCATGTGCTAAAAACCTTTTTAAAATGGCTCGACGCAAGCTCTGTCAACCTGCTCAAAGCTGGAGGAAGTTTTGGTATGAGTAGCAATCAATATGCTACAGTCCCTCCCTGACCTACATCAGAATCATTAGCAATCTACTCCATCAATTCAATTGCTCACGGTTCATTCAGAATATACCGTATTATGTAGCTTTCCCCCCCTTTTCATTAGCCTTCAGTCATTGTGTCAAAGCAAAGAGCACACATGCCTTCTTAGTGTCAATGATACCCATTCAACATGACAGACAAAACAACTTACAAATCCCAGATTAGGAGGGCCTTCAATGGACAAATCCTTTTAATTCCATTATTCGACTCCTCCTCACAAAAGCCAGGAGAGAAATTTTTGGATCCCCAAATTACTCTTTGCTTGTCTCGCCGTCACTCTCGCAGGAGGGACCTCTCTGAGCAAGCTGGGGTGCACAATTCCTGATAATGTCCTCAGTTATCTAAGACTAGTTTGGCAATGCCCGACTATCATTACAACCTATTGACAACAAAGTTTGACTTGGACACAAACAGCCGTCAGACAATACAAGATACTTTACAAAACCACTTGAATCACAGCTGAAGCAAACCAATTTTGATCAACTAGCAAACAAGTTTTCAACAAGCAAACAGTTTTCTCATCCCATGAGATAACTGTCATGAATATATTTTCTACCGGCGACCCCCTTGGTCTCTCTCCCCTGGTTTCATACATGAATCCATAAAAGAGTGTCACATAACCAAAACAATTATTGAAAATAAACATATCAGTAATTAAATATTTAGGTTAAGTTGGGTTTTTTTTTTTTTTTGCTAGCTGTACTGTCTTTTCTAGTGTCCTTCATATGCAAATCTCACGATAATTTTTGGTTAATACTTTTGTCATTTTTTTTTTGTGCATGCCAGAAATAAACTGAATTGTACTCTGTTCATCTGATTGTGTGACTTCTAACTAATGGATACAGAGGGGCTTGGCAATGGGGTTGGTCAAACTTGTAACATGTATGCCAATGTCAGGAGAGTACAATATGTACATTATGTAGAATCAATCTCAACTACACCAATGTATTCACAACAACACAATGCAACACTGCATTCTTCTGTTTCATCAACTTACACCTCACTATTTTCACAGTTCATTGTTATCTTAACATTAGTACTTCACTGCATGCTTCAAAGCTGTGCACGAAGCTTTGGTGTGAATATTTCAAGTTAAAGGGGCTCATTTTCACAAAATTCTGACATTTTGCCACACCCCTTGAGAATCCCTTGTGCAGTTTGTTGATGGTAAATTGTCAGACAGATATTCTGAACTTGGGACATATATGTCTGAACCGTCAATGACAGGATAATTAATAACTCAGAATACATTACTGCGTATCTGTGACTTGGACACTTTTTACCACAAGGTATGGAAGGCAGTCCATTCATCACCCCAGTTACAATTTTGGCTAGGGGTAATCAAAATTCTCAATTGATTCTGCTCATTAATTGACTGCAAACATGAAAGACGAGGAGCAGCTCACATTACATAGCATACACAGGGGCCCCCAGTGTGTCGACTACACATGTGGAAGAGTTTTAGGCTGTGATAGGGGTAAGAAGTAAGTGGTTTGGAGAATTGAAACTATCTAGTTTGATGAGTCACTCCATTTAACCATAGGCCACACCCCTTTATGAAAAACTGCAAATTCTCACATTTTCAGTGACTGTTCGATACTAATGGGGCCTATTACTTGCAAGCAGTGACCATTCCTTCAAGCTTGTCACAAACCTAACTATATCAACTCAACTAGTCCCTTTAAAGGGACACAAGGAATTCCATCTTTAACTCACACTCTTTGTTCATTGCACTCAACAAGGACCAGATTCCAAAAGTTCTTCTTAAATCTAGTGCTCTACATTTTACTTATATTTAATATTGACAACAAGAAATTGTATTCCTTTGGTAACTGGGCTAATTTGACTTAGTTATGTAAATGACAGAAACGCAACATGGCAAATATATATTATGAAGGTCATAAACTGATGTTTACTGACCAAATGTAACATCCTGTAAATTGCTGGAATTATTCTGACACTGCATCCGGGAGGTTCGAGTCCACCGAATCTCTCTGCCACTGATTGGTCAAGGTCAATGTAAGACAATTTAACAGGAATAAAATACTGACTTTTGAGTGACACAAAAGAATTCTAAAATAACAAATGGTGACCTACAATTGCATCTCTGACAAAACTTGGTGGGAAACATCTGCCAACACCTTTCATGACATAACTCCCACTCCACGAGCAGTGACAACCAAAAAGCCAAGTTACTTAATTTGTGATTTCAGGCAATTATTGAAGTAGTATTTTGGCTATGAAAAAGTATTTTGTTTAACATCCAACATAAGCTTTCCCTTCTTAAGTTGAAATCCTAAGAGCAAAACGGCATGATGCATACAAACCAAAACACACACCACATGGGGTTACCATTTTCTTTGAAACAAATGATGTACTTACAGTGTATACAAACTTCGCATCTTTGAGAAGAGGAGCTCTGGTAAATTTTGAAGTCTGTTGTTATTTATCCTCCTGCAAATAAAACAGAAAAATATTCACATTGACTATTTTGCCCACCATAGACAAGCAAACATCTACCACATTCCAAAGTAGACCTGGTTGTTTACCTGTAAATAATTGTGAACTATAAATGATTTGGACATAGTGTTTCTCACACAAGAAATTCTGCAAACCACTACTAGGGTATTACATACATTTGCTAAGTATATCACAAGAAAATCTGTAAATATGAACACGACAAGATATATGAAACATGAAACTATGGATGGGAAGGACAGGTAAGAGAAAGAATACACCACAAAAATATTCTACGTATGATATTTTTTGGGCAAAAAGGGCCCTTCATCTATATTATATGTAAAAAGATATCTTCAGAGCATCTTTTCAGACATTTAATACCCCTCCCAACTGAAAAAGGGTTGTCCCTTCTTAGACATTTATCTCCCTCCCACTGGAAGAGGGTTCTGCTTGCCCTCCAAGCAGTTTATGGCAAGTGAGTAATGAAGAGTGTAATGTTACAAAACATGAGATCATAAGATGTTGACCAGTGTAAAGTGGGCATACCGAACTCCATAGAACTACAACAGTTCAACAGACAAACAAACAATTGAACTGACCATTGTTTTTGTAAATGCCTGCAACCAAAAATCAAACCATGCACTCACATCCTACCAGGTGTTGGTATGTAATGCTTCTTTAACATACAAACCAAAACACCTGTGAACAATTAAAGATTAGTCTCACCTAAGATCCAAGGTTTGGTGGGTTTAAAGTATTTGCAGTAAATAAATTTTATGTCACTCACAATAACAGCTCCACTGATTTTCATGTGCAAAAAGTATCTTACTGAATGTAGACATTCATGGGTTTTCATATTATCTCTGAACTAAAGAGGTTTAGCGTAGCAAGACCTTGCCAGAAACACGATGAGTGCAAAAAATGGAAAGCAGTATTTGTTGGTTCTACGCCACACATTTTCAAGCTCGTGCTGAGGCCCAACTTTCAAAGTGTCATTTCACACCTAAGGAAGTTTTTTCTAGTAAAATTGTTTTGTTTAACTGAAAGAACATATATATATATTGTGTTAATTTTTCTTACTGGTGGAGAATTCCTTTCATGTCTGATGATTGGCTAAAAAGAGCCTGATTATTTATAGTCTGAGGAAAAGAACTATTGAGTGCTACTGACTGTAACTGATTTAATACATCAGCATACATGAATTTTAACAGCTCACATTCTGTATGCAGATTCAGTCGGAGTCCAAGCGATAGTTCATGGACCTTGGTATTACGAATGCAGTCAGAGATGATGCATGAGAAATACAAGTCCGTTGTGCAGGCTAACCATGCACCCATATGCCAAACCATAAAACATATTTTACTTCCCTTGGGTAAATCATCTACTACACAAAATCCATGCTGATCAGTGAAATATTGATTTAATATTGATGAAGAATGTATGCAAGATGGACATGGTGCAGATTTGCACCAAATTTCAAGCTTGATCCACACCCCACTTGATCCACACCCCACTTGATCCACAGGGGTGATATGCTGCCCAACAGCCCATCAGCTAGAAGTGATTGACAGTGTGAGTCAAGAGGAAATCTTGTATAATAAGGTCACTAACCATGCTAGGTTTGAAAACAGGACATTTACTGCAAAGCTTGTCTTTTACTGCAATGAAGTATGTAGCTTCTTTTCACAGCAGTTCCACATGGCTGTTTTTTTTTTTTTAGCCTGGGGAATTTGGTTTAAGTACTAACGCTGCTAGCTGACCTTCAATTCCACGGACGTTTACTCACGCAGCTCTGTGAGCAAACGACCATACGTTGAGATCATCCAACTGCACTATTCGTTCATTGACAAAATGTTTCATGATGAAAATCCCAAGGCAGAAGATTTTATGCAGGAATAGTAACAAGCTGTGAAAACTTTGGAAAGGAGGATATTCTGGCCGGTCTATCTGCCAAACTGCCCAAAACCCATCATTCCACAGGACTGATAAATACTACTTATGTAGACAGGTGACCACACCTCTGTTAGAAAATCATGCTTGATATTTTGGCCATGACACTTCATGCTTTGGTTTGAGTACTCCAGAAATCGCAGCAGCAGTGGAGATTGTGAGTGAAGTTAATCGCAATTCCAGATCGCAAGTGCTCGATTGAGACCACCAGCGCATCTGTGCACTGTACGTTGAGTAGTCCAGGTCCCTTTAATTATCTTCAGATTGGCAGGGGTTTTACACCAATTTTTCATAATTTTTGAAATTGGATTCCTCGTAATGCTACAGGTCACTGATACAACAAACTTATGTTATACTGATCTTTACTTGTTTGTTTTGGAGTTAGTTACTTACTACGACCATATGGCATGCCCATGACACGTACGGTACGGTATGAAGTAAGGAAATCCCAATAATAGGTCACAAATGTGCTGAATAGTCCACGATCATAATACCCTTTGTAGGTCATGTGTGTACGCAAGACATGGGTCCAACACCGATTGAGAAAGTTTTCCCACAGCGCAGGACATTTGCATTCCAGCAATGTGCCCGTGGGAGTATTTCCCTGTAGGCCTATACACTGTCCCACATTCTTGTCACCTTACAAGTGTCAAACTACCCACTCAGACACCGCAGGTTTCCCTACTTTACAGGACTCACAATAGGGGAACATTTTCATAGACCTACCCAATCATCACCTTGCTAACAAAAGGAGCAAAACTAGACCAGGGCATTCACAACCCTCCTTCAGAGACCAAAAAGTTTCAGTCTTTATCAACAAACTGCTCTTGTGAAGTGAGACAAAATTCCTTGGACATAAAATTGATCCTGCCAGACTTTGATGGTGAGAACAAACATAAGATGTAAAACAAAATTTTATTTTTATTACTGTATTTCTTGAAACTTGCATCATCTTTTATGGAGAAGCGAAATATAACTGGGCCTGGTGCACTATCCATGACTGACTGCAAAGTGTAATTTAATGATAGGCCTACGAAAGTCTGCATCTTTCCTTAAGCAATAAGTGAATTTCAAGGGAAATAGGGCGTTTGTAGAGAAAACATCCATATTTTTAAAACCAATGTTTGAGTACGTAGAATGACAGATTATTGAAATTTAAGGAAAGGTCGTAGCCTTCTTTTTGAGAAATAAGCTTCTCACAGATAGAAATTCGGTTATTTGTTGCTCAACACTAATTTGTTCACCCAAACTTTTCAAAATTCAAATGATGCATCTCCCATTACTCAGCACATGCATAATGTTTTGAGGGGATGAAGCTTTGGTAGATGTTTATCGATAAGACGGAATAGTTTAACAATGACTTAAGTTATTTTCTTTTGCATGTCATGTTGGTGTATTCTAAATGCCCTATTTCCCTTCAAAACAAAGCAACTACTGTATGATCTAGCCATGTGTATGTATATTGGGATTACACAAGGATGATATATTAAACTGTTCACTAAAGAATTTTGAAGTGAGAACAGGCAAACAAAGGGAAAAATTTGGTCATTTCTCAAAATACAGTACTTTACATTGCACACTTTCACTGAGGAGGGAGAGGGTTAGAATGCCTACGAAACTGATTTCTGAAACCTCTCAATTAATAATCGCATTGTGTAATTTGAAACTACTACAGATGACCTTCAAACTACTTTTGGAGGTAAAAACTTCTTACCAGCACCTTCCCACATCCCATCCACCTCGTGCGCGTATTTTTTGGTTTGTGAAGAAGACGAAACGAATCTATGTCAGGACAAGATAATACTAACGACTCGTAAAATTTCTTGGCGATTGTCATCACAATAGTTCAAACAACCTGAACAAAAAAATTAGGTCTGAGGCATTATGGACTGATTTCAGATAATTGTTTGACCCATCTATGAATGCATGACCACTGGACCCCCCTGTCAGTAGAAGTAACCTTGAACTACCATGATCCCAATGATTATTTCATCCTATTGTAACTACCTCCTATTTGAACTCAGAGGATGCCAATATTGGTACCCATAATATTGTCAGTATCAATTACCTTCAATGACAATTCATCAGGACAATAAGACATATGTGCTGCAAAACAGGAATATCTACCATGATTCTTTGACCAATGACAGGGACTCCATCAAGAAAACATACTCCCTACTGTAAACAACTTCCAAAAGTGTGATTATTTTTACAAAAGCATGACTCTCTAGGAATTTTGATAAATTGAAGGATGCTTGACTTGAACCTGGGGAGCACCACTGACGCGGTCCTCTGAAAAACACCGGGACGTTTAACCATCAAGTCATGAAAGCTGATTTTTTATGAAGGAAACATGATTACCGGGCTGCGAGCAGTAGTCGCATTTGAAAGACATCACCCAATCAACCTAACATGCACACCTAGTGGGCCTATGTGAGTATTTCCCCAGTTCAGGAAGTTTTCACACTAGATAGGTTCACAAGTAAGATACCTTTCCACTATAGTGGGGGACAGGAGGAGAAAATTATATCAATGAGTCAGAAATGCATCACCATTATTCACATCTGTAGCTTTACAAATTTTCATTTTTCAACAACTGTGTACTGTCCAAAACTTGGTTACTCGTCTGAAGTTTACAAAAAAGGAAATCATCCACAGAAAGGACAAACAGCAAGGCTAGTGTTAAATTGTGATATGCACAATTTCTGCAAAGTGCAGTCACATAAAGTTTCTTTGTCTTTAATGGCCAAATGATAAAATTGAGATTTTGCTCACGAACTTGTATAGTGTTAGAGGACGACTTGTTCTGACTCTCTCCACCTGGTAATATATAATTTGCAACGATTTACACTGGAGTGAACAGATCTGAAGGTAAGATTTTGCTTGATTGAATCTTGCTTTGTGAACTCTGAAATATGAATGTATTAATTAAAGTCAACATTAAAACCTCTAGAGAAGTAAACACAATATACCAGGAGTACATCAATCATACAGGTCTACATTCAGAGAGGGTTAATTAAATGCAGTCTTCTGGCAGTCACAGGTTTGCAAAGGACTAATGAATAATCAATGGAGGGGAGTGGACCTCATGTGAACAGGGTAGACAAAGAATTGCTCCCAAACTCATTCAGGGAATAATTTACCCAGTATCGCACCGCATTATGCTACGCAAAATTGTCAAATTGCTACTCATAGGGAATTTTGTCATCTAGCACTTTTTGTGCGTGTGACGTACAAGGACTTTCACTCGCTTTGCAACACAATACCCAAGAAACCTGAAAACTGCTATGCAAATTTTGGGAACTTAATTCATCCCTGTCAGCTGTCAAATTATGGCTCAGTTTCTCTTAAATAAGACCGTATCTTTTTCAGACCAGTAAACAACATGCATCCCTGACCTAGGATAAGGTCACTCAAGTATATGTTTTGCTTTTACTTTTGGAGCTCACATTATTCACAGCTTTCTTTGGTTTGAAAAGTTAAGGAGAAATTTTTTTCAAGTCTACCCGATAATTTCTCTTCTTTGTGACTCACCCCGCTGAGCGAGCATCTGATTTTTGTACCACTTTGTCCAACCTCTCAGAGCACAAGATGAATGTTTAATACAATAGAGGGAAGGTGACCTTTCAGACTGCCATCCAACTTATTGAATTTGTGGGGCTGTTGCATCCATGGCGCTCCACAATGTCTATCATTCAGGCAACTTTACAAGAATGTCACGGAGCAAAATGACATGATACAAAGTTTGTCAATAAGCATAGGAATCCAATAAATGCAAACAATAGACCTAGCTGACAGGTACCTGAAATTTGTAAAGTAGAAGAGATCTGCTGGATCCTCCAGCACAAAAACCATTTCATGGAATCCCAGCTTCTCAGCAGTCCATCTTTCAAAGGGGGGGTCTTTCAGAGGCATACTGCTCCAATATCTGAACATACTAGTAAAAACCAACAGATCTCACGGGAGCCAAAAAAATAGCAAATACAAGCAAAGAAGGACTGAGGCAACATGTAATTAATTTTTGGGGGGAATGAAAACTTCCGCCATTGAATGCCGATTTAGTGAAACACTTCGGAAAAGGCTTTTGAAATTCTACCACACTCAGGATAAAGAATGGCCATCTTTTTTTTTCCTACAAAATATCAAAAGGTTACTTGAGATGTGTGCAAGAATGCAATTTTCCAACAAAGTCATTGTCTGCAGAAGGGGTTTTTCAACAAGGGAGTTCCCTGTATTGGCTAGGTGAGAAATCCGGCTGTTGACATTGAATTGGGTGGGAGGTGTAGAGTATGCCAAGCGGTTCTTTAACAACATGGATTCAAAGATCTTTCAGCTATTCCTCATCAACACGCTGTTGCTCCCAAGCAAGAGAAAATATCAGCCCACAGAAATAAAATCCAAAATCGTTCCCTCATAGGACATGGCCTTATGCTCCAAAATATGTTGATGCAGCCTCCAACAGGTGCTGCAAACATTGTTGCTTCGTTATTTATGCTTCATCCCGCAAGGCAGCGTAAGAAATTACCAAAGATTCCTTCTCAATACATGTAGAGTAATTGTGGACGACTGACTCATAGCATGACAATGGTTGCTCAAATTCTGAATTATTATTTGAGGGATCATAGCGACTTGTCAGCTACCATTACAGGGCAGCCTCAATCCATACCATCACTCCACATTGACCCTTGTAAGGGTGATTACATTTGGCAATCTGAAAGCCCAAGGAGACGGCACAATTTAAGGACTTTGACTTTTAAAATACAAGCCATGTCTTGCTTGTACGAAAACTTAAGGGGGAATCTCCTACTTCCCAATTACACAAACTAAAAGCTTACAACTTGGAAAGCAAAGAATGTTACAATAGTTGAAGGTACACGAAACATAGGCGACTGTTATCCCAACACATTGCATTGTACGGGTACTGCAGCCAATACAGTCCTGGGTATGTTGAGTGTCTTTACACTGAAAGCAGTCTAAACTCAAAAATTATGTCAGGGTCAGTGTTGTTTGCTGTGATTATGATAACCCGAATGCTGTACTACAGAGAATGAACAAGTCGTAGCCTACTCATGACGACAGTTTTTGCGTCAGATTTCCAAAAGAGTCTAATCCCAAATATTCACTTTAAAACACTCATGCCGACTGACAGCTACTGGATGATGCTTTTTAAGTGATGAATGTGATGGGAGACTTATTTTATGTGGTCATGATGAAAATGATCACAATTTTTTTAAATGTCATCCTAGAGTTAGATAATGCACACATTTATCAGATACCACAATGCAACCGACCAGTTTTTTTAACAATTTACCTTACGTGCAAAAGTTTTTGTGATAAATACCGTAGGATATATTTCTCTACTTTTGTGTGGTGTGTGCGCATGCATGTATGTATACGCATGTGTGGGTTTGTAAAGAGCGCCCGATAAGGGACACGCACAAGCATTTAGCCAATGTAACTGGGATTGGCCGCAAACCAAGGATATCTGTGGTTCTGGATATTTGAACATAATGCAAATTGGGGTACCAGATAGGACTCAACATTCACAGTCAAACTTACTCCTTGCTTGATTACCTGTTCTATGTATGGATTTATACCTGTACACACAGTACATGTGTAACATGTGTAATACACACGCCTGTTTTGGCCATGAATCGGGAATGACGCATGACCAGATACTAGCTGCAAAATGGGGATATCCTGATTATGCAATGAAAAGCCCACATCCCTGACTGGCGCCCTTAACGAGTGTGTGTTCTGCATGAGTGTGTTTGTGTGTGTGTGTGCGTGCAGTGTTGCTCCATCCATATGAGCAGCAAACAAGTACTGGAAAGATTGTGAACAGCAAGTACAATAAAACCCACATAATTTTTGACTGATTAAATCACCATTCAAAAAAGCAAATTTTGAAGTTTCTTCTTGCAAAATAGGACCCACAATTTACAGAGAGACAGAAGTGAAACTGTTTTGCATGTCAGAACTTGGACAGGTTTTATTGTCAAAATTCTTGAATACAAAGTTTATGGCTCATCTGGGACACAAATGCACAGAAAAGTACACAATGTTTTGCTCATAACTAGTTATTCTTCTTCCAAACAGCTTTATATCATGTTCCATAGGTCACATGTTCTATGCCCCATTTGAACAACAGCTTACTGCCTATCGTCATGGATACAGCCAATATAAACGTAAATGTAGATGTAACCTTCTGCGGTAACCCTGCCGATTTCTCTTGGGTCGTCATGACCCAATGAGAAATCCCACTAAATGACCAGAGTTGCTCCTTGATCAAAGGCAGCTGGTTGTATCCTGAACATGAGAAACATTCAAGGTCAAGATTTTGCTTTCATGTACCTCAACTTACAGAGGTGGATCAAACCTTTGCTTAAGCTACACGAAAAACAAAAAAGCTGTTGTCACGACAACTAACTATAAATAGCATAGACGTTATTTTGGTCAATGTTTAGAATGAGACCGTCCACCATCTTCTACCCCTTATCACGCCGCCCCCTACCATCAGTTGGTGGTGTAAAATGTTGAGACCTGATAATGACCCATGTAGTCACACATAAAGTAGGTAGTTGTCTAGTTGAGTTGTAGAATGGGTTATGCAAGATGGATCTGATCATGGAGGTAAAAGGAAGAATGCCAAAACTGATCTCACCATCTTGTTTGGGAAGATGGTGTGGGAGGATTACAAACGTTTAATGTGACTGTTAAAAAGAAATTGCAAAAGAGAAAAGGAAATATTCCAAGGATGAACTCAGGAGATATAAAGCTATACATGCAGAGAAAAATAGCATATGAAATCAATGTCTTAGTGACAAAATCATTGAAGCACAAATGCACAATGGACAGCTTATCGCTCAGGGTGTCAAACGGAATTTTTTTTTCAAGAATGACGGACATTTGCATTGTTAATCAGGGTTTGGGGCCTCTACACTTGTCTTCTTTCATGAAAATCACATCTTGCAACTCATTTGTCTAGGTTGCGAGATATTATTAAAGGTCTCCATAAATCTTTCAAACCACAGCGCCACCTGTTTAAAGACTTTAGACAAGGCTTCGTCAATTAAATTTGCTGAGGTGCCACATGACCAAATGTTTTCCATGTAATGCACCACTGATCTCCATACTGGGGGAGAGACTAAGGAGAGGGGATGCCCCTCCTTTGTATTTCAGATGGAAAATGGCTTAGATGGAAAATGGTGCAAAGTTTGTAAAATAAGCCGGTGAGAGGTAACAGATCATTTAACACTTTCTGGGACACAATAATTTTTGTCAGCATCGTTAAAAAATGTTCAGTTGTTCAGTATTCTCCCACTACTTTTTGTGCGCCACTCCAAAGTCACCAACTGAGAAAGTCTGCTTAAGACCATACCTGTGGCAGTATTGAATTTGGTCAGATATTGGTATTATACAATTGGTATTATAATATTAATAGGAATTTCACAAACTGGTAATTTGGTATTAAAAGAAATATATACAAAGCAGCAGAAAGATTGGTTTTGTCATCTTTCCATCTTTTCCAATACTACCAGTAACTTTTTGTTGCAAAGTCATGAATCTGTACAATATTTCTAAATTATACGTTACATTGTGACGCTGTCTTTCTGGCGACAAAAATGCCATGCCCAATACACAAACACTGATTCCTATTTCCATGCATCATGGAGGATGAGACAGTGGCAAGAATGAAGCTGATGCCACATCTCGCCATCATCGAGACAACCAAATGGAAATGGCAACTGCCACATTTACAATAGATGGCTTCAGAGATGGCCCACAAAATGGTTAGCCTAGCCACACAAATTGTGTTTAAATCAATGTCTAACCTAGACATCTTTCTCACTGATATCACAAGATGTGGATAAGAGTTTGGACTTGAGTATGCCTAAATTCGTTGGGATTACAGGGAGCACTGCCCACCTAAGACCTCCACTATAGGAACCCTATGGCGGACGGTCAATGGACCGCACCTGACAAAAGACAAGGCTTTGCGCTCCAACTAGTGCCTTCAGCACCAGGGTGAGGCTTGGGACCGGGAAGGTACAATTTCCTAGCAGCAGGACATTGTCATCAACGTTTCAAAGTGAAAATTTCATACATGATGTTTCTCTGCATGAATAAACATGTCTTCAAGGTGAGGCTGAGCTTCTACAGACAGACTATATATGATCCAAACATTCCTGTGAAAACATCGAAGAGGACCAATAACATCTAGATTTTAGCCGTTCTGATGCAACGTACACTGCAACAAGATTTCCAAGTTCATTCTGGAGATAGCATGTGATATTTTAGGGAGAATGATCAGCTATATGGGTGTACTTATTCAATCACTTCACCTTGTAAAGTGAGGAATTGTCAAGATGCGGCAAATTATGACTGGAGTTTTATTGCTAATTAAATTTCTTTGGTTTCATTTGTACTTTGGCAGAGGGAGCACAGGGTACTAATGAAATTATACAGTGGCAGGCAATAAATGAAAGACAGCAACTCATTGAATCTACCCTTCTTCTTTCCCTTTGTGAGAAAAGAAAATATCAGAGAAGGTTTAAGCCACAGTGACTCCCAGTGGATAATGATGGAACATTCTGTAGGGTACTTTACAAAGAGAAAAAAAAAAATCAATTTTGAAAGCAGTGAGTATGACAGATAAAGTACATTACAATGACACTGCAAGAACTTTTGTTCTTAAACTTAGCATGAACTTTTGTTCTTTTACTTTGTGACTTTGGATATTTAAGCAGCTCAGTTTTCTGTACTTGCGCAAATTGAGACCCCAATACCGATGGAATAAAAGAAAACCAGCCAAACACCTGGATACCACCTTGACAACCTCCAAGAGACGTTTTCATGCTACGTGTTGATACAGAACAGTTTTACTGTGTAATCTTGGTGTATAGGCAACGTTGTAAATTAGGTAACTACAGTACCTGTTAAAGGGTTCATTCTATTAGCATCTACTTGTAATATTCCCATCCACAATATATATATTTCTAAAATTATTTATGATTATACATGCTGAAGAGTAAACCGCAAAATACACAGCAGGTGATTATGCAAATTTTAATTTGGATATAGTATGAGTAATGACCTCTCCCCTAAAGTGTTTAGTACCTTGAAGAAAACAATACCTACAGACCTTAACATCTCACATCATGTCATAGCTACTCTCAGTCTTTGAACAGGAGACTCCACATGAATGTAAAAGCATAATACAATGTAAATTAATACACTGTGATGGTACACATGTTGTGCACACAAATCACAACTGCTTTCATGAATGAAAAACACGCGTACATCAGACGTAAAAAAGGAGGAAGTGAGAAAGTGTGGAAATAATTTGGGGGGGGGCTGCCATTTAACAACTGGCCAAACTTCTGAAACATCACATTGTTGTGCAACATAAGAAGGACATCACCATACATGTTCCTTTGACAAGTGCATGCTGGCCAGCAACTGTAGGAGCCCTGGATTCAACTTCTTACCTTGCAAGATGATCCACACTGACTACAGATTGGTAAAGTAGCAAAGGTATCAAAGCCCATATATGCGTAGTGCATCAGGGCACTCAAAGGAATTCTTTGCGAACAAGAAAGACGGACATGATATATATGAGATATTTTACCTTTGATCAGTTCAACATGGCGATTTTGCCGGTGGAAGTTTCCTTAGATGTGAAATAATGCTTTGAAACAAAGGTTTATGCTGCTCCCAAGTAAAACTAACTTTTCACCACAAAAGGAGAGATCAGAACAGTACTGCAGCCCACAGCATGAGAAATACTTCGACAGCAATGTTCAAACCAAATTTAAAGGTACTACGTCACAATCCATAGATTTCTAGAACCTGACTTGTCATTCGAATACTCGCTGAAATAAATCGTTTTCCTAAATTTTGTGGGATGGTTCCTGAAAATAAGGAGAATGACTTGCATACAGTATCTTTTTTCAGAGACATGAGAAGCGATGGTGGAGTCTCCCTTTACTGAGAGATCTTCATTTTGAAACCACTGAAATGATGCAGTTTAGGCCAAATGTTATCATCATTTATGAAAAACTGACATTTAAGAAATAGTTTCAGGCTTTTTAATTCCTCCATTTGGACCAAGATTTCAAAAGGTTGACAAACTTTACCTTCCTAGGTTTTTACTTGCAGTGTTCTATTGGGGATAAATAGCAGGAAAAGTTGTCCCAAAACAAAAAGAACACTGCAGTAGAGGAAGAAAGTAAGTACTGCTAATATGTGACTCTCGCACTTGACACACGACCTCAACTTACAAGCAAACAACTCACATCATACAGCTTTCAACTTGCATGATCATAGACAAGTTCCAGTCAAGTTCCAAACTACAACAGGAGCGAGCAATCATGCAGTACTTTTTGACATAACTAACTTGCATAAACAAGACAAGTATGAATGGGTAACCCCCTTCCTAAAGCAGAAAATGGAATATACGATTACTTTAAGTCTATCATGGCTCTACTTCCAGAGTATGAGGCAAAAAGTCACAGAAAGTGTAATTTTCTTGAAGCTCCTCCTGCAGAGTTGTTCAAGAGCATGAGGCTGGTTGCTGGTCTTTCAACCCAATGATTGTTTATAATCAAAACCATGATCATCTATGACAGAGTGGCAGGTCTCTTTGATGTAACCAATGTTGGTATATAATAAAAATATATAGTAAATCAAAGCCGAGTCCATAAAAGCCAATGCGATTGCTGAACACCTTGAATGAGTCACACATTTGCAAACGTTGACATTTATTCAAGGAACTGCACTTATCACAGTGTGGCTTCGAAGAGAGGAAAGATATAATATCAATATCTTACAGGAGCTTAGTAAACTGACTTCACAGTTTTCAGAGGATCACACAAATGTATCAAAGATTAAGAAACATCTTAATGGGGCTGAGATCTTTGTAACAAAACATATGTGCTTCAAATGTAACATGCAATGGATTATACACAGCACCACATAGTAGGCAATGGTTTACACACAACGGCTGATCAAAGTAAAGAAGGTAGAACTGGGAATGATCGGTGGGAAGATAGGGAGTGAGAATAGAAGTAGGGGTGGGGAAGGGGTTTGAGAACAAATCATAAAGTATCCACACAATATGCCACTAACATCTATCTGATATCTAATGAAAACAAGGCAATGGTGGGGAGGGGTAGGAGAGGGGGAAAAAATGACTTTTTTGAGTTCTACCATGACATAAACAAAATCGACATAAAACAATGTAGAATAGTACCATTTAGTAATGTACGATTAATACTATACATGCATAACCACAGCAAATATGACTGCTTCTTCTGGCAATGAAAGCCACGTTTATAACATCATATGATAAAAAAAATTGCCAAAAGTTTTAAAATGTAAAATTGTTTCAAGGGTGTTTGAAGAAAGGCTAAACCAAATTCATAGTAAAGATTCAAAGAGGAGCTCACGTTTATAATAGTTCCTCCACGTGTTGTCTAGTTTCTTGCCACATCTCTGAGTATATTTTTTCAGTATTCAATGTATTTTTGTTTGTTTATCTATTATTCCTTCTTATACAGTTTCCTGTTTGTTTAGTGGTTATCTTATTCTCTCTTTAAAGTGGGAGAGAATAATGTTCCATTATGGAGCAATATTTATTAAAAAAGCTATCCCAGTACTTCAGGATTGCACCATGCATGAGAGAAAATTTTTACTACACATCCACAGATAAAGGCAAAATAAGGAGATGACTGCCTTTCCATGTTCCGCTGCAAAGGGTAAGATTGTCAGCTTGAGGAAAGCCACTACTATCAAAGAAAGGAATATCTACTGTACTGAGACAAGAAGAGATTCAGGGACAGTAATACCATATTGCTCTGCATTGCCCTGAAGCATGTTAAAGCTCAATATAGACCTACATACCGTGTTAACTTTTTACCTTTCAAAGTAAAGCATCCCCCTTGGCTGGAAATGCTGTCATATTTTCAACTAATTCGACAAGCCTGAATATTTTCACTTTACACAGTTTTACTGACATTTTAATCAAAAACCTCTGAGGTATGTTACTTAGGGGCAATATTTATAGTACGTATCAAAATTCATTTCATTCACATTCCACACAAAAGAATTGTAAATGATAGGACACACAGGGCAAGTAATCTAAGATATGATAAGAGTACAAAGAGCAATACTGGAAAATATTTTACTTTTCTTCAATGGGTGACATCTTTGCCTCCGATGAGAAATTGTCTGTAACAAGAAAAGATATGAAGAACCCAGCCATGCCTATTTGCCTCCTAAATCTAAATGGAGGGATTAAAATTGCACTTAACAGCTCAATGATTTGACTTGTAGATTTTTTGTCAAGTCAATGAACAGGGATTTGTAAGGACTGATGCATGGTGTGCTGTGACAACAAACAAACAGTTATCATAAAAGAGGCATACAAGCTATGAAGAAAAGAAGGAACTGGTGGTGATTTACGACAATTATATGACATGCACACACACACACAAACACACATGCACACACACTCTCACACACACTTGAAAAACAAAATAGCACTACTTGTTTAAGGGTAATGCTAGCACTGAAGTGCTTTTCCTTTACAAAATAGCACAGACGTAAAACACCGATTCAGCAATCACTCAAAGGAAAGTTATTATTAAAGAAATCACCTTTAGTTAAAGGTGAGAGTTGATACTAGTGCATAAAACTATACCTTTTCTTCAATGTAAAGCTAATTAACTGAAACTGTAAGTTTTACTGGCCACTAGTGATGGTTTTGGTATCACTACCAAAAAGGCGGGCATAACGGGTGCAGAAGGTCAAATGGGGTGGAGTCACTAACTCCCAATGGAGAAAAACTGCAAGGTCATAGACAAAGCGTTAAATTGCCCTCCATGGAACATTATCTCATTAAAGTCCAAAGGTACAGGGATCAAACTTTACACATTCCCAGTTGAAAAGAAGCAATTGCGACTAAAAATATTACAATCAAACAAGAATCCTTCTGCAGCCTATTGACTTCAGAAGTACTGGATGATAACCCTTGACCAATCCAAGATACCGTACTGCACTATTAGTTAAGAAACCCCAAGATAACAACAACTTCCGCATGCATCATCCCAGGTCCAACACCTCACATATTTCTCTAGAGTTCTGAAATACTGCAAGTCTCAAATCCCAAGGAGAACTGGCTTAAACAAAACCTATCTACAATAGCCCTACTTTTTAGTGAGTGTTTGCTAAATTCTCCATGAACAACAGCAAGGTGTGGGAAGGCTACAGAAAAAGTGTACAGGACAGGAGGACATAATAGCTTCAGTTATGCCTAGCATACTACAATGGTGTGAGTGCTACTCCAAAACTTGTCAACAAGCTTTCATATATCAGACAGTTCTAAACAATCAGAAGTGTCTGGAACATTCCAGATATTTTTTCTGACAATACATTATTCTCCAAGCCAAAAAGACTTGTTTGTCACTCCGGGTCAATGGGCGGAGCTTTTGTTGGACTTTGTTTTCACTCCATGCAGAAAAACAATATTTGAAAAAGTCAAAACTCCTTGTTGAATTAACATTTAAAGCAAACAAAGTTTAAGACCCTGCAAAGCAAACTTGAACTGGGGTTTCCACATTCTAAGTAACCATGCAACAAACTAATTGCATGGGCTCTCAAAGTTCTTTCAAGGGTGATTACAGAGTGTCTTGCACTCCATGCCTCTTGCAAAGCAAACATATAAACCAGAGGCAGTGGAATATGACCTCACAGTCAGTGGAAAGTCAATGACTTGTGTACACTATGCTGAAACGATCAAAATCACAAGAATCCAACGAAATGGCCCATTAACTGCATTTTCCTATGCAGCCGTAATTCTATGTATGACATGTACCTTCTTTCAACCAAGGAAATGGGGTACACCTCAGTCTAAGGGAATTCACGGACTCACTGACGTTGAAGAATGAGCAGGACATATGGAGATTGCTCTGCTATACCAACACGGTCATGATGCCTTGACATCATGGTATTAGCAGAGATAACATCCAAAGCTTGAGATGATACAACGCAACTAAATCACAATCCGCTCCAGAAATTTAGGAAAAGCATCCACCGTTAATGCATATGGGGATTGTCAAAATTTCCTACTACGGCTGTTGGGTTAAATTTCTATGTCTTGATATATCTTGATAATTAACTGAACCAGATTTATTTCATGAGAGTTTTTATACTACTCATAAAATTGTCATTGAAACCAGAATAATGTACCTTTTTTTCCCTTTCCAATCCTACATAAATGCTTCAGAGAAAAAACGATCATTCATTTTAATGGGACAGGACATTTTTTCCTAAGTACACAATTTCTCTTTTGCAAGATATTTGTCATACCCATTGTCTACGATGATGATCACCGAAATCATGTCACCCTGAGAAAGTTGGGAGTGTACGTGACCATGACCGCTGTTTGATTGGAGCTTGCATCTGGATACGTGCATACAAAACACACCTCACACAAACTCTGCAGCAACTCCAACCCTCTCAAACCATGGGGTCATTGACCGACAAAGAAGGTCATCTGACCAAGTCGGAGCAGGGTGGTATCGATAACGCCTGCCCGTAAAATATACACCTTAAACTCCCCCTAAGAAACAATAGGGAGTGACACTTGTCAGAAATTTAACAAAGGTTCAAGTCTACAATTGGTGGTAAATTCTGTGGTGTCAAAGGGATGATGCACCACACTAGCCACAGTGATGTGACTCAAAGGGAGTTTTCTGACTAACTGTGTCCACTTTTTTTTCTGCTTCTTTCCTTTTAGCAAATCTTTCTACACATGTGATCAGGTTGAGGTGACGGATAAGATCAGTCTGTCTATTTAGAAGCTTACTATGTACATCCACTCAATACACAAAACATGCCACAAAATTTTTACTTATTTTTTTTCTAATCATGTGACTTTATCTGACAATTACATGTAAACAATTTCAAACACAGAATAAGCCCTAGATGGTATGGCAGGCATGAAACACACAACGTACTCTACAACCTTATCTTTGGAAGGTGTGCTGGATTTGTCACTAGTTCCTGCTTTTACATATTTCCCACACTTACAATTAGCTGATAGCAAACTCAAACAGATATCTTGAAACCCCCAAATTCTGCAAACAAACTGCAGGAATAGTGAAGTAAATTAGCATGAACATCATTGCATTATGCCTATGAAAAAAATTAAGGGTTGTGTTTTAAAAATTCATTAAACCATACTATTAAACCATACTCACAATACAAGTACAAGAATGAGACACTATATGACACTGTCATAATTTGAATCTTAAGTGGTAAATTTTTTTTTTTTTTCATTTTTGTCAAATGCAGGGTCTACAACATCAGTAACTATTCACCAGTTTTACAGAGTTACTGTAATGCACCTCAAAAACTTTACACATACGGTACTACATTTGCAAATATATCCAGTGACAAATTTTACCTCCATATTCCTAAGAAACTATCACTGTTCATAAATAATGCGACTGTATGCATATGGAAGCTTCAATTTTGATCAGCAGGTTTCAGTACATATGGACCTGCTGCACAATAAAACTTCAGGTACACAATAAGTGGTCTTTCCAACCTGTTCAGTGGCCTAAATATGCGTTCATTTCCATGTTCATACTTAACTTCAAGTGGGGCTCTATTTGATTTACAGATTTCACATCATGGAGATATTTACAGCTCCAAGTTTTCCAGTCTTCATTCTCAGAGAAGCAACAACTGCATTATAAATTCTCTCACCGTCTACAGGCGTCTACAGATGTTGTGGCCAAACCTGAACAAAGTCAATGGTAGCCCTATAATCTAAAGCTTCTAAAGAATCAGCACATGAAAAGAGAGACACCAAGAGAGAATACTTGTATGCCCTCGGCTCCTGCTAGACGGTAAGGATTACAAAGGAGAAATCATCACCCCTCAGGCACTGGTCCGTACACTAAGGTCACTTTGAACTGGCTTTGACCTTTTTTCATAATACTCTCCCCTAACCACCACTTTAATAATAGCTGAATTTTGAAAAGAGGTACCCCTGAACTGCTTCTCTTAATTTTGCTAACATGGCGAAAGACTTCGTCTGAAGATTCCCAGTGCCGGTAGTGGATGGAAACCTCTGAATGAATGGCTACATATGGGTTTACATTAGTCATGAAGATACCATGAAGAGAAAACAAAACGCATTTGCTTGTGGATGTATTGTTTTCATGTTGTCCTTTTAACTAATTTCCCTATTCTGTACACACTTTATAATCGAATACATGTATGTGTATGTTACCTTAGTATTTTGGTTCCATCTAAAAGCCCAGTAAGATTGTGTGGGCATTATTTTCCACGCTTGGAAAGTTCTGCTATTAAACGCAACACACTCAGGGTTTTCCTCTATAGGTTAAAACTAAACCGCATCGAGTTTCCCCGACTTTTCAATCTCTATACTAACAAAACATGCTTTCTCTGAGTTTATGTATGTGTATGTTACCTTAGTATTTTGGTTCCATCTAAAAGCCCAGTAAGATTGTGTGGGCATTATTTTCCACGCTTGGAAAGTTCTGCTATTAAACGCAACACACTCAGGGTTTTCCTCTATAGGTTAAAACTAAACCGCATCAAGTTTCCCCGACTTTTCAATCTCTATACTAACAAAACATGCTTTCTCTGAGTTTAATATGCAAAGACAAGCTTGATGGAATGACTGTATGTTCAAAAAATCATGTCAACAGAAACCTTTTACACATGCCCCATTAAATTTCAAGACGTGCTGGACAAGGGAATTGCCATAATGCAATTTTCATGCATTAAAGTTTTATTTAAAATTGACTAGTTTATTCCAAATGTTGAGCTCTGCTGACCCATATCTAATTATCTATTAATTCAGTAGTATGCTCCATGTCAAGTTTACAAGTTTCAATTTTCTTTCTTTTTTTTTTACTCTTTGAAGTATGTATCTCCCAGTCCTTCACGGGTTATTCCGTTGGACCTCCAGTGACCTTTGACCCCCTTGAAAATCTGACAATTTGTTTTACAAAGTTGAGCAGCTTCCTGACCTCTATAGTTGTCAGACTTCTCACCAGACCTGGCCTCAACTCTCAAGATAAAAAGATCTACTATAAACGTAAGTCCACTTAGAACATCTCAATCAAGTTTATTTTCTGAACGTAAGCGTGCAAGATTTTACCCAGTCTTCCAATCCTTGCTGACCTCAAGTGACCTGCAAAAGTTACTGAAATTTAAAGCAACAGGGATCATTCTGACCATGGTATCACTAATATGGACCCACCTTTGAAGTGCATGTTACTAGCGCAACTAAAGGGATGACCACGAGCATGTGAGGTACCATGATTGCGATATATGACACTGAATATTCGATGGATGTTTCTTGACTGACGCACATAACAGACACCGGTGAACCATTCCCAAGGGTCACATTGAGTGTAATCATTGTGAGGGTAACGGTGCATGCATCGTTAGTTACCGGACGTCACACGCCGCCGCCCAATAGCAAGGAAATTCGGCCGACATTTTATTTCATTGTTTTCTTTCTCATTAAAAAGATACCAAATTAAGGACTGTAACAACTGTTGACTCAGTCTTCATAGGCATAAAATATACACATGGCAGATGAGAGGGAAAGTTTTAAAATAAGAAGAAAAGTTTTAGCTGTGACAGTGACTGAAATGCCCCTATTGGGTTACTTCAGCAGATACTGGAAGGCCCTCTTGTTTCACTTTTCCAGTTTTGGGTGCAGTTCTACTACAATGCATGTGGGACACTATGACACCACAAGGGACCTTTCTGAATTGAGCTATCCATGCAGCCACCCACTGTGTTTCTCACAATACTCAGGAAAGCAATCTGTTAGCACAACGGATTATCCCCCAAGGGGTTTTACAGTTAGCTCTGAAAAAGCTTCTTTGGGCTTAGCATTGATTTTCCCTACCTCTTTTGGCTTTTTCTAACTATCAAGTATGACTTATAAACTGTCAAATGTTGGCAAATACTACTCAACTTGCTAAGTTATGTCAAAGTCCACATAGGTTACATCCTCCATAGACAAGCTCACAATTTAAAAATAATTACAATCCATTTTATCTCTTTGTCAATGTTAAAATGAGAAGTGTGTGATGGACAGTTTTAACTAACTTCAAAGAGGTGGAAGTGCGCATTCTTTACGAGTTCTTCCGCTCCTGTTCAGAAATGCAAACAGTCCGCCGTCTTGAATCAGATTAGGTTCATGATCAACAACAGAAGCCAAAGTAAAGTTGGAATTCCTGAGAGTGGCTTATTATGGCTGGTCAAAAATACAATGACCTTTGTCCACAGTTCACACAACCTGAGAGAATTTGTCACTTGTTGGGAAAGAAAAAGAGAGGGAAGACAGACATCGCAGAAACACTAGATGGTTATCATCTCAGAGAGAAGATGGAAGCTGAAGGTATAGGCCTACATGCTTTCAAACAAATAAATTTTACAGTATGTAGGTAGGTATGTTTTTAAGCAGGATGTGCTGTTTGATGAAAGGGTAAAAAATAGCCTTTATCCTTTATCTTCCATCTTTCTCTTCCATCTGATACCAACCTGGAAACATCTATACAACATTTCTTTCAGGAGAAATTTCACCAATTAAAGAGTCTATTACGTTAAAAGGAATACTGACTTAGTTTTTTTCAGCTAAGGAACTGGGTCCTGCGGTAAATCTGTGTGACCTCCTCGTAAATAACCACAATGAAACACATGTATGCGAAAGCAGTTCTTTTGGGAACATAGCCCATGGTATGATAGTCTTTACAGCTTTTCATATTAAACTGTGATAAAAGTAGAACCAGTCCTTTTGTGCACTTTTGATAATGCAGGAATAACAGTACATCCAATGCTTTCATTCAGCATGTTACCATATGAGCACACCCATAGTCAGACTTACCGATTGGGGGGGCACATCAATGTTGTGGTTTTTCAGCCCAGAAAAGAAGTCTAAGGGAGGTGAACCTTGGAAATTTTTTTCCTCTTTCAAGGTTCTAGATGCAAAATTGTGCCAGATTTCCATCTTTTCTCTTTGCATTTGTATTTCAGGACCTTTCATTGAAAAATGTTTGAACATTTTTGGGGGGCACCATGACAGTTGCTAACCCCCCACCCAATGGTAACATGCCTGCATATGAGGGCATATTCGATTTGCTCTAAGGCATCAAAGTTAACTTACCTTTTCAGTGCAGGAGATTACTTCAAAACATTTTCTGGTTTCCATGGCATTCTTCTTGTCTGGACAACTCTTTCCAAATTTTAGGAAAAATCAATGTAATTTCTTCTCTATAGTTCAAGGTTTTGTTTGTTTCAATACTGTCATATGTCAAAAGCATCCTTGTTCTTTCAGTTAGTAGAAAATTATTACAGAGCTTAAATTCAAAACTGAATTGTGTCCATATAAAAGATGCAACTGGTAATGACAGGGATTTCTTGGTTTCAACACAAGCCGGGTACACTGTTTACATTCAAAGACACTCTGTGAAACAAGACAATGCATGTCAGGGGTAACAACAATATCAAGAAAGTTACTGCACTCAACGCAATGGAATATTTTCCATTAATATTATCCATTATTACTGTGTACATTGTATGCATACATGTGCATAACATCTAACTCCACATGCAAACCGCATCACCCGTAAAACCGAAAGAGAACACAACCTTTGTTCAACCATGTGAAAATAATTTTACAAGCACGGGTTTCAAGTCAGAAAATCTTTGTTTAAAGGGAAATAAGGAGTTTGTTTTACAGCGAACAACCACATTTTTAGAACCAATAATTGTGGACATAGAATGATACATTATTCACAATAAGAAAGGACTGTAGCCTTCTTTTCAAGAAATAAGTTTCTCACAGATAGAAAATTCAATTATTTGATGCTCAACAATAATTCGTTCACCCAGACTTTTCTAACTTCAAATTATAAATTTTCCGTTACTCATCATACGCATGTTTTGAGGAGATGAAGCTTTTGAAGCTTGTTTATTGACGAGACTGAATGGTTTAACGATGATTTAAGCTATTTTCCTTTGTATGCCATGTTGGCATTTTCTAAAGGCCCTATTTGCCTTTAACTAGGTCTAATACGTTTTAATGGAAATCGTGCAATTAAATGTCAGCCATGATTTGAAGTGATTCCTCCCATGGGAATAATTTCTGGAGAAGGCATGTACCTCGGGGCAAACTAAAGTACAAAGAGAGCCATTGGAATGGATACCCTTAACGAGAAAACCTGCGTTGACTGCTTCCATGGCTGTCGACTTTTACCCTGACTGTAAACATGACAAACTTGACTCTTGTCAATCAAACTAACAATTGCAAGCCTGCAAATTACTGACTCAGACCGAAAACACAGTGCTAGTGGTAATCCTCTCCTCTCGACAACACACATGTTAACCTTGAAGACTTCTTTCAATTCCTCTTTGGTCCCAACAGGCACGATCTAATTCAAAGTACAAACCCATGCTAAATCCTTGTGTGTTTGCCACCGAAAAATTAAATCTGAAATTTTATACGTAATCCCAATCTTGACCAATATTTGTAGGTTGGGTGCTTTCTGAAATGACACAAAGACCTCAAAAAGTTAGCTGAGAACAGCAGGAGCAGTTTTGGACTTTGGGATGGCTTGATGGGCAAGTGCCAAAGAGTATACAGGAGTAGTGGTTATGAACCAGTCCTGGGGAGGTTACCAGACTCTGGTTCAGAGAGGCGACCCCAACAATATTTGATTTTGATATTCCTCCACACATGAACGCAATATGCATTTAGACTGCTGGCAGCCATGGAATTTGAATTTGTAAAATCACAATGACTGACAAGTTACTACAATTACACCTGCAGGACATGCATTGCACGGTTTCACACACTGACGTGCACCCTTCGAGAGCTTATGATGGGGATGTGATGAAATTAAAGTTAGCAATGTTTCTTAATTTTAAAACCCTAAATCTAAATGTAGTTTTTATCTTAACTCACCGATTATTAAATCATGCTCCAGAACATGCTTAGTTTACCATATGTGGCAAGTCATCTAACAGGATTTATTATACAGTCAGGGCATGCAGATCTAAAACACACCATGAATGGGATTGGTACAGCAATCAAAACATATTATCACCACCATGCCTCTGCTTGTTGAAATTTTCTCCTCCAAACGCAAACTTGCCCTTTCAACAACTGTAAAATAGGCCACTTTTAATGGCCAACTACGGACCAGAAAGGCAAATGGCAATGACAAGACAGTACCATGAGGAGCATCAAAACTCTTCATACAATAAAAGCAATAACTCTTTTCCTCCAAATATGGATGCTAATCAACTGCTCATCATGAGCTAACTCCTGTACATATCAACTTGAGCAACTGCTGATTCTGACAAAAATTAGGTTTACAATGAAGTGCACATTGATATGCAGTATGTGCCTAGTACTAACACCGACATACACATGTACATACAGTAGACAATTTAAATGCACCATTGTGACACTCTGTGAGACTTAATAATGCTCAGTATTTGATTCCCGTAAGTCCTATTTTTAATTAGAGCACTGTTCTTAGCCCACCTAGGTACGCTATTAAGCTTTCACATATCCCTTATGTGTGTGTGTGTGTGTGTGTGTGTGTGTGTGGGTGTGTGTGTGTGTGTGTGTGCGCTATCCATGCAACTAGAGCTAAGTTTAAGGGACCACAACTGGTGTATACTCAAACAGTTGTGATTGAAAAATGTTTGTGACTTTGGTAACTAGTTTTGCTAGATACTAAAGTAAATAGTCACCGGAAATATTCAGATTTAACCACATCAAAGATTTGGAAAAAAAAGGTTTGCCCATGCAGAAAGCTATTTTACAGGTCAGTATTGCCGACATTTAGTCAAAGGCTGGCGGTAATTGTAATTTGAAGCTTCAGTAGTTTTCTAATTAGTCACTGCATAAGCTAACAGTTTGTAATTATTGATATAATGCAATCAAGTAAATTAAAAGACCGTCAAATATTTTGGTGGATGTTTTTCAGTAAATAAGGCACTTTACACCTATTAGTACAATGTACTACTATTTGAAGAACACATACCAATTGATGAAATCTACAAAAAAAAGTTGTTGAATGCATTCTTCGTGTAAGAGCAATGAGCACTGATCCAATATCAGTGGATTTTAAGTTACTAGTTTCACTTCTAGCAACAAAAGCAAACAAGTTTGAAAGACAAATGCATGGCATCAAAACCTGGGTCACAATAATCTCAATACAGGATATCTGACAGAAAAAGACAGTCTACAGCAAAACCAACCTGAGTGGTACTAAGAGATGAATGGTCAACATGGGGTAAGATATCCTCCTGGGAACCAGTTGAAGACTGCATTTATACTGGCCTACAGTTCTAAATAGATCTGTGTCCTGGCAATATGCTAGTCTTAAAAAGTAACTTTTAGACTCATAACACAAAGCTGGTAATTCCAAACCTGAAGAATGCAGTTGACAGTAAAACAATTACGATATTGAGGCACCTGTGGACATATAACAGCTCCATCATCCTGCCAAAAGTGGCAATATGTGTTAAAGAGGCTCATTGAGTTGTTTTGTGAAATTCACTATTTTTTTTTTAAACCTATCAAGTTTCCTTCACTACTAATAACAAATGGTCAAACTGAGAGAATCCCAATGTTTGACATACAATGGAACATTAATGAGTGAGTAATAAACGATTTCATTTGGTTTCTGAAAAGTTATGACCAGACACTTTTCATATTAGTACTATATTCATATGCACAGAACCAGTACAAGTAATGGTCAAAAATGTGAAAATTTTGGCAGTGTTCATAACTATTGGATGTGAAACTTGACTAATTATGCTAATTGTAGGTATTACAAGTTGTGTATTTATACCCTTCAAAATCATAACAATCTTGATTGATATCAACTCAATGAGCCTCTTTAAGATCATCTTAACCAGAGATACCACCTTAAAGTGCAAAATGAGGAAACGATTCTCTGAAAACCCTGACAAAGGTGTTCAATAAAGCAATTAACCTAAATAACCTGTCTGGTATCGGAACACATCTGATTGTAAAGACAGAGACAACATGGCATTAATGTAAACAATCCTGGTTTGTCTTTGGTGGGCATTGGGGTAACGATTCCCCACATTTGTGTTGAAAGAGGTGATCGTAAAACTGCAGCCACGGTTAGAGAACAATTAACTCAACACTACTACTTAAAGGGGCTCATCGAGTTCATCCAGACAAGTTTGTGAGGGATTTTCAAGGGTGCAAATGACAATGCTCATAGTTCGCACGATTAGATAAGTGTCACAACCAATAGTTATGAAAACTGTCCAAATGCTTGAATTTTTTCACCCTGACTCGCTTTAAGGAACAACATTTATACACAGTACAAGAAAACATCATGAGTGATAGTTAAGGTGGAACTGGAACATACATAAAACTAAACAGTTACCAAAGCCATTGATTCAATGGGGATTATGAAAGAGTGAAAGGCAAGTAATCAGGGAAGAGAACCTTGCAAATTATGACCTTGACGTTTTAACACCTATTTTTATCATCACACAGTATCAGTTTTGTCAGATCAAAACACAGAACTTTGTAGACACACTTTCTGTGATGAAGAGTGACATATCATGCCTACAGTGAGTATAAAATACTGAAAAGAAGAAATGCAATTTTCAAAATTTTGACTGAGATTTCATATCACAGAACAACAACAACAAAGGAGCAAACACTGATCGTAAGAGATTACTGCATACTTGCAGGCTCAGATACTGTAAGCACTTTCCTAGCCGCATAATACGCAAATTCAAGAAGTTCATACAAATACACGATGTCCTATCTGTAGTAGATTCATAGAGCCCCATTAACGATCATGTGAAATGCATCTAGAAAAGAGCTGTCCTTATTGCCTAGTGAAACCCTGAATGACAATATGTGGAATTTTGTGCATATCTATTACCATTTTTGAGATATGAGTTTTAAAAGTTTGATGAAAATGCAAAATAGATAACATGAAGTGTTTCACAGGGTCAGTATTGTATTTATTAACCTTTTAAATCTTGCCCCTTAAAGAGGCTCACTGAGTTGTTTTTATTTTGTGAAATTCACTAAATCTTCCTACACCTGTCAAGTTTCCTTCCCATGCTAATGACAAATGGTCAAATCGGAAAAAGTGTCACATTCGCAGGAACATTAATGAGTGAGTAATTAACGATTGAATTTGGTTTTTGAAAATTTACAACTGGACACTTTTCACACAGTACTAATTTAATGCACACAGCCAGTACACGTCAGGTAAAGAATTCAAAAATTTTGACGGTTTCCATAACTATTGGATGTGAAACTTGACTAACCATCCTAATTTTGAGCATTGCCAAGCATTTTCACCCTTCAATTCCTCACACACTTACCACTATCAACTCAATGAGCCCCTTTAATTACTTAGTTACTGGACTTCACATTACCAAGTGATATGGACATTTTTGACAAAAATTTATTCATCCAAAATAAAACCCTCTGGGTATATTAAATTCTCAAGGACCTTGAAATAAAGGTTGATGTTACAAATTCAAATACTTAGCCAATGTTTACTCATGTTGCAGGTGTGAGACACGAATATGGATGTAAAATTGTCAATAGTTAATGGATTTTTGATGGAATTTGTGGGTATTTTCAACTTTTTCAATGATTAATACACCCAATACTCCAAAATATCATTTTTATGTCACATGAACTTTAAACTATTTCTTAACTTAAATGCTGATTTGACTTTGACCTATTGGCATTTAAGACTTCAGGAAATAGCCAACCTCCAATTATCCTGCTCTTCATCTACAGCAAAAATTGGAAAAAAAAAAACATGAAATGTGCTTTATATAGCATTCATAATGAAAGCACCAAGTCCGAACATTCTCAAGGCAATGGAGGTATTTACATCTTGTCTTGCGGTCTTAAAATTGGGCGTGCTGGTTAAGATGAACTTGAATTTTTAAAACATATTTTACACTTGTTATCAGTAAACGACATCACTATTTGGACTTAAAAACTGTATTTTAATATGATATTTAAAGGTCCAATGGATCCTGTTTTAGGAAGATATCCTTGAATTATATATTATACTGTAATATAATATATGATATGATATTAACATTGATGTAAAAGCTTCACTTTGGAGTCATGTTGCGAAGGAAATATAAAGGGCAAGGTAGATGGTCGGCCTTGCTGCAGTCTCTGTGATGCATATATATTGTGTCACATTAGCATTACACTGGTCCGTAAAAGAGACAATTTTCACGATCTATCGCATGTCAGAGTCTTGGTGTTTTATTGTCTACTAGAGTCAGTGTCATTATTCATGCCTCCACTTATCTTGGTACATCTGAGCAATGTTTTGAGTCTGGGGCATCCTTACTGGTATACATCTCAAATGCTTCAATCTACTTTGAAAGATTACCTGCATGCAGCAATATCCACATACATTGCACAAAATTTTTCTTACATTAAAGATGGTGAAAAATCCATGTGTGTACAAGAGAGGACATGTATGGTAAAAGCCAACGACTGCAGAAATTCCAAGATCAAGTTAGTTCTCGTTTCTCAATATTTTAAAGGATTGTTGGCATTTTGCAGTGCTTGTAGAGTTAACTGTCTGCTGTTAAGTGTTAACTATTTGACACACTTCACACCTTTTACTTAATCACTGACAGTCGTGCTGCATGAGTGTTACCAGTTTATCTGAAAGCAATACAGCAGCCCTCTTCTACAGTTCTACCCCAATCATATATGTTTATGGTCAGCGATTGTCACATTTGCAAAATGAAATCTTGTATCTCTTAACAACAAAATGACAAAGGTTTGAATCACTTCATGCCTCACTCTTTCTATAATCTCTCAAAAACTTAAACTTGCCAAGAAAACAGTGTCGACCAAAGAAATGGTACAAATTCCAACTTCCATTGAGCCCTGTACAATAACCATAAAAGATAAGATCTTTCAATGTTGTGTCTGGTCACTCTCATTGGTTATACTGCATGCAGCAAAGCATATGACACTTTACTTAACATCATGGCCGACATGGTGAGTGCAGTGCAAACTTGTAGTAAACATATAAAATGAAAGGACATTTACATCGTTACAGATCAGAAAGATCACACCTTGATTTTGGATGGTTGAACAGTATAATGATTGACTGATACAAAGTAATTCAACCTGGAAAGGTTTATAAGTTACAAATTTCCCACTTTTAATACTCACTACAATGACAGAATTGTCACATACACTTCTTACCACATGCACTGAACGGACAGTACCCTTTATGACTCAACCAGGTCTCAGGCCATGGTTTAGACCTCTAACTTTATACAAGCTCTTCTAACCTATAGTTTCATAGTTCTAGCTAAGCTTCTTAAATCCCACTTACATGGAAATAACTGGTTGAAAAAAATTTTTCTCTGGTTGATCACAAACCCCAAATGACTTGCTGTGGATGACCATTTGTTACTCAGTTCATTTGAGGTTTGTGATGCTAGGTCAATCACTTGTCCTTTACACAATTAAGGAGGTGATTTTTTTTTCCCCTTTAAAGAAAACAAGTCCAATGAACCTTTAATTGTGTGACCTTGAGAGAATAAATTGACAGATTCCACTATTTTCATCGCATACAGGCAATTAACACACACATGAATATATCCTCGCTGTTGCCTTTCATGTGCACAATTTACTTTTCAGTATCAAAATGGCAGAAAAACACCAAAATTATGTAATTGGTATTTACTCACAATCTTTCCAGAGAATTTAAGCCATGAAAAGCACCCCTCTCGATGTTTATGATGGCATTGTCTGACAACGTACTGAAGGAACCAGCAGATGAGGGAGAAGAAGCAACCCATACATGAAAGAGATAAAGCCGATATATTAGATGTAAAAGATGCTTTGTTTGTGAAAAAAAAGTTTCAGGAAAAGTGATAAAATTACTTTATGTCAAATTTTTAAGAGAACTTTCAGCATCACACTTTTGAGATTTCGGGACACGAGAAGGGATTTTGAGAGCATCATGTAATTAACCCGGAAAACCAAAATCAGTTTGAAAAGTGGCGACAAAAATGAATCACATTGCGATGATATTATCAATATGAGAGCCTCTTCCAATATATATGATTGATCAAAAGTACTTGGGTAGAACTTTGATCAGCTGAATTTCTAGTTCGAAGAAGATGAAGACATAGAATTTATGCCCTCTGCATATGAGACACCTGATTCAACTTAAAAAAAAAAGGCCTGTGGTTGAGGACAATGGGATACAAAGGGTAGGCCACATCACAGCCCCACCATTATTCCTCATTCTAAAGGGCCGTAAACAACAACAATGGATTAGGCCCTCAAAGTGGTGATGTAATTACAGTGATTCTGTCCCATCGGTGATCTCTTGTGTGGTCTCTGTGTACTTTCAATTATTACCGACTAGGATAGGCTAAGGAACTGTTTTGCAAACACTCAATTTGCAGTGGCACGCTTTTCAAAATACACCATTTTGGAGGGAAAATAATTTTTGTGACTTAAAATTCTGACTGAGGAGAATGGAACTGAGATTCCCACTATGTCAGGCAGGTAGACCAAACTTTAATAATTCATACAAATTTCACAATTCCAAAAGTTTCCAAATTTGGTTTGCTTAAATCCACTTTTGTTGGAATCACAGATTATTGGTAGGGCTATAGGTAATTTCATCACTCTCATCATCTTTTGCCATACTAAGTCACAAATGTTTAATGTTCATAAAGATGGATTACCAACTGAGGGTGAACTTCACTGAAGTTTGGTCACTTTCTCGGTCAATCAACATGGTTTGTCTTAAACAGAAACAATCAGTGAAGGGTAGGTGACTGATATGCATAGCAAACAAACAACATACTAGTTGTACTTAAACAACGATCACAGTGGTTTGTGAAAATATAACTGTCGTAATACTTACATTACTCTGAGAGACCTAAGTCCACTGAAAGAATCACGTGAAATTTCTGTGATGTTGTTCCCTGCCAAATATCTGAAAGTAAAAACAAAAATATTGATAACTTTCTGTCTAAATCTTTGCTTGTGTATACCACCACATACCTTACTCATGCTTTATGTCTGCATGTACCAAAATACAGGACTCTCTTCTTTTTTGACACGTTTGATATGGGAAACGAGGGGAAAAAAAATCGAGATCAACAGATCAATGCTTGCTTGTATTTAACAACTCAGGTAAGTTACTGACTACAGTCTTTGAGGACTGCAATGGAGATAAGACACAGGTGGTCTGAACACATACACATGCATACAAACATACAGCATTCAGAGTTGAACATGCAAGGAGGATCAGATCACATTAACCTCTCATGGACAATCGACTTGCTAGTCTGAACACTGTCATTCTTCAGATCAGATCCAGAATTCCAGATATTGCAATCACCCTTTCAGGAAGAAGCTGATCCTGCAGAGGGCAATCAAGCCTATGTGAATGCAAGTGGGATCTGATCCAGGTAACTAGTTTACATTCCCTCAGCTCTTGCAACAAGATGGAGACCACCATGGGAAATTTCCTGTTTTAACCAGGGACTCCCTCCTCTTAAAAGTACAGGCCTAACTACAAAGGCAGGCATAGATAGTATAAAAAAGCATTGACTGCCTTTTGAAAGCACTGTGAGAATTTTCACCTGCTTTTTAAAAGATACATGCCTACTACAGCACTTGGAAGATGCAAATAGCATTTGAAGAACTTCCCAGGCATTGCAAACTTGTAAGACTGTCCCAAAAACTTCATCATTATGTCAAAGTGTGTGTAGACCATTTAAATTACTTAATGCAATATAGTTGTTACGCTTACTTGTACGTGCTTAATTTGCATATTCCTGTGGATACGCAAACGACACTTTTATCCTAAGTTAGTGGTAATTTCATTATTGCTTAGAAGTATGACAAAACATAAGTACTAAAACTGGTCAATACTTGTCTGTTATCTGAAATTCATATTTATCTGGTTTGGCAGCATTTTAAAGGGGCTCATTGAGTTTAAGTTATCTATTTTGTGCTGAGTATGAAGGAAACCATTGCATGTCAATACTTCTAATTAGCCTCATTAATCATGTATCTATTCCTACAGTGACTAAATATGTGAGAAATTGTATGCATTATGTGTATATGTACTGTATGTGCAAAGGCATGTGACATGGTCTGCCACACACAATGTGTTATCTTAAAGGGGAATAGGTTGTTTGTTTCAATGATAGATTTTCAAAATAAAGAAGGGCAATGGTCTTTTTTTTTTTCAAGAAATCTCACAGACACAAATTTTGTTACTTTATTCCTTGAGAATTATTTGTTCACCCAAACTTTCAAAACATGCATCTACAATAGCTTAGATTATCTTATGCATAACGTTTTCAGGAGATAAAGTTTTTGCTGATATTCATTGATGAAACTGAATGGTTTAACAATGGTTGAAGCTATTTCCTTTGAATGTCACATTGGTGCATTGAAAATGCCTCATTTCCCTTTAAGTAACTAGAACAGGGCTAGTTATGTGAAGTAGCTAACTAGCTACAGTGTACACTGCTAACAGAGAACATGATCACCAAGTACCAAGGCTCACTTTAAGGTTTAAAAGTAATCATTATTACCAACAATTCTTTTTCTGGAGTATTTTTTCAAAGTAAGTTGAAACCATATCATCACATTTCACTGAATTTACACCATAGGCACATGCCATTATGCTTCTTCCTTTGCCAGTATATGGCAAGGAATATGACAAAAGTATGTTAGGCCTTAAAATAATGACAATCCAAACTGTTATCTCAACCTGTGAAGGAAATTCAAGGGAAATGAGGGAGACAAGAATGAATTGGTTTCACAGGTGGGCTGGTTCATGAAATAACTTACAATATGACCTTGGAGCCTAAAATGTTGCATATTACAGACCTTATATAAACCATACAAGTATGGATATACTAGGCTTACAACAAAAAGAATTGTGCCTTAGAACTCTAGGCCTATGTTGAAGATCAGTTCCCTCAGGACTGTAGTCCCTCATTTCATTCATAATAGTGTATGAAAATCATAATTTTAAAGTTTCAAGCCAACTGTACTAAATTATACTATTGAATCAACAAAAATCACGCTGGTGGGCTGTTGAACTGTGATCCCTATTTCTCCAGGTTACATTTTATTTTCTTGAGACTGCTGAGAGGAGAGCACACTAGGGAACATATCCACTTTTTGAAATGAAGCCTGGAAGTACTTTGCAGTTCCAAATGCGAGAGGTATGTGCATGTCGTAGTGCTGTGCAATTAGGATTGAGATGGGGCACATACATCATTATCCATGGAATCTCTAGTCTATATCCTGATATCTACTTCTGCAGAATTAAATTCCTGGCACCAGGGACCTTCAAAATGTTACTTGCACTACTGGTATGGCTCCATGAATAGCAAGTAAATTGGAAATATTGTTGGAAGTATTTCACGATTGTGCCACATATTGAATAGGTCTAAATTTGGGACTCATGACTATGAAGCGGTTTTGCCTAGGTCTTACATTCGCAAAATAATTTAGGCCAAAAACTTGGCTTAGGCCTTCTTCTTTAATGCTGAAATAAATAAGTTTTTAAGGACGAACATGTATGCCATTCCCACTAGTACCATGTGCAGAGGTCCGTTATACTATAGGCCAATATAAATTATAAGGCTCAGCTTGCAACTCTAAATGTAGGTATAGCGTAGGCCTAACGTTAAGCTATGCTTGAGAAGCCAACTTGAAGGCCAATGCCTAACTGTAATAAGTCAGGACTCCACTAGCCCTTGAAAAGGGCTGTGCGTTACGTTACACTACATGCGAAGTGTAATGAGCTTAGGCCATGTAACGCACAGCCTACAACAATTCTTCTACCCTGCACTATTTACCGTTGGGCTTAGCATGACAAGAATGACATTGTAGAGAGACCCAATGAGAGACCGACACACACTAGACGCACTGCCTAGATGCACATTAAAGTTAGGAATTCAACTGCCAACTTCACATTTCAACCATTTTTGAACAGCCACAAATACAAGTTGCAACAGCCGGCCTCGATTCTTGGTAACAGCATGTATGCTCTGCACTTCATGCATAACATAGAGACAGTGGCGCAACCAAGCTTTTGTATACTGTGTGCTGAACTTTTTCACCTTTGACATGATTACGCAATTAGCGGGTTCTGTGGATCCATTTGCAATGAGATCATCAGTGGTATAGGTAATTATTATGTATCAGGGGCGGATCCAGAAATTTGTAAAGGGGACGGGTCACGGGTGACTATTTAGCTGTTCTGGTGGAGGGCCAGGGTGTGTAAGGGGATTGCTCACTAAATTTTACAAAAAATTATGTGAGCTCAGATGCCAAATGGTGCAACGAATGTTTTGTCATACTCCAGGGAGTGAAAGAGCATGCCACAAATTGGACAGTTGTACGCACATATTCCCAGAAATCATACTAAACTTCCTTTTTCTCATTGGACACTTTTTCTAGATATTGTTATATTCTAGATATTTATATTCTAGATATTGCTTTATTCTTCTTCATTTTTTAACATACTATTCTGAACCCGTCATTATTTTTTTTTTTAAATTGTCTTTTTACAAATGGGTACAAGTGGTAGGGGTGACTAGTCACGGCCTCGCCATCACCGTCATCCCTCCTAGTCCTGGCACAATGGCAGTCGAGTCCACTCCTGAGTCTGGGATGTCAACGATCCGATTCTAAGAAATACAGCCGGTACCCATTGTAGAGCTAAATGCGTGAAATCAAACTGGGAGTGAAGCCAAACACTTAGGCGCGCACATACACACCATCAATCACGATTCAAAAGATTTAGATCGAAGAAAAAACATGGCAATGACTGGGCCACTGCGAAGACATCCAGGCCCATGAAGTCAAGCCTGTATGAACATAATTTCGTGAACTTTAAGTATAGTGCCCTCTCCGTGAGACTCACAATGTTATCTTTGAACCCCCTGCAGGCTGCTTCGTCACATCTATCTCAAGTGAGAAATCCCGAGGGTTCGATGGGGTACCAATCTCCCCCCCCCCAAAAAAAAATGCTCATAGTCAAGGATTATACACGGTAAATTATATTATCATCATGTTGTCCGATGATTAAGATCTGAGGAGGTCTAGGCCTTAGACTGTAAATCAGAGAACGTTTTATCAAATCTTCTGTTTACTCCTTCCGAAACTCGCACGTCCGATAAAAAGAATCTCTAGCCCATGGGTTCCCTGCCCACACAAAGCTGTGTATGCTCTCATAAAATACACATTCAAAACGTATAGCCCTTTGCAAACGTATTTACAAACACAATCAGCCAACCCTAGCCATGTTAAGAAAAAAAAAACATATTTATTGGTAAATATATTCCCTTGGAAGTGAGTTTGTTGTTCGTAAGCTCACAAAACTTCTCCGAACGCCACCCAGCTGACCAGGTGGGGTAGTAAACAAGAATAATGAATATTTTTTTTCTTTTTCATTCCGTGTTTTATGTTTGAGGGATGTCTTCGTCGCTGCTGTCGTCAAACGGTAAAACGACAGCTGCAAATATGTGGACATATAGTCTGACGGATGCATCTGAAAACAAGGGCCATTCTGATATCCAGAGAACTGGGTTAATGGGAGGAAATTCTTAATTGTCTGGCATATTCAAGTCACCCCTCCTCCTCCTCCCCCATGGTCTTTCTCTAGTCGCCTGTTAGCCCCATGATTGACTGACTTTGTATGGAAGAACAGGTCCGTTACTTCCGTCACGTTGTCAACCCTGTTCGGAAGGAAAATTTACATTCAAGTTTGTCACAATTAGTCCCTCGAAAGCAAAGGTCAAAATTGCAACAATGATTCTTTGGTAGCTGATTAAGTAAATCTCCCCCCTGTTTGCATCCTCGTTCGAACAGAGAGTATAATTGCATCATTCTTCTGTGATATCCACCCAGCAGAGTCTATGTCATGCAAGTGTTCAATTGTAAATACAACCCTTCAAAACTATTCAGTGGGGTAGTTCTATAAATCATCGAAGATCTTCAAAAAGTGCCTCTGCCTCCTGTGCTCGGCAAGAGATGAAAAAATTGTGGAGATGGAATGTGGGCAGATAACCCCAAGATCAGAGGTTGCGACTAACCGGAAAGAGAAGACGAGACAAGCCTTCATTCCATCATCTCTTTTTGGGAATGTATTACGGTTTATGTAATGTTTTTTTTTCCGGAACGTTTTAAAGGGAAATAGGGCGTTTGTTTTACAGAAAACATCCATACCATTCAAACCAATGTTTTTGGACGCAGAATGATAGATTATTCAAAATAAGGAAGGACAGTAGGCTTCTTTTCAAGAAATCAGTTTCTCACAGGTTGAAATTCACTTATTTGTTGCTCGACACTAATTTGTTCACCCAAACTTTTCAAAATTCAAATGATGCATCTTCCGTTACTCATCACATGCATAATGTTTTGAGGAGCTGAAGCTTTGACAGGTGTTTATTGATGAGACTGGATGGTTTAACAATGACTAAAGCTATTTCCTTTTAAAGTCATGTTGGTGTATTTTAAACGCCCTATTTCCCTTTAAATTTTACATCAACACACTCATACACATATATACCCAGTCAGCTTACTGTGTGAGGTTTACGGTTACATTCAAGTCTGCCCCATAGGTCAATTTCATTTATTTACTAATCGATTTTTATGGCTTCCGGTATTTAAAACTACCGCTTACTGTTGAACGGAAAGAATGTCTGAGTTGAACTTACAACCTATAGTGAGTATTCTATTCAATAGTGGCAGCTTTCGAATCATCATAAGACACAGGTTCTTCTGAAAAAAACTTCAACATTTCTCTGTGCATTGTTCCAACCTATGCTCTCTAAACATCCGATTTTGCAAAATTGTCAATATAGATGAAAATTGCCACCGAATTTTCATCGGCAGCCACCCTTCCCCTCGACAAAAGAAATTCAAAGAGGGTTCTGTTTGAATGTTTCCTAGATAAATGAAACATCAGTCTGATGTTAACTGTGTTTTCTGTCAGCTGTGGTAATTCGTCGCCAAATGTCAGTTTCTAATCAATAATAGACCCACAGAAAGGTCATATTCGCTGGATAGGGGGAACGAAATAACATAATGTTAAAAATTATCGTTCACCCGAAGTAATTCTGAGAGTGAGAGGGCAACAAAATCGGGTAGAGTCCCCCCCCCCCCCCTCCTCTCTCTTTCCTTGATTGGCAACGGACATGACTCAAAATATTCGCAGAACGCACGTTTATGTCTAAGTTGAAGGAAGGCTGGACAGAAATATATACAAAGTCTCTCTACGATAAATTGCCACGGTGCTCCTACGGTAAGTCATTTATGCGTAGCCAACTTGCTGCACGATTCAATAGTCTGAGAAGTTAAATACGCGATATATCACTGCCTGATCTTCAAACATGAACATGTATGACATTATACGCCATCGAGTATATTTAATCACACTGTTACATGTCACTAAACGACTGTGTCATAAATCACCGGAAAATATGGAGAAACAAATTCCCTACTTACATTTTGAACGCACACCTGACGAAAAAGTGATGTATGTATCAAAACACCAAACACTTGAACTTGCAGTGGCGCAGTGGCACCAACGGTGTGTAAAAAATAAAGTTAGTTTTGATATTCCTCGTCATCAAATTTGTACTATCATTGCCGTTAAAATTGCCATTGCGGGTGATCTCATTTGTGAGTTGTAAGAAGATCGCTGAGGGTCGTTTTGGACGGTGGCAACTGTATACATACTGGATGGACATTTCTAAAACTCGAGCGGATAAAAAACGCAGCAAACCTAATGACATAATCCGGCGATACTAAGCCTGATCTGTCAACTAGTATCATATTGATATTCGTACTAATATCTTATTACGCGAAAAACAAGAGACAATCAACATTTGTTTGTTTATTGGGTGACAAGGACGTACATACCTAATTCGGCAAACCTGAAAAATAGTTCTGGGAGCGACTATGTAGTATCAGGATGATAAACTACATCCCACCATCCCCCCTACACGGATACAAGAGACCCCCCCTCGCCAATTGAAAAGTTGAAAAAAAAAAGAGAGTAAATAACACACATGCACACATAAAGCCCAAAGGCACTATTGAGGATTTGTGGTTATGCTGCAAAGGGGCATTGCAAGCCTACTGTGCATATATGCCATAACATAAAACAATCCACAAAATATTGTGGTCATTAAAATTAGTGAATTTTACAATTCGTCTCAATATAGATGGACTATTTTTTGGGGGGGGTCATCGTCTATCGTACCACCCATCACGTATTGGTTCATGAGAATATCAGCTACAATTTGTGAACAATGTGGTAATGGTATGTATGTAGCAACAGCATGTGTAGATAGATATACTTACAATCGTTCCACAGAATGTGGAATACCGCGGGGTACGACCAGTAACCCTCGATCTCGGCAGTCCATGACACTACCATAGCAGGAACATGGACGAGGACAAGTGTCAGTTGCTCTCACAAATGAAGACAAATTAAAAATGAGGAATAATAATCCAAACATGTTAGACAATTTCATGTTGAAACACTTTTTTCATCCCAGGTCTGATTATATTTATGTATATAATATATTTACACGAAAGTTGACTGCACCACAGACTCCTCACGAACGGTTAAATTCCAAATAAATATCCACAAATTTCCCGTGGCAGTTAACGCCGCCGATGAATTGTCTGGAGCGTTATATCTATTCCAGCTTCTCCTTCTATTTTGATCGTAATTTTTACACGAGACTATCGCAAATTGCGATGCAAACAAAACACCTCTATTCAACAAAACACCATTGCTAATTAACTCCACGGGAGTGAAATAGCTTCTGTATGTGTAATTCCATTATCACCGCTATTCCAGAAGGTTGCGTCCTAACTTTATCAGAGTTACTTACGTACTAGTGCTGTTCTTCACTGCAACAAAAAACTCTTTACGTCCAGGTTACTGATTACTCTGCTAGGGAGAGGGTCCGCATAGCCACTTTATGGTGAACGCTAACAGCCGTCCAATCAGAGTCGACTTACCGGAATTGCCACTGAAACTTAACTCGGAGTGACTGCTACTCTGTCCCTGTCACATTGTACCAGACGTACAGGCTTGACTGGCAGTGGTGTGCTAAATTACAGAGGCGAGGCTCTGTGTAGAGAAACAATGGCAATCTCTTCTCACCGAACTAGCTATCAAGTTCTTCGGCTGTGTTTTAATTGATCAGACGTGCATATTAATCGAAAACAAACCTTCGTTAAATTGTCTGAGATGTCTAGCGCGTTCTTGCATGCTATCAGCAAGGGGCTGCTTTCAGTTAGGTATTATAATTACAATGCAATGGTCGTCGATATGCCCACAGTTCATCTGGAAGCGTATTACAAACCGGTTAAGTCAGTTATGTGAGTGTATGCCAATTAGTAGGATAAAGCATAATGAAAATATGAAGTTTACTTCATACTTCTACAAAGTTCGTCTGTGTATTGAACAAAAGTTTGGAAATGAAAAATACAAGATTTGTTGCTTTTTAACAGGTCAACTTGATTTGATTTTTTTTTCATCTGGACCAGATGGTGGTACGACGTAAGATGCTACAATTAATTTAGAAGTGAAAATCGAAGGTCTTAAAGCATTGACGATGACCAACTGGATTTTCGAGAGTGTAAGCTAAACTACGTTAAAAATATTAAACCGTATTCCAAACCCACATAATTGTTCCATCTATCTAGAAATGAGAACTTAACGTTGTGAAAACAAATGGCAAGGCTTTGATATCCCAATAGAGCCATGTAAGGGGAATTTAGAGAGTTTTTATATTCCCTCTCTCACAAATGTATGCATGATAATCCCTGATCCGTCATTTACAACGTAGCGCAGACACAGTGCAATGGCCAAGCATTCAAGACATTCACGTTGTATAAAATGGTATCTATTGTGTACACTATAGAAAATTTATGAACCAATTTCCTTACTCCTCGGTATATCTAGGGGAATAACAAAATTATATGTACATAATATAGTCTAATTATTTCTACGTTTTACATACATTTCCCACTCGATGGCTAAGTCTGTTCGCTGTGATAGTTGTAATTTAAAAGCCCGGACGACCATCTTTGTCCTTTCTGCATCCGCATCTCTCCATCTCTCTCCACCTCTATCTCTCATATCTCTCTCTCTGTCTGCCATCTATTTCTTTTATCGCATGTATAACAATAAAATTGGTGGAGAGTGTTCTCTGGTGTATTATATTTCAGGAATAATAATTAGACTGTGAGATCTTGGCGCGTTTTGCGTCCTATGACCAGTTGCTACACGGGAGAATTCATCATCGGGGGTCACTACGACGGGACATCCACTAAATCCTTGATATCGAATATCAATTAACTGGAGCAGAGAGAAAGGGGATATACTATCAGAGACTTGTTTGGTTTCGGTCGAATGCACCCTTGTTGTGACCAAGTTACTTCTTGCCAGTCACAGAAGCCTCCTTGGAAGAAAAGAAAAAGAAAAAAGAAAGGTTCAAAGATATCATCTCGAAACCCCACCGTTACTCGAGTAAACACTCTAAACAAATCAGCTATGTTTGCTATCTAGTTGTGTCAGTGGTTAGAAGCAGCTTCAAAGAGGCTTTACGATGGCTACCGACACCAGGTGTGTTCGATACTGCGGTGTTTACCATTATCTGGAGTGTCAAAATAAACCGTGTAACCCGCTGAAGAATGTCCATTACTCATCTCGGAGGAAGAATAATTTGAAAGGCAAATTTGTCTTGAGTATAGGCTAAATGGTCATAAAAGACTACACACTCCTTTATTTGTTACTACGATACCCTCTAACAAGAGGCAAGAGTACGGGAGGTGAAAGAACTGATGACCACTTAAAGAAGGCCGAAAGGGGGTTTAGAATTTGATGTATCTTGGTTGAAGTAAGCTTCCTCGCAAGGCAATTGGACAGTAAGATAATCAACTTCGTCACCCATAGTATAACCAATTAACCATGTATGAAAAACTGAAAGACGTCCTTTAAATCAGTGGATAACCGTTCGTCTTGAAAAGACATCTGTCAATTGGCGGTGATTTTCTATTTTAAGCCGTCCTAAGAGATTTTCAACAATATTTCTCAGAAAATCTAGTTCAATACTCCCGTAATTATTATAAATGGACTTGATCAAGACTACATTGGTCGACTGAGTGCTCTCAGTTACAAAAACATGAACCGAAAAGGCAGGATTTCATCAAGAGGTGTTCATATATGAACACCTTATTTCAAGGCACATTGCAGCCTGCAGGAGGGTAGCCAGAAATTTGTCAAGCAGGGCGAGGTGCCTAGTGTAGACATATTGTCTAAACCTACCAATACGATAATTTGGAGCAAAGCATACAAGAAAATTTGGCCTGAAAATGCATCTCAGACTGCTGGAAGTGGCACTTCCTAGGCCAATATGAAAGTTGCATCTTAACATCGAAATATAGGGAAATACCAGCGATATCGTGAAAAAAAAAAATTAAAGATACCAAAAATACGTTCAAAGAGGAGGCGGTTTCCGGCCCGTTTCCCAAACCTTAGCTACGGGTTTGGCAGCCGCCTGAGAGAATGGTATCTTTTATTAAAAAGCCATATTTACTCCAGATTGGATGAAAGTAAGTAGCAGGACTCGTAACGACCATCCCTGGTGTGTATGTACACTTGTATGATGTGGGGATGCCTCTTGAAGGCGCTGGCTTGTCAACGTTCCTCTCAATACACGTATCAATGGCTAGATGAACAAGGGAGAATACAGAGAGGTGACATTCCCTATTGTTCTGCTGCTACCCAAGACGGAATGACAGATACATACCAGGCTAAACAAAAGGACACTATACTTTTCAGTCTTCCTTACTATCGATCTTGAATTGTGCGGCGTGGCGTGGCCAATGAGTTTGGACTCACAATGAAGAGACTGTTTGATCCAGTTGAATTACAAATGTAACAGGTGAAAACAATGACAAATGATGACTTCGGGGTCATTCAGGTCATGTTTGAGCAAGTACTATTATTTATTTGTTACTATTATTACTATATTATAATTTGTGAAATTAGTTTTCATTATTGCCGTGGAGGTTACCGTCATAGTGTTCTGTGCAGTGGCCCGTCAATGTTGCAAACTGGTGAAATGGTTGCTCCGAAAAGATCATAGGCCTATACTTGAAACAAGACAGAAAAAATGGTACCGTGTTAAGTTGTTGCCTCGTTTAAAGGACTCATGGTGGGCTTAATTGAAAGCAGCAAATTCATTTGGTTTTGTCTTTCAGACACTTTTTTCCTTCAAGTATGCTGTACTATGAAAAGCAGCAAAGTCTGTCACAATCGCAGTCAGCTATTTTACACAGTTTCCTTTAAGTCGGTTCAATGTGTGAAAGTGCAAAACAAGCTGAGTTTTTCCATAAAGAAGGCGTATGGGTGTGTTGAGCTTGCTATGTCACTAACAGCCTTTGCTCCTATATTTAGACCACACACTCTTTTATACGGATTATGCATTTTTTCACATACACACACATTTTACTCACAAAGATAGGTCCCATTACGTAGCATTTTTTTTTTTCTGATTAGCCTATTATCTGATTTTTATCACTAATCGTCAATGAAAATGATGAAACAAATTCTGTTTTCAATGAAAGGTTTAAAAGGAGGGGGGGGGGGCAGCTAGTGATTACGTGACCCTTCGAGCACTTTAGTATTCATCGGCATTTTTCTTGGAAAGTGCCTCCTATATGATTAGCTTAACATAAAGTTATTAGTCACTGCAGCTCAACAACAAACCTGGAAATTGAAAAGTTCCCGGCGATAGCTTTTCGACGGAACTCAGTGCCGAGTCTGAATTTGCAGTCTTAAAGGGGATCCAGCAGAGAAGCATGGGAGACGCCTCCATCTCTTATCTAAGTCTTTCATGTATGCAGTCATCATCGTTATTAGGTTATACAGTCTATGATTACCGAGAAGTAAACATTTTAATCCATTTGATTGTCATCGTGTTTGTACTCCTCGAACGAGAGACTGTTTACCTCTCTTGAGCCGATTGTGACCAAAAACAAGACAGAAGGCCGGCGTCAGGAATCAACCGACCGCATAATGAACTGAGTTTTGGGGGACCAAACTGACGCCGAGCGCCCGCCTATCATCACTTTCAGATGAATGATTCTATATTTTAAATCACCACATTCTACCCATTTTGACACTTTTCTGCCTATGTCTACCTCGCTTTAATGTGAAGTATATGAAAATTGAGGTTAGTTTCCAAAGTTTGGTCGAACGAAGTTGCTAATGACTCAAAACTAGTCATGCGCATAACTGAGTCTAAATGACCACTGCATTGTGGTGAAGTGGCACTTTGTGCAGTAGCAGTTTTAAATCGTAAGCGCCTTCTGCACAGGGCACCTGGGGTATAACGAGTAAACTGAGGGCAACGTATAAAATTTCAACGAAAGTGGCTGAACATGTTCACAAGTACGAAATATGGAAATCTTTTACATCAGCCCCACATTTAGGAGTTGTTTGTTCTTGTTTTATTTTTAAACTTTATGTTCCAACTGTTTAGTGTATAATGCCACCCTTGATTGCAAATTAATAGCTCTCACCGCTTGGAATCATAACTCCTCTCTTTGTCAGCTCTGCATAACAAGTTCGCCGAACATCTGTAACCCGTGCTCTACGTTCTAGTTCATGAACACAATTGGAGTTTCAGACGATAAACGTTTGTCTATTGGGCTTTCGGGACAATGCATGGTAAGTACTGACGGTACAGGCTTCGTCGTTACGTTGGGCAATTTGAGGTCATTGTAGCAATCTTTAAGAAATCGGGGGCGACATTTTATTATTTTGTAGAGCGTTCAGGTAGGAACCGGGAGGGGAGCAAATCAGTGTCGCAGTCTCAATTATCTATTTACCTAAGTTTCAAAACTGGTATTTTATCATATTGCACATTACCTGATTTCATGTTAATGATAAATAAAAAAATGCTGTTTTAAGTGTTGTGACTTATTAATAAATACTGCAGTGTTTGCCCATATGTTATTGTGTCATTGGCTGTATTTTAATCTCTACGGATGACGTATCTGAGTTTACTTTTTCCCACTTGGATTTGCAAAACATGAACTCCTCATATGGGGACACGGCTGACACCCCCTCCCCCCCCCCTCCCTTCCCCACAATACTACTATTTAATCAAGAATACCGTCGTGCACTTTGCCTTCCTTTATCCATTTTTTTATACTTTTTTTCATATTTTGGGAAGGCAGAAACTCACTCAGCCATGTGAGCACCATTTCTCTAAAAAGAAAAGCAATTTGGAAGAAGACACGTAGTTGCGTACATAGTTCAATTGCACTTAACTACAAATGTATAATTGTTTTTTCCAATTGAGACAACATAACGCCTTGATTCCCTACAAATTGATCCTAAAAATGCTGTACTGCGCTATTGATTTGCTTTTGAAAATCTGCCTAGGCAGTTTCTGTATAGGTCTAACTCAGTTTCTTGATATTCCTCGAACCAAAGATGACCCACCAGGAGCAGAGAGAAAATCTCTGTCTACATGTATGACTTTCGTTTCAAATGAGGGGTTACGTAGGCTAAATCAAATATATCATAGTAAAAAAGTCAGAGATAAAATATCGACTGTACCGATCCCGGTTGAAAAAATATGAAACAAAGTTATAAGTTAAGACACAAAATGTAAATGTATGCTTAGATTAGAATGTAAGGGATGAAAAGAATGCCGTTCTTGTAATATGGAATTTTTCAAAGATGCGTTCATATTCATGAAACCGTTAGAAAGAGGACGACATAAATATAAGTTTAACAGTGTTGTAAAAAGGTCACAGATGGAAAAACCTGCACCAGTTTTTGGATTTCTTTTTTTTTTAGTCGATTGGTTCACCTACACTCTCTATCGGTATAAAATAGTTATGGCCTTGGAAGGAAGACATGTGAAAGACCCTCTAATCCTCACCGATGAAAATATCGTTTGTTATAAAATATATTGATTATCTACCATGTATGGGGTACAGATAAAGGCCACCGGAATTGAACCCAGATTACAACATCGCTATACATTCCTTAATTTGCTATAAGTGGCGAAAAGTTATTTCTCAGCAGTCTCCCTCCGTTCAAACCACATATTTTTTTTTTGCTCAGATTGTATGGCGGGCGTGTCATACCTCGGTGGGAACGAAATAGGTTTCGATTTCCACCATAGCATGCAGACAATTGTTGTGAAATATGACAAAAGAAGACCATACTTGTGGACTTGGAAGCATATTTGAGGGCGATATAGAAGTCATCATTTTAACCGGAGAACTAAACATGTTTTTATTGAGTTGTATGTACCACGAAAGAAAGCGATTACGATAAGGAAAAAAAAAAAAATCGATCTTTCCAAGGAATCGTGATAATCCAACAACCAATCCTGGAAGCACGTTCTTAAAATTGAATAAGAGAAGCAAACTCGTGGTAACAATTGTTCAATTTTTGATAGTCAGCTGAGCTCTGTAAAAGGTTGTACCCTTAAAAATTACCCCGAGGCTATTTTGTGCCACCTTTCATTAGGAATTAGAATTTATGTCTTGAACTATTAAACTCTCCCTGATATTCACAACCGTGACCAAATAGTGAATGTGGTTTTCTAGTTTACATATTTATCCTTCTGCTGATGTTTTCTGGGTCTCGTTGTTAGTTGATTTTATTTCTTTAAATTTTTTAAGGTAACCTGGCATCAGGGGTAGCATTTTGAAAGTTATGATTCAGTTGCCCCTGGAGTCCAGGTACGTGCGTTTAAAACTTTCCTCTGTACCTGCTTAACTCCCCTTGCTTCAGGGGGGATAATTATAGCAGGAAATTCTTATAACAACTCCCTGATTAGAGGTAGACGCTTCACAAAATGAGTAGTGTATTAACGTGCATGCATCACGCATAGAGAATATTAAGCAAAAACTAAATGAAAAGCTAAAAGGTTGGTCAAAAGCTTCTGTTATGCCACGAGAGAAGAAAAGAAGCACAAAGCTTTTCGCAAGTAAGGAGTAACACAAGTGGAAAAGTAAAAAAAAAGGAAAAACAAGTTATAAAACAATGGGCCTCTTTGCATGAGATTAAAACCTTAGGACGCACTGTTTGGACGCGCATCCACTGCTATTGTTAACACAGGAAATACAAACATGTGTCAATTTGAGGTGAGGGGGGGGGGGGGTGAGGAGGAATTGAGGGATCGAACAGTTGGGTGCCCGGGGATCAAATGGGTGCCAGGAGATTTTCTTCAGTTTTCAAGTATGTAACTGCGTCTTTTTGTCCATCAGTATATTGTACTCAAGTATCTGCCACGAAATCTGAAGACTGATTTAACTTTATAGGGTCCGAACAGGGAGTTGCTATTTGACAAATAGCAAATTCATCAGTGGTCAGAGCTAAGTTGAGAATGAATGGTATACCGTGCTGCCATGAGTCTCTTAAGGCTTTGCAGTCTATCAAACACAACAATGTTAGGCACCTGTGTTTGTAGATAGGAACTCTATATAAGTGTGGGACCTCCCCACCCCCAGAAGAAGCTCAGTAATGATTTAAGACTCCTTCAACCAAGTCCACCCAGGCTGATGATCGGCGAGTTGCACCGTTAGTTGTAATCATGCCACGATGAATCAGATTAAATGCATTGAAATTCTAAATGAAATGCAAAATTAGCACATATGTTATAATAGCGTTGGGAGGGGCCCAAACTTTGGACTGAAACAACTAACAGTCATAATGAGATATTCTAATATTTTTAATAGCAAATGTTTAGCCACTGATACAATGTATGATGAAATTTTCTCAGGGATACAGTCAGAAATTTGTCAAGAAGGCTGTGAAGCCTGTAGAAGATTATATAACATACGGTAGGTCACCACAGGTTGGCGCGAAGAATTCATAAGGAACGTTTTGGTTCAACATACCGGTCCAAGATTTCTGGAAATGGCACTTCGATGTCCTTTCATGGCCAAAATTTATAGACCTTTCGCATAAAAGTAGGTTAAATACCATCAATGTCATGAAAAGTCATTAAAAAAAGTACCGAAAATACTTTTCTTTCACTGAGAATCCTATTCTTAAGGAAAATCAAACTTGTGTTTAGGTCTATTAAGGATTTTTTTCGTAGATATTCCTGCCCTCGGAAACTTACTACATTGAGGAAGACTGCAAAGAGGCGTAATGGGACAATTTTCTTTTTCTCACAACAAATCAACCCTCCTTAAAAAAAAAAAAGCCACAAGAAAGGAAGGAAGACGCAATCATATACTGTTACGTGATTCGCATCACCACGAAGTCGAACAGAAACCATGGTGTGCCGTCATGGACACCCGTGGCCCGTCTATACCTTCCCCAGTAGGGGAGCATTGCGGTTGATACCCCCGGCCAAATTCGGGTAGATCTAGTGAGCGAAAGTTACGAACACATTGAAACTACCGACAGCTATACCGACTGACCTGCATGCCGCCGCCGGAAGCAAAGTAGGCATACGAAACATGTAGCATTTATTATGCAGTGTCTGACATGATAGTAGGCGATCGACCTGTTTATTATCAAACTCAAACTTATATAGCAGTTAATTACACTGACTGCCATCCACGATTACATCACCTACCGAGACATGACAGAAACTCATGGACCAAATTTAAGGAAACCTCAATGTTGCACTTTTTTCAAAGGAATGTAACGACTTTGTGCTTCTTATTTATTTTTGTACATGAAGTTTTAAAAAAAAAAATGAAATAAAATCACACTTGGCGGTGTTATATTACAGTTTGCATCTCACGATATATTTTTCTGTTCTTCATTTTTATTGCAACCAGCGATTACTGGTTTTTACTTTCACGACACTGTATATGCTAATGGTAAAACCTTCATCGACATTGCTGCACTTGATAGGATAAGGCGGAGAACAGCATACATAGTTTCGACGCGGTAAAAAGAATGTAAATATCTTACTCAGCCATTGATGATAAGGGTGGTTATAAATACTTTGTAACACCTGAACACGGCAAAAGTACACGAGACTTTTTAAAGGTTGGCACTACGCCATGTGAAGTAACTGCGTATTGTCAATTAAAGACCTTTGCTAAAGCTAATCAGGGAATTTAGCTTCAAAGTTCATCCACTTTCAACTTTTCTTGCACTTTCGTCGCATGTGAACGATCATGAAAGCTCGAATCCATTGCATAAAAGAAACCAATATTAGGGCAAGAAATCCGAACCCACCGAAAGGGTTTTTAGTATTACACACTTCATGTAAAACAAAACACAAAGTGGACATAGCCTGTTTCTGACCTCGAAACTAGGCTGTATGCGGTATGCGATAAATGCTAAGTAGGTCAGTCATTGCACTGGCTTTTAATTGACTAAATGTTTACAAGAATCGCGCGTGTATGATATATGGGTTACGGAAAGAAACACCAGGAACAGAAGAACCATATCTTAGGTAGATCAAACCGACACAGTCTGAACTCAAAAACCATGGGTGCCATGCAAAAGATAACATCACGTAAAACAATGAATACAAGCGGCGTTGACGGTATTCCACGTGGAAAGTGTCAGCTTATAGGCCTGTAACGTGTTATATTTGCAACGTGTTATAAGTATAATCTCTAATATATATAGCCTAATGGAATTACGATCGCCTGTAAAGTTAATAGACAAGTGTCTTCCTTCTGACGTTTGTTTAAGATTGTGGTTTCAACACAACAACCACTGAATCTGGCATGGATTGTAGTGTACTTGTAACTGAGAGAAATATGCAAAACATTTTAGCTAGAGCTTTTAGCTAATCTTGCATTTTAAAATGACTAAAACACACAGGCTAGCTTTTTAATTTTCAAATCATACTTCCAGCTTTAAGCTTCTTGTATGCAACTTCTGTTAGAGAAATAGTGCAAATTGCTTCCTCATAAATATATATACTCATTGTATAGCATATCAAACCAATGCTGATGTCGGTGTGGGTGCATCTTTCCTGGGACGGGCGGAGGAGTTGCGGCTCAACTGGAGCCTCCATCACTATACTTTCATGCTAGCGAATTGATTCTTTTCCGTCTTCGTTTTATTTACACTTTTGACCGGGTTTGGTATACGACATGTTAATACAGGTGTCGTAAATACAGAGAAAGAAAGTAATATCTTTAGCGACGGTCTTCGACAAAACCTTATTTTGCATGTAAGTGATAATACCCTCATGAAAAGAAAGCTATTCCAGGGGCCAAGAGACTCCAGGGAGAGTGATTTCAAATTTGCAATCAGAATATCGAGTTAACGTTTTCAAGAATCCTTTAATTTTCATTTCAGCTTTATAATGATTCAGACAGGCAGAACGTCTACTATAGTATTCCTGATTGTTATTCTCACAGTTATTGTCGGTGGCTGTCATTTTGTAACCATATTCGGCGCCCCTCTCACTTTTGCAGTATCCCACCTCACGCCTCACCCCCCCCCCCTCCCTTGTTTAAAGGAAACATTACATATGATTACAGTTGCCACGATATTGCAGTTTGGAGATTCTAGCATTTATGTCTTATGAGTTATCACCGAGATATACTAACCGAGAGTAACCGAGAGTTACCACAGAAATAAAAAGGATTTATCTAGTCATAGGTCACCTATTTCACCAACGTTTGGAAGTGATAACCTGCATCAAATTTTCCTGGATATATAAGTACCATAACATCACATGCAGATGTCAGCATGAACTTACACGGGTTTATTCCTTTCGCCGATTAGGGACACAAGAGATACATTCCAAACATCTGAACAATTTTTTTAAATGATTAGACTTAGTGTCATGGAAATGATTTTTTTAAAATATTCCTTTCTAAGTCTGAAACCAAAATTACGGACTTCAAAGATAAACTAAGGGTAAAAGTAAAGATCATCAACAAAAAATTCAATCTCCAACCAACCCTTTGTACATCTCTATATTTCGCCTGTCACATATCTCGAAGATGAAGTAAATGTTTATTTACAAAAAAAATGGATGTCCATACCACAACTGTTGGGTATACCCAACACATAGTTTTCAAAACGTAAAAAGAAGTGTCAAATTATATAGAACCAATATCAGATTTCACTTATAGGTGGTAGCACATTACATTAGCAATGCTATAGGCCTACATGTTGCGTATTACGTGTAACGAATACCGTTACGAGGACTGACTCATCGGCTTCCAAAGTCGCTTTAATGCAGCTATTATGACGAACACATTATCGTTTTTAATCTGGTTTTGTAAGAATACGTCTTTGATCATCGTGTTCTTAACCTTGAACAAGTATCATGAGTCATATTAAATAGTCAATCCCTCCCAAAGCAGTGACAGCGTTAACCCGATTACGGCTTTAAAACATCATTGTAATAGCCTCATGTCTTTGAATAAGCTGGCTTTGGAGTAACTTTTGAACTCTGCGTAAGGTGACCCCTTTGATAAAGACATTGAATTCGTGGAGTAAGACTACCATAAATTGACACACCGGCATTGTGTCGTCACAATATGCCTAGAAAATCTAGATTTGATATCCCATTGTCAAATTTTTAAACATATTTTCTGATTGTATATTGTGTTCCTGAGCCTTTTAAACGTCTTACATGGCCTTGACCAAAGCGCCGAAGAAGATCTAGGTTGAAAGCTTCCATTTTATAAAGAACCAACTTTCGGAAGATCCTAGCATGTTGTAATTTTGGGGACAATGCATGGCGTTTAACTTAGGATGTACAGATAACGATTAACTTATCACAGCTTGAGCAGGGAGATGTGGCATCATGTAAGGCGTTCTGAAGTACGATGTAGTCAAAGCCGTTTCTTTACATATAAAACTAGGTGCCCATTTCTTTAGAGCACTGTCAAATGTCTACTATATGTATGCTTAAAGACCGAACGCGACAAATGGCGAATTTTGTGTTGTGATTGTAGTTAGTCCTTACAGTATGAAAAACACTTTTGAATACAAAACTGCAGTATCTATAAAATGCTGACCATGAGAAGCACCTGACAAATTGTCCAATCAACCTACTGAGATATCGTGTTTAGAGGGTTTTCGAATCTAAACCTTTATGGGTTTTGACATCGTGAACACCTAAGCGATATCCTATGCCGTACTTCAACTCATTGAGAAACGAAACTCGCACCATCCACTTTAATAGAAATACACTAAGCTTAACGTTAAGTGTTCGAACATAAACTTCTTGAGACATGACGTCACACATCACCGTCAACAGACCCTATCGATCGGCAGCAATAAAAGAACCGTCACATTTATAGATATGTAACAAATTTAAAAAAAAAAAAAGAATGTCCAAAAATAAAGTGAGTCTTTTGCCACACATATGCTTAATTTGAGATTATAAATATCACAAGTAAAGAATGAAAAAATCCCATCAAAATGTAAGTGTTGCTGAAAATGCCTTCGGAGAATCTAATCAGACCCTGTCAAAAAGGTTTCTTATTGGATAGTTCTTCATGTATCGAGGCAAAGACACTGATGTCTTATTCCTGGACTGACTCATACGGTATAGTATGGCCTGGTTTCGGTGGTGGTATCCGTGGGAACCAATGCTACAATCTTGGACAAAATTGTTGGGGCATTTTTTTCGTGACGTTGCAAATATAATACTGAATTTTAGGTGAGAGGATAACATGAGACCCCGCGCCCCTTTTCAATGTTGCGGTGTAGGAGTGAATGTACACTTCGAACGGCAACCCTATAGCAAACATTGAACGTGGGAGCGGGGTGTCCCAAGGTATCTTGTTCAAGATTGTAGCAATAGCCTCAATTATTGCGGATACACGCTATTGCTTGGAATACAGAGACACAAATTATGGTTTGTTACGCAACAGGCATCAAAGTCATAAATAAACCTCTATTGTTTTGTTAATGATACTTACGGCAACGGTGGACACGCAATGTAATTAACCTATCTACAACTATAATGACTTCTGTTTGGGGGAGTAGGAAGGGGCTGAGGCTAGAGGGTAATAATATGCATCAAATTTGGGGAACAGACTGGAAGATTTGGGTTTCACATCGAGTCAAACGTACGTGTACATGTTAAGCAGGAGTTGCGACATCGTGAAAATGCAAATTAGGCAAATTGCAAAATACAGTTAAATTTATGGCCAAAAGACTTTACTGTTTAAGGGATATTGGCAAGGATGATACTTAGATACATAACTTGCCAGACTAGGAGCGAAAAAAAATCTCCACCTTATCCAGACGTCCCTTACCCCACCCCTTCACCTTTTTGTCGCTAACGAAAGTTTACTAACGATATATGAATTAAACTTTTCCCTACATAAGAATTACTTTATAGGCTGAACAGCAGTCACAACTCGCTCATGATTAAATTACAGACACCTAAACTTAAAATATTGCCAGGGATGACGATTAACGTTTGACTGCCCCCCCCCCCCTCCTCCCCGTTTAATAATCCAGGTGTCTCCAATTGGAAATGCAAAATGTAATTGGCGTAGATAATTTGGATGAGTTAAACTTTTTGAAGGAGCGGCGTTTGATGTTATGATGGGACATATACAATCCGCTATTATCGTATTGTGTTTACTCAAACTAGATCGCGTATGTTCCTGTAATGACTCAGGAATGTGTTTGCCTTTAGGAAGAAAATACCTTGCGGATAACCGACAACGTTGCATCTGTCCGCACGAATAACCTCTATTATTCGCACAAGTGTAACCCTTCACATCAAACGGGTTGACGGGCAAATAGACACCGCCAACTGACAAACGTTGTAGACATGCTCCAACAGTTACCAAAAACCGAACAACATTCATCGAACAGAAAAAAAAAAGATGAAAAAACATCAACATTTCCATACTTTTGAATTAAAATCTGCACAGCTTTGGACATGATGGATAAATGCATTGTAACGCTAGTCTACATAATGTAAAGCTTCATATTTTTTTTTTTTGTTTAATAGAAGAGAATCAGTTTCCAAGTACGTAAACGTGTAAAACTTCAAGGAAAGCAGTGTGGCGGCTTTGATAGTTTGGTGGTTGAACTCCTGTGTGACAGTCAGACATTTCGAAATACGCAGGCGGTCTTACATGACAAATGCATGTCGGTATCAGTTAAAGGAGAATGAAAGCCAGAACATTTGACAATAATACAATCCTGTTAAAGGGAAATAGGGCGTTTATATAAAAGAAAACATCCATATTATTAAAACCAATGTTTGTGGACGCAGAATGATAGATTATTCAAAATTAGGATGGACAGTGGCCTTCTTTTCAAGAAATAAGTTTCTCACAGATAGAAACTCAGTTATTTGTTGCTCAACACCAATTTGTTCACCCAAACTTTTCAAAATTCAAATGATGCATCTTCCCTTACTCATCACATGCATAATGTTTTGAGGAGATGAAGCTTTGGCAGGTGTTTATTGATGAGACCGAATGGTTTAACAATGACTAACACTATTTCTTTTGTATGTCATGTTGGTGTATTCTAAACGCCCTATTTCCCTTTAAAGCTGAAATATGAGTTGAAAATTGTCAGTGAAAGTCAAATTCAGCGGAATGTGTTATAGCCGCTAAAAAATGTTTAAGCCTTATTTTTGCATGAATGAACATTCAAATCCATTCCCATTGGTTCGTGTTTGATTTCAAGTAACAGTGATTGACTGTTATGCTTTATTGCAGTCTGAATTTTGTAGGGCCAACAAAAATGTCGAGAAAATGTTTGTATTCAAATATCTGGAAGACGAGTGCATGGTTCTCTTTTAGATTTTTGTGAGATGTGATCCTCAGTCATTCAGCACGAATAAGAACAAGTTTATATATGTGTATTTATTGAAATAGGTTAGGAAAACAAAGAAAGGCACTAAATCCCTGCTATCGGAGGCTATGTGACGTCATTATTCGACATAGTAACCCAGATTTACGTACATAAAACTGAGGCCAAAATGGCAACACCCTTTTCTGATTTTCCAAAGGGAATAATTTGGGAAGGAAACAATATTTTTGAATGAAACTTTGGGAAGATTTGTGACAAACACTTTTGTTTTATATTTCATAAAGATATTCTCAGGCTTTTGTCACCCTTCATATATATGTAAACCACAAGAAGGAAGGTTATCCTCAGAACCGTTCTCCTTCTATACTCCTGCTTAAAATAAGACAAAGAAATATATATATATATATATATTGAGAGAGAAATGGCGGAGAGGAGAGAAAAACTTAATTATTTGAAAACCATTTGCTAAGTCACTGTCAAGGAGACAATTTTATTAACTTCGTGAACTTCGGACACTATTTTCCTCTTGCACGGAAGCCAAATATTATGAAATTAAGCTATTCCCAAATGAACCGACAAAGTGAGACCTTTAGACAGCAGTCCGTACTCAGACATGTAGAAATCCATTTAGTTCATAATAAAAGACCCGGACTTTGCAGTTCTATCGCATGTAGCTTGAATATCACATTATTTGATTAACCAGAAAACTGGATTAAACATTTTATGACATTGATCTAATAAATTTTCGAAAGCTGAAGAGAACCGTTTAAAACTGTTAAAGAGATGCAATGAGCACATATTCGTCACAGCTTATATAGTCGGACAGCACATATTAAAAGTCACCTGGTTGACCATGTATATATATTAAGTTTCTCAAATTAAGAAAAAAAAAGGTAAGACAATTTTAACAATTAAGTAAGAAAAGTCGAGGCTTCAATCAGGTGCTGATCTGTAATTGGATAACATTAATTTGATATAATAAACAAAAAATGGGCACATGCTCTTCAGAGGTGACAGAACTGCATTCATTTTTTTTTTTACTATTTTATTTTGTTTACCATTTCAAATACTACGGTACAGGTATATCATTCAAATGACAATATATAAGTAACAATGCAAAAATAGAACGCTCCCCGTAAACGCAGAGCAAAGGAAGAAACAAAGAATACATTGTTGATGAGCAAATAACAAAATGTTTATGCAATGTCGTTGTGTTATGCAATTATGATTATTATACACAAGTCTACTACAATTCGAAGGGGTAAGATGTATATTTGAATCGTACATATTTACTGCTTTAAGATAAGAACTTTGTACGGTTTAGATGGTAATTTCTGCGGCAGTGGAAGAATTGTTGAACAGGAAATGAATGAGTGTGGTTCGATGGAAAGAGAAAAGTAGTTCAGTTGTAGACGTACCGTGCGTGACAAGGACATCTGCCATATGGAGGACGCTTTCACTGGATTCGTTAAACAGGTATTTACCTGCTAAATAGAGTGATATAAAATACGAACCACAGCACGTCAATGGGGCTGTTGATTTTCGTGGTTTGCTTTGGGGTATCCTTGCAAGTTAAATCAAACCCTAACAATGCATCGAAAATCATTAACCTGATCTGATGAGCACAATTTGTGTAGGGCAAAATGTATATCCCAAATGTATAGGGCAAAATGTGTAGGGCAATTTCAGTAGTGTTGTGTTTTGATGGGAGGGGGTATGTATATTAATCATAGGAAGTGGTGGGTTCGTCAGACCACAATCATATCTGGACTTGAATAAATCTTTCATCACTTTTAAAGGCATATCTTTACATGTTCTCGAAATATGGTTTTTACCAATAAAGAGAGGAAAATATTCCTAATTTCTATGAGGTGTCAATTTCCTTTAGTGACCAATCCCTCTAAGGTTTCTACGAATCAGTGGCTACGTAGGTGCATCTGTCTGGTGCAGGGAGGGGGGGGGGGAGACTCATTTAGGACCAAGTACTGACAGATGTCTAAGCGGAGGGCCACCGTTGGTTGGCGCAGAGCGTACCAGAAAATGTTTGGATCACCTACCCAGTATGGCCAAGCCACACATCAAGTATGACGTCAGTCAACATTACCCTTCTGGAGATAATGTGTTAGCAGAGTTTGACCTCGGGTGACCTCAAACGACCTTTGACCTCCACCAAAACCAAAAGGAGTCTTCTATTTAGTGTATACAATCCACACATCAAGTGTGACATCAGTCAATGTTAGACTCCTGGAGATATTGTGTTTACACACTCTTACAGTTTGATCCCTGGTGACCTCAAATGACCCTTGACCTCGACCAAAAACGATAGAGATCTTCTGCTCATGATTACCAACCCACACACCAAGTATTACATCAGTCACAGTTACCCTTCTGGGAATATTGTGTTTACAAGGTGTTCACAGTTTGACCTCTGGTGACCTCAAATGACCTTTGCCCCCACAAAATATAATAGGGATCAATTACTCAATACGATCAACCTACACACCAAGTATGATATAAGTCACAGTTACCCTTCTGGTGATATTGTGTTTACAAGGTTTTCACAGTTTGACCTCTGGTGACCTCAAATAACCTGTGACTTCCACCAAAATCAAAAGGAGTATTTTACTCACTATATACAAACCCCACATCAAGTATGACATCAGTCACAGTTACCCTTCTAGAGATACTGTGTTTACAAGGTTTTTACAATTTCATCTCTGGTGACGTCAAATGATCTTTGAATTCGACCAAACACAACAGTAAGTATGACATCAGTCACAGTTACCCTTCTGGAAATATCGTGTTTTCAATGTTTTTGCAGCTTGACCTCTGGTGACCTCAAATGACCTTTGACCTCGTCCAAAAACAATACGGATCATCTATTAAATATGACCAACCCACACACAAAGTATGACATCAGTCACAGTTACCGTTTTTGAGATATTGTGTTTACAAGTGAAGTGTCACACACATACACACACACACGACATCACAATCGCACAGATTCCTTTTGCTTCCGCAAGGAATCAAAAAGAAAAGGCCTAAACAATGACAACAACTCATCTTCTTTAATCATACAGATGTCTACGTGTACTTTCCGGGTGGTACATCAATTCGATGGTGAGTATGACGTAGTTCGTTAAATCAACTATGTTACCGCTCGTCACTGTAGGTGTTTCAGTACGTGGAAATCGTTCCTGTGTCAATGCCACAGGATTTATTTTTTTTTTTAGTTTTTGAATTGCCACAGTTAAATTCATCATTGGTGAGGTATACCTATATTCTAATCTTTTTGCCAAAGTGACGTATACTTACATCCCACTCTTCATGACCAAAAAAAAAAAACTTTGAAAAGGTCAAGAAAGTCGTCATAGATTGCAGACAATCAACAATTGAAAAATAAGCAAACAGCCAAAAAAGTGCAAGAAAAAAAAGAAGAAACAAACCACAAAAAGCATGAACAATAGGAATGCGTCTCTGCCCAAAATACTTGAACATACACTTGATGTCTGTCAAAAATCGATTTTAAAAGGTTAAAGGTAGTAATAGTAGAGAGGTTCGTGTCATGGATGGGGAGATGCATACTTGATAAAGCGAGGGGGCGAAGCGACCAAACCAGAGAGAGTCTGGGCGGGAGAAGGGCTAAGGTGAGCAAGGGGGTCCCCCTCTCCAGGTGTAAAGCGTTTTATTTGTTTTTAATGTGAAAATATCCAATTTATATGCGGCATTTTGTATGCATAAGGAGAGGTATTATTTGTCTTCTATGAACTTTTTTCCCAGCTTGATCAGGCAAAGCGGTTGCTTTAGCAAACTGGAATGGTCCATCAATATTTAGCTACATACGCTTATTTTTCTCATTTTTTTTTTAATGACATATTTGTCGGAAGCGTACCTGAAAGATGAGAGGTGATTATGTTGGACAACTCTCTTGTCAAAAAAGAGGAGGGGGAGGGGGTACTAACCCACAAACCTAGTGTGTCTCCATTCCTGCATGTGATTAATTTTGTCGGATGAACTGCAAGGAAGGTTATGCCTGAACATCAACGCAATGCAAAATGAATTTACGTAGTACTTACGGTATATCTTCAGTGGAAAAAAGTTGGACAGTAGTTTCTTCAAGTTGTTGTTACTTGCTCAGTATTTTTGTTAAAGTATCATCAATGAGAGATTAAAAAACGGAGAGAAACCTGTAAGAAGATTGCACTGACCTAAAGAAAAGCGGCATCAGCAGGTACATAGTCAATCCGGGGAATCTAGGCTAATTGTTTTCTGCCTCACAGGATGTTTTGGGTAAAACAAAAATGATCAAAGTTACGTCACGTGTGGAGATGGCTTCGCCCCCTCCCCCTCCATTTCTGTGTCAATTGTCCCCACTTGGAAATCTGACCTGGATAAGAGCCCGAACAACAGCATTCTGCATATTGTCCTGTGATTTTTATCTGGTGTAACTATATACATGCAACTCAATTACCGTTTTGTGATAATCGTTCAAATATGGCAAAAACTTGAAATGAAATATCGCGTTTACAATGCACCAATGTGGCATACAAAGGAAATACTTTTAATCACTGTTAAACCATTCGGCCTCATCAATAAACATCCGTAAAAAGCTTCATGTCCTCAATACCGTACGCTATGCATAAAATGAGGATTTACACTACGGCAGATGCATCATTTGAATATTTGAAAGTTTAGGTGAACAAATCAAATAACTGAATTTCTATCTGTGAGAGACTTATTTCTTGAAAAGACTACCATTGTCCTTTCTTACTTTTTGAATGATTTATCATTCTGTCCCCATAGAGATGGGTTTTGACAATGTGATTTTCCTCTGTAAAACAAACGATCTAATTGGTTAAAGGCAGATTACAAAACTCATCTATAATGCCAGTTAAAGACCAAATATGAGTTTCAGGAAACAGTTTTTATATACCGTGACTTTGCTTTCAGCAAGGCGGACATGGTACGTATGAAATACGAAAGGCAATAGCACATTGTCCCGCTAAAAGACTTTAAGCGGTTGTCGGAGATTCCATCACTGGCATTATTAATTAGATATACATTCATCTTTGCATACTATACAGAGATGACACAAGGAATCACGTTTTTTGTGATAATCTGTACCAATCTCCACATGTTTCCCAACTCGCAACAAAACTGTCTTAACATATAGACATTTACCCTAGACGTCTTCCAAAAAAAAAAAAAACTGAATTGCTGAAAAAAAATCCGTTTTCTCGAAGATAAGTATATGTAAACCAAAACAATCATTTCTTGGGTCAAAAGTCACATAGTTTATCCAGCACCCAACGAGGAAGCGCAAACTCACCACGGTGCTACATATAGCAGTCTCTTCCTATAAAACCTCTTTTTTCCCTCGTTTTGAATTGACATCTGATTAGCGCGTTGACCTTGGAGAAATCAAGGTGGCCGCCATGTGTTTGAAAATGGCAAAATGTTATGGAAGGATATTTGTACATTATGACCATCAAATTTTACTTTTTCGAGACGACACTTTGACTAAGATGTCCGTGACCTGGGTAATAACTAGCCAGTGCTCAGGCCTGGGTGGTCTCTTAATTGTTGACATATTAGTCTTTAGGTTTGGGCTTACAAAGATTAAGACTGTCAGGTCCGCCGAGAACCGATCAATTTTAAATGGGAAGGCACAGTTGCAAGGATTTTGGCGGGCAAGATGCGATGTTTACCTGGATATTCTACCAGACTAACCAACAGCGCCTCTTGTCGGTGATCGAATGTCCTCCTCTGAGAAGCTAAGGTTATATGAAAAGTTCGACCTACTGGACTATTAGGCAGGTATCATGGCCTTTAGAGGATCCTAACCATTACTGACTTGTAAAGGATGCATTGCAGTTGGAGGACTGGGATTGGGAAAGAGCATGGAATTTCAAAAGCCGTTGGATGGAAAGAGTATAAGTAGCAGAGTTCATGATGGCATCGCTGCAAACCGCTGTTGCGTTGTTTAGGCACAAAATTACTTTTTTTAAAATGAGTCATTCAAAACAAGTCCTCAGGGCAACATCATGTAAATAAAACACCGTTATTATACTAATCCCTGTTGCATTGTAAGTCGATATAACAGTGACTGAAAGTACACAATTGACAAATTGTTCAAAAGTCAACATATGAAACTTCCAGTCACGGTAACAATCCATGATTATCTCTTCCAAGAACTTCAAGGACGATATTATTTAGAGAAATCGACAGCTCACGAGAAAATCAAATACATAGCCTACCTATGCTATGGGAAACAGACAAAGTGCATTAGTCATTAGCTGATAATTGAAACCAAAGGAAAATGTTGCATTTAAGGAACATTCATCAAAAGGGAATATAGGAGCATTCATCAAAACGTCTCAGACGAGTTACTTGTAAGTGGCCTATATCTGTACAGTTGAAATCTTTCTGTGACGGTTCGAGATATTTTTCAGGCACGGGATAAGTCATCTGCAAAATTATTTTATTTTCACAGTTTAATATAGGCCTATAATGGGGTACATTATAATGAGTTTGAATGAACACGCGATATCGCTTCAATAAATACAATTAAAATAAAATAAAATAAAACGTCACGGTTATGATGCTGATACGTATAGTCCTGTGTGACCTCTTTTTTACAATAATATGTTGTTTTTTTTATTTTTTGGCTTTATTTCACAACATTTGGGCAAAAATTTCGAAATAACTTCAAAACAGAGAGAATTGTTGCTTCACTTGAAAAAAATTCAACAGCGATAAGTGGATGTGATGAAATTCTCTGTCACGCACTTAACCAATCATACAGCTCGACTTTGCTCTGTTATAATCTTATTGACACTGGAAAGTGTTCAGAAGAAAAGAAAAAACGTTGAACTACCCCAAACCCATCAATGTAAACATCTGACAGGCTGCAATACGCGGCAATAAAGGTGTGGTATAGGCTATAAGTGTGTAACCGCCAATAAATGAGTGATAGGCATAAAAAACCAACAAGAATGCTAGGTTGCGATAGATAACCACCAATAAGAGGTATGCCACGCTACTATGACGTCAGCAATAAAAAAGTGATAGGTTAAAGCAACAAGGGTCATAAACACCATGGGTGTGGTAGACCACTGCAACAGTAAAGTGGAGACTTATGCTTTTCTGTTAACCTTTATTGAAGTTTACGAGCATAATTGAACTTAAAAATTTCAAGGACTCTTCAAAGAGGATGGATACCGTTTCGGAAAGATAAAGATTTTCTTACTTTTTTGTTCAATTTTTTCTCAAACTGAAATAAGACACAACCGTGCACACTGCATTTAGTGAAAGAATGGATAAACAAAGTAAACAGTCCACATGTTTAACAAATGCAAATTCTCTAATCACCAGAATGATCAATTTAAGTGTCCCATTCTTAGCAGAAAAAAAAAATAATTGACTCAACGATTAATTTAAAGTCGAGTCGAGTTTTGTTTTGGCTCACTTTGTGGTATGATGTACAGAAAAGTACGTATGTATAAATCTCATTTCTATGATCACCAAGTTTTCAACTTTGCGATTTTCTATGTTAAATATGAATATTTCGAAGAAATTCAGGTCTGAACGTCTCCTCACCAAACATTTTGTTCCCTTATGTGAAAGCAGCCATTTCTTGCCAGCTGAATAAAATCATCGAATCTTCATCAATCAAATTTAATCATATCATAAATGGAAAAAAAGTACATCTGTGTTCCACAGAGCAGTTGATGTAATTGAAATTAACAAATACCTTGAAGAAGACCAACTTCTCCAAGGGGTGACCACGATTTGATTGTTTTAATGGGCCACAAGCTGGGTCGTAGTTACCGCGACATGTTAAAAGGCAAGTGGTTTTAATGATAGTATTAGTATAGTTACTATGGAAACCCTAAACTAGGGCACAATGATAGGCCATATGATTCGTGTGTTGACTGTTCCACAAAAACTGATCCTATTGCTAGTACATGGTATCAATGCATGCCCGGGCACAGAAAGCGCATGCAGTTTTCCTTGCGCACTTTCAATATGGGAAAAAAAAACATTTAAATGAAAGCAAACAATGAAGAATGAAAGAATTGTCTTCACGAATTTATTTCCACGAAACAACTGTAATACATAATTGGCACTGATGCGGCCGTAAAACCTTTGAAATTCAGAGGCCAAAGCACTGACTACCGTTTTCAGTTGCCGTCAACTTGAAAGTCAACATTTACTCTACCAGAATTAAAATAATGTGTCTCAAAGGCAGAGACATGGCGTACAAAAAGTAGTTTTAATCATTGTTAAAATCACTCAGCCTGCCTCACCAAAATCAATGATACCAAATCGACATCTCCTAAAAACATTATGCAACTCAGATGAGTTACCGAAGATGCATCATTTGAATTTTTGAGAGTATGCATGGGGGAAACAAGTCATTATTGAGCAACAAATAACATATGTGAGAAACTTATTTCTTAAAAGGAAAGCATTAATGGCTTATTTTGAATAACCTTTAATTACCGTTAATCAATTATGAACCGTAAATACTGGTTTTAAAATATGGAAGTTTTGTTTCTGTGAAATAAACTGCCTTATTTGGATAGCAAGCGTTATCAGATGATCCACTGGTCTGCAATTGTATGTAGCTGCTTTAATGCCATGTGTGTAATATACTTCGCAACAATCTGAAACACCACTGGCCAGGGAGAGAGGATCAGAAGTACTAACTCCGAACTGACTAGTCAGTTACGTCATGAAGTGAGCTAGGCAAAACGAGTGGACATCTGGCCAAGGGCGAATTCTACAAAACGTTAGTTCTGCGTTAACGCTACATGATTGAGAATGTTTTATTAACACTTCGCTATTATCTGACATTGGAATTTCGCAAAATCGTGGCATAAAATTTTGAATGTGTTCAAAACTGCTGGCGATGCCTTTGCGATTCCTGGGAATTCAGTCGACGGTTTGCCACTGATATTTGTCGAATTTGCGAAATCCAGTCGCAAACCATACGCAAGTAATGTTTTTCCTTCTTGAGATACTAGCTTTCCACGTGTCGTTACTGAACTTCGAACGGCGCATGCATAGGCGCCGATATGAACGGAGAACGAAACCTTGTAGAAAAATATTCTTTATGTTATATGATGCTGAAGAGGGTGACGAACATCTTATCCAAAATTCATTCAAAAACTTTTTTTCTTTCCAAGTTGTACACTTTTAAAATTCAAAGACGGATGCTGCCATATTTGCCTCAATTGAATGTAAACAGACTTGGCTAAGTCAAATTATGACGTCACATAGCCACTGATAGCTGGAATTCTCAGTTTTCTTTACCCATTATTTCCATAAATGCACGTAGACGTGTACGCGTAATCCGTTATTACAAATAATCAATTCGTAATTACGAATTGTTAATTTGAAATTACGAATTGAAAATATATTTTCGTTTGACCTTCTAGACTTTGGTAGTATAATGTAAAGATCAAAGTAATAAATTGATTAATTTATGCATAGGCCTAGATAATTAACGATAAATTGTAAAGAAAAACAAACGCTTTTCTGTTACAAGTGGTCAGGTAATAACTGATATTTTATGAACTTTTATCGAGCGGGTAGAGAGTGGGGCCCATGGGTCCTAAGACTTAGGGCCCCTAGGGTGAGTCCTGGTGGGGTCCGGGGGTAAAGTCCCGGTGGTGGAAAAATCCTCCGAAAGCTTTGAGGATTTAAGATATCTCTTGGTGAAAAATTTTATCTCTTGATAAGTACATTTTTGCTCAAAGTGTATCATTAAACGTAAAGGTTCCAAACGATGTATTTAATTCTTGTATTCCTCTAGGTTGACTATAGATGAAAACTTAGGATCCCTCATGGAGTCCAGGGGCAAAGCCTCTGAAAGCTCTAAGGTTTTTATCATATCTCTGAGTGACAAATTAAGTCTCAGGATAGGTACACTCCAAACATAAAAACAGGATCGACCCCTGGTGGAGGTACAGAGCCAAATCCTGTCGGGGTCCATTGGGCGAAGTCCCCGGACTCTTAGGGGTCTATGAATATTTCTGGGTGACAAATTCAGTCTCATGGACTTCTTCAAACAGGTAGGTCAATGCAAAATTATGTATATGAACAGGGAATAAGCATATATATTTGTGTATTTATCAGGTGACTTCAATTGAGTGTGGGGACGGGGGGGGGGGAAGGAATGCCCCAATACCCCCTTGGTGCCGCCACTGTTGGTATCACTGATTCGTGTTCACGCTTGCTTTGTCTTTTTTTCTTTCCTGTTTTGTCTTACCGGCATCGTATGACCGTCGAAGCAATTGTCATCATTTTAGAACTTAACAGCGAGGCACATTTAAGCGAAGTTTACGTTAGTTTTTGTCTCACCGGCTGCATGGTTCAAATTTAGTGTACCTGGGTACAGAGTTTTGGCCCACCCTTGGGTGGAGCCATGGCCCACGTTGCATGGTCCGCCATTGATTCTTAACGAAGTACAAGAGTCAACCCATAAGTTACACGGTATGCGTCTGCCAAGGCAGGTAAATATATACTGGTGCACTTTTGCACATGACACATCATCATATCTGTGATGACGTACGACAAAGAATTTCGGCGAATTGACAGGCCATCTTGCGGGAGAAACATACCGTCACACACCGCAAGTCAGGAATCCGAATTGATACGCATTTATATCTTTCGTGTTTAATGAAGAATAGTATATCCAGTCAAAACGTATTTCACAAACCTAGTCAGTTTTCCACTGACAAATCCCTCTTGATTAGAAGACATGAATGATTATGTGGATCGAATATTGTAGTTCATGCTTACCCGAGCATTGCGTGACATCGTGTCAAATTTTATCATGTCCTGGCGACTTTATTACCCATCATTGAATTAAAACTGACCTTCTAATTCTCCCTGAAAGAAACAAGGCAGAGCGAAAAACGTCACACCGCTAAGATAACGAGCGATAAACTTAAGCTAACGAGATTGTGGAATTCTTCAGTCGGCGAGGCGGTATCTTTATCCTTATTATACGTACATCTTTTCACATTACACGTGCAGCTTTGTTTGCCTCTATTTTAATTATGCAAATTAAGTTACCATGGTTACATGGATGCATTATGTACATATCCTCTTCGTCAGCGCTGTTCGATCAAGCTACGGTTCTTGTTTCTTCTCTACGAAGATGACGATCAGTGGCACAGAATGGGTTAGTATAGAGTATTGTTGTGACCTTCTGCAGTGTTTTGTTCAGAATTTCTATGCTGTCAAAATGGTCAGTGAACAGAATTTTTTTCAGAAAGTGTCAAAGACTTGAGAAAACAAAAAAAAAATTTCTTTATAAGTTTTCTTATTTTGACGTCCCATAGATAACATTCATGAGCATGTATTTTATGCCTCTCCGTGGCTTAAGTATGTCGTTTGGTCAAAGGTCATCAATGTTTACCTGACCTCTGCAGTTAAACATTGAAGACCTTCAACCAACAACATTAATTCTGCAAATTGACGTCTGATATCTACACCTATGTTGATGCTAAAAGTTACTTTGATAATTTCGGTTACTATGTGCATAGTTACGTTGAAGTTTAACAACATTATGACATTGATGACTATACGTACGTTGATGTCTGAACTTACGTTATAGGTCAAATTTACGTTGCTATCGTAAGTTTCGTTGATGTCTCTTAGATAATGGCGTTGACGTACGACTACACTGTAATTTATATTATTTACGCCAAGGTATGCAGATGAATGCCCCCAACTAAACCAGATATTGATTGATTTGCAGTCAGTTGACCCAGGTAAAACTTGAACTCCGTTATCTTGTTAAAGGCAGGGTTAAACCTGTCTTCCTTATTAAAGGCAGACTGGAAGGGGGGGGGGGCGGGGGGATAGTAGAGAATGCAGGTGGTTACAATTGTTTATGGGTTACGTATACTTTAAACGATAATTTGACCAAAGCTATATCGTCAACAATGATAAAACAGGCTAGATAAACTCTATCGTGGTCTATTGACCTGGTGTTATCATCTCCATTTTGGCCTTGGTTTCGTTGCGACACATATCTGATCACTTTTTTTCTCTTTCTTTTCTTTTGTTTTATGTCTATCGAATGATCTCGCCCTTGTTAAGACTGTTTTCCCTTTTTCATGTGTACAACACCGTGGCTGAAATCATATATACGCATTGACAGGCGATCGCACGACGTGACGTTAACAGTTACAATTTTATTACCCTCCTCTTAATAGTCGTCTCAAATTTACCTGATGAAGGTTTTGCATAGGGATAAATAACTGAGAAATTACTCGACAAATGATATCAGATTATCCCCGAAGAAGATTGCTTCATGGTAAAGGATAAGATCCGGCTTAACGGTAGAATGTTTTGAAATGTAAGAGATAACTACATCAATTATGTCATCTGTCATTTTCCTGCCGAGTGCAGCTGCATGCTTGCGGGGCGGTTGTCTCACTCGCATAGAGTAACGAATGGATTAACTTCACAACTGAACTACTTTCACTTAAAGTGAAAGTTTTTCTTAAGAAAGTTTGTGTTGGCTTGTTTGTTTCGTTACAAAGGCCATTTTGGTATCTTACAGACGGATAACTGAATATGCAATAGTCTCAGTCGATCTAGGGTATGACGCTCTCCGTGCACCCTCGGTGGGGTTATAGCAGCACTAAACTAAGTAAATAAAAAAATTGGGACATAGAGGTACGAAGAAAGAATTACGACTTGCAGAATCTATTATTGTTATTTTTATTATTTTTGCTGTCAATAGAGCAGTGGAGGATATATATATATATATATATATATATATATATTTTCTTCATTCTATTACCGTACGTGTGTCACTTTATCAAACAAACGAAAACCCGAGTGTTAATTAATAATGTAAAGCAGCACAATGCCAACAAAAATGCAACAAAATGTCAAGCAAGGGGAAGGTAAGGTATGATGAAAGTTGTATTTCTTTGAAATGGAGCCTGAATGAAAAGTAACCACGAGTGAAAAATAAGTAACATACCTGATGAAAGCAATCACACCGTGCCGGCATATGCGGACGTCCAATGTTCGACCAGATGATGATTATGACATCAGCCATTGCTTATTGTAGCCTATACTAGTGTTCAAGAAATGTGAACAGTTAAACTGTACTTCAATTCAGACGTTTGTGTACTGCGTAATCAAATTTGTGCCACCTAAGGATACACCTCTAAGCCTTTTACACTCATGGTATCGGGTATCGCATGCCATGTCAAGCACATCGAAAATAGTAGCACTTTAAACATAGTGTGACATTCAGCCATGGCATAATTACAAAGCTGTTACTCTATGTGCTAAGGGCGACAGACTATCTGCAAAATAACATACCGGTGAGACTGAACCGAAAAAAAAAGAAATCTTCCAACACTTACGATATGATCCCCACTTGATTTCGCCGGGTAGTATTTTAACCGATTCAAAGGAAATATGTAGTATGTGTAGAAAAAAAAAGATTGGATTGACCAAGTGGAAAAGACAAAAACTTTCTTATAGAATGACATCTAATGTAGAATTTCTGAGGGCAGCAACTTCAAGAGTCCGGTAACAGCAATGTCAGTTCGTGAAATATTCACGAATCCGTGATTATAATATTGCGTTCGTGAATCTCAGCATGATAAAAAAAAATGAATAAAAATCTTGCAGAAAAATGTTTCTCAATACACACAGAAACGTTGCTGTCAATTTACTTTATACTGTGTAGAATTTTAAGATCATGTGATATAATGAATGGGGGGTACCTTCTTTTCTTTCACAGTCTCTGATGGAGGAAACGTGGGGGGATGTGGTTGGGGCTCAGTCCCTCCAATGAAAAAAGTTAGGGGTCCAGCCCCAGCCCCCCCCCCTTCCATAGTGGCAAGTGCTCCGAGAATAAATGAAAGTGACGGCACAAATCAATATAATTCTTGTATATCACCGCAACCCATCTGATATATGTTACTCTTGAACACCAGGGAAATGCAGCCTCGTGTAGTGGGCTTTATACCGCCCTCCCAATTGCAAGGCCAAAAATTTTCTTGCACACTGATGATGGCGCTCCGCTTAGATCATAGTCCTCAATCCCTCTGCCCAATATTTTTCCTGCCACACCAGGAACTGCTGAATTTTAACTTGACCAATGATAACATTGGATCCAGAAAAATGTCTCAAGAAGAGGCAAGATCTACCAATCACACTTGATGTCACTTGGTATGCAAATCAGTTTTTGTCTTTCTGATCTCTACATTGCGACACCATAGTTGTAAGTAGCACTTAACGAAGGTGGTATCATGGTATGTGTAAAACATGTAGGTACCACTTCAGCGACTATGGCAATTCTGCAATCTTTGATATTGCCAAAAATAGCGTTCCCATTTTGTTGACCTTTGACCCCTTAAGCTTTCTCGTTCATGAATTTTCGCTACTGGACGGTTGATATCCAAACAGCCATCGAACGATGTTCACATTACGCGACTTACTGTGTGAGGGATCATGACGCTCTACATGCACATTTGATCTCTGACAACATCATGTTTGATCAAATTAAAAATGATAACAATTTTGGTGGTTTCAACTCTCAATACTTGACATGTGCCCTTTGGAATCCTTTGCCATTGATACCTTGCAAAATCAAGATTTTGCACTTTCGTTGCATTTGACCTGTTGACCTTTGACATGTGATAATATCAGTCACTGAGACGACGTGTCAAACACTGGCGGCTGCCCAAAGTTTTGGGTTCATCAAAGATAGCTGGTATGGGGGATACTCTTAAAGGTCGTGTGACACGAAAATGACATTATGGAGTACTGGGTGCGTTCAATATTGAAAATATTAAACATAGCCACAAATTTCGTCAAAGATTGACCAATTTACAGGCAAATTAGTGTCTTATAACTCTACCATGAATAAACATTAGTTAAGTATGCAAATTTGTGACGTCAAGAGATGGACTCCCTATGATATGTCTTATGCTAATCCTTAGTTTATGTAACCTTTATTTCAAGGACATTTGAGAATTGCATATGCCTGCAGGGTTTTATTTTTAGAAGCATGTTTTTTCTTCTTCAAAAATATCGATATCACTCACCAATGTAAAACTCAGTAATAAAATAATTAAGAGACAAAATATATAGGCTTAGCAAAAGAAATACTGATTTTTCTCAAACTTTGAAAAGCCGTATCTCAAAAACGGTAAAGATATGAACAAAATTCCAACAGATTTTCACTCAGGGTTGCACTTTGCAACTTCTAAATGGAGGTTGCTCTTTTCTAGAGGCATGTAACACAACCTTTAACACCCTATTGGCAAAATAATGTGCACTCATAAACAGTGTTGTAAGCAACAGGGAGGGGGTGGACAGGGGACATATTCTCCCACCTACGGAGAAAATGGGGGTAATTCGAGGTGAACCATCTAGTTTTCAAAACGTAAAACTTGTGGAACTAGAACACATTCTTCAAAACTAGCCACAGATTGCATTATTTTGCGAAAATCTTCCAAAGGGTAGGGGCTAAAGGGAAAATCAGGGAAATAGAAACCCCACTAAATCTAGCCACCTCTTCCACCAAACCATGCAGCACACCACTGCTGATAAACGCAGTCAAACTTAACAAGAGGATTTCCACCACTTCACCCAAATATTCAAACCCTGTTGATCTTCCATCTGCAGTAAGGTATGCCCAATACAGATGTTTCACATTTGGAGTAATGTGGGTTAGGTTTATATGTCTTTGTACAATATTGTAGTAGAACCCAACGAAGTGCAAAATCTCCTGATAAACATATTCTGTCTACACCAACGGATGAGTTCACAGTATATGAGGTCATCGTAATAAAACATTGTGAGCTCTGGGCATCTTACCATTATTTTACTGTAACTGAACATTTTTTTTTTTTAGGTAGGGGCGAAGAGGGTAGGGTGGAGGGTAATCACCATGCAAGACTACCAATCTAATTTCCATATTTGCCAAGGTAGAATGTGTGATAATCATATGTTAGTCAAGTGGAGTCATTTTTTGCTTTTTAAATGCCTTGGGTGGGTTTTGATTTGAAAAAGAAATTAAGTTCCTCCCAAAGAACCAATGGAAACACTTAAGGGTAATATTTCCAAGTTCATATCCAAAGTTACATTTCAGAAAATTGCAAAATGAATTCCAAAACACCGATAGGGTTTAGAAGCTGTGACTGTGTTTTTATTTTTTGGTTGGCATCTCAACAGTTAAGCCACAAAAAACCACACACATACTGTATCCAACATAAGCTCTCTCACTACACAGCTTGATTGTGTAACTAATCATCTTATCTCCCCTAAATTAATTACCAGTATGGTTTTGCCTCCATTCGCTTTTGGGTCTGTTTTCTCTGAACTGTTGTACCTTTCCTTGGGAGGAATGTGACTGTAATTTTGTCTAATAATAAATGCAATGATTTCTAAGATTTTTGCCTTCATGATAATTTCCACATACCTATGTAAGCTACATGAAAACAAGAGATAACTCTAAAAAAATCTAGTCAGAAGTCACCTGAATTAAAGTGAATTTAAGGGAAAGTCACAAAAGTTAGACAAATTCGAAAACAAATCGATCTGCTTGAGAGTATAGAAAATGTATTCCTATAATCTTCCAACAGTAAGTGAAATAATGATCAAGTTATTTAAGAATTGTAACTGAGCAAAGAAAAAAAAAATTAAGCTTCACTGTCAGAGTATCTTCTAGCCTTTATTAGCTTAGTAACTTCATACCAGAGCATTTCTCTGAAGCTTTTTAAATTTCCAGCTGTACACACAATTGGTACTGGCTTTTAGTGACATCTTTGAAATGCATATCGGACTAACCATAACAAGACGCAAAAAATCTGTCTGGCCGCGGCTTGAAGGTAAATGGTGTTTCATATAGATGTCACTAGCACACTGAGGATTTATTTTCACAAGTCTCACACCTATATCTCTGATGGCATCATCGACAAATTCCAGCTACCACGTCAGCACCCATCTGCCATTCCTCCTTCATCGTAGGGTGACCTTACCTGATTTATTTGTAAAATCTGTCGCTAATCACTTAATCAGGTTACGTAATCGTTGTTAGCACGGAAGAGGCTTAATCACCCAGAGCTGTTTACTTTGTGTAATCAATCTGGTGCACCGTTGTAAATCGTAGATCTCAACTTCTTGAGTCTCCTTCTCTTCACGTAACTATTTATACGTTCCTTCTGCTTCTTGCTCGATGGTTTTCTCAGAGTTCTGTCTCTACTCCACCATCTGCATCTAACACGAAATTCAAAAGTTCGGGATCTTTCCCTTTTATTGATCTCCAATCCATTGTGAAGTTGAATTTCTTCCTCTGTAGAGCTCTCTTGCACTTTGTTTGTGAAAATTTGTAGCTGGTCTTCTAAGCTGAACATACAGGGGAAAAAGCATTAAGATAAAAAGGAAAGAAAATGTGAGGCAACTTTAGTTTCTAGGTGAAATACAGACTTGTTTACTTTGAGACCAGGGCAGATCACAAATAAGTGTTCCTCTGTTAAAACAGCTGAGGCAAGCAAACAATGCCTTCTTCTTCTACACTGAACATCACAATCTAGCACTGTACTAGAAAATCAAACATTTCAGAAAACAGAAAGTCATCAATTCTAAGTGAAAGCAGGGAGTTGCTACGAATATTAGCAACCTAACATTTTTTGTGAACAAATATTAATTGCATTACAGGAATACATCTAACACGAATGTTGACGAAACTTGAAAATTAGAAAAAAAAAATTGAAAGTGTTTTTTAGATATTTTAAAGACTGCATCATTATGATTGTCGTTCAGATCAATTTTCTGAGAGATTGCATACCTGAAAACAAAACTGAGGAATCACTATAGAAACCAAAATGACTTTGCTTTTAAGGCATTTCTAATTGTTAATGCATTCATATCAATTGGTGAAAAAAACGTAAGTTTGGAATCTTGCAAAGCACAAGCAGTCGATGCAAACATTGCAAAATGAAAGGTATAAGGTCAATATTAAAGACAGATTAACCCATATCACAAGCAACAAAGTATTTAATGTGTTTACAACATAGTAACTTTTCATGTAAATGCTCTTTGCTTTCATTCCTTATTATTTGTCTTGGTATTGCCTAGTAAGTAGAGCACTTCATCAATCCAAGAGGGGTTTTTATCCTTTTACTTCCTTCATGTCATGTCCTTTTTTTTCCCTTTTAATTTGTATCATCTTTTGAATGTTGTTAATAGTAAATGCATGATATGAGAACAAATAAATAAATGAAATGAGTAAATTGATCATTTTAAGGACATAAAGGTTCAATTCCTCTGAATTACCCTTCTTTCACCAGGAATAACATTTTGTCATTTGTTTCTCTTCTTAGATACAACTGAAATCCAAAGATCTATCACGATGTAAATTTCCACAACTCAGCCGAATTTAGGTCATAACTGTAGTATTGAACGGTCAGTATCGAATTTCAAGTGATCACTAAATGAAATCTTCATTGTGACATCCAAGTTTGTGCAGGCCTTCAATTCTGAGGCGTGCGAGTGCAATTGCACGCCACCACTCGCCTCAAATCAATGTGAGGAGTGCGATTTTTTGCACACCTAGATAAAGAAGGGCACTAAGGTGAATGTGTTACAATTTAACAAACAGCACACCATACCACACTCCTTACTTTCCTGAGGAGTATGATTTGTAGCACACCTGGAAAATCTAAAACTCAAGGCCTATTTGTGATCTCTTTCCCGCATCATCCATTTCTGCAAATTTATTTTTTCAGACATTTGAACTTTCAGTTTGTTGATTTAATTTAAAAGGACTAAAATACCGACTAAAATATCTTTAATACGTGGTAATAACTTCCACCTGATTAAATCTCTAAACCCACCTTTCCCTATTATTACAAATACAATTAACATTAACTCCCTAAGAATGCAGAGATGATGGCACCAGCATGCTCAATATCCAGCCAGCCTTGGTGAAGATAAACTTTGACGTACACATCAAAAGTTGAGGTATCTTTGGGCGGCGTAAAACGCCGAATAAACACTGCTGACAGGTGCAAGCTCTGGCGTTTGTTATCTACTGAAGACCGGATTGGATAGTCACCAGAAATAACATCATGCCCAACTTAATAGGATATATATTAACAACATGTAAATTAGCAGCTATACATGATGCTATGTTGACCATGGGGCATGGCTGATATCAGCAGCTGACAGAGAGGCCACTGGAGGTTATGAAGGGAAAAAAAAACCCCAACGGAGAAATGAAAGACGGAAAATTCAAGTCGAGGGAAGGAACAGATTGAAGGAATATGTCACATCACATAGTTGATGCAAGTGAGAATATGGCAAAATATATTAAAAAGGTCTAGCAATTGATGACATGTTCATGCCTATGTAACTTTAATGCTGGAAAGAAAATGAGTCTATTTCGAGCTATTATTAACCAAAAAGTTTGAACGATTTAAGTAAACCAAACTGCAGACCATGAACGATAAGGGTATTGTAATTGCAGCTCCACAGAATGACATTCTAAAAATACTTTTTTGGAAGAAAAGTATTTTTAGAGAAGTATTTTGCTTCCCTCTTTGAATAAATTATCAGCAAAAAAAATGAAAAGCAGCCCCCTTGCTCTGTATAAACTTTGTGTCCAAACTGGCAGGGAAAACATTTTGTGGAAAGTTTCTTATGCGCAATGGTGTTTTTTTTTTTTGTTAAATGGCAGAGGGCATCAGGAATTCATACCACGGTGATGCCCTATATGTTTGGAATGTAAAGATATGTCAAGATGCACCATTCTTCTAAAAAACTTCAAACGCCAATTCATATCCATCTAAGCGATTGGTGACTAAGGATGATCCCAACTGTTTTCCACGAATGTCCGAGGTGATTAGAGGCAGACGGAGGTTAAACTCCGAGAGCTTTGTAAACAATGTGTCTTCAGAAGTGAAAGTTGTGGAATCATTTTAACTTGGAATACATTGTGAGTAACCTCAGCTCAGTGATTACATCATCCTTATTATTTTTCGACCAACTTCCAATTTCAATTGAGAACAGCAAAGATCAAAGTCTAGAAACCATGTGTACAACTTTTTCTCTTTAAGTAAAGGCTTGACTTTAGGCGTAGTTGCAAAATAGTCTTTGTTTGTCAGCAGATGATGCTTTTGTTGAGATTCCATGTCAAATGAGGTCAAACTGGATTTACAAAATATTAGGTTGTTAAGCCATTTACACTAATGTTTACACCAATTCTTAAAGATCGGAACAGGGTAATTTCCTCTTACACCTGTCGGGTACCCGAGACTCGATCCAAACACCAGCTACATCATTAACATTGGCATTTCCACAGTGCCGAAAATTACATTTGTGTGGAGGGATCTTACTAGTGCACTACATACACCCGCCTACACCAACTCATTAATACAATATCAGATTTTCCCCGAGAAAAACTATTTGCTGTGTTATAGCAGCCAAAAATCTGGAAATCTGATGCAGTGTGTCATTTTTAACTTTATGATGGAACCAGGTAGTTATTTTGGATCCAGGTAGTAAAATCCTGTGGGGGTAAACACTTATGTATACACTATATCTGAAGATATGGCAGTTGATGGAATTTCAGACTTAGTGTGTATATAGATCGTTGTAAGTAGATGATCATTGTTTTCCATTAAAAATAAGATTTGAAGTCTGAAGTCCTTGTAAGCAATTTATCTCTGTCAGTGAATCTTGCTAGACCTTTTTTGGGTCTCTAGGTAGTCCCTGGTAATCTCTCTAGATCTTTCCTGTTGTTTTTCCCAGAGTTGCAAAGGTCATATGAGGTCAACATACATCATCATCATCAGTGAAGCCTTACAAACAAATGTATCAAAACACATGTAGCAACAAGCAAAAGTTGCTTAAATTTCAAACTTTCTGTGTCAGAATCCCTTGGTAGGTAGACAACAACCTTCAAGTTTATCAAAGAGTTCCAACACCATTTGATGTCAAAATGGGTGGTCTATGCTACAAATCTTTACTGACATTTTTATCAAAAAACTTGCTTGAACTTTCATTATTCATAACTAGGTTTGCAACAAATCAATCACTGCTTTGAACTAGTTCCAGTTTTGGATGCAACAGGCGATGCAGGTCATCAAGTTCCCTGCTGAACGTTTTTCCCTCATAGCAAGGTATCTCTTTATTTTCTTATACTTTTCTGGTAAATATCATGCAACAGTTTTCTTTGTGCAGTTACAAACATACCTGGGACACCTCAGTTCCACAGCTTTGAGTCACAAACCCTACAAACAGTACAACTAAGAACTTGCTTGAACATAAAAATTCACACGAAGCTTTTTCATGCATCTTTCAAACTGCTCCAGTTTTGGGTATATCTGGTCAATTCAAATCTACCTTTTGCATGTATATCTTACCCACTTACATAGCAAGGTAGTCATTCTAATCTTTTTGGCTTTTCTTGCCACATCATGCAACTATGGAAGCCAAAGAGTGCTGTGGGATGGAGAAAGCGACATGATTTCAAAGACTATTGTGCGCAACAAATTTTTGGCAAACATGTGAAAGGACGAAGGAAAAAAGGGAGTGAGGGGGTACTCAAAGAAAAGGATGACTGTGCTGCTATCATTTCCTAACGACCCCAAATAAAAGGCCATGACCAAATATTAACACGCATTGTGCTGTTTTACTTTGATTTGTCCCATGCACAAAGTTTAAACGGTGAAAAGTGATTTGAGTGAGGGCATACAAGGTATCAAGACTCAGAAAATGGTTGCACAGTTGATGTTTTAATCACATCCATTTGATTTAGAGGATACCACTGGACACAACTGACCATGTTGAGGCATATCGCTTTCTCCAACCCACAGCACTTCCGCACCAGCGCACTCCTTTATGCAAAAGTAATCCTGTGTATACCATTAATAACCTACCTGTGATACCTCAGTTCCAGAGTCTTGCGTTGAGGGCACTCTCTTCGTTTGTGACTTGAATCACCACAGAGGTGGCAGCCTGCTAAAACTCTCTCACAATTGTGAGATGGGAGCTCACATCTCTTGCATTTAGCACAATGGGTGTACACTGTAAATACAATAAACAAACTTGCTATGATCTTCATGCACTAAAACTGCTGCACTGACAAAGTAAAATAAAAGGTTTGACTGAATGTTGCCTTTCATGGTGGATTGAGAACAGTTGCTGACATTGCTTCTAATCCTGACCTTTGACCCTTTGACACACAAACCAGTGAAATATATCCTCACAACAACATGACAAAACAGATAACTGTCATTCACAGGACCTCTCTGTTATTTCTCAGCAATTCTTTTTTTTTCAGCAGCACTTTCTTCCCCTCTGAAGAGCTCTGCTCAAAGTATGAAAACACTTAGTCAAAATATCACAATCTTCTATTTGTCTCCATTCATAGAATTTAAATGGCTAAAAATTCACATTTAGTAAGAATTTCCCAGAGTTTTGACATCCCATGAATTTATGTACAACATGCTAATCACAAATGCACCCCAAAATCCATCACAAAATAGAATTCTATGGATTTCTTGAGCATGTGAGGACATGGTGGAGACAATCATTCTATAAATGTACTAGTTAAATGTATTTTTGTGGCATTAAAGGAAGAATGAAAAGTATAAAATGAAAGGTTGAAAAATGATATTGCATGTTATCAGGGCCGTCGTACGCAACCGGGAGGGGGGTGTGGGGGTGTTTCATGGTCCCCCCACATGTCAGAGTGACGATAGTTGAAAATCTGAAATACCAGTTGGAATTTTTCATATCTCAGTCTGGCTCATTTTATGACATACAAAGATATCTTTTACAAAGTTATAGGCACAAGAACTGGCTTTATACTTTATTATGCAATCATCGACAGTTGGAGCAAAGTAATAAAAAACTAATCGCCGGAGAGTAAAAATTGTGGGAACTTTTACGAGACTATAATTTCTCTGGTAAAATTGATTGTAAAAAAACCAAATATTGCTTTAGATTTTTTCTGAGGTTAACTGGTAGTTAAAAATTTCTCAAAAAAAAACCTGTTATCGTTAGAAAGTAAAAGCTGTTGAATTAAATTTTCTGGAAATGACAATGGCATAAATATTCTAGATAAGATCAATCCAAATTATTAGCATTTTTCTATAAAATGTTTTTATTGTTAATTGTGAAATTGCTGACATAAGATCCTACTTTAAAGCTGGGTACATGCAGCTCAAGTACACTCGGGAAGTGCCACTTCCTGACATGTGGAGGTTTCCAAAAGCCAACCAATGGTGGCTCTCCCCTTAGATAGTTATTCTGCTAGACTAGGTTAGTAACAAACATAATTAGCTCAAAGAATCTCTGCCTCACACCAATTTCTAGCCATCGGTGTGCCAATGTGTTCATCAAAAAACATTTGTCAAACAATCAAAAATAAAAAAATGAAAGAGGATGCATAGCTTATTAAGATTCTTGTATCACCTCAAAAACACTGATTTGTATTACCATTAATCCTGCTAGTTAGTCACAAACTTAATTTGGGAAAACAATCCAATCCCGAAAAAGTCCAAAGCACTGATGTGCCAATGTGTTCCACAAAAAAAAGTATTTGTCAAGTACTCAAAAGAAAAAAAATAAAGGAAGAGGATGCATAATTCATTGCAGTTCGTGTGCCACCTCAAAAACATGATATGTACTACCACTTCTATTAGATTGATTTTCCTTTTCACATGAATTAAGGAATTGCAGACATGATATCCATATTTCAAGGCTGGGTACATTCAGCTAAAGTACACCCAGGAAGTGAGGTTTCCTGCCATCTGCGGGTTTTGTAACGCCAAAATTTTCTTGGACGCTCCGTGCCAACCAATGGGGGCATTCTGCTCGGATAGTCCTACCATTACTCACCCACTCCACTTCTCCAAGCTTTCTTTTTTGTTTGTTTTGTTGATAATTTGTTTGTTTTGCCTGATAATGCCTTTTTCTTCAAGACTGCACTCCTTCAATTCTTCACCTCCTATTGAAAAGTTATTACTAGTGTCCAAAAATCATCAGGTGGGGTCGCCTACATAGTTGGAAAAAACGTCCAGCCAGTCTGAATTTTTTACCTTCACACCCCCTAAAGATGTGACCCTAGCTACAGCACTGCATGTTATGTAATCTAACATGAAAAAGCACATCACTAAGATCCTTACTTGCATATGATCTCACCTGGTTTAACACAACGGTTACAGCGGGTGCAATGGCGGTAGGTACTGCCATCTTTTGAGGGACAGGTATTGCATTTATCACAATGATGGTTTTCTGGGGCCGAAAATCGTTGACATTTGGAACAATGCCTTCAAAAAATGAAACAAAACAAAGGTTTGTGAAAAGGCATTACAACAGTAAAACTAACAGTGTTTGGAAAAACTTGAAAGGGTAGTGTTGGGGGGGGGGAGATCACCGTGACAACTATCAGCTGATACCATGGTTTAATCACGGATACTGCATGCACTTAAAATATTTGAAGAGCACACAAATGCTTCACCTCGAACATTAATCACACTGTCTGACAAAATTTAGCTTTGATATTCTTCAACAATCAGATGTTTTGGGAAAAGTTTAAGAATGCATAAATGAAGCAAAATTTCTCCAAAGGGTTTGCTCTCTTCCACATTTAAGATATTGTACATCCCTTTTTCGTTAAACTTACCACATTTGACTATTTATAAAATGTTCACCTCGCACAACAGTTGAATGGAAGCTGTTTTCATCTTGATATTACTATGCAAAGCAGCATTGTATATGTAAAATAGCAATTTTTTTCTGCTAAAAACATTTGGTTACATTTATGTCCTTGCAAAAATAACAAATAGATGCATGCAAATTCTAGTGAGTAAAGAAATGGACTCGTTTTCACTGACAAGTGGCCTATGACCTCCAGGAAAGGCAATAAACTTCAACTGCCAACTATGGACTATATGTTATCAACGAAATGAAACCAACATTTCAATTAATAAATTTATCACATCTACAATGTATCCAGGACCATTGATTTCTGTTGATCTCAAAATGAACGTTGACCTTAATCATTTACATAAACAGCAAAGTAATATGTATGCAGGCTTATGCAGTACAGTTTCTCACCAGTAACCATCTTCAGCTGGCAATGGAATTCTATCCGGAGATATGTTGGTGAATATGCGAACTGGAGAATTCTTCTTTGATTTGGAACCATTCCTGAAGAGTAAATGGTTGTCATAGGAGACCTGTTGATGAAATTAAGAGGGCAAAATGTTCTCTGCATTTCAGTTCCTAATTGGACCACATTTACTTTACTTGACAAATAAGTTGCTTGCCAAAGTTTTGTCGATGATATGAAAGTTGAGCTGGTTTACAATTAATACTCATTTTTTTGGATCAGGATAATAGCTTATAAGTGCTGATGGTTCATCAGGTTAACCTGGAAAATGAGTTTGCAACAAAATTGTTACTGTTTAATTACAACAGTGAATAAAAGAGAAAAGAAAAACAGAGGCCAGTAAATTAGATTTGTGGGGGGTGTTTGTTTGGGAGGGGAAAGACTATTAAAAAAAAAGACAAGATATGATGCTAACAAAAATAAAAGAAGAGAAACAATGAATTGGTTAGCTACATTTCAGTGAACAAAAGAAATGTGTGATAATGAGACCAGGATTTCCTTCAAATTTTAATCTAATGCTATTCTAACTTGGGAGGCAAAATCAAATAGCTGTGATTAAATGTTATACACGGTATCCAGATCTCTCTCAGTACATTAAAAATATGATATCAACCACATACCTTGTAATCGAGCATACGGAAAGATGGGAGGGCAGAAATGATCCTCTTTTCCATAAAGTAAGGGAAAATCCACATCAACGGTAAAATTTCCTTTGAATTTGTACCACTAGACCCTACACAAAGAAACAAAAGTGTATTACGTTTTTATGAAGATTGATGAAATGATGTAGCTGCCATTCTACATGACACTAAGGCAGAAAGTTCACTATTTAGTTACTGAAAAAAATTGATCAATTATGGAAGAGAACAAGAAATAATCATGCAAAGTCAACTATTTCAACATTTTTCTGACTGTGAAACTGCTGTTTACAGCGGTGCTGAGGGAAATATCTGGTAATCTCATGTCTTCCAAGTCAGTTCCTGTCTGCTTCAGGTTGCTCAGTACAGCTTTTTAATAGACTGCTGACCTAAGCCAGTCCTGAATCTTTCCCAGCCTTTGGAAGAGTGGCTAAAGACTGGTTGATACACTCCCCTTCACCAGATGAGGAGGTGAAAAAGCAGTTCTAGGGGCAAGTTGAAATTTAGGATTTGTTTGAGTTTAAATTTAAAAGAATATTCCAGATCATCCTAAACTACATGTCACAAATGGAGAATATTCAATAATGACCATACAAGCCATTTTCCCATAAAAGTGAGACCCACTTGGTCCACAAAGACATTGAAATAGTAATGCATTTTACCATAAATAACATTCGAGACAGCCTCATGAATGATTCATAATCACGGCATAATGCCGTAAAAGTCGCACAATAGTTTTGTTTCTGTGCAACTTCTACGTCATAGACTCCGTCAGCCTATTCAAGATTTTGGAGGTTTCAAACGATCCGTATCTGTACACGAAGATCCGGAGCAGATTGAAAGTTGTTGACATGTAGTTTCATATTATTATGGACATTACAAGAATATTTTGAATATTTCCTGGCATCGTATTAAGGTTGGAATTGGATTGGTTTCCCCACTCTTTGTTACCACGTGAACACACGATCAACATAATACAGAGACCTTGATGAGTTCAAGATAACTTCCTGATCCTTAAACCAGGGAGGTGCTAGAGAAGGGGATACAACAGAAGTTTCTTCTTTTGAAGTAGCCTCGTTTCCGCCGTAATCGTCTGTTTTGTTCACCTCTTGAAGATTCAATGGGATTAAAGGGTATTAGGAACTTAACGGGAAATGTCTATGTTGTCTACTTCGTTGTAAATTACCCATCAACAAAGTTTGTCTATAGCTATAGCATTGCCAGTCGTTATTCTTGAAAATCAGTTTTCAACTTCCGACGCGGTCCGACGCCTATCGCAGTGGAAAAATTTGATGTTGTGTAACTTATTGAACATGGATACACCCTCTGTAAACTTGCGAAAATCAGTGAAAATCGATAAAATGCAACAGTAAAATATAGTCTTATGATCGTTTTCGTCATTTGCATGTGGCAAAGTTCTATGTCTTATTCTTATATACCAGTCTGTCTTGATTCGAAAGAGATAGCCAGTCGTTTTGATTTTTGAGACAGTGGTTTTGAGTTGATTGTCTGCAACGAACTTCTCATCAAAGCTTTTTGCTGTGCAATCCTTTTCAAAGATTACAAGTAGGTGTGAATGAAGATTACTTGGATGTCCCTAGAGGTAAGATAGATCACACAAAAGTAAAACGGCACTCTAAGCTGTTCTCATCCCTTTATGAATTGAAAGTTATCACACCGGAGAAAATCTAACAGGATTAGCATAACTTAACCGCCCCGTTGTATCTCCTTCTCTAGCACCTCCCTGCTTAAACTTAATACTAAACTAACCTTCCATTCATCTGAACATTTACCATTCACCATTCCGTAAGTTTGTATGAGTGACAGAAAAATGTTAAGCACTATTCATTCATACTTAGTAACAATCCTAAACTCCTATTGGGCCATTACAGTCAGGTGACCATGGTTTATCCTTGGATAACCTTACGGTAAATTCACAGGTGGATGAATACCATAAAACCGTTGAACGACAGTGTTTTGTCATCTGCGATTTTATGTCATGATAACAAAACAATGGCAGTGCTTTGCCATTTACACACGTTCTTTGTTGCCATCTTGTCAACCGTGTTACCTTCTCTCAGGCATCATTTTCAAAGAAAATGTGGTTATTTGAAAACCAGACTTTTCTTTTGTTTTCATCTTTTCATCAAAATCTCCCTGTGTTTGCATGAACAAGGTTAGTGAACTCTGGACCTGTGCATGAAATAAAGTGTAATACACCATTGGGGTTAATGCAAGAGATGGGGGTGAGCCCTAATGCATCTAGCAAAAGCATTAACCCCCGAGAGTGCATCGTCCTGTAGTTCATACACGTTCCAGTGTTGATTAACCTTTAATTTTAACAGCGTTCATTCTCATGTACTCACCAACAGTTGACAATTTCGAGATCTGAGACATCGTAAACACCAAAGCTCCCACTAAGCCCCCAAATGGTGGGTCCATTACCACCAGTACCTTGTGACGGTCGCACTGTCGAAGAAAAGACTGGACGGTGGCGATGGAGGATTTGTCAAAGAAGTGATGGTTAAACATGTTGTACCTGCAGAATTCAGATGACTTGAAGAACTGGGCCTGCGTAAAGAAAGTAATGAAATGCGATTGTAACATAAAGTTGAATGTACACAACATATGCTGGTCTGGTGTCTACACGAAAAGAACGAAGAAAACAATTACGATGTCGCTATTAAATAAACTTTAAAGAGTTCTTTGAGACGTGCATGCTAGAAGAACCTTCGTTTTCAGTTCACTCAGAAAAGAGGCATTAAAAATATTTCTGGCGATACAAAATACATCTACAAAGTCTTGATTTAGATTGCACTTCACCTAATTAGATATTATTAAAAATGAATTAAAAAGATATAAAAAAAGTCACAACTCAGTCAAAATCACAGAACTCTGAATCAATTAGATTGGGGAGATAAATCTAAGAAGAATGAAGAGATACCTTTTTCTCTTTAAGTAGGGTAACTTTGGTATCAGAGGCATTGCAAGAGTGCAAACAGTGACAGAAGTAGATCTACCATAGTGAACATTTCTGCAATAATTTATGGTCACTTACAAATCTTTCATCAATGTCCAGGAGCAAGCTATCAACCTTGAGTTGATGTTTCTTCATAAGCAAGGTTTCATGGAGTCTAGAAAAGCAAGAGAATTCCATCACAAATGATTTACACTGGTGATGCTGTCATTATGACAAGTGCTTCAATTGCCACTCATCAATTTGAAAAAGAAATGCATGAAAATGTGTTTACTATTAATATACATAGAGCAACGTACTCAGTGCGAATGATGCTTGACATCAAGTTAACGATTCCTTCTGAACAAAAGAATTATTTCCGTTATCCTATCGACGTACTCTTTTCCACTCCCCTCCTTCCTCCTGACGACATGTCAAACTCGATTGGCAGAGGTTAAAAAATTTCTGTAGATTCATGCCTTTAATACCTCCCTGAGAGATGATACAGAAATGTAAGAAATTTTCATTTGCTCTCACCTTGGAACTCCGATGCAAACGACTCTGTCAAACTTGAGATGTTTGATCGTCTTCACCAAAAAATCGACAGTGTCCTCCGAGAACAGGTATTGCTGGAAGAAAGAGAAGAAGTTTAAACCATTTGCTTGCTGCTATCCTTGGTGAAACTGAACGATTAAGATGCGAGAGAAATTTCACAGGAAGAGACGACTGAAGCTGACAAGTAGTAAACTGAACTGTTGGTGTGCAATATGCACAGTGGTTTCATCCTTTCCCAGTGACCTTACAATGTAACAGCATCACTGCTGCTGTGATTTTACAGTACCTATTACTAACGGAAAGTAGTCAAAATGCATGGTGTAATACGTAATCAATACATTTCCATCTGCTGTAGGTAGCAAGCAGGACATAGCATGGTTCATCGGCTTCTTCCCATCGTTACACCATTAATATCTTTACAAATTAAAAGTTTTGATCAGAAATTGATCTTTTTGCTTAGAAAACTGACTCACAGCTTGTGACTTGTTATCGTCTCTGGCGACGAGCAACTTGCTGGGTTGTTTCATCAGCGAATCTGAGATACCGGCAGTTACTCTGTGACCCCTGTGTGCTGCAGTATCGCTTTTGACCAGTAGCACATCGCAAAGATGACAGTAACGCCGATCCGTCACTTTCGTCTGCATCACATTCTGTAATCTGGGAAACACAAATGTGGGTAAATGATTATTGTCAAAATGTAAAAATGTGAAAAACAACCGCAATGCACAAATGCACTGTGGTTTTGATGAATTAATTGGGAGGATTTTTTTTTTTTCTTGAATCTGACATATTGCAAGGCAAGTACGTGCACTATGCTTGGTCATTGTAGTTTTGCAGTAATGTATCATATCACCAATTGAGATGACATCTGCTGACCTAAGTTAAAGATTGATAGTGTAGGTATCCATGAGAACAGTGCATAACTGATGCTAGAGAGATATCCAAGAGATTCACTGTATACCAATTATCAAATCAGTGCAAGCTACCCTTCTTGACATATCGTGTCTACAAGGTTGTCTCGACTTGAACCCTGTTGACCTGAAATATCCTTTGACCTCTACCAAATACAATTGGCTCCTTGTACTCAATATGGTACACCTCAATAACAAATATGAGGTCTTTACAAGCTACAAGATTTTCACTATTTGACCCTTGTTGACCCCAAATGCGCTTTGAACTCCAACACAAACAATTGGCTTCTTGTACTCAATTGGTACACCTGCATACCAAATGTGAGATTTGTACAAGCTTCCTTTCTTGAGATATCTTGTTTACAAGGTAGGTGTCACAAATATACATACAGACACACGTACACACACATGATTACAAAGGTTACAATTTCATTGAAATCAAAACCCTAAGGTGCCAGCACCTTCAAGATGTTCAAAGTGCAATACAGTGACTATTTTGATCATAATTTCTTACATTTACTTTTCGTATGTGTTTATTCACTGAAATATTTTATATCAGACATGGCCTTTGAGGGATGTGTCTTCAATTTTAGATGGCAAGAATCACTGTGGAACGAACTTCAGGAGACTTCTACGAAATTATCATGTTTATGCATAATAAGAGGTGAATACAAATGACCTTTGACATACGAGTGTACTGAAAGACAGTTGAATTAGAAAAAAGCATTAAGTTACTCTACATTAACTCATTTCAGAAAATAACTCACCTAGAAAATTTCTTGTTTTCTTGATCCTTTTCTTGGTCTACATCAGTTTGTTGGTTCACACAAGTATGCTTTGTGCTATTCAATTGTTTGAACAACCTCTCTGTCCATGGTTTGTAAAAGTGACAATGTTTACGATCTCTGTATGCCGAGCAAGCAAAATATCTCTTTACCTCATGTTTTTGGCAATATTTCTCAAAAAGAAGGGTGGGACCTGTATGAAGAAAATTAAAATGAGACTTTAGCCTCTTAATCCACTTTGAACTTCGTTTTAATATTAAATTAGCATACCGTACTATTAATTGAGAGTACTACATGCACTTAATTGAATAGTGCATAGGTTTCCATTAAAGGAATTCTCCAAGGGCACTTCTCATATGTTTTAAGAAATATGTAAAAGATTTTTCCATGCTATCTACAAATCTCACTTCCAGGAAATATCTTGCTAATTTCAGAAAATAAATCATATTAGTTACTGTTCTTAGCAACTGGTTGTGCTGAAGTTCCTGCAAATTTGATTTGTTCTTTGTCATTGATGTAGAGTGCAGCACGGTTTACAGCACGGTTGTAATCTGGTATTTGGTGATAAGACCTTCATTTCACAAATGTAATATATTTTACTAATGTAGATATTCATGAGGTTTTCACTATCACTGAATGAAAGACATTTCATTAAAAAAAGACATCACGCATCACAAAAAAACAGTTGTTGGAAACATGAAAAGTGCAAAGGGGGGAAAACAACATTTGTCCTTTCCACGTCATACAGAGCCACCTGTGATGGCTGACAAATTTTCAGGTTTGTACTGACTCCAAACTTTCCAAGTGGTATTTTACAACTAAGGAAGCTTCTATGGGAAAAACTGTTACAATCAACCCATAGAACATTACAAATGTCACATATTACTTTAAGTTTCTGGATAGTTGAGAAAATCTTTTAAAGGGCTCATTGAGTTGGTCCACAAAATTTTGATGGTAAAATGGTCAAACTGAGAGATTCTGAACATCTGACATACAACAGAAGCAACAATGACAGTGTAACAAATGATCAAAACCACAAACTGAAAATCTGCTGACCAGAAACTTTTTACCATATAAGTATTTAAATAGATTACATCTGTTCATAAATAATACTACCATTTCTCACATTTTCAGTGACTGTAGGGACTGATAAATGACTAATGAGGCTAATAAGAAGTAATGGGTAGAAGTATTATGCGATGGTTTTCTCCAAACTCCTCACAAAACACATGGCATCAACTCAACTGAGTCTCTTAAAATATATTAATTTCATTGGAGGCATGAGGAAATGTACCATGTTCACAATGAGGTGAAACTGATAGGATATCTTCATTGACGTGGACATCAAATCCTTGAGTGTTTCTGTCCATTCCAGACATCACCTGGTGTCTTCTTGCTGTGTAACAGTGTAAAATATGTGGGCAATAATACAAACAAGAACATCAACCATGTTATAACTCAATTTGCAATTTTGTTTCAAGAGCCTATGGGATGTTATTGTACGCCTAGGCTGACTTACCTAGGCACAAATTTGTGACACTGACTACAAGAAAAAGAAGTAAGATAATTGCATTTTAAGTGGTGTTGGATAATAAATTTGTACTCTTATCCAATGACATCACTCACTGCTGTGACACATAAGATAAGATTCAAACCCTTTGACTAGTTTAATTTAGTCAAAAAAAACAGTATGAGGGGAGAAAACTGTCCTCATCAAGGATTCTGTCTGAAAACAATAATCCATCCGTCCAAATCATACTATAAACTGTGCAAAAATCTTTTCCATTCTTAAAAAGATACATCTGTGAAAAATACATCACAGGGTAGGCCATTCCAATCACTGATCACGCTCTGGGAAGAACATTTCTGACAAAAATTTACTCTTCTTTGCTTTTCCCCAAAGTTCAAAATCAATGACACCTCGTAATGTAACTGTTCAAAAATACTGAAAAGTCTTTGAATGATAAACTAACCAAAATCATGAAGAAAAGTCTAAATATCTGAGTCAAATCATGGTGAGGTCTCCTTAATTACAGTTAAGTGAAATGAAACTTACAACCTGTTATGGCAAAGGATGGACTTCAATGAACTAAATAACCTAGTAGTCCTTGTATTCACCCTGCAGGCTCTATAACTACTCCTTTTCTTTTGAAAAATATTTTTTCTTTTGTCCTCTTCATATAGGCCTAGGATCTCCCACAGAAAGTCTTTTGTCAAAGCACAGTCACTTTTTTGACTGTGATACACCTGTAAACTCAGCGATTAGTTTAAACCAGCAACGAAATCATTGTCAATCTCAAATGACATTTGACCTCCTCCAAAATCAAAAGGGATCATCCACTCACAATGACCAAACTACACACTAAGTATGAACTTAGTCAAGACTATGGTTCTTGAGGTACCTTGTTTAACATGTTTTAACAGTTTGGCTTCTGATGACCTCAAATGACATTGGAACATCACCCAAAACAATAGCGATCATCTACTCACTATGACCAACCCACACACTAAGTAAAACTTAGTCGAGGCTACGCTTCTTGAGATATTGTGTTTTACAGGCTTTTCACAGTTTGACCTCTGGATGATCTCAAATGAACTTTCATCTTCACCAAAAAGAACAGATATCATCTACTCACTATGAACAACCAACACAGTAAGTATGACATTAGTCATGATTATCCTTCTTGAGATATTGTGTTTACAAGGTTTTCACATTTTGACCTCTGGTGACCACAAACAACCTGTCACCTATGCAAAAAGTAGTAGTCATCATCTACTTAATATAACCAACCCACACAAGAAGTACAACATTAGTCATGGCTATACTTCTTGAGATATAGTGTTTAGATAAAGTTTGCAAAGTTTTCACAATTTGACCTCTGGTGACCTCAAATGACCTTTGACCTACACAAAAACTGATCATCTACTTAATATGACCAACCCACACATCGCATGGTATGTGGTGTACCTTACTGCTCCAGGGAAAAGGCACAACTGTTAGTACAACATACAACTATAAACATCTAAAAACGTACAACCGTAAGTAAACATGCAACTATAAACAAACATACAACTATCAACAAACATACAACTATATTCAAACAAACATACAACTATAAACAATTACTATAAACAAACAATACAACTACAAACATACAACTGTAAACATACAACTACAAACACTGATTAACAATGGCAAATTTTTATGACACAATACTTAAGGAATAATTATAATATCCCACACTTCTTTACCCTATATTAAAGATGGCTTTGAATGCTGAGTCAATTGGCTCAAGTCTCACTACTAACGCAGCCATCCGAACACAGAAGCTGCGTCCTGGCCAATAACAATGGACCGAGAAGTTCGACAATTGAGTCGGTACCTGGAGTAATTGTCTCAAATCTCCATCTATGGAGCCAGACACGAAAATTAGACGTTATGGCACAATTACTGTATTCTAGAAGTCGTACAGTACCATCTGAATATGCTTGCCAACTTCAACATGCTTCCCATTAATGCTGTAACCATGGTTTAGGCTATCGCTACATTAATTACATTGCTTTAATTCTCAATTAGTACCAAAGTTACGTCTGGGTTAATTGCAAGAAGAGTCTGAAAAATGGAGTCGGCGTCCAGGGTCAATAGATCACCACCTTGTGAGAAACCAACAGCATCGCACAATCAGTACCTGTACTATATCAGCAACACGTAACAAGATCACACAGTAGCGTGCAATGTGGTCTAATCTACTTGCTAGGAAAGATGTTCATCATCTTATTCGACACTTACCAAGTGAAGACAAAAAAATAATTGCAAAGTAAATGCACAGAGGATTGAACAAGTGATCAGTACTTTTCCGACTACATCATCGAATCAGGGAGTTGATCGAATTGAGAAAAGCGATGGGAACAGGTGATGAAGGTTGCATCCAACTAGAAATATTCCAAAAAGCGATGGGAACAGGTGATGAAGGTTGCATCCAACTAAAAATATTCCAACACAGTTTAAGGCACTATATGTTGGTTATGTACATTTGATCGTACTAAATGGGCAAATTTTTTTTTTCAGTGTTTCGTACTCATAACCTGCTTCATGAGTAGCATACGTCTATTACATTCAGGGGCAGCGGAACGCCGATATTTTGCTGGGAGGGGATGGGGGCAGGAGCAGAGTGTTCGCCGATCTGGGGAGGGGTTCTTTTTCAAATAAAAGGTAATTTTAGAAACAATGGTGAAATACTACTTGCATTTTTTAAGCCATATTATTCTTTCCAGAGAAATCCTAGTTGATCCAGGTACGTATATTGAACAATATTATATTGGAAAGACTACTGAATTTTAATTTTGTTACACTGGTCGATGGTTTCATAAGAAAAGGGGGGGGGGGAGTTCTCTAGACTCGGTAGTACCGACAGCTGTTGTAAATATTTAACCAGTATGTATTTTGAATACAATATTTGCCACGCATGCTGTTTTGATGGGCGAATAACATCATGAGTAATTGCTTATCTGTGGTAGGGTCCAAAGGGATCGAGAAGCCCCCTTTTCCCTTTAAGGACCTTGTAACTGTAAGGTAACGTTAGACCCAATCTGGTGCAATATTTTGCATCTTTTGAAGAAATACTCGTTAAATTTCCCTGTGGAACTAGCTTTTGGACTGCGGATAATTAACCGTCACATTGTAAAATGCAATCTTTCTGCAATATATGTCGCATCCTCTGAAGACTATTTTGTTTATGTTTATAATGTTACTTTATCTTCTTTGAGGGGGTTGTCAGTCAGTCGTCTACCATTGCTGTACCTTTGAGGCGACTAAGATTGTAAACTTAATTTAATACTAACAGAAGACATTCGCGGATTTTTTTTTTCATAGGACTACATGATTTTAAGCAATTCAAGATATTTCAGCTTTCTCCTTTTTTTTTGATGGGTAGATCTGCACGGTTACAATGTTTGGGAGGGTACGCCTTACACCACCGGCACCATTATATTTTGAATTCCATGTCCGACAATTGTAAAAAAAAAATGCCTCTCTAGAAGGGTGTGTGTGTGGACGAAGGATGGGGGGGGGGAGGGGGGAAACTAGTCCAACCACTCCAGGTTTGCCGTTACAAATTCCTGCTTGTCATGTAGGAAACACGCATGTGCCTCTGACAACCTTGAAATAGCGATCTCGTGTCACAATTCTGCGGAAAAATGGTAATAATTTGGATTGCTTTTATCTAAAATATTTATGCGTTTCCGGTGGTCGCAAGTTAACGGAGCTTACCAGAAAATTTTGTTTGGTCAGAATACACCTCCACGATCACCTGAGACCACATCCTACCCCGTGCACATAAATGTATCTTGAATATGTTTTCAAGTAAATTTATTTGGGGTAAAAATATGATTGGGCACTATCCTTATCCAACGTATCTTTTGAAGGAAACCTTTCCTTTATTCGCTTGTTGCAGAGGGCGTGGGGACCATACATGTGGTTATTCTGGCTTTGGATTCCCCAGTCCTCGTGATATGGCATATGCACGGTGGTAATGTCTGCACTAGGTAAATATATTAGTTACCGGTACCAAAAAATGTCCAGAATACAACTTCAGAGATTTTGTCTACATCTACCTGTTTCTCTTCAATAAAATATCAGTGGTTGATAGATTACAACTCAGTGAGCCAATGATCTTGGAAATAAAGAGACAGCCACAATAAGGGCAACATTTTATAATCCATATTCTAGGCCCATGTAGCTGCTGTCTGAGACTTACACAGCGAAGTTATGTTTCCTATATCTTTATGAATTTCCATGAACAACAGATATGGAAATAACAAATCTACGCCACAGTTCTCCAATCTGTAATCTATTCTTGGGGTCTATTTCTTACAGTGGCGTAGCCAGAGGGGGGGGGGGACAGGTGGGGCAAAGTGTCCCCCCAGAAATTTTGGGGACGCGATAAATGATGTTGATAAATGAGGGAGAGCAAAAAAATAAGAAAAAGGAAAGAGAAGAGGGAGGATGGTAAGAAGTAGTAGAAGTAGTAAGAAGTAAGAAGAGGGGGTACTGGGAAATTACCGGACTTCACAAGTGTGATCTTTTTATGACCTTAAACACTAAGAGAAACAGATTAAAGGGGAAATCTGGGTTTATTTTCACAATTTATTTCCTTACAATTCCCCACCGGTATCGTACAATGAGTTATAGGCCTAACTAACAAATATGATCAAGATTATCTCAAAACATGTGGACAATTTCGGAAACGAGTCAAATTCGCAAACAAAAAATCGGTGAAGAACTTCGAAAGTCTGTACATCCATATTCATGATCAAATATGAATATTCAATTCTATCGCCTTTTGAAGGTATGAGGAGGTGTGACTGAACAGTTTCATATGTAGCCTACGTGTGCTGTATATATCATCAACTATCACTTAACTCTTGTTCACTTGCATTGCGCAATGCACAAATAGCATGGGAACCTTGAACATTCGGTTATGTTTATTCATATAACGTCATCTCAGTCTTACGCTGTAATTGGTCATCGTTTCTTGAGGCTGTTGTGTCTTGTACATGAACGTTTATTTTTTGTACCCGACAAATATTAAGAGTTCTCATTCAAAAGTAATTAACGCAATAATAACCGTTTGTTCTTCCTTCAAACACCTCCCCAACGTCTCTATATTTCGGTGAACAATCATTTTAAAAGAAAGATCAACTAAAGGTGAATTTTCTCTGTCAAATCCTGATTTCCCTTTTAACAACACAATTGAAACAAGGTCTTCATAAAGTTGTGAAATCGTTGATTCGAGGTTTAGGTAGGTCATTGCTTATACGCAGTATATAAATATGCAACTAGCAGGTGGAATCCGCAGCAGGAGGGTGGGAGTATTTTTCTGTTTTTTTCAAGCAGGACTCATTGGCAATACACCTCCCTGAACTGTCAATCAAAACCTTGGATAATAATGCTGTCATCAATTCTAGAAACAATGTTCCTCTTATTTTTTCCAATCCTAAAAATAAATTAAAAAAGAAAATAACAATGATAAATCCTTCAAAAGTATTGTTTGTCAATGCCAACTAAAGCTATTGCCAATACGAACCATTATTCTGTCATATTACTGTCGAAAGTACATCACTTCTACTACTTAAAGTATTTCAATTCTACCACTTGAAAGTACGTTGTTTTAATTTTTTTTCAAATTTGAAATATGAAAATGACGTACTTTTAAGTAGAAGAATTGACGTACTTTTAAGAAGTGGAATTGACGTACTTCTAAATAGTTATATGACAGAACATTGGTTCGTACTGGCAACAGCTTTATTTGGCATTGACAAACAATACATACTGGGGATTTATTTATTTCTTGTTAATTCAGCATTAGGGGTGGAAAAACAAAGAGGAGCGTTGTCCATGACGTTGGTTTTGATTGACAGTTCGAGGAGTCGTATTGTCAATGTGTCCTGTGTGAGATAAGTATACCGACTGTTCTGCTGAGTATTCCATCCCCTAGTTACATACTCATGTACTACGTATAAGCAACGGGCTAATGTATGGCCAATCGAAACCTCGAATCAACGATCGATGCACCTTTATGAACATGTTTCAATTGTGCTGTAAATCTGTTTCGTACTTAGTTTCCAATGTCATTAAAAGGTAAGTCTTATGAAGCCGACAATTTCCCATTCCCCCCCCCCCCTCAGTTTAGGCCTACCAATTCCCCCAACTCCGTCAACTTATCATCGCTCCCTCCTCTCTTCGTTTTTTTTTTCTCTCCCTTATTTTTCAACATCGTTAATCGCATCCCCAAAAATTCTGGGGGAAATCCCCCCCCCCATCCCATGCCGAACCCCGCTGGCCACGTCACTGCCCCATGCCCTTAGACCTCTTCTCGTGCCTCCCAGGTCAATCTGTGAACCGACTGATTTAAAGTCCTGGTTTAAGCCTTGGTAGGGCAACACCCCTCCCAATATACCTCCCCAGGACCGTAATGGCGGTCAAAAATAGGGCGGATGAGTCGATTTTCTCGCTCACAAAAAATCCTCCTTTGCCATTGATTTACTTGTATTTATTATTTTTTTTCCATAGTACTTCTTGACTTTCGCAGTGATTAAGGGTGGATGTAGAAGACACCCATATAGACTCTGTTAAATGATGACGTATGAGGGACTCATACCGAACTGTACTCATACCGTATCATCCATATACACAGATGTCACAAAACGCGATGGGCTTATGTCAATCATTCTTGGCTTATACCATCATGCAGTACCTGATAACACAAGAGTGAAAGTGAAATAAAACTCACTAGGGAAAGTGAAATAACTCTCAAAGGAGAGGGGTCCTTGGTCTGCATTGTAGGCTTACTTTCCCTCTACTGAGGGCTGCAGCTCTTCTTTTCCCTCTCCGTCCAGTCCCTTTATTGAAAAGTCGAAGGCGTAACTGCTTGGGTAGGCAGGGGAACCCGCTGGTGGAAACATTATTTGGAGAAATGTTGGGAAATTGGGGAATAGTATGTCCTTTTCCCATTTCTCAAAACTTTTAGTAGGATAAGAAATTGCCAGACATTTAAATGCGTATATATGTATTTTAATGCAATGTATTTCCCATAATTCCCTGGATGGAATTATGGGATATACTCTCTACAGGGTGATCAGCGTTGCATTCCATGGCAATGCTCTCTGCTCCAGATTGAAAGTGAATAGGAACACCTCTTCCTCAGAAAGGCGAACAGTCATCAGTTCCAGCATATCAGAAGTCACAGTCACATATGCTCAGACCAGCTTTCGCCCCTGATGTGACCCTCACACTGAAAGGTTGGGGAAAAATTTCGTACCCCACCCACTAATCCCCCGCACTACCCCCCCCCCCCCCACACACACACACACCAGTAACAACTGTGGAAAAAATCAGTTCAAAGCACTACCCTGTCGGATTGAGAATGTGTGCATGAATTTTTTTTTTTTTCTGCCATCCACAGCTATGATTGCTAATGAATCACTGCTTGGCATCAGCGCCATAGTGATTTCAAACTTCCCTGTCTGGAAACTTGCACGTATGGAGAAATGAAGTGTAAATAGGGCCGCATTTCCAACATGGATGTGATATTTTGGGAGTAACCGCGTTCCATATTGCATCCACACGTTTGAGTGTCACTTATCGCGAATAACAAAATGACGTACCACTACATACACTGCATAGTGCATATCGACATATTGCAGTCTTCGCTGCATCACTTGACTTGAGTTAGACTAGACGTACGTACCGCTACCAGTAACAGAATGAAAGAATGACAGGTAGCCAACCTAAAGCTTAAGCTGATCAGCAGACCATCGTTATATTGGCAACTCCTTTTTTCTGCTATTCCATGGTCGAGACGTGAAATACAAGGGATTCTTTAGTCGTTTAGTTCATAAACATTTGGCTTGCATTGCGGTAACAAGTGGGACCACTGAAATGGTAAATGTACAAGGCCTATCGAACTCATCATTCATAGTTCATCATACATCATTATTCATAGCATTCGTTCATGTGGCTACTGTACTAGACTAGCTAAGCTTGGTTTAGGCCTAAGTTACGCTGTACCAGAAATTCTAAGTTAAAAGTAGTAAAGCTTAGGATTTCTTTGGGCCGTGGTGTGGCATTGGCCTACCGTTTGTATTCTGACTAGCCTTCTCTTCCGAGGGAGATAGCACTAGCGTCCATTTTAGCGCCAGATGGTTTTCCTTCTCGGCCAGGAATAAGCCCAAATTCTCGATGTGAACTTTGAAAAAGGCATACGGGGCGTAGGTCTAGGTAAGTGCCAGGGGCGTAGCCATAATTAAACTGTCCATAAAAAAAATAGAAACCTAGTTCCTATTCCAATATAGCATGATAAAATGCGGCGCAAAATAAGCAATGTAACATAAACGATCAAAACAATCATGTGAATTGGTGAAGAGACGACTGACAACTTTTCTTGTAATGCATCTGTAAAGGGCAACCATGGATGGGGGATTCAGTTCACCTAGAAAAGACAGTTTTGAACTAACCTGTTTTGTAATTTCATAGAATGGCTGCAAACTATCCAGCAGTGTTGGAAAACCTTGCTCCATTTCCCGCAAACATGATTGAAAATTGTCTGATTAGATTTCCAGCGAACAAGATAGCTGCTAAACTTGCAGCCTATGCACAAATGCATGAGTCTTAAAACACAAAATGCAATGCGAACAACTAAGTAAACCAGCTTTGATGGATATCTATCTGTTATCAGCAGCATTTATGCCAATAAACATCTGCTGTTCACCTAGTTATTTCAAAAGCTGTGCGAATTGGTGCCACATGAATGCAGCAGTAGCAAAATAAAGTCAAGATATCAAAGTACCTTGGACTTCCACCACACAGTACAGTCAAAGGCTGTTCAAGCTAGGACAGCAAGCATTTTGTAAAACGGAACATGTACATGTCATGTGCAATCATAGACCCGTGCTGGGCTGCCGCCCTTGTTTTCCATCTGTGCACAGTGCATGCGGTTGTGACCAATACACAGTACTTGTAGCTCATTGAATGTTGTGTAGACATTATTTGCAAAATTTACGCGGTGAGTCTCCTACGTTGGAGAACATGGTCAATGAAATCATAGAAAATAGTCAAATATCGTACTACTGTAAATTAGTTTCTTTTATTGTCTACAAACTCCTGCAACGTTTGTGAAACTTCTCATATAGATGCCCACAGTACTTGTGACAAAAGCTCAAAGATAGACTGGTTTATCTTAACACTAACCCCTCATCTTTTTCAACACTTTCTTTTTTTGACAAACAAATATCTTTTAAATTATTTTTGTAATGCTTTTCTTTCTTTCAGAGAGCCGAGAAGTCACCTATCCTTACGATTTTCACAATCTGAAGCTAGTTGGAGGAAAGAGAAGATTTTAAAAATTTACAAGCCAATACTTTAGAATTATCAAGATGAAGCTTCATGCCATTTGCATCCTTTATAAGGGAGGAACAAAAGTCCAGACACTCAAGTCAGACTATGATTTGTCTTCTTTTGGTTATTTCCAGAAATCCAGGTTAGAAAACTTTCAGATTTTGTGAAGTTTGCAGTAGTCTCCAATCTTTGGCAAACTTAACACTACATTAATAGAAGGAATTGGTTTTCTAAACAAAATTTCATCTAGGTGTCATTCTACTCCTTGTGGACCAACCAGGTTTGTATATTTAGGTCTATAAAGTGCTGATTTTTCGCTTTTCCAGATATCTCTGTCAGCCATCTCAAGTGACCTGCGTTGCACAGGTTTGACCCGCATTTGAACACCCACACCTGCCCCGCTTTCTGAGAAAATCCCACATTTAAAAAGAAGATCTATCTCCTCGCAGTCTGTTAAATCACCTATTCCTAAGCAAAGTGTAGTAACTCCCACCTTAACTCACAAATTCAGTGAATTACATGGCTGATGTATGCTTTATCACACAAAAATTCAGGCCAGTAATGTTGACTGAATTGGTTTAGTAAACAGTCCTATATGTTGTGTGTAGACTCTTGCTGAAAAACAAAAACTCAAAAGTAATCCCTAAGTTTTTCCTTTTGTGACACTGACTTGAGCTTAATTTGAAACTTTTAACATCAATTTTTTTTTTTTTCAATGAAGCAGGTAATCTGTAGCCTTCTGTATATGGTAACACTTTAATAGCTCACTGTTGGAACTACAGACAAGCTTGTGTAAAGTTTGGGTGAACTGGTGTATATATCAAGTGTACATTTCTTAAAACTTGCAGCATGTGCAGGAAAGTTGCGATAATGGCTTCACGTAAATGTTTTGAGCTTTCTTCCCCTATAGTTGAGTCACACACATCCAACAGCAATTACTGACAGAATGCTTTTTGCTACCTAAATTTTTACACAAAATTTTAATAGACACAGATCGCCTCCAACATTTTCGTAATCAGTGGGTCTCTTTCATGAATGTGGAAATATTTGAAGCTTAACCTGTGTTTTCTATCAAAGAATTTGGATCAAGTGTGCAAAGATGTTTCCAAGTTCCAACTACCTTTAAGTGACTTTGTGCAATTCATATATGCATGCCAACTTTATTCCACAGGTTCACAAGTTGGATCAAGGACTCATCCAAACCATGTTTTTATGCAGTACACCACTTCGATCTCTAGTTCTTGAAAGATTTCAGTTAAAGGCATCTACATGGGAAATCACTTCACTTCACAGTGACGGTTTCTATGAAGGTCTCTTAGTGGGCTCAAGTTATAACTTGTCATTACTTGCAATAAGCAGCCAGAGACTTTTCCTGAAGTATTTTTCTTCTGATAGTTTTCTTCAAACATAACCAAATGCCATTTAAAGCAATTAAATCACTCAGTTTGTGAAAATTACCCTCCAGTTAGCAGAAGAGCCATGTTGAAAATGTTTGTAAAAGTGGGCCTATTAGATGTACAGTACATTACTGTATGGTATATTTTGAGGCTATACAGAGTAACCTGCAAAACAACTAATTCTGTGTCTTCTCATCCAGGAAGTGCGATTGTCTTGTTCAGTCTTTGTAGCAAAATTGAAGTATTTGTCTGTGGGTAGTGCTACTCTGAAAGCTACATAGCCTAAATATGTTACTTTTAAAATAAGAGAATAAAAATGTGGACACTTAAATTCAAGCCATTTTGGAATTTTTTTCTCTTATAGTGCTCAAGAATTTATGAAATTTACCAGTCAGATAGTTGTTGAACGGACACAACCCGGACTGAGACAGTCGGTCAAAGAGAAAGGTACTGTACCAGGTCTTGAGCGTAGATCACACTAGGGCAACATCTGATTCAATTTTAATTCTTGTATCAAGATTCAGCTTAAATCTTCTCTCCAAATGAAGTCGAAAAGAACCAATAATTGGTGATCCAACAGAGTCATATGGGGCGTGGCTGATGAATGCTAAAATAGAGTATCGCCCATTCTTTGCGTGACGTCATCTCGAAGACCGGTTTCAATTTCACTCCTCACCCGTCTCTGACGATATTGCACCTCTGATCATTGTGGTAGAGTTGACTGGTGACCTTGATGATCTTGCAAGATTTGATAAAAAGATGATATGTGGTCTGAAAAGTGTAGCTAGTGCTCATTATTGCTTCTCTCAGCTTTGTAATTGTATTTTAACATCTACATCAATTTCTGCAATATTGGCTGCAATATGAACTATTTACAGTACTTTCAAAGTCAACTGTTGTTCATCTGTTTTTCACGCTTTCATCGATAGATTACATGTGCCATGTATATGTGCGTTCAGATTCGCTGGCTGGAGTAGCCATCTGTGACCACGAGTACCCACCAAGGGTGGCCTTTACCTTCATGAACAAGGTACTGTAAAGTGGAGGAAATAATTTATTTGAAATATCCTTTTGCATTTTACTTCACAAATGATCAAAATGCTATGCAAATTCAAAGCTGAATTGCAGGTATGTTTTGTGTTAATGCTGGCTTTTCAGAGGAATTACCACCAGGTTTCAGACACCTTTATGCAAAATGTGATGTCTAAATTACTTTTTGAGGAGACATCTCTATGATATGATATTTATGTCAAATAGATCAGTAGTTTGCATTAAATGTCTATCAAACTGAATGTGACTGTCATATGTGACTGTGATATATATTATATTCGCACACCATGACAAAGTCATGGTTCAGGTACAACAACTCGGGGAAGGGGACTGGGAGCCCTGTTTGAATTTTCCTAATCTGATACTTACTCTGGTGGGTTGTTGCTGTTCATGGTAGCATTAGCAAGCCAAAATTTTGCAGAATTTTTCTGTGACACAGTTATTTATTGTACTTGTTTACCCAGACGAACATATTGTTCAGGTGCAACAGATGGTGGAGGTGGGGAAGAGCAGGGCCCTAGCTAGAATTAAAATGTTAGGGGGGGGTGTTGCATAATGAGTGTGGGGCCTTCTTGGCAGAATAATAGACTCAGTTTTTAAATATCAGTATATTTAAGCTGCATAAATCAATGGACCTATCATATTTTTGTGGGCAGGGGACCGTGCCCCTTAGGCGCCCCTTTATGCCACGGGGGGGGGGGGGGGGGAAGAGTTACTGACTTGAATCCTTCATGAGTTTTCCTTATCTGATTCTAGTTCTGTTGTGCTCCTACTGTTCATGGCAACAGTAACAGGTCAAGAGGTCTTTTGATAGACTTGCTGGTACCGACCAAACCATTGTGACGATTTCCGTTGAATAAGTGGTATTACAAATAGTGAATTGTTCCTATCCTCCTTCAGTCCATTACACTGTAATCTTTCATTTCCTTTTCATGCCATCCTTGCCAGCAAGTGTGTACTTTTAAGATTTACTTTTTATTGTTTTACTCCTGATGTGTGCAGTGTTAAAGTTTTTGTTTGTTGTGTGCTACTCATGTACAGCTCCTTGATCAGTTTGCTAATGAAGTTCCCAGTAGGACATGGTCTTCCATAGATGAAGATGGTGCAAAATTCACTGGAGTGAGTCATTTTCTGAAGGAGTACCAGGTTTGTATTTCACCTCACATTCTTTTGAAAGAAATGGACATTGTTCTGATGATGTGTATGTGTGTGTTTGGTTCAACATGCCTGTATGTATGTGTGTATGTATGTATGTATGTATGTATGTATGTATGTATGTATGTATGTATGTATGTATGTATGTATGTATGTATGTATGTATGTATGTATGTATGTGTGTATGTGAGGGTGTGTGTGTGTGTATGTATGTATGTATGTATGTATGTATGTATGTATGTATGTATGTGATGTCTGTATGTGATGTCTGTACGTGATGTCTGTATGTATGTGATTGATGCATTGACAGCCTCTTGAACCTAATATCACAAAATGTGAAAAAAACTTGTACCCAGTCTTAAAGGACTGTTGTTGATGTATTAAGCCTCAAAAAGATTTTTACAAGACAACATATTCTAATAACATTAAATGGTTGAAAGATTTTTTGTTCCTTTGTTTTTGTGGTGGGGGAGTTGTAGGGGCTATGCAGTTGAAGTCACCTGATGTCTGAGTTTACAGTAGCTATGGAGGACATTAATGGAATTGTGTATGAAGCATAATTTACAGAACAATCTATGTGGTAACAATGAAAATGTAAGTGAATTAAAAAACAATGAAAACAAGAGAACTTATTTAAATTTTTGACGACCTTATTCATGTATGTAGGATGTTTAATACACAAGAGTGTAGTTAAAAGTCTCTCATGGTCAGAGCTCATGTATCACAAATAGGTCAGTTTGGAATTGTCATTGCTAATTTAAAAAGTTAAAAAATTAAAGGTGATTTCCCAAGTAGATGCCCTTAACTTAAATCCTTCAAAACCTAGAGACTGAAGTGATGTTCTGCATAAAAACATGGTTTGGATGAGTCCTAGATCCATGCTCATGGCGGATCTACTCTATGGGACCTGGCAACCACACCTGTCTCTTAAATCACTGTGCTGTGTTCCCAACAAAATGAGACTTTTGAGCTCACTCCACCCTCCTCATCAAAAGCTGTGACCCTACCCACTATTGAATGCTCTAACCCCCTACCTAGTGCTCCCCACCCTCTGAAAGAAAAAAAAAACCCTAGCTGCTTTCCGAGTCCAGGCCTAGTGGAAGTCCTTTCAGATAGTAGACTTTTTTTTGACCCCATCCAAATCCAGACTAAATTATGCACTTTAGCTCTGAATATAAAGTACCCAACAAGAGAAATGGTTGCCATGAAATTTAAAGATCTGTTTAGCTAGCTTTACGTTGTTTAGATGTAAAGCTCTGTTTAGTTTGATCACATTTATGCATTATGTGAGATAATAAGATTGCTTCTCATCTTGCAGGATTAATTTGTGATACTGTACTGAAAAATGAAATTGCACTAAAGCCTAAAAGAGAAATGTACACACATATGGAAGGAAAAAAAGCTCCTAGTTGTATGATGTATTCTAAAATCAGTTCATTTAATAACAAGTCACTTACATGGTCAGAATGTTAAATTGTGTTCTTCTCTGTTGTTGTTCCTTAAAGTTCGTATTCTGTCTTTAATTCTTTGAGAGATCTATGCTCTGACATTTCATAGAAACATCTGAAAATTGCAACAAAATGTACCAAAAAATCCGGCCAGAATTCGACAAAAATCTGGCTGGAACCTGATTTTGTTTCACTATCCTGCCAGGTAGTCCGGCCAGACCGGATATCTGGTGCACCCCTACTCACAGACAAGATAATCATGCTTTAAGTTTGTATATTGATCTTGTCACGAAGCTATTAAACATCATGCTCAGAACCACCTTTCCTAAAAAAGGAAGAAAAAATTGTGAAAAGGTCTGATACCTTGAGACACTTTTATTGGACAAGCAGCATTAGGGAGACGGAAGGCTGATATGCAACGACAGTGCTGAGAAAGGGCTTCAAGATTATTATTAAAATCAGCATAAAAACTAGTTCCTCACTCATTTAAAACAAATTCATTTTGATTCTTCAATACAGTCGCAACAACACAACAGTGTTTTGTTTTCAGTGAGTGAAGAACTATTTAATGAAGAATTCATACAAGCTACAACAATTTGTTAGTGTTAGTAATTTGTTTAATGTGGCCCAGAAAGCAGCATGTGTGTTAAAATGGCCTTCGCACATGATTTTCGGTTGGTTTGAACCTCATTCCAATCTCTGTGAGTTCTCAGTTTAACACCTTGCATGTTTTTGTTATGCTCTTTTTTTTCAGGACCCCAGTAAAGCTGATGCAATGACAAGACTACAGAAAGATCTAGATGAAACCAAAATAATAATGGTAAGAAAAGAATACTTGATCAATTGAACGTTTATGCAGCCCTATGAAAATAGAGATTAAGCATCGGAGATCAAGACATTTCTCGAGTCCGGTAAAAGTGAAAGTGGAAGACGATAAAGATAAATGCAGATGAATGTTTTAAAAAATATGATATGCCCAAAGGATGTCTCAATAGAAAGTTTAAGAGAACAGAAATACCTTAGAAAGCTGAGAACTGAAACTAGGGATGTGAATGTTTGTTTCCTCTAAAAGTAGAACTGCGTCATGGTAACAAGAAGTTGTCGTTATGGTATGAGTGGTTGTGAGCTCATGAAAAGAAAGTAATACTGTAAGGAAATATATGAAAGGAAGAAAGGCAGAAATGGTATCATCTCACTTGTGTTATACTTCAGCCTAACCAATTGTCTAAAATATTGACTATTCTGCTTTTTGTCTTTGTGTTGTAACTTCTGTCCACACATTTGTCCCATTTTGGCAACACAATACCTGTGTCTTTTTTTTTTTTTACTTAGCATCATTCACTTCCATCACTTCACATAACATACAGATTTATGACATTTGGTGGCTGTTTTCCTCACCACATCAGGAGACAGCAATATGCAGTTTTACTGGAAAAGGAGGTTCTTTGTCTTATTTCCACAATAAAGTCATCACTGGAGACATCTTTGAACTCATCACATGAGGTCAAAGACGACGGAAAGCTTCTTAAATTACAGCTGCATTGCTTTTCCAGTTCCATACCTACCCAACGATCTCATTGTTGCAGTCTTCTGTGAATTCATCACATGGCATCAAAGAATAATTAAAGTTTAAAATACAGTTCCATTGCTATTCTAAACATTATCCCTGTCCTAAGAACATTGTCAGAGCTGCTGAGAACTCATCACATGAGGTAGAAGTTTAAAGGTAAGCTTAAAATTACAGCAGCATTGCTATCCCAATTTTATGCCTGTTCCAAGGTTACTGTTGTAGCCCTCTTAGAACTTATGACATGTGGTCAAAGAGAAAGGAAAGTTAAAAATTCTAGCATCATTGCAGTTCACATTTTCTACCTATCCGAATGTAATTGCTACAGTCTTGCATGAACTGATCTCAAGAGTTTTTGTAGTGTTTAGCTTCCTGAAATAAATAGCATCTCTGCTTTGTTTCTTTGTTCCCTCGCTATCATTTCTTTCCTAGCACGGCACGATAGAGTCCATGTTGGAAAGAGGTGAGAAATTAGATGACCTGGTGGAAAAATCGGATGCCCTGAGTTCACAGTCCAAAGCCTTCTACAAAACGGTGAGAATTATTATCATTTGTTATTCATACATCTAAGTTGAATAGTCACTATGTAACTTGACAGCCTTGGGCATTTGAATGTAGAAAGGGCATTGACGTATCTTCGGGAAAAACAAGGTACACACACACATTACAAAATACTCCATCCTGATCATTTAGGGTCGTCAACGAGGGTCAATTTGTGAAAATCTTGTTAACATGATATCTCAAGAAAGGAAGTTCGGACAAAATCTCATTTGTAATGTGTAGGTGCATCACATTGAGTAGAAGAACCCCATTGTTTTTGGTGGAGGTCAAAGGTCATTTGGGGCTAACAGAGGTTAAATTGTGAAACCCATGTAAACAGGATATCTCAAGGAGGGAAACTTGGACAGATCTCATATGTAATGTGTAGGTTTATCAGATTGGATAACTGTAATATGCAGTTGCCAGTTGTGCCTCTTGAGACGTGACTTAAATCAGTCATCATGTATCAGATTAATAAAAAATCCGCATAAGGAAGTCATCAAAACCACAATGCATTGTGCATTCTAGTTAGAACATTCAGTTACAACATGAAGTTGAAGTATGACATTTATATCTTGTCTTAGCTGACATCATCAACATGCTTACTTCAAAAACTTTTTAAAAATACTTTTTTGTCTCATCTCCAGGCAAAGAAAACCAACTCCTGCTGTGTTATACAGTAATTAACATTAATTTTTGCTTATTATTGGTAACACTTGCCACGTGTATTGACAATGGACTATAGCGTCAAGTGACGATATCTTGATATGAATGTCTGGACTCTGTCATCGGCTCACTTCGTTGAACCCGTTTGTGAATGCACGCACATCAAATTCGAAGATAACTGGATGCCAAGAAGTGATTTTCTTACAAGTTTTCTGATTGAAGAAAAATAGCAAGGAGATAGCCCATTCCCTTTGGTGAAGATGCCAGCTGCATCTCATGATATAAGTTCTATACTAGATGGCAGGTGTAAGAACAAGAAAAAACGTCCTGTATGTGACAGCTGCAGAACGATATGGACTGGACTTCAAAAATCTGCTCAAAGGAAATCAGCTTATCAAGGGCAGAAATTTACTCCTTCATGCCATCTTGAAAAATGCACTTTTTTTTCAAGTATTAAATGAAGTCATTCTATCACTTAATTACATTGCCATGTTTATCTACAATAGCTGATTTTGTCAACTGAAAATACTATCATATTATTACAGGCTTTTGTTTGCCACAAACTTTCATCATAACGTTGCACATTGTCAGTGGATACGTTTTCTCTGCTTTGGGTTTTGATGTATGTTTTTTTGTTTCTGGATGGTCATTGTTCATGTTGGTGCATCATGCTGTATTGTCGAAATACTTGTGGCGATAGTTTCGTGGTGTGCGGACGACTTTTGGACAGGCAAGCTTTCTACATACGTCGGACAATTCACGATAAAGTGGTATGAGATATGAGGCAAAAATGTTCTCCTTCTATGTTTACAGTGTGTATTCTACCCCCCCCCCCCCCAGGAAGCTGCTGAACTGAAGAACTGTTTCAAAAGTTTGAAGTTTGTGATGTCACCATTAATTCCTTAAATGTTTACGAGAGTGATAAGTTGGTTATCATTTTTCTCATCTCTTGCAAAATTTAAAATTTCTGTCAGAAAAATATGTAACGCCTTGAGCATTTTGTGAATAAGTCCTTTGGATTTGGGGGAAAGGTTGATTTATTTACTGTCATGTGATGACTTCAAGTTTTTGCGGTATACTAGTGTCTCATCTTTAATAGAGTGGTTTAAACTTAATTGTGTGTGAGTCATAACGTCCACAGTTTGACAGACTAGCAGACTCTTAAAAGCATTCCTCCTTGTCCAAGGGTTCAGTTGCACTGTATTAATTAAAATACCCAGCCTTGAGTAATGTTTGCAATCTTGAAAGTGTACAATGGACATTTTTGTAAGCTAATGTATCATTGGTATAAAAATTACATGCAGTTTATCATTTTTTTCCAGATGAATTAGTTAAGCATGACTTATTAGTTTTGAGGTGTAGTAATTAAGACTGGCAAATGCTTATTGAACCATGGAACATGAAAGCAGTAAAATGTGTTTTGCGTTTTCAAGTTGATGTACATTTACACATTGACATTTGGGGTTGGGTAAAGTTTTTATTTGCTTGTCCTATAGTAAAAAATTCTTTCCCTTGAAGAATGTCACATTTTGGCATAATGGTCTTTGCTGACTTCATTTGTCATTTTGAAGATAGCAACTACCAAATGCTGAATGTTTCTGGTGTAATGCCGTTCTTTGGTCTGGTTGTTTGATCCACAAGATTACGGCATGAGTAAAATTTCCGCCTCTGTGAAATCGTTTTTGCTAAGTGGATACGGAGGAGATAAGTATTCGAAGAAGACTTCATAGTGAGTTTAAGACATTCATGTAGATTTGTCTCTGTTGCTTATAGCATGGTAAAATGTAAAATGCAATACCTCACTATCCTGTGGTCTAGTTTGTACCAGTGTCAGAAGCATACCCAACAGATTTGGTATCAATGGGGATACCTAATGTATTGTGTGTGTTATATGCTTCCATCCTTTTGCTGCCTGCTGAAAGCATATGTCGTAGCGGCTTCTACGAGGAATGCGAAGCTACTTAGAAATGTATTTTATAGTTAAATGATATTTACCTCTTCTTCACGTGAAATCACTTTTTTGTGATGGATGAGTGTAAATAAATGAGTGGAAGCGGTACATGTGCAGCCTCATTGAATTCAGATGAAAATTTTTTTTTTTTCACAATTAACAGAACCCACCACTGTATGTGGGTTATTTTTTCTTCCTCCCTAACTTCACTGCAGATTTTGCTATTTCTGTATTTATTCTGTGTCTTTTCTGGTATATTCACTGCTTATTCATGATTGTTAAAAATATTTAATTGGGAGAATTTTTGTCAGTGATCTGAGATGTTTGGGATGTTTGGTACGTGAGGATGTTTGGTCAATTACTTGCTTTTTTTTTCACTCATTCGAACAACACTTATGAGTGACACTGATGCAACATATAAAATTCTGCAGAATTTTGTGGATTTTGGACTTTGTAGTAAGTACAACAGATTTAAAAAGGCAGGTTTGTCGCGGTGTTAAAGGATTTTGACTAAGCCACTTCGTTTTCAACTTAAGGTACTTGTCACACCATTAAGTGTGAGATCAACCTTCATAATAAAACTATAACGTAGCGGCATGGGTAAATAAATCCTGTAACTTTGGCACACTTTGTAATTATTTCCACCTGTTGAGTGAAAATCAAAATCACCGATTTGGCAATGGCCATTCACATGAGCCAATCCAACACTTGCTACAGACATCTGTAGAATGCTGTTTTGAAATATTGTGCTTCTGTAAAAACAATAATAACAACACAATACTAGCAACTTAGTAATGGTCATCTATGTGACTCCTGCTGTACCTGCTCGTGACTCCACCTTTACTTACTTGTACCACTGCTGAAATTTTTATGTAATAGCTCCATGTTTTAAGGGAGGTGTAATTTTTCACCTCTCAGATCCTTTCAGCCATCACTCCGTCTTGATATGCTGTGTCATGCCACCTCTTTGCAATGAAGGATGCAGACTTTTTCAGGCTGCATTCTCTATTTTGCGAAACCTGAAGGATCTCTCCAGCAGAGGAAGAAGTGCTGAATTTATTTTGTAAGAGATAGACTGAGATCATTGAGAACTGGTGATGTAATTTTACATGTGAACAAGATTTTCAGCAAAAGGACAATTGCAAATTTTCAAAAAGAAAGAGACAAAAAGAAACTCATACAACAGTGGTGGAGAGAAGCAAGGGCAGCTGCCCCTTGCTACATGGACCAGGGGGTGCAAAGTGACATAGGCAATAAACGAAGAAAAATATAACAGAAAAAGATACTAAGAAGACTATGAAAGAGAACATGTTGAAAGAGGAGGTAGAGGAAAATTCAAGCTTGAGTACTTTGAACAACCCCCCCACACCCCCCTCTCACATCCAGGGAATGATGATGGTGTTGCTCAAGTTCATCTTTCTGGAGTTGAAGCGAGTATTACAGACTTCATTAGAAATACACACGTTCATCAAACTTTTATAGAGAGAAAACTTTCAATGATGTAAGGAGAAAATGAAAGGTTTTTCATCCAAGAAAGTACTGACTACCATTTCCTGGAGCTTTCTTGCTGAACCTAGAAAGGGGGATTTCTGGTGATCTATTGGGCATTTAAAAGAAAAACCTTTCTGGTACCCTCCACACAAACTGATGGTGGCACTCTGCTTAGTTATCTTCCCACAATTCTCAGTCCATAGTCCCAGAATTCTGGATGTGCTACTACATTACACAGTAACACATTTATTTAGGTCTCCTCATTCATTTCCCATACCCCCTACAAAACAGTCTATCTAAAACCCTTGGGTGCATGATGGGGCTCTTGAGGGGATACTTCCATTAACTTCCATATCTTAAATGCAATAAGTCTATGAAGTTGACAAATGTCCTGCTCAATTTAGGGTCAACTGGCAGACTAAATTATAAAATTGTAAGCTTTCGAGAGTGGAAGCTCAGAGAAGAGATTCTAGGAATGTAATGATGACCCCAATGAGTCAGGACAATCTGATCCATGACTGACCCACTTGCGGTACCAACCCTCGTATCCGCCGTGGTTGGATCTAACATGAATGTAGCAGCTAAGCAAAGACTGAAAGATCTCACGGGCGACCTCGTAGTCTATGCTTGGGCACTTCACAAAATATTTACGAACGTGCGTCCTCTTCAGTACTGGATACTCAAAGGACGCGTTTATAATGGTAGTTTTCTATCGATCCTTTTTTTCATTGAAACTTTATTTTTGTGGAAAGACATGTATTTCCCTGAAAACCATCGCCCCTGCAAGAAGAAAAAAAACATTTTCGTAAGTTAGGAAACAAAAGTTAGATGATTGTATCTAGTATGACTGAAATAATATACATGACCACACTGTTTTTGTTTACAAGATTTTGCCAAATTTGTTTTGACTAAGAGCTATAGTATCCTTGTTTCCTTGCGTGACCCAATGTCATCGACCCTGGCCTAGTGAGTGAAATATGTAAATTCCCCGTTGCAGTAAACAGTGAAGCTAACTTCACAGTAGTTACAAAACACGCACCAATTGAAACTCTGCAGTGGGTCAAGCGTGCGTTGTTTGTGAGTAGACCCAATTGAGGAGTCACTGTGAGTAATAAGGCAGGGCAAACTCTTTATCACATATCACTTGCAGTCCGGGATGTTGTAATCTGGTAACCGCAAAGTCAAGATGGTAGCGGTCAGGAACTGATGGAATCTTTCGTCTGCTGTGAGTACTGATTTCCTTTTGTCTTGTCAAGCTAAAAGTTATTGTGGACTGTAGAGAATTGACGTACTGAAACTAGTGTAAGTTTGGCGTAATGTCGCTCCTGCTGTAGTGTAGCTACTCTAACGTTACAGTACACAACACTGTAAGTTAACGTCCTTACTCAGGAGTCGGAGGAATGGCCTAAGAGTCTAGAGAGATCCTTCTGTAGAGTGTAGGCTAGGTCCTGCCCATGAACCGTAGACTATGTCTCAGTTTTATGTCGACCTGGGACCAATCAACTAAGACCTCATCAAGATCGCATAACTTGATTGTAAGTCAGAATACAAGTTACAAGTATGAGATGGCGCATATTCTACGTTAGTGTAGGTTGTAGCCTTACTCCAGACCTTGAACTTAGTTAAACCTTGCAGAACAGATCATGCAGTATAGAACCCCCAAGATTTTTACAACATTGGCCTAGTATGAGTTTTATCTCAAGGCCATAACTGGGTAGTCTCATAGAAGGTATTGGACTAGGCTATTCTGATTTGGACTGTGTATTCTCACAGTCTTTTTTATTGAAGTTAACTTATTTTCGAGCTGACCTCATAGCCTGTAAGAATAAACTATTGTTAAATATTCTTTTTTTTACCTAGGCCTACACTTTAATTTGCTCAAAATGATGTACTGAACTTTACAGACATCCATTGATTTTCACTTTTGACTTAAAACTATGTCTGATCTTATCCTCTTGTATGCAAATATCTCCCCTGTAAAAATCTAACAGATTTTGTGCAGAGTACAGCCTGCCATTTTCCCACCATAGTTTTGGCATGCAGGGTATTAAGCAATTGCTCCAACAGTTCATTTGCCATAGGCTTACATATTAGAGCATTTCAGTTAAACCTTAAGTTCATGATGAGAAAAGTAAAACAAAAAAGGTTCTAATTTTAGGCCCGTTCACACCAAAACCGCTGCGAAGACTGCTGCAGCTCCTGCACCGTAAAGGGTTCAAACCAACAAGAAAATTGCAGCATTTACCACAGCAGATGCGATGCAGTTTCTTTCTTCTTAGGCAGGTAGAGTTTAGTGATGTGTAAAAACAAAGTGGTTGAATCTGATGATGTGTGCCCTTTTTGCATACATGCAAAAGAATGGAAAAAGATAAAAAACTGAAAGACTCAAAAACTCTGTGGTAGTCACAAGTGAATCATTCAGCGAACAAATTCTGCAGGACTCACTGCAGTGCCCATATCCTGTTCTCTCCCGCATGACTTTGGTGTAAGCAGTTCTATGTAATTCTAAGTTACAAGCCACTGGCTCTGCAGCTACTGCACGGCAAAACACAACCGAAACCGCTTTTGGTGTGAACATGTCCTAACATGTCCAATACTGAACAGTATGTACACATCGTGATATCATTCTAGGTGATGTTACATAAAGAGTAAACATTTCTGTGTGAAACCTGAATGAGGTGCCACTGCAATATTCAGGCTGGGATAATTGTATTTGCTTGTTTTCATGCAGTTAAGTGTACATACCAGTTTTGTAAAGCACAATCAGTGGTTGGATATATGTTTGCCTTTCTTGACGTTTGAAAACAATGTAAAAGCCTGAAATGATGGATGCAAATTATCCTGGATGTTCTGAGGCCACCAGTAGACTGTCATGCCTGCTACTGTAGCTAAATTGTATCAGTGGCCATAAGAACTTTGCACCCATTATTTATTCACTGACATGTTCGAACAAATGAAATTGCCATAAATAAGCTAACCCACAGTCATTTTACAATCTGCGGCAAAGTGATATTTGACAGGATTAATTTTCTATTTTCTTATATTTCAAGATTCAAAGTTAACTTTGCACCAGTGTCTGACTTGATCCTTAAGACTTACTGCCATTGTGTATACTGACGGTTTCTAAAATTCCTGTTGTTATGATTTAGTCCCTTTGAGCAGCAAGCTACTGTATAGCGAAAATGTTCACATATGTACCTTTACAGTCAACTTTTGTGCCTTTGCCCAGTAGATGACAACAAGCTAATAATTCAAGCTTCTTTATGACTTTAGGCTCAGTCACATTGTAAAACTAGATTCATTGTGATGCAACATTGTACATTGAATTGATTTGCCATCATACGGTAGTATTTATATTGCCTCATCATATTAATGGAGCCTGATAACATTTCTCTCGTATGACACACTGTTTGTCATTCTATAGAATTATGAAAAAATCACATATTTTGTTTTTCTTAAGAATTGATGTTATCCATGCTCTGTATGCCAGTTTCATAAACTGTCAACTTTTAGACTTGTGTTGTTGGCATTCATTTACAGTAGTCATATAGTAGTGTGTGACCTTGTTAGACAACTTCACATTAAGAGTAATATTTTCTTTTGTCTCATTCTTTCATGTTGCCCATTCTTTTCTGTCTTTAATAATTATTGTATTCAGCAGAATAAGGGGTTAAATAAATGTACCTCATTTCATACTAGTCTATTCTTCATGTGTGATGGGCTCACTAGGGTGGGCTAATTACAGTATATGGACTTCATTTTATAATAGTAATACCGTACTGTATATGGCCTTTTTACCAAATTTTACCAGTTGTTACTGTACCTGTCTTGGAAAAAAAGGTTTCCTCCTAAACAAAAATCAACCTTGCCATTTGATGAGAAGAGTATTTGGTCATGAACGTTCATTAAGTGACATACTGTAAGTCTACTGTACAGTGTTTCAAAATTTCTGTTAAGGTTTAAGGAAAACAGATCAGATGAAATGCAGAGAAAGAGTAAAAAGAAGATAACATTTCCCATGTTCAGTGTTCTCTGCTGTTTATAAAAATATAAATTTTTCTCAAAACAAATTTAAAGAAAATATCATGATCCTCTCTGTAAAGGCCAAAAGATTCCATGCAATGCTGATTTTTGTCTGTGTGTTTCGTGATATATGTGTTCAGATAGGCCTACAGGCCCTACTGTTCTATATGTATGGGTGACTTGGTATACTGTAGTACAGTAGGCCGATGATGTTTCCTTTTCAAGGTGGAAACTTCTTTTCACAAAGTACATGGTGACTAGCGAGGAGGTGTTTGGTAAGTCGATGAGTCCTTGACATGAATTACATTGTGGCCAAGAAGGTAATAGCCTCAGGCAGAAAAAGTCGTATAGTATGGTCTCTGAAAATTTCGTTTATCACAAGGCTCTGTTTTCACTAGTCACAAGACCCTTGCAACCACTAATGCTTATTCAGCAATGATGAAGGTTGCAAGAACCTACTCAAAGTTGCATGTTATGTATATCAATTGTTTTTTTTTTTGGTTCTGTTTTCAGGTTCCTGTTGTATTGCTTGAACAGTTTGGATTGACTTTGGCATGACCTCCAGCACAATGAGTCACGATAATAGTGCACCAAAGGGCAGAAAGGGCCGCTCCAGAGGCCGTGGTGCTGTACCTCTTCCCAGTAATTGGAAGGATAAAAAGTGGGTCCAAAGCTTTGCTAAGAACGAACCAAGTCCTTTGGGAGATTTGATGGACATGTCCCCAGCGTTTGCCTTAAGGAAAGTTCTCCTTCTGATAGAGAAGCAGAAATATGAGGATGCTTCACAAGTCGTGAACCAGATGGGACAAGACACCCTCAGTTCAATAATTACAGATATGCCAGTGTCTTCCCTCATCTTGAGAATACCGTCATCCTTGATCCTTTTAGAAAGCATTTACTCCAAGTTGTTCCTTCTAAAATCGGATAACTTCCCCCTTGAAAAGATGGCCGTAGAGAGCATGGTCTTTCAGATTGTGAAGTATTTCTCAACTACCGAAAATTCAAGCTCAAAGCTTGACTGTAAAGACTCTGACATTTACAAGTCAATTGCAAATATTCTGAGGATCGTCCTATTCGTGAACCCCGAAATCGTGAAAGTCCTGCAGGGGCGGGTGGATCTGATGGAATCGGCGATGGAGGGGATCGGTGAACACGGTATGGTGAAAGTCGGAGAGTCTGTGCTGAACATGCACGACGCCCTGAAGCAGGAACTGGACAGGACCGTGTCCTCCTATAAAAGTGCAATTCAAAAGTTGGATCAGCTCAGTCTAGCGCACAACAAACCCGTGACTCTGACGATTTTGGTCAACAAACGCTCGTCATTTTATAGTAACCATCAGATGCTCATGCAGTTCACCCAGGATGCAATTCAGGAGCGATTATTCAAGAACAAGACGATTCTGAACACCATCGAAAGCAGCCTGAATCCGCAGCTACCATCTCTGATCAGTAACTTAAAGCAGCGGGTGGAGCATGACAAACATGCCCTGCTGGCGTTTGGCCGTCTGAGGAGAGAAATACCTACCATTTCACCTGATGCAAAGGTTGCTCCTATTGTCTCCCAGTATCTCAAGAGCCTTAAGTTAGTGTTGGATATGTTACATGCACTATTGAAAGAGGAGTACCCCGATCATCTCGTGGAACACCACCAAGCTTTGGCAGCAGAGAGAGACTCTGCGGTACTTGATCTCGATGATGTCTTCCATATTTCAGGGCCAGAAGCAGATGGAGATACGTCTGGTATCGGCGATTCAGAAACACAGGAGGATTCCTCTTCAAATGGTAAGCAAGTTTAAAGATATTTTGTTCTCACTAAACTATTCGCGAAAATGTATCCATCACTCTTTAGTCATCTCATACAGAAAATAATGTTAAGTAGTTGTTAACGCTACACAATCACATAGAATAACCTGAGAGGCAGCTCATTATGCAGACAAATTGTTTGCTATTTAACATGTCTTTGTCTGTTGCCATGGAAAATGACACTACATTATTTCCTGAGAGGAAAGTCAGGAAACTATCTGAACTTGTGGTTCATTGGACATGTTCTGATAACATTGTTACTGTACCTGTGGTGGATGATTCATCTCCTAGACCACAGGTATGCAAGGTTTATTGTCTAAGTAGTTAATAATATCTCCTTATATTCTGTAAAATCCATTTTAAATAGCAAATGGACAGAAGACCTCACATGTGGTATTCTGAGAAACTGACAATACTGGATTGGATTTTTGCAGACTTGCAATATAAGGAGACGAGTATTTACTTAAAATCTCAGTTTCTTGTCTTTAATGAGATTTGCAGTGTTAGAAACAGGTTTAACTCAGTAACTCAAAAGAATCCACACCAGGTGGGTTTGGGGATTTCTATTTAAAAGTACATACAGTATTGAGTCTTTTGTATGAAACAAACGAAAGAAAAACAATGTATGTAAAATTTGATAGAGAAACTACTACTGATGCTGAAAGGATTGTTATTCTTAATTACATTTTGTTCCATGTTCTCACCCCTGCATGACCCCCAAACTATAAACCAAACCCTCTAAACAGATTAAGTTCTCTCACCCACCAGCTGCCAAACTAAAAATATCCAGACAGACATGTTTCAGGCAAGTTCTCTGGCAAAGATTTCAGCAAGAACCTATCATCATTCTCTTAAATGCACTACTTTTGAATGAACTATGCCCCTTGGGAAGATGTCAACAATGTCGCTCCAGTTTCAAGATAGTACAGCATAGACCACTGACAACCAGGTTTGCTCCTGCAGTACCAGTCTTACTGTAACTACTTAAAGAATACAGTGAAGTTGTAGTTCGTGACATCGAACACTTGCGAATTTGAAAAATTACATGAAGCGTCAATGATCAATCAGAATAAGTTCTTCTAGTCGTGACAACTTCCCCCCCCCCTCGGACAATTCGTACAGATCTGGACAATCTGCTCGGACAATTCCCCATTGGACAACCTTCCCTGGATAAGTTCCAACCAGGAGAACTCCATCTTGGACAGCTCCCCCCGACAATTCTTTCATGAAAGGGGTTAGGGTTAAGTCTAGGACCGGTGGGAATTGTCCTAGCTGGGAATTGTCCTGGTGGGGATTGTTTGAGGGGAAGGAAGTTGTCCAGGTGGGAGTTGTCTGTTAAAAATTGTCCGGGGAGGGGATTGTCCAGGGGGATTGTCCAGGGGGGATTGTCCGCTGGAAATTGTCCTTTGACCCTTCATGCACCGATTCCACTGAATAGTGGGATCAATTACTTAAAACATCAAATCATAACTGAAAGCGTAACTAGTAACATTGATTTTAGAAAGATTAAAATAGTTCTGATGAAAATGAAAAATTCAAGGATACACGTTTTCTTAACAAAACTTTACATGTTGCTTTTTTTTTCACGGAAGTGACTGATTGTACATTTATTTTGAAATAATTGATGCCCGTCATTTGACTTTTTATTACTGAAATCAGATGTTAGATGATTTCTTTGAAGTTGCACTCAGTGCCGCAGCAAGATACTTAACAGTATGTGCTCTTGCCACTGTGTTCTGGTAGTTTTGCCTAGCTATTGAGCCATATCTGTAGGTTGTATCTCCTACAGTATATATCCTGAGTTGTTAAATCCTGACTCATTCTTTGAACAGTTTCATCTGGAAGTAACCTCAAAACACTCAAGAAGTGTTGGTTTTGGAGGTGTATTTGCATAGTACAGTGTAAGACCAATAGATCCTGCTGTGGGAAATTACAGTATGAAGTCAAATCCCATCATGTGTGCCATTTGCAAATAATGTGTCGGAGAAAACAGGTCTCTGCCCACCAGTCATTTAAGTCCCAACCATATTCGTAACTTCTTTCCTCCATAAAAAGGAACATGTGTTGCACTGTATCGTCCATTGCAACTGACCATTGTAAATGAAGAAAAGCATGATAAAAGTAATAAATGAAAGTTAACTTCAGTCGGTAATGGACTCAGAAGTGATAAGTGGGAACTGCCATTGAAAGCAATAAGTGAGTGATATACTTGTACAGTGCTTAGTCAATTGTCACTCTTTGCACAGTAACACACTAAAAGCACTGAAGATGGGTGGAGTGACTTGCATTCACAGAAAGCCTGTAAGCTTTGAAAAGTGCAGAAAGTCCACTGCAATTCTACCGAGTCTGTAATGAACTGTGACATCTGTAGTTCTGCTAACTAAACCCATAACCTTTTCATCATGTGTATAGTCCTTGAAAGTTTCAGAGAAAACAAAATTCGGCAGTCTTAAATTTTTAAGTTGTCTACTACACAATTTAAAATGAGTGAAGTGTATTGAAAATCCTTCGCAAAATGACATTTTTGCGCATAGTATTTTGCAGTTGGGAATGAGTGTTTATTGTCCACCAATAATTTGTCCACCAATAATTCTGGCATTTTCATGGTACTGTAGGGCCAAAATGCTTCATCAGAATGTGCCCTTGTGCTGTCTGTCCTTGCACAAAGAATGTTTTACACTCTAGACCTATTACACGATGTTTATTCTGTACACAGAAGTTATATATACACAATAGTTATCATTAACTTGAATCACAGCTAGATATACAGTGTGTGCTGATTAGTTGAAGGAAACTCTTATTGGTAATCATATTAAAAATAGCAAAAAGGACTAAAGATTTTTAAGTATCTAAAAAACATAAAAGGTGGTCAAATGATACCTGATTTAAATTGTGCTTTGGTACAGTATAAGATGCCTTTGTCTGTAGGTCCAAATAGCTTTCAGGTTTTTCAGAATTAATGTAAGACAGATATATACAGTATTAAAGTTCTGGGCCTTGTGTACAGAATTTTGAAGAAATAAAGACGAAGTCCCTATGGATCAGAACCCCTGCCAGGGTATTACCATCTGCCCTTGCTAACTTTTACACCTTACCATAACAGTACAATGATCAGGGGTTAATTCCCACAGTACACACTTCAGAACTGCATACAGTGCTGTATGCTCCCATAGTACTGCAGTATGTCAAGAGCTTGGAACATACATATGACAGTTAGGGTGCAAATCCTAAAGAAACAACTGCTTTTGTTGAGCTTTTCAAGAAATACAAAGGGCATTATTATATTCATTGTGCACTGCTACACTACAATTCATTCACCCTCAAGTTGAGCTTGATAGGAAATACTGTATGGTGTGGTGTGTGCAGGATTTTTTGTAGATCAGTATTACTGATATAAAAGTTACCATATTTCATGTCAGTGGTTTCCCATGAAATAAAAAAAAGAAAGGAGCTGTCATTGTCAAAAGAAAAGTTTGTCATCATCTGATTTATTTGTTTTATTTTTAGAGAGAGAGAAAGTGAAATTTACAGCATTTGAAGGAGCTACTGTATAATATGTCAGCAGATTCTTTGGCAATATTATAAAAAAAAATGAAAAAAAAAAAACAGCTGTTTATTTTTTTCAGTCAACAATTTTGTAGCCTAATACCTAAGAAGTAACATATTCCTGGCTTGAAAGAAAAACAAATTACTGTTAGTGCAGTATGTCAAAAAGATGGATTATCCTTTTTAGCTGAGTTGTGCAGACGCATATAAATGATATTTACTAATTCAAGCAACAGTAACACAATGCTACAGTTGGTGGTCTCATTCCACTCTGATGTGAAGATGAATGAACTCTATTTAAAGTGGACCTAAAGTCCAAAATTTCAAAAATGTATTTTGTAATGCTTGAAAAAAGCATCAAAATATTCCAACTCCCATCTTCACAGGGCATTCCTGAGCTGAGATATAAAATCTTGAAGCCAATTCACTAAATTCAAAATGGTGTAAAATAAATTTCAACATTTTATATCTCAGCTCAGGAATGTCCAATGAAGATGGGAGTTGGAACATTTTGATGCATTGTTCATGTTTTGTAACATATATTTTTGACAATTTTGACTTTAGGTCCACTTGAAAGGGAAATAGGGCGTTAGTTTTAGAGAAAACGTCCATATGTTTGAAACCAATGTTCGTGGACGTAGAATGATAGATTATTAAAAAAAAAAAGGAAGGACACTAGCCTTCTTTTCAAGAAAATAGCTCCTCACAGATAGGGATTCAGTTATTTGTTACTCGACACTAATTTGTTCACCCAAACTTTTCAAAATTCAAATGATGCTTCTTCCATTCCTCATCACATGCGTAATATTTTGAGGATATGAAGTTTTGGTAGATGTTTATTGATGATACTGAATGGTTTGACAATGATTACTGCTATTTTCTTTTGCATGTCATGTTGGTGGATTCTAAATGCCCTATTTCCCATGAAGTACTTCACATTTTGTTTCTCCTCTTCAAGTAGCAGTTTACACCCTGTATAACTCTACAAATGTAAGAAACTGAAACATGAGGTGAAAGGAAGTGTGACCAAAGGCAAAGGGCTTGTCCAGAGCAAACTCCATGCTTGCGATGGAAAACGACAAGGAACATCATCACATCAAACCCACAACACTTAAAAAAAAAAAGAAGAAAAAAGTGGGCCCCTAGCAAGGATAACTAAGAAGTGAATGATGCATACCAAGATCATTCTTTGACGACGGCAGGCACTCATAACCTGGACTCAAATCGTAGTCTGCGTAAACTTACTGTATACAATGACTGAATTGAAAAACAGTGTCCCAACCTTTACTTACCTGTACCAAGATTTTAGATTTGGCAATGTTTCAAAAACCAAAGCAGGTCCATTGGAACTGCATATTAAACTCTACAAAATACATCAGCATTTCTTGTGGGTACATCTATCGCAATCTGTGCATGTGTGTGTGACTCTGTGGCTTGTAAACACGATATCTCAAGAAGGGAAAGTTGCTTGAACTTCAAAGATGGTGTGTAGGTAGTCCATAGAGACTAGATGGTCCCTATTCTTTTTCAAGTAGGTCACAGGTCATTTGAGGTCACTAGAGGGCCATATACACCATTTTAAGAAATCATGCAAAATGGCTCTTCTCTTACAGATTGTATGGTACAGTATTAAGTTGAAAAAATTGTGTCACGTTAAATACTCTATGTTAGTGGTTCCTTCTGGTTCTTTAGAATAATTTGTGCCGTAAAGGGCTGTATGGACCATGTTATGAAATAATGTAAAATGTTTCTTTTCTGCATATATTTTGCATTACAATGTGGGAGGATTGTCAAATTAGCATTGCAGTAGTGGAATCTTTGGCAGTGTTCAGTATTTGTGGATCCAACTTCAGGTTGGAACTTACAGTATGGGCCATAAATTATTACAGTGAACATTCTTCAACAGATTATATGTTACAGTTTTGATGACTTTTCAGATTAGCACTATGGTAGTCAAGTACCTCTGGTTAATCAGCATTCTTATGGACAAAACTGTATTGGGATGTGATAAATTGGGGATCATCCTTGGTTAAGACTAAATGACTACAGTTGAGTTAAAATAATCTTCACACAAGGAATCTAGTGCCCTTGGGCTCTTGTTCGCATCTGCGTTTTGTAAATTATTCAATAGCGAGCGTTGGACAAATGATGGGAGATACTTCCTGTAAGCCAACCTCAAACTCAGGTGAAAAGACATCAGAAGGGAAATGAATAGACTGAACAGCCTCTCTACACTGAAAATCTTCTAAACACTGGAAAGTATTAGCAGGTGTCTATTCAAGTCAGCTTGAGGTTGGCTCACAGGAAGACATGAGGAAGACATAAAATGTATCCAAGTAAAGAAAACATCATAAGAAGTATATGATGAAATATATAAGTTTATCTTTGGTTTCAAATCAGACCTGACACATTTTACTTTGAAACACACTTTCATTAAATGAACATTTATAATATATCAGACTTTGATGTAGATAACATCTTATGCTGAACTCAAGAAGTGTTGATTGCTGTTTTCATGAAGGAACCGGGTAGTAATTTTGGAACTGGATAGCATATCCAGTGGGTACCTGTCCGGTGAGTTACAGGGCTTAGGGTACCCATGAAAAAATTAATTTTAAAATTTTGCTCGTGTTCAGTTGAAATACAAGCAGATTCATAAACATTTCATAGAGACTGAATTCCAGTGAAGTATTTCTGTATGTCATTCAGATTTTAGGTGTCATGATTCTGTGGGTTCATTCATGATTTCCGTTTTAACCAAAGGTACCCGGTATAGAGAAGCAGCTATAGATGTCCCCGAGGACCCAATCCCTGCCCCTCTTCCACTACACGTGACCTCACCTCTACGGGGCCGAAGCAGATCCGCGGACAGGTGGAGGTCAAGGAGAAAAGGGAAGAAGCAGTCTCGTCTAGAGCGACTTCGATCCCTTTCTGCAGACAGAGGCGAGCTATTGATATCACGACCAGAGCAGAAAGAAGTGGAAAGCAATCCAGAATTTCAAGTCATGATGAAACGTATCTCCACGGTGTCATCTTCATCACCTGGTAGGAAATTTTCACTTTATTTTCTTCAGATTATGATAGGCACAATATTTGCATTCATTTCTGCAATGTGTTAGATCACACTTACTTATTTCATAGACTGTCTAAATGAAAAGGGATATTACAAATCCCCCCCTATTAACGCCAATTTCACAAAAAAAATCAGTGAAAGTATTAGCTGAAACTCACAAAGCAAGAGGGACTGGAAAGTGCCATTTGCTGCAGTCTGAGAGGCATTTGTATCCATAATGTTACTCTGTATGCTGTGTGCCAACTGATTGTGGTGTTCTGCCAGATAGTGTCATTACTTACAGTATTGCCCCCACTTCAACTCTAGCCTCCTTTGCATCCCCCACCCCCCTATGAAAAGTCTGGTAAGGCCACTGTTCACTTTATGTTCAAGTTGAAAACACCAATGTTTGGTAGGGTGATCAGTTATATGGTATTGGGTGTAACATCAGGTGGTAGGCTACAGTTTTCTTTCTGTGAGTTTCCCATGACTTTAGCAATGCCACACAGACAAAGTACTGATAGATACAGTATGAACATCTTGAACCACGATGGCTGTTCAGGTGTATGCACCATGTAGCGAAAGAGTGGTGATTGTTTAAAGCTGTCAGTACCATCAGGTTTGACATTTCCAGCTGTTGTGACTCTGACAGTGACAGCTGGCATGACCTTCTCTGTTTTAAACTCTTTATTATGGTGCTTGTGATATTTTCGTATTATGTAACATTTTATAGATATTGGCAGCAGTTGCTGCTCAGTTATATCACAATCCAAGTTTGATTCATGACATAGGTACTGTTACATTGTTTTCACCACCTAATACCATAGCTGTTGGCAGGAGGCAGCTGGAACGACGCGGTATCAGCCCAGCTCGGGCTAGTGTCAGAAGTTTTACCAGCACCAGAGACGGTTCTGTGTCCCCGCAACTCCGACGTCACCTACTGGGAGGAGATTTGTCTCTGTCTGTCATCTCTCAAAGTGAGATTTTCGATCAAGCCAGAGAGAACATGCTCTTTCATACACCTGCTTTCATAGCAAATCATGCCTCCCTGTAGACAACCCTCAGCTATGCTTGCCCCTGTACCATCATGTCCGCCATATTTACTCCAGCTTGCCTTCATGCGTTCTATACTTCCCAGCCAATCAGCATTGGATCCATGCATCAGTTCACATGCTTCCAGTTATTGGTTTTCAGTGGATGACCAGAACTCAAATGGTTCCCCATGATCAAATACCATAGCTCTGTTATCTACATGGATAAGCCCACTGCTTCAATGACTTTGAATAAAGGTGGTGCAACTTCAACCCTGCCTGGTTTAATAATGCTTCTCAGGTTACAGTCTGGTGAAGTAATTTTTCGTCGGATCATGTGCAAAAACTAACTAAAAAGTGTTAACAGCTTTTGATTGATTCAGCATTTTGATTGTTGACAGTAGCACATTGTGGGTTTCAGACAACAGCTTCATTCAAATTCTAAATAGTAGTGTTTCTCATTTTCTGAAATATTCTCACATTTTGCATCATGTGTGTTTCTTGCTTTAACTCCTTGCCTGTAGGTCATGGCAGTGCTTTCTTTGTAGCCATTCTTAAGAGGCATTGTGCCCACAACATGGTCAACACCGAGATGCAACCTCCCTCGGAAGCGAGTAATTAACTTCATGCCTTGCTTTCTCATTTCACCTCACTGTATCTCCTCACTAACCTTTGCTGAAAACTTTTTTAACACTGGGTCCTGTTTGTTCCAAGTATTTGTGTCCTCGCTGTAAAACTGTCTTTAGAAAGGACTTTGGAAGGTGCTTTATTCAAAGTATATTGTCAAACTAACAGATTAACATAGACTTTTTGTATGATTGTTCTCTGAATGAAGTCGTTTGTGTTGAGATGGCCAAAATAAGTTAAAAACAAGCTTTGTTTTAGATTCTCCTTGTGATATGGCATAGTATTATTTGAAAATGTAATGGAATGTTGAAACGGTATTGTACATGCAGTGGGTAGAACAGTGTCCTGTCTTCCCACTGAAGACTCCCATTTGTGCTTCAAGCTACGTCTGACGTTTCACAAATTTCTCTGATGATGTCACTACCATTCTTATCAGTAAATTCTATCTCCTTGCTAGAGAAGGGTTGCCTTTGTAACAAATTTGACAAACCCAGCAAGAGAACCCTTTCCTGGGGTTCTGTTCAGTTTGTTTCAAAAATACGAAGTTCAGGTGTCATGGTTTTGGTTTTCAGTATCTGTGGTATATTTCCCTTTAATAATTTGGTGATGGTGCAAGTTTCATCCAATGGGTTGAATTTCATTTATTCTCTGGTTACCAATGACCTCATGTAACCTTCTCTTGGCCCCTGAGGTAGAGTACCATCTTCCATGTATGTGTAAGCCTATATACTCCCCATGGTGTTACTAATTGGTGGCAGGTGCTCATTTTGGCAATGATCACTCGAATTTGTCATCATTACAAAATATTCAATAGAGTGATCATGATTTGGTTGTATCCAAATCCTAGTAAATAAAATATAAAGAAATGACAGAAATGATACAAAAGATCAAAGCATTGACCTTTGGTAGACCTCTAGAGGTGCAAGGTTTGTGAGTGGGAGTGAAGGGAGGGGGAGTGGTCTGGATGAGTAGTCAAGTAAAGCTGTGTCAGTGTCAGTAAAGCTGTTACATGTGTTTCATGATTTTGATGTTTTTTTGAGCTATATGCTGTCTTCTTTGGATCTCACAGTGAAAGGTCAGAGAGAAATTAAAGTGGACTTTCCTCCGATGTTTGTATGGACTCTGACATCTGAGAAATAAGACACACAACCTAGACCCCCCACTGCTGAAAAAGAAAAAGCCATACATTCCCAGAAACTGCAAAACTAAGAACCCATCCCCCCTCCCCCTACCTCCCTCACTGACAAAATATGCAAAACAAAGACTTGCGTAACCTGAGTATCACGTCCACTATAAATCTAGCATTGAAGTTGGTCTTCGAATTATAGCATTTATGTTTAGCAGTTTTGTAGAGATCACCCAGGTTCCAGAGAAAGAAACAGAGAAAGCTTAATATGAGCTGTCATTTATTTTACAGTTATTTATTCACTTTTGAATGGAGTCTAGTTTTGCAATAAGTGCTTTCATCGATTCCTGAAAATCCTCATACTTGTCCTGTACCCTGGCAGCCGATCAAATGTTGGCTGTAACATCAGCAACGGCATTTCCTGCACAGTACCATACGTGACGATTGTGTGGCGGGATCTTGCTAGTGTACTACCTACACCCACTCATGAGGAGGACCACCAATTTTCCCCTAAAAGGAAAGGAGAAAAGTCCATTTTAAATTTGAACTACTTGTATATATTTGCTGTGTATGGTATGCAAAACTTGGAAGTCTGACACAGTGTGTTCACTGAGCAGTTGTGTCATATTTCACTTTATGAAGGAACCAGGTTATTATTGTGGATATTTGTAGCAAAGTACCATTCAGGGTACCAGGGTCACGCATGAAAACACTATTTGCAATACATCAGTTTTCCAAACTTTCAGTTTGCACTGAAATGTCAAAGTTACAGATCATACTTCCATTTTACCACAATAGCAACCTGTTTTCCACAAAATCTACTCATCACTGGAAAGTTATCCTTGGCCCATTGCTCCTCGATGTGGGATTGAGTTCATCTTCATAGTATGGTAAATTTTACTCTCCTTTCTAAGAACTTTTCGGTTTGACTCAGCAATGCACACTGACATCACAGCATGAGACTTTGCAGTACCTTTTGGTCAAACCATGAGGCCAATTTGACAACATGGCCCTTTCAAGTAGCTGATACAGTCTTACCTGTAATGTTTTGGTACAGGCTACTAACATACTTCAGGTACAACAACAGTTTATCTGTAAGTCTGCTTTGCAGACAAGCTGTGTGTCCAACAAGAGGAGCAGTAAATAGGTCTCTAAATTCTGAACAACAGGAAATTTATTTGAAGCAGAAGCGTTTTAGAAGATTTGCACATTTAAAGAAGATTATTAACAAATGACTGAGTCATCATTCCCTGGGTACAAAAAAAGGGAATTAGGTTTTACTCCTTTGTTGAAAGATTTTATGAAGTTGGCAGGGACATACCCTGGGATGAATTTAAATCCTACTTTGGTGCAGGAGCAGAGTGTGTTAGTACTGTAGCTATAGTACACAATGCCATTGATGCTGAGCAGTTGTGTAACAATTATAGTTTGCCCAACATAGATTTAAACTTTTGAAAACCCATGTAGCTGCTGTTGTATTCTAAATGATTTGCACTTAGTATCCTGTCCTAACCTTATCTTCCTATGATATAAACATTGCATATTCATTTGATGGTTGCAACATTCAGTATAAAAATAAATTGTCAAAACTGCAATAACAATGAGTGCCTTGCAATGATACAGACAAAATTGTCACATAAATTTTCTCTTGCAATCTTTTTCTCAGAGTGAAAGAATCTCTATGAATAAGGTAAACTGCCACATTTATCACTCTTTAATATCACCAGCAAAAATTCAGTTGAAGGGTTTGAATTTTTTTTTCTTTTTCATGTTTCTTTCATTTATTGTGTTCAACACAACATTCACAACTTCGTGTGTGGATACGATTGGAGTTTGCACATTTTGTCAGCCTTACTTACTTTGATGGACACGTTTTCCTACATTTATATACTTTTTACCGGGACAATTGGTTTGTTGTTTAATTGATGGCATCGACTACAAACGAGTCAGCATAATTAGAAAGATTGTGCATTCGTAACAGAGATACTGCTATGCCAGACATTTTAATGATGGTGTTTTGTCTCAAGAATTTCTCAATGCTCTGGAGAATGCTTCATCTCTGAAGTATTTATGATTTGTTGTTATACTGAGGCGGTAAATCAGTTCATTTCATGAAGACAATTATCTGCTGGAGGATGGCAAAAGCTCGCAGAGATTTTTAATTAGTCTAGACTATTAGCAAAAACAGAAGAGGTGGGATGTCAGAAGCGTCTGCACTGGTTGACGATGTTAGCCGGTACGATGCAGTTTCTTTCAATTAGATCTAGTTGATTCCTTCAAAGATAGACTTACTCTGAACATTTTTAAGCACTGAATGAAAACGCCCCCAAATGGGGTTTAATGCGTTGATGGTAGTCTGCCTTTTATTGAGTGCCGTATCAGTCGACTCCGCCACTCTTCAGTTGGGCAGTTTTTCTTGAGACCACAGTAGCGAATGGACCACAATTTGTCCATCATGATTGCGATATTTTGACTAGAAACCTCCCTTAGTTTTGACTTTGGAAAGTCAGTTCATGACCTGCTGATTGACACTGCCTTTTGTGGTCGAGCTGAGGTGTTGTGTTGATTACTTGGACTTCCAAACTCCCAGTTACGATTACTTGATCGTGGCTATCACAGCTAGTTTAAGGATGAGTAAATGGCCCGTTGGACTGAGAATCATTGCAGATATTATTTGACCTGACTAAAACACTTGCCTGATGTCATCTCAGCTAGTACACTGTCTGCTTTCATTGTGCAGAAAGAAGGCAGGGGAATAGAATTTAAGGCAGCTAGAATCCAAGTGACCTTTGAAGTTTACTTTGGTGTGTGTTGATCTTTTACTTTACTGGTTATTTTAGAGTTCTTTGAGAGTGAGCAGAGGTCAAGGCTTTATACTATTCATCCTTTCACAAACATAGAGAGTTCGAAATAGACAATAATTGATTGAAAGCCATTAGCTTATAACATTCTTGTTCAATAGAAAGAAAGAAAGAAGAATGAAAATTACCTACACTCACAGATTGGTGGTTGTCATGTTTCCATGTGTAGACATGTGCTCAAATTTGTTCATGTGTAGATGTATACATATTGTGATGTCTTGCATGTAGTAAGGTTTTTCCATTAGGGACACGTTGGGAGAACTCATTCAGTAGATGGATGTATCACAGTGAGTACAAGAACTATGTTGTTTGTGATCAAGGTCAAAGGTCATTTGACATCAACAGGCATCAGATAGGTCAAGACCTTTTGAACACCATATTGTCAAAGCCTCAAAGGAGAGTTTGGACTGAGCTGATGTTTGTATGGAACTTAATGATCCCATTGTGTATGTGAATCTTATTTTCTTCTGTTACACCAGACTGTAGACCAACAGGTGACAGATATTGCAACAACAACAACTCCCCCCCCCAAAAAAATGGCATTGTAAACAATACTTCCTAAACAGGATCTAGAGATATTGGCTGTCAACACCCCATTGGCTGTGTTACTATGAATGAATGTCATGTTTATGTAGAACACTCAGTCTGTGCGAATGTACACTCTCGACATAAAGCTTGGTGAAAATATTGCTAATGACTAACTTTGTCAAAATCATTTGTATCGTGGCCTATATGGTTGTTTTATTTTCTAACATCTCTTTTGGTTGCTTTCATACCTTGCTCACATGCATGCATTCTTGCAATTTTGTGTCAGTTGCATATTACCCATATTTTTTCACAAAGCAATAGTTCAGCCTGCATTTGTTTGATCCTATATTGAGGAAGTAGTAACCTTTAAGTCATTTTCTCTGAGGACTTGCCCAAGCCAAATTAGAACTTTGTTGGTTTTTTCCTTTGTAAAGTTGTTTTTTTTCTTTTGTAAAATTGTGAAATGCTCCCTTTTTATGTGACCTACACTGTGTATACTGGTATTGAAATGTCATGAAATGACATTTAATTTGTAGACCCTGTTGAATTCATGTATAGGGATTGTTGCATGTAACTTTCACAACATATTGAGCTTGAAGGTTACTATTACCAGATTTCACTAAAACACTGCATCAATGTTGCATCTAAGTTAAGGTGACCAAACTGAACATATACACTTCCTGGAACATTTCAGGTTACAACATTTTTTGTATGATATCAGTAAAATTGATGTCTTCGACAGGCTAGTGAAAGTGGAATCAAGAATGTGTAGCTCAAAACTTCATTGTTTGAAAATGTTAGATTCAATCTTGAATCATAAATTTAAATGTCAATGACTGCTAACATTTGTACAGTATTCACTACTTTTTTCCCGAATTAATTTTGAAGGGCCCACCACAGCTGCCAGTAACGTCCAACCAGAAAGTTCATGGGGCAGAGCTGAGAGCAGATACAGTCTAAGAGGTGAGCTAGTGAAAAAAATAATTCAGGCCTTGAAGGGCAGTCATTTTATGACTGTAAGTGAACACGCAAGTGTGAAGGAAACCTGTGGCTTATATATTTCAACTTCGTGCTGGGTGATTAGTTGTTAACAATTTTGAATCAAATTTGGTACCTTTCTGTCACAAGGTCAGTTCGGATGGGAAAACTTTAGATTGCTCTTGGACGAACAACCCATCATACTGTGACCTGCAAAGGGGATGAACCCCCAGACCTCCCGGTTGCTAAGCTTCATTGTTTCAGATATCACCAAGTTTATCCACTTGACCATAGCACAGGTCCCATAATTGCCATTTTCTCCCAGACACTCTTTTGAAGCTTATCGTGAAGGGTCTGACTCTTTCCCTAGTAGAGCAAGTGTGGATCTAGGAGATTTTTTTGGGGGGGGGTTGCACTAGACTCACGCATTGTGGAAGAATGCCTTCCATCTGAAGGGTTTGCCTAAAATATTGTCCTCTCAATATTGGGTACGAGTTTCTGTACCGTAACAAAACTGTGTATAGAAGTGCAGCAAAGATATGTCTTTGATAGAATATTGAAAGTACAGTACAATGGGTCAACTTAGGAAATTTTGGGGATGCACATGTACCCTCAATGTCTCCCTCCACCCTGGATCTGCCTCTAAGTGGATGCATCCATGGTCTTTGTGATTCAGATTATGTAAATGAGAGAGTGTTAGGGTGGCGCAGAAAATGTTCACATACTCTGTTGTTACCTTGTGTGGTATTTGAGGATACTGATGCTGTCAGATAAACACAAAGGTGCCTTGAAATGAAAGAGAATAATTTTCAACTGCAGGCATTTCAAACCCCAGTCAGTATCTTGTTCCTAGCTCAAGATATTGCTGTTTGAAGGACGATTTGCCTGGTCAAGAAATTTCCTGTTGCTTCAAGGTTACCAAAACACCATGTAAAAGTGGCAAAATATTGCAATAGGTCTTTGCTTTTCTTTGAAATGGAAGCCCTCATTTAACCTTGAAATTTGACACAAGTGAAAATGTAGATTGGGAATGTTGTAGATTTACCTTAAAATATTGTTGAAATTAGCGTCACGTTTCTGTCACCACTGTAACATTACTTTTAAGACAGTCAAGATTATAAAGAAATACAAACAATATTTATGTAGTTGTGCATGGGTGACATTCTCCATCATGCAATGTACTATTTTGAAAAAATTTTTTCTTCAAAATTTCGTCACTCCCTTACCAAGCATAGTGCTGAGATATGAATTTTACCAATTACGAGAGAAAAGTATTCCTAATTTTTAGCTCATACCAGCTAGCTGGTGTGAGCTATTGTAATGGTGCGGCGTCACTCTATCTATCTGTTCACAATTGTTCAAAATGCTTCTCCTCCGCCATGCTTTCATGGATTTCTTTGAAATTCGGACATAATGTTCCCTAGGTGGTGGGCTATTCGGGGTGTTCAGGAATTTGTGGTCCAAGGTCCCATGTGGGCCCTGTGGCCCATTTTATGAAATTCTACAAAATGCTTCTCCTCCTACAGATACTGTTGTACAGTGTTGATGGTTTGTCATAATAATACTCTGTTAGTGGTACCTTCGGGGTGTTCAGGAATTTTTGGTCCAAGGTCCCATGTGGGCCCAGTGACCCATTATGTGAAATTCTGTTTGAAATGTTGCTTCTCACACAGGCATCCATTGATTTATGTTTAACTTGGACACAATAATCCCTGGGTGGTGCTTCATGTGGGGTGTACAAAAAAGTTTCAGTCTAAGGTCCCGTGTGGACCCTGTGGTCCATTTTATGAAATTCTACAAAATGCTTCTCCTCCTACAGATCATATTGTACAATGTTGATGGTTTGTCACAATGATGCTCAACTATTGGTCCCTTCAGGGTGTTCAGGAATTGGTAGTTCAAGACCTCAATGTGGGCCCAATGGCCCATTTTATGGAATTCTGCAAATTACTTCTTTTTCTATTGTTAAAGTGTCCCTTTAAACTGTCCTACGCATCTTAAATATCCCTATCGTGCATGAATGATAATTAAGTAATTGGACAGTGTCAGTTGCCATGCTAACTGAATCTCTGTATTGCCCTCAGGTATGTTGACCAGTATTTGGACTTAAAGGGGCACTTTGGATTGTTTCATGAACTTAAGTTAGTCTAAAAGATCAAACTTCTGCAATGTTGGGGCTCTAGTTTATGAAATTCTGAAAATTGTACAGTCCTACAGATTTTCTTGTACAGTGTTGATGATTTGGTATAATGATACTCAGTGGTACCTATAATTTGACATAATGATACATAAATGGTACCTTCAGGATGTTGAGGTATGAGCCTCTGCACCAATTGGTGCAATTTTTTATGAATGAAACATAAATTTCTTTGGTGGCCAATCCCTTTAAGGCATCCCTGTGATTGGCCAACTTGTAACTTTCTTTTTATAAATGATGAATTAATTGATGCTGGCATTCTGTGCCACCTTGACAGTGAACAGGAAAAAGTCTTCATAATCACCTAACTCAAGACGGTTGGTGATAAGTGATCGATGACAGTTAATCGTTTTATAATCATTTGTAATTCCACGGACCTGCACTTCTGTTGAATTGTCTGTACAGTCACCTGCTGCTCGAAAACTTGTGGTTTAAATCATCGGCATGATATGTCATTTCAGTTACTTCTTTTATCACAGCGTCACTATGAGCGCTATAAAAGATAGAGTTAACTGCAAAAAGTCCAGCTGTTATGAAAAAAAGTGCTCTCACACTCATCCTACGTACTGCAACTGCCATCCTTAACCCAACTTTCCCTAAACCCTACAGTCAGGTTACAGTGGTGAAGTACCTTTCAAATCATTTGATCTTCCTTTAAAGTTAAGTGAAGCTGCTGAAGGGAACCATTGTTTCAGCAGTGTATTACCATTAAACTTCTCATACCTCCCAAGTGACCTACATTTTGCTGGTTTGACCCGCAATTGGACACCCAAACCCTGCCGACCTGCCCAGCTCTATGAAAAACCCATGTTTCATATCCCCATAGAGAGTCACGTAAACAGAGCATTGTAATAACCAATACACAAACTCAGAAAATTACCACTGATTTGCTTAAAAAGTGCTACCATTTTACATGTAGATACTTATAGAGTACAGAAACATTTAGAAAAATGGAAGGGAACATCTCATCCCATGTACCCCCTCTGCCAGGTCTTTGGTCTACCGACAGACACGTCAGAGGTGGAATCACATCTTGCATCTTTGGAAATGATAGCTATGATTTGCCTGGCGTGTTAATGTAGGGAGTTGTTACAGACTTCCCCCTGTGAATGTTGCATCACACAAGGTCAGTTACTCCTAAAATCATATACAAAGTTAGCACATCTCCAATGGGGCATTTAATTGCCAGGGAACAGGTACTTTGAATTACAGCCTATGTCAAGGCCAAAAGATCGTCGTTCACATAAAACCTCTGCTTTTAGAAATCTCTTCAAAGGAAACACTCATAGTATGCTGGAAGGAAATACCTGATGTGTTTATTCAGCTGAGAAGCAGAAGACTTACAATATCTGTATCATTTTCATCAGTTTTACAGTCACATATGTGTGCCATTCAAAGTATACTAACTTGGTATGAGTACTATTGACCATCAAGAACTTTGAGGCATTTCTTTGCCTGTATACTCTTCAAAGACTTTGAAATTCCCTGACCAAATTGTCAAGAGATAAATCATGGGAAAATTTCTTGGTTCAGAATTTCAGGCTGGAAAGTAAGCCTGTGTTTGCATTGTCTTAAGAAATAGGTCAAAATTAATATTATAAATGCTTGACACCTTAGCCATCTTTGTGTGAGGGGGATGTTTGTGTGGGTGGTACTGATTGTTCTACAACAAAAGTACATTGTGTCAGTTTGTTTGAAGAAGGTTAGTGCCATAAGTTAGGGGCAGATACCAAGGTGTTGAACCAGTGAAAGAAAATATCTAGCCTTAACTTTGTTTTCTCGAATAAAATTGTAGAAGAATTTATCTTTTGTCATTGTAGATACACTACCTAGTTTGTACTGCTTGTAGCTTGCCAACTGTACTCCAGTAGTTATCTATGGATGGTAGCAGTGATTGTGGTTGTTGATAAATGAAAATAATACAATGTAAATGAACACGTAGTTCATTGGAATGTGAAATGTTGGTTAGAAATGGACTGGGTTCATGATTATGGGTATGTGTTTGTATGTATGTATTTGTGCCCTTGTTTCCGGGTGGAATCGAGGACCGAAACAATAGATTTTAGGTCTTCTGTAGAAAATTCAATAGATTTCTCCGGTCCTCTCAAGAATAACAAAAGACAGTCTATTGTTAAGGTTAGGGTTGAGGAAGAAAAAACAAAAGAAAGCACAACGAGGTCCTCGAAATGAATAGAAAACAAAGTTGGGTGTGTGTGTTAGTGTATCTCATTAACACTTACCTCTCTCGTTTTGAAGGAAAGTCCCGAACATGATGGGTGAAAGTTGGTATGTGGGTACAACATGTAAAGATCTTGGCCGAGATTGTTTTTGATATGCCTCAAAGGTCATCTAAGGTCATCAGAATGCAGAATGTACACAAACTATGTTTGCAGTATCTTAGGAGTCACATGCTGCATGGACTGCAGACTTGGTGGGTGTGTACTGCCTTTTGATTTAATAAGATTGTGATGATATTCCTGAAGGTCAAAGGTCATATGGGTATTCTTGTTCAAATGTGAAAAGCTTGTGAGCGTGTGCTTTTGAAGGGAAAGAGGAAGACAGTTTTCAAAATTGTTGTGTGTGTGGGAAGCATATAAAGGTCTTGACTGGGATTGCTTGGGGTAGGTCAAAAGTCATCTGAGGTCACTTGCAGACAGAATGTAGGGAAACCAATTTTAGCAATATCTCAGGAACCACATGTTGCAGGAATTTCAAACCCCAGTATTTGTACTAACCTTGAGTAAGTAGGATTGTGAAGGGTCCCTTGGAGGTCAGTTAAAATCTATTCCACTGTGAAATAATTTTCTGGTTCTTGATCAGTGGCAAGGAATCACCAAACCTGTTGGCTTTCTTGTGAATGTCTGCGTGTAATGTATCTACTTGTAGAATGTTAATAAAATCAACCAAGCAATATCAGATAATTTGCAGTGGGTCACAGTTTCTCCTCTCTCAGTATAGTTTTCATACAATTCATGACAATGCTCAAAGTAAAATGATCCCTAGTATTTGAAAGCTTATGGATCAGACATTACTGTTGCTGTGAAAGGAAGTCCTTAGTTTGAAGGAAATAAAATATTTATCCTTTTGAGTAACTTTGGAACCTCCTTGAAAAACAGAATGGATTAATGCAGACAATTCCCTGTGTTAAACTGTATTTCACATTGGTATTGTTACTTTAGGCTGAAATGGACTTTAATTTTAAGATGAGCTGCAAGTGAAGTAGCACATAGACTCCTTGTGAACTGGCTGCATGTGATGTGCTAAGTGGTAGCTGTCTTCTTATTTATTATTCTTTCTCTCTCTACACAGCCTCTACTTCGTATTCCGACAGCCGTCCATCCTCGGTTTACTCGGATCAGGTTAATGCCAGTCTCACCAACGAGCTGGCACAGGAGAAGACGCTCCGGGAGGCTGCTGAGGCAGAAAGAGACAGATACCTCGAGAGACAGAAACTAACCCAGACAGAATTAGATAGAACCAAGAGAGAGTTGCATGAAGTGAAGGAACAGCTTGCAAAGCTCAAGGAAGAAGGAAGGTAAAAACTAAAAATCCCCTGGCTATTTCAAGAAACTGAATATTTACAGTAGTCTCCACATCAGAGTTGTCTTGGCTTTGTCATCATAAACTAGTCAGATGGTACAATAAGGTTGTCCTAGACTTCAACCAAAGACAGAGTTAGCATATCTGAAAGAAAAAAAATGATGAATTCCAGCCAAGAATGTACTTTGCAAGTACCACAGTGCATGACCATGACTCCAAGCGTAATAGCAACTTAGATGGTTTAAGCTGTGTTATCTTTAGTTGATGTCATAATTTTTGATACTTAGGACAACTTCATTTTGGAAGGAAAAACTGCACATGTTATAAACTTAGTTGTCAATTGGATATATCACCAATTTAAATAGCTTAAATTTTATCACAGGATGAAATCAGGGGCATAGGTATTAGGACATGCATAATGATGACCATTTCTGTTCATGTGAAATGTAAGAGACCAATGTAGCCGGTTATGCACCATCTTTTAAACACCCTCGGATATGAGCTACTCTTTCGTTGGTCTCACTGTACTTCCAGATAACTCTAGCTTGTTTTTCCCTTTCATTGAGTGTACATTGTAGATCTGTAAAAGAAAAAACAAATTTCACTTGCACAGATTAAGGTTGTTCAGGTACCCTCAATTATTCAACGACTTTTATTTCTACTCTTGATTGTGAAGCACTGATGGTTAGATGAGGGTTAGATTTGTGAAATTTGAAAATAGACAAAGACTTTATCGAAAAAGCCTTGGGACATAATCATCGTCTTCCTTTGTACAAACTGTAACAGATCTTACAGACGTATGTTGTTCATTAGGACACCAAAGCCTTGAGTGACAATAGCTCTGATTGACTCTTAATATTTCTGAAAGTAAAATGTTTTTACTTATATGTCTCATATGCTGGTGCTGAGCAATACAAATCCGGGGCTGATGCTGATGTTGTAATGAGTTTCACTATATTACAGTATCTGATGAAAAATATAAGGGGAATGTGCAGTAGGTGGATTGGACCAGAGTATGAAGTGCATAGTATTAAATATTTCAATATGTTGTTTAGAAGATGAGTTTGAAGGATAAGAAAATTTTACCGTTTTAATATCAAGTGAAGCATGAACAGGCAGTGTCCCTTCAGTTGAACTACACAATGCAGGATAGGACGTGACTCTTCATACCTAAACCGTACATTCAAACGTGAAATTCAATTCATTTCAAATGTAGTTTGCCTCTACTAATTATGAGTGATGATTTCTTGCTGTCTGTCCTCCTGTGTTTCTGATTATGCTTGAGAAAAACTATAAAAATGTTACATGAATTGTACTGTATTTTTATTTGCCAAAATGTACGTAAGATATCGGCCATTGCACCATGACTACTCTTTTGTGTATACCTATAATGCAGTTCATTTGTAGTTTTGGCTTGTTTTTCTCATTTGTATTGGTGAGACTTTTTAATGAATTGGAAGGTTAAAGGAAGATAAACTTTGGATTTTCAAGATTTTGTAGTATTTGCCTCAAGTACTGCAGCTGTAGATTCTGAGCTATGGTAGTGATGATTATTACATGGTCTTTAAAATTAAATCCTGCCGTTACTTGGCGGCACATTTCTGACTCGGATTAGCCTCCATCTTGGCAACACTTTTAGCACTAATATGATGCTCATTCTAAAGCCCTTACCTCTGTCTTCAGTAGGTCAGAAAGCAAACATGTCTAGAAATCAGTAATAGAGGTCAGTCTGTTTCAGCAGTTAAAGATGTTTGGATGCTACTTCTTCCGTGAGTTTTTCTCATACATGTCATTCTCTGTGGGCACATTTGCAATAGTAAGTCAGTAGATGCTCTTCACACTGGGACATGTTAACCACAATGCAGGGTTGATTGTTAGGGATTGCCTCATTACCCAAGGGCAAGTAAAAATTTATCGGGGCAAGTTAATTCCGAAAGCCACTTGTCCCACTGGGCAAGTTGCTCAAGTCAATTAAAGTTGAGTGCATGGCTTGGGGTTAAATGATACAGTAGGGTTTGCTAACACCCTCCTGAGCCGTGACCATCGTACCCCCCTACGCACTTTGGTCTCCAATAAATGCTACCCTTACTTTAACACTGTGTGTTACCAGTAAAGTTTCAGTTGTCTTGCCTTTATTCTCTGCCATTTCGGGGCAAGTAAAAAGTTGTCAGTGCAAGTGAATTCTTAATAACACTTTGCCCACTGGGCAAGTTGGTTTGAAGATAGTGTACAGTCCTGCAGATCTTGAACTTCTTGAGGTTGTTCATGTTATGCTGGTTCTGCTTCTTCTTAAAATTTGTTCAGCAAAGTGTTTTTCAATTAATCTCACTCAGTCGACAGACGAACGCGAAGACTCCATCGAAAGTGGACAGCGTACGAGAGACGCTGATGAAGTTTGACAAACTGTACACGACACAACGACACCAGGTCTGGTCTTCACTGAGTGACAGTTCTGAGAGTTTGAGAGAATTGGAAGACAAGGAGGAACTTAAAGATAAACTTCTCTTTTCTGTTGTTGTGGTATGTCAAGGTTCAGTTTTAACATTTATTCTAAGAGAATTCAGGTGATATTGTTTTTACTATCAAGCTTACAGTATATTTGATCAATTCATGCAGGATTGTTTGTTTTATAAGGTAGCCATCTGCTGCGCGGGCCCGTCAAACGCGCCTCTAGCCTAACATTCACAAATCACAACTTTTGAAAGCTTAGGTTATGGCAGATTGAAATAGTGAAGCTCGCCACCATTTTTTGTCATTTCTACACTAAGTCAATGGCAGGCGCACTCGACAGACACCTTGGGGAAAGTAAGTTTGTTTGGATTGTTATAAAGAAGGTGGGATAATTTCACCTCCGGTTACAAACTTTTTCGTTGCAGTGAATACATATTCATTTGAGACAATACTGATTCATAAGAAAACATTCCAGTGTTTGTACATGGAAGTGTCACAAAAATGGAATGATAAATTTCCTTAACAGGGCATTTGATGGTCACCCCTTTATTCTATAAGAGATTTACTTGCTTCTGTGACATGGCTTTCTTCATTTATGGTAGTACTGTATAATCAACAATCCACATACGTGGCAAGTGTCTTTTTCTATGAACATGTTTCCATCTGTTCATACATGAGGCAAGGGAGGGGCAGGTTGCATCGCCCCCAGTCCTCCTCATTTTCGCAACCCCAGCAGGTAAGAGGCTGTGCAATTCAGCATTTTCACCAGTCGTTGAAATTCCAGGAGCACCGCTAGTCTAAGCCATGGTTCACATGTGATGGTCATGTCAAATTCTGTTAAAAATTTCCACAAAATAACCACAAAACTCCAACTTTATGCCAGGTTTGATAGATGATCGCCATGCTGACCGCAGTCTGTTATTATTTCCACAGCTGTCCTTTCGAGCAGCCAAGGAGACCTTACTGAATATCAAGCACAGCGTCGGTTCGATGCTGAACCTCTCAGGCATGGTGAACAGTAATGGTATGAATGACCTGAATAAACCTACATCCACTGACCGGACAGAAAAGGAACTCTACCTCTTCTTGCAGAGCCTCGGCGATAAATTTGACATGTTACCGATGGTTCAGGTCAGTATCAGTAGGTGAATGGACAAAAGAGTTTGCCTGATAAAGGAAGGGAACTTATATGATAGATTGATTGATTAATTGATTGGTAGATATATTGATTGGGGGCCTGCATGCTTCTCCCAATTGCAGAAAATACCAAAAAAGTCATTAGAAATTGATCGCAAAGCCGAGAGAAATGTGTCAGAATTTTCGACGGTGAAAGATTCAAGGCCAAAGATGTCAAAGGTTGATTTGTTAACAGCATTTGCACGTTAACTCATTTTAAGTGCTCATTATGTTGCTACGAAGTCTAGCTCATTCTGTAATGTACTTCAATCTGATGTTAAGAAAAATTCGTGTTTGGTGATTTGTGGACATTATTTTAAGGTGGATATCAGTTCACATATGGGTGATTTATCTTTGCAATGATAGCCACATCTCAACCTTTTCATCATTAACACAAAAAAATGTGAGACATCTCAAGAGATTTTTACAAATTTGCCTTAAGAAAAATGTGAATTTTTCAGTTTGAGATGGTAGAGTCCCAAGGAGTAAGAAACATGTGATTGGTGGGCAAAGAAATCCATATGAACATCGGTCAAAACATTGCCCAGGTATGAGGACCTGTGGTAAGCATTTAGATGGACTGTAACCATTCATTTTTTCCATCTTGCTCTTCTAGTATAACTTCAGCAACAAACTCAACTCCCAAACTGTTAGGACACCGACTAGCATTCTGCTGTAGCATATTACAAAGTGAATTCCATAGCCAGCATGATACTGACTGCACTTGTCATACACACTGTGTCAAAGCCGTCCAATTGCAGCCATTTGAATATCCAGCTTTAAATTGGAAAACGAGAATTGCCTGTCTTCACAGACAGACTTTCCAAATGCTCCTTCAGTATTTGTGATGACTGTGACCTTCCTGTGCCTTCGCTTGTAAACATGATATCTCAAGAACTGAAAGTTGCTTAAACTTCAAAGTTGGTGTTGAGGTAGTCCATAGAGATTAGATGGTCCCTTCACTTTTTCAGGTAGGTCAAAGGTCATTTAAGGTCACCAGTGGGGATAGTCTGAAAACCTATTAATTAGGATATCTCAGCAACTAAAAGTTGCTGGAACTTCAAATGTAAAAGATTGGTAGCATTTGATAAGCAGGTGATCTCTTTCAAGTTATGGTGAGGTCAAAGGTCACATTGGGTCATTAAAGGACATAGCTTGAAAACCTGGTAAACACATTATCTCAGTGAGGGAAAGTTGCTTGAACTTCAAAAGATGGTAGGTAGTCCATTGTGAGTAGATGATCCCTCTTCTTTTCCAGGTAGGTCACAGGTCATTTGAGGTCACCAGAGGAGAACTGTGAAAACCTGTTATGTAAGCTATTTTAGCCGCTGAAAGTTACTGGAACTTCAGACTCTTAACCTTGGTTGCTCTTGATGATAAGACGATCTCTGTCAGGTTTTATGAAGGTCAAAGATTACACAAGGTCAGTAGAGGACATAGCTTGAAAACCTTGTAAACACTGTATCTCCAGAAGGAAAAGTTGCTGGAACTTCAAACGAAGTGTATAGTTTGGCCATTGTGAGTAGATGATCCCAATTGTTTTTCATGGAGGTCAAAGGTCATTTGAGGTCACCAGTTGTGGAGTTTGAAGACCTTGTAAGGAAGATACATATCAGTGACTGATTTGATTTAGACATGGTATCTCAAGGAGGGTAAAGGGAGTGAAATTCAAAATTGGTATGTTGGTTATTCTTTCTTCATCATAATTATTAGCAAGTAATCACAAAGTCCTTTGACTTTCTGATTTCTTCCTATTGTCCAACAGGAGGTGAGAACAAAGCTGAACAATGCTCTGCGGAATTACTCCGCATGGAGCTCTTCCCCATCTCTCGATGATTACATCAAGAGATGTGTTTTCCTGGCATGGAAGTTGACGATCCTTCAACCGCCTTTGGAGGCCCACTACGACATGTCCTCGTTCAACCCTCACTTCCATCGGCGATCGCCGGGCTCGAATCCAAACTCAACGCAGATAAAGGTTTATCTTTGGCCTTCCTTGATAGAGTCAGATAGCACTAGATGTGTCTACAGGGGAATAGTATCAACATAATATTAAAACAAAAAAATGTTTCTTTGGTGTCATTCCTCTGGTTGCCCAGTTGGATGCTGGATACTTACCTCTCGATGTAATGATTGGTCTATGACGAAGAAAAGAAATTTTTGGAGCAATGATTTTGTTGAAGGTGTATTCATCATGTACAGAGTGATACCTGTGTTTCTGTTATGCTGGGCAGTTCACAAAGGAATTGAAAGCTCTGTCCTGTGAAAATATCACAATTGTCTCAGGGTGTGGCTCAAAGCAATTATCTAGGTTGTGCACACTAGGAATTATTTTCCACACAATACGCCACATGATCCAAAATGTGGGGCATAACAAGAAAGGTGGCTTACATTGACACACAACACATCAACCAATTTGTGCAGCACTAGCAGAAGATGTTGTCATTTGTTAAGTCAACTTGAAGCTTTGGAAGGAAAGTGAGCAGACAACAGCATTCTTCAAAGGCATACTGATCTACAAAGAGGTCCATGTTATGATGTCAGTCATGTTAATAGCCTCTACATGAATGTGACATGAGTTTTGAATTTGATTTCCAGCAACAATCCATATGTTACCTGGCTTAAATTCATGTGATCAAGACCTTTAGGAAGAATGTTTCATGGTCATATGGAATGTTCCCTGTAGATGACCAACAATGCTCTACGCATTGGCCAAGTTTTTACCTTACAATCTGCGTGGAGTAGACGACTTTTATTCGCAACTGTCACTTTTGTTGATACTTCGCAAATGTCCAGCACCCTATGGCGGTGTTTTGTTAGTGACAGAGGAAAACATTGTCTACACCGCAAGGAGTGTGATTTGAGAAATTGGTCACAGTGGTCAAATTTTATGAAGAGTCTTCAAAATAGCAGTGCATCTATTATGATACCTAGTTTTCAGTAGTTTAGCACAAATACATCGACACAAACATGCTGCAAGCGGAAGCTGTCCCACAGTCACTGCCTCTGATTGTTGTCTCCGTTCTGTGCAATTGGTTTTGAAATTCAATTGTCGTGGGTTTTCCACATCACACACAGAGTTGCTACTTTATATTTTTGTATGCCTAGTTTGATAACAGAGTATTGACTTTAAATATTGTAAAGGTCCAAATATTGTAGTTGTATGCATTATTGAGCCTCAAAGACAAACAGACATTTGACATTTTGGCAAACATTTGTTGCATTACACTGTATTTGGAAACTAAGATATTGCACACCTTGTATAACTATTTCTTATTTGTATATTAATAAATTTAATTTTTGTGCACAAAAAATTGTATTCATCACACTTCCAAAAATTATGCATTTGAAAATACTTTTCTTCATCAACTATGTTACTGAGCACTGTAATTTGAAAAGTGAAATTGAGTCACCTTCAGAGTACAGCTAACCATGAATCACAAATCTGTACTTGTCATCAAGAAGTCACATGAAAAAGTTGATAGTGAAGACCACATTAGAACCATGTTTGTATTTATTTATTTATTGTTTTGATTCATCAGTTAATTCCACTGGCGGTAGCACTAGTGTTTGTAGACGATGCAATGTAGTCTTGCCTTTCTAGGTTTCCCTTTAAGAATATGCATTATTTGCTTACTCTTCCTCTTTATATTGTACAGTAGATTAAAATTTTTTCGGTGTTGAATACATTGAGGCTCGTGTGCTCATTATAGGGTTCTCTCAGCCTGGAAAAGTCATATTTTATTTTCACTCTCCAGGTCTTTAGAAGTCACAAAAGCTTTATGAATGGCAGGTGAAGGAGAAATCATGCAATTTAGAACAAACTGCTATTTTTCTTTACAAGTTAAAAAAGTTACTTTCTATTGTGATCATTGCGCCATTATTCATTGATCAAATTCAGTCACAAGATGGTCATGTAAATGTCATGAAATAGTCTTGGAAAAGTCATGACCTTTTATCAGTAAGGTACAGGAACCATGTCAATTTTAGTTCTAGCCAAAGTCATTACATATATAGCAGCAATATTCCTTGCTCAGACACTCTTACTGTTTGTTTTCAATTTATACCAGATTAGAAGAATTAAAAACTGTATAGTCATGATAAACCAAATGGACTTATTTGACCATGGATATTTATTAGCTCTTACAATGTATCAGTAACTTGAAGTGCCTTATTTAGTCTGCTCTATCATTTGCAAATTATCAGAAAATTTGATATACAAGAGCGATCATTGTTACGTTAAGTGGGTGTAAAGGAAGGTCTCAAAGGTCTGGCAATACTTTACAAAGTCAATCAACCACCTCATTATCTACAAACTTGACTGTATAATTTATACGAAGAGTGAATTACCCATCATGCACTGCAATTACTCATGTTAAGAGTATTCAAGGTACTTTGAAACTGTTTCTCGTGTTCAATTCTTCCTCAGTTCTTCTGTCACATTTAGATGAGCTCGGAGAATGTATATAGAGGCTTTTCCATTGAGTGATGTGGATGTTCTGATCTATTGCACCCACGGTTTACCCATGCTTTTTAGAGGATTCCAGTGTATTGTGAGAATGTAACGAACTGTATTTTTGTATGCAATTCCTTTCTTATGTTGAAAGTTACATATTTTTAGCACAAATTGTTGTGATGCCTTCTAGAGTTATGTGGTCGAATATGTCCCTAAGTTAGTATGCTTAAGAAGGTACCCTGAGTTGTTTCAAGAAATTCAAGAAACCAGGGCATTTCTTGCGCAGTTGTTTGCAAACTTGTATTTCATCAAATTAATAAAGTGTGTGTGTGAAACATTGATGCAAAACATTGTTACTGGCAGGCTAATTTGCAACAAAACATATGGCTGTTGTTTTAAAACGAAAAAAAGAACACTGAAAAGCCTATTTTTGATCACAATCAAAACTAAAAGGTTGTACATTCTCCTTTTGGGAAATGTCTGGGACATGATGATGTGTGGACTCAGTTTTATATGATCTCATTTTGAATAAGGGAAGACTGTTTATGGTGTCGCAAAATGTTTGCAGGGGCTCTTTGTTAAAATAGCATTAAGTGGCAAGTTCTTGATTATATTTTTGTTTGAGTATATGATTAGTTCATGGAATACACCTCTCATGCAAAATCACCGAAAAATTCAGTGTTGCAAAGGTTACTCCTTTGTCTTATTAAGAACAGTACTACTGTAAAAAATATATATGGTAAGTTCACTTGAAATAACATTCTTTTTTGACATGATCAAATACTCATTGTCTTTGTGCAATGCTTTGTAAGCATTTTTTTTTTTCAATGGGCGTATTTGCATTTTTGTGTTAGACTCCTTTTCAAGTCTTGAGCAGTTGTGGTATATCTGACAGGTAGATTGTTTCTCAAAGTAGCTTCCTCTGATATCTCAGTAAAGCTTAGGAAAATTTAACAAATGAATTTCTGATAATTGCATTGGATTGTCTGTTAGCATATGCCTAAAACGAGTACATTTTTTTTTAGGACAAAAACAATCTTGTCATTACTTTTCTTGGCAAGTTGCATGTAATGAGTGAATTTTTGCGGAGGCTCATTTTTACACTAAAGAATTACCATACTTTTAGTGAAGGCATTAAGTTTGGATAATAAATCACAAATTTGGTAACAAAATGCCAACAGAATTTTTTAGCAGAAGAAACATTCATGTCCAGGTGTTACATTGAAGTATCTGATGTAATGCAATGCACTTTTGAAGATGTTGTCTTTTTCAAAATGCTATTAAGGGTTTTACAGTCATGGAAAACCTGGAAAAATCAAAATTTGGAAAATTATATCAAAGTCTGGAAAAACTTTTTTGAAATGCAAGGAAATGGAAAATTGATTTCCTAGAAAGTGCAGGAACCCTCCCTAAAGACCTAAGTTTCCTGTCACTTTTAAACCTGTTGGTAAAAGTCTCTGTACAAGTTATGCGTTTATTTTTCTGTTTTTTGTAGCTCAAATTTATTAAGGGGCCGTTCAGAGCCAATAGCTCGATGATACTTTTGCTTTGTAGTTCTTGTTTTGTCATTGGTGTATGTGGTAGAGTCCCCAGGTATTCAAACTATCCTCTTATAAAATTTACATATATCTCAGTCTATTGTATGTAGTGCATTTTATAACAGAATTTGTAAGTAGTGCTACACAGTCATATTCAATTTGCCCTCTTTTTTAATTTTCAAATGCACCAGAAGTTCTGTAATAAAAGAAGAAAATGAGGCTGATGGTCCAGCAATGTTGTAAACTTAATAACTCCTTAATCGATGTCTCAGTTCATTTTCACCTCTCTCGGTCAAGGTTCTGTTATTCTTCACGTCTTCGAAATACAAAGATTTAAAAGGATTTGATGTTGGGTCTTCTTTGTTTTAATTTTCTGAAATAATTTGTGTCGTGCATTAACTCTTTCATTTCTTTTTTCAGTCTGTAAGTTGAAAGGAAAACTCCTCAGCAATGAAAAACGAATCATGGCCTGTTGAACCTATAGTGAAAGTATCACTCTCCCATGTACAGTGTAGAAGTAGATCTGAGGACTTGTAGGCTTGTAAAATTCATGAATGGCTTGCAACTATTTACAAGGATTACGAAAGATGCAACAAAGCCGTTTCTCAGGTTGTCAAACATTTTTGCCACTTGGCTTTAGGCAAGGATTTGCAAGATAGGTTTGCCATCGCATAGAAGGGAAAGTATTGAAGAAATTTCAAAGTAACCATGAATTATTTTTGCCATGCTCTTGAGTTGTAACATCAAGGTGCCTGTTACCATCAAATGCAGTGGGGAGCTGAGTTCACACTTAATTCCAAGAATTTCAAACAGAAAACGCCAGGTCTAATATTCATGGCATCAGTTTGTTATATTCTATTTCAGATATCTCTAATTAATTTCAGATAGCTCCAAATCATTTACAGATATATTTAAGTTATTTCCAGATACCAGATATTAATTTTTGTTTCCTTGCTGAAGGTAGGCAAGGAATCTATGTGATCATGTGTGTTTGTGTGTGTATGTGACACCCTGGCTTGTAAACACTATCTCAAGAAGGGAAAGGTGCTTTAACTTCAAAGTTGGTGTGTTGGTAGTCCATTGTGAGTAGATGATCGCTTTTGTTTTTCATGGGGCCAAAGGTCATTTGATGTCACCAGAGCCTAAACTATGAAAACCAGTCAAAGGGAGATATCTCAGCAACCGAATGTTGCTGGAACATCAAAGTATCATTATCGGTAGCACCTAGTAAATTGATATTGTCTCTCATTTTTATGGAGGTCAAAGATCTTTTGAGGTCAATAGAAGATATAGTTTGAAAACATTGTAAACACAGTATCTTAAGAAGGGAAAGGTGCTTGAACTTGAAAGTTGGTGTGTTGATAGTCCACTATAACTAGATGACCTCTTTCGATTTTCATGGTGGTCAAAGGTTATCTGAGGTCACCAAAGGTTAAAGTATGAAAACATATGAGGATGATATCTCAGCAATTGAATGTAACTAGCACTTCAAACTGTCAAATTGGTAGCAGCTAGGTGATGAGTAAATGATCTCTGTTATTTGATGGAAGACCTCCATGGAAGACCGAGAAATCATGTTTTCATACTTAGTCAAATGTTAAAATCACAGAGTTAACGATCTTAGAGATTTGCATTTATACCAAAAGCTGACATTTGTGGACCCACTTGTAGATAACAATTATGAAGTATTTTGGGAAGTCAAGTGTCACATCTTGTTTTGTGTAACCTCCAAGCAATTATTTAACATTACCTAACATAGCATTTTACATTTATCAACAACTTTGCCAGCAACTCTCTGTCAAGATTAACAAAGTACTTTCTTTTAGTCACCTTTCCCAATGGAAGTTATCTTTAGGTAGGGAAATATTTTCCAGGTCGCCTTTGCAGACTTTTAACCACACTTTGGAGTGAGAACTTTGTATCCACTTATGAGATTTGTTACCACAATTTTCACATGTGGTTTACATTCTTGTGTTCTGTCTTGTCATTTCCTTCATTATGGTCCCTTTCCTCCCTTGGTCACTTTGTTTAAAAGTGATTGTGTGTGTTGGGGGAAAAAAAAAGGAGATTAGCCTGAGGAATCACACAGTCCTTTGACTTTCTGGTTTGAGGTATCAAGACTTAACTTCAACAAGAAAGATAAATCATATCAAAAATGAGAATGAGATATCAAAAATCAAGTTTATTGTATCCAACAAGAAAAATTTATATACAACCACACATTTTCAAGAGTATACTTTCACAGAATTTAGACTAATCACAACATTGAGTACTGTTGCTTTGTTTACAAACACAGCACAACTGAGAATGAGTTCATCTAGTCCAGTGTTGCTAGTGCGAAGCATTTGCCACTGGCTACTTTTTGCCTGCTTTCCATTATTAGTTAATATCAGAAAAGGCCATGAGGCAGTTGATAACTTGATACTAGTTGATGCTTCTCTGCAGAAAGAATGTAATCAGTGGAATAATAAATTATGCTAAAATTGGTTGTTAAAGCTCTATACTTAACGTTTTTGAAATGTGAAATGCGACTTCCTTTTGTAAACTTGTGGTAAATCCGTATAATGTGTTTTTAGCGTCAAATATACAACACAACTGTATGAACTTAATTTTAAAGCTGTAAATGCACTGCATGAAGAGACATATTAATAAACTGCTCTCAGTACTTCTGCAGTATCTAGCAAACTTCTCATGTAAAGTCAAACGGCGTTCCATAGGATGAGCATACAGACCAACTGAGTGGGACTGAGAGTGGGTCTGCCGAGAATTTCCTCAACTGTCGACTTCATCATTCACTATTAAGAATCAGAACAAGCGGAGAGGTGCAAGAAAGTCCTTTGATAGCTGCTGTATTCTTTACAAACAACTAATTAATCCTCAGGCAGGTATATACAGTGTACTGAGATAGTAAACCTAGCCGAATGTAGGCCTTACTTAGGCTAAGTTTAATATGTAGCCTTGTTGTACTAAGTCCTGGGCTAACCTTACGGTTGCCCTAAGTATTATTTATAATTTCCCCATTGACTTACACACTAAATCGCAAAAGCAATGCGGTCACTGAAGCCTTGTAGAAGTTTTCAACAGATATAAGCTACCACTCTTCCTTAGGCCTAGGTGGTTAGATTTTCTGCTACTGCTAGTCACAGGCGGTCCTAGCGTTAAGTATACACTATTACCTACACCTAGTATATAGCTACACCTATATGTATATATAAGTGTTGGTAATAGTGTATGTACTTATCGCTGCTAGTGCTAGAGGCTGTCCAAGTTACCATACCTTGTCACTGGGGCAAATCACACATCGCCGCGAATGATACTGCTCCGCCAGCTAAAAGTCCATAACTTTCCATAATTGCGTCAATTGGCACCGTTTCCACACCTTGTATACCTCAACTCGCCTAGGCTACTTCCTTAATCAATCCACAAAAGGACCATCTCAATGGATGAAATACCAAAAAAGTTCAAATGTCCCTGATAGTGATAGGGACTTTCACTGACCATGAACAAAATGCGCAGGAATACCCAGCTTCTACAGTAATTATGTAGGGTATGCTACCTTATTGTCACTGTCAGGCTTAACCACCTATGGAGGTCTAAATACGTAGGCCAGTTGTTTACAGGCGTGAGGCAAACACCAGCTTGTTATGCTAGGCTAAGAAAAGTAAGATTTAATTGGGTTCAACTGTAAAATACCCCGTCTCAACAAGTTTCACTGCACGTAATCCTAGTTTAGTAGTTGTATAATCAAGCCACTACAACTGAGTTAGGAATCCAGCCACAAATGGATTCCCAGTGACTGTCCAAGACTATACACTACGACTAGGAATCCAGCTGCAAATGGATTCGTAGTCAGGCAGCCATCTCGGCCACAACCAGGGTTGCCAGGTTTTCATTGGTCACAAAACACCAAAACAGCCGCCAAGTGGACTGAAGAAACGCCAAATTCGAGAAATCACTCGGCATAGATGTTAACACATATCAGGATGAAAAAATATCTCATTATATCATCTAGAAGAATATGAGACGTTCTATGCACACAGATTTCTTTGCAAAAATGTCCTAAAACATTGTGAAAGCAGAATATGATTTAATGGCAAAATTTGCTATCTCACCTAAGATCTGACTTCCAAAAGTGCTCTTTTTTGAGTGTTAATTTAAGATGAGCAGTGTGTATTTTTCACGGTATGGTGCAGAATACGTGCTGGTGTAACTGCATAGCTTGCCAAATTTTGCTGTGAGAGAGCTAATATTGGTCTAATTTTTCATTGAAATTGATACAAAATGGAGAAAAAGTGCTAAACTGAAGAAAACACCAGAAAAACGCCAAATCATAGTTTGGCATCTCCTTCTAATATTGTCCCGTCAAACTTTCCCAAAAAACACCAAATTCCCCTTTTTTGGCGGCTAAAACACCAGACTGGTGACCCTGAAATCTAGTGACAAATGGATTCCCAGTGACTGTCAATGATCTCACTTTGATTAAGAATTCAGCTGCAATTGACATCTAGTCGTAGTTAATCCACTTTGATTATAGCTCGGAATCCAGCCACAGATGGTTCCCAGTGACCAACAAGGGGGGGGGGGAGTGAGTACGAGTAGTCCTAATTGAAGAAACCTGAGACATGTTCATAAGACTAAGAATTTTTTCAAAAGCAACTATGAAGGCTTAACGTGACATCCGCTGTCCAGTATGTTTTTTCAGAAAATAGGCTTTACCATTTTAAATATGACACAGCGTCGTTATCCAAAGAACCCTTGACGGTGTCGCTGAGGCTTCTAAATGCAGCTCAGATACACCCAAGAAACACCAAAAGCATACATCATGCACAATTTGTGCATTTGCAGGGCTTTCCAAAATTGTAGTTTTTGGTGATGACTGTCGGCGGTGTTGTTGCTACAGTGGGGCTACGTTGGAATATGGATAATTGATTATTCAAATGTGGTAGAAAAGCAATACATCGTAATAAGTTAAATATTTATGATGTAGTGCCTACGAGCACCTAGTCCTCATAGAATTTCCATAATGTGCTAAAATCATGTCTCCAGAAGACCTTTCTACATGATAAAACATGACATGATAGCCAGATATACCGTACTGGTTAGGGTAGGTACCTATCGAAAAGGGATAAATGTGTGTGATATCATGTGAGGATTGGCTGCTACGAGCACATAGATCTTAATGTGGCAGGATTTTGAAAGGTTTGATGTGTAAGTACACGGTAACTTTTTCACAGTAACTTTGTCACGCTTATGTTTAAAATTAAACGTTTCCATTCACACGGAAGAATCTTTATTTCATTACCTTGCAAATGATTTAAAACTTTTAGAATTTAATCGCCCAGCTCATCCCAAAGATAGTGATTAATTGTAGCCTAGTTTCATAAGCTTTACAGAGAGCTTTACTGCTTTGTAAAGAGGTCTGAGAACAATTTTTGAAACCATCAGATACATGGTTAAGATGAGCAGGGGGTGTTTCAGTAACATTGACTCTGATTAGCTGAGCATTATTAATGGTGCATGCGAAGAGCTGCTCAGCATTGTAGTAGATTGCCAACATTGCTACTAGTTTGTTGTGCTTTGTTCAATGTTAATCGATAAAGGGCAATGTCGACAGAACAATTGAAAACTAACAATATCAAAAATCATTTCTCAGCTGTCCTCTCCCTGATTGACTTGATTTTGTTCTGTTTACTTGATTATTATTTTTACGTCGCATTGTATGGTGCTGTATTTGAATAGGAATTATCTTCCTACTTTTTTTTGTGTGTGGACATGCTACGTAGACCCTTTGTTGACTCATGTGGTCCACGCTAGACTTCAGACTGTGGGACTAATATTTCGTCAAGCTAACATTGCCTAGAACCTAGGCTAGACAACTGGGACCTGAGCTTGAAGTTGGTAGTCCAGCAGCATTTGTTGGCAGGTATGATTTGTACTAAAACTTTAACTGTGTTCAGTTGAGCCCCTGGCTAGTGGTTTAATTCTACCTGGGCAAGTCTTTGAAGTACCCTCTTCCTATTTTGGTCTGAGTGGCAAATTCTTTGGTCATAATCATGCAGTCACAACATCAAAATGCCTCACCTGACCTAGCATGTCATGGCATCGCCTTATAGTATTGCTGTCTGAAATGCATTTTTCTGTGGTCATCACAAGAAAGAATTAAATTACAAATAACAGTTCTCAACTGAAATGAAGATGCAACTGTCCTGAGGTAAATTATCTGGTATGCATTCAACAGAGTACACTCAGCTTTGTTTATTTTCAAAGCAGTTAGAGTGGGCAGAAATTTCACCGAATGGGAGAAAGCAATGGTAATGTCAGGCCTGTTCGATGCGATGGTCTTATGCACTTTAGGTTATATAGTGAGCAGCACAATTTACATAACTTTTCTTGCAACTAGTGCTGCCGAAATCTACTTTCATGTGATCTTTTGTTCTACCATAAATTCATCAAGTATGTACATGTACTGTATGTATAACACAGTTATTCTGAAGTAGAGTATTGGTTTACCATGTATATAATCACAAGCCACCGGGATCTGCCTCGAGAAATAAATGTACACATCAAAGTACTTTTCCACATAGGACTACTGGATGTATACACCCTGGACATGTTTGTTTTACAGTATCAGTGACACATCTCATTCATTGGTTTTCCACCACAATAATTGTAGAAGAATGATAACAGAAGACTTGGGAAGAGGTACAAGAGAACAGCAACGTGATTGCTGTGGGACAAATTGCTCTTTAAAAACACTTTTGGATTTAAAAACAAGAACACCTTCCTCTTCCCCCCGCCCAAAAAAAAAAAAAGAAGGAAAACAGAGAGGCAAAAAAGAAAAAGAGAGAAAAAAAACCTTCCAAATTCACAACCAAACCACCCCACTTATATACAACAATGAGTATTAACTCAGAAAAAATGAAAATAAGCTTGTCTGTAGAGATAGTGTAGAGGATATAAACAAATTTTTGTTCTGCCTATTTCGCACAAAAGTTGCCCAATATGAGAGACCCCTTCTTTGATAGTTTTGATCAACTGAGACATGATAAAGATTGGCATATAATCTGAGATAATAAGAATGTACATGTCTATTAACTGTGTTGAAGGAGAAAAACTAGATATTGAAGTCTGAATTTAGCATGTAGCAAAATAATTATCTCTACGCAGTGCCGTACTGTTATTTTGAAAATTAAACTCCAAAGTGTATTGAACTGGTCTTGGTTATAGATGGGGTAGATTTCCCTGGTAGTGATTAAAGTGGATATACAGTATCACAGCATTAATATAGGGGTTATTGTTTCATATACAAACATAGTTGTTACATGTTCTTAAACAGATCACAGGACCTGTCATTTCATTAACACTTTGTTCCCCCATGATCTACTTTCACACTTGACAAATAATGCAGCAAAGGGTTGCATGGATGCTGGAGCTGAAAGATCCGGTTTTAGTTATGTAGGATTATCCTATCGTAGCTTTTTATCAAGTAAGAGTGATCATTTTTACACTGAGTCTGGGCAACATAGTTGTGATAATTGAGAACACTAAGAAAAACTCATACTGTAGTAGTGAAGCAAAAGTAGAACAATGCGAGATGCAAAGTGAGCACACAGTTTTCTTGTGCCAATTTGGCATAACATGAATTGTCTTGGCAAGAAAGAGTTTATGTGCAACTTGTCACCAGCTTGTTTAGATTATAATACCTGGAAGATTTTTTGGTGAGAAACCATGTTTGTTGTTGTTTATTGCCGCTTACAGGAGCTGCAGTAGTTTCTAATTGTCATTTGTAGCACTTGCATCTTTTGTTGAGTTGTGATCGTATTGAAAAAAATCTTTAATGACCACATGCGTCCATCCTGTGCCTTTGTCCGTCTGTCTGTTTGTGTGTCGATCTGTCCTGTTAGTCGAGTAGTCTGAAAGCCAAGAATATTCTCAATGTTTACTGTATTGCTATGATTTACATCAGTGCAAGTTCATGTGCAAATTCTTTTATGCTATTCATTACTTTTATTTTCCTCTTCATCAGGTTTCATTATGGGGCTGCTGACAAATCCGAAAGCTCAGAGAGTAATCGAAAAATTGGTCCTTTTATCTTACAAACCGCTCAGCTTGCTGTTATATATAGGAACTTTTGTGGCTATGGCCGTTGTCAGTTCAAATATTTTCAGTGCCAGGACTTACATATCAGAAAATGCACTCCTTCCTGGGCTTGTAGAGAGACAGTACAGGACAACTTCAGATATTAAAGTTCATGCTAAATTTATTCAAGACTTATTACAAGAAGATGATGCCATACCAGTGACTTGGCTTCAGGAAACCTTTGAAAGTATTGGCCTTGACACATACTCCCAAAATTTTTCTGCTACTCACCCATTCTTAACCCCAGGAGAGGAGGTAAGAGGGACAAATGTGTTTGCAATCCTTCGAGCTCCAAGGATAGCCGGAACTGAAGCTGTGGTGTTCACAATACCATACCGTAACAAGAATGTTGAGAAGGAGCTGGGCTCTACCAATCATGGTATAGCATTGATGATGTCTTTGGCTAAGCATTTCATCCAGCAGTCATATTGGTCTAAAGATATTGTATTCCTGGTTGTAGATAAGGAAAACATTGGCGCCCAAGCCTGGGTTGAGGCTTATCACGAAACTAGTTCCGATTTTCTAGCTAGGACCCCACTACACGGGAGAAGTGGTACCATCATGGCAGCTATAAACTTGGAACTACCAGGGAGTAGAATAGATCACTTTGATTTGCGAGTCGAAGGATTGAATGGCCAACTCCCAAACTTAGATCTGTTCAATATTGCTGTCAAGTTGTGTGAAAAAGAAGGCATCGAAGCCACTTTTCATGGCCAGGGTACCCTCACATATCACCAGCTGAGAGAACTTTATGGGATCAGATACACGTCAAAGACGATGCTCTCAAATATGCTCCGTCAAGCCTCTGGTAAACCCCATGGTATACACGGATTGTTCCTAAGGTATGGGATCCCAGCACTGTCGCTCCACGGTGTCCCCAGCAGCAGCAAAAGAGGAGATCAAACCCACAGTGTTGGTTTCATTTTAGAAGGAATCTTACGCAGCATCAACAACTTGCTGGAACGTTTTCACCAGTCATTCTTCTTCTACGTTCTACCAGAGACCAAGAAATATGTCTCCATTGGTCTTTATATGATACCCATGGGAATGCTTTTGGTCATACCTACTCTTCAGGGTCTCGCACTATGGTTTCTCGTTGGGAAACTTTCCAAGGGAGACAAAAAAGATTCCCCCATCACCGAAGAAACTAATGGGCAGCATAGTTTTGTCATACCAATATTTATTGGAGTTCACGTCTGTGGATTGCTTCTGTATCTCAGTCCGGAGTTCTTTGTCATTAACTTCAGCTCTTTTTTTGGTCTCCCTCCCACAGAGGCTCTGATGACTGGTTTGGCAGCTGTTTTTGCTGGTATAACCTTGTTGCAAGCTACAAGTAAAAGACACCCGCCACAGGCTCAAACTTTTGAAGGTCAAACCAAAAAGTGGATGCTTCTCAAATGCTATGCATCAGTTTGGCAGGCCATCAGTCTTCTTGCACTCTCAATGATAAATTTCTCATTTGCCTTTCTAGTTGGTATTTTCACCATACCAGTTTTCGCCCTCTGCAAGCCTTACCAGAATTTTGCTTTGTCAACCGCATACAAAGCACTGTTGCTGCTGGTGTCACCTCCGGCTATACTTTTCCTGCTGATTTCTATTCACAATGTTGTTTTCCTTGAGCAGTCAATTTCAGTGGACCTGTTCCTCAATGCGGGTACTGCTGTTTTATCTGCTATCCCTCAAGCTGTGATTGATCAATATCTGTTAAATGATTGGACTTTTGCTGTTTTCTGTTTGGTTCTGTTTCCAACCTGGCAAATGTTTTGGGTTTGTTCATCAGTGAAATGAATTTTATTAGAGCAGCACAGAGAGGAAAGAAAGAGATATACTGAATCAGTGATGAAGTTTAGTGGTACTCCTGGTGTCCGAGATGACCAAATTCTCCACAGGACAACCAAACTTTGGTACAAGGTCCTTTGGATGACCAAGTTTAGTAAGGCACAGTGCTTGAATTGTTCAAATGAAGATTAAAATTGCTCCAATATCTGAAACACTGTGAGATGAAATATGGTGTTAAAGTGCTAGATGAATGTGTGTCAATGGTACACCGACCTAGAAATACAGTGTATGCTGTAAGTCATGGCACGATTTTTGGCAGGACTACTTAATTTTTTGAAAAGGAAACCTCATTTAATATGCTAGTTGTCCTTTGGACTACCAGATGAAAATGCTTAACCTTCAACACTGTCAGAGGGCGCATTCTAGGTAATGTGCTATGTTCTTGAATTTAGGTCTCTCTGTATTTGGAAAAAAATTATTTGCTTTACAAAACCAATATATATGCAAGGAAAAGAAATGCAAGTTGTACCCTAAGAACATGTGTTAAGTGTGTGCCTTTCATACTAGAGAGACCAGCGTAGAAAGCAGCATTATGTTGCTGGCCAACACCAGTGTGGTCTCTTTAACATAGCTACAAATAGTTAATACTGGGTCAGTGTATGGACTGAATAAACTTCGTAAGCTGATTCTTAGTATAAGTATTTTGGTGTACTACGTATAGTTTTCTGAACTATATTTTGATACAATATACATATCGCTTTGAGCAAAAATCAGTTTCAATGTCATTGGCATATCGCAAAGTACCAGATGCATTGATAAACTCCAAATGCATTCCGTCAAGTTGATTTTAATAGTCATTTAATGTTTATTACAGTATACCCTACATACGACGTGTACAGTAATACACAACATTGGTCTCATTCTCCAGCTGTTTACAGATATGATGGTAATAAAATTTCCGGGAAGAGCAAGCCATTTAATCCAATGAAGCCAAGTTGGATCCTACAGGGAGATGGTGGGCCAGCAACCAGCCCCTAAGTTTGAACTAGAGAATGACAGAAAATATGTTTATATTCTGTGAGGTTCGTTTCACCCCACTCAGAGCAATCGCTGGGTCCACCCCCTACCCCCAAGATATCTACTACTGATTTAACTATACGGTCTGAAGGTGATGCTGGTTTTCATTGATGTCAAAGGTCAGTCAATGTAAACCTATTTAGAAAATAATTTACCTTTATGATAAGGTGATCGGGTAGTGTTTTTTTTCTTTCAAGAAGGTCGTCAGAATGAAACTTCTTGAAACATATCAAGCATGATTTTCAGGTGACAGTTGCTTGAAATGTAAAACTTGTTCATGTAGGTTGCCTCTGGTAAGTAAATGGTCTACTCCTTTTGAATGATGATTATATGGCATCATAGGTCAAACTTTTAGACTGGTACAAGTGGTATGTTAGTTGTAAACATTACTTGATCCTCAAACTTAAGTGTGATGGCAGGCTCTCCTAGCAGGATGATTTCTTATGAAGGTCAAATGCTATTTGAAAGCAAGATAGGTCAAAACAAGTTCTTTGCTAAAATTGAAAATTGTTTGAAGTTTTGAATGCTCTAGCCATTGGTAAGTTGATGTCCATGTTTAGTCCATGTTCTGAGCTTGTGATATTATCTCATTTTGTATAGTTTGAGGTCATTGAAGTGAAGTCAAACTATGTCCACAAATGTAGGGAACCCAGAGTTGGTGAAGTTTTCAACTCGTTTGTTTGTTTCGTGGGTGTTCCCTTTTGCATTTCGTGAGGGTCGCATAAAAATTAAAGTCGACTGAATTGAAAATCTGGAAAATTGTCATCAAGATTCAAGTTCGTTGACTATAGGTGCAGCAATTGTGCACAGTGCCTCATACCTTTCCACCTAGTAAGCTGAAAAAAGGGTAGGTGGCGCACAGTGGTAGTCTAAAAATATTTGTCAAGAGATTCACGCGTACTGTTTGATCCTGGTTCTAAAGCTGTAATGTGGCACGAAACTCATAAAAAAAACTGTGGTAGGACGTATGCTGAGAATATTCAGGAAACTGCAATTTCGAAACCCTTAAATTTTTTTCTGAATAGCCAGTACACCTGATCCGATGGTGATGTACTTGCGTCACTTATTACCACTGAAGAACACAAATGCTTAACTTCGGGGATCGTTTCCACACGGAAAGAATAAATATCTGGTCTGAAAGTTGCTTTTGATGCAATACACATCTTTTTAATAGCTCTACACTCATGAATTTGCCCAGAAATAAAATGCACATAGTGGCGAAAGAAAGGGACCGCTGACCCTCCCCGCAAAGGCCCAGTGTGCGCAAAGATACAAAAACAAAGGAAGACAAGAATGAGAAGAAAAAAGAAGTCAAAGAGAAAGTCGAAGGAAAGTGTCATAGTTTGAGTTATTTTCCTGTTGGGGAAATGATGATGGCGTTGTCCATATTCAGAATTCCAGCAAGTATTCCCGTCTTTCATCAAGAAGTGTGCATATTGTATTGCCGCCCAAAAGCAAAAAAACTAGTTGTAAGGAAAAGTTTCCATCCAAGAAAATACTGACTGTGCCATTTCCTAAATCAGCAAAGGGCGATGTAGGGTAAATTTTTAACCTTCAAATTTTCTGGCGTACTCCTCGCCAACTGTTGGTGGTGCTCCACATAGATGAGGCACTCACCCCACCACTCATCCCCCTTCCTTAAAAATTCGTTTTAGGTCTAGCTTACGGCAGGAGATTTTGGGTCAGATAACCGTACCTCCACTTTCAATAATAAATCGACGCCCATGCATGGTTTCTCCTTTATATTATTGGACTTTTTGTAAATTGTATGGGATCATGAGATTCTCTAGGGGCGTAGCTAAAACTGTTTTCTAGAGGATCCTGAAACTCACGAGTAAGGATGTCATGGGGGTGATTTAAAAGAAAGTTACAGAGTGAGACGGAAATACATTGCACTCTAGCTGGTACAGTTAGGCAGGGGGGAGGGGTTACACTGAGACCGGGAGGGTCCCTCTCCTAAGATCAGCTTATGCTGTTAAGTTGATACAACATTCGTAATGAATTATTGTAACCGAACTTTATGTGTCGGCATCGTCACCTTTTATATCTTTGTTACATTTGTCCATCATCTCATCCATCAACCCCGCACGGAAAAGTCGAAAACGCCAAGTAAAACTTCTAGGGAACACCAGCCTCAATTTTGAACAATCAAACGTCTAAAAAAATGCTTCAAAATGACGAATATTGGTAATAATAAGTTTATGTATCATAACATAACAAGGCTAAGGGCAAAGGAGGGCAAAAGCCCCGTAAGATGCCCTGTAATCCAAACCCACCCCCCTTCGTTAAAGAAAAAAATTTTTAACCAAACTGATACCCAACAAAGCCCAGCAAAATCAGATTCTGCCACAGTCACGATAAAACTTATCAATGTTGCCACTGAAGCTATTAACTGAAGTGGAATTTACAACCCAATCAGGCAGACTATTCCACTCATTGACAACTCAATGTGAGAAGCTAAACTTGCTCACATCAAGCCTAGAGAAGCAAGTTCACCAGCTTTTTACAACGGCCACGAAAAGCCACGAAAACGGGAATTAGGACAAACCGCTAAGTTATCACAATTAGAGAATTCCTGCCAGACAGGAATGTGAAAACCTGCAACGTATCCCCCTGACCCTTCTAAACTCAAGAGTAGTAAGTTCCAGACATCTGAGCCTATCATGAAAAGGTAGATGACGATGATTATTATACAGACTCACTATGCAGAGTATTTATTTTTGCTTTTTCCCGTAAAGTGACATGAGACAACTAACCACAAGCGAAAACCATAATAATGTATTCTCCCATGAAACGATCTCTTGCAGTATGTTAGTGAAGTAAAGAGCATACCAATCCCAAGGTTAACAACTAGGCAAACATAAAAAAAAAATTAAAAAAAAAAAAAAAAACAAACAAACAAAATGGTCGAACAGAGAAACTGCTATGTAACAGATACTAATGGAATATTATTGTTCGAAATAATACCGTAATAATTTCATGTCATGTGTCTACGTTCAGTCATTCTGTTGTGAGATTAAACTAATGAGATAGGATTTGCCCATTCATTGCCAGTCACTCGCGGATTGCAATTTTGTTAAAGCGTCTATAACTGCCCTCCCGTTTTTCCCTCCGCCAGGACAGCGGTCAAGAATAGTGACGGTGAGTAATTTTTCCCCTCACAAAGATAATACCTTGCTACGCCCCTGCTTTGTTGCAGAGGCCAAGTAGTCAACAGTTGACAGTGAATGGGTTGTTTAAAACAAGTCAGCTAAACAAACTAATATTTGGATGAATTATCTTAGGCTATAAAACACAAGTGCGCCACACCATCAGGAACTTTTGATTGCGTTGTTTTGAGGGCGTGTGGGCACAACTGTCAGAATTCACAGTTTGCATTTATGTACATTGCTATTATATATCACCATAGAAAATCACAACGTGTTTCAAAAACAGGAGTTGTTGAGTTGATATGACAATAAAAAGGTGTACAATTAATTCAGAAGTTCATTAGCAAACTCAAAAAATAATTTTCCTTTAGTTTGAGAGCAATTTAGCTACACTACACCGCATATGAAAAGGCTGCCTATTGTTGAAAAGATTTTCTCCTTTCCAATCACCAGCATCATACAACAAAGTACAACAATTAATTTTTAGGACAATATTTGTTCTTTAGTAAAAGAAAAGAAAATGATGAAATCTCAGGTTAGTTCAAACAGTGCAAGATCAAGAAATAACTTTGGTCAGAAAGATCTTTTTATTTACCTCCGTGAGTCGTAACTGTCGAATTGAGGATTGTTTGGAGAAACTCCAAACTGAAACTTGTGTTTGCGTGTCTTATAAATCGGTTGAACACACTGACGATTTTCATTTTTTTTTCTTTATTTGTCAGTCGTTGCCTTATTTGTGTCTTTTCCAAAGCAGAAACCTGGAAAAGCATGTTGTCCATACCTGCTGCTAAACACAAAATGGTTTTGGTTACAGATCACAGCCATATTACACTGAGTATTGACAGCAAATTTGTGTGACGTTCCTTCATGTAACGTCTTCATGGAACAACGTTTATAAATTGTTTTTTCTATGTATTTAATTTTTCTCCATTAAAAACTAAAATGAATAAAAAAAACTCACAGTAACGTATATTTACTGAACCAAAATATTTTCAGTAAAACATAACCTGGCTATCCTGGTGATAACAGTACATACACCGGATGGGCTCGGGAATGTCGGCCAAAAGCTCTGATCCAGGGAGATGTTACCTGCTGTCGGTACGTCCTTTAAATTTTTACACTTTTATTCTTTCGTAACCATTTCGTCTTTCAAATGGGACGTTAAAATGTATGACCATCACCGGCGGATTTAAGGGGTGTGGGAGGGACGGGGACGACTGGTCCCATTCCAAGTCAAACCCCCCAAAAAAACCCATTGTTTCCCGAAATTCGATTTCTTTATCGAGAATTATAGGTCTACCTATGGGCCTTCAAACCTAAGAAAAAGATTTCTCTTTAAAAGATGACTTCTGCGAGAGGCCTAAGATATAACTTCACAATTGCTTTTCAAACTTTTTTTTTTTTTAAATGTGAAATATCAGTTCTTTTATATTTCAGCTAAGCGCAGTTTATGGCTTAAAGGATGCCTACTTTTGCACCAGATTCTGTCTAAGGTTACCTGATAATTGAAACTTTCTCGACAAATCTAAAATACGATTGGACATGATTTCTCATATTTCAGTCTTGGAGCGATTATGGTGCAAAAATTTGAAATACTTGTTAGAATTTTCATGTCTCAGTGCAGCACAGTTTATGACTTAAAACATGCCTACTATTGCATCAGACTGTGTCTACGGTTACCTGGTAACATAAAAATCTCTGAACAAAGCTGAAATGCCATCTGCCTTTCTCATATTAATGTGTAAAAGCGACGACATTCGGAAAATCTGAAATACCCTATGTAATTTTTGATATGTCAGCCTAGCACATTTTATGATTTCAAAAGACGCCAAATATTCCACTGAATTGCATCTAAGGTTACCTACTGTCTCGCACTTGGGGGTTTTGCAAAGCCAACATTTTCTTGTGCGTTCCCCGCCAATAATAGAAGCGCCCCGCTGAGATAGTGGGGTAATATCGCTAATTAGTGACAAACATACTTCAGACAGTCTCTGCTAACCTAACAAAACTAAGTTTCAGTGTTCATATGAGTTCAGCCACAAAATATTTGCAAAGTTCTCAAAGAAAAAAAGTGAAAAGGATTCGTAATTTATTACTTTTCTCGTATATCACCTCAAACCCACCTGAAATATATCACCATTTCTCACAGATTGATTTTTTTCACATGACTTAAGGAATTGCAGACATGATATCCATACTTCGAGGTTGGGTACATTCAGCTCAAGTTGGGAGATGGGGGGAGGGAGGGTTATTGACAAAAAAAAAAATTTCTTGTGTGCTCCTCGTCAACTAATGGTGGCGCTCTACTTCTATAGTCGATTTCGCAGTTACTCAGCTTCCCTCTCACAACTTTTTCTTCTGTCTGTTTCACAGAGCCTGATAACGCCCTTGTTGCTAACTTGACTGCACCAATTTAATTCTTCACCCCCTCTTAATAAGGTATTCCTAGTGTCCTAAACTATCAGGGTGGAGTCGCTACATAGGCTAGTTGGAAGAAACACCCAGCAAGTCGGAATGTTTTACCTTCACAGCCCCCCCCCCCCCCCCCCATCCACCCAAGATATGTTCATAGCTAGGCTTTGCAGTCCAGCTGGAGACGTTGCGGATGCAAACATTTTGGAGTCAAATTTGACCTTTGACCCCAGAACTTGACCTATGGAATCAAAGAACGTAATTAGCTTTCCTTCTTTGTCGCATTCTGCTGAGATGTTGAAAAACAATTCCTTAGGGCCTATGCAGTAAAATCGTAAAGAGGACTAAGGACTGCAATACATCACTATCTTGATGGGTCTCCATACAACTACCTGATTAATATTTTTAAATAAACAGGAAAGGCCTTGACATGAGTTATCCCAAAAAGCCATAAAGTGATCCTCTAGCAATGTTAACAGTAACGTTTAGGCCATGTGCAATCCTTCTTCTTTGTTGAACTAATTAAGACCTAGTTCCGAAATTTTGCATAGCCCACTGAGAACTCTCACACTCACAGGAAAATTAGAGTCCGCACACAACAAATCTTCCACTTACTGCTGTGTTAGGACTGAGACTAAGACTTCAAACATGTGCAATTCCTCTAAATGTATATTCAATAAATCTGTCACTGTCTTTATGCAAAATCAGTCTAATCAGTAGGTAAACACCACAAAGAAAGTCCACGCTCTGTAACGAAGTAACTGAGTATTCCGAGTTAGTTCGTACGTGCGCTGCACAGTGAATACACGTACACTCAACCAAAGCATGCACAGATTAGTACACTACATAGCAAACTAACTACAGCAGGCATTGTGTCCATGTCAGTTGTTACTGCATTTAGTTTAGGTGTTACTTTCTGTTTTCACGCATATATTGTTGACATGTTGTAAATTTGTTTGCTATTTTGAATAAAAATGCGGTTATTTAAGAACCAAATTCCTTTCTTTTTTGTGCTTTTTTTTTACCAAAATGTCGTTTGTATGTATGAATAATGTTAATCAACTTTGGACCTGTGTATTAAATGCAGGATAATGCACGATCGGGGTTAATGCAAGCGATGCACGAGGGCTCAGCACGAGTGCATCCAGCGACAGCATTTTATGCAGTTAATACACGGTCCAGCATTGATTATTAACCTTTAATTAATTACCTATTTATCGTGATCATATTTAAGCCACATGGTATGGATTTTGGTGCAAATGGCTTTCCATACATCTGTGGATAAGTTTACTGGATGTTTTTCAAGTTTTAACAATCACTTTACGTTTGCTTTTGTTACATAAGGCAAGATTGTGTGTCATTGATGGGCGGATGTATCTAACTTTGACAGTGACTTATTGTGGATGAACGTGATCGGAAACCAATTTGTTTTAGATTAATAAATGTTCGCTTCATTATTCGCACTTACTTAACCCGAAACGCAACCCAATTGTTGACGATTGTTGATTGGGTAAAATCTAGTTCGTGCTTTTAATTCCTTTCACTCGCACAAATTTGTTCGGGCGAATAGCCTAGTCACAATATCTCTCACGGTTGAGTGAATGTGCATCACTCAGTAAACTGTAACCACAATAGATCGTCATGCGAGTGACTAATCATGGCATGGACCCACTGTCAGCAGCTGATCAGTGTGAAGTGGCGATATCGTGACTTCCTTTATTAACCCGATTATAACCCGATGTCCCCCTCTTAATGCCTTATTAACGAAGACGGAACTAAATTTTTGTGGATATCTCGGGGGAAATCCAGGACGGATTTCTAGCACATGGTTTCATAACGATCTTGGCGCTTCAGAGAACACTCCTTAGAGTCGAAGAAGGACAATCTGCTCTCATGAGATGGAATTTCAAATAACAATATTTCTATCCGTAATTGGTAGGTTGTATTTGCCAATATCATTAGATTGGTCCATAGAAGTAAAAGGCGTCACACTCATGTAGGCCTAACGTTAACCTCGTCAGCCGTCAGTCTAGGTAAATTTGAATTGAAGATCAGGATAGGGTTTTGCCTTCTAAGCAATCAAATGTAGAAGTCAGTAATGGTCAGCTAAATAAACATGTAGTTTTCAGAATGTCACGAGAAACGTTTGCGTATCGAAGGCACACTTTGCTGGTACGGTGGATATAAACTTGCTAGTGTAACACACGGGGTAACTCACCGGAACATAGGCCTATCACCGGCAGTAATGTCAATAGGATGGTAGTAACTGGGGCAGGCAGCCTTTTTGGCTTATGTAGAGCCCCCCCCCCTTCTCTTCTGAAGGATTGGGTTAATTACACATTTTTAAACCCATTCTGTGATGGAGAGTTAACGGTTTCTGGTGGTAGGCTGTTTCATTTTGTTATGATCTATTGACTGAAGAAATTTTATACTACTGTATCTTAATTTAACCCTGATCGTACTGCCTACGGCATACTCCATCAGAGGGTAATTCATCATTGGTAATCAAGATTACCAATGATTTTTTTGTGTGTAGGCAATGTGTTTGAAGGTTGGTGTGTCCCACATTCATATTACATCGGTATCCATCCAGTGAATTATTAGAAACTCATGACTACAATTTAATGGTAAATGCTGCCCAAATCTTGATTCTGTCCGTCCTCTAGGTAATCGCAACCAAGAAAAAAGAAAACACTGGTGTCTCGTCCTATCTATTGTAACTTTGGAAAATCTGAGTGTGCAAGCTTTTTTTTTTTTTTTTTGCATGCAGGAGCATCTAAAGACCTACAGTATTGACAGGGCAGCAAATTTTTTGGGCATATGCATAAAGGAACATATATAGGGTGTAAAATACATCTAATTACATACCTTTTTGCTCTTTCTTTCTCCACATCAAGTATATCGACCTATGTAACAGATTTGTGTTAAAAAAACTAGGGCTAGCTAGCTGCCAAAGACATTTTTTGTTAGAGAGTGCTCTGGCTAGAAGAGCGGAAAAAAGTGTTAATATGTGAATCTTTTTATGTTGTGGCCTGCAAGATACAGTACTGTATATTCATGAGTATTTCTTTTATGGCTCTCATTAACTTTGCAGCAGGAATATTGTTTAGTTGAAGGCCATTAATATACCTGCAGAGTCCAGTTAAACATTGATAGCATTTAACCAAATTACAACAATCCATTAAGACATACTAATGAATTATCTTGCGGGCCACAACATAGGAAAATTAAAATATTAACAGTTTTTTTCTTGCTACAGTGGTGCTCTCGAACAAAAATTGTCATTGGCAGATCAATTTTTTAACACAAATCTGTTAAACAGGTACATGCTCCTACTTGATGTGGAGAAAGGAAGCGCAAAAACTTAATGTAAGACCTGTGGATGCTCCTCTTAATACATGCAATCCTCATCACTCATGTGTGCCATGTTACAAAAACATCGCATGAGACACAAAGAGATTTATTTCCATGTGAGAAGACATTTTTCATCAAGAAATATACATAAGAAAAAGTCAATGTGAAAGGAAGAAGGCATGTGAGCAGAATATTGGGATACATACTTTTTTTATATGGCCTAGATGTGTATCTAGTAACTACTGTATAGGATTTGGATGGCCTGACAATAACGGTCATATAATTCAAGTGGGGATCCACAACTCTTAATTTTTTGTCTCCAACATGTTTGCTACAATTTATTGCTCAAAAGTTCTTTCCATATTATATCCATCATATGTATATGCGACAATTGCATAGCTCTGTTTCTTGCTCGTGAAAATTCTGGCCTCTTTTTGTAGTTGTAAAACAACCAAGGCCTTCAGACAGCCGATTTAAGAAATATTTGTGCTAAATAATGAAATAGTTTAAAAAAAGCAAAGAAGGGCCCCAAAATCACAGTATGTTATAGTTTTGTGCAAATCGACCACTTGCAAAGGAAGTTGCCATGCCCTGCATGCATGCAGCTCTTATTGACCCCAATTAAGTGCTGTTCAGTTCAAGTTAGTCCATGTTGATATGTGCATGATCTGAGACATTTTAGAAAGGCAAATGCAAATTGAGCTCATGATGCGGTAACTGCGCAGGTCTTGGTCAAATCTCATTTTCAAAATAGAGGTCATGTCTGAAATATCTCAAAACTGTTAGAGTTTTCCTCCTCCTGGCAAGGAGAAGAAAAGTTGACACACACTTTTCCATAAAGATGGGTCATTGGATATGTGTCACAAAATGAAAGGAATTAAGAAAAGGTACATGGTACATGCAAAAGAAATACATGATACCAAGGATCAGTTTGATAATAACATAACAATAGTAATAATAGTAATAAGTCTTGCATAGTGCAGAATCCAACAGAAATGTAAAAATGATTAAATAAGAAAGTTATCACTTTAATGTTGCATCTTCTTACTGTACACAGCTGCTCAGAAATAACTGACAGCATCGATAGCCACAGCTATCGGGTCAATACTGTTGGTAGTGGCGCCCCTCAGGAATGTCCCACGAAATAGACATATAGCCAATTTGCTCATTGTGGCTGTGCCCTTTTTCAACCTGAATTGTTTCCAGCCCTTCATGCAGTTTTCAATTTTGTACATTCTGATTCACAAGGATTCTCTGTATTAAATGTGATCTAAGAAAAAATATTAGGTTATAGTTCTCATTTTGTGGGTCCGAGGTAAATCATGGAAGGTCATTGCAGTGACAACTCTAAAACACACACCAATGGTGTAAAGACCTTTGTTAATTATATGTATCTTTTTGATCAAATTGTATCCCTGATGGCATATAGTTCAGGCCTTGATTTCTGAGGCATGCGAGTGTGATTGCACACCATCATTCACCTCGAATCACTAGGAGAGCAACTTTTTGCATGCACCTAGCTAGCTAGATAAGAATGGGAACTCACATGAATCCATTACAGTCTGATCAAATATCAAACCTACCACACTCCTTTACTCCCTGAGGAGTGTGATTCAAAGCACACCTGGGAATCTAAAACTTAAGACCTGATATTTTTACTTGCCTGAAACAACCCTTCTTCGGAAAATCAATCTTTCTGTCGCCAGACTGTTTTGTAAACTGTTGTTTGTGTAACAACAATGAAAGCCAAGACATTCAAAAGATAGCAAACAGTAACAAATGCCTTTTTCCATCACAGCTTTGGCCATTGGTGCTCAAACAGAGTTTGGTAATATTATTGCCAGATTTGAAGATGGTAGCACCCTGCATGACGTCGCTGGTACAGTGTACGCCGTCGATGAACGGACTTTGTACATCCGCAACTTTCACTACGATGGAACTGGACCAGGTGAGATGATCTAAATGTCTCTTCAGATTGCTTTCTTTTCAAATTGTGCACGTTTACCATTCCGTCAAAATACGGGTTAATGCCATCAGGTTCATTGGAATGGTTTACTACAAGTAATTATAAATTGGATGTCTGCAACTCTGCATATAATTGTTATGAGTAACTCATTGCCAAAGGTGCATCTTACATGATTGTACTTTATTTGGGCTTTTTGTGAACAAGGTCCCTCAGGAACTGACGGGTGCTCGAACTTTTGTAAAGTATATGTTGCTGTTGAACTGGTAATATGGTAGGTTACCCCTGTATTCATGGAGTTGAGTGGTCAGAATTAGAGATCACAGTGTGAAACCTTTTAAATATGTGAAGAAGGTAAAATTGCTTGAAGCTTCATACTCAGTATGTGTCTACATAGTAAGTGTATTGGCTTCTAGTGAATAGACCCATGCACCCACATGTAGTTGATTCACAATTCAAACTTGATTGGAGGTCATAAGGAGACTTAGTCTCCATACATGTTTGTACAGTATCTCCGCAGAAGTAAGCTGTTGTCCAAACAATTTTTTTAGTAGTCATGACTTACATGACTTACATGACCCAGACTTACATGACCCAGTGTGCACCTCCCTTCATACAGCATTGTATGAAATCAGCTTCGCACATGTGTGGAATATCGGAAAATTTTGAAATGATCCACAGTTGATTTTCATATATCGAAAATGAAAGAATCATTTTAGTTGCTGTTTGATGTAAGTTTGTGGTGAAGACATGTGAGTGATGTCAGTTGAAAAGCTGAATTGGGATGTTCTGATGTAACTTGCATTGTCCTTAAAGAGCACTAGTTATTGTAGTAGTGACTTGTAGAATGTTCTTAAATTGTGTAGTGTTGGCACAGTATCTAGTATGGGTATTTAGATAAGAGAGAATACTCTGGGAGCCTCATCTGGTTATGTTGATGCAAATCTGGTGTCGAATTAAATTGTAAACTCACTAAATTGTGCAACTGCTTTGATTTCCTGTAAAGACAAAAACTCATCACCCCAGACAGTTCCAATTCTTCCAGCCACGTATGTCCAGTCCTTCCACGGGCCTACTGTACTTTAAAATTCCTTCACATGGGCAATCGAAACAATGGATCCCTGAGTAAGCTGCGTCATATGAGCTACTCTGCATCGTTTGAATTTGCTGCAAATCAGAGTGCTGTAACTTAGAACCTGGTGGAAATTTTGCTTTGCAGAAGCCAAAAATATAGCCTAGGGTGATGAGTTACTGTAACTGCCTTTAACTAACGGTTCACATACAGTATTTGAGTGTATGCTGAGTGGTAATGCAGGTATATAGTAGATCTATTAAAAAGCTTTCTACCCATCTCAGCAAGTTGTCTGTCTTTGCTCGTGATTTCTTCTTTTCTCAGCGGCATACTTTTACACTGGTACCACACCATCTCCAGCACCAGGAGGTATCATCATCCCATTAGCAGACGGAAAGTAAGTGAAAATGTTTTGCAAACGGTCACAAAAACCAATTTCATCCTCTAGAGTTCACGATCCCTGTTCACATTGAGATTTCTTCACCAATCAGTAAATGTAATATCTGCTCCTAGCATGATCGGTAATCATGAATCCCGTTACTCTCTTGCAGCAAGGCAGTATGAATTCAAGGTTTTTAGAAGCGTTTTAAGGGTTGCTAGTTTTGAACCCAACTACCCATGAGTTAAGTGATGTCTGAAAGGTTAGATTCAAACTTTTTTATAGCACAGTACTAGTACACTGAACTGTGGGCATTCCATTGTGACTGCACTGTAGTTTAAACTGTAGCGTGGCAACATCTACAGGACATTCCCAATTAAACCACGGTAACTTGTACAGTAATTGTACAACCTTCTTGAAAAATATTCTGTGATACAAATTACATTACAATATTTTCCAATTACAAAGTACATTACAATATATATAAGTATTAGAAGTTACAATTATTTATCAATATGCTAAAAAGGTGAAATGAAAAGCAGCAGAAACCAGCCATCTTCATACATTGGAAAGAATTTTCTAGGTAACTATAAGTACCAGTTCGAAAGCTCCAAAATCAGTTGCAAAAGATATGCTTATAATTGCTCTGCCAGGGTGAGTCAGTCATTTCCCAGTTCAACTTTTAAAAGTAAACAAGTTGCGTCAATGCACTCTTTTGGACTTGTGATTGTGATGAGTTTTACAACTGCTTGCTTTTGGTATTTTTATGGCTGTTTTTTTTATGGCCGTTTCTCTGAAACTGTATACATGATGGCAGAGACTCAGTAACAAGTACAAGTAGTATGTATAGAAGCCTATTATAAATTTAGAAGATTTTTCTGTTACTTCCTGCACTAATTGCCATAGCAAATAGGTACTCAGGATTTTTGATGTGTTATTTCAAATGCTTTGCCAATCACTCATTATTTCGGTCAAATTGTGCGTTTGGGTCTTAACAATATACAGAACTGTACTGTGTGAAAGTTGTCGTGCCAAAGTATTCTGTTCACTTTACTATCACCCTAATTTAAGGTACCTATACCGTTAAATGTCCAAAGAACTTTGTCCATTTATAACATATAGTAGTTGATCCAAACTAACTACGTGTAAATTGATGAGGCAATGAGCTTTTAATTAGGCTAGTGTGGGTTGCTCGACGCTACTCCGGAGTCAAAGCTCGGTCTTCGTTAATTGGGAGTCCCAACTTGACTTGCCTGGAATTTTTCAAACTGTAAAGGAGAATTCATGAAGATCATTTTTAGTGCTCAATAGTTTGAGTGAATGTTCTTTGCAAATTTTAATAAATTATAATGTTGAAATTCTGTTTCAAATGACCTTTTGATTCCTTGTGCAAGGCTGAAGGAACTATATGCCATTGTAATATGTTTGTGTTTGTGTGTGTGTAAAGAGACACGTGACAACCTGCTTAAAACACCACATCTCATGAAGCTGTACAACTATGATTGATCTCATACTTGGTGTGTGGGTTGGTCACACTGAGTTAGAAGACCCTTATTTGTGTTTACAGTGCATGTGGAAGAGCATTTGAGATAACCCAAAAGATTTAACTTTGAAAAACTTGTTAACGCAATCTCAACAAGTGCAGCCTTTGATAATTTCAAGTTTAGCGTGTAGCGTAGTCGTATTCAGTAGACGATCCCTATAATTGATTTTGGTGGAAGTCAAAGATCATTTGAAATCAAGGATGGTTGAACTGTGAAAAATGTTCATTCAACAGTAACTCTAAAGGAGGTTAACTGTGGGGAATTTCATAGTTGGATTGCCCATAGTGTGTAGAGATGATCCCTGTCATTTTGATAGAGGTTATAAAGAACATTTGGGTTTAACAGAGGTCGGAAGGTCAAAACCATGAAAACTCGTGTGTCAAGGAGGGTATTAATGCATATGAGCGTTGGGAAGGATCTCATATTTATTGGTCACAGTAAGTAAATTCTACGTATAGTTTTGTTTTACAGGTCAAAGGTCTTTTGAGGTCACCACAGGTCAAACTGTGACTACTTTGAAAGCACAATATGTTAAGAATTAAGTGTATCCTCCAATAATCGTCATAGTCTTGCGTGGGTTAGCAATATTCATTAGAATATCTGTATTGTTTGATGGAGGTCAAAGTTCATTTAAGGTCAATAGTGGCCTGACTGTTAAAACATTGTAAGTCAAAGGATATTTGGGGTCACCAGAGTTCAAAAGTTCAAAACCATAAACTCCTGTATCTGAAGAGGAGAAACTGTGAGGGATCTCATACACTGAGGTAAATATTATCTGGAGATAACATTGCCGTACTGTATTGCACTGTGATAGAAAAGTGGCGCCACTTCAGTTTTCAAAATGGCCACCGACTACTCCTTTTAAAATCGTCATAACACTGGTCACTAATGATAAAAGGTGCAGAGTTTCGAAGAACGACACAAAATCTTCGACAAAAAGTTCGATAAAAACTTTATTTCACATGAACTAATGGTTTCATCAATTGAAATGGTATATAGACTATTTCATTCATAAATACAATGCATTTGTTGAGGTTTGTGACTATTTAAATAATATTTTTACCTGAATATATTATTGCTGAGTGCTTTTTGCACTGTGCAATTTCTATGATGCTATGCATGTACTGTACATGATCGACGAAGTCAACATCTCACCATTTGTCATAAATAAAAGTGAAGTCGTTCATGTGCATGTGTTTCTGAAGACAAATTTCTATTTTTTTGTTTTTGTTTGGGAGGGAGAGATGCCATGTAATTGATAGGGTATGGATCCAGGGAGATGGGAGCTTGAGGGAAAACACCCTGTGAAAGTGTGGTTGTATGTAGAGTGTGGTAGTAGTGCCTGGATAACTACAAAACAGTTAAACAAGATGCCTGTGTTGAACAATTTTTATTTTTTATCATTAAGAGGAGAGGGCTTATGAAGGTCCAGTCAGACACAAACTGCTCACAATTTGCATCCATAACATGGCCAATTTATTGAAACTGTTATAGTAGTAACTATCACAGCAATCATTTAGATCAATTTTGTCATACATCCCATGACTAGATTGTGCGTGGAAAATTCCATAGACCTGCACACCTGTTACAAAATATTGAATTTAAGTGTTACTGTCTATGCCATACATTCAAATTCCAAAAGAGTGAAAGATTATCCATCAGAATAATTGAAATGCTGACGGTGATTCTCACCAGAGTATTTAAGGTACTGTACTATTTCAGGGTTTGTCAAATCTTCAACTGATTTCCGTCATGGTACCTGGTATCTTTACAAGGCAAGACCTCAAAATTTGTTTAAATGTCAGGTAATGAATTGATGAAAGGTGAATGCCTGTGAATGCCAGGATTCAAGATGTAATGGTGATTGCTGGCCTGCAAAATCTTGCTTCACATCACTCCTCCAAGTTAGTATCTGCAGTGATGATTGGAAGTGGCAACACATGCATCATTTGAGAAGTCATGGAAGACATGAATTACACTCCATGATGTTAAAAAGAATGCAAACATCACCAATTGAGTTGAAATCCCACAAAGTAGTGCAGACTTTGATAGGTCTCTCTATAATGCTTTGCTTTACCACCTGTTGCCTAGGTTGATTTTGGAGGCTATTGTTCCCTAACAATTAAGACAACCATAACTTGTTTAACACTGATCCACAGTCCTGAAGCTGGACATAAAAAAAAAAAAAATAGCCGAGGCTATCTAGACTTGGCCAGTACACAGAACAGAGAAAGATTGTCGCCATAGCCTAGGCCCAAATGCCAAACTCACAGAGGAAAGCAATTCCCTACTATCCCTTCTTTGTAACCAATAAGTAACGAGTAGGAGTCACAACTCTCAACCACAGTGGCGGCGCTACGGGGAGGGGGGGCACTCGGTTTCGTGCTTCACGAAATCTTTGCCCCCCTAATATTTTCCTCTGCCCTCAGTTTGCCCCCCTAAGTCTGACATCCTGGCGTCGCCACTGCTCAACCATGAAGCAGCTTCAGAGTTGCTGACTATTCAAGCTGCAGGTACTCAAATCCTAACATATCACTAGTCTCCCAAGCTCGCCAGCCGACTGTTAATGGTGGCAATGATATGTAAAAGTCTGGAAATTCAAAACATACAGTGACCCAAATTATCACAAACATAGGATGTTCCACTTTAGCAATTGTCAGAGCATACATGTCACGCTGGAGGCCACTTGACATTTGCGATAATTTGCAGTATAGGCTATATACTGGCCATTCCATTGAAGTTAGTTGTTTGATATAGCACAAGGTTGGTAACCCCCCCCCCTCTTTCCTTTGCACATGGCTCAAATGCATTTCAGATAAAGTTTGCTGCACCTGATTGGCCTGCAGTAGATCTGTTTGAGACTTAGGGCAGGGAGTTGCCAGGTTAGGGCTTTGGAGTTGTATGTATGGCATTATATTGCATACAGTATATAAACAAATTTGTAAGGGAAGTAGTCACTTTTACCATGAGGCTCTGGAAAGTTCTGGCTTGTAGTACATCAGGTAACAGTTGTTTTGCACATGGTTTTAAATTGTATTGCTTCAATGATCAAAAAGTCTTGAGAGCATACATACACACTTAGCAAGTATACACTGTGAATTGTATCAGAAGTCCACCCCTGCATTGCATATAGTGACGTTTTTGGGGGTTGTTATATTGTTTTACTGTTTAAGCTAATACTAGCTCACTTCAGGTTGGAGAGAAAAAAAAAAATTGCTCAGGATTGAAGCTTTTGTAACAAAACGAGCAAAGTAATACCAACAACAGTTGATTTCATACATGTGCATTGTATTTGAAATATCCATGCCCAGGAAGGTGTAATGACGTCAATGCATTATTTCATCCAGACAATGCCATTGATGCAGTAGAAAAAAAAACCTGAATGAACAAGATTTTATAAGGTCATCATGCAATCCCATTCATTCACAATTATTGAAGATTATTGACAAAGCCTGAATGAAACAATATTGTTTCACCAGCAGTTTTGACTGTGAAGCTGGTACAATGGTGACCTCAGTTTCCTTCTCGTATAATATGCCGCATTTCATCGAATAAAATATTTCTTTATCACGACTTGTTAGCGGGATTCTTATGGACTTGACCTCAACACTTGAGCTCACTTTAAATTGTGAACAAGCTTAAGCTGACTATATATACCGTAGTAACAGCACAGTAGCATATTGTTTTGTCAGTATGGTTCCACGACTTGCTCGTGCAGTTACTGTACTTTTACACTGTTGACTTGTGTGCAGAAGGAGAAAAAAAGCAATTTTAAATGATTTCATGGTAATTGAAGAGTTACTGGTTTGTTGACTGTGGTACCTCAGCCTCATCTGAGTGCTTGCTATTGCTCAGCGTAGTTTACAATGTTGCGAGGACACCCATCGATTAACATTATTACTTTTCGGTTATAAGTAGTCTATATAGGTTAGTATACACTGCCATATACTGTAGCTAGCTAGAGGATCGCTTATGGAATGGTTTTGGTAACTCAGAAAGACAGTTCAAGTAGTGAATCCATTGTTGTGCAGAAAAATTGCAGGCATACCATAGAGTGTAACTCATGAAGCGTAACAGGGGACATGCAGACTTGCCTGAATTAAAAACAGGCCGATTGGGAATTTATTTATTGCATGGTAGTAACTTGCCAATTAAACTCACACAACAAGATATGAATTCTGTGAATGTGGATCGGAATTTCTTGTCATAATTTGAACAAATTAAAGCTCTGAAATTTAAGCCGCCACCATGGCGATGGAATCAAGGAAGCTGCTTTAATGGTAGAGCCATGGTTTGAATGAGCTAATGATGTACAGTAGTGTTTGCATACAGTGAGTTGTACTTTTGATGGAGGGTCTGTAAATAACATGTGCAAGATCCATTTGCATCTTAGGCATATACTTACTATAAGTGCATTGCTTCACTAATGCATTCCTTTAGCCTTGCTCTAAAAACCTTCAAAATTAATTCTTGCACCATGCCCTTCAAGGCCTAGCCCACCCTCATTTGCCTAAGGGTTATGTGATTAAAATCAATAAACTAAATCTCTGCCAAGCAATAAAATCTTGCGATACATGACTTTATTTCGATACACCTGTACATGATAGTGTGTCTTTCTTTGTTGAGGAACTTGATGGTCAAAATTAAAAGTGTAAAAGCTCGGACAGAATACCGAATGTATAATTCAAGCAACTTTAAATCCAAAGGCTCACTGAGTCACAAAAGTTAGAATATTGTGTGTGGTTATGGCTGTAAGCAAGAACTGAATTGCGGAAATCTTGGCAAGTATACAATTTAAATCTTTGTGTGTATGTATGTATCAATATGCAACTTCAGTGATGTAAATTTGCACTGAGGCCGGTGCATATACTGTACTGTGGACAGATACGCTTCTCGTTGACACTGCTTGCAAAAAGGAATGCAGACATGTTTTTAAGGCAAAATGCAAAGAAGTACACACACAGGAGTGACAATTATACGGTATGATCATCAAACGATCCAACCGAAGTTAAACTGAGAGATCCTGCTTATGAGTAAGCCGAATGTTGAGTTGATATCACAACGTTTTGTGAGATTTTGAAGGGTACAACGACATGAGAATGTTCACAGTTTACCATAATCAGTCAAGTTCTAAATCCAAGAGTCATGATGACTCAACTGTCTACATCTTTTAATTTTGATCCTGTCTGGTACTGGCTATGTGAATTAGAACTAATGTTAAAAAGTGCGTGGTCCTATACTTTGGAAAACCATATTGAATCTTGAGCTAGTCTCTTGATAATGTTCCTTTGTATGTCACCAATGGGGGTCCTCTTAGTCTGGCCATTTGTCATTTTTATGTGAAGAAAACTTGGCCAGTTTGGAAAAAATTTGAATGAATTTTTGTGAAACAACTTACGGTGCCGGGTGCCCCTTAAACACATGATTTAATGTAAACTGCTGAATGGAACTTTCAGTAAGCTTCATTAATTGCAGTGTCAAAGGTAAATTTGAGGTCAGCAAATATTGCTTAGGTCTACTATATTTGCAGTTTGATCTTTGTTAGGGAATTTTCACGTACGCACTAACAGTGCACAGTATATACAGTAAGTCACCTTCAGAGAATGGTAATACATCAGTGCAACAGTTAGTGCTGACTTTTGTAGCCTACACAAACCCCCTGCAATGGTTGTAGCTTCTTCCATCTAACTCTTGGACTTTTACGTTTTAACCATTGTAAACAGTTCAGACAGACTGCCGGAATATTCTGGTCAAGACGTGGTGATCGCTTTAACCGAGGGAGAAATAAGGGACTACAACTGGATTTCTGTCTGGTGTGATGCGGTTTCAGTAAGTTTTCTCCATCTTTGATATTATAGCTACAGAGCCATTCCAAACAGCCTGTGGTTTTGTGAGGTGTTGGTATCGGTGCTGGAAACCAATCAATGTGCTGGAGATCGATCGTCGGTTCCTGTCTGATCACTTGATAGGTGGCATGTTGCAATTCGATACCGTGTGGTTGGTAATGAGCGTTTCAAATGCGGACCTTGCCAGTTTTGCCTCATCCAATAATTTTAATCAATCTAGACTGCTGAGAATCATGGAGGAGTTTAGATCTGTTTTCGATTCTAATATGCGCTTTCTAGGAAACTGATCTGTAATATCCCCTTTGATCGTACATTTTAATACTGTACATTTCCAAAAAATTTTGTGACCTCCAGATGACTCGGTCTGATCGTGAATCTAATTCACTTCAAGTATCCTAAATGTTTCAGTGGAAGCAGTCAACTTTTGCTAAGTTTTGTCAGATGTCTTTGTTCTGCACGTGGAGAATCTGGCACTCTTTAGGATGGAAGAAAAAATCCTGTCTGTACAGTAAATATTAACGCCCTGCATAAAAGTACCTTGGTGTGAATCCTTCAAGCACTGTCAAAGTTATATCAACTTTTTATATCAACTAGTTATATCAGCTACCTTTTGACTTGTATCTCAAGATCTCTTCTGTGACTAGCAGTAGGTTTTCTGGGCCCTAGTCACTTTGCACAGCTCTTTCACTGGGCCAGTTGGATAGAGTCCAGAAGATTTAAAATTTGTAAAACATGTATGCAAAACTGTAAATTTGGGTAATTTCCCTTTGTTACATCAGTAACTTTCAGCGCTATTTCTTGCTCTGGCCTCACCTCTTCATTCAGTGAAAGCAAGTTGCCAAAGATTTTGCATTGGAAGAAATGTACGACTCCCAGAAAGTTGGAAATTTGTTAAAGAAAAAAAAATGAGATCCTTCTGAGTGGTTTTGTGGTAAGTAGAAGGGGGACAGCCATGCCCTTTGCACCCATATAAATATCATTGTTGACCTCATTTCAAACTTTTTTGTATCTGCTCAACTAATGTGTTTGTTAGTGTCATAAGTTCAAGTAAGCTTTCACTGTAAACAGGTCAACTAACACCGGTAATAATCAATTTCTATGCAATTTGATGATTGCATGGAAGAAAAATCAAAATGTTGAAAACTCGGTAAAATGGTTATATTGAAAAATAATCGTGAAATATCAAAAGCAACCCTGAAATATTGAAAGTTTCAGCGGAATATTTGTGGAAATGAAAGAGAAATAAAGTTTGTGTGATCAGACGAGCCTTAATAAAGTGCCCTCTTGCCTCTCAGGCATGCAAATATTGGGCCTACCGTATGTCAACCGATATGTATATAAAGTGTGTGAGAGAGATACTGTTTAGTATCGAAGAATGATTATATTAGGCATCCGAAAGGGCCCTGTTACCCTTTATTTCAATACCTTGAAAGCTTAAGCCAGTAAGTTCCACTCTGATAATTGTGTATGGCCATTACAGAGTGTGTATTTCTAATCTTGCAACGGAGCATTGATTCTCAATATTCTCTGCATATTTGTTAAGGCTGACTTTGGACATGTTGACATTCTGCCTGGGAACGTATATCCATCTCCTGTGAGCCTTGGGCCGAATTTAGGATTCAATCCTGCAGTACATGGTGTGAGGGCAGACGATGTCCTTGTCCTCAACCCCCGTCAAATTCAGTTCATTGGGTTGTCATATGACGGACGTGGTCCAGGTAAGTGCATGCATGCATGAAGCTCATGACCTAGTTTACAAGTTACTGTACATATGTTGATAATGTTTTGCTACGCCGTGGTATTACTACATGCATGTCTCCCTGTCTCTTGCCTGTATCCTCACAACCTCTGCACTCTTAATTTGCCTTTGTTACAATGCCTTGGTAACCATATCAATTTAGGCAAGGTATCAATCAAAGACAAGGTCTGTGGTGGGAACCCTACAGTGGTCCAAGTCCAATCCAGCTGGTCAAAACTGGGAGCATCCCATGATATATTGTCTGTTTAGTAATCAATCAGTCTGTCTGTCCTTCTGAGGGAAAGAGAGCTGGCCTACATTTCCCATCAGTCTCTACTGTAACAAAGGGCCCAGCAAACCCTGACCTTCAGTATAGTCATAAATTAAGTGCAAGTGCATTGTCAAGGATTCCTTTAGATAAACTGAGTTTGAATGTTCGAACTCTTAGGTAGGTCTGCATCAGAATGTTAATGGCGATCGGAGACTTTCAGCCATTACTGCAGTTATGGAGAAAGGATTCTCATTTTTCATCTTTTGTTTCCATGCTTTTCTTTAGCCAGTGTTATAGATAATTGTTGTAGTGCGCCCCACTACAATCTTGCCATTATTGTTCGAATGCCCAATTCTTTCTTTGAGCCTTGTAGGGGTCATAACGCCTATCCTGTAAAATCCGTGAAATAACTTAGTTCATACAAACATGCATGCTCAACCTTTGAACAGAAGCATGAAGTATGTGTCACAGAATCGTGTACTGCTGCACTGCTTTTTAGTGGGTACAACATGACGTCCTTGTACAGAATCATGTACTGCTCTCATGTTCGATTTCAGTGGTGAAACAGAAAGCCAGTTTTGACAAATATACATCAGTACTAGACTACTACTTACGACTTAAAGCAGTACTTTCTTGTGCAGCATATATATTAAGCTTCAGCAGTTTTACAAGGTTATGAGAGAGATCCAATGGAATTTTTGTTTTGTCCAACGTGATATCAAAAAATTGGACAGTGAAAGGGGCCAACAGGAAACGGCTTTCTCTTCCCCAAAAATGCTACCCTATGAGTAGTAGATCCACGAAGACTGGCTTACTCCCAACAACAAGGACTTGCCTACCACGCATTACAATTCTGCATATTTATAGGCAAATGCAGTTCTTGTTACAGGTTGGGATCCCTTTGATCTGAAGTAAGGGAATATGTGAGACCCCTCCTGCACTCAATCAATATGAGTGGGTGGGATCCCATGAGAATTAAACCTCGGCAACCAACAGTACTGTACCAATATTGCTTAGGTTGTACAGTTTCATGAACTTAGGGTGCTTATACCATTTGCAGTCTACTGTAGATGTGGTGTTCGAAGGCTGCAATTTATCTCACATCTAATCTTGTACATTACTAGTATATAAACCATGAATTTGAAATAAAAAGAAAATGATACTTGTAATAATAGTAATAATAAAAATTAGAAACAATTTTTACTATTGTTAGTGTTAACATTCATCTTGATTACATACCAGTAATATATATACACCAGTTGCCGAGAGTTGAAAATCAAGGACGAAATAAATGAAACAATTTTGATGAAGTACAATCAGGCACATTTATCTCTGGGAAAAGTTTTACTGTCAGTAAAACAAAAGTGACTAATTAATTATAATTCATGAGGCCAACAGTAATTAAGTGTTCAGCTTTTATGTTTTTAGTTGGCCTGGTCACAGTTAGTCTGTTTAAAATCAAGTTGACTGGAATATATAGCCTTCAGCATGCCAGTTTTATGTCATTGTAAAAAAAAAAATTTTTTCTGATAAAATCCTGCTGCATGCAATAAAGAATGCAAAAGATTGATGTTCCTTGAAAGAATCAGTTGAGCTTCAAATTTTATTTAAATTTCCTTGATTGTCAATTTCAAAAATGCTTGGTATGTTGTCATGTTTAGAAAGCCATAATGACTTTCCAGATGGACATTGTAACGTTTCGTGGTGTACATTATGTGCTCAAAATTTGGCAATGGGAAGAGTTCATTAATGTGCACATGTTGGTCACTGTTTTCCACATTTTTTCTTCTTTTTTTTTTGTTTCAAATTTTCTGAATAGCTGCCTACTTTTGGACAGGCTCTGGTACTCCCGACAGCGGAGATACACGAGTCCCCCACCCACCGGATCAACCGTGAGTGAATACAAATACACTCGTGTAAATCATCATCATTTATTCAAATCAGCATTTCCCCGCTAACGAAGGATTACCGACTTTCACACCATAATGACAGTTTCCATCTCCCTTGGTCACTTCTTAATTGTCTTGTGCATCGATCCTCCTCATTTACGGTAGACCAAACTTATACTGCTTTCTTTCTTCACCAATCTTGTCTTACCATGTACTGTAAGCTACAACTTTCTTTTCTTCTCTTGTGTCAGTCACCTCCAGATCCCACGCTCTTTTTCACAGCCTGCTTGGTCATTTCCTCTCTCAACACATGGCCTTTCCACTTTAATACTCTTCTCTTCCCTACTTCTACATACTGTACCCAACTTAACTATCAACTCACTCGTATTCTTTCAATCAGACAGTAGTTTCAACCCACACATGTTCGTGTAATCATGGCTCTCTCTTTTCTCCTCAAGATGCTTTCTTTTACTGGCTTAACATCGTCTGATTCTGATCCATGTGCTGTTGCTGCTCCGTAACAAGCTTCGTAGATCTCGCCTTTCTTTCTCGTTGTGAACCCTTGACCAGTGACGATCCAGGTCAGCTTGTGATAGAACCTCTTCCTGCTTAATCTGCATCCTCCTCTCGCATCAGCTATCTACCTTGCACTGTGTCCCCAAGGTAAACAAGGCTCATAAACATTTTGAACATCTCCCACCATACATTCCTGTCTGTTGCTCTAACCATATACCAGAAGTCCATTGCTAATTTACACTCTCTGGTACTTACAGTACCAAACCTCTAGCTGAGCCATCCCGCTGATCATTTTCATGGTTCACCCTTTTGGCAGTAGCAGTCGTTATGGACACAAAATATGCATTACTTTTCCAGTTTTGGTTCGACATGTTTGCAGCAGGTTTGCAGAGAAAATTTGCCCTATCATTGTACGCCATTGCTCATGTGTTTAAAGGGTCCATTACATTTCAATTTAAGTTATTGAATATGGACACGTGTCTCATCATTTTAGGAACAATTTGAAATCTTTACAAATTTCATATGCAAAAGTTAGAATTACATTAATTGCTGAAAGGAGATGTTACTAGCTAACGGAAGAAATTAGAATAATAAAGGAATTCGATCCTGTAGAAGTGCATCTACAGTCGTTTAGACCAGTGGACTAAAAACGGTTCCACATTTGTTGGCATCCATGATCGCCTCAAAGCATTGTTACAATCAAGTCTTTTGTTTGAGGTTAACGTTAGTCTGAAAGAATCAAATTCTCTCTTGGAGAGTTAAGTCAAGCAAACTCAGAAGGTAACTAAAGGACTTGTCAATCAAAGTCTCTTCCCACAGAAAGGATTCAAGTACTTTCAATTCCTGTTGTCTAAAAGATTGAACTGCATTAGGTGCTTTTACTCCATCTGTAATAACTCCATGGTATAACCAAATAACTTTTGACCTTTTGTAAACCAGTCAACCTAACAGCCTAACAGTGTTTCACAGTTTGTTCATTGTGTCATGGTGAAATAGGAGGATAACCTTTGACATGTCTTGAACCAACCATTGTAACAATATTTCAGTGTTCTTTGAATAAGCAGATAACCTTTGACCTTTCTTAAGCTGATCAACCTAGCTAAGTAACAATATTTCACAGTTTGTTCACTGTTACTCTGAAGATGCACATAACCTTTCACCTTTCTTAAACTGATCAACCTAGCTAAGAACGATATTGCTCAGTTTGTTCACTGTCTCATGCTGAATATGACCAATCACATACCGTACAGGTTGTTTTTCGACTGTGTTGCTCATCTAGCAAAATACTGCACAGATATGTACATGCAAAGGTTTTCTCATGACTACATAGATGTCCTCTTTTAAGCAATAACCTTGCACCTCTTCATTTTGTGACACATTTGTGCCCTCTCCTTCACTGATCAATGTCCGTCATTTCCATTCAGGTGATATTTAGGACCATACAAGAAATACTTATTTTCTCTTTGTCTGTGCAGTGACTTCAACTGAGCTTTGACCTATGAGGCATTGTTTACATTTGTATCTTGAAGATGCTCTTTTTAATCTGACTGACACATTCAAACATAGGTGGATAGTTTATTCAACACCCCCTATCTAGTTTCAAGCTTGAAAATGCATGGTTATTTAAATTTTGGGAAGTCTTTGTCTTTTCCTTTTGTTCCAAAGAAATGCCATTCTGCCTGGGTATGTCTCGGATACAGTCACCATAACCCTCCCAGAGGGTTTTACAGCTTTCAACATTGACTTCATTGGGATTTGGTGTGAACGGGCTCGCCAAGATTTTGGTCATGTGCTTGTGGCACAATCAGAACTTGGTAACTTGCCACCTTACATTGACTTATCGGTAAGGCTAAGTCCTTGTTTTATTTTAATGAGTGAGAAAAGCGTCCCGAAAGTGATTTCTTTCCCTCCCATGAACAGCAAATTTTGTGCTGTCAATAGTTAGTATGTTTTTTCCAATATCACTTCAGTCAGATGTTGCCAACTTAGTAAGTATTATGCATGCACTAAATTTGCTTTGATTTTTGCAGTGAGTGCATACGGCGATGAATGTGTGTTAATGGGTATTGAGTACTGTGTAGGCCAATATCTTCACTACACCATTGACTTGTAGTTAATACATAAGGCAGATGACTGACGACTTTGTCTTCAGAGATGTAAGGACTTTAGATGGTACGGAAAGCATTCATCAGATTGCCCTCAATCAACAAGGGTACAGTATTTATACAAAAAGTTACTCAAAATTTTCCACACAAGAATGTGCCAGAATAACATCAACCTAAACACAGAAGAAAGCTATGTTCCAGCTTCTTCCAGCATGTTTGTGTATATCCGTGGAATTCTTCTAGTACTGTAGTTTAACGAATCAATTCCAAGTTACAAGTGCACAGTGCAGGAGAGCATTCAAACCTTCATAGAGCAGTTACATCATCGGTGGAAGTCCAAAATAGTAACTTAGTAACTTAAGTATTTGTCATTAAATATTGGGCATTGCCCTAACAGAGGGATGATGATTTTATCTTCAGATGCAGATTATTTTGCCTCCATCTCGTCAATATTGTTCTGAGATGTTCTGCTATAGACCCGATTCAGCTATCGCTTTACCACCTGTAGACCTACTGTCACATATCATAGTCCACCTGTTGTGGTTAACGTCAGAGCAATCCCACCTAGTTACAAATTTCACTGGTCCACCTGCATGGGCCAGCCCAGAAGGCAAAATAGCTACATATGGAGATAGTCTTACTGTTGAAAGAGTATTTGGAACTTATTTTGAAGCTTCGCCACATGCAGCCATGTTGAAGTATGTGTCCCTTCGTTAGCTTATACAGTGTATGTGAATGGATATTTTATCGTTTTATTTGACTTTGTGTTTACTTGCTTTCTCTCATTGAAGTTTGAGCCACAGACGTTGGATAACTGTCAAGTTCTGCTGCCGGACCGTTTTCACGTCTCTTGGACGGTAGATCAGGCCAGTAACAAGATAACATTAGAGCTCAGAGGAATAGTCTCTCAGAATGAGTACCTGGCATTTGGCATCAGTGGGTCATCATCCTCCACTTTAATGATTGGCTCAGATGTCTCGGTGGTCTGGTTTGACCCTTCCGATGGGTCACCTAGAGCAGAGGATTACTACCTGAATGCCTACAGTCAGGTAAAGACAATTTAGAATCATTTGTGAAGTTCATGTGGAGCTGATTATTAGAAAATGTATTCTTTACAGAGATGCTCAAGATAGTGGGGCTCCCATCTGGGAAGCACATACTTGATCTGGGGGGGGTGAGGGTGAGGTGAATTCTCCCTCATGTCCAGAAGTTTTGATAATTGAGATGCTCTTCGATGCAAAATGGTGCTTGTCATCAGAGATAATGTCCTGCCCTTCATGAAATGGCAGAAGCCTATTGGCCAAGGAAAGCTTTTGCAAGGTGAGGGTGAGGCAAGAATTTTTTAGGCAGCAGTCGCCATTTTTAGGGAGGCATCAATTTTCACTCAGGAGAGGGGTGGTGACCCCTAAAGCCCCCTGTGGAAAACACAGAAACTATGTATGGTAACAGCAAACACAGATTCCATTTACACTTTACACTCAGGTATAGTCTGGTATGTACTATGTATTGGGGATAGCAGTGACTCCTCGGACAAGATGAACTAAAAGGTCACGTAACATTTTGTAGTGTTGGGTGGAGTAGGCATTGCAGATGTTCAAATAGCCACAAAGTCCATCAAAAGCCATCAAATAGAGACAATTTTTCAGGCAAATTGCTGTCTCACACCTCCATCATTAGTAAACATTGGCTAAGTATGCAAATTTGTGATGTCAAGAGATGGACTCCAATGATATGTCTCATGTTTTCCTTTGTTTACTTAAATCTTGTCTCACAGACAGTTGAGAATCTTAAATACCCAGTGGGTTTTGTTTCGGAAGCGTATATTTTTCTTCGTCAAATATATCGATGTCGCTTATCAATGTGAAATCCAGTAAGATGCAGTACATGTAGGCCTAACAAAAGAACTACAGACACCGTGCAACGCTCCACGTCACCTGTTTTGCATTTCCATTAAACTTTGAAAAGTCATATCTCAAACAGGGTAAGGGATGTGAACGAAAGTCTAACAGATTGTCATTCAGGGTTGCACATTGCATCTTCTGAATGAAACCAGGTCTTTTCTAGATTCATGTCACATGACCTTCAAAGATCAATCCAGGGGTCATATCAAGTTATTATTGGGACTGGTGGTGCTCAGTTTTTTGGTATAGTACGAATATACTTGTACAGCAGTTTCCTTATGGTAAAATGCTACATATATGGTAATAATATGGAATTTATGTTAGCTGCGTAATTGTTACATAGAGTGTGTTTAATGACATTACCAGCACAACTCATTGAGGATTTTCTGCAGAAACTGAAGGGCAGTCAAACAAGTAATATGTCTATTCTGCCATGTGATACTTTTCTTGAAATGCAAATAATTTGATCAGAAGTAACTGGCTAGACATGTGAAATGGACATACGTAGGCAATATGTATATAAGAGTAGAGGAAGTGGGTCTGGTATCTACTAGTGAGCCTAAGCACACTGAAGCGTGAAACAAAAGGTAACCAAGCAAACATGAAAAAGTCAAGTGACATGCATGTTTGTCAGGGATTAAAGTTGGGACCAATATGTTTGAAGCGCTAATCGACTTGCAGTAGGCCTACTAATGGTATTCAATTGTTGGTATTGTCTATTAATTAAGTCGCCCTAGTCAGTGCCTCGAATCAATACTCTATGTCAGCAAATGTAATCATTGCATCACGTTTAGTGTTTACCAGAGGAAGGGACTGGTGCATGTCCTGACGTACTCCAAGGGGGCTCATCCGACGTTGAAGTAATTAGTGCCGAGATCAAAGACGGGATCAGCATCTTCACCATCGAGAGACCTCTCAATCCATGTAAGTTTTTCCAGTCCGAGACATAAGAAGCCTTTCCCAGTGTAGCCGAGTTGCTTTTGCGGTTGGCCACACGTTGAGAATCCATCGCGTGGGAAGAGTCCGTGGGTTTCTTGAGTCCAAAACATTGGTGCAAGTTCTAAGTGGGTTTCTAGTGGTGCATGTACTGTTGGACAGTCTTAGGGAGAGGATAATGAAATAATCGCCACTAGTGTAATTCATAATTCACATTTGACCACGGTGGCCCTAAAATATCTATGGTAAGTGGCAATCGTAGGGCTGCCTCAGCATTCTCACAGTTACAAACATCAGTTTAGCCATTTGGGATATTTGTGAATTTGTGGAGACCAAAAACCTGTGACTTCCTTTCGGCCTTTTGAAGTGGTAATGCATGATCAACTTAGCACATCCAGTGTTTCCAAGGGGGAAGGGGGGATTTGGCCCGCCTTCCCAAAAGAAGGTGAGTAAAATCCCCCTCTTGTCACACTCAACAAAAATAAAAAACTGTCGATATCTTGGTTTCTTACTGAATAAAGAGGACACTGTTGCAGCAATTTTGAACTTACCTAAATGAATGGCCTTTAAGACACTTCAAATTGCACCTTATAGGACCCTTGATGCGAGCGTTTGTCCCCGGAGCCCACTTGTAACTTTGGCCAAGGACAGCATCACTTGGACTTTCGGTTTAAGAGTTATAAATCTCCCTCTTTTTTTTTTGTTTCTGGTGGAATCCCTGACATCCCTGTTGTGGTGGTGGAATTTTACAAAATATGAATGCAGATGCAAGGTAACCCAGAAGAGGACCACACAGCAGCTGGTGTAGCCCAGTTGGTCCTGCCGAGCTACAAACCTGAGTTATAGGGGTTTATCACACAGGACAATTTCATCTCTGACATTTCATTACGGTGTTTGATACATGTCTCCCAATGAGAAAGTAACAAAAAATTTTTTATTAGAAGGGGAAATGTACATAGAAAAGACCAGGAGAAGACCACCTGAGTCCTTGATGAGCCATAGGGCCACTATTCAGGGAGGATGGTCGCAAGGCCACCATTCATCTGCTGTATGCCGTAGAAACACTCTAGCATGGCTACGACTTGTCATCATTTGCTACTGTAAATGCAGAAATGAAAAAATGATGACTCTGTGCCATAATCTTAGACAGGAAGATAGAAAGAAGGACAGGATATGCCCTGGGGTGACCCTCAGGCCACTGAAGGTTCTGTGTGGCAATTGCAGCTACCTCTCAATTTTAGGGGTCTATGGTCACTGTTTCCCAGCAGTAGAGCAGCTGTAACTCAGGCATAGTTCAGTTTTGCCCTAGTTTATACATTGCCAAACATCGTCTTATCCGAAGACTGTGAATCATCTTAATCCCAAGTTCCAAATGTTTGCACTATTCCAAATGTTTGCATCATTCCAACATTTGTAAGATTTCCAGTGGTTCTGGAATTTCTGATCTGCAGTCTTATAAAAGACCCTATTTCTTTGAAAAGTTGAAGATCATCTGACAACAGGTAAGTTTTGTGAAGAAACAAGGACTTCAATTTTGCACATAATGTATTATTCTACTATTGCACTAAGTTGTTATGTTCATACCATGGCACTAAGTTGTTATATTCATCTCTTTCTTCAATTAAGTCACTGGTTTTGATTTTTTTTGTGACTCCTAAGAATGAATAAATCTTTGCAGAAAACAAAAACCTCTTGCAGTCAAATTAAAATTGCATAAAGATTTCAAAGAAAACTCACAGTTAGTGTGCAGTAGTAGCTAGCAGGTCAATTACTAGTGGTTCAATGCGAAATTACGCCTTCGTAGTAATCATTGTTACTGTTTTTGTCAGTAAATTCTGTCACAGGTTCTTAGTTAAATGAGAAACAAGTGAAAATTTATGGTAGCAATGTTTTTAATAAGACCAAAAGCAAAACTCTGTAAGATTTTTATTTCCTCAGCTGATATAAGATGCGATGTGCTTTGATGTAGTGTAGTGCACTGCAGTCTTTCAGCAATGTTGACTGTATTTGTCATCTCCCCCAGCTGATTGCTTGTTTTCTGATGAGATTATCAGTAGGTTAGAGGTGTCGTGTGGTGGTGCAGTATGTCTTAGAGTCATTCAAGAAGCTGTATTTCCTTTATCTCTCACCCTGGCTGGTTGGCTGGGATTCTGACTTTAACACCAATCTAATGATATTGTTTTACTACAGCATATCTTAAAATCCTGTTGTCGTCTCTAAAACTGCTGTATATTTTTACCATCTCCGCAGCTGATTCCTTGGATTCAGAGATTGTCACCAACGGTGATGTGTATATCTCCTGGGGAATCGGTTTCATCAACCCTACAGGTCATACTGCTAAGCACGATGTCAGAACTAATGGTAAATATTCCTTTTGTCTTTTAACTTATTACGTCATTGTTGATCAGGGAGAGTCACATTTTTATTTCTTTTTTTTTTTTGTTTTTACTGAAACTCACATAATGATTTTGCAGTGGTTAGTGTCACCCCCTTCCCTTCACACTTTACCATAACAGGGTTTCCATCAAGGGGGAAGGGATTCATCCCCCTTCCCAAAAGAAGGTGGCTAAAATCACCCTTTGTCATACTTAACAAAAACTGTCAATATCTTGGTTTCTTATTTAAGAAGAGGATACTTTTGCAGCAATTTTGAACTTAAATGAATAAATGGCCTTTAAGACACTTAAAATTACACCTTATATGGCCCTTGATACAAGCTTTTTCTGCCTGAACCCACTTGTTGGCCAAGGACAGCATCACTTTGGTGTTTAGGAGTAATAAAATCCCCCCCCCCCATTTTTTTTATGTTTCTTGCAGAATTCCTGAATAAAGCATCATGCATACCCTATCAGATACAAGCTCTTCCTATGTTATAATGTGGAAAATTTAGTATCATTTACCTTAATTTAGAACCACAATTGTTCACCTGGAATTGCCAGTTCCCTTTGTTTAGAATGCCATTGAGCATGTACTGGTTCTTAAGATGAGCACCAATATTGATCAGGTAAGGAGGTGACTCTTCTAAATGAGATCAACTTCTTTCAGCAATGAAAATAAAGGGTACGTAATGACGAATTATATGTACATCTATGTATATGAATTTATATATACATATATGTATATGAATACTGGTGCTGTGGCCGATTGGATAAAAGTGGTGGCATTTGAAGCAATGAGGCTTAGCAGCTGGGAGGTTTAGGGCTCAATTCCCATCTGGGTCTTGTGAGATGGCTTTTCGTCCAAGAATCTAAGGTTTCCCCATCTAGAATGACTTCGCAAGAAATACACCAAAGTTGATCAAAGCCTAAATGAATACACAAGTGTATATTAAATATAACACTAATTTTTGTAAGTTGAAAAATGTCAAATTTAAACATACCAAATGTACCTGCTGATGTTGAATATTTTTCTCGTTAAGGTGATGTGACGGTCAACTTTGGTAGGACGTCCTCACAGTGCCCAACTCTGAGGGCACAAAGCAGTGGCAGTCCTGGTGCGATGAAGCCTTGGCACATTCCGCCTATCAGACCAAAGGATAATGCAACGCTTGTGGCTGTTATAGGCCCATCAGGAGGCCAGAGGGGATATCAAGGTATCGCAGGTAAGATGGTCACTTCCATTCCCATGAAAAATTTAAAAATTACGCTTACCAGCTCGGATGGAGCTTGGATGGACTTCTGTCCAACTTGAGGAAATGTTTTCGTCATGGAATGGCCGAATTCTCATTCAGGTTTGAGCCTCCTTGTAAAGATGAGTTTGAATTGCATTCTCAAACATCCTGCTGGGGAACAAAAAATCTCTTCTAGAAATTTCTGTCAAAGCATCAGGTAACTGTAACGATTTAAGGTTTCGATGAAATCGTAACCTTTGTAATGATGCGGTGTATGTATGTGTGTATGCATGTGCATGTGTGCATGTGTGTTTTTATGTATGTTTGGGATATCTGCATTGTGAATACAATATCTCAAGAAGGGAAGCATGTGCAGAGCTCATATTTGATATGTGGGTGTACCATATTAAGCACAAGAAGCCTATTGTTTTTGGTGGAGGTCAAAAGTCATTTGTGGGTCAACAGGGGTCAAATAGTGAAAACCTTGTAAACATGATATTTCAAGATGGGAAACTTGTACAAATCTCATAGTTAGTGTGAGCCTTATTGAGCACAAGAAGCCCATTGTGGTTGGTGGAGGTCAAATGTCATTTGGGGTTCATTGGCTTCAGATTTTGGAGTTGACTTTTGAATGCATGCTTTCAGTCAGTATGAATACAAAAAAAAAATAAATTGAGATGAGTTGTCTTGGACCATGAAGCAGAATAAAGAACCATAAAGTAAGTACAAGAGGGCATAAAACTTCTAAAGTATCTTTTGTGTATCACATCTGCCTGTATTTCTGTGATTGCATTTGTGATGTATCTGTAAAATTACCCAAATGTATCTAATTCACATACCCTTTCCTCAGAACAAGTTGGATGGGGTCTAGCTTGGTACATCAACGGTCTCCTTATTCCTGAAATACACGTTGTCAGGGGCAACACCTATACCTTCAAGGTCTATGGTGGCAATGACAATTCATTCAGTGGCCTCTACCATCCTCTCTACATAACTGATGATAAAGATGGCGGCTATTTGCAAAAAACAGATGCAGAAAAAGAGGTAACAAACGACGCTTCTGTCATTCTTTGTGACTTTTTTTAGTTTATTTGGAAAAGTGATTCTCTTTGAAAGTCTTCAAGTGGCATTGGCATTCTCTATCTAACCAAACTCTTTTTACTGTAATGGTGGGGCAGTTAGAACTACGGTCTTATAATTAAATTGCATAGTCGAGTCCAAATCAGCTGTGATGTGTCCTTGAGAGAAAGAAAAAAACCCAGATCAAACACTTTTTTATGGATTGTGTTGTTCTGTGGATGCTTACAAGGTATTAGCAAGTACCTGTAGTGCTGCTCTGGATTGTGGCAAAGTCTGTGGGAATTTTTCCGTCCTTACCTCATGCACCGGGCTCTTGTTGGAGAAACAGTTTGATCTGAAAAGTTACCATTGGCCAATGGTAATTATCCTGATAAGGTCTATTGGTACTGTTTTCAGTTCAATGTGCTCCGATAAGAACCAAAGTTACTTTTGTTGTGCTGTACCTGCCATGCTGACTTTGTGCCTCTCCATTTATTAACATCCATCTATGTCAACAGTGCCCTCACTCTGTCCTGGCATTCATGTCCTTGAATTAACTTGCTATTCTTTTTTCCTTTATTAGGCATTACACCCTATTTGCATAAATCCAGAACAAAGTCGTCTTTGCTTCACTTTTGGCTCGAACAGATTACAATTGTGCCATTGTAAATATCTCTTCAGTGCATTGCTAAGTTTCCATTGTTTCAATCTTCTCTTTGTATTTTGTTCACAGCTAGAGACCATCTATGCTGCTCCTGCTGGTAAGTTCTCACACCAGTCTGAAGATTTAAAAAATACACATTGAAAAATAAACAGACCTAGAAGCAAAATGAGCTTGTGAAAGTGTGTTACAAAGAAAGGAACTGTTGGAAAAAAAAAAAAGCAGAAGATCAATTCAGAATGTCACGACAAAGAAAAGAAAGCAGTTGCAATGGGGGAGCCATTCAGGGATTCACATGAATACTAGTTAGCCTTTACAACTTTTAATCCTGGCAGTTATATTTCAGTGAATTTTATTGCTGTCTTAAGAGTGAAAATGTAAGTTGTATTATTGTTTATTAAAAGACATGTTGTAGGGGAGACAACATTTTTCTGTTTTGCCATTTTCCTCGAAATAAGCCATGCAGTGGTGAATCGTGCATAGATGATGATCAGAAAAATTCATCAGCATTAGAAAGTTTGAACAAAATAGTACTTTAGCCAGTGAACAGACAGTTTTGATTCGAAATTTTCCGTAAGAGAGGGAACCACGATGATGAGAAGAATTTGATGGCAATGGAAATAGTTAACTTTTATAATTAATTTGCAAGAATTTGCAACTGATAAGTTTACTAGTTTCTAATTTTAAAAGGTTGCATACCTACCTGGGCTAACTCTGTTCAAATGCATTGAAAGTATGTAAAGTATTTCTCACAATTCTATGTATCCTTCTAAGAGAGAGTAACTCAAGACTTGTTGAATAATGTAATAAATGCCTGTAACATACAACATTTAAGTTTTATTGTCTGCATCACAGAGGGCGACCTTTGTGAGTATGAGGTCGGCCCGTACCAGCCAGAGGGTTTTACCAACTTCCTCTCCTACAAAGCCACTTTAAAACTGAGATGCAAAAGAAAAACAAGACCTGGCATCCTGGTGTGGACCGTTGCTGAAGACACGCCTGACCTTGTCTATTATCAGGTTTGAAGTTTGATTTCTTTGGTTAAATGTGTAAATGTCCATAGGATGTTTTGTGTAAAATTTTATGCATAAAGCTGACCGTTTTCTTGATTTCGAATACCTAAAATACATGCACAAGTACTTCCTACAAAACCTTTGTGGTCACTCTGTGATTTTTTTCAGGAGTGTTTTGAGTCCACAGCTGCTCCCCTTTTGAAGGGATTTAATGTGACTACTTCATTATTGTTAATACCATTACTTTGCATGTTTCTTTTGTTTTTCAGTGCTACCAACATAAGTTTTTTGGCTGGAGGATCCACGTCTCCGAGTCATCCTCTATCTCTTCCATGTCGTTGATCACACTGTTAATTTTTGCTACATTTGCCAGCAGTCTCATTCATTGAGAAAGAACTTTCGGGGGCGAACAGTCTTTGGAAATATGCTTCGGGAAATATCAAAAGGATGTGGAAGGGATGTTTTGGCAGCTTTGCTGCATCCATGTTATTTTTCTGTAATAGAACATATTTACTATTTAGTTTTTTTTTTTGTATAAAAGTCTGATGTCGTGTGTCTTTCATGTTTTTTTGTGTCCCATGTTATATGTTTCATGGGAATTGAGAAGTATATTTGAAATTAGGAATTGTAAATACTTCCAATTTATTTTGGAGAAAAACAAAGAATGTGTTGACTATTGTTTGTCATCATTATTATACAATGCAAATTTCACTTTTGCTATCGGTTGTGCTTTTGAAACTGTGGGACCGTCCATCAGTCGTTTAATTAGCATATTCACAAGCATAATAAGTTGGCAACCATTAAGCATTTTCCTGTCTATGGAATCTGACCTTGCTGTTTAGTTTGTCATGAGGCACTCTGTAAATTGGGGCCGATACAAAACTGGTTATCAACATCTGTGATAGGAAAGGAATAAAACTCTTAAAAACAAGCAAAATGTGAACAATCCACATGTCATAGAAAACATTAAAAACACAATAAACAAGTTTAGTTGAATGTAACAGCTTAATTGCTTTATGAATGGACTTCTTCCTATTAGTGTTCAGTGCTGCTTTAACAGCCATAACTAAAGTGATCCCTGAAATAGTTACAAACTTCTGTTGGACTAATTATATGATTTTTTTTTAAACCTCTGTCACTGACCAACAGTTTTGTAAAGCGACTTTTAAACTACTGGTAGAAAATTTGCTGTATTTCAAATTATCTGGATAAATGTTGATAATTATAGATACATTGGGCAACTGTAGCAGAGATGTTCTCTGAATGACATATGTATTACATTTGATTCGATGCACAGTTTACCCTTGACTTATTGGTAGCTGATAAAATGTGAAGTTAAGTTAAGGTGGACATCATTAAGGGAATAAGCAGTAAACCTATAGTGTCCATGTCAGATTTCAAGCTATCTATCAGTACCTCGTTATTAAATCATCCTACCCTTTAAGCATCGAGGTGGAAGTAGAGAAATATCATCTTCCCAATGTGCATCTCAATTTAGAGGTCTTCTGTCTTGTCTTAACTTGAAATGATGGCATGCAGGGTCATAGCTACTGTGGTCGGGGGTGGTTGGTTTAAGTCATTATTCACCATAGCCCCTCCACCACAAAGAGACAAAAATTCAAATACCACCCAAAGCTAGAGCATCTGGACGACTACAATTATCGTCCAAATCTGATAAAAACTTTCGCTCATGGGCTTTCTTCGCTTTCCAGGGTTCACAGATTAGCCACTACCTTTTTTTCAAAATAACCGCCACTCCATTCTGCCTAGCTACAACCCTGATAGCATAATGTTAGTTTCCTATAAGCAGTCAAAGTTACTTCTACAGATGTTCTGTAACTTCTCCAAGACATTGGCCCAGGCTTGCATATGTGCAAATTAAATGGTTGTGAAAATCTAAGAAAGTGCCAATCAAAAAGCTTCATTGTGTAACTAGTTTCAGTTGTCTAGGGGAAGCTCTTTGCATAGATGCATATACCTTTGGTGCTCCAAAGTGCGAAGCTTTCACTGCACTAAGATGAACCCACCTATTTCCAGTCTTTGAACACAGAACCTCCCTTCCAGTACATTGCAGATTTACTGCACTGTGGTGGTATTACATTACCAATTGTGTTTGCCTCTGTATATTTGACTTTCATTGATAATGTGCAAGTGTGTTTTATTTCTTATTCTTCAGACATCATAGCATAAGTACAGGAATGGTCCATTTTAGCCAAAACTTTCCTTTTGAGAGTTGCAATATTTGACATTCTTTATGTTTAGTGCTAAATTCAAGTTCTGACTTTACTTTTTTCACAGTCATTATATAAATTTTTATCACGTACCATATCTATTTTGGGTAGATTTGATGTTTTTTATGTCATGGTGACATCATCATGATGTAATTATCAGCATATAGTTTCCTTCCACAGTGGCTTTTCTTTGCATTTCAGAGTAGATCTTTGAGGTGGTATTTACAATGGAAATGCATCCAAATGGCAAAATGTTGTCCACAGTTGCCTTAAATTATCTATCAGTAGAACTAGAAAATTGTTTGTATTTACATGAAGTTTTGGTGTGTGCATGATTCCACACATAATTAGTGGGCCTAGATTTCTTTGACCAAAAAAGTCTGAGAATCTTGGAAATTTAGTGAAAATGCAAAGAAAAGCCTCCTGAAGTCAGTAGAATCTCGGACGAGGAAGCTTGATCATATTTATATGTATGTAGAGGGATGAACAGGGTACAATGTTACTCCTGAGGCTTAGAATATATGAATACTACAGTACTAGTTGAATTCAGTTGTATTCTCACAGTGTTCTTTCATTTGTAAAGGGTTCGATATCACAGATGGAAAGAAAACAATATATCTTTCTATTTCTCCATTCTCACTCTTTGACTTTTTTTTCTTTTTTCCTTGGCACTTTCAATTGTGAATTGAGTATGGGGACTGACTGCTGTGTGTGTGCTTGTAGAGCGGTGGGAGGGCATAGACTTGACACAGTTGGAAGAGAATTTTGAGTGTTAAGGGAGTTCAAATGAGATGGAGTGAGATTAAGAAAGCTAAGAAGACGCTTCTGAGTAGGTTAGATGCCTCTAAGGGGCTCTCAACTTCACTAAATATTTTTCGTTTGATCTTTATTTAAGTGGTTGAGTTTTTCTGTAGGCAAACTCTGCCTTGGGCTCATATCACTGATCAATAATCCAAGATTCAATGATACCCATCTACAAATTTCAGTTTGAATTGCGTCTGAAGTAAACATGAAATCAAGATGAAGCAGTCTTATATCAGTCTGAATTTGAATTTTATCTCTTATCCTGACTCAAACCCACCAGACAAAGGCAGTAAAATACTTGGACAACATCACATGCTCACTTTTGCTTTAAATGTCCTGTCTGCGGCCCATTGGGTAATAAGATTAGGCTTATCTTCTCCTGACTGGAGGAAAATTCCATGCTTAAATTAAACCTTTGAGTTTTTGCTTACTTCTTACAGCTTTGAATGGTGTTTTTGGAGCAATATTGATGGACTAAGTCCGACCACCCACTTTCAGTATCAAGTAAATGATTTGTGAATGATTGGAAATTGATTGAAAAGTCAATCTGATGCTATACTTGAATACTGTGAAATGTAAAGTTGGAAGCATCTCTGTGCAGAGTTCTGTAACAAGTTTGGAATCAGGAAGAAAGCCAGAAGTATGCTATATTATAGTTATGGTCAGATGTGAAGTTTGTAGGTAAAACTATTAACTCAGTAATAAGGGGGCTTGTAACTGGCAGGGCTATTTTGCCTGCTATTTGAGTGATGTGATATGGACATAAGATGTTACTTCAGACTTTACACCAAGATTATAAATTACTCCAAACTTCACTAAACTTTACACAGTTAGATTGTTTCTTCCAAAGAACACAATATATTGCAGTAAGTTTTAACTCAATTAAATTTTGTTGCATTTTCAATTTAACTTGTATCAAAGGGTCTTTGCATGTAAAATTATTAATCAACCTAGAAAAGAATTTAATGTTCCTTTGCAAAGAACAACATTTTGCTTTGTATGCTACTGACAAACTCAAATTCAATAGAATTTTCTTAAGATGCAAATACAAAATTACGCATTCACAATCAAAGAAGCTGCTGTTACTGGATTTGCAGCGTGTTAAAATTCATCCTTTTTTATGATAACATGTACTGTTACTGTCGTTGCAAGTGTAAAGTGATCACTCATGGAAGAAGCTGCCTCGAGCTATCACTTTACACCCAAGTAACTGCTGCACATCTATGTAAACAAAAAAGTGTCTTCTACTTTTTGCTATTCTCTATATTAAGTGACTTCAAGTCAAGAAATCCCCCCTTTCAGATTTCTACAGAAATTGTGCAGCCATGCATGTAATGTTTATTATCCAGTCCTCTGACCAATTGTCCTCATTTCCTCTCTGTAGATCAAAAACTCCATCATAGATGCATATGTTGGGTATTTAGAAGTGTGCATTTATGTAAGGGCCATTTCATGGCATGTTTGATTTCATTATCTCAGTAAACCTGCCACATCATATATTTCAGTGGTTTCACCCCAGCCTGTCCATGTATTTAACCCCAATATAGCATTTTTTCCTTTCACGTCCGTGGCGCTTAATTTAATTCAATGGTAATAATGATTGCCTCCTTTTCCCTGAAAAAAAGATAAACATCTCCTACCATTAGTCAGTGTCTCAATTCTGTCTGCCGCCTTTGTAGAATCCCCGACTCGCATGTGACTCCGCCAGATATGTAGAACTGGCAAGTGTCATCCCTACCCCCTTCCCCACTTTTTTATTTTTAAATGCGTCTTCGTCATTGGTGAAAAGTTTTGAAGTGGCAGCTGACGTATTAGCACAGGGTGACATGCTGGGAGATACGAGATACCGTGCAAGAAGCCCGGATATTCTGGAACAAAATTCAATTTTGTCTGGTGTTCAAGAATTCACTAACTTACGCTATACATAATTTACTGTGTCCGCACGACTAGTGTGTATGTATATGGTCTCTAACTTCAGCAACGTACGTACTCCTTGCCACGGCTTTGGCAGGTCTGCACGTCTGATGTCTGCAGCTAATTGTCAAGTCTGCTTACATTCAAGTACTATGTTAGCCTAACGTGTATGCTTTCCTGTACGTACGTACAATACGTTCATTCCACGCGTAGACCAGCCTTCCCCTAGCCCACTACAATACAAATGGTCCCATATTTTTGGCAATTATGTGGTACTTATTGTAGTATAGAGTGTGCCACATAGTAACATTGGTTTTTCTCCAGCTTGCGTATGTATCGAAGAGAAATATGTCACTGGTTCCAAGCAGAAAAGGCAAAGGCGATTCTAGCAAAGCACAACTCCAGAAGGACTGGCACAATCTTTGTAGTGAGGTAAGATACAGTATACTAATGTTAGGTCTAACGAATGGACGAGGACTTGCCTCACACACAGTCACAGTAACGTGTTGCAAGTGAAGTGGCTTGAGAGGCCTAACAACGTTAATATTGCAAGTGTGGTTTGAAAAGGTGTAAATGCTTGTTTTGTGCGATTTTGTCAAGTTTTTGGAAATTAAAGCCGAATTTTTGGTTGAACTTTTTATCGATTACAGTGCATGCCTAGCCTAAAATTAGACTATATCGTGGTTTAATATGTCAAACTGCTGAATTATAGGCCAAAGCTAGGAAAAACCCACAACGAATGCCAGCGAATGCCAATACATGTATGGTTACAGAGGATAAATGTCACCAAATGCCAATTGATTTCTAATGAACTAACAAATTATGCCAATACCTTAATGTTTAATTTATATGATGGGGTGACTGTGGAATGCTCTATTACTCGGGAAATTTATCATTCCAAGTTTGTGACAGTTCCACAGGTGTACAAAAGTGGGAATGTTTTCTGATGAATCAGTATTGTCGCAAATGAATATGTATTAATGGCAACACAAAAGTATGTCACCGATCAAAGGTTAAATTATCCCGTCTTCTTAACGATAATCCAAACAAATTAACTTTCCCTAAGGTGCCCGTTGAGTGCAGCCACCGTTGACTTAGTGTAGAAATGACAAAAAATGGTGGCATGCTTCAGTATTACAGTCTGCCTAACCTAAGCTTTCAAAAGTAGTGATTTGTGAATGTAGGGCTAGAGGTGCATTGGACGCACAGTCCATAGCTACCTTATAAAATAAGAAAACCTATAAAGAACAGATAAAAAACATACATGCAGCCTGTAAGTCTATAAAATACATTCCTGCTGAGTGCCGCAAGCTAGAATTTGTTCTTCTTTTCTGCAAAGGTTGCATGGAGTTACATGGAGGCACAGACAGCAGATATTTGATCTAGAACTAAGCTAAATTTCCAAGAAAAACAACAACACGCTTTACGTTATACGATTTATTCAGCTCTAAATTTTAAGGAGTTTCAATGGTTTAGGTCATCATAGTTACTACTACGTGATTATCGCCATTTAGCACCCACAAATAGTGTCATTTCAAACCAGGAGGCAATCTTTTGATGTCCTTTATCAACTTCCGTATTGGACGTGTCCGTGACACAAATCCAATTGGTGTTCGCTCGTTTTGCACAGTCTAGTTGGCTTTCGGGTGGCATTCGTTATAGTCTGACCCCGAAGCGATTTTGTGCAACCATCCCACTGCAGAGTGAATTTCCACCAATTGCCTGTTTTGGCAAAGTTACTGTATTGCTGGAAGAATAATGCATTGTAAATATTGAGCCCACCAAAACAATGTCTCATCACCTTTCCCTTCTTTCAGTTCTTGGAAGCAAGTTAAGGAAAAGGACTGAACTTATTTGTTGGCTAATGTTCTCTAAATCCCTTGGCATACACATTATACCTTTCCTCTCTCTCATTACCTGATTCATTATTTGACTTGATATTCATATCAAATTAACATTGTAAAGCTTCCTTGGTGCACTGAATTTTTTTTTTCTGAAATAGAGGGAGCCATTGTAGAAGTGAAATTGTAACTGAAGAAAATACACCCACTCGGTCCTTGCACCTACAATGGTAGCCTCTGAGAGAAGACAAATGTATCCATTTTAGGCATCAGTATTCACCAATTGCCTTCCTTTGGCAAAGTTACCTTACTGGTGGAAGAATAGTGCACTGTAAATATATAGCCCACCAAAACAATGTCTCATCACCATTTTGTTCTTTCTGAGAAGCAAATATTTTAAGGAAAATGGCTGAAGTTATTTGTAGGCTAATATTCTGTAAATCATTTGGCACACAAATTACACCTTTCCTCTCTCTCATTTCCTTATTCACTAATTGACTTGATATTCAAATGAACTTAATATTGTAAAGCTTCTTTGGTCTACAAAAAAACTTCTCTTTGAAATAGAGGGAGCCATTGTAGTAGTGAAATTGAAACTGAAGAAAATACACCCACTCAGACCTTGCACCTGTGGCAGTAGCCTGCAAGAGAAGACAAATATATCCATTCTAGGCATCAGCGAATAGACAATAGGGACTGAATGTTTGCTATTTTAGACTGAACAATCATTTGAGGGTGGATTGTTGATTGGCTGGGCTTTACATGTGACATAGTTTGGTGCATACTACAAGATGGATATATTGGTCATATGCAGCAGTGTTAAGTTAGGACATGAACGAGGTATCTGTCATATGCTATGAACTAATTAATGAGGTTACTAGGATCTATCAAGCTATTCCTAGCCTACAGTACCTACATACATCATTGCAGTCTCCTGACTTATTGTATTTCCAAACTTTGTACAGCAAAATCTTTTACTTGTGTCCATTTAGAAATTAATGCCTTAACTTCTATTCAAATGTTGATTTATTATGTCTATGTGTGGTAGTGTAGATACTGACTTTCAGTGTACAATTTTTACGCCACTACTCCCATGTGGTCTGAGCTTTGATCTGCACTTGTCAGAAGCTAAAGGCCTAAAGAGAAACTGATTTTCTACAGATGTGCTTCACTTTGATATGCTTCTGTAGTCTGTGATATGCTGCTTGCAATGATGGTTGTGGTAATGTCAGGTGTGTGGCCTTTATCTGCTCTAAATGTTTTAATGAATTTTGACTTACATTTCTCGAAATAATTGCATTGACCAAAACTGTTGCTTTGATAGACACTGGCCAGTTTGCATCTCCATGTGTGGCCTTTCCCCCAACAGTAAGTGTGGCTACTGAAATCGTACACCCCTTGATATTGACAAAATTCTACTCATTACATACACCTACACGAACCACAGCCATGCAGGGACTTCTAAAATGATGAACCTGAGTTAAATGTATCTCTAGAACAGTACTAGAGGCACTTAATTTTTGAGCTCCAGAGAGAATGATCGCCTGCTTTCTAAGATAATAAACATCCAGATAAAGAATTTCAAATTTGTTTGGATTGTGATACATTCTTCTATTGTTATCAAATTCTTGCCTTAGTTGCATGAAATAATGACCCACCATCATACATGGTATTCTGAAGGTACACCCAGCACTTGACTACCTTGAACTGGAATGAGTTGCAAGGACAAAGTTCTTTGTATACGTCTGAGTTTACTAAGATTGGAACACATCTCTTGGTTGCTTTACATAGTTAAACTCAATTTTGCTTCCTTGATCCTCAAAATTTTGGATCACTATTTTACTACAGGGTGCAAGTGTATGTCATGTTATTCTGCATTCATAAATGTATGCAATGAATTCCTTCAATGCTATTGGCTGAAAGCCATTAGAGGGCAGTTTCTAATGGGATTAGAAGCTGGTCAGATTTTTATTATTCAAAAACAGTTTACATGATCAACTGCCTTACTAGTTGTAGTTAATTCAATTCATTTTGTGAAACTTGCATAATGGATGATGTCACAAAAATGGTTATTAGGTTAACATACATGCTTTTACACTAGTGTAGGGTTCATGCAAGTATGAACAGTAGGCCTATGTACGCGTAGTTAATCAACAGATTACCATAGCCCTGCAGGTATAAGCTACTCTCATTCTTTACAAAGAAAAATAAGAGAGGCTTCTTTCTAAATTATAGGCCTAAAGTCATTCATTAGATCTGCCAAAGGGAGAGAATGCTGAACATGTTTCAAACTGGGGACCTATTCCTTAATCCTAATTCACAAAAAGCTTCCCCTGACATAGCAACAAGACTACCATGCCCATACTTGTTCTGCTTTGCCTACTGCTACTTATATGAATGCAACAACATGTCTTTCAGCAGATCATTAAGTCATCAGTGCCATCTGACTGTAAGAGCAGAGAATGCGGAAATTGGCGGAAGAAAAATTTAGGTCAGACGTTCCCTCACTTTCAATATCAAATCAACACCCATGTATGTAACAAATCTTTCGATCACTGCCTCTCAAGGGTTGTTTACTAATTGTACCATTTTGGCACCAATTATTTAATCAAGTTACCCTCATGATGAGATTGGCAATCACACAAGGTTTAATCCGTGTTCCTTCATATTACATTAGTGCTAAGTAGTGATAACAAAGTACTGTACCCTAACATCAGATTACTTGCTACTTAATATATGCTAGCTAAACGGTCACTTATCTCTGCATGTAAATGAGGTCACAGTCAGCATTAAGCTATGAGTCAAAAGGTCACTCACCATGTCAAATTAGAATGTTTCGTTCTCTCAGATGTTAGCATTTATCCAGAAGTTCGTGGAGAAAATTTTTAACTGTTGTTGTTAAAAGTGATTATGATGTAGAACATCCAGGCCCAGGCGCTTGAGTTGTGATTTTTGTGTAGCCGTCACTTTGCTCGGTGTAGGTGTTCATGTTTGTCAGTGTTGGTGTGCATTCATGAACGGAGACAAATATGAGGGTGCTCAGTCATAAATTGGATTTGAGACCAATGATGACGTCGTAATGGAAGCAGCGAACCTCTGCTGCTGCCCTCAGTCTACTCATCCTCCGTGGTGATGTCGTCATCGGTCCTGAATCCAATTCATGACCTGGCACCCTCATATTTATCTCCTACGTGTAGTACAACTGGTTCTTCACTGTTTTTTCAAGTCTTACAATGAGTGTATCATTGTTTCAACATGAAAATGGCATTCACAAGTAGATAGATTTCAATGGCAAAAGCAGATTTAAAACACACTGTTTGGCTTCATTTAAAATATACCTTTTTGTTTTTGTGCATTAGCAACTTGCAATAACTATATTTACATTTTAACTGGTCTGTCTAATTTGCAGAATTCTTCAAGCCAAAATAATATTCTCTTCATACAGTAACATTTGGTGAAAAGCCTTGATCAAACACTTTTTTTTTGTGGCAATAGTACTGTATGGCACAGTTGCTTGTTTACAAGCAGCATACACAGATCTGCTTTTCTCCTCCAGATTACTGAACGTATACCACACATAGGGAGGAAGTGCAGTGACTTTTTGTTTGGGCTGAACATAGCACAAGAGGGTGTTTACCCGTAGAGAGTGTTTAATAGATGCATTTTCTTGTGAACAGTTGCATACATTTCATGTGCTGTGCTGTAAAAGGAAAGTGAAGTATGTTACTTTTGGGACTCTCTGCAGAGAAACATGCATTTAATTGATTTGTTACTGAACAAAAACATTTTTGGTAACGCTAAAGAGATGCTGTGATTTTGCTAACCTGCTCTGCATTTTTACCCTTATCTTCCTAAGTCATGTAAGGTTTTGTATCTTAGTTGTAAATTTAAGCAGGTGCAGTTGCACCAGTCCGCCTTTGAAATCACCCAGTTCTTGCACTATATATATTTTGGTAGCCTTGTGAGTACTGTGTACAGTAGCCACAGTACCTGTCTCTAACCAGCGGGTCTAAGTGAAAGCATACAAGTGCAGTACTTAAAGAAAATCAAGAGGGATAATTACCTGCAGTTAAGAGTGAAGACAAATTTTTTAATTTAAGTATCATGATTTCTTTTTATTTCCTTTCGGTTTTGATTGTCTACAAATACACTCAATATTGTGCATCATTTCTGCCGTGTTATGCCGATTTGCAGTATATCAAGAAAACATCACAGAGACTAAAAAGATGGAGATACTGAAAACCAGTTTTTGATACTGTGGGTTACATTCAACAGGTTGACACTTGTATGTTTTGGTTTGAATAAAAAAACTCGCAGAGTGATCCTGACTCCTTTCGAAGACCACCGTTAGAGAGTTTGAGATGCACATTCTGTCTGATTACATCTGTCAGTATATTTATTTCATCCATCAGTATATTTATTTCATCCTCCCGTTTCAGTTTAATTTGTGTAAAAGAAAACTTCAAGCAAAGACAGAAGGCCTGTTGGTGCTCGCAAAGGAGTTGGACAATGTCCGCCAAGAAAAGGATGCCTACAAGCTGATGGCAGAGCAGTTGAGAGAGAAATATCACAGTCAGAAAAGAAAATATGAAGACAGAGAGAAAGTAAGAGATGAAACTGGCATGCCAGGAACATAATATACCTAGAGCTACAAATATTTATAAAGCAAATGTGCCTGCCTTCTACAGGAAGGGACACTGGAGACAGTTCAAGGTGATGGAAGGGGACTGTAGTCTAAAAAAGTTTGAGAACTTATGGTCTATGGTGTTACTTCATACTGACTGTAGTACTGATATGCTGGTATATACGCCTGAGTGCAGCAAAAAGCATAACTTCACGAAACGCTGGATCAGATATTTCCTCTTCTGTACTAGATGAACAGATTCTGTGTCCTGTGTTAATAAGAGGATCAGATTTGAGTATCTTTTGTTGTAACAGGATCAGATTTGTATTCTGTGTTGCAACAGGATCAATTTTGTATCTTTTGTTGTGACAGGATCAGATTTGTGTCCTGTGTTGCAACAGGATCACTTTTGTATCTTTTATTGTAACAGGGTCAGATTTGTAATGCTGTGATGTAGCAGATGATCATATTTGTACCTTTTGTTGTAACAGAGGACCAGATTTGCATCCTGTGTTGTAGAAGAGGATCAGGTTTGTATCGTGCTGCAGTAGAGGATCAGAGTTCGCATCCTGTGTTGAAATTACAGTGGGAACTGTTTGAGTTCATTGAGGAACTAGTTTGTACATCTAGTTTTGTACAGTCCAGGATGTATTTGTCCATAAGTAGTGTCATGACATAGCACAGTTACGAGTTTCTCCCAAAATGGCCTCCTCTGTCACAGGTGTACAGTAAGTAAAGAGCAGCTGTTGAGCAGAAGCGTGACACCTTATAAAGGATTATATATGCAAGAGGTTGCTCTATCGTTGTTGACATGCCAGCGTGTGTGCCAGTACAACTTAGTTTTATTTACTTAATAGCTTGAACAGAGTGAACAAACAGAGGCATCACCTGTTGGCCAATATTTGCACACTGTAAGTCCACATAGATTTATCGCTGAAATATCCCTGTAATATCGCACAGTCAATTTTATGGTATTACGAGTTGAGCAGTCGAAATCTATGATATTCTGCAATTATTCTCAATTCCCCAGGCACTTGGACTCTCACTAGATGAAAGCGATCCATTATCAGAGAGAAGAAGCCAGGTAAACAAAAAAAAAAAGAAGCAATCCATTAAAACAGGTGTCTGCATTTATTTTTAACTTACAATGCAATGCTATCGTCAACAGAATGCCATACATCACGACAATAATATGTAATACAACATTGTTGCACAAATTTGCAAACAGAAGTTACTGATAATCTCCAAACAGATGAAGTAAAATGACTGACAATCCTGGTACATACAACAGACCCCTTGAATGTGACATCACAGAGATACATTGAAGTGCCTGCCTTTAGGCCAATCTACTCAATTTAGCATATGTCCGTTGCTTCTCAGACAATCGATCTATATGCCCTTAGCCTAGCCATGTGTGCTGTTTGGTTGTTTGTCCTCAGGGAGGGCATCCTTGCTTGTTGTTGCAGTATGTGACATTAGTAAAAGGGGGCTAGTACTGAAGCACGCAACAGGTCGGCGGAAATGTTTTCGGCACTATTCAATCATATCACCACATTCAATGCCAGCACCACATTCAATGCTAGCACCACATTCAATGCTAGCACCCTATTCAGTACTAGCACCATATTCAATGATAGCACCATATTCAATACTAGTACCACATTCAGACTAGCACTATATATATTCAATGCCAACACCATATTTAATAAAAGCACCACATTCAGTGTTAGCACAATATTCAGCACTAGTACTACATTCAATGCCAGCACCATATTCAATACTAGCACCATATCCAATGATAGCACCATATTCATTTCTTACACCACATTCAGACTAGCACTATATATATTCAATGCCAACACCATGTTCCATTCTAGTACCACAGTCAATTATAGCACCATATTCAGCACTAGTACCACATTCAATACTAGCACCACATTCAGACTAGTACTGTATTCAATGCCAACACCATATTCAATGCTAGCACCACATTCAGTACTAGCACCACATTCAGACTAGTACTGTATTCAATGCTAGCACCAAATTTAATACTAGCACCATATTCAGTGCTATCACCATATTCAGTACTAGCACCGTATTTAATACTTACACCATAGTCATTGCCAGCATGGTCTAAATTTCCTCAGAGATAATGATTTAGAGGGTGGAAGATTTACTGTATGGAGATGTTAAATGATGGATCTACTGTAAGTAGCAAAATATATGGCAAATTGTAATTTTTAATGGCATTATGGGCTTCATAGGTTTCAAACCATTATTGCCACCTTTTTAGTAGTGTAATGTTATTCTGTGGATGCAGACATCACCATTCTTATTTTGCACAAAACTACTTTTTTTCATGCTGAAAAATACAATTGCATAACATGTTAAGTGGAGTTTCCTCCATGCTGTTACTGTGCCATTGACATAAGACAGAGGGAAAACTGTCAATTAGCAGTCTTAACTGCATCTCAATATCTGATCAGTGCAGATGTGTTGATGTTGTTGATGGTAGCTACTGTAGTGTTGTATGGTTGCTGACAAGGAATTTTGCATGTTTGCTCTTAAGAGCAATCTTGCAGTTTCTTCTGATCAGTTCCTTCTCATCTGTGACATTGAACTGATATTTTATCAAGAGCAATACCACTCAGAACTTTCTTCAACTGTTTCTTTTTGGTTAATGTTAACAATTACTTTTTGACCGTCAGAGTTTGGCTCAGATACTTTGTGAAACTCGGGAACAAAACCGAAAAGCGGAAGAAGAAATTAAAACACTGAGACAAAAGCTTACAGAATCTGAAGGAGATATGAAGGTACGTTCTTTATGGGTAATAACCTATTTTCCTATTTACGTGATTCTTTTGGGTAATTTATAGGACGTGAAAAATATTCCGTTGCTGCTGTCGTTATTCCCATCTCGCATGGGTCCCACCTGTCATCTGTGTATGTATATCATGTGTTATTGTAAAGAATGAGGAATAACCCATCTGGATCATATCTGAGAATCATTCAAACATGAATCAAGATGTTTGTATGTGTGCATTGTTGTACTTGTATGGTGTGTTGCAGTGTGTATTGTTATACTGTATGTGTATTGCTATATGTGTATTATTGTACGTGTATTGTTATACTGTATGTGTATTGCAGGGTGCATTGTTATACTGTATGTGTATTGCTGTATGTGTATTGCTATACTGTATGTGTATTGCAATATGTGTTTTGCTGTATGTGTATTGTTATACTGTATGTGTATTGTTGTACTGTATGTGTATTGCAGGCTGTATTGTTATACCGTATGTGTATTGCTGTATGTGTATTGCTATACTGTATGTGTATTGTTATACTGTATGTGTGCTGCAGTGTGTATTGTTATATTTGTAAACCTCTCAAAAATGAAACATATCAAGATATTAAAGTATGTGATCAAGAGGAGATCAAACAGGTCAGCAGTTTCAGAGTTATTGGCAGTTTCCCTGAGTTGCCTGCTGAAGGATTATCCACAAAAGTGACAGCCATACCTTTGCTTCTCGCAGATCCTCCGTGAGAACATTGCTCGTCAAAGAGTTGGAGATGAGGGAGTCGGCATGCGTCACTTTCCTGCCCATGAAAGAGAAACGCTGGTTGCCCAGCTGGAAGCAGCTAGAGAACAGGTTGGTATTACTAGAAAATAGTCACTTATGAAAAGCACTCACCTTATCCTCTGTGTTAAATTAAAATGAACTCAGCATCTTAAGAAGGGAGTCTTGGATTGATCTCGAAAACCCTGTAAACATGTTATTGTGAGAAAAGAATCATGTACTGAGTTTATAGTTTGAAGAAGATACATGACACTCAAAGCACTATTTTTAGTGAAGATCAAAGGGTCATTTAAGGTCAAGGGGAGTCTAATTACGTAAAGAAAAAGCTTTTTAACACAATGACTTACTAAATTCATGATTAATTTTATGAGTGAAGTATATAAAGTACAGAAAGGCCTCTGTTTGGGATGGAAGCAAAGGTCATTTGGGATCAAAAGGCATTGGCTTGTGAAATCCTTGTGAACACTATGTAAGATGAAAGGAAGCATGGACTGATATTGTCTTTGATATTGTGATGTACTTTAATGATAGTAAGTAATCTCTCATTGTTGGTAGAGGTCAATGATCATTTGGGGTCAACAGAAGTCAAAGAATCAAATCATAAACATATCTTTCAGAACAATCTGTGGACTTACTTCATAATTAACACAAAGTTGTACCTTGTTGAATACAAGAAACTTCTGTGTAAGTGAAGATCAAATGTCATTCAGGGGTCAGTTTGAATCATGGTGAAACCTTGTGAACTAGATATCTCAGCAGTAGAAGTATGAATTGATTTCGCATTTGATCTGTATTTGTAGTGCATTGGGAATTTTTCCGAGAATTTCGTAATGTCTTTATTCACTAAAGAGGGCTATGTGTTATTGTCGATGTAATGTTTGTGATAATCCCATGCCTTTACATATCAATTACTGTGATCAGCTGAGCTAGGCAGTGCTTCACAGGACATTAGAACACAAACTCTGGTTACATCATCAAAACCACAGTGCATTCTTGCAGTTTGGTTTGGGTTTTGTCTAGGATATACAGTCACATTAACTGACTTGTTTCCATTGCAGGTTGAAAACTTAGAGAGGGATATGGTGGCCAAGATAGATGAACTTCAGGAACATGTCACTGAGAGAGATTTCTTCAGGAGAAAGGCTGACCATTTAAACGAAGAACTCAACTACGTCCTGGGAGGAAATGAGAAGAGAATTGTTGACATTGATGCATTGTTAATGGAAAACAAGTAAATATAGATTGTATTTGTTTATTAAGTAGTCATTGTTGTAGGTCAAGTAGAGGGCTGCTGTCAAAGATGAACTTTGTTGGACAGAAAAGTGAAAAAGTGAATGCATGAATTATTGATGGATATATATATATATATATATATATATATATATATATATATATATATATATATATATAAAGACATCGGGAAGTTTATTCAACTTTTCCTATCAATGTTATCACAATTTTATCCAAATTGTGTGAATTGTGCAAATCCTGCTAAAACTGTGCTCGGTAACTTCAGGATGGAAGGAAGAGTAATGATAAACAAAGTTGATGCCATGTATGTGTCTAGAAACGTGTAAGATCTCTCATTGATTACAGAGTATTTATTGAATTTCTGCAGCCTCTGGCTTTCAAAGGACTTCTTTTTACTTCTATTTGCATTTCACTTCTATTATTATGATTCTACAATTTTGTATGCAAATGACTGCTTCATTTTACTTTTGTAAGTTGCCACCGCTGGTGACATAAAGGGGGTAAAATTGCACCTTCCTTCCATATGCACTGTAAGTAGTGCAGGAAATTGACTGAAACATATTAAGTTTGGTACTAAATGTCAGCTGCCTTCAAATGAGGAACTTCTATGGAAAGTCTTATTTTGGCCCTACAGTTGGTCGAAAAATATGCTTTATGCCATTTTATGAAAAGTTTATGTTATTTTTTGCAGGTACCTGAAGGAGAGACTAACCCAGGTACAAGAAGAGAAATCACATGCTCAAGCAACTGCTGCAAAATACAAGGTACATCATGCAAAAACATAAAGAATTTATTGTTATGATTTAAGTAATTGTGGTTAATAAGTTTTTGAAATTGCCCATGTTATTTCCTCCCAGGTAGTAAGATTTTTTATGAAGCTTATTCTCAAAACATCAATAGTAGTCAGTATGCAATCCAAGTCCAATGCATGTTTCAATTTCTGGGTGTTTATTATAAAAATGGACTGACTTTGCCGTATTTTTTTTCTCTCTCTCTCTCTTTCATAGGGAGCACTGGAAAAGCGGAAGGGAAGAGGGTTCTTGAAATCACATTCTGGAAACAGCCTTGTGTTATCTCAGAAGCAAGGTTGGTATTGAAGCTCTTATTACTGGCAATCACCTGGTCGTCATCATCTTTGTTCTCGGTCAGTGTTTCATGGGAGAGGAAGTAGTTGAAAAGGTCACCTGTCACAAAATCTGAAAGAGAACTTTGAATTCATCTCCCAGATACTTGAATGCAAAAATTATCACGTCGTGTCTGTTGGGCCTACAAAGTTTAGACTTTCCAAGAAAGCCTAGCTGTCAGTCACCGTTTACTCGAAACTGTCAGACCAGTGGGAATGGATATGAATATTCATGTATGCAAGAGTGGGGCTTAAACAATTTTTTTCTTGTGGTGGCTAGAACATATTTGACTTTCAGTGGCAAAATGTGACAAATTTTCAGCTCATGTTCCATCTTTAATTAGTAAAACTTTTATACTGTTCTGCCACTGCAAAATTCATTTTTTGAAAAAGTGACTTTCATAATAATGACAGACTCAACTTTTCTCCTCCAGACGAATAGTGAATCATATGAAGCTGATAAAAAAGGGCCGTGTTTGCTTTTTCTTGGTTTAAAAAAAAAATCGACTCTTTTTTGGCATGAGTTTCACTTTTTTAAGTATTGCAATCAACATTTGAATGAAGCAATCACAACATCGCAACATAAAGTTGACTCCTCCTCTGGTTATGATAACAGTGATACTAGAAAATGTACCACACAGCCTGCTTTTGTGTCTAGGGTAGTAGTATGCACTGTACACACTAGCACAGCAAGCACGTGAATGCAGCCGGTATGCCATAGCCCTTGTGGTATGTTGTAGCTTGTCAGACTCAGGAAAGTGATCGTCCTGTGTTCAGTTTAATCACTGAGTAGTCTCTCTTGAGAATGGGGAGAAGGTGATGTATGTTTTCTGCAGAACTGTGCATATGTAATACAGTGAATGTACTTTCCAAAGGCTGTAGTGTAGGGTAATAAGTCAATTGAATTTCTTTCTACCAAGGAGAATTCTATAGAATATCTGTCATGTATTCAGTAAAGTAATGTTAAAGTATTGGAAAGTTTCGAAGGGTGTACCTTTTTCTTCTTTTGACATAAACAAGCTACATGCTCACTTTGGGTGAATCATAGTTACTTAAGCAGTATTAACTGCAATGGTTAATGATTGTTAATGATGTAACAACTATAATTGTTGTTGGATCTTTGTAGTCTAGTGGTCATGACTCTTGATTCTTGACCTAGATATTAACCTGGGTTTGATTCCTGTTGGATCAACAAAACAAGGGGCATTATATCGCTTTTTATGTTCTTGGACGAGACACTTAGCTACGTCTGCTTCAATCCATTCAGCCATTGAAACGAGTACCAGTAATTCTGGGGAGTTAAACAGGGGAAGGTAGAACTTCTATCCCCTTTAGTGCCATGGAAATCAGAGTTAAGCACCAGTCCTATAAACCTGTGGCTCTTGAAGGATTTACCTTAACTCAAACCAAGTCATACCTTTATGTACTTTTTCTCTCTCTTGCAGTCGAGAATTTATTGGGTGAACACAAAGCAGGGAGCCTACCAGTAACGTCTTCCACGGTGTCCGATCTGCACTCCTTGTCCAGAGCTTTGCTAGAGACCATACATGACAAAAATGTTGCTATCAACCACCAAAGAAATACCAACAAGTTAGTCATCTAATTAGACATAATTTGTAGATGTTCAAATGTTAGCTCAAATGGCCACTTCCCCTGTCGTCCTTAACTACCACCATCCCTGTTATATGTTGTCACCTTGTTTGGTGACTGAAGTGTTGAAAATCTGCAGCCTTAACCTCAAATTGGCTGTTGTGGTTGATGTGACTGAAAAGCACTGTTATGAACAAATAGTTGTGTTGTATACATGCAGACGCTTCTCGCGCACAATATAACACAGTCATAACTTTTGGGGTAGACTCCTACTGGAACTACGTGGCTCATCGTGAACCTTTCATGAAGCATGGTGTGTGTAGTTGGTGATACTGCAGTATACTGTAGTGATACTATAGTATATGACAAATTTCCACTTTTGTGTTTGAATTGGCACAGGAGATATTTTTAATTTATAGTCAATGCGAAAAAAAAACAGAAAAGATAAACAGAGGGACAAAAGGAGGAATGTATGGTGGCCTCAGGATGGCCCTGTGGGTGTAAATACAAGAGCAGAACTAGAAAATGTGATATTCCCCTCGAAAGTCAATTGAAAGAAGTGTAACTGATGGAAAGAGGCAGGTCAGTGTCGAAACGTATAAATATTAACAGTTGCATGACATGAAAAGAACATTTTGGAATATTGGCTGTATTCATCATTAAAATGTTGAAAATAGCAGCAAATTCCATCAAATGTTGATGATTTTTCAGGCAAATTCCTGTCTGACACCTGCAGCATAAATATTAGCTGAGCATGCAAATTTATTACGTCAAGGGATGGACTCGCTTGAAATGCCTTATATTATTCTTGGTTCACTTAACCTTTATTTCAAGGACAACTGAGAATTTTATATGTCCCGGGGGCTTGTTTTGGAAGCATGTATTTTCTTCTGTACAAATATCAGTATCACTTTCAAATGTGAAACCCATTAAGTAATTTAAGAGATAATATGTACAGGCCCATCCAAAGGAATATCGACACTATGCAACACTCCACATCATCATATTTGCATTTTCATCAAACTTTGAGTAGTCGTATCTTAAAAACAGTAGTGGATAGGAACACGATTCCAACAATTTGAAGTCAGGGTTTCACTCTACAACTTCCAAATAAAACCAGCTCTTATCTCAGCACATTTCACACTATCTTTAAGCTATTCCTTATAATGATCGCAATGAATACCTTTGACCATCCCTCGAATAAATTAACATTAGATGCATTTCTTAATCCCAGGCCCAGAGGTACCTTATCAATTGTAACACAATGGTGCACAGATGTTCTTACATTTTAAAAAAAAAGGTTTGTCCAGATTATGGCAAATCAATCTTTGATTGACCCTTTTGTGACCTTTTCTTTTGTGTCATTACACATTGTTTACTACAATGCACAAAAAAGACACATTTGGAAGGTGAAGTGTAGTCTCAAATGTACAGCATTGCAGAAGCATTGAGGAAAAATCTTGCAGGACAGGTTTTCTCTCATTTGACAAAGTTTTTGTCTCTCTGGTTGCATTCAGGATTCTTGGTAAAAGGGTAGAGGAATTGGAGAACAAACTGAAGACATTAGAGGTAGCTGGACTTTGGAATCTCCCAACAGGTGAGTCGTTCTTCCTGTATGTTTCCAGCAGAGACGGGTGTAGGACGAGTAGGGAGAAAATATTCTGAATCATATTGCAGTACTTTAAAAAGGTAGCTTCTCTCCCGACTTCTTTGTTTGCATTTCCATAATTCCGACAAATGGCTGGTGGTGCTCTGCTTCCCTTAGTGTTCCAACTGTACTACTGAGGTCTTTTGTTGGTTTCAATCGGTAATTGTTACCTTTGCAATCAAACTGGTGTGTGCTTCCATATGTAGACGTCTGGGGCTATATGTGTCTCTGACATGTGAATTGTTACCACAATATCTTAAGAAAGGAACTCAGAGAGATGCCTCAATTTTACAAATGCATTTGTAAATTCTCTTTGGCACTGTGTTTGTTGTTCTTAGATATTTTTTTTTAGCCACTTTTTCTCTGCAATGAAAGCAATTTCTTTTGCCATGCTGTATGTGAGAAGTTCCCCACACTTTGTGGGTAGTGTTTCTTAAATTAACACACGAACGCTTCTCTCGATGTCATTTTTCAGCCAGAACAGCTGCTTTAAAGGCTTGGCAGGCAGAGATGTCTCCAGATACTAAAGAAGCTTTGGTGCCCCACCAAGTATCCGTCGACTCAAGCGATCTGTCAGAGAGCTTTAAAAGTGACCTCAGCAGTGAAGCAAGTACTCCACAGCACAGCAAGACTGGTGTAGTAGATGCAGAGAGTCAATCGAATCACAGCCCCAAACTCGAAGATCACAAACCAATCATGGAGGAAGAGAACCACCAAAAGATGGTGACAGATGAAGAAACTTTGACAGAGGAGCAAGGAGGTTGTCATAGTAAGACAGGGGAAGAAACTGAAGAAACTGCCAGCCAAAAACCAGAAAAGACCAACCACAGCAGTCTAGAAATAGGCAGCCACAAACCAGAAATGACTAGCCACAATTCTGAACACATTGAGAGCATTGATACCACTGCCCAAAATGGTGAATCCTTTGGAGGAAAAGCTGAGGTAGAGCCAGTTAAAGAGGATGGAAACTTGGTGGAGTTGGACAACACAGAGGAAGGTCACATCAGTGGTCTCTCTCCATCTGAAGACACTAGTCCGAGAGCAGATAGAACTGAATCATCAGCTGATGCATACCCTAGACTATCATCTCCATGCGGCGACGGAATCGACGCGTTGGAATCTTTGTTTGACACCGTGGCCGAGAAATTAGTCCAACAGAAATCATCTCAAAGCAAAGGAGGAGGAGACGGAGAGGATGGTAAAGCCAATATGCGGACACCGTTGCTGCCGTCCAGTCTGAGTCAAGAGAAAAATGACTCGGCGTCGTCTCCCTCCCCTTCAAGTCCGGAAAAAGCAGCCACGATATTGGTTGATACATCACCTCAGTGTGTCTGACAGTCAGTTTCTTGGGGTGGTGTAACCTTGTCCTCATCGCAAGGAGAGTTTGCATGTATGAAATATATATATAAATATTATAATAATCATATAATATATTTTATCTCCTCCTGCACTTCAGGCAGAAAATGTAATTATCCATCCAGCTCCTAGCCAGCACAACAGACGTGTATTACTCATGCACCAGCTCTGACTGCATACCAGCATCCGCGAACTATTGTTTGGATTCCGACTCTGTGATGTCTGCGTACAGATTGTAAGCTGTTAAAATTCATGTATCCTGAAGTAATCAATTACACTCAGTTACACTTAATTCTATAAGATATGAATTATCATTGTCTTTTGAGCCAATCACCAAACTTGTAGATTTATATTAAAGAGACCATTGATCTTAAGTGAGACAAATCTGCAAATGTTTGCACGTGTTGTACTGTGTACATTAAAAAGGGATACAAACCACCACCTGCTGGGAAGATTAACCAGCTCCTAAGAGGTGTAGCAACAATTAATTTGAGGAGAAAACTTAAGTGGCCATCAAAAACATTCTTGTTCAGACTTTTTTGTCATGGCTGTATGAGACCTGCTTGATGCTGAGACCAATGGGTCAATGCCTAACATCAAAGATTGGCTTTAATCATCAAATACAACAAATTTACCAATATAGTAACAAGAAAAACGTGTTAATCCTATAATCATAGTAACATGCAAATACTAAATAAAAAAACAGTAAATGAGCTAGGTGAGCTCATATACTGTCTCCAAAAAAAAAAAAAAAAAAAACAACTTTATAAAAGAAATTTGTACATTTAGTTTCAAGAATTTAAGAGCAGTTCATTCATTTGGCAGGTTTACTCAAGTATGACTTGGAATATTATAGCAAAGCTAGAGATACCCAACCAATTCCTGAAGTGAGGTTGGGCACTTGAGGTTAACGATAAACAAGCCATAAAATTTGTTAAAATGAATAGTGCAACGGTCGGTTGCTAATACATACCCAGTGTACAAGGACAAGACCGAGATGTGTTATGATTAAGTATTGTTTCATTTTGGAAGGAAAAGGCTTTGCAGGTTGAGTTGAAAAAATGAAAATCATTTTACTTTAAAAGAAAGGAGTTGGTGGTGACCAACATCAGCTTGTCATTCTTGCTTTGAATGAAGGGCATAGTTAATGCATATTGGAAGTGATGTTGTAATGACAGTAGCTTCTTTGGAAAAAAGGTAAGGCAGGTAGGTACGCTCAGACTCGTTCCGTTACCTGTGAAGAAGAAACCTTTTTTTTTTTTGCCAGCAAAAACTTTGTTCGTTCATTTAGTGTGTGCAACGGATAATAGTAATGATGTACCGTCAGAAAACTGTCACCTTTTAAACTTAATGTGACTAAGTAATTTATCTAAGAAGTATCACATCACCTTTTTGTTTTGCTGAAAAAGCTTTGTGTCAAGATTGAAACTTGTCGTTTAATCCTATTGGATATTTTCTCTCTCTCAGAAAAAAAAGTAAAAAAGAGTGAGGAATCAAGAAATATGTAAGAAAGTAAGGTGTAACCTTGACCTATTTATTATTGAATGAGGAGGCTATAGATAGTTAGCTGTACCTTGAAAATCACCATCAAAGTCCTTTTTATTTCCCATTGTCACTCTCCCTCTGTATGAAGGTTGCATTTTGACTGTCTGTAGGTGCAAGTCTCCGTAAACGCTCACCGTTCTACTCAACATGCACTGTGAATTGTAGTCCTGTGTGGGTACTGTTGTGTACTATTCCTGATACATTTACCATTGATGACACCAGGCCGGTGGTAAGGTCAAATCCCATTGGGGAAGTGGAGACACTGACACTTGTGATGGAGTGTTAATAATTTTTTCACCCCTAAAAGTTCTAGGAGAAATATTTTTGTTTTGAGGGGGGGGGAGCAGTGTAACCCCCCTCCCTTGACTGTAGGCCTGGATGACACATGTGCTATTGTGGAGGGTACATATACTGCTTAGGGTAGTATATGTGTTGGTACATACGCCTCAGTATTTTTGAAAACAGTAAAAAAGCCAAGTGGCTCAACACTTTTTAATTGTTTGTTGCAAATAAAGATACTGTCTTTGAGAGGACAGTAGAGACTTTTCGATGCAGGAGAGGTAGATTCAGGTAGAGCAACCGGATAGAGAGTTGGAAAACATGTTCACAAGTCGTTGCATCCTGACTTTTACTTTGCTTCATTTATGGTGTTGTGTTACAGTGACATCATAACAATGATATGCATTCATTTACAATGTAGCAAAGCTTCGTTTGCTTCCACACTCATCGCTATGCTGTAGCAGTGGACAAGGGAAATAACTTTGGCAACCCTTACACCATCCTGTCTCTAGACTGGATGTTAAATCGGTTGATGTCCGTTCTGAAATCAATAGGACAGAAGATGCTAGCTTCTGCTCATGCATAGTCCAATTTTATGCTGCATGTTCCATCCTATTTGTCTACCGTCCTGAAATCCAAAAGTCACTACTGTAAGACAAAGATGGGATGGCTTGCCTCTGGGTATTTAATTCATTCCTAATTTTATCGAGTTTTATTGTTTTCTGAAAAGATACCTTTTGTTCTTTGACTGCAAATATTGCAATGTATTCAACACCAACCTTTTTAGGGATATTCCTGTTGTGTACTAATTTATGAAATTTAATTTGTTAGGATTTAATATTTTCTCTTTCATTGTTGCTCTCCTTCATATTCATTCCACGTATATATCTATTTATGTATACATTCAGTTCGGTGCAATGTTTTCTCACTTTATTATCCAGTTTTCTTCATTTCCTAGGTCTCACAGCTCTGACCTTTCTTTTTTTTTTTTGGGAGGGGGAGGGGGAGAAAGGAAACGTAAATAAAAAGCATAGAAAATGAGTATATTTGAGTTCTTTAGAGTGAATTCAAAATTGATCAGAGACCCCCAAGTTATGTTTTTCCAGCTTGCACCATTACATAAGGAAAAAATTTAAGTTTCGTCCAATTTTACTTTCATCACTAAGTTATCAAATCATTTTGTAATGCTCTGTGCTGTAGAACAGATATTCCATTCTTTAGAGCAGTTTTGTTGTGTTCCTTACAAACAAAATTGATGATCCTACCTTGCAAGCTTACATTTCCTTTTATTTTTATGCACACTTGTGTGGATTCACTCAGGCCACTTTGTGCTCATTTTCTTGTGGTACATGAAGGAGCTCCCCGTCTCTATCACTGATGCTGCTTTTGCGTGACGTTGGGCATTTAAATGGTCACATTTAATCTGTAGATGTGTATCATAATAATATATTTATCTGTGACCGACACAGTTTTCTTGATTAATTCATTGGACTTTCTTGATAGAATCATTTGAAATACTTGCATCTCAGCAAGTGAGGTGGTTTTACCTTGAAGAAATGATACAACGTCACCCCTTTCAGACAGTTTTTGCTTTTCTGTGAAGTAACACAACCCATTCCTTTCTTTTCAATAAACCACTCAGTGAGTGCAATGAATATCAAGCTAAGCCATTCTGTATCCACTTCTGTTTATTGTGTTGAAGGGCATTCGTCCTCCGCCGTCAAGTGTGTTTCACAAAAGTGAGTGAAAAACCTCAAATATACAATGCCAGATTCTGTGTTTTATTGTGATGTGTTTTGCTGAAAAATACGTTTGTAAGGATTGACAGATTTAACAATTTGTGAACCTTAAAACCTTCATAAGGGAACTCAGATATATGCTTTTCTTCGTCGTTGAGGAAATCTCTTTTTATTTTATTAAAGTCAAAGGTCATGAGAGGTCAGACAAGGAAGAGAGTATGAAATACCCTGTAAACTCGATATTTCCGAAAAAAAAAAAATCAACATTGGTAAAACATTGAACTTTGTGAAACGAGGGTAATCCTGCTTGTCATTCATTCATGGCAGTTAAAGACCATTTAAGATCAACAAAGGTCACAAGTCCAAAATCTGGTAAGCATGATAACATCAAACGCGGTAGTACATTTAAAGAGGCTCATTGAGTTCTTTAGTGGAATACACTAAATTTGTCTAAACCTGTCAGGTTTCCTTAACATACGAATGACAAACGGTCGAACCGCGAGGATCCCAATGTTTCACATAGATTGGAACGTTAATGAGTGAGTCATTAATGATTTGGTTTGATTTGGTTTTTGACAACTGGTAACCAGAGACTTTTCATATTAGTTTTAATTCACATGCACACAACCAGTTCAAGTAACGGTCAAAAATTTCGACAGTTTTCGTAACTGTTGGATGTGAAACTTGGCTAATTTTGCTAATTGTAAGTATTGTCATGTTTTTATACCCTTCAAAATTACCACAATTACCATCTCTCTCCACGTCTCTCGCCCTCTCTCTCTCTCTTTGTTTTTTTTGTCTTTTTTTGTAACTCGGATGACTCTGAAATTAATTTCTGTATTTCACATTGCGGTGAACAATGACCCTTAACAAAGTAGTTCCTTCCAAGTTCATTGTTGCTTCCAGATATTCAACTTATGCTTTTGAGTTATTTTTGCATCCATGCCCAAATGACGAACTCAGAATGTTTGACTGTCAGTCAGTTGGTCGCAAAGTCAGGAATAATAATTATACAAAACCACTATAATAACAAAAATGACTGTAGCAAGTCTCTCTCTATTAATCTATCGCCCTCTATGTATTGTGGATCATCCAGCCAAGAATCCATCGAAAGTGAAATTTAATGTTCCTTGATTTTTTTTTTCAAACTATAGACATGCGCAAAGAATATTTTTCAATGATTTTCGTTTGGTTTGTGCGATAATGTTGCTCATGAAAAATCGATCGATCAAGGTGATGGTTGCTGTGGTATCGTCTGGTAGTTCGCCCCCCTGTTGAAGAGAAGAATAATAGAGTAGATAGCTCGGCTTAAAGGGAAGCTGTTGCGAGTACCAAGAAAATAGGTTCAAACATTGTTAAATCATTCACTTCTCGCTAATAAACATCAGCTGTACAGCTTCATCTCAACAAAACGTGCGTAAGATGAGATGAATTAAAAAGCATGCATTATTTAAATTTTGGGGTGTAAAAATTATTCTCCAAGAATAAAACAGAATTTATATCTGTGAAAGGAGAAGGTTGTTTCCTGAAAAGAAAGCTACTCTCGATCCTGCCGTATTTTAAACTGTCATTCGGCATCCACAAAGTATTGGTTTTAGAATTACAACTTTTTTCTGTAAAACAAACAATATTTCCCTTTTACTCCCTGTAAAAGGATGGACGTAGATGAGCAGAGATGGGCAGGTCAAAACGATTTTGTGATGGAAACGAATACAGGGTTTTCACGGGTCCTTGAAAACCTGGAAAGTGACTAAAGTTTGAATAAATTAAAAACGGCGGACTGACAAATACCCACATTTCTCAAAAGTGGTCTGTTCATATTTTCAGCAAAATTATATTCATGAAAGCAGTTGTGATGTGTTTCAAATAGCGTACATTTTTTTTTTCTGACTGATGAAGTGGTCACCATGTTTTCTTTTTCTCTAATTATTGCACAGATTAAATTCTCTCTTTTCAAATTGAAAGTCATAGTTGAAACGTTCAATAAAAGGGCCTGACAAGTCGTGATAAACACTAAAAAAAAATGTTTGGCAAAGTGCGGGAACCCTGGGAAAACAATGAAGTGATCATATCAGGGGCCAACAACGTTGACCCAATTTTCCCTCTCTGAACTTGAAGCAAGTTAGGAAAACAAAACATGCAACTCGTATATATTGTCGATAAATTTTGTATCTTACTACATTCTTTGATCTACTCTTTCATCGAGACGTGCCATTTTTGTAGAGCGTGGGTCCCACTACAACGAGATATCGGATCCGAGTTATTTTGGTTCCTGTTGGTCACTCTGCACTAATATCTGATCGTCAATATATCAGTATTCCTTTGGATCGGCCCCAATCGATCCACTTCCGACGTGCGACGCCATAAAGAGGTTTATCTCATAACCATTCCGATATTTTTTTAAAAAACTGTTCGATGGAAACCGTCTTTTTGAAATTTCATCACGCCGTGACTGGTTGACATTCTATTTAAGTATTCGTCCGAAAGACCTGTTGTGACTCTATGAGATCGTCAACTTTTTGGGCTCTGCTTGACTCAATATGAAGCAGATTGAAGCTGAAATTTGCTAAAATCGGATCGGAATTGAACCTGATATCTCTGTAGTAGTGTGACCTACACTTCTAAAATGGAGTAAGAACACCAGAAGATATTGGCGAGCACACACCTACTTGATCAAAGTGGAGCGACTTTGTTTGATGGCAAGGAGTGATGAGGTTGGTCGACGGAGGAGGAGGGCCGCCTATGGTACTTGGCGATTCGCACGTTCAGACAAATGAAGGGAATCAAGCATAGAGCGAACAGAAGGCAGCAAAACCACGCTACTGTCTGTGAAGACAATATATATAGAAGTTGGCGTCAGAAAGTAACGAAAAAGAACAAGGCAAAAGCCAGAGAGTGAACGCGCGCGTCATCTTTCTAATCTGCCTAGGTTTCTCTGTTTCCAGTGATTTTTCTAATTGTCATGTGGAACAACGAACCACGTTAGCATTTTGACGTGGGCGTATTTGTTTTTTTTTCTTTCGTTTAGCTCCTGAGTAACCACACCCTATCAGGTCGTGCCACCAAACAACTTTGAGGCTTTATTGGTGTTTTACAATTGGTTCAGTCGCTGGTTTGGGCTTACGGTGGATAAACTTTGATTGATCCGGGGCATGGTATATACTGTCGGTGTGCCATGGCAGAAGGTACCGTTCGACGGTAGTACTTAGCGACTCTCACATTGAAACAGATGAACGGCAGCAGACAGAAAGAAAACACACCAAGACTCATCCAAGAGAGCGTCTGACGTCATCAAGGGGGGTTGACCAATCGCATATTAATGTCATGAAAAGAATGGAATTAAGCAATTTAGGAGAGAGGAAAGAAAATATAATGTAGAATGTAAATTACAGGGCCTGCAAAGAAAATAAATATTCGACAGTCCATCACAATACACAAAATTTTAAGATAGGAAAGATGGATACTTTCAATACTTGGTGGGTAGGTTGGTCATATTGAGAGAAAAAACCCTAATGTTTTTGGTGGGGACAAAGGTCTTCTGGGGTCACTGGAGGTCAAATACTAAAAACCTTGCACTGACGCGATATCTCCAGATAAACATTAATGAATACTCTTCATACTTACGATGTAGGTTTGTCATATTGAAAAGAAGTACCCTATTGTTTTTGGTGGAGGTCAAAGGTCATCTGGGGTCACCAGAGGTCAAATATTAAGTACACTGTGCATGCAATATCTCCAGATGGGTGTGATGGATACCCTTCATACTGGGTATGTCGGCATGCATTATTGAAGAGAACTCTTAACGTTTTTGCTGGAGGTCAAAGGTCGTCCGGGGTCATCAGAGTTCAATAACAGAAAACATTTTGCTTATGGTATCTCCAGATAGGAATGGTGGATACTCTTCATACCTAATAATGTAGGTTTGTCATGTTAAGAGGAAGAGCCTATTGTCTTTTGGTGGAAGTCAAAACTCATCTGGGATCACCAAAGGTCAGGTTCTAAAAACACTGTGTACACAATATCTTAAGTTAGGAATGATGGATAGTTTTCATACCTTGTATGTGGTTTTGTCATAATATAAGAGGACAAACTCTATTGTTTTTGGTGGATATGAAAAGTCATCATCTGGGGTCACTAGAGATTAAACACTGAAAACATTGTGCACACAATATCTCAAGTTAGGAATGATTATTTTCATACTCAGTTTGTGGGCTTATCATAATTAGAGAAAGGACCTTATTCTTTCTGTTGCATGTCAAACGTCATTTGAGGTCAACAGGGGGGTACTGAAACATTTATGACCAAGCATATTGCACACCATCAGTTTATGTAATACGTCAGATTCAAAATACTCATAATTAAATCATCGAAACCACAATGCATTTGGGCTTTCTGAGAATCATTTCCTCCCTTATACCCTTTTACCAGGTCTTTTTCCCACCCGTTGCATGATAATAGCGAAAAGAGGGTAAGAACACACGACACCAGCAATTTCGTCTCCTGCATTTCTTTTTCTCATACAGAAATTGGAAGGACCTTTTACCTATAGTGCGCATTTATTCTGTTCAAATGCACGATATGATGACCAGTTTTGTCTCTGAGGGTATGGCCCTCAAAGTGATCCCACTTGTACGCGAACAAAATTCAGGTGGGCTACATATCGTCCACAAAGTGCGCTTTTTTTTACACATGATTCAGTATCAAGACAGAAGGGCCGAATATTCAGAATGAACAACATAGGGTCAGCCAGTTCCTACCAGGCATTTTTTTGACGCTAAAAGGGCAGACGAACATTTCCTTGTGCAAGAGAAGTTCCCGTACACGGCTACTCGGCTAGGCGTGTATGTATGAGACGCAATCTACACGTGTTAAATTAAGTTTGCCCTCGTTGAAGGAGCTTCACTTTATTGCCGTTAGATCACCGTGCACTGTGACGTTGCATGCAAGGGATCTATTCTGCACTGCAGAAAACTCTGCGAGTGTCGATGTACTTTCTAGTGCAATACAAACCAAACCTGAACAACTAGGTGCTGTCTCCACCTGGGTATACGAAAGAAAACATTTCTTAGGGCGAAGAAATCACATCAAACTATTCCTTCTGTAGAAGCGCCACTTAGCTTGGCGTGTTGCACTGTGTTCCATAAAGTGCTACAAAGATTTTATGGAAAAATCAAAAACATGGATTCTTCCTAGGGATCTTGACTTTTTCGGTGGGAAAATCATTAGCTCTTATTTTCTAAATTGCAGCTCAATTGCTCTCAGTGACTGAGTATGTAGTAAATACATTTAAACCTATATTTTGTTCTGAAAGCACATTTTTGGATGTTTGGTTATTCCACTAAGCCATAGGGATGTTTCATGTAGCTTGAATATATTTATTTGTCATGGACGGACATTACATGCGGTGTCCGTTCACGGCAAAGTCTATATCTTCAATATTACACTTGAGAGTTACCAACCTTTTATCAAATGGATTTACAGTGAAGGACTTATCCTATAGAGATATCTCAGCTGGTTTTCATGTTTTTAATAATTATCACAGGGAAAGAAATTAAATTTCTCCTAAATTTTTTGCGTTATGAACGAAACATTCAATATTTAAATTTGAAATTCAGTATGATTGTAGAATAAGGTTATTTCTTTAAATATACTACCACACAAAACTTGGATAAGTTCAAAGCTAATGTAATATTTCCACATAGTCTGAGAAGTGTGAAATGTCCGTCCATGACCAAAACCCCATTGATAACATAGTACATTCCAGGATATCTAGCACTTGTAAAATTTTTTTACACTTTTGTTCCAGTAAGTACACGTGTCTGTCATAAATTTAGGACAAATTGAAACATGATACTCCAACAAAAAAAAAAAGAATTTTGGCCACCAGGGCAACATAAAACTAATCAGCCCCTTTATTACTTACAATCCCAGACATGATGCCATCACAGATCCCGGCTACCAAAGAATCGTAAATCAGTCGTATTATCCCGCATCTACCAATCTCGTTCTCCAGCTTTAAAAGAGAAGACGGACCTCAATGAAATACTTCAAAAAAAAGAAAAGGAAAACAACTCAAAACAAAATATCAAATTAGCTTTAAACAGACTATCAAACAAAATATTAAAAAAACAAAAAAATTCAATCAAATATGTTAGCAATTTATCAACGGTATTCCCGTCCTCGATATCAATGAAACATATGACAGCCAACTTACGTTTGCCTTACAATGTCTGGAAAACGCAGCAGTTTAAGAATTTTAACGTGAAAATTTAATAAATTTCCATAATTTTGGTATCAGGAATTAGATTGCACGTTATTTTGATTAATTGATTCATGAGCGTAGTCAAGAATTGTGATATTTATAATTTTACTGGCTTAAACATGCTAACGAAAATGCTGCAATATACATGTATTTTTCTTGATCTTTCACCTCACAACGAACGTTCGGATTGGTTGAGCAATCCTCATAAACAGCTACGTACCTGATCCATACTTTCCTCTATGAATTCTTCCGACATTAGTAAAATTTCATCTAGGTATGTTTCCAAGCCCTGAAATAAAAACGGACCCATACATCACTCATTGCATCGGAATATGTTAAAGATGTCTACATTTTGTTCTTTGTAAGCCTTGTGATACCGGATATATATATATATATATATATATATATATATATATATATATATATATATATATATATATATATATATATATATATATATATATATATATATATATATATATATATATATATATCCAAGGAGAAAGCGAATAACATGTTCCCATAATCATAATCAATTTATTAGATAAAGTGTCCATTCCATAAAAATGTTCTCAAATGCTATACATAGAACACAAAAACAAAACAAAAAAACACTCAAAGAATACACAAACAAACACACAGAAGAAACGACCTAAACTTACGATATAAATGACAAAAAAGAAAAATAATAAAAAAATTATAATTAAAAAAGATTTGAAAAGAAATTCTTAAAAGATGAGTGAGACTTCAGATTGTTCTTTAAAATATGTAAGGTATTACTATTGTAAATATGTGCAGGTAAGCTATTCCAGAGATGAAGACCAGCGGATAAAAAACATTTCAAATTTACAGTACATAGTATAATGACTGGCTGACATGAAAGAATACCACTTGATCTGAAGATCAAGTGGTATTCTAATTTGTCAATTCTAATTTGGACAAATCTAATTTGTCGCCCTGACAGATAACACTTTCACATTATGCTTAGTCTAACTTACGCAGCTATTTGCATTTTTTTATCGAATTGGTATAGGTTTTCTTAATATATCGACGGTTTTCTGCTGATGATTCTGTGGATTATTGGATAAGAATGGCCCACTGAAATAATTCTTTCAACTTAGCATGAAATTCAGTTGTTCATGAATAAAGAAACACAACAGTAAGGTAGGTACAGTAGGGTAAGGTGAACATTGCAGGAAATTTATAGAAGTGAATCGATGGTAATTGGGATGATACAAAATCAAACACTGCAAAGATGTATGCAGATTTACTATACTTATAAATATTTCTAAGGAACATCAACACGAACCTAATACAAACTAATTCCAGCAACAACAACAGAAAAAAAAAATGAAAAATAATTTTGCAAAAGAATCTAGATATCCAAAGTCAACAAAGATTGCCTTTCAAGATGTAGGCTGCCATCCATGGAAAATGATGAGAATGGATTTCTTCTTACCTCTAACAGAGACTTGTAAGCGTCATTGTTGATAAATGCTATGAGGTCTGTCACAGATGTTATGATAGGTTGCGTCTGATCCTGGGAAAAAAATCACAAAGAGACTTCTTTTATCACTAAGATATAAGCTGACGTTTTTCTGACCTGAATAAGAAAACTTACGATGTGACTAGAATAGCAACCTCATGATTATTAACTGGAAACCATAACAAGCTTTACATTAAGCTAATTCTCATCGATTTTCATATACAACAGAACTGTGTATATGGTGCTCTTCATCTATTACTTGTGAGTTTCATCTCAGCACAAGCGGTACTCTGTTCCTCAACGGCGACTGCATGGTCCAGTGCGTTGGGGGGGGGGGGAGGGGGCGTGTTGTCTCTTCTGTGGGGGGTGGCATACTTTTCACTTTCCATTATTGACACTATTCTGTACTTTCAAGGTTACAAGATTGTGTCTCGTGATCAAGACATCACCAACAACAAAAATCGTTTAAATCTAAAAAATTGTTTACCATTAAGGTATTGACAGATGAATTCATCTCTTCCAGTTGGTATTCGAGCAGATCCTGTTGACCATTGAGAACAAGAAAGACGGTATATCTCTGAGATAAAAAATTTCACAGGGTAATTAATAAGCACGATATTCAATACCAACATATTTAAAAAATGCAACAATTAAAAATTCAAACACATATCTTGCGACTTTAAAAGCAACCGGCTTGAGCATGCAGTCTGCGGCTTGTTTATTATAGCTTATCGTCGTGTGACTATCAAGTTAACAAACTGTAAGATAAAATGTGGTTTTTTTTTCACCATTTCTTTTGTTATATTGTGATGTAGATTACTTACCGTATCGTTAAGGAGATCAGGAATTATATTATATTCAATTTCTCTCAGTCTTTCTGCGAGTCCTGCCAGTGATCTTGACATATCCTAGATAGCACCGACAAGAAAGTTTGATAAAGATAAAAGTCAATTTCATACTTGCTGATGTACATGCGAATATCCCGTGCTGCAATATACTGCTTTGTAATAATGCCATATTCCATTCTCATGGGCAGCGGCATATGACGTGTAGGTAAATGTAATAAAAACATAACTTTTCGTTACAAAAACAAAACAAAATTTCAACTTTCTCTCTTTCCGAATTTTCAGAATTATTCTCAGACTGCAAAAGTAGATCGATAATTAGGAATCCTATTCGAATTAGTTTTGGTCACTTTTTTTTTGAGAAAAATTGCCTCACTGCTAAGGACATTTAGTAGATTTTTTTCTCCTACATGGTTATCTTTTAAGACCGAGGTGCAAAAAATGTTCCTTATCACTTCATCGATTCCTTCGTTGGATAGACATGATTTTCCTAAGGTTAATCGGTTAAACTCACCGGATAGTGATCCTCTGTTTCATTCGCTTGTTTGTCGAGGTTATCCGCAGTACTTGTTAGATTATTGAAAGCCACTTCACTTATCTGTACATGGTAAGAAATGACGTCCGTAACCCGCGAGCACATCTAGGATCTGGACTATAAATGCTTTCATTATAATTATAAACTATGAACTATATGGTATTGCATATAATCCACAGTTTTATTTAATATTTTTTATATTGATCAATGTACGACAAAGTTTTTCAAATTTTCGTTTTCGAAAAAGGACTCGTGGATGTGCATCTGATTCATGACATATTAATGAAATATAATAAACCTGAAGATAAAAAAAAAAAAAAAGGCGGAGGCGACTGCCCAGTTATCCATATCCAGACAGGAAGGAAGGTTTCCTTATGTCTACAGTTGAAAATGAATTCGAATCTTGAGTTAAACGTGTCTCTTTCATGCAGTAATACTGAACTGGCTGTATCGTATTCTCACACACTATAGTTAGCGAAGCGAGCGAAGAAGTTCACCACTTTGTGCCACTTTGAAAAACACTGTGATGTACACTATATAAAATTTTAATTTTATTTATAATTTTACCGAAGATACGTTGTCTGCACCATTCGCTGGCATCAACTGTCCACTCAAAGCTTTTATTTGGGATTTTATATCTTCATCGGAAATACCTATCTCGGCCAAAGACGCGTTGATTGATCCGGCAACATCCTCGACGTTGGGTATATTCTATTAAAGTTAATAATATTTTTTTTGTGGTATGAGAGCTGTGCAGGTAAAAAGTGGGCAAGCAGTAATTTACAAACAGAAGCAGTTCCTATCCCCAATGAAGGGAGACACAAACAACCAATAATCATGTTTTAATTGACTATATTTTTTAGATTACACTTTTTGGAGTGTGTATTCGTGTGTGTGTGTGTGTGTGGGGGGGGGGGGGGGTTGTTGGAGGATTAGGAAGCGTTGGTTTCTTTCATCAAACAAGTTACCCATACTAATTGCAATCCTCTGGGGTGTATTTTGCAGGTGCATCTCAGCAAACACAGCTGCAGTGTACTTGCTAGGAGAATCGGCTGTATAAGTGTCCCTTAAATAAGATGAATTTCGACACGGATCCAACTTTACATTAAGTACGTTGCTAGGGTCGGGGGGGGGGGGGGCGTGTTGCAACGCTGATAGCACGTAAACACAATAAATGGAAGAAAAGTGCGTGTTTTGAGGAGAATATTCGTTTCTGTCTTAATCAGAGGGCAGTGACACATTTCACTTAAGGGCCAATGAGAACTCCAGGTAATCTGAGGTGACCAACATACCGCTGGTCATCCACGTAATCCCCTTCAATACCCCCTTCAATACCCCCCTTCAATACCCCCCTTCAATACCCCCCCTTCAATACCCCCCTTCCTAAGGTCTCACGAATCCCCTCTCTCATTCCACTCTCGCCATCGATATCTGTGAGGTTTTTCAAAGCAACCGGCTACGAGTTTTCGTTTACGGCACATTTTGTTTTGGTTAAATGTTCATAGAGCCGGTAACATTTTTTTCAAGTTCGTTGTTATTCAGCATTGTTTCATGAGAATCATCCGACGAGGTAGTTACACTTTGCGTTTACACTGTTCGGCGTACTCATACATACAACTGCAAATGTCCAGCATACTTACTGATTCAATATCAAGTGAGTCTTTATCTATGATATCAGTCAGACCAAAAATACTGGCTACGGATGAGTCTTTTCTGCATTGCCTAAAATGGAAGTGAAGACAAAAAGCAGGATAATGTGACAGTTGATAATCTGGCAGTTGTGACAGTTGATAATCTGGCAGTTGTGACAGAGAATGGCGACAGAAAATTTGGGTCTATACTGGACTGAAAGGATTGATTTTAAATTCACTGATCTGAAGACTTCTCCTGTTGTTTCCGTATAACTTACATGTATTTGTTATTGACATAGCTAAGCCTTTTACAACGTTGCTCTTTGTCTTAACTGTATCATCCCCATTGCCTATTTGGACACTGTTCATTTAAACTGTTTATTGAACGGTCCGAAGTCTATCCATCTGATGGCGTGCTCTCTGTAGTTAGTTAACCTTGTTGTCTGGGGCCTAAACATGACTTCTGATTGAAGACTGTTTCATGAAAGGGTAGCGTTTCACTCAATCTTCCTCCGCCTTGCGTTCTCTTCAGCGTTGTGGTCGTCCTGTCTGGCTACTAGCCTATCAGAGCACTGGTACTACGAATATGAACCTAAAATCTGAACATAAATCATAAAGATCTTGGCTAACTGAAACTTAAATCAACACTTTTATTCCATCTGTTATCTGCTTGGGTACATATTTATTTGCATTCTTTTCTGTCGCCATCCCGTGACAGTAATAACGTTTACTGCAATGTACAACACTTTTCAAACCATTTCAATCAACTAAAAAAAAAACAAAGAAACAATTATTTGTGGGACGGATAATTGTCCTTCAAATCTAATGCAAAGTGCAGAGTATCGGGCTTTAAATTTGCATTTCAAATTTATTTCTGCCAAGCCATGATGGATATTCCTCATAAAAAATACGGAAGGGCCGAAAAGGTAATCTCTTTCTTTCTTTCTTTCTTTCTTTCTTTCTTTCTTTCTTTCTTTCGGTATCCCTATAGGTAACCTTAATGTGCTTGGACAGCACAAGGAGTAAAAAATTAACCAACCTCACACACACATAAGGAAATATTTTATACGCTACATTTGAGTAGCGATTGTCCATATATTACGTCTACCGCAGTTATCGATGTTCGTTGTTGTAAATAACGGCTCTTTCCCTCTCGATGTTTTCAACAAATTTTGTTCACGGACATTTTTGCAAGCAATGTATCACAATGTTCAACTTACTCGAGCAGGTTGTAGAAAGTCATGTTCCTGTTTCCGGTCATATTATTGAGTGGATAGTTTCCACTCCAAACGGCGCTGTTGTCAACAACCTTTTGGAATACAAACAGCAACAAATTAGTCAATTTCATTAATTACCAGTGATGCGTGGTACTGACAAAAAGGAGAAACATTAAAATGTGTCAGAGTGGCAAGTCCTCGCCATTGTAAGTAAATTCCTCTAAAATATGAAAAAATCATGGGATGTGAACAAAAGTTATTGCCATTGCAGGTGGTCGTCAGAACGTAGAAAGAGAAAATAGCGTGAACAAGCCAACTGATCACTCTCTCTTTTTGGTAATATGATAAGCATTTGAAGTAGATAATGTACTTATGAAAACACGAAGAAAAGGTGAGGTAACGCTTAAGTGAAGAGTCATTTATATTCATCATATAGCTTACTTAATACACAAAGTTACAGAAGTTTTTGTAGTCAATCATTTTGCTAATCGCTTTTTTTCCCTTTTAGCACAATTTTAAGCATTGTTTAATTTGTTTACCTTTTTCTCTTTAAGTTGCGGCTTCCTTGCTTCAACGCCATTCCTTTTTGTTATTCATTCGTTACATCAAATGGTATTTCTAGGCCCGGGGTTCCAAGAGGATGAGACGGCGGGGGGGGGGGGGGGGAGGGGAAGGCTTAAGTGAAAGATTCTCTTATGCTCTGACCGAGTATTCCATAAAAGTAAACACAAAATACTAGTAACAATAATAATCACAACAGCAAAGAAATGTTCGGTAATCAGGGCTAGCTGGGATAAACTCAGAGGCTGAGCACTCCTACAAGAACTGAAGCAAAGGTCAAAATTCTACTATTCTGCCTATCTCCAGTACCTTAACCTTATCTGCCCGGTCCAGTCTTTTTTTTTCAACTTTAAGGTCCGTCTTTCGTCCTTAATACAATGCCACCACATTCCCATTCACCAGTGACTTAATGACTTAAATCACAACAACTTATAAATAAATTTTTTTTTTGCCGATTACATAATCGTTTGATCACATGATCTTTAGCTATAGCCTGTACTGCTCTTTCCTTGCGTGACCATCTGTTGTACCTTTGAAGACGGAGAGCCCTTTCCTTGACTAGGTGGGCTGTTTGAACAGTCAGTAAATGTTATTCATCAGCCACGGAAGCGTAGCCAAGGGACGTGGAGGGGGTTGGGCAAAGGAGAAGTCACCCCTTGAACAGATTCTGGTATTTTGTTACCGTTTTAGTGATATTGCTTGTACTTCCCCTCCTTTATGGGGTAGGTCTGGGAAGTGCCACTCAGTTATTTTGGGGCGCTTGGGGACGCTTCTTGCCACCCTAGGTTGGCGCTACGCTTTGACAGTCTTCCACAGGCTTATCCCCCCTCTCCCTTGATCAATTTCTGGCTATGCCTCTTTCATCAGCATATGTATGGAACGTGTAATAATAATAATTTACGGGAGAGAAAAAATTACATTACTGCAGCTGCGTCTCCTAGCCCAGCAGATTCCAAAGCTGATCCCTTTCATGATGCACCATTGTTTTGATTAGGCTGTTTTCGCAAGCAACACGCGGACGTAGAATCCAGTGTGCTGTGTGCAAAATGGGACAGTCACCATAGTGACCGCGCAAATACCCTCCGTCCTGGCGAAATTTACAATCGTTCCCATGCAAGTTAACGTTTGTTCTAGACTGGTGCGCGCGGCCAGTAAGCACATGCTATTAGATATGTTTCAGCCTGAGCGTGCCGTTCATAAAACGCGAAACCGTTCAAATGAACGACGCGTGTCCGAGTTCACATACTGTCACGACTGATTAATTCCGCGTACTTTCGGCGCTTCCGTTGCTGTTGCGAAAACAGCCTAATGTCCTCACTGGTAACTTAAACCAAATGCAAGTTCAGGCTACACACCTCTTCAATAATGGTCAAATCCCGCAGATCGTCGCAAAGGAGGGTAAAATTACTACCCATCAAGAAGAGTACCGCTGCTGTGGAACATATCGTGAACGCCAACAGAAACGCCCACACTGCCGCACTGTCAAGAGAAGACAAAATAAATTCATCATTGTCCATATGGTATGGCATTTGAGGTTTGCTAAAGCGAGTTTGGTGGCCATATTCAATACCGGAACACACGACAGTAAATTTACTTAGAATAACTCTCTCTTGCTTGACGTCACATAACAAACAAATGCGCCATCTCTGAGGGTAAAGCAAACGAACGGTATATGGCCAGGCTAGGGGCTCGAATGGCAGATACGCAGCGTAGTTGCTATATAGTCAGCATAGTTTGCTCTCTGAGAGGGCGCTTCACTGTATCACTGTGAAGTCACATGCAACAAGTCTATTTGCCCGAACCGGATTGTAATTCAGAATTACCCCACCATATACCAAAACTGAAAATTTCTCTGTACGTACTTACTCCATCAAGAATTTACTAATGGCAAAAAACATTCATTAAGACTTCTTCATGTACTTCATAAACAACATTTATAAATGAGGTTATCAGTTTTTGTTGTCTATTTCTACATTGCGTCCGTATCATCTAATTTGTGTATCAATTACACATCTTTGCATGCATCTTTAGGGTTTATTAATCCCTACCAGCTTTTTCTAAAGGCGCTCCTCGCAAGCACCCCCAGTCTTCCTTCTTTAGCAGGCTCTATAAGTCTTTCATCCATTTTATCTTATAATGAAAGACTGACATGAAGTTAAAATGAATGAAATGTATGTGCTTTATCTATCAAATATCTGATTTTGGTAAGCGATAAACCGTTTATGCTTTTCGGTCAACGAACAATGTTTTTTTAATACTTTTTTTGCCGATTTTGACAGGCTTAACATGCAATAATTCGTTTAAACATCGATGTAACAGTTTATCGAAAAAAAAAACTAAGTTTTTCCATAAGCTCTAATTTCCTTTCGATAAAATCTGTTTATCGGCTAAAACCCCCGGCCGTTTTTCGAATAACATGTACATTCAGCTCGCCATGGACTTACCACATAGACATGACACCTCCGCAATTGGTGATTCCACTCTGTTGGCTGGGGGGAACGTTTCGGTTATGTCCACAGAAACCGCAGAAGAGTCCAGTTAAGCACAATACTACTAGCATAAACCCACCGAAAGCTGCTCGAAATACAAACTGCAGTGTGCTGTCAAAAAAAAAAAAAATGTGTACATTGAACACTTACTTAATGTGTAAGATGATATGGAGACTTTAAACCCCGTCCTTCCACTCGACCCCCGGACTTCTTTTCAAACAATTCCCATATATTTCTTTCTTAATGATGAGTTGAATAAGAAAAAAGAAAAAAACGTAATGGAAAGTTTTACGACTTTGTTTCTTGCAGTGATGTATACCAAAAACAGTTTACCTACAACAAAATAGTGAGTGTCTTGGTACAAATTGTAACCCATGGGGGAAGGGGGGGGGGGGGTGAAAGCACCCGCTATCTCTTGGTATGGGAAAAGTGACAAACTGCTCTTGATAAGGAAAACTTACGTTAGAATGTTATTGCGCTACCACCGTCCTGTTTTGATGATGGAATTTTGTTTACATAATGCAGTCGAAAAATTTAATGATTGTACAAAGACAAAGTAAGTCACTATCACAGTAAAAGCTACGGCTATTATGAGAATAGAGACTGGCCAGCCTAACTGTTCAAATCCGTAGCCTATCTGCACCTATATATGGTTGCACTGGTATAAATGACGGACTTCCTCACCCACTGAAACATTGGAAGGTGGTGGGAGGAGGATGTAGTTTTTAAAATTGGTAAGATTTAAAACTTTCTTCATTGAGCAATACAGGTACTCCAAGAGCTGACTATGGGTTTGCCTCTAAGAACAAACATGCCTGTAAATTGTATTAACATTTAAGGGGTGCCAAAGCACTTTGCATAGGCTTTGTGTATATCATAAAAATATTAGAATCAGAATGACGTCAGGTCAACTACTCATACACTGAACAAATGAAGCCGAACATAAGCGCGGTCACAGCTCTGTATGGCAAAACAGCTCTACCTTCAAGATTTGCCACACATGTAATGCACGTACGGCCGGGGATTTGTTCGTTCTATGTCTAATTACATCTTTGGGGAAAAACAGAGGTAAGTGTAACTGTTAGATGTTTTTGTAATTAGCTTATAATATTCAGGACAGACTACGTTCCAACGCTAAGTTGTTTGCGAGGGGAAGTATCGTAAAATTTCTATTGAATATATGCTACGCGGTTTCATGAGGACACCTTTTTCCTAAAGAGGCTGAGGGTTCATTTACTGGTCTATGACGTCACTGTAGTTTATCTATTTCTATATGGCGTATACTTACGTGTAGCTTTCATATGCTTTCCTCTCCTTCTCTAAATTGCGTAACTCTGTCTCTATCATCTCGACTTGAAGCATCTCCCTTAGTTCCTAGGTCGTGGTAAGATAAAAAAAAAACGGAGGTTTCCTATCTTAAGTAAAAACGTACAACGGGTAAATATAGACAAAATGTAAGAGATTTCATTTTGCTCCCAACGTCCCTCCATTACGTCACGTCATAGAGGACAAATCAGAGAGCTTCTGATTTTCGTTCTGTTCAATTAGTCACATCTGCTGCTAAGCTTGTACAACCCTCCATCAAGCCATGCAGCCTATTTACCCATACAAAAGTTTTCTATAGACTTGTATAGAAATTTCTATAGAGTTCTATAGAATCAGTGATTTTCTATAGAAATGCTTGAATTCCTTTGTAGAAATTTGTAGTCTCCTTAGAGTTCTATAGAATTTACAACTTTCTATGCAATAGTTTCTATAAGGAACAATCTCTATAAAACATTGTACTTCTATAGAAATTTATTAGTGGTACACAATACACTTGACCCTTATATATAAACCTTAATTATAAGCCTATCAGAACCTTTCATTATTTTGATGCAGTAGAAAAGGTTGATAAGTTTTCTGGTCAATGACGGCGCGGATCCAGGTGGAGCATGCCCCCTTCCCACTTCCTTGAATCGATGACCAATAATTTATTTTGACCAACTTTTTCAAATACTCCGAAAAAGACCGAATAGATATATGGAGATTCATGATCCACAATATCAATGAAAAACTAATCGATAGCAGCTAGTTATCTGATTTCTTACCACGTCTAGCATTGAGGTTGCTTGATCCACAGCATCCTGTATACCTCTTCCAATATCACTGAGGGTGCTGCTTACAGCTGAAAAAAAAAGAAAAGAAAATAGAGAATTGGTTTGATTCTTAAAAACTGTAAACTTTCACACAAGAGCTAATTCTTTTCAAGCGTTGTGAAAACATCTTCCGTTCTTTCCATTAATGTAAATTCCTAGTCGCTTGGATTGCCTACATGGATATACTTTGATTAGATATTCAGCTCTAAACGTTCTCAGTCATAAGTGTAACGACCTCTGGTCAAATCGAGGATTATCGACAAAAAAAGATATTTCGTAAGGTGACGATTAATGCGATAAAATACAATAGAAATAAATAAAATACATGCGATGCCTGCTCACTACACGCTCAAAACAAATTGATTGACGTGAATCTAGAAAAGAACTGGCTTCAATCAGAATTTGCAGAGTGAAACACTGGATGATATTCCTTTGAAGTTACGTTTATGCCTATTACACTTTTTGAGACATGGCTTTTCAAAGTTTGATGAAACTGCATGCAAAACCGATGACGTGGGCGGTATTGAAGAGTGTCGGTATTTCTAAGCTTAAGCCTATCTATGTTGTCTCTTACTGGAATTCACTTTGGTAGGTGATATCAATATTTTTAAAGAAGAAAACACATACTTCCAAATAAAAAAGTATCTACAATTGTCCTTGACATAATGAGAACCTACTTGACGTCGCAAATTTGCTTATTTGGCCTAATTTTTGGCCTATGTTCACCCATGATGCAATTGTAACACAAAAATTTGTTTGCCAATGTTTAATACATTTTGATGGCAACTCTGGCTACTTTCATCATTTTTATTGATGTATTCTGTCCGAATACTCCAAAATATGTTTTTCATGTTAGGTGTTCTTTAAAACTAGGAAACTACACGCAAATATAAATAGTCTTGCCACAATCGCATAGTGCAATTTTTTTGTGACAATTCCCTATAACTCGATGAAGCGAGAATTTCATTATAACATTTTCATTTCATGTGGCATATTTAGGCCGTTTATTTGTTTATGATTGTTTTCATAATTAGTCAGCAAAATGTACAAAGGAAAACTTTGTTTAAAAAAGCGCAATAAAAAAAAAATGCACAAAAGAATCAACTCTGTAAAATTGACTTACTGGTCCTCATGTCCTTTGTTTCACTCTTAACAATTTCTGGCACAGCTGTGACTGTTTCACGTGCCTGTGGGGTAAATAGTTCGAAACGGTAACTACAGGATCCAAGTTACGTCACCAGTCACGTGGTGACAATATGCTTTATGTCGGCATCTTCAAGGGGCTCATTGAGTTGATTTCGATGAGATCGTGAGCATTCAAACGGCACAAAAAGGCTTATAATTGGCATAATTAGTCAAGTTTCACATCCAATAATTATGACAACTGTCGAAAGCTTGAGATTTTCAACCCTTACTTGTACCGGCTGTGCGCATATATGCGTTGGTAATAACGATGTGAAAAGTGTCTGATCACAAAGCTTGAAAAAACCGAATTGAATCGTTAATAACCCACGGATTAACGTTCCTTTGTATGTGACACATTGGGATTGTCTTACTTTGACCATGTGAAATGAGTATGTGGGTGAAATTTAACAGGTTTATGGTAAATTTCACAAAACAACTCAATGTGGCTCTTTTAAATCCCACAATTGTAGAAGCTGTTTCCTTCATTTACGATTTCTTTGGAACTCTTTGAACTGCGTAATCATATCAAATTTATTAATTAACTTATATTGACTGATAGACGAAAGGGGTAGCGTAACGAGAGGACGAGTGGCCAAAGAATTATTCATGTTTTGACACAGTATTGAGTGAGATAAGTCATATGTCTAAAGTACACTAAGGAATAATTCTTTCAAACTATTCGAAAAGGTCTAGGTAGAGAGGGGCAATGCCCCCCCCCCCCCCCACCTGTCGTGTTCTGCCCTACTGGAATGGAATCTTTTCTTTACAAAGGCTCTTCGAAGCCTCTAAGGGAAAATCCTGTGCAAGAGTGTAATGAAAGCCAAACTTGTAACATGCTGGATTAGACAATCGTAATAGCAATGCATTTTAAATTAAAATAACTCAATTAAAGTCACTCTTTTACGCCCTCCCTACTAAGTCTTCATCCCCTCCCTATTTAATCCTCACCCCCTCCCTACTTCGCCTTATATATGGTCTTTTTTACCTCGTTTATGAGATTGAAAATGGAAGACAGGGACGAGTTTGCCCTTGTGAAGATGACTACTGGATCAAGGACGTCACTGATCAAATAAAGCTGAAATAAACGAAAAAAAAAAGAAATTTAAATACGCTCACAAAATTTCTTTCCCATCCCTTGACGTAGAGAGACTTTCAAAAGCAACGTTTATTCAATTTTAGCAAATGATTTTTACTTTATAAATACGCGATTGTTCTCATTTCTTCTATGTAAATGGAAACAATATAAGACCCTGATAAAACGATAGAGTGCAAAACGATATCAGCCATATATAATGTTCTGTCAGTTGTACTCCTCGGCAAGATAAATCAAGTAATATGAATTCCTTTTGTTATTATCATGGTCCTAAGTAAATTCATTTTGCCTACTCATGTTACTACAATTTTATCACTTCCTGATTGACTCATTGGCCCGAGGTTTCTGATAAGTCAAATGGTATCAACAAATTCATAATTTTTTTTTTCGAAAACACGGTTTATAGTTTCCATCAATGGATCATGGAAAAATAGTTCAAACGACAGCCAGAATGCACAAACAAGAGTATGGTGCGCCTAGCGTGCCATAAGTCTAGAAATTGACATATGTCGAATTAAATCGTCATATGTCAGTTTCTCGCAATCTGTTTGGACGAAATCGTCATATCTACGAGAAATCGACATATGCCAATTTAAATCGGCATCTGTCAGTTTCTCGTAATTCTATTGGACAATACCGGCACATGACAGGTTTTAGAATTGTGATTGGAAGAAATTGTCACATGTAAAATTAAATCGACATATGACAATTTAAATCGGCGTCTGTCAGTTTCTCGCGATTCTATTGGACAACAACGGCGCACCAAGTTGATTACAAAGAAAAATATGTAATCAACGTGACATCATATTTAGCGTTATATTTTAATTTTCAACCAGATAAGGAGACCGCTTGCTAGGTATCTTGGTTGCATACGTGGTGATTTACCTGTGACGTGTCCACGTCCACTTCGAGAGAGGATGGATCCGGTAGTGAATCACAAACACCTAAGTTAGAGCGATTAGTATCGTTGCGGCAATCTTCGTTAATTCCAGTTAAATTAGCGATTACTCCATCTAAAGCTGTTTGGAGGTTTTCACTCTTGGTGATAATCCTGTTTATCGTGTCATTTATATCACTGAACAGTTCATTCTCTAGGGTAAACATTTCCAGTTCTACAAAAACGGAAACAAGAGAGTAGGTAACAAATAGCTAAAGCAAAAAATGTAAATCATTAAGTAATACATACGTGGCAAAGCTCTTACGTTGAGTGCCTGACGAAATTGCAAAATTTACATCTTCTTCATAAGAACGCCGATTACATTTTCATATCCTAGGCCTCAATAATCTTAAAAGCTTAGCAGTGTGCACGAGTATTACAACAACAGAGCGTGCAAGTGTTCTCATATACTATACAACAAAATAGAGCTTAACACATTCTTTGAAGTTTGAAAACATGTTCACAGTAGCCGATACCAATATATGTTGTAATTCAGTAATTAATAATATTTTATGTCATCCCACGGAGGGGGGGGGGGGGGGAAGTGTGCAATTTAAGTTGGCAAATGGAGATCATATACTGATACCGTGTGCCACACGAGCCCCATATCCTTTCTGAGAGTCGGCAGAATATCATTATGCGGGAAGCCCTTCATTTGACGATAAAGGCAAACGGGTTGAATGTTCCTCGACAAAATCACAACGTAAAAATGAGGAACCAGCCGTTTTGTTCATATTATGATGTGATCAGGGTGCAAGATGAAGGCAGCAACATCGTGGAATTTAAAGACAATGTTGTTGTTCTATTTAGGAAGATCTTGTGATCATCTAGATCGCACGTGAATTGGTCTCCATGCAAAGACATATTGACATAAAAACAATGTAATCTCTCAGTGGCACAATGTAAATCATCGCAATATTAAAGTCAACTCCTCATCTATTAAAACCTTTCTCCTATATGCAACGCACGACATCTTTAAACTAAATTTTCTAATTTCTTCCTAATAGATAACCATTTGGAAGACCAGCCGATGAGATAACTCGTCCTTGACTCACCGTCTGTGAAATTTGTCAGGTGATAGTCAACCAAGTCGAAATAAGACAGCGTTTCGTTCACGAACGGATTAGAAATCTCGCCAACACCTGTGTATTTTTTGATTGATCAAATCAGAGGGATGTGTCATGAAATTGTATAATATATAAATATTTAAATTTTGAAGCATACTGTTGTAACTTCAATAAGAGCATTAATCATTTGTCATGGCATGCACTTGTATAATTTCTTTAAAAATTTCTTTGTAGACGATCAACAATTAACCGTAAGTAATCGACACTTACGCTCTAATTTCTTCAGTATGTCCTCTGTGAAACCGCTAAAGTCATCGTACGCTAGCACCTCTAAATCCTGAAAGGCGAAAATGTATAACCTAAGAGTAATTCAAAGCACGCATTTTTTTTTACGTATTTCTGCAGAATAAACGTTTAAAGATTTTCTGCATTGCATCAGATATGCTACAGTGATTCAGCTATGGTCACCTTTTGTCACAGTTCAGAGGATACGCACTGTTTCATAGAGCCAAATAATTATCTAATACGCCGTTTAGCAATATATGACAGGTAGATCATGATGTTTCTACGATCTTTCTTGATGTTTCTTTCAGGGGGAAAGAAGAGTTCCCCTCCCCCCCACCTCCAAGCTGGCTACGCCCCTGCGGAGATGTACTGAAATTTGACTTTTGACTGTAGCCTATGCGCAGGTGTGAAGAGTTCAGCATACTCAAATAACAGCATAATTCGGTGTGTCCATCCAATCGTGCATTTGCGTGCAAGAAGGAAGCTGATGTCTACGGGGATCGTCATCAAAGGGGGCCTTGCTCAGGAAAACGTAAAAATTACTTAAGCAAGCACACTAGGAATATTCGGGGTTACTAGCAGCTGGACTATTGACGGACGAATTATAGCCCTTGTTACAACTGTCGACGGGTATGAAAGGGAAGTAAACAGTACTAACCATTCAGATCTAGCGAAATTGTAACTCCCTAATATTTGGAAATATTTATCCTATGCATATGCATGTATCTTAAGTGAGATATTTTCGTCTCTTTAACAGTAATGACACATTTACACATCTCACTTAATTAGGGTTATTCTCATTCTCCATCTGTTTTTTCTATGTTTAACTTGAAATTCTTTATGTTCTTTCTCTTTCTCTCTTATGGCACCATACCAATGCATATTACAACTGAATTACGGTACTATTTGACAAATTGAGGGCGCTTTCATATACCTATTAAACGCAAGCAGAAATGGATAACCAACGCTACATCACTCAGCGAGTTGTACAAGTTACAACAAAGAGTTGTTCGAATCATATGTAATGCACCCTATAGAGAGCCCAGCGCATCTCTTTTAAAAGAATTAAGGTTATGCCCTATTTTCAATTTGCGACTTATTTAAATACCAGCTTGGCATTTTTGTCTTTAAATCTCGTTATGACCTTCTTCCTGCACCTTTTGGTCACTTCTATACCTACAACTCCAAGTACCACAACTACAATACTAGATCGAGAAATTTTTTAAATCAGCCACATACCAGAACTAGTCTTGCCCACTCTTAACTAAGCACTGGTGTACACTTCTGAAATTCACTAAGTCATGAGGTTAAATCGTCCCCAAGTATTTATATATTCAAGAAAAAACTAAAAATATTCCTATTAAGTAACATTCAATCTGATTTGCAATCCCGTTATATTTTGTTTATGATTTGTTATTTTTACGTGTCATTCTTCTCTTTTCTTTTTTCTTTCTTTTCTCTTCACTTTTTTTGCTTATTTTGTTTGTATCCTAAGAAAGGGATCAGACTCGAAAAGTGTTGCTCTTTTTCTGGTTCCTCTATTTCCATTATAATGTGTTATTCTGCTGTTTATTTTTCCTTACTTGCAATATCATATGTTCCTCATTTAATGTTATATGTATTGTTAATTTTGAAATGGAATACAGAAATAAACTTCAAACTTCACTTCAAACTTCAGTCCTATTTGCGAGTTTCAAACTAACTCCGACACAGTAGCTTGATGTGTACATCAGTAGCGTTCTTACATGTACATTGTTATCCATCATCGATTGTGAAAATCAGATGGTCAACCGGTCTGAGGTTTTATCTGCAATTCCAGAAATTTCTGAAGTGTAATAAGATGATCCACAAGTTCCTCGAGAGATGCATTTTGGAAGTTTGCATATCCGAAAGAAATTATATTTTAGGCCTATCTACATCCATAATTGGACGCCTGATTAAGTGAAAAATATGTTTTTTTTCTATAAGATTTGGCTTGTCGGGTGTGCTACTCCATGCAAAATTATTGTACCGTATCATTTAAAGTGGACTGCGCATCGGTTAACGGTTTTGCAGAACAGGGCGTATACCAAAAGGTACCAAACAAGCCGACAGTACATGATACATGACATTAAACGGAAACGAGACGAAGGCTTACAATGTACTTGTATGAAAAATACAAGAAAGGCTGAAGTATTAAATACTTTAGGTTAATTACACAATGAATCATCATATAATCCAATCTTGACTTTTAATTTAATGATTTTGACAAGAACTTTACCTCACGAGACTTAAAAATACCGTCAACAAGCATCTGTAACTCATAACCCCAATTTAAAATGGTTTGCCCATCCGCTGAAGTACGTGATACGCGGTATAAAAAAAAGGGTTGGCTCACCTTTGTAATGTCATCCGCGTAAGTTTCCACGTCGTATGTAACATACAGTACCGTGTATCCGAAATTAAAACTGTTTTCTAGGAGTCGAGATTGAATAGGTTTGTCCAGGAGGGTGCAACATCTATATGAGAAAACGAACGAAAATACAGAAAAAATTATTTAAATACACCGAAAAATTGACGTGAAAAGAAAAAGTACTGAATGTTGACTACATTGTGTATTAATTATAAGAGAAAAATACGCTAATTTGAAAAAAAAAATTGCAAACAAAATCAAACTTTCGACGAATTTCAGGACGTAGTCTGCAAACTGAGTTAGTGTTGCCCTGTAAGAGCCGCGACTTCTAATGATCCACTTTCTTTTTCAAAAGGAGGGGGGGGGGGTTGGAGAGCAGGAAGGGGGTGCAAATCTTCTTTTGAAAAGGAACTGCAGCAAACCTTTCTCCATGCTTACGATGTGAATGCAACGAGAGAGAGAGGGGGGGGGGGAGGATTTTGGAATTTGGTCTTTTATACAAATTTGTAAAGTAAACGACGTAAAAAAAACTGATCGGGTAATTTCTAAAATATTAATTGAAGAAATGAATTAAAGATCACAAAACAAAGACAGGATTTAAAGTATACCGTACCCGATTATGACACATAGTAAAATCAGAAAAGGTGACATTATGCTAACGTGGAGCCGGTTTAGTTGACTGATCTCTTCTTCTTTGCGTTTTCCTCCGCAGTGACCACAGAGACGGCAGCAACAGAAAAACAGTCCGACAAGAGGAAGCAAGATCGCTAACAGCAGCAGTATTCCAGTAATTATCAATACAGGTAGTTCCGTCATGATCACCTGAAAAATCAAATAAAAGAAACTTAATTAGTGAAATCATACTAACGAAGATTTAGCCGCGATGTTAGCAAAATAATCAGTAGTTTTGAAAATTAAAAGTGGAGAGCCCCTGTGTGAGGAACCTATAAAACCTATAAAACTGAGTTGTGACGTTATAAATACTGTGAAAATGTCGGCATTACTTCAACATGGTTTACACTTAGAGTAGTGTAGGCTACCTAATTAGTTTTAGCTCCAACTATTACATGGTCGCATAAAAATCTCCTCGGTGTGAATAACGTGTAAATAGACATCTATCTCGTAAAAAGCGCCAAAAATAGTAGTTTTAAAAAGTATCAGAGGCGAATATTTATTAATATCTTTTAATTGGGTAAAGATGCCGGAAACTTCCATATGTTCTACTTACTCTTTATTCCGAGGGTCAAAATATGGAATTTCACATGTTTTGCATGTTAGATTATAGACCCATTTTAATCATTTCAATGTAAAAGATTACTACTACTAAAAAAATAGCTAAGTTGTCTCTATTTTAAAGAAAACATGCCCGCCAGAATCTGGCTCAAATGCAATACTTTTCGGAATGTGTTAGGCTAACTTCGAGTATATTACCAACATTCTTATGCATGCATACCTTGAGTGAGGAACTTATCAAAAAATCCTAAAACCGAGTTTATGACGTCATAAACAGCGCAGAAATGTCGGAATAACTTCAACCTCGTTTGCACCTAAAATAATGGATTTGATCTCACTTTTCGCTCCATCTTTTGTCATTTTAACAAACTAGGATTAATTCCGTTAACATCGGTTTACCTCTTGAATAATGGCGCCCATGTCTGCTTCGTCCGATAACGCGCCAGTTATTACAGTATCTAGATGAGAAAAAAAAACGACAAAAATAAGAACTAAACGTTTATTTCAAGTGAAGGATTTGTAAAACTTGGTCAGAACCATACCGCATAGTCTTCATTCAAATGCAGAGCGAAGTTCTTAAAGACGCATCCATAAAATTAATGAACATGAAAGTGTGAAGAAGGGAGGGGGTGGGAGGTGAGTGACAGAAAAGGAGTTGTAGTATACATAGGAACTGTGATTATTGTAGCGACTTAAAGAGCAAACCCATTAAGGTTGTGACAATCAGAAGTGTGCAGAGAATAACTTTTGCCTAAAATTTGCCGAAGGATTTGCTGAACCTTTTGAGCATTTATAGTCCTCTTAAATGACATTAAATTTCATATCTTTCAGTGTTCATACAGAGTTTTGGATTTTTTTTCTTGCCTAAAGGTTCATTCCCAGTAGCATTAGCATCAGCAGCCAAGGAAACATTACAGTACTTAACTGGAACTTAACAAGGACTACAATGAATTCAATTATAAAAATAATTCAGTCATTAAATAATCTGATGCTTAGACCACTTTTGAAACATATATGCAGCTATTGAGAGCTGGATTTAAGCATGGGAGGTGGGTCACGTGCCACCCCCCACAAACACACACTAAAAAGGGCCCAACAAACTTACAATGTTGTATTTTTGGAGAAGAAAATTCCAGACTGAATTCAGAGATAACCATCGCATGGAAAGGGAGAATCCTAAATTGTAGGTTGCCATATTTTTGGCTGTCTGGAATAATTAAAAAACTACCCTAAAGATGAAGTAATGGGCCCCCAATTTAGTTTGTTTCCAGGTCCCCCACAAAGGTAGATTGGGCCCTTCAGCTATGTACATATAACCAAAACCAAAAGCACAATTAGAGATAATGTAATATAGTGTTGAATTTGGTCTCAATATAAACAGCATATTTTTTTTTCAGATTGCAGGACAAGACTCCATGTTCAGTGCACATTTCGTCTATCTCTAGGCAGTTATAAATTACTGAAAATAACATTACCGTTTTCTCATATATCGTACCCAGTGCATGATGAAACCAACCGTGCCTTCAAGTTCAACGGATAGGACTGACATAAAGCATTGATTCCCATTCCGTGCAATTCTACATCACTTCGACATTCATCCTACTTCAACTCCTCTTTAGCCTAGTGACGGTTTTCGTGTCTGAGATTTTCATGAACCATACACTTGCACATAATTATGGACGGCACATTCAACATCTACAATCGGTTTGCAAGTTACGTTAGCCTCCCTGTTGTGATGAAGGTTTAACCTCTCTATGAATATTATCCTTACCCCAAGGTATCCCATCTGGGACGAGTGATCTCACGAGATTATCACCCCAGTGTACCATGAACCCGAGACTCCATGTATAGTCCTCCGTCTCGTTGACCAGGTAGTATTGAGTGGCATCAGCGACCCAGTCAAGGTCGTCCTCATCATCATCGTGGCCATGGTCTGCTCCACAGAACTTAGGTAGAGAGGCAGCGATGATGGCCGACGATAAAATTATTGTCCATATCTGATACTTGGGGAAACCGCAAATCATCGTGAATATTACCTCACATCAAGTGGCACAATACTGCTCCTTTAATAATCAGCTCATCTTGAAAGACTAAATAGTTCTGCCCTTTACAGGATCTCGTGCGACTGAGTGACTGTTGACCTATGGTGTGAGAAATGAGCAACTGAAAGTTAAACAATGCATATGACGGTAAACAAATTTAGGCGCAAGCAGATCAGTAGCAACCACTGTGACGTAAACAATACGATTTGCACATCCTCTGCGCACTGGTCTCAAAAGTAACGTACAAAATAAGACGCATAGCAAAGGAAACAAAAGAACATCACCATGCGTATCAAGGATAGTGATACTGACAACGTCACGTGAGCGTGGCTCTCTTTGGTTTGGAAAGGCAAGCGTATACTACTTTGTCACAATAGTATCTATGGATAATGAGTCGCGTGTACTGAAAACAACCCCTCGCCTTATGGCCTAATGCGTGTGTTTTGTCCGTCGACTCGATCGACTTGGGCATGGCAGAACCACTTGCGTGACTTTTCAGGAAACGCTGTATACTACATATTCTGTATACTATATATTGTACTGTATACTATATACGATATACTGTATACTATATATTCCGAAGTGTTAAAATGTATTGCACGCCGTTTCAATGAGTCATTTAATCATTTAGTCATTTAGGAGTTGAGGATTCTTTCCAAGTATGTATGAATTAATGTTATCAAAGTGCAAACATTGAGCAACCAGGGAGTTGTACCGTAACAACTACTTGAAGCAACTTTGCTTACACACTTAATACAGCAGAGTAAGTTCTTTAATTAGAAATTTCAAGGAACGTGAAGCGTAGGAAAATAACTCGCAACTTCGCGAACGCGTTCGTAGTGAAAGCTGATTGGTTGAGGAAACAGAGCGATCGACGTCTTTCGCGATCTGTCAGTAAATTTGACATTTGCTTCCACTTATGAAAATTTGTCCACGTGTCTTTTTACGATTCATAATCGAGACATGGTGGAATACTTCTAAAAATTAATTTTCAACTAACGATTCACCTTGAGTCTTTTGACGTATAACAGTCACTGACCTCTGTTCTCCTCAAGTTGAATTTCACAGCTTGATGTAGCAGTTTTGCAAATAATTGTCACACAAAGAACTTCGCATTCAAGGGATTCGTCATCACATAAGATCGCTTCTGCTTGCTGTGTGGATGAAAATACTACGCGCAAACACTATTTATAAACTGGAGAAATATTTGCACGTTATGTTGAACATTTTCTTTTTATAAAACCTTACATAATCAGTTAACTATCACCTCCCTCTGACCTTGTGATCTGAGACTTTCTCGTACAAACTGCCGATATGCTTTGACGTGTGCTTTCGAAAGCAAGTGATGAAAAAAAACAAAAAAAACATGGATATATGACTTTCAGGAGGCATGAAGAACAAATGCGATGGCCTGAATACATTTTAAAGATAAAAGCGATGACACATTTTAGTAGAAATAGAAATAAATTACCATGTTAAATTCCAGCCCTATCAGTGAGGCACTACAATAACGGATCCGTGGAATCTACGGTAGGCCTATGTGGTGAAGACCAGAAACATCCGACAATAAAGCCCAAACAACGTTGTCTCTGTTATTAATTACAGTGTGAGAGATAACCTGTAACAATATCACCAGTAATACCAACCAATTGCAATGCACTATCCTTCTTTGTTTATACGACCTTATATACTTCCTGACTCGCAACAGCTGAAGGTCTTTAAGGTTACCTCTCAATATGTGCACATTGTTAATTCATTTGTATTTATCCAACACATCGCAGATAAATGCTTGAATCCGGTATTACACGTTAAAACCTGAGGATCAAATCCAAGTACAGTTCAAACTTAAGGCCAAGGTTCGTAAAAAACCCAGAGTTACGGTAGCTTTGAATCATTGGACATGCACTGATCACGTTCAGTCCACTAAACAATACAGCTGAGACAACTGACGAGCATATATCAGGTAATGGAACTTACCGTATTACTATTGGCCAAGTCAGCGGTCGATCGAAAATATCTACATCTTTTGTAAAATGAATTTCGTTTATGAAACACAACCCCAATCATCTGTTACTTAGACTGAATTAGACACGGTGAATTTCTTTCATCTGCAGTTGCACAACTTGCATTAATTAGGCGTTATCATTCACAGCGTCTAAAACGGAAAGTCAGTATATGTATGTACTCCAGTAAGTTCCTGCAAACATTAATGATCACAGGGAACTTCCGTAGATGAAACACTCATAGAACTTTAAAGGGAAATAGGGCGTTTAGAATACAGCAACATGACATGCAAAGAAAATAGCTTTAATCATCATTAAACCATTCAGTCTCGTCAATAAACATCTACCAAAGCTTCATCTCCTCAAAACATTATGCATGTGATGAGTAATGGAAGATGCATCATTTGAATTTTGAAAAGTTTGGGTGAACAAATTAGTGTTGAGTAACAAATAACTGAATTTCTGTCTGCGAGGAGCTTATTTCTTGAAAAGAAGGCTACTGTCCTTCCTTATTTTGAATAATCTATCATTCTACATCCACAAACATTGGTTTCAAAAATATGGATGTTTTCTGCAAAACAAACGCCCTATTTCCCTTTAAGGAAAGTCCATTGTACAGTCAAGATGTTCCAATAGCCACAGTTGGCCTAATCGATACAGTACAAGGAAAACAATTACCAACAATGTGAACATCTCAACCACGAGCGTGGCCATTGCATGCGTCCTTGAACAACTCAAATGAGTCAATGGTACCCATGAGTAATTCTCCCAAGCTATATATGGCAGTAGATAAACAAGGAAAGGTTAACATGATATCCCAGTAAATGCAAAACTTTCTTTGTATTGTTTTTCTGCATCTGTGATTAAAGATGCTAGTTCAGTAATGACTTGATTTTCGTAGACGTCAGTGGTCAAAGATACCGACTGAAAGTTCATACATATTACGTGGCAACACCGGAGTGGTCACAGAATTGATGAAACTGGTGACGTATCATTGCACACACCGATTATCATAAATATGTGTGCGTGTGTGTGTGTGTGTGTGTGGTGGGGGGGGGGGGGGGTAATGGTGTGCACAACGCAATTTCATTCTGGTGGTACTTGCATTTCATATACGCGTTAAGTACGTATCACACATTGTGAAGGAAAGCACACAAACAAGAAACGAACAAGATATGTAAATATAAAACAACGCTTTGAATTAACATGATATGTGCTGTGGGTTATACAACATTATAAATTTTTTGTTGATCAAACACTTCAATGTACATTTACTGGTGCTGACGTGAATATATCATAGATAGACCACTCTGATCTGACAGGTACACGCTTGTAAAGAAATGCAAATTACTTTGAGATTAACCGTGTCCACGTCTAGAATCAACAATTTATTGAGATGGAATACTTAGATCGCAACATGGAACTTTTATTTTTCTTGTGTGAGCTTATCGTGATATACTCCATGGTGGCAATATTAATTTGTAGCAAAGGGATAGGCTCTATATTAGCAACTTCACACTGTCAAAGAAATAAAGAAATACAAAGAGGAAACGTTTTTCTCTATGTATTTCTTAATTCTTGTTCTGTTAATGTACACAATGAGCCCTAATCAATGTTCACATCTTACTAATAAAAATGTATGCGTGTACAGTGACATGATTAATCAAACAATCGGATAACATGACATTTCACAAAAACAAGTTCATGAGGAACATATACCTTAATTAGTCAAACATTTGAATCAGTAACTATATATTTCTTGGGCCAGTGTTCCTTGATAGCAATACATTATTATTTCCAATATTCTGACCAGCCACTTTTTCTTTTTTTTTAAATAAAAGTGCAATAGTGAGTGAAATACAGCCTACTAGTGACATGTATAGGCCTAAGGTACTCTCGTTGAAAATTACCCAGTGTGGTCGTTAATTTGGTTTACCTTAAACGATTGATGTTATGTTGTATCTTCGCTGTTAAGTTGAACGTAACTCTGAAAATCTCGAATCAAAATATTTCCATTGACGGAGTTGTATAGTTGCTAACCAAGGGTGAAACCTTTTGCGGGGAGGAAATGTAAGGTAAAGCCAAGCGGGGGGGGGGGGGGGGGGAATAAAGGCCGGTGACTCAGCCCACCAATTTATGAAAAGGATAATTTTGCAATAATTCCAATAAATACAAAGCGTATCAGTTGGGAAGTTTTTTTTCACGTTACCTTACTCCTAAGGTTACGCCGGCGTGTTTAACTCCAGCTCGAAGTTGGAACTGCAGGATGCCTGCTTCCTACAAGCTGTAATATCCTACATATATACTATATATTTATATCCTACATATTTTTTATATCCTATAATATCCTATATATTTCTCCCGACCATATTCGTGCTAATAGAACGTAATTAATGGCACGAACGGGATATTAACCAGTCAGCTAATGTGATAAGGGTTTTATTTAGGGTTTGGGGTTAGGTTCGTATACGACCTATTTTTCGAGCGTATCGAATCAACCTAATTTGCACCTTTTAATTTACACCCTCAGTGGTTACTCTTGTATCCTGAACATAACACGCATTACTGAGAGAGAAAAAACCTACTTACTTGTTTGCAAATTTCCGATCAAGATCGAAAACTCGGAATGTTCTCGGAGTTTACCAACTACAGAGACAAAACTGTCTACGTTGGTCGTCGATCAAGGATCAACCACACGGAAGCCCATTTGAGCAGTCTTCTTCATTCACGGAGAATCTACAAAGTAATGTTTCCGTCTCTCCAGCGTGTCCTCTTTTCGAGTGCAGAGGACAAGGAACTTCCTCATCGAAACCTTTTCAAAATCTACAGCCTAAAGCCACTCAGCTATTTCGGAACGAACGAAAAGGTCACACAAGTCCATTGTCACACAACCACACCGGGGCAAGAGAATGTCAAAATCAGCCAAGTGTAAATATTTTGATAGCTTGAAGTTCTCAAGAGTGACTTTCCTGTTAGGCTACTTGTTTCTGATGAGCAAAGCCAACACGCCGCGAAGAGAGGGAAACTCGAGAAGAGAATGTTTCCCTAATCACAGGAGGAAAGTCAAAATTTGCCAGTGAAATTACCCTCGGGCATCGTCAGAAGTATGATGCAAACCAAAAAGGGAACTGAAGCGAATGAGGATAGACAAGGGTGTGGTATTCATAAATAAAGTTACAGTTGACTTATAAGGGTTGATGATTTTGCATTACATCCACAACGTCAACATGACCCTTTCCAAGTTGTTAGAAAATCGCCATGTGTAGGTTGTGATGTTTGCAGTTGCTTGGGAAGAGAGTATCTTTCTTCAGTTTTATCTTGGGAATACACTCAAACTAGGAGTTAAAACAACTAGATGTTTACCCCGTTTGGGAGACAAGGCGTGGAGGCGCAGTCACATGCAGACGCGCTACGCATGGGCGGCAGCCACAGACGCGCTACACAGGCTGTTTTGAACTCTTTGGTTGTTATGGTTGTTATGAAGGCTGATTGAAAGTCCATCTCATTAAAAACTTCACATGACGAAAAACCAATGTAGGACGGAGAACAGACCTCTCCTTCACATAGGCCTATATCTGCTCCATGAGTGATGGAGAATCAGACGATATTACCTATGACCGCATAAATACGACAGAGCAATAGCCACGGAAATGTTCAAATTAACTTTAGCCGGTAAGCACTACGCTTAATCCCAATATTTTGTTCATTCCCACATTACACTTGAATATCATACCAATGTACCGCAGCATTAAACATAACGATTTAGTAGCACTTACGTGACCTGACTGCAGTGGCACGTAAAGTGAACATGAATGTCGTAGACAGTAACGGAACAGCAACCGTACAAGAGAGAGAGAGAGAGAGGCAGCATCGTCAGGTTAAAGTCTAGTCTTTATTTACTCTCTTTCTATTACTTTACCCAATGGTCTGTTCCGTCACCTGCCCAGGCGTTATTCCAGACCTTAATTCCATCATCGGACACACAGGAATACATTCTTCTAAACAGTGCTTAGCCTGAAAAGGTGACGTCACCCATCTGCGTGACTTAAAGGCCTTTGTCACTGTACCTATGTAGCACTGATTCAAGGGGCATTAGTGATCCATACCACAAGGCAGCCAAGTTATTTGTCCTTTACATGATAATAGGATTCGTTCACGCACTATTGTCTGAAAAACGACATATTACAGAATTGTTCAAGAACTTCAAAGAGTAAGGAATGTAGTACAAGAAGGAAAAGCTTAGAGCTGCACCTTTCATGAATTTAAATTATTCACATGACTAGAAGCCGTCGATCATGGTGCAAAAATACAACGAGAAAATGGGGTAGCCTACTTGGAGAAAGTCGTCCCCACAAGCGAAAATGTGACATGTGCGTTTGGTGGAAAAAGAGGCAATTCATTGGATTGGATTACGCAGTCCCTATACTATTATAGGAATGCACTTAGAAGCTAAGTTGAGACTTAACCTTGCTTGGCAGGTTGGTTTTTTGGTATGTTTGTGTGTGCCCTTGTTTTCGGGTGAGATTGAGGACCGAAACAATAGATTTTAGGTCCACTGTAGAAAATTCAATAGATTTCACCCGTCCTCCCAAGAGAAACAATAGACAGTCTACTGTTAAGTTTAGAGCTGAGGAAGAAAAAAACAAAAGCAAGCACAATGAGGTCCTCGGAATAAATGGAAAACAAAGCTGTGTGTGTCTGTAAGTTGTCCAATGCTATTTTACACAAAACATTCAATTACCTCGATTGCTTGGTGTTATTATCTCGATTCCCTGAACCTGACTTCCTCGAATATGTAGTGGAAATTCCATCGACCATATATCCTAATACGGATATACAAAACAGTGGTGATACATTGTAAGTGGTGGCACAAACATTGTTGCATATTTTTAATCGTATAACTCTTTCACGAACTTCGTTTTCAGTCAAAATAAAGTTATTAACGAAGCCACACTTTTTTTTTCATTTTCGTCTTTATTCATAAAAATCTCGTTGTGTGTGAATGAACAAGGTTTATCCAAGCTGAATTTGTTCATTAAATAGAAAATGAAAGTAAAATGAAAAAAAAAAACTCTGCCATCAATGGATGCGTTCGGACAGCGCGGTCTTGAACTCTTGCATTTACCACGATCGTGCATCATCCTCTTCTTATGCACGATCAGGCCCGTATCCGGGAGGTCAGGGTGGGGGGGGGGGGAAATTCAGGGTGTTAGGACTAACCCCCCCCCCCCCCCCCCACACACAAGATCTCGAGTTTCGCTCAGTCTATGATGGCAGAACTACGTTAGCAACATATATAATGAGTTTTAATTTGTTGGTCATAATTATCCGGTAAAATGTTTCACTCGTGGTACAAACGACCCTCCCCCCACACTGAAAAATGACAAAAGAATGTTTACTCAACTTTACTCAATCAACAATATCACCATAGTCCCCCTACAAATCGAAAGATTTCTCGATTTGGTGGTTCTGAACCTAATTCATCGATTTCCACCATTTGCAAGGATGTGTGTATAGGTATATCTGTACTATACACGTACAGCTGCAGGATTGTCGGGACTGGGCGGGCGGAAGGGGGAGGGGGCGTTGTAGGTGTCTCCCCCTCCAAAAGAAATCTGTCAGTCTAGCACATTTTATGACATAGGGAGATGCCTACTTTTGCACCAGATTGTGTCTGAGGTTAGCTGGTAATTAATTCTCAACAAATTTGAAATATAACAGTTGGCATCTTTGATATTAAAGTGTAGAACTGATGACAGTCGGAAAATCTGAAATACCAGCCAGAATTTTTCATATCTCAGTCTAGCACATTTTATGCCATAGAAAGATGCCAAATATTTCACCATGCAGATTGTGTTAAATGTTATCTGGTAATTGGAAAAAATTCTCAGTAACTCTGAAATGGCAGTTGTAATTTGTAATATTTCAGCCATAGGTGCGACGATGGTCGGGAAATGTGAAATACCAGTTGGAATTTTTCATATCTCAGTCTCGCACATTGTATGACTACAAGTACGCCAGATATTGAGCTAGACTGCATCTAAGGTTACTTAGATTACCTGAGACTGCATATAAGGTTAGCTAAGCTACCTAAGTTACCTAAGGAAAAATTCTCAAAGGGAGATGCGGGATACCGCCTTCCTTACAACCCACTCCCAGGCACTCATCTCATGCTTTCCCCACCTATCAAAATACTTTATTGCAAAACATGTTTTTCAAGCATCAAGCTGACTATCGTTTACGAAGCTACATCGGTACAAGAACTTTATTACGCAATCATCGACGGTTGTAGCAAAGTAATAAAAACTAATCGCCAAAGAGCACGAACTGTTGAAACTTTACTGGGACTATATTTTCTTTGGAAAACTTGATTGCAATAAATGCAAAATATTGCACCAGATTTTGTCTAGGGTTACCTGGTAGTTGAAAATTTCTCAAAAATGAAAAAGAACTGTTATCGTTACAAAGTAATATCTGTTAAATTAACTTTTCTGGAAATGACAAAAACAAAAATATTCTAGGTAAGATCAATCCAAGTTATTACCATTTTTATATAAATATTTTCATCGTTAATTGAGGAATTGCAAAATAATATCCTATTTTAAGGCTAGGTACATGCAGTTCAATCACACACGGAAGTGTGGATTCTTTCCATCTGGAGCTTTTGAAAAGCCAAACTTTTCTTGTATGCTCCGCGCCAAACAATGGGTGATGTTCTGCGTAGGTAGCAATCCCCCTAGTTAGTAACAAACTTAATTTAAACAGTCTCTACCTTTCCCCCAATTTAGGCACTGGCCCATCAATGTGGTCATCAAAAAATATTTGTCAAGAATTGAAAAAAAGCGTATGCATAGCTTATTCTTGTATCACCTCAAAAACACTGGTTTGCATTATCATTTTTAATAAATTGATTTTTCTCTTTGTACGAATTGATTAATTGGAGACATGATATCCATATTTCAAGGCTAAGTACATGCAGTTCAGCTATTCCCGGAAGTGTCGATTCCTTCGATTTGGAGCTTCTGAAAAGCCAACATTTTCTTGTACACTTCGCGCAAACCAATGGCGGAACTCCGCTTAGATAGTAACCCCTCCCCGCGAGTTACTCACAAACATAATTCGAGCAAACAAGCCCACTCCCAGAAGAAAAAACAAAATTCTAGGCATGATGTACAAATGTATTAAATAAAATGCCAAGTTCTCAAAGAAAAAAAAAATGGAAGAAACAAAAATGGAGGAAGGAAAAACGGAAAAGAAACATAATTCCAAAGCTTTTTGCAACTAGGCCTAGATTGTTTCCCTGGATTTTATTGCTTTTCAACTTTTCGAAATCATAGGTCATAGGTTTATCTAACCATTACTTAAATTCGCACTGTCTATTCTATATGTGTGACGGTGGCACAAAGTGTTGGTATAACCTTTTCTGGTACTTTCAATAGGATACTTATGCATGCTGTCAGAATAGGACAAAGGTGTCCTTTATTTAAGCATCCCTGTGATTGGCCGACCCATTGAACAATGAATTGATTGGTGTTAACAGGTTGCGTCACCTTCGTAATGCGCTATTGCAATTAGACCAATTTATTACAGGCCACACAAGGGTGACTAAAAGCACCACTGCTTCTGTATGGACTTGATCTTATAAGTGATTGCGTGTGCACTATGACGTTATGTTTGATATCTTTCCTTTTGGAAACGTACACGCGCGACTTTACATGGACGGAGTACGTCTTTCAGGGTACGAAAATGACAGTAACTACTTTGAAAAGCAACGGGATTGGCATAAAAACATTAGGAACAAAAAAAAAAAAAAAAAAGAGAGAAGAAAATTACCGGTTCCTACTATAAACGCCTACATAATGAATATCCAACGGCAAAGGTCTCACTGCACCTAGTCCATACTGAAAATTCGCATAATGTGCTAAAGTCATGTCTCGAGAAAACCCTTTTCTGCAGGATAGAAAATGATATCGAGTCATACCATCATGGTTAGGGTTTGTTCCTACGATGAAAACCTTATCATGTATGATATCATGTGAGGATTGGCTGCTCGCTGGTGTAATAAAAATATGGTACTACGCAAGTCATCATGCCCTCACTCCCCACATGAAATTTCTGTTCTTTTACTTTTTGCCTACACAAGCAACCACTTTAAAATCAGACAAACTTACAAAAGTTAGATTTCAATCCAAGACGCGGATCTCAGTTTCTTATCTCAGTTTACCATCGTAATTCAAGTAGTCGATTAATTGAATATAGAAACTTTAGAACTTTGATGCGAAGATTTACATGTTACAGTGACCTGAAGTGTGTTGATTGGTCGTATGTTTTTATTCACGGTGACGTTAACGCTCTTCTATTCTATTTGTTACTCACTTTTTGCTCAGGTGTTTTGATAAACATGCCCCTAAACGTAAGAGAAAGATTAAGACCACATATAATGATGGATGCCCATGGGTTTATTAGGAGATATTTCAGTGTATATGTGGGATAGCAATCAAGGAAAGCAAACCTTCAGGATGTTTGGCAGCTGCGCAAGACCTACATGCAGTAATTTTCTAGTGTCTTTGAAGTGTGAAAAGGATCCTTATGTATCACAACATTAACTAGATCATAAAGAGAACAAATAGAAAAAAAAAAAACTCTTAGGGAAATCGCCCCGGAATGAAAACAACTAGTATGTTAACTCGTGACTACATAGTGTATAAACAAACTGACTATCAGTTGTCGGTAATCAATACTTGAATTAGTGTGCAGTGAACCCTCATGTAAAATCAACATTACGGATGCATACCAAAACCTTTTAACATAACGTTCGATGCATTCAATACCTGCTGGGTCTACAATACATCATACTGGCATGTAGAGTAGTCAGGCAACGTGAAGTTATGTTTAATGGCAGGTCCCAATTGTCGTAAGGCCTGCTTCAGACGATTTGAGAGTGAACTCAACTTCCACAAAGAACCAGAGAAAACATCGAATTGCAACTATATCGTGACGCTTATACATGAAACTTAATTTTAACTGGATAGGTTTTTTCGGGATCGCAACTTACAACTGTTATTCCAGGGAGGCTCAATTTTTTTTTATTTATCCCTTGCAGCAAAAGGGCATAACAGACTGCAAGCCCACCTAGTCCTCATAAAATTTCCATAATGTGCTAAAATTATGTCTCGAGAATACCCTTGTCTGCATGATAGAACATGAGGTGATCATCTAGAGATAGCATCATGGTTAGGGTTTGTTCCTTCGATGAAACCTTATCATGTATTAATATAAAGTTAGGATTGGCTGCTTCAAGGAAATCGCTTATGAATCCAATGGGCATTTCACATGATGCTAACTATTCTCACTCTCAGTAACCATCTTTCTTCCACATTGAAGAGTCTCATTGAGTTGATATGCTGTAGTTTTTCAGTTACAGAAAACGTGAGAAATTGTAGTATTTTTACGAACAGGAATTGACTATACATGGTTAATAATTTTGTAGTAAAAAGTGTCTGGTCACAGATATTCAGCGAGTGATTTTGATTGTTAATTACCCTATCATTAATGCTTCAGTTGTGTGTCATATATGTTCAGAATCTCTTAGTTTGGCCATTTACCATCAACACATGAGTGATATTCAATAGGTGTAACAAAATATGAAATTTGTGAACCACCTCAATGAGCCAGTGAATCCAGGTTGAATTCAGTGCACCCACTGGGACCAAGTAGGCAACTTATGTAATGCGTACTTGATTTAAGAATGTAGTCACTATCCTCAAAAAGTGTATGATTCATTTTCTTGCCTGTCTCATTTTCTCATTTGCCCCAATGGACCTACTACTTTTGGACGAATTGGCAGGCATGCTATTCTGCCTCGTAGGCTTATGTTGGGAGATATACCGCATTCACTTACATGTTGCGTGAAAATACACTGCACGCAAAATTTAACGATCATGTTTGTAAATGCCCATCAAACACCAGACGTCACGTCCTAAGCATGGCTGTTTGGCGCCGGGTACGGTGCACGATGAAAACAACTGCGCATGGTAAATGCGTTGTGCGTGCATATGCTGGTCATCTCCCCACGCGTCGTGCCCCTGCAAACCAATGACATCATCGGCAAATTCGGTATGAAGGTCAAAGCCGGTTTATAGCCGTACGTACCGTACCGTGGCTAGGCTGTAGATCATATCCGGCCGGCCGGCCATATTGTCCTACACTCTAGCTGTACAGACAAATCATATCTGTTATTTATAGCATAAAGTTAGACCTACAGGTAAGCAAAGTAAGTTTTGAAGTGTATTGTTGTAATTTGTCACACATCAATCGAAATTCTGTTACGAGTCTAACTATTCTACTTTAGGTTTGATAGGGATGGAGAGGACAAGGCGAATTTAATACTAAGTTAGATCTACGAATTATACACGTTTAGTTAGCCTAGCAACAGTTGGGGGGTGTAACTAACAGTTAGGCGAATTATAAGAACGTCTTGACAACATACTGTAAGGTTGCAACTTGTAGGAAAGGCGATGGTTCACCCAAATTTTCCGCATTTAACTCAATTCTTGCTTCATTTTGATTGTTTGGTATCTTCACAGCACCAACTCATCTTCACTGCTCCAACTCAACTACGGTTAGGCCTACGTTCGTCTAGGCCTACTCCTGAACTGCAACATGGTAAAGGTCAGATTTATTCCACCAACGCGATCAAGCACTCAGGTGAAACAAAAGAGGAAGTCACCAGAGCAAGTGATCACTGTTCATCTAAAAACACCTAATGTAAAGAATAATTCCTCAGTGAAGAAACCGAATGAGGATGTGTACAAATTTACATCTAGGCCTACCAGTCCCATAAAAGTTCCAAGCACCTCACATCAAAAACGAATGGAAAGAAGGGTGAAAAAGGTATTATATCAAATTTATTAATGCTATTGCCCATTTCAGTTTCTAGCCAAATGAGGCACAACAGACTGCATTCAGGATATTGTGCATGGTGCTGGACGATGACCATAACTAATTCTTAAAGTTAAAGGTGCAGCGTGCATTTTTAAAACCTCTAAAGCCCATTGCCACAGTTTTCATTTCTCATAACCATCATGGTAAAGTTTAAAAAAAGTTTCAATAGCCTTATTCTAGTGTGCAGTATATTGGTGTGCATTTGATTAAATAATTATCAATCATACTACTACAACAGGGAGAATCTCTTAGTCTCTCACTGATGAGACAATTCCTGAGACAATGGAGGAAAGTCAAGGTATTTTGCCATGTTCCAAGGTTTTCTTAATTAAATATTCCATTGTCTATTCTACAGGCAAAAATTATGAAGACTGTGTTACAAGATATTTTCAGAATGAAGGAAGATATTGCAGTGTTACGGAAACGAAAGAACTGCACCAAATCAGAGCCTTGATGCACATGGCAGAGCTAGTTTGGTAACTGATGTTTTTTTCCTTTGGGGAATTATGTCAGACCATCAGATGAAGTGACTTTGATCAGGCAGTTGCTAGGATTGATTACCAATTTACACAACTTGTCAAGCTTAAAAAAGTAGAGGAAATGAGTTACTTTCTTTAACAGATCAGCTTTAATATTTGTATCATTTGTTTAAATGTATGAGTAAGAACACATTGTGGCAAAAATGTCAACTTAAGGACAAACTGACCAACTAGTGCAATAAAAGACGATTGATAGTTCAACTTTAGAAAGTACTACAAGAGTTGCTGTATGAAATGGTGCCATTGCAATGTCAGTTGAATTAAATCTGTTGAGGAAAAGCTTTCATTTCTGAAGAAGAGAAGTGGTAAAGATAATTTTGTGTTTCAATGATGACAAGAAATGCATAATTACACATAGCAGCAGTTACAACACTTCTTTTTAATACATGGTTATTATGGAGTTGAAAATAGTACCATCTGGTTGTCATTTGCTTTTGGAATAATGACCTTACAGGTTTTTCTGAAAGTATCAGTTTTATCAGTTTTTATGAAAGTATTGTAATTTCTTCTGGAGAACCTTTCAGGCTCAAGATATTATTCCAGTAAATTAGCACTAAGTCACTGGATCCGTATCTTTACAGTTGTAAACAAATTACACCTGTAGTGTTTTCAAGTACAGTCCAAGTTGCCAAATATGGTTTATTGCTCATTTCAAAGTTTCACTATCTTCTCATTTAGTGCAAAGATTTTGTGCTACATTGCATGTAGTGTTGTATCTTAATGTGGCAATTCTAAAACAGAGTATCTCACAATCATATCTCATGTATCAATCGTATCTTACAATAATTTCACTGAGCCTATTTTACATATATTTACATGTATTTGAAATGTTAACAAACTAGAAATGAGAGAGAATGATATGGAAATAACCAATTGAATATAAAAATTGCTGCTGCTGACTTTAAATTTTTCAACATACTGTTATTGTTTACAAAACAAAAAATTAAAACTTGACAATAATATTAAAACACCAGTATTGGGTACAGCTTCTGGTATTAAAAATGGAACAAAGAGGAAGAAGAAACGCCAAAAATATACGGAACAAAAGTGGTAGGCCCAGTGACATTCCAGAGATGAAATTCATAGCATGTGATGATGATGATGTAAAAATTAAGACATCACCACACATCCGTAGCACACATCCTTGATGTAAATTCCACTTGATCATCAAGCTAAGAAGGGTTCACCTTAAAACTAACATTTTACATAATCGACCTGCGATAAAAAGGCTATTGCAGAAATGAAAGCAGAGCATAATTTCTTGTCATGTGCCATTTTGTCAGTCAAGTTCAGACTTCTTTTCCAAACAAAATTTGAAAGAAGAGAATTCCACCATCTTAGATAAAAAGCTGCCCTCTTCTGTTAGGGTGACTAAGTTAGCTTTCAAGCTCATCAAAAAGTGTGACATTTCCAATATGAATGTGGGAAAGTTGAAAACTTAAACTGGTGTGTTGGCTGATCGCAGAGGTAACCTTGAACCATTTTTGGGAGTTCTGTTCTTGCTAGCATCGCGTCGTTTGCTTGCCTTGATCGCTTTTCTTCGGGGAGCCACAAAGTTCTCCTTGCTCTCTTCCAGTTCCTGGTAATTGTAAAATGAGATTAAAGGTAATGTCACCACAAAATTGAATATACTGGGATGAAGAGTATACAGACAGAAGGACTCCATCAACACCTGTCAATCAGATCAAGAAACTTTTTCATGGGTTAAATGAGTAGGACTTCCAAAATATAGCAATTTATTGTAACACCAGCCACATTTCGGACAGAAAAGTCAAGTAAGAATGTGCAATGATTATTAAATTAAAAAATACTCTGTATCTTCTAAATTCATAGTGACTTGCATATAATGACACAAGCTGCAGAAGTGAAGAAATACATACTGGTAAACCTAATTGCACACACCCATAGCACACACCTATGGTTGCACTGTTTTATGTGGCAAATTTCCCTGCTAACCAAAAGCAGACGCTGTGCTCCTCTAACCACGTGACCGTGATTTTGGAGGGACATGCTGATGCACGTTTCACTGAAGAACTGTCCTATTCTTATAAAGGTAGATTATCTTTGGTTGAATTGTGTGTTACTTGAATAGTAACAGTCCATTACCTGATAGTCAACTTCTGATGCTACTGATGCGGAGTCTGATGCGGCAGTGCTGTTCAGGGATTCGTCCTGACACTCCACTTCCTTGGACAGGTCAATTGTTGATGAACTTTCTTTTATCTATATGTTATATACAGAATGATGATAGGTGAATGACATTATCTGAAAGCCCCTGAAAATACATGTGAGTTGAATATGACTAATATTACAGAGGGTAGGCACTGAAAACCCCAGATGATAGACCACAGGAGTAGCCAATGCGCAGTGATGTGCACCTCAAATAAGGACTGGCTACAGAACAATAGAACTCCTATATGTGGCCGACTGTCACTGGTGTAGTCCACTAAAAATGGTTTGGGTACAATTGAACTGATAAGCAATATTTGTTTGTAGATCAAACTGGCACCGAGAACTACAGGTGACTGCAGTCAGTGGACATACATTTCTTTTCAAACTGAAAAGTGGTTTTGTTTTAAAAGGTCTTCTTTTGGATGGGCATGTGAAAAGGACAGGCCTGTGTTGCATTTGAAAAGAAAAAAAAAACATTTTCAAACATTTGGTCCTTCATGATCTAAAACTTGCTCACACATTGCAACTGTCATACCTTTTGGAAAAACCTTTTTTGCACATGACTATAAAACAGTGACCAGATGCCATGTTAGCAATAGTGTTTTCACTGGGTACCCGAGTAATCCGACTGACATGTCAGGACAACAATCTGAAATTATGACCTGGATCCAAAGTTTCATTTATGTCCATTGTACAGTGCACGAGCCAAAATTCAGCTTGCACGCACTAAAAACACTTCGTAATCATGTCTGTACATAAGCATGCGTGTTGTTACAATAAAGTCCTATTTTACTGACAACAGGAGTTCTTGCAATGAAAGAGAACATTTTCCAATGCAGGCATTTCAAACACTGTGCCAATATTTTGTTTCTAACTCAAGATAAGTATGAAGAAAGGCTTTGCTGGTCAAGAAAGAAAGATTTCCGATTGCTTCAAGGTTACCAAAATGCCATGTGATAGTCGCAAATTATTGCAGGGAGTCTTTGTTTTTTTTTCCTTCAAGTCATTTAACCTTCATTTAACCTTGAAATTTGACACTAGTAAAAATTCAGATATTGTAGATTTACCTTAAAATATTGTGGAAATGAAGGTCATATCTCTTTAACTATTGTATCGTTTCTTTAATACAGTAAGGATTATAAAACAATACAAAGACTATTCATGTACTTGTGCCTGGTGACATAACAAGGTCCTGATCAGGCAATGCACCATTTTGAAATAAATGTTTTAAAAATTCATAACTTCCAGAGTTATAAACAAGTCATGACTTGAGTAGCAGTTTGCAAAATTGCCTGATTTGAAAAATTCTGGCCTATTTTCCTCATCGAAAAAACACAGTAACTCTAGTCATGACTTGCAACTTAAGTTGCTAAAATAAGTGTAGTTGACTTGACAGAAGAAGAGTGACTTAGTTACAACTCTGATAACTTCCAAACCAGACATGCTATTGAAATATTGTGTTTACCAATAATGAGAAAAAGATATATTCCTAATTTTTATGAAAAATTAATTTCCTTCAGTGGCCAATCCCTTTGACATGCAACTGACAGCAAAATGTTGTATTATGACTACACAACAGCTCCTAGCCTGACAGAAGTTACAATTTCCGGGGGCCAAACTGACTATGGACAGCCGGTACCCGAAAATTTTGAACCTGGTGCAAGAGCTAATAATTTGGCTTCATGAAGGCGGCTAGATAGACTTTGTGCAAAAGACCGTGCATGATTTTCTCTGTGTGGTCTTTCTCAAAATAGGCACAAACATGAACTCTGCAAAAATACGAGTGAAAACTGGCTGAGCAGACCTGACATTCTGAACAACACATCTCTTAATCTGGAGGGCATGTAGCATTAAATATGACAATATTTCTTAGAAGTGTGACCAATTTTTACCAGGAATAATTGACTTGCAACTGCTTTTCTGTCAATAGAGAGACTGTTGCAAGAGATTGCAACAATAAAAAATAGTGAATACCTCTGCCTCTGGTGGAAGCTGAACACTGGCCGCCTCTCCCAGTCTCTGCATCATGTGAAACTTTGGAATGAGGATATCATGAGGCTCCGTGGATGTGAGAGATCTAGGGTATGTAAAGTCCCGTCTCTGAGGAGTTGTTCCTGAAAAAAAGTCCCACAACAGAAACACAAAATTATATAAAAAAAACAATGCATGCTTCCTCATTGAAAAGAGTTGCATCTTTTCTCTGAGAAAAAGGCAAAGATGCCTTATTACATTTTGTTCATACTAGAGATCTTTGCTTTAGATATGAAAATGATGGGGATGGTGTTTCACCTGTTGGTACATCCACAACCACATCTGTGTTCAAGAACCTGACCACTCTACGGTCGGCGTTGATCACGGCCGTCAGGAGTCCCTCGCTGATGTAGGTACATGATTGATTGTGTTCATCGATGGTCCTGCTCCAACCGTCTACAGTCTTTGTCTCTTCAGTGTGACTTCTCAAAATACTCTCATCGACTCTGTGATGACCCTCGTTCATCTGTTCCACCATTTCCTGTCAAAAAAAAAAAACAAACAACAAACAACACAAGTCACATTCCAAAGAAAAAATTAACATAAGTGTATGTAAGATTGCTCTGGGAATGTATGTGGCGTAAACTAAGGAGCTATTTGTGAATGTTATTGTTAGGTGAGTACCCTCGCACAGATGTTTATGTGAAATATGTTGAAATATTTTCTCTAGAGGTCGTTTTAAGCAGATTTTAGGTTTTGATCATCATTTTACAAGAATTTCCAATATTTTGCACGGTCACTCTGACATTAAGATGAAAAATAAAGACAACTCTTTCAAACTTTTGATCTGGAGTATCAACAAATGTGAGAAATCCACAAAAGTGAGAAATTGTTTCATGATGTTGCCAGTTGTGAAAAGCACATGAAACACATGAATTACTTGAACATGTAACTTGGATTGTTCCAGTACAAAGATAAAATTTTCCCCAACATTCTATGAATGTGAAAACACATACAGCACTTATACATGACCCACTAGTGGAAGTTTGAAGCAATTACGACAATGCTGGTTTTGCAACTATCGACATGGGCATAAATAGGTCCTGGTAAATAATAACTTACATTCAAGATCTCTTTCTCTCTCTCCAGCATTGAGTTATTGTCTTCCATTTGACCTTTGACCCTTTCTTCAAGTCTCGAGAGATATTCTGCATGTGCGACTGATAGTCTCTTCCCAATATCTGCAACCAGTTCATTTGTTTTAGCTCCTGCCTCCTGGACATCATCCAAACAGGATGTTGTCTGCAAAATGTAAAAAAAAAACATTGGCAAGCTAGACATTGAAAGGTTGTGTGACATGCATCTAGAAAAGAGCTGGCTTCATTTCGAAGTTTCATAGTAAAACCCTGAGTGAAAATCAATGTTGAATTTTGTTTATGTCTATTACCATTTTTGAGATATGACTTTTAAAAGTTTGGTAGAAATGTAAAACAGATGACGTGCAGCTTTGCACAGTGTCAGTATTTTTTTTGTTAAACGTACACATATATTGCCTCTTAATTAGTTAATTACTGAGTTTAACATTGATATATATTGATATTTTTGAAGAAAATACATGCTTCCAAAATAAAAACTCTCCGGGTACATAAACTTCACATATGTCCTTGAAATGACGTTTAAGTAAACAAAGGATTAACATGAGTCATAGGAGTCCATCTCCTGTCACAAATTTGCATACTTAGCCAATGTTTATTCATGAAACAGCTGTGAGACACTAATTTGCTTGTAAATCATCAACCACTGATTGATTTTGATGGAATTTGTGGCTTTTTTTAACATTTTCAATGATCAATGCACCCAATACTCCAAAATGTCACTTTCATGTCACATGACTTTTAAAGGGGAAAGAGGAAATTTGCATTTGTCAAGATCTGATTGTTTAAAGTTGAATGGTCACAGGACTGTAACATATTCGTCTTGTATTGCTAAGTTAGGTTTATTCCCTACCTTCACCTTGTGGGATAAAACCCATGGGAGCTGAGGTGAGGACAAGCGGTGTGGGTTCCATTCAATGGGGGTAAATACATACACAGAACACATGGTCATTTGTGGATATGGCAGTTGGCCACAGCTAGGATAAGGAAGCATTCAAGGGGATGAGACTGGGTAGATATACAGTGTGATGACATGCTTACTTTATGGATGTGAGCATCACAATCACCAAGGAGGTCTTCTTGTTCCTTTACAAACTTTGCAGCAAAATCCTCATCCTTCTTTTGAACATCTTCATGATATCTACAAGCGGAAAAAAAAAGGAAGATGTTGATATATTTGTATGAATAATATGTCATTACTGATACCCCCCACTTTAAACAATTATCAATGTCAATGAACATTCTGTCAAAGAGTTTGTCATGAAAACTACGGGCAAAGTATTGAGTACATAAAGAAAATCGAGTACAAATTAAAAACTGGTGTGGTATACCTCTTTCTGACGACAATGGTGCCTTTAAAAGTAAAATTTGTGGAGATGTCTTACGTTCAACTCAGTTGAGTTCTAAGCTCATAGTGACGGTATCACATTCAATCAAATTTCAATAAAACTTTCAAAGATTTTATGCAGCAATGTGGTGTTCCTCTTTCCATTTTGTAAAAGTGTTTACTGGCTGTTTATGATGCGAACAAGTTCTAACTGGAATTCTCGAGGGACTTAGAATACTTATTGCTTGGCTTTAAAGGCAGCCCACAAAAACTTTCCCCAAACGGAAACAATTCTCCACATAAAGCCATGAAATTTGAGACACTCACTGGTTAATTTGTGACTTGAATGTCTTTATACGTTCTTTTGGTACTGTCACAGCTCTCAAAACCTGAAAGAAAAAAAAACAAGGAAGAGAGAAATGGAAGTTGTCCCAGATTGCAGGGACAGAGACTGACTGAAAAAAATGTAGTAAATTACAATTATGAGAAATAGGCTTTGGCAGGTAAATATTTGTGTAAATATCTCATTTTGCTGTGAAATTAAGTGCCAGCATCAGTTCCAGTATTTTCTTACTATTTAAGTACAAGACAGCACCAAGTGAGTTCAAAAGAGACCTGTCACTCCTTATGGCACGATGCAATAAATTAAGTCATACATTGAAGGCCATAAGTCTTCATGAAATCTACTGCACCAGATAACTGGTCCGGCTGGACTATCCGCCCAGACAGTGGAATAAAATCCAGTTCCAGCCGGACATCTGGCAAAGTCCAGCCGAATTTTTCTCAAGGTTTTGTTACAACTGTCAGACAGGAGGATGTTAATAAAACATCGCAATTAAAAATCAAGACACGAAAGGAGAGGTTGAACGATAACGGTGTAAAAAACAATTTATGTAATGTGTTAGCAATTTACCTAACTTGTCATGAGGAGTACAGGGGAGTATAGTGAGCTGAAAAGTTTCATTTTGATTGAGACATGGAAAGAGTGATTTACCAGTGGCATGGCAGACCAGTGCCTGCAGGCCCCATAGCTATGCGCTGTGCTTGCATGAGGAGTCTTAACCCTGTCAAAATAGTGCATCACTGTGATTTCATGCTTTTGAAAGATATCTGTAAGGCTAAAAGGTGCCCACATATATGGGGGATTCACTTAACCTAGCAAAGACAGTTTTAAACTAACCTGTTTTGTAATTTCATAAAATGGCTGGCTGCAAACTATAAAGCATTTCTTCTGACAAGATTTCATTTAGTTGCACTCAAAATAGAGATAACGTGATTCCTAGCACACAACATTGGTAATCAGTTAATGGTTTAAAGTACAGTAATTGATGAACTAAAAGTTACTTGTACAGTGATTGAAGCACAATTGTAGCATAATAGTCCCTGGGCAGTTTGGTTTTACAGTATGTTGTAACACTTTGAAACTTACAAACTGTGTACAGTTCTGATTTTATATAAGCATTGTAAAAATCCAATCTGGCCTGGTTTTACCCGGCCGGATTTCAGGTAAGGTACGTCCAGATCCAGTTCCAACTGGATTTAAAAATTAACATCCTGTGCATCCCTAGCTACATGTGTCACTTTGTTGCCTATATCACCATAACATTCTAACAACACAAATTCAGTTAATGTATTGCTGTACCTGTTGGGTGTACATACCTGTTCCCTTTGTTTTATAATTCTTTCTTCCTTTTGCTTCTGGAATCCATCGATTAAACTCCTCATTCCAGCCATAAATGCCTGTAAAACAAATGACCACGCAAAGAGCATCAGGGGACCATACTGATTGCTTTCACAAGTGATCTGTGGCCGACTAGTATAACAGTTACAGATGTTTGTAAGCTTGAATTTCTATGTGAGTCAATATCTAATCCAATCGAACATATTTGTATCATTGTATGATTTAGGATACTCTTCACTGCATTGCCATATGTGCCGAGGTAAAAGGAATGGACATGTCTCTTTGCCCATTGTTTAGATTGTAAATTATCGATATTTAATTATTTTTGGAGCAAATTTGACTTATTGAATTACACTCTGTTTTGCAGAGCATGTTAAACATTTTTCGTTTCATTTTGACAATTTTACTTGTTGTCTGCAAATAAAAGAACACATCAGATGGGCATATGAGTTTTGCTGGTTTTGTCTGCACCAGCATAATTACACACACTTGTGCAGATCACCAGTTCCGACTTGACAGTTCCGTTTGGATGTACTTTGTAATGTTACACATTTGTTTGTGGAACAACTAAATGAACAGACTTGACTGTTCAAGATCTTAGCACACCTTTTACAAATTCAACTTCATGTCATTCTCTGACTTTTCCATGGACCTGATCTTTAACTTCCTTGACCTTGAAATGAGTCAAATCATAGTTTATGCATTCTATGATGCACATGTACAAATAACATGCAATTACGAGAAAGAAAATGAAATTTTGGACATGTTAAATGTCTCTGAAAAATCTGGAACTTTTTTCCAGGATCTTTTGAGCAAATGTACCTTCTCCACAACTTTCCAGGAATGAAATTGACCATGTTCAATTTTCTGACTTTCCAGAAATTTCAGGACTGTCACAAGTTGAACATACATACACAGTTTGCTTTTGGATAGTAAAAACATCCGACTAGTGTAGCATCAATTTCAATGTCACTGAATGCAATAGCCACAAGATTTTGATTTGATGTATTACTTTAACGGAAAAGTGCAAACCATCTGATCTGCTGGATAATGTATATTCAATCAGCTATGATAACAGGAAGTGTTAAGAAGTTGCCAAGAATAGGATTCTGAATATGTTGCACTGAGTAATGTTATCGGTTCAACCGTACTCATTTATAGTCTGAATAGAATTGCACTCTAGTTACATATCAGCATCTAGAGAATTCTCAAAGGTGATACTGTTAAGGGATACCTCTTCAATGTATTCTACATCAAAGGTCGAATCAGTATTTTTTTCAATCATTTACTTACAAAAACACACACCCACACACACAAAGAAATGTTCAGTAACAAAAAAGTGTCCATTAACCAGTTGTACATGAATATATGTTGTTGAAGTTGAACTAACATGAGATGATTAGGTCCTGCTAGTGATGCAATTATCTGAGAATTTTGATGAGTAAATAACCATCTGATTATGTTATTGTTTTTACCTCTTCTTTTTGTTTCTCTTCCTCCATGATATTTTCAACATCACTGTGTAGGTTCTGTAAGTGGTCAAGTTGTTCCATTGTGTACTTGGATACCATTGTTTCAAGCTCGTCGTACTGCCGGGCACTGTTTTGTAGATGTTGTTCAACCAATGCCTTTTGCACCTCGATCTGTTTTACATTTTAAATGTGAAGAACAAAATACCATAAAGTAAGTCCTGTCACAAAGTAAAGGTATGGTTCTTACAGTCGAAGTGATTAATTCTCTCAGCAGCATTCATTACCTCTTTTGTTTTTTCTTTTTGTTTACAAGAACAGTGAACAACAGAAAACATGACAGGCTGAGAAGATATATGATGAAATGTGTGGTTGTTATGATTCTGTGGTCAAGCAATTGTTCCACAAGTGCAACTTTCCCACAGTTCCTTCGTGTTGATTGCGACAACTATTCTGCACTAAAACCACCTTTTTATTTTCAGAGATGATTTGAGATAAAATATGTTTTTTTTTCTGTAAGGCTCCAGTCCTAGTCTACACATCAGAGACATCCAAAACTTAGATGTCCCATAAAATTAGGAAATACAGAATGCTGCTGTTGTAAGCTTACCTTCTGTTTGAAGTGTTCGTCCCATTTGTGTAAACCATCTACCTGTTCTTCAATGACTTTTTGGTGCCTTTCAAAAACTGGAAGTAACTCGGTCGATATAAATTCACTGAACAGGTTGGCCTGATCTTGCTGTAAATTGGGAAAAAAAGATAGCATCTCCAAATGTAAATTTACGATGTTATTTATTCAGCAAGAAAAAAAAAAGAGACAGAGACACAAAAAAAAAGGATGGTCCATACCTCAAGGAGGACAGGTAGTTGTGACATTAATTTCACGTAACTTTTTTGCACGTTCTTCCTCCAAATGGGGTGTAAGCACATCTCCTTTAACAGATTTGTGGCAGAAAAATGATCTACTGATTGCACATTCTGTCATAAAGTGTCCCAGTACAGAAAAAAAAAATTATTTTTAATTTTCTTGTCTAAACGTCTCCTAGATAATATTCATGAGTATGTGTTTAATGCCAAATGATTTGTCTTTTCTCTCCACTGGAACACTTTTTGACAGAATTTGCTATGTGTAGATCACGTTTTGACACAAATCTGTTAAGGGAGTTAGGTTTACACCCAATTTGGAGATCAAAACGGCAAAAAGTCATGAAAAATGTATCGCACAACTAACTGTACCTATCGTCCTGTAATGTCAATCATGAAGGAAGCAATACAGGGACCAAATTTTTCAGTGATTGATGAATTGCAGTTTTGTACATGCGCATTTTGATTCTTCACAAATATTAATTTCTTTAGGTCATATTTTTTCACAACTCACCTTGAAAGCATCAGAAGACTGTCTAGTCTCTGTGAGAGTTGCTGCTCTTCTCTCTGTATTTTCTGTCATAGTTTTCTCTGTTTGGCTCGCTTTCTGCTTCACTATTTCCACCAGCTCAGACAATGCTTCTTTCAAACTGGCTACTTCAGCACTCTTCAATGCCATCGCCTTGCCTGATATTAAACGTCAAGAAAAGTTGATAGAGATAAAAACAAGAGACAAAGATCAGATACAGTATGACAACTGAAGAAAAATGAGATTGGTGACATGAATCCGTCATTTTTTTTCTTTGTTTCAGGCATGCAATTAAAAGTATTACATGTTGAAAAGAGTGGTTCAATATCAGACTGAACTGAATGGTCAAAGGGTAAACATTCTTACGTTTTAACTTGGAAACAAGTTGCATTGTCACATCTTTATTTAGTGTTCCCCCACAGCTTTTCAAGAGGAAGGGAGGGGGGCATTGGAAATCCTAATGTAGAACTTTGCTTTGTTTGAAGTTTCATTTTTGTGCAATTATCTTTCAACAGTACCTTTAGAGACATTTTTTTTCAAACATTATGTTAGGCTAATACTTGAAAGAGCAGCAGCCTATTGTAACCTTTCTGGTGAGGTTGGGACAGGATTTTTCTTTGGGGGACAGTCACTATTTCAGGAGAGTGGCAAGTTTCACTCAGGGGTGGGCTGCCCCCTAAAAACCCTTGCACATGGAAAACACTGTCATATGTGACGTTCATGTCCATACTGTCACATGTCTACTTGGATCCTATCATATCTACCACAGAAAGTGTTTCAATACAGACCATTTACTCCTTTCTTTTCAAACAGGACAAACAGGGATGTGCCAATGTCGGTTGGCAACAGGAGTTACTCCCTGGCACTTGCAGATTTCACCCAGAGCTCATCCAGAAACGGATAAAAATACCCGGCACTATTTTAAGCTTTTGCAGTTCAGTAGAATGCTTTTTCATAAAAACCCCATCTGAGGCTGGATTCCACAAAGAAGATGCATTGAAAATACTTTGCACTCAGAATCAAAATAGCACGCCTCTGAATATATTTACAATAACCTTCATTTTTAAAAAAAATCTCTGCAAAATTTTTTTCAGATAAAAACTTTTTTTTTTCAGACTAAAACTCACTGAATTCTTCTTTCATGGATGTGCAGAATGTTGCCTGTAGCTTGCAATGATTATCCTGGAGATTCTTTATGGTTGCTATGCATCCACTGAAATCCTCCTGGAATATTTCCTGGGCAGATTTATTGCTGGCTTCCACTTTCCTTTTGCGATCTAGCTTTGCATGGAGTCCATGAACGTCGGCTGTGCTTTCGTCGGCGGCATTCATGATCTGCGAGAAAAAAAGTCCGTAAGGAATTCCTCTCCAACATAAAACAAATGCGGATTTGAGAAACGTTAAGTGTCCAAAATTTTGGACAAATGACAGGAATAGACTTCAGATCTGCTAATAGTTACATGATTTTGTTGACAGGATGGATAAATGGGTGCATCAACTTTATTTGTGTCCACGATTGTGCACATGGACGAGAGTTTTGAACAGTCAAACCCCTGACTTATTCAGCAAAGAAATTACATCAACTTCCATTTATGAAGAACTGGTGTTTTATATCTCAGAAACAAACATATGACAGTTTTCTTTACCATGTATTTACTCCAGCTTTGTAGTCAAGACCGGCATATTTGAGACCGAGACCAGAGGGTGTCAAGGCCAAGACCAGAAACAGAACTCTGAGACTGAGGCCAACAAGGTCTAAGACCGAGAGTACATGATGTATACATGGGCGTCAATCCATGGTTGGGGGGGGGCAGAATTTACTTTGAAATAAGAACATTACAGCAACAGTGGTGCATTGTACTCTCACCTGCTTAGCTTCGTTGGTCAAGATGTCTTCTGTCTCCATGTGTTTCCCCACCAGATGTCTCTGCTCATCTCGATCTTGAGTTGTGTGCTTCAGATTCTGTTAAAAAAAAAAAAATGGAAGAAGGCAAAGTCAAAGTGATATTCTGATGGGATGGCATGTTCCAGTTACCTTTCTGCTGCTTCTCAGGATGACAAAAAAAATTCCACATTGCTTGTTAGAATTTTATTGTTCACTTACTTGATTTGTTGTTTGTCTGTGACTTACTTTTGCCATTACAAATAACCTCCACAAGCTCCTTTTTCAGGAGAAATATCACTAATTAGAGTATTCATTATGGTAGAAAAAAGATTAATTAATTTTTTGGGGGCTACGAAGTTAGCAGAATCAAGTCTTGTGATAAATCCATATGGGAGTTCTGTGTAAATACATAACCACAATGGAACTCTAATGCAAAAGCATTTCTTTAGTGAAATTTGGCAATTTTCAGACAAACTGACCACAATAGTTTCTACACTTTTTCACAACTGTAAAGAGTATATCCAGTCCTTTGATGCACTTTTGAACATGGAAACACATCCCGCTTTAACTACCAAATCCCCGATCTACACATCTATATATGTATATCTTACTTCTTCTGTTGCTCTCAAATTATCGGTCGTCTCCTCTAGTTGGTTCTTTGTGATATCCAATTGTTCGGTTCTTTCTTCCAACTCGGCCTTTGTTTCGTCAAATAGTTCATTGATCTAGACAGGTCAGAGCAATAGCGAATCAAGTAAGGAACAAATCAGATGATGAACAGAGTCAAGAACAAAGACAATTAGGAATTGTCTGAATGAACGCAACGTCTACGTAATAAATTTTGACGGGCGATTTTGTTTTAAAATGTCATGTGTGTGTCTGCTTAGCATAATAAACCGCTGCATTGATGAAAATGCATGTTGAGGAGAATGGTTCCGTACTAGTCTGAGAATTGTCATCTCTGAGTCATGCAAAGGATATCAAAAGGTCACTCATTTTAGCCAAACTAAGAAGGTGTAAGACGTTCTGGGCATCTTTGAGACTCTTTCTTAGAGTATTTATCTCAGTCATATAACAGGATGTAAAATAAGTGTATCTCTTTAATCCCAAACATATTTAAACTTATTGCTAATTAAGAAAAATGTTGAACTTAGTCATGTGACATGCATCTAGAAAAGAGCTGGCCTCATTCAGATGTTACAGAGTGACACACTTCACGACCATCCATTGGAATTTTGTTCATATCTATTACTGTTATTGAGATACAGCTTTTCAAAGTCTGAAAATGCAATTTCACAATTTCAGCTGGCCGTGTGATGAGTTGTTTTATGAAAAGGAGCCAAAAATACCATTACATGCCAAAAATATGCCATTAATACAATTAATAAACTTCATAAATTTCATACAGTAGGAGGTTGTTCCCAATTTGCATAAGGCTTTCAACATTACAAGTATCATCGCCAGGTTTCATTGTAATGACTGAGATATTCTGAGAGAAAACTTGATTTTGGTCTAAAACCCCACTGGAATGTGGTTGTCTGTTTGAAATTCTAAGTACCTCAGATGCCAGAACTGCCATTCAAGTTTGTCAATGCCCAATTTCTGTACACATTATTCAAAAAAACAAAATTATTTAAGGGAAACTGATGCATGGAAGTGACATCATCATAACAAAGAATACAATGAATGGTTATACAGTAATTTTCCTCACCTTCCTGATTTCTCCTTCTAATGCTTCTATTTTCTCAACAAAATCCTTGATGTTACTACTCTGGGCAGCAAGTTGATTTTCCATTGCTCTGCAAATGAAAAATTGGGGTTCAGGTGTCATTCATAACTGAATATGAGGCTTTTTTGTCTGGTCACGTAAAGCAATTGGCCACTGGAGAAAATGAATATTTCATAAAAATAAGGAGTATTTTTATCTATTAGTGGTGAAAACCTTACCTCATTTAGCATGTTCTGTTTGAAAGTTAGGGATATACAAAGACTCCTTGTACTGTAATAATTTGCAAAGGACATGTCATTTTTGTAACCTTAAAATTGAGACCACTGGAAATCTTTCTTGGCTGGAGAAGTCTTTCTTTTTACAACAACAATATCTTGAGTAACAAACAACTTATCTGCATGGTGTTTGAAATACCTGCAGTGAAAATAAATTCTCTTTCATTTAAGACCTACTACACTTGTCAGTAGGAAATTTCTGTTAAGTGATATAACATCGCAAAAAAGATTAGCAATAAATATATTTCCAGGGGGGTGTGTGTTCAAAGCTTTAAAATTCTGCAATGTTGAATTTAAATTTCTCTGCTATCACATGAGATTTTCCTATGCAAAATAGTCAAGCCATGGTCAGCCATGCAAATTTCAACACGGTTCCTGCACCTTACAAAAGTAAAATAATATTTCACGACTTTCCCATGACTTTTTCAGGACAAAATCACTAATAAACCTAACAAGAATTTTATCAATATAATATGTGCATAACGATTGTGACAGAAATTTAACTTTTGTTACCTTGTAAACAAATTACCAGTCTGTTACAACTTTCCTGACCTTTCCAGGTCTCGAAGAGTGAAAATACATTTTCATGCCCTTTCCATGACTTGCAGACAGTGGGGACTCTGTTTAAACATGTAGGCAGCTAATGTTATTTACTTGCAAATGGGGAACTTTCACAGAGTTTACTACAGAAAAAAGCAGGAAACAAAAAAAGAGTTTACTACAAAAAATGCTTCAAAAATGAAAGCTAAATGATTCCCAGCCCTCATGCCATTTCAATCTGGGTAATAAATCACAGAATTTGCTGAAACATAGACTCACTTGAAATTTTCTTCAGATATGTAAATGCCATTCTTTTCTCTGGCAGCGACCAAATCCCTTCTCAGTCTCTCGATTTCCTCTGTGTATTCCTGAAAACAAAGATTTTGACAGGATGCCAGCGACATATTTTCCAGATGTATGACTTAAACTTTGTTCATAATTGCCTGTTTGTATACAAATCTGCCTTCAGGATACATTTTCAGGATTTATTTCATATGGAAATGAAGGCCAAACTTCCCTCCAGCATACAAAATACGTTTTTTTTTTGTTCAACCTCATTTCCGAATGTTTATACACTGTAAATTAGCTCAAAATCTTGGGAAGCAACTTCATCCTTGAAAGCACTGCATGGAAATGATTTGTTTTAATAATGAGTCATTAATTACCCTGTGTATTTTAAAATGCATGCTTACTGCAGAACCTTAACCAAGAGAGAACTTAAGAACAGGATGGTGATGTTGCCAGTAAATCGTTGCATTTGTACAATGATAAAAATATAACAATAACATACTTTGCAAATGATAGATATATCATCCTTAAAAACTTGGTACAAGATATATTACTACAATTCATTCATTATTTGTCACAATATTAATCTGGGACATTGGTCTCACCGCTGCAATTTGAACTCTCACATAAAAATAAAAGATAAGACTGCAAACAACTAACCTTGATAAGAGCTTTCTTTGTCAGCTTTTGGTTAACCTCCGGTCTGTTGGTAATGTGTTTAGCCCTGTGAGCGTAATCCAATGTACTCAGTGTTTCCTGCAAACAGAAAAAGTACACATCACAATCTAACCGCCATGCAGATTTCGTTAACGTACCGCAAAGCGCAACATTGGGAATAATTGGAATACTGGTTCTAGATACACACACACTAGACAAATACAAGTATAAGAAGTATGGTAATATGTTGATAAGAGAGTGAATCTTTCTCACAAACCTCCACATTGCATGAAGATGGTGATATTGTAGCAATGATGGATGTCTTTGTCCTTCCTCCCAAGGAATCTTGCAGAAGCCTTGTTAGCTTACTCTCCCTGACGGATGATTTGAAATAGACAAAAAATGAAAAAAAAAAATGATAAAAAAAATGATAAAAGGACCTTTCATGAATGTCTCAATTTGTTTTTGTATCACCCTTATACATTTTCTGTCCCTGCACACACTTAACATTCCTAGTGTGTAAATTGCATTTCGACGAGGGAATTGCAACAAATACAGGACTGATCCTTAAGGAGGAAAATGGTTGTGTTTTCTTGTGCACACCTGAAAGTCTTGTCGGTATTATTTCAAGGGACAAAATGACCAGTTTCGCAGTCTGCGACCCATAAAAGCCCAGTTGCATGAAAGCATCACAATAGTTGCGTATCAACATGTTACCAAGTTCTACCTGAAAAAGTTTAATTCTTTCTTGGATTGTTTGAAAGCAAAGCCACAACTTTGCATGTAACTGCCCCACATGCTGTACTTTCAGACAGGTATATTTGAGTGACTTTCAACTTTTCAACTCATTCACATGGCAATGCTTGTCATCCGCCAATCCAAATGGGATGACTGCTAACAGTTCAAACACTGATTTGTAAAAATTGCTGATCAGTTCAAACAATTTTGTTGCTTGTATTCATATGTACACTACACAGGGATGTAAGTGCAGGGTAAAAAAAAAAACTGAAAATAGGTTGTACAGGTGAATGCCATCCTGGGGGTGGGGTATAAGGGGAGGGGTGTCCCCCTCCCCTTTTGAAAATTTTTGCTGTCAGGAGAGAGCTGAGGTGCAAAACACACAATTTACATGACACAATAAGATACAACACCGTGTAGTTTACAGTGTTATTTTTACGTGTTTTCTGTTTGAACTTCAACAAAACTTCCTCCAATGTTTTCAGATAAGTTTCCATACTTCCAGTTGGCAAAAAAACGGTTGGAATACAGGGGAAATGCGGAGATATCAGCCAATTTTTAAAAAATACGGAATACGGAAAACTTACATCCCTGATTACAAAAGGATTGAGGAGCATTCCAGTCATTGATATTTTAATGGCAAATAACTGTATCTCAAGGACTGGGAAAGATGAAGAGCAGAAACCTCTGCTCTAATGGGCTTCTTATCCTACGATATCAGAACATGTGAACGGTTAATGTAATCCTTCAAAATATAGGTGTTAAGTAACAGACTTACCTGTAGGGAATGTGAGGTGCATGCTCAACTAGGGCAGTGATAACACGACCCAAGGTTAGAAGACTTTGGTTGATGTTACCTGGTAAGAAACAATTACAAAATCCACTTATTTTTCACGGTTTCAGTAAGGGAAGGAATTGTGTACGATGACATGAGTTCCAGTTTTTAACTGTTAGCTGACCTCTCAGAGAATTTTGGTAGAGCTGAGTGGAAATGCAACTATAAGTGGCAGTCTATCATACCACATGACCATACATGCAGATATTTGCCTCACTTACATAGGTCATCTCAGGTTCGTCACTGTGATTCACTTGACATGTGCGCAAAAGCCATAGAAATTTGAAAAGCAAGTACTGTACCAAAAGGTTTTCACCCTTTATGTATGCTCTTGAATGTTTGAAATCGACCAGCATGTTTCAGAAGTTTAGGCAACTGACTGACGAGCTATGATATAATCTGAAGAAAATGGTTGGGAACTTGTATGAAGATGAAAATAACCCTGCAGGGAGTCCATGCTCAAAGATTCAAGTTCAATATTTCCAAATGTTGCAATGAATGTTTTCTTCGAAGTGTACCATACTTTGCGGTTCAGCGTACGTTGTAAGTTAAATCATATTTCTCTAACCTGCCTCTCTGGCCCGCTTGTCAACTGCTCCTGACCTCCCTATATTCTCACTCCCTGCTAAATCCACCATGTTCAGCTTCCCAGTCTTAAGGAGCTCCTCTCCATCTATGCTGTTCTCTTTGATGTGGATCGTCACCGAGAATACCGAGTGTGATCGACTGTTGAAAGTGGATACATGACGTTAAACGTTCGTTTACGCAAGTGCGTGCAAGTGTACGGCAGTGCTGACTTTAGACCTTGTGAAGTACACATTTCCAAGTTAACAAGTCCAATCAAATGATGGTAAACAGGCATGACGATACAAGTGAAAGACCAACTGGTGTTTGAGACACATCCCCTTACCACACTGTGAGGGGTAATCCTACATAGAACACAAAATGAAGGGATAAACATTGAATAATGACTTAATAAAGAATGAAGAACAAGAAAGAGGAAGGTTTTTAAGATTCATGATCATCATAAAGCAATTCAAAGGCAGAACCATCATTAGTTGCTGCACTATACGAGTACTATGGACTTAGAGCCTTTGGATTACACTAATTTTACAAAATACGTCTGGAAATTTATTGGCCTGATGTTATGATTAATTGTCTCCACCTATCTTTCACATCATCCAATATATCACTAAATACAACTACATTCTGTCAACATAACTAGCGTCTATTATATTGCTGCAAAGCTGTTTCAAGAACTGGTACTTGTAAGAAACCGCACATGAAGCAGTAGAAATTTTCAGCACCATTTGTTGTGAATTAAGAATCTGTAATGCATTACCACATTATCTATGCACATTGCAGTGTTAGGTGAGGTTTGATGCTGATGAAAATGCTTTAAAGTATTTTTTTCTTGTTTGACACGTAACATTTTCTGATTTCAGTTCTACATAATGGCTTTCAGCCTTGCCTTTCAAACAACCCTCCAGGATGCAATGCAGTTGTTTAAAAATTTTAGGTTTTTCGGATCTTTGAGAAACCACTAGTGAAAATGCAAGGGTTGGACACCCATAAAAAAGGCTACATACGTTTTCATTTGTGTAGCAATTTGGCCTGTTTGTGTCTCGTATTGCAAAAAGATACTGGATTATTCTGAATTCAAATTTTGAATTCAAATTGTAAGGACGGTGTATGTTATAATTCATATGGTGATGTAGCCAATGTTCTCAGACTATTCCTCAACCCAGACAATTCCCTGAACCCTCTCTTTAACTGTATTCTCCTGATGGAATTCTCAAGGGAGTTTTACGAGGGAAAACTTTTCGGGTCCTGAATTGTTCAGGGGGGGTTTTCTGCGGGGGAATTTTCCAAGGACCAATTGTCCAGCCAACAGCCATAATGCATGACATCGTCCAGCCAGTAGCCATAATGAATGACATCATAACTTTACCTGGAGTGTGCATTCATCAGAGTGGCTGCTGTTTGTCGCTTGGCGGCACCTCTCTCCAAGATGGAGTAAACCTCATCCTTGTTGTGAACAACAACCTCTTCAAGACCCTGGATTACCACAGATCCCTGAGTCAGAAGAATTCAAGAAGTTAATCTGACATGTTGCCATGGGAACATTGCTCAGTTTTCACTAAACTGAGAAGGAAATTCAAGGTGTAAACTGTACTGTAGTTAGTGGAATGTTTTGTGAGTACAATTGTGTTTGCAGATAAGTTTCTAACAGCAATTACAAAACAAATAAATCCAATAATAATATGGATTAAGTACTGCTGATCTTGGTTGTTCTCTGTCCCAGATCTGTCCAATCTTTGTTCTTTAATCTTACACTCATTTTGGGTTACATATGTGTGTGACTCTCTGCATATCAAAACATCTAACAAACAACAGCAGTGCTAGCCTTACGCATTGTAACAGGAAATAACAATGAAGTGTACAGATTAAAAATGGGGTTTTTGTGACATGAAAATGACATTTTTGAGTATCACAAGCATTGAGCATTGAGAATGTTGAAAATAGCCACAACTTCCATCCAAATCCATCACAAATTGACAAATTTACAGGCAAATTAGTGTCTCACAACTGTTTCATGGAATACACATTGCGAAGTACACAAATTTGTGACGTCAAGAGATGGACTCCCTATGATATGTCTTATGTTAATCCTTTGTTTACGTAGCCTTTATTTCAAGGACATTTGAGAACTTTTTTTAGGCCCAGATGGCTTTAATTTGGAAGCATGTATTTAAACTTTCAAAAATATCGATATCACTTACCAATGTGAAACTCAGTAATGAAGTAATTATGAAGCAACATATAACAAAAAAAAAAAAAACTGACACTGTGAAACACTCCACGTCATGTTTTGCATTTTTTTCAAACTTTGAAGAGTCATAACTCAAAAACGGTAATAGATATGAACAAAATCCCAATGGGTTCTCACTCAGGATTTTACATTACAACTTTTGCAAGAAGGGTGCTCTTTTCTAGAAGAATGTCACACAACTTTTAAGGATGACAGCATGTAGCCCAAACATTGGTCATGGGTACCTTGCGGGCTGAATCTTCAAATATTCTGAGCCTTTGTGTGTCATCTTGAGATGTCAAAAGATCAAAGAGTTCTTCGTTGTAGAGTTCCAGGAAAGAGACTCGGACAGAAAACTCCACTCCCTGGGAATGTAACTTTTCGAAGATCTGGTGCATGGCTCTTGGGATCACACCAGCCAGAGGATCCTTAATCAGTGCAATGAAAGAAAAGAAAACTTGAAATTGATATTAAATACATAAAAACGTAGTTTATTAACAATTCTCTTGAATGTGCAAATTTTTCAAAATTTATAAATATCATTAAAAGAGGCTACGTGAAGAGCAAAAACATCAATTTGGTGGTGGATGGTGGTGGTATGAGCCCTTTATTTCATGCACTCAAGTTCTTGAATATACTTTGAATGCAGTACGTGCTTAACGCATAGCACAAGGTTCCGCAAAGAAAGATAATTCACATTTAATATCTCACAGCATTTTCCATTGCTACAGCAAAAATTTTGCAAAAATCTTTAGCCAGGTCTACACAATTTGTCCATGAACATTATTATTTGCAATATTTATTTAGCTACCACTTAATCATAAAAAAGCTCAAAGTGCTGTACACAGTAGAAAGCACAAAGCTAGTAAAGCTGAAAACTAAAAAGCATTAAAATATACAGTATGACATATTGCGTTCCTTTTCTCAGAAGAGCATACAGCAAACTTGTGTATTATATATGTGCAAAATGTTGGTGCACACAATGTAAATAAGTTCTTAACTTCTCAGACTTGAAATGGCATAATTTTGTTGACTTTTTGGTGAATATTCCTGTGGCCATAAAATTGAGAGTGTTTATGTCAACAAAGACAACAACTTTTCTTACCAGGACCACAGGTGCTAATGATAATGAATGGAAAGTTGTCAAATGCTTTGAACATTGTTGACAAGAGAAAACGCTTTTAAATACTTTTAGCTCCATCGTACGATGTATGTTGGATGTGCACTGTGCAATACAATAATTTAGTTTGGATGGGGCTGTCTCCCTTTTTACATTATCTATTATCTCACCTCTTCCCATGACAAGGATTCTTCGGGTGTTCTCTCTCCTTCCATTGTAAATGTCTTGCCCGTTCCTGTTTGTCCGTAACTGTCAAAACAATGCAATATGTCACAGAATGAAATATCGATTATTACAGCATGGAAGACTTCACACATTACATGCATCCAGGGAGTTACTGGCATACGTGTACAGTAGCCGGAAGTTGAGAAAGTTCTGTAAATTTTTGAGAGATACTTACGCAAATATTGTGCAATTGTACCCCATCAGGACTTCATCCAAGATTGGTTGCACAACAGACTTGTATACTTCAATCTGTTTAGCTTTGGGACCAAAAACCTGAAACAAAATGAAAAAACATATACGAAATATGTTGTGTCTGCATAAACTTTTACATGTGGAATATACATAGTAATGAGTGCTGCAACTTAGAAATAAATAAATAAATAAATAATTAGACTTAAATTTTCAAGTCATTCACTACAAATCTGAGTTCTGTGCTCATAGAGAGGGAGCTACTTATGACTTGCAATATTTACTGCATATAAAATAAGCAAACATGTGGACCTATAAAGACAAGGCTTTAGACTTTAGGCTTTACCAATAGAGGTAAGGTCTTGAGAGATAGACCAAAGAATTTTCTTTTTCTTTAGCAGTGCACAATGGAGAAATATTTATGTGCACTGTTTGAATCCGCTGTTAGGTCTTAATCAGGCAAACCATGAGGATGGCTTGCTGAGCTGTCCTTGAACTCACCTTGTCGAAAGTGTACTGCTTCTTGTTGTGTTTCTCAAGTTCCACAGTGACCTCTCTCTTTGGCATGTTGGTATCAATAACTCTGTAAGAGCCATGCTTCCTTTCTGTTTCACTGAGAGGTCTAAATAGTGACAACAAAAGAATGGTTATGTGATATCTAGCTGTGCAAAGTAGCTCCTTCATCATATATATCTAACTTTTGTTTCAGTATCCAGCATGTTGCAACAATCCCACTAGCTGGAAGGTTGGCACACAAAACTGAAATTACTTTATGATAGCACCATGCACACTATGTGACTGAAAACAAAGCATCGGCTTCCATTTGTTTTATCAGGTAGAGAAAGTCATATCAATAACATGTAGCGTTTGTGAATGTAAGGAAGGGACCCAACAAAAAAAAAAAAAAGGGGATTTTTTTTTTTCTTTAAAGACTGTATTGCATCACCCTAAGCTGTATTTTTACCTCCCTGAAAGGAAAATTCTCAACTGGTTCTAAGTTACAGTACTCTTAGATTGCCAGCAAATTCGAAAGATGCAGAGCAGCTTGTATTACACAGCGTACACAGGGATCCATTGTTTTGATTACACATGTGGAGGAATATAAGACAGGCTGAGGGAGGAACTAGAGGTAGGTGGTTGGGAGAATTTAAGCTGTGTGGGGTGATGCATTACAGCCTTTAAGTATTGCATATATCTTTAGTGTAGATTGTAAAAACTTAGGAAATATGACTGAAGTAAATGGTCAGTGAAACTCCTAAGACATGCTACAGTAATCCATTATAAGTGAACCTGCTGTATTCTTAGACTTTAGAGAAAGTGCAAAGCTGTTTCCCTCCATTGCTTCCTGGCTTAAAAATATACTTTGCGTTATTGTGGTACATTGAACCTGCTACTGCTAGCTAGTGGGAGATAGGCCTAATGTACCTACAGACACCAACTTGAAGGAGGTGTTATAACTAGAGAGATGGGTTAACCAGTTATGAACTTATTTTTGAGGAAAAGCGATGTAAACATAATTTGGAATGTGGTTTTGTTGAAATTATGGATATCTGTATGAGAACAAAACAACAGGAATACGCTTTCACAAATTTAGAAATCAATTAAGAGTAAGACTAAGACACATCTTAAACAGTTGTTGATTTATATTTTGTGTTACTGTACTTCTTTCATAAAATACCCCTGTACTGTGGATGCACTAACTATGAACCTAATGTCCCAAAGATAGGTGACACTAGTAATGGTGGTTCAGATCAAAGCTTACATTGAAGTCTTTTGTTACCTTTCCATTTTGGTAGGCCCATTTATTGCAACTTACAGCCTACCTCGCCTACACCTATGGTACACCATACAATAACGTTACAGCATTTCCAACCTTTCGTCTATTTCAACGCAACATTTACTAGTTTTACGCAATAAGCACCATGATCACGTTTAGTTACTAAAGCAACAACGGCCCAACTTCCATAATTTTCTTCAAAATTCCGAAGATGTTGCACGAAGTCTTACCTGCAGCGGAGGACCACTTGAATGTGGCTTTCTTGAGGTGGTTTGATGTTTTTCACCATCTTTTGGATCAAGTTTGTCCACAGTATTTCTTAAATCTAGCATTCGTAAACACTGATGTCCGTTTCCAAGTTTCAGAAACAAACTTCAAAAATTAAATGCACCGCAGTAGGATGAATATTGTGAATATGAACCAATCAAATCGCTGCAATACCCGGTCAATGGGCGGAGCCTGACATGTTTATATCTTTCTTTTTTCATCTGTACACAGTGATGTGAAGCTAGCATGTTGTTTTAGTGCACTTCACACATGGCCCTATTGCAGTACCTATGATTGAAATCTTGCTAATTGACTCAGTGTTGTTCATGCGACTATACTACAGAGAGCAATCATGCCACCGAAAAATACAACTCTTATCCTCAAGAAATTGAGGGAGCTCATGAAAAGTAAAACTCATGTAGGAGAACCTATCCAGGCTTATATTGTACCATCTGGGGACTCTCATCAGGTAAATGAAACAAATGTTTTGGGGATAAGTTAACGTTAGTGGAACTGGAAGTTGGCAATTCTTAGAATCCCACTTCAACACTGAGTCTGAAGTCAGCATACATGTGTACCGTTTGTGTACACGTACTGTACTAGTAACATTACTTCATCGTGTTAGGCCTGCCATCCGCATTACACCAAGTTAGTTAATTGTACTAACCAAAACTTGATAATAGTTGTAATAGTATAGATTACTCTAGGAGCATGATGATGGACCCTTATTTCGTTTAGCCATGGAATGACAGTGACTGTAATTTCCTAACCCATTTTTATGATAGGCCTACAGTAGCTTTCTAATGCTGCTGTAAATGTTTCTCTAGACTGCACTGCAAAATGTACTCTACACAAACTAACCAGTACAGTCTAGCATTAACACAGGATCCAAAACCTAGGCTAAAGGGAGACTTGAATACTGATTGTGATTAGTGATATTGATTTAAGAAAAATAGAATGTTCATAGTTTCAAAAACATGAATCCTTCCACACACCTGAAAGTTGTGAAGGATGAAGAACAACATTAGAAAATGTCAGCTAAAAAAAATGTAGCAGTCAATAACATCGCTGTGTGGGCTACATGGTGAAGCTCACCCTACACAGGCAGGGCAGATTAAAGAAATGAAGGAATGAGGAAAATTGATACATTAAAATGTAACAGTCAACAATACAGTTTTCAGCAACATCAAAGTTGATGTGATGTGATAGTGCTCCTCCCATCAATCCTCTAGCCCTCTTCACTATCTCAGTTCTTACTAATAAAATGCTAGCCATGAGACTGCTGGTGCATGCATAGGGTCTGCCTGTGTGAATTATCTGCTGGTGCTTATATGCTGCAATAATACAAGTGGTTGGTGGTGCACTATTGCCACTGTATATGCACTGAAGATGCCATGCAGCATGACTGACAAATGCCTTTTTTTTTTGTGATAGTCTAAAGTGTCACGGTCTTTTGTGAATGAAACTGGAAAGCTTGCAAAATGCGTGGGAGATCTGTACGCTTTTTGTGCAACCGGGCAATAACGCTGAAACCATTGCCCAGGGGATAAAGCCCCTATGCACAGCAAGCTTTCCAATCTGGTATGTGTAGATATTACAACAAAGAACAGTTCAACACGTACCACTGTAAATGTAAACCTCCTTCAAACCTTTTGCAGAAATACTGTATCTTGATTGGTGAAATCAGGGAACAGTTTGATTGCCAAATAGCTACTGAAATGAAGCATATATATAGGGCAATTTTTCAGCTGCTGTAGTGTAGCAGAAAGCCTTACAGAAAAAAAATGTGACCAAATAAAACAGGTAGTTCTCCATGTTAACTATACTTTTTACTCCTCATTGGTGAGCCTCCTCCTGCACTCTTACATGAATAAGTAAATCAAAAAGTTTTTTCAGTCTAGACTTACTCTCTAAATGTATACAAGCAGAGATACTGTAAGTTGTTTTCCTTCTTTTTTTTCTCTCTTTTTTTTTCCTTTGCAGAATGAGTACATCGCTGACTGTGATTGCAGGAGGGAGTACATGTCTGGATTTTCTGGATCGAGCGGTTTGTATTCTGGGTTTTCTGCATCACAATTAAATCACAACTGACATTTCTTAGGTCTTGGATCGTGATTTTCACGTACATTTGGTGACAAAAATCTGTTGCTCTTATTGTGTCTACCATATACTGTATATGAACACATGCTGTCAATTTACAATAGATGCAGGGAGGGGTCGTCTCAAAGGAATAAAATGGAATTTGATAGTCCTATTGACTGTGAAAGATTTAAGAAATAAGAAGTGTGGTAATGGTAATTCCTTGGAATCCAGCCATTATGACAAGATGGAGTAACTGTTTGCGATATCTCATTTCATGTTTGGTACAGTGGTTCTTGTTGGACGCAAAGCAGATGTGATTGATGTAAAGATACCATGCATTGGATTGGTTACAGTGTTTATATTACCACTTGGTGGAAGGTAGAACTACAGTGAAGTAAAGTCAACTGTACTCAGTCTTTACATGATTAAAGGCATTTTTTTCAGTGCCTTTGTATTTCTTTTTGTCGTCTGTTTGGATTAATGTGTAAGAGTCTGTGGATTGTTTCATTGTAAATTGGAACTGTTCATACTAGAAATTGAAAATCTGCAAGCAAACTTTTGCCTAACAACATATAATAATGGAGCTTCATGAAGCCTATCTCTCTTGCCTTGGCCACAGAAGCAGATGACTGACAATGGTTGTCTTACTTGAAGGATCATAGGAGTTAAGTATTGTAGCTTCACTTTGCTGCATTAAAGTCTGGTTCATTGTCACTGAGTGTGCAATGGCAAGAGAGCTGATAACAAGAGCCAAGATTGAGACCAGTCAATTGACAATTACAAATAGCATTTTCTATAAGCCTAAGCATCCAGTAGATATTTCTACATGCAGTAAAAAGTGAATGGAGCAAATCGCAAAGTAAAATAACACAAATACTCCACATTCCTGAAGGACACCAAGGGTACATCGATATGCAGTGCACTATTATTGCTTTTGTGTAGCTGATTTTCTCCAGAATACTGTATGTCTATTCTTCTTTACAAGACTGGTATGATTTATTTGTTCTTGATGATATTTTCAAACACACAAGGCAAAGCGTAATGATCTAGCCAAATGTCTTCGCTGGTCTGAAAATAAAGATGCGCATAAAATTTGTTGTTGTGTTTGCGTGTCATTGCGTACATAACCATCCAGCACTGCTGATTGTGAGATGTGGTATGCGAAACATTTGTACACGACCTGTTCAGACAAGCAGCCTGTCACAATTTCGCAGCAACCAGCAGTGAGCTCCAGGAATGAGCTCCAGGAATTATTACAAATTCAGTGCAGCCTAATAGACTTTACTTTGTCGTCATTCGTCTGTTTGTTTGACACATTCACAAATTGACCGGGTTTTCACATGTTTGGTACAATTTTCAGGGACTGCCATTGTCACAGAGAACTCAGCAGCCCTGTGGACTGATGGAAGGTATTTTCTGCAGGCTGCTGCTCAAATGGACTCCAACTGGACTCTCATGAAGCAAGGTGATTGCATTTTTTATCATTAACAATATTATGTAAATGCACACGAAATTTACTAGGAAAAATTGAAATGCTTGTAAAGTTAGCGTATCTGTCGTATAGTGTAGCAGTATTGTTAAAGGTGCAGTGACATGAAAATGACACTTTGGACTATCACGGGCACTAGGCATTGGAAACGTTGAAAATAGCAACAAATTCTGTCCACATCCATCAAATACTGACAAATTTACAAGCAAAATAGTGTTGCACAGCCATTTCTACATAGACATTAGCTAAGTATGCAAATTTGTGACGTCAAGAGATGGACTCCCATGATTTGTCTTATGTTAATCCTTTATTTGTGTAACCTTTATTTCAAGGCATTTTAGAATTTTATATGCTCAGAGGGTTTTATTTGGAAGCGTGTATTTTTTCCTTCAAAAATATTGATTCACTTACCAATGTGAAACTCAGTAATTACGAAGCAAAATATAAAGGGTTAGCAAAAGAAGAACTGACACTGTGCACCACTCCATGTTATCTGTTTTGCAGTTTTGTCAAACTTTGCAAAGTCATATCTCAGAGGCAATAATAGATATCAATAAAATTCCCAGGGGTTTTCACTCAGGATTTAACTTAACGACTTTTGTGTGAATTGTTCACGATCATGTATTTTCCATGTAATTAGTATTTTTTTTATGTTTGTTGCATTTTCTACCATTTACCAAATTTGTCATGCCTGATTTATAGATCTCAGAACACTACAACCATGTGTGTCCTTAAGGTGGCCATATTTAGAAATTAATAAATGAGAAAGTAGTAACGAAGCCTGAGTGGTCCATAAATATGCATCACACACAGACTTCATTAGCCCCTACATGGTGTGCAAGATAAGGTAATGAAAAACATAACAACAGGTCATTCTTGTGAAGATTGTTTCAACAAAATTTGGATGGTAAATCATTGAAACTTCTCCTGTGAACATTGCCGTTGTTCAAACAAATGACAGGTTCACCAGCAGAGCATCCAATTTATGACTGCACTTTTTTGCAATTGTCATGCTTTTTTGCATTCTTCCTAAACTGTAGTGTACTTTGCAGTCCGGAAAATCACATGCATTTCTGACCCCTAATGCAACTTCAAAAGCCGTCATTCGGTAGTGTGATGTGTGGAGCATATTAAGAGCTTTTCATGCAGATACACATAATTGAAAGTTTGCTGCTGAAATACATTCGTAGAAACTCACATAAACATGAGACTGCCAGAGATTTTGATGTCTTAAAGTGATTTCAGTTTTTTCCTCTTTTTTTTTTTTCATCAGGGAAACAGTCTGAGATCTACCCATTTCCATGTTGTGATTTAATTGGATTTACTGTGATTAGATTCTTTGTTTTACGTATGCTCTGCTCACAGATGTCAGTGGGGAAACCTTTTCAATAGGTGCTTAGCTCACACTGTAGATAGTACATGTATCTGAGATTATAAAATGGGACAGATAGTGTCAACTTTTCAAAGAAAAAAATCATTTGTCCTTTTGATTTGCGGTGACTTTGGACTGAAAACTTTGGTATGTAATTGTTTTTCAGAAGAGCATTAATAATTGCCTGTTTGCATCTTTGATATGGGAAAGTTAAGTTTGGCTGTTAGGCTGTTTCTTGTAGCGCTGAGTTCACTATGCCCTCTGAACAGGACATATCTGTTTATTTGTTGTATTCTTCTGATAGCAGTGTAGTTGGTTGTGGTTTCAGTCCTTATCTTCAAATGCCTATGCTGTTTTGAAACCTGACCCATCCACACATTAATCTCTGTGTTCATTAGTGTGTTGGGGTATAATTTACTGTGTTATCAAGTTCTATTAGGCGGGATTTTCATGTTGCATGGAGTAGTTGATTTGAACACCGTAAAATTTGAAGAAACTCTGTGGTCACAGGAAATGAAATCTTTTCAGCCTGCCATGAAGATCTCACCCATTCTTTTCTTTTATCGACTCAGTCAGTGCAATGATTGCTTTGAGTCTGTGTGTTTTATTTTGATCAGTACAAACCCATGCAGTTTTTACCTGTGGATGCTTAGGTCCGGGTAAATGTACTTTACAACGGTTGAACGGTTTAGGTAACTCCTGAAAATGTTTTTCTTCTTTGCAGGTTTTCTTGATTCAAGAATATAAGCTCTGAATTGTCCCGTAGATCAGTCCTATGAATGTTCCAGTTGTAGTGTTCACATGCCTTAACTTAGTCCTACTGAGTAATGTAGCATCATGCACACCGTCTTGCTTCTTTTGCACAGAGCGCACTGCGCCCTCTCTCTGCTGTTCCTCACTGATTTCTACATCACACTAGGGTCTTGTACATTTGTTCCCAGCTTTCTAAACTTTTTTTTCTTTATTTTATGGTAGTTTTGTGGCGAAAAAATGAGGAAACCAATCAGATTTGATCATTTAGTTAGTAGAACAGTGCACAAGCACTTCGCTGTGACTGCGTGAGCGCTCCATACACAAGCGAATGTGTTTTATGAATAAAGTTCAAGTTTCCACATGGTTACACCCCATTTTTGACAAATGTCCAAGACGTATGTATTGAACAGACCCTCGGATTGGCATAACGATGTTGGGTATGGTTCTTACGTGTAAACAGCTGTTAGAATACCTGTAGCAGTGTAATGGGTTTGTTAAAAGCATTGCTTGTGGAAACACAAGGAGGACAAAAATCACAATCATCTTGACCAAGACTAGCTATAACATGGTTGTGATTTTTCAGTTAGGTTTTGAGTTCTTTAATAACTACACTCTTCTCCCACCTCCCATTCAACTTTGTGATGTACTTTTGGTTTGTGGAGGCAGAATGGATAAATGATGAAGCTGGTTCTTTGAGTTTTCATTTTGACATGGAAGAGATATTATGTGAGCCTCACAGCAGCATTGCTAGGTTGTGGTTCATGTCAAGGTAAAAGTAGAGAAATTGAGATTTTACGTTTATGTGTACAATAGTTGAGGACAGGTGCATTCTGGAATCTTACAGTTTTGCTCATGTCAGTTATGAAACTTTAACAACTTAAGCTACTCAACACAGCTCATACAGTAGTGCAAACAAGAAAAACACTTATTTTTTTTACATTTTTTTTAGTTTAGTGGTAACAGTTGCTGCTGTAATACAGTTGACACACCCTTTAAATAACTGATTTCTCATCAATCTCTAAACACACAAGAAGGTGCTTAATCACAAATTTTGTTTCCATTTTTTCTTTGATTTTAGGATTACAAGAGACTCCCAGTCAGGAGGAATGGCTCAACAAGGTTTTTCTTTTATTTCCTTTCATTTACAGGGAGGAAAAGTGACAATTGAAAAATATGTTATTAGTTAGAACAACCTTATTGAGGTAAATCCAGTCATTGATATATTGGTACATGTGACCTATGCATTCAGCTTGGCTTCATCATGTGAATTGTCCACAAGGAAATGTTTGCTCAACCCAACTTCATACATAGTTGGTAAACCACTTGGGAAATGCGGCAAACCTGAACAACCCAAGGTGGAAAAAAGCAAGCAGATATTTATTGTAGTGTGTGGTTAACATCTTCTTTGAAGTTCAACGAAGTTGTTCCCTAGGTAAAAATGTCACTGTGGCCATGGTATGAATAGATATGAAATCCAGCCAAATGTTTGATCAACGTAAATTCAAGAATCTTATTCGGTGAAGTGTGTTCTTTGCAAAAGGAACACGTCAATGGTAATCTGGTAAAGCGTTGTTGAAAGTGAAACCATGTTTGACAAAAGAGTCAATTGTTTCCTGCGATGTTTATCCGAAGTGGAAAGAAACATGAACATTTACCACACTGAAAAATACTTTTTGGTCTTCCCTTTCATTTTTACTGCACATCTCTTTTGAGGGCTGCAAGCAGCCAAGGGATCTTAAAATAATACTAATTGAGATTCCCCTCGATGGAGATTGCAGTGGTTGAGTTTCCTTTTCTTTGATAAATTTTATAGCAATTTGAACACCAACTTAGAGTGTCTGAAAGTAATGTGATTTGAACCATGTGGTATATATGGGGCAAAATTGAACGTGTCTGAAATATGTACACCAAGAACCAATTGAAAGTGCACCCAGATAATGTTTTTGGTCAAGTCATGTTCCTTATTATTATCGCAACTGTGGCTTCAGTTCTCTCTGTCGCTCTCATTTTCATTTAGTATGAAGTAAAGCATTTCATATTGTTTAAATTTATGGGAATATTGTGTTTGTTTCAGCGAGAAAATCATAATTTCAAAACCAGACATAGAATGATAGATAATTTGAAGTAAGGTAGGACAGAAGTGCATCTTTTCAAGGTATAAATTTCTCACAGACAAAAGAAATTGAACTAGTTTGTACTCTGGAATAATCTGCTCACCCAAACTTTCAAAAATTCAAATAATGCATCTCCTGTTACACATATTTTATACATGTTTTGATGAGTTGAAGCTATTGTTAATTTTCATAAGTGAGACTGAGTGCTGCAGGAAAGATCACGTTTCTCTTTATGTCATTTTGTTGAATTTGAAATGCAATCGTTCCCTTTTTAAGTGGTAATCAGAGATACTGGGGGGGTGGCCTCAAACCATTCTTTTGTCAAGGAAAACATTGCAACATATGTTTTTTGTCATGTTGATGCTATTCAATAGCCTAATCAATATTTTGCATCATCAATCATCTTATTAAAGCAGATTCTAAATCATACTTGTTCTAGTGTTGGATATGGTTGCCAACCTTTTTTGCAGAACTAGTGCATGCACACAGTCATATGTGACATGACGGAAAGCTTCATTTTGTCATTTTCATTTCCTAGTAGGTTTTCAGTACCATTTCTCACTTGATATATTGCATTGGGATAGGGTATCCTGCCGACGAAAACATTACAAATGAACACCAAATCTCGCTTTAATGACATCCTGTTATTTGTTGCCTTTCAGGTGCTTCCAATAGGATCCAGGGTTGGTGTTGATCCATACCTTTTCTCCTATGGTAAGTCAACAAGTCGTAGCTTAGATATGAAGCCCATTTTAAAGAGCAAACAACCTTTAATATACCTTCCAATTGCTAGATAAAAATGTGGTAGATGTTTCTTTAGTGCTGACAAAATACATTATCAACCTTGTGTCCTCAATGTGTTGGTTGTACCTAGAAAGTAAATTGTACTTTAATTTACATTTAGTGTCCTACCTTAAGAGTTCACTACATAAGAAACAAGCAAATCAGCTATGCAGTAACAATAAAATGAAAGATCTTCACTGTACTTCACTAGGTAGTTGTGATCTCCTTGAGTGGCTGTCTCAAATCAATACTTCAGAACAGTTTGAAATTACAGTAGGGAGAAACTGTCAAAAGAGGCAATTGCGTGTGTGTATTCCATGTGAATATTGAAAAGAAATTGTTTGTGACTTTTGGTGAAATATTTTATACTGATACCGACAAAAATTAATATGATTAGAGACAGTTTCTTAATACAAAATAATTATTTACCTGCTTCATTATAGTTTCCTATCATTTGACCCCACATATTGTCCCAGATTGTCTCAAGACCACTTGATTGGGATTTTGTCATGGAAGCTCCTCATTTTGAAAGAGAGAGAGCTTGCAAGTGCTTATTATTGACCATTGAAACTTCTGTATGTCTTTGCTCATAGTTCATATTCTTTGATTCAAAAGTGTAAATGTAGAAATAAAACTTAGTGCCATTGTGCAAAAAGCTGAAGAAAATCTTTGTCACAGAAATGAAATCATTTTACATACCAGTGGTCAAGTCAGTGAGTGTACACATGTGTGTGTGTATGTGAAGCCCCAACTTGTAACGTGATATCTGAAGGTACTGCATGCAGGCCCGTCAGTTCTCATGCTTTGTGTCTGGTTCTCCCTTACAAACATAAGAATGCTACATTGTTTTTGTGGGGAGAGGTCAGTTGGGGTCACTAGGAAACAGAATGTGAAAATCTCAAAAAGACAATTTCCTTAAACATTAAATGATCTCTATTCATGAATGTGAAGATTTCCACCCAATTTGGTAAAGTTCAAGAGAGCTCATGACTGTCAAATTCTGAAAATGTCATCCTGCATTGTAAACATGATATGACAAGATGCATAGCCCCCCCCCCCCTCCACCCTTATTGCGATCACAATTCGAATGGTATTCATTTTGCTTGAAGTCACATTCCATTTTGGGTATCTCCAGAAATGAAACATTGTTGTAGCTCTTGCATGCATGGTAGCATAGCTTCATCTTGTGTTGAAGGTTTTACTCAATTTGGTGAAGATCAGAATGTAAAAATGCAAATGTAGCAGATATTTGTGACCATCTGAAGTGGTGTTTGTTATTTCTTGTTGCATAAATTGCTGTTTATTACATGACTTACTATGTTTCACTTGACAGCACTACTCCACAAAATTAGATAGAGAGCCTAACTCCTAACAGCTATGACTCAAATCCCCACTGCCTTGGTTGTGTCTAAAGATTTTTCGAGGTTGTTAACGAACATCCTCATTGTCACCATTTTTTTGTTTTTTTTTCCCTAAGATATGTGGAAAACCTGCAGTAAAGGATTGAAGTCTGCTGGAAATTTCCTGGTCCCCGTCAATGGTAACCTTGTCGACATCGTCTGGGGTAGAGAGCGTCCTGAACCTCCCTGTAGTGCTTTGATGGTGCAAGATATCAAATATTCTGGTATGAGTCACTTTCTATTTCGTCATCATATTCAATTTGGTCTTTCTAGTTTATGTCCTATATTTCTTCGATTATGAAAAGGCACAGTTTATCCTCTGTGTTATATAAACATTGAACTCAAAAGGTAATTATTTACTGAAACAACAACACGACTGCTATTGCAATATTAACGTTTTTGGTAGAGCTTTTGCCTCACAGTGGGTAAAGTAGCAACAATCAAACTTTCGAGAGGTATTGCAATATTGTGTGAATGAGTGTGAAAGTAGCCATACAAGCTTTTTTCATCACTTTATATGAAGCAAACAACATAATACTAAATGCACCACTGACCAAAGTTCCATTTCTACAGCTTGTTTATCTGTATCAGCTTGCACTTTCTTTTCCTTGTCAGGAGTAAAGTGGGAGAAAAAGATTGAAATTCTGCGAACTCAGATGGCAAGCGGTGTACCCAAAGCAGACCACATAGTTATCACTCATCTAGATGAAATAGCATGTAAGTGTCAGAGTTATAGGCATCGCAGTTTTAGAGACACATAAGTGTTGGGGACTCCAACAGAAGCACATAAGCATCACAGACTTGTTATTATCAGACACAATAGCAGAAACCCTACTGGAGACTTGTTGTTATCATGCACACTTACATACCAGACACACTTGATTATTTGGAGACTGATTATCGTTAAAGACACTTGACTATCAGAGACACTTAAGTATCAGAGACTTGTTATTATCCGACACAATAGCAGAAATAGTTGAATATCAGAGTCACTTAGTATTGGAGACTTGTTATTATCACTCTTAAGTATCAAAAGAACTTGATTATTACAAACATACTAGTATTTGGAGACCATTACCAAAGACACTTGATTATCAGAGACACTTAAGTATCAGAGACTTGCTAAATCAGACACAATAGCAGAAACAGTTAAGTATCAGAGTTACTTAGTATCAGAGACTTGTTATTATCACACACTTAAGTATCAAAAACACTCGATTGTGACAACATACTAGTATTTGGAGACTGATTATTACCAAAGGCACTCGACTATCAGAGACACTAGGTATCAGAGACTTGTTATTACCAGTCACAATAGCAGAAACAGTTGAGTATCAGAGTCACTTAGTACTGGAAACACTCGATTATTACAAACATGCTAGTATTTGGAGACTTATTATTACCAAATACACTTGACTATTGGAGACACTTAAATATTACTGACTACTTGATATTGTCAACATATGTATTAGAAACATTTGAGCATTAGAAGCACTTGAGTATCAGGGACACATGAGTATCAGAGACTTGCTATTGTAAGAGACATTGATTTAAGAGATAGAGTATCAGAGACACTCAAGTATTAGAAACACTTGAGTATCAGAGATACTTAAGTGTTGGGGACTTGTTATATGAGAAACTTGAGCATCAGATACTCTGTTTGTAAAAGAAATTTTTGAGTAACAGAAATGTGTGTGAGTATCTATGAACACCTGAGCATTAGAGATTTAGTTTCTGTGACTGACCTACTGACTGATGTCCTATGTATGGAAGCTGGTTCTGTAGTTGTTTTTTTTTTCAACTTGTTATGCTATCATTAATGCAGATACAGTATTAGATGTTGAACATTAATTCTGAGGAAGTCAGAGCTGCGACCATTCAAGTGTGACTCGGTTATCTTATGAAGTCTTCTCATCCTTTGGCATACATTAAATACCGCTGCGACGAATCTGGTGGCTAGATGCCTAAGCCCCACCTAGAAAGATGTATCACCATCATTATATTTCTGGATCTCTTGCTTTGTTGCATCTATACTTTCGTTTTCTTTTGTTGGTCTTTGTTTTAGGGTTGCTGAATCTACGAGGAGCAGACATTGCGTACAATCCAGTTTTCTTTGCATATCTTGTAATTGATATGGACAGCATTCAGTGAGTTGTATCCGCTAAATCTTTCGAAAATGTCTTTGTAATCACTTTCAGGTGCCTTGTCTGAATTTGCTTTGGAATGCAGCGTGGTCTCCAAGGATCACTGCTGCGATGAGTCTGTGATCTTGGAATGCTATTGACACAATTTGGTGATTCATGCATTCCTCTGAGAAAAACAATCCGTACTTTTGATTATCCGGATTTACCTCGATCATCAGATGAGGAGAGAAGAAATTGTTTTGTGACCATTGTGTGACCGTGTCACATTGAATGTCTCTGAATGCCTGCTGCCTTTGTGATTGTTGGATGTGACACAAGTGGGCAATATACCATCCATCTAGTTAAAGAAGGAAAAAGACAGATTATGACAGTCCTGTTGCTGTTGACATTTCCCTATGAAGAATTGTTACTGTCATTTTAGTAAAAAGTATTTTCTTCATGGATACATTTCAGATAGTCTTTGATGTGTCATTGTTCATGATATATCTGCTATCCTGTCTCATTTTGCTACACAAAGTAGTCAATTTGCTATCGAAATGACAACATGTGTGTAGCAGACGTTGTTCTTCTCGTACATGTGGAATTTCAAGATTTTAAAAAACTTCAAAACTGACGTGCAAAACATGAAAGCTTAATTATTCACAATGTCTTCTTCTGCCCAAATGATATAGACAAATTGTATGGGTAGTGTGGTGTCATAAGAATATCCTCACTATTTGCATAGCCTTAGGTATCTTTAGTACACAAAACCAAGCACATTTGGACAGTGCTCAAAAATAATTGTGCTCATAAATTTACGCAGCATACAATGGTATTACCTCGGACTTGTTTTCAGCTCATAGCCTGTCAGTATCAATGAGATTTCCTGAAGTTTTGCCAAGTCCATTTTCAGTTGTTTTGTTATGTAAAGTTGTAATCATGAAGTTTATATGTTATAAGTAGAATTAGTGAATTGTATCATATTAAACAAGAAATTTTAAAAAATGAAATTGTGAACAATAGACCAACATTTTTTTAACAGTCTGTTTATGGATGAAAAAAAGCTGAGCGATGAAATCGAAAAGCACTTGTCTGGAGAAATGACAGTAACTCTGCATTCATATGAAGAAATTCAGACCTTCTTGAGTGACCTGTACTCTGAAAATGATACGCTGCATAGAACATGGGTAAGATCATTCACTCCTCCAATTTTGATAAATTTTGTTCTTCATCTAGGGTCAAATTTTGTTTTATTTAAAATGCAGAGCATGCATTTCTGTGTTTATTCTGTGTCACTTGTTTACAGTAAATACTGCAAGACACACACACACAAAAAACAAAAGCAAACAAGCAAAAGAACAGATATTCCCAGTTGGTTGTCATGGTAACAGTCTAAGAGAGTACTGTTATTTGTAATGGCTAGGCATATTTTACAGTTTAAAAGCTAACCTCATCATAAAAGTGGTGATCCAACTGTGGCTTACTAAATATGAAGTACTAGCTGTGGCAATACCCGGCCTGGTGACCTTGATATCTGGGTGATGTCTACAAATTAACCATTGAGTATTACTTAGTCACCAACTTAAAGTTGTTTTTGTTTTTTGCCAATGGAACTATGAATGTGTTCACTGTAGTTTTGAATTTAACATTTTTATAAGCTGACATGTCACATTGTATGTGCTCCCGTATTTTTAAAATGTTGTCCGGTTTAAATACGTACTATTGCTTTTTCATTTAACTTGGATTTGACCGGTTTCATGATTTTGTTTTCATTTCCAGATAAGTACCATGTCAAGCCATGCACTCGTTAGTACTATTCCAAAGGTATGTCGTCACATGATTAGTTGTATCACATTAGATTACAGTATGCAAACAGGATTTTAAATCAAAGAGAATTTAGAGGGATGAGGGGGAAAGATTTTGGTATCAAATATCATAATATCTCTCATTTTGTGTGACATGGTAATCTACTAGTTCCATTTGTCCTCACAGAGTAACCCACATGGTCCTTTGAACAACCCTCCCCCCACCTCCTCAGTACCTCTGAAGCCCTGACTGTCATAGATTTTTTTTTTTCATATCTTTCATATGCATGTTTTTTTTTTTTCCACCAAGTAAGCATCGCAGTGACCTTCAAACTTTCATGTCGTTGTCACTGTTTTCAATTTTTGCCACAGAAATCCAGGATATTGAAGGCCTGTCCAATAACAGAGAGCAAATCTGTTAAGAACTCAATTGAAATCGAAGGAATGAAGAAAGCTCATGTAAGTTGTTCCCTTGAGAGACCTCCAGAATTCCGTACACGTAACTTGCCCACATACATTGTACCAACCTGTAATGGTGACCGGCCTCTATTTTCCATGAACAACATGTCACCTGATTAATGTCATGTATATGTTGCCTTGGAAATGAATGTTGCTTTGATTTATGAAAATGGAAATATTGTGTGTATAAGGAGAGGCACAGAACTGTAAGAGAAGGTACAAAGTTTTGTTACGAAAGAGGCATAAATTTATCCCAAATTAGAGTCCTGAAAGCGGTAGTGAAGTACATGGTATGTTGTAGTGTCTTGTAACATTTGTCATGTTTTGTTGTGCTTGATAGTTTTCCACCTAATTAGGAAGGAGATACTGTTTGCAAACTTACGTTATAATAACACAACATGCTGATCTTTATGTTGGATATAAGGTGACATGCTAGATGTAAAGATATTGTGTTAGAATAACTTGTTATCTCGACAAAATTTTGTAAATTCTTGAGTTCCTCACTTACACTGGCTCGACATGTCTGAGAGAATTGTCAAATTGTCAAGCTACGGTTTTTACAAATAAGTTGTTATCTTGATAAAATTTGCAAATTGTCAAGTTACAGACTTACACTAGCTCGACATCTCGGAAAAAAAATGTCAGATTGTCAAAATACTGTGTGACAAATAACTTGTTATCTCAACCAAATTTTGCAAATTGACGAGTTACTGACTTACGCTAACTCGACATTTCTGAAAAATTGACAAGTCTCCAGATACCGTGTTATGAATAACTTGCTATCGCGACAAAATTTTGCAAATTGTCGAGTTGCGGACTCACGCTAACATGACATCTCAGTAGAAATTTGTCAAATTGTCCCAGTACCATTTTAGAATTAAACTGTAATCTTGACAAAATTATGCAAATTGTTGAGTTATGGACTAAGGCTAACTCGACATCACAGAGAAATTTGTCAAATTGTCAAGATACCTGTTAGAAATAAAGACATTTCAACAATTTGACAAATTTTTCCTGAGATGTCGAGTTAGCGCAAGTCGTCAAACGAAAATCTGGCATGTCCCCTTATGGCCGCTGTAGATCTTAATGTTCTGTCTGTGTATAGTTGAGATCAAAACTGCTGCACATAGTACTAGTGACTCATTTGATAATTTGATGCCATGAAAGAAAAGTAACAACTTTCTTGAAGTGATAAAAATGATGTAGGAAAGAATCCACTCATAGACATATTTTCTGTTTATTTAGTTGATGTTGGTGAGGATTCATATTTACATGACAAAAGAAGAGTTTTATGTCTCAAATTTTACACCGTCTGTTCCGTTGTTGTGGTCAAGTTTTCTGTCCTTTGTTTTTTATGTTTTGATTTTGTATTATTGTGATTCATGGGTTATCAGTCACACCCACAGCCATCACTGTCTTTATGCACTGTATCGTCATGTGTTTTGAGTTTGTGTGATATGATGTTTGCTTAAACAAAACATGTGCACAGGATACACACAAAAAAAAAAATACGAACGAAATGCTAGCAAAACATTCAAAGGAGGAAAAGTGGTGTTATAAGTACAAAATTTGGATAGGATGATGAGACAGGACGATGAGAAAGAATCTTTGGTTTGCATTTGAAAGTACGTCATTCAGACTGAGCCATTGTAGTTAAATGTGCAACATGGCTTTTGTACAATGGGAGACAGACAACACTGAAATACCACAAAAGCTGGTTGCATTGTTAAGTGTACAAGTTAGGCTAGCTTGTTGTTATTTTATTCGTTTAGTGATTGGACAATCAGATAAGTGGACATGAGCCTGAAGCATGGAGGGTGTTGACAATTAACTATTCACTCTATTCATCCAAAGGACAACTTGCAAGCAAATCACATATAGTTGTCCGCTCCAGATTTCAGTTATTGTACCAACATATTATGTCGTTATTACTTTAATTTCCTTGGCTGCTTTCAATTTTCTACATCATTGTGGACAGATATGCATTGGTGCTGGTTACAATGACTGCCAGATTTCATTGTTACATTTTAGATATTCTCAAATATACAATTGTTGAAAACTCCAAGTGATTATCTTAAAGGTTGTGTGACATGCATTTAGAAAAGAACTGACTTAACTCCAAAAGTAGAAGACTGAAATCCTGAGCAAAATTCCATTGGGATTGTGTTTCTCTCTATTACAGTTTTTAATTTATCACTTTTCAAAGTTTGAATCTGTTTCATGAAAATGCAAATATGATGGCATAGAGGAGTGTTGCACAGTGTCCATATTTCTTTTGTTAGGCCGTTATATATAATCTTTTAATTATTTAATAATCGGTTTTCACATCGTTAAGTGATATGAATGTTTGTAAAGAAGAAAATACATGCCTTCAAAGCAAACCCTCAGGGCGTATCCAGTTGTCAATTGTCTTCGAAATAAAGACAAAGTAAACAAAGGTTAATATAAGACATATCATAGGAGTCTCTCCCTTGACTTCATAAATTTGCATACTAAGCCAGTTCATGATGTAGGAATGAAACAGAAATTAAAGCTATAGAATTGTCAATATTTAATGCATTTTTGATGTAATCTGTTTCTACTTTCAACATTTTTAACTTTTCAACATTTTTACAGCCAATATTCCAAAATGTCATTTTCTTCATGTCACACAATCTTTAAAAGGACGACTTTATCCTGGAATCTAGTTGTCCATTAGGAATATGGGCATCTGAGATGCCAGTCTTATTGACAAACATTTTCACTGGTCAAACTGAGCTCAAATATTTCTCATCTTGTTCTTGCAGATCAGAGACGCAGTCGCTTTGTGTGAATATTTCTGTTGGTTGGAAGAAGAGGTAAATGTTTTGATTATGGGATGAAAAGAGTCCCTCGATTACAGATATCCCGGCTAATATAATAATAATAATATTTGCCTTTTTTGATCTCTCATAATCTTTCACTATCTGTGGCCAAGTGACTCAGATTTTTTTCCAAGGATGTACTTTTTCTTTTTTTGAGAGGGGGATGGGAATGGAGGATTAGGCGTAAATTTGCAGCAGTCGGATGGGAATTTATAATCTGTCATGACTCATGTGGGAATGGTAATCATTGCAGCAGTCATTGTGATAGGAATTTTAGCCCAAACACTGGAATAGTAAAATGTATTGTCGAACACCATAATAATTTAATATTCACATCAAAATGATGATTTTCCATGAGGTAGTGATTATCATACCGACTCTCACATAGGTGCAAGTCACTCAGAAAACAAACCATAGATGAGTCATCACAAGGGAATGGTTGGTAATTAGCTTTAGGAGGTAGCCACCAACCATCATATAGTAGCTCTCACATGAATATTTTATTATTTTGGTTAAAAATAGAAAAAAAAAAAAAGACAGATCCGTAAGTCCTCATGATAGAATATTAATCAGCTATCTGTTTTGTCACCATAGCATTGAATCTCTCACATGGGACCAGTGGTCATGCTGGTAAAAAAACACAGATAAATTTGGCTGTAGGCTGTAGGATTGCTGCCCAAAAGGTACATTCACTCCTAAAGCGCAACATTGAAAAGAGGCGCAGGGTTTCATGTCATCCTCTCACCTAAAATTCAGTATTAAATTTGCAAAGTATGGCAAAGTGTCCCAACAATTTTGTCCAAGATTGTAGTTGCAGTGCTGATTTGCAGTTCCATATCCAGTACAAATAAAATATTCATTGCAACTTCAAAAGCAGTTCCTCCACTTTCAAACTAGGCTGGAAATTTTAAGACACAGGTGCTCAGAAGCAAATCAAGTTTAAAGCAGGCATTAAAGTTTGGCAAGACCTCTTCACATCTCAGCAGGATGCCGAGGTTTACGGCTCAGTTTGAAGGAAAAACTGCACAGAATAATATTTGTGTGCGATCAAGTTTGATGGAGAATTGTTTTTTTTTCTATCGTGGCCATTAGAAAGAAAAAAGCTTTCAGTAAAGTCAGCACTTCATGATAATCCAGAGTTATGTTTTTTTGAGTCTCATATCTCTCAGTCCACATCTTTGTTTTAATTCAACTTCACTACAGTGTCAGAATTCCTTGGTAAAAGTTTGCAAGGGATTAAAAGTGTTAAGAGCCTCAATGACAGTATCTAGCAATGCATGTTCTAACCAGAATATCTTTTTATTTACTTCTGAAAGTCTTATACTGTATGTAAAGTCCTTCAGCCCATTTGAAAGGTTGTTAATCCTCTAGATTAGCATACAGGGATTTGTTCAGTGTCGTTAATTGCTCATGTGCTGACGGTATACGCTTTAGTGGTAAAATAAAAAAAAATTATATATGTATATCTGCATATATCCACCAACATTCCCTGATATCTGAAATTTAAAGTGGAAAATTGATTTTGGATGAAAAGGTGAATAGCTGTACAACTTTGTAAGTGTAGGATGTGCATATGTACCCGATGTTTGCTACTTCAATTGTCTTTTTCATTAGGACAGTGCTTCGTAAATGATGATGCAACCCAAATGTGGGTTGCCAGATGTTCTCTCTTGGTTGTGAGCTGCTGTCTTGGCTGTGAATGATTTTTCGACTAGAAGAGCCGTCGTAGTTGCGAACTTCCCCTTAGACATTATGCACACTATCGTGTGTCAAAGCTTACCCTTGAACGCCCTTCCGTGAATATGGCTTGCTTGAACAGCACAGTGACAAGAGCAAGCAAAATCGTTTCGCACGAAGCGGTCTCGACCGTTATTTACGGTAAATGCATCACTGTACAATGTCAGTATTTTCGTGGGCAAAGTTGTTTTTATGGCAAAAGACTTACATGACCATCATCTCTTAGTCCTCATTTGTGACAGGAGTTTGGTATCATCTGGGGTTATTCCTTAAGGTCATTTTCTTATTTTGCAACTAGCTACACTCCTTTAACTGAAACAATTTTACCACAGGAATAGATGTGAGTCCTATGTAAATAATGTAACATAATTGTCAGACAGACGTATACGGGTCACGCTGAGTATTTCCATCCATGAAAGATGGATTGACTGCAAATTACCCAACATTTGCCTTAAACCTGACTCAATTGCTTATTACCGACAGACATCTGCCTTAAATAGGATACATACCACCACTGGAATACTTTGTTATGTTAAGAAAGCATAAAAAAATCCCTCTGAAATAAAATACTGAACTATCAGACAGTCATTAAATGTCACACACCAAGTGCTTCATTTGGGAAAAGATTGCTCAGTGTCATGCAATGTTTCTCAAGGCTTACGTCAAATCCTTGCAATGTGCAGTGCGGCTTAGTTAATGTGATTATTTTAAGATATGATAGCTTTCTTATAATCAATCATCCAATCTTAAATTGTCATGCTGATGTGGCTTCTGTTTTTGTTTATGGCTGAGAGAAAATCAGCAGTTTTTTTCCAATTTTTTTATTCAGCTGTGGTGTTTACATTTCATCACTCAGCAGTGACTCACAATCCTATACCGCCGCCCTTCGTTAAATCTGCAAATTGCTCGTGAGTAATCAATCAGTTGTTAAGTCAAGTTTGAGGACTTGGTGGGTCTGCAGTCAGTGGATCTAAAATAACTGAGTTGAAATGTTCGACAATGTAGCCAAAAATGGACTCATAGCTAATTTTAAATTGGACGAACATTGATTAATGATGACAGTAGTCTTGTCTCAAATTTGTGTTTTCTCCTTGTAATAGCATACAGTACACACAGCAAAGAATATAGAGCAAAGAAATCTAAAAGTTTTCGTAGCAATTTTGTTACTCTGGATCAAGTTTGCATGAAAACTGGAAACACTAAAACATACCGCTATAAACCAGTATTGTTGTAGTATGTTGTATGTCCCCATTGTTGAGAGCACTTTTCACAAAGCATACACGTCAACTTATTTCAAAAAGTTGTCATTTTGTTGTTGGGTGCTTTGACAAGTTTAATGGGCTGTGTATACGTGACAAACTCACTAAGTTACATTGGTGGAAAGTGAATTATGTACATGTGGAAAAAGCTGGTAAAATAACTCTTACTGTCCTTTTTTTTCTATTAACATATTAGAGGAGAAACACTAGTTAGGTTGCTTTTCAATTAGAGTTATGGCAGCCTAGGAATTCATCAAGTTTTAGAAACAGTGAAATGTTTCTTTAAAAACACACCCCCAAAAAAGAATTTTCATGTGTGCGTTGTAGACTTTCATTTACCTAGTTTTTCCCTGTTTCTGTCTTGCTGGTTTTATCCTCTTAAACAGGTCCCAAAAGGCACAGTAACTGAAATATCTGGTGCAGACAAGCTGGAAGAATTACGACAGTAAGATTTTCTCTTGATAAGTTTAGTATTTTTCATCATTTAGAGGCAAGTCATATGATTCACCCATGGTCGACATGCATACCAAAAAGTTCTCTAAAATATCATAGATCCATAATGAAAAGAGCTCATACCAGTTATTTACAGTAAGGGTTGTAAACTTTGATATTTGTGTCTTTGTTCGGAAAGTATTCAAACTTTGGTGGAAGCACAAGAGTGTGTCAATAACATACGTATTCCAAGTTTGTAACAGTAAAGTTCTGTTAATGTTGATAATTTTGTTGTCTTCACAAAGAAATGCATTTCTACAGCTAAGGCGAAACGAAGAATTAAGCCAACCACTCGTCCAGAAGTCATTTGGGTTGTCTTTGGACTGAGAACACCAAACAATTGCAAAAAAAAAAAGGAACAAAAAGAAGTGAACAAAAAAAATGAACCAAAAAATAAATATGCTGTGAAGAGAAAAGACATATACATGCTGTCATCCTTAAATGAACGGTTGGCCATTCCAATTCCAATTTCCCTAAATGTTGAAAAGGATTTCCCATGTAAACTTACTCAATGACTTAAAAGTTTCTTTTACTGTAATGTTAGGATTACAAACGTTGTAATCTGCCACCTCTTTACTGTGTAAAGCCGTGAATAAACTATGATTTTTACGGCCTAATCACTGTGTCACCCTTGATAATCCACATATATGCAAATGGGTGGTGGCAAGTTCGTCTTCTCATAGCTAGACAATGTAGCAAATCCCTTAAATTTGCTGCCTTGGTACTTAGACGTAATCCTTGTAAATAACAAAAGCATCGTTAGCTCTTTCAATGCTAGGAACACTGATTTTTCTTAGAAACGTTTCTGTTTTTTACCTTTTGGTTCCAGCTTATTCACATCTTCAAAGATTCAGATTGGCATAAAATGCCATAACATGTTTGAAGTAACAAAATCTACCAACGGGGGTTTTACCAAGTCTATATCACGATCAGTCTAGCAGTAGAATGGTACATTGTATCGGGTGAAAACACGAAAGTTCGATCAGATCAGAATCTTTGTTATTGCTTTAAAACTAAAACATTCAATGAAATGTTGCCCATGTCATGCAAAGCAAACTATATTGCATACATTTTTGATGTTGAAATGTCCCCAAAAGTCTCGTGAAAAGAAACAGGCAAGATGATGTACCCCCTTTTGAAATTTTAAAGTAATGATATTGTAGTGTCCAGTCGTAGAAATAAGTTCACAGAAACAAAGAGTAATCTCTACTACGTATATTCTCTACTCTTCTACATGGTATTCAGTTGAAGGTACAATTCAGACTGTTCCTTACATAATGAAAGAAGTTTACTACAAACAGCACGTAAACAATGGCTGCTATTGTCCTTGTACCACCCAGTGAGTGATACTCCTGAGATGTGGAGGGGATGGTGACACATGATTCCCAGAGTGCTATTTAATGTCACAAGCCAGTGTAACTTATTTGTTACTGAAGGCCACCACAGATATCCTAACATAATGGGCACATAGCAAATAGCCTAACCACCTCGACAACTCATATGTCCACCTTACAGGAAACAACCACCTTTTTGTCACAGTTTAGCTACATCTTTTTTGATGATCAAACCACATTGGAACCATCATTTGAATTGCTTCATAGAACACACTGCAACAGAATTCTTTTCATAATGTGAATGTAAAGAATATGGCTGACAGTTACTCTAGTCTTATCTAGAGGCAGCTGTTGCCATAGTTACCACATCTCTGAGTATTACACAGACAATACTGAGTTAAATGTCTTTTGTTTTTACACCCTGCAGGGAACAGGAAGATTTTGTATCCCTGAGCTTTCAAACAATTTCAAGCTCTGGCCCTCATGCAGCTGTTATTCATTATTCACCTTCACCTGAAACCGATCTACCAATCACGACCCAGGATATTTATCTTTGTGATTCTGGAGCCCAATTCAGGTATTACGTATGATTTTGCACTCCAAGGAGATCAATGGGTGACATTTCTTCTGTTCTCTAAAACCTGTGAATATGGAATGAAACATTTGGTTTAAAGACTAATCTGCATTTTTTTGCAACATTTTTTTAGGCTGGTTGGTCAAGTTTTTTTTCTCTCTCACTCCAGAGACGGAACGACAGATGTGACGAGGACAATGCACTTTGGAACTCCAACTGAACATCAGAAGGTAGAAATAGTAGTAAAATGTGCTGCTTTCCTTAGTGGTTGGCTTAAAAAGTGTAGACTTGATGTAATTACCTGCATCTTCTTCATTCTTTTTCTTTTTTTTAAGTGATTAACAGAGATACGCAGCGTAGTTGTGATGTGTCTTTATGGTATTATTTTGTCTCCAGCTCTCAACTTTGTAATGAATTTTTCACTTGCACACATGATGCATTGAGGTTCCTCCCCTGCAAAGGATTATAATACTGTCAAGAACATGGCACCCCACACTGTTTAGGGGTCCCACAGGAATGATATTTTTACTCACTAGCAACAATGGGCTTATTTTCAAATAAAATTACTTCCCTCTAGGAATGTTCAACCCGAGTGCTGAAAGGAGTCATCGCCCTAGCAACATCCGTTTTTCCCAATGGTACCAAAGGTGAGCCTAATTGATCTCTGTTGTTTCACAGCACATTTTAATTGACAAGCAAAGTGAGGCCTTGGCAGTGGTGTGTGGGTATTATGAGCAATTACCTCAGGAATCAGTTATCTTTCATCATGTCAATGAATGCATTGCAAAAAGCAGAGTTCATGTTGACAAAATTTTATTCCTTCTTGGAAGCATATTGAAGACTTGGATGAAAGTAAACTTCAATTAAATTACATACTTTTATAAAGATGCAGTTGTCCTGTAATGATAAAATTATTCACAGTAGACTATCATTTTCCGTAAATGACTTCTGCTAGTACCTTTGTCTGAGCATTTTTTATGCACAACTTCTCAAACACAAACAACCAAATGAGTAATTCTAATTGGTTTTGTAGTAAAAGATGACACCAAAACTCCCATGCACTTGGCACCCATTACAAAAAAAAGAAAAATGAATAGAAACAGTAATAGATACTCCAAACTTCACAAAATTTATAACAATCACACTCAACAAATTGAAACAGCTTTTATTGTTTTGAGGTTGTCAAAATTTTGCTTCAACAGGGTGAGCTCTGTTCAAAGTATGAATAAGCTTCCATTAACTAAGATCATCTTCTTTATTCATCCATCTTGAATATCAAGTAGCAACTAATTTACATATTAATTATGTCACAAGAGTTCTGTTATCGGCCAGATGTTTCAAAATGTTAGGAATCATGTGCACAATCCCAATTTATCACAACCCCAAATGTGAATGGATTTTCCATAATTCATCTAAAGCCAGTTTTGAATAATCTGCCAAACAGATGAATTGTTGTGGTTGTATATGGCTCGAGGTGCACTAGAGGCAAGAGTGAGAAGGTAACTTTTTGTGGACTCATCAAACAAAGTTGACCTCTATGCCCACATTAGTGAAACATTATCACACCTACCTAGACTACACATCCTACCTTGTAAAACAAGAAACTCGGTTGGTCGACCAATCTGAGGGCAAATGTGAGCTCCTGCTGAGTCTGGCCCACCTTTTCATTGTAACAGGACCTGTTTACACAGTCAGCAATTAAAGGGAAATATTGTTTTCGTTTCACAGAAAAAAAAATGTATTTTGAAAACCAGTAATGTATATGGTCACAGAATGATTGATTGTTTCAATAAAGGTAGAAGTTTGCTGTAGCTGCCTTTTCAAGAAATAAGTTTCTCACAGATTTACTTGTTGCTCAAGAGTAATTTGTTCACCCAGACTTTTAAACTTCAAATGATGCATCTTATGTAACTCATCTTATGCATAATGTTTTGAGAAGATGAGTCAGTTGCTGGTGTTTAGACTGAAGGGTTTAAATATGATTAATGTCATTTTCTTTGTATGTCCTGTTGGTGCATTGTAAATGCCATATTTCCCTTCTACATTAAAAGCGAATCGAAGGTGCAAAATCTGTGTTCAATCTTGTAAGTGGGCTTGCTTGGCAACCATGTTGCTGCTGATATGTTTGCTTTGTAAAAACAGGAGTTTTTCCACAAGAAGTTGCACTGTAGTCATTGTAATGGCCACAAGAGTTTTGTTGCACATTGAATGTGTGTAAAACTGTAATGGAGATACTATGGGCAGAGAAATAGGAACTTTTCCATCAAATTTAATGAAATGAAATGCCCTCACTTATTGGTATTGTGCACTCTAAAAATTAAAAAAAAAAATGAGTGCAAAACTGCTTCTTTAATTCATAAACCTAATTGACATGTACCAAAGCACTACAGGTATGCTTTTACATTTGAAATGAAATTTTCAGTACCATTCTAGAATTGTTTTACATATGTAACATGATATCATAGTATGTAGTGAGATTCGTCATATGACTTATTAAAAGAATAATCCAGGCAATATTCAAAATATTCTTTTTAAGCCCAGAATAATATCAACCTAGATGTCAAAAACTTTCAATCTGCTCCAAGTCTTCGTGTATAGATAAGGATCGTTTGAAACACACCAAAATTTTTGGATAGGCCTATGATGTAGAAGTAGCACAGAAACGAGGGACGACAAAACTATTTTGCGACTTTTACGTCATCATGCCGTGATTATGAATTACTCATGCGCATGTCTCAACATTATTTGTAGCAAAATGCATTACTATAAATATCTTTGTGGACCAAGCAGACGTTTCTTTTATGGGAAAATGGCTTGTATAGTCATTGTTGAATATTCCCATGTTTATAACATGTAGTTTGGGATGGTCTGGAATATTCTTTTATGTATCAAGAAAGAGACAGTATGAAGGTGGTTTTTATAGTATGATGTAACTCAGACATCTTTTGGCGGAATGTTGTGGTTTTTTTGTAGGTATCTCCCACAAAAATGTGTAAAGGCTTAGAATGACTATGTCTTGTAATACTGCTTGCTGGAAAGCTTTTTCCCTTGCATAAATTGTTTTTGTTGAGACAAAAAAGTCTTTTTTGATGAGTTAATGGCGGCTGGATGTAAAGCTCCATATAGGTTGGATCCTCTGTGATGCTTGGTTATATGCATCAACCAAATCTTGTTATTGATAAACAGGCTCGAGACTGGATTCTTTTGCCAGAAAAGCCCTCTGGGATGCAGGCCTTGATTACCTGCATGGCACAGGCCACGGGGTGGGTTCGTTCCTCAACGTCCACGAGGGTCCGCAGAGGGTCAGCTACCGACTGGATTCAAAAGAAACGGCACTTACTGCAGGCCAGTTCATATCGGACGGTGAGTTTTGTCATCTGCAAAATGTCTTTGAGAGATGTAAATAAGATATTGATAAATTTTTGACATTTTCTGTCTTGCTCAAAGTATGTGGTAATATAAAATCTTTTATAACATGAGAAGCTTGAACCTGTGTTGCTATTCATTTAAAGCAGCATGTACTTTTATTCATGCATTTTCAAAGTGCACCAAAGGACTGGCTATACTTCTTGCAGTTGTAAACAGCTATAAAAACTACCATGCCATGTTCTATTTGGCCAAAAATACATAAAAAAAATCACCAAATTTCAAGAAGAAATGCTTTTGCATAAGAGTTTGTCATGGTTGTTTGCACTTTAAGTCCCCTATATTCTCCACAGTAACTGGTGCTTCCAAAAGTCTAGTAAAACCAAAAAAAAAAAATCAATATTTTTTTCCACTGCAGTTAATTATCACTTATGGATGAAATTTCTTTTTTTTTTCCAGTTGGTATCAAATGGTAGAGAAAGGCAGAAGATCAATGATGCTTTATTTTATTTCATTTTTTTCATAAAACAGCACATCATGCTTTGACACTGGCAAATTTTGGCATTTACTGATCACAGTTACCCGGGAATTCCTGTGTCTTTCCAGTGGGTATGCTGTACTCCACACAAGTGTGACCTCGAATCATACGTTGAGCCTCCTGCAATAATGTGTTTCTTGATTGTCGGTGTTCGTTTTGACCTTCATCACATGTCCAGCTCTCTTGACCAGTTTTTGTGCTACATAACCATTTACCCTTAATACTGATATGTTTTGAAGGAGGATAAACAGTGGTGATAAACGTCTTACATAACTGGTTGCACTTTCTTCCCCGAAGTCCGGCGTGAGCGCATCTCCGTTGCGGATTTATTGTAAGAAATGATCTGCCAATGACAAATTCTGTCAGAATGTGCCCCAGCAGAGAGAAAAATTGTTATTTATTGTTATTTTTTTTTGTAATTTCTGACATTGACATCCAACAGATAATACTCATGAGTATTTGGTTTATATCTCTCCCTGTAGCTTGAATATAGCATTCTTGTTTGGTCAAAGGTCAATGAATACCTCCAGAGTTCGATTCTTTAATTTATTCCACAGAAACTCTATCCTTTATTCCTCTCTTGCAGAACCAGGATATTACGAGGATGGTCAGTTTGGTGTCCGCATCGAGAATATCGTACTCATCAAACCTACCACCACAGAGGTACTGTAGGAACCTCATATTCTGCACCAATTTTTACAATTTCATTGCTTCACTGTCCCATTTTATTTTGCCGTATATGTTACCATGACTACATAACTACGACACAACTTAGGGTTATATCCACTTTGAATAAATACAGTGCAAGATCTTGAGCATGAAATATTGAATTATTCATGTGGCACAGGATTAGTGTTAGAATACTCCTTGAAATTTTCCAGTTGGATCTTACATGTTAGAAGAACTTTCTGGTTGAAATGTCCTAACGTTCTTTTTGAGTCATTGAAAAGCAAGCTGAACAAAACAGGAACAGTTCATTGATATCCTCAAGAGACAGTCATCTTTGTCCTGAAGTGGTTTATGGCCTTCGATTTAGGCCTCCTAGAGTGAATGATAAACCTCAAGACAATTCATTGTTTACAATATGCCAGATGTTAGTAGATTTTTAAGATAACCTTCCCTTCTTTCTACCTTCACAGCATAATTTCAGAGACAAGGGTTTCCTGACCTTTGAAACCGTTACCTTAGTCCCAATCCAGACCAAATTACTCGAACCATCCCTCCTAACTGAAAAAGAGGTAATAATACCAACTATTTGACTAGAGAGCCATTTTGCATTTGTAGTCTGTTTTGCTGAAATTTCTCCATGCATCCCTGAGCAAATGGAGATAATTAAGCTTCTTTAAGAATAGAGGCAAAGAGAGAGAGTGTATCATTTTGGTGTATTTAGCCATGAAAGGTTTTTGCTGATCAGTTCTGTCTTAAAAAGATTTCCTCCAAAACTTCATTTCATACTTTGCAATGTCTGGAATTGAAGGTAACCACCTGGAGGCAAAATTGCATGGATGAAGAGCTTACATGCTGTTTTATATTCCAATCTGTATTTTTGTGGTTATCAGAGTAATGAATAATGACTTACTCAGCATTTGTTCTATTCCTTCTGTTTCCAGTAAAATGTTGCTTTAGTACCACAAAGGATTTGGTATTCTTGCAACAAAAATTTCAGAGTGCGATGGAAGTGGCTTGCATTTAAATGTGTCTCTGTTTATGAGATATTTTATTTAATGCATAGAATTATCAGTGGTTGTCCCATATGAATGAATCTATATTGTTTTTCTTTTTCTTTATTTTTAATACATTTGCTGGTTTTTTAATTGATTATTTTATGTTTTATGCTCTACCATAAATCTTCACTAAGTATGTAATCATCAAGTGTTTGTTGTTTTCTTCTTTTTGTTAGTGCGTTTCAGGGATAGAAAATGTAAGCATGTTTTCTATGTTAGTGTTGAGTCAGTTTCATTAAACTGGGGGGAACTTATAAACCTGTAAATTTCTTAGTTTGTCGGTCACAGCAATTATGGTGGCAAGCATCCTTTGTTTTATCTTCTCAAAAGATCACGTGGCTGAATGACTACCACAGTCAGTGTCTCGAGGTGGTCGGAGGCGAACTGCGGAAGCAAGGAAGACATGAAGCTCTTAAATGGTTGGTCAAAGAAACCCAACCCATTGGCTAAATGGAAAATAAAAAAAAAGTAGTTTCATCATTTTATCTTGAATGTAAGGTTTTGAGCCTAGAATAAGCCAAAAGGAAAAGTAAAATGCTTATGCTCTTTGTTTTAAAAGACCTACTAGTTTTATACACCTGTAATTTTGTACGCGTTGCTTTTAAGTAAGTTAACACTTCTCTTTTTTTTTCAACAAACTGATGCTTAGTGTAAATAAATTTTGTCCATTGCTTTCATTCGTTGTAAGGAAATAATGTTATATGTGTGGATATTATTCTAAACAGTAAGGTAAACCCACCCTCTTTGAAAGTTTTAAAGTGTAAGTTCAAATGTGATCTTCATATGTAGCATAGTCATGTTGGCTTTGAACCAGTTGTGTGGGATTACTGAAAAGGTCTGACCAGATTTGTGAAAAACTATTTTTATTGCAGTTCTCAAGGTGTTTGGAAGTGTTGTAGAGTAAGTTTCAAGCTGTTAAAAGCAAGTTTCATTGTCTTCATTCTTGGATTACATGTAATTTTATATGGGAGGGCATAAATTTAATGGAAGGCCAAAAAAAAGGATTGTTTTCTTTTCATTCAAAAAAGAAAAAAGGCACGCAATTACGTGTTCATTGTTTTAAAGATGTAACCGCGGCTATTCACCACTTTGCACATGGCACCATTGGTTATATGATAGGGTTGTGCATTATCTAAGAGTAGTCCTTGTAGGGTGGCAGTGGTCATAAAGTCAAAACTTGGGTCAGAGATGAGGTCAGAATTTAAGTCAGAGTTTAATTAGATTTTAGATCAGAGCTTACTAAGGACTTAGGACAGAGTTATGAGGTCAGAGTTTAAGTCAGAGGTTAGAGCTGATGTTGAGTTTAGGTCAGAATTTAGTTCATAATTTATGTCAGAATTTGAGGTGAGAGCTTACATCAGGATTTAGATCAGACTTTAGGTCAGAGTTGAGATCAATATGAAGTTCATAGTTGACGTCAGAGTTTACGTCAGAGCTGATTTCATACAGGCATTAGATCAGAAATTAGGTCATGGCTAAGGTCAGTCTTTGAGGTCATACTTTACTTCATTGTTGAGGACTTAAGGTCAGAGTTCAAAGTGTAAGTCAGAAATTGCGGTCAGAAGTTAGATCAGGGTCGTGGTCTGCATTGTATGTCTATAAACATCTATAATTTCGGCCAGAGTTTATGTCATTTAATGTGACTCAGTGGTTTTTTGTAACATGTTTGTGTGAATGTATGATTGTACTAGTCTACCTTAATGCACTGTTCATAAAGTGATCTACATTAATGGGGTTCATTGTACAGAAGAGTGCAAACATGGATAGAAGAGTGCACACTACATCTACATAGTGGTATTCAACAGGTTTACTGTTGTCTTGTCTTGTCATGATGAAGCACTGCAAGTAATTTTTTTTTTTTTTAACTTCAGAGTAAAGTTTGTTTCAATTTTGAGACAGTGTTAAAAAATCTGCACTACAAACATAATTGTAATAGACAAAGCAAATAAATACAAATCTTTTTCATTACTTTTCATCAGTCACGTTTGCCAAGAGCACTGCAAAGAACATTTTCACCAAAGTCAAAGTTCAAATTTATCATATTTTCTTACATCACGCCACGTCAGTCTGTAAACTTGACAATCCAGTGACGAAACTGCATCCCGAAATAAAGGGGTCGGGTGGGAAACTTATCGTAAGTGTAATTCATATGAAAGTGAAACACACAACAATTTGTCTGTCACGTCATTCGGTCGTCTAGTATCTGCAAGACATATTTCATGTGAACTGTGTTTTACTCTCGAGAGCTCATTTTATTCCATTTGACTCGGCAGGAGCGGCCTGATTCTGAGGAGGCTCTTGTGTGATTTAAAATCTACCCTGTGTGGTTTGCATCAAACTTAATACAGGATAATAAGTTGTGGGTGTCTTTGTATCATAGTCAATAATTTATAAGTCTTGAAATGCTCCGCGGCCTAAGTCACTTCTCTGTGAGAAATTGTTTGCATTGTATCCTTTTTTTGTATCCTGTATCCTTGCTGTACTGGAGGTACTGGCTCCAGAATAATGCCTTGTTTCCTCTTTTTTCAGATTTTTCTTTTTTTTTAAATCTGAAAAAGGTTTAAAATAACAAATTTTACTCATGTTGAACTGCAATCCTCTTTTTGTGACAATTTAAGACAGGACATCGCTTGAAAGCAAATGCTAGTACTACAAATCGAGGGAGATGAATGCTTAATGTGACCGCTGAATTGTCTCTTTGAAAATCCAATCTCTTGCTCAATTTTCATAATAAGTCTTTTAAATAAAGATTCATTTAATGTTTTTTTTTTTGTTAGTAAGTTGATGTTCTTATTTGTCGCTCTTTCGTGGCAGAAAATTATTCCTTGCAGTTAATGCAGAGTCAGCACTGACAAATGATGAACAACAACTAAAGTAACCTAGAATTTTGAGAACCAAATTTTCATGCGATCCCAGCTGGATGTACGGTTTTAGGGTACCGCTCCAATCTTTGTCGTGTCTCTCAGTTCCCAGTATTTAACAAGGAAAGTGAAAAAAATGATTGGAAGAGTTCCAAAAGTTTCTAGTCATTCCCACTAATCTGGGTCTGGCTTCTGCAGATTTTTGCAGATGTGTAAATTTCTTACACGGTTTGGCATGCTTGTGTGTTACGTACCCCTGTCGGAACTGGTATTTCAAGGATTGTCTTGAATAATATTAACACCTGTCGATCATGTTTTATAAGAGGCCCCTTTTCCCTATTATCTATTCATATGAACTAAAATTGTGTTAATTTACCAATTCATATTTCCTTGTTCTTCTTTCTCTTTCTTTATAATAAATGTTGCACCTTTTTTTTGTGCATCCTGCATTTTAGATTGCTCTTGGGGTAAAAAGTATAAGGGAGTGTTGCTTGAGATCAAAGTAAAATGTAATTTTACGGCCAATAAGCTTCTAATCGTTTCTTATGGTATATCTCACTGTATAGTGTATTGGGAATTCGCTATAATCATCATTTATTAGTCTGGAGTAAGTAAAAGGGCCGGATCATGTGCTTCATGTCAACAGACATTTAGCAAATCACATTCGTTAATTGTCCATAGGTAAATTGCAATAACACCTTAAAGAGGCTCATTGAGTTGTGTTGTGAAATTCACTCAATTTTTCTAAACCGGTCAAGTTTCCTTCACATACTCATGACAAACAGTCAAACTAAAAGGATCCCAAAGTTTTACATATGTTGGAACATTAATGAGTGAGTAACCAACGATTAAATTTGGTTTTTGAAACTTTGTGACCAGACATTTTCACATTAGTACATTCACATGCACACAATCAGAGCAAGTAACGGTCAAAAATTCGAAAAAAATGACAGTTTTCATATAACTATTGGATGTGAAACTTGATTAATTATGCTAATTGTGAGTATTGTCGTGTGTTTGTATACTTCAGAATCACTGCAATCTTTACTGATATCAACTCAATGAGCCCCTTTAAAGCCACGTAAAAAAATTTCCCTCGCTGCATCTTGTTTTTGCCACCACTTCATTTTTTTTTGAAGTTATATCCTGTAGTTTAAAAGTCTTATCGAAAAATTCCAAAATCATAAGTTTATGGGTGCCGAATATATCAGGATCTGTTAATTTCTTGAGCAAAAAATTATGCTTAATAGTCATGATTGTTTCGGATTTGTCGTATAAGGGTAGTGTAGGGTGTGTGTATTGTCTCAATGCATTCCGGTGGAACTACAGCGACTTTTCACGGAAGCAATAGACCATTTTGATTGTCGGCCATTTTGAATTATAAATGAGACACAATAAATAAAACAGCCAGTGTACTTTTTGCTTTTAGAAAGTCAGTAGAATCAACTTTTTTTTGGCTTTCGCTAGTATCGATGTTGTTATCTCTTTTTACAAATGTTGACATTTTTTCATACTTAAACTTTTAAGACTCAAACAAAGACGTCCTTTTATCTTTGTTTACATAGTAGACCTTCAAGTTTCCTGCTAGGACTTTATGTCTTTGGGCATAAACTGACCACTGCACTCTCCACTGCTCTGGATTATTACGTAAAGAGAGCAAGGGGCACTTGTCTAGCCAAGATTATTTCTGAAGACACTCTCTCTGAGTCAGTCAGAAATTTTGGAAAATGAGTAACTTGATTAGAAAAGTTTGTTGATGTCTTTCGTCAATGTGAGACCCTTGCTTTCTTTCTTTCCTATCTTCCCGTCGTTTTTTTTTTTTGGGGGGGACTATATTTGTAAATCTTTCAGTTTTGAAAAAATGTTCAGTGACCAAACTAGATAAAAAATATTGACAAATGTTCTCCCATTGTGCATTCCAGGAAGTCCTTCCCCCCTCTGTTCTTTTTTTTTTGAAAGGCAGAGTGTCGCGTTGAAAGAAGGAGCATTAAGTAAATTGTTAGGGTGGGGGGGGGGGTGAATGAGAGGAAACGGAATGGGTGATGTGGTACAAAAGGTTGGCATGTTGTAGGGTAAGAATGCTAGCATGAGTGATTCCATTTGAGAACTTGGAAAGACAGTAATTGTGACAAGGACTGCGCATGCGCGGTGTGGTCTCCCTTGATCCATAAGCATGAACGCTGTTTGTATTACACAAAAAGCCGACTGAAAGGAAGATTAGTAGTTGTGATATACATCTTACATAAAGTTTGACTTTTTTCTTCTCCAAATCCTTAACAGGTTGTGGTAAAAATAAATGATTTTCAGTAGCAATTTCTGTCAGAAAGTGCATCGGTACAGACAGAGAGAGAGAAAAAAACAGTTAATTTTGTAAGTCTTCTTATGTTGACGTTCCATAGATAATATTAATGAGTATGTGTTGCATGCCTCTCCCTACCTTAGACGTGGAATGTTGTTAGGTCAAAGGTCATCGATATTCATCTTAACTCTGCAGGTAAACATTGATAGCCTTTGATATATGCTTCTACTCGATTTGGAGAAAGAAGGTGTTAAATGGTTATGTAAGATTTACTGGTATGTCACAACTTACCTATCATCTTTTTATGATCAAAATGTTGGCAAGAAATTATTCTAGGTCAGCAGGCCAAAAACACCTATCATTAATGTTTCCCCTTAGTCGTAAAAATTCCCATTCGTAAAAATCTAACTGCTACTCTACATCGGTCTGTGGGATCTTCGGGGAACTAATTCTCCGTTGGTTATGGGCATCTTTGCCAGACGTTTATGTAGGCATATCAGCTACCACCCATCAGTGGTGGAAAGCTGTGCGCAACTTCAAACAACCACTGGGATTTGCCATTCATCATGTAAAGATTATGAGTTAAAAATTTTGAATTTCTTCCCCCCCCCCCCAAAAAAAGAAAAAAATTGACTCTGCTTTCCATCTTTCCAGGATATATGTTTCAGAGTGTTAATTAGAGAATTGCTGTACACAGAGTAGGTAAAGTTTTTTCTCAAAATTAGACAAAAGACAATAAATTATGAAATTTCCTGCTTTCATTGTGTGATTATATCCTTTCGGTCTTTCTGCAGCTGAAAAAAAGAAGAGAATATCACGGCCCTTGTATAATTTGTTTACATGTAGGACCCCTGTTGGTGGGCCATTGCCGAAGGTCGCGCTTTACAAACAGGCCAATGGCGCTTTAATCTTTCCTTTTTCTTTTGTTATTTCTGAAGTTGATTCCTGTATATACTTTGAGAAAGAGTTACATATAAGGAGAGAATTGATTTAAAAAATACACTGCTTGTTGCAACTGAGGATAGGTTGAAATTGAACAATTTTAATGGCCTATTCGATATTGATTGTAATTTTTTTTTTTTTGTAGTCACGCCCATATAAGAATGACAGAATATATATATATATATATTGGGGGGTCGTTCACTAAATGGTGAGCAGTTACGTATGTTTGACCATATCCATATCGTGGGAGGTATTTCAGTAGCTTTCGAGGGATTAAGTGTTTATTCTTACTCATATATTCTTTGACGGGCTCATTTGGTGTTTTAGTCCCTTACATAGTGTGGCAGCACTTTTTGCCACACAAGTAATTGTGGTCCTTTGAATGTTTGACGCATTCTATCAGTAAGTCAACCGATCAGATTAAATGTACAATCGGTATATACATCGTTTGTAAAGGTAATACCGGTTGTTATCCTCCTCAATGTGAAAACATCTTCCACGTTGTTGGACATCTCTTTGATTTGTCAGTCAGTTTATATAAATTAAAAATTTTGGACATTGTCACAATTTTTCTTTAAGCCTGCCGCGATAATGCTTACTTTTTACATTCCCGATAGAATGCGTAGTGACGTAACGACTCTCGAGATATTTTGGCGTAGATTTTCTTGCCTTCTTGCTTTGTACTTTACTGAAATATAAGTCTCGATGAATTTGAACGTACTTTTCCGTAAACATTCTTAGTAAAAACAGAGAAAGAAAAGCTGATCTCGATTACATGAATTCCTTCATTTTGTATTCCCATGCCTATTCCCATACTTCACTCCAACATTATTCTAATGATCATATTTTTGCTTGTCATTTTCGTTAGACACAGGACACCTTGTAATTTGTGCGTTTTTTTTAAATACACATTTACATGAAAACGACTCGCATTCATTGCTTTTTCTTGTCTTACAGCCTTCAACACGCATCACTTATCTACTTTGTGGATTTTACGCCCATTGCTTGATCGCACGCAATATTCATCCGGTGGATTATGTTCCAGAAAGGTCTATCTCGCAAAACTCTGAGAAAACATTGTACAGTATTATCTTTTCCCCCAAACATGACGTATTCGCAAGTGCTGCGTTGAAAGTCGATGCAGCATTGTCAAGGTCCAAGGGTGGGGGAGGGGGTTGTGGGGTTTCGCAAACTTCGAAGCGGTGCCGGGGAAACATTTGAGCGGCGTGGGCTAGAAATTTCTGACAATTGAGATGCAAAGCGGTGCCATTTAATAGAGACAATTTCTTGCTACATCTAAAATAGCAGTAATCCATCTTCAACTTTCTTCAACTTTTTTTTCACAGACGCCGAGCGGAGCTTCTCGGAAGTGGAGAAAATTGTGATGATGCAGTACTTTAAATTGGCTCATTGAGTTGACATCGATAGGTTTATGATGATACAAAGACACGACAAATGCTTATAATAAGTGTAAATTAGTCAAGTTTCACATCCCACATTTTTGAAAACCTGTCAAAATGTTTGAATTTTTTTAACCCTAGCTTGCACCCACCGTGTGCACATATGAATACGTACTAATGTGAAAAGTGTCTGATCACGAATTTTCAAAAATCAAATTGAATCATTAATTACTCATTAATGTTCCTTTTGTATGTGACACATGGGGGATCCTCTTAGTTTGAGCATTTGTCATTGGTATGTGAAGGAAACTTGGCAGGTTCATGAATATTTATTGAGTTTTTCAGGAAACACTCAATGAGCCTCTTTAAAAACCGCGCGCGCACCCAATCCATAAAATGATATCATTTTACGAACTCCCCCTAAACCCCCTAAATTTTTATGATGTCTCTGACCATAGCATAACCTTGTCAAATATATCAGGTATGACTTACATGGTGTGATAAACATATCAGGCATGATATACATGGTGTGATAAACATATCAGGTATGATATGCATGGTGTGATAAACATAACAGGTATGATATACATGGTGTGATAAACATATTAGGTATGATGTACATGGTGTGATAAACATATCAGGTATGATATACATGGTGTGATAAACATATCAGGTATGCTATGCATGGTGTGATAAACATATTAGGTATGAAGTACATGGTGTGATAAACATATCAGGTGTTATATACATGTCTTGAGGCACGAATGCAAAACCTAAACTGAACAAAATTATGGATTTCGTGATGAACGGTAGGGCCATGCGACAGAATTAAGGAATTTTTTATGGAATTTTCTTTTTGTACATCTTACAATCGTACAAATTCTTTTTATTTTTTACTGTATACATTTTTGAAAAGAAAAAGATCATTTAAGGTCATCGTAAAGTGAGTTTATTTTTCACGTTGAATATTATTTCTAATGCTCAATACACGTAAAGTAGCTTGAGAAGTGGAATGTGATTGATCAAAGGTACTTTAATTTTAAAACAAAAAGTGATATGAACGATTAAAGAAAATCAGTGATAGGAACCAACAATTGTGCCATACACATTTAAAGATTATCACAATTACAAATAATTCAGAATAAATAAAAAAAAATATGTGGGATGTGACTCGTCAAATCCTGGTTCTCCAACGTTCCTGTCGCATAACCTGACTTGTGGGACCCTCGTATTGACACAGATATTCTACATAATAGAACAGGTGGCGAATCTGGTGTTTTCCTGCGTTCCACTTAAACAATTCACACAATTATCAGAATCGACTACAAGCTGGAGGTAATGAAATGGGGGAGGGGGAATTTAGGGTCAACACAATATGTCCATGGGGTCCCCCGGGAAGGTTTGCTAGTCCCCAACTCCCCCCAAATGAAAAAAAAAATGGCAAAAGATTTATAAACTGTAAATCGATTTTGTAATTTTGGAAGGGTATGCTTTTGAGACACAGATCCTACAATGAATGTATGGATGCCTTTAAAGGCATAAAGAATGGTCCAAGAAGTTCCATTTTCATTCTAATGGTCCGAGAATTGTCATTCCTGCTAGTTGCAGACAATTTATTGGTACTCTACGAACCAACCTAATGGTGGTGCTCCGTTTAGACGATAAAACGTGAATTAGCACCTCCCGCTCAATATAAAAAATAACAGCGTCGCTAGAACCGCGCCTGAGTATATACTATATTATTGTACTACTCTAAAATTGACCTTGCATTATCTAGGAGATAATGCACGGTCACCTGACTATAACGTTCCACTATGACGTTTTGGTTTCTTACCAATTAATGTGAATGAATATGTTTAACTCTAGAAAAGACTGTGCTAACAGACGTAAATGTATTGAATACCTTCAGTCACAACCACCGATTTCTGTTCTTTCCGACACCTGTGAAAGATATGAAGTGACGAATATAGATGAAGATATTTTCATGTTATCTTCAGTGTATGCAAGAATCCATACCGGTATGCATTGTCAGTAACTCGAAGTGTATTTTTTAGGTCATACCATTTCATTTTGGTGAGTAATTTCTGCACAGGCCAAACCACTATATTTGACATCGAGAAGATACGTCTGTTGGTATATACGCTTGCTAATCATCATTATACTTTCACTGTATCGTTTTACAGGTACGTACATTGCTTTTTCTCGTCCGTGATAATTGGTGTTTGCACAGGGTCCAAATTAGGACCAGAGTGTAACCACCGTCTATAGTCGATCGGGTACCCGGGTACCCGGAAATATAACTTCCATACGCTTCGAGCTCGTTGTGAAGTCATAATACGACATTTTTATGACGCGTTAATGTAACAACACAGTTTCTTACATACGGGTATGACAATGAAGTTGTTCTTATATAAATTTTGTCAAGTGAGCAATACTTTGTGAAGCTTTCCAATTCCGGTAGGACTTTCAGAACCGAGTACTGCTAACACAAGTGATAATCTAGAAAATAATTGTAAGTAAAAACGGGGATAAAATTCTGGAAATAAAATATAGTGGATGTAAGTGTTACAGATACTTTTGTCGAGATGTACTTTCGTGGTTTATGGGTTATATACTCGTCAACTAAGCGATCCCACAGCCTCCCAGAATAAAATGAACCAATTCGAGAGTTATAGCTCATCTTCTTGCCATAGCCACATATCGATAGCTTCCAGAAAGAAACCATTATCATTCATCAGTGGCGAGGTCAGGTCTAATGATTGCGTCACATATTGTCATACGTCTATGGTAGGACTTACACTATCTAAGCGGAGCGCCACCACCAGTTGGCGAGGAGGAACCAGAAACATTTTGATAAAAAACACCCCCCTGTTCTCAGGAAATGGCATTTAAATTGCACACGAATATGTTTGTTCATTCTGTTAGTGTAAAACTCACCCCATGTTCTAAAATAAGTATCGTTAAATTGTTATAAAATTAATTTTTTCTCATCTCATGTTCACCCGTAACCCTACCTTCTTGTTGGAAAATTATATTTCTGTACATTTATATGTGTTTTCTGAATATTTCTGTAACTCATCTTATCATAATGTTTTGAGAAGATCAATCCTTTGCAGATGTACATTGGTGAGGCTGCATGGTTTAACAATGATTAAAGCTATTTTCTTTGTACATCATGTTGGTGCATTGCACACGTCCCATTTCCCTTTCAATTGACTGTTCATGACGGAATTCTAGAGAGAACCTGCCAAAAAAATCCACCTCGACAAAATAACAATTTTTGAAAATTGACATTTTGATGACTTAAATTAACTTAAAAAAATGTGAAAATTGGCGATTTGATAAACTTGTGAAAATGGCCGAATTTGAAAAATAGCCATTTTGCTCGGATGCTATGTGTAGTTCCTTTCATTTGCTTATTCTAACATGAGGTGGTAAAAAGCTTGCTGCTCTTTTCTTAGTCATAGCATTTGCCTATACGTTACGTCCATGAACGTCTTACGCTCAAAGTGTAGGGGATCGCACAAGACAGTTTTCCTTGATTTTCTACAACCTATCCTATGTCATAAAACCGCGTGTGACCACTTTAATCATGCATTTGTTTATCGAGCTGTTTCAAGTAATGCATGTCATTAAATGTATTTTAACAGAAATCTATATACTTGCAATAAAGAATTTCATTTTAGGCATGCGACATCGTAACACAGCGCACTATCAAAAATAAAACCTAAAGTTTTGTTAAGATCTAGTTTACTTTTATCACCGGTTCGCGAGATTCAACTGTTTGAGCTGTGTCGTCATCATCAATCGATCTCAGACATTTCCCTTTGAAGAATATTGACATCAGCGCGAGGCGGATTTTTCTGTTTCCCAGACCGTACAAGTAAGGCGTGACCGTTCCGTTGCTGTAAACAAACGCGTGGAGTAGTATATACTGCTCAGGGGAAACTGTTTCGTCCCTGAGGACCCCCGTCAACAAAAACATGGTGAAAGGCACCCAGTTGATCACGTAAACGGCTACCACCAGGAAAAGAACAAAGGCAGACTTTGCCTCACGCACTAAGCGTTTCCTCGTGCGCTTTTTAACTGCGTTGTGTACGTGAACGCTTCCTCTGCATTCCGAACTCTGATAACTGGTGGCAACGGGTGGAGTTGCATCGAGTGGTGAGAGGGCCGCGATCTGCCGAACATGGCGGCGGACGACGATGAAGATGTGAAGGTACATTATGGTCATGAACGGTATCGGTAATAACCAGTGGGCTACTATGAAAAGGGCGTAACTTCGTGACGCTACAATGAATGAGAAGTTACATCTCACGGCCTCCATTCGCCACAAATCTGCATTTCCTATCCAAGTCAAACCAGATCCGAAAATACCGACGAAAACGCCGTATAGAAACAATAAAAACAACGTCAAGATGACGTTTCTCGACGTCAGTATCACATCGGTTTTCAAGGGTAAACATATCGCGATATATCTCTCTACCGTAGTTAAAAGCAGAAGTATCGTCATATGGATGGAAACCATGATAAGCTGAGAACCGAGTAAAAAGCACCACGGTTGCCTTTTGAAGAAGTAAAGATCCAGCATCACTTGTATCGGATACGAGTGGCAACAGATCAGGAGAGAGATTCCCATCAGGCTCACGGTGAATATGTTCGACACGGTGCGTAGAGTTCTCTTTTTGGCTATGGCGGCAATGACGGCTAGATTTCCGAACGAACCTACCAAAGACAATGGAACCGTGAGGGCAGTCGCAAATACCTTTAAACTTGTGGTCACCTCCATCAGATTCGAAGAGTTGCCGAATACTTCCATGGCGTCCCCGGTGTAGAGCGTTCAGATCAACGTCAGATGAATCTACACTCTTCTCGCTAGCTGTCAGTCTTAATGATCATTAAATTTAGTCCTTCGATACGTTTTCAGTTTATAAGATATACTCAATTTTATGAAAGTAGAGGTTAAAAGAGTCTTGGCGATGTATGAATACCATATGGGATACCCTAATACTACTTCCACAAGCATTCAAGTTTACGTGCAGAAAATGTATAAAATACTCTCGCGTCATACTTTGAACAGTTATTGTCCTTACTGTCCAATGTTGTGCATATGTAGATACCTCGAAGTGGCAATTCTGGTATCTACGTTTTTTTTTCTTTCTTCAATGGAACAAGCTACTCATTCCCTCAATTTTGATAAAGAACAAAAACAAAAAAGCTATTCCAATGTGTCGATAAAGTTCGTTTGTGTATGGGTAAATCCTTGTATTCGTAGTAATCTTGTCAAATATGGCATACCGTCTGATCTGGCTGACTCGGCCTATTTCATATCAACCCTTTGGCTATTGTTGATAGCATTACGAACGATCAGCAACAAGGGATTTCACTTTTCGACCTTCTATGAGTCCCGATCCCGTATTGGTTGAAATTTACACCTCCATTATCACAAATTTGCAATTATCTGTTAATTCGCGTGGTGGAAGTTTCCAATAATGTTATACAGCAGGTGTTACCAAATTCCGTTGGTTTCCACAAAAGAGCGTAATTACTATTCCCCCAGAAAAACAAAACTTCGACGGTGAGATCAAAAGAATAATTTCGATGTGTCTTTATAATGAGTGCCTCACACTAAAAAAAAAAAGAAAAGAAAAAAGATTTTGCCTTTCGGTATCCGGTCAAAATTAGTTTTCTCGCTGTAGTATCTGGAGAGTATACCTTTTCTCTTCTTGACACGGTTTAGCGAAATGAGAAATAACATCTGTTGGAATCAATATGTACGCAAGGCGGTTCCAAACTTTGTTCATAACCGGAGCTATTAACGCAGCCTTCGCGTGCACTCACAATGACGCTCCAGCTCTGTGATTGGTGTTCATAGTTTCTACAATCGTTGTGAAGCAATGGAGAAAGATCTTTATATTCATTTTCATGTTGCCAATGAAGAAGAGGTAACTTTAATATTTTCCAATGATATTCTGTCCACTGCAAGCGTTACAAAATTAACGATAACAGACAAAAAAAAAATAAGGTTTTACTGCAATTGAAGTCAAGTGGTGAAAACTGGCGGATCGAGGTAAACATAGGACTGATAGCATAGTTTTGTTTTGACATTAAAGACAAAAATTGTTTAGATGCCTTTGACGTGAAGTGCATGCGTGGTAAAAGCGTCTGATCAAGGAAAACGAAGGACTCGTTTCCGTCCAAAGTTCAGACCGTTCAATAAACTTAGAAAATTTCGCGATTTAATGCTAGAGATCTTCTTAAGGTTCACGACTACTTGACGGTTGACCGGAATCCGAAGTCATATGTTGATTTCGCGTGTTCGCAATCTGGAGATCAGTAGACTGATTGTTAATGTAGCAATGCCACTATAAAATAGGAAATGAAAAATAGTGCCACGCATTAAAACAATTATTGATGATTGCATACTAAATGCAAATAATATTAATTTACATTTACTATACGTCTGTTCAATTTGCTTTCATCAATGTTTATTCTTTTACACCACAGTGAAAGAGTCCGTATGTTTTCGAACACTTCATCCGTCGCTGGTGAAATATATCGGACACAAATATTTCCAGTTGCTTTCCTTTTCCTCAAGCAAACGAACAAACTGCCGTAAGGACAGGAAATCGGATTTCTTGGCGCATGTATGCAATGCATGCACTTGATGGCTTCGTTTCAATTACCGCGAGTAATGACCAAAAAAAAGCGAGATTCGTGCAAAGATTCAGCCACGTAGGAAAGGAGGAAGGCAGCAATATTATTGATTGGTCTCCTTGTCCTTACGATCCGGTCACACCTACCAATAAAGAAAATTGTCCTTTTTCTCTTGCGACCAAAAAGGGAAATAGAGAGAGAGAAAACAGGCAAAACAAATATTTGATTGAAGTGTGTTTGCTTGACCTGTTCCTTCGATATAATCACACATAAAGAGAATGTGACTTGTCGGAGAGTGATGCATACGCGAATTATACCTCAATAGTTTGAGCACAATGACGGGAAAGTTGCAGGGTTTGAAACACGGATTTCCTATCTATTTATTGTAAAATATTCCACATTAGATTGAGAATTGCATTTTTGCAGATTAAGATTAAAGAAATGTCGAAATAGACACCACCATGGAACGGTAACATTTTTGTGATTAAAGCTAAATTTACTGGCTTAAGACAAATGGCCTGCATGTAAAGGCTATTAATTTGACTGTGTGATGGATTGCAGTTCGAGTGGTACAGTGTACTTTATTATCTCATCGCCCTATAGGGGCTAGATGAGATATTGTTGTCACTTGGCTAGTGGAGCTTTATATTGTACTGTGCACCCATGGGAGAATGATTGCCATGGAAACGCTTGGAACGGATGAGTAGCGACACCCCAGGGGTACCCCATGGTAGAGTGACCATGGGTACAGGAGGGTCCTGTTGGGTGGTATAAATGAAAACGTGTCCGTGCCAATGTATGTGCGTGTGTGCATGAGGGTGTGCGTGCGCGTGTGCGTGGGAGTGTGTGTGTGTTTGCGTCCGGACCTGTCCAAATTGTGGTTTTTCCAAAATAGTTTGAAAAGCATATGAGCGATTAAGTTGAAACTTGGTAAGGTTGTGCATGATGCCAATATGTGTGAGATGTATTAGTTGTATGGTAAATCTAGTCAAATTTGCTAATGTTTGAGAAAAAAGCCAATTTTGCCCCAAAATTGGTATTTCCAGCATATCTTGAGAAGTATTTGAGCATTTAATGCAAAATTTCGTAAAAACTTACCCGAGAATGAAATATTCAAGGTAAATCACTTTTGTGGTAAAGAGACTGAAATTTCCTGATTTTTGAGGAAAAAAGCCAATTTTGCCCCAAAATTTGTATTTCCAGCATATCTTGACAACTATTAGATCAATTAACTTACAGTTTTGTAAGTACTTACCTGAGAACACATTGTTCAACATAATATTACTGTAATGTGAAATCGAGTCAAATTTGCTGATTTTTGAGAAAAAAAAATGCCCCCAAATTGCTATTTCCAACATATCTTAAGAGGTATTTGAGCATTTAATGCAAAATTTTGCAAAAACTTTCATGAGAATGAAATATTCAAGGTATATCACTTTTGTAGTAAAGAGTGAAATTTGCTGATTTTTGAGAACAAAAGCCAATTTTGCCCCAAAATTTGTATTTGCAGCATATCTTGGGAACTATTAAACCAATTAACTTAAAGTTTTGTTTTTTTTTGTTTTATATATATATATATATGAGTAAGAAATTGCTTTGGACCCGAACGTAGATGGTGCCTGGTCATGACTGTATAGTTGCAAGATTACTAAATAAAAACCCGGCAGACGTTGCTTCTCAATTATAAAGTGTATTGTCAAGCTTTCGGCCTCATTGGCCTTCTTCAGGATACTATATACAGAAAAATAGAGAGAGAAGATAGATAAATATAAGTTACGGAATGGAATAACTTTGACAGATATATATATAAGTTACGTTACTTTGATATTACGTGTTACTTAGCTTAGAAAGTAGAAAGTCATGTCTTTAAGAGTAAAGAAAGAGGTAACTTACGAGACAGTGTAGAAGTTGTTGCGTGATCTTTGTCTGAGGATGACGTGAGTAGCAATGATATGTATTGTGTGTGTGGATGCGATGTGGATGGTCACGTGTTTTTGTTCAGCTGTCTACGTTGATGCCATTGGGGCTTAGGGTTTTTAGCTTTTCTATCCAGAAGGATTCACGATGTAGGATTGTTGTACGGGACTTCTCACATATATATATATATGTATATATATATATATATGTATATATATGTATATATATATATGTATATATATGTATATATATATATATATGTATATTATAGTGTATAGAATAGTGTAATAGTGTATACTCGGTTCCTTTCGCGTAAGATGTAAGGAGTGGTGTCGTTACAGTCCTATTTGACGTTATATTCCTATAGTGTATAGAATAGTGTGAGGAATAGTGTAATAGTGTATAGTGCATACTCGGTTCATTCTCCTGTAAGATGTAACTAAGTGGTTAAGAGTGGTGACGTTATATTCCTATTTGACTTACTTATCTGTGTAGAGCAGTCCTACATTCTCCCATTGAATATCAACGCATGTATGAGTCATTTTATGGAGTGGAACCAACTTCAGGAAAATTTCACCCTAAATTGTCTTTTCTGCCCCTTTTCAATAATTATTTACCTGCTATTAAGTCATTCACTCAATTTCCACGCATAATCTTTACAGGAAGCATCATCTTATTTCTCACATGGTAGAAGGCTGCTTAAAAAATCTATGATGTAAACTGTTTAAGCTTTTTTTTTTCATCTTATACAACCCATCTTTGTTGAAGGTGGTAACTGTTGAGTTTCTGTTTCATGCATGCTGACGGTCATCTATGAATAAATCATGAGACAATCTAACCAAACAAGGGGCTTCATTTAAAAAAGAAACAAAGGTAAAAAGGGTGAGCGCAAGAGAGCGTGAAAGTAACATGATCCTTTAATATCATATGTAACCAAATTTTCCCCTTTCTCCACTGAAAGAGGTCGGGTAGATCAGCATATTTCGTTTTCTTCTTTCTATGAATGTTTTTTTTTTTTTTTTGAATGTTGCAAACTTTACTACATAATGAAAACATAACGAAATGAGCTTCAACCGTACACCAACGAACTTGTCTTTTAGAGCTGGAGTTGAGATAAACTACTAAATTATGCATCTGAAATGAGATTGCAGCGATTTAAGAACGAAATATAATGTCGTATATGTTTAGAGAGAAATGTAACCCGTTGATGAAATATTCAAAAACAGATATATGACCTTGAAGATGGATTTTTCCTCTGACGTAAACCTGAATCAGCTGTTTCATAATTTGTAGTAGCTGTTTGCCAATGAATGATCGTAGTCTCGTTTGGATACATCTAAAGTGCACTTTTGCAGAAGACAAAAGAAGAGCAAAAACTTGAGATTCTTGCATTGCCGCACGTCATGTTGTGGTTGTATGACACGGGAGAATATTTTCTTCTTTTAGTTTTTAGAACGAAAATAGTCATTTTGTCATTTTAAAGATTTGTGAAGTAATTAGCATAATTAGTCAAGTTTCACATCTAACAGTCATGAAAACTGTCAAAGGCTTCGAATTTTTGACCCTGACCTTTACTGGCTGTGCAGCAATTTAATGTGTATTAAGTTGAAAGTGTCTGCATGGTCACGAATTTTCAAAAACCAAATTGATTCGTTAATGACTCACTCGCTAATCTTCCTTTGTGTCAGGGGCGTAGCAAAGATTTTGTTTGTAAAGGGGGGGGGGGGGAATCGACTCATCGTTCCTATTTTTTACCACCGTTACCCCTGGGGAGGGGCTTAAGGTGAGGGGTGTTGCCTTACCCAGGCTCAAGCCAGAACTTCAAATCAATCGGTCCACAGATAGGCCTTAATTGGCGCTATCCGGAGAGGTCTAGGGGGGCATCCCTTCTCCTTTGTCTAAAAAGGATCATGTTTACCCTTTTCAGTTGCTCAATCATGGTGCTAAGTTGACTTTATTTTATTTTTTTTATTTACTTTTTTTTATTTTTTATTGAATTTATTTATTAATTTGACACCCGCAAACATGAGCCTGAAATAAACGTTTTTGAGTTTTGGAGGAGACTGAGTGTTATCAGGACGGAGCGCCACAATCAGTTCACCCCGGAGAGTAAAAGAATTATTGTTTTTTCTTTTCAAACCCTCTATAGATGGCCGAAAACCGCACTTCCCTAGTGTTCCAAGCTTCATGTACCCAGCCTTGAAATAGGGGTCTCATACCTGAAATTTTTCCATTAGGCCGAATGAGATAAAAATAGTCGTATGAAAAATGGTAGTACATATCAGATGGTTTGAGATAATTCAGAAAATCATAATGATTTATTCATCCTGTCTCATTTATTCTTGGAACAGTTGGCAAATAATAGGGAGAGAGGGGAATGCTGAACATACCTCTAGACCACACTATTCATTGGTTGGTAATAACCTATTTTACGCTTGAAAATAAAAATGAAAGTTGAGGTAGGTGGTTGAACATTGTCTAACGCAACGAAGCGATGCAGAACCCAATTGGATTTTGTTGTGGGGGGGGGGGAGGGGGACACCCGGACCAAACATGAGCTTTTTGTATGCATCCGTGCTGAAACATTCTTTTTTTAAGAAATGAAAATGATGTACTTTTATGTAGTAGAATTGACATACTTTAGGTGCACTTTTAAGTAGTAATGTGACAGAATATATTTGGTAATAGCTTTAGTTGGCATTGACAACCAATGCTTTTTGGGAAATTATTTATTTCTTTCAATTCCGCGTTACGGTTGGAAAAATAGAGAATCATTGTTTCCGTGACGTCACTAATATCCAGGATTTTGATTGACAGTTCGGGAAGGCGTATTCCCACCTGTGTAAGCTAAATATGCCGACTGTTCTGCTGTGAATTCCGTCACCTAGAAGCATACTGCGTGTAAGCAACAGGCGCATGCATATGTATGGCCAATCGAAACCTTGAATCAACGATTTCACAGCTTTATGAACACCTTGTTTCAATTGTGTTGTTAATCTGTTTTTCTTAGTTTTCAATGTCATAAGAACGTCACACTCGTGAAGCCCGGCTTCCCCCCCCCCCTCCACATCAGATTAGACCTACCATTTCACCCCAACTCTGTCAACTTATCATCCCTCCTACCTCTCTTCGTTTTTTCTTTTTTTTTCTTCTCTTTTTTCAACATCATCCATAGCGTCCCCAAAATTTCTGTGTGTGGGGGACACTCTTCCTACTGCCCCTCCCCGCTGGTTACGCCACTGCTTTGTATGTGACACATGGTGATCTTCATAGACTTCTTCTGACAATGTGTAATTGATATTTAAAGGAAACTAGACAGGTGCAGGAAAATGAATTTCACGAAACAACTCAATGTGCCTCGTTCAATAATTTTCAGGAAAGAAAAAATATTGGTGAGATCGTGACTTAGACTTTATCATGTTAAGAGCAAAATTGAAACGAGTCCTAAGTAAGTGACCTGGCCGATGCAAGGGGAATCGCATTCGAGGGAGCGGGGAGGGGTCTAGGAAGACTATTTCCGGTAATCTAGGGTGTATTTTCACCCAAACATTTTCTCACTAACCCCATACGTGGATGTATCACACAAAAGTCAAAGTGCATCTAAAGGGTACCACTTTCTCTGATGAATTGAAATTCTTATCACACTGGAGAAAATCAAATCGGATTAGGTTACGTGAAACTTTCCATTGCTTCTTCTTCTTCTAAATAACAGCTCCCAGTGGTGACGGGCGACACTTACGACTTCTCTCCCCCCCCCCCCCAAAAAAAGAAGATGCACCCACCGTCGCCGCTGTCTTTGGGCGTTTAGTTGTAGAAATTGTTCGTTCCTAAGAGGGGGGGGGGGGTTCTCTCTCTTCTACAACTCCCCCATATTACTGTACAAACAGTTTGCCCTTTCCCGAGGCACAAGTAGTCTCCACCAGTGATAATTCATCCGTGTCCCTAACTTAGAGAACGCTTTTGAACAAATAATGTTTGTCTACGTTTAAAATGAAGTATTTCAAACTGAGAAAATTATGGAAGAAAGCAGTGGGATCTATGAACAACACGTATGCTTCTCGTGCAGGTATGACTGTGCGGTTATATTTAGGTTGTTCATTGTTACTAAAATGTATACAAAAGGGTACACAAAGTCTCAACGGTACATATGCCATACAGTAACCTTATGTTTTTCCTCTCTCTCTATGCATTATATGACATTCCTGTCTCTGAGATAAACAAATTAGGCTTTTAATAACTGGCTGACCTTTTTTTTCTCTGTAATATTTTAAGGGGATAGAGAGTCATCCCTACTTCGAAAAATCAACAAAATCTTGCAATTCTCCCATTATTTCTCTTGAAAGGTTTTCATGATGTTTCTGAACATCAGTGAGGTAGAACAGTTCTGCTGTTATACAGCAAACTTAAGCAATTTAACAACAAGAATGATTTTATACAATGAAAAACAGCCGTTCTTGAATTAACATGGGGGGGGGGGGGTGTAAACTAATTCAGTTTGCGGTGATTGCATTTTCTCTTTAAGTACTTGAAACGTTTTGTTATCGTAAAGGAAGAAATTTCTACCAAGTTTGTCCACCGCTCATTTGCACGACTGATAAAAACTTCTCCATGTCAAAAACATGTATCCCAAGGATCCAGACTGTTCTCTTTATACTCTTTTGGATGCAAGGATAGATTTTAGCAAGTTTTCGGCATTTTTTCTTAAAGGGGAAATCATGGTTTGGCTGAGAAAATTCACCTTAAGTTGATTTTTCTTTCTAAACTGATTGTTCACCGAAATATAGAGACCTTGGGAAGGTGTTTGAAGGTAGAAGAAAAGGTAATTATTGCGTTAATTACTGTTGAATGAGAACTCTTAATATTTTTCAGGTACAAAAAATAAACGTTCATATACAAGACAAGACAGCCTCCTCTATACGATGACCAATCACAGCGTAAGACTGAGATGACGTTATATGAATAGACATAACCGAATGTTTACGGTTCCCATGCTGTTCGTGCATTGCGTAATGCTAAGTAAACAAGCGTTTAGTGAAAGTTGATAATACATACAGCACACGTAGGCTACATATGAAATAGGAGGCCCCACCTCATACCTTGAAAGGGCGATTGTTTTGAATTTTCATATTTGATTCGATGAATATGGATGTTACACATTTTCGGAGTTCTTCACCGATTTTTTTTTGCAAATTTGACTCCTTTCTCGAAATTGTCCACATGTTTTGAGATAATCTAAACGATACCGGTGGGGAATAGTAGTGAAATAAATTGTGAAAATAAACCCTGATTTCCCCTTTAAGGGCGTAAACATGAACCAAATGGAAATTCTTGCCCCATGGATCGTGTTTTAGTCCCACAACCTGAACAGAGGTGAACGACACGCCTTATAAACAATTAAGACGGATAAAATGTACCTGCCCAGACTCACCATCCTTCGACTGTATCAGAATTTAGCAAAGGACTGTAATAAAGTAAACCATGGGGTCTTCGAATGTTTACAAGATTCGCCCAGTTCTAGCCAAAATCACCTCCCCATTTGGTACAGTCGTTTTCACTGTCGCACAAGAGTCCACACTCTTCTCGGAATAGAACGTACACCATCCAGTGTGCTAAAGCTGGAATATGTGTTAAAAATTTGTCAGTTGAAAGTCAAATTCCCCGGAATATGTCATAGCCACTACAAAAAAAAAAAAAAAAAACTGTCTAAACTCCATTTTTTCAAACATGAATTTTCATCCCCATTCCATTTGGTCTGTTTGATTTCAAGTAACGGTGATTGACTTGCTTCATGATTCCTTGAAGAGTGTAAATTTGTGTAGGACCAACAAAAACGTTGAGACAATTTTCAGATTTTATATATCTGGAAGATGAGCGAATAGTTCTCGTCCACACTTTGTGATAGGTTATCTTCCCCCCCCCCCCCCACACACTTTCTCTTCCCTGAAACACTGACGAAGAACAAAGGTAGATGACTATGTGGAGCTGATTGCCAGTACAACTCGATATTCCAGCTTTAAGACCAATCTCTCAATCGTCAAATTCCTTCGCTCCTGTGTGGGCTGGCAAATGCAATAGAGACGGTACGATGAAAAGTTATGAAACAAATGTAATCCTTTATATTTATTCAACCAAACTAAAGACTGGCTTTACATATCTAATTAAGTGGGTGAAGAGAAAAAAAAAATCTTCTTATATTGTTGATACGAAGCCATTTGTTCACACTATCGTGCATGAAAAGACTTAGGTTAAAGGAACATATCACACAGTTTCAAATAAATTGTTATTTGCAGGGAAAGTCTACCCTATGCACAGTGATGGAATTATCTTTGCGCGCTAATTTCATGGTGAACTGGAAGAAGGCGAGGCCTTTGCGTGTGTTCATCAGCAGTTAAGTTGATTTAATAAATTTGATCCTGTAAATATAAGCTGAAGTTTTCCTTAGAAACGCTTAGTCAGTATCATAGGGTAACTAAACGTCCAACACATATTCAAATTTTCTTTCGTTTATCATGAATTTTAAAACGCATTAGGCGGAGAATGCATTGTCCATAACTATAAGGAACAATGGTGTAATTTAAGACTGACAATATACAGGGGACTTCAATTTAATCACTATAAAATATTTGAAAAACCATTAGGTACTTGACGAAGGTTGAATGACAATTTGAGTGACCATTCAAAATTTTTTCTTTGAACGGTCCAATTATCATTAAGTTTTTGAATGACTCGTAAGCTATTGACTGAAAACTTTTGATGACAACACAATTAATTTACAGTAGGCTAAATGATTTCATAACCGTCATATGGCTTGTAATTGCTAATCCCTCATACATAGAGTGTCAGCTTACACTCTGGGTAAGGGCTTGATCACGACAAAATGGCCAACCAAACAAAATGAAACAAACCATGTTGCTTTAAAATTCAATCAGTTCCATTAATGTGCATGTACAGTTCAAGGTATTGGCTACATGCATAATGGTTCATTTCTCTAACTCCCTCTTTCTCTATGACGAATTTCAAATAATATTTTCAATTGTCTAAATGGGTCTCATAAAGTCATATCTTTAAACCTTTCTCGCTCTTTTAATGGCGGTGAGGTAAATATCAATCAGAGTCTATAAATCCGATTTTATCTAGTCGGTGATTACTGTGTGGGATATAGATCGTCGTGGAAGTGCCTATAGGGGCAGCAGCCATAAAATCTAAGTTTCCTCAACCTCCGTTTGCCACTCGTGTATCCATCAAATATTTCTGTATACACCGACAGAATATTAAATATCAATAACCGATGAATATATTTTTTTCTGCATGGCTGCCGACATGAATATGAATTGTGGTATCGTCTTTCCAGTGTGACTGCCTCTTCGTAATTGCTCTTTGATAGTGTTATGTATACTTTTCCAAAATCATGCATTCTTGAGCGATTTCGGCACCGGCCTGGTTGGCTATGAAAAGAGAAAATCAACATTTTGTTTTAGCTTTGTGGGGATACGAAACTACAATGTAGTCTACGTGCTTTATTTTTAGCTAATTCTGAAAAAATAATAAACAAAAATGTCATTTTAAAGTTGGCAAATGTGTGTGTCAAAAATGCGCTTTGAATTGTTGACGTGACATTACTTATCCAAGATTACAGAGACCAAGCTTGTGACACATGCTCATGGTATGATGCTACATTTATAAAAAAAAATTCTCATCAATGCATCATCAATACCACGATGTATTTGTGTATTCTTGGGTATTAGTGGAAACAGAAACTATTCCAGTAATAATGTTGACTACCGCACTTAATCACTAACACTGAGGATACCAGATGCATATGTTTGTTTTTAACTAAACGATATACACAAAACAAGCATACCATCATCAACAATATGTACTTGTAACCTATATCAGAAGTAGTCAATCTACGTAGGTATAATATAGACAAGGATATTCTACCTAGAATTACCCCAGCAGATTACTACCCTCCCTATAAATACTACCGGAGAAACCTCTATAAAAAAAGAGACACTAATGTTTTACGAGATGTAATTACTAATATCATTCTAGGCTCTGGATAAAAAATTTCCCAACCAATTACGTGCGTTAATGATATCAATCTCAAAACCAGTTAGAAGTAAGTTGATGTTTATGCAACCTGGACGTCTCGGGGACTCGTAATTCATAAATAGAACAGCCGAATTGTATTCAATTAGTCAAATTAATTGTGTGCAGTCCATTAGTCGATCTGCCAGATGGTTAATAGATTTACATAGTGGTATAGGGTTTTACTGTCTGCTTCAGAAAATACTAAAAGTTTGTCACAGCATGACGAGGTAGACTCAGAAAGAAAGATAGAAAAAAAATGGAAACCATTTACAGAACGGGTGGGAATGTAGCTTTTTTGTGGACGGGTTTTGAAAGTAAAAACTAATTTTGAGACCTATGTATACAGCGATTGATTCTTTAAAAATCGATACGGTGTCAGGTCCTTAGTTGCTCCTGTGAAGGGGTTCAGATGGAAAATGGGGACACCATTACCCTAATTTTAAGTGCATATATGAACTAATTTTTTTCTCTGCTCCTATATCTTGTATTAATCCAAATACTCTGAATTTCATTTATTGTGCGAGGGAGGGGGAGGGGACACGGTCCCCATATGACTCCCCCGTAGCTACGACTTTGCCCCTCATGCCAAAGATTATCCTGACACAGAGCATTCTGTAGTCATTAGTATAATCAATATACATCATTATAAGAATGACCGAAAATTGAATAAGCTGTTGAAGTACAAGGCCACGATAAACGAAAAGAAAATGGCATTTTGTCTTAAGTTATAGACGTGACTTCATAATAGCTTTTTGAAACGAGGAAACTTGATCGGATCACTTTACGTAACGTGCATGAATGCGTCAGCAAGTGGTATTTGTATCATACGGTATGTAACAAAAGACGTGGTATCATATTTCAAGGGCAATGATGAAAAATTGATAAAAAGACCAAACGTCAGCGTTTAATGGGTTTGATAGTGAAATTGGTAGTTCCATGATTAGTTTGCTACCATGAGGCTATCCAAGATCTATGTTCGAATATCAAAAATGAGCAACCTGCGTAATCTGGGTCATGGTCATCAAAATTATCCAAGAAAGTTGATTACCTTGTGTTATCACGTACTGTATATGGCTCTGGGGGTTCAAGGTGGGTTGTCTTGGTTGAAGGAAAATGCAGGGACCCGTCTTTTATATTATTTGTTTTAAATAGATAAATAAATGATTACTTCTTTTATCAATGATCACAATTCTCACAGTACGTGGTACACGGCATTTATGGAGTTGTCCTGGGCACGTGATGCCTTGTGATTGCTACAGTGAATTTGCAAAATAAAAATATTTAACTCCCATGTTTGGACATTTGTTCTTCCCGGGCACCACCGTCTGCCAAAATAGGACTCAGGTCATTCTGCTCTATGGGATCGACCATATATGCTTAACCAACTGGGGTTGGCCAAATATTGGCTTTGGTCAGTTTGCATTCCACCCCCCCCCTCACCCTCACCCTTGTCGGCACAGGCTGCCATTTGTCACAATACATGTAAACACCACAAACGTTAAGTTGATTCAATTGAGTCACCAATGAAATGATCCTCCTCTGAAGTTTGACATACCTAATCATAAATTGGGGTTGGTTTTATTCTTTAATAAAATACTATTATGTATGTAATTTTTTGGGGGTTTCCTTCAGTGGGATACCTGGACACAATTTTACATATGTCTGTTTTGATCTTGAAAGCAAGTGTGGTTTAAGGATGGGGCATAAGCTGATCTGAACTCAGTTGTGTAGGCAAGATTTTCTGTAAAGGATCGGGAGGGGCGGCTAGTCACACGGTCGATTCATCGCCGGAAATAGCACTGCGCAGTCCCTGTAACGATATCACAGTTCACTCCTCTGTACTTAGGATAGTACCATCAGCGAATTCACTTTCAACCTGCTGTAACGAGAGGATGTGGGGGGGGGGGGGGGGGAGGAGGGGGAATTTCTATGGAACGCGACTCAGGCAAGCTTCAATGATACACGAAATCTGGGGAAACACGTTGTTAAATAAGAATTATGTATGGAAATGTCTCACACGTCTGAAGTGATATGTCTGATGGCTGATTGCCATCCCAGTTGAGGGCCCCGTGGGAAATTTGTGATTATGTAGAGTGGACTAGATGCAAAATTGTGCTATATTTGATGCTAGATTTGAACTGAATATATCTCTAAGAATGTTATCATTTAAGTTCTATTTTTTTTTTTCATTTTGCTTTGCATTGTAGGTGAACATTTTTAAACCTTATCTGAGTAGGCCTGTGCTTAATTCAGAATGATAATATCACGAAACAGTGCAGTTTTGAAATATTGGTAGGCCATTTTCCCAATTCTATCCCCTGTACCACAGCAAAAGCAATGCGCCGAAATGATCCTGGTGTACTGACCGTATTTAGCAGACGTGATAAGCACATACTAAGTATTAGCCTATGATACAGTGATGATCAGTCGACCATTGCGAAATTCAGAGACAATAAAGGGTCGCAGTTTTCATGCCTGTGCTTAGGAGTAAAATGATTGATGTTGAAGTAGTATTCCTTTTGGCCCTTGTAATCGAAGACATCTTATTTGACCTACATGCAGTTTTTTGGCTTACTTCGTTCATTTTTTAGTTTAGGTCACAAAGAAGTGCCTGCCGGTGTTAGTTGCACGTAGTTCCATGGTTATGTAGCTGCTTTCACTAAATTATATGGTCCAACTGCTCTGTACTGATTATAACATCGGTGTATTCACTTTTACTTTTTTAAAATATTTCACTTTCCTGCTGTAGTGAGAGGGAATTTCTGTGGAACGCTACACAGTCATGCTTCATGCCACAGAGGCACCCCAAATTTGGGGAAATAAGTTGTTAAAAGAAGAATTGTTTAAGGAAGTATCTCACAACTTATTATCCTAGGAAAAAAAGAGAAATGGGAAAGGAATTATTATTCCCCCAAGTTTCTCAAATTTTGCCCGAAATTTCCGCAAAATTATTTCCAAGGGTGACAACTGCGGATACCTCCTATTACTAAGCCACTGCCCCTTGCATATTCATGACTTAACATCACCATAACCGATGAGTCTTTTACATTGTGATTGCCACTCGTAAACAGTTCCTCTTACAGTCTTAATGTTCTGTATACATCCAAGTTGTACCAGGCAGATCCACTCAGTTTTGTCACATCTTGTCTCAGTGGCAGACTAATTAGTACATTTACGGTGGGGTAAGACCTGGACGTCGATTTTGAGCCCGAGAACAAAGTCAAGTAGAAACCTTTTGTTGCGACATTCATAAGGGTTTCGTTTTTATGTATTTTTGTATGTTATATGAACTACTCTGTACTGAGCCCTGCAATGCTGGATGTTTATATATATATATATATATACATATATATATATACATATATATATATATACATATATACATATATATATATACATATATATATATACATATATATATATATATATATATATATATATATATATATATATATATATATATATAAACATCCAGCATGTATATGTATCGATCAGGATGGACATTCTGTCAGACCTACGCGCTCTCTAAAATGTAATCGGTGGGAAAATCTCGTGCAGCTGAACCCAGTTTTATGAAAAGTTAATCAATATGCAAAAATGCAAGAGCCAATTAGTGTAATGAAAAATATGTAAATTCGTAATTACATATTAATAATCTGGAATTACAGATTAATATTTTCAGATTAATAATCATAAAGATCAAAATTTTTAGTAACAGATTACATGTAATAAGAGATTGATAATCTGCAATTATCTGCAATTATATAATTGCAGTAACACTTTAGTAATCTGTAGTAACAAATTATTAATAAGTTATAATCACAGATCATTATATCTGTAATAACCTTAGATTATTAATAACTGCAAATTAGACCTAATATATTTTTCATGGCACAAGTGGACTTTTGCAAAAATAAGCAAACGTTTCTCTCATAAGAAAAAAAAAAACATTCTCCCTATTAATGTGAGCTAGTGCTATCTTTTCAGTTTCAAAACCTCAATATTTCCAAACACTCAAGACTTGTTTACAGTCAGGAGTTCAACAGTTTTCGTTGATTGCAATAGCATAGTGCAAGAATCGGTCACGGCGGACTGCGATCAAATGAAACGGCTGGACTTCTTAGTCTTTGCAACTATATCATATGACTACCAGCTAATTATTCATTTCGAAAGCAGTAATTTGCTCATCTCCTTCTGTACTAGTACTACTGATTTTCTTTACTTAGTTCGTAGATTCATTTCAACAAATGAGTAGGATCGTAAGGTGTTAGTTGGTTTTTAAATTAAAGATGAACACCGGAGCACGAAACGACGTAGAGGCTGCAAGAGAGCATGCATTAGCAGTTACACGAGACTTCATATCTCAGCCGAGGATAAGTAAGACTAAACATTATCCTTTCATGACTGTGCACTCAGCTAAGTATACTGCAATTTAGCCTACAGGTTCAGTAACGTTAGGCTCCCTTGCCCCTCATTCATAATGTTAACAAAACCATGAACTGTGCTAATAAGTATTAGAAGTACTTGTAAAAAGTGAAGTATATCAATTGTTAATTTGTAGAGAACTTGTGCAGTGTGAGCTGTGGCCAAGTGAATGAAGGTGGGGCCATTTGAAGCAATGAAACCTCTCTTTGTAAGTCTGTATAGTTACTAGGGCTACAGGCCTAAGTAATAAGTCTGTCAAGATCAGGTAAGTATCAATGCAGGTTGATCCCTGTGTTCTAAACGCCAGTCAGATACACTGTACTTTCACAGCACTTGTCCTGATAATGTTAGTTTTCCCCCATTAAGCTGACCAGCCAAAAATATTCAGTAACTGAGCTAGGCCTAGTATGATACTTTTAGGCCTATTATTTAAACTTTGCTTAAAACAATGAGAAATGCCAGATACTATTAGGAATGTACCAAAGCTACCACAAATAAGGGCCATTTGAATCAGGACTCAAGCAAAATCTTGCTTTCCTGTATCGTATTTTTTGACAGGTGGTGACCATTTTCTTCCAGTGCATACTGGGAAGTCTTCACTTTGCATGAGACTGTGCTGTGCCCCTCTCAAAAACTTAGTGTCACATCGTACTAATGCAAACCTAGTATTATGAAGATAGCGGTGTCGGTAAATCGCCTGTTCAAGTTTTTTTCAGGGTTAAATTTTGAATACCAGCACTGGTTTTGTTTCATTCTAAAACAAATATGTCAAGATACTGTAGGTTAGGCCAATACCTTAGCAACTTCATTTTTGCCCTTTAGAGAGGTAGTACATAATATGCCATGGTGTGTATTTTACATGTTTTGGATTTCCTCAGTCAGTCATGCAAGGTGTATTTACCATATTTATTTTTATTTTAGCAAAGTTAACCACTGTGACCTTTGACCTCTGGCTGCAGATTCACCATTATCAAAGCCTTGAAAATGTTGCCCATTGACTTACAGTGCTGTGTGATCAAAATCACCAGCGAAAGTATGGCTGTTCTTTCATGAAACTATGTAAAAATGCCTTGCAGATAGGTACTGTAAATACAGTGCCAACACTTGATTATTTACTGGTGTGAAGTTTGGTGAGAAAATTTTGATATTTGGGACGTTAGAGATGATGCTCTGTGGACAGGTCTGCTTGCAAGGGGAAAATTAACATTATTGGGACGAGGGCTGTGAAGTGGTATGTAATGAGCATGTATTGGAGCACACTCCCCTTTTTAAGGGCTAATACTAGTACAGCATGTCTGGTTGGGATATGGGATCAATGTAACCATGAACTGCAATCCAGACTGGATGTTTGCAAAATGTGCCGGGGCTATTTCTCGGCGTGGATGAAGCATTTTTTTTTTCATGAATTTGCGCTAGGAGACTATTGTTGTTCAGTTTGGAAGGTAATCATCAGTAGGTCCTACTACACATAACATTATGGCCTAGCCTATGTAGAAATGTTTATTAGTGTTAGATTTTGTAAATGACATAAAATCTGGGCAAATCTCTGTGGATGGTGATAATTTTTCTTTATTTGCATGGATACTGTATGTCACATTTGATCTTACTTCTGCGCAGAGAAGTTCTCCCCGAAAATATCAAACTTTTTAATCTGGCTTGCAATGTGTTCTTCAAACAACACCAAAAAAAGAAAATAATTGGTCTCTTCAGATAGATGTTCACTGCGAATATGACACTCATGTCCAAATTTTCAAGTTTTGGCTTTAGTATGAACTAGAAATTTTGCAAAAAGACATAAGTTGGTTGTGAAGATTAATGTCTTTGACATTTGAAGCCTTCCGCAAAAGTTTTGAAAAAGAAATTCGGCATTCTCGTTGTTTATAAGCATTGTTATTCTTAAATATGGTAAGTTATTGTATTTTGTGTGCTCTTTTTTTTTTTTTACGTAATTGACTCAAGAGTCCTAAGTTCATAGAGATTGTTTTGCGTACTGTCACCTTCATTTCTAAACTAAATTTCTACAGTACAGACTGCTTAATCCATACAACATTAAAATATAACACAATGAGAAAGTTTTATCGATATTAGTAATTTTTTAATATGTTGATGGTCGCAATGTTGGTTAAGTGATCCATTATTTCCCCTGTACCCTTAAGCAACCAGGAGATCCGGGATTTGATCCCCGGCCAGGTCACAGTAAGAGCTCTTGTGTTTTCCACATGAGACTTGCTTGAGACAGGAGACTTCTTTTGCTGTCACGTCTTGGGTCACCATCGTGCAGTGTACATACCTTTTGACACTGGTACTGTCTTGGATCACCTGATTGATTCTCATGCAGTAAATTATGTCCATTGTTGTATCCTATTGTTCATTTTTCCAGATTGACATGTCATCGTTTTTAATTTCTTCCAGCTTACAAAACTGTATGTGGAGTAAATGGACCTCTGGTTATTTTAGATGATGTAAAGGTTGGTATTATTCAGTCTATTGTCAACAATATTTTACACTGATGTTTGTTACCTCATGAATAGGTCATAAGTTTTGATAGAAAACCACGGAATCAGAATTAAAGAAGAAGATGTTAACTTCTTTTGGTAAAAACACAGTTTGGAGAGTAAGCTGTGTTGATACATTTTTACACTGATTATTCTTCCTGTTCCATTGGTATCTACAGTGCACCAATAGTATTGAAAGTTTTAAACTGCAGTATTCTGAAAGTGTGAAAAAATTCCAAATATATGTGTGTTGAAACAAGATCATGCCTAATAAAAATAATGCTCTGTGAATAGCAACATCAAAAATACTCACATATCAACTCACAGCCCTGTGGGTATACTACTTCTGTACTCTGTGTGCTGATTGACACATATTTCATTATCTGTGGGTAGTGGTTCCAAGAAACTTTACACATTTCCAGTATACCAGGTATTACCAAGGTACAGAACAAAGCAGCTGATGTGTATCTGCTTTGCTCATAGCAATGTGGCTCACAGTACTTGAGATTTATTGTGGTAATGTGTGTTTTTGTGTGTGCATTTGACATTGCAGCTTGGAGACATGTATGATAAATGTACAGTACAGTATCTCATTCATGGTTAAATGTACTATAAAACATCAGAGTTAGTTTACAGCTTGTGCTTTCATCTATTGTGTTTGAATTGCTTTCATCTACTGTATTTGAATTACCCTAACAACCAAAATCTAAAATGATTGTATGCTATTTAACAGGCCAGTGCCTGAAAATTGGTCACTTGGTTGAACCTTGAAGTTGGAATACCAATCATGTCATTGGTCTTCTTGAATTCTGTAGTAAAATATAATTAAGAATAGGCCAGGAAATATTCAAACAGAGAGTTGCCCTGATTCAAAATATTCTCGTAAAGTCCATATAAATCTACATGTCAACAACTTTCAATCTGCTCCAAATTTTTGCGTATAGATACGGATCGTTTTAAACCACAAAAAATTTTGAATTGGTCCACAAACCTATGAGGATGAAGTCGCTCAGAAACAAGAGACAACAAAACTAAATGCGACTTTTTCTTCATCATGCTGTGATTTCGAATTATGAGGTGTTACTATCTCAATATCTTTGTGGACCAAGTGGGCATTACTTTATGGGTTATAGGACTTGTATCATCATTATTGACTATTCATTGTTAGTGACATGTACACTGTGAGATGGTCTAGAATATTCTTTTAAATGGGATAATGTGTGTCAGCCATGCTATCACATTAATCTAAACATGAAACATACGTAACTTGTAAGTTGTATATTGTTCAATTTGTAGCCTTCACTTTTGTATAATTTGCATTCTATGTTGTAAATTGTAGTTCCCAAGGTACGCAGAGATTGTCACGTTAACGTTAGCAGATGGATCCAAGAGGAGTGGTCAGGTCCTGGAGGTCAGTGGCTCAAAAGCAGTCGTTCAGGTGAGGAAGACTTTTTGTACAATGCGAGAACATGAATTCAAAGTGTTTTCATGTACTGTAAAAGGATAGTTTGAGAGCTGAGAGTTACAGTAAACTGTAATGGAGGAGCATATTGAAAGCAAGGAAATATTTCTGAAATCCTGCTGTAGATCTGTAAATTTGCTGATAGTCACAGACCTCTTGCTCATTGTTGGTGGGACTTGTGAACACTGCAAGTGATTAAGCATAATATCCTTTCCTTATAGTTTTGTCACAATTTTCTTGCAGTACCTATAATGTATAGTATGAGATGATATACTCCAATTTAATATTATCATGTGGAGCTAAAGCAAGTTCCACAATGAAAACAGTCATAATGGAACACAGTACTGAACTTAATTGTACCTTTTGTACATTGATGATAATAAACCTTGACTCTTTGATGTGATTTTCAACAGTGTTGGTGATATGTCAGATTTTGCAGTGTACAAATTGTACTGAACTGTACAGCAGATACAGTATTTTCATAGCTCTAGGTTTGTATGATACTGCTAGTTCCCTGCTACAGTATATTGTAGGACTTCCTGACACCAATGTTTTCAAATTCGGTAAGTAGTATACATAAACTGCTTAGTCCATCAGTGTCTTTTCATCTTCTCTTACCAGGTAACAGATAATTTATATTTGATATGTGGGTCACATGGGAAGGTTACTGTCATTAGTATCATTGCTCTCATAGAGACTTTCTAATAAAACATTTAAGATTTATTATCTATTTCTCCTTGATGTTTCGCCACAGGTTTTTGAAGGCACATCAGGCATAGATGCTAAACATACAACATGTGAATTCACTGGCGATATTCTCAGGATCCCTGTTTCGGAAGATATGTTAGGTACATACATGTTACCTTTGAGGCAGAATTGTCACGTTTATTCTGATTCTTAATATTTCATAGCGGTGATATTTTCATATTATTTTAAGGTACAAGTATGTGAGATACAGTACTGTTTGTATGTAGGCTGGAATTGTCACATTTCACAAAACATTTTCATCAAAAGTCCATGCTTGATATCACCAAGGCTGTACTATGTTTGGCATATTTATAGCTGACTGTGGGTATGAAGCATGGTCACCAACAACAGTAGAGAACTGGCTTGAACCTTGGTTTACCAAACTTTACCCTGCTTGTGGAAATGATATTTGACATGGTAGAAGTGGTGACTGGTGATGCATCACAGGTGTGCCATTCAAAGTACGCATTTGTGCCCTTGTTCAGTGAAATCTTGCAAAGCCACATGAACCAATCCTGTGTTGTCAAAATGTCTAACATACGTACATGTATTCACACAGAAACATCTTGACATTACTCACTAGATGCTTTGGCGAAGTCCTCGGTGGTAAATTGAGCCCTGGTGAAGAGAAGCACTTACCTGAAATCGTGGCTGAAAAATAAAATAGTGCAATTAATTCTTGAACATCTGTTCAGTTAAAGCTATGGTGATTCAGTTAGAGATGCAAGGATGGTGTGCTGTGATCTGATGCAAATGTAATATTAAACCTGAGAACTGAACTAGCAATTTATAATGCAATTTGACAGTAAGGCATAAGGGCACTGCAGTCAACCTTTAAATGAATTTTTCTCATTCAAATTTTCACATGAACTGATGGTGTATAAATTCTGCCCCTTTGCTATTTCCTTGTTGTCTGTATATTGAAGCACCAGTAACCATTCTAAAATGTTTATGAAAGATCACTGAATATGTCTAAAATACGGTTTACGAACAAAACTGTCAAACTGTGGAACCTTGTTTCCACTGCACTGTATTCCTTAGCTCTAAGTTAAATGCTTGTGCAATCGTCAGCATGCAGTTAACCTCATTTCTGTTCTGGAACTTCATTCTTCAAACAACAGGAAGAATATTTAACGGTTCTGGTAACTCTATCGACAAAGGACCTCCTGTATTAGCTGAAGATTTTCTTGATATTCAAGGTGAGTAGCTTTTGTTTGGTTGTTATTTCAATTTGAAGCCAATCAGTGTGCTTAAAGAGATTTGTTTAGTGACAAAAATTTGTTGTTACATTTTCATCTGGCTTGAAAGAAATGTTGCAATTGTTTAAGAGTTTTGATATTCCTGTTCACAACATTTTTAGCTCAATCTACATTACACTAGAATCTTGTTTTTTAACTGGTGTCAAATTTCAAAATCAATTACACGACTCAATTTCAAAGAAGAACAACAACTTCTTGCAGTAATTTGCCTGTGTTGAATAAGTATAATTTGGGGCCTCCAGTGCAAAGAATATGCTCTTTTGTCTGAAAATGCTTAATTTGCCACTGAAATATTCTTTGAAAACAAGGTTCATGAACAAGGTTCATGTTTTGTATCAGTGGAGACATTGTCTAGAGCACCTACAGTAACCTCTGCACTGCTATATTGTCAGTTGTACACAATTAGAAGAGTTTGTAGTTATTTTATTTTTTTATTTTTGGCTGTGTTGCTGTCATCTGTCTATCAAAAATAAATACTAGGTACATTTAAAAAAATATTAAAAAAGAAAGGCAAACAGACAACCAAAAAAAACTTGAGTCCCATGAGGCTGTTGTTTTTATTACATATCTGTATCTTGTACTTTTAGAAAAGTTTCATCATCAAACCATTTCAATCAGTTAGTTGAAACATGACTAGTGGTGTCTTCTGATATTTTTCTTGTCCATTGAGAAGTACACTCTGAAGACCAGTATGCAAAGTCTCCCCATCCAACTCACAGTGAATTTATTGTTTACTATGATGAATGTAATTTTGCCTGTTTGATGATGGTAGTCTTTCATTTAGTCAGTACCAGACTGGAAACGGGGTGGCCTCTCATGATAGGGGATGTGTGGTCATTGTCATGGACTTAGTCTTTATAAACAGAGTTACAGTTTTAATGTAGAAGTGCAAAAATGTTAGATTATTCTTAAACCAGAATTTTGATTGTCTCAGATCAGCTCAACTGTCACCTTATTGTTCCAGCCAAATTTCAATCAAATTAAACTGCAGAAGCTTTCATTGATAGGCTTGCCTGTGGGCTCTGCCTCAATCAGAAAGGTGTGGATAAAACAAACACTTGCTGTATACTAACATACAGTTAACTCTGTGAACCGTCGCCAACGGAGAAGAGTCACAGAGCAGAATGACGACTTATATCACTGTGGTCCCTCAGTCTAAATTTGTTTCATATTCGTCTGAGGCTCAGATCATCTTTGATTCTTTGATTTTGTTGTCTCTCAGGTCAGCCAATCAACCCCCAAGCTCGTACATATCCCCAGGAGATGATACAGACCGGGATATCAGCCATCGATGTGATGAACAGCATCGCCAGGGGACAGAAAATACCGATCTTCTCTGCTGCTGGCCTGCCACATAGTGAAGTAATCACTTTAAACAATTATCACAAAAGTCTTTATTTTGTTAAAATTTCATCTATGTAAGAACTTATGGTTTATCTTCATTTTTAGGGGGTTTGACAAATTCGATGGTCTGATAGTAACTTCTCATGACTTTGATGATCACTGTAATAGTGAAAAGAAGGGCGTGGTCTCTTTTTATTAAATTGTATGGCGTTGGAAGTCTCTGGTATAGTGTGCCAAAGGTTCTAATGCAGTGGAAAGTGGTGGTTAAACTGTGGTGATTTGGGTGGCAGGGAGAAGAAGCTGCTTCAAATTAGTTTTCAAGAGTTAAACTTGTTGCATTCCGATGGTGGTGTTTATGTCGGTATTTGTCCAGTCATGCTACATATACCTCCACTCACATTGGAGTTTGTTTCCTATTTACTGAGTTTTCCGTATAATTTTCACCGGTAGTCTCAGCTTTTTTCCTCCTCTCTAGATTGCAGCTCAGATTTGTCGTCAGGCTGGTCTCGTCAAGCTTCCAGACAAGAGTATTATGGACGGCCATGAGGATAACTTTGCTATAGTCTTTGCTGCTATGGGTGTAAGTACACACACTGCAGGTAGATACTGTTTCTAATTTCTCACAAGAGAAAAATAAATCAGTTGAGGTTGGCTTTGTACTCAAAATGGTCTAATGAAATATGCTGCAAAGGACTTCTTTGGTACATTAAAGTTGTCGTGCAATACGCACGTGACATGAAAGTTGCACATGCTGCTGTGGTGCTCCCTCGAAACACTAACCAAAGTTTGACATCAGTGATGAAGAAAAAAAAAAGGAATCTGCTTTCTTCATTTACTTTGATTGTCTCTTGAAGGCAAATTAGCCGAGTCTCAGGTAAATTGTTTGGTACGATGATGTTAAAATAATGGTGGTAAGACAAGGATAGAACTGAGGTGAAATGTGGTACATTTTAAGGCAGCACATTAAGTTTAAATCTATACCTTTTGTGAAAGGTACAGCAACATTTTGTGAGGGTTATAATTAGCATAATCAGTCAAATTTCCCACCCAATATTTGTGAAAACTGTCAAAATTTTTTACCCTGGCTTGTATTAGCTTGTGTGCATACGAAAAGATACTAATGTGAAAAGTGACTGGTGATGAATTTTCAACCAAATTGAGTAACTACTTTCTTTCTCATCAGTGGTCATTTGTATGTGACACATGGGCTTTCTGTAGGTCTGACCATTTGTCATAAATATATGAAGGAAATGTGACAGCTTTGGAAAACTTTTTGTGAATTTAATTAAAAAAATACCAGGTGTCTCATAATGAGAGCTGAAGATATTCCTGTGGTACTTTCTGGGTACATTGCATTTTTATATCCACCATTCAGTTTCAGTGATAAGATTCTCTGGTTCAGTGGTATGCTCCTGAAATCAGCCTCCAACACCTCTCCATTGCTATTGGAACCAAGCATTAATCTCAATGTTGTTTAGGGTGTTTGAGAATTTGATCAAATTGTTTTCATTAAGTGTTCGAACTTTCTTTTCAGGTCAACATGGAAGCTGCTCGTTTCTTCAAACAAGATTTTGAAGAAAATGGTTCCATGGACAATGTCTGTCTCTTTTTAAATCTTGCCAACGATCCAACGTAAGCACCCACCATTTGCCACATCTGAAGATGAAGAATTTGCTTTTTTCTTTTTTGTATCTGTTTTTTGTTTTTTTTTAGTCTGTATTTGCTATCATTTAATTCCATACAGTTTTCACAAGAATGTGCTTCTAAGAAAATGCTTTTCGATATTTGCAAGTCAGATATGGACCTCTGCATAGCCTTTATCCGTCATTGAGAAACTACTTTTAAAATTAGTTCAATCATAATTTGGTGACTTAAACTTGATATTCAGAGTATCAAGTGAGACTTCGGAAGTCAAATTATGCCATGTGCTTTGACTTTGCTTCTTTTATGCATCTTGCTCTGTTTCGTTGATAAACACTTAAGTATCAATCAGAAAATGTTTGAATATTACTGTACTGCTATTGTATTCTATGTTGATCTTTGGTACCAAAACAAGCATTCCCAATGTTTTCTCATGAAGATGTTACAACTTTTACAGAAGGTGTCTCGTTGTTTGTGGATGTGCAACTTAACCCATGTGCAGTGTAGAAGATCTTGATACTGCAATACAGACAAGATCACATGCTAGATCACATGCTTCTCCATAGAGAATACTGTGACATTCTATATATAGGCATGTATTACAGTAGACAGGTTGTCATAGACAGTAGGCAATATTACTTAGAGAATAACTTAGCCTTCGTTGCCTTGGCTTAACCCAGAGATAATGTACCTGCAGAAAGAAAGGATGCTTCTCCGATTTACTGTGTTAAGGGTTGGTAGGGAAACGTGATGTAAAGCAGTGCAACCAGGTGAAGGCTATGGATCAGTACAGTTAGAATGGCCAGTTTCAATTCTTTTTGATAATTTCAGCCTCTACTGTTATAGTCACTTGGTGTATCATACATGTCTGTGTTGGATTCTTTGACTGTAAGGTGTAACACAACTTCACACAGGAAAAAGGAAGATTATAGAGTATTTCCATTCTACACTTCCTAGTTTTCCGTACCAACTGATAGAGGGCCACTGTTCCCCCACATGTCACTCGATGGTGTCAAATCTTTCGGCAGGTAGATTATCCTTAGCTAATACCGCATTTCACGTTGTCTCTCCTTCTTTTCTCAGCATTGAACGTATCATTACCCCACGCTTGGCTCTGACCACAGCAGAGTATCTAGCCTACCAGTGTGAGAAACATGTCTTAGTCATCCTGACTGACATGAGCTCCTATGCCGAAGCCCTGCGTGAGGTAAATTTGTCTTTGCTCACGTCAAAGTCATTCTCAATCGACTTAATATATGCAATGAGAATTAGCATCTATTTTGCCTCATATAGAAAAGAATGGGAAACACAAAATTATGTCTTTGCTTTATTTTTCTTGTGAGATACAATTAAGTCTTTCCATAAGTCTTTCTTATAGTAAACCCTCCTATTTGTAAGAAGCATGTGGACTGTAAGTACGTGCTGATGTGAAGTATGATGGTCAAATTTTCTCACAGAACCAGTAAATGTAAACGATCGCATGTGATGAAGCAAAACACTCCATTTGTCCTTTTTCATCCTTAGAAGATTTCTCGCTATTTTTGTTGCAGATTTTGAATCTGCCATACATGCCACATTATGTAGTGTTAGGTACTTTCTGCTGACAGAAACAGAATACATGTAAAAACAGATCTGTTATTTGAAGCGACATTTCAGACTTCCCGTGTGATGTCAGTTTATGTCTAGTGCCATCTGTTGGGTCGAGAACGTCCCTTTATCTCAATGACGAATTTTGTCCGTGTGTCCTGTGTACCTCTGTGACCTCATCGGAAGACCGGAATTTGTGCAAACACATTTTGCCGCGCGACATTGGGACAGGAGGAGTGCCTTTGTGATAGATGTCATTTGTACCGCCTTGACCCCGTGAAAACATGTCATCTTTTTTTACCCTGTCCTGTTTGCACATGTAGAGTATATATGTGAATAATTCATATACACACACCGACAAATGGAACAGCTTGTTAAAATCCACCCACAGTCGGGATCATGTGATGGTGAACCTTTTGTCAATAATCACTGAGACATTATGGAAAAGCTTTTCAGCTATGTAGGGTATTGTAAAGAAGAGATTAGTGAGTAATACTTATTTCTGTTTTGAAGTTCTGAAAGCCTACTCCCGTGAGTCAGATGGCTTTCATGCATCACTCCTTTGGAGATGTGCAAAGCCCTTGTATTGAGTGTTAAGAGTTGTTTACCCGAGATTCTGGGGGGGTAGTTTGCATTGCCACTCAGACGAGAATGAACACAAGGTAACACATGAAAAATCTTAAGAGAAAATCATAACAACCAAAGTCATTGTTTTGATGTTTACGCTGCTGTTAGGAGGGATTGTGAATATAAACAACTGTGTCGCTAAGGGAGTGACTGTGGGTATCACATACTCTAGATGCCTATGGGTTTATTGTATACCAACTTGCACAGTGGGATGGAAATAACATTTATCAAACTTAGTGTTGAGGTTTGTCATAGTAATAAAAAATGTGTCCATTGTACTGATACTTTTGTTTTTGACTGTTTTTAGCGTTACCTGTTCACCAGTAATTAGAGTTACCCACAGGTAGCAGTGGTTGTAAAACCACTATGTACATGTAATCTTCTCCTTTGGAATCTGCACCAGGAGTGTCGTATTCTCATGAAAATTCTCGAGCCACGTCATCGAACATTCCCAGCTACACCGGTCAAAGTGATCGTGAGACATAAAAAAAGATCATGTGATGCAAAAGTGTAATTATTTCAACGTACTGCTGTGTGGAGAGAGTCGTTTCCTCTGCCACGATGTACTTTAATCTGATTTGTAAATACCAGGTATCAGCAGCAAGGGAAGAGGTCCCCGGCAGACGTGGTTTCCCTGGTTATATGTACACCGATCTGGCGACCATTTACGAGAGGGCAGGACGGGTAGACGGAAGAGGCGGCTCGATCACCCAGATACCCATACTTACCATGCCCAACGACGGTGAGAATCTGTTTGTTGTTCATCACTTATACAGATTACAAAAGTTGTTTTGTGCCTTTTTTGACTGCTTTTAAAATTGGACAATAATAGGTTTAAAGGCTGTGATACGAATAAGGCTTATTTGCATTAGCGAGACTGTATCAGATAGTAAATTGAGAATTTTATGAGTAATTTAATGGACTTTGATGAACCGGAGACCTACTTTTACCTTTCGGTGACGAGATCCGTGTCACAGCAGGCCCTAAAGTTTGAGATATGGGAGCGCAATTGCAGACCAAGAAATGTCTCAAGTTTTTGTGAGAAGTGAGAGTTTTGCCCATGTAGATAGAGAAGAGGAACTCAAGTAAATGTTTTTAAGTTTAATGAATAGCATACCCACCCTGCCACACTCCGTAGTTCCCTGAGGAGTGTGATTTGTGGCACATTGAGATAATCTTGGGATAATCCTGGCTCGGTGCTCTCACTTAAACCATTTGTGACCCGGACTCGGTCGGTGTGATAAGTGATTAACATAATGTATATACTCTAGTAATGTTACTCAAAGCTGATTGACTGTAAATTTGAAGGGTAAGGCCTTCCTTAAAAATTAATGTTTATTACCTGTAATTGCACATTGCATCCAAGATTTTCCATGGCAGCCTGCCAACTTGCCTGTCGTTGCAAATATTTTGTCGAAGGTATTACGAATGATTTTCGCTCAGCGAATAAAGATTTGGACGCTGACAGACTCTGTTCTATGCAACTTCTCTTTGCAGGACTATACATGCACATTGATATACACAAGTAGGAAAATGTTCGGATGCAATTGCACCTCCAACAATTTTCTCAGTGGTCAGAAGGCATTCGTTTCAGAGGGGACAGTATTGGCACTGTAACTGAGAACTGTGTTAAAAGTTGCTACTGCAGTACTTATGATATATATATCCACGGGTTCCAACCTTTGACGTGCTAATGTTTGGTCTAGGAATTTTAGTCCACAAAATTAACTCTTTTGACTATGTAAGTAAGTTTTTTGAATACTGCGCTTGACTGCTTTGTGATTTAACCTTTCTTGGTCATCATAAAATTCTCCTTCTCTCTGAAGACATACAATAATGCATATCTTTTCTTTTGGATAAGAAATGATGAAGTATTGTCACGTGAAGTGACTGTCTGACAGTTTTAATAAACTTCATTTTGCTTTTTGCATGATACGCAAGAGTATGACGTAGCAAAACCTCTCAAGGAGTAGCAAGCAGAGAAATCATCTCTCACCTCAGTCCGTTACTAAGGAGAAGAAAGAATCTGAACTGTGCATTGCTGTAATACTGTTGTTAGCTGTGCTGTTTGCCATCCTAATTTGAAGCAGTTTGAGCAGTTTTACAGGTTCACAAGAACAATGTTGCGTAATGCACAATCTCATTACTGCACCATAACTGGACATTGTTTCCACAGTTTTTTTTCAAGTGTTTAGTATGGCAGAGAGATGAAAAGGAAACTTCTCTATTTCTACCTTTCTATTCGAGTTTTTTTTTTTAGTTGTAGTGTCTCTCTCAGTGGCTGCCTTGCTTTTCATTTGGGTTGATTTCATTTGGCGGTGCATTCAGCGTTATTATCTCCAACACTGGGTGTTTGGCATGATTGCATTCCCAGACAGCAGGGTAAAAACATGAAGCACGTCAAACAGAAGACTGATAACAGGCACTAAGCACGTCAACATCAGAAAGAAAATAGTCCTATTGTACCCCTGGGTTTGTCTTTACCTAAGAGAAAAGTCGTTGTTTGCCATGGACTTAATTCTGTTGCATTCATATCTTGATGTATGGTCGTTCATTTTGATAAACGTGTTCGTATTATCCTTTATTTTGACTTTTTCAGACATCACTCATCCAATTCCTGATTTGACAGGCTACATCACTGAAGGACAGATCTATGTTGATAGGCAACTGCACAACAGACAGGTATCATTATGGATTATAATTAATGAACTCACTTATTTTAAGTTGTGCCCTTGCATGTATACGTAGATCAGAACCAGATCTTTCTATGGTATTTTATGCTCCTCCTACCTGTGAGATGTGAAGAGCCTTCTAAGATAGGTGCAGTTATCTCCATAAAACCCTTCAAGTGGGTAGTGGGCATTTTTTTTTTTCTTGTGTGTGTTTTCTGTGGTTTCTAGCCAAGTGTTCCTTAATGTCATGGGTTGGTATTGTACTGTTTAGGATTTAACTGCTGATGTCCAACTCTTCTTTGATGCGTTTGCATAAGACTCACATGTGCATACCATGTTCTGTGATTGTTACGATTTCAAGTACATTTTGTTCATTTCATGAAGCACTGCATATCCTCCCCTTCCATCCCCTCCCCCTCCATACCCTCCCCCTCCATCGGGTCCATTCCCGCCACCTCTCATCTCTTCATCCCCCGGTTCTTATCGATCAAAGTGGTCGGTAAGGTGCGGTTCTCTCTCTGACAAGTGTGTGTAGAAATGCTGTTGAGTCTTTTAATGATCCAATAAAGTGAATATTTTTATAGTTTTATAACATTAGGGCCAACTCTTTCTTTTTCATGTTGTGTCCATGTTATCTGAATGGTCCTACCAATTGCCTTGAAATTCATATTTAGCAAGACAATTTGGGCTTACTTATGAAACATACAGAATGCAGAACGGATTCCAATTATCACTTCCACAGATTTATCCACCGATCAATGTGCTGCCCTCGCTGTCACGTTTGATGAAGTCTGCCATCGGTGAGGGTATGACGAGGAAGGACCACGCCGATGTCTCCAATCAGCTGGTGAGTCTTTATCATCTCTTGTGTATTGTAAAGGCACCTTTAATTCCTTGACAGAGCATTTTAGGTCATAGAGATAATTCAACACTTAGGAAAAAGATAAAGAGTCATCGGGGAACTTATCAGTACAAAACACTTCGCTGTTATCGTTTGCAGGATGAAATCCTTCCACTCAGGATGGTAGAAGTTTACTGGTGGTGTTTCACAAAGCTTCCTTCGTGGAGTTTGATCACAGTTTTTCACAGATGATTTTGTGGAACCCATAAAGTTGCCTTTTATTTACAGTATGCTCTTTCAGAGTACCCTTTGAGTGTTTTCATACAGCGAGAGACGGTCATACGGTCATACCGCGCTTAGGGTTTGCGCAGTGTAAAAGATGTGAGTGTCGCATCCCCGTTGGTTGATGAGCAGGATGGCTGACCTTGAGTGATCTGAGTGTAAATCAATGACAAAACACCAGATGCAAGTCCCCTGTTTGAATTAGAAAAATTGCCACTAAAATTTGTGATGAGGTGACATTCATTCTTTTCTCCAAATCTTGACTCACAGTGCTAACACTATATAGGATTAAATATTCACATCACTTGATTGTCACTTTTTCAATTTTCACTAGATATACATATTTTTTGCAAAACATCCAGTAATGCTAGGCCTGTGAGAATGGATCTGGGTTTTGGTACCAGCCATTCCAGTTTCTTTTCTTACCTTATTAATTGTATTATCCAGAGTAACTCAGTGGAATATTTCTGAAACGCTACTAAGAGTAGGGCGACAAATGTGATCGGTCGGTCAAGAGTTCGCAACTCGCTCTCATTTCTGTGGAAGTCTTTCTGTAGTAAAGGACAATATGTGTGAAATGTTTTTCAGTAGAGAAATCTATCAGTTTGCCACAGTATGCCACCTATGCCAATGTCGTTATGGTTTTTAAGAGTTGGTTTTTTTTAGATATGTAGGGAGACATTTAATAATTTATGATATCCAGTGAGAACCTTTGCTCGAGTCTAGACGATTGTTGACCCTTTTTTGTTTGATTCCCAGGTCTCCCGACAGTCATACAGTAGTGAATCAAATTAAATATTTGCACTCTATTTTTGTTATTGTTATAAATATTTGCTTCCTACTTGGAATAAATACAGTGCAAACATTGACATTTTAGCTCCCTATCTTTGAGTCGAGTCTTTCGGTATTTTCTGATGCAACATTTTTAAGTGGAATCACAACTCTGCGTTGATCATCGAAATTGTATGATGTCTATCAGCTAAAACTTAGAGATTGTGGTGCCTTTCAAGTTCATATATAGCTTTTTCTAGTTTGTTAACTATGGAGTCATGTTTTGGTAGCTGCCCCTCCTCCTCCCATTTTGCACAAACTTGCCAGAATGAAATCTGTATTTGGACAAAGTTAATTTTTCAGGTTGAAATTTTCTCTAATGTATTTGTGTTATCATTTAATGAAGGTTTAAATACCAATATAGTTCAATAGGAACAGAAATAGTTATGGTACCTGCTCACCAAGAAATTGTCAGGTTTGCCCCTTGTTAAAATCCCTAGGTACTTACGCCAGCGCTGTTCTTTGTAATACCTTTGTTCCTTTTGGCCTTTTTGAAGAAAGGTTGGATTATCCAATATGTAGCTTTGTGTGCAAACTTACAGAGTGTACTAGTTATAACCAAAGTACCCTTGACACAGCTGTGCAGAAGTCAAAGTTGTGGTTCATTCTGGTAATAATTGCAGTACCCTACACATAGCTGTACAAAATTGAATTACACTTTAGTTTGCCAAGAATAACCGGATTGTCACTGTTGCAAGAAAAATAGTTTGTTTTAGTCTTCTAGTAATAACCATGGCACCCTATACATGGCTGCACTAACTCTATAGAACTTTTAGTCCACCATTAAATGACCACGTTACCCTATACGTAGCTGCGCAAAGGTCAGCCTACCAGTAACAACCAGAGTATCCCGTGCATAACTGTACAACATCTGCAGAAGTTTTTCATCTGCCAGTAATGACTGTAGTGTCCTTCACATAACTGTGCAAACTTTCAATCTACCTGCTATAATAGGAGTACCATACAGATAAACAATAATGTAAGGATGTTTTTGTCTACCACTGATAACCACAGAAGTTTTCACTATAATGGCAATATAAGTACAAGTACTGTGTAATTTGTTCATGGAGTTCAAAGGTCATTTGAGTTCTCAGAGGTCATTATGTGATAATTGTCAAAAGAACGTCTGGGAGTTTGATTTTCAGGAGATTTTTTATGTATGCCTTTTTTTTTTGGTTTCTGTGATATTTAAAAAATGTCTCTTTACAGTGATGATGTAGATGAAAGGTTGCCTAAGGACAACAAGTTTCAAACCCTACTTAACCATATCAAGATAAGCTCCTTCATCATAGTTTTATTTGACTTTCTCGTTGTACCTGTAAGATTACTTTATCGAGGTCAAGTGTCATGTTTGTTCCACGTCTGTATAATTCGAGGAGCCTTGAGTTTTTATGCGCCTTCAAATAGGATTTAAACGAATTAGTAGCTGAGCTATAGTGACTGTCTAACCTGTCATACATCCAGTGGAAGGTAAAGTGACAAAAGCAGTACACCTTTTTTTTCTCTCTTTATTTTTTTATGCTAAATAATATATTAGAATTTGGTGTGTCTGCATTGTTTAATAACTGCAGATTCTCCATTGCTATGCTCCTGATGCACAGTCGACCCCCTGACTGGGATAGGATGTGTTTCACACCTTTTTTTTTTCTCCAAGAGAGATGTAGGATTGTTCTGCGTCGTATGAGTGTAATATGCAGTGTAGAAAAAGGTATGTAAACAGTTCCCTTTTAAGTACATATGTCCTTCTATAAAGTTTTAGCAGAACTTCACTCCCATTTTAAACATGCAACCCATCATGCCATCAGTTGGGGGATTCCCGATGTAGAACTTAAAGATGCATTTCAAAGCGAACCGAACCTCTCCTCCATCTCTCAAGTCAGTACATCCTCCCACTCTGTGTTTCTTTATTCTTTACAGTGTTTAGGATACTGAGGGAGTTACAATAGATTAAAACCAATCCCCTCTTGGTCCTTTCTCTCAAATCGTTCGCTCATTTTACACCTTTTCCTAAAGGTTGCGTGACACGAAAATGACATTTTGGAGTATTGGGTGCATTAAGCATTGAAAGTATTAAAAATGTCCTCAAATTCCGTCAAAATCTGTTAAAGATTGACCAATTTACAGGAAAATTAGTGTCTCGCCGCTGCATCATGAATAAAGGATGAATAAAAGTAAGCAAATTTGTGACATCAAGAGATGGACTGTATGATATGTCTCATGTTATTCCCTTGTTTATGCAACCTTTATTTCAGGCACATTTGGGAATTTTAAATGTCCGGAGGGTTTTATTTTGGAAGCATGTATTTTCTTCTTCAAATATATCAATATCATTCACCAATGTGAAACTCAGCAATTAAGAGGCAAAATATGTAGGCTTAACAAAAGAAGTACTTACACTGTGCAACACTCCATGTCACCTGTTTGCATTTCTCTCAAACTTTGAAAATGGTAAAAGATATAATCAAAATACCAACGGATTTCACTCAGGGTTTTACTTTGCAGCTTCTGATTGAAGGGCGCTCTTTTCAAGTGGCATGTCACGCAACCTTTAAATCTTTCTTTACCTTCATGGTGGGGGGGGGGAAAGAAAAGGGGGTGGGACTTATGTAAATTGATTAGGCCTAACTTAGCGAGTGTTTTTTTAGTGTTTTTTTTTTTCTGAACATACAAATGTAATAACTGCAGTCTTGTGAGAATATTACAGTATTATTCATCTAGAAGGGAGCACTCTTATTAAAGCAAGCATTCTTTGCTTTGCTTGGTGATTTGTTTTGAAACAATTACACAAAAGGATTACCAGGGAATAATTCAGTTTTCAAAATTTGCATAGCAGTTTTCAGGTTTCTTGTGGTATTTCGTCTCAAAACCGGTAACAGCCCTGATGTTGTATGTACAAAAACTGCTACACAATATTCCTTTTGTGTAGCAAATTCACCATTTTGTGTAGCAAAATGAGAGTGACACTAGACAAAATGTTCCTTGGTTACGCATCTCTGAAAACATTTTGAACTTCTTACATTTCCTTCTCAGTATGCAAATTATGCCATCGGTAAAGACGTCCAGGCTATGAAGGCTGTCGTCGGTGAAGAAGCTCTCACCCCAGAAGATCTTCTATACCTGGAATTTTTAGGAAAATTTGAAAAGAACTTTATTTCTCAGAGTAAGTGATCTTTCTTAAAATAATTTGGTGGAAACTGTAATCATTCCTTCAAATTTTTCTCTGTTTGTTTTTTAGAACTATACTTCTCTTTGTACATACTTTTACACACATTTATGTATAATTTTCTGTGGCAGTGTTAAATTCCGCCAGCTTATTAAACTTTAATTTGTGTATAGTAAATGTCTTGAATAGGTAAATAACTTAACAGGTTTTTTTCTTGGTTGTTGTTTTTTGTTGTTGTTGTTGTTTGATGGATGAAAGTGCAAGAGAAAAATTTGAAGTTATCTCTGTATCTTAAATAAAGGTAGGGGGTCCCCTCTTTATTCCCTCCCATATTTAATGAGGGTGGGGATGTCCCTCCCCTCCTTCCTTTATTTTATTAAGAGTAGAGGAGTCCTTCCCCTAGCCCCCTCCCCTAGCCCCCTTTCCTGGTCCCCTTTCCTGGTCCCCTTTCCTGGTCCCCTTTCCTAGTCCCTTTCCTAGTCCCCTTTCCTAGTCCCCTTTTCTAGTCCCCCTCCCTTTTTGAAGGTTGGAATTCTGTAGTAGTGTTGTATGGTGCTGTGTGATTGTGCTATGCAATGATGGTAGGAGCATCTTGTGAACATGTTGTTGAGATATTCAACTCATCATTGTACAATCGTTTACATGGAGATGCTAATCCAACATCACGGAGGCCATAAAAAGCCTCGCAAAATGACCCCCATTTAAAGCACTTAGAATTTATTGCGCTTTGCTTCCCCCCCCCCTGGATTTCATGTCACGAACTTCATCATGTGGATCACCTGGAATCTTATTTCAAACTGTTCCATCTCCTTTCTCATCTTTAAACAGAGTCCTATGAGAATCGCACAGTCTTTGATTCCCTGGATATCGGTTGGCAGCTTCTCCGAATCTTCCCCAAGGAGATGTTGAAGAGAATTCCACAGAACATCCTGGCCGAGTATTACCCAAGGGATAGCAGAAGACCCTAAACGAGCCTTCCCAATATTGGTCGTCACTCTCTCTTTCTCGATCCCTCCACTCGTGAAACAAATGTTTTCAGTTGTGTCTGTCGCAGAATTTGACTGGTGCATTACTCTAGCATTGCAGTCCTTGTTTATTTTGTCTACTTTTAATTAATAGAATCATTAGGATATGGTTTGTGTGTGTAATTGTGTAATCATGTACCTTGACAGTAATAGCTTTGTTTATTGCATCATGAGGTCTGACATATTGCCAGTAGAAAATAAGTCAATTTGAGTGTGTGATGAAAACCAATTCAAAACAGAAGCCGAAACGTTTGAAGGAACAAAACGTTATAAATTGATTTCTTTTGAAATTCTGGAATTACATTGTTGGAACATGTCACATCTGGATACACAATACTACAGTAGTTGTCAGTGGAAAAAAATATGGCAAAGACATTCTTTCACTGTTTTATCTGGTAGTAATTCATATGTTTGTAATGTGTGGTCAGTGTCACATTCCACCCCCCCTTTATTTTCCCAACTACATACCACTTCTGGTGTGTGCTTGAATTTGTATTCAGCGATTCGTCATGCTAATACATTTGTGGGGATCTTAAAGTGCATAATCACATGACACTGCATGCTATAACCATAATCAGTCAAGTTTCATATCCAATAGTTACAATGACTAGTACTGGATGTGTGCATGTGATGAAGGACTAATATCTGAAAAGGTTCTGGTCACAGATTTTCAAAAACCAGATTTAATCATTAAGAAATCTCTCACTAATGTTCATTGTGATATGACACACTGGGATTTCACTTAGTTTGACCATTAATCATTAGTGTGTGAAGGGAGGACACTTAACAGGTATAAAAAAAGAAGAAAATGTTGATGGTGAATTTCACAAAACAACTCTCAAGGAGCCCCTTTAAGGGGGCAGGGGGGAGGAGTGCTAGCCTCATATGGACACTTTAAAATGTGCACGATCGGTGAGGGGGTTTATCATGCCTCTATGTAAACTATTGTCGTTGTTCTTCAGGATCAAGAGTCTGTTTTACTTACAGATATCATGTACATAGAAATAGTATAAATATTGCAAGTACTATATGTGTGTAGCCATTGTAGTTTTCTCTGGCAGAGTATTTGTTAATGTGAGGAGAACTGAGTTATAAATTAGGTAAATCAGGTAAAGCAAGTACATTCTTGACAAAGAAACCCTTCAGTCTTCATTTTGTGTGTGTGTGTATTCTTCACGTCTTGCACTGCATACATTCCATGTGTACCGTACAATTTTACCCGCTGATCTTAGAGCCAGGCCCTGCTAGTATCCCGTAAGCGGGATGTCCAAAGGCGTGGTAAATTTGTATACAGGATTTGGGAGATTGGTGGTATCCTTGTGCATCATATATTGTTTTTGTTTTATTCCAACTCAAAATTTCAAATAGGTGAGTAGTAGTTGATAAATTAATAAATTTGTCATAATCAGAAAACAAATTACAATCATAATGGAAATTTGAAGTAATTAAGTGATAATATTCATTGGGCAGCCAGCATTGAGTTATCAATTGATCGTCATCTGAATTCTCGGCATCTGATTGCCATGCATATTCAGTAGATCTTGCATATTAATGTATTTCTGTTACTTAATAGTTGTATGCATGAATGGTGGTAAGTTAAGTGTGGAAGGAGTAGAAGGCTTCCTGAAACCTGTAAGGGTTTACTGTCTCCGCCACTTCCCGTCTTTTCTTACGGTGAAATTAGTTTATGGGAACTCATTAATTTGCATGTTCTTGGCAATCCAGTGAAACAACATATTATATTGTTGGGAAATTTTCGGAAATTTAAAGTCACTTCACTTCATCTCTTAGTATATTGTCTGCCCTTATTCTTTTTGTTGTTATTTGATCTGTAAAATGATACAATAAAATATGAGAGGTTACATGGACAGATTTGTTGTTTTCATGTGTTGAGTTTATGTTGGTGCATTTCCTTGCGTATAAGAAGCTAACACAAGAAGATGTGGTAGAAGCTACAGGAAGTTCAACCGATGAGTTGTGTGCAATCAAATATAATCACGTATGAGTGTTAACAAACTTCCTGATGTGGTTAATCCTGCAATAGCTTGTGTGTGTATGGTTACATTTCACATTTCTTTTTGGTTCACTAAGTGGCGTCTTAGAGTTGGAGGTGAGAGAAGGGAAAGTTACAGGGATATCTCTGCCCCCCTCCCAGTGGTAGATGATCTGAGGATTGACCAAGATCACAATAGCAGGTCATGACTGAGGGTACCCAGGGGACTCATGGGGGGATGCATAACATATTTCATCAATTTGCTTTTGGAGACATCTGCATTGGCTCTCCGTTTTCTCAAACATTGGGAGAATCAATTGAATCTTGTCAACTGCCTGCCATTCGTATGTATACAGGGAGTTTTACTCCACTGACATGTAAAAAAAAGTACACGCGAAGTTTGCTGTCCAACCCATAGTGGTAGTGTTGCGTGGGTCAGTTTGTCCATCTGGGATGTACCTCTTGGTGAATAAATGGGGAGTGTTGAAGGAGGGGACGGGTGGGGGGAGGTATGCATATGTGCCAGAGTGCCTCGGTCTTCTAATAGCTATAATCTTGGGGCATTGACATCCGGTAGACTGGTATCTCCCAGTTTGACCCTGTTATTTTATGACTTTGTGTAGATTAACAGTATCAATTAAAATCTGAACTTTGTAATGTGGATGAGGCTACACAAGCTCGTTGTATCGGCCTATAAATGTGACTATGTAAGCTTTCGTGCACAAGTTACGTGTGCACTAGAACTGTACACCTGGAGTTGGTCGATCTTCTGTTAGCTACAAACCTCTCTTCCTTAAAGAGTCGATTCTACCCCATGCACGGTTTGTTTAACGTTTAATTCATAGTGAAACATTATTTCTCAGTTCGTGGAACGTCTACAAATTGTCTCGTTTTTTAAAGTACCTATAATTTATCACTTAATTTGCTCATTTTGCTCATTTTGTTCTACGAACCAATCCTTCTCGGTGTTGCTTAAGTGTGTTCTTAAATTCTTTGTGATTTTTACTTTCATCTCCTTAACGTTGTACACGGTTGCCTGCAGGCGTATTTTTTTTTTATTTATTCACGTGCACAAAAAAGATGATGCACAGAGAGATAGAAAAATCGATAAGTCATCAATGTTTATATTGTGATGAAATCAAGGTAAATTCCCAGTGCTTTACACATGTATAGGCTTTTAGATACTAGTGAGGTCGACATCGACTACGTTAAAAGGAGCTGCGATACAATCGGGGTAATTTCCCCGCATTCAGTTTGCGCAAGCGCACATCCTTGAATCGGTTCGGGGGAAAAATTTATAGATCTCCAATCACATCGAAAAGTGACAGTATGGACCTAGCGCATCGTCGCTCACATCTCATGGCAGACCGTTTTTAAATATTTAACGATGCAAATCTTATAGCAAATTTTACATCCGTTCGTAATAAATCCTGGTTTAACTTTAAAACTGATTCCATTTAAGTTTTGTTCATGCTGTTGAATTATGAACATGTAAGGCCTTAATTTCATACAAACTCACCAGTCAAAATTATGCCCTTCTTCCGTTCTCATCCGTCCGACATGATGTTGAAACAGCTCTAATGTTTTAAAAGATAGTTTAAGATCTCGTCCTTATGACATTATTTGCTATTTGTTCAAATCGTTTAATACTTAAAGATTTTCGCCGTAGAACTTAAAAGTAATGTAACTACGGTACTTTTCTTATTTATGGAATTTCAAACCCTCATATGCATGCAAGACTATAGACCTCTCGGGATAAAAATAGAACATAACCATGAAATGAAATCGAAATATTTCCCATACACATTACGTCACAGTTATACATAGACGAAGCAGGTATTATGGGTGGTTTTTGAGTTTCATATTGCGCTAAATTGAACCTTTACGATATGGTAGGTGCTTTAACGAAGTGCTTTTATATTATAGACAACCGATTCTCAACACTATGAAACATTTTATTGTACTAGTCCCTTAATTAAGTAAATGAAAATATAATTTACTCCTCCTTAGATTGTCCCAAGTTTTTAATTTTGTCTTTTACAGACAATGTCAAACGGGATACGAAGAGAGGTTTACGCCACGTTATGTAGATGCTATGTTGTAATACTTTTCATTGGAATCAAACAAGTGAATGCTGGCATTAGCTGTGATGTGAAAAGCGATCAAAACGAAACTGTCACAACTCTGTTCGTCAGTGACACCGTTGACGTCACATTCACTGTGACTTGTACAGATATTTCATCTGACCTTAGAGTCACAATCGAACAGAAAGATCCAAATGGTTTCGAGGTAGTTTTCGATGAACTCATCTTTGATCATGAAACCGAAAACGAATCGTCTGAGAGGACAATGAACGTGACCATCAAAGGTACCCAGCTGACGATCTCAGAGTTTTACGTCATCGCTTTTGACGACACAAATGACAACGACGGTGTTAAGAGAGAATCACTTTTGACCCACTACGTGAAGGTGAAGCGTATTCCGAACAAATTAACACGGGTGATACGATATTCAATAACCGCTACTATCTTCGTCACCATGTGGTTGATCGGGATTACCACGGATACCGCGGTAATCGTCCGTATCCTCAAACGCCCTCACGGAGTGATCATCGGTATGGTTTGTCAATTCTTCATCATGCCCTTCTGTGCATGGTCACTCACCAAAGTCTTCCAAATAGAGGGCGCTCAGGGGTTGGGTCTGGTGTTAGATGGTTCATGTCCGGGGGGAACGATCAGTAACCTCTTCAGCGTTCTCCTTGATGCAGATGTCGTCCTCAGTATCACCATGACCTTCTTCTCTACCATCTTCGCTCTGGTGATGATGCCTTTAAATCTCCTCATCTATGCGTCGTCGTTCACCTCCGCCGGAGAGAAAATACAAACTCCATTCGTGGACATTCTCATACAGCTTGCGTTGCTCTCTGCCCCCGTAGGCATCGGTATATTCCTCGGGTGGCGCTGCCCTAAGGCGAGACGCGTCGCAGAGAAATACGTGAAGCCAGTGTCAGCGTTAGTCGTAGTCTGCTTAGTGAGCACTGACCTACCCTTGAACTACTTCGTATTTTTCTCACCGTGGCAGTACTATTGCGCGCCATGTTATTTCCGTTTATAGGCTCACTCCTGGGTTACGTCATTTCCAAACTGACGAGACTGTCGACGAGAAAAGCCATCGCAGTCTCTGTGGAAACCGGAGTTCAAAATGCGCTACTCGCCTTGTCTGTGTTGACTTTCTCCTACCCACAGCCAGAGGCGGATTTGGCAATTCGGATGCCTTTTTTGATCGTGATGTTTACGTCATTGGAAGGACTGTTGGCGGTACTGGTCTACGTCGTCCTGAAGAAATACTATTGGCATGGGATTCCGTTTCGTTACGAGAAAAATTGAAAGAGAGAGGGGAAAGAAAACAAAAGAAAATACGGAAGCAGACGAAGAGAAGGAACAGACGGCCTGTATATGAAATGAGAAAAAAAAGAAAAAAGAAATGAAATGATTGATTATTTCGATGACGTTACCATAGCGATCTTTTGAAGAGAATGACTTCAATCATCAATCAATTAAGTAGTTACTCATCCTAATTTTCTTGAAATTCGATTACTGTAAGACGATCATACAATTTTGCCAACACTTTCAGTGGCGGATCCTGAATTTGGCAGAAGGGGGAGGAGATGGGGCTGCAGGACGATGGCTGATCACCGTCCTGGGAGAGGGGGGAGGAGTGTCCCCTTCCCCTTTGGTAAATATTGATACCATAGGGTGGCCTAGATGCAAAATGGTGCTACATTTGAGGCTAGATTTGAATGGAATATATCTTAAGGAATTCTTGCTTTTTAATTAATGAATGATTTTATCTTTTCATCTTGCTGAGTGAAATAATTATTCTTAAACTCCCTCTGGATAATTGAGATTTTTTTCCACTTGGCACAGCTCATGCACCTCAGCCCACACCTCTGCCCAGGTCATAATGATTTGTAGAAAAGACTCATGATCTTGGGTGAGGTGTCTAAATGGAGGTCTCACCCCCTCTCCTTGGGGGAAATTTTGGCTGACGCACAAAGTACTAGGTGCAAAATGGTGCTACATTTTATTCTAGATTTGCATTGAATACTTCTTCAGGAGTACCTGCTTTTTAAGAAATGGTTTTATTTTTTCATCTTCTTTGGCATTCTTAGACCCTTCAGGGAATTTTTTTTTTTCACGTGGCACATCCTCCTCATCCCAGTCTACATCCGTGGCCAGGTCACAGTGATTTGAATAAACAACTGATTTCTGAGCTGCGGTTTCCACTCTCCTGTACAACCTTTTTTTTTAACAAACACGTCTCACTTTATACAAAATGCTGCAGTTGTTTGTGCTTTTACATGACACACACACACAAAAAATGTAAATTGTCTCAGTTTTGTCATTACATTTATTTCTGGGTATGTTGCCATCAGGGGGTTTAGAGAGGTTGATAATGCATGCCATGAGTGTATTATTCAAACAACTTTAGAAGTTCAATAGTAAATGAAAACAGTGGAACTGAAACCAGTATTTTAGTATGGGCTGTTCTTCAAACTGTGTATCACTGTCTCTGTCACTGAGTTTGTCTCAAATAAAACAATCTAGAGAGTGAAATCTCTCTGACAGCTTTATCATGTAACAAAGGCATATGATATGTTTTTCTCTCACTTTATGTGCGTCAACTGTATTCATGCTATGTTGAGGTTCTCCATGGTATAGGTTTCAGATTGATGGTTCCACATAGCAGGATTGTAATTTGTTGTATAAGTTACTTTTTCCTTCAGATCACCCAGAATTTCCATCCAAATCAATTGCATGACCTCGAGTGAGACACTAACCATTCAGAGAGTTATCGCCAAAAAAGCTTGAGATTGTTTGAAATTATAGTTGAAGTTTCTTGAAAGTTGAAAGTGGAACGCAGTTTTCTGTGGGCCTTGTTATCCTGGTAATAGATTGAAGTTAGTAATCCAATTCAGTGAGTAACCGCAGAGGATAGTACTCCGCAAACTCTCCTTCACTTATCTTCAACCTTCACTCTGCTTTGGCGGATCTAAAATTCAATCTTAACTTGAATCTCCTCAGTGACGGATCTCCCTGTGTTGGTGGCCTACGAGGCCCGTTTTGGAGTTACATTGAATTCAGTATAATGCACGTACAAACAAATTGGCTTGACGTTTCTATTCTCAGTAGATCTTTATCAGGGTTGAAATAAAACACGAATCCAACATTGAAGATTACACTCATCAACCAAAGGTAAACACGGAACGAGACCCAGTGAGGGAATAAATGTGAAGGGGGTGACGTCCATGGCTCAGGAGACGCACAATGTTGACAAATAACAAAAAAAAGTAGAGCAAAACATGAGAAAAAATGAAAGAAAAGGTAAAGAGCGGCGCCCTCCCCGTCCTGGGAATAATCATGATGTCGTTGTCCATATTTAGCCTTCAGAATCCAAGCAGGCATTCCTGTTGTCATCATTGAATGTACATCTGTTATGAGACTTACAGTGAAAATATTTCAATAATGTACACAGAAGGGTATTCCATCCAAAAAGTGCTGACAGTACTATTTCCTATAGAGTTTACTTGCTGGGCCAAAGAAGGGCGATTTCCGGCGTTCTAAGAATATTTTTTTCTCTATGGTCACTAGACGCTAACCGATTTCGGCGCTTCACTTAGAAGTCCCCCCCCCCCCACATTCCCAGTCCACCCCTAGCCCAAAATCTATAGGAACGTCACTGCAGTAGTTGCACACCATATTTCTGTATCACAGTGAACGCACTCTTTGAGGTCCCGTCATTCATGTACCAGGTTCCCCTCTAGGGAGGAAATTCTAGCTACCTCGAGTCTCCGTCCCATAAGCAACCCTTTGTGACGTCACTGGCGAGTCTAAAAGCCGTTATAACTATGGGGTATGCGAATCCAGGTCTTTAGTAGAGAACGATACAATTTGTGAAACCTGTGCCCTTAATGAAAAGGAAAGACGGTAACAATCAATCGGAGCATTAGATACAGTTGAAGAAAACATAATAATCAAAATAATTGATGTATTAACATTTACATTACATAAAAATTTTTCCCAGTCCGTTTATTTCAAGAACACAAATAACAACATTTAAAAAAAAAGAAGCAAAAGTGGTAAAGATCGACAATAACAGCAACTACTACACTACGAGGTCTGACAATACGAAAGACCATATGACATGAGCAAAGAGACTACCGAGCTGATTAAAACACCGCACTAAACTTTGGTACAAACAGGTGAATACAGAGAATCAATACAGTGAAGCAACTGTGGATAAGTAGAAGATGTCTTGTTCTTAATTACACTCAGGGTATTAATATCATTATAGTTCTTGTTGGTAATTTATTTGAAACCAAGATTTTCATCTTCAATTAATCAATTAATGAGAGATTGTGATCGCTTTGTTTTTCTTTTCTCTTTACATGTAAGAGGTACATTGTAATGGAATTCTTTGTAATGTGTCTTACAAACTGTATAAACGCGTTAGCGTATATCATACTTTCCCGGTATATCAATATCATTTACTCTATAAATAAATGAAAGAAGCGGACTACGTGAAACTTTGATCTTTGGAATGATACAAAAAGGAACGTATAGGTGAAGTATGGTTGTGAAACTAAACAATCCATGATATAGTACTGGTATTCAAGATTCATTTTTGTTATATTTTATGTGTTTTGCAACAGGAAAAGAGATAAAAGAATCCACTTTTTGTTAAGTATTTCTTCAGCTCTTATGGATATGAGGCTGACATTCCACAAACAATCCAAAGTTGGCTAAACTGAAGGAAAAACACATGGAATTACTGTGTGGAGGGAAAAAATACGCGTAAACTTTTACATGTTTCCTACAACATGTTGTCACTGCTTGTAACTGTTTATATCCCAAAGGAATATTATATCTTTAATTGTTAGTAATAATCAGAATATAAACTGTTACGTTTCTAGTGACACTACGAATTTCTGTTAATAAGATTAACCCCGAAGCAAGTTTTCTATCTTAAGGATAGATACGTAAGGACTGTTGAATGACTAAGTATTAAGAAAAAAAAATATTTATAGGCCTAACAACTCTTTCGGCAAGGACATGTTCTTTCGAAAAGTCGTTTGGATTGCCTTTAATCTTCCTCTTTACCAGTGAGAATATGTTTTCAGTGAAAGTCTTGCTGCAATTTGTATTTTTTTTTTGTATTGCAATTACTTAAATATTATGGGGACATTACTAATTTGGGTTCCGATCCTGCTCCACTGTCGTACTTCCATATTTATTTACAGTTCTGTGTTGGTAATAAGTACTTACAGGTAATCGGTAAAGTAGCCATTTTAAGCTGAGCCATCCGTTAATCGCATTTCCATTTTCCAGGAATTACAACTATTCATTCATATCACAAAGTACAGTGACTAAAACAATTGCTGTTTTCCTTTCTGGCTCCTCAGATGGATCCATAATTATCGGTAGAGTGTGACGCCATTTTTTTCGCATGTATGTAAGTGGACGTTCTGGTGAGGGGAACAATTGAATACAACAATCGAGTATCCATGAAAAACAAAAAGGTGGAGTCAATTGTTTTACTACTGTTACATCAAATAGACAAGTAAATACGTTGGGTCTGTATTAGGTAAATTGTTACATATTTGTATACTTATTAAAAAAAATAAGGGTAAAGAGGGTAGAAGTCTTTAGTAATTGATCTTGTGCACTTTCAAGAGACATTATTCGCTTGTTCAAACAGTGCACTAAAATAAAATGTACAAACTTTTCAAAGTAGCAAAAAAAAAAAATAAAATAAAATAAAAAATGAAAGAGTCATTGAAGTATCGTCACGATCGAATCCTAGAGTTTGGTATGTATGACATAATTACACTTTCAGTGCGTCGATATAATAGCTGTGATACAGTGCAGAACTGTAGTCTTTTGAATGATGGAGTTAATGAGTGAAAAGTGCACAATACAAAAGATCACTGCAAGTATTATCCCGACATAATCTTTTTTTTAAAAAATGAGCTAACTATCCTCATGGCGCACTTCGAGTCTCTGGACCCTCCTGCAAACAATCAATGTGACTTTATTGACCAATGAAAGAAAGTTTGGGTCAAAAGAAAAATGGAAACACCATTTTTCATCCAGTCCACCCTAGGCAAGCAAACAATTTTCCAAAGGGTATGGGGGTACCGTCCCGCAAGATCAGTCTTTGATACAAATTACTATGACCTAAGTAGAGATGTGGGCTAAGGTGCGAGGTCTGTTCCAGGTGAAAAAAAATCTTAATTACCCAAGAAAGGTTTATGAATATTCACCCAGCAAGATAAAAAGGGGGAATTCCTGAAGATAAATTCAAATCTGGCATCAAATGTAGCATCATTTAGCTCACCCTATGTGAGCCCTCTGACCCCTTCCACAAGATCAGTCTTTTATGCAAATCACTATGGCCTGGGCAGGTATGTAGGCTGAGGTACAAGGACTGTGCCAGGTGTCAAAAAAAAAACCTCGATTACCCAAAAAAGGTTTAAAAAATGAATAGTTCACCCAGAAAGATGAAAAAAATAAGTTCATTACTTAAAAAGTAGACCTGAAGGTATATTTAATTCAAATCTAGCATCAAATTTAGCACCATTTTCAACCATTCCCCTTCCTCTTTGATCCCCTCCTGTAAATTTTCATATCAGTGCAGTTGGCCAAGTCTAATCTTTGATTTTGTAATTAGAAAATCAATTAAACAAACAATCAAGACAGAGGTTTGAGACTACAGGTCTCTTTTGTTTCACGAACATTGCAGGAACTGCTGATCGATACTTGATTTAAAACAATGGGAAGTAAAAAAGACGGTTTTCCATCTCTAGTAGCAGTAGAAAAACATCTGGTCAATTATAAGTATGTCTATATTCCACTAAAGGTTCCAGACGCCAGTTTAATACAGTTTAAATTGTTACATTTGGTAGATTGACTAAACGCATCTGGACCCCTGTATTTTCATCGAATAAACTTTCTGTACAGAGAACATTTCCTTGCCTCTAAAATCACTCACTCCTCAGTGACACACAAAGTAAAGAAACAAATAGAAATTTACATGTAAATTTAACCAACAAAAATATTATGAAATTCTGTTTATATCTTCTCTAACTTTTTATTAAACAATGAAACATTAATGAGCCAGCAGTTCTAATAGAGACGTCGAATCTGCCACTCGTATCTCTCACTATTTCGTATCTGTTCCTACCTCGTATCTGTCACTACCGAAACAAGTTTCAAAGTTACACTTTTTCAAAGTCAAAGTTGCCGAAGCAAATACATCTTCGCTAAGTTTATTCCTATAGATAAGAAACACCAATATTGTATTGCTATATACTACCTGATATGAAAATACATAGGTATTAATAGGTATTGTATCTATAGCTATTTTAACATAACTTTGATTTGCAGTGGAAGTAATTTGCAGATGGACCATGAAATAATATATTTTGTTTTATGTGACATCTATTTTCCTTCAGTTCTGATCTGATCGATGGAAAGAAAAATGAGGTGTGTCTCTGACTTCTGCAAAGAAAAAGAAAGTCGTTCTATAGGCTCCTTTAGAGCTTTGGTGCTTGGCTTACAGAATCAATTCTTACGCGATTTTTTGACTTCTTGGAGTTACGAATACCACAAACAATTCTTTCCGTTAAGTCCCAACCCCAACCCCCCCTCCCCCCATCACAAAACTACACTCTCAACTGAGCTTGCAAGTGTATGCCATACTCAGATCTCATGAAACTATCATTTTATCTTGGTTACTCGACATTTAAACTTAAACACGTAGTTTTAAAGAAACCTACTTGAGGACTTATCACACTGACAGACGGCCCTTCCTGTGGTGACATTAAAGACTGCTTATATGGTTGGATAAAAGTTTGATACGTCTTCAATTTTGTCACATTCTCTTGTGATGGGCGCTCTTGAAACTCTTGAAATCTTTACAAGGCACCACAAAGTCGGTGCCACAGACTGAAGTTAACACAATGAAAATGCTAACACTTTAAGGTTACAAACCGAAAAGTAAGTTGGACAGAACCAAGACTCTTTCTGTAGAATCTCTTTGAGAAAACGCAAATTAAAATAAAAAAAGATTATACTGTCTGCTCTTGTATTACTTTTAAGCACCTTATCCTTCTTATAAAAAAAGTTAGAAATTGGTTGAACTTGACTTAAGAGCAGACGTCACGTGCACAACTAAGTACTGTATAGTAATCACTATTTTTGAATTTTCGGTTAGCAATTGAAAGTTCCTGCTTAAGATGTTTTCATTAACTTCCTAAATACATTTGTTGTATGACTTAAGCTTATGATAAAATATAAAACGTTCATGAAATGTATGTTACAAAAAAAAAAAAAAAAATCAATATTCTACATGTATTCTACAAGCAGGGCATCTAAGTATTGTAGAACAAATCACAACTGTTGACTTTCTAGTGAGTGAGTGATTTTTAGTATTTCTTGACCTTATTTTATTGATTAAATTTGTATAAAAGTTACCTTTACGTGAGCTTGCTCTGAAGATAATTTCTTGTGATGATTTGCTCTTACGTGGGCATACTATAACGTATATTAATACTCAGTCTTGATTACTGGAGTGTTTCACGTGTTCGTGTGAGTATTTCAAACCTCTGCTATCCTCGGGTGAAACCCCCAACGATCCTCGGGTGGCAGCGACAGTTAAACATGAATGCTTTCCCCTAGAGTTTCAACCTGTCATTCTAAAGAACACGTTTTGAAGAGGATTCACAAAATTTGCTAATCAAATATTAATTCCTAAGTTTTATATTTCTTGTTAAGTATGTATTTTATTATATTTAACACTCAAAAATGATTACTCCCCGACGTTTCTAATGCAAGGTTTTGAAGGAGCAATTGTTTGCGATAGCAGTGTCGCCAATGTGAACATCAAAAAGGTTAATCGGCTTTGTATCCATAGTTAATCCCACCACCTATGATTATATCTTCATCGTATGATTTGTATTTTCCTGTCGCAACGCCCTCTGAGACTGTTGAGATGGGAATGATTCCAGATGAAGCATTTTGCTCTTTCCCTATTTTCTTCTCCTGATTACAGTCACTTTCTTTGGTAACTTGCTTGCTGGTCTTGTCATCTTCGTCGTCGTATGGAACACCGTGCCAGTAAAACCTCTTCAGAAGCATATAAACCAGGATCATGAGAATACCTTCGATTGTAGTAAATATGAGAATCAAATAGGGCAAACGGGTAGCCAGGTCTGCCTCCGGTTGTGGGTAGGAAAGTCCCAAAACGGTCACGGCGATCAAAGCATTTTGAATCCCCGTCTCTATTGCGACGGTGACAGCTTTCTTGGTCGTCAGTCTCGCCACTTTAGAGATAAAAAATCCCGCCGTCCCTCCTACGACTGGGAAAATAACGGCAGCGCAGTAGTACTGCCAGGGAGATGCGAAGATGTACAAATTGAAAGGCAAATCGGTGGCTAGTAAGGCGGTGACAACGAGCAAAGAGACCGGCTTGATGTACCTTTCTGCTATATCTCTCAATTTTGGAAAACGCCATCCGAGGAAGATGCCCAAGCCGACCGGCAAGCCGAGGAAGGACAACTGTATGACGATATCCAAGAACGGGGTTCTTATTATTTCACCTGCAGAGGTAAAAGATGACGCGTATATGAAGAGGTTTAATGGCATCATCCCCAGAGCTAATAGCATCGAGAAGAAAGTCATCGTTATACTTAAGACGTAATCCACGTCTAAGAGGACGCTGAAGAAGTTGCTGTTCGTGCCCCCAGGGCAGGATCCGTCCAAAACCAGGCCCACGCCGGCGGGTCCTCCGATCCCTAACATCTTTGCCAGTGACCACGCAATGAATGGCATTATCAAGAATTGACACAGCAGGCCAATGATCACTCCGTATGGACGTTTGATGATTTGAAGGATGATCTTTGCGTCGGTGGTGATCCCAATCATCCAGACTGTGATAACGACACCCGCCGTCACGAGGTAACGGATTATGCTGGCCACCGTGTTCGGTACACGGTTCACCTTCACGTAGTACGTCAAAAGTGATTCTCTGTTAACACCGTCGTTGTCGTTTGTGTCGTCAATAGCGATGACGTAAAACTCTGAGATCGTCAGCTGGGTACCTTTGATGGTCAGGTTCATTGTCCTCTCAGGCCATTTGTTTACGTTTTCATGATCAAAGGTGAGTTCATCGAAAACTACCTCGAAATCATTTGGATCCTTCTGTTCGATTGTGACTCTAAGGTCAGATGAAATATCTGTACAAGTCACAGTGAATGTGACGTCGACGGTGTCACCGACGAACAGAGTTGAGACAGTTTCGTTTTGATTGCTTGTCACATCGCAGCTAATGTCAGCATTTGCTTGTTTGGTGCCAAGTAATATTATGATAATACAACATCCACTCCAGATCATTTCCGTTATCCGTCGAATGTTGTTTGCCATATTCTGGAGGAAAGAGGGAAATATTATAAACTTTTTCAAATTTAATTTTTTTTTTTCACAACTGGTGTTTGCATGTGTAACCCACAGAAGTAGATGAACAAGACTGTGGTCAGGAATAACTACTCACACACTCACCAAATGACACCGAACATAATGCTCGGTGTCCTTGTTCTATATTGCAAAACAACTCTACCTTTAACATTAGCCACATATAATGCACTGACCGTCCGGGCATTTGTTCGTTCGATATCTAACTATATCTTTGGGGGAAAACAGGGGTAAATACAACCTGTCTGATCTTTTAGATAACTTGATATTATCCAAGAAACTTTTTTTCAATATTTAGCTGTTTGAGAATTATATTATGGGAAACTTTCCTTTGAAAATGCGCTTTATGAGATCGCCTTTTGCCTTATATACATAGTTTGAACTTCACTAACTGTTCCCTGATGTCATTCTGGTTTTATACGAAAATTTCATAGACACTGTAGTTCAAGTATTTTCTCAAGAGTGATTTCTCTCTTTCATTCTGCACTCGCAGAATATGATATGTTAATAGTTAGTCCCAACTGTAACTACATACAACTCTGTTAAAGTTATGCTTTTCACCACCACCTGTAACTTATTTTGCAATATAGACAATATAGAAAACCATCCATAAGTTTAGCCTGGTCATTTCAAGAGCTGTAAAGCGTGGTTAATTATTGACAGCAATATTGCTTTTTTGGTACATCTTTCTCTATTTTAGTTTGTAAATTTTAAAAATGTGTCCATTTTAATGACCACAGAGCCTGAGTCCTGTGTTCATTATGCGTCAATTGCACATGATCAGCTACGTAATCAAAGAAATTCGCTAACTCTGTAATAAGCAATAGCAGCGTTTACCATTTAAAACATATGCAGGACTTTGTCATTTATTTATGAATCCTTTAACCTTGCGCAACAAGTTAATCTAGAGTTGACTGGCTGTTTTTCCATACGATGTTCGCTCCTGAACAGTCGAAATATGCATAACGTGATTTTATATATATATATATATATATATATATATATATATATATATATATATATATATATATATTCTTTTTTAAGCATGTGGAAGTGTGAGTGGTGGTGGAGGGTGGGATATGAACAAATCAATTAATAAGAAAATACAGCCTTAAATGAAACCTAATGTGATAAATAAAGCTAATATACTAAACTAAAAAATACACAACCGACTATTATGGTCTCAATGATAAAACCAAGAAATGAATAATTCATTAAATCACCGTTAATTATAGGGCTATACATTTTAATGTTGTTTACAAGTGGTATCCCTTCATAATGTATACAGCACCCTAAGCTCCCCATATTTCTTTTCAAAATGTCACTGACAAAAGCGTCACAAAAGCTCACGAAAAAGAATGAAAGAAAATATCATACCTACTTTAAGAAAGAGTGTTGACACAATAATTTTGCCTGGATTCCCATTTGTCGTCGAAAGAACGGTTAACCGAAAGGCGACCGTCAGGGTAATGAATTCTGTAAGCTTTCTACGTCTCACTTCTTTTTTTTTTGCCTCTTGTTCTCACTTTAACCAGTGCTCGACCAGCAAGCTCGGAACGCCAGGGTGGTGTTTTCCACAAAGTTATGATCAAAAATAATTTTTGTGTGTAGTAAAGACAGTTCAAGGTTCATATGACGTTTGTTTGGAATAGAAGTTAAGTTTCAGTTGAACGTGTTGGCAGCACACTCTATGTTGCACAATGCTCTTTCAGAATCTATTATTTTGGTTTTATTCCGTAAAAAAATCTGTAAAATGTATACACATCAACATGACTTGAAAGAAGGTGTAAAATTACACATTCTGCATTCCAATAAATGACTAGGTGGGTGTCACAGAAAGAGAAGTTTAATATTTCGTCCCCGTCTGAATTGTTCATATCATAAAATGTGTCATTTTGTGTGTAATCTTGATCCAGATTTTAACCACTGTTTTCTAATATTAATATGTATTTTCTGTTTGAAGGCCCTGTTGCTATATGATTTCCGTTGATTCTCCATTACCCCACGTTGGTCTTGACTTGCTATTAAAGTGTACCTTAAGTCGGGAATTACAGGAAAAATGTATCATTGTGGTAAAATATCAAATCTAATTCAGCCAACCTCATAGCCTGTTCCATGACAAAAATGTTTGAAGATATTCACGTAATTTGAAACAGTCAATTTCGCAGTAATAATTTGTGACGTCTCCCTCGTACTATTTCCAATACCGGCCTTTTTTTCTTTTGAAATTGAAATGTTTATATTAGTTTGAAAAGTTTACTGTTCACTCGTATAACATGTTGTATGGAGAGGGATTGCAATATCATAACTTTTGGACAGTGATCACATTTCGTGACAATGTGCAATGGTGTTCGAGAAAACATAGAGAAAAATAGTAAGTTGAGTAGTAGAAGAATGACCTTACAAATTATTAAGTAAATTACCGTTTCCCTTAATATGAAATATTTACTTTCGCAATAATCTGGAATGTCATCTTGTCCAACCTAACTCACATTACCTCGTCGTCTTTCCTTTTGAAATTTAAATGTTTGTATACAAGTTTTTTTTATCTTATATAAAATATTGCATGGACAGGGATTGTCAGGACAGTGATAACATTTTGTGACAATGTGCAATGGTGTTCGAAAAACACAATAAAGTAAGTTTTATACAAAACAAAGAAAGTAATTTGGATAATATAAGGCTGAGATAAAATATTGTTTGGCTATCTACCATTTTAATTGAGTGAATAAGCTTCAAATGTTATATTTCATCGCAGAAATGTCCTGTGAAGATGGTAGATTTGATTATTTGAATATTCATTTATAAAGCTTTGTGACATGTAGAGTTGGTATATTCCACGCAATAATGCTGATGAGTGTTAAACTCATGACGACGTGTGTTTGAAATGTAAACTTTAATGGAGACATTTCTTGTTCGTCGATATATGAAGTTGGGCACAAACGGTTTGTCTTTGTGCTTTGTGAAGGTCAAAGGTCATTTTGTGTCATATGGGTGAACTTCTACCAACGTATTAGCCTCTAAATCCCAAGAAGTAAAGTTTTGAACAAAATTCATAGTTGGTAGTGTAAATGTAACAATTCAGGTAGGAGAAAAGTTTTAAGTCGATGGTTCACGGTCAAAGGTCGGTTACAGTGGCCGAGGCGCTTTGTTTGTTTTTCCACTTTGATACCCACAATTAACACTTAAAATTATCAGATTTCAATCAAGTCACGTTTTCTGAAATAGTAAATTGAGGTAACTGAATGCTTTTATCGTAAATTTGACATCGGCTTAAGAACGATTATGTTCCATCCATTATAGAAGAAACTCCTTACCCATTTGTTAATCCTAATTCTGACTTAGAGAGGAATTTGTAACACCCTGATGTAAAACAATATCGATATGGAAGTAGGAATAAAAATTAGGCCACTGGACTGCACTACAATATCTGAGGCAGAGAAGCTTGGTTTGACCTTCTTGTCATGAAGGTAAACTACATTCTGTGCCATGAGCTTTATTTCTTTTTTCATGAAATCCCAGGTTCGGATATTGATTTTAATCGATCAACCTTAAAAAAAAAAAGTGGCGTATGGAGGTGTGGTCGTTCGTGAAATCTCAAGTTTTTAAATTGGCTTTTGGCCTCACATCAAGCTTAGTCCGTAATTTGCTAATTTCTCTATCATACACAGCTTATATTGTACAACAGCAATATAGGAAAATGTAACACAAGAAACTACCGTACTATGCATGTTTTATCGAATTTTAATCTATAGTTAAATGTGGTTTACGAACTAATTGTTGAAATTGGTTGTCGGTATCACGGGGTCAAGAAACTGTCACGCTTTTGGTCAATAACCATAATCTATACATGGGTACTTCATGAATAAAGTCCAAGAAGGCCATCAACGAGTGGCATTAAGCAACGTATATGACGGACCCTCAATTCATTTACAATATACATATATATATTGTTTGCACTTAATTATAAACAGTATGATAGTAAAACAGCGGCGAAATATCTGAAATCACTTTTCAGCCAAGGCAGTGACGTCCACGAAAACGTGCTCAGTTTTGGCTGGATCATTTTATTACAGATTGTTATGCTGTAAATATTTAATAACTAATCCGAGTGGTGTATCTTTCAAAGTTGTAACGAAGGTCAGTCACTTTTGATATACAAGAGTAAATGACATGCTACGTGGGCCTCATATCATCATCGAGTCGTTAAACTATCGATTCTTTTTCCATATTTTGTTTATTTGAAAGCGTGAAAGATTGACTTCGAGCAAGGTAATTCTGGTTGTAACGTTAGTTTTAAGGCACATGTAGGATTTCCTTTGAAACGACACGAAAATACTACATTTACGGTAATTTACAATGAAAGGGGCTATACGGTGATGAACTGCAGAAGGTAAAGCTTTCACTCTATTGCAGAGAGTAGCTATCACTTCGTTTTAAAACTGTTAGGGAGATGTGACTCCTGCTAAACTGTTGTATGAAATATCCAAGTTGATTACAAAGTACCTATTGTTGGGTAAAATTTTATCGGACGAGGGTCATGTTTAAATAGATTTAAGTTTCTTTTTTTTTTTACCTAACAGTTTAGTATGGACACACATAACCAGACTGGTTTAAAGTTTATCCACATGTATTTAGGGTGAACTGATGGCATTGAAAATTCATAGGCTAACAATAATGTTGCCCGAATTAATGTGACTTCGCTGTATTTAACGATTTTTAACAATTACCAGAAAATCGATTTAAAAATTTCATTAAAATGTAAACAAAAGATTAAAGACATTTAAGGGCAAACAGTAAAATTTCGCATGCTTGTTATTCATTATCTTGCTTCCTCTCGATGTCTTTTTGTTCCTTGAAGATAATGGCAATTCAAATAGACCACGTTGCGATAATTGCTCTGTGTTTGACCTTACTGTGCTGTGACTGCGTTCCGGCAGAATCAGACGATGGAGGTGGAATTACCTACTCAGTCGAACGGAAACCAAATGAAACTACGACGGAGCTCTTTATCGGATCAACTGTTAATCTTACTTTCGAGATATCCGTTTTCGGTAAACATAAAGGGATTATAATGATAATTGTACCTGAAGACAGAAATCACTTTGACATGGAGTTCAATGAGCTTCACTTTGAAGTACAAGCTACCGACGAGTTCCAAGTTCAAGTGATGGAGGTGAACATCACCGGTACTACTCTCATCATCTCCGAGTTTTCATTAGTTGCGGTGTACGAAAGTCAAGATCGCGATCATATTTTGACCCATTTTTTGAAAGTGAAAAGAGTGCCAAACAAAATAGCTTGATAGTTCATTACTTGACGACTGCGATGGTCGTAGTCCTGGTCTGGCTACTGGGAATCACTACTGACTACAAAATCATTGTCAGTAACTTTAAACGTCCATACCCTCTCATCATTGGAATGTTGTGTCAATTCATCATCATGCCATTCTCGGCATGGTTGCTGGCCAAGATCTTCAAGATCGAAGGAGCAGCTGGCCTAGGGTTGGTCTTGGACGGTTCCTGTCCAGGGGGTACGAACAGTAATCTCTTCAGTGTCGTTCTCGATGTTGATTATGTTCTAAGCATCACCATGACCTGTTCCTCAATCGTGATCGCTCTGGGGATGATGCCTCTCAATCTTTTCATTTACGGCTCGGCTTTTGTAGAGGCAGGAAAAACCATCAAAACTCCTTTTCAAGACATATCTATTCAACTTCTATTCCTCGTGATACCTCTTTGTTTTGGAATTTTCTTGGGATGGCGTTTGCCGAAGTTCAAAAAGTTTGCCGACAAATATTTGAAACGTGCTTCTGCCTTGCTATAGGTTCTTTTAGTGTCGATCGAACTACCTTTCAGTTTATTCATTTTTGAGTCTCCTTGGAATTACTACACCGTCGCCATTATATTTCCCTTCATAGGTGGAATTGCAGGCTTCCTTATTTCTAAACTAACGAAGTTAACGAATCGAAGATTTGTAACAGTAGCTTTGGAGACAGGTATTCAAAATGCAGTACTAGCCGCTGCAGTGCTGCTGTTCTCATTTCCCCAACCAGAATCCGACCTAGCACTCCGTCTTCCGTACTTAATTGTAATTTTTACAACGGTGGAAGGACTGCTGCTATCAATGTTATACACTATCTTGAAAAAATACTACTGGCACGGCGTTCCATATGATGACCATAATATAGTAGATATCACTAAGAGAGAAAATGATATCAAGACACCAGATCCGATATCAATTATTTCTTCAAAGAGTATCTCTAATGATGGCAGTGAATATCAGGTGACCACCGGCCAAGTTAATAATGCTTTCCAACAAGACCAAATCAAACATTCGTACTGATTTCATAGATTTGACATGATTAAACAAGCGAGATCTAAAAGACAGAAACTTGAAAAGAAATCGTTTGTTAATAGCTTAGGTCATTGCTATGCACCACAATATATTTCTTTAAAAATGGAAATTTTAACATGACTTTGATTGAGCTGCTTAATATCACATTTTACTTTTAAACAGGACATATATCGATATATTGTATATGTAGAAAACAGCACATCTCACCAGGAAATTGCTAATAAGGTGTCAGAAATACCTTCTCTGCAGAATGATTTCGCTTACAAAGTAATCTTCAACACTGAAAAAAAAAAAAACATTTCGTCAAATTTGAGTCTCTGTAGCCTAATTCTAGGATGAAGTCAAAGATATCTTTAACTGCGTCTCCGATAGACTAATAGACAAAATCAGTGTATCCGAGTCTAAGTGCACGCCTCAACTGGTGAAACAGAACATACATACAAAAAGTAGGTTGATTGAACAATCAATGGGCAACGGAAGAACTCTTGTGTGATACAACTGAGTGGACTTTTTTCTCTTCGTAGATTATTGCTCTTCTTTATAAAGTAAATACACTACAAAAAAAAAAAATAAGAAAAAGACGCTGTCTTTCTTGAAGAGTGAAAAATGACATTAAAAAAATTAAATGACAAAGAATAAAAATTCAATTCCCAAAGGCAACTGATGATCGCAACTTACATTGTAAATAAATGCAAAAATTGCAAAAGTGTTAATTGATTTCATTAAAGGGAGAAAGGTATTTACACATTGCCTGCATACGTTGCTCTTGGACGCTTAATGAAAGATAAAACGCCTTGAAAGTATCTATTTTTCTAATGAATAACATCAACACCGCAAACAAATGAAATCAATAGTAATAAAGAATTAAATATGTTATATACATCAAACATAAAAGATAGAAAGAGAGAAATATGGAAAAAGAATAAGGCAACTTTGAAAAACAGCAAAAGAGACACATTTGAAATTCTATTCCCTCTCCTAACCTTCAAAGACTTCCAATTAAAGATCAACACAATGCTACGTTGTAAAATATGTATGAAAAGGATTTTAATGGCACCAGAATTAAAATTTCTTGGACATATGAAATGCGAGAACCTTTATTCTTTTCATTTTATTTCATTCATTTGTTTCTTCGCAACATAAGTATAAATCAAAACAGAATTGCAAGTATGGTAACATACAAAATAAAGGTAAGAAATTAGGTTTCACAATTTAGAGAAAGAAGCTGTTTCCTAGGAATGAAAAATTCCAACTTCCACAAAGAAGTTGTTTCCTAAGAATGAAAAATTCCAACTTCCAGCAAAAATAAGCCTATGTACAAACGTTGTTTCCTCACTTACTAAGGTTAAGTACACTTATTGTCCATACAAACAGTTTCAGCAAACAGACAGGGTATGTTCTTTCCATGGATCCAATGTAAAAACGGTTAGAACTTTTCGTTGTTACACATACACTTGTTTAACATGGGAAACATTATGTTTCATTTCATGAAAGTTTTGTCTTAACATATGTAATTTTTGTGGTTCAGAATTCAGCAGTTGTTGTTCATTAGGAAAAATAGGAGACGGTTCGTAACAACATTAAAATGATGTTTCAAAACATTCATGGACATATTGTTGTTTTTGTTGAATCATTGTATTCTAGCAATATCATGACAATGCACGTATAACTTTGTTGATTTTAAAGAGGTGAAATGTGTATATGATAAGTGAATAGGAACAAAAGGAACATTTAATCCTACACACAGACATGGATTTTATACATAAACTTCTTTATGTGTTCAATGACATTGTTGCAATATTTCTACAGAACATATAAATTGTTTTCATCAAAATGATATAACGTCAAAACATTTTCATTATAGAGCACATTTATTGATGATATTTTTAAACGTTAAAGACAAAAAACTAATCACTCCAGACTGTTTCAATTCTCCCAATCACTTACGTCTAGACTCTCTCAAAGGCTGTCTAAAATTCCTGAACTTGTGTAATCAATGCAATGGATCCCTGTATACGGTGCGTAGTATGAGCGACTTTGCATCTTTGCAAATTTGCTGTCAATCAAAGAGTAGAACCAGTTGAGATTCCGCTATCCGGAAACCAAAAATATAGCTTGGAGTGATGATTTTCTGCCTTTGATATTTCGACTTGAGAAGGGCGTTCTGATATGTCTCATAATGTTTCAGTGCATTGTTTCCTATATTCGGAGAAAAATAATGAAAACAAAAGACATAATATCGTCTGTAGAATATCATCAGTGTAAAAAACCTATTAACTAATATTTTTGACAATATTTAAATTACATTCAGTCTGCTACATTGATCCGAATACTCTTTCCTATACAGGTAGCCATGTAAAGTGTATGACTTGTGTAAGAGGTCTGTTGGAAATGTACAAGGGTCACTCAAATATGTATGCTCCATAGCAGTAACATTGAAATAATGTTTGAATAACACTGATTGAAATGTTCAGTGACAAAGATCTGAGTACCGTAATGCAAACCTATTTTATGAAAGCATAATATTGTAAGAATTTCAAAAAAGTTAGTACATTTGTGTGATTTTGTGGAATTTTAAGAGGTGAAATGTGATTGTGGTTAATGAAAATAAAGTGGAATTAAAGATCACATACCATGCAGAAAAGTTAACCGATTATCCAACAACCCCCAGTTGAAAAATTTCGTATAATGTTTGACATGATGTCTTAAAGAATTGTTACAATTGTATTAAAGTGAGTTCAAAAATTTTCCACTGATAACATTTCGAAAACGTCTTAAAAATTGTTTCAGGCAAAACATTTTTTAAATCTTTAAATATAAGATTATGGTCTTCACATAAACTTTCCATTTACATTAGTCATAATGAAATATAAGTGTTGAATGAACATGATGTGAATTATCATATTTCACTTTTTACACATGTTCGTTTATTCTTCAGGAACATCTTTTTTTTAAGACGATAGCAAAAGACATGCAAATATAATGTTACAAAAAAGTTTAAATAACATTGTAATGTTACCGCATTATATTTACATCACGTTTTTAAAATGTATTACAAAAACATTTTCAAATGATATTCTTGTAAAACGTTGCAAAACCGTTGTGTGTTTGCTGGGATGTCCATAAACGACTTAACTACCGATGGATAATTTTGTCAAGGTCCTTGTAAACCTCGACTAATTGCTAGTAAGTTATCATTTTTTAAATTACATGACCATTAACCGTAACTATTTACGATTTTTTCAGATCCTAGCTTATGTTTGTCCATCATGTCTTCATCAGAAAATTTAAATCTAAATTATATCACAACCGGTCAACAGGATTTGTGTCTCTGCCTGAAGAGGAGGTGGACAAGCGGTGTCGGGGATTCCCAATACAGTTTACCTTGTTTGTCTTAATGACGATCAACAAAACGTTTACTCAAACTTACTGGCAATCCGCTGATAGCAAAATCAAGCATCTAAGCTCCCTTTGGGGGACATAAATTTCTCCCCTCAGACTTCTTTTCAAACTCTCGGTTTTGTTCCAACACCATGTACATGCTACTGCGTAACCTGGGTAGTTTACTGTTTGCTTGTTTACTCTAACGATATTTCATTTATGTATATTGACAACTGGAGGATGTCAATAGGTAGACATGAATCTACTGCGCATGTTCATTTACTTTTATGCTGCAACTTTTTATTCATTGAAAGAAGAGATCTGTCAATCAATCAATCAATCAATCAATCAATCAATCAATCAATCAACCAACCAATCAATCAATCAATCAATCAATCAATCAATCAATCAATCAATCAATCAATCAATCAGTAGCTGTACTATGTATCCTTTGTCTTGATAACATTAATTGTCATCTCTAAAGTCTTATTCAAATTTGAATTTGTCACATATCAAGTTATTTTGTGTTTCTCTAAGATTACTGATATACATATTACTGATATTGGGCAACTCCTCACTACGTCATTGTATATGAAAATATATCCATGTAACAGCTAATCAACCTACTTTGAATTTTTTTCTGCTCTTTTCTTGTTTAACAAAGAACGCTGTCATACTAGTAATGTTGATATCACAACATCGAAAGACTTTTGGCCATAGCGGTCTTAGAAAATACTGACTGTTATGTGCACATGTGCAGGTTATAAGTACAACGGAAGAAAATTGCCCTAATTTGTGCGTACGGGTATTCATTACCCAAATGAGGGGAAGTACCTTCAACGCATTTCCCAGTAGAGAATTATTTTATTTGGCACTGTAATATAAAGCACGTTGGTTGTGTGTAAACGTAAAACATTAAAGTAAGGTAACATAACCCTATTAATTGTCCCATGGACTTACACACTAAATCGTAAAAGTAATATGGTCTTCCAAGCCTTGTCGAAGTTTTCGCCATGTATGAAACATCACTTTACCCAAAGCTGACGTTTCGAACATTCATGGCACTTCCAAGTTTCCGTACCTTAGGTGATAAGATTTTACTCTAGAGGTCAACAGAGTTTTGATGTGAGTGAAGAGGTTTTATGGAAAAGCGTTTTCTCCACCTACCTAAAAAGTTGTAAAGATAATAGATAATACTTTATTCAGCCAACTGCATAAAATAAAAATGGCTTTTGTGTGATCCACAAAAGCTCTCTAAAATACATGATACATAAAAACATAATAAATATATAAAATGTGCAAATGATAAGAAGGGAATAAAGAAAAATTAAATAAAGAATTACATATATGTACAAAACAATGCTGGCCACGTAGACACATACACATGTAAAACAAAAAGCAAGAGTATATATTACACACAAACAAACTAAAACAAACAAAAAATAAAAGTTACCGACTGTTTGTGAATATTGAAAGTATTTACCGAAGAAGGATAAAAACTGTCTGTGAAGCATTCAAAACCCCTAAAAGTCTGTGATCTAAAGATCTAATGAAGAAACTTAAAATAAAGTGTTTGTGGATCGAAAAATATTTTCTTCACGATCAAAGGTCATAACATCGTCAAAATGGCCTAATTGGCTCAATGTTTATATCCGTATACTACGTATATTTCCCCTCACTTGCTTTCTCATCCAAATTACAAGAAACCCTATTTTTTGCAAAATAATGAAAACATTTTCTAGAGCCTTTCATCGACGGTGAACACTTGACCACTTGCGGCGAAATCTCCTTCCTGCTATATAGAGTGCATAACTTCTATACAGAGAGATATATAACTGCTGATATATCTGCAGTAGTCCCCTGTCTGAAAACACGTAAGTGCAGAGGGGGGGGGGGGGTTGGAAGCAAGACTGGTGTGGAAGTGGTTTTCTTTTCCGGCAAACACTAGCTAAAAATGTCCAACCAGCACTACCCGAGGTAGTGATGTGCGCAATATATCAAAAGTGGGTGGCTATGGTGGGGGCTGTGGTGGTGTGACACCAGTCCCGAGACATGACTCTGTCGGTAAAATGAGTAATCACTTGACAAATGTCGGGCTGATTCTTTCGGAAAACGAAAATTTAGGTTGCACTACCCACCACCCGGTTGAGCTAGCACTACCTTTTTGGGTGATTCTCATCGTGTTCCGTTGCCGTATGACCACAAAGACCGTGAGTGACTTTTATTTTGAAAAAAGTCTTTGTAATAAGGCCGTACTGTATCATATTAAGTCATATTGAGTAACTTGTCATTGTTAATACAAACTAAAGTTGATAAAACTAAAGAAATATATACAACATAATTCATAATTTTACCAAATTTTGTGTCGTAAGTATACGGCGAAGAACGTCCAATGATTTTAAGGCGACAGGGTTTTTCCATCGAACAAAATGCTGACAATGATATTCCATGATCTTACTTAACAGAGATTTTGAAGTGACATTTTCGTGCCGATCCTGGGATTTTATCCACACGTTTCATTTTCTCTCCTGGCGCAATAATGGTTGTCAACTGCGTATAGTCTTCCCACAATTACCCCCTAGTTAAAAAAACCTGGATGCGCAACTGCAGTACAAGGTACACTCCATTTAATATCACCGCACACGGTAGACTTAGTCTTAATGATCTACCATGATATTTTCCTGAGGCAACGTCATTCATTGGTCAGCTCTTTCTCTCAAATCAAAAAAACAAAACAAAACAAAGAGCAACACCCCTACTTGTAAGAAGTGAGTCTTAGAATTTACAATTAAGAAGTTACTGACAATACATGTCTGTCTTTTGGCATACAACAAAATACGTCAAAATGAGTGTTCCTATTCATAAACGGCATGCGCAATTTTTAGTAGAACAGTAAATTAACAAACTAACTTTGTGTTCTAAAATATAAAGAGTATTTTGCAGAAACTTACAAGGCCAGATAGGCCTGGGAAGAACAATTTTCTGCGATCTAACGTGCATTTTTGGCGAACATTAGTTATTTACCCTTACGTCAACCCCTTTTCCTTTTCAGTCCCAACCCCTATGATGCAAAAAAACGTTGGGTTACGTTACTATTTAGTATGTATTTGCTCTGCCCCAAATTGGCTCGACGGCGGAGAAACCCAGTTAAAAAACAAACAAACAAAACAGGCAGCCTGTCAAAAAATGTAAAACTTCGAACACATCTCTAACATATGGCCATAACTGTCCCCGGATTAAATGTTAACACCTTGTGGTTCAGGCTTTCTCGTCCTCTTCTCATCGTCTTCCTTGCTTCTATCTCATATTTGTCTTTTTTTCTTTCTCTCCGTCGTCCCCTGTTGTTACAGACTACTTGCTTCACTCACATTCTGTGATGTCCCTTACCCCTTACCCATGTTTCTTTCGTTTCATACCCTTCATTTCATCTTTTTGTTTGTAATGCAAGGAAAATGAAGAGGTAGGGGAAGGACCAAATTCGTCACTCTGCAGATACTGTCTCACTGGCAAGACACTCAGTGGGACAAATAAGATATTTTTATTACCCTTCATAGTTTACTACCTTGAGAAACTGGGTCTTTAACCGCTCAATAATGTCGTGACACGCACATTAAAGCATTTTCAAGTCTGGCTGGTATCGAGACCCCGGAATTTGAATGTCACTGCAAAGGTCAATCAACTTTTACAGTGATGTGCAGTAAATTCTTAAGCAAACATAGTAAATCACATTATTTGATTACACACAATTTTATTGTACACATTTATCTCCAAAGATGTTTCATAACGTTTCGTCAGAGTGTCTCGTTTTACATAAAAGTGTTGGCACACAAGCAGTTCGCATCATTATCGGTGACTGTCATTATCGATTCTTTTGTCCGTGAATGGTTTCAAAAGGTTTTCAAAGACGGAGGTAATTTTTCTTTTAAACAGTTTAAGTTTGTTGATAACCATCATCAGTATTTCTTGTAAAAAAGGACATTACTTTGATGGCAACATACTAGTAAAATTGCTACGAAATGATAAAGTGTACAAATTGTATAGCCACCAATGAAAACAACCAAAATTGAGTTCACTAATGTTGCAAGACGTTCCAGTAATTAGCTGGATGTAACATACATTGAAGAAAGTACCAAGGAAATAAATTCTATAATTTCATTCCAGGTACATCATCAAATGGTATATCATATCAATAGGTTATGGGTTTTGTTCGTTTTCTTCTCCGTGGTGAGGAGTGGAGAGGTCGGCAAGGCAGAGGGAATAGATGCATAAATTACGTCATATGTAAGTTAAGCTTACATGAAGACTTCCACGTGAAATGGGAAGAGAAGAGATAAAGTATCCCGCAAAACAATCATTCATCGTAGAGAGTAGTAGTTACAGGCCATATACGTTATCCTTATGTCTTCCTGTTTTTGTCCTTTGAAGGCAATGGCAATTCAAGTACACCACATTATTGCTCTGTGTTTGACCTTATTTTGTTGTGACTGCGTTCCGGCAGAATCAGATGAAGAGGTTGAAATTACCTACTCAGTCGAACGGACACCAAATGAAACTACGACGGAGCTCTTCATCGGATCAACTGTTAATCTTACTTTCGAGATATCCGTTTTCGGTAAACATAAAGGGATTAACGTGACACTTGTTCCGAAAGGCATAAATCATTTTGAAGTGGAATTCAATGAGCTTTACTTTGAAATACAAGCTACCGACGAGTTCCAAGTTCAAGTGATGGAGGTGAACATCACCGGTACTAATCTCATCATCTCCGAGTTTGCATTAGTTGCGGTGTACGAAAACCAAGATCGCGATCATATTTTGACCCATTTTTTGAAAGTGAAAAGAGTGCCAAATAAAATAGCTTTGATAGTTCGTTACTCAGTGACCGCGATGGTGGTAGTCGTGATTGGGCTTATGGGAATCACTACCGACTACAAAATCATTGTCAGTGTCTTAAAACGTCCATACCCTCTCATCATTGGAATGTTGTGTCAATTCATCATCATGCCATTCTCGGCATGGTTGCTGGCCAAGATCTTCAAGATCGAAGGAGCAGCTGGCCTAGGGTTGGTCTTGGACGGTTCCTGTCCAGGTGGTACGAACAGTAATCTCTTCAGTGTCGTTCTCGATGTTGATTATGTTCTAAGCATCACCATGACCTGTTCCTCAATCGTGATCGCTCTGGGGATGATGCCTCTCAATCTTTTCATTTACGGCTCGGCTTTTGTAGAGGCAGGACAAACCATAAGAACTCCTTTTCAAGACATATCTATTCAACTTCTATTCCTCGTGATACCTCTATGTACTGGAATTTTCTTGGGATGGTGTTCGCCAAAGTTGAAGGAGTTTACAGAGAAATATTTGAAACCAGTATCTGCCTTCTCATTGGTTGTCTTGCTGTTAATCGACTTACCTTTCAATCTCTTCATTTTTGACTCCCCGTGGAATTACTACATCGTCTCTGTTATATTTCCCTTCATAGGTGGAATTGCAGGTTTCAGCATATCGAAACTAACGAAGTTAACGAATCGAAGATCTGTGACAGTAGCTTTGGAGACAGGTATTCAAAATGCACTATTAGCCGGTGCAGTGTTGCTGTTCTCATTTCCCCAACCAGAATCCGACCTAGCAACTCGTGTTCCGTATTTGATTGTAATTTTCACAACGGTGGAAGGACTGCTGCTATCAATGTTATACACAATCTTGAAAAAATACTACTGGCACGGCGTTCCATATGATGACGATAATATAGTAGATATCACTAAGAGAGAAAATGATATCAAGACACAAGATCCGATATCAATCATCTCTTCAAAGAGTATCTCTAATGATGACAGTGAATATCAGGTGAACACCGGTCAAGTTAATAATGCTTTCCAACAAGACCAGATCAAACATCCGTGCTGATTTCATAGATTTGACATGATTAAACAAGCAAGAGCTAAAACACAGAAACTTGAGAAGAAATCGCTTGTTACTAGCTTAGGTCATTGCTATGTACCACAATATATTTCTTTAAGGAATGAAATTTTAACATGACTTTGATTGAGCTGCTTAATATATCACATTTTATTTTAAAAGGAGTAACTATACCCCTTGAAGAAGATGTCAATTTGTTAAAATGTAAAATTCAGGACATATATCGATATATTGTATATGTAGAAAACAGCACATCTCACTAGGAAATTTCTAATACGATGTATGTGCGTTTTTTTTCCGGAGGAAGTGAGGGAACTGGGAAGTGAGATTGTCACAGGTGGGATCGAAACTTCGACTTAATTCACAAACGCCCTACGTCTGCTCCACTGTGTTTGTATTTTGATGTTAAGAAATTTTAATGTTCAGTGCTTTGTTAGCTGTGCTGAAAGAAATGACCGTCATTTTGCTTGAACGAAATAACAGTAAACCCCCTAATTTTAATCTATTTCAAACATACTCAGTTTCAAGACTGCTATTTGAATTTCAGAGTTCTTCCTTGTCAAATGAAAGTATTTGGGTGTCAGAAATACCTTCTCTGCATAATTGTTCCGCTTACAACTTAACCTTCAACTCTTAAACAAAACAGTCCATTTATCAGATTCTAGTTGCACGCCTTAATTGATGAAACAGAACAGACATACAAAATGTAGGTTAATTGAACAAACGGAAGAACTCTCGTGTGATACAACTGAGTGGACTTTTTTCTTTCGTAGATTATTTCTCTTCTTTATAAAGGAATACATTACAAAAGAAAGGAAAAAAGACGCTGGCTTTCTTGAAGAGTGAAAAATGACTTTAGAAAGGAAATTAAAGGATGAATAATAAAAACTCAATTCCAAAGGCAACTGATAATCACAACTTACATTTTAAATAAGAGGGAAAATTGCAAAAGTGTTAACTTGATTTCATTTAACGGAGAAAGGTATTTACACACTGCCTGCATACGTTGCTCTTGGACGCTTAATGAAAGATGAATTTCCTTGAACGTACCTTTTATTCTAATGAATAACATCAACACCGCAAACAAATGAAATCAATAGTAATAAAGAATTAAATATGTTATAAACATAAAAGATAGAAAGAGAGAGAGAGAGAGAAAGGAAATAAAGAAAAAGAATAAGGCAACTTTGAAAAACAGAAAAAGAGACACATTTAAAATTATATTCCATCTTACTCCTAACCTTCAAAGACTCCTAATTAAAGATCCACACAATGCTACTGCAAAATACGTATATGAAAAATATTTTAATGATATGGGAATTACAATTTGTTTGACATATAAGATGCGAGAACCTTTATTCTTTTCATTTTATTTCATTCATTTGTTTCTTCGTATAAATCAAAACAGAATTGCAAATATGGTAACATACAAAATAAAGATAAGAAATTAGCTGTCACAATTTAGAGAGAGAAGTTGTTTCCTAAGAATGAAAAATTCCATTCTCCAACTTCCACAAACAAATTGTTTCCTAAGAATGAAAAATTCCAACGTCCAGCAAAAGTAAGCTTATGTAGAGACGCTGTTTTCTCAATGACATATTGTCTATAAAACAGTTTCAGCAAACAGACAGAATATGTTCTTCCCATGGATCCAATGTAAAAGACGGAGAGAACTTTTCGCTGTTACACATACTCGTTTAACCTGGGAAATATTATGTTTCATTTCATGAAGGTTTTGTCTTAACAAATGTGATTTTTGTGGTTCTGAATCCAGCAGTTGTTATTTAATACGAAAAATAGAAGACGGTTAGTAGCAACATTGAAATGATGTTTCAAAATATTCATTGATATATTGTTGTTTTTGTTGAATCATTGTATTATAGCAATATCATGATAATGCACGTATAACATTGTTGATTTTAAAGAGGTGAAATGTGTTTATGATAAGTGAAAAGGAAAACAATGTAACATTATATCCTACACACAGAGGTAAATTTTATACATAAACTTCTTTATGTGTCCAATGTCATTGCTACAATATTTTTACAGAACTTATGAAATGTTTTCATGAAAATGTTGTTATAACTTCAAAACATTTTTAATATAGAGCACATGTATGGATGATATTTTTAAATGTTACAGACAAAAACTAATCACTCCAGACTGTTTCAATTTTCCCAATCACTTACGCCTAGACTCTCCCAAAGCCTGTCTAAAATTCCTGAACGTGTGTAATCAATACAATGGATCCCTGTAAATGCTGCGTAGTATGAGCGACTTTGCATCTTTGCAAATTTGCTGTCAATCAAAGAGTAGAACCAGTAGAGATTTCTGTTATCCGGAAACCAAAAATATAGCTTGGAGTGATGACTTTCTGCCTTTAATAATTCGAATTGCGAAGGGTGTGCTGATGTGTCTCATAATGTTTCAGTGCATTGTTTCCTACATTCAGAGAAAAATAATGAAAACAAAAGACATGATGGGGTCTGTAGAATATTGTCAGTGTAAAAAAACTATACTAATACTTTTGACAATTTTACAATTGCATTCAGTCTGCTACATTGGTCTTAATAGGTAGCCGTGTTAAGTATATGACTTGTGTAAATAGCTTGTTGGAAATATACAAGGGTCACCCTAATATGTATGCTCCGTAGCAGTAACATTGAAATGATGTTTTAATAACACTCATTGAAATGTTCAGTGACAAAGATTTGAATAGCGTAATGGAAACATATTTATTTCATACATATTTTCAAACATATTTATTTCATGCAAACATATAAATTATCAAAGCATAATATTGTAACAATTTCATAAAAAGTTAGTAAATGTAGTGGAATTTTGTAGAATTTTAAGAGGTGAAATGTGATTGTGGTTAATGAAAATAAAGTGGAATTAAAGATTACATACCATGCAGAAACGCTTACTGATTATCCAACATCCCTCAATTGAAAATTCCGTCTAATGTTTGACATGATGTCTTAAAGAATTTCATTAAAGTTATTGCAAAAATTTTCCACTGTTAACATTTCGAAAACGTCTTAAAAATTGTTTCAAGCAAAACACTTTTCTAATCTTTAAAAATAAGATTATGGTATTCACATAAACTTTCTATTTACATTAATCATAATGAGATATAAGTGCTGAATGAACATGATGTGAATTTTCATATTTCCCTTTTTACACATGTTCGTTTATTCTTCAGGAACATCTTTTTTTAACAAATGTAATGTTACGAAGAAAAAATTTAAATAACATTGTAATGTTACCGCATGGTATTTACATCACATATTTAAATGTATTATTATTATTTTTTCTATTATTACTCCAAAATTTATAAAGCGCCACAACTATAAAATTACAATCTGTTGCGCAAATATCTAATAAGAAAAAAGAAAACAGGAAAACAAAAAAGTTAAAGATCTAAACGTTAAAAGCTTGTCTAAAAGAGTTACCCCCAATTGCAAACCCATTACAAAACTATTTTCAAATGATATTCTTGTAAAACGTTGTAAAACCGTTGTGTGTTTGCTGGGATGTACATAAACGACTTAACTACCGATGGATAATTTTGTCAAGGTTCTTGTAAGTCTTGACTAATTGCTAGTAAGTTATCATTTTTTATGACATGATCACTAACCGTAACTATTTACAATCTTTCAAAATCCTAGCTTATGTTTGTCCACCATGTCTTCATCAGAAAATTTAAATCTAAACTATAACACAACCTGTCAACAGGATTTGTGTCTCTGCCTGAAGAGGAGGTGGACAGGCGGTGTCGGGGATTCCCAATACAGTTTACCTTGTTTGTCTTAATGACGGTCAACATGAATTTTACTCAAACTTACTGGCAATCCGATGATAGCAAAATCAAGCATCTAAGCTCCCTTTGGGGGGACATAAATTTCTCCCCTCAGATTTCTTTTCAAAATCTCGGTTTCTTTTCAACATCATGTACATGCTACTGCGTAACCTGCGTACTTTACTGTTTGCTTGTTTGCTCTAACGATATTTCATTTATGTACATTGGCAACTGGAGGATGTCAATTGGTAGACATGGATCTACTGTGCATGTTCGTTTACTTTTATGTTGCAACTTTTGATTTACTGAAAGAAGAGATCTGTCAATCAATCAATCAATCAATCAATCAATCAATCAATCAATCAATCAATCAATCAATCAGTAGCTGCACTATGTATCCTTTGTCTTGATAACATTAATTGTCATCTCAAGAGTCTTATTCAAATTTGAATTTGTCACATATCAAGCTATTTGGAGTTTCTCTAAGATTACTGTTATACATATTACTAATATTGGGCAACTCCTCACTACGTCATTCTATATGAAAATATATCCATGTAACAGCTAATCAACCTACTTTGAATTTTTTTCTGCTCTTTCCTTGTTTGATATTGAATGCTGCCATACAAATAATGTTGATATCACAACATCGAAAAACTTTTGGCCTTAGCTGTCAAAGAAAGTATTGACTGTTATATGTACATGTGCAGGTTATAAGTACAGCGGAAGAAAATTGCCCTAATTTGTGCGTAGGGTATTCATTACCTAAATGAGGGGAAGTACCTTCAACGCATTTCCCAGTAGAGAATTATTTTATTTGGCACTATAATGTAAACCACGTTGGTTGTGTGTAAAAGTAAAACATTAAATTAAGGTAGCATAACCCTATTAATTGTCCATTGACTTACACACATCGTAAAAGTAATATGGTCTTCCAAGCCTTGTAGAAGTTTTCGCCCAGTATGAAACATCACTCTACCCAAAGCTGACGTTTTGAACATTCATGGCCCTTCCAAGTTTCCGTACCTTAGGTGATAAGATTTTACTCTAGAGGTCAACAGAGTTTTGATGTGCGTGAAGAGGTTTCATGGAAAAGTTTTTTCTCCGCCTACCTAAAAAGGTGTAAAGATAATAGATAATGCTTTATTCAGTCAACGGCATAAAATAAAAATGGTGATAGTGTGATCACAAAAGCTCTCTAAAATACATGATACATAAAAACATAATACATATATAAAATGGGCAAATGATAAAAAGGGAATAAAGAAAATTGAAATAAACGATTACGTATATGTACACCAAAATCCCGGCCACGCAGACACATACACACATAAAACAAAAAGCAAGAGTAGATATTACACACAAATAAACTGAAATCTAAAACAAACAAAAATTAAAGTTACCGACTGTTTGTGCATATTGAAAGTATTTACCGAAGAAGGATAAAAACTGTTTGTGAAACATTCAAAACCCCTAAAAGTCTGTGATCAAAAGATCTACAGAAGAAACTTAAAATAAACTGTTTGTGGATGGAAATTATCATTTGGAAATTGGAAATTTGGAAAATATCAATATTTTCTACACGGTCAAAAGTTAAAACATCGTCAAAATGGCGTAATTGGTTCAATGTTTATATCCGTATACTATGTATACTTCAACTCACTTGTTGTCTCATCCAAATTACAAGAAACCCAATTTTTTGGCAACATACTGAAAAAAGTTCGATTTTTAGAGCCTTTCATCGACAGTGAACACTTGATCACTTGCTTCGAAATCTCCTAACTGCTATATAGAATGCACAACTGCTATATAGAGAGATATTTAACTGCTAATATATCTAAAGTGGTCCCCTGTCTGAAAACACTTAAGTGGAGAGGAGGGGGGTTGGAAGGAAGCAAGACTGGTGTGGCAGTGGCTTTGTTTTCGGGCAAACACTAGCTAAAAATGTCCAACCAGCACTACCCGAGGTAGTGATGTGCGCAATATATCAAAAGCGGGTGGCTATCGTGGAGGGGGGGGGGCTGTGGTGGTATGACACCAGCCCCTGGACATGACTCTGTCGGTAAAATGAGTAATCACTTGACAAATGTCGGGCTGATTCTTTCGGAAAACGAAAATTTAGGTTGCACTACCCACCACCCGGTTGAGCTAGCACTACCTTTTTGGGTGATTCTCATCGTGTTCCGTTGCCGTATGACCACAAAGACCGTGAGTGACTTTTACTTTGAAAAAAGTCTTTGTAATAAGGCCGTACTGTATCATATTAAGTCATATTGAGTAACTTATCGTTGTTAATACAAACTAAAGTTGATAAAAAAATAAAGAAATATGTACAATATAGTTCATAATTTTACCAAATTCTGTGTCGTAAGTATACAGCGAAGAAGTTCCAATGATTTTAAGGCGACAGGGGTTTTCCATCGAACAAAATGCTGATAATCATATGCCATGATCTTACTTAACAGAGATTTTGAAGTGCCATTTTCGTGCCGAAAATCCACACGTTTCATTTTCTCTCCTGGCGAACTAATGGTGGTCAACCGTAGTCTTCCCACAATTACCCCCTAGTTAAAAAACCTGGATGTGTAACTGCAGTACAAGGTGCACTCCATTTAATATCACTGTACACGGTAGACTAGTCTTAATAATCTACCATGATATTTTCCTGAGGCAACGTCATTCATTGGCCACCTCTTCCTCTCAAATAAAAAAAAAAAACACAAAGAGCAACACCCCTACTTGTAAGTAGTGAGTCTTAGAATTTACAATTAAGAAGTTACTGACAATACATGTCTATCTTTTGGCATACAACAAAATACGTCAAAATGAGTGTTCCTACTCATAAATGGCACGCGCAATTTTTAGTAGAACAGTAATTAACAAACTAACTTTGTGTTCTAAAATATAAAGAGTATTTTGCAGAAACTTACAAGGCAAGATAGGCCTGGGAAGAACAATTTTCTGCAATCTAGCGTGTCTTTTTGGCGAACATCAGTTATTTACCCTTACGTCAACCCTTTTCCTTTTCAGTCCCAACCCCTTTGATGCAAAAAACGTTGAATTCCGTCACCATTTATTATGTATTGGTACTGCCCCAAATTGGCTCGACGGCGGAGAAATCCAGTTAAAAAACAAACAAACACACAAAACAGGCAGCCAGTCAAAAAATGAAGAACTTCGAACACATCTCCAATATATGGCTATAACTGTCCCACGAATTAAATCTTAACACCTTGTGCTTCAGGCTTTCTCGTCCTCTTCCCATCGTCTTCCTTGCTTCTATCTCATATTTGTCTTTTTTTCTCTCTCTACGTCGTCACCGGTTGTGACAGACCTTCTGCTTCACTCACATTCTGTGACGTCCTTTACCCCTCATCCATGTTTCTTTTCGTTTCCATGCCAAACTTTTAGGGGTTTTGAACGTTTCACAGACAGTTTTTATCCTTCTTCGGTAAAATTTCCAATATGCACCCCAGTCGGTAACTTTTATTTTTGTTTGTTTTATATTTTAGTTTGGTTGTGTGTAATAACTACTCTTGCTTTTTGTTTTATGAGGGTGTGTGTGTGTGTCTACGTGGCCGGCATTTTGGTGTGCGTATATGTCTATACATTTCTGTTTCATGGATATATTTTCATATACAATGACGTAGTGAGGAGTTGCCCAATATTAGTAATATGTACATCAGTAATCTTAGAGAAACTCAAAAGAGCTTGATATGTGACAAATTCAAATTTGAATAAGACTCTAGAGATGACAATTAATGTTATCAAGACAAAGGATACATAGTGCAGCTACTGATTGATTGATTGATTGACAGAGCTCTTCTTTCAATAAATAAAAAGTTGCAACATAAAAGTAAATGAACATGCGCAGCAGATCCATGTCTACCTATTGACATCCTCCAGTTGCCAATATACATAAATGAAATATCGTTAGAGTAAAGAAGCAACCAGTAAACTACGCAGGTTACGCAGTGGCATGTACATGGTATGAAAACGAAACCGAGAGTTTGAAAAGAAGTCTGAGGGGAGAAATTTATGTCCCCCAAAGGGAGCTTAGATGCTTGATTTTGCTATCAGCGGATTGCCAGTAAATGTGAGCAAAAGTATTGTTGACCGTCATTAAGACAAACAAGGTAAACTGTATTGGGAATCCCCGACACCACCTGTCCACCTCCTCTTCATGCAGAGACACAAATCCTGTTGACTGGTTGTGATATAATTTAAATTTTCTGATGAAGACATGGTGGACAAACATAAGCTAGGATTTGAAAAGATCGTAAATAGTTACGGTTAATGATCATGTCATTAAAAAAAATCATAAATTTCTAGCAATTAGTCGAGGTTTTCAATGACCTAACATTGAAAGCATTGTTCGGAGCTACCTAAGTGTTTAAGTATTTGTTAACGTAAATGATGTTGGTATGTGAATGATATTAAAGTGGTGCCGACGAATAAAGGATAGAAATACCTTTGAGCTAATTACACAACTTACCTTCGCTTGGTTTGGTGTTCTCAAAGTATAAGGAGTAATCAATTGTCCATCACAATAACAGATCCGCTGGTTTCATGCGCTTAGTAGGTTAGTATCTTACGAAATATATCTTACTGAAAGTATCTCACTTAGAACAGACCCCATTAATAGAGTTTTCATAGTCTCTGAACGAAAGAGTTTTTGCGGCCCAGACCTTTGCCAGAAATAGGAAGAGTGCAAAAAATGGAAACCAGTTTTTGTCGGTTCTACGTCACACAGCTTCCTCTGGTAAAATCATTATGTTAACCTGACAGAATGGTAAAGAATGTCATATATTATGTGAAGTTTTTTTGTTGGTGGAGAATTCCTTTAAGTCGTTTATGGACATCCCAGCAAACACACAACGCTTTTAAAACGTTTTACAAGAATATCATTTGAAAATATTTTTGTAATCCATTTTAAAAATGTGATGTAAATATCATGCCATAACATTACAATGTTGTTTAAATTTTTTCTTCGTTACATTATATTTGCATGTCTTGCTATCGTCTTAAAAATGTCTCTGACGAATAAACGAGCAGGTGTAAAAAGGGAAATATGCAAATTCACATCATGTTCATTTAGCACTTATATCTCAGTATGACTAATGTAAATGGAAAGTTTATGTGAATACCATAATCGTATTTTTTAAAGAATAGAAAAGTGTTTTGCTTGAAACAACTTTTAAAACATTTCCGAAATGTTACCAGGGGAAAATTTTTGCAATAATTGTAATACAATTGTAACAATTCTTTTAGACATCATGTCAAACATTATACGAAATTTTCAACTGGGGTATATTGTATAGTCGGTTAACTTTTCTGCATGGTATGTTATCTTTAATTCCACTTTACTTTCATTACGCACAATCACATTTCACCTCTTAAAATTCCACAAAATTCCACTATATCTACTGAAATTGTTACAATATTATGCTTTGATAAGATATGTTTGCATTACATTATTCAAATCTTTGTCACTGAACATTTCAATCAGTGTGATTGAAACATCATTTCAATGTTACTGCTATGGATCATACATATTTGAGTGACCCTTGTACATTTCCAACAGGCTACTTACACAAGACATATACTTAACACGGCTACCTGTATGGTAAAGTGTATTCAGACCAATGTAGCTGACTAAATGTAATTTAAATATTGTCAAAAATATTAGTTAATAGGTTTTTTACACTGATGATATTCTACAGACGATATTATGTCTTTTTGCTTTCATTATTTTTCTCCGAATATAGGCAACAAAGTACTGAAACATTATGAGACACATCAGCATACCCTTCGCAAGTCGAATTATTAAAGGCAGAAAGTCGTCACTCCAACTATATTTTTGGTTTCCGGATAACAGAATTCTCAACTGGTTCTACTCTTTGATTGGCAGCAAATTTGCAAAGATGCAAAGTGGCTCATACTACGCACCGTATACAGGGATCCATTGTATTGATTACACACGTTCAGGAATTTTAGACAGGCTTTGGGAGAGTCTAGACGTAAGTGATTGGGAGAATTGAAACAGTCTGGAGTGATTAGTTTTTGTCTTCAACATTTAAAAATATCATCCATGCATGTGCTCTATATTAAAAATGTTTTGAAGTTATAACAACATTTTCATGAAAACATTTTATAAGTTCTGTAAAAATATTGTAGCAATGACATTGAACAATTAAAGAAGTTTATGTATAAAATTTACCTCTGTGTGTAGGATATAATGTTACATTGTTTTCCTTTTCACTTATCATTAACACATTTCACCTCTTTAAAATCAACAATGCTATACGTGCATTATCATGATATTGCTGTAATACAATGATTAAACAAAAGAAACAATATATCAAAAAATATTTTGAAACATCATTTTACTGTTGTTACTAACCGTCTTCTATTTTTCTTAATAAATAACAACTGCTGGATTCAGAACCACAAAAATTACATATGTTAAGACAAAACCTTCATGAAATGAAACATAATGTTTCCCAGGTTAAACGAGTATGCGTAACAGCGAAAAGTTCTGTCCGTCTTTTACATTGGATCCATGGAAAGAACATACTCTGTCTGTTTGCTGAAACTGTTTATTATAGACAATACGTGTACTTAACGTCAGTTAGTGTGGAAACAACGTTTGTACATAAGCTTAAAATTTACCTCTGTGTGTAGGATATAATGTTACATTGTTTTTCCTTTTCACTTATCATTAACACATTTCACCCCTTTAAAATCAACAGTGTTATACGTGCATTATCATGATATTGCTGTAATACAATGATTAAACAAAAGAAACAATATATCAAAGAATATTTTGAAACATCATTTTACTGTTGTTACTAACCGTCTTCTATTTTTCTTAATAAATAACAACTGCTGGATTCAGAACCACAAAAATTACATATGTTAAGACAAAACCTTCATGAAATGAAACATAATGTTTCCCAGGTTAAACGAGTATGCGTAACAGCGAAAAGTTCTATCCGTCTTTTACATTGGATCCATGGAAAGAACATACTCTGTCTGTTTGCTGAAACTGTTTATTATAGACAATACGTGTACTTAACGTCAGTTAGTGTGGAAACAACGTTTGTACATAAGCTTATTTTTGCTGGAAGTTGGAATTTTTCATTTATTAGGAAACAACTTCTTTGTGGAAGTTGGAAGTTGAAATTTTTCATTCTTAGGAAAAAACTTCTCTCTGTAAAATGTGAAAACTAATTTCTTACCTTTATTTTGCATGTTATCATACTTGCAATTCTGTTTCGATTTATGCATGTGTTGCGAAGAAACAAGTAAATGAAGTGAAATGAAAAAAATAAAGATTCTCGCATCTTATATATGTCAAAGATATTTTAATTCTGGTGTCATTAAGATCCTTTTCATACGTATTTTACAACGTAGCATTGTGTAGATCTTTAATTAGAAGTCTTTGAAGGTTAGGAGTGAGATGGAATATAATTTTAAATGTGTCTCTTTTTCGGTTCTCAAAGTTGGCTTATTCTTTTTCTTTATTTCCAATCTCTCTCTCCACCTCTCCACATCTCTCTCTCGCTGTCTATCTTTTATGTTTATAACATGTTTAATTCTTTATTACTGTTGATTTCGTTTGTTTGCGGTGTTGATGTTATTCATTAGAAAGAAGGTACGTTCAAGGAAATTCATCTTTCATTTAGCGTCCAAGAGCAACGTATGCAGGCAGTGTGTAAATACCTTTTTCCGTAAAATGAAATCAATTTACACCATTGCATTTTTTGCACTTATTTACAATGTAAGTTGTGATTATCAGTTTCCATTGGGAATTGAGTTTTATTATTCATCATTTAATTTCTATTTTAATGTCAGTTTTCACTCTTCAAGAAAACCAGTGCCTTTTTCCCTTTTTGTAATGTATTTCTTTATGAAGAAGAGAACTAAACAACTTCCAAAAGAAAAAAGGCCACTCAGTTGTATCACACAAGAGTTCTTCTGTTTCTTCAGCTAACCCATTTTTTGTATTTATGCTCTGTTTCATGAATTGAGGCGTGCACCTAGACTCTGATACACTGATTTTTGTCTAGTAGTCTATCGCAAACGCAGTTAAAGATATCTTTGACTTTACCCTTGAATTAGGCTACAGAAACTCAAACTTGACGAAATGTTTTTTTTTCAGTGTTGAAGGTTAAGTGGTAAGCGGAATAATTCTGCAGAGAAGGTATTTCTGACACCCAAATACTTTCATTTGACAAGGAAGAACTCTGAAATTCAAATAGCAGTCTTGAAACTGAGTATGTTTGAAAAAGATTCAAATTAGAGGTTTTACGGTTATTTCGTTTGTCGTTTATGACCAAGCAAAATCACAGTCATTTCTTTCAGCACGGCTAACAAAGCACTGAACATTAAAATAAAAACACAGTAGAGCAGACGTAGGGCGCTTGTGCGTTATGTAGAAGTTTCAATCCCACCTGTGACAATCTCACTTCCCAGTTCCCTCACTTGATCGAAAAAAAAAACCGCACATACATCGTTTTAGAAATTTCCTAGTGAGATGTGCTGTTTTCTACACATACACTATATCGATATATGTCCTGAATTTTACATTTTAACAAATTGACATATTCTTCAAAGGGTATAGTTACTCCTTCTGATACATGAAATGTTTTGTTTAAGTGTTGAAGGTTAAGTTGTAAGCGGAACAATTATGCAGAGAAGGTATTTCTGACACCCAAATACTTTCATTTGATAAGGAAGAACTCTGAAATTCAAATAGCAGTCTTGAAACTGAGTATGTTTGAAATAGATTAAAATTAGGGGGTTTAGTGTTATTTCGTTCAAGCAAAATGACGGTCATTTCTTTCAGCACAGCTAACAAAGCACTGAACATTAAAATTTCTTAACATCAAAATACAAACACAGTGGAGCAGACGTAGGGCGTTTGTGAGTTAAGTCGAAGTTTCGATCCCACCTGTGACAATCTCACTTCCCAGTTCCCTCACTTGCTCCGGAAAAAAAAACGCACATACATCGTTTTAGAAATTTCCTAGTGAGATGTGCTGTTTTCTACATATACAATATATCGATATATGTCCTGAATTTTACATTTTAACAAATTGACATATTCTTCAAAGGGTATAGTTACTCGTTTAAAAGTAAAATGTGACATTAAGCAACTCAATCAAAGTCATGTTAAAATTTCATTCCTTAAAGAAATATATTGTGGTACATAGCAATGACCTAAGCTAGTAACAAGCGTTTTCATCAGAAGTTACTGTCTTTTAGCTCTCGCTTGTTTAATCATGTCAAATCTATGAAATCAGCACGGATGTTTGATCTGGTCTTGTTGGAAAGCATTATTAACTTGACCGGTGTTCACCTGATATTCGCTGTCATCATTAGAGATACTCTTTGAAGAGATGATTGATATCGGATCTTGTGTCTTGATATCATTTTCTCTCTTAGTGATATCTACTATATTATCGTCATCATATGGAACGCCGTGCCAGTAGTATTTCTTCAAGACAGTGTATAACATTGATAGCAGCAGTCCTTCGACCGTTGTGAAAATCAAAATTAAGTACGGAAGACGAAGTGCTAGGTCGGATTCTGGTTGGGGAAATGAGAACAGCAACACTGCAGCGGCTAGTACTGCATTTTGAATACCTGTCTCCAACGCAACTGTTACAGATCTTCGATTCGTTAACTTCGTTAGTTTAGAAATAAGGAAACCTGCAATTCCACCTATGAAGGGAAATATAATGGCGACGGTGTAGTAATTCCAAGGAGACTCAAAAATGAATAAACTGAAAGGTAGTTCGATCGACACTAAAAGAACCAATAGCAAGGCAGAAGCAGGTTTCAAATATTTGTCGGCAAACTTTTTGAACTTCGGCAAACGCCATCCAAGAAAAATTCCAAAACAAAGAGGTATCACGAGTAATAGAAGTTGAATAGATATGTCTTGATAAGGAGCTCTAATGGTTTGTCCTGCCTCTACAAAAGCCGAGCCGTAAATGAAAAGATTGAGAGGCATCATCCCCAGAGCGATCACGATTGAGGAACAGGTCATGGTGATGCTTAGAACATAATCAACATCGAGGATTACACTGATGAGATTACTGTTCGTACCCCCTGGACAGGAACCGTCCAAGACCAATCCTAGGCCAGCTGCTCCTTCGATCTTGAAGATCTTGGCCAGCAACCATGCCGAGAATGGCATGATGATGAATTGACACAACATTCCAATAATGAGAGGGTACGGACGTTTAAAGATACTGACAATGATTTTGTAGTCAGTAGTGATTCCCAGAAGGCAGATCAGGACTATGACCATCGCAGTCGTCGAGTAACGAACGATCAAAGCTATTTTGTTTGGCACTCTTTTCACCTTCAAAAAATGGGTCAAAATATGATCGCGATCTTGACTTTCGTACACCGCAACTAATGAAAACTCGGAGATGATGAGAGTAGTACCGGTGATGTTCACCTCCATCACTTGAACGTGGAACTCGTCGGTAGTTTGTACTTCAAAGTAAAGGTCATTGAATTCCACGTCAAAATGATTTATGTCTTTCGGAACAAGTATCACCTTAATCCCTTCATGTTTACCGAAAACGGATACCTCGAAAGTAAGATTAACAGTTGATCCGATGAAGAGCTCCGTCGTAGTTTCATTTGGTGTCCGTTCGACTGAGTAGGTAATTCCACCTCCATCGTCTGATTCTGCCGGAACGCAGTCACAGCACAGTAAGGTCAAACACAGAGCAATTATCGCAACGTGGTGTAGTTGAACTGCCATTATCTTCAGAGAACAAAAAGACATAGAGAATGAAGCAAGAATAATTAATAACAAGCATGCAAAATTTTACTGTTTGCCCTTTTTTCATGGAAATGTCTTTAAGTTGATTTAACGAAATATTTAACCTTGTATATTTCAAATGAAATTTCAGCATTTAACAACCGAAAGGGGGGGGGGGGGGTGACTTGGAAATACTAAAAAATATAATGTTCTGTTTACATATTTTAGTAATATTTTTAAATCGATTTGCTGATAATTATTCAAAATCGTTAAATACAGCGAAGTAACAGTACTTTAGGTGACATTACTGTAATGAATTTTCAATGCCATCAGTTAGCCCTAAATACATGTTGATAAACTTTTAACCAGGCTGGTTATGTGTGTCCATGCTTAACTGTTAGGTAAAAAAAGAAACTTAAATCTATTTAAACTTGACCCCTGTCCGATAACATTTTACCCAATAATAGGTACTTTGTAATCAACTTAGATATTTCATACAACATTTTAGCAGGAGGCACATCTCCCTAACAGTTTTAAAACGAAGTGATAGCTACTCTCTGCAATGGAGTGAAAGCGTTACCTTTCGTAGTCTATCACCGTATATCCCCTTTCATTGTAAATTACCATTAATGCAGTATTTTTGTGTCGTTTCAAAGGAAATCCTACATGTGCCTTAAAACTAACGTTACAACTGTATTACCTTGCTCGAAGTCAATCTTTCACGCTTTCAAATAAACAAAATATGGAAAAAGAATCGATAGTTTAACGACTCGATGATGATATGAGGCCCACGTAGCATGTCATTTACTCTTTTATGATAAACCTGACCTTCGTTACAACATTGAAAGATACACGAAATGGATTAGTTATTAAATATTTACAGCATAACAATCTGTAATAAAATGATCTAGCCAAAACTGAGCGCGCGTTCTCGTGGACGTCACTGCCTTTGCTGAAAAGTGACTTTACATATTTCGCTGCCGTTTTACTATCATAGACAATACTGTTTATAATTAAGCGCAAACCAACCACCCTATATATTGTAAATGAATTGAGGGTCCTTCATATACGTAGCTTAATACCACTCATTGATGCCTTCTTGGACTTTATTCATGAAGTACACATAGATTATGGTTATTAAGCAAAAGCGTGAGAGTCTCTTGGCCCCGGGATACCGACAATCAATTACAACAATTAGTTATCTAAATATATATTGCTGTCTTGCAATATAAGCTGTGTATGATAGTGAAATTAGCAAATTACGGAATAAGTTTGATGTTAGGCCAAATGTCAATATAAAAACTTGAGATTTATCGTACGACCACACCTCCTTACGAAATTTGTTCTTTAATGTTGATCGATTGAAATCAGCATCCGAACTTGAGATTTCATGAAAAAAATAAAGCTAATGGCACAGAATGTAGTTTACCTTCATGACAAGAAGGTCAAACCAAGCTTCTCTGGCTCTGGTATCGTAGTACAGTCCGGTGGCTTAATTTTTGTTCCTACTTCGATATTGACATTGTCAAACATCAGGGTATTACAAATTAGTTTCTAAAAAATATTCAGTTACCTCAAGTTACTATTTAAGAAAAGGTAACATGATTGAAATCTGATAACTTTAAGTGTTAATTGTGGAAATCAAAGTGGAAAAACAAACACCGAGCCTCGGCCACTGTAACCGACCTTTTACTGTGAACCATCGACTTAAAACCTTTCCCCTACCTGAATTGTTACATCTAAACTACCAACTATGAATTTTGTCCGAAACTTTACTTCTTGGGATTTAGAGACTAATACATTGGTAGACGTTTACCCATATAACTCAAAAAGACCTTTGACCTTCACAAAGCACAAAGACAAACTGTTTGTGCCCAACTTCATGTATCGACGAACCAGAAATGCCTTCATCAAAGTTTGCATTTGAAACACACGCCATCACGGTTTAACACTCATCAGCATTATTGCGTGGATTACCAACTCAATTAGCAATACCAAACGCCCTGAATTTGACCAATTAAACTGAATTTCTGGACCTTGAGATTCACGAAAGGAAAGCTGATGTGGTACACCTAAGAGGTCTGATCAAACTTCTTTGCCTCAAATACCATAGCTATATGTCACAAAGCTTTACAAATGAATATTCAAATGATCAAACCTACCACCTGCACAGGACATTTATGAGATGAAATACAAAAGCTTATTCACTCAATTACATTGGTAGATAGCCGGACAATTTTTGGTCTCAGCCTTGCATTATACGCAAATTACTTTCTTTGTTTTGTTTTATTATTTTTGTGTGTGTGTGTGTATTTTTCGAACACCATCGCACATTGTCATGAAATGTTAATCACTGCCCTGACAATCCTTCTCCGTGCAATATTTTATATAAGATAAAAAAACTTATATGTAAACATTTAAATTTTAAAATAGAGAAAAGCAGGTAATGTGAGTTGGGCATTCAACGATGCAATATTAGCCGCTGCAGTGTTGCTGTTCTCATTTCCCCAACCTGAATCTTTCCCGAACTCGTGTTCCGTCTTTAATCGATACGTAGATAGATATATAGTTTATGTAGAAAACACCTCTCACTACAAGATTTCTAATACGATTGATGTGCGTTTTTGTCCGGAGAAAGGGAACTGGAAGTGAGATATTGCCACAGGTAGGACCGAAAATTCGACTTATAGCACAAATGCACATCTTCTGCTCTACTGTGTTTTATTTCTGATGTTAACAAATTTTGGTGTTCTGTGGTTTTGTTAGCTTTGGTAACAGAAAAGAAAGTGACTGCGCTTGCTGATAAAACTGTGAATAACCGCAAAACACCTGGTTTGAATCTCTTTCGAACAAACTCAGTTTCAAGACTGTGATTTGAATTATAGAGATCGTCCCTGTCAAATGAAGTTAATTGGTGGTCAAAACTACCTTCTCTGCAGAATGATTCCGTTTACCACTGAACACGCCATACTGAAAAGAAAAAATAAACATTTCATTTCAAACGTTTGTGATCCTACAGTCTTAGTCAACTATAAGGAGAAAGATACCTTTAACTGCGTTTCAGATGGACCAATAGACTAAAGAATCAGTGTATTGGATATTAAGGCTTTTGCCATTGATAATCCGTGTAGGTGCATGACTTATTTGAGAAAACAGAACATACACACGAAATGTACGGTAATTGAACTAACAAAATGACAAGTACTGTGTGATACAACTAAGTGGAACTTTTTCTTTCGCAAATTACTTCTCTTCTTTTTTAAAACAATGTATCGCAAGAAGAAAAAGACACTGCCTATCTTGAAGAATGAAAAACTGATATTAAAAACATTATCGTGTAATAAAAACTCAATTACCAAATCCAACAAATGTTCACAACTCACAATGTAGATTGTGCCAAAATTAGAAAAATATGAACTCATTTAATGAGACGGAAAAGAGTATTTACCCACAGTAAGTGCGTAGTTCGCTCTTAGACGCTTAAGGAAAACTCAATCGACTAAAATATAGTTTTCTTCTAATGAGCATTAACACTGCAAGCAAATGAAACAAAATTAATGAAGAATTAAACAATTTACAAGCCGATGGAGAAGAAAGAAGAGGTGAAAGGACAACTTTGAGAAACAGAGAAATAGACAAATTTAAAATTATATTCCATCTCCCTCTTAACTTTTCAAAACTACTAATTAAAGATCCACACAAGCGATATATGCTGCGTTGCAAAATACATATGAAAAGGATGTCAACGACACCAGAATTGAAAAAATTCCCTAAAAATATAAGATGCAAGAATCGTTTATCTGTTGTCTTTAGGATGTTAAATTTCAAATTCCAACAAAAAATAAACTGATCCACAAACGTTGCTTCCTCAGTAACGAAGTGGGCTTAATTTCTATAAAAACAGACCCAAGGTCAAGATCAAAGACGATGATAAGTTTTCGCTGTTACACAAAGTTGTTTCCCAGAGAAAGCATTGTGTTTCATTTCAATGAAAGTTTTTCCTTGAGATATGTGATTATTGTAAGACTTTTGTGGTTGTAAATACACCAATTGTAAGTTATTACGATAAATAGAAAACTTTTAGTGAGAACATTAAAATACATAATATAATTGTTGTGTTTTATAAAGTAACTCTTTGTTAACCGTTAACTGTTATATCCGGTTTTCTAACCTCTTCTCTGATACATGCCTTTTCTGAGAAATATGAGTAATTGTAATGAGTCATGTAGGTACAGCACCTTGTGTTGAATGTAAGAACAAAGAGCCTGCTTCAGAGGCGTTTTAGACAGAGAGCAATAAACATCACTTCACTATACTTGCTTTACTGTATATTGTGTTATTCCTGTCTCGGCTACTTGCTACAACACAATAAATTTGGCGACGAAGATTTTGGATCTTTCGCATTTACTTCTTCAACGGTCGGTATTTACTCTATTTTACTACGATGTCTGGGTTATTGCCTCCGCCCCAGTTTTTACCTTCTCCTGGAGAACCTTCACGCCCGTGGACACAATGGTACCGTCTCTTTGAGAACTACCTTGTTGCTGCTGCTTTTGACGCGAGTGCGGCTCGCAAGAAAGCTATTTTACTTCACTGCCTGGGTACAGAGGGCCAGAGGATTTTCTACACCTTGCCTGTATGTTCCACGTCAGGTCTAGACGTTTACAAGAAGGCCGTCAAGACGTTGGAGGAGCATTTTCTGCCAACCGTCAACGTGGTTGCCGAGCGCTACAGGTTTCGACAACGAGCGCAGTTGCCAGGTGAATCGATTGACGTCTATATTTCATCATTGCGGGAACTTGCGTCAACGTGTGAATTTGACACATTTCTGGATGAGATGTTACGAGACCAGCTCGTCGAGAAGATCACTTCCCCCAAACTACGAGAACGACTTCTTCTTGAGCCAAAGTTGACCCTGTCGAAAGCTTTGGAAGTCTCAAGGAACTTCGAACAAGCACAACGTGAAGCGCGGTCGATGTCATCGAAGCCAAGTCCGTTTTCTACTTCACAAGTCCGCGACAGCAAGACACGCAATTCTACGAAATGCTATCGCTGCGGATCCAAAAAGCACCTTGCAAATTCTACGGAGTGTAAGGCTGTTCACGCTACATGCAGAACTTGTAAGAAGAAAGGACATTTTGAGAAAATGTGCTTAGGCCGTAATAAGGTACGTTCAGTTGCGTCTACTTCAGATACTACTGCTTCTTCTCATCTCATTCCTACTACCGCTGCTGCCCTTCCTTCACCTTCTGCTACTACCACTACGCCGCAACAACCGCAAGTACTACAAACTGAAAATGTTTACCATGTAAATGCTAGACATAGACCTAATGTTACTTGTGATGTGTTGATTAACAATGTATGTATTTCAGTTGTTGTTGATACAGCAAGTGATGTTACTTTAATGAACTTAGGTACATTTAAGAAGCGTTTTCTAGAAGAGACTCTTAAGCCTTGTGAGAGTTCTGTTAAATCCTACACTAATACCGAAATAGCTGTTGTAGGTTACTTTGATGCTAAAATTTCATTTCAAGGTCGATGTGCAAATATCGTTATACATGTTGTTCGGGAAGGCACTACACTTATTGGGAAAGATGCAATTCAACTGTTAAATTTGCAGATTGACGGTGCTTCCCTATCTTGCTATTCTAATACAGAGGTTGAGTCACCTAGTACGCCTTCTTCTAATGTACCTTCGGAGTTTCCTTCACTTTTTTCGAATAATTTGGGTTTAATCAAAGGCTATCAACACCGAATTAAACTGAAATCGGAATCACGCCCTGTGCAACAGAAATTACGTCCCCTACCGTTTTCTGCTAGGGAAAAAGTATCACAGGAACTTGCCCGACTAGAACGGGAAGGTGTTATCGAGAAAGCCCCCGATGCTACCGAATGGGTTTCTCCTATTGTCGTAGCTTACAAAAAGTCTGGAAATGTTCGTATTTGTGTAGATTTACGTAAGGTCAATGAGAATGTGGTGGTGGATAAACACCCGCTACCAAATATTGATGAGATGTTTCATGAATTAAGAGGATCTAAGTATTTTTCTATATTTGATCTGAAGTCTGCTTACCACCAACTTGATTTGCACCCCGAGAGTAGAGATATTACTACATTTATTACTCACGAGGGACTTTACAGATACAAACGTGTTTGCTTTGGCCTAGCGTCAGCACCTGCATGCTTTCAGAAGGTTATGTCACGTATTCTGACAGGTATTAAAGGTGTAATGTGTTTTATCGATGATATTATTGTTTACGGTTCTACTCCAGAAGAGCACGCTACTACTTTACGTAATGTTTTGTCTCGTTTACAAGAATCGGGAATGACTCTCAATGAGAAGTGTGTATTTAATGTACAATCAATTCAGGTATTGGGCCATGTAATTGATCATGCGGGACTTCACCCTAACCCCGATTTAGTTGCTGCTATTAGAGACGCCCGAATTCCTACTTCTAGGGAACAAGTTCGTTCTTTCTTAGGACTTGCCGGCTATTACGCAAAATTTGTACCTAACTTTGCTACCAAAGTTCAGCCAATCCGGGACCTTCAGACCGCTCATGAGTTTGCTTGGAATGCGGAAGCTGATGCAGCGTTTAAAGAACTTAAGTACACTATTTCGAATAGTGCAGCTTTGTCCCTGTTTGACCCTAACTTAGATGTAATTGTAACCACTGATGCATCGGGCTACGGTATTGGTGCTACAATGACTCAGCTGATCCAAAGTCAGGAGAAACTTGTTGCATGCATCTCTCGGAAACTCACTGAGGCTGAGAAAAAGTACTCCACAGGGGAGCGTGAAGCATTAGCTTGTGTGTGGGCTATAGAGCGCTGGCATACATACTTGTGGGGTCGAAAGTTTACTCTGCGCACTGATCATCAAGCCCTAGTTACTCTGTTAGCTACTTCAGGTACAGGTCATAGACCCATGAGAATTGCTCGCTGGGGAGCGCGCTTATTACATTATAATTTTGCGGTTGAATATAAACCAGGAGATCAGAACAAAGTGTCTGATGCTCTATCAAGGTTGCCACTTAATGATCATAATATTCATTCTAGTACTGATCACGATGATATCTATGCTGTATGTGAAATACTGCTTAAGGATATGTGCCTTACCAAGAGTTCCTTACAACAGGCTACAAAGTCTGATCCAGTGTTAACTGAAGTTGTCAAATTCCTCTCTTCCAGCTGGCCTATTTCTGCTAAAGGTTTAGCTGACGACTTGTTGCCATTTTACAGAGTCCGTGATAGTTTGTCAATGCATGATAACATAATTTTTAAAGAGGAGAGAGTTGTTATTCCATTTACTTTTATTTCTAAGATTGTCAATTTTGCCCACGAAGGTCATCAGGGTATAGTTCGCACCAAACAAAGATTGCGTGAGCTATATTGGTGGCCTAAGATGGATGATACTGTAATGCAGATGGTTAAAGATTGTGCAATTTGTCAAAACCATGACAAATCAGCGCGTGTACGAACTGGTCCTATGCAACCCGTTCCTTTACCCACTTCCGGTTGGAAGAAACTAGCGATTGATATTGTTGGTCCTGATAATACTGCACCAAGAGATTGTCGTTTTGCTATTACGGTTATCGACTACTACAGTAAATGGCCAGAAGTGGCATTTGCTGGCAATGTGACTGCTTCTACTGTAATTGATACACTTACAACTATTTTTTCAAGGGAAGGATTCCCAGAAGAGATTGTGACTGACAATGGACCACAATTCACTTGTAATGATTTTAAGATGTACTTGCAGGAACGTAATATTAAACATCGGTTTTCTGCCATCTATCACCCCCAAGGTAATAGTGAGATTGAAAGATTCAATCGAGTACTTAATGACAGTGTACAGACTACCAAGTTGACTGGACGGGACATAAAACTTTCTACCAGAGAATTTCTAGCAATTTACAGGTCTACACCACATGCGACGACGGGTGTAGAACCATCCATTTTACTGCACGGCCGACACCTTAGGACAAAATTAGACATTACAGGAGTCACCAAAGACCCTTCTCCTGCACCTCTGCATGAATTACGTCTTCGAGTCCAACGTAAACAGGCAGAGAGCAAGGAATACTTAGATAAACGAAAAGGAGTACAGTACCGAGAGTTCACAAAAGGTGAGTGGGTCCGTATAAAGAAACCAGGAAATGTGCAAAAGGGTTATTCAAAGTTTAGTGAACCCATACAAATTTCAAGGAAAATTGCCCAAAACACTTATGAAACTGTTGATGGGAAACAATGGAACGTTGAACGACTTGCCAAATACACAGGACCACCACCAGCAGAAAACGAACTCACTCGACGAAACAATGAGGCCATTGACTTCACTACTGACACCACTAATCGACCACAGAGACAGAGACGAATGCCACTGTGGGGAAAAGACTATGTATTTTACGGCTAAGCTGTTTCTTTGTACCAACGATTTAATCACTCATGTTTACTCTTAAATTCAATCTGTTTACTTGTTGGATTTAGAGCTTAAACCGTTGACACTCACCAAGGGAATTAACTTTTTTACAGAGGGGGAAATGTTGTGTTTTATAAAGTAACTCTTTGTTAACCGTTAACTGTTATATCCGGTTTTCTAACCTCTTCTCTGATACATGCCTTTTCTGAGAAATATGAGTAATTGTAATGAGTCATGTAGGTACAGCACCTTGTGTTGAATGTAAGAACAAAGAGCCTGCTTCAGAGGCGTTTTAGACAGAGAGCAATAAACATCACTTCACTATACTTGCTTTACTGTATATTGTGTTATTCCTGTCTCGGCTACTTGCTACAACACAATAATAATGTTACAAAGAAAAGATCTCAATACCATTCTCAATACATAAGATTCTTCAAATGTGTTACAAAAATATTTTCAAATGACATTCTTACCCGTTTTCCAAAGCGTTGTAAAAACTTTTTGTGTTTTCTGGGATGTCCATAAAACTATGTACATAAACTTTCACATAACTACCCATGGATAATTTGTCAAAGTCTTGTAAGCCTTAACTAATCGCTAGAGAATTATGATTTTCTTTTACTATATTATTAATATACGTAACTATTTATGAACTTTCAATATCCCAGCCCATATTTGTACACCATGTCTTCATCAGAAGATTTAAATCTATATTACACCATTACCGTGCAACAGGATGTGTGTCTCTGCCTGAAGGCGGAGAGGCGGTGTCGTGAATACCTTGTTTGTCTTAATGACAATCCTCATTCTCGGTAATTTCCTGATAGCAAAGTTAAGCATCTAAGCATCTCCCTTGAGTCGTAATAACGTGGTCTCCTTATAGACTTCGCCTCAGAACCTCTGTTTCATTTCAACATCATGGCCATGCTACTGCGTAATTTGCGTAGTTTACTGATTGCTTGTTTGCATTACCGATATTTCACTTTTATATATTGATATGTTCATTTACTTTTATGTTGTACCTTTTCATTTATTGAGAAAGGAGATCTGTGAATCAATAGCTGCACTATGTATCCTTTTGTCTTGATAGCATTAATGGTCATCTTGTACCAAAATTGGAATTTTGGCACCATAAAAGCTTTGTGTTTGTGTTCAGGAAATTACTGATATAGGCCTACTACTAATATTGGGCAACTTCTCACTCCGTCATTGTCTATGAAAATATATCCATGTAACAATCAATCTGCTCTGGTTTTTCTGCTCTTTTTCTGTTGATAGCACAACATCGAAATACTCTTGGCCTTAGCTGTTTAAGAAAATATTGACTGCTAGTTTTAAATGTGCAGGTTATAAGTACAGGGAAGAAAATTGCCATAATTTGTGCGTAGGGTATTGATTACCCAAACACCATGAGAAGTACCGTCAATTCATTTCTCTGAAGTAAATTATTTATTTGGCACTATAATAACATGCCGTTACTCCTTCATTAAAATGGGATTCACTTCAACCTCACTCTTCTTTTGTTCTTCTGAGGTTCAACTTGTTGCAAATTTTCATCGCCGTAGGTCAGTTTTATTACCTCATCCTGTGATAATCCACATGGTCAATTAAACATCGTTCTCCTAAAGTAATTCAGATGTGTTAATACAAAGTCTAGGCTTTCTTGAGCTGCCTGGCAAGGGGTATTAGGTGTTATGTCCATAGGTAATACATATGTAATCGGGCATGAAAGAGGGTCTGTTGAACACTCTAGCACGGTCGTAACGTCATGTTAAACTACGATGGTTGTCTGTGAAGGTTGAAGGGGTCCAAGGGAATCAAGACCAATGTGACGGTGGCCTTGCTTTCCGTCAAATACTAACTCAAAATCCAACCAGCACGACCCGAGTCAGTGATATGCGAAAGATGTCAAAGTGGGTGGTGTTGGATACGCACATTTCTAGGCTGGGGGGGGGGGGGAACATGGCGCTGGCGGTAAAATGAGTGGTCACTTTGCAAATTCGGGATGATTATTTTGGGATGTCAAAATTAAGACCATTACATTAAAACAGAAGTAAAGAAAGCTGTTACCCTTTCATTTAAGTTAAATCACTTTTGACTGATAAAGTCAATCTTGTGCCAGAATGTTCATCTTTCACCCTTGTCAAGAAAAAAGTAAAACCTATGACCTCATTAACTTTGAAATCATTGTAACGCAAACTGGAAGTTGTGGTGCCAAGGTAAATTGTGACCGCCACACAAGTGACCTAACAGCCTTCTTGAGGATTTGAGTCCATGAGTGCTTTTTCTTGAAATATTTGTTTATAAATAGATCTCCCTGTACCCCTGCTGCGTAACTTGTCATCGTTAATACCAACTAACAATCAAACAATAAAAAAATGTATACAACTTGACTTAGAATTTTACCAAACTTTGCTTCGTAAGTATGGAAGAGAACTTCCAATAATCTTAACGCGACAATCTTCCTAATTCCCTCGAACAAAATGTTGACAGTGACATTTCCATGGGCTTACTTCTCCGAGTCTGTGAAGTACGCGGAAGAATGTATTTTTTTTGTCATTGTTAGTTTTTATTTGTTAGTTTCTTCTACTCTTCTCCTTCCCTGATGGAAGTGATCCGCTTAGTCTCCCTGCAAGCATCCTCTAGTTAAAAAAGAACTGGGTGAGTATCTGCAATATAAGGTACAAGGAACAGTGCACTGTTCACTGCAGCTTTCTTTTAAATGATTTGCCATGATATTTTGTTGAGACAACGTGATTCATTTGCCAGATCCCCCCAAGAGCAACAGAGGCAACAGCTAGAGCAGTACCTCAAAGTACTGAGTTTCAAAATTAGCACGGAAAAAGGCTACTGACAACACATGTCTCTCTTTGGCATACAACGTAAATAATGCATGTTCATATTCATCGATCGCTTGTGCACCACTTACAGTGGAACAGTAAAATGCACACACACACACACAAAATGTGTAGTGAAAATAACTGATCTCACAAGGCCAGAAAGGATTTCCCAGGAAGGGCAATTTTCTGCGATTTGAATGGTCTTTTTTCCAAACATTTTCTTGGACTTCCCGAGCCAACCGATGGCGGCGCTCCCCTTAGATAGTGTCATTATTGGATACTTTCTACTGCAATTCTTTTACTCTTCAACCGCACCCCGTCCAGGACTGGTTGTATTAAGGTTGGATTATGTCACTATTTATTATGTAATTGTACTGACCTTTGCAAAGACCTCTTGCTACGCCCCTGGTTGAGATGTGAAAATTCTCGTGCTTCAGGCTTTTTCTTTCATTTCCCATCATCGTCCTTGTTTCTATCTCATTTTTTCTCTCTTCTCTACTATCCATCGCTCTCTATTGTGGCCTCCCTTTTCTCGTTTCCCTTATAGTTCACGTATGAAGTTGTGAAATCAGACTTCCTGCTTCACTCTCAACATTCTATGTCTTGCGTTACCCCTTACCCATGTTCCTTATCGTTCCTTTTCCCTTCATTTCATCTGTTTGTCTTTAGTGTCAGGAAAGTAAAGATGTAGGAGCAGGAGCGAATTCCACTCTCTGCGGATACTTCTTCACTGACAAGACAATTTCTGATTGTAATCGTCATACTGTAATGTGATACTACATTGGGAAATCGGATTTTTAACCTCTTAAGTATGTCATTTCATGTACCTTAAAGTAATTCGCGTCTGGCGTGAATCCAGAATCATGTTGTAAATGCCACTACAAAGTTCAATTAAATTAGAACTGTAAAGTGCGCAGTAAATCTCAAAATAAATAAAGTTGAATCACATTATTTTATTACAGATAACATTGTCGTAAATTTTGAATACAAAGATGTTTCCTTATGTTCCAACAAGGGTCATTTCACATAAAAGAGTTGGGATGCAAACACGTCGCATCATTACCTGTGACTGCCATTATCCATTCTTCTTCCATGTTTGGTTTGCTTAGGAGCTTGAAGCGTTGTCAAAGACGGAGGTAACTTTACTTTTAAACATGTAAATTTTGCCGGTAACAGCCAGCAGTGTTTTTCTAAGAAAGATACTACTTTTTGATAACATACAAATAAAGCCAATAAACAACGACAAAGTGTACACAATGTATAGCTACTATTGGTAACAGCGACAATTCAGTTGAGTAATGTTGCCCGAAGTACTGTTAATTAGATGGATTTAACAGACTTTGAAGAAAGCACCAACGAATAAATTTAAAAACTTAAAGATATTTCAAAGGGTTTGTTACATTCTAAAAGGGTATGGATTTCGGTACGTGAGAAGCGACTGCAGCAATAGGAGGGCATTTTTTTCCTATTCTTTGTTTTCACTCCAACTCTTTAATTTTGTACATTTATTTTGGGATGAGGAGGGGAAAGGTTGGTAAAGGAGAACGAAGGGATCCCCAAATTTCGTTATATGTTTAGCTTACATAAAGCCTTTCACGTGAAATGGGAAAATTAGAGGGTAGTAGTTAAAGGCCATATACGTTATCCTTATGTCTTCCCGCTTTTGTTCTCTGAAGATAATGGCAATTCAAGTACACCACGTTGCGATAATTACTTTGTGTTCGACCTTACTGTGCTGTTACTGCGTTCCTGCAGAATCAGAAGATAAAAGTGAAATTATCTACTCAGTCGAACGGGCACCAAATGAAACCACGACGAAGCTCTTCATCGGATCAACTGTTGTTACTTTCGAGATTTCTGTTTTCCTTTAACATGAAGGGATTATAGTTATAATTGTGCCTGGTTACATTAGAAAACTCATTTTTTTTTTAGGAAGAGATTGGTACAGATATGAGGGATTCCATAAATACGGGTGCCAGTAGATTTGGTGTCCCTTCTTATTTGTGAATATATTCTTATAACTTTATTCCAGTGTCAATTTATATTAGAGACGATAACATGTAACATGCTAATACGAACACTAAGAGATTGAGGAGTGGTAACAAGAAGCTCACAGGGAGTTTACTTACATTGTCACCACTTGAAAAGAAAAAATAAAAGAGATTCAATAAATTAATTCACACAGAAGAAAAATAAAAAACTCTAGCGCCAATATCCTGCATATGGTTATTACAGGTAAGGTGTTTCTCTGAAAGAACACCAAGGAATTTAGTGACCTTAGGGATAAGAATATTTTCACCACAGTAATGAATGCTATTAGTGTAGAAGGTGAATCGAATACAATGAATTTAATTTTCTTAACATTGAGAGCACAATTTTTTTGGCACAAATCCAAGTACGTATATTTATGAACTTCTTCTGGACATTGCCTAAAAGAAATGTAATATTGGGACTGGAAGAAAACAGGCTGGTGTAACAGAAGTGAGTCGGTCAGGAAACGTTTATAATCATTTAAATTAATGATTGTGTGTAGATAGTTAAGTACGTAGATAATTCTCATATGATGGGGTTCTCATACAACACGAAATCAGAATAGCTGGTGTCATCCAATCATGATAAGTACCTCTCTTAGTATAGGCCACGTAAGGAAGACGTTTATTTAGGTGATGGTTGAAAATCCTATAAAAGTTATCAAAGCTAGATTAATATTACTTGAAATGTAAACATCAAAACAAGTTTGATCCTGAATTGCATAGTTATCTATTTCGAGAGTTGAGGAGGTAATATGCCGCTTGTAGATTGTACTAGAGTTGTTCGACTTGGTACCCTCTAAATCAGCAGTAGGAAAAATAGGAGAGTAATCAGAGATATTGTCCAAGATTATGCCCGAATTGAAAGAAATGTGAAAACTATTGGTGAAGATAACATCCAGAAGTGTTGTAGAGTGACTCTAGTCTCTGACTCTGACTCTAGTCGGTAAACTGTGAAGTGGGCGAAAGGAATACGAGTGAATAAGGCCAGTGAATTTTAAACAATTACGGTTCAGAATTATATAATAGATTGCAGTTAAAATTCCCCAATAAAAAGGAGGGTTTGTTTTCTTGACTCAGTGCCTCAAATAATGAAGTTTTGATTTCTAATACATTATCATTATTTCCCCCTGGCCATTTCTAGCTGATGACTCCCAATGACAAAGAAGTAATAATCATGGATTTCCACAAAGATTGACTCAAAAAGACTCTCCACACCCTTCCCCTGTCTGGAGACATACTCTAAATTATAACTAGGAATATCGTAAATAGAGTACAAGGTATGTTGGTCATTAAACCAGGTCTCTGCAATTCCAGTCATAGAAAAAGTGTAATCCATAGAATGGAGTGAAGATAACAAACTATTGTAGTTGCTATTTAAATACCTGACATTTACATGAAAAATACAATATTTTCCTTATACGACTTTTCAAATAAGTGAAGTCATTAGCAATACAGATGCTGTGCCAATTTAAATCCCGATGGCATTTACAACACTTATCAGTGGAGTAATTGCTGGAGGTCAAACATAGAAACAAATACAACAAAGGTGATCGAGTAGAGTGATGCATACAAAGACTATCACAAAAGAGGAACAATATAGATAAACATAAGAGGATACATACAAAAGTAAAAAACCTTAAGACAAGAATAAACGACAAGAATGAAGAGGACAAACGAGTTAGGAAGATCCTGGAAAATCCTGCAATAGCGAAGAGACAATCCAGTAATCCACATAGCCTATGAATAATAAGAATCTTTAAAGAGAACAATGGGCTTGAGCAGTGTAAGAGAAGCAAGATGAAGACGTCAGTCCGGCATTACATTCAGAAAAGTTTCCCAGGTCTTCCATGGTATACGATCTATGGTCTATGTCTATGGTCGTTCTTGTCTGTGACGTAGACCTTGCCATCAAGAGTCCAGGACGTGCAGGGGCAAAAAAGTGCTTGGTTTCGGCGGGATAGGTCCTCCTCGATGAATACCCTTGTCCCCTTGAGGATGACCTCTCTTTTTTAAACCTTGTCCTTGACGTTGTTTGTGCTAAATTTTGTGATGATAGCCCTAGGTTTATTTCCGCTCGGTGGAGTGCTAGGTCTGGACCGGGGTGGGACTCGGTAGGACCTGTCGATATCCCCCGGGGTGAAGGGAACCTTCAGTTCTCTCTGGTCAACTGGGGAACCAAATCATCACCGTTATGTTCGGGAAATCCGAGCACTCGAAGACAGTTTACGTATCGAATATTGCTCCTGGGTGTCAATAGAGCTCTGCATCATTGCTAGGTCAAATTTTCAATTGGTTTAATTCCTCTTTACTTCGTTAAGTTGTTTTGGATTCGCAGACAGTTCCACCTCGAGACACTCACGTATTTCGATGCAGAGTTTTTCCTTACGGCTTCCGTGATCGCCGGAACCAGTTCTTGATCATATTATCACAGAAGTCTTCTGAATTGATGTCTGTGACCAACTCTTGGCGATTTGAGTCTATGATGGCATCACACTTACAGCTAGGTATAGGCTCTTCGATAGGCTGATGATGATTGATGCGTGCCTGTCTCCTGGTGTAAATGTTTTTGGCTGGATTTGGCGTTTTAGTGGGCGCCATTCCGTAGTTTCGTGATTGTATGTGATAAACAGAAGAGTTTCACAGTCTGTTGATGGGACTTTAATATTACTGGACTAATTTTGACCGATTATTTCAGGAATTTCCAAGAAGCCAAGATATCGTAGGTCCTTACATGACAGAAGACAAATGCAGAATAAAACTTAGTAAGGTGTCCTACTTTAAAGACGTATATTTTCAAAGTATAATCCAATATCCATATTATTACTGCAGTTCCACAGAAGGCCATTCAAAATTACCATCTAAAATGTTACACTTCTTTTTAGGAAAATAAGTAATAGTAATAGTTTTGAAAGCTTTTGGAAAATCTGAGTTCGGTTCCTTTTCTGAAACATAACATTTTCCATTGATATTTTTTTTCAACTTTTGACATAATTTGAATGCTTCAAGTAACCATACATAATCTGAAATAAGACCATTTATTGTTGACCTTTCAGCTCCTTAATTGGGAATGTTGGTAAAATAAGTTGGCCCTTGTTATTTATGGAATCACCCTTATGTAAAATGTATGTTACGAATACATACACCTGTCACAAGATTAAACAAGAAAGCTTACTGGCAATTTTATGTGACGAAAATGTTTGTAACTAGCTTTAGCCTTCGCTATAGTCTTCAAACAAGGAAACTAAAAAATTACTTCAGTGAAATTGCTAATTTTCACATTTTACTTAAAAAAGTGAGTATATTCTTTTCAACCGTTTTGTTTGCTCAAATCTGCTAGTTTACGAGGGCTTAGAATTCAGTGAGGTACACGTAGGGCACAGTAGATCTCACTCCACTGTATGACCGGTATCGTTTTTGTTTTCTTATAATCGGGATGCAAGGTAGGTATGAGAACCTTCGACATAAAAACAAAAACAAAAAATAAAAAAACAATTCGATTTTACTCTTCCACCACAGGTCTTACTTTTAGTGTTATGAGTATTTTTTTTTTTATATAAGCTTATTTTCGTTGTCCGTTTAGCTTTATGATATAATAACCAGCTTCACTGTGACAATGAGTGGTGAAAGTGATTCGCAACTACCTCAGTGCAACGGTGTCAAAGAATGTTTGGACCGAGTTAACGTTGACTTTCCATGATGCGATTACAGTTTACTTCAATCTAGTCACGACGTGATGCCTGCTAGGTAACAACATTCGCAGTGTACAAACTGCCATGACCATATGATGGAAATGCATGCTATGAGTACATCGGTACTAGCCTTTTATTCATTAAATAGACCCCTCAATATGTCAACGGAATCTTACTATCGTTTGCAATGACGAAATACATGAGATGAAAAACATGCATACTTCATTCTTTATAAAGGTTTTTCATGGGCAAACTTTCCCTTTAAGTTTGGAAATTGTCGTACACAGACATTGATCTGCAAGTCGAAACTCGTAACCCATTCTTCATTAGATGTATATATTTATTAATACTGTCAACGGAACCGTAGCCATGTGTATAAGTAGGGGAATTCTTTATTCGTTCACATTTAATCAATAAATAGTAATATGACATAGCGTCTGAAGTGAAGCGTCTGTATTGCAGCTACTGAAGCTTTGCAGCTTTGTGCAGCAATTTTGCTTGCCTTGTCCGGTTAGGTCCATATCTAGGGTATAAGCTACATATCGTATTGACTTACCTTTACAATTGTACTATAAACTTTACACAGGATCAGTAAAACACAAATTTTATTGTGCATCAAATACAAGTTATTACTTTATATATGTCTGCAGTGACGGTATAAATTCATCCCTGTTCTTCGATTTATTGTATTAGTGTTACTTGAACATACATATTTGAAGAATGTAAATAACACATCTTCACATACGCAATAACCGCCACACACATCTGGACACCCCTTTAAACTCCTCCACCCTAATCGGTAACCTTGATCCATGTCATTTGTGTACCTGGATGTATAGGGACTTCTGACCCACCAAGTTTCGGATGAATACCACAAGCCGGGTGTAAGGTGGACTAAGTGTCATTTTTGGCGACTTCAACAACTCAATCTATTACAATTATCTCCTCTCTGTATACTACTCATTGGGATGAGACAACTACACTCGATTATATTAATGGCCTGTACAGCAATGGTCTTAGTCAAGAGTTAAGTATGTGACATATTTTACATTTTAATATTTTGTCGGTACATGCCAGCTGCGTCCTGTTCAGAATTGTGAACGCTACTGGTATGATTTTTTTTTACAAAAGTAAGTTTGTTTAAAGCTGTTATTTTGTCGTGAGGTGAATGAACAAATCAATGAACCAGACTACAGTTTAACTCTGTGTTCCACTCCTGTCTTCCATTTCCTTCGATGGGGGAGCTGCCAAGTGGGCCTAACTGGCACATTGTCCCCCTTTGTAACGATTCTCAAGTATTTCTTGTTCAAACATAACACACATGAACTTAACATCGGCTTAGCTTCAGGACATAACGTCTTCCCTCTTGGACGTCTCTTCATACCATCCTTTCCATTTCAGAATCTTTGCCACCACCGTGTATTCAGTGTACAATTTACTGTTTATTGTGTGTGTGTGTGGTTTTTTTTTTTAAATTAAGTTTTTGAATGAAGTTGTCTCAGAATGTAATGCATGAATACGAAAATGAACCGAAATTATCGAAACGCGTCATAAAACCGTGTACGTCATTCTTCATTGTATCGTTTACAATTTTTTCCATTTGTCTGATTTGTCGATTTACTTCTTACGAAAGACGGTTATGGAATCTTTAGGGGGCGCTATGAGGATATTTTTCTTGGAGTACATATACAGCTACGGTAATCTTCCCGAAAAAATACTTGTAGTTCTTTTATTTAATGAAAAGAAAAAGTCAATAAAAGGGAAACAAAACAAAGAAAAACGTGCAAAAACAAAATAAGAAACAAAAACAAAACTAAAACAAAATAAGAAAAGAAAATGACATTAGACAGCAAAGGTCGATGGGTGTACCCAAATTCTAGTTTCAAAATTGATTTGAAATCATTGCATATTCTGTCTTACCTATAATGCAGATATATGAAACAAGAAATGAAATGACTCTATGAAAGCATACAGACCACCCTTTCGTACTATTAATACACTCATGTGTATTTACATATACCCCGCCCCCCACCAATAGTTTCTTATCACATATACTTATTTGATAGGATGCGCATAGGCTGGCGTCTCTTAAGCCGTATTTGCAACGAAAAACCATATCAATTATATATTTTTTTCACACATTTTGTACAACTTAAAAAATTATCTCCGGGAGACCACCCTGAGTTTTGTCCTAAACCTGTTAAAGAAAAACGTGACAAAGTAATGTCTTTGGTGATAAAAAAATGAAAAAGAATGAGTGAAAATCCACAGAAAGAAAACTAAAAACGTCTTACTGGGGACAGCAGTTGTGAGAACGGGTCAACGAACAACAACCATGTATCGCGTAGATATTATGAGTATGGGATGTTAGGAATTATATAACTGGTAAGTTTACACCTGACCTCTGGTCAGAGGAGGAATTACAAGTGTAAATCTGTTTTAATTCCTTTATACTTCAACTCACGTTTAAAGGCCGAGGATGAGTTTGTATAAGAAACTTAACCACCAAACATGAAACGAGAGCAACAAGTTTGTATGTAAACTTCAGGACGGTTTAGAGGCTTCACGGAGATACGCCTTCTTAGCTTCTGAAAAGAGTAATACGAACATTGAGTTTCTTTAACCGAATGAGATTGCAAATACAATCCTCATGATGAATAGAACCATTACAATTACCATCATAATTTTTTGTTCAATTAGTTTAACCTACGTTTTCAGGTCTTTTGTCCCAAAAATCATTTTATTGGTTTAAAGGTCTTTGTTCGAGAAACATGGGACAATACCTCCTTTTCTGCCACATTTTTCCAAATGACTTTGACTTCAAGGAGACTTTACATGTAAGCAGTTGATTCTATCGGTTCATTTGTGGGATAGAATTTCTGTTCAAACTTTTAAGTCAGCACAAGTGTCTACTTACATTTCCCTGTTATTGTTTTTGCAGGATGTACTGTTTGTCACATTTCTTACAAAGAACAATACCTCAGTGTCTTGATTAAGAGGTGGTTTCATTAAGATCCGATTTACTAATCCTTTACTGGCCATCACTCGTCTGGACGAAATGCAAGGTTAGGATGGCCACCGTTATCCGAACTGTCTGGTCCCAGTGTCGCCGCCTGACTGGTTGCCTCTTGGTTGTAATCAATTTTGCCTGTTGAAACGGTAGCCACGGAGGGTAGATTGGCTTTGGAGTCATTGTTGTTGGGTTTATACTTCTCAATATCTTTCTCTTCCTCTCTCTGTTCATCTTCATCATTATGGTATGGAACGCCGTGCCAGTAAAATTTCTTCAGGATGGTGTAAAGCGCAGCCAACGTCAGTCCTTCCATAGTGGTGAAAATGAGGATTAAATAAGGGAGCCTCGTTGCCAAGTCAGCTTCCGGTTGCGGGTAGAAAAAGAACAAAACGGTGACGGCGAGTACGGCGTTTTGGACCCCCGTCTCTAAGGCAACTGTCAAAGATCTCCTCATGGACAATCGAGCGACTCTCGAAAGAGCGAAACCAGCTAAACCTCCCACGAATGGAAATATTATTGATGCAGCGTAGTACTGCCACGGCGAGTCAAATATGAACAAATTGAAAGGCAGATCTGTGCATATCAATATCACAACCACTAACGCTGAGACCGGCTTGATGTATTTGTCAGCGAAATCTTTCATTTTGGGCCAACGCCACCCGAGGTAAATTCCGATACCGAGAGGTACCACGAGAAACAAAAGTTGAATGAATATCTCCAGGAAGGGAGTCTTGATGGTCTCCCCTGCTGCCACAAAGGATGAACCGTAGATAAAGAGGTTCAGTGGCATCATTCCCAGCGCCATGATGGTCGACACAAACGTCATAGTGATGCTGAGCACGTAGTCTACATCGAGTAGGACACTCAGCAAGTTACTGTTGGTGCCACCAGGACACGATCCATCTAAGACCAAACCCACGGAAGCTGCTCCGTCTATCTGGAAAATGTTGGCCAACGACCAAGCAGCGAAGGGCATTATGGCAAATTGACAAATCATTCCTATGATGACACCGTAAGGGCGTTTGAAGATCCTGACTATCACCATGATGTCCGTGGTGATACCGATGAGCCAGATAGTGGCGACTACTGCACCGGTCACGAGATAACGGACTAATAAGGCCACACGGTTAGGTATACGTCTGACCTTGACGTAATGGGTCAGTAGCTTATAGGTGAGGCCCTCCTCGTCGATCGCGACTAGGTCGAATTCAGAAATAATCAGCTGAGTGCCTGTGATGGAGACCTCCATTGTCACGTTGAGGCTTCCGGGGTCGGCACTGACGCAGTGGAGTTCGTCGAAGTGAACGTTAAAATCCCCGTCGTTTTTAGGAATCAGAGTAATAGAGAATTCCCCTTCGGTCAAAACATTGGTGATGATGAAAGTTATGTTTGCTCTATGGCTCACGAAGGTCGTGGTTACGTTCTCCATGGGATCACGAACAATCTCGAAAAGGTGACTAGCGTCTCCGTCAGGTTGACGGTTACCCGTGACAACGCGACCGTACACGAATAGTAGAAACCAAAGGACCTTGATGTAATGACAGCTTTGCTCTCTTTTGGTTGCCATTTTCTGTGAAAATATGAAAAAGTGCAACAGAATCGCATGAACTACATCTATGACATCAAATACATTTTTGCAAATTACCAAAAAAAAAAAAAAAATATGTTCCTTTAAAATATATTTGGAGCTTGGATATGATAGTGAGTCCCAGAATTTAAATCTTCACTCACTGAACAGATCGCGTGTGCATTTTGAAATCTAACAAAGAAGAATGAAACAAAACGAACATGAAACCTTTATAGAAAATTTATTCATGCTACGATCCATGAACAATTTCATACACATACCATTGTCCTGATCAGGATATCAACCAAAGCCAATGGGCATTAGACTAAAAAAAGGGAAACTAAAATAGCAAACGGAAGCTGACAAATGTCTAGTTACAGGATTCTACCCCTCCAACCCCTTCTGTTGCATTGATTGACAATACTGCATTTCTTTCCAATCAATTTGAAACTTTTTGCGGAAACGTAGTGTCTAAAAATGTTTTTTTAGATCTATGATATTATACCCAGTATTAAATTTAATCCAGCGTTTCGGCTGAAACCGATTTTGAATTCTGTCACTTCTTTGAGTTACCGTTTATCTTGTCTCTCTACTTATGTCGTGTTCTGCATGAGACTATTTTCACGGAACACTTGAAACAATCACTACTGTAAGTTAGGGATGAGAGACAAACAATTGCTATACGCATGAACCAAGTGGGGTGCCCATAGCTATACATAGGGACTCTGCATTTAGAATAAGCAGCTGGCGCCATCTTTACTGACGAAACTTTCTGCCAATAGCTGTATACCACTGCTAGCGTGGTGAAACAGACATGGTAAAAAAAAAAAACTGTAAAAGAAAAAAAATCTCAGAAAAGGAGAAATGTCGCTATTTTAAGCTCTAATTTAATTTTCTTAGAAAAATTTCTTCTTCAAAAGTCGAAACCTCGACTTTGTGGACTTACTTTTCTGAGATTTTTCTGCCATGTCCTTAACAAACCAGAGTATACTGTCACATCAACACAAAATTTTTCATATTGCACTCTTGTTTTTTTTTTATTTCTTTCTAGTTCTAACAAATCACTACAACGTCATAATCCTCGGCGTTTATAACGTTTCGTCTTGGCGCCATCAATAAGATAAATACTTCAGTCACATGAGGGCAACCGAAGTATGGAACAGGTCATCAGATATATTCGCAAATCCACTGCGTTTACCGTCAAACACCTGCCTTAGACTTTGGATTTTTGTTTACCGCCAACGCAGGATCAGAAATTACATGTGTTGCTTGCACACGGAGAGGAGGCATCACCTTTTACACATAACATGGGATGATCAGTGGATATCAAGGACTAATCTAATGACAGCTAGCTGATATGTGATACAGATATGTGGCATGTGATATTGGTTTCAAAACCAATTTCTTTAGATCAAACATACTGCTAGAATTGTTGAATATAGGTGTCGAGTCCCGTCAAAAATAATTTTTTTTTTTTGATATTGTGTACCGATTGACGAATACAACTTGACCCTTTCGTGATCTAACATTTCTCAAGAGATACAAGATATTCGAGCAGTTTAGAGCCAAAACAAAAAAAAAAAAAAAAACAAAGGAGGGAGTTCATTTTCTTCGTATTACAGTATTACATTTCGGTTTTATACTACCATTGCCTTTTTGCATGAAATTTAGATGATTTGACGGTGAACAATATTCTATCAACTAATCGAATTTTACATTTATGCTTATGTAAGGTGTGGATAAAAATTCAAAACTGCATGTTTCCTCAGCTAACAATATTGGCATGATCTTTCACTGTCTGACAGAGTGGGTAAACATCCGATATTTTGTTTTGTTCCATATGCAGGAGCCTATACGACACCGCCACTTAGGCATCTGAGAGACGGTAAAGTAACTTAGCTGATGGTTTGCTAAGGAAAAGGAAACGTAGTTAAATCCGTGTGAACAACAAAGCTCCTAAGTCTGACAAAGGTTTACATTTTTGTTCTAGTTTGAAGGTCAAATCAACGAGGTGCAGTATTACTATTTCTTCAAGAACATGACTGGACGTTAGGTTCGACATATGGCGCAACAGTATGGTAATTATCAAACTTTTCCAGGAACTATTTCAGACAGGCGAGAGACGACCTTACTTATTCCCCCCCCCCAAAAAAAACAATATATAAAAGTGATACTAATTTTTTCAGACATCTACAGTAAGAGGATTGCTTTTAGCGTGAGTCCCCTGTGAATTTGATGCAATGTCCTTGCACCCACTTATACATCCATCGCTGGAATTTACCTCTGGGGAAGGGGATCATTTACCCCATGGAACTTAATTGACTTCTCGTAGAACTGTAGTCCTGTGTAGGTATTTCAGTTTCTAAACAACTAAGTTTCATGGTTTGATCATTGTCAGAAAATAATCACCGAGTGTTAAAATTATGTCGTTCTCAATAATATTCATAAGGTACTGTTCCGACTGACGAATTCTTTACTGGCTTGGGCGCCTACCGGACGGTGTCTCACAAAGAAGACTGATTGACGTATCAAGGGATTTGAGCAGCAAATTCAAGTTTTTAGGACAAACACTGACAAAGATTTTACTGCCTGTGTTTTCAACGTCAACTTCTCTCGAAATCCTGGGACACAAATTTGTCTTATGTTTGTTTACATGGTTAGCGTTTGCCGCATATATTGCCAAGCGATGTTCCTAGTCCTCCCCCCATACGAAATATTTTTTTTTCTCTTTTAAGGTGTAAATACTTTTCGTATCAACGACCGGCGAATACTTCAGTTTTTTCTTCTTTCTGTCCCTGCTGGACGATAAAAAAGACAGCCAAGTAAACATATCCACTTACGATTACTTGGCTTATATTGACACAATGAAGTACCGGTAGATCTTACCCTTTCGACCATAATTGACTAAACTGTTATCAAAAATTCCACCGCAAACCGTAAGCAGACTATAAATAGTCCTGACTCTTCTGACATGTATGTAAAACACACGCTTTGATTTACGCGAGTGAGTAGTAAGCTGTGTGTACCCCCCGGATCCCGTGTGTTAGTTACTCCAAGTTGTGGTATATTACCACCAAGTTGTGGTTACGATAGCAACGAAACACATTCCAAATATTCGACTAAAGTTTGTATTCCCTCGAGTTTGTGATGGCGAAGGCTTAACTTTTCATACGTCTTGCATTTCGGCATGACTTTTCAACTGTAATGAAAGAAAGAAATAGTAACTTAGGATTTTCGTAAATATACATAAGCTGGAGTGTAATATTTCTTCCGGTGCTAATTAATACAAATTTAGGAAAAGCTTGTAATTCGTTGAAATGAAACTAGTAGCAGCTGACCAGCATTTTCGGTGATCACGTAGGCTTTAAGATCAAGACAACAAAAGCAAAGTCATTGTTTCAAACATCTATTTTTTTTTTTGTAATATATCTTTTCTTCAATGATTGTTGACACATATATGGTCGGTCTTTTCATCCGTACTTCCTGTCCCGCTATAGTTTGTCCTCCCATGCATACACCTAAATTTACAGGTCTACTGAGCGAGTATGTTTCACGGAGCACGCATTTTGCAGTATGAAACACTCCCCAAAAGTCGTGTGGAAGGAAACATGTGTTAATTATAAAAGACGTATGCAGTGATAACGCTTTTGACGATTCATATAGGCCCATGCGCGTCTCTACCATAACAGAACACGTTGCAAGATGTAAGTGGAAAGATAGTAGGCCTACCAAGTCCTGTCTGCATGGTGCCAACAAGGTGCTCTCGAAAGCTAAGTACATGGCACTTAAAAGGTACAAATTCCAAGAGCACAGGCAGGCAAGGAAAACCCTCAAAAATATTTCATGCAATCGACTTTCGCTACACAATGTACTCAGCTAATCAGAAAAGCAATGATTTCTTTTATTTTACAGATTAGTCAAATTAATAACCATTTTTTCATAAAGCTAAGCATGCACAAACAGGTCAGTATCAAACAGATCGAATCTATATATGATGTCACTAATCGTTTCCCGCCCGATGTGTCTCTTGTGCTAATCAAAGATCTCACTGATCTCGTGAAAACGAACACCGTTACACCCATCACCAGCAAGGTTACCTCGATCTCTAACAGGTGATCTTAAATACCTGCAGACAGAGGGTTAGCCTGCCCAAGGAGACGGAGGGTGGCTCTGACAGGAAACAACTCAATGTGATTATTAGCGTAAAACAAGTGATCCCTAAATTTTTTTAATAATATTTTACCGAACAACGTAAGTTTGGTATAATCAAGTCAACGCTCCAAGCTGTCATTAAAACTACATGTTCGTTTTGAGCATAGCCGCTACACTGCAGCCATCAGACAGCAATACCTAGTTGTAGGGTCCACTCGATAAGTAAAGATCAGAAGCGAGCTGATGAACGTCTTTTAGTCTGCCCCGTTTTATAGGGACAGGGGAGTAGAGGAGGGGTGGTAGGATGGGGGAGGGAGACCGGTGTCAGTAAGGAGAAGAAGAAAGAGGTCGGGGCAATTTATTTACCGTTTTAGAAAAGTCGATTATTTGATTCGAATAACTCTGAGAAAGGTATCATCAAGTTTGCATCGACCTAGACCTTCAGTATCCAAGTTTGATTTGACAATTTTTTGTTTTAAGTTTGTTTTAAGTCCTTCCTTGCTGGCAGGCACACGTTATTTATCTCACGTCAAAGTACATGTCAAATCTATAGCAAAAATAATTAATTCCATCATCGTCAATTATCAAAAGTAAATGTTGGTGTTACTTCGATGAATTGAAATGCTGCTGCTGCTGACAGTTATCGTCTTCTGAAATAGAGTTGAGGCATTTATTTCTTAGAGGATAATCATGTTATTGAAACTAATAGCTGTGGACGTCGAATGCAGAAAAGGTAAAGACGGTGGCCTTCTCATCAAGAAGTAAGCTTCTCACAGATAGGCCTAGATAGTAATTTGTCGCTGAAGAACACTTTGTTAACCCAAACTTCCAAAAATTCAAATAACGCATCTTCCGTAACTCACCATATGCCTAATGTCTTGAGAACATGATGCTTTTCATACGTTTATTGATGGACCGGATTTTGCTGTATGTGCATATACTGTTACGTAGTTAAGAGGTAATTTGAGTTTTAAAATAAAAGAGTAGAAATATTTTTTGATGGTGTAGAGAACACATTCTGTATAGGCAATTGCAACGAATGTAAATATATACCAGGGCTATGTGGAAGAGTGCCCGGGGAACTGACCCAGTATTAAATTATCACTAAATGACTAATAAATATTCTTAGAGTTTCTTTGCGGAACACACACAAAAACATAATAATACATTGCGTTAATGACACTTAAGACATCGCAGTGATTTCACAGTAGAGAGTTAGCTTCATCAATTTTCATTATACACGAGGACCTGGGGATGGTAGATTTGGCCTACAGGTGTATTTAGAAGAAACTGCGAAAAAAAAAAAGAAACCCACGCTGAAGCGACAGTCTGTCCAAATGGAGTTGACCATGTTTAAAGCAAATCGAATCTCATGCAAAAGATAAATCTAACGAGGTTACGGATGCTAGTTAGAACACACTATAGGAATTTTAGAGAAAAAAAGTATGCCACAAAGTTCTTACACAGTAGGTCGCAGTTTCACATAAAACGACCTGTTGAGCATAAAAAAGATAATTTAAAGGTAGATGAACGGATGCTCAAGACCACAATCTTACGACACGTTGCAAAAGACAATCGATAGATAGTATACGAACGAATTCTCAGTACAAATCCTATAATGAAAGAGCCTTACAGATGTTTAAGTTACTACATTATCGTAATTTAGGAAATCTTGCAAACTGCACAGAACTTTATTTAACAGAAAAATGGTATTCATAAGAATACCTTTAGTTCATGCATTTATTATTAACATTTACATTATTTAACATAATTGGTAAATGATAGATTAGACGAGCAGCTTACCATATAGACAGTATCTTGATTCGTTTTCTACAGAGAAAAATATCCTACCGCATTCTTTGAAGACTTCAGTATCTTTGTTCTTAGATTTGACAATGTCTCTGGTTGTCTCTCCTTGAAAACTAATCGTTCTTTCGTTCTTGGTTGTAACTTCTCAAGGTTAACTGAAACGGCAAACCCCATTGGCCAAAGCTTTGTCATGAATATTCAGACAAAGTCTCTACCTTACAAGTCACAAAAGAAGAAAAAATTAGGAGCGCTTTCAGTAGTTTTGAACGTAAATCACCTCTGTTGAGATAGATAAAGCGTCTAACCTTACAGATAGGCCTCGTAAGTGGCATCACTGCAACCTTTATTGTTTTAAAATTCTTAGCAGTGTATGAATCAATACGTATACAACATAAAGTGTTACGCATATCCATGGAGAAAAATAGAAAATAGGTCAAACAATGTCCGGTGTATACTAAAAAATCTTTTGAAGGTCAGGTATCAACACAATTTTTTTCATTGCTCGAGTTTGGAATACATTAACAACTGTGAACCGTGTAAGTTCAAATAGTGTTTCAGTTTCAATATGCACTGACATGATAACATATGAAATCCAACCTAAGTCCTCGTAAGGTAAAAGGATCGTGTAAATTGTGTATACATATAGATTTCCCTCAGTTCTAATCCCCTCTGATACTCCAAGGACTAGAGGAAAGGGTAAGATTGTGAAGGGGGGGGGGGGTGAGGTAGGTGGGGTTGTGAGAGGCGATAACATGACCTGATGAATGTCCTGAAGAATGTTAAGTAATGTGGCAACGCATATGCCTTTACATGTGATGTAAGTGGTTTTACACGTGTGGCAGAATCGGCTCTACAGTGGCTGCGGAACATGGAAGGGGAGTTTAGGGCAAAGGGGAAGGGTCTTAATGAAGAAAGCGGAGGAGACTAAAGGCACTTTCGGTTCCCCTCAAATATTTGCCAAGTTCTCCAAGAACAAATGAAAGAGGATGCGTCGGTTATTGATTATGATTCTTATATCATCTCAAACCATTAAATGATTATTATCACACAGTTTGTTACAGTGTTATTCGGCAATACAGCATCTCTCTACGACAGCGGGGATCCCGGGTTTTTGGACAGGGAATGAGAAGGAATGAGAGCGAATGACTGCGGAAGGCTAAGAGAAACGTACCAGAGGGTTTTTGAACAAAACTCACTGCTAAATGGCGGAATGTTCCCCTTTCAATGCTACTCAATTAAGAGAAAGAGCGTTAAAAGGAGGATATATTTTTTGGCTCTTGGCTGTCTCATTTTTCGGAATGAATCCACTCCTTTTGCCCGAATTGGGGGCATATACCCCTTGGCAACCTCTGCCCCGTGCGTTTATGTAGTCTAATACTACGTAAACGTTTCAAAACTCAAAAGAAAAAAAAACGTCTTTGATTGACTTGAATAAAAGAAAAGTTGTTAGTTCTCAGCAGTTTAAAAGCAAAACGTCCGTTTGAAGTACTGTCGGAAAATGGCAAACCTCTGTCTCAGCCGGAACCTGGCAAGTCCATTGCAAGAGGTACGAAAATAAACCCAAGTTTTGAATTATTTTCCACCCCAATATTTCCATGATCCCTGCTTTTAAGAAAACAGTTGATTTCGAGCGTAGCTGATTACAAAATGTGTCAATTTTTTGTTGAACACTACTCGGAATACGATATATCCACAGGGGAGTCGTTTTGGTGCATGAATATTTAAGTACATATTCAAAATCTTGGCAACGTTTGCAGAAAATTACAACAGAAGACCGGAGAAAGGTGAAATGGATGAAAAAGCCTGACGAATTTAAGGTCTGTTTATTGTTTATCAAATACCTAAAATTAAACAAAATATGTTGTTTTGCTATTCAGTATTTTTTTCACTCCAATTATCGGTCGGTAAGGTGAAGGTAATAAACTAATCTACGTTGTGCATCTCAAAACTAATCTACGTTGTGCATCTCAATTCCGCTTCTTAAACAAGACCCAGTCACGTGCGAACATCACGTGGCGATCATTACTTTGAATCACCCAATCACGTGCTTGGAAAAGACAGATGAATTAAATATTTTGTTATGTCTTATGTAGTTTGGTCTTTAGTTTTCTTTTGCAAGGTTGATACCATACTAAATACGAACTCCGAACATTTTACACTTTCTCCAAAGTTAACCTCATTCTGAGCCTCCTTTTGTTTACTTTTTCGTGCTGAGTAAAGTCATGTTTATCAGTTTTCGTCAGCTTCTCGTTTGATTCCCAGCAATTTTGCCAAGATCGTTATGTCATGTCAAGATATCTTACAAGTTGCAGACTATTATACTTACCTGACATCGGGGGGAGGGGTGTAGAGGACTGGGGACACAAATGTCCCTGGACCCTGGGCGATTTGGAGACGAGCATTTGTGATTTGTGACATTTGTGATTTAACCTCGCTTATACTTACTTACTCAACCTGTTAACTAAACATAAACCTGACGATATTCTTCACGAACAACTCAATGCGGTACTGAGAAAACTGGACGGCCGGTAGTGTTGGTACTTGGTGCATACTGTCATTTGTGTGTCGACTCAGGGGGTGGTAAATTACACGCGAAACACAAAACTTACAACACATGTAATGTCCCTCCAATTAAATATTTTTCAATAACTATGTGCATTGGAAACTGGGGATTTGGGAGGGGGAGGGCTCAGACAAGCCCCCATAACAGAAGTGGGGGGACTAAATCTATCTAAATCTATCTGAATTTGCTGAGCATGTGACTATAGTGTGAGGGGGGTTCTTGCTCGTGTTTTGTTCCATGGTCATGATTTGCTTTCGATGGCCCCGTTTGACGTTGGTCCGTGTTATTCTTACTACAATCACTTAGGTAATTTTTTGTATAAAAGACCCAATTTGTGTATTTTTTCTGTTTTTACGTTGGTAACTTTTTTATATTATTCTCTGGTCCTGTTTCTTTTTTTTTGTTTTTCTTTTAATTTCACCAAAGGAAAGTACGTTGTTGCAGATTCTTAGTGTTGTATAGAGATGATCATTCTTGGCCACCGTACTCAAAATGGTCATACGAAGGTCAGTCTTCCGGTGTTTGCCCAAGGTTATTAACCTTTTATATCCCCCCCCCCCCCTTAAGACAATCAGACTAGACAAGGTAATACATTAAACATTAAAATGGGAAGGACAAACACTGCTTCTTGGAAAGATTTCGTAATGCTATCTGATTGGTAGATCACGGGTAGCAACGATTTACATACGGTGACTTGTACAATTTTTGTCATTCTGATTGGTCAACGTCATCGTAGGCCACGTGATCTTCTACCTCTCTCTCTCCTGTACCTGGACTCTCTTGTGTTGTTAACGTTTAAACACCCGTCGCTGGGACAGTCATACCCCGACTGAAGAACCTGTAAAACCACCCACACACCCCCTATACGACATTATTACGTCGCTTTCCAAGAACAAAAGTAGTTCAGAATGTTGGAAATTTGTAAAAAACATGCAACAAATTTAGTTCATTCTAACTGTTGTTTCTCTTTTTACTAAGGGAAACAACAAATGTCTAATACACTTGGTTCCAATAGATAAATATCAATCATACCTCTTTTCTTTCCCTCATCTAGACTACAAAGAACATGTCTGCGATAGCAGTGTATACGTCGCTCATTTTAATTGAAGTTTCGTTTCATCTGTATTTGAAGGATTATGCATCATAATTTCAGCTAATCATTTTTTTTCTACACATAACAAAGGTTAGACATACCGTAATACTAACTTCTGGTGATATATTGACATATCCATTGGATATTATCTCACTGAAGTGAGTACCACTTTCAACAACCTTTTCATGAAAACAAACTTTAGTTCGTGTGTCTGCTATAAAACGTCGAATTTGATCCTCCAGTAACCCTGGTTAACCGTCTAGTTCTGACTTCAGTTTTGAGAACTGTGTATATACATCCAAGTGGTTGATCTGACTGTAGAAACTCTTCACTCAGGATGCTACAAAAAGAATGTTACGCGTAATACATATTACCTATATTTAAAGGGAAATAGGGCGTTTGTTTTACAGGAAACATCCATATTTTTAAAACAAATGTTTGTGGACGCAGAATGACACATTATTCAAAATTAGGAAGGACAGAAGTCTTCTTTTCAAGAAATAAGTTTCTCACAGATAGAAACTCAGTTATTTGTTGTTCATCACGAATTTGTTCACCCAAACTTTTCAAAATTCAAATGATGCATCTTCCGTTACTCATCACATGCATAATGTTTTGAAGAGATGAAGCTTTGGCAGATGTTTATTGATGAGAGTGAATGGTTTAACAATGACTAAAGCTATTTCTTTTATATGTCATGTTGGTGTATTCTAAACGCCCTATTTCCCTTTAAGGATACGAGGAAGGGGGGAGGGGGAAGAGGAAGGGGATAGGAATTGGGGTTACGGGAGATCTTGCGATATATCTAATTCTTTAATTCTTTGTCTGTCTGCAGAGCCTCTTCTCTGAAGATGATACATAAGGAAACTGTAATACCTATATATGAGGATATGGAGGCATGGGGTGGGAGGGGCTAGGGAGGGAGATATGGGAGGGAACTTATGGCAGGTAGTGCCCTATCATACGTTTATCATTGGTTCTTTAAGTATCCTCTCCTCTTGGACAGATATTTGACAGGTTGGTTGCTATGTTCCTATCAACGTATTGACCAGTTGAGCATACCAAAAATACCAAAACGCACAAAATATCAGATAATATTCTTTTCTTTTTTGTTGTTGTACCCTTGCTGCCTAACTAACGTTCTCGACCTTTTTAAAAGAATTTGTTTTGTGTAAGCATACATATTTTTGTTGAACTTATGAAGAAAGAAAACATATTTGTAAAACATGAGTCATTATAACTTGTAAATACAGCGGTAGATTTTGATTAATATGTATATTCTTACAGATATGAATATTTATAGACATATATCGAATAAAACGTTTTCATTGGTACAAATAAATTAACATTAACATTATCATAATTATGAGGTTAAATTAAAGGTAGCGTGAAATTAAGGACATTCATTTGATCATTGTGGATTGAAAATGACGCAAGTATTTATGACATTATTTCTAATAGTCTTACTTTTCTTTCGAATTATTACATGTACACTTTCTTGTAATTAATGATGTCTTTCAATCCTGAGATTCTTCATAATTTCTCATCTCTGACTGCAGCGAGACAACATACTTAACACGTGAAACTTCTTATATATAACACTCTTTCGAATACATTACGTAGACATAGGCGGCAGTGGAAAACAAAATGGTTTCGGTATTCGTAAAAAAAGTATGATGGCCTAATTTGTGATCTTGACATTTCTCCTAAAACAGGTTATACGTATCCGCTGACGAGGAACATCGTCATCTCCTTGGTAACTACAATCAGATATTTCTTTCACATAGTGGTATGCATTTTCTGAATAGGCCGTTCTCTCCTTGGTAACTGCATGCCATAAAATGTTTTAAGAGACTTTTCATTTGAATTATCTGCAGCTCTTTTCTGATCAAAGTGCACAGCAATTGTCTTAGCCGATTAAAATGAAACGAGATATTTATACACTACTGCGTACAAGACGGCGTACTGAGATCATCTTCTGACGGTGAAAATGATAATGTTGATACTTTAATTGAAAGGCAGGTATTTTATGGCATAATTTGTTTCATGGCAAGTTTACAACTATTTGAGGAAGTTATAAAATGAGATTACTGTGTTATTTTTTTCATCGTCTTCTTTTAAGAGTTTCACCCATTTCGAAGGTTCTCAATGGTTTTAACCAATGAACACTCAAAAGCATCAGAATGTAATTAGATTTTACATATATTGTTGGAGAACTTTGTCCTCAATTATAAAAAAAAAATATGACATTAGCAAAATAAGACAGCCATGTTCAAAAGGAACAATGGAACAATAAGCTATACTCTAGATTGTATAGAAGAGTGTTAATAAGATGCAAGTGTAGGTTGAACTCGTAACTCCATATTACCCTCACTTTTTTCTGTTTAACGATATTTATTTAACATTTACAACCTTTTTACGTCGATCTAAGATTAACTTAAGCCGACTTATCTCATCATGTTTATTGTTTAATATAATATATATATACTGTCAACAAATGCAAAAGAATCTTACTGTTAATAAAGGAAGATAAACATGAGAAAGGATATCATTCCGAAATTAAATCATTGTCCTTTAAGTGTCTTAAGTATTTTTCTCACAAAAAAAGATGGCGTTGTTTCTGTATTTTCTTTGCACGAATGTAAATAAAAACGTAACATGGATTGAAATCGAGATAGTTGGGTCCCGTTAAAGAGACACATTGAATTGTTACGTGAAATTCACAACCTGTTTTTTCCAATCTGTCAAGTTTCCTTCACACGTATGACAAATAGTTAAACTTCGAGTGTGTGTGTCACAAACAAAGAGACGTAAGTGAGTGGGTAATTAACTGTTCAATTTAGATCTTACAAGCTAGAATAAAAATTTAAAATTTTGACATTTTTCATAACTATTTAATGTGAAATTTTACTAATATCATGCTATTTATAGCCATTGCCATGTCATTGTTCCCTTCAAAATCCCCACAAAGTTATCGATATCACCTCAATGTGTCTCTTTAAAAATGGAGTACCCCAAAAGAAGTATTGATTTAATGATCCAAGAAATAGTGTAAACTTTCTTTAATGAATTCAAGAGTTTTAATAATTTACATAAATTAATTGAATGGCAATCACCTAAAAAAGGCTAAAAAAGGCTAAACAAGCTAAACAAATATCTAAAAGGTTGAGAACCACTGCTCTAAGAGATTTGGAATCCTCACCATTGTCCTTTTAGATTATGCCCTATTTTCTCCTTTTGGTAAGTTTAAACATCACGTTAACTTTTCAAGGAAATATAAAATGAAAGTAAGAAGGTATTTACTTAAATGGTAAAACATACATAGAGAGTATATATAATACTCATTTACAATGCTGCAAATATCCTCACAATAGTCTGTGGGGGTTGCGACGTTCACAGAAATATGTTTATATATATTTTCTTTACAAGTCTGTTTTTTTTTTTAATAAAGTTACCTTTGGAAGCTGCTACTTTACAATGCAAAAAGAAAAGAAAAAGGAAAATAGCTTAGGGTAGACCGCTATCCCAAAGATTCAAGACTTTTATCTGCTTTCTTAAAAAAATGTCACCTTGAAGAGGGGAATTGTGGTCTTTGCGTAGAGAAATCTAACTGATTAAGGAGCTGGTAAATGAACGTAATTTCCATCTAACCTTGATTTTGGGACCCAGCGTTGGTTATTCCCAGCAGCATTAGCAGCAACAGCAGCAGTATTTCAGAAATCGCTTTTTGTTTGCAAGGATATGAAAAACAGATTGACTCACTCCTCTGTACTGAACATCTCTTAGGTTCATTAAAAGGATAAAAGATTTCATGCTCTGTTAACACAGAAAAGGGGGATAAAGTGAAAAATTTTCTTTTTGGATTAAAAAGGTATTTATGAATGACATCACTTTATAGAAACCTACGTGTATCGATAAGATCGTATCCGGTCAACATTCCAACATCCCATGCCTATATGTTGCATAATAAGTTGTCAAGACTCTTAATTTCCTCTCAGTTTACTGAAACACATCATGTTGGTTATTCACTCATTCAGATGGATCAAACGAAGGATTTATCTCGGCCAAGCTCTCATCCCCGAGTTTTGCCTCGCATCCGACTTCATACGTTACTGCCTCTTGATAAGTAGGAGGAGAAGGTGCACTACTTGATATGATGCTGATCCCACCGTTAGTATTCTCGATCTCTTTGACCTCTTCTTCTTTCTGTGCGTCCTTATCTTCTTCGTCATCTTCGTCGTCGTAAGGACACCCATGCCAGTAGTACCTCTTGAGAAGCAGGTAGATGATGGTCAACACGATTCCTTCTATGGACGTGAAGACAAGGATCAAATATGGCAGACGGGTTGCCAGATCCGCCACAGGTTGAGGGTAAAAGAAATACAGTACAGTTATAGCTAAGACGGCGTTTTGAACTCCAGTTTCCAGGGCCACCGTCGCCGAGCGGCGGGTGCTCAGTCGGAGAACTTTGGATATGAGGAAACCCGCACCTCCTCCCACGAGAGGAAAGATAGCCGCGACGACGAAATACTGCCAGGGTGAGTCAAAGATAAAGAGATTAAATGGAAGGTCTGTACATATCAGAATCAGAATGATTAATCCCGAGACTGGTTTGACGTATTTGTCGGCAATTACTTTAACTTTTGGTTTCCACCAGCCGAGGAAGATACCGATGCTAAGAGGCACCGCGAGAGCGACCAGTTGGATGAATATCTCCAAAAAGGGTGTCTGTATATTTTCGCCTGCTGCCACAAAGGATCTCCCGTAGATGAATAAATTCAGGGGCATCATTCCAAGCGCAAATAACGTGGAGAAGAAGGTCATCGTGATACTAAGGACATAATCGACGTCTAGAAGGACACTGAGGACATTACTGGTGGAACCACCTGGGCAGGAACCATCTAAGACAAGCCCTAGGGATGCAGGGCCATCGATCTTAAACATCTTTGCTAGAGACCAAGCAGTGAACGGCATAATGATGAACTGACACCCCATACCTATTAATACCCCGTACGGTTTTTTCACGATGCGGTATATCACCATGATGTCGGTGGTGATGCCGATGAGGAATATCGCGAATACCAAAGCCGCCAGAACCAAGTACCTAACGTATTTTGCTGCCGTTGGTTCCACGCGGTTAACGTTGATAGTGTGGACCCATATGACTTCAGACGTACGGGAGTCGTCCATGGCAACAATCTCAAGTTCAGCTATGGTTATTTTCTTCCCGGAAATCAAGATTGCTAGGGTCTCTTCGTATTCATTCCTCTCTCCATCCACTCCCTCTAAAGGTTCTGCTTCAAAGTTAAAGCTAGAGTCGCCGTTTTTCGCTCTGGCAAAGATGTCAAAAGTTCCAGGGCGGTTTATCGATTCGATGGTAAAATTCAGCCAAACGCTATCACCAATGAACAACGTAATCGTCCCATTCGGAGAATTGCTGTCAAGGTTGAATTGTTCTGCCCACCCGGCATCATCTTCGTTCTGTCCATTGCTGGTATCGATAGACATCGATATCAGAGACAGAAAGGCAACGATTGCTACCTTCGTGGTAAAGGTCATCATCCTATCTCAAGCTGTATTTGTAACGGTGGCTGGTATTTACAGGAAGAGTCACTACAAGTGGGGCTAAGAAAAAAAAAAGTGAACTTGAAAATATCATTACAATGAGGTAGAAAGTAGAAACAGAAAGAGGTAGAAAGTAAAGGACAAATGCAATGCATTGGAGGGGACGTTAGACATCCATGATACATTGATCTCGTTTGTATAGTCAGCAAGCCCTCTTCCATCCTCAGTTACACTTCTTTGCCTGTGGGCATACCTTGAACAACGCCTGCCATAATATGAAATATAGATCACGAAATCTTAGGCATTTGATGTTTAATTGACTGTTTGCCAACTTAGTGCAAAAGAGAGGATACAAATGACCTACACTGTGATGAGGATTGGTAACAATATATCTCACACTTTACTTCTATTTTAGTGTGGTATGAAAATCGGGATTTTTCGCGACTTTCATTCAGAACGATTTTCACATAGCTTCCCATAGCTTAGAATAGGACGAATGCTAGTTTAGCATGTAAACACGTGGGAAATAAATTATTAGTGTATTAGAAATGTAACACAACATAGCATGTTACATAGCATATAAGAATGTATCATTACAAAGCATATCATGTAGTGTACAATGGTATGAATATCATCGTCATATATATGTATAATGTATACGTAATGTAATAGTTCAACATGCAGTATGTCTTTTGTTCTCCACAACCTAAAAGCTTCCTAGAAACTATTCGGTTTAAATGGAATTACAGGAGGACTTTATATTACGGAGGGCTTACAGCCGAATGTCTGTTATTTTGTTGAAAGGAGATGAGGGGCTGTACTTTATTTCAGCCCTGCTGGCATAGTTAAGAAAAGAAGCATTTTCAATTGTATATATTTAACTTTGTTTTTACGAGACCTGTTGCCTTTTATAAAGTTAATACTTTCCAATTCGAATTCCCCAAAAAATGAATCTCTAAAACATTAACAATTTTCCTTACTTTTTGTCTGAAATAGGTAGTTGTTATGTGCAAAATTAGACAATAATATGTGAAGCTACTTCCCATTCCCATTTTGTAAAGAAAACATTTTGATGAAAGAAACGGTTTTTTATATAAGATATATGAAATAGCCTGTTATTAGGGTTAGGTCCAGAAAATTGTACTAGATCGTTTTCCTCGAAATTTACCAACAGAAAACTGGTTGTTAGCTACTTTACCCATTTCCGCTATTTATGCAAATGCTATCTGTCGCGATATCCTATATTGGAAGCGAAATTGAAAGTATTGCAGGGGAACCTCTAAAACTGTTGTGATCGGCATCACATAGAAATACTTCCATTCCTATTCGCTAAAAATTCATGTGATTATACTACAGATGTTGGTGTTTTTGGTAATACTTAAAAGCAGCTTAGAATAAATTGGGACACCGACTTAGCATTCACAACACTATTGTTCTTATTACCATCGGCAATATCTGTTATTCACCCCCATCTGTTCTTCTCCATTCATTGATACACAATCAATTAAGTCACAATGTGAGTACGAGGTCAAAGTTACTGCAGGAAAATGGTGTACCGAACTCATCAAATAACTACCCTACATACAGCTCTTTCTACATACTTCTTTATACACAACAGTAGCTTTATCAATACGGATGGAAAATTTTTTCCAAATGATTTGATTCTCAAAATATTACATAAGGGCAAAACACACCAAGTATATGCAACTTAAAATACAAAAAAATATCAGTCGTAGTGTTACACTTGTCTTCCATTACACTATTACACAGGGAACAGGGACGTTTTTCCAGAAAGAACCAAAACTTGCGGTAAAATAATAATTTTCCTGGTCCCTTATCGCTACAATGGCATTGAATCCACGTGCAACTGAGGCTGCTGATGACATTCTGCTTATCTTGTCATCTTAAATCGACCAACATTAAATTGACACCTCTTCTTGTAGAATTACGTTTTACCTTGTCCTGATTCCGGGACCATATACGGTAAAATATGTCTCCCTCAAGATCTGTAGCAAACTCGGAAGGTGAATTGGACACTTCTACATGTATTAAATCTGTGAGAGTGAGAAATATTTTCAATGAAATATTACCACTATAATATTTACTACTTTAAATATTTTCAAGTTAATAATTCAGAATGGAGGTGGTTTTCATTGTGAATGGATTGTCGCATGCGACAAGCCCTAGCTGGTATTTTTCTAATTGTATGGATATGTCTATGTTAAAAGTCTTGTAGTAACCTTTCAACTTTTTGTAAATGAGGACTGTTTGGGTGAATTATATCTTATAATGCGCACTGCCCATAGTTACCTGAACAGACTATTTCAAAGGCATTTTCGAAAACACAAGACATGTAATATCTAAATTTCCACTGAATGTATTGCAGTTTATCTCAACAAAAATGATATTAATATTTTTTGCAATTCCTTAGACCGATTTTTAGCATTTAAAAATTGACAAATTAAGCATATGAAAGATGAGAACAGAAAAAAATTCTCCTATGTATAATTTACTTTAATTTTCTAAAATTACAAATTTTCACTCACCTATACAGCATACCAGAGTATTGAAAGAATTAATGATGTTGTACTAGACTATGCTACTGAAAAGTTTCCACTGGTTTTCCTAAAAACAAAATCCTTCAATATATCTAGTCTGGCCCTTGAAGGCTGACAACAGCGTTATATCTTCTACCAGACATTTGTCAAAGAGCAAAGTTGCCACTTGTCCTAAGCCCAGGCAGTAAATGTCACAGACAATATAAATGAATATTCATATATTGTTGCTTTTGTGTTCTTTTGTGTAGCCCATTTCTTAACCAATCCTGTTTTATTTGCACTCTTGTTTAACAAGCGCTTATGCCGTAAAACAAGGGTGTCATAAATTATATCACCCGTAGCTTCTTTATTACGGTTTACTGGGTGACTTTATTTTAGGTAGGTTCGTAGACTTAGCGTTTAATGAGTAAGAAAATAACGCACCATACGGGGTTATCTTTGGTCAAAATTCTAAGCATTCTACTTAGTTCATTTGTCTTTTCATCCTGCGTTCGGTAACCGACATGAACATGAGACAGAACATCTAATCTTTTTCTCACTCCAGTTATGTCAGATGTCATTACAAGCCATGTTGTCTCGTATTGAATGGGGCTATGGATTATAAGTAGAAACACGTCCTATCGTGTCAGTAACACTTCTGAGCAAAGAGAAAAATGTCATGATAACAATAATAACCTGTTGTTTGCAAATTTAAGCACAAAGTCCAGCATGTCACTTTTAAGGTAGTTCATACCAACTACAATAAATAATTTAGAAAGAAGATGGAGATGACAAAACATAAATCTATTTACTTTTGACAAATTTCGTCTCCCACGCAAATTTGTGGATAGGCCAAACTTCAGATGGGTATATAAGGAAAAATGATGAACTAACAGACATTTTCCCACGTGATTCTAAAAAAAAAATGTAATTGTAAAAAGTTGTGTCGTTACATTTGAAATCGTATTCCAATCGGCTCGTGGATGTTGACCCATTAATTGAACATGATAGCGGAATTTAAGGAAAACTTGACTGCATGCCATACGAAATGCAAAATGTCAAATGTGCCTTACAGATTAGTCACAATGGTGAAAACAGGGCTAATTGGAAGGATGTACAAATGGGGGTGGAATTACGATGGGATGTGGGTATCATCGCATATTGATCATGTAGTAAGTACAATATTATCAATAATATGTAACGCTGGCATTCAGGGATGAGGGGAACTTGATATTCCTGAGTAATTTTGAAGTATTTACTTCGTCACATGACTCGTTTCGGTGCAATCTGATCTGCTGCCCTGGAAACGAAATCGACTACACAAGATGGAAGCCAAATGATGCGTCGAGTCGACTTCATGTCGAGGAAGATGCACGAAAATTTTACCCTAGAAACTTGATCATGTAATGAGAGATGAAAGTATTCGGTCACTAATTGATATTTTAGAGGTAAATCATATCATTCATATAAAAAAAAATTAGGTAAGACAATTTGTTTTGTTTTGTTTATTGTACCATTATACCATGGCTTCATCTTGCTGTACCATATCAATGGCACGGATTAACATATCAATCTCAGACATAGTCATATCTTGGTCCTTCAAATATTAGTGACGTACATCTCAATTCCAGAGAATTTATCAATGTAATCACATGGAGGAGTTTATCAATCTCAAAGGTTTCCCTGTTTGTAACTGCTCGTCAAAGTATGATTGCTTGAATCGGTAGCCAGTTATAACCAGGATCTCACTGCAAATTGAACTTTTTGTGGTTACGATGCTGTTAATCAATTTTAGTACTACTGAGTTGTGTGTGAATTGTTGGGTGGTATGGTATCGTTTTAATAATCGTTTTAATACTTTGTACTTGTTTTAATTCTGTTCAGTGGTTTAACGGTTTAGTTGTTTTACTACTTGTTTGATTGTTTTGATACTGTTCAGTTGTTTTAAAACTGTTCAGTTATTTGGCTACTGTTCAATTGTTCCGGCACTATTTAGTTGTTTTGATACTGTTCAATTTTTTGGTACTGTTTAACTTTGTTTGGTACTGCTTAGTTGATCTGATACTGTTTAGTTGCTTTAATACTTTCTGGTTGTTTTAACATAGTTTAGTTATGTTTGAGACGTGTGTTTTTGCTTTGTTGTTTTAATACTTTGTAGTTATTTTGGTACCGTTTAATTGGAACCTTTTAACTGTTTACGACTGTTTCTGTGAAAACAAAGATACGAACAACTACTTCGTGATGACGTGTCTTGGTGAATTTTAAGTTAGCAAATTATCTTGATTTACAGTTGAATGTTAGTAAATATTTTGTTTTACTCTACTTGCATTATTATCAACATTTCTTTGGGTACGCTTTTTCTTTCTTTTGGATATTGTTTATACATTGTTTAAGCATCGCACTAAGGGTCTTTTTTGTAGCTCCAGACAGTTCAACACGACTTAAAAGGGGGTGTAACATCCCTGTGCTTTATTCTGAGACACTTTATAATGAAAATGCTTACATGACTGTGGATATGTTTATATATTATCTAGGACATGCTTAGGTGATGACTTAGATGTGCTTATGCATTGTGTTCTGCATGTTTACATACCACCCTTTATTTACCATTGTTTCTACTCTCTTGTCGTAACAGGAAATAGATTATAGTTTAGTGATAAGAATGATGAGTCACACGCAGCTATGGGCGATATGATGTCTTTAAGATAGCACGTTCTGACGTCACGACTACCCAAATGTAGATAATGGATCTTAATTTATTCCTCTTTTCTTTTTAAAAGATATGAATCCTTTAGACAGATCAGAAATGATATTGTAAGATTTTCCTTATTAATTAAGTTTCTAATTCTAGCATTTTATTTTGTCTGTAACGTATAACACGAAATAATATGTCCCTGTTCGTCATTGGGTAAAGAAAATGTTAATAAAAAAGTCTGGGTTCGGTCTAGGTACCATACAATAATTCAGGCGCTGAAGGTGAATTATACTTTACGACCACAAACGTACCTGTGGAGGAAGCTCGTGGTCACTTCAAATGCAAACCCTTAGATCACTCTTAGACGAAAAGCCCATCTTACTGTAACCCTGTCGGCGATCGACAAATTATTTTGGTACTGTTTAGTTTACTTCGGTTCTGTTTAGTTTGTTTTGGTATTGTTTAGATACTTCGATCCTGCTTAGTTACTTCCGTACTGTTTAGGTATTTTGGCACTGTTAAGTTGTTTATATACTGTTTCGTTGTTTTGAAATGTTTCAAATTGTTTTGATACTTTCACGTTGTTTTAGTTTTGTTCAGTTGTTTCGATACTTTGTAGATGTTTTACACTCACAAAACGTAACCGTAAAATAAGAACTCCAGAACTTTTAGGTAAAATTTTACACACAGTTAATGTAAGTCTTACATTGTGTATATAACAATTTTACTAAAATGTAGTAAAATTTACCAAAATTATGTAGAATTTGCATATACTGTTTACATTAATTATAAGTAAAATTTATGGAGTTCTTATTTTACAAAATACACAATGTAAGACTTACATTAACTGTGTGTAAAATTTTACCCAAAAGTTATGGAGTTCTTATTTTACCGTTACGTTTTGTGAGTGTAGTATTGTTTAATTGCTTTAATTGTGTTTAGTTGCTACGGTGCTGTGCTCAAGGGCTTAATTGCTTCTGTTTTAATTGGTCTCTTCAGTTGCGTTAATCAGATTTTCAATGATTACGCTGTTTTGTAAAGAACTTGTGATAAAACATGTACTTTTTAAGGTGATCATCATGTGATTAATGAACCTGACAGCTCCCTGTTTCTTCAGACCAGCAAATGCAGATCCACCACCACAGATTCATCTTGCACCACACACTGACACTGGTACATGTAGACAGACCATTAATAGGAACCTTCACTGCTTCGGTCATTTTGCTTTGTCGGAGTCCTGAAACCACGCCCTCGAATTCCTTCCCAGCCACTTCAGTTCTGTGATTAAACCGACGCAAACAGTGAAAAGTCACGGTTGTCACAAGTTTTATTACAAGATTATCTTTATAAATGGTCGATGGCCGGATTACCTCAAAGTTAATAAAAGGATGTATATCGTAGTATATTGTCCACCCTACATACTTGAAGTTACGTTTATGGTATATCTAGAAAAAAACGCTCTTGAACCGTTTACTGAAATGAAACGTGAGAGAGAAAAATTTTAATTGCTACAAATACAAACAAAATTTTACGTATAAAGAGGTTTTTTATTGCAACGGACTTTTGCAAGGTTCATCGTCTCACTGGAGGGCTAAACACAAAATCCATCCATTTAACGCCGTACAGTGAGTGATTGAGCGACATTTGGAGTCTGCATGCTTGTGTTGACAAAAAATATAATATCACACCACAGTCTCTAGCAAGTAAAGAAGTAGGACCATTGGGTTGCATTGTCGATTTTGTTTCTCAGTGTTTATATTGTGACCACTGACGTAATAAACGTTCGCTGTAAAGTGTCCTCATAGCTGACTTTTTTCTCCTCCTTTATATTTCACATCATATGAAGAAAAGGAATAGGCGGGGATGAGTTACTATACATTCATCCTTGCATGTGCTATCCTTCCTTAGAACGTTGCTCTCAAAACCAACCTACTACTGTTTTTCCGTGCAGAAAGTACCCCTCACAGTTACCCCCGCCCCCTTTCTCTCTTATTTCTTAGTTCTCTCATATGCGGAGGCAGGTTGTAACCAATGATATTCCCGATGGATGTAGGTAAATATGTTTTGTTTACTAGATACGGGCAGCAAACTTAAAATATCTGATCAGATCATTTTATCGAAGAAGGTAATAAATATTGCCTCAGTAAAACCTTTAACCTGGGCTTGCTACCGTTTAGTAAGTGTTTTCGTTATGTGTGTGTATTTTAAGAGTCTTTCAATGATGCATGTATGGACTGACCTTTGAATGCTCTGGGTGTGTGTGTCCATCGAATAATAAAAAAATTGGGTAAATATAAGACCATACGAACTTCGCCTTTTGGTGTAAACATAATACATATGCCTCATGGTTACTTGTGTAGCTTTACAGATACACGCAGTCATTAACTCTAATACTCTATGTTATTTGCATCGATTGTATTCTTTCTTCTTTCAGCAGATGTAACAGAGCATATACAGTAATTATTTTCTGGGAATGAGCTGCAAAATTCTTCGACAGTATCGTAATTACAATAAGATTGAACTGTTGTACATTGCAATTGACGCACTTAGTTGATATCATAGCTTGAAAAAAAAGAAGAAGTTCAGTAATGTATGTCGGATCATCACGGTATAATATGTTGGATCATCAGTAATTACATGGTAGATCTGTATACATTATATGTTGTCTCAGTAATAAACGTATATTGGGGATAACTTACATCTGCAGCACAAACATACATACACCGGTAACAGACGTTATGAAAGAGCTATCAGAACTTGCCGAGACCAGTTTGGTTTAGCTCTATAGATAGAATACTACGTAACTGTCAGGAGATCATACAGGAGACTACTTAAATTTATGAAGTATATAAATCATACTCATTCATTATCTGGTGCAGTAAGATTGGTATTATTACATTTTTTACCCTTTTTACTCTCATCGGGAAACAAAAAAAGCCATATAAAATCTATAGGAACAGTAGATGAATAAGACAAAAGAGACAATAGACAAAACTTACACCCTCCTTTGATAACCTTTGTCAACTTGACAGCGCTGCTTGTTCAAAGGATCTTACATCAGGAGTCTATATCATCGATGTGACAGGATCAGATGCAAATTAGTATTAACCATTGATAATAGGTTACCGTAGCCTATACCTTTGGTGACATTTGTGGTGCTTTATCTTCCAACAGCATACACACAAGAAAAAGCGATTAATGATTCCTAGTACTAATAAAAACCCGAGACTGAGTTTGGCTTACGAATCTGAATGACGAAAAGGAGGTGCTGTCCGATATTCCAAAACATAAAACAAAAAGGCAACCAGCAGAATGACTTTTGGAACAAAAGCAATTTAAAAACAAAAATTGTTTGATTGTTTAATGTAACAGCTGTACTCATTACGAAGATGGCATTTGTAATTTCACTCTACGAATGGAATTCAATACATGTATTTCGGGTATAAATTACTCAAATAAGAAGTGAAGAAAGCACCTCTGAGTAGGTTAGAAGCTCCTGAGACGTCCTCAAGTTCGTACCTATAGTGTTTGTTCGATTTTCAATTTGGCCGTTAAGTTTCCTTTATACAAAGACAGACTGGGGGTTTAAAAGGGTCTTGAGTAGACCTTATGTTGTTGCACACCTTTTGAGGTTATCGGTGAACATAAAAAAATGTTTATCAATTAAAAGTTTAAATGATTATCTGTCACATGAAACGCGTGTGATCCTCATAATGCCTGTAACAGATTATTTTGAGATGTATATCTGTAATGATTATAAACTTGTTTATCATTTCTTTTTTCAGTAAATATCAACCTCCCTTCCTTAAATCAGTTGCTTTTTTATTTTATTTTTTTTTTAAAGATAGAAAACCATGCACGAAATAAAACAGAATACGTCGTTTCCTACGGTTGCTCCATCGTTAATCAAACACGTGATGTTTGATGTTGCAATAAGTGGAACTATATGACCGTATGCATGGGAAGGAATGATCTGTACCATTAATCGTCTTTGAAATGATGCCATGGGTGACGTGTGCACACAAAAACAGTTGAAAATAAATTTATTGCCGGTATCTGTGTGAATTATGGAATATTTACTTTAAAAGTGAAAAAGTTGCCTTAAATCGTGTAAGAATGCTACCCGTAGAGTGACCCTCTTCATTTTATAGAACGGTTTATCTGTAAACACGGAAAGTTGAAACGTTGGTTAAGTGGGGGTAGCATCGCGGAGTTCGTGTTTTCGTAACCTCGGCACTGTATACTTTCCAGCCATATTGAAGTTTCCAAATTAAACATCAGCAACCCACCGGGGTCTCTACATTTATTAGGGAGTTGAAGATAAAGTGCAATCTCTGAAATTTTTGGCAAGTGAAGAAATTTGCTGAGTTAATGTGACCAGAAACGATGCCAGAAATATTCCAATATTTGAGTCTATGTATATGATTTCTGTTCTAGAAATAATGTGCCGAAGTTACCTAATGACATCAGCCGTGTTGGACGATCTAATTCTCAAGTCTGTATTGTACCTACTAAGTTAACACATGGCGTAAGCCAGTTTTTTATTTTTTCCTCTGAAGGGTGGAAGCACTCATCAATGACGAAATCACCATTTATAGAATTTCTTCAATGACGAACTGGTTGGTTAAATGATCCTGGAAATACCTCAGGTTTCACAATATAAGTACGCCTCAACTACACAGCCCGCATTGTCACAAGTTCTCAATGTGAGGGCTATTTTGTATTAACACGTCTTTTGGGCTACGGTATTCAGTAAAGGGGGCTGTCGTAGAATTTGTCAAGCAGGTTAACTTAGAAAATATTGTATGAGGTCTGGTGAGGTGAGGTATGTTGTAATATGTGACATAGTGCCTTAAAAGCCATTTAAAAGCCATTACCCAACTTAATTTCAATATTTTTCATAGAAACAACTAAATTAATATACATATATGCACATAGCAACATAAAATGATTGAAGAAAGAGACCGAGAGGTAGCAACAAGAAGCTCCAGAGAGCTTGTAAACGAATACACTCTTGAAAAGCAAAAAAAAAAAAAGCAAACAAACAAACAAAAAGAAAGAAAGAAAACAAACGAGTATTTCTGTAGATGCTATACATCTTATATCCTACATTGTATAGGCCTCAGTATATGCTTCATACAGAACTATATGATATATTATGTATATGATATATGTTATACCATGCATGTCATATCTTATCATGTTTACGCTGGTATGTAATGTATGTGCTGTAGAATGTATATGCTATATCATAGCCATATGTTGTATCATATATGTGCCACATCCCCATAGGTCTATATGCCTATATGCCACATCGAGAATATGCTACGCATGTAACGCACATGCTATGAGTGTACATTCCGCAAACCAGTATGTATACATTATTTGTGCGACAGTCAAATCACAATATTCACATGGCCCATGAACGTAGAACGTCATCTCAGTCAATCCATGGTAAAGTTTTGTCAAGATATAATTAATTTGTCAGACACTCCTTTATGAAGATATCTATTTTTTAAACAATTTTCTCTCACTTTAGTTTACTCAAGTGTTGCAATCAATACACTTTTCACTCTGAAAAAGTGCAGGTGAACGCTTGACATCTGCTTTTATTGTGGTCGTTTTCCCTGAAGAACATAGACGTTTTGAGGTAAAGTGTAAATTGAACGAGTTTATATTTTGTGGTAAAAATGTTAAATAAATCAAAAGGATCCATGGCTGTATGATAGGTTCATGCACCGCAAGTCAGGTGATCTCCCAGATGAGACTTTTAAGGTGTCACAAAGTATACCAGTCTCTTTAATAAACAAAAGCTGAGATGTCAGCAAAAAATTAAAAGATGCATTCTTCAAGTCATGAAAATACAATAAGGGTTGAAGAGATAGACTTATATAATAGTTGTTTTATTGTTGTTTGTTTGTCTGTTGTTGTTTTTTCGTCATCGTTAACAAAGATCGTATGTTATTTGCGGCCGTATGTAATGCCTTTCATGTAGTGCGAAACAATTCTTGAAACATATGGTCCGCATGCATGCTGCAAAGTTAGTCTTTCATTTCAACCGTTTGTAACATAGTTTCTTTGTTTAGCCCCATTTATAAACGATGGACAATCTTGATATATTATAAGCAGCACCACACTCAATTTTGTGCATAAAGAACGAAAATAAAATTCTATGACAGACTATTAATTGAACAACTTCCTCTGATACAAAATTCAATCAAAGCAGTAAGAGAGTCATCTGCCTGTCAGAATGACGTTTGTCAATGATGTCAACTAATAATGAGAAGGGAGTCATCTAACTCAGATGAAACCGTTAACTGGCCTTCCAATTGAGTTTACAGACTCTCACGCCAGCTTTTACCAGTTAATACCTATTCCCGTTAAACGTTTATAGGAGACTCCGCGAAAGCCAAAGAACTCCCATCCTAGAGTCATTTTTGGACATAGAGTCAGGTCATAAGTGATTGTACTACCTTTTAAGAGTCCGTCTGACCCCATTTGGATTTCAGGGATATAGAACTTGTCTAAGCTTACCTGGTATACACAAGGAGAACCCAGAGCCAAACCAGTGAGATTAAACATGTCTAGAAATACCAGTTTCTTTAATTGATTTTGTCTCAAAATGGCCATCGTGTATTAGATAAGTACAAAAAATGTGTATTTTCGTTTTTCGTCATATATGTATGAATTGATCAATTTGACTGGTTCCTACCTTTTCCCCTTGTTTTCTTCTTTGGTTTAAATTAAATATGAATGACTCACAACAGGACACAAGGAGATATTTTTGTCTGCAAATTGGGAGCAATTGTGTCAGGTGGTTTGCGAAACAACCAGATACGGGTTGAAACTCATCAAAGATTACTACTGATGTCTTCATCAACTTCCCGGATTTTTTTATCGGATGATTCTGAAGGATTTTGTCCCGATTTGTAAAAGTTTAGGTATAGATACACTTTACCGTTAGTATTGGCACCAGTGCTGGTAGTCCTTGGTGCTGCCATATTGGGAAGTTAATCCATGAACTTACATGGTCTATCATGGTGCTTAAACTTCATTCGTTAAAGCTTTGAAATGACAATATATTTGATTCAATTAAATTCAGTTTATTTCTACCATATATTTTATGATTTCAGAGAAGTGATAAGTTGATGGGGGGGGGGGGGTAATGATGTCTGGGTTATCGAACCGCAAAAAAGCAACATTTTAGTCGGAATCTTGCAAGTCAAAGGATATCTCCTATGGCTTTTTACCTTTACCTCCAGAGCTGCCGTAGACGGCAGTTTAAGGCATTTTATCCTTTCATCTTACAGTACATTCGTCATTTTGCATCCGAGGTTACAGGAAGCACCATCAAAGAGATAAAGTACGGTTCTTTCTCCATATATCATATATACGCACCCATCAGGAGGGAAGTATTTTGACAGGTTAATCATCTCAAACAAGTCATAAAAAGAGTGACATGAAAGTGGATGGTTTATGAACATTGAAACATTCATCGTCAAGACATTTAAACATGTGAGCAAATATCACATGACTGGCGAGATGAGTCCATGATTAGCTCGAGATGCTCAACGTTGCCGCCATGATGAAAAGGAACTCACTCCCCCCTCCCCCCTCCAAAAAAGCGAATAATTAAATAACTAAAAAGAAACGAAAACTTTCCTGATTGCTTCATGATTCATCCATATCTTCGTGTGAGTTTTTCGTTTCGTTGCAAGCCGGCATCTCCGTGCTTTTATCCCCTTCCTGAGCTCATAATATGTTACAGAAATTACACCTTTTACACCAATCATCCCTTTTAGTACACGATCAATCGTGAGCCCTATTCTAGAATGTAATATCACATAGTAACTTCTCCGTCCTTGTAGTTTTTGCTCCCCCCCCCCAAAAAAAAAAAGAAGAAAAATCAACTATACAACTTTAACGATTCTCATTGTCTTCTCATTAGGGGAATGGCAAGAAAAGTTTATTGTGGTCGTGTCACGGTGGAATCTGTCAACAAAAAGAAAAGACAAAAACTTAAAATGTTGACTAACCTTCACGTGTAAGTCAACGGGATCTCTAAAGTTAAAATTGACACAGTAACTTTCGCATACTTTTATCGAACATTTTGATATGTTATATACGCAAGTTGATGAATGATCAGGTTAATACATGCATCCATCCATCTTAAACATTAAGAGATAAAAAATGAAGGAACTGTGACGGTTTCAATGGTGCAGTGGTACCCAGAACCACCTGTTTATATATACATTTTTTTACATTTTCTCCTAAATATTTATATATATTTTTTACATTTTCTTTACTCAATTACGTGCGGGAATTAGGGAAGTATTATATCATATTAAAGAGTACAAATACTAAATCCTTAAGTACAAAATCGTGCGACATTTCTTACATGTTGAGGACACCATGACGTCGACATCACGTGACTCATTGTTCTCACCACTAAACTGACATAACGTTAAAAACAGACTTCCTGTTAAGGCAAGAAAAGTTGACACAAGGAATAAAACGCGTTCAGATCAGCATATAAATATGTGTTGAAACACAGGAAGCATATTATAAGACAATGTAAGCATACCATAGTATAAGCATATTCACAGTAATGTAAACATGTATTGCTAATTAGGAAACGTAAACATCTCAACTGAAGCACCGCAGGAATGTTTCACATATTTCTACATAGGTGATGTTAAAAAAGTTTAAGTTTGACCGTTAGCGAGATGTAATGTAATATGTAACATGTCTGTAATACTACCATACACAAGTTTCTCGCACAACGTATAGGGATGTTTTTCCTAACCCAACTACGTGTTGAGCAGTTTTTCATGTTGATTTTTGTTACATACATTTCATGTCCATCTTTAGCGAGTTGAGTTGGCTGGTTCCAAGGCGGGTCTGGTGAGGTTAAGGGACAAACTTCTGTGGGATCAAATCCCGCGGTCAAGGCCTGAAATGTCTGATGTCTTAGCATATCTCTAGGTGGAAAAATTAAGTCGTGACATCTTAAAAACAGAAAGGTGAATACAATTAGTGTGAAAACAGGGAATAGATGCATGCATACACTGTATCTGTCAGACCACTATTCTTCAGCCGAATGGGGACCTAGGGGCAAATGTTGTGACTGGGAAATTGTCACCCATCCCCCACCGGCCCTCTGGCCCACTGAACATGGTCGACCCAACTAGGTGATTTCTATGACATTACTCACTGATTTGCGTTGTAATGATAGTAATGATTAATAATAATAGTAAAGATTTTAAGAAGAAAAAAATGGGACCTCTGAAGGTTATACTCTTCACAGGATGAAGTTTGTGATTGTATCCGGCTATATAAAAGGTCCCCTTTTCGTTGACGTCACGTACCCGATAATCAAGGGTGCCCTTCTTAAGACTTAAACGAACAGTATATATGGCTAGACTGGACGCCCTATAGATCGAATGGCAGAGACACGGTGGAAGCAACGTACATGTCTTACATTTAGTCGACTTCCCTCGAGAAGGCGCGTCACTGCGTTATCGTGATGTCTCATGCAAGGGGTCTGCTACAAAACAGCCAGAGTGATCTGAAGGAATAAAGGAAGTTTAAAGATTACTTTGGGGGTACGCGCGATTTCTGCATGGGAATACCAAGGGACTTACAGGCCTGGTCCATACACCTCTGTTTATGGTTGTGACGAGAATATATTAAGTTCAAACAGGCACGGTGCTGCATTGTGACCCCTAAATGGGGGAGTTTACGTAGGACACATGAGTGACCATGCAACAACACTTAAAATAATTCTACGCTAGGCCTACTGCAAATAAATTGATATCATTTTCAGGGAAATCTGTTTGAAAAATCAAACACACAATGTTTTTAACTTGAACCGATTTGAAGAAGCATAGGCTGTAAATATATGTACCGCATTTAATCTTCACCATGAACCTTTCAAGGCCTCATAAATACATCTCGGTGGAATAAACATAGTTTGGGTCTGAGGTCAAAGGTCACCTGCAGATGACGGTACGTTTGAAAGGCGTGACTGCTAGAATTTGAACAGATTCACCTTTCAATAATTTTACAGTGAAGTTTAATTACTGGTGTCTCTGTGACGTCAGCACATACTATAGCGTCCGACACAGATTGTCAAGAGAGCTGTGACGGCGGGGGGGGGGGGGGGGAGGGGTGTGACCACTCGCAAAGGGGTTTGATGGGAGAGGGTCACCCCCACCTTCAGAAATTTTTAATTGAGTCACTAAAAATGACGCAAAATGGTGCCACTAAAAGACGATGTTTCTTTGAATTGCTCTATGAAATGTACATAGATTAGTGTCATTTTTTTTTCTGGCAGGGGGAACTTTTGCAGGGGGCTCTGTTTACAGGGAGTCCGAAATTTCAGGGGGAGAGCAGACCGTCTTTCTAGAACCTCCTGGGGAGAACACTGCATACGGTAACAAAGAGTTGAACTGGGGGTTGAAACCAAGCTGTACTGTTCATGTATGACAAACAAGACTTGTAACTTCACCACTGTGAATTATTTAAGTATACATTAAAAGCTGAGCAAACGTCACCAGTGAAAAAGAGACAAAATTTTCGTTCTTAATTTTTGTTCCCTGGCCTTTTTAATTGGGCGTTTAAGAATCGATGCAACAAGTGGAGTAGTACTTCACAACGAAACCTCTCGAAAAAAAAAAAGTGTGTGAAAGGTCCCCGACGGACTGAGCAGCACTCTGCTTAAATTAGAACGTACAACCATTGAGTCAGCCTACACCGTTTTATGAACAGTCTCGCCTGGTAAAGAGTGACTTTGCTACGAAAGGATCAATAAAAAAGAGGCTCCTGGTCTTGTTTCTCAGAGAGGTGAACAAACAAAATATTGGACGAGTACACAGACTTAAGAATTGTAATAGCACAATAAACTCTGATAACAAACTATAATAAAATATGCAAATAATGACGAAATCGTATGTAAATACACCAGTTTATATGTTATCCAGTGTTACTAAGAGAGCCATAATGAGGTGATGGCTGCCTGAATATTGCTCTTCCTTTTTTTTTTTGCTTTTGTAGTCTCACAAATATTGGGTGACGCTTTTGCAATCAGAAAGAATAGGCTGAGTGCTTGGTACACCATAACCAGTAGCTAGTTGATTTCCACAAGTTATGGTTTTATGGCATCGTTTATTCCTATTTTGGGGGGTCATGGATCCGCATTAGGAGATTTCTTATAGCACTACTTTATCACTTAGAAGTGATATCGTCAGACGCATGCGCCCTCTGTATCAACTTGTGTGTCCTCCGTCAATGCGACACCTTATCATTGTAGCAATGATCTCTGTATTAAATGGATTGGAGGAACAACTTGTTGCTGTGAAAGCCACCGCAACATAGTCTTTTGGACTATCTATTCATGGCAAACATTAAGTTCCCATGGAACGCCAAAAAGATAAACGCAACCCGGTAGCTGTGATTTTAAGTGAATGCGATGTAAAATGAAGTAGTATAGCTTTCTAAAATAAAGAAGTGACGATGTAAACTGAAGTAGGGGATGTGAACTGAAGAAGTAGGAATAACTTCACTACCGATTCGTATTGGTGTTCCATGTTGAGTAAAGCAAACCTGGCCGAAACCACATTTGCGGCGGCTTCACTGGAGACTGACCCCGCCGAAACAGGTGATGTAGAGGTCAGTGAATATTCATGATTTCGTACAACTGTTACAAGTGCAACCTTCCTGATGTCGATTTTAAAAGACTGAAGGCCGAGTCACACCTCACCGACTACCCACGATCCAACAAGACTCAGGAAAAGTAGACAGTCGTGAAAAAATCGTAGACAGTCTGGAGTCTATCCCTCCCTTACGACGACACCGTGCCACACCGCACCGATCCCGTGCTATAGGATGTCGTAAACCTGGGGTGGCAGTGGACAATTATCTCATCCCAGTAACTTCTCTGAGTTCAATTTCACTAGATGCCGCTAACAACATAGAGATGTAAAATGTGCTGCAGTTATGGCTGTTTTTATGTCATTTGCGGAACACTGTAAAAACATAGCTCAAATAGACTTGTGTTAGTTAATTGTAAACCTTCATAAGCCAATATATGTATCAAACATCATTTATATTTTATGTTTTCGTGTAACCCTAGCTATCAAAAACCCGTTTCTCTTTTACTGTTTGGATGGCCTTCGATAGTGGCTGATCAGTATTATTACAGGTGCAAGGTGGTGGCGTCGCGGTGAGAACAACTCAAATACACACTATACTCCCATATAGCCTTTGTCAGTATGTGTTTAGTTCGTTCCACCAGAATTAATTTTTTTTTTTTAATTTAAAAGTTTGAGGATTAGGAAATCCATGTGGCTAGTTAATGACCCACTGCCATATATGAACCCTTCGGTCTTCCCTTCCATAGACCAGCTAGTTTGTTGATCTTTTCTATTGAAAGTTGAAATTGCAACTGACTCAGTCGGAAAAGTATGATATACTGACCACCCTTGCCCCTCAGCGGAGGGGGACGGGGTACAGGGTGCAGACAGTGGTTGACGATGATAGTATCAAATGCACTTCTGTAACTCTTCACGTTGCCATAAGATCATGAGCAAACTTGGCCAACTTGGGATGTATCATTTAATAATATTTCCCCTCCCATGCATCAGTAAAAAGACTTGAAAAGAATCGACGTCATAGCCTAAATTTAAAAAAAGAACGATCAAATTTACCAGGCTACAAATTATTTAACCAAGTCAGATGGAAGAATGATGAAAAGTGGGTTGTTAAGAATATGGCAGAAGTCAAATTTCGTGATTTTGCTTTAGTTTCTACAACGAAAAAATAAGTCCTTCATCAAGTGACGTCACCTCACCTGACAGCCTGATGTATCGTTCCCAATTTCCCAAAGATTTGTGAGAGCCGAATGTCTCAATAACAAAATTACAAAATGTTATTGCTATAAGGCGTTTGTTTGTACATTATCGCAGGTAAATACACACTAAACATTATCAATGAAAAGTGTTCACTGTTTTGTATTATCTCTGTTCTCGGGCACAGTTCTACGAAAGCCCATACGTGCCATAGTCCCCCTCCTCCCCCTTTCTATATTTTTAGATCTTTTGTTTTTTTCGAACACTATTTTCTGAGAAAATTGCTTTCTCGAAAAATGTATGTTAGAGCTTCTGTTTTTTCGAGAAATATGTTTTGAGCAAATTTTATGTAGAGAAATATATTTTGGAGTTTCAAACATTTATTTCTCGAAAAAAAAAAAGCAAAAACAGAAATGACATGTACCCTGCACGGACATATAAAAACAGCCTCAGTTACGCACCTAACCCCTCCTAACCCTACGTTATCGCTGCAGTGGCATCTATTGCTATTTTGCCCTGATAGCCATCAACGTGTATATTACAGGAATATCAGTGAGCGGTGAATTCTGATCGTATTTGGCATGGATGAAACTCCAGCCGGCGGTTGAACTGAATGAAAATTAGACCTTTGATCCTGCCGATGGCGATCTTCTCCTTCTCGTCTCACCGATCGGTTCAAAATTTTAAGTTTTTTTTACCCATTTTCAGAGTCTCACTGGATTCATGAGAAAAGTCACTACACACACACGATGAGACTTTTTCCTTTTTGTGTTTCGTAACAAAATGTTGTTTTCAATTAGTGTGGGAGCCTCATTTGAGTTGTTTATAGATATGTAAAGGCACGTTCCAGTCTGGGTGTATGCAAGAGGAACAATAAGTCATTGTTGTTCTGCTATTGTTTACATGATCGTGCCTGGTATTAACAACAGTACAGACAGGTACATACATGGCTGCAGGACATATGCCCTCAATAACGCAAATCACTCCACCCGTCTTAAAATGACATGGTGTCATGTTGATGTAGAACGGGTCGTGTACATTGATCTACATATTAGGATACACAATTTTGTTATGCTCGGCATTTATACACATTGATACATTGATAAATTTAAAGTGATTGCGTGCGCAGGCAAAAACTAAAAACATTGAAATTTCATCTCCAAAAGTTTGGTATTATATAATATAATACCTATAATAAATAGGTTTCAGTTAGTTAATTCTGCCATATGATTTCAAATTCTTCTAACATAACAACAAAAAAGTGTAGAATACGATAATGTCGTGGTTGACAGTTTTCATTCAAATCAACGATGTGCTTCTTTGAACAAGCTAATGGGAAGTACACTAGTATTGAATATTCAGTTAGTCAAAACAACTCAGGATCACTGACGCCGCAATGTTGCGTTCAGTTTGTAGATTATTTGTAAATACAGTGCTTCCTTTCACCAAATACTACAATTCCCGATACCGACCAAGGAGCGATGACTTGAGTAGTAGCCTATGTTTTTTGATACACTAGTGAGATCTGTACTGTTGCATATTCATTATGTAGGAGCTTACAGTAAGAACCAAATATGATTTCTGTTTTTTACTGGTTTTTTTTTTTTTGCCAATCCCCTTGCTTTTCGAAGTAGTTACTGTCATTTTCCTTCATGGAAAGACATAGTCCGTTCATGCACAACCTCTCGTGTACATTTAAAAATAAAGAAAAAGTTAGATCAAACATAACCGTATCTTTTTAGTTATCTTTGTCTATTTCCCTTTAAGAGCAACGGGCAGCTTATCAGAGACAAGAAGCAAAAAGAATAAAAAACAAAACAACAACAACAGCGCGGTTTTTGTCGCCTTAGGACAGACAGAAAAATACGAAGTTATGACTTTACTGCACAATCAGTTTAGAATGCCACGTGACTTAATTTGACAAAGCAGTGTGTTATTTCATCTCTCATTGCCAACTAATGCCACCCCATGTCCATGTACAGCATTCTCTCTTTACGTCTATAACTGGATGATGTCAAAGCGAAAGAAACGTTTCAATAATAGTCATTATTGAAATCTCTGCCATTTTTTTCTTAGATATTTTCGTATTCGCATACTGTAATAAACAATATCTTGAGAATCGATCATGGTGGACACAATCTATTGCTTGGCTAGTAACCAAATTGTCCCCTTCGTCACTGGGAATTTCAGCTGCAGGGATCATACACATGAGAGACTGTGAAAGCAAGGATTACTTATGCAGTCCATCCCCCTCCATACCCCCTCCATACCCTCCCCCCCCCCCTCAAGAGAAAGAGAAACACGTACCCCAAACAGCTTTGAGACTGCTTCACAACTATTCGGACAGAGGAAAAGTATACCAGACATACATAGCAAATTTACTTTAACGTTATTATTAAATATATTGTGACTGCATTTACTCTTCATTTTGTTTTCATTTAACAGTGAATGACTCGATACTTACGTATTCCCAATGACCTATGACCTTTCCACACGAAGTCAAACGTTCTCTTACCCTTCCACAGACCTGCAAAAAAAAAAAAAAAAATCAGTACAAAAGACAGACAGAAAGAAAATGATTCTCCCTGAAGGCCTTTTCTCCAAAGTCTAAAACTATTCAAAGACGTGTCTCCTCATATCCGTCAATTGATATTTACAAATATTACGTGCTTCATGGTCATTAACGGTGAAATCTATATCACCTATCCCACGCGTGTCAATAGTGTGTGTCAGAATAACTTTTTTGGTCCATGAACTTTCGATCTTGCTATTGTCGACTTTGTGGTTCAGGACAATTTTTCCCGGACAACTCTCACCCCCCAAAGAGGGGGGTGGAGGATTCTCCCTGTTGGGAGTAATCCGGGTGGGAATTGTCCTCGGAACTTTGCCCCGAGGGGTAATTGTCTGGTGGAAATCGTCCTGGTCGTAATTGTCGAACAGAGGGGGAGGGGTGAATTAGAATATGTAAGTAATTGTATATGATGAACCAGAAATGTTTTTCATGAAAGTTGTCCCCTACAATCTTGACATTACTTGCCAGACTGGTCGGCTATACATAGCTGCTCGTAGAAAGCTTGAACGTGTGTTGTCGATAATTGTGCTCCACATCATATGTTATTATATCAGTATTCTCCCCCCCCCCCCCCACCCACCCGAAGTAGCTACCGCCCACTAAAATGAGTCCCGTTCCAAGTCCTGTTTCAAGACTGTGCATATACACCTTATAAAACCCACCTGGAAGGGCCGTTTCCAGCCATCTGTGGAGTTTGCAAAGCCAAATGATTTTCTCTTACGCTCCGCTCCAAACAATGGATAGATAGCCCTTAGGGTTGTGACAACAGGTTATTGACGCCAATTTTGTCTCAAAACTATACGACCTTGTTTCTCCTTTATGAGACATGATAAGCGATAAAATTGCCGTTTTACATTTACCTTTTTCACTGAATAAGTTCAGATCATTTATCACCGTTGGACTAACCTACGTGCACGTACATACATACGTTTACGTTGGAGGCAAAATGCGCGTAAAATTGCAACCTTCTCAATACAGAACCCTAATTTTTCTGTCGGCACTCACCTCACCCCTCCCCTTTCCAATATTTTACAGAGCAGTTAGTATTTCTATAACACATTTTCGATCGCCCCCTTTGACTAAATTGACTAAAACTGCAGCGGGGTAGCTGCTGAACTTGTCAAGAGAATGCCATAATGCACTAGATCTCTTAATTCTGTATCCGTGCATTGGCACCAAGTGTGCCATGAATATAACATCGATTGAGCTCGACACTAATTTCTCAGTGGCACATTCGACTTAAGGAAATTATTGCAACAGCTTGAACATTTGTTGAAACTTCCTATCAAACAACTAGAACACCGCATCCATAAGGCCTGTGAATGCTTCACACGTAAGTTTCAGTTGTCCATCAACTGCAGCAGTATGTTAAATATCTTTAAGGCCATCGGAAAACAAGGCAAAAGCTACAGGAATAAGAATCTAGTATTTTGTGAATTAGTGACACCTCGAGACAAGTTCACTTTCGAGGATTGCACTTTGGCCCCAACTCACTTTCTTAGAGTGAATGTAATTTACAAGAGTTTTAGAAAAGACTGTTCAAATGCATCGATCGATCCTTCGATACCATATAAATCTTACCCACTCCTCTTGAGGAGAAGTGTCATGAGAATAAATTCGTTTAATAAGTGTCACAAAACGCGTTGGTATGTCGTTCAACACCAACTACCACTAGTAATGACGAACCTCAAAAAGCCTGCTCAGGGGCATCGGTAAAAAAAAAAACAAAAAAAACGTTGATTTGACAAGTTATGTCAGATTCATGTTAGCCTCACACCGAAATCTGACGTCGAAGGAATCGAACCCGTTTTGGAAATAACAACTTGATTAAAGCTAATAGGGAACTTTTTTCTGGCAGTTTCATGATGGGATAGCTGAGAGCTTGTTCCATTCTCTGCCACTATAATATACGGTATTTTGAGTACATATTAATCTAAGGGGTTTGTGCGTGTGTGTGTGGGTAGAGGGGTGGGTATCCACTACGGAGAGATCCCAGAATGGCTTTATGTTCCTGAGTGAAGGGGGGGGGGGGGCGGATATCAAGGTGTTCTTGTGCATGTGTTGGGGAAGGAGTAATCGGTCGTCTGCTAGGTGGGTTCCATATATTGTCTTGATTTAGTCCCGAAGGATCTTCTGAATCAAGTTTAGCCGATTCGACGAATATTAATTCCCTCTGTCGTTGCATAGCCATGACCCCTTTCCTCCCGCCTCCTTTCAGACTCCCTTTGCGAAGTCTAGTCATACCTGCAATTAAACCCCACAGTGTTTTGCAATACAGCATGCGCTGTCACAATCATGGTGTTTCAATCTTATTTCTCGGCAGTATGGTCTTACCTGGGCTTTAATATGGTTATCATTGTGTCCTCAGTAGCCTACCGACCACAAATTGCGGTATCTGAATGTTCTTAATGTGAAAGCAGTTCGGGGAAACGTCGCAGTGAAACATCCTTGCGTCAAACCCAAACAATTGATAGTAGTAGCTAAGGTATATTGTACTCTCAAGGAGGGAGAAATTTTTAGCAGGAGGGGGTTGCTAGCCTAAAAATTCGCTTCTATCAGTGTTGTGAACAAACTTTTGAATCGTAGAAGGGGGGGGGGGGATTAGAATTCAAGTATGGGGCAAGCAGTAATAACAACATTTAAGAGAAGCGCCATAATCGGTTGGCGTGAAGTGTATCCATACATAGACATTTTTTCATTAAAATGCCTCCCAGATTGCAAAGTGGCGGCACTTCCCAGTCTCTCTGGTCTTTTAAAGAAGTTTTCGTTTTTAAAAACCTGAAGGAGGGGAGAAGGAGGAGGAGAGAAAATCTCCACTTCGGCATATTTAGGAAGCATTTTCCCCCAGTCCGCTGCCTGCAGCGCCCCCTACATGTACTGAACAGAAACTGAAAACAGGTCTAACATTCTTTCCCGTCAGTAAGATGAGCTTTCTCGATAACTTTATGTTATGGTGAGGGTGGAAACTTAACTACGTTTCAAATGCACCGTGGCATACAAACGAAATGGGTGTAATCACTGTTAAAGCATTCAGTCTTACAACGAAACATCTACAAATGCTTCAAATCCTCAACAGTTACAGAAGATACATCATTGGAATGTTTGAAAGTTTGGGTGAGGAAATTACTCTTGAGCGACAATAGCTAATTTTTTTATCTGTGAGACACTCATTTCTTGAAAAAATAAACGACCATCCTGATTCTTTATTTTCAGTAATCTATTATCCTGTGACCATAAATATTTGTTTTAAGAATATGACCTTTTCATGTGAAACGAGTGCCTTATTTCCATTTTAAAGCAAGAGTCAGCTTTTCTTTCTCAGTCTTTTTTCTTTGTCTGCAGATTACCTCATTTCAGGGTATACATTTTATTGTAAGCTAACCTCATCAGTTTGAAGGTGGCTTACATAATGTATACAACCATTTCAGTGAAAAATTTAACGCAAAATGTATGAGAGTCTCATAATTCGCGACATACGTCACTGATACTCTTCGGATGGATGGTATATCGACCTTTTGGAGTCAGTTGTCACATACGATTGCTTGTGTTTATGGAAAAGTTCTGTGGAAAAGTTCGGCGACCATAACCAGCACTGTGGGCTCATAGCACAGTTATCGTTTAACTACTCCTTAAGTAGGACGATTCATTATGTGAACTACTTTCGGAGACATTTAATAAATGTCAAATGAATGGCAAGAACAGAAATGACAAATGAATGGCAGGAGGTATTTTACAAAAGAACATGCTCTATCAAACTATGATTACCGCTTTAACAGCAATAAGGACGCAGGTTTCCAAAATGTCGCCCTTCTCTCCCATCCATTCCCATGGTGCACGACTGAAAATACGGCATGGCCAACAAAATCACTGGAACTAAAACCATGAATCATTAACAAATTAAGAGGAGCTAGTGAATAAAATCGTCACAAGATTACTTTTTGGCGGATTTGGAGGGACACAAGAGAGGCTTAAAATATCACAATACACACTGGTGTCATTGTTCGTTCTCTATTGTTGTCAACCAACTGTCCTCCAATCGGCTTGTTGCTGCTTTAGCACAATGCACATAGGGCAATATTACGTCACAATACGAACAGATTAAACACTCAGAAATAATTTAAAATATCCTTCCATATATTTATTTTTTTTTTTAGCTGAGCATCTTATCTGTTCCCTATGCTTTTATGGGAATAATTTGAACATTTTTGAACTTATGAACCAATAGAAATACAGCATCTATTACCAAAACATGGATGTTCTAAATGTGGTGTTTTCTAGACCTTTATCTAGTCTCAGGTATCGTTTTTTTGTTTTCAGGCAATGAGTGGAACTGAAGACGCTGAACCATTGTTGTGAGTTTATCAAAACCTGAAGACCCATTATCAATCTGTTGGGGGAAATGGGGTGCCTTTCCCCTTACATATGGTTGGCCTCCAAGAATTTTTTGGGTGAAACAAAATTAATGTTATGTCACATGCTCCCTTGGGCAATCCCCTACCTCTATCCCCCCACCATCACAATAATATCAATTGGCTACAGACACAGAGCTTAGCTGCCTGTAAAGAGCATGTTCCCACATGTTCTTTTTGCCAGCAGTTGGCCATCACAAGAACTCTTACAAGTATTCAATAAAGCCTATTTGAAATACAAGGATCAACAATGCATTAGTGTGTTGCTATACCAGATTCTAAACAATATTTAAGTCATGTGATTCTTCGTTTTACTAAAATTTGATGATAGCCACCAACCAATGCCACACAAACTTGGTTTAAAGAAACCTAACCAGTAGCACAGAAAACTGACTTAAAAAATTCAAAACCAGTGGCATAGAACTTGCTTTAGAGAAACCAAACCAGTGGCACATAAAAGGTTGCTTTGAAAATAAAATACAATAAAAAATGAAGATAAAGCAAAGCAACCCAAGTCCACAGAGTTTAAATTTCAGATAACATTTTAGTGAAAGGTAATGAAGACTTTAAATATTTAACAGATAGATAATGAAATATTAAAATGCATACATAAAAGGTCAGCACACACAACATGGTAAAGTAAACGAGTTGCTTTCTGTGGGTTTGAAAGATGAAAACTCCAAGATAAAATTGTGATAAGAGGTAGAAAATACTTGCTCAAAGGGATGTAGGAGGGGTTTAATTTTATGCAATAAATTAGTGCAAAGAAGTGAGTAGCAATCTCTGACTCATAATTTCAAAAGAGTAAGTTGAGGCTTTCACCAGAAAGAACACACAGGAAATGCCTATTGAGTTGGACATAATGCTGAAAATTCAGGTATTTATGTCAGAAATTATGCTTTCCGCATTGTGCGATGAAAATGACGAAATTCCGGGCAAACTTTACAACATAAAATGTGCAAGCTATGTTTTGTGAAATGCAGACAAGTTCTCAGAAATAATATGTAAGAGTGAAGGTCAGAAGTGATGGTGTTAGCCATTCACCAGCTTGAAGAAAAAAAAAAAAGAAAAACCAAAAGCTGTGATTTGCAACATGAAAGATTACCAAACTGTATCTGCTGGTTAACTGTCTCTGCTGGTTGTGGAAATTCCAGACAAATTCCACAGCACATTCTGTAAAAGCACTGTTCCATGTACTGCAGGCATGTAATCACAGCATATATCTCAGATCATATCGATGATGGTGTTACACAATTTTGGAGAAAAAAAAAATTGCAAAAGACTTGAAACGTTCAACGTGAAACTTTAGAGAACTGGTTGTGAGAATATCAATTACATCATAAACAAGCTCTGGCAGAGACAAATAAAGAATGCATCAGAAGGCCTCAGCATGTGTTGATAAACTGATACACAGTTTACCGTTACTCTGAAGATAGTTTGGCGAAGTGGAACAAGGCAACGGTTAATTCTGTCTCATGAAACAGAGCAAGGATAAAAATCTAACTGGCCCCAAGAGGTCCAACACTCAGGTGGAGTTTAAAAGCATTCTGAAAGACACTCCTGACACATTAGACAGCAAAAAAAAATATCACAACTGAATACCTAAAACTCATTAAAAATTGAGAACGCTGTTGGTATGCAGGCAGAGGCGACATTTGGATGACCCTCAAGCCAGCAGAAACATCCAACAAAATCAACAAATCTCTGGGTTGAAAACATTCCTCGCTGAGACTGGAATAGAGCAAAAAGGTCACACTATCCCCAGACAGGGTTGGAGGTCTCATCTCAGACTGCTTATGACAGCTTGCGTGAAATCCTGCGTCGTTGCATAACCGCCGAGATCCTGCGTACGGACCTGAGAAGTAAGAAGAAATGTGGACAGCTTAAAACGTTGGAAGGGACGTTACTTTAATGAAATGGGCTATGAAAAGTGGAATTAACAATTTCAATTTAGAAAAAAAAAAAAAAAAGCAACATTTCTGATGAAGTTTTACTTTGGGGTAAGGGTACACCCTGAACCCTACATTCGGGTCAGCATAATCAGTAGCTCAGTAGGTAGAAAAGAAGTTTATCCTGACATTTGTAGCCTAGCTCTGTATCATTATTGATCACAGAATTTAGATCAAAATCATGATGGCTCTAGATTTCAAAAGCTCTATTAGGAGGCCTCAGGCAAAGAAGGCATATTATAACTCCATGTATTTTCTCTTCTGACAAGAACTAAGTGTTACCTAGCAATAGAATGTACTGTGCATTTTATCAAGTACTGTCACTGTAGACAATAAATGCAACAACATCTAATGCATAACCATTGACCAACTGTGTTCTTTATAGATTTTTACAACACTCAATCATCCATTGCTTGTGCTTGCAATCTGGAATTGTGATTGGTTTGTGAGGTGCCATGTGACAGGCAGTTACAGTATCACATACAAACCCAAAATATGTAGATACGTAAACACGTACCTACGTACACACTAGGTACGTACGTACGTATGTACGCACGCCCGCACGCACGTACATACATGCATACACACACACACACACACACACCCATTTACGTGCCTATCAGGGACATGGACTTTTCCTCAAGTAAACTGTGATATCCCCACTTTGCATTTGATGTCCCCACTTTACTGATATAGGACTTGTATGTAGCCCTGATTCATGCCCAAAACGGGATTGTGTGTATAATTGTTTACACACATATACCCATACGTGCCAATCACATAACTAACATCCAGGAGGTTCACACTGTGGCATCATGAATGAAAATGCTGATATGATGCCATCTGTGAAGAGAAACTAGCATACAATACCACCAAGAGTTGGCAAAAAAACGAAATGTTACCAGACTTGCTTGTCACAGAGTACATATCATTTCACTTCACAGACAATAGACTTCCACTCTTGACCCTTGACATAAAAATCTTCAATTCACGAAGCAACTTCGATTGGATTCATTATTTGCCAGTATTTCCGAGTCAGTTGGAACACCCATTAATCAAACAAAAGGAATCTGTTATAATGTAATGTACTGTGTTTACTGGCTGATAGTGCAGTCTGTGATAAGAAAGTTTTTATCACATCAAGGACACACAACGTTTACTGGGTTCCTATGAATTTGTTGTGAACTTTGAATTCTTATCATTGTACACTCACAATACAAGAGGAAAAACAAACACCTAACATCAGAACAAATCAAAACATGAAAAGAAGAGAACTATGGTAGAAGAACTATGGTAGAGAACTATGGTAAGAACTATGGTAAAGAAGAACTATGGTAGAATACAATGTTTGACTTGACAGTGACTATGGATTCATGAAGAGTTGTACCTGTGACGGAATAAAAAGGAGACTTAAAACTTGCCAAAAAAAGCTAGAAAATTTAGAAAATTAATTTAGAAATTTAGAAAAAAAAATGTAAAACACAAATTTAGAAAATTTAGAAAAATTCAGAATAAATTTAGAAAAATTAACAAAAAAATTTAGAAGAAAATCTAGAAAATTTAGAAAACGAGGGTCAACATACGTCAGTGAATGGGAGCTAGTAGGTGATAAAAGCTGTCCCCTTGGATTGTCTGGAAACTGAATGACTGTTACACTACAAAGCTAACCTGCGGGATACCAGTATGAATGATATAACAAAATGCAACCAGTCAAAAATGCAGTTAAAAACAGTGTCTTTTCATTTAAAGTATGTCTATCTCTAGAATGTTGTATTGTTGTGTTTACTTCATCAAGCCGTTGACTGCCTATGACGAGTATACGACACGTCCTTACCTTCACTCATCAGATGAGCATACTCGTAGTACATGCACCAAACTGTGTAACATAACGCCCAGCCAATCAACAACGCATCCACGTGAGATTGCTCGCTCATTTCTCAAGATGGTTCTAGTCATTGTACCGAGGCACTGGTGTAGGAACCTGGAAGTGTTCTGTAATGTGCTGCACTACCTACAGTTAACCACTGAAAGGGCCATGTGGGTGTATTTTCTTTCAAATTTCACAATTCCAACGGCCCCCTCTTTTTCAAGAAAGCAAGAGCTCGATAGGAAGCTTTCCAGATTTTGTTTGACTGGAATTCAGAGGCCGATAGTAACTCAGAAAACAAGAAATAGGAAAGGTTTTTGAACAGGACAATTTGTTTAGGAAGGACTACACAAATAGAATAGAGGCACTGTTTTCTGCATGCATTTACTTCACAAAAAAAAAAAAGGTCATGACATATTTTTGTGTTAAATATTTAGTGTTTTATTTTCCCAGTGTTTAGTTGAAATTTACGAATACAGATATTTTTGCTGATAGTGGGATGAAAGTCACATCATTTCAATTCCGTCACATGGTAAATTACCTTTGATTCCTCTTGTATCAGTGCTTTATTCTCTCCTACATCAATTTTTTTCACTTAACTAGTTTACAGAACCATAAAAAAAAATCCACATTATGTTTAAAAATATATACACCGGATATTTCCCAAACTTTCTAAAGAATGAGAAACTTTTTGCTAATATTGTAACACACTTATAAATTGTGAAGGTTAAAACAACAGGGCCACTGATTTTCTGCTTGATAATTCACAAAGTTCTCTTTTAAAGGTTTCAAAGTCCATCTCATGTGAGGGTGAAATTCCATGAGTGTGTCAGGTGGCAGCATTGTCTTGGTTAAAAGAACATTTGCACGAGGCTCTGGAAGAGCCCTCCTATGTCAGCTTGGTCCATAGTTGACATAGCTGAAGACTCTGGTGCTGCTCAAAGTATGCAGCTTTTTATTTGTACTTCTCAAATGTAAATTTATCAATAAATCAAACTTGATTACGATACAGACATGATTCAAGGATGATGTTCCATTCTTCTCCAATTCATAACTTGACATGATGCCATGTTTTCTGCATATTTTCCAAAACGGCAGGAAATCAGTGGCCCTGAAAACCAGCGACCTAGAGTCACGACCTACCTTGCCTACTTTGATGACACGTTCCACTGCGTCGATCACTTGCTGAGAGTGAAGCGTCAGACTGTAAAAGAAAGAAAGAGCAAAGATCGACAAACGAGACTAACGTTAGCACTTGTCACGAAAACAACGTCACGGTTGCACAGACTGATCGGCGATGAGTTGGATGAGCATGTTAAAACATGGACTTTGACTGACCGACCCTCCCTCCTCTGAACGTGAGGCCAAGCAGTGTCTGTAGATACTCATTCTTCTTGAATGACATCAAGCTGTTTAAAGAAACTCTTCAGATGTCCACGAGGCCATTCCCGGATAGGATACGTTGGGTTCAGTCTCGTCACAATGTCATGCAAGAGCTCCGTCGCGCTGTGACTCATTTCTGATGACAGGTTTTAGGCGTGAGGGGAAATCACGTCTCCCGCCGATGTGTGAGAGTGATCTCAACTTAGGGGTTGGAAAATGGTAGAGGTGGAGAGCAGTGCCGATTAAATTTACCTGAACGTGAACCTGACCTGGAAGACCTGAGACAAAAATCTTTGCCTGGGTGAAATGTTTACAGAATCATCATTCACACCCTACGATGCAGGGAAACTAGACACAAGCACACACATACACTATGATTTATTCAAACTTGTCATACTACGAGTACTCCAATGATTAGAGGGATTACAGCAGAATGTGGGAGTCGTGATGAAATTCTGGAATTAAGACCAAAAAGTCTCTGATGTTAAAGGAGACGAAACAAACGTTATCTTATTCTAAGGTCTCATAACAATCACACTGTAAAAAAGGAAGAAGAAAACACTTCACTCAGAGGTGAAATTTTCTCATGTTTTGTCACAAAACTGTGAAGCACAAGATGAAAGCAATGACTCTGCATAAAATTTCATCATCTCATAGAACACAAGTACTCTTTTAAACTGTTAATCACTTTAAGAGCTGAATACATGACACATCATGTACGCATTAACTGTTTACATTGTAATTCTGTCATGTCCCCTGAAGTCTAACAAAGTGTAAACAGAATGAAATGCAAAAGAGAGAAGCAAATATTACTACTGGCTCAGAGTTCATCTCTTGCGTCAACTTTTACCACTTGTTTGCCACTTCAGCTCTTCTTTATGAATTTGTGAGCATCAAGCAGTTTCTTTCAAATGTTGGTGTGATGGCCTAGTTATCTTCATGAGCAATTATAGATAAAAACTATTGTGCTTTTTTTCTGTGATGCAAGACTAGTCACTACGAGGGGACCTACTAGAGCAACACAGTCAAACATTACCACTTGTGGTGTTAAAGTATTACAAACATCTTGTGACATAGCCTACTTGAGGAGCTTGATTTTAGATGCCTGCTGGTATTTTGGCAAAGAGGAGCATTGAATTGGCAATCCATAATGCTCTGACCCAGCCATTGAAAAGCTTCCAACACCCTTGAAACAAACATAATGTTAATAAAGGATTGTGCCAAATTGATGTCCTTCTATTAATTTCTAAAATGCTTTCCATACACTTTTTCTTCCCAAGACAAAGGGGAGGGTTGATAAAATATGACAACAGAAGAAACGATCCAAAGATATTACGACAAGACTGAACATGTTGCCATTGATGAGACATGGCCAATGATAAGCAGAGATCACAGTCAGTTATACTCACTTGAGATGCTTCAACATGTTGGCAGCACACAGAAGCATAGCCGTTGGATTGGCAATGTTGCGTCCAATCGCCTGAGAAAAGGTGTGTCTTGCACCCTGTGGAAGAGAAAGGAATGAAAGATGTGAGAAGGTAAAACTACGAGTGGAGTCTACATCTCTGGAGTCCTATCAAGATCTTATTTCCCCCCAAAATGATTTCAATAGCATATCTTCCTCTGCTGCCAAATCAAAAGGCAAGGTGTCAAGTTTGCTTTCATTACATAAACATCTAACCTTGAAATGATGAAACATTAAGTTACATTTAGTTACAACACGCAGGTACTTGGTTATAACTCTCCGCATGAACTGACGTTTCCACTGCGACGATAGGTCAGTTGAAGCCCACAGGGAGAAGCAGTGCGCCACTAAAAGAAAAAGCACTTCTCCCTGTCTTCCAAGTCCACAGATCTTGGCACACAAACAAGGTGAACAAGGAGAACAGCTTGTCAAGTGGACTAGCGAGACAGGTAGTTTCCAGTGGTTTATTTTGTGAAGACATTTCACAAGGAATTTAAAAGAGAAGTGTGCATACCACACAACACACAGTTAGTTAACAAAAATGAAGGGAAAAAAAAAGCATGCCCACAGGAAAGCACTCACAGGTTCAAAGATGGCATACTCCTTGGAGAAGCTCTCCCCTGGGACAACACCTGCTCCTCCGACGAGTCCAACGCCGAGATTATCCACGATGTTACCGTAGAGATTTGGGGTGACCAAGACATCGAATTGATGGGGATTGGAGGCGAGTTGCATGCAGCAGTTATCGACAATCATGGATTCAAACTTTATCTTTGGATAAAGTTTGGACATCTCTCGACAGCTCTCCAGGAAGAGTCCGTCTCCGAGCTTCCTGAAAGTTGAAGGGCAAAAAAAATTGGAGTTATGACATTCTCCACTATTTCTTATGAACTTTCAACAATGGCTTGACTTTAAATAGCATTTTACCGAGCTGTAAATAAATAACTAAAATCTCTAGCATGTTTTCAAGAAGACTTTTAGGATTTTTAAATGTATCTATTGCTGCAATTCCTATCCATTTCAAAGTATCTAATTTGACATTTTGAGAACAGGTCTGGGGAATCTATCCAAAAATAAGGGGATGTAATATGATTACACTAGTTTTATACTACAGTACCACTCGGATGTCCACAAGTTGGATGGAAAAATTGGTTCAGATTTGTTCAGCATTGGCAAAGCAATAAAATGATTGTCTGAAACCTTTCCTTTTCATGTAACCAGCATTCGCAACTAGAGAAACCGACTCACGTACCGCTAAGATATAAGGACCTACAGAAAAGAACATATTTGGTGAGAGTCTCAAACATACTTTGAAACCCTTATACCCCCAAAACCTATATCTTTCTGTATTTGGGCCAGCTGCAACCATCTAAATATGTGTGGTTAATACAAGCAATTTATTTTATCAAACTTTCTTTTTTGAGTATTCTATTCCATATAACCATCACCGCCACAATCAACATCTTCATGAAGGCAGTAGAATAGCTACTCAACAGCATGCTGAACTGAAAAGCATTTTGTTGCAAGTTAAATCCAGCTACCATAATCTTACATGTCGTACCCTTCAGAACATATCACTCCAGACATACCAACTCTTCATTATGCTAGCAAAATGGACCACTGTGGTGAAACGAACAAAAGGGACAAATGAGTTCCACTTTATAAAGTCTGTTTTCAAGCACTTAAATGTTAAATGTAATAAAATTTCTTAAGACTGTCTACTAACAACCGCCAACCAAAGTGCTGGTGTCCACTGGTACTTACATGATATTAGCTTTATGGACAGCAGTCACCTTTGACCGTTTGTGCTTTGTTGCGTAGTCAAAGGCAAACTTAGCGATTCTCTGAGAGTTGGCTCTGGTGATGATCTTCAAACATTCAATGACACCAGGAACACTCTGGGAATGATAAAAAATGTGACCAATTTTTACCACAAATGAACTTTGACCTCCACCTAAAACGATATGCTTTTTGCACTCAATGTGTTTCACCCACACGTCAAATATGAGTTCAGTCCAACCTCCCGGTCTTTGATATATTGTATTTGCAAGCAAGTGTCACAAAAAAACATACACACACACACACATACATACACACACATGCCAACATGACTACATAGGTTATGATAATCATCAAAACAAAAAAGCAAAGAAAGTGTACGTAAAAACAACAGTGTGAGTAACTGCAGCTAAATCTTGGACTAATTTGTTAGGACAATTTGCTACTACTGTATATGAACCTTAGTTCCAAGGATGATGTGAAACCCTGCTCCCCTTCCAAATGTTGTCCATAGGAGTGAATGTATGCTCAAAACTGATATCCTGTAGCCAACATATGAAAGAGGGATGAAGGTGTCCAAATGAGTTTTGTCCAAGATAGCAGTACCAAGCTGTCAAGTATCAAATAAATCTGAAACAATTTTGACCTCATTTGATATTGTATGGCTGAAATTGTTCAAAACATGTGACTAATTGTTCTTACAAACAACATCATGTGATGTACCTGCTAATTCAAATAGATCATGAATCAAGGAACACTACTGTACCACATTAATCACAGAACAGTCACATGTACGAACACTTATTGGACAGTCACATTTCTCTTATGACTGATGATGTGCAGGGTTCATTGTATTAGTGGAACCAATGATACACTTTCGTACTACAGTAGCATAGGCTGTTGCAACAAAACTTTATAAAACAAAAATGTCGGTGTTGATGAAGTAACTATAACACAATCTCAATGTATTGCTCTATGAAACATCAAGAGACTCAAGATGTTTTTCTTGAAGGTATTTGATTGCTCCTGCTAATCATTTACTCTTGAAAAGAATTTCCCAGTTAATGGAAGTCATTGTCACATGATTTGAAATCACAGTCTCCATGCAATGTATTTCCCATTAATTCTGGCAATCTTAACTTTTGGCATACCGATGAATGTTGGCGCAGTTTACAGTACCTGTACATCGATAATCAAACCTACAGTAATCAGTACAGACAAACCCTATCAATGTGTCACACAGGCTAGTGATGAATTTCATACTCTGTGTGATTTGTCTAGCAAAACATTAGGTCATCTCATATACGGACATGCTAGTCACAGGTCCGTCTTTACGAGTCAACAGTTGTCATATCTTGATATACTACAGCTATTTCAGTCCTTGAAGGGCAGTTATTTTATGATGCTAAGTGACCACACAAGGGTGGAAGAAGCCTGTGGCTTATGTATTATAACTTCATGTGGGGTGACTACTGACTTAACAAGTTTTGGATCGAATCTGGTATCTGCTCTTTTCACAAGGTCGGTTCTGTTGAGGAAACTTTGGTTGCACTTGGACAAGAAAACCATCACATTGTGACTCGACCAGGGATCAAACCCTGAACCTCCCAGTTGCTAAGCTTCATTGCTACAAATGCCACCACCTTTATCTACTCGGCCATAGAACCTGATGATCATACACACTGTCATTGCAACTGTGATTTTATATATAAAAAGAGTGGAAAAGCCAAACAACAGAAATGGAGGAAATATGATACGAAAAAGAAAAGAATTTCTCACCTGATGTTCTAAGGCACTGTACTCTCCTTCTATCTGTTCCCTGATGATGACAAAATCCAAATTACTGAACCTTCCTTTGATTCCTGTAATACTTCTGCATCGCACCACACCCGCAAACAGGTCCAAGTTACGCCTGTGGTGGAGAGTCGAAAAAAATGGCCAGTTAGTCCCGAGGCTATTCGACTTACTTAGAAATATTAAGACAGTACTCAAAAGATTATATCTATAGGTGTGGGCATCATCACTTGTGACTTAAAAATGAAGGGATGATACTTGTCAAGGGGCATTGATGTAGGAAATGTTTAAGATTTCTGATATGGTTACACCACATACTGTTACAACTGTTTGATGGGGGGGGAAGGTAATTTGATTCCTAGGTCAACACCGGCATACCTCAGCTTCATGTTGAGTGTCTGAAGTTCCCCAATATTTCCTGCAGGGGTGTGAATGATGCCTTTAAGTGCCACATGGTTCCTTTTCAGGGAGTCGACGACTTCCTCTACCTTGGCTGTATTCCTATGTTGGATTTCACTGTTGAAAGTAAAAAAGGTAAGACATTGCAGAATACACACACAAACACAAACAAAATCTTACTAACATCCAGATGGTCATATCATCTAACAGGTATATTTCAAATCCCTGTTTCAAATAATAACAGCACTGTGATATGTCAGTTGTACCAATTGCTTGCAAAATGTAATGAATGCATGTGAAATGGCCACATGTAAATTTTTTTTAACAGAAGAACCAATTGGCAAAGCAAAAATGGATAATGTGCCTGAATTCACCTGAATAAGTGCACCCTTAGTCAATTTCCAACAAAGCAGCATCATTTCAACAGAATGCAATCAGAGCATCTTTGATTTCACACACAGCTCATCTAATTTTGTACATTCCCTGACTTCTCCATTTTCTGACATCAGTCTAGGGACAACTGTTTATGTATTTCTTGTGGCAGACTCCCCTTGCTGTGTGAGTGCTGCATTTCTGAGCTAGACACTGACAACGAAACAGCTCGACAAATATAAACGGCGACTGCGGGCGCTACTTTTGATTTGGGATGTTTAAACCCGGTAATGTAAAAATGTGAAATCACATTTTTTCCAATTCTGAGAAAGTCTACCATTCAAATGAATGATTGTGATGCAAATGACAACGATGTTAGCTAACCTCTGAAAGTCACGATAAATACTGATAATTCATCAAAACATAAAAAGACATGAATAGCCAAGTGCTCTTGACAAGATTGGAAAATATGACCTGAGGCAATTCAAGTGTTTTTCCCCCAGAATTATGAGGTGCTGACACACTGGCTTGTGTTCTACAATGTCACTGCACAGCTTTTTCTGATACAAATACACCAACACATGTAAGATTTGTCATCAAATGAACCTTGTTTTGTTCTCTTTTGCATTTACATTCATGTCTTTTGAAAATGACTTCTACATTCTCACGTTTTGATTAAAGCTTTTCATGTGTATCAGATTGGGCAGAATCTACGTGTACTTTATTGACTATTCACGTAATTCATCTGCTATCAGTGCAATCTATCAACTATTAATGTAATCTATCGTCCATTATATTATCTGCGATAGACATGGAATACTGCAAAGCTGAAGTTCGTCGAGACGAGCCGTTGACGGAAAAACGTGGAATACGCAGTGCACACATTCCACACCTGAGATGTAACTCTTCAAAATCTACAGGTACGGCAGCACTTCTGAAGACCTCTTTGACAGATTCCATCAGGTCAGGGCCGACGCCATCACCGGGCACCAGAGTAACTGTCCTCCTACCTTCTGCAGCAGGAGCTGGACTAGCCTACAAACGAAAACAAACGTAACATTACGGTTTACTATAATTTCCCTTGGTTTTTGTCGAGCACTGCATTCGCAATGTCACTTTATTTTGGTCAGTTTACCGAAACTACAGTAATCAGGTCTTTATGGGTTGTGAGCAAGTGACGACAAGTCTAAGTACACGCCCATACAAGCCAAGCAGTGACAAAGGGAAAACTTTTTTTCAAAAACAAGTTTTTTTTGTTGTAACATTGTAGGACATACATCAAACAGCACTATGTATTCATCTAAAATGTTTTGTATGCCATCTGCAGTTTCTGCAGAAACAGTAAAGGAATAATTAGAACGTGATGTGATTCTGCGGGTCACATGTTCCGATGAAGATCATAAATGAAACTGACCTTTGGGAATAAATGTCAAAAATTTAAGAAAATTTAACTTACGCAGATTGACTACTGAAGCTACCTTTGTACAAACAGATGATGCATCTACTTTATCTTCTGAACGCTAGTGGGACACATTGGCAACCCACTCTGTCAAACTGCATCATTGTATGTACAATGCACCAATGTCAAACTGTCCATGAAATTGCAGAATAAGACGTGAGATTTTCACCCATTTCACCAATTGCCCATTTCAAGACGATGTTTCACCTCAACAAAAAAATCATCATAGCCAAATCTTTTCTTTGCAATGACCACATCTCTTTTGTTTTGAATTTCTCTGCATGAGGAAACTTCAAGGCAATAAATGCAAGTTTTTCTTTGCAAAAGAGTATGAATGCATGCTCTGGAACTGTTAAACTTCATTTGCAGAAATTGCCTTACAATGAGAATCATATGTAATCATGACATACACCATACATGTAACTTAAGATACTTTCCTCTTCCAAATCAGGTATATCTCCAGACTTGTAGGGAAAATATGATCTGATTGATTGATGGCAAATTCAATCTGTTTAATTTTTTCTCATGTTGACATCCCATGCGTAATGTCCATCAGTATACATGACTGTTTTATGCATCTCCACAACTTGAACATGGAACATTTTTTTGGTCGAAGGTCGTCCACGTTTATCCACAGAGTTACATAATGACTGTTCAACTTTCACAAACTTCCTACACTTAGTGAACTGAATTCGTTATGAACGAATCACAGTTCAACCACTCAAAAACTGCCTTCATTCTTAAACCTACCTGTGCTTGGCAACATCTTGATGTTGATGACATCAACTGACTCAGAACTGCTGAAGACTTTGAAACCTGTGGTTACAAACAGAAGAAAAAAAAAACAAGGAAATATGAATCAAATAAGATCTTGATCATAATCACCATACCAGTTTTCCTTCTATGTGTGCTGATAATTTGACACTTCATTGACATGCTTGATGACAAAACGACGCTAAGAGCAAATGCCTGGATTTTGCGATCGTGTGACAGTGGTTTTACATGCGTATCGCCTCAATTGTTTGCATTCTAAAAATCAGTACACAGCAAAGTGTAACTGAACCACCAATTTCCCCTCATGATAGGACACCTCACAGATCCTGCTGAAGCTGGAAAAATGAAACAACCTTTTTTCTGCAGTTTCTTGAGTTTTTGTCCGTGCATTGACTTCAAAATATGGATACAAGCATAGCAGACTGTAGTACAACCATAATACTTACTGCATCATTTATCATAAGTACTGCAGCACAAAAAGCACAGAACTATCATGCTGATCAAGTTGAAAATACCAGTGCTTCAAATAATGCAGTTACTTATGTGGCATATATACTAGGTTGTAATATGTTGTGGTACCTGTACTGCCAAACCCTAGTTAGTGCAGAGTGAGGTGTGTGACATATGGTCAATGTTTACAAGGCACTAACTTCAGTTGCCATTCAGACCACTACCTTCGGTAAAAGAAAAAAGGGCAGGGTAGAGGTACATAAGGGAAGGAGGCACAAATTATGGGGGTCTGCCGTAAGGCCCCTGGTAAAGTCGGGGGCAATGCCCCCTGTGGTTTCTAAGTATTAGCTAATCTCACAAGTTGCTTTGGTAGCTCACGAAGACCTCCGTGGGAAGCTATGAAACCCCACTGTGAGGATGCAAATATTTTTCAGAGAATATTTTTTCACACAGGTTAAATTAATGGTCCTGTGACTTTTTTTTCTCCTTTTCTTAAAGCTGTTATTGGAACCTTCTACATAAAAGACACCAGAAAATGGAGCACCATTATAATGCTATTGCTACAGTACATTAAGCACATGATAACATTGTCCTACAGTATTATGTAGCAACAAGCTGAACAAAAAATTCTGGGACAGCAAGTCAATGCAACTACTACTATACTGTACATGTCGTGTAAACATAGCGACATGAACATATTCAGCAATCAATCCTGAAACAATTTGGTGCAGTGCAGAATCCCTGGAAAAATTACAAGGGCAACTGAAACAAAGGCGCAGGGTGCAGAAAGGAGGTAAAAAAGAGGGAGAAGATTAGACAAAAAGAAAGGCAGAGCAAATCCTTGAACAAGGCTGCGTGTTATTGTACATTATCCTCCACGTCTCAGACCTTCTTCTGCTAACACAAATATTTAACTACAGTAATTTAGGCGTTACAACAAAATGCGCCCAAAACTGGCAAAAAGGATTCACACAGCTCTATCCTTACGACTTAATGATACTGGACGTCAGTACATCCACGTAAGAATAAGACTACAGTACCCATAAAACTGTTTTAGGGGAACATCTGAAGCATTAAACAGCAAAATTCAGCATCAATTCTCTGCACTGTCTAGAGTCTGTCTTCAATACATTGCAATGCATAATGGGGAGACCCTCCTCTCCTTGGGGAAACAGCAAGAGCAATCAGGTTGCATGTCTGTATTGTGAAACTGACTTCCATCCATTACTGAAGAATTCCCGAGTGGGCCATTGAAACTTTTGAAGATGTGTTGTGCAGGTTTTTCACGATGGGCATTTTCTGTTGGAGAGCAGTTGCTCCGTCTGCATTCATGCCAAAACGCTTGGCGTTAATGTGAAAAGTTACTTTACGGTAGGGCAGTTAGTTGACAGAATGGCAATTAGACACACAAATTTAATACTGGCATTTAATTCTGTGAAATGGAGGAATGATTTCCCAGTTCAGTGTGAAGTAATTTTACCCCCTGCTGTGACCTATGACCCTGAAGTGTCATCATGAAGTACTCACTCAAACAAAAGTTTGCAACTATCGCATACTCACTTAGTGCCAGTTCAGTTTTTGAGTCAAAATTCATCCACTTCCGCAACATATTTGAATGACAAGAAAGTCAAAGGACTTTGTGATTCCTTGGTAATATTCATGAAAAACACAGAACAACATGCACAGACCAATTTTGAAATTCAAACACCTTATCATTCATGATGAAGCATGCCTACACTTAGCTCTGTTGACCACTGTGTGTACTAAGCAGCTTTTTGCTTAGTAAAATGTTTGTTAAAAATCAGGCCTGTCGGTAAAAAAAAATGGGTGTAAATTTAGAATCTGTGACAGGAAGTGACATCAACAAAGGTATCAGCAAATAAAAAAGCGGGTATAGGGTCTACATGTGCTTTTTATTTTCTTTTTTTTATTTTCTTTTTTTTTATTTTCTCTCCTGACCCTTTCAACATTATGAAAATTCTGTAAAGGGAAGAACAGTGAAACCTGTGGAAGAAATGATAGATATTAAACATGAAAGGAAAGATGTTAGTGCAGCACACAGACCTAGGACATCCAGATACAGTATAGCAGTCCTCAGTGCTCACATGCGTATCATTGTCGATCGTGTTTGCGTGGTAGCGAATTCTAAATTCGAGCCAAACCATGTAATTGTAAGGAAAGAATACAAATTATGTCAACCAGTACTGCCATTGTACAATGGCTTTGGCCTAGGCTACAACCACTCCCCCCCCCCCCCCTCCTTGCACATGATCCTAGGCCTCAGCTAGTCTAAACAGCCTGTATCAATCATGATAGGGACTTAGGCCTAACAAAGAAATTGGTCTTAAGACTTAAGATGCTACAGAGTCTAGGCCCAATTTAGGCTGGTAAGGCTGGACCACAGTACAGTACTAAACTACCGTACAGTACTACAGTAGCAGTACTAGTAGTAAATGCCTAGGCTACAGTGGGAATTAGTGTTGTTACTTAGCGGTTAGCCTAGGCCCGGCTATGTAGGGACTATAGGGCAAGGCCTAAAAATAGGATAAGAACCCCGTTCTAGAGTCAGCCTATGAGTATGATATATACCTACACGGAGAAGTTTTCTTGATATCATGTCGACTTGTTCACAGCTTGCGTTTCAAATTTTAAGATAAGAGCAGATGTCAGAAACCAGACTGAAAATGATTATATTTTTAACCTGAGTGAGACATAACTCTTGCTTTACGTATGCTGTAGTGTACGTACCAGTGTATTGGATAGGTTGGAACTTTATTCCTTTCACTCGACACACGCGTGGTATATCAGCTGTTTTTAGCTGTGTTTGAAGATAGCAATTGATTTCAACCAACTCTCACGGTAAGCTAAATAAATAAATAAGCTGAAACCAATAATTTGAAAAACCTGCTTTTCTATCGACAAACCTAGTTTATCGGTCGATAAGGCAGGTTTTTTTTTTCGAATTATTGGACGTTTGGTTTGCCGTAATCGTGATCAACAGAATTTCTCCACCCCTGCTTTGGTAACATGAAAATTGACATCAACTTCACCGATTTTCTCACTCCCTCTTGTAAGATTGGTCATTGTAATGTATTTTAACCTTTGAAGCAGATGTACAGTTTTCCTAACATAGGCTATAGAAATTCGTGTCTCACACTTTAAATACATATCATCAGTTTATCATTCCGTAAATATTCATTCAAAGTAGGCCTAATAACAGAGTCATCTGACTCTCAGAAGTGAGTCCGTCGGTCTGTGAAATAACAAGTCAAATTTCGTTTCGAGATAGGTCTACTAAGTCGAAATTTCGAGATCATTCAGTAATAAATCGAAATTTAAATTTCGATGTATTACAACGAAAGTCTAATTATTTTCGGGAAAATTTCGAAAGTTTCAAATGATAAGTCCCAATTTCGATTTAAAATCTCGAAAATTTTAGATAGTAAGTGGCACTTACAAGATAAAAATTTAAATTCGCAGATAGGGAGTAGAAATGTCGAAATAATAAGTCGAAATTTTGACTTAATTACTATGTCAAAATTCCGGTTAATGATAGTTTGACTTATCATCTCGAAATTTGAAGGTATTATCTAGAAATCTTGACTATTTTTGACTAAATACCTCGCCGAAATTTCGACTGTCGAGAATTCGAGATAATAACTTGTCTAAATTGCAAGCGAGATAGTAAATTTCGAGTTACTACTAAGTCTAAAGTTCCAATGTTATCTCGAAATTTCGAGATAGGCCTAGTCCTTATTAGTCGAAATGTCGAGATAATAAGCCGAAATCATGATCGAGATAAATCGAGATTTCTCCATGTTATCTCGAAATTTTAGCTAATAAGTAGAAATTGCCAGATAATAAGTTGAAAAGTCGCGGTAATCATCGAGATTTCGAGATACTATCTCAAAATTCCAGATAATAAGTAAATTTCGAGACAAGTTTTCATCTCAGTTCATCCAACTTTATTTTAATTTCGTTCATATAAATAACAATGATAATAGATCTACATAGAAAAACAAGATTTCAGTGATGAGGGAAAGAGACCGAGGGCAACAAGAAGCTCAAGAGAGCCTCTAAACGTTCCCACATCTTTGAAAGTAAAAAAAAGAACGAAAAGAAAAAGGTATAATTACACAAGAAAAAAGAAGAAAAAACAAAACAACGAGGAAAATTTTTCCGAGGTGTCGAATCAGCCTAAGTCGGTAACTCGACAATTTGCAAAATTTTGTCGAGATAACATGTTATTGTAACACGGGAACTTTGCATCTCGCATGCCACCTTATGTCCTACGTACAAAATGATTCTTTTTTAAATACCTTCCAGAATGAGCGTGTGTGGTTGACGTACCACTGATAGTCAGACAAAACGACATGCATACAATACACGATTTCAGGACGTCATCACGGACGTGTATGGTGCGCCTAGAGTGCCATAAGAAATTAACAAAGTCCCTATGTCGAATTCAATTGTCATATGTCAGTTTCTCGCAATCTGATTGGATGAAATCGTCATGTCTACAAGAAATCTACATATGCCAATTTCGTCTACATATGACAGTTTGAAGTTGATTGGAATAAACTTCTTTCAATTAGAATTCTAGAAACTGTCATATGCAGTGTTGTAATGACTCGAGTCAAAGACGTGACTCGAGTCAGACTCGAGTCACGATTTCAAAGACTCGAGTCTGACTCGAGTCACAGACTGACGGGACTCGACTTGACTCGAGTCATCACTTGCCAAAGACTCGACTTGACTCGAGTCACCATCTAATAAATTTCCAAAGACTCGACATGACTCGACTCACAGAACGTAAAGACTCGAATTGACTCGAGTCTTTGTCCACAGTGACTCGAATTGACTCGAGTCATCTCTTATGTGATTCGAGCCACGCCCCAACAGTCTAAAACAGAACAGAACCATACGCTTCTTTTTTACCGGCGGCCAGAACAAAGTGACTGGCTTTTCCGATGATCGACGAGTTCCATGCATGTATCTGCTAGTACAAAAGTTCAGTACGTACATATGCATACTAGTTTCCATGTGAAGTCATGGTCACCCCGCCGAGTGGAAACATGTTTTACGTTTTTAATTTCTCAGCTATAAATCAGGTTTACCCTGACTAATCGTGACGATGAATTCATGAATGTGAAGTGTGTGTACTATTAGCTCATTTATAGTCCAAGTGACACTGCCACGTACAGACATATGGACGTAAGTGGCGGGCGCCCAGCTTGTACTTACGTATGCCTACTGCTAGTATAGTCCATCTGCTACATGGTACATACTGCTACAGTAAATACTGTGCAGCTGTCGACCGATCACTGTTTACAATGGCACAAGGGAAGCCATCAGTCGTGGAATTCGCTTTTAAAGAGTATCATCATGACGAGAAAAAGAGGAAACATTTTGCAATATGCAAATGCTGCAAGAAAATAATTGGAACAGTAGTTTCACTGGGTTTTTAAAGACTGAGTACCTCAACAGAAACAGCTGTAATACCACAAATTATATTTGAAAGTTTTAACCCCATCTTCAAACAAAAGGGTGCAAACAAAGTTGCAGTTTAAGTTAATCGATGATAGGAACGCTTGGCAAAGTACTCCAGCTGACCCAACCAACAAGACCAGAGACACAGGGTGATTCTACATTAATAGATCCTGTGACTCAGAGTGATTTACTTGACAAGAAGTGCTAAAGACTCGACATGACTCAAGACTCGACACCTTGTGACTCGAGGTGACTTGAGACTCGATACCAAGTGACTCGATTACTACACTGGTCATATGCCCTCTATTGTCCAATAGATCCGCGAGAAACTGACAGATGCCTATTTGAATTGTCACATGTGGATTTAATCTTACATATGACAGTTTCTTCCAATCAGAATTCTAGAAGCTGTTATGTGCCGTTATTGTCCAATAGGATCACGAGAAACCGACAGATGCTGATTTAAATTGCTGGATGTCGTTTAAATCTTACATATTACAGTTTCTTCCAATCACAATTCTAGGAGCTGTCATGTGCCGTTCTTGTCTATTCCATGTGTAACTTGACGAATTATGCCAGTTTATAATTATTGCTATGTGTTTTTACCTTTCGCAATCACACAAAAACTTATTGAAATCAACTCAATGGGCCCCTTTAAAATCTCCCAGTATGCCGATACTGTATCTGTATACTGTATAGTATGCTGATACTGACGTTATTATCACCGATGGCTCTGAATCATCTCTACAGGAAGCTATGAGTATGTTCAAAGTTTTTTTTTTTTGCACTAGTTCTGGTCTAAAAATGAATTCTGATAGTCATATTTGTTTTTGCTTGGGCCTCTATATACCAATCACTGTAATTATCTGAACCAGTTGAACTTTGACTTTGCCTCGGCGAATAAACTATTTGGGTATCTTATTGTCTCACAACAAAGATAACTTTGTCGCTTAAATTACACACCCAAGCTTTCTCTTTTTATAAAATATTATTCATCTGTCGTCTTTAAGAGATCTTACACCTATCGGTAAGGTAGTTCTAATAAAGAGTTTTGTTATTTCCTTTTACAGTTCTGCCCAGCCCTCCCATCCATTTTTAGCAGAATTAAATAAGCTTTCTATGATGTAACAAACCTGTCAAGAATAAAAGATTGATTCTTTGTAATGATAGTTCATATTCATGTTTTTTTATAGGTTTGAAGACTTGTGGGATATAAATGTACTCAGATGACAATTATGGGCCTCTTTTCGATTTTTCCCTGCGTAATTATGGAGGGAAATTTTTGTTCTCTTACAAATAAAAGTGATATTACCGTAACCAATTATTCCATCAAGCATGTTTGCAGTGCCTTGTCAGAGTTTAATTTCCATACTCCTCAAAGGGATTTTGCAAATCAATTTGTTTGAAATAAAGATAATATGAAATCAATAATCGATAATATCGATAATAAGTTTTTAAGCATTACGTAATGCCTACAAAGTCAACATTTTTTTTCAATGGTGACGGTAAGGCCGTTCCGTCTGACATATTTTTTGAGAAATGCAATGTTACTAATCTTACCTTTACCTCATATTTTGGTATTATATTTGCCATTCCTTCCAGTTGGAAGGTAAATCAGAACGTTACGGATTCTCTTACTGTGATTGAGTGCCAACTCTTAAAGTTTCAAAGGCAACAATTAAAGTTTGTGTACAATTCCATTATTTATTCTTACCCACTCAAACCTAAGGCTTTGGATCAATGGGAAAAACCGTTTTCAGGTAACAACTTTAATTGGAACTCAATTTTTACTTTGCCATTTGTTGTTGCTAGGGACTCAAAAATTCAGTATTTTCAAGTTCGGTATACCTTCATAGAATTACTGGTTACACTGATTTTCTTTTTCGTATTAACATTAAAGACTCCCCTTTTGTGTTCGTTCTGCCATGTAGATATTGAAACTTTGGCACATCTTTTTTGGTTCTGCCCACTAGCAAGAAGGTTTTGGGTTAAGATTCGCACTGTGTTTAAGAGAAAATATTGATATAAATGAATTGGCTGTTCATTTTGGTTATACAACAAAGGATAAGAATTTTTGGAATTTTTTTTACATCTTTAATGCAAAATGCTTCATTTATTCATGTAAACGAAATAATTCATTACCATATGCAAGGACCTTTTATTTCAAATTTATGTTCACTACTGAAGTTTTTTTTTCTCCGTTTATTCTGGTCTTTTTTCCTTTTTTTAACATTGGAACAAATGATGAATTAAAAAGAAACATTTATAAACTGATTTATACGTTAGTTAAGATATTTACATGTACATTCATCATGTCTTTTCAGCTTGATGCATTATACGCCTCGCAATACTATACTGGTGAACTGACTGAAAAAGTTAGTGAACAAGAATTACATTCTCATAACCATAAACAACTTGAAAGTTTAACCACACAACACCTATGCCTACTGCTACACTAAAGGGCCCATAATATGGCAAAACTGTTTTCCTTTTCATTCACCATCTGCTGAAATCTGCAATTATTTGCTATTTCTCCATTTATTTGCTGATATCACCAGTTGTTCGATGATATCACCAAGTAAAGATCCCTTACCAAAATTCAAGGCAGCGATAGTATACCTAGCGTGGATCCGGATATTTAAAGTCCGGGGGGGGGGGGGCTGCCCTTTGGGAATCTGGACTGGGAAAGTCGGTTGGTATCTGAAAATTGAACCCCTACACGAAATCGTTCTTCCCAGGCCCCTCTATCTTGTAAGCTCCTACAACTAATGCTGTCCTGTATTTTCGTGGATGAAAAACTGTTCTCCGGCCTTAATGCGTTTCAAATTTTCTACAGTTTTTATTCAAACCTTCAGAACTCATTGTAAACTTTATTCAATTCACTTCCTTTCTTGATTAGATTTTTGTTAGTATAATGGTAGTTATGTATGTCAAGTTTCATGTTTGTATGAATTCCTGCCCGACGGAGGTTGAATTCCTGAGAGACGGTGGTTCGAGAAAATGACCTCATACACAGGTAATCGTTGCGTTACGGGGTTTCTACCCCTTTGGCCTTTGACGTCATATCATCATTAAACTTCTGTAGTCATTAACTCTAACTCTGCCAACTGGCTATTTATTAACACTTGAATGTTGCGAACACCAAAGGGCGGCATCGAGAAAGTTCCCCGAATATATCTAAACTGAATACCTTACGTGGTTCTCGTAAGTTCCGTATTTGTGATGTGACGAAATGAATGGTGAGTCAAGAAAAGTCCCTTAAGGCTCGTACACTAACGTTATGCTCGTTTCACATGTTTGTTATTGCTGGTGTGGCGAAAAGGGACAAAGGGGGCCCGAGGGTGACACCGACAGTGGCGTGGCCAGCAGAATGATGGGGGCAGGGGTAGAGTTCCCCACAAATTGCGGGGGACGGCATGGATGATGCTGAGGGAGAAGAAAAAAAAACGGACAGCACAAAAAAAAAAAAAACGGGGAGTGGGTGAACTAAGGGTTGATAAGTTGAAGGAGTGGGGATGGCTTTACAAGTGTGATCTTTTTTATGATATTGGAAACTGAAACAAAACGATTGACAGCACAATTAAAACAAGGTGTTCATAAAGGTGTGAAATCTTTGATGCAAGGTTTCGATTGACCATGTAAGTACCGGTACATGTGCATGACGCTTATGCGCAGAATGGTCGGCATATTTATATTTCATGCAGGACTCATTGGTAATACGCCTCCCCGAACAGTTAACTAATACCTTGGATCTGAATGGTGTCATCTCGGGATTCTAGAAACAATGTTCCTTTATTTTCCCAACCCTGAATAAAAAAAAAAATAATACAATCCTAAAAAAGTATAGGTTGCGAACGCCAACTAAGGCCATTGCCAATACGAACCAACATTCTGTCACATTAATACTTAAAAGTACATCAATTCTACTACTAAAATTTACGTCAATTCTGCTACTTAAAAGGACGTTATTTTTGTCTTTTTTTAAGTTAAAAATTGTTACACTACTGGTACATGCAACAAGCTCATGTTTTACCCCTGGAATTTTCCCTGAATAAATTGCCAATCGGGTTCTGCTTTGCTTCGTTGAGTTCGATAGTATTTAACCGTATTCTCCCAACTTTCATTTTAGTTTTCAAAATATGATCTTAATTCAGCAATAAAAAAGTGGAGTCACCCCCAACATATTTGCCAACTATATGTTCCAAGAGTAATTGAAACATCTGATATGTATTACTATATTTCATACCTTGTTTTTTATCTCATTTATTGAGAAATCGCACTGGCATGAGACTCCTATTTTAAGGCTGGGTACATGCGGCTTGGAACACCCGGGAAGTGCCGTTTCCGGAGATCTGAAGGGATTGAAAAGCCAAACATTTTCTTGTATGCTCCGCCCCGACTGATGGGTGGCGCTCTGCTTAGTCCGATCGGCTCTCAGTCCCCTCTACGTTCCAATACTTTTTCGTCCGTTAGCCTTTATTTTAGATTCATGGATGCAGGTGTCACGAAAGTCAATCATGACTGGAACTGGAAGTGAACATGGGCAAAAATGATACTTTTTAGGCAAAGGGTGCCCCATCCCCTTAGACTTCGATCTCCTCATACCGCATATCTGTCGACTACCTGATTGGAAATCCTCGCTTAAACCCTGGGAGGAGGATGATGTCGATGGCCCAGTGAGCATGCAACTTCATGGCCCCGGGATCATGAGGGACTAGGTGAGTCGATTTTGCCCCCCCCCCCACGTAAAAAACCTGGCCATGCCCCTGGAGACCGAAAAAGCCTTCCAACTGCACTCTCCGACATAACAGTATACTGTTATAACTGATAAGGGATATGAGAATGGATCATTTAGGCCTATTTTCTGTGAGTACCAAGTGTAACGTGGATTAGCCGGCTACAATTGAACAACAGAATTCTGGAATCTTTTTTCTTGAAGAATGAAGAAACTGACAAGGGGAAGGGGAAGTCAAATAGGGTCCCGAAAGTTACGTGTGTGATAAGTCATAATCTGAAGTAAATATTTCTGAATTTGATAAGTGGCTATAATGTTTACAGGGTTAGGCCCTATATATAGCTATGTGCAGTGTTTAAAAAGGGACGGTGATGGGGAAATGCATTATGTTAAAAGGGAGGCATCGGTTGGCGTTTTTCGAAGCCCTAAAGTCATCTGTGTACCACAATGTTATATTTGTTTACTTTGCCTTTCATGTTTTATTCTATGTAATTAACGGGGGCGACACGATATGTTTACCACCTAGGCCTAACATCTTCTAGGCCATAGGGATGACAGAGCCGTAGGCCTATATATATATGCGGCTCTGAGGGAGAATTGTCCATCCTGTCCCCACCCATTCCAGTAGGCTACCGACGCCCCTGCATTTTGTGATGTCAACTACACGATGAGATTCCTACAGGCTTATATTGCAATCTCGTCTATTTCTGTCCAAATTATGCACAGAATTATAAAGGACGGAACTTTCTTCCGTCATATCGTTCTCGTTTTGCGTCACTCCCCACTCCCACTGATTGTAGGTGGAAATACGTATCCTCTTTCGACAAGCATGCACACATTAAAAACAACGTGGACGTGACATGAAATCTAACTTCAACCCGGTTGACATGATTTATTTTCTCAATCCCTTGGTTGACTTTGATCGCATTCTGAACAATGCATAATGCGCAATATATACGTACAGGCTTTATTTACAGGGACGACTTGCTAGCATTACACACGTAAAAGGCAGAAAAGCGGAACCCACTACTATTATCCGAGAGGTAATTTTATTTTCCTTCAAACCCTATGATCCCAAAAGTAAACTTTTTGTTTCCTAAATTTCTTCAGTGAATTTGCCGGAAAAAATTGATTGAAGTATCATTTCGCTCACTTCAAGTCCGTTAGAGTTTTAGACCAACTTCACCAAGGCAAGATCGTTGTACTGTAACGTCAGGTTAGGCTAATCTAAGTTTAACATGGAATTGCCTCTCGATACGACAGCACAAGTACCATTTCTCAGAGAGTAATGGATCAATGCTGTAATTCGTACCTTTGGTATCAGTAATACTATTATAGTCCGTTCCCCTATTTTCGTGCATCCCCTATTTGCGTGAAATTCGCCATACTGTAAGCTCTTCATGTGCGACACAACAGATAGGCTTACCAATAGAGGACCATTTAGTATTACACGGACCCACAACTATTTTCCTTCAAAATGACCTAAATTTAGGTGAATATGCATTACTTGAAACCATGAAATGATACCTTTATTTTTAATGTGACTTGTGAGTGTTTCCCCTTAGTTTTTGTATCACAACAGAAAAGGCCTACCCTTCTGAGTGAAATGTCCTTCTGGCTGCACCCTAATGTTTTCTACTAGTACTCCCAGAAAGGTTCAAGCACACTTACTGTGTGCAGTTTGGGATCAGTTCGTACTTTTTTTGAGTCAAGAAGGTTGCATATCATCAAGGTGCATGCAAATATGGGAAGGAACGCACTGTTGACAGGGTGATGAGACATAAACTTCATTGTCCCCTCAAACGGTTTAGGATCAACTGAAAGTTTCAACTCTACCAAGTTAAGAAAAGCCCACAAAAAGTGTCAGGGTACGTGGTGTGCTTTTTCATTGCATTTTATCCTCAATTAGGGTTTTGCTAGTTATTTTCCAATTGTTGCACGAATTTACGGGCTTCCATGTTACTAGTGCTAGGCTAGCATACAAATCTTAGCGACACCAGAAAACAGCAGAAAAGATGTTTCGAGGTCAGTCAACTCTGAAAACACACCAAGGCCAAAAACACAGAGTCAAATCCAGGCCTGTTATATTAACTAAGTTGTCATAACTATTGACATGTAACTGTCTTTGTGTGACTTGTGCTGTCGGGCCGGTTGCTACAGTTGTGGGCAATTAAGTCACCCATTGCCATTACTGTAACTTACTACTTAGGCATGACAAATCTAGACAAGATATGTATGCTAGACCTATCAATTTATTTACAAGTTGGCACTTGACAGTTTATATCTGACTCTTGAGAGGATCTCACTGTACTGTTACAGACTTGTAAAAATCAAAACTTCATGGCCAATTTTGCACTGATTTGTTGTTGATAAAATGATCATAGGCCTGCTACTGTACCTTCCATTATATTTTTTTTATTTGAAAATGATCATACTTTTTATAAATCTTGATGTCATTCATCTTTATGTCATCTTTTAGGCCATAGTTCTCTCAAATCTCAGCAAATTCCAGGATATATTGATTTCATGTTTAAGAGAGAGCACAAAGGAAGTTCCACATTGTTTAAGCTTTGTGGACTTGGTGAGCATTGTTTCCTACTGTACTTGTGATATCCAAATCTGTCACAATTAAGCAATTAGTGATCTCCACGGGATAAGGAATATATGGTTGCAGCCCACCCCCATGAGTGAAAATTACCACCTCCTGAAATAGCAACTGCTCCCTTAACTTTCCCCTCCCCCGGCACAAAAGCACCATGTGGATGAATTACTGTAAATATATGGCTACTGCCAATTGAAATATACTGTAGCAAAAAATCTTTTTTGACCTCTGAGTGGCATCATTTAGCCTGGCCTACCATCTCAATTACTAAAAATTTTTGGAGTTGAATGTGAACCTCTTCCCCTCAAATCTCTCCTTGGTGATCGTTTTGTGATCGGATGTGCTTTACATGTGGCCTACCCTTCTTGAAAATCTGGAGAACACAGAGTAACGGTTACTTTGAAACTGACAATCCATTACACATGTGTGCTGGCAGACAAGCTGATGGTTAGTATTATTTCTCAATTTTTTTTTTTTTTAAGTTCAAGTCATTGTTGTAGTCCAATTTAAGTATTTTTTGAAGACAGGAAACACCAGATCTCCATTTGTGTTTCTTTTGGGATGGCCACAGCAGCGGTACAGTACATGCCAAAGGAATTGACTCTTGTTTAAACATTAAACACTTGATTGTTCTCTTACTGTAGACTTTATGGCTGTCTTGTACTGTAGACTAGTTTCATTGTCATCATGGGAAGTGTACAGTAGCTGGATCCTCTTTGATTCTACAACTTTGTGATTGAAGTGTGTATGATGGATGTAGTGTACAGTTTGATTGTTCCATGGTTCAATCTCCTTGGAGGTGATCTACTGCCATAGCTGGCTGACACAGTTGAGCTACAGTAATCTGAATGTGGCTTAATTGACTTAAAGAATCTCCAAAAGTTATCAAAGCTACTTTTTTTTCTTGGTGGGAGGGGGCAGAGGTATGCTGTACAAGGTCACATGAGGTCAAACACTCAGGTAGAGATGTACAGTATAAAGTAGAGACGAACTGTTTGAACAGCTACTGTACTGTATAACACACCTGATCAGGTGAGTTATTCTTGATTTCTTTTAGGAAAAGAGACTCCAGATGGCTGACTTGTGTACTGTGACATGTACTGTGCTGGCACAGTGTGATTCATGAGAATGTAGGCCTTCTCTCTTCTGATGGTGATCAAAGGTCTCTTGAGGTTGATGGAGATCAAAATTTGTGTAGGACAGTTTTCGGGAGGGAAACTCTGACAGATCTTATAGAAACTGAATGTGGACATGCACAACAGGATTCTACTTTGTGCATGAGAAGGAGTACAAGCTGTCATGAGTTGGTTGGCCGGTCAGTTGGTCAGTCAGTCAATTCATCAGTCAGTCAGTTCATTAGTTAGTTAGTCACAAACTCACAGACAAATCCCATTTGTGACCATTCTTCCAAGGACCCTTACTTTTTAATATTAACTTTGCAAACTTTTTGAAAAGTACACAGGACAGTGATCCGATAAAATGCAAATGTACCGTAACCCTTACTGGAAAGACAACTTTTCATTCCATGTTGTTTTATGAAAAATACTGTACAGTAGCTTTGTAACTTTCAGTCGCTCATAGTTACATTATTATTGTTGGCAGCACAATGTGTCATATTTTTTTTCCAAAATACTGTAGCCCTACAGTACAAACATGTATTGAATTTGTTGACATGGGCTAGCTGTTTTTTAGCTACAGTAGTTGTCATTTCATACTGTATCTCCCTCAGATGAACTGTTTCCACTGAGCTAAAGAACAGTGAGTGTTACACAAATTTTACGCAATGACTTGTCAATTTTGCACATTGATATTCTTGGGGAAAATGTAAAAGAGAGGGCTTCAGTTTGGTACTACCCTAAAAGCTGATGCAGGGTGAGCAACAAACGTAAGCTCCACATATGCACGTGCAATTAAAGGGAACCGAAATTTCTAATGGGTCAAAATTTTCACATTCAGAACAGTATGTTGTCCCAATGGATAATTTTTTAGAATAACAAATTGCTCATATGCTTCTTTTGCTTTCTTTTTGTCATCTGCAGTAGTTTTGGGGTTTTCCTTCAAAAAGATTTAATGTACTCTAAAAGTGTCAAAGCCAAAGAAAGTGGCACTTTTTTGCCAAAGCATATCGTTTTTCCACAGTTGATAAGTGATCTTTACTGTACACATCAAAAAAAAACTCATGTAAAGAGGTGTCATTACTGTGAGATAACAGTAATTTACTTTGATGACATCACACTTTTCAATTTCGACTGATGCATTCATGAAACTTAAAAACTGAAAATTTCATATCTTGGGCGATAAACATGTATTGTAATCAGGATGTGGTTTACACCAATAGCTGGAGAGATTTTCATACTGCATTTTATTTATCACTCTTTATAGAGCACATTAGGCAACAGCATACAGGAAATAATCCTTTTAAGCAGTGCTTATAGCACAGTACTTGAATATTCTGTGTGGTTCATGATTAAATTAATTTGACTTATATACAGTGCAGTGTTGTTTGTGATCTTGTCGGGTTAGCTTTGTTGCTGATGACTGATGTCCGTATCTCACAAGAAATGTTGATAATGCAGTTTATTTATGCGGTTTTAACTGCTGCCCTAGACGGTTACAGTATAAGAATCTGATTAACCATGTACAGTACTTCATTATCATGGATTACTGTATGTATGCACTGTACAAGTGTACTGTACCAATTCGTCAAGGTTAGCCTGCATGTGTACAGTACATACCATAGAGTGGTAGACCTGTACAGTGGCATATGGAGGTTTCTGCCAGACACACCTAGATGTTTATATTGTACAGTTTTTGTGCCACTTATCTGAGATTCAGAAGCATACTGCCAAGCTTTTGAAGTGCAGATCAATATTCTGTGAAGTGTTTGCCTTGAAAGTTTGTTTTGTCTTGTAATTTGACTATATATATGTGATACCAGTGGTACAGTATACAGCACCAGTGGCACTGTATGATGCCACTGATATCATTTAATTCAGTTCCCTGATATATACCAGTGATAGGATACCAGTAATATGATACCAGGGACATAATACTAGAGAGACATTTAAATACCATTTGTATGATACCATTGATATTATACTGTACTAGTGGTATGATACCAGTGACATACAGTACTGTACATGTGATATGAATATAATACCATGGATACTGTAGAATACCATTGGTGATACATATGATACCAATGATGTCATACCAGTGATGTGATACAGTACCAATGATGTGTAGTGGTATAGTACCACTGATACAACACCATTGGTACTGTATGTTGCCAGTGATACATATGATACCAGGGATGTGATATCATAAATGGTACGGTATCAATGACCAGTTAGTGACATGGTACGAGTGGTGTGATACTGTACCAGCACTTGACATGATACCATAAGTGATACCAGTGGTATGGTTCCAGTGATATAAGTTTCAATGAATTGAAATTGATACCAGTGGCATAATACTGGTGATTCAGTATTGTATGGTGCCATTTGTTTATGATACCAGTGGTATGGTCCATTGTCAGTGATTTTGTATTCAGATTTTATTTTTCTGCTGAAGGACCAGCCTTTCGACTGTCAAATGTGCCCACTGTATGGTACTGTAAAGTTCTTTGATAGTAACTGTATGTTGTAAGTTGGATGTTTGGTTGTTTCGAATATTTAGTTCTACTAAGTACTGTACATGTACTATACGGTATACATTCTGCCCCTTTAAAGGGACTCATCTATAATGACTGTAGCATCATTAGTCAAGTCACATCCACCAATGGGAAACATGTCAAAATGTTTGAATTTTTACCCAGGTACAGTACTGTAGCATGCACTGACTGTGTACGTGCATTTATATGCAATAGTACTAATGTGAAACGTGTTTCTTCATGAATTTTCATAAACCAACTTGAATCGTGAATTATTCAGTCTCTAGTTTTCATTTGCATGTGACACATACCGTCGGGATTATCTTAATACAGTACTGTAGTTGACCATTTGTCCGTAGTATGAGGCTGAAACTTGACTGGTTGAGAAAAATTTCGTCAATTTCACAATACAACTCAAATGAGCCCCTTCAAGCTAAAAAAAGCAGTCAACTGTATCGTCTGGTACAGTACAGTGTACCGTGGCATCTCACAGGTCTATTTTATGACTGAACAGTAGGCCTACATCACAAATGTGTGGAAGAAGAAATGCTCAGATGGTTCATGCACACACTCTACAGTATGTATTGATTACAATACAGGCACTGTGATGTTACTATTGACTTGAACTTACCAGTGTCCTATACCAGGTTACTGTACCTGCACAGTATTTTAAACACTGTAGAGACTTACTGTGCATGTGCAGTGTCATGAACCATACCGTGTCACAGGTAGACTTGTTGACAGCAACTTACGTGATTTCGAAGTTGCTGACTCAGATGCCTTCTGTCACATTCTTGCTGGAAAAATTACAACACAAACTCACTATAGAGGCTTTGTAGTGACATCATGTTTCCCATGGAAAGGCCTCGTTGGATGGAACACAAATAATGTGCTTAACACACATGCACGCAGCGCCGTACTGCACTGCACCGTATGGAGATGTACAGTACTGCGGCTTATTACCAATGTGTCTGCCTCTTTACTTCACTTGCAGGAAATAGGTGGTACGTCCGTCTGGGCATCTTGCCTCTATGATTCGTACATCCTACGGTTATGAAGGTAGGAATCATTTGCCTTCTGTGACAGGTTATACAGTACAATGAAAAATATGAAAATATCGTAATAACCACCACGCAGTGTTACTGAAACAGTATGGTCTGGTACTAGTTACAAAAAAGACTGATGCCATCCAGTATGGCAGCGTAACAACAGTTGCTACTTACGATGTCAAGGGCAAAACCTCTATACAGTAGTGTTTCCTTGATTCCTAAAACTCAGAATCAGGTAACGGCGGCTTTATTATTAACACTGGTATTTTCACAGTGCCCTACGTCACATTTGTGCACAGGAATTTCACTAGTATGCTACATACACTCGCCTACACCTTCTCATGAAGAAAAAAAAAAAAAGCCACCTATTTCATTCCCCTCATGATAGAAAAAAATTCCATTTCGAGTTATTTGCTGTGTATGGTATTAGGTGAAATTTTGCAATCTGACACAGTGTGTTCACACTGAGGTTGTTTTGTTTTTTACTTTATGAAGGAATCTGGTAGTAATTTTAGATTGGGGTAAGAAAGTTCCATTTGGGTATCTGGGTTATCTGTGAAAACACTGCCACTGTATACAGTAATGTATGTGTTATACTTGTATTGCAGTTAATTTCATTTGACAGGCATGTACGGCACGATCAGACACGTCACGTTGCCACACAGATATGACGTATACTGTCTTTACTCTTCAATACAGTATCACCTCCACTGATCTTGATACAGTACTTACAGGTATTCATTTGGTACGTCATTAGAGTGGGCATGCTGTGAACATATTTAACGGCGCCCACAACGTCCAGTTTGTTTTGAAAGTTAGTCTGTATAAATATCAAGTGGATTTCCCAAATATTTAAGTATAAGGATGTTTACGTAGTTGACGTTCCATTTTATTATGCTGTATATTTTGCTCTTAATGTTTTGAGTGTCACAGTAAGTGACAGCAGATGTATGTGCTGTACAATCTGCCCGTTGTTGAAACTTTACCTCTCATCGGTTTATCCAGAACCCACAAGTAAGCTACTATACAGCATGCAGTGTGCTGTTAAGATTGGCAGACTCAGAGAGCCATATCAGTCAGAGGGAGAACATTTAAGTCTGTTTTTTCCTGATGAAGCAGTCAGTAGTGTCGTGTCACTGAACTTCCACAGAGGACTAAAGAAAGAATTTATGTTAAAAAGAATCAGGTCATATCCTTACAGTCAGTTAGTGTATCCATGATGAAATCGGTAAGCATGACTTCAAGTGCAGCATGCTATGTACAGTATGTAATTAACCAAGTACAGCGGATTGTGAAGATATTAAATGGTCAATGCATACATTCGTTTGTATGTTTATTTATTTGTAGGAAGCACGTTGGAGTAAAACATGGAGCAGTCTTGAATCAATGAACTTTGCATGACCACTGGATGTAAAGTACAGTACAATAAATAGTGTGGGTGTGGATGTTTTGGTTACGACCATGGTCGTAACTTTTGTAGTCTTGTGGGAATCCGCATTATGTGTACTGGTATGTACAGCACATCACTGTACTGTTGAAAACTACTTTAGGGGTTTAACTGATGCGGTTTCTCTGCTGATCTGATGGACGATGTTTTCTGAAAAATTTTCATTTTATGTATGATACAGTCTCTGGAGTGCTTTTCCAAAATCATCGCAAAGTTTAGAGGTACTGTATGCTACAGGATACCTTTTCAGATGGAAAATACCCTTCACAGGGTATTTGTCAAATCCTATCCTTGTGCATGGCTTAGTATGTATTACCAAGTTGCTGAACTATGGCAAATGATTAGCATTCTAAAGTTGGTGATGATCTGTTTAATTTAGTGGTGAACATTGGCCCAATGTGATGACTGATCCTCTAATTGATTCGTACTTAGAACATCTTGCTTATAAAGTAGGGTATCTCAGGAAGGTTAGCTTGGACTATAATCTCGATGTTGGCGTATCGGTTCTCCACATGTGTAGGGTAGAAGTGATGTGTACTTTTCATGATGATTGGTTGCGTATTCGTTAGAAGGTAAGGACTTTATGCAAAACACTGAAATGTTCATTTTACCACAAAAGAAGAGCCAATTTTCTTTTATTTCAAAATTGGTGCAATAACATTGCTGTACAGTGTTTATGTCAACCCTGTACCGGGCAAAAATTATTTGATAGGCAGTGGCTCCAAAATGGAAAAAGTCTGTACGTCAGGACATATTGTGCAATATGCTGGTACATGCCATTTAAAGTTGCAGAGTCAAAAGTAGCCGCTCACCGACGGGAAATAGCTAAATCAGCATTTGCTGCCAACTACTTTTCACTAGACAGAAATTGCAGATTCCTACCCATGTTACACAAAATGGAAAGTAAACAACAAAGAGAAAACTTATGCTTACCTAAGCAAACAGCGTGTTACATCTCATCAGCATATGTGTTGGGCAGGGCTGATCTTTTTCCTACAAAATGCTTGTGACAAAAAATCATCACAAACAATAAACTGTGGATCAATGTCACACTGTATACACATGGGTTGAATAAATAGACTAGTCAGTATCACGGTCCCTCTGATTTTGAATTTGATGTCATGTGAATTGTGACGTGGTACGTCAAACTGAAGAATGTTGAAGTGTTCACTGCATGATGCAACAAACAATTCATTTAGTTTCCTTCAAAGTTCAAGTACAAAACGATGATGTCGTTACACAAAGTGCCTACAGTGCCACAGTGAAAACGTCATATTAATACGCACATCCTGCCCACGTTTTGGCAGGACAAGATACTGCATCAGGTCCCCTAATATGTAAATTACATATTGGGAGACACACATTTTTGTTGACCATATTTAACACTGTACAGTAGATGGTCCCGACAGGTACTGTGTTTGTTGATGATGACATGCATGCATGCTGAGTAAAATTGAAGCCACAGGGCACTTTTGCATCCAAGTTTTGTCAGTTTTGATATACTTCTGTAAAAATAAGAACTTTGCAATAGAACCTGTAATGTCAGTGGGCTGGCGTGAAATTTGGATCAAGGATTAACCATTACTGCTCAGTGGCTCCCGGAAACTGCGCACTGCTAAGTTCTCAGCAACAACAGTTTTGGGTTTTTACGAAGAGAAACCTATGCTGTCATGATTGCATGTGTATGTATGGAAGGTGTTTGTTTGTGATGCTTTGTTATCACAATATCTTGAGAAAGGTAATTCCAAGAGTTCCTTACACTTGGTATGTCCCATAGCAAAAAAAAACTCCTTTGTTTTTGTGGACGTTAGAGGTTATCTGAGGTCACCAGCAGTCACTCAAAACTCTGGTAACTTTGTATCTCAAGAAAGGCATCATAGAAACTTGATACTTTCCATGATAGTGCATAACATCAAGTAGAAGTAGGAACCAATTTATGTTTAGTATGTTAATGTGTTTTATCAAGTGGAAGGACCCTACTGTTTTTGGTGAAGGTTAAAGGTCATGTATGAGGTCACTAGAGGTCAAACACAAAAAAGTTCAATGTTAGCATGATATCTCAATGTAGGAATCACTGAACCTATTGATGCATTGTTAATGTGTTGTATTAAAGGGAAATAGGACGTTTAGAATATACCAACATGGCATACAAAGAAAGTAGCTTTAATCATTGTTAAACCATTTAGTCTCCTCAATGAACATCTGTAAAATCTTCATCTCCTCAAAACATTATACATGTGATTAGTCATGTAAGATGCATCACTTGAAATTTAAATATGTTGGGTGAACAAATTATTGTTGAGCAACAAATAACTGAATTTCTATCTGTGAGAAACTTATTTCTTGAGAAGAAGGTGACTGTTATTCCTTTCTTTGAATAATCTATCAATCTGTGTCCACAAACGTTGCTCTAAAAATTTGACTGTTTTCTGTGAAACAAACGCCTTTTGCCTTTAAGGAGAAGAACCCTATTGTTTTGGTGTACTGTAGGTTACAGGGCATCTGAGGTCACCAGAGGGTAAACTCTGGAAAATTTGTTAACATGATATCTCAAGCTAGGAATCATGGAAGCTGTTCATACCTACAGTAGTATGTGAATATGTTATATCAAGTAGAAAAGCCCTATTTAGTGGAGGTCAAAGGTCATCTGAGGTCATTAGAGGTTAAACACCAAAAAGTTTGTTAACACAGTATCTCAAGACACAGATCATGGAACATTTTGACACTTAGTATGTGAATGTGCTATATTAAGTAGAACGTTACTGCTGTAATTGGAGGTCAAATGTCATCTGGTCACCAGAGGTCAAACACTAAAAACTTTGTAAACATGGTATCTCATGATTGGGATCATGGAAACTTGATATTTTGTATGATAGTGTGTTACATGAGGTAGAACAAGTCTTTTTTTTAGTGTACTGTAAGTCAACAGTCACCTGAAGTCACCAGGTTAGACACTGATTACTTCGTTAACTCCATATCTCAAAAATATGAATCAGGGAAACTTTTTATACATACGCATGTGAATGCATTATAATTGCAGAAGAACCCTTTTCTTTTTTGGAGGCGATCGAGAGTCATTGTAGGTCCTTTGAGGTCAAACACAGAAATGTTGTTAAGTTCGTATTTCAAGATGGTATCATGGACACTTCTTTGGTTTCAATGAAATCGTAACCTCCGTAATCAGGCGGCATTGTATGTGTATGTATGTGTATGTGTTTGTTTGTGATACCTACCTTGTAAACATGATTTCTCAAGAATGGAAACCTGGACAGATCTCATATTAAGTGCATAGCTATACCACATTGTCTGTTGTGCAAGTACCCAGTCGTTGACCCTGTTGGGTCAACAGGGGTTCAAATAGTGAAAACCTTGTAAATACAAATATCTTAGGAAGGAAAGCTTTGACAAATCTCCTAAGCGGTATGTAGGTGCACCACATGAGCACTAGATCCCTATTGATTTAAGTGGAGGTTAAAGGTTATTTGAGGTCAACTGGGGTCATATCATGAAAGTCTTGTGAACACAATATCTCAAGAAGGGAAGCTTGGACACAAAATGACAGATTATTCAAAATAAGTCAGGAACAGGGGCCATCTTTTCAAGGAATATGTTTCTCACAGATAAAAATTTAGTTATTTATTACTAAAGACTAATTTGTTCACCCAAACTTTCATAAATTCAAACAATGCATCTTCTGTAACTCATCTTATGCCTAATAATTTGTAGGGCCACCGATTTTCCGTGAAAAAAATATTCAATTTCCGTTTTAGCATTTCCAAATTCGGTGAAAATCCGTTCAAGCAAATAGTCAAATCTGTGATTTTCCGTTTTGCACTGACTTATGTGTTAGGATAGTGAAGCCTAACCAACCCACAAATCTAACCACCAGCCTAAGGTCAACACAAGCATTTAATGAACAAAAAAACCAAAAGTTTACCCACGATTGTTTGACTGAAGGTCCTTCAATTAATTTTTGAGTATCTTCTATGCCGGTAGTAAATGATCCAAACGAAATTAAAAATAACCAAATACGTAGTGTAAATTAATCCGATAATTATTCCACAAGTGAAAGTGAAGCCGCAACGTTATGATCGTTCGATCATGGACACCAAAACAAAACTTGAAAGTATGGTATGTCGTGTCCAAAGAACTAGATAGTTCTTTGATCGTGTCACATGCACTCACAGTATAACACAGTAGAGAAATGGGCATCGGCCTAGGCCTGGCTGGTACTAACATATAGTAGCCTAAATGCGCAACTCTTACTTAGTCCCACAAACATCGGAGGGGTGATGTTTTAACAGTTTTTTTATTGGATTGTAGGCAGCCAGAGACTTCAGGGTTGTGATACACAAATTTTTAATTTTTTTTTCATTTTTCCATTTTGATTGCGAACTTCTGTAGCATTGTAAATGATTTTTGAAGTTCCGTGATTTTCCGTGAAAAAAATCAAAATTCCGCGATTCCGTGACAACTTCCGTGATCGCGGAAAATCGGTGGCCCTAAATTTGAGGAGATGAAGCTTTTGGAGCTGTTTAGTGATGAAACTAAATGGTTTGACAATGATAAAAGCTATTTTATTCGTATGCCGTGTAGGAGCAGTGAAAACCCCTACAGTATTTCCCTTTAAACCTTACACAGCGGGATGTTAACAAGACTTCATGTGAAACCCTTCACAATATTGTACAGCTGGCCCTCTAGAGCCAAACACCTTTTAACTCATACAAAAGTCATGAATGGCAAACATTCTTGGCATGGTATCCACAGAGTCTTTGCAGTCCATCTGTCTTGGCACCAGTGAAAGGAGGATCGGTCCTTGTGAAGTACGTCTTACATAATTGTCTGCACTTTCTATCTCCAAATGGAGTAGAAACGTATCTTTGCAGCAGAAATGTGTTTGTTTGAAGGTTTTAAATTTCTGCTTGCAGAGTCCAGGTAAACGTCGATAACCTCCGACCAAACAACGTTCCATGTTCAAGCTAGTCGGGAGGCATAAAGGATGTACTCATGAATATTATCTTGTGAGTGTCAACATATGAAAAAATAAAAAAAATTAACATTTTTTCCCGCTCTACTGGGGCACTTTATAACAGAATTTGTCATTGGCAGAACATTTTTTCACCACAAATCTGTTAAATACACGTACAGGTAGATACGCTTCTGCTGTACGTGATTTGGAGAGAGAAAGTGCAGGAAGTTATGTGAGATGTAGTGTATTTTACAAGTGCCCATGCTTTCTTTGAGAATTGCTACATAATTGCATCAGGTGCTAAATGATTAGCAATTTCCAAGAAAAGAGACATTTGAGGAAAGTAGGCCAACAGTGACTTGTCACCGAGCAAGATTTACTTCACGCAGTCATGGTGCACAAACTTGCATTGAACTATTGAAACCAACTGTTTTCCATAAATCAAACTAAGGAAGCTTGTCAAACTGGCAACGTGTATTGTTGTATGACTTTGTTATTCAGTCAAAGTGATAAACAAACTACATTTACTTGACTTTCAGTTTCATCTTGCCAAAGGGACAGTAGCATAGCGAATTTACATTGAGTTCGTTAAATTCTATTTTGTTCGAATATTGTATTTTATGTATGACTTTTATATTGTATGACTTTGTTATTCAGTCAAAGTGATAAACAAACTACATTTACTTGACTTTCAGTTTCATCTTGCCAAAGGGACAGTAGCATAGCGAATTTACATTGAGTTCGTTAAATTCTATTTTGTTCGAATATTATATTTTATGATCTTTGGTGAGTTTTATATTGTGACGCAGCGCTCTGCCAGGTACATGGTGATACAGAACATCCACTTGTCATGTGTATAGGTATTGCACAATGTACAGTACTGAATACACATCAGAGCCATTTAATTACACGCTGTGTACAGTAATACACATTAAAGGCAAAAGTAGTTATCAAAACTTAAATGCTTTCCCAGTATTGAGCAAGCAGCAACAGTCAGTTTCCAAAGTGTAATCATATAAACAGTTTCAGGTCAAGTTTGGTAATGCATTTACTCTGTTTCTAAACATACAATAAGTACTACATTTCATCAGAACCGACCGATGTGCTAACTGATTATCCTTTTTACAATAAAGATCTATGCCCCTATGCCCGCACATAATTTTGTCAGAATTAACCATTGCTATACGATTTTCCCTTTATGATGGAGATCGATGTCTCATGCCTGCACATAAGTCGCTACTGTAAATAGTTGGTACATAATCTCTAGGAAATTGTTGATTCCACCATGGGTGTCATAAATTGTAGTAGCCTGTATTCTGAATGGTCACCTGACAACCCCTTTGAAGTACTGTACATGGGCCAATCAAATCTTCCAACAGTATTTTGTGTATGAAATCCATGAGGACTGGTACCCAAGTTCAACTGCTGATTGATGCAAGTACAGTACTGTATGTGCATTGACATCTAGGTGAATTATTTCGTCCACCAGAGCAACCTGGAATGAAAGTACTTTTGCTCCACTGTGGGTCTTTTACTTTTTTTCCCATTCAACCCACCATTTCATGTCACTACATACATTATTGTACATGTCATGCTTTAGTTGTTGTTATTTGCATACACCTCTGTGTGCCTGCAGACCTTGCCCTTTAAAGCAAAGTCTCACTTTGCTAGGAATGACGGTGGCTTCTTGCCGATAAGTTAAGCAGACGTGATCCTACAGAAGTTTATTGCATCACGGCTTTACGTATGTAGAGCAGTTAAATAGTGCTTGCTACCCAGTGTACTTTGAGCAGTGCACCACCTCAGATTGTAATCAACTTGTCATGCTGTAACAAGTTGTTTTGACATCATAATGATATATTGTACTATATACCATGGAATTTTATTGTATCTTTGCAGTGTTAAATGACATTTATGTATGGCACTGTCGTTTATTTTAATATTTTTTGATAAAGCTCCAATTAATTAAGTATATTGCAATTTGTCCTTTTCATTCGGAATTATCGCACACTGGCCATCAATTTCAAATATACAGTGTGCAACACTGCATGAGCATTGTTTTTGAAAGTTTGGCTGTGATGTATACATCCACACCACAGGTTGATTATAATTCAGAGAGCTATGTTGCACCCCTGCGGTACTTTTTTCTCCCATATTTTAGGAAATGATCTCTATGATAGTCAACATACTGTACCTCTTCTCAACTACACATTTTTGCCCATGGGCACTACAACTCCAGTAATATGCGCCGCTATGATGCACTGTACAGCGCAAGAGAACCAAGACACCTGATGGCTAATTGATCGTGTCATTGTTTGCTACCTGAGTGGGATAGAAACACTGTGAGGTGGTAAAAATGACCGGAGGGGAAGAGGTTCGTAACAAGAAATTCCACGCTTTTCTTTTGTTTAATTGTGGTGTGAAAACAGGACTTTTAGTGGCTTTGATTCATCATGTATGTACAGTATTGCAGTCCAAAGGCAAGGCAAAGTGCCTTCAGTTTCCAGCCAAAGTGTTCAGTTAGCTTTACAGCATTACCTTTTTCAGTTACATTTCTCAGAGGTTTAGCAGCAGCATTTGTATCTGGTTGCAGGTATCTTTCACAATTTTTTTCTCTTTTCAGTCATGAACGTTCAGCAAGCTACTGTAAGCCAACTTTTGGTGCACGAGGATCATTTATAGTAGTCCACTTCACAAGACCTCCCCTCCAAAGAAATATCCTTGTGATATCCTTGTACAATATCTCACAGAACCGCATCTCCTTTTTTTGCAAAAGGAAATTACGTCGCTGTCAAAATTATTACATGCATCCATAGTACAGATCCGTGAAGTCTGCAGTCATAATTGCCGTTAGGTGCCAAGCTGATAGAGAGAGAAAAAACACGCACAAGACAGAGCTGTCTAATTAGCGTCGGAGAACCGGTTGTCAGCTTTTGTTCAACATCTTGTGATTACTGCACAGGAAATACATATCAGTGACATTCAAAGCAATCAAATAGCTGGGAAGACACACTAGATTGGTTTAGGACAGACCTCCAAGTGTGCTAGCTGGGAGGTTGTAAATTAAAAAGAGAGAAATCTCTCTAGTCGGCTGATAAATTAGGCTATAGAACGGCAGTGTCTGCTCTCAGTGGTTTCACTATATCGAGGAAAAGCCAAAGGAAAGGCAAGGAGATCTGTTGCACTGGACAGGACTCGTGAGAAAGAAGCTCCTTATTCCTGACAGGTTCAGTACAAATATTTAAAAAAAATTATTCCATGTTCAGTACCATAGTGCTGTACGTGCAGCACTGACATATTCTGCAGAGAAAATTTCGTACAGTACTTCTTGCTAACAGTTACATGCAGCAAGACTTTCATCCATCTCTCTTTGCCTATAAATTAGGATTTCTTGTCATTTCTTCCTGTGAATGGTGCTTTCAGAGATGTTGTCAACATAATTGTCAGTAATTTGATATCTTTTTGAAAATTTGACCAGTTTAGCCCACTGTAAAAGTCACATATGATGTACAGTGCACTTCTGCTGTGTCCACATATCACATACACGTGCAGTCATTTGAAAGAAACAGCAAGTAATGGCTGTGTGTGATTCAGTGAAAAGAGGTTCTGTAATTTCACATGACCAAAAACTACTGTACAAGTGCCAAAGAAATCTGTAATGCACAGTGGGGCTGTACATTTGTTTGCCAATTGTTGTACACTTACTGTACATATGAAGGAGGCCTACTGTACTCTCTGTAAGCTATTTCTTGTTAATCATCTTTATTTCCCACCAGAGTCAGCCGTGCATGATACAGTATGTATATATTGAAAATCACAATTCATGCCAGGTGTAATATCACATGTTTATTCACAATGGGGGGAGAGTGCAACAGAAGATTACACTTTCATGCATGTCAGTATAAGATCAATCTTTTGCTCAATACCTCACGGAACAAGGATAATATCAGGAAGGAACGCTGCGCGCTTGAGAATGATGGAAGTTTATCAACACTGTTCATGATCATTGGTTTTTATTGCCATTGAAATGAAAGAGCCGAAACAAGAGGTTGCACTTTTCAATGGCAGTACAGTAGCAATGTAGCAAAAAGATTGATGTATGAGGAAAAGTGACTTAGGAAAAGTGACTTGCGGAATTCAAAATCTCCAGGGACGTCGTCAAGTTTCTTTTCTCAGCTTTTACAAGGAAGATTTCCCTCTAGAGGTGCAGTTCATTGTTGTGTAGTTTTCACTTTATCAAGACAGGAGACTGATGTGCATTATTCTTGCATTGATTTATCAAAATACTGTTAAGAGGGAACAACGAGGAGTGTAGACAAGAGACATATCTTTCTCAATCTGAATACAGTATTAAACCTTTTGTTGGGAGTACAGTAATCTCACTCATTTTTAATATTTTTTTTTTTTTGAACATAGCTATTATTGATACACAAGTTCAGTCATCCAAAGCTGCCAATGTTAATTGACATTTGTAACAAGCGAAAATGTACAGTGCATACTGGTACTCTTGCTAAAACTTTTCCTGAAATCATGAGACTTCTTGTGAATGTGGCAGTACCTTATCTTATTTCCAGGTAGATTATTAACAAGTATGAAACATTTTCTTCAAATAGTGGTGTAACATTAATGACATTGATCAGTGTGTCGACTTTATGTTTGTTGTTTAACATGATCATGGTAAACTTTTTGTATTACCGTCTAAATGTCTGGTCGCTTGCAATGCACCTGACATGGACCTACTATATATATTGGATGGTAGGCTACACTAGTCATGCAAAGTCAAATGGGCCTTTGCTTTAGTAGCAATCATATGCCATATGTACAGCACAGTATGTTCTGTGTAGAATACAGTGCATGCATACCAAGCATTTACATTGTCTTTGCTTAAGTGGATGATTACAGCTGTCGGAAGTGTTGCAGGCATTTTACACTGTATCTGAACCTTTGCCTTGCAAGATGTACTGTAGAGATGCTGCACCATGCTACATAGCTTGGTATCTCCACCAAATTTACTGTAGATAAAACTGAGTTTGTCTTAAAATACAGTAGTATCACCTGAGTCCACCATACTGCAAAATCTGTTCTTTTTTCGTTTGTTGGTTTTATACCGTACCTGCTCACAAATCCAGCTGTGAAACTATCGTACGCTTTTTTGAGTAGTACCACATACACTGTACAGTGCCCTGTATGTACTCTACATTTCGTCACAGTAGGTCTGTACTGTACTGTGCATTGGCTGGTTGGATCACTCTCCATGGATGGGTTTACGGTACTCACGGAGATGTTTGCTTGTTTGCCTCCAACAGCTTCTTCTTCAGATCGATCCCTACCACCATCTGCAGTCACTGAGGTCATCTTTGTTGAAGAGGCAGGATGTACCACTTTGAGGATGATGACTTAGATGATGAGGTAGGTTCAAAATGATACAAGTGATGATGATAATGACGATGATAATGATGATGACAAGGGTGAAGAAGATGGTGGAGATGATGACAGTGGTGATGTTGATGATGAAGATGAAGACAAAGATGATGATTATGATGATGATTATGATGATGATTATGGAGATGTTGGAGATGATAATAATGTAATGATGATAGAGATGATGATGCTAATGTGATCATGATAATGATGATGACAAGGATGAAGAAGATGGTAGAGATGATAATGGAAAGGATGGGGTTGTACTGTACAGTAGATTATTTACCAGTGCTGTATGAGATAGATTTTGTTCAATGAGCCATTGTCACTTGTACATTCAAACACATATTACAGGAAGTCAGCCATCAGGGCTCAAAGTAACCAACAGGACCAATAGCCATGGCTATCGGGCCCTGACAGACGGCCATGATGCCCCTCAGTAAATGTTCTATGAAATCACATAGACCTACATTACAGCCAATTTTCTCATTTTGGCTGTGCTCTTCTTAAAGCTTATTTTATGTGCCATCGCAGTGATTGACATACCAGAAGGGAGCATGGTGCATTAGCCCCCATAGTTCAAGTACAGTTCAAGTGGTTCAAGTACAGTAACTCTGCTATTGCAATATATGTTTGGTCTTATATTGTATGTGAACCATTCTGTGAAGGGTAGGCTACTATATACAGTGGTGTGCGTATTGCGCAGTGTTGTGTGGGATGACCTACGACCCAACTGTGGTGTAGATACGGAAGTACCGTAGTGAGAAAATGATGCCATTCAAGTAGAATGATGCCACTTGACTTACGTTATTTCAAGCCTTTCCGGTTTTCGGAAGTCATGTTCATAGGTGCCACATTGGTAATTTGTTTAAGAGCTGATAACAGAAGTACCATGTTTGTGCAATATTTCTGCGGGAGTTGGTTAATTGTGGCCCACATACAGTATTAGTCTGTCAGTATTTATACATCCATTATCACTTACATAACTTTCTTGTCAGAGCTCAGTTCCATCTCAGATGCTATCACAACAGGTTTTACTGTTGATTGGTGTTGAAACATATTTATATACATTTGATGCTTCCATAGTTTTAGTTTAGTCATACAGTCATACAGTAGTTACAGTACAGTAGCTGCATTTAATAAGAGATTTATCATGTGACCATTTTAGATAGATGTCCATTGTCCAAATTATAATTGTTGTTTTTGTTTTTTCTTTCTTCTTGCATCCGTAAGCAGCCTCTGAGGATCAACATCAGAGAACTAAACCAACATGTGGTGTGCATCCTCTGTGCAGGCTACTTCATCGACGCAACAACGATTATAGAGTGCCTACATACATGTGAGCTATACGAACTGTATATTTCTGACCTTAGGTTGCTGTTTATGAGTTCATTCACAACCAGCACAATACGGTGGAACGATTCTTTAACTATTTTGAGGGTACCTGGCCAAAATTAGATAAAACTTTACAGTACTTTGAAGAGTGAATGGTATTAATGATAATGTTGACAAAGCAAGGAAGAGAACAATGCCGTATATCAACAAGGATGAAAACAGACATATATATACTGGATTACATACAAGAAAAAAAAAGGATAAAAAAGTATTTTACTGGTTTATGTCCATTACCTTGTAATATTTTGTTACTTTGTTGAGCACTGCAACTAGACAATACAAAATTATTTGCAGAAGCTGTGTATACATTCGTAGGTACTGAAATGCTTGTAGCCCAGCAGTTGCAGCCTCTAAATTTTACTCAAGAGGTATTAATATACCATAGTAATGCTGTGATGGGTAGCACATACTATCTACAAATGTTGACATGTATGTTATGGGGCCCTTACAATGAATAAACCAACATTAGCTGGCAGTACAGAACTAGTTAATGGTACTTATCATATTAGTCAGAGAGGTTGAAAGGCACAGCATGGTTGTTGACATGTATAGTAGAATTTGCTGACTTTATCCATGCTATACAAGTCACTTTACAATTTTAGTCCTAGATGCTAATACATATTTGTATGTAAGATTGTTGTTAGCACTTGTAAGCTGACATCAATTACCATGTATTGCAAATTACATTGCAAGTCGAATGATGCATACAGAACATGTTTTTGATGCTTACATATTTGTATGTATCGTGTAGGTCAGCCACTAGAATTGAATAATCCTTGATAGTAAGTCATAATGAAATATCATAGTTGGCGGATGTAATTACTATAATGACTGGTACCACCTGGTATAAAGTCAGCCTGAGAAGCTCTTATGCTAGTCCTAGATGCTTACATATTTGTACGTAAGATTGTTGTTACAGTAGTACTTGTAGACTGACATTAATTACCAGGTATGGCAAATTACATTGCAAGTCGAGTGATGCATGCGCAACATGTACTCAATGTATACAAGTTTTTACATGCTGACTTACCATATTACACAAGTCATCGTATTAGCTGCTTCTGTCAGATGTTCACAAGGTGCTTATGGAAACACAATTATCAGCAGGCTGATTTTTGCATGAAGCAAGTCACTGCACAATAGTATTCAGAGAGGCTAATAGAGGTAACAGTGTCATTAACATGCCAGTAATTTACGAGCATTACAGCACTTCATCATGTAGTAACTCACTGCACAAATCAGAGAGGCCTACATTTTTGGGTCTGGTTGTTGATGTATCAGCTTTTCTCAGGCTGACTATAACACCAGGTGATACCAGTCATTACAGTAATTACATTGGCTGACTATGATATTTCATTATGACTTACTACTGAGGATTAGTCAATTCTAGCAGCTGACCTACACGATATAGCTGCTGAGATACCTGTAACAGAGAACAGCTTGGAATTGCAGTTGATCTGCCATTGTTCATCTGCCATTGATACAGTAGTGGTTTCATACCAGTGATGATTTGATACCAGTGGTGGTTACATACCAGTACTGGGTACAGTACATACCAGCAGTGGTTTCATACCAGTAGTAGTTTCATACCTGTATTATTAATCATGGAAATATTAGCAATATTCTTCTACTGTAGACACCTGTGTAGACTGACCGTAACACTGAAATTTGATTGTATTTCCACCACACAGTATTTAACAGAAAGCAATGGACAATTTTGTCATCCAGTGTAGCATTAGTACATTTTCCTGTTTGAACAACACACTTAACTTGCTTAATTTCTTTCTGTGGGTTATTGTCAAGGACTTCTGCCAGTCTGCTCAGTGTCAGAACAGTACAATCAAGTCTTATGCATGAACAGGAATAGTGTAGAACAGGCAGGGCTCAATTTAAAACTTTTACGGGAAATTGGGCATTTAGAATACACCAACATGGCGTATAAAGAAAATAGCCTTAACCATCATTAACCCATTCAGTCTCATCAATAAACATCAGCAAAAGCAGATTTCTTCTCAAACATCATGCATGGGTTGAGGAAGCGAAGATGCAGCATTCAAATTTTGGAAAATTTAGGTGAACAAATAAATTATTGTTCAGCAACAACTGTATTTCTACCTGTGAGAAACTTATCGCTTGAAAACAAGGCCACTGCCTTTACTTATTTTGAATGATGTCCATTCTATATCCACAAACATTTGTTTTAAAAATATGATTGTTTTATGTAAAACAGATGCCTTATTTCCCTTTAATATCATATGCGGTGGCTTTGTATTCACTTTTTAGACCATCTCTGAAAAAGAGATCTCAGCTTTTCAAAAACATCTCATACCTGTAATTAGATGTATTGTCTGCATGCAAAGAAATATGAAACTTATGGTCCATTATTTTACATTAAATAGTTATCTGGAATATCTACTGTTATGAAGTATATACGATTAAAAATTGTGTGCATGCGCCATAGTGAAGAAGCAGCTTAACCTATTCAAATAAGAAAAAAATTTGACCAGGCTGTATTTTACAAAGCTGTAATCTTGCAGTACATTTAACTCCAATTACAGTACATGTTCAATGCTGCCAAGATCTCTTGTATTTGGCAGTTGCTATATGGGAACCACTCAACTAGTGTTGTACAGTCTTTTGTCTTTTGTCACTGTGGCATTGTGGAGTGAATGATAAAAGTTGTCAGACATAATAACTACTACATTTGCATCTGTCTTTCGATTATTCATGAATGGCTTGCCTTTTTTGGCTTCCCTTAGTTTGCAAAAGCTGCATCGTCAAGTACCTACAGACATCCAAACAGTGCCCGATGTGTAACATCAAAATCCACGAGACTCAACCCCTGTTGAACCTCAGGCCAGACAGGACCATGCAGGACATCATATTCAAGCTCATTCCGAGGTTATTCGAGAGTAAGTACGAATCTTGGACTCGACTTTGCTTCGTTTTTTGGGGGGGTCTCTCTCTCCGAGTGACCACCTGTAAATGTGCATCCTGTAAAGAATATTAATTGATTGATTGAAGATTAGCAATTGATTGATTGATTGAATGAATGAATACTAGTAATTGATTGGTTGATTATAGGTACAAAGTTTATGAATAGTTATAGACTAAATAATGGTCAATCTTTGGCACACCAAACTCACTTAGTCAAGAGGAAACTGTCTTTACACTTTGATATTTTCTTAAGGGTGAGAAGTGACCCTTGAAGAAAAATGCAACTGTCTCTTTTTCTTTCAATCGTCAAACTTTTGGGGTTGAATGTTTCGACTGTCAAGTCTTGGACTCCTCCCATAAATTTGCCACTGTACCTACTGTGCGCCTCCTTTAACACGAAAGGTTATTACAGTGTATGACACTTACCATGAATTTAGTGTACTGCTCGTCAACGTAGATATCATATCAACAGGTGTTGTGAATCTATGTATGTTGATGTCGATAGTAGATGCATAGTAACCACAATCATTTTATATATTTGTCTAAGTCATAGATGTACACTAGATAAAGCAATAAACATCATTTTAGTTTTACATCAGTAACTACGAATTGTGGATATCTGTACCTATTTATCTGAAGATACTTAGTATGATATGATTTTGTTGAACTTCCTCAAAGTTGTTGTGATTCGATAAATGATTTATAGCTTTGGCTTTTGTTAGAAGGTAAGTCTGAGCATCTTGCCGTAGTGGGATACTGCAGACTGTAGTATTGTCATATCATGTCATCGGCTATAAATTCATGTTATTTTATAATGTCGTGAATTACACACTTTACGAATAGAGTCATACAGTAAATGTGGGTATTTGGACTATTTTAACTCCGATACTTGGACAAGTCGAACTCATAGCGCTGCATTGTATCTACCTGATGAAGCTAAAAGCATGTAAATTCGATCTCCTCTTAGGCGAAGAACAAAGGAAAAAACAGTTTTACAAATCGAGGGGCCTTGACAAGGTTCAAAGTGAAGTTCAGCAAAAGTCGTTCAGTGGAAAATTGGACCCTACTGGTGGCCATTACTACAGGAATGATGAACAGCTCTCCCTATGCCTTGAATTGATGGAGTAAGTAGGCTAGAACACATCATTTCTATTTTCCTTTTTTTTCCGTTCTTTTTGCTCTAAATTAACATGAAACCTCCACTGTTGACATGATTATTACACGTCAGTGCTGGAGTGTCGTCGTCATGGGAAGCACGGATGGTATGTGTCAGATGCAGTTGGAGGAATCCGAGGTGAAGTCATCCTCGGTTGGTGCCAACACTTGGAAAACCACGAGCATGGACATGATGATGACAGTGAGCATCTTGGTGTCCATTTTTTTGTTGGAATGAAATTTCAGAAGGTTGGCCGGAATTTTGGAGTAAAACATTATGTGCTCAACCCCCATACTGTTCATGTACTGTACTGTACTGTGAGTGAATCAGCTTTGACTGGCTGTAACTAATAAAAAGATAATCAGCTTTTAACTGTTTTGGAGTATGTCAAGATTATGTCATCTCGTTATCGGTTGGTTGCTCTTTCTTACCCTGTTCGCTTGATAAATGTGCTTGTGGTGTACTGCACACAGCATTTTGTGAATTTTGTGAAACATTTTAATGCAGCAAAAACGAGAAGACACAAAACTGACTCTGCACCTCAACTTTACATTTTAGTGGACTTGTTGATTATCCACTGTTAGTGTACAGCTCTCGAAGCTCCCAGACGGTGTGATTGACACGGAAATAGCGATGGTTTCATAGTTCATGCTGTGCATTTTTTTTCTTCCAGGTCAAATTTTGAAAAATCAGTCGGCATGATTTCTGACAAAGCCACATGGTGTGTGAGGTGTTGATTGAATTACATTGTTTGCGGTGTGATATTATTTCGAACGCTGATAGGTCTCACACACATCAAGTCTTTTTTCATTGTTCTTCTTCAAAAACAAGGAGTGATTCATCAAATAAGAAGGAAGATATCAGAGCAGAGAGTATACTTGTGAAGAAGTTCATTCGCTGCTCCGTCAGGACGTGCGTCTATCACTTACAAAAGCTTCTAATCAAGAAGTTACACATTCCTGAAACTATGGCAGTGAGTATGGTTTTGAATTGTCATGCCTCAAAGGTTTCTGTTCCAAGATCTTAATGAAGATGCTTGCTGTCTAATTTAGTAACCTCCAATGGATCATGTTGTTTAATTGCTGAACAAAATAACCTTGAAGGGAAATATTGCACAGAAAATGCACCAACATGGCCTACAGTACAATAGCAATAAATCATTGTGAAACCATTCACTCTCACCTTTAAAGATCAGCAATAACTTCATCTTCTCAAAAAATTGTGCTTGAGATGAGGTATGGAAGAAAGTTGTCCCTGTGAATTTTTGAAAATTTGGGTGAATAACTTATTCTTGTGCAAGAAATTACTGAAGTTCTGCCTGTGAGAAACTTATTTAGAAGCTACCATCCTGCCTTAAGTTGAATAAGTTATCATTCTTTGTCCATAAATATTGATTTTAGAAGTATGATTTTTCTTTTTTTTTGCTGAAACAAGCACAATGTTTTCCTTTAAAGGAACTTAATCGATTGAATAAATGCTTTACAATCACCTTGGTCTCCATTTATGTGCCCATATGTTCACATGTAGTCAACTTTAACCAGGAAGGAAGTGAGTAAGAATGAAACCCCCTCTTGCATTGAAACATGGATTTGATTCATTTTTGTATTGTCATTCTTTACCTATAAATATCTGTCTTATATGAGTAAGTTTGGATACATTTACCTCAAAAATGATAATATTGCAAAAATGTTAGATATATACATGACGATTTTCCACATTGACCCAGCAGCTAAATCCTTTTTTTTAAGTCAGGAGTATTGTATGCATAGGACCCTTTATCTTGTTGCAAGGACCAGTACTTTTGTATCCACTACTACTCAAGTGCTCATCTAACAGGGATCCATAAGTAGGACAGAAGAAAAATGTCGCCATGCGCCTTCCTAAAGGAGACAGTTTTTGTTGGCATGGAAGGTTACTGTTAATCTCACCCTGTGGCATTTTATACAGGTTCATATATTCTGTGATGGGGAACAACTACATGAAGATGAGCCCATGAAGCTGGTATGGTTGACCCATTGGTTTGAAAAGGTGAGAACATCATTAACCAATTCCTTGCCCTCTTGTCTCAACACATTGAGTGCATTCTCATCAACAATACTCAAAGCATTTGTAAACATTTAATGACTATACAAATCGCAATCTGGCACAACCGATGTTATGTCCAACCTGAAGCCCCTTCCTTTAGTTTATTGAGGTGACTGATTGGAATTGAGCCAAGTGAAAAGGTCCTGAAATGGTGGACGCTCATTGCCACATCACGGTACCCTCTGTTCTCCCTTGTGGTATTATTATCGTTGATTAATCAGAAGATATCTGTATGGTATTATCTTGTGTAATGTTTGACTGTGAGTTTCAGTGTTGGGTTTGATATCAGTCACAATAGTGTACGTTTACCGAAGAAAGATTTCCATTAAAATTTCTAACATCAAGAAATGCTATTGTTATAGTCTTGGTCCTCTTACACCAACAAACACTAACAAAATCTCCTGGCTGGGAAGACACTTCTTGAAGTCCACTGGAAGTGTCTATGCATTTGCTCTCTCTCTCTTTCTTTCTTTCTGTGATAGGCGGCCCCAATGGTTTTACATTACAAGCCCGTACCCTTTGGAAAGTCACAGAAAACCAAAGACGGCAAGATTTCCTGAGGACGACTGCTGCACCTTTAAGAGCAGGTGCTGGAAGTGAAAGACAAAGGTAGTCTCAGCTTTATATTAGAGGAGTCAAAGAACTATTTACTTGCCAAATGTGTCTACTTTACCACATTACACAGTATGTATCCTGAACAGATGGAGAGAGTGAATGGGTCAATGCCATGGACAAGGTGGAAAAGTGGTGGTAAAGTGTGGTGGTTTACACCATCCAAATGATGCTGAAAGTTGTGGCTAAATGCAACATGCTTTTGCTGTCCAGCAAGGAACTCCTTTCATGATGGAGATGGTCTTTGGTGAAAAGTGGCTGTTGAAACAGTGGTTCAAGATAAACCATCTGTTCATTGGTACCCTCCTAAATGAACTCCTGTGCTTTCACACTTGACCACATGGGTTGGAGCGACTCAGTGGTGCATGCAGTGGTTATTGTGCAATCATGTTGAAGTCACCAGTAAGGGTTAAATAAGGCCATAACTCACACGTAAATCTGTAACAATGTGATTTTCCTTTATATTCACATTTAAATTGTTGCCTACCTTTCTTTGGTCAGATCTGTCAAAGAATGGAGTCTCAAAGCAGAGAGTCTGACCCTAAGTATGCAAACATTGGCAATGTGAAGTTGAATCGTACTTGAAGGGGGGGATCCCCCTTCTGTGGTCAAGCAGGAAGAACTGCTGTGGGTTGCATGTTACCCCAGCGGGTCACTGAATTACAGCACCGTAACATCGCCTGACATTTTGGCAGGATTAGAATGGAAAGCTAAACTGAGGGGACCAAACAGACCAGAAGACTAGATGGTGACCTCATTTACTTGATGGGTATCATGTATCTGGAACTTGAAAGTTACAAAACTTTTTTAAAAAAAAATGCAAAATGTCAGTGATGAGAATTGTAAAGTGAGGCAGATTATGTAACTAGAAAGACTTCGTGTAAGCTCAGGTACTTGACATGGTGGGATGTAACACAATGAATCGGAGAAGGGCTTCCTTTTTAGGTTCTCATACTGTAATGGAATATTCATGTGGCAGAATAATCATGTGACAGAATAATCATGTGACAAAGTGACAGTTGATCATGGATGAAAGGCCTCGAAGGGCCCTCATTTTGCGACGCTGAGCGACCACACAAGTGTCGAGGTAGCCTGTGGCATATATATTAGAACTTCACTTCGGGTGACTACGGACTTCACAATTTTGAATCAGATTATGATGCTGCTATACAGCTTTCTTGTGCAATTACACTAGGAGGTGACAGCTCAGTAAATGTAGCAATGCTGTAATGTGATGTGTAGATTTAGGATACATCGATGGGTAAGCAACTCACCTTGGCAGTTGTCACATACCCAATAGCATTCTCTAACTGACGTTGAGATGGAGCTTCAGCGGTGAGAGTTTAGCAGCAATGTGACATAACATACTTGAAATGGTGTAGTGTGACACAGTGTGTTTGGACTCAACCAAATTTGTTGCTTACAAAGCGACAGCTGATGATGGATAATGCTGCCGTGCAGTGAGTGGCTTTGCAGTGGAATTACACTCAGGTGACAGCTCAGTAAATGCAGCAATGCTTTGGTGTGACTGTGGAAATCTTTTTAAACATCTGTGGGGAGGCAATTCTCTCTGGTAGTTGTCACACACTAAATGTGTATTGAGTGACTGAATTGGAGAGAGTGCCATAACTGCGTCAGTTCAACTGCAGTGTGACAGCACATACTTGAAATGGTTCACTGTGACACAGTGCATTGTAGCTCAACCATACCAAGTGTTTTCAACTGATGTGACAGACAATTGATGACACTGCTGTGCTGTGAGTGGCTATCCAGCACAGTTTCACAAGGTGATTGATCAATGTTACACTGTGGCTGTGCAAATGTTGCGTACATCAACGGGGAAGCATCTCCAGTGTGCATTGAGTGACCCCAGTTAAGAGTGGTAAACTGTGGAAGTTTCACAGCAGTGTGACAGTGCATATTTGAAATGGTTACACTGTGTATTGTACCTCAACCATACCAAACTGTTTCATCTGACATGACCAGATGATGGTAGGTAATGCTGCTCTGCAGTCAGTGAGAGGCTTTCCAGTGTATTTACACAAGGTGACAGCTAAATGAATTCAACAATGCTGTGATGGCACAGTGGACATATTGGCAAACGTCGATTGGGAAGCAACTCACCTTGGCAGTTGTCACATGCTAATGGCCATTTTTGTGACTGGAGTTAAGACACCGCACTGTAACAGTGGGAGTGCAGGACGATGCAACGTTACATTCTGGCAGTGCTGACAGGAAAGACCATTGGTAGGTTGTGGGCCTGTTAGCCAAAACTATAAATGTGCATGTTGGCAGTGTAACCATGGGAACAGTTTGGCTGTCAGTTTGCTATTATTCAAAACAAAAACAGAGCAAAAAAGAAGTGATACAGAAAGAGGAAAAGAGTCAATGGTCACCAATTAAATCACTGTTCCTCTACTGAAATTGTGCCAATAGCAACTTCCTCAACTTCAGTTCACAATGTCACAATGCATTTGGTGGGATCTTGTAAAACTGGTGACACTTCAACCAAGAAATATTGCATCATTGTTTAATGAGGTAGAAATACTCATTCTCTCTGTCTTCTTCTTTGTTATGTGGGGGTGTTTGTGGAAGAAGAGGGGGAAGGCTCTTTATCTTCCCTCCATGATAAATAAATAGTTGAAGAATGCCTGCTGTGAAACTGGAGGGTTGAGGTTCCACTTACCTAAGAACATTACCATGAGAAGAAGCATTAATGGTCTAAGTTCAAGGAACAGTGCCTGTCTGTTTAATCCACTGAACGATGTTTTACATCAGAAATAAAATGGACTCTCGTAATGTGGTCGCGTGGTGGTTGTATTAAAGGCTGATAGATTGTAGGTCGATAATTTTTTAGACTCTTTGTACTGTAAAATTATTGCTTTATGGAAAAAAAAAACAAACTGAATGCTCGCTAAAAATTATCTCTGATGCAATTTTTTTTCAAGAGTGTCAGTTGCTTAAATTTCTTGTAGAACAGTATGTTGAAGAAAAAAACGTACAGTAAACGGCAAGCTTTTGATTTTGCACTTTCAGGTCAATGAACAAAGTTAAACATAAATTATTTGTAAATAAACAGACTTAAAGGGAAATAGGGCGTTTGTTTCAGAGAAAACATCCATACTTTTGAAACCAATGTTTGTGGACGTAGAATGATAGATTATTCAAAATAAGGAAGGACAGTAGCCTTCTTTTCAAGCAATAAGCTCCTCGCAGATAGAAATTCAGGTATTTCTTACCCAACACTAATTTGTTCACCCAAACTTTTCAAAATTCAAATGATGCATCTTCAGTTACTCATCACATGCCTAATGTTTTGAGAAGATGAAGCTTTGGTATATAGATGTTTATTGATGAGACTGACTGAATGGTTTAACAATGATTACCGCTATTTTCTTTTGTATGTCATGTTGGGGTATTCTAAACGCCCTATTTCCCTTTAAGCAGCTCCTATTTGATCAATTTGATAGTCATTTGATGAACAATGATTGACTGGTTCTAGTATGTCTATGACAAGAGCTATCAGGTTGATGTATTGTTTCGATAACCTTGTAATGCTGTCAGAAATGTGATGTAGGGAAAGCTTTTTTTCTTATTAAACATGCCATCATCTTTACTCTCTTTGCTTTTTAGTGGGGGAAAAGTCCGGAAAAGTTCTTGTCATTAGTAGTTTTTTCAAAGTAATAAAAGTCATATCAAATCAATGTGTGCCTCCAGTTTGTCTAGTAGGTTCTTCCCACAAGGAAACCTCTGATACTATCTTGGCCAGGATCCATTTCTTAAGGTGAGAGGTGCAATAGACCCATATTAAAAGTGAGGGCTTATGTTAGCCGACCTTGCAAAGTTTCAGTCTATGCACACAAATGTCTATCATAAGACATTCGTTAGACTTCATAGTCTTAAACCAGGGGTGGGCAACCTGCGGCCCACGGGCCACATCCGGCCGGCCAGTGTCAAGAATCTGGTCCGTGGAGAGAAGTCAAAATCCGGTACAAAAAGTGCAATGTGCAGTACTGGAGAGAATGTCCAGCCACGCATGTCTGTAATACTTATTTCAACTATCAAATTATTTCTGTACATGCCTCACCTCCAGCTATTTCAACTACCCCTTTGGCCCTCCGCTGATTGGTCATATAGTAAGTTCGCCTGCCCGCCGCCCCAAAGGTCGCCGACCCTCGCCTTGAACTGTAGAGCATGTAATGATGTAATGTATGTGCCATTTTCAAAAAGGCCTAACCTTTGGCCAGTAACTGTAGTGCCAAAACTGGCCTGCTCAAGTAATGTCAGTATGTACTGTACCAGCTGCACCAAAGGAGCATAATGTATCTCATCCTTTCATTGCCCATAACCATGCTCCGGTTACAGTGATCTCATGGTAAAGAGGGTATGGTGTTCATACGAATGTAACCATTGCAGTGGCTGTAGCACATACTGGGTATGAAGAATGTATGTAATAGAGATATGCACAGAGAGATAAAGAATGTTTAAAACAAACAAAGAATGCCCTCACAAAAGGTGCACCTTTATGTGCACAGTGCACCTTTATGATATCCTGTTGGAAGAAACTCCTTTTTTTTTTGACGCATTTTCACCCATGGAGGAAAGGTAACGGCAAGTTTTTCTTCTCTTATGCATAAGATTTGGTATGATGCTATTGTTATTTATTCAATAAAATTTTTTTTTTTCATGCATTCATTAGTGTGATGATCAAAATATTTATGTATACATTTCTCATCAGTGAGTAATGTCAGTTCCTTCAGTGCTCAGTCGAAACCTTTTGACAGATCATCGTTGTCAAATATTAACCCGTTGCCCTTTTGTCTTCCAAAATATATGTATTAGTAGTAACATATCAAGTACAGCGAACAATATGCCTTATTAATTGCACGCAATGTGGCATCCCACATGTACACTCGGGTAGATTCTAACAGAACGTGTCTTTGTTTACAGTATTGCAGATTTTTCTCCCTTAAAATGTATAGTATATTGACATGGGTATGTTGGGGGGACTGGGAAGGTCTACTGCAAAAGGGTAGATTCTTTGATCTTCAGTAGCTTGTTGATCTGGACTAGCTAGCCTGGCAAATAAATTACAAAATATACATTTCACATGCAGGTCTTTTAAATTGAAAGCATATTTGTAAATGAATCTACAATTAACCTCTGAATCCAGCAGCAGATTTTATCTTTTTTAATTTGTTAAAAAAGTGTTGGTTGTCTTAGAAATTCTATATGCAGATAGAATTTCTAAGACAACCAGAGAATTTCTAAGACAACAGTCAATAAGGTATATTACCTCACCCTTCCTAGTCCCTCCCCTTTGCACTTTGGTACATGTACCTCTAGAAATCTCTTATCAAGGACAATTGAATGAAATCAGTGTTCCAATCATTTTCCCTTAACTTTCTTTTTATATTGATACACCCAGATATCTTTCTGTCATCTCTAGATGTGAAACCCTCCATAAATCAACCAGAAGACCTCTTCATTATTCGTAGGAACCGGGTGGTACTTCTGGGATGACATTTTATCTTAACGTTTATTTTCCTCTTCTTTCTTCCTTTGTATATTTTCAAAGAGTTTATACCTTAGAGTATATTCTAAAGGTGCTTTCACACTGTGAACGAAACAAAGTGGTTTAATGGTGGCCGAATTAATTTGCCCCAAATGCTGGACAAACACACTTTACTCAAACACATGCTTGTACTATTGCCCTTTTACAATCCGAAAAGTGAAAGGAAACCTCCTTCCACTCGCTTATATTAGCTGGTAAAGTGAAAAACCACAGAGCCTCCAAACTCGAGTGTTTGACACTCGAAACGGAAAACGAAGTCTAGAAACGCTTTTGCTGTGGAAGCACCTCGAGACAAGTTGTGTTATCTTTTAACAAGTTTTATATTAAGTCATACTGAAAAACAGAAATCTGATCAAGCAGTAATTACTTTAAAACTTTATTTTAGGTTATCAATGTGCAATACATGCCACTCTGTCTCCAAACCCATCGAATCCACCTTCTAACCATTTTGTATGCCTTAGCAGTTTTTTTCCTTTTTATTTTTGCTAAATAGAAATATATGTGAGGTTGTATGGAGGACACATCTTGCGATGGATTCTCTGAGAGTCTCTCGTTCTTGTGGATGGATGTCAGAATTTCAAATGAATTTTCCTGTTACCTTGACGACATATCATACAATAATATAGGGAGTTGTTGTTTATTCCTGAACATTACCGTTCATTGTACCTTTTGCTATTCATGGACTAATGGTGCAAGCACTGGCAACATATCCCCTTCCCATCTTGAAAGATGGAACAAAATGTGAAAAATTTACGAACACCTAACAATAATTTTTTTTCCGGAAAAAGTTGTGACCCCTTTTGGCTGTTGACGTTCTTGTGCAAATTTATTGTTTTGCCGCTACTGCAAGTAAGGAAATGTTGATGAATTTAATAGTGACGTAATGTAGATTGTTTAATGAATTGGACAAAGTGTTTTGTCCAGTGGGAATATTCTTGGACATCACTGAGGTTCGACGTGGACAAAAAGTGTTTGTTTCTTGTTGTTAAAAGGTACCTTTCACAAGTATTGTATTTAAAGTTGTCAAACCAGAGAGGAGAGCACATGATGCATAGTTTACATGTCTCTGACATTTATTCTCATTTATGTTTCCAGAAGTTTTTTGAAAGTTTGACAGTACTTTAGAGGACATGTATTTTCACTAAAATCAATGATTGTATACTTATTACCTTGGTTCCATGAAAATAGAAATGCCATTTTAAGTAATTCACGAAAGTTATACTGCAATCCGCATCATTTAAATAAACAGTACATGGAAAAGTATGTTACTACTCTCATTTCCGTTTTTTGGTCTTGATTCAGAGTTACATCAGTTACAGCCACACATATCTCCCAAGAAGCTTCCTTTATGGGTAACATTCTTTCCCTTGTCCGTTCCTCTTATGTATGTACCCGATCGTTGAGAGGTTCTTGTGTATCGTGTCGTCTCCGCCCGCGGTTCGTCTAGTCGAGTCTCAAACCCGCTGCTTCTCTTTCTAGATGGCTCATTTGCTGCCCTCGAGTTGCGATACACATTATTTCTGTCCAAGAATTCAGACACATTAAAGTTGACCACGTCCCCTTCCCTCCCTGAAACATACCCTTCGGATTGATTGTCTGGATCAGGTGAAACTGAACGGGGGGTCTCTGACTGGTTTTCGGGAACGGGTGTTGTTGTCCGAGGAGTCTCCGTATGGTCGGATGATTGCTGGCTTTCTACTGATGATGACTTAGAAGTCGTTTGAGAAACCTCAAGCAGAGTGCTGGAATTGCCAGCATCAGATCTGGCCGCTGATGCAGCTGGCGACACGGTCTTTGTGAATAAATCACTCGACACTGACTTTGATGGTGGTGATGGGGTTCGAATAGGGCTGCAAGGAATGCTAGATCGATTATTATTAGTAGTCATTCTGTCGCCAATGTTCTCTTGAGTTTCTGTGTTCAGATTTTTACCACATTGCAGACAACCGTACGTTTGGGTCACAGCCTCAGTTACTTGTGAGTTCTTCCCCGCCCGCTGCGAGTCTATGAACCGAGATACAAATTCAGCCAGTTTCGGATGATCCTCTTTTGTCATAGTAAGTTCCACTTTAATGTTTTGCTTAGAGTCCTTTAAAACTTTGAGAATTTCCTGTTGAGACCTTCCGACTCCTGAACAGTGGCCATGTGTTGTGGTACGCTGGTGATTGAGTTGCCCTTGAAGTGCGCTTCTTGTATTAGTACCCACGGTTTCAGTTTGGGTTTTCGCTCCAGTGCGTCTAGGAAGAACGTACTTTTTCGCAGCAGCAGTTGCACTTACATCACCTGAAGATAACCAAAAGTCACGTGCACCCTCCCCTTTAAGCTCTTGTAGTTCGTCGTATGATATATCTGGACTGAAATCTTCATTCATTTCTTCGCTATGTAAAACACTGTTCACGATATGCATCAGGCCACGGGTTCTTTCAATCGACCCGGTAAATTTTGGTAACGATTCTCTGAGTGTTCTGCTAACAGAATAAATGAGGTTTGTGTCCTTGGACGGTCCGGCAGAATGTTTGACTGATTGTCTTTGATTGATCAGCACAGCTTTCCTCTTGTCGTCGCTTGAGAACTTGACTGGAAAGAAATCTTCGCCCTGTTGTTTATCAATCGGTTCAATGGACGACTTAACCTTTACGCTTGATGTTGAGAAGCGATCGTTTGCGTTCCACCATACATCCTCGTCACTGCTTGTTCTGCCATTGATAGGACTAGTGCTGACGTCATTATCTTGATCGCTGAAGGACTTAACTGAAGTAGGCGCCCGCTCGGGTTGATCTTTTGGTGGGATTCGTGGGTCCTCATTCTGATTACTTTTACCGTGCTTCAGGACACGTGGTGGTAGTATCCGCCTGAATCCTTTACATGGTGTGGTGGGCTCGATGGGAAATGCGTCTTCCTTTGTCATTTGTCGTTTGACCGAGTCGAAGACCCCCATCAGGACTGCGTTAGCCTGTTTTCCCGCAGTTGAGAACTTACCAGCACTGCGGTCGAATTCCGATCGTTGGGAGTACGTATCATTTGTGCTTGATGCCATTTGGTATATAGATTCACATTCACTGTCCCGATCATCTATCTTCGTAGGACTCCAACATCGAGGAATGCTATTGCGGCTACTCGGTGTCACTTGCATCTGCAGATAAGGACACTCTTCACAAGTCTTCGATTTGGGCGTATCGGAGGATATACTCGATTCAAATGGTACTTGACATTCTTGTGCATCATAAAAGTAGTCCTCTTCGTCCTCTTCATCAAATGGCATGGCACTCAAGAGGGCCTCTACTTTGTTAGCGTTTGCGTATCTCGCCAAAGAACCCCTGGCCTCCCGACGAAGGGCGAAAGATCGATTGCTATCCAGTTCTCCAGCAAGTATGGTCTCCATTGCCAAGTTATCCCTGTTGGTCGAAGCTTGCACTCCTTCAGGCGGTCGAACATTACTTACTTGTGTTACTCTTTCATACTCTCCTGATTGTCTCGTCAACTTAGATAAGACGTTGCCTCTCCCAGCATTTCTTCCACCAGTGACATTTTGTCTTTTGCTTGTGGTAGAGACCCCTTTCTGCCAAAGTCAAAAAAAAAGAAAGAAATTAATGATTCCCAGTAGTTACATGTTTATTGTGGTTGACCAAGTTACGTTTATGAATTATCGTTTTCCGTTTTGCACTTGAGACATGAATGGTATTAATATTTTGTTCCTTATTCATTCAGGGAAATGTGTGGTCGCAGTGTTTGACTTACTGTTCCTTTGGACTCTTGTCGTTTCTCAGACACGCGAGTTAGTGTCAACGCACCGGTTACAGCATTCATGACTATCTGCCTAGCGTTATCCTTGGTTTGCGTCACAGTTTTACCCTCTTTTGTCCTCAGTGAAGTTCTCGGCTTCACCGATTCTCTGACCGTACTCGTCTCAGCGGTTTGTTCCCCTTGAGGTTGACCGCAGCTTTCAAATCGGTGTCGACATTCCGAGTTACGGCAAGGACGCATGCCATGGCCATACCTGGCTACCATACGACTAGAGAACGTAAAAAACAAACAAGAAACATAAGCTTTTGAGTTTCAGCCGATGTCGAGGTGAGATATGGGATTTGGTGTGGAAGGGGATTGCCCGTTGTGATGAAGGGGTGGGCTGAATAGAGATGCTGGCATACGCAGTATGTATGCAAGACATAAGAGTATTTCTATCCATTTCAGCGGTATCAAAATTTAAACATGCACAAATGTAAGTAGTTTTTCAGCAATCTAGCGAAAATGTAGCTGTTTCGTGCTACTTAGTTTTCTTCTTTTTCGGGGGGGGGGTGGGGGTGGGGTGGAACGGATACTCTTCTTGTCCTTGTACATAGAGTATTCCTTAAACAGTATGTAAATTCTATCTGCAAATTTGAGACTCACTGGCGCTGGTTACAGGTAGATTGATCGCAGGTGGGAAAGGGAGGGGGGGGGGGAGGAGGAGGGAGTAAATCTTTGCAATGATGACGGGAGATAGCGTAGGCCTTCAGTTTACATAATTATAGGCAAATTTGCACTGGGAAATTTTTGTCACAGTTTTGATACATAAAAACACAATTTATGTATCTATAACGTAAAAAGATTCGCAAGATAAATTTGGTTATGTGCTACATATTATGACCCACTGCTCTTAAATTATATTGCTTCTCCTATCTAACATATCGAAAATATCCTAGTATACAATTTGGAACGTGGAAAATAAACCACAGTTACGTTTGAAAGGGATTATATCGATCCCTAACAAGCAACATGCCTGCCGTTGTACTCGTTCCAAATCCATTGAAAGTATTGTATGCTTTGTACTGGATCTAGTTCATTACTAATTCAGTTTCCCTGTGGATTGTTTTCCTTGAATACAGCGCACGACATGAGGAGTCGGTGTGTGTGTGTGGGGGGGGGATACTTTTTTAGTGGAGGTGACTCCAACATATTTCTCAACCACCTTTTGTCGCCCGAAACTATAAAAAAATACAAACTTAACATTCAACTTAACATTCCCAGTGAAAGTGTAAATTTCAATTTTCAGGCCTTCAATAAATAAATAAATAAATAAATAAATAAATAAATAAATAAATAAACAGAGATAACAGTGGGGAAATTTACAAGCTGGGAGACTGAACAGTGTCATTTCCCGCAATATGAGAGGCATTTCGGCATTTCTTTAAGAAAAAATTCCTGTGCGTTACGCGCAAACCTATGGTCGCACTTAGATCGTTAAAGTATAACCTGCTTCCCCACCCTCAAACCTTTGTCTGCTTCCTCGTCAACCACCCCCCTACGATGAAAGTCTCGTGACGTCACTGATAGCGGGGGGGGGGGGGAAGGATGGAACTTAGGTTAGATATTCCCCACTCTTTCAAAATCAAATTGACGTTCATGCGGTAATGACGGGTATCTTGCTCTTATTGTTTTGGACTTCATTCAAGTTCTAGAATCGCTGACAATATCCGTTAAAGGCGATTCTTCGTGTCGTGTGAAAATGTCAACACTTGATTAATAACCAATTCATCTTGTTCATTCCCTGCAATGCTGGTGGGTCTTAAATGTATACAGTACATTATGCACGCATGTTCGACATGATGTGCAAAATTTGCCACGAATTGCAAGGATTGAGAAGTGACGTCACAACAGCCTTCAAAATACAAAGTCAAACGTAAGAAATTTGCAACGAGAGTCGTTTTAATTGAGTCACGATTTTACCATTCTGAAAATCCAACGGGTTAACGCACATACTTGCTTCCTGTCTGGTAATCTCTACCGTGGGATTTGCACAGTCAGAATATTAAGGAAGCCCGTTAAGGTCAAGCATCTAAATTATTTTTCGTCTCTGCGACGTTTTCTTTTCTTTTTTTTCGTTTCGCGACTTTTATCTTCGTTTTCGGAGCCTTCAGCTTTTTCTGGGACCTTTTGTTTCGTTTCTTGGAGTTTAGCTTTCGTTTCAGTGAGTATAGCTATTGCTTCTCATGATAGCACAGGAGAGCATTGCAAAAGAAAAGAATCTCTCTCTCTAAAAAAAGACACTCTCGCCGACTAAAATTGGCATCGAAATCACTTACAAGTTGGTTGATCGTCACAAGTATCTCGTGTTACGTCGTACTCTTCTTTATAGCTCTCTGTAAACGTCACTAGGTCACCGTTTAGAAGAAGTAATGAAATGTTTGTAAGTCGAGTATGTGTAAATAGCGCTTTGCTATCGTGATAAAAGTATTCACTGTACCAGAATATGTGCGAAGACTAAACATAAACTAGTGACGTGTGCAGACAGTTATCAATAAGAGACTGACGTCACAAGAGATTTGGCAACACGATCAGTCACCTTTAAAGTTAACTCGTTGAAATGACCAAAAATTCTGTCGTATTTTGACGTTGTTCGACACTTTTTACGAAGGGCAAAATTTAGGAATATTGGAATTTTGACGTTATTCGACGTCTTTTGACATTATTCGACACTATTTACGAAGAGTAAAATCTAGGAACATTGGCATTCTGATCTATGAAAGCGTCAACATGTCGACATTCAGAAAACTGACATTTTGCAGAGATAAACCTTCTCGTCGTAATTCGAAAATTGTTTTTCAGTTCATATTTGCCAAAATAACAATTGCCTTGTGTAAAATACAATTTTCGTTATATTGCCATTTTGACGAGTTGTTTTTGTCTTCACAATATGAAAATTTTCGGAATTTTCCTATGGTGACGAATATTCTAAGAAAATGGAAAGTTTCACTGATTTTGTCATTTAAAGTGATTGCGTGGGTACTGAAAAACCAAAAAGATATAATTATGTTTGACCTTAACTTTTTCTTTATTTTTAGATGTACACGCGAGGTTGTACATGAACGGACTATGTCTTTTAATAAAGGAAAATGACAGTAACTACTTCGAAAAGCAACGGGATTGGCATAAAAACAGTAAAAAACAGAAATCATATTTGAAAAGTAACGGTTCTTACTATATACAACCGCCTACATAATGAATATGCAACAGTACAGATTTCACTAGTGTATCAAAAACATACTGCTCAAGTCGTTGCTCCTTGGTAGGTATCGGGAATTGTAGTATTTGGTGAAAGGAAGCACTGTATTTCAAATAACCTACGAACTGACCACAACATTGCGAGTCAGTGATCCTGGGTTGTTTTGACTAACTGAATATTCAGTGCTAGTATATTTCCCATTGGCTTGCTCAAGAATCACACCGTTGATTTGAATGAAAACTGTCAACCACTACATTATCGTATTCTACACTTTTGTCGTTATTTTAGAAGAATTTGAAATAATGTGGCAGAATTAACCAACTGAAACCTATTTATTTTCCCAGATTGTCTGAATGGTGTAATTAAAAGCGTTACCAAACCTTTGGAGATGAAATTTCAATGTTTTTAGTTTTTGCCTACGCACGCAATCACTTTAAATAATCATGAAGATAGTCCGTTTTTCGTTTGCTTGTCCCTTCTACGTTTTCCTAAGAATCACAGACGTCTCCCCCCCCCCCCACAAAAAAAGAAAAAAAACCCCAGAAACGGAAGCTCAACTTGCAGGAACGATTAAGTTAAAACTCGAAAGAAGAAAAGTCAGAAACGAGAACAAAAGTAAGAGAAACAAAATGTCGCAGAAATAAAAATTAAGGACTCGCGAAAAAGAAAATAAAAGTCGCAGAAACTGAAACAAGACGTCGCAGAAACAAACATTTTTAGAAGGTTGGCTGTAACTGTCTTGCGTAGAATAGTGTCAAAATATTGCCAAACTTTTAAGTCAAACACCTTCGTCTTGATGGAGACTTCACGTACCAGCTATACGACAGGGTCGTGGACGACCTCGAAATTTGCATTTTTTTTTTTTTGACGACTGATACACCTTCATACGAAAAAAAAAGCACTGACGTCAAATTGAAAGCGATTTCGTCGTTCACGCGTGAAAGTTCCTGAAATGGAGGGATATTTACGTTTGTGGGCAAATTTTGTAAGAAATAACACTGACCTATCAACACGATCAACCATTTCTTCCAGCAAGCCCACTAACTCTTCGGAATCGACCATTCTAAGGCCAATTTTCAAGTGATCGAACAGGTTGTCAAGTCGATCGTGGACATCGCTGGCACCAGACGAGGTAGACACTCCTGGAGGTCTTCTCTGTTGGCTCATCTTAAGAAAAAAGAGAGAATTAAGTCACTACGAATCATCTTTGAATCGGTGGAGAAAAAGAAAATGACGGAGGAAGAGAGGCGAGAGGAATAGGATGAGAAACAAATGAGGAGAATCACGGTGGGAAGAGGTGAGGAGAATTAAGGCGAGAAAAGGTTAGGAGAATTAATGTGAGGAAGAGGTGACGTGAAGATGACGGATGAGAGGACCTTCCTGAGGAGAGCAAGAGTTGAGGTGAAGGAGAGAAGAAGGATGAAATGAGGTGAGAGCCAGAGGAAAGTGAAATGAAACCGTAGAGTTGAGATGAGATGAGGGAGAAGCAATGAGAGGTGTGGATGGCAGATCTTCGAACATCTTACCTTACTCGATCATTTAGAAATGACGGTTAATTAAGAAATGGTATCGACCTATCTAACGATAGTAATACCATGTAAAGATATAATTCTGTGTCTCATCGGACTTTCCTTTTGTTAACAAATATTGTATAGAACTGATACTTTCATCCTTTTTTTGTTCACTTAATTCGTTTGGTTTCTATATTTCCTCCAAATAATGTAGAAACTATATTTAGCTACATTTGATTCTATAGATTCATGATCATGCCGTAATACCAAACAACAAGGTAGTGTAACCGTTCCAGAAAATAAACAATTAAATGTCTAACTGCTTACAAGCTCGTTAAAAAAATCAAAGTTGATAGCAGTTGACTTCGAACTTTTTAGTTTAAAAAGGAAGGTTCATCTGATTTACAAATTACTGTCGACTTGATCCAACAATCCTGACCATGATGGGATCTGTTGCCGGTGTATATCATCAGTGGCGCCGCCAAGGGGCACCAGGGGCCCCAAATCATATTTTGACTTCAAAATAGATTTTCTTGAAAACGTAGTTCAGTCCTATTTATTTGTAAGGGGTGGAGGGGAGTGTAAAGAAACAGACAGACAGAAAAATAGATTAGTAAATGCCATTTCCGGTGATCTGGTAGGTGTTCCCGGCCAAAACATTATACAGTACCTATGGTGGCGCTCCGCTTAGTATATGCCTTATCATAGATATATGGCAATACGTCCGCCCCATCTTTTTAACCTGGTGCCCCCCCCTCCCGTCTGCCAGAGTAATTAGAAAACCGGCATGATACTCCTGAGATTTACAGCTTCGTTTAGATTCCCTTCATGGTCCATTTCTCACTGTGCGTCCCCCCCCCCCCCTGTTTGCCCATAGGTACCTCTACACTCACAAATCCTGGCTTACCGCAACAATTTCGAGTTTTCTTACAAATAATTGTTTAGTTGTTGCTACCGTCAGTTGGACATTACTCTGTGCAAATGTATATTGTTACAAAAGTAGAGAAGGACATTCATCTCTTTATGATGACTGACAACTGCTAAATGTGGCAACTCTTCCAATGTGTCTATAGTTCTTCAACACATTAATGTATGTTAAGTAAGCATGTGTCGATCAGTATCATGAGTCGATCACTGCGTGCTAAATGCCAGCACAGCGTGTAGTCTCTATGCGATTAATGTGAATGTGACCTACAATGTATAGCCTACTCCTCAAGCATTATCAAAAACAGTTATTTGCTTGGTCGTTTTTGATGTTCAAAGCGAATATGTTACTCATGGAGAAATTTTCAAAAGTGTCTGTTAAAGTATGAAAAAAAGATTTGCAAACATTACCAAAATATGTGATTGAAATGTCTATGGTGAAGTGTGTTCAGTATAATTTTAGATAGGAAAGACATTATTTTTTGTTTATGAACATCATTACTCTTTTAATTGTGCTAAGTAATTGTATTTTTTTGCTCTTTTTTTGTTGGTAGTGATTGACTCAAGGTTACTTCACAGAAACTGCGTTGTGTAATCCAACCGTCTTCATTTCAAAATTCATTTTATATGGATTACTGAATGTAGACATCACCAAATATAGGACAAAAAGAGAGACACCTAAGCAATTGATACTGCAAAGTTTTAGTGATTTTAGTAAATGTTTGAATATTTTATGTCCCCGAGTTCGTTCAGTGATCGACTCATGATACTCCCAAGGCAAAGTACATACACCAAACGTCGCGCACTGCCAAACTTCTCCTGCCCCTAAAAAATAAGCCCTAAAATTCGATAACCAAAGTAGCTGGACAAATTTTTTACTACAGCGCCTGACAGAAAGGAAAGCTGAGACACTTCTTATGTAATCGCTCTTGTCTGGTTAGTCAACTTTACTGTATTTTGAATTTAAAATCATGTGGCAGAATTAACCAACTGAAACCTATTTATTTTCCCAGATTGTCAGAATAGTGTATTTAAAAGCCGTATCAAACTTTTGGAGATGAAATTTCAATGTTTTTACTTTTTGCCTCCGCACGCAATCACTTTAAACAATCATGAAGATAGTCCGTTTTTCGTTTGCTTGTCCCTTCTACGTTTTCCTAAGAACCACAGACGTCCCTCCCCCCCCCCCAAAAAAAAAAAGAAAAAGAAAAAAAATCCAGAAATGGAAGCTCAACTTGCAGAAACGATTAAATTAAAACTCGATAGAAGAAAAGTCAGAAACGAGAACAAAAGTAAGAGAAACAAACAAAATGTCGATAACCAAAGTAGCTGGACAAATTTTTTACTACAGCGCCTGACAGAAAGGAAAGCTGAGACACTTCTCATGTAATCGCTCTTGCCTGGTTAGTCTACTGTATTTTGCATTTGCATTAGTAGAGGTAGGCTAGCCCTAGAGCATCCTTTTCACAGTTTCCGCCGAATGTTACAAATTTTCAAATCATGATTTTGACTCAATGGAATTTGTCCAGACCATTTGCTGTAGGTTTAGGCACAGGATTTTTAGGCACAGGATTTGTTTAAAAGGATACTCTTCATGTAATGATTGTCATGCTAACGTTAGTAAGATGGGTGACGTTTGACAGGCTTACAGGGTATCGTTAAATCAAGTAAATGTTGGTTAAAACAATAGATTTCGGGGTATAATCCATTTCATATTGGATCAAATTACTAGTAAAATTGAATTTTAGGCTTTCGAAAACAAGATATATGATTTTTAGGGATTTCGAATTTCCAACAGCTAGAAATTCCAAGCTTTTTACTTTAGATGCGCGAAGTCTTATACAATCATGCTACTATATGTAGCATAGTATGAGCAAAGTTATCAACCAAGGAAGTTCAAATATGTAATCACAATATACCAAAGTTTTGGAACTGACAATATTTCAATCCATATTGCATAGTAAGAATTGTGATTTTAAGAAGATCATTGTAATACCTACCAAGAAACCACGACTATTACAATCAGAGTACATAAATTACATGATTTGCAGTATTTCATTAATATCTGTTGTCGAGACCAACCTTTGAATGTTTTAGTTTGGTTAGTTAATTCAAACTATGAAACCACAGAGCTTCTGGCTGTCCCATCCATCCTGACACTGTTAGACAAACAAAGCCGTCCTTTTAGGCCGTCGATCTCTCACCGCCTACATAGACTATTATATTTGAAAAAAGCGCAATTGACTAAATGCAAACACACGGGATACAGACAAAAACCCCGGATACGATTATGACGAGGGTAGCGCATGCAGTCCAGATGAGTTCACACAATGCGTCCATGGTGTCCATAGTTCGATCACACGCGAGCGCCTATAGAGGTTTCACGCGTTGACGTGGTTGAGTTTTAATTTGGTATGCAGGCCGTCGCTGCGCGTGAGTATAAGGTATTGCATCTGACGTCACTCCTATTGTCACGTCAAAATATTGGATGGAAAACAAACAGACGACTCGAGAAGCAAACACGTTAGCGTTATGCGTATGGACAGTTGTTTTGTTTCCCATCCAGTAAAACGATAGGTGCGTCTCCATGGGCCACGCACCGTCACTGCTATATGAGCATTTTTACTACGTCGCTGAGCTTCTTCTTTCTCTCTCCACCTCTCTCTCTCTTAACGACCTTCATTGTACAACAACGCTGGGTCGTACGCGCATATCGATTTCACACCTTCTGGGCATGGACCACTGATATGAGTTAAATACTACTACCTTTGTGGCATGGTTAGTGACAACCAATAATCCGGCTTAAAGCTCAATGACGTCACGTTGAGAACCTAAACAGCGGGAGGTCTCTGAAGGTCATTCATCGACGTCACTGCGCTGCGCCTTTCTACATATTGACGAAAAGGTGTCCATTGCACAACAATTGTAACTAAGGGCATGTCGTGCTCCTTTATTCATAACACACCTTCTGCGTATCGGCAACAAAGCACTTACGTCACGTGAAGAAACTCTATACGACTCAGACCTATATGAACACTCGTTGTAGACCTTCTATGAGCCTGTAAGAGCCATCTGTAGTAGGGTAAGGTCTGCCGATGGGCCCTAGCAACAATCAAATAGAACTTAAATTGTCGCGGCCTCGCCCTGCTATAAAGCATCAAATATGAATCGATGTTCTAGCAGGTGGTTTTACAGCGAGAGTGAAAACGAAGCATCTCGAGTGTCACTTTTCTTAAATGCCTTAATGAAAGTTATTGTCAAACACTAGTAGTGTTCACACCGCGCGCGAGCAAAGCAAAGCGTCTCGTGATGGATGCTCGCTTCCTGCTCGGTCTAATGTTGGTCCTTTTAATTTTCTGGAAACGCAAACAGGCTTCACACAAACACGTCGGGTGCTTTCACACCAAAAGAGTTTCAAGCGATGACGTTTCGAACGCCAAACTGATTGAGCGTTTGGGCGCCCAGGGGGTTTGAATTTTATCAGCAAGTACCAAAAACATAATATGAACAGGACATTGGTGGTGCGGTGAAACAACATGAAGCAACAAAGTCGCCAGATTGTGTGTGGCAACAGCGCCACCCTGTCAGAGTTAATGTGATGTAACGACATGGATGATATTTTCATGAACCCTGAGCCCTGAGGGTATGTGAACCATGAGAGCCACTTATCCATGGAAAGCAATACCCTTTCACTGTTTTCAGCCTCATGTTTGTGCAACTGAAGGCAGCACGTGATCTCGGTATTCTTTGGTATTTTCTGATCTTAGCCTTGTTTGTGTCCCGGATGCAAATACTGTTATACTAATGGGCCATAGAGAGTAAGAATATTCGAACACCCTTTGCAGATGGTGTGTTGCCGATACGCGCGCACTACACGGTCTTAGTTACTATTGCTGTAGAATGGAAGCCTGGCCGTCAAAACAGAGAGACGCGTTGAGTAGTGACGTAGATGAAGAATCTTCGCTGCTGAAACCCTGCTGACATCAACCACGTGTCACCTGAGTTCAGAACATGTGGACGTCTGCCTCGGTTTTGTTTAGTACCTGTTTTGCCCAAACCTGTTTAGAATTAATGAAAAATCACATATCCAAAAGGAAAGGAATGTGACATTATAGTGCACAAGCATCTCTATTATTTGTTTTTGCATGATAATAGCAGAGACACAAGCACAGAGAGACCAACCCTCAAGTCAAATTAATGGAAGTTCCAATTAATAATCTTAATATAACAGCTGCCATCTAAAAATCTCATATTGGAAGAGAACGTGTGATATTGGTGCAGTATCAATTGACTATGAGGCTTAAATCTGCCCAAACATTTGATGGAACCGATCCATTCCTTGCCATCACCCAGTGAGTTTGACACTGTCTGTCCCATGTGATTGTTAGTGAAGTTGGGAAGACCTCATTAACTAAGGAATTCATATCTCTTAAATCTACGCATTCAGTAAAGGGAGGCAGAATAAATTACTGCAGTTTATAGTAGTCCATTAAAGGACACCGTCGGAAATACGCTTGGTTACAGCATTCCAAAATGTCCAAACATTATAACTCTTTATTTGACCTTGACCCTGCCCTGAAAATATGAAAGAAAATCCATTTTAAAATTTCTGTCATAGAGAGACTGATGTAGACCCCTACAATAAATATTAATCTCATTCCTTATTACTGAATTCTATTATTCTAGATATCATAAAATTTTATTTGACTGTCCCATGTGAATGTTAGTGAGGTTGAATGCACCCGTAGTGAAGCATTTCCAACACTTTAAAAATAAAATGAAAATGACGTACTTTGAAGTAGTAGAATTGACATACTTTAAGTGGCAGAATTGACGTACTTTTAAATAGTAATATGGCAGAATATTAGTTCGTATTGGCAATAGCTATAGTTGGCATTGGCAACCAATACTTTTTGGAAATTTATTTACTTTTTCTTAATTCGACCTTAGGGTTGGAAAAAGATAGAGGAACATTGTTTCTAGAATTCATGACATCATTAATATCCAAGGTTTTGATTGACAGTTCGAGGAGGCGTATTGCCAATGCGTCCTGTGCCAAAGAAACATGCCGATAGTCCTGCTACGAAGTACATCCCCTAGCCGCATACATGTATAAACAACAAGCGCATGTATGACCAGTCGAAACCTCGAATCAGCGATTTCGCTCCTTTATGAACACCTTGTTTCATTTGAGTGTTTTGTTGATTTCTATCCTCTTAATTTTCAATGTCATAAAAAGATGACACTTTGGAAGCCCGACAATTTCACAGCCCCCCCCCCCCTCAGTTTAGGCCCACCAGCTCTCATCAACTCCTTCAACTTATCATCTTTCTCTCCTCTCTTTTTTGGGGGTCTCCTTTATTTTTCAACATCATCCATCTCGTCCGCAGATTGACTCCCCAACACCACTGAAAATGACGTCAGCATAAAAACACTGACGTCTCTACGGATAACTTCAAATTCGCAGAATATGATCCCTCCCCAACATCCTGTGATGCTTTCTGATAAAGACTTTGACTGTTCAATAAAGACAAGGGTTACTTTTTTCCAACAATCATGGGGAATGACAAACTCTTTTGTATACTACCTACTTGGTTGGGGGATGTTTAAATTATGAAATTTTCAATGATTTTCATATCGAATCAGAGACTTTTTCAGTGTAGGTATGTGTCTTATATCCAGATAAAGTTGTCGCTTCACTGAATGGACAAACCTTTGGTAACGATCAAAAGATTTATCGATTTTGTTAAAAGTAATATAAAACAGGTTACAGCTTCAACAAACTAATTTTGTTGCCACTATTGTCAATAAATAACCGCCTTTACATGTTGTATACAACGTGTAAAAAGCGTTTTCATGAAGAACTGAAGTCATAAATTGTTTAAAAAAAACAGAGTTACCCCGGAAACTTTGATTTCCCGATTTGACTTTGATTTATGTATTCTAATTATTAATTTTAAAAAAAAAGTATATATTTTTGTCATATAGTGCGATATATTTGGTGTTTACAAGATGGAAACTCGTTTTTCATAGTGAGAAATGTCATAAACAGATACTTTTCAAAGAGTTTGATATTAAATCAGAAACGTTTTCAGCTCAAGTTTCGCTTTCACTGAGTACGGATATGTATTTGTTCCATGCGATCAATGGTTACGAAGTCACAAGTTACTAATTTTTCCTTTGTCATTACAACGAGCAATGGCTGTCATCTTGCCAAACATCAAATTTATGTCAAAATCTATGGTTTTGATCTTATGACCTCATTGTTTTATCCATGAATTCTTAAGAAATGAACTACCCTGCATTTTGACGTACTTGGTTGACTACTTTTTGAGATTTTGAATAATTTCCTTATCGAATTTAAAGAGCTTTTCGGTCTAGGAAGTGTTTCACATTAAAGAAAGCATGTCAGTTCATTTACTTCATGAAAGCGCTTTCGGTAATGATTGAAAATACCATGATTTGGATCAAACTGGATGGCGTAAGACATATTACTATAGCCTTAACAAATGATCGAATTTACTAATCAAAACTGGCTACGTTTGAGATTCTGTTCTGTCCTCAAATTCCTATCACCACCCGTCATGAAATATGACATGTAAACAACGTGTAAACATCGTGGAATATGACATGTAAACAACGTGTAAACATCATGAGATATGACATGTAAACAACGTGTAAACATCATGAAATATGACATGTAAACAACGTGTAAACATCATGAAATATGACATGTAAATAACGTGTAAAAAACCGTTTTCTCAAAAACTAACGTCATTAATTTTTTGAAAAATATAAGATTTCATGAGATTTCCAATGATTTACATAGAGAATCAAGCACCGTGGTGTTATGGCGCTGTGGTGTTTCGACATCGAATGGGCACGTCGATATATGCAATAAAATCACTTTGGGGGAACAATCGAAAATATCATCGATTCGATTGAAATTTACGTAATAAACATGAGGTTAAAAATTCAAGTATCTGTGAAAGTTTGGCAGTGTCGGCTCCGCTTTTCCCATACTGTTCTTCAAATTCTCGTGCACCACCGCCAAGAAGTAATGCTCTTGCGAATGAACAACTTATAAAAATGTTATTTTGAAGAAGCATCGTCTTAAAGTGCTTTCAAACTATGCAGAGTTACCATAAATCGGTTTTTCTTTTAAGTATACCTAAGTTATTAATTTAAAGAGATGTCTTGAAGATTAAGGGATGTCTACGGTGTTTGCGAGTTGGAAACTAGTTTAAGAAACGTTATAAACAGGTACCTTTAATCGGTTTGATATCAAATCCGAAAAGCTATCCGTTGACGTCGCCCTTTATACTGAGGAAAGATGTTTGTGTGCTCCATACGATCGAGGATTATAATGAAAACACAAGTCAAGAAATGCTCGTTTATTTGAATAACGAAAGGTCTATTCTTGCTAAATAACAGATTGACCAGAAATCTGAATAGGTTTGAGATTCCTTGCCAATATTCATGGAAACAAAGGACGATATGTCTCAGTTTTGAAACTCCAACACCTTCCTATTCTTGAGATATTGTGTTTACGAGGTTTTCAAACTATAAACTTTACTGACCTCACATGACCTTTGACCTCCTTTAAAAACATACATCATATACTCATCAAGAGTTACCAATGCCAACAGTTTGAAGTTCCAGTTACATTCAGAAATATCTTCCTTAATAGGTGTTTGTACTTTAACCTCTAGTGACCTCATGTGACATTTGAAAAAGGATAGAAATCATCTAATGGCAATGAACTACCTACACACCAACTTCACAGTTCAAGCAACTTTCAGTTTCTAAGGTACTTATTTTAACATGTTTGTATATTTTAAACTCTGGTGACCTCAAATGACCTTCGATCTTCATTTAAAAACAGTAGGGATGATCTACTTACAATGCCACGTATCAACTTTGTCAGTCAAGCACCTTTCCTTTCTTGAGGTATCGTGTTTACAAGGTTTTCAGAGTATGACCTCACATGACCTTTGACCTCCATGAAAGTAACAGGGATCATCTACTCACAATAGACTACCAACACACTAACCTATACCATCTTGAGATATCATATTTACAAGCAAAGGCTTAACTCATTCACACAAACGCCACCATGATCGCATCGATTCATTGCCTTCATTAAGCAAGGAATAACAAATCTGACATTCTGATTTTATGGTTTTCTAAAGGGAATAAGCAGTCTTCCCAACTTTATTTTATACAAGAGCCAAGGGGCGTGGTTCCTTGCACAGATGAACAGTAACTAAGGTATAAAGGAAAGGGAGCCTTTCGCATTGTTTTGTACAATAGCCCGTATGACCTTCTTCTGACCAGGAACTTTCTTTTTGTGACATGAAATCTGTAGAAAAAGAAACATATTTCATGATTTTACCAAATGACCCATATGACCCTTATTCTATATAAAATGATGTCACAGCTCGAAATTGTCTCTAGGCAAACAAGAAAACATCAACAAAGGACATGCTTTTGACATTCTCAACGAAGAGAACGGCAAACGTGTGAACGATATCTGCATCTGTATTCAATAGAAAAGAGACAATTGGGGGGGCTCTTTTGATTTCATCTCAAAATGCTTATTTGTCAGGTAGGCCTACTCGAGAAAGTAGAGATAGATTAAAATTCTGTTCAAGTCAATGAGATTGTTTCGTGACATCTATTGTTACGTGACATCTGTATATCTATATATACTTATGTTTCTATTTTGAATCCAGCAGCTAATCACATTAAAGGCTCCTTTCACTACAGTAGTAAATACGCAAAAGTCCTTTAGAGTGTAAAATAATTTACTTCTGATACCTGACCTCTCAAGTTATGCTTTGATTAATCCCTTTTCCCTAAGGCTCTCAATATACTTATAGCGTTCTTTGAGAAAATTAAACGCCCTTCCTTTATTTCCAATAATATTCGCAGAAGCATAACAATGCCAATCCCAACTTTTAATCGGAATTTAAAAAGTAAACCAATTCTTTTGATAAGGTGGTTTCCACACAAAGTGAATAACCCGGCGACCACTAATCACAGTGTCGAATTTCATTGAGGTAGGCGTTCGTCTCCACCCGGGATTTGTACAAGAAGTAAATTAACCATTGCTATTTTCTGCATGTCATATAGCTAGGCTTTTTTCATGTATTTTTTCTTCATTTTGAAAGAAAACATGTCCGCAAAGTAGCAAATTGTTTGCAAATTTTTATTTCTTTATAGTTTCATGGCATTTATACAGTCTCGTATTGAATAAGTGCATAACAGCACGTCTTTTAAGAGACAGGGTGATTATGGAAACAATAGAATGAGTTTTGCTACGTCGTGTGTGACCCACTTCATTTTAAGTCTGGCAGAAGTATGGAGCAGATATATGGGGCGTATATTCCTACTTACCGGACCTAACAGAAAATACCCTGAAAGTTGGACTGAAACTGCGGCATGGCAGTGTGAAAGTGTGGCATATTTATTGGAGAAAAAAACTGCAATGTTAAAATGCTTTCCTCAGTTTTGCTGTTGGCCGGAAAGAGTTTGCACATCCCTGAATAGATGGTGCGATGACGTATTTTTAATTCTATCGAAGAACTAATTTTTATTTGGAGAAATCCGGCAGCCTGACAGAAGGATAGGTAGTAAATATACATTTTACATAATGTTTAGCAAATTTCTCTCTTAAAACCGGGTATAAGAACGTTTTTCCCCTTCACAGATTTTTGGTAAAATTCCCCTTCACAGATTTTTGGTAAAAGATAACCTGTCAATGCCAAACTCTGTCAGAAGTGTTTTAGCAGTCTAAGAGAGAAGAAAAGACTTTTTTAAGTTTTAGGTTTCATAGATAATATTCATGAGTATGTGGTGCATGCATCTTCCTAGCTTTGCAGATTCAATGTTGTTGGTCAAAAGTCAACGATGTTCGCCTTCAGAAATAAGGTAAAAATTGGATAAGCTTTAGGAAAATAACATTTCTTATTCAAGCGAGAGGGGGGGGGGGGGACATAAACACATACTCATAAATATTAACTGTGGAAGGTCAATATAAAAAAGTTAAGAAAAATAACGGTTTTTCCTTTCTGCCGAGACTCTTTCTGATAACATATGTCATTGAAAGGTCATTTTTACCACAAATGTAGATAAACTTACACACGATTTGGATTAAGAAAGTGCGAAAAGTTACTTAAAATTTATGTCACAGCTATCTGTGCTCCTTTAAACCCGATCTTGGTTTTCGCAGGTTCTCTCAAAGGAGGGACACTTATTTCTCCAGATTTTAAAATGTAAAATGAAAAACACTCTGTCTGAGTATCAGGAATACCGTGCCAGTGGCGTGACCCAGTAGTTAATTAACGGTTGGAGGGGGGAAGACAAAGTCCAGTTTATTTGTAATGTCAGGATTATGGTGGGTGTCCCGGGGCACCAGTATATAACTAACGAGAAGTGTTTCCATTTTGAAATCCTTGAATAGTTACTAAGGTCGTTAGACTAAACATAATGCAGTGTTTTGTAATATTTTGAGTAAATTACGGTACTTTCAAAGCTTTGTGTTGAAAAATGACGTTTTTCTAGGCCTATGTATTGGACTAAAGAACTGCTCATAGCAAATCTCTGTAAAAATTCAAATAAGCCGCAGTTGTGACGCACGTTAATTGACAGTCCAAAATAAACTTATAAAACTGTTAAAAATGCTGGATTCTGCTGGACCATGATAAAAGACGATGTGTGATAACGTAACCGGCGTTGATTGTTTCAGTTAATACACTGATATATTAGGCCTTACAAGTTTGTTAATCCTTTCAAAATTTTCCAATTTGTCAAGCGTTATAACTTTTTTCTTCGCTTGATATTTACATTTGGCCGGATCTGATCCAGGGTCGCCGGAACCCCTGCTGCAGGTGTAGCTAATGTACCGATCGGAATTTATCATTGTTTGTAATTCTCTTTGAAGACTACACTGCAGATAAATGAGTTAGTGATAGTGTAAACAGAAAATGAGAGAGCATCGTTCAGAATCCTTTGTTTGTTTAATTAGAATAACAATGGTGGAGATGAGCTGAGGGTATAAGTAACAATAAAAAGCCTCTTGAGGATTAAATGCCTTCATGGTATCTTCAGAGGACGTCATGCTTTTTTCTAATTAGTGAGACAGCAACTGGCATGACTGGCGAGGCAACTGGCCTTTTTCAGTTGTTGTGTGGATAACTTCGTTGTAAATTGTATCCTTTCCAGTATCATTACTTCTTACTCAGGCTAATGTTTATGCCTCATTCTCTGGGGAATTTAAAAAACGAAGATTTACTTGTATACTTTAGTGAGAAAGACATGAATTTAGGCATGCGTAACATGAGTGGCTTTCATGTCATGTACTATATTTAACGTTAAGAGTAATGCAATGAATTGCGTGGCTCTCTAAATCCCAACGAGCGAGATAAGGAATGGCTTCAAAATAAAGGGAGAACATTCACTCTAAATTAGTAAGAATCAAATAAGAGAGTGATCATCCTTACCCATTTAGAGTGAATATTCACTCTTGAATTTTGGAGCTATTCCTAGTCTTGCTTTTTGTTGCCAAGTTTTGGTACTTATGTGTGATATACACACCAATGCGTACTTTTTGGTACGTATTGGTGTACGAAGAATTCGACAAGGTCTGTCTCGTTTTGATATGCAAATGAGTAATTTGAGTTCCCTTACTACATGTGTTTTGTAATGGTCTCTATTAGTCCTCGATCAGCCGAGCGACCGGAATGTATAATAACTTCCAGAAGGTTCACATGAACTGAGTCCAGTTTATTTTTCTTCTGTCTTTCCGAGTCTACTTGTCCACGGTTTTTCTACTCTGGGAGCCAAGCTGTATCTCAACCAGATAAGTAAGAAAAGTTATTTGTCAGTTTGAATGTAACAGTAAGTGTAGTAAACTCTTAAGTTATCATTGCATGTAGATTCATTTCTTATCACAGGTTTTAATTAGACAAGAAATGGAGGAAGCCTGTATTGATTTTTTTTTTCTTGTGTGTGTGGTACGTGTGATTACGTACCCAGGAATTTATGGATTGAGCCTTTCTTCAGTAGTGCTTTAAACTTATATCGTGTTTTCTAAACTTTGTGTCTGGTGTGATGGTCCAGTGGTTGTGGCTGTCGTCTCATGATCTCCTGGTGCTGGGTTCGAGCCCTAGTCAGTGTCACTGCTTTTTATTATTAAGAAAATGCTGCCTTGTTATCATTAAGTATTAATTCAAACTTGAAATTCCTTAGCAGACGTGTTGACTATGCGCTATAAGGGGCGGACGAAAGACTCCTGCTCTGCTGGTCATAGAAACCGTGCTAGGGTTCAAGGCACATCCGGGCTACAATGGTCCGGTGGTGGTATGGTACTTTTTGCGGCCTAGGATCCCGTGCCATGTCTCCCTTGACGTCGTAAAAGAACCCGGAAGGATACGAGGAGGGTCGGTCAAAGGTCGACCAGAAGCGTACTAGGTGGCGTGAGGTGAATCCATGCACCTCGGCCAGAGGGTTGAAAGGCTCTTTGCGACCGGCATGTGTGCTGCCCATAGTCCACTGAACACGTGGCCCAATGAGGCGTGTTCTTCTAGATATGGACCTACGGAAGCCTGTAAGGACCATTATAGTTTGTAGATTTCTTTGTTATTACGTATTCGACTGGCGCCATCATATACTTCCGTCATGTTTCAGGATTTGTTGTGACGGAATTTCCGAATTAACACTGATGTAACACTATCATATTGTAACAAAACTGAGTATTAAGCAAACTATGTCTAACTTATCTTTTCTTCGTGGAGGAAAATGTACAGTTCTGCTACTCACATCTGCAGTTCGGCATTTGAATAATGTTGCTGAAATTTAAGTTAATTTACATTCCTCAAGGGCTTCAGAAATTTTTATAATGGCGACTTTTTCCGATATACTTCGGATGTACACAGTTGCATTGTATACATTAAATAGCGTGTCTCATTTAGTGAAAATATGTCACATGATGTCAAAACTTGTATTAATAACAGTTAAACATAGCTCTGATTTTTAAAAAAAAACCCAGTCTGTTCGCTTAATTCACCCATGTATTAGCACAGTTCTATTTAAACTGATAACGCGCTTCATATGCGCCCACCCATGTAAAAGTACTTTTTAAGTTCATGGAAACGGCACACAAAACGAAAACAGGAGAGAAACCGGCTCAGTGAAAACAAATGCGAACTATGTGCACTCTACAAGATCAAAATGGAAATTGTGTTTATGTAATAGTATTGGTTTCAACCATAGAGAACTTGAAGGATCCGACGGTATCTTTGGTTACAGCACCATTGCTGCAGTATCATTAGGAGTTACAAGTAGCAACCATACGTACCGATCTGTTTTAGATTTAGCTAATCTCTCAGCGGGTGAGTCTGAGATACGGTCATGAAAATAAGAAGCGAAAAGAAATCAACTATTACCATTTCAGGAATTATCTCTTAGTTCTTTGAACAATCAAGAGGACCTACTGTGTTAAGAAATGCCAATAACCGTCACTGAATATTACGTAATAGATATGTGATCGAAGAATTTCAAGTTGTTTGAGCTCCCAAACTGAAAGGTACACACAGAAATAAGTGAGATTTCTTTGTTTAGAGTGACAGAGCCATTCATTGTAAGCGGCTCGGTCCCCAAAAAGTCCTATAGTTTAGCCTATAGACCTACAGACTTTCTCTGCATTTATTCATTGAAACTAGTAGGCTATGAACGATGATTAAAAACAGTTGATTGCCTTTAACATATTCACTAGTTGTAACTAGTAAATAGTTCTGTGGATAAGTGATTTCTGTGCATGATGGTCTATGTGTGTATTGGTACGTGTTGTAACGCAGGCACATATTGCAGTTTTTCTTGTACGCTCAGTATTGATGGAACGCTTTGGTTCACACTGGGGAAGAAATACTTGCTTGGTTGCACGAATCTCTTTTCTGTCGACTGGAAAAGTGGTATTTGGGTTTTGTAAAGAGAAACTCACATCCTAGTACCAGTAGTGACTGATTTATCATGGGAAGACCCTGCGTACAAACTAATGCGGGGAGATCATGGTTTTGTTGGTAATTGTGTGAAACTACACTGCCGCAAATCACGAAAGGACTTGGATGAACTCCATAGACTTCCTTTCTGACTATAGCCCCCCCCCCCCCCGCTAAAAATACGATATTGTAATTTTGTGGAGGACTGACCACATTCCTATCTGGTCCATGCCTAAGTCCGGCCCAGCTTATGGACTATTACATCCTATAAAATGCTTCAAAGTAACTACATCACAGAGAATATCAAAATAAGATACATTGATTTTCAGCGACAATGTCAGCAAAAGCGTTATTATAACACAATCAAAAAATAAACATGGAAGACAGGAATTTTGCTTGCATCCGCGAAAATAGGCCTATTCTCAGTTAGGGCTTTTCAAAGTGATAAAAATAGCTAACCAAATCCTATACTTTAACTTTGAAAAGGAGAAGGAGATGTATTTTTCTCTTCTTTTTGTAGTTTCTTTCAGTTTCTTCATTTGTCTATATGAAGTAATTGCTCTAAGTTCTCCTTTCAAGACTACCATCTCACTTGGCCAGCAGTGGTTGCAGTATTAGTAACAATAATCTAACATTCATGAATAAAGAATATATTAGGAATAGCTACTATATTAGTACAATGTGCTTCTGAATTATGTATATGTCAATCATGAATCATAAATTCCATGTTGGACAGAACATTATGTTTATGTTTGCGGTTGTTGTGCAATATACTGCGATCTGCTTATATTCAAATTTCACACTACAGCAGTATTAAATCCCATTGCTGTCATGAATGGCTTGAGCGTACCCAATTCACTCCATGCACGGTTACTCGCATAGAATGTTACATTTCAATTTCCATTCCGTGACTTTTTGTCACTTCCAGAACAGTGCACATAGGATACATTCACTTGTTTTCAGAGATAGGACAGCAAGCGCTTGCAAAAGTCATATCACTAGATTTTTTTCTCCCAACAAATGTAGCAAGTGGTCGTTTGGTTTCTCATGTTACATTTGTGACTATATGGTAACAAACGTGTTTTTTACTCAGAAAAAATTGTAATTTTGCAAATATTGTTCATGGCAACCACCATCAATACTCCATATACAGATGTTTGTACAGTGACTGTTTTGTGTGTGTTGAATATATTATATGAGGCGATCAAGTAGACTACTGCCCAAATTCAAGTCTCATGTCCAGTTTGAACTAAAGCTGTGCGTAAACTATTGGTATTGCTGTGTGCTTCGGCTATTCAACATTAGAACTGTCTATGTTTTATGGTAGTAGGAGTAGGCCTCAATTCTCTATGTTGTAGGCTATGTTTCCCTCAACTGGGTCACAAAGCCTTATCTAATTTTATGGCATTTTTGACCGCAGTTATAGCCAGCCTGTGGGGCTATAATCAAATCAGCTTTTCTAATTTTCTAAGTAAAGTTCTAGGCTAAAACAGTTACATAGAATTTTGACTAACAAGACTTGTTTAACCATCCAAACTTACTAGATCAAATACTGTACTTAGCCTGAAATAACATAACTGGTGACACACTGTCATTAGTAGAAACAAAACAAAAATGATTGTATTTGTTGTTCAGAGAGTGGTTTGACATGCTAACTTTATTGCCGGTGTGCTATTGTATAGGATGAAGCCATAGTTACGACTTACTTAAATGAATTAAACATTTTGGTAAGTCTATAGCATTATGGATTAATAAAAATAGAGACAGATTCATAAATTTGTCGATCATTACCAAATTCGTCCATATTCCTACATCGAGATCCTTATTTGATGAAAAATGACATACAGCTCGAATTTGCCTCTCATCAGACAGGAAAACATCAATTAGCAAAGGACATGCTTTTTACATTCTGAATGAAGAGAACGACAAACGTATGGACAATATCGGCATCCGTATTGCATAGAAAACACACATTTTAGGGACTATTTTGACTTCATCTCAGAAATAATTACTTTTCACGTATTCTAGAAAGTAGATATATTTTGATACTCTACGTAAGTCTACAAGATTGTTACATGACAGTAATTTAAGCTAAAACAAAGATATAGTACATTATTTTCAATGTAAAACGTGTTAGATGTTATTCGGATATTTTAACACTTTTAATGACTTCATCAGCTACGCTTTATGCTTTTGGTGGTTTATTCACCCAAAGTAACTGTTAAATCTCAACGGTAGGAATACATATTTCAAGTTCGAACGCATTCGGAAAGATATAAGAATATTTTTGAGATTTTCTACAAGGCAGAAGTATATTTAAACGTTCTTTATTTGACAGAGATTGTTCCGTCTGTGACAGAACTCCTAGTAAAATGTAATTTATCGTGCATTTGGTTAAGTATATAACATGTTGGGTTTTCATGATATGTTAATGAGATTATTGACATCATCAATAACGTCTTTTGCAGTTTGAAGGTCTTTCACAATGATGGAAGGGTTATATCTCAACGTTGAAATCAGAATTTTGAACATTAAAATAAAATCAAGTGGGCAATCTACAGAGTTGCGTATCTCATCGAGAACATGCACATTGATTTCAATACAGGGCCTGCACATGGGAATTTGTAATAGTTTATTGCTAGGTACTGACAAAACTTAAAGGTTAATTGGTTTAATACTGTAGTTCTCAAGATTTGCTGGAAATACAAATTTTGGGGCAAAATTGGCTTCTTTTTTTTTTTTCAAAAATCAGCTAATTTCACTCTCTTTACTACAAAAGTGATATACCTTGAATATATCATTCTCATGTAAGTTTTTGCAAAATTTTGCATTAAATGCTCAAATAGTTCTCAAGATATGCTGGAAATAACAATTTTGGGGCAAAATTGGCCTTTATTTTTCAAAAAATCAGCAAATTTGACTCGATTTACCTTTACAGTAATATTATGTTGAACAATGTGTTCTCAAGTAAGTACTTACAAAACTGTAAGTTAATTGATCTAATAGTTCTCAAGATATGCTGGAAATACAAATTTTTGGGCAAAATTGGCTTTTTTTCTAAAAAATCAGCAAATTTCACTCTCTTTATTACAAAAGTGATTTACCTCGAAATTTTTCATTCTCATGTAACTTTTTGCAAAATTTTGTATTAAATGCTCAAATACTTCTCAAGATATGCTGGAAATACCAATTTTGGCACAAAATAGACTTTTTTTTCTCAAAAATCAGCAAACTTGACTCAATTTACCATACAACTAATACATCTTGCACATATTGGCATCATGCACAACGTTACCAAGTTTCAACTTAATCGCTCATATGCTTTTCAATCTATTCTGGAAAAACCACAATTTGGACAGGTCCGTACGCACACACACACTCGCACACGCACGCGCGCACACACATTGGCACGGACTCGTTTTCATTTATACCACCCAACAGGACCCTCCTGTACCCATGGTCACTCTACCATGGGGTACCCCTGGGGTGTTGCTACTCATCCACTCCAACCGTTTTCATGGCAACCATTCTCCCATGGGTGCACAGTACAAAATATAGCTCCACTAGCCAAGTGACTGCAATATCTCATTTAGCCCCTTTAGGGCGATGAGATAATAATCTAGTCGATTTTCACCCAATTTTGATGTATTGGTAAGGGTATAGTCTTGTGAATTTATAACAAATCAAGGCAAAATTGATTATTTTTTCAATCATTACAGAAGTCTTGAACATTGCGTAAATCGAGATCCCAAATCGATATGAAATGATGCAGAGCTCAAAATTGTGTCTAATTTAACACTTTTGTTACATGACAGTAGTTTAAGCTAAAGAAAGATACAGTAAGATCTTTTAAATGTAAAGTGCGTTGGGGTCATTCTACCTTTTTAACACTGTTAATGACGTCATCAGCTATGTTTTATCCCCTTTGTGGTTTATTCACACAAAAGAAAGGTTGCGTCTCAAAGGTAGGAATACATATTTCAAGTTCGGACACATTCGACAAGATAGACGATTTTGGCATAAATTAGACATTTTGGTATGGCCTTACCGATTAATAAAACTAGAGACAGATTGATGAATTTTTCGATTATTACCAAATTCGTCCATATTCCCTTCACCGAGATCCTTATTTAATATCAAATGATATACAGCTAGAAATTGCCTGGAATGGACCAAGAAAACCTCAACAAAGGACATGCTTTTTACATTCTGAATGAAGAGATCGACGAACATGTGGACAATGTCGACTTCCGTATTGAATAGGGAACACACACGTTGGGGTTTCTTTAGATTTCATCTCAAAATAATAATTTTATTTACGTATTCTAGAGAGTAGATATACCCTGAAACTCTACTTACGTCAGCAAGATTGTTACGTGACAATAGTTTTAGCTAAAACAAAGATATAGTACGTTATTTTCAATGTAAAACGTGTTTGGTGTTATTCGGATATTTTAATATTTTTAATGACGTCATCAGCTACGTTTTATGCTTTTTGTGTTTTATTCACACAAAGAAACGGTAAAATCTCAACGTTAGGAATCCATATTTCAAGTTCAAACACATTCGGAGGCAAAGACGATTTCGGTATAAATTAGATATTTTAGTAAATCTATAACCTTATGGATTAATAAAAATAGAGACGGATTCATGAAATTTTCGATCATTACAAAATTCTTCTATATTCCCTACATCGAGTAGACTTTCATTCCATATAAAATGATATAGCCTACAGCTCGTAATTAACTCTAATAAAGCAAGAAAACATTAACAAGGGACATGTTTTGGACGTTCTGAACGAAGAGAACGGCGAACATATGAAAGATATCGGCATTTTTATTCAATAGAAAATACACACTTTGGGGACTCTTTGATTTTATGTCAAAAATAATGACTTTGATCTATTTTAGAAAGTAGAGATATATTAAAACTCTAATTACGTCAAGGAGATCGTTACGTGACAGTCGTTTAAGCCGAAAAGAAAGATATAGTAAATTCATCAGCTACGTTTTATACTTTTGGTGGTTTAATCACACAAAGAAACGGTTATATCTCAACGTTAGGAAAACGTATTTCAAGTTCGAACACATTCGAAAAGATATGAGAATATTTTGGACGTTTTTCACAAGGTAGAAGTATATTTAAACGTTCTTCATTTGAAAGAGATTGTTCTGTCTGTGACAGAACTCCCAGCAAAAAATAATATATCGTGCATTTGGTTAAGTATATAACATTTTGTGATTTTCGTGATATGTTGATGAGATTACTGACGTCATCAATGACGTCTTTTGAATTTTGTAGGTCTTTCACACTGATGGAAGGGCTATATCTCAACGTGAAAATCAGAATTTCGAAAATGAAAATAAAAATAATAATCTTGTCGTTTTCACCCAATTCTGATGTATGGGTAAGGGTGTAGTCTTGTGAATTCATAACAAATAAAGGCAAAGTTGACGAATTTTTCGATAACTAAAAAAGTCTTGAATATTGAGTAAATCAAGGTCCTAAATCGATATGAAATGATGCAGAGTTCAAATTGTGTTTAATGTAACACTTTTGGTACATGACAGTAGTTAAAGCTAAAGAAAGGTACAATAAGATCTTTTAAATGTAAACTGCGTTGGGCTCATTTTGCCTTTTTAACACTGTTGATGACGTCATCAGCTAAATTTTTATCCCCTTTTGTGGTTTATTCACACAAAAGAAAGGTTGTATGTCAAAGGTTGGAATACATATTTCAAGTTCGGACACATTCGACAAGATAGACGATTTTGGCATAAACTAGACATTTTATTTTGGTAAGGCTATATAGCCTTATGGATTAATAAAAATAGAGACAGATTCAAAAATTTGTCGATCATTACCATATTCGTCGATATTCCTACATCGAGATCCTTATTTGATGAAAAATGACATACAGCTCGAATTTGCCTCTCATCAAACAGGAAAACATCAATTAGCAAAGGACTTGCTTTTTACATTCTGAATGAAGAGAACGACAAACGTATGGACAATATCGGCATCCGTATTGCATAGAAAACACACATTTTAGGGACTATTTTGACTTCATCTCAAAATAATTACTTTTCACGTATTCTAGAAAGTAGATATATTTTGAAACTCTACCTAAGTCAACAAGATTGTTACATGACAGTAGTTTAAGCTAAAACAAAGATATAGTACATTATTTTCAATGTAAAACGTGTTTGGTGTTATTCGGATATTTTAACACTTTTAATAACTTCATCAGCTACGTTTTATGCGTTTGGTGGTTTATTCACACAAAGTAACTGTTAAATCTCAACGTTAGGAATACATATATCAAGTTCGAACAAATTCGGAAAGATATAAGAATATTTTTGAGATTTTCTACAAGGCAAAAGTATATTTAAACGTTCTTCACTTGAAAGAGATTGCTCCGTCTGTGACAGAACTCCCAGCAAAATGTACCGTAATATATCGTGCATTTGGTTAAGTATATAACATGTTGAGTTTTTCATGATATGTTAATGAGATTATTAACGTCATCAATAACGTCTTTTGCATTTTGTAGGTCTTTCACACTGATGGAAGGGATATATCTCAACGTTGAAATCAGAATTTCGAAGATTAAAATAAAAATAATAATCTAGTCGATTTTCACCTAATTCTGATTTATTGGTAAGGGTATATAGTCTTGTGAATTTATAACAAATAAAGGCAAGATTGATGAATTTTTTATCATTACAACAGTCTTGAATATTGCGTTATCGAGATCCTACATCGATATGAAATGATGCAGAGTTCAAAATTGTGTCTAATTTAACACTTTTGTTACATCACAGTGGTTAAAGCTAAAAGAAATATACAGTAAGATCCGTTAAATGTAAACTGCGTTGGGGTCAGTCTACCTTTTTAAACACTGTTAATGACGTCGTCAGCTACGTTTTATCCCTTTTGTGGTTAATTCACACAAAAGAAAGGTTGTATCTCAAAGGTAGGAATACACATTTCAAGTTCGGGCACATTCGACAAGACAGACGATTTTGGCATAAATTAGACATTTTGGTAAGCCTGGCTATAGCCTTATGGATTAATACAAATAGACACAGATTCATGGATTTTTCGATTATTACAAAATTCGTCCATATTCCCTACATCGAGATCCTTAGTTAATATCAAATGATATACAGCTCGAAATTGCCTCTAATGAAACAAGAAAAGATCAACAAAGGACATGCTTTCACATTCTGAATAAAAAGAAACGACGAACGTATGGACAATATCGGCATCCGTATTGAATAGGAAACACACACTTTAGGGATTCAAGTTCGAACACATTCGGAAACAAAGACGATATATAAATTAGATACTTTGGTAAAGCTATAGCATTATGGATTCATGAAAATAGAGACGAATTCATGAATTTTTCGATCATTATAGAATTTATCTATATTCCCTACATCGAGTAGACTTTCATTCCATATAAAATGATATAGCCTACAGCTCGTATAATTAACTCTAATAAAGCAAGAAAACATTAACAAGGGACATGTTTTGGACGTTCTGAACGAAGAGAACGGAGAACATATGAAAGATATCGGCATTTTTATTCAATAGAAAATACACACTTTGGGGACTCTTTGATTTTATGTCAAAAATAACGATTTTGATCTATTTTAGAAAGTAGAGATATATTAAAACTCTAATTACGTCAAGGAGATCGTTACGTGACAGTCGTTTAAGCCGAAAAGAAAGATATAGTAAATTCATCAGCCACGTTTTATGCTTTTGGTGGTTTAATCACACAAAGAAACGGTTATATCTCAACGTTAGGAAAACGTATTTCAAGTTCGAACACATTCGAAAAGATATGAGAATATTTTGGACGTTTTTCACAAGGTAGAAGTATATTTAAACGTTCTTCATTTGAAAGAGATTGTTCTGTCTGTGACAGAACTCCCAGCAAAAAGTAATATATCGTGCATTTGGTTAAGTATATAACATTTTGTGATTTTCGTGATATGTTGATGAGATTACTAACGTCATTAATGACGTCTTTTGAATTTTGTAGGTCTTTCACACTGATGGAAGGGCTATATCTCAACGTGAAAATCAGAATTTCGAAAATGAAAATAAAAATAATAATCTTGTCGTTTTCACCCAATTCTGATGTATGGGTAAGGGTGTAGTCTTGTGAATTCATAACAAATAAAGGCAAAGTTGACGAATTTTTCGATAACTAAAAAAGTCTTGAATATTGAGTAAATCAAGGTCCTAAATCGATATGAAATGATGCAGAGTTCAAATTGTGTTTAATGTAACACTTTTGGTACATGACAGTAGTTAAAGCTAAAGAAAGGTACAATAAGATCTTTTAAATGTAAACTGCGTTGGGCTCATTTTGCCTTTTTAACACTGTTGATGACGTCATCAGCTAAATTTTTATCCCCTTTTGTGGTTTATTCACACAAAAGAAAGGTTGTATGTCAAAGGTTGGAATACATATTTCAAGTTCGGACACATTCGACAAGATAGACGATTTTGGCATAAACTAGACATTTTATTTTGGTAAGGCTATATAGCCTTATGGATTAATAAAAATAGAGACAGATTCAAAAATTTGTCGATCATTACCATATTCGTCGATATTCCTACATCGAGATCCTTATTTGATGAAAAATGACATACAGCTCGAATTTGCCTCTCATCAAACAGGAAAACATCAATTAGCAAAGGACTTGCTTTTTACATTCTGAATGAAGAGAACGACAAACGTATGGACAATATCGGCATCCGTATTGCATAGAAAACACACATTTTAGGGACTATTTTGACTTCATCTCAAAATAATTACTTTTCACGTATTCTAGAAAGTAGATATATTTTGAAACTCTACCTAAGTCAACAAGATTGTTACATGACAGTAGTTTAAGCTAAAACAAAGATATAGTACATTATTTTCAATGTAAAACGTGTTTGGTGTTATTCGGATATTTTAACACTTTTAATAACTTCATCAGCTACGTTTTATGCGTTTGGTGGTTTATTCACACAAAGTAACTGTTAAATCTCAACGTTAGGAATACATATATCAAGTTCGAACAAATTCGGAAAGATATAAGAATATTTTTGAGATTTTCTACAAGGCAAAAGTATATTTAAACGTTCTTCACTTGAAAGAGATTGCTCCGTCTGTGACAGAACTCCCAGCAAAATGTACCGTAATATATCGTGCATTTGGTTAAGTATATAACATGTTGAGTTTTTCATGATATGTTAATGAGATTATTAACGTCATCAATAACGTCTTTTGCATTTTGTAGGTCTTTCACACTGATGGAAGGGATATATCTCAACGTTGAAATCAGAATTTCGAAGATTAAAATAAAAATAATAATCTAGTCGATTTTCACCTAATTCTGATTTATTGGTAAGGGTATATAGTCTTGTGAATTTATAACAAATAAAGGCAAGATTGATGAATTTTTTATCATTACAACAGTCTTGAATATTGCGTTATCGAGATCCTACATCGATATGAAATGATGCAGAGTTCAAAATTGTGTCTAATTTAACACTTTTGTTACATCACAGTGGTTAAAGCTAAAAGAAATATACAGTAAGATCCGTTAAATGTAAACTGCGTTGGGGTCAGTCTACCTTTTTAAACACTGTTAATGACGTCGTCAGCTACGTTTTATCCCTTTTGTGGTTAATTCACACAAAAGAAAGGTTGTATCTCAAAGGTAGGAATACACATTTCAAGTTCGGGCACATTCGACAAGACAGACGATTTTGGCATAAATTAGACATTTTGGTAAGCCTGGCTATAGCCTTATGGATTAATACAAATAGACACAGATTCATGGATTTTTCGATTATTACAAAATTCGTCCATATTCCCTACATCGAGATCCTTAGTTAATATCAAATGATATACAGCTCGAAATTGCCTCTAATGAAACAAGAAAAGATCAACAAAGGACATGCTTTCACATTCTGAATAAAAAGAAACGACGAACGTATGGACAATATCGGCATCCGTATTGAATAGGAAACACACACTTTAGGGATTCAAGTTCGAACACATTCGGAAACAAAGACGATATATAAATTAGATACTTTGGTAAAGCTATAGCATTATGGATTCATGAAAATAGAGACGAATTCATGAATTTTTCGATCATTATAGAATTTATCTATATTCCCTACATCGAGTAGACTTTCATTCCATATAAAATGATATAGCCTACAGCTCGTATAATTAACTCTAATAAAGCAAGAAAACATTAACAAGGGACATGTTTTGGACGTTCTGAACGAAGAGAACGGAGAACATATGAAAGATATCGGCATTTTTATTCAATAGAAAATACACACTTTGGGGACTCTTTGATTTTATGTCAAAAATAACGATTTTGATCTATTTTAGAAAGTAGAGATATATTAAAACTCTAATTACGTCAAGGAGATCGTTACGTGACAGTCGTTTAAGCCGAAAAGAAAGATATAGTAAATTCATCAGCCACGTTTTATGCTTTTGGTGGTTTAATCACACAAAGAAACGGTTATATCTCAACGTTAGGAAAACGTATTTCAAGTTCGAACACATTCGAAAAGATATGAGAATATTTTGGACGTTTTTCACAAGGTAGAAGTATATTTAAACGTTCTTCATTTGAAAGAGATTGTTCTGTCTGTGACAGAACTCCCAGCAAAAAGTAATATATCGTGCATTTGGTTAAGTATATAACATTTTGTGATTTTCGTGATATGTTGATGAGATTACTAACGTCATTAATGACGTCTTTTGAATTTTGTAGGTCTTTCACACTGATGGAAGGGCTATATCTCAACGTGAAAATCAGAATTTCGAAAATGAAAATAAAAATAATAATCTTGTCGTTTTCACCCAATTCTGATGTATGGGTAAGGGTGTAGTCTTGTGAATTCATAACAAATAAAGGCAAAGTTGACGAATTTTTCGATAACTAAAAAAGTCTTGAATATTGAGTAAATCAAGGTCCTAAATCGATATGAAATGATGCAGAGTTCAAATTGTGTTTAATGTAACACTTTTGGTACATGACAGTAGTTAAAGCTAAAGAAAGGTACAATAAGATCTTTTAAATGTAAACTGCGTTGGGCTCATTTTGCCTTTTTAACACTGTTGATGACGTCATCAGCTAAATTTTTATCCCCTTTTGTGGTTTATTCACACAAAAGAAAGGTTGTATGTCAAAGGTTGGAATACATATTTCAAGTTCGGACACATTCGACAAGATAGACGATTTTGGCATAAACTAGACATTTTATTTTGGTAAGGCTATATAGCCTTATGGATAAATAAAAAATAGAGACATATTCATGAATTTTTCGATCATTGCAAAATCCGTCCATATTCCCTACACCGAGATCCTTATTTGATATAAAATGATATACAGCTAGAAATTGCCTCTAATAACAGAGGAAAAGATCCACAAAGGACGTGCTTTTTTCATTCTTCATTTTTTTTCATGAAGAGAACGACGCACGCATGGACCATATCGACATCCGTATTGATTAGGAAACACACTCTTTAGGGATTCTTTTGATTTCAACTCAGAATAATTACTTTTCACGTATTCTACAAAGTAGATATACTCTGAAACTCTACTTACGTCAACAGGATTGTTACGTGACAATAGTTTAAGCTAAAACAAAGATATAGTATACATTCTTTCGAATGTAAAACCTGTAGAGGTTATTCTGATATTTTAACACTTTTAATGAGGTCATCAGCTATTTTTTTTATGCTTTTGTGGTTTATTCACACAAAGATACGGTTAAATCACAACGTTATGAGTACATATTTCAAGTTCGAACACATTTGGAAAAATAGACTATTTTAGTATAAATTAGATATTTTAGTAAAGCTATAACCTCATGGAATAATAACAATAGAGCCGGATTCATGAATTTTTCGATCATTACAAAATTGGTCTATATTCCCAAACATCGAGTAGACCTTCATTCGATGTAAAAAGATATAGTCTACAGCTCATTATTTACTCTAATAAAGGAAGAAAACACTAACAAGGGGCATGTTTTTGACGTTTTAAACGAAGAGAGCGGCGAACATATGGACGATATTGGCATTTCTCTTCAATAGAATTTACGCACTTTAGGGACTCTTTGATTTTATCTCAAAATAATTATTTTGATCTATATATTCTCGAAAGTAAAGATATATTAAAACTCTGATTGCATCAATACGATTGTTACGAGACCGCCCTTTAAGCCGAAAGAAAAGATATAGTACATAATTTAAATGTAAAACGTGTTGGGTTTAGTATGATATTTTAACACTTTCAATGACGTCATCAGCCACGTTTTACGCTTTTGGTGGTTTAATCACACAAAGAAACGGTTATATCTCAACGTTAGGAAAACGTATTTCAAGTTCGAACACATTCGAAAAGAAATAAGGATATTTTTGACGTTTCTTACAAGGCAGAAGTATATTTAAACGTTCTTCATTTGAAAGAGATTGCTCCGTCTGTAACACAACTCCCAGCAAAATGTACCGTAATATATCGTGCATTTGGTTAAATATATACATGTTGGGTTTTTCATAATATGTTAATGAGATTATTGACATCATCAATAACGTCTTTTGAATTTTGTAGGTCTTTCACAATGATGGAAGGGCTATATCTCAACGTTGAAATCAGAATTTCGAAAATTAAGATAAAAATAATAATAATCTAGTCGATTTTCACCCAATTCTGATGCATTTATTGGTAAGGATATAGTCTTGTGAATTCATAACAAATAAAGGCAAAATTGATGAATTTTCGATCATTAAAAAAGTCTTGAATATTGAGTAAATCGAGGTCCTAAATCGATATGAAATGATGCAGAGTTCAAACTGTGTTTAATGTAACACTTTTGGTACATGACAGTAGTTAAAGCTAAAGAAAGGTACAATAAGATCTTTTAAATGTAAACTGCGTTGGGCTCATTTTGCCTTTTTAACACTGTTGATGACGTCATCAGCTAAATTTGTATCCCCTTTGGGGTTTATTCACACAAAAGACAGGTTGTATGTCCAAGGTTGGAATACATATTAACAAACGTTAGGACACATTCGACAAGATAGACGATTTTGGCATAAACTAGACATTTTATTTTGGTAAGGCTATATAGCCTTATGGATTAATAGAAATAGAGACAGATTCATGAATTTTCGATTATTACAAAATTCGTCCATATTTCCTACACCGAGATCCTTAGTTAATATCAAATGATTTACAGCTCAAAATTGCCTCTAATAAAACAAAAAACATCAACAAATTACATGCTTTTTTCATTCTAAATGAAGAGAACGACGAACGTATGGACAATATCGACATCCGTATTGATTAGGAAACACACACTTTAGGGATTCTTTTGATTTCATCTCAAAATAATTATTTTTCACGTATTCTAGAAAGTAGATATATTCTGAAACTCTACTTACGTCAACAAGATTGTTACGTGACAGTCGTTTCAGCCGAAAAGAAAGATGTAAAACGTGTTTGGGTTATTCGGATATTTTAACACTTTTAATGACGTCATCAACTACGTTTTATGCTTTTATGACGGTCAGGCGAATGATCGCAATTATTCGCAGGAACATGTTCGGGGTAATAGCTAGAACCAATGTCAATTGCTGTAACCAATGTCAATTGCTGTGGATAGTTATTCGGACAGATCGTCCTAGCGTTAAGTATACACCCTTGCATACCCCTGTCCCAAGGAGTTTTGTCCAAGATTGTCTTAGTTTTTAGCGAGCAATTTTGGAGCAAATTGTTGCCAGGAAATTGCTCAATTTTGGACAAGGTGCATCACAAAAATTAGTTTATGGGGGTTGGAGGGTTTTCAAAGTAGTCTATTCTGAATTTCGACTAGGCTATGAACAAAAGAAGTATAATTTTGTTTTAGGAGTTTTATTTGTGTATGTTTTTTTTTTTTTTTTTGAAAACGAGTGATAATTATGAAAAGACTATTTCATGATTTTACATGCCGACAGAAATGGTTGCGTTCAGAAATAGCATTTAGCATTGATGGGCAGCTGTTGTGCTGGGTTGCAAGACAAGTGATTCATGGTGCGACCAGAGTGTTTTTCACTGCTCCCACAACATGGAGTTGATTAAGTCCTCCCTTTTCTCCCTAATAACATTGACAGCATTCACACAATATTATTCCAGTAGACCAACTTCAAGATGGGCCCAGAACATGCCGAATATGCACTGCTAATGTTTCTTATTGCAAGGAATTTCACCCCATTTTACCGTTTAACTTTTGCAAATTGACGCATTTTATTGGTCGGCGTGTGTGCTTTTGGCCTGTCAAAATTCTCAGACAATATTGGACAAACCTGTTTGGACACTTTGCGGTACTTTGTAATTATAATCCTTCCGTCAATAATGTTACTAATGTAGCATGACTGTAGGCCAGTAACTGCTACAAACAGTAAAATGTCTCAGCAAATTTATCAGTTTTTCTACAAAATTAGTAAATTTCACTCAGATTTACAACAACAGTGTGCATCTTTATTAATGTGTTTGCAGGTAGGTTCTTACAAAATGTTAAGGCAATTGCTTTGCCAGTTCTCAAGATTTTATATGCTGGAAATCCAAATGTAAGAGCAAATAAGTTGGCTTTTTTTGTTAGAAAATCAGCAAATTTCACTTTATTTCCACATCTTTAAGATTATATTTTCAGGTGGGACCTTACAAATTTTCAGGGTAATTGCTCAAAGAGTTCTTCAGATATGCTGGAAATCCAAATTTTGGAGCAAAATTGGCCTGTTCCTTCAAAATCAGCAAATTTCAATTTTCCATAAAACTAATGTACTTTGGATATGTTTTGCCATCATGTACAACCTTACCCAGTTTAAACTTAATCGCTCATATACTTTTCAAGGTATTCTAGAAAAAAAAAAAAACAGAATTTGGACAGATGTGGACCTGCACACAAACTCACACACACCTAACACACACACAGACTTGACTGCAGAGATTCCTTTGCTAACCTCAAAAAACCAAAAATCACCAAACTCTTGCAATTCTATTGTCAGTCCTGTATCCTCTTCTCATTGAAGTATTTTTTATGATTTTTTTTTTATATGATCGGTATTACATAAGCAAGCTGCAAAATTAACGCAATTCAGGGATAAAAATGATACCTAATGAAAAGTAGCCATTCATGAATTAGCACAAGGGGACATACGGATTCAGTTGGGGGAGGGATTCATTTCCCTTTAATTTTATCCATGACTCTTGACTCCCTTGAGTCACTTTAATTTTATCCATGACTCTTGACACCCTTGAGTCACTTTAATGTTATCCATGACTCTTGACTCCCTTGAGTCACTTTAATGTTATCCATGACTCTTGACTCCCTTGAGTCACTTTAATGTTATCCATGACTCTTGACTTCCTTGAGTCACTTTAATGTTATCCATGACTCTTGACTCCCTTGAGTCACTTTGATTTTATCCATGATTCTTGAGAAATGGCAATCGTTTTGTGTGAACTTCATTCAGAAGGACTTTGTGAGCGGATGAGGATGTTAAAATGGTAAATTGTAAATGATTTTCCTCTCAAATCAATAACCTTTTACGTCCTCTGAAATTCTGAAAATATTTCACATCGAGGAAGCATGTCGATTTGTGCAGTAGAAACACTTTTGGTAATGATCGAAAATATCGATTCGGCTCAAATTTAGATAAAAGATATAACTATAACCTTAAGAAACTGTCGAGTTTTTGGGCAAAAGCAGCTACGGTTTAGGTTAATTTATATCATCGAATGCTTGTAACAAGCGTTGAGGAATAACCTTATGTGTGACCAATAGCAGGAACTGACGTCATAAATTGATTTAAGCATAATAGAGTTACATCAAAATTTGATCAATTCTCATCTGAGTAACCCCATAAAACCCAAAGCGCTGCTGACTGATGAATACTTTCTTCATGGGGAGGGGGAGATGCTACATTCCCCCTGTCCCCAGGACATTCTACCTCCTCACTCCGAGGTCCTGGTAGTGACTTGGTGAAGGAAATAAAATGTTAAAAATAAAACTACCCGGCAGATCTTGAAGAAAATTTATCCTCCTGCAGTCCTACCTTTAGGCAAACATTTTCATTGCTTAGGACGGAGTTCCCCTCATAGAGCCACAGTCTCCGGCAAAGGATTTTCAAATGAATTTTCAGACAGAACTTTATGACAACTCCCCCCCCCCCCCCTGCCCTGCAATAGACACAACTGCTGCAACGGCTGTTTTCTGCTCTTACTGTACTCTGCTTGCTTCGGTAATCCTAATTGCTGGACTATCTTCATACTGATATTTATAGTGTATAATATTATACTGCTGGATTGTCCGGAAGGATTACTCAATAGCGTGCACCACGGGTAGCCCCATTCATATAGGACTTGATAAAATCCCAATCGAACTGCATTTTAAGTTCGTTTTACTTTACGATTACAAGGTAAAAAGAGTAACAGTTTCAAACAACACAACACATCTCAGCAACCATTAATTTCTTGTCCTTCATTATCTCAAGTATTCCTCAACACAAGTAAGAGGCAGGCAGATTATCCTTAACTTTTGTTATGATTAAACAGTTTCAAGGTAGTCTTTCTTTTGAGGGCATAACAAGTCATTGTTCTGTTTCACATTTTAAATGTTGTATTTGATGTTGCATTTCATTCAAATTTGATCTTAATACCGACCGTCCATATAACAAAAACTGAGTCTAGTTAGAAGAGAACATGCAGAGGGCCTACATTGACAGCAAAGGGTGCCCCCAAGAGGGCAACAGGAGACAATAAAGAAGAAGATACGATATTGAGTGTGGGGTCCATCTTTCTCGTGCTGAGTTTTATTAGTCTCTTTACAGTGGTGCGAGGTCAGGCTAAATTACAAAATCGCTTTGGATCATTTCGAAGCATTTGGGCGTACATGATGAGAACATGCAGAGGGCCAACATTGAGAGAAAAGGGTGCCCCCCGACACTTAAAACAAAAGGAAATAATTCAATCCTTTGATGAAAAGTTACAAAACACTTAAACAAGTGTCAAAAAAAATATGTGAAACAAAAACTGATTGTAAGGGCAACATCAGATTTCTATGAGGAAATGTACCAGCAAACACCTTTTGTTGAAATACTGAGTCTAGTTAGAAGAGAACATGCAGAGGGCCTACATTGACAGCAAAGGGTGCCCCCAAGAGGGCAACAGGAGACAATAAAGAAGAAGATACGATATTGAGTGTGGGGTCCATCTTTCTCGTGCTGAGTTTTATTAGTCTCTTTACAGTGGTGCGAGGTCAGGCTAAATTACAAAATCGCTTCGGATCATTTCGAAGCATTTGGGCGTACATGATGAGAACATGCAGAGGGCCAACATTGACAGCCAAGGGTGCCCCCCGACACTTAAAACAAAAGGAAATAATTCAATCCTTTGATGAAAAGTTACAAAACACTTAAACAAATGTCAAAAAAAATATGTGAAACAAAAACTGATTGTAAGGGCAACATCAGATTTCTATGAGGAAATGTACCAGCAAACACCTTTTGTTGAAATACTGTACATGCTGTCCATGTTATCTGCGAGGGGTTTCAGGGTGGTGCCCTACCCCCTGAGTATAAACTACAAGCGACTGACATAGTGATCACCCCCTTCAAAGACCCCACCCCTACAAAACTTCTGATAGACCTCCGAAAAACGCTGGACGATAGGCTACTGATATTTCACATGTAGGCCAAGGCCTATTGTCATGTTGAAAAAAAAATGTCCCAAAGCTATTGCTGAAAAAATAATTGCACGAAGAGGCAACTTCAAAAAAAAGGGCAAAGCTTAATCAACATCATGATTCCCATCAATAAAAACGCTTGTGCCAAATTTTACCAGTATGCTTCTCATGCAACTGACCCCCTCCCCCCCCCCCCTTTCTCTCTCTCATGAAAATCTATGGAGAACGCTAAAGCCCTGAATCAGAGCAACCTGATAGAATTCTACCACTCTGTCCTTCAGAATTTACAGAAAAAATATCGTCCAGTGTAAATACACATTCAAGAAACATTACTTCACGGAAATTTCGAAGGAAAAAAAAAATATTTCAGGGCAATTCATGAAGCTTTTATATTTATCTTAAATTTATGTAATGCATGTTTCCCCTTCCCAATAATTTCACGTTCTGAAAGCTAAAGGGCAGAGACCTTGCACAACAAAAGTCATAGAAACAAAAACATGAAAAATACTAAAAACTGGTAAAAATGGAGAGACTACTGTTGATAATGTCAGGTAAACAAAGCATCAAAAACAAAATTTTGTTTACCTTTCAATAAATAAATACATCACCACAAGTGCAGACTGCCACAGTATACTTCTTAAGTTTTCAAACAGATATTATTCCAGAGTCAAATGCTTAACCGGTAAAATGTAAAAAAAAAATGATAATAGTTTCTGACCTCCCACGAATAAAATGAAATTTGCTTCTTGCACAGTATCGAAGCATTGGACAGGAAAGAAAAAAAAAACCTTTGATATTTTAGATGAGAAACTAGACAAATTTCATAATCATTTATTTTATTTCAATAAAAAACTTACTTTCAGTTTTTTTTTAACGTTTTTGAGATGTCTGATGTTAAGGACCGTTAAATAACATACATTGAACTTTGGTGTTATGGATAAGTGTAAAGATATACATAAAACTAAAAAAAAAACTAAAAAAAAAAAAAAAAAAAACAGGATAGCACAAAGACATTTCTCAAGAATTATTTGTCTGTCATCTTATTTCAGGAAACAGTCAAGTATAGCTCAGGAAATGACATTTGAGGGAAATGATATTCTAGCACAAATAATCGATCACTCCATCTAAAATTGCCTTGATGTCTAGATTTTTCATTCAAAGTATCAAATTAAATAAATACAAACTGACTTTTAAAGAAGCAGGAGAGGACCCATAGCTGGGTCAGACTCCCGGGGAAGGCCAAAATAGGGAGGTGCCCCAAATGGTACATAAGCCATGTATTGTTAATTCTTTCTTTTTCATTCATAAAACTGTAGTGGGTAAAACAATTTTTAGGGGTGTACCTGCCCCCTTCGATAGAGGTCTTGTCAGGAGTGCTGACATACAAACTAAAAAGACAAAATAAGACAGATAAATTGGATACCCCCAACAGAGGCCCTGGAAGCTAAACACAAATTACTTTTTGTTAGGAATAAAATGAAAGTTAATAAAAATGATAAACTGTAAATAAAGTTATTAATATATAATATATATATAGATGTTATTGTAAGCTGTTCTCATGTAAACATTGCCATGTGAATAACTTTAAAAAAAGTCACAGAATAAACTTATATTTTATATAATTCACAACTATGTCCAAGACACAAAACTTGTGAAAGTAAGTTAAAACTTTTATGCCATATTTTTCAAATTTGTTTTTACAGAAGAGGTGGTAGCGATGGACTACACGAAGATGTAGCAGCACTGCACAATAGAACCCCCCGCGTGTGACGTCACAGTGATACAGTGAAGCGCCCTTCCTGAGGATAAACTGCTAAATTTAACATGTGCACGTTGCTTCTCTGCCATTCGATCTACGTGCACCTAGCGTAGCCATACGTGCTGTTCCTTTCTTCTGTCGATATGTGATTTCAACGCAAGGGGGTCTATTTACAATATTTAATATTAGCAGGTACTGTTACTGCCAAAATGCCTTGATGATAGTGTTGTACAGCACTAGCAGCGTACCATACATGATACATATATAGTAATACACTATGGTGCTGGACCACAGGTTTACTCTCATATTAATAGATTTAATAGCCCTGCAAAGATAAAATGCTTTTTATATTATTGTTTATTAATAATGCACTATACAATAGGTGGTAGTCTTGTACTAAAGGTATGAAGTAATACATTAATGCAAAGAGTTTGTCTGAATTGGCTACAATATTTTAGATGATATTAAGTTTTAGGGTTGTATCTTCATCCTCACACCCTCTGGTAAAAATGAATTGTACAAACAGCATAATCAGATTACCACATTACACTGTGGTTTAGTTATTACCACCAATGCTACTTCTAGAGATTTTTTTGGAGGATATCTTGATTTGTCTAAAGTTCATATATTTTTTCCCCTTCTCTTTCTCTCTCTTTCTTTTGTTTTTTTTTCATTACTGAGTCTCCCAGTCTCATCATAAATAAAGCCCTCACACATGTTTGGTTTAAGGACAGCACACATATTTTTTTAAATTGAAAATGAATTTCTGAGGTTCTCATACAATCTGCTACACACAGAGATACACTATGTCTTGTGCACAAATAAAATCATGAAACCATAATACCAAGCTTTTCATCGTAATTCACAATTATCTATAAGCATCATAAACACCAATGCTTTGTTTCAAACAGGATTCAGCTACAATGCTTCTTGTTTATTTTGTTCTTTTTTTTCACTTTTGATATCCTGCTTTGTTCTTGTCTGTGTAATTTTTTTTTCTTCATCATTGTAATTTTTTTGTTTGTTAATTGTTTCCTTTTTGTTTTTAATCATAATTTTGAATAATAGCCCTTTACGTATTCTTCAGCTGAATGGCAGAAGTTTGTCAGATAGAAATTATGAATACAGAAATTTTATTTCAAGCTATTTGACAAAACCATTAAAATAAAATATTCCAATAAATCTCACAAAAAAAAAAAATGGAAGGGAACACAAAATGTCATAATTAAAAGCCATAGTCACATGCTTGCATTAATCAAGTATAATTATTTAAATTTAACTTTAATGTATCTAAATATTTCCCTCAGAATAGATGACTTTATTATTTTAAAGGCTTACAACTCACAAATAGTGCTTGCTGCAGAGAAAATGACAAGCATAAAGCTAAAGTGAAAAATGTACACTTCTATCATGCTGTTTTGAATATTTACAGTATCTTTGTACAAAATACTAAAAATAACGACAAAGTAAACTCCGCCATCACAAGAGTACAATGTCACAGCCGATCTTGACTATGGAAAATATAAGCGACAAAAAGAATCTAACTTTCATGTGCCCCCCATCTGAAGGAGCATGTGAACTAATAATTACAGTGAAATTTGAAGATATATTAAACAGATATACCATTTTATACAACAAGTGGGCCAAAAAACTGGTTCATAAAATATGCTTGTCACGTTAACAGTTTCAGTCCGATTTGAAGTAGTTTAGTATCTGGAATTGAGCGTGGCTTTGTGGCCATTAAAGAATAGTTCATTACAGGAATTCACGGTTATCTGCTTCAATGGTAAGTTTAGAAAAGTGCTTCAACTTTTCATGCAAAACAATGTCAGAACATATCCAAGGGCTCAAGGGTCAAGTTTTGCTTACAGACCAAGGACTCAGAGGCACTCTCAGTGTCTAAAGGGTATTGAGAGGTTTGTTTCTATGACATTTAAAGCAAACACAGAAAATAACTGAATTGAGCTGTGATAAAGAAGGAAAGTCTGTTCATGGTCTTCAAAGTGACAATACTTCCACTGAGCTGTTTTCTTCTTGTTTAACATGGTGACATATATCAGGTTTTGGAAAAGTACCTGGCATGTTGGTACATTTGTAGTTTTAAATAATAGCTAAATCCAATCAGGTGTAAGAGGTAAATTACTGTTTGACACTTTCTCCTTTTGAGTTCTCATTTGTCTTAGATGTACGTAGATACGGTATTTCACAGGATGTCCTCATCTGGATGCTTGGCCAGGTTCAAAAAAAAAAAATTAACAAAAAAACGACAAACCAAACCATATCAAAACTGTGCCAAGTGAGATGCTAAGAACAAACCCATCTCCAGGATAGGTTGGTAAGCCCACCTTACGTCGATATGAGACTTACGATACCAGATATTGGTTTTTGTGAAAACTAAACTCTCTACTTGAATGGGACTGGTGGATTTGTCCTCCGTGACACAGCCCTCTACGTCATCATCTTCCTGATCGTCATCCCTCTCATCATCTTCTCCGTCATTTTCGTCATCACAATGGCAAGACTAGCGCCTATTAAAGGAAGACCTTCTCTGAGATCCATCCACAGGTTTGTGATCCACAGACCATCTTTGAAAGCAAAACACTCTGATGCAGCTGATGGGGAGGGGGAGAGGTGATGAATGTTGAAGTAGCAGATCAGAAAGATGAGAGAGAGGAGGAGAAAAGAAAAAAAGAAGGAAATCACTGGACGAATCTCACTTGTTGGCTGATCTCGTGAGTAAATACCGGGACTCCTCTTCACACCAAAACTGTGTGATTTGCACCCGGCGTACAAAAAAGGGGCCCTCAGTGTGCAACCAACCCGGAGATCATGAAACAATCTGATAACAACACTTTGACGACAAGAAACAAACAACTTTCAACAAACAACAGAGGAGATTCACTGAACAAACACCGGGACTATTGTCAAGAAAACAACTTATGTATTCTTTTTCACATGAGTATAACAACAATACTCCCATCAAAACAATCAACAGACTCACATAAAACAATCATCTGACTCTCAACAAACAATCAGAGTGACTTTCCAACAAAAATATGCATCTCATTCGATAAAGCAATCTGACTCTCGTGATGTAAACAACCTTACTTTCGACACATGAGATAACAACATCTTATCAAACAATGTGCCGCTCATCAATGTGAAACTATTGTCATGCAAATTATCAGAAACAAATCATGTGACAACAATGAAATGAACGACATGACCCTTTGTCGAATGAATAAACATATATCTTGACTCCATTCACATAGGAATCAACCAGACTCTATTCAGAATACCCTAATCAAAAGGACTCTGCTCAGAAAACCTAATCAAAATGACTCTGCTCAGATAGTTTAATCAAAATGACTCGTATCCAGTAATCTTTCTATTCGCCTCAATCAGCATGGCATGCCTCCAGGCAAATTCAGACCCACATCATAACTGAATTCCATATTTTGATTTATGAACAATCAGTCCAAACTACCATACTTGGCAAATGCTATTTCTGGTTTTACTTCTCTGCATCCCTTAGTAACACTTTCTTTTGTGCAGCATTCTTTGCTCCATGATACCCATGAGTTCCTTCCATGAACAATACTACTAAAAAGGGGGTCTGCGTAATGTATTTTTTTACCTGCCAACAGAACAAAAGCTAGTTGCAGAAAGCAGTGTCAGAATAGTAAAGCTCTCTTTTTCAAATTGACCTGCTTCCATCTCGGTAAATGAAGAAACTGGTCGTGATTCATCCCAAAGGCCCTGTAGAAGTCATGATCTGACAGGTGTAACTGAAAATAAAAAAAAAACAAACATTCGAAGGAGAAAATCAAGACAATTAGCAAATCTGACCTGTTGGTTGTATTTATGACAGTAGTAGCACTTTTTACAATTACGCCACAGGGTAACACTAAAGCACGAGTTCAATGTTTAAATGGCCATTGCTAAGTTGCCACATAGAGACATATTGTCGCAAAGGACATGTTTTGTCCTCCTGTCCACCTGTCAAGTAGTATCATAATAGTCTCTGAGAAAAAGCATAAGGAGCGGATGAGGTGGGGAGGGTGCAGGTAACCAGTATCTCACAGTTGAGGATTATACCTGTGGCTATGGGTGGAGAGAAACAGTGAAAATCCTCCCAAAAGGACACAAAGCATGGAACACAATGCAGGACTGGATCAAGCCTGCTGCAATATGGAATCACAAGCCAAGGTGTTTTGGCACAATAAGGATCGTTGGTAACTTAAAGGAACATACCACAGCATTAACAAAAGAAGTCAACTCATGTTCATGTACATTCAACTTCAAACACAACTCAAAATTATTTTCAGTACTTACAACAACCTTTGAATTGCTATCACAACAATTCATGCACTGGATAAATGTACGTATCAAGTAGTGACTCAGTACCAAGGACAATGTTCATGCCACAAATTTTTTTTTTTTTGGCAGATTTAGATGTAAGCTCCCTTTGAGCTTGCTAAATTTTTGCAGCAGATAGCCATGTTGTCTGATGCTTGGGATCCACAATACAGGTTTGTGCTTCATTAAATTTCTGGATATTAAAACAGTGTAACTGTGGTAGAAAGGACATACAAGGAGTGACCAGCTGGAAAACAGACTGACTTAGTTGATTTTATTAAAATTAAAATGTAAATGTCTCCCCCACCTCTAAGTTTGCTCTTGAGACATCTTTTGGAAGTCTGTAATTGGTTGTTAACAACAGCTCAAGCGGATAAATCTAGAGAGGTAAAAAAAAAAACAACATGTTAAAACTGAAAACTAATCATCAGATTTTTTTGCCCAAATGATCGTTAAAACGATCAGTTTTATCTAGACAGTGGGCTTGGATGACTCCAACATTTCTGAAGTTCGAGCACTCATGGCCAAACAGTGTGTGACTCTGATGCTACTCGGACTCCGATTTGTTATTGATTTTAATGACGTCATGGCTGCCGTCTCTACATGTGTAATGTTACCTCTTGAGCAGGAATTCTCCGTCGCACAGAAAAAAAAAATATGTAGGGGATGGATGCAAACAGCATTTGTGGGTAAGAAATGGGATTCCTGCTAATAAGGCTAAGTTTTCAGAAAATCTTTTTGATGTGGTACTAGTGACAACTTACAACTTATCAAGCAAAGAAAAAGACAAGTTTGTCTTTAATGTTGTAAGTTATTAAACTTGCAAAAGAAAATTAATTCTAACTGTAAAGCACACAAAAAAAGGCTCGTTATGAATGTTTTTTTTTTATAATTTCAAAAGTTCGATAGGACTCAAGACTCCAAGGAAACAGAGGTTGGGTCATCACTTTGAGGCAGAGTCGAGTAAGTCCCCAAAGCCTATAAGACAGTCAGCGGAAGATGAGACGATGATTCAATGGAACACCACTGACGTAATCGACAGAAATGTTGAGGACCAATAAAAACAAAAGATTCAACAGACTGGTAGATAAAGTGAATGAAAAATCAGGAGTAATCAACAGAAGATCAGGGGCAATCAACGAGAGATCAGGGGTAATCAATAAGTGATCAGCAATAATCGAAAAATGAGCAGCAACAAATAAAACATCAAGCCATCTATAGACAGTCATGCACAATCAACATGATATCAGATTCATGAAAAAAAGGAGGCATGTGATGAAAAATAATATTCATCTATTTTAAATTCAGAATGGTAGGCATTCATTTCACCAAAAGACATTTTTGACACTTGTGACAAAACATGGGATGTTTGGGGTGTTGAAATCAACTTATTAAATGACAAGATAACAGAGAGTGAGGTGGAATGACGTCTCTGGAGTATATACACAAGCCTCTTGAAGGGTGTTGGAGACTATCTCCAGGTGTAGAGAAATGCAATGAGTCATTATCTGCCAGGAGCAAAGAAGTTGGTGAGTGTCAGAGGTGCTAATTTAAAAGAAGGGCAGCTTAGTTGTAAGGAAAATTTAAAAAAAAAAACTTTCTGTGAAGTCTTCCACTAAGCGAGTCATAAATATTCATGATGTAAAGATTATCAGCAAAAACTAAACTTATCAAATCCACCAAATCTATGCAACTATGGCTTAGAGTCAAATTTTGCCTCAAGTGTATGTCCCACTTTTAAGGAGTCAGTTACATATATTCTGAGTTTTCCTATCCATTCGAGACATTTTTTGGTAAAAGTTTCAGCCGTCTTATTCAGTGACTATTGATAATCTTTAAAAGAGGAATGTCTCTGACATTTTTAAAAGAAGACATCAACAAAAAGTTACACACAGTCTTTTCACAACTATATATCCTGGGGGTCAGGTGTGCAGGGAACCATGGAATGGAGTGTCAACAGTGAGGACATTGGATGTGTTTGAAGTGAGATGCTGCACTTAACATTTCAAGAGGCTATGTTCATGGACAGAGTTTGCACTTTGACTTCACTGAATGAGGTATCAGAGTGAAAATGTCGGGAGATGTTGGCGGTAACTTCAGATGTCGACATGCATGACCTCATGGAGTGAGGTGGAGGGTTTTGTCAACAAGGAAGATGTTGGACTTGTTTGAGGTGAGGTGCTGCAGTTCTCAGGATCTCAAGGGGTTGGGTTAATTATGGAGTGCACTTTGATTTCATGGAGGATGGCATCTGAATATCTCATTAGGTTGAGCGTTACCACCTGGTGGAGCGACTAAATGTGAGGTACATGGGTTTAAAGGTGATATGTAATACTGATTACTCTGCGAAATTCTTTGGATGGCTGCATATGATTCACAGTTATGAATACTGCATGTAGGGAAGGGTGAGGAGGAATGGAGTGTGTGGAAAATACCAAAGGATAACAGTACCACGTGAATATGCAAGAGACTGTACCACAACTCATACGCATAAGGGACACATCAATTATCATTCATGCTACACTAACTAGCTGCACTTTCAGTGACACATCATACGTAGGGTTACCATATCTCTTCAAGCTGAAAGTGGGACATAACTTTTCCGAGATTGATCTGTGGGAGGGTTCCCCTTTGCTCCCCCCCCCCCCTTCATATTTCTTTTGAGGGTACAGAAGGGAGAGAGACCAGTTTATACAGCATTTGTGACACAGTATTAAAGCAAATTTATGGATTTTTGCCGAACATGCAAAAAAGGCAAATACAAGTCAACAGCTATACCAATATTCACTTAAAAAAAAATTGGACCATTTTTCCTAACCGGTCGAGATGCTTACCTTTCCTTTCCAAAACGGGACAATCCCGATTAATCGAGATGGATGATGACCCTATTCATGGGCTACAAGATGGTACATCAAGCTGACACGTTTCACAAACAATGTTACTGAAGATTCACAAATCATAGGTTGTTAAATAAAGATATGCAGCAACGTACCACCGGTGTGTCCGAAGACTGTGACGGAGACGAAGACACAGGTTCCTTCTGGTAACCATAGCAACAAGGTAAGTGGAGGAGAGGAAGATGAAGACACTTGCTTGTTAGTGTGCAGACAAACAATCAGGTTATTGGTATCAGTTTGTTTGTCACTCAATATCACAGGCCATTACAGAAGAAAACACTGGAAGTTTAGGAAACTTTAATTTGTACAGGACTTAACAGCCTAGATGATATGTCATCCTAAAAATAGTGCATGGATATTCAAAAGGTGTTACATGGAACAACTGTCTCAGTGGTGATACTATGTGTAAGGGTGGCAGTATAGAGTTCATGTAGGAATGTCTCAAGTTTTGGACTCCTAAAAATATCTGGGAACAAAATTGAGAGGCAAGTTTAAGCATTTCCCCTAATCCAAAAGTCCAGTTTTATATTTCTACTTTGTGAGATGGAACTGTTGTGTACGATGAAGTTCAGGTTCTGGTGTTGGATTATGAGAAAATCTGATAGATGATCTAATTTTAATTAATTCTTCAAAGTGTCAAAGCATCAATGCTGTGGATTTGAAGATTTCAAGCAAAGTTGACTAGAAGTCAACAGAAGTTTGAATTTACATGTCAGGGTTAATATCTGCCTTTTGAAATACCTATTTGTAATCATATTCGTAGACTCCAGAATTGCCCAGTGATATACCACGTTCATAAAATTTAAAATGTTCTTTGTTTTGAGAGGAATGATGAACATAGTGCTTGTAGGGAATGATCAAACTGGTATTGTAATTGTTCTCTGTACCATCTATGACTTTCAAAACTGTTACAGCGACAAGAAATTTTTAAAGTCCTTTCAGAGCAGATTTCATCTGCTATCAGCTAAATTGGCAAAATTGGCGAAATTGTGATTTGTTCACAAAGATTTTTTCCCCCCATCCTTCAAAAACATCCCTGTACTCTGAAGGCCATTGAACCTACTGTGCAGCGAGCATCGACTCAAGATTGAAAATCTGTAACGAAAACCCACGAAGGGAATTCTCCTGCTGAGGGAATGACTTTTGCGACTTGTGGCTACATTTGTCGCCAGCGCCGTCTCAATGCCGTTTACGAGGGAATCCGGAGGAGATTCGACACTCCTTGCCTCCCATGACGGAGCAAAGAATTACACTCACCGTAATGAAAAAGACAATGTGTGACTTAAACTTTATGGGATACCAATATAATTGATTTAAGAAATTATAAGGCTTTTATAAAACCTTAAATGTATGTACCTTGATTGAATGGGATTTGAAGCTGATTTCGGAAGACAATTGACTCTGTCACATACAAGTGTAATCCACGTTACCAATATGTGAGCTTTCAATGTTCTTTGATTTTTGTTTTTAAATCTATTTTTGGTCAAATTTAGGTTTGTTTATGTACAATATTTAATTGTGCATACAAATGAGAGGGCATAAGTTTGTTTTAAAGTCAATAACAAATTGGGGGAAGGGGGATGATTTTGATTTGGAGAAGATCAAGAAAATTAGTCTAATCTGATTGTTAATGAAAACCCTGTATTTTTCTTGGGGGTTCTACTTAGTTCTACACTGATAGGTATGTTGTCCTTTGATGACATATTTTCAGCAAATATATGACTGTGTTCATGAATTAACCTTGGAAATTACAAATTACAGCCACAATATTGCTGCTGATGGAATCATGCAAGAAAAAAAAAAATAATGGTGCTGCCACCCTTGATGATTGATCAAACTTACTCATCATCTAAGGAAACCAAATGATCTATCTACGAACTGACTGTATTAGAAACATGCATAATGTGCTTAAATACGTACAGCAGGCATGAAAACTGTGCAGATTGTGACATGCAATACTATGTAACAGAAATATTATCACAATGTAATGTGAAAGACATCGTTTGTTAGTTCCTTTTGTGGGTTCCTTTTGTAGTTTTTTTTTTCTCTTTCTTTTGTCACACACAAATAACAGTTGTTGCATGAAGTCATCTACAAACATTTCCATTCATTGCAGTAAAGTTGGAGGTCCATGGTCCATAGTATGTTCAGGGTCCATAGGCAGCATGTCAGTGTCTCTATATGAATTTACATAATAGCGGCAGGGCCCTCAGTTTCCAAGCGACAGCAGTTCCATTATCTAACCATTCTGCTTTTGAACTAATTAGAGGTTATGACAGGTCCACATGCATATATCCTACAAAACTTCTACAGCTTTGACGAGCCAAGCTCCTCCACACCTGCTCTAAGGCACCAAACAGGTTTTTTGTGGAGTGTTCACTAATATTAACTGTGTCTACGTTGAGATTCAGTTTCACATTGACATATGAAGCTGATCAAATAGTACCAATACTGAAAGGACAAAAGACTAGACTTTTTCAAACCCTGCAAATGGCTCGAGGCCATTTACAGCTTGTCGTATATAAAATTCAGGTGCAGTTCACACATTTACTGCATTACCCTTAAATGTTTTATCTCAATTTATTTTGATACTACTAGTAACTTCTATCTCTGAGAATAAAGGTAATCAGGTTAAATATCATTCTTTCTTTTCTTGAAATTCTGTCATTCTTCATTTAATCTTGTGAAGCTATTCAATTCCAGGAGGACACACTGCATCCAACTTATGACTAAAAACTTCTTCTTAAACATGGAGAACTATTGCTTCCAAGTACAACTGAGTAAGGTTTCAATTTTGAGCCACGATTCTTCAATAATGCAATGCCAGGCCATTCTTTCCGTGCATCAATCCATCTCTTTGTTTTTCTTTTTACCTCTTCCTGGAAAACTTACTTGAAGTCTGCTATTTTTCAGCTCTCTTATCTTAGCAGCTCTTAACCTCTCGGCCATTACCTTGTGCTCCATTGAGGGCAGGGATCGTCCCTTGGAGATTCTCAGGTTGCGAAGTTGCTGCTCCGTCATCCTGGCAAGACCGGGGGACATCTCTCCGCTGCTGTCGTAACCGTTGGAGATGTAACCCTCGGACAAACCTTTGGGAGAACCAAGAACGGACATTTACCCTCCAAAATGTAACAATAAAGGAAACGAACAAATTGCGTGAATAAATTGGAGCCATGCATGCAAATCAGACAAGACTACTGCAAAGTCAAAATTTGGAAGACATGGCCATAGCCTATGATGCTGGCAGAGAAACTGCACTGAACATCTGTGAAAACCAAATACTATAGCAAACATGTCAAATGACTGGATGCCATCTCTTTGATTTCTCTGTGATGCCCGCTAATTTCCTTCATGCATCAGTGACATTGAGAGTTTTGAAATCTAAGAAGTAAACGGCTACAGAAGTTGATCTCCACAAGTTGATTGTAACTGAGATTTCTGAGGAAGTCTCTGCACTGTTGACTCTGAACGAGAACACTACATAAAACACTTTACACCTTTGGATTGACTCGACGAGAGGCTTTCAGGTTCATTTTTACGGAATTCAGGGGCAAAAAAAGTCATCAGTGGGAGGTACTTGACCCACTGCCATAGCTTTAAATCAATAATTTTTGGTTGCAATGTTATAGAATCAACAGCATGTAAATGTACAGTTCTGGATGTACTTGAGCAATACGAAAGAAACAAAGTTTAGTGAAAGGGGAGACCGAAAACACTAAAAGAACGAAAATAAGCTCTAAATTTTGAAACTGCAGTGCTCTCCCATGACATTGGCTCTTATGTTTTTAGTTTTAATACTTTTCATGAAAACAGCTGAATGAAAAGAGAATGAGATGGAAGAATTGAGAAGGAATTGACAACCTCCAGCAGAAAAACATAGCATTTACATTCAGGTGTTTTTTTTTCTTTTTGAAGATAGCACTATGTCAAGTATCTTTACTGATGAAAACTGACAAAGATTTGGTCTGTCAATGCACAATTATAAATAACATCATATTGATGAAACAGAAAATGAGTAAAAAATGACAAATATTCACAACTAACAGTTTCTTTAGAATAAACGACTCACTTTTTTGTATTTGTTGTGTCCAGTTTCAGTAGGACTTGCATTTTTGCACTTTTAACATTAATTATGATGGCAACATCATTCGGTTGATCTGGTCTAGTATTTTGATATTATGACAGGAAGAAAACCTTTTCAAAATAGTTGAAACTATGTGGTGAGTCCAAATATTCCATTAATGAAGACACAATGTATGGAAAAAAGACGATACTAATTGGCTTACATTTGGAACACTGTTTTGCGTATCATCCACAAAATAGAAGAATCGCAGTTTTTCAACGACAAAAGACTGAACATACGCAGTCACTGCACTGTCTTTCATTGCATATTACATTCCTAACATTTCTTTCTCAGATACATAACATCCCACCCCCTTAATTCTATCAGCACCATCACTTTGTTACAATTATAATGACTTCATGCATTTTGATTACGAGGATTTGGATAATATTTCATTGAACATCTTCATATTTACCAACCTTCATGATCACTCATGTACCCTGGGCTGTACCTCGCTGATGCGGGCAAAGACCCCGTCTTCTTGTATAGTTCCTGTCAAATGGAAACTTAAAACTGAGTAAAAATGCAAATGTTTACTCTGGATTTTTATAGCTTTATACAATCATAAAATCGCTGTCAAGTACCAATCCACTTACACAAGCAATGCATTCATAGAGGGTAAAAATGGCTCTGACTGACTGAGTGAGTGAGGTTGGTGTTTATGAACAAATGCTGCTTCCACAGATCTGTGTCTTAGGATGGAAGAAATGTTTTTTTTTCCTTAAACATGGGACAGCTCCAGCATTTCTCAATTTCAAAAGAATGTAAGACCTCAGAGATACAGTATTTATTAACCAGCACTAACCTTCCCCACCCTCCCCTTCCCACTGAATTAAGAAATATTGACATAATGCTGAATGGCTGGGGGGCAGAAGGGATAGTTTCTGACAGGCTTTTGTTCTTTTTTTTTTCATTTTGAATCAATATCATCAGAGGAAGACTTACAGGAACTGGTAATGCTGCAACAGAACACAAAAATACATAAAGGATGAGGGTAAGTGGAGGGTGGGGGGGACATAGTGACTGATGGGTTTTTTGTCTTTTCATTTTACGTCAATATCAGACAGGGAGATGTCACAGGAATACCACACAAATGTTTGCCACAGAAGTTACTCACAGAAGGCGTGTGTCTCGACGACGGTGGAAGAGTGGATCCCCTGGGTCCAAGGTAATCTAGAAATATTTAAACAAGAATACACAGGAGGAAAATATCAGTGAAAATCTGAAAAGACTTAATAATTTGAGGAAATTAATCAAGTTGGGCACAAAAAATGACTCCGAATGCATGGCAAAGCCAATCTCTGAAATGAATGCACCAATTCCTACAAGATGAGACAAAAGATGATAAAAATCCGACGGCAATGTGGCAAAATGTCATCATTTCTGTTACTGCCTGCTTGTAAAAACATTCATCTTACAAAGATATGGAAAATATTTTAACCTGCTGGGTGCCAAGTGTATTAAAGCTTTGGTGTTTCATTTTAATAAAACATAAATTAGAATGGACACATATTTTGGTTCTTTCCTCTTGAAAAAGCTCAAACTTTCTTAAAGTTACAACTGAAATGTTGCAAATGTACTAAAATTCTTCAACAAGTACCTTTCACTTAGTGAAAGCTTGTAACAACAGAACCAGAGAGTGATGCCTAAACGTTACTGGATGTGAAAAGGGACACCAGGATGTTACACAAATACATTACTAGAGTTTGTATGGTTTGTAGTAAAACAATCAGTCTCACAATTCCTGCACCAATAGTTGTGCATCCTGTAGGCTTGCTTTGAGAAAGTAGCACGTTCAAAAAAGAAAAAAAAATCGGAAATTTAAGCAATTCTGGACTGCATGATAATAAGAGAGGCCTCTGTAAGGGCATGCATGAGGTTGAAGTTAACTGCATAGGATCCCACAAGATGTAGGACATTTACCTGATCTGGGACAATTCTGATGACAATATAGCACAGAACGAGAAAGAGAGTAAACCAAATGTACACAAAAAAAATTCATTTGGGTAATATTTAATAAATAATTATGAAAATTCATGCTTATGACGGACAACCGCTCTGCCATGATGGCAGATGCACCCTCTTCAGTAGTTCATGCTTCAGTTCATTGGGTTAGTAACACATGCCAGTACACATAATTGAACCTTGGCTCTCATGGTAATGGGACTCATGTTAAGAGTGTATAGGAACATACCACACTGTTGGTACATGTCATTGTTTACATTAGCCACTATGACACGTTGTGGCACTAGCATCGAACAGTCATGAACATGGATCAAGCAGTTACACATGATTGTGATATTTTTCTGTAACTTATGCAGAGACAATTAGACTAAGATGACTCCACAAGTATGGAGCATATACCGAACAATCTGAATAACTACTGATGGTTAGAAGGAGCTTATGTTTCGTAGTATTCACGTGATTGTTTTGTTTGTTAGTTGTTCTTGTAGTTATGTTTGCTTTCCGTCCATCATCCTGCATATCCGTCCATATGTTTACTTGTAGTTTGTGTCGTCCATATAACCTGTAAATATATCACTAACACTTTATGTCTTTATATTCTATCCTGGAAGTTTCGCGCAATTACTTAGCCGTTTGTGGTAGCTTTGTGGATTAGTAAACCTTTCTCGTGCAACGTGAGAACCTTTTCAATGTTTTCAACAGGTAGTTAATAAAAGTTCACATATTCTTCAAAGATTCAAGTTTTCAAGTCTTTCTGGAGTCTTCAGTCCAACTGACCAGACTGGCATCTTCGTAAGAAACTAAAATATAGGCATTCCGCCACTTGAAACAATCTACAACTTTATTTGATGGACTTTGAAGATACATACGACATCGGAAGAATTTGCCATGGAAAAAAAACAACTAATAAAGAAAAAACCACAAATATCACCTTTAAGTCTACATCTACTTGTTCTGATATTTAAGGGTTTAAATACTTGTCTACCTCGGTCAATAACATATTAATCATTAATCCAGGTGTAATTATTGAGATAAACTGTTTTGTTCCGTCTCATGCACTGTCAAACCTACAGTTACTACTGCAAGCTGTTAATTCCCGCCTCTAACAATGGGCCTAAATCAACTTAGGGTTGTGAGTGGCTGGCATTCACTAATACCGTAGGATGATACATGATTAAGCATACAAGCTCACTTACAAACTGACATGCAATTACAGTTTAAGTCAGAAATTAATTCACTCAAAAAGTAACACTCGAGAGAGAATGATTACGATCTGACACAAACGGCAGAAGACATGGTTTCAAACCATCTCAAAAGTGTGCCACGATACATCACACAAATGATGTCCTCTGATAATGTTGCATTTTAGCATCCGCAAACGGCACACAAAATTCTATCAGCACTGATGCTCTAAATTCTCAAAGGTTGGAGCAGTCACAATGCAACTATGACACAGCATCACTACTTGCTTGACTAATGTTAAATCCTTGCTACACAGCATCAGTTTAATGGTTCGATCGGGTCACAAATGCCTGGATCAATATGCAAGGCACTAAACCAGCACTTTAGTTTATGTTGAGATTATGACCTCATCGAGTGTGTTTGGAGAGGCAGCCCAGTCACGGAAGAGTAAACACTAACAAGAGACCAACGGTCGCTCAGGCTACATCCCTTAATTCTCTCTGGAGCATCCTCTTGATGCAGAATTACATGTCATTTATGCATCTTTTACTAAAGGACATTTCATACATCTTAGATCTTTCATACATCGTACATCTTCATGTACGATTCAATTTAGGAGGAGTGATGGATTCTATATTCTTGTCCCACTGCATAATCACATCAGAGAGTACTGACTGTAACAATGATAGCCACGAACAATGCTGGAGGCATCAACCTTAGCAAGAAACCTTAGGAACATATCCAAAATGGCATTTTTAATGTGCAGTATTTTGCATTTGTCACAGCAAGAGTATAAATAGTATGACTACAAAATACGATTTTACAGACATCTAATGCTTATCTGCCCAATTTCTATTTAAAAGTGTAAAATAATGTCCAGAAAGTAAATCTTTCTGCTTTGCATTCTTGGAAATTACTTCCTCTTACAATGTCGGGATAAATTCTGCCCACATTATGAATATCGAAATAAAGTCTGGTCATTGAATGAGAGTACCAGTTTCTAACATAGCAATGGTTGTTTGCCATTTCGCTGGTCACACAAGGCTACCGTACACACGTGTGATACTGTGTGTACATGTGTGACACACGGGAGGATCACATGTGAGTTAATCTGTTTTTACCGTTGCTCGTAAACATCACATCGGTGATCGCTTGAATGTGAAGCAGTGGTTGCATGTGAATAAAATCAACGAACTAAATTGTCTGGCAGACATTTGGTTGAGGATCAAGTTCATGCCATAGTTGCTTGGTAATTAACGTACGTTAGTGGGGAGAAAAGTAACGGAACGTCTGAGCTTGAGAGTTTGTGTCGGAGTACATACTGCAAACTGCATGGACGTGGCAAAACGGCATGAAAACATGTCCCTAGAATGCACAATATGCGGCTTTTGAGTGTGACCTGCACTCCAAACATATTAGTCTATGACATGCATGTTAAAATGGCCAGTCGTTTTCTGCAATTTGGTAAACTCTGTTATGTTGTATCTGTGTACCTACCATATGAATGAGGATAGGAATAATACCTCGTGTAAATGGCACCTGTAACGTATATATGTAAACAGATCCATGAAATTATGACTCCGATCATCCTTTTATATTAAAGACATCAGTAAATAGTACGTTCAAACAGTTATCCAAACTTCTGTACAAAATAGCACGCTATGGTCTATTCACGCAATCTTGGGGTCAAAGTTTTACAGACATATTGATGAACATACTGACAGACACTCGTAGCATGATGCTAGCTATATAGAGGGACTTCATGTGATATCACGAATGTGGTATCGCCAGGCACTGCCCGGCAAAACACGCACGCATCGGGCCTATTTACAGAACTCGCACACCACTATCCATTGATACTATTGTGGCAAAGTATACGCTTGCCCTTCACAAAACAAAGCAGACACATGACAAAGTGTATGCTTGCCCTTCACCCCCAAAGAGAAGCGACCATTTGAAGTTGGTGAAGCCCCTCTATTCAGTCAATCATTATGACGTGCCAGCTGTTTCTACGTGTGCCGAAATTATGTATTGAATGATGAGGTATGCAACATAGGAAGAGGGATATGCAAAAGAATGTATCATCATTAAATGATAATATAAAGAGCACATATCTGCCAAAGACACCCAAGGCACACAAGGAAAACTTACAGTAATATCATATATTTGAAAAGTTAACAGAAAACTGTAAGAAGAGTACCCAGATTTCACTTGAAAGTGAGAAGCGATGCACATCTCTGGAGAGTGATTGAAAGATCGATCTGCACTTTTGGCACTTTCAATAATTTTGAAATGAACTTTAATACTAGCATTACACTGTAAGGTACCTACCATTGACAGTGACATGGCACTCTGTCCACATCAAATAGTACTTATCAGTTCCATGGTATTTCTCCACCTGAAATCTGACGTGCGTTCAACGAATGAGGGTCGATCCAGAAGTGGTGGGGGGGTTTGATGTTCGCTCCCGGAAATTTCAAAACTTAAAATTTTCATGTGCCAAGGTGGATCGATATCTGACAAGTCAACTCTAGCACTTAACTGAATACATACTGGTGTGCCACGAATTTGTGCCTTTGTGACACTCATCCACAATGGGTAAATAAAGTGTCCCCCATCCAAGAAAAAAATCCTGAAACTGCCCTTGGTGTTCAATCTGCATTTTGTTCCAAGATCTAGTGCAAATGTTTCCTTGCTCGATGCGATCTGTAGGCCTACGTCTATTTAATGACACTTTCAGGTCTCTAATGAACTGCACCATACATACCTACGTAGAAACATCACGCAGTAATTACAAATCACTCCTCACCTGAGTAATAAGAGTTGTCGTATCTGGGATGAATGTTTGGTTCTTTGTTTGCAGATGGCGTCCTGGAAGCACTCCGCGGATCAAGATTCTCTGCGTCCTCTTTTTCAAGTTCGGCTCTGATGATTTCTTTTCCCAGGGCGGAGTCGACCTGTTCTAACTCCTTTTTCCTTTTGTCTTGCCTCGCTTGGTCCGAGGGATCTAACAAGTCGTTCATTGACTTGCTTTTGTTCCTTCTAGGCACCAAGGACAGGAGCGGAGGTCCAGGCCACTCTGGCCTCTCGACCTTTGGTATTTCGTTTGGTCCCGGCCTCTGTGCAGCGGAGAATTTGGCTTGTTGGATGATGAAGTTTGACAGGTTTTCGTCCTTGTGGGGTTTCAGTTTGGGTCTCAGACCATCAAAGGCACTCCTCGGACGGGGGCGGAATGGTCCTGTGGCATCCAAAAAAAAGTAACATGAGTGTCACTTTAACGAAAAGGTTTGGTCAGCTTAAAATAGTCAAAGTTTAAACTTAAATAAAACATTAACATTATGCTGCAGAGAATGTTCACTTAATTGCTATGAATCACTTAAAGTGAAAACCGATTGATCTACCAGGGGAGAAAAATGCGAGAAGAAAATGCATTAAGCAGTAAGTTTGCCTGTCTCATACCTTTTGCGTAATGAATTATTAGCTATATTACAGGTGTTAACTTACAAGAGAAATGACAAGAAGAATAACAATCAAACTGCCGGAATGAATCGCAAAATCTTGACATGAAAAGCCATCAGAACAAGGAACAGTCATTACTGATAAAACAACATGGAGATGTAACATATACCATAGGCAAAGAGATAAAGAGCCAAATCAAGTACCAGAAGTAACAGAAGTTAAAATATGAAGTTAAACCAACATTTACAGGTGATTAGTGTACCCAGACAACATCGGGAAATGTCAAGTCCCGTCAATCAAACACGAGCCTTGAAACAAGAATAGCACAAGATTCCAAAAGAATAGCTTGCAAATGAAAACAGTCACAATCACCTCAGCATTTTCTTAGTCATGCTGCAGTGATATAGTTCTTCCCTGATTTAGATATAGCAGAAAGAAATACATGTACAATAAAAAAAAAGAGAAATATGTTTGAATTGCAAATCACTCTATTATGGACCGTATTTACCTCTATAAACTGCAAAATCACCACTGCTGGTTGGAGACACATTTCCTGTGAGATAAAAGGATATATTCGGCTTTTAAATGAAAAGCAAAATGCATTTTTATAAGGAAGAATCACGTATTAGTACAAACGGATCTTCATGTAGTGTTCTCTGTCATTCATTTGGTTATTTCCCACTGTTACCATTCAATTGTTATGTCCATTCTGCATCATGTGATCTACAACATGTAGCAGAGGTCAGTATCAGGTCTAAAGCCCAAGCTCTCTCAAGTTCCTACCACCATGAATGAATATGGTAGCATACCTTCATTGATCCGCTTTGTAGGACCGTAACGTGATTGGGCTATCAAAACAAGCAAACTTAGGTGGGTCAGGAAAAAGAGTTAGCCAAAATGTTTTTCTACAGCTGTAACAAATTTTGGTATATAAATTAAGAAGAAAGCAAGTACACTGTTCACATATTTATATCACATATTAATATTTATATATTGGTGCAAGCTAAAATTTTGCTGCTAGTATTATAGGCTTCAAAGCAATCTTCATCCAAGAAAAAGCATGTTGTAGTAAGTCAAACAATATTTAAATAGCCAAAGTTGGTTTACATTTAGTTAGTGGGAAAAATGTGCATTATGGATCAACTATCAAATAGGGTGTCAAAGATATCAGCAGTTATGTGCTTTCATATTGCAGAGAGCAAATCAGTGAGTTTGCTGAACGTTTTACATCGAGAACCATTGATACATATTCACACAAGGGTACACAAAAACTATACGTCAGGGGGGGGGGGAATCTACTTCTAGGTTTATAAATTCATTTAATTTGGTTATTCCATGCATACAGCATCAATGAAAGTGTTCACAACAGTACAGAAAAACAAAAAAGTTCTGGACTTCGTTGACAAGTTTATCGATCAGTGGATGGATCCGTCAAAGTTAGAAATTTGTAGCTTGCTACTTACTGTCTTTATTCTAGATTTGAAATTCGGTTGTTGCTCTTGATTTTAAGTTTGATGGTTTGATAGATATCATTCTGCCTCTCTGAGCAAGATCTTGCTATTCATTTCAGAATCTCGTTACCCCAAAATTCCCAGGGGTGGGATATTTCGTGTGAAACTTGTTTTTTTGAGAAAAGTGGTTGTAATTTGACAATCTGACACTTCCTGGCTATAAAGCTTTCCCTTTCAGATACACTTCTTTGACTTCCTAAATTGCCGCTTTGACTTTGATATTTTGCAATTTCTATTTTGACATGATTATTTACATCGTGGTATATTTGAGCAAGTTCATCACAAACCACCAGGCTTTTGTCAACATTTTCGTTATGTAGATAGTTTTGATATTCAAAATACTGAATATATTTGATGCATGGTTTCAAATACTAGAAATAATCCATTTACAGGGGGTTTTTCACATCTCTACATTAAGAACTTTGAGCTTGCATTGCTGTAGGCCAGTTTACTCTCATCCACCGCCATCCACCCCACAGTAACAGTGGCCTCCATATCTCTCTTATGACACAGTGGGGAATACATTCGACCATCCAAAATTTTCATGCCAAACAATTTGGGCTAAAGCAATTAATAACAGGGAGGGAGGAATTAAAGTGAAGCAATTTTGCCGAGTGTTTCAACAAGAAGACTGAAGGTGCAAAAGACATAGAAATAATGACAACCCCACACTCATCATGTTTACATGACCTGGTTAAAAGTTATATTGGCGTGAAAGCCCTCCTGGTACTCAAACGGTTTCACTGAGAGGAAAGTCAACTTCACTCTCATTATTATCTGCAAGCAGGACATGCGAACTGAGATTTACAGTGAGTGCCCCTTATCAATGAAAAATGAAGTAGGTCTGGGAAATGATTCAAGCTAGACGGAGTTTGCGCTATCCCTGCAAAATTGTCAAAGAGCTTTGTTTCAGCTGGAGTCACTTAATTAAAATATAAGGCGGCATACTTCTTTGAAGATAGCTTCACTCCTTTCACTGTCATTTTCAGACAAGGTTTACTTAATTCTTGATATTCTTCCCATGGATATTAGGGCTTCAATGATTGAACAATTGTAGTGCCAACCTACTTTGTTTATTTACATGCTTATATTTTTGCATGAATTTTCTCCATTGTGTAATCCCCTTGTTTATGTTTCAACTGAGCTAAGTATTTTTTATCCATCAATTTTATCACATCCCACTTCTGTGGTTATGTTCTGTTGAAAGTTTCTTTTTGTTGAAACAGATGGAGAATTAGAAAAATTAGGATGTCAGAACGAGGCATATGGGGGAGAAGACTAAGACTTATTTGAACTTCAACGACACAAGAAAGAACAAAAATATACACTGTGAGAATAGTGAAAGAGAAAGAAATATGATATTATTGGTAACAAGTGACAGATGCTAACACTAACTATAAGTGACCGAAAGAAATATTAATATAAATAAAGAGAATAATTGAATTAATTGAGTTAATTTTTAACTCATGCAATCATGATTCCACCAGTCAGCTACGATAATTGACACATGGTAGAAGGCATGCAAAATGCATTCAAGAAAGAATTATTCATGAAATGATTAATCAGACTTTGGAATATGGAGTATCTTCTCAGAATGGTAACATTCTGCTTGCCCTGATGTTTAATCTTGCTTTCAAAGTAAAAAAAAATATAGGCATCAAAGGTCTAATTTTCCTGGGCTTCTTTTTTTTTCATTGATTTTGAAAAAGCGTTTGATTGCATGGACTGGGGTTTTATCGATAGGGCTTTAGCGTATTTCAAGTTTGGTCCCGATTTTAGACGTTGGATTACAACCTTGTGCAATGACAGCAAGTCCTGTGTGTGTAACAACGGTTACTCCACCGGCTTTTTTGACATTCGTAGAGGTGTTAGACAAGGTTGCCCCCTCAGTCCGTACTTATTCATAATTGGTGCTGAAATATTTTCTAGGCTTATTTTGCATAACAATCGTATTACAGGCATCACAGTGCTTGGTAAAGAAATTAAACTTTTGCAATATGCAGACGACACCACTATTTTCTTAGATGGTTCTAAGTCCTCTACAATGGAACTGTTAAATGTTCTAAATGTGTTTAAGTCAGCTTCTGGCCTAAAGGTCAATTTCAGTAAATCTTTCATTTTTCCTCTTGGTAATTTAATTAATCAGATTCCTGTTCACCTTTATGATCTTAATCTTACCGTTAGTAATGGTCCTGTTAAATTTTTGGGCATTAATTTTACTCATAATGGGAAAGATCTTTTTCGCCTTAACTATATACAAAAACTATCTAGGCTTAAGAACCAGCTCAGGATCTGGAGCAATAGAGACTTGACTCCAATAGGTAGGAACATTATTGTTAAATTTTTTGCGGTCAGCCATCTTGTTTATCTCTTTCAAGTTCTTCCTGATCCTCCCAAAAATTTTCTCAAAGAGGTCCACTCCACTATTTTTGATTTTATCTGGCAAGGTAAGCCAGATAAGGTTAATAGAAATACGATGATAAATCCAATTGACAAAGGTGGGCTGGGGATTATTCATATCGAAAGTTTTGCTTACGCACTGAAGACCTCTTGGATTAAACGTTACATTGATCACTCAAATATTGGTTATTGGAAGTTATTCTTTAATCATTATCTTTCTCCTTTTGGAAAAGAGTTGCTCTTCTACTGTAATTACAATGTAAATGATGTCAACAATACTAAAAATACCTTTTTAAAGCAAGTTTGTATGGCTTGGAGCAAAGCAACCTTCTCAATTCCTTCTGACAACTTTGGCACTCAGATTATTTGGAACAATTCTTTTATAAAAATTGATAATTCAATGCTTTTCCTAAAAATACTTTATCATGCTAATATTTTCCATGTTCGCGATTTATTCTTAGAAGACGGTTCTCAATTTTCTTATAATCAGTTTCTTCAAAAGTTTAATCTTCCTAATTTTCCTTTTACCACTTTGCTTGGAATCTATTCCGCAATTCCGGCGTCATGGAAACAGGCCATCACAGATGACAACAATAATTCTAACGATCATATTATTAATGCTATTTCCAATTATCCCAGTGTTTCTAGGCTTACGTACCCCCTCATCATCGATAAGATAGCCCTTCCCCCTCCGGCCAGTAATAAGTGGAACATCCACGTCTTTATTAGGGATGATGAATGGAATAGCATCTTTAAAACCGTTTTCTCTACTCTCCGTGAAACCAAAATCCAATATTTTCAGTTTAGGTTCCTTCATCGAATCCTTGGTACTAATAGACTCTTACACCTCATGAATAAATCTGATTCGGATTCCTGTACCTTTTGCCATAGAGAAGTAGAAACCATTGAACACTTATTCTGGAATTGTGGTATTACTGCTAGTTTTCTTTTAGATGTCGAGCAACTTTTTCTAGGGAGGCAATTTGTACTTACTAAAAAAGATATTTTTTTTGGATATAACCTAGGCCACTTTCATCCCTTAAATTTTCTAATATTTCACTGTAAGTATTATGTTTTCAATTGTAAGCTTAGTAAAATTATACCTACTTGTAATGAATTTTATTATAAAATGAAATTTACTATTAAAGTAGAGAAATACTTAAGTTTAAAACCAAACGCAACCAAAAAGTATCTGGCTAGATATAATAAGCTTAAGAACTACTTCGCTTATATCCCCAACCTTTTTGTCTAATGCATAGTTGCTAGTATTTTAAGGTTATGAAAAATTGTTCACTGTTTATACTACCTTCCTCTTTTTCACTTTGGAATACCTTTCCTTTACCTTTTACGTTTTCTGAATACTTGGCTTCATTACACTTTTCATTTAAACACTTTTTTTAGAAATTCTGCTCTTCCAATTTGTCCCATTTGCTTTGTACATATGTTATTACTTTACGTTGTTACCATTATCCTGTTTGTAAATAATGCTCATTGAAAACCTGATAATTCCATGCAAAGGAACTAAATAAAAGATGGAGAAAAAAAAAAAAGGTCTAATTTTCTCGGTTGCAAAGTGGAAACTGACGGCTCATGAAAAGGTTGCATAATCACATGGTCCAAATGTCATCTTTGAATGTTCATTTTATGTCAACATTCACTTGTTAATCTCTAAATTGCCACTGCCAAATATCCTAGCTGGAGCACATAAATTGGCCAAATATTATGTGTGAAGGGGGGCATCTTGAGCTTTTTCCTAAAATTACCTAAATTTTTCCAAACCTGTCAAGTTTCCTTCACATGTCAATGACAAATGGTCAAATTAAAAGGATTCCCAAGTGTCACATAAAAATGAACGTTACTGGGTGAGTAATTTTTTATATGTCACAGTGGGTTCTGCTTTAATTTTTGGGCCATAAGTGCAACTAAGAACAAAACCTGTTTTCTCAAATTGTGATAATGTTTCATTACAGTCACCTCTGCAAGAACATTGGGAGAGAGAAAGTGTTACTCTTTCAAAATTCATCACAAATACCAGGTAAAGAGACTTTTACAGCGAGCAAGTATCTACTTTCCAAGAGGAACAGGTATCACACACAAAGGAGAATCCATTTAATTAATCTATCAAACAGTGAGAATGGCCGGTTTAGGTTCTCACTAAAATTAACCTTGTAATATTTGATCTCAGTCTCCTTAAGAGGGCATAGTACATCTGTAATTGCAAAAATAGTTTTACGAAGCGACTGAAATGACTTCACTATCTTGATATTTTAGAAAGCAAAGTACTGTCTCATGGATTAATGAAATGCTGACAGGTTGAAACACATTATAAGTTAGTGAAAGGAGATCAGGTCAATAAAACTTTTAAGAGAAATCTGTAGGGCTGGAATTTTACTTTGATTGGTTAAAAAGAGACCTTAATGCGGAGCTGTTTGAGAATGTTGAAGGAAACCTTGCACATACTAATGAAGGGTGTCCTTATTGGAGCTGCCACTCAATAAAAGCCTCAGTTTTTGTTCTTCTGCTTTCCGGTCACAATTTAACTATGTTATTTACTTTTGAATGATAATTTCTCTCTTTACATTTTAAGTGTGTTAACTGAATGACAGCCATGTGTTCACTTTAATATCTTTTTATCTTAGAAAGCAAATACCATATCTTGGAAAACAAAATGTTACCACTCAAAAGTATAAAATTCCTTAGACATTCAAACATGCAACAGGCATTATACTAAACTGTAGTTCCATGTGATGTTTTGCATATGTTTATCACATTCTGTACACATCTCAAATTAGTATGACTTCATTCAAGCAATATACCAGTACGAAAACTGCAAATGCAAAGAGAGACACCTACACTATTAGATGGATTTTTTTAATGAAGGATTGGCAAATATGAGAAATATTTCATGAGGTTGTATTTTTCCCCCAAATAAGCCTCAAAGGCATAAATCCTTTGCAGATTTTTGGTGGAAATTGACTTCAAATAATTTCAATTTACTTTAATTTACTTCTGATTAATCAATTCCTTTAGATCCTTAGTTTGAATTGCCATACTAAAAGTGGAACATACAGCACATGCCCATACAGAAAATTTGAATTTAAAGTGACTTTTTTGATAACTGGGTGTTATTGTAAAATTTTGGTTTAAACCACTTTCCACTCAAGTCTTGGCAGAATGCCGAATTTTTGACTCATTTGCAGAGGGATTTGTTAAGTAAAGTATGTGAAGTCTTTTGCACAAACTACCCATCCTGCTCTAAATCAGACAAAATTTCTTTAAATCCTGTACAGGTATTTTCAGACTCAGGCTTGCATCTCATACACACACACACACACACACGCACACACACACGCACACACACACACACACCGACGCACATGCAACACGTGCAGCATTATACACCAAATGAAATGCATAATATCAATATGAAGAAAAATGCAGACTTTACCGTTAGGTTTGACAAAAGCTGATATGACGTAGAAGGATACGACCCATGACGAGAGTGCAGGTAAACATTGATGGACAAAAAGATTTGGCAAGCAAGAAAAGTGGAAAGACATCGGTAAAAATGAAGAAAACAGAAAAAAAAAGAAAAATGAATTAAGTATTTGTAGGCTTTTAACAATTTTTTACTTCACGGCAGACTCAAAAAGAAGACAATTCCTTTGAAAAATAATCAGTAAGTACACATATGGGCCATTATAAAAAGAATTAAAGAGTGTTAAAATTCTATCTATTTTTCTATCGATTGAAGGGATGAGATAAGTCAACTAAATGAATTGGTATGCTACAGTGGTTCATGAAAGAAGATAAGTTGAAGGAAAAAAGAAATTAGAAGAGAAATATACTGGAGTGAAATCTCAGGTTAAGAGGCCTTATTCTTCAGAATGGTGCAGACATTTGTTTGAGGTACGTTGAAGTAAACCTTGTGCATAAATAAATTTGCATCCTAATGTGGTGTTACTCATGAAGAAACTCAGCTTTCGCTCTTCTGCGCTTCTCCAGTTACAATTCATGTTATTTACTTGCACTATTTGTATTTAAGCCTATCAATTGGATGACAACAACATGGGGAAGTCATTTATGTGTAGTAAGTATTTAAGTGTTGCTAAATCTCATTGAACTAAATGGTGTGGTGTACAAACCTGAACTGCATACCACACATCGCACATAACCAGACCATTGGATAGTGAACTAAAATGAGTAAATTGAGAACTTAAAGATTGTGTCTGGGAGAAAAATCACAACAATAAGTCAAGAGGTTTCATTACAGCATTACCATCATAGAATGCAGCATAATCACAGGATAAAATTAATGATCCACTGGCATGGTGTGTTACTGTACACCATGTATCAATATTAATGTGACTTACTACAGGTGATTCTTAAACGGTGACATAGGCATATCATTCCATATTCTGTTGTCATAAAGGTGAAAAACAAAAACAAGACAAAACGAAACAGAAGGGAAGAACAAAGCCAAGTGAACGGAAAGATGCGAAAGACATAGAATTGTTGTCAGCTTATGATTTTGAGAGAAATACGTGAGCTAACAAATACATAAAAAACAACTGATCATAACTGAACACAATGTAATAATCTCCCAGAGAGGATTTCTGTTCTTGGGGTTTATGCCTGTCATTTTTGTACCTAACCTTGTTTGATTCCTTTCAGATATTTATACCTGTCATTTCTGTATTTGAACCTTGCTTACATCTTCTCAGATATTTATCCACCTACTTGAAACATTTACTTCACAACATTTAAGCAGCTTCTGAGGATACCTTTGTGAGGTGGAAGCGACCACGATTACATTTCGCCGAGAGACGACGGTGGTTCTATTACCGCTGAGCGTATTGTCTCATATTCAAATGTGCTTTTTGTTTTCTCAAATTATTCATAAATGACATGACAGACCTTCTGCCGCGATACTGAAGAGATTGAGGAACTGTTCGGTCCTGTTTTGTTTTTCAAGGAAAAATATTTGCCACCGCGGACGCCTTGGTGTGGGGATATTGCGTTTCGACTCATCGATTGCGAGGTGATCGTTTACACATCCTCTTTCTCGCCGTAGTAACTGTATCCTTCTCTCACAGTTTGATGATCAGTCTGTGTCATTGACGGATGCAACCCACCTGGCTTTTAATAGCTGCATTTACCATGGAGAACGATTGCATTTTTATGGGACCTCTCAACTGCTGCTGTGAAATACAGAGGCATCACTCAAAATGTGACATCTATTTATTGGTTCCATATGGACTCCTCCAAATAGTTTGCAGAACTTAATCCTTCTCTACATTGTAACATAATCAAAAATTAACTGTCACATTCTCAAAGGTAAATTGACCCTTCGTGAAAGATACAGCAACATTCAAAAAACGGGGTGTGCTGCATTCCTCTTTGACTGTCCCTGTCTCGTCAATTCAGCAATGTTCCTCGAAACATTTGGTAATGCCAGCTATATCAACAACAGTCCTCGTTACACCTTTAGTCACGTCAATTTTAATGTTCGTAACAGCATGTAATGCAACTCCCAGAGGGTTACTCCGTCAAATATAAAAAACTTTAAAAGAAGGGTATGATCCTGACAGGACAAATTTGAATTGACGACGCATCCTGTTTACGCGACTATGCTTTATGACCGGTGATCAATCGATCGATGCTACTTAATTATTCTCAATTTGCCACAGATGAGTACAGCCTTTAGTGTGAAAGTTCTTGCTGTTTTAAGTCATGCATTTGAGGTAATTACACCAGAATGAAGTTATCGAGAAAAAAAAAAACAACCACAGGATTCAGATGAAGGAGTTTACCTGTCCATTCAAGTAATGTTAACTCTCAGGACCAAGATGGGTCAAATTGTAATTAAAGTTGATATAAACATGCATTTTATACAAAATTGAAGTTGAAAATGTATCTCAAAATGTTTGAAAATGCAAACAACTGATAAAGGCAACTTTTATATAGCTAGTGTTTTCAACTTTTCCTTCAGATTATTGCCATCTTTTCTTGTATTTTTCATTTTTTTCTTTCTTGTACTTAAAGACCCATATCCGTGACCAAATAACTGAAAGAATCTGCACTTTTTTAAAGCTGGTTGGTTAAACATCACGCGTCCAGCTTGAAGTGAGTAAAGTCAGGACAGAGAGTTGAAAGTAAAAAGTTAATGAACTCGTTCAGTGGCAAATAAACTGATTATGCAGTTTATGAAAATATCTGGAAAATGTTGTTACTTCTGTGGACTTTCAAGTTTAGAATATACAAAGAGCAATTTCTGATGGCACATTATTAACAACTTTTTAATATTAAAGGGAAATAGGGCGTTTGTTTTACATAAGAAATCCATATTTTTAAAACCAATGTTTATGTATGCAGAATGATCGATTATTCAAAATAAGGAAGGACACTAGTCTTTTTTTCCAAGAAATAAATTTCTCACAGATAGAAACTCAGTTATTTATTGCTCAGCATTAATTTGTTCACCCAAACTTTTCAAAATTCAAATGATGCATATTCCGTAACTCATCACATGCATAATGTTTTGAGGAGATGAAGCTTTGGCAGATGTTTACTGATGAGACTGAATGGTTTAATAATGACTGAAGCTATTTCTTTAGTATGTCATGTTGGTGTATTCTAAACGCCCTATTTCCCTTTAATGGCAGAAATTTATAACAGCATACCCCAGAACAGTTGAACTGTAGCAAATTGCTCACTGCACTGCTACTTTGATGTACCACAGCGTTTTTATCTTTGTACTTGATAATATTTCCTTTTTATTTTTGTGTCCACCGATCAGTTGCATGAAGTGATGAGATTAAAATGGAAGGGATCACCGCAGAACACCTATTTTGTTTCAAGACTCCAAGATGTTTCTGATTATTGCAAACGCTAACCTTGGACTGATTATTACTTTTCCAGCCAGCCATCGAGGTGATGTTTGTCACGTTCAATTCCCATGTTTCCAATCACGAAAGCCATTCTGCAGCTTTTCACTAGGATTTTAAACATCCGTCAATCACAGCAGACACAAACCATCCATGTGTTAACTTTTATTGGAAACTTACTACAAAAATATTGAGGATCTTCCAAATTTGATATGTTTTGTATTGATCACATATATTTACCATCACTTCTAACATTATTTATTTTTGTAAGGGGTGTGAGGGGGTAGATGTGGGTGTGTGGCTGCACACCCGTGGAGATTTGTGAGTTGCATTCAACTTTAAAAAAAGAATACTGTTTACTCTTCAGCTTCTCATGACTCAAATAATTGAGAAGTTTCTAATCATGCAATATCTATGTGCAATAACTAAATACCTTCTCCAAATTGTGCAAGTATACTGATGTCCATATTTCCACCGAAGATTTCCTCCATAAAGCAATGGTAAAATGCATTGTTAGAATGACGTTATGCTGACAGCCACCAAGACGGACACTACGTGTTGCAACTGATCAATCACTCACCACAAGAAAAAAAAAAATGGAAAAATGCCCCCATAAATTGGAGTGCCATTTATGGTCAAATTGATTGATTTCAGCTTTGGATTATACTCACAATAACCCCATCAAGACAAGGACAAGTGAAATGTGTGGATAAAAAAAGGACTCAGAAGGTACATGTGGATGTGAATGTAACCCAGACACACGTGTAACGATGCCAATTATGAAGGACATGAGCTGGGACCAACAAATGTTGATTCCTTTGATTAAATTCTCATTTCATTGCTGATGTTGGACACTTTAGACACCTGAATGCCAGGAGGCTATCCATCATGGTCACTGTGCTACCAACCTCATACCGAAGGATACAACGTTGAAAGCTGTAAAAAGGTGTGATTTGAACACTTTCCGTGTCTAAACATTCTACACCAAAATTTGAGGTTAGGTTTGATTCAGTGGGGACTGGTGATTAAAGGGGGTAGAGGGAAGATATCATTTCAAAAGTTAAACATAAATCATTTCCTGTTTTGTCAGAACATAAAGGCAACTTTACAATAGTCACTATGCCTGTTAATTGTTAAGATGGAGAAGTAAACCAACTAAATAGCCATGAATGAGCTCAGAGACCCCCCATCATTTATCTATCCTTACCTGGTGTGTGGAAATGTGGTGCTGAAGCTGGTTCTGGTGTTTTCTGCAATGGCCTCGGGTAGATCGGTATGTCGTCGTCGGGGGGCAGGTAACTGATGCAGAGGTTGGGATTTTGTGGGTTCATGCTATTTGACGATTTAACTGGCGACTCCTCGAAGTTGGTCTGGAAAATAAAAAAAAAAGGTAAGAACCAACTGTAAGTCATACTGCTAACATGAGTAGGACAATGAATTACCGAAACTGGCTTTCTGCTCCAGTTTTGTTAAAATCCTGGTGAAATCGAGAAATTACAAACTTGATCAGATGTCAAACAGAGAATTGACATGGGACTGAGCAAGAAAAGGCAAAAATTGTGGCTTACTGAAGTTTTATTTCTGTTGTAATCATACAAGAGGGCATGCTCCTTGATCTGTGCCGGTGAAAAGTGGTAAAACTGCGGTAAGAAGAAAAACAAGAAAGTCAAAAGACTGTGATTCCTTGCCAGTATTCATGAAGAACACACTACAACATGTACATACTGTTCCAATTTTGAAATTCAAACACCTTATCATCCCAGAGAAAGTATATGCCTACACTACCCTCATTTGACCACTGTATGTATTAAGCAGCTTTTTCCTAATTTGAGCCTCAAATGAAATTTGACCCCCAACAAAACTGATGGGAATCATCTACTCACTATGACTAACCCATGAGCTAAGAAGGAAATCAGTCAGTTATATACTTCTTGAGATACCGTGTTTGCAATTAAGGTTTTCACAGTTTGACCTCTGGTGACCTGAAATGACCTTTGACTGCCGCCTAACACAATAGGGATCATTTACTCAATATGACCAACCCACACACCGAGCATGAGATTGGTCAAGTTTACCCTTCTTGAGATATCATGTTTGCAAGCAAGGCATCACGTACACACACAGATACAACATCACCATCGCATTGATTCCTTTCACCTTCGGCAAGGAATCAAAAATGAAAAAGACACTAAAGAGTGATCAAGTTCATGTAATCAATCATTCCATCGACTATTTAAGATATTTCAAACTTACCTTAATACCTCCAGCACCAGTAGTATTACACAATACATTTAAATATTTTAATACCTTTCAATTTTAAATTTCAATCACTTAAATATCTCAACATGTTAAACAATAAACTATACAAAGCAGTAAAATAAAACAAGATTTGTTTTGAAAGATGGTATTAAAGTCAGTGGATGATTCTTGGTATTTATCAAGGTTAATCTGTCAACTCAATAGGACTTTGATATTATTACTTTTCCATGGAGAGAGGGAAGAAAGGTTCTGGCGGCTGAGTTGTAGTCGAGTCCAGGGGGTCCAGGGCCGGGCTTGAACAGAGGCTTGAAACACTATACGTATAAAGGCCTCAAGGATTCCAGGCAGCTCGAGGCCTGAGAAGTTGAGTTCGAGGCCAGCCTCGACTACGACCCTAGGAAGGGAACAGGTGCTGTAGGTATTCATGGCAAGGGAACCATATTGGTAACCAAGACAACCCACAATGCATACATACCCCTTTTGAACAATCAGGATGCCATATTTCAGTCCCTGTTAAAATGAAGGAAATGAAAAACAAAAAAAAATTAATAAGTTTGACTTATTGTATGATTTCATTACAAAAATTCTATGGTGTGAAATTTGGCTCATAACAGATTGCTGGTCATGTCTTCCACAGGACGAAAGTCGGTCTGCGGTGAAGAGAATCCTTTTTGAAACAGAAAACATGTCTAACATAACTGCCTGTCTTAGTTTATACCTTTGCAATTGTTGTGTTTCTGATATTACTGCCATAAAAAGTACGTTCATCGAAAAAAGTTCCAGTTGCAGCAAAGAAAGATCACAGGTGGTCTTGAGTTACATGTTTCTTTGGCTTTACTTGAAAAACCCATACCCACGACGTGTGCCGAAATGTCTACCGAAAACTTTGAAAATAATTAATGTTTTGTTAGAAGAAAAAAAATCTACATTTTGCTTGAATTTCTCTCCATTAAATGTTTAATTCCATATTTTATTCAATTGAAGAATTCTCTCCCTTCAACCACAAACACAACGAGTTTTTGCAATTTTTTTTTTTTTCTGACACCCTGTAATAAAGCAGACACCCACACAACGTTCAAAACAACCTTTTTTGTTTCTGCACGACGAAGAACAGAAAGTAAATGAAAAGATATTCCTAGTTCTAAAGGTAGGTGAATCAAACTGATGTTTAATTAATATCACAAAACCCACCAGCAAATTGCTGCACATGATTTTGAAAGGAAGCACCTAACTTTAACTCAAAGCTCTAAAGTATTTGAAAAGTAATCTATCACTTGTGCACATAGTGAGGACAAACATTTTGGTATTTGCGCATTACAAGGAACCATCTACTACAGATTAATGTGAAATTGCATCTGTGTGGAATTAGGAACTGTCGTGAATTACATCTTTTAACCAAAGGCGAAATTCTCCAGGGAATGGAAGACGAACTTATTTCAACAACTGATGAAAACAACTGATGACCTCAATAGTTTTAACAGAAAGAAAAAGGCTTTAAATTAGATCTCAAAACTCATTTCAATAGTCTTCTTTAATTGGGTCAAGACAAGTAGTGTGACTCTGGATTCACTGTTAACGTTATGTAGATGCTGAAAAATCTGGAAAACTGGAAAGATCTCCTGAAACAACTAATCAGCCATCCATTCTCACAACTTAATACTACATCAAGTTTCAGGAGATGTCACGTATATGGTATTTTCTATGAATGATGACAAAAAACTGAGCAGAAAAACCATCAGAAACACTCACAAAAAGATAATTTAAAGAAGAAAAAGAAAACGACTTTGTAACAGAATGTATTTTGAGAACTACCCACAAAAATATTTATACTGATATGACTGTCACTTTCAGAGAATGAAAAAACATCTTTCTAGAATTTATCTTAGTTAATATTGCACGTACTTTCAACCAAAATAAATGTCACTGTTAAAGGAAAGACTATATCCGACATTAACAGAATTCTGTTCAATTATCAAATACCATACTTTCAGAATTTTTCGTATTTATATGGATAAGGTTAAACATTGCTAAACTGGCTTTAATCACACTGCCGCTGTGCCTCTGAAAGACTTTAGCCAGACATTTCAGTCATAAAGGCATGCACTGTATGACAAATGTTTATTAATTTACACACACCGATGATCCACAGGAGGCTTAAAGGGAAATAGGGCGTTTGTTTTAGAGAAAGCATCCATATTTTTGAAACCAATGTTTGTGCACGTAGAATGATAGCTTATTCAAAATAAGGAAGGACAGTAGCCTTCTTTTCAAGAAATAAGCTTCTCACAGATAAAAATTCAGTTATTTCTTACTTAACACTAATTTGTTCACCCAAACTTTTCAAAATTCAAATGATGCATCTTCCATTACTCATCACATGCATAATGTTTTGACAAGATGAAGCTTCGGTAGATGTTTATTGATGAGACGGAATGGTTTAGCGATGATTAAAGCTATATTCTTTTGTATGTCATGTCGGTGTATTCTAAACGCCCTATTTCCCTTTAACTTACCACTTGTGTAAATGAATATGACGCATACAACACACCTCCATTCATCTGAAATTTCAGCATATTTTTACATCTTCTGTAAATCTTTGCCAATGTTGATGGTTTCAACTCTATTAATTTATAACTTTGCAATCTGCACTCACAAAACTTTCACCTGCAGAACAGCAAGACACCAATTCAAGGTCGTAGTACACCGACGAATACAGTGGTAAAAGAAGAAGGTATTTCTAGCAAATTTTGCAAAACTTTCTGACAATATTAGCAAAACTAGAAGTTCTCATGGGTCGCTGGTGCTCAGGTTGTATGGACAAGCTTGTGTCATAGCTCTAAGAGATTTTCAAACTTTGACCCAGAGGCTTTCATTTTCCGCAACTCGTGATTTGATTACATCTTGCTGCTCTTACCCTGAATAAACATGTCCTCCCCCTCGGCGAAGTGGTTGCCACAGCGACAGCATTTGGCACAAGTTGGATGGTACTTCATGTCTCCTGCCTACCAACAATGAAAAAAAGAAAACTGGAAAAATAAAAAAAAGATGCCACAGACTGTGTAGTATGTGAGAATATTGTATGCTTAATTATGGATTTGCTAAAAATAATTTGAAAAGGCTACTTTGCAAATAAAAATCACAGCAAAAAAGAGAATGACATAAAAGGCAAAAGGTATGTGCTTTGAACCTGACCGTCGTTATGATTTAAACGGATAGGAAACAGCCGAGTGGATAGTTCCCTTTTCCTCTTGAGAAATTGGATTATGGAAAAAGAAAATCAAATAGAACTAAGACAAAAAAGGAAGATTGAAATGGAACCCTTTGCCACCAATTGAGGGCTACAACTATATATGTATCCTTGACTTCTAAAAGAGTAGAAAGAAATCTACAATGTAAAATATTTGGTTTAATACATATTTAACAATGGTATCTTTGTTCTATTAAACAATTTATCTACGACATTCCGAAACGGAGAGCTCACAGATTTTCTAGCAACTAGCTGTGTCAAAATGGTATCTTTAATTTGTCACAGGGCACTGTACAATCAAACAAGAAACTAATGTCTGGTTAAATGCATGAAGCAACATCATCTACAGAAGAATATCTTTTCCCCTTATTTTCTAATTTTAGGTATAGCATTCAAAAGCAGCATTGAAGATTTTCTGGCAATTAGTGATGTGTCAAATATGTATCCTTAATTTATCACATGGACTAATCAAACCTCAAACTAAATATCTGATTACATGTTTGAGGTGACATAATTTACAGTATTTCTTTGTTATTTTTCAAAAAACTTTTACAAACGACAGTCCGAAGCAGCGCTTATAAAATGTTTTCATACGGCCAACGTTGCGTGAGAAGACCGGTGAAGAGCCGGACAGAGCCTTGCTGGCATGAATGATTGCATCCGCACTCAGTCGATCAAGGAGGGGATGCCAACATCGCGGATTTTGAAGTCATGCACGAAAAAGCTTCCCTTCCCAAAGAGAAATCCTTGTAAGGGTGCATTTAAATTGAAAATAGATTGCTATTTTTTTTTTGCATCGAGCACTAAAATGCTCGCGATATTCGGAAATTAATTTGGGCTGGAAATTCCAATGAGCTGGAAGTTGTCCTGTTTATGAGACCCTCTGGTCGATCATAGGGGCTGGTACAGACATTTCCAACGATTGCATGTACTTTGGACTGCAGGAAAATGTCCTCGAAATTGCAAAAACACATATTTAATTACAAAGAAATAAAATAGATTCTCACATTTGACAAAAAATATGATCTTGATAAAAGGCATGACAAGGATCTTTTTTCCTGTTGGTTTTTCCCACAATCCCACATTTAGCAATGGCAATCGTTTTGTGATACAGAATGACTTCCACTAACATGTTTGTCAGTATTGAGATGTTTGTCACACTAGGGCACATTCTTTGATGTCAACACAACTGAGGCCTTGAATCCTTTACATTAACTTAACTAATCTGCAGACTGCTATGACGAAGCTTGCATTTGATCGACGTTCCGTTAGTTACTTGATAGTTTTCATAGCTACAGGCTTAAAGTGATTGTGTGAGTACCAAAAACCATGGAGGATAAGATTATATTTGTTCTTGACTTTTTCTTTATTTTTAAATGTACGCATGAGGGTATTCATGGAGGGATACCATGTACTTCAATGAATGATGAAGACAGTAACTACTACAACTACATCATTGTGGTATCTTTTGACTGACTGAATATTCATATCTAGTGTATAGGTACTTCCCATTGGCTTCTTCAAAAGAAGCACACGTCCGATTTAAAAGAAAACTGTCAACCTCTACATTATCCTATTTTACACTGTTTGTCATTATGTTGGAAGAATTTGAAATCATATGGTAGAGGATACCACCTAAGCCATATTTATTTTTCCCAAATTGCCAGAATGGTGCAATAAAAATACTTACTAAACTGTTGGACATGAAATGTCAATGTTTTCACTTTCTGCCTAAACATGCAGTCACTTTAAGGTTGAAACTAGGGTAAGGAGAATGGTAAATGTATGAAACCTTAACTGTTTATACAAAAATGTGCTCACCAATGCTGAAATGACTTTTTGTAAGGACAAAAATGGCAAATTATTGCACCAATCATGCAAAACCAGTTTTACCTATTAAGAAACATACTTTCTGTTAGTATAATTCTATTCATTCATTCATTCATTCATTCATTCATTCATTCATTCATTCACTAGCCAATCAGCTAATGCCGCAATGTCTAGAGTAACTAAGCGTGTACTCAATCATAATCATCCTCCAGTTCGATAACGTCAAATGTGTTGCTGATTTGAGATGTTTCACATTTAGTTGTGTAATCCAAGTCCATCATCGTTAACGATTACATTTTTTTTCGAGTCTCCCGACTTTTAAAATTTAAAAACTCCCTTTTTCCTTTTTTTTTTCAATTTCTGTCTTAAATTTATGGCTGTCTGGCTGATAATAGTTCATGCTCATGGTTTTTTGATGGAAAGGTGTACTTTATTTCTGGCACCTGGCATGCGACTGCAGGAGAGAATCATTACCGTACCGAAGACATTTTGATGTAAACAGACTGTTCTCCAGCAGACAGAAACATCATAACATAATAGTGTCACTTGAGAAGAGTCTGAGGCACTACATGCATGCCGTTAATAATCAGAATGAAGAGAAAAAAAAGCCACACGTCTGGGTGAGATGTTGCAAAAGGTTACTGTAACAGACCTGAATTTATGCACCATCCTATGACACTTCTGAATACGTCCGCCTTCGATGGCTTTATCGTTTGATTAAAGCCTGGAGGAATTGGACCAATTGGCTCTCTTGATTACATGGGTGGTCATGTGATGTTCTCTCAGGCATTACCTAACTGACATTTCTCTACACCATTTGAGGTATTCTGAACCTGTAATTCTGACCCACACACACATTGCATATCGCTCAGTAGAACTGTGGGCACAAGGATGATTTTTACCACATTGGTGAACATAGAGAATTACGACATCACACGTTGACAAACTGAATGCTTCTTGGATATAGGAGGTCAATCGTTGTACATCTATAGCATCCTGTGCAAGAAGACTATAGGAATTGTCTGGTTAGAATTTCAAGGACTGTTCGCAGGATCTAGTAAGGAAATGTTAACCTTGCGTGACAGTAAACAAGACTCCAAGGGCAGTGAGGTTCCTCGTACTTGGAATATACATACTGTAAAATGATATGCTGGACTCTAATGAATATCGAAGAAGCCATTTTCAACAAATGCAATCCATTGAAGATGTTGAGCTAGTCCTACGATATAAGGCAACAGAGGTCCAAACTACAAAATACAGAAAAACAGTGGGGTTTTGGATGTGTTAGTCAAACAGTATATGTTTGTTTCAACTGGTACTGTAAACTTTATTTATCCCATTCATTTTACAATGCACAAACAGCAGTGAATCTTTCATTTAAGACCCTAAAGAAGAAATTCTGCAAATTGCACTAAGGGTTATGGGTGTTGCCCACCGTACTAATTAAAAGCCATTTACCTAAATGCACACATCACCAATGAAGCACGAGGACGTAACCTAAATCCAGCCAGACTTGCCTGGTGTGACCACCTACAGCATTGCTGCCTCTTCATTTGATCGTGAAACTACTACTTCAAGCAGTGCTTCCATGATTTGCTGGAGGGACACTGATGGGCCATGTAAGCATCCATAGCATGAAAATGGAGCGAAGGAATTTCAGTCACCTGAAGTCTATTACCCACAGCAAACACAAAAATTGAGCAGACATAACGTAGTCATGATACTAAATGGGAAATAATTCACGTTACATGACCTTCTATGTCTAGTGTGCATTGTTGCCTATACGTGTTGACTACTGCCAGGTTGATTGCAAATTCATTGTTGTTACTATGCAAAAGACTTGCACTCATAACAAATTGTTTCTGGAGTTTCTCACCGGTAAGCTTTTGTTGAACAAGTACGGTTACAAGTCTTGGCAAGATCTACCTAAAAAGAGAAGTCAAAGGCACTGGTAGCTATGCCACTTTTAGAAAGAAACTGAAAATTCACCTAGTTGCTAAATATGCCAACTGATCATTGTCGTTGTTTTTACATTGTTCTGCCTCTTATTCTTCCTTTTCTTTGTTTTGTAAGGTCACTAGCTTTGTTAAACTTTAACCAGTTTCTTCTAGTGTCCTGTTTATACAATGACAAATCATTGTATGTATATTTATATATATGTTCAGATAAATAAAATATAAACAATAATGATCTCTAATCGCCAAGTAGAATATCACTGCATGAACTAGGTCACATTTTGTACCGATTAGACTCAACCATTTGGTAAGGTTTTTGGCTCTCTCTCTCTTTCATGGTTACAGTTCAAGTCACAGGGACACCACAACAGCCCTAACTCCCAAACTTCAAACTGCTGCTTGATCATGAACAACACCACTTTGTGGGGGGGGGGGGGGGAAAGAGACACGTTGAGCAAGTATTGTTTTTAAAAAAATGTGCACTGGGAGAATTTTTAGATTTGAACAATAATAAGCTTTATTCTCTGCCTTTCCCAGAAACATATACCTCATGCATGGATATTGTAGGAATGTGTGACAATGGGAGGGAAAAACTTTGCCAAGGTATAGATCCGTTGACAATATATTGGTTGGTTTGTTGTTGACCGGAACTACCAGGAAATTTACCAATGGATGCTGAAATGTAACCTAGAACTGGGCCTTGTACTGAAAACAGAATCAGATGCTATAACTCTTCCCAAAGTAAGTACGATAAGTGGGAGACTTCGTCGAGAGTTTGCTGTAATTACATATCCACTAGAACCGAAAATCTACAAGTCATTAAGCGCAGCCCATTTTGTAGATTAATGGGAAAGTGACGACGGGAAAAAACTTGACAGGGTAGAATTCCCAGACACGCACTTCGGCATTATGTATATTGGTTAATTTTCCAAGAGTTGCTCTGGTAACGGTCGCTTCCTAATTTGAACACTTGCGCCCAAGATCTGGTTCATGTAATCCTAGGAGACTCAGTATTGATCAAAAGCATCACCCCCCTTTCATATCTGCGAGCGTTGCCGAACATCGCCGGCTTTCTTGCATTACAATCACAGGTACAGATTAGCAAATAATTGTACGTTGCTGGCAACTTGGCTCGAAGTTACGAGCGGGAACCTGTTAGTACATGTATTCAAGGCTACTTCTGCTACAGGTAGGAAGTTCCCCAAAAGGGGATAGGCATAATTATCAAGAAGACTCTTTATCATGCTTCTCTGCACAGCCATCCTTAGAGCGAGCCAAGAAAAAAAAAATATGTCATACGAAAGAGTTTTACGTGGTAATCGGTATAAAATGTCCCACTTTTGACCACGATACACAGACTATACGCAAACTCAAACTACATTGCGTATACAAGTCCGTTAGAGGTTTAAACCCACTGGTCTCGAATGTAAGCCAGGTCCAACCTTGACCGTCAGAAATACTGAGCTCTGTTATCTCCTTTTTTCATGCTTCAATCTGCTAGGACTACTCACTGCTACAGTAAAAAAAAAAAATATGATAGAAGCCCCTCTTCAGCTTTGGGGAACCTACTCCCTGTGTTAGCTCTTTATCAGATCCAAATCGTAGATGGTGGACATGTTGATTACTTTACAGCCTAGGTTGTTGCAGCAAACCCTAGATGTCCATGTAATCTATCTATCTGAAATGTGTTTGTTCAAAGGGAGGGGGGAAAGGAATTAAAATGTTAAATGTTTCCTGTGAAGAGAGTTGTTTATTGTCTAAAAGCTTTTGGTTGCATAAAATGGTTTCTGTTCATGATCTTTGCATGCAGGATGAGTGTTTGTGACTCCTTTTTTTAGAAATACTTGACAGAAAAGTTTGTCATGTTTTTCTCACTATGCTACCTATCCTTTTGGAAGAGTTAATGCTATAACTTAGGTATGTGTAGACAATTTTGAGTAAACCACATGGTAGTGAGGTAGTATAAAGAAGTGGCCTTCTAGTAGTTCGAGTTTTTAAATTCAATGTTATAGCATGAAGCTATTACAGAGGGTGGCAGGTACATTCAAAGAGATACCCCCCTTAACTGCTATTATCAGTCCTCCAGCATATGTGTTTCTGAATTTCTGAGCCAATGAAAGTATAAAGCCTGGCGGAAACATTACACGGAAAAGGATGTACTGTAATGAATACCACGTATGTCTCACTAACATAATGCTATGGAATAGCTGGTGCTTCTTAGAAAAGGCTTTCTGAATATTTCCTTGTCAGGTCTAACTTCTTACCTACCAGCCTTAAAAACAGTCAACCTAAGCCTTAAATAATTAATGTTATTTGTGATGGAACTTGTAAAATTGCACGATTGTGTGATCAGCAGTCCATGGTGATAAAAATTACCTCAAGTATAATGCTGCACTGCTTTGTTCCTGTTTGAGCATCTCTTTTTTTACAAACACCTCGGAAGAAAATGAAATGCTTTCTATGTATCTATAACTATATCAAGTTAATTTGTTGGGATTTTTGAGGGACAATGAACTGGGGGCCGCATTTTCAAATGAATTGAAACATCTAAAGTCACGTGACTCAAAAGTTTACAGTCTAACATGCTAATTTTTGGTATAAATTAATACAGAGTGGGCATCATGCATAAAAAATGATTACAAAGCTGTTAGACTATTGTGCTCTAAAACTGGGTGTATAACCTGAGTTATAGATAGATGTGCAATGTAGCTCTATGAGGCCAAAATTGTTCATGAAATGAACAGATATATCACAGTGAAAGAAATTGCCAAACACGTCTATATGTTTAATTCTATTCTACTCCTTCTCATAACCGAAATTCAGACTTAGTGCTTTCAGCATTATATGCTCCACTGTACACAGCTAACCCACACAGACAAAATAAATGCTGGAAGTTAATATTCCAAAGCTCAGACTTGCATGGCTGGTACATACTGTATATTACACCACAACATTGATGTCATATTAATTTGACTATTGAGAAAGCTGAAGCTACATGCATCAATTGATCAGAAATCACCTACAACTGGGTCACTGCAGTTCAGTTGATGCGCTCTAATTATTGCTTCATGTCTCCACGAGTAGAATTTACGACACGACCACGCATCGTTGCATTGGAGAAACTTGACAGCGACGTCATAAAACATAACATGTTAATTTGATTACCTTGACATAGCAATGAGCAGAAGGTAATGTCATTTCCGCGTGATGCCTAACACGTATCTAATACATGGTAGATGGGAGTGCATTTGTTGTGAGGAGACATGCAGGTAGGAAGAGAGGAGTGAAGTAAATTAATTACACCTCAGGTCCTTAAACAAAAGGCTTAGGTGGGTACATTATTCGTCTCTGCTTCAGAGTTGCCACCCTTGGCCAGGGGTTGCAACCTGACTCCACTTTCCTTGAAGTCATGACTCATGTGAAATTTGTAAAACTTGCATAAAAAAATTCATAAAGATCATTCTGTTGTGCTTAACAGCTTGCAGAAATACTGTTTTTGTTTGACAATTAGGACTGGCCTATGTCTGGAAATTTAGATACCGGCAAAAAGCTTGATACTGACTCACCAACATTGTTTGGGGCCCTCCATTGTCTTTAACATAATTCCCGCTCAAAATTATGACATCATATCAGTGTAGTTGGCAGTTATGAAGTAATTGAAACCAATACCAAGTGAGAGTCATGACTAGCCTCATGTTGCAAATACCTAACTCCATAAATAGTCACCCACGCTGACTGAACACTGTAAACACCATACGTAAACTGAGCTAAGTCTTTGTTTTTCTGTTCCTCCACAGCAGTCTTCAATTCCTCACAAACACATATTGCCAACATACTACCAATATCCTAGAGATATCTTAATTTAGTGTTCGTGGAAATCCGAAACTAATCATACCAAACTATGACGCACTGTCATCGCATTTTCTGCTCTCTTGGTCATTTCACTCGAATGACTTAGCTGTTTGAGATTGCGAACAACGATCATAGACAGATTGCAAACAAGAATAAATAAGACACTACATGCAGATTATACGAATTATATTTTTCCCCACTGGTGTGGTGTTAAGCCAATAGTGTGATTAGGAAAAGTGGTGGTTCTGTCATGTTTTTTTTTTCCTACAAGCTATGGGTTCTAGACTAAATTTTGAACAAGCATAATAGCTTCAGTTTAAACCCACAACTGGTAATTCACCTGCAAGGAATATATCGTGCCAGCCTGCTGGAGAAGACATTAACCCCTCAAGCCCAAAGTACCAGTACCAGTTTCCACATATTCCACTTGCCACGCTTTGCAATATCAGTTTAGTTAATACATTATTCCCAAAGGGGATATGCATGTCCAAAACTGTTAAATGCTTCACCTCAGATAGCTTTCAACAGAACACAGAAAACGTTCCCTGAAGTGCAGAATTCGGGGTGTCTCAGAGCGAACCAAAATAAAATTACAGCATGACCCAAATTTCTTCCCCTCGTACTCTCTCTAAAAAAAAAGGAAGCCCCATGGACATTATGGACTGCTCATCAAAGACTTTCATTGCCAAAACATTCTCCTTGGCAGAATGATACCGTCAGGGAGAAATTATGTTCGGCATACTGATCATAAATAGCTGCATACCAAACTGGTCAATGCAGATTCATGCTAACAGGCCACTGTAGATAGCTAACATCATCCGAACATCCAACCACACTACACATCCTCTCGAGCGAGTTTCCTTCAAGAGCGCGTAGTCCAGTGATTGCAGCTAGATTCTTGTATCGCCCATGGGCTCGGAGAAAAAACCAAGTGGCTTTGAAAGTAATATGTGAATACATTTTAAGAGGCAGAAGATAAGAAGTTGACATCCTCACATGTATTTGCTCTGGGGTCCATCATCCTCAGTGTCACAGTGCCTTTAAAAAAACCTTGGATGAAAATTAAAGGAAGCAGATGGCTGGATCAAGTGTTTCTTCCTCACATGAGAGATTGCTGATTCGAAGGCATCAACGAGCCCAGAAATATCTCTCTAGATGTTGTGACGGAGAAGATGATATCCTCCAGAGCATTCGCATGCAATGCACGGATGGGTAAACTTAAAAGCTGCCACGTCAAATGGGTTGGACTAGAGTGAGGGATGAGGCTTACAGAACAAAATATCATGACAACCTGAGTGTGCATGCATTCCCCAAGTACGGAATGTGTGAACATTCCGTCAGATTCCGAAGCAGTGAAATGTGATTGAAACGATAGTTTTTAAAGCCCTCTTTGGATAAGTCCCAATCTGATTCAGGGTGATACAACTGTGACTACATTTAAAGTATGTCATCAAAAACCTATTGGAAGAAAATATAAGTTCAAAACTACCAATTTGTATGACTGTATTGTTTTCTTAAAAGAAGCCACTGAATGATGATGCTCCCAATGCTACAGTGCATTACCTATCCCAACATCAGTATCAAAATACAACAAAAGTAGTACAGTACCATGTGACATCATGGACAATTTCTACTTTCACGTAAGCTGCATTCTATTCACAGACTGGAAATTTCTCATGGATTCAGATCAGCTTAATTGTTAAAGATTTTAAACAGAAACAATCTATTACCATTGAATCTACTACCAAATTTCAATCTCAAAACATGGTAAGGGGAAATTTGCTGTGCTTCATTCCCTGTGATACTTAAGCTCTGTGATCGTAACTGACGACACGCCATTTCCCACTATCCAACAATTCAATGCATGTAAATTAACTGATGTCCTACATCAATATAAACTTTATCTTTGCATTTTAGAATTAAAGTGAAATTTTAGTCACCTGTACCTGCTCTCAAAGGACTGTTAAGCCCATGTACAAAAATAAAAATAAAATTAAATATTCATTAACTGCTTACAACAATGACAAACAAGGTCATGCCTATACCCCCCTCCCAACTGTCCCCTCCTGATTTTTGTCTGAACATCTGCATAACAATCTCGTATCTTGCATGAGCTTCAATCGACTTGCAAAGATTAACTCGACAATAATCTGACAGTAATTATTATTCTGTTCTCAAAACTGCTTTTGACAAATTAGGTCTACCTGAAATATGACAGGTGACATTGATTTGTTTTCTCAGAATCTGAGACCTGTGCTGATGTGTGTCGAGCAATACTGTATAAATACACACATGGGCCACATGTTAAATTCATCAATTCAAGATTAATTTTGTCTTTGCAAAGATATTAAAACACTCTTTTCAATTATGTGAAAATGTCGTGGATGCATATACACGAAATGTTTTAGTGGTGAAAGGGAGGAAAAAAAGTGGATGCACGGCACATAGCAAATCTAAAGACTACGATTCATTTAAACTGTAGTCGTACACACCATTTAGGAAAGTTTAGACATATCATGTTTCTTTTGCAATTTGAGAATGTTTGCTATATTGACTTTCATTTAAATGTGTAATTATTCTGTGCACTTTCACAATTGTTTTCCCAGACAAAACATCACCAAAAATTTGGCCAGATTCATGTCAAAGTGTCGTTGGTCTACGTAGCTTGAAGAATTAAGCATCCCGGGTCCCTTCTCCACCAGTGCACAACGGCAAAAACGCAATACCAATAAAACATTGATAATAATGAAGCCATCTTCTGTAGATGCCACCACATTAATCATGCTATACTAATTCCAAGGGCATGGAAACATAATCGTTTGGGCTTGTAAGTAAAACTTTGAGTAATAGACACCCAGCGTCCTTGAAATATCTATGGTAACGACCTAGCATGCACGTTATCAGATGCAGTTAATGTTTGTGTGCTTTTATCTCAACAGAACTTGTTGAATACAAAGATGTGACCGACATCGAGAGATTGTCATAAGCTGCGTTTACAATTCAGATGCCAGTATATTGACACCTGTTTGAGCATCTCATGTCAAACAAAGAGTCAGTCCTTATATTTTGTCTTTTATGACTTTGATTTGATCATAATAACTGCAATAGCTTAACAACACCCAACAAAACAACACTTAAACTGCACAAGTCACACTTTACAGTGCCTTAAACTCAACTCCAAATATAATGCCAAATATACATCCGGACATTACCAGGTGAGCTCACATTCTACGGAATTTCTGCAGCTTCTTTGAAATGGCCTGGAAAAGTCACCTAAAATTAATAATGCTGCATACTTCAAAATGCCAATGCAACGTCAACTTACATTATGAAAGAGTAAGGACAGTAGAACAATTACCTCTAGCACTTTTCCCGTGATGTAAATCTCACAGAGGGAGCACTTTATCCCATAGAGCCTGTGATAATCCCTGTCACAATAAGGTTTACCATCTCTGAAGAAAAATAAGGATACAGAGTAAACACAGTTTAGTGTCGAAAAATTTGTAAATTGTACATGGTTCAATATCAAAGATGCACCATCATCCAAAGAAATTTGTTTCCAAGTGTTTCTCAGTCCATTTAAGAATGTACAAGAAGAATGCTTTGGAATATAATTGTGGACTGTAGATGGATAGGTAGATGCTACACTGTCATACTGGCCCATCTAGCTATCATGGTAGGAGCAAAAATGCAGAGATGCATATATAATTTCATTTTTGAGAGAGATATATGCTAGTTTTTGAACCAGAAATGACTTCTACAGTGTAGATCAATGGACCAGTGGACCCTTGTGAGCTCATGACCTTAAATTGAGTACCATCAAACTTAAGGTAATAGACTTGTTGATCGTGCTGAAATAGTTTCATTGTGCAGTGAGTTGTAAGGGACCTGCACTTTAAAACTTACAAATACCATCTGATCAACATTCCTTCTTGAGATATCATGTTAACAATGTTTCCATAATATGATCACTGCCAACCTCAAATGACCTTTGGCTTCCATCCAACAATATGTTACTTCTATAACTGTACTTTTTTAGGGTTTCTCTACATACTCACTAAAGAGGTTGTGTTGATTTGTGTTAGACCTGTGACAAAATACAGACACACATATACGCACATGGACACACATGACTTCAAAATGCTACGATCATCATGGAGACATAATTTCACACTGTGGGAGTAAAGTACCTTCCCATGTATTCTCCGGAGAGCACCTTCTTACACACTGTGCACTTGAAACACCATACATGCCAATGCTTGTCTAGCGCCACCAATGCCTGGCCTTGAGAGATAATATCACCGCAGTTGAAACAACCTGAAATGGAATGTGACAGTTGATGTGACAGTTAACATTGCATGCTGCTTTACATTAAAAACTATACAAGTGCTTTTGATCAATGTAATTACACATTGAATGCTATACCTCATACCTGCAATGGGGGGTCACATTGCTGCATGGGTATTCAGTATGTTACTTTGTGAGTGTGATGTTAGAGGAACTTTTGCAAGTGACAAATATTTCAATGCATACGAAATTTGCACAAACATTTTCATGACATACTGTACCTGTAATACATAAATTGAACGTTATGACAACACCTTACTCGAATGGCTCCACGTTGCTCCATCCCAACACAGAAAAACATGTAATCATGTAAACATATTTACAATTTAGTGATTCATTGCAACACTGAAACGAATCAATTCCCATGGTAAGTTTGTTGCAGAGTAACAATGTATGACGTGTCACCTATCTCAAAGGGCACTATATATCAGAGGGTAAACATCGCTCAATCGATCCTATCGCTCAACTTACGAATATTGACACCCTCCGACTGTAAGGGCCGCTCTGCTTCTTGGGTGCCATTAATGGCTGTTGTTTCTTTCTTGCTCAAGATTGGCCCATCTGGGTCATCAGAGCAGGGGTCACAGAGGACGTCTTTACCATTGTAGTTCACCTTCTCACCAGGACGCAATGGGATTCTGAGGAGGAATCAGCAATGATCACTGGATCAAGTTATTGGTCACAATCTCCTAAAATGGATCAGAATTTTTGAAGCCTACTTTACCTTTAAACATGAGTGTCTCCATTTTACCTTAAAACATATTATCTTTCTGTCTGTACACCATCCCACTACCAGCATATTTGTCCCACAATTTTTGCTCGCCTTATTCACTTATTGCGAACATTTTTTTTTTGTCAGAAGATACTGAAAGGTAAATTTCAAAATTAAAAGTTCATTTTTCTCCTCAAAATGTACAAACAAGCAAAGGCGCTTGGATCTTGAATTAAATAACAACTTTTTGAGTCCTGTAGACAAATATTGAAATTTTAAAATTTGTAGATTAAAAAATGTTTCAGTTGCCATTACATGGTGCTGTGAGAGTGCATAGCAGTAAATGAGTTGATTTGTTAAGGATGAAAGCACAGAAACTTTAAAGCAACCACTAACTTGTAAGAATAAGTAAACCCACCTGAAATGACACACCATATGCCTCCTAACAAATGCATCAAAGTTGTCCCCAGCTGCTTCCCACATCATTTACACGTAGACACATATACAAAGTACATCTTTTCATTCCAAATTTACATCCCTAAAAGATGGAATTTCCAACATCGACTGTTTGTAATCTTTCATTCCACATTAACTGATGACAATTAAGAGAGTTTTTCACGGCTCACATACTTCCTGCTAAAATCAAATTTGTAATCAGTTTTGGAAGCAATTGAGAGATAATTTGAATCCACCATCTTATACATGACAAAGATCTACCCCATCAAGATCTCGATCAAGATCCATCTTTCTCTTGAAAACACAAAGAACAGCATACATTTTATCCCATATGAAGTTAACCATAACAGCAACCATTTATACTCTTGCGTTCAACGTTTCTTTTTTCCTTCTTTTACTTTTTACGTACAAAAAGAAAAAAAAAAAATTGCCACACGCAAGATGAGGAATAAGCTAGAAACACCAGCGAACAATGTCATTTTATTAAGGTCGTTTCTGTTCTGCAAAACAACTATTTATTACATCATCTGTTTTCTTTGTTGTCACTTTTTTTCAGGTGGGAAGGTTGGTTCAGGGATTACACAAACAATTTTCTTTCGTCAGCATAGTTAACACAACCACGTAGTTTGACATGTTTACATTTATGTTTTTTAAATACAGAAACAAGTAAAAACATTTTAGCATTTCTTCATAATAATACATTGGTGGGGGAGTAAGTGGGGGTATGGAGCTGTTCTTCTAATGAGGACAAAACTGCTGCAAGGTCAGAAATGAGCTGAACATATCAAAACAAAAACAATGTCATTTTACAGAGGTCATGTATGTTTACTGAAGCATCAATTTTCTTCAGCTAGTCCTCTGTGACTACTACATAGTCTGATCATGTATTGTAATATATTTATGCATTCTAAAAAGCTAACAAGTTAAACTACCATTTGCTACCTCAATTATTTCTTTTTCTTTTGAGAAGGGATGGTTTCTCTTTCTAACAGAAAACCTGCTGTGAGGTAACAAATGATCTTAAAATATGAACAAGGTCATGTTATTATAAAGGTCATTTATGTTTACAATAGGTGGCTTATTTTGACATGTATTTTTTTTTTTTAAGGGGAGAGAGGCTAGTTCAGGAATTGCAAAACATTTTTCATTAGGTCTCTTTTTGACCAGTACAATATAGTTTAACACATTTTAAAGTTTGTTTGTTCCTTTTTCAAAGATCTTACAAACAAGTAAAACTGTTTACTTGTAACCGTTTATCAACTTTGACATTAGAATGACTATTATTTTATAAACACCAAGTTTAAATGAAAAGCCTGTTCTTTTACATTTTAATTTCTCTTCCAGTCTAAAAATACTCCACCAGTGAAATTTAGGGAGATTTACAACATTTGCTATGAGTGAAACTCTTGGTGGTAATTACACTCTGATTTGAAACTGACAGTTAGACACAGCGACAAAACTAGGACTATGCAATGACATATTTGACATGATCACATGTTGTGGATATAATGTTACACGTTAAAAACCCACGCATTCCATGAAATTAAATTACATTTGACTTTTAACCACTTTTTGTTTTCAGAAGTCTCAACCTATGACTCCTTTTCTCATCTGCTGACATTGTCATGCAAATCTGTTGAGCTAAAAAAGATCCTCCCAATCAGCTCAAAAACATTCAAACCATCACCGGTTATTGCTCGAATACAAGCGGTTTAAAGGTATGGGATTGTTGACATTTGGTTTTGCAAACTGTACAAGATTTGTAACAAATGTTAAAAGACAAAAAAAAACTAAGCCTCAAATGTGTGAAGCCCTGCAGCAATGGTTTGAGAGAAGCAAGTTTTATGAAACAGTGGGTGGAAAATGTATGTGTAGAGACAAATGTTATATCCGTGGGATAGTGAGTCATTCGGTATCGATTTCAACCGACATCTGTTCCTGTTCCCAGATCTCTGCATGAATGCAGTCGTCTCCAAACCACTGCCACATCCTGCAAATGTTCACCAAATGACAGAATGTTAACAGCAATGACAATTCGGAGTTAAATGAGACAATATTCACACACCCTCCTGGGATAAATTATACAATCTTATTTTGGTACAATCTTCCTAAACAGACATGGAATGCATATGTTTATTTTCTATTTCAGATGAGTTTGATGTACAAAAACGTTTGCTGGAGGATCACCCTGAAGAGAGAAATAGTTTAAGCTGCAGATGTTTTACAGCACACTTAGCAGTAAGCGGATTAGCAGTTGTCAAATTAAGAGACTTCAATGCTTTGTGTCTCTGTTAAACTTTCAAGCCATGATAAAGAAGGGAGGCGTATCCACTTATTATGGAAATCATTGTGAAAAACATTTTAATTGAAGAAATGTTACTAACATCAAACACATGAAAACAATTCCACTTTTTGCAGCTATAATGGGATATCTAAATGATATGGTTATTGAGTCAACACGCGAATGCAAACATTAGTCATTCCGTGTTCCTTAAATATAAACGGTTAAGAAACTTGCGACAATGAATTTATTCACTTCTGCTTACTTTTCAGTTAGTTGACATAAAATCCAAGAAACAAATATGACAAATTTACATTTAATGATCTGAGCTGCTGCATGGTTAATGTGATGCATATCTACATATCGATATGTATACCACGCTACTTGTAAATAAACCACTTGGCAAGTTGATAAATGCTACTGATGGTGCAACATTCCCATGAGCAGCCTCCTGTGCAAGACATCACCACTCAACTACGACCTAACCTAATAGAAAGTATAAAGCCGGAGCCCTTAGCAGAAACAGATGGTATGTAAGACACAACAACCACATCGACAGTCGACATTTAAGCTTTGGAGATTACATCCCTCTAGGCGGCTTATTATGAATTTATGGAATATTTAATTCGATTCACATTTGCTTTTTGCTGGCAGTATTGAGAGCAGAGAAAACCCCGGCCTCATCCCTTCATAAGCACGAACATGTACCACGCACAGGCGAGCCTAACCATGAAGCCATTATCCAGGCTGCCGCTGCAAGAAAAAAAGTCATCGAAATACACCAACAGCTGTGCGCTGTAGCAATTAGGGCAAGTGAAACTTGAGTTGTGTAGGATTTTAAGGGACCAGGCTACTTCATTTACACATGAAACCAAAGATCCGTGAAGGGATCACACTCATTATTATAGCAGGAGACCACTGAGTTCAAATTTGCAGTCTGCCAGTTACAGCCTATTGGGCATATTGAAGCTATTTTGAAAACAGCAGAGTTAACGGCCTGTTAAGATAGTTGGTAGTTCTGGTGAAGGTCTGTTGCATATAAAACCTTTACATGCAAACTGTATGCACGGACAGTTTACGCGACATGTAACAATTGTAAATTTGTGAGCAAAAATGGGACTTTTGGGTTTTGTGCAGGATACTTTAATTATAGTAGCAAATTTGACAGTATAGGGATGGGATGGATAGGTTTCCATATGGCTCAGCCCACATTACCACTCCACCAATCATGTACTTCCTCATTTGCATAAAACCACATGAAACAAAGACACTAATGTGGAAATTTGAGTCAGTTAGATGAAGATGCATTGCACTTGCCTGCCCCTTTGCACCTACATCCCATCCCATGCCTCTGGTTAACTGCCAAAAGGAGCTAAATATTTTATACATTGTAGACTATTATGATGTAAAAAATGACATATCAAAGCAGCAAATCAAAGTGAACAGGAAATACCTTGAACAATATTCGATTTGATACGCTATACCACCACCCACTGCTTCTCTTCAACCTTCTAGTACAAACATTTTGCAATGATTTTGAACATAAATGCATACTAAAGCTGTAACCTGACATGACAGCATATATTTTACCATCTAAAACACAACTAGCAAAATCAAGATTCATCTACACATAATTTTCCTTTTTTTATCATCTTTGCAACAGTCATCTGATGTCTAGAGCTATGAACGCACTGATGATCACGCCCAGCAAGACGAAATAATGTAGTCCACAGAAGGAAAGACATCCTGAAGGCACCGACGATATGTAACCAAATATTGTAATCAGGGCAAACACATTTGGAAGTTACAGATTTGGGAGTATAGCTTCGTAAGTTTCATTACATATGTGGAAACAGCTTTTAACATACATGCACAGCAGGCGTCAAAATATTCATGCAGGGCTGATACAGTGAAAGCTGGGTGAGTTTTCTGATTTATGTTCGAAGGTGAAAAATATTGAGAGTTATGTCCAAGACATGCGGCTATGTTTAGCTGGTTGTTCTGGAGACAGAGCTGCAGTAATAAATAATACTTCTCTTCGAGCTGAGACTGCTGAGTTCATCCAGATATTGGCTATAATGTCACATATATATTGGGATGTGATGTCCCCCGCCGGGCCCAACATGAACTTCTTGATATTGTAATTTTGTCCTTTATATTTATTAAGACACTGATCACTCCATGACAGTAACTTTACTAACTTGAGCTGAGATATGCCTTCTGTACTTGAATCTATCACAGCTATGTTATGGTACAGAATACAGTCAATGAATATTCATCCACTTAAGATGGTCTCAAATTTCACCTGGACAAGCTTTTGTCATTAAGCAATCAATAGTTTCCCTCAAATTCTTAAAAGAGAATGACCAAATCTGTTACTCCAGGGAGAAACCTTGACTAGATTTATATGATAGGTCACTTCAAGAGAGGAAATGCCTTGAATATTGATTGTTTGCCTTACACATAATCTTTTTTTTTTCACTTTTCATTTGTTTTCAGTCTAACATTTCTCTTCACTGTTATTCTTTTCTTTCCTAGCTCTTTTTTTCCTTTTCTATTTATTTCTGAATATATCAAAAGTAGCAAAACTTGATGAAAGTCGATGAAGTCAAAGATTTTTGTAAATTACTATATTGTATGAAACATGTGACCTTCAGCTTCACGATAATGTCAGTGTACAGTATGTATACCTTTCTTCCTATTTTTAACTCCTCAATGTCAAATTGAACCACTCATTAAGCTCCTTAAACATGGAATTACAGAAGTCTGCATGCAAATTTACACTGTAGTGGACAAACACAAATTTGAGCCACCAGAAACAGGATTTATGCACGAATTAACTGCTGGCCATGCACGCGACAAAACAGGCAGAAAATGATTCCATTTTGGGATTTTTTTTGTGTTGTTTAAAGGATGCTCAAGGAGCAAATATCCTCTTTCATCAGACATGCAGAGGTTGCATGTTAACATCTGATGGCCTTGCAGGATAATGCAGCAGGAGCAATTAAGGAAGCATTATAAAAACCGTAAATGTAGGAAAGGAAACTAGTTGCATGGATATAGACAATGAAAGTAAAGAGAGGAGAAATTCAATGATGGTTATAATGCATACAACAATGTGGATTTGCTGCCATGATGAATTAAAAGATGTACAGTAACTTCAAAGTAGTAGTTTTGCTTCAGCTGTGAGGAAAAAGACCAAGTTTTAAAATCACAAACCCTTTTTCTTTTTTTTTGAGTTATAATTCCTCCATTTATGGCAGTTTTCTTATTAAGGTAAGTGTGAAAGATGAAACAAATCCAAGCAGGGTGGATTTTCCCTCGCTCAGCAGTTCTGGATCAGCAGTTAGCGAAGAGGCCCTCAAAAGAATTAAGAATGTTGTAATTAAAACTCCCCCCAAAAGGAAGTTTTCTTCTAATAGCATGATAGGACATGAAAGAAATTGTACAAGAATTGTACAAGAATATTTTGTAAAAATCAATTGCATAAGAAAAAAAAACCACATAGCTGTAATATTTTTAATTTGTTTATGGAATATTTCCATCATCTTGGAGGAAAGACAAAGGTCACCACAAAAAGCAGCACGATAGCGATGTGATTACATGACATGACTCAAACATGACGGTAGACTATCTCATGAATCTGTAAACCTCCTCTGAAGTCTTGGTGCCTCTTCAAGGCAACTCAATGATAGGGACATAAAAGGAACACATGAAACAATATAAGTAGTATCATCTGTGATTCTTAAAGAGGCAAACCAGCTCCCAGGGGCTTTATTTGAATTCTCAAATGTGAGCAGCATCATGGCCACATGCCATTTTCCCTGTGGGTTTCAGACTCACAGCCGTGGTGGAAAAATGTTGCCCCTCGAAAACATTTACAGACTCACAAAATAGAAAAAAAAAACAAGAAAGCAGAATGTATGTAGTGTAATAGTGAGTTGGATGAGCATTTGAAAATGTGTGAGTGGCTTCAGACCTGCACCTTATTCAAGATTTACACTAGAACTTGCTTTATGGTAGGTAGGTATGTCAGTGATATCTATTCACCATATATACAAAGAAAGTCCTCCAAATTTTTAGTGTGCACTATTCCCAAACTGTTTCAGTGTTGTCTGAGGTTATCCTCACGATAGTGCACGAGCGTGCAAACATTCTTGAAGATCTCAGACAAACACTATACATAGTCCCAAACAGCTGCTATAGTGTGATATGTCATTACCAGTCAGCATGACACAATCTACAACGTTGCATACTGCTGTTGCCATAACGGTGGCTTCAAGCTTCTGCTTTGATATGATTTTGTAACATGAAGTCTTGTTAAAGCTGGAATATGAGTTGAAAACTTGTTAGTGGAAAGCCAAAATTTAAAAAAAAATTAAGCCATAGCCTTTTACAAAAAAAAAAAAAGCCCAATTTTCGCAAGGTAAATGAACATTCCCATTGGTCTGTTTGATTTCAAGTAACGGTAATCGACTGCTATGCTTTCTCAGGGAGACTAAATTTTGTAGGGCCAACAATAATGTCGAGACACTTTTCACATTCAAATATTTGGAAGAATAGTGCACAGGTCTCTTCCAGATTTTGTGACAGGTATCGTTTTCTCCACTTTCTTTTCCCTGAAACACTGACAATACATAAAGTAGATGACCAGGCTATTGCCAGTACAACTCACATTCCAGCTTTAATGCATTTGATACATGCTGATATAGCCTTTCCACACTGCATTCACTGACACTTGTTCTTTTTCGTTTTCTTTTTTTTTGTATGTACGCCATGCAGTGACATTGTGCACTGAACATTGTAGAATTTTGCGGTCTGGGTCTCGTGGTCATTGCGGCCAGCTGTGCTACAAACACTATAGCTGACTGATGGTATTAAGTACTATCGGCAGATTCACGTTGAGAGAAAATGGTCCCTAATCCAACAAAAGCTAATTGCTACCTATGAGCCAATGTAATTTGTACTATAATTACAGCGATAGGCAACTAAAGCCCACCAATAATCCTTCGGTAGCTATAATTGCCATACTACAGTATGAGCCAATGCATGTGCACATATCACTGCAGGTGATCGGCAATTACAGCCCCCAATTCACGCACTTTTCCTCAGGTCGTCATGGGCATCCTATTTCAGTTGACCGAAAGCAGAAAGGAACATTTGAAAGTTTCATTCAAACCGACATAATTACAAATTGCATATATAAGTTCTAACAGATGTTTTAGGTATTAAAATTTCAGCATACCACTTACTAAATGCCCAAATAACCAATGCTCCGGCAACGTAACTTTAAACATATTTGGAGCACCAACATTTTCCAAACTACACTTTTCTTATAATATCATGTTAAGTTCTTTCTCATATCATAAAAATCAGTCATGTGACAACAGAAGGATTTCTTTAAACTATTTCTAAAACAAAAGAAAATGTTCATTTGAAGAAATTTACATCAAATTTAGTCAATATGCAAGGACTATCTTTGGTGAAGAGGAAAAAAATAAAAGCAAACTGCATCTAACTTTCAACTGTATCCAACAGTCTAGGAACCCCCAACAGTACTTGGTTTTTCCCTCGATTTGCATCCCAATTTACTCCTAATGCACGAAAATTCACCCCAAAAGTTAAAATTTACCAAGATCAGTCTTTCACTGTTCCTGAAAGCAAATCAGAAATATCAAGATCAGGATCATAACATGGTGTCAAAAAAACTGCAACACCAACGCTAGTCAAAACAAACCACCATCTTCTTTTGTCTTCGTCAGGATCCTCTGCGAACAATTCACAGGTACCTTTCCATATCTTGAAATATGTCATATTTGCAAGTGACATTTATGAGCTCTGGGACAATCTTCTTGATTAATACAAGACAATTGGAAGAATCTTAACTCATTGCTGCAGTACCACGTGATGGGTCTGTCCCACACTTGGTTGGTGGTTTGTAATTATTTACCATAAAAAGTGATAAATGGTGGGCTGTAGAGCTGCCAACTATCAGTTTGCCTGCAGTCGTCACCTCAGACTGGCAAAAAAAAACCTAATCCATCAGTTTCGGGTGCGATACGTGCAGTGAAAGTCATGAGAAATGGATCTCATGCCATGCACACACTTACTTTAACAATGGGGATCTATGCTGTTAATACAGCAGCTTAAGTTGCATAATGTAAGGGAAAATGTACTGTGCTGCTTGACATAATTCAAGCATCATGGAAATTTTACAGATCTATTTGAATAACAAAACCATTAAAATCTGTCGGGTTGTGTAACTTGTATTGAAGCCAACAGAACTCTCTTCGGTGGTGACATATGTTAGACAAAAATATATTTGCTGGTATTTGCACAATTCATTGATTCTGTTCATCTCTGGATAGCTGTCATTTAAACAGTGAGCAAGGGGTGCCGATAGTAGTCAAACAGGCTAGCACACAGTCTTCAGAGCATGATTAATTTGAGAAAGGCGGGTGTTATTGGCACTGCAGTCTTGAAAATTTGTAGTGCTCCTACGACCCACTGTATGGTTCTTGAATGTAATGTACATAGAAAGCCATTAAACCCTAACCTAGCCTCTGACAGTGTCTTGTGACTGGCCCTTTAACTAGTGACTTTATTTTATTTTTCAGGGGAACAGCAATTTCAACAGAACCAAATCCAATTGTCCTGCGGTAATCTGCAGGAATAATGTGAATGACCACAATGTCTGAGAAAATGGGCATAGTGAATGCACTGCAGCATGCATTAGTGTAAGTTTGTGACCATCAGCAGCAGCAGGAATTAGAGTGTAACATGTCAGCAAACTGAAATTACTGTCTGGTTATAAAAGCCCCCAAAATATTAAGCAAATTATTAGCTCCACAATGCCAGGTTATATAAAGTGCTTTCTATCAACCAAAATTAAGAGTAATTATGTCATGCAGGCAAAGAATAACTTAAGCAGGTACAGTGAATTTTAACGCCAGATAGTTCATCATGAAAACGTCTTTGACGACCAGCGCATATAGATTATTTGTTGATAAACATGAACAAAGGTGTGATTGCAAAAGGAAAAGGTGCATTTGTTAGCTGCCTTTAAAACCAATTCTTAATGAATAATCAAACAAACAAACAAACAAAAAAACAAGATATTTATTCTGTCGTTAGTACTGCATGAGATGAAAACCATGGGGAAAGCCAGGGCATGTGAAGGGAAGCAACACCAAGAACCAGGAAAAGGAGAAGGGTGATGTCTGGAATTTGGCTGGTATGGTTCAATTGTGAGTTCAAGATGGATTGATTGCATCATGCTGAGGATGAACATACTTAAGAATGTACAAACCCGTTGAAGAGGGGTGGGGAGAAGTGTCTTTTTTTAGCACGGGGCTGACGTGGTTCTCTTTTGGGTGGTGTAGGTTTCGACTCTTGGGGTGCAACAGACCGTGGTTCCGGAAGGGGAGGGTCTGCTTGGCTGCACCTGAGACAAAAACATGTGTCCTCAGTGGGATCATATGTGATATCCTCACCCCCTTCAAAGGCGTGTCTGCGAAGAAAAATCGTTGCCATAACGCATGCGAACAGAAAAAGAGAAAAACAACAAAATGAGAAGAATAAACACAAAAACTGCAAACAGAAAGAAAATCAATGGGAAATGCAAGGAAAAAAGTGGCAAGGAATAGAACACGTCGAAACATAATGTCAAAAAAATAGATGCATGGTAATCATCTTCCATTTCCCCCCCCCCCCCCCCTTCAGGAGGAGAGAAATCAAAGGAGGGGACCAAACTTTAAACTAAAACATATAAAGTCTCCTACTAATTGTGACTACAGGAGGATAGGTACTTGGGTAGTTTGGCTCTCCCCAGATTTGTAGACAGAATGTTGTTAGATGAAGGTCATCAGCATCTACCTTGGAGAGTTAAGGTAAACACTGATGACCTTTGACCAAATAACATTTGTTATTCAAGGTAGGGCTAGGCATAAAACACATACTCATGAATATTATCTAGCAGATGTGAAGATAAAAATAAATTCAAAATTAAAAGCTTTTTTCTCCAACTGGGGCACTTTGACAGAATGTGCCATACTGTGGTAGATTATTCTTAAACCCAAATCAGTTAGGCAGATATGCTTATACCCGATTTGGAACAAGAACACCCAAAAAGTTGTGTAAAGTGTATATCACAGGTACTTATCCTCCATTGAAATTTAAAAGGCAAAAGGGATGCACTGTAATACGCAATATTAAAATGAGTAGCAATAAAGGCAATACAACATAGAAGAAATAAGAATTACAGAAGATGAAGGTATTTCATTCCAAGAGGAAGAACTGATATACATGGTGGAGGATGGGCACTTTGATAACACAACAGAGAAACAGAATGGCAATCAGATGTTGTGAGTCTATCTGACAAAGTATTCACTGAACATTTTACACTATTTTTTTCATGGACATCACATACTGCTACTGACTTTCAACTTATTCATGAAATTTGTTTGAATTGTGAGGTACGTCTCTAATTCCATTTCTGTAAAATGTGAGAAAGACAAAGAGAAAATTTTTAACTTCTACTATGTGTCAAAATAAATGAATTTTTTCTCAACCTATTCTGAGGCATCCTGATCTCTCTCTGTGAGATTTGTTGCCGCCAAACATGGAGTGAGGTCACACTGTGTAGACTAAATTTCGGGAAAGCCTGAAGCTCACATCCGTTGTCATTTCTGGAATTTACAAACCAACAGCATGAAAAAGTCACAATCAAAAGTGCCAAACCACAATTTCCATTTAACCGTGAGAGATTCTCTGAATTGGGTTTGACCTCATTTCTCTGGGAGAAATTGGAACATGACAACATTATAATCAACATTCGTGCTTCGTCGGTGACATGAGTACGTACGAAGATGAAGAATGGAGTTATCATCATTTTTTTTTTAAATAAACTAGTTTATTTGTAATAGAGCATGCAGTAGTTTAAGGAATAAATGAATTGATTTTCTTTTCTCCTTCATATGAGGAGTATATATTGTTTTACAACACAAGATTGCATGTACAATTAATATATATATAATAGCTGCAATTGTCAAGTCAAATTAACAACTACCCGGCGATTGGGCAAAATTGCATCAGGATCGATGAGTAAGTTCACAGTGAATTTGCCATTTTGACTTCTGCTTTATGTACATAATATGATGATTAAAGAATAATATAGGCATTGAATAGTACACTTTGTTTTGAAATTGACTTTACTGTCATTGCATACCCAAGTTAACATGTATATACATACTTCTTGGAATGTGGTCATACAAAGTGTATAGTACAAACTGTTTCCTGTTAGAAGTGTTTGGAGATCCATTTCAAAAGTGGTTTCACTTGTAACACATCAAAAGATTTCTAACAAATTTAGAAAGTGACTTTTTACATTAATGCATTGACATATTTCACAGCAGCTGCTTTTGCAGTACGTGGTGACAGTTACAGAGAAATTTATCAAAAGGATAGAGTTGTTTCTGAATGTGGTCTGATGACCGTTCAGTATATCCGTGGGTGAAATTCACACATGACAATATACTTTCATACTTCATTCTGTCCAGTGGAACTATAAATAACAGCAGGTACACTGCATGTATCATGTGACCAATATCAACATGATAATGTCATAAAAGGAATTAAAACCTCCATACATATTTCAGTATGTGTACATGCTGAGGGAGCTTTAATCACGATTGCGTGACCAACACTTTCAGGACGGATAAAGTCACAAAAATACAGAGGCTATGTTCAAACATCTGACTGAATGATTCATCAGGAGTCATGCCAACAACCCCAACATGTTTAATACCAACAAATATACTGTAAGTATTAAGCAAATATTACATCAAGTGAGTATAATTGAATTCAAATACACAGTATATATGGCAGGGAACCGAGAATTAAGAATCATGTATAGACTGTCTTGGTACGAATTATCTCTAGCTCACTGAATTTCAGTGCATCATTAACTGACGATGCATGATACATGAAAGGAATCTGACGCAATTCAGTTCTGCTGAACAATTTAAAGTAATTACAAACAAACAGAGTAAAAGTTCAAAGTTGCCCTTTTTTACCTCACTTATTTCCTTATTAATCAATGTGCCTATACCTTATCCTTAAAGTGAAATTCCTTGTAAAAAACAAAGCCCGTTTATAGAGATAAAACATATGACACTTTTACAGAAGGAAGATAAACGGAAATTTGTGTAATCACCTTCAATATCCGGGAGTAATTTATTCTGTATCGCATCACAATTTGCACAAAACACATACAGGCCATCGTTACACAAATAAAAAGAACAAATGAAAAGCAATTTTTTGTATGCATAACTCCTGCATTTTCACCAATTGTTTCCCAAAGAACTAAAAAAATCCCCAAAACAGCTACACAAAATTTTAACACTAAATTATTCCCTGAACTTGCCATTTCATTCTCGTCTGAAGTGCTATAATTACAGCCATGTCTTGGCTTGACGGCCATTGTGATGATTAGCAGTATGACAGCATTTCATCATGCAAAAGCTGGAAAATTTAGCCTTCAGGTTTCTGTATACATGAAAGAACGACAACAGATGACAGCTCAAACTAGACAATGCTTTTCTAATTAGGGATGGTTCCTGAAAATTTTATTAGGAAATATAATCTCTGCATCTGATATAGACAGTTATCAGAATATTCAAGACTAATTATTGAATGGCTTTGGGCACAATTTGTTAACTCCTGGAATAGGGGAAAGAGAGTGAATCCTGAGTGACAGATGTCTCACCCCCCGAGTAGAGAGAAGTGAAAAACACTGCAGCTTGATACATGTATGCAGGCACTTTATAAACATGCACAATTATGCAGTGCATGTGTATCACTGGGTATGTGCAGTAAGGATACTGCAAATATGCACAATATATTACCGATCTCTCCCCTTAAGTCTCCTGGCCCTCTACTGTAACTGATACACAACAAACTTCCAGAGACATTAATTGTCATCACTAAGCAGATTAAAATAATTCAGGATTATTTGGAGTCACGGAGATCAAAATAATTGTTTCAAACTATAATGAGAATGGCAACAAAGAAGTGTTTATTTAGTTTCATCACAATCAGACATAATTTATATTTGATATCCTATTGTGACAAACGAGCTTCAGTTAGAATGTTAGAATTGTCAAATTGCAGTGTCTTTCCCATCTTTGGATACACAAACTTCATTCAACTGATTCTGTTATCATTCTGTTTATATAATAACAACAAGAAGTGCATAAAGTGATGAATGAATTCAACAACATCTGTTATGGAAATTTTCAAGTTTGTCTTAGTCTGAGATGTAAGCTTAAGTCTCATTGCCTGGAGTCAAAACATTTTAATCACTGTATCTTTTGGCTTTCTTAGATATGCATCCTTAGCTCATTATTCCATAATTCTGTTTCCGTAAAAACTACAACAATAAGTCATGATCACCAGTTAATCAAGCAAAATCAGACATCTCTCAATAAGCCAACAAAGGGAGGAGGCCATGAATTTCAGTGTTAAATTTGCATGGCAGGCTTCAGGCACCAACATTTCCACAGAGATTTATACATATGTACTTACGACATAAAGATGACAACGCAGGTGGCTAATCAGTTACTGCAATGAACATTAAGGGCGACACAGTGCCAGCAAATATCTCTAAAAGGTTTATCAATATATTTCAGTGAAACTTCAAAGAAGGCGTGACAATAAAACATATATGTTATGTTACAGAACTATTGTCCACAGGAAAAAACCACAGCTAATGAAGTGACTCAAAACACGGAATTGACCTTGCATGGATATACACTGTATTGTATATTTGTATATATATACAAACCAATATATACATATATCTATATAGGTTTGTACAGAGTTCTGTGTTGTGGAATTTGTTGCAAGTAAAAGAAGACAAACGATACTAATGCTACGGTAAAATCTTTTATTGCCAACATTTCGGGTATTAAACCCTTTCACACAGGCGACTGAAATATACAACCATTTTACGCACTTTATTAATTTTATATACATGTGTGCATCAGTTCTGTGTAAGCTCGTATAACATTATAACAATTCTTTAAGTGTGTGTCTGTGTCTCATTTTGAAATCTGTTGTACATTAATTGGCATATTTTGAAGCTGTCACCGTTGTACATAGAACCGTTTTAGTCGCCTGTGTGAAAGGGTTTAATACCAGAAACATTGGCAATAAAAGATTATTCAATAGCATGAGTACCATTTGTCTTCTTCAGTTACATATATATTGCACAACTAATCAATTTCAAGTTCACTTAGGAAATCATAAATCAGATATGGTATTACTGTATGGTATATGGGAGAAGCAGGTGTGAACTTTCAGTCCATTTTGGTGCGTAGCTCTTTGCACAAACTGCAAGATGATATGTACTGAAGATTCTAAGCAAAACTATAATGTTGAAAATATTTTACCTACAAGTGAAGAATGTTGGCTAAACCAGCTGCAAATCAATGCATGGGGACCTAACAGAAGAAAAGACTTCAACGCTTATTAAAGAATAAGCTTCATTGAACTTTTTAGCTTTTCAAATTTCTTTTGCTTGTATTTAGTGTAACTTAATTATTACATCTTGGCTTTTATCTTCCACAAGCCTTCTGTAGTTGTTTTGATTTTCATTTCTTTGAGTTTAAAAGCTGCTTTTGACTCATGAACATTGCATCTTGCACACCACTCGGCCTTCAGCCCTTCAATTTCTCTACTTTTCAATCTTCCAAAGTACAGTATATGATTTCAAAGGACTGAAGACTTTTTGCTAGTTACATGCCATATTTACAACATCTGGATGCCCAGACAACTTTTTTACCTTCTTGTGATAGCTGCTCTTGCAGATAACCTCAATGATTGTTTTATTCATTCCCAATGAACGTGCCAAACACTAAGAAAGCTCCATAGCGAGATGCATTTCAACAACTTGTAGATTTGCAGTTGGCTCCTTTTTACTGTCTTACTCTTTACATGTAAACATGTGTAGATATGGCCAAATTTGGTATTTAAATTTTGATGATTGCAGTATTTCTGTCTTCTTGGAAGTGCCTGTTATGAGGTTCATAGAAATTTCCCCAACAAAACAGAAATGAATGATTGAAGTAGGAAGTTCATGTTTTACACCCCCACACCTTTTTGCACAGCCATATGTCCATAAATCTAAAACTAAAAAAAAAAAAAAACATGAAAAGATGGCATGAGTCACTTTTGAAAAAACAGGAATATCATATTTTAAGCCTTGATGGCTGAATTTTAGTGAAATATAGTGCAGGTGTATGTCATATGTGATGAACAGACATGTCTCTTTTCAGTGACAGCATCAACAGCAAACTCTGAATGAAAACAAAACAACAATTTCTTCCCCCAATATTTTTACTAAGACAGTAACTACAGATTCAGAGCTGTTAGTACATTGGTCATGTCCTGTCTCATTGTACCCTTTATTAACACCATACATGTATTGGTGATATATGACTTGGGGATTAGTGCTTTTCTCAACTTATCAACATATTGGTAAGTACTTGTGGATTGTTGTTCAACTTATCAATATATTATAAATAATAGTCATACATCTACTCTTTATGAAACATATATGTTTCATCCAGAGTAGATGTATGACTATCATTTATAATTCATTACAATACAAGGATAATTAATACATGGCAATGTAAAAATATGCCAATATGAAGAGCCTGCAGCTGGATGAGGCATACTTGCGATGTGAGACCAACACCATGGGCATCACAGAGAGTTAGGTCCATGCATACTGCAGGTATGGTAATAAAATCTTAACACATCTCAACTTGCATTATGTGAAGTTTACTTGTGCATGACAATCAAGGGAGATGCAACATTGCAGTCTAATTCATATTGTACTTGAGAAACAGTGGATTGTTGTTCAACATTTGCACAATCACTTCTGTGTTTTAATTGTTTCCCTTGCATTTTGATCGCACAAAACAACAACTGACAATTTAACACATATGCAAACAAACTGTTAGCACATAGCTAGGAAACATAGCTCTTGAATATTTTATCTCAGTAGTATATAGCTGCCCACTGATGAAAGAGTCTCTCTATTATAGCTGGGAGAGTATAACAGAGCTAAACTGCTTTTCTAAAATTGTAACGATGCATGCGTCTCACAGTACTCCTGTCATATAAAATGATATCGTTGACCATACTGTCAATGAAGTGGGAGCCATCTCTCCGAGAAGAGATCCTCTGTGAGTTAAAGTTAAAAAGTGAAGCAGCAGGCAGCAATTAGCCAGCTAGCATATTGTCAGATGGTCAGTGTAAAGTAAGAAGGAAAGGTCAGTTGGCAACTTCATATACTTTAGTGTTTTCCTGTAGTACTCCTGCCTTACTCTCTTCATTATATTCTTTACGACAAGGCCATTCAAAGGTCAGATTCCTGTTGGTAGGAGGGGAACAGAAATAGCAGGGTGGGCCCATGGGCATGTGCGATGTAAGATTAGTAAATAAAATTCTTCAAGACAGAAACATTACAGCTAGAGGGCAATGCCCCTGCCCCTTCCTCTTGACTACAGGGCTGTGAATATCACTCCACGTATGGTTCAAGTCCACAGAAGAATTCCCTAAACTCAAATTGCTTCTATCAAATTTAAGGAACACTACAGTGCGCATATACTTCAGTTTCTGCATGAAGGTAGTTTAAACAACACTACATAGTCCTTGGTATGCCAGATCTAATAGATGTACACTAGATGTGTCTTCCTAACAGCTAGGTCGCGCACTGCTCACAGAGTTGAAACATTCACCGGCAGTTCAAATGCTACGATTTATACTGCATTTATGCAGTGCAATGAGTATGCAACCCTGCAAATAGCCGATCTAATCACAGGGATGATATAATTTCTCTTTCATTAATTGTGGAGATGATGGTATGGCATGCATCTGATGACAGATCCTTTGATGCACCTACAATTACACTAATGCAGGTCAATTATTAACAAAGAAAGAGAGAAAGAGAATCCCTCGCAGTAAGGAAAGCGAATGGTGACAACATCATCTAGATCCTTACATCTGACGACATCCTGGCTTACATGCCTCAGTTGGACGTAACGACCAAAACGTGACCATGTGTAATATTCCCAGACTGCCGTTGTCATCAAGAATGCTTCGACAGCATTATTTTAAAGGCTACTGTGTATTCGTTTCATGACAGTGTGGCCCATATTCACAATGTATACTGTAGCAAGACAGATGTAGAAGTTACTACATAAAAAAAACATCAAATTAATGGTGACTGCTTCATCATTAAAACAAAACAATGAAAACAATACAGTTACAGATGGTGAAAGCAACATTGCAAGCTGCAATTTGTTCAGTGCATTGATATTACATATACATTGCACTTCATTGTGGCTCAACCGTGCTGTAAAGTGGCTAAAAGATCATCTCCATGATTCCGAGAGCTACTCTGTTACCATGGTAACAAATTACACTAGCAAACAACGCTGCAGCCACATAACACTGGCAAAAAGATTTCAATCGGCTGCTGATCTTAATCTGCTCAACAGTTATTGTGTAGGTTATACTGTGCATGTAGATCATCTCTATGTAGTAAAGATATGAAACACTGTAAAAAAACTTCCAACAGAACATTACAAACCTTGAGGCCAAATCTTTTTTTTTTCATTGTGAATTGACTTTATTTTAAAAACAAATCAATATAAATTAATCATCAGTTATGTTTTTCAAAGTTAATGGTTTTTTTTCTAGATTCTGTGTAAAAATCATTCTTTAAAAAATATGGGTCAAAATTTTATTTTGACATTGCATGAGCTTTACTCCACTTATTTTATTGGTATCACATGCACAATGTGGTTTTCTTTTTATGAAATTGACCTAAAAGTTCCATACGTTCAGTACTGACAATGTCCCATACGTGCAAACTTTACGTTTGTAAAATAATATATTTCTGCCCTCGAGATATTCTTAGCACATATGTTAATTTTTATTTTTAATTATTAAAAAAATCAAACTAGGACATTTTTTTTTCTCCATTTAGCACAGCGACCTTACTAAACCACATCATCAACCACTTCCTCGCCCTACCTTACAATAGAAAAAAAAAAACTTATCTGTCTACAATGTCAATCACTGTTAGTAGTATATATTATTTCAATTATTTAACACTGACAAATAAACATATAGCTAATAACTATAGCTACCAACTGTTCATGGGGCCATATTTAATAAACTTCCAAACTCCATTGACTCCATTAATCCTACTGTATTGTATAATGGAACATTTGCAATAATATTTTCTGTGCTTATGGAGCGGACCTATAGCTATATGACCCAAATGTTTTCCAACCAAGTAACTCTCTCTGACCTCCATCCTGCAGAGTAAACGCTGCCTACCACTGAAAACGTAAAATGTAAAATGGTGGTCAGTGTGTGACTTGCTTTAAGTTCAAAGTATTGAAGTGCCTTCCACATGTACGATACCATTCGAGCCGCGCATGGCGAGCTCGGAGAATTACTTCGTGTCTCGACCTTTGAGATGGTGAATCCTTGCAAACGAAGATGAACCAGCCTGCTCTAGGGTGGATGTTCCACTTGTCATCTTGTGTACAGTGAGTTTGTGTGTTTTTTTTTATTATGCAGTCTCTGCATGTCTGTCAGCTGTGATTTATGACTAGAGGACTTATTCAGATATTACCAAATGGAAGTTGCAGGGGAAGTTTGGAACCAGGATTTATTTTTAGACAACTCCAACGCAAATAGAACATCTGCGTCTCCGGAAAAAGGAAAACGTGTTCAGCAAATCTGATTTCAAGAATTAATGGATTGAGTTGGTGGATTTAATGACCCCATTTACTCCTACAACTGTAGATATGAGCAGATTAGAAATTGTCACATTTGTACATTGACACAAAATAAGTTTTACTTCCTTTGTGAGAGCACTGGTGGAGCACAAACATGCACAGCATGTAGGCACACCTGTAGTGCTTGGAGTCCCCTGTATGGTGTAATCGTAAGAACTTGATATCCATGCCATGGTGTGATAAAAATCAATCTATCTGCCATGCATATAACTCATGCAACATGTGAAGTGCATACAGTGTACACAAACAGAAGTGTATTTTCAATTTCTCTTGTGTAGAGGTGATGTACTTGAATTTTTTTAGCAATTAAATATTTTACTGACAATCAAAGGAGTTCTTATTAAGAGAGCAATTTTCCACCACAAGAATTTTAAACCCCATGCCAATACCTTGGTCCTAACTCAAGATATTGCCGTTTCTAAATAGGGGGTTTCAGGTTAAGAAAGATTTCCTGTTCCATCAAGGTTACACAATGCATTTATGAACTAACTCTCAGGTTAGGTAATGTGCTCTTCATAAAATTAAGAGAACTACTTTATCACTATGCATTACTGCATCCTCAGAGTTAATCATAAGAATTGAATGTCATTCCAATGCTGGATCATTCAAGAGGCAGGCCTGCACTCGAGGAGGAGTTAAGCGAATGTGATTGTTTTCATCCATCTTGGTAGGTACTGTGGGTTTCCACACAGCAGTCATATGTGTCACATTGGTACTGAAATAATGTGGACTATACAACAGATTTGCCTCAAGCTCTGTGCATAACTTTTGCCTAACATTCTGTGTGCATAAGTTTTTTCTTGTTTTGTAGTGTATCTCTGAACTGGCCCTACCTGCCTCCTGGATATTCCCCTTGACCTTGGCCAAGGATTTGGTTGATCAAAAAAACAATCCTCAGGTGAATGAAGGATCTAACTACAACTGGCCAAAAGCTATGTACCCTCCAGAAATTAAATTATATCCACTATGAAATGAAAAATGTTTGATTGTATACTTGCACTGCTACCATAATGAAATGCCTACTACATGAGTACAGTAATGTATGTAATCCACTATCTTGTTGTAAGATGATATAAACAATAATGATAAATCAGTAGTTAAAGATCACATAAATCAAGGACACTTCAGAGGCACTTTTGAACAGATCGGTCACAAGAAGATAAACTGCTTGTGTGTGTTAATTGTTCAGGATACACAACTTAACTAGCTAGGCTATTCGTGGACATAGGCCTACTTGGTGTTTGCTCTGGTTACCCACGTACACGGGTACCCAACGGAAAGTGTCAGGACCCGGTTTTGAATTTGCCACCTGTAGATCCAAAGTTTCAGTAACATCCCTATTGCCACCTGTGATGAAATTCAGCATGAATGCCCGACTAAGAATACTTACTTGCCATGATCATCGGGAGGATACTTGGCGTTGTACAAAAATGCCAAGTGCGATGTATGCTGTGAATTCACAACAAACTTGTAGGGTAAAAGGAGTGTTCCTGACCAAATATGGAACTCAGGTACCTGGGTCCGACATTTGAACTTGATGTTCACGGTGAAATGTACAGTAATTTAGTCACATTAGTTTGTTATGGGGAAAATGCAAACTCTATCTGTCTACCATACCAAAGTCTGTGACTTATCAAAGTGATCACATTATACACAGCACAAAATTTGTGCAAAATTCACATTTTTCAAGAGAAAGATGCTTACAGCTGGAACTGCAACCCCAGCAAAATCCAACGTACCTGTGATTCAAACGTGCATTTCACATAGAACATACACACGTAAACCCACTTCCCAAACAACATTGCTATACCTCGGTACCTGTTTTTGCGGAGTATTCTCTGTGAATCATGCTGACACATAGACACTGAATGACTTTACCCTGGGGGATTTAGGAAACCTCACACAGGCTACCTATAAATTAAACACTGAGTGTTGTAAATACACTCGAAATCTGCTCGAAGATGGTTTGTAGTAATTTAGGAGTAAATTAAGTTCCTCCACTATAGCTTCCTGTCCAGCACCATGAACAAGATGTTACTTTGCTGAACATTATGATGCTCAAACAGCCTGCTAAATATTCCTAAGATGCAATTCATTAAATTTTAATTTAGACTAAATGCCTTAGGTGGGATCGAATTGAACTTGTTTAGATGAGGCTAAGTGTGCTAAACATCACCTATAGGATTTCTGACAGGTTCTCCTGTGAAATATGTACTTTGCATCTATAGTTTCTTGATGGCGATGGGCGCGGTTTGTGCAATCAGACCCGCTGCAAAATATCGATGTGTCAAAAAAAAAACGTGGCGATAAGGTGATAGGTTTTGCACATTAAAGCAATTGGCTGATATCTCTGAACAATTTGGAACAGGATGAGGAAAATCCATGATACAGACACATCCTTGACGTTTTTTACAATTTGAGAAGTATACACAAGATGCTTTGGTGAATTCTTACAAGCACAGATAACTTGTACTGTGCTATATAATCATAGATGAAAGTCTTCAAGTCTTCCAATTCATCATGGGGACATTTATTCATATTTTTCCCTACAAAAATTGACATAGTTCCTAGCATTCTATTATGTCAGAAATTGTTTCTGCCCTTCTTCTTACATGTTCTTTCTGCCCCCCCCCCAGAGAGGTATCATCCGCTGATGGTTGCCTTTCCATCACAGAGGATGTAACCTTCCATCGCCCCTCCCGTTCTCCCCTCCCTCAAAAGAAAAGGAAAAAACAACTCATTGTGAATATGCAGAAACCTTACTGACATATATGAGTAGGTTGGATAAAATGTAAATTTTTCACAGGCTGAAGAGATAATTCTCGAGGAGAAAAATGTGAAGAGTAGTTACCGCTCCCAGTAACTGATGTCTCTTTATGACTGATCTTCTGACCCCCTAAGACTCCTCCCCCCCCCCCCCGTCCCTAGAATGGCTTCCTGTGATTCACAGAGGTCCTACAGTAATAGAGATCTGAGCAGTTTAAGGGCATTTGATCAGGTTAAATCAGGCTATAGAACACGGATAATATTGCGAAAGGAAGACGTAGCAGACAGTACCTTCAGGGAATGATCATGTAGAAAGTGGGGTCAATGAGGGCAAAAGTACACTACGATAGTGTTATACAGTGCTTTGCAAGTGCAGTACTGTACAATAGGGGAGTGCATGCAAGACAAGATGGAATGGGTATACAGCAGTAATTGAGACAATTAAAGGTCCTGAGAATAATTGTGATGAAGTGTTTCTTCCTTTCATCAAAAATTCTAGATCATGCTGTTTCCATTTGACATTGAGCTGCCATGTTACCTGTACAGACATGTGTGATGGGTAGGAGGTATGAATACATATAAGCAGCTAAATACCTCATTGTGCAAAACACATCACCTGCACATTACATGTTGGTCAACCAACTGAAAGCGACGTAGCAGGCCTGTAGGGTGAATCTCGGTTTCTGAGCATGAGTGGAACACCAAAAGTACATGGAGAAGTCCTACTTACTTGGTGCTATGTAACAAATAAATACTGCTGCAAATAAAGTTACATACGCCTATCTGCAATATGAAATGCATGTGCTAGATATGCACAGCTAAAGATCGATACAACGTGTGGCCACTAAACAGATACTCCTTGCCAAACAGAGATGGTACAATATGAGCAGTGCTGGGTATCTCCATACATGGCAGAGTGCATGCAGTGAGTTGTAATACTGTTTCCATATTACTTTTCCCTCATTTTTTTTTTTTTTTTGAGAAGTATGTGTGGTATAGGGCCAAGGTCTATCACAAATTTGAACTATTTACAAGGAAAAGAGTGCAGCATTTTTCATGTATGGAGTTTCTCTCAAGCAGATTAAAGAAGAGCCATTTGTTTTCAGTGCATGCAAACCACGGGCTATGAGTCTGCTTTTTGACAAGGGCAAACTTTAACATACTGTGCTTAATTGTAAAAAAAGGCACAAATTCAAAGAAATTGCCTGCGTACAGCACAGGCATGGCATGTTTAATTATTTCCATATCTTCCTAATCAGATGAGCGCAGGCAATCAGAGCTTTTGACTTTCGGCAATGTGCACAGAAAATTCCTCCAATTTGCATACATGTAAAGACTCCCTGCCATTCGATGAGCAAGCTTAACGCAAGCTGTAAATATACTTCGAATTGTCCAAAGATCAATATGTTCCTAAACACCTAGGGCTAACTGTTACAATTCTCTGCTCCCAAAAGCTAATCAGGCGAAAACTTGCTCTGCCCTGACACCTTTTTCCCCCTTCCTTCTTTTATGCATAAGAAGCATGACTTAAAACAAACATAGAAGAAATATCTTATCTCAGAGTGTGGTCTGGCCAAAAATTGGAATCTGAAGCAGCAGCAACTATAGCGACGCGACAACGTAGGAGTTTCTGCTGTTGATATGGTAAGTTGCGGCGTTCCATTATAGATACTTTGATGCTCTTCACCCTCGACGTTAACAAAGTTTATTAGTCTCGACAGGTCTCAATCTATCTTTCCCGAGGAAACCATTAAAGCCCCATCTCCTGAAACGGTACAGGATCTTCGTTTTTACGACTTACATTAGTTTCCTAATGTGTCTTTACAGCCTTTCAGCCAATGTGCAGTATATTAGCCACGAAAAGGATAATGAACTGACATAGCATTGCATAGGACAAGTACGTAAGGAAACTTGTCAGCAGTTATACATAGTAACTCTGATTAAAAGGGCAGTACTGCCGTAATGTAACATATGTACCACACAAAATTGAAAACTTGTTAAACTTGACAAGACTGTGAAAATCCAGTAAACAAATCCCTAAGCTTGTCTCCTCTGAATATTTACAAGTGACTATCTCACCTGCCTCCGCATAAGTAATGTACTTGCCTGTACCATGTAAGGAAATAATGATGGCAACCTTAAACCATGCACCTCTCTTCACCCTGACCAGAAATGGACACGCATTAGTTGTACCAAGACAAGTAAGTTTAGAATGAGGTAAATCTTGTAAGACTACATGCCACCTTTACAATGCCCATTCAGTGCACTAACCCTGCCCCGGTGGAGTGGCATTCAACATTTGGCAAAACAAACAAAGACCTGTAGTACGCAGATGTGTCGGGTACGGCTTACGGCACATCTTAGACATAATTGCAGCGATAAAAACTTATAAGTTTCACTACTGTACAAGAGTTGACTGTCCAGAATGAATAATCAGAATGAATGTACAGCTTTCATAGTTGCTACAATTCATGGTTTCTGAAAAATAAGTCACATCATGTGAACAATCTGCCATTTCTAAGCAAAAAAAACCCAGTAACCTCAACCAACATTTAAGACCAAAATCCACTTGTTTTATCGATATACTCACCCACAACGAACGCAGGCAAAACAGTTTTTGTGGTAGGTGTTGCCCAGAGCCGTGACCACTTCACCCTCCAAGAACTGACTGCACCCATGACATTTGGTTCCAAAGTTTTCTTGATAGTCTTTATGACAATAATATTTACCATCTTTGATGAAGAAACCACCCTGGGAGAGGCTGCAGGCACATACTGAAACAAATAAATGAGAACGTTTAAAAGATGAAGTGTGACTGTGCCAGTCCCTCTAATTAGAAACAATCACCTCTAGTCAAACAGAATAACAAACCAATTAGAATGTGTATCTTATACTACCACAGTAGCTTGATCCATCGAGATATTGTATGTTCAATTATCAAAATCCACTTTTTATTACAAAATGTGTGTGGCAGCTAGTACATGTTTTATTGCTAACAATTTCCTCCAAAACTGTTTAGGCATTACAATATACACAGGCATCTAAGTCCAGTATCCAACACTCTTTGATTAGCACCTTCACAAAAGTCGAAAGTCTTTCAATCATCAAAAAGAGGTTACTTCAACCATGTGCACCATTGCACTGTAGGTACTTCTTGGCAGGTAGCATCCACTCCACTTAATTGGACTACATCCCCAAAACTCCTTAGTTTGGGAATTTCCTAGCGATGTACTCACCTCTTATCACTTTCGCTGCAAGACCAAAGGCTGGCAATTACGGAAGGGTGGTGACCAGATGCACACACACACTCACACAATTGCTAGATGCTAGACCATGGTCAATACGGTTACAATGCATAGGTTATATGAGGTGGGGGAGTACACGCTATGAATTCAGTTTTGCACTGACTTGCACTGCATGATGAGTTACTCAAATTGAAGTTCATGAGTAAAAGCTAAATGGGGGTGGGTTTTAGGCAATAGAGGGCACAGTGCTGAAACTTACTTCAGGTGCCCTTTTGTGAGGTCAAACATTCCATTAGTGTAAGCAATGTGTAAATATATGTCTATAATGTGAATATCTTGTTTTCCAGGATATATTACATTGGAAATCTGATTCGTAAACAGGGTTGTTTGATATGAATCGAGCCAATTAAAAACACAAAATCATTATTTTATTGAAAAAAATCATGATTTAAATCTACTTTATTTGATTTACATCACTGTTTTGATTTAAACCACTTCTTTAAATCATGATTTCTTACAAGAAAAAAAATCAACATCCCTGTTCGTTAAAGTGCTAACTGAAATAACATTAGTTTTTTTGATGGCCTATCACTTAATAAGTGATCAAAATGACATTTGTTCCGATAAAGTCACTTCATCCAACCTTGAAAAAAGAAAAAAAGAAAAAGACAGGTAGCAGCACTTCAACATTTCCTTTGATATATGCTCCAGTTATTCTATGGTATCATTTCAAGCAGCTCTTTCAAACAAGTTCTCCTTCTCTGTGTGCAATTCTGTGTAATTATCCCACTCTGCAAGATAAACATCCATTTGATGAAGTCGCATTTCAAAGATCAAGAGTCAAGGCTGCATGCATGTAAAGCTTTTCAGAAACAGAAAATGGAAGATAATGAGGCTCTCCTCCATTAGGTACCTCATCGAGAGCTCGATGAGTCGCTTGAACATAAATTTACTGAAGAATTTGTTTGAAACATGGAAGAGAGAAGACATAAAATGATGAGAGTGACACCATGAAGGGAGAGTCCGAACTACACCATTGCACTTGTGATAATCATGGCCTCATTATATTCATCTTCTGAAGAAAGCTAGACAGAATCCTTTCATTAGGAATATTCCTTTCAAGGCTGGGAAGGAGATCTTGTTTAGGAAAAAAGCAGTAATCTCTCCTGAAACTGGGGAATGAGGAGTCATTTTATTTTAGAAGTATGTGTCATGAGTTACGTCCAGATGGAAATGTTTTAACAAACCTTCCGAACATATTCAATTTTCCTATCTTTCCTGTTCAAATCATACATTGTCCTAAAATACTTCATAATAATACTTCCAAATAACGATGGGGACATCCAATTCTACTACAAACTAGAAACTAACAATACAAGAAAGGGAATGTTACTTATACTGCATTGATTGTGAAAACAGACCCTTGTCCTACAATCACCCAGCAGGAATGTTATCTATATGTCCATGCAAGCAAAGAAGAACTGCAGTATGTATGTCGTACCACATGTAATCTGATTCTTCAAAATGTTTACCACAAACATGGTGCTAACCATTGGTAGACTAGCAGCTGTATAGCTGCTAGTCTACCAATGGTGCATTTAACATAAAAAGATTTAGGTACAGCAGATAGCTATAGTTTTCCTCCATGTGAAAATGTACATTCCTCCTGCATACATGTTTCTGAAGCAGGAGAACGTAAAAAAAAAAAAACTATTTTTGTCATGTTCACCATTTAGGCAATCAAAATTGCATACACACATGCATCAAATTATGAGATGTCATCAAGCAGACTGACTTTTCCTCCCTTCTGTTTCCAGCTAAAATATCAAGTTTAAGCTGAGCAATTACAGAGATTCCCCCTAAGGAGAGTTGCTACCATTTTCTGAAACAGGTTTATGTCCTAGATCAATAGATTCCTGAATAATAGCCAAATTAATTGACCCAATTCTTTAGGACCTGGTGTTTGGTGCTAGTGGGCAATTAATCAACAAGTTCTGGTTGATGTGAAATGTCAGCAGCTCAAGGGTTAAGCAAAGGATGAAAATGACTGCTCAATTTAGCCTTGGTATGAAATTGGTATCAAAATACAACATAAAAGTACAACATTAAAATGGTAATTAATTCCCACAAAGTTAAACTGTCTCTGGTATTCATTCCAGTTGACCAACAATTCATGTCTCCACATGGTACAATAACACATTTTGTCAACCATCCAACTCTGTGCCCTTGAAATTCCTTTTTAACTCATTCACTATGTTGCTGTAGCAACGTGTCAGTATGTACCTACTTTAGATGCAGCAAGTTTGACATATTTGCAAACATTATGAACATTTCTGCACTTTCTTATGCTCAAATTTCCAGAACAAATTCATTTCTCAAGCACTATCAGATGTATTTAACTTTTGAAGTCCAGACCGTTTTTTATCTTTAATAATTACAATCAAATTTGAGAGTTATTTGAAATACTTCCTCACTGAGATCTTAGACTTTGTCTCATGTAAATAAATAGCAGTGTAGCCAATTGATTATACAATGTTTAAGAGATGTGTCAATGCATCACTATTTGTCCATTGGTTTGAAAGATTTGACTCGCTGGTTTACAATTATAGCCTGCTACATGAAGTTTGGTCGTTTTAAGTCTTGTATTTTCAGTAAACCACAAGTCAAATAAAACACTAATTACATGGAATGAAGCAAGGTCCCAGCCATTTATCTTAAAGCTATTACTCTGAGATTTGCAACAAACTTTATGGAACGTACTCCCCAAGTTTGAAAGGGTCGCAACCAAAATTCTGGTTATACCATGCGTGCTACAACAAACACCTCTCCCTAATATCAAGGCTATATATAGCAAATATTAGGCTTGACCTTCAGCTGCATAATTATGTCCACAGGAAATCATTGTGGTAATTTTAAAATTTACTGTTAAATCTTGGCAGTTCTAGCTGGCCATTTCCTGTTTGTAGGCAAGTCCATCACTGTGACTTTGCCATAAGCCTACAGTCTATGTGGAGCTGCGAGAATTATCATTTCCCTGTGGAATAAAGTGCAAAGTATTGATTGGTTCTCTAAAAGCTTGGCAAATCGCTCAAGCATCGTCTGACCTAAAAAACCTGTTGTTATTGCATTTTCAAGGAATTTGAACCACGGTATACTGACAAGCTTGCTGCTCTGCATTTATTCATTGTGAGAAACACACAATGTGATAGAGATAGCAGGTACATTCATCCAGTCAAGATGTACCAGATACAAGTTGACACTCCAATATGTCGTATGTCTACTGTACCATTATGCTTTTATTTTACAGCTACCATATTTACATAAGACATCACTTTATACAAATGTGAATATGTTGTGCTGACACACAAGATTATAACATTTACTTAATTTCAAGTTGTAATATGATGACACTGTGCAGACTTTGAATGATATCTTCTATTTTCCAATGACAGAAGACACAGATGTTGTTTAACAATTAAACAAAACAATTAAACAATCAAACAAATTCAAATCTATCGACACTATACTAAGCCTTATCACTGTAAAGACATCACCGCATACCAAAATTTCATGAGAATATCAAATTAAGCACAAACGTCCCTCCAAACTTTACATTTAAGATAATTATATCTACTCACAAGGTTATTCACCTCATTAAAACTATCTTTGATTTAATTTGTGGTTTTCGCTTCAGAATACACTCGCAGATTATCCATCATTACCGAGTATAAACTGATTAGCAGAGAAAGATAAAACACAAGTTATCGAAGTTCAACCAAAAGATGGAAATCTTGCTGGATAGCAGTAGTACAGTCACTACATACAGAGTGGTGGTAGTTAACTGTTTGTCGGTTTCTGAACAGATAGAAAAAAAAACAGCTCTACACAGGATATAATATCTTGAAAGCAGGTTTACTTATCTAGAATGTAGAATTTTTTGCCACCTTCCCACTTTCTCATGCCTCTGAGGCAAGCAGGAGCGATGTCACAACATCTATCCCAATGGAGTACAAAAACTTGGAAAATTCCCTTTCCAATGATGTTTTTGACTGTTTGAAAAAAGCCCCGTAACTTAAAGGAACCAACAGCTAAGACTGTACTAAAATGTGACTTGGTGTTGCTCATGATCTACTTTCATATCACACTGCATACATACAGCACATAACTGACCAAAACAGTACTACTGTTGCTGAAAAGTGGTCAGTATAATTATTGTGAATATGAACCAAATGGTTTCCTTTTCATGTAAAGTAATGTTTACCACTATAAAGACACACTGCATGAATTCTTGTGATATTTTGTTCTTAATTTAAAAAGATATTGGAGGTTATTTTCTAATGGCCGCTTTTCCTGAAATTTCAGAGTCTTTGTACACTTGGACTGTGCTACTCTTGTCATAGGAGTGTTAGGTAAGGCAATGGTTCAAAAGACTTAATGATGAAATTACTAAATGATATGTATTTTGCACTAATCATTTAGCTAAGGAAATATTCAAGCATTAATCATGGATAGACCAGTCAAGGTAGCACATTGTTTATCGAAATGCTCTGTTTTTCAAGAACTATATTTATCTCCCCTCTGTTCCAATGGTCTTGTCCAGAAGCTTCTACACATATCTAGGGAACCTACAGAACAGCAAAATGATGGGTCACTCAAACATGAATTAAGTTTGATCATGGAGGCTAGTGTCTGGTGTAAAGGTTCCAACTATGTGATAAACTGACAAAATCACCCAAATCACAATCATGGTCAGGCATGTGGTAGGAACAAAGCAAATAGGTAATTTACATAGAGTGATATATCACATGTTAATTTACGTTTAATGAATATTCAAAAGCATGCAAAGGTTCTGTATGCATATTAACCATGCTTTTAAAGTATTGCATGTGTGGTATGGCATGACCCTGCTGCTCAGTCTTGACCGTAGGTACAGTCTTCCAAACAGCTATTAAAGTCAAATTTACTCCTTTGATCATACCACTGTACTGTAGCTATCTCCTGATGTCAATAAGTAATACTTTACTGAATGCTTACACTAGCTGAGCTCCCTTGACATCCATATAATCATCCCACTTTTAATAGCAAATCTTGGTTTAATCAAAATCCCCGTATTACTCAAAGACACTGCACGTACATGCCAACCTGCACTGGATCTTCACTTTGGAGTAGGTCATAAAGAAACCGCAGTGCACTTATTGCGCAGATTTAAGACCATTCTCGGTTGAGTTTTGTGAAAGATGATCCTCGGCAGGCTGACAATTTCCTGGATTTGGAAGGCAACTGGGAACAGCTTATTTTTCAATAAAGCTCTGGCATTCACCTACATTCATTTCCACGTCCATTTGCAATCCTCCCACGGATCAGTTTCTGTATATGTATTTAATATCAATCCGCTTTGCTGGATTTGTAAACATCCCCTCTGGCCTCCATTCATTGCTACCTTAGATGTATCTTGTGTGAAAACTGATATGATGCTAATTGTTTGTGTGAAGCACTTGGAATCCCCGCTGTCGTATGACTTGGCAATGAAGCTAATCTTCTGATGATGTGCTACACGTTAAGCTAAGTTTTCTGTTAACGTGATCTGTCACCAGTGCAACAGCGACAAACCTATTGTTATACATATCAAACCACATGCAAGACATAACGGTTGATCTGTTCACGTAGGTATGTTCAAGGAACTTCCACATCTAGATAATTTCTTTTGTCTTTTTTTTTTTTTTTTCAGAAAATATCAAAGCAGCTATGGTCTGACCAGAAAGATAGACAGAATGACCGTTCAGAACTAAGCAAGTGTCGCACATTTTTCTGCAATTTGCCATCGGGTTTGATTAACGCAGTATCACATCTACTGTCAGGAAAGTTCAACAACATCAGTCTGCAGAATTATACTCTACTATAGATTTACTACATACTCAAAACCTTTTCAACCTGTAACCTTTAATTATATTTTAGGTTTTCATTGACGGTCGATTAAATTACTATACATGAACAGCTGTTAAGTACATGACAAGCATACAAATTTGCTTTGCTGTAAAGACATTGAGACTATACAGAAATTCAGTTTGTGTATTTGATATAAAAATATTCATAGTCACAAGTATTGTTCATCTCTCTTGACAGTCACCTAAGCCACAGTGTCACCAGTTTGTATTCCCTGTGAGCAATTTTTATGAAAACGGAAAATATGCAGGGTGGTCGGATGAAAATTCATCCGAAACGTTTGAACAGTGTCAGCAACTGGACACTTTCTGTTTCCATAAAATTAAATGGAAACCTGATAGATATATTGATAAAACATGTGTATGGAATCTGCAAGATGGAACTGTAGTAACTGTAGCTTGATTATAAGACCCTGCACATCATCGAACACAAGAGAAAATTGCAAACAATCTTTTAGCTTGTTATCATTGAGAATGGTCTCAAATTTAAGTGACAAAAGGAAGCAAAGTATAACGTATTCTATGAATTATTTCTTTTTTAAGAATACACACCAGACATAAATTATTCATAGAACTCATAAAATGCTGACAATAAGCAAACAGGATACAAGCACTGATGAACTTCCATGCAATGGCACACCCAAGTTCGAGGCTAAAGGGGCTTTAGAACCCCCCCCCCCCGGGTGGTCAGTGCTTCCTTTTTTTTAAGATGAAAATCTATTCCATCCATAGTTTTCAACAGATGTAAAAAAGGGGCGGGTGGTTAAAGTTCTCTTGCGGATCCCGAGAAGGGGTGGTTTCCAGCAATTTAGGAGGTATTTTTATCCAGTGATCTTCTAGTATGCTCTACCTAGAGCATAGAGTCTTTGCTACGAGTCTTCCCACAACTCTCACTCTCCCCCAACCCCTGTCCAAAATCTTTGTTGTGACCAAGTTTGAGTTACGATTTAATATTACAAACTTAAGTCAGCACCATAGGCACACCTCAGAACACCTCACAAAATAACAAACATGAAGTTAATAATTTTTTACCCAGAAGTGTTTAATTATAGAAAAACTGCTTTTGCAATTTAATGGCTAGAATGTACAGTGATGTTTTCTTTTTGCAGGTAGTTCCCGTTGTCATGTTGCTTTACATTTGTACAGAGTAAGGATTAACAGTCCCTGTGCATACTAGCTGAGATGAGTCTCGACAGAATTTTGGTAGTTATTGCTAGGCAACGGTAAATACATCGCAGAACATCTTAAAACTCAAGCAATCTGATTTACTGAGGGGAAAATGGCAAAAGAAAATATCGCACAGCTGAACTTTAGACAGCAGAGTTTCTGGAAAGCTTTAATGTTTTTCAAGGACTCACAATTACGAAAAGCTAGAGTTAACTTAACTGCTGTTGCTGTTATCTTAACTAGAAGTTAAGATAACAGAAAGAAGTAAATCTGTAAATCTTGAGGGCATTTTTATAAATCCATGTGTGAATAACAGGAATAATAGCAGGTTTACATAAAGTTGTAATCCTCCATTAGTCTCTCGGAACATGAAACATCAACAGATTTCATGTCAATCCCTTGCAATTGATGACAACTCCAGGATGTGAAAGAAAAATGAGTAGAACATCATGTGTAAATGTACATTCCTGGGTAATGACAGGTCTGGATTTATTGTTACCACATGCGAGTAACAACTGTATTGGTTACTGTCTGTGGTGGAGAACATCACGCAAATTATTTATTGTACCAACACAGGCTAGTTTCCAAGAAATCATGCATTCCCTTAGAATCCAATCAAAACTGCTGCAAATGATATCGATATGTTGCATGGACTTTGTTTTCTTCTTGACTACGACTTCCTAGCAGCTGGTCTCAGCTGGTCTAGCTACAGGGAGCTCTCACAGTACAAAGTGCCACCAGTAGCTAGGATGGCAACGGTGTGGAGGTTTGGAGGGGGGGGAGGAAAAAATGAAAATAAAAATTGAAAAATAGAGAATGACAAATAAAGCATCATAAACTATTACACTGACAACTCTTCAAGTCTGTCAAGAAATATTAACTTTAGAGAATTCTAGCATATCTTAAAGTTGACCTCATGCTTGAAGGCAAAGACATCTAAAGACTTCTAGATTTCAGTTATTTGATGAGCAGTTGAGTACTAACAATTTGCCATTAAATGTTTGAAGCAACGAAGACTAGAAGTGCTTCACAAATTTCAACATGTTGACAAAACATTAACTTGCATGTAAGGTAATTGGTAAAGCATGCAGTAAGGGCTAATTACCCATCTAATGACATAAACTGCCACTCAGTATCGAATCCTCACCAAACATATGACAAAAGGCAGTGATTTACATCCATACAGGAAACTGTTTTATATCAATCTATACCTGAGTCTGCTACAATTAAAAGCAAGTACACTTCTTTGTTCCATTGCATTCCAGTAACCATTACCTTAAATATGGCCAATTCAAAATAAAAACCGTTAGCAGGCAGCATTTTTTTTCTCCAGTAACAGATTTACTTACATTGTAGTATATAAGTTTGCACAGATTGGTCTACTTGCAGATCTCCTTTCACAGCACCACTTCACATTTTTTGTATGTTATATTGTATGAGCAAAAGCAACATAAAGGCGACTCAAATCATGTACTTATCCATATCACTATGACACTGATTGTTATAAAATAGTCATGATGTTTTCAAGTTTTGCACTATAGGAGGAAAGGTAGCAATTGTTGTAATCTAGGGCATCCAGGCAGTCACAATTACTGCATTATTGGGACTTTGAGCCTTCTCAAAATAAGCAAAGCCGTTACTGGGTTTTATAAACACCTCCAAGCCACTAGTCCCTGTGCCACTTGATAATAAAGGTTGCGGTACGTGTATCACTATAGGGTCTTTGTTATCTATCCAGGCAGGCGGCACTCGTAACTGTCAAAAGACATGATACTCTCCGCATTGATGGACTTCCTGTTTAGCGCTAGGGAAACTCTACGGTAAATTCAAAAGCTTTTATCTATCTATGCACTTTCAGGTGACCAGAAAAAGATTCTTGCCCTTTTGGATGAGTAGAGCAGCGACTGATCGAATCCATAGATGGAGTCCTTCCATTTATCTGTTAATTATTGCCTCTGTACAGATACAAATGATGGGTACACTTTGCGAGTTGAAGTGATCATACCCTAGTTTAATGTTTGAAACATCAACTCAAGTTTCAATCACCTCATTGCAGTTTAAATATTGAAAGAGCAGATTCATCTAATGTGGATGACTCTGTCCAGTTGTGGTAACATTATACAGACTATTCTGGGGAGAATTTAGCTTTGGTTCTGCTTGCACGCTCTGCATGTCCTGTCCACCATGGGATATGATATTCACACAACCTCAACATAAACACATATATCTGCAAATGGCAATTTCACCGTCGGTGTCAACGAACTTTGGGTGACCCTTCATGACCCACTAAAGCAGTGGTTCTTCACCTTTTTCTTTGCAGTTCCCCCCTTGCCAATCAGCTGATCGGGCTGTTCCCCCGGAAAGATATATCAGAAAAACATGATTTCCAGTGAGAATAATTTTCGTAGCTAGGAAAAAAGACAACAAAGGCACTATTCGAGTATCACATATCTGATACAAGCAGAATAATAATCGAATCTAATGACACCAAGAATGCGATAATAACCTGCACAGTTAGGATGTTACGATTTTTCAAAAGGTACCCGGAAATTGGGGTCAAAAAGGGACAAAAAGGTCAAATTTTGCCCTTTTTACATATTTCCCAAATTCTAAAAGGAATCAGGCTGAAAGCCCCTGCAAAAAGTTCTCCCCTGGAACCCCAAACATTCCCCCCAGGGGTAACTTTCCCCATGGTTAAGAACCACTGCACTTAAGAAATCAAACCATACAGGGTGCACTGAATGTATTTGATAGCATTACAACTGAATAATGAGGATTTGTCAAGACCATATGCGATTATTAAAATCAAAGTTGATTTTGGTTTAGGATACCATGTGATGTTAATTTTTCACAGAACCAAACAAAAATTAATTTGGTGATGTAAAAGAGAGGGTGGGATCTCTCCTTGGAATCTGAAGCAACTGTGAAATGTAAACTTGTAAAGCCATTGTTTGATCTTACAGTATGGAGATATGTTACTCCTTTATTGATAAGCGCAGGTATTCATTCCATGAAGAAAGTAAATCCATTTGTTGAGCTTCCTCTTCATTCCTCTTTTACACTCTACACGTCAGGCCTTCCCTTTGCATACCATCACAGAATTTTAGCTGTCTGTATGACCTTCAAAGGATTCTTCTCACCACAATTAATTAATTTTTCGGCAACTTCTGACAAAGGAACTGAACATTTGTATGACCTATATTACATTTTTTATAAAGAGCTACAGAAATTATAAAAAAGTTGACATTTGTGGAGAATTGTTTTGAGTATACAATATTTCTGACAATATATAACATACACGAGCCGTCGCTTGTGTTGCCAAAATTCCTTTACTCTAAACAAAACAGCAAGTTTTCAAAATAATCGACAGAGAGGCCTGGACAGACACTGCACAGTGATATTAGACCAGAAATGTATGCCAACCAAGATTATCTTAACATTGTTAGGCTAGTACAACAAATTTTTTGTATAGATGGTTACTATTGCTTCAAAGTGGAAGGAAAAGTGGCAACTAGATTAGTGGCATCCCATTGAGATATCTCTCAAAATGCAATTAAAATGATGCTATGGCTACAGTAATACTGTAGGTCAGTGGCATTAAAATATCACCTATTCAAATGATGACACAATTAACCACTGTCACTCAATTCACTTTAACAGACTTTGATTATACTAAGCACTCACACTCCATCTTGGAAATTTACAGTACATAGTCACTCCAAGCGCAAAACTTCTCAGCTATTGCAAAAAGGCCTGACAAAAGTGTAACTCTAGACCACTAATTTCTGCGAGTGCTTCAAAATACAGAAAAGAATTATTGTATGTTATTATTGGTCATATTTATTTGAAAATCCATTCAAGAAACTGAAGAAGCACCAAAGTCAACAGGACATGACAACAAGGAAAAGATTTTCTTTCTGTAAATACTTTTTTGTTTAAGAGTGACAGTGATTGACAGTGATTATAGACACAAAAATTGTAATCGTCAAAACTAAAACAAACACTGGCTAAATTATTGACTATGGAAGTAGGTGTGGGTAGTAAAAACAAATGACAGCTTCTATCCAAGCATGTATCAGTTTATGCAAGGAAACTGTACAACCATTTCTGCTTCAGGAATTACTATCTTGTCATGATGATGGCAGATCTATGTGCACTGTATGACAAGTAACATTTCATGAACCAAAGTCTTCGCAAAATACTTTTCCAAGATCATTTATGCTGATTTCCAACCAAGTCTGTCATCACATATAAAGTGACTGTGGTACTTTTAATAATTACTATTGCATCTGCAGCCAGAATCAGAAGAGCTTGCCACTCATGTGAATACCTCAAAAATTATCCCTGAAATACCCTTGTATACTTCTGACCATGTGGTGGGGAAATCCAATATTTCGTTCAGTGTGGTGACTCAGCGAAAGTGTCAGATCAACAAAAAGGGTGTCATATCATCGAACAAACAGATGAAATGAATGCCTCAGTCATCAGCTATGGAAGAAAAACTACACAAACTGACAAAGGTCAGTTCAACTTCAACAGCACAATCATGAATTTCATTTGATCGACCTTTTTATGTAACATGCAAAAAGTTCAAACTTAAGATGAATGTCAGGGAGGCTCACCATTACTGGTCCCACAATAACAACGTACATCCTAGGTAGACGAACATATGACATTCGATCAACCTCTTCTGCAACATGCAAGGAGGTCATGCTTGATGAATGTCAGGGTGGGTCACCATTGTTGGCCCCACAATAATATATCCTAGGTAGACGAACATTTTGCAAAGACATTGAGAACTCTGTAATTTCAGGATGAAGAAGTTGAATATCGACAACTGATCACCTGGGAAATACGTAGTCAAGGGCTTTTCCAAATTATAATCAAATGCTCTCTTACTGGCTGGTTACTAGTGCCCCATGAGATATATCCAACATCTGACTATTTCGAGGGGCACGCTTCAAACTCTGAATTGCAAAGAAATGGTAAGAGGTGAAAAAAGGACTTCATTCTGAATTTTTCCCACAAAGAATTCCACATTGCAGAATTTCCTTTGAGATTGTATTTTTTTTCTTTTTCGTCTTTAACCATGTAGCTATTCACTCAATTTTTATTCACTTCTCATATATTTTTTTTTTTTTTGCTCTTTATTTCCTGTGCACACGTATTTTGCAAACCGTTCCATAGCACCCAGATGGTAATTCTCATAATGCGACAAAAAAAATGTTACCTTCCAATCGAAGTAAAGTAAACATTTTACATCGATCTTCTACCCAACAAGGGGCATTTCACTTCGAAATTGTCGATACAGAAAGTATGGCTCAGAGAAAGCCAAAGATTTGTTTCAAGGGCAGATTTTCGGAGAGGTTATGTTGTGATCGGTGCTGTATCTACGAAGACTAAGCAGGAAAATGACAGGTGCAACAATGACTAATTCCTGCTGTTTCTCTCTCTACAAAAGTATGTTGAAATTCCCACCATGTAAGGTGTGCATGACATTGACAAAAATCTAAAAAAAAAAGAACAGGTTTACTGTGTTTCAGCCACAGGAAAAGGAAATTAAGCATCAGAATAGCAACACACACAGTATATACAGCACAGCTGGGACAAACATGAAGATCTGTGTAAAGTGTATCATAGTCAGTGGAATGCTGTGTGTTTTAATACTCAGAATATATTTGAAATGCTGAGTAAGAACTTTGTATCACTTGGAGAGCAGGAGAACGAAATGAAAAACTTGAAACATGCACAATTCTGTTTGATTCAGAGCACATGGACTTGCTGATGTTACTACACTACTGGGTTTTTAATTTAGTGCTGCATCTAATTGATCTTCTTTTTTTTTTAAAAAAAAAAGACAAAAATCCTACATTAAATCTGTTCATTAAGGATCCAAAAAGATGGTAAAACTGAGAGTGGAGACAGTTTCTCGGACAGATGACACGGGAGAAGGGAGGATGGAGATTAGAAGGAATGTCAGGATGTTACCAGATGGTGATGTAAAAAGGTTGACAGATAGGCACCATTTAGACAATTGGCAGATGAGGGTGGGGCTGATTCAGTGATGGAAGACAGATCAACTAAAGAGGGAGGTAATTAAAGAAGGAATGAAACAGCATTAAATTTGCACCCAATTTCATCAAATAATCTTTCTAACTTCAAAACATTTGCTTGGAAGAAAAAAATGTAAATAGAAAACTTACTGCTACACTGGAAACACTTTACATGGAAGAAATCTTCCTGGACCTTGAGAACTTCTCCTTTACAAGGTTTGGCGCACTGTCGACATGGTATAACTTTCTTCTTTTCCTGATCTGAAGGTAAAAAGCAAGAAATCAAACAACCCTATTACCACATAAAAGGAGCAAAGAAAGATAATACCAAGATTGTAAAGATCAAAGATAGATGCCCCATTAAGGCAGAGCCAACTGCATCAGATTGAACAAAGAAAAGTTTCCTCTGGGGTACAGCCAAATTAACAAGAAGAAAAGGCTTCAAAGCTAACGTTGCTAAATCAATGTAGAATGTAAAACAAACTTGAATCAAAAATTTATTTACTTCCAGCGACACATAATTCTATCAAGATAACATCATCATCAGAGATACAATTTCATTAACTCAACCACGAATATTTGACAGTTAGATTAATCAAGCATACCACTCAACATGACACTGAATATTTATCTTATCGTTCCTTTCAAAACAGTTTGATTTGAGTGATCCATTATCAAATGCTTCACCAAGTTATTTATAGACAATTGAACCATATCTTCCTACATTCTAAATTGTTTATCCAAGTGGAAGCAACCAAGTAAGTTAGTTATAAGAGAGGGGAAAGTGGAAAACAATACTAATGTGCATATACATATATGCAGGTATATACATGGGAATTGGACAACAACTGAGCATGTTTTGTTGCAGAGAATTTGTTGCTATTGATATCTATGCACTTTTATTTTTCATCAGACAGAGGTGTTTACAATAAATTAGTGAAAAAAGAACATTTTACAATAAATTTTGAAAAATTTCCTGTGAAACATAGGTACTTTGATTTGTTGGCTGTGCTCTTCAACCATAATACATTTCATGAGAAGAAACCCAATATGATAGTGTAAATCTGAACCTCCTGTCACAGTATTAAACTACATTTTACAGTTTTGCATCCACTTTGGGACACCTAACGCCACTTCTGAGTAATGACCAATGCTGTCACTTCAATCCAGTTTGTAATTCACAGGATGGTAAGCACATGGAACAATGTCACAGCCTCAATCTACATGGATTCAAAAGTCCTGCGGGACTGAAAAAGATGAAGACATCCTAAATCTCTAAACATCTAATCTGAAATTGCTTCATATTTCATCCTCCAGGGGCAGTCAGAATCTTGCTCTGATGAATTGGGGAAGATGGGAGAGACAATATACGGACTACAAGTACATACAGTAAGTCCATGGGTACGAAAATGCAAGTAGAAAATTCATAAACATCTCGTCAAAGGGGACGCTGGAGGTCATTGGCGGGGAAAAGCAGGCACCAATGTCAACTGCCTTTGTGTTAGGAATCAAGGAGGCCTCTTTATGGGGTTAGTTGTACATACAATCATTAAGACAGAGTAAGGAAGAGAATCTGTCCTCCCTTCCCCCTCCCCCCCCCCAAAAAAGATACATCTTCAAGACTGTAGCACACGTGACAATCACAAGATAAAACGTTGATGAGAATTCTGGAAACTGTAATAATGCACATCTCAAAATTTTAAATTAATAACTGGATTCTACATTTGTGGCTACCATCTATTTCATACATTTCAGAGAATTATACAAAAATATAGGCCATCCTTGTGTTTTTTTGCCAAGAAATGTCAGCTAGTCATGACATCATTGAAGAATGTTTCACTAATTTTACAGATTGGTGATTTTGACATGATCTGAAGCAGTTATTCCTGTGACTGCATACATACATTTGAGTAGATGTAATGTACGTGCAAAAGAAAGTCGTAAGGAAGGTTAATTTTGTTCTCATGCACACTACAGCATGTACACTCACAAACAGAACTTTCCAACGGACTGTGATAATCCCATTCACACCAAATACAGGCAAGTTCTCAGCCTGGCAATCACAGATGGCAGAGCCTGCATGTGAAAGGACTGTTGTCCCGTTTATGCCATTTTAGTTACACTAAAATGTTGCCAACACTCTAAGCAAATCACAGTGAGAGTGCAGTTATTATGTTGAGACAAGTAAGTGAGAAGTAGAGTGCAATAGTTACATGGTAATGCTGTAGTTATATTGTTGCAGCAAGAACATAGTTGATATGAAGATAACTAAAGAATGAAATTAAGATAAATATAACAGGCTAGGAGGACGAAATAATTAGGAATGAAAAACGAGAATACTTAAGGTTTTCCGAGACAGCCGCCTTTGCACGAGGCAAAAAACAGCAGAGAATATTACAAACGTGTTGTCGGCACTTGAGCGAAAGGCAAACGAGGGCGAGCTAGGCCTTAGAGACTGCTGTGCTACAATTTATTTCGAGGACAATTTGAGCAAAGGTCAAATGATGAATTAGTGATACAAGGGGTAAGTGTATGTCGACCATGTGAATGTAATATATTGTACCATATAATAATAATGTAGTGTTGCCAGTTTCCCTTAGCAATAAGTATCCAGAGTTCAGCCCAGAAATGAAAAGTCTCCAGCTTATTACTATAAACAAGATTGCCACGCTGTAATGTAGCTTCTACATTCACATAGACTTGTGAAAGGCATCACCTCTCTCTGGACATTTTTAACCTGTTTTCTCCTCTTTTTTTTTCTTCTTTTTCTTTGAACAAATTGAGTGTTACTAGGTGCAAGTACCATGCCTGCCTTTGATCAAATGAGCACTTCACCGTCAATATGTTACCAATTTAACAACATACAAGAAGTCAAACTCTCATGGAGTCACTTTAATTATTAACGTGTAAACAGATGACAGATGGAAGTAGCCTGGGCACATTATTAATATAGCAACTCCTAAGATGAATGTAGAATATACTGTGGGTGAAAAATCATAAATGATGAATGGATAATGCCAGACCACTCTATACTTGTTTCTGCTACGTACACCTCAGTGAATGTGCACAATTGAAATTACATATGACGTATAAGGATCCTTCTAAGATGCGATATGTATTCTGGGTGCAAAACTTCCACCTTTAACCAAGAAAAGCTATACACAAAAACAGATGTATTCTTGGTAAGTGAAACTGGCATATGTCATGAGATGAATATTTACAAGACAATTCAAATTTTTCGAGAATTTAACTAATTTAACAACTATATAATATATTACTTGTCTGCCTTGACAGTGCAAGAGATACACAGGAATTGGTCAAAGTCAACCTGCAAATCACGCTCATTCCTACCAACTTTACAGTGAGGTTTCTGTTGCAATGCAATTAGTTACAGGAGTATACCACCATAAGAGTAGAGCCCCATGAATATTTTGCTGGTAATTCAACATTCTACCGCTTCAAATTTACTTTTGAGTACAGGTCTTTCTAATTGTTACATAGTCTGACATAAAAAAATCAAGTCTGATCTATTTAGAAATGTAGGGCACATTCAATATTGAAAATTTACCTGGTTACTGCAGAATTACATCACAGACTCTAGTCACATTCATATTTCATGATTGATAAGGTTTCTAAAAATCATTTCACTGGATCAATATCCCAAAAATTGTTCCATGATAGATTAACCTTATCATAATGGAATCAAACTTTTGAAGCCCTTTAACATATGTTTAAAATATTCACTCTTGACAACTCAACATTTTAGCATTACGAACAGTTAAGCACACCGAGTAGTTTCAATATACGCTTAAAACTGCCTGGCGTGTACATATTGCAAGCATCACCGACTGCATGCCATTTTGCACAATGTCTGCATAAAGCACCAGCTGATTTATGCAATCATCACAAGAAAAAGGTTTGAGACCCCTAGCTAATATGCATCACGCAGTGTTTTGTGCACAAGTGTATGGTACTAGTGTGTGTTAACTTAATGGTAGTTTTGTTAAGTTATGGTTAATCGACACTGAACAAGTATTAACTACAGGATAATGCATGATAGGGCATTAAAGCTTTGCATGAGGGAGCAGCCCAAGTACATCAAGCAAAAGCAATAATCCTCAGGAGTGCACTATCATCTATTAATGCACACTGGTCCAGCACTGATTAACCTTTGCTTCTTCCTGCACAGCATGATTCCATGAAAAAAAAAAAAAGAAGAAAATTTGGGTTTGTAAATAACCACATTTTTATTGAAAACAAACCCCAAAGAAAAAGTTACCATTAACAACATGGAAACAATGTTTTGTGTGCAATTGACAAAGTGCCACCATTGTTTTGTTATCCTGACAAATGACAAAATACTGTCGATCTACAATTTACTGTATTTATCTGCCTGTGACTTAACTCTTAAAGACAAAAACTCATCACCCCAGACAGTTTCAATTCTCCCAACCACCTACCTCTAGTCCCTCCCTCAGCCTGTCTTAAATTCCTCCACATGTGTAATCAAAACAATTATGGATCCCTGTGTATGCTGTGTAATACGAGCTGCTCTGCGTCTTTCGAATTTGCTGTCAATCTTAGAGTACTGTAACTTAGAACCAGTTGAGAATTTTGCTTTCAGGGAGGTAAAAATATAGCTTAGGGGGATGCAATACAGCCTTTAAATTATCATGCAGTTCCAAGGATTAAAGCACAGTCACTTGACTGTAATGGGCAAATAGGAGTTAAGGATTCTTACTGAGTATGAATGAATTTTATGGTCAATATGTAGTGCACATGGTATGCACATGGTTTCCTTCATTGGTTACTTCATAACAATGCTTTCAAATCATCGAGAACAAAAGTGATTATCTTAAATGATGACAACACTCCCTTTTCTGAAATGAAGAGAACCACCAAAACAGAGTATACTCTCATATGACAAACAGTTTCTTACTTAAAAATAACATTTTGACTCATAATTCTGTGAAAAGGAGTGTAGCACAAAAATAGAAAGGTGCATCCTCTACTGATACAGTCAAATCAGTTTTGGACAGGAGGAGGGGATGGTAATTTGTAAGACTCATACTGAAATAGGTTCAAGAGAGTAATAATGCATAACTTGTTACCAAATGGTGCTGTTTGTCGACAATGATATCGTGACACTTTTGTGATTTTGTAAGTAACAGTGATGAGTGTGGGAGGAGGGGAGGAAAAGCTACACTGTATTTTTATCAAATTTAAGCTAATTTTGGTTGGGGAGGGAATAAAACAGAAAAGAAATGCAAACTACTTCCTATTCACACTTTTATTCAGATGATAGAGAACTGATTAATAATCTTTCTTTACAACAATGCTTTCTTGATACAACATGGACAGGATACATGGGAAAACTTTCACAGCACATGCATAATTCAGAAACACTCCCTGATTCTTAGACATAGAGCTACCCTAAACTGGAACCTCCCAACAGATGAACAGTTGAGATGCAAAATTACTCTCTCTGAGGTAGTAATATTCTTTCCAAAGTTGTGACTACAGCAGTTCATGATGACTAAGGAACACTGAATTAATAAGCACTCCTACAGTCTGACTTTATCTGGTCTGCACAAACCATGGCTTGCTAGTACAGGAGGCAGATACTTGATTTTTAAAATTAACCAAAGGTGAAAAAATGATTTAGCTCAGACTCACAGATACTGTAGCTAAAAAAAACTACAGCGAGATGCTCTCACCACATGCAAAAAACATCAAATTAATATATCTAAAGAGAACAAGAAAAAAAAAAGTGAAAATCCACCACAGCATGACGGCTGCACTACGGACTGGAAAAATCATCTGAAAATGCAGAGAGAAATCTAGTAGATAATGGAAAAAAAAAAATACAGTGACTGGCTGCGATAAAATTTGGTAGCAGATAAGTTTTCAAAGCGAAAGTGCTACATCATAACTTCAGAAAAAATGTGGATTATGCTTGAGATATAGGCAGGAAACCGGGAATTCATCCGTGTCGGTCTGGCTGTCTGACCTCTGACGAAATTTGGAATTAATCCCATCTCTGAATAGGAGACATACTGAGTGCTCTCAGATGGAACCCTAAACTGGAACCTTCTGAAAGGAGATTCTCTATCAACAGATGAGATGCAAAAACTTCTTTCTCTTACAGTGGATGCAAACCTTTTGATGCACAATATGGGTTACCTATCACGTCACCATACACCACAGACAACTTAGCTATCACTAAATAAAGTTATTATTCATCTACATCAGATGAACTTGATGAATTTGATTAGCTCTTAACCACTTCAAAATTAATCTGTTCTGTCATGGTCGTGCCTGGTGTGATAATCTGCATTCTACACTGTTACTTAACAAAAAATTTGTGCAGTGCCCAAAATCACAGGTAGAGAGGGGGTGTGGAATTGATAAAAATATGTATGGGCAAACATATTTTAAATAGAAGATGAAGCCTGATCGTACTACCAAATTGTGAATATACTGCAAGACTGTTGAAATTTTAAGGAATTTCAAATGGTTGCACTGTGTGGCCAACTAGCATGGAATATATGTGATAGCCTTTTCTAAATATAAGTTGTCCTACAAAAATTTTAAGAATATAATTCACGAGTACTTAATTTTCTTTGTTGCTGCACCCTGTGAAGGCAAACTTACATCATGCTTGCTATAATGCAATGCCATTATTGTATTTGTCATACATTTATTGGCAGAAATATAAACAGTGAACTCTGCACTTGATTGATTTGGTTGTCCGAATTAAAATCCACATTAGAAGGGACTTATCCCTTTGAAACGTGTTAGGCTGCATCTCGGCAGGATTAATGCTACAGTAAAGACCTTGGCTGACTGTGCACTGGAATTATATAATTTTTTTCTTTGCTTCTTTTGAAGTTTACATACAAGAATATCTTGTCAAATGATACACTGTATGTACACAGTTGCAAACAGACTGGGGTATCCCATTTAACTGGTGGATGGACAAAATATGTTCTGCCACTGGAAATTCCTACCAGAAGGTTCAGTCACAATATGTGGTATTGCTGAAAGTGCAGATTTAACACCCCCACAGACTTCTGGCCACATGGTCCATAGCATACAGTCTGTTACTTAAATGCATGCCAGATCCTCAATCTTCAGTTGATGAACATGTTATTGATTACACAACCACTGGCAGATCGAAACGAGGGGTCACCAGAGATTATGGTCAAACCCAAGGTGGCCAAAAAATTATTTATAGGGCTTAATACAGAAGCTGGGAAAGCAAATATTTTAGAAGAGACTTCAGTTTACTTTTTAGACAATTTTGTTGTAGTAAACTACATCTGAGGAGATGCAGTAATATAAAAATTTTCAAAGCCTCTCCCAATATTACTGTAGCACCATGCAGTTTGATCTCTAAGGCAAAGGAATCTACATATTCCATTATCTGAATTTGGTATCATTATTACTCACACATAATTGCATATAATTATTTACGTACAATCTATAACTTACTGCGTGGAGCACAGATATCACTGGATGATTTATCACAGTACCATATCCTTGCGCAGCTTTCTCGACATACATGAAAGTTTCATAAGCATCTCAAGCAGCTGCGAATGGTGTACGGGACACATCCAGTAACGTATACACTAGTATGTCAAAGACAACACACAAATACAACACACAAATGCGCATATCTTTCAGTGCTACGTAGATGCCCTAAACCATACATATATAGTGTTGAAGTTTTAGAATTTTCCTTTGATAGTCCAAAGGGCAACCAAACATGTAAAATGAGGCTGTCCTTTTCAAAATTAAGTTGTCCTGGCAGAAATCATGTCTTCATTTACAGCATACATTTCTAGGTTGCAGTGCCAGTAACACACTTTCATTGTGCTATGAGCAATTTATCACCACATCTCATAATGTTTCAGATGTTGCAAGTAAACCCTTAATTTGATTCAAGCACTAACAGAATTTGTTTGTCGGAAGGAAAACTTGTACCAAAACTTGGTTGTCCTGTAGAGAGAATTTGGGTGTCTCGGACACAAGATTACCGCTAAACTTCATCACTGACATACACTGTACTGTATGCAGGCCTAATGAAGAAAAAAGAAAAGATAACAACACATAATTTTCTCCATTATCCAATGAAAATGAAAAAAATTATCACAAAAAAAAGAGAAAAAAAGTGCAATGACGCCATGCAGCCTACACTCAAACACTACGCCAGATTTACTTTCTTACTCACTTTGATTAATGTACAAAGCCTACCACATTAATGATTCCTTCTCTACGTAATATAACGATGTATACTCATTCCTCAATTAATGAAAAAAACTGATGGAGCAGATCAAGCCAAAGGGTAACATTTCTGTTTGGGTAATTAACTATTAATGGATATCCCTAAACATTTACATCACTGTGAAGTACGCACCGCAAAACAACGATTCTTACGTCGTCAGGCCTGAAAAAAAAAAAGAAGATGTGCGGTTTCAAGTAACAAAAAGCACGAGGGCAGAACAGCCTTGATGGGGAGACAAATGAGAAAGGAAGTTAACAGAGTCACTTAAAGCTCATTACATTTGGTGTAAACTATGACCCATGTGTTGCTGTCCCTGTTATTTTCTCTTTTGGCTTACAAACAAAGCTGATGATTCCATTGCAAAATGTATGTTGATCCCATCTTATACCTTGTCTTCCAAAAAGGTCATTTGTATATAAACAGTCCTTCATAAGTTATTGTGGACTTCCAAACAAATCTTCACATTTGGAGGGCATTAGTTTGCGATACTGCCAAACATCGCACTAAAAACTCCTCAAGGGTGTGTCAAACTTCATTTCTTTGACAGAGCATAAAATATACAGAAGAACAACATTTCAAATGAGAAAGACTTTGACAAAAGCAGTAAAAAAGAGGGTATAGAAATTGAGTCCATGCAGTGGCTAATTGCTACAATCAAAATGGACACGTCCTCAATCAGACATATCAACAAAAGTTGAGGGAAAGTTTTCATGAAGAATTATAAATGCTGACAAGTTAGACAGCTTAACTTGGTTTCTTTCTATTATGAGATCTTAAATTTCTCTGTTGAACCTCCTAAAGGATTTCTCCATTTGTCAAAGTGGTTCACTGCCCTATTTTATTTTGATCGCCCTAAGTGAATCTTGCAAACTGAAAACAAAATGTATCTGGGACAGCAAACTTCACACAGATAAGCTGACAGGTGACTCACTTGCCAACCACAGTTAGTCTTGACCATGACTATAAGAAGATAATCTGTTCAAAATAAAACACTGGAGAGACAGACTTTTACAAACTGACAAAAAACTATGCATTTTGATGGAATGATGAGTGATTTTTGTTCATCTTAGCTAGAGGAGTCAATATCGATATAGTTAGATAGGTCACTCACATTCAGGAATTGTTAATGCCAAAAAGCTTTAGCTGTACAGCAGGTGTATGTACATATGTGTGTGGGTGTGTGTGTGTGAGGGTGTGTGTATGTGTGTGTGTAAGCATGTGTGCAAAACAACATATACAACCCAGGTAGTAAGTTGCCTAGTGCAGATCGAAATGTGCCGTGAACAAGCCAAGAAGACATGAAAGTACTGATACAGGGAAATAGACCAAATTTGGTGATCAAGGAATGGGCAGCGGACGTGCACTTGAAGTTGATCAAAAGATCTTTGATTATTAGCAGCCATGAAAACTTTTATTTAAAGTCTTTGGGAAATATAAGACACAAATCAGCAAAATTTCTGGCTCATAAGAAGGAAAGCAAGTGGGGGGAGGATAGGAGTAATTCTGTGTAAGTCCTACAAGTACACTTGAAACTAGATACGTGCTCTGACTGTTAATCAATTTTATTTGGTACATGTAACATCCTGTAAGCATTATTGATGCCACGAAATTAAAGGGATTGCCATCCAAATGTAATGGTGTTCTCTCATGGAAGTTTACTGCAGTTTACTATACAGTTACCATACAGAAATTGTCTAGTCCCAGAAAGTGTGTTCTGATTAGTGTCCATTATACCTCAGTTCACAGCCATGCAGAAAGGAATATGTACACTGTTATCATCGAAAACCCAACACTGTTATTATTGAAAGCCCAACACTGCTACCTTAATTCACAGTGGAGCAGATGTGAACACTGACCACTCATTGTACTCACACTGTGTGTATCGGGTACGTTCTCATTGCAAATGGGCAATTACACCCAGCAGAACATCCTCTACTGCATCGCAAGTGCACTGAGGAAGGATCGGTACCCAACATCAAAGTGCACATACGTATGTTCAGTGCCCAGTTCTATTTACCGCCATTAAATATTTTCTGTGCAGGTTGTAAATTTCAATCTCTTTAAAAGAGACCATCCATGACCAGTGAAGTGAGAAGCATATGTTAGAACTTTTTCAGCTATTCAGAAAGATTTCTATTCTGGTCATGAGAACTTTTTGTCATTACAGTAAGGATGAATTACAAAGATGCTGGATGCAGCAGAGAGAATTTCTTTAAATGAAGTTCCCAAAATGATGTAATAATTGCAAGTGAAAAGTTACAAATTGTCAAGAAATATGTGCTATCAGTTTAAACCATTGTCATAACATTACTCCATGAATTAAATACAGGCCCAAACAGTACCTTTAAGCAAACTTGCAGAGATAAATATTATTCATGTGAAAATTGTTACCAACGATGAAACCAGAATTAGAATTAAAGCATTAGGGAAATATAGTCTCTGCTGAACCAACAGACAGAGGATTTCTTTTTTTTTTATTGTCTATGTTTGACTACAAAATGTTGTAATGCAATTACTGTGACAGATTTTGTACTGCAGTTCAGAAATAACTACTGAGGAGAAAATCATTGAAGGTCACAAACCAACCTACATACCCTGTATGTCACATATGTATATATGTCAAGCGATGCAACATTGATGTATAAACTTCAAGGTTATGGAAGGTATACTATTGTATCTAGACTTAGACATATCATCTTTAATGTAGAATGACAGTTACCATAGCAATCACTATGGCACTCATTTTACACTGATTGATGGTACGATCTATGTGCCATGTTTTAGTCATTAATATGAAGTAGCATTTCAAAAATATGCTTCTGGCCAAAGAAATGTAAATGGCAACTGACAGTTCCTATACTGGCAAATCTGTTGCTACCTCAGGTTAGCAAACTAGCAATGGAAAGTAATTACATGTAAATACATGAAAAGGATGCAAGAGCGCTGGGCATTGACAAAAATCATTCACTCTGCATGACTGACCGGTATATTAAAGGTAAAAATGGCTTTCGGCTCTCTGTCTTACATGGCAAAAGACTGTATGACCCTACACAAACAAATCAACAATGTTCTCACAGGGAATGATGGCCAATGGAATTACCAGTTGCACAGGACCTATGACCTCTAACCACAATGTTACAATGGTAATCGAATTTATAAGTACACAACAGGATTGCAAGGATCACAAACAAAGTAGAGTTGTTCTGTTTTAGCAAGGTTTTGTAGAAGTGGCTGGAGCTGACCTCACATGACCTCTGCAACACCTCAGTCGGCAAAGATGGATGGATACAGTAAATTTGAAAACAGCCAAGAGTGGTGTTATTTGCATTAACACATACTCTTCTATGGCTTTAGTATACACTGCAGGCCTAAATTCAGTTGCAAATGCATCCGTCAGTGATCATTTTGGTTATATTTAGTCAAAACAATGAGGTTTTCATGCTTTTCTTTTGCTTTATACTGCATCCCACCAACTACTTTGTATATTTGTAACATGATCCGCTAAGCTGTGAATATTGTTTCAAGGCAAATATGGTTTCTTTGATAGACATTTTCTCCCGTCTAATATCTGGTGCAACCCAATGTTATGCAATGATGTCTGTTACATTACTTAAGGGGCTTGACAAGGGAGAATGTCTTTTCAACATGCAGTGTTCCAATGCTTTTTGGGCACATTACCTGTCACATGATTTTCAAAATGTACTCGTTGGTAGATCTTGAAAATTCATTTAACATCACTTGGATTTTAGAACTGAAGGGTTGCATTCTGTATACGTACAGTGCAGTGTGGTTTATTGGTTAATAGCTGACTGTGAACCATTCAATGGAACACTGGGCTTTCCAGTTGATGGTGTTCCTCTCAAGTTCAAATAAAGCCAATGAGGCAATGTCACTGCCAAGCATGCATTCATGTTATCAAGGACAAATCTCCTCCCAACGTCAAATATGAAACTGGGAGGTGACCTGTAAGTGGTGATATCTCCGTGGGAAGGAAGGAGGAGGAAACCAGAGCTGTACACCGGAGAATATTAACATCATGAAATATCCTTCCTATCGTGGATCTACTTTCAACACTGATGACCTGATCAGGTCTGGTCTTATCCTGATCCTTAAAGCTCTAGATAACTGTGAGCATGTCACCCAGTGTATTTGAAAATCTGCCCTCTAATCACACCGCCATTTTGATACAGACACTTCTTTCCCCTCTGTCCAAGGTCACCAACTCAAATCATGTGACGATTCCCACCACGCAGTGACGACACTTTTTCAGCTCGGCCTATCGAGAGTAGTATGAGCTTGAATCAGGATCAGGGTTGTCACCATGCCGGGCGGTGCAGGGCGGTGCTACCCAGCTCTCAAAATCTCCGCCCGGGACTCGCCGTCAATTTCAGCATCACCGCCCGGCACAAATTTCGTAACTTAACTGAATAAAATTGTTAGATTTCTTTAGAATTCTGAGTGATTATCCTTTCTTTTTTTTACCACAAAACAGCCAAGTAAGCTTAAACATTTCCGCACTGGTCGAAACCAAAGTACCGAATTCATAATTTATAATCTAGAGTGTGCCATTTTACATCCAAGCACTCTCCAACCCGCAAAAATTTTTCAAAGGGGAGGTCCCCTTAGACCCCCCAGGACGGCCATCACAAATTACCTGGCTCTCAAAATGGTCTGGTGACAACCCTGATCAGGATTACTACACTGGTATTCTACGATAACAGATAAGCTTTGAAAATGCATGTCTGAATTTCTTTGTTTACTGATTAAATTTCATGCTACATAAGCAAAGCTAGCAGTAAAAATGGACTGGTTCAAAACCAATATGCAATATTGTTTAAGGAGGACGGAATTATACGATTGGAGGATCGGATTTCCGCACCATGGGATGAATGCACCATGAGTGATGGTGAGTGCACCAAGACTGGGACTGACCTTCAGGTGTAGTCCCATAAAATTGAGGTAAGCCATAATTAGCTACAGTAATATTCATTATGTCATTGGCATCTAAACTACTTTGAAGGTCAAGAGGTCAAGAATAGAAGATGACAATTATTGATATCAAACTCACAGAGCATTTAAGTCAAGTAGTGTATCACAATAATGCAATGTTGAGACTAATATTTAAGGCCTATCAAGGTTTCTTTATTTTACAGTAAATAAGTGAATAGCCATCTCAAAGGACGAATAATACAAATTAATACATGAGAAACTGCACAACAATAAATTCCCCACGACTCACTGGTGTGGGTTTTCACGAGAGAGTACCCTACCCCTTGCTTCACTCATGCATTCATTTAGTCTTGCTCTAAATGCCCTCAAAATTAATTCTAGTGCTATACCCTCTAAGGTCTATAACATTGTTCTGCAAGGGTTCGCCCAGGCCTTGTATGAGCCAATGCCTCTTTTCCCCATACCGCCCCCCCCCCCCACCCGGAATATTTGACTCGAAGCACTTTGTTCCTCATGGCTAACTAGATTTAAATCACATGAGCCTGTTTCTTGGGCCTTTTCACCCCAATCAATCTCCAGTTTTCTTACATGTATATACCTGCAACCTCAATTCTTACACCAAACCTGACAAGTACTAGCCACATGCTGTATGCATACTGGCAGGATTTTTTAATTTTAAAATAATGGCCAGGTTAATCAAACAAAAATGGACAGTATTATAATCTGTGTAATTAAGTAAACCACAAATCAATAGTCCCACCACAAAGACTTGCTAAATTTAGGATTTTAACTCCTATTTAAATTCATACTCTCCCACATGTGAGAGGATCCATACCAAAGTTATGCTACTTAGCAACTTGTACTCCATTTCGTTGCAACCAACAAATACAATTCACTATTAAGAAAAACAAAAACAGTTTGTCCTTGCAATTACCAGTTTTACGACTTTGAATTTCAGTCAATGTCATAAAACTCTCAGGGGCTTTTTTATGGCTCTTAAATTTTTATCTCTGCAATTACGAAGCATGATACAACTCAAACTACCGTACTTGAAGGAGACAAAGTACACAACAAACTTAGAGAAATTTGTTAGGCAATCTGAACGTAAATCTATTACCATATTTGGCGGGTATCTCTTCTTGAATTCATCATTGCGTTTCTCTCAACAGAAAAGGTCGACAAAACTGAAAAGGTCGACAAAACTGACAATGTCAGGTGTATTCCACTGCCAGTTTGCAATGTTAACAACAGTATTACAAACATACCATTAGATCGACAGCATATTGTTTTCAGATCAATATCAGATTGCCAGAACTCTTATCAAAGTATCTGAAGTAATAAATCAACACCCACATTAAATGGTTCCGATCATACAGACCTGAAAATCTAAATCCCTTTATGTGGAATCCCTTCCACATAACCGATGATTTCAGTCGAAATAACGCCATCTCCAAAATCCAGCAAGTACAAGTTTCCCCCTCGTCACACCCAAGCACACGTTACGAAAAAATTTTTATTAGAATCCAATATCTGGCTCCTTGATACCAGCTTTGAAAAGCCTTTTTTTTCTCCCCGGTCGTCGGCAACGAACACGTGCCACCCTGCCGTACGAGTTCTTTACTTAATGAAGCTTCTCAGTCATTTACCACTTGCTGGAGCTATCTAAAGTCTCTTTCATCACAGGTGCCATGAATATGCATGATGTACACCATTTCAGTAAACTATGTTTACTCCTTACTCCATTCTATGATGTACACATACGCCTCAAACTGAATTCAAGGAATTGATCCAGTGATAGGCACTGAACAGGACATCGTAACGACGAACACATGCTGCATCTTCCGCAGTTCACAGTTTTCGGAATTACAGACAAGAAAAGAAAACAAGCAGAAAAAACCATAGGAAATATTGACACATGTCAGTTGCTATACGGTAGATTGTGTAATCAATACATATGCATATGGATGGCCAAAAACTAATAACTATTGAGCATAACAGGGAAGTGCGGTGTGAAGCTTTGTCAGCACGACTGGAGATAATCAATATAAATGGAAACGCCTAGTAAAAAACGTGTTCAGCTGTATGTGATAATTGAAAAAAAAATGCACACGGCACAATGTAACACAAATTAATACCAACCGAGAGGAAGCGACAGACTCAGGCTTGGCTCTGTACGGAGGTCATGAGCACTAATTTAATATGACTGGCAGCTTCCAGTCACGGTATCTGACAAATATATGGACAGTGGGAGTGAAAAGGTAACAAAAAGCCTTGGACAAGACCTGAAAATGGGTGGCATAAAGAGGATAACCACTGAAGGCATTTATAGATATGGGTATATAATTAACAATGCCAATAATAGCTACAGTAAATATGTATAGTGTATGGACTTCCAAAGTGATACATCATTCGATTTCTAATGGGAATCAATTATTGGAAAAGAGAGAAAGTTCTCTGTGAAGATGCACGGAGGACTAAAATTGGATGAATCCAGGACAATGCTAGAAGCTGCTTGCCTGTTCTTCAGAAAAAAATTAACCACCTGTAGTTTCTTCTGCTCAGCTGTGTACTAAACATGTATTAAAGGACAAGTTGAAGAAGCCGTGTAAATGTTTCACGGTAAGTGGTACGTAGTGGTTTCCTTTGCTAAAAATCTGAGAAAATTCAGTAGCTTGGGTTAAATTTATGGTTGGCAATACTCTACCTCAAAACATTTGCACAGTATACATACAGCTACAGTAGTATGAGAATTAAAACACTCAATTCAGCCAGTACAAACCCTTCAAGAATATTTTCAACCATAAAATGTTTGGGTCAAAACTGCAATGATTTTATCCACAAAAGTGAAGAAGTTTCCAGAGGGAAATACTGTATCAGCCTGTGATGATCGCAGCAAAAATTTGTTTCTCCAAAGTTTCTGGATGAGATGTTGATAAAATAACACCACGGATTAACCATTTGGGATTTAATTACTGTAACGGGGAAATATCAACATTCAATGACAAATTTTACCAAGCTTGTCAGCTGGTGCAAATCGACACAAAAATAATAAAAACATTCATTTAACAACTGGGAAGTAAAAGCAGGTAGACTGAGTGTAGAGAACCACGGTACCGATCAGTTGGGGAGATACAATTCTGACAGACTGTAGATACAATTTGCATCGATCTTATGATACTAAAGCCATTGCTCTGAGAGCCAGAGGGAGATGGTAGCTTGTGATACGGTAAAAACAATTTTCTCAAAATCCATCCTGCTGGGATGTTGCCAGGATCCCTGGCTTTTCGACGCTTCCACGACCGAACCATTCCGAAATTTTTGTCTCCGTCTCTCGGAATCAAATATATTCATCAAGGAATGAAACCGAGCAAACAATTCCTGGTATCTTCTACGCTCTAGATAATCTCCTTTACAGCTGACGGACTCAAAGAAATGTTCTACATATCTCATATCTGACGGAGACAAAGATATTCAAGACAGTTTGCTCAGGGAGCGGTGAGTCAACATTCTGTTAAACATTTTCGCGGCATCTCTAAGCACGGATCATGGTCTTTTGTTATCAATAAATTATCAATGAAGAAAGTCAATGAAGCAAAATAGTCTCTACCGTCAAAACCAGAATTTTGGGATCTCTGGAAAGTGATATTATCTCAAACTGCTCAGACGGCACAAAACTGGAGCTATCATGAAAAGCAAGTTTCCGGAAAAAAAAAAAAGTAGTATGTAGCAGAAAGTCAGGCTGTTCATGTAGTGAGTTGACACTAGGACTCACAGTAAGAACAAAAGTAGGCGTTCAACTGGGGTAATTGCGGACTGTTTTTCAAATACCAATGTCTACTAAACTGTACCAGTTTGTGAAAGGGTGCCATAGACCCGAATGTCTGTCTAGATGACGTCCAGAGGCAGTGCCAGAGATGACCAGTTACTGCCAGTGCAGTAAAATGAGGTACAGAACTAGTATCCAGCAAGTTAAATATACTAATATGTGAAGAGAAAGTAAATCCCTCCATTTCTATTCTACAGTCATTGATTTTTAAGAAAAAACAATCATTTTTTATTCTCATGCAACCACAATGAACAAAATATGGACTTACTGTATGTTCATTGTCATGTTATTCCACTGAAGAAGCCTTTTCTGTAAGTGAAATATAACTTAAATCTTAAGAAAAAAAAAAGACCAAACACTAAAAACTATCATCATTTACAAATTTCAAGAAACTAATTACTGATTTAACTTAATGCATGTATACAGTTATGAGTATATATGATTAATAATGATTTATACATCCCGACAACAAAACTGCACATACATAACTTTATAAAGTATGGTACAGTAGTATACACTGTGCCACACTGTATACATAAAAACAAAATTCTGAGATGACAAAATGCACATTTTGTACAGTTTCAATTAGCAATTTACTGTGGATCATCTTCAAGTTGCAAGCAAACTGTTTCTCCTGTGGTCACTATTCAATAGTCATATTGGGCTGAATTTCAAACTTTGCCCCTTGGTAAAATCATGGGGCTACTGCAAATGGAGTAAAAGCAGAGTCTTGAGAGAGACATGGTGCTATTAATCAAACCCAATGTAACCTTGAATCATAATCTCAACAACCCCTTTACAAATCCATTCAGTACCTCAGCTTTCTAATCTGACAATTCCTTTGTCACATTGTTCCCCATAATGTTTGAATTTCCTTCATCTGTTCCAAGAAACAGGAGTCAAAAACATCGATTGCATGAAAAGAACGACTGTTATCATAGTTTACACAAGCAAAAAAAATGGAAGTGAGTTTCTCAAAAGACATTGCGAAGTTTCTTAATGAACAGGATACTTTGTAGTAATAAATGTTAAGTCTATATCTTAAAAAACAACCCAGAAGTAAAGAAAAATTGGCATTTGTTCCAGTGCTACCACCTACAGTACCACCTGTATTTCTCGATGTAGGATATTTTCAAGTATATGAAAACTGAGAAACTTTTCAGAAGTAAATTTCCCATCATTCTGGATTCTTCCTGCAAAACTTAGCTTATCGTAAAGCTATAGATTCTTACTTAGTTTTGCAAAATTCATGGCATATGTGCCCACAAGTGTGCATCCTCAGAAATTTCTTCTAATATAACTTACAAATTATGAAGAAAACAACAGTATGGTGGCACTAGGCATTATAGGTGGTGCTACTGTATATCCTGCCTACAACTGTTGCTTAACCTTCAGTTATCCTGGATTATATAGGCCTTTGTACCAATTAATGAGGATTTGGAGCTTTGGAATGCCTGAACAGATCATAACTTCAAAGGGTTTTAAGCTGCCTTTACTCCATTCATGGTAGCTCCATGGTACAATACAGTGAGTGTACTTCCTAATACCAACATCAAATATACAGCACTGATTAACTCTTGGGTGAATATGGAGAGAGTGCCCAGTAAAAGTGAAGAATGTGTAGAACAAGATTAAAGAACGTTAATGTTCTTGACATAGCAAACATTTTATCATGCAAATGATTTTTAACTCACAGTGATGAGTGTAAGTGGATATAAAGTGTGAGGCAGTAAACAGACCAACCATTTCACTTTGACAAGCATGGGATTTGACAAACAGCTTACAAAATCCTTGATTGCAACAGTTGGTAATGCCTTAAAATTAATGTTCCAGGAATAATTTGCCTTGAAATGACAAAAGAAGGTATGGTAATATTTAAGCAAGTAATACATTAAAAAGCCAATATCCACACCACATAAAATCATGCCTGACTGTACAGAGGGTGAGGTACTTTCCTCACAAATAGAGGGTGCTATTTATAAACTACAGTTCAAGAAACTTTGTTAAAATGTCTGCTTTAATACCAGACCACTGCCACTAAATGAGATTACTGTCAGTAGCTACTGGGTACTATATGGTGGCAAGCTTTCTTTTCACAAATTTTTATTGGTATGGTCAATAAATTGGCTCTTTCCTCTACCATCCTATATTTTTGACTGATACTTCACCAAAGTCATTACTTTTCCACATCCCACTGATCAAGATATTTCTTACTAGAGGGCACAATCTGTTGATCTTAACCTTAAACTTGAGTTCAATGGTGAAGAATGTGACAGAGGGCCATTGGCATTGGTGACCTCCTGATCCTTAGTGGGATTTAAGTCTCTTTAACCCAGTGTGTGGTCACAGGGTCTCAACCACTGTGATAAACCCTCAGGTTATTAAACCACTAAAATGCAATAGGAGCTTAACCCTACCACAACAGTAATTCCATTTTGCAAAGAATTTGAGAAAAATGAAACACATTATGTTTCTTTAGATAACTTTTTTCAAAATATCCATGACTCAGTTTCCTGCCAAAAATATGTAGTAAAGTATTTGTTAATATTAAATTTGATTTATGCTAAATGTGGATTTAATATAGACCCGTGACATCAGACATGACATCAGTATGACACTTAGTAGTCAAGGACAGTAACCGCAGTTTTCTTCACTTTAAAGGTCGTGTGACATGCATCTAGAAAAGAGCTGGTTTTAGTTGTTTAGGCTTATACATATTACCTCTTAATTACAAGGTTTCACATTAGTAAGTGATCCCAATTTTTGTAGAGAAGGAACTACATGCCATCCCAAACAAAATCCTAGGGGCATTACAAAATCCTCAATTTTCCTTGCCATAAAGGTTAAGTAAACAAAAGATATCAGAAAGACATATCATGTGAGTCCCACGATCGACATCAAAATTTGCACACTTAGCCATTGAATGTTTATTCATGACAGCATAAAACATTAAATTGCCTGTGCAATTGTCAATAATTGATGGATTGTGATGGAATCTGTGGCTACTTTCAACAATTTTTAATGCAGAATACAGCCAATATTCCAAAATGTCATTTTCATGTCATACAACCTTTAAAGAACTGACAGTGATTATAGATTTGAACTACCACAAGAACAAAGATGTTTGCATGCAATCTGGGATTCTGCCGGAAACTCAAAACAAAGGGGGGTTAACTACTGCCTGACCATGAATTTGACCAAATTGATGCTGTCCTTGGCAAAAGTTACGAGTGGGGTTCACAGGGACAAAAGTTTGCTTCAAGGTTTATGGAACATGCAATTTGAAGGGTTTTCAGGGCCTGCAGTTCAAATATTGCTGCAAAGTGTCCTCTTCTTAAATAAGAATTCAACCAAGATTATAAAGAATTTACATTCACACAGAAATAAATAGGTGTACTTGATGAATTTCACTCCCTTCTTCTTTGAAAAGGGACAAGTGCCGTCCTTTGGGGGGCCCCCCCCCCCCCCCCCCCCGGCAGAATCCATGACAACATGGTAGTATGGCACACACAAACTAGCTTGACTTTGTGCATAAAATTCATCACACTTCAAGAGAGACAAAGCAACATTCATTGAATTCATTCAAACCATCTGAAAGGTTCTTTCATCCCTACCGGCCTCAAAATGACATTTTCACAGTCGAGTACCTATTCAGGCCAAGCATGACCAAATTACAATTAAGTCATAGGCATAATACTGTATCAGCATGATTATGTGTTTCATAGGACTTACCTTCACCATGGCACTCCGATAGTGCATTGTAATGTACAATCATAGAAACAGATGAACCAGAGTTATGTCAGGCTAACTTAGTCACACACTGTACAAATGAAGTCCCCGCAACTCGCGGTGCAAGATTATTCTCGAGTAAGTTTCTGAGCTAGTAAGTCTATGCAACAGTGTGAGCTAAGGGTAAGTATATATGTCTACGATGTGAATCCAAATATTACACACATGGTCCTTGCTCTGTATTGGCAAACAGCTCTGCCTTCAACATTTGCCATACATATATATTTGCTCATAAGGCCTGAGCATTTTTTCATATCTAACTACGGTACATCTGTAGAGAACAAGAGTAAGTGCAACCATCTGAATTTAGATAAAACTACATTTACATTCAGCTGTTTGAGAGTAAACTATCCTAAAATTCCTGTTTGATTTGCTGTACACGGTTTCAGGAGCATGTCTTTTGCCATAGGGAGTTTGGGCTTCACTTATTATTGCACAAGACCATTCTTTGTCCATTTCTGTATGTAAAATACATGAATATCGAATGTAACACTGCATTCTACACACATGGCATTCAATCATTTACAGCAAACAACTTAAAGGGAAATAGGGTGTTTAGAGTATACCAACGTCGCATACGATGAAAATTGGTTTAATCATTGCAAAGCCATTCAGTCTCAACAATAAACATCTGCAAAAGCCTCGTCTCCTCAAAACATTGTGCATGTGATGAGTAAATGGAAGATGCATCATTTGAACTTTGAAAAATCTGAGTGAACAAATTATTGTTGAGCAACAAATAACTGAGTTTTCTATCTGCGAGAAAACTTATTCCTGGAAAAGACGGCTAATGCCCTTCCTCATTTTGCATGATCCACCATTCTATCATCCTCAAACTTTGGTTTTAAAAATATATGGTGGTTTTCTGAAAACAAACGCCTTATTTCCGCTTAAAAAAGAACGTGACATTTCAATGGCAATCAGTGATTATAGACATACCCAAAAAATTTGCACAAAAACCGTCAAAAATGCACAAACCAAGAAAAAGTAAAATCCACTTTCTTTGCTTCTGTTCAAAATTAGAAAAGATCGATTCACAGAATTTTGGGGTGTTGCACCAGAGAGGGACAATGTAATTGTCACGACACATGACTGTACCAATGTGGCTGTCTGTCTATATTGGTCAATGCTATTCAAATCAATGCTGCCTATTACATGTGATCTTGGATTCAACATGTATTATGTATATGGTGACTATCTCCTTTAAACTGTACTGCAAGCCTGCTTTTCTTGCTTGTCATTTTCAGTTTGACAGCCTCACACAAACAGCCCTCTGTGTATTGAAGATATAATTCAACTTTTAGGGCACAAGACACCATTTTCCACATCATAATACAATGGCTTCATGGTAAACATAATTGACAAACACAGCCAGTTTGATGCTTGTTTACCACATATTGCATCAGCCAGAGCATTATTCACAGCTCCAGAGATTTACTGTACAAACTTAAGAACTGGTGATAAATAATAGGCCTACCTTTCTCTGCATGCAACCATAAATGAGTGCAGCAAAGGCATATGGCATGATATTACAATTAAGGAAAACAAGTCTTTGTGTGCAAGCTTGCTAGGGGAAACAAGTTAGAAACGGAACTGTCTGCAAATTACGTAGTGACTGTTATGTCATAACAGTCCCCAAAATTCTGAACTGATTTTGTATGTACAATTTGTCCCTATCAGCAAACTATATGCAGGGTCATGGTTCATTTGCTGTCTTTGCCTGTAGTCAGCTATGCCTGCATATAACTGTCTATGTACCATATTTCAACAAAAAACAAGTCTGCACTAAATTTTTTATTTAACTATTGTCTTTACAAGCAGAAAAACAATCACTTTGTTATGAATTTGAATTCACAATTTTCAGTCGCTATTCCTTTCTTAATATTATTTACATGTTTTTTTTTTTTCTCCTGACATGAAAATGTAATTCCTTTATACTAACACATAACATGAAGAGTGTAATCAAGCGATTTACTTTTATAGTGAGGTACTGAGGATATGTTACAGGTACATAGAACTGGCTAATTAATGTTTGACTCAAATTACACAGAACTTTTCTACATTTTGTTTTGGTAAATATTTTCATCTCTGCAAGAATTTATTATACAACTGTAAAACTATAGCATCCCAGTGCCCTAAAACCAAACTGAAAAAAAACCAATGACTTCAAGCACTACAATGCACAGGTGCAGTAAAAATGAATAAAAAACAAATCAAAGTTTACACAGTACACATTTGAAAACACATACCAGTTGTATTTTTAGTAAAATATAGGGATATTAGATATAATGCTCTTCTCTGGGTTATTCATGTTCCCTAATGGTGCAATCATCATGTCTGAAGTGTCTGTGCTAAACAACAACATTCACCCATATTACACCGATTGCTTGAAAGGGTGGCAGCAGACAGGTACTGTATGATCATAGTTGTGCAATAGCCTTTTATTAATCATAATTCAAACAGGCCTGTAAGATGTTGATAGAACAGTACAACTCAATACAGTCACAGCAGAGTGTGCTGTCATTCCTGCATTTTCAAAAGTACATCAAAGGACCTGCTGCACTTCTCACAGTCGTAAAAACTACAAAAACTTCCACACTGTGGCCTCCTCGCTCAAATACAGCCAACTTTGCAAACTAAATGCATTTTCACAAGAGTAGCTTTCTGATAGTTTTAGCACAGAGGGACAGTACATTTATCACAGGACTGAGGACCCAGTTCCCCTATCTTTTTAGCCTTAGAAAGAACTTAATCCCTTTTTTTTTTATTTTTTTTCTTGCTAATTAAGACTCTGGTTAAAAATGACATTTCCCCTGAGAGAAATGTGGTGTACAATCATACAGTAAATGTTATTTTCCAGATTCATATGAAATGGAAAAAAATACTTCTGACATAACATCCTCCTTTAAAAGTGTAAAATCAATTGGGCATCATGTGAATCCAACAAAGACAGACAATGTTCTCACAACTGGCTGCAAATCACCAATCGGATCGGATCGATACCACCGACAGAGAATTGCAAGATTCGGGTCAAACTCTTTGAAGCCTTAATTCTCAACACTTGAACCACGGTGGGCCTCCGAGAACTATGTCTGGAATGTACAGGTGCCTAAATTAGGACTGGCCAGGCTGTAAACACAGATAGTGGTATAGTGCCTCCTAAGTGCCAAAATCTTGGCTAATGAGGCTGCTTTTGTTTGGCTATTTCGATGTTTTGATGAACTTGACCATGTGTTACAGCCGTGAAAGCCGCAGCCATGCAGCCTGCAGACACTGAATGAGGAGGGTTATATGGGAAATAGACATCAGGGAGAGATATCTGGACTGCTTTATGTGTCACAGCTATCACTTGTCTCTGACGGCCATGAACTTCTTGTCAAGGATAAATAAATCTTGAGCAAAGATGCATTTCACACAAATTTAGGACTTCTGAAAATGATTAGTCCTTAGCACAGAGGGAACTTGCATTTTTTTCTTTGCAATGTGGAGAGGGTAAAGGGATAGAGAGGGTAAAGGGATGTGGTTGAAAGAATCCTTAACTTGCAAAAACAAAATTTTACCCTAAAAATTGGTGAGGATCGATTAAACTGGAATAACTACTCACTTGACTGACACACAATTATTTCCACAACGGTCTTTGTATTAACCTGTCACAAATGATGCCCAAAATATATGAGATGGATGATGATCTGGTATTCTCATGGTATTTAACACTAAAATAGAAAAGCTTGACATAAAAGTCAGATCAAGAATTAATTGTTTAGTTTGATGAGAAGTAATTTTACCTATCTCATCCAGAAATGACTTTATACACATGAAAACATGTTTCCCAAATTTGTTTTTATTTTTCCTCTCCCTTTTACAATCAGTGATGATGAAGAGATACAGGCTCACTTGGAAAATCTGATTTTGCAATTTTCATCTCAGATTTCTAATTTGTTAAACACAAGGTCAAGATGTTTACCAAAATAGGCCCATCAGCTAGTTACTCTTTAAATATAACTCTCTGATTTTGCAAAACTATTTATATCATCACATTGATTTCCAAATTATCTGGCTTTCGCCATCGTCGATGTGCGATAGTCTCCTTGCGTGCTGCCTTGGGTTATTTTATTAATTGACCTGAAAAAGTTAATCAACTTAAAATCTGGCAATTGTCCTAATTATATTACTTTCTGTTATTTGTTGAATATGCATAAGTGTATATTCTGTAGACTTCAACAATGGAAAGGCCATCATGTTGACGTCTTTAGTCATGTTTAGGAACTTGCCTTTACTTCAGCTGCGAAATTACAACTGTGGGATCAAATTTGACCGCAGAGACAGTTGAACTTTTTAGCTATATGTGCTAAGGATAGCAGATTTGTAGTTTACCTGACATGTCATATAAATGCTTTCTCATGGAGCCCCTTATTTTCACATGAAAAATTAATTGAAGCTCCCAGAATATTTAATATTAATCCAGGTTATATGATCCCAGGGAGGTAAAATATATTTTCATATTTCTTCTCTTTTTCTTTAAATTCTTCTTACACTAGCAATCATTTCTCAGCATGATAAATTCCTCAAAACACATATTTAATTTTTTTTTTTACAAAATTCTATTCATTGAATTCAATTGCCTGCAGGTATCGTGGATTTACGGGATCAGAGGTTGATGAAAACGTATAATTAACTCACGACTGGACGCTCTTACACTGCAGCATTAAAGCAGGATGTGCTGTTATTGTTGCAATGTCAAAAGTGCACCAAAAGACCAGCTGCAATTCATGTAGTTGTAAAAAGCTGTACAAACTATGGCACCGTGGTCTATTTGTCCAAATAAAGCCTAATTTCCATAAGCAATGCATTTTCGTTGTGGGGTCTTCGCACACAAGTTCCGCACATCTACTTCAGGGTCTTGGTTCTGCTAACTTTTCAGCTGAAAAAAATTTGTCACTCTTCTTTTTGCCGTAATTAACAATATAATGAAAGAAATTTCTCCTGAAAGAAACACATCGTCGATGGTATTTTCCAGATTGGTATCAAATGGAAGAGAATGATGGGAGAATGAACAGTAAAGGCTATTTGTTTTCCTTCAGAAACAGCAAACCCTGCTTTAATTAATACATATAGAGCTAACTTAAAGCTGTTGAATAGCACAATGCAGCAATTAGTGGCTGGGATCAGTGTGGCATATTTGACAGTATTGTGGAATTATTCCAGCGACTGTCATCCCTGAAAAAGATGAATACAGACCGCTTCAGACCGATACTGCTCCAAGCCAAATTTAAAAATCCTTTGATCAGGCTTGAAAAGTCTCCAAACATCGGCAATGAACCACTTGGCTTTTTCAACAAAAGAAGCAATAAAAACAGATAACAGATCCAAGTGAGCAGACTTCCCTTGGGCTACATTATGGATATCTATAAGTGCGGAATTGAGTATATTGCATTTTAGTAAAAATAGTAACAATTGTACAATAAAGTCTTTCACTACCAGTGAATTTATATAAAAGTCAAGGATTTTATGAGCGATGGCAGATATTTGTATCTCTGGTCAGGTTCACAGCCAGAAGAACCAATTCTGGAGGCACATCAATGTGTGGGTTTTGCTGGCCTGGGAGAGGGGTATCCCCTCCCCTTTGAAAATTTTTGGCCTTTTTGAAGGGTTCTTGATTAAAAATAGTGTGTTTCCCATTTGTTCTCCTTGCATTTGTATTCCAAAGCAGGAGGACCTTGTATTGCAAAATTTTTGAAAATGATCTTTGGAAGAACATGCCTGCCCCCCTTCTCTGGTAGTTACATGCCTGACCCTGGTGACAAAATTGAAGCACATATATTTAATGTAACAAACTATGATGAAGGATTCACCATGGGGTAGATATGTATACAGTAGTGTCAAGTTTTCCTCATCCCCCTTCCACTTCACAACTTTCAAAATTCCATTTTCAAGGTTGCAAATTCTGCTTAGTTCCCTTACAGCATGAAAATTGAGGCTAAATTACAGGAGATTCAGTTTTGTCTGGTGAGGTTAAGGAGCTTCTTATTGGGGTGTTCAAGACTCCAGACCAGGGGTTCCCAAATGAATTTGTCAAATGGAACAGAGCATGATTTGAAACGAATTTGTGGGCCACTGACTACAATGGTTCTTGTATGGCTAAGCATCCTTATTTTTCCCCATGAAAGTTCTTTCATATACTCCTGACTTTTTCCATTTGGCACAACTTATTGATTCTTAAATTAGTATTTTTGGTGGACCAGACTGGGTCATCTTGCAGGCCAGATGTGGTCTGTGGACAGTTTTTTGGAAATTTGGGACCCCTGCTCTAGATTCTTCATGAACTGACTACAGTTGATCTAGCTTTCATGATGTGTGGGTTATAGTTACTTTAATTGAATCTATGCAAAACTTTTTGCCATAGTTGAGGTGACTTTGTCCAAGCCTGGGAATTCAGAGATTTATGAAAACATCCCTATAAACCCCCCCCCCAAATAATGGATCATACCAGAAACAGCATACTGTATGGCAGCAAAATAAATTTGGGTACATGTATGAAGAAACACACTGGTATGTCTGAAACAAATGCCAAACCATCAGCAGTATAATTGGCTTAAGGGCAGCAGTGCTAAGAACACTTAAGGGTGCACTTTAAGCAAGGTCAGACAATGTATTAGTGTGACTTTGAGCAAGTCGTAAGTATATGTCTACCGTGTGAACTTTGGATTTCATAATTGATGGATACAGTACCATTATATTTACATAAATTTTCCTACTTTAAAGAAATTCAGTGACCCCGGCAGGTTATAGGTAGATATGGAATATTAAAAATAGACTCAGGGATATCAGAGATACACATAATCATAGATAAAAACTAGGAACGTGCATAGATACAAGATTTAGAGAGAAATATGCCACAAACGACTTTCTAATTAATCCTTGCACATGCAAATTGCTGCAACATACAGCGCATCCAAAAGTTTGCCTTGCTTGCGTGTATAGGAGTTTCAAACTTATGCCTATCTCCACACAGTAGAGGGAGCTAGGGACAGTACTAGCTTAAAGACAGAGGGACAAAGCACATATTTTATTGTAACAAAAAATTGAAAGGAAAACTGTCACATAGCCTTTGATGATCCTGATGATGCTTCAAATGCACTTTATCAAAGCAAGAAGACACCATTCTTTTAGTGGTACAAATACAAATTGAAGAAAAATACCAATTAATTTTTATGAATCAAATTTTTTGCTCACTCACAAATCGCCATGTTATATTGCAAAATTACCTGAATTAAGACGTAACACATACACACCTCCACAAGCCATGTACTCCCCACAACTCACTGGTGTGGGTAATGTTCACGAGTGACTACAGTATACTTACTCCTTGCCACACTACTGCATCATTTGACCTTTGCTCAAACTGACCTCGAAGTCAATTCTGACACCGCGCCCTCTAAGGCCTAGCTTGCCCTCGTTTGCCTTTCGCTCGAGTGCTGCTTCAGTAGTGTGGCAAGGGGTAAGTATATGTCTACGATGTGAATAGTAGCATACTGCACGTCAAGATGGACATACTACATCTGTACTTCTTGAACACAGCAAAAACAAACAGTGGCAGGAAATTTGAAGTAATATTTGGAGAGAAATTATTGCGAACAAGAACGAGATACACTCGAAATGGCTAAACATCAAGCCTAACAACGTTACATATATGGGTTATTTGAGGTGAGGGAGTATGCGCTGTGAATTTGGAACTCCCACTATGGTTCCTTGAGTTTATTTTTATTTTTCTTTAAAGCAATGGAAGTGTACCACTCAATCCAAAATTATTTCAGAGTGCATAGTATCTTACCCAAGAAAACAACTTTTCATTTACAATCAATGCAAAAAGGGCCTTCCCATCATTCATTATGCACACTGCTGCACATATCACTTTAAGAACAATAGCCTTTTTAAGGAATGTACAGTGCAAAATACCTTGACTGTACACACTTCATGTCCTGGAGAAGACAACGAATAAAAGTAGAAAATAATTGACTAGAATTGAAATTCAAACCGGTCACTTGGAGTAGACCTTTCTCCTTCCTTTTACTAGTTTAAATTAATCTACTGTACTAACACATAAAAGATACTGGATTGTGTGACAATTACTTTCTAAAAGACACTTAATTGCTATGCATTTGCATTTGTCATAACCATGCAACTTTCAGTTGACATGGCAACTGAGGTGCTTCTAAGATTTCCCAGAACTTGTGTGACAAAATCAACATGAACACCCATTTTTCATGTCCATAATAGCGATAGTGGCTGATGCACAATGCATTACTGCATACATAATGCAGAACCAATTTGTACTAACAGTACAACTGAAGTTCTATACCATACGTACTGATGGAAAATCGAGTTTCTCAAAAAAATAAAATTAGCCCTTTCCTGTGAGCTCTTTGTGGGCTTTTTTGTAGGTATTGTCAGTGAAGTGTGAGATTCACTTGCAAATACAATTAAGGAAATCTACAAGGTAATCTGGCGTTACAAAGCTCTATGCAGCATGAGAGGCCGCTGAATATTGCTAGACCTTTGAACAAGAAGAGGGTTGCATCGGAAGAGAGCCGGAGCTGACGAGATGGAACTGATGATGCATTTTAGGAAGACTGTTATTTGATTTTAATTTGAACAAATAGAACAATTCCCAATTCTCTTTACTTTAAGTTGTATACAGTGTAGCTATTATGTAATGTGAATCAGTGGAAAAACTTGTAATAACTACATCAAGACTATACGGTTATTGAAATCAAGAGTGAAAGTTAAGGAACATTCAACATTATGGAACAATTCTTGACTTACAAAATATACAACAATTTAGAAATTAAAGTGATTGTACATGGAAAAGCCAGATAAGATAAGGTTTAAAAAATGAAAATAGAACAGTATAGTTTGAGTTAGGTCTGGTATATCTGCGGTTAGGGTGATATATTAAATGTTGCAAGCACTATTGGCACAGAATATGAAGTGCAGCTATTGTGCTGAGACAGGTATGTGTGGCATGGCAGAAAATTTATACTCAGGAACACAATTTTGTGCCTAACAATAAAGTGACTGAAGTGTGGCTTATTTAAAACATAAATCAATTTGGGAGTTTACTTGGATCTGAGAGGAGGAAAAGAGAGATACATGAGAGGACAAAGGATAGACGTTTACGGTTGAAGTAGCAACCGCTCAATTCTTACAGAACAACTTTGTCTCCCAACTTTAATGCTCAACATAAACTGTACTGACACAACAAACCTTTGACATACTGTATAGTGCTACACATGATGCACCAATGGGCACAATTAGACTGAAAACAATTAAGGAATGATATACAAAATATATGAAGTCATGGTTCACAAATGCTACATTGTGTGTTACTTTCTGTGCAAAACATGTGATAATGTAAACAACCACGTATGGTGCCAGAATATCACCTGACACATGAAAATAAACATGACTTATGGGAAGAATGTTACAGTAATATTTTGAAGCCATGTCATAGCAATCTCATACTGTCACGCATTACTCTATCCAGAGGTTGTTGTCAAAGAAACTACACTACCACAACTGAAGTACAGTAGAGTATAGTACAATGGAAGTGTAACAACATATCCTACACAGATAGACTACGACAATAAGTGCAGTAGTTTTTACTGCTGCATTTAGTGTTCAACGATAACCATCAAATGAGAGAACAGTAGAGCCCTGTTTATGAAAGACTAGTAGATTTAGGTTATTTTAATAAAGACCAGAAATCTCAGAAACTTTGAAACTACATGGGTCAGAATGACACAATTTTAAGTTAACTGAATTATATACCTTTCTCCTATTCCCCAGAAGTCCAGCCTATCTGGCTTAGAGGAAAATCAGTCATCACCTCAGTTATAAGATACATTATTTCAGTGATGCTTACAGTACAAACAATGTTAACTGAAAGAAAAGAAACGTCTAGACTAAGACTTTGAGCATGTCAAACGTGATAAACTAATAACTAGTCTTAACTGGAAGTGATATAGGTGCAGTTGATGTGTGGAGACAGGTAATCTCAATGGAAAACAAATATTTTCTAGGCCAGTATTGCAATCAAACCACCCAGAATTAGCCACCTAGTGGGGTATGAGGGCAGTGTTTAAAGTTTACACATGACTGCAGTTTAAGGTGAGGCATACTGCATCTGTTGTATGTTTGGCATGTTCAGACGATATTGCCAACCTTAGAAATTACAAACCTTGAGATTCTCGCAAAAAAATTACCTGGAAATAGCACTTCAAGCCTGGAGGTCTTAAAAAGATGAAAACTTTTTCGAAATTAGGAAGCTCAGTATAGAATTTTCAGCTTCCCCTTATTGCCCGAAACTGTGAGACTCACGGTGAAAGGGTGAGAGTTGGCAAGCTTGCATGTTAGCAGGAAGCAAAGTATAAATAAAGATAAGAAAACCCATTGATGCTGTGACTAATCTTTATTCATCCTTCCACTACCTGTCCTGCCTCTCACTACCGTAGCTCTCCTTTGCAGAAAAAAATATATATACCAGTGAAGATGTATGCTACTACACAAACATGGATGAACTGTGGAGTAAGAGACTGAAGCAAAATGCATTTGATTGAAACCTGCACTTTGCTAAATGCCAATCTTCAAGAGTGTTCTGTATTACCTGATACAATTAAGGCACCCGACAAAGCAAAGTCCAATTCATGAACAATGTTCCCACAATTAATGCACTCCAGCTACAGGAACATCATTTTCACACACACGACGCTGTAGAAACCGTTGGACATGAATACTCAGAACTCTTGAATAATGTAACCCAGATATCAAACAGATGCTCCATTTGTTTGACATAAGAAAAACAAACACATCCTACAGTTTTACAATACTTTCAAGACAAACCTCTCAAGCTGGTCGATATGTGCAACCGATTTCAACTTTTCTCACCATGGCAGTTTAATGCAGCACTTTACAGTAGTTTAGAATTTTTAAATCTCAATTGAGACTAGACTAATGCGCAACCACCCCACGTACAGTATTCTTATGACGATAGACTTTCCAGCCAGTGGTTATTATCTTAGAAACATGTATGGTGGCAAGTGTTCCAAGTAATCAAATTTCTACCAGTTACAGTAAAATGCGATCAAACTATTGGTTTTTGGGGCAGTCTTAGCCACCATGGGAGGTTTCTGTTTTCTCCCTTTCTGCATTTGCAATTACAATTTCATCCTAGCAAACAAAACTATGCCAGTGAGCACACAAAACGCACAACGGATCATGTGTGCACATGTACATACAGTGCATTATAGTCACATCCATTCACAGGACATGGAATTCAGATCTGTAATCGTGGCAGTGCAACAACTATACCAGATTATGGTAAATATTATTACAGCAACAACTACACAATAAACAGTGCACCTTATATTACTGCACAATGGTGGATTCAAGTCCTTTGTTTAGCAGGGCGAGACCGAACGGGTACAGTAGTTATGTGGGGCAAGACCTGAGGGGATGTTCCCTTCTCTTTGGAAACTTTTGCTACAACTGACTGCCCTCAGATGCAACTTGGTGCAACAAAACTGTACAATCATGAAGCATTCAGCCCCACCGTTGGGTGGGATCATGGGCCCTTCCTCGGATCCACCAGTGGTAAAGCTTCCATTAACACATTGCCAACAATTTTAAACAAGACAATAAAAACAGCAGTCATATAAAGAGAATCAAAACTCTGTAGACATTTAGACTTGCTGGAACAACATCATGACAAAAGGACAACCTCCTGAGGATTTTAAAGGCTGTATATTGCATCACCCTAAGCTATATTTTTACCTCCCTGAAAGGAAAATTCTCAACTGGTTCTAAGTTACAGTACTCTTAGATTGCCAGCAAATTCGAAAGATGCAGAGCAGCTCGTATTACACAGCGTACACAGGGATCCATTGTTTTGATTACACATGTGGAGGAATGTAAGACAGGCTGAGGGAGGGACTAGAGGTAGGTGGTTGGGAGAATTGAAACTGTCTGGGGTGATGCATTACAGCCTTTAAACAATTATGTTAATTGAAGAAAATATTGAAAAAGCTGATATTATGCATGGAGGAGGACAATATCCTCACCTTGGCTTTTACATTTAAAATGTTGCTTTTTTTTAATTTTGGGGATAAAGTGCAATCTAACTGAGTGCAAAACTTTAAACGAAGCCATACAAGTAACTGTTGGTTGAATTATATTTTATTTTTTATTTTTTTTATTTGAGTGACACTTCCTCATTTGAACAAAATACCACAAAAGACATTAGTTTCATCATTGAGACAGATACTTTAAAGCAAATTAAGACTTTTGGACCTTGGTTAAAATATGTCACGAAGTCAGTCAAAAGTTAAGACAGCAATGTGTAATTACAGACTTATACCTAGTCACATTGTGACCAAAATGTGACTAAGAATTTGACTGTGATTGTAGCACCTGCCTTTGTCAACGTTTCATATTCACCAGTCAACTGAATAAACTTGAAAGTATCTAGACATGTATGGTAAAGTAGATAAGATATTCATATTATGATACACATGATGCAATCAATAATTTCTCATGTTTCGAATCACAAGATCTATACAGCAGGTCTTTAAATCATTCATTGTGTATCCAACAGGTTTCCAAGCAGCGGACATTATTTTATGATCGCAAGTAGCAACTGCTTCAGCATATATTTTAACAATACAGTGAGACAGTTAATGTAAAACACAACTATGAGAAACAGAAAGTGTAAAACAATCAAACAAAGTGAAGGATCCCCACAATTCACTGGTGTGGGTATTCACGAGTGACTACACTTACCCCTTGCTCACACTATCGCATAGTTAGACTAACTGGATCAAACACTGTTTGAGCTAATAAGTCTAATTATGCGATAGTGTGAGCAAGGGGTACGTATGTGTATACGAAGTGAATGTACATATATACAGTTATACACACATTTGCACACTGAGGCAAGCTTAGGGCCTCCGTCCTGGACATGCTATAGGGGCAACTGTCAACAGCAAAATCAAAATAACAGAAACTGTGAGCTTACAGATCTCTGAAATATAATGGAAATGAAAAGGAGGCCCCAACGGCCTTCCACATTGAATCTAGTGAAGATCAAGAAATTTAAGTCAGAAGTTGGTGTAAATAAGAGATAAAATCGATCACTAAGAAGACACAGGACAGTAACTTGTGCTAATAAGTAGGAATAATTTGAGATGGTAGCTCAATAATTTTAAAGGGAGCATTTTCAAATAGTGCACTGCAATCTGAGTGTTTCTTGGTATTTTAATCCAAAGCAATCTTAGCAGTAACAAGCAAGATATACTTTACTTGTAATAATTAAGCCCTGGCAAAGGTGAGTCAAACAATACTATTGAGTGTATAAACTGTAGGCTTCATTCCTACGACGATTCCGTACTGTTTACAGTGTGGTGTCTCCTCTTTGGTGGTACCAACAGAATTTTGTAATTTCATAGTGAATTCTACAATCTGATTTACCATAAAAACACAGAAACTGAGAGAAATTTTTATCAAAATTCATTCATCATTAAAGCAAATAAATTAAAATTAACTATAACCCATGTATTTAGGTCACAGCTAGGCCTCAAGAAATTTAGGCTAGGTCATGGCAAAGACTGGTTTCCGTAGCAATACTTTTTTTCATATCTGTAGTTTGCTCACCAAAAAATAAAACACCCACATGATAGCTTAGAGGCCTCTAAAACAAACCCACTTGTAAACTTTTTTTACTAATTTGTGTATTAAAATCATTATTGATAATATTTTCTGAAAACTTGATATATTTACAATGCCTTTATGTGGAAAAATATTCAAGAAGGAACACTGTAACATGGCATTTGATCCCCACATGTGAAATTTGTCACCGTCCATGGAACAACATCAACAGAACTAAATTATCTACAAGGTTATTCCCAACAGTCATGATTCACCTTTCAGATGATTGAAATGATATCCCTGTTGACTGACTACTCAAAATTTGAGGCATTTTCCAGTAAGAAAATGGTCAGCAATGGGTGCAACTGAAAGGTCCTTTCACGCAAGGCGCAACGCAATTGCAATACAATGCAATAAAAATGTTCCGCAGTAACACTTTTGCTTTCGCACCACAGGCGACTTTTCCTTTACCACTCTGCGATTTTTTCATTGTCCTGCTAATTCTGTGGTTTTACAGAGGACAATGGCATGGTCACAAGAAAAATATAGTCACGAAAAGCAATTAAAGCTTGAAGTTTTTCGACTTCAATTTTATCGCATTGTGTTGTATCCTATCACAACATATCGTGCCCAGTGTGAAAAGGCTCTAGCAACAACATTATTTCAACTTTTTTATTGCATCGTATCATGTCTAGAGTGTGAAAGGGCCTTTAGGCTATACTCCAAGTCTGACATAATAAATTTTGAAGCAACATACACCTTTCATCCAAATAGCAAAATATATCCTAAGGTCCACATGCTCAATTAACAATGTGTACAGTATATTTTCATGCTTGCAGTATGCACAAAGGTCTCAATACATCCTACTTCTGCAAAAACAGTTTTAAAATGTTTAAATGTTAATGAAGTCTGACAGGCTGTGCTGTATTGCCTGTCTTGCACAACGTATGACTGAGCGAGTCTGCCCGTAATATGTCAATGAAATTCTTCTCTCTAACAGCATGCAATTAAAGCGCTCCTTCATGCACAGACACGTGTAAACCGTCCACACATCAGATCTTTAACACAACTGCCCTAAAAGTATGCCTCTATCGATCCATACGCAGAATGAGCATGTTTTGAGTGAAAACTAATGTATTTTCCTTGCTTTTAACAAGGTTCAATACCCTAACATTTGACCTACTTATGTACTGTGATTCACACAAGAATAATTTATCCCACTCTTTAGACATAATACATACATGGTGGACATTCTTCAATGATAATGATGATAAAATTTCAATCCTGCTTCACTTTCAGATTTCAGTTGGTTGGTTGGTTAGTTGGTTGGTTTTAAGTTTCTCTGTGAATGGCTGGTACGATATATATTTTCTACTGTAGCTATTTCTTAGAAGTCACATTATACACTATGCATGTCTCATTGGGCACAAATGCAACTTTTCTAAATTCTATGGTCTTGTTGTTGCCACCAAAGATGATGATATTCGAGAGCAACACTCTTACCTGTCTTTCAAAACAACTGTACTCTCACTTGGTCATATGAGTAGCTCTAGTAAACTTTATTCTACTAAACTAAATGCTACCATATTATTTATTTTTCAAAAAATTTTATAAATGTTACGATCATCAGAACCAGTGTGATAGCAATCCTCTCAGTGCACAGGTGCAAACAGTCCTCAACCCCCCTGCCACCCCCAAAAAATAAAAAAAAACAAGCACCTACACTTTCATTTAGATACTGTGAGTGACTGTATGTTCATCCATAAACATTGCTCAAAAATGATGTCTGACCAGTCCTAGACTAGCTCCCCTACTCATTCCAGGGTGGGGGAGGGGAAGATGAAATAAATAGTCATTAGTGTTTCTCAACCTGACACTTCTAGTGCAGTGTATGAAAGTGGTTGTCAGCCTCGATCTACAAGCTCAACTTCTCATCGTACCCTGCAAATGAAACTCTTGATCTATAGCTCTCACATGGCAATGGTCCATACCATCGTGAGTAGACAAGACTTTCCAGTAGTGTACAGATCCAAAGTCAAGGCTAATATTTACTTGATTTGATTTAATTTCTTTATTCACACATGTCCACATACAAATGGTAAAATTATATACATAAATAATTGAGTAATTATTGAGTAGTATACATGTACACATTTATATGAAAGGAACTTTGCTAGCTCTGAGAGAGCTTGAGGTAACATCCAAAAGAAAGCACGTACAACAGTACAGTAAAATTATACAAATTAAGATAGAACATCAGGTACATTTTAAAAAGTATTTGAAGTAACATTCTCAACAGTACAGACCACTGAGCCTTACTGGAATATTTCGTACTTTAAAACCATCACAAACCATCCTATTTAATAAAGCAAGAACTGATGATCCAAGCCTACATCTTGTTCATCAGTTGATTGCATCGCATCCGTGTTCAGTCAAGCGAACATTTCAGCGAGTTGAAAAACCTGCATGGTGATATCAGATTCTAATCTGTTACCCGATCAATGTGCTATCATGTACATTATATTATATGACATAACTGTGTACTCAGAGAAAATTATTCAAAATCTCAGATTTGTCAAAGGCAAACAATGCCTCATACCTACGAGCCAGTGTGCAATATAATACGTTTGCATACACACTTCACTGTCTTTCGGTGGATCGACTGCACACTCGCCAATGTTAGAAGTACGGCATTTCATCTTGCTGTATTAAATGCAATTAGGCAGCTGTGTGTACCACGCCAAATAGGAGGCTTCTTGCTCATCGGAGACATGCACATACATAGCTGTTGCAATGGCATATCTGAAGAGAAGCTTGCACATACAGTATGCCTCATTAGATGTTCACGGTATTAAGACAAATGTAAATGTTCCAAACGGAAAATACACTACTGTACTCCATTGAACTGAAGCAAATCAAATTAAACAAAATTTTCAAAAATCGAAAAAAAAAAAAAAATTCTTTGAAGAATGCAGTGGTTGCCTAGATTGTGAGACATTTATTATTCCTCTTGCTGAATTAAAAAAAAAACAAAGATGATGCAATGTTTGAGAGAAGGAAAGCCTCATTATTACCAAAATATGATAATAATAAAAATTGAAAAGAGTCAAACTGAATGGCAGTATAGTCTTGAATCAAACACACTCAGCTTCTAACTAATTCTCACCAAGAAAACTTTTAGCTGTCTGTATGAAATTTCAGTCGTCCCAGACACCCTGACACCATGAAAAGTGATACCTGCACATGTAGCAAATATAAAAATGCCCATACAGCATTCCATAAGCGGGAAAAAGAACATTTTTGATAAAGGGACAAAGGGTGTATCCATTCTTCATTCATGGAACTACAGTATTTTCCTTCTCTCTGATGATAAAGATATCAGTGCTATATCCCACGACTTCCAGTACCTAGTTTGGATGAGTAACAAACCTCATGTCAAGAATTTACCAGTCAATTAGCATGTCATGGGTGGTGGTTTGAGAAAGAGATACTGGTCTAGAGTGGACTGTAAGACACATGGATTCAGAAAAGATACAGACAAGGTTATACTAGTCAGCTACAGGTCATAATCAACACTGTTTTGAGGTGTTAAGACACTGGCAAAGACAGGTAAGGAAGGAGCTGTGAATACTGAATACATTGTGCACTTTACAAATGAACACCACAGCATGGATAACAATCTGCTCAACTGTAACCTTCCACATTTAACTGAGTTCAGAAAACTGTCATAAAACAAAAACTTGAAATAATTGGCTTCACTTTGCAAGTCAGAATGAGGTTTTGGTTACCTATAGCATTCCATTTGGGTTATAATTATAACTTGGAGAGTGGAGAATAACATCTGGCAAACCTGCAAATGATGCAACATCGGCAGGATGTGCCCTCCCACACCTTGCTGAGAGGTGCAAGGGTTTTACTTGTGCACTACAAACAGCACTCATCCAGAAATGACCAAAGATACCTAGCACTCTTTTAAGCTTTATCAACTCAGCAGAAAACTGTCCCATGAAAAGCTAATTTGAAGCTGAATGACAAAGTGGACATGTTAAAATTACCAGGCATTCAGGATCAGATAGGCACACCCCTGATCTAAATTCGCAATCACTTTTATTCGAATGAAATGCTTTATAGCTGACCAGCGCATTTACAGTGATTGGCATTTAGATTACAGGTATATGAACATATCTCTTAATTAATTTTTAAAATGCATGCAGCATACATGAGGAACCCAAGTTGACATACAGTCATTATAACTTCTCAGAAATTACACCACATGCTACTCTGCGAGAGTTATATACTGTATACTTACAGTACAGTTAACAACTGTACATCACTTACACTGCACAATACGATAGCAATGTGCCGTAAGCGATCATGTCTCTTGCACACAAAATTATTGGTCATAAGATCCACGAAAGCTACTGAAATTACACACATTTCAGATTAATATACGCTCCTTGCATAAATTACTGTATAAAGCATGCTGACTTGAATTATTCTACTTTGCTTTCACAGTAATAAAATTTCGTACCTCAAAAAAATATTCAGTCTGTTGGAGTTAGTGTATTAAAGAGACACACTGAGTTGATGTTGAATACTTTGTGATGATTTTGAAGGGTGTACAACCACACAGAAATTGCTTAAGATACACATACAAATAATACATTTAGTCAAGTTTCATATTTAATAGTTATGCATATTGAAATCATTTTCAACATTTTGCCCTGATTTTACTGGCTCCATGCATATGCCTTACAATAGTTCTTATATATGTAATGCGAAAATAGGAGTCTGGTCACACATTTTCAAAAACCAAATTTGAATCGTTAGTTATTCATTAGAATGTCCATTTGTGTGTGACATATGGAGATCCTCTTAGTTTGAGTATTTGTCATGAGTATATGAAGGGAACTTGGCAGTTAAGGAAAAAAAAAAAAAATAGTGAATTTCACAACAAAAAAAAACTCAATGGACCCCTTTAATTCTTTTCTCTCTGGTCTACCCTTCTTTTTAATGAAAAGATTTGCCATTTTGAGGATAACATTTTAATATCACTACGTGGAGAAAATGAGCGCTCTCCAAACTGTGGCAGTGACTACGATACTTGTTTGAATCAGGGAGATCTTTACCGAACAACAGTTTTAGAATCATTCACACAGATACATTAAAAAAAAGACCTAAAAATTGATGTATGAGAAATAAATTAATTGCCATGAGTTCAGAAATGCCTTCAGGAAGACAGCTAAATTTAATAAAACTTTGATTTTAACTGTGACCACTTTTTCTTCGTCTGGCAAATATTTTGCCGTCGTCGTCACATCGAGGAGTCTTTTACGCTGTGTCGGCCGGCAGAATAAACTATTGTAATGTATATCTCTTGTAGTTGAAAAGAATAGGCATTGATAATCAGTTGATGACAGTCGGTACATCTATTAGAGTGCTATGTATACAGCCAAAAAACATATTTTTTTTTTCACTTCAATGCAAATCAATTAGTGGACTGCAGCAGGCGAGGTCAAGAGTGCCTAATCAGCTAGTTACATTTGCATTTTACTGATATAAAGCTTGAAGTTTTCCATGACCTTGCTATGAAGAGATTTGTTATGAGAAAACAAAAACAAATTTGTTTTCATTACTTTTTATCAGCCATGCCACAGCATATGATAGGATTACAGATTCTATTATAATGCCTGACGTCCCAGGGGGCACAGATTGTACCAAGGGCTTCAACTTAAATGCTCTCGGATGAAAGACGATATGGGATATTGCTGGGAGGGGACATGATTATACTCGGAAAGGCACGGTGCCATGCTAAATGATTCATTTTTCCTAGTTCACAATTAATATTGTATATGTAGTAGCCTATCTGATCGCAAGGCTTCTCCAAGGTATATGTTTCGAAAAGACGAGGAGAGAAAATTGAGAGAACCTGGTTCAATCGAGTGTGATGAAGATATGCCCTACTCTGTGCGGTAATACAGTATAGCATCTATCATCATCAAAAATATAAATGTGGATTTCTTAGAAATTTCCAGAGCAGCTTCAAGGTCAACAACAAAACACATCATCCACAAAACCTCTCCTTCATACACGCTATACATTCACATAAATTTGTTTCAGTTTTTAGTCACAATAAATTAAGCAGCTGGACATTCACATTAATTCCATTATATACAGGAAGTGATTACAGCAGGTAGCTTAGGAAAGGTTACAGAAGTTATAAACACCCACTAAACATATAATTGGCAGTAATAACAAAAGTATTAAAATGAAAATGGCAAAAGTTTTACATAAATGAGAGATCAGTAGAAAAAGTGACAGAAATTTACTATCCAATGTAATACCTCTTGGTTACTTCTGAAACTATCATCACTCCCTCAACTGCGTAAGTAGATGGTAAACATCGTGTGACATGCATCTAGAAAAGAGTTTCATTCCAAAGTGCAGCCACGTGAAACACTGATTGACATTATACATTGGAATTTAGTTCATGACTGCAGTATTAGCTTTTTTGAGATACCTCTTTCCAAAGTTACATGAAAAGGCAAAACAGATGATGTGGAGTGTTGCACAGGGTCAATATTTCTTTGGTTAACTCTTTATGTAGTGTCTCTTAATTACTCAATTAGTGGGTTTCACTCCGGTAAGTGATATCGATATTTTGGAAGAAATATATGCTTCCAAAATAAAATCCTCTTTGCATGTAAAATTCTCAATTGTACTTGAAATAAAGGTAAAGTTAACAAAGTATTACCATAAGACATACAACAATTCCATCTGTTGACATCACAAATTTGCATACTAAGCCAATGTTTTGTTCACGATGCAGGTGTGAGACAGGAATTTACCTGTAAAACTGTCAATATTTGAAGGATTTTGATGGAATTTGTGGCTATTTTCAACATTTTCAATGATTAATACACCCAACAGTCCAAAATGTCATTTTCATGTTACATCACTCTAAACTCATTCAGTACATGAGTCACAAGAGGAGTGTTAATGTGTTGTAGCAGGGAGTTGCTATCCCGAAAATAGTACCTCCCTGGTTACATTGCCATACCATGCCAAATGCAAACTGAAGGGAGAATTCACATGGTATATTTGAGACCATCGGGAGACAAGCTCGGGCATGGGTGAATATCACCAACTTACATTAAAATATCTGGGAAGGATTGTCACTTCATTTGGTTCTATGATTAAGGTCACGTACGGGTCTGGGCTACCATAGTTGCATGACCCTCTTGCTTTTAACAACCATTATACAGACAAAACAAATGATAACAAAAACAAAAATGAAAACAAAACACTGCTTGTTACGTGACCTGGATTATCGAATGACTGATTGGAAGGGATAGACTTGACAGTCTGAATATACACGCATGTTGGTATCTAAATACAGTACCTACGGAACAACGTACACACACAAACACATTGATGCACACATGTACAGCTAGACTACAGTGTCACTCAGTGTTAATTACATCTTCCCCTTTCACAATCTTCTATTATATATCTCGCAACATTGACAAACTGTTATGTATGCCCATGCCACCTGCCACGCGTAAATCTCTTTGATGTGATGAGGCTTCCATTATACCCTAAACGGCTGTCAATCTGTGCTTCATGCATGTCACACATACTTTGTGGGTCTTCCTGAATTGACCATATATATATGATTCATTTTGGAACACACTGTATACTGTATCACTATATGACATAACATTTGTAGTCTTCTTACTACCATATCCATCTATTATTTTCATTTTCAAAAAATTGCAACTAAATCTGAGGGCATTTTTCGACAGCGGGAGCAAGCTTGGAGAGATCATTTTATAGAATAATGATGGGGATACTGAGAGGTATTGCGAGAGACATTTATACACTGTAACTACTTGTGCAGCCTACTTTCAAATACACAAGGTCAGAACAACCGCATGCAGCTTGAAAAGATTTTGGGCTGAAATTGACAAAACAGATGACATTTTTTATTAGAAACAATGAACCATCCTTAAATAACAGAAACTCCTACGCAGTTAAAATTAAATCTTTACTCATCTCTGTCCTCGCTCCTGTGGAAAATGCGGATGAAAATCATGTTTATAGTCTACGGATAATGAGGAAAGATTTTCACTGATGAGTTGGTTTTTACTCATAGGCTGATAATCTTGCACAATGAGAGTTAGTGGATTATGGGAATTACAGAAGGCTGTACAAAAAGTTACAAAACAACCTACTATCCTTTGAAATGGACAGTATTCAACTACAGTATAGTATAACATTGTTAATATGCTGAATAATACATCTAAAACCTAGCTTACCCAGAGGTTTGCTTGCTCCCCCTGCCTGTCCATTTATGGCGGGTTTTGCTGCTTTAGGTCGACGTGGTTTACGATGAACACATCCAAACGGCCACATCCTCCCTTCGGGGTTACAGTTACAGATTAACCGAATTTAATTATTCTCAGCTTGATAATATACTGAGACAGATATTCCAGCAACTGATAGTGTTACCACACAAAGCGATACGACAGCAAGCAGTAGGGTTATATTCCCTCAAATGACAATGACTGTGTATAGTGCTCCAAACACACAAATCCAACACCAGAGCGCTCAATGCTGACGATCGACTACAAATGTCAAACAGAATCACCCTCAGAATCTGATCAAAATATCTGTAATACTGCCGCAGCCAACAGCGTTCGTGACATTCCTGACTAATAAACCGACACAAGACATAGACTTAATTTTCTAATACCGACAATTCCAGACTTTCGCCGGCGCAGAGGGAATTTCAAATCCGTCGGTTGATGTACTGTAGAGTCGAATTTGCAAATCTAAAAGGATGTACACAGCTGAAACAAACTGATCAACCTATTCACAATACCGAATGGCACATGTAATTACAAAAGTCATGCCATAAGAACACACATGTCACATGAATAATGATCTATTGTTTGGCAGTTGTCTTTCCAAAAGTATCTGCTACTTACTGTATGTGAAAGCAGCGCAATTGGCATGCAAGTAACTCCCTCTGAGGGATTGTACAAAATGATTAATGAACAAGAAAGCTTCCTGAGGGGTGACGTGGAAAAAAAAAAAAACAGCAAGCTCATTTTCTTAATCCTACAGTTGGCTCCCCTAATCCCACTTGGAAGGATTTTGGCAAGATCTTCAATATCGCGTCACGTTTGGAACTGGAACGATGCGTACTGTTCAGATGTTTTCCCCAAATCGTTAAAACACAAAGATCAATTTAAGTACAACCTTTTCTGCAGGACATTGGCAGATGAATGTCAGTAGCAGAGGCAACAACCTTTCTGGGGCAAGTTGCCAGGGGGAAGTCTTGCAAAAACACAGCCAAAACAAAACAAGATTTTATTGAAATTCAAATCTAGATTCTCAACTTCTCTTCCTCTGACATTAAAAGCTCCTCTCAACGAAAGGAAAATAACCAAACTGGCCACAAATGACTTTGTGAAAATAAGGACTTGATTAAAATGTTTGCAGTTGATCAGTCACTTTAATATGTCACTTGAAACAACAATGTTTATTATTTTGCCTCCAATAGTCCACTAAATATGCAAAATATGTCCACGTGCCACATTTTGTAATAACAAGAAAGCTGTACAATAGCAATTCTCCATCGTCATGGGAGAGTCGAACCAATTATATTAAGAGCATTGACAGGCAGAAGAAAACTACTCGTTGCAATTCCAGCATATTCCACTCTACCTGATTGCTCAACGACAATTGTTTTGTAATATCTTTCGTCCTTGGAGTCACTTCAGTTCAATACACAGCGATCACAACTCGTTTTTGTTCACTAAGAACATAAAAAGCCCATTTTTACAAATATTACACACTGAACGATGCCGATACGATTGACTGGCTGTCGGCGGGAACGTCGTGACAATCTGGGCTCGTGAAGGAGCTCCCGTTTGTAGCGAGATCGTTAAACATAATGTTGGCAGACTTTGATCTGACTTGAAAACAATGTATCCTCAGCAGACAAATAAGGAAGTTCCCCCTCTAAAAAAATTGTCGCAAGGTGAATTATAGAGAGGAGCGAGTGAGAGTGAATGAGTCACGAGGGATGTCCAATTAGACACCGATTGATCGGTTACCAGAGAAATGGATGTGTGTAATTGGCTCATGCTAAAGTTGGCAGGAAGAGCCTCCTCAGGTAAATGATACAGATGTAATAATTGAATGTCAGTTTTTTAAATCAGATCAACCATATTCTGAGACAACAGCACTGTCTACAAAAAAAAAATAAAATATTGACAGGATAGACTCATCTTTGGGATTGACTTTGAAATGATCAAAGTGTGCAAAGCAGGGATGTCATCTACAGATCCAAGCAACTTAATGAAATAATTCTGGCAGAAATCTGATCTGCAGTATTTGAAGAGAGATGCATCAAATCAATTTTCACGAAAGGGTACATGAATTGAATTTCAGAGGAAGTAGCTGTAACTCGGAAAACAAAAATCCAAGGTCTGTCTTGACTGTGCGATGGAGCTCAGCTTGAAACTAAATTTTCCACCAACAGTAATTTTCAAACAGGCCGTTTACAGGGATCTGTCTCAGCTATGTGCATATAGGTGTCTCTGCTGCTTCTTTAACCTCCCTCAGGAGAAAAACATCGAGGTAAAGCTAACTTAGCATTTTTCTCGAGATCTCCTGTCCACCACCAGCCCTTTAATGAAGCTACAGATGACATTATCATACTGTATACACTGGCAGTTAGTCTAACTGTAAGTGCTCTATAAACAAGTTCATTTTATTATGATATACAGTACTTCATACCTACCATAGTGATATGAAGAAGGTATTTCATATTATAGTAACCTGGTGCACTGCTGTATACTTTATGATACTCATTTTCTATTAATTTTACTTAAATATTTGGCACAGTCAACAGCTGATCCAGAGGTTGGATGGAAGAGCCGGTGATGGCTCAAATATTTTTCTGCCTTCAAATCGGGTCACAATGCAATTAGAGATTCTGCAGGCTGGGCCCTCCCACAAGGTTTCTGCCAGGGAACCCCACCAAGGACCATGAAACAGGTCCTTGGATCCAATGCAATAACAATTGCACTTCGCACTCTTTGCACACTTTCCGAGCATTTCTTTAGTCTCATCCTTACCCACTTCCCCTGAGAGCAATTTCTTGATAGGCCAAAGTGATAGCTGTTTTATTTGCAACCATGTTTTTCTGTTGTTTGTGACAAAATAAAGGGGAAAAAAACAAACATGCCACTTTAACGGACACAGCCTACCAAAGATTCTTTCTTCAGACAAGTTTGGTAAGTTTGTTGCTTATTTTGGAACACATCGCAGTGACAATCAAATTGTTGTGATTAGTTTGTATAACATTTCCAACAGGGAAAGACCATGATGTATAGCTTTATATAGCAAACTGCTTAAATCCACTGAAATAGCCCCCTTAAAGGGGAAATATTAAGGAAGTGAATGAGCCTACAGTATCATGTTGTGTTAGAGAATGAGATGTAGCCCTACTGAATAATGTTGATGTTTCGATAAATCAACAGGCCCTTCTTCATGTGGTGACAAATTGTATCCACATGAAATGATGTGAAAAAGGTCCTGTGAGGATCGAATGCAGGTTACTGGATATAGTCACTGACCCTATAAACCTAAATTAGTGAATTTGAATGATCCGAGGGGATGTTTCTGCTGAGCCGCTATGACGCAATTTTGACACAATGGCCCCGTCAATTTGATGTTTGTTTACAAAACTTCAGTACCACTGAAAAAAATTTTAAAAAATTATTTTTCACGTCAAATGTTTTAAGTTTTAAACTGATGCGGTTAACATTTCAATCAAGATAGTTTTGAGAGCGATGGTATCTTAATCATTGTTACACTGACTAGTTTCAGTCAATCACAACCATAATTATACAAATGAAAATGCTAAAATAGGGAAAGTAGAGGGCAAGCACACACAAAAAACAACACTGAGAGATTGCTGTAACTCTTTTGTACATATTTGTGCATTCTTTTTCCGGAAACTTGAGAGTATCAGTGAACAGCTTCAAGAATATTTACAGTATTTTGAAAACCGGGTACGACTATAAAAGCCATCATTTTGGAAAACTGGCCATCCTTTAAAAGTACACTACGTACATCAACCTACACACCTACGCAATTTTCCATGAGAAAAGAGATAAATTCTGTTTTGAACTTTTTGTTTCCTGTTTTTCAGTGCAACTCTTTGCATGTTTGAGGGTCTACACAAACACTCTATGAAAGAACTGGAGAGTAATTTTGGATTTAGGTAATAAATATCAGGTGGGTACCTGAGTACCCAGGCTACTGTATATGTGAAAATCCTGCTACAGGAGGATCTGGTCTAAGGCCAGAAAGCAGTCAAGGTGGTTTCAAAAGGAGTGTGTTAAATGATAGTGCAATTGTTGTGTTTGAGACAAATAAGTGAAATTAAGCATGCATTCTAAAGGTATGCTTATCCTCATCTGATGACTACACATATGCACTCTAATGAGGTAAGTGGACAATGGTTGTGGATTTACTTCATATGCACAATTTGTCAGTTAGAACTGGAAGCTTGTTGTGGGCAGCTGACTATATACAGTATACTGTACAAGCAGTGTTCACGCTAAGGTGCAGGATTGAATCCGGCACGTCTCCTGAATTCCAAACAAAGATAAATCTTACTGAAAAAAACCCCCCACACTTCTCCTCAGTTGAGATTCTAATGCTACAATTACAAGTACAGACAATAAACTGCAACAGAATCTTTACTAAGTGGCAATTCCCTCCTTGATTTTAAAAATACCTCACAAAAACTTTTTAGAGAGGGACCTCCCTCCCCTAGGCCCAAACACCGGTACAAAGGATGATACTTGAAACTGCAAAGGACCATACACTACTTTTCCAGGTAGCATGTCACTGTTGAGACATTGTACGGTAGCTATCGGGTCCATTGTAAACAAACTGATGAATATCTGCAAAAGAATGTGTTGAATTACAAGTTTTTACAGCTCAGAATTCTCTGTTGTTTACATGTATACCAGTCCAATGAAGGTGATAACTTATGTTCCTCAACAGAGTGACTGCATCATCACCGTCCACGAACCACTTGAGCTTTGGCAAAGAAGACACAAATGAGGTTAGTTTATGCGGTAAGGGGCTCGTAAATATTACATAAACAATACCTGAAAATCCATAAATTACGAATTATGGATTTAAAATAGCAATCTGGAGAAATATATTTGGATGAAAAATGACGAAAATCTGTAGAAACTTAAGGACTGCAGATTGACTTTAAATTGCCAGTCAGAGATTATTTAGGAACTTACCTTTTCAGCTAGATCGGAGTGACATCATGTGGGTATCTGGGCTGAGGGCATTTAATAGCCAGAACTGTACTATACAGTATTTGAGGGAGGTACCGTAGGTACTGCACTACTGTTAATACACCATACGTGAGATGGAGCCAACAGCGATGCAAGGCTTTTTACCAAGTGCAAACTGCAGTTAGGGATCTCTTTGGGTGATCATTCATATGCATGATATAGTAAAACGTATACAAGGATGCAAGAAGTTGTTTACTGTATGTCATGTTACTGATAATCCACAGAGCTGAATAAAATACTTACTGTAGAAAAGTAAGGAAGATCAAAGGGATTTAAGATTATGGATTCAGATGAGCGAGATGAGATTGGCTATCAATCCATCGCCTGCGGTTGGCACCATGTATGGCATAACATCACAACAGAAGGGTTCAAAGTTTTATCACTGCTGGATTTTCTGTCATGGAATATGATCATTGTTGAACATATCTTCATTGACCCCCCTCCTTAACATCTTCACATCAGTGAATATTTCGAGTATGACTGGTATTCCACATGAATTAATTACCCCAGTTTACTCATGCAGTTTTCTACGTGTGTGCGCCTGCCTCTATCCTTGTCAAAATCAAAAGGGGAAAAAATAAATTAATCGACGAGCATATTGTTCAGTCCCGCATTGTCTGCAGAAGTTCCACCTAGAAGACTGTATGGATAAACCAATGAGTATAATAATGCTATGTACTGCAAACATGAGTGCTTTGAAAACCATAGAGGAGTATAATATTGTTTTCATAAGAGGGACAACAGTTTCCATAGTAACAAAACAAACAAATGAAAGACTATGCAGCTGCATGGCAGCATATGAAATGAAGCTCACTCCAGTGCTGGTCAAGTATCTCAGGAGCTATAACCATTTTAATTACGATCCATCTTCAATTGTACAAATGCTTACGGTTAACCATGGCACAGCTCCGCCAGGCTCATTCCCTTGGGATATTCAGGATAATACCTGGGTCACAGTCTCTTAATTAATTACATTGAGGGCTGGTTAACAGAAAATATATATACAGTAGAACATATAAGTTCAATTTATCTCGAATAAAAAAATTCTAACATTCTAGCTCACGCAGTTCAGCTACGGTACACACACGACTTGAACAATAATCAAGAAAGACAGGCACAGGTTGCTAAGATAAATTCATTCTGCATGTCATATAATGATTGATGTAAACTGTATGGAACCTGGGAAGTTGCACATCTTCTCCCTGTATCTGAATGTAAATTGACATAGCCTAATTGTAGCACTTCCATAGCATACACCTGGTTGTACTGCATATATACATCAAATATTTTCCTACCAACCAAAAAGGGCAGCTGGGGTATTGTACCAGCAGTTTCAGCATTACATTCTTCCATACAGTAAATTGAAGGAGTCTCAGATTTTACCATTGGTAGATTATTTTTGACAGTACATACCATCATCACAATAGGCCAAAATGTATTCAGTGCGAAAGTTATCACATACTATATATAGAAAGATATCATCATAAATAAATTAGTGTAATAATTCACTTAAGAGTAGCACTTGTCCATGCAGGCTTGAAACAATGATCTACCATTCATTCACACTTGCTAAGCATCCTTAACTCCTATTGGCCCATTACAGTCAGGTGACCCGACAATGCACTGTCAATTTAAGATTAAAATCACTGGTGGATGAATACAGTGAAAACGTAGATCGACAGTGTTTTGTCAGCTGCTACCTACCTTACACCACACAACTTGAATGGTGGTACTTTGTCAATCACACACAAACATTGCTGACATGTCAGTGATCGAGTTTACCTTTACTCAGGGTTTGTTTTCAATGAAACTGCAATTTTTTTGCAAACCCAAATTTTCTTTCATTCTCCCATCTTTCCACAAAAATCTTTCTGTGTACGAATGAACAAGGTTATTCAACACTGGACCTGTGGACCTAAGGGAAATGCAAAATGCAAGGCAGAGTTAATGAAAGTGGTCCACAATGGCACTGTCCGAGGTACATACGGTGATGGCATTAATCCCCGATCGTGCATTATCATCTTCTTAATGCACGGTCCAGCATTAACCTTTAAGTCCAAGCTTTAACTGACAGAAGATTGGGCAGCAGTGACCAGATAGTTGTCCAGTCAACGTATACAGTCAACGTATACAGCCAACACAACAACATCGAACAAAATATGGCAAGTTGTGCGGGCAGCAATCCAACTACTGAAGAACTCAAGAAAAAAAGAGAACAAAAGAGCTGGTGCTACATGCACATACAGCGAGGCTCCTACCAGACTTCATCTGCAGTTCATAATCTGTGATTTTTAATATATTGCTCATATCCATCATACCCTAAAAGTTTACTTCATCAACGAGCAAAATACTGTCTCATGTAACTTGTACAGTACAGAACATCTTTAAAACGATGAGAGTGTGATTTTTTAGTAGGTTCCACGTATATTGATCGGTTGCCATGTAAACAGGCGCCAGACGTCTAACCGAAAATTAGGATAACACACAGTTCATCCGAAACTTTTCATTTTTTTCTCTGATAAATGCATGTAAACAACAAAACATAACAACCCACATAGCTGGTGGAAAAGATAGACCCAAGCACAATCAAGATGCAAAAAATTTTAAAGAAACAACCCACTCTGATTGGATGTTTAGTAACTGTTTTGACTTTGAAAACAAGAATTAATTTGACTCTTCATGGACGAGATCATTGAAAGCGCTACAGGTAAATAGTGTAATGAATTTTTCAGACTTTGAAACAACAGTTGTTTACACTCCAGGGAACAAAGTCCTTTTTTACGGTTTGATAACTATATATTTGCAATGTATTTTAAGTTTGATGTTATTGCTCCCAATGAGATCACTTGATTGTAAAACTATTATGCAACATGTATGTTGCAATTTTTTCGATAGTTGCATTGTTGGCTACATTACATATCTCGCATATGCTCTCTCTTATCAAGAGATATTACAGGTATCAAAGCAGTATACTCTTTTCTAAATCTGTACTTTGACCATGCGTAGTAGACTTACATGTACCACATACTGAAAGTATTGACATGCCTTGAATATTACTTGTAATTAGGAACAAGTTTATACACTCAAACTCAAAGTTCAATTGCAGTACCTGCATTAAATGCGAACAACTTGACAAAAACCCAATTGTCTCCGATTGCAGATATGAAGCCTACAATCACGTACATATGCGTTATAATTTCGTACTTCCTTTCAAAAAAGTTACGTCCTCAATTAATTGTTTTTAAGTGGCATACATCTGTGAAACTGGTTGTGGCATTTCAACCTTTAGCTGTGTTTGCATGTTCACTGTATATGCAGCAATAGGGCTACAGTACATGATGTTGTCATTTCATTGGCAGAATTCCCTAACACAATGTGGTAATACTGAAGGCCACATTCTTTGATGTTTTAAAAGGATGGTCTATAGTCAGAAATTTAACTTTGATATTTAAGAGAAGGTTAATCTGATCAGTCTGGTGACACTTCCATTCAGTTCCCATGTGTGGTGCTCAAGATATTATCAGTAGAAAGTTATCCCAATTGCTATGAAATGTGAACTTGGAGCAAGCAGGAGTGACATCATATCCTCAGTCACATTGAAGAACAGTCTTTTGTTTTCTTCATTACTGAAGTTGTTTTGACCTTGAAATCAGTGGCTGGTCAGCTTAAGTAGTGGTTACGTGAAGTTCACAAAACTCTCATACCCCTCATGCATTCACATTATGATTAGCACTACATATTGAAGTATTCAATTTGGTGAGTGTAAAGTAAAAGATTGTGAAGAGATGACATCACTCCTGCTTGCTTCAAGTTAACTTTTGGTAACAAGTGTGACAACTTCAACTGCTATCCAGAACCACACATGAAAATTGATTGGAAATTGCACTATAATCCCCACAACTTCATGGTGTGAGTATTCCCGAGTGACTATACCTACCCCTTGCTTCACTAATGCATACATTTAACCCATGCTCAAATTGTCCTCGAAACTACTGTAATCCTAGCATCATGCCCTCTAAGACATAGCCTGCCCTCGTTGGGCTGAGCAAGGTCAGATTTACCCACTGAATATCAAACATATCAAAGCTACATTTGTGGTTGTACCATCCTTTTAAGTGTTGCATTAGCAAAGTTTACTGGTTCTCCAGTAATTGATTTGAAGTTACTGAGGTATATTTTCTGAATATGATTTTGTCAATAAAATATGATATGTGTGTGTCAGATATCTTGTACGTTGTTGAAGATGGTAATGTAGCTGTGACTGCAGATTATGTACAGTATGTTAGCAGTGAAAGAGGCCAGGATAACTTTTTTTACTACTTCAAACACTAATAAATTTGAAATTATACATGCTTAAGACTTGAAATAAATATGCACTAGCGTGAGTGGTTCTGCCTAAGTTTCAAGGTGAAATATTCTATGGCAATCTTTAACAGATCTCTATACCTATAAAACATTATCTGCAATAAATCTCACTTAATGCACTTGAGTTTAAAAACATACAGTACTTGTGAGCATGCATGCACATTCATGTCTTCCTTGGCAGTACTGCATACCTGTATGTATGGCAAGTATTAGATATAAATCTTGAATAGACAAACACATTCCTATAGGTCGTGGCTTCTTGACGATGTCAAGCAGCCAAACAGTACTAAAGAAATTTTGGTTATACACAGGTACTGTACTATTGTGGTTCATGGCAATCATGTTTGTCCATGGGAGGCCCTTATGTAGACCAGTAAATGTATCAGGGCTAAAAGAAACATGAAAAGGAATGGTGTTAATCATGTCCATTAATGGAAAAGTGATGTTAAAAAACCTCAACGTTATACTTTAAAGTTTGTCGTTGTCCCTGGATGTAAAGTGGCCTGTATCTATCATACTGTAGAAACTGTTTTCTTCTGGTCCCCTCATTTCACAAGAAATACTCTCAGTTGGATTACCACAATTGCAAAAGTTCTCTTTACCCATCCTTTATGCAGATCTAGAGCATGTATACAGCAATTTCAGCATTGCCTAAATTAACTTAGAACTACCTTTCTCAAATTGGCACTAAACTACAGTGAGCAAAGGACCTTGTCAGACCTTATTTGCAAAAATGATTTAAACAGTTAACATAAACATAATTTACTGTTTAAACAGTGTCCATACAATGTGACAATGTGCTTACAACTGTAGAGACTGTTAAAGTGACATGTACGGTGCTGTTTCAATTACACTAATTTGTAATAGAACATCCATACAGTTCTGATCGTTGTGCGACATTCTTACCAATAGGAGTTTAATGAAGACCTCATGACTCTTCTTGTGTAAACCCACCAAAACCCCTTTTCAACGTTTGTCGCTCATACTACCATAAATCAAATACCACATCTTTACCGTGCATGAAAATTGCAAAACCTCCAAAAAGAAAAAAAAAAAGGGCCAGACATAAAGCATCATATTTTATTTGTTCATAAACATTTGATTGTGACTACACAATCATCTGCCAAATGTATACTGACAAGTCTGACAAACCTTTCTTTTTGTTGCAAAATGTCAGCTGTCTCAATCAGAACTTGGCATGGTGTCTGAAAGGATGAAAGGCAGACATTATGCAGCTTGAGGGAGACTTAGCATATGTCTACTGTTCAGTCTTCCTCCAAATAGTAATTGTGAACATACACATTCAGCAGAGATACAGTAAAAACTTACGTGATTGAATAATTCTTACCAAAAGATAGAGCAAAGGTAGAGGCAGTGCCAAAGGCTACCAGTTACTTCTGACATGGTAGTGAGATACGTAATAGTTGTTTGGGGACAGGCAAGTGAATGGCAATGTCAATTCGCGTACTGTAGAGAGTACATGTTGACTGAGCAAGTGATACTAAATTCTTGCAACATGAGTGGACTTTCATTTTCCCATATGCTACATATTTCAGCATTTTCTTTCTAGTTTTCCACACTTAAGGCAAGAATCATGTTTACTTTTCACACGTACCCTGCATTTTAGGTGCTACTTGCAGTTTACCATGGTTCAAGCGTTTGGTCCCAATCTGGTAGTAGTACACAAAGCAAGAGGTAATAAGTTCCTAGTAGACCATGCTGGATTGTAATAGATTTAATTGTACAATATGAATAGCTAAATAAATTGCAGGATTACTCAAGCAAAGCAATTGGTGTTACAGCAGTTAACAACTTATTGTCTATATACCAGATGTCAATGACATCATATATGCACCAGGTAGACCGTCCAGTCATACACACAGTAGGCTATAATCTCCTGTTCCCATATTACTGTCCATGCATTATAAGCCGCCACAGTACGTAGGTGCATGGGGACACTTATAGGGTCTCTGAGTTGGAAATGTGCATGGGTGCATTAGAGGAAGTTGAAAACAATGCACCAAAATGATAAATCACAGACATGGCAAATGGTTGATGCAACTTACTGAGGCAATCATTGTGCTTGTAGATCTTGTGCAGTTGACATAAAGATACCATATTGGCCACATAATTTAAAATGATCAAAAAAAAAAATTTATTCATGCATCTGTACCGGATGAAGGAATGTATTAGAGAGATATCTTTGTACAGAATTCACCAAATGGTACTAGCAAAGTCTTCGGCTTACAGCATGTGTGATGCTTATATGCATGAACATTTGAGAGCCTCCACTACTCCACTGATGTGTTCTCTTCTGTAAAGGGTACATTTAAATCTTACTGATAGCTATCTTTTTCAGTTGGGGATTAACTGCACCAGGTAATTTGTTTTATTACTTTGGGGTTAATTTATGAACTTTTCTTAACATTAAACCCTCACAATGTGAAAAAATTGTCAACAAAAAAAAAGACAGAGAACCAAGCGAGCTGCTTTTGTTTCTCAAGTAAAGGGGATGCCAAAATCCCTTTACACTTGGGTTACCCTTACTGTAGGTATATGGGCTTGTACAGAAATTACCCAAAATGAGAGAAATAAAGCACAACTTGACTAGGCCTATATGACTCAAAAAAGGACTCAGATGGGCAGATTAGAGAAGACAAGAAGTCCCAGTGAAAGGACTGCTTGGCTGCTCAATGAGGCTGTACAGATAACCATGGGCACTCCACAGACATGGTTACATCAAGAGTACCATATGTTGTGAGCAGGGTTGTCACCACGCCGGGCGGTGCCGGGCGGTGCCGGGCGGTGCTACCCAGCTCTAAAAATCTCCGCCCGACACTCGCCGTCAATTTCAGCATCACCGCCCGGCACAAATTTCGTACCTTAACTGAATAAAATTGTTAGATTTCTTTAGAATTCTGAGTGATTATCCTTTCTTTTTTCACCACAAAACGGCAAAGTAAGCTTAAACATTTCTGCACTGGTCGAAACCAAAGTACCGAATTCATAATTAATAATCTAGAGTACACCATTTTACATCTAAGCACTCTCCAACCCGCCAAAATTTTTCAAAGGGGAGGTCCCCTTAGACCCCTCCCCCAGAATGGTGATCACAAATTACCTCGCTCTCAAAATGGTCTGGTGACAACCCTGGTTGTGAGAATTCAAGACACATTACAGTACAAGAGGGAAAGTATGTAGAGTAGAACACTCGTAGAGCTGAAACAGCTGAGGTACTAAATATGTGTGGTGTACATGGGATTGGATTTATGTTACCTCATTCTCTATGCTACCTTACAAATTTAAGCTAAACCTTAACCGACATATAATCTTTCAACATTTGTTCAGAAACGTATAGGCCTATATAAAGTATAGGAAGAAACTACCAGAGATGTACAGTACTTTCAATACATTTCAAACTATGGGAGTATTATACAGCCTGATCGACACATGGCTCAGATCTTCTGCACAATACACGCTGCGAGAACAACTGACATCAGATGCAGTTTAACATGTATTGCTGTACCAATAAACAGATTCCTCATATTCACGAACACACTAAATACAACCAACCATGTGTTAGCAGCATTATAGCTACACCTTGGGAGACAGATATCTGGGACACGCCTCATCTGGTGTCAAAGGCGAAGTAAAGAGCTGCTTAAAGAATACCAGCAAATATATTCATTTTATTCAGGATTTACACACAACTCAACTGCCAAAACAATGTGGAGAATGTCTATATTGAGCATCACTGTTTATAGAAGAACAAGACTCTACAGTGGCAATAACTAACTGGTACACTTGAGTGACAAGGAAGTCAAAGGATTTTGTGATTCCTTGCCAATATTCATCAAGAACGCAGTACATGTACATGTATACGAATTTTGAAATTCAAACACCGTATTATTCTAGAGAGAGCATGCCTAAACTAAGCTCTTTTGAACACTGTGTGTATTAAGCGGTTTTATAAATTTTCACAATTTGACCTCTGGTGACCTCAAATGAAATATGGCCTCCACCAAATTCAATGAGAATCATCTACTCTCTATGACCAACCCACACACTCAGTATAAAATTAGCCAAGATTACCCTTCTTGAGATAGCGTGTTTACAAGCTTTTCACAGTTTGAACTCTGATGACCTCAAATGACCTTTGACTTCTACCAAAAATACTAGGGATCATCTACTTAATATGACCAACCCACATACGAGGTATGACATTAGTCACGGCTATGCTTCTTTAGATATGGTGTTTACATTCATGTTTACAAGGGTTTCACAATTTGACCTCTGGTGAGTTTAAATGATCTCTGACTTCTACCACAAACAATAGGGATCATCTATTCAATATGACCAACCCACACACCAAGTACGAGATTGGTCAAGGTTACCCTAGTAAGGTTTACAAGCAAGGCAACATTATACACACCACACACATACACAAACACACGACATCAACATCACACTGATTCCTTTTGCCTTCCGCAAGGAGTCGAAAACTGGAATACTTGAGTTTTCTGATACAGCAGACAGAGGATGTTGTTGTGATTTGTTATGGTTTCATATGGACGCAAAATCAGACAGTTGAATGTACTTCACAGTTCAAGAAACAAAAAACTTAACATTTTGCCCATTGGATGTCTTGAATACCCTAGCTTCAAGGGCATCAGAACTTCAAGGAGCTTCTTGATGACTGCCCTGATGTGATTGAACCCCTTTAGAAGTGCAGTGCTTCAAACTTACCTCACAGCATGCATGAAGCTACAAACAGTACATCTAGACATGACTTGAGGGTTGCATAGGGCAGAAGCTACAGTATGAAAGAGATACTGCTGTCAGGGGATTCATTACTAATTCACCACTTAATGCAGAAAAGTAGTTCACTACAACATAGTTCTGGCATCCAATATACCAAAATAGAACAACTACCTTATCTTACAATTTCTGGCATATTTACGATTTGAAAGTGCCCTATTTTCTGTTCTAGTTTTCCCTTTTACAGTTAATACAATTGGTGGACACAATGTTCTGCTTTGATTAAGTCATCTGATCTATGTTATTATTGTGCATGACAATCATGTATGGTCTATTAATTTAGCAAATTTGCTATTTGGGTGGCACGAATCAGCGACGATTGCAAATGCTTCACTGTGCACGCAGTTCATCATTCGTCAGAATGGCATACACATACAACTGTCTACTACTTGCTGGCTAAGAAAGAAATAATCATTTAAAGAATCATACTATGACACTAATTATCCAATCCACTGCAATTTAGTGAATTAGAAAAGTACAGCATAGGCATCGATTAAACCAAGTTACTTATTTTTTTACCACCAGTGTGCACGCATGTAAAACGAAAATTCATTGAAGTTTTCGGCTGAAGAAGCTACCTCACTGTGCAGGGATATGACCATGCCTAGGTGGTCCCAGGTGCTACTGTACCCAGCACCTGCACAATTCCAGCCAGCGCTCATCCAGAAATGACCAAAAGTACTGTACCTGGTACTGTTTTCAGCTTTTTCAACTCAGTACAATACTTTTTTTTTTCCATGAAAGCTAATTTGATGCTGGATTGCACAATCTGAATGCCTTTAAATCATCCTGAACCAAATAGACAATCCCCTGAGAGCATGCTCTATACTTTTACTAATCATGAGAATGACTTTTCTTTATTGCAAGATATAGTGTGTAAATATGATGACTAATGAAACATACAAATTAAGAGAAATTAGAACAGAGAAGCTGCACAGAGGCATCAACTAAAACCATGCCACTCTTGGTCTTTGACCAGAAGGCAAGCAAAATGTACTGGTGTTGCCACATGAATGTGCTCTGTTCATACCATTTTTAGATAATGATATTTTTCAATTGGAAGATACATTGTGCAAATCTGAAGACTTCAGTACATTTCATCCTTTTGCACAACATCGTCAAGCTACGACATTTAGGCCACAACATGTAGGCTGCATGACTCCCATGAGCAACTGCTGCGGAGATTTGGTGGCGGTGGTACACAAGGACAATCCTCTACTGAGTCTCTACTACTGTGAGACAATACCTCAGGGATCATAGGTGGCTGATTGATTCTGTGTCATATAGTTGATATACACTGTGAGAAACTAGGGTAGGGATTAGCTGGTACCTGAATGGTAGAGCGCAACATGAGGATAGGGAGTTGACTGCTGTGATGAACCAGGTTAAACTGAGAGCAGACTGTAGGGATTGGTTGGTGATTGATTGGATACTAAATGTACTCTCGGGTCAAAATCAGGGGTGCACTGCAAAATTAAACAAGTTGTGCCAATTGACACATCATACGTAGATCATGAAAGTGTATGCAGATGGAAAAGAGTCAAAGAAAAAGTGATTGTACTTCCTACATATCCAAACCAGCAATTGTGTGTGTGTGTGTGTGTGTTTTGTCTACTGCAGTAATGACAGTATATGACCTTATATGTGCATGTGACATGTAGCAACTACGTACAGTCAGCAATTGCAGTGTGGTTTATCAGACATTCATTTTGTTACTCAGTGTAATCTGCAATGCCGCAATACAGCACTTTCTGTCCGACAGGCGAAACTATGCTGAACTCTGTAATTAATATGCCACAAATTTGCACTAGTATGTATGACATTGTGGCAACACTTCATGGGGACCAAATATAGCTCCTTCCACAACTTAATGCATTACAAGTTCAATTCTAACTTAATTCTTCATTGTGAAGGCATGCAGATCTACAGTGATTTTACCTGAGCTCTGACTCATGAAGCAACAGTATTTATATGCACAAAAGATCAAGCCAGATGGTACAGAGGCTTGTTTCTACCTTGTTTCAACTCACACCTCAATCTTTACTTCCTCAGTTTAGCCACTTTAATAATCAGTTCTAATATCTTCTCTGTAGCAACGATTACATCTGCAAGGTGGTGGTGATGCATTATGTGATGGCTTTATGAGACTTGGAGTTGGAACACTACCCTTCTTTAGGCCATTCTTGTGCAATATATGGCTTGAGCACTGTACTGCAGATGATACTAGATAGGTTTAAGGACTGTAAAAATACAGTATAATAAATAAAATGCTGTGCATATGGTTAGAGAATTGGAAATACTAAGCTATACAGGCAATAGCATACATACGGGTCATAATGCTGAGCGGAATTGGGGAAAAGGAAATTGACCTTGCCTACATGTATTTCTGAAAAATAACAAGTTAACTGTCAAACACACCACAAATAAACTAACCCTAGTGACATAAGGTTGGCTCACATGAGCCGTGTTCCCATTTGAGTCAGTGCGTGGATCTGGGTTTTATTGCATCGAGTGGTGTCGAATAACTTGATCCAGGGCCGCGTTCCCATTTGAGTGAGCGCGGTAGATCAGCATGTTGTATGAACACATTGCGCAAGGTCACCAATGTTTACAAGTAGGCATGTCATTTCGTATATCACACACTAGCACTGTATCACAAAAATGCACAATGAGTTTGCGTGTTGATAACTGCATACACACTACAACAACAGCATAGTATTGGTCATATTATTTTGCAGCTTATCACTAACGTTGGGTCTACTTCAACGACGTACTGTACCTTCAGAGGGAACGTGAGATATTAAAACATGTCAATAAAGTCGTTTGTTTTTAATATGGAGGTAAACATTGCTGTTTTGGCAAGTTTGCTCGTGCTTCTATCTCAGTTAAGAGTTCTTTTACATCGTAGGCAGTTGACGAATGCATTGCTAATTCGACAACGTTACCTTCTTCATGCAGCACGGCGAAGAAATCGGTTCAATATAGGCCTGGTGCGCCTATACTTGCATCTACTAACATTGGCAGCCACTGGCATAGGCTTTAATGATAGGGAAGTATTGCACTGTTCAGTCTGGGTAATACAAAGGACTAATGCATTATGGGATGAGATGGTACTGACTTTGACAAATGAAAGATGCCAGACACCATTTCAGAATAAACAAAGATACATTTCAGTTTGTGTGTGATAGACTGAGACCAATTTTGCAACGGAACAGAACAAGTCAACGAACAGACCAAATTTCTTACAAATTATCAGAACTGCAGTAGCCCCTTCTTGATCAATCTCTAGCGAAATAAAGGCAGAAAATGTGCGCTGTACATGTACGCTACAGTACTGCACTATGTTGTATATATACACTTGCCCATAGCGACGTGCCCAGCGAGGCGTAAGTTAGAACTAATTACCCGCTTTTGCCACCGGAAAGCAAATGCATGCTGGGAGGAATAAACCGGAGATCCGGGGTCACTTCATCTACCGATGTGTTCCCATTACAAACTTTGATCCAGCGCGGTCGATCTGATCTACCCCGATAGGTGTATCAAAATCGGTGGATCTTGATCTTGAGTGATTGTTGTTGATCCGCATTCCCATTAGAGTTTGATCTAGCGCTGTAGATCTTGATCCACTGCCCTCACTCAAATGGGAACACGGTTAAACTGCATTAAATTAATTCAGATACGCTTACATACTTTGCTTTGTTCACTCTTGTTACATGCTGGCTCTAGTTAAACATTTACAGTGGGTGCTTGTGCTCAGCAAATACCAAAATGCTCACAGGTTAATTGCATTGAGAGATGATAACAAAATAACAAATACATACAAACTATTGTAACAGGCTCACAGCTAACAGTAAATATTTCAAACATGCACTAGCTACACTAACATGTATGGTAAACACATCTCAACAATGGCTAAATTAACGTGCAGAAGTAGTTGCTTTCTTATTGTAGTTTTCTTGTTTTTTTTTTTCCTTGTTATGTTATTCCCAGATAATGAAGGTGAGAGGACAAGCATAAATTGTACCTCTAACAAAAACACACACTTCCAAATGCATGATTTATGGGCTTCTGCTGGGGTTGCTGAACATGCGCACAGACAGTGAATCAGAGAAACGTTGGTCAGAGGACTGGCTTGGAAAATGACTGTGACGTGCACGGCTGCACAATTTCTGTAGAAATCTATGAGGGGAATTTCATGACATGGAGATGTGATATATATGGGGAGGGGGAGAAGGAGATGGCACTGAAAGCAAAGAAAGGGAGGGACAAGGAAGGGAAGTTTGTAGAGAATGCAATGGTAGAATCCATAAGCTGCTTTGCTGGTGACTAAGAGAAAACAAGGATGCAAAGTTACCATTTTGCAAAGTTAAGTGATGATACTACGATACAAGCGCTAATTAGGGCAAGAAACAGACCCATATTTGGTTGATCTTCCCAGTATTCCCAGTATGTCATAATGTTAAGAGCTGCGTACTACAATTTTTTTTTTCTACAGTATTACTAGTTGTGCTGAAGTTCAGACAACAAAACAGTAAAACACCAACCTATGTCCTGCAGAGTACTATTCAGTACAAGTAAGGTTAATATCTGAGTAAATCATAAAATTTATTTTTAATGTGCCTGACAGCAAAAAAATAATCCACATAAACTACTAGCATTGTAAGCCTCCCTTTTTCTCCTTCCTCTTTTTGTCCTCATCTCGAATCTCCTCGAAATTCGCACTTACATAATCAGCTCGAACAATATGGCACGAACACTGGAGTCCGACCTACCAGTGTCAATACTGAATTATTAAACGACCTTGACTAAACAATTGTGTGCATGCTAAAGCTATTGCAGTTTTTAACTTTGGAAATTTACAACCTGTTTGTCTGCTAAGTTTCAGATTTTTGTGTTTTTTCTTCTTTTTTCCTTTTTTCTTTTTTAATACTACAGTGAGTATAAACATAGCTTGGTGTGCTTGTTTTATAAAGAACATGACAGAAATACCGGCTACCAGTCACAATTTACAGGGTCCTTGAAAGATTAGAGAGCATATTTTTCAGTGCAAACATGTCAGAAACACCACTCCAATATCTTGCTGATATATGTTACGATACTGATGTTCAAATTAGCAAATTAAGACTGCTCTGGTCAAGAGAGGTTTCTGTTTAACCTGAAGGATAGCAAAATTTTAAATGTATCGATGGCAGACTCCTCCAAAAGGCCTTTCATGGTCTTTGTCTTTGAAATTGTCACCAGAGAAAAATTAGATTGTCTACGATGTAGATTGAAATTACAACAAATGTGAAAATTAAATTCACAATTCTAATCAGTACCGTAATGGATATTGAAATAATTGGTTCAGGTAGGTGCAAATCACATCACAGATTTCCTCAAACACAAGGCTCTGCTGTGAAATAAAACTTTTGTTTAAAAATCCATAACCTACCAACGGAACAAATGCTACTGATAATTGATTTTCACCAACAAAGGAAGTGAAAAATTCCCTAATATTATCAAACTTCGACCTTTTTCACTTTCAAAGAAGATGCAACTATTTCTCGAGTAAATGGTGATTTACTGTATGCAGTTTTTATGCCATTACCCTAGGCCCTTATCCTAGGCCCTTATCCTAGGCCCTTACCCTAGGCCCTTACCCTTTTATGCCCTTACCCTTGGCCCTTACCCTAGGCCAACACAAGACACCCCAGCCATAAATTTGCAATAAGGCAACAATTGACTAAAGAAAAAAAATAATAGCAAGTTCAGCAATAACTTATTCACACTTTGATGTAAGGTAATTCCCAAACTTAACAGAGAAGGATAAACTTCAGTGAGTTAATTAAACTGTTCCTGAAGTAATGACACCATACTTGTACAGTAGGTGATGATGGAGCTTTGGGCATAAAGTTCTTAATGAACAGAAGCTGATGAATGAGAATGGATAATCTGGACCTAGTGTTGTAGGTGTAAACCCCATGTCATTGAAAAGAGGTTATAGAACATTTCAGGAAATTGCTTGTTCATGAATTTAATGATGGGTATCAATCTTAGTTTATCATGAGCAAAACTCTTGTGCAATTTACATAACCATAATACTAGTAAGTACTGCTGCAAAGTCTAGCTAAGTATCTCAGCCACATGAATTAGTGATAACTGCAAGCACAATTTAAAAAAAAAAAGTGATTTTGAAAAGAATATACACATTTGAACAGATGCAATCACTGCAGTCACCCCTAGATTCTCCACCTTCTTGTTTACAAAATTCACATTTCACACTGTCTTTTTTTTTTTTTCAGGCAGCAACAAAAATAAACTGCACTTTGGGGTCTTTGAAATAACAAGTTGTGTATAGTGCTAAAAGTATGATGTGGAACCTGTAGTGTTCAGAAAGTTATATTTGGAAGGAAAACCCCACATCTTAACGAGTTTTTAAAGTTAACCGCAAGTGCCTAGGGAGGAAACTGGCTAATGTCTGATTTATTGGTTCTGAAGGACAATATTGCAGTTGAAGAACCACCTCCTGACTTTTGACCCTTTTGGATAGTATCCATCATAACAACTCCACATCTGGTAGGAATTCACAGGCAAACAGAACCCTTGGTCACATAAAATTTAGAAGATGAACACAAGGGCTTTAAAATATTTGGTCCTACTATAATCACTTGTATCCAGGCATTGGATGTGAACTTCACCTTGAGGTACTGCATCAGCAACTGGTGTGGTACTGGATGGTTACCACGGTAACAGGTTGTCAACAAACAGTTTGATATATTAACTTACAATGGCAAATCCAGTGATGAATAAATTTTCTGGATCAAATCAATATTAAACTGCCAAATTTAAAAAGGTTGAGTGGCCATGTATTGACATCCGTTTTTTGAGTTCAATATCCAGACAGGGCTGATTCTGGAGTACAGAAAGCACAGCAGGCCTAACATTGGGACTGAGTTGTTCAGAGAGGGGAGTGGAATATTTTGGATTGCCTGCTATCCTGATATTTATTTGAGGGATTTCTTTAGGGTTACTGACAATTTTGTGCTAAGATTACATTTCATGGGTGTAATTCTCATAACATAGCCTCATCAAACTCAGCCACTGGTAACATGTTCATCATTTATCATACATATTGTGTAGGTTCCAAAGGCATACTTGGATGGTCTCCATGCAAGAAACTGAAATGACAACTACATGGCACATATCCTGTGCCTTCTAGCTTTCACAACACATAAGATTTCACAGTGTAGGCCCCCTATGGTTTGTTGTTGCTAGTATAGATTCCTCAAATCATGAAGAGAATCAAACAACAAAACTGACTAGCTTTTTTTTTTCGACAAATTAGTACAGGACACATGCAGATTCCAGAAAATCTGGGACAGATCATGGAGTTGCTAGAAGCCAACAGATCAAAATACGAGGTATGATGTGGGCGAAAAGTAAATTATTGTACAACTGCATACAGGTAATGAGAGAAGTAGTGTACTGTAAATAAACACCTGTTGAACATTTTATTCCTACAGTATCCCGGTACAGAAATGTGCACATCACACTTTTTTCTTTATCATAAAGGATAAAGTATCGGAACAATGTTTCATTCCTCCACTCTCAATCTCTCCCCAGTCTCTTATTTAAAAAAGGGCGGGCCGGTAAGAAACTGTGCATGGGTATTTAACGAATCACAACTATACAGGCCAATACATCCCCAGCTTGTATAAATCAAAGATAAACACAGCTTGACGATATGCACTGTATCTAAATTAGCTGACCTGATATATGCTGTTCAGCATGTACTGTACAGAATGCGAACATGTGTAATCACATGTCACTCTGAAGACATTATATATGATCCCCCAAAAAAGGCCAACAGTTTATAGAAGTTGACCATATGTCATTAACCTGATCCCAGCTGTCGACCAACTCACACCGGTGACCATCATTTCACAGTACATTTATTGCACACATGTAATCCACTCAGGACTGCATACTGTGTGGGTCAACATTCCAAACTTTCGCACAAATTAAGGAGCATAGAGAAAGAGAGTCGGGCCGCCCAGACATATGTCACTGTAATTCAGTCTGATTTTGAGGTACGCTGTTGGATCACACCAATGCTCCTGTACTGGTCCCTATAAACATAGTTCTTCGTAAACATAGTTACCATGCAAACTATCTTGATGGAAGAGCTCAATCTTATCTGTTACCAATGTAAATGCCTTTTTAGTCAAATTAACAGTTCAGTTTTGAACAAGTTAGCTAGGGTACTACACACATGCAAACAAAAAATATGTTTACCAAATACAGTCTAGAGATCGAGGTGAACCGTTCCACTACAAACACTGGCAGGTAAACTGTGTGGATGAACAGGCCAGTTAAACATTATCACAGAGACCTGCACAGTACAGTGCACATGACCAGGTACAGTATAAATGACTGAACGCTGATGAAAGACGAAATGAATTTACCTCAAATACCATCCAGTTTATCACATGTATTCCCTCATCATATTCCATTACTTAACACAGCGACAAAAATACCACAAATTTAGCGGGCCTCAGTAAAATGAAAATTGGGGAAAGAAAGATGAAACCATCATGAATCTGCGAATTATCTGCAAAACGTTAGCTTTCCCAGGAACAAATTATTTTTTGAGCAACTTTTGAGTTAATTAAGACAATATGTTTCATTATTTTTCCCTGCCATCACTGAGTGGAGTTCTTGCAATTCAAGAAGTTTCTGTCTATCTTCCTATTTTCTTTCAATTCCTCAGTTTTACATGATAAATAAAATGGACCTAGTGCACAAGAATGTATAAGAAAAAAGTAATGAAACAATTTTGAATAGCAGTGGTGCTATCATGTTTAGCTTCTCAACAGTTCAACGATATCAGATTACACAAATTTATTCAAAGTGAAATTGCAGGCATTGCTTTTTATACCATACAGACTTTTCCAAGACGCTGGTTCGAACAGACTAGCACTGTAGTACAAGACACAGTACTTATTTTTGTCCTGACTTCTATAGTGCAAGAATCCTTTTCTTGCTCATCACAAAGAATTGATTGTCAATGCACCATTACATTTTACAACCAATTAACAAAGCTTCCTTCCAGAATCTAACACATGTGTATATGGCACAGAATCATTAACCATGCATACTTTGCAATTTATGCAGTCATAATATGACGTTGCTAGCTCAGTACAGCTAAGTATGGAAGAATTCACATAAATTTAGCAATTTGCAAACTCAGCAAGGGTGCATGGCTGCAGTCAATTAAGTGGTAACCAAACTTTGACATTTTGGTTTGTCACTGACTTCCCTGTCACATACTGAAGACTCCATGCACTGTCAATAACTAAAGTATTGAGGTCACATAGTAACTGAAGCTATGCAACTAGTCACTATATATTATGCCTGAATATTATAAGAATCCTGTAAAATTCAAAATACTAAACAATTTAGACTGGCCAGCCAAACTTTTCATTCCCTCAGTTTACATGCTTGGAGACACAGTCTGACACTGATTATAATTTTTTTTTTTGTCCCTTGTATTGAAGTTGAATGACCCACACAAAAAAATTCAGTCAGTGCTCTCTCTGGTTGTGAGCTATTTCGGTCAAAATGACAATTTGCTTTCGAGTTAGAAGCTTCTATCGTGTAATCAATGATCCACAAATACCATAACCAATGCACAACAATTTCATGATTTCAGACTTTCATATGCTACAGTGCAACAATAAAGGAGACCACGAAACCTAAGTTTACATTAATTTTATGTGCTTCTTTTTATCATCTGTGTGCAAGTCTTTCGAAAACAAAAGTTGCAAACTTACCTGCAGAAATGAATGTAGGCTTTATTTTCACAACCATTTTTTGAAATCCAGTACTAGTAAGATACTATTCCAATTATATATCCAAATCAATTTCTTCGATGATATCAATGAACCACGGTCGAGATCTGTCTTCAGGCTTATAATGATAGCTATGTGACACCATGCAATTGCTCCTCAATTAAAAAATTTCTGTCACTTGCTTCTGGTCTGGATAAATATAGCAAGTATCTACAGTACCAACTCCACTGAAATCACCAGTATTGACAGTGTGATCTGCTTCTATGGCAAGTCAACAACTTAGCACTTACTGCTTACACTTGAAACAGAAAGTCCAAAGGTTACAAGCAGTAGAACCAACTGGTTAAGAAGAAAACATCAACAATAATGTATAAATTGCTTAACATCATGATAACCATAGCCAATGATGACAAAGAAAGATAAGCTAGCTTAACACACAAATTTTTAAATGACGCCCAGCATACGAGATCCAAACTCTATCTAAGGCGCATGCAAAACAGTCGGTGGTTTCTTGGCTTTTTTGTAGTGACTCTCCAGGATTTGGTGTTACTAAACCAAGCCAGGAATGTCCTGCTGTTTGAATTCCTTCACAATTACCCCTTTTGTGGGTTACTCAACCAAAACAGTCATCAAAATGCTGGCAGCCTGGAAGAAAGTCTGGAGATTTTCACAATTGGTCCCTAAACAGTACTTTAAAGGTCCACGTCAGCTACTACACCGCCAGTAATGCATTCCAGAAATATTCCAACATTTTGTATTTTTGTGGGTACTGAAACAATTTGTGGAACTTCCACATTTCTGTGACACATGGGGAACTCAACTAGGCTGCATAAAGAATAAATTATTTATTTACTTTTAAGACCTTTCCAAACTATTTACCTTGGCAAACAGATCTCTTTGTTTGTCTTTCTGGTTGGTTGTGATTCTTAGCATATTTTAGGATATTGGTTTCTTTCCTTGTTCTCAGTTTTATATCTTGGGTTTAATTCTGCACTTTTTTTTATGACCACCATCACTGGTATGTGAACTATGCAACAAAGTTTGCGGCACAGCTATGACTATTGTTTGGGAAGAGTTGCCATGCAAATAAATGAGTCGATGCTGAGATTTCGAATCATGAGTCCAGAGATAAGTCTATTGACAGGCAGTGCCAAAAACATGACTTATCTGATGAATAAATTCCCTTTAATTTACTGGAGCTACAGCAGAATGATTAAACTATGGTATGTGATGTTACAGTATTTGTCTCTAGGTTAGAAACTGTGATCCTGTTAAAAAGCCGTTCTGATGTTTGACGAAACAGAACATGACAAATTACACATAAACACACATACCTTGGCTAATATTCAGTGACATAAGCTTAAGAAGAGTGACCAGGATAAGAGGGTGGGGTAGGGTTGGAGATGTCTGGTGAGGTGGTTAACGTGGGAAGGTACGCAAGAAGTGAGTTTTTGCTCTTGCAAACTAGTTCTAGGTCCGCTAATTTTTTTAGCAGTTATCATGTGTGTAATGTGCCGAATGAAACTATCCTACTGCAATTAAATTGAAAACGGTGTGCTCTAATGGTTTATTTTACTCTTTGTGAAAAGTTTTGCAAATTGTGAAAGAAAAAGTTGCACAGGAATATGAACTCAAACTGCACTTGAAATGTAACAAGGAACCCTTCTCCATGAGGGTTCACCCATTGCAGTAATTGGTTCATGACCTCTGACTCAGCTGATACAGTCTCAGCTTCATCCATTACCCCATTGGCAATTTGTAGCATAGCCTGCAGCTTTTTTCATCTCGGAGAGGGGCTGAGGGGAGACAAAGGGTTGAAGTGGGGGGGCAACCAGTAATGACACTATATAAGAGGAGTGCCAGCATGGGTTGGCGCATAGTGTACAGAGAAAATTCTAAGATAAAACTGCCTGTCAGATTGCAGGAAATGGCACTTCCCAGTCTCTCTGGCATTGTGAGTTCCAGCTAAAATTTTCTTTATACTGACCACAGTTTGCACTCTGGTGCATGGAAGTAATGTTCAAGCCATATGGTCAATGCCAAGGACTTTCCGATAAGCAGGCTTCTGCGTTGCACGTTACAAAACTTCTGTCATATAAAGATTTCAAAACTTCTCTTTTGCCAGTAACCTTTTCCCATGCAAATGCAAGACAATGCAAGACATTAGACAGGGGGATCCAACCTTGGTCCCCTAGTAGTCCCCTCTACTCAATGAAGTGACCTGAAAAACGCATGGACACATACTCCCTGCTTATATTCATGACATTGCATTTAACTGTCTGTCTGTTAAGTCCTGAGACTAGCTTTTTCACCCAGAGATATGTGAACACCTCACAGCTTTAGGCTTCCAGGGACTTTGTACGTTTTCGGTGGTGTGAGTTGGTGATGTTAATGGACTAAATATTATAAAGTTAGGTTACCGTACCTATCAGGGATACGTCAGTTGCAAATAGGTTTTTGCAGGCACACATTCTTCATTTCTCAGATGAACCGACTGCTTATTTTGCAACAGGGTAAAAACACAAGGTAAAAAAAAATTGTGCACTCTAAGCTGACATGTGTGACAGGGCCACAAAAATCTACAGCTATTGCATCAGCGTGTGCACTACAACGTAGATAAACGCACTTGACCCATGATGGGTGGCTCTAACTGTCCACAAAGTTTAAGTCTTGTATGCATAATTACTGCCCCCAGCTAGCTCTGAAATCTGAGAATTTACAGTAGCACTTGATGTAGAACTCCATGCTCATGCACCAAACTTAAGTATTGAAAGTGTACTTTGAACAAAGTTACAACAGCCTTCATAGGCAGGCTAACCTCCAGTGCAGTCTATACATGTGACACCACATTACAATCAATTTACAAGGTCAACTAACAAAAAGGAAAGTACCGATGCCCCCACCCCACCGCAAGGCAAACAGTGACTTCGAACCCATCAAAAAGTTTAACAACCTTGTCTTTCAGCAATGCACCATCATGATTCAGATGAAATATTCCCAAAAGCAATCTCTACTCAGATGGATGATAGCCTACCAACCATTCGAGAAAATAAGAGGTTGAAGCACTCTTCAAAGACTCAGATTCATTTTCAAACAGAGATGCTTCTTCCTCAAACAGTTAAGTCACAACAACTACAGAAGTTACTATAAGCAGTCCTTACATGTTTACTGAGGAGTTCAAAACTGGTATGAGAGAGATCATCATGTTAATCTACTTCCAGAAAGTACCCCACAAATTCACGAGAAATAAAAAATGGAACGCACAGAGGGAAGAATGTTGAATTTCAAGGACACGATATCTGAAAACAAATTGTGAGCATATATCCAATAACTTGATTGTTGCAGCCTGACTGGGATAATGTGAAATTCCTGTTATTTCTACTGATTCATATCAATTTATACATACATACATGCATTAATTACTGATGCTTGTAGTTTGCAGGTGATTATAAGAGAGAGGCGGGAGCGAGGAGACAAAAGCAGGAACACTGCCACCCTCAGGTCAAACAGTCTTGATTGATGACATAGGTTCTGAACTTGTGTCTGATCATTCTTTTTGAATAAACATGGGCTGTGATGTACCGATCAGTTAAGAATCTCAAGCCTAGCAAGCACAGTTTTGATATTTTAAATGTACTAAACTGAGATTTCACAAAAGCTGACGGGCTAAAACTTTGATGACAGATTAAATGAAGAAACAACTTTAATTACAAGATTCTTCACCACACACTTTCCCTTTTAAGGCAGCAGTGTTTCTCCCCCTTATGCAAAGCCATCATTTTTCAACAATTCAGTTGAGTTTGACAAACACACCTGTTGAGTTTGTCAGAGATCACATGATTGCATAAGAATTGCTAGCTATGCTCAACAAACCGTAGGGAAAAAAAAAAAAAAAAAGAGGCTACATCAAATAACAGGCTTTGCTCTTCATAATACCATCACAGATAAGACAGACACAGTAAATGTACACATACATCAGACGCAAACAAAGCCATACTGGGGATAAACTGCACATCGTGTGACATACTATGCATGCTGTTATTTATCACATATTGGGGGGTTGACTTGGAACAGAAGGAGGAAAATCTTATGGGAAGGGGACTTTTTTTCCTTCATGGTAAACAAAAGATCAATTCAATTTTCAACTAGGTGTATACAATGTAGGTTTTCTGGCACAAAAGTGACAAAAACCGTAAGTGTTGTATGTCTGTTATCTGGTAAACAATCACTCCAGGATCATCTTGTATTGATAAAGCAGTATCAAAATTTGCTTTTCATCCAAACTCGTCATTTGTCATTTTTCAGCTGATTATTTCAGTAATAGTTTGTGTCAACATTTAATATTAGATCTGCCTGCATTTAGGGCCACACTTGGGAGTACTAAGCTGCCAATTTCTCTGACATGCCTATTAATTATGCGTGCATATATTACTGCACTGTGCAACTACACTTTATATCACAGTTCATGAACAATTCACATATTAAGCTGAAGTAGTGTTGTGCAAATACCTCACATGATCATGCACAATCAGTTCATATATTGTATTATGCAGTTTCCATGGAGACACATCGAGACATATTATATCACTTTTGACTCATCAATAATGTAGCACAACTCTTTCTCGACAGTGAATATTTTAACTTTCCTAAAGTCGCAAGATATGAAGATAGCACAGTAAATGCACTACTTAATTTAAATAGCACTGCCACTAGTGTACAGAAGGCCTATGAATGGATGTGTATTGAACAAATCTTTGGCATGGGGAAATTTTTGTTTATGAAAGAGGGAGCTATAGCCTATGGTGGGATGGTGATTGCAGTGTATGAGATTATAAAGCGACTTGTGGGTAAGTAAGGAATTACTGAGTTGACCCATGCACTGATATTGTACCACTTAGAATATTACAGTAGTTTTGACCACTGAACAGGATGCGCTAATTCAAATATATGTAACTCATCTTGCAGTCAAAGTGATCAAAATTCAAAAATGTGAAACTTACAACATTTAATAATTGGTAGTGTAACATTGTCATGCAGTGTACAAGCCACCACATGCGCCATTCGGAACACATTGACCAAAGGTGTACAAGCACTGTGGAGCCTGCCCATTATGCTTACAAGGTATAATTGAGAGTGGATACATTTGTGGGTTCACATACACGAAATACTTCTACTACGATCTCTTCACCACTAAAGCCTACGGTGCAATGTGAAAGTGTTGTGAAGTACAGTATGCACACTGAACTTCGCTATACTTTTTGTCTCAGGTACTGAAGTATGTACAGTATAAATAGAATGTAAAACCAGCAACCATGATGGAGGATATATAGGTCGATCTACACCCAGTTCTCACAGCTTCTATTTTACTTTTATTAGGTTTGTTTCCTTCATTTATTGGTTCTCGACGATAGGTTCCATAATTAAGTATTACAATTTAGAAGGAGAAACGATGAAATTAAAGTTCAATGAAAATGTTACAACAGTGTTTGCAGTCTTGGTGAAAGAATTCCCTCTTATCCATACCTCAACTTAATCAATGTTTTAGACTAAATTTTCTCAGCTAAGTTTTGTTTAAATTGCAACTTAACAAAGATCAATTGATACATACTATGTACCTCAAAGAGGAGGTCACATGATGATCATTAATTTCTCATGTTTGATCACATGACCTCCACATTTCCAAGCTCAGCAATTTGTTTTTATTTATATACAAAACACACCCTCAAATGGAAATGTGCAAACTGCTCTTCCTGCACTAATACGTGTAAGTATACCTCATACACAGCTGACCCACTTTAAACTTTTCCATTTACATCTGATCACAGAAAGGTTACTTGTAAACAGAGGCAAATTGGTCAGGACAACATAAGAAGTGTTTTCACACTGGGAAGATTATCGATCGATGAAGGAAGATTTTGTATGTATAGGTGAAAAGAACATCAGTCACTGGAGGAGAATCTTTATGGGTTTACTGGAGCATTAACTTTTCTTTCAATACATGTCCTTAAGATACATCTCTGTGATTGTGGCACTGTGTGAATACACGGAGGTAAACTTTGGAGTTCCAGGGTTGGTTTAGTTCAAGGAGTTGTTAGAACAACTAACTGGATAAACTGACAGTGGACATGTTGGACATAATTCTGGGCTGTATTAGTTAGGAAAAAGTTGACATCTAATGACCTTGAAAAGTTTTGCACGAGCTCAGATGTGACATTGCTCTTAACCAACCAATGGCTCATTTTCATTTCATTTCTTAGGGAATATTTATTTGAGCCTTTTTTTTTTTTGTCAGGACAAAAATAATACAGTCACATGAAATGAAAAAAAGAAAAAAAGATGAGAATGACAGTGACTTAGGGAAAAACCAAAAAGAAGCTGGAAGAGCTTGTAATATGAGTCCTCCTTAGAGCAAGTCAAAAGACTACATACAGAAAAACAATAAAAACAAAGAAAATGATAATAAATTATATATTACAATCATTTATGAATGAAGTACTTTTTCAATAACCTCTCTAATTAAAGCACGGTATTGCAACTTTGAATACGAGGTGGCAGCCTTGAAATGGTTTGTAAGAGGTTAAGTCAAATAAGAGCTTTACCTAAATACAAGAAGTGTGGGTTTCTGTAAGGGGTCACTTCATGATGTCACGATGGTGCAGGCCAACACATGCTAATCATCACAAACATATTACTTTCACTTTTAACATAAGCTTGATATGTTCCCGTTAGAGTGAGTGCTGCGGATCTGATTCACCACAGTAAATTTTTATCAAACTTTAATCTGAACGTAGTCTCGTGATAAGACGATGGTAGTTCTTTTCTTTCAGTAACTTGTACAGGTTCGAATCATACATAAGTTGCATGGTTTGTACCTACAGAGTTCCCTCACGCCGATATCCAAACTGCTCCGTTCACCATTAGTGGACGGATGTAGTCAGAGGATATACAGTTCTAGGGTTCCTTACAAACGAACCCTATGCAGGTCAGAAGAGGGGCGCCCTCAAAATTTATCATTATTGTACTGTGGGCATATATGTTGTCGTGGATTGTGCGAGTGGGGTCGGAAAGATACACTAAAAGTCTTGACCAAGACTAATGGGAACACAGAAGGCCAACGCTCACTCAAGATCAAGATCCACCTATTTTGATACACCCACCAGGGCCGGGGGGGGGGGTTGAGGGGAATTCAAGATCTACCACACTAGGTCAAAGTTTGTACTTAATGTGAACACAATCCGTAAATCAACTGACCCAGGTCTCATCATCATAGGTGCTATTTTTCAGGGTTTGTGTGGTACCTTGGAGACAGACTGTGACAAAATGACAAACTGACTTGTAAACATTGGTGACCTTTCACGCTAGCAGCTGATCTACCGTAATTCAGACACCAAAATGTAGATGCAGCTATGGATTTAGTTCATTAACACCCATGGGGCAATATTATTACCATGACCCACCAATATGACTCAGATGAGAACAGGCCACAGATATTATTTGCACATGACCTTCGAGGAGGAATACATCAAGATCATACTGTTCTGAGCAGTCAATTCCTACATATGAGCCAAAACAAACACCAAGATACTGCACAGATACAGTCTTCTTCTTCTTCTTCAATCTGATCAGTGAAAACTCCAAAAGATTGAAGAAACAATCACAGAGATGATTTCAAGTAAAATTCATGAGCAGAAACACAGATCAAACAGCCAAGCATTTTACCAACACATTAATTCTCTCACAGTTGACAAAAACAGTGGTCAGTTTAAAACTTATATTTCCTTTTAAGTGTACACTGTACATGTTTGTCTTTAAGGGGAAAATTCAAATTTCCACTGTGCCTACTAAGGGTTTATTAGTCACAAGTTGTTTGCTTCCAAGTCGGTTTCCCAATTTACTGATGCAGAAAGCACAGATATAGCTCATTTGTAGAGAGATGACCACACAAAACAGTGTGTACTAATATACTTCCTCATAGATATAATATCCACATATTCTATTATTTTTGATATGATTTCTGTGGGATATCTTCTATCCATGAGAGGGTACTTAAAGGGGAAAATCAGGGTTTATTTTCACGATTTATTTCACTACAATTCCCCACCGGTATCATAAAATGAGTTATAGCTTAAACAAACATGATCAACATTATCTCAAAACATGTGGACAATTTCGAGAAATGAGTCAAATTTGCAAAAAATCGGTGAAGAACTCAGTAACATCCATATTCATCAAATCAAATATGAATATTCAGTACTATCACCTTTTCAAGGTATGAGAAGGTGGGGCTTCCTATTTAGTACAGTAAACAAAACATCAAACGAAGTCGCGAGTGAACAGCTGTATGGTTTGCAGAGTTTTTGGTAGTAATTTTCACTCGCGAAGAGGTACAACATGGGAACCGTAAACATTCGGTTATGTTTATTCATCTAACGTCATCTCAGTCTTACACTGTGATTGATCATCGTATAGAGGAGGCTGTCTTGCCTTGTTAATGAACGTTTATTTTTTGTACCCGACAAATATTAAGAGTTTTCATTCAACAGTAAGGAACACAATAATTACCGTTACTTCTACCTTCAAACACCTCCCCAACGTCTCTGTATTTCGGTGAACAATCAGTTTAGAAAGAAAAATCAACCAAAGGTGAATTTTCTCAGTCAAACCCTGATTTCCCCTTTAATTGCACCATTTTCCGAGAAAATTGACACACAGTACAACCACTTAAAAATGATCAACTTAACTCTGAATGCCTTGATTACAACTGCACTGAACTTTGTGCACACTGCAGTTGTCTGGTTGCTACTGGTAACTAGTAGTTGGTGTGTCAAGTACAAGCCCCTAAAGTGGGTCTGTAATTTATGTGTATACTGCACCTGTCATTAACGGGCGATAGTTAGTTTTTAAATAGTCATAGTCTGCAAAATTTAGGTAAAGGGTGCACACCGGCCTGTTCTGTGTTAACAACCTCCGCACAAGCCAATGGCAGTGTAAAGAAAATTTGGTCACTCAATGCAAATAGGATCCACCCAAGTAATAACCTTTAATAATGGACTTTTTAACATGCGAACACTATGGCCTGGCCGAACACTCCACCTTCGTACTCAGCCATTTCAGTGAAAAAGTGCACTTCAAAGTTGTTGACTCTGTTCATTCTGTAAAGTCACTCATTGTTACTACAGGGTGGTGATCGAATATCTACAGTGCTCTCTGCAGAAAGATGATCTACAGTAGTTGTCCACTTCAACATCCATCGTTTTTTAATGCCTATAACAGCACCTTTAGCTTTTAGCTTTGTACTGTAGCCTGTAACAGTGGCTTTGAAAACTGACGAATCACTAATTGCTGCAAAAATGCTGCAGTTTGACCTGCAAATTTGCATGGAGTTGAAGGTAAATGTAGATTGACTGAAGGAATTTTCACTTGCAATTAAAGGGGCTCATTGAGTTGATACCATCAGTTTGAGAGGTTATAGAATGGTTCAAATGTATGACAATACTTATAATTAGCATATTGAGTCAAGTTTCACATCCAATAGTTACTGTTTACAGTGGTGCTACGATATACCTGATATATGTAGGTAAACTGCAGACTCTCTCCCTCACATTCACTATTGCTGGAAAATGCTTTCATCTTCGAAAATACTTGACCCAACAGGGACATGACCACCACATGCTAATTTTCTTTTCATGTACTATATGCATCATATATTTTTACAAACTTTTAGCGCTCTTCATCCCCTCTCACTTCCCCCCCCCCCTCCCAAAAAGAAATTAAAATTGCTAATGGAAAGGAAGTACCAAACAATTTATGTAATTTAATCATACAAACTCCTGTACCTTCATTTGAAGTGACTATCAGCAGAATTAAGACTGAATAACTGGAAAAATTTTTTTTGCATCAGCCTCTGATCAACGTCTACTGTTTAACATGTACATCACATTACAAGGAAGATTACCATCAAAAAATGAAGAAAGGTGACAAGGTATTGTAACCAGAAAGTCAAATGACTTAGTGATTCCTTGCCGATATCTCACTTTTTCACACACACACAATCAACAAAAGCAACTCAGTGGAGAAGGGAAGGGACCATGTCAAAATGAAAAACACCAGAAAGCCAAAAGGCTTTGTGAATCCTTGCGACATGGTTATATTATAACAAACATGAATTATCCACATGACAAGTTTGAGATCAACTGCAGTTATTCTTCTTGAAACACCACAAACAAGAGGAATCGTCTACTTAGTATGTATACAATCCACACATTAAGTACGACATAACTCAAGGTTAGATTCCTGCAGATATTGTGTTTAAAAGGTTTTTACAGTTTGACCTCTCGTGATCTCAAATGACCTTTGATCTCCACCCAAAAACAATATGGATCATCTACTCAATATGACCAACCCCCACACCAAGTATGACATCAGTCACAGTTACCCTTCTAGAGATAATGTATTTACAAGATTTTTACATTTTGACCTCTGATGACCTCAAATGATCTTTGACCTCCACCAAAAACAATAGAGATCATCTACTTAACATGACCAACCCACACATCAAGTATGACATCAGTCACAGTTACATTTCTGGAGAGATTGTGTTTAAAATGTTTTTACAGTTTGACCTCTGGTGACCTCAAATGACCTTTGACCTCTAACAAAAACAATAGCAATTATCTACTTAATATGACCAACCCACACACCAATGTGACATCAGTCACAGTTACCCTTCTGGAGATATTGTGTTTACAAGGTTTTTACAGTTTGAACTTTGGTGACCTCAAATGACCTTTGACCTCCACCAACAACAATAGGGATCATCTACTCACTATGACCAAACCACACACCAAGTATGAGATCATTCATGGTTACCCTTCTTTAGATATCGTGTTTACAAGCAGGGCGTCACACACACACGTACACACACACACACTTATGCACGTACACACGACATCACCATCACATAGATTCCTTCTGCCTTCGGCAAGGAATCAAAAATTGTAGCCACTGAATGTGGACATTCTTACTGCAATCAATTAAGACAACTGACTTATGCAGTTTTTGCAGATACTGTGATTACTTTTGCCATTTCTGGCCATTTTCAGTGTCCACCAAGAATATCAGCCATTCACCACCAGCTGGTACATTCTGGTGTCAGTAGGCTTGGAATTGCAAGGGAGAGCACTAGAGCATGCAGCTTCCAGACTTGGTAATTACAAAGAAGGGTTTTGCAATGCACAGTATAGGTCTACGTATCATGACATACTGTATCTGTATCTGTTCCATTTGTAGGCAATACCAGGCATGGATACCGAAGGTCCAGATCCCCCCACCCCCTTTCCATGACCAATGATTTTTTTTTTAAAATGGGAAAATAGATATGGAGAATATGCTTCCCAGATGCTGGGCAATTGCTTCTAAGCCCATATGAAATTCAAATTTTCTTGGAGGAGGACCTGTAAGCCCTCTGTAGCTTTGTGCTTTGGTTTTGTGCCTTTGGCGCTCACCAGTTGGTCTTCAGCAGGCGATGCATGTGCCCCACATCTCAAAATCCTGGATCCATGCCTGAATACAGACAGACACCATTTGCCCTCCTACCACCAGCATCCCCATGCATGGAACTGGTTGCAATGAGTTTGAGTAATACTGTCACCATACAGTGGTATCCAGGGTTGCCCATCCCAGTCCAATTTGATTGCTAGCTAGTTGTTTGAGCCAGAAATGTGTCCCCATCCTACCTGAATAGACACCACCCAGCCCAATTTTCATGCCATTCACTTTTCACGAAGTAGTTCCTACATAGAGTGTTGTGGTTCTGATGCCTTCCTAATTCGAAGATCCCTATGTCCAACATCAGATCCACAAGATAATTCACAGCAACAGTTCATGGTCAAAGAATGGGGTGTATCTTTTAAGTTTTGATGTTTAGAAGTATTTTCTTTTCTGAAGTTGATCATTTTTAGTGCCATTGGACTGCCAGCAAGTTTAGGCTCCATCCTGCATGCAGTGTAAAGGTACTAGTAGAGATGAAGCAGCTGGAACCAGTTCATGGTTTGAATTAAACAACACCTTGTCATTTTTCTCAACAGTCACAAACAATTAAGAAGGAAGTTCGACTAAGGAGACATAGGCCTACTGCACATATCAATCCCAGTGAGCTGACAGTACATACTGTAGGTTGCATCTCAAAGGACATGTCATCTGGATATACATCCTAGCTGCCTGTAGCACCCCATATTGCAGGGAATGTGACTTTGAACTTGGTATGCACTTCCAAGTCTGTACCGTCTAATAATAATCATCCACCACGCAATTAACTTGGGATGGTCATCAGTGATCACTGCTGTGATCTTTACTGTACCAAAGTCATGATCAAGTCAATATCAGAATCAGAATAGACTATGTACACTCATCAAGCACTGTGGAGGCACCTGGCATGTAAGTATTCCCTACAGTCTGGCAATGACACATGAATAACCTGCCCTCTATGCCTGATCAAAATAAATGAAATTCTCCTTTGACATTTTCTCTCATTACTGAGGAAGATGAAGACCAGATATATCAAAGAGGTACAGAGAGAGAGAGAGAAACTGAGAGGCAGGCATTCAAAGAGGAATGAGTGGGATTATTCATAGTCAAACTGTGTGAGAGATACCAAGCGCGGGGTAAAGTCTGACTTTGAGGAGCATAGAGGCAGCTGACACCACAGGATATAAGTATTACTTTACATATGGACTTGAAGACAACTGAAAATGATATCACACAGCCTTCAACATCCAAGAACACTGTGTTTTACAACATTATGGAACATATATGTAACATGACCGAATCTAGGTCTTAATGTGTTGTACTTCAAGGGTAATTCGAGTTATAGCCCGAAATGGTAGATGTTTAACTTGACAACACTGATCATATGGACTTTTGTCTTAAAGGGAAATAGCACGTTTAGAATTCACCGACATGACATGCAAAAGAAAATAGCGGTAATCATTGTTAAACCATTCAGTCAGTCTCATCAATAAACATCTACATACCAAAGCTTCATCTTCTCAAAACATTATGCATGTGATGAGTAACTGAAGATATATCATTTGAATTTTGAGAACGTTGGGTGAACAAGTTAGTGTTGAGCAACAAGTAACTGAATTTCTATCTGTGAGGAGCTTATTCCTTGAAGAGAAGGCTACTGTCCTTCCTTATTTTGAATAATCTATCATTCTACATCCATAAACATTGATTTCAAAGATATGGATGTTTTCTCTAAAATAAATGCCCTATTTCCCTTTAATGTAATTCAAAATAATTGTTCATATACAGCAATAACTACTCAATAGTCAAATAACTTAAGTATGTATACAGCATTGGTAGTTTGAATGATTTAATAGGCTTATTGATCTTGACATAGTTGTAACACATAGCCTGCAGTAATGAGTGCTGTTGAGGACATCCACCAACTTTCACCCCTCCCTCCTGCTCCTCCCTCCCCTCCCACCTACCCCAATATTCCAATCCAATCACGCTGAATACAAATATGTTAAGGGAGACTTTGTTTTATAGGTACACTCTAGCACTAGATTTCCCTTCATTTCCATTGGGGAACAATAATCTTACTATGAATTACCACAAAAATATGAAGCCCACCTTATTTATTACAGTGTGTGTTCAGTGTCAGATTTCAGTGCATGTTGTAAATGTGCTAGTAGATAGCTTATACATACATCCTAGGCTATAGATAGAATCAGTTCAAGGTGAAATGGCCATTAAAACACAAGCTGTTGACAAGATTTGGTTTCTTTTCAAATTGATGCCATGGTAGCCATCAAAGTTTAATATAGCATCCGATGACTCTCCCTTTCCCTCTCCAATCTTTCCTCTTGTCCCTCATTCTTTCTCCTTCTTCCCTCCCCCCTCCTTTTTTGCTTTCAAAATTCCTCAGTATAGGGATGCCACAAACGTCCTGTTCATTCCATGATTCTTCTCCCCCCCCATTCTTCAGTTCAAAATTGCCGTGGGTGCCACAAACGTCCTATTCATTTCCACGACATATGGGGACGAGGTTTTTGTGCATTTGCCGACACACTGCCAATCCCACACTTCCCATTGATGTCCGCTGCCATGATTCAGAGTCTTAAAGATCAATACCCTGTTGCTAAAAATATCCCCAGACAGTGACAAAAAGAGATGATGACACCATCTGAAATCAAAACAAACACTGATTTCTGGGAGCAGATCATTCTCTGTGTGAGAAAATTCTAATTGTTTACACAACTAACAGTTCTCATCTTATCTCATATTTGACTATTGCAAATTCTTGACAGAGGGTAAACAAACAGGGTTTACCACCTGGTCAGCTCTTGAAGGAGACTAGCTCGATCACAAGATATGCATCAGAGAATCTACCACAAATGGTGCAACAACAGAGTAAAACACATGAATGAAGTCTTCGAGAGGTGAAATTTTTTTCTTTGAAAGTTATGACAATGGACCTCGCAACATCATTTTTTCCCCCTTTGAATACCAAATTGTGTAATAAATACAAGAAAATCCAAGACAGGTGAAATTTGATTTGCACAACCATTTTTCATGTGGAACCATGGAAGTATAAACTCAGTGGTATAGCACTTTAGGACTGAACACCATTTCAGTATGCTTTTCTCAATTGCAGCGATGCACTGCAGTACTCCCATGATTGTAGGGTTTATTTTTCCTTTTTCTTTCTGAAGGGAAGGGGGTGGGATATGGATTGGGGACGGACATGAACATGGACAAGAAAGAAGCAGGTGCCAGTAAGTGCATAAACGTAGATATTACCAGTACTAAAATGAAACTAAAATTAAACTTACAAATAGTTCTACTGATATCATAATCCTTGCAGATCAACCTGTTGGCTACCTTAAAGATTATTAAACATTATTTAACAAGAGACATTAATAACCATTCCAGACGAAATTTACAATTCACTTTTTTGCCTACATTAGAGAAACATACCATAGTCCTGGATGTTTATATGCATATATTTATAGTGCAGTTTGTGATTATACAATGCAATGCACATCACTGCCAGAAATGACATAGCACTTTGTGTTGACCAATGGAGTGCAGCAACTAATGTAGACTACACATGGAGTGGTACTGGCTTTCATTCTCTGATGGAACAGCTTAATGCAACAGACAATACTGTGCATGTGTAAGTACAGAGTGTTTAGGTACTGAGTGACGTTACAGTATATCTTTGATACACATCTACCTCTGGCACATATGAAAACTATGACAGAGAGAGAAATAAGTGAGTGACTGGCTACCATACGTCAAAACAGTGCATACATGCCCAAGAACAAACAAGCAGCACCTGGACGATTAAAGCGGCAGAAAAAGCTGAAGGGAGGATCGTTACACTAGGTAATGATAATTTATACGAAGGTTCGATCCACAATTTTTCATGTCATTTAATAACAGCTGTGCTTCTCTTTGACACTTGAAGAATAGGTTAAGAGATTTGGATTAGCTGCCTGATGCAGCCTTGAGGGGGCAATCGACTTCTGAAGTTGGTTTGTCGGTCCTTGAGATGATTGTTTCACAGCTTGACTGCCCTCAGCACTTACACCACTGCACTGTACATACCTGCTGGTACTGTAGTCAATGAACTTACTTTGAAATGGCATATTTATAAAATGATACATGTGTGCATGTACTACTTGTTTCCAAATCCAACAAAAGCTTGGTCAATCAAATACAAGAACGTCTTCTGCAAGGTTACAGAGAAAGTTTAGCTGTACTTGAGTAGTATGGTTGATAATTTTGTACTGGTGGTTGGTATGGCTTATGATGAACCCATGGCCTCAGAGAAGGGATAAATTTGACATTTAACTAATAACTGTAGGCTTATTATTGTACATCTCAATAATATCAATGCTTCTGTTTCCATGCATGAATGACTCCACTACCACTACTGACACAAATATGAAAAGTTTACAGAGTAATGTTTCAGTAATTAGTTTGAGCAGGGAGTGAAAGTCAAAAGGATCGGCTTCAACTGTTTGGAGTAAGGTTTGTTTCTGCCAAGGTCCCCTCCCCCATACTTCTGTAGGGCTTACACAGGATTTGAAGGCAATCACACTGTGGTAATTGCTGTCTGCTGCAGTTTGCAGTTTGATTTGGACTTCACTCAACTGCTGCAACATTAACAGTCATGAAGGAAATAAATTGCTCTTTGACTTTCTTTGGTAGGTGTCTCTTTGACAATATTAGGTTTAAAGGGAAATAGGGCATTTGGAATACACCACCATGGCATACAAAGAAAATAGCTTTAACCATTGTTGAACCATTCAGTCTCACCAATAAACATCTGTCAAAGCTTCATCTCCTCAAAATATTATGCATGTGATGAGTAATGGAAGATGCATCATTTGAATTTTGAAAAGTTTGGGTGAACAAGTGATTGTTGAGCAACAAATAACTGAATTTCTATCTGTGAGAATCTTTTTCCTTGAAAAGAAGGCTACTATCCTTCCTTATTTTGAATAATCTATCATTCTGAGTCCACAAATATTCGTTTTAAAAATATGGTTGTTGTCTGTAAAACAAACGCCCTATTTCCCTTTAAGTTGCACGTCAAAAACATGAAAAAGAATCATCTACATGTGGCTATTCCATCAAACTTTCCAAAACTTCTCCAGTTGTTAACAAAATGGACTTCTGAACTATGTTCTATCTCCATCCAATAACAGCGCCTTGGTCTCATGCTGTAAACTGTACGTCTCTACAGTACCTTGATGCCGAGGCAATAACCAGTTTTCATTGGTGAGACCAGTGGTCCTGATTTGAACACTGAAAACAAAACTCTGATCAACACAATCCTATTGATGGGGTACGAGCATGGGTAAATGAAGGTCACTTGCGTTCCCTTTAGCTATTGGATATATAACCGCACAAAACGCAAAGGCCAGTACTCTAAACCTTTTTCATCCCTTCTGATTTGTAACTCATATCACACCTGAGAAAATGTACTTGGATTAGCATCTATAGGCTAAACCAGCCGATCTGAACACTTGCTGTATGCAGCGCACCTTTGCTTGCCCTCCAAGAAGCTTTTACATGCTTGCAAGTTATAACATGATCGCATGTGTTAACCCGGGGGTGCTTACAAGAAGGTATAGTTACAAAAGTGGTCTTTAGATTCATTTTTATTTTTTTGGTTGTTTTTTTTTTTTTTTTTTTCCTCACTCGCTCAAAGTTGTGGATATTCTGTGAAAGGAAGAAAAGCGAAACCTGTGGAAAGAGGGTAGGGGAGGATTCAAACCTAGGATATTGAGACAACAGTCACACCAGAAGTCTTAACCATAACCCACTACACTAAGAGAGTGCATTTGGTTGTTGGGTGTTAAAATACAATACATATTATCCATTGACAACAATAACTCACAAGCTACCTTGAAGATTTGAGACAGAAGGCTTATAAAAGTGGGAAAATTGTAACCTGTGTTGGTGTGCTACAACACAGAGCATTTATATGCTTATTATATCAGCCAGTAGAAGCATGTAGAAGCTATAAGTATGTTCAGCATGGGTGGCTAACCATACAGCTGTTCAAACCCCCTCCTACGTAAATTTCACCTCCCTGGTTTAAGCCTGTTCAAGGAACATGCTGTGCTGATCAATTATAAGTCAAATTGTTCAATTCTCAACTTTGAGACATATGGTCTCCTATTGACACTTAAAAAGAAAGTTTCCGAAACTTTTAGGAGTTGTAAACGTCAGCTATAAACATCTCATTTACATGAATGATAAAGGGTATGTTTCTACATTGTAACAGTGACATTTCATTTCCTTGATGTATGACTCCCTCCATGGTAACAGTTCATCAGTCGATCTGCCAGATGGTCATGCACTGTACGCACAGCATGACATATCATTGCGAGGATCATTCACACAACCAAAGGGGCCAACTGCATGTCACAGATAACAACGTTGAAGAACAAATTCAGCGATATATTTCTAACATGATCTTTGATAACAATCATATAACCCAAGCATGTTATTTTTTTTGTTACAGTCACAGCATGAAGCCATGCATGTACAAATCACTAGAGGCCCACTTCTACTACAGAGTGCATCGACTTTAATTACGATATTCAGCTTTCAGATTTTTCACCTTTTCATTCTTGTATCACATGACCTTTTATTTCCACAAATTGAAAATTATTTAATCTGACCAACTTAGTATTAATGTAGCCAAACTACATACAAATTGTTTGGAGTTTTTGTCAAATTTAACACACTGAAAACGGGATGTAACTCCAAGAACGTTTATCAACCTTAACCTTTTTCCATGTCCTATGCTGTTACAATTGCCTTTTTTCGTTTTTCTTACATTTCATTTAATTTTCCTTCTGTAACTGGTTTATATTTATATGTTTTACTCTAGCGAACTATTAATTGTTTAACAGTTTCTTTCATTTCTTTTCATTGTAAGGAGAGTCTCGGGGAAGATTAGCTTTGGCTTACCGAGTCTTACCCTCCTTTATAAAGTTTAAATAAATTAACAAATAAATGTATAAACACACCCATACAATGACCAATTGTACAATTGCCCATGTCAGTCTAATTACTGTAGTAAGGAAGCACACTTTCTTATGATAAAGGGGAACTTAACTTTGCTCTTTTTAAGGCACTTTTCAATGTACATACAATTGAAAAATGAAACAATGCGTTTAAAGAGAGACGTAAAAAGAAAACGACAAATTAAAAAAAAATTGGAAAAATACAGGGAATACTGTAGATTAAAGGATTAAGAGGAACAGTATGAAATAAAAAAGTACACTAAATTCAGTCACAATCCAACAATAAAGAAAGCAGAGGGTATGCTTGATAAAAGAAAGACAAAAAGTAAGAAAATGTATACAAATGTATACTTTGCAATATTTTAACCCCAAAACCAAGTAGAATGATCATCCTACTTTGTAAATCAACTTCTGTTACATACTTTTGCAGGGTTAACAAATTGTGCTGTTATACAGCATATCAGTAATCATAGTAATTAGGATTTTGCTAAGGTACCAAAAAACCTGCATTATATCTCTCCCACTTATTAACTTTTAAGCGATTTAATTGCATTCTCCAGAACAATAAAAACCATTCAGTACAAGGCACCTTAATTGTCTTGGCCTAGTGATATAGGCATTCATCTGCATTCATTACCAAAGGAAAGTATGACACAGTCAAACTTCCATTCCACTAGTTTTCTTTGTGTCCAAGGAGACGTGACACTCATTGCATGTATACAACAATGTAAAGTACATCATGTGCATGTCTACCAGTTTCAGGTCTGTATCCGGGAAGGGGGGTTCGGACAAACACCCCCCCACAAGATCTGGGGATACGCTCAGCCTATAATAGTAGGCCGGCCTATGATTGCAACATACATAATGAATTTTCCATAATGAATTTTCATTTGTTGGTCATAATTGTGGGGTTTACTGTTCTTCTTGTGGTAAAATCGAACCCCCTTACTGAAAAAGCTGCACACAGGTCTGAATTTGCATCCGGTTAAAGGGATCCAAAATTGTGTATTACACATTTATATATACAGCATCTATGCAAAGACCCTTGTACTTTGCAGGTACACATTCCATTGTAATATAATACGCATGTTGCAAACAAAACCGGCAATATACTGCACGCCTAAATAATTCCGAATCTGATTTTCTACATTGTTTCAGTTAATACATGTGTGAACTAATTAGGGTACTGTCTGAAAAAAACTAAAGAGTTAAATATGCTAATTCTCCTACAAGCAAATATTTGTGCAACACTTCACAGCTTCAAACAGCATCTCTTCAAAAGAAAAAAATACTGCTACCTGTGAGTGAAGGATATCATACTGATAGTGATATTCAGTGTTAGCTAGCTATAGGGCCTTGAATTGGTTGAACCCGACGCTACGTGCGAAATTTGGGGAGAGTTAACTTTAAGTTTAAACAGCTACAATAATACTCCCTAGCCACTAGGGCAGACCCTAGCCTAGGCGATGATGTTACATGGTATAGCCTACTTTGCATATTTATAAAAGCTGCAGGTGAAACAACATCGTTTTATTACTTTTAATGTTAGTTCGAAGAAAATTGTATTACTTTTTTAATTAAGTGATCAGATCTTGCGATTTGTGGTAAACATGGCTGATGGCATGCTTGCAGTAGATGCCTATCGGCCGGTGATACCAAGTCCTAGGCCTAACGTTAGGTCTACGTTATGTTAATAGCATAAGTTTGATCTGATCAAGTTTTTGTTTTTCTTTATTTTTTTGCAAGCTGGTTGAGATGATAATGCAGCAGACGATTTGGTGAATCTGATTCGTGTTACATTAATCATATTGGGCCTAATCGTGATAAACGAAACGTTTCATCCACATATAAACTTACCAGATTTTTTACTTTTACTACTCTTCTTATCTTTCCTTCTGAGAACAGGCATAATCGCATTTAATTCCTTCAATCTGATGAAGCTTTCACATAAGAAGATGTTTGAATTTCCGTGGTGTTTTCCTATCCCGCGCTTTAGATGTTGAACTTCTGAAGATGATGCCGTACCGTAACAACGCGTGTTTACGTTGTATATGGTTGACTGGACTGCTTGGTAAATATTACGGATGCTTCTTGTGACCTTGTGAACTTAGTTTATCACCGTCATTGCTAAATCATAGGGTTAACGGGATGGTCACTGTGCGGCCAGGACAAATTTAAACATGGTGTAGTAGTTCCGATAAACACACAAGTTGGTCGGCTGTTGCTCTTTTCCAGTGAGGAGAATACGATTGACCTAATTACAAGCGTGGAAGCTTGATAATATGTTTGACTCAAGTCTGAGGGCTTGAACATTGGATAGGTGGGGAGGTGGGGGGTTAAGCACCTCCAGTGTGTTCTAAGTTGCATGTACCCAGTCTTGAAAAAGGAATGTAAATTCTTCAATTTCTTTATTAATTAGAACAAAAATCAGTCTGTGAAAAATCCTAATACATGATATCAGATGGGTTGATACGATACAAGAATCATAATTAAGCATCCTCTTTCGTTTATTTTTTGAGCACTTTGTAAATATTGGAGTGCTGAACATGCATGAAGTCCACCCCACCCCCACCACTCAAAAAATCGCCAAATTCCAACTGGAATTATCTAACATTAAGTAGGCCTAGTCCTTCCAAACAGATGACAACGTCTAATTTATTCAGAGCTTTAAAATGACTGCGCATATTCCTTTCTGAAAAGTTATCAAATTTTAAGGGAAAAAATGCACATAGCTCATTACTGGAGCTAAAACAGAGTTGTTTTTTGTGTGTAAAATCTACAGTTAATTTCCTCGTATTATTTCCTGATAATGATAAACTACTGTAACTTTTTGTTGCAAATTGACGCATAGTTGACGAAATACTAGTGAAACCATTGAGTTGCATATTTATCCTTCTCTCAGTATGGTGAAAAACTAGCGTTTTTTGCCACTTGTCGCTGGTAACCTAGCTGACGTTCATGCATCTTGTGTAGGTACGTGCATGTGTCAAAATGAAGAGGCATCAGCACAAAGATCAGAGATTTCTTTAAACTTGAAGTTGAACAGAAAATAAAATCAAAGACGAATTATTTTCTTCGAAAAGATTGACTAAGATATAGGCCTCTCTTGGTATGTATTGATTTCGTGAGTCATCATTGTTTTTGTTTGTTTTTGAAGAGTTATATGCTTTTGTTACTAGAATGTACTTTTAGACAATCACGAACAAAAATTGAAATATTGGGGACTCTGTCTGCTTAGATCTCAGAAAGATCTTGAGGTGTAAACTGCATAAAGTAAATACCAGGAAAATGGTTGTCTCGTTATGAAACGTGACATACATACAGAGGAAGTTAATAAAATAATAACATTTAGAAGCATTTTTAAGGGCTCAAATATACTAACACTCTGTAATGAGCTTCCATGGGCTTTGTCCTCCCCAACTCCTCCATGAATTTTGACGCTAAATGCCAGCGGGGACCACCTCTGGGCTCTACATACCACATGCCAAATCTTTCCCCTTTGCGTTCGGTTGCCGTGTGAGGGGCATAAATTTGCCTCTTATCCAATGTTCCCCTACCCCTTACTCTTAATCATGTTACTATGCCACTGTACAGAACAGTCTATCAATGTGCCAACAATTTTTTTTTAATTTAAAAGTTGAGATCAGGAAGCCCCGTATGGGCTCATCAAGGACCCTTTACCATGTTGATCGTGGATGAACACCGGAGAAATTCACCTTCTCCAGAGTATAGCGAAGCAGGAGTGAAACCAGACAACCCCCAGTGCAAACCCAAGCCCGCTCCCGGTACCGCCATTTAACGTCCACGTCAGACGGACGAGAGTGTGTCCCTCAGTCTTTAGCCACTTTCCCAAAAGGCTTGGAGAGGGGGGCGTGGGTGGAGAACCGGCCCAGCTCGGCAGTCCATCAGCTGTACCGTGAGCAACCTAAAGCGGACAAGACCTAAAGGGGACAACAAGTACCCAAATAACACCCTCAGCATGCACCACTGTAAACAATTTTACTGAACAAGTCAAATTTGAATCAGAAGAAATTTTCCAAATGGTTCCGCTGCGATTTGAACCTTCGACTCAGTGATTTCAAGAAGGGGGATCTAACCACCAAAGTAACCCTCTACCCAAAAAGATGATTATACCATGTTGTTGTATCAGTGCAGTGAGGTCGGAGAACCCAATTGATGTAATCGTGTTGCTATGTTAGACTGCTTACTATCGACTTGCTATGCTCCTAAAATGAGTGACTCTTTAAATAAAACGGCCATACAAACTGTCCTTTGTATCATGACATCATCACTTTCAGGCTCGTATAGTGAAGGGAGGTTACACTGAATCTGAGCCAGTATTGTTCACTTTGTCATCGAATAAAAAATGCATGATCTTAACTTATTTTATGGCACACACTCTTTTATCCTAGACAAATAGTTTTCCTGAAATTATGAGGGAAGTAGAACATATATCGTTAAAATCCAAAGTTTTAGTAACTTGTTACGTTAGTTTCATTTAGGCTTACTGAGATAGCGTTTAAAGAAACAGAAGGGGGAGAGAGTAGTAATGTGGCATGAATTTACGAACGCCTTTCAGTGATGGCGTTCTTGACAGGCTAGTCCAAGGGTTAGTTAGTTGCCCGGGGATAGAGAACGAGGGGGGGGGGTGATGAACGATTTAAAGTCACACTTAATTTGATTTATGAACAAATTTCGAAACGTTAAGGGGACGTTAAGCATGTGTCTCACTTTCAACGTAGAATTTACTTTTGTTTTCTGTCAATCAATAAAGTTCTTTAAGTCTTAAGTTTAAGACGTTAGCAATCAATTTTTGCTCCTAATCTTGCAAAATGAGTTTCAGTGAGAGATTGCTCATCCACTTATTCTATACCTATGCTCCTATAAGAGTATTCTCAGAATAAAGGAAAATTTGATTTCAGTCTGACGAAAATTATCTCAGAATTTAGATATTGACCTCTTCTACTCACAATTTGCATTTAGCACAATATATGTGTCTCCCCGCGGTGATTTCTGGCTTTCACAACTCTAAGTATACATATTGATGATTTTCTCCCAACATCATTAACTTATGAGAATCACGTTAAGCAAAAGTCAAAGCAGGGAAGTGGAAGTTATATGGTTGAGATACTTTTTTAGAAACAGTCACCGTGAGAGCTTGTGAGCAAAACATTGAACATTTGTTCTTCTGATAAAAAACAAACTCTCATTTCGGAATATCACCAGAGGGGAACAGAACTGCAGAAGAGACAGAAGTTAACTGTTGTTACCTTTAGAAACGGAAATTCTTTTGTAACTTGGAACTTGTGATTTTATCACATTTGGTGAACGTTGATTTTATCACATTTGGTGAACGTTTCAATGCGTTTTGCTGCATAAGCTATTCATACTGACATGAATTTTTGTCTTAACTGTAATTACAACTTAGGTTTGGTTTCAATGTATTGGGCGTTTTGAAGCCTTTTGATAGAGAACGTCAGATCAAGCATGATCTGTGCAATGCTTTGATAGCACTTCATAAAAGTTTCGTACTTGGATGGATTGCAGGCAATAGCCACAAGCTTTCTCGTGGTTGCACAGTCATTGCATAAGCCATCTGTAATAGTCACGGCTCTGCTCATTGTCACTAGCGGTAAGTATACGCAGAGCCATAGATTCATACATCTGTAATGTATATATATATGGCTAGAGTATACGAGAGAAGTATAGCGCCCTCAAATCCATGAAGTTAGCGAAAACACAGACATACAAGGAAAAAGTACGATTAGGGTGATTGTACACTTCCGTAGAAAGATGAAACTTCAAAACTCGGCTCTCAGGCTGAAAAGTTATGACGGACGGCTACAGTATATCTGTTGTGAGGAAAAACGTCTAAGCGTGACAACGATGCAAAACTGAGATAACGCTTCTCAACATCCAAAGACACTCAAAGTCAGTTCACAGTGTACGGTTTCTTACAATATGGATTTCAGGACAGATCTTTATGGATATGCTATTATTTTGTTTGAATAGATGTACTTATCGATCCTCTACAGTGTATTTAAACACTATCCCACATTTCTATGCCAAGATCGTATAATGATAGTCTACTTATGTACGTAAGAATTACACTAAAAAAATTGTCATCCTAATAAATCCATACAAAAGTTAAATATGTTGGCATCTGGTAGACCATTGGTAGACCCTGAAAGCAATATTTACATTTATTTTCATTACTACTGGAAAGCACACGTCAGTATAATAACTCATAACGATGAAAATGATTCTTGCATAATGAAAAAAATACATCATGCTACAAAATAAAGTAAGGAACAAAGAAATGTCCGTATATTAAGTTCATATTTACTCATCACGTCCCTTGAGAAATAGTTTGTTGTTTCGTCACTACGATAAGTTGGAATATGCAGTTACCACACTACCATAACAGGATTAGGATATATTGGCATAATCTGTCAATTACAGTGCTCTCTAAAAAAAAATAGTGTGTCTATATCTACCCTATCAGAGTGGGCCTGTTGCATGTGGGTCTAAATTTGTTCAAAGAAGTCATGGAATTTGAAATCATGGAAAGTCGGTTCAGATCCCTGAATGAAGTTCACACAAGTGTAATTTTCATGCCTAACTCTGTTACCATGACAAATGGGGCAAAATCATGCCTATGGACAAATCAGCTTCTTGGAAATAGGCCACACCCCTAATTCCAAAATGTCAGCAACTCTTTGACTTTTGTTTTGTAATTCTGACTAAAGATTGTAAAAGAACAGGTCAAATATCCCTCGCCCACGTAACCCTAACCTGACCTTGCTTTAGAAGCAACTTTAAAACTTTGTTGAAAAATTCATCTGCTTCAAGTCGCCCTGGGAAAAAAATTAGGTGGGCGTGACGCATAGGATCCTGACAGTGCGACCTCTATACAGATCCTGAATATGGGGGCATTCAGATTTAATTGATCGCTCTCTATTTATCTGATTTTTTCTTGCCTTTTCAAGTTTTTAATAGATATGCAAGTTTCTCATTGATTTAGTATAGGCAGTTGTGTGTGGGTGGGGGTGTGTATGGTTCGTGTTTGTTTTTGTTTTTGGTAAGGGGGGATTTACAAATGTTTTGGATGCAATGAAGGAGGGTCAAATTCTGCCTTACTTTCAATCCTTTCTTTATTTCTCCATTGCATACCACTGTAAGAGACCGGCGGTTCACTCGATACATCCAACCAATTTGGCACAGCGGATGATATTATTACTACGGATGACCAATTAAGCCAATGTCTTATATCGTTTTTAAGCGATCGTTAAATGACCTCCTTTATGAATTTGAACGTAGGATAAAGCTGATTTATTCGCTTCAATGGCGATTTCCTATTGAATATTTTTTTTCCTAACCACTTCTTACAGAACAACTTTGGACATGTGATAAAACACATTGGACCTTGTAAAACACTATCGAATCCTGAGCCAATGCGCTAAATATAAAGACATATTGATGATTCACGGAAATTCTTTAGATTTCTCTTTCATTAATGTTTAACTTCTCTAATTAGTTTAGCGACTGTCTGTTCCAAACAATCATGATCGCTCAGCAGAGAATGTTTATCACACATTACGGTACCTTGAAATATCTGGCAAACCGTAACTGCTTCCTTCTCCATGTGAGACAGCTGTACAAACTGACAGCTCATCCCCCCTCCCCACTGTGTGTAGCTACCGGGTAACACGTTCACACTGTTCGGGAGGGAGGAGGGGGGGGGGGCTGCTAAAGTGGCCTCCATCCACACTGAAATTTAGGGAAGGCTGTCCAAGCGAAGGGCCACCATCATTTGGCGCTGAAAGTACCAGACACAGGCTGAAAACGCCTTCTCAGCTTGCCCTAATAGCGAACTTTTCCTCTTGAAGCCCCGAAGCAGCTGCTGAAGACGTGCGTCACCCCTCCCCCCCCTTCACTAGTGCCTTAAAAAATAGGACGTTAAAGTCAAAATTCACTTCATCGTCATTACTTGCATCATATCTACGAGAGTCGTCCTCCATTTGAATTCCGTTCACTTCAAAGGACTTTATTTCAGTCTCTTTTTTAGTGCACAAATAAATATTTAACATTATTGTTGTAAAATATATACAAAAGAGATCGGGAAGTGGTAACAAAAAGCAGGCGAGAGTTTGCTTACGTTGCCCCCAATACACATACCAACAAAAAGGAAATAGACAAAGTAGACACACGCACATACAAAGAAAACAAACTCGTAAAGTTCTTAACAAAACATTCTTTAAGGTTTTTTTTTTTAAATGTACAGTTTTTTGCAATATTTATCATGGGTGGACAAGGAGTTCCAAACCTTGATCCCAACGAAACGAAAGTTAAATTGTGAAGACTTACTGATAAGATGATAAGACGAAAGGACATGTTGTATGCAAATTATTCGGAGAACGGCTACGATATATAGAATGCATGGTACTATATAAAACTGAATGTCAAGTGATTCTGAACTCCTTTGGATTTTTCTTATTTTGCAACGACAATGTAATGAAACTTTGTTCACTCTACATTTTAGTTATATAAAGTAGTCTAGCATGAATTAGAAAAGTGACGATTTCATTGGATTTAAATCAATTTCCATCAAAAATATAGTTCCCTTTCATATTAACTACAAACGTAGGGTGCGGTTAAAAGATGAAGTAGGAAGTCTCAGACCCTCAGGTTAATTGTCAACATTTGTTTCCTTTTTCCTGTTGTTGCTGCCTATCGAAGGAAATCTGCACATATCTGGAAAATGAACGCAAAAGGACTTCGCTCTGAGAAACTGACTGACAGACTTTGCTATAACGGTGCGTTATGAAGATTGTACTTATTTTTTTTTTTTTTATTGTGAACACGTTCGAATTCGAAAGCGATCAGTAACGGAACCAGGTGAAATGAAAAATAGTCCCCATTATGGAAAAGAAAACCTCGAAAAGAGTTCCAACATATGCCTTTAATTTCGATCTCATCTTCTACAATAGCATCATCTTTACATCTAACAAATTACCTGCTGAGAGCAAAAAGGTTATCAAGTGACAACAATGACCCCCAGCCAAAAACTTCGATACCACGTGACACCCTTTCATTTGCATCTTTCCCTTCTGAAAACGCTAGAATACGCCTCGGAAAATGGAAAACGGGGAAGGTGTATCCCATGCAGGTAGTAGGGTAGGGAAATTTGTTCATTTTCTGCAATAAAACTCTGTTTAGTTGACGCACTCTTCTCTGGCTATGTCATCGTTTTTCACCATTGACACCGAAGTTGATGGGTGAAGGGGTTACTGTGTGACACGTTGCTGGAAGTTTTGTTGTGGTATTTTACAAACTCGCCACCCCCCCCCCCCCTTCCCGAAACCATTTGCAAAGTTTTTATATTTTGTCTGTCCTACGTCCACTTTCTAGTATTGTGAACTGCCTACACCATAGCAGGGGTGCCCCACTAGTTCCAAGTGGATCGGGTTGGACGTGTTAGGAAATATGAAAAACACAATTTGTCTGTCTGTGTGTGCGCGTGTTTCAGGTGAGGGTTTGTGATGTGACGTCTGGTGGTTTGTGTGACAGGTGCTTTAAGGTTAGTAATGTAGGCTTGAAACGATGTGTGTTAGTTTAGCGATGTTGACACTGGACTGATAGATCTGGAGATCTGTGTCTTTTGAAAAGGAGATCTTGAGTCAAGAAAAGGTTGGGCATTACCTGCACAATGGACATGCACCATGAAATTTTCTTTGTCGGAAACGTAAAACATAATTGCAGGCGCCCTTTCACTACACATGTTTACATCATCGTAGTTACAGGGTTTCGTTCATGAACGGAAGATGTTCGAAAGTACGGAAAGTGAGTGAACTTATCTCTTCGTCTGTGCGGACCTGACTTGAGTGCAGGCAGTCGATACCAGCGCGAAGTTCTATACGACTTAGAAAAGCTCCTTAAAATCTCTGAATTTAAGCTATTTTCAATCTTTGCCATTTTTAAATTTACAAATCTTGGCAAATAGTAGAAAAAGCTGAGTGTCCCGGACGATTACGGTATTCTAGCTATGCTTTTCATGGACGTTGTGAAACTCAACATAAAACGTGTTAATACTTCTTTTCTAGTGGCAATTTTACGCTTTCTCCTTTTACTTGCCTTCTTTCGGAGTGGACCATCACACGATTGACGCAGTTGCAAACTTTACTATTCCCATAACAACTATATCCACCTTGCGCGACGCTCCTTGATGACAAACACTTGAAAATACCTTGAGTACCTTTCGATGAGACCAAAATATCACAATGCACCTGCTCAACTGTATGAATTGGAATCTGCGTAGTGCAGTCATTTTTTTTTTTTTTTTTGTAAACTGTCGATAAAATTCCTCGATACTCGTCACTCTTTGCAACAGACTCGTGTTCAGATGATCGAATGGTGTAGCTTAGTTTACGAAGACTTTCATTATGAGGCGCGGAGCCAGCGATGGGATTTTAAGAAAAGGGGTGGGGGGAGGGGTGGAAGGCGCATGCACCGAAGGAAGACAATCGGGAGAGCCTCAGCGGGGGGGGGGGGGGGACTAGGGGTCCTTGGCAAAGAAAATTTGAGTTCTGGATGCTGTTAGATGCGATTTTCCAGCATCTCGGAAGCATATTTTCCATATATATTTGGTCATTTGGGTAAAAGAAATCGTTGGTCATTGAAAGGGGGGGATGCGCCTCCTTCTAGATCCCATGGGACGTGGATACTTTCCCGTGGAGGGAATGGTTAGGTTGGAATCTAGTTAGTGTCGAAAGTGAAGAAATAACAGATGAGGGGGGGCAGCGTTAGCGGTCAAGGTTCAAATATGTTTGTCAAGGGCCATGTCGACCCACCACTGCTCCTCCCATTCCCAGTTTTTCTTTTTCATTTCATCATGCATGACAAATTGCTGAAGTCTACAGACCATCATATAAATTGGCCTAGAAAACAAATATTTCTCCACCTGTATTGGCATAATTATCATAATTTGACTTCACAATATTGATAATATCATGCAACATGAATCTTTACATAGACACGTGACCTTACAAGAAAACGAACCTTAAACAATTTAAGGAACGCAAAAAATAACCGCATTGTATTGCGTTCAGATTAAATGAGATCAAACAGCCAAAATTTATCAAATGTGAAAATTGCATCTTGCCGAAAATGACAATTCAGAGTACAATGACCTGCTGTAGAAAACGTTCCATTCATCATTTGAATGACAAAAACGCACTGAAAGGAAAGTCGCGCCTTTTATGGACACTTCCGGCATTTGTCATGACGGCTCCATCTCCCCGATTCGCGTACAGTGATTACCATGGCCTTAGCCTAGCACTGTTGGGACAGTCCGACAACCGCTAATCACAATCAAACAACGATATACATCTAAAGCTGGAATGTGAGTTGAAAATGTGGCATATTTTGCCAATGAAAGTCGAAAATGTTACAGCCACTACCAAAAACATTGTTTAAGCCCCGTTTTTGCATACATGAATATTCAAATCCATTCCCATTTGGTCTGTTTGATTTCAAGTAACAGTGATTGACGGCTAGGCGTTCTTGGCGATTCTGAGTTTTTGTAGGGCCATCAAAAATGTCGAGCATTTTTCATATTCAAATATCTAGAAGATGGATGCATAGTTCTCTTTCAGATTCAGGTGATCTACTCCCCTCTACATTCTCTTCCCTGAAACACTTACGAAGGGCAAAGATAGATAACCCAGTACAACTCATATTCCAGTTTTGATGTTACTCATTTTGGGTTTTCACCAAACATCGGGGGATACTTTGATCTTCCCCTCAAATTTAATAGAATAGCATATCTCTTTTATACCATGGGTGCAGGCTACTGATCTAGTCCTCAATCCTTAGCTAACCAGACTTGATGCAACCTTCCAAACTAGTGATGGTTGATGGTATGTACAGTCTTCCAACACATACGTGTTATTAAAAATGCAGTCAGAGGTTGTGTATGAGTAATACAGTCACTTGAACTTGCTAAAACAAGACACGCTATTCATTCAGAGTTCTACAGCGACAGCTTCGATGCTACAGAATCACTGTGGGCGATTCGCAAAAATGGGAGGGCGCTCTGTCAATTTATGACCTAAGATAATTCATTTCGTTTATGACTCCTAGATTTCTCGAAGCGCTCTCAACAGCGCCTCTTCCGTGTGGTCAGTTGCAGAACTGCCTCAAACCTAATACTGTTTACAACTAAATTCCACGTTACGTCAAACAATGCGAAAACACTGGTTTCCCCCTACCCCTTCACTACAAATGAACTCCATTTATTTCTTTCTCGGGTAGATGAAAGCCTAGGAAAACAAAAAAATACCCCAGAAGATCTCCCTACAAACGGACGCATTAACTAGGTCATTACACACTAATTGTAGTGATCTTCCTTCGACGTATGACCTATCTTAAATCATAACTTTGTGTGCTATTTATTCATTAAAAAATTACAATAATGTAATTTTGTACGGTCCCCTTCAGTGGGAGTCTCTGCCCAGATGCCTAGAGACCATGCTTCAATTCGACCCTGCTTACTTACTGACTAAACACAATCACCGTAAAAGATGAATCTTATACATTGTGATCGCCTTTCAGAATCTTACTGTTCAATATAAGCTCAACTTGTGTCGACATTCTGTTGGACACATCCTGTGTCAATCAATTTTCTAAAACACTTTAAACTTACAACAAGACGAGATGCTATAGCCCCCTCCACCATTTGTTATCATTAGTACATTTATGGTTAAAAAAAACTCATCCATGGTGGGGTCAGATTATTACATTTATGGTTTAATTATTACTTTTATTGTAAGCCATTTATTACATTAATGGTTAAAAGTTATTAAATTTATAATGGGTATTACATTTATGGGTTCACATATACCGGTTGGTTAAAAATTCCTTCAACCTTATGCAGCTGAATATTGTTAAAGGAGAGACAATATAACATCAAGTAAAGTTACTAGGGGTTACCTGAATATTTGTTGATTTAAATATGAAGAAAGATGTTTACTTGCAGAAACCACCCTCTCCCTGCCGTGACTCACTTGTAGCGGGTTCATACGCATCAGTGCCACGCGCCTTCTTGGGACTGATGTTGTTAACGCGAAGGGTTTAGATTATTACAAAGCGTATTAAAAATCTTATTAGCGGAGCGCCACCACCTCTCGCTGCCTAAAGTCCAAGGACCAGCCGCTTGAAAGCAAAACTGCCTAGAAGATTGACGGCGACGGCAATTGCCAGACACTTCATGTTAGTGGAAACTCCATGGTTGACGACCCCTTTTTCCATGCAACCAAGTTTGCTAGAAACATATGTAAGTAGTTAACAGAATTTAAAAGTTCGTCGGAACTAATCTTTAAACCTTTTACTTTTATTTATATTACATTGTACAACTTCGGAGAAATACACATTTGATACACCTGCATTTATCATAATGCATGTTGGTCCATTATGTTTTTCTTCTATCACTGATTTATCCACACAAGGGACATGTTAGTTTTTGTGTAATGATCACACGATAATAATTTGCCAAAAGGCAAATAAATGTATAGCCTATTGTTTTTTACTTTTCTGTACAAATGTGTCCAAGAAAAATAGCACGGTATTAGTGCGTGTACTGATGTCTCCGCAATGTTATGTGGACGTACACACTGAATTAATGAATGCAAAACTTGTATGTGTGAATTAGTTTTTAGACGTGACTTGTACAACAGCATGTATACAGGCATGCTATTTCAGTTTCATCTTATCAGTATGCCTGTATGATGTATGTACAGATCTTACCGTCGGTCTCTGAATTTTCTGAATGCAGTTGGTGTCCACAAGTGGTCATCAAGTAGTTACAACAACATAGAGCAAATCTTGCAATTGTACAATTGGAGTTGCAATACAGTTCATAAAGATGGGAAATTAATTTAAAGGACTTTATCATTCCTCGGCTGTTTTCAATGTGATGGACGGAAGAGTGTCAAAGGTCGCACCGCCATAAGTATCCAAGCACTCTGACAGACGGAAATGCAGGTATTACAATGATACGCAGAACACATAGCTTATAACATCCCGTTCCTCTTCAGATTGTAACGAAACCTTGGTTGCCCAGGTAACCGGTATTGTCGCCTCGAAGGTTGCAGCTTTTGTTAATAGGAGCGGGTTGTGCAGTTAGACATTGGCCTGTAACTTAATGAAACACGACATTCTTACAAATCAAATTGAAGCAACAACTGAGGTTTCGTAAGATTGCAGGGTAATTTCTCCCACTATAACCTGTATCACAAAGTCCAGGGGAAACATGGGCAGATTATTTTATAAGATGGTACTGAATACTAAGTTAAATCTTAGTGTTAGTTATTTTATTAAACTGCCTAAAACAATAACATTCTAATAGTCATCTCGTAGGTCAATAATTTACAAGTTTGTCAGTACTTTCAAGCTCGTGACGTGTTCAAGATAGTCATAAGACTGTATATATATGCAATAACGTTAAAAAGCGACTTCCTGTGAGACAATCTTGAACAATTATCCTAAAAAATTCCCCGGGGTACCGTATGAGCGCAAGTACTTCACTGGTTAGCTCCCTACACGATAGCACTATGCACTGTATGGTACACATCTTTTGATTACAAAACCGCAAACATCCATCATACATACTATAGAAGCAAACTGCCACAGTTTACTGCGTTAGTTTAATTTGAAGTTGTCTACATGAGACGTCGTAGTGATGTTGCAAGCTAACTGCTTTTCAAGCGTACCTAACAACGGTACCCTTGGTACCAAGAAACCCAGTAGTTTCAAGATAAGATCCTAGTTCTTTCAGGTTTTATGTTTATTTGTTTTTGTTTTTGTTTGCTGTCTCGGTTTTTGCCAGTGTTTACAACTGAATATTGCAAGACTGCCAAAGATGCTCTGATGTTGTATAGCTACACGTCATGACCAGCTTCGTGCATCCAATCTAGCATATTGCCAGCTAAGTGTTCAGCTAGAATCGTTTTGATTTATGAGACGTGCGTTGGAGTTGCACGGCATCTTACATAGATGTCTACCCGGCCGCACAGCGTACAATCTGCCTGAGATTTGACAAGACATTATATTTGTGCATGAGTGCGACATCTTGGACTACAGAAAAAAGTCCAACTACCGGCTTACAAGTAAATGAGATGGGAGAGGGAGACAGGGCAATAGGAAATAAAAAGAAGAAACTGGAAAATTTCAGGCTGGATCAAGACTCTTCGCCATCCCCTCAAAGATAAATTATGACCAAAAGATAGCCCACTTTAAGCTGTCCGTAACTGGAAATGCGGGCAGGGGTGTAGCTTTTGTCAATCGTTTATCCTATTACTTTACTCTTATGCTATATTGTCTTCTGCCTCCATGGCAGATGTGATCAGCCACGTTAGATAGATGCTGGTATTGAATATTCAACAAAAGAACGCCACTAAGATATTACACAATTCGAAACAATTAGCAGTCTGTATAGCGCTGGGCAATCCGCAAATGAATTCCAACGTGTGGCAAATTGGCAAAAACCGTTAGAATTATTCTCCTGGAAGCGACGGCCTCTGATATATCTGACCGAGAATTGAGTAAAATCGATTTTTCTCCCCTTCCATTTCTCTGTTAATCTTGTCCACCTGCTTTAATAACAAAATATTGACACTACGTCACATAAAGCGCACAACGGCTGTACGTAGAAGACTAATCACTCTAGAAAACTGCACTTTAATATCGCGCTCTTAGTTTATTCACGACGTCATGCCCTGACTTTGTCCTCGCGTGAGGTTTTTCTGCTCTGTTTCAACTCGTCAGAGGGTTTTGGGTCTCTAGGACTTAATACATGACTCGTATATACAAAATAAAAGCAAAAATGTGTTAAGCACACAACTAAAATATTACTCTGAAAATACGAAACGTTTTCATCGAAGGGAACAGCCACCGTCTGGCAAGGAAAATTTCTAAGCTCACCATGACCGAAAACTTGCTGGTAAATGAGGATTTTATGACTTTCTTTTCATAAAGAAGCCAACAAATTACACTGTTGCGATGGTAACAGGTGGGGATATGTACAATTGTCTATTCTCGGCTCAAGCTATGCCACAGTTTGTCTCTGATAAACATCGGATTTATAAATGGATTGAGGTGAGTACTTTTCGTGCAGTAGCTGTTGCAATATACATGAGTTTTATTTTTTCCCTTCTTTATGAACAGTGTTCCTGTGAACGACTGAAGATGTATAGGTATAGTTCAGTGTCAGAACATGACTTAAGGTATTACTTGAGTACTTAATTCGGTCCTTCAAAATGACGCATAACCAGTCATACAGCAGAGAAAAAGATAAGTTGCTTAGTCAAAGTGAAACGTTGTGTTTCAACTGCACCAACAGGCCACAGGGCCTACAAAGAAGAATTAAGACTCTATTCATTATAAAACTATATTCAGTCTCACCGATATAACAGCATCGTCTCCTCAAAACATTATGCATAGGATGAGTCACTGACTATGCATGAGTTGAACCTTCGAAACTCTGGGTGAACAAATTATTCTCGAGCAGCAAATAAGTGAATTTCTTCTATCTATGAGAAGCAAAATCCCGATTGAAAAGAAAGCTACCTTCCTACCTTGTTTGGAATAATGTACCTTTCTGTGTCCATAAATACTGATTTTAGAAATGGGGTTTTGTCCGTCAAACGAACATAATATTTCCGTTTAAAGCTGTGAGATTTGGACCGAAAAGGCCCATTCCTTAATAGACAGAAAGCAGTGTTGTTGTTTTTTTTCTTCACGTTTTGCTTTAAAAGGGGAAATCAACAGTTATACACAAGATTAGTCGAAATGCAAAGTCTGTTTTTGTCTTGACCGAAGAGAAATGTGCGAAAAGAGGCTCTTATAGTCTCAGACCCAACTAACGTGTTTTGCATTTTGGATGATTATTTTCTCTTTGGAGAGGACGGCTCTGCAGTAAGGTAGGTAAAATGCTTTTCCCATGCTTTCCTTTCCTCCATTAAAAAAAACAAACCACGTTTGACCAGAGTGTGTCATATTATTACTCTGGTTATTTCCAATAGCGACACACGCTCTATACTAACTACATGGTCGTCACGTTAACACATGTTCCGCGTTCTCTCTCGTGCTATGTATTTGAACGGGACTGATGAAACTGATTGTGGGAGGATGTTGCTTCCATGCAGTTGTTGTTGTTGTTGTTGTTATTTTTGTGTAGCTGGTATTGTATGGTTGTTCTTCATTCATGTTTCTTTGTTAAGTTTAATTAAAGAACTCAAGGAATGGATTTCTCGCCTGGATGGGTATGGTTACACAAACTTCATTAATCAAAGATGAGCCTGTTTTTTTTTTTCGAGGATACATTCATTCATCTTATTTATCACCTCAGTGGAAAACAGTACCAATCTATTTTATAAGTGTATTACATAATACAATAACAAGGAGTTTAGAGGGAGGAATCAAAAACTCATTAATATATATATATATATATATATATATATATATATATATATATATATATATATATATATATATATATATATATATATATATATATATATCACAAATTATAAATACTACAGGAGCTATTAATGGTATTGCAATGGAAATTAATGTGTATGTATTTAATTATACAGAAAATAAAGTATGAGTCTCTGTCCAATTCTACTGAGCTAGACAGCAAATGTATAGAGTGAGCTCCAGGCTACATGCTACATTATACTGTTTTCGTTTAGCAGCATTTACTACTGGCACTAAGCACTCGCCAATGAATCGGGATGTTTGCTCACTACATTCCTGGTATCTCAAGTATTTTTCAGCTACTACAATATTAAAGCTGAGATAACATTAAACTTAAGGATGTTACGTACCAAACGTCTCTCGCAGAAGCTGGAATATACGACTTGTAATGGCGATGTAGCCTGGTCATCTACATTTGTCCTTCGTGAGTATTTCGGGGAAGAGAAAGTAGGTGAAAAGATCACCTATAACAAATCTGAAAGAGAACTAGGCACTCATCTTCCAGATTTTTGAATATGAAAATTGTCTTAACATTTTTGTTGGCCCTACAAAATTCAGACTCTCCAAGAAAGCATAGCAGTCAATTACCGTTACTTATAATCAAATAGAGCAATGGGAATGAATATGAATATTCATGCATACAAAAATGGGACTTAAACAATGCTTCTTTTTTGTAGTGGCTAGTTCATAGTCGGTGGGATTTGACTTTCACTGAGAAATTTCCAACTTATATTCCAGCTTCAAACAGTTCCCTTAATTCATTTTAGTTTGATTTCAAAGACCATTTTCGAGGTCACGTGATCCATAGATACGCTACACTTTTGCAGTATAAGTCTCTATGAATTTTGCATATATAATTAACTGAAATAACTAACGAACTGTCAATAGTGGATGATTCTTTATTGTACAAACTATGACAAAGAAGAGATTTGTTCATATGGGCGTTGGGAGAGGAGTTCAGAGTGATAAGAAGAAACTTCACGAGTCGGAAGAATGGAATACGCCCTCTTCTTCCGGGTCCAGTCTGTGACATGTACCACATGTCTTCGTGTTCACTGTTTCTGTGGGTCCATGCAAAGGGCGACGCAAGTCAATTATATAGTGCAGGTGGGCAAGAATATAAAGAATACTCTACAACTGAAAACTACACGTGCCTACTTCACATATGTTTAAAACGATTACAGTGACATTTCCATTATTGGTGATGTTGTTCAGGTATGTTTTACAATTGAAAGACACGCATAAAGTGAGCTCTCTAATCTAAGGATTGATGTTTAGTCATTGGTTTCGATTTTCGTTGCACCTTCGTCAGCTTCGCAAGCAGAACATAGCCAACATATACCCACATGATACAACACAGCACTATCGAGCTCCATGTAGGCAGACTGGCGCCTTTAGAAATAGTTTATCACATCAATGGGCTAATGTGCAGACTCATTGAAATCACAACGTGTAATTGTTTATACACTGGTATTGTTTGATTGACGGTGTGTGCAACTTAGAGCCCAACCAAATTAAGAAACACCCTCACACCCTGAAATTAATTAATTGGCACAGTAGCCTTTATCATTGATTTCGGCCACTCCAGAGTGCCGATAAGTGACGGCCTGAGCACTTTCTTGACACGCGATGTAAAGTTGAAGTGACACTTAGTGTAAAGAAACAGTCAGGCCAGAATTGGTTTCCTTTAGCAGACCTGGAAGCAGCAGATGGAAGTATTAATCGGTGTGTATTAAAACTGTTCTCGGCGGCCGTATTAAAACAAGTCTCGGCCGGAGGAAGTGTACGAGAGTCCACACAAGCATCTGTAGACCCAAAATCAGGCTTCTCTGTGAAATAAGATTTGAGTTTGAGTTGAGTTTATTCATTCACGTATGTATATATATATATATATATATATACAAATGATTTAATTATATAGGTAACTTGTTTTCGAAATTATGAAGTACTATATACACATACATGAAAGGGACGTCATAAGCTCTGAGAGAGCTTGAGGTGACGTCCAACAGAAAATAAACAAAGTTATACTTATTGGGAATGAAGAGCAGGTGACTTATGAACAACAAAATTTCACAATAGTTATTTACAACGAAAATTGTAAATGAAAGAAATAAATGAACAAGAAAAAGAAAAGAACGGTAGGAGTAGGAAGGAAAAAAAGGGGGGGGGGGGAGGAGGGAGGTGGGTGGAAGTAGAAAATCAAAGGGAAAAGGGATAAAGAAGGTTCTCTACATCACTTGTAAAAAATCAGTAATGCGTAGTATATTTATCCAAGATGAGACTCTTAATTTGTCTCTTAAAGCTATTTTTTGTAGGGCACATTCGAATATCCATAGATAAAGAATTCCAAAGGTCGGGGAAGGTGTGTCTAATAGATTGATGGGCGAGAGCTGTTTTTGGGTTTTCTATATGAGCATTTGAAGAAGTTCGGGTTGGATAATTGTGGATGGCAGAGTTGATGCGAAACACGTGTAACGGGTTGGCGGGTAGTTCTTGAGTATAGAATCTGTACATAAAAAGAGCAATTTGAAGGTAATGAATATCATGTATAGTAAGTGTGCGTAGCTCATAAAATAATGGTTTGCTTTCATTTTCGCTGTCTGAACGATCACTTGAGCATGAACTACATATATGCATGTAGATCAATAAATGAGTCTATGAATAAAAGCCTGTATGATAATGTTTACAGAAAAGGCTGAAATGATGTCATTGTCCATTCGTTACCATAGGAACTGTTGTGACAATTGTGTCTTGTTTCGCAAGAGAGATGTGTATTACCTATCAGATGAACAATCACAGAATAGCACAGGCCTACTTCAGTTGTAAATATAAAAGCGACTTAAATGTAGAAAGCTGAACGGGTCATTCAATCCATGTATTGCTCAATGGATGACTCTTTGTACTTATCAATTCGTATTACATCCAGAGGTATGACAATAAAAATCCAGCTTTAGCAGGATTCATAAACAAAATTCATACAGTAACAATTCCATTGGGGTATTGGGAAGTTCTTACACTACTAATATGACGTTATATAATAAGGGGAAAAAAGTTTCCAGTCTTAAAGAGAAACTCCTGCTATTGCATTATTATTCCAACATCCGTTCTCTCTATATCTTTGTAATTTTACATGTACACTGGCAGTGGCAACTTGGTCGTCTGTTGACGCCCTACTTAAACCGATTTAACATTATAATACAGCTACACTAAAATATTAAAAAGTATAACCCTACAACCTACAACTGATGTAAATATTTACAATGTACTGAAAAGAAGCTCACGTTCACTTTGGCATGAACGAAAGCAATAAAATGGCTGAGGCAATCACTGTATTAATACAACGGCCAAAACAAATTAGATCTGCGTGATCTAATCTCCATGGATAAAAATAATTACAAGGTTGTATATTCTGTCTGTGAATTACGACTTGCTGTGATATGGAAAGTAACCCATGAGGTAACGACGTTGTGACTATACACTTATGATTCAGATCAGTTTAGAATGAAGTGGTTACCAATGGAACGCAAAGATGTAGGGGGAGGGGGGTTGGAGGTAGATCATTTAAACTTTAGGACAAGATGTATGGATCTAGGTTGATGGAGAACATCGACAAAATTTGCCGTAAATGAGAAATAAGTTTAAAAACTGGTACCACAACTTTGTTTACAAACATAACTTCGTTTCCGAGGTCTTATTAAGAGATCCGATGTGTGCACTGAACTGTTGAACGATCTATGATCTCATATAGAAGTAATTTCATTGCAAATAGAGACGTTCATGCCGGATTAGCCCTCCATGAGTCTTTTTTTTTTTTTAAATCCCTTTTGACGCAATCATTCCGACCAGTAAGAGTACCTGACTGGCTGCAGACCGACGGGTCGTATACATTCATTCAATAGACTGACGGTACAACTACCCTTATCGACTGGCCAATCTGGTTATCACACCCAAACCATGATCGATCTATCGATTAAACCTATCGATTACCAGATCAAAACGACCTACGCGACCGGATAACCGATAACCGACCACCGGATAGGAAGAGCCGACTCTCTGATAAACTGAAAGGTCACCCTATACTAAGCTATACCGGAAAGACTGACCGAACACCTAAGCGGCGTGATAGACTGACCGAACGATTATCCGACCGACAAAATAATTTGGTGAATACCTAACTAACCGACTATCCGATGTCGAATGATCCGACTACTGCGAGACCAATCAACCGATGATATAAACACAAACACTCCGTAATGAGTACGGCGTTGGGTCTCATATTATAAGTTTTCGCTCAGTTAATTATTCTCTCTCTCTCTCGGGACGGTCGGAGCAAATTTGTTCAATTTCCCGCAAGTCACTCCGCCTCTCATATGCCATGTCTCGACTTAGTCACTCGGAAATTGATACATCCAAGAGACAAAAGTTCCAATCAAAAGTTGTAAAAAAACAATTTGCAAACATGTGTCATCGAAGATACATCATACTTTTTCAAAATGTTCAAAGATCATTAACAAAGATAGGAGGTACTATACGATCCCACATAATTATGGTTTGAAAGTTGTTTTAGCTGGACTTATTTTGTGTGTTTATTCGTGTGTGTGTGCGTAGGTGTGTGTGTGTGTTCATGTTGTCACTTTGCACCGTTGCTCTATATTTTTATCAGAGAGACATCTGCCGTACCATATCAGTGTTTGGACCATCTATCGACTTGCACAGATACACACTCTGGAAAAAATACAGTCTCTCAGTGTATCTTGAAAATGAAACGATATATCATCTACCAGCAAAGTTGTGAAAGGAATATCATCCAACTTGTGCAATCTGTTACACAGTTCTCTGTCTCTACCTTTTGACTTATTTTTTGTTTTAAAGCAATTGATGTAAATAAGCTCATTTATTACCGTAAACTTTGATGTCGGGGACAGTCACGTTCGGAAGAAAGTGCAGGTAATCTCTCCTTTGGGAGTAGATTAACTCGTTGTCATGGTAACGACCGTCGTAAATTACCTAACCAAAAGGTAATTTCAAAATACAAGGACAAAGGAAACATAACGTATAATAAATGAACAACAAAAAGAAAACAGGTCAAACAAAAACAGGTAAAACACTTTCAAATATGCAAATCAAAACGACACTTTTCATGACGTAGAATGTTGCTCCTCATGTACAAAAAAGTATGACTCAGTGAAAGTAAGAGAGTAAAACAATTGAAAGTTGCACAATGGCAAAGAAACTTAAGACAAACCGTTTACTCCGTTCCGATAGCAGAATCTAGGCTAAGTTAAAAAATAAATACAAATGTAGGTCGACCTTGGAAGATATTCCAAGCAGGGAAATACAACGTTTAATCATAAACCATTTTTACTCGTGTCTTTGCATCCACCATCAACGACAGATTGCGCCATTGCACTCACGTATATTATTATTTAAAATGTGTTTGAGTGCAGCCCAGTGACTCAGGTGATATCATACATGTTTAGGCCTTCTCGTGTAGACATAAGTTCACATTGACGATGTACGTTTGCTTATTGTGCCATATTTCATCATTCAGGATAAGTCCTCTCAAACATTTAGATACAAGACTAGGAGCAATGGGAGGGTTCAGTGTTCACAGATCTGTATGCACTTTCTGGAGTACGAGAGAAATTTCTTTGATTAATCCTATGTAACGTTTGTATTTTACGATGAGTTTCCCATCGATTTTTGTCGTAAATCAATTTTCCGCCATATTGCTTTAAGACCCATCTACTTCTGATGTACATTAGCTTAACGACATGCACATATACATGTAAAGAACGGGGAACTGTGATTAAAGTGTGCAGTAACCGTTAATGCTGGGAGATGAAACTGACAAGCTCTTAGCGGCCTTGAGATCGTCAAACTTCATTTTGGAATCACAAAACAAGAAAATTTCACCTCGACCAGAATCTATAAACAAGGCCGTCAACTCACATTGAAATGCAGTTGAAATTGACTGAATATGTGCTGAAGTGGTTTGGCCGTGGAGAGGAAAATTGAGACTGAAAGTAAAGACAACTCATACTTCGGATTGTCAAACTCGTGCTCATTTATGAAAACAAAAATATCGTTCATTGTTCAGAAATTAAATATGAATATTATTGCTAACATGTATCGCAACCTGCCAAAGGAGTTTCTGTCACGTGCACCACTAGGGAAAATTGCTCAGTGTTAGCGGTTTCCTCTGTTTAAGTGGAGGTTAATTCAGGGCATGAATATAGACAATATTATACAAAAATCAATATCTGATGAAAACAGATTTCAAAATTGCTTTCAAAATTGCCTTTTGAGTGGTAGAGGTTCATACAATGCAGGGAGACAGGAAATGTGCGTGTGCTTGGATGAGCGTCGTATAAACTTAAGTCAAATTTTTGATTTCACTGTATATGACAAAGTCACATACATGTATTAATTTTAAGTATGTGCACATTAATCCTTACTTGTTCATGGCGAGCGTGGATGGGCAAATCCCCCCCCCCCCCGGACAGACACCCCCTGGGATATTTCACCAGGTTGTAAAATACCAGGAGGTAACTGTCAAGGGAGGGTGGAGGGAATATTTTTTCGGGGGCGGGGTAATTGTCAGACAAACGTGAAAGTCAAATCCCCCAGGTGGAGGTAGCCGAGGACCGAATCAGCTGACGCGAGAGACTCGGGGGAGAGAGGTCGGAGGATGGGGTGCTGTCTCTTAGTGAGAAGCTCTTCCACGTTTACCGTTCTAATATGATTGACGCATGTTGATGGCTATCACTATTCGGCAAAAGTCATCACCAATTGGAAGATGTCTAAGAGAGAATGCCTGTGTGAATATAGGCTACGTTCGAGGTCTAAAATCGGTTCATAAATCTTTTATATTTTCTTTTTGGAATTGAGACTGAAGGTACACCTACGGAAGCTTAAAAGTGCCATCAAGATAAGTATATCTTTGCCCCATAAGTTGACAATTTTCAGCAAAATGTCTACATAACGAGATAATATCTCATCAAAAATCAGAAAAATGATCACTTGTTCAGTTGTGTTATCTAAACAACTCAACATTTTTCTGCAAAATGTTAACTTGTTTACTTCCTTCTTAGCGAGGAATTCAACATTTTTTTAAGAATGTTCTTGTAACAACTAGTCACATCCTGTCAATTGAACAATTTGCTGCAAAATGTTGACATGTTCACTTTCTTACTAAGTGAACAATTGAACAATTTTCTGCAAAATGTTTGAATGACAACTTACCATATCTTGCCATTTTAACAATTTTCTGCAAAATGTCTACTTGTTCACTTTTTTGTAAGTGAACAATTGAAAAATTTTCTGAAAAATGTTGACTTGTTTACTTTCTTACTAAGTAAGCAATTGCACAATTTTCTGCCAAATGTTCGAATGACAACTTATCATATCTTTTCATTTCAACAATTTTCTGAAAAATGTCCACTTGTTCTCTTCCCAAACCAGAAATAGAAATTACAGCATGAGATAAGTTGTCATTTGAACATTTGGCAGAAAATTGATTAATTGTTCACTTAGAAAGATATGAACAAGATAACATTCTGCAGAAAATTGTTTAATTGTTCACATAAAAGGAAATGATCAAATCAACATTTTGCGGAAAATTGTTGAAATGACAGGATGTAGTAAGTTGTCATCTAAACATTTTGCAGAAAAATGTTTAATTGCTCATTCAGAAAAGAAGTGAATAAGTCAACATTTTGCAGAAAATTGTTGAGTTGAAAAGATATGATAAGTTGTCATTTGGACAATTTGCCGAAAATTGTTGAATTGCTCACTTAGTCAAAAAGTAAACAAGTGGACATTTTGCAGCAAATTGTTGAAATGACAAGATATGCAAGTTGTCATTTGAACAATTTGTAGAAAATTGTTTAATTGTTCAAATAACATAACTAAACAATTGATCATTTTTCCGTTTTTTGTTGCTATATTTTCTTGTTATCTAGACATTTTGCAGAAAATTGTCAAGTTACGGGGCAAAGATATTCTTATTTGGATGGCACTTTTAAGCTTCCGTATACACCTTTTCATTTCCTGACATAAAATTATGTAGATTGTCACTTTTGTTTTTCGTAAGAAAACGTTTACTTGATTGTTGATTTTTTTTTTCCTGAAATCATGGTGCCCTTAAAGAGGCTCATTGAGTTGTTTTGTGAAATTCACTCAATTTTTCTACACCGGTCAAGTTTCCTTCACATACTAATGACAAACAGTCGAACTAGAAGGATCCCAAAGTTTTACATACGTTGGAACATTAATGAGTGAGTAACCAATGATTAAATTTAGTTTTTGAAACTTTGTGACCAGACATTTTCACATTAGTACATTCACATGCACACAATCAGAGCAAGTAACGGTCAAAAATTCGAAAAAATTGACAGTTTTCATATAACTATTGGATGTGAAACTTGATTAATTATGCTAATTGTGAGTATTGTCGTGTGTTTCTATACTTCAAAATCACCGCAATCTTTACTGATATCAACTCAATTTAAAAGTACAAAAATTTCTGTGATAGAGTTTCTTCATGAACGTGCACGAAGACTTTGCTCATCATTTCCCTTTTTCGGGCTCGAACTACAGATCGTTTAACGCATGCTCCTCTCTAATGGTTACCCTTGCAAATTCTTGTTTGATATATGGAAAGTTTTAAGTTGATAACTAAGACGTCGATTTGGTATGGGTCCTGTCATTAAGGAGGGACAACTGAATGCCTCTCACTAGCACTATTATAAATATGTCCGTTAACTTTACTGTGGCCCCAGCAGCGACAGAATTGCTAAAAATTTAAGGACTTGTATTAATAATCTTAGCAGCAAAAACATCCTAGTAAAAGTAATTTTTCTCCCCCCCCCCAAAAAAAAATATGCTCCCTTGTTTAAATTTAAAGACCCCCCATAAAATAGATTAGGCTAACAATGTGGTGTACAAGATAAGCAATCCGGATTGTAATACGTGGGTGGAACCATCAGACGACTCACTGGTAGATTCAAAGAACACTTGAGATCCTTTGGCAATCAGAAAGGAGCTTTTTTATCTTCATTCTACCAGCGAGAATTACTGCTTTCCTGATTTTAAGCACCATCGTAAACTTATTGGTAATGAATGTCAGTGAAATAGGCGCAAGATTAGAGAAATCCTTCTTATAAAGAATTGAAAACCTGACTTAAAAAAAAAAAACTAGTTACAACTTGGTGCTGTTTTAATCCCCATCTTACAATTTGCAATTATTTTAATCTTTTTGTGCAGTTACTTTCCTTGGTTCATTCACTCTTTGTCACTCTATGTAATAAATCCCCTTCAAGTCATCTCTTTCCATATATTAAAATGTCTTAAGAATTCTCTTAAACATGTTTATATTTGGCCTTGTACCCCTATTTATAACAATATTTGGCCTTTATATAAGTGCTTATTATCACCATCTCCGTGCATTTGCCTGATGATGGACGGGTGATAGGTTCGAAATATAGTAATATGACTAGTCTGAAGTTATTCGCCTGTTTTCCTTTCAGTGTGTATGTAAAATTAATAATATAAACGATGACTGAAGAAAGTAACAAGAATGAAAAGAAACAGTTTACCGGTGGGACTAAGTCCACAATCTCATAATATAGGAACAAATGAAAATACTTTAGAGTGAGATAAAGACAGCAAAGCTCGACAAAATCTCACTTTAAAATAAACACATAAGGCTGTATACTTTATTGTGCTTCTTCTAATAACCCTAAATAAAAGGCCTGGTCAATGAAATGATCTATATACCTTCTGTAAAATTCGATTGTTTGATTCTTGTGTCGTCACAATGCCGCAACAACATAATGTAGCCTACTATTATGTCGCACCCTTTGCGCACAGTCCATAACTCAATATGTTTTTTCTTCAAATTTATTGTAATATAGACACAAGTAATATTCCATGTAATAAGGAACCAGTGCCGCGCTTTGCATGCATGCTTTTTATGTACACCACACTCGTCGGCGATATACATATAGGCCTACCAAAACGTCACATGTATCATTGATTATAATATATGTCATGGTACAGTGTGTGCGAGTTCATGCACAACACTATTTTGGTAACATCAGCCATGCATGTCACATATAACATTTTAAAAGATGCACGAGGTACTTCATTGCCCTCAAAAGTATAACCAATCTTACATTAGTTTACTTTATGTCGAGCTTATCCCAATCAATCCTTATCAAAATGAATTATAAATTTTACTTTCTGTTTATCAATTTGCTTTACTTTTGATAGAAGCCAATCTGTAATGCAAGAAAGAATGGTTTTATGGAAATTTATATTTAGAAACTTTTTTTCAAAATATTTGTTCCCATAGGCATATTAATAACTGAATAATGTATCTATTTCTGACAAGTTACATGTTATTTTTTTTTATTTATTTTTTTAAAGTTACCAGTAAGTACGTATCATGCATGCAACAAGTAGCTATCCGCGATGGATATAAGTCCAAGTCGTACTGAAGCACAGTATGTGATTCATAGCTAATGCTTGAAATAAACGCATTATTGACAGCGGACTAAGCGTGGTAAAAGCATGTAAAACCGTCCTCATTTTTATTTTGACTCTTCAACAGTATCTTCGTTAGATGAAGAAAGTTTAGTTGTGACAAAAGGTCTGACAGAATAACATGGTAGGTCTATATATTCAGTTACTGACTAGTCTAAAAAGTCTATAAGCTTAGGGCGTGGATTCACATGACTCAAAATAATTCAAGGCACAGTGCTACACTACCAAAAAAATTATAATAATCAAATTATATTAAAAGCTTACCATTTTAAAATTTCAGGCAAAGATCAGACCTCGGTCTATAATGAATGCAGATATAGAAAATCAAAATTGCTTTGAACCCAAATTTAACACATGCGTTTGGGAGAATTTTGGTGTGCATATGTGTATATGTGCGTGTGTGTCGTGCGCAAACCTCTAAAATGCTTTCTTCTGATACAGAAAGTTTAACAAATAAGCAATCATCAAACTCTTTCTTTTTTCAAATTACATTGCCATTATACATAATTCATTAGAGTTCGTGATAAATTGCATGGAGTAAATTCGTGGGCTGCACAGGATTCCCTGAAATGAAGATATAAGATGCAGCAACATTCCCCCCCCCCCCCGCATCCCTAGCCTTAATTCTTTCCACCTTCCCGTCCTGGGATTTTTAGGACTGACATATTGTTTACCTATAATTTATTTTTCGTTGTACTTACTCATACACTTTTCTAGCTAGGGACTAATAAATTTTAGACTCTGTGTAATCTTTCAGTGCAATTATGTTCGTTCTTATCAGTGTCGCTATATTGACTGCTCTCAAATAATCGCGATTACGATTTGGCAGTCCGAGTAACCCCCCTGGAAACACATGTTTCCCTTTTCTCGACTGCAACTGTTACAGAATTATTCCAAAGCAGAAAAATTATCACACTGTCGGGATTATGGTAACCGGTTACATATCAGTCTTATTTGAAGACTTCCGTTATAAAGTGTTCATTTTTTTTTTTTAAATAATGCCATGATTTTGCATGGCTTGAATAAAATGGTTTAGAATACGTAGAAATAATAAAGACAGTAGTGCGTGAAAGACCGGGAAATATTTCCATTTCTAGTTTCCTATTTTCAAATGACAACAATGACGTCTCATGTATATGTAATAAATTAATCGTAGGGAACCGTGAGAAGCGTTTTAGGAGTAAGGAACAGTACTCAGGAAAAAAATGGCAACTGTCAGAAGTACTTTTCTGTATAGACCCAGGCCCGTATCCAGGGGGGTTTAGGGAGTTCGGACGAACCCCCCCACACACACACACACAAGATCGGGAGTTCCGCTCAGCCTATGATAGTACGGCCTATGTTAGCAACATATACGATGAGTTTTAATTTGTTGGTCATAATTGTCGGGTAAAATGTTCCACTTGTGGTAAAATCGAGCCCCCCCCCCACACTGAAAAAGCTGCATAGGGGCCTGAGACCTATCAACAAAGACCTCTCACCCATTAAACGAAATGCTCTGTGTTACGCACATTTTGTATGTACAGGGAAGTTGTGAGGAAGGATGAACTGAAAATGTAAACTAAGTACGTCTGACGTGCACTACCATTAGTAGATAGGGAAAACTGTACGTTCTAGTACGGTGAATATACATAGGGCCCTACCTGCACAGTGAGTGATTTATTCAAAGGATATATAGGGCTTCAAAGGATATATAGGTCTCTATATAGGTCTATATATAAAGGGCTAGTTGTTTTCAGCCGAGTGGGATCTTACGTTACATCTGTACTTCTACAAGTTCCTGGTACGGATGTACACTTATGTTTTAATACTCTGCCTTTTTTTCTGTAAAATATTCAGGAAAATATATGTATACGATTATCACCAGGAACGCTAGAGACGACCAGTTGAGCATAAAAATAGTCGTAAACAGGCATACAATCTTTTGTTTCTTTCCATTTGTCCACTGGATCACTTTTTCTTTGTTTTCTTGTTTTGTTCAAACACCCCATATGACTTTTGAAAGTATCATTTTCTCGTCCAATGTAAAATCAACCTCGGATTTCACGTTCACTTTAAGATTACCTCTATATGCTCTTCGACAAAATAAAGATACACAGGAACATCATCTGAGATTTAAAAAAAAAAAGAAAAGAAAGAGAAAATGTGTTTCATCTCTGCGTAGTTGCTTCGCATCATTTTCTATTATATCCCTCTTGCAAATCGATTTAGGAGATGAGGTGTACCACATCACCTGACTGCTTACACTAAATCATTTTTTTTTTTTTTGGTTTTTGTTTTCGTCGGAGGCGAAAGATCTTCATGCCCGCTATTCTTCTCGAGGTACCGTCTGTTGCGATCAGTATATCTGAAAAGGACTGAACTGCACGTACAGATAAATTTATATATTATTAAAATTTTGGTTTAATGTACTACAGCTAGCTAAGTGAGTAAAGCACGAGTAAGTATACCCTACGTGAGAGAAAACTTGTGAGTAAAAATGTGTCACTGATTTTCACATCTCTTCCCAGGTGTTTGTTGCTACGGATGTCACGTCTCGAGCATTAACGATGATCAGTTTTCAGCTTTGACTAGTAAAAAAGGGTATTCTTCTTTTTTTTTGTTGCCTGACAGTGCAGGCACGACGCCAACATCGGACTACCAGTGCATCGGGAAAATCTCTCTTAAATCTGTGAACCTGGAAGAAATTTTCAAAAGAGAATTAGGGTCGATTCCAATGAAAAGAAACAAGAAATGTTTTTGATTTGAAACATATAGTACCAAATACCAATATCATGTGATTGTTGTATTTTAAGGCGGTTGTTGTTGCTTCATTTTAGGTGTGCATTGTTTTGGCAAGTATTAAATTGCCTCACTTATGTAGCTGTATCGGTTGTAACATATACTTATCATATTTTTGTGCCAGTTAGAGATGATGGTGTGGCAATACTTGAAAATCTTATAAAACTATATTCTTAACGGAGAAACGTCCACATTGAAAGAGAAATAAAAAAGAAAAAAAAAATGGGCGGTACATCCTCGCTGACGCAGCGGCCCACCTCCGCCTCTGTGAGGTCCCTGAGCAGCCTAACACCGCAGGATATCAGGCGGGGAGAAAGTTTCATCGATCAGCACCCATGGATACGCCATTTTATGCCTTTGTTCGCTACCGTTTGCCTTTTCGCTATTCTTTTCGGATACGCGTTCCTCGGTGCCGCCATTTTTGAGGCGTTGGAGAAACACAACGAGGCCAACCAAATCGAAACATTGAGGAAAGACAAAAATGAATTCCGCGAATGGATCGTGAACATCGCCGAAAGCGCAAGGAACGATACCGACTACGATATGCACAAAAATTCCTCCTGGATAAACGAGAAAGTAGAGGAGTACGAAGTTAAGCTTAGGACCAAAGTATGTGAAGAGAAATTAGACCTCGATTTAGAGCCAAAATGGACTTTTTATGGATCTCTCTTCCTGGCTTCTACTGTGATTACAACAATAGGTGAGTAGAAATACCAAGTGATTGTTATTATGATACCATACCATCAAACCTGTAACAGTAGATGAGCAGAATTATCATCATATTTAAGAGAAAGGAAAAACGTTGAAATTCAATCCGTCATTTTTTTTTAAGTTCTGAGTGACTGTTTGTCTGAAATATAATATATGTTACCTGGATATTCCACCAGTATCCTTCACTTGATTCATTCATTTGACCCTTTCTGCATTCCTGTATCCCTCATCATCCTATTTACCCCACCACCCCTGTTCTCTTATTCGTTTCGTTCTCTCCTATATTCTCATTTCTTTTTTTCTATTCTCTCCCATTCTTTTCGTCCCTTACATTCCCATAATTCCTTGTTTTCCTTCCCTTCCCCTTCTTCGTGTTTTCACTTAACCATAACTGGTGCTTGAATTTCGTTGACCATGTAGGTTAAGGGGATGTTTCGGATGGTGCTTCAACCTTCCTGGGTACCACCACCCTGTCACCCGTTGTAAAAGAGAAAGAAAAACAATGAGAAAATAGGCCTATCCCATCATCTCATCACCTTGCCTATCAACTGTTTCTTTCATAGACCAAGGAAAGAATTTTTGTTGAGGTGGATGGGTGTGCGGAAGCCAGTGGATTGGAGAGGGATCTAAATGTCTCCATCCTCTTTGAGGAATTTGTTGAAGAATACGAGCCCCTCTGATGTTTTTAGTGCCACTAAATGTTTGCGTTTGTAATAAAGTTTCCCATAAAGTTTCCTGATTCATTTATCGGATGTTTATTAATTTGTTAGAGAAGAATACATCTGGAAAGCTACCAAGATATCTAATTTTTCAAGAAGCACATGCACACTTTTGTGATAACGCAGCACATAGGTATAGAAATCAAATGATGTGTGGGGGGAGGGAGGAAAAAATATGGCCTAAAACATATATCCTATCAGTGGTGTAAATAGAAAAGGGGATGGGGAAAATAGTTAAAGTGTGCGGTAAACAGTAGTGAACTCATCCAAGAAGAGCGCCACCATAATTTGGCGTACACAGAAAATTGTTGAAAAAATGTGTCCCTCAAATTGCAGGAAATGGAACTGCCCAGTGTCTCGGGGATTCTAAAAAGAGTTTTCTTCCAAACTGGGGGATATCACATGTGTCGGACGTTCCCAGTTCCCTTCCCTTCCTCCGAAATTGGTATATTTCAGTGAGGATACGGAGTATCTGTCCCTGCTGTGATCATAACAGCTCCTATTTCGTAACGACTATCTACGTACCTTTGAACATTAGATTTGTAAAGTTCATTGCAGTTATTTATAGAGATGCAAAATTGACATTGTGCAGTGACCTTTCAATCTCATTAAGCTAATGCATTGCTTGTAATGTTTCTCACAGAGAGGAGTGTCTACATTAAACCTTGCACTGAGGGACTGCCTGTTATCAATAATCGACGACAAACATTGTGTAATTAATTGAATGGGACTGTGTATGTTTTCATCTCAAGTGTTTCTCCACATGTTTTACGTCTAAAGAGGATAAATCACTTGTATTTGTGCACATGTATAAATCCACCACACACAAGCCCCCCCCCCCCCCCACCCCGGACTTCTACCATCGATCAATCGTTACTGTCAAGTTTCGAAAAATTGGTTACTTTACTGATTTTGTTCAATTTGTCCAAGATCTGTGATGAAATTATAGCAATCTGGGTATCTTAAAGTGAAAAAAAGGTCTTCGTTTTACCCACAGACTCTTTGAAAATGTCATGGAATTGCGGCAAATAAGAACTGGAAATAAATGGGTGAACCGAAAAGACAATAGAAGGAATGAAAGCATTATTTTTATTTTAGGTTTTTAGTATAATACGATTTCAATGTTTCAATGTTCAAACTACATTCTTAGATTAAAGTGATTATGAGGTTTAATTAACTTAGGAAAATGATAGTACATTAATTACATTGGTAACAGCTATGGTCTTTGGATTGGAACTCCTTAGCAATGACCTATATATAAGCTCGAAATGAGCTGGAAGTTTTTTTTGAATTTTTTTTTCGGCTGAGGTATACTTTCTAGGCCAGACTTCTGCTTTTTATGTGCCCAGAAGCCGTACAGACAAACAAAACCGGACAAACTCAAACCGGATCTGGCAAAAACCTACATTATTTATACACGCTACCTTTATTAGGCCAGACTAGAATTAGCAACAGACAGAGAAGTTTAACAACAGATAGTTAGGCTTCAGAACGTTTATTGAATAATCATCAATCGGGGAATAATTTCTCCGACTGATGTGCAGTGCGTGTCACGAAATCTACTGTCCCCATTATACTAATGACAAATTGTGCAGTTGTACCCAATACAAGGTTTACTTGAGCATGTCAGTTTGCAGTGAAAGCAAACAAATTAAAACTGATTATTCTGATAACAGTTTCAAGAGCGTCTGGAAGAAGATTAAAGGTTCGAGGAACTAATCCCACAAATAGTGCAAATTAAATATGTACATACATGTAGTGGCCTATACTGTAGTATTTAAGGCAATGATCGGTAAACCCTGGATGTTAGTAAACAGACATCCCAAAGCGGCGATAAAGCATCGTCAAGCTTCCTCCCCACTGGTAGTGAGAAATTTTACACGTCTTTGATAATTGGTAAAGGTTGTAAGATCTTAAACCAATACTTCTGGTAGTTAGTACCAATTCGGTATAAATAGGCTTATGCGCAATATTCATTACAGTTCCTCATTAGCCCTGAACACATATGCAAACACAGGAAAAAATTACATTGAAATCATTCTGAAATTTTAGTCCATTTAAGTCTGAAAACAACTTTTCTGTCAGATTGGCCGCATTCTCCAAAATAGTTTAAGCATCCACGTGTATCGCTTGAAGAGAGTTTTATGTGCACATGACTCTTAGTATTGACACGTTAATATTCCAATACGGCGACTGAGAGGTATATCAACAAGGGATGACTTAACTTGGTCACACGTATTTGCTACGAACGCATTCACCTTACTGTCAAGTTGTTGTGCTCACTGGAGTCACCTTCCACATCCAAAAGGTATCTCTTTGAGGTGGCAAGAAATTCCAATACGGTCGTATGCTACAATCACACAAATAGTTTTACGTGGCCTACATCACTCATACCGCAGACACTCAGTTTTTGCAAGGAACTGAATGTACTCGGACAGGTTCGACATTTGTCCAAAATGTTAGATGTCGTTTTCAGTGTGTGGGTTAAAAGGATGGTTCACTCACAAATATAGCTTTAATATGTTGAAGAGTAAGTTAATCTGACCATTACAGTGAAACTTCCATTCAGTTCCCACGTTTGGTTCCGGAGATATGAGTAGTTGAAGTTGCCACATTTGTTACCAACAGTTGACTTGAAGCAAGCAGGAGTGATGTCATTGATAAGGCATTTTATGTTTTTCTTTAAACTTTGCACCAGATTTAATACTTCAATATCTAGTGCTATCATAATGTGAATGTATGAGGGGTAAGAGAGTTTTGAGACCTTCACATAAGCAGTACCTAAGCTGACCACCTATTGATTTCAAGGTCAAAATAATAAATTCAAAAATAAAGAAAACAAAGACTATTCAGCCATGTGAGGAGATGACGTCATTCCTGCTTGCCTCAAGTTCACAGTTGGTAGAAAGAGGGGTAATTTCAAATGGTAATATCTTGAGAACTACACATGAGAACTGAATCGAAGTTTCACCAGAATGGTTGGATAAACTTACTCTTCAACATACCCAACCTAAATTTGTGGCTAGACCATCCTTTCAAGGCATTTGTAACTTTAGCATGCATTAATCAAACACTCTCTCGGATGAACACTTTTGTTTACTTTGCGATTCTTGCTTTCATGTACAATTTGTTGATTGCCCAGTACAACTGGGCAATGAACAAATTGTACATAAAAGTATGAACTACGTCTAGTCGTTTCGCGGAACTAACCCCATGCACAATTTCTTTTTTAAAGAAAATTATTTCATAGTGAAATTTTACTTCATCCAATTCCTCACCACTTGACCCTATGTTTTTTTTTAAAGATTTTCTTTTTTTTCTTAATCCCACATGGCTCTAGAAATAAGACAATTCATATGGGAATTAGACTAACTTTCATGGACAATTTACGCAGTTACATTGGCTATAGTCTTGGTTGCAACCAACAACCAAAATGTTCAATTTGCTGCAAACCGAAGATGGTTCTACGTATGACATTTCTCTGGCTACAATGTAATAAATACACTCCATACTGGAGACCAATACACATGTAACTGGGTCGGGTGTATTTGTATGGTATAGGAAGCAGTTAAATTAGAACTTGGACCATGATGTCCTTTGTCGGTTTAGGTACGACGGTGCGTATTTAACTTATTTCATTATCAAAAGAGTTGGCGTTTACAAGATCACCAGAATGCCACGTGAGTTATAATTTTACTGTTTCGTATACCGCCATCTTTGAATTCAAGTACGGCATGTATTTGACCGGCAACTTTGAACGTTATATTTGTTCAGTTATCGATTTTAATTAAAATAATATAAAAGTATCATGGAAAGAAGTAAAAAAAAAACCAATTTTAATAAGCGATCCGCAGAATAAAAAAGATTACAGGAAAAGAGGAGTAAAAAAAATGGTACGAACATATATGAGATGGTTCAAAAAATAACTTTCGTCCTTTGGTATTATGATAGGATAGTGTCTGTTTGTTTCCTGTGATATCAGATAAAGGCTAGACATCAAAATCAATGTCGGAAAGATATATCACGGGATTTGATAATGCTATATCTTGTTGTAAATGACGTTGTACGGAATATTACGCCCTCTGTCGCCGAGGTCATTCCCCGGTCATTGCAATGTGAGTTAACGAGACAGCTCAATGCTTTTAGCGAGAAATGCGAAACGAGTTGGATTTGATTTACGTTCTCTTAAATAGTTTCACTTGAAGACAATGACATAGGGATGACGTCATGGTAATATGATATACTCTAATAATAATAAAATATATGCATACATATAAAAACGACTTCCAATCCTTTAAGCAAAAGTTAGTGGACTGAGAATCTATTGATTCATAATTACACCAACACCTTTATGAACTGAACTAATGCAGTTTATCTGTAGCGTGTAGTTTAATGGCGTTGAACTTTTAATCAGAAAGAAACGAGTCTTGTTCCTATATTCATCTTTATGTCAAACAATACCATCAAAGATAAAAGAAAAAAGACCGGTGTCCAATCACGATAGTTATTACGATAGAAGTTGACGATTGTGCATGAGGACATAATGTCAATGGCATCAAAGCACAAAAGATTGCACAATGAAATTGGTGATGATAGTGTTGATGATGATGATGATGATGATGATGGTAATGATAATGTTGATGATGATGGCGATGATGATAATAATAGTGGTGGTGGTGGTGGGTATTTACCCTTTATTCATTTCTTTCGATTTACAAATATATATATATATATATATATATATATATATATATATATATATACATATACATGTGTGTGTATGTGTGTGGTGTGTGTGTATATGTACATATGTACATGTAAATATCTAGGTATATGTGTGTATCGTGTGCGTATAGAGAAATAATACTTCAAAAAAGTGTAAAGCAGCATGACTTAATATTTAATGCCTATAGGCTTCACTGGATACAGTTCCATCAAAGTTTATTTGACTTATGTCTTCGATTAATTCGAATAAAGCTCATAATCCTGGTTATGGATCACCGGGCATTGACTTTTTTTTTGTTTTTGGTACTAATAGTCTTCATTAATCAACGCTTGCCTTTGGGAAGTACTCTTACCCTGGGAAGTAAATTTTAAAGGAAGATAATGTGGTTATAGGCAAGAGTTTTAAATAGTGTTCTGTGAAGCCTTCATCCAAATGAGTAATAGCAAGTGCAACGTACGAACTTTACATTATGAGTACAACAATTCGAGAATTGCAACTGATGATTGAAAGGCAGAAACGCTGACAAAAGATAGCTATGTTATTCAAAATTTGCCCCTTTACAATGTGACACACATTTAAAGAAAAGCTTAAACTAAAATGTTTTCTGTCAAATGAAGGTATATTTTTTTTTTTTGTCTCTTGACAAAATGTTTGAATGTGTTAGTTTCTACTCACATTCTGTATGTGACGTATGGACTTAGACGGAATGGGAGATATGTTATGTGACACAAGTTTTTTATCACAGTAGCCTATCTCCTTTGACAATATTGAAACAATGTGTTGTGTACGTATATGCAGTTTACTATTTGCACACAATGAGATCGTTGGCTGATTCTTTTTTTTGTTTCGTTTTTGGTCTTTTGTATCTGATCTGAAGGACAAAATGATGTTAAAATGATTTAAGTTTTCCATTTTGATCACAACAGAAAACAAAATTCACTGTTTGCATTTTAAAACCCCCATCCTGATAGCATGTTTATCTGTCTAAACATACTTGAAGTTGTATACATATTTATGAAGTTTTATGTTATAAGGCCAAAGTATCTAAAATCATGTTTTCAGTTTACTGTTCATCATATTTTTTTTTAATCTAAAGCTCATTCACCACCCATACCAGAAGAGTGCGCAGAGAAAAATTGCACTGAAGGGCTCGATTAGTTTAGGAAGTATTTTTTAAATGTCATTTGTCAAAGGAAAAGATGAAACAAGTATCTGTCACACGCAAACGCAACAGACCATCCACTTGTGATGACTCATCTCTAGTATCGAAGAGATTTTTTTTTTTCAATCTATGCATGAAATCTTTTGTCTAACATATAGAATTCGTAAATGATTGGATTGGAAATAAGAGAAAAAACTGACAGAAGAATTCATTGTAATGACACCAATGTAAAATTACTAGGGGGGTGGGGAGGTCCGGGGATTGGAAGCAAATGTCGAACAATAAAAAGGATACAGTTGAGCCTAATTAACTTGAAATAATTCCTACAAGTAATGAACAATAAGACAGATTGAGACACGAAGATACTGAAATGAAGTTTTCAAGAAATATAGGTAACAGTGTGGAGGACTTTACAAAAAAATTCTCTTCTAACTTTTTCGTCTTTCTTTTTTTTTTTCTTCTCTCGAATGAGCGATACCTTCTATCCTGTATAGATTTTGAGTTTCAAACATGGCTAAATATGAAATTTAATTTTTTCCTAAATGTATTTCCTACTCTAAAGAGCACATTGAACTATAAAATTGCTTATCCGGTTGATTACACGATCAGACCTTATAAGATCAATACATTGATATTCTTAACAGTATGAGTGTTTTGTTTAATCGGAGTATTGCTGCCCTGAAAAATATGTTAAGTCTCTCTCGCAAATACTGATCAACATTCGACCAAGCGATATGTCAAATGGTCTCGTCTTCAGCAAGTAATATGTCAAATAGTTGTGTATTCAACAAGTTATATGTCGAATAGTTTTGTCTTCAACGAGTAATATGTCCAGAAGTTTTGTCTACAACAAGAAATATGTCCAATAGTTGTGTCTTCAACAAGTAAAAAGTGCAACAGTTGTGTCTTTAAACAAGTAATATGTCCAGGAGTCTTGTCTTCAACAAGTTATATGTCCAGTTGGATTGTCCTCAAAAGTTAATATGTCCAAAAGCCGTGTCTTCAGTAAGAAATATGGCCAATAGTTTCGTATTAAACTAGAAATATGTACATGCAGTTTTGTTTTCAACTAGTGGTATGTGTAATATTATTGTCTTTAACAAGTTGTGTGTCCAATAGTTTTGCATGTGAATATTTTTGTCTTCAACAAGTAATATGTGCTAAATTTTGTCTTTAACAAGAAATATGTTCGATAGTTTCGTCTTCAATAAGAATAATGTCGAATAGTATTGTCTTCAACAAGTAATAAGTCCAATAGGTTTTTCCTCAGCAAGTACAATATGTCCAATAGTTTTGTTTGCAACAAATAATATGTCCATGGTTCGTCTGAAACAAGAAATGTGTCAAGTAGTTTTGTCCTCAACAAGTAATATGTTCAGTAGTTTTGTCTTCGAAATTACAATACTTATGTCCTCTCTGGTATGTGGGACATTCATTAACGTTCGCCCTGACACACCGGGATCATAGAAAAGAAATCGGATCACATGACGAAGGTATAGTGGTGACAAGCAACCAAGTTCAAAGTACAGTAAATGTTTAAAAGACTCATAATACACCCGAAGCACCACTCAGCTAATGACTCAAAGGAAGGCACGACTGGACTTCAGTGTACGGCACGTGTAGTATTATGATTGTAACGTCTCGCAGAACTTGTCTGGTAGAATCTTGTTCCTAGCATGATGTTTGTTAGTTTGAATATACTCATTGGTTCGGTGTAAATTAAAACCCTGAATACACCGTGTTTTAGACTGGTGTCACAGCAAACACAAACGCTTGAATTTTAAGTGGAGATGACGTACTATTCATTTAACAGTAAACGTGGAACGAAATAGAAAACCTCATCTATAGCTACGTTGCTACAAGAAAAGTGTAAAAACGGCATTGCACAAAACAAAGTTGCGTAGCACGTTACAGGTGAGATTCACTTCGAACGCCTCTCCATCCTATACATGGAGCCCGGGTGATGTTTACGAGGTGTCAAATGGAATTGTGCCAGCGAAGGAATATTGTTGGCTCTACGCATTTGCTGATATTCTAAATGAACACCTCCTAGTTAAAAATAAAATAACTTGACACCTCTATGTGTAGAAATCTATAAACGGAACCCAATAAGGTGATGCATTTTTACCCTACTTTGTCAAAGTCTGTACAATATTGACCATTAGAGGCAATGACGATGTTTAATTTGACCTAAATTTCAACTGTCGCTTTACACTTACGCAAACTTGTGTTTATATGTGATTTTCTGAAAGGCCTGATTGGATGATGGTTTATTTTTTCAGCTTAAAGTGGATCTAAAGTCAAAAATTTAAAAAATATATTTTATAAAGCTTGAAGAAAGCATCAAAATGTTCCAACTCCCATCTTCACACGGCATTCCTGAGCTGAGATATAAAATGTTGAAGCCAATTCACTAAATTCAAAATGGTAGATTGCGCAATAATTTGTGATGTCATTATTGTACTACTCAAATTGCCATCTTTGTTTTACTTTGTTTCTTCGAAAAGCCATCACACATTGTTCCAAAATGCGATCATTGTTTTATGGTTATAGGGTGACTGGGCTATAATAGCCCTCTCCTTACAATATGCTAACAAAGAAACAGTAATTGTGTCAAGGTCAAACAAACATTGTAATTTCAAAAGGAAACAAAAGCAGGTAATGTGAGTTGTACAAGAAGGCCATCACAGGCTATTACGCAATCAATGATTCCAAATTTAGTGAATAAATTTCAACATTTTATATCTCAGCTCAGGAATGTCCAATAAAGATGGGAGTTGGAACATTTTGATGCATTTTTCATGTTTTGTAACATATATTTTTGACAATTTTGACTTTAGGTCCACTTTAATGGAGGCCTCTAGTCAGTTTTGCGAAATTAGCAAGAACTAATTAATATACCCCTTTGAGTACTGACTTGCAGAAAAGGTTGATCTGCATATACCCTTTCGAAAAACACAGTTTAAATCATTCTGAAGTTAAATGTCAGTTTAAGCTGTTTTCTCTATCAAATTAGAGAATTATTTATCAAAACTACTGTGTGTACCGAGCTATCGAATTCAATATGTGGTTTTCAATTCTACTGACACGAGTTTTTACAAGGAAACAATTAAAAGGAGCATTGGGCAAATGTTAGGTGACATTAACTTGTCATAACGTTTTTTGTTTTTTTTTCAGCCTTTATTTTCCTTTTGCGATTGAGATATGTCACTGGCAGTCCAGGCTGTTACATTTAAATAGTTTATGTAAATCTGAAGCTATGCAAGTGCAGGTGATGTTTCGCTTTTATCAAATTATTTACACAGCAGACCTCTACTCGTTATAATACGTTACAGACAAAGTTGCAAATTTTATCAAATAATACGCCATTTACAACCCTTCAGGCAAGATGGCCACCTGCTCTTTTCAATGTTAAAACAATTCATTACAAAATAACAAGACATCACACCTGTATACATCAAGTCTACACATTTAATGACAAATCAAACCAATTCCAAATGGTAATTTTGTCTAAAACGGTAAAATGGAACGCTTAATTGGTTCCCTTTTCACATTACATGTAACATATAAACTTAGTTTGGCGTATACCTTGCCCCTTTTCACAGCCCATCGCTCGAGAAGTGCAACTCATTTTAGTTATCTTACACAGTTACAAAACTGTTTACCGTAGTTAATGTTAAATGTTGGATTCCGTGTCGTGCAGTGTTTGCAGACCTCCACCAAGAATAGTTGAATGGTAAAGTTATTCAAACTATCATAATATGTAAAGCTGTACGGTTTGTGTTTTCATTATGTTTAATGAAGGAGTTACCACAGAAACCTGGGCATAATTATGCATGTAACCGGGGTAATGTGGAGCGATCTTGAAGCTGTGACAGTATCGCGTTAATTGACTTGAGTTAAACCTTTTCATAGAGGATGAAGCGAGCGCATGCATAATCGTTTAAAGCTGGAATGTGAGTTGAAAATTCATCACTGAAAGTCAAAATCGGAGTAAGTCATAACCACTACAAAAAAAAAAATTGTTTAAGACCCATTTTTGCATAAATGAATATTCATATCCATTCCCATAGGTACGTTTGATATAATTAAAGGTAATTGTCTCCGATGTTTTCTTATATTGCCAACAAAAATGCCGATACAATTTTCATATTTAAACATCTGGAAGATGGTTCTCAATCTTCTTTGAAACACTGACAACTCATATTCCAGCTTTAACTGTGTGAAGTATGACAGGAAAGGAGTCGCTGCTGGTGGGTGGGTGGGTGTGTGTGTGTGGGGGGGGGGGGGAGGGGGGGTTGGAGGTGGCTGGCGTGAGTGGCTGAGAAAGAGGCAAGAGGTACTGTAGCTCAGTAGTTATGCAGGTTTCGGAACACAAGAATCACCTGATTATGGACTGATTATGGATTTTAGCCATATCAATAGGAGAACAGTCGTAACTGAACACGATACCGAACTTCTGTAATTTGGGTCTGCTCCAGATGACTCTAAATACCTCCATGGAGTGCATAAAAATCTTGATATTTCTTTGCATCTTATCTTCTGTATAGCTTTGTCAACTACACACTATTGCACCTCCCCTCCCCTCCCCCCCCCCCCGGTTGTTTTAAAGGCAGCGGATTGTTTCGTCATCTCTCATCTATCGAGCTCCCCCAAAATTCCTTACGTCACTTCCGCATTTCTGTTTACCGTATTATTCACTGCGAATAGACGGATTTGTCGTTAACAGTTGGCTTGTATACCCAAGTAACATACACGTAGTACGTGAGACTGCACAGCGCACACGCTCTGGCGTCCAAGGGAACCATGAACAGACCCGTTGCCTTTAATCATCATGTATGAGATCACTTACGAAATACCTCCTCACAGAAAATAAAAAGTGAGTCACTGTCCTAAAACTGGGTCGGTCGATTTGTCGCCATAGTCACTCACTGTATATAATGTGAGTCACTATGGGGACAAATCTACTCAGTTTTAGGACAGTGACTCACTTTTTATTTTCTGTGCTGCATAACATAAATGCATACGTCTCAACATTATAATGAAATACAGGGCCTGCGACACTGGGTAGAGCAGTCTACTGTAACTCCAAGGTTAGGAAATTTATTTTTTCATCATTCTTAATCACTGCATGTTTAATTAGATTACTGTGTATCAACAAGACCACAACAAGTATTTTAATGTGTTCCTACATTTTCACTGAAGAGCGGCACACCGGCATTTTTTTTCGTGTACCTACCAAGGTACAGACCTGTATACAATACATAGGGATAAACATACAGCTATGTTCTTCACTAATTCCATGCACGTCGTATGTTTAGAATGTGATAACTTCCGACTGTTTATTCCATGAGTTAAGTTACATTTAATATGCAGAACTGAAAACATGTTCTTCACATTCTTCACTATTATTTGTGTGCGTGTGTCTATGTTTTTTTTTCTTGTAATGCCAAACACGTACATTTTCGCCTCTGATGTATACTGCTTGACTGCATGTATAACGGCCTAATAACGGTGAGCAATAAATTCAGATGTTGTAGTTCGTAAGAGGATCTTGTTTATAGTGGCTTTCATGTGCGTCTACAGATTGCATTAATTTTTCTATTTTTCTGTTATTAGAGAAGTAACTGGGCTGTTAGAGTTATTGAGATGGTGCCGAGTCACCGTATCTTTGCAGCATAATGCACGATACTGTAGCTTACGGCATTACGGTACTTACTTTCACTCAGGTTTTTAAGGGATGCAAACTCGTTTTTTTTTTCTGTTTATTCTGGTCATAGGATAACGTAGGCGTACGTAGAAGACGTTGTTCTCTGTCCTTAGTGGCTTGTTCAGTTTAAAATTATGCTAAAAGCTCGTTTATCGTTATTTTTTGTTTTTGTAAGACCACGATTACGAAGGGCGGTCGCATTGTTTTCAGCAATTTCAAAAATTTAGAATTAGAATTTCAAAAATATGATCTCACTTTGGTCAAATACCACTGGAATTCTGATTCTACAAGGGAGGGGGGAGGGGGAGGGGGAGGGGGGGAGGGGAGAACCTTAATATTACAATATTACACTCTAGTGTGGCAATGTCATTGTGCAAGGAAAATAAGGTTAAAGTTGATAATTTAGGTCATAATGAACGTGAGGTTTAAAAACCCTCTCTAACCTTTAAAAACCGTCTCTAAGCGCCGTCTAGTTCATGACGAAATGGTCACTGTGTGTGACGTCATGTGGCCATGTAGACTGGGTATATCCTAGCCCGCGCAACGGACCCCTATTACTCACGCATCAGCTCTGACTGCCTTCGTACCACCGATCGAATTGCCATGGGCCATGCCAGCCTCCCGCATTCTAAGGTTTAGACTCGAAGTGTCACAAAAATTATAGGCAAACAGGGACAGGATAAAAAGAAAACATTTTCTAGCATCCGAAGGTTAGGAGAAGGAAGCCAGACGGAAAGCAGAACAAGTGTGGAGACAAGGGGACTGCCCCAAATCTGACAGGCAACTTGTAGGTGAAGGAAAAAGAAACACAAAGAGCACAGGTCTCCCTCCCCCCCCCCCCTTCGCCACGGTGAATGTGCTGTTTCACCTTTCCGGTATCCAGTTTTCAAGCCCTCGAACCACCGGCTTCCTATCCTAACGGGATTAAAGGGATTCCCCACCCCCGCCCCACTCATGGTCAGATCTGAGGAATACCAGGAGGAAAAATTAAGTACGTCGAATCTAGGGTTAAGTTTGTTTTGGTATGGAACGCGGCCAGTAGGTATTCAAGTATAAGTTTTTTGATGATGGGTCGAGGAGAATGTTGTTTTTAGAGGAGTTTATGGTGTTGAGAGTAAGAAGAGTCTTGTAGAAGGGAGAGGAATTTAATTTAATTGAAAAACTGAGTCATTCAATGTGCATCTTTTAACCTTGAAAATAGTACGTAGCACGGTAGTGTGAATAGTGCTGAATTTATTGAAAGTTGGATTTGGTAGTACCGAGGGGGGGGGGGGGAACTACTATAATCAAGGGTCGGAGATGCTGGTGATGAATTTGTTATTGTTGTCGAGGACTTTAATGAAATTGTTGTGTCTCCATGCTGGCCGAGTTGATGTGCTGTTTGCGGATAAGTTTGTCGTCAATTGTAATCAGCAGGAAATTTCTTCTTCTTTACCTTCGTTAATGGAGTGACATGGGGAAACTTTTTTTTTTTTGCTGGAAGGCCAAAAGGACAATATTGTCTGCAAATTGACTGAGGTGAGTGGAATAGTGGACTTTATGTATTGGAATGTTATTTACCGGTGCGTAGAGTGTATACAAAAGCGAACTTAGGACAGAACCTTGAGGTGTGCCCGCGTTCAGACAAAAAACCAGAATGCGAGGCATTCACACTCGCGAATATGGACCGAATTGCAGATCTAAACGGACTGTGGCATCACTCAAGTAATGCACTGCGGTTTACTGCTTATGATAACCGTAGTACTAGTAGTCTAGGGACGTAAAAGGAGCACCAATATCCAACGAACTAACGATTGAAACGCGTACAAGGATATGCGCAGAAGTCAGTCTACGACTACGACTAGGAGCATGACGAGTTCGTTCGCTAACTTAGACTCGAGTAGAGTTAGCCTAGCCTAGCAGTTACAACTTATGACACATTGGGCTAAGTTCCAGTAAACTTCTACTCGATCATGGCACGATACATACGTTTGAAAAGACAGTAACCGTACGCTTATTACACCATTATCTTTAGGCCTAGTGTCAATGACAATTTTGAAGAAAAAGACAACACGGTCAGCCACGATAACACACATTTGCCAATCTTTTCTACCCTGCCTAGTGGAACTGACAGTCAGGTGGACACGTACAGTGTAGTCGTCCACTCGCATGTATGCAACACGTACGGAAGTATAGTAGCACGGCACACACACGAGCACATTATGAAGATAAATATGCAAAGTTTGACAGAACAGCTCGACGCGTTACCACCTGTTGTCGTTCTTTTTATTGAGATATAAAACAAACCAGTTTGTTATCAAGTAGTATTAACCTCCTGGGTTGAAATATTGACAAGTGAATTTCAATACTACATTTCTCTATCAGAAAAAAATAGAATCCAAAGTCCGCTACAATCTATTTCAAACATTTCAGAATACCGACAGTGAAGCGTTGAGATTTTCATACGGAACAGCCATTCGCAAAACGGTGGAACGGGCTGTTATTCATGTTTTACAGTCGTTTTGTTGTGCAATCCCTCAAAATGTTAGTGTTTACAACGTAATAGTCTACAAACTGTTCTAAAAAGCATACAATAATTCTTATTCACATTTAAAAGTTTCGTTTTAAGTAATTTTATTTGGTTAAATTGAAAGAATTTTCAGTCATACAAAGGAAAGACTGTCAAGAGGCTGAAACACGACTGCTATACTTCGCTATTCGCTCGTAAAAAAGGGTTAGCACTAAAGGGATCAGAAGAGTGCAATTAACTAGGGAGATTGTATTTACATAGTCTATAAGGAAGAATGTGGTGCCAGGTTTTATCAAAAACTTGAGTCAGCATCGAGGAAAACTGCTGCAGAATGTTCTTTCGATGACGCTTTCGGTGAGACGGACAGTTAGCCTTTAATATTGTGATATTCGTAGCTTCGATACTAAAAAGTGCTTGTATTATTCAAACAAAAAGTCTGAATTTCTTTTTCAAGAAAGGTAAAGAATTTGAGAGACAACTATCAAGAAGCAAGAAAGATGTATATTGTCTCTCCCAGCCAATCCTCACATGATATCATACATATTTATGCCTTCTGGAGAGTACAACTCCTAACCTGACAGTATCTCTGTTTATACCATTATATCCTCATGCCTTATGCCTTCTCGAGAGGACACACCCTGTCCATTATGGTATATCTGGATATGAGGTGATGTTCTGTCATGCAGAAAAGGTCTTCTCGAGACATGATTTTAGCACATTATGTGTATTTTGTGAGGAATAGGTGTCTCTACCCTTAAAGAGGAGAATATTCACTACTTGAGAGTGCATATCACCCAATCCATAGGCTAACATAATATCATGCATTTTGACAAGTCTCAAGACTTGTACCTCCTGATCTTTTCTAATGTCTCTGACTATATCCATAACCTTGTCAGATCTATCAGGTATGATACAGAAGTATTTTGAGACACGAATGTGAAACCTACCAAGACAAAAGTATGGATTTGCGTGCATGTAGCAATGATTACTCTCTTTCGAATAATGATATTTATTTCTCACCCGTCCTCCCATCTCACAGGGGAGGAAGTGAATTTATTTTACAGAAAAAAAAAATCACATTAGTTAAACCAATATTCGTGGACACAGAAAGATACAATTCAAAATAAGTGAGGCAGAAGGGTGAGCCTTCCTTTTAAGAAATAAGTTTTTCACAGATAGAAATTCAATTTTTGTGTTACTCAAGAATAATTTGTTCACCAAAGCTTAAAATGATAAATATTTTTTTCGTAACTCATGTTACGCATTATATTTTGAGGAGATGAAGCTATTGCTGATGTTGTTTATTGGAGACACAAAATGGTTTAACAACTGCTTAAGCTATTAGCTTTGCATTCCATGCCATGCAATATTTCCCTTTAAGTTTTGAACGGTACCCTCCACGTTGAATTAGTGGAACAGATTATGACGTCATTCATTAGCTAAGCCCCGCCCCTTTGGAATATAAATCAGTCTAACTAAGAGCACTCTTAACATGTGAACTGGGTTGAACTGGGTTATTTGGGACCCCTTGAAATTTAGGTGGATAAAAAAAAAAAAAACACGCACACGGAAACAAACTTAGTTTGAACTCAGCTTGTTAAGACGTTGAATATTAAACTCCAGTGTATGTAGTGATAGGTTATCCAAGCGGTATGGATGATTGATCTCCACAGTTCAGTTTATTTAGTCGTTTCCATCAGACGGATTAAACGAAACGGATACGAATGAAAGGTCAGTTTAAAATTCCCCAGCACAAAACGAAAGACCTGACAGACCCGAAACCAAGTCAGATTCACAAGGGGAGGGGGGGGGGGGCAAATGGGAATATTGGTGGTCGTTATAATAGCTATTCGATCAATTTGGCTCATTGCGTGCATTGCAATCCAAACTATGGCCTCTTGTTATCTGCACTCGCTTTACTTTACCCGTTTTCCCCTTCATTTTTTTTTTCTCTGAACTATGCGCCGTTCAGTAAACTGTGGTGTAGTAGTTCTGCTATAACGATGATTCGACCCAAAACTGTCTCAGAGGCTACATGTGACATATTGATAATAATTTTTTTCACTTTACAAAAAGGAAAAAAAAAACAACATTTTATTGGTTACCCCATCCGGCTTCCTTGGTTACGGACATGAGGAGTGTTGTTACGGACATCGGATCGTGAAGCTTAGCAACATTAATACTGAACAAATATTTCTTTTTTTTTTTTGCAATCATTTATATAAGTCATAGGTTTAGACAACTGATCAGTTCATTATGCAAATATCGACCGACGGGGACAACGTTCGGTGAAACGTGACAAATGGTCATAAAGTCAAATAATTTTGTGCAATTTTAAAGCTAGATTTCTTTACACTTGCAGTCTTATGGAATATCACATGAGTCCTGTCGTACATGGAAATTTCTTTGTCACGTCACACAATGCATATTCTACCAGTAAAACTTTTGAACTTATTAAATTTATGTGCCGTGGGCTACATATTACATATAAGGATTATTTGCCCTCTCCTGCAAATTTAATTTCCTGGTACACTGTATTGTGGCAAAGTGTTGCAATCGGCGGAGATAAGGCATCTTTTAACTATTACAGCCGGCAATATGTCTCTTCCTTTTCTAGTTTTTCTTACCACAGAGTTTGATAGGGTAATTCACCGTTCGTCCATTACCATTCGTAATGCAGCGTATACGGCAACTTTCCACGTGAAAGCCGTAGCACATTAGAAATTCAATTTTGACAAACACTGATGACTTTGAAGATTTTTAAAAGGTATCCTTAGTGCCCCCTTTAGCTATAGCGTATAGACAGAATGTTTATACGTCAGGGGGTCCTTATATTTCACTCATGCAGAAGATTCATTTTAATTTATTTATTATTAATTCGATTCTAGTTAATTCTAAGTTGAAAAATAAAGGTTCAGTTTGATCACAAGGAAAGACTCTACGGCACCGCAGAGCATTTGGTTTTGTGTCACGTGCTTCATTAAAATTCCGTGATGTGTGTGATTGGAATACATTCACACGACACACTGATATAATTTAGTGTCGATATTCGAAGTTCTCCACTGATTTTCAAATGGACGGAGGGGGGCGGGAGGTGGGTAGCCCTGCAGCCTGAAGCAAGAACCCGATCGCGAGTCGCGATGTTGAGGTAGGGGGTCAAACTCAGCCCTGAAATCTTTGATAATTGAGATGCTAAATGGCAAAAATTATGTTTCTGATAGAGACGAGTAACTTTTCTTTTTTTTTTTCGACCCAGCGGATGTGGGGACTCATTATTTAGGGGACGGTCACTTTTTCTCGGCTGTAACTTTTAATAGAAGGGCAACCCCCTGTGGACAATACTAATGTTGTAATTATGTTTGTGTACTACATTGGGAAAAGACATTACCAAAGTAGGGTTAATGGGGGTATTTCTAATCTGTGAGAAATATTAACATAACGTTACGACACTGATCCTGGATAACAGAATATTAGTATACGGAACAAGAGGCAGCCTTCATTATACTAACTTATTGAAATAGCTCTATATTAGAAACAGGAGTCCACTTCTCCTTTTTTCTTCTATGTCGTAACTGCCATCGTTGATCGTGGATCAGAAGTTCATTCGACTACATTGCGGTTTAAAATCAGTCACGTGACGTTTAATTACCTTACCGGAATAACCGCAACCACGTAGTTAATTAGGTTATGCGACTTGTAACGTAACATTTACTCCCGCTGGAAAGTCTCAGCAAAAGTCATTTCGCGGAACTGGTACTGAGGAGTGATGTCCAACTGCTTGCTGAATATTAAGAAATGAGGCTTTCTCTTTCCCATCATAGCGAGATCAAAGGGAGGATACTTCGATCTCCTGTCCCATTGGAAACTAAAGATTTGTTATGATGTAGGATATCTGAAAAATGACATCATCGAATGGACGCCATTATTTTCAAGTCTCAAACTTTGTAAGTACTTGATCCATTTCGTGATTGAATTCGACATTTTTCAGTCGATGTTTGCAGATAACAACATAAGCTTTCCCTACCACCAAAATCGTGACGTCTTATGTACACAATTACCCATAATCAACAACATTAAGGATATAGCAATTTTACTGTACATTTTCCATGGACGTGAATGCATCTCCAAGAGTGCATGAGGGGGACTTTTCGCAATTTATTAATCGTCGCCCTGGGGAGGGAGTCTAAGGGGGTGATTCCTTCCCTTTGAGAAAAAAAAATGAGAAGGTGTTTGCATGGCAAATGCTGTAATATTTGGTCAAAATTTAACTTTAAAAATGTAGTGCCAATTTCGCAGTCTATGTCATATTGTTCACCTTTTATGTAAAAAGTTGGAATCCTGTCATCGTTATGTCCTACTCCAAAATCAGGGATTGTATTGGCGGATCTTCAGTAGGTATTCTGAACACATACGATCATTGGGAAATTTCATAAAAGGAAAATCATCCCCCATGTGTGCAACCTAATGTGTAATAGCTATTTTTTCATCTGCACTTAGGTACTTCTCTGACTCCGAAAAACAGTCGTAAATAGTGTGATCAAATGACAAACTGTAAGTTGGTTACAATATTAATAAGTGAGATCAAAGAACTGTACTAGCCTAGTAGAAGAAGAAGTAGTAGTATAGTGGGTAATACATTGAATGAATAAATTGTAAGTGGCTCACTACATATTCAGGTAAGAGGTTTTTCAGTTGCTACACTGCAGGTACAGGTAAAGATATATGATTAGGCTTATGAATAAATTCGGAGTTAAATCATAGAATTTCTATGAGTTGCGTAGAGTCCTTCTTGCCAGTGTCTTTACGTAGCAGAACACATGTCATTCGTTACAAGGAATTCTGTAAACGACACAGTTGTCAGTCCATTGGTCAGCGGAAAACAAATGATATGGTCACCGTATGGCCACAACCTTGAATTACAACAAAGGAAAATTGACGATGTGGACGTCTGAAGTCAAGAAGTGCCCTCAATATTCTATGTTTTCACCGTTCCTCTCAGTTTTAGCTTTCATCACTTCGGAAAAGTGAAAGGAGACATTTTAGAGGTGTCCCCCTCTTAAAAAAAATGAGGGAGACTTGTCCCCTCGTCCTCCTTCCCCCATACCACGATCCGTACAATGCAAAACATGCCCCCCCCCCCCCCGGCCTGAAGCCCTAATCGCCTACGTTTTATTTCAAAGACGGATGTTTGAACAGGAATCTTTCATACTGGTCATATTTCGACTAATTGTCCACAGTAACCCTGAAAGATCCCCTTCAGAATTACACCTTTTAAGTAGGTCTTTATCGTATTACCGGTAAATTTCGACTTTGCAACGTGAAATTATTCTTCTTTATTCTTCTTTCTTTTCTTTTGTTTCTGGCAACTTGGAAAAAGTTCGTTGTCAGCAAAAAAAAAAAAAAAAAGTGTTGAAAATGACATTATAACAGTTACGATAAATTCGATATGCAGTGATACCTCCCTTGAAGTTTCGGCAGTTCCCCGGGTTAAAGATCTGCAATGTTTTATGTTTACATGAACCGTATAACAACAAGATGCATAATTTATCCGGACGATGATCAAAGACTGAAGAATTAAGAGAACTGACATTGACAAAATATGTTTGAATATTTAACAACGCATTATCGAAAGCGTTACTTAGATGTATTAGAGACAAAAAACATCAGGAAACCATGTACTTTAAAAACGTGGAAACGTCTTTTTTTGTGTGCAGTTTACTTCGAAATTCCAATCGAATGTGCTAACATTGTACAATGTCTTGAGCCAGTGGAGATACTTAACTATCGAAACCTTTGTAGTTACACGATGTGTATGCTTCTGCTTAGTATATTAAGCGAATCGAAGCGGTACGGTCATTTCCAATAGCTAATTATGATTCGTATATACACGTTACCACGGCAACGACATGACTACAATCAAATAAATAAATGCACTTTCAATGAAGAATTGAAGATATTACAAGCAGCAGAGAAAGTACGTGATCAACAATAGCAGGAAATGTTAAATAGGTTGTGACAGACACAGCGGAATATAATAGCTTATAACTTTCTGCACAGAGTACTATAAACTGTACAGCATGCGTATGTTCATAACACGTCATCTTTCACTGGTGGGTCTTTAACTTCTCAGCCAACAACAACAACCACAACCAGTGGTTTGAATTTCAGACACTCACGCAGTTCCTAATAATCACTGGTCCCTGACAATCAGCAACGGAAGTAACTCAGGTCCTTCATGTAAAATAAAATTGACAAAGTACCCACTACTTTGCGCAAGTTAAACATCCCAAAACAGGAAAGAGTCAGCTTCACGTTCTGAACTTAAAGGCAGTCACTCATCATCCCACAGCAACATTTTTGGGTAGGGGTAAGCACAATTCTCAATTGGTTCTTCTCTTTGATTGACAGTAAATTGAAAAGAAGCAGAGTACCGCACTCCATATTACACAGTATGTGGGGGGGGGGGGGAGGGGTGCTTTAATGTGGCCCTTCTATTCTCACCACCATATGCGGCATTTACTAAGTAATATGAGGATTGTGTTTAAGTGATTCATCTTCATGTTAATTCAACTTTCTTTTTGTTTAAAGAAAAGTGGACCTGAAGGGAATTGCAGCAAGGTTTAAACATGTTTATAGTCTAACTTAGCTGTAATGATGTAAGACAACTGTCTGCTTAGATAGGGACTCTACATCTTGAGAGGGACTCACCCAAAATTAGGTCCTTACTAATGGCGCTACAGTGAACCTTTTAAGTTAAGCACCCATCTTGGTATCAGACGGAAAATAATCTACCTATACGTAGGTAGATAACCAAGTTGACAGACCTGAAAAAAACTGAATCACAGAAAGTAAAGAAATTTCACTCTGCTTCAAAAAAAAAAAAAAAACATTTTTGCCTTCTAACTTTCAAACATTTTTAGGAAAAGGTCACACATTGCACGTGGCCTGTGTTGAGTTTCCCTCAGGTCTTTCTGAAAGCCGTTACTTATTTTCTGTTCTTTTAGGAAATGATCCTTAGTTTTCATGATCTATGAGAGAGTGAGGTGATACGAAGCAAACTATCAACCAGAATGCGAGGCATTCACACTCGCGAATATGGACCGAATTGCAGATCTAAACGGACTGTGGCATCACTCAAGTAATGCACTGCGGTTTACTGCTTATGATAACCGTAGTACTAGTAGTCTAGGGACGTAAAAGGAGCACCAATATCCAACGAACTAACGATTGAAACGCGTACAAGGATATGCGCAGAAGTCAGTCTACGACTACGACTAGGAGCATGACGAGTTCGTTCGCTAACTTAGACTCGAGTAGAGTTAGCCTAGCCTAGCAGTTACAACTTATGACACATTGGGCTAAGTTCCAGTAAACTTCTACTCGATCATGGCACGATACATACGTTTGAAAAGACAGTAACCGTACGCTTATTACACCATTATCTTTAGGCCTAGTGTCAATGACAATTTTGAAGAAAAAGACAACACGGTCAGCCACGATAACACACATTTGCCAATCTTTTCTACCCTGCCTAGTGGAACTGACAGTCAGGTGGACACGTACAGTGTAGTCGTCCACTCGCATGTATGCAACACGTACGGAAGTATAGTAGCACGGCACACACACGAGCACATTATGAAGATAAATATGCAAAGTTTGACAGAACAGCTCGACGCGTTACCACCTGTTGTCGTTCTTTTTATTGAGATATAAAACAAACCAGTTTGTTATCAAGTAGTATTAACCTCCTGGGTTGAAATATTGACAAGTGAATTTCAATACTACATTTCTCTATCAGAAAAAAATAGAATCCAAAGTCCGCTACAATCTATTTCAAACATTTCAGAATACCGACAGTGAAGCGTTGAGATTTTCATACGGAACAGCCATTCGCAAAAACGGTGGAACGGGCTGTTATTCATGTTTTACAGTCGTTTTGTTGTGCAATCCCTCAAAATGTTAGTGTTTACAACGTAATAGTCTACAAACTGTTCTAAAAAGCATACAATAATTCTTATTCACATTTAAAAGTTTCGTTTTAAGTAATTTTATTTGGTTAAATTGAAAGAATTTTCAGTCATACAAAGGAAAGACTGTCCAGAGGCTGAAACACGACTGCTATACTTCGCTATTCGCTCGTAAAAACGGTAAAATGAATTTTATTACGGCACCATAGATCCACCGTAGAATAGTAATTGTGGCCACCCATTTCGACGTAATGAAAATACGCTTTTTCATTTAGACTACAGTACTTACTTTTTATTTTTGTATTTTAACCCTTTTTTCTCTCTTTTCGATGGGTTTGGTTAAATGGAGCTTAACAAAACTTCTTTATGACAACATAAACTGGAAAAAGGATAAATTAGGCTTATCATGAATGACCCATTACCGTCAAAGGGAATGCTGTTAATGGTATTCTCTCCACAGGCAAACACATTACACACATATACACACATACGATACACAGAAAGACACATAAGCACAGTATACGCTGCCTATATTGTTCAGTAAGTTGGTGACTTGTTCATGTATGTATTAACTCCAGTCTATTGGCTGTTCAATGGTGCATGCATGTTCTTCGCGGACTGTTAAAGTAGGGCGACCGTTTAGCCTATCCTAATGTTTTCTCTACATATGTCTCTATGTGAAATGTCGTAAGCTTTTAAACAGGAACCGCCAATAGCATTTTATAGTAAAATGACGTAGCCTGCGCACTACTCTCATACACGTCTTATTCACAAACATTAACACAACATTGAACAGAAGTTCACCTTATAGTCCAAATGTTTTCCCAAATGTTTTCGTCATTTATGTAATGCATCTTTTTAGAACGTATGTTTGATCAGTGAGCAACAGACTTACAGCAGTATGGTCAGTCGGAGTGGACAAAAGTCTTCAGATATTCTTCGAATTTGTTAAAACTGAAACCATTTGGCCCTAGTGGAAGATAACATACATACTTCAACAGAAACAGACCAGGGTACACATAGTGTTACGTTCAAACAGCATGATTTGCGGATCTGTAAAAACAGAAAAAAAAGGACTAAAACATATCCCCTGAGATAGTGTTTCAACCTTACAATATGGCATATTTTTTCTATTACGTGGTGGTCACATATACCATTCCAACCATAGCGTCTCTTTAAGAGTGATTTACAGAGCAGAGGCAATTTAAGCACATAAACCTAATTGCTGAAATAGTGATCAAATAAAGGTTAGATGGAGATGGAGCTGGAGCTTCACTGGAGCTGATAAAGCAAGTACTTCAGGCCCGTTCTAAGTTAAAATCCTTAACATTCGATTGATATAAATCTATATGGAGCCAATTATAAGTTTTGACATTTCTCGCCAAAACGAGAAAACAAAGAATGGAGGAAGGAAAATAGAGAAGAAACAGAAAGAGAGACTCAAGTCTATTCTCACAATTTTGTGATATATCTTTTTCAACATTAGTGTCCATACTAAAATCACGTGATTGTCTAAATACCTTAATACATGTCACGTGCGTAGATCACCTCACGATTGTCTTCACAAATCTAAAGTTACAGGAGGATGTACATATCCATATTGAAAAGTCTATACATGAAGTTACTGCGTATCCTTCTTCCAAATGAACCATAGGTATACTTGTTGGACATGGTTATGAATCTATAACACGTTCAAATTAGGTGGGACGAAAACATCTCTTTAAGTCAACAGAAGACGCATCTTGGTTTATATGTCCTTCTGTGTGATTGGTTCAATGGAATGAATATGCATGATGTCACAAGATTTATACTAACAGCATTGTGTGTCACAAAACCTCTGACAGAACGTACATTGTTCCATTTACTCATTGCGCAGTCACAAGTCATTCTGCAGTGTCAAATGCAATGTCACATGTTGTCATTTTTGGTCTCAATGCCATTCCATGTCACTGATTCAGTGTCACAGAACGACCACAAGCATATTTTCTTTTTAGGTAAAAACATTAAGAAAGTTGGAGTGACTATTTAAAGGGGTTGAGTTAGATCACGTAATTGGTGATATTTTATCCCACCTGTTGAATATTACTCACATACAGATGGTAAATAGTCAAACTAAGAGATTCTGAAGATCTGATACACAACTGAAGCAACAGTGATAAGGGTAATAAAGAATCAGAGTCACCTAATGCAAATCGGTGACCACTGGCAGACATTTTAACCATAAGGTACCAAGCACACGCAACCCAGTTCACGAAGAGCTGCAATTTCTTTGAGTAACCATAGGAATAAATACATGACTAAACAGGCTAGTTAGAGGTAATGGAATGCAAAGGTTTCCTTCAAAATTGTTACAGACCAAAAAAGAAAAAAACTGTCCCAAAAATTAAACAAAATCAGAGATATTTAACGAAGCTTGATGTTTAAGGAGGTTGAAGTGGATATTCAAGTAGATATCGAATCGCCTACTATCACTATATGGTAGTTTTATCGCTCTAGGATGTTTGCAGTTAGCGATAATGCTAAAAAAAATGTGGTTTTGGTTTCCGTTACCTTTGACCGTTGACCTATGACGTCATTAGTCTGGCGGACACTACATCTTATACACGTGCAGCTACCCAACAAGTTTGAGGTTCATCCGACTTACCTCTAGAAGGAGGTAGTGACACACGCACACGCACACACACTTGGCCCCCCCTTCGCACCCCTCTTACCTTGGTGGGTAATCTCGATTCATGTCATTTGTAAACCATGAGGAATACCCCCACATAAGGACTACTGACCGATCAAATTTCAGTCGAATACCACCAGGGGTGTATGGTGAGCTACCATTTAAGTGTCATTTTGGGGACTTAAACGCTCAACAAAATACAACATCTTCTCCCTGTTTACCGAGATTAAATAATTATTGTTTATTAATAGAATAAAAATCAGGACATCTTCAGCACATGGGTATAGTATAAAAGTGCAAATTTATCCCCATTTTGCATCTAACCCTTCGAGACAGCAAAAAAAAAAAAAAAAAACCAAAGAAGGGAGGGAGGGAGGGATACCCTCTTCCCTTATACCCTCCCAAGGGCACTGATCAAGAATTGAAACGATGAATCTACTTAGCCCCCCTCCCCCACACACTAAAACCATGGTAACGCTTCCTATGTGGGTATTTAAGGGAGTTAAAGTGAATTTTTAAGGAAGTTAATGTGGACATTTCGTGACATTAATGTAGATATTTCAGACAGATGAAAAGTTACGTATTCGTATAAGTAACCGCAACATCAGAAACAAAGTCAAAAAACACTTTTTACTACAAACGTGGTGCCAATTGGTATTCCTTTCTTCAGATACTCTTCCAAATAATGATTTGTTCCCCGACACCCTGATTCTTCACCAAAACAATGTCCCTTTAATCAAGTTTTCTTTATAAACAAAATAAATTTTTACCTTCGAGCTTCATTTGTATTCACAATGACGAATAAATCGTGACATTCCTCCATCTATTTCGTCCGGTTGGCCTCAGTCGTATTCCGCCGTCGCGTTTTGTATGGGAGTTCATCGTCCTGTTGTCACACTTGAGGTACATCAACACTCACCAATGGATAGGCTCAACTGCGTGTACGCATATTAACGTATTCAAGACCACACGTGATGTTTATTGTCCTAGGGCCGTTCGCAGTGACGTATAACACTAATAATGAAGTCAGGCATAATTGCTGCCTATATTGTCATGTTTCATTTATGGCCATCTGTCACTGTCCTGTTTCGGCGGTTGGTCAACCACTCATGTAATGGATACAAACCGATGAAGCGAAATGTTCGTGATCATGTCGCCATTACGCATCACAGTTGTGTAACACAACTAACACGATCTACATATGTGTCAGTGTGATTGTATATATATATACAGCCCCAACAATTCCATTCACTACATGCACAGCAACAGATGACACACATAGGCTCGTAACAGTCGTTGTTATGCATATAATTTTTCACCTTCCGTCCAATATCCTCCTCGTGGGAGACATGTTTTTAAGTTGCCACCTTTCATTGCCTTCTTTGAAAAGAATCATCTGACCTGTCGGCTTCTGCTTGTTTACACTTGGGGATTGCTCGATGTTTTAAATTATTCGGTGTTCAGAAATCAATCTTCTACAGGCAAAAATGTTACTGGAAGCTTAAGAAGACAAATTAAAGACTCCGAGTTAGGAATCAATCTGCAGTATCTGTCATAATATGATGATAAATGGTAGCCTTATGAAATCACTTCTACAACAACAAAAACTGGGGCCTCTGCAGATTGGGAAGGCTTTTATACGTGTCTAGCTTTCTGTTTATATTTTGTAGGTCTGTGGGATAATATTTGGAATAATACAGCAAATGAAGAGCATAACTTAATTGAAACATTGGTTCTCTCTACTGATTAGGATATACCTTAAAGTAGGATGTGCTGTCTGAAGGAATTAAAATAGCCTTTACGGTTGATCTTCTATCATTTTCTGTCATTTGATACCAATGTGGATAATAACAGGCCATGGCAGGTTTCTTTCATTGAAATTTTCATTAATCAGAGTGTTCATTACGGTACTAGAAAGAAGAGCGATTTAGTTTTTTCGGGTAAAAAGTTAGCGGAACTGGACCCTGTGGTAAATGTGCGGCACTTCCATGTGAACACTGCTACAACGAAACGCCTACGCAAAAACATTTGCTTTAGAAATTAGGTTATACGTGGACAAATATACCTGTACAGGAGTTTTTATAACTTTCTGCAACTATAAGAAGTATAAGGAGTCCTGTGGTGTACTTTGGAAAAAGCAGGAATAACAGCACATCCTGCTTTAACATGCAGTCATTTATCGTTATCGAATGAATTTGTGGTCGAAAAGCAACCATCTTATGGCTTTCTAAAATGGCTCGATTGTCAAATAAAGTCATTTCGGACCACTTGGTAAATCCTTCTAGCAAATATTGAATTTTAAACAATCATGTCCCGCCTTTTCTTCCCATTGCAATCTGCATCATACGCACAGTTTCACAAATGCGTGGTGTACTATTCGCAAACAACGTGCATTAAAAAAAAACAGTACAACATTCATTTTTATTACTGATGAAAACAAAGTTTGACATTACATTGCCTCAGGCGTTAAAATTATTGTCATCAGCTACTGAATAATTGAACACTGAGATGTCATGGTGATACTCGTTATACATATGGATTGCTCTGCAGGAGGTACTAGTGTGTAAGTTACGGGAAAGCTGCTGCGTGGTGTAAATGCCGTTATGATATTTACATGAGGAACTGATATCGGTGCGGCTTGAAGAAAACCCGATGTTTTTTTTTGGTTTAAATGTAATTCTAATCTTGTTGAAACTGTAATAAATTCCCAGCTTATAATTGGAACGGCAAACGACCAAGGTTATGCTACGCAAATGGGTAGTCTTGGTTTTTGCCATAGCATGTATTTCGTTCGTTACATTTATCCATGTACCTAGACGTCTGAGTTTACCCACCATCCCCCACTTTCCCCTCCCACGGAATTCATGGGAATGCTGTGAGTAAATTTCAAAAGAATTCTTTCAGATTTTTTTTTATTGAAATAAGCCGTTTCTTTCACAAAAGAATCGCAGTTTAAAAACCAATATTTGTTGACACTGAATGATAGATTTGAAAAATAATAAGGAAGATAAAAAAGGAAAAATAGAAAATAAGGAAGAACTTTGACAATCTTTTAAAAATTAAGTCTCTAACAGATAGAAATTCAGTAATTTGTTGCTCAAGAATAATTTACTCACCCAACCTTTAAAAAATTTAAATAATGCATCTTCAGTATCTCATCTTATGCATACTTTTTTTTTTGAGGAGATGAAACTGTTGCTGGGGTTCATCGGTGGTAATGAACCCCAGCAATTGGTAATTTAACAATGAATACGCCATGTGGGTGCATTGTAAACGCTCCGTACTTCTTTTAAGACATTTGTTTGCGCTTAAGAGGAAAGAATTAAAAACAATCAGATGTCAAAAATGTGTCTCTTTCGGTTTCGTGTTCCTCCGAGAAGATCCTTCTAACTGTGCTACGTCTTTCATGTTTTCTGTAATGTGCGCTTACAGAGGAAAATTTCTATAAAAACGTTGACGTATGATTTCTTTCTTATTTTCTTTTCTTGAAACGAGAGACCATATTTTCTTACACTTGTTCATATGCTAATGTGTATTCTTTTCTTTTCCAATCTGTAATGCCGTTTGCAGATATCATTTGGTTTTTACAGGAACAGATGGACTAGGAATTTTTTTTTTTTACTTTTTCCTGCTCTCTTTACAGCTTTTTCTGATCGTATTTTGTTGGACATTTTTACCACAATCTGAAAATAAAATGTATTAATTCGTCTGGTCGTTTGTTGATAGTTAACTGATTTTTTTATGAACAAGTAACTTCTGTAATTCTTTGCTTTCTTCCTATTTGTTATTGTAATTAGTGGTAGTAGTAGTAGCAGCAGCAGCAGTAGTAGTAGTAGAAGACTAGTAGAAGTAGGCTAGTAGTAGTAGAAGTAGTATTAGTCGTAATAGTAGTAGTTGCAGCAGCAGGTTTGCGACTATTTTAACAACTTGTTTCCTTCAATCAAACTTCCCCACCATAGTATGGATAATAGAATACAGGGCAGAAATTACCAAAACCTCGACTCACCCCTCAGTATCTATTAAGTTTATGGAACTTCATTTTTACATTTATGTTTTTTTTCTTTTTACTTTGCTCCCTTATCGTCAACCTAGTGATACTTTCGAGACTTCTCGCACAACCCGTTTCGATGTGTCGTTAATCTACTTGTCAATCACTTAGTCCCTCAATGTTAGTTAATCTTAAGAAAAATTTTAGTCTTCAGCAAAGATATGAAGTAGTTTAATCTAGCAGAAAAAAAGGTAAAATGTCTTCCACACATGGTTTCTTCTTTTAACATCTTCTTATCATCTTCTTTTTTTTTTACCGAAGTATATGAAGATGATTTATATGTCATTTAATTTTCATCTCAATTTGATAATGTCTCGATAATGGCCTAAACGTGCATCATTTGAAATCTAAGATCATTTTGTAGATTCGATTACATTTTAAAAGAACTTAAAATTTGTTCAGAGTGACATCGAGGCTAGGTTAAATCAAATCTCTTCGAGCGTCAATCTGTCCGATACTCCACCCTATTGACTTCATTCAATCCTCACTAAATCACGCCTACGTCGATAAGTGGTACCCCGATTTAAAACAATTAATGTCAAAATAATCAATCAATTTGCATGGAATATACAAAAATATATAAAAAAACGACGAGGATGACGGTGACACAGTGTTACTATAGGATGATGGTACCTTTGGTGTTTTTTTTGTGTAAGATGCGTATGTTGTCACATCTCTCTAAAGATGTTGTCTATTTCGAAACATCACTTGGATTGGCGGAACTTGCCTCACCTTGTTTTATAAACGACAAATTGATTGGTCCTAACATTCTCGTTGCGCCTGCGTAGTCCGATTGATATTCCCCATTGCGATGGCGCTGTAAGCGTAATCAATAAGTGAAACAATTGTGTTCCAAACAGTAATGGAAATATGTATGGAAAGTAGATTTCTTTTTAGTAAGATACAACGTAACCATATCTGGTACTACATGAACGGTGTACGAGCCTTTTGAAATCTGTTCCGGTATTGACTTCTGACCCAGAAACAATATAAAATTATTCAAATATACGTAAATGTACATTAATAACGGATTGGCCATATCTTACGCAAACAATACGTACTTATATGAATAGCCTACCTAGTCATGGTTTTACAACTTTTCTTACTTAGATACAAATGAACCTGCAAGTACCTTTCGGTACACGAAATAATATGACTAGGATTGGCTTTCAATGGCGCATAAACGTGTGACAATCTCGTACAGTTGTCTACAGCAGCCATGCGTATCACTATAGATAGTTTTTCGAAGTTATTATCTGCAACATTGGCACTTTGCCAAGAACTTCTGATTGAAACGATATTAAAGTAGTCCAAGAGGTCCCAGCTATCTGTTGCATTCTCTATGCAAACGAATCAGCCATTTTAACTTTATAATACAATATTATTCTTTATATATAAGTCAGCTGTTTTTTTTTTTTTCTTATACAGTGTGCATTACACGGTTTGCTAGGGAAATAAATGACAAATTTGTTGTCATTCAGTCGCTGTTATGCATATTTTCTGTTCGTTTTTTTAAACAAAATTTGTATTTGAAAATTAATTCTGTCTAAAACCTGCCAATGCGTGAAATCATTAATATTGATAAAATGGTAACACGACCTTTCTAAGTAATATGTAAGAAATTACTGATGGGACGTTAACATCGTGTAACCTGCATTTTTTTTTTTTTTTGACAATCCCTTCCGCTGTAAGGGGGAGAAGCATAATCTTGGAAGTGGCTAATATCATGAGCACTTTTTCTTTATGATGATGACGTTGATGATATAACAATGGTGATGAAGACATGATGATCAATAATGATGATGTGAAATATTTAAGATGTCTATCATTCTCTCTCGTATATCCTAAAGGAGAAGGAAATCCTGGGAATACATTTACGAAAATGAAGTAGAAGTGTCTGACAAACATCTTCCCAAAGTCTCATTCAGGAATATTGTTTCCTATTGATCCAAGTTACACACTTTTGAAATCAAGAAAAAAGGTGCTGCCATTTGTGTCCAAGTTGAATGTAAAGCAACTTGAGTCAGTCGAATTATGATCTCACATAACCACTGAGAGCAGTCGTTTTAATTTATTTCTTTGTGTTCTTCACCTATAATTTCCATAAGTCTGTATGTGTATACTTGTACACATTTTGTGTTGAATTACTGATATGCAGCATCATGCAATAATCTGATTTAATCCAGAGGGGAAGCTACCATATGGTCAGGGGCGGTCCCCCTCCTCCCCCCCCCCCCCCCACTCGAATGGATTACCGACGCCCTTTCGGCTTTTCACAAAAGAAGAGGAAAAATCAAAAAGATAAAAAAGCTAAGAATGAGAAAAAAAATGAAAGAGAAGGTATAGATAATGCAAACTTAAGTACTTCAGGGCTCCCCGCATTGAGGTAATGATGATGGTGTTGCTAATTTTCTGCTTTCAAATTCAAGCAAGTACAGTATTCATGAAGAAATGTTCAAATTTGATCAGACTTTTTTCAGCGATCTGACTTTTTTTTTTTTACAGAAACTCCCAAATGAGATTAATTTTTCATCCGTGAAAATACTAACAATATACCATTTTCTGGAGCTTACTTGCTGAGCCTTAGAAGGGCTGTTTCAGACAATCTACTAATAGAGGGGACTTATTATTTTTTTTTTTCCCTGATACGTTCCCCTCCAAACGATTTTGGGGTCATCGATTTTGGACTCCTAGAGTCTTGAAACAATTCTCAGTTCAGCCTTGATAAAAACTTACGGCTGCACCAATGCGAGAGGGGGGTCCGTATCTCACTGTATCACACCCATTGACGTCCCCCCATCAGTTTCCAAGGCTCAGTAAGAAAACAAAGCTAGCTACAACTGAGGCCCACTTCGAGTCTTTTGAAACCCTGCAAACAATGTGACTCTACCGCCCAATAAAAAATGTGGGACTAACGATATATTCATTCCCACCCAATCATTGATCAAGTGCTGCAAGTAAGAGGATACATAATTTATGATTCTTGCTCTTTCAGCTCAACCCATCTGATACGTATTAGCATTTTCAGAGATTTGCTTTTGCTCTCATTACTTTGAGAAATTGCAAACAGGAGATTCTTGTTTCAAGACTGTGCATATGCAGCTTATAACACCAAGGAAGTGCTGCCTCCGGCCATCTGGTTAGTTCGAAAAGCCAAAATTTTCTTGTAGGCTTTGAACCAACTGATGTGGCGCTCTGCTTAGATCCATGGTTATATATAAATAAGGTTGCAACAATTGGTTAGTTGACGCCATTTTGTGTCAAACTGTAAAATATTTTTGATCCTTTGTGAGACATGATAACCAATACAAATAGCCATGTTACATATTTGTTTTCACTAAATAAGTTCAGATCATGTATCACTGTTTGACCAACCTGCATGTACGTATATAGGCCTACAATAGTCGGGGCAGGTGTAGCAAAATGCCTAAAATACCCAAAATCGCAAACCTTTTTAAATAAGAACCCTAATAGTCCTGCAGGCCCGGCACTCACATCCCTCCCTTTTATATCTTTAAATAGGAGCAATGGGTACTTCTATATATAGTACAGGGCCCCTAAAAGCAATTTTCGTCTCCTCTGACTGAAACTGCTAGTTCCGCCCTCATTTGAATCTATGCATATCTGTATATTGACAATGAAATATAAAGAGAAAGAAAAACTTTTCAATCACATGTGATTAGGTTAGGTCATCGCAATCTCACAATTGCAGTTTCCTAATTAATTTTTTTTTATGAAGACTCATATTGCAATACCTTGGAAAGTAAACAACACATCTAAGGGAAATTTGGTAATGGTGTTCACTACAAGTCAGTCTTCAATCTAGCATTGTCAAAAGTCCTGGCTTTCAAGCTCCTTTAATGGCTATATGCACGCAACACTGAACTGCTGAGAGTAGTTCTGAAATGAGGCTGCACATAATTGTGCACTTGCGCCACCTATTTGACAACTTTCTTGCGCTGAAAAAAAAAAGAAAGAAAAAAAATCAGAATAAAATAAAAGGCAGACGAAAGCGTCTGATAGTTTGATAAATGTTGATTCAATTGCATTTGTTTGAATTTTTCATGAAAAAAGATAAACTTGTAAGTACACAAGTAAATAAAAGAAAAAGTAAAGACTATTTTCCTTTTCGATGCAAACAGACTTTATGAAAAACAAATTATAATTTTTCAGTGATCAAGCGCGGGTAACGAAAAGTCCTCTCTGTCAATGGTGAATGCATTGTAAATCCTCTTGTTGTTTAATATTTTCAAACAGCGTTGTGTAATTAATAACTGATGTACCCTGCGTTGTTTAGAATTCAATGTGCAATCTCGAACTGGTTTCACGACGACTTCAGTCATTGCATTTGACTAACGCCATCACTTTTGGACAAACACTTTCCTCCAACCACTGCTAATCCTTGGTCAACTATCTGTTCCTCCCACCCCCCCCCCCGTCCCCCGTCGGACCATTGCCCGCTTATTTATTTGCACAAATCACATTCCAGATTGCATCCTGTTATTTATTACAAAGTTACTCGGATATATTACCATCGTGAGATCAAGTGCACTTATGTATTCATTCTCTAAAAGATTTTTTTCCCAGTAAAAGGCACTTAAACATATACCGCAAATTCTAAAGTACTTCACCCCACACTCTACAATTTAAAGCCACAGTCTCCCCTTTACCCTCCCTTCAAATAGTTCCGCATATATTTCTGGTCAAGGTACATCTGGGCGTTTAAACGCACAGCGACATTGCATACATTGAATTATAGACTTGTTCAGACCCTTATTAAACGCTTAGTGTAGCCCCCCCCCCCCCCTCTGGTGTAAGGGACTGGTTGATTGCACTGATACAGAATGTTGACTGCTGTAACTACTGAGCATAGTGTCCAACCCATACTAAAACTGACAGCTACTCACAAACAAGAACGCCCTCTAAGGGGTGTAAATGTGCGTCGGGTTTTTATGGGTACCACCATACAAGCAAGTATGGTGGATCTGGCTTGTACAAGCTAAGCTTTTCTTTCAGATTCTCCATTCTCTTTTTTCAATATTGTTATTTTATTTTATTTTTTTATTACATTTATAAAAAAAATAACGAACGAACAAGTAACCATTTTATTACGTATGAAAAATAATTACAGAGGTCTTCACCAAGACTAGCTGAATAATTAAAAGGGTGTAACATCACATCTGGCTAATATCCAAAGACTTCTTAATGCTATATGCTATATAGCTCTACGCTTCGCTCTAAGCCATGTGTAGAATCGCAATACCGTATTTTGCAAATAATTAGTTGACAAGTCTCAGATTTGCACGAAAGGACCTGTGAACATTTCGTAAAGACGAATAGCTGTATGACGATTGATACTCTGCAAATAGACATTCACATTTTTTTTTCAGAAATTTGACTGCTTCTTTAAGTTACAACGAGTTTGAAATTATGACCGATAAAACCAGGACTTGGATCTCTATAGACATCAGGATCCATCGTTTTGTTCGAGAAAAACGAATGATTAGACAAATTTGCCGCTTTGATCTATGCACAAGCAACTTCCTTTTGGATTTGAGAGTGATTCTTTGAGTTTGTCCATGCTTTGTGAATATAATGACTAAATTCCCTACATTCAGGGCGCCACAGTGTGACCTACTTAGTATCAGTAACGAAGGATATTGTTAGAGTATTTTATTTGAATCATTCTAGTTCATGTGTGCATTCAAAAACATATAATCAGACTTTAAAAACCTGTAAATCTCAGTTAGAGCATTTCTATACACTCTAAAAACAAAAAAAAAAGGTGCAATGCATTCGAAATAGCATGTGCCCATAGTTTACTAGTAGTAGGCCTAAGAGTGAATTTTTTTCTACCCGAAATGGGGTGCGAAATCACTCCCAATAGAGCGATAGGCCTGTTTCACTCCATGTGTGGGGAATATGGCTCCACTTGCAGTGAAATATCATTTAATTCGAGGTTAAATTAACTTTTACCAAGAGTTGTCCCTGAGCAAACTCTGGTTGGGGTGAATTTCACTCTTTTGTTTTCAGAGAGTGAATTGTGAAATTAGTTTATAACTAATATATACGCTCAAACGTGATTTACTGAACCTTTACAACTTATGATGCCTGGTCATAATAAAAATTTAGCCCTGATTACCCATATGGGTACATATATATGGTATACATATGGTATAGATATATGGCATATATATATATGGTATATATATATATGGTATGTATATGGTATGTATATGGTATGTATATGGTATGTATATGGTATGCATATGGTATGTATATGGTATGTATATGGTATATATATATATATATATATATATATATATATATATATATAGTTAGTTTCGTTGATTTTATCCCTAAAGGTTGAAGGTAAGTAACAAGTAACGGTAAATCATATGGGTAACATACAAAACTGCAAATAGGCCTATACACGGTCACAAAAGACACACAAGGTACCTACTGAGACAAAATAAGAAACCCGTATACTGAAAGCATGTTTTTCATATGCTTGCCCCTTGAATACGCGACTGAATATTAACTAGCTGTATCGTTCCATGTGACTAGATTTCTTTTACTTTTTTATGAGTGTATTCGATCTGACCTTTATGGGTTAATTCAGGGAAGTTACAATTTTGGGCTTTATTCTTAACTCTTGTGCTATCATGACCATCACTTGCACTTTTCATGGTCTGCGAAATTACCACCGTTTTTGTCACTATGCACTCGCTATGTCTGTGTGTTTGTGTGTCTTAAAAACCAAGTGACAGGATTCTAGAAAAAAAAAAACTGACTTTACTCAGAAGTTGCGGAGTGAAACCCGAATAGCAACCCGTTTTGAAATGGGTTTATATCTTTTACCGGTTTGAGATGATGACTTTTCAAAGTTTGATTAAACTGCAAAATAGACGATGTGAAATGTTGCATCAGTGTCAGTCTTTCTTTTGTTAGGCTTACAGATACTGTCTCTTACTTATTTTATTAATGGGTTTCTCGTTGGTAAGTCATATCAATACTTTTTTTTAAAGACGACAATACCTCCTTCCAAAATTAAACCATTGGGGTTTATAAACTCTCATGCTCAGTTGTTCTTGAAATAAGGTTAAGAAGTACTGAATAACGGACGGGATATCATACGAGTCCCCTAACTTGACGTCACAAATTTGCATACTTGGTTTGTGTTAATTGGTGATGAATTTTAATCAATCAATCAATGTGATGACGTTTGATGGAATTCGTGGCTCTTTTCAACGGTTTTTTCCATTAATTTTGTCTATTCTCCAAAATTTGTGTTTCAAGTCACATGTGCTTTAATGATCAGCGGAATGGTCGTTTGAATGCTATCAAAACTCCGAGATAGTCACAATAAAATACCAACAGATTGTTTTATTTCCTCTCAACATCTTACAAAACTTCAAATCATAACAACCCACAACCGAAAAAAATCATGACGCAAATAGTATAACGCAATTTGAAGTAGTTATATGCAACAATTCTGGAATAACAAGATAGGATGACATTTCGATCTCCAACTCTCAGTTACCGTATGTACCGTATGTACCCTACCGTATGTTTGTGGTACTTAGAACATTAATCTAGCAGTAAGTATGGCATACTGGAATGTATACCTCGACAGACGTAAGTTTTAAATCAACTACGTGATAAAGGATGACTCGCTGCAATATATGCAATTATACCATACATAGTATACTTATAGTCATCGGCATAATTCGCAAACGTTTAAGTGAGTCATATATTCCCATTCTTTTTCTTGGTACACGATTTGTCATCGCCAACAAGGATCGGTTGCTAGCAACCCACTCATGCTTTGAAAAATAACATTAATGACTTCACGAACATTTGCTGTGTACTGTGCAAGCAATTAAAACCTACTGTAAACAAATCTCTGTAACTAACGGTACGATGTAACCACCACACATTCACGACGGGAGTACATCCACTGAAGATGAATCGCGGGTAAAGATATCACGCTTATACGATATCCCACACGTGATTTTCCTATGGGGACGGAATTCCAAACTCGCACAGCCAACGTCGTCTGCCTATAGCATTTGTTCATGATTCTCTTCTCGGTAACTGACATCACTTCTCGTTTCGAGCCACAGCTGTCACTTGAGGTTGAGGATCATCACTTACGAAGGTCTTTTTGATATGCACACGTTATACGTATATATCAGTCTGCATGTAACTTAGATACACTTAGATGAGAGAAAAAGGTTTCTTCGATTTCACATGGACACATTCTTATTTACTCTGGCTTCCACATGTCAACAAGCAGCCGGTATCCTTGAACGCCTCTTACGAGGTCACGTGCGCAAGATTTATAATTTAATAACCTCAGGGAGCTATATTGCGACATACATCAGCTTTCGGCAATACGTGTCCCGTTTAACGTACAGGAGAAGGTCGATAATGCACGAGAAGGTCGTGTAACCACAAATGTTACTTATGTCTGCGGTTCACCGGTCTCCTGGCATTTGCTTAGCCATAGTTCTGAAAGAATAAACTTCTTCGGAGGCGAACATCTCATTTTCTTCTGGAAAAAGCAGGTTAGTCTATCTCGTAGCCATCTACCGGAGACCGCGATTGCTGATAAAGACGAGGACACCAACCTTGACAGTTACGTTGATCTCTTCAAATTAAGACTATGCCAAACCAGTAATGTTCTGATGTACAGGTAACGAAGTAGGCATTTTGTTGGTCGCGTGTTGTCCAAGCAGTATCCTCTGTGATTGAGGAAAGAATTCTCTGTTTTATTCACCGGAGGGTCTTGTTTTTAAACTTTGCAAAAACCCTAAAGAAATAGACGAGATTTTATCCCTTGTCGTGCATATTGTTCATAGCAGGAAATAGGTAACACAATCAAACGCTAATACCAATACCAAAACCGTAATCAATATTTGTATATGGGGCATCGTTTTCCCACTTTGCTTTTTGAAACACTGTTGGGAAACCGAATTTGGAATATATTCTGCGAATCTTGTCGATACTAATTGTGAACAAACGTTCAACCAGCTATGGAGCAGACGACGAGAAAGGCCATACAGTATGCAATAACTTTCATAGGCCAAGTATTATTGATTATACTGTACACCGTCATCGGGGCATTGGTTTTTCGCGCCGTTGAGTTACCCCAGGAGGAAACCGACAGAGAAATCCTGATCAACGAAACACTCAGCAATCGTTCTATCATGGTCGAAACGATCCACAATCTGACCGTGAGTTACTTCGACAGCGATAGGGACGTATGGCGAAGACGGGTTACCTGGCATCTCAGGAAAATGGAGGAGAGATTGGGGGTAGATGTTAAAGACTTACAAACAAACGACGAGAGGAAATGGAGTTTCTCTGCGTCTCTATTCTTTTCGGCAACGGTTATTACCACCATAGGTATGTAATAACATGACCAAAACAAAATGACATAAAAAAAGGTTTTCGTTAGCAATAACCAGTACTTTGATTCATGACATGCATTGCCAACTTCAGTGAAACGTCTGTTTGTAATACGTGGGTTGTGTAATGTGGTGTGTTACATTGTGTTTGATACATTGTTGTCCTCTATAGCTGTGTAAGAACTTTAACTGTAACTTTATTTCAGTTATGAATAGTTAAAAAGAAAAATTACAATGAAATATGTAGTTAAAGAGACTGAGGAGTGATTACAAGGGGTAATTACACCTGAATTAGAAAGAAACAAAGCTAAATCGTTATACAAAAGCAAAGGAAAAGGAGAACAAACAGCAAAGGAAGAAAGGAGCGAAGGATGTCTGATGTTTTATGTTACTAATTGTTAGGCATGCCATCGGCTACTTCATATGTCTTTCTAAATGGATTCTGTCTTTCCCCCAATTGCTTTGTGGACGTTGATATGTATGTGGGTCACATTATGCAAAACGGGGTATATAGTATGACCACTGACTAAAGGCTAAAATGCTTCCTTTTCGAAGATTTTTCGTCTTTTCGAGTGTACAGTTACATGGCAAGAAATAGGCATAAATAAGCATTGATTACGTAACAGATTACGTAACAGACTCACCTTTCTACGTAGGCTTGGTAGGAATAGGTCTAAGATAAGGTAGGGAAATGACTTTATTAGTCGTTCTCTGGGTTGTCTCTTCGACATTTCTTTTTGCAATCATCGCCTAAATCATCACTCCGTATTGTAGGTTCGTCGTAGGTATACAGGTATAGAAACTGAACTTTCGGCAGCAATTTAAGTGTTTCCAAACATGTTTATAAAATTAGGAACCAACCGATGGCCAAGTTTGTTTGGGTGTAGAAAAACAGCTTAAGAATTTTCAGAGAGCGGATTGCAAAAGGAAAGAGGACTTCCATAACAATGAAACGTCGATTGCCTTAACTCTTAAAGGCAGACATGAGTACTACCTACAACGATCAATATATGCACAAAATCTATGCATCTACGTCAAATTATGACTTTGTGAAATTTTAATTGCAAGCTGAGTGGGGGGGGGGGTGGTGTCATACGTGAATGAAATGAGTAGCAACATCAACAGCAACTATAACTTATATATGTGTGCGCTTGCTTATACTTAAACTTGTACGGTCAATAAACATGACGTAACATTAATTCAATTATGTAGTGGCAGGGGGTAATCCTCATTTTGCACTACCGAATTCCCCTCTTTTCCAAGAGAATTTGGAAATTCTCTCCGTGTAGCTGCCTATATTTCTCTATTACTATTATTTCTTTTTTTTTTCCTGGGGGAACATACAACTACTTGCATATTTTTGTCGCAGAAAATGACAGTTTCCTTAATTGTTTCCAAAATGCTGAGATATGGAAACTATTACTGCTCTTACGACAAGTCCTGCACCTCCGTAGATCCTTCCGTGAGTTCCGTATAGATGTCTTTGCAATGGCGACTGCATAAACGACGTAGAAGCCAAGTGAGCCCTCCTCGATATATGTTCTCGACTGAACAACTTATTGATATGTCTTTTATTATTCCAAAAATCTCTTGTTTAGATACTGGGTACCGGTCTCAACATTCCCATCCACTCAGGCTGGTTTGTATTTGTTGAAATTTGTGGTTTCATGTGTCCATCTTGAAACCTAAGTTTAAAGATCCCAAGTATAGAATCAAAACGGGAAAAAAAAAGTCATTAGGTGTTCTAGTAGAAAGATGGGTTCACATTTGAAACCGATGTGATTAAATGTTTGTCGGGTCTAAACTAAAACTGATGGTTGAATTTCCAGGAAAATACGTCACCGTAATTTACTGCAATTGTCTCGACGTAGACTCGATGGTCAGGTTTCAGTTGATGATAGGTGCGCATGCGTTTAAACCTCGTCAAAGTTTATGATGCTTATAAACATACATTCACGGGCATTTCAAAAATTAAATATATCTAGTAACCTAACCTCCCTGGACGCTTTATTCCTTAGTGACCGTATGGACCATATATGACTACTTTTAGAGGAACAAACATCACAATAATAGCTAAATCAACATCATTATTGGAAATGGAGAGTATACCCGTACAAAATACGCAACGTCACACATTCCGAAAGCCACAGTGAGCTGAGTGTCTCAAAAAACTAAATTAAGAAGTACTCTTGCAGTAAAGTCTTAGTTTTGTGAACAGCACAAAGAGCTTTAAAAATGGAAACAGAACCTCCTGACGGTGGGAATTAAAGTGTACGTGCATACACACTGAGTCCCCGTGAGCATGAATATTCATGAATCTGATCAATGTGACAAGCAATCCTCACATGATAAAGTTTCATTGTAGGAACAAACCCATAACCATTATGGTATGTCTCGATATCACCTTATGTTCTACCACGCAGAAAAGGGTGTTCCCGAGACATGATATTAGCACATTACAACCAGGTGGAAATGAAAGCCAGACAAAACTTTCAGTCTCACGTAGAATGTAGGCGTAACTGACAATGCCACCGATTAAAGGAATTCTCCACAAAAAAAAAAAAAAACTTCACATAATATATCAGATTCTTTACCGCTCTATCAGTTAAACGTAATTATTTTACCAGAGGAAGCTTCTTTAGATGTGAAATAACGCTTTGAAAGTTGGACCTCAGCATGAGCCTGAAAATGTGTGACGCTAGACCGATAAAAACCGTTTTCCATTTTTTCCATTTTTTTTATTTCTATCCTTTATTCGTCGGTATACCAGTTCAATATCATTCACAGACCAACGTCATTTAAGTCAACTAATCCTTCACGCAATTAGGTAGCTCCGAACAATGCTTTCAAAGGTAGGTCTAACACTCCATGGTGAAACTAAGGTTTTATCACCAAGTAAGAGATCAGAACAGCACTGTGACCCACAGCTTGAGATGAAAATCAAGGGCATAGTTCAATCTAGATTTGTCGGTACTACGTCACAACCGATTGATTTCTTGCAAAAGGCTCGTACTTCGAATATTTACTAAAATAATTCATTTTGCCGAATTATTTGAGGTATTTCCTGAAAATGCGAACGATGACTTGTCTGCAATAATGTTTGCATCTTTTTAAGAGACCCAGGAAGCGATGGTGGAGAATTCCTTTAAGTCAACAAATGCCAAGATCGTCATTACCTTCTCCGTTTCATGATGTGTGAATATTTTCAGACTGTTAGCTGTACATTAATCGCACCATGACGCATCATCTAATGAAGTTTATTTAAGTCGACCATGTCGGTTTGGCTACCATTCTCACGAGGAGGCCTTTAGGTTAGACACCTCCTTGTTCAGACAGGTGAATAAATATCAAGACAGATCCGTTGAAAACAAACTTAAGCGGAACGACAACCATAACAGAGATCACATGTGGGGTGAAAGCCTTATTTTTTTTTTTTTTATATCACCTTGTTTTGTCTTTCACACTTGCTCTACCTCGCCAGTAAAAGTTTACGGTCAAGATTCTAAATGTTACTCTGTAGTATATACTCTATCACCGTGTGCTAGCCGAATATAAATACAATAAACAGAGAAATTATAGCACAGAATTGTTTATAAGAAAACGTTATGAATTTCTTCTTAAAGTTTTTTTTTCCGGGGGGGGGGGGGAAGTTAGTCAACCTGCTCGAAAGCAAGAAGCCATTGCTGATGTCCATTCTCTCCCTCTGGAGGCTCACGACTCTCACACCGGAAATCCATCTACAACTATTCATTCTACGGTTGCTGCTACAGACACAAGAAAATGCCATTTTGTCTGTCGGTATAGTTAAATACGGCATAAGATAAACTTAGGCAGAAAACTGTGAACGGACGCTGCTTTGGTACTACATAAAGTCATCTTCTTATAATATTTGCCAATTTTTGAATATTTGCTAATTTTATGTCAACCTCCACACTAGTTTTTCTCATGTCGTGATACGCAACGATAGTTCAGAGACACACCATATGCCTGGACTGTCTCGCTGCATTACGTATATCTTGACCCAGTTGGACTTAAGTGTGAAGCAAAGCAAGACGTTTTAATGGTCTTCATTTATACGATACAAAGTTGTGCGTCCGAACGTATGGTGAGAACGAATTTGTTCAGTATGTAGTCCGGAGGTCTGTTTAGTAAGGTCCATAGTCTAAGGAAGAGGCACGCCTGAGGTGAGAAAAAAATAAATCAAAAATTAACTTGAATACATTAAAAGTTTTTCACATGTACATTGGACCTGTCCGTATTTTGTTTCCCCCCCCCCCCATCCCTAATAATCTTACCTATCCACGAACCTGTCTATGTTACTCTGTTATCTCCTCTGAGAGGTATCGAAAAATTTTTTTTACTGACATGGAACGCTCATCCCGGTACCATTTCGGTGACGAAAAATATTGAACAGATTTTAAGATTTTTAAGAGATTTTAAGATGCCCGTTTATTACAAGCATTACTGCATAAGCGATGGTATTATATAGTATAAGATACTCGATATTCAGCAGAGACACAAGATGCATGGATCTGTCTTACTACATTACCCTAAACCTTGATCACGACCAGAAACAAAATCTGACGTTGGATCGTGGGATGGCATTTCAACAATCTTTTCCCCTGTACCTTTCAATTTAGGCCTAATACATAATTTGATTTAGCACTGACGAGCGTTCCTGAGTTTTTATCAGGGTAGTTGCTAGCTACTATTGTCTCTATGACCGGCTTAAACTTATCGGAAGGTTATGATGTTGACACGACACGGCTTAATAAAACATTTACGAGAACGACAAGATTACTCGAGTGCTCCTTGCAAGGTTGCTGTAGGTGTGAGAGGTGAATACGTCGATTAGAGTATGAAATATACAGCTCAAGGGGGCCAACCTTGAGAGATGCAGGAATGTCGACGTGTGCATACCACAGAAAGGCCAAAAGTCAAATCTATATCGTGCCATCTTCAACCCGGTAATATTGACAGGCGTATCCCACTTTTACGTATACGCATAATCCAGTAAATATCTGCCAACTGATTAACAACATATTTTACTATTTTTTTTTTTTTTTTTTTTTTATAAATTTACATGTAGGTCCTGGAGCCAACTTTTCAATCTAAATGCATGGAATGTCAATGTTTTTCATCCCTCCGCTGAAACTGTACATGCACATTGATGCACCGATTGGCGAAATTTAAACATACAACGAAATTTCAAAAACCGAGAATTTTTACATTCACGCACATGATACAAGAAAAATTACTTAAGGTTAAGGGTGTACTAAAAAAGGAAAGAAAGGTTTTAGTCTTCATGCCACAAAATAAATGTGATAAAAGAGACACATTTTTTTTATTGAGTATTGCACTGTTGTTGGTACTCGGTTTGTCATATTTTTTTTTTCACACGTACCACGCTGAGCTGTTGGAATTATACTGAGATTAGTAAAATTGCTATGACTGCCTCTTGTCGGCAGCCAGTACTTCAATCACTGCTAGATTGTAGAAACATGAAACTAACGCGGTCCTTTAAAGTTGAGTTAATCTGTTTGAATGCTCAAGCTTTTGTTCAATTATACATAAGATTTATCAGAACTTGACTCCTGTAAACTATAATATCGTTATGATACTCACTCCTTTCTGAAAAAAAATGTATGCCTGAATTCTTGGATACCTTTAAAATCAGTGTTTAATTTTAAGATCAGGGTGAGACGCACTTAATGCTTATGAGTTCAGAAGATGTATCAGTCCAGCCTATCACCCTTTCACAACATGGATTATGGGCCTAGCGTATCATTTTATCATACTGTAAGAGTAGACATACAGACTAGTAGCAAGTAATGTGAGATATGCATTGCATTTAATGCAACTAAATGAACTAAATGGCTATCAATATTTTCTTACAACAACACCATGTGATGAAATATGGTTCTAAATAATAAAGCACGCAGTACAGTCTCTTATTGGTTCATGACGCAATTACTCAAAGTAAACGTAGTTGACCTCCAAAAAGCAGATAAAGCTCAGTTGGGGTGCACCTGGTGTGTTTTATAACTGAAGCTGTTATAAAGCACAAAAAAGTATGACTAACGAATTTTTTTATGTTAGTTGTTTTGCTGGTGTTGTTGTTCTGGAATGTGATGCCCTTGGTAATGTACGAGGTGAATGCCATGTGATGCCCCGATGCCTCCGGTACAAAGGGGGCAGCTTCAGTGCTAGCTTCTGCATGCCCATCCAGCTTGTGTTTTTCATCTGACTGTATCAAACTGTATCAATTAACGTCATAAATATAGTTGCGTAATAACATTGGCATATATGCAATAGCTACACGTAAACACTGCTTTAAAAGCGTATTAACACGCTCATGGACGCTTACCAGATGTAAAACTGTATGTTTGAAACGCAAGAACAAAACGTAATCAGAACAAGTTCCATGTCCGTATTTTGTTCTGAGCACAATGCAACAAACCTAATGAAGAACATTTGAAACGTACCGAAAGGTACTGAAACGGTAGGACCCTTATATCTTCGCATACATATCTACGGTACTTAACATCATATCCTTAAAATTAAACTTCTTTTTTTTTTTCATTTTTGTATGCGTACATGAACCTTGCGCACCTCAGTAACGTGTGAGGCATGCTCCATTTGAAAATGTTCATGGCAGTTATTGTTCCCCTTGTCGTTGTTATGACGACCTTCCGCTTCCCGCCATTGAGCTCCCTCTGTTACAGAGAAGAATGTATTGAATAAACTTGCCAATGTATTAAATAAACTTCCCTGAGGGTCTTACTCGGATATTATAGGTAAAAAGGTGGCCTCCTCGAGATGCGATGTAGGTCATCTCTTTTCTTAATGCTGTTCATAACGATAGGATTCGCTCTCATATTACGGTCATTCGGAAGCAATGCTATGTACGTTTGGTAACACACCCTGCATACATCTGTCACATTAATGTAACCGTGTGTCATACGGTACTAATTGATGCAATTACGTTAAATGGATTGCCTTTACCATGACTTCGTATTAAACATTTGTTGTCGGAATAATGACCTTCGTACAAAACGTTTAATATCATCTTCCACAAATTATAGTGCATACTTCTTAAACATCTCAGATAAGGTTTCTTTCAAATCGACTGAGGGAATATGTTATCGATAAAGAACCACAACAGTCTTTTGAAGACATAAGACTCTGAAGCGAAGAAAAGAAAAGAACAACGAAAATGAAAAGCGATGACGCAGCAACCTTACAAATATAAACACAGGCAAATAAGGATAACATCATTCGGTCATTGAGCGGTTCGTCGACATCGCAGCATCTCTGAACATATTGAAACTACCTAGAAACATAAACAAATACATCGGGGGGGGGGGGGATCGGGGTCGGGGGGATCGGGGCGGGGGGGGGCAGACTTTCAAGCAGGACCAAATGTTATGTTCTTCTTTGACATAGTTCGCCAGTGATGGTGACATCCTGTTAGGGTGTTAAACTGTTCGAAAAGATGGCGTTTATATCGTGAACTTAATACCATCGCTATAACCAGAGAACAGTCTGATCTTTTCCTAGTTGAAAATAGGACCCTCAGCATGTAATGTCTGGATGCTGAAGTTTCCATCATCTAAAAGGGAAAAGAAAGAAAAAGGGAAGTAACAAACCCCACGTCACAGTTGCCAAGTAATATTGCGAAGACGAAAGATCATAAGCTAGTACATAAGAGGTGGCCTCATACAAAAAAAAAAAAAAGAAAGAGAGAGAGAAATTGTCTCAAAAAATATTACATTTAACATAACCGCGCACAGTCGGAAAATCAACTTACATTATGATCCCACAAAAGTGGAGGGATCACAAAGTTTTAACATTATTTCCCTCCCATTTCCACTGCCACCTTCACATACACCCACACGCATGAAATCATATCTTTATTTTAGATCTTAGTTCTCCTTGACTTTATGTTATTATTTTGTTTGTGTCAGTTTTGTAATCTGCAAAATTACGTATACTGTCTTGTCGGTGGGCATATCTCTTTAAGTTATTTATTCTTCACGAATTACCGGTACCGATAAAATTTGTATATTCTTTTTTCTTTCTAATATTCAACATTTGCACAAAGTTAGGTAATTCAGTTCTTTCCTCTACTTTATTACTGGACTTTTTCGTGCAGCATGTATAGCTAAAATGAGGAACCCAATGATAAATGTTCAATAAAATCTAAGACTGAAAACTTTCCAATGCATTTGCACTCCAACAATGCATTTGCAATATATTAATACCTCTGGATTAATCTCACATAAAAAATGCATCGTGTAAAATAGGCGAGTTGGCTGACGTAAGGCTGACACAGATATACCGTTGGGGTGTGTCGATTTAGAGTCCCGTTAACTTTTAAATCCTTGCTCTATATGTAAACCCAATATTACATTCATCACACACACATGGAGTGAGTCTGGTAAACACATTAACTTTTATTGATTTTTGGCTTGTCTGTTTGCTTTAGTTTTCATACTTTCTGTTCTTTCTCTCTCCTTTTTTTCTCTCCTTTTTTTCTCTCCTTTTTTTCTCTCCTTTTTTTTTTTTTGGGGGGGGGGGGAATCGGTAATACTCAACAATAGACCTACACGTTGTTTAGCAATGTTAAAAGTGAACACAGAGTGTGTATATGTTTTGTATATTACATTTATGTCAAACCCATCGGAAATGACACTAATATTATTACCAGCTGTAATATGTAAAAATATAGATGTATGTATATCTGGAATTAATCAAACAGACATTACTATGAACCAGATAAGCTTGAATCCCCAGGGTGTATATTTCATCACGCCACGTCTGTCCCTCTAATGTAGACAACGACTTTAACAATGTAAATTAAGAACCCTGGGGTACATTCCTCCCTTTCAAATTGATGATGGTCATAAAGATAGGGCTGAAGAAAACACTAATAAGACCTCAATTAAAACAAGTTACCACACCTGTGATAAGGAGGCATTCCCCCTGTCCCGTGGATATCAAGAGGTTAATTCCATTTAACTACAAACTAGGGAACATGTGCGGACACTGTGGTTTCCATTAGTTTATTTCAGTGATTGAAAACTGAACCTGAGTGTCTGATTGGATTTACGCTTTGCGGGTTTAAAGATTGTAAAGAAACAAAATTGGTGGTTTTAGCCCGCGAGTTTGCGTTTTCAATTTTAACTGATGTTAATAAGGATCTGACAAATGTCTGACACAAAGCAGTGGAGTAACCATTTGAGAAAAGATGTGTCTGTACTCCCCAGAACATTTTCATGCCCAATGAAATGTAACTGCTGGCAAGCCGCACTGACAAGATGTTAGTCAGTCGTGATTGGGGTTATATGTTTTAGGATCATGGATGTGGTCATACGCCCGTGCGAATAACACAGGTTATTCACCCATTCTTCGTGCAAATAGACTCAACCTTTAAAAACCATATTGAAGTTCCTTGGGTCAGGGGGTATGTACAGATTTAAGCTCTAGAACTCTAGTGATGGGAACATCATATACACAGCAGTATACTTCACGCTGTCTAACATTGTTCGATAAAAACTTCTAATTAAATATGTGAGTTGACATGGAGACAACTAAAGGTACTTATTGTTATCGATATAACGTCACTCTAATTTCCATATTTGGGAAATGCACCATCTGAAGATCCTTTAAAGTAAAAATAAGAGAAGATTCCAAAGGGAGTCATTCAAAAGCAAATGACGTGTCTGGTCAACGTTGTCAGCTATCAATCACATTGTGTAAAATTTAAACCATGTTGCTCGTTGTATATATCAAGTCCACCAAGTTTAGTTGCACTAGCGACCGGTTGTTTCCTTACCAACAGACGACGCAAATCGTTGCTAAAAAGTAAAAATTTTGCTAGTACTGACTTAAAAAAAAAAATATCTGTATGATCATAGCTGCTTGAACGATTCGTAATACTATACTTCTCTTATATAGAGCTTCATAAGTGAACTTAATGTATTTGATAAACTTTGCATGTGATGATATATGGGTTAATGTTCTTATTTTCTCTCTTTATCTTCTTCAGGTTACGGGAACATAGCTCCAGTCACCGTCCCCGGGAGGATCTTCTGTATGGCGTATGCAATCTTCGGAATCTCGCTGTTGCTTTTAGTCCTGGCGAGTATAGGTTCTCTGTTGGCTAGGGGAGCCACTCTGACTTATCGCATGTTACACGGAAAGATAGGAACATTAACCATCGGCAAGAGGAAAAAGAACACCGAACAAGAAGAGAGGGCGGAATCATACCAGAGACAAAACGGCGCCGCCACTTCAGGGCAAGAACAACACAGAGACAAGGTCATTGATGATATATGGGGGACGATACGTTTCGATAAAAATGGAAAGATGATCGTTCCCGATGAGCCAGAATCCAAATCGCAGCCGTCTTCTCCAGAGTCTGAAAATGCCAAAAGTCCAAAAGATTTCCGAGTTGACTTCGCCGAGGCTAATCACAAATCGAAGCGGAACGCGGTTGGGAATGATAATGGCAAACCTTCTCGACAAAGAGAAGATGCATCCCCGGGGCCGTCGGGAGAGGAAGAGGTTGAGAAAAGTATCGGATTTGGAGTGATGGATGAAAGCGACGGCGAACAAGAAGTTAATATTCCTCTTCACGTCGTTTTAGTGTTGGCAGGTATCTACATCGTACTCCTTGCAGGTACTTTGAAGATTTGGGAGAGCCAATGGGACTTTTTTGATGCTCTTTACTTCTCTTTCGTAACACTCACTACCATTGGATTTGGCGATTTGGTCCCTCATCATCAGAAGAACCTCTTGGGGTGTACATTTCTCATTATATTAGGCATGGCGATCATATCAATGTGCATTGCACTAGCCCAGGAGTTCATTATGAGGAAAATAGCCTGGCTCAGTCAGAAGATTGGCGTGGCTCTGGTACGTTCTTCTTCTGGAAAAGAGACACAACAAAATAATGAATCATCATATGCGTAATTACCCTCCCCCCTCCTAGTAGATCCTTAAAAACGTTTTAATTTACATCGCAGATTGCAATAAAAATGCTCGTTCAATAGTCAAAACCATATTGCTATCTAAGGTTGACAGCAAGAACTACAATCATGACATAATGAATCTTGTGGACGATGTCATGAACTTGTAACCATTTGTATGCATACAGTTCTGAGGTTCACGACTTCAGCAATGTACCCACGATAGAGAAATTGTAAAAATGGGTCACTGAAGATTAAAAATGGTTCACCAAAATTGTGTCTTGTGAAGCATATCCGTACAAAACAATATCGATTACTTGTTACATGTTCAGCCATATATAAAGTCATCATCAGAGAACATTAACAAACGATTGAAAAAAAAGTGATTTACGAAAGCAACATTACTAATACCGATGAAGATGAAAACACGGGTGTTACTCTTGTAATAAACAAGTTTACTTGTAAGTGCGGAATCACAAAAGCACAGCAAATTTTGATTGGAAACGGAGGTCTGAGAAAACTGGGAAGTAAAGTAACCACTCATTCAATAGTTGTGTATGGTGATACAACACTCTTGTAATCCATTTTCCAAACCATAGGATCTTTAACCCAAAACGTTTTACTTGAACAAATAATACCAATCAAATTTGAAGGTAAACAATGAAAATATTTAAGTGACCTATAACTTATATAATTGCCGACGGTTTTTATCTGTCAACTACATGTCATTATTAAGGGAAGACTTGGTCCCAAAAAGTCAAGTGCAGGCCACATTTTGTCTGAAAAATAGGTTGCCTTTTTATTACGACCAAGATAAGCCACGATAGATTTGGTTTGCCATGACTCTACGTTTGATTAACGGCTCATTACTTTCCCGTCGCTTCTGCTGTTGCTGTAGGCATCATTAGTTTGACGTGGTTCTTTTTTAAAGTTTGATTTGAAAGGAATGCGAAATTCATCACGAATATAATATTGCAAGACACTAGTTTTATCGATGCTTGTTAAAAGTCAATGCTTATCAATTTGATAGAGGTACAAGGTCTGTCTTACATTTCAAAACAGTTTAGTCCTTCTAAGCTTCTCTTTATGTATGCTAGTGGAGTCGATGTGGCGAAGACAAAAGGAGGATTTTGATCTAATATATAGTGTAAACCCCTACAGGCAAATACATGCCAGGAATCCTGATGAATTTGTAATTTTCATTACCAATATTGATATATTTGTCACACAAATTACTCTGTTCACCTCGTCAGTGTCTCTCTCAGCTATTGTAATTGATATAAACAAGCGTCCCATTTCTGCAACCGAAGGTGTCGACTGACTGAAATTTCCTTTTGCGACTTTTTCGTCTTTTACACTTTGGTTTCTTTTCGATATCATCCTATAAGGAAACTTAAACTGAAGATAAGATTTCATAATAGCTGGAGATCATGACCATAGCAAAAGTGCTGGAAATGTTGAAAAAGGCCAAAAGAATCTCGGTCAACAGTGACAAAGAAAAAGGAACATACAGCTTCACAGTCGTAACACATTCAATACAATTATATTCATATAGCCATTGGGAATATTTTCATTCAACATTTCTTGCAAAAGCAAGACCATCGTCTGACATAATTTTACTAACACATAGTAAGGCTGAAGTGAATTATTGTTTAATCAATTAAAAAAGACTCATTGAGTTGGTTCACAAATTTCATAATATCTTGTTGCACCTGTTGAGTATTACTCATATGTTGATGATAAATAGTCAAACTAAGAGATTCCGAACAGCTGACATACAACTGAAAGCAAAAATGATAGGGTCACTAACAATCAAAATCAATTACTGAAAATCTGAGACCAGACACTATTTCATATCATGTATTAACCATGGGCAATTCCTGGTCATAAAAATATTAAAATTTCTCAGAATTTTAGTAAATGTACGAATAGATACCTGACTAATGAGGCTAATTGGAAGTATTGGCATGTAATGGTTTCTTCAAAATGCCACAGTATAAATTATATCAACTCAATGAGTCCCTTTAAAGGGGGATAGTAGGCGAAACATATTTTATCAACCTGTCTGCATGGTCATTACTCGGAGTGAATGAAAAGTATGTATTCTGTAAAAGTGAGCAAAAATTTGGAGTGAAACAGCTAAAAGTTTAGTGAAGATTATTTTCCAAAGTCGACGGCAATTACGGTATAAGTTGAAATATTCCGTGAGTGTTTATCACACTTTTAAAATTTAACCTTCATGTGTTTTCTGTTGATTAAGAAAAGTTTGGCCATGACATTGCCAAGCCAGCTTTTAACTTTGTAACCCTTGCACAATACACATGTCCATAATTCATTTAAAGATTGTACAGAATTGCAGAAAGTAATGTCTAGTTTTTCTAACTACTTCAAATGGAGATTATTTATCTTTCTGTTTGTCCAAATATATCGTTAAAACAAGCACAGCATTAAATCGTGACTTGACGACCACTGAAAATTAGAGTATCTTTTATGAAATAATTTGCCCTACATTCCACGTAGAAGATATTAGCGTCAAGACTGTAATAATGACAAAACACAAGATGAATGCACAACATATATGTAATGTAATTCTAACATTTAAAAAATATAAAAAAAAACAAAGGCAATGTAAATAAGTATTTTATAAATAGTGTAACTAAATATTTTTTACGTTAAACGAAATATTCATAAAGTGGTTGGTCATTATTAACTAGTGTGGGCAACGATGTATGATGAATACACTAGTGAAAAGTACGATCATGCGAACTGGGCGTAATGTTGGCCGTATGCAATGAGTATATTATAACAGAGTTGCAAACTTTACATGGGTTGTGGTAGTCTCTTGAAGACAAGGAGCATGCATTGCTTTTTTTATTGTATATGTGAGTGTACTAAATTACATAGACTTGAACTGTTTGTAAACTTAATCTGAACTCATTTCTCTGGAAATAAAGTAGTCTTATGGTATGGAAAAGTAAATATTTACTTAGATAACTGAATAATTAACCTGCATATTTCTTGCTTTTAAATTTATTGCTTAATCAAATTTAAGTGGTAGGTTCTCAATAAAATCGTTTGTTGATAATTTTGTCGCTATGGTAATGCGTTTACCAACAGAAATTAAGGTTAGTTGGAGGATGGGCAGGACAACCTCGTTTTCTGTAATCTTGTCCTGGCTGTAACGAGAGGAATTTTAAACTTTTATTTGAATTTGCTAGCAAAATAATACAACTAAAAGGTTTGCTTTAGACCACCGGCCTAAGGCTTAACAGTCAATGCAACAAAATCATCTAGGTATTCCCTGCAGTGCCTTACACTTACTGAATACTTAATTTCACAATATTTGAGAAAGATGCAATTGTCGATATTGCAAGATATTATCTGCGGAATTGATCAAGTTTTCAATCATGGCCAAAACGTTAAACTGTCAGTGTGCTATAAATGGATTCCTGCATATTAGTCACTGCCCAAAAGCGGTCGAAACTACTTTTAAAACATCTTTGCATCTCCTTTAGAATGTAAGATATACAAGACTCGAGTATTTGAATAAAATTCAGGCAGAGGCAGTTAATCGAAGACAGTAAAGCTTTTATTAGAGTTGCGTAAGTGCACCCCTCATTCAACGAATCATTAGCACAGCATTACTGTCTTAATGTAACTTGAGTTAGGTGCAAGGTCATAACATGAAATTAGCTAATTTAGACAATACATATATTGTCTGAGTCAAGTGTAAGTGTTATCTGTCTTTATGTACATCTCAGGATTTCCAGACTCATCTTAATGAGGCTTTCTGTCTGGTTACAGTCTTTGCGGCATATGCAATATAAACTATCACGTTGTTCTATCCAATTTATTGCAATTGCATTTGCGCATGTTTCACTTAAATGGACTGGAGACGTGCATACATACCTAACAAATCTATCAGTGTTTCAAATGCACCTTGCTCAGTGTGAAACATAGTAATATTTTCAACAAGCAATATATATATGCGTCATTGTTGTCAACTGTTCGAGAGAAACCTGCAGCATACAATATAGCAAGAGTCACGAACTACAAAGTAACAAGAAAAATATGGCAGTTGAAACATTCAATTTGTCTTAGTTTTGTAAAATTGTCTTTCAGCTTGTGCCTCTGTCATCGGTTTGATAAAGGATAAAATAAACAACACGGAGTGGAGAGTCTTTTGTCCTGTTTGTCTTTGCAGCTGTCTTATTAAATGGCTATTAATTTATGCCAAATGAAACATCTTTCGATGGCGACATCGCCACGTCTGAAGGGAGACCAAAATCTGAAAATTTCGAATCTTCTGATTTGCAGATTGGAAAGTGGCTACTGTATAGTCAGTTTAATATTGCTGTAATTTCTTTGCCATGAATATAGAATTCCCCATGCATACTTTTCCACTTGTTTCTAAGTAATTTCTAATTGACTGGACAAAATGGTCCCCGTCTGTCCTCTTCAAAATATATGCAAGAAAAACATGCTGTCGCCTCGAAATGATACAGAATTTTGCCAATGTATCTTTTTACTATATTTTTTTCTCCAATTTTGCACGAACGCGTCGGGACGAAGAGAAACCTTTCTAGATGAAGCATCCTGAAATTGTTGTCGTATGAGTTACCCAAAATGAATGAAGAAATGATACTCATATACACTGATATATCTATGATTTTAGTATTTCTTTTACATTTCTGATGCACTGTGCATGTGTGGGTTTCAGTCAGCGTGTCCTAAGAACATTAGTTACCCGAAATACGAGTTTCAAACACTAACATTGTCAAGTTGTCCTGATAGCTGAGCGTCTTGTCTCGGAATGGCAACAGAAAAAGAATGGAATGTAACTATGTACCCGAACAGAGGATAGGTGGAACGAGGGTTGAGTCTTAATAGGATTATAGTATCCGTGTCAGACGGACTTAATAATACATGTTTGTACCTGGTAAACTGGTAACTGTTAACAGCTCTGGACTAGCCTTCAACTTGGCTTCGGGCTTGGACTTCGTTGTAACACTGTAGTTAGGATAGCATGCGAGAGAGCGGTTGGCGCCAAAACATTGAAGGCGATAAAACAGATGGACGACCAGTCAGGACTGAGGAGATGTCTTCGTCAGATCAGTTGATTGAAAATCGATCCTTCACGAATGGACAGGACAATACACACTAAGTGTAATTTACGGTCCTGGAACTATCTATCTATCTATCTATCTATCTATCTATCTATCTATCTATCTATCTATCTATCTATCTATCTGTCTGTCTGTCTGTCTGTCTGTCTGTCTGTCTGTCTGTCTGTCTGTCTGTCTGTCTGTCTGTCTGTCTGTCTGTCTGTCTGTCTGTCTGTCTGTCTGTCTATCTATCTATCTATCTATCTATCTATCTGTCTGTCTGTCTGTCTGTCTATCTATCTATCTAACTATCTATCTGTCTGTCTGTCTGTCTGTCTGTCTGTCTATCTATCTATCTGTCTGTCTGTCTGTCTGTCTGTCTGTCTATCTATCTATCTATCTCTCTATCTATCTCTCTATCTATCTATCTATCTATCTACTTATCTATCTATCTATCTATCTGTCTGTCTGTCTGTCTGTCTGTCTGTCTGTTTATCTATCTATCTATCTATCTATCTATCTATCTATCTTTCTATTCCAAACCTTATCGAATGATGATAACATCATTCGAGAGGGTTCGAAGGCGTATGACTCAACTACAGTCATTTCAATGCTTCGAAACTTCCAGGATTTTCGAAGTTAGTTAAGCTGAGCCCTCCTCCTTCTAAAAAAACGTGTACGGAACTGTGCAACACATGCAGTCGAAGGATCACGAAAAGTCTGTAAGCCAGTTGAAGGCCCTTCATGGAATTTTGGCTTGTACATCAAGAATAGATTTGCACTGCACAGAACAGTCAATATTACAGTATACCTTAGCAGTCTGTACAGAACTTAACTTAGGTGGGGAACTACGGATAGCTTTCACTTGTAAATATTGTAACGGTATTTGGTATTTGTGAGTATGTGAGAGTTAGAAGCAGCACTGGGTGTTGAACATTGTCATACATAAGTAAGACTAGCTAGGCTGAATACATACGTGCACCAAACACACGGAAGTGAAGCAAAAGGGGTTTCTAAACTGATTCGTTTACCCCCCCCCCCCCCCACATGCCTCTTTTCTCCCTTACAGGGTCAAGACTGATCACACATGTAACATAAAAAAGTAAAGGGGTGGGGATAAAATTGTTCATCACGATACACCATCTCCTCGTCCTGGTACAAATTCGACCTGTAACAAAAGTTTCACGGTTCAGGCGGTGTTCCTAATTACAACCGGTCTTACAAAATAAAGTCTAACAAAAAGGTCACCTTTGATGGAGATCAAAGGCAACCAATGCTGATGTATGAAAATAGCAAATCAGTTGCAATTTAAAATGAACAAGTGCCACTTCATTGCTTGACACACCAATGTTTCCTCTAAGTTACTATAGGATCATCTTTGTATATACTCCTACACGGGACAGTGTGGCGTTGGTAGTCTCTCTTGACGGGAGGTTACATATCTGTCGTTAATGAAATTTTTCGCTGAATATATGTTGCCAGAAGAGTTTATTCAAATGAGCAAAATAACACCTTGAGCAAGATTTGTGCAACTGTCAGGCACTATGAAATTCACAAATATTACTACTCTAAACACCGTGCGAAACTCATGTATTAAACTGTGACATACTAGGATTCTCGTGGCCAATGGACAAGAGAGGGCGAGAAAAGCCCAAACCAATGATATCACAAACCCATGGCCTTTTTTTTTGGGGGGGGGGGCGCATATCGTTCGATCTCCTGAAATCTCGGAGCCCATAAGAATTTAACTTTGCTTTAAATGCCACCACCTTTATCCAGTCCCTCCTCGTATCACAGCACCGGACATTGCCCACCATGTCCACGCTCTTGCTACCCGTTTTGCCGTGATTTGTTGGCAACATCGAAGTACCATAGAATAAGTTACTTCAAAAGTTTAAAGAGATGTATTAATCCAATTTTTCTTCCTTTAGTTTTTCGAAAATATAAACCTGCAGTGAATTTATACAACAGTAGCTTTCAGTTCAGATAGTCAATGTGGTAAAATAATCAGTTGTTACATTTAATATCATTTAAGGGTAATAAGTCGATTGAAATTAATTTGATTACGTTTGCTTTCATCCGAGGAACGCTTGGACGCTCTGTGTAAATGAAAGATTATGTTTTATCAATCAAGACTTTACTGTAATGACTTTATTCGGAGTTCTCATTAGCTGTGTCTGCAAACATGAAAATTTCTTCACCGGGTCCTAAATGAAGTGTTTAATGTATTAAACATATGCTTGTCATATTCTGTCTCAATGACCAACATTTCTAGACTATGCTGGCACCAAATTAAGGCAACAAACTTTTATCGGAGGATTTTGTGTGTAAGCAGAAATGAAACGTAGATCAAAAGTTGTCAAGTGCATGTGACGTCATCATGGCAAACACCATGCCACTCACATAGCAATAGCGTGCTTGAGTCACATGACCACATTCCCTCTTAGTCAAGTCCACTGGAGAAACGAGTCGCTCAGGTTCTCAACTGATGTCCTTGCAATGCGCGTGTCCTATGGCAGGCCGATCTGCTTTTAATTCTCTTTTTTTTTATGATATCATCAAACAATAAGTGATATCATTAAATGTTTAAAGATATCGGCAATTATTTTAATGTTATCTTTGATTAATTAGAGATATCTTCAATTCTTTCTAGCTATTTGCTGATATCAATGAATCGAATTTTATGATATCTTGAATATATTTCATTATAACTGTAAAAGATGCTTCCTATGCAGGTATCAAAAATTAGAAAATTTTTATCATTAATTCAGTAACAGATATCCTCAAATCTTTTGACGATACTAGTAATACAGCATCACGTATTGGTAATTCTGGTTCATTTAAAGATATCTTCAATTCACAGTTATGATGTCATCAAATGTGACGTCACATATCATTAATTTTGGCTTATGTATATATTTTTACCTTCAATACGAATTTATGATATCATCAAATATGATATCACATAAAGTTAATTGTTGTTGTTGTCAGTTGTAACGATATGTGAACCATGGCCTAAGGCGTGGGTTTCTGTAATTTACATCTCTTAATGTATCGTACAATACCGTAAACCTGGCGCCTCTTCGATGGGATTAACGATATTTGGCCCCATATTTGACGATATCATTTAATCACATTGAAAGTATCTTTAAATAAGGTGACATTAACGATATCTGACGTCACACTTGCATTTACATAATATCTTCTAAATGAATTTATGACATCTTTAATTCAATCAATCATATCAAGAATTCAATCTCTGATATCGTAAAAGTCGTTTAGTTAATGATATCATGAAATGATGACATCTGAAATTTGCTTCAATGATATCTCTAATTATTTTATGATATCATCAAAACAGGGAAAAAAGTAGAACGGCTTGCCATATACGTCTCTTTATATCTCGAATACCGAGCGTCCAGTGTAACTCGGACCGTGTCGTGACGCAGCTTCGGGGAACGGTCAGTGACGACCAGCGTGCCAAATTGAATGACATCACTTAAAAAAATCTCTGACATTATTAAGTTAGCCAAAGCCTACCCATCACCACTGACGTAACCAGCAGGGGATATAAAGCCCCCTCCCGGTTGCCACAAATGAGATTCGAATGTAAAAAAATATTGACTAAAATTTGTACAAGACACAGTATTCGCAGCGCATCAGAGAAGTTAATGTATACACTACATTCAAGGATCCCGGTGGGGACGTTCCCTTTTTTTTTCCATGACCAACAATTATATTGTAAATACTCCGAAAAATGAACATATGGAAAATATGCTTCCCGGATGAGGGCCGGGAAATCTAGAATTCAAACTTCCTCAGCCGTTGTGGCGTGGGGTCTCAGACTCTTGCTCGTCGGAGCTAGCCCCTCCCCTTTCTCAAAATCCTGGATCCACGCTTGCACTGCCCCGTGAGTCAACGGTTTCTGCTCTACTGAAAAAAAAAGGTGGTATCCTTACGTGCCCTTCATTTTATTCTTCTTTAGACTATAATTTCCAATTTTAAAAAAGTATTCTGTACCTGCCATAAAAATTGAAATTAAAGTAAGGGCACAAGCGAGCAGGTATGTTTGACCTCAAAACACGTCACTTTCGACCCAGTGCGAGCCTACAATCTGCAACAAATGTGTTGGAACAAAATTCTGCGGTATTAGTGTCGAAACAAAATTTCAGAGCTACGTATAGTATAGATGTCACTGAACATCAGTTGGTTAAGTAGACACCCTCCACCCCTCCCCCACCCCCATACAATGTTGGTCGATCCGTCGTAATTTCTCGAAAATCTCAAAGTAACAACACTGATGGGGGGAACGGGGGGTTTGTTCCAACTAGTTTTGGACTAGATTGTAGGTCTATACTCTTATACCGCACAGTTGCTGAAAATATAATTCGAAGCTGTGAAAGAGCAATATCCATATTGATTGGATTACCAAAGAAAACATGCGAAACGCTACCTTTTTTTACCATTTGCTCTCTATAACACCACTGATAACATTGCATTGCCCTCATTGAAGTTTATAGTGTTTGGATCGGGTACCCGGGTACCTGGCCTACAATTTCAGAAACCGACTCTGAAATTGCTACCCGGATCAAAATTTTTACTGAAGCACATTGTACGAGTGACAAAATTCAGGGCATAGGCCTATCCAAAAACAACTTCATTTGTCATGGCCTTACGTAGGCCTTATGGTGCTAGGCCTAACATTACGAGCAAAGCGAAATATTGTATTATAAATTCATAAAGAACTCGAAGTTTTATGGAAATTATATCTATATAACTGCATGAACGAAGGGTTCATGTAGTTAAAAAGCTCGGAATTTTGGACTCGTGTTAGACTGCAGCTTACATAGCTATAGACGAGGCACATTGCATCATAACGACGACATTCTTATACGTATAATGGTATTATTATTTACTATTGGTGGTGTCAGGAGGATGGGTTCCTTAAATTTTTCGTAATAAGAGGCTTTCCGTTGCATGTGACTTCGAAGATGCACAGACGTATGGAGAAACGATTAGATGTGTTGATGATAATTAGGTGATAGTTTCTAATAAATTCTGAATCCTATGTAAATACAGACTTTTCTCCTCTACTGAACAGGTGCCTGATGATGAATTAATCACCATTGCGCAGGGCACGTGTCCTTATTGAGCAGTGTATATAACAAGTACACTGAACTACATGGATCAAATTTCATATCGGCAACGGTATACGTTAAACAAAGTTCTGCAGTTCAACATAATTGGGCTAAGCTTACTTTTGTTGGTGCATTTTCCCAGATGAGCGGCATCCGTTTACCATGTAAATGAGAAAAAGATCTAAACTTTATTGCGGGAGATTATGTGTTTACAATGGGGTTATTAATTTGTTTAGCATGATCATTTGTACATTTGTAAAGGTATTCTGCGAGAGAAACTGGAATTGATTACGCACTATATGACTGTACCGGATCCAATGGCTACGAAGTTTCAGTTTAGAATCAGGAATGTAAGATAAAATTAAGAGCTGGTTAACCTTTGCAATTGTTAAGAATCAGATTGGGTTTAGGGGCAAACAACGTGAAATTGAAGCTAGCAACATGACACGTGCTGTAGACTAGCAGCGGTAGGTACATAATTCTTGCATGAGGATGGGGCGAAACGGGAAGAAACCTTGAGCCATACATCTAAATTTACTTTTAGACCTTTCAGGGTATGGAATTAGTAATCAACTTAACTAAAATATTTTTTTAAGAGTTGGAACTTAAAATCAATTTATAATAGATTTATAAATTTAACTCTAATTGATTTAGGATGCAGAACTGTTACGTTTAAGCTGTCAGTCAAGGCATGGGTAAATACTGTAATAGTATAAAGAAGATTGATTTAGAACTGACAGTTATTGCTTGCGTAGGCAAAAAGTAAAAGCATCGAAATTTCACGTTCAAAAGTTTTTTAAGGCTTTTAATCGCACCATTCAGACAACTTAGGAAAATAAATAGGTTTTAAGTGGTTAATTCTGCCATGTGATTTCAAGTTCTTCTAACATAACGACAAAAAAATGTAAAATACAATAATGTAATGGTTGACAGCCGTGTTCTTCTTTGAACAAGCCAATGGGAAGAATACTATTGTTGAATATTCAGCTAGTCAAAACAACTCAGTATTACTGACGCCGCAATAATGTGATCAGTTTGTAGGTTATTTGTAAATACAATGCTTCCTTTCACCAAATACTACTAATTCCCGACACCGACCAAGGAGAGACGACTTGAGTGGTCCGTTTTCGATACACCAGTGAGACCTGTAGTGTTGCATATTCATGATGTAGGCGCTCATAGTAAGAACCGTTAATTTTCAAATATGATTTCTGTTTTTTACTGTTTTTATGCCAATCCCGTTGCTTTTTAAAGTGGTACAATCACTTCCATTCATTGAAAGACGTAGTCCGTCCATGTACAAAATCGCGTGTACATTTCAAAATAAAGAAAAAATTAAGATCAAACATAATCTTATCTGTCTTGGTTCTTCAGTACACACGCAATCACTTTAAGCAAAGCCAGGCTGAATGAATTAAGTGAAGAGAAATTATGACAAAACATTGCATAGTTGCTTTGCACTCTGTACGCTTCAACAACAATTGATTTCAGGTACATTTGTATGGTATTTTACCATGCTCTGGGGGTTTTGTGGTTAGGGTTACTTTTGTTCTATGCTGACTGGGTGAACAATCTTAATCTGAATTAAGACAAATTTTCAGAATAGCAATCATACCAATAAATAAATACTCTGCTTTGTCAGTTTCTTGGATTTCCTCACTCTGATAGATTTAAAATATTTGCAACCCATCGAAAGATTTACATTTTAATCATCATCATTTTATGAAAACATAGCCCTAACCCTTACCAATAACATATGCAGATGGAGGAGAAAAAGATCATCCCCTTGGCACTATTTGTAATAATAAAATAATAAATAAAATAATACGATATTAGCTTAAAAAAGATATGCCCGTATCTGGTTCTTCGTCATTTTGTTAGACGTATTTTCTTTCAAATTTGAGGGTAAGTGTGATCCTTCCCCCACCCATACCCCACCCGTTCATATTTGGATATAAATAATTTGTCATGAGCATTAAGTAACCACGTTTAACCATTTATCGCTCTCGTTCGTGTTCCGTCTTGCTGCTAATAAATCATTTGAAAATTACTAAAAAGTATAAACATGTTTGTAGTACGTTACATGTAACATGACTGATTTGTTACACACAAAACAACTAGTTTCGTATTTTGGGGGAGGGGAGGGGGGGGGATCGAGGGAGCTAGCTGACCTTTTTAAGGAAACAGGATAGATCTTGAGGTTGAAATTTCTCAGGATTCGAGATGTTACTGAGCAACTCAAATCCGTAAAATAATTATGACCGAGCATGGAGGTAGCGCTAAACACTGATTACGTCATCACTTATCTTCTTCCATTGCCCAATTAACATATGTTGTTACGATGAAGACAAAGTTAGATTTTGGAACTTTAAAATAAAATATGAGACCATGGAAAGATTTGCCTTCTTTCTATAAGCCCTCCGGAGTGTTTTGTTCACTTAGAGCGATTGTACCATGTCGTACGATGGGTACCATGATTGTACCATGGGTACCATGTCGAGAACGGGAAGAACGTATTTCTCATAATACTTTGAAACTTCATTATCCCAAGAAACCATGAAGAGATCTTGTGTATTTATTCCACTTTGTGACTTGGAGGACGAAGCCTCAGTAAGTTCGTAGATGAACTGCAGTGGAAAGTTTTTCTTAAATAGCGCCTCCTTTTTAGAGAACGTTTCCTTCTGTTTGGTGCAATACAGATGGCGGGGCTGTCTGGACTGTGGTATGGTGGTATCGGCGGAGTATGGAGGATCTACATGATTGACATTGTGATCTGTCCGGGAGGGAAGATAGGTGGACATAATCTGAGGGCTGAGCAGGCCTATCACACAAAATCTTCATGAGGCCATTGCAATGTAATCATTTATGTGCAAGTTAAGTGGAAAAGATGTTGAATACCGATGTGTGTAAGTGCGTGTGTGGGGAGGTATGTTAGGTTTAAAGGGAAATACGGCGTTTTTAGAATACAGTAACATGACAAACAAGAGAAAATAGCTTTAGTCATTGTTAAACCATTCAGTTTCATCAATAAACATCTACCAAAACTTCATCTCCTCAAAACACTATGCATGTGATGAGTAATGGAAGCATTTGAATTTTGAAAAGTTTGGGTAAACAAATTAGTGTTGAGCGACAAATAACTCAATTTCTATATTTGAGAGGCTTATTGCTTGAAAAGAAGGTTACTGTCCTCCTTTATTTTGAATAATCTATCGTACTACGTCCACAAACATTGGTTTTAAATATATGGATGTTTTCTCTCAAACAAACGCCCTATTTCCCTTTAACATAAGCCTAAAACTCACACATTAACCGATAGACAGGGACATTAAAATATGTAAAAACAAATAGTTGAATAATTAGTTAAACATTGATGTGAAAACTACAAGTTTTCTGCCGATCGCCCTCATTTCCGACTTTCCAACCCCCCCCCCCCCCCCTCATTTCGTGTTCCCCCGCCATTGGATATGTCGACTGTTAAAGTGGCTACATTTTAATGACGAAAGGGAATGTGACCCAACGGTGATTCTGCGCGGTTTACGAAGGGGTTGGTTCACGGACAGGACATACATTCAACGACAATACTCAAAACAATAGAAGGCACATGACGTCAATGTGATATTTTGTATTACAAATTACAACAAAAACATATGATGTATCATATCATAGTTTTGCTACTTGGCTGCAGCTCTAAGCATATTATTCCTAACTAATTTAGAGACACCATGATTAGTGTCTTTTATTTTCTCATTTAGTTGCACACGGGAATGTCATGAAAATAGCACTAGCCCTTTCTATAAATACTATAATTCAGCATAAAATTGGACGTTGTGTATGGCCTATGTTAAATTTCTAACTACAGATCCCCATCAACGGACCAACAGACACAAGCACGTTTGCCAAGCACCTAAAAACTGAATTAAGATCAGTTGAATGTCCTTCTTAACTGCAAGTGTTTTTTTTTTTTTTTTACTTTTTGTAGTTTTGCTTTCATTAATTCATAAAAACATTGGAAGGTCAGATTTGGAGGCATTTCTTTTAAAATTATTGTTGTATATTTTTCGTCATACTTAAAGGAGACACAAACTCTGAGATTTTACAGTGACCTCGTAGAAGAGACTAATATTTTTCCACCCACTGGAAATTTACCTTTCCCAGAATTTTCACGACAAATCTTTCGCATCGACAGCACTCCGTCTTAGCTCGAGATGACGTCACTTTCGAAGCCCCCTCACTTGGTAAAGCCGAACTGGCAGTCAAGACAGTATGTGTGAAAAAAAAAAAAAACATTCAAAAATTCGTGACGAGTTTGGGAAAGAAAGTTTGTTAAGGAGTTTACAATGAGCCCCGTGGTTTATGTCTCCTTTAGTACGTGGATATTTTTACTGACGAAGTAGTTAAGTTGCATTGTTCTGGTAGCTTACAAGACTTAATCGAGGTTTTGGGGTTTTCGATGAAGCTTTCAAGAATGACAACCTCCTAGTTTTGATTCTTCGGGAACTCTTTGCTGCAACAAATGTCAGTATCCCAGAAGCCACTAGAAAACAAAGTGAAATGAACTGGAAGGCCAAGTTGTATGAGCCAGTCGCATCAAAAAGTGCCCCTGTGTGAAGTAAGAAATGAACAGTAATTAATGTTGTATGCTGTATAGTAGGTGTACCTCGAGTCGATCAGTACTTTGAGTCGATCAATGCATTTTTTAACTCCAGTGAGGCCGTGTGGACACACAGGAATTCCAATGTAAGCACCACCAACATCGTATTTACTTCAACAACATGAAAAACAAGTATTTGTTATTGTTCATTTCCATGGAAAGTTTAACTCACAGTCAAATTTTTAAGTTTCAGCAATGTTGCTGAATATCATGTTTCAAATCGTACCAAAATATCGACCAGAATATCTTCGGTAAAACTCTCATTCAAAATTTGGAAAGAAGAGACAATATTTTTATCGTCTGTTGACATTATTATGTATTTATTTGATAATAAGCAGTATTCTGATAGATCTTATTTTGACGTGATCGACTCAAAGGGTTCATCATAAGTCTAGTGTTTTGTATTTTCATGTTAAATTCAAGACCTATTTCCAAGTAATTACTCATTTTTAACTCAAACAAAAGGTATTAGAATGATAAGGGCAAATTTATGAATACTTCTGTCAAGTTAAATATATTATAGTAATGTTTTTTATATTTTTAGGATTAAAATATTTGTTGGGTGATCGACTCATAGTACCCCCATGCTATATATTTTAGAATATCTCTCTCAAAAAGTGAGCAGATCATCACTGGAAAGAAGTAGAAGAAGCATACCTGGTGTGAGGGTGCCCAGGATGTAACCGAAACCTTGAAGGTACATCACCATGGTAACCACGTAGTCAGCATACTGAACGCCTAGAAGGTTGATCACTACGTTCCAACTCATCACCACGGTAGTACTGCGTGCGAAACCTAGAACTAGACAAGCATAATATTCAATACGATAACACAGAGGACAACTCACCGGCACAGTGTAGTATAACTAGAGCAAAACAAGCATAATACGGTAATCATCAAAGGCCCCTTGCATGTGACATCATAATAATGCAGAAAAGCGCCCTCCTTAAGGGCAAGCCACAAAATTTAACACATGTACGTTGCGTCTCAGGCTGCCATTTACGATGGGGCGGAGAAATCGAAATGCTCGTAAACCATCAATTCTTGTGTTCTGTTTGTCGAAAACATGTGAAAGGGACATTCCAAAAGGAGTGAGGGGGTACTTCAAGAAATAACAATATGATCTTTCACATTTTATGTCATCATCCTGATAAATGTCGCGATTCTAATAAACTACCAACTAAATCAAGACTTGTCTTTTTTTCTCCGTTGACGAAAACTGAGGCCTACTTCTACTTCTGGCGGACTAAATTTTGTCTCTATGAAAAGCTAGCTGCAGGGTTTCCATACAGAGAACCCAAGTTAGGACGTAGGACCCATACCGTACTTGACCCTGGTACGCGCTCCTTTAATTTGTAGCTGTTTCTCTGTACCAATGGGAATTTGTTGGGTGGGAGAACCGAAGTAGAACAGCGCCATCGGTTACATTTTGCCACTGCTTGCCTAATGTTTCAGTGTCTAGTCACGACCATTTATAAGGAGGATGTCACAGGATGTTAACGATGGGAACGTTTTTCACTGAAGTATCCCCTCCCTAAATACTGGATATCTCCTTCACACGTGTTCGGAAAACTGGACACGAAAATCGATGGTTTACAAGAATGTTGATTACTCCACCCCACCGCACCTCTCAGCTCCAGTAGCCATTCCATCTGTGCTTGTTTAGCTTAGTCGTAGGTACTATTCGTTTGTTTAATACTAGGAAGGGGGCCCTTGCTTGTTGCTATGTGACTTCAATGCACGGGAGGATCTATTAAGATCTTTCGATGGCACTATAGCTCAATCTTGTAGGCATATATCAAAGGTTGACCAAATGCCCGATATTAAAAAAGTGCGCCGTAGTTTTGGGAAAATAAAACGCAGAGTAAGCGAGATCGTAATTGCAAAATGTGCCAGTCGCAAAATGTGGCCGGTGAATCCCTTCATTTGATAAAGTAACAGTACCACACATTTACACTTTCAACAATTAGGTTTGCTTTCTACGTCATCAAGCAATGATGTGACACACTACATGCTGTCATTGGTGTTACTGTTAAGTAGTTCGACAACGTATTGGGCGTGTACAGGTAACTCAAAAGGGGCAGGCCCAGTAACTCACAGTTGCAGTTTGGTGAAATTTTCTACAAATTGGACATGAAAAATTTGTCATTCTTGCTGAATTTGGAAAAAAAGGCAGGCAATAAATCTTAAAAACAAAACGCGATCGCGTATAAGTCCAAACCTTAGTTGATATACATGCTGACACATAAAGTCGTTAGGCTACTCAGGGATCCCTACCATGGGGCAGTTTTAGTTGATATCGATAGTTGCTTCAGCAATATTACTATTACCATCGAACACTGGGATAAACCAGTCTCGTTAATTAAGACTATCAGTTTTCTAGCGAATAATTAGCAACAATCACTTACATACTACATGCTTTAAATTACTTTCAAAAGCGTAAACACAACTGTGTATACTACAAAGCTATCTGCTGCAGCTGTTGCTGTTCGTTTAAACTCAATCAATTTTGAGAAAGCGGTTTTGCGGTCTTAACAACAAACGGATTAATATGTTTCTTAAAAGTTTGTTCACGTCAGATGCATAAACCGCACTTAATCTGTAACCCTTGAAAGTTCCAGGGAAATGCCATAAACATCAGTCGCGTGCATGGTAGCTACAAAACTTGTCCACAAACACATGAAAGCATACATGGGATCTAAAAGGTCAATCAAAGTTACTGTTGGCGACATTCATGGTACAGTTGGGACAACAGAACACCTGTTTGGTATCACTGCATGCGCGATCCTATATGATTACCTCAATATTGCACAGTTTATGAACTTGAACCCTGACGTTTTGTTCGTCAGACAAAGTGTAGGCTTCGAGAAAGTCGCAAGTTACAAGCGGGTACCCTGTCGAAATTATGCAGTAATACATCGTGACTCAACCTTATTCTTGACTCCCAAAGCCTAGCGAAAGCCTGCAGGTCTGTCTATGTGGAGTCGGAAGCAGGCCGTGGAGTGGAATTTTTTTTAACATCTGTTCACAATTAGCTTTGTGTCAATGTTTCAGTGATACAAGAATAGGCCATATATTGCTGAGATTTGTTAGTACTTTAGTACTGCAGCAAAGGATCGTGCATGATTCTAATTCCATAACACAATTGCCTACAAATTGCCTTATAGTTGTTAAGAGTTAAAGCAAGACAGTAATGGTTGTGAGAGACTTTACGTGATTTTCTTGACAGTCTCTCTCCAAACGAGTCATGAATAAAAACATGCAATATTACTTATGAGTAAACACAGACTAACGTACCTTTTTTTTTAGGAACTCTCAAAAAACGGCTTACGTTCATTTTTTGTCTCTTAAATTATGTGTCCCAAAGTTGAGGAAAAATGCTGACATTGTTTCCTGTCTTTGATTGCTGTTTTTGGTGAAAACTTAAGCTGTTTTTATTCAATTTCTAATCTTCGCATATGATGCATTTTTATCTAGGAATATTGTCCAGTAAAGTATGTTAAGTCTTTTCATAACTGCTTATCCACCACCAGCCCCTTCCCCTTAACACCTGCATTAACTGCACAAAGAAGGCCTATAAACAAGAATTGAAAGAAATGGCGGGCGTGTGCTTTCAATGATGCATAAGTCTTGCTGATCGCGTGTAATTGATGCATAAGCAAAAGAAATTAGGCTACACATAAATGACATGGATAGGCCAAAACATAACACATACCAAATATTGTGCTCAATGTGGCCCATCATTTCACTATGCATGAAATCAATCCAAGATTACCTTCCTGTGAAGCTGCGTTTCTAACGTTTTCATGGTTTGACCTACGCTGGTCTCAGTTGAACTTTGACCTCCACTAAAAACAATTAGGATTTTGAGGTGTGTATATGATTGATACATGTTGAATGCAAGATCAGTCCACGCTTGTATTCTTGAGTTTGCATAGGTCTCAATGAGGCAGCAAAAAATAAAAAAACGCATCTGATATATACTGCATGGAATCAATGATTGCAAAAGATGTGCACATTCCACAAAGTAAAACAGAGGTTATAATTCCAGATAATTCCACTGGTAAACAGTCTTAGTTTTTCCGAGTCAAGGAAAGTTCGCGAAGAATGTCTACATATGTAAAAGCGCTATGTCGATTTACATGGATGAATAGTGATATGACAAGATATGGTACATGCGCACTTGTGCAACTGTTGCCCCTGCGCACAGTATGTGCACAAGCTGGTCTGTCCCGCTATATCGATGTAGAACATGCATGCAAATGACAGAGAAATCACAGTAGAGATATCGACTTACGCACTGAACCGCAGCATTGTCAGTGCTAGTTGAGTGCATATTCACTGGCAGCTGGTATGAGCGGTAGTACGCATTATTGACTGGGTGAATATCGATACCAACACGTCAACCATCCTACAAGTACCACAGTTTGGAAATACGCAAAATCAGAGTTCTTGGGCGATATTTTGTACTTAGGACACAAACAAAATATGAGGCATAAGCTAACTTCCTGTCTTACTAGATATTGTGATTACAAGGTTTTTCACTATTCGACTTCTGTTGACCCCAATTCACCTTTGACCTACACCAAAAGCAATAGGCTACTTGCACTCAATGGGGTACACCGACACGCTAAATATAACATATATCAAAGCTTCCCTTTCTTGAGATATTGTGTTTCCAAGGTTTCTCACTCTATGACCTGTTGATCCGGCCAAATGACGTTTGACCTCCACAAAAACTATAGGGTGTTTTTCACTCAGTGTGGTACACCTACATATCAAATATGACGTATGTCCAAGCTTCTCTTCCTCAGATATCGTATTTGCAAGGTTTTCCCAATTTTCCACCTGTTGACTCCAAATGACCTTCGACCCCACAAAAAAACAATAATGCTCTTTTACTCAATGTGGTACACCAACAGACCAATATGAGATTTGTCCAATTTTCCCTTCTCGAGATTTGGTGTTTACCAGCAATACGTCACAAACACATACACACACACACCCACTCTCAATCTTGGTTACATAGCTTGCAATTTCATTGAAAGTAAACGGAATGAAATAATACAACATGAATATGTTACATTTTAAAAGGACCTTGACTGAAATCATCAACTTTACAGTTGCATAGAGTACAATCAACTTCTTTCTACAAACTATTGTATTCATTTGAAATGTGAACAATGCTCTAATGACACAAAAGGACATACACATGTACATACACAGAACAAATAAGAATCACTCAGATTGCTTTCAGAGTACAATAGGACAGACAGGAGGAGTTCCTCAAAATTTGAATCACAAGTGGAAAACAAAGGGGAAGAGAACTATAAGAATATACTACGCCTGAGGGCAATTAAATTTGAAGCTCAATCTGAAGGAGGCCTAGGTGTGGTACTTCATGAGAAATACTTTATGTTATCCGTGCAATTTTCATCCAAATGAGTCAAACATGCATTCTCCAAAGAGTACAACAAAGATTGACTTGAAGGCAAAAATTCCTAGTTACCAAAAGTCCCTTTATCAAATAATGGCCTCGACGTATGTCTTTGGATGAGTCACTCAATGAAAGAATGTCAACTCTATGACATTCTTCTCGAAGATGAAGATGACTCATGTAAGTCAAAGCTGGTAGTAGACTGTTTGTTAGTTAACTGAACCTAAAACTGACAGTGTTTCTTTTACTTTGTTTTTGTCAAACTTTTCGAAGAGTCGAAATTCAAGCTGTCAAATGCATTTCCACTAACTGATCTCTGTTTGGTAGAATTGCATGTTCATGGCTCACTGGAAGACTGCACAAGGTAGTCTTTCTAACTGCATTACGTATAGAACCTCCTTACGTTTCCTGCACCGTCGGTTTGGGACAATAACACATTGACGATTTGACAGTAGATTTTGAACCATTAACTGACATAATGCAACCTGTTATTCCCTTTCACAATGCACAGTCGAAAGACATACTCCCCCTACGAAAGAACAACACTGAAAACCAATGTTTACTTCAAGCATTGTTTCTTACTTGGATTTCTTACTTGGACTCAGATTATTTTAGTCCTCTTCCCACAGGATCCAATTGAGAGAAATTACGAACGCACTTTGACCTTACACAGTTAACTCCCACTGAGAACGTTTTTGAGCAATTTCGCAGAAAGAAATATTATTTGTGCTTCAGTAAATGAAAGAAGGGCACTGTATGAATGGCATTCTGCACGATGCAACGATAAAACACTGATGATGTCAGATAAAAAGACATTACACATTAAAACAATCTTAGTTACAATTAAGGAGTGATAATTACACCCATACTACTTAGGTGTAAACACATGCATTGATCCACGGCATATCCCAGTGTAGTCTATACCTCAGAATAGAGGGCGCCATCACATCTGAGTCTATGAACAAACAATGACTACTTTTGTTACAGATCAAACCATGCAATCAAACTTGCATTCTGTCCAATTGCACATTAATAGATAAAGAATGTTATATCAACTGACTGATACCACATATCTTTGAAAATGCTTTTAAAGTATCACAAACTTTTTTTGCTGACAATGTGATGTGGTATTTAAATATGCTCCAAGAGATTTCTGAAGTTTGCGTTACGTTCCACAAGAGGCAAGAGGCACATACGTTTGCTCGACTAGATGCAGTGACAGAAAGATAAGCAACACTGATAAATATAGTGTAAATTGGCAAGACTGTGAAAGAATGGCCATATCAGCCAAAACAAAAATGGAAAATATCATAGACTTACACAAAGAAACGGTAACCAGAACCCATACAGAGGATAGAAAAGAATAGGAGAGAGACGCCAGACCAAGGATTAGAGTTGACGCAATAATGACGTAGACAGGTCTACAAAGAAAGTTGCCACCAATCAGCATGATGAAAAACCTCGTGACAACATCTGTTGTATTGGTGACTGTCATAATTAACCAAACGTCTCCAGGGGAGAGATTCTCCATGCTTTCAAAGTGACTGACCTGAGAGGAAAATTGTGGAACATAAGATCCTGGCAACAAAGAAAAGTGTAAAAATGGCCAGAATTGGAAGAATGCATGTCACCAGAATGTTCTGCCAATGTAACAGAAAATGTGAACCAGATGTCGAATGACTTGCCAATTCCTTGCCAATATTCATGGAAGACAAAGAACAAAACATACTATTTTTTAAGTTCAAGCAACCTACTCTTTGTGAGATAACATTTCTACAATGTTACAACTTATAATCTTTACTGACCTCAAATGATCTTTGACCTCCTTGAAAAATGATAGAAATCATCTACTTACAGTGGACAACCACCACACTAACAGTGGACAACCAATACATTAAGTTTGAATTTACAGCAATATTCAGTTGCAAAGATATCTTGATTAGTGGGTTTTCATGCTTTATCATGTGGTGACGTCAAATCACCTTCGACCTCCATGAAAAACAATAGAGATCATCTACTGACAATGGACGTCCAGTCAGGTTTGAGGTTCCAGCAACTTTACCTTTTGAGATACCGTGTTTACAAGGTTTTCAAACTCTGACATCTAGTGACGTCATGTGACCTTTGACCTATATACAAAACGACAGAGGTCATTGACTCACTAAGAAGTACAAATGCTAACAGTTTGAAGTTATTGAGATATCTTCCACGCAATTTTTCCATACTTTAAGCTCTGGTAACCTACAATGACCAGTCACTTCTATTAAATGCAATAGGGGTCATCTACTCACCGAGGACTACCTACACACCCCCTCTTGAAAGTCAGGCACCTCTATTCCTTCTTGAGATATTTACAGGTGTAGAGTGAATAATACAATCATGATGGCAAAGCGGTATATACACACACTAGCTACCGATGTTTTATTGCTACGTTCAAAAGCTAACCCCAACCTGTAATTGTATATGGTGAATGTTATGAGTACATCAGAGGTAATACAAAAGTTCAGTTTCCGGTGTTTCCCCGAGTTTATTAACCTTTTCTTTCTTCCCTTCAGTCAGTTAGTATGGACAATAAAATATATCAGAAGTGGGTTGGGCATACACTGTTACTTGGATTGGTTAATTCATGGGTGGTAACGATTTCCATATACCTCGTGACTCTTAACCTCAGAAGCGTGGGGTCAGCTTTCTGCAGCCACAAGGCTCCGCACTGGTAATCTTGTCGTTGAACTATCAACACCTGTCTCTGTAACAATGTAGTTCTGTGCCACAGACTATACTGTCTCCGTTGTTTCTCAGCCGTTCTCTGTCGTCAACGTCATGTAAACTTTCTTAATTATCTTTCATCGTTGGGCTTGATTTTGCCTAATTAGCATGATCGTGTCAACAGCAGTCGGATCAAGAGCAATAAATGGAACTCTCATATCTTCAGTCAAATCTATCGCCTCTGGACCTCATTTTTGTTCTGACGTCTCTCGTTCTCTATTTCGGTAATTTCCTGCATCGTTAACGTGTGAGATATTCGCCGCAGGGGCAGTCATACCACGATTGTAAACCCCTAAAACACACATATTTCACACTATAGATACAATTTTTGGAAAGTTACCCAAGAAAGACTCGACTGATATTACAAGAGATATCAATAAGAATGTCACCTTTACAGGTCGTGTGAAATGGCAATGACATTGTGTATTGGTTGTGCAAATCGTTGATCCTATTGAAAATAGCGACAACCTTCATCAAAATGCAACCACTACTGAAAATTTTGTAAACAAATTCCTGCCTTACACCTGCATCATGAACATTGAAACATTGCCTAGGTATGCAACTTTGTGACGTCAAGGGAAGGAAGCACATGGTATGTCTCATGTTATGCTATGTCTTTTAGTGTTCATTTCAAAGATATTTCGATATTTGATATGACCTGAGGGATTTAATTTGGAAGTGAATGTTGTCTTCTGTGTAATCACGAAGGCAAGTAATTAGAAGACTATATATAAGGGTTTACAAAAGAAATATTGACAAAGTGCAACACATCGTAATTTTTCGCCGGATAGGCGCTCAGTTCTGTCACAAATCTTCAAACGTTGAAGAGGCCTATTTTGAGAACAGTAAAAGATATAAAAGCAGTACCAATGGATTTGTTATTCGAGGTTCGCCCTTGAGCGTCTAAGAAAAACCAGCTTCCTTTTGCGGATGCATGTCACACGACCTTCAAGCCCATAATGAGAGCAAGGAGTTGCTATTGAACAGCTCCTTAGTGAGACAACAAGTATCTCATCAACAACATATCACTGATAGGATGCGTAATGCCTACGAGGTGACAAAGCTTTCAATGTGTTCATGGACATTACATTGTGTGTAGGTCCGGGTGGCGGGGGAGGGGGGGTTGAGGTTGCGTGTGTGTGTGTGAAGTCAGGGAGTGCGAGGTGGGACAGGGTTTGTTGCTGTTAACATAACGGATGCCCATGCAAGTCCAGCGTTACACAAAGTTTTAAAAAATAATGATAAGACCACTTACAAAGTTGACTTGATAAACAGCAAGAGCCGAGAATGTAAAGAAATAAGCGATGGAAATGAACCACGTATCAGGAATACTGAGAAAGGACTGCAAATTCGGAATGTGATCGTCCCGTTTCGTAAATTCTTTGCCGGAAATGTCTGCACCAGACTGTCCTTCGATCCCTTTGGCGACTTCGCCTTCTTTTTCAGTTTGAAATGTGGGATTACTAAGGCCTTCCGTGTTTGAATCTACAGTTACCGGTTCCGCGAAAGATTTCACTTCGGAAGTCGGTGACGAGGTAATCTTCGGCGCAGACGTATCCTTCCCCTGGCGATAGAACACCAACGGAAGCGGTATCGTGATAGCCACCATGCCGGCAATGTATCGCAGGGTCATCCGCCATCCTCTCGTCGCCAAGAGACGTTGAACGGTTCCATTTCCGGCGACGGCACCTGGAAAAAGACTTCGAATTTTTACACTCTCTGATATACACAAACTGAATTAGCGTAGAATATTTTTTTTGTTCTTTTTTCTTTAAAAACATACTGCCATCTGTATTCGATTCATTCTTTCCCCTGAAAAGCCGTTTTTATATTCATTATAATGGACACTCCAATGAAATTCACCTCATTCACCCTGAATACAAAATAATTTATACTTGTGCTTTATCTTGTCTCAATCTTAATTCTGATTTGAAAAGGTAAACACCGCTATGGATGTTCATAAAACATTTCAAATTATTCCTGTTAATCCATGTATCATCATCTAGTAACCAGGTCATTTCCCGTTCTTCTGGGTTGTACTTGTTACATTCTGTGGGTGAGCACGGATTGGTCAACGTGGGTCTTGGAGTGTGTTTTTATTCTGTCCTTCTATTCTTTTTATGCTCTTTTTTTTCTTGGCCACCTGTTACTTGCTTACACAGGTTTTGGATGCTACCTAAGCTGTTATTACACGTTCTTATCTGTACACCATGTGTCAGAAAGCGAATAGATCAAATCAAGTACATCTTGAATTGAAGGAGAACTCTAATTAAAGTTATTCAGGATATTAATTCAGATGAAAGCCTTTCACACGTTCCATGTAGGAAAGTTTTCTCATGTTGTGAATGTATTTGAGTGTCATAACCCTCCCGTAGACTCTTTGCGGTATATAATAACTGTTTTTGACTGTGACATGAAATAGCAACAACCCACTCAGTCCCCACCTTTACAAACAATGATGCCACTACAATCTGCAACAGCCACGGGTTGAGTAAATGATGTTCCACAGTACTATGACTGTAACGGAATATACTTGCTGTAACCTCATGATAGCTAATAATTTGCCCACAAGTAGTAACAGGTCTACTACTTTGTCACTGATCACTCTATAGATTTGGTCTAAGTAAACTCGAGCACACCAATAATTAGATTTGTGCAGAAAACGGTGCAAATCAATCTAATCTGTTTTACGAGATATTCAGTGACCTTTCCATAGTAACGGTCTCATTTAACAAATCCTACGGAGACTACGATTCTACCTTTACTGCAAACATTTACGAGCGCCGTAAGATACGCTTTGAAATAGCGCCCGCTAAAGGATGGTGAGGAAAAACTTAAGATGTCTGATTAGTAATATATTGTTATTATTGCCATTGTAGTTTTTTTTTTTTTGTATGAAAAGTTGTGATTATTTTTAAAGCTGGAGATAAGGAAGAACTTAACATAGGTTGGTTAACGTAACTCTGCCTATTGCAAGGATTCATAGTCTTCAGCTGTAGTTGCTTTATACAGCGCATCCCTACCAACCGAAATGACTTGGCAACAGTTTTGGCGTCACATCGTCTGGAACTGTGAATTGAAGGAGTTTCCGATCTTTCCGTATTAGATTGTCTTTGGTTCAACAAACCCAGCATTACTACCGATTTCGCAACTATCCTACGCCATGTAAAATCTCCGGAGACATCATCTTCCTGAATCCCAATAGACCATGAATCCCCTTTAACACGACGTATGACGGGCGGTTACCATTGTCAAGACAGCCATCCACCATATGAGGGAAACGTTTATGAAGATGTTTCAAAGGGACGTATACAGACAATAGCAATGACATAGAGCTGCATGGTAGAACAGCTTTACATGCAGCAATTTTGATGAGCGCCCTCTTAATGTCACACTTTCGGGTCTCATACCACCATGAGACTATATTCATCCGCGAGGTCTTGTTAACCCTGGGGAAAAGTGCCTGAAATGAGCCACGGGGACCGGTTTTTTTTTCTTTGTCATGTTTTTCGTTAAAGGGAAATAGGGCGTTTGTTTCAGAGAAAACATCCATATTTTTAAAACCAATTTTCGAGGACGTAGAATGATAGATTATTCAACATAAGGAAGGACTGTAGCCTTCTTTTCAAGAAAAAAGCTTCTCACAGATAGAAATTCAGTTATTTGTTGCTCAACACTAATTTGTTCACCCAAACTTTTCAAAATTCAAATAATGCATCTTCCATTACTCATGAGATACATAATGTTTGGAGGAGATGAAGTTTTGGTAGATGCTTATTGATAAGACGGAATGGTTTAACAATGATTAAAGCTATTTTCTTTTGTATGTCATGTTGGTGTATTCGAAACGCCCTATTTCCTTTTAAAATCACTAATTTTGTACATGGACGTTAAAGAGCACCAATTTAACTACATACGGTGTCAAAATTAGGACAAGCTGAAGGAGATTTAGATTGTTGTAGAAAATCGAAGGTTTCGTTGTGATATATCTGTCGGAGAGCCTTGTCAAGAAGGCGGGAGCACCTCTCAAAACCTCCACACCCTCTCGCTCAAAATCTAAATGAACGAGGTACTTTTAATGCCATGATAGGCCAGGTCTGCTTCTCGAGAGAAACATGCGCTGTCCATTATGGCATATCTGGATATCAAGTCATATTCTATCATGTATAAAAGGTCTTCTCAAGAAATGATTTTAGCACATTATGTGTATTTTGTGATGATTAGGTGTTAGATCAGACAATTCTCTAGTTATTCGCGGGGATTTCGGGTCTGTAAGTTAAAAAAAGTAAAAAACGGTTCATACCAACACCTGCTATGGGAAGGCTGCTATATTGTCCACTTTCAACAAAGGACATGACTTACCTGCAAACTGACCAATGAAAATGAGTGTGAGGGCCCTCTGGCTGTTCCTTTCGTCGTAGAGGCTATAAAACATACGCAGACTACTGTGTTGTACGAGGCAGACACATAGGCCATAGGTCACTCCAAATGTCAGGTAGAGTAAAGAAATACTGTTGACGATGGACGATATGAAATATGAGATTGGAGTCAATACTGTCCCTAGGAAGCAAACGATCTTCACGCCGAGGTGTTCCTCGAGTACAGCCGAGACTGGGGACAATAGCAGGCTAGATCCCCACAAGACAGAACCCAACCAACCTGATGAAAGAATTTAAACATAGGGTCAAAAGTCACCTTTAAATCATCTCTGTTTAAGTGGTTATCTTAAAGTGAGTAGAGGAAGGGGGGGGGGGGGAGAAGATACAGTGTGGAAATATCAGCATGCAGATAGTTTGACACCACCTACATCGGTACATCGAACTGGAAGAGTTATAACGTCACTATTGTAAGGACGATATTAGGCAGAGTAGCAAAACAAATTTCTTTGATTTTTTTAAAACACCAAAGACAATTAAATCGGAGACAATCGAGAAATAACTTGCATGAAGCTCTTGTCAAACGTGATTTCGAAACAAATACATATAACAAATACACGCACTAACACACAACTCTGACTTCTGAATCTTAAAAGTGTCTTGTTTATCATACGTAACTCACTTTCCTCCTAATATCGTACCAATAGTAACCGATTGACTTTCATTTTAATACATTAGTGCATGTCAGATGGACTATCTGGATGAAATGTTAACTGATAAATGAATTGATAAATCCACGTTCATTCAAAGCCCGACTAATTGCGGTCTTTGGGGGTCTGACTTATGGCAGAGGGGAAAGCATGTATATCTTTTCAATTAAAAGCGCAAATATATTATTAAATAATGACATAATGTCAGAATATCTGATTTGAATCATCACGTTTCTCGTATCGTCAATATTTAAAACCACTGGTCTTATAATATGTTCTTAACAATTTTGTATTCATTAGGAATACAGAAATAGCCGCAACTGTCAATTGTAACATAAAACAACAATCAAAGCTCCGATAATCGATATGTTATCGATTGGCTTGATCGTTTTTCATTTTTCTTTTTACTATATCTTCGATTGAAAGTTTAACTTTCTACGAGATTTAAAAACAAGAATAATTTTGTGCCCACTTATACCAACTGTGTAGTTATTGCCATATTCCTACAATCTTCATGGGAGCGTTTTTGTCTAGAAAAACAAAGTTTCTCCTCACGACACCAGACCAACCGTTACCTCGGATCTCCATGGTTGGTAAAAGTTGGATTTTTTTACAAAAACATATCCCTCTGGAAAGGGCGTCCAATCTTAGACTATAGTTCCAGTAACCTTTTTAGGTAAAACCACCATAATTTCGATAACAGCAAAAACCAAGTAAACGTCGAATTCACCCAGCTTTGGAAACGACTGCAAACTACTCATTAATATGCATCCTTCAAAAGTATCAATTGAAATGTTCGCCCATAATAAGAAAACTGGCTTTTTTCGTTCAATAGTGAATAAATAAGCTGTATATGCGTGTTAAAATTCTTGACTTGGCTCAGCGTACTTGTATCCAGTTGTCTAAGGCGCCCGTATGGTGCCTCACCAATACTTAGTTGTTCTGTCTCTGTAGCTCTGAGAAAAGGCCTCAGTGATGCGTATATACTACTGAAAATCTTTGCAAAATCTCAATTCCATAGATGATGTCCTGCTTTAATTTCTACCACAGCCACGATTCTCTTTTTTATCTGTACGGACATATATTAATAATGTGTATTGGGCCCTCCATGTCTCTGTTATATTTCAAGCGCCAATTCATAGACAATTACGACGCCCGTGAAAGTATAGAGCACCGTATACTCGACTGACATACAAAGATCAAATGAACATATATTTGGAGATATACTTAACCTGTTTGGACGGCTGTGGCGTTAAAATCATTCTGCAGATCCACAAAGAAAAATGGAAACCAAATCTGGGGGGTGAAAACAGCAGTAGTAACTAAAAATGACACAAAGGCTATCGTCCAACCGTTGCTCAACAGTGACTTCATCTTGCAATGTAATGTGCCAACGACAGTGGGTAGATTTTAAGACTTGAAAGTGCAGTAGGGACAGCTTGGATGTTGGGGATTTGCACTAGCTCTGCACGACAGCGGAAGTCTACTAGTTATTGTTTCTCAACACGACAGCGACGTGTTAGACTGAAAGGGTTAACCTCCCTCCACGACACCGCCTGCCATTGTCAATCCTCTCCACGTAAACCCCTTCATGGTATCTGCTCCTATCGACTGTGAATGGAATGTTCCAAGAGACTTCCGTTGGTAGCTTAGAAAGATGTTAAGGCCCGGTAAATTATAAAGCGAAAATCGTGATGGCTCGCAAGCCCACGTTATCGGATTAATGACGTAATCGTTATCTCTTGGCATCATTATTACTTTTTTATTTCTTGAAGAAAATGTAGGCGAAAACACGAATTGTTTTGAAATACAGTATAGGTATGGATAAGAATACAGTACGTCGTCTAATTTAGCGGACCGTCATCATAGGTTTCCAACTCCCACATTCTCGCTCCCACTCCTTCCACATTTAGAGTGTCCTAAAAGTGACAGTTATTCACAACATGAATTTCTTAACATGTACCGCAATGTACAGAGATTGCTTGATCAAAGTCCTGTTTCTTAGGACGTCTCAATCATCAGTTGGCTGTTTGTCAGGACGAAACTGTAACATACTCATTCCCCTCTGGAGGGAATCCATCCAGTCACGTTGGCATCATGACGTGAATACAAATAAAAAAAGTGTTTTTATAATAAAGATATGTCCGTTTGGGAAGAACACATACCTTGGGCGTTCCGTTTCTATGGCAATTAGTTTTCCTAGGCTGTCCTGTAGGCTCTTCCTCACAATTGTGTACCGCGGTCCCCGTACACGCTTACTATACCATGTAACAAAATAAGGTCTCAAAAGCTACTTTTCTTGGGATGAGTAATTGCTAGGATTCGTTTTCTATGGTATCCTATAATTACTGTTATTGAAATATGGTTCTACTAGTTGTCAGTTTTTTGTTTTTTTTTTTATTGAGTTTCGAGCCGAGTGAAGGATAGCAAAAGATCACTAAATTTAATCAATAGGATACTAGGAATTCCCGGATACCGTACTTATGTAGCACCACTATTTTTTTTTTGTTTTTTTTTTTCACTAGTGTAGGAACAATCGGGTTTACGCCGCTATCCCCACCTTTCATATAATTAAATGCACAATGGAAATTTCTGCTTGTTAGCGGAATTATCTCAAAATAAACTTCACTTGTCATTAGACAGAAGTATTTAAGTGTTCTGTTGAGCTGATGGATTAAAGATTACGAGGACCAACTTTGAATACGTTGCAAGTTTAGTACATCCATATATCCTTTCGTTATCCACAGATTTTCAAGGGAGGTGTGGGGTTGATGGAGGGGGGCTCAACGTTATCAGCATTAGTTATTGTTAATTGAAATGCTAAATGATGGGAAGAGGTGCAACTAATAGACGATATTTGCAATATTTGAGATGACAATAGCTTATTGTAAACTTTTGTCAAGTCGAGAAGAGGTTTTGTGGGATGGGAGAGAGCGGAACTCATTTTTAAGGGGCGATTACTAATTCAGAGGAAGGCAATTTTACTAGCGGCCTGGTCGCCCTCTAAAATACCCAGTAGAGAAGACATTGCATCGGATTAGGCCACGTGACTATTGCTACACAGTGAAAGCTTTCACTGAAATTGAAGAATCCATTCGTCTATACTAAACTTCTCAGCAACATGGTCCAAACAGCTTTGCTAATGTTATGAATAGTTCAGCGGGACCAATTGCTACAACTTCAGTCTACTTGTTAAAAGGGGGGATGTATTTAATCATCTGACCCTTCAAGTAAAATGTGTTACTCTGTCATTCGATCCACATGGGTTTCAGGAGGACCTCGGATTTCAGACATTAGGCCTACAGCGATATTTATTAACAGCGTGACCTTTACCGGAAGTGCGCTTCTAGCCGAATTGCGGAATACTTTTTCCGTGAACTTCGAAATCTCTAATATGTAAGAGATCGGAATCCAGAAGTTTCACAAAAAAAAAAAACGCATTCTGGACAGGAAAAACATGGATTTTCGTACCGTTTTCGACAAAAAAGATCGGTTGTCAACGTTCGACTGCACTTCCTTTTTAAAGGTAATTTTCCTTCTAATCACGGAATTTGGGAATGGTATATATGGTAATTGGAAATAAATATCTACACAATATATATTCAGGTAATAAATTTACCTTTTGGTATGAGTTTTAGCTTTTCGAAATTCAGTAGATGAAAGACGAGAATCCTGTATCCTAACACAGTAAAGCAATTGCATATAACAATGACGCTATATTTTTGTATTGGCTAGGTTGAAACGTATGTTAAGTACAGCAGCCAACTTGTTGGCAACGCAGTGTTACACTTTGAAGTGAACGTAGTCAGGACAGGCTGTAGGCAATGCTAGCCCAATGTGAACGGGTTTGTACATGATCTGGACTACTGCCATCTGTAGTCTGTACGCCAGGAAAATTGTTATTAAGTTTAGCTTCCTACCTCAAATGATTAGGGATTGGAAAAGTTTGCCTCTCAGTTTTTCCACAACGAGTCTGTTACTTTTTAAGCAGTTTTAGCTTCTCTTTTTTAGCCTATCGAGGCATGCATGGTGAGTTAAGTTCCGTGTGGATGTGTACGGTTCAGTTTTGTCATAGTTCTTCCAAAATAGTACAGGGTTTCTTTGTGGCGTCATAAATTATAAACTGGTATAGGTCCACTAGGAAGATCGAGATTTGTGTCATAAGAAGGGGAAACCAAATGGCAGGCAACCTTATGGACATGTCTATGCCTTGCTTAAACTTAGTGTTTTTTCGTCACATGTTGAGAAAATTCTACGCTGTACAGTTGCCAAATTATATCAGTTTGTTGAAATTGTCGAAATTTTTGGCAGTTTTCTTGTCGTGACTGATGTTTATTTTTTATTTGCTTTATCTTCAGTAATTCACAGACATATATGCGGATGCGGAAGAGGAATAAGATATGCTGTTGAGGACCTTTTACCGCCTTTCTCAAGATGATATGTCACCGATCTTCGGATCTGTGGATGTAGTGTGATTAAAGAAAATGAGCGTTCGGAGAACGCTCCGAAAGATGTGACAAAATGGTTGATTGTTTGCTTCACTTCGCAAAACACTTGATTGAAACATTTGATGAACTTCAACTAAAGAGAAAAATAAATTATCACTGTGAAAAAGAACTTTGAAATGTTGATCAGCATAAACTTGTTTTACAGGAGCGACGCTTGATGATGGTACGTGATGAACATGTGTGTGCATTCACCTGGATTTATGCCAATTTGAACATGTCACTGATTGACATTTTTGTGGTCATAAACAATTATGAATATGAGTTCGCAATGTTTCATTGTGTAACATTGAACAATTTATCACTTCATGGTGACTTGAAGGGGGTGGATCTGTGTCCAGCTTTTTATTTAGAGTCAATTCTAAATATTGTATGCCAACGTGTGTGGCTGATGTTTTTCTGTTAGGGGGGGGGGGGGCAGTGGAGTTATCCATGGTTGTTGGGTTGGTTACGATATGTGTGTTTGGGGTTTTAAGTTGATTTTTTTTTTTTTTTGCATTCATTCAAATTGCTTTGATTTCATGTTTTACCGCTAAAAATCTTATGTATTATTGACTAGCATGTGAACTCCCTATCTGCAGTGCCTTGCTTACTGTTACCACTTTGTGATGGCTTTTAACTCCAGTTGACCAGACCCTATTGTTGTTTTTCACAAATTCATATCTTATAAGCACACTATATCTGCTTTCACTTAAGTGCTGCATTACTTAGAATAACACCATTAAGACATGCATGTTGCATGTTGTTGATCATTTACAAGTTTTACAAATATAATTGTAATACCACTCATTTTTAAAACTTTGATATTCAGCCACGTGATATAATGCATCATGCATGTTGTACTAGAGCTTATCCATATCTTTGTATATAGCTATCTCAACTTGCTCTGGTTAATTGGATCATTGCTAACATGATGGGTACAGTTTGCCAAAGTGGAGACAGGAGAGAGCTCAAAGTGTGTTCATGCTTTCCAAGTTCTCAGTCCTTATTGAAATTAAGGTATACTTTAGTATTCACTGCATATTTATTCTTTTCTCATCCAATAATTGTGTATCTTTCTTAATGAATGTTTTCTACATAACTGTACGCATCCCATTACACATGCGTAACAATTAAGTGCATGGGTTGCTTAAAACAATGAAGAACAACATTAGTTGTCTTATTGTTTTAATGAGTCGGATCAGAAAATATGGCGGCCGCATTTGTAACCTACACTAAGCCGTACTATAAACATTTTTGAACAGCCGTCTAAGCGTACTTGGACTTTTGATCATTATACAGATTATTATTCGCAATAAACCAGCGGTACTATGTGGTGACTGTCATTTACTTATTCAACTCAGGAAGTGTATTTTGTCCAGTATTTATGGTTGCTCTGTCATTGGTCTCAGTCATTGTTCGTCGACCTCGAAAGGTCTCCATTGCAACTTGCACCTCAGCGCTCGGATTTCTTTACATGTCAGCGATAATAGCGTGTATGTACGATGCGTTGATTTGGAACATCTGACTGAGAACAAATACTTCTACATAAAGATTTTTGTACGTAGATTGAAGTCCTAATCTACTTAGCATGAGCGCCTAAATTCAAAATTAATGAGACGTTTTAAAAAAATGAGATTAAACGAGGTCAGATGGGTGATTGCCCTATATTGCAACACCCGTGTGTGCCGACACCCATATATTCCGACAGCAAGGGCTTAGTAAGACCCTCTGGGTCCCATGGATAAGGAGCAGGGCATGTCCCCAACACCACTTACAATCTCAGTTTTATAAGCTCTCTCCTGCCATTAGTGCTCGCATTTACAAAATTACGAAATGTACAAGATATGGTACTGTATGCGACACTATTTCACGCTATTTATTGATGCTGTTATATTTCAACACTAAAGTCTCATAGACCGTGTGTTGCAACTTAAACGTGATCCCTGCATCATAACTAGCATCATAGCCAGGCCCCAAGATGGTGTCTGACATAATGGATGGGTAGCAACAAAGTGGTGTCGGAATATACATGGGTGTCGAAACATAGAAGTGTCGAAACATAGGGGTGTCCAAACAAAGGGGTGTCGAAACAAAGGCGTGTCGAAACATAGGGCTGTAACCGGTCAGACGTCTTACTGGTCTAGTGTAGCAATGCCTACTGTCCGTTTGCTTGCCTCAATAAGGGCGCCCTTGTTTGCTGTTATTCAACCCCACTGGCACTGTTATGTGGGGGGTCTGTCAATGCATGGGGGTCTATAAGGACGCACTAAGTGGCCCCATTTCCAGAACATATGTATCCAGAGATAAGTTAGCAGTGAGTTTGGGGAGGTTTGAGGGCAGTGCTGTCCCTTTATACAACACAAAAATGGTACTTAACAGCATCTGGATACAAATTAGTGCACTTTCGTAGCTAAAAAACAGAACAAAACCCCTGCAAAATTGGCGAAAAGCTTTTTGGGGGGCAAAAAGTCAACGTTAGAAATGTGCACGGATACGATTTTTTAGGTTCCCACCCCGTTCGAGATAATGAAGGCGGTAGTGAAAAAAGTTTAGTTAATGGGGTGGGGAGAAGGTTAAATCTTAACACAAAACATAGACTGCACAGGGACATGTCGACGTGCATGAGCCTAAATACATAATTCATCATATGTAATGCTAACGTATAAACCACCGACACTTTCTTCATGAAATGCAAATTTGTCAGTAAGCGTACGACGTATGTTCTTATCATAAAAGCATGAGCAGCATGTTGTTTTCGTTCACTGACTTGAGCCTTTCATGGTATCCATAATTATAAATGTGATATATATATGTGAACCATTCATGAGCTACACATTTTTACCCCCTCAAACAGCAACCCAGTATGCATCATACTTGGAAAACCACACACTGCAGGACAAAGTGACGCGTCGTAATTGACGTACAGGCAGGACGCTATCGCAGCCAATACAGACAAACATGCATCTTGACGAGTCGGGAAGAATGCGGGAAAATCGTGAAGTAACGCATCTTGTGTATACAGATTCCTACTATAGATTTTACAGAATATATCAATATACCAGCCTAGCGGTGGTATGATGGGTTGGGGGGGGGGGGAGCTGAGGGCACCCAGAGTGAGGACGCCAAAATGGTTTTAATAAAACTGTAAGAAAGAAGTTCTTTCATCAACATATGTCAAAGGAACTACACTTCCTGAAGGCTTGGCATATATCTTCCAAAATATGATGTAGTTACTGGTGGTCATTTGGACATGTTACTTAAGATTTAAGATATATAACCAGACGGATATGATAACAACAGCTTCGGGGGGTCCTGAGATAGATGAAAAAGATGGTGATAATCATGGCATTTCATTCGAACATGTTGTAGAACATGCATGTGATTCAAGAGAGAGAGATTCCAATTCACTTTCATCCCTGAAGAGGAGAGGTTTAAAATACGTTTGTGACATGAAATGATATACACGAGTCCTCCAGTGGTACATCCACCCCGGGGGGGGGGGGGGACTTGAACCACCTCCCCCGGATCGTCGGTGTGTTTTGTATTTGAAGAAAATGTATGTAAACTATTGTTTTCAGCAGTGGTAAGGTGACCGGGTGAATTGTTCTTTGCTAGAAATTGTTCTTTCCTGACTTACAATCAGATGTCCGAGGTTAGAGTTGCTGTTGCAGAAAAACTTTTTTTTTTTTGAAATGCTGCATAAGAGCACGGGGCAGACGTCATTGAAAAATATGCCAATAATGTCAAAGAGAAGAGGCTTGCATCCAAGGATATGTACTGAATACCATTTTCCATGTGGAGCCTGGGAAGGACGATTTTCGCCGATCTCGGGGATATTTCTTATCCACAATTTTCTCCTACCCTCCGGGCCAACTAATGCTCCACTCAGTACGTAGATATTCTTCCCACAGCTTGTAAATTGAAGATGGATGTCCCCTGATGCTTCACTCTCCCGCCTCGAAGATCTACCTGCTTCGCCAAGAGTCCGGCCAGCTTACCATAAAAAACAGTTCATTTTCATATATGTGTACATTTGTGTATTGAAGCCCAAAAAGGCAAAATTTGTGCTTTTGATGTTTGCTTTTTTTGATTTAAAACTGAACTTTTACAATAACTACGATAACATAACCATCTTAGGAAGAATCAACTTCATTTCATTCTTTTATAAAATATCTCAATGTTGTATGACTGGATTCCTTCTATACTTTTATTTTATTACTCGATGTCAATGCACGACTGAAAGATTGGGCCCAAAAATATTTCGAGTCTGGTCTCTGGAGCTATTTCGAAGTTCGGTGAGCTCGTTAAATTATGCAATATCCATAACTGATATAATACCATAACTCAAAACATGGTTAACTATTCATTATATTTTTAAAATTCCTTATTGCATTTATTTGCTAATTTTGTTATTGTGCTATTTTTCATTCATTAATAAGTTACACTTTCATTTTAATTTCGTTTTATTAATTTAATTTCATTGGTATATTTCGTACAAACAAACATTTACATAAGCAGTTATCGCTTCAACTTTCATGTCATCATCACACACTATATAACAATATTGTCAAATATAACAATACATAGGCTATAGAAGAACGTGGACCATGTGAAATGAATCAGCATCACCAAGATATTCACATTTGCGCCTTTTGTAATTATATTAAAACACTTGACCAATCCAACAGAGCTAGTCCCCCACCCACCCCCCCCCCCATCCATCCCATCATGTCGCCATTTATGCATATGAATATTTATATATATATAATACATATTCATGTATCAATCATCAAAGGAAAAGGACGCTGACGGAGCTTAACCTGTACTGTACAACTTTAACGGACATTCTAGTTGTAATACATCACTATCCATGCGATCCCGTCAATGTGCAAGCACAGATCTTCGTTGATTGCATTAAAATCATATTCACCTCACAAAATAAAACGTTACGTGAACTTGATGGAACGTTCCAATGAGAAATCAAGGGATGCATCATGGTCATTCATGTTAGCTGTGTACATCAGTTACGGTTCACTGACTGCACGTTTAGACTCCCAGTAAGGAACGTAAGTCGTTGTAGCCCGCACAACGGACGTGTATTGCTCACGCATCAGCTTTGACTGCATTCGTTTTGCCCCCCCCCCCCCCCATGTACGTATAGACCAATACCTGCCGGGAAGGTCGGTGGTGCTGCGTCGTAACAGCTAGGACTGTAGTTACATTTTAAAAGGTTATGAAATATAACTACGTGATCGTGAAAGATATTGTATCGCAACTGGTTTCAATCACATTATGTTACGTTTTCTCCAGACCAGGAAGCTACAATTTAACTACTGACTGTTGCTCCCTGCGCAGCACTTCTCATTCGTACTTTTGAATTGCAATAATCGTTTGTTCATGTAACGAAAATGGATAGACGCTTCCTGTGTATGAAATGAACGTTTTATGGAACGAAGTGCATGTGGAAAATGAACACAGGTTTACCTTAACGATTCGCATTAGTAAAATACTATGCTTATTAACAGTTTTTGTAATATCGGTCCTCTTCAAACCGGTGGATTCAAGGCTTGCGATATGTCGCTGGAATTAAAACTGATGAGGCTAACGCGTGGTTTCTTCTCCTGAGCGCGAATTAGTTTTCTTGTTTTAGCTCTCCTTGAACTTCTGACGGCGAGAATGGTTAAAATTCCGGCGGCAAATAAAAAGCAGACAGCCACCCCATAGAAAGCCATTGTGTATGATCCGGTGACGTCATAAATAATACCTGTTAAAAGAGTAAAAAAGGAAAAGGAACAATATCTACTAAAACGAATGCGCTGGCGACATCATTGTTCTTTGTTTACAAAGATCCTAACATACACAGGCCTCCTTTTTGTGAGTTGGTAATGATATAGGGAGGGGAGGATATGGGAAGCAGAGGGGAGGGGAGATATGGGAGGGGGAGGGGAGTGATATGGGGAGAGGGTAGTATAGGGGTTAGAATTAGTTGAATCTGCTTTCGTCAGAAGGGGGAGTATATGAATTAACATAAGATCGAAGACTCCAACCTTGGAATTGTATAACATGATCACTTTAAGAAAATTATGTGTTTGTTTTCCTGTTTTCCTTAAATTTATGTACATGTATTCGAACCCTGCAAAGAGGTTGTATGTATCTATCTTGAAGTGTGTAAAAGCAAAAGCAAACCTACCGCAAATTTCATGTCCAAATATTTGGTATATCTTTTAATTGCACCATTCAGACAATTTGGGGCAAATAAATAGGATTCACTTTGTAAAGTCTGCCATATGATTTCAAATTCTTATAAGGGCAAAAAGGGTAAAGGAAGATGATAGTAGTTAACAGTTTTTTTTATGCAACTTAACCGTGCGCCTCTTTGAGCAAGCCAATGGAAACTTTGAATATTCAGTTCGTCACAGTAACTGATAACTTATATCGTCGCAATGAGACGATCAGTTTGTAGACTATTTGTAAATAAAAGTGTTTCGTTTCATCAAATGCTACAAGTCTTGATGCTTATCAAGGAGCAACGATCTGAGTAATATGTATATCACAGTTTGATACACCAGTGACATCTGTACTGTTGCATATTCATTGTGCAGGCGCTTGCACGAAGACCGGCTCATTTGCACGTTTCTGTGTTGGACCATTTTTATGCCACTTCCGTTGCTTTTTTCAAAGTAGTTACTGTCATTGTGGTTCATTGCATGACGTATTCTCTCCATGAACAACCTCTATTGTACGTCTAAAAATAAGGAAAAACTGAAAATCTAAGCATGATCTTAGCCGTTTTCCCTTACACACACAATCACTTAGAGGTATGCACGTTTAAGCCTTGCTTGATTTGAAAATAAGGAATGCAACTTCGTTTAACTAGTGAGTGAAAACCCAACACGAATATGAGGGTGTAGTAGTTTACTACACAATCTCAAAAACGCAATTTTTTTTAAGGTTAATTGATCCTTTTAAAAAATTACCTATCGGAAGCGACCCCAAAAGGTAGCCGAGACCCTGGCAATACATCACCATGGTAACGATCAAATCAGCGTATTCTGACCCAAGAATATCAACAGACATCCCGAAACTCATGACGCCATTTGTACTTCGACACCAACCGAGAACTATCAAAGAAAATAAATGGGTTAGGGTTATCAATCAATCATTCATTTGATCAATCAATTAATTAATCAGAAATTCATTACAGCGTTAAACGAAATCGAGTACGCAGATCATACTTTTCGTAAATGGCATTATATCATGGAGACTGAGTGATGTAGCATGTATCAATACCAAAGTATGTGCCAAATGAAACTTAACAATATGTGGCAAAATCCCTTGCAACTTATGGTCACGTTATCAATTAGCGGGCGGACAGCGTTAATCCCAACGAGTCTTTGAGGGAGACAATATCACTATATATTGGAACATGTCAATGTTTCTATGAATGAGATCCTCGCCCGTCCCTTCCCTTCCGAAATCTAATGAAGATGAACCAAATCCTTTACATAAATATCATCTCATGATGAACTGAAAAAGAAAAGCTTTTCATACGTTACGACATAGGTTGAGCCTCATGCTTTAGTTATATAATTACTTGGAAAATATCCGAAGCAAAAATGATTAGTGAGTACCTATATCTTTCTATTTTGTTTAAATTTCTTTGTACCGAGGTATACTCTCTTGGAATTACAGTGATACTGTATTTCCTGTGATTTGATTGGTCCACATTCAAGACGTTTGACTCTTGATGAGGTACATACTGTTCTAAGCAACACAGTCTGCAAGGGATGCAAGTTGCAAGCGATTGAAGTTGTTTCTTACCAAACGACATAACCAGCAACGGTCCAAATGACGTCACGAAAGCAAAGAGAAAAGACAGAAAAGCCGTCAACGTCACAGAGAAGATAGTGACGTAGATGGGTCTGCAAAATTTTCCCCCGAGGAAGACGAAGGAGAGACGACTTAAGACGTCCGATATGCTCGTGACGGATAAGAGCAACCACACCTGGTAGTCTGAGATACCGTCAATAGTCTCAAGGAAACTAACCTGTCGACAGACAAAAAATGGGACAAAGTGAAATTTTATACTTTCCTTAAATCATTTCTTATTTAGTGTAACACTGATGAAAGAGTTGCCATAACTTCCTTCTTGCTTCTCTTGAGCTTGATAGACTCCCGACAGGCGTTTACTTAATTGCCTATCTGTATCCGACATCTAACCTTTATTTTCAAGTGAGGTTAAAGTTGGGTGAATCTCTTCTTTAAATGTTTAAACGTCGAATAGAAAACAAGCAGAATTTAAAAATATGAATAACGCATCATTTTAAATGCATGGAGATTGAGAAGGGGAAGGGTCGGTGGGGGGGGGGGGTGGAACGGAGGAAGTAGGGCGAGATTTTGGGCTGTTGGCTATCAGTTTGCTCGACCGGACCAAGGGTCTCTATGCTGGTTTTGGTGAACCTGGTGAGTTTCATGCCATTAAAAAAAAGAAAGGAAAAAGATAACAAATTTTAGCAATAGGAAGGAACACTTCTTGTCTCAAATTAACTTATTCATCACTAACGTGCTTCGAGTTATTTCATCTGTTCAAGATGAATACTTACGAAATTAAGGTAGTAAATGATGATTGCGGAAAACATGATGAATTCACAGAGAGCTAAGAACCACGTGTCAATCTGTTTCAGGAATTCCATGAGTTTCTTTCTCTGCTTTGATCGTTTTTCTTCATTTTTCCGTTTTGTTCCTTTCCCTGATGTTTCGTCACCACCTGGTTTCAGACGAGAGTTTTTGCCTGCCATTGCGTCATCAGTTACGTTTTTATCGTCACTGTTTGATATATCTACAGTTTCAAGTTTAGGACAAGTGGAGTCTCGTTGAACTGGCTCATCAAATTCGAAAGACGGGTTGTCATTGCAATGAATTGAATTTTGATTTTCTGTCCAATCTTTTGAGGGTATTTGCTTCTGTTCGGGGAAAATTTGGACTAATGCAGGCTTCCCCAAAGCCGAAGAACCGTTCCGATAGAAAATCGCTGTAAACGGGACAGCCCCCGCCAAAATCGCCGCCAAATAACGGAAGGTCATCCTCCAGCCACTCGTTTCGAAAAGCCTCTGGATGGTACCGTTACTAATAAACGCACCTGTGAAGATGAAAGAAAATATCACGTCAAACTTTGCCGTGTAACGGAATACAACATGAATACACTTGATAATTCTCTGCTAACGTCTTAAGTTAACGGTTATACTACTTGGAATTAAACATTGGTAGTCCGTGTGTATATATAAATGTTTTAATTGCTATCATTATTAACTGTACAAGAAGTAAGTGCAAAGAGTAACTGGAAACGAGCAACGTTTGCAGAGGGTTATCATGACGTCATATGAGACACTACTAAGAGCGTCAATCACCTTGAAATTTAACAAAGGTCAATTTTACCTCCATGACAGTTCTCAGTGTTAAGAATTATTCATAATTGCCAACTATGTTGCATCTGAGATGCCTTTCTAGCTTCCAGGCTTTTTATCAATTTGTCATACTATTTTTTTTTCAAACATTATACAATGACCAGTAGCATGTTGGTGGCCTTCTGTTGGGCGAAGAAAAGGTTCGGCCATGTCACACATAGAGATGTTGTAGTAGTTAAATTGACTGCTGTCGTGTCTTTCTGTGCTGTTAAGTTTTGAAAATTGAAGTTGTCACAATTATTCAAAACATGAAAATCCAACACTCACCCAGAGGAGGAGCGACGCTAATTAGAGACAACGCCCGCAATCCGTTCTTTTCGTTGAACAAGTTATAGAACATGCTGAGAGTGGAGTGTAAGATAAGGCAGCCGGCAAGACCATAAGCAAAACTGAAGACGGGGAACAAGACAGCCATGGTCGGAGCGAAGGAAGATGCGAAAAATGAAACTGAAGAGAGTAAAGACCCCAAAACCACCACGGCCTTGATCCCGAGGCACTCTACAAGGATCGCGGATATAGGGGACAACACCATGGAGGAACTCCAGAGGACGGATCCAAGCCAACCTGAGCAGTGGAAGGAGTTACAAGTTGAAAAGAAAAAAAAAGAACTAGTTAATAGTTGGTGTGGTGGCCCAAAGATGCTTGAAGTTCTTGAGTTTAATTATACGTAGAGAGAGATACCATATTACATTAAAATAACAAATAAAAATCACAATCTGTGCTGGAAATAAATCTGCTTTACTTGAGTTACATTTCATATGGGCAACTGGGTATCCAACCGAGGCCAAAAATATAAGCAGAATTACGAATTCGGTGCGGAGAAGTAGTTATCAAACGAAAACGGCTAAATCGCCTGTGACGATTTCGTCTCTTTTAAGTAGCTCTGTGTATAGGAGGCTATACATGTTTTGTTTGTAAGTTACAGAGTTACCTTACGGAGTTAACAAATCTCTCTTTTACAGTGGTTTATTGCGTCATTGAAAAACCGTGAGGTCATAGAAGGCAAACTACTTCATTGAACATCCTTTGTTTTTCATGAAAATCATTTGAAAGAAACTTTTCGAAGTTTTAAAGTTGTAAAGCTTATTAGAGGGTGAAGCTCAATCTCTAATACACGATGAGAGTGTAACGTGTGCCTGGATGGGTCCTCGAAAGCAAGAGTAGGAAGGATCTCCAGGAAGAATCAAGAGAAATACAACAGAGGTCGTCTCCGAAATAGTTCATGCTTTTATTGACCTTATTCGTGAGACACCTATAACGACCGACTAGCTACAAACTGCGAAACTACAAAAAAGCTACAATATAACGGATTGACATAATAAAGGAGACAATTTCTAAGACGGTTCATCTGGTACCAACATATCTACAAACTAACTTCCTACAAATAGAGACGTGTGCAATTCGTACAACTGATAGAGACGTGTGCAAAATATAGAACTAAAACAGTCGTTCTTACACTGATTATCCTGCTACGTTTCTCTTACATTTCCAAAATATTCCTGATACTATCAGTCTCTATCAATACTCTTGAACTGCTGTTAGTATTCTGCCACTTTTTTTCAAAGTGCTGCTATTTCCTTAAGTCTAGAATGCATTCTTTGAATTTTGAAGGTAGAAGAATGCTTTAGTAAGTATTCCTACAGCAAGGGGCGTCAATCAGAATTGAAATATGGGGGGGGCATATATGACTCTAACTAAGAGGTCTAAATGTTCAAAGCTGTCCTGGTAGGGGGGATACGCTCTGCACATAATGATGATTTGGGGCACATTGGACAGAGACAGGAATAGGGTTTTTCACTGGGGTCTGGGGTAACCCCCATTAACTTGACCAGAATAGAAACCCCGGAATCTCTGAGGTATTTGCAGAATTGCGGACTTTAAAACGAACTATTTCTGTATCTTCGAATAGCACTGGATGTGCAAAACTGGTCAGACATTTCACAGTTCATTATAATATGTTGAGAGGATCAGTTTGATGATTAACAGGGGCGCCACTAGAAAGTAGTGATTTCTCACATGTGTACGTCTATGAAAGAAGTATCTTGGGCTTTGGGCGTGTCCAGAATTTTTAGCGAAGGACGGGGGGTGGGGCGGAATGGCCTGAGAGCTTGAGTGGCAGGACAGACTGTCTAAGCAGAGCCGAATCATCAGTTTACGAGGATCATACATAAATTTTACAAGTCTCTACAACCGCGTCCCCACCCCCCCCCCCCACCGGTGGCTAGAGGTGGCACTTCCGGGCCGTCCTATGCTGCATATATCCAACCATGGAATAGGGATCTCATGTCTCAATTGACTAGAAAAAACATCAATCTATGCAAAATGGCGATCATTGTAATTGCAATAACGCTGGCTAACGTTTAAAACATATTAAGATCGGGCGACCACAAAACGCAGTCTCCGTCTTATTCCCTAAACGGAGCGTCACCACCCAGTTTGCGCGTAGCGCACCGAAAACGTTTTGGCCAAAAACACCTTCAAGATCCCCCCCACCCACCCGGTAAAAATAAATGTAGCTTAAATTCATTTCAGGTAATTTTTATTTTTGGGGGTTGGTAAATATATGATATTGGGAACGCACACTCCACGCTTCCCCTCCCCCGCAAGGTGCGTTGAAAATCACGAACTCATACTTGACAATTGAAGGGTCTTTCCTCGGAGTTGCTGAGGTCTATTTTCAAAGTTTTGGGGTCGAATTTGATCTTCGTGTATGTATGTACTGATCGTCAAAGTTTTCCTCAAGTTTTAATTTCAATTTTATGACAAAATAGCGTACGCGAAAACTATGATTCCCCGGTAATTGGTTAAAATGTGTGGGGCAAAGGCGGGGGGAATCTCTGTTTATCTTATTTGTTTACTATGCTCATGCGTTGCTTCCTAATCAGCTGGGAAGACAGGATTTTTGTCGGGGAAGAGGGTAGGGTAGGGGGGTGAATGCAGAGCATGATCGTCGACTTGAGGGAGGAGTATAACGTTTGAAGTAAATTTCTCGAATATTAAAATACCATCAAAACGCCCAAAAGCAATCTGGTGCAACATTTGTCATCATATAAAGTTATTTTTGTTTTTGCTATTAGTTAAATTAGATTTTTTTTCAGAATTTGAACCCTTTGGTTCCCACTCTTGTTAAGCAAATGATCTCCTAAAGAAAAAGGCAACGACTTTAAATCGTTCGCTGTTGTATAATACGAATCATTTAGGACGAAGTTGTCGAAAATGGTTTGCAATTGACGATGAAGAAGGGAAAGCAAAAATCTTCGTATTGTAAAAAGATATTTAACAGAAAGCAGATAAGTGTCCATCGACAATCCATTCACCACCAACAAAATTTTGATCTGACTTCTCCCTTTTCGGGTAATTTCTTTCTAATTTAGTTTGCGCATCGATGGAGATGTATCGAGGAGGACGTGCCACATTCTTTTTGATTAGAAACGTTTGCCACTTTTTTTCCTGATTTCCGCCTCGGTTAAAAAAATTTTTATTCGAAGATATAATTTTTTGAAAATTATCTCTGAAGGAAAGGTGAAGAAGAAAATTAAAAATCAGACACGGTTTGTAGGAAAATAAGACTTTACCTTACACAATTAAAATTCATTAATTTGATAATTCGAGACGTCACCCTCAATCCATATAAAGAATGTGGGCGGGGGGGGGGGGGGTGAGGGAGCCCACAGGTTAAAGGTCATTTATCTAATGCCCAACTTCTTCGAAAGGATCAACAAGTTTACAATCAATGGATGCATTCCTCGAACCTTAAAAGAATATTTTGGACTGGGAGGTTAAGTCAGTCAATTCATACCTTGTGTTGTGCATTAACAGAGGCAATACAGTAAAGACAACACTTCGTCTCTAAAGTTTGGGCTTTTGGGATGTGTAGATGAGTGAAACTTTAGAATATGACCACCTTAACGGTCACACAGAGTTCCCTTCTGAGCATTTATGCACTCACAAAAACGTAAAGTAAAATAAGAACTCCATAACTTTTTGGTAAAATTTTACACACAGTTAATGTAAGTCTTACATTATGACATAACAATTTTACTAAAATGTAGTAAAATTTACCAAAATTATGTAAAATTTACAAATACTGCTTACATTAATTTTACATAAAATTTATGGAGTTCTTATTTTACATAATTTAGGTAAATAATTCTCTGAGTGTGGGCCCATGGCGCGCGTGTGCATGAGTAAAACATTATTAGTCACTCAAGGAAAGTGTGGGGCCGAATTTGTTACAACGGCCCCCTCTCTTCCAAAACTGAGTCACGAAATTTCTCCTTTAAGAAATGTGTGGCGATATTTGATGCTGTGTCCCCACCTATTGAAATGTAGGGAAGTGTCCCCCGCCCACTGGCGACCATGTTCTACAAAAACGTTTTTCAGATGAGGGATAGGATAGGACCATTACCTGAAAATGGACAAACCCTATCATAATCTAATCACGTCCCCCCTCCCTCCCTCTGTTACTTCAGCTGATACGAAGGGCTAAATAATACGAAATGCAGCATGAAACGAGACCCTGAAGAAAGAGTGAAATAACATTACAAGAAAAGTATTGATGATGGGTTCATTTCGTGTTGTACTTATAACAACGAATGAGAGCTCAATGTACTGACTTACGCCTGTATGGTGCAATAATGCAAAGTTTAACTAAGAGTATAAAATTTACAGGTTTTGTTTCAAGACGTCACCCCCCTCCTTCCCTTAACGAAAATAATCAAATGCGCTATTCTTTTAAACATTTGAAATAAGTTACATGTCTCTCATTTACGAAAATTCAAATTCTCGATTCTTTTTATTAGTTTCACCGAGGATTTCAAGGAACCGGTTGACGACCTTTAACTCCATGAACTTGTTAGCTCCCTAACCTTTTAGCCCCCCCCCCCCCCCTCCCTATCGTAGGCCGTCAGACCTCTAAACTTTTTAAAGCACTATTACCAAATGACGATATATTGCATCGTATCGTCTCATCCTATCAGACCCACGTCACTTTCGGACTCCAGTGTTAAAGTTACGAAAAGTGCAAGTCACAACCCTAAAAGAGTTGAGTCAGCTGCAAATATTTTTTTATGAGCACCTCGGGGTTTGGTCAGAACAACGGGGGGGGGGGAAGATTTCTGGTCAGAAGTCGTTTAACTTAGGCATAGGACAAAAATTCTGTCATTTCAAAACAAAATAATTGTCAGGGGAGTCTCTTTTTAAGTTACTCTTCGGTTGAGGTTAAATTGTCGGCAACACAGGTGTGTCTCAAACATTTCAAGAGTGATTTTGTACTTTTTAAAAACAACCTAAATGTTTTAGTGTTATTCTAAAAAATATACAAAAGATAAAAATATAAGATATATCCTGCTGTCAGTACGTGATTCGTGACGTCAGAGAGAATATTATGCAAAAGTAAATTTATTTTTTGTCTTTAGACTTTAATGTAAAGGAAGTTGCATCAGATACACTTAATTCTAACACTGGAGAGTCACTTCCGGAATGAACTTAAAGATATCGGAACAGTCTATGTAAGCATTTTAACTTTTTTTTTACTTTATTTGCACAATTATAAAAAAAAACAAATATCGATTATTAGATAATATTTTGGCTATTTATATCCATGTACACGTTCTGAAGACATTAAACAACTTTGAATCTGCGTTTCTGTGTTTGCGAAGTTGATACTGTATGCCTATGTATTTCCATGCAACATTGTCATCCTCAAGATTACAGGAAGCTTTCAAAAGAAGGAGTCGAAATTAGAACGATCACCTTGGGGAGGGGGGAGGGTAAGGGTAGGGTATTCCCCTCAATTGCAGGGATTTGTGATAATTCAAATGCAAATTTAAATTATTCAAAATGATGCCACTTAAAGACTTACCTTTTTTTACTTTTGATTTGTAGACTTAAAACGACAGTAACCTATTGTCAACTTCTCTTCTGCCAAGCGGACTTTTTAAAAGTGGGGGAGGGGGGGTTAGGTTTTGCTGCTTTAACCGCCGGAAGAGACCATCTTTAGGGCAAATCCAATTTAAATTATTTTGTTTATATTTACCTCTTTGAATTTCAAGTGCCACTTATTTTACTTTACGTTTTGGTCACATTACCATAGGTTACACATTAACCTTTTTCATAGGTTACACATTAACCTTTTTCATAGGTAATGTAACCTGTAATTTAATCATTGAGAACAACCTGCGTGGATAAAAAATCATCACAAATTAGGTCTAAAAAAACATCTGTGAGTGTAAAGTAACATACCTGCTTGGACTGCCGTCGCGTTGAATTCTTCCTGGACTTCCACAAATAGCAAAGTAAACCACATGGCAGGAGTGAGGTACACCATACAAACGAGGAATGAGGCAAAAACCGTGATCCATGAATTATGGAGTAAAAGAGACTTCATTTTCAGTAGTAAGTGATCGCGTTTGGTCATTCCCATGATGTCGGCATGCATCTATTATTTATAATCTATAATTAGTAAAGATCTTTTTTCTCTCCTTCTTGAACAAATGTTATATATTTCTGAATCAAAAGTTTGTATTATTTCTACACCATAATGTATCTTAACTTTTTTTGGTAACTTTTTTTGGCAGTTTTAAACTGAAAACAAATTTTAGCAGTATGGTGATTGATATTCGACCGTGCATGTTGAGAAGTTACTGAGGAACTAATCACTAATTTGCTAAATGTACTGCGTCATGAACCTTCGGACCTGCTTCCATTTTCCATTTTAATATTTTTTATTGTATTTTGAAGTGACAGGCATATGGAAGTCATCCTGTGCGGGGTGGCAGCTTTGGTAATGGCAATATATCCGTAAAGACAGATGTTCTCTCCAAAACCGGTTCTGATCCGGTTGAAAGTCAAATCGGTAATTTGCGAAAGGTGAAAGGTCACCCAAACACCGCCATCCGTAGGGAACAGGGAAAAAGCGCTACATTGGTCAATAAAAGGGGGCAAAAAACTGAGGTTGTTTTTATTTTGTCACTCTTTACCACGTCATATCAGTCTCTGGGTTGAACCGCATGATCTCGAGAGAGATTTAATATTCCTCTCTTGCATCAGTGGTAATAGTATTCTTGGGAAGTGGGTAAGTGGTGGGGAAATGCTAGAGGTAAACTGGAGTTGGTGGAGGAAGGTTTTTGTTCATACGGAGGAAGGATGGGGAAAGGAGGGGGAAGAGGAGGAGGAGGGGGATAGAACAGGAGAGGAGGAGGGGAGGAGTAGGCGGGAAGAGAAGGGGAGCAGGAGGGGAGCAGGAGGAGGAGGGGAGGAGGGAAAGAGGAAGAGAGGAAGAGGAGGATGGATGGATGGACCGGAAGTCTAATTATGATGTTTGCACTTGATATGAAGTCGCCTAAGCTCACCCTACACCATGTCGCGATGAACCGATGAACATGGCGTTTTATAAAAAAAAAAGACTGCCTTCAATCTACTTTTTATTGCCAGTGCCCCACCTTCTCCAGAAAATCATCGTCACTGGGAAAAAAAAAAAACTCCGTTCACGTGCCGATTCACGGGGTAACCGAGCCGACGTTAGCACATCAGTCACCGTGCTTGTTAACGTGACACGTATAAACGATGTGTTGTGTGCCAATGTCCAAGGGAAAAGGTAGTCAATGACTCATGTTTTATAACACTATTATATAAATAAATATAAATAAATATCAATAAAAGATCTTAGATAGGCCACGATGTAAATTTAAGTCATCTGCAATTACTAGCTCGAACTCTACGTACCCTTTCCTTCTCTATTGTCATAGAAGATAAGACACATCAATCGAGCGACTTTGTTTGCACTGACTTTATAAAACTCTTCAAAAAATCTATAAAATATTCACAATTAGACGGTCTGACGACACTTGCATTTGGACTGTCATATTGACAAAACACCATTGCGTGTAAATATATTTCTGCAAGCACATCAAAGGAGATGAGAGAAAATATGAAAAAAAAAGAAAGAATGAAAACAGTTATTTAATTTAAGTCTTACTCCAGTGATTGTGGCACAAAACGTTTTTTTTTTTAAATATAATACAGAACAGTCCAACCCACTTCTTCAACAAGTGGTAGGATTTCAAGGCTGTCACGTTGACTCTACGACACGGTTAATTCCCTATCAAGTATGAATCTTTCAGTAGCATCCAATGCGCAGCAGGGCCGTTGCTAAGGTAATATCTTTAGGGAGTAAGAAGGTCTAAAGTCCCACTCGCTGGATGATTTTTCCAAATTAGTGGCCATGACATCGCGACCGTGACAGTATCGGACACTACAAATACTTACCAAGGGGGGTCCACAGTTTTTAAAAGAGGGAGTGCAAGTCTTTAAGGGCACTATCAGACTAAGCCGGCGACAGACACACACACACAAAAAGGGTGCCCCGATGGCCGGAAACGGCACTTCCCGAGGTGTGCTTTGAGCTTCAACGTCTTGAAATAACGCGTGATATTGGCATGTCTGCAATTCCTCAATTCATGTGAAAAAAATAATCTAAAAAAAATGGCAGTACATATCAAGTGTTATTTGAGGTGATACATGAATTATGCATGCGTCTTCTCTCCGTTTTCTCTGAGTAATTGGCAAATAATTTTGGGTTGAATACAAGGGCGTACGCTGGTCTAGAAATTTTGGGGAGCAGAGATTTTTGTTTGTTCCTAATTAGTGGGATGACTCTCAGAGTCGAGCACCACTATAACTTGGCGCGTCGTGTAAAAGAAATTTTGGGGTTTTACCCCAGATAGCCAGAAACAACGTTCTAAGCTGCATGTAAATAGCCTTAAAATAGGAATATCATTTAAGGGGGCTGGCCTCAGGGGGTAGCCCTTTTTGTGCCCACCTAGCCCCGTGAGCAGGATTGTCTAAGCAGAGAGTCATCACAATGATCGGTTGGCGCGGAACGTACCAGAAAATTGTTGGCTTGCAAACCCCCCAAATGGCAGGAAACGGCACTTTGCGAGTGACATGGGCGGCATATACCAAGTCTTCAAATAGTGATCTCGTGTCTGCAATTTTTCAATTAATGAGAAAAAAAATCATTCTACGAAAAAATCGTAATAATTTAGATTGTTCTTATCTAGAATATTCATGTTTCGTAATTTCCAACGATACTTTTTTTTTTTTTAAGAAATTTTCAACTACCACGTAACCTTAAACCAGAACCTGGTATGATATTTTGCTTCTATTGCAGTCAAATGTTTCCCTTGAAATAGTTCCAGAAAAGTTATTCCAACAATTTTACTCTCTGGCTGTAACCGTTTTTTTTTTTTCTTAGTTTACTAAAACCGTCGATGATTGCACAACAAAGTAGAGCTGGTTCTTGTACAGATAAGTTTTAAATGATAGCCACCTTGATTAGAAAAAAATGTCACACAGTAGTGTTTGGGTAGTGCTCACAGCGTTTCCTTTATTTATTGGTGTTGGCGTGCGTACGTGCGTGTGTGTGTGCGTGTATGCGTGAGTGTGAATATTTGCGCGTGAGTTTTGATTGTTTTAAAATTGTTTTCGTCGGTTCTGTGTCAGTTGCAAGTTGGCAGTCAGTCTTAAGTGTTGTAGTCTCGGAGATCTAAGATTTTGTGTTAGTATGATTTTGAATGATTTTAATGTTTGTCGTTTGTTTATTGTCTTCCATCTGACAGTCACTTCTTTAATTTGATTTTCTTTTTTTTTTTTACTTGGTCTAGTCACCAGATAATCAGATCGTCAGATTATTAGATTACTTGACGAATAAATGATCCCGATCAAGAGAAATCTGCTTTGAACGAATCTTTGTGTCCCACATGACTCAGAAGATTTACAGGGTGGGCGGAAGCATGGGATGAGTGATGGTTGGCATGAGAGAGAATTGTACGGGGAGGGGGTGTCTGCTTTCCCTTTTTGAATTTTTTTACCTTCTTTGTAACCAGAGATGCAATATAGTGCAATAATTGGTGCGTCTTTTGAAGTCATAAAATTTGCTAGACTGAGAAATGAAAATTACATCTGGTATTTCATATTTTCCGGCTTCCCGCGTCGCTCTGACATGATACAATGTAAACAAGTAAATATGCTGAAAATCATGGAGGAAACCAGCGCATATAAAATGTATCATTTTACGAGCCTAGCATTTCGACTGCGTAATCGTGATCCTTTACTGTATCTACAGTGTAAAGTTGATCTTTAAACGCTTATTGATAAATTCATGGGTTCCTATATATCAAACCTATCAACGGGATGAATTGCACCATCAACGGCGCAAAGCAGACCATCATACTTATGAAAGGCCAACATATCTTTCAGACTTCAAAGTCGTAAAAAGTATGTCTTTCTCATGCAGTTGCCAGTTATAATGGTCCTCAGTGAGGAACCTTTTGTACCATGGAGCCAGTTTCAATTTTGATGAGATACTTTGGCGTAGGATGCTTCCTGGTGCATAATTACGGCTGAGTTATGCAAAGCCCATGCAAACTACGTTTTTAATGGAAGTATAAGGCTGAACAAGTCGGCAATCCACTGAGTTGCAAGTCTCATCCCTATCCCGGAGTGCGCTGAGCTGTACGATATTTTCATCTGCGATTTAGATCGTCCGCCGTGGATAGAAGTGCTGAATATTCACGTTACTTAGCTTAGTGATCTAGTACTGGAGTACATTGCATATGCGCAATAACCTCAACGTGCGAACACATGTGCATAGAAATCGAGTGTGCGTCAAAAGTATTCCTCAGATCCGCACTCACCGTCACTCTGGATGTTTTGAATGCTCTGAAAAATGCGTTCTGCGTGCTTTAGTGATGGTATGAGTTACGTCACCCAAATTCATGTCCATTATGTTGACTAATTTGCTAACACACTGAAAAATTCCAATTTTCTAGGCGGGTCTCTCCTCACCATATATCCCTTCCTCAGACCGGAGTCTCTCTAACAGACAGATAATAGAGACGCAACAAGCGGATCCACCCAGATCAGAGATGGACCAACATTTTGCTAGACTTCTTAGCTGTGACCTTAACTCCCTTCCCCCTGAAAAAAAAGCTTTTTGCAAAGGGGATCAGCTGCAAAAGAGACTCATCAATACATACATACATACATACATACATACATACACACACACACACATACACACACACATACATACATACATACATACATACATACATACATACATACATACATACATACATACATACATACATACATACATACATGTATACTTAACTTTTACCATTTTCTGTGCCTATATGTTGCATCTGAAAAACAAATTTCTACTCTACTCAAGTACTTGGGGAGCACGGCCTCCATGTCAACCCCTCAACCCGAAGCTGAGATCTTGGTGCAAATGTCATATTTCTTGCATAAATGAAATACTGTTGTTTTCCATCGGTGTAGTTGTTTTTTTTAACGGAGAGCAGAACAAAATCATGATTTACTGTTAACTTTGTTGAAGGCTTACACAGTCTCTTATTTAATATGGTCAATTGGAATTATATCAACCATATCGAGACTTTTAAAAAACAGTTGTTAAAAAAAAAAGCTGTTTTGAAACCTTCAAACTGCCGTAGTTGCATCACTGCATTTAAAATACATTATGCGTAAGCAGAAGTCGAATTCACTCGACCAAACTTTCCAATAATTTCTCAATTTTGAAGTAATGAAGTACTTCTCAAGCCGTTGCTTGTGTATATATGTACATAATGACAACAACAAAAAATATATCGTGTCGTCATGCAATATCAAACCAAGGGTACACGCAACTTAACACGTATTCAGATCATAAACAAACCATTGCACCATACCACGGAATTTTAATCATACAGAGATGTTGCTCAAAAACATGTTCCAGTTTTTGAGAAAGTCACAGATCTATCCGGTTAGAACTAGTTACAACTGGTTGAGAAAGAGAAAAAAAAAATACTCCACCCCGTCATGAGCTAAGTTCAGTGTACGGACTAAAAATAGTCAGCACAGATTGTTGTTTGATCAGGACGGGATTTCACGAACACAAATGACGTTGAACTTGCTGACTGAGAATCTGTTAGTTCAGTTGGTGATTTTGTCAGGGAGTTCCAATTTAAAGGAAGTTTCATTTCAAATTCGTACATTATCCACCTGGCAAACTCTGTGCTATATTGTAACTACACCCCCTCCCCTCATTCCCACAGACAGACATAAAGATTTTAAAGATCGGTGAACTGGGGTTTGTTTTCACCACGCTACCAAGGATGGTAGGGCGGGTGAAAGGGGTTAGGGTGGTACCTTTGATGTGGCACTATGTTCTTTCGTCTAGGACCAAGCACCACAAGCTCTCGAAGGGTTGGAATATTTTGCTGACACTAGCTGCATTAGACAGGTCAGAACATTATCTATTTGGGGTAATATAGGTTTACGGGAAATTGGTGAACGGTATGACAAATCTAAGGCATTCACTTCACCAAACACAACACTAGTACCGGCGTGGCTGGGAGTAGAATTTTTGTGGTGAAGGGGGGGGGGGGAGCAAGAGTAAAAGGCGCCTGTGGAGAGTGGGAAGGATATTTTCGGCTATCTTGGGGGTATTTTTATCCGAAACTTTTCTGGTATGCTCAGCGCTAACCTATGCCCCGCGTTCCACCTAAATACCCTTCCCGCAATTCTAGCTAGCATGCAAGTGATGGCGGGTGCCCCTTGACACCGGCCCCCTCCCTTCTCCACCCCAGGAATAATGCACCCACGCCGCCACTGCAAAAACACATAAACCACTTAACAATCATCATTCCAAAGCTTTCCCTCAGAAATAATTGGAGGACGAGAGAAGACTGTAAGCTCATATAGAATGCTAACTGAGGGTCAGTCTGTGAGGGTCACAGTTTAGAACATGGAGTACGAATTGTTTAACAGTTCCTCTGCTCATACATGGAGGTTGCTTGTATCTTCGTTAACTCAAGTGCATTGTGCCACTTGCGTTGATTGGAGGGGGGGGGGGGTCGTTGTAATACGTAAGTAATACAAAGGCAGTGCCGGTCACCACCTTCCCCCGACCCCTCCCCATGACGGCGATCACTCGAATTCATCCTTTTCAAGAATCCTTCATCGACCGTACAATAGTCCTCAACTATGCGTTTCTGAGTCCGTGGATATCTCAGTGATCCGAAAGTCTTAATTTGAATAATACCAATTCTCACCGTGGTAAAGACATTGCTCTCAACAACAAGAGGGGGAGAGGTTGGAAACAAGACGAGGAAGCAGCACTGACTTCGAATAGATATAGACGTAGGAAAAGCAAGAGTCAGACTAAAACTTTAAAGATGACGACAGGTGCTCATCAAAGACCAAATTTGTATTTTTTTTTTGTGGGGGGGGGTGATGAAATATGAATGTGTATCATCGGTCATCGTGGTGACATACAAGCTCGTCAAAATATTCGAGAATACTTCCGCAGTGGAAATGTGTTGTGTCAGTCTTGAAAAGTAAGATGGCGGCACACAGACTCGGTTGATCGGTTTGATCTGGCCGTTGCTCTGTATTGGAGTTATCATATGTACACGTTACTCGTATGCACAAGTCAACTACCGCGGTAATGATTGACGGCAAATCCACGGACTTGCTGTGATCAATACGGCAGACTGAACGAGGAAGTGACGTAAAGTATGTCTAAAGCTTAATTTTTGTTTTAAACATTTTTATTTAAATATTTGTTTAGAACCCTCAATTTGCCGATGGCGTAATGTATTTTCAATGATGTTTTATCAGGTCTAGCGATTGAAAAAAAAGGCATACACTTCTTTGCCATAGATATAAGGAACAGAATAAGTCGGTAACGAGGGACCCCACTTTGAACCATACTATGATATCAGAGATATAGATATGGGGGAAAGATACATGAAACAATTAGTCAAACCATTAAAGGAACATTCGCTTCGCTTCGCTGCACAGTTTATCGTTTTGAGATTCTAACCATATACGTCTGTGGTAATACCAGTCTGATGGAATCCCCTTTTTGTGAATCCCTTGACATCAAAGTGATCATTATAGAGTATTTGTAAGCTATGAAGGCCTTTTATCAGAACACAGGCACAAGTGCATTGACCGTGAATATGATCACACGGCAAAGAAGTTACTATATTTCACCATGTATTATAATAAGGGGTATGGGGGAGGGGAATGGGAGACCATCGGCGTGTTCCAGTATTGGTATTTTATCCTAACCAGGAAGCTGTTCTAACTGAGCAGTGCATAGAATCCTGATTAAACAATGGTTTGTACTGAAGGGCTTTAGCAACGCTTGCATAAAGAGCTTTTTTAATTGATATTTTTTATTAATTCAATTGTTTTACGACTTTCCCTCAACAAGGTATTCACTGGAATTTGTTGCCTAACGAAGATCATAAAAACGTTGAACTGAACCAACCACTTGACATTATATAGGCCCACTGAGACTACGTGCAAGCATCTCGCGCCTACCATTCCTGCAGAAACTTCAGTTACTTCATTTTATCAAAGTAACTGCTGGACGCACAATGAAGTAAAGGAAAATGATGGAGTGCAGACAGGGTTGAGCTGAACTGAAACATGTGACTACACCTGTTCACCACGATATTTGATTGACTGCTGCACCAATTCGCACATCCATGGCCTTTTTAAACAGCGCCACCATTTACGTATCAATTCACGTACCGGTAACGTACCACCATTAGATTTTGTACATCCGAGAGTTTTGTTATCTCTCGGGAAAAGTGCTCAAAATGAGCAACGGCAATCTCTTTTTTCATCATGTTTTCAGTAATTATTATTATTCTTATTTACTTTTTTCTTGGATTTGGAAGAACACCGATAAAAGTACAGATGATGTGAAAATCAGGACGGTTGAAGGAGAGTTGGATTGTTTTAGAAAATCGAAGGTGTGGTAGTGATATTTCGGTCTGTCAAGCTTGTCGAGCCTAGTCAAGGGGACGGGAGAACCTGTCAAAACTTTCACTCCTTTTCACCCTGCTTTACCCTCACGGAAATTTTTAAATGCCATGATTGGCCAGGCAATTACCAGTCACATGATACGCGAAGGAAATCCCCAATATGACGTACCTTGCATTCATTAGTGGCCTGCGAAGTTCGGTATTTTAGTGTGTAAGTCAATGGAGAGATTAATGGTGGTATAGTATCTACAGCGCCTTGGTCATTTTAGTTATAACCACGTAACAGCGTATCATTAGTACCGCCATTAGGTGACACCAGGGAGTTGTGATAACGTACATCCTCCCTAAATGCTTCTGTCACGGTGTTCAACAGGTTTCTTAACTTCATTTTCAAGTAGGCCTACCATAGTCTCATTTGACACATGTTGAAGCATCGTTGAAGGATACAAACTAAAATGATACGAGTATCAGGAAGATTAGAGGATTTGGCGCAAGTTTAGGAATTTGGAGCCAGGGTAAAATGGTTTCATATCAGGGTTAAAAGGAATATTTCACTGACAAGTGAAAAAGGCCCTTTATTGACGAAAATTATTTTTCACTGCATGTATTTCAAATCCCATGCCAATCCTGTTCCTGACTCAGGATTTGCTGTTTGAAGAAAAACTTCTCTGGTCAAGAAAAATTACTATATATTTGCATCAGGGCTACAGAAATGCATACGTGACAGCGGAAAATTATTGCAAGAAGTCTTTGTTGTTCTTTCAAATTGAAGCTCGTCTTCAACCTTGAAATTTGACACCATCAGTATTAAGTATATTTTAGATTTACCTTAAAATATTGTGGGAAGTAAGGACATATCTCTGCCGAAGCTATTATATTCTTTTAAGGCGGTCAAGACAAAAATACAAAGGATGTTCAAGTAGTTGTGGCTGTGTGACATCATAGATTTCCCATAATGCAATGCACTATTTCGAGATAGATATTCTGTTAAGAATCCACAGATTCCAAACGGACAACATGCTATTGAGATATGGTTTTCATCAACACAGAAACAAAACTATATACGCTATTCCTAATTTTTATAAAATATCAATTTTCTTCAAGATGGTGCATGCGTGGTGCGCGAAGGGAGGAGGGTCTCTCTAACAGCCATCCATTTCCAGCTCGAAGTCGAGGTCAAAAGATTGAAATCTGGAAATACCATCAAAGACTAGGCCAGTATAGTCATCTCATGATAGGCAGCAAAAAGACTGATACAAGTAAAGGTGTTGAACGCTGACTCTAAACTGATGTGTAATTGTGTAATTCTATAGCGGGGGTTATCGTCGTGTGCTGATAGTAAAGTGTTACCGCCTTCGGAAAGAAAAAAAAAAACCCGTTTTAAAGTTACAACAAATTTTCTATTTTACTTTATGAGATAAATGCTTGATAAAAACCACTCCCCCCCCCCCCCCCCACCGTACAAAATGTACTCTCTGTTCTTATCGGAATGCTTCGAGCTAAGCTGCACAGCCTACCAAATAGTAAAAGTCTACACTTTGAAACTGAAGGCGCATTAACTGCGTCCAGGTTCGTCCATTCCAATTTTCGAGGTTAAAAATTTGGTTAATCTGACCATGGGAGCTATATTGCACTGGCAGCTGTAATAGCTCCATGATCCAACATTGCTCAGTGTTGATGATCATGTGCACGTAGTACAGATACAGAAGTTACACACCGATATGAAACAGGTAATCTACATACGCCCACTGCTGAACCGTGCATGTCAGTCCACGGCTGAGTTACTTAATACGTTTAGGCAGAACAAGAGTAATTGAAGACTGAAGTCGATTTATCCGCGGCGGTGATTAATCCTGACGGTAACTCTGTATAGTTCAAAGGGATTTTCATGACGTTACGACAGTGCTAAAGTGTTCAACAGACCTCTTTCATTCCCGATTACACATGTATCACCTATGGACATGACACCTAATACCCCTTGCCAGGCAGCTCAAGAAAGCCTAGACATTGGATTGGCACACCTGAATTACTTTAGGAGAACGATGTTTGATTGACCATGTGGATTATCACAGCATGAGGTGATAAAACTGACCTAAGGCGATGAAAATTTGCAACAAGTTGAACCTCAGTAGAACAAAAGAAGAGTGGGGTTGAAGTGATTCCATTTTAACGCACGAGTAACGGCATGTCTCTCTACAGTTTCTTCACTTTACTGTAAGGTATCACATACAGAATGTATTAGTTTGAAAAACAACATAGAGTCCTTTGCATTTTGCAACAAACGAAGAGATGACAATCGCGAACCCTTTATTTACATGAAATGCACTTGGTGAAAAAGATGAAACTATACAAAAACATGAAAGTAACTTCAAAGTAACATGATGTGTTGCTTATATTGCTTTCTTTTATTGACACACATATGAATTTGATTACTGATAAATTTGCGAGCCACATTTACATACAACGCTTTCAATTCAGCCCGCTGAATCAATAGAAACGATGAAATAATGATAGTAGAAATGATAAACATGTGCATGTGCCGCCCCCTCCAAAATGAGCCCAGTTTTTCTAGTTATCTTCGTTAACATAGAGGAAATAAAAGCATCCACAATGCAGATTAATTCGTGTAGGAGCGCACTGAAATTACAACTGCACACACAATCCATGAAAGTTGACCTGCGATTAGTCGACTTTTATTTTCCTGCGATTCGCCATCATTTATGCTAATTCTCCCTCCCTCAAAGTTTGACTATGTATAAGTTCCCCTTCAACCTGTGGCTCACTACTAGCAACCAAAGCTTAACCTTTATTCTCGTATTTCTTCATTAAATATGAATATTAAAAATATAACTACAGAGCAGTGTTTGAAAGTTCCCGCCATGCACAGCTGTACATATTCAGCACCGGTGTAACTTCGGCTCGGTGTCCCGGAAGGGGGAAAATTACTGGGCTGGGCTGGGTGCCAACTGATCTATTATTATGGGCGCATGATGTTGTAGAGCATATTCAGTTTCATTCCAGGGCGAATAGTTCCATTTAAGCACTAATTTATATCAATTTAGCTATGATCAAAGCCTAATGTCTTTTCAAGATTTCAAAAGTTATGGTAAAAAGAATGATCCAGTGTCAGGAGCATGTGGAAAACAGGTTCCCACTTCCAAAAGTCAATAACGAACAAAATACTATCGTGTGAGCCAGGTGTCCGTCGATTAGACCCTCCCCCCCCCCACCCCACCAACGAGAGCGCTTTGATATTTGGTCAAAAAATCAAATTATGTTTCACAGTCTAATAGAAGGCAGCCCTGTGAGGAAGGTCTCCTAGCCTCCTTCCAAGTCTTCACAGGTATTAAATATTAAACTTGATAATACGACTACCTTCATTCCTGATATTAAGTAAGCTTAGAAGTATGTCCATACATACTTATGAAGAATCCTCAACTCCTATTGGCCAATTTCAGTCATTTGGCAGTGCATCATCCAACCGAGAAAACAGCGTCGATTAAAGAATAAATCACCCACGGATGAATACAATAAAAACGTTGTTTGACAGTGCAATGTCATCTTCTATTGTATACAAACCAATGGTGGTTTGTCTTTGTCTATGTCTACTCTGCACAAACATTGTTGACATGTTGCGAATCTTTGTTTAACCTTTTCTCCCGGGGGGGGGGGGTTGTTTTTAATAAAGATACGGTTATTTACCAACCCATATATTTTATTTTTGTTTTCGCCTTTTTCATCAAACTTTCGTTTTTTTGGTTTAATGGATGAACGAGGGTAATCACAGCTGCACCTGTGCATTAGCGGTGTAATAACGTACTCTCATGCTATCACTGGAGTCACTCATGCATCGCTTACACTGACCACCCGATCGTGCATTATCCTACAGTTAATGCATTGTCTAGCGTTAACATACTTTTCATTAAATTTGTTTGAATAATTTGAGCTTCAGAACATAAAAATAATTGGTCTTTTTCCACTTCTTAAAAATATGCAGGTAAATTACCTCCAACAATTATAATAATCGGCTAATCGAAAACGTGAAAATGACATTCACTTTTTTGTTGTCCTTATATTGGTACGGTGCTACTTTCATGACGTTTTTAACTCTTCTTTTATTTTGCGTTTTTTCACTCAGTGTACAATGAGATTTGACAAACTGATAAGATACATACTTTTCTAGAGGCGCTGTTACAGTTGTACTTGCATGAGAGTTGGCGTACATGAAAATTGTCGGTTTAACGCAACATGATCCAAGGAATTATGAAGCGTAGATCGGTAGAACGTTCCGAAGAATGGACACTGGACTGTGAAGGTATTTCCCTTAAACCTATTGGATCAATTATCCTCGGGATGATCCATTTGGGGGTAGGGAGAAATAGTTAAGTACAGTAGAAAATCAAGGATCAGGAGTGACAATTAAGTCCCCATCTAGGACCCTGTAAAAAGTACAAAAATTAAACCCGGTCACGAAGCCAGAAGTACTTGTTCAGTGCATTTTTTAAACCCATTAGCACTGCTTGCCATCACCACATCCTCAGGGAACCCATTCCACTCATTCACTACCCTTTGAGAAAAGAAGTCACTACGAATATTGATTCTGCTTTAAACCTTCTAGAGTTTAAGACAACGACCTCTTGTAATTTTACTATTTGCAAACTTGAAAAAATAAGAAAATGATTACTTATCAAAACCATGAACAATCTTGTAGACTTGTATCAAATCTCCACGTAATCTTCTCAGCACAAGTGAAGTGAGATGTAAGAGACGTAACCTACTGTTATAGAGGACACAAATAGGTAAAAACAATCACAGGCATTTTGCTAAATGTTACAACCCATTCTATCACATATAAAACAATTAAAAAAAAACCGAGTACATCGAGTACAGTAAAAACATTGAACTATGACAAGTCGAAGGGATCGATAGGCGGGCCCCGTTTTCGAGGTCTGTATTCTTAATGAAAATTGAGGTTTCTGTCCACGGTGTGCTGGCCTTAGGATACCTGCGTTACTATTTGACAGGTGCATCGCCCCAGTCAAACTGCTTGCCTATGATAGGGTCTCCGAATGGGGTCGGACACCGTCAAGGGCGAATCACGACGTTCTGCGTTCCGTGTTTCCGCCCGGATATCGAACGCAACGGCCATGAATAGGACCACACGCTCTTCTCTCCCTTAATCGGATAAGTGGAAAACATCAACGACAACAACACTGTGTTTCCATTTTAACATAACCACATATGCTTTCTTGGTCGTTCATTTTGGGTATATTTTGATATATAAGTAGACCCCCTATCGTGCCTTTACCATTAAATGTCAACTTGTTTATGCATAACGCCCGTCGAACTGTAATAATTGTGTCGCTTATCACCCCATTGAGTATGTTATTTGCAATTATGTAAACTGCGATAATAACACTATGAGTAGGTCTACATTGCGTTGAGGGTTTTTATGCTAAAAAAACTATTATTAACCTTGAACATTGTTCTTCAATTATACACTACTGTCGTAGACACATGTTGAAGAGTATACACATATATTGCATTGCACATTATAAGCAGTGTGCGCATTCTATCCACTGACACACGAAAACCTCATCATGACGATGTGTGGATGAGTATTGTCCGCAGGTAAGCTTAGGCCGTGTAGCCTACCACGTTGTTGAGATTTTCCTTCGAACGTTACTCACTTCTAAGCTAGGAGAATTGACAACGTCTTTAGCAGATGGATTGTTCGGAGGATTTTCTTCAATGACAACACTCAATTGGACTGCCTCTGTACTGATCGATTCCCTAATAGATAATCCTCTGTGGCTCCTATGTACCTCCTTAGTCCTCTTTTGGATTGGAAGGGCTATGATTACCAACAAGGCAAACTGGTAGGCCAAAATGTTGAGAAAAAACACGTGACGCAGAGCGTTCGTGGTGACGTGAACTCCCACTGTGAATAACAATGAACGATACATACATTAAATAGCCCTCACTTCATAGCCTACTTTTATGGCATACCAAAATGGAATCTTACGTTTATATGTGGAGACGTAACTTGAAAGGGGCACTTTAATTTGCTTTGTGGAATCAACTAAATTTTGTCTAAACCGGTCAAGTTTTCTTTACATGCTAATGGCAAATGGTCAAACGGAAAAAAAATCCTCATACTAGTATGTGACTTACGGAATCATTAACAAGCAACTAAATAAGAATTCGATTTGGTTCCTGAAATTTGTCACCGGAGACATTTCCCATTAGTGCTTTTTCATAATGCACGTAGCCAGTAGAAGCCAGGGTCCAAAGTTTAAATTTTTACAGTTTTCATAATTATTGGAAGTGAAATTTGAGTATAACTGTACTAGTCATGTATAGCATTACCACGTGGTTGTAACCCTTCAAAATTCTCCCACAAGATCATCAAGATCACCTCAATGTGCCACTTCAAACATCAACGTAAGTTTAGACATCAATGTGAATTTAGTACATCAACGTAGCGTTTTAAACATCGGAACAAGTTAATTAGGACGTCAATGTTAATTTAGGTATGGAACGTCAAAAGGGCATAAACGCAAAAAGAAAGTGACAGTGCCAAGATCAACGTAGTGACTTCGAACATCAACGTAACTCATATTTGCACATCAATGCAAGTTCATACAACAATGTAATTTTAAACATCAACGTAAGTAATAGAGACAGCAAGGTAAGTTAAAGCAATAACGTAAGTTTAGACATCAATGTAAGCTTTTAGCGTATATACCTAATGGTAATGGCTTATTCCCTTGACCATACCTTGCCAAAGATAGAGAAAAAATACTTATGGAACACAAAAAGGGGAAAAATACATTACGGTACATACATTTACGTCATCTTAATCCCTTTTTGCCTTTTTTGTGATCCATAAAGCAAAGTTCTCATTAATAGAGGTGAACACAAGCATTTATCTCATGGCATAGCTTAAGGGGGTATACTTGAACATTTGCCACATTCATCAACTTTGCTACATCAAAAAAAAATTAAGCTTAAAGAAGTGGAGTCTTCAAGGGTTTCTCCAGTTCCCTCATGCAAACGTCATTTGTGGCTCCATACGGCCTTTCATTTGTAGGGCCCTTGTTCCACCACTTTATTCATTCAATAGTCGCCACCCGTCTAATTAACCCATCACAATGGCATCATTTCCAGCAGAAAGCCTCGTAAAATAAAATACGGAAAAGGCCATAAATTTACCTGCCAACAGAAGTCCACATAGATAGCCAGACCCTATGGCTACCATTGTTACCGTAACCGGTTTCCTTCGATAGTGCGATGACCCCATAATTCGAATCACCATGGAGAAAGCGAGGACGTCGAACATTCCTCGAACAGCGCCACTGACTGCAAGGCAATGAAAAAAGTCTTAGTCAAAGAAATCAGCAACGAGGGCAAGAACGTCAAAATATTTAAAAATATGTACAATTCTCCCAACTGGTCATTCGGCTTGTCAGTCTCTCGTTCGGTCAGTTAGTCATGAAATTGTTCAAGATTTATCATGACGTTATAATTCAAGTCACAAGTTGTATATTATTTTTTTTCACTTACTTCAACAGACTTGTCATTGCAAGATGCCGTGCTTTCAATGGTCACGGTACCCTATAGTATACACAGATCTTTGTACAGGACCCCCTTTTTTTGAAATAACATTCATACGTCTATTACTGAATCTTCTATTGCCAGATTGAGCACGATAAAAAACGAAATTTCCACGTTCATGGACTGATGGCCTTCCAAAATAATTTCAACTGCCTTTTTTTTTTTAAGATAACAAATTGTGTAATTTGTGTATTACGATACGGATGACCGGTAGAAATAAGCAGTTAAAAAAGGAAAAAATAGTTTTTAGTTTCTTTGAACAACCATAAAGTAACTGATTTTCTTGAAAACATTGAAAGGATAATGTTTATTGTTCATGTCTAGTGCTTTGTCTAACTGTTTGTTGCTATTTACTTGTTGTCATTTGCTCGTCCATTCATATTGCAGTCTATTTTGCATTGTGTTATATCCGTTAAAAAGAACGTGTTCTTTCATTTCTTGAGCGTGAACGTCATTCAATCAACTTACCCACTGTTGTAATTGGTATCATCTCCATTGTAGAGGGCAGTGTTAATTCTGTAAAACAGACCATGATGTATAATAAGAACTGGGTCACAAAGCAAAATATCACATTGGACGCCAAGTCGATCCTATCGGTGACTAGAGCGATAGAGAGTTTACAAGCGACTTCGGATGCAATTGTTATCTTACGGAGAAGATCATCGACTTCTTTCGAATGGTCCATCTCCTGCCAAACTGCTTCCTGTGAGAGTAAAAATAACCAAAGTTTGTGCGTTTAATGATAAACTGGCAACGGGAAAGGAAGGATCACGTTCACGTATTTAAGTACATGCAACTTCAAGGAGGACACGTAAATAGGTAAGGATAGGTAAATACATATTTTGATTCCCTTACCATCCATCCTTTGGAATGACTCGTGACGAAAGAAACAAAAGGAGTTGCAACGAATCGTACATTAAATACATTTGTGAACGACTTTTCTTGTGCATTGCTGAATCACCATGCGCCTGCATATACTGAACTCCACCCGTTTTCATCTTTTTGTCTCTCTCATCTGTTTTACTTGTAGGTCTGACCGGGTTTTTGTCTTCGTCCAACCCAACCAACGATCCCACAACCAATTCCTCACATAATCTCTTAATTCCCTCTCCCGGCCATTACCGTAGACCATTCGTTCTTCTGTCCGTAGTCCCTCCCTCAGTATCCGGCCCTTTCTTTTTCTGTATGCCTAAAATCCACATATCTCTTCTCCCGCCCATTCGTCAGTCCGTCCGCCCGCCCATCTTACTAGGAGGTGTTTGCCTGTCCCACAACCTGCTTTTTTATGGAGATCTTACCATTCCAAACCAATGGATGAACCATGTCATCGGAGGAAGTAGAGCTGATACGAAAGAGAGCACGAAATTACAGTCCCGTAATAAAGATATTTTCTTCTTGATGGTGGTGGTGGAGTCTGTGCGAAGAGAGGTCCTGCTGCCGTCGAGGGAAAGTTTAGATGAAAATTTTCCGTGTACCCTCGAATCGCTTTCAACCCTATTGTTCTCTATCACCATATTCGTCGACCACGTCCTTTTGGCTTTCCTCTGTTGGAACTTCGTCTCTGGCCGCCTCAGACGCCTCTCTTTCGGTGACATGAAGATCGACAGTGGTGCAGAAAGAGCTAGGAAGACACCAGACGAGATCTGAAGAGGCGTTCGCCAATAGCCAAGCCTCATCAACTTGTCACCCACGTTACGTCCAACGAAATCTCCTGATATAAATTATAAACGAGATTGAGGACATTGCGTGAGGATGCACGGATTATATTAATGTGACAAAAATGATATGTTAGCATGTTTTGAACTTTAAGAAAAAATTAAATAACACTCTTTAGATGTAATGTCCTTTACCATTCACAAAACTTTTCTTTTTAAACAAAAAAAAAACACATTTTAAAAGATGTAAAGTATTAGTGATAAGCGCAACGACACAATTATAACAACGCAAGAGGTATGTACAAAACTTAAAAGGCGGTCTCCATAGATGAGACTTTAAGACACATAAAACAAAACTTTTGAATTGTATGTATCCAGGGCGGTCGCAACCGGGGTGGGGTATCCTCCCTATCTGTTAGGGCGCCCTCAGTAGGAAAATCTGAAATACCAAGTGGAATTTTTCATATCTTAGTCTACTAGTAGCTCATCAAAATATGTCAAATATTGCACCAAATTGTGTCTAAAGTTACGTGGTAATTGAAAATTTTCTCTCCAAATACCAGATGACTTTTTCATATTAAAGTGTAGAGGCGACGATAGTCGGAAAATCTGAAATACCTGCAGTTGGAATTGTTCACACCTCTGTCTAGCTCATTTTATGACATAGGAAGATGCCTACTATTGTGGCAGATTCTGTTTAAGGTTTTCTGGTTATTGGAAAAGTTCTAAATAAATCTGAAATGCTAGTTGGAATTTTTCTTATTAAATTGTTGAATTAGCGATGATAGTTGGAAAATCTGCAATACTAGTTGGACTCTTTCATATATCAATCCAGCTCTTTTTATGACATAGAAAGATGCCAATAGTAGTGCAGCAGATTGTGTTTAAGATTTTCTTGTAATTGAAAGAAAAACTTTAAAAATCTGAAATGCCAGTTGGAATTTTTCATATTTTTAGCCTGTAGGTGCGACGATAGTCGGAAAATGTGAAATACCAGTTGGAATAATTTATAGCTCAGTCTAGCACACTTTAAGACGGCAAACGGAGCCAAATATTTCACCAGATTTCATTTAAGGTTACCTTGTGCGTGAAAAGTTTCTCAAAAGGGGATGGGGGGACACCTCCTTCCTTAAAACCCTCTCCCAGGTTAACCATCACTCATCTCATATTTCATCATCTATCAAAATACTTTATTGCATAACAGTTTTGCTCATTCAAGCTGGATATCTTTTACAAAGTTATCGGTACAAGAATTGGCTATATACTTAATTATGTTATCATCGACAGTTGTAGCAAGGTAGTAAAAAAACTAATCGCCAGAGAGTAAAAATTGTTGGAACTTTATTGGGACTATAATTTCTCGGGTAAACTTGATTGAAATAAATGCAATATATTGCACCAGATTTTGTCAAAGTTTACCTGGTAGTTGAAAATTTCTCCAAAAAAAAAGAAAAAAAAAGAACTGTTATCGTTAAAAAGTAAAAGCTGTTGAATCAACTTTAATTTCTGGAAATGACAATAGCGTAATATTCTAGATAAGATCAATCCAAATTACAAGCGTTTTGCTATAAAATGTTTTTTATCGTTCATTGTGAAATTGCAAACATGGGATCCTATTTTAAGGCGGGAGACATGCAGCTCAAGTACACTCGGGAAGTGCCGTTTTCTGCCATCTACTGGTATTAAAAAGCCAAAATTTTCTTGTACGCTCCGCTCCAACCAATGGTGGAGCTCCGTTAAGATAGTAATGTCTCTGATTAGTCACAAACTTAATTCAGGAAATTCCCCCCCCCCCCCCAAAAAAAAAGTCTAGGTGTCGGTGTTCCTGCGTGTTCAGCCACAAAGTATTTGCCAAGTTCTCAAAGAAAAAAAATCATCTCAACCCACCTGATATGTATTACCATTTTTCATATATTCATTTTTCTTTCCACATGAATTAAGGAATTGCAGACATGATATCCATATTTCAAGGCGGTGTACATTCAGCTCAAGTACACCCGGAAAGTGCCGTTTCCTGCCATCTAGAGGTTTTGAGAAACGAAAATTTCTTGGACGCTTTTGGCAGACAGTTTGAAGTGAATACTTCGATTGCTAGTTGCTGAAACTAAATTGGTAAATACGTGTCTGTTTTTCAGCGTGTATCGGGTTCATCCAGAGTTTACGTACCTTGCAAAATTTCATTCAAATTTCCTTCTAGGGCAATCATTCTCCCATCTTATTTGAATAACGAATGCATTCATAGCGATCATATATTATCATATGAGATTGAATGCTTATTTGTTTAACTATACCATCAAGTTTTCGATTCTTTTTACTTTCTTTCTTTTTTTTTTGGCAATCATAGCAGGAGTTTTTGAACTTTCGATAATTTTAAGCTTAGACTCATTGTACTGGGAGGCCACCATTTGACTGTCTACGTTGGCCTTTTACAGGCTGTCTCAGGCATAGATGTAAGAAGGAATTTTTGTCAGCTGGCTGACCCCGATGGGGTGTGATAGTTGCCCTAGGGAGGAGTCTAAAGAGAGGGGATTACCGTCCCTTGTGAAAAATTTTGGAAGAATTAAAGGCCCTCGGATGCCGAACAGTGTCACCAAATATCTGAAGTAGGGAATCGAGGACATGGTGCCTTACACACATACACCTGCAAAAGAGGACGTAACCCAACACTATCTAAATAGGGACCTCAACTATACTCCTTCAAAATCAATAGATAACTTCATGGCGCCCTCATATAGCGCATGAAGGCTATTTAAAAGCCAACTTTAACACACACACACTCACACCCATACACACCCTCACACGCACGCACACCTACAGTCCATACACACACACTTAATGAAGATTCATTGTTTCCCAACTTGATTTCTCCCTTCTATAGACTTCTAACGCCGGACGTTTTCCAAGTTGTTGATACAATCTCATAAGATGGTGTCAACTCTTTTCATGTTTAGTATCCTTGGTTTCCGTCTGTGGCAGCGTTTAATTAAGACACTTATTGCCAGTGCGGGCTTTGTATTGGCACGATACAATTATGAACTCGGTGCGTCTCACCTTTTCTTGTATAAATAAAATATCTGAATAGCTTACCATTTGAACAAACTGACATGAATAATACATCTAATAACATATCAATACAAATTTAACAAAAAAGTGTTATTCAATACATTGAATTTTTTTATGTTTTGCTGGTGTCTGCAGCAAATACAATTAAAAGCAATATTTTCAATTCGAGTTTATATGCAGAATCTCCTAAAAAAGGAATTGTTGCTTCTTATGCAGAGCGAAACGGAGTCACCAGATTATTTCCTTGCAACATTTCCTTGTTGTTGCTTTAGTTGCTTTTTGTAAGAAATAAACTACTGAACACGTATTATGGAACTGCAGGGTTACTGTTTAGTTTATGACGCAGACTTAAAAACAAAATTTTGAATACGTGTTTCTTGTTTCCCCCCCCCCCCCCAAAAAAAAAATGCTTCTTTGGTCATTCCAACGACCATGATATTCCGTATAATTCTGATTATTAAATTTTTCATTGAATTTTCATTGAAACGCAGCCAATTGGCCTTGCGTTTTTGTTTCGTTTTTGTTTTTTCTTCGCTTTAATTTAAGCAAGCACATCAGATCGATCGCTTTAATTACAATAAATGTGAAAGTAAAATTAGGTGTTCTAATTTATTCCGAGTTATGTCTGCAAGCGCCATCCACTTTTTCCCTTAGATTTTATCAATTTATATATATAAGCCGTATGTTTTGATAATTAGTATATTGCTCAACTGCATTAATCAAAGTATAATTTAACACATAACTCGATGTAAGCTGAATAAAGTAATGTAAATATTTCTATTTTGACTAAAATCTCATACACGTTACTTTGAAATTGACATACGAAAATGAAATAAAAGGGTAAGATAGTTTCAGGAGCAAAATCATCAGAAACGGAGGATGTTAAATCAGTCTAAGAGTTGCGAGTTTAATATTACTATAAATTTGAATTCTGGCACCAAGGAATACCATTAATTTATTTTTTGTTCCTCCCGAGGGAAAATGAAATTATGCCAAACTGGAGTAGACACAAAACCGTGTGATATTGATTTCACGCCTTTTGAAGTGTTGTGTAATGGCCGATGGCATACGTTATTTTTTGCTTTTTATTTTTTTTTTCTTATTCTCTTCTTTTTGTTCACATAAGGGAGAGCCGCACTGATGCCCTTTGGCAATTTGTGTCTGAAGAGATCCTGTACACGTGCGCGCGTCGTATTCCTGTTTTCCGATGCACTGCGTAGAAATGTACTTGCAGTAATGTCGTAATGCCAACGAAGCAAGAATGCAAACTCAAGTGGACACAGGTTAGGTGGTTTCGAGGTCGTCCAGCTCTTTTTCTTTCTTTTGTTGTAATATCTCTATGTGTGCATAGACGGCTTTGCTGCTAACCAATCGATAACAGAAGTACACCCCTAACAGTTAGCTGGAAGTAGGCTACCCGGATAACTACGCATAGGCTATTCATTAAGAGGACGATTGAGTGCGACGTGCATGGAAAACCGAACGCACTAGTAGATGTTCCTGCCTTAAAATATGCATTTCACTTCAAATTGATTTTGTGAAATCTCCTTAAATTCCCATGCGATGACTGTTGTAGAACGTTTTAATAACGACGAATGTACTTTTATGCAGATCGTGTGTGCAAGCTTTGCCAGTGGCTGTATGAGTGCACGCCATTCAAGGCCAATCTTTGGAACTGTTTGACGTTTGTGAGCAGACAGGACTTGCAATCATCCCAGACAGAAACAGATACAAAGGCACGTTCTTAGACGCTGGTGGTTGATTAACGATAAAGCCAGACAAGTCAAACATTTAATCTCATGAAACTCAATATATATATCAACAATATATTTTAGCTCCAAAGCGTGAGATGAAGAAAAACTTATCATCCAATAAGAAAAACAAGTTGAAAATAATAATAAACCGTTCATAAAAAGAACTTGTAAATACTATGTAATTTATCAACTTTGGTCAAAACTAATATTTTCAAAATAAGATTATGCAGAAAATATCGATGTAGGTATACATACATGACTTGAACTTACTTACAGAGAGAAAATTGTTTGCATCAAATTAAAGTTGTTCATAAAAAACATCTGAGGCAACTTTTAAATTTGTTAACATCGAAATGTCAATTTGTAAGTAACAGCGAAAATGCGTAACAACATTTAAAACAAATGTGACACGCTGAAAGCTGCATCGAGTGCAAAGTCAACGGAGAGTGTTTCGTATCCAAGAAGGGATTCCATCCATTTTGTGGCTGAATAATAGGCCCCCAACTAATCAAACGGGTAAATCGCATTTAAAGCACACGCACATAAGTCTAATTCGTTACATGATGTAAATAAATTTAATACACGTTTGAGATGTAGTGTTTGCATGCCTTGGGGGGAAACGGAAAATTTACAAACATTCATCGTTTTTTTTTTCTTCACTACACTTTCAGCACTTACGCGAGTATTGTATATGATTGATGATGCACGAAACGAATTAGAGGAGCACTTCTGTTAAAGAAATGGTTGGTGGGTGGAGGGGTCCTTGATGGGACGAATTTTGCGTAGGTTGGCGTCCTTAATGATCCAGCATCCCGACCATGATCAGAAGATCAACCATTTATGTCAAGCCACGTGCCTATTACATGGTTGAAAATTGTTTGACTTTTCGAGTGATTATTATACATGTATCACGTGACCTAATACTTCACTGTGAACGATTTATCGAAAGAAGCGATTCTTGTTATCGATTACCGATACAGGAATGCTCCCGGCTTAATTTTGAATTACTAGTGTCCTCATCGTGAGTCATTCTACACACAAAATCATAGATTATCAGTGGATTGTTAGGATAATTGTGAATAATTTGTAATGTAATGGATTCAAGGATAATCGATAGTTATTGATTATCGGTGTAGTTATTTAGTTGGTTTATGTACAAAAATATGTGTATTAGATATATTTATCACTATGTGTTTCCATTAAATATGGTGTAAAGCTTCTGATAAGAATGTAATAACAAGAAGCAACAGCAAAAAAAGGGGGTAACTTACCCAGTGGTATTCCAATGGTTGCAATCGCCAGGCCTTTAGTGAGTTTACGTTTTGGAAAGAAAGTCGAAAGAACGTACACTACGCTGTGTAAACATAAGCAAACAGGTAATGGAGAGAAGAAGGTCGCCGTGATGAAAAATATGATTTCGTTGTGTATGAATGAGGCAATTACTAACAGAATCGATGACGTAACCGTTCCGACCAGTACAACAAAGGTTGGGTTTAGCCAATGGCAGATCAGAGCAGCGATTGGCGCGCCAAGGTACGAAACTGTTGTCTGAATCGGTCGAACCCATTCTGCGAAAAACAAAATGAGAAAGAAGGCATTTATGGTAATGTTTAACTCGGGGCCGGATTAAGGTGGTTGGGGTCCCACCTACGATGGGGGGGGGGGGCTTTAAGAAATGGAGTTGATATCATTTCAAGAGGAAAGCATTTACTTCCTAGTGTAACGGGGAGAGATTACCACATTGCAAACATGTTGACGTAAAAGGCAATTTTGTCCTCTACGAGTGTACTATTGCTAGCGAAGAGACGTTCTTTGTAGAACAAAACTAAAGCTGTGTATATATCGTAGTTTGCTACAATTTCGCCAGGTCGCCTGACGAGAGGAAGTCCCTGTCTATAGGTTGGTTAAGTTATTGGTTAACCCGTCCCTGGACGTAAGCTGACAATTAACGTCTTCAACGCTAACATATAGACATCCTATACAAAGTATAAATAAAGGTCATGAACAAACTGTTCCAGCGCCCATGCACGGGGATTTCTTTTAAACTTTTCTTCGGTTTACTTTTAAATGCCTAAAATGTAAAAATATCGTGGGACAGTCGAGAGATGCAGGTCTTTGCCCACGAAAAGTGGATCAAAATTTGAGGTTCTTATCGAAGACGAGATAAAAAATATCTTTCGAAATATCTGCAGTATGAACAAATTCTCGTTGCGATTTACACCGCCGAATCTTATCGGTGACTATTGTACCGCGTAGTAGCAGTTGACGGACCATCGTAACTGTTAAAGCGTGTCGGTTCGCACACTCTGCTGTCAGTTTCAACACAATAACACAAACCGAGGACACGCGGATATAACCAAGAGGCTGGAGTGCATACACTATTTTTTTTTACTTAATGTTTATAGGGAGGTGATTATATTTTCAGATCACAGTTAGTTGAGGTCTGATCCTGTCATCTGTTTCAAGAGTCGTTGCACCGACCAGAATAGTGATAATCAAAGTTCCACGTCCTCCCCTAAAGCGACACAGCTTTACGGTATTTTAATTAGTCCATCGCAAAAAAACGACTTTATCATTTCTTTTTAACTTCTCTAAGGCTGTTGCTGCTTAAGACCGGACTTATTTCCCATATTAAACGAAATATTGGCTGATGCACTTCTGTACTAGCGGTGAATTATATAAAGATATGCTGTGATTTCCGTCCAACACATCTCAACACTGCAAGTGATGATTCAGCGTATTGACACATAATTTCTCCATGTGGAGAATGACTGGTATAGGATGACCGGTATAATTTAATTTCTAATTTAACATTGTTTTTCGAAAAATGTTCATATAACAAGTTGTCACATCCTGTTGTTGAGTTGTTCACTTTCTTACTAAGTAAGCAATTGAACAATTTTCTGCAAAATGTTTAAATGACAACATATAGTATTTTGCCATTTCAACAATTTTCTGCAAAATATGTACTTGTTCACTTTCTTTCTAAGTGTGCACATGAACAATTTTCTCCAAAATGTTGAATTCCTCACTTGGGAAAAGGTAAACAAGTGGACATTTTGCAGCAAATTGTTGTAATTAACAAGATATATATATATATATATATATATATATATATATATATATATATATATATATATATATATATATATATATATATATATATATATATATATATATATATATATATAAATGGGGGTTGTGCGTTTTGTCAGTTTACGAAAAGCAGATATACCGCGTATACGTATACATAGGGAAAAAATCTTGCAAGGATTCTCATCACATTGTATGGATACTTGTGTCATAGGCGTTTAACCTTTCCAAGTGCATTTTATTGGAACGGAAACATCTGGTTTCCATCTGAGTGATACCATGTTTGTTGCTGCCAGTGTTGCATATACTCTTTTATTTTCGAGTACCTTTTATTCATGTCGTCCCCCGTCAGTCTTATTTCGATTGCTACTTACATATTTTCGAGTGCTGCTTCATTGCTGAGAAAATATCCTAAATACGGGTTTCTATTGCACATATCATGTCTATGTGATAATGTATACAACCCTTAACAAGCATGTTTGTAGAGAATTCTGAAAATGGGGAAAACATACTATACTGTCTTAATATACAACGTTTGTTCTTTGCATTCGTATACACCTATGCAGGCATTATCAAGATTGTAGCTATAATGCCCAAATGAAATTCCTCCCAATATGTAATATGGCCAAGGTGATCGCCAAGGCCAAGGGCCCATTGGGGACCTATCTAGGTTCCGGGCAACACCCCCTGAAGGTCCGGGGGGGGGGGAGTGTGCCCAAGAAACTCCTGGATTTCGGTTAGCCTATTTTGTGTGGACATCATGAAGTTAGCTCTCAGAGGACTCAGACTATACAAGTGTCTCTTGGCCACAAAAAAAGAGCATAATTTCTAAAATTCCAAACCCTATGATCCTTCGACGAAAATCCACTCCTACAACGAGCATGAATTCAGTGGCAACTGTCTGACCTAACTCCAACTTCCAACTTACGTATATACAACAACTACATTGAACGAGTTGCGTAATCTTATATATGTCCTAGATTATACCTTTGAAACGATTCTACGAGTAGTGCCAGTAGTTCACCAATTTTCTTTCTTTATAAAAGCAAATAATATAAAAATATATATAATATTTTTATGTAAAGAGGAATTGTGGAGATAGTTTTACTTTTCTCTATATCAATGAAGCAAAGTTTTGCAACAAAAGTTAAGATACTATCATCACGTTGCAGTGTGTCCACTTGTGACCCCCAATGGAGGAATGGGGCTAGTTCCAACACTTTCCGGTGAGGTACTTCTTTTTTTTTTTTAATTACCCGAATCTGCATTTAAGCTAGAGATTTCTGTAGGGTGCGATGACGTCACCGACGAAAAGACCCCCCCCATTTTGCTCTATTTAAGTCTCCGACAGAAACTATATTTTGCCTATACAAAGGAGTAACAAAATTTCTCGCGCTTTGCGCGCTATGCAACTTCCAAAGGGAGAGAAGAAAATTCTGTATTTTCAGTCGCAAACACCTGGATTATCGAAATAGCCTTCGAGAATCCAAGATTATCATTCGATAAACCTGCTTTATCAAAAATATTGTGATAAACCTGGATTGTCGGTTAATAACTCTAGATTCTCTTTGATGATCCAGGTTTATCAACCGATTATCCAGACTGATAAAATTCAGGTTTGATAAACCTGAATTTTCGACTGATAAAACCTGGATTAGTACCAATTAATCCAGCTTTATCTGCTGATACTTTTAGGTTTATCGACTGTCAATAGAGGACTATTGAGTGATAGACCTGGATTTTCTATTCACTTTAGTCTTGCCAGTCTAGACGTAACTTCTATTTACATTGGACATTGTAACGGTAGAAACATTTTATCGATCTGTCCAAGACTCAGTTGCTTGCTTTCACAATTTTGTCCACATTAAATTACATGTTCATACACTGGGAAAATTTTGGCGGTACCACCCTCAAGTATCGGTGGTATCAGCCGCAAGGAAAGAGTGGACATACGATATTTTGCCTGTGGTTTTGTCCATGCATATCGACAGAGTCACCCATAACGCCACCCTTCGCCCTCCCCTACCCCCTCCCCGAAGCCCAACCCTTGCCGTCCCGTCACGCACCTTTCATCTGCACCACCCCAACGCCGAAGGGCTTGCTTTCATACATGCGCTTAAAATGTGTACATACGTCTGTTGTTAAAATACTGCTATCACCAACTCCTGTATTCAGGACCTGCGTGGAGAGCGCAGGTAGGTGAAGTGACGAAGTTACTTCACAAATGGAACGATTAGAACACCACCTGGTCCTCACAGAATTTCCATAATGTGCCAAAATCATGTCTCGAGAACACCCTTTTCTGCATGATAGAACATGAGGTGATCATCTAGAGATAGCATCATGGTTAGGGTTTGTTCCTTCGATGAAACCGTATCATGTATGATATCATGTGAGGATTGGCTGATAAGAGGGAAACAAATTAATTGTATCGCGCTCTTGTGAAGACTTGTCTAGTTCCTGCTTCATCTACAATTATTGCCTTACACTTCTACCCTGTGCTGCTATAACTTTTGCTGTTTGCAGGCGTGGGTGGTTGAGTAGAGGTTTTCCTGCCTCTTGCATCGTCTCTCTGCTCCATGAACTAGTGTAGCACAACGATGAAAGGAAATCCCTTTGCAACTTAAGGAGGGTCAATGACATCCAAGCATAATGTAATGACGATTTCAAACGTCACTGAGAATTAAGAGTCTTAACATCCGAGTGAAAAATATATCAGCTAGTGATGAAAGATGAAAACGGAGTTTAATATAATGAAAACGACATTTTCGTTTTTTCATCAACACAGTTCCTATAGGCCAATGTTTCATTGTGATATACGATAGGTAGTGTTAATTTGTTTGTTTGTTTGTTTGTTACCTAATTTTTCGAATGTTCCTAAATAAGAAACATGAAAGCTTAGTTTAGTATATCATAAAACGTTCGTTAGGTGAAAGGTTTAGCCTCATCGTACATGTACACAACAATGTGACTGTACATATACATATATATGATAAAACTGAAAATAGCGATGAGTTTGAAATGCATGATGAGTAAAATATATTACGCCAATATTTCGTAAGGATACACCTTACATCCTCAAGGCGAAGTAGCAAACTGATGATACAAGTCAATACATTACAATAACAGCTGTTACAGAAGTAAGCGAGTAATACCAGCTCAAAATAGCTGAAGTTTAAAACTTTGGACATTTCTATTCAGGGTAGGTTGTAAGTCCTTAATGAAAAGAGACTCCACGATCTTACGTCTATACCAGGCATTCTCTAAATGGAGAACTTTAATATCACCTGGGTTTGGAAGTTTATGGGACGCCATTTTACAGTGATCGTGCATGGAACTGAATTCCTTGAAGTAGTCAGCATTTACTTTTTTTTTTCAAATCTATCACAAAGCCTGAGTTTGGACTCCCCAATTATCCCCACAAGTTTTGTCACCACAACCACTGTTTTTTTATTATATATATACTCATTGACTCATTGAGTTGATTTCGATAAATTTTTGAGGATCTTGACGTTCACCACACGTCAATTGCTTATTATTAGCATAATTCATATCCAATACTTTAAAAACTACCAGTATTTTTTTAATGTCTGACCCTGCCATGTACTGGCTGTGTGCGCATAAACTGGTATTAACGTTTAAAAAGTGTCTGTTCACGATCTTTCAAAAGGCAGACTGAATGGTGAATACCTCACTCATTAGTGTTCATCTTTATGTGACACATGGTCATTCTCTTGGTTTGCCTTTCATCATCAGCGTGTGAAGAAAACTTGACAGGCTTACAAAAAAAAAATGTAGTGAATTTCACAAAGCAACTCAATATGGCCCTTTTAAAAAAGATTCTTGGCAAAAACCATGGAATGCTTAACCTTAAATATTATCAACAGTCGTGCACTGTGCAAGCCATGTTCAAGCTCGGTGAAGTGCATGAGGCGATTTGATTTTATAATTTGTTTGAAATAAAAAAAAAAAATCTAGAATGTAAAATGTCCTCGAAATTAGAAGATCCGTTAGACCAGATGAACTAAAATTGACTGACTAAATTGGTTAAATAAAGTGTAATGAATCATTGCTCTGTCTCTTTTCTGCTTTCTGTTTATTTTTCCTTACATGAGTTACGAAAATGAAGTTACCATACATCCAATCTCTGAGCTGTAAGTACGGCTGTTTACTGAATATAATTATGTGGTTGGAAGTCACTTAAAATATAAATTGGAATTACCAGCCCTATTCCATCAGAGGACTTTCTCGCATGCAGCATAAGTTATTAAAGCTGGAATATGAGTTGAAAATTTCTCCATGAAAGTCAAATTCTGGGGAATATGTCATAGCCACTATAAAAAAGACGTTGTTGAGGCCCCAATTTTGCATAAACGAATGCTCATATCCACTCCCACTAGTCTGTTTGAGTTCAACTAACGGTGATTGACTACTATGATTTCTCGGAGATTCTGAATTTTGTAGGGCCACCAAAAACGTCGAGACCATTTTCATATTCAAATATCTGGAAGATGAGTGCATAGTTTTCTTTCAGATTTTGTGAGAGAATCTTCCCCCCCCCCTCCCGCTTTCTCTTCCCTGAAACACTTACAAAGAACAAAGGTAGATGATGACCACGTGATTACCAGTACAACTCATATTCCAGCGTTTTTATAACCAGTTTCGAATGCTATTGCAGGTACATATCATAGATTTATTAAGTCCATGCTGTTCATACGGAACTTAAATCATTGGAAATAATTAAATGCTGAAGAGAGTTACATTGTTTAGCATCAAACTACAATGTTTGATGTATCGAGAGTGAAATTACCGCTTTTATTAATCATTAAAAAAGAAACAAGTAGTCAGCAAAATCCAAACCAACAATTGCATACTGCATATTACATGTCTAAAAACATTGAGTAATAAGTTATCATAATATACCGGAAATCATTCTCTTGACTGAGAAAACCCAGTCAACAAGAAAACCAAATATGATGTTGCCATGGTAACATATCTCAGACATCGCACAGTATAATGGCAGTAATGTTTCTGCTCTTAAATAAAGTATCTAGACGATATAAGTCAGCTAATCCTAACATGATATCATATATATGTTCATGCCATCTCGAGAGTAGGTAACCGTTACAGTATGTCTGGTCTTCTCATCATCTTTATCATGCAGGAAACGTCTTATTGAAAAAATATTTTTAACCCCCCCCCAAAAAAAATCTTTGAGGATAAGGTGCTGCATTCATTCAGACCGTAAATCGTCTTATGTATTCCTTCTACCAGTGAATTACCTTACATTTATTTTAACTTTGCTTGAATATGAGCCGCTTTACTCCAAGGACTGTAGATCATACATGCATGCTATATAGTTGTAAAACCAACGGACAATCAGAGAGACAGCAAACAGACAAATGGAGATACAGGAGACAGACAGACCGACAGACAGACAGACAAACAAGCAAACAATAACCGTGAACAACGACAACATGGAACAGTAAAAGTACCCATGGCCAATTTATGTGAAAGTTATCTTCAGTGGTCAGACGTTTCGACCTAATCAGGTTAAAAGTCTCAAAGAAAAGGATGCAATTATCACAATTATGCCGACAAAATCCTTCTATGCATTTCCTCCATCACTGTAGCTGGTCTAGCCGATCATCACTTTGCGAGCATTTTTTTTTCTTTAACATATACGCCTACGTAGATATATGTTGAGAATTGTGACGTGTAACTTTTACAATGAGAAAAGAACGCTGATGTACTTGATCCTTTTCTCATCTTAAATATCTGTGTCATACAGAAGATAAAAAGTATTGCACAAGATGTATTCTGATACACGATATATGCCAAATGGCATCTACAAGGAGTACATTAGTTGATGGATGCATTTATAGCTCACGAGAGATGGCGTGTACATTAGTTGACCCTCCACGATATGTAAGTAATATTTTATGAAACTGCATTACGAATTACAGCCCTTGGAGTCTAATTAAGCAAACCTATGATCATATATGCACAGTTATAATCATTATGTAAGAAACTTCATATACGGTGTATGTGCAAACCTCTGAGGATGCAACTGTGAGAACGGTTTCACCAATACCTTTCTGGATTAGTCTGTTTCAAATGAGCTGACAAACGTAATGATATGGCCTACGTCAGTGGTCATGAGACGAAGAAACTCCAAATATTCTGGCAAAACACCCGCATACTTCAAAGAGAAAAAAAGACATAAGAACATGCCAACATTGCGTCTGCACAATTTTTGAATTAACTGTGGGTCCATCCAAACAAAGAATAACTTTGCAATAAAATCACCAGACCGGTTACGCTTTGCTGGACGAAAATTTACTTTTAGCCCTCTTAACTTTAATTTAACGTAAATGACAGATGATTACCTGGCATTCCATGAACTTAAATTTATAATCACAAACTTGTATTGCGACAAACAGATGGTTACGTCTAAATTGACATTTATAAAGAAATGAGACCGTTTGCTTAGCCCACCGCCAGGCCCTTGATCCGGATACACGGTCAACTCAGAATCACCTCACAACGTTCCCCTCCAGTTTCCCACTCCCCGTATGCTACACCCCGAGTGAGAGATGGACCCCACAAGAGGTCAAGTTGTACCTGTAAGAAGTGATAACGGTCCACTAGCAGGTCCGAGGTCTTTATTTGACAGGGACCAAACTGATCGTACGGTCGACAAGGGGAACTTGGAAACTTTTTCTATGTATAACTGAATCTCCTCAGGTGTGATTTGATGCAACAAAAGTGAGCAAGTTTCAAGTTAAATTTATTCTAGAAGATTTTCCTTTCCTAGGTATAACTCTACACTGTAAAAAAAAAGTTAAGCACCTTTTCATGACAGAATTGCACGCGTCTAAGGTGATTATTCTGAAGTGAAAACAATGACGTATATGTAAGCGCAATAAACGCCCCATGTAGTAAGGCTATGATTTTGCCGATGGTAGCAACTGCATATAGATTATCACTTTTCAATAACAAACTTGGAGTAAAAGTATGCGTCGTTAAACATGGTTGAGTTTTTCTTCGGTCAACAATATGGACACATTGAATTGGCCCCGACTGCCACCACTCAGGATATTTTCAAACCTTTCAAGACCAGTGATCAATTCAAATGTCAGGAAAGACGTATGAAGACACTCTTGTGACAAATTGCCGTTAAGTTAAATGAAAGTTAAATGCCGTTAAATGAAAGATAAAATTTCTCGAGTGCGCCTAGGTTTTCTTTTCTTCTTTTTGTTCTTTTTTCTTCATCTGAGAGAATCAGCAAAACCCTCTCATTCGCCCCATTTTAAACAGCATTATACAGTCGTATGTTTAAATTATGTTCGGTTCGCTCCCAATAAATGTTGTTTCCGCTCCGCTTCCCTTATACAGATGCGACGGACAACAATGTGTACACGTGTGCGGACTCGAGGGAATAAACATTCATCGTCATAAGATGAGTTAGTTGGCCTAAAGCAGACGGGGGCCGACGGTATCGCAGACGGAGACTCTCAACTGTCACCGTTGATATCTATGTGAGCCCGTAACTCATTTGTTATCTCCGGATATGTTCACATTTCTCGGTAATCAAGGTACCTTTGCATGAATGGCATATACAAGTTTCGTTGACGTCAGCATTTTGAAGAAATATGAGTCTAGACAAACCAAACTCTTTAGTAATCTAATTCGATTTTTGATTCATTCTCAAGATTATGTTATATAACAATGCTGCCAAAGAAATAGGAGGGATTTTAATCGCTGTTTACTACAATGACATATCGAAGGTTCACATAGGTCCCACTTTGCAATAATGTGTGCAATAACATTAACGGTAAATGACGCCTACACTTACTTCGGAATTAATTTGCTATACGTTTCTTCACATCGCCAACCAGTTTCTATTCTCGTGTGTGAGCTTTTAATGATGTATAGCCTAATACCATACCTGCTTCATTTACAGTACGTCATTACAGTATCAATGCGCATCCCCTTTATGTCTTACAATATTTCGTAAGCCATATTCATAAAATATACTGAATATGAAAGGGATGGACGTATCTTGGTCCTATACTTTCACCTGAATTTGAAGATATAGTAACTTGTGTTCCCTATAGGCCAACTATGTATATTATCAATGGAGATTACATATGCATGTATGATAATCACGCCTTTGGCTTATTAAACATTACGAGCAGTAAGGAACAGTAATTATATATTTGGTCTTAAATGACGGCAATTCCCCAGTGTCAGTTGAATTTCAAATCTACATGAACTGTCCATCGATTTAACTATAAGACTTAAAGGCCATCTTCCTCCAATCATCCTGCCATACACTTACAGTTTATCATAAAACATTCATCGCTCGTATAATTTGATTGGGGGACACTTTCAATCAAACTAGTGTAGACCATATAACTTTAACACAATATTTGCCAAGATCGAAGCAAAGACCTGCCCCACCTGTAGCCTTGACGGTAATATATAGAGCATTCTTTTGCCGAGTCTGAACAATTTTGGGAAACAAATCTCCAGTAAACAGATAAATCTCATGGGTTACTATGATGATCTGTTACCTTAATCTCAAAGTTGGCACGTTTCACATTCGAAAGTTTCCATTATTGTGCGTAATCGATCTGAGAGGGTCCTGTAATGGCTCCTGAGTGACAGTTATCTTTGCTTCCTGTTTGAACTTTACCATGTTTACAACTTTAATGTGTCCTTGGGCGTCCAACACTATCGACGAATGCGTTGTTAAGTGAGTTGTGCTTACCATATCACAATAGCTGCACCGGTGGCAAATATTCCAGATTTTCAAATATGGTCACCTTTTGTTAATGTTTGTAACATCTTTACTGCCTAGTCTAGATTTCACCAGATCACTGCTAGATTTAAAAGTCTAGCTAGTTATAAAAATAATAAAAAGAACAAAAAAAAATAGAATGTGAAAAGTCAGCACATTAAAAATATTGTCGAAACATTCTAACAGTTAATGCATCATATTACAAGCTTTTATGTCATCTGCTTACGTCCAAGGATGATGGGCACATATAGCGATTTTTTCACTCTTAAGTCATGTTTACTTCATCATCACGTCCATATGTTCTGAAATTCAACATGTTTACTGCTGCGTGAAACGTCGTTCAAGCATGCAAGTCTGTATCTGGGGGAACACATACATCTGTCAAAGCTATATGGTTGGCCGACGTCTCTTGCAAGTCCACAGCGTATAGGCCTGTAACCCCGTGTGGCATTGCATCGGCAGATCTTGCCGCCATGTTATACGGGGTGGGTACTATCCTGTGTGTATAATATTTGCAGGTTAACAAGTCGAATTTGGGTGAGAATGCGCGCAGGCTGTACGGCATGATGTACCATCTCGGTCTTCATGGTGTTATCTTCAGCGTAGGAATCACAATCCCTCAAAGAATAATCAATGGCGACGGAACTACTTCTTATACGACATATTCTTCTGGCATAATCTCCTGCCTATTTGTGGTAATGTAGTTCCAACCTTGAAGTAAAATAGTGATTGGAGTGACGTCATTGAATTTAGCTGCATCGTCCACAGTACCTCCACTTTCATTACTAACCTTATGTAACGTCAGTACATTTTACACTTTAAATGGCAATATAGCGATGGCTGGGCTATAGGCTACGGTACCTAAAACCCAGAGAGGTCAAAGCAGGGATTTACTATTCCGATTCAGGGAGTTACTGTCTGAATAGCAACTCCCTGCTCAAAGTAAGTAAAGCCATATTCAGTCAGTAATCAAATCAGTCTCAACCATCCCACCCCCTCATACATACACCCCCCCCCCCCTCCACAACCCAATAGTGTATCAGTGTACATATTTTGTATATGTTAAACAAAAAAGCATACAACAACAGAAGCAACTCCATACTGTAAAAAGTTTTTGTAGGTTTTCAAGACAAACATCTTAACGTCATGTCAATTTGTTCCTCACGATTGACAACACTTTGGCCGTTTTCTCTTTGTATTTCTTTATTTTCTGTTCTGTATTTCTACGGAAGTCTGTATAGACATTTGTTCAGTGCAGTGCAATTCAGTGCAATGTAATAACTTACATTCAGAGTAACACCCGTCGCACAGTCAAAAATTGCCACTGACACATTTTACATCATACAGTTAAATTTCACCGAGAGAAGCAACTTTGGGCATTACTTAATCTCTTTCTGTGATATTCAGCACAAATGGTCCCGATTTCCAGAGTGATGCATGACGCAGGCCAGCTTCTGGCATCGTCTTTATCTCTGACGTTTCAGTGACCCGTACAATACACCACTGGCTTTACGCATGCGTCATTATTAGCTGTCATAATGTTCCTATATATGTGCATGTTCTCTGAATGATCCACATGCCTATATTGTGGCATGCACTACACGGCATAAATGCACTGACCGAGTTTAAATCCTAAATTGAGTGGAATGCATACACTTACGAGATAATTCATCACGGTAAATTTATTCAGTATGGAGGTTTTCCTTTTAGATGTAACGTATCAAGAGAGACAATGCTCTGTTGGCTTATAAAGACACTTATCTCCTCGAGGCAATTGAAAGCTTACCTATAACCAAGATGCAAGTGCAAACAAATGTAGGAAGGAAAAAAAAAACCTCACATAAGGCGAAAGTGAAACAGAGACGTAAGGAAGCCCTCTTAAAGAGAGATGGTCCCCTAATAAGAAAATGTCTTTCTATGATTGAAATACGTATATATGCTTAAAGTGAAATTTGTTAAAAGGAGGACACATATTTTTGCCATCGTTTTAATTTCATTTGTTGTCATCCCGGGAGCAAATTAAATTCCTTAAAGAAATTTGTCAGGGCAACATCAAAATGTCACATGACGACATCATCCTTGACGTCACGTAGTCATTGGTTACAATAACTGATATGAGAGCCGGATGTCAACCCCCAGATACGAGAACGAAATGACATCTTCGGATCTCAAGTCTCGCATCGTAACTGACGTCATCGTCAAAGTGAAAAAGATGGCGATACGTGTTGGTATTTCCCCTACGGAATAAATTCTGAGGGGAAAGACAACATCTGAGACAAATTTTTAGTGATAGAAACTTTACCGAAAGGAACGTAGGTTTTTTTTTTTTTTTTTTTAAGGACGCCAGTGCAACAACCTGTGATTAAATTACATCGTGAGTAGAGGAGGTGTGTTGAGTTAAAGAGGCTTCCATGGATAGACAATGTAAGAACTAGTATGTGATGTATATCATTATGGTGTTCGTTGCTTACTGCAGAAGCACTTTTGTCTATATTCCAACTCTACTACATAAGATGAAGGATGTGTAAATAGACAAGTAATTGGCAAAGAAAATTACTACTTTCAATTTTGAACGGATTGCTTTCCTATATGTAGACCAGTAAATTGGGCAAATTTTTTGTTTGTTTTCTAGATAAAAAAAAAAAATAGTCACAATTTTGGTCTCCCCCATAAAAGAGTTGAAGTCCCTCCCCCCTTGCCTCGTCTCCACACAAGACGAGCCACTGTACGGAAAACTAAGATCCCCTGCAATTATATGAAGTACAGTTCAAGATAATCAACGCCGCTTTTGATCCATAGGAAAAGACCAGAGTGATGTCAGGCTCACTAACTCACGACACACACCAACAAACTGGAGCCGAGCAGAGTAGCCGGTTTCTTTGCTCTTTATGGCAAAATAAGTCTACCTTTAACATTTGACATGCATAAGGCACTTACGGCCCAAGAACTTGTTCGTTCGATATCTAACCAAATCTTTGGAGAAACAAAAAGCAAATGCAACCATATGATTTTTTTTTTCGTTAGGTAACCTGATAATTTTCAGGGAAATCTGCGTTCCAACGTTGTTTTCCAACGTTGTTTTCCCGTTCTGTTATCCTGAAATTTCCCTTGGATTTGTGTTGCGGTATTTCATGAGAGTGCCTTATGCCATGCAGAGTTTTGACTTCATTAATTGGTCCATTTCAGTCTGGTTCATCTATGTCTATGATGTGGCCTCAAACTGACTGTGTTATTGTTTGCTGACCTGAGTAGGATTGAATCACTGTGAGATGATAACGATGACCTATAGGGTGATGAGGTTGGTAACAACATGCACCGTGCTTATCGTTTGTCTTAGTGTGGTGTTCAAAACATGATTTTTAGCGATTTTAGTTCAGCATGAGACACTCCCTCAGTTAAGAACAGACTGCTGTTGAAATTCGAATCGTTGACAGAGTATGAAGTCGGGGGGGGTAAGTGGATCTTTGAATTATCCTTCAGTCACGAAAATTGCATCTATGCCATTCCCGTGACTGATTACCGTCTACCGTCTACGTAAGTCTTTTGCACCAAAAAATCGTCCTTATTTGAGGAGAGTTTAGATCATAAAATTTACCAGTATTGAATGTGATCACCCAACATTTTTGTAGAACTGATCTGTAAAGGCTATCGCGTACATGACGTCATTTTTGTCTTCTTTTTTTTCATCTTTTAAAAGATTATAATGCAGTTAATTTTTTGCAAATAATGAATATACGTAGTAGTTACCGTCCACACTATACATTGAATGGTGATAGGACATTCCGATAACAAATACGTTACGGACGCAAATTTTGAAGAAAAGTCAAACTGGAAAGTGTGCTTTCTACTGACTATGACGAACTGTTGGGTCAGAATTTCTGCAGTGTTTAAGCCACTGTCTACAAAAGCGCGCTCATGTTTCACGTGGTGGAATGCAACACAGAACAGTTAAGTCTTTAAAATAAATAGATGAACTCCCTAGCTGTTTCTTAATTTGTAAGATGAGATTTCTAAATCCTAGGATAGGCAAATTTCAACAAAACAAGATGGACAACTGAAGATTAATATTTTTGATCCTCGGTCGCCCCAAAATTTGACATCGATTGTCCTACACAGCAGTGCAAGTGGAATGCTCATGGTTTGCTGGAATTGCTCGGATTGTCAGACCAGGACTCCCCCCCCCCCCCCCTTCCAGCTTTACTAAGGGACACATTGAGTTGATTGCAATAAGTTTCCTTGATGATTTGAAGGATGCAACCACATGGGAATTCTTACAATTAGCACGACGAGTCCAGTGTCACATTTTCATATTCAGTAGTTATGAAAACTGTCAAAATTGTTCATTTTTTTTTTATTCTACAGGCTTGTACTATCTGGCTGTGTGCACATGAATTGGTACTTAATGTGGAAGGTGTCTGATCACGATTCATTTCTCTACATTTTCTCGTTAATGTTTATTTGTATGTGACAAATGGAAATCCTCTCTTCTTGGTTTGATCATTTGATTAGTCTGATAGGTTTAGCAAAATTTAGTTATTTTCGCAAAACAAGTCAAAAGTGACACCTCTGAGTACTTCATTCGTTAATTTTAAAAGAAAAAAAAACTTTTGGTGTACAACCGTGATTAAAATGTACTCCATTGCCTGACTAACTCTGTCATTCGTGTCACTGATAACCAGGTATTGAAGCAAACAGCTAGGTGTAATTTTTTTTCTATTCCTCCCCCTACCCCTTCTTCCCCGGAAATTACAAAGGTATGCAAATATTGTGTTGCTGAGAGCAAAGTGTGACTTTTATTGGCTTTTACAACAGACTTACCCCACCGAGACATCATCTCTGGACCCACTCGATGGTGTTTTTAGGCGCCAGCTGTCAGGCGCATACATCGTTCTGATATGGCCATCACTGGCACCAATCACACGGAGTTGAATACAATCATCTGCAATATCGGTGTTCGCAGTGAACATGATTACCAAACTTCTATTGCCTACATGATATATACCACTGGTGGTGTGTCCGAAATTATGTGGCGTGAAGAGGCGTCAAATAGTGACTAAAACATTACAGACTGCTACTGACAGTAGATCTTCCTATTCATGTTGGTATACCCATCGGTAAGAGTTAAATCTATAGCATACCACACAAACTAAATAGCACTGTTTGTACAGAAGGCAATTACCTATACTTAGCTTTCATACAACTTGACGCAGCGGGATTGCTCTGAGCACCGGTAATCACCCGGTCGCTGAAGGGAAAGGTTGACACCCCACAGCCACCCACTACCCCACCCCTCTACTCATCGGTGACAGATACTCATACCCTGACTCCTTCTTCATGCTCATTGATTCCGCAGAAAGCAAACAGTTACAAATCACCACCAACCAATCCATGATCACCAGACACTCGGTAAGGAAGTACGGCTTGGTTGGAACAAGACTCAGCCAATCCTTGAAAACAAGACCCAAACGAAAACTTCATAGACATTGCGACGCTTACTATATACCCTGAGGTATATTTACATGCAGCTATAGGCTGTGGTTGCAATATGTAATAGGTCGGTACACTAACCGCAAAGCCCTCGTTAAGTGTTAACACAATTCTATGTTTAGGCTAATTACAAACTTACCGGATTTAATGAAACTGGTGTTCCTCTCTACCTGTATTTGAAGGATCAAGACATCGGTAATGAACATAGGCAGGGAAATCACGAAGAGCATTAAGATCCCAGCAGCTACAACGAACCATTTCCAGTGATGTTCAAACCAAGACGCCAGCCAACCTAGTAGAGTACGGTCGGTATTTCTCGTTCCCATGATGTATCGGAAATGATGCTTACTCTAGCGACACTGATTTTAGATCGAAATTGTCACTCTCCATCGGCCAAACATCCGATGTGAGTACAATTCATTATCTCGTTGCTTCCTACTAGCTGGCTTGCTCCATTCCTCCGACTCTATTCAGCCTCCTCAATACTGCTTTCTCTTCTTTCAGAGACAAAGTGCAAAATCCACCTTTCAAACGAGCAAAATATTTAATAAAAATCCTCTTTCAAACGTTGTCACCATACTCCAACTGGCCTTATTTGTGGGATGCCCAAATGTCCGCGAAAAACTTTAATTGTAAAACGTTGAGCACTAGATTTCCGTTGTTTATTTTTTCCCTCTCTCTTCTTTACTTCTCACACCGCAGCAAGAACGAAACGTATAGTCCTGGTATGTCGTTAATTACTTGGATATCTGTGAGACACGTCCGTCTTTGGACCTTTTTTACGTATGAGTGTTTGCATGTATGTTTGGGTGTATGAAAATACCTCGGACTGTTTTGCAATATAACTCTCATCAGGTATTCTGATATACCAGAAGTAACCGAACCCGGTTCCTCGAGATGTTCAACGGTCTCTTGATTCCTTTACAGATCCGTTGATGTTAACTGGATGGCTATAAATATTTAACTCACAGTCGTGTCAGCTATTACCTATATATATAAGCTGCCTCTTAAAACACGGCTTATATTCGTAACTATATACTCTGTTCGGTATGCGCAGGAGGTGTGTAATGTCGGGTAAAACGAAGGCCTGTACGTAGTTTCCTTTAATTGTATATTGGCATCGGTCGAGTAGTGACTATAAGAAAGAAATCACGCCTTTAAAAGGAAGAGTTTTTTTTTTTCTTTCGATGTCTCTCTGCACCATGGATCTGCTATGGACTTGATCCCATAAAAAAAAAAAAAAACGCTCCTGAATGACGTGAGGGGAATCAAAGAAGTAAGTTAAAGTACATAACTGGGTCAGTTTCAACTCGAGATAATATTTAACTTGTTTGCTTCATTACATGACCATAGGCCTAAGACTGCTTGTCACTCATAATTATGGTAATTTTGATCGGCAATTGGATCCACCACCCGGTTTCATTCAATCTGTCTTCGGAAAGCGTTAACCAGGTAAAGCTCTTTCGGTGAATTTGATTTGAAAACGTGTCACCGAATTAAAAGAAAATTGGCGTAAAAGAACTGAAACTGCAGCTAGTAATGGGCAGCACATAACCGCCTTGTCGAAAGTGGAGAGATATCAGGATCTACAAATAAGATTGCACGGCCTCCTACTTGTCCTGATCATCGGTTGCACAAACATCTTTGGAAGGACATAGCATTGTTTCATTGACAGGTCAAGTCTTTCAAATGAACACTATTTAGTGGGAAAAAAAACAACAAGCTTCAAGCAAAGTAAGTATATAAAATGATTACGAAAATTCTCAAAATTAATTTACACACAATTAGCAATAAAAGAAAACGTCAACCAGTACCTAAGTACAAAACATCTATACTCTATGAAATAAGTTTTCGTCTTAGGTTGAAAACACCAAAACTGGATAGACCAAGCCAAGGGTACGAAAACTAGGAAAAAAACTAAAATTACAATAAATTACAATGGAATTCAGCGACTGAGTACAAAAATATAAGATAATGTTATTTTTTTCACAATTGTAAGTTTGGCATTCAGAAAAAAAGGAGAATATCATCTGCATAGGAAATGATGTGAAATTTGCTACTGGATCTTCTAAAGTACTTTACTAAAAGGGGCCAAAAAGTCACTTTTTTGGGCAGAGCTTCCCCTTGCAGAGCTCAAGATGATATCATCAGAGAAAGATATGTTACGCTCCATACTTAAGAGACTTTAGACACTAAGAGACTTTAAAGGTCGTGTGACGTGCATCTAGAAAAGAGTTGGCTTTATTCAAAAGCGGCAGAATAAAACTCAAATTGACAGTTTGTTGGAATTTTGTTCATATCTACTACCGTTTTTTGAAATATGACCTTTCAAAGTTTGGTCAAAATATAAAACAGATGACGTAGAGTGTTCTACAGTGTCAGTAATTCTTTATATTGTTAAACTCATTACACATTGTCTGTTTATTACTTAATTACTGGGTTTCTCATTGGTAAGTTATATCGATAGTTTGGAAGAAGAAAAACATGCAATTCGAAAATAGATCCTCTGGGAATAAAAAATTCTTACCTGTAATTGAAAGCAGGCCATGTAAACAAACGATTACATAAGACATAAATGTCGACATACATTGAATGGCGACATACATCGACATAAATGTCGATACTTGACGTCACAACGTCAAGTATTTAGTATTTCAATACTTTCTATGACTAATACAGACCAATACTCCAAAATGTCATTTTCATGGCCTCTAAGTCACTCTTGGAGGAAAATGAGTGATATTGAATTGATCTTGAATTGGTGAACTACATTTGATTCTGTCAGAATATTCAGCTCTTAAAGGTAAACAGTTTGCAATATGAGATATATCATATTTTTCAACAAGTTGATGCTGTTATTTATATCCTCTGCGAATATGTAGACTACATATACCATACGGACAATCCAGTATGCTATTATATGGTCTGCATATCACACAATGGGATTTTCTCATGCATCAAGATGTTGATATTCCACTTCCATCAACCCACCTCATCCCATCCTCCCACCCCCACATCCACTCTCAAATTCCCTCTAAGAGTTGATTGGAGCAGGAAGCTGCCTGATTGCATCTCTTCCGTAACTGCAATAGCTAATAATATACGTGTAATGACTTGCTCAAGCACCCGGTAACATGCGTTTCATACAGTCATCTATCCGAAAAAGTTATTTTGTTTATCAAAGATGAGAAGTATGCGGTTCATCTAATGAAGATGTAATCATACAAACTTCATCAGTCATCTCGCGTAAGATCTGCGTTACATTGTAAATGTCTTGAACATGAGACGATATGTAAGTTTACAAAAGCGTAGACTAATGAACCGACCAGCCTCCCTCGGCTTCGATCGTATCACGTGAGCATACACCCACGTGGTGTAATTGATTTCCCTTCACTCCCCCCCCCCCCTTATGTGATGACTGCAATGACCTACTTGACAATGACCTTCTCATGTCGTACTACCTGATAGTATTAACATTCACGTGGCAACAGAATCGCAGTCCGAAGGAAATAAAATAAGAAGAGCACTTAGATTAGAAATGAAAAAGTGCAGTCGTTTTAATTGTTGCTTCAATGAAGTTTAGTGATGAAAAAGTGTGAAGCATAACTTACGCAATGCTTTGAAATTTGCTTTCAGTGCCAGCCCTGCTCTTCTTTTTTATTATTGATTTTTATCATTATTTTCTTGTTTTTATTTTTTTGCTTTAGGCTTTTGTTTTTCATTGACTATGTAACCACTCATTTAGTTAATTGTAATGTAAAAAGACGTTTTGTCAGTTCTAGCTTGAACTTAACTTCCACTATCTATGTAGAAACTCTGAAAGACAGATAAAATGAGAGAAAATGTGAAACTGAATTATCATCTACTTATATATCATTGAAAATGAATTGTAATTTTGATATCAATGAATTGTTTGAATATTTTTCTGCAGGATCTTCAGTTATATATTTCCAGAGCAATAGTCTCTTATCCATATATTTATGTAGCCTAATTCCGAATTCTCTGGAAAACTGTTTACAACCGTGAAAGATTAAATATAGGTCTTGGGGTCATAGTTACTCTCTGAACTGTAAACAACTCTTATTTCCACGCTGAGCTGGAATGGTCCAATTATGCATATACGTATGTAGGGCAATTCCTAATTCATGGAAAGATTATTTACAGTCTCGACTGTATGAATAAACATGTGGGGTTGATTTTTAAGCTCAGACTTGTAAACATGTTTAAGTTTCGACGTTGCTTTCACGTATAGCTTTTACCGTAAATGCATTTCTGATACCAAAACCTTGAAGTGGCCTTCTTCGTTCATTACGAGTTGTAGAGCGATTGAGTCAAAATTGCATGTGTTACAACTTAAAATTGTCTCTTTTTCCGTGAGTGACAGAAACGTACCTTTCAGAAAAAGTTTGAAGAGGCTCCTGCGACTTTGTGAACAAGTGAAACGGAAGTTCGATCACCTATAGCAACGTAACATATACTATGCGTCGCAATTATAGAAATTGTCTCTTATCTTACAGTATTTAGAGAATTTTAATTCCTTAATTCTCAAATGATTTGGAAACTCGACAGAAGAATCACAAAGAGGGCAATCCACGCAGTTACATGCCATATCTTCTCGCTATAAGCAAAATCGTTGGTTTTTGGTTTTGAATGACACCATGGGAGAATGGATTAGGCTACAGATATTTCATATGGAGCAGTGCCAACTCATTCTATCTGTGCAAATTTCATACACAATTCGTTGATTTTAATTCACAATTTTTGAAGGCTATCGACTAAGCCGTTTTAGAAGAACATTTGACTTTTGTTCACTTGACCTTTCACCTGAGGTCGCCATCTCAACCTCCGAAATCCCGCAATATCTCAATGCATCTTGAATTGCAGAGAACACTGAGTAATACCCGTGTGTAGTGGCTAGTCTTCTCCTAAGACGATGGAAATTTAGTATCCAGTTCTAAAACTCAAAGATACAACGCACCCTCAGTTACGATACACGATTTTGACTGTTCACCATCGTGACATGAACAAAAGCAATCGGAGGACGCACAGTTCAAAGCCAAGCAGTACACAGCGCTACATATAAAAGCTCTACCCGTACATAGGCGAAGCGCTATGGCCGTTGTGAGAAAACAAAATGAGGGTCCCCAGGGAAATAAAAGTTAACATTACGGAAGAGGAGGTCATTTTTCTTTACTAAAAGTTGTACAATCATCGCCCTGTGGTGTTGGTGGAAACTCCCCCATGGGCGCTATATATAGAGGGCACATGAATCACTGGGCGTTGGCCTAATCTGAGGGTTCACGGCAGTGAGGACACATGACTACAGTGATAAATGGTACAATAAGACATCTAGGGGTCTGTTCGCCTCCGCTGAGTAATTCATCCCTTCGCATCAAACTTCGCCTTGACATTTCTGGGAAGAGGCCTTTCTGCATCTCTCCCAGTAAGATGGGAACACGCAATAATTGTAAGCGTTACACCATGGAACTATTACGGATAGCTCAATGTTTATACCAAACTCACCGTTCACAGTGACTGAAATACATTTGGGCCCTCTATACCAGTTTCGCAGTATGTCTGCCTGTTGCAGGTTTTGTTGTTCTTGAAAATAGAAAATATTAACTGAGAAAAAAATATTGTTGAGCGTCCGACTATGAATGGTATTATGAGGAGGCAGCGGGAGTTGGAACAGCTTAAGATGGTGCAATGGGGAGTGTAGTTTAAAAAAGTTTGAGAACCACTTGTCCACAACACAAGTTCCCCATTCTTCTCATTCCACTGTGGTTCCAGTGCATAAACTTAGCTGTAGAAGCTGACTAACCTTCTATACTGTCACAGTTTAGACGAGAGATGACTAAAAAAAATAGAACATTTACAACTGTGAACATACTTGTGTTTTCTGCTTGAATATATATGTTAAATAGTACGAACTTTGATACTGCTATTGAAACAACTAGTACAGGTGGATGTTTATATGTTAATTCAAGCCATATCGATTGATTACTAGAATAAATACTATTGAACCACATGCTGATTGTCGTACTGTCAACTAATAAACGTAGGCCTATCCCCCTCCATAAAAGCACTGACTTTACATTTAGTACACTTCTTTTTCTCTTCATTCATGCTTTTTAAAGGTAGTTATTACGTCAATTGCCTCAACGGGGAGGTTGGGGAGAGGAATAAGTTGACAGGAATCTCAGAAATCTCTTGGCGATTCCCCACGAATGCCAGAAAAATAGGTCTGAATAGCGTTCCTTATGGCGATTTTATTGCCGATAGATCCAAACTTTCAATATCCAGAATTTCAAACTGATATTTTTGCTTTCGCCTATCATCGAGGTGTGGCACTACGAATCATCTTTTGTACCGCCGACCGGTATGCAGAACTCTGAAAATTATATCCTATACTGACAACCTCCAGTTAGTCTGATACTCGAAGCATAAGGGTAACGTGTTGACCTCGATGCGAAAAGGGTTACTATTATAAGAAGAAATGAAGAAATCCCATTCTCCTTTTATTTTAATGGGCGCTATTTGATTTTAAATGTACCTATCCCAAATTTGAAATATGTCGGTTAATGCTTCATTATGTAGGCCTACATATTAGATCTGTACGTGCCACGGTTAGCCTTTGGATCTTAATTTCGATTGACAGGGTTTCATTGATCATTCATATACATACTGACACGCCCACAGCTGACATACAGCTGTGGGCGATATTTCTTTCTCACATATTACAAGGTCTGGGTAGTATATCAAACATATTCGGTACCGTATTGAGTTGAATTCCCTAAAAATTAGGCAATGACTGTGATGCCGAAGTAAGGGCAGAAGACCTTGGAAAATATTTCTCCATATCGTAGGCTATTGACTCTGTTCTAATTTTAAATATCGTCGTAAAGACAAATCTGAACCAGCTACATTAGTGCTACACGGGAAATATTTACACATGGATACCACTAGTACGTAGTGAATTACATTAACACAGTATACGGTTACTGAGGTGTCCTAATGTCATTACCAATTACAGGTTGTACTTCTATTACATTGTATCACATTGCAATGCATTCTGTTATATTGTAAGGCATTACATTTGTAATAATTACATTGTACGTATTACGTACTTAACGTTTGATCGCATTGCATTGTGTTCTGTTGCATTGGCTTTATTTTATGTTGCTTTACATTTCATTACATTGTATATCTTTTTTTATTTATTTTTTTTTTTTTGGTAGATTAAATCGTTTTATATTGCATTACACTGCATCAAATTGCACCAAAAGGTGTAAGTGGTATATTCACTGATTTTGTTAATACAGTTCATGAGACATTTCAGTTCCTTGGAAGTGTTTTATATCAAATTAGTTGAGAGTGAAATATATCACCACCATACAAACAGTCACCGTTTGCAGTCGTGTGAAAGATGTTCAACCAATCAGAATAACTTGACACCGTTTGACTGCTTTGGTCGAATCAATGTCGGGTTCACATTATAATGCACTGCTAAAGTTAGGTTTATATTTAAGCATTCTCTGCATCTTCGTGTCACCCAGTGAAATTATGCTCGTTTTCCGTTCATCTTATGTTCCTTCTGATGTTGAATAATTGGCAGCTTCGATTGCCCGCAGGTGAAAACACGTCAAAACGCATTCCGTGATATTATGAATGGGGCCTCGGTGACGAGAAAAAGCTTCAAGAAGTTTCTTGCATTAAACTAATCCATTGGACAAATTTGTCGTCTACAGATTTCCGCCACACCAATTATTGCAATGTGCGCACAATATATCGATTGCACTGTAAGTAAATGTGATCCAGAGACTGCTTTCTAGGTCTCATCGCCAGGCTGACTACAAACAGGAAGATCACTCCAAACAGATCCTTGCTTTAAATTAATCATGGAAACAGACCGTCGTTCATTAGCTGACATCGAGGTCACGTGACCTTTGAAATCGGAGTATATAATGCTCAAAATAGTTCATGATCGCACGTGTGTAACATTCACTTATGTCAAGCAGGGACCACTTTCGACATAACTCTTTAAATCGCGTCCATAGTCAAATCATTCCGAGAAAGACAAGTGTGATAGATGGATTTCAGTTAGGCCTCCTCCCCCTCCCCCACCAAGTCTTACCCCCACTCTAACCGTATAGTAGTCCCTTCAGTTTCACTTTTGGTTTTTTTAAACAAATGAAGACCGTGATCGCTGAGGCCTATCCCCCCCCCCCCCCCGAGACCTGGTTTAAATTATGCGGTCTTCCAAGGGAAAAGAATCTTCAAAGCAAAATAAAATGAAACACAAAACAGGTAAACATTGAGACGCTCAATAAACATATAGCGATGAACTAACTATAATAACACTACGAATCAGATGGGTACATTTGACATGCAGGCGAGGTTCCAGGGACCTTTTTGGTTGGGGGAGGGAGTATTCCCGTTTTACCATCTATAAATACATAAGCGGAGCACTACCATCAGCTCGCTGAGAGCAAACCAAGAACTTTTTCGCCAAAAAAAAAAAGACAGCCTCCAAGACTGCAAAAAATGGCACTTCTCGTGCATAGTTTAAGGCTTCCAGATATTCTTCATTTTTAAGTTTATATAAATTATTTGCCCATTTATTTTTTTTTTTTTTTGGAAGGGGGTAGCTAGTCAAACTTTTAGGGAGTGAAGTCCCTAGCCACCCTTCCCGGTCCCCTGCATGTGCGTTTCGAAGAGACCGAAAGCCCTCAATCGAGAAAAAAAATTAGGGAGGGATCGATTTAGCAAAAGTGTAGTTTGTGATAATTGCGAATATTGTTTCAAAATATATAAATATTGTTGCGAAAATTATTTGGTGTGAAAACAAGAATCGTTTTCTCTACAATGTGGAGGTTGGCCACGCATATTTTGATGTCATTTGTACCTATTGTCTTGGTTATCTGCAGAATGCAAGGGATTCATCGTGATTGTGTTTCAATATCACTGCTAATTCATACATCAGTGATAACAATGATAAATACGAGCAACTATATGGTGACGTTCGAAATTAGATACTCAACGAAATTAAACTTTCCCCTCCGAAGAAATAAGTTCTCTTTTCTGTCACTGTCACATATTACACTTTATGCAGGTATAGTAATATTATTATATTAAGTATTATATTAATATTCATAAAAGAAAAGATATTGCCATGATCAACTTTCTCCTTATAAGACTGTCGTCTCAAAAACCTTGTAAAGCCATTTTTTTTTCTTCTTTTTTCATCATTCGTCGTCACTTCGTATTTGCATTAAAATGTTAAATGTCTTATATTTGTGACAAAGCAAACTGAGAATACAAAAATTAAAGATCAGCACAGGTCACAGGTAAAATTATTATTCCGTAGATCGTGACGAAAATTTCACTGTATCATGCAAGGGGAATGACCACACATGCAACAACCCGAAGGTGTACGTGATTCCCTCATTAGGTTAAGACATCTATCATGCTATTTTGTTGGATAATGGAGGTCCAGACTACTCACGTGATCTCACTGTCTCCCTCTAGTTGGAATGTGTATGTTTAAAGAGTAAGGGCTTAAAAAAAGGAATGTAAACTGGTACATCAATTGGTTCTCAGGTTTAGTCCTTAATAAAGAAATGTCGTTTTTGTTAGGTGAATCAAATGATCAACCCCTCGAAGAGCTAACCCCATCCAAGAGCTCAGAATGAGCTACCAAGAATGCAGTATTGTAATAATGGATGAGGAAACGTCATCATTTGTCAGATTATATAATTTAAACAATACAAAAGGCAAACCGACCTTACAAAATTCTTCAAAAAAGAATCACGGTGAAGAAAGTAGAAAACAAGTTTCACGCCAGAGATTGTCAATTTATGGAGGCAAGGTTTGACTGTCTGATGACAGTGCTTCACATACTCCTTCTCTGCTTCTGTCGACGCCATCCATCTCCCCGCCTCAGCCCCCCCCCCCCCCCCACCGTTCTCTCATTTGATGACAAAAGCTGGTTACGCCCCTGCATCAAAGCCCTTTCAGTTTGTTAGAAAATGCACCTGATAAATTCAATTGAAAGGTTCCCCACACACTTCCAACTTGAATTGTTTTTTCGGTTAACGTCCATGTTTGGTATATTGACTGAGGATGGGTTATAAACTTGAAACTACGGGTGTGATGATATGGACGTTACACACTCGCAAAAGGTTAAGGTTCTTCGTAATTGCAGGATTGTAAGTTTCTTTTTGTAAACAGAATGTTCTATATATATATATATACACACTTTAATTGGTCGCTTTCACAAATAGTTTTTAATTCAACATACAGGACCGTTGACGATGTCTTTCTCGACGATCGTCACGTGATCTTTGCCAACTCTTCACTTGATAGTCATCATGCAAATTGACTGAAAGACTTAAATGAGTACAAAATATGTTAATCAGTACGTACAACTACTGGTATCGTGGCCCTGAAGGGAGATTTCGAGATTTCGATATTTCGACTTTTTGGTTTCGATATTTCCATATTTTGACTTTTTCGTTTTCCATATTTCGATGTTTCGACATTTCGATATTTCCATATTTCGACTTTTTCGTTTCAAGGAGTTGAAAGACCCGTGCTAGGCCTGTGCAGCTTAGTTAACTGCGTATCATATTACGGTCTATGCCCATGCCTACTGTATTAGTGTTCTGTGTACATTGGGTCAAACCAACCCCTGCAGACTAACATTAGGCTAACTGCTTCTCAACATGGCAGAGGATAACGCAACAGAAGGCCAAACCGACGAAGAAAACCACCATCGTAAAGTAAGAATGAATGATGATGCGCATTTAACGCCAATTAAATGTAGGGCAAACCCAGGCCATACCCGTGTATGCCTAGTCCATCGAAACGAAAAAGTCGAAATATAGAAATATCGAAATGGCAAAACATCGAAATATCGAAACGAAAAAGTCGAAATATCGAAACGAAAAAGTCGAAATATCGAAACAAAAATGTCGAAATATGGAATATCGAAACGAAAAAGTCGAAATATCGAAATCTCGAAATGTCCCTTCAGGGCCACGATACTACTGGACATCACATGCACCGTTTCAATTACGAGCATGTTGTTCAAGGAGAAAAAAATAAAATTAGTTCAAATCAGTCTGATGTCTAAAACAAATAGGCCTATTGCGACTGGAAGCAGTGGCGGCGCTAGGGGCTGGGGTATGAGGGGGAATTTGCCCCCCCACATTTTTTCCTTGACCCCAGTTCCCCCAGTTGCCCCCCTAGTTGCCCCCCAGTTGCCCCCCAGTTGCCCCCCAGTTGCCCCCCAGTTGCCCCCCCCCCCAGTTGCTCTCACCTTTCCTAATCAGATCTTGTACTCATCCAAAATAATTTAATCACAAAACTATTTATTGGCATTGGACTGAATAAGAACAGCTTCCGGGGAACCATGATTGATAAATGACTAAGTTATGTTACACAGGCTGCCAGTTTTATATGATGCCCATAGCCACTTCAACAGTAGGCCAGCCTGGTCAGACCAATTTTCTCTGGAATGTTTACCGTCCAGCATAAGGGGAGGGCGGGTAGGTGGTTGTTTTCCTAAATATAGGAATGTCGTTGTTTTCCTAAATATAGGAATGGAATGGAAGTGTATGTAGCGTATGTGTGTATGTGTGTGGGTGTGTGTATGTGTATGTACTCGGTGGCACCGCGTAAATGTGAAATAGTACCCCCAAAGAAAAAAGTTGGGAACCTTGGAGTACGGTCAACTGAAAAAATGAATAATATAAAAATAAATAATATACCTCTCTTGGGACTTAATTTTCCACCCAGAGATATGCTTAAACCTCAGAGCTTCCGGGGGCTTCGCCCCCGGACCCAAACCGGGGCTTTGCCCCTAGACCCCACCAGGGACCCTAAGGCGGGCCCCTGGACCCCACCGGCAAAGCCTCGAGCTGCGGGCGAAAATCTTTGCCCCCCAACATTTTCCTCTGCCCTCAGTTTGCCCCCACAAGTCTTACATTCTGGCGCCGCCACTGACTGGAAGCATCTCTATCAGCATGCAGAGAGAAGTTTGACTTTGAAATAGCGTATCTAACAAAAACTTTGGTCTGGAATAATCGCTGTGTATCGAGTCCACCTAATCCGAGCCAATTATGATTCCAGTCGGCCCCAATCACTAGCAAATTCCGAGTTCGATACCGTACCTCTCCACGGCCGAGATTGGAACCGGAACCCTCCCATTGACAATGGACTCGATCGATTCAGAGTATATCCCATAAATGTGAAGTAAAAACCGCTATAGGTTGATAATTGGTAATGGGATACTCTAACTTACTTCCTAGCCAACATTCCAAGTTACAACCAAAACACGGGTAGGCCTACATTAATTCATGATCCATACTAGCGTATGAAGCTTAGTTCGGAGTTTCATACAACAGTTGGATACCACGTATTTGACTCGGTCTGAACTGCTGTAGAGGTATATATAGTTTGACGGATGAGCCTAACTGATCACCCAAAAGGGATCGATCGATTTGTCGTAGGTTGAATTTGCACAGTTGGCCGTAATTGACCTAGATGACTCCAAAACTTGAAAACCTCCTAGGAATTATGACCCTGGTCGAAAACTCTTTATATTTTTAATTTTTTTTCGAAGACACCTGTAATCTTAATTATCATTTAAATCAACTTGACCTGAAATCATTTATTGGTTTTGTGATCAGCCTAGTTTTTAGGCCTAGTCTCCTTTTGAGATATTGAAACGACCATAACATTATACAATCCAGCCACCTGTGGCTACCAATGTAATAAGTCACTCCCTTCTGTGTTAACAGAAAGTGGACAATGCTTCCCAACTTCTGAATATTATTGGATCGTCACAAAGAGAACCTGCTTTATTTAGATTTCATTAATGTGGACTCGGCTTCAAAGATCCAAGTTCAGTCTAGTCTAGCCTGAGGGCAATTGCGATTTCATGACCTTCTATTTCGGGCCAATACCCAGTTAAACCCAGAAAAACCGACTCCAGCCCGAAAATTGATTTCTAGTCCGCACTATAGTAGAGTGTTGCCGGTCTATCATTCTTCCAGGGTTACAGCCTTGTCTGGAGTACTTTTGTGAAGATGTTATGTAAGACTCTGCATGGCTATACGCCGGCCTTCGCTGGGGAGATGCAAATTGATTGATTGAATTTGATTTTGAAAGTTGAGAACTCTATACCACTTAAGTTGATCGTGGATGAACACAGGCGAGATTCGCCTTTTCTTTTCGTATGAGTGTCCAGAAGATATCCAGGAAAGATAAACCAATGCAAACCCAAACCTGCTCCGAGAACCGCCTATTTAACGTCCCCATCCCGTCCGATGGGCTAGTGTGTCCCACAGTCTTAAGCTGAGCATGCAGGTTCTCCACCCCTGCCCAGCTGCACCAAGCAACCCGAAAACGGACAACAGGAACAAGAACAAACCCCTCAGCACCACTGTAAACATCTCCACTGAATAAGCCAAATTTGAATCCCATGTAATTTTCCAAGTGATTCCACCGGGCTTTGATCAGGGACCCAAAGATTCCAGTCCAAGACGGACACTCATAACCACCAAGTGAAGCTTGAACTCGCCACCCCCAAATTGCTACGTCATATATGACGTTCAAAAGAGCAATGGTCATTTATGCAAAAAAAAAAAAAAAGATAAAAGATAAGTCATGATGCATTGTCTATTTTTGCAGTTTGTAATTAAAAAGCTACTCACGGATATTGAAAACGGCCAACATGCATTCATTATATTCCCGTTAACATGCCCACATCTCAATTAAACGACTGTTCACCGATCCTAATTTTCCCCATAAGGTTAGCATAGACATCTGGCCTGGTTCGATAACGCTGCGTGGAGTAAATGGAAATCTTGGCCGTGGAGTGTTAGATCGCCGACAGCCGACTCATCACGCTGGGTCCCTAGAAGAGAATTTTGGTAAGAATTGTTAGATCGTCCCCATGTGTATACGTTTTTCTTCTACAGAAGTAGCAAACTAACCTGATTCATAAGTTGATAAATGTGCCAATAATTCACATGGGCTAGCTTACAAACGTAAAGACATACTTGCGGAAAGTGTAAAGTTAGGTTCACTTGTTTACGTTGTTAGGCCTACGTTCTGCGTTAACCTAATTACGTTGGACGGAGAGCTTCCTTGACAACGATTGGCCTACCTCTAACTTGATAACAAGTATCAGTTGTGCGATATGGTAAAACAAAGAAAAACCTAGTAGTAAAGGACACAGTGCACTCACCGTCCCACAGTCTAACCTTTACGTTTAGTGCTAGCATCAAAAAAAAAAAAGGATGTCGTGCCATTTGGCTCAAATTTAGAATCAGTGCCTGTAGTATTTGTCATCTATTCTACGTCTAGACTACAGTAGCATATAGATGCCCAGCCTAACTTAGACTCAACCGTTTGGCTGTGCTAGTCCGCTACATGTAAATTTTCTCAACACTAGCCTGGACCTAGCCTTATAGTAGTAGCGTAAGGATTTAGAAACGGACTGTAGAGAATAAAAAGGAGAATAAATTAAGTAAGCAAAATGGACCTTGTACTTACTCATTAATCATAAAGACGCAAATGAGTGTAACTAAATGAAGTTGTTGTACAGTAGTACTAGTAAAGTAACATAATGGGGTGACCGTCGAACGCGCTATTGAAGAAATTTATCATTCCAAATTTGTGACAGTTACACCTACACAAAGTTGGAATGTTTTCTTATGAATCAGTATTGTCTCAAATGAATATATACTTGTCACAACAAAAAAGTGTGTCACCAAAGGTGAAATTATCTTGCATTCTTTTCGACAATTCAAACAAAACTAACTTTTCCCAAGGTGCCCGTCGATTGCGCCAGCCGTTGACTTAGTGTGGAAATGACCCTGTGGTAGCGTGGTTCACTATTTCAATCTGCCCAACCTAAGCTCTCAAAAGTTGTAATTTGTAAATGTTAGGCTAGAGGCGTGTTCGATGGACCCGCACAGTCGATGGCTACCTTTCTACAGAGACTTTGAGCTCAATCATCACACAAAGTGTTTCCACAGATCCAACAAAGATTTCAAGAAAACTAGTCTCAAAATTTTTTGGAATTTCAAATTTATTTCCCAAAATAAAGATCAACCAATTGATGATGTACACAAAATGAAAAAATTTATCTCCCGAACATTTCCTGAAATTGTTGAAATTACCCAAATTGACGGGTTTTTTAAAATATTCTTGAAATTGGAAACACTGATCACATGGCCTTACACTCTCTCTCAGACACTGGTTGCACTTCTACTTTAATGTCAAACCTCTGAATCTCTCAAATCAATGACATGCTTTTGTATTTCATACAGTAAAGCTATCAAATTTCAAACAGGTACACAAAATTATTGCATATTACTGCAGAATCTAAAAAGCAATGCGTACCTAAATTGAAATCATGTGTGGCGTTCACCCGAGAACTATATGTGTTTGCCTTTATATGGTAAATGACTTTTCAAATATTTCGTACTGTAAGTTGAATGTACATGAATGAAGTTTGACGTAAAAGATGCTTTTCTGTAGATTATAGATTACACGTTATGCAATATATTGAACAAATGTATGTAGAAACACTTACAAAATTATAAAATTAAATATAATTAAATAATAATTAAAATTATATGTAAATCTTAAAATACATAGCTCTTCAGCAAGGACACTACTTTTACATCAGTACCACATGTGTTGGTTAGTCTCTTAGCATACATATGTTCACGTGTTAGGCAATGCTAAAGTCCCATGTCACTGTGGAGAGAAATACAGTACCTAGTGTGAGAAAACCTCCATATTAAATTTGGGGAATATATTGCAGGTTGTTAGATAAAAGGTCTTTTACAAATTGGCAAATGAATGTTTTTAGCACTCTTGATCAACTCGGAAATTTTCAATACTTTCGAACTTGGACAATCGAGATGCTTTCCTGAAGGTGGCATAATTTCTACAGTACACAATGCATAAAATGTGTAGCAAGCAATACAACTTTGTGAGATGAAACCGTATTGTTTGGGACTGAAATTTCTTACTTTTTCTTGTCCAAAAATTTGCATACATTGCAACATATTCCAAAACCTAAAATCAAAATAATTCCAGTATTTACCATATTTTTTCAATTGATTTAAAATTGGTAATGGCCAACCTTTAGGCTTTTGATTGAGATAACTTTGAGGGCATTATACAGCTATTGTTCACCTAATGGTTTCTGCCAGTCACAGTCATTATTACCAATAAACGCTTTCAACTGCACTTCTGAGTTCAGTAGCGGAATATTACATTGGATTACCATGGTACAGTAGGTTGCACAAATACAGCAATCCGCCAGACTCAAACTACGATGGAGATGTCGTCTTGAAGATACAAAAGGCAGTTGCATTCAGTTGAATATTTTATATTTTTGCAAGCCAGAAGACGTCAGAACTCAATGAATGAATGATATTTATTGAAAAAAAAAATGAGCTTTCCCCATTCGTTGTTGGTAATTTTGGTGAAAATAGCGTAATATTGCAAATGTGATCTTCTGAAAGGGGCAATTTTGCTGAAATTTGGAGGCAATAAGGGCATCAAAAATTATGCAGTCCATGCCTGCAGTTTGCGACTGGTAAAAATTCTGTATAATGAACCCAACTGCAGTATTTTACTGTTGACAACATTCGCTAATAATGATTGTTGCTATGTGAAGTATCAGAGGTTGTCACACTTGATGGTAGTATGGTGGACTTTACTGGTGACATACTGTGATGCACTTGATGATGTGATCAACAATATCTGAACGTACAGTAGTAGAAAAATTGGAAACAACCTCTTGGTTGCATATTTAATAGTGTAGTACCTTTGAACTGCAATGATTCTTAGTACAAAAGATCCATTCTTCTGCCTCATATACAATTTAGAATTGAGCAAAAACTTGTCCAAACATGTATACTATGTAATAGGTTTCTTTAGACTTAAATTGATGCATTGTACCTTTGGCGGAGGAGCGAGCAGATTGTGATTACAGACAGACAAACTACCGTAGCATTGGTCGTGGGTTAACTTTACACTCATGGAATCGTAGATTATCGTCTTGTTGATGTTGTAGACTAGAACCATTATCGCTGAGAGGTTTTTTTTTTTTTTGTTAAGGTATACTTTGGTGTTCTTTGTTGGAATGATGAATAAATTGTCATAACATATGTCACTCTGCTTACAATCAGAGAGGAACTAGGTTGATTGAAGTGTAAATACCGCTACCATAACAGCTGCTGTGTGGCGAAATTAGACTGGGCTTTAATTTAAAAGCTGTTACAGCTTTCTGTACTTCTAATGCTAGTCATTTTCGAGTGCAAGAGACACACACCCAAACTTTTCTTACTTCTCTCCTGGATGACAAAAAAAAAATAAATAAAAATACAGTAGGCAGCGCTGTTGATTAGAGGAGAAAAATGGCATTGTGTATTTCTGACCCTAAGCAAGTGTCGTGTCCTCCAAGTGCAAGTGAATCTCAAAAGAAATTTGAATTTTTTAAAAACATTAGAACAGGTTTGTTAATGACATGCCTTCATTTTTGCAGCACCTACAAGGATGGATCTCCTATGTAGATATATGTTACTGCATGTGTCACCCATACTTTAAATTACTGCTACATATGGCAGATCTGTAGTAGGCCTGTCTATACTCCATAATGAGTATTAGGTTAGAACCCTAATATTTTGGTGCATATTTTATCAAAAGGGCATTTGAGGTTTAAAACATGGATGAGTCTGAGGAAATTTAAAATGCCTTTCTCCATGAACCTGAACATTAACTGCAAAGATCAAATTTTCTTTACATTGGACACAGATTGGACATCATATTGAACAATGTTTTAGAGCAAGTAACAGGTTTTATTAGGTTCAATGGGCAATATGGATCTTCAAAACTTTGTATACACTATCTTTCAAGTTAGGCACCACACTAGAACCCTTCTGTTAATAATTCGTTTTGGTTCCAAGGTCAAACTGAATTATTGGCAGCCAAGCAGGGCTCTGTATAACTGTGTGTATACATGTCAGTGATATGTCTTGCAAAGATAGTATATAGCTACAGTACTGCACAGTATTTCAATGTACAGTAGCCCATGTGGACATACTGTAGTAAGAGGTTCTACAAGGGACAGTAAACATGTATGGAACTTCTTCTTGTAGTTGTCCGCTATGTGCATAAACCCGTATTTTTCAAAGTTTTGGAGTCTTGCCCTAAGCTCTCACATGAATTTGCAAACATAATTGGAAATGTCATGGAATTTACAGTCTTTTTTTTTTGTTTCTTAACTTGACAGGTTTTAGGGGATTGTAGTGGCATTTTGTACAAAATGTATTTTCCCTACGGCAAGTGTCAAACATATCCTGCATGTACAGTTTCCTCTTCTGATAATTAACAAAATGATGAACAGTTTTTTTTTTTTTTTTGCTCTGGTCCAAGACTAGGGTGCAACTGGCCTGCCTGTGTTTTGCCATGTGCTTTTCAGTTTTAATATTGACATGTTACTGAGGCAAACACAAGTTTTTTCAACATCACAAGCAGATTGACATGGTGGTATTTTGTTCTGTCTTGCTAATCAATATATGAGAGGCACAACAGTAGGGTTGTTAAGTTGCATTTTAGTGAAACACGATGGAGTGAAATTGTATCCAAAGTTGTCCGTGTCTTTGGCGTTGTCATCAACAGTTTGTCACGTAAATTTCTGTACTTGTTTTATGGTTGAAACTAGTACACAGTGTATTGACTATTCCAGGCAAGGCCTTTCAATCAATGTAAGTCTAATAAAAAAGAGGAACTGACAAGGAAGAAAGAATAGTAACACTTCAGGGATTTTAAATGACAGCAAGGCTTGAACATCAGTGTAAGGCACTGTGCTATTCAGTACCATTTTGCTACGCAGGCACAGATGATGTGTTTTATCCAAGTAACAGGACACCAACTGAAAAGGTAATTTGTAAATAATGAATAGTCTGTGTCCCAGTGAGTGATGACTGTACAGTCACTTATTTCAGTGATTGTGTTTCAACAATTTACTAATGATCACATTATGCATTGGATTTAATCATTGATTGCAGTTAATATAGCAATCACTGTCTGGTTGGAGTATTGCAACTCCAAAGACATTGTACCGAATCATAACGATCACTTTGCGTTGGGATAAGTTGCATCACTGTGAATCAATATCATAGTGATCACTGTACATTGATATAAGTTGCATTGCATTGAATCAATAATCATAGTGATCACTGTACATTGGATGTAAGTTGCAGTGCATTGAATCAATATCATAATGATCACTGTACATTGGGGCTTAGCCAATGATTGCAGTGTTCACTCTTTGATTTACAGCCAGCCCACAATTTCTGAGTTCTCATAATGCACTGCACCTGGTGATGATCATGTATCAAAACAGACAATTACACAGCATGGACATAACAAGTAAATTCAGATGGGTTCTCAACACTTGTATTCATGATCATGGTTCTAGCCATACTTTCCGGTGACAGCTAACTGCTGCCAGCACTGATGCTTGCCCAACTGGAGTGAAGACCAAATCGCCAGACGGAACCAACAAAATGTTAATCATTTATCAGGTTCATTGCACAGTATTCAAATACATACCACAATGTTAAAACAAAAACTTACAGTATCTTTTACAAAAAGCCAACCTTCCAAAACTCATTTTCGAATGTCACCAAAATAGAAATTCTTAACAGAAATTTTCTCAACAAAAGGAATAAAGAATGCACCATTTACTATCTCAGAGTCTCTGCCAAAAATTCAAATGGGATGGAAACACCATCAACACTTTCCCCCCAGTGGATGATGCGATTACATGATACTGACAAAGTATTGCAGCCAGAATCCTTAGAACTAGAACCACCCTGATGGTCAACTCCAGTACCCTGCCCAAGAGGATCATACATACCAACGGAACAGTCTTCCAGTACAATTTGCAACAGTGCCAAACAGAAGGTTGAAATGGTTGTTAGTATTTTTTCACAGAATATGATTGTCATGACTTGTACTGAAGTTTAATAATGCAGGCCTCGAAGGGCAGTCACTTTACAATACGATGCTTTAGTGACCGCACATTATGGAGGAAGCTGGTGGCTTATGCATTACAACTTGAAGTTGGGTGACTGTCAATTTAACATTTGCAAGGAGCAATGAAACATCAGTAGGGAGTGTGTGTGTATACCTCTCCGCTGTCATAGTAGTATTATTCACTGTGCAAAGGTACATGCAAAGAGTAAACCATAAATTAAGTAATAACATTTGCAGAGAGTTACTGAGAAGAAATGTCATGTGAGATTTAATAAGACTATCAATCGCCTTCAAATTGAGTTTAAAATGGAGCTACTGTCAGCCAAATGCCAGCTATTACAAAGTTGCATTTTGTATGTTAATGAGCTATTGTTAAGCATTGATTTAATTACTCCAGTGCTTGTAAAGTGGGTGTAGTAGCTTGAACAGAGTGAGACTTCAACCAATTTAATGGTTGCAATCTGTAGAAAACCAAGGAAACTCCACAGTGGCTATTACTTTTTTTTTTAACTCCTGATTGCTAACATTTCACTCCCATGCACAACTGAAGATGCTGAAATCGTTTAAAGCCCAAGAGTCATCACACAGGATGTCTGTTTGTCAATATTTCAGACTGTAAATTTCTCTTTGATTCAGTCAGATTCATGGGAGTCTCAGTAAGCAAGAAAGCCATCAGCACCGAAGATCTTGGAAATGAGGACCAAGTACAAGGTAGGGCGAACCTGTACAGGTACGTCAACCTCCAGGGAGGCGGGACGCTGGTGGAATTGACGAAGCAGGCGGTCAGCAGCGGGGACTTTGAGCTGCTGGAGGCGACGATCGCCAGTGCGGAGCTGAAGAGGTTCATGTACAACGATGGCTTGGGAGAATACATCCCTGTCTCAAAGCTGGTGGAGAAGAGGAACAAGGAGCACCATAAAGCTAAACCTATCATAACCCAAACAGGGACGAGGATGAAGAAACGCAGCTCTGTAGCACCAGAAACAGGTGGGTTTCTTATCCCCTGCCCCTACTACATCCCTCCTTATTTCTGGTACCTCAGTTTATTTGTCAAGAACATTCCACCATTTTGTTCAGTACAAAGCTTCAGATCCAGCTCAGATTTTCATAATTTAACTTCTGCAACACTTGTGCTTGTAACCCCTTTGCACTCATGTATTTACTGCAAAATGCAATTTTTTTGGTGGATTAAAAACTGTTTTAGCTCTGCCTTTGTTTGATCTGTTTGATTTTGAAATCTGTTTTCTTTCTTTTCCCTCACTCAGATGTGAGACTGGTTTGCTGGCGTCTGGATGAGAGAGGCAGCGTGGGAGAAACCATCCTTCATCTTTGCTTTCTGAATGCTACTGATGTTCATATTGAGCTTGCCAAGCGCTTACTCAATGCCTACCCTTGCTTAGCGAAGGATATTTACGTAGGTGACCTATACTATGGTGAGTCGACGTTCCTGGAAGAGAATTCATTTCTGTGTGTTTTGTTCACTGCCTTAAATGTCTTGACATGTCAAATTTGCCATGAATGTAGATAGTTGCAGGAAGATAAAAAGAAAAGAACCAGTTTTGTTTTAAGTTTTCGCTCACAATCATTTGTCCGTATAGTTAGCATATTTTGCCAGTGATTTGCATACTGTATTTTCTGAACATAGTACATTGGTTACACTACATCTACACTGCAGTCCATCAAGTATTTCACTTTGCATGGTAGGATTTTGACAGTGATTGTGGTGGTTGCAAAGACTTTATCAATATACCTTAATGCAAATAAGAGTGCATTTTTCATGCTGAGACAAGTAAGTCACTCTTAAAGAACCAGACCTGGACACTTTGGTATAGTACAGTGCAGCAACACCATTTTCACAACATATTTTGATCAAGCATCATGGGTATTGATCAGAGTTCTTTATCATGTCTACATATGAACACTAACAAATCTGTGGGAGGAGTTGAACATGTTTGAAGTTATTAAGACTGACTGGGGAATATTTCGGCAACCAATTCTTCTTTTTTTTATAAATTTTTACTTGACAACAAATATAGTCAGGTTATTAATAATTTTAATACATTGGAATCGCACCAAAATTTTTGCATAATTTGTAACTTCCTGTAGGGAACTATTGAACCTCTGTGCTAGCAGTATTTTCTTCATCATCTTTGGGTGTTTGGATTTGGTTTAACACCGCAGTCAGGCTCTGATCCGACTGGAGTTGTGCAGTTCCTACATCGTGGCATATGCACAGTGATTAATAACATTCCCTTTATCACTCCAGGCGAATCCTGCCTCCACCTGGCGGTGGTGAATGAGAACATGAGCATGGTGAAGATGTTGCTGAAGAATGGGTCAGAGGTGAACCAGAGATGCTGCGGTAGCTACTTCATGACGGATGACCAGCAGAAGACCAGGAGGGACACCGTGGAACACGAGTGGTACAAGATAAATGGCAAGACCAATTATCAAGGGTAAATCTCATGTCCGTGGATGGTAAAGCAAGAGAAGTCGTGAAAGGTGGTCAATTTCTTAGCATGGTCTGGATTTAACAAAAGAAGTGTGTAGAAATTGTCAAAATGGAATTTCCTTTTGAAGCAATGCAGCAGGAAGGTTGTGATTATTGGTACCCTGGAGATAACCAACCCAACTAATGGCACCATTCTACATTGCCAACTTAAACTAATTGCCTCCATGCAAAAAAAAAACATAATTTTGCAGCCATCTAATCATGCCTCAGGGGTAGGTGGCCCACCCCATCACCACTTTGCCATTGACACCAGTAAGGTCCAGTGCAGATACATTCCAAGCTTGTTTCACCAAGTTGCTTTAGTGCTGGTAAATGGTAAGCAACTAATTTATGGCCACCAGTTGCATGTAGTCTTGGAGTGTCACCGTGAAGTAATACACACTGATATTGCACAGAGACCATCTGATTGTTGGATAGCAAAGGGACTTAACCAAAAATACTCTTGCTGAATTTTACTTCTTTTTCATAGTTATTTGTGGTTCTTTGAAGCAGACCGTGAAATGTATTCTTTCCATGTCATTGATTGATTTCAGAAAGGTTAACTCTGTAAGTCAGTCAAAAAGTGGCATGCCTCTGGATGACTTAACCGCTGTTGACAAAAAGGAAGAATATGATAAATTTAATTTACTGTAACACATAGCAGTCATGAATGTTTTGTCATCACTCTTTCGCAAACATCTCACCGTAAGTTCCTCCAGCTTTCATTTCATAGAGGGATCATTACTTTCTTTTTCTTGCAGATTGTGTTACTACGGGGAGTATCCATTATCCTTCGCGGCATGTTTGGGTAAACCAGAGATCGTTCTCTACCTCCACAGCAAAGGAGCGAACATCAACCTCCAGGATACAAACGGCAACACAGCCCTGCACTTGACCGTGATACAAAATAATGAAGTACGAATATTTTGCTCATTTTATCGTCAAGTTCTGTCTGGTAGGTAAGCCTCCAAAGGTTGTTGTTTTTGGAGATAGTTACAGTATGATGCCTGAGGTTTTCATGGACTATATTCGCCAGCAGGTACTGTCTTCTTAGTTTTGATTGTTCTGGATGCTTGGAAACCATTCAGTCACACATTTCCTAAAGTGGACTATTCTTGTCCCACAGCCAAACGTTTCACCTTAACGTCTTTTGGCTCGTCTAGTTGTCTGTGTTGTTTGCTGTTTAATGGGTTGAGGCATTGCATTACAGTCATACCAAGCTGTTAGATGAATGATAATTGATGCCAAAATTACACTCATCTTGAAACATTGATCTCACAATTCAGAGCCGGCATTTACCTGTTTTGTTTTGTTCCACCAAATGAGGTACGTAGCAGTCGGCTTCTAACCACTAACCTGTCACACCTTTTACACCCATCAAATGACAAGCTTGTCAGTACTGGTCACAAAGTCAGTACCAGTTGTCATGTGTAATATGTGGCATGAGTATCACTCCATCATAGTTTATGAGTTCAAATATTTCTCTGCTCATTCATTAAACTTGAACTCACGTTGTGACTTTACAGGAGATGTTTATGCTCTTGTACGAGCTAGGAGCTGACACAAAGATCAAGAACAGACAGGGTTACACCGTTCTCTCATTGAGCGCCTCACTGGGAAGAGTAAGCTTGTTTCATCTCATCATTGGAGTTGAGCGACAACTGTCGTGGAAGTTTACGACCACTACCTGTGCCCGTTACGAGCTCGAGAACTTGGACAGCATCAACCCTGATGGGAGTATAAATTCTCATTCTGTCCTCTATGCCCTCTTGTTTAAGGTAAGTGAAGGGTATTGAATGCGTTTTGCATTCTGTTTACATACACTAAGTGCATCCCTTTTTGGAATGGAAAATGGAGAATGTACTCTTTTTTCCAAAAAAAAAAGGGTGGGATCAGCTTCAATAAAAAATTTGAGTTGAAAATTTGTCAGTGAACAACAAATATAGCGGAATATATCATAGCCACTACCCAAAAAAACATTGCCCATGCCCTGTTTTTGCTTAGATGAATATTAATGTCCATTCCCATTGATCTGTTTGATTTCAAGTAATGGTGATTGATGGCTATGCTCTCTTTGAGATTTCTGAATTTTGTAGGGCCAACAAAGGTGTCCAGGCAATGTTCGGTATTCAAGTATCTGGAAGATGAGAGCACAGTTATCTTTCAGATGTTGCGACAGGTGATATTTCCCCTACTTTCTCTTCCCTGAAACACTGACAAAGAACAAGGGTAAATGACCAGGCGATTGCCAGTGCAACTCACTCTTCAGCTTTAACACGACTCCTTTCTCTTTTCTTTCTCTCTTTTTTTTTTGTTAAGTGATCTCTGAGACGAGCAACGTTAAAAACCAACTGCTGTTTGTTATTTTTTTTTAAACTTCTCTTGTTTTACTCATGACTGTACAGTGTTATTAACCATTGAAGTGGTGCTCTCCCGGTGCCAAACAATGATCAGTTGGTTAAAATAACTCCTTAGTAACATGTGACCAAATTTATGTGACATCTCCACAGGTCATGTGACACCTGTATCTTCTTTTTATTCTTTTTTGTAAACAACTTTGATCTATGAGTCAGGGTACTATCCTCCCTGATTTGGGATTGACCCGTTTTTGAAAGGAAAAGTAGAGTGTCTCAGCCGGTGGAACAAATCGTTTGAATTTTCTCAAAAACCGATGTAGGTGTAGCTGTCGTATTATGTATCTAGTGTGTCCAGTACAAATTTACTTGCTTTAAATAACCTATCAGCAGCTCAAATTTAGCCCCCCCCCTTCAGCAACATGGCCTACACTAGGCCCCAAAAACGTTTTAAGGGACTTAACAAAGGCAGCCTCTGCCCAGATCAGTCTCCAAAAATTATGTTCCATTTTCAGCCTAGAGAAATGCGATAACGGTAGCTGTGCGCTCATCTAGCCGCCAAATGGATGTTGACCGGTCAATTAAATAGATCAAAGTTTGTTAACCTCTGATGTCACATGACTTATCTTCTGATATAAATGAAAGGTCATTAGTCTGCTTCAATCACACCTTGTGTCAGCAGAGTCAAGTAAAGTAAGGTAAGGCAGTTTCCATTCTTGGAGGAATTCCTTCAAGGTGAGTTGAGTCCTGATGATTTTATCATTGTTCTCGCTTCTCGACTAATTCACAGACACATTCCAACCAAGAAGAAGTTGAACTCTCCCTGCACGGACTCATAGAAGTTCTAATACAAGAGAAGTGGAAATACTACAGCAGGTTTCGATTCTACCGCATCCTGGTCGGTTACTTATTCCATCTGTTAACCCTGATGGTGGCATTTTACATGAGGCCAGTGGAGGTGAGCCCTTTCTTAAGATGTTTTACATTTTTTTCATGGAGAAACTCAATCACCGTGAAAAGGTTCTGTCTAGATCTGATTACATCTGCAAACTTTGTCATGTTCCTCACAGTGGGCTAAGCGGAGGTGTTCAAATGTTCAAAACAAATTCTGAAAGAGATTAACTTTCCTCAAACAGGGATGTGAGAGTTCTGTGAATTTTTCATGTTTCTTCTTAGTGCATGGACCTTTTTCTTTTCCGAGAGCTGTGGATGTGCATTTTCCCGATTTTGCGCATTGATTTTCCAGTGTGTTGTTCATTACACAGTTTGTTGAGGGCTGAATTTTTCTTCTCCATATGTGCCTGTGTTGGTAGCTACCTCTAACTAAACACTCTGCTTGATTGCCACTGACCTATATAAAGTACATAGGTCAGTGTTCATCGCATGTATTACTTTCAACATAAGTTGTAGGCTTCCTGTCTGTTTCTGTTCGTATGTGTAGCTGTGCACAGAAAATAAACCACTCTTGACACGCTTGTGTGAGGTCACTGCCTGGCTAGGCTCGGGGGTGTTCCTCGTTTTTTTTTTCGCTGCTACTCATGACCCCTTGTTCAAAAGGATTAACATCACTGCCCCTTAGACTGCAGGATTCTTCGTTGTGCATATTTTGGGTCATCTGGATGTCTTGGACTATCTTTCATATCTGCCACCCATGAACAGCCAGGATCCATCAGTCTGGAGACACATCCTCATCAAAGGATGCTCGGTGACTGACAGTTTCCCACTTGAGTGACGTACGGCTCAGTGAGATTCTGGAGGGCCTCTGAGTGGTGTGATGACAATTAACAGTTGCTGTCTCTAGTGTGTTAAAAATGTCAGGAGTATCTTCACACTTCATGTGGACTCTGATAGCAGTGGTTCAACCTGTCTGCTGTGAATTGTAACAGAATACAGCAGCACAGGCTAAGGCAACAAGCGTGATTCAAGCGTGACTCATCCCTAGCAAAAAAAAAAAAAAAAAAGGGAGGGGGGCAAAAGATGTCTTGATTTCTCTTTTGCATGTAGTTGTAGTCAATGTTTGTATATTTATTAAGATATGACTAATTCTATTGGACTGTTAGGCTATATTTTTTATACTTCTTTCATTTGTCTTTTGATTTTCGCTGATTATTTAAAGGACGTAACGTCTGAAACCACCCTGCCCGTGACTCCCTCTTACAACATGACTACATCGGAACCCTCCAACGCAACAGTTTATCAATTCCCACATTGCTACCTCTATCCTCGGAACAGGTGGTTGGATGTGGTGAGTATTCTCTTAAGTTTTTCATTAATTCCCTGGCAAAAGAGCAACATTATATCACTGGTAAGGCATTAACGAGGTGCATGTGTTTTTGTAACCACAGCTTGGATGTTTTGTAAAGAACAATTGAAATTAAAGTGAACATCATGTTTGCCAAAGCAATCCATCTTGACTGGTGAAAGTAACCAAAGTAACCTATTCTCTGTTCTTTGCAGCCGCGCATCATCGTAGAAGCACTCTGCTTCGCCCTAGCCATCGGTTATTTCATCTTTCTCTTCATACATTGCAGTATTCTTGGTTTCAAGACTTACATGTTACGTACTGTAAGTATCACGGTTGGTGCCATATACCTGTATGTCATGCATTGTGAGTTTCACGGTTTTTACGCGACCCACGTGTTACATGTTACAGCTATCATGGTTTGTCCAAGACCTGCTGTGTGTTACATATTGTAAGTTTCATGGTTCGTATAAGACACTATTATTATTTATTGTAACTTTCATTGTTTGAACCAGACCTGTACGTTACGTTTTATGAGTGTCAATGATTGTACATGACTTACATGTTATGTACTGTATCACACGTCAGACTTGTCAACGTCAAATATGACAAACCTTAAGATGTTCGTAGGAACACCTGGGAGCCACCTTTCAAACCTGGAGAAAGCTTATAATTTATTGTGAAAAGTGTTTTCTAAACTAGGAAGATGGAGATTATTTACCTTTCACCCTCTTTATGCAGTATCTCCCATAGAAAGTCATTTTGCTATTCAATTAGTCTTGTCACTAACAACAATACAGTGTGATTTAAAGGGGAATTCCAGTTAAGGAACATGTCTTCTGACTTATGTAAGCCATTTCAAATGATTTTCATTCATATTCTTGACGTTTTGAAATGAACTTCTAATGGGCAACATGGTACCGTATGTTCAAACTTCCCGCCCCACAGAGTTTCTAACACTATGCTTGTATATGAAGGGCACGGCCATTATGATGTAATTGACTGTGATCTCTGTGGCTAACCTACAGCGATTAACCTACATAATTAGTTATAAGACACTCTGTGTATTCAATGTGGCTATCACAAGATAAGGTAATCGATAAGATTGCAATAAAACACAGAAGAAGAGGAATTTTCCATCAAAAGGGCAACATTACGCAGTGTGAGCAGGTGCGAACAATACTGTGAAGATAAAGAAAACGTAATCTTTAGTAAGTACTAAGTGAACCTTTTCAGAGACAGGGGAATAAAACATATAATTATGATTTATGTAGGACAATCAGGTCGGTCGCCGCGTATTAGAGCTGGTCGTCGACTATGTCACAAGCCTCAGAGATCACAGTCAATTACATCATAATGGCCGCGCCCTTCGTGTACATGCATGGTGTTAGAAACTCTGTTGGGTGGGAAGTTTGAACATATCATGTTGCCCATTAGAAGTTCATTTCAAAAGGTTAGGAATATGAATGAAAATGGTTTGAAATGTCTTAAGTCAGAAGACATGTTCCTTGACTGGAATTCCCCTTTAACTTAAACCAGGGATGGAAAACATTGTTGCATCAAAATTACTTCACTTTGAGATCTGGCATAAAGTTTTCACCTTGAGAGACAATCCTGACACCAACATTATGGTAAAACTGTCAGTGTTGGAGGTCTCGACACCTGCCCTTGTCTCGAGAACAGTCTCGAGAGACTGACTGTTCAGGTATTGGCCTTATGGATGCCTCAGTTTGGCCCGATGCTTTCTTCTTGGAAACTTAAATGGAAGGTCTTTTGAGGCTGGTTATAAGAAGTAACTGGGTTGCACAAACCAGAGCATTTCCACCAAAAAATTAGCTCCATAACACTGGATTGTCATAATACATCACATAATGTGTAAACTCACAGATGTGTCAAAGTGTCACAGTAGATACTGTTTCACAGTTACAACAGAAGGTGCAAACCGCAGAACAGAATAATGTAACTGCTCGTTAATACACACCATGGACTGTTGACATCCCAAACACCATGCTCTGCAGCCTCTGCCTTGGATGATGTGGCCTTGGGGGAGGGGGGAAGGGGGGTATTGCCTCTTTCTTGTGGGGTGAAAATTTGGCCAAAGTCTCACCAACTTGATGTTGGCCTCTGAAGTTAAGGCTCTCAACTACAGCACTGGAAAATGTGTATAAATTTCATAAGAAATATACTGCTAGTTCCTCAAAGAGTGTTATACTTTGTAATAGTATCCTATAACAATAGTATCTGTAACAATGTACACTGCTGTTGACAAACATTCACCCACTACACCCCCCCCCCCCGCCCCCATCTGCTTCCTTGCCTCCCTCTACTTCTTTTCACTTGAGAATTCTAGCAGGTAGCTAGCATTGGCCATGTCATCAGGCCATAGCTGTAATATGTTGTGTATGTCAGAAATGTATTGCATTCAGTTTTATTGTTGTTGCATGATTCAGGTATTTTGTGTTTCAAAGTGCATTTATGATTGTCTCTATTCCAAAAATTTATGCCACTGTAATCAAATAGGCTCATTTAGCCAAATATCTTTGAAAATGCCAGATTGTCTGGTGAAATCTATCCACGTCTGATCACAATCTATATATTACACCCATTGTCAGGTAAACAAACTGTGTAGCTTGTCATGCATGTAGATGAGTAACACTCACAGTGTTATTCCTGGTTTGTGAACAACATCTTGTGAATACTAAACTGCAGGCGAGTGATACCACTCTCCATAATGCATCAAAGCCCAGTTGGAAAACCTTCGGCTGAATCAACTTATTCAATTCCAGCCTCATGTGAAAATAACTGTTCACACATGCCATGCATGAATAAATATCTTTTGTATTCCTGTAGTGTATCCTTATATGAGGCCTGTTACACTGGAAGGGGGTCCAATTTGTTTCTGCAGTCCCCTGCATTTGTGAGACAGTTTACCAGCAAGCTGTACCATGTTGGATGTGAGGTCAAGTGGTCTGCTTCTTGTCCATGTAATGGTTCAAGGACCCTTGACAGCAGTAGTAGAAAACACTATACAACAGTTCATACTCAGATGTACGTACATGATGGAAAAAAGGAGCAAATTGTTGTCACTCCGTTTACGGCGTTAAGGCCTCCTCACCAGTGTCTCTGACATTGCATGTTTGGCAAAGCTGGCCTCTCACTACCTGATATTTTCAACAAGTATACCATGCACAATAGCACGTGGCAGGATTCAGTGGCCAGTCGGACGAAGAATGGTAGTTATTGTACTTTACCTAGCACTGTGTCCTAAGAACTTTCATTTTTACCACAGATACATTATACTAAGTATCCCTTTGTTCTACAGAAAGTTGCTCCAGCAAGACTTCTCTACTGGTTAGCCTGCATTTCCATCACCATAGCCGGGTTGTGTCGAATACCTCCATGCTTTCCCTTCGTCGAAGATGTCTGCGTCTTGTTTGCAATTCTCTTTATGTGGCCATACTGCTTCTTCTTTTTGAGGTATGTTGCTATCAGTCTTATGACAAATTCCATTTCCATTTTTATTCTTTTTTTTCTTTGTGAATTTGGGTAATAGTTTGTGTCATTTGTAAATGTTGATTTTATTCTCCTCCAACTTGTTTCACCTCCCCCCTCCTTCTTTACTCTGGAGTAAACAGTCGTTGCTTTTATTTTTGATGGAATATGAAAGGTATAAACCTTAAGGATGTATTCATCTAACCCTTTGTTTATCTTTTGGATTCATATATATTTTTTTAATATTTTAACTCTTAAGTAGGAGTTTCATGGTTGTCCCCATCGTTTACTCATGGGATTTCCAGTTGTTATGCAGGGCCAGAATGTCTTATACTGTCGATGTCGACAAAATTTTTAAACTAATAAGGCTAAAGGCTGGAAAGCCTACCTGCTGTGAGAAATGAATGTTGATTCAAAAGCAGCAGGAGGCAAATCAAGCCACTTTCTTGCAACTCTCAAACCAGAATGTAAATGATCCGGCTCACATTTTTCCTGCAAATTCAGAAGTTTGTAGCAGAGTGAGGATATCCTTGAACTTCTGAAGCAAAACCTTTGATTGTCTGTCTGTCTGTTTGTTAGACTTTTCCATGGATTTTCATGGCTGCTTGTTCTTTTCATTGCTTTATATTTATTGAATTCCCATGCCACAAAGTGGACCTTCCTTATTTATTGATTATTTTATGTTGCCATTTGCTTTCGATCATTTCAGAGGTTTCAGCAAGTTTGGTAAATTTATCGCTATGATTTACAAGATGATGGCCACAGACCTTCTCATCTTCTTCCTCATATATGCTGTCGTGATCATGGCATTCGCTCAGCGTAAGTGGAAGTTCATGTAACGATTTGAATTTTCAAAAGTCGGCGACGAACATCTGGATGTTTGATGGAGATTCTGTGAAATAATGTGCTTGCTTTATGGAGTCCCATCCTGCCCAAACATGTTAAGATACTGAAGAACATGGAAGCAACCCCCTCCTCCCCCTCCTTCTTGGTAGGATTTAGCTGAGAAAATAAGGGCACCACCCCCCCCCCTTCATGCAAAGCAATTTGATGAGGTAGAACCTTTCTTTGCATTTCCTTATTTAGATATGCTGGGATTTGCAGAGATGAAATGGACTGTAACAATTATGACCATTTGGGACAATAGAAGACCTATTAATATTCCTTCTTCCAAATAAGATGATCTTTGGTGTGTCTCTTTAGTTTGTTTACATAGAGATCCCTTTCTCTACTCCCCACCAATGAAGTTGATGTGGTATTAATGAATATTCATATGCTGTTAAAAATCAGTCTGTAGTAATGTATTTGTATATATTTAACATAAAAGAAGTTAAAAGTAATAGGCTATCTGTGAGCATAAATAGTGATTTTGATTACCAGTCTGCAAAGTATTCTTGTCCTCTTTTATGACAAACATGCAATAGGTTTTCTGAAAGACATCCTAGTTTAGTGCTCTACGAGGTCCCTGTTGATAGTAAAACCAGGTTTTTGTAATTTACCTAAACCTTTGTCACTACCATGTTATCTAGATAGCTGTATCTCATCAGCTTTGATCGATACAAAAACATCTCTGGTATGATTGATGTGATTATCAGATGATAAGATAAGCCTCAGAATTTTTTGTATCTCTTTCATGGAATTATCCATCTTTCGATATTGCCCCCGTTTCTCCCTCAGCCATGCACATCATCTACATCGGATATCCGGGAACCAACTTGATCTATGGTGGTTCCGTTTTCAGCATGTTTGTGCTGTCTCTTGGGGAGATTAGCGACCTTTACGGCTCTTTCGATTCGACCAGATACCCGACTGCGGCCAAGGTAACCTCGTCCACCCCCACCCCAACCTCCGAGGATGTACAATTTCTGGTTAATATGTAGGACATGTGTGGTTTTATTATTCAATAAAACGTGTTGTAAATGTCACCTTTTATTTTGTGGAGGGGGGAACGAAGATGCAAAATATTTTTCTCTCGTCCCATGTCTCTAAACAATGGGGAGAATAGATTTACAACAAACACCAGTGTTTTCAACTTTCAAAGTTACCACCTCTCCATCTTTCTTCGCTTTATGACTTTTATGTGGCTGAATTTTTAGCACCATTCAGCATGTTCTTTTTTGTTTAATAAGTATAAGGTTACATACATCATCTCAGGGTTACATACAACACCAACAGGTAGTCACCAAGTCGGTGCCATGAGCTGTACAATTCATGTCCATGCTTACTTTGCTTTCTTCCTTCTCCTTTACAGCTATGTTTTTGGATCTTTATGGTGAATGCAGGGCTCCTCCAGTTGAATCTCTTTATTGCTATGATGGGTAACACTTTCAACTCCTTAGACAACAGCAAGAGAGAATCTTTCAAGCAGGTAAAGATGGTCGCTTCTACGTCATTGCAAGACTCCATCCTATCTGATGGGTGCAGTTTTCTTTTATTCTTTTAATCTCCAGTGTGCTTACCTTAGCTCAACATTTGAAAGGTCTGATGTTGAAAACTTAAAGGTGGGGGATGTGATATTCAGCAGCAGTAATAAAATTAAAAGAGCAAAAAAAAAAAAATGAAAAAGGACACAAATTGCAGACAAGGTATTTGACTCTATTTAACACTCTTAGATGTGTTAATTAGTATTTGAAGGAATTTTGGCAGTTGATACCCTCTTAAAATAGGCCCACAGTGCTTAGTTTTGTTTTCCAGTTCCTCTGTCTGAGGTACATAAAAAAAAAAGAAATAGTGCCCTCATTATGGTGTATGAGTTTCCATACCAAAACCACAACGAGAAGAGCAACAGTGAGACGTCTGCAATAGAATATTAAAGGCACAATTGATTAATTTTGGGCACCCTTGGCACCACCCCCCACCCTGCTCAGATCCTCCACTGCTTTCAAAACTAATGAAAGGACCTTATGCTATCTTTAGTAATCAAGAATGTGTCTGATCACAGCATGATGAGAAATCTCAAAATAATTACATCTTTTTGAGATTTATTTTATTTGCCTTTCAGCTTGAATGTATTTCCACCTTATAGGTACACAAATTGTGTTTTGAATACTTAACTTTGACACCTTAGTCACATCTGGAAAATGTTCACATCGTGAACTGTTTGCTCTCATGTCCACCCTAAGATCAGAATGTGATGGTTCATTCATATCCTGAATGCACCAGCTCTTCTGCTGAAAATCAGCAGAGATTCGACAGGGGTCGCCATGACGTCAGTTGACATCTTGCAATTTGCTGCTGCACTGATGACGGAGCGGGTGAGAGGAGGTGTTTTATTTTTAATTTCACTTCCATGGTTATCCAATGTTAATAAACCATGATGTTGTAACTTGACAAAAGACAGATGAGCTGATAAGACACATGAGAGAATGATTCCTGAAGGTAATGGGACACCATGTTTGATGTACATTCTTGATATCGACAATCACACCTGTGAAATTGTGATAACGATGAGTAGACCTATGACACCGAAAGGTACTCAAGCACGCTTTTTCAGTTAGAGATAACTTACACGAATACTCTACAACCAGTGGAGGGTATACCCAGGCAGCATATAGTATTAATACCTCAAATTCAGTCTATTATCCTGTCAGAAGTTGTGGTTGCTTAGGAACAGAATATCTAACCTGGTAGTCTGGGTGTGAGGTACCCCCAACATAAGTGAGGCCACGACCCTCAAATTTCAGAATCACTCCCTTACTTGTTTTTTAAATGAAATTTGGCAATTATATTTTCACTCCCAACGCTTTTCGCGACTCTCTGGAATATTTTAGCGATCCTCAAAAGTACCGTGACATCTAGTTTGCTGACTGCTAGTTTACGTTACCATATGCAAACCGAATCCTTTCACGATTGCTTTTCAGTGGGCCCAGATTGTTTTGGTCCTGGAACAAGATCACTACAATTCGGAGCGTAAAAAATTCATGCTTGGGTACTCCACTCCAGGATGGACCACACCGAACAGCAGAGCAATATCACTGCAAACACAAAATGATGTGAGTTTGGAGATACTCATTATATTAAGGAAGAAATGAATGAAGTAATGAGTGCTTTTAAACTCATTTTAATGAACTAGCATTTTGATTTGAAACAATCTTAAGAAAGCATTCCACATGAGTGAATGGTTTAATTTGTTTTGTATCCAATACAAAACATCAGAGAGCTTGTCTTTTAATTCCAGGCATTCCACCAGTGAGAGTTCAGTTTAATTTTGGTCATTCTCTTGAAGAAATCTCTCTCAAGTTCCCAGTTTCTATGGAGATGCGTAAAAGATTAAGATGCATGTTTTGAGATAAACCCACCCGTCAATTTTCTGCTCACATCACAAAATTTATGATGAAATGAGAAAAAGAGGTGCTCTTTTTGAGTTTTGCTGCAAGTAAGTGCTAGTGATTTCCTTTCACATCCATCATCTTTGGTTTCAGTGATTATCGTAAGCTTTGTAATCATGCATACGTGTGTGCGTGTGTGTGCGTGCGTATGTTTGTGACACCCTACCTTGTAAACACGATATCTCAAGAAGGGAAGCTTGGACAGACCTCATATTTGGTCTGTAGGTGTATCACATTGAGTAGAAGAACCCTGTCATTTTTGGTGGAGGTCAAACGTCATTTGGAGTCAACAAGACGTCAAATTGTGAAAAACTCGTAAACAGGATATCTCAAGAACAGAAGCTTGAACAGATCTCATATTTGGGTATGTAAGTGTACCATATTAAGTAGAAGAAGCCTGCTGTTTTTGGTGGAAGTCAAAGGTCATTTGGGTTCAAGAGGGGTCAAATTGTGAAAACGTGGTAAATCTCAAGAAGCAAAGCTTGGAAAAATCTCAAGTTTGGTATTTAACGTAGACATTGTGTGTACAGGGAATGTGTCTGTGTGACAACCTGATGGTATGTGTAATTAATGCAGTAACCAGTGATTTCAATTTTAATGTGACACATACTAGTGCTATTATATCAGATTCAGAAAAAAAATTCTGGTAATCGGATCATCGAAGCCACAATGCATCTCTGCATTAAACTCTTCACGATTGTCATTAAAACCGCATTTTGAAATAAACAGTTGCATTGTGATTTCACACCCTTAAAAGTTTAGTGCACATGTCACATGCATTTTATGACACTCTGGAGGGGACAAGTTTTACGATACTTAACCCATGCCTCACAAGAAAGTGGACTTTTTGATTTGAACCATCTAAAGAATGCATTCATTGTTATAAATACCCACTTCCTTGTTGCACAATCTGTTTTTACCTCTGTTAAATAATTTGGAGAAATTGAACTGAAAGATTTTGTCCCTAGACCTCTTTTTTGACTTTTTGCCCTTGCAACGCGAGTTTTCGTATGCCAAACTCAATGAATCCATGTGGCAGATGTGCTACTACACGTCAGCGAAAATATGTCAAGAAACCGTAGCCATGGTTATCTTCATTTTTTTGTAGGACTACGATGACCTAGCCATACAGGTGTCGAACAGAAGACACCATCGCTACAAAAACATGGTCTTCGTGGACGGAGCGTGGCAGGAACCCAAGCAGACGAGCGCCGGTGACATCAATATGGACGTCACCAGCAAGAACTCAAGCACACTGTCAGGGACCAACGCATCTGACGACGCGCAGCTTCTGTGAGTAATGATGGAAATGAAAAAAGGGTACGTCACGAGGCTGTCAGTTTATCAATGAATGCAGTCATCCCAGCAGCCCTGTATCCAACATTATTAAATACTTTGTAATGTTTTCAGAGTGCGTTTCCATCGTGTGACATGAAAATAACATTTTGGAATACCCTCTGTACTACTCATTAAAAGGCAAATTCTATCGAAATCCATCGAATATTGACAATTTTACCAGCAAATTCCTGTCTTATACCTACATCATGAATAAACATTGGCTAAGTATGCAAATTTTTAATGTCAAGAAAGGGACTCACATGATATGTCTTATGTTATCCTTTGTTCACTTAACCTTTATTTTAACTAAGGATTTCCTTTTTACAACTATTGATATCACTTAACAATATGGGAACCCAGTAATTAGGAGATAATATATAATAACAAAGGAAGTACCGACATTGGGCAACACTCCACGTTATGATATTTGTATTTTCTTCAAACTTTGAAAAGCCATTTCTCAAAAATGGTAATTGATAGACACACAGTTCCTACAGAACTCTTTTCTGTTTTGTTTTTTTTTCAGTTTGTAGCTGTTTTCTAGATGTATGTCACTCAACCTTTTTATACGATCTGCAGTAAGTTCAGCGTTAGGCCCCTGCTCATACAGTATTATAGGTTAGGACCCTACTCATACAGTATTACATCAAGAAGTTTCTAAATATACGTTCTCCAAACTAAGATCCTTACCCTCTAAATTATTCTGAGACAGCTGATGAGTATTAAGTTTCAGAACTGAATGTCAAAGGGGATCAAATGTCAGACCTCGGATAGATTACAAAGTCTGAGCTCGATGGTACGAAAATATCAGCGAGATACTTGATGACACCATCGCCATGGTGATGCACATGCCACTCGGTATTTTCTTTACAAATATGCCAGTGCCACACAAATTCTACAGTAACCTTGCAATTGCTTTGACAGTCGTAGGTCTTCTCACTTTTTTCATTCCAGTGGAAATAACACGAGCATATTTGCCTCTTTTTCATTTGATTTTTTATTCATTTCAAGATTATTTGCAAAATTAAAGCAAGTGAGGTTGACGATATCTTTCCTTTCTCTGATGCTATTAAAAGAAAAATAACGAAATAAAAGTCGATTACTATGAAGATAGTGAGGCTTTTAGTAAACTTGATATGTCAGGATGTTGGCATATTTGATCATTCAATTGTAAAGAAAGCCAGAACTGTCTTTGGTGTAATTAAAATCCTTGGTAACATTGCATCGGTGAAACAGTCAGTGATCGAGCATCTGTCATCTTTAATAGCTACATTTCAAACCCTGAGAGGTCCCAGAATGACACAAAGTACACTCAGTGCCAAGAAGACACAGTGTATACAACAGCCAAAAATATTTGCAAGACAGATGCCACTATTGTTGTCACAACTTTTCTGATAAGATCAAATTCATCGCCTTTCTTAATTAATATACGACTCTATTAATTTGAAAGTTCGTTTCTTGTCAGAGGTAAAATCATACGCAATAAATGCACAGTTGAGACATTTGTGACTCTGCTGGGATTGCATTGTTTAGATACTTTTTTTTTTCTCCTTTAAAGGCTGTAATGCATCACCCCAGACAGTTTTAATTCTCCCAACCACCTACCTCTAGTCCCTCCCTCAGCCTGTCTTACATTCCTCCACATGTGTAATCAGAACAATGGATCCCTGTGTATGCTGTGTAATACGAGCTGCTCTGCATCTTTCAAATTTGCTGGCAATCTAAGAGTACTGTAACTTAGAACCAGTTGAGAATTTTCCTTTCAGGGAGGTAAAAATATAGCTTAGGGTGACGCAATACAGCCTTTAAGTTGGAATATGAGTTGTACTGGCAATCACCTTGTCATCTTCCTTTGTTCTTCGACAGTCTTTCAAGGGAGTGAAAGTTGGGAAAAGACCATCTGTCACAAAATTTGAGATTGAACTATGCATTCATCTTCCAGATATTTGAATACGAAAATCGTCGCAAACATTTTTGTTGACCCTACAAAAGTCAGACTCTCCAGAAGCATATCAGTGAATCACTGTCACATGAAATCAAACTTAACATATTGGGAATAAATATAAATATTCATCTATGCAAAAATAGGGCTTAAACAATGTTTTTCATAGTGGCTATGACACGATCCTGTGGAATTTGACTTTCACTGACAAATTTTCAACTCATATTCCAGAACCCCCCTAAGCATCCAATCCTAATTTAAAGTTACTTCAGATGTAAGTCAAACAGTACAGTGTATTAGTAGTGCATATAACATTTGGTGACCACCCATGGTGACATTCCTTCTGTAAATGTGAACAATGCCTTTGAAACCAAACATTCCTAATAAGTATTTTAACATCTGCAAACTTATCTGTGGTCTTTCACTCACTCTTTCTTTTAGAAAAATTTATATTTCTACATTTTATACATATTATATATATATATCATTCTATTTGTAATACAGAAACAGGGTTTTATTTGGCAAAAGCCTTCTGCATTTGTTGCAAATGTATTCTCACCAGCCATTTCTTTTAATAATTAATTACTATGTCAATTTTTGTGAGGTCAGTTACATATTTTCACATATTTTAAGTAGCTTTGAAACAAGATACTGTATTAAGCAATTGTGTACATCAGTTTTACAAGTTACCCACTCATGATCCTAAGTCATCAGATTTGTGAGAGGAGTTATATATCATTTGAAGAAATTTTCAAATGAAAGGAGATTAGAATGATTTCACTTATTTAGACATTATGTATTTATGGAAATTTGTATGCAAAGACTTGGAACACATATTGTTCTTTCACCTTGATTATGAGAATAGCTACTTTTGCTTTACCTTTATAATTTCAGAGGAGCTCAAGGAATTGTTTCATATGCAAATGTTTGTATTTTATTATCAGCAACCCACTTTGATCCCAGTTTTGTTTTTGTTTTCTTTCTTAATATCTGATGATCTTAATGTTTGTTTTTCTAGCTTGCACAGAATGTGCAAATCTTTTACAGTATGATAGATTGAACATGCTTACCTCTTGCAAACTTGGAAGAAATTTTCATACAATCTGGATGTGTTTCATTAGTTTCAATGAAAGAGAAAAATGCGATCGTGATTGTCTGTGTGGGTGCGTGTATATGCATGTGTGTGTGTGTGTTCATGTGTGTTTGTGACACTTAGCTTGTGAGCAATTGCAATTGATAGACCTCAAACTTTGCTTGTGGGCACATGGTACCCTATATTGAGTGCAAAACCCTTCTACTTTTTTGGTGGATGTCAAAGTTGTTTGGAATCACTAAAGGTCAATATCTTCTGCAAGCAATGTCATAAGAATAGTAACACACATGACTCTTCCATTTTTCAAACTCTTGCATTTTTTAAACTCCAAATAGTTTATTGCAAAGCTGTTGTTATGGTTGACATTGATTTTTCATCAAAACTTGCCTTCTTGAGGTATATCACATGCAACAGATTTTCAGTCTACCTCCTCTCATTACTTTAAATGAGCTTTAACCTCTGCCAAAATGAAGAGTTTTTTGTAGTAAATGTAAGGCATTTCAACACATGGTATGAAACCTTCCCTTCTTCTAGGCACAAGGTTTCCAGTGTTCTTCCAGTGTTTCACTTCAGGTGATGACCTCAAATCTTTGCACCAAAAATAAACTCATGATTCTTAGCTTTAGAGTTGTATTTGAGAAACAAGCTTAATAAAGAAACTGTAATGAGTACTTCGAAACTACAATGCATTTTTGCATTCTGGTTTGTGGAAGAGGGTAGTAGGGGTCTTTTTTTTTTTCATTTTTTTCATTTTTTGTTCTTTGTATTAACTGTCATTTCATCATCTTGCATCCAGACCAGCTAGCTATGATGATGTAAAAGTCAAATATGTACATTACATACCAAAGAATTAACCACAATTGACCTGTTCACAGATTTCATATCAAACATTTCTCTGGTAAAGTTTTGTTTTCACAGATTTCACCGATAAGTTTTGGTATGATGCACAGGTGTATTATTTTAGTCACAGCATGGCATATTTACAACAGCTTTTACCAACAAAGCATGGCTTTTGGTTGATACCCCATAGTTTTAATGTTTCACAACCTTGTCTGTAAGTCTACAAGAGAAAGTCTATTTACAGCACCCTTTGGAATTAAATATCTACATATCATAAATCAAAATCAGGAACTTTTACAGTGAGTGTGTGGTATGGATCACGGATTTTTTTAAATTTAGCTATGTAGAATTTAGCCCACATTTTAATCCAAAAATCAAGTTGTAACATACTAACATTACATCTTTTATGTTTACACGGAAGACAAACCACAGATCTGTACATTAACTGGATTGGTTTGGCGTCTCTTTTCAGTAGCCTGTCAGTGCCAATTAGCCGGTCTCCAGTGAAGCGAAGGGAGGCTGGTCTTTGGGTGTCGCTTCGTGGCGGACATGGATCGCCAAAAGGCAAAACAAATCGTGATTTCCTGGATTGGAGATGTCATGGTTATGACATCCATGTCTGCCATGTTGTGACACCTAAATACTAGTTTTTGGTGGTTTCCCAGCTTTGAGCAGCTTCGTCAATCCAGTTAATATAGAGATCAGTGATACAAACAAACTTGTGTGTGAACCGAAAATGACACTGTCTTTCTTCTGTTTTTTGTGCAAATATTGGTTTCTTAAGTATTTTTGCCTATTATGATCGGATGTTAGCACTTATTAAATTAGCAAACTGAATTGTTAGTACAATGGACAAACAACATTTTTAATGTTACAACTGATCATTCAGTTTGTTCTGATATTACAGTGATTTTTCTGCCATTTTGTGGGAAGTGACATGATGTGCTGTCAGTGTTACATATTATAGTATGTGTGTCGTGGTAATGTGTATTACAATGCGTTGTTATTTGCCTCCGTACATATCACAATGTTTTATTTATTACAACTGTGTTGCATCAATGCAGGGACTTGTCCTTCCAGTTATAAGTTACATCCTTGTTTCTCTATCTCAGTCGTCTTTCGACTTTCCATGTGCAGCATTATATTAATAAATGTGGGATTTCTCTCTAAGTATTCCTCGTAAACGTCAGTACAATTTTACCAATAAAGTGTCTCATTATTTTTTATGTCTCCTGTTTGTTTTACATGTCTTGACTTAACTCATAACGCAGAGACAAATTGACTGAGATGAGAGAAGCTTGTGTGCACCTTACCCCTCACAGAATGGAATGGCTTTGTATCAAAATCTTGTCTCCAGAAGTCATGCATGCACTGTAGTGGCATAGCTATGGTGGCAGTGGGTCATTTCCCCAAGATTCCCCCGTGGAAAATTTTATATATGTATATATGTATATTAATTTAATGATATAGTCACTGATCTTAAGCCACTACCAAGGTTTGGTGCTACTGCACTCTTCAGATGGCTGTGTCTGTGTGGGTATTCTACATGTGAGTTGTATTTGTGTTTCGAAGTTCAAGTTCCTTACTGGCTGTATTTAATCTTTAATCTTATTGTGTCTGCCTGAGGCGATCAGCTCTGTGCCTAGGTTTAGGAGGTTTTGCGTTTTTCTCATTGTGATGATGAACAGCTTAAGATCAGTGACTATATCACTACATTATTAAATTAATATTGCTCTGCAATTTTGCATTGAGTACTCTTACCTCACTGTGGCTACACCCATATTCATATATATATATATACAATAAAGATTGGAGGGGTCTATCTCTTAATATTGACGCTGAAAATAGCAATGAGTTTGATATTAATGATGAATAAAATATATTACGCCAATATTTGGTAAGAGTACACCTTACATCATCAAGGCGAAAAGATTCCCGGCAAATGAAGAAAGAAGTAGACGCGTTGGTATAGTAAGCAGCGTACGTCTCGTATGTACGTTATATAAGCACGTTGTTTGGTTTTCCGTACAATAAGGCGTTTCCATGGGGAACCTTACGTCACTGCAACGCCTCTCCAGGATAATTCAAGTGGTAAAATACTTTGGAGCACGTACGCGCACAGATATGAATGAGTTCGCTCTGGTTCTGTTAACAGTTTTCCAAATCGTGAAACTTGTTAACAGAGGCACAGCAACGAAGACTTTAAAGATGTTGACAAACTAGAATCCATGATGTTGTACGGTTTTGCTATTGTCGTCGTGGTAAATATTTTGCTGTTTTTTGTTCTTTTTTTGCACGGTCGGCATGTACGTCGGAAAGAAAGGGACTATACTGATTACTACGGCGGAGGTTTCCAGCTCAGGATAGCGCCACTGGGTGGGTCATTTTATTTGGTTGCTTGAAATCTTATTTACTCTCAGGGTTGGTTTTCAATAAAATAAGATTATTTACAAGTCCAAATTTTCTTTGTTTTCGTCTTTTGCATGTATCAACAATATCAATCAACTTTGGACCTGTTCATTAACTGAAGGGTAATTTTGAAGCTATCGCCGGATGCCGATACTTTTTTCTCGCCTCGCATGTACCCAGCCTCGAAATATGAATCTACAGTACAGTCTGCAATTTCTCAATAGCAGACTGAGGTCCATCTACTACTATTGAAGCTGAAAATAGCGATGAGTTTGATAATTATGATGAATAAAATATATTACTCCAATATCTGGTAAGAATACACCTTACATCGTCAAGGCGAAAAGCAAACTGAGTAAAAGCACAAGTCAATGCATTTAAATAACAGCTGTTACAGAAAGCGACCGAAAGAACTTTTCCTCTCGCGGCCGACGAACGAGCGAACGCGATTTAATAAGTGGAAGAATTCTAAATGAAAGAAATCCACGCTATTACTATTCTCCTGTAGATTAATTTTTTGTTTCTTTTACTGAGAAATTACAGAGTCTAGAACCACATTTCGAGGCTGAGTACATGCACCGTGGGACACCCGGAAGTGACGTTTCCGGCCATCTGGGATGTTTGATAGGCCAAAAATGTACTTGTCCCCCAACCGATGGTGGTGCTCTGTTTTAGCCTAGTCTAAATGCGGAGTTCTCCTGGTCCAACTCTTTTTCCCCCACCGAGCGGGCAAAGGGGCTCTGTTAAAAGAACAGGACCCCACCCCACTGAAAAACCCTGGACAATATGTCCCCTCTTCCAGTATTAGACCGTCATTGTGCCCCCTGAATCACTTCATTCTGTTTCTGGTGAATTTTAGACACTCCATTTGTGAAGTCGTCAATTTTTATTTCAATACAGCTCAAGCTCAAGGAATTTTTTCTCATGCAATGTTTATATTTAATTTATTATCAGTACCCCACCTTGATCCCATTTTTTTCTTTCTCGATATCTGATGATCTTTATGTTTGCAGGCCCGTATGCAGCTTTTTTCGGGGGGGGGGGGCTCGATTTTATCACAAGTGGAATATTTTACCCGACAATTATGACAAACAAATTAAAACTCACTATATATGTTGCTAACGTATAGGCCTACTATCATAGGCTGAACGGAACTCCAGGTCTTGTGGGGGGTTCATCCGAACCCCCTGAACCCCCCCCCCCCCCGGATACGGGCCTGTGAATGTATAAATCTTTTACAGTATGATAAATTGGACATGCTAACATTTTTGCATAATGAAACTGGGGATGCAACTGAAACTAGGGATGGACAAGATCACCCCAAATCCAGTGCATCCCATCGCTTTCGCTGTTTTCACTGTGTGTCATCTTTTTAACCACATATCGCACCTTCACAGTGCCTATCTACTGCGTTCAGACTGCAAATACATTAGGCTGTTTTCGCAAACACGATGGAAGCGGCGAAAGCACGCGGAATTAATCAGTCGTGACGGTATGTGTACTCGGACACGCGTCGTTCATTTGAACGGTTTAGCATTTTATGAACGGAGCGCTCAGGATGAAACATACCTAATAGCATGTGGTTACTGGCCGCGCGCACCAGTCTAGAACGAACGTTGATTTGCCTGAGAACGGTTGTAGATTTCGCCAAGACGGAGGATATTCGCGTGGTCACTATGGTGACTGTCCCATTTTGCACCCTGAATTCTACGTCCTCGTCATGTTTGCGAAAACGGCCTATTGCCGCACACAAGGGAAACGTGATGGAAACTAAATAAAAGTGTGATTGCAGTGCACATTGCCATGTGCCCTTTATGTTTATGTATTAACAAAAGTAAGTTCCAACTAACGAGGTGGTATAATAGAGGTTTCTGTTGGTGGAGTCCTCAGTAAAAGTCTTTGTTGTAATTACATAGTGTCTTTCAATCCAGCATTGGACAATAACAGGTCATTCAAAATTGGATACAATGTAGGACAACTGAATCGTCAGCAGGATCCACATGGTTTCAGTCTCTGAATGGGATTATTGGAGCCTGTTAAAATACTCTGAGGGCACGTACGCATGGATATCCTGTATGAAACCTACAGCCTACGGTTGCTCAGAAATGAGTGGCTCTTGATAACTGACGCACCCGCACATCAACGAAGACTTCAAAGCTGTGGACAAACTAGTGCCTATTGACGGTTTTGCTCGGTTCTGTTGGCGTGCTGTAGATGTTACACCATGAGGTTACGTAGTGTCAGCATGATGGTCGGAGAGTAAGGTACTTTGGAGATCGATAAATTATCTCTGAAAACAAGTTCGAATCTCTGTCCGCAATGAACTATTCTGATTACTACGACGGAGATTTCCAACTCAGGTTAGCGCCACTCGGTCTGTCGTTTTATTTGATAGCACACGGAGTCTTGGTAGCCTGTGTGTTGATCGGAAATACTGTGGTGATCGTGACCATCACTACCAGGAGATTTAAGAAGACCCCAAACAGCAGATTTCTATGTAGTCTTGCCATTGCAGATCTTTTAACCGGTATGGTCGGCATACCGATTACCCTCTACGCCCGTGTTGTAATCAGTCCGGTGACTTGCTTCTCTCGATTCAGAACGACTTTCTTTGTACCGGCGTTCATGTTTTGCACCGTATCTGTCTTTCATCTGATCGCTCTAACCATCGATCGATTCATCGCGATATCGAAACCGTTGAAATACCCCACTATCGTTACGAAGCGAAGATGCGAGGCGATTATCGGTTTCGTCTGGATCACCAGTGCGGCTGTGAGTGTCATACCAGCCATAGGGGGCTTCACGGATCCTCACCAGTGGGTCTGTGGGACAGAAAATTACAAGGCCAATTCTGTAACAGTGCATTCATTTCTAATCGCCATTTTCATTCCCGTGATGATATTATCTCTTCTCATCTTTTACGGAAGAATTTTTTTCATCGCGCACCATCACCTGAAGACGGTCTCTTTAACTAGGAGTTTTGCGATGGGTGACACCGAAGTTACAAGACTCGAGACGAAGGCCAGATTGAAGGTGACCGTAACTGCGGTATTGATCGTAGCCATATTCGGTATTTGCTGGTTGCCGATGTCTGTAAAATTTTTTCTCCAAACGTACCTAGAACCTACGGATACCACGCAATTTGCATATCAGATCACGGCAGAATTTCTTGCCTTCGCGAATTCGGCACTTAACCCGGTCATCTACGCATTGCGTAACAGTGAGTACAGAGCGACCTTCAAGAGACTCTTTCTAAATTGTTGTTCTGTCAACTCAGCACAGAGGGATGAAAGTACAGCAATAGAATCGGAGAGCCGTCTTTTTAAATTATCATGGATTCAGACGTCATAATTTGTATCGTATTCTTTAGATGACAAATAAAGCCTTGATGGTCTGTTCGAGAACAAAATGGATTTCAGTAATTGGTGACTGACTTTTGTGAACCAGTGAAGCACACGGGTACAGTTTAGCTACTAAGGGAGTGAAGATACCAGATGGCAACTCCGGTATATAACAGCTTTTATACCAGGGAGGTTTGACCAAGCAATTTCCAGGAGGAAAAAAAGTGTTTGCAGTTCGACACAATCGTTAGACTTGAGTAAGTCCAGTGACGTAACTTGCCGTTGTTTTAAAAATATCGGATCGTTAAAACCAATATTTGTGAACACAGAATGATAGATTGGTCAAACAAGGCAGGTAGTAGCTTTCTTTTCAAAGAAATGAGTTTTTATCAGATAGAAAATGGAGTTATTGCCGTTCAAGAATAATGAAGACAACTGGATTTTAGGATAGGCAAAGTTATCGTAAAAGGAACTCTTGGGGCAAAACGTCGTGTATTTTGTTAATGGGGGGACTGTTCGTATAAGCCTTTGCTTTTTCAGTCCTCCCCCATCTCCATGTTCAAGTTGTTGTTCTGTAAAATTATGTTGAAATTATGTGGAAACTCAAATTCAGACACATTTTGAACTAGGCTAAGTACATTTTTCTTTAATTCATGAACGGATCATGCTATTGAGATAGTTTTTACGAATAAAGAGAGAAAAATATTCCCAATTTTTATGGTAACTTTTTTCATTGACCAACCTATCTTCATACACATTTGAGTAAAATCCTCAACTCCCTTCGGACCATTCCAGTCAGGTGACCTTGCCATTGTCCTACGTATAAGAGACGGTCGATCAAAGTGAGTAAAATGACCGGCGGATGAATGCAATAAGAACGTAGATCGACAGTGCTTTGTCGTCTGCTATATTACACAAAAACAATGGTGTCTATCGGGCACAAATATTGAGATGTTGTGAATCTTATTTACTCTTAGGGTTAGTTTTCAATAAAATAAGGTTATTTACAAGTCCAAATTTTCTTTGTGTTCGTCTTTTGTATGTATCAACAATGTCAATCAACTTTGAACCTGTTCATTAACTGTAGGATAATTTTGAAGCTATCGCCGGATGCTGATTCTTTCTTTTCGCCTTGCAGGTCTTTCCCGATTCTACCCCCTCCCTTTCAAATTTCTATTCTAATCTATTGTTTTTTTTTCACAAACTTAAAAGTTCCAAACTCTTACTTCCAATGAGTGATTATAAAAGTGTAATATTTGAAACCTTGATTGGAAAACTATAAAATTTTGTTTAGGATCAAAACACAAGGAGTGGAATAAATAAAGGAGAGTGGGTGGGGGAAGCAGAGGGACCTCGTGGGGGGGGGGGGGTGGTCGTTGAGACAGGCATAAAAACCGTTCAACGTCCTGGTGGAAAAGTCCAACGCTCTGGTTTCACGATCTGTTATGATATTCGAGGACATCCGTCTTTGCTTCATAATGTATATAGAGTTCATTGCCACAAATTGAAACATTTCAACAACACTCACACACAGTACTTGTTAACACTATCATTCAAATCTCTGGTGAGCCTCACGAGTCATTTGTTTACGAACTTCATGACCCTTGTGCGTTGGATTTAGAAATAAACTGAGGTTCATGAAGACATCTAAAGCTGTCACACAGTTGGGTTCGGGCTCGTAACCACGGGGTAGGGGAGATTTCACTGCAATGCCCCCAAATATTTCTGCCTGACCAGATACATAAGAATTAACCTGGTGTAATCACTGGTTATCGCCTCAACGGACAGTGGGCAAGGAGACGTGTCGGCCCCTCATCATTTTTTGGCTCAGAAAAAGTACTTAAGATACCAACTAATGGTGGCGCTCCGTTTAGACACGGGTACTGCATGCCCGCGACCGGGTGAACGCCATCTATTAGGTGGAAATATTCTAAATGAAACCAATCCAAGCTATTACCATTCTTAAGCAGTTTGATTTTTTTTTATTAAGAAATTGCAAATTCCAGATCCATAGTTCAAGGCTGAGTACATGCAGCTTAGGACACCCAGAAGGGACCTTTCCGTCCATCTGTGAGATTTGATAGGCCAAAAATTTTCTTGTACCACATCCGATGGTGGTGGGTGTTCCGGTTAGCCGTGCCTACATGCGGAGTCTCCTAGCCCAACCACTTTTCCCCCTGCCGAGCTGGCAAAGGTACTCCGTCATCAGAACGGGACCCACCCCAACGAAAAACCCTGGACAATTCCCCCTCCCCCCTCCACGATTAGATCTTGATGGCGCCGCTGAATCTACTCCATCATGTTTCTGGTGAATTTTAGGCAATGTGAAGTATTTATTCAAAAACAGTTCGAGAAAAGATATTTGCAAGTTTCAAGGATTGGAATTAAGTGCCATTTCTTGAAATCCGAAAGTTACTTTCTGAAAAGTTCTCTGTGCACTTCGATACAGCTGGTGGTACCACCCCGCTTGGGGCACACTGGAAATTAAGGAGAAAAGTCCCTAAGGGTATAATGTCCATGTTGCGTGAGCACTTAAAGTGGGCCAAGTAAAATGTGCCTATATGCACACGTAGAATAAGGATTAGTTGCCGTGCCAGAAGAAATGATTGTACTGTGCATTTTTTTCTTCTTCTTTTTTTTTTGTCGTTGATAAAATGACCCTTAATTGCTGGAAATCTCACCAAGGCCTTGCAAGTAGGGAAGTAGTCCTGGAAATATTCCTTCTTTCAGTGTTTTCCAGGGTGGTAAAAGCCTTCTGCATAACATTATTGACATTTTTAGTACAAAGAAGTCGGTACAGATGTAAAATTCAAGTCAGTTGAAGAATTTCAAAGCAACCATTGGTTATTTTTCGTTTACATATTTTTGTTTGACTAGCAATATCCAGTCCACCAGGTTTATATATTTTTTTTTTTTATCTCAGAGTGGATCGGGAATACCATCGATCGGACGGCAAATCTGGTGCATAATTTGATACATTACAATGGGGTTCATATTCCATTTTTTTTTTGTTACGATTTTGTCATGTGACCAAAGGAATGTGCCTACCGGTTTTACTTCTGAGTGGTAACGCCATCGCGTAAATGAACTGTAGTTACTGCTATATGTATTCCAGCGCTTTTAAGTATGATGGAGAAATCTGGAACTGAAACAGGTCAGGGGTCACTTGTCAAGTCGAAATAATTTAATTTGTTTTCTGAACTTCTCACGCATTTTCAAGAAAAAAAATGGAAGGGCGTTCGTTATTTACCGAACAATTTAATTTATACTGGCCAATGACAGTATTGCTTTGTAAGCTAAGATTCAAAATGTCAAACATAAATCATTTTGAATGATCCATACAACATTTTTTAACGTCTATATTAAGGTGTAATTGGAAATATGCTAAAGCAAACAAACACCGAAAAGAGGAAACAGAATGAAGACTTGATGACGTCAGCATGCGATGATCCGGGTCCCGATTCTTCGAGGTCCTCCTCTTCGACTGCGATCACGTGCACGTCCTGCGCATGCTCACATTGAAATGACTCTATGCTGTAAGTGGTATTAATGGGACAGATACAGTCTAACTCTTCTGGGCTGTGCCGCGCTCCCTGTGGGCAGCCGACCGCCCCAAAGGACACTCTTGCGCCGTGGGACTCGGTGAGGCTGTCATCGATGTCTCGCTTTGGTCTACCGAAGTACGACGTGAAGCTGGAACTCGATTTGGTGATGTGCCCTGAACGTACGGAGTGACGTGAGATGACCCACCGTTCAGCTGCCGCTCTTTTCTTTCTCCGAACCTTGTCGACAAGCTTGTAGACGTTGGTGATGGTGTAATTTGATGATTCGGCAGACAGGGCGACATTTTTAAATTTTGATTCGTGGTAAGGAGCTGTGGATGAAACAGTGATTTTTAGGTTTTTTTCTTTTTGCATTTTCTTTACATTTTATGGTATAGAGTAACAGTTTTAATCAGTGCATTTTTTTCTCAAGAAACCAATATTACATAGTCACCGTCTTGTTATGATTTTTTTTTTGAAGAATACTTCCACTGATAACGGATCTACTTCTGATGTGATTGTGAATTGCTTGATGTTAGTTGTAACCTTTACCAAAAAAGGACGCTCTACTCTCCCAAAATGTACGATGGACGAGACTTGAATTATGTTATGTAATTACTAAAAGACCACACAGCCCACACAGTTGCTCTTGTAATGACGTCCAGTTATAGAGAGATGGGGGGAGAGGTAGTGTAATCACCAGAGAAGACCCAGTTTACGATCATAGCAAAGTTTAGTATAAAAAAGGATCAGGAGGGACAATTAAGTCCCCATCAAGGACCCTGAAAAAAAGAAGACAACAATCAAACCCTTTCTCAAAGCCTAAAGTACTTGTCCAGTGCGTTCTTAAACCCATTTACACTTCTTGCCATCACTACATCCTCAGGAAACCCATTCCACTCATTCACTACCCTCTGAGAAAAGAAGTAACGACGAATATCGATCCTACTTTGAACCCCCTGGAGTTTAAGACAATGACCTCTAGTAATTTTACTATAAGCAAACTTGAAAAATCAGAAAATGAAAAATTATCAAATCCATGAACAATCTTATAGACTTGTATCAAATCCCCACGTAATCTTCTCAGCTCAAGTGAAGTGAGATTTAAGAGACGTAACCTGCTGTTATAGGGGACACCCTTGAAAGCCCTAATCAATTTAGTAGCCCTGCACTGGACTCCTTCTCTTTAGAAAAATATGGGTTCCAAGCTCGAACAGCACACTCTAAATGAGGTCTAACCAACTGCTTATAGAGTCTAACAGCAACGTAAAGCAATTGCCCAATCCATATAGTTATTGCAGAGCTGTGTGAATAATTGCAGAAACAAATTTAGGCAAAAGTAAGATATTTAAAGAAGCTTTATACCCGATAGTAGAAGTAAAATCTGAGAAACGATTTTGTACTCTCTCTTACAAGTCAAGAAACTGACAGTTTTGATAGCTTCTCGTTTTCTGAAACGCCAGTTGCAGTATACTTTATAATCTAAACTGAACTGTGGCGAATGTTCTCATCAAAAGGGGTAGATGAGGGGGGGGGGGGGAAGCAACCAGCAATGCAGCCTAAGCAAGATTATGTAATCTCAGTGTTGTGAGACCACATTATAAACCAACCCTGCATTAACATGCTGTAAAGCAAAGTCTGCAAAGCAACCAAGAAGAAGGAGCCCCACTGTAGTGGAGGGATACTGCATTTCCGTACCTCTCTGTAACTTGACACCAACTCCCCTGCCCCCTCCCCGAAAACAACCCTTTTGAACCCACTAATCCAGAATAAGAGATAAGTCTCAAAGTTCGGGTAACGTGGTGAAAAATTCTAAAGTGGGACAAAAAAAAAAATCATCCCTTCATGACCTTAGAAATATTGACCCCAATACGCATGTGAGAACAAATACATTTTATGAAATTTTGGTCAGTGCTCATTCAGAAATAGATTCACCATAGTTACTGATACCCAACCCCCCCCCCCCCCCTCTCTCTCTCTCTCTCCATTCTAAAAAGAGAGAGCATATGAGTGTACTTGTCGTAAGATTCTATCGTTTGTCATCTTACTGCAGCCAAGTACGTTACCTAAGAGGGGAGGAAGATATGCTTCCATCTTCAGCTGAACATGCAAGAAGACCACGTGCGCCTTGGGCATCAACTCTCACCGGTTGCCAACAGTCCCCCCCCCCCCCCACCACCACCTTCTGCCACAGACCTTCAACCTCCATCAGATCGTACGCAATACGATAGGATTTAGGCAAGGTTAGGACCAATCTTTATCGATAAGTGTTAAGTTCAAACCAATCACAGTGATTTATTTGCATACTCATGCATCTTATGCAACTTCTGAATCACATTACTGATATCGATACTATTGACCTTCTATGACGTCATAGAAATGACATCGCAAAGGTCTTGCTACCACAAACGTGAGCCCTAAAGTCATTAAATCGACCACTTACTTGACAATTCGACACCGTCTTCATCGGTGACGAAGTAACCCTGTGAGGTCAAAGGTTGGTCGTAGTCGTCACTCAGGTTAGCAGACGTAAAAGTCATGAGAACCGACGAAGTGTTAGAGAGAACTGTGTACAAGAATTCATCCGTCTTGTGAGCTACATATCTCTCGCTGGTAGGAGCTTGCAGACAACCCTGTAAGGAGTATTTAATGAACTAAGAATGTAATGAAATTATTTCAAAGCTATCAATGCACCCCCACTACTTTCTAAAGGCAGAGTTAAAAAACAAAAACAAATCCTAGTCAATCTTTTTCCACTTCTTGATTTCAGACCTACCAAATCGACACCACTATCTCATTACAATCCACCTATAGTCTTGTTCTTGTGACGAGTTCATGATTCTGACATTGTATGTACGTGCTAGTGGCGTCCGGTACAAAACACCAGTGCGCCCCCTTTCAGGTTTTTTTTTCAGGTTTTTTTTCAGAACTCTTCCAGCTATCACTAGCGTAATGAAGTAACTATTAGGGTGACACAAAATCCATTTCTTTAAAGGGAATAAGGAGATGAACAAAAGAGGGTAACAAGAGTAGCCTCTACCTGAACCCCCCCCCCCCCTTAATCCCTTCTCTTTTCTTCAAGATTTGTCCTATCCTAAGCTATTCAACCGCTGTCATGTGCCGCCTTTCTAATCTCACCAGCTTTGGATAGGCATCATATATAAAACGTAAGGTCTTTTCACCCACCACAATGTAATCAGTCCCCCCCCCCTCAACTGGTATAAACGTTTTCAGTTTAAGTGGGTTTCTGTTTAACGGTGGAGTTACCTGCAACAGCTCTATGGTTTAAATTACCTTTCAGACATGGAAGGTGTAGTTGAGGGGGAACGACCACGTCAAGTCCCTTTCTTAAGTATACAAAAATAGAGTTTTGAAAGGGAAACTCCCTAAGCCCTCTTCTATACCCCCTGCTCAGAAAACGTTTGTTCCTTCCAAATTGGGGAAAGAGCATATGAAGATGGAGCATGTCGACCTCAATTATCCCACCCCCCCCCCGCCACACATTTGACGTAATGGGTATAAACAAGTTCTCACATGCAGGTAATCGTCTCCAGCATACTTCGCTCCCTTGCACACCATGAAAAGGGTCATTTCGAGGTCATAGTCGTCGCGGAGGAGAGCGGGGGAGAATTTAACTCGCAACGTCACGTCTTCTTTGTGGGCCACTCCCCTGGCTCCAATTCCGCTGAGTTCATCGTCGTTTGCTCCTGTGAGAGGTAAATTTGTCACCAGTATTGTTAGTAGTATTACACCAGACATTTATGCAAGACTTATAGTGATTTGTTTTCCGCCCCTTCTTTCCACATTTCCACAACCCTCACATTTTCTGCTGGTAGCGCTACTCTCGTGCACGGGCCCACATGTACTGCTCTGCTTGAACGTTATGATCTCAAAGAGAATGAATGGTGACTGGTACATTGTAGTAAGGGAGTGGTGTATTTGTTTCTAGAACTGTATGGGATGTATCCATATGCTACTGGAAGAAGAAAACACTACCATCGTCTAAACACAAGACTATAATCCCATTCACCCTTATCCCCTTGAACGCATGAACTGTATGCATTTTTGTATACCAGTTTTGCTACATCTTTGACTAATATGTTCAATCACAAATTTGTCAAAAGTTCCAAATCCCCAAAAAAGTTTTTTTTGGGACGCCGTCAACGGTAGCAGTGGACAACAAGAACAGATCTGTGTTGCTTTCTGATGTTAGATTGCGTGACAGGAAATGTAAGCAATGAGAATTACGTGGTTATTAATCTGGGGAATGTGTAGAGATCGCAAAACATACCTGGTAACGTGATAACCAACCACCTGTAGGTCACATTGTCTTAATTAGCCAAACCTAAATAAGCATAATGAGTATGCATATACATTAACTTTGACATGTTCGTGGTTACGTAACCTTACACCCGTCATACTCGCAATGTGATCGAGGTTCCACACTGCGTTCTCCATATTTGAGTATCACTTGATCTTACACAAGATTCAGAGACCACAGGGCCCTCGAAACAAAGTAGTCAGCCCCCAGCTTTGATTATTATTAAGTAATACACACAGACCACGCTAACTCAGTGCATGATTTTTGTATGATAAAATTGAGGGTAATTACGGCAACACCACGCTAACTCAGTACATGGTTTTTTCATGATAAAATTGAGGGTAATTACGGCATAATTATGCATATGCTGTGTAAGATCTTTAATGATACCTTTTAGTGACACAAGCAGAATCGTAACTTGGTCGTCTTCTTCGTCCGTTACGAAGACCGTAGTCTGGATGGTGATGAGCGTCGAGATACGCGCAGGCGCAGGATCTACCTTGACGCAAGTCGATTTATCCAAGACGTTTTGCGTCAACTCGCAGCTGTAGACGTCGAAAAAGAAGTCGAACGTACCACTAGCGTCGATTGGAACGTAGTTATTCAGTTGGTTTGTGGTATCGATGTCCAAGATAAACGTGAAATCCCAAGTCTTTTAAATCAAATGAAAGGAAACAGAGGGGAACTTTATCGTCGGGATTAATTTACGATTATTACAGACCTGATGGAGAGGTATAAGGGAAAGAAAAATGACTGTCATTCTGACTTCATCGCCTTTGGGCGTTTTGTGCAAGAATTGCATTGAATGAGGCCTGCAAGTTCCATCACCCCTTTGGATAAAAATGACTACACTAAAGTTTGGTCATTAACTTCCAGATATCATCGGCCACCACACTAAACTAATGACTAAGTATAAGAGCGTCTGCGAGAGCTATCTCTCCACGCTGAGGGAGGGAATTAAGTTGATTTGCAAGAAACAGTATTTTTCATCAATATATGGGATATCTAAGAGGGTTAGGTGTTTCAAAACACTAAAAATTTAGGACTATTTGTTGCATATTACTAAAGATTCTTACACTAAATTTACAACAAAAACAAAACAATAACAAAATTATTATTTAGAACAGGGTAAAAATATTTTGGGGATTTCTGGGGTTCGCTTTTACTAAAAACCTATTAAAATGTGACGACTCACTTGGCTTTTTAGTATTCTCCATGTCTAGAAACCGATGTTATCTATTTAGAGAGAACTGATATTATCCCATGTAGGGTTCAGGTAATAAATTCTTGGTGACGCATATAAATCAGTTAAGCAATGTTCCGTTGTACTGCCGCCATAAAATCGCCCATATGTAAAAAGGGCCAGTGCACATTCGGAACTTTATTTGAGGGGGGGGGGGGAGCGAGGAGGCAAAAACCCTCCAAATTTACATGGCTCCATTCGAATTTCATGTTATTCGTTGACACGAGCTGTAAAATGGGTCCTTCCAAATCATACCTGTGTGTTGTTCGTTATTCTGTGTATCTAACCAACACATTTTACACCGGAAGTACTTAAAATACGAGTGATAATTATGATACTGTGAATCGCAACATAGATATATCTTTATTTCCTATCAATGGCACAGAAAGAGTAGAGATCAGGGAGGGACCAATTTTGGTCACTTACTTGATGACACTGGTATTGAGAATTGGTCCCAACATCCACTATCCTCACGCAATCCGGTGCCTCGTCGAGGGTCCCTATTGGCTCCTTCACAATTTCTCGAAGACCATGAAGAGGGTTATCTGCGGTGTAGCCTGTACCGGTGGAGTTGTACGCAATCATCTGTTCGTCTGAATCCAAAATGGTCGTGAATCTATATGGAAGAATGCGGACGATATTTTCGATCGGTTTACAAAGCCTAAACTTTGCTAATTTTCAAAAACAAGTTTACCTGGAAACAGTTCAGTTAATGTGACACAACATAGTGCGATTGCATTTTAATATTAAATCATAGATTTTTTTCCTCAGTGTATCAGTGCAGTTATGCAGTTATTGCGGCAGTAATTACTGCGTAATTTTGTGGCAGTAAGTACTTTGGTAAATGACGACCAAAAATAGTGCAAAACTTCAGCAAGATCTGATAGTCTGATAGGGAAGTTATGACTGTCAATTGAAAAGCACAATGCTGTGAAGGCTTCGACGTCGTGACTTTTATAAGAGCTTTGAATACGTTTAGTGTTGTAAGTGCACTTTGCCGTGCTATAAAACATCTATGGGGTACCTTATATTCGTGGACAAGGTAATAAAAATGATTATATAATAACAAAAATAATAATTTCGATATTAATTGTCTATGTCAAATTCTCTTTTGATTGACTCGCCAAACCGTTCGCCATGCTTTTACGGTACATTTTTTAACGAAAGGTGCAAGACACCTGGCGCTAAGTGGATGATCGTTACCAAACCAAGAGGATGTTTAACAACTCGAAGCGGATTGCTTGCATTGAAGTGAAAGATTCTGCCATCAGCTGGTTACAAGCATTTGGATATTTTACATGAAAAATAGGCGTTTAGGCAGTTGTTCGCAAAATAGTTCATTCATGAGACAATTCATAATTTTGTGATTTACCTCAAACGGAGTCGAGTCTGTTCTGCGATAGGTTCCCCCTGCGCATCAAAAACTGCAGAAATTCTCGCAAAGTCTATGATCGGCCTCAGAATGGCGGTGGAGCTGATTATAAAATTTGCAATCGCTTGTCGCGATAACCGCCAGATCAACACAATGTGGCTCTGGAGAAAAGAAAATGGAAACCGAAACTGGAAAACAGTAATGTATAGCTATTGAAAGTGCAGGAGTTCAAAACACCTATCCGTTCCTGCATCTTTTATTGAATCTGAAAATCATTCTTCTCTCGCTCACAGGGATATTTCGAACATTATTTCTTCATTAGGTGCAGTTAAGAAAATGAACACACATGTAACTGAACGTTGGACAAACTTGTTTCCTTATACTTAGCAAAATCTTTAGACGATTATCATGCAGGCTTGAAAACTTAGTGTGTCGATTGATTAATAAATCGACCAGCTGTCGCGATACCACAAAATCTCACCCTCCTGGCTCCACCCCTCTTCCTATTCGAGCGGGAATGAGCTCATTTTATGCTACACATTTAAACACTTACCACGTTGATTAGTTAAATGGGAAGTACCAGAGACTTATTAACCTTCAAGAAAACCAGGATTGCGGGCACCGAATTATCCCCGTTATCAACTTAAATTCGTCGTAGTTGTAGGCCTATCATAGAACCCTCCATTGAAAAAGAAAAAGTAAATTTGCCTGCGATGTGGAAAGTCCCAAGCCGACATAGATCGACTATCACATCACCAACCTGTACAAACGAGACTCCTGCCGTTTTGTCCGCTGGGTCTTTTGGTCTGACGTTGGTGGCGTATACCTTAGTTCTGTACTCTATTTCGTCATCGCTGTTGGTATTCGTTTGGGTCCAAACGTCAGTCTCTCCGTCCGATTGTTTGCATTCAAAAAAATTAGCGATCGTCCCTCTGTAAATGATCTGGTCTGTGCGGATCCCGTTTTCTTTATATTTTCGTTTGGGAAGAAAAAGTAAAAAAAAAGAGAGAGAATCATACAAAACACGAACACTTTGGTTTGAAAAAGTTTATCAATTAATACAGGCAGTAAAAAAGCTTGACCCCAATTTCTGAATGATATGAAACGTTTTCATAATCAAACAAAGCCGAAAAGTGGTGCATAGTCATGTCGCAAACAGACAGATAGGTTAATTAAACTTATGTAAAATATTTGAATATCACAATACCTAATGGTAGTTACATGCCACCATTAAGTAATGCAAATCTGTTACGTTCGTTTTACCTGAATTGAGCAGAGGATATCCCTCCATCATGCTGAAGGGCACCAATTAAATACAGATTAGGACGATTGAGGGAGATTTAGACTATTTTAGAAAATTACAAGGGTCGTAGTGATATCTGGGTCCCAGAGCCTTGTCAAGGGGCGGGGGGGGGGGAGGAGACGACTCAAAAGTTCATCCCCTTTTTTGATGAAAATCTGAAAGGTCGACATAAGGAATTTCTTGGATATCATGATAGGCCAGGCCAATAATATGATAGAAGATTTCTGATATGACGTATCTTAAATCTTTGCAATTACTATGACCTAAACAAGGAATTTCCTTTGGTGGTTCATTTTTCTAAAGATTAGTATCACCTTTTTTTCTTTTTCTTTTTTTGTAACTGTAACTTTATTTCAGTCTCGATATGAATAGATAAAAAGAAACATTACAATGAAATATGCAATGAAAGAGACTGAGGAGTGATTACAAGAAGCTTTTAGAAGGTTGTCGGGGTAATCAACCCTGAAAACGAAGGAAAGCAAAATCAATACACAAAAACAAAGGGAAAAGAGAACAGACAGCAAGGAAAAGAAAGAGAAAAAAAAAACAAGGAAAAACGAAGAAAAAAGAGTAACAGGTGAAATTAATCCTGTTTACAAACTAAATGGGTTTTAAGCTTTTCTGTAAAAGTGTTCAAGCATTTTTTTTTGTTGTGGTTGGAACCTTGACAAAAGTTCACAGAGCGTTGGTCAGTAATGGTATCAGTGTGAGTGGTTTTGGTGTGTGCGTGAGTGTCCTGTGTGTGTGTGGGGGGGGGGGGGGATGAGACCCAAAAAATAAACGCGAGCCAATGTCGTTTTAAATTAAAACATTCCTGAAGTCATGGAGATACGATTGAGCGGAAAGGAGAAATAACTATTGCCTATTAGAGTACACAATCGTCTAGCATACATATGAATTGGTAACAACTCCATACATGACATGAGCACCGCTGCTTGTTGTTATCTTAATAACATGTTCCGTTTGTTCATATTTTAAGAAATATCTATTTTAAAATGGTTCAAACTTTTGGAAAACTGTGATGTCACCCAGGCACTCTTCTTGAATATCCTTTGTATTTCTTTACAATCTTGACTGTCTTAAAAGAAGCATTTAAGTAGTTAAAGAGATGTGACCTAAATTTCTGTAATATTTTAAGTTAAAGGTTAAATGAAGACTTCAATTTCGAAGAAAGAAATTTTTTCGAAAATTTGCTATTGTTACATCATGGGTTTTTCGTAACTTTGAGGCAACTTGAAAATCTTCACTTGACCACAAAAGTCTTTCTTCAAAATGCAATATCTTGAGTAAGGAACACGATACTGGTGTAGGATTAAAATGCTTCCAGGGAAAAACTTATTCTTTCATTAAAGAACCCCTTCAGTTGCCAGTAAAATATGCCTTGAATCGAATGACGGGAAGACGGACCTCTAAACATGCCTAACCTGTTGGGGAAAGTATTATCCGGGACCCTCTTCGCCCTCCCCCCCCCCCCAACTATTTTTGGTATCATCAAGCTTATTTGCCTTTTCATAATATACAAAATCTTTTTTCTTCCTTTTTCAAAGTTGTCCTGAATTTAAGATGCCCCAGAGATATTTCCTTGAATTGTTCTAGGTACAGCGTCTCACCGTCATACTGTCCCCCGGAGACAAATGACGTAAAGAGACTTTTCGTTTGAAGGTCGGCGCTGCTTCTATCTTTGAAATATGAGTCGTTGAAGAAGGTCCATTCCACCGTTTCGTACACACTAGAACACTGCCCAGTGTTGTTCAAAATAAGCTGACCTGCAAGAGAATAAAAGAAAAATCAAGAGTACTTCATTATACGCTCAGGAATATGCGGTGCATATATACTGTATAAACTAATCAACCGTAGATGAAGTCATAATGAAATTGATACCATACTTTACATATGACCCCACTGATGATAGCCAATCCGGACTTAATATATTGTTTGCGTGTATATGTAAAGATAATTATTCAGTAACGATCATCATCACAGTTCATCATCTTCGCGGTCATTAATCAAGTACTTTAGATGTTTTTTTTTTTTCTCTTTTTTTTTTTCACGTCACTGTGTTCAGATTGACGTGAACACCACACTACTTGTACTGCAAATTAAAACAAAACATAACTTAAAACTAGACTCAAACAGTTTCGACCTCCGCTGCCTCAGACTCACACTGTCTCTTGGATGGACAAAGTTTCAAACGAGGAAGAAGAACATACTACGTATATGGGGAAGTCTATGTCTAAATTTGCTCGGAACATTTAGTTTCAGCTTCCTGTTACATGGGGAACTACACACTGGGATAACTCAGTGAGGGCGCCATGTCTGTCAAACCTGCATTATATCTAGAAATTTTGTTGAAGCCCTCTATCCTCCCCCCCCCCCCCTCCCCGGCCCGATGCCCCGATGCCGACCTTGTAGGATGTATAACAGGGTGCAGTTAATTACAATTGATGTAATATATTTCAAAGTTTTAGAACTACCGTCCTTTCAGTACCCTTACATCCATGTCCGTTATTATCACCACGACAACTTACCGGTTAATTCATTGACGGGCAGAGCGTACTCGTCAAAACGGTATGGCTCGAAGTCTAGAATCCATAATTCGTCTATGTTTTTAGTGTCTTGGACGTCAAAAATTAGTTCCACTTGACCATCAACTACATCGAAAGTATTCTTCGTAACCTGGCCCATCTCTGACCAAAACAAAAAGAGAAAAAAAGGAAATTTACAAGTGATGACGTTACTTGCCTCCCTTATTCTGAGTATTGTTTTCCAAGTTTAGAACTAGAGGCTATGGTCGATAGGAGTACGGGACAAGTCATTTAAGGAAGATAAGAACAACCCCAAACGTGAAAGTGGCATTTTCTGACAATTATCCATCTTCGCGTCTTTTATCGCCAAAAAAAAAAAAAAAAAATACGCATCCGCCCTTCCCCTTTAAAAATGAAAGTGTTTGAGTACGCATATAATTTAGGATTGGTGAAGGTTTTGTGTTAGGTTTAAGGGGTTCATTGAGTTGATATTATGAAATTGGTGATATTGACGGGTATGAACACATAGCAATACTTATTAGCATAGCTAGTCAAGTTTCACATCCAGTAGTTATGAAATCTGTCAATTTTTGTGAAGTTTTGGCCCTCATTTGCACTGGTTGTGTGCATGTGAATAAGTACTTACATGACTTGTCTGGTCACAAGTTTTCAAAACCAATTTAGACCATGAATCAATCACTCGTTAATGTTCCATTGTATATGAAACATTGGGATCCTCTTAATATCATCATTTGTCATTAGTATGTGAAGGAAACTTGACTGACTCAGGAAAAAATCAGTGAAATTTCAGGAACCAACTCAATGAGCCTCTTTAAATGGAGAGATGTTACAGACATGTAATCACTGACTGGGTGGCAGTCTGGGGCGGTCGCAGAAGAAAACGAAAATTAAGTATAAGGTTATAGGGTGAGCATGATTGAGGGATTATCTGTTCTAGATCTTCCGAAATTCCGAGTTTTTGTCTAATTCGACCCTAAAACCGCCCTTATCAACTTCTCAGTTTAAATCATAATTTAATTAGTTTAAATCATAATTTAGGACTAAGCCTCAATGGCTTTAAAGACACCTATGTTACTTACTCGATTAATTCTCACTTTTTGTGTTTACACCTCCCGTTACAAACTGCATACACTTCCATCACTATAAGTTATCCAAACATAGGTGTCATTTACGTGTTTCAGCGTGTTGCAAACCCTCTTGCTAATCACACGTAAACGTGAGAAAAAAAAACGTCAACGTTAGGCCATGATTATGCGAATATGGTGATATTGTAGGATCAGTCCAGCCAGGGATAAAAACTCCCTGGTCCAGCTAAAACTAAAAACAATTATTTATTCTTTTATAAAATAAGATATCAAAGCACTTTCACAAAATAATAATAATAATACAGCTGGAAACCACACTACATTTAATAAAAAACAAAGATAATGCAGACAAACTCTATTTGCTTTAGGATAATCAAAATAATGAGAAAAAAAGGAAATGAAGGAGGATCTCTAACCTGAAAATCTGTTGTCTTCATTATCTTGAGAAATATCGTCACCGAAAACGGCAAATGTTTCACCGAAAACAGAAAGAAACATTGCCAAACGTAAAAACTGAGAGACCGTTTCCATCTTGAACGCCAACTTAAGAGCAAACACAATTTAGAATGAAACAAAGAAAAATCTTGCACGTACCGTGCAACCACCAACTGAAAAGTAACCGAACGAACAGGTTGACCTATAGAACTGGCGAAAAATGTCGACAAAATTTCTGGCATCTCAGAAATTCAATACAACAAAAGAAAGTGATTTGCCTGACAGTAAAGACGACGATTTCCAAAGGTAAGGATTGCGTAATAATTGCGCATGCGCCTTATGTTAGTGTATTTTAGTGAGGCAACTCGTCGAGGTCTTGATGAACACCAAATCTTCATCTTTTGTTTTGTAAGGTTTATACAGGCGTCTCGAGAGATGTATATTATACCTGATATCATGTCAATGGTTGGTCTATAGTGAAAGAAACATGAGGAAAAAGGTTAGGTTAAGAGTTATTATAATCCTTGCATATAATGTTATAGTTTGGACGCAAGTTGTCAGTCAACCTGTTACTATTCGTTTCGGTGTCACCGTCCCCACCCGCCCCCTCCCCACACATACATACACACACACACACACACACACACACACACACACACACACACACATCAACTTCAGGCAACAAGTAAGCGCCAGATAGTCTAACTGGTGTTTACTTGTTGCCTGATGTTTGGTTCGGTCTGTCACTGTCAGACTGTCTCTATGAACATAGTTACACTAAACTAAACTAAAAAGAGAAATATAAGTTGCCCCTAGATTACTGAACTTGTGACAGAGTGTGAGATTGTGAGTGACATGGGTGAGTTCAAATGCCGCCATGCTTAGGTGCGACTGAAGTGAAATGAGATGCAATTTGGGGATCGAGTAAGTTCAGGTAAACCTATCTCAAACTCAAGTGAATGGGCATCGGAAGGGGGGTGGGGAATGAATAGACTGGAATAGTCTGCACGGAATAGGGTTTGCAGATGTCTACTCAAGTCAATTTCAGGTTGACTTACATGAAGTTATGTACCGTAAATTTCCTTCAAGTCCCTTAACTTTGTAGTTAAACCTCAAGCAAATTTCTTCATTGATTTGTATGGAGAGTAATTATTGAACAAGTGTATCTATCAAAAACAAATAAATAAATAAAAGTAAATGTTGCAACGACTTGGTCAAAGACGTTGTCACTTGTCGCTAATAATCATGGTAATGTAGTCAGGTAAAGAGTCCAACCAGGGATTGGTAGCAGCAGGGAGGTGCAAGACCTCAATTGAACCTCCCTGGTTGCAGCTCGTACCTCACCTACCATTATATATATTTGCACGGCCTCGCGTTGTGGCTGCGTTAGAGCACTTGCTTGCTTCTAAAACACAGTGGCGGATAACACAGGGTGAGTTGGTGAGATTTAAACGCTCCGGGGCCCTGAAAATGTTTTAAAGGTAGCCTATTTTTGCCTTTTTTATTGCTTCCTATAGTTGTAATTCTAGTGTTTTTTTTTATTTCTGGACTTATTTCTTTATTCCTAAACAATTACAGAAAAATAGGCAAATAGATGTAAATAAGTTGCTCCTTGGGAGTCTTCTCATCAGAATATGGTAATTGCTAATACATGCACATATAGGGCCCATAAAGGGAGCGGGGTAAGGACGTTCCCCGCCGCCCCCCCCCCCCCACAAGTTCTGCTCAAAAGTCCTCAGGGAAGATTTAAGTTAAAAAAAATAAAAGAATACCGCGTGGTTCACTCATGTTATGATCATTCCTCCACCAGGAATATTACCGATTAGAGGGATAGGTTGACGAATCAGCAAATGTGAGTACATTTGTCGTCTTTTCGTATTTACGAATTCATGCGTCGTCGTTTGGAAAATTTAAATCGTGAAATGACGACCGGCATTACTTGGCCTTGACACAGTGGACAGAACTGATGGGGAGAACTGTAGATGGTATTTATAAATCTACCAATATTGTCAATACTACTCCACTGACCTACCACATTCACATACTGAATTACCCCGGCAGGCAAGGTCTAAGCCTGGATATTTCACCAAGCTAGATGAAAAAAAATATCAAAATCATTACCTAAAAGATAGGAATTCTGGATATGTATTTAATTCACTTCTATCATCAAATGTAGTTTCATTCTGTGTCACTCTAGGCCAACCCTAAGAAAAAAAAATTCCAAAGCGGATGGAGTGGTTAATTTGGAGTACATTTGTTTTTATATCTTTTATTACATTTGTCAGCAACTTGTACGTGTTACATTTGTGGTTCTGTTAATATCTTATTCCCGCATTTTTTGTCATTTGTCACACTTCCGATCTCTACAGGGATGGCTTTGCTACTTTATTTCCTGAGACTGTGAAACTGTAAAGAGGAAGTTCAGATAGAACCCCCCAAAAATGACCGAGCGAGGGTAGAGGTAGCGGGGACCCCAACCTCACTAAAGAAAATAAAGGAGCGCATGGAGGAAATAATAACTCATAGGCGGATCGGCTCTGAATTTGCACAAAATGCATAAACATTTATGGTTACTTCCATAGTTTCTGGGTTTTCTCTGTAGTGCAAGATTGCCGACTCCACTAACTCAACTAATGCTAGGAACCACGATGTTATCAAGTCGTCGATAGACCCTCGGCAAAATAGCACTTTACCAGGTCTTGCACTCTTGTCTTTTGAAATCCCCTCACCGGACTTTTTTTTCGTGGGTCATTGCTGGATCTACTTTTGACAGTGGCGTAACCAGTCTTTTCATATGGGGGTTTAAAAGGAGGGCTAAATTGGGGCAGGGGCAAGTAGTGATGACAATATCTGACCGGTGTCTTAATATCGGTTAGCGAGTCGCAAACAGAGAAAAAAATTTAGGTAAAAAATTCATCTGTGATGCTGAAAATTGTACTTTCCACTCTCCCTTGCCTTGTGAAATTCACTTACCATCTCTTTTTCTTCGAATTTCATGCGAGGGAGGGCAAGCGGGGATGGCAAGACATTTGCCAATGGGATCCTGTCTCTTGCCCCCCCCCCCCCCAGTTAAGCCACTAACATTTTTTATCATGGAAAACTGAATCTAAAATAGCGGACAGCATGTCTGCCTGTATACAAGGCACTAACATCCACCCTTGAATTTTATATGGTGCAGAGAATTATCACCATTATGTCACATATGTTGGTGGACCAGTCCCACCTACTGCAAAACTGTTTAAATAAGTGTAATAACACACACGATATTTTGCATCTTTCAAATACATTTTATTTTGTGTTACGTATGGTAGCTCACCGTATTTGCTGCATAATGACTACATTGGTTAAAATATTGCAAGTTATTTGGTTCCTCAAAAAGAGAGAACAGTAGATTAGATTAACAAAATATTTTTTTTTTCTTCACAGAAAAGGAAAATTTAAAAAGAAATTTGATACCCTTTGACCCTCCATCCTGAAGGTATGTGAAGTATGACGGAGAATCATCGTCATCTTCTGTCTACTGGAAGTTATTTCAGAAATTAAATATCTCAGTCAAAATAAACTTACTGTAATTACCACTCATCGATTAGTTGTGATTGCGAAAGTTTACAAAAGACTGTACCACATGGTGTGTTTAGTGATTTCATTTCAATTCCATGTACAGTAGTAATAGAATTAAGTGCATCATATAATATTATGTTTAATACATGTATACATACAATTACACATATAAACCCGATGGACAAAACGAAACCACTTGTGGATCCAAGTCATGGTTTGGGGGCAGGGAGAAAAACGGGGGAGGCCCAAACTAATGGTGCAGTGATATGGGGGAGGTATCTTACAGGAGGGGGGTGCCTCTTTCCCCTTTAAAAATGTTTCTATACCTGAATGCTCTCAGAAGTGATTTGGGGCAACAATAATGAACTTAATTTTCTTTCTCATTTTTTTTTTTATTTCCTAGGTATAAATCTTCAGAGAAAGTCAAGTATTTTTGTATTATTTTGGTATCAGACTCCCCCCCCCCCCCGCCCATGGTCCCATTCGCTTGGATCCACTAGTGGATAAAATGATACACAATAAGGAAAGGATGAAAAGATATCTTTCTTGTTTCATGTCTCCTTTTCATAAATTCATGAAATATTGCGTCCGCGTGTGTCCACATCAGTTAAATTTTTCCCAGGTAAGAAGAAATAGAAAATGCCATCACAGCAAGTGTTGTCCATTACCTTCAAATTATGGTGGCAGGTAACATTTTAAATGACAAAAATACTACATCTGCATGTAGATATGATTCATGGGTCACAGTAACGACTTCAAAATTTTCACTCCTGCAGAAAAATTTCACAGTAGTCTCCTTGAAATGATTACTTTTTGGTACAATAGTACCAAAGGCAGCACTTCCAAGAAACATCCTCTGAAACAAACTTGCTGGTACTTTGTAGAGGTTTGCTGCTTAGTTTCTGTGACTATAGCAATCTACATCCATTCCAGCAAACCGAAAACAAACTAAGACTAAGGAAAGTGGGCGACTGACAGAGTAGCATCTCAACCAGTTCCACATCATTATTCTAAGGTAGGTGCATACAACCATAGCATGGAAAAGACAACAAAAAAAAAAAAAGGAAAACATCAAATTAAATCTTAACAGTTACAACTAGGTAGTCAAAGGTTCTAAAAAGTATTAGTGCATTATACATAACCTGTTACATATTTGTAATACTGTTTATTATTTTAAGGAATGAATTTCACTAGTTTGAGATCCAACCCTGATATGTTTGAACCAAAGGCAGTTTTCCTTCCATAACTGAATGAGGGTTTGGTTGAGGAAGGCATTTCCAGAGATGATTGCTACTGAAAACCAGGAACTTATTTGCAATGATGCCTTTAATGATACCAGAGCACTGCCACCATGTAGCAACGTCAGACAGTATGCTGTAAAAACATTAGACAATGTCTTTGCACAAGATCAGTTGGTACAGTAAACAAAGGCAGTACAAGTTTATAGACTGAGCAGGCATGGATCCAGGTGAGGGTGCACCCCCCTTTTTTACAACCAACTATTTTTCTTCAAATTCTCCAAAAACGTGATCAAATCGATATGGAAATTATGCTTCCCAGATGCTGGGAAATTGCATCTAAGTGTATCTAGAATTCAAGTTTCTTAGGGGAGGACCTCCAAACCCTCCTTTGTGTCTTTGAGCCTCTGGCGCTTGTCGGTTTGCCTCCTGGCGGACAGAGTGTGTGCGCCCCTCTTTCTCAAAATCCCGGATCCGTGCCTGCTGAGAGCAAAGGGTACAAACATTGTAAGTTCAATGTAGAACTCCCTTGTAAGAACTGTCCCCAAAGAAGTTATCTATGGCAATGAAAAGGCATCTATACAGAACTAATATCTCTGACTGTTCTTTTACAATGGAATGTTTTTTACACCACAAGGCTATTTAAACATCTGGCATTTTCAAAGGTGAGCAAGTACCTTTCCAACAACCATTTGGGATAAATATCACAAAGTTGTGGGTACTACAGTATGCAAAGGAACTAAATTAAAGCAAACTGATTATGCAAGCAACAGCTAACAAACCAAAATATGCCATATATCGACTTCATCTACACCAAAAGAAACTTGAAGACACCTGGCAGCCTCATAACATTGTTTTCAAGTTGTGTAATGTAGTACTTAGCAGTGGAAAAATTCGAAAAAAGCTTTGAAAATATGAAGAAAAATGAAGGAAAGGACATGATCATAAGATAATGAAATTGCCTAACCACTGCCCTGGAATACACTTTACATAGAGACACAATGTCAAGTTAAGGTATTCTTGCACTACAAGGCAAATTTACTCATTTCGTGTTTAGTCCATGCAAGTTCAAGAATTTTCACCAGGCACAGTGTGTAAGCCAGATCAACTACAAGAAAAAAAACAGGGATTTCCCTTTACAGAAATGTGAGTTTCACAAAAAGTTTTATGAAATCAATCTGGATTTTTCAACTCCTTATATAAAACTGTAAGAATGCATCTACACAGTGAATTAATTTCATTAATGGCTTTAAAATAATTGAAAAAAAAAGTGAAAGGCACTAGTGTTCTGTTTGCAGTGGCGTTGATGGTGCCAAAAATGGTTGATACGAAATTAGCTGATATGTCGGACAACAGCGACCAAAGCAATAGGTTAATTACTAATCAATTTCAGGAGGCTGAATAACATGCCAATCAAGTGTAATAAGTGTCTGAAATATTTAAATAGTACATAATGTGTGATAATATATTCATAGACCAACACTGGAGTTCCGGATATTGATATCACTGCAGTTGACCAAGCAAGGGATGACATTTAATCGAATGGATTAAAAAGAAGACATTTACAAAGATCTGAACTGGATTGGTTCAATTTAAGCTGGCATTATTGGTGGCAGAGAATTAATCAAAAATAATAAAATAAATATATGTTACTATTATGTGAACAATAACGTATTGTAAACAAAAAAGGGACATTGGAGTAAAATCTTACACAGTGACAATCCATAATTGCTAAAATACATCACACTATCTTTTTTTTTTTGCCAAGTTCAATTTGCAAAGAAAAGTATTTCTACATGGAATGTCTCTGCCGCAACGATGTATCAAGACAAAAGGATGAAATTAATCCTTACATGAAAAAAAAAACACCTAAGTTACCTGGTTCTGTATTTTTTTGAAAAAAAGAAGGTAGTTTTGAAAGTATGATTTAAAGAAACATGATTATAGTAAGATTAGAAATTCATATCAGTTTTCTAATGCAACAATCATGTCACATCTCACAGAGTCAAAACCTACCAACAAGTGATTCCAAACCTATAAACTGATATAAAATGATCCCCCAGTGACAATATGTCTAGTTGAAAGTGTTCACTAGCCCCTGGAACTTAAAGCAGCACTGGCTTATGCAAGCAAAGATCCTCATGACGCAAAATCTGTGTTAAATGATGCAGTCAACTGGAAAATTTTTACCGCGGAATGGAGTCGGGAGACAACATCAAATTTATATTGCAAAGAGATGCACCGCCGGTGGGTTGGAGATGTGCATGAACCGGATGTTGACTGTGTGCCACCACAGGATATGATACAGGAACACACAGAGACCGAATATTGCTTCACACATCTCAACTTACATGTGAAAACTTATAGCTGATCCACTGGTGCCCTTGGTGTTTTCAGCCAAGGGGGTGGTAGAAAGAAGAAAATTAAAATAAAAAAGCCTCGGGTAACAGAATACTGAAATTTTTAGGACCTTAGTTCAAGAGTTATTGCTCAGTTCTTTAAATGTGCAAATATATGTTTAAAAAGAATGTAGAAATGAATAGCCAGAAAATGGCGAGTACTTTTTACTTAACCACATCAAGACCAAGTAAACAACCAAGTAAAACAATTAATATTGTGCCAACTTTAATAAAGGATGAAATAAAGGTCACAGTCACATTAATACTGTATTACTTTCAATAATAACCGACTGTCAATTGTGTTAATGTATAACAACATGTACTTTCACATGATTCATGTGCGCAAACAAGTGAAATGAAAAAAAAAGCTTGAATAAAAAGCTGATTCAAGTCCACAGTTTTGTTGGTTAGGTAACAAGTTTGTTCCCTTCCCGACAGAAAATTTCATGTTACTGTCATTACACTTAAATAAAAATGACACTGAGGAACCACACAGTTTGCTGAAACGGCAAGGTGTTGAAGGAATGAGCTGACGACTGGTGGACTTGCATTAAATGGTGACTATAAACTTAGGAAATGAAGATTCACTATCAGCAAGTTGTGTTGAAATCTACAATTCCTAAGTTAAACTAGAAGATGAACGGTAAGAAACTTACGAGAAAGCGACAAACCCCCCCCCAAAAAAATTTACGATAAGAACTTTACTTATGTTGCGTGAAATCACTCTTTAACTCTGACTTTAACAACTCTGACTTTAACAACTCTTGACTTCAGCAAAGCCACTTCCATGTTGTTTAAGGCCAACACCACATTTTGTAATACAAAGAAAAACCTAGAATGTAAAGACTAGAAGCCCCTGCCCCCTGACAATACATTGCATTAAGACCTCACTATTATTTCATTTTTCAATGTGCATATTGACAAGTCCTCTCAAGAATCCCCATGAACATGAACTTAGAAGCAAAATTCAGAAAAACAAGACCCAGGTAAGACAAAGGAATGTTTATCGCCATGGTGATTCGCTGAAGACTTGAAAGAGCAAGCTTGCTTGCGTGTAAACATACTTCAAAACGGTAAAAACCTCTTTTTCTTTGACATAATACTCTCAATGCATTTAATTAGTTTATTTCTTACCCTGATTTGGGGTGAAATGCTCTTTTTTATTATGCACACACTACAATTGCTATGATGCTGCAACATTCATTTATTTCCAAGACAAAGCCAGAATTTTTCAACCACTAAATAGTCACTATGATACAGAAGTGTACATTTATTATAAGGCCAGTTAAGCTCACTCATCTCACAATTTCAAATTATTATTTTATTTCAAATAGCTTGTTAATATAGTAGTTGCTGTATTTGAATCACTTTACAATATATTTGTTTCAAAAATCTTATGATTACATTCTGTTAACTAGTCTAACAATATCCTTTTTTTAATTTTGTGAGTACAGTTATTATGTTGATGTCTTTGGTTCTCTAGTCTAACAATACAAATTATTCTCAACCAGTTTGTGAGTATAGTGTTGATCTATTTAGTTCACAAGCCTAACATTTTCAAATTAATCTCATACAATTCTGCTTGAGTTTTGTGAATATTTGTTACGTTTGTACTCACAACATGGAGCCAGAAATCCCTTGATACTCTATGAACTTAGTCCACTATGAAACTGAATATAAATGGTACTGTGACTAAACAAACTTAAAACAAAGGTCTAGAAAAAGCATTGCACAAAACAACAAAATATGTATAACTGATGTTTTTGAATGAACATATAAAATAAAGAGTAAAAAAGGTAGTTATAAGGCTGGCTTGCCGTGTAAAGCTTGTGCACATCGAAACGATGGTTGGAATATCGTGAAACAAAAGAAAATGAAAGATAATAAACAGTTCCACCAGCCTTGGCATGTACAAACACTGTAATTACGAACTGCACACTACCAGTGGTCACTGCCACATATTGCGATTCATCTTTGGTAGACTTGGGGACCTATTTAAGTTATATTAAACACGTTTGTGAGTTATAGTTTCAAGGCGAGCTGCTTTCTTTTTGAGAGTTCAGTTGTGCCAAACATCGTCTAACTAGTTAATCAAAGAGGCAAATTTCGGAGTCTACGACGCCTCTCCAGCAGTCTTGAAACTTTATGTATCAACTATCGCTTCGTATATACGTTCCCTGTATTCTTGCTAAATGATGACTCCAATCCACCAGGAAATGTCAGTCCATTCCTGCAGTGGGACATTGACTCTGCCTCACTTTTGAAGATCATAACCCTGTATTACATTTTGAGAAACGGTGTAGGTCTTTAAGATCTGAGAAGCTTGAAGTGGAGAGTCTCTTCTGCAGAGATGGAGGTCGTCCAAATATCCCAGAGCGGCTTTTCTTTGTCCACAGGGCTCCGAACAACGAAGAGCCCCAGATGGAACTTCGAAGTCATTCACTTTGCTTACAATCTAGACAGCCTCACACGATGATTCACGAATAACTACTGATGATTAAGTTTCAAAAGACTGAGTGACCCTTCAAAATGTTGAAAGGTATGTTTCAGAGGAATGATCCAGTGAACTGAAATCTCTCAAACAGGTGTTAAAAGTGATAAAAGGGAAGACACTTTAAGATGTATACCTTGCAACTGAGATATATGACAAGATTAAAAAAAAAATGTATCGTGCAAAGGGAATCAACTAAAACATGCCACAGACAATGGCATTGAGATCATTGCAAACAAAACTCACATTTGCCTTCACTTGGAATGTTACCACATAAAATTTTGTGACTTAAAATATTAACGCTGACTAACTGTCATATAAAAGTGGGCTGGGGAAGTTACGAAAATGTGTACACAGAAAAATCTGTCTTTGTAGATGAAGAAGCAAAAGGTAAAGAAGAAAGCCACCAGGCTCGGTGACTCTTTGCTGCTAGTAGACCTGTATGAATTTCCTTCCCAATTGAAGAACACTGTAGAAACCACAAACTACTAGATGTAGCCATTCATGATCAAGGACATGGTTTTCCAGTACCCACACAATGTGAATTAACAATGGAGATCAGGAATTCTCCAGCCTGCACAGTGCTAGTAGAGGAAAAGTACTGCATTATTAAGGAGCAAGAGGTACATGGCAGTTGAAATGATTCCAGTAAAGGCCAATTATATAAATTACAGAAATTCTGCTGTCTCCATAAATGTTAAGGAGAAGTGATGATGGGAGCAATAATGTTCTAAACTGATCAAAAAAGAATCCACAGAGGGAAGGATTCTAATGCTACGAGCACTCTAGCGCAAACTCCAGGAGGTGGAAACAAGACGTAAATGACCACTGGTGACCACTGCCGCTACCCACTCGTTATCTTTGAGAAAAAAAAAACTAGGGTACCAATGGTGCAGAAGCTTTTACCTCAACACTCTGAAGGTACCATTTATGTATCATTATGTCAAATCATAGGAACCACTGACTGAGCATCATCATACAAAATTATCAACATTGCACAAGAGAATCTGTAGGACCGCACAATTTTCAGAATTTCATAAATTAGTGCACCAACAGTGCGCAAGTTTGATCTTTGTCGATACATTAAATTTGTGAAGATTTTGGTGGGTACTACCAAATACCAATGCTTATAATCAGCATCACTATTCACGTCCCATAATTTATGAAAACTGTAAATTTTTATTAATTTTTCCTAATGGTTTGTACCGGCTGTGGGTATACGAACTTGAATTAGTACTAATGTGGAAAAAAGAATGCTCTTGAGTTCTCCAAAACCAATTTAAATCATTAACTACTCAATCATAAGTGGTCATGTATACGTGACTCATGATGGGGACCCTCTTAGTTGACCATTGATCCGTCACTAGAAACTTCACACAAAATTGACAGGTTTGTGAAGACTAACTGAATTTCATGAAATAACTCAAAGTGCCCCTTTAATATCAATAAACTGGTCAATATGCCTGACGGCAATACCACCAACTGACACTGTCCCATTACTCCATTATGATTCATGCATGATAGCAATATTTGAGATGTGTATGACAGTTCAAAGTAGCACTTCAACAGTAGAAGGAGAAGCAATTTGCACAATTTCATAAAATGGCCCTGAAGGTCCACATGGAACCATAGATTTCAAATTCATGAACACCCTAAGATAACCACTAGCAGAGTATCATTGTGGCAAAAAATCAACGTTGTAGAAGAGAATATGTAGGAGAGAAGAAGAACCTGGTAAAATTTCCTAAAATGGGCCATAGGGTCCACATGGGATCTTGGACTGAAAGTTTTTGTACACCCCACATGACCTACCACCCAAGGAACATTGTGTCCAAGCTAAACATAAATCCATGGATGCATGTGCGAGAAGCAGCATTTCAAACAGAATTTCACATAATGATCTTGGACTACAAATTCCTGAACACCATGAAGGGACCATTAACAAAGCACCATTATGTCAAGCCATCAACATTGTACAATAAAATTTGTAGGGGAAGAGAAGCATTTTGTAGAACTTCCGGAACACCCGAAATGGTCCACCACCCAATGAACATGGTGTTTAAGTTTCAGACAAATCCATGAAAGCATGTGGGAGGAGAAGTGTTTTGAACAATTGTGGACAGATAGGTCGACAGATAGGTGGACAGATAGGTGGACAGATAGGTGGACAGATAGGTGGACAGATAGGTGGACAGATAGGTGGACAGATAGGTGGACAGATAGGTGGACAGATAGGTGGACAGATAGGTGGACAGACAGACAGATAGAGTGATGCCACATGATCACAATAGCTCACACCAGCATGCTGGTATGAGTTAAAAAACTGTCAAGTACATCTACCAAGTTCTAACAGAAACCTAACTTGTCTGTGGGATACTCGTCATCCCTTTCAGAAGTGACTTTTTGCTTTATCCACTGTCTCCTTGCAACCACCAAAAATTTGTCACTTATCATGATTATCTAAACGTTCCTCTTGGTTACTTTCAAATTAATTGCATTTCATTCGTTCATATTTTCATTCCTTTGTCTCTGAAAGAACATCTCTAAAAAAGCACTTTGAAAACAAAGGGACAGTGGATTAGGAGGTGATTTTTTTCATGGTTGGAATGTAGTTTCTGCAATCGGTCAGAACTAATTTTTTTTTTTCTTCGAACATTAATGCTGACATAGGCATAATATCAATATGAAAATATCAAAGAATGAGTAAATCTATGAACAATCAGCATTTAAATCTACATAGAGTTTCACCGACACACAACTATTGCATTTGCACTCCCTCAAATCTTTTCTGACCTAATGCACTCCGTTTGAAACATTAGATCAACTAAATTCCACATATATGCAACTGTGGAGAAAAAAGTAATATCCAAACACCTTACACCCTGAGTTAAAAATCAGTTACTTTTACATAAAAAATGCATAACATAAACTGTGTCTGTTAAGAATAATTCTTGTCAAATTCCCACTTAAATAATCATTTCTTTAAGATATTACATGATACAAATTGATATAACAAAAAGATACCCAGAAAAAGGTGAACAAACTAAAAATTAGTACAGTCTTGGAAAGAAATGCACACCACCAATTACCCTGGTTACACCAAAAAATTCAGCGAACCATAAGACCTCGAATGTGAAGGCAACCTCTTTTTCATTATCTAGTCTCAATTTGCTGGTGGAAGAATGGACTGGTTAAAGGCAATGAGTCTGTCAGCCTCTCGTCTCCCAGAGAGCAATGCTCCATGGACAGTGGAGTAGTAATGTTTGCTGGTGGCTTCACCCGCAAAGCATATCTGACAGAGGAAGGGAGGAAAAAGAACAGATTTGTTGCTTGCACAGAGGGAGTAGCAAAGAAAAAAACAGTCCTTAAACGGTTTGGTGATTTACAAGTGACTCACTTGACTGTCTCATCAGTGGCAAAAACTGGATCATTTCATAGTCAACACTCAAGGGGGTAAGGCTGTGACGGTGAGTGAAAAATAGAAAATCGGTTTTGGTGGCCGTGAAAACTGGTTTTTAAATCAAAACTGGTTTTTTTCAAAATCTTCTCTGGCCATTTGCATAACGCACTTGCCGCGGCGACAATCTGCCATTTTTAACTTGTAACTTGCATGTTACATTTTGTAAGTCTCTTGGACATATGTCCATCTCAGTTAAATGCATGGGTAAAGGCAATTACAAGAATCAATGTACTCACAAATTCATGTTCACAGAACCATTTTTTTTTTAAGCTGAGTGCATCCTTAATGGAAAGCCAACACCACTACCATTGCAACCTGAAGGGTTTTCTTTACAAACGATGACTTCCGATGGGTTCAGAAACATGCCAACAAACCATTCATTTCTTTGAAGAGCAGATTGTTGTACAGATCTCACCAAGGAGTACTATTATTACCCTAGTGTCAATGGTAACTAGTCAAACCTCCACAAATGCAACCATGCCAAATTAATCAATTCTCCACATGCAAAAGTGAGATAGCTAAAAGTGGACTCCCGGTGGGGTTACGTTCATTTAGGTCCTGCCAAAATTCAGCATAATTGCTGATAATACAAAAAAAGTCACCCATTTACAACCATGCACAGAGATGGCCCGATCAAGTTTCAGTGTCTCGTTCAAGGACACACAGTAATGATGGGTGATAGGACAAACGCATGCGATCCTAAGATCACATTTCTATGATCCTACGACCATGTCCTGATCCGCATTTGATGCTCACATTTCACCTTTAGTCTCTTTTCTCTCTGAAGGTCTCAGCAAAAGAAAAACAGAGTTCAGAAATCAAGCTCTACAGAGTTTTTGGTCTGTGACATCAATCCAAGCCTGTTGTGTGTCACGCTGTGAAGGCCTTTCAAATATTTGAGTCATACCTACTGAATGTGCACACCGCTCTTGTCTTTTGTCTATAGTACACTACTATATGCACAACAAAAAAGGTGCCCTTGGGTTGCCAATGATAAACAGTCCTGTGTGCAATGCAGTGATCAACGACATGCCACTGACCACACTGCTGGCGGAATTACTTTGTACAAAATTTTGTCAAGGTTGAAGCCAGAGATCCCAGGAAACATACTCATAATTTCCAAGCTTTTTGGGGGAATAAAATCACATGTGATGTTGACAAAGTTTGAGCTCTGCGAGGCTGGGAGATATGTGCCCTATAGCATGGTTCATTACTGTTATGAGTATGTACTCATATGTACTCATAACATGTATTGTAAATTATTGTTAATTTGCTAGTATTCTGAGGTGAAAAAATAAACTTGAACTTGAACTGTCTGGTGGCTATCCTTATTACAATGGGTAGCAACAACTGGCTCCTAGATGATCTTGGGTTAGATTTATGTGGCTTCCCGAAGCTGCAGGTCAAACTATGCCCTCATTGCTCCGACAAAAAAATGAGAAAAGTAAGAAAGTTCTCAGCAGATGTTGCAGGAACAGGCATGGTAACTTGACCCGTGATTGTAACACTCAGGTTTCCTATACTTCTCATGCCTTTCCATGACTTTTCCAGGACCAAAGAATTTCCATGAATATCCTCCTGACACCTTACAAAAGTTTTCAACTGTAACAGCAAAAGCAACATGAGGTAAGGAGACAATCTGCTTTTGATATTACAAGTGAAAATGCATTTTGGATTACAATAGCATATCGTCGTCTACCGCAGCCATACCCTCCTTTGGGGATTTTCGTACTTTAAGCCTTTGTTCCGAGTGCACTTAGTTTTAATCACTCCCTTGCCTCATGCGCCGTGAAAACAAAGACCATACATTACTCAACTTACGTCACTAATCATTTCTGATGAACTCGTGAAATTTGTTTCCTAAATTTAGTTCGATATAGCGATTACAAATATTGACAAATCAGGCAATACTGGTGTTCCATTTTGAACTTTTCGTACGAGTGCTGCGGATGGATACAGCTACTTACGTGACATGATCCATAAAGTCTGAAAGACAATGAGCCTCACTAATGTTTCACATACACACGGTAGTAATCCTACAAATTACCATGTTGCAAAAGGTCTTCAGAAATTTCATGATATCATTAGCAGTATCTTGTTGTGGGCCTCATACGTAATTCCCAAATGTGGGTCTCATGTAGTACACACCTATTGGCTCATTTTGCGATATCAGATACGCAGCCTATACAGGATAAACTTAGTCACTGGTTGGCTATCAAACGTAACATTAGGCTAAGTTATTATCATAAGACCTCATGTATGGGCCCAGCTGGTCTGTTCGAGAAGCACAAATATATAAAAGTGTTTTTAAAGGGGGTATTATTTAAAGGTTTCTCTCACTGAAACATTAAACATTTTGACAAATAGGAGCCACTGTATCATCAGGCAGCCTACTGTCAGGCGTAGGTCTAATAGGCATAGTAAAACTGAAACTTGCAATAGCCTAGGCCTACATGAGTTCAATCATGTATCACAAAGCGTGGGGCAAACTGGTAATTTACCAGCGACGTGGTTGGGGGCCAACTTGCAAGGGGGCGAAAGGACTGGTTACCTCATCGCCACAGGCTGGCTACAGTACAGTGCAGTGTGACCAAATGCTAGGTTAGCATGCAAATTACCAGCTTTGTAATTCCAACAATCTAAGCTGCAGCCTTTGATTAATTTGCCTCCATCAGATGTATCAGAATCTCATCTGAATGAAAACACATGATCCATGAAAACATCCATTTTCTATTTCATCAGGAGTGAGAAACAATGTCACAGTGGGAAAATTTCAATGACTTTTTCAAAACTTGACAATATTCTCCTGAATTTCAAAAGTTTTCCAGGCCTTGACTTTTTCCACATTTCTCATGACAGCAGGAACCCTGAACAATGTAACTGATTCTAAAAATACTTAACATTTGGAGACCAGCATCCCTTCCTCACACACAATGCAGACTCAGGGAACCTAAGTAACAGCATGACTCTGTAAAACTATGACCGCTCAGATATGTAACATTTACTCCCTGAGATCTTCCATAATGAGTGCCGTATAACTACATGACGCATACTGTAATCTATCGGTGATGATTTAAGGGAGGATAAAAGTCTGCTTTACCCTGGGACACCTTCGATTTCTTGAGTCCCACACAGTGACTGGCTCGGCTAGCTTGTCTAAATCTTTACTAGAGGCACCGCATGAAATGTATGAGTAGCTCCCCCTAACGTGGGGATTTGAACTCCACTTGGAAACGAGAACCTGATCGGGCTCTGGAATGCTTTCGTTGGAAAGAAACTTTCTGAGTATATCTGAAATGTATAAAAGAAATGGAGGCATCATTAACAACTTCCTTTCATTCCTTTCATGTCCCTCGGTCATTTCCCATTCACACTATTGACCCCTCCAGAACCTATCCATTGGCAACTTTCAAACACAGACGAAGATTCTTAAAGTTTTTCATTGCATCATGCCCACTCAGTTCCACCTCTCACCTCTACAGTCCCAACCCCCCCCCTTCTCTTTCTCCCAATGTAGAAGAGTAACTAACATCAGACAACTAAAAACTATCAATGTTTCCAAACAGGTCCACCATGTCAAGGATAGTCAAATAGCTCAGAACCTGGCTACAGGAGCAGCAACTATTGAACAAGTGTCCTGTTCATTCGAAGAGAAAGTGAGCACCACATATTTAGTCAGACATCATAACATCACCAGCTTTTGAAATTTGAGGCATGCAAGTACAAATGCACACCACCACTCGCCTCAAATCAATGTGAGGGGTGCGATTTTTTGCAAACCTACATAAAGAATGGTTACTCAATATATCATGTAAGGTTTAATGATAGCACTTCTACCACACTCCTTGCTTTCCTGAGTGGTGAGATTTTTAGCTCACCTGAGAAATCTTAAACTCAATGCCTGATATCAATATACACTGAGACTGTATAAAAGATGAAGAAAGAAACACATTATCACATAGAAGTGGGAGGATGGGCAAAAAAGTATTCCAATAACTGGAATCTGGCACGAGAAATGACAAAGCGGATCCAACTCTGTACCTGTCATTGTCTTTCCTACTTCTTTGGGGTCAAGTTCCTCGACGTATTTGGCCTCCTCCCCAGCGATTAGTGCCTCCAAGACATCTTCACTAAAGAACACTCTTCTGATGTAAGGAATGCGCTTGAACCACTCGTCCTACAAAAAAGCATCAGAATGCAGTGGGCAAGACAAATACTTTGCTCAGAAGATGGAAATGACAATAATTCTTTAAATGCTCAAAACATACTCACAATTTCATAGAAAAATTTTTGTGTATGTAGTGAACCCTCGTCAATGAAACTTTTCTTCAATGAGAGATTGGAGGGGGGAGGGGAAGAGGGAATTGCTAGAGCATTACACTTGACCTAAAGACCTTTAAAGGTGAAAAGTGAACATAGAGGATGAGCTGAACTCTCTATATGTAGTTTCTAAATTAACAAGTGTTCTTGTAGTTACTAAAAGTGTCCATATGCAAGCTACTGTACATGTCAAACAACAAGGCCTGCATAATCTGCAACTTGAAATATGTGATCCAGTATTCAGAAGCTTGTCACCACATTATACACATATGCTTGTATGTATGCACAAACACCAACACACACACACACACATAAACAATATTTACCTTTGCATAGATATACTTGCCTGACTGTAACACCCAAAAACTAGGTACAGTATATGACTGGAACAGCAAAAACCAACATGTGTATTAGCATTTCTCACCTTGACTGACCAATCACCTTCAAGCGTATCGACTGAGCCGCAATCCCACAGCAGTCGTATCCCTTTCCAGTCAGGTTCCCAAAACCTTTGATTGTACTGCAACTGTATCTTGTTCACTACTCCAAATCCAACGGATTGGATTGACCTGAGTTTGTCATCTGGAAGACTTGGTTGGAAGAGGCTGCTGGCGTTATTTTTGAGGAAGCCAAGCGATGCTGTTACCAGGACAATGTCGGCTTCTGCTGTGTCGCCGTCCTGGAACTCCAACCTCACGGGCGGTGTGCCATCTATTGCAGATGAATGTATGCAGCTTTAAAACGTTTTTATAAAGGTTCATACACACGATTATTCAATCAGTGAAGAGCAATGTTTCACTGGGGGTGCATTTCTAGAGCTAAAAACCAACTGATTACACTACATAATCAATATTCCATTATAGCGACCCTCGCAGAACAATCTCCGAAACAACACAAATACCAAATTTGACCAACTTGTGTATGCCAAAACTTGATAAATGAAAATTACAGTAATTATGATCATTTTCCATAATTCACCCAAATGTCAAAAAATGGGCTCAGAACTTAGTAACCCTGGGAAAAAACAGAGATGGACGGGGTACATCAAATCACACCAGTTGCTGAAGGTTGGAGTGATCAAAGAAACAAATGTAAGCACTATCCTCTAAACACATCTTACACTGTATTGTAATATATGGTGAATGTTACAGGCTACCATACCTCAAAAATTCATATAAGGTTCAGTTTCTGGTATTTACCTGAGTTTTTTATACCTTTTATTTTCCCTTCTGTCAGTAATCAGACAAAGCTTTATATTAAATGTCTAGACCATATGTCAGACGATATGAATGTTTAGTTTTGCCCACTGAATGAACCAAGTTCATGTAAGCTCACTGGCTGATACGGTCATGTGAGTCTAGATCGTGCGTAAAAATCTACAAGAACTTTGTTAGAAGCGTGGCCTCGGGAAACTCACTGGTGCAACCAACACGTTATCATCCCATCTTTTTCTCTTTCGTCCACGTCATATGATTTTCCAATCATGATCGTCAACTGTATTTCAGGTCACTTCTGTGTGCGAGTCAAATTATCTAACACATGAAACTCTGATCCTTACATAAACTCGATACATCTCGGGACCTTCGTCTATCTGTTTTCCTGTACTGTGTAATGGTGGACTCTTTGTAGTAATGTTAAGCACATCAGCTGAATTCGTCGATCAACAACGATCACAATCTGACCTTACCAAAGATATCTCACAGTATGTCAAACTACTGCGGGTATAGCCTTTACAGCACCTTCTACTTCTTCTTATTTTCACAGTTCTGGTGAATTGTCTTGAGAGCAAATGATGGACTTGTCTTTCTCAACTTCTTTAGTTTGAACTGAAGAGTGCATGTTAATGTCATCAACCATATCACGTAAAAAACTAGAGCACCAATTGGTGCAGAAGCTCATACCTCAACATCCTGAAGGTACCATTTATGTATCATTATGTCAAATTATAGGTACCACTGAGTATCATTATACCAAATCACCAACACTGTACCAGAAAATCTGTAGGACTGCACAATTTTCAGAATTTCATAAACTAGAGCCCCAACATTGCAGAAGTTTGATCTTTTAGACTAACTGAAGTTCATGAAACAATTCAAAGTGCCCCTTTAAGTACAAATACGAGTCAACATACCTAAGGGCAATACAGAGTTTCAGTTAGCATAGCAACTGACACTGTACAATTACTCAATTATCATTCATGCACAATAGGGATATTTGAGATGTATATGACAGCTTAAAGGGGCACTTTAACAGTAGAAAAAGAGGCAATTTGCAGAATTCCATAAAATGGGCCATTGGGCCCACACTGGGGTCTTGGACTGCCAATTCCTGAACACCCTGAAAGGACCAATAACTGAGCATCATTGTGACAAACCATCAACATTGTACAATATAATCTGTAGGAGAAGAAGCATTTTGTAGTATTTCATAAAATGGACCATAGGGTCCACGTGGTACCTTAGACTGAAACTTTTTTGTACACCCCAAATGGAGCACCACCCAGGGATTATTGTGTCTAAGTTAAATATAAATCTATGGATGCATGTGTGAGAAACAACATTTCAAACAGAATTTCACATTATGGGTCATTGGGCCCACATGGGACCTTGGACCAAAAATTCCTGAACACCCTGAAGGTACCACCAACAGAGTATTATTATAACAAACCATCAACACTGTACAAGAGTATCTGTAGGAGGAGAAGCATTTTGTAGAATTTCATAAAATGGGCCGCAGGGCCCACATAGGACCTTGGACCAAAAATTCCTGAACACCCCAAATAGCTCACCACCAAGGGAACATTATGTCTGAATTTCAAACAAATCCATGAAAGCATGTGGGAGGAGAAGCATTTTGAACAAGTGTGAATAGATAGATAGATTAAATTGATTAGATAGATTGATTAGATAGATAAGATTGGATAGGATAAGATTGGATAGGATAAGATTGGATAGGATTGGATAGGATAGGATTGGATAGGATAGGATTGGATAGGATAGGATTGGATAGGATTGGATAGGATTGGATGGATGGATAGATGGATGGATAGATGGATGTAGATGGATAGATGGATGGATAGATGGATGGATAGATGGATGGATAGATGGATGGATAGATGGATGGATAGATGGATGGATAGATGGATGGATAGATGGATGGATAGACAGACAGACAGACAGACAGACAGATAGACAGACAGACAGATAGACAGATAGACAGATAGACAGATAGACAGATAGACAGATAGACAGATAGACAGATAGACAGATAGACAGATAGACAGATAGACAGATAGACAGATAGACAGATAGACAGATAGACAGATAGACAGATAGACAGATAGACAGATAGACAGATAGACAGATAGACAGATAGACAGATAGACAGATAGACAGATAGACAGATAGACAGATAGATAGATAGATAGATAGATAGATAGAGCCTCATCACAATAGCTCTCACCAGCATGCTGGTATGAGCTAAAAAATTGTTTCAAACTTCCGAATGGGAGGTTGGAAGGACGAAAAGCTGTGCAGTGGTGGAACCATGAGTGGAGGTTCACCTGGGGCACAGCACAACGAGAGTGGCTGCACTAAGGTAGATTACACAAGAAGGGTGCATTAGTTGAAACAGGTGAGAAGGGAGTGAGGAAAAGAGGGAGATGCAAACAAAAATTTGATAAGGAAATTGAAAACTTCTGGTTATCGATGAGGCAACTGATGAATGGACATGAAGAAAGATATACTGTACACAGAGAGATACACTGCAGAAATCCCCAAATTCAGCTGGTTTGGTATTTTTTTTCGGACAATTACATGTCTCAACACAACAACTGCACTACCATCTACCATGCCAAGAGTACTGGCAACCTTTTAGCATGGTCTCTAGGACCATTGAGCCTGATACTAGTTCCGCCTTTGCATTTTGCCATTCTGATGTGCCAGGAGTATGGAGGTTCTACTAATTTTTCAATCCAAGTTTATTCATGTACTGGTTCTTCATGTCCTTGTTCCTCCTGGTTTTCTGCTACAAGGTTACCAGTACTCTTGGCACAGTAGATGGGAGTGTGCAATTGTTGTACTCAGACAGGTAAGTGAGGAGTGAAGTAAAAAATCATATCCTCCTTTCAGATACACTGTACATACCCACAGGACTGTTCTCCATCCATTCTATCTTTGTCACACTCTTATTGAGATGAAGTTTACTCTCTGGGATATCCATGAGGATGCTATCTAAGAGAGACCCGTAACCGGCAGGGAGGGGGAAATCCCCACCGGGCAAGTCCTTGTAACTGTCAAAGTCATCCAAGTCGAGGTCAAAGAGGCTGGAGCATCCATTGCTGATTAACTCTTCAGAGACCAATTGTCGGAGGACGCTGAGGAAGAGTTTCCTTCTTTCCTCATCTTCCTGACAAAGTTTGTCCAAGGAACTCTTCAGCATGCCAAAGACGTAACCGCCCACGCTCCGCTCATTTGAGTTCGTTTGGCGGATACCGTTGAGTGGTGTCGTGCTCCCACTGCCCGTATCATCCGCCCTCACCTTCCCCGTCCCTTCCAAGAGATTATAGAAGACATCTTGAAGTTGAGATCTGTCTCCCAAGGGAACCAATTCTCCTTTCGTCGTCATCTGCGGAATGTCGGACATGACGAATTTGGGTACCTTCTGATTCACCGCGCCGAGCTTATTATGGATGGCAATATGGTAGAGTGGGTTCTCTGGAGAGCATCCATGAATCCATGCGGCTCCTCTCTCCACGTGACCTTTACCTGTGTGGCGATCAAAAAAAAACAAGAAAGCTTTATCATATATACCTATATACAATCTGCATCAAAATAAATTGACAAACTCACTCCTAAAGAGTGTAAAAGAGTGTAATTTAAGATGGTTTTGCCACTTTGCCGACTTAAGTAAAATTCCCACGTAACAGATGCTAATAATATAAACCAGCCACTAACCTGGAAGGCAGTAGCGTCAAATAGCAATGTCAAGTCAAGCTATACGAGCTTGAATGAAATACTTTTTACAGTTATTGTACTGTACAAGGGACTTAAAGGGAAATAGGATATTTATAATGCACTGGAAAACATGGCATGCAAAAAGAAAAAAGCTTTCATCATTGCAAACCATTCAAGCTCATCAATAAACATGTACAAAAGCTTCAGCTGTTTAGAAAGTCATGCCTCAGATGAGTTACAGAACATGCATCAAAGGACTTTTTTAAAAGATTGGATCAACAAATTATTTCTTGAGCAACAAATAACTAAATTTCTATCTGTGAGAAACTTACTTCTTGAGGAGACTTGTTTTTCCTTATTTTGAATTATCTATCATTCTGTGTCCACAAATAGTGGCTTTAAGAATGTTATTTTTTTTTGTAAAACAAATGCCTTATTCCCTTAAAATGTAAAAGTGACCTGGCAACATTGATCATTATAAGAAAAAAAAACAAACAAAATTGAAGGACGCATGTTTAAGTATACACTATAGATGTGTGGAAATGCCGTAGGTGCATGTATCAAACAAAGGATGAATTCCAACCTATCTTTATCAGCTGTCCTGATTCGAGAGTACACCATGTAAATAAACAATGCTTTACTTATCTGTTGGTATGTACATTATACTACCAGTCAGAAAGTGCTTTTGAATATCGACATATAATTACATGTGAGAAAATTATACATACTGGTAGAACACTTACTACAGTATACTGTGCATGCGTAGTCTTTAGGTACACTTATCCAATGAGTCTCTTCAATAAGAGTGACAACAAATTATACAATATTAAAAAAAAAGCAACAGCCAACTTTATTGAGAGCTTCTGAGGGTCAAAACCAGTCAGCAAGTTATACTGCTATGTGATTATGTGCAGAATTATCAAGTTTACTGTAAACGATGTATTCCCCACAACTCACTGGTGCGGGTATTCATACCAGTGACTATACTAACCCCTCGCTAATGAGACACATCAGCTAGGGCATAGAGGGCACGGTGCAAAAATGATTTTGGGTCGGCGTTGAGCTGGCTTGTCTACCTATTGCCATCGTGTAAGTAAGGGGTATTTGTCTATGATGTGCAGTATTCAATAGGCTCAAAATGCTTGAAAGTTATGAAAGTTAGTACAAAGTTTTGTCCTCAGCTTTATCTAAGTTTATCAGCGAAGATGTGATAGCAAAAATCAAACATTGCTGTCCCTTCTCCTTAACATAGCACAGAGTGCCACAGGCAAATCTGCATCAAATATTGTACGTCACCCAAGGAGAGAGCTATTGCTACATCTTGTATACTGCACAGACTATTAAGTACAATAATTTACTGTACCTATTATTACATTTATTTTTGTCTGACTCATCTTAAATGATTTACTGCAATCTTGAGCAACAGCGTCTGTACATGTGAATACTGCAATCAATGAAATTATTTGACGAGCTTAATTTTGCGCGGGCCCGTATCCATCATATGAGTACTCTTCAAACAATTTAAAATTAAAAGCAGCTTATGTGATGTTACGATTTCACTGCTCTTGAGATATTTTTAATTAAAAAGATAATGATAATACTAGATTACTTTTAATATTAGATCTGTACTGTGGATGATGTACTGTAGATTACCTAAACCCAGTAGGCCAGTTGATCAGAACCACAAACAAAAAAACGTTATTTTTTAAACTATACTTTCAGTCTTATCATGAAGGGCTTGTGACAAACTCATCACCCATCATCCCATGCTTTATGTTTGGCTTGGGGAAGACAACATTTTCTGCTGATTCTAGTCTTTGATTGACAGCCAATTTAAAAGATGCAGGTAGCTCATATTACACAGCATACACACGGATCCATTGTTTTGACTACGCCATGTGCAGTTATTTCAGACATGCTGTGGGAGGGACTAGAGTTAGTGGTTGGGAGAACTGAAACTGTCTGGGATGATGAGTATTTGTTTTTAAAGAGGCTCATTGAGTTGTTTTGTGAAATTCACTCAATTTTTCTAAACCGGTCAAGTTTCCTTCACATACTAATGACAAACAGTCAAACTAAAATGATCCCAAAGTTTTACATACGTTGGAACATATATGAGTGAGTAACCAACGATTAAATTTGGTTTTTGAAACTTTGTGACCAGCCAGTTTCACATTAGTACATTCACATGCACACAATCAGGGCAAGTACCGGTCAAAAATTCGAAAAAATTGACAGTTTTCATATAACTATTGGATGTGAAACTTGATTAATTATGCTGATTGTGAGTATTGTCGTGTGTTTGTATACTTAAAAATCACTGCAATCTTCACCGATATCAACTCAATGTTTCTGCAGTTTCCACTTGTAACGTTTGAATAATTGATACGTTGGGTCATTTGGAGTAAAAGCCATCTATGCAAAAAGTTATGAAAAGTCTTTCTAACAACATCTACTACCTACATTACTGTTCCTCCTGTTTTTAATAACAGTGGGCCTGATGTGTTGTGATCTGGTATCAAATCTAGAAAAGTGCACTCATGAAGGAAACTGACTGAAAAGGAGGACTGAGTGGTATTCTGGTACTCAAGTACCGGTATTCTGGGAGGCGGTTCTACTCGGTACCACTTTAAATTTTCTGTTACTACTACCGGTACTCCACCCAGTTCCTTTACAAATCTGTCTGGTACTGACTTAATTTATCAAAATAGGTACAATTTCAAAAAATTACCAAAAATTATCCTTCAAATGTGATGTTAATTCTAACATGTCTGATCTCAAAATTATCTTAAAATATGATCCAGCCAAAAAAGTATTAAAAAAAACCTAAAAGAAATTGTTTCATTGTAGCCAACAACCATTCTCTGAGCCTTACACAAATAACGCCAGCTAAAAAATCTCAATATTAGTCTATTTCGTACATGACACTTCAAGACTCGATGTAAACAGCATCGATCTACTGGACATAACATGTACTTCAGGCTAACTAAAATCCAAAACACCTGTTCCTTGTAAAATTACATCAGAAAGATCCATGGTATGTGTCCAACAAATGCTTTTTGGCACATACAGTCTAGAATTAATTTGATTAGGAGAACGATATTAAAAACTAGAAAGCCAAAAGGCTTTAGTGATTCCTTGCCTCATGATATATATTGTAACAAACATGAATCGCCCACATGACAAGCATGAGATCCCACACAGTTATCCTACTTGAGATACCATCTTAGTAAGGTCGAAACCTTTTGAAATCTCGTGACCCAAAATGACCTTTCACTTCCACTAAAAACAATAGGGATCACCTACCCTATATGGCCATCAACATGCTAAATATGAACAATTCACAAACTAAGTATAAGATCCCTCACATTTAGCACCCTTAAAATATCATGTATACAAGATTTTGACCTTTTGTCACCCCAAATAATCTTTGACCTGTACAAACATGAGAAAACTCCCAAACGGATATGATGCTGCAGGGGAACAAATTATATTTTGTCGTGTCTAATAACTTGATAAAAAGGTAAACATGTTTATTTAATCAAAATTATAGCACTTTATTTTGTCGAGTTACAGCTATTGGTGGCAGCTCTTTCGTATTTGATTTTTTGGCGTGATGCCCTTCCCAATGGCTATGAGGTCCTTGGAAATTAGCAAAAACTGATAACCCTATTAAACCAGAATCTAGCATGACTTGCAATTTTGCCTTTAGTCTATTTAAAGACACAACACACAGTACAAGTTTCCCTGGTTTGATACACAGTAGTCATTTGTTTAAAGCTTACCTGAACTACTGTAAAGTGAAATAGGGCGTTTAGAATACACCAAGATGGCGTACAAAGAAATTCGCTTTAACCATTGTTAAACCATTCAGTCTCATCAATAAATATCTGTCAAAGTTTCATCTCCTCAAAACATTATGCATGTGATGAGTAACGGATGCATCATTTGAATTTTAAAAAGTTTGGGTGAACAAATTATTGTTGAGCAACAAATAACTAAATTTCTGATCTGTAAGAATCTTATTCCTTGAAAATAGGGCTACTGTAATTCGTTATTTTGAATAATCTATCATTCTATGTCCACAAATAATGGTTTTAAAAATATGGTTGTTTTCTGTAAAACAAACGTCCTATTTCCCTTTAAGGGCTAAATAGAGACACTGTTTATACAGTAAATGGTTAAGTCCATTGAGCACCTGGCTCAACAGACTGTATGATTTATTCTGGACATTGTGGTTTCTACTGGCAGTCAACTGTGTCAGATAACAGTGACCAATTTCAACAGAGGTGGGTCAGTTACAATTTGATTCATTCAATTAAGCAATCACAGTTCATGCACACTCAAGGGTATTTGATCCAAATGATCAGTAATTTAGTTCTTTTTAAGTTTTTATAAAGCTAACAACCAGTGGTATATGTAATCAATTCCAATTTACAATTCATGCATGCTCACATGTCCTTAAGAGGACAGTGGCATAAGGTTTGCCAAATAATAATCTTTGATACCGAATTTAATGTTGTCTTCATCTTTTCTTTATGGTTACCGAAGAGACTATGTTGGTATGTCCTAAAAGAAGTTCTCAAATCAACAAGAGGATTCTACATTACAAGTATAAAATTCACAAGAAGGACCGTTCTTTAAATATTGTAGATTCAAGTTTTTCACATTTTGACCTCCCATGACCCCAAATGACCTTTCACCTCTGCCAAAAAAAATAGGGATCATCTACTCGATACGGGGCAATCCACACGCTAACTATGAGATCTCTCACATTTATCGTTCTGGAGATACCATGTTTACAAGCAATTTTCAAGGTATTTACCTTTTGACCTCTGGTAACCCTTGTACTCAATAAGATACACCTACCCACTTCGTATGACATCTGCTCAAGCTTCTCTTCTTGAGATATCGTGTTTACATGGTTTTCACAATTTGAACCCTGTTGACCCAAAATGACCTTTGACCTCCACTGAAAACAATAGGGTTCCTCTACTCAACATGGTGCAACTACATACCAAACATGAGATTTCTACAAGCTTCCTTTCTTGAGATATCGTGTTTAAAAGGTTTTCACAATTTGACCCCTGTTGACCCCAAATGACCTTTGACCTCCACCAAAAACAATAGGGATCATCTACTCAATAAGGGCAACCTTCATGCCAAGTATGAGATCACTCAGAGTTACACTTCTGGAGATATCATGTTTACAAGCAATTTTCAAGGTATTTACCTTTTGACCTCCACCAAAAACAATAGGGATCATCTACTCAATAAGGGCAATTTACATGCCAAGTATGAGATCACTCAGAGTTATGCTTCTTGAGATATCGTGTTTACAAGCAGGCGTCACACACACACATACATACGCACACGCACACACACACGCATCCACACGACATCACCATCGCATAGATTCCTTGCCTGCCTTTGGCAAGGAATCAAAAATAGCAGTATTCTTGCAAACTACGGTACGTACTTCAACATCATGCAGAAATATGTGAACTAGAGGATAGCTATTCACACACTGAAGTCAAACACAATTGGCACCATCCTTGCACTGTAGTAAAGGCACAACAGTTGTGCTCCTTTCCATACATATGTACCCAATGTGTCCTAAACTTGTTGCTCCTGGCTTGATGTCATTCTGGTGTATTTATTTCTATGACTCTGAGCTACTCTAGTTTCAGTGACAGGCAAGATTCAATAGGACTTACCTTGATGACAGGCCTATAAAAGGGCCAGGATTTTACCGTATTAATTCGTAACATATCGGCAGTATATTTATCTAAAGCAATAAGTTTTTAGCTAGTTTTAGGTGTTAGGACTACTCTGTACCAACCGTGTAAAGTTTTGTAGCATAATTTACAACACTGCTGAAGTGTTCTGTCGGCTTGCTAATTCACCTAGCGCAGTAACATTACAGTGCCTAGGTGCCTGACATTGGTACCATGGATGTATAAACCTTTGCGCATCTAACATAAAAACCTTGGAATTTCTAGCTGCTTGAAATTAAAATATCCTATAAATCAAATAATCTTGTTTTAGCAAGTCTGAAGTTTCTTTTACTATAATTTGACCCAATCTGGTAGGAATTGCACCTGGAAATCTGTTATTTTAACCAACATTTGCTTGAGTTTTTAACGATAAGATGTAAACCTGCCAAACTTCGCACACCTTACTAATATTTGTGAGAAAATCATTACATGACAAATGTCTTTTTAAGCAAACCCTGTGTGCAAACCTATAGTAATTACCTGTGAATAAGCTAGCAGCAAATATGGTCATGAAGAAATCCAGTGAATGGTCAAATTCATGATTTGGAAATTTGTAACATCAGGCGGCAACTGAGAATAGGATGCTTTCAGCCAAGCCTACAGTACCAGATCTCCTGTGCAAATACAGCAACATAAAGTTGACTAATCAGGCAAGGGTGATGAACTAAACAGTGTTTCAGCTTTCTTTAAGTCATTACAAGGTATGATAGTCAAAACTTTATCAAGCTGCTTACACCATTGTATTTTCGGGCTTATTTTGCAGGGATGCGTGAAGTTTGGCAGTGCACCAAGATTGGTATATGTACTACATAACTTTAGGAATGAAGCTTGGAGATAAAGTATGTCAGCCTATGTAATTTTGTCAACTTTTAACAAAACAGCTTGATACGTACTGTACGTCAATATTTTGCTAAAATTTGTTTCTCAAGATTTCTCTGCTTTTATGAGTAAACATTTATATTAATTGTAGAAATGCAAGCTACTTGTGCGATCCAAAGTCACTCTGTGGACAGAGTGTATTTGCAGGCATAAGCTTATACTTTTCCAATTGATATGGAACATAGGATAGGCGGAACGTAGAATATTGTGGGGACGCATTAACATGTCTCTTCTTATAACTTAAAAAATATCAAGCGTGCATAAGAAATAAGGCCAAGTTTAACATCATGAATACTTTTACTTTAACTTACGCTAAAGACTGAAGGTGGATGGGTGATTTTGGATACATGTTTGACTGGATGAGTTTATGACTGTATTTCTCAAGTTAACATTGTAGAAATGCGCACATGAACTGAGGACAGTACCAGTACTACAGTATAGTACTGATATACTGGCACTGATACAGGGAAAGGTACTGGTATTGCCCTAAATAAAAAGTAATTCCATCTAGTGTTTAAATCAGGTCTGAAATTCAAACGTAGACACCGGCAGTCCATAGTCCAGTACCGGCGAGCGCCCGAAAACATGATTTCCATTAGATTTTGAGTTTGTTGTGGAGTCACAAAACATTTTGCTTTGCATGTTAATAGTCTACTGTATTACCATGTACAGTAAACCACCTACAGTCGAGACAATGAAGTGTTCTTAGGTATACATGCTGAATTTTGAAACACATACGATGTAAATAGTACCGTATGAGCCCTGATGTCGTTGGTTATTTTGTACAAGCACCCGTGTGCAAACACTTGGACTACCCCTTCCATTTGTATATATTTCTACTGCAACATGCGTCAGACTGTACAGTCACTGTAGAAACAGCTACCTGATGCAAAATGCAGATAACATTGATGAACACACTGAATTGCTGACCTGCATGTTATCATAACCATATCTAGTTTCCTCAGCACGATCAGGTCTCATCTGCGGGATGAAAAATGAAACCACTGCACATCGGTACTACATGCAACATTAAAAAAAAAGTGCAGTACTGTTCGGTCAGGTAGCATTTACACACCCATAAAGTATATTCATTTTCACCGAAGAGCGGAACTGTGAACAGATTAGAAACGATGTGACAGGTATTAATCAGCTAAATTGTGTCATTCAGATTGAAATGGTCCCAAACACTGTATGGTACTGTAATCTGTATTATAGGTATGTTGGTGTTCAACAGTTTTAACTATACTACATACAATTTATAAATGACACAACGAAGCCTGCAGAGTTCAACAGGGAAACAGTTACCCTGTAGGGATCCCAAAAATGTTGGTGGCAACCATTGGCAACTCACACAGATAATGTCAGTCACACCTGGAAGGACCTCAGGGTCAAGGCAAACATTCAACCCATTTTGCAGGTACTGCACAACAACATACCCCACAGTATGTACTGTACATTTGACTACTGCAAGTGCCCTTTTATATCAGGCAATACAAAATGATGGAACATGCTCTAGTTTTACTTTTCTTCTTTACTATATTGAGCATGTTTGCAGTCAAACCGTTTCATAAGAAAATGACACACCTGTAGAGCAGTAGTCCACTGAGTACCAATGCTGTATAATTCAGTTTATATGTACCTCAAAAAGTATTGTAAAAAAAAAATATGGCATCTGCATGCCTCCCTTTAAACAAGTATAAAATCATTAGTGTCTTCTGATGTACGCGGTGCATCAATGAATTATCTTTGCTAGCCTTTCTCTTTCCTCTTTTAGGAAAGGACAAAATGAGAGGAGGAAGTGAAAGGAAGGAGTGTAAAAGGACTCCAAGGAAACGGTAAACATGGGGATTAAGATGGGCCATGGAGTTTGAAAGCAGGGAGAGAAAATTAATGTTGTACAGGATACAAAGTTTAGAAGGAGCAGGTGTTGTTTGTAATTTTCATCTAACTTTCACTGCCAATGTCCTACTTGCATGTTTCTTTGCAACTTTATATTCAGACTTAAGGGCCATGAAAATTCAGGTGTTGAAGGAAAGTTATTTTGTAATGCTAAGCAATCCCGTTTCTAAAGTGTGGAGGAAGCCTGTGGATTATACATCAAAAACTTCACATCGTACAGTACCAACAAACCCATCTCACTGAGACCTGGCTAACGATCAAACCATCGAACCTCCCAGTTACGAAGGTACATTTCTTAAAAAAAAACGTGCATGCAATGCGCACCGTATATGTGCACAAAAAAGCAGCACAATTTACTGTACCTTCAAATTTTAAACATAAAAAAAAGTTACACAATTTCCCTAGGAGTGTATACCATGTACCTATTTGCTCAATCTAGAACTGGAATTACCTCCTGTCAAGGTAAGTGAAATAAACATTTTACGTGAGATTCAGAATACAATACAGCTAGGGTAGGGAAGTTATTGATACAATTGTCTTTGGGTCGCAGTTTCCTGATTGTAATCTTGGGACAATGGCTTCCACAGACAATAAACTACATATATTCAGTAACATTACGAGAGCACCAACAACAGGATGTGACATCATATGTGAGCTTATTCTCAGCTAGCTTTCACATTAAAGGTCTTAGTCAGAGGCAAACACATTTTCATCTAATTTGGAGTGAGCTGAAACTCTTAGTTGTTCTGTTGAACACACGCTCTGAATTTTCGGAGCGTCCTCGGCATTGCTGAGAAAATCCATTTGCAAAATACCACTTTACGGCAAAAATTGTATTTTCAATTGACTGTGTGAAAATGGAGGCGTGGCTTGAACCAAGCGTGTGACGTAACTGGACAAAGTCGAGCGCAGCAGCATACATGCTGGTGTTTGAGACTCGTATGTTCGCCATTGAAATAGATAAAGTGGTTGGTAATGTTGGTACAAAAGACACGATGCACATGAAATCTTAAGTTAAACAGAGATAATCCAACGACTGTTTTAGCAAACTAAGAAGTGATGGGAATTACGTACAAAAGAAAAGATGAAGGTACCAGTTCATGCACATCTTTGCAACTACATTCGAGGCAACTGTGGCCCCAAAGATGGGTCTTGTTTGTCTTTGTATGACTACGAGGAAATGTTCAAGTTGTTTTATCTTTCCCTTGTCCTACATTAGTTTACGTAATTATGTTTGAAAATTTGGAGATCATTTGCCAGTTCCCCATCATTCCATCTTACAGAAAGCTATAGGACCCTTTTGTCCTGTTACTGCTCTGCTGGTGACTTTTTCAGTGTGATGGACCCTTCAAATTACACTCATGGCAAACCACAGATCTGTACATTAATGTACAAATTTGTGGTTCGAATACATATACAGGATAGGCCACAGTGTAGTGTAATGCATGAAGGTCTGTGTAGCCATACGTGTAACCCGCTTATTTCCATTCCCTTTAATCTTTATGCAATTCATGCGAATCACGTCTCACAGTAAACATGAAAGTGTATTTTAAAATATACTAAGATAATTGTTACACATCATTTCTTGTCTTAAATAGCACTGAGCTCTAACATTTGCTCTTCTCTCCTAATCATAACAACAACTTCGTGCAACCTAGGCCTCACTTACACTACATGAAGAGCTAACCTAATGTACAGTAGTCCTAGTCTTCACTTGTCACTTAGAACTAACTTAGGCCTACAATAAACATTAGTAGTCGACTTAGTGACTTAACACAGTGAGTGTACCCCTGTAGGCCGTTGCAATTCAGGAAGTAAGGAGTAGTGTTTCTGTGCCTTATGTAAGGTTACACGTGACAAAAGGACAGGTTAAATGGCCGCAAATCTTACTTAAGTCCAGACTTTTTTGGGGGGAGGGGATGTCTAGCATGTAACCCCAGGGTGGTATTGTGGCAACCTAGTGAGTGGCTCAAGTTGTACCAATAGTGCATGACACTTTATACTTTTGGGACACTGGTGGGCATAAAGGATGGCCATTACATTGAAAACTTCAGCATGTGCTGTTTGTGACTAACATACCAATAGCCTTTATATGTAGGGTACCACAAAATGAATACTAGTACTAAAGGAGATTGAAGCTGACTTGTAAATTTTTATGAAACTGGCTGAATGGTAGAATTGTTGCATGGACATTAGCCATATCTGAGCTTAAAATTAGTCTCCACAGATCACAGGTTTACTATGACTTTTCAACAATTATTCAATGGAATGTCTATGTGAACAACCTTTAGTTACAGAAAAATGAAAAAAAGGGGGGAGGGTTATGGCAGAGTCAAGTAGCTGCTGTTTGTGTAGCTATGCACCCTATCAAATGGGTACTGCAGTGTGCACACCTCCCAATCTCGGAATAAATACTGTAGTACAAACTTTTGAAATCAACATGGATATTTTTGTTTACAGACACTGCATATTTTTTTTTCCTTTTATGGAGCCAACTATAGTGCAAGAGCAGCAAGACTCAGTAGAACTACGTTTAGGCTTCCTTCTAATACTTAAAGTGATTACGTGCCCAGGCAAAAAGTAAAAACATTGAAATTTCATCTCCAAAAGTTTGGTAAGGCTTTAAATTACACCATTCAGACAATCTGGGAAAATAAATAGGTTTCAGTTGGTTAATTTTGACCATACGATTTCAAATTCTGCAAACATAACGACAAAAAGTGTAGATTACGATAATGCAGTGTGGCTGACAGTTTCCATTCAAATCAACGGTGTGCTTCTTTGAGCAAGCCAATAGGAAGTATACTAGTATTAAATATTCAGTTACAACTCAGGATCACTGACACCACGGGCAAGGTTGTGATCAGTTCGTTGGTTATTTGTAAATACAGTGTTTCCTTTCACCAAATGCTACAATTCCCGATACCTACCAAGGAGCGACGACTTGAGTAGTATGTTTTTGATACACTAGTGAGACATGTACTGATGCATATTCATCATGTAGGCGGTTATAGTAAGAACCGTTAATTTTCATATATGATTTCTGTTTTTTACTGTTTTTATGCCAATCCCGTTGCTTTTCAAAGTAGTTACTGTCATTTTCCTTCATTGAAAGACATACAGTCCGTTCATGTACAACCTTGCGTGTACATCTAAAAATAAAGAAAAAGTTAAGATCAAACGTAATCTTATCTTTTTTGTTTTTCAGTACACACGCAATCACTTTAAACTGGAACCTGACAATTCCGAGAAATTTAACAGTCTTATGTCGCAATGGAAGGAAGTTTGTTTTCTTTTTCTGAATGCATATAAGTTTCACCGGGATTTGTTTAAGCTGGCAGACAGTGATAAGGCACAGAAGTACAGAGTTAATTATGTCGTATAATTTCCTTGAGCCTTTTGTATGACCTCATATACTGCTAACCTTTGTTGCTTTTGTTGCAGATTGTAAGGTCTCTGTGATATTAGTCAAAAAATGTCCTTGTTTGTTTTTGCGGCACAGGCCAACACAGTCATCATTGTTGGCTATGTTAATACCATCACACACACATTGGTAAGTTCATTATTAGCAAATGAAGTAGTATCGCACAGTCCTATTTTCTTTTGTGCGTGCACAGATTACCAATCAATATCATTTGGCAGCTTGTAAGTGGAACGCATAGAGTGGTCAACAAAAATGAGCATGACAAAAACTACAGTCACCAATTTCCCACAATTGCAAAAAATAATGGAATTTGCCAATCTTGAAGAATGTATCTAAAAGATACCATTATACTGTACCTAGCCATGAAAACATGAGAGTAAAACTAACAGCCCTGCAGCCATCCCAGTTCTACCAAAGCCATCCTTTTGCAACTTCAACCCTTGAATATCACTATTTTAAGCCTCCAATAAAGCCCATCTTGATCGCTATGCAAATCAGTTTGGCTGACTGTCCTTAATTTCAACAAAGTTTCCTAATAGGGATTCTAAATCACTTGGGCTATTCCTTTAGGGTGCACTTACACTACCTATTGTTTAGGAACAACCGAGGTAACTACATTTCTGATATTTCTACAAAAATTAGTGGGATGTGTGGTCAAAGTTATGTATGCTCATTAACATGCCTGGACCAGTATCGAGCCGATTATTGGTGAGAGGATCAGTATTGGCTGATAATGGCATTATCAGTAAGATATTGGTGTCAGCATTATTATCTCATCGTCCTATAGGGGCTAGATGAGATATTGTAGTCACTTGGCTGGTGGAGCTATATATTGCACTGTGCATCCATGGGAGAACGGTTGCCATGGAAATGCTTGGAGTGCATGGGCATGGGTACCCCATGGTAGAGTGACCATGGGTACAGGAGGGTCCTGTTGGGTGGTATAAATGAAAACATGTCCATGCCAATGCGTGTGTGCGTGTGTGAGTGCGTGTGTGCGTCCGGACCTGTCCAAATTGTGGTTTTTCCAGAATAGTTTGAAAAGCATATGAGCGATTAAGTTGAAACTTGGTAAGGTTGTGCATGATGCCAATATGTGTGAGATGTATTAGTTGTATGGTAAATCGAGTCAAATTTTGCTTCATAATTGGTATTTCCAGCATATCTTGAGAAGTATTTGAGCATTTAATGCAAAATTTTGCAAGGACTTACTTGAGAATGTAATATTCAAGGTACTGTATATCACTTTTGTATTACAGAGAGTGAAATTTGCTGATTTTTTTAAAAAAAAAGCCAATTTTACCCCAAAATTTGTATTTCCACCATATCTTGGGAGCTAATTAAGCATTTAATACGCAAAATTTTGCATTCCGTTCCTATGAACACAATAATGAAGATACAGTATATTACTCTAACAGTAAGCTGGTGAAATTGTATGATTGTTTGGTAACAAACTTAGAGCCAGCATATGGGTCAATAGACACCACCTTTTTAACTTTAGCCAAAACATCTTTAGCAGAACTGGCCCCTGTGGATAATGTCTTTTATGAGAACATTATTTTTAACTCAAACAATAATTTTAGCCAGAAACAGGTCCCGCACAGGTAAAGAGGAGACTTATGTGCAAATACCCATAGAGGGATGCATGCTTTTATATCCTGCCCCTAACTCTAACCACTAAGCCTACTATATGGAATAACGAAATGTTATAATTGTGTTATGTGACATAATATGCACAGATACTTTTGAGCCATTAGTTATCGTTACTTGAGCCTAGTAACACCAGGCTATAACCTGAAGTTTGCTACCTTACAGTAGATATCAGTATTGAAATGCTTACCACCATCTTATGTTTGCAGAATGTTTGCCACTCATTTACAACCAGTTCCCTGAACTAGGTCTCTTTGAGATGTGGTTGCAGTAAACTAATACAAATCCCTGTGTGCATGCCCTGTATTTAAATTAATGCATGTTGGCGATGAGATACGCAACTCCGTGGATTGCCCTCTTGTTGTTAAATGCATTTATTGTTATCGGTATAGGTATCGGGCCCAACTTTGGCCAATCGGTTATCGGCAATTGCCAATGTAACCATATCGGGTCAACACTTTCATGTACAAAAAGTGCAGAAGTAACCATAAACATGTCTGTTAACCACCTTCTCTGAATTGAATATCAATTTGTCCAAATATTTAGAAAAACCACTTTCCATTGAGCCTACTTGACCTCTTTAAAGTTGGCAGAAGATACAGTACTCACTTGCGTGATTGCATCCAGGTAACATTGTCTTTAGCCAGCTGGCATACTTACTGTAACATGTAGGTTTTTACTAAGTTCTGATCTTCACAGTTTTGAGTTCAATTTTTCTTACAATTATGTTCAACAAAATGAATTTCACACTAAAAAGCAAAAAATCATTTTTTTCTCAGAAAAAACTATACAATGTGGGAGATTTTTAAAGGTGATGGAAATTCAGACATGCAGATAAGCCTGGGTGAGCAGGAGATGGTCTGTTGGTGATTATGGTGATACCTGTCAAATGTGGGTTCATGACTTGGTACTGTAGATCTGCATGCTCACTAAGCAGTTGTGCATGGTCACCTACTCATATTACTGTAATTGTCATCTCTAATGAATCAAGAGGAGGGATGCAGTGCAAGGAGTGATGTGCATCCCAGATACCAAGATCGAGCCCTTTTCACAGAAGTTGCCTTGTACTGTATGTAAAACAAGATAGAAAATGCTTTGCTTTTGATAATGCAGAACGTACAGTCTTGTGATCACAATAATCAATGCATAAATTTACAATTCTTATCAAATTAGGCTATGAAGTAAAAACATGACATGATAGGACATAACACGTACACGTAACACATGGTGTTTTCACAGTTTAAACCAAGGTTAATTGTCATAAAGAAAAACAATGAGGTCTGCAAATTAAATGTACATGCTAACCAGCTTTAAACCGCTGGTAGTATTATGTCATCTCTACCACTGGCTCCACTACCGTCTGAGGGAGTGGAGACTGCAGGGTCCTCTGGGATCAAGTCTGTTAAAGGAAAGGCAAAAGGCTTGGTCTCACGTACCCCGTGACAGGCACTGGAACCCCGTGTTTACAAAAGGACAAAACCGCAGGTTAACACCGTGTTTTCCAGCGTGTGTTCTCACGTACCCCGAGCAAAATTGAATTGGTTGTGCTACCATAGAAACGAGGTCAAATATTTCACGCGAAGTGCGGTACCGCTAGCCTCTTGTTGTGATGTGCACCCCCTGAACCGGAAGTACCGGCAGCTGTGTCGTAAAACACATGTTGTCTTGATTTATTACCATAAACACGTTGTTTAAAACCGCAGAACCCTGCATTTGGAGGTGGATCGAAATTTGAACACCGACCCTGAGTAAACCCGCCTTCTCACATTACTCGAGCGTGAGGTAACACGGTGTGACCCTGAGTGCGGGGTAAGTGAGACCAGGCTTAGAGTTGACACTGTTTGAGTGGCTGCGATAATTATTTTAAAAGGCATATTGCTGATATTGAGGAACTCCTTCCATGTCATCCTTGGTAATGAGAAAATATTGAGCTAATCTCATTGAAGCACATGCAAAGATTAGAAAAGAGCTGCTCGATCTGTAATTGTTTACACCATCCAATGAAAGCAGAACGAGAGGTCACAAGGTAAAAATCAAGCTGTACAGTAGGGATTGGATATTGGAAAAATATGATCTCTAAATAGAACAACCTGACTAGTACCACTGTCACTTCCGTGAGTCATTTGAAGGACCAGATCTATCCAATCTGCAAAAAGGAACCCTACTTTACATAAGCCAGGCAAGCACGCCTGTCCCTTTTATTCAGACTCCATCAACAGTATTGCTGGTGGGATCAGTGATGAATCCCATAACGAATACTAGGTCAGATGCTAAACTGCAGGAAAGTAATCCAGACTTGGACTTGTATGATAAGTCATATACTATGGCCTGGCACGGTTACCTAGACTACAGTAGTCCTATGGCCCTAACTCCTACGTTTCAGGGCATGTGATCACATTTCCAGTGCCTGGAGAGATTCATTGGAAATACCTGTATTTCCTATTCCAGTGAGGAAAGGAATCTGAACATGTATCCATCCGAGGCTACAGTTGTGTATATGTGGCCCAAAGTCTTGAACGGGGATACCACCGAAGTACTTACCAAATTTACAGGTGTTTATTCTTCCACCGATTCTATTAGTACCCTCATAAATGTTCACATCAAATGCATTTTGTTTGTCAAGAAACAGCTTCTGTGCAGCAGCCAAGCCAGACACCCCAGCTCCAATTACGGCGACCCTCGTCGTTGATGGTCCTGCCATCGTCTGCGTGGATACTTTTTCACCTCCAGTTTCCATTCTCACTCAGTGCAATTCAGTTTAATACTGTGCAATTGAACAACCGAAAGTACTGTGTACGTAGGCTTCAATGAGCAAACAACTAGTGACGGTGCATACCCTTCATTAACTGACCACGCAGTCAAAACACGATGAAAGCTTCTAATGTTGCAGGTCAAATTAAATCGCATAGCTAAACGCATCGAGATCCATGCCATGAATTTCTGTCCACAAACGCAAGTAACGTAGGACTATCAATTGTGCCATGATTGAAACTAGAAAATATTTATCTTGCTGAGACTGACAACTATGATGTTGTCAGAGGCACGTACTCGTTAATACGATCGTCAAGACGTAAAAGATTCTTCGCATGTGTTTCGTCACCAATGCCCAACTGCGAGTACACTGCAACTTGCGAGGGGCGAACATTGATCGCTCGCGCTCTCTTTGATTCACTTGCAATAACCAACTTAAGCTGTAATTAACCTTGTTGAGGAACTTATGCAAGGTTTTTCTTGGCAGCGCCAGCAACCAGAGCAGGAACTGATATATCCTTGAATTTTGTAGCCTTGAGCTCCAAGGGACCTCGACTCATATACAGTTTTCAGGTCATTCACTCCCTGGGCATTGTTTGGTCGGAACTCCGGGACTGACAGATTCCATTGTTTGTGGCTGCACGTTCGATTAGGATGTGAATATTGAGAGAAGTCACGTGAATGGTTAAGAATTTGGCTGCAGCTAGGAAACAAAAACCGGTAAATTACGATCGCGTCACTCCCCTGAACTCCCCCTCGGCCAATAAAAATTACCTCCCCAGGCTGAAATAGGGAGAGTCCATAAAAAGTCTTAGTCCCTTCCGTTAGCAGGGAAAAGTTGACAATATAGCCTACGCCACAGCCATATTCCAAATACAACAATTAAGGAATCTTCTCTACGTGGCAACATTTTGCATTCATTTCAAGCATCTGAATTATCAAAATTTCTAGATGTGAGGTAGAACCCCTCCCACTCACCTATATTTCTCACCAGACAGAGTCGTAGCAGGGCCATATATTTAGGGGCTGTGAATCAAGGTCCCAAATTCCGATTGGCTATCATTTTTCAACCTGAGATCTGGCTACCCACCATGACAGTTTCGGACAGCCTCGGTTATCAGGAGCAGATCTAGAATTTTATAAAGGAGGGCATGGCAGTCTTCACGAAAAGGGCACTACAGAAATCGAAAAATATTGGGTGGGGTAGGGGAAATGCGAAACGGGAAGAAGCTGTGTTTCACCACTGAAATGCAACATGACAGCAGAATGATTCTATAGCAGGACGTCATGTTGTACCCACTAAAAAGCAGTGAAGCAGTAGGCCTACACGATTCTGTGACACCTCATTAAACACAATGGCGATATATTGCACACCACATGGAAGCAACGATTGCGGATACCCAGGCCTATCACCCACTCGGAAAAAAGGCCGAACCACGTACATTTCATGGCGTTTTCTGGAAGTTTATCCGCAGGGCTTTCTCATCACTTTAACCAAGGGCGGATCCAGCCTCTAGCTCATGGGGGGGGGGGCAGTTTGAAAAGGGGGGCAGCATCTCTGACTAATACAATAATGTCTGCTGTCTATTTTTAACACAATAACGAGCCGTACGTGCATGGTACCATCATAAATTAGGGCGCCCTTGCATTTGGATGGTTTAGCACTATTACATTGACACTTTCGACGGTCAATGCAGGCCAAGATTTTCATTTTCTGGCGCATGATCAATTGCTTCACTATAAAATTTTCTTTTCTATCATTGTGTAAATATCAGAATGTGTGTTTCGATATGCTAACACACAAGAGACGTACAGTTAATGTAGTAAACAGAGATGGTAATTAGAGCGGTTATTGATACTAAAATTATACTTTTTAAAATTATAAATTGATACTTGTGAATTTAATAAGTAAATGTGAGATAAATATAGCCTGCCAATATTAACAGCAAGCAAGTGGTAGTTTAACTGAATTTCTTAGGAAACGGGGGCGCATTTTTCCTGTATTTAGGGGCGCCAAATTGGTCATAGGGGCAAACTTCCCCCAGTTGTCCCCCCCCCCCCCCTTGAATCCGCCCTTGACTTTAACTCCTTAAATCGTCCTTGCAGTTGTGGCATTTGCTTTTCCTCGGCAGATTTTGGTTTGAAGACGATTATAGCTCGCACTTACTGCTACTGTTAAAAGGTCGAGCATGCGCATATTTGTATGAACTAAGTTACGTTACGTGCAGGATAGCCGTTATGACCGCTCAACAAAAGTATTTGCATGGCAGTCGACAGATAATGACAAGATTGTGGTGCGGCGCACTGCAATAATGATAGGTGGGTTGAGATGATACAAGAATGATAATTTAATTTTTCTTTTTATAATGAGCGGGATTGCTGTCTAAGTAAAGGGCCTCCGTGATATGCCGTGTACTTAAATTTGCGGTTTCCCGGGTATTCTAGGCCTAAAGGCTGCATGTGCCCAGACTTAGGAATATAGGGATATAGGATATAGGGATATAGGAAATAGGGATATCATGTATGCATTTTGGAAACAATCTATGAGAAATGGTAATGCATACAAGGGAATTTCCAGCAAAATGTATAATGGAGAGCGATCCAAAATTCTCAGCGAAATTTCTAAACTAAAAAAAAAAACTTTTGTCTGTCAGGCAGAAGCTTGAACGTGATAAGAATGTGAACATAATTGCCATTGCACCGTCATTGTTCTAATGATGGGGGTAAACAAAAAAATCTCAGCATGTCAAAGTTACCCCGTCTTACATTTCTCAATGAGAAATTTTCTATGGAAAATGGCAATAATTTGAATTGCTCTTATCTAGAATCTTATCGTACCTTATTTAGAATATATGTACCTATTAAATTGCGTGTACTCTTTCAGCGGCCGGGGGTTAAACTTTAAAAAAAATCTAAGGGACTACGGGAGCAAAAAAACGTATGGCCACCTGCATATACTATTTAAAAGGAGTGCCACATCTGTGGCGGGGAAAAGTTTTGACTTTACAAATCCCCAGACCCCCCCCCCCCCGGAAACGGCACTTTCCAGGTGTTCTGGGCTGCATGTACCCAGCCTTGGAACAAGGACCTTAGGTCTGTATTTTCCTAATAAATGGGAAAAACGTCAGTCTTTGGAAATACGGTATATAATTTGAAAGGATTTTTATCTGGAATTCTTATTAAATCACGTTGCCTCTTTCGGCGTGGTAATCTTACGGTCGCCTGGATGCCCATCTCCACCATCAGTTGACGGAATCGTTCCGGGAAATTTCGGACCGGAAACATCTCCCATAATACTACCAATTCTTGGTTCCCCTTCCCCTTTGGGAAATTTTTTTTAACTATACCAGGTAAGAACGCAATCTGGGGCAATATCTGGCGTCTTCTGAAGTTATATTTTCCCTAAGAAATCGAAACTTCCAGACAAGTTAATTGAACAGTTTTTACTTTCTAGCAACAACAAGTTTCTTAATGACACACAGTTTTTACTTACTTTGTTACAACCGCCGATTATTGCATAACAAAGTAGGATAGCTCTTGTACCGATAACGTTTTGATATCCACCTTGATGAGACAAAAATGTAACAAATAGTACTTTGATAAATGGGGGAGGGCACGAGATGAGTGATGGTTGGCCTACGAGAGGTTGTAATTGAGGGAGTATCCTCATCCGATTTTTGAAAAAAATTGTTCACCCTCTAAGTAACCTAAGATGCAACCTAGTGCAATATTTGGCGACTTTTGAAGTCATCAAATCTGATTGACTGAGATAAAACTGTAAACTATCATGTGGTATCTCAGATTTTCGGACTATCGTCACTTTGACATTTTTTCTTCCATTTTTTTTTTTGGGGGGGGGCGGCGAGTCAACCACACACCCTTAGTCGTGACAGCCCTACCAAAGGTAAAAATTCCCAAAGTATCCTTAAACCGTCCCATTGCACTGAGATCTAATTTAGGATTCCATTCACTTTCAATGATTTCAGCATGGAATTCTCTGGACAATTTTAATGGAAAGTTTATATGGCACCCATAAAGTTCATGTGGCAAGGAAACACATTTTGGAGTACTGACAGAATTAATCACTGCAAATGCTGGAAATAGTCATATTTTTCATTAAAATCTATCAACCTTTCATCATTTTACAACAAATAAGTACAAACCAAATGTGCAATTGTTATGTGTGGGAGGGACTCACATGATATGACTTACTTTATCCTTTGTTTACTTAACTTTTATTTGAATGACAATTGAGAAGTTTATATGCCCCGAGGGTTTTATTAAGTTGGAATCATATATTTATTGTCTTCTTTAAAGTGATATCACTTATCAACTAACATGAAACACAGTAATAGGGTACTGTACTTGAGAGATAATAGACTCACCCCCCCCCCCATAAAAAAGTAAAATACAGACAACGTGCAACATTCCACATGCATCATCGGTTTTGAAAAGCCATATCTCATATCTGTAATATATAGATGTAAACACAATTCCCCAACAGATTGTCATTCAGGATTTCACTCTGCAACTTTTGAATGAAGCCAACTCTTTTCTAAATACATATGTCACTTGGTAATCAATGCCCCATGCAAATCAGTCCAATCCCCTATACATTCCCATTAGCACCCAATAATTCCGATTAAGAGATTGGCATTTATTCCCATGTTTATTTCTAATGGAATCACTGGCGTCGATTTTGGTTGGGACGGGAGGACACGCCCTCTCCACTTTTTAGGGGAGGAGACACTTACACGTTTGTCCCCCCCCCCCCCCCCTGGCACTTTTTGAGTCCCGAATAAAATATGTAACAGCAATATACATTATTCTTAGTGGAAGTGTTAACTTTTTAACCTATGTTCTACGAAATAAACAACATTTTGCAGAAATTAACAAGGTCAGAGAGAACCTGCAATCTGAGAGGTATATATCTATCATTTTTTTCCCCGACACGCTACCCAAGTCTATGTAGAGGACGTATACAACCTTAATGAATCAGGTCACTGCAGTAGCTGAGGTAATTCTGCTTCCTTTTTTTATAAAACTAAAATATAGCCTCAGTTATGGCTAATCATCAAAATAGGGGATTGGGTTTGCAGCTACGAGTTATAACTAATATGCACAACATCATTTTTCCGTTTTGGTGACGAATGTAAATGGAGTTTAAAGGAGGATATTGACTTGTAAAATAAACCTCACAAAACCTTTTGGACTTTCTTTCCCCAAATCGAGTAGAAGCATACCTATTTAACATATTTATATTTGTGGTAAAAACAATGATCTGCCAATGACAAAGTTCGTTAGAGAGTGCCCCAGTAGAGAGAGAGAAAAAAGTTCATTTTTGAATCACTCGTATGTTGTGGCCCACAAGATAATATTCATGAGTATGTGTTTTATGTCTCTTTCTATTTGGCAGCAGGAATGATTTTGGTTGAAGGACATCAATGTTTACCTGCAGATTCCAGGAAACATTGATAACCTTCGAAAAAGACAACATACCATGTTTAATCTAGGGGGAGGTATAAATGACATACTGGTGAATATTATCTTATCGGAACTTGGATAATAGCGAATGCTCTAGCAAATTCCACTGTTTCAGAATGGCCTCTTAAGGTGCTGGGATTTTATATGGGGGTATATATATGGTATATATGGTATATATGGTATATATATATATATACAGATAGCAAAGCATAAATCACATGCGTCCATATAATGGATGAGAGTGCCTTTAATACCAACATAATATATAAGAGAAAAACGTGGTCTGATATTTCGAGGTCCTACCTCTTCCTCAGAGACTAGTATATATATATATATATATATATATATATATATATATATATATATATATATATATATATATATATATATATATATATATATATATATATATATATATATATATATATATATATATATATATATATATTAGTTTGAAGACTAAAGGTGGTTCTCTTTGTTTGGGTTTGGTGGTGAGATATTGCTCACGGTTTTCTAAAGAAATGTCTTAAGTGGCCGAACCAACTCTCTACCTATAAAAGGGCCCAAAATCTAAAAGATTCACTTGGTAAATCAAGGTTTCAAAGTAAGGAAGAATCGTGTGACAGTCAGGACTCGCCCGGAGATCTGTTAAATGCGTCCGTAGCTGCTTTCTGAGCTTATACTCGTTAACTTGCGCACGTCCATCACACGTATTTTCGAACAATAAACAAATCACGGCATATATGCCAAATACATAAAATGTTAATAAGGTTAACTACTGATGACGCTGCTCCTTGAGTATGAGGGCAAAACCGGTCTAGTTGGTCAGAAGAAGCGGTACTTTGACATCTATCATTTTAAAGTACTTAAATTCTATAATTTAAAAGTACATTTTCACTTACAAAAAGTTGAAAATGTCTCACCACGGTTGCGTACAACCAGGGAGGTGTTATTACCACCTTCCTGGTTTCACCAGGACCTTTCCGATGTAAAAAAAAAAATTCCAGTCGGGTTCTGCGTCGCTTTGTTAGGTTAGGGAGTGTCCAACGGCTTGCCTCCAATTTTCATTTCGAGTTTCATCGATGTACACAATATTTGAATATGTATCCCAGAAATATGAGGCTAGAATTCAAACTCCATGTGCATAAGTGAGGATAATTGGTTCTTCTTAAGCGAGAATGCTCCGTGGGTGTTAGGTGACATGCGTTGGATATTCAGACATAAAAGTCGATCACCCGCGCAGGCCGATCTTGTAATGACGTGCGCACACTCTCATGGAATTGTTTAATTTCAATTTTGGTGTAACGATAATAAAGTTCTAGGTTATGTAAATAAATTATTATATGGGTTCTTTATGACTGCAGAAAGGTTTAGTGTGTGCCTCAATGGGGATTACAAAATAGTTTGTAGTCTACATTTTAATATTTCTTTGAAGTGTGGAAAAAAAGAAAAACCGCCATGTTTCAGACCTCTTAAGTATACATTTATCTGGACACTTAAGAAATGCTGATCTGTTTTTACGGGTACTCAGCAATTGAAATGCGAAGCTTCATCGATGTACTCAATAGGTCTATATGCTTTAAATGTGCAAAAAACAGCGCCCTTTTCCATGAGTTCGTAAGAGCCTTTTGCACCGATTTGAACACTTTAGAAACGCTGATCTATTATCAGTGGTATGTAAGGAATGTACCTCTGGAGTTTCATCGATGTACACATATGTACTTTAAATGTGCTCAAAACAGCACCCTTTCGGGTGTTCTGAAGTGCCTTTGGCACAAATTTCGCCCATGTGTTTTCAGGGCATGCAAAGAATCTACTTGCAAAGTTTCATCGATGTACTCAATATGTGATTTAAATGTGAAAATCACGTCTATTGACGGCGTTCTTGAGTGCCTTTTGCATCCCTTTTGTTCAGTTAAAAACATCAGATTTGCAATCAGGACCATGAAATTGACCAGACTGCGCTATTTTAGTGGATGTTCTAAAAGATGTAAATTAAACGTATTTTGGGGGTCATTCAATCCCCCCCCCCCCCCACACACATCCACCCACCCACCCAAACGCACCATTTTCAAAACTAAGAATGTCCATTCCTATGTTCCCACACCACCACTTTCCATTCATGTTATGAAACCTTTCTACCATGCGAATTAAATCTCCGCTAGCTGCCGGATAAGTACACACGCCCCTCTTACTGTACAAAAGGCTTCAGTGTAACATTGTACTGTGAAAGGAAATCGGACTTTGTACTGTGGAAAGGAATTCGGACTTGATTCATCGGATGTATTTCCGTATATATGTATACGTTACCCTAGTAGTAGCGTTATTAGTAGTACTGGGGCAGCACTGTGACGCTGAAGCTGGCCCGCTTTTGCTCATTTGGACTTATGATTGCTGAACAGAATCTTTAGAACCCAATTTTAGAACCTGTGTCGAATTGTACATATACATCGGACAGAAAATGTTTTGGTCATAGTTTCAAGTCAGGCAGTTAGTGTGAGTATCATTTGCCAATTGCACCGTCCATCGACTGTATCCTGTAATCGTTGGGACTAGTTTTGCGAAATACTCTATTACGTACGTATTGCGACATCAGTAATTAGTGTTGTCTTATTTACTGTTAATCACACAGAAGTGTACAGGTAGTACTGTTGTTATGAACTTTTAAGTTGTTTCTTAAGTTATTCAAATGATTAAAAAAATCCAACAATATGTTGTTGCTTTCTTTATCTTGTGAAGAATTACCCAGGCTGTACCAATAACTTTGACAAGTATAGTACTACTACTAAGCATACACCTAGAATGACACATCCCCAGAAAGATGCACCCCTTGCTATTGCTGAAACTTTCTTCAGTCAACCTAACCTATTTTATTGAAAGAAAGCAGAATGACATAATTCCTTAATACATAGTGTGTTGCTGATGAAGCCTGTCAGACTTCTGGTCCTTTGAAAAGGTTTTTCTACCCTTGCCTATAAGCTAGGCTTTGTGTCCTAACTTGAAGTGTAACTTCAACGAAACAACCCAGAATACACCTCAAAATACCACCATGTCTCTAAAATGATGATCCACCCACTATATATAAGTTTACATGATACATATACGTCATGGTCTATGCTACTCTGCCATTTGACTTTGCTTACAGACAGTAGGACTCCACAAAAGTTGCAATATGTCGATTTAAGTGCGTAAAAATACTTCTAACAGCAGAAAACTTGGGTTCAGTTTGTGTTTGATTTTTAAATGAAAAATGACAGCACAGAAAATCTTTTCATATCATTACATTTGAGAGGCACTTCTTGTACTAAAACCCCATCTAAATGAGAGTGTTGAATTTTAACCAACTTAGTTTCATCGATTAAATCCTTAGGTGCGTAATATCAAGGGGTAAAGGAACCCTCAATGAGTGTTCATACGTGCTGATCCTCAAAGTGTAAACTATACTAGTTTTATATGTATGCCCTAAAGTTAGGCAGGCATTGTTGTGATTTACTGTAATGTAAATTAATGTAAGTACACCTGCAGATGTGCAGTAACAGTACATTCCATCCAATGCATGGACAAGACCATATGATAACTTAGCTTGAGATATAATTCTTCTGGTCCAATCTGTTGGAGTCCCTACAACCCAGTCATATGACTTATGTTTACCCACTGTCACAACAAAGGTCTGTACCCCAACCAGATTGATCTGCAGTTATTTTTTCTCAATTCAGGGATTTAATTTCCTCATGCATTTGACCTTAGCTTCTACAGTGATGTAAAATGAATAAGATGGAAGCCATATCTCGAACCAATATTTCGATTTTTCTATAGCGGATCCAGAGGGGACATAGAAGGCATGCCCTCTCTAGAACTGTTCACACCTAAGGAAAATTTTAAAATGGGGAAAAGCAAAGACAGAGAAAAGAAGACAATTTAATTTGGAAGGAAGACAGCATGATATTTGGGGTCAAGCAGGTTGCAGTCATTGACTTCACAACTGCAACATAACATGCAATGTTGAATTTTCCCAGAAGGGAGGGGATGCTCCCTCCCATTATACCCCTGCCTTAGGACTGCATTCCAGTGGCACCCACACTGTTGCTAAATCTTGGATGCCAATGTTTTGCAGTGTGCAACCTGCTATCTACGTACATTCTACATAGCATAATTTCTAATGTCTATGAAATGCTATGTTTTAGATGTAGATGTAAGGTCTGCTATGTGGGAACTTATTTACAACAATGCTCACAAATCAGTTGTCCTGTCTGCTTGAAACAGCTTTGTTACAGTGAGTGCATTAAACACAAGTTTGTCTTTTGGAGACATCTGATACCATTTGAAATCATGTTGTGAGACTATCACAGTAATGCAATGAGTTTCATTCCCGTGATTCAAATCTATAAGAGACAAAAGTTACCGTAAATTACTGCCACTGTGTTAGGACTTAAACCATTTCCTAATTTTCTTCAAACTTTTTTCAAACCTTGCAAGTGGTGCAGTATTTTTAATGTTGCTATTGATGTAGTACATGACATGGCGAAATCTATCATGATGTCACTGAAGTTGGTTGCATTTTGGAACATTTTCTCTCTTCTGTCATTCAATGGCAGAAGGTAGCATAAACCACTTAAAAGTCTGTTGTTCTGTGCAGAAATGTATCAGTTTCCTCCAGATCTGTATCATAACCAGACAGAAGCCTAGTCACCCAGTTTGGTTTGGCCTGTGAATGTCAAGTGTTTGGCATATCTTCAGTATATGTTGCTCATAGAATTCAGACTTGCAGTGCTAACACACAGAACTCATATATCTAGAACTCATCAACTCATTGATGCCCATTCAGTGCTTTATTCGTGAGTTCCTTTAATCAATCACAGCGTCAAAGCTCTTTATAAACTGCACATATTCTACTGTATGACCTCCTTCTTTGATTTGTTTAGCTTGGAGAATCATGGCCTCTCAACATCAGAAACCAAAAAGTTCGTACCATCTGGACCATCAGCTTTTAGTCGAGTTGGCAAATTTGATAGAGACGCTAACTACATCTGGTAGCACAAATCTTGACCAGGAATGCATGAAAAAGGTGAAAAGAATATGCAAGTAAGTTGTTCTTCAGGTTTTGATGTTATTAGTATAGCAGTGTAACGTAGGAAACTTGAGAGATTCAAAACTTAGTCAAGATAGTCAAGAACTTTCTGTGTGAACTGATGTGAATTATGAATAAGTTTCCAAGTTAATACATTGGTTTGACATTTGTTTGATGGGTATGTTGCTTACAGTAAGTGTAGCAGAGGGATTCTCTCTTTTTATCCTTTTTATCCTTTTTTTTGTCCTCCCGTAGTTTAGCAGCAACAGGAGATTATTAATATTCCTGCATTTATTAAATAACTACATATGAAAACTAGTTGATATTTCATCTGCAGATTTTGTTCTCGTGTTACGTTTTGCAAATGCAATTGTAGAAAATGGTCTTCAAAAGAGTTTTGTAGTAAGCATCTAAACTTGTGGTTGCTGTGTACCCTATCATCATAATTAAGACTTGCTGAATTAGTCATGTGCATTTTATAAAAGAAGTTTATACAGCTCATCCATAGCCACAAGTTTCTACAGCTCATCCATAGCCACTAGAATTCCTTGTGGTTTCCTTTATGTTGGATTAAGAAATTTCTCAAAGAAGGTTAAAAACTTATGGTTAATGTTTGCACCCATGTTTCCCCTCTCCACAGAAAGTCAGATGGGTATGTTGGCTATGCCCACAAACAACTAATGAACCAACTTGAACAAGAGCATGCAGAAATAAGGCTTTCTTCTTTCCAAGTCATGAATGAGCTCTTCCAGCGATCCCATCACTTTCGAGAGTTGTTGGTCGCCGAGATGCAAGAATTTCTTCTCCTGACAGTCGAAACAGATGTGGACTTTCCTCTTCCACCTCCAAGGGCTGCAGCAGAACTGCTCAAAAAGCAGACTCTGGTGGCCATAGCTGATTGGAATTCCAAGTTTGGCCAGGCCTATAAGAAGCTTGGTGTTGGATATAACTTTCTGAAGCATTGCAAAAAGGTGAAAGAATATAGACAGTTTAACCTTATTGAGTTAAAATCATTCAAGTAAAAGACAGTTACTTAGGGAAAGTGTTAAGATCAAAGAGAATCTGTATTTATTTCTTTGAAAACCAGCTGGGTTGCTGGAAAGCTTCAAAGAAGCTTGTGTCACAGTATATTTATTTCTAAAGAGTGAAGATAAGCTTTCATGGTAAACAGAAACCGGTAGTAACCAATTTCTGTTTGGCTTGATTATTGCATTAAGAAAAATTCCAACTGTTGGAAATATTAGTAATATCATATAAAGGGGATATCTGAAAAAAAATCAGAAATGATGAAAATAATAGTAAAATATTGAAAGTTACCGTGACCTATTTTTGGAAATCGTAGTTTGATTCAAAGAGAAATAAAGCTTGTGCAGTTAGAGTAGCACTCAATAAGTGTCCTTTGGCCTCTTAGGCATACAAATATAGAACCTGACCTACAGTATGTCAACTTGTACATACAGTATGTAAAGTATGTGGGGGGAAAAAACTGGTTATAATCGAAGTGGGAATATTAGACATCCAATTATACCAGTTGTCCTTGGTTTGAATACTGTGAGAGCATAAGTGAAGGTGAGTTTCAGGATTTCTTTTGTGCGTTATTTTACACCCAAATGTGCAACTTCTTTTTCTTTTTCAGATAAATTTTGACAGTATAATGGCAAGACTGGAAGCAGAGAGAGAACGAGAGAGGAACAGAGCAGAGCTAGAAGAGCAACGGAGACAGGAAGACTTTTCCAAAGCTGTGCAAGAGATGACAGGTCAGACTCTTTTGAAGATACATCTCACTCATTCTCTGTAATATTTTAGCTCCAGTGTACCAACACATTTGTCTCCACAGATATTCAAGAGAAGGGGGTGACCATTTCTGAAAGCAAATACCCGATCGAGAAGTGATTGCCTGGAAAGGTGTATGGGGATAGGGTTCCCCTCACCCCCAGATGTCATTGATAATTGAGATGCAAAATGGCTCAATGCAGAAATGGGTTTTGCTCCATTTGAGATGGCAGTAGCCTATAGTTAACTTTTTGGGACTGTTGTCATTTCAAGGGGCAGCAGTTTAGCTCAGGAAGTGGTTAGTCCCCTAAAGCCCACAGTGGCGAACACTGAACCAGTGTCTAGTGTAATATTTGGTCATTGCAAACAGCGCTGCACAAAAGTGATTCTGTCTAGCTAGTTTTCATTACAGTGTGGCAACTTTGCCTGATAATAAATATCATATATTTCAACTGATAGTGCACAACTATATTATTTTGCAGTCACAGTGTTGTGGTGCGTCAGTGCATCGTAGCCATTGCTATTATTTTGAGATGTACTTCGCAAGTGCAAGAAAGGCTGTTACATTTTATGGCACTATGTAGGCTATGTTGAATGATGCTTAACACCATATCTTTCATTGTAAGTATTGATTTAGGTTTTAAATTCTTGCAAATCTCTTTGTCTCCTACAGAAGTGATTCCTGAAATCGACAAATGCTTGCAAGAGACGGAGTCCTGCTACAACATATTATTTCCAAAAAATTTGTTTACGATGGAAGCTCACTCGTCTACCAATGACAACGTCCATGGAGAGAAAGACCCTTCATTAGACTTTGCTGGTCATAGTCCAAGTTCCCATTCTTCAAAAGTCAGTGCAGGTGGAATTAATGATTCACAGTCGGAGGGTCAAAATATTGAGACGAACTCTCAGGAAAAAATTGCCGAAGCAACTTCGTCAGACGTGAATGCAGGCAATAAAGCTGGATGTACTTCACACTTTGAGGGATCACAGTGCAATAACAGTGAAGCATATCCTGAAAATGAGATGGAACTGAAAAGTAATCTACAAGCATCAAACTCTGCAAAAGTATTCATCGAGAATGAAGAAGTTGAGAATGCCACTCTGTGTGATCAGATTGGTGGGAGTAAGGAGGATGGTAAAAGTGGTAAAGATGGAGAGAAATCTGATGAAAGCGAACGGGAAGCAGAAGAGGAGGATAGCGAGGCGGAGTTAGAAGAGGAGGATGCAGGAAATCATGAGATGCAATCACATGGTGTCAGGTCTTTCATTCAAAACATCAGCATCGATATTGAAATACCAACCGGTGAGTCTATTTTTTACCTTTTCCTGGCTCTGCAGTTGGACCAAATTTCCATCGTGTTCAATTTCCAATTGTGTTCATATTCTTGTGTTTTTTGTTTATGGATTTGTGTAATCATATGTTGCTTGTATTTGGTACCAATGCTGTAAGCTTTCCAAACAATTTTCTGTCAGTGTTCTGTATGTTCCCTTACATTTTGATCCTTTTTTTGGTCTTTTATTCCAATGAATATTCTCTCATTGTTATGGTATCTTTGGTCATGTCATTGCATTGAGCTTTACTGCTTTTTCAAATTGATGACATTTGTGTAATTTGTAGTACAGGTATTAGCACCGTGTCCAGTATCTGGGTCCTGGTATCTGGCAGTCCATGGTCGTTCAGGTACCGGAGCTACAAGAAAATATAACTTTTGTGAGGCTTTGAGTTCGATGTGAAGTCACATTTTTTTTCAGTTTTGCTTTGGGCATTATGTAGTTATGTATGGGCATGACAATGAAGTTGTTCTTAGAAAGATATATGCCTTGTTTTGTCACACATAATTTGCTTTTTCTTTTTCTCTGTGTAGAAGGGGTAATGCTCATAGAAGATGATAACAACACAGACCTTTTAAATGCCCTAGATGATGCAAGAAAACTTCTCAGTTCCAAATACTTGAAACAAGTCGAACTTTGGATTGAGGTATGTATCCCATCAGTTTTGGTTTTATCATCTTATGATACATTTAAAGTAATGCAGCTTCTTGTCACAGTTTTCAATTTCCTGTTGCAGAATGACATAAAATTGAAATATGGTTTTCTTTGCAATCTAATGCCCATCATGTATAGTGTTTCTTGACTTAGGAAAGCTTATCGATTCTGTGCATGTGATGCTGTGAGTCCCCACAAAATTGGTAGATGGGATCTTACAGTTAAAACACACATTTCTTAGTTTATCATCTCTCATTGCTCTTACAGTTAGGTCAGTATCAGGTATGTGCCTCACATACCTCGCTTATTATACTTGCTCACTATTAATGTATATACATGCATTGGTATTGAACAGGAATTTACTTAACTCCTCACTTACCTGTACCAACACAACAAATGCACTCCCATCTACTGTGTCGAGCACTGGGTAACCTATTAAAACCACCTGTAGTGTCGTCTGGTCCAAATAACAGACTAGCACCCTTTTCTCCATTGTGCTATGTTTTTGTGTCATCAGTGTGGAGGTTCAGCAAAGTATCATCTGTTTCCATAGTAACAAACATAGAAATAAATGTGGAAATGAACATTGGCCCCCTAAAAAACTAGTTTTGTTGTCAGCCAACGACCTTAGAGATATTAAAACATTTTACGTTTAACATTTGTATTGTGTTTGCCTTTTACCTGACAGAGTTTCAAGAGGGCAAATAAGACAGAAACAGATTTCTTTAAAAAATGTGTGGACATGCAGCGATCTCTTAAAGACGCCCTTGCAAAGTACAGTGACCTCAAAATAAAGAGAGAGCCAAAAGCAAGGCGAGTGGAAAGGCTAGATCCAGACAGTGATGAGGAATTTGAAGACGTACCTGAGAAAGAAGGTTACGAGCCAGTCATCGAAGAGTCTCAGAGGGCAGAGTACGGTACGTCCCAAACAAATGGGTGTGTCACATTTTGTGTAGATGCTTTGTTCCTTTCAGATAATATTTAGAACATTGATTCTTCCAAAGGGGTAAAGGAAAGAGGATTTGGTCCCTCCTTTTTATTTCCATTAGATATAAATATTTTGTTTGTTTTGAAAAAGGACACATTGCAGCAATGTTTGAACTTATATTTGAATAAATGGTCTCTAAATATCCCCCATATTGCTATACTGTGCCTAATACAGACCTTGAAGCAAACTTTTGCCCCCCCCTGAACCCAGTTGTAACTTTCTTTTAGGATAGCGTCAATCTGATAGCAAAGTTAAGCAGTAATAAACACCTCCCCCCTTTTTTTTTCGAGTGTGTTGCGGAATCCCTGGAGGAGGTTTATGCAGAATTTGTCTGCCAAATTGTCGACCTGAAATATATGATTTGATTGTTAAATTTGTATAAACTCAGGTACTACATTTGGAGGTACAATTTTTGGAGGAAAAAAAAGCCCACCTCAGTATCCTTATTTACTTACATGTGTATTGGTTTTACTTGTATCTTGGTTGTCTGGCATCTTTTTGTTGAAAAGCAGTTGCTCTATGTTTTCTCAGTTACCTCAAAATTTGTATGACATTGGGTCATCGTTACTTGAATACCCACATGTACATTTACCCTATAAACAACAAGTTAGATATCGTGCAGGTAGTGGTGTTGAGGTTGATAACACCTATCAAACAGCACCTGCTATTATCAGCTGGCTCAACACTAAGATACTGTCTGCCACACTGCTACATACTGCAGTGATAATAGTTTCCTTAGTAGTTGTAAAGTTAAGCCATTACTGGGTTAATATGGAAAGATAGAGAATTAAGTTCGTATGTCACTGTCATGATCAACACGAACTGAACGTGAAGATCAAAGAGTTCTCTATTTGCAATCGACAGTGTTTCCTCCCGTTTTGAAATATCACTGCATGGCCATGCCATTAGAAACTTTTATGTAGGTTACACTTTACTATCATGGACTGTATATTCATTTCTTGGCACTTTTGGCTCCTAAGATTTTAGATTTCTCTGGATCCCTGTCAGATACTTCTGTAAGACACCTCTTACACAGCTGCTTGCTGCTGTGGATATTTGCAATCTGTTAGATTACTCTGTTTGGCAAGTCTTGGTTTGCTATTTTCATATTCCTTAAAGGGGAATAGTGCATTTAGTGTGCACCAACATGGCACACAAAGGAAATAACTTTTACCCTTGTTAAACCATTCACCCTCATCAATAAACCTATGCAAAAGCTCCATCCTTTCAAAACATTATGGATGTGATGAGTAAGAGGAGATGCTTCATTTGAATTTTGGGAAGTGTGGGTGAACAAATTACTGAGCAACAAAATACTGCATTTGTGTCTGCGAGAAACTCATTTCTTGAAATAAAGGCCACTGTATTCCTTTTGTTTGAATGATCTATTATTCTGTATCCACCAACATTGGTTTTAAAAGTATGATTGTTTTTTGTAAAACAAACGCATTATTTCCCTTACAGTGTGGAGTTCATTTGTTTTAGTTCCCATCACACAATGCTCCATTCTCTGAAGAAATTGAGAGTCATAACTTCACACATTTTGATATATTTACATGATGTGAATCAAGAGAAAAAATGCTTCATGATTTTGTGTCACTTTAGAGTTCAGTTCATGACGCTGATGATTTGAAAATCAAATCGTGCAGTTAGTCTTTCATCTCTAGGATTACCTCCACTGAACCCACCGTCGACTTCGACTTCTGCATCTTCGTCGCCTCAGAAAGCTAAACGTAAGAGTGCAGCAGCATCAAACTCTGCCCCTGATCAAAAGCATCACCAGGACTGGCATCCCCTTCTCAGCTGTGAGCATGACCCTAAAGATCCAACGTCTAGTGCAGCAACTCTGGCTGTTTTGGAAAAGAATCTTGCTCCACTTGGGTAAAAATTAACGTTACTTCTTCCAGATGCTCTTTGACATCTGTTTTAATGTATACAGTACTTCAAAGATGAGGCACGAGTCACATGTATTGTAAGAGACATCAGAAGTACTGTATTAAATTTCTAATATGTAGGATGTTACAATTTTTCTAATGTGTAACATAAATTATTGTCACTTTATTAGTGTGACTTCTGTGTGTCAGTGCGGTGTCACATTTGGGCCCAGGCTGTTCATGCTAACAGTGTTGTTACTAATACTCTTATATAGTACCCTAAAATGAAAAATTTTCTAGCAGTGTTTGCATCCTGCATAAGCATAGAGCATCATTATTGTGATTGTTACATAACCTCACAATTACCCACTTTAGGATCACAAATCCCCCCCCCCCCAAAAAAAAACACCCACTTGGTCCACAAAATATTAAAATAGTAATGCATTTTACTGGAAATAACATTTGAAATAACCACATGTATAATTCATAGTGATGTCATAATGAGGGAAAAGTTGGAAAATGGAGTTGGTGCGACTCTCTTGTCACTGTGCAACTTTTGCATCGTAGGCTTTGTCTGCCCAATTAAAAAATTTTGGTGGTTTCAAATGATTGTTATCAATACACAAACACTCGGAGCAGATTGAAAGTTTTTGACATGTTGTTCCGTGTTTTTATGGATTTTACAAGTGAATTTTGAACATCGGTAACCTGTTCTTTTAATTGACTTGCCACATTTTTTCTGTCTGTCAACATCTGTTTTGACCCTCTTTTATCGCTACAGATCGAAGAGACCAAATTCTGAGAAGCAAGATGATAGAGCTGAAGTTGACAAATCAGACGCTGTCCCTCCTCAGAAACTTGTGAAGCAGAAAAACGAACATCTGTTAGCTCGTGCTCCTGTCATACCCTACGGAGTGGACCTTGAGCATTGGCAGACCCCTGGTGGTGTGAAAGCACCTGTGTTACTTAGGTAAATACCAAATGGATTACCAACTGCCAAAAGTGGCCATTGAGATGGTAGAAGTGTCCGACCTGCCTGTGGGTAATGTTAATGTTTCCTTTGAACTGGTCACTGCTGGGGGAGGGGATGGGGAGAGAGGGTCATCTTTGCATGACCCCTAGGTGTTTGTCCTCAAAGTAAGAAATTCTGCAATTGGTTATTATCGTTTGAATACATTGTGATTGTCAACGTAGCATGGCCCACTTCTTTGCACATCTGTGACATTCCACATAATAGTAAAGATCTTAAGAGGGAAGCCTGGCTTTGATATCAGTAATGAACAGTTTTGTTTGTAAAGCATTTCATAATATGGCAGATGTGGAAGGAGTGAAAAATTTTCAGTTTTAGAAGTAGACAAGAAGACACACAGAGTTGCTGTTTGACCCTTGATATATTTTTGAATCTTTGCAGGCCAGTCCTACACAATGTGTGGTAGATTTTGAAATCCTTGAATTGTAAAATAAACTTTTTTACTTCCTAACAGACCAGAAACAGACAACAGAATCTGGACCTCAAATTCCAAAGATGAAGAAATTGTTTTTGAGGTTTGTGAAAAGTTTTCTTTTTCTTTTTTTTGAAACTGTTCACGATAGTAAAGTTCTCTCTGATTTTGAACAACTTGGGAGCCTGAAGTTGCAAATGGAGTTAAAATGTAAAGATAGGGCCTTTTGTCAAGTTGCGGAAGAGGAAATTTTGCTTATCCCCTAATGTAATGTTGCATCACTGAGAAGAAAAGGAAGCTTAACTTATTAGTGGCTACATTGATGAGAAGCACTTGATGAGTTTGATTTTAAAGTTTTCACTTGCAGGGGGGGGGGGGGATGATATCAAGTTGAATCATACATCCATGTAGCAGCTGTGAGCTCAAAGACCGATATACCCCACTTTAATACAAAAGAATGTCTTGTCTGGGACTCTTGGGTCACATAATTTCCTGTTGGTTCATTGGTGCGAACTGTGATATAGGGGCTACGTCAGTCAAACTGATCGATATTGCAGATTCCTGGCAGATAGGAAGTGAGAGAAATATGGACCTTAAGTGTTTTGTCTTAGTAATAAGAGGCAAATATTTTGACACAAAAAGAAGTAGTTTGGCTAGAGTATACTGGATTTCTGAGCTAAAAAATGCTATGTTGTAATGATTTAATTGCAGTCATGTCAAATGTAAACACCAAATTGCTGTTTTAGTTACACATAATCCTATTTTGTTAGTGTCACTTTGTGCAATGCCACACTCATCTAACTTTTTGCATTTACGATTGAATAATCATTTTACTGACAAATACTTTCAGTCAGTGTTTTATTTCTTTTCTTGTCGCTGCTGTAAATAATCTTTGCGCAATGTGGCAACGATTCTCCATCTTTTCGTTGTCACCCTTCCATTTGGCTTACAGAAAGGAAAAGAGGAACTTACGAGAAGAGTGTTCAGCTTCACCGGGTCATTCGTCCCGGTCAAGTGGACCTGCAGAGCACCCCTACAATCGGGAAAGCTTTGCGAGAGGATGGACCGACTGAAGGTCAGTTCATCATCTAATACACCAGAGTTGTGTGATATGTTACATAAACCTAAGTGTTGGTGCAAGTGCTGCAGAGATTTGTTGTCCTTTCTATCCAGATTCAGAATTCTGAGAAGGAGCTTAAACTAGTTTGACTGTTTGTTCAAACTTTGAAAATAGCTGTAAAAATGATGGTTGCATTATGGCTTTCATGATTAACATCCAGTGCTATCTATGGTTTAGGTTGATTAGTTTTAAAAAAGTGACTTTGTCCCTCACTGGCTTACACCTCTGGAGCTTTTACAGAATGAGAATGTGTCAAAAGCTGCTACACTTTGTCAAAGGAATCTGAAATTTAATTTGCTATGTGTAGTTCTGACTTGAAATGAAACATGCAGTATTGGAATGGCACACACTCATTGAACTGTTTTAAAGGAAAGCAGTAGGCTAGTACCATGGAAGTAATATTGTAGACAACCTGCAGTTACTTGGTTCTCTCCAGGCCTCGACATAACTGACAGCACAGATGACGCAGAGACGCCATGCTGTCAAAATTGTGTTGGGTGGTGGGCTTTAAAGGGGCATAGATGGGATAAGCCTTATCATAATTTCCAGAATCCCTTCTGTAGGGCTTTATATGAAAAAAATATGGCTGTGTTTGCTTTGTAAAAGGAATGCAATAAATCAAGTTTAAGTTACATCACCAGTTGGAACAAAAAAAATATGTCAGGCTACCACATTGCATAGCCCACTGTTTTTCTGGGTTTTCTACTTTGAACCCCTATTGCTTTATATCATAGGACTCAACATCTTTAACTCGCTACACTGAAATAGAGTCTAGCGTATGCTCTAAGCGCAAGGAACCATAGCACCCTTTGGCTCTTGTTGAAGCTTCTGTTGAGTCCTGTCAATCTAACAATATAGTTCAAATCCTACCACTTTATGTTTACAGCATCAGCTAAGATTGAACTATGTGACCAAGGAAGTTGTTTACCTTGTACTTGAGTTATGATCGTAGTAGGTTCATCTTATTGTGTGCATTAATGTCATATACACATCAGGGTTAAGGATCACTTAATGCTACTTGTTAGCATCTCAAATCTGAGAGACCCATTTCTCAACAGTTAATGCATGGTATAGTGGTGATTGACTTTTGTATATTGTCTTTCTATCGCCAGTGCCCTTTTCATGGTAAAATTATACCTCGAAATGAAGATGGAAGCCCCTCTGAGCCAGTCGAAGAAACCAAAGTGAAGGATGAAAGTGATGCAGCCCCCTCGGAGGATGCAGGGGAACTTCCACTACCAGCTGTCGAAAGTAACTAATTTGCAGAAATGCTGTTCTTTATTCTTGCAGTCAAAGTAACCTCTTGAAGTCTTTTTTACGTTTGGGACTACTCTCTCAGTTTCTGCTTTAAAATAAGCTATGAAATGTGGGATGCGTTTTACGCTTTCCGTTCTTGAAAACGAATTGGTCAAAATTTTGTCAGTTGAATCCATTCATGTTTAAGTTTTAAAAGCAAGAGAAAATTCTTAGGACCACATTGACTCCCTGAAATATTCAATCATGAAACATTATCGCCTCTAAGTTTAATGTGCTCTACAACAAAGTCCAAAATGTTTTGCACAAGATCTTGACTTTTGCTACTATCTTGGTCAGTCTCTCTTTTAATTTGGAAAGTTCCAACTATTTTTGGTTTGTTTTTTGTTTGATGACACAGTGCCCTCTTCAAGTTGGCAAGACCCGGAGCTGTTGAGAGATGTCGAAGCTGCCACCGGGTTGAACCTGACCGTCAAGAAAGGAAAGGGAAAACAAGTTAATAAGAAAGGAAAAGGAAAGGGGAAGGGTAAAAAAGGTGCCACAAAGTACCCTGGACTCACAGATCTCACCCTGAAGACGAATACGTCTCGTAAGAGGCTCGAGAAACGGGTGTTCAACAAGTGAGTCGAGGGATTTTATGTAAACTGAGAGATTTGCATTTCTTTGGAGCAGCAGAATCTCTCATCTTGCTGCGGTTGTGTTGATCGCTGATCATACTGTCTCCATTCACAAATTCATGCTAAGACAAAGGTCCCTTGATGTTGACAAAAATAAATTTTCCCTTACATGTTATTAAAATGAAGGGATTTCTCTTAGTTTTGATTTAAGAAATGCCACTGAACGACAAATTTTCAGGGGAAGTTGCAAATATTACAAATAGAAAGATATAACTGATGATCATGGACTTACAAAGAAGACCAACTGTATTTTAAACTACATTATCTTACTGTTTTACCTGTGATTCTTCCTCTGGGACTATTTTTGCAGTGTATCCGGTATTTCCGAAACCAGCGTGTGCCCCCACGACCGCCTTCATCTCTGAGAGACAGTTTCCATGGTGTTATAGAAGTGGTCAGCGTATTTTGACCTTTTGTTCTAAATTGACCTTTGTTTCTCTTTCTCAAATAGATCTGCAATGAAGAGAGTCAATGCCAAGCTTACTGCCATAGACAATCGAAGAGTCCGGGACAAATTTTCGAATCAGTTTCATTATGCATTGAAGTCGTAATGGGCCGAGATTCAGTGACTATAGAAGAAGCGGATGGAGCCTAGCGTTGAAGCGTGATTTGGGGCTGTGGAAACCGAAGAGGATTTGAGAGGTCATTTGAAAAATTGATAGCAGTTAGTGCAACGGATGTAAACATGACATGTGTATGCCATGTGGACCAGTGGACAGTAATGTCAAACAGTGGCATCGTCAAACTGAGATGTGGGAATTGGTCCTTCGAGAAGGAGACGGAGAAAAAGATTAGACACTTTGAAGTTGTCGGAGGTATCTTCTAAACAAGTGTGCAGGGAACTCTCTGATAGTAGAGTTCAAGCCGTTCATCAAAGTCAGTTTCACCCGGCAGAACTTCTCGCTTTATTGTCTGAAGGTCTGGCCTCTCTTTGGCATGCTATATGTTTTTGTATCACAGTTTTGGGGATAGTATGTTAAATGTTGAAAGGACTTAAGCATTTGGAAATTATCACATTTGAAAATGTTAAACAAATTGGTATACAAGGGCACACAAGCTGTATGTTAAATGATCACTGCCGGTGTAGGGACTGTCAACAGTTGGAGAAATGTAGGACTTCTCTGCAGTTCTAATTTCATGGAAGGAGGTGCTCTAAGAAATTATGACAAGTTACTTTTGCACATGCCATTGTTCTTCTGGCATTTCACTTGCATCATGTTAAGATATCTGCCCTCTTCAGTTCATATGACGGGGGTCTAACGTGTAATAACCAGTAGAACATGAACATGGGTCTTGAACATGAACATGTCATGAACATGTCATGAACATGGGTCTTGAATACATATGTTTATCTTTGGAAATTAGGTACTGAGAAATGGAATGGTTTTCTATATTCACTCACAATATGCCGTTCATGGAAACTCTGTACTTATGGTGCACTCTGCCTCATAAAAAGTCTTTCTAACTGAGCAATTCAGACTTTGATTGCTTGTGTGAAAAAAACAGGTTTGTGTGAAAAAAAACAGGATTTTGAACTGAAGAAAGAGAATGTTAGGTAGAAGCAAGGGCCAGTGCTAAAATTTATAATTGAGTAAAAAGGATAACAAAATTCATGTATACATACATATATATATATATATTTGTACATATACATATACTATAGTGGGGGAGAAAATTGGTTGTGCCCCCAGAAAGGTTTGTGATCCCCTCTGTGCCCCCAGTTAAAAAAATCCTGGCTTTGCCACCGCTTCTTATGAAAATGATGTGACATTAGTTTTGTTGTATGAAGGATTCAGAGGGAACATTTTTGCACTGATTGTCAGTACCTCGCCTCACCAGTGTGTAAGCAAACTCTGATGATTTTAGAGTTTTTGAACAGTTTCACATTTGTAGAACTATACATAGGAACAAATCAAAATGGAAAAGTTCTTGAAATGCATATTTAATTACACAAACATTTTTGTGAGATTCACATCTTCCTCATCAGGTGGTGCTGGTGATAAAACAAAACTATGAATGTATTCTTTGGAATGAGAAAAGTTCACACAAGGAATACCGATTTCAATTTCAAAATCAGTTAATCAGTTTATGATAACTCTACAGTAATTATGAGACTGTACCACTGGTGTGACAAAACAGTGTTTGTAATATCGCTTGCATCCATACTGTAGAGCTATCTTTTGTTACTCTTGAAGAATACACACATTTTCCTGTGTGATGAACTCATTAATCCAGTCATGTTTACTGATGTGGGTCAATATTTTGGGCAATATGATTAACTCCATAATCACTATGGTAGGCTACATATTTCTTTTTCCTTGTCAAGTGCCAAACTTGCATTTGCAGACAGGAAGTAATTTCATTTGATATTGCTATGTTAACTATATGCTTACATTGCTTCATGTATACACCAAAATGATACAATTTTCTTTGTTTTGTGTCTTTCTCTGATTTTGACCAGCAATTACCTTTGAGTGATTTTCAAGTGTTGTAGATATTCCCGGTACATGTAATAGCTTGCAATGATATCAAACTTGCTTTTCTTACGGTTTGTCTGTGAAATTGAGATTTTAATTCCTTTTGTAAATATAAATTTGTTAAAAAAGTGCATTCAACTGTTTCATGTTTTTTCTGGAACTTGTTTTGAACTTGACTGTCAATATCATGTATGTTCAGCAATTTTCACAATTTAACTTTAAACACATTATCATAAGTAAACAATTTGTTGATCTAAAAGGAATTAGAACTGATAAGTACTGCGTGCATAAGGTGACATGAACTTGTTATCTGGACAAAATATTGCAAATTGTCAAGTTACTGAAGTTCGACATCTTGACAAATTTTGCATGTTGATTGTCGACATACCAAGTTACAAATAACTTGTTCTCGCGACAAAATTTTGCTGAGATGCCGACTTGCAGTAACTCGACATCTCAGAAAAGGATTGTCAAATTGTCGAGATACAGTTCTACAAATAGCCTATTGTTGCGACAAAATTTTGCAAAATTATTGTCCTCTCACCGAGGGTCACCAAGGCTGGCAACAGCCATGGCTTGCGTCCTTTGCCAATGATAGACATCCTTTTTGTTCCTCTCTTAAAGAGTTATTCAAGTAGCCAGTCTACCTATTACAACTTAAAGCAACGACATTCAGCGATAGCCAGTGTCAGGAAAGCTATCCATACTTGAAACCTAGAAAAAAAATATTCCACTGATGAGCGAATATTTCAACATACATTAATGTTCATTTCAACAATTGCACTTTCATTAATTACGCATGACCTGTGATCAGAACATCCACAGAGACGATTCCTTTCCTGCTGCTTTAACCTTCGACTCATTTAATAAACAGTCAAGAAGTCAAAGGCTAGCCTATCGTCAACTTACCAAAGAGAATATGGTCGTAGCAGTGACAACATTGCACCAAGTGAGGGGATGGGGATTTTCCCAGTCACAACTGTTACCCCCAGTCCCCCCCCCCCCACACTCAGCTGAAGTGACCTGACAAATGCATACATGAATATGTCTATTCCCTGTTTATTTTCATAATTTTGCATTGACCATTCTGCTTTAAGGAAGTCCAAGAGACCTACTTTATTTTCACCAACAACCCTCAGAGCTTGAGGTTTTGCCCCTTAGCTTAATTGAACCCCCAACAGGTTTTGCCTCTGGACCCCATGAGGAGTCGTAAGTTTTCATGTTTGAAGTATACCTATCCTGAGACTTCATTTTTCATCTGGAGTTATGCTAAAACCTCAGAGTTTCCGGGGGATCTTGCTGCCTGGACTCCCACCGGGACTTTGCTCCTGGACCCCAGGAGGGAACTGAAGTTATATTTTGTCAACTTAGAGGAATGGCCACATTAATTAAAATCGTTTGGAATCATTGCATTAAACTTGATCCACTTTGATAAAAAATATACCTATCCCGAGATCTAATTTTTCACTCGGAGATATTCTAAAACCTCAGAGGTTCCCCCCCCCCCTCAGGGGCTTTTCCCCTGGACTCCACTGTGGACTCCCAATGACGGTCCCCTGGACTCCACTCAGTAAGCTCCCACTCTGCACTCGAATTCGCAATTTGTTACAACCCAACCGTTTTCTTTTCTCGCCGCTGAATCTTAGCCAGACGTTTGCCTGCGAGGTCTTGTTGTAGATCCGACGACGATCACTGCACAATGTTTTTTACGCTCACTTCCATGTTTTTTTTTTTTTTTTTCACTTCTGCTGGTAATCTTAAAAAAAAGAAGAAAAAAGTAGTTCTTTTCCCAGGTCGAGCGATTATTACAGCAAAATACATTACAATAATTAATCATGACTGTGTTACCGTACTGAAAAAGTTGGATGAAAAATCATAACTTTGCCCTTTGATCCAGTGCTAAGTGTGACTGTAATGTAGATTTACCACATACTGGCAGCCTGTTCCTTCTGTCACTCCTGACTTTTATTTATTGTATAAGTAGATGACGTCATGTGAAAATTATCGAAGTCTTCATACTCAGTCATTGAAATTAACAGGGAATTATGACGTACTGAGATAACATTGAATATAATGAAGAACGGCACATTCGTGTAGTTTTGTGGGCTTTATGTACGTTTTTTAGTTTTCTTTTTTTTTAATGGAAGAACAAATATACAGTAGGACGATAGTTATTTAACCATCCACTTTTAAAGATGGGCATCTACTTTCAACTCAGCTGGGAGCACATTATTTCTCATGATGTGAGTGAGGATTTTCGTAATAAATACAGAGAGCAGTTATTTTTAGGATATGCGAACTAATTTCATCAAAACCTGTGGCCTTCGTAATGTCAATTTGCCTCAGACATTCACGCTCCGTTACTTCGGAAAATACTGAAGGAAGCATTAATCGGTAACAGTTTAGAGTCGCGAAAGGTTTGCAAGTGGTTTAGACTCATAGTGGAGTTGGATAATCCAGCTTGACTGTTAGTGTAGTACTTGCAAGATAGTAAAAAACAGTTAAAGGTATGCATCGGCTATGCTTTTTGCATTGGTAATGTCATCTTCCTTTAGATTTAGTGCACTTACTCCTCTTGATTCTCCGTAATATTTGGACTGAAGTTTTATTACCATCTTCTATAAATCGACAGAACACTTTTTCTCCTTATCAACAGAAATTTTGGGGACGCAATAGATCATGATGAAAAATAAAGAAGAGCAAAATAAAAAAAAAAAACTAGAGGAGGGAGGATGATAGGCTAACGGTGATGGAATAGGGGAGGGGTGGGAAATTGGGGGCTAGGAAACTGGAGTCACAAGTGTGATCTTCTTCTATTGAAAACTAAGGCAAACTGACAGAGGCGACACAATTACCACAGTGTTCATAACGCATGAGCGAAATCGTTGATTTGAGGTTTTGATTGCCCATAGATGCGCCTCACGGTTCCTCAGTATACGAGTATGTGGCTAGGGGATGGAATCCGTAGCAGAACGGTCCTCATTTTTGTTTTACACAGGAAGCATTGGCAGTAAGTCTCGTGGAAGGTCAACGAAAATCTTGGATATTCGTGTCCCTCTATTCCAACCCTAACGCTGAATTTAAAAAAAAAGAAAAATCCCCCCAAATCCCTCCAATATTTTGTCACATTACAATTTAAAAAGTGCGTCGCTGTCAATTCTAGTACTTAAGTACGTCATTTTCATTTTTTAAAATGTTGTTACACTACGGGTGCATGCAACGAACTCTTGTTTTACCTTGGTGTTTTCCCCTAACAATTCAGTGGGGTTCTGCTTAGCTTCGTTGCGTTAGATAATGTCCAACCACCTACCCTAATTTTCATTTTTATTCTGAAGCTTAAAATGGGTCATTATAAGCCAATAAAAAAGTTGGGTCTAAAGGTAAGTTCAGCCCCCTCCCCCTACTATTTACCAACTGTTACAAGAATAAATGAAACATGCATAAGTCATTTTGATTCTTGTCTCATCTCATCTCATCTGATATTTATTACTATTTTTCATACATTGATTTTCATCTCATTAATTTAAAACTTGCAGGCATGAGATCCCTACTTCAAGGCTAGGTTCATGTAGCTGGGAACACCCGCGGGAAGTGCCGTTTCCGGCCATCAATTAGAGGATAAATAAATTGAGGAGAGAAAATAAAAATATGATTGATTAGGTTAAGTTACTGTTACATGTCTTAGTTTTACAGGTCTTCGTTTCATAGGTCTTAAGTTTACAGTTCTGAGTTTCACAGGTCTAGGTCTTGCAGGTATGTCTTAGTTTTACAGGTCTTTTATGGGTCTCGTTTTCAGTTGTTCTGTCTAGTAATTTTACAGACACCAGCATTTCTTGTAACTGTTAAAACGGCTCGCCATAAGCCTACTGTCCGTCATTTAATCACGTTACCACGTTACGTTGAAAGCTGCGCGCGCGCGAACGTACGAGTGACTACGAAGAGCTGTCTTGTCTATAACCCAGCGTAGATTGAACTTCTGGATATTCCTGATTTGTATATAGGCTAAGCCAAGGCTAACATATAAAGACTAATTTGAAAAGTGTATCGTCCATTTTATTTTGAAGGTCAGGTTTATGAAATACCTTTTATATTTTTATAACGATCTCACTATGCGTATGACGTTCTTTGGCAGTCGTTGGCTAAGGTTAGACTTGCCTACGTTATATAACGTTACTCGTTAGGCTTAATGACCATTAGGCCTAGGACTCAGATCCATACTGTAGCCTGTGTAGGGTAGGGACATTTGCAAAACATGAAACCAGTCAAAACCAACCAAAACCACCCACAAACAGCCAAAAACACCTTAAAACGGGCATTTGTAAAACATGACACCAGCCAAAACCAGCCAAAGCTTCGGTGGTTTCCGCTGGTTTCGACTTGTTTCATGTTTTACAAATGCCCCTGGCCAGATAGTTCTAACTGGTATTCGAGTTGAAAGCACTTTATATGCCTGCAGTAAAATTAAGACTTCATCACCAATGCCTACTGCCGGGTGCAGTATGAAACTGACGTTATCATGTTGCTGGTTGAAGCACTTGTTCAATGTTGTGACAATGTTCGAAATGTTCTTGTAAAGTCTATAATATATGAAACTACATGTCAACAACTTTCAATCTGCTTTGTCTTTGTGTACAGTATCAGTAGACATGCATCATTTGAAACGACCAGAATTTTTTAATAGGAATAAGGCCGACGAAGCCTATGATGAATGAAGTAGCACAAAATGAGGGACAACAAAACTATTGTAGGACTTTTATGTCCTCATGCCAAGATGAATTACTCATGAGGCCGCCTTGAATGTTATCATAAAATGCATTACTATTTCAATGTCTTTGTGGACCAAGTGGGTGTTACTGTTATGGGTAAATGCCAAGCTTGTATGGTCATTATTCGAATATTCTCTGTATTTGGCATGTAAATTGGGATGGTCTGAAATATTCTTTTAAATCAATGAAAATGTCCTTTTGATACAATGATGGAGAGAAGTTAAACTTGCAATGGTAGAATTTGTGCTTGAGTCCCTGGCCAGTACTAGTTAGTGACCTTTTTGTTTAGTTTTAAAGGGAAATAAGACAGTGAGATACACACACACACATGGCATACATAGGAAATAGTTTTAATCATTGTGAAACCAGTTAGTCTCATCAATTAACATCAACAATAGCGTCATCTCCTCTAAACATTGTGTATGTGGAGAGTTACAGAAGATGCGTCATTTGAATTTTGAAAAGTTTAGGTGAACAAATTATTGTTGGGCAACAAATTACTGCATTTCTATCTGTGAGAAACTTATTTTTTGAAAAGGAGGCCACTGTCCTTCCTTATTTTGAATGATATATCGTTTTATTTCCACAAACATTAGTTCTAAGAAAATGATTTTTTTCTGTAAAACGAATGCCTCATTTCTGTTTAATACTACTGTACGTGATGCAGTACAAGTAAGAAACATGGTGCAAATTTCTGTGCAATTTTGTGCAGAAATTTCAAGGGAATTAATTTCTGGCAAGCAAACATTGAAGATTTTCCAGTGCAATCAAAGTGATAGGCCTCTGATGGATAAGGCGAACATGTGCAACTGAATTACAGTCTTACTGTGCATAAGATACGGTTACTCAGAAAATGGCTGTATAACCTCTCTTGCTACTGTAGAGAGAGTATGTAGGAAAATATAAAAGTTTCTGTAGCATTTGACAAGTTTGCAATAGGTAGGAAAAGGAATCATAATTACTGGCTCATATAAATGAACTCTTGACAAGGGTTTTAGATTTGATGTAAATTACCGTCTTGAAATTTCCAGAAAGGTCCGATCGAAACACAGTCAAGACTCAGGGTCAGCATTGGAAATTGAAAAAAAAACAAAACAAAAGAATTTGTGTAAGAACCTTGTTTCACTCCATCTCAAGGTTGTATTAACAATAACTTGGCAGCACATTGTTTTCCCAACTTTCTTCACAAATTTTCTACTTACAGTATGTGATATACTGCAAATAACAATTACAAGTGTGTAGATGTTCAATATGCCATACAGTACGGTACAGTTACCAGCTGGTACAGGATTGGTGGAGTCAGCCCATTTGGGAAGTGAAAGATTTTGCGGGCGATACTGTATATGACTAACTGTATTATATACATATTTGTGTAGAAAAATGATTTGTTCCTCGTGCTTTACCTTGAATGTCTGCCTGTGGTAGCTATGGGCCTCAAGAAATACATTGGATTATAATTTATACCTCATTTTCTGCATGTTTGGTGGCAATCACTAACTTTAGTATACCTTTCAGGACCAGTGGATTATATTTTGGATACACTCACATGTTACCATACCATTGCATGGGATTTGAAATTTTGAGTTAGGAACAGACACCCCTTTTATTTGAAGGAACAAAAGTTATTTATCCATTGTTTTATCTCCTTTGACACAATATGTGGACATTTCCTCAGGTTCTTTTGCAGTTGTTGACTGCTTTCTTGGGTATGCAACAGTGCTTCAATGGTATCTGCATTTGTGTACACTGTGCTACACAGTGATTGGTTTGAAAATCTGAGTGTATATATGTTGGGAAGGGGGCACTAGGGGGGTGGTGGGGAGGAATAGAGAAAGTGGAGAATAAAAGAGAAATGAAAGAACAACTTGTAGATGTATAGTTCCCCTTCAAGCAAATGTCAGCATTCTAGAAAGTTTACATTTAACCATCAGATATATGTGCAGCTCAAACAAACTGATAATGGAAGAGAGGGAGAGGTGTAAGGGGAAGTATGGATATGATGTAAGTATGGAATGAGTATGTGGGGATGTTGGAATGGGTGAAGAGGGAGGAATGGAGAAAGTGCATGGAGAGCAAAACAGGAATGACCAAAAGATCCTTAAAGGCAGTTCCTTTTTGTAGAAAGTTCACATTTAATAATCCGATGTGTCCAATTTCAACAAAATCCCTCGGTTAAATGGGATAGTGGAAGAGAGAGAGACTGGGTATAAATTTCTTTAGGGATCTCTATACTTTCTTCAAATTCTAACATATGTGTTGTGACTTCAAGGAATCGTCACTTTTTTTATGAAAACCTTAGTATATGTAGACATGCCCTCATGACGTTAAAGTTGTGCTGAAACCATGCTAAAGCGCTCAACAGACCCTCTTTCATGCCCAATTACACATGTATTAGGATGGACATGACACCTAATACCCCTTGCCAGGCAGCTCAAGAAAGTCTAGACATTGGATTGACACACCTGAATTACTTTAGGAGAACGACATTTAATTGACCATGTGGATTATCACAGCATGGGGTGATAAAAATGACCTCAGGCTATGACAATTTGCAAGAAGTTGAACCTCAGTAGAACAAAAGAAGACTGAGGTTGAAGTCAATCCCATTTTAACGTACGAATAATGGCATGTGGTAATCATTGATTAGATCATGCTTATTGCTCACGTTTTATCAAAATTTAAGTCATAATTCTCATCACCATTCTTTTATTCAGCTAGTAACTCTGTCTCTGGACAAAATGGTGGCCGCTTGATCGGACCGTTTGAGCAAACCAATGTGTCTCTTGTCCGGGGCACTGCGTACGCTGCCAATGAAAACACCATCATAATAGAGGGGTTTTCATTTCTGTCTGCTACATCTGGTATGCAAATATTTCAATTACACGATCATAGTGAATGTCTGCTTGTTAATATCTGACTTAGCCATGTCTGTCAATCAGTCTCCATCTGTCTGTCTGTCCACATCTGTCTGTCTGTCTGCCTCTCCACATTTCTCTATCTGTGTGCCTCTGTCTGTGATTTCTGTCTAGATATCCCTTTACTGCATGTGGTTTTGTGGCAGAGCACATTCTTTTTGCATTGAAAGTGTGATTTGATCCTTTTTTGACCAGATGATGCTTTCTTCTACATCGGACAAGAGCTCGGGCAGAGACCACCCATCCCGTACGAGGAAGGAGGGTAATTACTCATCCTTCTTATATTCTTGGCTAGGAAACAATACCTCTGAAACTTTAGGAAGATGTTTGCCAAACGCTTCTGCTTCATTTTGATAAAGATATTACCAGGGTTTCCTTCTTCTTTCAATATAATATCTGAAACTAATACAGATTCATTGCAGTAAGACTGGTGTTCCCCTTCAACTACAGTTACATATGTGTATGTTGCTACATTACATCTTATTTTGCAACATATGTTTTTATCCTGTTCTCTCTCATAAATGAACAGTTTCAACCATCTTTTTCTGAATCTAGGTTGGCCCCCCTGAGAAACTTCATCAATGAAAGGGTCGTTATACGTTTACCAGGCCAGAGTATCAATGACTTTCAGATACTGTATATTTCAACTGACAACTCACAGGTAACATTGACTGCGCTTTGAATCAACAAAAATTCATTTTATCCTTTTCTTGTGAATTGCCATTGCTCTGGAAGTTCATATTTATTCAGTCTTGCTGCACCTATTTGTCTCACTGGCAATGAAATTGCAGTTTTGGCCAAGAGGGACAAAGGAGCTGCAAAGATTTACTGTTACTGATAGAATTAAGCTATTTTATCTCCTTCCTGGATTTATAAATTCTACCGCCTTATTCATACATTACTTATTTTTCTGGGTTTATAACTTCTATCCTTGGGCTTACCACTCATATTTCCTTACTTATCCCGCTCCTGTGTGGGTTCATAACTTTTTAACTTGCATTAAATTGGTTCTTTGCCACTCTCAATAAGACTTACTCCTTACTCAGAAGATAATGATATAAATGCTGACAAACTTTTAAAACGCTCCCATTTGTTTTCCTTAACATTCACATGGAAAGATTTGAAAAGGCTCCATAGAACTACTGTAACTGCCTCTGTCTGTGAAGAGAAGAAAAATTACTAGACTACAGTGAATTGCCAAATAGCTTTGATCTCGACCATTTGATCCTCACCCCAGTTTTAATCCCAAATGCTGTTTTTCTTTTTTGTCCCCACCCTAACATTTTTGATCCTCATGCTGATATTCTATGAAGACATTCAGAGTTTCAGTGACATGAAGTCACTCAACATCCTGAACATTTTCGTCTGTTGTGTGTGGCTGATCATGGTTATCAACCTGTGTTCAGTTTGTTGTATACTACTAGCATGTAAACTCATGAATAGACCATATGATAAACAAAAGTTGCAACAGACTGTATACTTTTACATTATGAATGTTTCAGCCAAGAATTTGGAATTTATGATTGTGTCATACCTAAATATTCAAAATTAGTTCTGTTCAGCAGTTTATCATTTCTGTAAAAGAGAACTCTGTACAATTTGCTTATCTCTATTACAGAACAGTGTGGGCAATTTGATCATTCCTGAGGGCCTAGTGTTACCAACGGAGAGAAGAATTGGAATCCTCGGTCTGACGCCGATCGAACGTGATGTTCTCGCCAGGGACGTTGTAGTCATCAATGACAGGCAGCTCAGGCTTGAGAGCTTCAGCTACGATGGTGAAGCACCTGGTACGTCGTCCATCGTCTTTCGAATGGCAAACTTAAAACTGTACCACCATAGGCGTAGTTGCTGCAATTGTGCGATATAATTGATCAATTGTTTCAATACAGCAAAATGCCGAAACTGTTTATCAAAATTTATCCAGTAGAACTTTCAGTGCAAGCATAGGATGTGTACTTGGATTTTCCTAAAGTAAGCTTGCAGAAATTAGCAGCTTTTCGATATCATCCATTAAAATGAAATTTCACAATCTGACGGCAGAGAACACGATATCTCAAGATCGGAAGTTTGGACAAATCTCATATTTGGTATGTAGGTGTTCCATACTGCATACAAGTACCCTATTGTTTTTGGTGGAGGTCTAAAGTCATTTGGGGTCAGCAGGGATCAAATTGTGAAAACATTGTCAACATGATATTTCAACATGGGAAGCTTGGACAGATACATATATTTCGTTGTATAGGTGTATCTCATTGGATACACAATAATTCTGTTGTATTTGATAAAGGTCAAAGTTCATTTGATTTCAACAAGGTCTGATTATGAAGTTCTCTCAAATGTTATATCATAAGAAGGGCAGCTTTGACAGATGTCTTATTAAGTATTTGATTGAGTACAAGAATCCTTTGGTTTTTAGTCAAGGTCAAATGTTATTTGAGGTCAGTGTTGTCAAGTTGTAAAAACTTTGTAGACATGATCTCATGAAAGGAAGCTTGTACAGATCTCATATTTCATCTAAGGCATAGGCAGCTTGTGACACTTCCTGATGCTGTAATGTAAGATTCAGAAAAAAATGCATCATAATTGGTCATCAAAACCACAATGCATTTGTGCATTCATTTCTCAAAATCATATGCTGCACCTGCCGGCAGTGTGACTGTAACAAGTTAGACCATCTCAGAACTTGCCTCTCTGGTAGACATCTACTGTACAACTAAAGTGTAAGTGGTAGACACAATACTGGAATGTTGGTGTAATGGTGTACTCTTTGTCCTACTTGGTAGTTTCAGTGGACTATATTTTATAACCTCTGGCATGTGAATCCAGGTGTGACTTCGCTAAAACGTGAGTGATCTGACGGCCCTTTGTAGCTTGTATGTCTATGTATATATATATATATATATACATATATAGATATATCACATGCTCTAGTAACCTCAAGGCTTTTAGCACCATTGTGGTACCTTTCAAGGCAATAGTCTGTTAAAAGTTATTGACTTTCCTTGTAAATGTGTGAATTCTCATGAACCTTGGAGGGAACCAGTGCAGTCATCTCATGGCCACCTTATAAAAACATTCAGTCTATAGGGTGATGAGCTAAGAAGTCAAAATGTCTTGCACACATCAGGCATACATCTGTCTTTTATCAATGGCTTTTTGTGTGCACAAAGACAAAAAGGAGACACTGTCAAAATCATTGAAATACGATTCCAGAATATTAATTCCAGCCGTAACTTGATAGTTTGATTCCTGGTTTGGAGATTCTAATTATTCACATTCAACATGATTGTCAATCTTTAAGAGGTTAGACTGATGTCATTTAGGGGGAAAGGTACAGCTTTCTGGTGGGGTTTGGGGTGCTGTAACAAACATCATAACAGCTATGTCTTACATATACTTAACCTAGATTTTTTTTTAAAGAAGCTTGTTCTATAGAAAACCTGTCTACTGTGTGTAAATGAGACATTGAGATGGAGGGGTGAGTGGTCAGCAGTGAGGAGAGAGACAGTTCATGTCCCTCTCTTATTTCCTGCATGTTATCATCATGAAGGATATACTGATAATGTTTACTCCATATCTACAGCTACTTACTTTAGGGTCGGTCAAGACACGCCATCTAACTTTAGTCGAAGAGTGGCAGATGAGAATGGAATCATGTAAGCTGAATGCAATTAACTTTTTGATTTGTTTGTCATTTGCTTTGCTCAGGTTAACAGAGTGCAATCATGCCACGAAGCTGGGGGAGGCATTTTTGGCAACATGATAGAAACATCTTTGTGGTAGTTGTCCACTCAGATCTTGAAATAGCTTAGAATAAAAAAAAAGGAAGTGATTTGATATACCTTTGGAAGATTTGTACAGTTGTAGAACCAAATAAATGGAAACAAGAACATTGTTGAGAGGCATTTTACAGCATGAACCTTCTCAAAGATATCACATCTTCCTTTTCAGACTATTGTACAGGTATATGTATATGCAAAAAGTTTGAAACATAAAATACACAATGTAAACCAAAAAAAAAGGAACAAAAAACATGACTTTAGACTGCAGTTACTCATCAGTAGTAGGCTGTTATAGGCAGAAGTTAGAAAACAGATAAATTATAAGATGTGCCATACTGTAGTAATTATGAGTGTGACGGAATCATGTTTGTGAATACTTGAAAAAGCTGATGTTTGTTTACAGTGTTGGATCATTGTCATGACGGGGTAATTTGACATACCTCAAGAAAAATGTTTCTTTGGAAGGGATTGTTTGTATGCAATAGATCAACACACATGAAAACTTGCCAAGGTAAGGTGACGAGGATGATTTGATTGTTCAAAGCTGCAGTGAATTCTTGCTTTCATGTATCTTTTGTTGATATGAGATTCTCACAGGGTTTACACAAGTCTCGAAAAACCTTGAATGTACTTGAGCTTAAATCTGTCATTTTCTAGGCCTTGAAAGTGCTTGAATTCTGTTCTTTGCACCAAAGTCGAGTGAAAAAGTGCTTGAATTTTAGTGTTTTGAAATATTACTACGCTCAAGCATGACAGTTTATTTAACAGTTCATCGCTATGACTCAAGTGTTTATTAGAATTTCATGCCACTGGAAGAGATTTTCTGGGTGTTTGAAAGCTTTTTCATGTCCTTGACTAAGTTGTACCTTGAAAGACCTTGAAAAGTGCCTGATGTTTTTCCTCAGAGAAGTATATATGAAAGTGTCCTCTTTAGAAGTGTCTATTATTTACATCACATGCCATTGTGTGAGATACCCATTAGCGGCATCGACTACTGAGCTGTTTGTTTGTTGGATTTCATGGAGCTAGGGCCTCATGAATCAGAGCTGAAAAATCTTTGATACGAACAAAGTAGAAGTGCAGAAGGGATGGCTTAAGAATCACCTCATGTCATTCAGTCACTCACTTATTTTACTTAACAAAAGTTTTACATCAAATCACATAAGAACATGTAAGTAACAAATATGTGAAAAGAAACATTGAAGCACGAGCTGTCTTTAAATCTGACAGATCACAGGATACAGCTGAAAAAAAAAAACATTCTGCCACAGTTGTTCAAACTGTGACACGTTTTTCTCCTTCATCGTTGTATGCTAGAGAATGTATTGTTCACACACTGCAAGTATGATTAAAATATTTGGAGAAATTGTTGCATCTCTTGATGAACTGGAAGCAGAAACCAGAACCAACCAGCATAAACTTGTTTTAATCGTAAGTACTGTGCAACATCAGTGCTAATGTATGTATCTCTTCTGTTATGTATTTATGTTAACTTATCATGCAAGCATTTTACACAGTGACTTCAGATGACTGCTTGCCACTAACTGTCTTTGCATGTGTTCGAATGACAAAAAGCACGCTTGTAATATTAAGGAAATTCCATGCGTTTTACACCAGTGCTTCAAGTAGCAGTCACATTTTTGTTACAGAGACCAGCCGCTCTCCAGATATGATGAAAGGACCATCGTCCTGACGTTACCCGACGGTCTGACAGTCTTTGGTATAGACTACCTCAGAGTCTGGAGTGAAACTCTCATGGTCAGTTTTGGCCATGTCATGATACCAACAGACCTGGACCCCCAGTCAGTACCTATGGCTCTCTTCACGACAAAAGTAAGAATTCTTTTGGTTTATACATCTTTCAGTGGTTTCTGCATGGTTAGTCTATGTAAAGGGGTAGTGGAGTTAAGGGTGGTTGAAGCAGGTAGTTGTGATAGTGTAGATTGTCCAGCCTGAGCAGGCCTGTTGACACTCTAAGCTTTATATATAGTAGCTATATTAATCTACTCACAGGTTGCCTGCATTTATAAATACATTCATTCTTTACTTCCAGTGTAAATTTGTCACCAAATTTATAAAAAGGATGAAACATAACATTTAGAGAGTGAGAAATTAAGAGACATGAAAGTGAAAGAGATTCACAGTAGCAAAAGCACACTGAAACACATAAAATGCAAAGAATTAGTGCACCATAAAAGTTGTTGGAAAGTTACCAACTTTAAAAGAAAAATTGATCCAAAACACTGTTTTAAATTTAGGACCTGTTGTCATGGCACAAATAGGTATATTCAGACAGTTACAGATAACCTAGATACATGCCAATGGTTGAGGCACAGGTCTAGAGAGGCTGCACATGTAGCTATAGTCAGTAGGACCAAAGTACAGGTACAGGCAGGCTACTTTACATTCCTGTATAATCAAGGTGCATACATAGTCTCATGAGTGCAAATATGTACACTGGCCAATATTCAAAGGTTCTGGGAGACCTTTACACATGACGATTTACGTGGAAGATGGCCACGCAATTTCTCAGTATGACAGGAAATTATAGGTATGCACATTGAAACACAACTCAGTGTTATGCAGAACTTAAATTTCTCTCTAACAAAAAACGAAAATATTTTAGATGTGATCGTTATTCCATCACCTGTCTTTTGTTATCATCAAAGACAGTTCTAAGTAGGACGTCTCATTATTATGTAGAGTCTCCTGGTGTTTGGGAATTCAAGGGTCCCACTAAGCAAACCAAAGCCAAAACAGAGAGAGCTTACATGATCCAGTGATCTTCAGAAATAAAACACATGTAGTGACGTTGACAGTACATTAACTCTGCACAGTGGCATAGTCAGCAGAAGAAAGGAACCCTCTGCCCCAGCAAATGTCAGTCCCCTGCTTCCCTCACCCCTCTCTCAGTGCAATAGTCTGGTTATGCCACTGACTCAGCATCTATAGTCTACTGTATGTGCAGATCGTCAAATATAGTCTAATAAACAGGAATCTTAACACTACAGTAGGTATGCGTCTGCGTGTATAGTCTTTATGCAGGTGCCAATCTAGGCACAGACACTTAGATACGAAGAGGAAATTTTCCTGTTTGCATCATTACTTTCGTCTTTGCATCCAGGTATTTGAGAACTGTGAGGTCCTGGAAAGTGATAAATTTCAAGTTGCCTGGCATAGAGATATGGCAAGGGACGTGGTCTGCTTCCAGTTAAGTGGCAGAGTCGATCCACAGGAATACATGGCATTCGGGATCAGCGGGTTGACCACAAGCACCTTGATGCCGGTATCAGACGTCACTGTCGGGTGGATTGATGGTTTGACAGGACAGCCTGTGGTTGTTGATTACTACGTACAAGAATACACGTCTGTAAGTGACTTTGACTCCTCAAAGTATTGTCATGTTGTAATTGTGATTTGCCTAGCACTCATCCATCCGTCAGTGGTGTTATTAAACATGCCTTAAGTGTTTGGTGTTTGTCTTTCTTACTTTTGATACAGTTGATGAAAACCATATGTGATCATTCAAGGTTCAAACAAGATAAAAAAAAATAAGGACCTTCATGTTAACACCTACATCTTAAGAAGAGAAATAGTAGGCATGTATCTAGGGATCCAAGGTTGCTTTCTGCATGGTAAGGGTGTCATATAACCTGCAGCTTTGTGTTGAAATTCAGGGTGTGGTTCGTCTTCAAAGAGTGAAATTATTTATCAAGTCATCTTTGTATTCTTCTGTAATATCCATTTTTAAGAGTATGTGACTTAAAGTGCAGGCACTTTATGTAGTCTTTGTTCAGTAAATTTCATTTCATTTTTGGTTTTAATGAAATCGTAATCTCTGTATTCATGTGGTGGTGGTGTGTGCATTTATGTGTGTGTGTGTTTGTTATGCCTACCTTGTAAACATGACATCTGAAGAAGGGCAGCTTGGATAGATCTTATATTTACTACAGAGGTGTAGCACATTGAGTGCAAGAACCCTATTGTTTTGGTGGAGGTGAAAGGTCATTTGGGGTCAACAGGGGTCAAATTGTAAAAACCTTGTAAACACAATATCTCAAGAAGATAAGCTGGGACAAATCTTGTATATGTTATGCAAGTGTGCTATGTTAAGTACAAGATCGCCTCTGATTTGGGTGGTGGTCAAACGTCATTTGAGGTCAACAGGGGTCAAATTGGGAAGACCTTGCAAACGTGATATCTCAATAAGGAAAGCTTGGACAAATCTCATATAGTATGAAAGTGTACCATGTTAAGTGCAAGATCCCTTTTGATTTTGGTGGAGGTCAAAGGTCATTTGAGATCAACAGGGGTCAAATTGTGAAAACCTTGTAAACATAATATTTCAAGTGGGGAAGCTTAGACAAATCTCATATAGTATGTAAGTGCACCATGTTAAGTACAAGAACCCTATTGTTTTGGTGGTGGTCAAAGGTCATTTGGGGTCAGCAGGGGTAAAATTGTGAACCCTTGTAAACACAGTATTTCAAGAAGCGAAACTTGGATAAATGTCATGTAGTATGTAAGTGTACCACATTGATTAGAAGGTCACTTATGACTTTTGTGGATATCAAAGGTCGTTTGAGGTCAACACTGGTCAAATTGTGAAACTTTTGTAAACATGATATCTCAAGAAGGAAAACATGGACAGATCTCCCATTATAATGTGGGTTTATCTCATTGAGCATACAAGAATTTCATTTTCTTTGGTGAAGGTCAAAGGTCCTTTGAGGTCAACAGAATCACATTATAGAACTCTTTTAAACATCATAGAAGGGAACCTTGACAGATGTCATATTCAGTATGTAGTTGAATTCATTGAGTACAAGAACCAATTGGTCTTTAATAGAGATCAAAGGTCATTCGATGTCAGCAAGGTTCAAATTGTGAAAACCTTGTAGACATGATCTCAAGAAAGGAAACTTCTTACGTATCCCGTATTTCATAGGTAGCCTTTGACACATACTGATGCTGTAAGGTCAGAAGAAAAATGCTCATAATCAGATCATTGAAACCACAATGCATTCCATTTCACCCATTGCTTTCATTCCCCTTATGTGTAAGCGTAGAAAAGTTCGAACGGTTGGTCTACAACCCGGCGTGGTAATTTGGGACTTCAGATATTTTATGAATGGTTGTATTCAGAACACTGCAACAAAGTAAAGTCCGGTTCAGCAATTTTTCAGAAAAAGTATCTGACCTGCAAAAGTTATGACAGACAATGAAATAATTTTGCCTATTGCCACCAATCACCAGTCACGACTTTGTGGCTTAAAAATTGATTAGTCATCCTGTGTTTGAATTGATCTGATAGTGAGACAGACAGTAGTGTTTAAGGATTTGATGGTCAACACAGGGTTGCTTCTGTCCAATAATAAAATGCTATAAGTATAAGCCGTCTTGTAGGTAATCCATTTAGTCATCTCAGTATATGGAAAGCAAAGCAGGTAAACAGGTCATGTTGTAAGCCATTTGCAACTATTTTATTACATTTTTGGCTTATGTTTGACTAAACTGATTTCAACGTGGATGACACTGCCTAACCCTCTCGCCTAAAAGTTGTGATAAGTGTGCCATTTTGTTTCTCTCTCTCTCTCTTTTTTTTTAATTGCAGTGCTCTCCCAGTCTGGGAGCTTGTCCAGATGTCATCCTGGGGGGACAGGATGATGTGAGACTGGTAGCCAGTCACATCCTTGATGGGGTCACCTACATCACGTACGAGAAACCCCTCACAGGAGACCAGACAGGTAAGGACCAGAGACCCAAATTGAGGTGGCGCGCATTCTTCTCACATTCTCTGGTGAAGTATTGTGATTATTGTGTCACCCAATCACCAGTGCACATACGATTCCAAATCACAGTAACTAATACTTTTAAGGATGCATCACAAAGATTTATACTTTTAAGTAGTTGTTGTCTGTATTTTTTTCCCAGACTTTCTTAGCATGCTAACATTATTGGAAGTTTCAAGGGTATGGAATCAATCAATGTTATAGCTTGTTGTAGCTGATTGGCAGCTAATATATTTGAAGTGGTTTCTGGTGTGTTGTGATCCACAGCCTGGGGGAGGCGTATAACCAGGAGAAGGGATGGTCCCTTACCTTCCGACAATTTTTTGCAAAATGAATGGTGCTCAGATACTAAATGGTGTAATATTAGGCATGTTTGAATGGATGTTACTTCCTCTCCCCACAAGTCAGACCAGCATTGGTAAGGCCTAGGATCTTTCTTGTCTGATCTTTGTTAGCATGGCAACAGTGATGTGCTGGATGTGGTCTGTAACTGATCAGTTTCTCTTCAGTGAAGATCATCAGCTGTGAGTGCTGGCTACAGCCAGGTCGCACCGGACTCGATAGCTACATCCCTAGAATCAATATTTGACAAGTTGTTTTCTCCCGCTTATTTGTCCCTCATCAAGGCTCACAATATCAGTTAAACTTTATTATGAGATCTTTTTTTTTTCTCAGACACTCCTCAGTTTTCCTTTTTCAGTAAATGGGGCATATAACTGATTGCTGTTGTTCATCTTTTAGGTACCCTTCAGACAAAATGTTCGCTTTCCACTTTCATTTCACCAGGTCATGACCAAGACATACCTTTTGACAGACCCGTCTTTATTTCATGGGCCTATGGCCCCATTGGCATCAGTGGACTGGTTGCCACTCATGTGGCACGTAACCCTCGTGAGTACCATTGCTTTTTTGTGTAATGGACTTAAGGTGCACTGTTGAAGCTAAATGTCAGTGGATGACCCTTTTTCCACCACACTTAGTTTGACAGTAGACCCCATCAGAACTGTGTCTAGCTGTACATCAGTAATATACTTCTACTTGAAAAACCAGCCAAGTTTTAAGCAGTCTTTATGCTATGATCATATCAGCCAAATGTGATGAATGAGCAGTTTTTCTGAATGCAGAGCGTAAGATATCCACAGTTTTGCTCTCTTTTTTTATCTATCATGAGATGCCTTGAAGATGAGATAATTAATAGTTGAAGGGTCTGGCAGGTCTACTATGTCAAGTCAGTCATCAAGAGAAAGGATTTGTAACTTTTTCTTAGGTTTTCATATTCAAATGAAAGAAAAAGTGAAATACTTTGTCAAGTAACCAAGTAACTAAAACATATGCTAGAGTCTCTTTTTGACCTTAAACTGATTCATGTGTACAGTCTCTTAGAAAGCCGAAAACAAGCCGGACGCTACACCGAGGTTTTCAGCTTCCTCAAGTTCGTGAAGTAACACAATGTGTTGTTTGCTTTCTTCCATCGGTAGTGACAGATGATTGTTTGGCTTGTGTTGAATGCATCCATCTAGTGATTTAAACGATGTACCGTTGTCCTCGTATTTACAGAAAATCTTCAGCTCAATTTTGGTAGACCATCCTCCTCTTGCCCAGACTTTCAGCTGGTAGTCTCTCAGCCCTGTGACAGTGGACCCTGTATGAATGGTGGTAGCTGTTCAAACACCGGTGCATCATCATTTTCTTGTGACTGCTCGACAACCGGCTTTACTGGTGCTCGATGCCAGACTGGTATTACTAATTTACCTGTTGCTTGTGTAGCTATGCTACCTTGTTTGTCATGTAGTTTACATTTGGTCATAACTATGTACCAGGCATGTGACCAACTAGTGTTACAGCATTAATCAGAGAGCATTGCATGATTCAGTACTTAAATATGTATTATCAAAAGTTATGATTACTGTATAGTGATTGACCACTGAAAAAAATTTGTATTTTGTAAAAAGGAGAAATAGTTTGCTTTGTTTATTGGTAAAAACCATATCTCAACAGGCTGCACAGCTCAGAAGTAATGAACTTTAAAAAGAAACATTTTACTTTTAAATGGTACTTTGCATAATGGGGAACTTACAACGTCACCCAGGCACAACTACATCCGTATCCTTTGTGTTGTTTGATAATCTTTACTGCCTTGAAAGAAACAGGAAAATAGTTTAAGAGATGTAACCTTGATTGCCGCAATATTTTAAGGTAAATATGCAATGTACCCAGTCTACATTTTCATTAGTGTCAAATTTCAAGGTTGCAGGAGGGCTTTCATTTTAAAGAAAAAAAAACAAAGACTTTTTGCAATAGTTTGCCACTCACTGTTACATGGCATTTTGGTAACCTTGAGGTAACTGGAGATCTTTCTTGAACAGAAAAATCTTCACATAGCAACATCTTCAGTTAGGAACAAGATATTGGCATCATAGTATTTAAAATGCCTTCAGTGGAAAATTCTACTTTTTTTTTAGAAACCTCTTCAGTTGTCAGTGAAATAGGCTAATAAACAATGCAGGCTTGGGGCGATTACATCTGAATGTAATCGATTACGATTACAATTACTTCAGATTTTACGATTATGATTACGATTACAGCAAAAATTAAAGTAGTCGAATACAATTACAATTACATTGCAATGTAATCATGATTGCAATTGTGATTAAATTGTTTTGTTGCATCTTATGTGTAAGTATATCTCTAGACTTGTATACACAGAAAAGACATACTACAACTCTGGAATACAGTCCAGTTACCTCGGTCTTCTTTTAATTTGTGATACAGTGGGCCAATACCATTATGATTTAAGAGGTACGTTAAAGCACTGCTATCCAAGTGCAGTTTTAGGGTGGCCCTGCCCACCAAATGACACTCCACCTGTCACGCCCCCTACAAAACACAGCCCAATGCGCCCATCCTTCAGTTTGGCCAAAAATAGTTGACAATAGGCCGCTGACATTTCAAATAGAACAAAAATTGTCTCTAAGTGGCACCATTTTGCATCTCAATTATCACAACTTCCTGGAGGTGAAGTTGAAACCTGTGTTGGGTGATCGCCAAGCGATCATGTATGCACTCAAAGTGTGACTGCATCTCTCTCTTGAAAATCTGTTGAAAACACTGTAAAGATTTATTTCTCATGGGTCTAATGTAAGAAATAACACACAAATAACATTGAACAGTACCATGTAAATACCAGTAAGGCACCAAAATGTACAAAAACTGCCACTAGGTGTAGTATCTCTTGTCTCAACACACGTGGAAGGTTAATATAGATCAGTGAAACTAGCATTAACTTTATTTTACTTTCTATGTTTCATTTAGGCTTTTTACTGCCCTGTAAGCCTATATACTGTAGAAGGAAACATGAAGAATGAAAACACATTTTGGAATATTGACTGAATTTATCACTAAAATGTTGAAATAGCCACAATTTGCATGAAAATCATCAAATATTGACCAATTTACAAATTTCCCTTTTCACAATTTCATCATGAATAAATTAAATCTAAATTTCCAAATTTGTGATATCCAGGGATGGACTCACCTCATATGTGTTTTTTGTTATCCTTTGTTCAATTTTGTTCAAAATTAAGAATTTGATGTGCCCTGGGGGTTTTATTTTGAAAGCATGCATTTTTTTCTCTAAAAGTATTGGTATCACTTATCACTGTGAAACCCATTATTTAAGAGATGTAATATACAGGGCTGACAAAAGAAATACTGACACTATAAAACACTCTAAAGCATGTGTTAAAGTTTGCGTTTCATCCAAAGAACGTTTATCTGTATTTCTATGCTTTCATCATACCTTAAAACTCCACATCTCAAAAACAGTAATAGATTTAAAACACGCTCAGGAATTCCCTCTGCAACTTCCCAATGCAGCCAGCTCTTTTCTTATTGTTTGTCACTTGGTCTTGAAGTTGGCAAGTTCCAGGTTTGGATTCAGGCATTTTGAAGGGGGGGGGCCTAAAAATTTGGGGGAGAATCCCTATGGGCAAGCCCATGTGTTACACACATGTAGCCGCCCAGATTTTCCCCATGTGCTTTGGACCCCGTATAGAGTGCCCCTGAGATGGTGGCCCAGATGGCTCAGGCTAAGCCCATAAGAATGTACTGTAGGATTGCACCTGGAATACATTGTGTGTAACGTAGTTCACGCATACACTCAACAAAACAAACACTGATACTGTGTAAACTGCCTTTATAACCAAATGTAACAGCTTGTTTTTGGTCAGTATGAGCTTTCCTTTTTGCCTAACACAATCTCAATGCCTATGATCTTGTACACTTGCAAGCACTAAGACCATAAAGAAATCATTGTGGATGTTTCTGGCACAGATTTTCACCCAAGATTTTCACCGAAATAGTGCATGCTGTGCTATACTGTAGTATATGAAAGGCATCTCCAGGCCACATTGTAACCTTTGACCCTGGATATATTTCAGTGCCAAGTAAGTCCCACTCTGATTTTACATGGAATGTGTAGAAAAGTGCCCATATAAACATGAACTACTTAGAGTTTACTGGGACAATGTTGGTGCATGCATTCATTGTACATCTCGAAAATGCAAAATTGCCCGAAATAGTGGAAATTGGCAGTTGATATGACCTTTGACCTTTCGTAAGTTCATGAGCCAGCTTGGTCCCATTATTTTTCCAACTGATTTCTGCTAACAAACATAAAAAAAAGCCAACCATGAAAAAAATTTGATGGGATCTTGATGGCGCAGGTGTATATTAACGAGAAAATGGCACAATATGCCGTTTTGTGTGTACTTCAAGGGTAAATGCTTGTAAAATAAATACTTTGAGAATTTTCAAAAAATTTTTTCTTTGCCAATTGCAGAGAACCCATGTTCTTTTATTCATTTATAAGAAAAGGGGGACTGTGCCTACATTGTGCTGTCACTCTGATCAAATTGTGACGTTGGGGCGTAGACTTACAGAGGCGCAAAAATGCAACAAAACGGAAAAATTTGACCTTTGAGCCCATTTTTTCTCCATGCGTCAACAAGATCCCATCTTTTTTTCACTTGAAATTGATTAAGGGCTTTGAGTTCTATCATATAAAGTTGTTTAATAGTCCATGGGATCTTGTTGGCGCATCAAGTTATAAGGTCTTGAAAACATTGTGAGGGCGCTGTTCGTCACGTATTTAGGTCAATTTAACGCAATGCGCCAACGAGATCCCACCATTTTTTTTTTTTTTATTTATGCTATGTATCACATTGGCGGTTTCAAAACATGTTTTCTTTTTGTTGGGATGTGACTGGCACACAACTTTACATGTATGGGGATACTGCGAACTACGAATTGCCGCTGACCTAATAATTTGGTTTTGGAATATATATTGGTATGATGGGGGTTGTCTGTAATTTTTTAGAAGTTGATCTAAGGACCCATGTATCACAAGATGGTAGGTACACTTTTACAGGCACAAGCTCTTTTAGTACTTCCTAGATTTCCAGCTAGTGCATTTCCACAAGTAACCTCCTAGACATACTTTTTTTGATGGAAAACTGTTCTTCTTAGCATTATTAAAAGTCACTTGCAGTTTTCACTTGAAACCTTCATAACCAAGGGCATTACATGGGTTGTTTGCAGGGTGGAAGTTTCCATGTGATATGGAAATAGTATGCCTCTGTGGTTAACCCATTATGCTATTTTTTGCATATTGGCAATGTTGTTGTGGCAAAAAAGGTGAGGGGTTCTGAACCCAGAAAATACCCACCCCCACTTGGATCCATACCTGTACTCTTACTTTCTGACATATTTTACAGGCATTTCCATGAGATCAACTTTTGGACACAATCATCCAACACATCCACTGTGTGGCTTGGCAACACTGTCAGCAGCAACTTGGCATGTGCTTGCAGTATGTAATACCATAATGCTCCACTGACACCAGTGACCATAAGGAGAAACATGTCCTCATCAATTGACAGTACAGTTTAACTTTTCTGCAAACATCAGGAATCAAACCATTCTTGGACTCATGGAAATACCAGAAAAGAGAAAACAGGAAACAAAAAAAAAAAGGCTTGTAGGGCAAATTTGGCAAAAAGGACATATTTATAGGGAGAATGAAAATACGTAGAGAGTTATAGGAATTAGGGTGAGTAGAATGCCTGAACAATTGATCAAGCTGACAGCTATTGTTTTATTAAACTTGTGTTTCATATGAAGTCAACCAGTTGTATAGGATGGCTCATGAGTGGACAAAATGGGCAAGACATCAAATTCCTGCTTGTACCAACACATAAAAAAGTATAGCAAAGTGTAGAACTTGAATCTCATTCACTTATTAAGTATTCTGACTGGCCCCCACTGGAGCATCCAACAAATCAAGAAACTGAACTGCAGTCACCTGAGAAGAAGTAACAAGCAGTGCAAAATATTGTTTGAATAGCTTCTACTTCTCTTGCACTTCTTTGATAAATTTAACATGAATGTAATCATAATTAAACCATGATTACGATTACTTTGCCATTGTAATCGATAATTATTACAATTTTTTTTCAATTTTTGCAAAAGTAATTGATTACGATTATGATTACTTTGGAAAATGTAATCGATTGTAATCGATTACGATTACTGATTACGATTACCCCAAGCCTGAAACAATGAGACTTCATCTGTTTGTTTTTGCTATTTCTTGTTTGGGAAATTTTCATGTAACAGGAGACACTTTTTTTTCTTGAAATCTTGAATTGTGTCCAAATAGTTTGAAGCTGAAACAAACTCAGCTGCATTGGCTAACTTCTTTTAGAACGAACTAACAAAACTGAGATAGGTCCAGCAGAGAATAAATTATCCCATTTTGCTTGGCAATTTTTATGCCTTTTGAATTGTATTTACTTCACTTGTTAAAAAATTCCACATTAAGGAGGTGACACATGCTACACATGTTTGTGATTGCTCAGCAGTTTGACCAGTGTAGCAAAGTGTGATTCAGTTTGACCAGTGTAGCAAGTTGAGATCTGAAACCAGAAAAATTACCCTTGTCCGATGTAAGGAGATATTGAATGTTTCATGTCTTTCTACCTTCTGCCCTTGTTAATGATGGTATTTTTCCCTCCATATTTGTTTTTGTCGCACTGGTTGCACCATATGCAAGTCCACCTTGTGGAAATAGAAGCTTTTGCACTGTTGTAGGTAACAACGTCCAGTGTAAGTGTGCCTCAGGGTTTTGCCAAAATCACATTTCATTTCATTTATGCATAGATACAGATATGCATACATGCATATCAAGAAGAAAGATGCAGTTGTACAAGGTAGTGAAAAAACAGGATGCTAGACAAACAGTGAAATGTTTATTGCATGCTAGTGACCTTGGATGAAACAGAAAACACAGAGAACAAAACACAGAACAAGAAGCAAGAAGAAAAAAAAAAAGACTAATACTTGGTACATAGATGCCCCATCTCATGTAGAAGAAGTCTATTGTTTTGGGTGGATGTCAAAGGTCATCGGAGGTCAAACACTGAAAACTTTGTTTTCACAATATTTCAAGATATGAATCATAAAAAACTTTTGATAGTTGATGTGTGGATACATTATCTCAAGTAGAAGAAGACTTGTTTTTGATGGGAGTCTTAGGTCAACTGAGGTCACCAGAGGTCAAACACTGAAAACTTGTTTACACAATATCTCAAGGTAGGAGTCATGAAAACTTTTGATACATAGAATATGGAAGTGGTAGATCAAGTAAAAAAATACTATCGCTTTTGGTGAAGGTGAAGGTCATCTGAGGTTAAGAGAGGTCAAACACTGAAAACTTTGTTTACACAATATCTCAAGATACAAATCATAAAAACTTTTGATACTTAGTGTGTTGATGCATTATATCAAGTGGAAGAAGCTTGTGTTTTTAGTGGAGGTCAAAGGTCATATGAGGTCAATAGAGTTCAAACACTGAAAACTTTGTTTACATAATTCTTTAGATAGGAATCATGAAAATTTTCCATACTTATTATATGGATGTGTTATATCAAGTTCAAGAAGCGTGTCATTTTGGGTGAAGGTCACAGGTCATCAGAGGTCAAACACTGAGAACTTTGTACGATATCTCAAGATAGGAACCATGAAAATTTTGGATACTTAGTATGTGGATGCCTATCAAGTGCACAAAGCCTATTGGTTTTGGTGCAGGTCAAAGGTTACTAAAGTCATTAAAGCTCAAACACTGAAAACTTTGCTAACACTGCATCTCTTTTTGATACTTATCATGTGAATGTAATGGATCAAGTAGAAAAATGGTATTGCTCTCGGTGGAGGTGAAAGTCATCTGATGTCACCAGGGGTCAAACACTGAAACTTCATAAACATGATATGTAAAGAGAGCAATTATGGTAACTTTTGATAATTAGCATTGTAATGTATTACATTAAGTAGAAGACCTTTTTTGCTTTTGGTGGTGGTCACTTTGTTAGATAGGAAACTTGGAGACTTGTCAAATTTGGGTTTGTTGATGATGTGGCATTATATGTACATAGATCCCCTGTTTTGGGGGGTCACTGTGGGAGTGTTTAAAAACTGAAAATCATCTGATCACCACATACCTCAAGATAGGAAGCATAGATACAGTAGCTTTCATACTTGGCATGAAAAATTTTTCAGAGTACTGTAGATGGGAGCCATTAGAAGTTACTTGAGATAAGCTGCCATCTGGGGTCACCAGCATTAAGCTGTGGGAACCCTACTACTGCAGTATGACTCGCTGTTCCCACTTCTTGTAAATGTCAGTCTATATGTTGTGTAATGCATTCGTGGAAACCTCAATGCAGTCTCGCATTTTGGTCAACTGCATTGTGATCATCCTGGTAAGTGTAAATCTTTTTTGCCTAATGTCATGGTAAAAGTTTACGGTAACAACTCCGATATAATATAAGTGTTAAGATAAATAAAAGTGTTAAGATTCACCATTTTTTTTTTCAGCCATCTTTGCGGTACCTCTGCCATGTGATTTGAATCCATGCCGCAACGATGCATCGTGTACAAACGTCGCAGACAGAATCTTCCGATGCGACTGTCAGGTGGGATTCACAGGACCAACTTGTGAGGGTAATCGCTCAAAATGTTGTTTCTGTAAATTTGTCATTAGGTGACTGAAAGTTGATCATGCTGGTCAAATAAAGAAACCTGCATCTGATCAAAGCCATTAGCAGTAGCAGGTTTTTAGCTCATACCAGCTAGCTGGTGTGAGCTACTGTAATGGTGCAGTATCACTCTGTCTGTTGATGTATCTCTTTATCTGTCTATCTATCTATCTATCTATCTATCTATCTATCTATCTCTCTATCTGTCTGTCCATCTGTCTGTCCATCTGTCTGTCCATCTGTCTGTTCACAATTGCTCAAAATGCTCCTCCATCATGCTTTCATGCATTTGCATTTCATGTATTTCTTTGTGGGGACTATGGCCCATTTTGTAAAATCCTGCAGAAATTTTATTTTCCTACTTTAAAGGTGCCCATTTGAATGTCATACAACATCTCAAATATCCTTATCGTGCATGAATGATCGTTGAGTAATGGGGCAATGGGTCAGATTGTTACCTAACTGAAACTCAATCTAGTCTGAGGAGGTACATGTAGGCAGTGGCGGCGCCAGAATGTCACACTTAGGGGGCAAACTGAGGGCAGAGGAAAATGTTGGGGGGGCAAAGATTTTCCGAGAAGAAATTCTCGGAAAGAAACCGAGCGCGAAGCACAAGGCCGTGCAGGTGGGGTCCAGGGGCCCGCCGTAGGGCCCCTGGTGGGGTCCAGGGCAAAGCCCCGGTGGGGGTCCAGAGGGTGAAGCCCCTGGAAGCTCTGAAGTTTTAGCATATCTCTGGGTGGAAAATTAAGTCCCAAGAGAGGTATATTATTTTTATATTATTTATTTTTCGGTTGACTGTACTCCAAGGTTCCCAACTTTTTTCTTTGGGAGTACCATTTCACATTTACGCGGTGCACCGAGTACATACACACACACATAGGCTACATACACTTCCATTCCAGTCACTTTATTCTATAAAAATGTGCAGTACATACCAATATTCTTTGACAGTTCAATTCAACAACGACATTCCTATATTTAGGGAAACAACCACCTATACCCGCCCTTCCCTTATGCTGGATGGTAAACATTCCAGAGAAAATTGGTCTGACCAGGCTGGCCTACTGTTGAAGTGGCTACGGGCGTGATATGAAAACTGGCAGCCTGTGTAACATAAATTAGGCATTTATCAATCATGGTTCCCCGGAAGCTGTTCTTATTCAGTCCAATGCCAATACATAGTTTTGTGATTAAATTAATTTTGGATGAGTACAAGATCTGATTGGGAAGGGTGAGAGCAACTGGGGGGAGGCAACTGGGGGGTAAGGAAACAATCTGTGGGGCAAATGTCCCCCCATCCCCGTAGCACCGCCACTGCATGTAGGTCTAGACATTAAAGGGGCACTTCAAGATGTTCAGTTAGTCTTCTCAAGCCTTTCAACTTTGTGTCAAGATTCCTATAAGGACTCTTGTACTGGCAGATCAATGGTCAAGCTAATAAAGTCCCAATGTGAGACATGCAAATTAATACTAATGAGGTACAGTAGTAGTTCATGATTTAAATTGGTTTTGGAACATTTGCAACCGTTTTTCCACATTAGTACTAATTCATATGCCTACATCTAGTACGAATCAGGTAGGAAATGTACAAAAATGACAGTTTTATAATTATTGGATGTCAAACTTGAATAGTGATGCAATTATAAGCATTTTAATGTGGTGGTGCCCGTTAATTGTCTCACAAATTTATTGACAAAGATCCAACTTCCGCACTGTTTGTGCTTTAGCTTATGATATATTGCAAATTATGCAGTCCTACAGATTTTCTTGTACATGCAATGTTGGTGATCCAGTACAATGATACTTCTGGTGGGTCCTATGATTATGATGCGATATATACTGATGTGTAAATTTTACTTTCAGGGTGTTCAGGTGTGACCCTCCGCACCGTTGGTGCTCGATCTAGTTATGTCAGTGAATTAAGAGGCCACTCCCTCAGATCGTTGGCTCTTAAACGGGGAGACCAGCCCCTGGGAGGTGACAGCGTACACCACAGAGGGGGTAACCTGGGAAGCCTCTTTGACAGTATAAAGATGTAGTGCAATAATTGAAGATGGGATTGGACACATTGTTTTAAATTAATCATGGTAGTTATGGAGATAATTCTGGATTGGATCTTCATCATTTTGCATGGTGGGCTAAAGGGGTGACACAGAGATTTTGTTTACATGTTTTGGGTTACAGGAAGTCAAATGGGTGGGGGGCATGTACTGCCTTAGGTATTAAGCAGGCTGTGACAGCAAAGTGGTTTCCACTCACCTGTGAGACTTTGGTTGGACGGATCACGTGCAATATTCTTTTAAGGTTTGTGCAATGATGCTTGTGACTTTTTTTGGGGGGGGGGGGTTGAGGGAGTTAGGGGTCTGTGCATGTCATAAGGGGTAAATTTGGACATGTGAGAAGAGCACTATAATGTCTCTGTGTTTACAAAGAAAGCTTGAATTGACTTGATTTGCCAACATTGTATTTAAATGCACCACATTCAAGACAAGCGGTGGAGGTCCTGCAGGATCAAATTGTGTCACTATAACAGCACCTGGAATTAACGGGAGCCTTGATAGGTCCAGTATTGTTTTATTGAAAGTAATTAACCGTGAAGATTACAAAGTGGATTATTATTTACAGTAATACTGTTTTGTTTTCTGTATGAATACAGTCACAAATCATGTACCATATAGGTACACATCAATCAGCATTTTGCATCATCAGAACAGCAAGGCAATCATGTTTCATTCCGGTTTAAGAGTTTCTCCTTTCATCACATTCTTCACCTGGCATCACTAGAAACCGCTCCCCCCTGTGATGCCTCCCCCTGTCAAAACGGAGGAGATTGCATCAACGATGGATCAGTGACGGCAGGTTTCCAGTGCATCTGCACACCAGATTTCGAGGGCCCCATGTGTGAGTCTGCAGGTAGGTAACCTCTGCAGCTGCCACGTCGCACTAGGAATTAGCTTGACTGGGTGAGGAGTTGAATACTTTATTACATCTGGTCCTTGAAGTCAAAGGCAAATTGCATGGATTGGGGGGTCAGAAGTAGGAAGAGGTATTAAGTCCTGATCATATTGTCCTATCATGTGCTCTTATGGGTGGAGAGAGATACAATTTCTCCTGTAGGGGTAAAACAAATCCTATAAGTGCCTGTCCATATCAATATTCTTACAACACTGCTCACATTGTTAAACTGGGACAAGTTGTGGGCCCATCATACACATGGCAACCGGGTAATTATCTTACCCACTTCAGTGGTCAGAAAGGCAATGAAGTAATAGATAACCTGATTAAAATGAGATAAATCAAAAACAGAAAAAAGCAATATCAACATTTCCTATAAAAATTAACGGAAAACCCACTTAATGCTTACAGTGATAATGGAGGTAGATGACCAAGTTCCAAGAGGTCCTATTTGCTAATTCCTCCCCCCCCCCCCCCCCCACATTGCCCAGCTTCAAATTTAATTGATCAAGTAAAATTGAAGCCAAAAAGTAGACCAGCTGTTATATAATTGTCTGGATGATCAATTAAAGACCGCCTCTCTCTCCTCCCACCCATAAGAGCACAATTAAGTAATAGAGACCGTTACTTTTAGTATACGGCATCATTTAAACCTGTGTTAGCTCTGTCAGGAACTTCACAGTGTAATTCATGACAATTTATTATTGCATTTCAAATTTTACTGAATCCTAGTGATTGGAAACAAATCAGCTTTTTGTTGTGTGACAACATTTGTTTCCAAAACTTCAAGGACAATAAATGCAAACAGGAATTTATTACAAAAACATGCCTTGAGTGGGGTTTTGGGGATCTTTTCTGGCTGATGTTATTAATGCTAAAGCTGGGGCTTTTTGTGGTGCTACCACCTTTTTTTCTTGTCTCTTTATTACTTAGTATTAACACCAGGGTGCAGATCAGCAATTGTGGGAAAATATCCTGCTAGAATTGGAAAAAGTTGTATTGCCCATTCAACATTTGGATGTTATGAAAATTACTTTCTCACCCACCCCTAATTATCCCACCCCTTTACCCACATTATACCCCCTACCAGCGTTTAAGAGTTGACTACCACAGATTGTCCTCAATTCTAATAGCAGATACACTAGTGCATTGAGTTTGTTTTTTCCCTGCGGCAGTGATCTTTTAGATGAAGATGTGATCATGCAGCTGCTCAATGAATTTGAAAGGTATCTCACTCACTGATTCTCTCACGTCCAGTTTGCAATCCAAACCCATGTCAGAATGGAGGCACCTGTGTCGTCGTTGGCAACGGGTTGACGTTCTGTTTCTGTGCAAATCCCTTCACTGGTCCCACGTGTCAATTTCTCGGTATGTTTCACCTTTGAAAAAAAGACAGTTGAAGTGTTTCTGCTTTGCAATTAGGCTAACTTACAGGAACCATAGTCTGTCATGTTAATTAGTAGTTTAAAAGTAAGCGTTATATGTGGGTAAAAGTGAATTTTATTAGATCCCCACTGTTACCTTCATTCACACTAATGAAGGTTTTGCCAAGATTGGTACTTGGAAGTCATGCAGTTTTTCAAATCCAAAGCGAATTGCAAGTAGTATAACGGGAAAGAAATCATTTCCTCAAGCCACCACATTGTTGAACATGCTATGAAAATGTTTTAAAGGCATCTTCCCCTACCAGTCCTGCTCAAGTCTGCGGAGCACAGTTGTTGATGGTCGGTGACCCTTGTGACTTTCTGTTGGTTCCCCCTCTCACCTTTCACCCTCCTTTCATCCTGCCCAACAGTAAGCAATCCTCGATAAAACCACTACCTGCTCGAGTGCAAACATGTCCTATATATGACTGATATTGTATCGGCACAGGGAGATAAGTCGTGGTCAGTTCCTCGATGACTTTGTCTCAGTCGAAAGGAGAGTCATGTTGTGAATAACGGGATTGCTACAGTGTTGGACCTGCATTCACATCAAAAAGTTTCTGAAGATCAGAGAGAGCACAATCTCTTGTACTCCTGATTGATTGTCTCCTAAATTCTGTGGTAGAGTTAGCATCAGGTCGTGAATGTAGCCAGAAAAGCACACAAGCACAATCGTTCAGTGTTCTCGGTGGTCAGCAGTGCAATTACCACAGAGAAAACCGCAGGATGTTTCATGAAAGCGTCACAGGGGCGATGTATTGATATTTATCGTTGTGCCAAGCTCGTTAGGGAATTGTGTGGTCAGGGGATGTTTATGTAATAAGCTGTAGGGTTAAAAATCATAGCCAGTGTATTTAAAGTAAATTTTACTAATTTTCTGTTGATGCATTCCCTATAAAGTTATACAGGTTTGGAAAACAATCACAAATGCATTGTGTTGACTCGACCACAATCTTTTTTTTTGTATCTTCTTCTATCTCAATTTCAAACCCAAATGCCAGAAGTCTGAAAAAGACCTCAAGTAATGTTTTGTATTTACTTTTAAATGTAGTCATGAGAACCTCCAATGTATAACGATCTCAAGATTGATATGTGGAATACAGTCACTGCTGGTAAGAGGAGATCGTACATATGGCATTAATGCTCTTCACTGACGTATTTAGAATGTAAGTCTGGCGACACTTCCTGTCTGTAACATATTTAGAACGTAAGTCTGGCAGCACTTCCTGTTACTAATGTATTTAGAACTTAAGTCTGGCAACACTTCCTGTCACTAACGTATTTAGAACGTAAGTCTGGCGACACTTCCTGTCACGTTTCAGAGTCTGGACCCTGTGATGGCTCATCACCTTGTCTCAATGACGGAATTTGCAACAACCTGCCGGGCAATACGTTCACCTGCGACTGCAGTGCGACACTTTTCACGGGACGGGTTTGTGAGGGTAAGGGTAATCCTTTGCAACATGAGCAAATTTTCAGGCTTTTCCGGTAGATAATGTGTGTCAGCTACATTTCTGGCAGATCTCTTGCAAAGAACCTGCCTGAAGCTATTAATTAGTAACAAAATTTTGTTAGATCCTATTGGCTACCACATGATACAGTAGTTGGATTCTGTGGTACAGTAGTTTTATTTCAAGTGTGACATATCATGTGGTATAAATCAACATGTGACCAGGATTGTTCCATTTTATGACCAGAAGACTGCAAGACTAAAATTGGGAATTTTGACAGAAAGGAAAAAACAGAAGCTCTCACCATGTCGATGCATAGGAAAACATGCTCTGCTATGATTATAGTTTACAGGTGGAAGGTGGTGGAGCAATTTGGGACAATGTAGATCAAACTGTTCATGGCCTAATTATAATCAAAATCGTTTTGAAATGTGATTGCAGGCCAAACGCAGTTGTCTGAATCAGATTTGCAACAAATTTATGCGGTTAAGGAAACCAGATGGCAAATTTAACAAGGACGTTACATGTTCTTTGTCAACTGCAGTTTCTCCGGTTCGACCGTGTGACAACGAGCCGTGCTTTAATGGTGGAACGTGTGTCAATGACGATGTCACGGGGGGTTACACTTGTGATTGCAGAACCAATTTCTTTGGCGCAAACTGCGGAGGTAAGTGAGAAACACGCTGTCCTTCACTCTTTAGCTTTTATTTTAGTCACTAAATTTCACAGAGATGAAGTTCTGAAAGTACAGTACATCTAGACCAGCAGGACCAGCGGTTGCCAACCCTTTATGAATCAAGAGATCAAATCGTCACCTTCAAAAATTTTTGGAGGACCAAACAGGTTGCCAGCTGGACCTCCTTTTATATCCTTCTCTTTGTACTTTGAAACAATTAACTCTGCTTTCCGGAAACGTGTAACGAGACGCTAATTGTATGAATTATGTAGTGTAGTAGTGTGCATGCAAGCGTATATCTATGGCAAGGCAAATCGCAATAAAAGAGTGAGACAAACTGTTGATATTGGCATTTGTAGTGAGTGTAAAATTTGACAAAATACTATCACAAGCTTTCATATGGATAATATGGAATATAAGTTCTCCCTTTTCATTTGTTTTGCGTATTCACTTTAAGTTTTCTTTCTGCTCTGAGAGAGGGCGGTGTGGGGGGGCATGTAATGCCTCTCCGACTTGGCTGCATTTGTCCCGCTGGCCGCAGGTTGGCCAATGCGAGTCTAGACAGGGTGGGATCTAGAAGTGTAACGTTTCGAGGACCTCGCAATCCATACAATGTTGAAAATTGTAGCATCCTTTGTTGCAGCTTTAAAAGAAAATACAAGGATGTACTTTCATAACGTTAAAATTCGGTACCTCTAAAAATTTGTGGAATTTACTTCCATGGAAAGAAGTTCAATTTTTTTGAAAAAATCAGTGTTTGTTACAAAAATAATGTCATCAGTTGTTGCTGGCCTCATTAATGACTTCAATCCAGCACATGAAGAGTATGAATGATGCGTGTCTAGTATGCACACAAGGGTTGTCACCACGCCGGGCGGTGCCACCCGGCTCTCAAAATCTCCGCCTGGCACTCGCCGTCAATTTCAGCATCACCACCCGGCACAAATTTTGTACCTTAACTGAATAAAATTGTTAGATTTCTTTAGAATTCTGAGTGATTATCCTTTCTTTTACCACAAAACGGCAAATTAAGCTTAAACATTTCCGCACTGGTCGAATCCAAAGTACCCAATTCATAATCTATAATCTAGAGTTCCCCATTTTACATCTAAGCACTCTCCAACTCGCAAAAATTTTTCAAAGGGGAGGTTCCCTTAGACCCCCCAGGACGGCGATCACAGATTACCCGGCTCTCAAAATGGTCTGGTGACAACAACCCTGATGCACACAACTTGGTGAAAAACCCACCTTGCAATAATGAAAGACAATTTAGATCACAACCTATGGCAACTATGCCTTTGACTTTGCTGAGGTATTTAATTCACCTTACAGTAGTGTATTTAAGCTGATTTTCTTTTCTAGAGCCCAGTCGAGATATGCTTTTCACCGAATGAGTGTCTTTCATTTTTAAAGTATTGAATGAAAACTATTACCCTAGGTAGGTTGAACCTATATTCGCTATCGTTACTAGCTGGACTCGATCATGTCAGCTGCAGTCTGTCTGCACCTCTCGCAGCTTTTTGTTTTGTCATCTTTGATGACGATATTGAGTAATCCGCATATTCAATGGAGATTTCTGATGACACTGTTTAATAGAGGTAACGTCATCCCCTGTGCAACGCCACCTGAAATAAAAATATACTTCGACTAGATCATTAAACAATGGGTTACATCCAGGGATTTAGGCAGCCAGCCGTCCAGCCCTCCTTTGCACGGCCGGTTTCCTAAAATGACGGCCATTTTTTTCGTGCACGGCTTTCAAAATATGCGTCAAGCAGTGCACTAACACCTTCAAGTTCAAGTTTCCAGTAGATACCGATGTACAAATCAGCCTACACAAACGTAACACAGAAGAGTTACTGCAACTTGTCTGACGATGTCAGGATTGTTTTTTTTTTTGTTTTTGTTTTTTGTTTTGCATGTTTTGGTTTCTGAGTTTCCCTAATTTTGCCATGTATTATCTCGAACTGACCAATCTCCTACGTGATCCAGAGGCCGTTTGTTAATGGGTGTGACTTCCTCCGCAGAAACTTCACACTAAACCCCACCCCTCATTCCTTGCTGAAAGCATGGTAACAAGAATGGCCTGGCTGTCGCCTGCAAAGTGCGCTGTCGTGCCTTGGTATGGTAGCTCAAATATTGTATAATGTTCCGTTTTAAATGTGCGAAAAACCCAGCCCCGGGTGATAAGCCGAATGGTACGGTGGACATTAGACTACCATGAAGTGCACAATAACCGACTTCTTTCGAAAGGTAACTTTTTCATATCAGTTTCACGAAACTTTATTTCAGTCTCATCCCTTTTTATAGGCCTGTTCTTCGTAATTAATTTTATATCACACAAACTTGAAAGCTGCTTTCTTTGAACTACGAAATTTAAGATGATTGTAAGAGTAATGCACAATTTTGTACACATTCCACGACATAGCCACGGGGTACAGCATGATCGAGAGGCGAAAGTTTGATAAATGCACTTACGGGCAAAGCCACCTTTTTCAAAAACGCTTTGGAAAGATGGGGAGAAAGAGAATACTAAAGGGCCTATTCTCATCCCACTGTTTTACACACGTACGAGGTTTTTTTCTGCAAAATATTCAGCTAGCAGTTTCTCGATCTTTCTGATACCCGTGGAGCTACTAAGAGACCTGTAGCAGTAGCTCCATGAACGAACGAAACGTGTATTAATGGTATTTACACCAGCGTGCGGGCCACAAGTTTGTGTATATGAACAAAGCATACATTATGTACGCACTGCACTACTGGAACTGCGGAACGTATAAATGCGCATGCGAAGCGAGAGCTAGAAACACACCCTCCGCAACCGGCCATTGAGTACAGTACGATTGCCTCGGCGCGGTTGTGCTAGTAGCCTAGTGTTAACCCTACCGTTATGTTAGGATAGTGTTGTTTACACTTGAACCACCAGGACTTTCCCAACATCCTACGCAGTGCAATATAATCTTGCAAGAAAAAACAATAGTATACAGGTGCTGTACAGTAAATCAGGGCCGTGATAAGACAGGGACTGAGGGGCCAATTTGGTCAATTAAGTCCCCAGGAAAATAGGTCCATAGTTAGCACTGTGGTAAAAAAAAATGTACCTCCTTTTCAAGTTGATTCCCGCAGTCATGGAAATTTGTTTGTTGAAAATAGACAGTCAACCTAGATTGTGTTTCAAAAGTCATTCTTCGGGGACTGATTAGCGCTCTTTATCGCAGCCCCAGATCCTTTTTTTTTTTTTATTTCTACTTGGGCATGGGTTTATGGGTCGGTGTGATTGTGAATATGTCTTGTTTGTTCTAATTTGCATGTATTCTAATTTGCAAGTACATCCTTGGTTAAATCTATCACTATGGCTGTGAGTCCGCGCATTCATTTTGGCTATGAACAAGAGGACATTACCGTCGATGCGACAATAGATCGTAATTGCATACAGCGTTAAAAAAAAAAAAAAAGTGTAAGTGTTTCGACTGGGATGTGGAATTTTTCCCAAATATATGATTGCATGAAAAACAAACAATTAGTAACCTGACATGGTAACCAGAGGAAATGTTCGTATTAAAATTAAACATTTTAGGCTACAAATAATAAACAGCAAAAGAAAAACGATGATGATGGTGGGAACTCTGAGGAATCGGATGCCATGGAGAATATTGATACGGAAGAAGACCCACTTCCAGAATCGGTCCCTTCTACCTCAGAAAATTCACAGTTTGAGACCAATGAACACAGTGACCATGAAGATTCCGATCGACCTCATGAAGCACAAATACATAGTGTTTCTGTTTATGTTAGGGAAAGAAACAGAAAAGAAAAAATGAGGAGTACCAAAAAATTTGTGAAAAGTTGGCTTCAAGATCCTGCTTTTTCCCCTTGGTTACGATACCATCAAGGAAGTCCAGGAGGTGACAAGGTGTCCTCTGCAATTTGTCACAAATATGAAAAAGGAGGAGTTTGGGCAACAACAGGAACAGATAATTTCAGGTATGTAGGTTCTTCAGTTGTTGATTTAGTTTCCATATTCTTTGGAGCTAGGGTTGGTATCCTGGTAGTAGCGGCCCCTCACTATTCGCAGGCTAAGGGTCGATTTATCTCCATGACTTTTGTTCAAGTTTTCGTAGTCCTACTCCTACATACCTTCCATATGTAGGCCCTAGGGTGTGCCAAATAAATCGAAGAATGACATATGTACTTAAAATGTTATGCCTGCAGGAACTTTTCCTTTCCAGACATAAAAGTTTGCTCATTCACATGAAAAGTGATGCCCACCAGCAAGCAATGATAGCAGAGGACCCCATCGCAGCAGAGTCTCACCGAGGTGAAAACAAAGTTGAATGGCCAGGAAGAAAGTTCGTACATTGCTGCCATGAAAGTTGTCTACTGGTTAGCAACAGAAGAAATCGCCAGTCAGGAGTACCCCGAGCTTGCTCAACCTTCTTCGTGTCCAGGGGGTGAAGGATATCATACAGCTAAAAAGAGGGAAGAATAGCACAAAGGAATCATCCACTAGTTTCTACCTGTTCCTGAAATCAATAAGTGAGGTACATAAATGATCCGCTTATAACTATGGTATAAATGTTGCCAGCCAATCTTTATTGTATTTGTACCTTTTAATGAATGTGTTGGTAACTAGTGATTTCAAACTGTATTAATCAGTTGTTGATACAGCTGTTTACTACCTTTACATACTTTCAGGTCATATTGGGAAAAATGCTTAAAGAAGTTAGGAACTCCCCCTTTATTGGGATAGGGCTTGATGAATCCACAGACGGGAGCAACGAAAAACACGTTGTCTTCATCATTCGGTACGTTGGAGCTGATCAAGTGAATACTATCTTTCTTAAAGTAGCTTGTGTAGCTGATGGAACAGCACTTACCTTGTACCAAACAATGTGCGGGGTTCTACAGGAGTACAACATTCCCATTAACAAGGTACAGTTAGCAAATTTTCACAGTCTTTGTATTTCATTGCTTGTTGCTTCTCCACAATAAAACTTTTTTTTTTTTGAAGTCCACAACATTTTTTATACAAATGCAAATTTTAAATAATTGCAAAAATACTGTTTTCATTTCCATTTCAGATAATAGGCCTTGGGATTGATGGTGCATCAGTGATGCTAAGTGACAGAAACGGAGTCTGTGGTCTTCTTCATAGGGACAACCCATATGCTGTGGCCTTACATTGCGTTTGCCATAGGTCACATCTTGTGGTGAGTCAAGCTGCTGAAAAAGTAAAGAGTGTAAAAATTTGTCCAAGATAGTGTCACAAATATACGTCCACATTAACAACTCATCAAGCAAGCTACGCAAATTCTCAAGTATCGCTAGTCTCCTTGTGATGGTGAATGATAATGACCAGCCTGACACTGTTGACAATGAAGGCAATGAGATTGAGGGCATTTCAAAACCAGGATTGCCTAGCCGAGAATACAACTTTGTGAAATTTCAAAAGGTGAGTAGAATTAAGTCTACATTGATTCAAGGATACCTCCATAGTCCAAACAATTAGCATTCAGATTTTGGTGCAACTTATAAAATGAAAAAAAAAAAAGAAATCATTTTGTTCATACAACAGGTTTTTGAAATTCGGTGTCTGAGTTTTGGGGCTGCAGTTAAGGCAGTTATACAAAACTACCATCCCCTAGTCTTGATGCTAGAAGAAGAGGCAGCAGATGGGGATCCAACTGCTATAGGTCTCCACAAACAACTTACGTCATTCAAGTTCATCGCACTGCTGCACCTCACAGGGGATATCCTCACGGTGACAAACCACCTCAATCGTATCTTTCAGTACCAGGGGATTTCTTTCTCAGCCATACAATCTCAGGTTAGAAATATGATGAGTTTATCAGTTTACCAAGGCTTGCAGATTAAAAAGTATAGTGAACTAACAAGTGTATAGATTACATAATAATCGGATAAGTGACCACTCTGATTGTTATTTTGTTTCTATTTAGCTCTCTTCAGTAACAGAGACACTTGAAGAGATGAAAACAGATCAAGGAAAAGGTCCTTTTCTCAAGGCTTTTCTGGAGACAGTGCAAGGAGATAATCACTATGGCATTCCACTATCAGTTGCACCTGGACGAGGTGCAAGCAATGAGCGGGAACAATTCGAAAGGGACAGAGTTGACTTCATCGATGGCATAGTAGCTAACATCAAATCCAGATACCCTAAAGTGGACTTGCTGGAAGCTATGCAGGTAGAGTAATAGAGTATTAGATTTTGCTTATACAGGGAAAAGCTTAGTGCATACTGTAAATGTTTTGCATGGATCATCCAGTGGTAGCTTATCTTGCTTGCCTCTGCTACAGAGCAGTCCTCAGTTGACAAAGTAGGGCTGCAGACACAATAATCATAAATTCTTATTTGCCCTTCATTTTACAGATATTTGACCAAAGTTGTTATCCACCTGATAATGATGAACTGAACTCATGGGGAGTAGCTCACTTACAGACATTGCTTGCCCATTTTGGTGAACGTCAAAGCACAACTAACATGGTCTTTGATCCCCTGGTGGACAAGGAGATGGCCAGAGGAGAATTCCTCATATTTAAAAGGCTGGTAGCTGCTAACAAAGGAGATCAAGAGGAGGGCAACTATTTTTTCCAGCCTCAGCAGCTGTTCACAAAAATATTTGGTCGGCAATATCATCAAAACAGAAAGATATACCCTGGTAAAAAGAGTGTCCTTATTTTCCATTTTAAGCATTTACTTGTCTTTTCTAGTACAAATCTAGGATATTTAAACATATATATATAAAAATATAAACTGTTTAGAAATTACTGAATTGCAACTAATATACCTTTAACGGTCAATGCTCCTTTTATTTTACAGAAATGTTCAAACTCATGTCAATTGCGATGTGTGTTATGCCGAAGCAGAGAGAGCATTTAGCCTGCAAAACTGCATCAAAACCAAACTCTGTACTAGAATCACCCCTGACCACCTGGATCAAGTGATGAGGGTTGCATATTGTCAATTAGACCTGGACTCATTTGATTTCCAATCAGCTTTGGCCCACTACAGTGAAACCCCTCATAGATGGTATTAGCAAAGCTGAGTGACTTGGAGTTAGACTGACAGTAGTCATCCTAACATTTCTGCGACTAAAACTAAGAGTCTAGGGCATATTGTACTATAAGACATTGTAGAAGAAAGGAAAAAAAACAAGAAGAACAAGAAAGAAATAAAGAACAATGACAACAAATACATTTCTTTGGCTCTTTATTTGTAACTCAATTAAGGGAATTTTAAGGTAACTGAAGGTAGCCCCAGCAATAATGATGAAGACAATGTGGTAGATAAGAATCATTTCAGGGGCCATTGCACTACCACACTCATATTTGAAGGTACCATAAGTCTCAAAAACAAGCTGAAAAAGCTTGTATTTTTACTCTCAGATACCTCAAAAATGCAAAATTTCTAAGGGGGCGCTGCCCCCTTAACCCCTGCAAGGGCCCCTAAGGCGGGCCCCTTGACCCCCTGCCGAGGGGGGCGATCGCTTGGCGATCACAATGATGCCTCCGGCATCATAGTGTCCAAAACTTCTAGCACACCCATTTTTAAGATTTGGACACCCAAAACTTAAATTTCTGGCTCAGAGCCTGGTTACATCTCCAATTAATTTTGAGAGAGATGCATATTGCTACGCAGGTACGGCGGTGATGCAGCCATACCTGTTTTTGTATTATGAAGTCATTCTATCCTATGCTGAAAAAGCAATTATCTGAAAACCCAGTTTTTAGAAGTGTTTGGTTTTGGTCGGAGGCTTCAGTACTGTCCTAGTCTTTCAAGAGTTATCCGGTCTTTCAATTTAAATGATGTGAAGTGTGGACAAATTTTAATCAACTAGTGAGGTCAGTCATTGTTATTTTCTTACCTTGATGTCAATTCAGAAATGTTGTTGCCATGCGATTCGTCACCTTGCATGAATGGCGGAGACTGTCGATCTAACATCGATGACCTCAGTACTTTCATCTGCAGTTGCCCATCTAACTTTAGAGGCACCACTTGTGAAGAACCAGGTGTGTTCAAGAAATTTAATATTTGATTTCAAAGTATAACCATGTTACCATTTTTTAGCTCAAGCAAGCTTACACCTGTATGAGCTATTGTGATCTGCTTCTGTTAGTATTTCTGTTTGTCTGTCTTTCTGTCCATCCATCATTTCATCCATCCATCCATCTTCCATGTCTGTCCACAATTGGACAGACAATTCGACGGGATAATTAATGGGTGATTGTAGGTGATGTGCTGGTTCTTCATTGTTCTCATGATATTCACAGGGGTACCAGGAGATAAAACTTACAAAGTAAGGATACAGAGAGTCCAAAAGGTTGGAACAAACTGCTCTTAGGTATATTGCTGGTGCTTATATTAGGTTGTTGTCGCTAATGCTTGCACATGTGTGTCAGATTTTAAGAATTTCCCTCTTTCAGTATGTGACTTGATCTCTTTTCTTATAAGCAACATGGTGGCCCAAGCCACTGGTCGATCCTCTTTGAGACTTTAATTCCCAACCATCTGGGAATTATAATTAAATGTGATTATCTTGCTTCTGATCATCATATTTTTCAGCTTGTCCATTCAACCCTTGCATGAACAGCGCCACTTGTTTGGTGCTTCCGACTGGCCAGACTTTCTGCCGTTGCCCCGATGGATTTTTTGGACAATTTTGCCAGTTTGCAGGTGGGCCACGACTTGAATCTTGTAATATGCCCTTAAGTTATTAACTTAGAAATGATAATTAAGTCTCAGTTAATGTAGCTATGTTTTTTGTACTCTCTCTGTCTCTTGTGAGACTGTAGACAATGTACAGCCATTTCCTGATTATGTAATCAAACCTTCCATGGTTATTCTAACTGCATGGTTGTTCTTTCAGGTAAATGCAGTAGGATAGCAATGTTTCCTCAGGTTCAAATCATTTTGTACCTTCAGACAGAGTGCCAGTAGCATTTGAACCAATGAGCGGCAAGGAAAGAATGCTTTTGCAGTGTACAGTAGCATGCTAGCTTTGGGGAACTTTGACAGCCTATTAAAAACATTGTGGTGAAAATAGAAATTGCATCTAAACCTGTGAACCTGTTACCTTTTGTAACTTGCTGTGAAGTTGAATCTGAGTGGGCTGCAGTTCCATGTTAATCCTGGTGGTGTCTTACAGAAATTTATCCTGACATGTGAGAATGAGCCACATCAGCTTGCACAAGCTAGTTGTTTAAAACGTTGTGAACTTTGGATGTGCAGGTACAGCATATAATGAGGAATGTCTTTTAAATACAGAGTACTACTACTCAGGTATAAACCGCTGTATGACAAGATAGTTGATACCATGGCGTTTGCATTCATTAACGTTAGAGTAAGTTGCCAAAGCCTAACGACTGTCAGTTTTAATGTATGTTAATAGATCAGCTTGTGAATATGTTTGTTCACTGTCCTTCTTGTTAATGAGGGTGATAGATTTGTTGGTCAGATGGCCTCGAGTACTGCAAAGGGAATTTTCAGTCTTTGAAAAAGTTCGAGAAGAACACTTCAGCTAGACAGTTTTTGCGACAGAAATCTCATTAAAAAAAAACAAAACTATTGGGGAAAAATTCCAAAAGTGCCATTTTAACCAAATCTTTGTCTTTAATCTTCTCCAGAGGTCTTCCAGTTTGCAAAGAGGAGATGAGAATTTTGATATTAAGTTAATGTCAGCAAGTTAAGATTAGTGTTACTATAATATCTGTTTAGATATAAGTACCACTCTCTGCTGTAATTTCTCTCTGGCTAAATGCATTCCATCAGTGTGATTTTGATGAAAAATTTGCAGAGCTATTTTCCTTTCAGTGTTACAGGGGCTCAAGTCTGCAGATATCCCATCGAAAGGACATTTATCAACGATGTGATTGGATCAATGTGATAAAACTTAAGTTTGTAATTTATGAAAAATTTCCTTGTTTTTAGCAGTGTGGTAGAGCAGATGTATTTTAAAAGATTTGATTTATTGCCTCATATTACATCATTGGTACAACATGTAAAATTCCCATCACATGATTATCTGATCATTAGTGGTAAATTGACGTCTGAGTCGACTAGATAGCCGGTGCTAATCCTTTTATCCGTGATCGTCTGTTGCGTAAATAGCATGGGAGCTACAGTAGTAGAGCACTGGCAGAGGTGCGCAACCTGCAGCCCGCTGGCCACACGTGACCCACGACCTCATGTGTGGTCTGTACTCTAAAGATTTCCAGTTTGCCTCCATCATCTTGAGTACAAGTTACCCATAGCCCAATGGCTAGATGAACATATTGGACTAACACCTGGGGATGGTTGCTTGAAATGCATGGGTGTGATGTTGAGATGCCACCTCACATACTCCTTTCTGTTTAGGATTCTGACCCCTTCAAGGGATATATATAAAGCTACATGATTTGGCCCATAATGTGACAAATGGTTGCACATACACCCCTGAACTAGAGCCATTCAGTCGCATCTTTGCAAGCAGCGTACAGTAGGTTATTCGGTGTAGCATGAATGATGTACGGAAAGTTCACCATGGCAGGAACATATACAGATATACCGTTTACAATAGTATCATGCAGCAATTGTCAAGTTTCAAATCAACAAATCTCCAATGACCACATACTACACACAAGCTTTTCTCTTCATGTTGCTTCACAGATGGGGTATGCGGTACAGTTCCATGTCTCAACGGGGGTATCTGCATGACAAATCAAGCGGTTGCCAGGGGTTACACGTGTGACTGTAGCAATACAGACTTTGTTGGAGACAACTGTGAACGAAGTACGTGACGAGACATGCGACTGTATCTGTCTGTCTGTATCATTAACTTCAAGCCTGTCTTTATTTCTAGTCAGTCACTGAAGACGAATTTAGTTCACCTTGTCGAGCTGTGCTTCTAGCTGACAAAGTGCAATACTTCACTGATAAGTATTTCAATTTAATTTAATTATTCTGCAGTAATTCTAACTATTCTTCAAGTGGAAGGCATGATGCACAACTTGGCATTCCAAGACCTCAGATAGTTACTATTAATTTTTATATTCATCGTGTGTGGGGGGAGGGTGATGTTTGTAATTGTGGCTAATCCAGCTTAGGATCATCAATGGACCTGTATTTGAAATATATGTCCTGTGTTTGACGTAACCCTTCTTTATTTTCCTCAGTGCGTAAGGTTTTCATCTCATCCCTATACATAGTATACAAGAAGGAGATATTGTACTCCGTTGAGTACAGTAGGCCAAGTTGCCAAAATGACACTTAAATGGTACCCACCTCACACCCCTTGTGGTATTCAAATGAAACTAGGTGGATCATGAGTCCTTACATGGGTATACCTCATGGTATAAAAATGACATGCATGTAAATTACCAGTTGAGATAAGGGGGTGAGAAAGGGTGTCCCAATGTAATTTTTTGTACACAGAAAAGTGTCGCACGATCTTCTCCTAGGTGGTAAGTTGGATGACGCTCAAGCTTCTTAGATTGGTGCCAGGGTATGAGGGGTAGTGTCCTCCCAACTGATGATATCAAAGGTCAAGGGTCACAGGCTATGAAAAGGATGCGTTTTTAGCGTTATCTCTATGTGTGAATATCCTAGAGTTACAAAACTGTCATACATGAAAAAGAAGGCGGTACTGGAATTTTTCACTAATTAACTTGCATAATCAACACTTAAATCCACAACAAGCAGTCTGAATCACCGATGAAATGCACAGCTCAAAGCACTTTGGGAGTACATGAAATGACCGTCACGGAATGACCACATGACAAAGGTTGGGGATGAGATTTGCAACTTCATGGCCGGATTCACTTGGACTGCTTGCTACATGCTTTTATTTTGCACCCAGGGATTAATTTTTATTTTGTAATGTTTTGGTGAATCATTCACATAATAAACAGCTAGTATTCCAAACAAATCACCTAAAATGCATCTGTCTATCCCTTACAACCATCTTTGTAATTTTCAGTTTCAACTCAAAGCAACGTGAAATACTGTAGGCCTCTAATCTTTTGCTTTTTGTGCAGTTAACCTTTGCGTGAATAGCCCCTGTGAGAACGGCGGGATTTGTATCCAACAAGGGATCTTTCTTTCATGTGACTGCACAGGCACTGGATTTACCGGTCCGATCTGTAGGCAACCAGTCAGTGAGTCATATGTCTGATTTTTTTTTTTTTTTTTGCTTGCTTGCTTGCTTTCTTCTACGGCAACCCATTTGTGACAGTGACTTTATTGATTTGGGTTGATCGCAGTAGGTCTTTCTAACATTGTATATAGAGAATGACTATTTCAAGGCGATAAATGTATATTGAGTGAATGCTGTATGAAGAGGAGTTACTGGGCAGCAAACATAATGAATTAATTTACAACAGCTCAGTCATGAATGGAGCTTTCTATGTTTGCTTTTCGTATTTCAGTGGCCCCAAAAAGAAAGAATTTGGAGCAATATTTGGTGAGAAATAATCTCACAACATCCTCTTTCCTTTTCCATCATCATCATTCTTTGTTCAAAAATCTGAATCCACGTGATTATGTTGTTTGATCAATTTTGTGTGTGCATATTGCATGATATGGCAAGGAATGAGCACGAAATGGACTAAAGTTGCTGGTTCCGATAAATTCAGATAAATTTTGATTGTCAAATGAAGCATTCAATAAGTGTTATATCTGATTTTTTTTTTTGTTGTAGCCACCTTTGTGTGTTCCACAAACCCTTGTCTTAATGGAGGTCGATGCTCTACCACCAATGGTCAACTGACATGTGACTGTGCAGGAACAGGCTTCACAGGTCCCTTGTGCAGCGAACTTGGTGAGACAGTAATTGGTTCATGATTGGTTTTTGTTTTTTTTTTTAATTTGAAAGAACTGTTAAGACTTGCAGACAACAGATGCAGAAGTTGAAGATGTGATATATGAATATGCATTGCGTTGAAAAGATGGTGGTCAAAATATTCTGTGGTGGATCTTTCATGCCATGAGGGAACCCAAAAATGAAATTCCTGTCTCAATTGTGAAGCTAGGGAACATTCCAAATAAGAATTTTTTTCTTCTGTGAAAGAGCTTGTCTTTCAAAATTTATTGGCGAACATGTCGATGGCACTTAACAAATCGAAAATCGACATGATGAAACTGTCCCTCGTAAAATCTGTGACATGTTCATTTCCTGCTCGATTACACATTACCACCTCAGGGGAAAAATAAGGTACATTGCAGCCTAAACATCTAACACAGTTATTTGAGGAGGTTTCTGCTCAGTGGAGCATTTATTAATGCATTATTTCTGCATTGGGGGCAGAATGAATGTCAGAACACTGGAGGGCACAGATCAGGTAACAAATCTGACCATACCCCACTCTGCCTTTGATTTGGCGAGGTCTTTATGTAGAATTTTTTAGAAGAACAGTCACTGCATGTAGTGAAATACACCAGACAACTTTCACATTTGGTACTTTCCATTGTCTTGTTCATTGTCACATGTCTCAGTCTAAACATTGAGTGCATTTAGTTTATACACTGAATAAGCAAACTGTGTAGTTACCCTGAGAGTTGTAATGAGAGAAGAATCTTGGCTGGGCATATGTTGTCACATTTTGAATGTGATTTTATCATTAAACAAGTTATTGGAGGATCTGTGGAATTTTCTTCTTTTTTTGCTGAAGTGGAGAATTTTGCAGTATTTTTAGTTATGAATTACCTAAAAGAGCAAATTATGTGATTAAAGTCATAAAAAATCACCAAACAAAAATCTGATGGGCATAGATCACACATGTGCTTTAGCCCAAATTCTCACAAACTGAAACAGAAATCCTGTCACTGTGAATCCAGAATTAACACTACACAGGTGGCATGCTACGAGAGAGCACTTTTTGTGATTTTATTGAACCGGAGATTTCCTTTTGTAATATTTTTTTTTTTCATCGTCATTCTCTCTAATGTCCAGACGATCTCTGTTTGCGCGATAGTCCATGTCTCAATGGAGGGAGATGTATACAAGATGGCGCTGCTGTTACATGCGACTGTTCCGCCACGGACTTCTCCGGGATGCTGTGTGACCAGCCGGATGGTAATTGTAGCATGTTGTCCTTTCTAAGTTCATGTTACCATGGAAATCTCAAAGACACAAAGAAGGAATCAGCTTGCTTGTCTAAGAAAGTGTTACTATTGCACTATTTGTCACTCACTTCAATGGTCTAAGCCTCCATGAGACAATTCAATTTGATTGCATTTATGTGTAGATTAGCCTCTGGCAGGCTTTTAAGTGACTTCTACTGCAGTATTTTCTCCAGTTTTAGACCTTTCTTCTACTTCTCCAACTTTGCCGTAAAAATCTTGTGTCATCCCACTTTATCCTTCTTTTCAAACATGGCACAACTTATTAGGCAAAAGGAATAAAAACAATTGTGTATTACGCTCTTCAAAAGAGTATCATTGTCAACGTGGCATGGTGGTCAAGTTTGAGACCACGGGAAATTGAAAAGTGTCATAACATCATCAGAACTGTATGTATTGATGAAAATACTGAAAATACCCTTTAACTGGAACAAGATCTTCTTTGGTCTTCCTGTGGATCTGCAAAAAACTGCACTTTCTCCTATTTCATTGGCAATAATCATTCTACTTTTATCCTTTTTTTAAAATTTTTTTTTGTTCATGGGCATACTCTACTTGCAATTATTTAGTTGTTCCCTTCGTGTGTCTGTATGTCTGTTTTACCTTTTCTTTTGTTACAAGAATTTGCTAGACGCCTTCAGTTTTTTTCCCTCTCTTAATACTAACTAGCAGTGATTAACTTAATTATGCACTTTTTTTTGTTTTCTGTTCATTGTGAAGTGCTCTGCTCTTTGTACTGTTGTTTCTAAATTTGATAGGACTGTTCATCTTTGTGTTTTATTGTTTTTGCTTTCCTCCCTTTGTAGTTTCGAGCCTCTTAATTATGTTTCTTATGGTTTATCTCATGCATTCTTGTTTTCAGTGGAAGCTAGTTTCTTTTCTGAAAATGGTTTTACTGTCTCAACTTTTGTTTTTCTTGTCAATTACTCCACCCATTGCATATAGAGGTCTTACTCTTTTCTGATTATGGTGTAACTTACCTTTTAATCCTACACTCATTTTTTTGTCAGTTATATCTGTGTGTGACACAGCTCCTTGTTTGAATGGAGGAACCTGTGTGGTGTTTCCTATCTTGGGTGATGGTTTTTTGTGCAATTGCGCCGGGACTGGATTCACAGGGCCTACTTGCCAGTTAGGTAGGGAACATTATTTATTCTCAAATCAGTGGACTATGTTTATACGCAATATGGTAGAAATCTCTTCTTGTTTTTCTTCTTCTTGTTATGTGTTTTGTTATATCCGTTCTTTTTCGGCTGTTAAACCATACCTACTCTTGCTGTTATTGCCTTTAAAGGCAGTGATTCGTTGAACCTAGGCAGTTCCAATTCTTCCAACCTTTTACTTCTAGTCCCTCCCACAGCCTGTTTGAAACTCCTTGTGCAGACACAATTATAGTTTCAAGTGCTGCCTATCCCGGTGAGCATACAGGGACCACATGTGAAAATCAAAACACTTCATCCCCATATGCTGTGTTATATGAGCTGCTCTGCATCTTTCAAATTTGCAGTCAATCAATGAGCAGAAGCAACTGAAAATTTTGCTTATTCCCAATCAAAAATGTAAGTTAGAGGTGATGGGTGACGGCCATTTTAACATTAATAAAGCAGCTCTACACTCCTTGGTTGGAAACTTTTTTTTTTTTTTTCAACTTTTCAAACCCACCCTGTAGGAAAAAAAACAGGACAAGAGTCTGTATTACTTACTGCTATGAAAATTTCGTAAGAAAATGTCCAATTTTGCCACAATTCTTACATTGTCATTTGCAATGTCTCCAGAACCCTTTGTGGTCCACAAATCAGACTGATGGGAATTTTTCTTTCTTTTTCTCTTTTCCTACTTCAATAATTGGCAGCTGCCTGCTTCAGCGGTTTTTGCAGTAACGGAGGATTATGCGTCGAGCTGGAATCATCCTTATCCTGCGACTGTTCGGGGACGGGTTTTACCGGTCCAACCTGTGAGCTGACAGGTGATTAAGAAAAGGTTTCAATGTCGATTGGAAAGTTGATCCAATTTATTCTCACCGAACACTCATTACAGTTACTTACTTCTCACCGTGTGACTTTGCAATAGTCTTTGTTGATATTTTTGGGAATGTGTTAGTCTTGGTCGAGACGTAGTGAATATTACCCCTTCCTTTCCACGTTCCCACAACACCTGTACTTTAATCTGTTGGTAGCGCTTACTCCTGTGTACAGACCCTTCTGTTCACTGCTGTGAACTGCTATAGCCTTGAATTGCTTTCGCTCACTGAGTGTTGGAAAACTCATTTTCACAAAGTGACATTGTTCTCGTCCGACTCTCAGTACCAAAATGTATTTTCACTCATCGTATCACATGTTACTATATCAAAATTTATCATTCACCTCATATTGCTCTGGCTTTTGCTGTTATAGCTGAAAACATCACTTAAGATGTCAAGAGAGGGATCATGAAAATTCTTCATTTGGTCTTGGGAAAGTCTGAATTCCCTTCGGGAAAGCACCGGAATCCTGCATATATATATCAAAGGAGCCTGTATTTAAAAATCCAACTTTGTCTGGAAGAACTTCTGGCCTTAATTACTTTGTATTATATCAACGACAGTAAAGGTCCTGATTATGTCATCCACCTGTCACATGTGATAGATGATTTCTTTTCTTTTGAGACCAAATATTCATTTTTGCTTAAATACGTCCACTTTGTGTTTCCCCTAAAACTTGGTTTCGGTCTGTAGTGTGACTCAATTGGCCTTGCTGGAGGTGATGCGATAACATGGTCTAGTCATTCCATGTGTACAAAAGCACTGTTGAAAGTTTACCTGTGACTTCCATGAACTTTCTCAAGCCGCCCATGCTTTCCTCAAAAGAGTGCTTGTAATGGTGGAGAGGTTTAACGGTCAAAGGTTTAATGGCTTGCTCGGTAAGGTCGTTCAGGGTGAACTTGTGTTTATTGGATTGCCGTCTTAGATTTTTTTTAATACATACGCTCAAACAACTCAACATTATCAACAATTGTTTATAATGTTGAAATTGATAATCCTTCAAGGATGACCACAAGAAGTAAATGTAAAAAATGGTTTGACCAAAATTACACATTCCCGCATAATTTGGGATTGACAGAGGGAATACTCTTTCTAGTGAAATGTTTGACAAATCCGTCTGGCTTACTGTAAAGTGGACAGACTATATGGTCAAACTGGTTTACTGTGACCAGACTGTTCACAATGTGTTTGACTATTTTAATTTTTGTTTGCCAGATAACCAGATCCAACCTCTGAGCATAGAATGTTCTCCGGATGTTTGCAGGGTCGGACAACCCCTCGGTGCTTTCGTTCAGGTCACTTGGGACTTCCCTGTCATCACCGGTGGCACCCCTCCTTACGTCCGTCTGAGGGGCCCGTCCGGTGACTCGTCCTTCCTTCAGGTCGGCCGAAGCTCCACCATTACATACCAGTATGTGGACAGAGAAAACAGTGTAGTTGAGTGTAGCTTCACCATCGCAGCTCAGACTGGTGCGTGTCTTGATTTATTGTCATAACTTTTAACCGCACATGGCTGTTGTGTAAGTGAGCCAAAAAAAAAAAAATCTTGTGGCAATCCAAAATGTAAAATGAAAGGTCATTGTTTCAGAGAATTGTAGATGCTTCAACCAAATAGATGACCCAGAATGATTTCAGACTAACTACTCACTCACTGAACAAATGAAGCTGAATAAGAGCAGGCGCCCTCCTTGCCCCTGTACGGTAAAACAGCTCTACTGTCAACATTTGCCATAATACAATCGTTTGATTTCCTGAGATAACATGATGTTGTTGTGGGAAAATTGCATTCCAACGTTCGGCTGTTTGCAAGTTACATTATCCTAAAATTTCAATTGAATTTGTGTTACTTGGTTTCATGAGAACACCGGTACCCTTTGCCTAACAGAGTTTGGACTTCATATATTGTTCCCTGATGTCACTTTGGTTTATCTGTTTATATGGTTTTTAACTGATCATTAGGTGATTGAACATGTACGTAGTAATCAGAAATTGGAACGTCTGACATGGTGAAAAGCAGTGGTACTCCACCGGGATTCAAACTTGGAATCTTCCACTTTAATGTGGACACTCTGCTTCCTAAGCCATGAAGGTCTGAAGGATTAGTCAGTCCACGAAGTGGAGATCATCACAATTCATCGGGGGGGGGACATTTTGTTTATTTGGAACAAAGTTTTTATCTCAATACATTTCATATATGGAGATATTGTCAGTCTAGCTGATATTCTGTTAAAATGATGTCAGGGTGTGGATCCATTGTCAATGTGTATCAAGCTTCTCCATCATGTTTTCATTCATGTTAGCAAAACATGTTACTAGTTTAGGTGTGAAAAAAACATGTATAATAAGTCTTTGTTGTAAATTATTGACCATGAAAGGGCCTCAAACCTGGAAAAGGTAGATTGCAATACCTGACAAGAGTGTATCCCCCAGTCTTTAGCCATTTCTTAAAGACTAGGAGGGGTGGAGGACCTGCCCAGTTCAGCAGTCCATTGGCTGCACCAAGCAACCCGAAGCCAACGAGACCTGAATCGGACAACAGAAACCTAAATCGAAATCACCTAGTAACCCCCTCAACACCACTGTGAACAGCTTTACTGAAGTCTCCAGAAAATTTCCAAGTGGATCCACCAGGATTTGATCAGGGGATTTGTGGTAGAGTAGGGTACGGCTTGTATGCACGAACACTATAGAAATAGATCAACCAGAATGCTAGGGAGCAGTATTAAGTGAAGCCAAAGCTCTGTTAGGCAAAAGCTATTCTCAATGAACTCGTGTAACACAAATCCTATGGAAACGTAATTTTGATGAAACTCACAAACAGCTAAACACTGGAACGTAGTTCTCCCTGGATATTATCTGGTTATCTCAAAAATTTAACGATTGCATTGACCCTTTGTTTTCCCCAGTGATGTGGTTATATATTGAATCTCAAGTTGTTACATTAATATGTGGACAAATGTTGAAGGCAGAGCTGTTTTGCCATACAGAGCAAATTAGACACCAGCTATTCTGATCGGCTTCATTTGTTCGGGGTGTGAGTAGTTAGTCTGACATCATTCTTGTTTGTCTATTTCTACGATGAACACCCACATTATGGACTGCTCTCGGTGGGGTGGGGGGGTTGGTGGTTGGGTGGAGGAGGAAAACATAATCATCATAACACAAATGTTGAAATAATTCACATCACCAGGACCAATTGACAAATTTGATGTCCATGATTTTGTTTGGTCTCTCCCTCTCTCTTTTTCTGGATACGTAGCCTGCCAGTCGACAATTCAGATTCTGAACTGTCCATCCGACATCGAAGCCACCGTCAGCGGTACTCAGGATACGGCCCTCGTGGAGTGGGACGAGCTTGTTGTCACTGGAAATGCCGTAAGGCAGGTTGGGGGACCGATGACAAACTCGGGCCGCTACGGCGTCGGACGTACCACCGTCAGCTACGTCTACCAAGATGGAGCAGGGCAGATTGCTACGTGTTCATTTGCTGTTACTGTGGTCGGTTAGTAACTATAATGCATCTGATTTGTGACAAAATGGAAGTGACGAAATTTACTAAGTGATATCAATATTGAGTTACATTCTTGAAATTTCTGACAAATTAGTCTATAGATCAGTGTCAGTAATAGTTTGTATTTTTTTGATGTAAATTTGCTCTGTAATACACAGTCGCCATTCCACCACCGGTGATAGAGAACTGTCCCAGTGACATCACAGAGACTGTCAACAGTCCACTAGATGTTGCCTTCGTTGATTGGCCAGACCTGGTAGTGACCGGTGATAACGTTTTTCGGATAATAGGGCCACCAATCAGTCAGGGTAATTACCCGGTGGGAACGATACCGATCCAGTACATCTTCCAAGATGGACAAGGAAGAACCGTATCTTGTTCATTCACCATAACAGTGTCTGTTGGTAGGTGAACTCATTTGATTGTCCTAAAGTTCTAGCTTTAAAATCGAGTTTTAAAATATTAATTTTGTAACTCTGTGCATAGTTTGAGAGTTGAATGAATTCACTGGTAAAAAGGATTGAAATATCATAAAAGCATTTCTTCTTTTATTGGTAAAGAACACATCTCAATAACATGTTTTATTTTTAAGTTATGACTTTTTGTCCTGAGTTCTCTGCAACTGTGGTACAGTGTATTATGAGCAACAATTTGTTGTAACAGATAGATTATTGACCATCCTTTGTTTGTTTGTTAAAAAGAAATTTTTACCTGTAAAAGTTGTGACATTTTATCATCACAGCATGCTAGTCTCAATCTACAATAATCCCAGTCTAATTTTCGCTGGTGTCAAATTTTAATGTTCAATAATACTTCAAGTTCAGAGGCGGCCAACAAAGCTTATGAAGGGTCATCCACCTGTGTTATGTAATATTCGAAGCAACTGAAATTTTTTCTCGAACAGAGCAGTCGATCTTCAAATAGCAATATCTTGAGTGCTGAAGAAGATGTTGGTTGGCGTGGAGTTTGAAATACTTGCGTTGAAAATATCAGCTTTTTGTCATTAGGACCTCCTTTACATGTCACCGTAATATCGTTCTCTGCAGTTCTTTGTTAAATTCACTCTTAGCAAAAAGTTGTTTGCGATTCATTTCTGTGAATATGATTTGATACTCTAGCCCTATATCGATATTTTACTATACAGAAGCCATTCCACCGCCGGTGATAGAGAACTGTCCCAGTGACATCACAGAGACTGTCAACAGTCCGCTAGATGTTGCCTATGTTGATTGGCCAGACCTGGTAGTGACCGGTGATGACATTTTTCGGATAATAGGGCCACCAATCAGTCAGGGTAATTACCCGGTGGGAACGACACCGATCCAGTACATCTTCCAAGATGGACAAGGAAGAACCGTATCTTGTTCATTCACCATAACAGTGTCAATAGGTACGTCTCCCCTGAAGTTGGTTTATAAATCTTATTGTTATGTCATCTTCTATGTTCTTGTTTTCTGAATATAGTTTCTGGTTTTCACCCAACTTCACAAACCTGACTAGGGTTAATAGACACAGTGTTCGTGCTCAGGAATTGAACCTGGGAGGGAAACACCGCCTAAAAATTTGTTGGGAGGAATTTTCAAAATCAAGGAGAGAGTTGTCACTTGGTAAAGATTCTAACCACATTTGTTTTTGGTGATGAATACATTGTCTTGCAGAAACCTTGAGTTTACTTTTTGTAAGATTGAAATGAATTTTTTTTTAATTGGGGTCTGATTAATGTTGATATGTGAGTGTTAACGCTGCATTTGAAAAGTAATGATATGTTTATTTTTGTGAGGTGGTGCTGATACCAATAAATTTAGGCAGCACCAGAAAAGTTTGTTAAGTACTGAACCCATGAACAGCTCAGGCATTGGTAATGTGAGTATTAGTACCAGCAATATGGTAGAGACTTGGGTACAGGTTTACAGCCCAACCCTAAAATTGACTGGAATGATGTGTACACAACAATATAATTAAAACGAAAAGACAAAAAGCTGAGCTACTTTTTTGTTGATCGGAAGACTTCAATCGGGTTGTTGAGTATGAACAAATTCACAACAACCAGATTCAATCGATGTGATGTGAGCATTAGGTCACTGATACAATTTCCTAAGAATATATGACTTTTCATGATTTTCTATTTTTCTTCTGTCATTGACCAATGCACACCTCATTCCTCTCCAAATACTTATCCGACAGGAGACCCTTCAAGCCTTTTCACTGGTTGTCCTGGCGACATCACTGAGACAGTTTTACAGGGTACTGGTGGTAGCATTGTCACATGGACCCCACCCACACCAAGAGACGCCACCATCCTTCTATTGACCAGTCCTCCTCGTCCACCGGGTTCCTTCTTCCGAGTTGGATCTGAGAGCATTCGTTACCTTTATTTTGCGTCTGGAAATTTCCAACAGTGTCTGTTTCTTGTTACTGTCCAAGAAGGTACATCAAAATCTAAAATATTTCTGTAATGCTTGGATTTGATAGATCGTTATTGTCATCTTTTTCACCGTAATGATTTAATTTAATAAATGCGGAAGCCTAGCAGCCCTAGGATGTATTGTGGGCCTACATGCTGTCAAGCCTGTTTGGCATTTTCATGTAATTTTTGTCCTCTTCAATGTGATTTCTTATCAGGTGAAGGTTAGCTCTGTAAAATCACATCATCAAAATCAACATTTATGTACATTGTTGTTTTTTCTAACTTATTTACATACAGGCAACCCATGTGATACCTTTTCCTGCTTGAATGGAGGAACCTGCATTCCTGTCACACCCACAGAATTCACCTGCGCATGCCCAGGCTGTTTCAGAGGAGACCGCTGTGAAAATGGTATCTTCTTTAGTCCATTTGGATCACTGCAAAATTGTGTAGCGTTTTGGCCCATAGGGTGTAGGTCATTGGTCAATTGTAGTATGGCTACCACTATGTGCTACCAAGACTGGGATGGTCTGTTTGTGGCATTACTGTAGTGCTTAGGGGGTGGGTGCGTCAGAACGGGGGATGGCCGGGGGAATGTTTCAGAGTCAATACATGCAATAGCATAGATGATCATGTGGTAATTAAACCGAGTGGATCATTTGATGGATGCAAACTTTATTCAACCAATTATCTCATTCCCTACATCAATCACTTCTCCAATTGCATCTCCTACCCATTGGTAGAGTCCTTTAACAAAAAATTCAAGTGCCGCAGAAAAGATGGCACACGTATGTATATTTGACATTATTTTTAGCTCATACCAGCTAACTGGTGTGAGCTATTATAATAGTTCTTTGTAATAGTCTATCTATCTATCTATCTATCTGTCTATCTGTCTATCTGTCTAGCTGTCTAGCTGTCTATCTGTCTGTCTGTCTATCTGTCTATCTGTCTGTCTAACTATCTATCTATCAGTCTATCTATCTATCTGTCTATCTATCTGTCTATCTGTCAATCTGTCTATCTGTTTATCTGTCTGTCTACCTATCTGTCTATCTATCTGTCTATGTATATGTCTATCTAGCTGTCTCTCTATCTGTGCCTCTATCTATCAGAGAGTCACAGTTGTCACTAAGAGAACATTTTATGCATCATAAAATGTTGTTTGTAGACTGAAATGGTTGGGGAAATAACACTTGTTACAATTTTTGTGAGTTTGGTAAAAATATTTTGCGTTACTTCTACCAGCATTGATCGATTTTTCCTTTGCAATAGACAACCAGATTTAAAGTAGGATTATAGCCATTGACCGGCGAGTGTTGTAGCAATAAAATTCATGCTTCTGTGATACGTGATTAGAAACTGCACACAATTGGGATGGTATGGGAATTCTTTTCATTGCCTGATATGTTGTTCTGTTCAGGGCAGGCCTCAATAAGTAATCTTTGGGAGTTTTCGGAAAATGCTGTGTGATGTCATTCAGAATATTTGTGGTCTCTGCGTTAAGTTGACTTACCACTGCATGCCAAAGAGGTGAATTTTGAAAACAACCCAAAGCACATGTCATTGTCATGATGTATAGCAGTTACTACATCTCAGTTGGAGATACAATGAAATACTGTGAATACTAATACATTTTGCACACTCTCGCCTTGCGCACTATGTCAGATCCATAAAAGAAAAGCCACTCATGAATACATCATTGAAACCACGATGCATTCTCACAATCTGGCTTAATGTTTTCAAAAACTACTGTAACGTTTGCCCGGGCCGGTCGTGTGGTGAGGGATCAGGTCGGCGAAGGGGTAGGGGGAAGGGCGAGAGCCTGGAGAGGTAGGGGCTGGATGACGCCGATGAAAATAAATGAGTACACTAACAGAGCATGTTAGGTTTAGAAAATATAATTGAAGACATCACCACTGTCGCAATACCAAGCAAATGAGTTGATAAAATAATTCAACAAATTAATAAACAGCAAGTGCAGTAAGCTAACACTCATACTATGCTATCGCAGCTGACCAAACTACGCAGCGTAAACAATACAATGTAGTGTCAGGCATTGCCACTAAACCTCATCGGCTGAAACGCAGCGTAGCTGAAAGCGAGAAGCCAAAGCTCAGCGGCTAACGCGCAGCGCTGCTGGGACTCAGCAGCTTAACCCAGCGCAGCTGAAACTCAGCAGCGTTGAAGATAAATTCGACGCAGCTCAGCAGCTGAACATACGCAACGCAGCTGAGAGTAAGCAGCGTAAATACTACGCAGCGCAAACCGCTCTACTAATAAGTCAAAAATAAACTAAGTCCCTAAAAATCGCCCATCAGCTGATGGATGAAGATTTGGCTTAGATTCTGCTAGTAACAGTGTACAAGTACACCCTAAACTACTGAATAAAATCACGCCGTACATGGCGTTATAAAGCACCCCGTTATCGTGTAAAATCCCACACAAAACAAATTACTGTGTAAAGTCCTATGCAAGCAACTTGACCAATTACGGCACATCAAGCTAGATTGACATACACAAAGGTCTAATCACAAGATGGTCAAGCATTCTATCCCGTATTACGTAAGCAAACTAACCCCGCCTCACTGTCTGGACAAACCTTGCTACTCCCCGCTCTGGGGAACAAAGCCGACCTTGTGAACCGGAAGCCTGCAAACTCTGGCACTCAGCCCTGAACCACCACCCCGCTACACTTACGTGCACAACTCTCAAAATACGGTTTTTCCTTGAAATACCACATTGCCTGCACGTAAAGGCATACAATTAGTTAAGATAAGCTGTTCAAGTGGAGGAATCTGAATATACGAGAAAGATAGCCGTTTTCTCATACCACTACATTGAGAATGCACTGAAGACCACATTATCATCTCAGCTGTAATTAAAGGGAGAAGCTCATCACCCCAAGCTATACTTTCAGCTTGGGGATAGCAAAATTCTCAACTGGCTCTACTCTTTGATTGACAGCAAATTCAAAATATGCAGAGCAGCTCATATTACATAGCATACACAGAGATCCATTTTTTTTTATGACACATGTCGAGGAATTTTAGACAGGCCGTGGAAGGGACTATACCTAAGTGGTTGGGAGACCTGGAACTGTCAGGGGTGATGAGTCTTTAAACTGATGGTGAAATGTTGGTAGTTAGGTTTGGATAACATCTGCACGTTACTATTGTGAATGCAGGTTTTTGACTTACACTTTTGTGGGAGAATCAGTCAGGTACCTCTAATTATCAATGAGGTTAAAGAGCAACAGATCATAAGAATTATATTAAAATGTTGGTCTTTGAAAACCTCAGGCATATGCTAGGGTAGGGAGTTTTTGAAAGTGGGAAGTGTTAAGCTATGTAAAGGAAAAAAGACACGCTTTTGCGTCTGCTGCTTCATATGGTAAGATGAAAAGTTTTGTTCTTTTCTTCTCTCTCTTTTTGCTTTTCTCTCCTTTCTCCTCTCATAGAAACGAGGATAATCACATAGAATTTTTTTGTCAACCCTCTAGATGATTTGACTTTCTTCTTCTTCTGCAGACTTAGATCCTTGCAGCAACAGTCAATGTCAAAACGGGGGCACTTGTCAGCCTTACATCGGATCATGTGACCAGTACTTCTGCCAATGTCCATCTTGTTTTACAGGGATTCGTTGCCAGCTCAGTGAGTGGATAGAAATTGAAAAGAATTCTGTTTGCAAACCTGTTCTTTTGAAAAGTAGTAGGCCAAGTGGAAGTAACTTGTCTCTGCAATCTGCACATATTTGTGATATGTAGAAAAAAAAATGAACATGGAAATGTACATTAAAGAACTGATGTGACTGGTGTCCCCACTATGCTGCTAGAGTTGTCACAGTGTCCTATGATCATGAAATGATTTTAGTCTGACAACAAGTTATATCCTGCATAGCTGCTTGACACTGCGTGAGCCCATTTTGTGAAAACGCTGTACACAGGCTGTGACACATGAAAGTAAAGACCCAAGTGTTACTGACCAGTAAATACTGCAGCATGCCAGAGCAATATATTTCATGGAACAGAAACCTTGTTTTGTGTTATTAGAGCTACTATCAGGCAAAACATATATTGAAAATCTCACTTTAGAGTGGTTATATCATTTATGCCAACTGTTCTGTTTTAAGCAGACTCTTCTTTGCTTTCTAAACTCTAAAACACATAAAAATCAGAATGTACCATTATCTTTCAAGTTTCCTTGGCTGTTTGATTGGACTGTAACTAGGCACATCAGGCTAGAACAAATGCACATACGCATAGAACCACAAGTTGACTAGATAAACAACTTTTTGTGAGTTGTTGCTGACCTAGGTTAGTTACAGGGAATGTATGTCTTGTCATCATATTGTGAGCATTACAGACATATTTCACGTCACTTTATATTTGTTGGTTTTGATGATTAAGAGAAACATATGTGGTCATTATGACATGTGGGTGTATATGTGTGTGGTCATGGGTTCGTGAAGGGTGCCGAACAGAGACACACACAAGAACTTAGCTTGTAACTGGGTATATGCCAAAAAATGTGGATATCCCCGTTTCTGGATATTTAAATGTAATGCAAATTGGGGTATCAGATATGTGCCCTTAACTTTCAAAGGTCGATCTAACTTTTTCCCCAATTACCTATTCTATGGTAATTGTTACCTATTACTTTTCTATGGTAATTACCAATTACCTATTCTGTGGTAATTCTATGGCAATAGTACCTATTCTATGGATATACACCTGTGTATAGCGGTGTATGTGTGTAAAAAAACATACACACAATCCCGTTTCTGGCATGAATCTGGGAAACATGCAAGACTAAATATCTGTAAACTGGGCAACTCATCTTCAGAGTGCCAGGGGATATCCCTAATTACGTGAGGAAAAGTGGTTGCCCTGGATCAGCGCCATTAACGGGTACTGTACGCGTGTCTGTGTTTTTGAGACTTAGCTTGTACACACACTATCCCCAGATAGGAATGATGGATACTTTTTATACTTGGTGTGTAGGCTTGTCATATTGAGAGAGAGAAGCGTATCGCTTTTAGTAAACTTCAAAGGTTATTTGGGTTCACCATAGGTCAAATACTGAAAACTTGCAATATCTCCTGATAGGAATGATGGATACATTTCATATGTAGTGTATAGATTTCTCATATTGCAAGGAAAAACCCTGTTGTTTTTGGTGGAAGTCAAAGGTCATCTCTGGTCACCAGAGGTCAATACTGAAAACCTTGTGCATGCAATATCTCCAGATATTAACAATGGATACTTTTCATACGTGGTATGCAGGTTTGTCATACTAAGAGGAAAAACTCTATTACTTCGATGGAGTTCAAAGGTCATCTAGGATCACCAGAGGTCAAATGTTGAAAAAATTGTGCACACGTACAACATCTCCAGATAGGAATGATGTATACTTTTCATACTTGGTACGTAGATTGTCTTATTGAGAGGAAGGAACCTTTGAGCTTTCTTGTTTGCAAACTGTCGCTGGATCAAACATGGTCTATGCATAGGCTACTAAAATTTGAGTGATCTGTTACCTCCAGCAGTACAAACAGTTTCACCCAGTTGCAGTTTCAGGTTGTGTATCGTACAGTCTGTATACAACTTATTTTTCCTTTCAAGTAACCCTTTAAAAAATTGACCTCAGTGACATTTCAGAAACCCAGGAACCCCCATTTTCCATTTTCTGGGGTTGAGAATGTGGGCATGAAATAAATTTATTTTCAAGAAATTTTCCTCTTAAAAAGAAACTGATTGTTATTAATGCAACTTATATTACAATGTATTGAAAAACTGATATGTAAATCCTGTGGTAAGATTTACCATTTGACTTCAACATGATAACATGATTGTACATCTGTGTATGTATCACATCGCTTGTAAGAAAAGTGGAGCTCTGAGATAAGGAGAAGCTTAAAAATATGTGGATTGCCTACACTGGTTAAGAATTGAATAACTTTGGTTTTCTTCTCAGTGCTTCGTTCTTTTTTTCTCCTGAAGGCACAAGTTTTCTTCACAGATGCAGTAGATGTTGTTGAAGTTTATTGTGTGGATTGTGATGTCAATGTAAGGTTGGGAATATTTGCACTTGCAACTGGGCAAATTGCAGGCCAATAACATCCGTTTTTGCACAAACCTAACCTTTAACGTAACCATAAGAATGATCACCGATTGGCTAAAATCTCTTTGATGCAAATGTAAATTGTTGTATTCGCACAAATTTGTCAGAATAGCCACAACCTGATGGTAAATGTTGCTTTTATCGTCATACCAGGAGCTGAGCCGTGTGCCTTGGTTCAGTGCGGTAATGGTGGTTTGTGCACACCTGCTAGTGTCGGTTGTACCGAATACAGTTGCCAGTGCCAAGGATGTTTCACAGGAGCTCAGTGTCAGGAAGGTAAAATAATTATTATTACTCTTGATCGAAGACAGCAATAAAGTTAGCATAATTATCCCGTCACAAACTTTGAAACATCCGCAAGAAAATTATTTCATGCATTGCTTCTCAATTAGGATTCCATCTTGATTGCTTCTCCCTGTAACAAAAAGACATGATTACTTTATCTTAAATGAAGCAACCATGAAAGAAATTTGGAAGAAAATTTCGAGCAAACCAATCCCACTGTCTGTCATCTGGATTCACCTCATGTAATACTTCAAATAACATTTAACTTTAATAAGAGCAGTGTGTTTAAAGCTGACAACTTTTCATGGCCATTAATTGGTTAAGGTTTGATATTCAGCTCGATCACTGGAGTTCTGCCAACTCCACTCTCTCTTTTAACTCGGCTTAACGAAGATGAATATTTATTTAGCAATTAGCTCAGTAGTGTATCACGGACCATTAACCGGCTGCATAAAACATCGTTCGTGTGGGTCATTTCTAAATTCAAATTTACAAGAGTGCCAGCTAGTCTTCGGATCCTTACAATCACAACAACGTCATGTTCTAACATATGATCTCAATGGCAATAATCTACGTGCTGATTTTTGAATTTTTTTTGTTCATTTTATCGTTTTGCTTCCTTCTTTAAAGTATATTTAGACCCCTGTTCGATCTTTGACTCGTTTATCTACCTTCTGTTTTGTTTCCCTTCAGTGTTAGATCCCTGTTCCATTAATCCGTGCCAGAATGGAGGACTTTGCAGACCAATCAGCGGAGACTGCTCTGCGTATTCTTGCGATTGCCAAGGATGTTTCTCAGGTTACAACTGTGAAGTAGGTGAGTGTAACCGTCTCTTGACATCGCATTGCTGTTTTGATCGGTGACCAGACGATTTCTACCTCGAAAATTTCTCCCCGACATTTCCCCCTCAGACAACCTCCCTGGACAATTTCCACATGGACAATATCCAACCTGCAGAATTGCCTTCGGACAACTCCCCCCTCACGAATTCCTTCAGGGAAAAGGTAGGGGTTAAGTTTATGGGCAGGTAGGAATTGTCCCAGGGGAAATTCTTCAAGTTGGGAATTGTCTGGGTGTCAAATGTCTGTGGAAGTCATCATAGTGGGAGTCGTTACATGGAAATCATCAGGGAGAAGCTTTCCCGAGGGACAGTCTTCTGGGATTCGTTATGATTGTGTATTACCATCATATGTCATCATCTTTGTCATCATCATATCTTTGGGATCATCATAGTCATTCATTATTCTCACCACCACAACCATCATCATCATCATCACCATCATCATGTCATCATAATGCTCTTTGTGGTTGCCGATCTCAACACCAGCCCTGTGATCATTCAATATGCATTGAAAAGTTTCACAGTGATCGTGACCTGTGGATGATGGTTTTTCTAATGCACACCCTGAAGACTGATATAGAACTGTAGATACATGGTTACTGGCTTTTTTTTTCGTCCTCAGTTTAATTTTGCATTTTCCTTCAATATAGATGGATATTTCATTAGGAACACCACTTGATTAATACAAATGTATATCTATTCCTTTGTAGTGACAAACTTTTATTTTTCTACTCAACTTTCTGACATGGACTCAGCACTGTGTAGCCTTTACTTTGTGTTTGTCAACTTGTGCTCTTTTAATCCTAACAAACAGCATTCGATCCTTGTCGCATCAACCCTTGCCTCAACGGTGGCTCTTGCGTTAACGATCCGGAGTCTTGCACGGCCTATCGTTGTGAGTGTAACCTGTGCAACACAGGCTTCAGGTGTGAACTAGGTACAGTCTCATAGCAGTTTGCCTTTTTTCATCTTTGAAACTGTTTGCAGTCTCTTCCTCTTTCGCAAATTGTACATTTCTATCTCACATCGGATTGTTAATCTCAGGGGACGGTGCTTTCCCACATGATAACAAGCAGTTGATCAGATGCAGGTCTGACTAATTAATTAGTTGATCCAGTTCTTACTTTACTTCCAAATCCCTGATTTATAGAATTTTTTCAGCGTCTTTCCGCAATTTTGTTTGGCGCACAGTTGTCACCTCCCTGGCCCAGTCTACCATTAAAGTATCCTTTTTACATTGGTGTTATCTGGGCTCTCCTGTCGTGGGATCAGCCAACCAGTAGTGCATTATTTACTTGATTTATTTTATTTGGGCTGATGATTGTATTATCAATTACGGAAGTGAGATTTAGTGTTAAAATGAATGCATACTGAAATCTTAATTCACACCGAATGCCCCGCAGTAAAGCTCAGGTTGTACCTGTCTGAATCGTGAAATGGTCTCTGTATTTTGATCTAATTAATCTGGATAGAAACATTGAACCACCTGTGGTTTATATTACCAGTGGTGTATCACCATTTAAAAAAGACCATACATTTGAACATTTTCAACTTCATTATGGAGGTTTGATTCATCATATTGCATGCCATTCTTGTGATGTTTTTGGCAATTTGTACATTCTTTCCCACAGGAATTGGGAACCCTTGCGATGCTTTCCCGTGTAACAACGGAGGCACCTGCGAGCTTGGAGACTCGTGCTTCACATTCACTTGTTTTTGTCCAAGTGGCTTTGGTGGACTGACCTGCCTCGATGGTGAGAGTTACATCTTATGCAATGATTACCCTCCCCTGTCCCATTCTTCCCTTATTACCCTAAGTTACTGGCAAGCTCACAGCAGCTAAGAATGCGTTTTAATGACACGAGCATTCATATTTTTATCCAACTTCAAGAATCTAACAGAGAGACTTTTACACTACAACGTGATGAACAGCAATCGTGAATGTGTAATGTACTCTCAGAGAGCTTGTGCAACTTTTATTATGTTAGTTCTCTTGGGGGTGTACCTTGTTTTTTTTATTAATAAATTCAAAATACGCCCCAATTCTCTCAGCATTTTCATTTCCATCAAACCCTATTTCCTTTGCTTTAATGGACTTTTCATTGGCATTTGGTCATTTGACTCCCCTTTTTCACTTCATTGCATTGATTTTATCTCAGAACTTTGTTTTCTTGTTTTCATCAATCGTATGAAACTTTTGTAAGAAGTATGTGCACACTCCATTATCTCTGAAAAGCTGTGCTTTGGTAATTTCACCTATCTCCTGTACACTTAAACACCTTTTTCTCATTAGCTCGTGTAAATGTGACGAAGGAATGGAAGAAATGCCAACATTTTGCCATATGTCAGGTTTCATTTGTCAATTCCGGATTCATAAACTTTTCTTCTCCTTTCCCTTAGCCGCACAAACAGTGACTGATCCATGTGCCAGCGTACCCTGCAGTAACGGCGGTTCTTGCCTGACCCTCGATGAAGCAAGTTACTACTGCATCTGCAGAAACGGTTACCGTGGCATCAACTGCGGATCTGCCATTGGTGAGAGAAATGATGGAAATTTTTTAATGGTTCATCATCCTCCCCGTTTTAGAAGTGTAGATTTGAAATCCCACCGCTGCCACCAGTGTTTACTGTGAACACACAGTGAATGGAGTAGGGACGTATGTTACGGCTGGTGTTGGCCATGTAATGAGATGGTCAGCAGGTGGAGTCAGCTGAGTCTTTAATTTACAGAAACCAATTGGCTAATAGCTGAGATACTGACAGTGTGAGAATATGCAAATTGCGTACCTAACGTATTCTTTATGTGGCATCATGACTCAGGTAATAAGTACCATTATTAAATGGCTAATTAGTGTTTTGGGCCTTTGAATTAATCCTCTGTCTTGAAAGTTACCTCTCTCCATTCATGCATCCATCTTGTTACGTGTGGTAAAACATCTCCACAAATTTCTCACACCGTAAATCATCATACTTCATTTCAATGTAGATGATGAGGATGCATGAGACAGCTCTTCTGCTTAGAGGTAGAGAATGAGATGGAATGGTATAATGTTACCAAATTCAGTTCACTGAGACTGAAACCCAGAAGTCATCTGAGCTGCCTGCTGCTTGCTCTGAGGCACATGGTACATTAACTTTAAACGTACAGTAAACAAAGATCCGCTGCACTGTTGACTATTACATATGTCAGTGTGATTTTGCACAGCAGGTGTATACAGTAGTGTATGCAACTTCTGCACCCACAGTCTGTTGTTCATCTCTCGTGTAATCAACCTTGAAACAAATTTCTTGCCAGGCTGTAGATTGAGAATGTTTGAGCAAGAAGTTGCAAAGATATTTCATGTGCCTGATGTCCCCCATTTGACATCCGTTGACCACTTTCCATGCTATAAGCAGCCTGAGACCTTACGATGCTAATTAGCATTTGAAACAGCCGGTATCGTATCACAAAATACTGTACCACTCAATTTCTTGCACTTGCGATGTAGTTCTCGAAATGCATAGCAATGGCTGCAATGCACCATATTGTGTTTGCCAGATTATAAAAGAGTGCAATAGAATGTAGTAGCATACTTACTATGCAGCCTAATTGTCCGAGGTGGATAAATATTTTGGCAATTTTACAGTCTTAGAGAAAAGAGGCTAACCATGAACTGCAAAACCATTGGTATTTCCCTATATATAATAACAAATGACAGGAACTTAATAGAGAACTGTACACTATCAGTTGAAAATTAATGAGTTTCACTGTCAGGCAAAATTTGCTACACCAAAATGAAAAATTGCTACGGGGAATCCTTTCCATTCAGAACTTCTTGCTACACCAAAATATCCCAGTAATTCAAACACTGGTGCTAATATTGAATGTGGGCGCCAGTCTGTTTTTCAGCACCTGCAAGTATGGGCGATGATAATATGATGAAGTAGAAATATCCTTTTGGTCTTATTTCATGTTTTAGAAGCTATTCAGTATCCATATCATGCCAGCAGTTATGAATCTTCCATAAATTTGCTTCATTATCTCTTGCATTGTGATAAGCTATCGTGCCGAAAGAAGGTTACAAACACAGATTACTGATTTATACTCTGTGAGTAAATATCCCGGACAATTTACATGTATCTCAAATTGTGTGATCTGCTCGATAGTTTCATAATTTTGGATGTAACTGTTATACCACATGAGACGGTACTTTTTGATCTTTTTCCATTTCCAACAGATGGTTTGGTGGTGATGAGTTCTTGTTTTACAGGAATCTGCCAGAATGGAGGGACGTGCTTCAACAGTTTCACCTCCAGTCGTCCTGTGGGGACGTTGTTTCAGTACGCCTGCCTCTGTCCACCGGAATTCACCGGCTTGGGCTGCCTCACACAAACAAGTGAGAAAGTCAAACGTGGTTTATAGTCCACTCCACCACTGTCCTCCCCTCTGTATATCCCCAAGTGTAAAACTGTCTTAACTTCGGTAACTTGTTTTTATGATGGACTTCAATAAAGATGCAAACATTTATTATGAGCTCAGTGATTTCCATAGAAGCTGAACATCTGGGAGGAAGAAATCTTACAGCATTAAAACTATAGCAGTTAGCTAAGACAGTTGGATGGGCAAAACTCAAAAAGTTTTTCTTTTCCACATGACCTTGACATAATTGCAGCAAAGGACACATGAAGCTTGACTTTGACACTGTATATCAGCAAACTCTTTTAATTTCATGTATAGTTTTGTGGAAAAGGCACCCCACCTTAAGCTTCTGCTTTGTACATATGCATATACTTGCTGTTTAAACAGACCTACACAGCTGGAAATGTACCCAAAGTCTTAGCTTGGTTCAAGGAAGAAATGCTTTAATATGCTCTTCAGTCCATACTGTGATTTCATCTACTCCAACTGTTGCTTGTGTTTTCCCAAAATTTCAAACTTTGTAGCAGTGTCTGCAAGTTATGATTAGATCTGTAAGGATCCATATTCCAAAAGAATTTTTATGGCAAAATTTTTCCGCATTGTCGTCAGCTTCTGAGGAGTGCAGCACCTTACCATTGAACTACTGTGGAGCAAATGGTGTTTGTCAGGACCTCTACATCAGTACATTGGAAAGGGTGATACCTTTTTGCAACTGTAATCCTGGCTTCACCGGTCGGTTTTGTAACATCCCTGGTAAGTGGTCTTTTAGGCTCTAAGGCTATCAACAACAAATTGAAAAGCATTTCAAATGATAAGTGATTGTGAGAAAAAAAAATAGTAAATTTCTTTCTATACCCCAAACTTCCTCCTAATTCATGGCAAAGATGATGAGTAAATTTGGACCACATGCGCATAATGTTGGCACCAAAATTGGCACCAAAACTTCTCAGTCTGACAGAAAATACAGTTTTAATTCAGATTGTCTGTAAGCTCCGTGTTACATTCCCCATGAAATATATTCAAATTTAACCCTTATTCCAGTCAATTAAAGGATTAGTTTATCATCAGACTTTCTCCCTTCAAGTCTGTTTTTACTCTTGTTATTCATGCATATTCATGGCACATCTTTGTTAGTATGGTCACATTAATTTACTCATTTTCTTTCTTTATTTCACTTTTCTTACATTCAACAAAATTTTTCTTTTACTAACTTCACATGTGACTTTCAAGAAATATGAAGATCTTTGTGGTTGAACTTCTCAAATTAAACACTGTTCTCAGGAAGCATTGAGATGGTGTTAAGGAATGTCACTGTAGATAAATTCTGAGTTATCACTGTTACCATGAGGTTATCATGGTTTCCTATTTTAATGATAGTTTAATGATTTGCAATTTTGATCTGAACAAACCTTTTGTTGAGGGTGATTGATTAATGCAAGGTTGAAGACGTTTTTGTCGTGTTCATGTCGGCATTTTAAATTCTCTTTTCAAAGTCGAGGACCCTTGTGCAACAAGCCCCTGTCGTAACGGAGGTCAGTGTACGACCTTTGGACTGTATTTTGTCTGCCTCTGCCAGAGACCCTACGGAGGGGAAACCTGCGAATTGTTGGAAGGTACCAGTCGTCGTCTTTTTCTCTGGCCTTCATGTTTTTTGTAAATGTAGCATATTAATGACTGAATTCTGCCAGATCATCGTAAAGACTACCATTTGAAGGATGTCATCAATCTGAAACTCAAAGTGGCATCAAAATATGCTAGAATTTCAAATATGGTCACTGTTGGACAAGTACTTGCCATCCCCTAGTCTACAGCAAGCCCTTAGGAGTTACCCATACACCCATTGAAGAGACTGAAGGCTCAATCTGTCATTGCGACCTGCCTCAATGTCTGTCCACAAAAGCATCTGAATATTGTTAGTAAAACACGTTCTTGAGAACTGAAATGAAATTTGGAAAGTCAAAATTAGGAAGGACAGTAGCCGTCTTTTCAAGGAATAAGTTTCTCAAATATAGAAATTCAGTTATTTCTTGCTAGAAACTAATTTGCTCACCCAAACTTTCAAACATTCAAATGATTCCTTTTCCTTAACTCATCCTAAGTGTGAGGCCATAGATTTTTGAACACTGACGGCTTCCCGTATAGATAGCTAGATGTCTTCCCTCCCTGCGACGAGACTCGGAAATCCGTCACAGTGTTCGGTACTCTGCTGGTCCTTTGTCTTGGCCCATATCACTATTTTCACTTGAGACCAACAGATGTATTACTTTTTGACTTCAAGCTTTGTCGTTTTGTTTAAATTTAAAGTGATGTAAGGGCATCCTGTTTTATATCAAAGCCGTCTACAGACTGAAAAGCTCAATGGGGTGATTATATGTTTTGTATTCTTATCGTAAATAACTTAGGATGAAGATAAGTTTCGGTCAAGTTCCGGTCCGAAGTATCTGTCCTATTTCTTTTTTTTTCTTTTTTTTGTGTTAAATAATTGCTGTGTATTATTTTTCCAGTGTCAAGTTGAAATTTCTGCGAAAATTAATTCTGCAGTGGGATAAAAGTAATGCTATTTTTATTCCATAGTTAGCTGGTTAAATATAGTACCCTAAGAATGCAACCTTGCAGTGATCTAACATTTACTAGGCCATTAGCAATTGTGTTGACTACATGAACCTTAAAACTGTTTTGGATGGACGTCAGCAGGTGTCAAAATGGGAAATCTTTTCAAACTATATCTAAACAGGAAAGCCAAGAGGCTTGGTGATTGCTTCCCCCAACAGAGTATGTATTGCCAAAATGCAATGCATACTTTTGTTACCACAGTCTTGTACAGTGTTGATGGTTTGTTACGATAATTCTCTATCAGTCGTACCCTCAGGGTGTTCAGGGATTTTTAGTCTTAGGCCCCATTTGGGCCCTATGGCCCTTTTTATGAAATTCTGTTCTAAATGCTGCTTTTTGCACAAGCTTTGATGGATTTGTATGTGTAAGGTCTGCAAGTGCTATTTTGTCAGGTGGACATACTGTTGTGTATACTGAGTATATTCAGGATGTTATAGTAGGCCTGATCACCCTGCTATTGTTTCGCTAATTACGACTCCTGAATCACTGCTGGGCAGTAGGATACAAAGTTTAGCAAAGGACAGATGATGTGAAATGGTTCTCTACCATCGACTTACTAGCCTGGTACCACCAGGTAGCAGTGGCTGAGGAAGACAAGCACAAAACTGGCTTTACCACACCATTTGGGTTATACGAGTATAACCGCATGTCTTTTGGTTTGTGCAATGCACCTGGCACATTCCAGAGGTTGATGCATGCCTGTTTGGGAGACGAGTACTTTCAGTCAGTTCTCTGTTACCTAGATGACATCTTGGTGTATTAAAAAAAAAATAGGACGGATACTTCGGACCGGAACTTGACCAAAACTTATCTTCATCCTAAGTTATTTATGATAAGAATACAAAACGTATAATTACCCCATTGAGCTTTTCAGTCTGTAGACGGCTTTGATATAAAACAGGATGCCCTTACATCACTTTTAATTTAAACAAAACGACAAAGCTTGAAGTCGAAAAGTAATACATCTGTTGGTCTCAAGTGAAAATAGTGATATGGGCCAAGACAAAGGACCAGCAGAGTACCGAACACTGTGACGGATTTCCGAGTCTCGTCGCAGGGAGGGAAGACATCTAGCTATCTATACGGGAAGCCGTCAGTGTTCAAAAATCTATGATGGCCTCACACTTGCATAAAGTTTTGAGGAGATGAAGCCCTGGCCGATAATTACTGATGAGACTGAATGGTTTAACAATGATTAAAGCTGTTTTCTTTGCACTGTTTCCTTTCGAAATGCTGTATCAAAAATTGATAAATATGGATAAAATTGTTCAGTGTGATACCACAGCCATTCATATTTTCTGTATATTGTTAAATTAACCCAAAATATAGCTACAGTTACTACAGAAAAAAAGAAATCATTCACTGATGAGTTTTGTGGTTTATGACCTGCAATATGGAAGAAAGTTCAAAATGTCGGTCTCTTCTGATTTCTGAAGTCATTGAGCAGAGGATAGTGTCCAGTCTTTTACAGAAAGAACTTAAATTAATCTCACTTCATAACACTCTTGGTACGCCTAGTTTTACTTCACTTGACTTGTTTTGAAGAATAAATTCTGCCTTCACCCAACTTGTTCTATTAATGCTGGAAGTGACAGCAGTAACCCACAATTTTAATTTGTGAATAGAACTGTAATATGTGATACAAGTACCACTTCCCCTACTCTTTCTCTCCCCTCCCCCTGAACTTGTGACAATCTATGTACATGTGCACTCAGCAATTTGCATTCATTAACAACAGATTCTTAGAGACATTAATTTCATCTTGGAGAGACCATTGTAAGCATCCTTGTTCCCGCTTTTGTTTTTATCCCCCCCCCCCCGGCCCCCTTTAGGTGATATCACACCTCCAACTATCCTCAATTGTCCGTCTGCTCCTGTCGTCGTCAGGACGAGTGAGGGCCACGCCGTGGTCGATTGGCCAGAGCTCGTGTTTGAGGATGACTCCTCGTTCCCTGTCAGAATCGTGTCTTCCAACACTGCCCGGGGCGCTGTTTATCCGGTAGGAACCAGCTTCAACGCATTTTTCGGAGTCCAAGATGTCTTCGGTAACCAAGCAGTCTGCTCATTCTTGGTGCAGGTTTTACAGCAGTGAGCAGAACTTCATGCAAAACATTAATCTTGACCATTTTGTAGAGTTCTTTTAAAGTATAAAATGTAAAGTATTCATGGGAAGAAAAAAAAAAACATTTCATCAATTAGTTTTAAACATTTCAAGACTTGTTTTTTTAATTGTATTTACTGCATCTACTTGCTAAAATATTATGATTGTGTACCTATGAATATTCATTTTGGCATTGCTGGCACCTTCTCAGAAACACCTGCTATTACAACCTAACATCACCAGAATCTATGAACAGGTAAACGTACAAAAAAATGTGTTCTGTTATCATAAAAATAACATTAATCAGTATCAACTCTTGTTTCACTACGTTGCCCTCTGTCCATTTGAAGCAGTCTTTAATCCTTAACTATTTCTTTTACGATCAGATCTTGCCTTCATGTGATGGAAATTTCTGTTGAATCTCCTCCGATTACAATCTACAGCTATCTTGGTGGAGTTTGTTCACTCCCTTTTGTCTGCTTTTTTTTTTTTTTGTGCGTTTCCTGTGATGTCAGTTGACTGTTTCCCAACATGCTTTGCTTGCTGTTATTTTATGTTGACCTAGTTTGCATTCACAATAGATGTCATAGTCTGAGAAATTCAGAAATTCTTTAAAGATGCCAAATAACAAAGTAGCTGTATTGCATGCCTGGATGCAGGTATTCAAATAAGGGTTTCTGTTAATTCTTGTCTTTGGTACCAGTCAGGTGATGAAGCTTTTCTATAGATGACGAATATGAAGATAATAGTGTAAACGTCAATGAATATTTATGTGATGAATATTTCAGCATTTCGCTAAAAAAATTTAAAAAGATTTTACTGGTGTATTGCGTATATTCTGTCTCTGCATCTTCGTGATTTAAGCTCTGTGTATTAAGATTTGTACTGTTGCAGGTTATTAAATAAAAGGAATTCCATATCTGAAGACATCGTCTTTCAATGGTAGTCTCTCTTTCCTCCCAGTCAGTGTTCCTCTTTTAATTGCCGTAATTTTCTTGCTTATCTTTGGGGTTTTTTTTTGTTTGTTTGTTTTGTTTGTTTTTTGCCATCAAAAGTAATATGCATGTATATAGATGCATTTTTCCATGGGCTGTTTTACTTGCCACAATTTTCTCACTATTTTTGCATGAATGGGATATCCCCTATCCCGCTCCCCCACCCCCTCCCACTTCACACGCTTAACCTCGAGCAGATCTGCAATCTCAAATGCAATGAGTAAGAGAACTTTCAAACCAATGTATGCTACTGTACGTTAAAGATTCTAAACTAAGCACCGGTCGCACTACAGAAACTAGCATGAAAAAGAAAAATATACTAATTATTTGGTGACGTCACAAGGACAGACAGCTTTTATCGAACTACGCGTGTCCGATGAAAGCTGTCTGTCCAAGTTAGTCATGAAATATTTAGGTTACATTTCAGTTACATATACTCCTCTGATATGGATCACATGTTTACAAACATGGCAATATTTGGTTCCCTCCGACCTGAGGTTGGAGAAAATTTTAACTAAAACTGTAAAAAAAAAAAAATTGGACTGTAATTCGATCCAGAATCGCTGTTATCCGACCGGCTTGTTTATAGGAGGTTCTGAACGCTAATACTAAATCGCACGAAAGCCCATTAGTGCCATGGTCAATATGTATACATTCTGGAGTTTCTGTTTGCTCCAGAAGTAACGTTCGAGCGTCTGCTTTTTTTTGAACCTCGACTGCAGGGACGTATGATAACTTTCAAACCATATGCCTATCCAAAATAATGTGTGTTCTACTTAAAGATAGAGGTCGTGTGGCATGCTCTAGAAAAGAGCTGGCTTCATTCAGAATTAAGGTTGCAATTAACGTAAACCCCTGAAAGAATTTCAGTGGGAATTGTGATTATGTCTCTTACCGTTCTTGAGATACAACTTTTCAAAGTTTGATGACAAATGCAAAACAGATTACTTGGAGCGTGGCAAAGTGTCAGTATTTCTTTTGTTAGTCCTACATATTTTCCCTTTTAATTTCTAAATTACTGGGTTTCACATTAGTGAGTGATCTATATATTTTTGAAGAAAATGTATATGCTTCCAAAATGAAACTCTCTGCTCATATGAGATTCTCAACTGGAGTTTTTGACATAAACTTGGATTATTAAAATGGTTTTGATAATCAAGGTTCATGATAACTATACATATATAGTGAATATATTGTGAATACATAGTGAATATGTAGTGAATATATAGTGGAATATATACTGAATATATAATGAAGATATAGTTTTTTGTCCCTGCAAACTCTTAACCTGTTTACTTGATTCTTGGTGAGGAATTCAACATTTGTTGAAAAAATTTCAAATAACAACTTATCACATCCTGTCAATTCAACAATTTGCTGCAAAATGTTGACTTGTTCACTTTCTTACCAAGTGAGCAATTGAACAATTTTGTGAAAAATGTTTGAATGACAACTTATCGTGACCTGAAATTTCAACAATTTTCCGCAAAATGTCTACTTGTTTACTTTGTTCCTAAGTGAGCAATTGAACAACTTTGTGCAAACCGTAGTAGACTTGTTCACCTTCTTCGCTAAGTGAGCAATTGAACAACGTTCTAAAAAATGTTCAAACGACAATTTATCATATCTTGTCATTTCATTAATTTTCTTGCAAAATGTCGACTTCCTTACTTCCTATACCAGAAATACAAATTACATGATGGTATACGTTGTCATTTGAACAATTGGCAGAAAATTGATTAATTGTTCACTTAGAAAGACATGAACAAGCTGGCATTCTGCAGAAAAATTGTTTAATTGCTGACTTAAAAAGACGTGATTAAATCAACATTTTGCAGAAAATTGTTGAATTTACAGGATGAACTTAGTTGTCATTTAAATATTTTACAGAAAATCGTTTAATAGCTCATTCAGAAAAGATGTGAGCGAGTCAACATTTTGCAGAGAATTGTTAAGTTGACCATATAGGCCAACAATAAGTTGTCCTAAGAATATTTTCAGAAAATTGTTGAATTGCTCACTTCAGAAAAAAAGTGAACAATGGGACATTTTGCAGCAAATTGTTGAAATGACAAGATATGATAAACTGTCATTTCAACAATTTGCAGAAAATTGTTGAATTGTTCAAATAATATACCTAAACAATTAAACATTTTTTCTGCTTTTTTTTTTTTTGATGCCATATTTTCTTGCTATCTAAGCATTTGCAGAAAACTGTCAAGTTTCGGTGCAAAGATATTCTTATCTGCACGGCACTTTAAGCTCCCGTGTCCAACATTGAAAAACAAAAAAGCAGACGCTCCGGAATATTGACTATGGCATTAATTAATGGAATTTCGTAGAATGCGCAACGTTCGTGGATTTTCACAACACTGCACCGTACCGTGGCATTAAAATTACGAGGGGATTTTCCGAACTCGTACCTTGGGTACTCACGATCACGTACACACACGTACATAGAGCTGATCATGAGGTGAACGAAAACGCGCACGGTGTATCCTTGTGGCATGAGTGAATTTTGGGCAACATTAATGTGCTACTGTATTGTCCGTTTCTGCTCCTAGCTGTTGTGTACATATGTACATCACATACTGTAGCAAAAGAAGTTATGTTCTTTGATGTTTGAAGGATTTTGCTTGGCTCTAATTTATTACAAGCGGCGAACGCCTGTCTACTTCACTTTTGCATGGTCGCAAAGACTGAAGGGTCCTCAATTTGGAGTTTAATCAACTGACGGCAAAGATAGAAGTTTTCTCTGACTTGAAGGTAGAATATTTCGATTAAAAGTGCTGATTGTGTTACTGTCAGTGTCAGCCGCTAGGCCTACAAAATTTGTAACCAGCTGACTTACTTGTCAACTGACACCCTAGCCAGTGAGATATGTTGTGATAGGCTCCTAACAGTAGTCCTAGGTTTGTCACTTCATATTCACTCTATTTTCACATCCTTTGTTTGACGAAAAAGTCATTAAGTGAAAAAGCATTCGTCTTTCCAATGAAAGCTGCCCTTTGAGGTGATGTCATGCTATAATTGATTGACATATACAGTAAGATTAACCAAGGGTTGGCTCTTTTCTTATTTCAACAACGTTGGACAGGAGAAGACTGGAAGTAACTTGCAGATATTGGATTGGAAATGAGTCTAGGCCTAATTTATGCTCTAGTACGACCAAAGCACTCTTTGTGGTGCATCGATCCTGAGTCAAACACTTTGATCATAAAAAATAAAAACTTGTCATGAGTTAAATGAATGTTACTTAGCGGTAATGTGCCTTTTTCATTCTACAATATTTTACTAAGTTTGTTTTAATGAGTAATCCCGGGAAATAAGTTTTGATGTAAAGGAGCAGCAGTACTTCATAGGCCTAAGCCCCTAATTGCTAAATCAGCACAATGTTTATGATGGAATCTTGAGTCAATCACTTCAGAAAAAAAACATAACAAAATGCATAGGCCTATGTACATATATAAAACCAATCCATTCATAAAACAAGTTTGAAAACAAAATTTGAAATAAAAGATACATTGGCATTATGCATGGTCAATAATTTTACTAAGATGCCAGCCGCTAGTTTTCATTCTGAAACTTGAAAGTATGATCTAATAACTCATGTAGTTTATATTGAATCCAATTTCTCTAAAGGGCAATTCTGTTAAGTCAGGCATTCAGACAGTTTGTTCATCCATATCTCAATGGCCATACAGTAATTAGGCCTGATAACCTTTTTGCATTTTGTAGAATATTGGACTTGTACACTACTATTACTGTATGGTAGATCTGTCCTTTTCCTTCCAAAGAAATATCTAAAAATCCTCTCTGTGATGGACATAGACAAAATGGGTTTTCATATCAACATTTTTTTTGTTTTGTTTCTGTGCATGATGAACTAAAACTACTACAGATGTAATAAAGAATACTAATTTACTCTGTTCATCAGCAGCAAGCAGTTGAAGTGTTTGTCACCAAATTTGCTCCATTTTCAAACTTCCCTTGTGACGAACATAATTTTTTTTACTTTGACAGACGTACCTGTGCAAAAATTTTTGGAAATATATATGTCTGTCACAGAAAACATACATAGTTATTATATTCATTGAAGGAGTTTCATCTTAATCAAATTTTTCATATCTCAAGGACTGCAGTACTGTACCTATAGGTTTACTATTAAAGAATGCAAGTACAATAATTCCAACAATGTCAGGTACATACAAAATGGACACTTTTAGGCAGTGTTCATCTGACAATAGTTGGGTTTTTTTAAACCCAATTTGAGGTCTTTTATCTACCATTTTCTGCATTCATCAATAAGTTTGTTCATGTGTTATAAATTGCTTTGTATGCTTTTTGTGTGTGTCTTGACCCTCTTTAATGTTCTTGGCCCCATGTAATTTGTGATCTAGGCCTACCGCAGGCAGAAATATAAACTTGAAATGAAAATTCCCTTATATGATTTAACCAGCATATCCTATAGCTATACTGTACAGTAGAGCTATGTTTTTAACTGTTTTTTCTTATTTTATCTTTATTATTATTTTATTTTTTTCCGTCATTTTGTCCTTCAGTGTGCAGAGGATATATGTATACTGTCCCAATCTACAGTAGGCCTTTGACAACTTTGTCAAAAGTCATGCATTTGATTAACATTACTACATACACCCATGGTACTACACATCGTCTGCACTACTGCTGTATGAACAAGGGATCTCATTGGATGGTGTCATTTTTGTCACGTATACCTGTTCTGTGCAAAGAGTTTTACACTTTTTGCAGTGATTGAATGATCTCATGTTGATTGCAAGGTAGGGGGTTTTCCAAATTTCTCAATCCTGCTGAGGGGTTGGCTTCCTACTGTCATAGGCAGTTTTGACATCAAAGTTCAGGAAGGTAATAGGTATGCCCACACATTTTGTGCTACTGTGCAGCACTGACACTTAACTCTAGTTTATACTGTTGTAGCAGTGAGAAGTATTTTCTATTGAGCAGTAGCAGTCATTGCCACCTACAGTAGTATGGCTGTACAGGACCACCTTCCATAGCTTTGTGAACAGACATCAAGCTTGTGTGCTATACGATGTAAAGTACTGCACATGCACATACAGGAACTGAGAAGGCGTGCAAATTATGTCAGTAAAGGTGGATCAACCCTTAGTCGATTGAAAAATTGTGCCAGTAAGGGGAATTTGTAGAAAATAGTCCCCAGCAAGGAACCTGTTTAATAAAAGGATGAAACAAAACCATGAAATGTGTATCAATTTAAATTACTTTTCCATGACATCAACAATACTCACGTAAACACTGGAAAGTTAAATAGGCAGTACAGTGTGAGGTCATCCTCTTGAGGTCAATGCTAAATTTCCGTTCATTGATCACAATGCTGAAAAGAACCCACGAGAAAAGACCTCTAAGTGGCTTTTCGAAGTTTGAGGCAATGTAAGTGTTTCATGCAAAGCTGCCTTTGCGCCTGCATAACTACTGTATAAGAATGTACAAAAAGAACAATTTATGAAGGTACCTGTAAGACCTCTAAATTTAAGCCACTTTTGGTTTTGATGGTTGTAACCTAATTTGTATTCACTTGCGCACTTCTTGCAAGCATGTGGGGGGGGGGGGGGGAGGAGGGCAACAATTGGGGACACACGTCAGCACAATGCCAATATAAAGTTGGGGATAGACGCACTGACTGGGGATAGACCGCTGACTGAGTATATCCGTGCGATTCCTTGCTTTTGGATATTCTATTTACATAATGCAAATTTCTGTATCAGATATATGTGCCCTCGTCAATTAGGGTTGATCTGACTTCTTCCCCAATTACAGTACAGTACCTGTTCCAACTGGCTTTATGGTTGATGCTTGTGTGTATTTGTGTGTATGACATGTTTTGCAATAACTGACCTACACAACCACGCTGTTGATAGCTCTGCCTGCAGTAAATACAAAGACTACAATACGACTATCACCGTCATTCTCAAATCAATCAGGGCAGTGCATCAACAAATTCAAAATGACGAGGGCAAGTAGGATGCAGAGTGAATGTGTCAGACATTCAAAGTGTGAAATGGAATGGAGCCAAAATAGTCCATGGACCATTAGGAACACTTGCTCTCAAAGCAGTCAAATTTGAATTAACATTCTAAGTACTATTGAACCATTTTGGAACATTGGTGGACGGACATTATCTTTTTGGACTAGCTAGTTCGAATACTATCAATGACATGCAAATGTGTAGGGTCGAAAACGTGAAGTTATACAATTGTCATAGTAATGAGCCATGACTTGTGAGTCAGAGTGCATGTAAACCATGAGTTACAGTAGCATCAAAAATGGTCACTATGTGCTCAATTTCAACAGCGCGACACCAATATTGTTATGAACTGACCATGTTTCAGGAGATCTGAATTTTGTTGGATTAGCAGTCAGGTTTCTAATTACAGCTTTTCAGTACATTCATGACATGCCAGGTAAAATTTTAAATCTCATCCAGTAGTTGGGTACATAGGGGATTATATTGAGTAAATACTACATGTTACTAGTGAAAAGGTAATGAATTCTCTCGTAGTTGCTCCATTCCATTTCTGATACTACTGCATGTTTGTTACTTTCTGTGTTCCTCTTTCACTATAAACATCTTTTTAATTGTGAAATATTTGCACTGTTACATGATGAATATGTGGCAATGAATTTACATTGCAGATACCTCAATACAAATGTGTTCATGATATGGTAACCTTGCAAAACAAGTTTTTTTTTTTACAATGTTTAAATGACATAACCTTTGGAAGGGCAACACAATTCGAAAGGAAAATAAAAGGAGAACATGAATGTTTCACACAGTTGTCCCAGAGAATAAAGCTAGTTAATTTGAAGATAAAAAAAATTCAGGAATCGTATCACTTAAACTAGAGACTCAGTCATTTCATTGCCAATATAGGCAATTGAAACTGCCTTCTTGCCACAGCAATTAGCAGTGTTCTACAGAACATCAGATTAACTGCTTCAATTTTCCTACAAAATCATTCCCAAGATACACTGATTTTCTTATGCAATTTGAATCAAAAGTTATTTTCAGCGCAAATATAGTTTTTTTTTTCCAGATGATATATTTTGCCATCACATGAAGATGGCCTCGTCAACAGGGACAGACACAAGGGAGACACCATCTGGGTATGTGCACGTACATGTATGCATCGTAAAGCAGGCCTACCTTTCTGGCATTATTCTATTCTCTTAGTTCTTCCACTACAACTAAATTGCTTGCTGCAGTCTTAGCAGCATAGAGTGCTTGTACAGTGGAAAACCTTAAAGGCTGTAATGCATCACCCCAGACAGTTTCAATTCTCCCAACCACCTACCTCTAGTCCCTCCCTCAGCCTGTCTTACATTCCTCCACATGTGTAATCAAAACAATGGATCCCTGTGTACGCTGTGTAATACGAGCTGCTCTGCATCTTTCGAATTTGCTGGCAATCTAAGAGTACTGTAACTTAGAACCAATTGAGGATTTTCCTTTCAGGGAGGTAAAAATATAGCTTAGGGTGATGCAATACATCCTTTAAGAACTTTATATACTGATATTTTGGTGAAATGACATAGTTTAAATCTTATACTGTAAATTGTGGCTTAATTAAAGTCTTTGGTTTCCATGAAATTGTAACCTTTGTAACCATACTGGTGTATGTATGCAAGTGTGTATGTATGTATGTATGTATGTATGTATGTATGTATGTATGTATGTATGTACTGTATGTACTGTATGTATGTACTGTATGTATGTATGTACTGTATGTTTGTAATGCCTACTGTACCTTGTAAACATATATCAATAAGGGAAGCTTGTATACAGATCTCATATTTGGAATGAGGGTGTACCTTATTCAGTAAGAATCTTTTTGGTGGTGGTCAAAGGTCATTTGCAGTCAACAGGGGTCAAATAGTGCAAACCTTGTGAGACAATATCTCAAGATACAGAGAATCTTGTACAGACCTCATTTTTGATATATGTGTGTGCATCTTACTGAGTACAAAGAGTCTGTCATTTTGACAAAGTCAAAGGTCACTTGGGTCAACAGAGGTCTCAGTGAAAATCTTGTAAGAAAATCTTGTAAACGTAGTATTTCAAGAAGGCAAGCTTGTACAGATCTCAGTGTTGGTATGCAGAGGTACAGTAGCTTATGTTGAATACAAATAGCATACTGTTTTTGATGGAGGTCAAAGGTCATTTGAGTTCATCAGGTATTCAGTCAACACAACCTTGTAAACACAATATCGTAAGAAGGGAAACTTGCTCAGATTTTACATTTTGTACGTAGGGAAGCTCATGGATAGGCCCTTGTAGTAGCAGTTGTGCAATTTCATATGGATATCTACAATATCATTCATCAACTTAGGTCAGCAGATGTCATTGTGCATCTCAGGTGGTGATATGATAAATTACTGTAATATTACGGTAACTAAGCATATTATACTTACTCGTCTTATGCAATATATGTCAGATTCATGAAAAAAAATCCTGATAATTAAGTCATCAAAACCACAATGCATTTGGACAGTATGTGGACAGTGTTGTTAATGGCACTGTATAGTTTGATATGCCTCGGTCTGTGAAGAATTCATTATTTATGTAACTTGGTATTACTGCCTGATCTGCTTCCTCGTACATATGTTCTGTACAATATTGTATGTGATGGGATTTTTGTTGCTTATGTATGTATGGCGTTAGAACTCCTCCACTACCATAGAGAAGGACATACAATAGGTCAAAGTTTTAAGGGTTTAGGGACCTTTGTCTATGTGCATCTCTCAGAATACTTCTATTAGGTGGATATGACCTTTCCACAGTTCCTTTGCTTTAGCTAAGGAACTTGAGGTTGGGGTGTGTGTGTTTGTTCAGCACTTGCTAAATCAGGTACATGGTAACTCTATAAGAAAAACAACAAAACTTGAACTTGTTATATAAATCTGCTACATTGAAAAGGTGTACCTTGATGGCTTTTGATATGTCAAGGGAAAAAGCTTTGACAAATTTATACTTGGTATTTGAACGCATTACAGTGAGTTGGTGAAGTATTTCATTTTAGTGGAGGTCAGAAGTCATGTGGGATCCTGGGATCAAACACATTGAATGCTTTGAAACTCGATATTTCAAGGTAAAAGCTAGCATACATTAGGTGTGTATGCAGTGTAGTGAAGAAATGAATCCTATTAGTTTTTAGTGGGGCCAAAGGTTATGTGGGGTCACTGGGGGTCAAACACTGAAGACATTGTGTCTAAGCTTGGACAGATTTCATGCTTGGTATGCAGTGCATTATGGTAAGAAGATGGGTCCTATTGTTTGTATTTCTGGTCACAGTAAGGTTATCTATAGCACAGCACTTACTGGTTTGATATGTGCTGTTGAATTTTCGGGGGGGTGTGATAGTGCACACTGATAATCTACCAAATGTCAGTACTGTAGTTCAATACACACCTATTTGAAATGAAGTTGTTAGAACAATTTATAAATTAGCTTAATATTATTGACAAGTAATTGATTTAAATTGTTTGTGAGATCCAAACCATTAGCTTATGTTATCCCAAATTCTCTCTGCACCAGCAATCATGCTTGCATGGGTGCACATGAAAAGTAGCAAACTTAGTACTTGGAACAAAGACTTCTGCAATTTACTTTTACTTGCCTGGAGAGAATTACAACTGGGATATCACACAATTGTGTAGTATTTAGTAGTTATAATATATATATTACTTAATAGTAATAGCAGTAATGACATTAATAATAATGGTGATGATATACTGTATATTTACTGTATATTTACTGTATATTTACTGTATATTTACTGTATATTTACTGTATATTTACTGTATATTTACTGTATATTTACTGTATATTTACTGTATATTTACTGTATATTTACTGTATATTTACTGTATATTTACTGTATATTTACTGTATATTTACTGTATATTTACTGTATATTTACTGTATATTTACTGTATATTTACTGTATATTTACTGTATATTTACTGTATATAGAGGGCTAAACTCCAGTTATGTACGTACAAAAGCCGTCACACCCAGGCTCTGAATACTTAGTTGTCACTATAGTGTTTTGTGATTGAGCAACTGAATGATTCAACTTTTTTCTTGTAGAGCCAGCGTAACTTTTTCGCCTTTTGGGAAATTGAAGATAGAGATCGCGGACACCATAACAGAAGCAGATGTGGTAAAGTTTGCAACATTGATTGAATTGAAACCAGCAATAAAATGTGACATCCTGAGCAAGCTCCTACCCTCAATAGCATTCCTTGATGAGTTGGAAAAACAGGATTTAATCAGACCAGACAATGTGGACTATCTGATTAAAGGGTTTCGTGAGATAAGTCACGAACAGTTGGCCAGACGAGTTGAAGAGTACAAACAGACCTATGCTTCCAGTAAGTACAGATAGCATTTTGATGACTAAGTAAAGCATTGATGATGTCATTGTGGCGCCTCTGTGAACGGTGCTTAATGTAAGTGTCCACATAGTGGCATATGCAACAGTAGAAGTCTCGCTGGTGTATTAAAAATGTGCTACTCAAGTTGTCACTCCATGGTGGGTATCGGAAATTGTAGTATTTAATGAAGAAACCACTATTTACTTCATTCCTCACTTACTTGTCTCAATATACAGCAAATGCACTCCCATCTACCGTGTCAAGAGTACTGGTAACCCTTAACACCGTCCCTGGCCCCGTCCAGTTTGTAAACATAGTTTTACTTTGCTTTTGTATTTAGTCAGCCTGAGCGTCGAAACTGAAAAGAAAACGTATATATACAAGTAATGTGAGTATCATGATTGCAAAGCCACACTAACCCAATTCGTTAACAGCGACAAAATCGAACGTGGTTGGCCGGTAGCACAACTTGTTTACGTCTGCTCTATTGAAACAAATTTTGCTAGCGGTGAATCAAAGGGGACTTTGTCTGCTGCTTTGACTAGGAAAAATTAGACAAGCTACGAGAAATGGTACTAGGTTAGGAGTATGGATTGCGGTACGATTTATAATTTTCAATTAAGTCTACATTTTTTCGTCTGAATTTTTCAAAGCACTTTAGTTTTCGCAAACCCCTAATTCTTCTGCGGACCCCTATTTTTCCCATGGATCCCTTTGCCCTTGCGAACCCCTAAACGAGCTTCACAGACCCCCTGGTGGTCTGTGGATCTCAGGTTGACATTTCCTCTGTTTTTTGCTCCCTCTTTTAATGTCTGGTGTTTACTTTAAATACCAGACACAAGAAAGATGAAGACACAAGTAGTGCTGCAAGTAGCTAATCTGTTCATTTCCTTGCTTGGACTCTTCTGTCTTGTTCACTCATATCAATATGTATATATAGGGTAGTATCATGGGAACTTTCAGGCTTTGGACAGCCAGGGGTCAGGGGGTTAACGTATTAAAATACCAACGGCACAAGTGTTTATTTCAGTGGAGGTCTAGAGTGACCCGTCCTGGATATTACACCTCTGAAGAAGCATATTTTTTCTGGTTTTAGGTAAGAGCTCAAAATGTTGAGCACAGAATATTGGTATTGTTTCACAATTATTGTGTTGGCTGGTATCATATATTAAGTATAATTACCCTATTTTTGTGTGTGTGTTTAGTTTTTTTTGGGGGGGAGGGGGTGGTGGGGTAGGTCAAAGTTAGCACAGTGGTCTATATTTAATTGTTTTATTTCAAATCGCAGCCAGCCATTTTTGTAGAAGCGGAAGGTACAAGCAATCACGTCACAGAGAGGTTAAGACCATACTGCAAAGGGAATGATGTAAATGAAAGTCAAATTTGTTATAAAGATCAAGTATTTGTATGACTAGTTTTAGCACATTTTACCCATGAATGCAGCCATTGCATTGTATCATTGGTGTATAGTTGTACAAATTGGTTAATTCTGTGAATCTTTGATGCGAGAGCTAAAAGCAGAATGTAAGAATTCTTCAGAATGTATCTTTTTTGGTATGACTGATTTGTCTTGCGTTGTTTGTCTCATTTTAGATTCCACTGGTGGCCGAAGTTTCCAACGAAGTAGGTAAGGTTCTTTGATTCATGTTTTTTTTTTAAACTAATATTTTTCTTTCCATAGATGAGAAATGAATTTTTCTACTCGTTAGATTTGCGGCAAGTTTGTTACTATGCAGTCACAAGCAGGGATTTTTTCATTAACATGAATGCTTTCAAGGCCATTGAATTGTAATGTTTTGCATATTGTTTAGAAGGCATGTTTAGAGACAAAAAACTTATCACCCCAGACAGTTTCAATTCTCCCAACCACCTTACGTCTGTCCCTCCCTCAGCCTGTCTATAATTCCTTCACATGTGTCATCAAAACAATGGATCCCTGTGTACGCTGTGTAATTTGTGCTACTCTGCATCTTTGAAATTTTTTGTCAATAAAAGAGTACTGCATCTTAGAACCAGTTGAGAATTTTGCTGTCCGGAAGCAAAAATTATAGCTTAGGGTGATTAGTTCCTGTGTTTAACTGTTAAAACCCTCAACTGTTACTATTCTAGAACGTCTCTTCTAATGTTAATGAAACTAACAACGATGATGGTTCAAGACACATTTACCTCGCTCAAGATGCCAAAATGGTACATTTCTTTTTGAAACGAATTGATGGTTGAGACTTAATCGATGGTGTCACATGGAAGGCCTCGTATTCATTGTCAGATAACTGGTTGTTTAGATATTGTCTTGAAGATCTGAGTTCCCCGTAGAAAAAGTAATCTGTGTGATATGGCGAACTTACAGCTGGAATATGAGTTGAAAAGTTGTCAGTGAAAGTCAAATTCTGTGGAATATGTCATAGCTACTACAAAAAGCATCGTTTAAGCCCCATTTCTGCATACATACATGAATATTCATATCCATTCCCATTGGTCTGTTTGATTTCAATTAACGGTAATTGTCTGGTTGACAGCTTGGAGAGTCTGAATTGTGTAGGGCCATCAAAAATGTCGAGAAAATTTTCATGTTTAAATATCTGGAGGATGAGTGCATAGTTCTCTTTCAGATTTTGTGACAGGTGAACTTTTCCCCTACTTTGTCTTCTCTGAAACACTGATGAAGAACAAAGGTAGGTGACCAGATGATTGCGAGCCCAACTCATACTCCAGATGTAGAGATGCTTGATGTTGTTGTATATGTGTCTTTTCTAATTGTTTTGTGCAGTCTGCAAAAAGTTATTGTAGTGTGTGGTCAGTGTTGCAAGATCAGACTCCATGAGTGATACCTTTCTCTCTTTTGTGTTTTATATAGTTCGAGAGCAGAGAGTGACTGTTACAGTTCACTTTTATCTACAGAGGACGATCTCGTAAGTACATATCTTAAAGCACCATGAAAATCACATTGCAAATCTCAGAATGAACTTTTCAAGAACCATTTGAATTCACCCAACTCATTGAAGATCCATTACATTGCAGTATCATGGTGAGAACTCTTTTATAAAACTTTTTTGTCTCACATGTTAGCATTTTATCTTTGAAAAATATCTATAAGCAGATACAAGCCTTCCTTTTTGATACACCAATTTTGGTGTGCGACACTTTGAAACTAGTCAACATAGGAAGAATTGTTCAAAAAAAAAAAATTTTTCTTTAAAAAATCTCACCAAGTACAGAAACACAGGAACAATTTGACAGTTTTCGTGAAATGATTTTTCCTGATTGGAAGGCATATCCTTCCACTTGTTTGTGTAAGCTATTGAAAAATTTATTAAGGGTCAAATGATTTCTATCTCCCTGTGCACACATTCCATAGGAGTTTCTTTAAGAGTGATTGTCCTGCCATTATTACACCAATAACCTTTTGACAACTTCCAGATACACTAGTCTCTTTTGTAAATCTTCTAGACTTGTTAATATGAATATGGGATGTACCAGGAGCAGAGTAGATGAAGGGTTCTCCATAGCAAGGAATGTGTATTTGCAATGCTTTTGTTAACCCCTTACAGTACATGTTCTTAAATACACACTAATATGAAACAGCAGCAGCAATGAAAGTGTACCAAATCAAAGAATTAACCACTGGAAGTGTGATACTTTCACATACAGGATTCATCCTAACATTGATGAGGAGTTTGCAGTTGCAGTGATTGTCAACAGCCTTTACATTATCTTCATTTCTAACCCAGTGATATAATTTCAACCCAAAACATTCAATGACTTCGTTTATCATTTGCGTGTGCCTGAGTTGGCAAACATTGATGGTTCAAAAGTTCAGTATATGTGAAAATAAAAACACCTTAGCCAGTATACTGCATGGTTGTGATGGGTAAATTTTAAATGTATCGTTTCTCATAATGTAAAATGTAGGTGAAGTATATAACCAATGTAGAAGTGGGTAAAGTATATTTAACTTTGCTGTTGTCAAGAGGCAGTAATCCTGAGCGTCATCAATCACAAGGTAAAACCACGAGTGTTGACATCATGCAACAATTAATTGTTACTTTAACTAACATATCTCCTCCATTGTCACTAATTCTTTGTAAATATATCGACCCAAACAGCAAATAATATCAACCAGACTTTGACAGAAAGTGTGTTGTACTGCAAAATTAACTGAAAGCTAAATGGAAGCAACCAGAGGTTCTTTCTTAACATTTTTTTTTTCTTTAAAAAGAATTTCTGGAGAAGAGAATGAAAAAAACACTAACACCATACAGAGTTGTTTTCACCCCGTACTGTAGGTGCAATTTGTCAGATTAACATTTCTTGATTTTAGATTATTTTGAAACACAAGTATAATTCCTTCCATCCAGAGTGTTCACACTTACACCAATGTTGTCAGTTTTTGTTTTTTGTCTTTTATTTCCAATAATATCATGCATGTAGCTGAATTTCAAGCTGAAAAAATATCTTGTGCAATTTGTGGTATGCAGACAATGTTATATTTTAGTAACGTTAACTGAATTTAGTCCTTAGATGCTGTTACATTTGGAGTAGACTTATCCCCCGAGCTTCTGGATCGAAAGTGCTCCAGAGAACCAATAATCGTTTGCCAAGTGGAAGATGATAAGCTGCTTGTTGGTGAGGCTTTAACTTTTCTTACTTTGTAAATTTGTGAAGGAGTCGTTTGTGGCATGAATTTTACGTTTGTCAGTGACATACAATGACCATTTGTGATTTTTTGTCAAAGGCTGAAGGAATCAATTCGATGATGATGGTGTGTGTTGTTGTACTTGAAACTTGGCTTGTAAACAAGATGTCTCAAGAAGAAGAACTATGACTGTTCCCATACATGGTGTGTGGGTGTGTCATATTAAGTAGGTAATCATTATTATTGTTGGAGGTCAAAGGTCATCTGAAGTCAACAAAGGTCAAAACCTTGTAAACAGTGTACCTCTAGGAAGGTAACCTTGACTGATTTATAATATTTTGTTGTTAGTCAATCCTTGTGGCTTAAAATATTTAGATTTGTTTGAATTTATCAGTAATCTCCTCATGTGTTCATGGCTATGCTTAGCATAATCAGATAGTCCATGCTCATGGTCTCATGGGCAGGGTTAGTGCTGAACTCAAAGTTTATTGGGTCCCAGCTCACATTTTCAGACCCCTAAAAAGTCTTAAACTCAGATTTCAAGGGGTCCACCTGGAATTTTAAGGTCCAATTAATCCTCTGGCAAAGTCCTTTTCTTGAGGTTCATTACAATATTCATACATAAGGCATCGTCTGAGGCAAGTTACGAACCAACTACTGTAGAATGTAGGTCAAAGAAGTGGAACTTTTCTATGGAAGTTCACAGAATGCACCAAGTTTGGTGAATGTTTGGAATCTAATGTATAAGTGCAAGAAGATCAAATTAATTGTGAAAAGTAAACGCTATACAACTCTTTTATTAAAGTTTCCTGATTTAACTTTACGATCAAAATAAAAACATGATATCACTAAACACTACATCTCATTAACGGTAACCATAGTATGTGGGTTGATCATGCGGAGTAGATGATCCCTATTGTTTTTGGTCAAGGTCATTTGAGGTCACCAGAGGTCAAACTGTAAAAGCCTTGTAAACACAATATCTCCAGACAGGTAACTGTAGCTGTTGCTATACTCAGTGCGTTGGTTGGTCATACTGAGTAGATGATACCCACTGTTTTTGGTCGAGGTCAAACATCATTTGAGGTCACTAGAGGTCAAACTGTAAAAACCTTGTAAATTCAATATTTCCATAAGTGTAGCTGTGACTGATGTCGTACCTGGTGTGTTAGTCAGTGGTCATACTGAGTAGATAATCTCTATTGTTTATGGTCGAGGTCAAAGGTCATTTGAAGTCACCAGAGGTCACATTGTTAAAACTTTGTAAACACTATATCTTGGGAAGGATGACAATGGGGGAATCTCATATTTAGCATGTGGATTACCCATATTGAGTAGGTGACAGGCCTACTGATTGGACATTGGAGTCACCAGAGGTCAAAGGGTCAAAGTCATGTTAATTCCTGTATTTCAAACAGAGAAACTGTCAGTGATCTCATACTTTGCATGTCTATTGCTCAAATTTAGTAATTCAGTATTTAGTATTCAAATTAAACATTTTATCTGAAGAAGGTTATATGTGAGGGATTCATACTGAGTATGTTGTATTGCCAATGTTGAATAGATGATTTCTATCAATTATTGCACCTTTATGTTTGAAGAGGAGGTGAAATGTCATTTTGGGTTAAAGGCTTATTAATATGGTGATTCAAGTACACTAAACTGTAGTTGACCTCATTCTTTGTCATGTGGATAATTCATGTTTGTTACAATATAATCATATGGCAAAGAATCACAAGGCCTTTTGGCTTTCTGGTTATGAGTGGAGCTGTCTATAAGACAGCAAAGTAAGCTTTCAAACAATAACAGAGAGAGGCTATTTGATAGGGTAGGAAGTAACAGGTTGCAAGTGTGTGCAGAAAGAGGAGTGTTTATGCTGTGAGATGCTGCACATGTCATTTGCAGTGTTTGATAGAAAAGTGTTTTGAGGAATATTGGTATGTTCTTACCTGCAGAAGACTGTTTGATCAGCTGAGTAGACATTCAAAGCCATAAGTGTGAACCAAACATAATGTTGCTTTCAGGTTATTTGATACCAAGCCCAACATTGAGCATGACATTTTAACTGTTTCTAGGTTCTCTCGCCACTGTTTTGTTAATGACCTTCATGGTTTGTAGTGCATTAGTGGTACATCAAACAAAGCAAATGCTTTACCGTATCAAAAAAGAAAATCAAATTTGATGGATGATCATGCTTTTGGACCTTCAGTGTACTTTATGACCATTTCTCTTTTACAGTACTGACAGCTAAGATTCAGAAGGCAGGAACGTCTGAGGAAAAATGTGCCCTGCAGTTAGAATTCCTGAAGCAGAAGATTTGGCGGGATTCGCCGGAGAATCTCGACCACCTCAGCGAAGTGGTGAGTCTACTGAAGATACTGTACGGAGCGATTCTGGTCAAAATAACCAATGACGAGCTTCAGCTTCATTTCTGCATCTCAAACGAGAAGAACCTCAGGAAGCTGCAAACGGAAGTTTGGAGCGGGGAGCTTGCAGCCGCGCTGGGAGAACGCTTTTTGTCGATCATGGACATCGGGGAAGAGGAAGCCAGCTTGCTTGAGTTTACCGCATCGATAGACGAAGAATCCATCAAACATGTGAGGGACTCATCTACCGCAGTGCATGCTGGTAAGGGTAGAAGAATACTACTACAAATCTGATTTGGTCTTGATTCACACGATGTCCGACTTCAAGGGACATAAGGCGTTTGTTTGACAGAAAACAACCATACTTCTAAATCCAGTGTTTGTGGACATAAAATGGTAGATTATTCAAAATAAGGAAGGACAGTAGCCCTCTTTTCAAGAAATAAGTTTGCCACAGATAGAAATTCAGTTATTTGTTACTCATCAGTAATTTGTTCACCCAAACTTTTCAAAATTTAAATGACGCATCTTCTGTTAATGATTACATGCATAATGTTTTGGGGAGGTGAAGCTGGTGCAGATGTTTATTGATGAGACTAAATGGCTTAACAATGATTAAACCTACTTTCTTTGTATGCCAATTTCCCTTTAACTATTTGTGAAATGGAAGAAGTATCACCTTATTCACAAACAATGATGCTTGACCTTAAAGGGAAACTTTCTTTTGTACCAGTTTAATGTATCATTTGAGACTGCTAATTAGTGGACTGTTCATGTGCCTGCCTTTTTCTATAAAGTACTATGACTGCATGTACATTGTAATGGATATCAGATAAATCACATTACAGTGCTTCAATTGACCATCTGAAAATGAATTTGCTATTCAGTTGTAAGACAATTTATAAAAGTTACATTTACAAAGTTACAAATTACAGAGTATTTTTTATGCAACTTTTCTGCAACACATTTCTGATGGTAAGGTTCCACTCTCAAACCAGTTTTATTTGTGTGAGATAATAGCGATCTCCCATTGTCAGTTCAGATTGGAAAGGACCTCCAACTTTTTTTCGTGACGGGTAAGTTCGTCCATAAAATTTGATGTCAGGATGATTTTGCGTGAAATTTTCAAGTGGACCATCTTTTTCTTTGTATGAGTGGTCAGAAAAATGGTTGCTCAAATTCCTCCCTGATAAATGTAGAACAGTTAGAATTGGATGTACAATGGTAAACAATTTGCGTGTCCAGAAAAGCAAACCAATGGAGCACAAAGACAGTAAGGACATCAGTGTAATTATTGATAATAAACTTTCTTATTATTATTCTTATATATTTTTCTACTTCTTTCTTCTGTCTTTGGGTGGCCTCTTGCTGTACAAGCTTTGCTTCCTGCTTAGTCTTCCCCGCCTTTGTTTGTTGATACTGCTTTATCTCTTGTTTTGTGTAGGCCTATTTTCTTGTACCTATCGCATTTTTTTATTGCATATTTTGCATAATATTGCGGAAATTAAATCTAAATCTGAAAAACAAAAATCTAAATCTACATATAACAAAGATGAACAGAGCCAACTCGATAATTGGTCATGAAAAATACTTCACTTACATGGATCACATGACCTTTAAACTACAGTTCACCACTCTTGTTCTTCCACATGTGGAATATGCTTATCAAGTATGGGATAGTTACCATAGAAAACATTTTGATCTCAAAAATGTTAAAATACAAACTACCACCTTAATTCCTGGCTTAAATTAAAGTATTTTTTCTATGAGGGGAGACTGGTTGTTTTTAGGTTTGTTTACACTTTACTTCCATCGTCTGTACAGCGATATGATTGAGAGTTCTGAAGACTTTTTTAGTTAGTGGTTATGATTAGCATTGGGTGGTACTAAGAAAATCAGCTTGGGTATTTTTGGCACTCACTGTGTTTACTGAAGTTCCTGGACACTAGCATTTTCCACTTATTCAGTGGATTGGTTCTGTTTTCCCTATGTGCTGTATGTAGTAACTTTTATTGCTGTACTACTAAAGAATTGTTTTTTATCATAAAAATGCTGCTTGTCCATAATTATAAAGCAATTTGATAAAATAATTGCACTTTTGATAGGCCTATGTCAAATCTAATCTGGAGCATACACCTACAGCAATTGCACTCATGTGGAACAAACCAGCAACTGTTTCAGTTCATGTTAACTGTACTTTGCTGGTATTTTTGTAACCTAGATCTTGCCTAGATTGTCACTAAATGTGGGAGGAGTCTATTGTAACTGTTCAGGGAACAAACTGCCTAAAACATGTTTGCTGTTAGAACACTCTTACTATAGCACACTGTACACCAAACTAGGCCAACCACTATCATTTATGGTGATATATGAGTTTCCCCTTTTTGATTTCTTGCCTAATGGTTTTCACACTTATTAGCAGAGAGAAGGGCTGTAACAGGTTTTCCTTTGATCTTTACAGAGAAGCAGAATTGGCAGGAACACCAACATTTCTGTGACTATTGCAAAGTAATTTTAGATGAGAAATGGCAACACGATCATCATATAGAGACAGATGCTCACAAGGGTAAACTAGCCATCGAGCAAAGCAGCCCAGATTGGAAGCATCGAGAACCATCGTTGAGCATAACTAATGGAAGATTTCAATATTGCCCACAGTTTTCGTGAGTGATTTTGTTTCTTGGTATTCAGGCCTATCTCATGAATAGTGAGGATATCAAGAATGGTGTGCTTTGTTGGCACTGTACATATTTCTGCTCACAAAGTATGCTATGGAAAAACATCATGCTTATCATTTACGCTGTAAATAGCGTAACTGCTGAGCATTCCAACCTGGAAGAAAATGGTGGCCAGCTGAATTTTACTCTCGAGTGACAGACTATGCCATAGAACAACATATCCAAAATTTGCAAAAATCCCTTTTTGGGAAAATCTCTTTATTCAAGATGGTTGCCAAAATGTCTGCTATGCACTACATGTAATTAACTATAAGTCACCTTCTGAAGTGGATACTATGGTGATGCTAGTATCTTTGAATAGGTTTTGGGGGTCGCAGAGGTCAGTTTTTTACTCGTTGGTTTGTATGGAATCGTAACCTTTGTAATCATGTGGATGTATGTATGTATGTGTGTGTGTACATGTCTGTATGTACGTACGTTTGTGATGCCTACCTTGTAAACACGATGTATCAAGAAGGGAAGTTTGGACAAATCTCAGATTTGGTATGAAGGTTTACCTGTTAAGTACATCGGTGATAAACTCTATTGTTTTTGTTGCAGGTCAAAGGTCATGTGAGGTCAACAGGGGTCAAATTTTGAACATTTTAAAATTTCATGCCACCTTCAAGGGTTGCATATAACTTTGAAGAACATAACTTGAAGTTACAGGAGAAAAAACAAAATCAGAAAGGAGCCTCACTCGGGATGAAATATCAGCTCTGCCCATTTTCAATATGAATTTGTTAATATGTATTCTGAGAAATACAGGGTCCATATGAGAAATACAGGGTCCTCATTAGTAATATAGGGTCCATATTAGAAACACAGGGTCCATATGAGGAATACAGGGTCCATATCAGAAATAAATGGTCCAAACATATTAAAGGGAAATGGGGGTTTAGAATATACCAACGTGACATACAAACAAAACTGCACTAATCCTTGTTAAACCATTTAGTCTCATCAATAAACATCTACAAAAGCTTTCATTCTCCTCAAAACATTATGCATGTGATGAATAACGGAAGATGCATCATTTGAATTTTGGAATGTTTGGGTGAACACATTGTTGTTGAGCAACAAAGAACTGAATCTCTATCGGTGGGAAAATTTATTTTTGTTTTTGAAGAAGGCTACTGTCCTTCCTTATTTTGAATAATCTATCATTCTGTGTCTACAAACATTGGTTCTAAAAATATGGTTGTTTTCTGTGGAACAAAGGCCTTAATTCCCTTTAAACAACATATTTTTAAGTCAACTATGCAACAGGAAGCTGTTACTCAATGCATCCAAGTAAAGTAAATCACCAACACAAGTGGCCATCATCACATCACCAGAAGTTTACCTAATACAGTAGGAGACTATCATGAATTTATAAAGCTGCTGTGTATCTACGAGGGTAGTACTGAATATGAAGTGAGTTTTGGTATATATTGCACAAGTTGCAGTATGCTACCTGACTGATCAAATTTCTTTGTAGAATTGATGGCCACTGTGGGGAATGGTAGGATCCTCAAGCAGAATTAACGGGGGGAAAACAGTTGTTGCTCATTGAGAATATCTTGATGAAAATTGTATGATATGTGTGGAAGCCAAGATGTGATGAAGTTTGAGAGTCTGCTCTAATAGTGATGAAGCTCTGGTACCAGGAAGACATCAGTTATTAGTCCAAACTACAGAACTTCAACAGAAGTTGACTAATCAGAAGTATTGAGATTCAGCAGCATTGCTGCTCTAGTTTTCTGGTTGGGAGGGGTGAGGAGGGATGTTGGTAGGTATACACATCTACATATCTACAAGATAAACAAGTAGATACAGAGGTATGCCAACAGTTAACCAGGAACAACTTTTCCTCTCTTTTGGCATTATAGCCTTAGTGTTACTAACTCTAATTTGTACATTGTTACATCCATAACAAAGTGTAATGTCCATAACGCTGCTTTTATATCCTAGTCCAGACTCCAAGGGAATTAATAAATTCGGGTTGCATTGTGTTAACAAGTATATTTTGTTTCCTCTACAGTGGTATGGGTTTAGTCTTGGTATAATTTTAGAATTCACAGTTCTTAAAAGTTATGCAAAGCGTTCAGAGAAGTGGTAACTTTGAGAAAACATCCATAACAGTGCCTTTGGATCCAAATTCCCAGGGGAGACTACTTTTGTCATCAACCTAAATTCAATTGCCAGTCAGCACTTCAGTGCACTCTGTTATTGCAGAGTGTACATCAGAAATGAAATATTGCATCAATCCTTAATCTGTTGTGGAATGTCTCATTTCGTGCACAGATGTGTTGTCCATAACAGTGGAATGGTCCACATCTCAAGAAGTGAAGCTTGGACAAATTTCATATTTGGTATGTAGGTGTACCATATTCAGTGTATGAAACCTGTAGTTTTTTAGCACCAGCTATTGAATCTACCATCTGTGATATACAGTGTGTAAGTTTACACACTGAATAAAGGACATTATTGTTTTTGGTTGGGGTCAAAGGTCATTTGGGTCAAGAGGAGGTCAAATTGTGAAAACCTTGTAAAGTTGATATCTCAAGAAGGAAAGCATGGACATATCTCATATTTGATATGCAGGTGTAACATATTCAGTTCATGAACCCTATTGTTTATGGTGGAGGTCAAAGGTCATTTGACATACCTGCAAACAAAAACATCATGACGTCATTGAAACCCCAATGTATTTATGCATTCTGGTTTGTCTTCAATGCTGAGACTAAAATTAAATCAGATCTTCTGTTTACTTGCACTTCAATGCAGTTTTTAGCATCTTGTCTTAATTAACCTTTTCCTTTCTTTTGAACTTTTTCTCAGGTCAAGTGGAATCTGCAGGGACGACTGCGACTGCACATTTGCCCATTCCACAAGAGAAATTACGGAATGGCAGGATCGACACAATCATCGCATGGAAGTCATCGAAAGCTACAGTAAACAACCCCCAACTTCTGAGGAATATTCAGGACAGAAGCAGAGGGTATGATAATTGGTCATGTTACATATGATGTTAGAAATGCAAACATGTTGGTAATTAGTAACAACAATTGAAGTGAATTTGATATTTATGTCTAGCACCAGCCAGGTGATCAACCTTCTCTGATGTTTTGTGTGTTAGTTTACACATTGAGCATGGCACCTTTTTGGTTTTGGTCATAGCTAGGTTATTTTTCAGTCAGCAAGGGATCAAGTTGTAGAAACATTGTAAACATGATATCTCAAAACTTGCACAGATGTCATGTATGTAGTTTGTAGGTGTACCACATTGAGTACAAGAATCCTATTGTTTGTGTCATAGGTCAAAGGTCATTTGAGTTTAACAGTTCTGTAAACCTAATAAGTAGGATATTTGAAGTAGGAAAGCTCGAAAAGATCTCATACTTGGTATTTAAGTGTTCCACATTGAGTGTAATATCACTTTTGTTTTTTGGAGGAGGTCAAAGGTCATTTGCCATCAACAGGACTCAACTTTTAAAAGTCTTGTAAATACAATATCTCAGGAAGAGACACTCGCACTGATGTGATATTTTTAATGTTAATGTAGTAATGTGGTGTATCATATTGAGTGCCAAGACCTCTTCAATAAAGGCCATTTGGATCAACAAGGATCAATTTGTGAAAACCATGTGTATATGGAATCTCAAGACACAAAGTTTATACTCATCAATTTTGACCCATTGCTGATGGAAAAAGGATTACATGTGTCAATGATGTTGGGTGTATTTTTACATGACAGTTTGCTTGTAAACGTGATTGCATCATCAAAACCACAATGACTTTGTGCATTCTGGGTTGCTTTCTGAAATTTAATATTTTTTTCTTCCAGTCCAAATGGGAAGAACTAATCACAAAGTACTATCGAGAAAAGGAGAAAGGGAGTGAATCTGTTTTGAAAGTTGGGAAAGTAACCTTTCTTGAAGACTATGACTCAGAATTCATCGCCAAAGGAAGTAACGATGTTCTCATATTCCTTGGTGAATATAATGATGTGAATGTAGCGGTGAAACAGCTCCCAAGGCAGTCACTCCAGAAGGAGAAAGAGCTGCACGAGAAGATGAAGGACATAGAGTTGAGTAACGTCTTGAAGATGCTCTGCATCGAGAGCGATCGGCGTTCCCACTACATAGTCACACCGCTATGTGAGGAAGACCTGAGCTGCCTGATTGAACGACCAGAGGGCGCCAACAGACTCTCACAGACCCAGCAGATCAACCTTTGTCTGGACATCCTCAAGGGCTTAAAGAATCTTCACAATTTGGATATACTTCATCGTGACTTGAAACCAAGAAATGTTTTAATAGGTAGGCGACATCAGTGACTTCAGCATAGTGTGATTCTGTCCCCAGTGGTCATGGGGCAAGATTTTTTTTTTTCACTCCAACAACCTTCACTATGATAACATCTTTCCAGTTCATGCGCAATTAGGCAATAAACATCATCCCTGGCCTTCTCCCCACAGGGGTGAAATGGTGTGAAACTTTAGCTTCTAAGCTCTTACTTAAATTCCTTGTTCTGCTTCTCTTATCAGTTTGTTGTCTTATTTCTGCACAGAAAGTGAGGAAATTTTAAGAGAGTTTCCCATGATTAATTGAAAAGCATGCAGAACACAAACTAGGATGTAGACTATTAACATCCAGAAACAGTCCTACTTGTGTGTTGATGGAGTAACCAATATCCCAGCTAAGATTGCAGTGGTAATTGACCAAAGTTACTGGGCCAGCTCAAGCGTGTAATTTCTGCCTGAGGCGTGTTTTTCATTTGTAACATTATTTGTCCAGAAAATGCAAGATCTGCAAAAAAAAAAAAACAAGTTAAAGAGAAGACTTAAAGAATGCAAACTCAATTGTGGGGGGGGGATTTGTTTGTGTGTGTTGTTGTGCCTTGTCTTGTATCTCAAGATGGGAAAGGAACTTCAAAGTTGGTGTGGATTTATTCCATTGTGAATTGCTATTTCTCATGATGGTCAAAGATCATGTGAAGCCACCAGAGGTCAAAATATGAAAGCCTACTATGGAAGATATTTCATCAAATTAATGTTGCTGGAACTTCAGACTGTTGCAGTGTAGTAGTTCTTGATATGATTGCTGTCATTTTTTATGAAGGTTAAAGATTGTACAAGGTCAATAGAGGATCCTAGTTTGAGAACCTTTTAAGCCTGGTGTCTCAAGGAGTGAAAATTGCCAGAACATTAAACTTAACGTGTAGGTTTTCCATTTTAAGTAAATCATCCCTATCGTTTTACATGGAGGTCAAAGATCATTTGAAGTCATGAGAGGTTGAAACCTATCCAAGAAGATTTCTTATCAATGAATTTCCAAATTGGCACTGGTGGCTCTTGATGAGTAGACTATGTTTGTCATTCTTTATAAAGGTCGTGTGAAGTCTCTAGAGGTCATGGTTTGAAAACATTATATACACAGTATCTCAATGAGAGTAAGTTGCCAGAACATTAAACTTGATGTGTATAGGTTCATTTTGGTTAGATGAACCCTATTCTTTTTCAGGTAGGTGAGGTTGCATGTCAGATTCATAAAAACTTTTGTAAACCCACCCTGACACCACATTGCATTTGTGCATTCTGGTTTATTTGACCTTCCTTAACTTCATCATTTAATTTGTCCAAGTGTAGAATTCTTTTTTCATGTTTCTGGATTTTGAAGGTTCTTTTTTTTTTTTGTTCTCGTACCACAGATCAGAACGGAGAAGCCTTTTTGGCAGACTTTGGCATAAGCAGGGACCTAGGAAAGCAGACAACCCTCTTGACAAGTATTATAGGTACTCAGTGTTGGTTGCCAACAGAATGTTTGGATGTTACAGAAACACAAACTCCGTACAAGAAGGCAGCAGATGTTCAAGTAATTAACTTCTTATGTCATTATGTTTGCCTGTGCAATTGTGGCCGTTTGTGCATCTTTTCATCTGTCCATCCATTGGTCCATTCATCCATCCATCCATCCATTTGAATGGATGGACTGTCGCTAACTTAATACACTAGATGAAAGCCTTAACTTCCATGTGATACAGATTAAAGCCAGTATCACTATTTACATATATACAGTAAAGATATAACTTGGCTACATCAAGGGATTCAGCTTTAGTAACTATCTGTCCCTTTTTTTGTTTACCATTCTGAACTAGCTAATTTTCAGTGTCTGTGACTCTATATTTAGTCATCATTCCAATATAATCAGTTAAGTAGCTACCTCTTACCAGTGTAACAAACATCAAATACCCTAAACGATGGTGGACTGAAGTCATTTTCTTCTCAAAATAATGACTTTTGACATAATACAAGCCTTTGGTTACTAGGTATCTCACCCTCTAATCTGTGTTGATTGTCTATTCAACTATACCACCACTAAATGAAACAAACTGCTCTGCTCAGAGGTAAGAAGCACTGTCGAATGAAAGTGTATTTTAATGCTCCATATCCGCAGGTCGCTGCCTTTCTCATGTATTACATCTTGTCCATGGGCCATCACCCATTTGAAGCGACGTCTCCATTCATTAAAAAGGCGAGGGAGCTGACAATGAATCAAAAGGAAGGACGGGTTAATCTCAGCCATTTAGGGGATCATTTCCCCGAGGATTGCGCCAAACTACTCACTGAGATGTTGGACAAGAACCCCTACGCGAGACCGAAGATAGAACGTTGCATTGATCGGATGGAAGGTGGAGTACTATTTCATTCAATTTTCAATCCAATGTCTTCAATCCATTCTTCATTATCATTGGTATATGAAAGACTAAGAGACGGTGAAGACCTTCACCAAATGTCATCTGAATATGTTGTTTGCTTTTCAAGATATTGCAATTTGAAAGCTCATTAAAAAAAAGACATCATAATGCTGAGATTGTGATGTCATAACTGACCTCTTGTAATTGAAAAACTTTTTTTCTGTTAGGATTTATTGCCAGATAGATTTAACTGGTAGGCATACCTGTAGATTCAAACCAATCAATAATTTGATCGTGACATGGTCCACCTCAATAACTGAACACAAAATGTGCACAGTGTATGCAAATTCATGGAAATTATAGATAACAAAAACAGAGACATTAATTCTGGTGATGAGGGGATCATGTGTGACATCATAATTCAACTGAAGTCTGTTTTCAATCAACTGGGACAAAAAAAAATGTCAGCACCTTTTTGTGACCTTTAAAAGTGTATAGCATGGAGAGGAAACAATATTTTTCAATGAAACTTGGGAAGATGTTTGTCAAACACCTCCATTTCATATTCTACATAGATATTTCCAAGATTTTGTTCTCCTTTCAGTCAGCCTCTCCATTTCCCCATTTCCCCAATCCACGGGTGACCCAGGTGTGTCCTTGATACCGATTTACCTTACTCTTGATACAGCAATTGCTTTCTCATCATAACTCCATCATCTCTTCAGATTTAGGTGTCACCCTCAAGCCAACCAGCTACCCAAGCCTCTTCTTCTGTTTCTCCCACATCTTCGGTCCTTGCCTTTAGTTCGACAAAATATTACAAAAATTTACTTGTTTGACAGTTGTCTCACTCAGAAATTGGATTTAAACTTGAGTTGGGTAGTCACTTGATGTGAAGATGTAATATAAGCAAGACCATATGCTTCCTCCACATTTTTGTGGTTGTGTAGCATTGTAAAGCAACTGTCCTTCAAAACCTGAATTGTTTGAAAGAATGTTTTGTTCTCATTTAAAGGGATTTTGAAGGGTACAAAGACATGGTCACAGTACTTACAATAAGCATAATTAGTCAAGTTCCACATCCAATAGTTTTGACAACTGTCAAATGTTTGAATTTTTGTCCTGACTTGTACCGGTTTTAGTTCATAAGTACTGATGTTAAAGCGTCTGGTCACAAATTTTGAAAACAGAAATTTAATCGTTAATCAATCACTCGTTGATGTTCCGTCGAATATAACACATGGGGATCCTCTTAGTTTGACCATTTGTCATTAGTATGTGAAGGAAACTTGACAGGTTTAGGACAATATAGTGAATTTCACAAAGCAACTCACAAAAAGAGCCTCTTTAAAAGGTAAGTACCTCATGTGAGATTTTTGTTTTATCACTGATTGGGAATTAAAGGGAACTACTCCTTTGGTCTTTTGAACTTAGCTTGTTCTTTTAGCTTTCTGCAAGTAAATGTACACACTTAGTGATACCTGCTCATATTTCGGAAGTCAAATTAATAAACCTTGTTGACAAAGCAGCATGTTCCAAAGCAAGGATTACTATTTTGAAACTTACATGTCAAAGTACACTTGACTGCATACCTTTTTCTTCTTTGAGAATTCTGACCTCATGTCCTTTGCCACCAGGATAAAATCAACACTCAGGATAGTCATGAATTCTGCTTGAATGAGAAACGTACCTTTCGATGTCGACTCACAGAAAATCTGGAAGAGTGACAGTCTGGCAGGAACTATGTAGCAATATGTTGTAAATAAGTCATAGTATTCTTCATTTTGCAGTTTTGACATGTGCTTTAATAATGTCTTTATTTTTCTTTTCCAGCCATCAAAAAGATGATCATTTCGCAGCCAGTTAACTTGTGCAATGAAGATGTAAGTACATCCTGGGGATCATTGTCCTGTGCATAGCGTCTATACACTGACTGACATTTGTGTGCCTGTTGATTTTCACCAAAGACTCATAGATGTAAACAACCATCAAGACTTGAAGTGTGTTCCAGAGGAACATTTGAATCTGAGATGATAAACATTTTATTTTAATTTTTGTCCCACTGTGATGTCCGCCGTAAACAATATTCTCTACTTGGGCAATTCCTAGTTTAAGGATAAAGCAACTGCATTATCAAGCATGAAACGCAAATAGGACTGTACAAACTGCTGCAGATTTTCAAAGGAAGTAAAACATGTTCAGAGTAAAAGTTTCTTATTTTTGGTGGTCCCTATGCCAGAGTTTGGAAATTTTTAATCATGTGACCTCCACAAATCTCAACATAGGAAGCATACAGTAGTATTTATAATTGGTATGTTCACTTTTCTTATGGCATGAGAAGGTGATCCTCAATGCTGAGTCAAATAGCCAAACAATGCTGTATGTTAGTGAAATTAGACCAGTACGCTATAGCCGATCTCTGAAACTTTTGGCTCTTCTTCTGTTGAACACCCTCCCCAACTGTGTTTCTTGCGTGGAGAATTTACCTTTCGTTCTCCATTGTGTCCACATGATTAATAACACAGAGCTGTAGCAGCCAGATATGTGCACTATGCTACTGGCAGTGCTATGCATCTAACATAAGACTTGCACTGTACCCAGCTATTTGATTACTGTTTCACATTCATTTTAGATGTTGGTAGTGTATGGAACTTGTTCGATCACAGTACTGCAACTCGACAGAAGTCAATCTTAACTGAAGGATAGAAATGAACAGTTCAAATTGCAATGTAGGACAATGTGTGGAAGCTCTGTAGACACAGTTAAGGTTATTGGTGTAAAGCCAGGATTGTTCGTGTGTGCGCGTATGTGTGTGTATGTGCCTTTTTGCTTGTGCACACTATATCTCAAGAAGGGTAACTCTGAGGGATTTCATACCTGGCATGTGGATTGCTCATATGATATAGAAGGTCCCTATTCTTTTTGGTGGAGGTCAAATGTCATTTGAGGTCACCAGAGGTCAGAATGTGAAAACCTTGTAAACACAGTATCTCCAGAAGGTACCTGTGACTGATGTCATACTTTCTGTGTGGGTTGGACATATTACGTAGATGATCGCTATCCCTATTGTTTTTTGTCGAGGTCAAAGGTCATTTGAGGTCACAGAGGTCAAACTGTAATAACCTTGTAAACACCATATTTCCAGAAGGGTAACTGTGACTGATGTCATACTTGGTGTGTTGGTTGGACATATTGAGTAGATGATCCGTATTGTTTTTGGTCGAGGTCAAAGGTCATTTGAGGTCACCAGAGGCCAAACTCTACACACCTCGTAAACACCATATTTCCAGAAGGGTAACTGTGACTGATGTCATACTTAATGTGTGGGTTGGTCATATTAAGTAGATGATCGTTATTGTTTTTGGTCAAGGTCATAGGTCATTTGAGGTCACCAGAGGCCAAACTGTAAAAACCTTGTGAACAAAATATCTCCAGAATTGTAACCATGACTGATGTAATACTTGGTGGTGGGTTGGTAATAATGAGCAGAACATTCCTATTGTTTTTGGTCGAAATCAAAGGTCATTTGAGGTCTTCAGAGGCCAAACTGTAAAAACCTTGTAAACAAAACTTCCGAATGGTAACTGTGACTGATGTCATACTTAATGTGTGGGTTGGTCATATTAAGTAGATGATTGTTATTGTTTTTGGTCAAGGTCATAGGTCATTTGAGGTCACCAGAGTCCAAACTGTAAAAACCTTGTGAACAAAATATCTCCAGAATTGTAACCATGACTGATGTAATACTTGGTGGCGGGTTGGTAATAATGAGCAGAACATCCCTATTGTTTTTGGTCGAAATCAAAGGTCATTTGAGGTCTTCAGAGGCCAAACTGTAAAAACCTTGTAAACAAAACATCTTCCGAATGGTAACTGTGACTGATGTCATACTTAATGTGTGGGTTGGTCATATTAAGTAGATGATCGTTATTGTTTTTGGTCAAGGTCATTTGAGGTTACCAGAGGCCAAACTGTAAAACCTTGTGAACAAAATATCTCCAGAATTGTAACCATGACTGATGTAATACTTCGTGGCGGGTTAGTAATAATGAGCAGAACATCCCTATTATTTTTGGTTGAAGTCAAAGGTCATTTGAGGTCTTCAGAGGCCAAACTGTAAAACCTTGTGAACAAAACATCTTTCGAAGGGTAACCATGACTAATGTAATACTTGGTGTGTGGGTTGGGCATATTGAGTAGATGATCCCTATTGTTTTTGATCGAGGTCAACGATCGTTTGAGGTCATCAGAGGTCAAACTGTAAAATCCTTGTAACACAGTATCTCCAGAAGGGTAACTGTGACTGATGTCATACTTGGTGTGTAGATTGGTTATATTGAGTAGATGAAGCCTATTGCTTTTAGTCGAGGTCAAAGGTCATCTGAACTCGCCAGAAGTCAACCTGTAAAAAACTTGTAAACACAGTATCTCCAGAAGGGTAATGAGGACTGATGCCATACTTGCTGTATAGTGAGTAGAATACTCCTTTTGATTTTGGTGGACATCAAAGGTCATTTGAGGTCACCAGAGGTCAAACTGTGAAAACCTTGTAAAAACAACATCTCCAGAAGGGTAACTGTGACTGATGTAATACTTGGTGTGTGGGATTGGTCATATTGTGTAGGTGGATCCCTATTTGCAGAGGTCAAATGTCATTCCAGGTCACCAAAAAAAAAAGGGTCATTTTAGGTTAAAGGCTTATTAATGTGGTGTTTCAAGAACAATAACTGTAGTTGATCTCATACTTGTCACGTGGATAATTCATGTTTGTTATAATAGAACCATGTCGCAAGGAATCTCAAAGCCTTATGGCTTTCTGGTTGCTTTTGCTTTAACAATACTTTGTGAAGGTAGCATTGACAGACCTCACATTCATTATGTGTAACAATTTCAATGTGCTATTTATCATAACCCAATTCCTACTGCTAGTATCATGTGCGTGTTAATTACTGTGAGCAGTTAGGCTTCTGCAGGTTACAGTATTGAAATTGCAAAGCAATTTTGCATTCTGGTCATTGAGTTTTGAAATTTTTGTCATATGAAGTTGAAGTTTTATGTGAATTGTGTATGAAAAATGTCAATATCCTCTACTTTTCAAAAAGTTTATTCAATGCTTTTGAACACATTTCTCAATAAACAGCTTGACCACACACACCGTTGATATTTTGCTTTCAGATTACTATGGAAATGCCAGATGTGATGATTGAACATAGTAAACTATCCGTGGATCTCACAAAAGCACGAAACTTTGGGCATACTTGGAAATTTAGTGTCAAGTCCAAGACGGTGAGAAGACACATAAGTCGATCCTTACTGTGCTCTAAGTCTGTATGTCAAAATTGTGATGTATCGAATGATTACTAGCAGAACTTACACTAAATGGTATATGCAACTATACAGTCTTCTGTGTCGTAACTGGAATGTCAAGTTAGTTGTGTGATATATACACCAACCTTAGTCCAGTGTGCAGGACTTTTCTACTGTTAGTGGAGCAGATATGTTATTGTACTTCATGCTTTTGTTGTGCTGAATGTCCAAAATCAGAACAGTGTAAAATTCATGAGAATGTATCGTGGGTGTGTCCAAGTCGGCACTTCGAATGAAGATTTTGGAAAGACCTTCCTTGATTTAAACAATCTCCATGAAAAAGCAACTTTGAAAGTAGGGTGCGGCAATGTATGTATTGATATGTCTTGTCCAGAAATGTGTGAAGTATGATGTGCAATATTTGAAGAACTGGATTTCACCAGTATCTAGGCAAAGATATAAAACAACATATCCCAGTGAACAAAAATAATCCTTACAGTTTTGTTTTTGTCAGGTAAGCTCTGCTACTGCAGAAAGGGGTCCTCAAATCAATTCTGTTTATTCAGTCTTTGCCTACTTTTTCAATGAAGTGAACAGTATCGTCTTGGTATTGGTTTAATATTTAGATAGTTTAGCTCAAACCAAGCACACTGCCTCCCGCTAACTGCGTCAGGTACGCATTTTCATTCCGAAATGTTTTCAGTGGGAAAGTAAAGATACTGCTCATTTTAAGTTTTTAATCAGAAACCATTTCAATCCAAATTGTTTACAATATTAAACAAAGTTGTTAGGTGTCCACAGATTAGATTGTGACATTATTTCAGTTGGTAGGAAGTAGGAAGGCAGTAAGGTTTGAAACTTCAGAATCCTAGATTCTCAGAGAAGTAACTAAGTGTCCCATCAGTGTTTGTCAAAGATAAGATCTAAAAAAAGACAGTGTATACTTGAAACCATGTATGTACTATGAGGTCCAGTTTAGCATATATACTGTATATGTGCTTTGTTAATTGTCTGTTTTTTTCTATCTTTCAGCATCAACTGCAGAGAGTCTACTTTTATCACAGCAAACACGATCACTTCTCTTTCGCATTCCACAAAGTTAGAAACCAGTCAAATCTGAAGGAGCTCAAAGGTGTGAAGCTGAAACCCGATGCAAAAGGATCTGTAAATCTCAGCGTAAAATTTCAGCCGAAAGGAGCGCAACGTCTCTATCATCAGTGGGTGATTTTTGACTTTGGGGTGAAGCCATGTCTCTGTAAGCAACTGCTGATTTGGATCGGTCCAGAGTCCATTAACACGGCTCACTTTGAAGAAGACTCCTGGGATAACTGCAAAGTCATAAAATATGACCCCAACAGCCAGGAGAGTGAGTTTTCAAAGTTACTGGAAAGATATCCGTTGCAAGAATCGTCACACTCATCCCGAAAAGTGGAATGCCCAACAGACAGCAATTTCAAGGAGTACTTTGAAGGGATGATAGTGGAAGAGGAAATTGCTTGCAGACGGAAAATAAAAAGGTAGTCATTGAAAGTATGTCAGAATTACAGGCCTGAGGTCTTGTTTTTTTTCTACTCCAGCTTTTTCATACACCTTCATTATCTTGTTCTGTTGATGTAAACAGTATAAGTGTCCTTCATGTTCTGCAAGGTGTTATTTTCATGTTAGGAAGCACTGGTACCTGTAATGTGGTCACAGGTAGTCTTGTTTAGTGTCTTAACAGTGTGCATTAGTGGTAATTGAAGAGGGCATGATATGAAAAATTGGGTTTTCTAAGTATTTGGACAAATTGGTATCCAAAACTGCCTATGGTGGCCCTGGGATGTCTTTCAATGTTATGCAATCAGAGTTTCAAGTTTCACAGTTGGAAGCTCCTGCTTGAAAGACTCTTTCTACAAGGCAGCCTATTATGTCATATTAGGAACCCATTCATGCATGCACTGCCGATCCACAACAATTCAGAATGCTTTTGTGTGAACATGCCATGATGGATTTGCTTCAAACTTTCACACCACATATTCTTTATTATTTCTTGGGATCTGGGCCATATGGGGCGTCCAGGAAGCTTTGGTCCAAGGTCCCATGTGAATCCTATGGCCCATTTTACGAAATTTTGCCTAATGCTTCTCTTCCTACAAATTGCCATGTACAATCTTCTTTGTTTGTCATCTAGAATGTTGTTAGTGGTACCTTCATTGTCTTCATGAATATTTGGACCAAGGTCTCATATGGACCCCATTTTATGAAATTCTGCAGGATGCTTCTGTTCCTACAGGTTCTCTTCTACAATGTTGATGATTTTTCATATTAATACTCAGGTGGCACCGTCATGGTGTTCAAGAAGTTTGGGTCCAAATCACAAGATGGGACTTAGGGTCCATCTATTGGAATACTGCCAAATACTGACCTGTTTCCAATAATTAATATCAGAGTGGGCAGCATGGCATAGACTGTCATCTTAACAGTTTGTCATAATGATTCTCTGTTTAGTGATCTTTATTAAAAAAGTTTTGGTTCATGGTTCAGTGTGGACCCTTTTACACTATTTCATAAAATTGTGCAAAATGCTTCTTCCCCCTGCAGATTGTCATACATGTGTACAATATATTTGACAGATTTAACATATTGTCATACATGTGTACAATATATTTGACATAATGGTGCTCCGCTAGTGACACCTTTATCGCACTCAGAAATACTGCATCCATGGGGCCCATCTTCAGCCTTAGACCCAAAATTTATGTACTTGCTTAAGGTGCCACTAACAGAGTACCATAATGACAAACCATCGATATTTTCCAAATATTTAAAAAGACAAATTTTACGGCATTTTAGTCTACATGTCATGACCTCTTTAAAGGAATGAGTGCACACATGTGTAAATAGCAAATGCAATGTATGTGACTTCTCTCTTAGGCATCACTATTGACATTATAGTTTAAAATCACTGGTCAGGGTCTACACATACCTTGTGTATTTTGTTTCATTTCGGCTTAAGGTGAATACTCGAGAAGTATGCATTTGATTTGTTAGAGTCCATTGTTACATCGTTAGTGACAGAATGTTATCGCTGGGCTGATTCAGAGAATCCTGTGCCTTTCAAAGGGAAGTTTGGAGCACAACCCCGGTGTCCATTGTATAATCATGCTATGCAATTGCCCGTAAGCTCGATTCCGTGGCCTGGCCCATACAGGTCCGGGAAGTGTAATTAGTGATGGTGAGTGACTCTCATGTTCTGCCTGCACACCTCACACCCTGCTTCCATTTTGCCCAGCAGTAAGTAATCCTTACTAAACCTTGATACCTCCTTGAGTGCACACAGGGCAGACAGATTGAGCTAAGATCGTTTTGACTGCAAGAGATGTTAAGATGTGGTCAGCTCCATTGATAACTTTCCTTCAGTCTCTGCTCAAAGGAGAATCATTTCAGAGTCACACTTACTTCGAAGATGAGGTAAATGAGTTAGTTTTTGCTGCTGGTAAATTGCATTAAGCGCTAAATTTAAAATGTGAAACTTTTTGCCCTTTTTGGTTTCGATGATCAACGTAACTTTTGTAATCATGCATAAGTCTAGATGTGTATGTGTGTGCATGTATGTGTGTGTGTGACATCGATATCTTAAGAAGCTGAAGCTTGTCTCATATGTGGTATGTAGGTAAACCACATTGAGTGAAAATACCTATTGTTTGTGATGGAGGTCCAAGGTCATGTGAGGACACCAGAAGTCAAAATGTGAAAACCTTGTAAACACGATATCTTAAGAAGGGAAGCTTGGAAAGATCTCATTTGTAGTATGTAGGTGTACTACATTGAGTAGAAGTAACCTATTGTTTTGGGTGGATTTCAAAGCTTATTTGGGGTCAACAGGGGTCAAATTGTGAAAACCTTGTACACACGTTATCTCAAGATGTTGAACTTTAGACAGATCTCATATTTGGTGTGTAGGTGTGTACCATTGATCTAGAAGAACCATATTGTTTTGGAGGAAGTCAAAGATCATTTGGTATCATCAGGGTTCAAATTGTGAAAACCTTGTAAGCATGATATCTCAATAAGAGAAGCAACCTGGATAGATTTGTATTGGTAATGTGTAGGTGCATCGCATCGAGTGGAAGAACCCTATTGACATTGGTACAGGCCATTTGGTGTCAACCGGAGTCAAATTGTGAAAACCTTGTAAACATGATATCTCAAGGAGGGAAGCCTGGACAAATGTCATATGAATGTGTAGGTGTTGCATCACAGTAATATGCAGTTGGGCATGTGGAGACATGGTGCATATCAGTCATCATATCAGATTCACAAAACTCCTTATAAATGAAGTCATCGAAGCCACAGTGCATTTGTGCACACTGGGGTTTTTTTTCTTCCCCAAATGCAACCAGTTTTGGGCCATTTTTGTCCTTTTTCAAGACACAAACTCACCACAACTATGTAACATTTTGTTTGATAAATCATGATAATTCTTCAAATTGTCTGAAAGGGTGAAATTAACTTTTTCAACACCTATGTGACAGGACCTCATTGTGTATAACATTAAAGGAAAGATATTCGAACAAACTTTTAGTGACGTTCATCAAAACAGATGTCACAAAGTATGCAGTCCAGTATAAGCTAGAAACCAAGGTATAAGTTTGCAAGGACAACCTCTCCTTGTTCAAAATATCCCATCTCTTTGAATGATGATAACTTTTGTATCCAGCTTCATGTGTAAGTATATTTAGGTGCATGTGGACCTATGTGGAGGCCCCCGTAACCAGTTTGTGCCAGTACCTTTGAAGCAGAAAGTACCTAGACAGGTTTTTCATTCATTGCCCATTTATCATTTTGAGTACCATTATTGGTTTGAATTTAAACAGAAACTTAGGCAGTCATGATGGCATGTATGTCTGTTTGTGTGTTAAGTAAACTTTTTTTTTTTTTGGTAGAAAGTGAAGGGGTCAGCAGAGGTAAAATTGTGTAGACACAATCAGTACATGCCAAAATTCCTATGCTAAATAGCTGTTTGGTCCAACGTCACCTTTCTATTGTTTTAGTGAGGTTCAACTTCTTGCAAACCCTCTTTGCCTTAGGTCAGCTTTTATCACCCCATGCTGTGATAATCCACATGGTCAGTGAAACGTTGTTCTCGTAAAGTAATTCAGGTGAGTCAATCCAACGTCTAGGCTTTCTTGAGCTGCCTGGCAAGGGGTATTATGTGCCATGTCCGTAGGTAGTACATTTGCAAGCGGGCATGAAATAAGGTCTGTTGAACATTTTAGCACGTCCGTAATGTCACGAATGTGAGACTTGCAGTTGCATGTGTCATATGTAGGTTTGCATGTCTTAGAGGGCTAGAGCTTTTAAAGCACTTTATCTCAAGAATGGAAAGTTGCATAAACTACAAACTTGGTGAATGGTTTGTCCTATGTGAGTAGATGATCATTATTGTTTTCATAGTTGTAAAAGATTATGTGAGGCCATCAGAGGTTAATGTCTGCAGACAATTAAGAGCTGACGTACTCAGTCGTTTCCTATCCACAGACCCTTCGTAGTCAATGGAAATGTTTGGAGAATCTCCAGCAAGTGATTCCGAGCCTGGCGATGGTTATACAGTGGAGGGGAAATCCGTTTTTTTTTTGTTGAGATTTTCTCGTATTTGAGGGTTCCTAGATTCTGATTGGTGCAGCATTATTTTGCATTTGAAGCAAATTTATTTCAAGTATTTACATTTAGAATTGGCAGTTTTCTTTATGAATTTCATTTCAACTATCTCTTTTCCCATCATTCATGCACCTCCTCCACTTTCGCAGACCCTTATTTTTTCACGAACATCAATGCTGGCAGACCCCTTCTCCCTCACAGAGCCCCAAATAAATTTCATGGGCCCCCAGGGGCTCGGGAACCCAAGGCCAGGTGGCATGGCTTTAGAGCATATTCTCAAAAGTGACTGTTACTGACTGGATAGGTCATTTGTCATATTTTATTCATGTCAAAAGTCTATTTGAGGTTAACAGAGGCTAAAAAAAAAAAAATTGAAGCACAATATCCAGAACTTGCTGGGAAACTTATACTATGTAGGTTAGCCTTTAGTATGTATAGAATACTCCTGTCTGTGTCTTTGAAGAATTACAGATAACAGTTCCAACTGGGTACCATCACTGTAAAAAGTAGTATCCAGATCTGTCAGCTTCAAAATTCAGTGTGCTGGAAGTTTTGTATTCAAATTAATTTTATGAGTATAAGCAGAAATAACTGAGTCTTTTGACTTCACAGTTTGCACAGGCATTGCAGATTGTATGCATATATTTGAACAAAGCCTTTCATCGGGGTGGACCTTCCTTGTTTGGTGCTTCCAGTTTGTATCTATTAGTAATTCACTAATATTCTCTTTTTACAGATTCAATGGAAAATGCAAAATGGAGGCCATGGAGCAGGTGGATCGTAAAGGACATGGTCTCTTGGTGGCATCTGCAGGTAGAAGGTATGGGAAAATATCCATGACTACCACATTTGATGACTCTGATGCCAGCCAGTTGGTTAGAAAGTGGGTTCGTATGGTGTGGCTGAAGTTTCAGAGGGAGTCTGAAGTTGTGTACGAAGCGGAAATTGTAGCTCATCGTTATTTGGATCTCAGAGAGTTTGATAACTTCTATGTGAGTCTATCTGAGCAGTGCGTGAAGGAGCAACATCTGACTGATGGGTGGAAGTCAGACACTGTGGAAGTCATGTTCAAGATTGATAGATTGTCTTTCTGCAAACAACGCTTTGCCTATCGACTCCTTAGAAGAAAGGCATCTGCTGTTTCCTCCTAGAGACATGTTTCCAAGGTATGTGTATTCTCTGCTCTGGTTAATTGTTGATATTTCCTGACCTTTTTTCCTAGCAGACAAACTAAAATGGTTAAAGTTTTCAGACTATAATTTATACATCTGTATAACACATTGTATGGACAAGGTCCCCTGTGGGCCCTTTGGCCCACTTAATGAAATTCTGCCAAATGCTCCTCCTTCTACAGATTCCCTTGTACAATGCTGATGGTTTGTCAAAATGATGCGCCATTTAAGTGGTGCATTCAAGTTGTTCAGGAATTTTGGGTCCAAGGTCCCATGTGGGTCCTTTGGCACACGTTATGAAATTCTGCAAAATGCTTCTCCTTCTACAGATTCTCTTTCACCATGTTGATGGTTTGTCCTAATGATACTCCAATAGTGGTACCTTCAGGATATTCAGGAATTTGGGGTTCAAGATTTCATGTGGGCCCTTTGGCTCATCGTGTGAAATTCTCCAAAATGCCTCTCCTACAGCTTGTCTTGTACAATGTTAATGGTTTGTCATAATGATACTCCAATAGTGATGTACTCAGGGTGTTCAAGAATTTTGGGTACACGGTCCCATGTTGGCCCTTTTCTCCTATTTTATGAAATCTTACTAAAATGCTTTTCCTCCTACAAATTCTCTTGTGCAGTGTTGATGGTTTGTCATCAGTGGTACCTTCAGGATGGTCAGGGATTTTGGGTGCAAGGTTCCATGTGGACCCTTTGGTCCATTTTAGTGAAATTCTGCAAAATGCTTCTCCTCCTACATTTTCTTTTGTACAATGTTAATGGTTTTGTCATAATGATACTCCATTAGTGGTGCCGTCAGTTTGTTCAGGAATTTCAGTTGCAAGATCCCATGTGGGCCTTTTGGCTCATTTTATAAAATCCGCTCGTTGCTTCTACTCCTACAACAGATTCTCTTGTACCATGTTGATGGTTTGTCATAACGATACTCTGTCAGTGGCACCTACATGGTGTTCAGTGACTTTGGCTGTTCTAGGATTTCACATAACCTACAGACACTTGGTAGAAGGTACAAGCTTCTGCACCATTGGTGCTCTAGTTTAGAATGTCCTAAGCTGTCTTTAGCCAGCCTAGAAGTAGGCATCTCATGTATGTAATTGAATTATGTATCCTTTTTTCATTTACTCTCAGAGCACTTGGCAAATATTGGGGGAGGGCACTAAACATACCTGTAGCCCCTCACTTTTCTATGGGAGAGACTGAACCCCCACTCTTCCCCTCCCCCCCCCCCCTCCTGGTTCAGCCTCCACTGCCAATAATGAGACCTTATACCTATTGTGATTGTTACATCTCAATTACTCACTGTAATATTACAAAGAAAATATGTGCTACATTTCCTCACCATGTGTAAGATATTTCAGATACAAATATGCTCATAACTATACCATCTAAACTGCAGTGCATTTGTAAGTACATTCAGGTTGTAATTCTTGTTGATTCTAGCTTACAAAATAGCAAATGAAAGTAATGTATTGCCCACTGAATTAAGTTGAAGAGAGTGAACAAGTTTTCTTCACAGAGACCCTCTGTTGTGTTTGTAGCAAGTAGCAGAGACAGAAATAACACAATAGACAGTGAAGAAAGTGTAGTAAATTGACATAGTATATTGCTCTCTGTCTAAAATGCCTCTCAAAATTTCTCTTTGTTCTTGCATTCAGCGCTAACTGTACTATATTCACATGAATCATCGTAGGTTTACTCATTATTCTCAGAAAAGGTGCTTACCAGAGCAAGGGTCAAAAAGCTGGAAATAATGGTGGACGGTTAACAAAGGGTTACTTGATAAGACACAACACCCTTGCTCTTCTCTTCAGTAATACAGTACCTGTGAAAATTTTGTATCCTCAGTTGGTCTTCATATGGGCAACGATTCTCTGAGTCATGTGACTCCTCGGTTCACGGTCACGATGTATTTATGTTTATTGTTCCCATACACGTTTGTGTTATTATCGTTGGACTGACCCACTCACCCATCACATAACTTAAAATTTCTACAGGTTCATAGAACAAACCAGCAGTCAGACTCAAACACACCGTCAAATTCAGAAAGAGAGAGGTCAGGGCGAGTATGACTTGAACCACCGTCAGGCAGAAGCGAAGGATTTCCTCGTCCGTGCCAAGGACGTTGTTCCTTTCAGACAGGGACCCTCTTTGCTCATCGGTCCTTTTGGTACAGGAAAGACTTTTACTTTATCTCTTACCATCAAAGAGATTCTGGAGTCTGATAGTGACAGCAAGTTGCTGGTGTGCACGCACTCCAACAGGTAAACATCTGTTTGTTAAAAATGTGATAGTGTGCACGATAAATTCACATACGAGCTAGATGAGCTGTCATGTTGATACATTACATGTCACCTGAACTGGACCTTAATATACGTACTACAACTAATTTCCACGAATTATGCAAGAATATTTGGTCTTAGCCTGTTTTTACTTGATGGTATCGTCATGTATGTCAGCATATTATGAAGTACACGTTCGTTTTTGAAGTTGCATTTTAATAGAGCTACAACTTGACTGTTATTGTCAATCATGAACTGAGCAACACAGAAGTGATGCAAATTATTGCAAAGACCATTCAAAGTTTTAACATGGTGATAGTGGGAGTATGAGTTTGGTATTTGAACTTTGAGAGTTCACTGTACAGCTTTTTAAAATTTACAGAAGTCAAGCTTGGCCTTTTAATATTTTAACTTAAACTGAGGGATTTGTACAATTTTTTAATGTCCATCTTGAGATGTATTTGAGCTTTGAAATGTCCACACTCATTGTTTTTTGCATATATTTGAGCATAATTGAAGCATAATGTTTGACTGAACATTTGCCACATGTTAGTATGAATGATATGAACAAAGTCATGACAAGGGAAGGAAAATTCTCAGAGGTGAACAAAGATGAAAAGGTGGTTGGTAAATTGACTGAATACTGAAATTGTGTCGGTTACCTGAATGAGAAACTTCAGCCATTAAAACTTTCGTAAGGATCACGAATGTTGCCAAATTACAGTGTGTTTAATTTGCTCACAGTGCTGCAGACCTGTTTCTGACCAAGTATTTGAAACAGTTTTGTGAGGAATTCGAAGGTGGTATACTGAGGTTGTATGCACCCAACAGAGAAGCAATCACTGTTCCAGAAGAAATCAGAGAACGCAGAGCTCGTCTTTGTATTTGTGACACCAGTGGACAATTTGCCAAGGTCGCCATTGACCATGTAAAGAGTAAGGAGAACAAGTGAACATTATCTGAGATTTAAGCATAATTCATCAGTGTAAGATATTGACAGCTCGGAAAGTATGTATTGTTTTTTCTTTGCAAAAAAAAACAAAAAACAGATGGAATATCAGAACATTTGCCAAACAGTGAAGTAATAAGATCAAGTGTTTACTCTTCAACAACTGAACCAACAACCCAAATGAAGTGAAAGATTAGTTATGTTGCTGAATTACAGACAAGGAGTATGCAAAAGTAATTCAGTGAATTTGTATGAATGTGTGTATGTGAACGTTCTTGATGACACCTACTGTTGGCACTGTAAGTTTCGAAAGAAGGGTACAAGATGTTTGAAAGTTGGTGTGTGGGCCGCACTTATAAATATCTTGGCTGGGACTGTCTTGATGAGGTCAAAGGTCATCTGAGGTCACCAGCAGGCAATGTATTGACAAAATGTTTGCAGTTTCTTAGGGAGCGCATGTTACATGAACTTCAAACTTAGACGTATGTACTATCCCGGAGTAATTAAGATTGTAAGAGCTTTCTCGAGGTCAAAGGTCATATGAAATCATCAGAGGTCCTATTGCATAATCTTTTGAGCACTTCAAATTTAAGGAAAAATAACTCCACACTATATAGTTGGTGTTTAGATGCAGCATATGAAGATGATGGGGGGGGGTGATTTTGGTGTGGATCAAAGGTCATTTGGGGTCACTTCAAGGTACAGTATATTTAAGATCTCTACTGGTGTTTTTCTCATGTTTTTTACATGACGATTTTTTTTTTTATATTAAGATCTCTGCTGGAGTTTTTTTCTTTTTTTGTGTGTGTGTAGTGTAACTCATAACATATTTGAGGCCAAAGCTGGGGATGTTTTCAGTGGTTTGTGAAAGATTGCAGTATTTTAAGATACAAGCCTTTGACTGGGAGACGATTTGTTTGCCTGACAACTCTCCATTGTGTAGCAGTGTATTCCTTGCTTTTCTTGTAACTCTCAAGGGATGTTATTTCATGTCCCACTATAAAGTCGGTTTTGCATCAATTAAGTAAAAGTGATCAGTATTTTATTGAAGGGTTCACTCTCTCTTTGACCAACCAGGATTTTCTTGTGGTCCAAATGGTGGAACGGAGGGGCGGGGGATGAGAGGATAAATGAACAGAACAAATATTTTGGCCATTGACATCTTGGAGTAGGATTATTTATGATCAGTATTTTCTTTTATCTTTATCTGTTGAGTTAGAAGTTTTGTAGTTTTATTTGACATATTCCCACTACAGTGCAAAGAGTCAGTAGCAAGCCGTAATGTACTGTGTACACTTGATCGCTATGACATTAAAAAAATATTGTAGAGTAGGCTGATTTGTTTAATTTTGAAAGATAAAGATGTCATTACAAGTCATGTAAATTGGGGACATTTATGTGATCGCCCTTTACTATCATCATAACAACTGTAATATGAATATCACTTGTTCCTGGACAATGCAATAATATACCAATTTTGCCGCTGTGCCAACTGTGACTTCTTGGCCTTCAATATTAATTACATCACATGGTTATTGCAAAATGTCGTACATCATCATTAATGGCTCTGTCTGGCAGCCCATGTGTTAGTATGTCGCAACTGACTTGGAGGAAAAATTCACGATAGTTTTTTTTTGTTTAGCAGCAAGGAATATCATTTGTAAGCCTCTTTGTTTTCTTGTTACAGATCATCTCGTAACAGATCTTGTCGTGTAAAAGTATGAAGTAATAAAGAGTTTGTGCCATTTTATCCTCCAGGAGTACGCATCATCATCACCACCCTTTCCACTTCCATCTACCTGGTTGAATTAAAAAAGGCAAAGGGACTGTTTACTCATATATTCATCGATGAAGCTGGTCAAGCCTTAGAAACTGAAGCCATGATGCCTCTTGCCCTTGCCGGACCTAGAACGGTCGTGGTGCTGTCTGGAGACCATAAACAGCTACGTCCTGTTGTGAGAATTTTACTTTTGATATTTTTTATTTGTTATGATAACGTGTAAATGTGTGATTTGTTCTTCTATCATTGCCACCCACTCCCTATGCGAAATCTGTGTAACCCTACAGCATTGTCGGTGTGGGTAGAAACTACATTTAGGACGTGCTGGTATACATCTCAGAGACATCGCAGCATTAGTTATCAAAAAGTAAACTTATCAAAAAGTAACTCAAAAACAGTTGTTGTGTTAAAGACGTAGCACCTGCATGGTTATCAAATTCACTTTAAGGAACGCTACGTATGTATGATCTCCTGTAGGTGTTGGTCGTGGTATACACAAAGTCTGATATCAGCTTGGACTATCCATGCAGGCAAATCGCATGAGGCTGCATGATATCACATAATAGGAGGATCTTAGGGCAAATTATGCATTTTAAAAATTCTCTGTTGAAAAAGATTTTTTTTTATTTCCTGATTTTAGACATAACCTGAGGTATAGATGTATGTGTATCTTTAAATATGTATATTTTTTATTGTCATCATGATAGTTGCTTAGCAAGGTTTGAAGACTGAAAGTGTCATTCACTTAAGTCAGTCCAGATAGCGCATGTCCTTTTTTCTCAAAACTTTTCTCACTTGTCATTCGAAAGGTTGTCTCGGAAATGGCCAAGAAGCACCACTTCTTTCCTTCGATGCTTGAGCGTTTGTTTGACTGGAGTAAGAACAATGGCTGCAATAACTCCCACTTTCTGACAGACAACTATAGGATGAGGCAAGAGATACTTGACTTCATCATTGAACATTGCTATAAAGTTAAAAATTTCAAAGCCGTTGAAGTGCACCATCAGCAGACGAACCTTGATCCAGTCCTCTTCTCGGCAGTCGATGGCAAAGAAGCTCAGAGGGGATTGTCCTACATAAACTGAAGCTGAGGTAATTTTATCCAAATAGGAATGACAACATTTCCTTTCTGAAAGAATATGTGAAAACCCTGTTTAAATTATTCATAGTCCATGTCAGTGCCACCTGGGCTGATTTATATATGACAATGCTAGTGTAACTTGGCATGAGAGCTGGACATTCAGTGAAGTATTCCATTTTTTGGTTTCAATGAAAATCATAGCCTTTTGTAACAATGATGGCCTGTGTGTGCTTGTGATGCAATGCTTTGAAAACACAAGTATCTCAAGATGCCTGGATGGATGCCACACTCGATTTAAAGATTGATGTCATACGTGGTATGTCATATTTGGTATGTGTGTGCCATACTGAGCACAAGAAACCTCTTGTATCGGTGGAAGTCAAAGGTCATCTGAGGATCAGCAGAGGTCAATCTGTGAAAACATTGAAATACAATATCTGAAGAATGCAAGCTCGGAGTGATCTCACATATGTCAAGTTGCAAGTTTTATTTTATTAAATCCCCAAAAGGGTACAAGCAGAACTCACATAAAGCTGAAAAAGTAAGAAGCAAACCTGAATAAAAAGGTAAATTTATGCACATGGAGACTGAAGAAGACTTATGTCGATTTGTTACACCATATGGAAGTTGCATATGTTTACTGTGTGGTAGTATTGCACTATTAAAGTAGATGCAAAGAGGATGGGTGTCATCGTGAAGGAATTAAATTATGTTTGACTCCCATAAGAGTGTCGTCAGTTGATTCAGTGTGTATATGTCAATCATTGATACCTATTGATTTTGGTGGAGGTCAATTGTGGTCAGCAGAGGTCAAAATGTGAACACCTTGTAAGCAAAATCTCAAGAAGTGCAACCTTGTGCAGATTTCATATTTTGTATGTATCTCTCGCATATTGGCTGCAAGATGTCTACTGTTTTTGGTAGAGGTGAAAGGTCATTTGAGGCCAGCAGACGTCAAATCAACAAAACCTTGTATTCATGAACACAATACGTCAAGATTGTAAGCTTGGACGGATCTCATATATGGTATGCTAATCAACCAAAAGAACAAGAGGCATTTTTGGTGGAGGTCAAATGTCAATTGAGGAAAATGTTGTAGACACATGCCTATGTGGATCATCTCATGTATAGGCTACATTGATAAACCATGTTGAGTACAACGTTGTTGTTGTTTGTGGTGGGGATCAAAGGTGAATGGAGGTCTGGAGAGGTCAAAATGTGAAAACTTGGTAAGCACATGCAAGCTTGGAGTGATCTCAGTTGTTGATAAACCACATTGAGTACAACAACCTTGTTATTTTTTATGGTGGTCATGGTCAACTGAGGTCAATTCAGATGCCAACATGTGAAAACCTTATAAACACAAAATCTCAATCATGCAACCTTGGACTGATCCCAAAGGTAGCAAAAAGTCATTTGGAGTCAAAGGTCTCTATGTTTTTTATGGTATCAGAGATCAACAGAGGTCAACAGAGGTCAAACTCTTAAACCGTGTAGGCACATTATCTCAAGAAGACGAGCTTTTGCTGATCTCACATATAGTATGAGGATAGATCACACTGAGTTAGATGCTTAGGGTGTGTTATGTCATCATATTAGTACTGTTATTAGTCATCACAATTACTGTAAGCAGCAAAGCTGTGCTTCATCAGTGAAAGCACATGCTGTTCTTTCTCTCTTGTTCACATGCTTGCATGTTACATCCCATCAATACATACAAGGAGCTAGTTATATCTCATCCCTGTACATAGTATGCTGGGAGGGAATAGTGTACTCACTTGGCACAACTGTCACTTTGCTTCTTTTGAATGCTATCAAAAACATTTACTTAGTTGTGGTACTTTTAGTACAGTTACAGTTTCACAGTTGTAGTAAACGGGCTAAATTTTAGCTGGATTTAAGCTGCTTACAAAGGTTGATCAATGTAGATCACGCTTTTCTTATTTTGAATCAGGCTGATGAAATTGTGAACCGAATCCTGGAACTCAAATCTTCATGGCCAGAGCATGAATTGGGTGAGTTTCGGGGAACAGACCAGATTGCTGTTTTATCATCTTATGTCGCTCAGGTGAGTGTTATCTGCTACATTCGTTCAGCATGGATTTTCTTTGTAAACACTACACTCTCGTTAGTAGTTCTACACTTTTACATGCACAAATTCAAAGTCTTAACTGCTTAAAAATATGCAATGCATAGAATGACCGAAATATTTTGAAAATTTGACCTGATTGCTTGATGCTGTAATTAATGCCATGCTGTGAGGAAACTCGACAAAGATGGCAGGTATAACCTGTGCAGTCAAGTCTGGCATATGCATGTATGTGTGCCGCTGTGACTGGATGTATGCATGAGTGACACGTACCCTTACTTTTGTAAACTCAATATTTTGAGATGTGTTTTCTGAAACAGAACTTGTTAATGAAAACATATTTTGCATGTGTCTTCAGGATATTGATTAACAGATTGTGAAGGTCAAATGCATTTGGTGTGAGCAGGGGTCAAAATCTGAAAACCTCAAAAGTTCAATATTTCAAGAACCCAAACATTAAGGAAGTTTCCATGTATGTGGTAGTTACATGTAATACTTAATTTTTGGTTTTGATGATAATTGTAACCTATGTAATCATTCAGACGTGTGTGTATGCATGTATGTGCTTTTGTGTGTGGACCGAAGAACTCTACCTTAGCAGGTACAGGTCGCTCACTAAGAGCTTGAGTCTTTCGTGTCTTTTCTTGCTTACGCGGTGCTCGTAACTGGCATATTTGACCCAAAATTCTGACACTGCAACAAGGTCTGTCACCCGATAACCGGAGTTTGCTATCTTGTTGGGCATTCACATGCTGCATGTGCTCATCGGCTTAAGGGGAAATCCAGTGACAGCGTTACTTGATACCGTCATCAGTAACCCCGTAAGGCATTGAGTGTGAGTAAATTTGCCAAGTTTACACTGTGTTAGACCAAGGGGTGTACGTGTGCACACGTGAATGCTGCTTTGTCAAAAGGCAAATTGAACAATTTGCCACCTCTGGTGACCTCAACACTAACATAGTGTTTCAAACAGAAGAACTCTCCAATGGCAGATCGATCAAAATTAGTAACACCAGGCTGAGTAAACCTGTGTTTTCATGTTGCGAGAGCTCAAGGTTAACACCATGTTGCCTTGGACACAGGAAACAAGAGACCACATTAATGGTGGTGTTGTAGTTTAGTGTTGAAAATTGTTATGTTCATCCAAACTAGGGAAAAGGTTTCTGTCTCTAGCTATTTAAATTCTGAAAAGCCTTTGTGTTTATCTGATTCTTTCCTACAGGTCAAGCTCCTGAGGGATCGGTTGAGAAGCGAAGGCCTTTCTCATGTTGTTGTTGACACTGTACATAATGTTCAAGGTATGTTGTTGAAGCAAAACTTCAAATGTGTCTTCTCACTTGTTTTCTTGTAAGGATTGTAACATATTGCTTCATGCTTAGAGAATAAATATGTACTACAATACTTCATGCTGTTACTCGTACATTAAAGTGGGATTCAGTTCAACCTCACTCTTCTTTTGTTCTACTGAGGTTCAACTTGTTGCAAATTTTCATCGCCTTAGGTCAATTTTATGACCTCATGCTGTGATAATCCACATGGTCAATTAATCATCGTTCTCCTAAAGTAATTCAGGTGTGTCAATCCAATGTCTAGGCTTTCTTGAGCTGATTGGCAAGGGGGTATTAGGTGTCATGTCCATACGTAATACATGTGTAATTGGGCATTAAAGAGGGTCTGTTGAGCACTTAAGCCCGGTTGTAACGTCATGTACTGTCATTTTGAGCTTAACCCATGAAGTGTGGGAAGAGCTTATGTGATACTGTAGAGGGAGAAAATGTCTGTCTTCCTCTTCAAGCTTCATCTTCTGTAATTGCTGATGGATTGTTGTGAAATTTGCAGTGCCGGTGTCATATTTTTAGGGTGACTATACATTTTGTTCCCACCTCAGTTCAGTGATTGGACTAAGAGAACGCTAGCCTTTTTGCCCTTTTTCATCTCAGTGCAATACACGTATAGAGATATTGTCACCCTAGCTGGAGATTCTGATACTCTTTATAAAATTGTGTCAAGGTCTTGATCCATTGTCAATGTATATCAAACTTTTCCACCATGTTTCTTCGCATGTAAGCAAAAGAAGGGTACAAATGCATGTCAGTGTTTATAGTTAGCATATAATGAGTCAAGATTAACATACGACAGATGAAAAAACTGTCAAAAGTTTTGAATTTTGACGCTGACTTGTACTGGCATGTGTGCACATTGTAAATAACAATATCTCATGAAGAGAAAGCACATGTGGATCTGATATTTCATGTGTGGATGTATCTCATTGAGTGCAAGGTTTTTCGGGGGAGGTCAAATGTCATTTGGGATCAGTACTGGTCAAATAGTGAAAACTTTTGAAATGTGTTATCCCAAGAACAGCTGTACAGATCTCATATTTGGTATGTGGGTGTACCTTATTTAGTACAAATAGCATATTGTTTTTGATGGAGGTTAAAGTTCATTTGAGGGCAACATGAAGGGTCAGCTCAAGACAACCTTGTAACCACGATATCTCAAGAAGCGCAGCTTGCATAGGTTTGATTATTTGGTTCATAGGAACGCTCTCAGACATATCTCAGTAGTATGCAGTTGTGCATGCTCAGATGGATACCTCCAGCATCAGTCATCAACAACAAGGTCAGAGGATGTCATTGTAAGTCTTAGTTGGTGATATGATACATTTACTGTAATATTAAAAAAACCAAGCACAATTACACTTACTTGCCTCAGTGTCAGATTCATTAAATAAATCCTCATAATGAAATCACCCAAACCACAATGCAGTTTTCGTGTTCTGGTTAAGTTCAGCAGTTTGGAGCCAAAAATATGAAACAAAAACTCAATTTCTGTAGGCCTTTTTTTCTTTTTTTTTTTTGAGGCAACATGAGTGTAGTCTGTGGAAAATCAACTAATGGTTTCAGTAACAGAAACATTTTGAAAGTGTGAAAAGTGTGATGAATTTTTGTGAATGAAATTTGGTGATTCATTAGTCACTTTACTGCCAACCATTGCAAGTATACAGAGGCTATTTGATTGCTGCTCTTTAAGCCCTGAAAACAAAGCTGAAAAGGGAAAAGATTTTGCTTGGACATGTTGGGCTCACCATTACTGTTTATTTTTTCTTTTAAAGGAAACCAGTTTCGAGTGGTTTTCATCAGCTCTGTGAGAACGAGAAGGTTGCCAAACACTGACAGCACTCAGAGAAGGGATGATGACTACCTTGGTATATTGTCAGATGAGGGAGAACTCATCACAGCTTTCACGAGAGCCAGGAGTTGCTTGCATGTTTTTGGAGATCCAGTGTACCCTTTGTTCATTGGGTAGATGCAAAAATATCTGGAGGAAGTATGTTAAATTATGCCAAGAGAAAGAAAACGTTGCACGGCACTGACAGCATTCTCTCTCAAGTACCCTCGTTTGGGGCCGTCGAGCATCCAGAACAAGCAGCAATCACAGCCAGTGTTGGCAGTGACACTAGTTATATTCCAGAAGAGGATCTCAGCGCCGATGAGGATAGCTACGACACGGACGTGGAATACGAGTCGGCCGATTCAGCCTTGGACGACGAAATCCTCAAAGAGTTGGACAAGCAGAATAGAGAAGAACGCAGTCGAGAGGATTCAGAGTCTATCGCCGAAGAAGGGGAGCACGATGTCGGAGAGCGTGAACCTATGCCAATTGAAGACACAGACACTAGCAAGGGGAAAAAGACAAAAACACGTAAGAAAGGTAAAGGCAAGTTTAAATACAGGATGCTGCAGGACGACGAAAAAGTCTTCCTAGAGAGAATCAAAATAAGCGATCAGAAGACGTCTCGACTGGAGGGTGGAGAGATGGCAGAAGCAGAAGAGGAGGAAGAGGAAATGATGGATGATGACGAACGAATAAAACTGTACACTCAGAAGGCGAGAGAGAACCCGGATGAGTACCGTGTTTGTCTCGTGAGGTTTGGCAAAGATAATGCTGTGCATGGGATTCCGTGTGGCACGACTGGATGCAGACAAGCCCAAGATTATCCTGTCAAATAAGCGCAACAGAAAGCAAGCCCTGGACGGCGATCAGGTAGTGGTGAAGATCAGGACAAAGAACGATGTTACGTACGGAGAAGTCATGTGCATAAAGAGAAGAAGCACAGAGCTGAAATGGAGAAAGCTAGTCTGCACTCTTGATCCAGATAACATCGGATTGATGTGTCCGATAGTGCACAGCAGCTTATATCTGTATCCGAAGATGTTCATTTTCCCACGTAAAGTCAAGAGAACTTGGGATGGAATCAAGTTTTTCCAATATACGATCAATCCAAAGAGTCCTGATCAAAAGGTTCAACAGGAAAAGGAGGTGTTTGTCAGGTATTCTGATATGAAAAACAGGCTCTTTGTGGTGCAGTATTACCAGTGGTTCAGTCCCGAGCATCCTTATCCAATGGGTATAGTGACCGAAGAACTCTCGCCTTGTGATTCCCTGCCGGCTGGTTTGAAGATACTTCGACTCCGACACTGGTGTGAAAGAAAAATGGCCAAGACAGCTCTCAGCACCTGACCTGATGCAATTTTCACCCACCTGGAAGATACCAGATGACGAACTACATCGAAGAGCAGCTCATGATTACAGAAGGAAACAAGTTTTCACCATCGGCAGTCCTGACCAGCAGAATTTTGATTATGCATTTCACATTGAAAGGAGCAGTGAGGCAGAAGTTCAACTTGGTATCCATATCCCCGATGTAGCCTATTTTGTCTCCAAGGACACACCGCTGGACAGGGAGGCACTTAAAAGAGGGCAACACCTTCTATAACGATCTGCCAAACACGATGAACACAGCTAGTCACATGTTACCTGATGTGCTCAGTACCAACCTTTGCATCTTCAAACCCTGGCGAAGATCGACTTTCTGTCTCGATCATACTCAGCATCGATAAATCCGAGTGGGTCTGTGAATAGGTCAGACATTGCCAGGTCCGTGATTCGTTGCCAGCAGAACTTGAACTATAAACATGTGGAAGATTTTCTGTCAAACAACTATGATGGAAACTTCGAGTTTTGGAAACATGCTATGGGAACTCTGGAAATGCTGCACAAGCTTTCAACTGTCTTTATCTTCTTGTCCTCCAATGAAATTGTTAGCCTGCAAGGATTTCATTAACTACCCTGGTGCAGTGACCCTCTTTCACAAACTTGTAGCATTGTCCAATACTGCCCTCGACAACTAAGCTGCATGATATGACTGGTCCTAAGTTAGTGTACCATCAGTTGCCACCTCAGGCAAGAGGAGCTCCAAGGGTGTGATCAGACTTTCATAAACGATGCCCACAAACTCCTCAATCCCTCATCGACAGTGTCACAGCAAGTTGGACTCTCTGAGGAGAGTAAGGATGACGCTGTTAAGGATGAGTTCGTGTCCATGCTCAAAGGAACATACGAGAGAGTAAAGAAGATCTTACATGGTGGAAAAGACAAAATTTTTCAGCTGAGTGAAATTCTCCTCTGTATGGACAGATACCCTCAGCAGATTGCATCGATGGCACAGTTGAGGGCTATAACACCTACCGAGGAACTGGCCTGCACGGAAAACCTGCCTGCATCAGCAGACTATAGATACAACTGTCTCTCCCCTTTGACAGTCGTTTGCGGACCTCGTCACTCAGCGTATGCTCATCGCATGTATCGAAGGCACTGAAAACCCCTACTTGAACGAAGATGTATCTCACATTGCTCATCTTTGTTTCAGACAGATGCAGAATGCCAAAAGCTATGAACAAAGTGTGGAATTATTGGTATTTGCCCTGAAGCTAAGGATTGTCCCCCATAGCCTCCCAGCAGTCGTACAGTCTGCTTCTGATGAGAAAGCTAGAGCTGACGTATCCCTCTGCGGAGTTCCTGGATGGGAGTTACTCTGCTACATCTGTTGCACAGTGCCACTTTAAACCTGGAAAGAGGCCAGAATTGGTTCAAGAGAAAGAAAAATCCATTCAAATTCAATGGAGAAACAGAATCTACGATTGCCAAACGGAGGAAATGGAGCTAAGGAGTCACAACACAACACTGTGGTTGTCCACCCATGAACACATTCAACACATTCCAACAGATGTATGGCAGCAGATGATCACTATAGTTCATGAAAAGAGATACTCTGAGTTACATGATCTTGAAAGGAAATGGGAAACAGCTCAAAGACAACTTTCAAGAAAGGATCTTCATGAAGAAAATGCTGAAGTGATATCAGAAGTCACCTGCGAAAAACCCAAGACAAAGAAAAAGTCGTCAGAACTCAAGAAGTATGTTGAGTTTAATCGTCAGTTTAACCCGGGAGACGTCGTGGAAGTGCACCTGACCACCAAACTGCAAGATGGTATCCCCATGCCAACCATTCAACTTTTCAAGCTCACTCCAAAGTATGGTATATGTCTGGAACATAGGGCCCTGCCCGTGGAATGCTTCACAGAGGTAGCCGATAAGTCGCCCACGAGATGCTCAACGATCGAAGAATATATCCATCTGTGGTCCCCTTTGCTCAAGATGTTGATAGCCTACAACACTATCATGAATGATGAAACCATAGTCATTCATGGTGTGTCAATCAAGTGGTTGAAGAAGGGTGTCGGCACCTGTGGAACATTCACCCTGCAAAAGCAATGGTGTGATGACAGACAGATCATTTTCAGATATCTGTCAAAGAAAAAGAAATCTGCTGAAGTAGAGCTTCCAGATCCAACAAAGACAAGTTTACTGAATGATTACATTTGCGTTCGGCTGCACGGGTACAGTGTCGGAGACGCTGTTCGTTCTCGCCTACAGGAACTAGGAGTCAAGGACCCAAGTGCAACCCTGGGAACTGGGATCGGCCTTCCGTCAAAGGGAACGATACTGGTGCATGGCATTGCAGGAACCACAAACATCGGAAGACCATCAGAAACAGAAAATTATGAGGTGGAATTTCAGGTCACTCATACTTCCTGCCAGCTGCCAGATGATTTGTTTGATCCTGAAAAAAGTGTGACATGCACGGTAGAGCTTATACCGATGTGTGAACCAGAAAAGTGAGTATCTCTACCAGGGTGGAGAAGGATTTGTGTCAAAATTTATTCTCTCAGGCGATTGACAGTGGAGTGGGAGTTTGTAGGCTAGACTGATTTAGTGTATGTTACTCATATAAGAACATGAAATCTGGCCTGCATTTTATGTGCTTTATTAATGAGTAGTAGATCATAAACAAATCACTCACATCAAGATAAGTAAACATCATACCAAGATGAAAGTTTCAAGGTCTTTTTTTTTTTTGTCCTACATCAATCATCACCTATTTTTGTGGTAAAATGCCTTAAAATTTGAAGCACATGCTTGTGTTTTAGACTTATGAGAGAACGTTTGAGTAGTATGCCTTGTCTGAAGGGAATGTGTGCTCACTCGCTCACATTACAGTTAAGATTTCGTCATAGTTTGTTTTAAATTTTACATATGTGGATCAAGTTTTTTTATGTCAGCATGCAAGAAGTCATAGTATACCCATTGTTACCCCCCTCCCCACTTTTTTTTTACTTTTTTTTTTTGTTTCCAGGAGAATGGAGACAGCCTTAGCCGGTATCAGCAACGGAGGTGAAACTGTCAAAAAAATCGTCCTCTGTGAAGATATCATTCCCAAAGATAGTGAGTAGATGTTCGTTCATTTCCCATGTTCTTCTCAACTCTTCCACTGCCATCATAAGGAGATTCAGTTGGTTATTTTGGCATGGCATCTGTTCTGATTACATATATCACTAGAGCCATATGTTGCATCAAGTTAATAGCTGTCTCCTATTTGTCATCCCCAGACTTATTTGTATTGAATTTTTGAAGCAAACATTACATCAAGGCTCACCATTGACCACAACTTCATATCATCAAGTAGTCTGAGAGTTTCTTACCCTGATACATTCAAGTAAGCACCCCCCCAACAAGATAGGCACGCAATGGGTTTTGAGTGTTCAGAACATCCAGCATACCAGAAATGGAGATTTTAATGCATGATTTATTTTCTTCTTATATTTGCTTTCCAATGTGTAGGCCAGATGACGAGTAATTAAGAGAAAATATATATAACACCTAACAGAACACACTCCACATCGTCATACTTGCAATTTCATCAGACTTGGAAAGCCGTGTTTCAAAAGATATTAGATATGAATACAATTCCAACAGATTGGCTTTCAGGGTTTTACTCTGCTCAGCTTCTAAATGAAGTCCCCCTTTTCTAGATGCATGTCACACCACTTTTAATTGCTGCAAGTTTTGTCTTGAATTTTAGACTTGATATGCAATGTGCACATTTCTTTTGTCAATGGCAAAGTTACCCAGGCTGTTATGTTTCATGTAAGATCAATGTTGATCAAGGCTGTGAGAGGTACCCCATGCCCAATCCCTACAGTGATCATTGCATCTATGAAACTAACTGCAAACTCTTTATCCCTTAACAACTTAACAGTCGATGATGAACTGAAGGAAATGTTGCAGGATGGAAGTTGTGTTGGCAGTGAGGCTTTCCAAAGATTTTTTCAAGATGTCCGACCAAACGAATATCAAAAGGAAGCAATACAGAAAGCATTATCACAGCCTTTCACCGTCATTCAAGGTCCCCCAGGTACAGTGATGTGTAAAATCTTCACATTTTGATGAATATTTGCTGCTTGAAAATGAAATAGTGTCTGAAAGTATTCCAGAGATATGGTCCTGTTAGAAATTTTTTCCCTGTGTAAGACAACAAATGAAAGTAATTTTAACCTTTTGCATCTTAAAACACTTTGATTTTACATTGTGTTGTTTACTTTCTAATTTGCAGTCATAAATGCATTTGGTAAAGTGCTTTTGGCGATGTCTTGTGGAAGGTAAACATTGGTGTTGTTAGAGGTCATTTGGGGTCAACAGGGGACAAATTGTGAAGACAGTGCAGACATGATACCTAGTGGGGTTAAAGGTCATTGGGATCACTGGGAAATTATATAAACCTTGTCAACAGAATCAGGGAAGCTTTGAAAAATTTCATATTCAGTATGTACGTGTACCTCATTTAGCGAAAAACCCTATTGTTTTTGGTGAAGGTTAGAGGTCATTTGGGGTCAACAGAGGTCAAGTAGTGAAAACCTTGTAAACACATGTCAATATGTCAACCATATCTTGCACATGTTTAGTGCATTGAGACGTACATGACAGTGGTCTTCGTACTGTGAGGATTTTTCCAGCCTTAATGTTTTGATCAACTAAGAAAAGCTGAGGCTGTTTACCATTGGAATTATTTTGAATTACTCTTTTACTTTATGGCAAGTGCACAGGCTTTTGGAATATCTGGTATATGAGCAGTGTCAGCCAGATGTTACACCTCACTGAGGCCTAACATTAAAGGCTGTATTGCATCACCCTAAGCTATATTTTTACCTCCCAGAAAGCAAAATTCTCAACTGGTTCTAAGTTACAGTACTCTTAGATTGACAGCAAATTCGAAAGATGCAGAGCAGCTCGTATTACACAGCATACACAGGGATCCATTGTTTTGATTACACATGTGGAGGAATTTAAGACAGGCTGAGGGAGGGACTAGAGGTAGGTGGTTGGGAGAACTGAAACTGTCTGGGGTGATGAGTTTTTGTCTTTAAAAGACAATTCCAGACCACCCCAAACCATGTCACAAACAAAGAATTGGTTCACAAAGATAATGAAATAGTAGTGCATTTTAAAATAAATAATGTTCAAGACAGCGTCATGGATAATTCATAATCACTGCATGGTGCAGTAAAAGTCGCACAATAGTTTTCTTGTCCCTTGTTTCTGTGCGACCGTGTCACTGGCTCTGTCGGCCTGTTCAAAAGTTTTGGCAGTTTCAAACAATCTGTATCGATACACAAAGATTAGGAGCAGACTAAAAGTTGTTGACATGTAGTTCCATATTATTATGGACTTTATGAGAATATTTTGAACATTGTGGACCGAACTCTCTTCTCACGTCCTTCCGGTACTTGTGTGTCGGAATGGACATTTAAAAATGAGCCAGTCATTTTAACAGCGCGGATTTCAGAAGTGCTGAGGAAAGTTGACTTTCTTTGGTGTCCGAAAGAGAATGGTCATGGAAGTGATTACTCTGAAAAGATGTTTGGACCGATCTCATAGTCCAATAATGAATCAAGATTGGTTTGTGTGGTATCATACAAAGATATGCGCTGGAATGTAGCATGAATGGATCAAATTTTACACTGATGTAGAAACCCTCGGAATTCCTAGCTGCTGAATTTACAACTATGAATCTGATAATTTGCTTTGTGAGGTGTTAAATTAATTTCCATTCAAGTTTACCCAATCTAGCCTTGTAGAAAGGTTACCTTAAAATCTGTTTTATCCAACATTTGCTTGAGTAATTAACGATGCAATGTGAACCTGCCAAATTTTGAGTATCTCATGTTAGCCTGACATTCATCACAGGATCGAGGCAAAGTTAAATTTCCTTCCAAAACAAATCCTGTATGTAAATGTACAGCCAAGTACCTTTATGAACATGCAGTTTGCAACAAAAACTTTCCTAGTCAGTGGTCAAAATCTTGATCGTAATGTTGAGCAGCAACTCTAAGTAGGGCAACCACTTCTTCTATGCATATTCAGTAGGCCTACAGTTAATTTAAGATAACCAGGCAAGGAGGTCAGGAGAGGTCAAAGTTTGAAAACCTTGCATTTACAATATCTCATGAATTGAAAGTGAGCACATATAAGTAGTTTGTTGGCCTTGAAAGAGCTTTTGATTCATTCCTTTGGGGCCTCCAATGTGTCTGTCTGCCTGTCTATCTATCTATCTGTCTGTCTGTCTATCTGTCTGTCTGTCTATCCGTCTATCTATCTGTCTATTCACACTTGTTCAAAATGCTTCTCCTCTAGCACACTCTCATGGATTTGTATGAAACTTGGACACATTGTTCCAGAGATGGTGGACCATTTGTGGACCATCGCATTTTCCCGCCTTGAAAATCATGAACAGTATACAGTGTGGAAGCTTTTATAGAACAGCTGTCCAGATTAAATTGCATGCCTGCCTGGCATTGAATGACACCATTGGACTGTTCCAACCAACTGGATACATATGTGCTTCGAAGACATAAGTAAAATGGACAGTTCATCTTTGGATGTCATGAGATGACAAACCTGTGGGTCAAATGTCCCGATCCCACCTGCATGTGCTGTGTATGTCACTTGTGGCAGCCCTCTTCAATTTTGTGTATGTGTAACTTATTCCACGGCAGGTCGGTAAGCCAAAGGGTGACAATAGATATTCAAAAATGGGTCAAAACAGAAAATGTGAGAGAAGCGGCCAGTCTATTGGACAGAAGAAGGTATACATGTTATCTGCACTTGGATCTGTCCACTTGATTGTTAAATCCTGCTGGCCATACATTGTGGCCAGCCAATGGCCAAGGGTTTAAGAACCGGCGTTGTGAAATACATGACATTTGAACTCGCTCGTTCATCCAGATATCTCCTATGTCATTCTAAGTGTGATTGTGATGAAAGGTACATCACACTTTATTAATTGTTGCTAACTCTAGTATTTTATCACATTCAGGAACCGGCAAAACAAGGACTGGTGCATATCTTACAACTCTCTTAGCTCAACTCAATAGGAGGAGAGGCAAAAAGCAACAGATTCTATACTGTGGACCATCAAACAAGTCTGTAGATGTTATTGCAAGTAAGTACTGTAGTGTGTAGTAATTGTAAAGACAGTCAGTAGAATAAGACTTTGTGATAACATACATACCAATGCAACATTTTAGGGAATCCATCCAAAGTTGTGTTTTCGTGCGGCCTTGGGGAAACTGATTGCCTGGAGGACCCGCAAATAATCGTATTCGAAGTCATCTGTATGCCTCAGAACTTTCTCAATGGTTAGTACCTCTCTACGGTCGTGCGATAGCAGGTCCTGCCCCAAAAAGGGTCACTGGCAAGGCTGATATTCAGTCGAGGGTAACATGACAAAGCTAGTACACAGCAGTGCATCGACAAAAGATTGTTGTCCAGTCTCACAAACCTTAACCAATAACCCTGTAGGCTGATTATGTAAGGACTCTTGGTTATGGATGAATTTCGTAAGAAATCTCGCCAGTATGCTAGGAAATATTTTTTATTTAAATATTTGATTCATTTGATTAATATCGGAAAAGAAATGTCCCTGACCTGCAATGCCCGTAGTTCTTAGTTATGCTGCACCCACATTTGTATGAAACTCTGGCTGACATGCTGCAAGTAGATTTCAATATGGGTTAATACTGAGATAGCTAACACGAAGTTGATAAAAGGCCTTTTGGCAAATATGCACTGTAGGCTTGCATGATATGATGAACAAGGCTTCATTGAACAATTTTTCTTGTATCTTCAAAATGGGATTGGGAACGTTACTTGTAGTTTCATAGAAACTTAGGCAATAGTTCTGATCTTGGCCTACCTTTAGGGAGTGTCTATTCTAATTTGGCTCCTTTGGCATTCCATGACTACTTTGCAGAAAAAAAAGTTAAAATTTCACTATTTTGGCCCTCCATAGGTGATACACTTTTATAGGAAGTGCAGAGTAACCTTGGTATCTCTGCTCAACAGCTCAACAGGACACCACCCTGGCTGTGATTGGCATCACTGAACTGCCTCTCTACATTCGTCTAGGTTTAGAGCACAGGAGGGGAAACTAAAGAAATCCTGTAGAAAATCACTCCTTTTGCAGGATTTATCAGCTATTGAAAAGAAAAGTAGTGTAATTAAGGTTGCATTGAGGGGGATAGCAGCTGTATCTCTGCATAGTGTTCTAAGAGAAAACTGCAGTTCAGGGATTTGTCAGTATTAAGGATCTGTATGGTGGATGGGGTTTGCTTATGGCCATGTGGCGTGCAGTCTTCTGCCTCACTTCTTCAGCAAGCCTCTCCCAGAGAAAGGACAGTTGTGTTATGTTGTGTTAATTTTCAAGTAAAAAGAGAACATTTTCACTATTTGGTAGTGGTATTGGTATGGTGAAGAGTCACCCGTGCAAAGTTTTAGAGATAATTCATTTTAATTCAAAGGATAATTCATGAGTAAACTTTACCGAGGGGCCTTGTTGTTGTTGTTGTCATTTGGTTCGCTTGTATACCGACAGCTACTCCCCATCCCAGCGGCATGCCTCCCTACTACTTCATCTCGTTAGTTTAGTCTGTTTGGGGCCATTTTAAGAGCTCTTTGATCATTCTCTGCGGTATGCACAGGCCACATGAATTTGTTGCCTCAAACATGTGAACTGTAAAGTCTGTAAAGTTTTCACACTCTTGTGCGTGGAAGAATGACAAAGGCTTGTTATCGGTTGCCCTTATCGGAGATAGTGGTCATTTTTGCCGATACCGATATCTCACCGATAACACCATTATCGGCCGATACCGCTACTACTAACCGATAATCAGCTCAACACTAGTTACATCATATATTTTAAATCATTTTGGCAAATTTTGATGTCTGAATGGTTACGCTTGAATATAAGTTGTAAAAATATCCATTCAAACATACATTCAACTTACCTAATGCACATTCAATCTTTACCAAAATGTAATTTGTCCTGTCTCAAGTCAAGAGGTTCTTAGAAATAAATTGTGGCACAGCAAAGATGCATGATTTGAAAAGGTTACTTTTAGTTGTGTATCTTGCTGCTTCTGCTGTCCTATAGCTGACATATTTACACAGCCTTTTTGCAATATACTTTAAAAGTTACATGCACCTAGATGTGAAGTTGGTGCTAACAGAACAGCATGCTGACATGATTGAAACTTTTTTAAAACACTTTTTAAAAATAACTGCAACACTACTGCTTCATTGATGTAGAGCAAGGTTGTGCAAGCTTTCATATCACCGGGCCAAAACATGTTGCTGAATCCATCAAAGAAGCTGAGTTGGAACAGAAAGAAATACATGAGTGTCGCCTCTCCTTCTTCCCCAATGTCAACCACCTCACTCCACTGTTAGTCCTCTGTGCATGTCTGGTCATTGGATTAAAGGGCATTTGTTGTCAAAAATTGCCCTTGTGTGGTCATACAATTTTGTTTCTACTTTTGTGGTGGTCAAATGACCAGGTGAGGGTTGCAAATAGGCTGTTTTCGCAAACAAGATGTGGATGTAGAATCCAGTGTGCAGTGTGCAAAATGGAACAGTCACCATAGTGACCAGGCAAATATTCTCCATCCTGGCGAAATCGACAACAGTTCTCAGGCAAATCAACGTTTGTTCTAGACTGGTGCGTGCAGCCAGTAACCACATGCTGTTAGGTATGTTTCATCCTGAGCGCTTTGTTCATAAAATGCGAAACCGTTTAAATGAACGACGCATATCCGAGTACACATACTGTCACAAGTGATTAATTCCACGTACTTTCGGCACTTTCGTCGTCTTTGCAAAAACAGCCTATTGTTTAGAGGGTCTCATAGGAGGAGACCTCATTTGTCTGTAAGCCACAGCTTACACAACCCTGGTGTAGAAAAATCATAGCAAGTTACTGAATGTTACCTATTTGTATTTATAAAATACTTTGATAAAATGTAATTTACTATGGGCACCCAATCCCTGCATGATACTAGTCCCAGGAACAGCATGTGAATGTCGTAACTTTTTACTTCATTGATGAAGACAAATCATACCAACTATTAAAAAGTATCTCCAAAAATTATTTTTTTTACCTGCAAATGCTGTTTTTGTTTATAAATTAAGTAGTAGGTGAAATACTGACAGTATTTGCATCCTGACTCTTATATATTTAATTATATGTGTTAGGAGTGAACGAAAGAACTTAAGAAAAGAAAGCAAACAAATTTTCTTATTTAGATGAGTCGTTTCTGCAAGCTCAAGGTGAAAGGGTGACATTGGTAGGTAGCAAACTGGTGGTCCAATTGGTTCTCTGTGATCAGATTACGGTACTAAAAGTTCGGAGGAAGTTGTGCATTGTTTGGAAAGTGCAAGGCAGTTTCGGTGGAGGGCAAGAGAGATAATGAGTCACGCTACAGTGAACATAAAATCTGATCTGCAAAAATGAGTTTGTATGGCTTCCCTTACCTTTGCATCCTTCCATCCCCAGTGTACCTTCAAAGCTTCCAAACAAAGAAGCTGAAGTTTGTCCGGGTGTACAGTGACTTCATCGAGCAACTAGACTTCCCCATACCTGGAGTTGAAAGTGCAGAGAGGAAGTTTTCACAGACCATAGATGAGGTGCAGAAGACAGGACATTCAAAAGGATTCCCTCCATCACATAATAAGAACACCTGAAAAATGCAAACTTGCAAAAGAAGTCAACCACATGTATGGTCTTCTGCAGAACAGGAAAACTCCTGCCGACACTACCTAACATCAGGAGGTACAAAGAGCTTGTCAGAAGAGCTAAGGTAAGTCATAATAATTCCATGAAAGATGTAAAAAATTACGGTACCTTTATGTGCTGTCAAAGATATTGCAGCCACAAAGAGGAGTATGAAATGTGCCCTTTTTGATGTATTATTTTTATTTGATTTGGATTATTTCAGAAATGAATTAGGACATTATTTCTGATCCTTTGCAGATATCTGAATAAATCTGTACTTTTGGTGCTGTTGTTGTGCGTGTGTGTGTGAATGTGTATGTGATGCCTTGGCTTGTAAACATGGTATCTCAAGAAGGGAAAGTTTCCTTGAACTTCAAACTTTATGTGTGGATTGTAAGTGGATGAACTGTTTTCCTTCTCTGGTAGGGCAAAGTTCACTTGAGGTCACCAGAGGTGAAAGTGTGAAAACCTGATGAAGGGAGATTTTTCAGCAGCTGAATGTTGCTGAAGCTTTACACTACCATTGGTGATTCTCTTGATGAGTAGATGATCCCTGCCATGTTTTGTGGAGATAAAAATCTGTTTGAGGTCAGGCGAGGTCATAGTTTGATAACCTTGTAAACAGTGTCTTAATAAGGATCGGATGCATGCTCGAATTTCTAAGTTGGTATGTAGGTAGTTAATTGTGGGTATGTAGGTGATCCCTTTTGTTATTCACTGAGGTCAAAGCTCATTTGAGTTCACCAGAGGTTAAAGTCTGAATATATCTCTACAATTGAATGCTGCTGGAACTGCACACTGAAAACTGGGAGCTCTTGATTATTGGGCGATCTTTTTCATGCTTTGCGAAGGTCAAAGGTCATTTGAAGTCAGCAGAAGTCATATTTGAAAACCTTGTAAACATGGTTTTTCAGAAGAGGGGGAGTTGTTTGAACTTCAGGCTTTATTTGTTGGTTGTTTCTCGTAAGTAGATGAACTTTATCACTTTTCTAGTAGGTCAAAGGTCATTTGAGGTCAACAGAGGTAAAAATATGAAAACCTGTTTATTAATATATTTCAGCAACTGAATGATGCCAAAGTTTCTCACTGTTACTATAGGTAGCTCTTTTGATTAGATTACCTCTGTCTTGTTTCGTGGAGGTTAAATGTCATTTGAGGTCAACATAGGTCACAGTTTGAAAACCTTGTAAACGTGGTATTTAAATAATGTCAGGATGCTTGAACTTCTACGTTGGTGTGTAGGTAATTCATTGTGGGTAGATGATTCCCTAGGCCTATTGTTCTCATGGAGGTAAAAACGAGAGTTTAAAAGAGTAGAGTTGGTAGTACCAGACCAGATACTGCAACATTATAGAAGCTGATGTAGAGTAAGGCTTACATAAACAGGCATAGCACTTTCAGTGTTAAGTTAAAACTATTATGAAAAAGATATTGTAGCATCTGCAAAGTAATCTAAGGGACAAGAAATGGAAGTAAATTACAAAAATGGAATTTATACCCAAGGTAGATTTCAGAGGTACTTCACGTTATGACATCTAGATTCAATGTATCGTACTTGTTATGAAAAGTTGTGATTCATGTCAAACCATTGTGACACAAAAAAGGTTCCTTGCTTAATATCACAACCATGTAGTGCATGTAATGCATGGGATGAGATATTGTAGTTGCTCAAAGGTTAGAGGGTATAATGTCTCCATCATTTGACATAGCAACAGTTTGCCAACATACCACCGTAACATTGTGTGTGGTTGATTTTTTGATACATGGGGGGCTCTGACCTGGTGTGGTGCATAAGGTGGGCTGAAACACCTCACAGGTAGTGACCAAAAATGTGTACTGTGGGTTTGTGTGAAAGAAAATTAAAATTTCAGAAGTTTGCATCCACTACTCCAACACTGCACTGTCAATGAAGGTCAAACTTGGCAGATAGATAGGTTTTAAGTTGTGTCTCCCATCAAAATCTAAGGCCAGGTCAGGAGAGTCAAAATCGGTTGCATTCCTTATTCCAAAGTGGATATTTTCGTGAAGCTTTTAGATATACCACTGCTACACAAGTTTTTTTTTGTAAAAATCATGTTTAAATGCATTTTGAGGTCAATGATCATGGTCAGCCCGCTAAATTTGATGCTGAAAAGTTTGCATTCAGAGTTCCTAGATTGCAGTGTCGTGAAGGTCAAATGTGGTAGATAGGTGCCCCATGGCCAAAAGTTGTGTCTCCCATCATAACTTAAGGTCAGAGGTCAATTTAGGGAAATTTTATTTCAAGTGTTTTTCTTTGTGATCCAAAAATGGCTATTTTCATAAAATTTTGAAATTTATCACCAGTATACAAGATTTAATTGAAAAATCATGTCTATATGTGTTTTAAGTCAGAGGTCCAAGGTCAAAAAGTTTGTGTCTGCAACATTAACTTCGTAACGTTAGTTTTGTGGCACAAAAGTATTGACAGATCATAGGCCTCGTTTGCTGCTATGATTACTGCCAAAATGATTGGAAACTTTGAGCAGACCTAGGCCTATCCTAGGCTTAGTAAGTGCGCAACTTGTTCATAGTCCCACTTTTATAGCCTTGGAGAGTGAACTTTCAACAGTTTGCAGTTGTATCGTAGACCGCTAGACACTTCTAGTGTTGTGATACACAAGGTTTTTTTTTCTTTCATTTCGGTGTCTCGATTGTGATCTTCTGTAGCATTCTGAGGGATTTTAGAACTGCTGTGATTTTTTGTGAGGAATAGTAAATGCCGCGATCCCGTGACAGTTTCTGTAATTTTGGAAAATTGGTGGCCCTAGTGGCAATGCCTAGCCTGAATTCACTCAATAATTTTGATTATTTTGCACTACTGCCCACATCTGAATCACATGGTAGCCAAAGTTAGTGTGCTTTTGGGAGTGCATGGATGAAACATGCCTGGAATGAGAGTGTGCAAACTCCAGAGACTAATCCAGTTATTACAGAATCACACTACCGTATTGGTAGGGACAATTCTTTCCACATTGCCAGTGTTTTTATAGAACAGATGATTATATGGAAAACTTCCTGGATGAGATACCCATCTCAGTGGATTGTCCTCTTTTCAACATTGTGGCCATATTTGTTGTATATTTTTTGCAACTTCCTCCATATTGTTGCTACCTAGTTCACCTTTTGAATGAAATCAAAACTTTTTGTTTAACATGATAGTGAAACATGGCTCAGTTTATAGTGAAAGCAACAGCATAGTTGGTTCATCATACTTCCTCTATCAAACTATTTTTTACATCAATCAGACGAACGAATGTCCTTTGTCCAATGGAGATACCATTTCAGCCCCCTGACCGGACACCAATTTCTGTCCTCGGAGACCGCGGAGGCTGAGGATATCTCGGGGATGAAGATATCGCCCGGCACAAAAGAAAGTGTCTGGGTCTTGGCCACGAAAGAGGGGTCGGGAACCATGCGAACCCCATGGTTCTTGAACCTCAGGTGGCCCGGCTTGACAGAGAGAGCCTGGAGGCCTGTGAAGGGGTGGGATGCGACTTGTCCCAATTGATCACCCAACCCGAGTGTTCGAGAAGGGAGATCGTCGCCCCGACGTTGGCTTCTGTTTGAGCCAGAGAGTCCCTGAGGATCAGCCAATTGTCCAGGTACGCAATGAGCAGTACGCCCCGACGCCGAAGCTTGGGGACGACTGGTCCCGTGACCCGGGTGAAGACCCTCGGGGAGGTCGAGAGACCGAAGGGGAGGGCTACGAACTTGTACCTCTCCCCTTGGTACTCGAATGCTAGAAAGCGCTGGGATGCAGGAGCTATTGGGACATGTAAGTAAGCATCTTTCAGGTCAAGAGACGCTACCCACATCCCCCTCTGTAGAGTGGGGATGATGAAGGCCAGGGTTTCCATGCGGAACCTCCTTGGCCTTACATATGCAACGTTCAACAGCCTGAGATTGAGGATGGGACTCCAGGAGCCGTTCTTCTTTGGTGCCATGAAGAAGGACGACCGGAAGAGGGGTTCGTCCTCTTCGGTCGCCCTTACGACAGCCTTCTTTTTGAGGAGGTCATCGAGCTCCTTCAGGATTTGCTGGTGGAGCGGATCTTGTGGGGTGGGTGTCGACCGCCCCCGAAGGGAGGCGGCACGGCCGTGAACTCGATTTGATATCCCTTTTTGACCACATTTAGCACCCACCTGTCTTGGCAGAACAAAAGGATAGCCATTTAGACTTTGTAGGGGGATAAGTATTAAAATATTTTTTTTTCTTTTTTCATGGAGATCATGAAGATGTTACTATTCTTATCGCTAGACATGTGCTCTAATCAGACAATTTACAACAACATTTAAATGTAACATCTTTTCATAGATTGAGGTACTGCAGGGGATGGAAGTAATACTGTGCACATGTAATGCAGCTGGTCACTTTATCTTGAAGGAGAACCTGAACATTCTGCAGTGTGTCATCGATGAGGCCGGAATGTGCTTTGAACTGGACACCCTGGTACCTCTGGTTTGCCATCAGCCGAAGCAAGTAGTCCTCATTGGGGATCACAAGCAACTGAGGTGAGTACAAAGTGGCCAGTGCTGATGCTGGGAGGAGGGTTAGGGTGCTGTGATGCCCATGGGAGAAGAGGACAGTGAGTTGTAAGGATCAATCGATAATCGGATCAGAATATCGAATCGGTAAAAATGTCAGATCGGCAAACTTTATCAATTTCATTTGCCAGCGTTTGTCGATGTTCAGAAACCTGTAAATGTATTTGCCTCTCAGTGAGGAGTTATCAATCTGTAGCCCGTGATAGGAATTAAGAAATGTTCCATGAAGGTTATTTTTTATCTGAAAAAGGTCAAAGTAAAAGCTTTGGTGAATGTGTTCAGGGGGGTCTTTATTTCATATGGGCCCTTTTTCTGACATAAGTAAAATTTTTGATAATTTTGGAATTGTGATAAAAAGCAGTTGTCATTTTGTGTACCATGTACTCTCGAGACTAGGTTGTACGCAAAATGGCAATTTTTTCATGAGAGAACAGCTTGGAAAAGATCAATTAACCCCTAGTAAATATTGAGACAGCAAGATAGACATTAAACAGTGGCTCTTGTGGTTGGAGGACACCTTTAAAGACCCAACTCTAGGGAGACTCCTTTAGCAATTACCCATTTGAAGGAAAACCATTTTACAGCCTTTCAGATAGTCCCATAGTTCAAATACATTTGTTCTAACAAAAAGCAGTGATGTAGCAAAACCATTCAAGTTGAAGAAAATACACCTTTCTGAATTCTTTTCTGAATACACTTTTTCACTCACTCGCGAGTCGTCGTATTATTGCGATGTTACCCGAACTGTGACGACTCAATGCACGTTCACAACGCTGGTAGGGTGAGTTGCATGTGCTATGTCATACTTTTCGAATGTGTTGACACGCTGTAACAACAACAGAGGGAAATCTGAAGTAATATTTGAAAAGAACTCCAAGTCAGTGTATAACCAAAGCTGTAAGGATGTTTCTTAAAATAAATTTGAAGTCATAAGATTAAACAAACATTAAATCTGTTTCATTCCTATCAGTTCAAGTTCTACACTTCATGTTTAGCAATCTAACATTGCGTAGGTTACCTTTGGTGTTCTGAGAGAAAAGTACCAATCAGGATTCAACCACCAGCACAAATTTACGTCAATTATCTATTAAGATATATCCATGTCACTACTGCATCACATGATCACTTGAGTGTTGACACTCTTGTTTTGATCATATTGGACAGACCCATCATCCAGGAGCCACGTGTCAAGCAGCTTGAAGCGGACATTTCACTGATGGAGAAGTATCAAGACAAGGCGTTCACATTGTCAATCCAGTATCGCATGGTGAGTCGATGTTCATGCATACTTGGGGAGAATCCTCAACTCCATCGGCCCATTTCAGTAAGGTGACCACGCAGGTGACTACTGTGTCCCTGCGGATAAAACACCGCAGATTGAAGAGTAAGATCGCAGACGGATGAATTCAGTGAAAACATAAATCGACAGTGTTTTGTCGCCTGCTGTCTTTGCACAAAACCATGGTGGTACTTCTGTCTATTGACATGATGTGAATCTTGTTTACCTTTTCTCAGGGTTCATTTTCAACAAAATGAGGTTATTTACCGATCCACATTTTCTTTTATTTTTGTCCTCTTTATCCAAAATCTCATTTTGTATGTATGAACAAGGTGGATCAACTTTGGACCTGTGTATTTACAGTAGGATAATGCATGATGAAACTTTCCTTCTTAAAACTTCTGTCAGGCTCCCTCTATCTGCCTGAATACACCCTATTGCCCTGGCTAGGTAGGAAAGGAAGCAGAGTGCATTGAAAACTGATACATTCAACTTCCCCCCCCCCCCCCCTTTGTAATTGATTGACAGTACCAGATCTACTTTCTGTAGTATCTGGCATCTGTATGCTATGGCAACAGAGCTAATTGAAAGTTACCTAAGCTGTCTGTCATAACTTCTACAGTAAGCAAATACTCAGGTCAACTGGTTTCTTACTCAGTGTGAGGCACGGATCAGTGAACGGGGTCTGATACAAGATATACCCCACACCGGCTTTAATGTTATTGGGTATTTTCATTGAAATCTTGAAGAAGAAACGTCACTGCATGGCACCATTGGGGATTAATGAAAGTGATGCCCGATTGCATCCAGTGATAGCATTAACCCCCAAGTATCCAGAGTTGATCAACCTGTCATTGTAACACATTCTGTCGCAGTTTCAGATCTACACAGTGACCGAGAAGATATTCGAATGGAGTTTGAAATTTTTTTTTTTTTTGAAAAACATGTGCATGCTTCCTTTAAGTTACTCCTGTTAAATAAACAAAAGACAAAAGAAAAAAAAAATTCTTTGAAAGCCAGGTTAGAATTGGGTGAAATGTGCGTTTGTGGCCCTGTTGCTTGTGTGTGAGGAGTGAATGACAGTATTTATCTTTGAAGATTGAAAGGAGGGGAATATAATTATGAAATTATTTGCATTTGTTCTGCAGCATAAAGACATCTGCGCATTTCCGTCTAAGGAGTTTTACGATGATACATTGATCACTGATAATTCAGTGCTCACACGTAGACCCTATTTGCCACACAAAATATGGCCAGGCCCTGACCACAGACCGAGAGTTTTTTGCCACATCGAAGGGGAAGAAGACTCGCAGACGGTCAAAACGGCAGAAGGTAACGAAAATTCACGAAGAAACATCATCGAAGCAAAAGAAGTTGTAAGTATTTATTCCATAGTAAGATCTGGAGGAATCAAATTTAATTAATCATTGGGATGCCAGTAAGCATTAATTTCTCAAGCAATGAGTGATAGCAGCTACAATCTTGGACGCAATTGTTGGGACACCATGTCCTATGTTCAAGTAGAATACCAAATTTAAGGTTACAGGATAACAAGAAATGGGGAGCAGGGTGTCCCAACTGGGTATTTCGTCCAAGATTGTCTGAGTTTCTTGGGTGCAATTTTGGATTGCATTGTCGAGAGAAAATTGCACATTTTTACACAATGTGCATCAAAAAACTGTTTATCCCAGCCGATGGGTCTGGGGATTGTCAAATTAAACTATTCTGAAGTTCTGCTCTGAACATAAGTTTAATTTTTATTTGGGGGTGTATTTGTATCTGTTTTTTTTAAAACAAGTGATCGTGAATGAATAGAGTGTTTCATGGACAGAAATGGTTGTGTTTAGAAATAACATTGATGGGTAGCTTTTCTTTGCATTGCAAGAGGAGTGTCACTCCAATTGTAGAATGCTGGTAGGAAACCCAGTTAAAATAAATCATGAAATAGCGCCACATTCTACCAATTTGCGTAAAAGTGAACTTGATTCAACTTGTCCTTGATATTAAAATAATGGTAGAACGTTAGTAAAGGCTGGTTTCTTTAGCTAATTCGAGATTTGTGACAATAATTTGTACAGTACATGAAGCTGGTAACATATGTAATCTTCACTCTTGTGGTCTACGCGATTTTCCTATCGTTTGCTTAAATTTTCCTCTCAAAACATTTGGTAGAACGTAAGTTTCATTAAGCTATACTGTCTGATGCTGTTGTTATGTCTAAGTCAGCATGGATGAGTGTTTTTCACTGCTCAATTTTTTCATTTATACAGTCAAATGTCTGTTATTCATTGATATATTACATAAGATAATATAGATATTAATATAATGCTAAAGCTCTAACAACAAAAATGTATAATGTACACTGAAGTCCGTTGAAACTGCTTAAAATGACCAACATATGGTAGTGCACCATGTATGGTACAATCGAATGGATGTCACAATGTCACTATTATATGACTTTGAACAAATGTCACATCTTTTTAAATTGCAGTTTTTTATATCTTTTGCATAATAATAGCACACATTTTTCACTCAGATTAACCTGCAAATAAAGCATAGTAGTCATTATGTGTAGTTACTTTAATACCAGACACCACGTCATCACTCTGAACAATTTCAATAAATAACAAATAAACATCGATCTTCTTCAATGGACCACTAACATGTCAGTTTTTTTGGGGGGGTGTTTTTTGTTTTTGTTTGTTTATTTTTTCTTCGGTACCTGTCTCAGTATCAGAGTTTGAGCCGAAAGTTGGTCATTTGTATCATACAAAATATTTTAAAGTAGTTTCCTGGTCGACAAGATGCATTGGAGTTATGATGTTACCCCCTCAATGACTGCATTTTATTTAGCACATTTAGTGCAAATACATGGATTTGACTTACGTATTCCTCCCTTTACTCCATAATAAAATTGACAAAATTCACACAATAATATTATTACAGTTAACCAACTTCAATATAGGCCCCAAACATGCCAAACATGCACTGCTGATGTTTCTTGTTGCAAGGAATATCACCCCGCATTTTGCGATTTAACTTGTTTCAAATAGACGATTTTTCCGGTGCCCCGCGCACGCTACCAACCTGTCGAAATTCTCATACAATCTTGGACAAAATTGTTGGCACACTTTGTCATACGTTGCAAATATAACACCAAATTTTAGGTGACCCTGCGCCCCTTTCCAATGTTGAGTTGTAGGAGTGAATGTTCACTTTGAACAGTAATCCTATAGCCAACATTGGAAGGGGAAGCTAGGTGTCACAAGGTATTTTGTTCAAGATTGTAGGTCACATAGAAATTAAAGAACAATTATTTTCTGCTTGTAAGAAACTTGTTCATACAAGTCAGTTGGTCATGTACTTGACTTTGAAGGTTGCTTTCCATTTTTGTTTTCCAGTGACATTACTTAGAGGTATTTGCATTGAATGAAATTGGACATCTTGAATTTGGATTTTCAGTCCATTTTGTCTGTCTGATGCTCAACGGAGATTTTGCCAAATTGTGTAAAAATTGTGGCATATGAAAGGGTAAAACTTTTCTTGGTACCTTGAATATTCCTCCCATGCATGATACCAATGTGCTACTAGAAGCAATTATGGAATTCAATGGACGATGTTGCTGTCAGTGTTCCTGCATGTTCCATTGCATGGTGAGAATATTTCAGGACAGTGATTCAGATATGCAGTATGCTGGCTTTACTCACAGGTTACCACCAGTACCTGTTGTACTTGGATGCACCGGTGTTGCCATGGACAGATTACATTAGAAATGTGGTTAAGATGCAGCTATGAAGATGGTAGCTAAACTAATGAAAATTAAAAAAATCTGAAGGTCTGTTGTCTTATGCATTTTCATTAATCGATTTCTATTTTGACAGGTTAGACTGGCAATATCCTTGATGGAGAACCATATAGTGGAAATGAAGAAGTTGGCAATTCTGTCACAGTACAAACTCCAGTGCAATTTAATACATCGCATGTTACAGAAGACTCCTTACAAAAAAGTGAAAGTTCAGACGATCATCAAGAGCCAAGGTAATTATTATTGTTGTTGGAATGATCAAATTGAACCACTTTTGCATGCACGTTACAAAATGCTTCACCATTAAGGAGTTCGTTCTATAAATTTGTGTACTTTGTGTACTTAATAGTCTGCAGCTATATCCCTGGTAGTTGAAAATACCAAAACTAGATGAAATGCAATGCTCGGTGGAAAAGAGGAAGGATTTTGTCTGCCACTTAAAATTTTATTTCATGCAACAGTCAATGGTCCTTGAGAGACACTCATTTGAAAAGGAAATAGCTGGACCATATTAGGGAAGGTGATACAAACTCACACTGTTACTTTGTGAACTAAAAGTGATCTCAGTGCTTCTCAACAAAATGTGATAGTCATCACATATACATGAGTGAGCAACATCACCATAATGTAGTATGAAGCTATACCATCATGCAGATGTATCCGTTCATCCGTCTATCTGTTCATCTATCTTTTCACGTACCTCCCCATCCACCCACCTATCAATTTGCCAAAAACATGAGTGTCACTTGCTGAATGGTAAGTTTTCTCAGAAAGCTGAAGTCAAAAGTCATCTATATCGTATTGGTCATTCCCTGCGATTTTGTCCGAAGGTCATACACCGAAGCTAGTTCACACTGGCCAGGAGGTAAAGGGGTTTGTTGTCACAAAGAATCAGATGTGTTGCTGGAGTTGCAAGCAGTGTACTGTAGGTCAGCCACAGGTCACATTAGCAACATGAGAACTGCTTTGCTGCAATGATAGATTGAATGAGCCAAATGATACAGATTGTAAAATGTTCTCCAACCAATTTGTCTTGTGGCAGGAAAAGGGGGTTTCAAGCAAATTCCATCCCCCCCCCCTCTTTCTGAAGATCAACTTCTGATTGGCATCTCTAGATCGGAAAACGCATAGAAAACAGTCAGTCATGTTGAAAAATGTAAAAACTCTCCCTCATATCATTTTTCTGCAAGTCAGTGCAGAGATTGCTGAAAATTATTTTTCATTACAACTCTACCAATATTACAAATAACTGGAAAAATATGGTTTCTAGGCCTATGTTGTGTTGGCCAATGTAAAAGTATTCTTGAAGTTACTGCATAAGTCCATACGGTACTTGTATGCAATGCAGTGCCCCCATTACTGAGAATCTTTTTTTCACTGTAGCTCAACCACTATTACAGATAATTTAACACATAAGCTGTCTAGACCTATATATTGAGGGTCAAAGAACGTAACAAATGTATTCTTGAAGTGGCCACAATTGTCTGTTGGGGTTTAGTGTGTAAACTGCCGGTATTACCCCTGAAAATCAATTTTGGGCATATCTCGTCCAATATTTCCCATTACTGCATGATTTAGGTGTCTGTAGGGCCATTGTCATTTACAATCAGGGATATGCCACTAAAGAAAGTGAAAATTAATGTTTAATTGCTTAGATTCCTTGTGTTAGGAAAGGAACCTATGCTGTCAGTGTGGCATGTGTTTGTGCATGTGATACTTGCTTGGGTACATGCACTGTAACTTAATGAGAGAAAGTCGGATGAAACTCAAACTTACTATGTACATCTGCCATATTGAGAAGGTGTGCACTATTGTTTTTGGTGGAAGTAAAAAGTCAATCTGGGCACCCTGGGGTGAAACTCTGAAAGGCTTTTTAACAAGATATCTCAAAGTAAAAAGTTTGGACAAATTCTGTACTTAGTATATGGTGAACAGATGAATTTGATATGTTTTGGTAGGGGTCAAATGTTATCTGGGGTTACAGTTGGTCATAAACTTTGATAACCTAGTTAACATGATATGTGAAGGTAGGCTCTTGCATATATTTTGTATCTAGTATGTGGATGCTGTAGAGGGAGAAGGTGAAACTTTTTTCTTTTTTGGTAAAAGTCAAAAGTCATCTGCAGGGGTCATCAGGGGTCAAATTTGTTGAATTCTTTCTCAACACAATATCTCAAGGTAGAAAGATTGGATGGATTTCAAACTTAATGTGTGGATGTGGTATGAGCTGGTAAATCCTGTTACTTTCATTGGAGGTCATCTAGGGTCAAGGGGTCAAACACTGAAATCCTTCACACAATATCGCAAGTGAGGAAGCTTGGATAGATTTCATACACGGTATGTGGATGACTTTTGGTTGAGAAAATGGATCCTGTGTATTTTGGAGAGGTCAGTGATCATCTGGGATCAGTGGGCTTCAAATACTGAAAATAAATGCTAAGATAATATTTCAATGTTGGAGTCTTGGATAGATTTCATACTTTGGTGTGTTGCCGTGTATAGCGAGAGGATAATTCCTACCGAGGCAGTCAATGTGGGGTCACCAGGAGTCAAACTTTGAAACTATTTTTAACATCATATCTGAAGGTGCACAGTTTGGATGGATACCATACTATGGTGTGTGGATGTGTTCTGGTGAGAAGATACATTGTGTTGTTCTTGATGGGGTCAAAGGTCATCTGGGGTTAAACACTGAAAACATAACCGCACAGGATATCTCAGTGTAAGAAACCTGGATAGATTTTGTACATGGTATGTGGGTGCTTTATGGTGAGAAGGTAGATCCTATTGTTTCTTAGTGGGCCAATTTTCTTCGTGGGTCACTAGGGTCAAATGCTGGAAACGTTATTCTTCAATGATAACTGTAAGATTGCAAAGGCAAGCCTTTCAACTTTACATTCTGAACACTAACTACAGTTTATCCATCCTCACCAAGAAAACTTGGTAAAGGCCTTTTGGAGGTTATCAGAGGCCAGATCTAATTCAAGTTTGGAACCAAAAGCATTGTTGGTAGACGTAGTCAACATTCACTGCCAACAACTTTGAAGGTCATGTATGAGTCATGAGAGTCACAGGCACAGTTCACATTAGCTAGTATTTCATTTGAATGTTCACGGAATCAGTTTCATTACATCAGCAAAGAACCTTATTTCCCATTTGGCTATTATCACTATTTTTTTTTTATAATTCATCCATTGAGACTAGCAAACACTGAAGAATAGTAACATTCATGATGTCAATTTCAGTATTCACTGCATTGCCTGTCACTTGCCAGTCACATGTGCCTGATTTTACCAGTCTGTTCCTGCGCTCGAATTTTGACTCACGTTTACTCATCAAGCAGTTTGACTTTAACATGATTTTGCACCAAAAACTCTTTGTGCTTTCATTTAGTAATATACTGCAATCCATACACCTGCATGAACATTTTGTTCCTGAATGGCAAATATTGACAATGATTGCGAAACGACAGGTTCTGAGCATCAACAATCTAGAGATAATTACTAAAACTTGTATCGAGAATCAAGACGTTGAGTTATCTGGAGTAACTTAAGTCACTAGACTATTCTCAACGAACCCAACAAGTATAGATGGTTGCTAGCTGCCTCACCACAGTCCTTCGTAGGATTTTCTCTCATCCCATGCCTTGGGACCTGTAGAACAGAAATTATTATGAAAACAAAAAAGTAAATGTGCCTCAAAAAATAGTAGCCTGAGAGCCTGTACAGAAACATGGATGTGTTAATAGATTTTTGTGCATCCAAATTCTTTGATGTTGTGTTGTGACAGGTAGTGAATGGGACTATGTGATATTGTCTACTGTTCGATCATTACCCGAAGAAGAGATCCCGGAGACTCCAGGAAAGAGCTGGAGGAGGATACATCTCGGCTTCATCGAGGATGAGAACCAAATGAATGTTGGTATAACCAGAGCTATGCAAGGCCTTATCATCGTTGGTAAGTTCCAGTATTTCAGTCAAAACAGGGGTCCTATATAAGACTACAGTTCATTCAAAAAGGCAATCACCATCATTTAAGGAAAGCATGATTTTCTGTCTGGTCTCAAGCATTTACGTCTTTCAATGTTTAGTGTACATTTGAAAATCTGATAGTTATACAACAAACATTCTCACTTTTTGGCCTTACACGCTTAAAAAAAGGACCTTTTGGACAAGATAAAATGCCCTTTGAAATCAAAAATTTATTTATTTGATGATCCAGTTACATCCAGTTTTAATCCATTTTTGATTCCTTGCCAAAGGCAGAAGGAATCTATGCGATGGTGATGTCATGTGTGTATGTATGTGACACTTCTTGTAAACACTATATCTCAAGGATGGTAACTATGGTTGATCTCATACTTGGTGTGCGGGTTGGTCATAGTGAGTGGATGATACCTATTGTTTTTGGTGGAGGTCAAAGGTCATTTGAGGTCACCAGAGGTCAAAATGTGAAAACCTTGTAAACACAATATCTCAAGAATGGTAACTGTTAATGATGTCATAAGTAATGTGCGGATTGGTCATAGTAAATAAATGATCCCTCTTGTTTTTGGTCAAGGTCAAAAGTCATTTGAGAGGTCGAACTGTAAAGACCATGTAAGCACAATATCTCTGGAAGGGTAACTGTTACTTATGTCATACTTGGTGTGTAGGTTATTTACATTAAATAGATGATCCCTATTGTTTTTTGTGAAGGTCAAAGGTCATTTGAGGTAATCAGAGGTCAAACTGTAAAAACTGTGTAAACACAGTATCTTAGGAAGGGTAACTGTGACTGATGTCATGCTTGGTGTGTTGGTTGGTAATAATGAAGCAGAAGACCATCATTGTTTCGGTGGAGGTCAAAGGTCATTTGAGGTCACCAAAAATGGTCATTTTGGGTTAAAGGCTTATTAATGAGATGCTTCAAGAGCAGTAACTGTAGTTGATCTCATACTTGTCATGTGGATTATTAATGTTTGTTATAATATAACTATCTGGCAAGGAATCACAAATCCTTTGGGCTTTCTGGTTTTCAGTATTAGAAGTGAATAATGGTTGCCTTTGAAAAGACTCAGTACAGTCATTAGCATGGTTACCATTCTCACCTTGTAACCAATGGAAAAGAAATGGCATTTCTCATCCACATGTCATGACAGTCTGATGTAAAGGGAAAAGTTTCGAATGATAAAGCATTAATGCAACAAATACATCTAATTGTAATGAAATCTCAAGCACCAAATAGCAATGTACAAAATTTACAATCACCTGCAAATTAGATCAAGTGTTCGAACTAACTTGAAATTTACTCAGCATGCACACTTCAGTATCCAAGTGATGTTGCAATGCAGAGTATGACCTTTGGAGTACAATTCAAAACATTTTTTTTAATACCTGGTACTTGTCTCTACATGGCTGTCCTACGTTGGTTTTAAAGTGTACCTATCATGTCACAAATTCTACTAAAAAATTATTTTCCAATGGTCCAACTCCAATCTTCAGAGAACATCCCTGAGCTGAACATGTTGTGCATTATGCCAATACGTTTAAGATGTATTATGTGTATGGTAAATTGAGTCAAATTTGCGAATTTTTGAGAAAAAAAGCCAATTTTGCCCCAAAATTGCTATTTCCAGCATATGTTGAAAAGTATTTGAGCATTTAATGCAAAATTTGGCAAAAACTTACCCGGGGATTGAAATATTTCAAGGTATATCACTTTTGTAGTAAATAGATTGAAATTTGGTGATTTTTTAGAAGAAAAGCCAATTTTACCCCAAAATTTGTATTTCCAGTATATCTTGAGAACTATCAGACCAATTAAGTTAAAGTTTTGTAAGTACTTAGCTGAGACCACATTGTTCAACATAATATTACTGTAATAGTAAACCCAGGGAAATTTGCTGATTTTTGAGAAAAAAAGCCAATTTTGTCCCAAAATTGGTATTTTCAGCATACATCTTGAGATGTATTTGAGCATTTAATGCAAAATTTTGCAAGGACTTACTTGAGAATGTAATATTCAAGGTATGTCCCTTTTTTTTATTAAAGAGAGTGAAATTTACTGATTTTTTAGGGAAAAAAAGCCAATTTTACCCCAAAATTTATAGGCCCATTTGCAGGCCCTGTATTGAAATCAGTGCATGTTGGCGATGAGATATGCAACTCCGTGGATTGCCCTCTTGTTTGTTTGTTTGTTAATTGGTATTTGTTCAGGTTTGTCTTGCTTGACAGAATTCTGTAGCAGTCTGCGATGCTGTGAAGGAATAGTGGCACAGTTAACATCACACACTTTTCTCACTTTTAGGTAACAAGAATTTGCTGAGCACCTGCCGTAAGTGGAGAGAGCTTTTGAACTATTATGACAGTACAGGTTCTGTGATACCATCCAGCGAATTTTTGCAGAGAACTTACCGAAGAACTTAAAGGGGGACCATACTAGACGAAAATGTTCCTACATAGTAGATCGGCTGGAGAATTTTTTTACAACCCATTGAAGACTGGTTATTTAGATACTGTACAAAAGCATGTACCAATCATGATATTTATCACAAGGGCAAAAGGAACTTCTACATTTTCTTTTGCTTCAAGAAAACATAATAGAATCACTTTAACCTCTAAAAGCATAGGTGATACTCTCAATATGAAGAAGGAAAAATTCCTGTGTATGTGTTTGGAACTGTTAAGTGGGACAATTACAAATTTGCATTGAAACTTGTTCGTGGATTCCTTGGGAAATGCACATCACACTGCTTAATCTGAAGGTAGTTGTTGCTTTAAAAAAAAAATGTAGCAAAATGTTGAACTGCATTTGGTGAATTTCCTCTCTTGTTTTTTTTTTTGGTAATGAGAGGTGAATTTCCAGGTAAGACATGTAAGGGTAGTATGTGTATTAGGTGTGGTGTTGCAGTTACAAACTGATTCATATTTTCTCATCATACCTCATGTAGTTGTTTATTGGCAAATGCCCCTCATAGTAGAGTGTGGGCGGTAAATAATGTCACATATGATTGATTAAAAGAACTTTAGAAGGAAAAGTCTCATCAGAACTAAGTTTCAACAGTTGTTTGCATTGTATGATGGTGTTAGGTGCAATGGAAGTATCAGTGATTTGCTTTATTATTTTGTAGCCAAGCTAAATTTGCCAAATTCTTTCACTGCATCTGCTACTCTACCACGTAGTATTCTCAACTCACCTCATCGGTAGTGTTGGCCTTAATCGTTTCTCTGTTTTTGCTTAGATTTAAGCCAAATGGCGTCAGGTTTTCGTCACAGACTTTTGCCTTTTACGTACTTTTTGTTGTTTTTCTTTTCTTGCTTCTATAAAAATGATCACATTCAAACCGAGTTGCAAGAGCTGATTTATTGTAAAATTCTAAGGCAATGGATAGATCAGAATTTAAAGCTCTTATACATTCAGTGTGGGACTGTACAGAGGTAAATTCACTTTCACAAATTCACATAAAACAAGGTTCAACAGTGGATTCTTTCTAGTACTTTAAGAGTTCCAACTTATGAATTTTAGTAATTTCTTCTTTCATTGTTTTGATATGTACTTGGTGTGTGATTGGTCAAATTCATTGTCATATTCATGTTTTCTCATGGCTTCATTAAATATGAAAATTATCGAAGTTGAAAGGCCTGTTTTGTTGCAAACTTCTACAAGGGTAGACACATCAGAAACATACTACATTTCTTGTACATTCAGTGTGGACCTATTGGAATTAAATAAGCGAAATTCATTTCATATGAACAAAAACCTTCAGAGAATTTTCTAGAAGGTTTTCTTTCATCCACTCAGCTCAGACCAGCACTAAGGATTCATAACTTTCCTCTTGTGTAGTTTTAATTTTAATCATTTCTTTCTTTTTTTTGTCTTCTTTTACATTTGTGGTAAATTGCCTTAGTTTGGTCACAGATTTTGTCATGCACATGCTTTTCAATGTGTGTCGTTGGAAAGTATTGTTTCATTGTAGCTATTCTAAGATGGACGGATCAAGAAATTGACATTGATTGTGCTTTTAGTGTGAACCTTTCGTGCTTCTTTATATGCATAACACACAACAAACTTTTACACTGAGAGCACTGTTTTATTGCAAAATGCTAAGAGGTGGGTAGATCAAAAATGTACATTCCTTGCTCATTAACTATGGATTTTTTTTACTTTAATTCATTTGTGCAAAAGCAATAGAGAATTTTGTACATATGACTTTCATCCACTTATTACTACTTAGAATTCTCAATTTTTCCCTTAGCAGAGGTTGTGCCTGTAATCTTTACTGTTTTTGTTCAGATTTGTGCCAAATGGTGTTGGTTTGCTCACAGACTGTGTTATGTACAAGTTTTTTGCTGTTTCCTTCTCTTGCTTTTTTACATGTGAAAAAAGTCAAACTTTTTAAGTTGGAAGAACGGTTTTATTGTAACAGTTTTAAGAGGTGGATGGATCTGACAGATGCATTTATTGTGCATTCAATGTGGACCTTTGCGGTTGCAGTTCGACTGATATTCTTATAGTTTCAGCAACAGCTACTGATGAAGGAACAATTCCTTCTCACTAACATTAATTTTAATTTCATTTTTGTTGTAATTAATTTTATTTACCGAAACACTTCTTGCATTAATCATTTCTTGTGGCATGAATTTCTGTGCAATCATATCAAACAACTTTACTTGTACCCATGTGATAGAAAAAGGACCGGGAATTGTAGCAAGGACTTTACTATTTTTTTTTGTTTGTTTGTTTGGTTTTTTGTCTTTTTGTTTCTACACTGCAACTGAAGTAATTCTTATTTTGTTATTGTTAACATTTCATATCACACTGTAGTCTTTCCTGTATGCTACAAGTAATATTCCTGAAATACCTATCATTCTGCAATATTATTTGTGTTTCTATTTCAGAGATATATTTTTTTGCAATTTAAACATGAAATTGAAATAATCATGGCAGGTTTCTCTAATTTAGTTTTCTTTTCTTTTGTTGCATAAGCCCCATAGATATATTTTGAATCACTGTCATAAAATTGGCTTTAGTGTTTACAGAAATTATTAGTTTATTTTCATATTTTTCTTTGTTGAATTGAAAATTTGGATTAACGTTTGTTGGTAGTTCAAAGCTCTTGAGCAGCAAATTTGCGGTAAATGTGCAAGTTACAAACAATTTGTAACTTTTCGTGCCATTTAAGATTCCATTGGCAGACCACCAGATGTATTCCAAACAATCTGCAACTGCCTGCTTTTCAAAGCTTTATAACAAAACATTTTTTATGGTTTTTTTTAAGCAGTGTTTTATATTACTTAATGCTAGAAGAGACAACAAAAGATGTTGTAAACTTCGAAGTATTTCAATATAATCTTTGTTTCATGCAAAGATAATTCTTCATGGGTGACACTTTCTAGTTTAACATGATGGTGTTTGATTTGCAATGCTTGTATCATGGCTTTAATTATTCTATTCTTGCCATGTTCAATTATTAGCTCTCCTGCTGATAGCTCTAGATTGAGAGAATTTCGAAAAGATTTTTTTTATGTGTTTTAGAACACTTTTAACAAAAATAGTTTTATCCTGGAGAAACAAGAATTTTGTGATATTTCAATATAATCAATGGCCAGCTTTTTTGCCGATAACTACATTGAGTAGATATAGAAAAGATTATTTCATGAATTGATAATGCTGTTGTCAAGCGGTATTTTCAAAGATGTTTTATCACAGAGTATAACTTTCAGTCAGTTTTTCCCTTGAAAAATATTCCACTAATACAGTTATGGAATTTTCCTCATTGTGAGAGCTCATATTTCAAACAGATGGATCTTCTACACCCAGCTGTATGTTTACTATGACAGTCAGTCAAAGTGCAGTATGGGAAAGTGAGCTACTGTCAGTGTTTGGCAGAAATCAAGGTGTGGTGTTTTTGATGATGTAGAAAGTGTCAAATGAAATGTAAGTGAAATTTCCCTTTTTTTTAAATGTTCAAGTGTACATGTTTAGTCAGTGTGAGATAACCATACAAGTTGGTTTTGTCATTCAATTCTTGGTTCTTGAACAGCAAATAGTCTGCTAAACATAAAAAAATCATGCTTAAAAATACTGAAGTCAAGCAATATGTTTCACTTCTTAGCAACCATGCCCATTTGGAGAAGAAATGTTTATAACCTCCCAAATTTAATGATGAAGAATTACTAAAACTCTGTGAGTGTAAAATTTCACAGTGGAGTTCGCATTATGTAAATCATTTTGCTATGATTGTTGACTGTTTTGCGATAAATCATCACAAAGTGTGTATGTGCAACATATCCAAATTTATTGCTTTGCATATTTGCCAATGACTCATCTGTCTCACTATGCAATTGAGGTACTTATCATTACCATGTTCAGAGTGATATGTTGACCTAATAACACTTAGGTTAGTATGCTAAGCAATTATCTTTGCTGCTGATATCTTTGCTGCTATTTAATTTGGTTTATTATATTTCAACCTCATCATTATTTGTGAGTAATTGTCGCTATGATCCAATTTAGTGCATTGATTTGCCAGATGTAATGAGTCCCATGTCACGTTGTGTCTCTAGCTGCTCAAAATGCAAGGTAAATGTTTAACTCCAGGATCTGTGTTAACTAGCACATAATGTCAATGTCATCATGAAATGTTATCAATGTTAGAAATTTCCTTTAACAGATGATGATGGGAAGTCGAGTCATTTGTTCAACCACAAGGCACATGTTGAACTGTAACTCCCTGACATGCACCAGACCAGTTTATGCTCTCGCTTCGTTATAGGGTCAGTTTTGTACTTGTTGGTCCACCTTGGAGGTTGAGGATGACTCCATGAATAAATGTGAAACAACAAATATAACCTTGTGTAGCTTTCCTTGTCTTTGTTTATATGAGCTGTTCAAAGTAATCCCCAAGAGGTATGACATACTTCTGTCTCTAGCAATTTATATTTGGCAATTTACTCTACACAATTTCTCTAGCAATTTACATTTTCTAGGAGGGAGGGGGTGGGGTGGTACTGGAAGCAAACTTGAAACTTCCCCAAAACTCAACATCACATGGGTATCAGCTTGATTTTGAAAGTGGAGTGATATCATGGGGGAAGGGGGGGTAAGCTGGTCTGAGACTAGGCCTTTATGTGCAACTAATTCTATGGAGAAATTAATATGTACAGCTAGTATTAGGAGGGAAATGATGACTGGTTGCTGCCCCATAGAAGGTGCCCATGTGGGAAACTTGTTGATGTAGGGTAGACTAGCCAGATGCCAAATGGTGGTACATTTGATGCTAAATTGGAACTGGATATAACCGCAGGAATTCCCATTTTTCACCTTGCTTGGTTAATTATCATGATAGTAGACATTAATTCCGTGCTAGTGCACGTCCAGGATTTTTAGCAGATGGGTGGCAGGAGTTGGACTGAGGGCAAAGCTCTTTTGCCCACCTGACCTAATAGAGCCACATCATAGGTTTTGGTGGAGAATATTTTTGGCTTTACAAATCCTCAGATGGTGGGAACAGCACTCCTCTTGTGTCCTAATTAGTAACCTTTCTAGCAGGTGTTGGTGCTCAGCAGTGGCATAGCTATGGGGGAGCACAAACCCTGCACAAAATCTTTGAGTGCCCCTCACCCAAGTTTCCCCCCCCCCCTCCCATTGGCAATTTAGGCCAAACAAAGTACTGGCTACTTAACTTGATAATGATAAATGATAAATAAAATCGATCCACTGATATCTGTCAGGATGACGTCACTTAATCACTACTTTTGGAGAAATTCTGATAATTGCAACACACTTGTCTTAGCAATATACTGTTTATTTGTGTAATCAGCATTGGTCATCTCAACAAGTTCTTGCACTATCATGCTACACACTAAGTTTTTTCTTTTTTGAATGCAAAAGTTATGCATTATGTTTTTTTTTCAATAAATTAGCCCTTTATGACCAAACTAAACAGTAAGATCATGAGGCTCAACAGCACAAGGAAGATAAAATAGTTATGGTTTCATAGTTTCTCTACAACATCATGATGCATACTTTCAGTGGGCCTGTATTTTCAGCTACAGCAGCTAGTTCCTTAGTATCAGGGGAGTTTGCAGCAACAAAGTTGGCTTTCATTTCACAGAGTGTCTCTTTGACATCATCATCCTATGAGCAACATACCAGTGTTTTTTAAATTGCTTCCATCTTCAGAGTAAATATCCAGTTCTGTGTGTTGGATTGTTTAAAATTGATTTTTTTCCCCCTGTTTGAAACAATGAAATTAATTTAGGAAATTATAAATTATGTATGTTGAAAAAGCTACATGTAGACATAAGAATGCCCTCGGGCACAAAACTTTCAATTACATTTGTGCAGTATATGTTGCAAAACTTTTCATGGTGATGAGGATGCTATCAAATGGAAGTCATGTAAATCTGAGGGTGAATATAGCTAATGTCAACATCCGTTATCATGTTTACAGAAGTCTTCATCTGCAACACATGTCCTCGTGCCAGCATCACACAGGCTCTTCAATGATGTGCAATTCAAGACGATTTCATCGTTTTTAACTGTCATATTTGTTGAATGGTTGCAGGGAAATAAGACGTTTATTTTACAAAAAACTTAAGTAACATTTGTGAACACAGATGATGACAGAATAATCAAAATGGTATAAAATGATAAGTTTACATGATATTCTGCCCTACGTTTTCATGTACAGTAAGGTCTAGGGCAGAGTTCTACTGTTTTGTATGTATTATGATCAGATCATTGTTGGTCTTTTAACTTGTTATACAGGCTAGAAATTTAATTCAGCATTTGTATAAGGCTTTAAGGAAGGATTTTCCTTTTGAATTAGGCTTCAAATTTATGAAGCTCTGAACTGAATGCTATTTTAGGTTGAAATAGTCTCGAAACCTTACAAGGCTTCGTCAGCTAGTGGTCATCAAATTCAAGAAGATATCTATTTGGATGTTTCTTAGTCTTCATGGGGAAGTTGAAATTAAGCCTCAAAAGGCTTGAAGCCTTGTAAGGATTCGTAGCAAGGTGAAGATAAGGCTTCATTATTCATGGCGACTTATTCTGAATGCAGTTAGGCTTCAACATTAAGCTTCATAGACCTGAAGCTTTAGCGAAGGGCTTCACATCCTTATTTAAGCATTCTGAAGCCTTAATGAAGGCATTCTGAAGCCTATAAGCCATCATCTTTGGTAAGGGAACTTGTACTTGGTGAACTGGTCCGTCAAAGTGCGTAGAAGTGCCCTATTGTTTTTGGTGTCCATACCTTGGGTATTAATGAGGTTATGGGGTCAAACATGAAAATCTTAAAACTGATATATTTTCATAATTGTGGGTCAGATTTGTTTTAGACTTGATAAGGTTTTCTGTCATTGACAGATTCACATCCCTGTGAAATCTAATGGTTATTCATACATAATTGGAAAGAATCCTCAACTAGCCCTTTTCAGTCAGGTGACCGAGGGTTAACCGCTCAACGGCGGATGAATACAATAAAAGTGTAGATCGACAGTGTGTTTTCATCACAGAAAATGATACAGTACAGTAATTAGGCTGCGGACTTCACGAAATTGCTGTGACACTTTGGAGACACGTCCGCCATATATGAAGAGCTCAAAAAAACTAATATTGTAGCGTAGCAATGCCCGCAAGGTCAACGGCCGTATAGCAAGACGTCCGGTATTTTATCAAGATGCCGCAATCTTGCCTGTCATACGGTTGTACTAACAGATGAAAGAAAGGCAGTGTGATCTCCTTTCATAAGTAAGTAAATTACCGAGGTCATAAATATTACGCTAACTGAAAAATACATCGTTTACGATAGCCTAACTTAAGCCCTGGCCTACGTCATCTTAGGCTAGGCTGTCACTGCCTGGGATTGCTGTCGGCAAAATCGCAGCCTATATTTCCTACCAAAGCATCCGATTAGGCTAACCTGGATGGACATATTTGGTACACCCTTCCCCCAGCCCCAACGGAAATTTTCGTGACTACACCACCGGCCACCGTGGGGCGAATTGTTTTCCTGAACCTTTGGTTACACTATATTATTAGGCCACACAGAAAAAAAAACAGCCACTGTACTCAGGTTAATAACACGCAATCATGTTTTCTGCATAAACACCACATTCCAAACAAGAAATGTTTTACAATTTGCACATGAGAAGTCAGGCATGTTTACTTTCTTTTGCCACTGATTAATAATTTTATAACTGTACTCAGAACAAAAGAAAAAAAGAAGGTACATAATCGTTGGTTTATTTCATTGGTCCAACTTGACCCAATTTAAAAAACCCACTTGTGGTTGGTACATTGCTGGGCCAACGCATGCTTGCCAATTGTTGGGTATCATACGTTGGTCCATTGTTGGCCCAATAGCCAACGCCAACTGCGACCTGACCATAGCCAACGTTCGCCAAACAATTGCCAATGTTGGCCTAACGTACGTGTGTTATCTGGGTATTTCCTACCAAAGCATCCGATTAGGCTAACATGGATGGACATATTTGGTACACCCTCCCCCCAGCCCCAACGAAAATTTTTGTGACTACACCACCGGCCACAGTGGGGCGAATTGTTTTCCTGAATCTTTGGTTACACTATATTATTAGGCCACACAGGTCAGTGAAACACACGCTTTGAGCCTAGGATACACTATATGGCCTAACTTATAGGCATGTAGGGTCTAGCCTAGACTAAACGTTAGGAGGTCACGGTTGTTCGAAAAAGCTCTTTTTTTACGAGCAAATTTTCACTATTTTACGGTTGCTGTGACTTCCATTCTATAATTTCATAGCACATTAATATAATTTAAGCTAAAGGCAAAATTTGTTGACTTTTTCGTAATTCATAGGTGCACAATATCTCACTTGCGAATTTACAGCACACACACAATGCAAACATACAGTAGCATAAACTTTTTGCCCTCTTCATATATGGTGGACCTCTCTCGATGGTATCACAGCCGTTTAGTATTAGCAGTATTGGAAGTGGTTTTCATTCTGCTGTATCTTACACAAAACAATGGCTAATACAGTATTACTAGTAAATAGGCCTACTGTACTAGTACCGGTGAAATAATGTTCGATTTGAAGTTCGTAGATCTAAAAATCCCCAAACCGCGCATATAGCCTAAACCTGCTCAAAAGTAGTAAAATGTAAATCTGCGTAAATCTATACGTAACAACAGCACAGTATACTGTCAGTGGTAATTCTTCTGACGCACTGTAATCTTACCTAAATATCAGAATTGTGTTGTGAACGCTTATTTAGTATATTTTGAACACCCTTAAAAGTTTGATAAACTACCGGAATTAGCTTTCCTACTTTGTAGAATTCTGCTGAGATGTTCAACCAGAACGCAGTTGGCGCGGCATTGCGGTTTCGATGATCAGATTAAGAGAATTTTTTTTCAGAATCTGATAAAATAGCATTAGTATGTGTCACATTAAGCTGCGTATGCTGTATATGAAATATGACATCTGCACAAGCTTTCTTTCTTGAGATCATATACATGTTCACAATTTAACCCTTGCTGACAAATGTTCTTGCGCTAATTGAGATACAACTATATGACCAACCCTCCCTTCTTGAGAGATATGTTTACAAGAATTCCACACTGTGACCCTGTACTCTGAGTAAGTGTTACATTAACATTCATCCCAACTCTACTCACTGCAATGTTCCTTACTTCCTATGGCATACTTGGTACACCCGTAGCAGCAGTAAATTTCATGAAATCACTGCTTACTAAATTATTTACACATAGCCTACCATCTGGTTATTGCACAGCATGTTCCCTGTACACGCAATGTCTATGTTACACACAGCCATTTTGAGTAAGAAAAATTGTTGCAGCAATAAAAATGCTGAAGTGAAATGGCTTCACCTCGGCTAAAGTAAGTTTTACCACAGCATCTTTAATAATGATTATTTTTACATGTCACTATCATTAAATGGCAGAAAAATATCCACTGTATCACTTTAACTCTGTCATCAATTAAGACCTGATATTCTGTAACAACCCTGGAAAGTATGCATTTGTTTTCTATTTAACAAAATTGTGAGGAATCCAGATACAAGTGACAATATGCAACCGTTAACTTGAAGAAGTTAAGTGTCAAACACATTGGAGAGGGGGGGGGGGGATTAGGGATGGAAGATATTAGGAAGTTTTAAGTAGAACATTTAGAAGTGCAGGTAAATTCTTTACCCATCCCCTTTGGCTATGAGCCAATATGATTGAGCCAATATGATTGAGCTTGGTCTCAAATGCATTGAGTTGGAGTTATGAAATTATGTTGGTTTGTCGTAACACTGTTGTGAACTTTTCACCACTCTTTTTTAAGCTGAATGTGCAAAGCTTTAGTGTAAAATATGCCATCCTGTTCCTGATGGCCCAATATATGCTTAGCAATATCAGGCGACATAAAGCACATTTTCAAACAGCTTGGTTCAAAATTTACTTGAAAATCTTTGTCTATATAGTCCGTACCCGTACAGTAAGTGCAGGGCACAACATAGACACATGTGTTGGCTAGGCTCTACCTCAGTGTTCAAAAGTCCCAAGTCACTCTGAACGAAAATATCTCATAGAAGGAAACATTCGAATTAAAGTTTGCGAAATATTGCGCATTGCTAGTTGGGGGTCTTTTGCACATGCCATGCAAATGTTTTTGGCAGTTTTGACTGATTGAGATATTTTTTTTATACGTTTGACATACGATGTTTTCCTGAGCATTGTGATAGTAACGACAGTACAAAGTGTACACAGACAACAAAACAGCGTGTGTGATCCAACAGTGGTTTTTGTGACTGAAATGTCTTACTTTAGGGAGTCTATCCTTAATAACACTCGCAGTTTGCATCAACAGAAAGTTGTCTTCAGAATAAACATTGGGTAGGCATTTGTTCTGACCAGGCAGTTGCTGTTTGACAATAGCAATTAACTCCCTGTTCCGGCCATACTGCTTTGCATACGTATGCACTGTATGTGTACGTGTGTCAGCGACATGGGCAGTATGTACTTGCGACCAAAGACAGTGTAGCACCGTAAGGCGCAAGACTGGTTACTCACACGAAAGTGCTCAAAACTGCGTGTAGTATGCCATGGAGCAGAATGTCTGCCATTTTAGTGAGCAGCTTTGATGTTTGGTATGATATGGCTTGAAAAGCATCTTCATACCTCTCCTCGTTATTGGGGAATCTAAAATGATAAATTAGGCCTTCGGCGATTCGTGCAATTTATTGCCGCTGAACAGTAAGCTGGACTCTTCTTCCCCAACGCCATAACGTGGAAATCGATAGCAACCCAATTGTACGTACATTCACACAGTTCATCACATCAGCGCCGATCTTTATAAATGGCGGTTGCTTCGCCCCATGGACGTACTACGGCTTTATAAGTAGAGTAACCACTCTGGTGCCTTACGGCGCTATACTGTCTTTGCTTGCGACAAATCTATTATTCCTATGCAACGTTAACGAAACAAACTAGACATGGAGATGGGCTCAAAACTGTAGTTGAAAACCTTACTTAGCTACTTTTTTTTCCGCTTTTACGACTGAGGTTTCTTTTCGGCAGGAATTACGGGGAAAATGTTACTCCGTGTTTCATCAACATGCATGTTTTCCAATTTGAAGTAACGAAATGGAAACATGCAAACAATTCACTCCTCTTTTTGTTATTATCATGTATGGTGGCAAGTACAGCCATATCGGCCTTTCAACTGCTTTTCTAGGTAGGTGTGGGGTATTTCGGAATCTGTCTCGCACTTTGCTTTTGCTTTTATGTCTTACAAACATTGCTTCTTATTTGGATGTTCCATTGTCACCAAGTTTTTTTCTTTTCACTAAAATGCTAATTCGTGTTTGATGTGCCCTGCAAGGTGCACAGCTTTTGCGTACACAACTTTAAGAATGTGTCTTGGAATTTTCCGTAACACCCAATGACGGACTATTCCAATTACGTACAGTTCAGTTACGTACTCTCTGATCGACTAACTTGAAAAGCAAGGGGGTATCAATTGGTTTCTTCACACGTGAGAATGCGCCCTTTAGTTCCACTGCCGTGGGTTGGAAGCCACTGGCCGCTTCCACCTCACGCTTGAACGACAAATACCTTCGCTAGTCAGTGACTTATTACGTAACCGCTACCTCCCCGACGAAGACAGATTTTTTCAGCCTCACACCAAAAAGTGGCACGATTTTTACATGTTATTGGAAAAAGAATACCAAGATAGTGTTTGATGGATCATTTGCACCTGCTTATGTATTTGAATTTTTTAATTTGGTGCAGAATTTGTCACAATACTTACTTCCCGATGCCTAATCCTTCAAGAAATCGCTGTTCCCTAAGTGTGCGTCCTCCATACAAAATATCTCTTACCACACGTTTGTTTTGGCGCGAAGCGTTGCCGCAGCAGTTATGTTGTACACAGTGCTTGTGCAGTGAAATTAGGACTAGACTGTAGTACTGTACGGCGTAACGTTGGTGGAGTAGAGAGGTTTGTAACCTTTGGGTGTTAATTATATAGTTTTATGTAAAGTTGAAATTATAGAGTTAAATCCGGAAGAAGACACATGTGAAAAAGCGCCCTTGAATCGCACTGCCATTCCGGTTTTCATTGCCCCAGGCACATATCAAGGCAACCGCATCATTCAAAAGAAATTCAATACCTCTCTCCACTGGCTGACTGGCCTCGTTGTTACAATACAACATACAACAGTGAAATTTACAGTAAAATATGTCCAGATACAAAATCTAACGGCGATTTAACATTGAATTACACTTTCAAACGAAAATTTTGGTTGAGTAAAAAGCAAATTAACAAAATATCACAGTCTTCTTTCGTTTTCAAATGTGTTCTTCTCGCAAACAAACTTCCTCCCCTCTGCAGTATTGTCAATATCATTAGCTCAATTCGGACTGTACCATTACCGTGAATTTTCAAAAAAAAAAAAGATATGTGATTGCACCCCATTAAACATGAGATTTCAATTACAGTCGGTTTTTCAGAGACACTGATTTTATATTTCTATACCTCATTACTTATATTTTATGGACTTAACTCCATAATTTCAACCTTTACTTAAAACTATACAATTAACACCCAAAGTTACCTCGATCACCCCTTAAGTTTGTGTTTCGTAAGTGGGTTACAAACTTCTCTACTCCAACAACGTTACGTCGTACAGTACTACAGTCCAGTCCTGATTTCACTGCACAAGCACTAGCACTGTGTACAACGTAACTGCTGCGGCAACGCTTCGTGCCAAAACAAACGTGTGGTAAGAGATATTTTGTATGGAGGACGCACACTTAGGGAACAGCGATTTCTTGAAGGATTAGGCATTGGGAAGTATGTATTTTGATTGATTCTGCACCACATTAAAAAATTCAAACACATAAGCAGGTGCAAATGATCCATCAAACACTATCTTGGTATTCTTTATCCAATAACATTTAAAAATCGTGCCATTTTGGTGTGTGGCTGAAAAAATCTGTCTCCGTCAGGGAGGTAGCGGTTACGTAATAAGTCACTGACTAGGGAAGGTATTTGTCCTTCAAACGTGAGTTGGAGGCGGCCAGTGGCTTCCAACTCATGGCAGTCGAACTAAAGGGTGCATTCTCACATGCGAGATATTTTGTTAATTTGCTTTTTACTCAACCAAAATTTTCGTTTGAAAGTGTAGTTCAATGTTAAATTGCCGTTAGATTTCGTATCTGGACATATTTTACTGCAAATTTCTCTGTTGTATGTTGTACAACGAGGCCAGTCAGCCAGTGGAGAGAGGTATTGAATATCATTCAAATGATGCGGTTGCCTTGATATGTGCCTGGGGCAATGAAAACCGGAATGGCAGTGCGATTAAAGGGCGCTTTTTCACATCCCGGCTTTACTTTTTACGACGTATTATCCATTTCATCGGGTACACCTGGTATGTTTGGTATACTTGTTAGGTGTTAATTTTGATACTGTAGGTGTCAATGCCATGCCCACGTTTACCAGTTAAATCCCCACAGTTTTTTTTACAAGGTTTTCACACTTTGACCCTTGTTGACCTAAAGTGACCGTTGACCTCCATTAAAAAAATAGCAGTCTAGTACTCTATAAGATAACCTACATGCTTCATATGACATCTGTCCAAGCTTCCCTTCTTGAGATATTGTGTTTACAATGTTTTCACAAATTGATCCCAGTTGACCTCAAACGACCTTTGACCTCCACCAGAATCAATAAGGATGTTGTACTCAATGTGGTACACCAACGCACTAAATATGACATTTGTCCAAGATTACCTTCTTGAAATTTTGTGTTTACAAGGTTTTCACAATTTGACCCCTGTTGACCCCAAATGACCTTTGGCCTCCACCAAAAACAATAGAGTTCTTTTAATCAATGTGGTACACATACATACCAAATATGGGATCTGTCCAAGCTTCCCTTCTTGAGATATCGTGTTTACAAGGTAGGGCATCACGGACATACACACACACACGTACGTACACACACGCACATACACGCACACATATGCATGATTACAAAGGTTACGATTATCATCGAAACCAAAAAGAATTCCCTATGCAATAAAATAGTAAAGAGGACTTAGGCCTAGTTCCGAAATTTTGCATCGCCTACTGAGAACTCTCACACTCTCAGGAAAATTAGGGTCCGCACACAACGAGTCTTATGCTTATTTTGTGATTTTAGTGACACAGATAATAGGATTTTGGTCATTGGAAAATTGTTGCTCTGTTTTAGTGCTATGGTAGCTTAGAAGACCATAAGCGAATGTACGTAATGGTTGAATTCGCATTATCTTTATAGATTCCAATGTGTTGGGGAACAGTTTCAGTCACTGTGTCTAAACATGGTATAGTGAGTTGTTAGTTTAGTAATTGGTACACAACTACAGTATGGTAGGCAGTACACTCAATGTGTGTACCAATTGAATTTGCATTATCCTTAAATTTAAAAAATAAATGGGGAACTGTTTAATTCATTATATTTTAACATGTATAGTTGTTTGTTAATTTGAAGGCTCATAGGGGAAAAATGTTTGGGACCCAATTTGAGCTCAATTTTTGGGCCCCAATTTTTTCAATTCATTATCTAAACATGTGGTATATTTGTTAATTCAATGGGGACACTGTACAGATGGGCCTACATTTTTGAACCTGATTTGGACTCCATTTGGGGCCCAATACTAGATAGCCCCAATTTTGGTAGGCAGTACACTCAATGTGTGTACCAATTGAATTTGCATTATCCTTAAATTTAAAAAATAAATGGGGAACTGTTTAATTCATTATATTTTAACATGTATAGTTGTTTGTTAATTTAAAGGCTCATGGGGGAAAAATGTTTGGGAACCAATTTGAGCTCAATTTTTGGGCCCCAATTTTTTTAATTCATTATCTAAACGTGTGGTATATTTGTTAATTCAATGGGGACACTGTACAGATGGGCCTACATTTTTGGACCTGATTTGGACTCCATTTGGGGGCCCAATACTAGATAGCCCCAATTTTGGGGTCCCCAGCTTAGAGGACCCAACTTTTCACTTGCCCTAATTTCTTTGCAAGGAACCACAGTGCCCATTGGGCTCTTGTTTTTAAGTCAATTCACTGATGAATGGAACATATGCAAGAGATGTTTACGCTGCCTGATGGAGATATTGCTCTGAACAGGGCCGTAGCCAAGGGGGGGGGGGGGGATGTTCAGGGGGTTTTATGACTATTTCTTATTGAAATGATATTGGGCAAACCCTTCATCTTTAAGTACCATGGCATCTATCATCATTAATTACACACACTTGACAGAAGACCGTTAAGTTTTTAGGGCTTCATTACGGGATCAGTTGGTTACCTTGTGGCAGTAAACTACAGCGCGAGGGTCAATGAATTACGATACACATGCACACACATGCATATAGCGGCATGCTATTCAGATCTAACTTTTACTTGTTAGCCAATTGGCCAAGGACGTTTAAATGTTTTGGCGCTGCTGACAGAATATCACCAAGATGTCCCAGTAATTCCGGCATGCAGACGATAGGCCTATCTTGACTGACTCGACGAAGAAGCCAAGAAGGCTGAAAGTCCGTCTGTGACAATTTCTTCATCCTTGTTCTCTAGATTTGTTACCCTTGGATAATAGAAGTCAGTTTTATTGTTTGAGCTTCAGTCTTGAGCACTGACATTCTACTTAAATTAAGTACTGTTTGTAAAGTTTAAAAAAGTAACTAAAGTAAACCAATGTTTGCCATGGTACAGTACCTGTTCATTACACATGCACAGGTCCATGACAATCAAGAGATTGGAGGGTGTGTTGTACAGTAACAAAAACATGATGGCGAAAGAGGATGGCATTCACAGCGAACAGTCAGGCAGAAAAATTGGAAAGGTCATGAGCTGACATTACTTAACACTTAAGCAGTGTCAGTGCAAAACACTAGTTTCAACATGAAGTAAACAGCCTACTTCACTTACCGGAGAGTCTCTTGATAAATAACTACTCAATAAATAAAATGCCTCAGGACATTTTCTCAATTTATTTGGAAACCATGTATGTTTGGTACAATTAAACAAGCTCAAAATTAAACAAACTCAGCACATAAGCACATACGACCTATCCCAAAGCTCAATGCAGAAAAATGCATGCAAAATATGTTCTTGTATTTGTTTATGCCCCAGTCACACTATAGCAAATCGCGTACTGCGACTGCTTGCAACTGGGTCATTTTGAAAATGTTTGCTACATCTCCGCACGGACTGCATCGAGTTGCATTGAGTTTGGGACTAGTTGCATGGGTTACAGATGAGTCTACTGCGCTTATCGCCGAACATTCCCAACACAATCTGCGTCTAAACCAGCAAGTATACCACAGAGTGCAACAGTCTCATACTGTGCGGCGCCATGCTTCATCGTATGGCGCTGTACAGTGAACATCCGTCAACAAGCACAATACAGAGAACATCTTTTACCTCCCTAAAAACTGGTCCAAACGCTGCCTGCATGCAAATGAGCTGCGAACGTACTGCGAACATGGGCAACACCACGCAGCGGCTACTGCAAACTAGTATTCGCCCGTTTCCCCCAACGTATTCTCTACCGCGCCTGATTGAAACCTGCTGCAAACAAGTCTCAACACTTTGGAAGATTGACACAGCACTGCGACTGCACACACGGATTTCAACTATTCATACAACAGCCACCATAGGTCACGTTTTTATACACTTGTGGGTATGTCTGACTGCAAACATGCGCTGATAGTAGCAGTACATCGCAAAACGTTCACAGTAGATTGCCCAACAGTCTGCATACATTGCATGCCCTGTCGCAGCTCAGGCTCTGACCGTGTTGCGTGCATTCGCCGTCGTTCAACGATCAACGCAAGACAGGGCAGCACGTTTTGCAAATAGTTGCACGTTCTGGTTTGCAGACCTTTCGCAGTAAATCGCAGCACAATGCAGCCAAGTTGCAGTACTGTCTGCATCACACTCCTGCCCCGATTGTAGATGGCACTAGTTGCAAGCAGTTGTATGCCATTTGCAATTCCATGAGTTGCAGTAGTGTCGCAGACACATTTCTTCGTAGTGTGACCGAGGCATTACTTGATGTGACTACTACTTTTCAGTCAAGACAATAGGTTAAGATATTGTAAAGAGAAATAGGTTGGTGGCCTCCCTGGGAGTGATGCACACCTTGATCCTTAATTCCTCCTGAAAATAATGAGAGTATAAAAACTTGTCCAAATGAAAATGCCAATTGATTGCATCAATAATATACTAGTCATTCATAATTGTAATAATCCTTCAGTTGTGAAAATAAGAGTTGCATTAAGAAAGTGTAATGAGAAATGGACACTGGTGCAAGTACAGAAGTAGCAGCAATATTAGTTAACACAAATAAACTTCTAAATTATAGTAATCATAGAGAAAATACAAACTTTACATCACTCTCAACATGACTATAGTATCTTTCACTACGTACATAGGTCGGGTTTGCCGTGTGCTGTAAGATCCTAAGGAGCACTAGACCCCTATGGGTAACTTATGTGCACAAACAAGAGCAGCAAGTTGTCTTTGAAAGTGTGGGGCGGGACCTGGATGCAAATTACAAGTGCATGACTCCAGTCATCAGATGGAATCCTGAGGGAATGGCTTTAAGGGTGCCCATTCCTTTGAAAAATCATTATGTAAGGTCAGGGTCTCGAACAAGCAAAATCGTGCCACATGTTTGCAAATCTTTTTCAATGTAAGGTCATACACAACCATGCTTAGAGCAAGTATTTTTTAGATATAGTTGGCTAGAAATAGAAATAAAGATGAAAAATTGCATGGTGATGTTTATTAGACATGAAAATATTCTTGGCTCAGAGATTTACCAGGTATATTTTGAGCTACCTCCTCCCATTTTCATGAGGGGGATATATCCTCTCTAGCCCTATTACCTAACTAGGATCAGTTCCCCCATTTCCAAAATCTTTTTGTCACTGGTTTAAAAAAAATCATTGTACAGACTTCCAAATAGTCCTGCTACTTTGAGTACAGTTTTTCAAACACTATGACACCAGTCTGTAGTAAAGACACCATTCATTAGTACAATAAATTTATGTTCAAGAAACTATGAACTCTTTATGAATATACTTCAGTCACTCATAAGTTGCCATCTTGTTGCAAAATTATGTGAATGATAATGTCACACCTTTACATGTCACATAGTATTGCAGATGCACGTGATACATCATACATTTGGTGATACATTGTGTACAACAATGGTGGAATATTTGGAGTTATATTTGGAAAGAAGTAATACAAAAATGACACCATTGCTATCATGACTGTTGGCAAAAGAATTTACAGGAACCATAGTGGGTGTCTCAATTTCAACCTACACTTAGTGTACATCTATTTACAAACAGTCAAGACAATACTGGCTTTTATTTTTGTAATAACTTCTTTCCAAATAAACTTCAAACTTCCCACCATTGTTGTATAGCAGATTGCCAAAACCATCACCATCGCATAGATTCCTTGCCTGCCTTTGGCAAGGAATCAAAAACTATCTTTGAACTACAAGAACTATCTGGGAGGCTCTCGATTTTCTGTAAAGTGTAGTTGAAACTGAAGCACCTACTTCAGATTCTCCTTAAAAACATAACATTGACTAAACATTATGGTGAAAACATAATAAAATAACAATGAGACCAACGGGAACAGGAAAATCAGGTTTGCTCAAATGATCACCTCACATCTGGGTCATGAGGTGATCAAATTAGGGGATATATTTACCATCATATGTGTTGCTTCATTTATCTTATTGTATAATGTCAAAAGGGAATAGAAGTAATCCACTTAATGAGTTGTGATGGAATATGTATAATATACATGAAGTTCATGTTTTTGATCTGGTGACATCTTCCGACATTACTGACTGAAAAGTTAACAAAATCAAGTTTTAACATCATTGGAAATATTTCTTTTAAAAGCATTTGAAACACATGAAAAAGATGTCCTCTATATTTCCTTCCAATACAGTAATCAGTAAGAAAGTTACATAACATCATTAGAACCAAGATAAAAGTTACAAAGAAAATGATATTACATAAACAGCAATCTAGATTTCTTAACCTGTATACTTGAAAGACTACAAGAGTCATGTATCTCTTTTCTAGAGAGTCTCAAACATTGTAAAACAGCAAACCACAAAAGGAAGATTTGCTATAAAATTTTGAAAGGCAGGTTATTTTCAGAGGTTTGGAATACATCTGTGGACGTATATCTCAAATGTCATAGTTTGCCTACTTCTCCTCTTCTGTAGCAGCATACACAAGTCCTTTTTCATATTTTATATGTCTTGTATTCTACAGTTTCTTTGGCACAAAGAAATGTTTATAAACCTTGGTTAAAGCACAACACAACAGAATATTACTTTTTGATAATGTCATCAATGTTAATCTTAACTTTCAAGTTACATACATACATGAGTAACTAGGTCACTTTCATGATGACAGTGATGCCAAATATATATTCATGGAGGTGCAAATGTGAATTGAGAAAGCTAAATCAGAGAAACTTGCCAAGCATGATTAGTCAATTTCACATTAAAATTGCAAAAATATACCTATAGAGTAGAAACAAAAGTAATATTGAGGAATGATATGCCAGGAATATTACATGCAGCATAATTGGAAAGACTATGGTGTGGTACAAAGAAATCTTTAACTGTAAAAAAATATTAATTTCTTGTGCAGTTAAAAATATTCTCTGCTGTAATCACTCCATAATATATGAACTGATATGCTGTAACAATTGAAGTGTCACATTTAAGAAAAATATGAACCACTCCTATGCCAGGACATGCCTGATATAAATCAAGACTTGATGAATCAATGAAACTGGTACACAATTTGGTAAAATTAAGCAACTGGTGATTTTGGCAAAGTTACTGGAATTGCATTCAAAAGAACTTGGACATTTAGAAGAAAAAAAAATTACTGACATATTCTCCACAGTCTGACAGTCTCCACAATTTAGGAAATTTCAAAAGTATTAAAATACAAATAAGAAAGGAAAACATCATTTCAACTAGAGACTTCCACTAAATAAATTCTCTAAAAATGCAAAAACAGTTTGTAAGATCATTTGCTTCACAAGTACATAGAATTCATGCACAAACTTACCATCTGTATGTGATAACTTTCATATATGCATGTGGGTTGCTGTAAATGCATTCAAAAGAACTTGGAAATTTAGAAGAAAAAAAAATTACTGACATATTGGCAGACCACAGTCTCCACAATTTAGGAAATTTCAAAAGTATTAAAATACAAATAAGAAAGGAAAACATCATTTCAACTAGAGACTTCCACTAAATAAATTCTCTAAAAATGCAAAAACAGTTTGTCAAACCATTTGCTTCACAAGTACATAGAATTCATGCACAAACTTTCTATCTGTATGTGATGACTTTCATATATGCATGTGCTAAATTCAGGGGAATTGCACTGTGAAGTGAGTTTTACAAGATATCAAAAGATGAACAAAACAAGAAATATTGCTTCGACAAAACAACCAATTTAAGAAATGAGAAGTAGCAGAAACCATACGAAAAAAGTGTTTGAGCAGTGCTTGAAAAGGGAAAGACTTCACTGCTCTTTTCCATGCATTTATTCTAGGGTACAAATGAAGTTGTTTGATGTCATTGTGTAGAAACTGATGGCACATAAAATAATAAAAGGAGTATTCAGACTATCAAACTTTGGGTTGTTTTTTCTTTTGTCAACTTTCATAAAATGTCCAGTCTAGCTTTGCTGAATTAGATATCAATTTCAGGTGAACAGCAACTGCAAAGAAATGAAAATAATTCTGATCTATCCACCTCCTAGAATTTGTACCATAAGAGGGCTCTTTTAAAATAAAGGCTGTCTTCATGTTTTAAGAAATCATGGCAGAAAACATCAAATAGCATGTATGTGACAAAGTCTGTGACCAAAGCTACATATATCATTTGGCACAAATTGCTAAACCACAGAAACAATTTAATTTATGCAAAGGGAAGTTGAGAATCCTAATTTTTTTAGCGGATGAAAGAAAGCTCCACAGAAAATTCTCTGTTTTTGTATGAAACAAATTTATCTCAGTTTATTCAAATAGTTCCATCATGCTTAATGTACAAGAAAAGTGCATTTCTGATATATCTACCTAAGTATCAGAATTTTACAATAATACAGTTCTTTCAACATACATGTGATTGTTTTTGTATTAAAAAAGCAACAAAAGCAAAATATTAGAAAGAGTGTGTAAAACACCAAATCTGTGACCAGACCAACACCATGTGGTCCAAATCTAGACCAAAAAAAGAGAGAAATTATTCAAGATAAAACTATGCAAGAGGTAAGCTGAGAATCCTGAGTACTGCACTAGCCCTCTGAACATAGTAAACTGAACCAATCTTGCCCCTCCCCCAAAAAAATATATATATAAATAGTGATACTTTCATTTGCCTTATACCATTCAACAACATATCACCAACCATAGATACTCTATACTAACATCTTTCAGCAACTGCTCTTATGGCATGACACTTATTACAGACCACTTTGGTCTCAATTGGTGACAATTAAACAAAAATACAGGAGATATGAGAAAATATAACACCAGTTTGTGACAATTACCACAGCCAATGTACTAAACTATTCTTACGTGGAATTCCAAGTCTCATGATGAGAATCGAACAATAAAACCATTCACCAAAGTTTGCACATAATGTTACTAAAATTTTAAAAGGAACAACTATTGTAGATAATAAACAGTAAAATGTACATTTTCAGCTTTTCAACAGAATATCCCATTCAAAATTTTAATCAGTTACAGTTTGCAATTTGTGTTGATGTGCATTTCTCCTACTGTGTAATTATTTGACATTTCCTTAACAAGACAACAAGTTTTCCCATCTTCATATTCAGAATGCTACCTTGTTATCAAATAGGAGGTATAGTGAAATATTGCTGTTTGCTTCAAAGAAAAGACACAAAACTTCAAATTTAGTAATACAAGAAATTGTTCTTTACAATAACTTTAAGGGCATGATGAATTTTAACACTGTTCATTAATAGAAAGTGTTCTCTTGATAACCTTGATTGTTAGCTGAGATATCGTCATTCTTGGTCGGTTTCCTTCTAGGATGCTTCACTTTGAGTCTTTCACTTCTTCCTTTGCAAGAATTCTGCGGAGTCTATCAAAGAGCCTGAATCTTCATAATATTTCAAAAGTTTTTTCCACATGCTGCAGGTGCGTAACAAATTCTTATTGCCTATAAGTGAAAACAAAACAAACTATCATGGTAACTTTGTCAGTGCACCTTTATGACCATAGAATGCTATAAAGTTCTACAAAGTATCTGTTGTTGTAATTCTGTCAAACCAGACTTACCCGAAATAAAAAAAAATTAACGATGAACTTCAGCTCAAATCACATTAGCACCACGTGAAGCAGAATGAGAGAACACAAAATTGGGTATGTCGGCTAAATCAATGTGACTCAGATAAACACAACAGGGAGATTGACTGTGGTGGTGAGTGGTTCTACAAAGGTTAAAGCAACCCAAAACAATTCTTATTCACACAAAGCTACTTGCATTTGACAGACTTACCAGTAGCAAGCAAATCAGAAGGGTGATGAAGGGGGAGGGAGGGGCAGGTCACAAACAGCAATGAGTCAGATCAAGGGTCTTCTTTAACACAGATTAATATGGGGGTGCAATGCTTATGTGTATGCATATACACAGGTAAATTTGTGACGAACTCTCCAAGCTCTGTGTTTTGAGATCCCCACATGAGTGAAATGGCAACACTGCATATTGTTGAAGAATTGTGTGAGCATACTTATATACACACCTACACCCGCACAGCAAATTGGAAAACTGACAGCTATCATGGGCACTAATATTATTGCAAATTATACATAAACTAAGTACCACTGACACTTTTGTTCATTGTGTTTCAGTGTATTTAGGAAGGGGTATTCCACAAGCTTAAGTTTCCCATTAACATGCCTGATAATATAATAGTACATTTCATGTTCACCTTTGAATATTCTGATGAAACAAAATAAAATTCACAAATCTTTGTACTGTAATCCAAAATCTTCCAAACAGATGAAAGCATTGACTTGCTTCATGGTGCAATAGGCTGGAAAAGTAAGCTGGAGCTAATGATGACGTGAAAGCAGACTTCATGAGAACATTCTGTACAGACAGTATGGGGATAAAGTGGGTTTAGATATGACATGGCATGAGTGGGATATCTTAAGACAGCGAGATCAGCCATGTGGAGATATGTATCAGATTGAGGCAAAACAGAAGATAATTTTGACTTGTAACAGAAAGTTATACAAATATGCATTGCAGGTGCATGAACAAGGCTGGTTCATTGGTTGGCCTCATTGAAGGGAAAGAGAAATTTTGCATATTGCTATGTGGTACGATATTCATAGAAAATTAACATGTACTCACCCTACCATTTACATTATTTATTAACATTTATTGACTATGAACATTTATTAACATTAAAAGACCTGAGAACCACGAAAGAAAATCATATTCTCTGTCAATGGTGGTGACATAATTTCCAATAAACTGTAGTATGTCCTACAGGATCCCTGTCTTGACTGAAATACTGGAACTTACCAACGATGATAAGGCCTTGCATAGCTCTGGTTATACCAACATTCATTTGGTTCTCATCCTCGATGAAGCCCAGATTTGTTCTCCTCCAGCTCTTACCTGGAGTCTCCGGGATCTCTTCTTCAGGTAATGATCGAACAGTAGACAATATCACGTAGTCCCATTCACTACCTGTCATAAATTTGGATACATATAGTTAGGCTACCAATACATATAGCCATACCACTGTATGTGTCAGGCCACTGAAGGGGGACAAATTAACTTTTTGTTTCTCCCATAATTTAAACCATATGGTAAAACAAAAAATCACAGAGGTCTGCAGTGAGGGTGTCAGGATCTAGGCACTATACCTTTAAAAATTGATCAACTTAAATGCAGTTTTTTTTTTTATGAAGCTATACTTTTGTTCACTGCAAATTTTTGTACTGCTGTAAGTTGAGTTTAGGGTTCTTGACTTTGGGTGTAATTCTGTCAGTCATCTTATTATCTCCACATAACTGCCACCATCTTGATACTCAGAACTTTCCTCTGACATTTGAATATCTTTGTATAGATGATATATGAATACATCAGGTGTACTTATTGCTGTACATCACATGAACAAGAGCACCCAGAGGTAATCAGTGCAAAATCCTGCACTATTCAAACCGTTTGATCATGAGCTAGTATAAGTTGAAATTGGACGGAGAACAGGAATGTGTAGGCTTATAACAGCACGAATGGCATTGGTGAAGCATGCCAATAGCATACTAAATACAGAAATTATCATTACGAATGTTACATTTCTTATGATGTTCTTTTAATGTTTATCACTAAATGGATTGACTGGAATGAAAAGAGCAATAAAACATCAATTTCTGTATTCATGATTGCCAAAATACAATATGGCTTACACAAGGTTGAATCATTACTTCCTAAATTTTCACTCACATTGACACACATGAATGCTTTCACAAAACAATAATGAAAAGAAACTTCATAAATAGTAACAAATTTCATACATGTGATAGAAGAACCTTTGAGTAATAAATGACTTCTGGATAACACCCATATGGCTGTTCCATTTTGTATTTGAATAACTGTCGCCTAATTGTCTGAACTTGAAGCAAATGCCATTCCATATCCAAAAGGGACACTTAAAAGGATTCATAACTGGAAAGCAATCTGCCAACAAGGCAGAACAACAACTGACAATAAATGAAATTCTCTCATCAGAAGTAGCAGCTGTACAAACCAGGGTATATGCACCAAAAAAGCGGTGCCGAAAGATGGGAGGAGAGGGAGGAGGATTCTGCTTAGATCTAAATCTAAACAAGGGTTATGCACAGAACTTTCAGCTAACATTTGCCAGTGTTGGAAGTGTAGTAAATTGTCATGGAAGGACTAATATGTAGGCAGAGTTAGTATACACATTGAGGATGATTGTCACCTATGATTAATATGCTATTTTCATGAAAAACATGGGAAAGCATGGCTAGATCAGGCCTTGTGTTGCATTACTTTCAAATATGAATTTTCAGACATCGTACTGATGTAAAGAAGTTTCTTGTAATGTTCACCAACTCCTGCAATGTTTGCAAAATGTCTCATCTCGCTACTTTCAGCAGTCTTGATACTGAAGCCACAAAAACACAAAGACAGACTTGTTTATCATAATACCAACCCATTGTCTTGTCCAACACATATTCTTGTTTTGACTGCAAACAAGTTTATGTTACACTAGCTCTTGGCAGGTCTGTGGGAGAGCATATGTTTGAACACTGGTAGGAACGTGGAAAACAATTGCTGATATCGATGCTCTTACTGTGGAGTGTAATCATAGTAATTTTTCGTGATATCTTTAATACAGTTTTTTGGTATTTTTTTTCCAACTAGTTCCAAATTTTTCTTCTCAAATTCTTTTTTTCTTTTTCCAATTTCTGTTGCGATTTTTTCTAAATGTTTTATTCATTTTTTTTTTTGGCCCACCTCTGAATTTCCTGCGAGTACCGCGGATTTTCCACGAAACAGGTCCAGACAGTTTGCAAGGTTTTCCAACCCTGACATATGCCATGATGCAGTGATACTCAACCCTTCATAAAAATACTCATCTACAGCACATGAATATTACTATTGTCCCATAATGGGACATCAGTGCAATAAAATTACATCATCATCATGTCATGGCATGTTTCAGTAACATTTACCCGGTATATTAGTTTCAAATATGCCTATCACGGACCATTTGGGTGGAAAATCGTGGCAGACTAGCTTCTTAATCGTTTAAAACAATCATCAGTACATTTTTCCTGTACAGTACAGGTCAGAATAAAATGGACGTTAGTAGCGTCAAGCATTGGAAATTTTGCGTTAGAAAATAAACTTCCCAGCGATACGAGTTTAAAGTAAGTAACGATCACGATAGTTTCGTTACTATTGTTAGAAGGCTGCTCTACTGCTAGTAACGCTAGGATCATTAATTGCAGTAAATTTCTGCTCTTCCTAACGCTGCTAGCGTTAACTGCGTTACACCAACTTAAATTTTGTAACGTCGACGTAAGCTTTGGTTTGTACACTTGACAGCACCTGCAGTAACGATCTGGCCGCACCGAAGCTCGTATTCTACGACGTGATGGTTTACGGCCATCATTTGCACGCATGTGTTCAAAAGTGTAACAGGTGAAAATCTCTCTTAATCAATCGGCCAGCACTTAGTAGTAAACGTCTTTCTACAGAAGCTGCCCGTTGTCACTGAATTAGTGCATAGTGCCCTAATACAAATTTAATCAAATCCTATATTGTGAGAGGGAAAATTTTTGAAGTACCGACGTAATTCTGCATAAGGCATGCGCTAGTTTAACAGAAATGGATGTTAAAAACTTCCTGATTGGATCGACGTTCAGCAGCCAATCAGCAATCACGACACACTCAATGCAACTTTTGTTTGTGTAGAAATCCTCACGCACACTTAAGTCAATGGACTTCCCCCATTGAGCTCATGTTATGATCACGCAAGTGTCATTGAACGTTGGTATGGCAGTGAATCAAGGGTGTTTGGACACAAATATTTTATACTACCAATTTTTTTAAAATATAGCTTAAGTTAATGGCCCGTGTGTGTTGTCTTCCTTTTAATAAAATTATTTGTAGGTCTACATAAGAGTGTCATGAAAATGTATCATGTGAGCCTCTTTACTTTCTTTCCACTGGCTCTGAGGTCAAATACTATACTGAGTGTTCTTTTACTACTGTTTAGACAATCTGGCAAGAAACATTTAATGAACTGATGAAAGGGGAGGTGTACCAGGGTTGGGAAAGCTGGTAAAGGTGAGAAGAAAATTCACCAAATCAAACAAGAAGATATTGCCCCTCCTTCCCCCTTGGCATGAACACTGCTCCATACCACTCTGAAAGATACTAAATGACTGAACAACACACTGTAGCTGAGTGTGAAATATAAACCCATCGACTAGAAGGATCAAAATTAGTTTGATGACTTTGACAACTAAATAACAGTCATACTTAAACACAAATGCAATTCAAAGGATAATTTTGGTTACTGTCACCAACCATCTGATCCTTCTAGTTCCGGCATTATTTAGTAGTTATGGTGCAGCAGCTCATGACCTCGCCTGCTATGTTAGAATAAACATAGCAGCCATTATTGGCTCATCAGGATGGGTTTGCCATGGCTCCTTGCACGAACAGTGAATATGAACAAAGCAACACAATGGATTAGAATGAGATGTTAGAGATAACAAGAAGGCCCCATGATTATGAATTGCAAACTGGAATGTCCCTTGCTTCCTTTCAAGTGAAACTTTTAAAGCATAATAACTGAACCTCCAAGCACTGGCTTGAGCAGGCAATGATTGTAAATTTAAAAGAAAGCTAATAAAGGCAAAGTGCACAGTGGGTGCAAGGGGGATTGTTGGAACACACAGTATGACTCCCAGCTCCTCTGGCCCACAAGTATTGCTATATAAGCAGCATGCTGCCAAGTGCTGTATGTCCTGGACTTCAATTTTACAGAAAGGGCATCAGTGTCCCAAACATATTTTGTTTTAATAACCCCCCATTATTAACTTCAGGCCAGGAGTAAATTTTCCATAGTGAACAAGGAAAATGGACTTTTATTGACACAGCAGCATAAGTTCTTGTTTACAGACTAGGCTGGTATTCAAAAACAAGGGGTGGGGGTGAAGAGATAAGTCCCTTTCAAATTTGGGGGACATCTGCAATGAAAAAAAAATGTCAGTTTGTCTTTATTTAATAGGTCCATGTGGGCTACATGGGTATTCCATATTCTGCACAAAAGGGTATAGTCATTTAATAGTCCTGTCCCTCCTAGACTATCAATATAGCCTATATCAAATATAGCCTACATCATTTAATGACATACAATTACGAACTATTGTTAAAGCAAATCCAATGTTTTATATGGATGAATTGTTTTTAGTCAAGAGACTGTTCAGGCTTGGATAGGCCAGACATAGTCATAACAAAAAGTGGTATGCTTGTATAGGCTAGGCAGAATTTTAAAAGTATTCAAATCAAAAAGAAAAGTTATTTCGAATAAAAATAAGACTGCATGTTAATTTAAACCATGCGTAAGCAAACACGCAGCACAGTGTGATACTGTAACTTGCTTCAATCTATTCTGCCCTTAAAGTTAACCTATCACTTGTCTCCTGTTCTTGTCCCAAAACAGGAGATTAAATAGCCTATCTACCCAAGTTTGTAATAGTAGCCTCATTCAACACTCTACGGCACAAGCTGGTTCCTACGTAACTGTCAATATACCTTTCAGAGCAGTTCACAGTAGCACACATTATGCACTAGGCTATAAATAGATGGTACAGTTGTTCAGTATTAACTAGAATTATTGTGTCTATAGCCTAGGCCACTTTTCATACAGTGGATGGGTAAAGCTACGAAGCTGGCTAACTCACAGGCAGTTTCATATCTAATGATGACTAACGTTCATGTTATCTGGTGGGTACGTAGCCAGCTAGACTTACAAACGTATATGCACCAATTAACGTTAAAACTGCCTGTGGCCTAACTTAATTACGACACAAAGAGACTTGCTGGGCTTCTTGGCTTTGCACATTTTTTGTTTTGATTCTAGGTAAACAATACGCATACCACACTTTATCTGAGTAAAATACTTCATAACACTGGCAAAACCTAAGAGCCTAGGCTACACAGTGTCTCCATAGCCTGCACATACTAAATTTGGGCTAACGTTAGAGACAGGAACTCCCCGGTTAGAGTTTTACCGGGCGATCTTTTTCACGGGGTGCATGCTAGGTCGAGGCATTGTATTGTCGATATGAATTGGTGTGTGCTAACTTTTAACCTACTCAAAATAATTGTTAGCCGCTATAATCAAACCATCTCAGAGTTTTACGATGGGCTTTCTACACTGCCTAAAGTTAAACTGATTCTGCAGAAAACTAAGCGCGATAACCTACTACTTCTACCACTAGCTATACTGTACTAGACTGTACGAAAAACCTGCAAAATGCCCGTACCGTAAGTGATGTAGCATGCTCCTGCTGCATGCTAGCTCGTAGGCCGCCCAGCCATGCGAAATTAATAACGCAGCTATCTCAAGTAGTGTTAACTAAGTTGCTATGTACCGTTTTCGGTATATGTCAAAAAGGTGATGCAGTTGTTGACCATTTTTTCTTCTAACGCAAGTAACAATGGAATCGTTACTTGAAGTGAAGATTGCAGGTGCAGAGAGGCCTAACGCTGGTAACGATACTCGTTGGTAACGAAAGTATCGATAATTGCGTTACCATAGGTTCCATGGTAACAAAGCTATTGTTAGCAAGCGGAATTTTCTAACGCTTAACGCTGCTAACGTCCGTTTTATTCTGAGCTGTACTGTAGTTCTAGTACTGAGTCTAAACAACAGGTAATAGTTGCATTTTAATGAAATAAGTACACAAATTTATGCAACTCCTTGGTGAAACATTTTAAACATGCATGCAAATGTGGTTTAATTTGTTCATTCTACCAATAATAATAATTACCTTGGCTCTTGATGATCGTCTGAACTTTCACATTTTTGTAACGAGTCTGCTGTAACCTCTCATATATATAATTGCACTGGAGTTTGTACTGTGATAAAATGGCTAACTTCTGCGGGTCCAAATTATAGTTCTCCATCAGGGATATTGCCAATCTAACCTGTAAATATGAGATTATAATAAAGAAAATACATCCGCTTTACAATTACAGAATGCATTTATATTTTGCTGACGGATACATTATCTTTTTGGCTGTAACTGTAATCTTCACCAACGACAAATGCAGGAACAATAACGGCAACATACTGTAGACCTTTGGATTCCATACATTGTTTCTGGTAGTGTTTCTGGTAGTGGTTGAGGAGGAGCAGGAGCAGGAGCAGGAGGAGGAGGATTATATGTGATACAACTTCAACTTAGTACCACACAATCTGTAGAATTTTGCATTTTGCACGGTTTCATAAAATGGTCCACATGCTTCATTTAGACCCTGGACCCAAAACAGTGAACTCCCCTAAGACACCACAACCATAGTAGCAATGTGATATGTAACCTTAGTTATAAAATCTGAGGAGAAGAAGCAATTGCTCTAAATTCAAACACTGGGCCCTTTGGACCACCCATGACCCACATGTGACCTCTCACACCCAAATTTTGTACACTTGCTGAGGGCTCATAACCCAAGGATCATTGTCCCCAAGTTTCAAGAAAATGCATCAAACTTAGTCCAAGGGAAAGAGCAATTCATAGCAACTGTACCAACATATACCAAGTATAAAATCTCTCTAAGCATCATACCTTGAAATATTGAGTTAAGCAGGTTTTCTGAGTTTTGCCACATGTCCCCAGATGACCTTTGACCTCCACCAAAAACAATAGGGCACACCATCTCAATATGGCAACCTGAATACCAAGTTTGACTTTCATCCGATTTTTCCCTATTGCGGTAGAAAAACCAAAGCAAGTGTCACAGACACACACACACAAACATACACTAACCAGACTGCACAGATCCAGTCTCCTGACAAAAGTAACCAAAAATTCACACTCCAGTATTCCAATTGACCAACTTTACATAAACACCTCTACATAATATAACCATTTACAAAAAGTGGGCTGGCAACTTGCAAAGTTAAGCATGCATGCATGCATGACCTACTATAGCTTGTAAAAAGCTTTTACTGAGTTTTGTAACCTGCCATATTGCTTACAAAAGTTAATGATTTCTGGTATCGCTAACAATAACTTACAATTTGATACCATCAGTTACTGTCTAATATGGATCCACCACTTACAACTTCTTTTGCTTCGATGAAGTTTCTTCTGGAATTTTCGTTGCCTTCAGCTGTTTTGACTGTCTGTGAATCTTCTACACCTTCAATGTGGCAAAAGACCCTTGGTTTGTGGTCACAGCCTGGCCAGATATTGTAGGGCAAAGTTAGTCTACGTGTGTGCACTGATTTATCAGTTTCCAGTAGGTTACCATAAAACTCCTTAGATGGAAATGCACAGATGTCTTTATGCTGCAAACAAATGCAAATTAAATTGAGAACATGTTTGATTCTCAAGACCAAAGTGCAAAATGCATTTAGGTTTTACTGAATCATTTCACAACATTTCAGAGTGAATGTTTGTGACTATACACGACTCTTGTATGCTGTATGTTTCCCACTACTATTGTATGACAAAAAAAGGGCCATCTAAGGAAGCAGTTGGGACCTATAAGCTTATAAACCCTGCTGACCCCTATCACCTTAACCAAAATCAATGCAGCTATTCAATAGAAAAATTAACCACAGCAAATATGAAAACTGTCCATGCTTCCTATCTTGAGGTATATCGTGTCCAGATGATTTTCAGTGTTATAAATCTCTGGTACACAAGAATGACACTTAAGCTCGATCTACCAAAAGTAAGAGGATTTGTGTCCAAAATATGGCAAACATAAACAAATATGAAAAATACCCCCAAGTTCCTGCTTTAAGATGTTGTGATTACAAGGTTTCCAGGAGTTGACCTCTGGTGATGTCACATGACCTTTGACCTGTACCAAGCCACAAGGTCAATCTACCTTGTATGTGCTGGACATGCCAAGTATCACTATTACTCCCCCCCCCCTTAAAATGCATTGGTAGCAAAGTTGACAGTTTTAATCTTGTGTGACCTCAGATAACCTTTGACCTCAACCAACAAAAACAGTAGGGGCTTTTTCCTACCTGATATAACACATTGAAATCTTAAAGCACTATATTAAAAGTGTCCATGATTCCGAACTTGAGATGTCATTTTTACAATATTTTCAGTATTTGGCCTTTGGTCGACCTCAGATGATCTCCATAAAAATAATAAGGCTCTGATCTACTAGATATGCGGCATCTACATACCAAGTAAAAGAACTGACCTGACTAGCTTAAGGTATTGTGTCAGCAAGCTAAGTGTCACAAACATATGAGCACAAATGCACAGACTGGCCTGCCAGTACACCCATATACACTATGCTTATACTGCACCACCAACATTTGGCACCGGTGCTTTCAGTATGTCAGTACCTATACCAAGTGGGGCACCAGTCCATTTTAGATGTTGAAAGTGATAACAAGCAGGAAAAACCATAGCAGTTCTTTGCTCCCTATATTGTTGCAGTGAGTTATTGCTATGTGCTTCACATAGACCCACTGATTTTCTGTGCCAAAAAAATGGGGAAATTCCAGTGTGGACTTTCCAAATTCTGTAAATTTCTGTGCATAAAAAGCAATACATATTTTGTGAAATTCTGTGTTGCAAATATACAACAAAGATTCTATACCTGCTGCAGGCACACGGAGGTAGACAATCTTTGCTAGTGAAGGATGAAACCATTTCAGCGTGAAGAAAGTTCAATCAGTAAAAGGTCATTGATTGCTTCAAAAGTTATTTCAAATGTTGCTTATGTCATGTATTTACCAAATTATACTACATACATTTTTTGAAGTTAAAAGATACAAGTGAGTCTCATGAAAAGGAAAAATAGATTGTGGGGAAGCCCTCCAAAAATCGTATCCTAAGGTGTTGAGAAGTACATCGAATAGCCTAATCACCTCCTCTACCTTGGTAATTGGGAATACCATCAACATACCCATCAGACTGAACATTCAACTACTTAAATTACGGAGTTCATATTACTTTAAATTTAATATTTTATTGTCTATCAGTCGTAGCCATTGGCTTAGAATATTTTGGTTAAAAGTTTAAATTTGTGCTTGTGGAAGATGGCTTACTTGAGGATTGTGATATTATATGGCTACATGAGTACTGAGTAGGGTTACTATCTGTCCCAATTGATCACGATTGTCCCGTTTTTTTAAAGGGACTGCTATTTTAATTAAAGCTCAAATCATAAATACAGTACTGTACATGCTGTTGTTATAGATAGTGACTAATTTTGCGAAATATTTTCTACAGAGGATCTTCCTAGGCTACAGAACACTTCTTGACATAATAACATGAAATTTATAAAAATCTCCAGGTTTGAGATGTAATGTCCAGGTTTTCTTAAGAGAAAATTAATGATCTCACAGTTTACCATTTTTGAGGATGGTACATTTGCATGCAGTTCACATCACACAAACCTCACTGCAATATAAAAATACCTGCAAAGTTTTCATTGCATCTTGAAGAAAAGACTTGTCATTACATTCAATACATTCACACTTAGAGAGAGACAAAATTTGACATCAGTGGTGTGCAAACTGCAAGGGTGGGTGGGAACTCACCAATAATGAGTTCATATAATCTTTCAAGGGCAAGGTACTAAGGCATCATGTCATAAGTCCAAGCACCGGCGGCCGCATTTTGGCCACGGCAATCCCGCCGCTTGGTCGGCAATGCCGCGGGAATGATGTGATTAAACACAAAAGACCTTCTTAGCAACGAGCATACGATGAGCCCTTGAGTGCTGTGGACCGTTATATTCATACTTGAACAAAAGCCTGCCCTTTGAGGCTTGAAGGAATGTTAGTATTGGGTGCCGCTGGATTGCCAATGTAGCCACGGCAGCCGTGTGATGTAAGCGTTTGATATGCGTCTAAATAAAACATACTGTTGTGAAATTTTTTGACAAAACAGTTAGTATTGGATGTTCGAATTTGCCAAACCATTTTTTTCATTTGTTACAGTAGGCCTACATGCAACGTGTTTAACATTGGACAAGTCTTTCTGAAACTTCAGGGAAGCTAACTTAGGCCTAGGTTACTTCGAAAGTAAGAAAACATAGGCTACAAGCTCAAATCCGTTTTCCAGTTGAAAATTCGGTTTGTACACTCTGCCCTAGTTTGGTGACTTTAATACCATGATAGTAGCAAGGCCATTTGTAGTCGGTCAAATCTTATCTAAAGCAGTCCTTGTTTGCTCGTTCTATTTATACACAAATCAAAGAACATGCCAGCCTGTTGCTATTGTCGGCAGTATTACGACAGGCTAGGCGACATATAAGCCTGTACAGCATATATTCTTCTCTCTATACGTAATTACAAATATTGAAAAATCGCGATCGCACACTAAGTTCAGTACATGTTCTCCCCCCCCCCAAAAAAAATTAGTTCAACAAAGCGTTCGGGCATATTATATATCTTTTTCAAGCTCAGTTTATACGTAGCCTACATCACATGATAGAAACGTTATGCAGACTCTGTGCAACCAAAAAAAAGGGAAAAAAAAGCAGAGGTTCAGCAGTAACGTGAATGCTTTTGCTCATATTTCTGGGATTGCTGACGATATTCGACGATTTCAGCAAAATGCATGGTTGAAATATCAGCAAACACTTAATGTGTGGAAAGATTTTGATAACAGTGAAGCAAAAGTTGTTAGAAGGTTCGGAAAAGAATTCGGCAAAGTATACGACGCTAAAGACCTTTTTAGAGAGCCGAACCATTACGTACGAGCTGACGAGCCTAACCATACTTGAGAACGAAGAAGGGTACCACAAAAGGTGTTACCAAGTCTCCCAAGGCTAGTTTGAAATTAAGCTGATTCAAACTTCGCCATAAACGAAGGGTTGACCATTTATTCTGTTCAAGTTTAAATTCATCACATCATTCTCTAACAACTCATTCTAATGCATGTTTTTTTTATAAAGTTTAAAGTTTGTGCAATGAGCCATGCCAAAACCCATCCTGATGAGCCATTAAAGGCTGCTATGTTTATTTTATCATAGCAGGCAAGGTCATGAGCTGCTGCACCATAACCATTAACATTTGCCGAAACTAGGTGGATCAGCATCCATGAAAACAATGGCAATTTTTTCGCCCAAAGGGCAGGCCTGCAGTCAGCAGCTAGGTAATATAAACAACTATACTATTCAATGTTACACGTTTGACAAAACTGATCTGGTCGATGACACCAGATATATATTGCTGAAAAATAGTTTTTCAGTCATATGAAGTCATGCTGATCCTTCTAGTCGATGGGTACAATATTTTCCCTATACTGTCAGTTTAGTGGGTCATGAAATAGGGTCTACATGCTGTTGAGTCATTATATCCTATCACATTGGGGTGACGACTGGTATCACTTGTGTTAATGTGCTGCATACACCTGTTGTAGTTTATTTCATCTCCCCCTCCCCCCCCAAACAAAATAAAGAGGGTTGGGGACAGCCTCCTGAATCTACTCATGTGAAGAAAGTTGGGACCGTCCACTCCACCCGCTGCTCAATCGAGATATTTGAGGTTGAGAGAAAAAAAAAAGGGGGGGCGGTTAATTCATGAGTGTATGGGCGATACAAATATGAATGCAAGTGCTGGTCAGAGGAGGAGGGTAGCAACATATATCAAAGGCGCATACCCCTATCAGCCCTCCCAAGTGACCCTTATCTACCGCTAATGGACCAATCGAGACAAAAATCAGGGCACATAAAATGCAATGTAGGATTAAAAAGTATCTATTTACATTTTGAAGAAATGGACGTATTCATAATTAATGTGTTACATCACAAATATTTAATGACGAATACATAAAACCAACACAGAAGAATAAACAGCCTACTGCTTTACTACATCCATAATGAAAAAAACTGACCCTACCCTTCTTGTAACCACAATAGATAACCTCAAGTATTTTTTACATCATGCCACGGTGACATGCTTACCAACCTATACTGTTAATGATTCACACTGGAACCACTTAATCACTGAAACCAGTTCAAGCCCAACCCAGCAGGCCATAGCAACTTTCCATAATTCATAAGGATCACGGGTGGTGGTTTAATATTTCCTGTAATTGCCCAACACACACCGCTCTCGGCCTAAGTTATTCTTAAGAAGAGAGAGAGCTGCTACAGCAGTCTACTGACCTAGCGCGCGTACGGCTTAGATTACATTGCATAGGCTTTTCGTCCTCATTGAAAAGTGAGTGATACTGCAAGCCTAATGAATAATGACACAATAACGTGACATAAGTGGTTACAAAGAAACTCTTCACGTTATCACTACAATACCTAAAATGTTGAATATACAACCGAAGCAAAATATCCCCACTGCCAGTCAAACACACAGTTACATACGGTGCTAAGATAAAATTGATGCTGCTGAAATATTTGTAAATTACCAAAGGCGTATACGAAATTTTGTAAATTTACACATGACAAAATGGCGCTACACTGTGTCAGAAACGAAGACAACGTGAGTGAAAGCGTTGCCAGATAGGAATTGTTAGAAAACAACGGTACAGTAGAAATTGTCACTACAGATACGACATCTAGACGTGAGGAATGTGATCACTGAGTAACGATCGTTTTGTCGTTAAAATTGAAACTATGCAACACTTTTAAAGAAACTACAATTGATTTTCTGGACATTTGTCTCAAGATATAAGATGTTCATAACTTTCACGAACATACGTAGGCCTACAACTGGAACTCACAAAAGTACCCTAAGTGAGAGGGGGGTAGGATGAATTCTCTTTGAACGTGTAGACTATAAATTACGAATAAACGAGTCATCCATTACACAGAGGAAGGAACCCACATATTTGAAAAATTGATACCGGGTACAGACTGGAATTATCATAGGGGAATATTGTCATGGAGGTGGATAAACCACCTAAAGGATATGCCACTGCATAATAGTTCACATCTACAGCCGCCCAGCACTTACTTACTTAGCTTGCTATCAAGTTTGCGACATTTATTGTTTACAGCATCCTTCAAAACCTTAAGCATGCGCCTTTCAGTACACCCAGGAAAGTTACACTCGGCACTTGCAAGTAGTGCCTTGAATTTCCAGTGATCACTCAAAGACATCTTAATTTTGATCTCGAATCCACACACTGTTCTCCCACCAGGGTAACTGGCTTTTCCAAGGTTCCCAACTTTTTTCTTTGGGAGTACCATTTCACATTTACCCGGTGCCACTGAGTACACACACACACATAGGCTACATACACTTCCATTCCAGTCACTTTATTCTATAAAAATGTGCAGTACTTACCAATATTCTTTGACAGTTCAATTCAACAACGACGTTCCTATATTTAGGAAAACAACCACTTACCCGCCCTTCCCTTATGCTGGACGGTAAACATTCTAGAAAAAATTGGTCTGGCCTATTGTTGAAATGGCTACGGGCACGATATGAAAACTGGCAGCCTGTGTAACATAAACTAGGCATTTATCATTCATGGTTCCCCGGAAGCTGTTCTTATTCAGTCCAATGCCAATACGTAGTTTTGTGATTAAATTAATTTTGAATGAGTACAAGATCTGACTGGGAAGGGTGAGAGCAACTGGGGGGCAAGGAAACAATCTGGAGGGGCAAATGTCCTCTCATGCCCCCCCCCCCGTAGCGCCGCCACTGGTGAGTGGGGGCTTTCGTTCGAACCCCTTAAATCCACCCCCCTCCCTGGATACGGGGGAGTTGTCTCTCTTCATGTGTGAAAACTATCTATTAGTAACATGTGTTGTTACGAAGGTCTAGTTTTGAATCAAATTTTACTTTCAAAGTGCCGCATTGCATTATGGAATATCTGTGATGTCATACCAGATAATCCAAGGCTTTTCATACAGCTAGATGATGCAGCCAATCCCCTTATTATTGTCTTGATTCTTGAACGTAATCCATGTAGTACAATGTTTACAACGTTTGATTACCGCTGATACTTTTTCGTTGCAAAGATACAGACTGTTATAACATGCCATAGCGTGTTTTAAGTAACAAGATCTATCAACCTTTTGCATGCCGAGTCTCTTCGCACCAGTACAGTCGAGTCTCGCATAGAACTGTGTAGCGTATCGAGTGACAACACGAAAATTCGATGCAAACAAAATGATTGATATTTGTTCAAAATCAAAACATTCCATGAAACGTTGGACACGTCATGTAAAGCAAACACTATTGCATACATTTTTGAAGTTAGAATGTCCCGAAAAGTCTGGTGAAAAGCAAAATGTAGGATCGTGTACAGCCTTCCGAAAATTTCTTAACTCATGATATCCTAACGTACGTAGTGGGTGTATATCGAATAGCCTAACCACCTCGGCGACGTTCTGTAAGTTGTGGACTTTCAGATTTTTTTCAACAAACATTTAAATGATAATTTTTGGTTTTGATCATTTACCCTAGTCACTTAAATATATTTAAATGAAAGGTTTGAAGTAGGGAGCTGACAGAAGTCTTCCAGCTCCGTGTGAGAAGAAAAAGATTGTTGGCATCCTGAACGGTGGTGATTATAGAAATGTACGTTCACATTTGAAATTCCATGGGTTGTGATATGTTCGTTGTCGCTTTCATATCGTGCAGTGCGCGTAGGTAGGCCTAAGCTTGTTTCTTAATTGGCATTGTATGTTGTAAAGATATTATACGTATAATCCTCTGAAAACATTTGCTTACGTTTTTTTTTACATACTGTAACTTGAAAAATAGTTGTCATGAGTAAATAATACGGGCATTTGTTTACTAAAGAAAGGTAATTTTTCGCATTTTTGTAAAGATTGAACGTGGATGGCACATTTGGGACACACATTTGGATGGATTTATTCACCAGATATTTTGGTGCGTAATCATCAAAGCAATGACCGTATATACACTGAAGTATATAGTCTGCAAGCTTAAGCTGTACGCGAAAAATGTTACAGTTTGACAATGAGAGTTTTGCTAAAGTTTAAAAGCTGAAGTTAAGCGAATTTAAGGTTAGGCCTATCTCACAGCACTAGGAGGATATATAAAAGAACGCGGGCTCCGCGAACCTAACGCTAGTTTAATTTTACAGGTAGCTGCGGTAGCCGCGGCCAGAAACTTTACAGATACATCGGTGACTATATTTCATGCTTCAATGAACACAGATAAAGCACAGTGCAAGGTAGTGTGCTCATTATCTCTGGAAGTAAAGATGGACACGATATAATCTCGTAATTGTTAGGTGTATAATCCTAGCAACACAGCATAGCTGCGGCTCCCGCGGCTTTGCTGCGGCTACCGCGGGAGCCGAGGTTTTGACATGGTGCCTAAGACAGTTTTTTTTTTTTTCACACAATGTACAACAAGAGTGAATCAAAGGAAACATAAACATCTTTTAACAAGAACTACTTCATACAAGATGTGAATATCTGAAAGCGGTATGTGCAATAAATAAAAAATCCAGCTTTATAACTCAATAATCCATGTTTATCATTACATAATCCAGGTCTATCACTCAACAATCCTGAACTAACAGTCACTAAACCTGGATTATCGATGGTTAATCCAGATTTATTTGTCAAAAATCTAGGTTTTTCAAAACTGCAATTTGATAAACCTGGATTAATGGTCAATATATAAATCTGGATCATCTAGCGATAAACATGGATTATCGAAATTATTTTATAAACCTGGTTAATTGCCCAAGAGTCTAGGTTTAAAAGTGACAATCCAGGATTATCAAGTGATAATCCAGGCTTATCACACATTAAACACTTTGAACACAATTTGAAAACCTGGATTATCTCTGTTGAAAAACCTGGTTTATTGCCTACATGTATTTTTACAATTCAAAAATCCATGTTTATCAACTGGAAACTTGGATTATTGATTAGGAATGTTGGATTTCCAGTCAAAACACCTGGATTATTGAAATGCCTTTTGAGAATCCAAGAGTATCACTTGTTAAACCTGGTTTATTGAAAACACTTTGACACATGTGGAGTGTCTTTGATAACCCAAATAAGTCAACTGATAATCCAGGTTGATCAGTTGAAAATTCAGGTTTTCTGTTCAAATACAGTTTTGAGAAACTTGGATTTTCAGCAATAAGCCAGGATTATCACTGATAATCTAGGTTTATCAACTGACAATCCAAGACGATGGAGTGATAAACCTGGATTATCCAATTATAAACCTAAATTTTCTACTGATTGCACATTAGGCTTGCCATACATAGTCACTGGGTAGATTAATCTGCCACTGAGAGAGATACAATTTACCTGATTAATTGCAATATCAACTCACCATACGATATTGAGTTGGCAATGTGTATGCCTTTTCTTCATGCTTTTCCATCAGTGAAATGTCTGCTTTAAGCTGCTTGACACGAGGCTCCTGGATAATTGGTCTGTGTAAGTTTAACAAACAGAGTCTGTCAATACTCAAACGATCAGTTGATGCATCAGTGATATGGTTATTTAGAACTGACATTACAACAACTTGCATTGGTGGTGATTCCAGGTGACTAGCACTTTTCGCTTAAAATACCTTAGCCTAATCTGCCCAGTGTAATAGTTTGATAAGAGAAACTTGAACTGAATGTCTCAAAGCACAATGTTCAAGCAACCATTGTTGCAAATGTCAAATCAATATAGTCAGAAAGTAATGCAATCACCACTGCCAGCACACTTTGATGAGTGCTTTTACTTCTATCAGTGAAAGAATAAAATAGGGCAATTTTATGATCATACATGAAAGCAGTGAGGGACTCAAGTCTAATTGTTAGCAGAGAGTGTTATTCAACACAGCTGCCAGTGAACAACTTCAGTATTCTCATGTTCAGAATAAAGTTGCTTGTCATTGGTAGTTCTGTGATCCCTAGGCTGTTCTCTTTCAAGAACAAAAAGAACTATCCATGTACCTTTCCAACTGAACAAAGTAGTTATGGGACATGGTCCCCCTTTGAGCTATTGTCTGAGGCCCTGTACAGGATAAAATTGCTGTCACACCCATTTTGATTATTAGTGAGTCTAAGTGGACAGTTTCCAGTTAAATATATCCATGTACCACTTCAGCTCAATCAGTGCATTGTTTTGGCCCCCTTTTTGGATGCCCTAGGCCAAATGTATGAGATGTGCCCTAGTAGCAATCCCACTCCTTGGCCTCAATCTACATAATGGGACCATCAAACCTTTGGTACCATTTCAGCTCCTGGACTTTAATTGTGGAGGTGTATGCTCATTGTGCCTCTTGTCAGTCCTTATCACAGGCCCGTAGCCAGCCCATGTGGAGGGGTGGGTCTTTTTTCCAAGATGTGGACCTTTTTTCAAATACGGAAGCGGCTGTTCGTGTGCTGTGAGCATGCAGTTGCCAGGGGTCTGGGGCATGCTTCCCCAGAAAATTTTGAAATCTGCAGATCTCCTGCAATCTGGAGCATTTTAGAGGACTACAAAAGACCTTCCGTCGTAGACAATTTACATGAATAGTAGACACTTCTTTGGTAGTTGTGGCAGTTTGAACAGAGCTTAAAATGCAACGACTGCACCTTACCACAATTGGACATATTTAATCAGATCGATGGCTTACAACACAACTGAACTCTAGTCGTGGAACCGGTCACACCGCCACGACCATAGCAGATGCAGCGGGTGGTCGCCGTCATGTTGCAGGCTGTCTTGGCAGTGTGTCCCAGGCTTTATATTGTATCTAGTTCAATGATATCCATGGCCACAATGACATAACCATGCATGAGTGTTTTTGATTCTATCTCATCACCCAACATCGGAGACGGATTTTGCATCGAAAATGAGCTCTGTTTGAAAAGTGCACTTACTGCTGTGTGTGAAATGTTTAAAAATTACCTTCCACATGAATCAATTTTGAAAATGTGCACAATATTGTCACTTTTTGATGCAATTAAATTTCGCCAAAATGGTGATTGCGGTCTCTGAAAGTTTATGCTTGGTCCTTCCGGGTATAGGTCAGCATAGAAAGTGCCTCAAGTACTACTAGCCTAACAGTACATTTGAACTACGTCATAACGGATCATGCTGACTTGACAAAAATATCGGACACGTGAATTTGTAGAGAAAATAACCACTGTAAACAAAATGCACCCATTACCATGTGTTGTATGGTTAAAACTAAACCTTCCCGTTAACAGATTCTGAAAAGGTACCCAATAAGAACTTGTTCGCGCAAATTACTTTTTGTCAAAATGGCGACCACAATCTCCAATAGTTCTTCATTTTGCAGTAACGTGATGCCTCCGTCGCTATCCTTTTGTGTGTTCAATTTTCATTGAATGTCATGAGCATAACCTGGTTTTGTTTCGTTCAATGAGGGAATTTTACTTCAAATAATGTAGCGATAAATTCTTGGTTTGTAAACAAAACGACCATGGTCACGGTCCAGTTTTTCTTTCAACATATAGAAGCAAATAATTAAAAAAAAACAAAGTAATTAAGATTGCAAAGCATGGTAATTTTTAAAAGGACAGAATTCTTGAAAGAAGTCTAGTAGAAGAAAAGACACACACACAAACGCACGAATTTATTTTGGTTCAAATAACGTAAGGACGCAATTGGTCTTTACACATGAGTGCTCAGTCACCGTAGCTCCGTGTAAACTGTTTTGAAAGGGTTTCTCCAGACAATAGGTACGAACAAAAGGAGGGACACAGATCTTGACAGAAATTGGTCAATGTCTGGTCATTGTTTGCGCACAATGCACAGCTTAGCGTTGCCTCGTGGCTTTGCTCATTAACTGGGCTGCTTGTTGCAAGAGTGCCTTTCATGCATGAGAGGTTTATGCACATGCCTAATGGGCACAGGAAGAGAGAAAGTCGCCACGGAAGAACTGCCGGTTAGAAACCCGAAGCTCTCCTTATTATCAAAACCAATAAAAGGAGTCTCCCTGTCGATCATTGATCAATGGTTATTTGTACCAGACAAGTGTCCAAGTTTTCCTGATTACTGTTCTCTTTTTCGTGATATTGTCATCAAATAGTAGAGATACACAGGACCATCTCTGCCTACTACAAGGGCTATTGTTGTTGCTTTCTCACCTAACATTCCACTTCCACCATGGGTATCATCAACACTCCCACCACCTCCAACATCAGACAAGTAAACTAATTCATACACACCTCAGTTGCTTGTGATCACCAATGAGGACTACTTGTTTTGGTTGATGGCAAACCAGAGGTACCAGGGTGTCCAGTTCGAAGCACATTCCGGCCTCATCGATGACACACTGCAGAATGTTCAGGTTCTCCTTCAAGATAAAGTGACCGGCTGCATTACATGTGCACAGTATTACCTCCATCCCCTGTAGTACCTCAATCTATGAAACAAAAAATTAATGATGTTGTGAATTATTGTGATTGCAGCTTACATGTATAACAATAAGAATAGTGTTAACTTCAAGATATCCACAGAAAAACTTTAACACTTATTTGCCAGCAAACTCAGCCTGAATGGTAGTCATGTTGTCATTAATGATTGTATATGAATTTATCATACACAGGGATATGTACATGCCGTTACTCATACCTTAAAATCGGATTCACTTCAACCTCACTCTTCTTTTGTTCTACTGAGGTTCAATTGTTGCAAATTTTCATTGCTTTAGGTCAGTTTTATCACATCATGCTGTGATAATCCACATGGTCAACTAAATTTAGTTCTCCTAAAGTAATGCAGGTGTGTCTATCCAATGTCTAGGCTTTCTTGAGCTGCCTGGCAAGGGGTATTAGGTGTCATGTCCATAGGTAATAGATGTGTAATCTGGCATGAAAGAGGGTCTGTTGAACACTTTAGCACAGTTGTAACTAACGTTGCACGGTATACCGGTACTTTCGTAAGTACCGGTCTGTACCAGTACGGTACTATACCACCAATTAAAAGGTACCGAAGTACCGCCAACAACGGTACCAAACGGTACCGCGAAAATAAGCTTAACGTTAGGCCTAACATTAGGCCTAACGTTACACTTGTGATGTTCGTTTTAACTTGAAAGAGAATAAAGTTTGAAAAACGACTTTGCATGTTTTATCTGTAACCCCTCAGTCAAAGTTTTAAACAATGATGGAATATATTATAAGCAGTATTACAACAATATTATATGAAAAATCTGTGAAAAGGTAAAAGCATGTCTTACAGCTTCGTCAAAATGAACTTACAACATAATGGCTTCGTAATTTCATGTGAAACAAGAAGAACACTTGTGCAGTTTGGAAATACTTTGAATATTTACTGTACTTCTCTCCTGTTATCAACATTCTAGGTAACGTCAGGCATCAATGAAATTACAGTATGTCTATTAACTCTCCATAAATATTATCGGACGCGCTAAGCATTTTTTTATGGGGGGGCTTTTGATTGACAATACATGCATTGTTTCTGGTTTTGCCGATTCTTAAATCAGCTTCAAAATCCTCTACCCATATAGTTTTAGTTTTTCAGAACTGCACTCCACGAAGAAAAAAAAAAGGTTCTAGTCACAAGAAAAAGAATCTGCATCCCAATTGCCACAAACCCCATTAGCAACATCATGGCGTCCTTACGGGATAAGAGTTGGCACTCTGTTCCATCCCTTCTACCATAGTACCACTGTGGACACATATCGGGCCAAGTCCGGGGTAACATATGGCGGAGCCACTCCATAAATATTACTAATAAGAGTCCAAGGAACCATTAACTGACATCCATGTACCAGTATTCCATTTTCAATAGTACATAGTCGGGCCGAAGCCAACAGTCGGGAGAATGGCAGTGACAAGTTAACTGTAATGCTATTTATAAGTTTTCACATATTTTTGTTATTATTGAGAGTCTAGTCTTTCCTTCACACAGAAAATAAGCTGGCTAGATTTTAGAAGGGTACTGAAATACACAGTTTATTAAGACAATTGTTATTCCTTCCTTATTCCATTTCCTTGACGTTCCATATGTATTGTTTGCTGGCATTCACTCTTTCAAAATATTTATTTCTGATTGAGGCAATACAAAGTCTGTAGTCGCCAAAACATATACCGAAGTGGTATGCCATTAGTAGCGATACACGTGGGCAGTAATAGTTTGTCACGATCGAGGCCATCGGGTCCAAAATCATGTCATCTCATTGATTTCATTAATAATTAATCGATTATACTCTGCGCAATTCATTTAATGTTAAGAGGGTATGAGCTACGCAAATAAATCACTGAAGTGACCTCATTAATATTGAAAAACTCTTCCACATAAATGAGAACGTTGGATTGGGAATTCCGGAGAGGCATGCATCGGCAAAGATGAAACCCTTTCTCGCGTGCTAGCCTCCAATCTAATTAAATATGAAATAAAGTCCTGCCTGCCACTCGCATTGTAAACTTGTGATTGGCTGTCGAAATCGCGGGAAAATTTCCCATTGAAATAGTACAGTGCTTCGCTCGCTTCGAGCCGCAGATTTACTGTACAAATTTACATACAGTTGTGTGTGTTGAATGTCCAATAAGCCTGGTAGTATTTCAATCATGTTATTAGCGTATGCAATCGGCCGACACAGTCGGCGAATTCCAGAGAATGTTTTCACAAGACAAAACAAGTTTCCAGGATTTTATGCTATGAAATAAGTTGTAAGTATTGTACAATACTTAGCACACTACAAATACGTTAACGCAGGATGTTTTCCGAGTATTTTCTTGAGTTAAAAATCAAACATTTTTCTCTCTCTGGGTACCGGTATCGTACCGGTACCATCTGTGGCGGTACTGACGGTACCAATTTTAGGCAGTACCGTGAAACGTTAGTTGTAACGTCATGTACATAAAAATCTATAGAGTGGACTAAATAATGAAGTTGTTTTCACAAAAAGAAAGTGATATTTCCCACGTACAGATTGAGAGAGTATCATGTATAAATCATGTACTGTATGATTTATACATGCTTCGCTAGCTTACAAAAATTTCAACCATTTCAGTTCCTCATTTAAAGGTGACAATAACTATGAAGGGATTTTTCTAAAGTGCCACTGATTTACCTTATCCGACATCAGCACTCATATTATTGAGGTATCTGGTCTGGTGCTACCAAATTACCCTACTCTTAATAAATTATTAGCCATTTATCAGAGAGAGGGCATTACAGACAAACAACATGCTCCGCACTGTGACCTTGAGTCAAAACCACTCCTCTGCTTATTTTCTTGATTTTCACTTAAATTTATACAATGTCTACTTTAATCTCACACAAGAAGTCTCAACTACACTGTTGTGTTATAATTTTGAATGCTCTACTACTGAAATGTCTCTTTATGAAATCAGTACCATGTTAAGACTTACTTTGGCTTTTGTGACAAGATCTTTGTACCTCCTGATGTTTAGCTGTGTTGGCTGGAGTTTCTCTTTCTTTAGAGCATTGTACATGCGGTTGACCTCTTTGGCAAATGTGCATTTCTGAGGTGATCTTATTATGTGATGGAGGGAATCCTTTTGAATGTCCGTCTTCTGCACCTCTTCTATGGTATGTGAAAACTTCCTCTCTGCACTTTCAACTCCAGGTATGGGGAAGTCTAGTTGTTCAATGAAATCACTGTACACCCGGACAAACTTCAACTTCTTTGTTTCAAAACTTTGAAGGTAGGCTGAGGACAAAAGTGTACATTAACATTAATGAGTAAAATGTTGCATTTATATGTATCACCAATTTTGACTTTACTTCTTGGCTTTACATCTACGTACTATCTACTTACTTGCAATAACATCTACAGACTTGTTTGATGGTCCACAGTATAGAATCTGTTGCTTTTTGCCTCTCCTCCTATTGAGTTGAGCTAAGAGAGTTGTAAGATATGCACCAGTCCTTGTTTTACCAGTTCCTGAAGGTGAAAAAATGCAAAAGTAAGAAACATCTGTTAAGTAAAACTGTAACTGTTACCATAATCATCTTAATGATGACATGAAAGGTATGTACTTGAAAAAGAAAGTGCCCATGTGGTTTTCCTCACAGTAACACTTCCTATTCCTTGGCCATTGGCCTGTTCACCAAGCTGGGGAAGAAGAATTACAACACTTTGGTGAATCACTCAGAAATGCAGATAACCAACATACCTTCTGCCACAAGATATAACATGAGATAAATTTATCACACTTATTGGTGCAATAGATGATGGATCTAATCTAGAGGCACTATCTTCTACAACGTATGAGACATCACAATTGCCCATAAATGTATCAGAAGCCATCAGCTATTCTAGCAATGACCTCTTTGCCCCAAAGAAGTTGAACAGTACTGAGACACAGTCTAAGTCAGACAAATTTAAGGTACAAACATGAATACAAAAAGAATTGTCTGGGACAATCACAGAGTGCATTGAAGTCAAGAAAAGTGGTGTCAGGATGAAATCTTTCATTTGGGTTTTACTCGAAAGGCAGGGGATCATTCACTAGTTGTAGCCCAAATGGCTTAAACATCGCAGTAGGGTGAACAGGATGTGAGCAGTATTGTGATGTCAAGCTGACCTCTTGACTCAGTCTTTTCATCATTATGTAGCTCCCTCTCTAGCAGTTGCAAGTCTGAGGCTTCATACTACGTGGCACTAACAGGATGAGGACGGCTTTGAAATAATGCACAAACTGGGCACCGGGCTGAAAGGGGCCACTAAAAGTCCTGCTTTTCATACCACATTTAGACAAAAGAAAAGTGTTGGTGGTATACCTTTGTATCAACCACATTACCATCAGTCCGTTTTATCACCTCATGCTGATTCCATCCCAATCAGGATGCAAACAATACCACAGTCATTGGGACATGTTTTTTTGAGCTGTATGTCGTATCATGACATCAGATATGAGGCATCACATCCCCACAGGAGAATGTGCAATTGAGAAGAGACAAACTGAAGGTTTGCTCACTATTTTAATGAGGTCAATTTATCACTTTTAGCCACATGTGATGGGAACAGAAAAAACTTTTCCATTCATCAATCAAAACAATGAGAGAGTTCATGAATTTTCTGCCATGATATGATGTCATTGAGGGACACAGCCGTGATCATTTAGTCCTCTAAGTAGATAACTTATGAACCAGATTGGAAAACTTCATTTGGCTTCTGAATTCACACTCTACTAACACCAATATTGTTGTCACTTTTTCTTTCGAAGTCCCACCCCTCATTATTCCACACATTTATCCAGTTAAAAGTTATTATAAATTATGTTAATTACTGAAAATCATGTGTAATATCAAAATGTTTAAAAAGATGTAGTAGGTTAAAATACATTCATTGTCTTACCCATGGGAAATTTCTCTTAAAAAATCGTATCTCTCGATAATCAAATAAACTGTTGCATTTTCAAGCAGCATGTATACATCAAATATGAGCACATCTTTGTACCTGGGGGACCTTGAATGACAGTAAAACGCTGTGACAATGCTTTCTGTATTGCTTCTTTCTGAAAATTGTTTGGTTGAACATCTTTGAAAAATCGCTGGAAAGCATCACTGCCAACTTGATTTCCATCTTGTAATACTTTCTGTAACTCAGGATCACCTGTTAATTCAGGGGAACAAGAGTTCATAGGTAGTTTAAAAGATTGCAAATTTGGTACCTCTGTTTACTTTGATCAACAGTGAACTTCTGTGAAACATTGACATTTAACTGGATTTGGCCCTGGGGCCAAATTGTGCACCGTCATTTGTGGCATGTTCCATATGTTCTAACCAAATTGTGCTCTGAGTTAAACATCATGTGATTCAGATAGTGTGGACAGAATTAAGGACTGAATATTCAAAATAATTGCATGAGTCAAGGCTGGGCATGCACCCGTCATGCAAGGTACAAATTCTTAAAGGTGAGACCAGAAATCACAGGCACACGAAACTCATCAGAGATCACGTGTGTGTAGCATTCTTTAGATCCACACCTTTCACACTTCTTTCCACATAAAGAAAACTGCTGTAAATCCCAGCTTAGGCCTATTTTGGCTGATAACTGAGGAGACTGAACATATCCACTTGAGTTTGTAGTGCTATCTCTAGTGCACACTCCAGTTCCAGATTCGTTGTTAAGTCAGTGAGGCTGCTAAAAATATTTTGGTTTTCAGAATGGTACTGTAGAACAGTATGTACTTAACTCTAAACACAGTGTGCCCACAGCTGTGTATTATTTCATGAGTTGTTCCCACCAAAATGGTTTTGCTCCACTGTCGGTTTGCTCCATGCACCTACACACAATTACTCCACCTATTTTTGTGTGGAAACAAAAGAAGCCCAAGCTTGATAAAGCCCCTCTTCTGGGGAGGTGGGGTAAGTTTCTCACAGGTGGAATTGAAACTATGGTTGATTTTTTGTCACTGACTTTTGAGCTATTTGGTTTCTGTTGCAGTGAGAATATTATAAGTGAGTGGATGTCATTAATGACTAGTTTGCAATAATGTTGGCAGGAAACTAGAAATAGGGAAAATGCCAAAAATTTCGTTGTTATTTTATAGTTTGTGATACATAGACCTACAGTTTTACTCTCCTATTTTCCTGGCTATTGCCACAGTCAGTGCTTTAGGGGGTCACATATGTATCCCATTGACTTGATGTACTTGTATTTGTGAGACCACAGCCTTTTTGCCGTAATGGCCTTCCTTGATAACGAAAGGCCCACAGGAAGTTTGCACAGTCATTATTTTGAGGGTGGGCAATCCTTCACAGCGTGGGTAGCCCCGATCTTCTTTGTCTCCTGTTTAGACTGCAACTTCCACTCACTGAATCAAGATGTGATGTCACTTACCTATATTGTAACTTTTTCTGTTTTCTTACGATCTGTTGGCTGTAAGTGTGACGAATCGACCTGTTCTTAATAGCTCTATGAGAGCTTCTCAGTACGGAGCCAATAAATGGAACCGTAACCGAAATCCTGTTGTTTAATGTCGTACACTGTTTACCTAGAAGTATTTACCCGCTCCCCCTAGATGTCACCACCGGACATCCTAACCCCCGGCATTACATATTACACTGGCATCAGTCCAACACTGTTAATTTGCACCATCTTGGGAATTTTGGAAAATGTTGGTGGTGCTGTAAATTTGGTGACGGACCCAGTTAATGACTGATGTCAAAGAAACTTTGGTTGCAAACTTTTCTTGGAGTGATGCCAAAAATTTTTTCCAGATGACCAAGCACAAACAGGTGTTAAACACTGCAGCTAGTGTGCTGGGTGTTGAATTGTGCATCATGTTTCAACACATCATGTTACGTGCAAGGATGGTTTCTTCAAAGGTTGATATCAATTGCAATGTTTACACTTAAAACATGCAGGGCATGTAATTATTAATTCATTCTTTTTCTTATCATTCGTTTTTGTGTGGGGAAGATTCAAACAAGTGAGCCTGGCCCACTACTTGTTCCGAGAGTTATAGGATCGTGAATGCATATAGCAAAATTCCAGGACAGACGCATGTACTGTACAAGCGCATCAGACCAACATACGCCTAATGTCGTACAAGTAACACTAAAACCATGCAGTGCTAATCAAAATGGCTACATGGCATATCTTGTTTTACTTTTTATTGTCATACAAACAGAAGTCAGCCCAAGCAAGACTATCTTTACTGGAGTATTTAAAAGCAATGTGTCAACAACAGTTGTACACTTGCAATTAACATATGCTGCCAATGCTACAGTTCATGAAGTCTCATATACTAGTATCACATTTCTCATCGGTGCACGGCTTCTTATCACGTAACAATGATATTGGCAGAGATAGCCAATGCTACATCCCGCAAAGAAAACAGTTATGGCGTTAATTCGCGGAATTGGTATTGTCTGTTGCCATGCTTACTGTGCTGGAAACCAAAAATGAACTCACGGCACAACCACAAGGGATAAAAAATACACAAATTTGGGACGCTAATTTGAAGGTAAAACATTGCTTAAGACATGCAGATGGTATCTTTATTTCATTTTTTGTTGTACAAACAAAAACTTAGAAAAACAGTAGCAATTATCATCCTATCTTATGTTTTTAAATAATCAGCATACACTAGCCTAATTAATGTTTCAATTTTGCATATACATTACACTGGTTAGGCTACACAACAACAATGACAGATTTTCTGGTCTTTTTTGTTTTGTGCAAACATGCAGTCTGGTGAAATACTTTTAGGATGAATTACGAAGGCAAAATTTACTCCAACGGGAACAATAGCCCATTCATTATCTACAACCAACTTAACTGTGCAAGCTTAGAAGCCACTCACAAGAATCTCTGTCTTGCTTTTCTGTTGCTAAGGAAGACCGCTGTCTTGTGTGTGTAAACCTTACCCACCGCTGCCTAATAAACTTGATAAGCCAGCACCTGCAGTCACTGCACTACGAAGAATACTCAGTACGAGAACAATGCACACTGACCTTGTCTGCCAGATACTGGGGACTTGAAATCAAGACCCTTTGACCTATGATAGTTTACTTGCAAACCTTTGATCTTACATTTTGACAGGAGACACAACTACAGATCACAGGGCATCTATCTATCAATTTTACAGGGCGTCTATCTACCAATCAACCTCAAAACACATACAAACATGATTTTTAGATAAAATGTACCAGTGATACATTTCAAGGTTCAATGAGAATATAGCCAGATTTGATGTTCTACGGCTGAAATAAAATTTGACCTCTGACTGTTCGCCTTAAATTTTGAAAGACAAACTTCATACCATGGGGCACCTAAATGTGGCCTATCAACACTGACTCTCATTGACACTGCATTCTTGGAGTAATTGCACACACAAACTTTTCAGTGCCAAACTTGACTTTTGACCTCTGAACTAAAAACCCATTGGATGCAATCTTGTATATCAGTGACATATACAGTGTGTAAACGTGTATGTATCATGAAAACAGTCATTTTGGATTAAGACAGTGGCATAGCCTTGGGAGCTCCCCGAAAAGAATGCCACAGGCCTCCACTCATGGGAGGCAAAATACTGATATTTTAAAGACAAAAACTCATCAACCCAGACAGTTTCAATTCTCTTAACCACTTAAGTGTAGTCCCTTGCTGGGCCTGTCTAAAATTTCTCCACATGTGTTATCATATTTACAATGGATCAATGTGTATGCTGTGTAGTATGAGCTATAGTGCATCTTTTGAATTTGCTGTCAATAAAGGAGTACTGTAACTTAGGACCACTTCAGAATTTTGCTTTCTGGAAGCTAAAAATATAGCTTAAGGGGGATGAGAACATTACTGCCTTTAAAAAGTGTATTTTTAGCAAAGGTAATTTTTTTATTTAAAGGGGATCGACCTCTGTCCCTTAACCGTTCAATTAAGAGACAATGTGCTAACATTTGATGAAATCGATGAACACATGATACCCGACAACACACAGTGTGTCTCCCAATCCTGTCAATATGCACTGGCATGATACGGGAATCGTTCAAATTGTTGGTGGGATTTTCCCACTGAGTTTCAACTTCACTGAGTCAATTTTACTTCCATTTGAACCCATAGCCAACATTTTTCAAAGGCTTGGATTAGGAGATTTTTTCATTGTCTTTGCACATTTAAATGACAACTGTCTTCTTGTGTGATCATAGGTAGTCAGCACAATATACTTATAAAAACCCTTTAGAATGATTTCTGTTATTTTAAAAATAGGTCTGTGGAATGCCATCATTTCCTGTGATCTGACATTTATTTTTTTCAAAGATTTTGTGGTACAATACCCACCAACCAATAGTGGTGCTCCACTGAGATGGTACTGCATCTAGCTACCTACTTTAATTTAGGGTCTCTAATTGTTTAAGAGCTGCTCAAAGTTGTTCACTGCCATGGCCACCAAAAATCCATGACCCTATATTTAGCCCCCTCATTCACGTGCTAGGCCCCCTCAAAACAAAATCCTAGCCACACCCCTGGATTAAGAATATAGCTAAAGAGAGATTTTCGCTACTTTGACCTTAGTTTTGCCAGAAGACACAACTTCAGTCCATGCATAATTAGTCAAATATCTACTCACTTTGACCTTCATCACTGAACATTGTGGCTGTGGAAGCGTTACAGACGCAAACTTTTGAACTTGGAATTTTCTTACACATACACTCACCACATTTTTAGCCCTTACACATGAGAATTTTTTCTGGGCCAGCTTAGAGGCAGTAACTTGACCCTAAGCTATATTTTTGGCTTAGGGATAGCAAAATTCTCAGCTGGTCCTACTCTTTGAAAGCAAAGTTGAAAGATGCAGAGTAGCTCATATTACACAGCATACACAGGGATCCATTTGTTTTTATTTCACATGTGGAGAAATTTTGGACAGGCTATGTGAGGGACTGGACGTAGGTGGAACTGTCTGTGGTGGTGAGTCTTTGTCTTTAGGTACCATACTAGGTTTAGAACCCCCATGTATAAAAAATTTTAAAAATTAACCACATGTAATGTAACAACAGTAACTGCTGCTTTGGCCAATGAGAGAGCCATTAAACTCTCCAAACATCAAGCAATTACAACAACTCACCAGCTGGAAGGAGATGAAAATTTGCACACCATGTGTGAAGTTCAATCCAACATTTCAAAATTTATAAAGCAAGTGCAGTGTCGAGCACAAGTGTCGATATAAGCAAACATTCACATGCTGCAAAGCAACTAGAATGCATACCTCTGTCTCAAGTAAAAATGATAAAAACATAGAAACCGAATGCAACACAAATTATTCTGCATTTGAGTAACATGTCAGCTGGTCAGTCTGTAACCAACAGTATGTGTGGAGTAGGTGATTTAGGTGAAAGTGAACATTTCCTTCACATGTAAGCCTACATTATGTCAACTGCAAATCTCTACAATGGCAGACACGGAGCTGAAGGAAAACATCTTAAATAAAAAGAAAGATTTACTCACTATCAGCGAGGCTACTATCTTCACAGAGCACTATATTTTTTACAAGTTCACCTCCATTACTGATGCCAGCTAAGGCTGCTTCCATTCTCCTGAAAAAGGGTAGCAAAGAGCATACAGGCACTGAATATATTATGCGAGTTAGATCTGTCTTGCATGGTCCTTGCTCTTGAAAAGACAATTTGCTTTCCTGCAGACATATGTGATGGGTCGTCCAAATTTGTGTCCTAGTCTGTAATTCCACAAATGAATATCCACAAATGTAGACGTAGGAGTATGTCTGAACATAAATTGCATATAGACGTTTTTATCGAAGTTATGATTGTTCAGCTAATGTAATCCAACTGAAGTTACCCCCATTTGCTTAATGGAAATACTAGAGAATGACTTACCTTCTACAGATATTACTGAAAGGAATGCGGGCACAGGGATGGGGGGTGTAGCAGCAGGTCACCTCAAACAAATAACGACAGTAATTCGAACAAACAATGCTTCAGTTTAACTCAAATTTATTCCCAACCACAGCAAGGAAATGGCAGGAGCAAGGACAACCAGAAAGCCAAAAGGCTTTGTGATTCCTTGCTACATGGTTATATTATAACAAGCATGAATTCTCCACATGACAAGTATCAGATCAACTGCAGTTACTGGTCTTGAAACACCACATTAAGAAGCCTTTAACCCAAATAACCTTTATTTCGGTGACCTCCAATGACATTTGACGTCCACTAAAAGCAATAGGGATCACCTATCCAGTATGAAGAACCCACACATCAAGTATGATATCAGTCAACATTACCCTTCTGGAGATAATGTGTTAGCAAGGTTTCACCTCGGGTGACCTTAAACGACCTTTGACCTCCGCAAAAAACAATAGGAGTCATCTACTCAATATAACTAATCCACACACCAAGTATGACATCAGTCACACTTAACCTTCTGGAGATATTGTGTTTACAAGGTTTTCACATTTTGACCTCTGGTGACCTCCACCAAAAAACAATAAGCATAATCTACTCAATATGACCAACCCACACACCACTTACCCTTCTGGAGATATTGTGTTTACAGGGTTTTCACATTTTGACCTCCGGTGACCTCAAATGACCTTTGACCTCTACTAAAAACAATAGGGTTCATCTACTCAATATAACCAACCCACACACTAAGTATGACATCAGTCACAGTTACCGTTCTTGAGATATCGTGTTTACAAGGTTTTCACATTTTGACCTCTGGTGACCTCAAATGACCTTTGACGTCCACCAAAAACAATAGGGATCTTCTACTCAATATAAACAACCCACACACCAAGTATGACATCAGTCACAGTTACGCTTCTGAAGATATTGTGTTTACAAAGTTTTTACAGTTTGACCTCTGGTGACCTCAAAGAGGAAGGAAGTATCAGTATTGCAGTTTCACCCAGCTTAGGTCTTACGTTGACGTGTGCCTCTGACCACTAGTCTTTCAAATTCCAAAACAGCCCCAATCCTATGGCTATCATGGAAATGCAAGACTTAGCAAAAATTAGGCCTGTGTTGTTATTTCTTATAAGGACGGCTATTCAGATAGGCCAGGCTTTGTACGACGTCGTGGGGTCTAGGCTAGGACTATGAAACGTCCTAGGTTAATGTTACTCATTTTTATCCTATCCACGTTTGTGGAATCACAAATTTCCAGAACCGGAAAAAGTAATCACACCAGGTCACCGCAATCTGTATCTGTACCTGTACTTATGGAATCCTAGCTTACAGGTAAACGATCTTTGCCATATTACATCTCAGTCTTGTGAGGGTGAATTTAATTTCTTTATTCAACATCATCATTCACCATTGTCATCAGTTGTAGAACTACCGTTTTTCCCCCAACAATAGAAAAGTGGAAGAATAAATGATTAAGGCAAGTAAAAGCTGCACAACTGTTTCAGCTGAACAACATTTTTTCATTCAATCGAAGTTGTTTTAACTCATAAACTACATCAGTACATGAGCTTCCAGCTGCAGTCAACACCTGTTTCCAGGGAGGTTTTGGCACTTTGCCATGAAAGATTACTAGCCTAAGCTACTTTGTCACCTGCATGCCTATAACTTAATTGGATCAGGTCACCAAGATACTAGCAAAATTCTAAGAAATTACCAAGATGGCCCAGATAAATAGTGCTTGGATATATGCCCATGAAACAAGCGTCACACAGACAGAGTATACCCCCATGAGCAATGACTATTTGACTCGCAATGGAAACACATGGAGAACAAAACCCATACACTACATCCCTTATTATGGAGCAACCTTTAATCCTTACAGGCCTACAGTAGGCATAAGTCTTCTGCGATGACGTAGTGCTGGGTGACCATTTACCAATTTCCTTCCACGTTTAGCATACATAAGGAAATTACTTGCAGTATACTTTACTGAAAAAAATTGTTCTCACGCAAGATTCCACTGATGAATTATACGGATGCCAAAACGAAAAGTTGTGTGATCAACTGCTATGGACAGTAACTTACATCGTATGAGCACATCTATTTTTCCACTCTTCCTCTTTCCTGACCCTATCAGCTACATTGTTGCAAAAGTTTGATATGCACATGTTAAGTTGAGTGTGTTATTTCCTCCTTCAAATGACTGCTTTATCCACAGACATCCCTGGACACGTGATATTTTTGTCTTTAAAGTGCCAAAGGCTTTGTGGTGAATTCTATGCATAAAACTTCATCCAGCCAACTACTTCTGCAGACTGTCAAAATCTAGGGCATGGGCATGGACAAAAGGTCCAAGCGCTTGTTGTTGTGAAAGATAGTATGGAAATTAGGGTGATACCATTCCTGTAAGGTCTATTTGCATACTTAAAATTAAGAAGTCATACATACATTGGTCAAAGATGAGCAAAAGACCCATGTTTAATATTTTGGACATAAACCTTTTTTTTTTCTTTTTTTTGACTCTTCTGATTACAAATTCCATAAGTGTCACAACTAATTTATTAAGATACATGCACCTGCATGGCACCTTCCATTTCCATGCAGTTTTGATACCTATTTTTTCACTTTTTGTTTGATTTCCAGTGCAAAACAAATTACGATACGTCCGTCTGGATGAGGAGGTAAACAGGTTTAGCAGTAAAAACAGGTATTTTAATATATTATTATTTTAAATACTTTTTATTAAACTTCCACTGGATATCCATCTGTGGGTTACTGTAGGCACAATGCAATACAAAACTAAAGAAAGTACTTACCTGCATCTCATGTACTTCAAATGACATTAAAAAAGTATTTGACTTTTCATTTTAAAAGAAATATTTTACTCACAGTCAAGTTTTCAAGTTTCAGCATTATGGTGTAACTTTTAACAATCTTACCATCTTAACAACAATACTGACAGATTAAATGCATTGAATAAAATGATGATTTCAAAATTTGTACGAAGTGAGTGACTAAAGATTCCATCATTGGCATTGTCTAGAATTTCCTCCTTGAATTCTAAAATTTATTTTCATGGGATTAACTATTCTGAAGATTTTTAATTACCATCACTACTGGGATTAATGAAACTGAAATAACGTTCTTTCAAATCTCTCAATAATTCTTGTTTCACTGGGGTCATAACTCCTATCCAGGATAACTTTAGGTCCCAGAAATTCCCTAATGTGCACTTGATGAAAATTTAGATACAAAGAATAATGTACTGTAACAAGCCCTATCCTTTTCTTCACTTTGCAAATTAACAGACCAAAAACAAATTTGAAAACCAAACAAGAAGAAATATTGTGTCACTCATAAGGCCAGGGATCACAGACACTATGGTGGAAAAACATGGGTTAGTTCAAATTGTCACCCTCTGTAATAATGAAAATGTTATGGTCAGCACACATTTTGTGCATTCTTACAGCATTGCAAAACTATCCAAATTCTTTCCTTTAACACTGGAACCATAAAAAATGTTCCATGATTGAAATTTATCTCTTAACAAATTTTCTGTTACAGACCATCAAAGAGAAATCAAAAGAAGACTCTGCAGGGCCACCTGACAAAAAGAGGAGAGGAAATTGGAACAGATATGTCTGTTCCAACCAGGTGGCACATGAGATCTAATAACAAGAGACAAAGATCTCAAAGCCAGCTAATTCATGGGAATAGAAATACTGTAAAGCTTTGTTTAGCAACAACTACCGAAGGAGAGAAATTATTAATGATTTGGCTAAGTTTTCCACACCTCAAATTGGAGAATAAGAAGTGGCTGGAAGGTTTATCATCAGGAAAGCAGTACCTGCACTTTGTGCAATGAGGTGCTTTCTGCACTCTCTTACTATGTTATGGGTAACAAACACTTAATCCAGTAAGCAGGTTTCATGTAAAAAGTTTCACATAGGTAGAAATACTCACTTTTCTGGTTCAGACTTTGGTATAAGTTCTATTGAGCATGTCACACTTTTTTCAGGATCAAACAAATCATCTGGCAGCTGGCATGAAGTATGAGTGACCTGAAATTCCACCTCATAATTTTCTGTTTCTGATGGTCTTCCAATGTTTGTGGTCCCTGCGATGCCATGCACCACAATTGTTGCTTCTGAAGGTAGAGAAATCCCGGTTTCCAGGGTTGCACTCGAATTCTTGGATCCCAGTTTCTCAAGGCTAGATTGAACCGTACCACCGACAATGTAGCCATGAAGACGTATGCAAATGTAATCACTCAGTAAACTTTTTCTTGAAGGGTCTGGGGGCTCTACCTTGGCAGATTTCTTCTTCTTTGGAAGATAGCTTAAAGTAATCTGTCTGTCATCACACCATTGCTTTTGCAGGGTGAATGTTCCACAGGTACCGACATCCTTCTTCAACCACTTGATAGACACACCATGAATGACTATGGTCTCATCATTCATGATAGTGTTGTAGGCTATCAACATCTTGAGCAAAGGAGACCACGAGCTGATGTACTCTTCAATTGTTGAACATAGTGGTGGCAACTTATCGGCTACCTCTGTGAAGCATTCCACGGGCAGGGCCCTATGCTCCAGACATATACCATACTTTGGAGTGAGCTTGAAGAGTTGAATGGTTGGCATGGGGATACCATCTTGCAGTTTGGTGGTCAGGTGTACTTCAATGACGTCTCCTGGGTTAAACTGACGATTAAACTCCACATACTTTTTGAGCTCTGATGACTTTTTCTTTGTCTTGACTCGTTCACAGAACACTTCTGATATCACTTCAGCATTTTTCTCATGAAGGTCTTTTCTCTTCAGTTGGCTAGGAGCCATTGCCAAATTCTTTTCAAGGTCGTGTAACTCAGAGTATCTTTTTTCGTGAACAATAGTGAGCATCTGCTGCCACACTTCTTTTGGAACATGTTGAATGTGTTCATGTGTTGACAACCACAGTGTCGTATTGTGACTTCTTAGCTCCATTTGCTTGATTTGGCAATCATAAATTCTGTTCCTCCATTGAATTTGAATGGATTTTTCCTTCTCTTGAACCAATTGTGGCCTCTTTCCAGGTTTAAGGTGGCACTGTGCAACAGATGTGGCGGAGTAACTCGCGTCCAGGAACTTGGCAGAGGGATACGTCAGTTCAAGCTTCTCATCAGAAGCAGAGTGTACAACTGCTGGAAGGCTGTGGGGCACAATCCTCAACTTCATAGCAAATACCAACAATTCCACACTCTGTTCATAGCTTTTGGCATTCTGCATCTGTCTGAAACAAAGATGAGCAATGTGAGACACATCTTCATTCAAGTAGGGGTTTTCAGTGCCTTCAATGCATGAGATAAGCATACGTTGAGTAACAAGGTCTGCATACGAGGTCACAGGAGAAAGAAAGCTGTAGCCACAATTTGCTGATTCAGGCAGACGTTCTGTGCAAGCTAGTACCTCAGGTGGTGTTACAGCCATTAGTTGTGCCATTGATGCAATATGCTGAGGGTATCTGTTCATACAAAGAAGAATTTTATTCAGCTCAAAGATCTTGTCTTTTCCCCTCTGTAAGATGTTCTTCATACTCTCATGTGTTCCTCTGAGCATTGGCATGAACTCATCCTTATTGGCATCATCCGTTTTCTCTTCAGAGTTCACACCTTGCTGTGATACTGCAGGCAGGAGATTGAGGAGTTTGAGGGCATCATTTATGAAGGTCTCATCACATCCTTGGAGCTCCTCTTGCTGAGGTGGCAACTGATGGTGCACTAACTTAGGACCAGTCATATCATGCAGCTTAGTTGCGAGGGTAGTATTGGCCAATGCTGCAAGTTTGTGAAAGAGGGTCACTGCACCAGGGTAGTTCATGAAATCCTTGCAGGCTAACAATTTCATTGGAGGACCAGAAGGTAAAGATGTTGAAAGCTTATGCAACATTTCAAGAGTATCCATAGTCTGCACTGTCCAAAATTCAGCATTTCCATCATAGCTGTTCAAAAGAAAATCTTCCACATGTTTATAGGTCAAGTTCTGCTGGCAACGAATCACAGATCTAGCAGTGTCTGACTTTTTCACAGTCCCACTAGATCTATCAATGTTGAGTATGATCGACACAGAAAGTCTATCTTCACCGGGTTTGAAGATGGAAAGGTTGGTACTGAGCAATTCAGGTAACATGTGACAAGCTACAGGCATTGTGTTTGGAAGATCATTGTAAAAGGTGGTACCACGTCTTAGTGCTACTTTGTCCAGGGGGCTGTCTTTGGTGACAAAATAGGCTACATCAGGGATATGAACCGCAAGTTGGACTTCTGTTTCATGGCTATTCTCAATGTGAAATCCACAATCAAAGCCGTGATAATCAGGGCTGCCAATGGTCAAAACTTGTTTGCTTCTGAAATCTGCTCTTCTATGTAGTTCATCAGGTGGTATCTTCCAGGTGGAATTAAATTGTGTCAGATCATTTTCTATGAGGTGTCTTGGCCACTTTTCTTTAACACCATGTCGAAGGCGAAGTATTTTCAATCCAGCTGGCAAAGAGGTACAAGCTGAAAGTTCTTCAGTCACTATACCCATTGGATAAGGATGTTCTCGTTCATCCGAAAACCACTTGTAATAATGCACGACAAAGAGCCTGTCTTTCATTTCAGAATACCTAACAAACACCTTTTTGCCCCGTCGAAACTTTTGATCAGGACTGTTTCGATTAATTGTATACTGATAGAAAGAAATTCCTTCAGCAGTCTGTATGACTCCTTTTGGGTAAATAAACATCTTTGGATAAAGATGTAAGCTACTGTATGCGATTGGAGACATTAATCCAATGTTCTCTGGATCAAGGGTGCAAACAAGCTTTTTCCACTTCAGATCAGTGCCTCTCTTTATTATGCACATGACTTCTCCATATGTAACATTGTTCTTTGTTGTGATCTTCACCCCCACCTCATCACCATCCAAGGCCTGCTTTCTCTTCCGTTTACTTGCCAGGACAATCTTGTTTGCACCAAATCCATCACATGGAATCCCATTCACAGTTTTATCTTTGCCAAACCTCACAAGACACCTGCAGTAATCATCAGGATTTTCGTTCATCTTCCGAGAGAACAGATCTTTACGTTTTTCGTTACTCATCATGTCCTCTTCCTCCTCTTCTGTTTCTGCTTCCTCTCCGCCCTCCAGTTGTGATGATTTCTGATCACCTATTTTGATTCTCTTTAAAATAACTTGTTCGTCACCTTGGAGCATCCTGTATTTAATCTTGCCTCTACGTTTCTTTCGGCTTTTTGTCTTTTGCTGATCAATGTTTGCCTCCTCAACAGGTAGAGGTCCACATTCTCCTACACTGGGATCGTTTCCTTCAGTCATTGAATCCTCTCGTTTACGTTCTTCTTTGTTTTGCCTATCCAATTCCTTGAGGATTTCATCCTCCAAGTCTGAATCAGCTGATTCATATTCCATATCTGTGTCATAGCTATCATCAACAACACTGAGATTCTCTTGCATAGCAGCAGAACTAGTGTCACTGCAAACATCAGCTATGTTTCCTGTTTGCTCTGTATCATGTTCAACAGCATGTGTTGACGTTATTTGATCAAGACTGCTTATTTCAGGGCCATACAAAGTGTTCTTGTCTTTGCATAATTCAACATATTTTCTCCAGATACTTTTACATCTACCCAACATACATAGGGCCACTGGATCTCCAAAAACATGCAAGCAACTCCTGGCTCTTGTGAAAGCTGTGATGAGTTCTCCCTCATCTGACAATACACCAAGGTAGTCATAATCGCTTCTCTGAGTGCTGTCAGTGTTTGGCAACTTCCTTGTTCTCACAGAGCTGATGAAAACCACTTGAAACTGTTTCCCTGTTAAAACAGACGAAAAGTACATTATCAGTAATTCTAGCGTATACCTGAAAAGGTTCACAGTTTAATTGTAGAAAGAACTTGATTATCATAAAGAAAATATGGTAGTCTATGTACATTACAAGAGTGGTAAATCATCAAATGTGACAAGTCAGCATGAGTCATTCTAGGCTAAATGGAGTCAAAACACATGCATGTATACACTTGGTTACGGCCAACACCGGCAGAGAGCTTGCTCTTGCAGGGAGTTATAGGCCTAAGTTAGCCTTAGTTAGTTATAAGTCTACAAAGTGCTTTTTTAACAACTTGACTTTTCCATCCCCCCTCCTTACCCACTTTTTCTTGGATTGAATATGGGGAACTGTTCACAAGAATATGCAATTGAAAGGATGCGCACTAACGGATTGAGGGGACGCTGGGTACGACACTCTTTTAGGAGATGTAGCCGGAATAAGGATGACAGAAATCGCTTAATTTCCCAAGTTTAATTGTACCGAAAAAAACAGCCTCAGTCCAACACAATAGTTCAGCAGTGACCAGAATACCAGACGTCAACTACTGTAAGGTACCAGAGCAATCCCAGACCAGGTAATTCTTCATAAAATGGCAAATTCTTCTTATACAGCAATCTTCATATAATAACAAGTTCTTTACAAGGACGGCTTGCAGAACGAAACACCCTCGAATTAACGAATTTTCTATAAATATAATCTTGTGCAAATCGGCACGAACTGCCCTGAATGGAGGTTGGCGAAGGAGTACCCACGCTACCGAAAGGGGTGCACCGAGGTAAAGGACTAATCACTGGCTGAGTAATACTACCATATACGATAATTCTGATACATAGGCGAAACATAAACGCACATCGGCTACGGATTTTACACACACTAAGAGAGAGTAACTCCTACTAAAACATTTTGCATCTGGAATAAACAATACGCAGAATTTGTTAACAAAAGTAATGAACTACTTTCTTACACCTTACTTGAAACGAAGGTGCTCAGGGTGTCCTTAAATTACGCAATTGGGCTACCCCCTGTCTCAGTAAGAATCGAGATAAACTATCCTGAGATGAACAAAGGAAACCTTACTCTTCACAGGAAGTTAACAGAAATTAAAGTTACATAGTGGTGTAAGGGAGTACAATTAGAGTGACGTACAAATTCATGCCACTACACAATCATCACAAGACTGTCATAAAGGTAACTGTATGTATAGCAGTTGAAGCATATCTGAAGCTACCTTCTCATTTTGCCACTAGATACTGTTCTTGATGTTGAGACTGTCAGAGTATCAGGTATCTATGCAGTGAGGTGACAATGTGCAATCAACCAAAGAATGCAGCAGATTGTTCACAGGACAATTTCATCATGTATACATGAATGAAGTCTTATGGCAACATTTTGGTTTCCTCTCTATACAATTAAACTTACATGATGATTATCCATGATGTATGAAGCAAGACAGCACATGAGATCAAACATTTGTTTAACAGATGTGAGTAGCAAAAGACTTAGCAAGATTGACCAGAGAAATAATAAATACTAGTAAAGTAGTGGCTCTGGCTGATATGAGAAGCTTTTAAATATTTATGCTTTCATAATGCCAACCAAAAATGACCAGATACAAGGGTTTCCACTCTGATAAATAAAGATTACTAATATTTGAGATTTAAGAAGCCCAGCATCTGATACACCCTATAGAATGAATTAGACTTTGAGATCTGTTGACTTGAAATAAGTTAGTCTCATTGATTGACAGATTAAGAATATCTACTCAGAGATGCCTGTCAATGCAAACTTGTGCAATTTTTGCCTTCCACAGATAATACCTTCAAAGTTTTTAAAAAATCTGATTCCTGTTAACCTCTACTGACCTTTGACAACTATGACAAAGGACAAGTATTTGTTTCACCTTGACGATATCAGGAGACTGTGTTTGTGACATCCAAACAAATCTTCATGGGGCTTTTCTAGTCCTAGGATTTTTGGGGCAAAACTTTTTTTCAGATTGATGTAATCAATAGCTCTCTTATCTCCCGCTCTGGCTAACAGTCAACTACAAGAGTTTGTGCCCACTGACCAAAGACATGAGCACAGGGACTGTGTGACCTTCACTGAGGTATTTTTATCACTGTAGATAGTGCTGAATTACTGTGACCATTCAGCTCATGCAACCGTAAAATCAACCAATTAATAGACAGCTTGGTAATAAAAGCCGTGTTCCCATTTGAGTGAGCACAGTGGATCAAGATCTACCGCGCTAGATCAAACTCTAATGGGAACGCGGATCAACAACGCTCACTCAAGATCAAGATCCACCGATTTTGATGCACCCATCGCGGTAGATCAGATTGACCGCTCTGGATCAAAGTTCGTAATGTGAACACATCGGTAGATCAAGTGACCCTGGATCTCCGGTTTATTCCTTCCCGGCATGCATTTGCTTTCCGGTGGCAAACCCGGGTAATTAGTTCTAACTTAAGCCTCGCTGGGCACGTCACTAGTGGGGCAAGTGTATACACCATAGTGCAGTAGTGTAGTGTACATGTACTGCGCACATTTTCTGCCTGTATTTCGCTACTGATTGACCGAGAAGGGGCTACGTTACTGCAATTCTGGTAATGGTACTAATTTAGAATCGGTAGCAATCGGACAAGGTATCAGGTATAATTAAAAGAACTAGTGAGCACGTTCATATGATACGGATTTTAAAGTTGCGCCCTGATAATTTATAAGAAATTTGGTCTGTTCGTTGACTTATTTTCGGTATGTTGCTTTTTAAAACAATTTCTTCTTACATCTGCTCTGTTACCGATAAATTGAACCCCTGATATAAAGTGTATATAAACTGCCGAATGGCATTTTAGTGCAACAAGAGCAACATTCGTCAAGTGGTCAACTGCCTTCGATGTAATAAACTCTTAACTGAGATAGAAGCACGAGCAAACTTGCCAGACCAGCAATGTTTACCTCCATATTAAAAAACAAATGACGTTCTTGACATGTGTTAATACCTCACGCTCCTCAGTACGTCGTGGACGTGGGCCCAAAGTTAGTGCTAAGCTGCAAAATTATGATATGACCAATATTATGCTGCTGTTGTAGTATGCATGCAGTTAGCAACACGCGCACATGTACATTTTTGTGATACAGTGCTAGTGTGCGATATCCGACTTGTAAACGTTGGTGACCTTTTCGTGCTTACGCAATGTGATCATATAACATGTTGATCTACCGCGCTCACTCAAATGGGAACGCGGTTCTGGATCAAGTTATTCGACACCACTCGATGCAATAAAACCATGATCCACCGCGCTCACTCAAATGGGAACACGGCTAAAGTGTATCAAATGAGGTCAATCCCCACTAGTTACATATATTTGGTTCGGTTTTCATATATACCCCAACCTCTTAGGGTAAGGAAATACCCTATGTTGACATACCATATTTCACAATGTTTTCACAATGTTTTTATCCACTTCTGTTGACCTCAGACCTGACTAGACTCAATAAGCAACAGAGGTCATTTATTGCAAAGAGATACCATATCACAGTACCTTTATTCCAGTTTGAGCAATTTCAACTTCCATCAAATACCACATTTACACACTTCCCAGACTATAATGACCTGTTTACCCAACATTTTTTACCTTCAGGAAAAACAAGAGGGTCCAACTTTTGTCCTCATATATCATGTTTGCAAACTTTCTGAACTTGTCACTCTCTATTAATAGCAAAAGAGATAACTCACTTATACTACAGACAACATCACACCAAACTTGCATGAAGTTTGAGCAACTTCCAATGCCTCATAACTTGCATAATGAAACTTTCCTTCTTAAAACTTCTGGTAGGCTCTTCAATCTGCCTGATAACACCTCATTGCAATTGATTGACAATACCGGCAAGAACTTTCTGGAATATCTGGCATCTGTATGCCATGGCAACAGAGCAAAATGCAGAAAGTTACATAAGCTGTCTGGCATATCTTCTACGGCAAACAAATACTAAGGCTAATTGGTTTCTCATGCAGTGCACGCAGAATATAGCTTCGACACAGGGATCAGTGAACGGGGTCTGATACAAAATATACCCCACACCGCCTTTGATGTTAAGGCGTATTTTCGTTGAAATCTTAAGAATGACCATCACTGCATGTGTCCTTACATAGTGGTTAGAGTTGTAATGTACTGACCTCCAATGAACTTTGATCAAATTAAAGATGATCTGCTTTCCATTAGCTACATGTACAGCAAGTCAGTATTTTTGGTCACTTTTCTCTTCTGACACTGTGACACTTTATGAAGTTTGGTTACAGCCCTATGTTCCGACAGCCTTATGTTCCCACACCCTTAGGTTCTGACACCCCTACGTTCACTCACATACAGTCATATGTTGCAACACATCCAGTACATCAGACACCATTTGGGGTTCCGGCTATGATGCTGGGCTTACAGTTATGATGCATTGATCATAGTATGCAGGGTTTTACTTTTAATTTCAACACATGGTTAATGAGACTTCAGTCAGTGGTAACAGCATGAAACATTATCACATATAGTACCACACATAATTTGTTAATTTGTAAATGTGAGTGTTAATGGCTGGAGAGTTGAGATCGCAATACCAATAGCTTTGGGGCCAAACAGTGCTCCTTTTCAATGAGACCCAACGGGTCTTACTAAGCCGCTGCATTCAGAATATAAGTGTGTCTGGAAAATAGGGGTGTCGGAACATCTGTATCGGAATATAGGGATGCAATGGGATACATGGATGCAATGTCTCATCTTATTTGATGACATTAGAGGGACACTGATCACTATAAACCCTCCATGAACATTACATATTCTAGAATAGTACTGTGACTTAATCCCTGCACTGACAGCATTTTGACATGCCCATTCAGAAGCTTTTTTACCAGCACTGAATTAGAATATTGTGATTCAAAATTCTTCATTTGGAACTGTTTGAACTAATATCCACCAAATATGTTTAGCATACACTTTTTCACTCATCTGGTTCAAATAAGAAATCCATCAATACAGTATACTCTTCTGAGAAGATTTGAAAAGTGGTTTACTTACACCTTGCCAAGTACTTATGACAAGGGTGTGGAATGAAAGCAAGCCTTATTCACTTTATTTCTTTTTAAGCATTACAAAATCTCTTACCTTTTATACAACAAACAAATCTGAAGGAACATTCAAAAGTTTTGCTTTCAACAGTTACTATAAACACACCTTGAATATTATGCACAGTGTCAACATTCACACGAGATAGACCTCTGCCCCGCAAACGATGTCTGACTAGTTTGACCTGTTGGAAAATGCATGATACATTAAACACTTAAAATAACAGGCAAAGACAAAAGCTTCCTTTAGATTTTGACTAAATGCAAAACATTTTAATTCTACAGAGAATCTATGATTCCCTTTTAGTGAAATTAGGTACATGTTCAAGAATTTTTATAACATGCTTTAAAAGAAAACATTGTGTTTGTTTATCAGAGAACACTTTTCACACCAAAATTTATGGACAAAGAACTACAGATCATCCAAAACAAGGCAGGATGGTATTCTTTTTTAACAAGAAATAAGTTTCTAACAGATAAAAGATAAACTATTTGTTGTTCAAGAATAATTTAATTTATTCAACTAGACTTTCAACAAATTCAAATGATGAATCTTATGTAACTCATGCAGAAAGTATTAAGAAGCTTAAGTCACTGTTTAATGTTTGTTGCTGGGAATGAATCTGTTATAGAAATTAAAGCTATTTACTTTGCATGCCATACTGATGCATTGCAAATGCAATCTTTCACTTTAAAAGTCATTTTGTAGACCAAGAAATTCCATTTTCAAAACACATCAACACAAAAGTCAGCAGGTGACATCACAGCCAAGAAATCACCCAATTGAGTCAAACATACTTAAAAAAAAAAAAATTACGTTGAAAACAAAACCTTGCTATTACACTGAAATTTTTTAATATTGCTAAAATGTCATTCAAAATCATTGAGCATTTAGACAAAATCATATCTTACGTTACTGGTATTTTCAGTGAAATGTGACACATGTGTGGAAACTATTAAAAATCAGATAGTCCTAATATGATCATGGACTGTGAGAAATTAGTCTTGCATCATTGAAACCTATGTGTGATTACCTTGTAAAGTATACTGAAATGCAAGACTTTGTCGAAACTTTGGCCATCTACAAATAAACTAGTCAATTTCCAATGTTATACATAAATTGGGTAGATGAAGGAAGACGATGGAAAGATGAGGGAAATTGGGAAGATGAGGGAAGGGATCACATCTACACACAATGGACTAACAACCAACCAACTTTGAAGTTCAAACACCTTTACATTCTTGAGATACAGTGTTCACAGGTTTTCACACTAAGTCCTCTACTGACCTTACATGACCTTTGACCAAAGTGACAAACATCTACTCATCAGGCGACCGATGATAGGAGTTTGAAGTTCCAGTAACATTCGATTGCTGGGATATCTCACTTGATATGTTTTCATAATTCAAGTTATGTGACCCCAAATGACCTTTGACCTACACAAAAAACAATATAGATCATCTACTCATTTGAACTACCAATGTACCAACTCTGAAGTTCAAGCACTTTTCCCTTCTTGAGATACTGTGTTTACAAGGTTTTTACACTACGTCCTCTACTGACCTCACATAACTGTTAACCTACAAAATGACAAATACTATCTACTCATCAAGGGCTACCAATAATAACAGTTTGAAGTTCCAGCAAGATCTTTCACTTGCTGAGATATATATCTCCCTCAATAGGTTTCTACACTCTGATGAACTCAAATAACCTGTAACCTTCATGGAAAACAATTGGAAATATGATCTCCTCATATGGACCACTGAATCACCAACTCTAAAGCTCAGGCACATTTCCCTTTTTGATATATTGTGCTTACAAACCATGGCATCACATACACACACACATGCCATCACTTTCGCATAGATTCCTCGACTGCCTTTGGCAAGGAATCAAAAACTAATATTTCACCAAAGAGTTACTTTTTGTACTTTTCTATGGTGACCTCAAATGACCTTTGCCCTCCAGCAAAGACAATCTGTATCATTTATCCACTATGAACTAACTACCCACTACATTTGACAATCAAGGCACAGCCAGTTGCTGAGATATCTCACTTAGTATGTTTTTAAACTTTATTGATATGTTGACCTAAAATGACCTTTGATCTCAATGAAAAACAGTAGAGATCACCTACTCACTATGGACTACCTCCATACTAACTTTGAAGATTAGGCACCTTTCCTTTCTTGAGATATTAATTTTACAAGTCAAGGCATCACATACCCAAACACACCCGCACACACTCACACTGATGACTGCATAGATTCTCTGCTTGCCTTTGGCAAGAAATAAAAATTTCTTTTAAAAAAATTCCTTTGTTCACAACCATGTTACCTGCAAGTTTCAATGCTTATATGATATTGCTTCCATACCTCAATGTCACAGGAATGCTACAGAGCTATAAAACTAATAAACAAAACAAAAGTATGCGGAATCAACCTCCCTGGTTGTTTTGCTTGAGGCAATTTGATGGAAACTTAGTGTGACTGTCTACATTTCAAAAGCCATGAAGACTACACTTAACACCAAACCTAATAATTTGCAAGCACTCACATGAGACAAACACCAGCAAACACTATACAGAGTTTCCCCAGGGCATGGTTGTTCTCAGACAATGAATAAAATTTCCAGATATGCACATCGCGTTATGCTTTGTGTATTTCTAATGTAATGGGTAACTAAAATTTGGATTCACAGATTTAAATGTGTATACTTAACAAGGAAGGTACACAGTCACACACAGTAACAGCCTTTTATACAAAGAAAATTAATACTGAACCTGAATGAAGTAGATAAGACTTACCTGAGAGACATAAGATGACACAACAGCAATCTGATCTTCAGGCCATGAAGATTTCAGTTTAAGAATTTCCTTCACAATTTCATCAGCCTGATTCAAAAACATAGAATCAGCATTTGAATCAATCTATCCAGTCAGTTTTTAAACTTGAATCTTGTACAATTTACTTATAAGACTGTGAAACTGTTTGCATGCAGTTGTTTCAGAATACCAGAACAAAGTTAATGGCTTAGCTTCAGTTCTTTTCATTTTATATCACACATAACAAATGTACTACAATGCCAGTTGCACTGTGCTTGCATTACATGAAATTTGCTAGAAATCACAACCAGTAAAATTCAGCCTTCAAAAAATGATCCAGCAGTTGCTGCATTTTATTCACAGGGTTTTCAAACCATTACTTCTGCTGACCTTAAGTGACATTTGACTTAGATAAACAATGCAAATGGTCTACTCATCAATAACTACTAATGTCAAAAGTGAGACAGCTCCATCCAGCAACAACATCTTTTTGAGATATCTTGCAGAAAGCATTTTCAAAATACAACCTTCAGTGACCCCAAATGATTTTTGACCTCCATATAAACAGTAGACCTGTATCTTCTACTTTCAATAGAAACTTACACATTAATTTTTTAAGTTTTAGCACCTTTTCTTTCTTGAAATCCCCATGTACTCAAAGTTTGCAAAGTATGACTTCCATCTTTGTAAACCCCTAATTGTAATACAAAATACCATGTGGGGGAGAAAAGGGGAAGATTAATTAAGTCATGATCTCACTATGCAGATGGATATTCAATCTCTCCTAATTATTTAATGAAAAAGTGGGTGACTCAGGTGGTGTTTTCCATAGAGGAGAAGAGCTGACATAGACTAACCACAGCTTTCTGAAATACAACATTTCCATTCACATTTGGATAAAATTACCTCTTTTTCATTTATGTAGGACAGTCCCCTTGTTTCTTCTTTGCCATCAACTGCCGAGAAGAGGACGGATGGGCTAAGGTTTGTCTGCTGGTGGTGCACTTCAACGGCTTTGAAATTTTTAACTTTGTAGCAATGTTCACCGATGAAGTCGAGGATCTCCTGTCTCATCCTATAGTTGTCTGTCACAAAGTGGGAGTTGTAGCATTTCTTTTCCTTACTCCAGTGAAACAAACGCTCTAGCATTGAAGGAAAGAAGTGGGGCTTCCGAGCCATCTTTGAGACAACCTTATGAACGACAAATGAAACAAGCTCTATCAAAAGGGCATAGGCCAACTAACCTAACTTCATTTACAATAGCCTTTGACAGCTATCACAAGATTTAGACAATTACAATGAAAGAAATATTGCAATTTAAGGTCTAAATAAGTTCATAACTTAAGTCATGTCTAAGATCAGGTAAAAAAGAAAATCTTTGAAAACACTTTTTTGTAGTACCCTGATGAATTAGAGTTGCTACTGAAGAAAAGTTAAAAACACTCTTCACTTCTCTATCACACACTTTTGCCAACAGCATAACAACTGAGATTCCCTGGGATGATGTGAAATGCAAATAAAGAGAAAATAGGCATGGGATGTCTAATTGACCCTGTTATTGTTTGCAATCCAAGCAGGAATAGTACCACCATGAGGTGACAAAACTAACCATAGGTAATGGGATTTTGCAACAACACACACCACACTTATGTCTTAGTGTAGTATGAAAAATAGGATTTACAGTGCTCTCCATTCAGCAAGGACATTATGCACTCCATGCTATTTCACTGCATGGTTCAATAGTCCCACCTAATGTTAGGCTTTGTGTATGCTGTGAGTCTTTACCTGTAGAGAAACGATCAGCAAGTTGTTTCCCAAGTGAGCAATTCAGTTTCACTTTCTTACCTAATGCAGTGATATCTAAGAGGTAAATACATCAGCATGTCTAAAATGGGGTTACATTTCAAACAGAAAGTTGCTATAGTGTTTAAACACATGCCACAGTGAGAAGAGTGGCGATGAATGAAGAATAGACCACATACGAAGCAAAACATTTCACTGCATATCACAGAGTATAAAAAACAACCACAATGCACAAACGCATTCTAGTTTCAATGATGGAAAAATGAGGATTTTCTCTGGAGCTGATATCACAGCAATATGATGTGTCACAAGCTGCCTATGTTTCATATGAAATATGAGATCTGCACAAGCTTCCTTTCTTGATAATTATCAAGATTACAAAGTTTTCAAAATTTGACCTTTTGTTGACCTTAAATAAACTTTAACCTCCATTAGAAATGATATGGTCCTTGTACTTCATGAGATACACCTAAACACCTAATATGAAACCAGCCCAAGCTTTCCTTCTTGCAATATGTTTACAAGAATTCTGAATTTTGACCCCTAGTGACCTCAAATAAACTTTGATTCAGGAACTCCATTTTAAACTCCACTTATAATAGAAATTCCTGTACCCAATAAGATACACTTACATTCAGAGTATAAGATCTGTTGACGCTTTTCTTTTTGAGAGTTTATGTTTACAAGCTTTTCACAGAGCTGCCAACCTCCACAAATCAAAAATAATATTCCAAGCAGCAAAAAAAGTATTTTAACTGGAAAAAAGTATTCTTACAAAATAAAGCATACTGCTTGTAATTCTGGCGATTAAACGCTTTTCAAACAAACTTTTTCACTGTCTTTAATTTCTTGTTTTATGATTGACTGAATATTTTGAGGTAACTCTGATATAAAAAAAAATGTTATTTCATCAAAAAAATGTTCTATAAATAAATTTTAATGTTTCCAAAACATATTATGTGAACATTCTAAAAAAAACGAACAATAAAGGGGAGAAACGTATTGCCTTAATTGCTTAAAAAAACGGACAAAATACGGCAAAACCAGGATGGTTGGCAGCTCTGTTTTCACACTTTGATCGGTGTTGACCTCAAGTGACTGTCGATCTCCACCAAAATCAATAGGAATCTCTTACTTAATGCAATACACCAATATATTTCATATGGGGTGTGGTCTGTCCACATTTCACCTCTTGAGATATCATATGTTTACAAGGTGTCCACAATTAGACCCCTTTTGACCTCTTACGACCATTAGACCACTTTAGACACATAAGAACCCACAATTAGACCCCTTTTGACCTCTTACAATCATTGACTTAAACCAAAATCAGCGAGTTTCTTTAACATAATGAGATACACCCTCATGCTTTTGATTAGACCTGTCCAAGCTTTCCTTCGAAAGATATTGTGTACACAAGGTTTTCACATTTGACCACTGTTGACTTCAACTGAACTTTAACCACCACCAAAATCAATAGGAATGTACTAAAATGTGGTACACATATATACCACATGTGAGATTTGTCCAAGCTTGCTTTCTTGAGATATCAGGTTTGCAAGCTTGATCCTCACATTCTGACCCCTGATAACCTCAAATGACCTTTGACCTCCACTAAAAACACTCTCGTTCTCAGTGATGTACACATAGGTACTAAATATGAGATCTGTCAAAGTCTTCCTCTTTGAGATACCATTTACAAGGTCTTACCAATTTGACCCATGTTGACCTCAAAAGACCTTTGATCTTCCATATGAACCTTGTACATAATGCAATACACCTACATACCAAGTATGAGATTTGTCCAGGGTTCCCTTCTTGAGATATCTAGTTAACAACGTTCTCATATTTTGACCCGTGTTCATCCCAAATGTTTGACCTGCACCAGAAAAAATAGCATTCTTAAACTTAATGTGGTACACCTCAGTACTAAATGTAAGATCTGTCCAAGTTTCCCTTTCCGAAATATCATGTTTGAAATGTAGGCATCCCACATACACACACACAAACACCACCACGTGATTAGAAAGGTTACAATTATCATTGAAACCCAAAATACATTAAAAGTAAATTCTCACAACAGGACGTAGCTGTTTATGGTCTCCAGACAGTACCACGACCGTTCTTGGTCCAGCGAGGGCAAGAGGCATCATGGCTTCAGTTTCTAAGGCTTGACCAGCTTCATCGATGAATATATGAGTAAACAGTCCCTTTGCCTTTTTTAATGCAACCAGGTAAATGGAAGTGGAAAGGGTGGTGATGATCAAGCGTACTCCTGAAAAGAGACATGAAACCATTATAAATGTTGCACAACTGCATGATAAGATATATCAACAGCAAAAGTACTTTATTTAGGTTGTTGGTTCTGTGAGCTAAAAACAGTAGTAAACAGTTGTTTTATCCCCAAATGTTCTGAACTCAATCATTGATAATACACATTTATATCCATTTGTTGAAGGGCAAGAGAGTTTCTTTCAACGCTGTTGACATTTCTCATGAATGATGCTTAAATCTTTGACAATGTATTGCTATTTTCCTTACTCTTAATGTGCTCAATGGTGGCCCTGGCAAAGTTTCCACTGCGATCACGAATGCAAAAGCGAGCTCCATGTTCTCTGATTACTTCTGGCACAGTGACTGCTTCCCTGTCAGGTGCATACAACCTCAGTATACCTCCTTGGAATTCGTCACAAAATTGTTTCAAATAATCGGTGAGAAACAGGTCAGCAGCACTGCAAGAAATTGTACATACATTAAATACCAAAATTATGATGCTGAGTTTTAGTGTCTGAGTTTTCTGATACCAGTCTTGAGGTACTGACATAACTGCATGTTTGCATATATCCCTCTTTGTACATCTCTCAGAATATTACCCGTTCCACGACTTTGTTCATATTGCTCATATCAATGCCATATGGCAAGTGATGATACACATGCTATAGTAACATGAGCAAAAAATACAATCCACTGCAAAAAGCAAAACAAACAAAAGAATTGAGTTTCTACTGTAAAATCCTGCTGCTTGAATTTTGCTTTATAGAACTTGAACTTCACACTTGTAAAACTTTGTTTGCACTGTAAGTACATTTCATTCCAAGTTGCAAATCGGAGTTTTACCAATGCTTCACAAATCCTCACAGAAATGCAGCTTTATGATGCAAATGACCAGAATGCATAAATGCATTGTGGTTTTGATCAGACATTATGGGTATCTTTTTATGAATCTAACATATTGTGTAAGATGAGGATGTGTAACATCTTGGTTTTGTGATATTACAGTAATTTATCATGTGACCAATTGAGATATAAAAATCACTATACATACAATGATATCGGCTAATTTAAGTTGATGACTGGCAGGTGTCAAGTCTCAACATGTACATCTGCATACTACAGAGATAGATCCAAGAGTATCATCTTCAGATGTCACGTGCATATATGATATATTCAAATGTCATGTGTATATGATTTTCAGAAATTTACCCTTATTGACCGAAATGGCCTCCACAAATATAGCAGGTTCTGGTAGTCAATATAATTGAAATTAAAAAAAAATGATATCAATGCAAGTTTTCCTTCTTGAGATATTGTACTTACAAAGTTTTTACAATTCGACCCCTGTTGACAACAAATGACCTTTCACTTCCATTAAAACAAAATGATTTTTGTACTTAATGTGGTACACCTACATAGCAGATAAGTGATCTGTCCACTTGTCTCATCTTGAGATATTGCACTTAAAAAGATTTCACTATCTGACCTATACTGACCCCAAATGACCTCTGACCTCCACAAAAACAATGAAGTGTTTTTGCAAACTTGTTTCAACTTATGTATGTACTGCACAGCTTGAGGTTTACATTTTAAAACACAGACATTTACCTGTTGGAATGTGTGCACACTAGCAACTTGCTTTCAATATCAGACTCCAGAATATCTTTGATGGTTAGAGATAAAGTTAACGTCTTCCCTGTTCCAAACGGACCGATGAGCAAAGAGGGTCCCTGTCTGAAAGGAACAGTAGCCTTGGCACGAACAATGAAATTCTTTGCTTCTGCTTGACGGTGATTTAAGTTATACTCACTGTCACCCCTTTCATTCTGAATTTGTTGGTATTTCTGCATCTCTTGGTCTCTTTCTAAGAACCTGTAGAACCAGAATGCAAAAATTTCATTGAGATTTGTTGAATTCATAATACATTCTGAATGAATGTTCCCTAGAAATGGCTTCTGTAAGCTTATTGTTTCGCACCAACATTGCATGGCAAAGACAGGTCATTCCAAAAGTCCTCTGAGCTTAGCTCCTGGTGACCCCAGATAGCCAGCTCTTAAGTCAACCAAAATCAATGGAATCCATTTCCTCAATAGGGAAACTGAATATGTTAAGCATGAAAACTATCCAGGTGTTCAGATGTCCAGTGTTCACATGATTTTACATTTCTAAGCTCATCCAAACCTGAGATGAGACATGACCTTCACCACAAATACAAGGATTATTCCACTTAGTATGGCACATCATCAACATATACTCAAATATGAGAAGTATGCAAGCCTTGCAATCTTGAGGTATACCATGGTTGCAAGAAAATCAGGGTTTTACCTCTAATGACCTCAGATGACCTTTCACACAAACTATAACATTAACAATGGGGTTTATCCCCTCCATATGGGCTACCTACATACGAAGTATGAGAATTATCACTACTATAATCATCAGGTTACAGTGGTTACAAGGTTTTCAGCATTTGATCTCTAGTGACAGTAGATGACTTTCACCACTAATGATGAGGTTAATTTACTATGTCCTGCCTCCATACCAAGTATGAGCACTGTTACCCATCTTGAAAAACAGTGGTTTCAGTGCTTTCAGTGTTTGACAAATGGTTACCCCTGTGACATTTGGCCTCCACCAAAAACAACAGGGTTCTGCTTTTCAGATGACCAACCCATATACCAAGTATGAAAAGCACCATCATTCCTAACTTGGGATATTGTGTGCACGAGACTTTTAGTGCTTGACCACTGAGGAGTCCAGGAAACCTTAGACCTCCAACAGAGCCAACACCAGTTTTCTTTTTAATATGACCATGCAGTCCACATTTCAAGTATGAAAAGCATCCATCACTATTTACTTGAGATATTGTATGCACAATATTTTTAGACTTTGCAATCTCTCATGACCCCAACTGACCTTGACCTCCACCAAAACAAAAGGGGTCTTCCTCCCAATATGGACAATCTTCACACAAGTATGACAAGTACCCATCATTCTTATTTTTAAATATTGTGTGCATAACTAAGCATCACAAATACACACACATGCACTCACCCACACACATGCTATTATGATTGCATAGGAATTGTCCTTTCATCAAAACCAAAAATTAGATTATGTGTAGAGCATTAGGCCATTTCCCAGATCACACGAAACATCATGGAAAATAATTACACTCACACATTGCAAGTTGCCTCTTGCTGCAAACCTTGAACCAAATAGTCATATGACTTTGTGCATCCTTGCAAACCTGAAGAAAACTACAAATGCAAAGTTTTAAAAAATTCTTCCTTGCTGACCAGATGTCCAAAGGATCTTAGTAAGTTAACTTGTCCAAAGATCAATAAAATTTATGCAAAATAAACCTCCATGATCTTTCAGGAAATTTTGCTTACATCAGAACCAACAGGACGTGGAAAAACTAAGGTATCGATCCCTACATGACATTAATGTTGAACAAGGTTTATTTTGCAAGATATAAATTTCAACAAGATCATTAAAAAACATGAAAAGCCAGAAATCTCACATGCATAGTGGTTGCCATTATGAATTCAATTCAACTATGAATATCTGAATCTGACATAATGTGAAGATGCGTGCAACATGTCTTAAGTCTTTGAAATGTTACACTAATTTCTTGTGTCACAATTGCAATGTCACAAAAACTATACACAATAACATTTGCTAAATTATGATGGTAAGTGATAGGTACAACTCAACATGTACTGTACACCTACATACTAACTGAGATGTATTTCCAAGTTTCAAGTCTTGAGACTAAATGGTGTCAAAAATTGACCTTTGTTTGACCGCAATGGCCTCCACCAAATACAATAGGCATTCCCTCAATATTGGAATTGCTACAACACCGACATATACACAAATATGCAGTTTGTACAAGCTTTCCTACTTGATACATCATGTAAAGGGTTACATTGTTTGACACTTGTTGACCCGAAATGACCTTTCACCTCCACCGGAAACAATAGGCTTCTTGTCCAAAAAAGGAACAGCTACAAATTAAATATCATATCTGTGAAAGTTTTAATTCTTGAAATATCAGGTTAAAAAGGTTTTCATTATATACACCCTTTCGACCCAAAATGACTTTCACCTGCACCAAAATCAATGAGCTTCTCTTACTCCATAAGGTATGCATACAAATAAAAAGTCAGGTCTAAGTTTCTCTCCTTGAGATACCATATATGCAAGGTTTCTACTATTTGACAACTGCTGACCCCAAATGACCTTTGAAACTCCACCAAAACAACAGGCAACTTGAATCGATAAGGTTCACCCCATATACTACACATCAGATCTTCTTGAAACACCATGTTACAAGTTCCTGACAATTTGACCCTTGTTGACATCAAATGACTTAATCTACCAAAACAATGAGATAATTTAATTGTTAAAGTGTACCTACATATTACATGTCAGAGCAGTCCAAGCTTCCCTTGTTGAGGTATCGTATTTACAAGATTTTCACAACTTGACTCCTGTTGTACCCAAATGACCTTTGACCTTCCCAAAAACAATAGGCTCCTTGTACTTAATAGGGTGCACCTATATCAAATGTCAATCAGTCCAAGTTTCATTTCTTGAGAAGACGTATGTGTTTAACATGTGTGCGTCAGAAACATACACACACATGAAAACATATGCAAATACATTTCTTGCCTGCCTTCAGCAAGCATCAAAACCACTGAACAGTTTTAACTTGAATCCATAGGACAGATACTGCAGTGTTGACTACATCACTGGGATGTGCTGTTGAATATGACATCCATGACAGAGAGTCAGTTGAGAACCGTGGCCCATTAGTACCACAGAGAAAAAAATTCAACCACTGTATCACAGAGAAAAAAATTCAACCATTGTACCACAGAGAAAAACAAATTCAACCACTGTACCACAGAGAAAAACTTCAACCACTGTACCACAGAGAAAAAAATTCAACCACTGTACCACACAGAAAAAAAAGATTAACCACTGTACCACAGAGAAAAAAATTCAAGATCTGTACCACAGAGAAATTTATTACCACACAGAAAAATAATTCAAGAATTGTTTTTCATCTCATTTTAAATTAGTGCAGTTCATTTATTATTATTTTATTTATTTATAGGGCCTATACTTACATGACCTCTCAGTGGTCATCATACCTTGCAAGGCAGATGTGTAAAAGGTTTTCCTATGTTGGATAACTAGAAGCTAACCAAAAGAAGGCAACATTCTCAGCAGTTTAAATAATCTGTTCAGACAGATTAAATGATCCATTAGAACAGATTAAATAATCTGTCATTGACAGATTATTTAATTTGTCATAACGGATTATTTAATCTGTTATGACAGATCATTAAATCTGTTACGACAGATTAAATAATCTGTCTTAACAGCTTATTTAATCTGTCGTAACAGATTATTCAATCTGTAGTAACAGATTAAATAATCTGTCGTGGCTTTGTTATTTAATCTGTTATGACAGATTATTTAATCTGTTATGACAGATTAGTATTTTTTCTCTGTGGTACAGTAGTTTAATTTTCTTTCTCTGTGGTACAGTGGTTTAATTTTTTCTCTGTGGTACGGTAGTTTAATTTTTTTCTCTGTGGCACTAATGGGCCATCGTAGTTTTGCAAATAAAAGCAGTGACTTCATTTCAAGATGTATGACTGTAATAAAGCTGAACTTTCAGAACTGAATAACAGCTACGAAAAGAACATAACAATACACTCACCTTGGGAACATGTCTTCAGGAGGAAACAACAGATGCTTTTCTTCAAAGGAGTCAATGGCAAAGCGTTGTTTACAGAAAGACAATCGATCAATCTTGAACAGGACTTCCACTTGTGACTTCCATCCATCATGCAGACGTTGATCTTTGACACACTGCTCTGATAGATTCACATAGAAGTTATCAAACTCTCTGAGGTCCAAATACCGATGAGCTACTATTTCTGCCTCATACACAATGTCAGAATTGCTCGGGAACTTCAGCCATACCATTTTAACCCACTTTCTTACCAATTGGGTAGCATCAGAGTCATCGAATGCAGTAGTCATGGATATTTTCCCATAAAAAAGACCCTGAGGTGCAAGATACAGACCACTGTGTCCTTCAAGTTCAACTTTGTTTTTTGCCTCCATTTTGTATTCTCCATTGAATCTACAAAGAGAATGTGCATAAGTGAAGCCCATAACTGAAAAAAACAGGCAATGTCTGCAATTATAAAAGGCTTTGCTGAAATACAGGTAATTTAGGTATACTAAGCATCTGCAAGATTCGTTACACCCAGAATGGCAAAGAACTTTGTGGTTTCTTGCCAACATTGATAGAGAACAAAATACTAGCTGATTGTAAGTGTACCTGTGACTCTGGTTACCACTAGGCATACATGAACTTTAAAGTTTTTGGCAGTGAATGTACACTTCATCTACTAACTTCCTATTAGCCTATAACTTGACCTCCAACTGACCTCTGATAAGGCCTTCCCTCACTTCACAAAATTTTCCAACAAGGTTGTATTTAGTGTTCAGGGTGTAGATTTACAATTCCTGTGTTTGCCATTCCAACATAACATGTTGATGATAAAGGTTCTCAGTGTTAGACCCTGGTGATCCCCAGACTAATTTTGAGCCACAGTGCCACACCAAACATTTATCTTCTCACATCCCATAATGCCTTCAATGTTTCCTACATTAAATATCCTGCTGTTAACATGCAGAGTTTAAATCCAGGTTACCTTTGATGACCGATGACCAGCTACCTAGTGTAACATGTGCCTCCTACCTTGAGAGACCCTGTTAACAACTTTCCAATGTTTGACCCCAATGACCCTGGCCAGATGACCTTTGATCACCATCAAAAATGACAGCTTACATCTTCTCACCATAACACATCCACACACTCAGTATGAAATCTATCCCAGCACTCTTCCTTGAAATACCATGTTTATGACACATTCAGTATTTGAAACCAAGTGACCCCCGATGATCTCGACCGCCGCCAAAAATTTATTTTCTCACCATAACATATCTACATACCAAGTTTCCTACACTGAGATATTCTGTTAACAGTGCTTTCAGTGTTTGATTCAAGATGACCTTTGAACCCACCACAAACAATGCATTATCTTTTCATCATGACACAGTCATAATACCTAGTATGACACAAGCTTCCTAACTTGGATAACCTGTTAACAATTTTTTTCAATGTTAGACAACAATGACCTTTGATCATGAGTATTTCCAGTATTTGAAACCCAGTGACCCAAATGACCTTTCACCTCCATCAAAAATGATAGGTTTTCTTTTCTCACCGTAAGGCATCCATATAGCTAGTATCAAAACTATTAAAGCTTCCTAGTTGAGATATTGTGTTAACAAGGTTTTCAGTCTGATGCTTGGTGACCCCAGATGGCATATTCAATCTCATCCAAAGTAACAAAGATAAATTCAATCTTCCCACCATAATGCATCCCTATAACAAGTATGACATTAATTATTCAAGCTTTTTAACTTCCAATATCATGTTAGAATGGATTTCAGTGTTTTGACCCATGGTAATCTTATTCTCAGGTTAAAATTACATATGCAATAAAATATTGAATAGGGCAACTATGTGTAATTTGCTTGGTTATTGCAGTATTTACAGTAATGTATCACATCACCAATTGAAACGTACAATGACATCTTCTGACTTAAGATGAAGACTGATGTAGGTATCCATTAGACCATGCATGACTGCATGCTGCAGATATCCAAGAGCTTCATTACATACCAACTATTAAATCTGTGCAAGCTTTCCTCCTTGAGATATTGTGTCTACAATTAAGGTTGTCTTGACTTGATGCCTGTTGGCCTGAAATGACCTTTGACCTCTATAGAAGCAACAGGCTATTTATATTCAATAAGGTACCTCTACAAACCAAGAGAATGTCAAATGACTCCTAGTCAAGTGTCCAATGTCAAGTGATTCCTTGCCAACACGTCATTTTTTTTTAAACACAATCACGTACAAACAAAAGCAACCAGTGGAGAAGGGAAGGAAATATAGCAAAATGAGAAAGAAAATGCAAGAATGACAACTGCATTCTGTATCACTAGTATGGTTTGATGTGTACCAAACGCTGATATGACTGAGTGATGTCATTCAATCAGCATTAATCATGAATATTGTGGTCATGAAGGATGGCATATATCTCTTAAACAAGGTAATTCACAAGCGGACAAAAAGTTCCTGACAGCAAATTGTGGTTAAAGATATGAAGTTGTGCAACTCAACAAAGGCAACCTGGAATACATCTTCCCTCCTAACAGAGCAAATTGTGACTAAAACAACAAAGTACTTGGCAAATGTTGACAGGGAGTGCTGAATGCTTAGAAAAGATGATAAGAGCTATGTTAAGTGGTTGTTTGGTGAGGGCATAGAAAATGGAATTTTTAATGTTTCACAAACTGAAAGAAGATGAGACCAAAGTCTATCTAGCAGCAATATCTGTTATTTAACATAGATCTACATTTTGGCAAGTTTTCAATATGAAAGAAATATGCATTATCTTCTTTAATATGAGCGACATTTACCTCTTCATATGTTCACCTTCCAGGACATGTAACACTCTAAGTATCGCATGCTGAGCTTTTGAATCCAGGACAGATCTTTGCAGTGATAGAACTTATTACGTTCATTTCATGTCACATTACAGTAATAACAAGTCTCCCATGGGGCAATTTAAATGACAGACATCATCTACTCATCAAGGGCTACCAATGTTGACACTTTGAAGTTCTAGCTGAATTCAGTTGCTGAGATATCCTTCTTAATATGTTTTCATACTTTAAAGTCTAGAGAGTCCTGTAATGACCTTTGATCGCCATGACAAACATTAAGGATCATGTACTTACAGTGGACTACCAACACGCCAACTTTGAACTTCAAGCACTTTTCCCTTCTTGAAATACAGTGTTTACAAAGTTTTTCACATGATGTCCTCTATTGACCTCACATGAACTTTGACCTCCATAAAAAATGACAGACATCATCTACTCATTAGGTGCTACCAATGATAAGAGTTTGAAGTTCCAGCAACATTTAGTTGGGATATCTCTCTTAATATATTTTCTTACTTTCAACTCTGGTGGCCTCAAATGACCTTTGACCTACACAAAAAACAATAGAGGTCATCTACTCATACACACACACACGTCATCACCATCGCATAGATTCCTTGCCTTCCTGTGACAAGGAATCAAAAATGAGCTCTTTATAAGCTTCCCTTCTTAAGATAATGTGTTTACAAAGTTTTCTCTTATTGACCCTTGCTGACCTCAAATGTCCTTTAACCTCCACCAAAATCAACAGAGTGTTTGTACTCAATAAGATACACCCACTTACCAAATATGACATACGGGCAACTTTCCCCACCTGAGATATTTTGTTCACAAAATTTTCACTATTTGACCCCCATTGACCCCAGATGACCGTTGACCTTAACCAAAATCAACAGGCTTCTTGAACTTAATTAAGGCTCAACTACATACTAAATATGAGCTTGGGACAAGGTTCCCATCTTGAATGTATCATGTTTACAATGTTTACACTATTTAACCACTATTCACCCCAAAATGACCTTTGACCTCCACCAAAATCATAAGGGTTCTTGTATCAATATGGTTCACCTACATATCAAATGTGAGATCTGTACAAGTTTTTCCTCCTGAGATATTGTGTTTTCAAGGTTTTCAGTATTTGACCGTTGTTGATCCCACACAACCTTTGACCTCCACCTAAAACAATAGGCTTCTTGTACTTAATATGGCGCACCCACATTCCAAATATGAACTCTGTACAAGCTTCCTTTCTTGAGATATTGTGTTGGGTGGTAGGATTAAAAACATACACACACACACGCATGCAGACATACACACATACATACTGTACACCTGCATGATTAGAAAAGTTACGATTTCATCAAAACCAAATACAAAGTTTTAAATATTTTAATGTAGCAACGTAATCACACAGAGAACGTAATTAATTATGAAAATAAGTGCGATGAAGCAATTGACAACCAAAGTTCACTTTCAAGTAAAATGATTCCTTTCAAAAACATCCTGCTAACATATAACAATCACGTATAACAAACACACAGTACACTGGCTGAACATTGAGCTAAAAACCAAACCCAAAAATATATGCAAGGCATGCAGAAAATGTGGTCAGCAATTCTTTACTTTACATGTCAGAATGCGCCCTTTAGTTCCACTGCCGTGATTTGGAAGCCATTGGCTTCCAACTCACATTTGAAGGACAAATAGTACTTTCCCCTAGTCAGTGACTTATTACGTAACCCCTACCTCCGCAAAGAACACAGATTTTTTCAGCCACACCCAAAAGTGGCACAATTTTTGCACGTTATTGGATAAAGCATACCAAGATAGTGTTTGATGGATCATTTGCACCTGATTATGTGGTTGAATTTTTCAATTTGCTGCAGAATTTGTGAAATACTTCCAGATGCCAAATCCTTAAAAAAATCGTTAAAGGCTTGCTGTTCCCTACGTGTGTGTCCGCCCTACAAAATATCACCTACCACACATTTGTTTTGGCGCAAAATGTTGCCGCAGTATTAAGTTGTACACAGTGCTAGTGCTTGTGCAGTGCAATTAGGACTAGACTGTATGCTGTGTAATGTTGTTGGCGTAGAGAAGTTTGTAACCCACTTATGAAACACAAACTTGAGGTATGATTGATGTGACTTTGGGTGTTAATTACTTTTATGTTAAGGTTGAAATTAAGAAGTTAATTCCCATAAAATATAAATAATATGGTAAATATAAATTCAGTATGTCTGAAAAGCCTGTAATTGAAATCTCATGTTAAATGGGGTGCTAGAACCTATATTTACTTGAAAATTCACCATAATGGTACAGTCCGAATTGAGCTAATGATATTGACAAGACTGCAGAGGGGAGGAAGTTTGTTTGTGGCAAGAACACATTTAAAAGCGAAAGAAGACCGCTATATTTTGTAAAATTGCTTCTTACCCAACCAAATTTTTCATTTGAAAGTGCAATTCAATGTTAAATCGATGTTAGATTTCGTATCTGGACATATTATACTGTAAATTACATTTTTGTATGATATATTGTAAAAAAGAGGCCAGTCAGCCAGTGGAGAGAGGTATCAAATTTCTTTGGAATGATGCACTTGCCTTGAAAAGTGCCGGGGGCAATGAAAACCGGAATTGCAGTGCGATTAAAGGGCGCCTTTTTCACATGAATAGTCTACATGCATATAATGACCCTGAGAGTGAGCACATTACAATTGCCAAATAAACGAACAATCGGTGTTTATTGACACACCCACACCCAGGATTTCAATATAGGCACCAGTGTTAACAATCAAAATAGCACACTATATAACATGAACGGATAATACATCAACAGGTTACAATTACTGAAACATTACGAAGAAGATAATTATAAAAAAAAAAACAGAAAGCCAAAAGGCTTTGTGATTCCTTGCGACATGGTTATATTATAACAAACATGAATTATCCACATGTCTAGTATGAGATCAACCACAGTTATTGTACCTGAAACACCACATTAACCAGTTTTTAACCCAAAATAACATTTTTTTTGGTGACCTCAAATAACATGTGGCTTCCACAAAATCAATAGTTATCACCTAACCAGTATGGCCAACCCACCCATCAAGTATGACATCAGTCAACATCACACTTTTGGAGATAATGCATTTACAAGGTTTTCACAGTTTGACCTCAGGTAACCTCAAATGACTTTGACCTCCACCAAAAACAAAAGGAGTCTGCTACTCAGTACATACCATCCACACATCAAGTATGTCAGTCAAGGTTAGATTCCTGGAGATACTGTGTTTACACATTTTTACATTTGACCTCTGCTGACCTCAAATGACCTTTGACCACCATCAAAGACAATAGGGATCATCTACATACTATGATTACCCACACACCAAGTATGACATCAGTCACACTTACGCTTCTGGAGATATTGTGTTTACTAGATTCTACATTTTGACCTTTGGTGACCTCAAATGACCTTTGACCTCCACAAAAACAACTGGGATCATCTACTTACTATGACCAACCCACACAGCAAGTAGTAAGAGATCAGTCATGGTTACCCTTCTTGAGATATCGTGTTAACCAAAAGTGTCACATACACACACACGCACACACAACATCATCATCGCATAGATACATTCTGCCTTTGGCAAGGGATAAAATATGGACTGTCTCAGATCTTTTTTTTACAAGAAATACTTAACAGGTCCAATAACTACCGTTTTATTTCGTGTTTGCAGGCTCTTTCCTCTTCCACTATCATCCCTTCAAAATACTCCTTGAAATTACTCGCTGTTGGGTAGTCCAAGTTGCTGGATGAGTGTGGCAATTCTTGCAATGGATATCTGTCCAGTAAGTTAGAAAAGTCACTTTCCTGACTGTTGGGGTCATATTTAATGACTTTGCAGTTGCCCCAGGAATCTTCTTCATAGTTAGCACTGTTAACAGACCCTAGACCAACCCAGACTAGTAGTTGCTTGAAGAGACACTTTTTCAGCCCAAAGTCAAAAATCACCCATTGATGAAAAAGTTGTTGAGCTCCTTTTGGCTGAAATTTGACATCGATGTGTATACATCCTTTTTCATCACTTTCAAGATTCACACAGTTCAGCTCCTTCGGATTTAATTGGTCGTCAACTTTAGGGGATGTGAAGGAGAAGTGATCATGTTTGCTGTGATAAAAGAAGATTCTCTGCAGTTGATCCTGAAAGGTATAAAAACAGTTGATCCTGAAAGGTATTCATATGCTAAATCAACTTAATACAACCTCATAGTACATGTAAGCTTTGAACTCATATATACAACCATATAAACTAGTATATATTTATTTAGGTGGCAAATATATGGTGGTACTCTTTGCCAATTTTTTGTGGTGAATCAGGGTTTCTGAGTCTACGATACTACTTCCTGCCATCTGCTCTGCCATCTACTCAAGTCAAATATATAAATATTTCTTTTGTTATTGCGACATCTTTTTTCTACACATTGTTTGTTATTACTCATACATGACTGTACCTCCACACCCAATATGTTATGAGTATCAGTATGGGCCTACAAGATGTGTAGTAGAAATAGGGTAGTGTACATGGTTTGAGCTTAACTTCGAGAGAAATCCATCCATACCAATATCAATTATTATACATTTAACTGGAGATTTCAGCAAATATCTGACACACAGAATGTGTAAACCCTGATATGACATGCCATGACACTGAAGAACAAACTTAAACCAATCACCAACTAGCAGTTTTGAAGAGTTTTCTCACCGTCTTGGACGTCACATGAAATTTCCAAGTATGCTCCAAGTTTGTTGTTTTTGAAAGATCCACATACAATTTATCATGATCAATCTTCACCTCTGGCAATGCCATTGCAATCTGAAAGTAAATATCAATTATGTGCAATCTAGCTGCATTGCTTATTGAGAATACTTTTAAATAGTTGAAAAAATTAACAACTTTCATGTACACTACAAAAAAAATTCAACTTGACATCAGTGAACAATAATTTTGAAAGATGATTATGTAACAAAATTAGTTCATTAGATTTGATAAGTAAGGAATGTTTTCATGTTTTGCATCACGTTTGATGTTGCCAACCAGTTCTCATTGAATTGGTTGGGTCTACAATGTTTGCAGGCTCACATACACGCCTAGTCAGGACAAGGGAAAGGGATCAGACTTGGGTGACGTGGACATGAAAAAGAAAGTGACCTAGCCTTAAAGCTAGAGCAGGGTAGCTGTGGGGAGTGTCTGGGAAAGCTTGGAAATGGCTACTGCATAGGAATGTGTTGCTATGACCGATGACTGGTAATTCTACCAATGCCATACTATGTACAGTTTTTGGCTGTTACAGAAAACCAGTTTTTACTTTCTTTCGAGACTTTGAAATTTAGTATCAACTAAAACTGTCAAAAGTCAACTGAGAAAGGTTCAGAATTCACTTTTGTTGCACACACTTAGTACCACCTGAGTGTTAAATATCCAAGCTTACCAAATTTGTGGGTAAACACTTTAAAATGTTACCATTCCCTTAGCCAGAACATTGGTAAAGGAAAAAGCACCAAATAAGAAAAAGCATCAGAAGATATGTTTGTGGTTCAAATTTCTCTAAAGTGTGAATCCCATTGGAGTTGAAGGCAAAATGTCAAACACAATGTAAATAGTGATTTTTGCAAAGTGTAAGACTATTCACTTCCAAGGTCAAATGATTAGCTAATTGTAATATTTTCCAAGATGCACTGTATGATCCAGTTGATGATTCATTCAAGTTTCTTCTCACAACTACTTGTCAAATTCAATGACTCCTGATTACTTGTTTGTAACACAGTTTCAAGGAAACATGTAGACCCTTCTACAGTATGTGTTTTGACATTTTTAACTTCCATATTTACAATAATGAAGGATATGGGGGAAACTGGGTTTAATTTAACATCCAGCAAATGGTTTGAAATTTAGGTTTAATGCTTTACTTGACTATGAGGCACAGCTTCAGAAGAGAGGGTACATATTTCAGTAATACTATACATACACTGACTGTGCTTCAAAGGGGTACTTGTTATGTTTCTACCATAATGGTGCCATTTTCAGATCTTCAGTTTACATAACATTTTCCAGCAAGTGACAATGTAATTTTGATTTGCCTTAAAGAGAGAATTTTGAGTTCTCCAGTGTGATTACACTTTCATAAGAATCAATTTTTACTCTCTTCAAAGCTTTGCAGCAGTTTTGAAAAGAGATATTTGTACTTTGATTCACATAATTGATCAGTTCCTTTATCCTCCAACTAGTAGGGTTTGAGAAAGTAATGAATATAAGGTTACATTTAAATTACAGATACATATGAAATGCATCCCAGATTTAAATGTCCTGTGGAATATATTAAAAGTTTTGACAAATGGAATTAATGTTCAAGACCTAAAAGTATTTACGTGAAAATCAATCTCTAGGTATACAAATATCTGCTTGTGTGGTAGTTTGTATGCCAATGTTTTCTGGAAAAATTCACTTACATCTTCATTGCACAAATTGACCTGTTGTGAGGTGATCACCCTTTTGATGTCTGGAAAAGGAAGAGACATAAAGACATCACTAGAATATGTTGATCTACACAATGAGGTATGATACTAGATATTGTAATGTACAATACATGTTAACTCACTGTACCACTTGTTCAAGAGTTTCTGTGAGTCAACAGTCCATGGCACATATTTCATTGCAAACAACATATGTCACTAAGTGTTGAATCTACCCTTTTGGCACAGAACATTATATCTGCATGCACACACAAAAGACAGAAATGTAGTAAATAGGACTTTAATGTGGCAGTTTCAAAATACTTCTCTTTGCTATTTAAATTATATTGCAATGTCAAAAAGGTTCTCTGATAGTTATTTCCCCTAAAATATGAGAATGTCTCTTTATGTGAACAGATAATACCATGTGCATTACATATGATCATTAAGTTTCCATTTATAAAATGCAATCTAACATAGTCAATCCTTGAGCATTTAGAGAGTGTTATGCAACTTAAAGATTTCATGCCCTTCCTCATAGAGACCCTGTTGGGTTGGTTCACCTATATCGCATACCACACAAGGTGTTTCGTACCTTCTCATTCACGCAACACAGTTTCCCTGAACCTGGAAGAAGCAGTAATATATTCACACTCGGTCAAAGTACAACATTGGACTTGCTACGGAATTAGCAGCAAAAAAGTGACAACCACTGACAATGCGCCTTGCAGTTAAAAGTGGAACTGACCAAAGTAAGGGTGAATGTAACGTTAGGATATCCGTTAGACAAAATTTAAAATTGTTAAATACGTCTACTGGATGTATGACAAAAAAATAATTTGTGAGGGCACTCTTGTGAATATGTCCATATCAGTTGTGAATATCTGAAAGCACTAAGAGTGTGTGTAGCTTGTACCCTTTTGTGGAGCATACCATTCAGTCAATCGAGGGTGTACAGTATGTTCATTGCGACAGGATGGACGTGGTAAAATTTTAATGTGCATTACCTAAAGCTTGCATGAGTGGATATTCATCTAAACATAATGAACTCCCTTCTTCTGGGGGCTATTCGGGTGAATAGCAATCTGGTGGCTGACAGATACAGGGAATGACAGAACAGAAAACAGGTAAAGCTCTACAAGGGAGCTTTATGCAGGGAGATGTTTGTCGGTTGTATGGACAATTAGAGAAATTATAAAGGAGAGAAGAGCTGGTGAAGCAAAGGGGATAACTGCATGTAATGGGTTTAAATGGCAGAATAGCCCTCAGCAAGGGTTATTCCTCATATTATTCTGGACAGCTATCATAAAACAATCATGACAGGGGGGCTTGCTTCACTGAAGTATCTTATACAAATTATTTACAGTTCTATCAACACATAAGGATGGAACTGCATTAAACTCAGTGTAGGCAAAATGCAGATCACAAAGGAAAGTATATGAGGGAACCTGCACAAGAAACCCTGGAATATAATCACACAAACTTATGTCAGCAATACAGAATTGTGGGTAAACAACATACCAAGCAATATTCCAGATAAGAGTTTAAGATGAGCAAGATACTTAAAACAAAATATGTTGAAGTACTTTACATTTACTTGAGATTTTTTGGAACTTGTGTTAATTTGTTGTTCTGGAAAGTATATCCTATAGCACAGCTGGAATACAAAGGGGAAGGGAGAGTCTCCCTGAAAAAGTTTTGCCTTTTTCAAGAGTATTAGATCCAAAATGGTGCAAGATTTCTATGTTTTCTTCCTGCATTTGTATTAAAAAAAGCAGGACCTTTTATTGAATTTTTTGGAAAACTTTCCATGGGGGCACAAGCCCTCTGTGGCTAAATGCCTGCAAGCAGCCATTTATACATTCAATATTACTACATTGCTGCTCACTTGACATATACGACTCTTTTAGGCTCAGCTGCCTGCTAGAAATACACATATTTACCCCCAACACTCCCACTGAGTGATGAAGATGAGAAATATGAACATGAGTTTTTGACTAATGAAATATACTGTGAGGGATATACAGAGTTAACATCACTAATAAGTTGTGGATGACTCATACAGTAGAGCACCAAGTTGTGTAGTAAGGAACACTGGGCCACTACACAGGGCACAACTTCTTGGTCTTAATTGAACTACATAGCCATCTTGCTTGTACTGAACAATGGAAGTAAAGAAGAAACAGAAAACCAGAATGCCTAAATGCATTGTGGTTTGGATGATCCTGTCATAAGCATTTTTTTTTTCTGAATTAGTATGTGTCAAAGGATACCTATTCTTTATATGAAATATGAGAACTGTACAAGCTTCCTTTCATAAGATCATGTCCACAAGGTTCTCACAATTTGACCCTTGCTGATATCAAATTATCTGTGACCTCCAGTAAAGACCAAATGGTTCTTGTACTTAATCATACAACTTCATACTGAATATGACATCTGTCAAAGCTTCGCTTCTTTTAGATATGACATTTACGATAATTTCATGATGTAAACCTGTTGACGGCAAATGACCTTTGACCTTCACCAAAGACAATGGAATTCTTGTATTCTCAATGAGATACATCTTGATTCTTTGTGGGAGATCTGCCCAAGTTTTCCTTCATGAGATACTATGTTTATAAAACGTTGACCCCTGTTGACCTCAAATGACCTTTGACCTTAACCAATATCAAAAATGATCTTGTAATCATTGCTGTACACTTACATACCACATACCACATATATGAAGTTTCCCTTCTTGAGATATTGTGTGCACAAGATTTTGACCCTTCTTGACCTCCAATGACATTTTACTTCCATGAAAATCAGCAGGGATCTTTTACTCAATGTGGTACACCTAAATACCACATGACATATTTGTCCAAGCTTCCCACATTAGGATATCATGTTTACGAGGTTTTCAAAATTTGACCACTACTGACCCAAAATGACCTTTAACGTCCACAAAAACAGGGTTTTTCTACTCAATGTGGTACACCAACATACAAATATAAGATTTTTTTAAAGCTTCCCTTTTTGACATATTGTGTTTACAATGTTTTCACCCCTGTTCATCCCAAATGACCTTTCACCTCCACCAAATCAATAGGGTTCTTTTACTCAATGTGGTACACCAACAAACCAAATATGAGATTTGTCCAAGACCCCCTTCTTGAGATGTGTTTACAAGGTTTTCAAAATTTGACCCCGTTGACCCCAAATGACCTTTGACCTCCACCACAAACAACAGGGTTCTTCTACCCAATGTGGTACACCTACATACCAAATATGATATCTGTCAAAGCATTCACTACTGAGATATTTTATTCCCAAGCATTTCACAGTTTGACCCAAAATGATGATCCCAAATGATCTTTGACCTCCATCAAAAACAATAGGATTCTTCTACTCTATGTGGTGCACCTATACACCAAATATAAGATCCGTCGAAGCTTCCACTCTTGGTATGTTTGATACATCAAGTTTACAAGTTTTTCCAATCTGATTCCTGTTGACCTCAATGACCTTTGACCTCCACGAAAAACGATAGGTTTTACTCAATGTGGTACACCTACATACCAAATATGACACCTGATCAAGCTTCCCTTCTTGAGATATCATGTTTACAAGTTTTTCAAAATTTGACCACTGTTGACCCCAAACGACTTCAGACTCCACCAAAAACAAATAGGGTTCGTCTACTCAATGTGGTTCACCTACATACTAAATATGAGATCTGTCCAAGCTTCCCTTGTTGAGATATGGTGTTCACAAGGTAGGGCATCACAGACACACACACATGCCCGCACACGCACATATGCATGATTACAAAGATTACAGTTACAGTTGTTTGGGTAGTGAATCAGGTATCATTATAATGCTCTTTGAGAAATACACAAATGTGCAGGCCAATGAGAGTCAGTCCTGTTCCCAGAAAGTTAGATGTTATAAATTTTCTTAACACCTTAATATCATCACAGTTCTAGTATCCTCACAGTTTTGCTACAAAATACATCAGAAAATCGTAAATTTTTAGACTACAATACTTTTACGGAAATTTATTGTAAAAAAGCTCATCATGCAACCAGTAAGCTGACTGACAACTAATCATAAAAACAACAGTAAGTCTTTATGCCAAATGGATTGACAATACATTCTTTTACAAATGCCAAGAAGTAAGTACTTCTTAAAAACGAAGACTGAAATAATATGACCTCACCTTCCATCTGTTTGATGCAATAGTCTACATTTGGTCTCTTAAACGGACTCTTATCCAACATTTGCCTTAGTAGTTTAATGCAGTCTTGTGGGAAATGATCACCTAAGTGACTGAGATTAAACTGTCCCTTCTTTTGATTTTCCATCAGTTTGTTTGCTTCGTCAAGGAATGGGGATGTAGCTTCAAATGGGTGATGGCCCACTGACAGGATGTAATACAAGAGAAAGGCAGCGACCTGCGGATATGTAGCATGAAAATACACTTTTAACAGTGATCTTTCATTTTGGCCGATATTCATACAGGAGGTAGGCAGACAGATTGTAGACGGAAGGATAGATAGATCAATAGAAAGATAAACAAATGACTGCAAGGACATTAACCATGAAAAGACATGCCAAGTGACAAAGACAGACAAAAGATTGATGAACAAACAAAAACTGAGACTAAAAAGGACAAGCAGGCACACAGACAGACAGATAGATAGAAAGACAGACAGATAGAAAGGCAGATAGACAGACAGACAGATAGAAAGACAGACAGACAGATAGACAGACAATATGAAATCACTTACTTGAACATCTGATTCCTTCTTGTATCGCGCTTGCCTTTCTTTGGCTTTAACATCCAAACATTCTGTTGCCATCCAACATTGAGTACCTACAACCTTTGTGAAAAGGGTTGTCTGGTTTTCCATGTTCCTGCTTATGCCAAAGTCTGCTAAAAAAGCTTCTCCATTTTGAGCTAAGAAAAAATAAAAGCAAGAAAAACATTTGTAAAACAAATTATAAAATTTAGGAAGCTGAATGTTTACAATATAGTAGAATTCCATGCAGCATTTTTAATAAACTCTAGACACACTGCAAAACCAGATTTACCACTACTTCAGCCACTGAAGGTGTTTTTTCAATTGTGCAATATACATCTCAGACCTCCCCCACCTATCACATTGTAGTATGATTGACACTTAGTAGTACACACAGTTTAACTCCTGCTAGCTACAAATATTTAGCTTTTGATGATCTTGTGTGTAATGCTAACTCAAGCTGTGATATCCTGTGTTTCATACCACACTTAGGCAAAAGAAGAATGCAGCATATCTTGTTACAACCAAAAGTCATCCTTGCCAATTAATGTTCATGAAAAAAAAAGGGCAAGATACATACTAAGTTTGAAGTTCAAACACTTTAATCTTTGTGGGATGCCATTTCTACAAGTTTACAAATTATGATCTTTACTGACTGACCAAGACCTACAATCTTAAACAAAATTGTTGGGACACTTTGTCGTACGTTGCAAACATAATACTGAATTTTATGTGAGAGGATAACATGAAACCCCGCGCCCCTTTCCAATGTTAGGCTATAGAAGTGAATGTACCCTTTGAACAACAATCCTACAGCCAACATTGAGCGGAGGCGTGGGGTGTCTCAAGGTATTTTGTCCAAGATTGTCCGAGTTTTTTGGGAGCAATTTTGGAGCGAAATTTTGAAAGAAAATTGAACGTTTTTGGACAAGGTGCATCATAAAAATTAGTTTTCATGGCCGATGGGTCTGGGGATTTTCAAATGAAAGTATTCTGAATTTCGACTATGAACATAACAAGTTTAATTTTAATTTTGGGGTTTATTTGTATATGTTTTGTTGAAAAGGAGTGATTATGAATGGACAGATTGTTTCATGGTTTTGTATGCGGACAGAAATAGTTGCGTTTAGAAATATCATTGATAGGCAGCTGTTGCATTGCGTTGCAACAGGAGTGTTACTGCAATTGTAGAATTCTGGTAGGAATCCCAGTTATAATGTGTTCTGAAGTAGCTCCATGTTCTACCAAAATGCGTTAAAGTCAGAACTGTAGATTCAACTAAATATTAAAATAATGGTAGAACGTTAGTAAAGGCTGGTTTTTTACATTTTTGGCCGTTAAATAAAGATGTGTGACTGCAATTTTTACATTGCATGAAGCTGGTAACATATGTAATCTTTAGTCTTGTAATCTACGCAATTTTCCCACGGGTGGCTTAAATTTTCCTGTCAAAACATTTGGTAGAACGTGGGTTTCATTAACCTATACTGTCAGACGCTGTCGTTAGGTCTAAGTCAGCTTGGATGGGGAGGCCGAGGTTTGATTCACGGCATGACCATAGTGTTTTTCACTGCTCAATTATCCATTTATAAACTCAAATGTCTGTCAACTTCTCATTTTTCATTCATTCATATATAACATAAGGTAATATATATATATATGTGTGTATATTAATATAATGACATAGCTCTAACAACAAGTATGTAAGGTAATCTAAAGTCCTTTGAAACTGCTTATAATGACTGACATATTACAGCGCACCATGTACGGTACAATAGAATGGGTGCCACAATATCACTGTTATGTGAATATGAGCAAACGTCACATTTATTAAATTTGCATTTTAGGGGTTTATCTTGTCTAATGATAGTACACTTTTTTAACCAGATTAACCTGCAAGTCAGTCATAATAGTCATTAAGCGTAGTTACTTTAATACCAGGCACCACGTCATCACTCTGAACAATTTGAATAAATAACACACATACATCGATCTTCTTCAACGGACCACTAACATGCTAGTTTTTTTTTGTTTATGTTAGTTTTTTTTGTTTGGGGGGTGTTTTTTGTTTTTGTTTTTTTTTTCTTCAGTACCTGTCTCAATATCAGAGTTTGAGCCGAAGGCACAGTACGTCATTTGTATCATACAAAAAGTTTTACAGTAGTTTCCTGGTCGACAAGATGCATTGGGGTTATGTTACCTCCCCAATGACTGCATTATATTTAGCACATTAGTGCAAATACATGGATTTGACTGACTTATTCCTCCCTTTGCTCCATAATAACATTGACAACATTCACACAATAATATCATTACAGTACACCAACTTCAATATACGCCCCAAACATGCCGAACATGCACTGCTGATGTTTCTTGTTGCAAGGAATATCAACCCTCATTTTGCCATTTAACTTATTTCAAACTGACGATTTTTCCTGTGCCCCAATGCTTCTAACCCGTCAAAATTCTCAGACAATCTTGGACAAAATTGTTGGGACACTCTGTCGTACGTTGCAAATACAATACTGAATTTTAGGTGAGAACATGACATGAAACCCCGCACCCCTTTCCAATGTTGTGCTATAGAAGTGAATGTACCTTTGAACAGCAATCCTAGCGCCAACACTGAATGGGGGCGCGGGGTGTCCCAAGGTATTTTGTCCAAGATTGTGGCTTCGAGCTCCATAAGACATGACAGAGCTCATGATCATCTGCTCATCATGGTCTACCAATGTTAATAGTTGGAACATGCAGCAACATTCATAGCTTTCATTCATTCATTTCATAATAATAACCAGAAAGCCAAAAGGCTTTGTGATTCCTTGCCATATGGTTATATTATAACAAACATGAATTACCCACAAGACAAGTATGAGATCAGCTACAGTTATTGAGCTTGAAACACCACATTAATGAGCCTTTTACCCCAAATGACCTATTTTTGGTGACCTCAAATTACATTTAACTTCCACCAAAAAAAATAGGGATCACCTACCCTGTATGGCCAACCCACATATCAAGTATGACATCAGTCATCATCACCCTTATGGAGATAATGTGTTTGCAAGGTTTTTAGTTTGACCTCCGGTGACCTCAATTGACCTTTAACCTCCACCAAAACAATAGGGATCATTTACTTAATATGACCAACCCATACACCAAGTATCACATCAGTCACATTTACCCAGGGATGATCCTTAAGCAACTGAAAATGGTTGTCCAAAGGACAACCAGCCGCAAAAATTTGGTCGTCCTCCACAACGGACATATAAAAATCAGAAATGTGCAAAATGTGTATTGGTCTTTCTTATACAGGTTTGAACTTTCCACAGTTAGATTATATAAAAATAAGAAATGTGCATTTTGCGCATTCGAGACCATGTTTTTATTTGTCTTTCTTATTCAGGTTGAAACTTTCCACAGATAAATTATACTACTGACTTGTTTCTACTGAAATGTCAATATCTGGGATCACTGATGCTGCTAAGTATATATTATATAGAAGAAAATCTCTGTATAATATATTGTTTGTTTCAAATCAAAATATGATGCATTTCTAATCTTGAATGGTACTGTTACTATTTAGAAAATTCATTCCTTTTGAATCAAAATCTGACAGTCGTACGCATGAAGAAGTGTCTATTGAACACACACCAATGCTATAAACAGACGACACTCATCATCTGAATGGCTTTTTCTGAATCCTGTTTGCTTCAACTGTCACCTCATTCCACCAGTCCACTCTACTTTCCAAGGAATTTTTTTCCCCACGCCAGCGCGAGAACATAATCCCGGAAAATCAGACAGTTCTAAAATATTTTCCCCCCTCTATTGGAGCAATCCATTTTGTTGATCCAAATACATTGTAGGCTAGCAGGAAAATTCTGCACTGTGATTGGTTGAATTACGTACTACTTGGACTAACCCAAATTATGGGGGTTTAAAAACTCAAACTCTACAATATTTGCACCAGCTCACCTTGCACATGGCACAGATAGCGTAGTGTTTAAGCAAGAAAAATGGCCGAATTCTTCAACTGCGAGTCATCTATCTGGTACTTGCTGTGTACAGTAGGTGCATGAACAGTACAGTAAAATCAGTTAAAACATGATCCTACACTGAGGCTGTTTGTTTTTGGCGTTGTACGTACTGTGGATTTCAGGTTGTTTTGGCGGTTTTTTGTGAATGACAACAGATGTGTTTTGGAATGGAGTTTATGTGTGTTAAATATTTTGGTTGCATCTCGGTGTTGGGTTGTGCGCATTGTGTCACAATGTAAATGACCAAGGGTAAAATTTGGTCGTCCAAAGGACAACCTGAGGTAGTAACTTTGGTCGTCCTACAGAAATTTTGGTCGTCTCGGACGACCGGACGACCGCTAAATTTCATCCCTGCATTTACCGTTCTTGAGATACCTTGTTTATGAGGTTTTCCCATTTTGACCTCTGGTGACTCGAATGACCTTTGACCTCAACCAAGAACAATAGGGATCATCTACTCAGTGTGACCAACCCACACACCAAGTATCACATCAGTCACAGTTATGCTATTGGTATTCAGACAATAGATCAGTAACGTATAATGGTGCCATGCCATGTAAAGCTTTGTAAGTGAGCAAAGCGATTTTATAAATGATACGCTCTTGCACGGGTAGCCAGTGGAGCTCATGAAGAATTTGTTCGATGGGTTCATGTTTCCTTCTGCAAGTAACGAGGCAAGCAGCTGAGTTCTGCACACGCTGTAGTTTATTAATCTGAGTTTTTGGGAGGCTGCAGAGAAGGCTATTACGATAATCAAGGCATGATGACACGAAAGCATGAACAAGACGTTCTGTGGATGATCAAATTCATAGCTTGTCTTGAGCTGTATATCATATCATGGGATACAAGTTGTCCTGCCCATACACAACCAGAAGTCAAATGACTTTGAGATACTTTGCCAATTAGAAAACAAAGGACAACATAAATACCAATTTTGAAGTTCAAATATCTTACTCTTTGTGTGATATCATGTCTACAACTTTACAAACTGACTTCAAAAAGACCTTTGAACACCATAAGATGTGTCATAGCTGATCTGCTCATCAAGATTTACCAATGTTGACAGCTTGAAGATCCATCAACATGCAGTCATACTTCAACAGCTAGTGACCTCAACTGATCTTTGATCTCCCTGAGTACATGGTAGGGATTATTTTCTTACAATGGACAACCTACAAGTCACGTTTGCACTTCCAGCAACTTTCCCTGAGATACCATTTCTACAAGTTTTTCAAACTATGACCTCTACTGACCTCACATGACCTTGGACCCCATAAAAAGTGACATGGATCATATACTTGTTAAGACTTACTTATAAAGCTCCAATAGCAGTCAGTTGTAGAGACATCTCCCTTCATAGCATTTCAGACTTAAGCCTCTGGTGACCTCAAATGACCTGTGACTGCCATCAGAAACAATATGAATCATCTACTTACAATGGACAACTAACATCTCTAGTTTGAAGTTCCAGCAACTTTCCCTTATTGAGATGCAGTGTTTACAGAGTTCTGAACCTATGACTGCTATTGACCCCATATAACCTTTATCCTCCATAAGAAATGACAGAAACTAAACTGCTCATCAACAGCTTCCAATGTGACTAGTATGAAGTTCCAGCAACATTCAGTTGCTGAGATATCTCAGGTAGGTTTTCATACTTAAAGCTCTGGTGACCTCAGACGACATTAGACAGCATGAAAAACAATTAAGGATCATCTATTCACAATGGACTATCTACACACCACCTTTAAGTTTGGGCACCTTTCCCTTCTTGATATATTGTCTTCACATGCCACAGCATCACATGAACACACACACACTATTATGACCACATACTGTAGATTCCTTGCCTGTCTCTGGCAATTCAGAATCAACAATGTTTAATTCATCATGATCGTAAGATGGTCTACATGTTAACTACTGCAGCTGTTAGAGTGATGAATCAACTTGATCTAAGCAAGGGGGACTATAAAGTAAAAGCCTGTGTGTGTCCAGGTGTGGACATGAGAGCTGGAATTGAGAAAGAATTGCTTACATGAAAGGAAATTGCCATTTCAGAGAGCCACTGTAGCTCCCTCTTAAAAAAAAAAATTGCAGCAGAGTATAACCATGGATAAATAGTCAACCACAAGTTCTGCTGACTCAGAGGCTGTGCTGTAAAAACCCAATTGTCATCACTCACCAGAATAATATGCTATCCTACACTATTGAGATGTGTGCCTTTCATCTGATCACTGTGAATGCACTGCCAGGAATGACCATGGAAATATAGAGGTAACAAAATAATCACATGCACTACAGCAGAAAAGTTTTGTTCCCCACGCAATTTGCTACTGGCAGGTCGGGGAAGACTAGCTAATGGAAATTCCCTTTAATGTAGTTATTTTAAGTGGGCATCCCATTCTGCAGCATTTACTACTGTCAACACTGGTTCTTATATATACATTTGCAAGCCATTGAATTTCCTACTTGCATTTTACAATTCTAGCCATCCACTCATGACAGCGAAATTTCGCACTCATTTGAAATAATCAACACATCATACCTATCAAAACATTGCTTGGCTTCAAGTCACGATGTAATATATCCAAAACGTGTAGATCCCTTAAGCCCTTGAGGATGTCCAGACACAAATTGATCTGCTGGATTTGTGAGAGTCTGTTGATGGGTTCTGATCCTTCAATTAAGCTTCTCAAATCTTGCTCACACAATGGTGTTACTACGTAGTAGAATCGTCTATCTCTTTCAATGCAGAGCATCTTCAAGACATTACTCATATCTCTGTCCTTCATCTTCTCATGTAGTTCTATCTCCTTCTGAAGTGACTGCCTTGGAAGTTGTTTAACTGCTACATAATCTTCATTAAATTCGCCAAGAAATATGAGAACATCCTGGCTACCTTTGGCAATAATCTCTGAGTCATTACCACTGTCAAGAAAAGCTACCTCTCCAACTGTCTCCACAGCATCACTCCCTTTATCCTTTTCTTTACAGTACATTGCAATTAGCCCTTCCCACTTGGACTGAAAGAAAAGTCATTAAAATCCTGTATTTCATAATTACCAAACACAAATTGACTGAATGCAACTAGCTAACATACGTCACACATATTGTAACCTTAGCAAATTCTTCTAATATCTCTTAAATCCATAATCGGCCAAAAATTACCCACATTTTTATTTTTCAGACTGACATAACTGTGCCGTCTATGGAGCGATTTCTTCTGTCCCTAGGTCACATACAAGAGCAAAGGGTGTAATTGACATTCGTTAACTTCTTATCTACATTTGAATTAATTTAAAACCTTAGTAATGACCATACAAATAGTCCCATGCACACTGGAGAATTTTCTGCCACCTTTCAATTATCTTTTCCACACCTGTCAGGCATGTCAGCATGTAGGAGTTACGTCACAACATTCGTCAAAATGAAATATAACAGCTTGGAAAATTCCCTTTCCAATGACGTAAATATCTTTTTGGTTGAAAAAGGCCAGTAATTTTAAAGTACCAATACAGTAGCTGACACTGCACTAAAATGTCATTTGATATTGGCGATCAGCTAGTCTCATATCCCATTCCATATATAGAGCAAGTAGCAACCAAACCAAGACTACTGTGGCTGAAAAGTGGTCAGTAAGATGGCATATTTTGTGACATAAATATGAACCAAATTTTTCCTTAATTTTCACATATATGTAGTAATGTTTAATACCATAAAGACACATTGTGTGAATTCTTGTGTAATTTTGTTAGCTCTTTGCAGAAATTTCAGTGTCTCAGTACAGAGGACTGTGGTTCTCTTGTCATAGAAGTGGTAGTTTAGGCAAGGGTTCAAAAGACAATGATGAAATTATTAATGATATGTGCATTGCACTAATCATTATTCCAAGGAATTATCAAAATTAAATTACTGGGGTAGAACAATTTTACCAAAAAGCACTTTTTATTAAGACTTATATTTATCTGCCCTCTGTTTGAGCAGCCTCATTCAAAAGCAAGACAAAGGCTACAAACAAGTCTCGAAATCTAAAAAACGCAAAATGATTGGTCACTTCAGCATGAATTAACTTTGTTTACAGAGGCTAGTAACTGGTGTGAAGTTTTCCATATGGGACCTCAACTTTTATTGTTTTTTTTTTTTCATGTGTAACAATATCTTTCCCTTGAGTTGGAAAAACAAACACTGTTGCATAGCTTTTTTAATGGAATCAACATTTTACAACCATGCACAGTTGAAATCTGTTCGATTTTCCACAAATCAAAAGCCATTTGTAACACTCATTTCAACTGTGGAACTTAAACTTCATATGCATGTGAGAAACTTGTATACTACATGCTACTGTATAAACAGTTCACTCAGCATTTTCAAGTGACTGACTCCATCACCAAACAGCAATTATTCTTACTGTTTTCAGACTGAGAACTAGTCTGCTTCTTAAAAGTCCAGAAGTAACTACATGATTGATCTTAGTAATGTAGCAAGAACCTCCAGTAATATGTGCCAACCAGGAAGGAGATTCCCCATTCATATTCATGACATGAATACCTGGTTTACACAATAGATACATCAGAATCCACTGCATGACTTTTCAGCACACTTTTTCATATTGAAATACTAAAGATACAAATGAATTAAGAGTTCAAAATTTGACCACAACTGGTCTTTGACCCATATCAAACCAATATACACTGGTACAAATCCATGTATATTTCTGACCAAGGTTTCACTCCTGAAGACATTTTTGTAATATGTAGGCCTAATGATGACCAAGATACATGACCCATTGACCACCATATAAAAGAATAGACCTTTTCTTGATTTGGTATACTTTCAGAACCAGAAATCCAAGAGGCTCACTGATTCCTTGCCATTATTATACTTGAATGTACGTATTTCCTCCTAAGATAAGAATTTTAGTGTGAGACCTCCATCTCAATTCAAGTAGTAGTCTTTTCTGTATGTATATAATGTACTGTATACCATGTAATATGGCAAAACTGAATCATAACAAATACTTGAAAAAGTGGTTTACTGGAAGCAGTATGACAGGTTTAACAATATTGGCCTTTTTTAGTTCTACAGTAACATAATGAAATTTTTCTTCTTAAAACTTCTGTCAGGCTCTCTATCTGCCTGATTACACCCTATTCCCCCAGGTAGGAAACGGAGCACTGTGCACTGAAAACTGATACACTTAACTTCCCCTCTGAGTAATTGATTGACAATACCAGATCTACTTTCTTGAATATCTGGCATCTATATGCCATGGCAACAGAGTTAAGTGAACAAAATTACATACGCTGTCTGGCACAACTTCTGCCGTAAACAAATATTCACTGGCTAATTGCTTTCTCATGCAGTGTGAGCAGAATATAGATTCGAGGCATAATCAGTGAACGAGGTCTGAAACAAGATAAACCCCACACAGCCTTTGATGTTATGGGGTGTTTTTGTTGAAATCTTAAGAACGACCGTCACTGCATGACATTTGAAATCGAAATTTCACATTTGGGCAACTTACATTAATAGTGAGATAATCGAGGTGGGGGGGGGGGCAATTTGATTGCCGGAGGATCCCTACAAACAAAGTTGTTGAGAGTAGGTATTCAGATATTTATTTCTTTTCAAATGAAAGTTTTCTCCTCAAGATACTGCAATTTGAAGTATTTCACTTAAGTTTGTGAGAAACCTAAACTGAAATTTGGCCTCTGCTAATTTATATAGCCACAGGAATCTCTAGGTTACTGAACATGTGCGACTTTCACTATTCACACAGCAGATGAAAGACCAAATTTGTATGTACAGTAAGTATCTGGGTCTTACAGTGTATACAGTGATTTCCAATTTCAATTTTTTCAATTTCAAATTTATTTTATATGTTTCACAAGGCACAATCAAATAATGCAGTTACGTATATATATCAGCATATGAAGGGCACTACTAGATAAACAGAGGAAACTGTATCACAGCGCTCTCAGCTAGTTACCATTGAGCGTTGAGCTCGATGAAACTAGTAAGTGACACATCAATACAGTGAAAAAATCACATACCAAGTTTTACCATCACTAACGCCACCAACTGAAATATGGGTCTCATGCCAAAATAGACCTGAATTTCAACATTCTCAAGGCAACAATGACATTTACCACTGTGCTGGCAAGATTAATAAAATCTGACTCCTAGTGACCTTCAAGGACCTTTGATCCACACGAAAAAGATGACTGCATGAGAGATCCATGTGAAACATGCAGGGTAGAAGTACAAGAAAAGCAAAAGTGCTCAGTGCAGTATTCCTCCTTAAGATGCACAGTGCATCTCATGTTTCAGCATGATATTGTACCAAAATGTCAATATCTAAGCTCTCTTGAGCTTTTAAATTAAAAGTATTCCAGATTTTGACACCTGTCTTAAGACGACCTTTGACCTAAATATGTAGTAAATTCCCTTCAATTTACATTACCAACACATTTGTCCTCCAAACATCACCAATGTATCACTTGACAATTTATCATACCCTCTGCTTCCCTCCTGAATATTCCTCAGAGGTAGGAAGTTCTTGTTTACTGTAACTTTCAATATCTTCCAGAAGAAGATTGTGTCGTTCTTGCCATTCTTCAAGTTCTTCCGTGGAATGGGCAAATGGGCAGTTGTCACCGTTTCGACAGCTTCCACTTGACCTGATCAGACAAAGTTTGAAGTAAAGGATACAATGATCAGTCACGACATGATGTTACGAATTAATTCAAGCACAAACATCTATTTTCCTTTCTAGAGTAAATGAAGAGAAAGAAAGCTATGCTCATCACTTTCTATTGCATGTGCTCTGTGAGCTGAAATATGCAACCGCCAATTATGACATTTATGATATCCTCATCATTCTTGACTACCAAGAAAGCAAAATCACTCACGAAAACTGAGAGCAATATTCATATCTTCCGTTAGTTATGCTCGATGATGGTTCTCGATGTTCCCACACTGGACTGCCACTCTGCTTGATGGCTAGTTTACCCTTGTGAGCATCTGTTTCTGTATGATGGTGGTGTTGCCAATTCTTCTTGAAAATTACCTTGCAGTAGTCACAGTAAAGTGGGTTTTCCCACCAATTCTGTGACTCTGCGAAGATCACACACAAACATGTTACTTTCTTCTGCATACTGTCACATGATTCCTGTGTACTGTAGGTTACAGTTGCAGGCACTTAATGTAAATATAAGATGCTCAACTGAATGTTATATTTTACAGCATTGTATGTGACTTTATTGTTTTCCAGCGTTCCAATCTAACGTACATGCAAACAGACCTGTAGTAATTTACGACAATGCAAACTTTGTATATCTCAACATTTACCTTTTCTGAAAGCTGAAAAACAAATATATGTTCAGTAGTTTACTACTGTAGTGCCAAATAAATCATAGTTGCTGTACATATGATTGCATTATATTAATGTATCCACAGAAGAGTACAATGGCGTTTTTTAGGACATCAGGGAAAGAAACTTAAAGGGAAATAGGGCTTTTTGAATACACCAACATGACATACAAAAGAAAATAGCTGTAATCATTGTTAAACCATTCAGTGTCATCAATAAACATCTACCAAAGCTTCATCTCCTTAAATCATTATGCATGTGATGAGTAACGGAAGATGCATCATTTGAATTTTGAAAAGTTTGGGTGAACAAATTAGTGTTGAGTGAGAAATAACTGAATTTCTGTCTGTGAGGAGCTTATTTCTTGAATAGAAGGCCACTGTCCTTCCTTATCTTGAATAATCTATCATTCTACGTCCACAAACATTGGTTTAAAAGATATGGATGTTTTCTCTAAAACAAACGCCCTATTTCCCTTTCAGAAACCTTAATATTGATTCCCATGAAAAGTTTTGAAAAGATGCCATGTCAATTTTTATCATTTTTTTCCATTTACAAAATAGATTAGCTTCATTCTCAACAAAATGCAAATTTAATGATTTATGAAAAAGGCAAATGGAATAATAAGTGAAAAATGGTTGAAGAGAAGTTCTGATGAGGAGGAAAAGGGTACAATGAAGTATACTCCAGACAGTGCATTGTGAATTAGAGGGGAATTTGTGAGGAAAGTTAAAGTACAGTAGGGTAAGGGCAAGAGATAAGGGTGGGGAAGTGAGATGGTTAGTCAATTTTTTTACACTTTATTTCACTGTGTACATATCCTTGAGGTTTAATCATGATTAGGCTAGCTGGCATTGCTCATGACCATGTCTCCCTTATAATGTGGACTGAGTTACAGCAGTATAGCATGCAGGATGCACAAACTAAAATGGCATTACTGACAAACATTGATATTTCTCACTAGAAAGTGCACCTGTGTTACCCATTAGTTTGAAATGGCTAGTTTTGAGCTTAGGTGGTTGTTCTAGTGAAAATCTCACCAGGAGGCTAATAACAACAAGAGCCCAAGGGCACTGTGGTTCCTTGCACAAATGTACAGCACAGTGACGTAAATTATGAGTAAAAGAAGCATTTTGCACTATTTTGTACAATAGCCCATATGGCCCAATTCTGACCATGAACCCTCACTTTTGTAAAATAAAATCTGTAAAGAAAGAAACGTCTTTCGTGATTTTAAAAATGGCCCATTTCGGACATAGGACCAAAACATGACAAAAACCCAGATGAAACCACTCCCACAGAACTAGCGTGACCAACCATCAACAGTGTTATATACAGCATTACATACAATCTGTAAGAAACATACTTTGCATGATTTCACAACAGACCCAAGGGCACTATGGTTCCTTGTGCATGGTATACATGTACTGTATCAAATGAGCCATTTCAATTAATTTGATGAATTGAGAATGTTGATTCCAACAATATACAGCAGGATCTCATTCATTGTACAAAGCACAAACAACTGTGAATTTTTTCATTTAAGGCAATAAAGAAGGGATTCTGCAAATTTCAATAGCTTAACGCTTATCATATCTATGCTCCTTTAAAGTCCACCCAACACTAACAGAATGCCCTGGAGGCGACTGCTAGAGTCCATTTTCCACTGGTAAGAACACCAACTGACTTATTTTCTTTCATTGTATCTTGCTCACCATACTAACTAAAAGTGCCATTTACATCAATGTACACATTACCAGTCAAAACACAAAGACGTAAACTGATCCAGGCAAAAATTGCTGGTATGACCACCTACAGTGCTTCCTACTGCACAGGCTGCTTCATTTGATCATGAAACTACTATCTCCAGCAGTGCTTCCATGATTTGCTAGAGGGGGACTGATGGAACATTAAGGCATCCATAGTACAATTTCAGTAACCAAAGGTCAATTGTCCAAAGCACGCACAAAAATTCTAAATTTCTATACACTCTCACACAAACTGAAGCGAAATTTCTAAACATGCTAAAGACATTGAAGAAAAAATGCCCTACTAAGGTACCTTATATCTAACAACATCTTCCTACCACATTTGAAGCAAATCAGATAAGGTACTGCAAAGATATTGCCATATCAGGAAGTTTACATTATGTGCTGCCTACTCATTAATATGCAAGATAAGGGCACCAAAAACAATAGGGCTCATCTACTCTATATGGTACATGTACATACCAGGTTTGCCAGCAATTATTGATTGATCATGGCACATTAATCACATTCAAATGGCATCACATACACAAACACACACGGACACACACACTGACTTGACTGCATAGGTTCTTTTGTTAACGAAGGAACCAAAAATAGCTTAATAATTGCATGAGTCAACTGTACAAGACATCATGACCTGTTCATGCAAACCACATGCCTGATATCATCTAACAGCTGACTTTGAGGTATACATACCACAAGCAAAGACATATAGTCCACTGTTCAGTAGTTCCAAACTTACTAAAATTGTTCAAAAGTATGGGTTTCTCTTAAATTCCAAATTTCTCTTGATTCCACCAGTTAATTGTAGATAGAAGGATAACAGTTGCTCCACATCACAAACAGCACCAATGTCAAATAAAAAATATCTTTATTTGTAGCAGTATATTACTTACCAGCATGCACTGTAGTAGATGACGAAAGGCTCACACGTTTGATGGAATCTTCATCAACTGATATGACAAACTCCAGTGAGCCAGCTTCCTCTTCCACGATGTCCATAATTGACATAAAGCGTTCTCCCAGTGCAACTGCAAGTTCTCCACTCCTAACTTCTGTTTGTAACTTCTTGAGGTTCTTGTTTGGAATACTGAGATGAAGCTGGAGCTCGTCATTAGTTATTTTGACTAGATCCCCTTTATACAGTTTTCTCACTAGACTCACCACTTCACTGAGGTGGTCAAGATTCTCCAGCGAATCCAGCCAAATCTTCTGCTTCAGAAATTCTAACTGCTGAACACATTTGTCCTCAGACATTCCTGTCTGGCAAATCCTAGCTGTCACTACTGTGGAACAGAATGGGGGATACACCAAGGTCAGAAAGCATTGCACTACTTTTAGTACTCAAAATGATGAACATCATGAACAAGACAGTGATCAGCAAAACTCAAAATGATTGAACCATCATGCTAAAATGTAAACACCTGTACAGCATTTATTTTTAACTTGCAAGCCACAACAAGTTATACTTGTCTCTATTTCTTATTTGTGATCCTATAGTAAAGATGACATACTGAAACCAGAATTAACATCACAGGAGGGAGTCTGTTTACTACCATGAAATAGATTATCTTGAATTCTCAAATAGTCATGATTGTTTACACCTATGGTATTCATGTGTCTGTTCAGCCTATCTACAGCCTCTAGGCATGCAGGTACAGTAAGAACATATCAATAGCTGCATACTCTTTTCTGTGGAATTCTTGCAAAGGATGAAACTTCCCTGCCATTTCATGTACAGAACTTTAATGCATTTATAACATTCCTTACATTTGTAACCCCTTAACTTCTGTTCTACCAATTTTATCTCTCTCTTTAATTGAACAGAAATCTTATTTTCCTTCCAAAGATGCCAACCATTTCCTGTTCAACTTGACATAGTGGTTTTTGATCAGACTTGGGAAAACTTCACTCACCATTAGAATTTACACATTATATTCTGGCCCTCCCCCTTGAAAGTATTACTGCAATTTGTTATTTGCCCACATTTGATAGTTGGTGTTATAACATGCAACTTAAGTACAGTTTTGATCACTTACGTAAGTCTCTCAATTGATGTTTAATCACTGCAAGTTTGTTGTACTATGATTCTGTGATAGAATGTTTACCCTTTGCATAATATTGTCCACATGCACATCAACCAAATTTGCATCATAAGGAAGTGAATTAACAACTTGAGCCCTCTTACACAAAAAATTAAAACATGACAATTATAGTAAGTGACAAACATAAAACTAGCTAAGAAAAGAGTAATGAATTACCACTTCACAAATGAACCATATAAGGAAAATGATTCTTTAATTACCTACAAGTGGCTTATCATCTTCCACTTTGCACAAGACTATTGGTTCTCTGGAGCATTTTTGATCCAGGTGTGCTGGGAATGAGTCTAAACCAAATGTAACTTCGCCTGTGGACTGAATATTTAACGGCAATAATGTTACCACAAAATGTCTGTGTTCCATAAACTAGTCACAAGTGATTTCCATTTCATTTTAAAATATTACTGGCTTAAAGCCTCAAAATGATATGACGCAACCTCAGTTCAGAATATACAACCATTCCAAGCACTAAAAGTTAACCTTTACACATTTCCCACATCAAGAAACGTAAATCTGATAAAATAAATCTACCATGTGAGAACTTAGCATGATTATCTTCTCATGGTTGAACATTACATTTTCTTCAACTCTCTTTCTCTGAACTTGTTTCTACAGGAAAAAACAGGAATTGGTGAACCCCTCATTTCCTACAATTAGCTTCAGTTATGCAGTACTATACACTTGGTAAGTTAGTAACAGTCAGACTAGTTACATTCAATGTTATCTGCTGTGTGGACTTATCTGTTTATGCAAGATCAGACTTAGCAAATGCAGACAAAACCAACACGAAACTGAATTGACAATAGCTGTTGTGACCCACGACACTGATAAACTCATTTTTTTATCTTGTAATTACTGGACAGAGGTCCTACTAACATTTGGAAGAGAGAAAATGTTCATACTCACTCCAGTTATGGGCTGCTTAAAATTTATCTTAACTACATATTTTGAATGCATTAAATTTACCTGTCACAACTGTGCATCTCGCATTACTCAAAATTACTTAAAAATGTGACCCATAGACATATAAATTCACTTTCTTTCACACACAAAACTTTTCTACCAAATAATTACAAAAAGTTAAAAATGATACCAAACCCTCGTGTTAAATAGACCAATAGGTTAGAGCTAAGCCGTGTCTATGTCTAAGATGTTGACTCGACAAGCATTGTCATTATTAATTTCTACTACCTTTTATTCTGGATACTCTATTTGGAGGAACTGCATTTACCTTAAAGGGAAATAGGGCGTTTGTTTTACAGAAAACAACCATATTTTTAAAACCAATATTTGTGACGTAAAATAATAGATTATTCAAAATAATGAAGGACAGTAGCCTTGTTTTCAAGGAATAAGATTCTCACAGATAGAATTCAGTTATTTGTTACTCATCAATCATTTGTTCACCCAAACTTTTCAAAATTCAAATGATGCATCTTCTGTCACTCATCACATGCATAATGTTTTGAGGAGATGAAGCTTTGACAGATGTTTATTGATGAGACTGACTGGTTTAACAATGGTTAAAGCTATTTTCTTTGTACGCCATGGTGGTGTATTCTAAACGCCCTATTTCACTTTAAGTGTTTAGTGCTTTTCTGCTTTATTGCTGGTATATGAGTAGGCCCTATTTGTTTGCGAGACATCAGTTCATGGTCATGTATCTTTGAACAAGGCATTACAAATATACAGTTCTATTTTGCCTGAAGTCAAAATTATAAGTCCATATAAATACAGTGAGTTGCACCTTCAGAACTTTAATGGCATGATAATGGATAGCTCAATCATTTTAGCCAGTACAAAAGTTATACTGAATAGCTTGAATGGCTACAAATAATGCATTGAATAAGTCTTCTGTGCAGGAGGAATATTCAAGGAACTAATGCATAATTATCTAATTTGGTTTCAGTAATTTTGAGATACTTTTTTTTTTGTATAATTGGTTTTGTTCAAATCTCTGTTCCTTACTAGGTATGTTGAAGGCACACATAGATACCTACCACGAGGAAGGCTTGTATTTGGTTGTAGATAGTTTGGAATGATATTGCTAATAATGCAAGAACACAACCTGTTTCTATATTTCTTGACAACTGCATGATTTCTGAGTATGATGCTACAACATGAAGGAGCACTGAGTAGGCAAAGTGACTGACTGAAGTGACTGACATTATAAAGCTCAGTCCCAGACCCAGATTGAGATGTGTACTTACAAGGTCTTCCTCTGATGAGAAAGGCTGGCTGTGAAGATCACCCTCTGCTCTTGAACTTGACACAAAAGTAAAGTGCATACATTACAGGAGAGATTACGATGGAAAAACAAGAATGAAACAGTATCACTTGTTTACCTGTAGTCTTATTTACAGCACTGTGCAAACATAACAATGACTTTGCACTATGTATAAAACAAAAGGTAAGACACAAATATAACAATAACATTTTAAAAGGAACTTAGAAGGTTTATGATGTCACAAAGACGCATGTCTACAAAAACCCAACCAAGAAGTGTGTATAGAAGTGAGTATACAATCTTGTCCTTTCTGAAAATATAGAAAAACAAGACATACATGCTCAACACAATCATAAAACAACAACCACTGAATATTAAAGTTTGAAGATCCAGTAACATTCAGTCACGACTGAGACACATTCCTCAATATGTTTCACTACTGTAAGCACTGGTGACCTAAAATGACCTTTGTCCTTGTTGAAAATGATATAATCTACTTAGAGTGGACAACGAACACACTAATTTTGAAGTTTCGGCAACATTCAGTTGCTGAAATTCTTTTAATTAGTAGGCTTTCATACTTTATCCTATGGTGACCTCATATAACTGTATAATAGGTATATCTACTGACAATGGGGGACCTAAAAATCAAGTTTAAAGTTCCAGCAACTTTCCCTCATACATTGTGGTTACAAAGTTTTCAAAATATGACCTTTACTGACCTCATCATGTGATCTTTGACTACCATAGAAAAGACAGAGATCGTCTAAAGTACCAATGCTAACAATTTGAAGTTCCAGCAACATTCAGTTGTTGAAATACCTGCCTTAATACTTTCACCTTGAGTGAAATCAAGTGACATTTGACATCCATGAAAAACAGTCGGGATCATTTAGTTACTATGGACTACATGCATGCAACTTTCTTTTCTTGAGATACAGTGTCTACCAGGCAAGGCATCACATATGCATGCACATACATACACAAGCACATACACACATGCCATTATGACCACATGGATACCTTGCCTGCCTTAGGCAAGGAATCAAAAATCAATACAGGTATGGGTCTAAGGTGTGTGCTTATAGATATGCATGTGCGTACATGCACTGTTGAATGGAATGATCATTTCTTACTAGTTTCATGCAGTATTTGATTTTTGTCAACAATTGAATGAGTAAAGACAAAACTCCCAAACTACATGATATCCATGTGTATTATATTGTCAATGAACCTGTTAAGCTACATAGATTTCAATACATTTCATGCATACAGTGTAGTCTTCTTCAGATGACTAACTTGCTTTCGTTTGCAAATTTTCTATGTTTGAAACTTTTTCTACATTGATGCGCTTGACACAGTTTCATGGAGTAAGTTGAAGACGGGTTGCATGCTTCATTCTGTGAGTGTCAGACAACGGATCAAAAACCATTAAAGTACACGATGGTTTGAGTGGCCACAGAAAATTTGTCCTCACTTCATAATTCGTCCACAGAGAATCTAACATACATTAAACCTCTCTGCTACTGTTGTTTCACACCTTTTCATCCTTGGCAGATGGCTGACAAACATCAGCACAACTTTGTATAATCAGAACAGACAGCAACAACTTCATCAGAGCTTATTTTCCTTTGCTTACTGTATAACTTTGTTCTGTCACGTCAGCTTAGTCTTTGTTCTGTGTACTACATCTTCACACATGTACAACAAGGGCATATACTGTATGTTACTATTGTCATGACAACAATCAAAAGTAGTTGCATTAATCATTGTAAAAGTCATGCTTGTTTTAGAGTAATAAGTTCATACAGTAGAGTGTGTAAGTGCTTCTGCATCCCACTTGTCTGTACCCTTTTAAAAAGTTTCACTTTACATTAAGTCATGCTCACCTATTATGTATTCACAAGAATCAAGAAAATCCAGACACTGATTATCATAATCACTGTCTGGAGAAAACTGCAAGATGTGGCATTTACATTTCATTTTTAAAATATTGAATTAAGCCCCTTATCTACTCATTAGTACAGAACGTGTGGTATCACCAAAACAAAACACATCACAAAAAAAAAAAAATACGAACCATTTACTGACGACCAGCTGCTTGCTTGATGCATAACATGATAATTTGCAAACTGTTGGTGTGAGTTTGCATAAAATCAACAATGCTTTGTGGAAGAAAAGTTAACTTAGGTCTCACCCATCAATAAATTTCATGGGGATGTACCATTTTTATGTCACACTTGAGTGCAACACTTTGTTCCAACAGCATTTTCAGGTTAACTGAATGAGCTGTTCTTAACAAACAAACAGTTTGAGTAACAGTTAGATAAGCCTACTCTGTACTCATCAATATGCAGGAATGTCTACTTGCCGGCCTTAATAGAAACCGTATTGATCAAACTGGAAAAACTCAAGTTCCCTCAAATGGTTTCAATTTTTTTACGACTCTAAGAAGTAAGTAAATTCATTTCTCACCTATGCAAAGTAAAATATTAGTTTAACAAAAAAAAGCATAGTAATCAAGGAACCAACCTGCTATGCTGGTAGCTTCTGCTTTCAGTGAAACCTAAAATGGGACCAACGATGCAAGAAAACCAGTCATATATCAATAGTGAAACATTTCCAAGACGATGGACATATTGCATGCAATGAAAGCATGTTTCAACTAATAGCTCTTAGAATATCAAAGATTAAAAGAAATGACAAACCTGTACATCTAAACCAGTTCGATTATGTCTGTATTCATGGGTAAAATGTTGTGAAAACAATGCAATATAGTTATGCAAATAGTTCCAGCTACATACAGATATTAATATTAGGACAGTATTTACTAACTGTTTCTTTATTTGCTTTTCATTCAAGAAATATACCCTAATGCAACACTAATGGTACAGAGATAAAACATATGATTCTTCAAATATCTGATCAGAACATACATTTAACCAGAAAATCTAAAGACTTTGTGATTCCTTGCCCATATTCATGAAGAATTACCCACGTACGGTACAAATATTGAATCAAACACTGTTAAGCCTACATTAAAAACTTGATTTCTAACTATGGTGTCTGCTGATGTCAAGTGCTATTTGACCTCCACAGAAAAAGACACAATTTGTTGAACCAGAATGCAGAAATGCATTGTGGTTTTGATGATCTGTTTAAGACAATTTTTTCTCTTAATCTGATATAATAGCATTAGTCACATTAAGCTATGTATGCTTTATATGAAATATGAGATCTCCACAAGTTTCGTTTCTTGAGATCGTCCATCTGCATGTTCACAATTTGACCCTCGTTGACACTGAATGACCTATTACTTCCATTAAAGACCAATTGGTTCTTGAGCTCAATGAGATACAACTAAATATTGAATATGACATCTGTCCCTAGGGTCCCTTCTTAATTGAGATAGGATGTTTACAAGAATTCCATACTGTGACCCTGTTGACCGCAAACAAACTTTGAACTTCACCAAAGACAATGGAATTTTTGTATACTCAACGAGATACATCTACAATCTAGAAATCTACAGAGCACGCAATTGTCTGTGTAAACAGTGTCAATTTCTCCGAGATCTTTACATGAGAATAAGCTCTGAAAAAAATGTCTATGAATGTGTTCAGTTTCATGTGTGTACTCTGCCTTTGAGTAAACGTTACGTTAACATTCATCCCCAATTCTACTCGCTGCAATGTTCCCTACTTCCTATAGCACTACTTGGTATATACCCATAGCAGCACTAACTTAAAATTTCATGAAATCACTGCTTAATGCATTAATTACACATTCCATCTGGTTGTCACACAGACACGTTCCCTGTACACCGATGTCTATGTTACTTTTTGTTAACAACACACAGCCCTCTAGACTAAGAAAAATAGCTACAGCAACAAAAATGCTGATGTTAAGTGGTTTTACCTCAACTAACTAAGTAAATTTTACCATGTCATCTTTAATAATGATTATTCTTATATATCACCATCAATGGTAGGAAAATATCCACTTTATCACTTTAAAAGTGTCATCAATTACTGTAAGATCTGATACACTCTGTAACAGCCCTGAAAAAGTATGCACTAGTTTTCTTCTTAACAAAATAGTGAGGAATCCAGATCTAAGTGACAATTTGCAACCATTAACTTGAACAAATTAAGTGGTCAGCGCCAAACATATGAAGGAGGGGAGGATTGAGGATGGAAGATAAAAGGACATTTAAAATAGAACATTTAGGAGTGCCGTGGAATTCTTTTACCCATGTCCTGTCACTATGAGCCAATAGGATTGAGCTTGGTCTCAAATGCATTGAGTTGTTGGTTTGTAGTAACGCTGTCATAAATCGTGAAATGTTCTCCACACTATTTTTAAGTTGAATGTAAAAACTTTTAGTGTAAAATATACCATCCTGTTCCTGATGACCCAATACAAGCTTAGCAATATATTAGACGACATAAAGTACATTTTCAAACAGTTTGGATCAAAATTTGCTTGAAAATCTTTGTCTAGTCTGTTCCTCTACCGTAAGTGTAAGGCACAACAGTTAGAAATACATGTGTTGGCTAGGTTCTATCACAGTGTGCAAGTTTATATGTTAGGCTACAGAGAAAGTCACAAGTCAATCTGGATGAAAATATCTGGTAGGAGGAAACTGAATTAAAGTTTGCGAAAATAATGCCGATTGCTAGTTTTGAGTCTTTTCCACATGACATGTAAATGTTTTTGGCAGTTTTGACTGACTGAGGAATTTGATACTTTCAACGTGCGATCCTATACTTTCCTGAACAGGTGATCGTGACTACAGTACAATACAAAGTGTACACAGACGTACGACTTGTGGGATCCAATGATGGTTTTTGTGACTGAAATATCTTTTACTTCACAGAGTCTAAAACCTAACAACATTATTGCAGTTTGCATCAAAAGGAAGTTTTCTTTGGAATAAACATTGGTAGAGTATTCGTTCCGACAATGTACATAGTTACATATATGCAGTAGTGTACTTGCAATGAATCTATGCAACGTTAACATAACAGTCAGGCAGTTGTGCAAGTTTGCCCTCACATGAACATATTGCACAGACTCAAGATGTAAAGGTGAATGGGCTCAAAACTGTGGGTGAAAGCCTAATTTTGCTAATTTTGCTAATTTTTCCCCGATTATATGGCTGAGGTTTCTTTTTGTCGAGAATTACGGGGAAAATGTTACTTCATTTTTTACCAACACGAATGTTTTCCAACTTGTAGTGACAAAATGAAAACATGCATGCAATTCACTCCTCTTTTTGTTGTTTTCATTTACCTTATATTGTGTCAAGTACGGCCATATCGGCCTTAATTCAACTGTTTTTCTAGGTAGTTGTACGCTATATTGGAATGTTCCTCATTCTCTCGCTTTGCTTTGGATTTTATGTCTTACAAACACCGTTACTTATTTTGATGTTCCATTGTTGCCAAGTTGTCTATCTTAAAATGCCAAGTTGTGTATGATGTGCCCTGCAAGGTGCACAGCTTTTGTGTACACAACTTGAAACATGTGTCTTGGAATTTTGCATTACCCCAATCACGGACTATTCCAATTTAATACATTCTAACGATAGCATTTACATACTGCAGCCATCCATTGGCCAATAGAGCACAAGCCATTGTGTGAAGGTAAGAGTATGTTTGCAGTTCAGTTGCGTTCTTTCTGATCGACTAGCTGAGCGAGCAAGCGGGTATCAATTGGTTCCTTCACACGTTTGCTATACATGTCAGCTGTTAAGGTTGATGCCGTCAGGGTAGGCGTCAACGCCATGCTATGTATGCCAGGTATATCAACACAGCTAATTTACAATATTTCACTGTTTGACACTTGTTGACCTCAAGTGACCGTTGACCTCCATTAAAACGATAGCGTTCTTGAGCTCTGTAAGATACACCTACACACTTCATATGACAGATCTCTCCAAGCTTCCCTTCTTGAGATATTGTGTTTACAAGGTTTTCACAATTTGACCCCTGTTGACCTCAAATGACCTTTGACCTCCACTAGCATCAATTGGGGTGGTGGACTCAATGCGGTACACCAACGCACCAAACAAGACAAATTTGTCCAAGAGTCCCTTCTTGGGATATTGTGTTTACAAGGTTTTCACAATTTGACCCCTGTTGACCCTCAATGACCTTTGATCACCACCAAAAACAATAGAGTTTTGCACCTCAATGTGGTGCACCTACATACAAAATACGAGATTTGCCCAAGCTTCGCTACTTGCGATATCGTGTTTACAAGGTTTTCACAATTTGACCCCTGTTGACCGCAAATGACCTTTGACCTCTACCAAAAATAGAGTTTTTCCACTCAACATGGTACACCTACATACCAAATATGAGATCTGTCCAAGCTTCCCTTCTTGAGGAATCATGTTAACAAGGTTTTTACAATTTGACCCCTGTTGACCCCAAATGACCTCTGACATCCACCAAAAACAAGAGGATTCTTCTACTCAATGTGGTATACCTACATACCAAATGTGAGATCTTTCCAAGCTTCCCTTCTTGAGATATCGTGTTTACAAGGTAAGGCGTCACAAACATACAGTATACATAAACACACACACACGCACACACGACATCATCATCACATAGATTCCTTGCCAAAAATAAAAGAGAATTTAGGTCAGATGAAAAAGTAAAATAGAGTAGAATTCTACTGCAACTAATATGCCAACAATTGAGCAAAACCTTTTCTTCTACAAAACGAAAATTTTTTTACTTGTAAAGTGTGAGCCTATAAGTTTAAACTTAACAACAGTACACCTACCGATGCCATGATGACATTTGATGATCAAAGAAACACGTTACAGTATTTATACTCACTGGAGGCACTCTTCTCTTTGTACTCTTCGACTAGCTTGGCCAATTTTTCATGACTGATATGACGGAACGCTTCAATCAAATACTCCACATCATCCCGTCTGATAAAACCCCGCTTTTCAAGTTCATCGAGGAGTGCTAGAGCTGGTTGGCGTTTACTTAAGATGTCACTTTTACTTTCCCGTTGCATTTCAACCAATGTTGCCAGCTTTTCCACATCACTCATGGTTAAAATGTCACAAATTTCTATCTTCAAAATCCCATATGGTGAAAATTTTGGACTGGCTCTGAGAGACAAAAGTTGATGCATTCAGCTATAGTAACATACAAATACACGACCTACAGTGACAAGTTTTATTCTAGTTGGGTCTTTATGCAGTTATAAATGACAAACTGATAGTTGTGTGGTATCCCACATGTCCTTTTTTCCAAACTCCATGAAACAGCAAGTACAATTTTGAATTCCCTGTAGCTGGTCTAGCTGTTGCTTTAATTAAAAGTATGTGCAGGCCAACTGTCATGATTGATAGTGCATAATTTGGAATAACATTTACAATAATACACAAATTCCATTAATCAATTACTAATAGAGTACTACCAACTAGTTTCACATAAAGTCAGGTTTTAATGGACTTCTGTAGATTATCTGGGTACAAAACACATGTAAATCTTCGCATTCTGTACATTGGCCTCCTCTTTTAAGTAATGCTTTGGGAAAGCAGTCTCACTTAAAAAATTCCAGTCTGATAGCAAAGTTTTTACATTACTGGCAAGACATAGCGTGATTCTGTCCCCAGTAGTCATGGGGCAAGATTTGTTTTTCACTCCAACCTACCTTCACTGTGATAACATCTTTCCAGTTCATGGACAATTAGGCAATAACCATCATTGCTAGCCTTCTCCCTTCAGGGGTAAAAGGGTGTGAAACATTATCTTCTAAGCTCTAAGCTAACTGTAATTGTGTGGCTAGTCAACACTCACTTAAGCTGGGCCATGTATTCATTTCTTTGTTTTAACAAATTCCTTGTTCTGCTTCTCTTATAAGTTTGTTGTCTTATTTCTGCACAGAAAGTAAGGAAAGTTTACCAAGATTAATTAAAAAGCATGCAGAACACAAAATCGGATGTAGTCTATAAAAATCCTAGAAACAGACCTACTTGTGTGTTGATGGAGTAACCAATATCCCAGCTAAGATTGCAAAGGTAATTGACCAAAGTTACTGGGCCAGCCCAAGCGTGTAATTTCTACCTGAGGCAGTCAATCTCTGTGTGAGTAGTGAAAAATCCACAACCCGGAAATTCCCATACATAGGTCGGGTTCTCCACACAAAAATTCTGCCCCATCATTACAGGGACCAAAATCACTCTATGAAATAGTCTTCTCTTCTGTTAAATTTGAAGTGATATGCTTGCTTTTGGCAGTGACAACGTAATTTAAAACAATTCCACAGAGCATGGGTTTTATATCTACAATCTTGGACAAAACTGTTGGGACACTTTGCCGTACTATGTTGCGATTATAATCCTAAATTTCTTTTGAGAGGATAACATGAAACCCCACACTCCTTTCAAAAGTTGCACACTAGGAGTGAATTACACTGTGAACAGTTTAAGTCTGTAGCCAACATTTAAAGGGGGAGAGGGGTGTCCCAAGAAGTTTTGTCCAAGATTGTAGGCTACAGCAGGGTCTTGTACACTGCATGAATAGAATTATGAACTAACAAATTGTTGGCACCCAATCTATTGTAAATCAAAACACCACAATGTGACATTTATTGCCACTAAGAAATAGTAACAAAGCATCTTTCTTCATGGAAAGCACATTTGATACCAAGAATGCAAGGGATGGAAATGACTTGTGAGTGCCCAGGTGCAAAGACCCAGTTTCATGTAAGCTTTGCAATAGTTAGAACTGATGTTTTCTTTTGTCCTGGGGTCTCTCTAGCACTATTAACAGCCCAATAAAGTACTCTGCATGTTACACACGTTTTACTTGCACACATGAGGCTGGGTCACCTTTGCAGCTTTATTGAATAGAAGCCTTGTTGCAATGTGAACTTTTGAAAACACTATCAGGAGCACTTTTCCTTCAACTGACAAACGATATCACAATATCGTGAAAGTTGGAATCAAAGGACACCTGAATAAATATGTGTAAAGCTATGGATTGTGTACAAAAGTCACATTCTACTGTCTAAGTCTAACCTTAATTTTGGCATGGCACTTTCTTTTCATACAAATCAAACTAGTTCATTTAAGTTTAATAAATTATCTTTACGGTCTATTCTCTTGTTTCCATATGTTATTTAGTATGTGATTCAAATTTGTACTACCGTCTGAAACATATTTTCCTCAAGTGTAGAGACGATATTGCCATTTCACAAATGAAATCAGGAGCAAAGTTCATATTGTTTGCCAATGTCGTTATATCGCAACAACACCACTGAATCATCTAAAAGGTTATGATAATTTGACTGATGACTTATTTAAGCATACCCGCAATGTTTGTGTAACAATCAAAATAGGTGACTAACAATTAAATACATGATTAGCACATCTACTAAATAGTTGGTTATAAATGCAGTAAAGTATTTCAACCTTTGTCATGTAAAGCAGGAATACACTTCAAGCAGCCTATATGCTCCAACAAAACATAACAACCAGAAAGTCAAAGAACCTTGTAATTTCTTGTCAAGCCATAATAATACTTTCTAGCATACTGCATTGAAAGGTCTTTTGAACTTTCAACTTCATTCAAAACAATTTTAGGGATCTAGTACAAATGGACAGCCCTCAAACAAAGTCTGAAGGTTCAACAACTTTCCCTTCTTGAAAAATTATGGTCAATACAAGGTTTAAAATTATTACCTCTACTGACCTCACATAACTTTGACCTTCACCAAAAACCAGAAAGTCAAATGACTTTGTAATTCCTTGACAAATGGCATGAAAAAGGACACTACATATTAATTTTTAGGTTCAAACACCTTACCCTTCAGGAGATGCTGTTTCAAAGATTTCAGGCTATGACCCCTAATGCCCTTACAAGAAGATCGACTGCCATAAAAATGACAGAGATTGATCATCTTCTCATCAAGTGCTACCAATGTTAAGAGTTTGAAGTTCCAGCAACATTCAGTTGCTGAGATATCCACATTAATAATTTTTTATACTTTAATCTCTGGCGACTTCAAATGACCTTTGACCTCCATGAACTTATCATCTATTCACAATGAACTGCCACGACACCAAGTTTGAAGTTCACGCACCTTCCCTTCTTAAGATACCAATTTTACAAGATTTTCAAACTATATCATCTATTGACCTTTGACTGCCACAAAAAGTGACAGACATCATCTACTCATCAAGTGCTACGAATGATAACAGTTGTCAGTTCAGCAACATTCACTTGCTGAGATACCTAACTTCCTTTGGTTTTCACACTTTCAGCTCTAGTGACCATGAGTGAGCTTTAACCTCCATGCAAAACAACTGTAGAGAACATAAAATTACAACTTACTACCACCACATCAACTTTGAAGTTCAAGCAAGTTTCTGTTCTTTAGATACCATGTTTACAAGACACAAGTTGTTCAAATTATGTCAACATGTGCAACAGTCACTTGCTGAGATACCTTCCTTAAATCAGTGGTTCTCAAAGTGGTCCCTACCAACCCCCCCTCAGGGGTGTTTAGAAGTTTCAGGTGGGCGCTATCAAGTTTACGAGTGATTGGAGGGCATTGGCAATGATTTAGGGGTCCCTGGCTATTAATATACATCACTGGGGTGATATAGGGCACCGAAAGGCCAGCATGGAAAGTTTGCCCTGCGCGGGGGACTTATCCCCCACGCAAAAATATGAGTTTCGAAGTGTCTAGCTGCGCAATTTTACAACTGACAACTGCAGCCGTGCAACGCAAGTTTGATAACACATTCGCAATTTAACCATACAAAAGTAAGGCCTACCTCACCAGAACATATTTAAACCGAATCTCAGAAAAGTCTAAACTCCATACATTCTGGATCCACTGCAGATTGTATTGTATTTGCCGTGCCACTGTTCCCGAAACTCACATTTACAGTAGCTGTATGTACTGTGTCTAATTGTTACCGCGTAAAAGGCATGCTCGTAGTGTATGTAAATGCATCAGTAGTTGGCTTCCCCAGCCCGCAGAGCCCACTCTGTTTGCTCCGGCCGCACATATGATGCAGTCTCCAACCAAAGGCCGTTGCGTATCAAGCAGTTGCCCTGCCTTGGTGCCAGGCTATCCATGCACATAAGTACATAAGCAGTTTCTCTGCCTGATGGCCGTAGCTACTATGCAGTTATACCCAACTCACTTCGTGTCACAACCTATAACGGTATGCGTGAATTAATTCAACTTGCAGTACTGTGTACATGTACAGTGCATACTGGCATATATCGCATGCATCATCCTAAGTTAGTGGCTTAAAAACTTTCAAAGTCGGAGGGTGGAAAGGTACGCACAATGCCTGGGAAAGGCAATTTCCGGCAATCTAGGAGATAGTTTTGGCCAAAATTTTCTCGGTACACTCCGCGCCAACCAATGGTTGCACTTCGCTTAGATGGTATTGGCCACGCAATTCTCTTAATCTTTATTAAAATCTCCCGCGCATATTGCAAACTTTCCGATCTGGCCGGGAGGGACACAGAGGGTCTGGGTCGAAAAGATGAATTTGGCAAAGTTAATTGAGGAAAAAAAGTCAATGCAGAAAATATTCATCTTCTTGTAGCGTTCTATATACATATACTTGGGAAAACCGATTGCTTCCTGAGATGTCGGACAATAAATAATAGGACGGGAGATAGCTTGTGGGGAGAGGGGGGGAGGTTGAGTCATGCCAAGATGACAAAAGGGCCGGCAGTCGGAAAAAGTTTGAGAAACACTGCTATATATGTTTTCACACTTAAGGTCCGGTGACAATCACCTTTGATCCACATGAATAACGATACGGATAATCCACTAACAATGGACTACCAACACACTAAATTTGGACCTTTCTCTTCTTGAGATACTGCATTTTATACAAGGTTTTCATTTTAAACTATTTCATCTATTGCCTTCAAATGATCTTTTACCACAATGAAAAAATGACAGTTAAGCATTTACTCATCAAGTGCTAACAATGATTACTATTGAAGTTCTAGCAAAATTCAGATGCAGACTTGCTGGAATATCTTGCTGAATAGGTTTTCAAGCTCTGATGACTTCAAATGACCTTTGACCTATGTCAAAAACAATAGGCATCATCTTTTACAATGGACTACAAAACTGTACACCAACTTTGAAGTTCAAGCACCTTGCCCTTCTTGAGATATATTATGTTTACAAGCCAAGGCATCACATGCACACACACACACAGGGTTGATACGTGGGATGTATAGGTACAGTAGGCATAATTACAGTCACCACAAGAGCAGCAAAAAATTTCCAAAGCCCTGTACTGTATGAGTTTATACACTAGCCCATTCAACCACAATGTTAAATGTTGTTTCAAGTTTTAAGATGTTAAACTGCAACAAGCAAAGCTATTTTATTGAAAGAGTAACTTTCATTGTGAGGGTACTGAGAATATGAACATGTGCACACACCCATGTGTTGGTCCCTGCATGTTTTTCCCAGCTGGTGAAGCCATCTTCAAGTGTTGGTGAAGAAGACCATCTGAAAAAAAAAAAAAACATGCATGTTTGTTTGTATTAAAAATAAGATAAATTTATAACATTTAAGAGTCAATTCTGTTAGTAGAAGGCCCATTAATAGACAGATATGCAGATATGTTAACAGATATGTTGCAACAGAAATGTTAGTACAATTTTCACAAATAGAGTCAACAACTGAATGGTTCTGTCTTATCATGGAGCTATTACAGCTCAGTAATAGCTCCATGATCTTGCAAGAAAAATATAGTGGAAAATCATCAAAAATGTAGAAAGAAAACATAAAACAGGAGCAACATTTGCAAACTCATGCAATTTTATTTTGGTCCAGTGGCAATGTGCCACGTGCCCTCCTGACAAAAATGATGAGTGAAACCTGAAATATTGCAAAAGCCAGGTAACTGTAAATGTATACAAGGAGGGGCTAGTACTGTACATGTGTTGCATTATGGAGACAACAGTGAGACAAATTCATGAACACAGTGGGTCGCTTTGATGATAATAGTCCCCCTACCCCAGCCCCCCCCCCCTCCCAGTTTCCATTCAAACACAGTCCCTTGATCTGTCAAATGCTAACAAGGGCTTTTGTGATCACATTGTGTACTGAAGTTATTAGTGTGAATATTCATTACAAAAGCATATGTACTTGGCAATTTTAATACTTGTATGGGAAAGAGACATGTTAATTGTTCTCACCACAGATAATGTTTGCTTGCTTTGTTTACTGTAAGGTGCATGCTCTGCAACTGATACAAAAAGTCAAAGTTAGAAAGTAATAAGAGCTTAGGGAATATGAGAAAGGGAGACAACTGGGGTATTTATCTGGAACATATGGTTTTTGGTACTTACCTAAAGCATATGGCTTTTGGTACTTATCTAGAGTATATGGTTTTGTTAAATACGTCCTTTACTATCGGGATGTACGTATCAATGTATAGCCATATTTTATTAATGTGTTTTTGGTCAAAAAACAAAGGACATTAATCATCCCCTCAAGTGAGAGTAGGTTACCAACTGCACTGTCATACTGTCAAAGTGCGCAATTAAGTGGCTGAGTAAAAGCTAATTTATCTTCACTATTCAACTATCAAACACGTTTGCATGAATGCACACATAAAAAGTACAGTATGGTTCCCACCATAGATGAAAATGTGACTACCATCATATGATTGGTTTAATATTTCAGTTAACTAGGATAAATAAAAATAGGGGCACTGATTTCAATATAATCCTCCATTAGATTGCAAGACACCGATTTCTCATGGTCTGATTGTCATAAACATGAATAACATTTTCATATGAGGTTGCGAGATCCCCCCTGCACATGTGTAAAAAATAAAAAAAACCATCTGAATTAAAGCATGGATTATGCACTGTAGGCCTACATCTACTGCAGAAAGGGCCAGTGGAGATGATCATCCCTTTATAAAGTTTTGCAGTGAATCACCCACAAACTCAAAAGTTTACCAGGTGGTTGAGATCACAACGACCCCTTCTGTCAGGCTTTTAAGAGGCCTGCTCACTGGTGAAATCCTAAATAAGTCTTCACCATCCATTTTTCAACACAAACAAGTCATTTGTACTATACCAGCACCAGCCTGAATGCCAAGAGGTCATTTTAGGGGTTATTCAATCAGCAAATTTAATTGACTGTAAAAGTTACTGTTTGCTGAGGAAATAAATGGTTTCTATGAACCTTTAAGAAGGATATGATTGTAACTAATGAATGAAGATAAGAAATTTTTCCAATTCAAAGAAAACTTCCTAAGGCGGAAAAAATCGTGGTTGACACATGTCTAAAATGGTTATGGTATGTATAGGCAGCACATTGACCCAGCATTCCCAGGCACCTCTGGTATGATCCTTTTATGAGAAAAGATTCCTCATAAACCCAGGTACCTACAGTAAACCAGACAGAAAGATGCCTTACTGCAGTCAATACTGTACATTGCCGAAATTTGACCGCACTGGCGCCAGCAACTTGCTTGTGTCATCTTCAAGAGTATTATACCTGGCCTCAAAGGCTGTAATGCATCACCCCAGACAGTTTCAATTCTCCCAACCACCTACCTCTAGTCCCTCCCTCAGCCTGTCTTACATTCCTCCACATGTGTAATCAAAACGATGGATCCCTGTGTATGCTTTGTAATACGAGCTGCTCTGCATCTTTCGAATTTGCTGGCAATCTAAGAGTACTGTAACTTAGAACCAGTTGAGAATTTTCCTTTCAGGGAGGTAAAAATATAGCTTAGGGTGATGCAATACCTTACCTAACTCTTAAAGTTAATCCGTAACTCTGTCTGGTGGATAGGCCTGTGGTTTGGTTGATTTCTTGAAATCAGTAGAGCACTTATCCATCTCCACTAACGTTAGGGCGTAGGCCTTAAACAAGTAAGTAACGAAGGTAGGCCTAAACCATGCAAAACTATTCGCCTAGGCCCTACCTTGGAGTCAGTATTCACATTCACAGGTACTGCAGAGGACCAATCATTTTAAACTCTTAATGGTAGTATGTGAAAATGAAATTGAAAATCAAGTTAGTGACAAACCTACTATCCGAATCAGCTATCGCAATAGAAGTTAGTAAGGTAAGATGGCTGTCACTGTGTCAGCTCTGTCTAACAAACAGCTTATCAGGATCAGACGATTCTTGGGGGGAAACTGTTATTGTTTCCCCCCGTATCGAAGAAAACTTCTTTTCTGCCGCCTAGAGTTGCCACAAATACAAATTGTCGTATTACGTCCTAGTTAGAGATCATGACAAATTCAGTAACAAGACGTACGAAAATTTAGGATGAGCATGCAAAAATCGAAATCTTTACTCATCTCATTCCGTACAACAGCAATGTGCAGTAAAGTAGCACATACTATACTGAAATAATCCTGTCGAAGGAAACACTGTCAAATTACTGCGCAAGACCTTGACGTTCAAGTTAATATAAACTGAGGTAATCTGGAAACTCCCTATTTCGCAACATGGGATACTTTTCTTTGCACCTAGGCCTGACGTAATAGAATTCAATATAGGCAGCATCAGAAACAACCTGTTAGGTGTTTTAAAGATCTGAAACTGTAAAACGCAATTATATTTTTTACAAGATTGAATACAATGAAATATTGTTCAATCTTGTAAAAATGTAATGATGAATTAGTCTATCCATAAAAATATGGGCCCATGACAATGGGATTCTTTGTTATAATGGTAGTATTTTCTCCTTCAAGTAATTTATTGATACATCCCATACAGTTATAAAAACTCATTATTACAACACTGACACTTGATACTACGATCGAGTCGATCACTGTCCAGACTGGGCTTACTAGCCTTACGTATGACCCTATTGGGATACATAGTAGGCTACGTGTCTGAAATTCCCAGTACATTTTCTTGGCTGGATTCATTCTTGGCCAGTTCCACCATTGTGTGCCATCAGACGTAAAGATCCCACATGGATAGGTTATGAATCAGTTGCTTGGCAACCAGATTCACAAACAACGTTGAGAAAGACACTGGTGGTAATATAAATCAGTACTACTTTTCGAAAACATTCTAATGCATATTTATGTATATTGTTTTCTCTTAGGTCTAGACGCTGAATGCATAAAATTGTTATAGTTGAACATTTAGCAAAATTTTGATGCAATTTCACCTTCGGGTTCTTGATGATGTTAACAAAAATGCAATGCAGTGAACTAGCTAAACAACACAATTAACATTTTTTTTATGCATTTTGAAGAGAAGCATGTCTGCAAATTCGCAAATTGTGAAGCTATTTCTTTGTGAAGTTGTGGCACTTATACCTTTCCGTACGTTACCAACGTGGGGGGATCAAGTTGTGGAGCGCTTCCCCACTCTCAGCGCACTAAATATTAATTAAATGAAAACGGTTAAAGCCTTCACTGCTTTATGTTTAAGTTCCACTCTAAGAGCACGTTATGCCCTGCCTACATTCTCTTTACCTCCCCGTTATCTCCACTCTCAGCGCACTAGTACTGTCATTTAAAAGATTATTCACTTCTTCTCCTCCCTCTTCGAAAAGTGCGATTTTGTCTTCATAAGACACTACTTTAACGGCAAAGTTTAAATTCGCTGATCACACATTACTTGTCTTGTATTCTAATCTGTAGTTTAGGGTAGGCATTTATGTAGATTAGGCCAACGCATTTCTTCAGGCGACTTGAGAGCTTAAATCAAAGATGAGTGTTATGTCATTCATTTAGAACGGCCATTTGCATGTTGCCAAATCCTTTTACTGTAATGTTACTTTAATAAAGCCATTGTTGGTACGCTCCTTCCCCCCCCCCCCCCCTCCTCTTGTAATGTTTTGAAGATGCGAAATTTTAATTTTGTCTTGGTTATGTTCCTTTCCATTCATTATTAATGAAAACATTACTTTTTTTCCTTTACAAAATAATGGAACGGAAATAAATGTATCTATTTGCAACTGCGAAATGACACCTCAATTACCATTATGCTACGAAAATCATATTTTAGAGTGCCATACAATGTTCAGTTGCTGATATCAGACATTTACAGAAATAAAATGTTCCTGAATTGAAGCCGTCACATATCATTTTTGTTATCATTTGTACACATTGTAATAAGCAAAGTGCATGTGTGCACCAGAGTGGTGGTACGGTCTCAAGCCCGAAGTGACCCCTCACCATAATATTTTGAAACGCATAGATGCAATTCCGACTGCCATCCATCGTTGTAAATTTGTGATGCAATCCCTACAAGTAAAATATTCTCCTGTTTATCCTGCTGTCATAATGTTCGACGTTTGCTCTTGCATGTTTATGAAGAGAGTGTTTAATTGTCACTGTGTCCAATTGATTTGGTTGTCATGAATTTAGGGCTGCCTCAGCCTTGAAATGTTCCAAATAAATTTAGAGTGTCTTATTAAGTTCTGTGTGAGACTCAGTGAGATTTTCTAAGTCAAGCGGCCTATTGCGCCATGGTTTGTGTCATAAAAATCTCATTAAATACACTAAAATTGAGCTGTGCAAAGCCCCAACTACAATGACTTCGAGACATTTCGTATATAGGCAAGCTAGAAGCTTCGATGATCAACCTTTGTACATACAAATATTCCCTAGAAGGAACTGCAACTTTGGTCACTCCTCTATTTATTATGTTATTGACCAGGTGCTCTTTAGAAGATTCTTGTGCGGAAGGTTCTGGCAAGTGACTTTCGTTTATATACCCATTTCGACTGAGAGGTTTTGAAGAATACCTCCACCTAATCTGAGAAGGTGTACGTCATCTTCCCTGCCTGTGTGTTTACTCAGTGCCTGAGTTATTTAGCTTACACAATAGAGCCGCCAACAGTGGCAGTCATATATTCATCGCCGAAGCCAACCTATCCTACACCGCAGTAGTCAACGGCACAGTACTCAGTAGTTTAATTCATCAACTAATGTCATCCTAGCCTACACTCTGTGTACATTCATTGCTGTTGTGACGTTCTTAGATTCGGGGACACTGTTACCCCATCGTCGAGGCTCACGTTACGGCTAACCGACGGTAATCGCCAGTTCGGTATTCATTCTACCTCAACGTTATATCCAGGCATTTCAGCGCGCAGTAGAGTCCGACTGGCCGAGGTCCAAGCTGTACTACCAGTTAGTATTTACAAGTTACCACCCTAATATAGTTAAGTCTAATTGTTAAGCTCTAATTAACTGAACACCCTTGTCATTTTAGCCTATTCAGACTTGTACATTGTAAACGAAATCTGTCTGAACCTCAGGCTGAAGTCCGAACGAATAATTATATTGTAATTAACCTTAATTGTAAGAAACTGTTGTTCCATCTGTCGTCTTCTTGGGTACATGTTTGTTAACATTTTTGTCTGTTGCCATTCCATGACACTATAGCACATTAATAAGTGACTAACATCAGAAATTTTCAGGCTGGTCCAATAGATTTTGGACCTTATTTTCAGGCATATAAAACGATCTATTTTTCGATATTCACTGTACCTGAAATTCCTGAAATGTTCTACCTTTTTGATAGCCAATTAATCAACTAGTAGCCACATGCAGTTTAAGTAAGTTAGTTATGAAAAGACCATCAGGCAATCTTGAAGAGCAGCTAAAAATGGTTAGCACTGAACACACACAGAAGGGAACGTCAACATATATACAGAGAGGACACACAATGCAGTGCAGTCCAGATTGCCATTTCTGACTAAGTATACCAAGATTAGTACTAATCCAGTGCAATTTATTTTAAACCCACTTAATGAATTATTTTTCAAAGTAAATAAATTGTATAGAAATAAATAGTGTACTTAAAAATGGAAAAAAAAGGAGCACACCAAAATTTTGGCTGGTCTCAGAGTCAGACCGAAGGAATTTTGAAGACCACAACGGTCGAGACCCAGTGGGAAGGCTACTATATGGTCAGGGAGCGCACCTCACCCCCCCCCCCCCCCCAAAAACACACACACACACTCGAATGAATTACCGGTGCCCTTTTCGGCTTTTCACAAAAATGGAAAAAATAATCAAAACGTAAAAAGATAATAATAATGAGGAATAATGCAACGGAAGGTAAAGAATTTGCAAGTTCGAGCATTTCAACGCCATCTACTCCCAGGAAATAATGGTGTTGCCGGTTTTCTACCTTCAAATTCAAGCAAGTACACTATTCATCATGGGATGTGCACATTTTGCCAGACTTTTTCAGCGGAAAACTCTCCATACATAATTAATTTCTTCCAAGAAAATACTGACAGTAGAAGTTTCTTCAGCTTACTTCTTGAGCCTGTAAAGGGCGATTTCCGGCAATCTAGTGGAGATTTTTATGTATTTTTGTCTGGTATGTTCTGCTCCAAATGATGATGATGCTGCCCACTTAGATAGTCTTCGAGCAATTCCTAGTTCATCTCTAATCAAAAATTCTGGCTGTGCTCCTGGAACAGAGGCATACTGTATTTGGATGTCCCAGGCTCAGTAAGAAAGCAAATCTAGCTACACTAATAGAGGCGCACTTCGAATCTCTTGACCCCGCCCCCCCCCCCCCCCTGCAAACAATCACTGTGACTCAAGTTCCCAATGAAAAGAGTGTGGGATCAAAGATATGTTCATCCCCACTCCTCGCCAACTAATGGTGGCACTCGGCTTAGAAAGTCCTCAGTGTTGCTTCATAGAGATGGTTGGGACAACTGGTTATTTGACAACACTGAGTCCTTGATCCTTTGTGAAAAGTGGTAACCCACAAAATAGCTGTTTTACATGATTTCTTTCACTGAACAATTCTAAATGACGTATTATCGTTTGACTAACCTGCATGCACGTACAAACAATGTTCGTCCAGTTGAAGGCGAAATGGCCCCTAAAGAAATCGGAACCCTCACTACAACGGAACCCTAATAGTCCTACCGGCACTCACCCCCCCCCCCAATATCTTTGAAGGGCAGTAGGTGCGTCACCATATTTTCGCCCCCTCTGAATGAAACTGCTAGCTCTGCCACTGTTGAGAACAAGACCGAGACCGGTCTCGAAGACTACAACACTGATTTATAAATGTCAGTCCTGAACTTGGATGTCAAACAAAATGAATAACAATGACAATGCAGATTCAGACGGTTTTAGAAAATTGGAAATCCCGGCTATTATGCAATCAATGGTTTTTGCTGTTGATGGACTGAGTAATCACACTTAACCTTTGTAGTCATGTATGCCGTGATGTCTCTGAGTGTGACGCCTGAATTGTAAACATGACATATCAAGAGAAGATTGTAAAGATTTCATACTTGAGTATACATTTTGAGTAAATGAATTCTGCAGTGTTCTTTTTTCAATTCAGTTCAAATTGATTTCACAAACGCTTTCAAAAGAACACATAAAGTAAAATTAGTACCCACAAAAAAGCATATATACACACACACACACACACACGACATCACCGTCGTATAGATTCCTTTTCCTTGCGCAAGGAATAAAAAATGACGAATTTGAATATATTCTAAAATAAACTAATTTTATTGACACTTGTTGCAGGTGTGTGTATGTTTGTATGTATGCGTGCATGTGTGTATGTGACACTTCTGGTTAACACGATATCTCAAGAACGGTAACTGTGACTGATGTCATACTTGGTGTGTGGGTTGGTCATATCAAAGGCTGTACTGCATCACCCAAAGCTATATTTTTACCTCCCGGAAAGCAAAATTCTCAACTGGTTCTAAGTTACAGTACTCTTTGATTGACAGCAAATTCGAAAGATGCAGAGCAGCTTGTATTACACAACGTACACAGGGATATATTGTTTTGATTGCACATGTGGAGGAATGTAAGACAGGCTGAGGGAGGGACTAGACGTTGGTGGTTGGGAGAATTGAAACTGTCTGGCGTGATGAGTTTTTGTCTTTGAGTAAATGTTTCCTTTTGTTTTCGGTGGTCAAATGTGAAAAACTTGTAAACACAATATCTCAAGAATGGTGACAGTGACTGATGTCATACTTAGTGTGTGGGTTGGTCATATTGAGTAGATGATTGTTATAGTTTTTAGTGGAGGTCGAAGGTCATTTGAGGTCACCAGAGGTCAAACTGTAAAAACCTTGTAAACACAATATCTCAAGAACTGTACCTGTGACTGATGTCATACTTGATATGTGTGATGCCATACTTGCTATATTGAGTAGATGATCCCTATTACCTTTGATGGAGGATAAAGGTCATTTGAGGTCACCCGAGGTGAAACCTTGCTAAAACGTTATCTCCAGTTCATAATGTTGACTGATGTCATACTTGCGGTGTGGCTTCCCCATACTTGGTAGGTGATCCCTATGATTGCTTTTAGTGGACGTCAAAAGTCATTTGAGGTCACTAAAATAAAGGTTTTTTTGGTTAAAGGCTTCTTAATGTGGTGTTTCAATACCAGTAACTGCAGTTGACCTTATACTTGTCATGTGGATAATTCATGCTTGTTATAATATAACCATGTAGAAAGGAATCACAAAGCCTCATGGCTTTCTGCTTAAACCATATGCTAGTATAGAGCGTTCGCACCTACAATTCTGTGTCTTGAACGGTAAGTAGACGGCCTAAATCCGAGATAGATCGTCTAAAACCTTTTGTTATAATCAGTCTAAAATTGTGTGTATTTTCACACTATGCGATCGCGGTTTGTTTATCTCACTTGTATCCCACAATTTCATGCGTGAATTGAGATTGCAAAATGACTAATTGGTGATAATTGGTGGAAGTTGGTGATACCAAACAAATTGCACTTCCTGCACCTTATTTCAATTGGTCAGATTCATACACATGCATAATTACATCATCGATGGCATAATGCAAAAACAAGACACTTTGCACATAATATGCACTAAGTTTGTATGACATCCACTTAATTTGCTAACATTTACCGTATCGTATAATGTTAATGTTTATATATTATCACAGTATTATTAATTTTGATATAATGTTGAAAGAATGGGAGATGGCCTATGGTTCTGCAGAAGGCAACAACTTGGTTGACTGTCCCTATTATAATAAATGACATTGTTACCAGACGTAAAAATTAGCCCAGAACATGGTAGTATAGGTTGAAATACCGTGTCCCATTCATGAAAAGGCATATATGTAAAAGTTATGTTGACACCATGTACTACCAGAACCTTATACTGTATTATGCGTTACAGCAATCATGACCTTTGCCCTTGAGCTACGTCATCAGTCGGGCAAACACTACATCTCACACACAGGGACCTACCCACCAAGTTTGAAGTTCATCCGACTTATCGTCTAGGAGTACTGTAGATAGTGACACACTTTTTCAGAGCATTTCTGCCGTTTTGACCTGTAAACGCGTGACCTTTGACCTGATGACGTCATCAATAGTTTAAAACATTATTGTATCCTCTACTGACTATATGGTATATTTACAACACTAGAATATTCACACATGAAGGAAATGCTAAAAATTTGTTTTTCGTTTCCGTGACATTGGACCTATATGACGTTGTTGATCCGACGGACACTACACCTCATTCCTGAGGATCTTCCCACCAAGTTTGAGGTTCATCCGACTTCCCGTCTAAGAGGTGACGGTGAAACAAGTTCGGTTATATATAGCTTCTTGCTACGAAAAAATAACTTCGTTCCGCAACCATATAGGATCGGCTGCCAAAGAGGTTTCACGTAGGCTCACCTGATACATGCCGAGTGTTCCAAGGGTTTACGGACAACTCGGCCCCTGGGACAACTGGGCCCTGAGACAACTTCACCCAGGTACGTATCGACCCTGTGAGATCTCTGCCCTAGGACATCTCGGCTCCAGTTGAAATGGTTCTAGGTAGGAGAGACGTTTGTTAGTAGGTGTACACCGTACCTTCAGTCCAAGAATGTTATGAACTTTGATGATGAATTTCTTGTCTTTTTATGATTGAAATTTGGGCTACTAACATTTGGGTTAAATTCCTTGTGGTCCGCAAAGTATTGTAGCAGTGAAAGAGGGCGTTACAGTTTCAGATTCATTAGGGTTCCTATATTAAGCTATATCAGTTCTTCCTCCCATACAGTAAAGTTGGGTTTTTGCTCGTAACAACCAAGTTACAGCTATGCCCGGATCACTGTACACTAACTGTAATAACGGAGATCGGATGGACTCAAGAAACCATACCGGGCCTGCTGTCGGTAAAATAAAGATTCGAAGAAAGGGCTACTGCAAGAAACAATAATTGAAGAACATTGAAAATGTTGACCAACTTAAGCCTGAAGGAGTATAGATGACTAATTTTGACAATTTGCAAGTGCTTCCTCCCCCTCCCCAGCCCGTATACCTACGGGGAGCGTCACCACCGAGGTAGGCACGGAGCGTGACAAGTCTTGAAAAATTTTAGATACTGCAAGTCCTTCCTAGATTGCCTCAGATCGCCCCAGTCGCAGGCTCCGCAAGTAGACCTAGGAAACATTGGAAATTTTTTGAAAATATTTTGAAATATTTTCTTTGAAATTATTTTGTTTGGATGGTAAACCTCTCTCCTTATAGTATCATTGGACGTTTTTCGTCATAAAATACGTGGTATAGAAGTTCAACGTAATTGAAGAAATAATTCTCACGGCAATCATTGCTTTATTTTTCAATTTTATATGTTTTCATTTCATAAGCACTATCCATGGGCGTCAGCAAGTTTCAAAAAGTGACGGGGACACTATACTATCTAAGCGGAGCGCCACCATCGGTTGGCACGTAGCGTACCAGAAAATTTTGGGTACACAAGACCCCCTAGATTGCAAGAGACGGCCTTCCTGAGCCGTTTTTAGTTACATCAGAACCAGATCTATGCGGAGAAATTTTGTCATAAAACTAAATTCCGACAGAAAGTACTGGTAGGAAAATGCCGTTCTGATACCAATTAAGGGAGACGAATTACACAGCGTCCATCTCAAACAAAATATTGAAAAGTGGCGTCGTCACCTCCGGGATGAGTTAGGTAGTATATATAATACATGCATGTAGGTGCGAGACGTCAGTTGTTATGTGCCCAGATACTTTAAAGTGATTGCGTGCGTAGGCTAAAAGTAGAAACATTGAAATTTCATCTCCAAAAGTTTGGTAAGACTCTCAATTACCATATTCAGACAATCTGGGAAAATAAATAGGTTTCAGTTGGTTAATTTTGCCATATGATTTCAAATTCTTCTCACATAACGACAAAAAGTGTAGAATACGACAATGTAGTGGTTGACAGTTTTCACTCAAATCAACGGTGTGCTGCTTTGTGCAAGCCAATGGGAAGTATACTAGTATTAAATATTCAGTTACAAGGCAGGATCACTAACGCCGCGGGCAAGGTTGTGTTCAGTTTGTAGGTTATTTGTAAATACAGTGTTTCCTTTCACCAAATGCTGCAATTCCCGATACCTAACAAGGAGCGACGACTTGAGTAGTATGTTTTTGATACACTAGTGAGACCTGTGCTGTTGCATATTCATTATGTAGGCGGTTATAGTAAGAACCGTTAATTTTGAAGTATGATTTCTGTTTTTTACTGCTTTTATGCCAATCCCGTTGCTTTTCGAAGTAGTTACTGTCATTTTCTTTCATTGAAAGACATAGTCCGTTCATGTACAACCTCGCGGGTTCATTTCAAAATAAAGACAAATTTAAGATCAAACATAATCTGATTGTTTTGGTTTTTCCGTGCACACGCAATCACTTTAATAATAATAATCAGAAAAATAATAATCAGAAAAAGGTACGCAGAGCGTGTGTAGCACCTAGCCGACACTCAGCAATAAAGATCTACCATATTTGGCGAATACATGCAACCTTAATTCCTTGAAGTTGAAATGCGTCGTTGTTTTCTCTGTTTCACAGTGTAGGGCAATTGCGAATTCCATTTCGGGCGAGAAGGGGTGCTTCCACAAAACACTCTAAAACATCGTTCAAAGATGGCACAAAGTTTTATCAGAGGTGTCAGACGAAGCGGGGAGGGTGAATATCGGACTGAGGAAGGGGGATAAAGGGCGAAACGCTGTTCTAATTTCCAGTGCAATTTATTGCTAATGATTCTTAAGTTTGATTCTACTTGAATAAGCTCAGCAATTGTGATAGAAAATCGCGCATATACATGTCATTTTTTTAAATAACTGATTTGAAAAGTGAGTGGGACAAATGATATATCCCCTCCACTTTTGAAAGTGGAGGGGACATGTCCCCTCCCCCCGTCCCCCACCTGTTGACGCCCATAGCATTATCGGTACACCAGTTCAATTTTAATTACCGACTCAGATCGTGGCCTGATACACCTAACACATGAACAGTGTTTCTCAATGCCGACCAGTGTAGCACTGAACGTGAAAATGCAGTTCAATCAATATATCGACCATTACCCAAGAAGAACGTTCCAGAACTTGCGCTAACTACAAAAAAAATTGTGTAATCAACCACATCATTTTAAAGGTGCCCGGACAACTCGGCCCCAAAGACAACTTGACCTCACTTGAATTGAAAGACATTCGTAATGAAATAAGTAGTAAAATAAGAAGTTTAGTTTAGTTTAAAAAAGGATGAGGAGGGACAATTAAGTCCCCATCAAGGACCCTGAAAAAAAAGATACAAAAATCAAACCCGGTCACAAAGCCTAAAGTACTTGTCCAGTGCATTCTTAAACCCATTTACACTTCTTGCCATCACTACATCCTCAGGCAACCCATTCCACTCATTCTCTACCCTCTGAGAAAAGAAGTAACGACGAATATTGATCCTACTTTGAACCTTCTGGAGTTTAAGACAATGACCTTTAGTAATTATACTATTAGCAAACTTGAAAAAATCAGAAAATGATAAATTATCAAATCCATGAACAATCTTATAGACTTGTATCAAATCCCCACGTAATATTCTCAGCTCAAGTGAAGTGAGATTTAAGACATGTAATCTGCTGTTATAGGGGACACCCTTGAAAGCCCTAATCAATCTAGTAGCCCTGCGCTGGACTTTCTCAAGTAACTACTTATCTTTAGAAAAATATGGGTTCCAAGCTTGAACAGCATACTGTAAATGAGGTCTAACCAACTGCTTATAGAGTCTAACAACAATGTCTTGCTTAAGGAAACTAAAATTTCTCTTAATCATACCTAAAATCCTATTTGCTTTTTAGCTGCTTCAACACACTGTTTAGCTGGCTGTAAAGAAGTGTCTAAGTGAAAATGTACCCAAGTCCCTTTCAACAGAAACCTCTTGCAGTGACTGTCCGTTTAAAGTGTACGACTTCCTAGGATTATTATTGCCAATATGCATTACCTTGCCTTTATCAATATTGAACAGCATTTGCCACTCCTGAGACCAAGTGGAAACCCAGTCTAAATCCTTCTGAAAACTTTTTGAATCACCTTCAGAGGAGACCTCAGAATACAATTTGGTGTCGTCAGCAAACAAGTTCTTGGCTCTACACACAATATCAGCATCAATGTCATTAATGAAAGCAATAAACAGGAGAGGACCCAACACAGACCCCTGGGGGACCCCACTAGTAATCTCCTGCCAAGAAGAAGCGTAATCATTTAAAACCACCCTCTGTTTCCTATTACATAACCAATTTTGAATCCAGGTCAGTAAATTACCACAGATACCGATACTCTTTAATGTAAGCAAAAGACGCTGGTGGGGAACCGTATCAAAAGCTGAAAAACCATATAAAAGAGCAAATTAACACGAAAATGTTAACAAAAGTCATAGTTTATTACGAACGTTTTCATAGTGCATAGACTGCCGAACAGCAAACAGCAATAATTTCACCATCATAGATACCGGAAATACAGATTTTGAACTCAAAATCAAAGACGCTTTACGCATCAAAAAACTCAAGCCTGTTCTAAATAACCAACTGTTCCAACATGGATCATCGTACACACTCAGCGTCTTTTAAAACCTGTCAGATGTTATATTTCTGATCCTATATTGTCTTATCTTATATTGTCTTCATAATTCTGTATATTTCACTTACCTGAGGAGGAAGATGTGCTATCTTCGAAAACGTTTGTACTATGACTTTTGTTAACATTTTCGTGTTAATTTGCTCTTTTATATGGTTTTTCAAATTACAACTCTTATCAAAAGCTTTCTGAAAATCCAGAAAAACAACATCAACATACTTCTGCCTATCCAATGAACTAGTAACGTCTTCCATGAACTCCAAAATATTGGTGAGGCATGATCTTTTCTGACAAAAGCCATGTTGAGACATTCTGATTAAAGAATAACTACTGAAGAAACTAACCATATACATTTTAACAATAGATTCCACGACCTTACAAACAACACTAGTGAGACTGACATGCCTGTAATTACAGGGCTGTGACTTACCTCCCTTCTTAAAAATTGGGGTGATGTTAGCACACCTCCAGTCCTCAGGAACATAACCTTCAACTATAAATTTATTAAAGACCAGTGACAGTGGAACAGAGAAATGATGAGCAAATGACTTCAACAAAATTGGATAGATTGCATCCGGGCCAGGGGCTTTATGAATATTGAGAGAAAGCAACTCTTTAAGAACTTCTCACTAGAAAATAAGACAATAACAGTCCAAATGTGGGAAAACACTTTTTCCAATGGCACTAGGCAGATTTGACAAATCTTCTTGTGTAAAAACTGACACAAAATAATTGTTAAGCAGTTTTGCAAGATCTTCACTGTCAGTAACTACATTGTCTGCATTTGGATCCCTAAGAGAAACAACACTTTCCTTAACCTTCTGCTTAGACCTAACATAAGAAAAGGATGCCTTCGGGTTGTGCTTAATATTATCATCTTTACTCTGCTCTGAGATTAACCCTTTCACTTTTTAAGTTGGTGAATGTTAAACTTTTAAGGGTCAGAAACAGTTACTCATCCTATAACGCCTCCACATTTTAAGCTTTTGTCTAATGGCACACCTGACTTCTTTTGTAATCCACGAAGGCCTACAACTTTTATGACACCGAAACTTCCACGGAACATGATGATTCATACCATACTTCAATATATCAGCTACTGTATAAAGTCCCAAGATTCTGAGGCACTTTTGCCACTCATTCCGTTTACCCAGTCTGTACCTTTCAATAAATTATCAATTGCTACAGTATCTGCTTTAGAAAAATCCGGGATCCTTTCCTTACTTATAGAATTGAACCCCTCACAGACAACATCAAAGGCTACAACGTCGTGGTCACTTTTACCTAGTTTACCTAGACTCTCAAAATTGTCAGCAACATTAGGATCAGATGTGAAAACAAGATCAAGAATATTATCACCCCTAGTAGGAAAAAAAACATGCTGGTGCAAGAAACAGTCCTGAACAACCTCAAGAAAATCCGTGTCATTACTACCACATAATTCCTCAGTCCAATCAATGTCTGGAAAATTGAAGTCACCCATGATAATAACTTCACCTTTAGCAGCTTTCCTAATTGAATTAAATAACAAATTATTATTTTCTTTCCCCTATTTGGAGAGCGATAAACTAAACCAATTGTGACAACTGAACCAGCAGCCTTGTTAGAGTTACTTGAAGTTAACTCACACCAGACAGAGTTGACAAAGGATCCTTGCAGCTCTGGTTTCTCAACACTCAGTAACAATATTATCTCTGACATACAACAAGACCCCCCCCCCCAACCACCAAACCCGTTTTTGGTATCAACCCTATCTTGACGATAAACCACATACCCAGGATAAGAAACCTCAGCACCATCAATATCATCTCGTAACCAAGATCAGTCACACCAAATATATCTGGCTTCATATCCTCAAGAAGTACTGCAAATTCATCCAATTTATTACAAATACTCCTAGCATTAGTAAAAATAATCTTTAACTTATACCTGGAATTCCTAGCCTTAGATCTCTTCTTAACTCTAATTAATTTATTGGTATTATTGTAACCCCTGTACTTAGAACGCCTAACGACATCTGGACCTTATGATATCAATTGGTTCCTTCTCTACATTATTCGTACCCATCTGAATCACAACCACCTCCTCATCAGAAACAATTTTGTTCACCCTTTCACTTACATCTTGAATTTTAGCCCCCGGCAAACACAACCTAACTCGTTTTAACCTATCCACCCCACAGAACTCACGATCCACATACCGTAACAGAGAATCTCCACACAATACCATTCGTCCCTTAGACTTTTTCCCTTCCACAGTCCTTTGGTTTTGCCTTCATTATCGTGAGTGTTCCCATCATCAAAAATCCCTTCTTCAACTGACAAGCTTTCGAAACTGTTATGTACTTCTAATGATTCAGTCCTTTTTGACACCCCCTCCTTGATTTTAGGCCCCTTGCAAACAACATTCCAATCCCCATTACACCTACAGTCCTTTAACAATTCCTCAAGTCCCTGTAATCTTTCACACTTCCTACAAGTAAAAATAAAACTTTCATCCGAAGCAGATGCAAAGTCACGAACAACTCCCGAATTTTCAAACTCAACCCACATATCGCATGAACTACAACAAATTAGTTTCTCAGGGGCGTTTACAGTGACAGCCATAGTACAGAAAAAAAAAAAAAACTAAGGACCAGACCAATGGAAGACAAAAGTACAGCACACACTGAGAAATGAAAACGAAACGTAAAAGCCTGAAGTTTTACTGGACAAATAACAAAGTAGGCCTACACAAACACAATTGACACAGGACACAACAAGAACGAGGACGCTAACTTAGCCTAGCCTGAATGCTAACCAGATAAGACAGGTAGCCTACGTGCAATGACAAGTAAGCACAGGTAGGTACAGTAGCAACCTAGACAAACAAACGAACAAGTATACAGTACAGGTATGACAAGAGTGAAACAAGAAACAAACGACCAGCTTACAAAAAGGTAGTTGACTAATTAATATGAAATGGCTACGTTAACGAAATTTAGTTGGAATTGTAAAGCTCACACAAACGCTCAGCAAGGGCACTAACTGAATACGATTGTACAATGAACGACAAGAGGTAAGCAAATGAAAAGCCCTCAGATGTGGCCGAAAAAAGAAAAGCACAAACAAAAGATTGAGAAGGAGACCAAAGAGAAAGCAAAAGAGATGACGTGAAAACGACAGGAAAGGAGTGACAGAAGCCGAAACCACAGTACACTACAGTAAGGAAACAAATATGAAGAGCTAGGCTACAGTTGTACACATACAATAGTACGATAGGATAAAATGACACTACACTCACCGACAGCTTGACAAACAAGAGGGAATATTTGCACAAAAGGATACGATAAACACGAAAAACACAGATAATACCACAAGGAATCCACACAAAATACGATAAACAAACAGTAAAAAGTGAAATCTTAACACAAAAGCAAGTAAATCCAAGGAAATTAACATTCAAAAATCTAGCACTGACACGTACGTCTGTTCGCCACAATAGCCAATTGTCGTAGCATGCAATGACCTACAAAATGAGGAATTGACAATTAATTTCTTAGTTATCATTTGGACTGTAGTAAATATTGGAGGAATGTAGGTGCGTTTTGGTGTTTAATCAAACCTGACTGTAGTGTATGAAGTGCAAGAATTATTAAGTAAATTAACTACATTTAATAACTACATTTAATCCAAATGCTACGTAGCCTAAATTACCGTGAATACAGAATGGCAAGAAATTCTTCAAAAATCCATACCAGACTTTGTAATTAAAGGTTGTGACCACCAAGTTAAATTCGTCCCCTAATACCTACAACTATTTCAATTAGGGCCGAGATGTCCTTGGACCGGATTAACAAGGGTCGAGTTGTCTCAGAGCAGAGTTATTTGGGCTACATTGTTGATGGGGCCGAATTGTCCGTAAGCCCATTTTAAAAACATGCACCCCTGCCGTCAAACAAGTAGTGCAATAACCTAACCTCTTATATTCCATCCCAAATATAAATCAAAATTTCGAAAATATTTGCATAGTAGTATTCCAATAAACAATAAGTGTATCGTTAATACCTTGTTAGCCTTCAACTCTGTCCAAACCTTTTTTTACTTCATTAAATACTTTATTTCATTACGTTGGCTTTTCAATAAGGATGCGAGATGGTTCTGTGGCCAAGTTGCCTCTGGGGCCGAGTTGTCCGGACACCATTCGAAGCACTGTACATGTCAGTGGTCCGGTCGGTGCAAGGATGAAATTTTACGTCACCAACCTAGCGCCCTCAGTGTATAGTATTTGCAGAAATAATGATCAGTACGTCTCAGCTCTAGCTAGCTAGCTGCGCTTCATGCTGCATATGCATGTAGCTTGCTGCTAACGGTGCTGCTGGACCAAGGCAAAAGCGATCCAACGGAGTCTTTCTGTTTCTGGTTGATTTCCCATTATTTCTCCTCATTATATTTACACAATCTTTACTAGTTTTTCGAGTTGTTATTCATGAGCAAGATTTCCGAAGGATGGATGCTGTGCAAGCGAATGGAGTAAGTTTTCTTTTACATTTTGTGTTTTTAGTTCTCCCTTGGCGTGGCACCCTGACCGCCAGTCGTCTCTGCATCAGTGCATGGTGATGGTAATGTGGTATTGGACACATAAGGATACTGAGTTACACTTAGCCTAACGTGAGACTTGAGATTGAATGAGCCTAACCTTTCGGCATACAACGACTCGAGTCCCTAGTCCTAGTAGCAGAGTAGTACTCAGTATTTAACAACCATTGCCGTTGTACAATAAAACATAAGGCATTAACCCGATATATTTATACGTAGACCGTGACAAACGAGTAAGACTTAACGAGTTATGCAGTCGAGCACTAGTTATGCACTCGCTTATATAACGAGTTATAAGCTCTCACCTGAACTGAAGCTGTCGCTGCTAGCTACACACGGTTTGGTTGAATGGTAGACCAACCGATTCCTCACAGTCACCTTGAAGTCACCTGTGAAGTTAATCTTTAATTCATGTTCGAATTTTCTATGATATGAGAGCTGGGGACGTTGTTGTGTACCATATACAACACAGGGACGTTTTGGTGTGATGCGCGATATGTTTGGTAGCCACCAGTAAAGGGTATTGATGATGGTTAGGATTAAGTATTTGATGAGAATAAACCAAGTTGAAGGTTTAAAAAGCTATTTAGGCCTAGCTTTAACCCAAATAACCACCAGTCATGGAATCATAAAATAAAGAGTTAGGGTGATGTTAGTCAAAAACAAGAATTTTAGCCAGAATACGTCACTTCCTGTTACTGATTCTAAATTAGTACCGAAAAGTGTATTTAGTCCTAGCCTAAGTCAGTTGGAAAATATCAGTCAGTTGTTAATATCATTTACAAGAATTATCTTCAATTAAAAACAGCAAGAAATAACTGAACTTCAGCATGGACATTGAGCGTAAGTCCTCTGAACACAGTCTTTTTTTTTTTTTTTTATGAATGGTGGTGATACACTAGTTCAAGTTTTCTCCTTGTTTTTTCCCCACAACTTACCTTCCATGTCACTGTAATGGTTTTTGCTAATGTGAAAATGTTTTGCTGTAGTGGAAATTGTATTTAAAAAATATCCTTGTGAGGGAATTTGTGGCATGAAGTCAGTTCACCCCAAACTAGTAGGTTTGTGGGGGTGAAACAACTTCCACTTCATGGCTAATCTTCAAGGTGGAGAACTGGTTGGGGTTAAACTTGCAAGAGGGCAAAACAACTGGTGGTGTTTTTTACAAACTTTTTTTGTCAGCACAGATTTGCAGACCAAAGATGATCTTTTTTTACCATTTCATTGTATACATCACATCAACTTCTAATGTTGTCCAAGGACTGTTTCATTGCTCCAAATGCAGTTGCAAATAGTTGATTACTGTGCCAGTGATTATCTGTGTTAAGTTTGGTCAGGAAATTTTGCAATTTGGAGATGTGAGAGGTTCCCTCTGTTGGCGGGTCAGCTAAGGAGGGGGAAAGTAAATGGTAGCGCTACAAGGGCTGTGAAGTGGAGTGTACATAATGAGCTTAAGCCATGTAATGGAATGCACAGCCCTGTTTGAGGACTAGTCACTAAATTTGCCGTCTTGTTTGCCCAATGTACAACTCATTGACAGCAATTTATTGGCAAGGAATTGGAAAATTATATTTAAGAAGTGAGTTTGTAATTGAAATGGGTCAGAAAGTTTGGAATTAATCAGATTGTTGTATGGGTTATGCACTATACATAAAAGCAGAATATTCAAATGCTTATGGATGACCATGAAGGATGATCAATTGCATGAAGATGATCACATCAGGTGATATTTACAACAATATTTATGAGTCACTATTTTTGATTCCTTGCCGTAGGCAGGGGAATCTATGCAGTCGTGATGTCGTGTGTGTGTGTATGCATGTGTGTAAGGGTGTGTGTGTGTGTGTGACAGTTGCTCGTAAACACTCTATCTCAAGAAGGGTAACTCTGAGTAATTTCATTTTTGGCATGTAGGTTGCCCATATTGAGTAGATGATCCCTATTGTTTTTGGTGTCCAAATCTTGCATATTAATGAGGTTATGGGCTAAAACATAAAAAATGTTAAAACTGCCATAGTTCCTTATCCTTGGGTCAGATTGTTTTAAACTTGATAAGGCTGTCTTTTATTAACAGGTTCACAACCCTGTGAAATTTAATGCTTATCAATAGAGAGGAAGGTTTAATTTTTCACTATAAAACAATAATAATAGCCTAAAGACCATTATTGTGGTTATTATAAACTACCGTACAAATGCATATGGGGGCTATATTGTGCATTTCAGTTTTTGATTCTGTCGCACACAGTTAACTCAATGGGATTGCTCCCTACAGTACTGCATTTGTAACTTAGTAACTTCTAGTGAGAGGGGCCTCGATGATAAGTTGTCCAGAGAGATAGTCTTGGTATGGGGGTCATGGGGTCAGATAGACCCCATGCATTGGAATGTTAATGGGTTTATAAAAAAAAATGAAGAAAATAAAAAAACCATCTGTTCTATCATTTATATGGATAATATCAATATCCAGAGGAACAGCTGGTAGCAGAACAAGGTTTCTTAACAATCAAATTGGAGTGCTTTCAATCATATTTCACAATGTCGGAAAGGATGGAGGAAGCAAAAATATTGAGGAGGAATCATAACTTTGGGTCAACTTACGAGGACTTTGAGTGTGTTAAAAGCTACTTGTAACAAGGAAGAAATTATCGCAGAGTCGATAAAGGAAAATTTGCAAAAGGCAGAGCACCAATTTGAGGCAATGGAAGAGGTTCATGCTGATCTGGCTGGGCTGTTGTCTGATGAAGCATTTGAGCAAGCAGAAAACTGGATGTTGGAATGCCAAAAGTATTATACTGAGGAGAGGGAGAAAGCATTGAAAAAGTTAAAGGAGGAAATCGAGTTTAAAAGTAGCGTTGGAATTACCTAAGGCAGAAATTCCACCATACGATGGAGACCCAAGAACATTCTGGTCGTTTATGAAGAATTTTGAGGTAAATATGGCAGACAAGCTGAGTTCAGATGAGGTAAGGTTGAGTTATTTGATTCAACTAACAACAGGCAAAACTAGAAGCAGCATTGATTACTGTGTGTTTCTTGGAGCTCAGAGATAATGTTGACTGATGTCATACTCATACTGTACTTGATGTGTGGGTTGTATGGCCTGGGTAGGTGATCCCTATTGCTTTTGGTGGACTTCCAATGTCGTGGTCATGTTAGGTCACCGAAATAAAGGTCATTTTGGGTTAAAGGCTTGTGGTGTATCAAGAAAAATAACTGCAGTTGATCTTATACTTGTCACGTGAATAATTCATGTTTGTTGTAATATAACCATGTAGCAAGGAATCACAAAGCCTTTTGGCTTTCTGGTTCTTTTCATTCTTGCCAGGATTGTTTGATTTTAATCAAGCTGATTAAAGTGATAATTAAAATCATGATTTTCATTAAAAAAATCATGATTTAGTTTGATTTTATTTGATTCAAATTAAATCATGATTTTTTTTGTAAAAAATTAAAAAAAACCAACAACCCACATTCTTGCAAAATGGGATATTTAGTTGTTACCAAAATAATCACAGTCATCATGTTTTTGAGTTATATATAAGCAACGTTGGATAGTTGGTATTTTTTTATGGTAAAGTAATCCTTGGAAGTCTGGTATTTTCATCATTTTGCTACAGAGATGGCTTTAATATACTATTATCCAAACTGCCAACAGGAAACTTCACAAAGACCTAGTGTGCAGTTGGCTTTTAGGGATTTGTTTTGTCCTATTTTTTACAGCAGTTGAGATTACTAATTACATTCAGTTACAAGTGGGATGTGTTTCGCTCTATTGTTTGTAAACTTGATCATTATTTACAGTTGATCCAGTTATTTAATTCTTTGTTGTTATCATTATAGGACCACGGTGATTCAGGAGAACCAGAAGTCAAAAAGATGAAGACAGAACAGGAGGAAGAGAAATGTGAGTGTCAAGTCTGAGAGTTAGCAGTGCAAATATTGTCCAGTTGTGAGCTGTTTCATGATGTGAAAGCTGGTTAATTAGGCCTACTTTCAGAATGTTTAAGCAAACTGTGCAGTATGTGAAAGGATACTAGAAACGTGTAAACTAGTAATGGATGAGGTGTTTTCTGTCGAATGGTACAAGCTAATTCAGGTCTGTAGGCACCATGTTAGGGTGTGATAAGACAACATGGCACAGTAGGTTTTACTCACTAGCAATGTTTCACTTGCATGTGTACTCCATCTCACAGTCTGAATGCATGCAATTTATGTGATATGCATTAGTTATAGAAGGTTTTGGATGTTTGAAGTGTGAATAGTACTTAAATTAATTGAGAAGACTCCAAGGAATGGCAACATGACATTCATCTTCTTTCTCAAGAGCTTTAGTGCAACTTATCTTGGCACACTTAAACCTTCTCATACAGGAATTCAACAAATGACACAATCATACCAAATAAGAAGAAGAAATTGAAATGCAACGTCTGTGTTGACTGTTATGTGCCATGGAAGTAACCCACATGTTGCTACAGTATTTTGGGGAACAAAACTCTCAGTCTTTTTATCAGTTTGAGACACTGCTTCTAGTAAAACACACCTGCTATGTGCTGGCACCTGTAAGAGAAGGAACTGGTTGTGTCTCTCAAACAGCTCATACTGGACAAATTTGCTTGATTTGATTGTCACCCATTGTGTCTTGTTTTTGTCACCAGTTGCGTCCTTTTTCTTATTTTAATCTTGAGAAAATGGTAGATTAATAGTGAAACCTGAAATAAAAGGAGTGACCTACCATCTCCTTATTAAAGTAAATGAATAAGTGGTCCAGAAATACAATATTTAATGACTTTTCTCTTTTTTTTTTCTTCTATTTTTCTTGTCTTGTATAAATTTCCTTGTCCACAGGTTGGGCTTATAAGGGACACTCAGCAGCAATGAACAGCAGAATGCTGATATGAGATCAAAGAGTTACATACATTCCAACAAGTATCTCCCTGGTTCCTCTTCACATTTTTTTTTTTCTTGTTTCCAACGTTTTTATGTACCTAATACAATTTTGGGAAGTAATTTTGCACAGAAATGTTGCTATCATCTGAAGTATCGAAGATTTTAGATGGGTCCTCAGTTCATTTCCTGTTAGAGAATGTTGTCCCTGCAGAACTGTAGAAAAGTCAACTTCAAACATTCTGGTGACTTTGGTATCAAAAAGGATCATTGGTCAGTTAACATTTAGGAAGATTGCTTATTCTGAATGTAAAGTATAGAACAGTGTACAGTTTTCTCATTGTGAAAGTTCCCTTGTAGAAGTGACATTTACAGTAGTTTGTTAATGAAAGTGAAAAGTTTTGTTTCCCAAAGATTGGAGGAACCGTTTTCATGAATGTTCATTGAACCTCAAACTGTTTCAAGTTCATTTATCGTTTTGTCTGTTACTGCAGTAAATGAAACCATGTGTGATACTGTTAGCAAGTCAAACACCATATTAAAGCTACTCTGAGGGAAGGCCCTTTAGAAAATCTGTCCGCTTTTGACTGTGAAAACTACCGTGGTTTAGTTAGTATTAAGGTAGCTCTACCAGCAAACTTTATCAGTGTCATGCAGTAGCCATTTTAACAATAACAACCATCGTTGAAAATGTTGGACAGATTAAGATACTGTATTTTTCTTTCCCCCTTCTTTTTATTATTCTTCAGATAACCCTCATCACAACCAAGGGGTTTTGTAACTATTGCGCTTCAGATGTGTGCTTAAGAAGGCATTGGCCACTCTTAGCAAGAGACGTCTGCTACTCATAACTCTCAATTTTGTCTCTTTTCAGCAAAATGTTGTATTGATTAAAGCAAAATTTGTTTTCTCATGTTCGATAGAGGAAAAAAAAAAGCCAAGCACACTTACAATTGGTTCAAACTTTGACAAAGTTTTAGTTTGTGTGTATAAACTCACTCAGTTCTCACTGCTCTCATGTGGAGATGTTCTGCAATCAACAGATTTTCTTTCTTTTCTTTTTGAAATAATTTAATCTTTCATCCATCATTCCCTGATGATGCATGTGATCTGTGGGGCTACATGTAGGACATTTGATTCTTGTCATATAGACATTATGACAGTCTAATTTGCAAGGCTTTTCAGTATTACTCTTGCAGTAGATGAATCCAAGTTGTAATTACTGTAGCAACACTGATTGCAGTGTGGTAACTTTTGCCAGGATGTTTCCCTCACTGTAAGGGAGTACACTTTTAAAACATTTGGGGAGTCTTGTCACATGATTTCAATAATCAAAACCAAGCGATTGATGAAGAACCACATCAACTTGTGCACTTTTCATTTTATCAAAATGTTATTCCTCGAAGTAAAAATAATGCTGTAGCCACGAAAAGGAAGAATGAGAAAAATCAGTGCTTGCAAAATGCCATCAGCTAAGCTGGGCATATTCACCTTTACAGTGAAATTGTTTCTTTCTTGATACTGGGACTTCATATCCAAACAATCTACATTGTCTTTTTTTTTTTTTCCATCTAACCTACATTACAGTAGGCTAGGTTACAGTAGGCCAGGTTACGGTATTCTGCCTCTTACGTAGAGTATGAGATTGACTGTGAGAGACATATTACCGTGATATGTGGACATGTTGTACAGTATGAGTTATCTAGATGAAAATTCAGGTTTTTGCTATGCTGTTGACAACAAAAGATTTCTTGCTCATGCAGTAGAAAGTAAATATCACTGTCGCTTCGGTATGGTACGATACTGTAGGTCGGTTGAAGACATAGAGGGTTTCATTCCGGTAAGTGAAGTGTTCGGGATTTTGGAAGGGAGGCGCCTGGTCATTTTCCTATTTACTGACAAAACCAGAAACCTTTCATTATGATGAGACACTTCCCCAAACCCCCTACATTCAGGTTGGTAAAATGTTTCTGCTATGGTCTGAGTCTTAGTGAGAAAACAGAGGTTGGTTTGGAAAAGTGGTGATGCCTGTCAAAGGGAATTGCAGACACCACGGAAGTTAGCAAGCAATGCATATGAAAACAATGCATTTCTTTTTTTTCTTTTCTCTTTTGTTTTTCTCTCTCTTTGTGCATTATATTTTAACATATTCAGTGGCTGAACGCCATTGGCCGCCTTGTGAAGATCTGCAACTCAAGCCTTCCATCCCCTAGGAATGCAGACATCCATCCCTTGCAAGGGAGCGGATTGGTAACGACATGAGTACATCCATTTTGGGGGAGGGAATGATTTGCATAGATGTTTTTTTTTTTTTGCTTCTGTCTCTCGAATGCTCTCCGTGTTTTTGCGAAAGTGACGTTGAGTCATGGTGAAACTGTGTTTTTGATCGAATAGTGCTTGTGTTGATCAGATTCGAAGAGTCGTTATGGATGAAAGGTGTTAAAGGACAGACTTGTTTGGTGTACTTAAACTTTTTTAATATTGGCCTCAAAGTAAGAATACATCTATAGGATAAATCCATACCACAAGAGAGATCTTTATGTTACTAACAGCTAACGACTGCAACATGCCCATTTGGTGACAAAATACATCCACTCACAGTAACTCTTAATGCTCTCAACATGGACTGTTCGAAATTATTTTTGAGCAGAGCATTTCTACAATCTGTTGTGATAGTTCTTTCAATCACAGTTTGTGTTACCAAAGATGGCTTGCTTTTTTAAGATTAAACCACAAATTGTTCCCCTCCCGGTTGAAAATTCTCGTCACCAGCTGGGCTTGTTGAAAATTTCAAATAAGCTTGAATCCCTTTTTACCACCAGTGGTTGTGATTGTCTTTCAGCTGGAAAGGTCAGGAGCCCCTCACCACTCTTGATAGCTGAACAGACTGGTCCAGTCCTCGCCGGCCCGGGGGCCAAGAGGGATGAGTTGAATGTCCCGGGCATGCCCACGCTGACAGGTCTACCAGTGCTGAAAGGGGACCAGCAGGAAATGGTGATGCAGGCCAAGAAATTTGCAATGGAACAAAGTATCAAGAGTGTCCTTGTCAAACAAACCCTTGCCCACCAGCAGCAGGTACAGCATACAGCTCTTCTTCTGATTACTTGCGCCATTATCAAGCTTCTAGCCGCACGAGATCTCTCTATCCAGCACCGATGCTTGCCGACCAGTGTGATGAGCAGATCATCACTAAATGTCAGAAAATTTAATGGTGTTTGATTGCAGTATAAAGTAACCTGCACTTTTATCCGAGCACTCGGTGTAAAGTGAGGCAGGCATTAACCCAGAGTCTCAAACCATCGCTTTTGAAAGCCCCCTAGTCTCCTGCCAGTGTTGTTGCCATTGGGGTCGCTGGGTCGGCAAGTTAAGGTAATGACCTGTGATGGTATTTGTCAACCCCTCTTTTAGGACTGCCTTCACTTGCAAAGCACAACAGCTGCAATGCTTCCTTTAGCTAGAACTCTGTTCACTTTTAACCCTCATAATGAATGAAAAATATCCTTCATGAGCCTAATGTTGCTATGACGATAGATTACAATAGTTAGATAGATGATGATATATAGAACATCAGAAATACAAAATACAGTTAAAAGAATCATTAAATTTTGAGGAAAAGTTTCCAACTTTGCATACCAGATGTCCAAACCTTTGGCCAGCTCTCATTTAATATTTCAATCGGTGTAACAGTCTGATGGGAGTAATAAGGGCTGATAGGTCACTTCCTACCGCTCACAGAAGTCACTGGTAATTTTAGTGACATTGCTTTGAGTTTGATCTCTTTGATAGAGTTCACTGTATTTTTACCAATCTTCGTGGAAGTTATCTAAAGTGTCATTCCCAAACAAATGTAATGTGTACTGTTTGCTCTGGGCCCAAAATTTAGAAAGGGGAACACAATCCATAGTCAAGTAACGTACCTGCTTACTTGAAAAGGTGAAGCTGGAATATGAGCTGACAATTTGTCAATGAAAGTCAAATTCTGCATAATATGTCATAGTCACTACAAACATATGGTTTAATCATCATTTTTGCAGACACGGATATTCATATCCATTCCCATTGGTGTGTTTGATTTCAAGTAACGGTGATTGACTGCTATGCTCTCTTGTAGAGTCTGAATTTTGTTGGGCCAACAAAAATGTCGAGTTAATTTTAACATTCAAATATCTGGAAGATGAGTGCATACAGCAGTTGGCTTTCAGATTTTATAACAGGTGATCCTTTGCCCTGCTTTCTCTTTTCTGAAACACTGACAGAGAACAAAGGTAGATGACCTGGCATTGTCAGTACAACTCATATTCCAGCTTTAAGCTTTAACTTGGTTGTGATGTCATTATTACATTGTTTTGCCTGGCACATTGATACAACACCATTTATCTAAAGTATTCTCATGACAATGAACCTCTGTCTTTGATACGTGCTGAATTACGTCACACGTAATGCATGCATGCACACACAGATGAACGTTAGTGGAACTTTGGACCCAGGTAGCAGTTCCAGATCTGGGACCTGACATCGTCATTCGAGTAACTGGGTAACCCATGCAGACCCTAGTAATGTTTCACTGTCAGTTTTGTGTTTTGCCCACCAAATCAGTCAAAGATGCCACATAAGTGTTGTTGTGACAGTATGATCTCTGGTTTCCAAAGGTGGGTGTTTTGCAGTCGCATATGAACAGGTAAATCTCAATTTTTGTAAGAATGACATTTTAAAATGTATTTATTTTCACTTATACGTTTGTTTTTTCAACCCTGACAGCAAATGTCCAACCTCCAAGTTCAAGCCCAGAGACAGAGGGCGTTGGCTCTCATGTGCAGAGTGTACGTTGGCTCCATCAGTTTCGAGCTCAAGGAGGACACGATAAGGCAGGCCTTCCACCCGTTCGGTCCCATAAAGAACATCAACATGTCCTGGGACCCCGCCACCATGAAACACAAAGGCTTCGCTTTTGTCGAATATGAACTTCCGGAAGCAGCCCAGATGGCCTTGGACCAAATGAATGGTGTCATGGTGGGAGGGAGGAATATCAAGGTATGGTGCCACCTGTTTTGAATCTGGCCAGGTAGATAAATGGACAAAAGATTCTGCGGTCACATAACAGGCCTCGATTTTCAGGTCATCCTTCTGGCAATCATTTCACTATGTTTAGTTGTGCGCAAGGAAATTTGGTTGTCTGAAACATTTTTCACTCAACTACAAAGCAGTGTGTTTCGCAAGTGCTTATTGTGCTGTTTTTTTGTTTGAATTCAGTAGGCTAGTGTGTTCATGTATTATTCGTCTTGCAGAATAAACATACAGGTGTGCAATGTTTGACAGGCCAAAAACTTTATTAATACTGAAATGTGACAAGTGATAAAAGGTGAAAGAGACGATCAGGAAGCAGTACAGTCTTGAATCAGATAAAAACAAACTGCTTTTTTATTCTAACTGAGAAAAAAATGGTTGTCTCTCGGACGACCAACTTTAAACTTTTGTTTGTCTGTACCGAATTTTGTTGTCTTGGACAACAGGGCAACCACGAAAATCGAGCCCTGCATACCATTTATCACCCATCGTAGTTTTGATATGTGTCTTGATGAACAACACGGAATGCTTCTTTTTTAGACTCCCTGGTGGATCTATGTAACAGCAGTTGAAATATGGTAGACCATTTATTCCTGAACTTTACACATATTGTTGACTTTTCATTATAAGAGAATGTGGTAATGTTTTCGTTTCATCTGCAGATACTTGTAAGGAACTGTTTTTGTTGATAAGCAGTACCTTGTTTCGATCTGCAAAAATTAAAACAGAGTTGAGCATTTCTTTGCCTCTGTTAATGTCTCAGAGGGGAGGATACATCACTCTGACAAGTTGTTAAAATATTCCACAGGCAGAAGATAAGGCAATTTTAGTATGGCAGACATCACTGAGAAACAAATATAAGAAAGAAAGAGTGAACTTAATGTCTTTATCGAGACAATTTTACCCCAAAGCAAAATTAAAGTTGTTTTCAGCACTTTATCGCTTTGAACTCATTCTTTGTTTTCAGGATTTAGTTTTGTGCACCTTAAGTCCTGGCTTCACTTTGCTTTATCGTTATGCTCAAACTTGAGCAACTATAACTTAGAGGTTAACCCTTCCTCTCCCCCCTCCCCCCCCCCCCACATTGCATCTTTATATTTTAGCCTGGTGGTGACTTGCAGTGGTTTCTTCAGACTACTTCTCAAGTTAAAAATACCAACAAATATTGGAACTTGGACAATACACCAGTAGTTTTGTCATATGATTCAAACAAGTGGTATGTTGGTGTGTGGTGCTACCGTAACCAACCATCAAAGGAAGAAGTTGACGGTTTGGGGACATGGTAGTGATATTAAGACATTTGTTGTGCACCCCGTTACTGCTGATTCTTTTCAGATGCTAGCTTATTTTGTTAAAAAAGATTACATCAGATTGACATTGAAAAATATAAGTGGTGTCAAAATGCAGATATTTTATACCTTAAAATAGTCATTCAGTTTCGTGGCTATAGTTCTTACTTCTATATTGCTATGTTTATCTTTTTGTGATTAAGGTTGGCAGGCCGAGTAACATGCCCCAGGCTCAACCTGTGGTTGACCAAATCATCGAAGAAGCCAAGACTTATCCTAGGATCTATGTCGCATCAATCCATAGTGACTTGTCTTCAGATGACATCAAAAGGTAAGTTTTACAATCTTTGACTTTTTTTACTCACTGTACTCTTTACAGAGACATCCTCTGTACGTCGTGCCTGTGTTAAAATGGTTTGGACAGCATAGTAGCTTACATGTCTTTACATGCCATCCACATTCTGAACACCAGTGTTTTTTGCAGCGGGTCCAAAATTTCTACCCAAGCAACCACAATCCGGTCAGGTACATGAAAGCATATCTACTGTGAGGCTATGAGTTCATGGTGAAGTCATAATACTACTGTTTGTTTTCCACCTTAGTAAAACACTTTGTATGTATGCATTTTCATTTCAATGAAGTGTTCTTAGATAGGAAAAAGTAACAATTTAAGTTTCCTTGTCACACATATGCTGTAGATAAACTTCGATTAACACAGAAATTGCACAGATGTAAAGATCATATTCAAATCAAAGGAAAAATTCGTATCCCCTTCCGTTTTTGAGTTATGAGCAATTTTGTGTTTTAAAATGTTACCTTTAACCGTCTCCTACGTTTTTGGCACAACTTTTTTAAGTTATCCTCCTGCTACAGCTATCCAATGCAATCCAATTTCATTCATTACTCAATCGATGGGCTTATAGTGACTATAATCAGGGTTGCCAGTTTGTTTGTAGAGTAACCAGCCAAATTCCCTTCCAAATCACCTGAAAAAACATCAAGCAAAACTAGCTCCTACCTGAGGAAACTTGACCCTGTGTCTTTGTACAGTGTAACACTTGGCAACGTTTTCAACACATGGTTATACAATATACATCATTGCATGCTCAATCTCACACTCAATCTATGTTGCTTCAAGTGGAGAGAAAATTGTAAACACATCCACCTCGGGACTCTAAGAATAGTCTCACAATATAGTTAGTTTATCAATATTTGACCAGACATGGAATAAGCAAGCCACCTTTGCTGGTATAAATCACCTTCCACCTCTGGGGTCAGAGAGTGCTGAACAGCTTGTTATTTAAACATTAACTCCCTGTCTGTAAATATAGGTCAACAGAGGGGGAGGGCCGGTTCCAGTTGATGTTCATTAACATTCCTCTTTGGTTTCAATTTTTGTTTAAAAAGAAAAACTGACAGAAATTGAGTATTTTAGAGATTGTTTCTGCTTGAGCCAGCATTTCTCTAAGCGTCAGGTTGATGAAGGACATTACCTGCTGCCCGCCTATTCAGATAAGTACTATGGTAGTGCAGTACGTTTGGCTGATCAGCATTCTTAAGGACAAAATGGTCCCAAACATTTAGAACATTTGGGACATGATAAATTGTGGATTACCCTTGGATAAGACTTAAGGACTACAATTAAAATCATCTCCATGCAAGGAACCACAGAGCCCATCGAGGTCTTGTTTTTTCCCCTTTTTTTTCCAGTGTGTTCGAAGCCTTTGGAAAGATCTTATCGTGTCACTTACCAACAGACCCTGCAACGGGAAAGCATAAGTAAGTATTCTTTCATTACCAACAACAGTTTCAATTAAAATTTTTATGTGTTGCCATCTCTTCCTAGTTTGTGGAGTAAGTGAGGTCATTTCTAAATCCTCCAATAAATGAGTTTTTATTCTCCGACATCTCAGGTTATTCTTGACGTTTCCAGTTTGTAAGTACCATCAGGAGGTGTAATCATTCTGTGACAGAGGTACCATCTTACAGTAATGTCATAACATGCAGTGCTGTGGTTAAGTGGATAAGGGTGGTGGCATTTGAGGCAATGTAGCTTATCAACCTTGACATTCAGGGTTACTTTCTGGCCGACTCACAGTAAGATGGATTTTCATCCAAGATCAATCTGAGCTTTTCCCATCTGAATTTTCCTAAAAAGGATACCAAATTTGACGTAAAATTCTTGAGTGGGTCGTCACCTGACATGTACTTGCAGTGTGTAAGCCATATCCTCCACACTTATGTGGAACCTTTAAAGGGAAATAAGGCGTTTGTCATACAGAAAACAACCATATTTTAAAACCAATGTCTGTGGACATAGAATGATAGATTATTCAAAATAAGGAAGGACTATAGTCTTCTTTTCAAGAAATAAGTATGACACAGAGAGAAATTGAGTTATTTGTTGCTCAACAATGATTTTTTCACCCAAACTTTTCAAAATTCAAATGATGCATCTTCCGTTACTCATTCCATGCATAATGTTTTGTGGAGATGAAGATTTTACATATGTTTATTGATGAGACTGAATTGCTGAACAATGAGTAAAGCTATTTTCTTTGTGTGCCATGTTGGTACATTCTAAACGCCCTATTTCCCTTTAAAGTAATGCCTTTCAAGTTGCAAATTGTTATAGTTAGCAATTGTTTTAATAGTGCGCCTTCTGTATACTATTGGAAGGTAAAGCTGCTCAAATGGAGTTTATGTAGTTTTCCTTTTACGGTTTCGGTTATAATTGACACACAAAGTTCCTTTATTTATCACATGTCTTTCTGGCCTTGATTTTATTCACAAAGGATACCCGCTGAAGAGATACAAAAGTCCTGTGAAATTTCATGTGCCTGTTTGTGTGTAGACCTTCTGGCCATGTGACAGAACGGCCCACGTGATGCACGAAATGGTCGTGTGCTTAACTGCAGAGAAATTGAATCGGGAGAGCTCTATAAATATGTTGACTTACTTTTGTTTTATTTCCTTTTTCAGATGTTATGGTTTCATAGAATATGACACAATGCAGTCTGCTCAGGATGCCATCGCATCAATGAATCTCTTTGACCTCGGTGGACAGTACCTCAGAGTGGGACGAGTAAGTAATTCTTTGATTCGTAACCGTTCCGTGAAAGGACAATTATCAGTCACTTGTCTTTGTTGCTCTGTGTCCCCTTTTTTTACTCCACCTTTGGTGTTGTATCCACATCTTGTTTTTTTTTTTTTCCAGTCTTTTGTGACTGGTAAGATATCCTTCTGAGATACTCAGCCGGTATCCTCTCAGATTCTCCTGTGTCCTACGAGAGTCTCGGTCGCCGTCCTCCGAGATTATCAGTTGCCACCCTCCGAGATTCTCGGTCGCTGTTGTCTGAGGTTCTCATTCGATATCCTTCTCAGATTGAGAATCTCAATTGGTACCCTCGAATTTCACGTGTTGTATCCACTGAAATTCTCATTCGATATCCTTTGAGATTCTCAGTTGACATTCTCTAAGATTTGCAGTCCGTATTGTCTTCAATCCTCGGTTGGAATACTCTTCATTCGGGTGGTATCCTACCAGTGTGCAGGTTCATTGTCAGGCCTGCATGATCAATATCAGTGCCTGATTTCAACCTGCAGAGATAAAACGGAGTGTTTATTTCCTTTCTTCTGTCACTATCACAGAAGCAAGGTATACACCATTCCAACATTTCAAGTTATAGATGACTCCACAGGATACAAGTTTTTTTTTTTTTTTTTTGGTGTCATTGAAAAGTTCTTTCACTTTTAAAAACATGTGGTCATTGATGCAGTCCATTGTCATCAGTACCACTCTTGAAGGAATATTTTAGTGACAATTGAAGAGATTCTTAAATGAACGAGATTAATTTTTCACTGTAGACATTTTTAACCCCCATGCCACCACTATCCTGTCCGTAACTCAAAAAATATTGCTGTTTGAGGAAAGATTTCTCTGGGTCATTGGCAGGAAAGATTTCCGGTTGCCTCAAGATTACAAAAACGCCACATAACAGCAGCAGGTTATTGCAAGAAGTCTTTGTTGTCCTGTGAAATTGAAGTGCTTATTCAACCTCAAAATTTAACTCCAGTGCAAATTTTGATTGCATATATTGTAGATTTACCTTAAAACCATGGAAATTAAGGTCACATCACAAATTTACCATAATGCAATGTACCATTTTGAAATAGATATTCCTTTAAAGCCCCCGTATTCATTGATTTTAAACATGTCTAAATTTAGTGTCATTGCGAATAGAAATGCCTGCTGAACATGAATATCACATTTTCATACCTGGTAAGTTTAATTTAAGTAGTTTTAGTTGGAATGAAATTGCCTTCATTTTCCAACCCCTTTGAAGCTCATGAAACTGTCAAAGATCGAGTTAATGTTTACGTGACATTACAGAATGGGAAAGATCACGCGCGCGTCGGTTGGTCTTCCATACCTTTGGGAGTTGATGCGCTGTGTGTAGTGTTGGTGCAGTGTTTAGTATGCATTATAGTCATTGCAAGATGGCTAGCAATAGGGAATGTTTTTCCTAAGTTAGAGTATGGTAGTCATTACGAAATAGTCTTGTGTTTTCTGTATTGAAATTTTCTATGCAAGATTCGACAATGTTACCTTTTGACACATACTGCTTATGTGGTTCTTGGACTTTCCACGACAATGCTATGAAAAGTTAGATGGCTTAGTGTTAATGCATGACATAAGGTGTTGTTGTTTCGTGACACTGCCTCTGCCTGCTGCCATCCAGTACAAGACAAAACCAGTCTCCAATTCCTGGAAAGACAGAAAGATGGTTCAAATCAGCGGTTGTTGATGGTGAAGAATCAGTTTGGACGTTTGGCACAATACTGTAGGTGATGTAAGCACCTCTGGAATGAACCAAGGTTGATTCCCCATGTCTTGAGACGGTATGCCATTTTTGCATAGACGAGCTGGTCGGGTTCGGATTCCTCGTTGGAATATTGTGGCATATGGTGCTTGTCAAAATATTCCTGGGTGAAGTGAACGCTGTAGACGCTGATTCGTTTATACTTCCATCTTCTCCATCAAACTTCCATTTTTGATTCCTTGCCGAAGGCAGAGGAATCTATGCGATGGTGATGTCGTGTGTGTGTGTGTATGTATGTATGTGCGTGTGTGACGCCTGCTTGTAAACACGATATCTCAAGAAGCGTAACTCTGAGTGATCTCATACTTGGCATGTAGATTGCCCATATTGAGTAGATGATCCCTATTGTTTTTGGTGGAGGTCAAAGGTCATTTGGGGTCACTAGAGGTCAAAAGGTAAATACCTTGAAAATTGCTTGTAAACACGATATCTCCAGAAGAGTAACTGTGAGTGATCTCATACTTGGCATGAAGGTTGCCCTTATTGAGTAGATGATCCCTATTGTTTTTGGTGGAGGTCAAAGGTCATTTGGGGTCAACAGGGGTCAAATTGTGAAAACCTTGTAAACACGATATCTCAAGAAAGGAAGCTTGTAGAAATCTCATGTTTAGTATGTAGTTGCAACATGTTGAGTACAGGAACCCTATCGTTTTCAGTGGAGGTCAAAGGTCATTTGGGGTCAACAGGGGTCAAATTGTGAAAACCATGTAAACACGATATCTCAAGAAGAGAAGCTTGAGCAGATGTCATATGAAGTGGGTAGGGGTATCTTATTGAGTACAAGGGTCACCAGAGGTCAAAAGGTAAATACCTTGAAAATTGCTTGTAAACATGATATCTCCAGAACGGTAAATGTGAGAGATCTCATAGTTAGCGTGTGGATTGCCCATATCGAGTAAATGATCCTTATTTTTTTTGGCAGAGGTGAAAGGTGATTTGGGGTCATGGGAGGTCAAAATGTGAAAAACTTGAATCTACAATATTTAAAGAACGGTCCTTCTAGTGAATTTTATACTTGTAATGTAGAATCCTCTTGTTGATTTGAGAACTTCTTTTAGGACATACCAACATAGTCTCTTCGATAACCATAAAGAAAAGATGAAGACAACATTAAATTTGGTATCAAAGATTATTATTTTGCAAACCTTTTGCCACTATCCTCATAAGGACATGTGAGCATGCATGAATTGTAAATTGGAATTGATTAAATATACCACGGGTTATTAGCTTTGTAAAAAGAACTAAATTACTGATCATTTGGATCAAATACCCTTGAGGGTGCATGAACTGTGATTGCTTAATTGAATGAATCAAATTGTAACTGACCCCCCTCTGTTCAAATAGGTCACTGTTATCTGACATAATTTATCACAGTTGACTGCCAGTAGAAACCACATTGTCCAGAATAAATCATACAGTCTGTTGAACCAGATGCTCAATGGACTTAACCATTTACTGTATAAACAGTGTCTCTGTTTAGCCCTTAAAGGGAAATAGGGCGTTTGTTTTACAGAAAACAACCATATTTTTAAAACCATTATTTGTGGACATAGAATGATAGATTATTCAAAATAAGGAATTACAGTAGCCTTATTTTCAAGGAATAAGATTCTCACAGATCAGAAATTTAGCTATTTGTTGCTCAACAATAATTTGTTCACCCAAACTTTTTAAAATTCAAATGATGCATCCGTTACTCATCACATGCATAATGTTTTGAGGAGATGAAGCTTTGACAGATATTTATTGATGAGACTGAATGGTTTAACAATGGTTAAGGTGAATTTCTTTGTATGCCATGTTGGTGTATTCTAAATGCCCTATTTCACTTTACAGTAGTTCAGGTAAGCTTTAAACAAATGACTACTGTGTATCAAACCAGGGAAACTTGTACTGTGTGTTGTGTCTTTAAGTAGACTAAAGGAAAAATTGCAAGTCATGCTAGATTCTTGTTTAATAGGAATATCAGTTTTTGCTAATTTTCAAGGACCTCATAGCCTTTGGGAAGGGCATCATGCCAAAAACTCAATTATGAAAGAGCTGCCACCAATAGCTGTAACTCGACTAAATAAAGTGCTATAATTTTGATTAAATAAACATGTTTACCTTTTTATCAAGTTATTAGACACTACAAAATATAATTTGTTCCCCTGCAGCATCATATCCGTTTGGGAGTTTTCTCATGTTTGTGTAGGTCAAAGGTTATTTGGGGTGACAAAAGGTCAAAACCTTGTATGCATGATATTTTAAGGGTGATAAATAAGAGGGATCTTATACTTAGTTTGTGAATTGTTCATATTTAGCATGTTGATGGCCATATAGGGTAGGTGATCCCTATTGTTTTAAGTGGAGGTGAAAGGTCATTTTGGGTTACGAGATTTCAAAAGGTTTTGACCTTACTAAGATGGTATCTCAAGTAGGATAACTGTGTGGGATCTCATGCTTGTCGTGTGGGCGATTCATGTTTGTTACAATATATATCATAAGGCAAGGAATCACTAAGCCTTTTGGCTTTCTAGTCCTGAAATGAAATCAATCCAGGATTTTTAAAGTCAGAAAAATACTCCTGAAGCAGGCTGAAGGCTTTTACCAGGCATACCGTGGACAGGTGGATGAAAAATCCGCTCCGTGCTGTGTCACTTCCCCATGCATCTTTTGTCATCTCCTTCCCAGTACCAACTTCTTTTCGCATTCCAAAGACTTCAACAGTATTACTGAACTTTCAAAGCAAATTAATGCGGAAATTTCAGGCAAACACGTAATATCTAACTAGATTTTCAGACCCGCTAATGGTTCAATTTGACTGTCATGCACACCATAAGCTTATGCTTTCAACCTAGCTCAATATAGCTCTCCAATACGTGCCCTCCATTCTGTGACGTCAGCAAATCAAACTGTGAATTTCACAGTATTTTTCGTTCACCAGGGTATGTCCACAGGTGTGTAGACACTGCATTCTCTTTCTTTCTAAAACCTAGAAGTGACTCGGAAGGTAACATTTGGTATTTGTCTGTTGATTGTTCTATCTGGAGATGTGAAATTTGAAATTAACCAACTTTTGTTGTTTTTCAATAAATAGGGGCTTTTAAAAATCCATAACTTCAAACAGAACATGTTCTAACGAGATATGGTTCCTACCAATAAAGAGAGAAAAATGTGCCTCATTGTCTTCAGTTTTAAAGCCCTGAAACTATCCTGTCAGTTCTAGAAGGCAGCCTATAATGAGTCGTCCAGATTATCATTTGTAGGTACTTCACTTCCAACCAAACACTGAATTTTCCGTTTCCAAAGAACGAGGAAGTGTAGGAGTTCTGTTGACGTAAATGTGTGTTCATTGTGTTTTCTGTCTTTTCCGCTGTTTTAAGTATTTGCTTTTTGAAACTTGTTTTGTTTCCTGTTGCTTACAGCTTAGTGACTTGTTCACCAAGGTCAATGTTAGTATTTCAATAGCAGTTTTCCTGACATATTGTACTAACAAAAGTACAGTGCATCTCACAACGTGGTCTTGCCAGCGTTCTTGTATTTTAGCATGAGGTGCATTGTCGTGCCAAAAAGACTCACTGCACTCTTCTGTTTGCCCTGATTAGTCTGTGGTTGCACAGAAAAAAGTTACCGATGGTGTTGTCAAGTAATAACAGATGTGAAGCAAGAATGGTGACTCAGTTTTTTCTTTTCTTCCCACAGTCTATTACCCCTCCCAGTGGTACCAGTGGCCCTTCAACGCCCCAGGCACTACCCCCTGCTGCTGCAGTAGCAGCTGCAGCTGCCACTGCTAAAATACAAGTAAGTTACAGAGATCCAGTTCCAATCCTAGTCTTCAGTTCTGCTTCCTAAGATTTTGGTCAGTTTTACTTCTTTTCTTACTGCAGTTAGTGGCTTTATGCAGGTGCCCCTTTTTTCGAACGTTTTCATCTATTTTAGCTTAATTTATTTGAAGTTAAGTTGCAACATGTGAGTGCATCAGTGCTATTACATTAGAGAAAATAACAATGATGAAGATATGCCTTGGTTAATGTAGATTGCATTTGCCACCAGGCGTCAAGCTCAGTGGCTGAGCTGGATCGGTCAAGTCACTCCAAATCAATTGGACAGTTTACACAGATTGTGTCATATTCTGACAACTTAAGTCATATAATACTCCTGGATGGTTTTCCTTGAATGTTTTTCCTTTTCATATGGTATGATATCCAGCTAATAATGGAAGTGGTGCAGTGTTTTCTGCAATGCTACTAGTTTGCAAGCAGATGGTGTATTTAACAATGAACTTTTCTCAAACTTAATTGCTGATAATTGAAGAAGAAAAAGTTGTTTTGATGAAGAATATGAGAAAAGACCTGTTTTGTCAGATGGTTACTGCTTAACAATCTCCCACCAGTGCTACTGATATTTCAAAGAACCCAATGTGATGTCATTGTCGATGTTATAATTGATTTCCTTATCCATGAACCCGCCTCAGGCTCTCGATGCCGTCACCGCACCTGCCGTCTCGGCAGCCCTGAATCTGACTGCAGTAGCAGCGACCCCACAGACTATCCTGACGACGGGGCTCTCCTCACACCACGGTATCCTAGGAAACCCTCAGATGGGGATGTTACCTCCAGCTGTCATGGCCTCTAATGCCCCGGGTTTGATCACAGGTAAAGGAGGGAGTGAAAAATCTGTGAAGTGACCACCGCCTCGATGATTCGCCATAAGGTGTCTCAGTTGAAGTTACAGTTCTAGCAACTAACCACATTGTTCCTGACAGTTTATATAAACCATTTGAGGCCAACCTTAAACGCAGTCATTTTAGGCAACTGTAGCTTGAGACTTTGTGAAAGTGACGTAGTTCCCCAAACAATAGTTAACAACTTGATGATTCAAAACATCTGGGAAATCTACAATTTTTCAAATTTATGAGCGTCATTAATACATTAATCAGCACTTTGCTTATGTGTGAATTTATTGTTCCATATGGTACTGACTTCCAGTCATGAAAATGTAGATAGAAAGTGTGTTGAGAGAGTAATGTGCCTTCATTTACCGTAATTTGCAGATGATCAGGAGCATGTTGTATAAGCGCTGTAGTAATTGAAACTGTTTGTTGTTGAGAATGCAGTGCTCACAATGCTCCACACAATGCTCACAACTTTCAGAGACAAGCATTATTTTACAAAGTCACCGGGTCTTACATAGTGTCCAATGACCAGAGTTGTTTTTCTGTGTTGATACAAAGAAATGAAGATGGTATAGCACAATTGTGCACAGTGTAAGAAGAAATATTCACCAGATGTAATTCAGTTCAAAGCCCTGTTGTTCCCCTTTTTGTAGGTGTAACACCGATACCACCGATTCCCACGATAACCGTCACGAGCACCGGACCAATCGTCGTAAACCAGCCGGCTACAGCAGTGACCGCCCAGGTCGCCGAGAAAGAAGAGGACACAAAGAAGGAACAGGCAGACCAGCCGCAGTCTCTCAGTGAGCAAGAGAACATGACTATCTCGGGAACCAGCGCCAGACACATGGTTATGCAAAGGTTACAGAGGAATTCACAGGTTGGTCTGACTCACATCTGCATGAAACATGTGTTGCAGCAAAGGTCATTGATTTTAAAGTGCCAGCCAGGACTTGGCCCTTTAAGATGGCAATAAATGTACTGGAAACTGGATTCAGTTCTAACGATGGGCTTAACCGTAGCATGAGAAGTGAACCTTTGTCCCGGATACAAGGGATACAATCTTTCAAAGAGACCTTTCGTAGGGAAAACTTATGCGCTGTATGTGTTATATTATGATCTTTTTCAGGCAAATGACCTGTTTGTATCATTTCAAGCAGTTTCACCGAGATGAAGCTACAGAAGATGGCAGAAAGCATTTGTCAACAGGCCTTAATCTAAATGAGAATATTGCCTGAAAAAGAAGGCACAAAAAAGGATGTTCATAAGTATTCATACGCAGTATCACAAATACCACGATACCATAAATAAGTAAAAAAAAAAAATGACTGTCATTCGTTTATCTTGAGGTTGAGTTGTAGATCATTGTGTTCCCGTCCACGATGTGAGCGAATGGTCTGCTATCGGCCATATCCAGCAAAGCACCGTCATTGTCATGGCCTTCTGGTATTAATTCCAGAATTGACAGTCGCAAAATGCTTGCTTGTTGTTAGTGAGTATATGCAAAATTGTTTTAATTGTCATGATCAATAATAATCGTGTAATCTAAAATAGTGCACGTGTCCAGTAGTGTGTGACTGCTGAAGGCACTTTATGGTGTTCACCCATTACCCCTGTTCATCGGAATCAGGGTACGCTCATCCTGGAGGAGTATAGGGCAGCCATTAAGGCCAGTTGTACTCAGGTCGCTGGCAGGTCCCCAGTTTGCATCTGGGGGGAGAGAACCAATTTGAGCCAAATACCTTGCCCAAAGTTATTATGTGGATTCAAACTCATAACCACTGGATTACGAGCCTGAAGCCTTTACCACTAGGCTACCACACTCTCATTGCAAAACGAAGCAAAATAACAGGCCAGCAGCTCCCTGGATATGTCGTTCTTCGTCTCGAACGGCAGAGTCATTGTAAGAGAGCCTTGGGGTACGAGCCAAGGAGTAAACATACTTCTTTGTTAGGCATTGTAGACAAATGTAACCAAGTTGATAGAGATCCCATTAACTTTTGGAAGGTCACCAATGTTTTATTCCATCAAACAAAAAATGCACCGACAATGTTGTAGGGTAGTTTGAACATTCAGGTATATGTCAAAAGTATACCTCACATTAAATATTTGAGATTCAAAACTCCATGCAGGGCATTCAAAAATGCACCCACTTTAACGGAACTGTTTTCCCCTCTCAATCTGTTCTGCAAGACACTTGCATTGCTCTGATCAGCAAATCTGTTGACATAATCTTGGAGAGTTAGGGGAGTGCAGAAAATCTTTTCAAAAGTGTAAAATGTAGTAAAATGTTTTTTTTTTTCTTTTTTTCTTCTGTTTTAGGTAATTATACAAATTTGATGTCTTACCTGTTTCAGTTAACAATGGTTGTCAAACGTCACAAGCTTCATATTATCAGCACCTGAAAAGCACAAAAGGCAAATGCAACTCAAAAATTAGCCAAGTTCCCCTTTCAGGTGTGATGTGTAAACAAATCTGGCCAGATTATTCGAAGATATTCCAAGGTCCTGACATATTATCAGTTTTGTGTTGAGTTTTTCAGTCTTGGGTATTATGACAAAGGTTGGGATTGAAAATCCTGTGGAAATATTTAGAGAAAACCTTAACATTACCTTGCAAGTGTGCAGAATGACAATTCACAATGACTGTACACAGTTTGCAGCTTCTACTATCAATATCTGAAAAACTTCAATGTCCTCTCTCACTGGATGCTACACTTTGGCACATCTTTTCGTTGTTGAAGGATGGAAAGGATAAAGAGTTGAAAACACACAGATCATCAAAATAGCAATTCTGTTTTGTATAAATTTGTTTATGTGTCTAATCAATAGTGACAGATTATCAGGCCATTGTTTGAATAACTATGATCTTAGCGACCGCAAGAGTTTGAACTTCCAGAATTGTTCAGAAGCTTACTACCTTTACATATTCTCAATAAATTTGCAAAAGTCTCTCTTGTAGGTCTTCACCCCGAACTGATTTTAAAGGGTATACAGAGGTAGGTCAATCTAAGTTGAATCCTTTGGCAGCTGTTCTCGTTATGTTATCTGTCATTCTGTCAGTCACAGGTGATAGTCTTGAGAAACATGGTGGGCGTGGAGGACCTGGACGATGAACTGGAGGGTGAGGTAACCGAGGAGTGCGGACGTTACGGAATAGTCAACAGGGTGGTCATCTACCAGGAGAGACAAGGAGAAGAAGAAGATGCGGAGATCATCGTTAAAATATTTGTAGAATTCAACTCTCCAGATGGTTAGTGACAGTTTCCTTCGGTTCAGAAATATTTTGGAAAGAAAAAAAATGGACGTTGATTTTGCAAAGTGTGAGCAGGTGTCATGCTAAACATGATGATGTTATAGCTAGTGAAACAACAAGCATGGGTAACATGTAGTGTGCACTTGAATGTATCCTAGCTTGTGGGGTCATAACTCATAAGAACGAGTTACAGGTAGTGTATGCATGATTGTATTCCAGCTCGGGGGGTCATAAGAATGAGTTACATTTGTAAACATGATGGTACCATAGCTTAGTGGAGTCATCAGAATGAGTTACTTGTGGTGTCCACATAATGGTATCCTAGTTAGTGGTACCACAGAAGTGAGTCACACACAGTGCACACAGTGATAGGTATTACAACAAGTGGTTCCACAGGAATGAGTTATTTGTAGCATACACATGATTACACTGTCGCTAGTGGGACCACATGAATGAGTTATACACAGTGCAGATGTTGGTGTCATATGGAGTGGAACCATTGTCAGGATTAAACATAGCACACATGGTGCACAAATGATGGTTTCATAGGACGTGTGACAGCACACGCTCTTAGCAGTCTTGTCCAGCCTTCGTGAAAAAGCATTGCAATGAAAGAACAACCTGCTTAGTGTGAATGTAACTTCTTTTTTTTTCTTAATGATTTTTAACGCTGTATTAAGCTATCCTCTGAATTGTAAGCATGTTATTTATCATGTTCCTACCAATGATCTATTTGCTTTCTGTGTTTTTGTCATCGACAGAGGCCACGAAAGCTTCAGATGCTCTCAACGGCAGGTGGTTCGGAGGACGGATGGTGAAAGCGACAGCGTACGACCAAGAAAAGTTTGACAGCGGTGATCTGTCAGGATGAAAGATGATCTCGCTTTGAATTTCTTGAGTAAAACTATGTCAGAGATTCGCATTCCCTGTGGATCAAACTCACACATTGTTGACTCATGCGATCCATCCCTTTGTAGTTGTGGGTCAAGCGTCAGTGGTCGGTGTGATCCTCCTAATGGTCTGCGAACAGTGAACCAAACATCTGTGCTGCTGTTACACGTCACCTGGTTTCCTCTGAGTCAGTTAACTCACCCTGCAGTTGCTCAGTACACAAGTACCTGTGTGGCACATTATTTTGCCTACGGGGTGTCTTAGCAAAGTTTTTCATCTTAAAAATGTTAATATGAATCCAGAAGAACTTCACCCATCACCTCTGGAAGCATAAAATGTGGGATAAACTAGGTGAGCATAAAGCAGTGTCCTTCTTTACAAGGTAACACCCACAAAAAGAAACACTATTCAATGTTTTCCTTTGTTTTTTATCATTCTTATCATATGTAAATGTGAATCTGTATGATACTGTCTCTGCTAGAGTTATGGCTTGGCCTGAAGTGATCTCTCTCCTGTGTGCTCCATGGGGTGTTTTGGTAGTGGCCCATGCGCATTAAAACTTTGCCCCCCCTCCCCCTCTGAAATAGCAACCACCTCAAACAATGAGTCCACCCTTGCCACAAAATCTCTGCTCGGCCAAAAGAAGTTGACTGCAGGCTACTGCCATTTCAAAAAGAGCAAGAATTTGTCTGGAAAAGGCACTGATTTGCATCATTCAGCATTTCAGTTATTTAAAATTTCTGAGGTTGAGGTTGAACCCTCTCCTCAAGTCCTCCCTCATGTGGCTGCCCCCCCCCCTCCCCCTGGAAAAATCTGTGGAGAACGCTGATATCAGTGATATGAAATGCAGCTGTTGCAGTTGTGTCATTGATGGTCACATTGTCCATGTGAGGTGGTAGTCTGTTCAACCAGCCTTCTTTTGTGGAGCAATGATCCCACTCTACCTAGTTGTTATGTAACTTTTATGTCCCGGTCAAAGGTCATTATTGGCAATGTGTGGCTATTGTAAAAAGACAACGAGCAATAATATGAAGAAGGAAGCATAGGTGGACCTCGTAATAATGTCAAAATGTTCGTGGAAGCATTTTTTTTTTTTTTTTTTTTTTTTGCATATTGACAACTGCACTTGGCTAGCTTGACAGTGCAACATATTATGCAAAATTAATACTCTGGATGCATCATTGAGACCACAATGCATTCTTGCATTTTGGTTTGACTGAGCAACTTTTTCTCACATGTTTGATCACACAGTTTAAAGTTTTCAGTGTTGTCGAGTTGGTGTGCCATGGGAAAGGATGTCACCATTTTGTTCTTTTCTCTTTTCTTTTTGTGATCTGTTCTCTCGTTTGCTCTTGATTTTGTCATACCATGGGGTGTCGGTGTGATGTAGGTAGAATTTTACTTCTTTTTTTTAATGGAATTCAGCACGCCCAGGGTACTTACTGATATCATGTTTTTCAGGTGGATTTGGAGTGGTCAGTCATGATTACTCCCTACATTGATGGTCTTCACCCCAGTATTGTAATATTTGTGACGCTATAAACAATCCGCATTGTTAAAACAGGGATTAAGAAAATGAAGGTCACAAAACAACTTTCAAAACTGCTTAAGGGAGATGCACAAAATGCCATGTAGGTATGCTTGCCGTGGTGATGCTCAGTTCAACCAAATAAGGTGATGTTTAGACATCAGCTTTGTTTTGTAGTCAACCAAATAGTTACGGTTTATATGCTGTAACTTTATTGAATCGGTGTATTGTAGCAACAGTGTTCTGCTATTCATCTGACCATCAAAGGTACTCTTCACCTTCCTGGAAATATTATTGTAACTTGATACCGTCGGTACTTGACGTACCATGTCTGATTTATGGAGAGGTGGTTTGTTAAGTTGATTGTAAGTCGGAGCTGAAAGATAGGAATAAGTTTCAGAGTTACATAATTTAAATCAACAGATGTCATAAATGGTGAAATACCTACACCCGTCACCCATCCGCTCACACACAACTACTATCCTGGGATCCGCAAAGGAACACACTGTTCCTTTTGTCATTTAGATGCTTTTGTCATGCATTGTATTAAATTCCTTCAGATTGTTTCACATTTGAAATGCTGGTGCCAGCTTTGCATCAATAAGTGCTCGCAATTATTTGCAAGAAGTTTACTTGGATATTCTCTCCATTTTTGAGAACCAGGGGTTCACTGTTTATGGCAATGACATTGTTTTGTTTTTTTTTAAGTGTAGAAACATTAAGTTTGTGAGAGTCTTTTGTACTAGTAGGACGTCAAAGGTCATCCCTTCATGACTATAAACTAGAAACCTCTTTCTTTTCCTTTTTTGTCTGTATCTTTTTTCCCTTTTTTCTAGATACATGTATTCTACCATAAGTTGTCCTAGCAATGCTTAACCACTGACCATAAAGATTGAAATCAGTAATGTAAGACACAAGACGGAATTGTATATCTGTGCTAAGTTCCTCTTGTAATTCTTTACTTCGCGTGTGACGGTGGCTCCGTTTGTTAGTGTAGGCTATTGTTACCTTCTTTCTATATGGTATATTCAGTAGGATTCTTATGTTATCAGATCAACACAAAGATGACCTTTATTGAAGGATCCTTCTGATTGGCCAACTTGTAACCTCTTCTTATAAACGAACTGATTGGTGCGAACATTCTGTGCCACCGTATTACGTAGATGAAAGATATCCCCGTTCAGAGATAGATAATATTTTACTTCTGGTGTCCTCACTCTCTGTTCCTGTAATGTGATTTCTTACATGAAAGTTGTCTACTTCAAATGTACATAAAGTGTAAATGCACAAAATAAAAGATTAAAATGTGCCATTTCCCTCTCTGCTTGTGTCTGTCATGGTCTTGTGTATTATTATTCAGGATCAAAGTAAAATACCGAGCAGACTATATTAGTTTTTGCTTTCAATGAAATTGCAACCTTTGCACCTGTGCGGCAGTTTATGTGTGTTCGTGATACCTACCTTGTAAACACAATATCTCAAGGAGGCAAGCTTGGAAAGATCTCTTATTTGGTACATGGGTGTACCACATAGAGTACAAGAACCATATCATTTTTGGTGGAGGTCAAAGGTCATTTATGGTCAACAAGGGTCAAATTGTAAAACCTTGTGGACACGGAATCTGGTGGGAAACTTGGACAAATGTCATATGTTGTATGTTGGTGTACCATATTCAAGGAGGGAAGCTTGGTACAAATGTCATGTGGTATGTTGGGTGTACCATATAAGATCCCTATTGGTTTTGGTGGAGGTCAAAGGCCATTTGATGTCAATAGGGATCAAATTGTGAAAACCTTGTAAACACAATATCTCAAGAAGGATCTCAAGGAGGTCAAATTGTGAAAATATTGTGAAGCAATATCTCAAGAAGGAAAACCTGAGCAGATCTCCTATTTAGGAAGTAGGTGTATCTCATTGAGTATACAAGAATTCCTATGGTCTTTGATAAAGGTCAATGAGGTCACACAGAATTCATGTAAAGATCATATCTCAAGAAGGGAAGCTTTCACAGATATCATATTCAGTATGAACTTTTATACCATTTAGTACAAGAACCAGTTTAGTCTTTAATGGAGGTCTAAGGTCATTCAATGTCAGCAAGAGTCAAATTTTGAAAACCTTTTAGACATGGTCTCAAGAAAGGAGGCTTGTATAGATCTCATATATCTTGTAAAGCATTGGTAGATCATTGTGACACAAGCTAATGCTGTAATTGCAGATTCAGAAAAAAAAAAAAAAGGCGCTTGATCGAAGTCGTAATGCATTTGTGCACTCTGTCTGGAGCTTAATACCTTGTTAGGTTACCTTAATTAAACATGGCAGCTGCGGCTTCAGAGTATAAAAGGATATACAGTAGTAATCAATACCTCGTCGTGTCAATAGTTTGACTTCAGTTATTATAAACTGGAGACAAAAGCCACTGGGTTTGGAGTTTGTATACCATCTTTGAATACCATTGAAATTTCGTCAACGGTAGTCCATTGTGTGTTATCAGGGGTGACGCCAAGGTGTATTTGTGTATGAATTATGATGTACTAACATCTGATATGCATCCAAGGAAAAGCAGTCATATATGTACTTTAGTTGTATGTGGGTCAAGGTTGGGTTCGTCGTGGAGATAGAGACATCAGAATGACGTCAGGCTAGCAACTCACACCGGGGAGCTCCCTGCTTACACACTGAACAAATGAAGCCGAACATAATACGTGCGGTCCTCACTCTGTATTGCAAAACAGCTTTGCCTAAGTTCAACATTTGCCACATGCACGTACGGTCGGAGAATTTGTTCTATGGATATCTATCTGCATTTCTGGGGAAGACAGAAGAAAATGCTACCGTCTTATTTTTTGAGATAACCAGATAATATCCAAGGAAAACTGCGTTCCAACGTTCAGCTGTTTGCGAGTTACATTATCCTACACTGAATTTCTGTTATACGGTTTCATGAGAACGTCCTTTGTAATACAGAGTTTGCGCTTCACTTATTGTTCCATGAAATCCTTCTGGTTTGGCGATTTCTAGGGGATACAAACATGCATGCACTATATGTATTTAAACTGTGTAGAGCAATTGGCAATCATTGTTTGGAGGGATAAGTTAGCACGGTTGCCGGACAATTTCTCCTACCCCACCTCACTCACCCCCCCCCCCCCCCCCTCCGGACAACGTTGTCTTTTACCGCCAGGTGAAAGAACAGCCCTGTGAGGGACTGTATTCCAGGGGGCATCTGTCTTGGGCATTTGTCCGGTCACGGTAGCGACGAAGGGGTTGGCGATTTAACACTATCTAACGTAATGTGAAGGTGCGAAAATCCCGACAAAAGGTTTTAAGGGAAATTCCCAGGTAAATGTTAGCGTGGAGCTACTAAATAACACTATTTAACACAATCTTTTGAAACTCCATTTATGCTGTAGATTCTGGTGAGGTCCCCGACAAAAAGACCGAATGTTTGCTTCGCTAATTCTCTACAAAATTACTTCAATGTTTCCTTCCTCTCGGCGCGCTATGTAACTTCCAGAGCCCCGACAACAGACAATAACAAAAGTTCGTACATTCCCGATTTTACTCGCCCCCCCCCCATCCCTCTGTAACACTGTCCCTATCTGTAATTTATTTTTTCCTCCCCCACACTTTCCGAGACCTGGCGCCGTCCCTTAGTGCCATCATAAGTCGGCGCGGAACGTACAAGAAGATTTTTGGTTAAACGCTATCCTCACCTCCTCCGCCCCGAGATTGCAAGAAACGACACTTCCCTGGTGCTCCATGCTGCATGTACCTTGTGTTGCAATTGAAGTATCATGTCTGCATTTTCCCAGTGAATGAGAAAAGAATCAATTTATGAAAAATGGTAATAATTGTCAGATGTTTGAGATGATACGAGGATCATCAGTTCCTCTTTCATTAATTCTTGGAGCAATTAACAAATATTGGGGCTCTGAATATACTGAGGCTATCTTTAACTCCCCACTTTTACATTGTTCCTACCCCTTCCCCCCCCCCCCCCCCCCCGTATCGCCACTTACGGAAGCCGAGAAGTGCCGTGGATTGGAGAAAACGATATGCTTCTTTTACCATCTCATGTATGGAAACCACATAAAAGGAAAAAAAAAAAAACAAATAAGTGAGAGGGTACTCCAAGAATGGAAGATTACAGCATAAACATTTCATGACATTCTCGAAATAAATGGACGTAAATAAATAGTTAATAGGGGCGGACGTCCTCACTCAACGATTTCTACGAACGCTGGCATATATTCATATCTTTTTGAGCTGGATCCAGATTATTATTGTAGCACTTTCGCTAATATGTTTATGTATTTCTTCATTTTTTTTTTCTGTGAATCTACAGAAATTTTTAAACGGTGTACATTCAGTTATTTGAATACATACCTATTAATACACAATCACAATGAGACTTTACTTTCAATCCTTACAGTGACCTATATGACTACAGGGTTACTTGTCAAAGTTTTTTCTTAGTTTACAAACTATTTACAAATCAAGTTTGCTAATTTTACAGCACAAAACATAAGATTTTCGGGGCTTTCTATAGCGGTAATGGTTGGTTGGGTAACGGATGCGTAGCCAAACTGGAAAGGGAAATCTTGCCTCCCCCCCCCCCGATTTTTATTTTATTTTTGTTGGAGGGAGGGGAGAATTGTCGAGAATTTGGGGAGATACTTTTTCCTTTCCTATTTCTCAAAGTTTTCGAAGGATGAAAAATTGTGAGACATTCCATGCATAATTTGTATTTTAAGGCAACATAGGCCTTTCCCCCAGATTTTTTTGTGTCATTGTAGCATATAGTATGACCGTGTCGCGTTCCACCGAAATACTTCCTGCAGCAGAGTGAAAGTGACGTATTATGATTATCAGTGCAATGTAGTGGGACCTTGGGTGAGTTACCTAGAACCATACACAACCATGGAGCTATGTAAAACCTAGACTTTGCAAAGTCTTTCTCGGCGAATGAATTCCCCTCCTTTGATACATTCCTCAAAATTTGAGCTGCAACCTATACTTATACCCAACCGAGGATATGTACTCATCTAGTAATCGCGTTTTCTTGTGATCGCCGTCCGCGTACATAATTAAAACGAGTGTCCAGAGTTTGCGAGGGCAGCGATCGATTAGGGGAGAAAACACTCTTCCGGAAGAGGAGTACAGTTAATATAATAGGGCTGTTCCTTCAGAGGTGGTGGAACCAAGATTAGGAACAGACACTTTCCAGCCCAAGCAGACTCTGTAGAGTCTATGTACAACCAGGACGACAACTAACACTGGCAGGCACTTTTGTGACCTAAATTAAAAAGCGCAGTTACATGGAAGATACCTTCGATTACAGTTTTAACAGGAACCATAAAATTTACTCCGAAACGGTAAAGTACAGGCATGAAGACTTTATGTCTCAGGCTTAATTTTGCTGTGTTCGACCTATTATCGGTGTGTCGGGAAATACTTATTGCACTTAGCAAGCTGGACTAAATACTTTTGGACCAAGATTTCAGTCTGACATAGCTTTTGCGGTGACAGAGTGAGACAGAATTTGGAAAATAACGTACCAACGTTTTTTAAACTGCACTGTGTAATCACCGAGTGTTATTCTGAATTAGACATACTTGGTCTAAATGAATATTTCACCTTCAATGCTATAGCAAAATAAAAAAACAAAAAAAAACTAGAGTTATAACTTAAAATTAAGAATTGTTGGAGATACATTCAGTTCAAATCTAGCATTAAATATAGCACCATTTGTGCGATAGTCCACACTGCATAATCAGAAATTTTTCAAAGCAGTTATCGAATCCATCATATCACAAACTTCGCACCCATATTTACAAGCTCAGGTCTGCTTATTGGATTGCAATCAGTAATCGATCCCTCATACCACAACTTCACACTTAGCTCAGAACAGCATATGCCCCGTCCGACATGCCGCCCTCACTTTCAAGATCAAGTTAGACCCATGAAACCTTAAAAACATGGGGGAACCTTTCATACCCCCCCCTTCGGGAAAATCCTAGCTATGCCACTGTTGGGCAGGTTCAGATTGGTAGGGTTTTATAACCAGTGGCGAATCCAGGGACGATTCGGCAATGGTTGTGTCGTTGGTGCACGGACACCGGAACTTGTCTCCAATTTTGTCTTACATCGAAAACATCTCACTATTGCTCTTCCTACAGATTTTGGTAGAGAAACACGAGATCATCACTTTTATGTAAATCCTTCGGATGGAAGACACTCTCCCACTAGTGCCCCACCAAAAAAATCCTGTATTCGCCAGGCATTACCCTTAGTCTGTTAGTACCTTAGTGTTGGTCTGAATTGATGTAGGCTTAATGATACTAGTGCCAATAGTTGCATCCCCCCCCCCCCCCCCCCGAAGTTATTTGAGTTCAACAACTGAGAAGGCGAAGCCCTCAGAACATTACATTTTTGTGTATTACCTCAAGCCTTATTCGCTTGTGTAAATAGAAAAGATCAGTATACTTTGCTCGCTATGTGTATAGAATCAAATGTATACGACTCTACAGTTGCATTTCAAGTGGGCCGGTTTCAGTTGAATACAAACTTTAAAAAAAAGAAGTGTGTGTCAACAGGCAGACAATTAGACCTATAACCATGTAACGTAGTAAGCTTGTTCTCTGGTAATCACTGATCATAAAGACATTGAAGTTCTCTTGGACATACAATTCGTGCTGTAGATATGATATATACTTCATGCAAGCCGCGACCTCAAACGCAGGTGAATAGACAACAGAAGGTAAGTGAATAGACTTGAATGACCTCTACTGAATAGGATTTGCATGTGTTTATTGGAGTCCGTTTGAGGTTGGCTTGCATGAAGTATGTATATACCATAGGTATTGTTAAAAGGGAATACCCTACCAAACCCCGCGCTACTAAACAAAAGTGAGGGAAAAAAAGTTTCCTGTTGATCTAAGATGATACAACAGCTAGCTATCACTAAAACTGCCATATGTGTTCACAATAGCTAAATGAAATGTATATCGTTGCACTCAGGCAACCCACTCGTCCAAAAAGTGGCACCCTGACAAAACAGCAAAGAGTTCGTTATCTGTGCTTATTGAGTTAAAGTTTACTTTAGTGAGAAAGGTTCGGGAAAGAAAATGTCCTCGCAAAAGATACGTGAAAGCCGGAATTTCCAAAACCGCTGAAACAAAGGAAAAATCAGTGTCCCCCCCCCCCCCCCTACTGTCAGAGATATACCCTCTAAATGCATTGAGACACTCACGAACCGAATCAGGTAGCCCATGGGGGTCTCTTTTTACATCCATAGATGTATACCATCATGAAATTCATCTACAACGGTAAGAATAGGTATCAATTCTGAACGGTAGTTCCAATCTACATCCGACCTAATGTGCCCCATTTGGAGCTTAAATCTGATTTGCATTTGTTTTGCTGTACCGCAAAAATTAAACGGACGAACCAAGACTAAAAAAGAAAAAAAAAAAACAAACGGCGGCCTAGAGGACATGTACCTTAAATTATAAGCCACTGAACGCTGAAGCATTACCACCATGAGCAATTTGAAATACTTGCAGCCGAGATCATCTCAGTTGAATGGTAATCACAGGTAACATCTTTCTTGCAACTTATAAACCAATATTAGCTCTTTTCTGAACTTTCCCAATATGATGACGTATATGGAAAATGGAGATTCCCAAACATGCTGAGTAACGACTAATTTTTTGTTTGTTTGTTTGTTTGCTTGTATTGAGTGGACTAGATTAACACATTGTGGAAGAGTGTCTTAAGACGCTCTCTCACAGTTTTTGAAATTTTATCTAAAGTCTTTGTATAAAAAAAAAATAGTGCTTTCAATATGGTGTACGAGTTTCTATACCGAAACCGCGTTGAGAAGAGCAACACTGAGATGTCTACAACAGCCTATATAAAGGAACAAAAAAAAAAATCAATTTTGAAAAAGTTTTCTTTAAGTCGGGGTGCACGTAGATCCTCCATTGCTCTACTTTTCAACTAATACTGCCAACTTTGCAGCTAGAGCCTCACCACAATATCCCTTGAAGAAAATTTGAAACGTCTCATGTGTACAGATGGACTGTGACAAGATGAGAATGAGCCATTGGTCGGAGTTCTCACCACTTGAAAAAGTACCGGTATATTAAAAATACCATATATATATATAGGTAATAAATTACGGAGGGAAAATCGCTCAAGTGCCCAGGTCCTTGTTAAGGCCACATGTATGTGTGGACAGTTTTGTTACCCACTTGCTCTCAGATTTTAGTCTTTGAAGGACAGATGGGTAATTAGAGCCGAGCAGAATACATCTTAAATTAGCTAAAGAGTGGTTTGGCTCACTACTAAAATGTTTTGAAAAAGGATAGCGAACTGATTTATCTTACACAGTTTTGTTGTGGTTGTTAAACCTCAGCCTAACTTTTGGTGCCAGTCTGACCGACATAGTTGCCTTTGTCACACAAATTACAGCATAACAAATATACTACATTAGGCGTGTCGCAATCCAGGGGAGGGGGTCGGATGTTGCAAGTAGTGCCGGGAGGGGTAAAAGAATCGTCCGTGATAATGAACCGACACACTTGACACCTAGGCTTGCCACACTTTTTGTTGCCTCTGCTGCCAGCAGCACGAAGCCTGGAGGATGTTAGGAGAGATTTGAGACTGAGGGGTTGCCGTCTCGCAGTTAAAGGGGGATCTTCAAAAAATTTGAAAATGGACTTGTCTGTCCGAAGGATGCGGAAATATGAACGTACACATTTATGTAGGCGCTCAGTTTTAGGGGAATAGTCAAAGACGAGAGGGATGCGAGAATTTTCAACTTTAGGTTTGTAAGAGAGCAATTTATCCCTGCGGTAAACGGAAGCTTTACTTATTCCCTCCCTGATGACGGGTAGAGGGTAATCGTTATTAAGAAAAAATTCCACAAGATTACCAACGTGCTTATCGTATTCAGACTGGGTAGAACAGATACGCTTGATTCTGATGCATTGCGAATGAACAATAGAACGTTTCAAACTGACTTGATGGGAACTGTTAAAATTCAGGTAGCCACAGGTATCTCTGGTAAACCACTCTTTAGCTAATTTAAGATGTATTCTGCTCGGCTCTAATTACCCATCTGTCCTTCAAAGGCTAAAATCTGAGAGCAAGTGGGTAATAAAACTGTCCACACATACCTGTGGCCTTAACAAGGACCTGGGCATCTTTAGCGATTTTTCCCTCCGTAATTTATTACCCTCCATAAGGGGTTTAAACTCATTGCTGTCTCTTTTGTTTGTAATTTTATCTTCACTTCACATTTTGCACTGAAAAAGGACACAGGGGTGTCCGAAATATATGCTATTTTATTATCGTACCTGTGCTCTAATACTGTCATCTTTGTGGTGTTTCTATTTATCAATTTTATATATATTGTAACGTCACTTCTCTAACAGCTTAGTGACGGCTGCAATAGCGAACCTTAGGTTTCGCGGGAGAAAGAAACTCAAAAGAAATGACACTGGAGATGATCGGTAAAGTTGGAAAAAAGGTATATTCTGTCTCTTCCGTTCAACCTCTGGACAATTACGCAATCATCTTAAGGTTACACTAAAGCTTACCTCAGCAATCTGCTCGTTATACACAGCGTAGAATTACGCAGCACAGGGTTACGCAGCGCAGTTACGCGGCGCAGTTACCCGGCGTCGAAACGCGGCGCACCTACGTAGCGCACTTACGCAGCGTCGTAACGCAGCGCAACAACGAAGCGTTCTTACTCGGCCTAAGTTCAACTACGGAAGCCCGCCTAACTCACAGAGCCAAAGCAGTAACATTTACAAAATCAGTATCGGTCGGGAACAAATATTTTAGGAGTCTGCATTGTCGTAATCTTCTTGGGTACAGACTCTAGATCAAATTTAACATGAGTTACTTCATAAGCGGAGCTCCTCATGAACAACCGAATAACCTTAGCAAGGGTAGCGATAAGTTATCACCAGAAATAACACAATTTGGTATAACGTCGGGACATGCTCTGTAAATTATAAACCTCGTCTCAGCCTTTAGTGAAATATCAATTACGACTTAAATCATTTACGTTAAAAAAAGTATATCAAAACTCACACTTACAAATTAACTGTGTCGGAACGTGTATGGTGCGCCTAGCGTGCCATAAGTCCAGAAATTGACATATGTCGAATTAAATCGTCATATGTCAGTTTCTCGCAATCTCATTGGATGAAACCGTCCTATCTACAAGAAATCGACATATGTCAATTTAAATCGACATCAGTCAGTTTCTCGTAATTCTATTGGACATGGACGGCGCATGACAGCTCCAAGGGTTCTGATTGGAAGAAACTGTCAGATGTAAGATTAAATCGACATATGACAATTTAAATTGGCATCCGTCAGTTTCTCGTAATTCTATTGGACAAGGACGGCACATGACAGCTACTAGAATTCTGATTGGGAGAAACTGTCAGATGTCAGATTAAATCGACATATGACAATTTTAATCGGCATCTGTCAGTTTCTCGCACGATGCCCTTTGCTATGCTATATTTCTTCACATTCCTATCTACTACAACTTTGTTACTAACCCAAACAATGAGAATGCACAAAAGGATGCTTCTTAACGTTTTCACTGATTCTCCCATTGTCGTGATCTCTGAGTTTTTAACTCACTGTTGCGGGGGTAAGGCATACCTAGAAACGGGCAATTCATTACGCGCTGGTTATCCTAATTTCCAATGATCCTTTTGGACTATCGGGTCTGTGAATATGCATTTGCATGCCTGTGCCCTCCGTTGTCTAATAGAATCGCGAGAAACTGACAGATGGCGATTTAAATTGACATGTGTCGATTTCTTGTAGATATGACGATTTAAACCAATGAGATTGCCAGAAACTGACATATGACGATTTAATTCGACATATGTCAATTTCTGGACTTATGGCACGCTAGGCGCACCATAAACGTGGCTACAATGCAATCACACAAATTTCACGGACTCTGGTCTTGCTTGTTCTCTAGCGATCTTAGAACTGCCCGTCAGAGAGGGGAAACAGCTCTCTATCAGGAACCTAAAACTTTTCTTTTTCTATAACCCCCGGAAACCACTTTATTTCTCCTACTTTGGATCTTTTACTTAGTTCCTTATTACTTTTCCTCCAATAACCCAGAAAACACCCCTTCCAAGGACACCGCACCGGAGATAAGCTCCGATAACGAGGGGAAGAACTCGGGCGTGTTTACTATATATCTCACAACAAAAAGTCTCAGAGCTTCGTCATTCCCAGCCGATGTAAAAAAACAATAGTAATACAATTTGATACTTTGTCCTCTTAAAGGGATAGCGAGACACAGAGGAACAATTTACACCACCAGTCACAATATATATATATATATATATATATATATATATATATATATATATATATATATATATATATATATATATATATATATATATATATATATATATATATATATATATATATATATATATATATATATATATATATATATATACATACACACTGACTTTCCTTTTTCATTACATATTTTGGAACCAGAGTACAGAATGTGACTGGAATTACGTGAATTTACATTAGATTTAATGTTAGGTGCATGCATTCACAGGCAACGTGATTGGTTGATTTAATGCGTGTATATGCCGTATTTTGATTCAATATCATTGTGCATGATTAGAATTGATACACCCATATAGATCATCCTTCTAGATCTGATTAGCGAATGAGCATATATTTTTTAATTAATACATATACATAAGAACGATAATTAATAAATCGATATAATATGGAATATTTATCCCATACTGCCCATCATAGATTAAATCCCCGTTTACACAATTTTTGCCCCCCCCCCCCTCTCACCCTTTAGGCCTATACATATTGACCTGCATATACTTTTTATATCGATTTAAAACGTGCATGTTCGATTTGATATAAATATATATTCCATATGCGTGCATACATTCCTGGCAACGTGATCGGTTGATCTATCACGTATATTCGATGTAACAATTGCAATAGAAATGCATGTAATCATTGGGTTAAATATGTCCCAGTTTGCGATATTTGTCCCACAGACATTAATCATATAACGTCACTTGTTGAACCAAATGTGAGCGGTGGGAACTTGGTAGGGGGACATGTCTCATAGACCATAGGAGACAAAGCGGACTCTTCCCCAAAATTCTGGGACGTCTCGTCACTTTACATATTGTATTTTGTCGTACCAAAATTAAGAAAAAAAACAGGCCTAAGAATAATTTTATCTCCTGTGTGTAGATCACAGCAGAGAAATTTCGTTCACTTTCCAAAGGCTGAATTACCTTGCAAAATTTTGCTTTATAGCTGTGTGTCAATTTGATAGACTCACATTTTAGCATTTTCTTTTTTTATTTGACGTCTTAAAATTTCCGAGTTACCACTGCACAGGCTTTCCTATACTGGTAACTTTTATGTTTGTCTCGTAAAGGTAGGTCAAACCTCGAAACAAATAAAATAAAAAACAGAAAAACAGAAAAACACACAAATCGATGGAAGGACACCACTAATACATGTGAAAACATGTTGGTAAAGGGAGTTATCTGAAAATCTAGAAATGAATTAAGTAGCTGATGTTGCGGTACATAAAAGCATATATACGGAGAAAAGTCCATAAAAGTTTCGTAGTAATTGGGCGTATAGTCTTTCATTATTGTAGCGTATACACTTCACCTTTGTCCGTGCTTCGAGTATCGTCTACGGCTGTATAAATATACTAAATAAAGGTTATACTAATACACGTGATATTGGTGATTGGAAATGTTTACTGAAAGGTTCATATCATTTATTTTTCTATTAAAAAGTCCAATCTTAAAAATAAGAGTATCGCTGGAATGTTTGGTTGTACAAAGCCACGAAGTCCTACAGTTTCACCATGCAGGCAACATATTTGTTTCAGTAGGTTTCTGTAAGTGATGGGCAAAGGGCATAGCCAAGAATGAGTTCGTTAAGGAGGTTGCTAAGCCTGGGAAGTCTAAGCGGAGGGCGTCGAGTCTAAGCGTAGCGTCAAGATATGTGTTGAAGCAACGGTATTAGAAAATTTACGCAAGTTACATCCCAGATAGCGGGAAATGGAAAAAGCCTTTTAAGAAGCCTTAAGCCTTTTGTAGCCCTACAGCCTATAGGAGAAAAACTAGCAAAAGAAATACAGGCCTACCACAATACCTCAACTGAGTGGTGGTTGACTTCCCCTCAGCTATAAGCACCTGATGATGTAATTCCACTGTCATGTTCAGGGTTCACTGTATGTAGAGTGCCGTACCATAACCAGAATGCAATAGGGCTTATAAAGCATTATTTTGTCGGTGATACAAAAATGCAAATTGACTCGGCCTAAATAATTGCGACTATTCAGTGTGTATGTACTTCTTATAACAAACAATGATAATCATATCATTCACCTCCAACATTACACTATTTCTTTTTGAAGCTATAAAGTTTTCACGATGCTGGCCATTGGACAAAGTTGACCCTTCAGAACCCTCCACACCACACCCCACCAGTATCCAAGCTTGTACTATAGACTGGGGTTTATCACGATTCTGTTGCGAAAGTCCTTTAGCGAATACCCTACTGTACTTTCTGCATAAGGGGATGCTTCCAGTTGTCGTTTTAAGTAGGCTGGTTTTGTGAATTGTTTAGACTGGTAGACTCCTTCCTTCTCGTTATGTAGCTCATTGTCATGCTAATGAGTTAGTGCACCGAGCATTGTATATCCCTTTCTCTTGTGACTGTTTTCACTACCGTACTGTAAATTTGTCACTTTTCAAGGTTCCAATTCAGTCTATGTTTTCTGGGGCTAGAGGAAACGTAGTTTCTGTTCCGCTTCCTGGAATGGCTGTGTTTAGTACACTGCAAGTAAAGTGTTTCTTTTCGTCACTTCCCTTATTGGTGTTATTTGGTGGCTATTAGATCATCTTCCACTGGATTGCCATTCAGGGTACGTGTCACTTCGCAACTTCTGACTAAAGCCACTTCCTTTCTAGATGCAGGTGAGCATGACATGGTCTCTATAATCAACAAGTCAGGGCCTGCCCTTGACTGATGAACCCACGAACCTTCCTGATCATGAAACAAATTAAACTACAGAGCAAGGGGGAAGTTCGGCTATTGTTTAGTTTTGGACAGTTCAAAGTTTTGTAGTGGCCCTATTTATCTGTCACGGATGACTGGTGAAAGCAAAAGTGCAACACAATGTTCCAGTTTTTCCTAACGGCACATCAAACAACGATGAATCTGTGTTTAGGGACATTTTGAAAATTGGGAGTTGCCAACTGACTAAAGTGCCCATCGTCGTCCCGTGCTCATATGTTCCAAATCTGTTCGCACGTAGCCTATATACTTTATTTTTGTGCAAAAAAAACTTGGAGACCAAACTACGATTTACTTAACATTTTACTTATTCAAAAGTTCTTCCAAAATACACAAGAGTCTCTTTCGCCGGACGTCTTTTTTTCAAATCGTCACTCTCCCATGTCGATGCCGTCTCTTTAATATGATATAGCGAGTGAACCACCGCGGTATATCTCCTTTAACTCCACCCACTTTTTCTACTTTTATGTAGTAAAAATTTTAAATGACAATAGCACCAATTCAACAGGTGCAGCGATGCGCGGTCGACCGTATTATTATCTGCAAATTTTAACTATTGTCTGCAACTCTGCGCTGTGTGCATGTCTCGGATGACTGCGACATGTCATAATCCACTCTCGTTTATTGTAGAAAAGGGAAAAAAAAACGATAAAAAAAAACGACAAACAGAACCATACGGGGAGAACAGTCATTCAGTTCACACCACAGTTTACACAACGGTAAAGAGGAGTAAAAACTGTAAAATTAGCGAGGAGAAGAGGTGTTTTGAGGAACCTGGTCCATTATACGTCTGAAACTTGTAGGTAAGTAAGCTTTAGGAAGTTGTGATATTGCGAACGTGCCAGTTTTAGTTAATGTTAGGCCATGCACTTCTTATCTTATATTATAATGAAATCATAATCTAGTGTCCTATGGATTTGTCTTGCTGATAGCATATCGATAACGTTAACGTTAACGGCTCAGAACTGTCTTACGCCTTCAGGCTTCAGTTCTTTGTAACGGTGTTTGGTTTTAACCAGCTCTTGGTAGGTAGAAGTTACAACCGTACAAACGAACAGTACTAGTGGATGTATTGATGGTATTATCGTGAGGTTGACGTGCTGAGATGAGGTTAGTTTAATTGTGCCATTATTTAAGGCCTTATTTAATTAATCAGCTTAAGCGTAGGCTAATCATGTATGGCAAACTTCAGATTTAATTTCATTCACTAAGGGCTTCAGTTCATTGTGCAGCAGTGTAATTAACTCATAACATTGTTATAAATTATGGCTTAGTTTAGTAGAAAAAAGGATCAGGAGGGACAACTAAGTTCCCACCAAGGACCATGAAAAATATATGGGTAGTAGGCCTAATTTAGAATCAGTGACCGGTCAGGGATGTAAAAATATAGCTTAGGGTGATGCAATACAGCCTTTAAAGCCAAAAAATATATCTAGGGCATTCTTAAACCCATTGACATTTCTTGCCATCACTACATCCTCAGGCAACCCATATCCTGGTCACTCATTTACTACCCTGTGAGAAAAGACATAACGACAAATATTTATCCTACTTTGAACCCTCTGGAGTTTAAGACAATGACCTCTTGTAATTTTACGACTTGCAAACTTGAAAAAATCAGAAAATGATAAATTATCAAAATCATGAACAATCTTGTAGACTTGTATCAAATCTCCACTTAATCTTCTCAGCACAAATGAAGTGAGATTTAAGAGACGTAACCTGCTGTTATGGGGGACAACCTTGAAGGTCCTAATCAATCCAGTGGCAGTAGCCCTGCACTGGACTTCCTCAAGTAAATCCTTATCTTTAGAAACATGTGGGTTCCAAGCTTGAACAGCATACTCTAAATGAGGCCTAACCAACAGCATTTAGAGCCTAACAACAATGTCTTCCTTAAGGAAACTAATTTTTTTCTTAATCATACCTAAAATCCTATTTGCTCTTTTAGTTGCCTTCAACACACTGCTTAGCTGGCTGTAAAGAAGAGTCTACTGTAGGTGAACACCTAAGTCTCTTTCAACAGAAACCTCTTTCAGTGACTGTCCATTGAAAGTGTATGAATATATACAGTACCCCGAATTGGCGCACTTAAGGGATCCATCCCCGATATTTTAAATGTCACAAACGAGCCCTTATTTAGAGGAAACGTACCTGAAATGGGTTCATAATCGTGAAATACGTAATTGTGGTTAGATTCAAGAAGGTTAGGCTCACTTCAGTAACGTTGCCACAGTGGTAGCGAGTAATTTTTGACGGAAGCGCCAATTTTGGGGGCTTGCCAACTACGGGGTACTGTATATACCTAAGATTATTATTGCCAATATGCATTACCATGCATTTATCAATATTGAACAGCATTTGCCACTCCTGAAGCCAAGCAAAAACCCTGTCTAAATCCTTCTGAAAACTTTATCATTTATCATTCATCATTTACCAATACTTTATCTCTGAAGGTGGCACAAGTTTTATTTAAAAAATATATCTAGGCCTAATGTTGTAACAAACACACCTTTATTGAAAAGGTACAATGTCGTGCAACAAAATTGATTAAGGATTTGTCTACTCTCAGTTATGAAGATAGGCTTGAAAGAACTAGTTTAATATCTCTTGAAATGTGTAGACTAAGAACTGACCTGATTGGAGTTTTCAAAAATGTTCAGGGAGTGGAAATGTTAATCAGGCAGTATTTTTCAATTGTTGGAAGTTAGCAGAAGAAGAGATCATCAGCTTAAATTCCTGAAGCACTACTGTAAGACTTGATGTTAGAAAGTATTCTTTTAGTCAACATATTATCACTGAATTGAACAATCTACCACAGGAGTCTGTCACTGCTAGAACAGTCAAAGGACTCAAGAACATTATCAGTCCTATTTTCCAGAACAGAAGGCTGCTCTGCATAAGCCAGAAATGGCTGTCTGCCGCAGTTCTTGCCATCCCATCGACATCTTATGCCGGTGGGCTCTTGTAAATTGGTACCAGAATATGCTAACACTGAGTGAAAATTACTAACAGTATATACATGTACATTGCTATCCTACATGTGTTTTAACTTCGTATGCAGGCAGTAGTCTAAGTGAACAATTGTCTCCAGTCGGAAGTTTCATGCACCTTATAATAACATCAATCCCACCTGCAAACAACTTCAGAATAAAACTTAACAAGACCACTAGATGCAACCAAGTGTAGTCTTTTTACTAATTTATTGACTGCATGTGGCTCCTGTCAAATTTGTCCTCTGCACTGGCTGGCTTGTGTGAAAAAGACCATGGGCAGTGTCCACACCGTCTTTTGAGATAAAACTACGTCCACAATCCAAATTACGCGGCAAAGGGCAATTGGTATTGGAATGGAAGAAAGGTCATGTTTATTTACAGATCTATCCCCAATCATATATTGACCCCCAAAATAAATTTATTTTCTTGAAAACATTTCAGGTGAGGTGAAGTGAGATTTGAAATACGGTAAAACAGGAAAATGTGTTTGGAAACAACATTTTTGTTGATGTGGGCAGCTAGTGTTTTGGGCCAAATATTGACAATGTGGCTCTGCACTAACTGATGGTGGAGCTCTGGTAAGAGAGCAGATGTGCAGGCCATCGTAAGACTTTTTTGTGATCCTATCTCAAGATTTTTTAAGGGTAAAGGTATGGCCACACACTGAATAACATAAAGAGATGTAATAGGTGGAAATATTCTAGAGAAATGTAATCCAATTTCTAACTGGTTACTTTTTCATGTTTTTCTCATTGATTGAGAAACTGCAGGCATGAGTATCTCATATAGGCCTAGGTAAATGTAGACGGTAGGTGTACAACTATAGCTGTGAAAATTTTACAGACTTCAGTGTCACTGTCAGTGGGCAATACAGACTGCAGTGAGATCGGAAATCATCAGGGTGAATGCAGTGCAGTGCATCATGTACACTGTATTGTCGCTATCAAGATAATACTGTAGGTAATTGTAAGTGCCCAAAAGTCGATAGGTGTGCATGAAATATGGGATGCATGGATATAGAGGACTGCAGCATAGTGAAGAATGTCGACCTACCGTAAAATACCATTTTTGAACAAGTAGCAACTCCCTGATTTAAGTCAGTCTGCTGTAGACAGGTGGTACTCGAGTGCAGTGCAGTACATTTCCCTATAATACAGTAGTTTCTTGCATGCCCAAATATTGTGCCTACTATATGTCTGTTCATGTATACCTTGCTGTGAAGTCTCAAAGATATCTCATCCAAAGTGATTACAATGATTTTCTCATTAAAAACTCACTAAATGAGCCAGTTCTTAGTGACACTTTTACAAGGAAAAAGATGCTGAAATTTTTATAAGGTATTATGGTCTGCTTTCAGTGCTTTGTGATGCCAGTTGTACTCTGTAACGAAGGATATTCCATATTTCAAACGTGTACACCTTCCCTCAGTCGAAATTGTTAAAACACTAAAGAAAACAAGGAGATTTCTGAATGTAACTGACACGCTCTGAACTGTCCCGATGTTGTATCTCAAAGGGCTCACATTTTAGTACTTTGTGATGTCGGGAGTGGATCTTCATGTGCAAAGCAACGACCTTCTGTTTCCCTGTACATATGTATATTGTTGTTTTCACATAAAATTATTGTCTCACAGACTATCGTTACAAGTTGAAGGTCATGTAACATTGACATTTTGGAGTATTGGCTGCATTCAGCAATGAAAATATTAAAAATAGCCACAAATTCCATCAAAATTTGGCTGATATACAGGCTAATCAGTGTCTCACAGTATCATGAGTAAACATTTGCTAAGAATGCAAGTATGTGACATCAAGAAATTGACTGAAAATGATATGTCTTATGTTAATCCTTTGTTTATGTAACCTTTGTTTCAAGAACATTTGGGAATTTTATATGCCAGGAGGGTGTATTTCGGAAGCATGATTTTCCTTCGAAAATACCAATATCACTTACCGATGTGAAACTCATTAAGTAATTACGAGGAAAAATATTCAGGCTTAACAAAAGAAATACTGACACTGCAATACTCCACGTCATTTGTTTTGCATTTTTCTCAAACTTTGAAAAGTCATAATTAAAAAATGGTAAAAGAAATGAACATACAACAGATTTTCACTCAAGGTTTTACTTTGCCGCTTCTGAATGAAGGGTGCTCTTTTGTAGCGGCGTGTCACACAATTTTTAACAAGTCAGAAGGAAAAGATCAATCTAAAAAGTATACGTATTGACACCCAGGAAGGGATGCTTGTTGGTAAAATGTGAAGTAGACCTACCAAATGATCAAGTGATACTGTCCATGAGGACGAGTTATGTCCCAACTAGAGGCAACGTTGCCTTATCATTACATATGAAACGGTGGTGTACATGGACCAGGAAGGGCCGGTGAAGAGCTTCATATCACTCTCTGTGTTCTGTTTATCAACTTCAGAATCTTCAGTTAGTTACTATTTACATAATAGTAAGACAGCAAATCCTCCAGCTTAGTGTAGATATAAGTGCTTTAGCTAATGTAGGAAATTTTTCATTTTGAGCTGCCATCTTTTCGGATCTTTTTTCACTCTTACTGAGCACAACCGATACATTGTTTGCATTGACCTAATGTTCAGTGTAGGCCTACTGTAAAATGTATTCACAGGTAACTCATATATCTCGGCAAAATTTTGTTCAATAATACACAGTCTTGTCATAATTTAACATTTGACTGTCCAATGAATTCATGGCTGTTTTTAATAACTTACCTGTACCATCAGCTAAACCTGAGAAATTTTGCTCACAATAGACTTCATGAAAGTCACCTTTCGAACAATGGTCTGACTTTGAACAGACAACAGTTCTCAAAATGCCCGCCAACACGTGACTAAACGTTTCCAGTTATTAGATTTTATTAGATTTTGTTTTGCCTTGGGAATTTGAGAATACTACCCACCATCTTCATTTTGCTACAGTCTTAGACAGCACTATGCTTTGGTCATTTTTCATGAAAGACTGTGTGTATTTGGATGAAGTACAGTAGGCTATAAGTACGCTCTTTGGCACACGCTGAGTACACAGCTGGCATTATTCGTTATAGGTTAGTACAGGTGTAGTGACCTCAGTGCCACTGACATTGCCGTCCATGTCAGTAGGGGATTCACAGTTTGTGTCTCCGCCCCACATCTCTGAAACCCTGCACACACCACTGACTGCATGCTGTTCTCTGCAGTGTGAATTGCGACATCACACTGCCAAATCGTTGTTATCCACTCTTGACATCACTTGCCAAATCTCCAGAAAAGCACGACAAGTCGGCCTCAACTGCCGAAAACTAAGTTTCACACAAATTGGGCCTCAAGTGAAATCTTATTACCAAGTTTGGAAAAACGAAGTTTTACATGTCATAAAAATTGTGCTTGACTTTCCTGAAAGCATATCTGCCATCACTGACACCGTATCTTTAAGCTGGAGTACTATCGTATAAACTTGGTTTATCTTGGTAACTTGGTTTTTCCACTGATAAACCAAGTGTATCGAATTAATGGGCGTTTGGCGTCGACAGAGAGTAGAGTATTGGTTAATAAACCTGGTCTTTTGATATGATAAACCAGGTTTATCACTTCATGAGTGCTACACTTGGTCGATCATATTGATAAACCTGGTTTGTCAAATTGATAAAAGTAGGTTTGTCAAAAAAGTTGGCCTATTGGTTGATGACATTGGCTCATTGATGCCAGTGCCCAGTGATTCAAAAAACCTTGTTTATAAGTGGAAAAACCAGGTTTATCAGTCAAACCTGGTACAGTTTGATGGACAGAGACAGAGCTGTGTACCAGGATGATTATCCTTTTAGTTTTTTTTTTCAAATTGTTAACTGCTTGTTGAAATTGCATTTGTGTTTTTACAGCATGTCTACCAGATTTAAATTTTGTAAAATTTAAAACAGAATAAGTCAAATTTTGCTTAAAAATATAAAGACTTTTCTGGTAGAGGAAGACCAGCTTCCAGGCATACAGATTTTGTTCAGCCTTATTGTTGGTGTGCACTGAGTTGATCTTGCATGTTATTCAGTGTATGGATTCCTTAATTCATTATGAATTAATGAAAGTACGAATGAAATGTTTAATTTGTGCGAAATTACAGGCTTACAGCATCATCTTTCGATGCAATCTTAAGAGCATTCATACTGCAATCACTGCGTTGTCGTGCCATTGGTAACTTGCAGTAGAGCTCCAGCTTTCATCATGAAGAACAGTTGTGCATAAATACTGTACATCATCAGCTATAACTGTGCTGCATGCCAGTAAAATATCTCATCCAATATGCACTTTGTGTTTGTCAGTATAGTGTGTCGTCATACCGGTAGTTTTACGTAGTCTGGTTTGTTTTTTAAAAAAAAAAAAAGCTGGAATTATGTACGTTGAAAGTAACGAGTGCTGGACTGGAGGCAGTGATGTTGATGCAGGCAGATTGTGTTAAATTCATCCAATAAAAAAGAACATCTCTATCTGTATAGGCAGGCCGCACTAGTTGCCACAGAAACTTGTGAATCCACATTCTCGCTTGAAGTATGGGGCCCTGTGAAGGATAATGCAGTCACTGTTTTTAAGTCTATATAGTGTCATTGTACATGCATTCACTGCAGAATTACAGTGTTTATGTCTAAAAGGAAAATAGGGGGTTTGTTTTAGAGAAGACTCATATTTTTGAGACCAATGTTTGTGGATGCAGAATGATAGATTATTGAAAATAAGGAAGGACAGTACCCTTCATTCTCTTTAAGATATCAGCTCCTCACAGATAAAAATTTAGTCATTTGTTGCTCAACACTAATTTGTTCACCCAAACATTTCAAATTTCAAATGGTGCATCTTCAATTACTCATCACATGCATAATATTTTTAGGAGATGAAACTTTGGTAGACGTTTATTGATGAGACTGAATGGTTTAACAATGATTACCGCTATTTTCTTTAGTATGTCTTGTTGGTGTACTCTAAATGCCCTACTTCCCTTTAAGGATGTTGTAAAGAATATGAGAAGCAAACCAATGGGACAGGGAACAGGAGTTTCCAATATCTGTATGAAGCTCACTTGGCTCACTACTGCACATGCAAAAGTCTGTTGTAGCAGTTTAAAGTAAATGAAGTGTCACTTACTCTTTGTTAATTGAGAGAGCTATCTGGGTAACATTTTTAAATTACTGTACTAGGAGTAAAGCAATTATCAAACTGAATGCAGATGGGACACCCTAAAGTAAGGGGAGGTCTTTCCTGACCACACCTAGGCTTTTTATTTCTGGTGATATACATGCACTGATGTTATTAAAGAGAATAGGGAGCTGTTATTTAGTTGGAGAGAGTCCACTTCCAAGTGAGGTTTACTCTGCCAAGGTCACACTGTAATCTGTTCTTTGTATCGTTCTTGACATTTCGAAAGGCTTACACAGGTTAATAGGGAGTGAACACAACAACGTATTTGTCGTCTGCCACAGTTAACAGAATTATGATTCAATATGATTTTCCCAACTACTACAGCGTTGTCAGTCGCAAGGAAAGAAAAATAACTTTTTTGGCCTTTCAGCGCTCAGTGACGCATATGAAAATACAACGTTTGGGTTGTAAGGGACAAAACATGAAAAAGAATCTGTATCTTGCCATATATGGAAACTAGGGAAGGTTCTCAGCTATTTCTCCAAAATGAGACTTTTGCCTCTGTAGCTCAAATCTGCAATTTTGGCAGTTCAAACCTACACATCAAACCATTGTTTTAGAGAACAAAAAAAAAGGAAAGAAAGAAAGAAGAAACACCCTTGAGCTGATTACACAGCTTATCTTCAACTCAATTTGAGGGGTGTTTGGGAGACATTAACTGAATTTTCCTGATTGTCCCCATCTAAGTAACAGCTTTTTGGATAGCCTGAAGTTGACATTGACACTGCTCTTACTGTCATGTAGCACTGAATGTTACAGTACATGCAAAGAACGTGGCAATTTTTAAATTAAAATGGTGTGTACAGTACAAGGTCACAATGACAGATAGATGTGCAGTAAGCACAGGCAAGATGTGTGAATCTATACATCTATACATGTACCAATAAATAAACAAATACCCCATACAGTACTTAGAACATCAATGACTCAGAACAAAAAGTTTATCATTGCAAATGAATTGGGATTGTGTTTATGTTTTGGACTTGCTCTTTTTATTGGCAAACTGTGTCTACATGCACGCACATGCTGTGGGAACGTGCTTTTGGTACTGTAATTTCCTTCTAAAATTGGCTCAAAGTGGTGAAGGTGATCTGTGGGATCATCAAAAAAATTTTTTTTACTTCTGAAATCTGCTGAAAGCTGTCAGAGTTTTCAGCCATGTCGAGGGGTCAGTGGGGATTAAATTTGCAAAGCAGACATGCTTTACAATCTCGTTCAAAAGAATAGGTGCACTTTGCTATATTCTTGAATATCAGTTCTGAGGATTTTTAACTTGAAATCCTGTGCCCCTTCTCAATGTGGCACAAAGGGGGTGAGTGTATTGTACAGGTATGTGGCTATGCTGTCAACTGTAATCCTGTTGCCCACATTGAAAAGCGATACAGGTTGTCCTAAGGAGTTCTGTGTATTACAGATCGTGGGTCATATGTCCTTTGTGCCCAAGGAGGAAGTCCTTCAAACTACTTACTGGAGTTTCTCCTTGACTTAAAAAAAAAAAAAAAAATGTTTCAGTGGGGGAGGGAGGTGAATGTTGGGGATAGTGCAGTGGTTGCACACTGAGGGTGCAAAAGACAAGGACACAGTAAAACGTCAAAAGTTAAATCGGTTCCAACGTGAACTTTTTTTCATAGGCAAAACATTACCTTGAAGGCTTTGATATTCATTACCAAATTCTATACATACATAGAAGCAAAATCAGCACTTACTGTTGGGTCAAGAAAATGCACAGTAAGCCCACCACCAGGTCTAAAATACAGAATAATTTGTACCCAAAATGTAGACAAGCTGAATAGGCCATTTCATCTAATTTTGTGAAAAAGGTCAATGTACAAATAATGATAGAAATTTCTACTTTGCACAAGAAAGGAAGTTGTGACTTTTCTTTTTTTTTCAAATTTTTCTTCTGTTATCATCATTACATGTCATGTTCTCTTATGCCACCTTTACTAAAACAATGTGACATTTTAGTTGTTTATTTTTTCTTCTTGTCTTCAAAGTAATTATTTTGCTCAAATGATTATTTTGTTAATTCATGCATGTGATTGGATTAGCACCATTGTTCAGCTGTAGCTGTACAGCTTTCATTTCCTTATAGCGGAGCTTTCACATTGTCAAGCCTTTCTGCAGTGGAAGTAAGTGAATAAGATTGTAAGTCTTTATCAAGAAATCACAAAACTAATTGAGTTCCATTTTATTTCAGCATTAAAAAAAGGGGGAAAAATAGAGAAAAATAGAGAGAAGATTAAATACCTTGTACATAAAAAATACAGTTAAAAAAAAAATGCAGAATATCACATGTTTAAAAATAGCTGTACTCAAAACAAACAGATAAAAATTTCAGTGAAATGAAAGTACTGTACTGTAATCAGCAATGTATGTACGTCATGATCCATACTGTAAGGAGATAACACTAGCTATTTCCTAGTACGTTTCTTGGCAAGATGTAGTGCAGCTGTCACAAAAAGGAATGAAGAAAAGAAAAACAAAGGAATAGCAGGAAGCTGGGGGTTGGAGGGGTAGGAATGGGAAATCCAAGTTTAGTGTGCTGTAGTATGTATCACAAGAGGAGAATAGTATAGTGTAGTTGTTTGCAAACAAAGAGTTAAGGAACTAGAAAAGAATTTACCCAAAGAAAAAAAATGAAATCATCCAAGGTGAGCAAATTGGCTGCACAGGTCATCCATGTTATTTCACAGGATGCACTGTATGCCGAGGGGCACTACGGCCATCAGCAAGATCCTGTTAGTCATGGCTATGTATGCTGCCTGTTATTTTGAGTCCTGCGGTACCGTAGACTTAACCTTTTCTTTCATTTTCCTAAACTTGCAGTTTATGGATACCAATTTTCAGTGGAAATTTGTACTCAGTATAGGTTAGTAAATTTGCAAAATGATTTCAACTGTATAAATTTGACTTGATTTCTGTTATGGATTGCCAGAGAGTTGCCAAAGTTTGCCGTGTGTACTTTTATGGTTTTAAAAAGTTAACTTTGAAATTTTGTATGATAACATACTGTACCTTTACCTGATTTGGATAAGGCACTCTCAGTTTACAGTTTCATATGCTCTTTCTATCACAAGTCCAAGAAAGAAAAGGAAAAGGCATGTCTGCTATGGAGATAAATCTTTACAGAGTGACATTTTTCTGGCAGAAATAAAGCCATCCGTAACTGTATTTGGTTGAAGTTACATACTTGTCAGAGAGTCTTTTACCCCATTTTGGGGTTGTAATTACAGACCTCAAGTTTTCATGAATTTGTGTCATTTGGAAAAAAATATAAATGCAAATGAGATTTGAAAAACTTTATAAATATAAGCTTTGAGTCGTTGCCACTTTGCCTCAAACTTGAAGATATAAGCAAATATGAAATTTGGACAGCTCTATTCAAACCACTACAAAGGGTAACTGAAATCCTTTTGTGATTACAGACCTTTTAAAAAAGTCACTGTGAAAGAAAATTAGCAGGTAACATGTTCAGTGAGGCAAAATCTTGCTACTGTGGAAGTCTTTTTTTTTTCAGGCTTACTGCATTTGATTGAAGTTAGGTGCATGTGAACTAAATTGACTGTTATACATATGGGCTACACTGTCATTAAATTTTGCATGACATTGTACAGACAGTGTAGCATATAATGCTCATTGAGCATATGTGCCATCAATCATGCTCCAACTGAATAGTACCAAAGTCAGATTTCATTGTTTGAGCTGTATTTTTAGCAGTCTCTATGAGTCTTCCAGTCATAGTATACTGTACCAATACCAGTCTGGCTGAGCCTACTAAAGTACTCACATTGCTTCAGACTTAAGTTCTAAGATGTACAGATAGTACTTGGTGGGGATTTTCTCATTCCCAAGTAGTTCAAAGTTCAAACAACCCATGGTTTGGTCGGAAAAGTTTATAGTTTGAAAGAAAAACTCTTATAGTTATTTTTTTTTTGGTGGGGGGGGGAGATGGTGGTGGTAACACACGTTAATGGTTTTAACCACAGTTAATTGTGGTGCTTACTCTATACTGTACAGGAGGTATGTGTATGATGCTGCATTAAAGATGCACAGGCCGCCCTGTGGTAAATCCCGACATTGTGGATTACCGATGACAGCATTGGAAATGGTATCCCGACACTTGTTTACGACTTAGTAACGAAAAAGTTCAAGAATGTTGGGGAATTCAGCAAATAATGTACTTTCTACAGCCAGAGGTCAAAGGTGTCAGGGATTTGAGTTAACCCATATACTGTACTGTATGCACCAAATGTGATCCTTGGATTTTGAGACACTGCTGGTCTTCAGAGAAATGCTGCAATAAGTGCAGTGTTTGCAGTACAAAATGTGAAACAGAAAGAGCATACTACAGTAGTATACTTTGGCAGTTGGTGCTGGTCTTTTGTGGCCTTCATGCCTTTTGTCAACTTGTTCCTCCTATACATTCATTTCTGTATGGAGAGGAAAGAATGTACACCATCATGTGGAGAAAACAATTCTTTCCCCGCAGCTGGCTATAGCTGTACGTCAAAGTTTGGTACAGAACTGAACAGTTTACACTATTACTCGGAATTACCAGAGCATTGTATACAAATGACACCTATAGGCTAGAACTGATTTATCATATACAGAGGACCATGGGGAAAACCAAAAAGTAGTTTGACCAAAGAAAATTTCACAATTGACAGACTGTGAATTCATACCTTGTTGAATAAGTGCTACAGTATGAGAAGTGGTGCCAACTTGAATGACTTTTTTTTGTATGGTGGTGAGTGTTTACAGTACACTAGCTTAATGCATGGAATACTGTATGCACAGTTTAGTGGAGTGATGAATTAGAATGGAAAACTGGAAGGGTGAGGCCAGCTTGCTGGTTAGTCTTGAATTGTTCATTTGAGAATTTCTTGAAATAAAGGTTGAATATATTTGATGAATACAGACATGATGAATATCTGTAAGTACTCAGCAGAGCAAGTACTTTTAATAGTACCTTTCATTCCACAACAGAAAAATGTGTACTATTTTTCATAGTGTAGGAACTTAAAAAAGTAGTCACTCATCACCCATGCTCCTTTTAAGTTAGGGGTCAGCAGAAGTCTCAATTAATTCTGCTCTGTGACATCAAATTTCACAGCTTGCACAGGGGGCCCAGGTGTTTTGATGTGGAGGAGTTATAGAGCGTGGGAGGGACTAAAGGGAAATGGTTGGGAGAATTGGAACTGTCTTTGAGTGACTGCTTTTAAGCAGAGATGTGGAACCTTTCCCACCTCTCAAAAATATGACAGTTTCCAAACAAGGATGCTTATCACTGTAATTAGTGTGCTATACTGTGCATACTGAAATGTGTGGTTGATGGGATTGAATATTGCAGTTAAGTAGTTACACATGTGCAGACCGGCCAATCGTCCCGATGTTCGCAGGACATCCCGATTTGTACCACAAAAACGTCTAAAAAGTAGGATGTCCCAATTTCATCTATTTTCATCAAAATAAAAGCAAAAAAAAACAAAAAACACAAAGAAGAACAAAAAGCATGAAAGACTTTTGTAGTAATCATTTTAATGTAAAATACATGCTGTAAATACTAAGCACCTGTGTCAATTTTGACCCTGGTGTACAGTGACCCCTTCTTTGGTTGCCAAATCATGGTTCAAAATTTGATTCACTTGACTTCTTCACACGTGAACCAATAGTGCCAACGAACTAACTAAGTGGTTGGCGCGGAGCGTATATCTAGCTTTTCAAAACCCCTCCGATGGGTCAGAAACAGCACTTGCTATGTGTTCCAAGCTGCATGTACCCAGCCTTGAAATTAAGGATCTCACGTCTACGATCTCAGTCTCAATTTATGAATCCAAATTTAGGAAAAATGGTAATACATACCACATAGGTCGAGATGATATAAGAATCATAATAAGTTATGCAGTCTCTTTCAACTTTCATATGGAGTATCCTTTGAACAGTTGGAAAATGTTAGGGAGAATCTAAAATGGAACTTTTTAGGGGTGAGTTTTTCTCACCCATCCTACTGTGGCTAGTGACTGTCTGCAAATGTACAGTTAGATTGATTTTGACTGCATTGAGGTTGGATAGAATTGGAAGTCATGAGTTTGTATCGTTTCCTCGTAACACTGTTACTTTTCAAGTATTTCAGTTTAATGATTGAAGAAGGGGACATACTGTTGATCACCCATTTTAAGCTCAATATATTAGATAACATGCAAAACAAAAATAATTTGGATAAAAAAAATGTGAAAATGTTACTGTAAGGATACTACTTTTACATCAATAGCACATGTGTAGGCTATGCTCTAGGAGTCTTCGTTACATGTTAGGCACCGTCGAAAGTCCCAAGCCTGTGGGGAAATTTGCTTATCAAGAGAAAGCATATTTGTGATGAACAAAGATTGTAAATATGTCGTGAATGGTTTATGGTTTTTTACACTATGTGATTTAAATGTTTTTGGTATTCATGACCAACCTGGATAGGTTTCGACAGTACAAGGGGTACTTATGCAGAGAGCAATACCTACAACTTTAGAGATCGAACCATACATTTTGTGACTGAGATCTCTTACTTTCAGTCATCTAGAAATGTGCATGCAGTTGTCACAGATTCCAAACACCATCACCAAAATAATTTCAATACGCAATGTTACTTTTCAAGTTGAATGGGATTTATGTGTTAGATCAAATTGCTCTTAAGTGCATTAACAGAAGTTTCAGCCAATCACACCCACTGTCGCAAATAGATTTTGTATTTTTCGAGCGGGTGGGCAACGTGAAGCACCATTGTTCAGTGTTCCACAAAATATTACTTTATTTTTTTTTATTTTTTGTTGGGAGAGTGATGAAGACAGGCCATCCTAATGATGGCTGGATGGGTCTACGCCTTAAGCGTTGCTGTCCACTACTGTATATCTGTTGATTAAAGCAAGAGTTCTTGTTCTTTTCCCTGGTTACTGGAGACATGCCTGCAGACTGGATCATGCCCTCCATCAGAATGTGACTGACAGCTTGGAAGAGGTATCATTTCCCTAACAGTCATATTGCACCCAGTTTTCATTGGCCAGTTACAAGTCTGTGTGTGTGTGTGTGTGACTGTGTGTGTGGGGGGTGGGCTGTAATTGGACACATGGCTCACTGCTGGGTGATTCTGATTGAAAGACCACTGATATCAGAAACATGGAAGTGAAACTGAGAGTGCTGCAAATGCTCTGCTAGCTTCAAAAGCAGAAGCTTGTGCCAGACACATGTATAATAACCCATATTCATGATTGCATTTGAAAGTAGTAAAATTCACATCGTAGACATATACTTACCCCTTGCCAAGAATACTCAAGGTTTTTGAGTCAGCCGCCTTTGCAAGAGGCAATAAACAGCGGAGCTTTCCAAACAACAGCATTAGAGGCACTCGAGCAAAAGGCAAAGGAGGGCGGGGTAGGCCTTAGAGGGTGCGATGCTAAAATTGGTTTCAAGGACGATTTGAATAGGGTCAGATGTATGCATTAGTGAGGCAAGGGGTAAGTATAGCACTTGTGAATACCCCCCACCAGGAAGTTGTGGGGAGACTATTTTTTATTTGAGGATTGCTTGTAACTAGTGTATACTATATGTGGCCCTGCTTATTGTGTGCTAAACTAAAGATGCAATAATTAGGTAACCATAGAGCTAGGCTACACATTTGTCATTGGTACTGTACAGGCCTCCTGTCACTGATAGGCCACCCTCATGTGAACAAAGATCTGGATGGATTTTCTGCTTTAGTTTATTCCCTAGTTCACTTACATCCCCAAATTTCAAAAGGATTACTGTAACAATACATGCATTGATGAAATATATATGGTGGAAATCTTGTAACATCTTTACAATTGTATTCTGCCTGTATCTACTGAATGCTTTTCATCAGAAATAAGCTCAACATTTTCATATATTAGTATTCACAAGTTCTGTAATGTTGAAGATTTGAAGACTCAAAAAAGACATCCTTGCATGCCTAGAACTGCCAAGACCCATGAGCTTCCTGGGGTTTTGACCCCTGCATCCCCACCCAGGCATTGCCCATGGAACCCCACCATATTGGTTTTGTGCTCACCATGAGTGAAGTACACACTGCTTCTTTTCTTGGTATCATGTCATCCAACATTTGGAACTTGAAAGGTTAATTGCGAGGTCTGCATGTGTCTTAAAGTGAAAACTTGGCAGATCTCCAGCATGCATTCTCTTTTTTTCTGTCCAATGTTGCATCATTCCTTTATAGTGAATTAAAAGTGTCTAGAGACAAATTAATCCATTTGCTTGCTTACCTGCTATATTTTTCATTAGTTAAATGTAATACTCACACATGTGTTCATACTGAAGAATCAGGAAATACTTCTTTATCTAAAAGCGTATGTCAGGCCTGAGTTCAACCTAAATCAGAACTGGCTGCTTTACCCTGAGATGACAATTGATTTTTGCTCTGCATTTGTTTACTGTATGGACATTTTTTATTTTTGCTTGAGTGCCCTCCTTTGGATAACTTAGTAATTAGTGTATGTCATCTGTTGTTGAAGGGCTCTATTCATGTAAAAGTTCACTCTGTCTGTTTATCAATTTCAATCTTAGTCCAACCATTGTGAGGATCATTGTACACATTCACGTCATTGCCAAGGACTTCTGTGGTGAATGCTGTTATTGCTGTGTAAAATATGCCGCATACCGTATATACTGTAGGCTACATGAAGACAAAATCATACGTTGAATGATGCATATTTCATGCAGCAGTGTATGTGTGTGTGCATGTGTAAGTGTGTTTGTGTTTGTAATGGCTACCTTGCAAAACAACATCTCAAGACGGAAAGCTTGGCAGGCTTGGGATAATCGTAATCATTAAGTTGTAATAAATTAAAATCAATTACAGTTTTAAGTACCTGTAATCGATTACTTTTGTGAAAATTAAAAAGTAATCGTAACTGTAATCGATTTCAATGGCAAAGTAATCATAACCATTGTGTAATTATGATGACATTGACAATTTTTTTTCAATTGGTGTTTCTTACTTCTTCTTACTTGTGTTGGAGTGACTATAGCTAGTTTCTTGCTTATTTGGCTGCTCCAGCAAGCAGTCTGAGTGAAAAGTGCAGGGGATTTTTAATATCTCCATTTTGATATGCTTTATTCTCCTCTCGATGCAATCAGGGAGTTGTAATTTAGGAGAAGTTACAACTGAAATGTAAAGTGATTTCATGCGTAGGCAAAAGTAAAAACATTGAAATTTGATGTCCAAAATGTTAGTAAGGCTTTTAAGGTAGCCATTTAGACAATTTGGGAAAATAAATAGGTTTCAGCTGGTTATTACTCTGTCATACGATTTCAACTTCTAACATAGCGACAAAAAGTGTAAGATACGATACTTGGTTGACAGTTTTCATTCACATCAACGGTGTACTTCTTTCAACAAGCCAATGGGAAGTATACTAGTATTGAATATTCAGTTAGTCAAAACAACTCAGGATTACTAATGGTGCAATGATGTGATCAGTTTGTAGGTTATTTGTAAATACATTGCTTCTGTTACCAAATAACTGCAATTCCTGACATCGATGAAGGAACAAAGAATTGGGAAGTATGTTTTTGATTCACCAGTGACACCTGTGCTTACGTAGGCTCTTGTTTTAGGACCGTTAATTTTCAAAAGTGAATTTTGTTTTTTTAATCCCACTATGCCAATCTCGTTGCTTTTCAAAATAGTTGATGCCATTTTTGTTCATTAAAGATGTGGTCTGTCTATGTGCAACCATGCATGTACATTTAAAGATAAAGAAAAAGTTAAGATCAAACATGATCTTATCCTTCTGCTTCTTCAGCACACATGCAATCACTCTAAATTTATGCTAATTCTGTTCTTATCCAGTTTGATAAGAGTTCCAATTCATAAGGGATGAGAACAGCTTAATGCACCCTCTCACTTTTGTGTGTTACATCAAATCTTTAGTTTACCCAACTTTTATTCACACAGGTCTGCTTCAATACTATGAAAAGGATTCCTTAGAACAATGCTTTGACGGCAACATTGTCGCTGACTTTCAAGATAGGACTTACGTAGGGCTCACAAAATCACTGATCATCTCTCCCAAGTCATGATAGACTGGCATATAAGAATAAGGTGCAGGGCTCATGGCATGTATGCACATGATTAAAATGGACATAAGAGCATAATTTACTGCAGAACTTTCATCAGTTTCTGCAAAATTTCACAAGTTGCATTAGGTCTACCCATGTTCAACAAGTTACACATCCTGAGACTAGTCTTCTATGATAAACAATATAATGAGACCAAGAAGGTGAAAACTAATTTTTGATTCCTTGTCCAAGGCAAAAGGAATCAATGTGTTGGTGATGTTGTGTGTGGTCATATTGAGTAGATGATAACTAATGTTTTTAGTGGAGATCAAAAGGTCAGTTGATTTCACTAGAGGTCAAATCGTGAAACCTTTGTAAACACCATATAAACACTATATTTCAAGAAGTATAGCCATCACTAATGTCATACTTTTTGTGTGGGTTGGTCATATTGAGTAGGCGATTATTACTATTTAAGGTAGAGGTCAAAGACAGACCACCGCAAGTAAAGTCTTCCTGGAGAACACTGCTTTAAAATATTGTGCTAAATTGTAAAAGTTACAGATAAGAGCATCATAGCCTCCATAGTTGTCCATTAAACTCTGTTCTGTATGTTTTGTTAATACAGATGTAAATAGTTTCAATAAACAACAAAAGATGTAAGAAAGAATGTAATCATGATTGCAATTATGATTACATTGCAATGTAATTGTAATCATAATTGATTACCTTCATATTGTAGACATATACTTACCCCTTGCCTCACTAATGCTTACATTTGACACTATGCTCAAATTGTCCTCGAAACCAATTGTGCTACCGTACCCTCTTGATTATTTCTATTTAACCTGTAATCATATTTGTAAAATCTAAAGTGAATGCAATTGTTATCATTTACATTCAGATGTCATTTTCCCAAGCCTGAAGCTTGAACAGATCTGATATTAGGAAATAGGTGTATCACACTGAGTAGAAGAACCCTATTGTTTTTGGTGGAGGTCAAAGGTCATTTGGGGTCAACAGTGGTCAAAATGTGAAAATTTTGTAAACATGAGATCTCAAGAAGGGAAGGTTAGATGAATCTCAGGTGAACAACATTGAGTACAAGATCCCTATTGATTTTGGTGAAGGTCGAAGGTCATTTGAGGTCATGAGGGGCCAAATTGTGAAAAACCTTGTAACCTTGGTATCTTGCTTAGGAAACCTTAGACATATTGGTGTATCTCATTGAGTACAAGAACTCTTTCATTCAAGGATCACTTGAGGCCAACAGGGATCAAAATGTGGAAACCTTGGAAACATGATAACATGAATGACAAATCTCATATTTGGTATGTAGGTGAACCATATAGAGTGCAAGATCCCTATCGGCGTTGGTGGAGGCCAAAGGCAATTTCAGGTCAACAGGTCTCAAATTGTGAAAACCTCGTAAACAAGATGTCTGAAGAAGGAAAACTTGGACAGATGTCATATTTAGCATGTAAATGCATCTCTTTAAGTAAAAGGACTCTTGTAGTTTTGATAAAGGTCAAAGGTCATGTAAGGTCAACAGGGATCATATTGTGAAAACCTTGTAAACATGGTATCTTCATAGAAAAGCTTGGACAGACATCATATGTAGTTTGTTGGTGTATTACATTGAGTAAAAGGTTCTCTATTTATATTGGTGGAAGTCAAAGGTCATTTGAGGTCAACTGGGTCAAATTTTGAAAACCTAGTCTACTGTACATGGTATCTAAACAAGGAAAGCTTTGGCAGATCTCATGTAGTGCGTAGGTGTATCTCATTGTGTGCAGGAATCCCATTCTCTTGTTGAAGGTCAAAGGTCATTTGAGGTCAACAGAGTTCACATTCTGAATTCTTGTAAACCTCATATCTTAAGAAGGTAAGCTTGGGTCGATCTCATGTTTAGTTTGTACGTTTATCTCGTTGAGTGCAAAACATTTTTAACGGAGGTCAAGATCAGTTGAGGTCAACAAGGGTCATATTATGTAAACTTTTTAATCATGATAAACCTAAAGAAAGGAAGCTCGTACTGATCTCATATTTCATACCGTAGGAAGCATATAGGTAGCTTTTGACACATCCCCTTGTAATGTCAGATTCAGAAAAAAAGTCTTCATAATAGCATCATCGAAACTACAATGCATTTGTCTATTCTGGTTCTATTTTTCAGGAAGATTAAAGCCACTGTCATGGAGCACGCACTGTTCTTTTCTTTGATACTCTTGAGCATAATCCCGACATGCAGCATTGCACAAGACAGTCCTCGTGTCAAGAGTTCCAGTAATGGAAAGTTACAATTTACCGACTTCCAACCATTTTGCGAATATGAGGCACCCAACATCCTCAACACACCACCGTCATCTGCCTCTTTTGGGAACATAGCTGCAAATTTTATCAGGGCTGTAGCTCCTGGATCATTGGCAAGTGTTCTGGAAGGTGAGTATTCAATTGAAAGGGCAAAAGAAATATTAGTGAGAATTAAAATCGACATTTTAAATGAAAGAGAAATTTGTAAAATCCGTGTAAGCATACTGTTTCTATTAGCTGTGCATGTTCAGACTGACAATCATATACAATCCTTGGAATCCTTTTGCTTTTTCTTTGCTGTGGATGTAAGTTATCCTGTGAAAGACGTGGTTGTTTATCCACCATGTGCTTTTCCATTTTTCAGTGTGTATTTTTTTGTAGTTTATTTTCCTCAGTGCTTCTGCATGGTATTATGGTGCATTCCCAATATGAATGTCCAATGATTGTAGTTACCCAAGTCTCAATTCTGACCACACATGTGCAATAGTGACTGGAAAATGTTATCTGTGACAAGTTGTGTCTCCATACTGTTATTTGTAGGCTCAATCCTAGTTAGATGAGTACATTTTCAAACTACAAATGCAATGATAACACTGAGCACACGCATTTAAACCATCTGAAAAATCAATTTGCTCTTGAAAATATAAATTTACGCCATCTCTTCATCAGTAATTAGCAATCAGCACACCTCTTTCTCTAACGATGAAATCCCAAAATTTTCATTAGAAACATTTTAAGAATATAAGTTACTGTACAGCACTGTGAGTTTGCTTTGTTCATCACTTACCTGTCTCCACACAACTATTGCATGCCCCACTACTATGCCAGAAACAGCTGGTAACCTTTGCCGCTACCTCTACCTGAACCCCAAGTGGACTTAGCACTTCTGCCCAAACTGCCACTCAAAAAGCGCTAGATGCTGAAGTGATGTCTATTTTTTTTTCACGTTTTTGGATTTACTGCATGTTTGTAAGGATTCTACTTTAGTGGGCAACCTTACTTATCTGTGTCAGAAGCCCCACAACCCAGATTCTGATAAGTATCCTTCACTGAAAAATTTTAAAAAAATTTTTTTTTGGAAAAATATTTTAACCATCACTGACCTCTCATTCCATTCACACCCTTTTGATAGGGGGGAGGGAGTTCTGCGAAATCCTTCCCTCCCTTGCCTGTTGGAGGATATTCAGAGGTTCCTCTCCCCATTCATGTGTCTGTTTCCCCCCTTTTTGGTTTCGATAGAATCATAACCCTCGTAATCATGCAGGTACTGTTTACATATGTGTATGTGTGTGCATGCATGCATGTTTGTGATGCCTTCATTGTTAATGCAATACCTCAAGGAGGGAAGCCTTTACAGATCTCATATTTGATATGTGGGGTATGTGTAAGACTGCCTCATCCTTTGCGACTCTTAGGAAACTGGAAAGAAATTTAGGGATGACAATTGAACTCTTGTAAGACATAGGCTGGTTAGTCAACGTCCACAAGTCCAACTTTATACTGTCGCAGACAGTTCAGTCCCTCGTGACTCTTGTGACTCTTGACTAAAACCACAGGCCTTGCAGTACCCACAGAAACCAGAATCATACTGTAGACCTATGACAAGCTGTGGTGATACCCCTGGATCGACCCTGTCTCCTTGTGGGGGACTGGCACCGAGCTCTGGGCCTAATGGGCAACATCGTCAACTACTGTACAGCTGCGGCCCAGCCAGATGCACCTTTTAAGATGTTGCAAACCCGCGGTGCACAATCTGAATGTCTCAGTCCTTGAGCTCGTGTGCATTCGGAAACATGTCAGCTGGTGGCTCGCCGACATCTTCTGGACCAAGGGAGTTTCATTTACCGTTCAATGTCCATCAGTGTCTGCATCAGCAACTACCGACACTGGTGGGACCAAACAGCCTTGGGGAAGTGGTCAAATACGGAAAGTTCCCTACACATCAACCTTTTTAAAGCTGGAGATAAGTGGCCATGGGCCTCAGTGCTTTTGCAAAAGACCACATGGGACCAGTACAGTCTTCTCTGACAACAACGACAGCACCTTATATCAACCAGCAGGGGGAACGCACTCTCTTCCACTTTGTAGAGTTACTTGGTATCTACACTTATCTACACCTGTACTAAACTGGTGTCACCAAAATGGTAGTTTTTGTGTGTCACATATTGCGTTAAAGGAGTACATACTTAAGTGGACACACCTGTTGAGAGCTGAGCCAAATCCAAAACGAATGGGCCCCGTCAAGCAAGATTTTCAACAGGGTTGTTTTGACCTGAATCAAGCCAATTAAAGTCACAAAATCATGGTTCTTATTCAAAAAATAACACTTTAAATCAGTTTACTTTATTTAAATCACTGTTTTTTATTGAAATCATGATTTCTTTAAGGAATGAAAAAAAAAATCGACAATCTTGGTTTGCAACCACGTCTTTAGTCTTCTGGGTCACCCCCTCGTAGACCTGTTCTTGACTTCAGAGAACGCAAAACTTCCAACGTTCTGCATGAGGAATTTCCACCCTCAAGAACGATGTTTTCTGGGGACAACCTAGACATGTTCGCATTTTTTCTTGTCTCACCTGGACAGTGTTGAACAAACTAAAGCACTAGAGAGCTAGAATACTCTTCAACGCTCCATTGTGACCGAGGTGGCTGTGATTCCCAGAACTAGGAGCATTGTTAAAGCATTGCCCAGTCATGCTCCTGTTGTGGCTAGACACTGTATCACAGAGGAAGGATGCCAATGGAACATAGCGAGCCTCCTTTTGACTGTGTGGAAGTTGTCAGGCTCTCTCCTCTGATCGTAAGGATTTTCTTCAACAGTTGTTGACACTGCGTCAAAGTCTGGAAAAATCTCCCTAGTGGTCCAGGTACAAGGACTGGTGCTGCGATCAACAAATCAGCCCAACCTCTGCTCCTCTAACAGCCATTCATGATTGTCTTAACTCCCTTTCCCTGGAGGGGAAGCAGATTGCTACAATCAAGAATTCAAGATTAGCAATTGCAGTGATCCCAGATTGGTTCCTCGGAAGTAGGAGGAAATCACATCACAAATCTAGTCAGAGGCATGGCCAACACTTGGCCATCGACCCTAGGTTGCTTCACCAGTGGGACATTAATTCGGTTCTGAGGGACCTGACTTAATTCGGTGAGGCTGGTTGCCGATATGTGGTTTCTTTCAAAGAGCCAGATGTTACAATTTATTCCAGGTGACATCCTCCTGCTGCCAGAACGTTCATCAGTATCCTCCATTCCTCATGGTGAAAAGTGCCTTGTTCAAGCACTGATGGGAACTGTTTTGAATTTCATCCTTCTAAGACCCTGTGCACTTTGATGTCGAAAGATCCTGTGCCAGACGGGGTGAGGCTTCCTAACACCACATGTACCACAGGGAGAGGAGAAAACCAGAAGACACTACATGCGGGGAGTCGCAGTTGAGGATATCATCAAGGCAGCGACTTGGTAAACACCATTGACTTTGGTCGCTTGCTGTCGTTTGAGCACCCTGGCTTCAGACTCAGCTTTTGGCAGCTGTGAGGTTCGACGGGGTAGGTTCCTCCTGTCGTACCCCCACCATTATAGCTGTGCCTTAAAAGCAAAGCAAATATGCCAAAGCTAATCTGGTTTGGATATTTACAAGCGACAGAATTATCCTTCCCGTTGCCCACCCCATTCGTGTCGGCACTGCATAACCTCGACAAGGATGGACTGACTGGTTGCCACAATTTTACAGACTTGTTGGGGGTCTGTTATAAGTTTCCTTTTTCTTCTTCACTGACCATCCATAGCTACAACTACTTCATTGCTCATCAATCGTTAAGGTGAGACATTGTTCTTACGCTTGCCCCTTGTGGGTAAGGTCGTTATTTGTTTTGTGTTTTTGATGTGTTTTGCTACAGAAAGTAACAGTTTTGTACTGCAAGTTTAACACCTGGTTCTGTCGATCTTGCTCTAGGGTAGCAGATAAACATTTTCTCAACAGCAGGCTTGTACCTGTTGTACAGTATTGTTGCCTGCGGGTTAGCTTTGCTACCTGCATTACCTACAGGAACTGCTTTACCCGGCTGTTGATGGGTTCATCGTGTGAGGTAGCCAAACAGTAGCTAGCACATGACATGGTGCCCCTGCCCTTTGGAACCATGAGGGGACAGTATTTTTGAGAAGACGTGGCATTTTGGGAAGCAAGCTCTAGTCCACTTTTGTAAGGGTGAAGGTAGAGAGAGGTGATGTCAAAGGTTACCAGATATTTCTGGCACAGTGGTAGGACTTGCATCAGTTGTGTGAAGACAGGTTACTTTGTCATGTGTAATTATCCAAAACTAGGTGAGTATATATCAAGATGATTGTCACTAGTTACCAGGATAAAGAATGTAGTTCTCGAATCTCCACTATCATCAATGATTGAACTTTACTTAAGTCTAACTTAAGCCTAAGTGTTGTTTTCCTTCTTGTTTTTGCTACTGTAGAAATTAGTCTGGAAATATTAGCTTCCCCAGAGGGAGGACAGTATATTCAAGAGGTAAGTAAATTTCCAGTTTTGTAATATTTACTTTGTCAACACAATGTAATTCATTCATTCAATATTAGTTAATCTAATATTTTATTTTGTACTGTACCTGCCTTCACCAGTTCACACTATACTGTGTAAGAACCCCTATACTGTTTCAGCCAGAAGCACCAGTTCACACTTCACTGTGTAAGACTCCCTATATTGTTTCACCCAGAATTGTGGCTTAGCTATATAGGGCTATGGGAGACCAAGATACGCACCTTTGTGCACATAGATTTGCTTGTAGTTTCTTAACCAAGTTTGGTCACATGACACCAACTCCATTTGTGAAGTTTACTTTGCAGAGTCTTTTCTCTTCTATTCATTTTGGTAGCCTTGAACAGGCTCATTGAGTTGGTTCACAAACAGTTATGATATTTTGTCACACCTGGTAAGTCTCACTCATATTCATGGCTAGGTCACACTAAGAGATTCTGAAACACAACTGAAGCACTAATGATTGAGTAATTCACTTCATCCAAATCCAAGAGCAGACACTTTTTACCATAAGGTGTGCACCTTACGCGCAACCCCTGTTCTGAACCACTTAACTGTGGAATTAAAATTGTAGCTTACATCCCACTGCGGATTTTATTTTTGCAGAAATGCCTTTTTTTCATGAATTTAGCACTTTTAACACAAGCAAATCCTGACACTATAAACATTCAGCCCCAAAACATGTTATGACAATATTTTCCTGCTTTTTTGAAGCAAATAGATACCAAAGATAGCATCTTCGTCTTATCATTAAGGTTTTTTGTAAATCACAAGTCCCCCTCAAAATCCTGCTCTTCTCCATTTTTCTTAGTTGCTACTGGATTCCAAATTTTAAAGCTGCAAAGCTTCTTAGGTAAAAAATCCTGCTTTTCTTAAATAAAGGTGTGGGGGACATTGCACTTTTAAATTGGGTTCAAGAAAATACACCATGTGGCCTTTGTTGAGAGGAGTTCAACTGATGCAGCCAGCTCAAGAACACTTTCGTTCTTCTTAGATGATCAACGCACAATTTGAAGACATATATGCCAGTCCTATGGCAAATAGTCCACAGATAATAGGGCTGAAATGTTCCCTGTACACAGCAAGCGATCTTTCAAAGGTGTAAATGTTGATTAGCTAGGGGTTATGGGATGTAGTTTCGTGCATTTATTGCAGGACGTATCTGGCTCGCGCAGTAGCCTGTCAATGACACAGGATAGATATGTACGTCTTATTCAGGTAACTGGTCAAAAACAATTTTTTTTCACATTTTGGTAGCTGCAGGTTGATACATGAAAAAGGCGGCTGATCGGAAGAATTGGTATGCCATGGTATCATTCAAACTGACCTTTCAAAAATAAGTGACATCAATTCAATGAGCCCCTTTAAACACTGTAACCCCCATTTTTGCCAAATTTCTTGTCATCCAACTTAGAATGTAGCCTCTACTGTCAAGTAGCAAAACCCTCGTCCCTACTGAGGATGCAGCCTTTTCATTCAACTAATTACCTGGAAAATAACTCAATATGCAGCCAATAATGGTGCCTTAAATAATCATGGCAGCTAAGTGTGCCTACAGGTACCATATTTGGGAAGATGCCCCTAAAAATCTCAAAAATGCACTAGTTTGGGGATTTGATGAAAATTATAAACTTTGTAAGCATGTTGGCGTGTGTGTGCGTGTGCATGTGTACGTACATTACTGTGTAAACACAATACATCAAGAAGAGTAAGGTGCTGAAATTCAAAGTTGGTGTGTTGTGGCGTTTTCACCGGACACCCGGATATCCCCCTGATGATGCTGTACCCGGATAGTGAATTTACTTGCAGGATAGCATTTAAAGAAAAAAAAAATAGGCCTACAATAGCATTGTTGCAGTTTAGTAAATTTGCAAATGGTGCTACAAACTGTGGGTTCTATTTTCTTTGCAATAAACTTGACATTGAAAGAAATGAACTGCTCCTGCCTTTTTACTGTACCTGATTTTGAGTTTTAAGTTGCACCACAAGCTTTTTACAAATCCCACCGGGAACGGCTAATAAGCGTACTTAGGTCACTGTTGTTGTTTACGACACAGCCTAAGCACTAAGCCTATACAATTAATTCCTAATGCAATTAAGCCTAATTCTACATAAAACACACCAAAGGAAGCTCTCACACAACATGCAGGTAGTGATTAGCTCAGATGGTGTAAACAATTGAGAATGAGGTCCCCCTTGTATTTAATGGAATACACTGGGAAGTGCATGAGCTGCAAATATTGAAGGACCGCACCACTTGTTTTTAGTTGTTTCTTATTTCAAACTCACGAGTACGTTCGGCCTGATGATTGCGTTACTGTATTAGTGTCTTTTTCTCAGGGCTGCAAATTCACCCAGAAAGGCGTTTACTTTGTTTCATGAGCCAGACAATCAGTTTTTAGTAAATCAGAATCCCAGGAATCCAGGCCCGCAAGAGACAGGCAAAGTTTCGTTATCAGAGTATTGTCAGTCACTAGGCATGCCTGTTTACTTTTTTAGGAGCCCAGCACCCCAGCCCTGCATGCGCCAGGCCAAAGTTTTCAACCAACAGGAGAAGTTTTGGGTCAGAAGACACCGATGTAGTCTATCACTGTACAGGTGGCAAGTTCCGGCATGTTGCTACTGTATCTGTGCAACTTGCCGTAGCTAAATATACGTACGAACACTTGAAACGATATTACCGTGTCAGAACTGGTTCCAACGGGATCATCTCACGCTCATAGCTACTGTATGGGCTAGGCCTTAGTAGTGGTAACAGTAGTAATTTTGAAATTCTGTGCATGAGACGCTACTAAATTTACGGTTCCTAGAGTACGCTAGGCTAATAGTAATATCCATAGTGTGCTTGGCTAGTCTAAGTTAACTTAGATCATGCAAACCAAGGAAACTAATCGCAACCAATAAAAAATGACAAAGATTTAAATTTCACAGAAGGTGAGATTGGCAGAGTAAACTGGACACCGCATATCTGTTCAATATTTTAAAAGATATAGACTGCCTGATGGGAGCATTTCAATTATCACGTTTCAACTTCTCTTTTCCATTTGCCCCGTGCGATTGTATTCAGCTCACCTACACTTGGCTAATCTATTTCATTATGAGGTGACATCCCATCCATTAGTGCCTTTATAGTTTGCTTAGGTGGTAAACATCTAATCAATTATTGTTACAAAACCAAAACTTCGAGAAAAAAACAAAAACCTGCTAAGTAGGCCTATAGCACTCAAAAGGCTGTTGTTTACTGTAGAGATAAGGGCCGCGGATCGAGTGCACATCATAGGTCCTAGGGCTATACAATTTCAAAGCACCAAACGAGTCCCACATTGACGACTGGGTACCTGGGTACCCAACAGGTGATGGTGCTCGGGTACCGGGGTGCACGTTTTCTACCCTGTGAAAACACTAGTGTGTTGTTAGTCCGTTGTGAGTAGGGTGATCCTTGTTTTTTTATGGAGGTCAAACATCATTTGAGATCACTAGTTAGAGCTTAAAGTGTAAAAAGGCAGATGTCTTTGCAACTGAATGTCCTGGAACTTCAAACTGTTATCCTGGTTAGCACTTACTGAGTAGAGATTGTGTCTGTCATTTTTTGTGGAGGTCAAAGTTCATGTGAAGTTAGTAGAGGACATAGTTTAAAAACCTTGTAAGTGCAGTACCGCAAGAAGGGAACGCTGCTGATGATCCGTTGTGAGTGTGATGTGTATTGTTTTTCGTAGTGGTCAAAGGTCATTGGAGTTCACCACAGGTTAAAGACCAAGAACTACTAAGAAAGATATCGTAGCAACTGAAAGTTGCTTGAACTTCAAACTGTTTACATTGTTAGCACTCGATAAGTAAACTATCTCTGTCATTTTTGTGGAGTTCAAAGATCATGTGATGTCAATTGTGCTAAACCTTCAAACTTGATATGAAGGTTGTTCATTGAAAGCAGGTGATCCCTTTTTTTTCTCAGAGAGGTCAAATGTCATTTGAGATCAGTAGAGGTTAAAGAATGAAAACATATTAAGGAGGATATTTGAGCAACTGAATGTAGCTGGAACTTCAAACAGTTAACAGTGGTAGCACTTGATGAGTAGATGATCGCTGTCCATTTTTGTATTGTCCGTTTCTATTTCATGCCTATTGCCAAAGTCATTCAATTTTCCTTCTTAATCTTTCTCACTTTAACAACTTGAGAGTGACATTTTTTTGTAAACCTTAAACTGTATACTTAACAATTATCTACGCTGTTTTTTCTGTGTGTTTTAAAGTTCATGACATCCTTTTGTTTCCGGTTTTCTTATTCCTTTAGAATTATTCAACATTTACCACTGCATTTGTGGCCATACCCATTTTCTTTTTGCTTGGGATTGTCCTGGCCTTGTTGGTACCTTTCTGTGGTTGCATCTTCTGTTGTTGCCGGTGTTGCGGTAACTGTGGAGGCAAACGGGAGCAACACGAGGAAGACAACGTTCTCTGGAAACGATGCATACTTGTGTGTTTGCTCTTGGCTGTCGCGATCCTTCTTGGGTGGGTAACAAATTATAACGATTTGCCTTTCAACTGGGGGAAAGGAATATATGCCTTCCCCCAACACCATGCAAAATTCTCAGTAACCGTACAGCATCACAAGCCTATGAATAGCACAGGAATGTAGAAGTTTCTGATAAGTTCATTTTTTATGATTGCTTCAAAATTGTCAAAGAGGTTCGTTTGAGTGTGTACTTTATCCTATTGAGGCATACTTTAATTAGCTCAAGTGTCAGCACTACCCTCCGCATTTGATAATTATGGCAAAGGAAATGGGGGCTGTGTAACATATAGGAGATAGCTGCCATAGTATTTCACCAATTGTAGATGTTTTGTCTATGGCAGTCAGAGGAAGGACATTGTGACAATTTGTTCATGAACAATTGTTTATCCTTGGTGAAGATAGTTTTCCATCTCTTGATTCATCTAGGGTCGGCACAGCTAGTGTCTTTCTCGGTGGAAGCACCCTCACAGGTTCATTTGAGACCTCTGTGACAACCGTAGATGCTACACGTTCAGACTTAAGTTGCTACGTAAACAGCATCTTCAAGGTAAGCCGTGGAGACCATGCTTGTAACAGTAGTTCTGTCTTTGGTTGCCAAATTAATCATAGTCTTGCCAGCCATTTGTGCAGATGTGTTATGTGTCATTGAGTGTTTATTATAACATTGTGATAATTGTTATCTGTATATGTACTGGTAGTAAAGTACTGCGTTGGTAGCGGTGGTGGTTGAAAGATAAGTTTGATAGGGGTCAAAACTGGATCATATCATGAAAGTCCTTCTAAGCTAATATATTCATGCTGAGATTCACTAACAGCGTGTCTAGTGTCCTGCTGTATCACTCGCTTAGTAGCGATCACTTTTAGCTTGTCTGCTTCCAAGCATTCAGATATTGCTTACAAGTCAAGTATCAGGGTCATTTCACAGTATTATATCAAAGATGAGTTTAATAAATATTCACAGTATGTGTACATTCTGTGGATCACATTCACAATTTAATCGGTACTCATGCAAGCTTTTGCAGTCTTGGCTCATCAGCAATTTATTATAACTCCGGATTCAAAACATTTTAAAGTTTATGAACTTGTACACCTTTACGGTGATGAAAATTTTTATAATCCACACTGTGGCTTTTGATGTGTTGCTTGATTTAAACTGATGATCACTGTATGTAAGGCAGTTTACTAGGGAACATATGGTATTAAGGTGTAGTGACTCTCACCAGTTCTTGTACTGCTAAAGTAATTTGGAACCTCCACAGTCCACAAAATATTCACATTCTGAAGTGGTTGATATAACAGCTTGAACAACTGTAACAATTTGTCTTAAACTCCTCTGATTTCTCTAGTTTTGATGTTTGAACATCGTGTATGTGACGGCTGACCAAGATCAGTCATAATGAACAATCATAGGTCAACTGTAGACGTCGGAGACTCGTCAGTGGTCAATTTGTCTCAAATTTCCCACATTTTTCTGATATACATTGCAGCTTTTAACAACTGCAGTGGTGGCCATCTTGTGCTCACTGCATTGTGGTAACAGTTCAACATTCAAGTTTTGAGCTGTCAGTGAGCGGAATTAGCCTCATTTCATAGATACTCTAGATTCCAATTCATCAAGTGTCTAAACGTTCATCCCTTTTGTAGGAATTTGAATATTTGGTAGCAGTAGCCAACGAGACCATACAGCTCGCAGTAGGAGAAGTGCAAGGTAAGCTGTAGAAATCTTTAACCAATGTCACTGCTCGGCCAGTCTCTCTGTTTTGACAGCCTTGCATCCATTGTGCAGCAGTTGTAACTAAGGCAGTGCCGTGCATGCGTATCGATGACACACCTTATGTGCATGGTCAGTGACGGCCAGTGTGACAAATTGAAACACAATATCCTCACATGAAAAGTCTCTATACTAACATCGTCAGTGGGAGAAATTCTGTGTGATCAATTATTTTTATTACAAGAAGAAACCTCTGTCAATATTTACACTAGAATTGTATTTAATAATGGCATGTCAGCTAAATGCATGTGATTAAATAACCATTACACATCATCTAAATCTATATCATTTTCCAGCTTTCACAAATGTTATCTATTTTAACCTATCAGAGAGATTTGACACTCTCCAATGAAGTGTAACATCGTCACATGACTCATGGGGAAAACCACCTGTTCTGGATTGGTAGGGGAAAAAGTATTGGCACCGGCAGGATTCTCACTTACCCTACACTGCAGTTGATCGCCAAGGACAGAATTTCCAGGCTTTAAACTGACATTAAATGTGTACTGTAGCATAAGCGACGTATTTCAGAGTTTGATTTCAAGGAAAATCTGGAAATCCTTAATTAAAATGTATTTGTAGTTAACTGTATGACTGAAAGTGGTGGCCATTTTCCTCCAGTGCACGGTGAGAAGAGTCCTCAGTGGCTAAGAGGGTGCAGCTATGTGACACACCTCCCAAAAGCTTAGTTCTATATCTTACCAATGCAAACCTGGTGTTATAAAGACATCTATGCAGGGGTATTGCCAAATCCAGGTGGAGACACACAAAATTTGCCGGATTTCATACATTTCAAAGGAGTGACACGATACCATTGTAATAGCCTGGAACAAATCTAGCCCCGTTGGCAAGGTAGTTCCCACCTTACTGTACCTGCAGTGTATATACTGCACAATGCTCATTTTAGTATTATTTATTCATTTTGTCTGAAAAATCAAATATTGCAAAAACATTCAAATTGAATTTCGTACTTGTAATGCAATTGCTTTTGTTTTGCCTATTTCTGTTTCTGTATTTAGGGACATCTGAAGAGGTGTTGCAATTACTTGATGAAGTTGAAATGGTCTTTGACAATGTCAGTCGGTTGGTAGAGAGTGAGTATTTGAATATTTAGTGAAGGAGCAATTGTTTTTTTTTTTTAATGTAAAGAAGGATTTGGAGATATGAAGAATATTCTACACATATTTCCTTCCAAATACACAGTTTACATGGGTCCCCGGTGTTTTGACATTTCAACCTATGTTTAACATAGTTGAAATGTATTGGCATGCTAAAGTGACACTTCTTCACATTTAAAAAGGTACCGTATATTGCAACAACGCAGTTAGCCTAATGTTAAGCTTTCGTGATTGATTTTGCAAATATTGTACGAGTTTTCAGTTGTATTTTTTGCGCTCAGCTGCACAATTTTACCCCTTCGATGTCCTAGGAACCCCAGTCTTCCGGGAGCTTGCCCCTGAACCCCCCACGAGGGGTTCCAGTTTTTGTACAGGATGCAATCATATTTTTAAAACCAATGTTTGTGAATTTGTAATTATAGGTCATTCAATGTAGGGACAAACAGTGGCATTGATTCAAGAAATAAGTTTTTCACAGACAAGAAGTGCAGTTGTTGCTCAAGAGTGATTTGTTCACACAAACTTTCCAAAATTCAAATGATGCATCTCCCATTACTCATCACATGCATAATGTTTTGAGGAGATGAACCTTTTGTAGATGATTATTAATTAGACTGAATGGTTTCACAATTTTTAAAGCTATTTTCTTTGTATGCCATGTTGGTTTAATCTAAACCCACTATTTCCTTTTAAGATGAAGCATAATCCTATCCCTTTGGTTATCCTGTACAAATGCAGTCACTTTAAGGCTCATTTTATGCCCAAAACTGAAGTGGGAATTGAAATTTCAGCTTTTAACTTATTCATTTGTCAGAGTGGAAACTGCCTGTTGCTGTTTCGGATGTCATATTAGCCCATTTTCCTGCTTTCTATTGTCCCAAAGGAATAATTTGCCTTATACAATTCTGTGATATCTGTCTGTGATAAATTGTTCTCTTTTTTTGCTTATTTCGTATGCTTTATTTCTTATTGCTTACGTTATTGCTTTAATTTATTAGTTTCAGTGGAAGAGAAACTAATACGATTGTGATTGCATGTGTGTGTGTCTGTGACCTATGTATGCACGATATCCCCAGATAGGAATGATGGATGCTCTTAATAATTGCTATGTAGATTTTTCATCTTGTAAGGAAGAAAGCTATTGTTTTTGGTAGAGGTCAAGGTCATCTGGGGTAACGTTGCACGGTGTACCGGTACTTTAGTAAATACCGGTCTGTACCGGTACCAGTACGGTACTATACCACCAATGAACAAGTACCGAAGTACCGCCGACAACGGTACCAAATGGTACCGCGAAATAATCTTAACGTTAGGCCTAATGTTAGGCCTAATGTAAGGCCTAACGTCAGGCCTAACGTTACACTTGTGATGTTCATTTTAACTTGAAAGAGAATAAAGTTTGAAAAACGACTTTGCGTGTTTTATTTGTAACCCCTCAGTCAAAGTTTTAAACAATGATGGGATATATTATAAGCAGTATTACGACAATATTATATGAAAAATCTGTGAAAAGGTAAAAGCACATACTACAGCTTCGTCAAAATGAACTTACAACATAATGGCTTTGTAAGTGGCCTAGATGTGTACAGTGTGCACTGTGCTGATATTTAGTTACGTACTGGGACTTGGGAAGTAAGTACAACATCCAGTAACACCTCGCTAGAAGTGTGATCGAACGAAACGTGTACCAGGTGAGTACAACAGGATTTATGGATTCCATTTAAAAAAAAAATTAACTCTAATGACTGAGAGAGATCTGTGAAACTTCATTGGTTGATATGATTTACATTATTTCATGTGAAAAGAGAAGAACACTTGTGCAGTTTGGAAATACTTTGAATCTTTACTCTTCTCCTGTTATCAACATTCTAGGTAACGTCAGGCATCAATGACCTTACAGTATGTCTATAAACTTTCCATGAAACATTATCGGACGCGCTAAGCATTTTTGTTTTGGGGGGGCTCTCGATTGACAATACATGCATTGTTTCTGGTTTTGCCGATACTTAAATCAGCTTCAAAATCCTCTGCCCATATAGTTTTTAGTTTTTCAGAACTGTAATCCAGGAAGAAAAAAAAGGTTCTAGTTAGTAGTTACAAGATAAAGAATCTGCATCACAATTGCCACAAACCCCATTAGCAACATCATGGCGCCCTTAAGGGATAAGAGTTGGCACTCTGTTCCATCCCTTCTACCATAGTACCACTGTGGACACATAACGGGCCAAGTCCGGGGTAACATATGGCGGAGCCACTCCATAAATATTACTAATAAGAGTCCAAGGAACCATTAACTGACATCCATGTACCAGTATTCCATTTTCAATAGTACATAGTCGGGCCGAAGCCAACAGTCGGGAGAATGGCAGTGACAAGTTAACTGTAATGCTATTTATAAGTTTCCACATATTTTTGTTATTATTGAGAGTCTAGTCTTTCCTTCACACAGAAAATAAGCTGGCTAGGTTGTAGAAGGGTATTGAAATACACAGTTTATTTAGAAAATTGTTATTCCTTCCTTATTCCATTTCCTTGAAGTTCCTAATGCATTGTTTGCTGGCATTCACTGTTTCAAAATGTTTATTTCTAATCGTGTCAATACAAAGTCTGTAGTCGCCAGAACACACCGAAGTGGTATGCCATTAGTAGCGATACACGTGGGCAGAAATAGTTTCAGTCACGATCGAGGCCATCGGGTCCAAAATCATGTCATCTCATTGATCTCAGTAATAATTAATCGATAATACTCTGCGCAATTAATTTAATGTTAAGAGGGTATGAGCTATGCAAATAAATCACTGAATTGACCTCATTAATATTGAAAATCTCTTCCAAATAAATGAGAACGTTGGATTGGGGATTCCGGAGAGGCATGCATCAGCAACGATAAAACCCTTTCTCGCTAGCCTTCCATCTAATTAAATATGAAATAAAGTCCTGCCTGCTACTCGCATTATAAACTTGTGATTGGCTGTCGAAAATCGCGGGAAAAGGTCAACAAAAGATCTAGGACTTGTTGATCACATGATATCATTCAGTTCATGACGGTCAGTCATTCTAGAATCTACGTTGTAGCTTGGGGGCGGGGCTTAGCTCGATCGACTCGATCATATCAGAGCCCGCGACCAACAGCTGAAAATTTCCCGTTGAAATAGTACAGTGCTTCCCTCGCTTCGAGCAGCAGATTTACTGTACAAATTTACATACAGTTGTGTGTTGAATGTCCTATATGCACTATAGTATTTCAATCATGTACAGGTAGTTACCGTATACAATCGGCTGGCACAGTCGGCGAATTCTAGAGAATGTTTTCACAAGACAAAACAAGTTTCCAGGATTTTATGCTATGAAATAAGTTGTAAGTATTGTACAGTAATTAGCACACTACAAATACGTTAACGCAGAATTGTTTCCGAGTATTTTCTTGAGTTAAAAATCAAACGTTTTTCTCTCTCTGGGTACCGGTATCGTACCGGTACCGGTATCATTTGTGGCGGTACTGACGGTACCAATTTTAGGCAGTACCGTGAAACGTTAATCTGGGGTCACCAGAGGTCAAATACTGAAAACTTTGTGCACACGATATCTCCAGTGTGGAATGATGGATACTCTTCATATGTGGTATGTAGGTTTGTCACATTAAAAGGAAGAGCCCTGGAGGTTAAAGGTCATTTGAGGTCACCAGAGGTCAAGTACTGAAAAAGTTGTGCATGCAATATCTCCAGATAGAAAATATGGATACTCTACGTACTTGGTATGCAGGTTATCGTTTTGTATTAAGTTATTATTATGTATTAAATATTAAGAGGAAGGACATTATGCATGTATATTAAAGGGAAATAGGGCGTTTGTTTCACAGAAAACATCCATATTATTAAAACCAATGTTTGTGGATGCAGACTGATAGAGTATTCAAAATAAGGAAGGACAGTAGCCTTCTTTCCAAGAAATAAGTTTCTCACAGATAGAAACTCAGTTATTTGTTGCTCAACACCAATTTGTTCACCCAAACTTTTCAAAATTCAAATGATGCATCTTCCGTTACTCATCACATCCATAATGTTTTGAGGAGATGAAGCTTTGGCAGGTGTTATTTGATGGGACTGAATGATTTAACAATGGACTAAAGCTATTTCTTTTGCATGCCATGTTGGTGTATTCTAAACGCCCTATTCCCTTTAAAGGTGGTGTGACTTGCCTCTAGAAAAGAGCACCTTTCATGCAAAAATTGCAAACTGAAATCCTGAGTGAAAATCAGTTAGAATTTTGTTGTTATCTATTACCGCTTTTGAGTTATGACTTTTCAGAGTTGTCCAAAATGCAAAACATATGATGTGAAGTGTTGCAAGGTGTCGTTCTTTCTTTTGTAAAGCCTATATGTTTTGCCTCTTCAGTACTTAATTACTGAGTTTGACATTGATGACTGATATCGATATTTTCGAGGGATAAACTACATGCTTACAAAGTGAAACCCTCTGGGCATATTAAATTCTCAGATGGCCTTAAGATAAAGGTTGCACCAAGGATTAACATAAGAAATATCACGGGAGTCCATTTCTTGATGTCACAGATTTGCAAACTTAGACAGGACTCAGCTGTGAGACACTAGTTTGCCCGTAAATTTGTCAATCTTTGATTTATCTTTATGGATTTTGTGGCTATTTTCAACATTTTCAATGCTTAATGCAACCAATACTTCAAAGTGTCATGTTTGATGGCACATGATCTTTAGGCAGAAGGTTTTTGGTGGAGGTCAAAGGTCATCTGAGGTCACCAGAGGTCAAATGGTGAAAAACTTGTACATATAATATCTCCAGATAGGAATGATGGATACCCTTCTTATGTGGTATGAAGGCTTGTCATACTAGGAGGAAAAACTATTGTTTTTTGGTGGAGGTTGAAGGTCATCTTGGATCACCAGAAGTCAAATACTATAAACCTTGTGCATGCAATATTCCCAGAATTATTTCCAGATCACAGATACTCTTCATACTTGGCATGTAAGCTTGCCATAATTCCTTATGTTATTGTTTTTGTGGAGGTCAAAGGTCATATGGGGTAGACAGGGGTCAAATTGTTAAAACTTTGTAAACACAGTGTGTCAAGAAGAGAAGCTTGAACAGATCTCATATTTAGTTGGTAGGTAGGTGTACCACGTGTATTCGAGGATCCCTGTCATTTTTGGTGGGGGTTAAAAGTCATTTGGGTCAACAGGGCTCACATTGTGAAAACCTTGTAATCACATTATCTCAAGAATGGAAGCTTGGACAGATCTTATATGTAGTATACAGGTGTATCGCATAAGTCTACAAGAATTCTGTTGTCTTTGGTGAGGGTTGAAGGTCATTTGAGGTCATCATGGACGCATTATGAAATTTTTGTAAACATATCTCAAGGAGGGAAGTTTTGACAGATGTCATATTTAGTATGTAGGTGTATTTCAATGAGTACAAGAACCTTTTAATTTTTTGTGCAGGTAAAAGGTCATAAATTGAAGTCAACATGGGTCATATTATGAAAACCTCATATACATGATCTCAGAGAAGAGAAATTATACAGATCTCATAATTCATGTAAAGCATAGGTAGCTTGGGACACATCCTAATGCTGTAATGTCAGGCTCATAAAAAAAAATGCTCATAATTTGATCATGGAAACTACAATGCATTTGTGCATTCTGGTTTCTTGATTGCTTATTTCTTATAATTTATATTTAAATTGAAAAGAATGATATTACAGATTGTTATACCAGTGGCCTTAAATTGATTGAAATTAATTTAAACTTGATTGAAATTAATTTAAAATGTTTCTTTAGTGTTGGTTTTTTGAACAATTTTTAAGACAAGAAGGGCATTGCGTGAGAACAAAGAGTCATGAATTTACAATACTGGGTGGTCTGGAAGGGTGGGGAAGGTTGGAGGATGGAGAGGCAGGATTTGCCGTTTGGTTTAGTGGGCCTACATGGAAAACCCACATCGTGAATGAAAGCCCGCTACACTATTGGTTGTTCAGTTTTTCAATGGTGAAAAAAGACACTATGGGTAAGTTTGCCCATTTCACTCCTTCGCTCCATCCCCTTCCCCAACCTCCTTTCCCACCCTCCTTGTTTGGATGCACCTTCCCATCCTTCCTTGTTTGGATGCACTGCTTAAGGTACTGCATACTCATAGCAATTGCAGTGTAGTAAAAGTGACATACTTTCTTTAGATACCACTCCACTATGAAAATTTGGCTCCATTCTCATGAATGTTGGGAAATGGTTGCATTTTGAATCATTTAGCATAATGAAGGTGATCTTAAACACTTCTATTTGAAGTAACAGAAGCCGTGTTCATCTTTAATGTATTCAAAGTTTTAGTCAGAAGTTACTGCCAATAATTGTACAGACCTTTTCCGTGTCAACAAGTTACCATGTATCTCACTGCAAAGTTTTAATTATTACACAAATTGAAAAATATGCATACAATTAAGAAAAATATGCACACAATTAATTAAATCACTTTTTTGTGGATGTTTATATATATACATATCGTTTTTGGTTTTGATGGTAATAATAACCTTGGTAATCATGCATACGTGTGTGTGTGCCTGTGAGGGTGTGTGTATGTCCATGACATCTTACCTTGTAAACAAGATATCTCAAGAGAGGAAGTTTGGACAGATCCTCGATTGGTATATAGGTGTACCTCATGGAGCAGAACAACCCTGTTGTTTTTGGTGGAGGTCACAAGTCATTTGGGGTCATCAGGGATCAAATTATGAAAACCTTGTAAACAATGTTTTCTGGAGGGAAGCTTTGACAGATCTCATACATAATTTGTAGGTGCTTCACACTGAGTTGAACAACCCTTTTGTTTTTTTGTCCAGGTCAAAGGCCAATTTGGGGTCAATACGGATCAGATTGTAACAACGTTGTAAACATGATATCTCAAGCAGGGAAGCCTGGACAATCTTATATGTAAAGTGTGGATGTTGCATGATGTAATATGCAGTTGTGCATGCTGAGACATGATACATGTCTGTCAGCATATATCAAATTGATAAAAATCCTCATGTGGAAATCATCAAAACCACAACGCATTCATTCTTTTCAGTGCAAAGGATTTCTCCTATAGTGCCTAAATTTCAAAATTTTGTAATGTTGGTATTTTAGTATTCATATCGTTTCTTTCTTTTTTTTTCTTGGCAACAATCACTACTGTAATACATTTAGTTGAGAGAATATAACGCCAGCACAACCATTACACACTATTCAAGTACAGACCTATACATCTAGACCATGCCTCTTCAAATGGTGGCACATGCCACTTGTGGCACGCAACACACTTTGTAGTAGTGCACAAAGGAGCACTGGGAGAAAATTGAATTGTGTCTTTAACAATGCTGACAAATATTATTTTGTCTCAAAAGTAGGTAAAGCTGTTACTTTCACAGACTCATTTACAATCTTTCCACCACTTTGCATCTGATCCCCTTTCTAGGACATAAAAAGTTTCAAAATGCTTATACCTATCCTCCAGTATGGAGATCAGTGGTGCATTGCATCAAAACATTTAGCCATGTGGCACTTCAGCAAACTTGATTGAGGAAACCTGATCTAGACTGTGACATGCTACTCAACATAGTTCAGAATTTCCTCCTCCGACTTCCCTTTCTTTCCTCTTAAATTTCATCTCTCTTCATCTCTGCAGGTGCCCAAAGGTTGAACGACTCATTGTCATTAGTCACTGCAGTGAGGACAAGTGAAATGAATCTGAAGATGGCTCTGTCAGAGTTTTCATCCTTGTATAACATGACACTAACTTCAACTGAATGTGCAAATAATGTGACTTGTTCAAATGCCAACAATAACAAAGATCTCACAGTATTTAGTGTGACTACTAATCTGGAATCTCTGGTAAGTGGAAGTAAATTTTTTTTAATTTTTTCTGCTGGTGTATGTCCATCAACAGACATGCGTGGACGATAACACACCCAGTTTTAAATATGAAGTCGCCCTCTAGGAATGTTACCCCATTGGAATAAAGATCTTTGTGTCATAGGCTTGCCAAAAGCACGTGAACATACTTTTTTCGAGTGGAGAAACCATTTGAAAAATTATTTTTGAATGACAAATGTTCACAACACAAAAATGATTTAGTAATGAAGAAAGGCACAGTGAAAGCATGTGATGACATTTTCTTAACATTTGGAGACTAGATTGTTGATCCAAATGCTAAGGATTTATTTAATTTGTTAAAATTATGACAGCTGGGAACTAGACAATTGTAGTGTTAAAGGTGTGAAAATAATTAAGTGGAAGAAAGAGACAGCGTAGTAACATCATCATCATCATCCTCATCGTCGTCTTCTTTTATATTGAGAGACACCTTCTTTTTTATTGAGAGAGTGTCAACCTTTGTCTTTTTGAACTTGTCATTCTGTGCTTATGTCAGTATCATATTGCAGTGGCCTTTGTGGATGTAGAATTTACATGTCTGTTGAACTGCAGAGTGAGGCTTTGTTTTTACAGAACCGTGAGAGAAATGCAAAGTATGTTTTTGATTAAAAATGTCACTGGCAACATCAGTGATGCTTGCAACCTAGAAAGTAATGATGTGTGTATGTGTTTATGTAGCATGCATAGGTTTGACAGCTGATCATGCTGCTACACTTAATTTCCATTAGTCTATACCTTATTATTGTCATGCGATGTTCTTGTTAGCATTTTGTATGTATAATGTTAAGTCAATTCCTGCGGTGTTTCTTTCTCCTGAAAGGAGTCTTGTACCGCTATCGTTCAAAGTGAAGTTGGAATTAGTTTCATAATGTGGATATTTTGCTTGCTTGTTAGAATTTTTCACTTCTCGTTTATGTTAGCTTCGTTGGGATCGTTCAATTTGTGAACATCGTCAAACTGAAGTAGCTTTTCCTTGTCTGCGGCATCCCTCTTTGTTTGATCATGAAGTCTCTCCTCTATGTTAGATGTATTTGCAATCAGTTCTGACAGGGCAGGGACTGAAGATTCTTGTATTTAGTTTGAACCCCCACCCCACCACTAATTCTATATGAATATTAACTTCCAGACACCTCAGCAGAGTTTGCATGTTTTTCTTTTTTGCTATTTTATTTTTTGTCTTTCTCTGACTCCAGGCTGATGTTTCTTCGCAACAGGGGAGCTTGAATGATTTTCTTGCAGCAGACTTGTCAGCAGCAGCAGATAGTGTACTACGTGAACTTGAACCCATCAGAAATGTATTTAAAGGTATGGAACAGTTCTGCAGGTGTAGTAGTTATGTAGGTGCACCAGGGTCTTTGTTTTTAGGAACAGTGCTGAATCCATGCCACTTGGGCCTACCTAGCTCTTTGCAGACAGGCACAGAGCCACAACTTCAGAGAAAAAGGTATTAGCCTTATAAAAATCATAGTGACAACACACAACATATCATTTGACCATGAACTATGCCTGCAAATCATGTAAATCTGATTTTGGCCATTGTGATCCTCAAATTATGAAATGCAATGGAATCATAACTCGTACACAAGTTACAAGGAGTATAGTCGTACTGCAGCCCTATTCGCAATACTAAGATACATGCAGTGACCTTCCGTATCGGACAAGCACTCAGCGTGGACAAATAAGAAATAAAAAAATGAGTTATCAAAAAGCAGGGGGAAAAAAAAAACTGAACAATGGGGTAGGTTCTGTAGTAAGTAGGGCGAGATAAATTTTGCCAGCTCAAACGATTATCAGGCACTCAAATTGGGCTGGCTACAACCTTAGTCTTGAATAATTTGGTATCAGTTTTAGATGTATGTTAGGTAAAATTTTAAAGCTTGTTTAGAGTCTAGGCATATGTCAACTGTGCACTATCATAGCTTTGTTGACATGTTCTTTTCATATTCTTTTGGCCTGTGATTTGTATGATGCTTAACTCGAAAAGGTGTTTTCACTGCATCTCGAGCAATTACCACTTTTTTGGTTTTAATCAGAGGTTGATTCGTGATTTGATGTTTTGAGATGTTGATGATAGTGATCACTTCAGATGTTGAAAAGATTCTATTGTCTTAATTTGTTTCTGATTTGCTTTTGTTTTTAATTTCTCAGATGGCAATTTCATCCCTGCCCATGTGTTTAATGCCAGTTCCTTCAACTCGTTGACAGGAGAAAGTGTAAGAATTCATCTGTCGTTACAAAGCGTGCTGCATTTACCATAGTTCTGAAAAGACACTAACCAGTAGCAAAATGTTTTATTAGTTGTCTGTAGTGTCACTGATTTTTTTTTTTTTTTTTAGTGGAATGAAAATGAAGCAATTGGAACTCCCTGTGCCACCAGATATGGGAATTTTTTTTCTTTTTTTTTGCTGTGAACCTTTTTCATGTCGTGCTCTCAAAGTGTTACATTTATCGCTCGTCTTTCAACCTGTTTTACAGCATTTTCTTTCAAGCACTATAAAGCAAGAGAATTCTGCAATGGGCAAATGGTGTGTGTGTCTGCATGTGTTGGTCTTCTTTTAAACACAATATCTCACGAAGAGATTGTTACTGTAACTTTAAACACACTATGCGCTTAGGTATTTTATGTTATTAGATGATCGTTATGTGTTACTGAAGGTCAGTAGTGAACAGAAGTCAAAAGTCTGATAACTCGTCAGCATGCCTAGGGAAATGCTACTTGGCCAAGATTTAAACATGTACGATGGAAAGTCTTAATCAGAAACCTGTGACCTTCAGTGTCTTTCAAGGCAGTCAAAGGTCATTTGAGGGCGACAGAGGTTGAAGTTTGGAACCATGACTTGTACACTCACTATTTCGAGGAGGTGACTGTTTGTTGTAGACATCAGTGAAAGTTAACAGAACTAGTAATATCTGAAAATGTAGTTAACACACAATTGTCTCAACAATTTTAAAATTTGCTCAAACTTTGGTAGTCCATTCGGCAGTCTTTCATCAGTGGGTGACCTTCAAAGTTTCACATGGAGGTCAAAGGTCAGTCCAGAGTCAGAAGAGGTGGAATCTATTTGCAATCAAGTCATCACCCATGCACATTTGAGTCATCTTGGTTATGAAACACTTCTTCTTGTAATTAATTAATTAATTAATTCTTTGGGATCAAGTTGTGATCTCTGTTGTACATTTTAGTCATCTTGATGATGAAACACTTCATCTCCTAACATACCTCTCCACTGGGATCAAGTCTTGTTCTCTGTTTCACATTTTAGTCATCCTAGTGATGAAATACTTTCTCTTGTAGCTTGTATATGTTAAGACACTGGGATCAATTCATGATCACTGCCGCACATTTTAGTCATCTCGATGATGAAACACTTCATCTCATAACTTACCTCTCCACTGGGATCAAGCCTTGTTCTCTGCTTCTAGTCGTGCTAGTGATGAAACACTTTCTCTCGTAACTTTTATATGTTAAGACACTGGGATCAATTCATGATCACTGCCGCACATTTTAGTCTTCTTGATTATGAAACTTTTTCTCGTACCTTAGTAATCCACGCCGATCGAGTCTTGTTCTCTGCTACACGTTTTAGCCATCGTAATGAACCACTTTCTCTCAAGACTGTAACTTGTGTCAGCTGGGAAGTAGTCATGGTTGCTGTTGTACATTTTAGTCTTCTTGATTGTGAAATGCTTCTTGTGAGTTGTTTATTCACTGGGATCAAGTCATCTTCTCTGCTACACATTTAGTCATTATCTTGATTATGAAACACTCTCTCTTGTTCCTTGTATTCATTAATCTGTTAGGAAGAGGTCACATTTTTAGCTCATACCAGCTAGCTGGTGTGAGCTATTGTAATGGTGCGGCGTCACTCTATCTATCTATCTATCTATCTATCTGTCTATCTGTCTATCTGTCTATCTGTCTATCTGTCTATCTGTCTATCTGTCTATCTATCTGTCTATCTATCTGTCTATCTATCTGTCTGTCTATCTATCTGTCTATCTATCTGTCTGTCTATCTATCTGTCTGTCTGTCTGTCTGTCTATCTATCTGTCTATCTATCTGTCTATCTATCTGTCTGTCTATCTATCTGTTCACATCCGTCATGCTTTCATGTATTTGTCTGAAACTTGGACACAGTGTTCCATAGGTGGTGGACCATTAAGGGTGTTCAGGAATTTTTGGTCCAAGGTCCCATGTGGGCCCTGCGGCCCATTTTATGAAATTCTGCAAAATGCTTCTCCTCCTACAGATTATATTGTACAATGCTGATGGTTTGTCATGATGATGCTCAGTTATTGGTCCCTTCGGGGTGTTCAGGAATTTTTGGTCCAAGGTCCCATGTGGGCCCAATGGCCCATTATGTGAAATCTTGTTTGAAATGTTGTTTCTCACACATGCATCCATGGATTTATATTTAACTTGAACACAATAATCCCTAGGTGGTGCTTCATCTGGGGTGTACAAAAAAGTTTCAGTCTAAGGTCCCATGTGGACCCTACGGTCGATTTTAGGAAATTCTACAAAATGCTTCTCCTCCTACAGATTATGTTGTACTATGTTGATGGTTTGTCACAATGATACTCAATTATTGGTCCCTTCAGGATGTTCAGGAATTGGTAGTCCAAGACCCCATGTGGGCCCAATGGCCCATTTTATGAAATTCTGCAAATTTCTTCTCCTTCTCCCATTAAAGTGCCCCTTTAAACTGTCTCACACATCTCAAATATCCCTATCGTGCATGAATGATAATTGAGTAATTGGACAGTGATAGTTGGTATGCTAGCTGAAACTCTGTATTGCCCTTAGGTGTGTTGACCAGTATATGGACTTAAAGGGGCACTTTGAGTTGTTTCATGAACTTCAGTTAGTCTTCACAAAACATACCACTTTTAGTAACTGATCGAAATTCAACTAAGAGGGCCCATTATGAGTCACATGTAAATGACCACTAATGAATGAGTTGCTAATGATTTAAATTGATTTTGAAAAACTCGTGACCATTTACTTTTCCACATTAGTACCAATTCATATACCCATAGCCAGTGCAAACCAATAAGAAAAATTAGTAAAAATTGACAGTTTCCATAATTATTGGACGTGAATATTGATGCTGATTATAAGCATTGTTATTTGGTAGTACCCATTAAAGTTTTTACAACTTTAATTTATTGACAAAGATCAAACTTATGCACTGTTGGAGCACAAGTTTATGAAATTCTGAAAATTGTGCAGTCCTACAGATTCTCCTGTACAATGTTGATGATTAGGTATAATGATACTCAGAGGTGCCTATGATTTGACATAATGATACATAAATGGTACCTTCAGGATTTTGAGGTATGAGCCTCTGCACCAGTGGTGCTCTAGTTTTATGTTTTTCACACATAAATCATTGCAGTTATGATACACTTTTATCTGTAGCTTGTATTCATTAATTCATTGGGATCCAGTAAAAATGACTTAGCTGTAAATTGAAGTCGTCTTAATTATGAAACCCTGAAACTTGCATTCCTTATTCAGTTGAAGTGACCTCATTTTTTCTTTTTTTGCGGTCTTGACGTTTTGTCAGTCATAGTTATGAAGAACTTACTTTTGTAACTGGTATTCGTGTATTCATTGGAATCCAGTCATGTTCTAATGATGCAGTATGTTAGATGAAAATGTTACTCATTAACGGTGATAATTTAGTTTTGAATAGTACGTCATTCTTATACATAATATTTTTTTTTCCCCAGCTTGATGAAATTAACACAATATTTAATGACTTCTCAAATATATTAGAAGATTTAGAACCGGTCACAACCGAGGTGACTCAGTATGGGTAAGTTACTCACATCCTCCCCCTCATTAACGTCATGCAACTGTAACATGGATCATTTTTCTCTTTTTTTTTTTTGCATTTTGCTGTATGTTCTCCAGTTACAACCCCCTCTACAGGTTGCAATGATTCATGTAGATTACCTCTCGGTGTTTTGGCACACATGTCACAAGACTTTTGAAGGATATTTAAAACAAACTGTTACCCTCTTGGAAGTGGGTTGTTGGTCCTGCACGAGATACCAGAAAAAATCACTTCCATTTTGGATTCAATAATAATGGTAACCTGTAGATGAAGTCATGATGGTGTGTATACAGGGGTGTATGTGTTTGTAACACTATTCTTCTAAGCATAATATTTCAAGAATAGAAGCTTGACTGATCCCATCTTTGGTATGCATGTGAATCATATTGGGTTAATATTGGGTGCAAGAGTCCTGTCTTTTTTGCCAAAGACCAAAGTTCGGCAAAGGTCAGGATGATAACATTTAACTCATTATATTTCAAGGATGCAAGTTTGGACTGATCTTGTATGATATGCACATTGAATGCAAGAAACTCTATTGTTTGGGGAAAGGCCAAAGGTCAGTAGAGGTTTAACTGTGGAAACCTGGTAAATATATCAAACCATCTCTGTATATGGTACCATCTATAGTAAGTATGAAAGTGATGAATGCAACAACACTATGGTATGTGATGGTAATAGAAGGTCATCTGGGGTTGACATGTGAAAACTTGTAAATGTAGTTTCTCAAGAATGCAAGCTTGTTCTGATCATATATACATAGTCTGTTGATGAACCACATCGAAGTACAAGACCAGTGTTGTTTTTGATACAGGTTAAGGGTCATTTACAGTCTGCATCAGTCAAACTGAAAACTTTGTAACTCAATATCTTAGGGACGCAAAGCATATGACCCACGTCGAGTGCAAGCAAAGTTCGTTTGAGGTCAAGAAAAGTCAGAAAGTGAAAAACGTAAAGACTGTACTTCAGGAACACCATCTTGAACTGATCTCATGTTTGGTATTTTCATCAACCATGATGAGAACAAAAGCCCTTTTACTTTTGGCGATAGTTCATTTGAGATCAGTACAGATGAAACTTTTGCTATTTACCTTGTAAACACTGTAGATCTTAGGAATGGAAACTGGAACATAAGTCACACTTAACATTGTTAATGCACCGCAGAAAGTAGGAAAGTCCTATTGGTTTTTGGTGGCCATCATATATAATATAGTATAATAATATATTTAGTATAATTATGGTTTATGTTTATAAATTTGGTCTGTAAGTTCAAGTGGATGTAGACCTTCACTGTGCTAGAATTGAATATGTCAACCATACTTTTTCGTAGCACTTGAATGTATATGCAATATTATGCTATGTTGCAGGAAGGTGTGTTTGGTCACTTTTCTTCTGTGAGAAGAGATATGACACATTTGTCGAAAATCATGAATCATCATAGATTGTATAACTATGTAATCCATTGTGACAATCCATTGGATCCTGGAGATAAAACAAAAATAACACTGACTGCTGATTTTATTTAGCATTGTTTTTGAAGGAACCTTATATTTGCTATTTGTAATGTCAATGTACCATTTGTTGTGGCTCAATTCCAGATTCTCATTTATTCTTCACTGTCAGTAGCTAGGCTAGGTATAAAACATCATCAAAACCACAATTCATTTTTGCATTCCTGTTACACTTACACAGAGAAAACTTGCTGGGCAGCACAAAAGGGAAGAATTGTCTAGGATGGAATTTCTCGTTTTTGTGAGATATGCCGAATAGCATCGATAAAATGTGGACTGCTGTAGTTAGTGAGACAGTAAGGGACCCAAAAACATATCACGATGGTAATGATAAAGAGTATGTAAATATATGTGTAACTATATGTAAATATATTTTCACATATTCCTCTCTCTCTCCCCAGTTTCATTTCCTCGGCATGTTCTGGCCAGCTTGGTTGGCTTGATCTGTGTCTTATACGTCCTTGGGATAATCTTTGGAGAGATTGGACGCAAAAGGCACGATGTTCCGGAAGAGAGGGTCTGCCTGGCTAAATGTGGTGGTTGTCTGTTGGTGGTGTAAGTAACTTGGTGATAATACAAAGGGGGATGAATATCAATGCACGCAGCACACAAAAAGGGGACCCGACCTTGCTGCCGACCTTTCTAGGTGTGATCTGGGAACTTCATGAAATTTTGGTACAAAAATGTTGCACCAGTCAAGTGTGATGCTCAGGTCAAGCAGCCACTTTGTTGTGGAAGACAACTACAAATTTTCAAAATAATGACATAAGGCTTACAAAGAGAAAAGTGAGTAGTCAAGGTAAGGCAAAAAGTTAAATCAGATGCAATCACTAATGAAATGAGATGAAAGAGTTAGAAGACAAAAAAAAAATCCTTAATAAAGAAACCACTCTGATCCTTTCAATGACATCAAACAGTTCGCAAGATCCCACTTGACAAAGGTGAAAATGTCAGAGTAGGTAGTTGTGGCATCCATCCTTCATAACCCTTTTGCAATTTCTTCTTCTTCTAAATCAGATATAAGCATATCTGCCTCAACAGATTTGTGGTAACAATAATTTACAAATGACAAAATTCACTCAGAAAATGGCTCAGAATTATAAAGACAGGAAGAACATTTCAATTTTTTTTTTGTGTTGTTTTTGTGCTCTCTGCTGTGACATTTTCTGACTGAAATTGTTATATGTAGATCCCTTTTTTTTTATTCGCACTTCTGTTGAAGGAAATATGCTTATACCTGATTTAGAAGAAGAAGAAGAAGAAGAAAAAAGTGCAAAAAGTTACTTAAGATGTATGTGTGACGACTACTTCTCCTCCTTTGAGCTATTTCTGTCTGAAATATTCCATTCATTACCATTAATTTGTCGTAGAATTTTTAGGGTTGATTATTTGTTTTAATTTGATGGTGTAAATATTCTTTCTTGCTACGACGATTTAACTATGTTCATCTTTTCTCTCTAGTGGTTGGGTTTTCTCCTTCTTGTTCTACTTCATTGTCGCTCTACTTGCTGCCTGGTACTTCCTGTTTGGAAGTATCGGAGAGGTGTTCCTTTGCCAGACTCTTCAAACTCCAACTTCCTTGGATGCTGTAAGTAATGTTTGAATGCATTTTTTTTCCATTCATGAATTCTCGTATTGGTATTATACATACCTATGTTCATACATTCTGTCACATTGAGTACACTATCATTACGGGTGCTCGTCATTGTTGTGATAACTAACAAGATGATATGTTATTAAAATTTTCAAAATAACAATAATTACAATTACAAAAAAAAAACGTGAAAGCATGTGATAAAACTTGTTGACTAATACTGTCAAAATTCCACAAAATGTTAAAAATGCCCTGTACCCCGACAAACGCCAGTGTGCGAATCAAAACAATCGAGTATCCCCTCGAGCATGAACTGCAGCACTGAGCCGTGGAAACACAAGGAGAATAAACTGGTGTGTAATGTTATTCACATGGGTTGAGTGTTAACCTTCGAGCCAAATTCAAGCCATAAATCTAAGAACTCTTAACCCTGCAAGTAAACAGAAAACAGCAAAATATTATTTAAACATTTCTTCAAACAACCTGATGGCCCAAATTAAAAAGTAGTTGATTTTTCTATTTGGTGATGAAATATTCGACATCGGAGGTGAATACACTGCTCGCTATACCCTCACTCCGTTAGGATGTGATTTTTTTCAGTTTTTGGAAGGATTTACACAATCTTTTCTGTTTCTTTTCACAAGACACATTTGGATATTTTAACTTCAAAAATGTATGTAGTGTAGTTTGGTTTCTATGACATGTACAAAATTTTGTTGATCTTTTGAGATTTGGAGCAATATCATTGCTCACTGTCATGAAAAAAATACACTGTCATCAAGGTGGTTTGGCTATTTGCTATACCTCACATCATGTTAGGATATAATTGGTGCAATTTTTGGATCATTTTACACGATTTTTTTTTTACAAGGCATTTCTGTGTATTTTAACTTTGATAAGGTCTGAAGCAGTATCAATGACTTTCTTATGGATGGAAATTGTATCAGTGGCTGAACATCAGTGATATGCCAAAATCAGTGTTATGCCATAAATCAGTGCATGTCGAAAATCAGTGTTATGCCAAAAATCAGGGTATGCCGAAAATCAGTGTATGCCATAAATCAGTGCATGCTGAAAATCAGTGTTTGCCATAAATCAGTGCATGCCAAAAACCAGTGTATGCCATAAATCAGTGCATGCCGAAAATCAGTGTTATGCCAAAAATCAGTACATGCCCAAAATAGTGTTATGCCAAAAATCTGTATGCCGAAAATCAGTGTATACTAAAAATCAGTGTACGCCGAAAATCAGTGTATGCTAAAAATCAGGGCATGCATGTAATCAGTGTTACGCCAAAAATCAGTACATGCCAATAATCAGTGTTATGCCAAAAATCAGTACATGCCGAAAATCACTGTTATACCAAAAATCAGTGCAGGCCAAAAATCAGTGTATGCCAAAAATCAGTGCATGCTGAAATCAGTGTATGCCGAAAATCAGTGTATGCCAAAAATCAGCATAATCAGCGTTATGCCGAAAATCAGTGTGATGCCAAAAATCAGTGTATGCTATCATTGTGTTAGTCCTAAAGCTCTTGACAGGGAAAAGATGGCATTAGTCATAATTACCAAATTATCATTAGTTTTTTTCTCGGTTATGGTTGGAACAAAAATCAATATCACCCAACACTTAATTCATGCTCTAATCACTGAATGCTCTCAAGAGAGCATATTACCACCAAAGCGTGCTTTCATGCTTTTCAGTGGATGCAGTCATTGGCTAATACTTCTGTTCATTTTCATTGATGTGCACCCATCAGAGTATGCACTCACTGAAGGATGCCCACGTCCATTGCATGCTCTTGTTGAGGCATAGATTCATCGTTAAATTCTTTGATTGATGCATGCCAACACACAGTGAAGGATGCTTAAAATCAAGGCATGCTCCCACCATGGCATGCAATCATTGAAATTTCTTAAACATTTCAGAAGACATATTCCTTACCTGGAGGAGTTCCCCTTTAATAAGACTGAAGGGGAATAGAAGCACAATTTTCTCTTTACTCAAGTATCATTGAGTTTGTTTTTGTTTTTCTGTACCTATTTATTCTTCTCTATGTTCCAGATCAAGGATGCCATAATAGGATTAAGCAACACTTCGGATGGTCAGACCTTGAGTCAGATAAGCATTTCCAGTGCAGTAGAGTAAGTTGTCACTTTTTGAACTATTTTTGATTTAGATGATTATCATAACCGATGGGGTCACATTGGCATGTCTGTTGGTGCATGAGCATCTGTATTTCTGACAGTTGTTTGTAAACAGAATAACTCAAGTAGGGAAGGTCGGCCAAAACTCACATTTGATATGTGAATCACACTGAGTGCAGGAAGCTCTAAATTGTTCGTGGTGGAAATCAAAGCTCATTCGATTTCAAGAGCAGACAAGTTGATGAAACCTTGTTTACATGTTATCTCATGAATGGAAGCTTGGACTAATGCCATATTTGGTGTGTGTATGAAGCTTATTGAGTACAAGTTCCCTATTGTTTTTGGTTGAAGTCAAAAGTTATGTGAGGTCAGCTGAGGTCACAATTTGAAAATGATGTAAACATAACATCTTATGCTGGAAAGCTTTGACTGATGGCATACTTGGTATCTGCATGTACCATATTGAGTGCAAGAACTGTTGTTTTTGGTGAAGAGATCAAAAGGTCATTCATGTTTAGCAGTGGTCACAATGTGAACATCTGAAAAGGTTATCTCAAGAATGCAAGCTCCGACCGATCTTTTATACAGTAAGCTGATGAACCCTTTGTGAGTGCAAGAACCATAGCTTTTTTCATAAAGGTCAAAGGTCATTTGGAATCAGGAGAGTTGAAATTTTGAAAACCTTGTATTCACAATATCTCATGAATTGAAGTTGATTTCATATGTGTGAGTCACTGTTGAACCATCCTGTTAATACCAGCATGCAAGAAAGCTTTTTTGATTTTGAATGATTCATCCAGATTTAATGTATGTTATAGTCTCATTCCATCGCTTGCACGGGAACTCCCCTTTTTGCAGAAACTGTTTCTTATAGACCTTTTTTTTTTCTGGACTCCGCTCATCTTGGTGTTATTCTTAATAATGACTATATGAACTTTGTTATTTCTTCTGTACACTATTTGCTATTCTATTATGTAATACATTTTTACTGTTTTTGCACTGACTAATGAATGAATGAATAAATAAATAAATGAATGATTTCATTCATTCATTAGTGTAGTTGTATATCAATATCTAAACCAGAAAGTCTTTGGCTTTGTGATTCCTGCCAGAAATATTCATGAAGGAGGAGGGACAACCTACGTATCAATTTTGAAGTAAAAGCACCTTTGCCCTTCTTCAGATATCATGTTTACAAGGTTTTCAAACTTTGATCCCTGCTAACCTCAAGTGACCAGCTTCGACTTCCATAAAAACCAATAGAAATTTTCTGCTCATTGATAGCTATTAACGTTCTAAATGTGAAGTTTCAATAGCAGTCAGTTCTTGAGTCGCATTCCCTACAAATTTGCTCAGACTTTGACCTTTGGTGACCTCAGGTGATAGTAAATTGGCCTCTCATGGAAAACACACCACAGACAACCTACACAACAAGTATGAAGTTCCAGCAACTTTCCCACCTGATATACCACATTGACAAGGTTATCAAACCATGACCTCTACTGACATCATGCTTCCTTTGACCCCCCTAAAAGAGATCATCTACTCATCAAGAGCTGCCAATATAGGAAGCTTGGAGTTCCAGCAACATTCTTTTGCTGAGATGCCATCGTTAAAGGAGAGTAGCTAGTTGTGATGTATATATATATATATTTATATATATATAGCCCAATATATGTAACCAAATATATATAGCCCAATTCATTTTGCTTTATGTAAACTGTTGTGGGCTGTATCTTCCAACGGCACATTAGTAATTCTTGTTTGCACTGCTAGAGAAGAAAATGTTGATTTTTGGATGTAAAATGTTAATGTGGCACACATAGGTAGTCCCTTTTGAGTAGATAAACCACATTCTGCTCATTAAAAGGAAATAGGGCAGTTAAATGCTCCAACGTGGCATATGAAGGTAGTAGCATTTATAATTTTCACACCATTAGGCCTCATCAATAAGTATCTCCAAAACTTTCATCTCCTTAAAATATTAAGCATAAGATGAGTCACGGATGGTGCATCATTTGAATTTATGTAAATCTGGGTAGACAAATCAGTCTTGAGCAACAAATTACTTTCTACCTGAAAGAAACATATTTTTCAAAAAGAAAACCACTGTCCTGACTTATTTTGAGAAATCTATCATTCTGTGTCCATAAATATTGGTTTTAATAATATGATGCTTTTTGGTAAAGCAATCACCCTATTTCCCTTTAAGGTCAGTGTCAACAAAATTCATCGAATACTATTGAACTTCTTATGTCTCATGGAAACTGTGTGAACTTCTGATGTGGTAGGAGAGTATGCTCCCTTCTCTTTATGGTGGGCTTCCTCGACCAGTGGCGCATGTGCCGCACGTGGCATGCTACATAGTTTGGGATTGCACACCAAAATAATACTGGAAAAGTGAAAAAAATTGTAGACACTTACAATCATGGTGACAAGCATTACTGTAAAAAAAATTAGGTCATAAAGTTGCTTCCCAAAACTACCATGCTGACAAGTAATAATTTAATAAGACTCACCAAACAAAATAAAATTAGCAACAATTAAAAACACAAAGTGACATTTGATGCAAAAATTTGGCTTGCAATAGAGTACAAACACAGCACTGTTTCACATCTGAGCACCTTCTGAAAAAAAAAGAGTTCAGTGGGTATAATAAGCTAAGGAGATTGGATACCACCTTAACCCCTCTCCCAGGATGGCAATGAGAGGTGCATCACATCAGCACAAATTTGTCATGTGATGCTTCATCAAATTTGATGAAGAAAGCTTGATTTGTGGAAAGGTCAAATTTTCATATAAAGTCAGAAAATATGCATCTGTCAAATTCAAAAGTCATATGAAGATTTCCATCGGTGAGTAAATGATCTCTAGTTTAATAACCAGTACTCTAAATGATTATAAAGAACTTTGTGATGGGATCTTCCTCTAGATACAGTAAGTAATCATGGTACACTATCAAGAACAAGTGATTGCACCGGGTCAAACATTCAGACCCCGGGTACCTGCTGCCCATAGTTGGTTGGGTACCACCTTCAAAAATTGGCATGTTAACATGTAACCTCTAGTGTACGGATATGGCAGTGAAGGATTTTGCTTCCCAAAACTGCCATGCTGACTAGTCCAGTAATAATTTTAATAAGACTGGCCAAAAATTTAATTAGCAACAATGAAAAACACAAATTGACATTTTATGGATTGACATTTTATAATTTTGGTCATGTGATGCTTCATCAGATTTAATGAAGAATGCATGATTCGTGGAAAGGTCAAATTTTCATATAAAGTCAGAAAATATGCATCTGTCAAATTCAAAAGTCATATGAATATTTCCGTCGGTGAGTAAATGATCTCTAGTTTAATAACCGGTACTCTAAATGATTATAAAGAACTTTGTGATGGGATCATCCTCTAGATAAGTAATCATGGTACACTATCAAGAACAAGTGATTGCACCAGGTCAAAAATTCAGGCCCCGTTTACCTGCTGTCTGTAGTTGGTCACCTTTAAAAAATTGGCATGTTGACATACTACCCGTTATGTATGGATATGACAGCGAAGGGATTTTTTTAGTTGGAAAAAAAGCTAAACTTTGGTAGACATGAAATAGACATTCCTGAAACTTTATAGTCCTGGTTTGCAACTTCAGAACCAGGTCCTGAGACTCCTGAGGTCGTCAGTCGGGTACTCGAGCACCCGTTGCAAACGCTGTCAAAAACATCGTTCAGTAGCGTATACGCTTACCTGATTAGACATTCGCTGTGCATAGCAGTCAAAGTAGACTTTACCCATGGTCGGTCTGGATGCCATGTGATGGTCTTTGGCTAATTTTGTGGTGTTTTTATTCCTTTTGTTTCCTCAATGATCAGGCAATGCGAGATGAATGGACCACTTTGGGAAGCTCTAAATCTGGATACAATTCTTGGAGATGCTGTCACAGATACCATTAATGTAAGAAAGTGTATCGTACTTGTAGTTTTGAATTTTTTTGTGTCATTTTTGGTCAGCTGTAGACACTTGAAAGAATTAAAGCAAGGCATGCATGCTTCTAGCAAACTTTCTTCCTTTTTCCTTTTTTTCTTCCATTGGTTGTGATCATATGACTGGACTTCATTAGTAAATAAAATGATTTTGAAACAGTCTGGTCATCTCATATCGTTGGTGATAAATTAAGATAAAAGCTTATTGTATGTAACATAACTTTTAAATAGTTGTGAAAACAATTGCGTGTGTAGGCAAAAAGTAAATACTTTGAAATTTCATGTTCAAATGTTTAGTATGCCTTTTAATCGCACCATTCAGGTAATTTGGGTATATGAATAGGTTTCCGATGGTCAGCTCTGCCATATCATTTTAAATTCTTCTAACATAACAGAAAGTTCAAAATATGATAGTGTATCGATTGACACGGTTTCATTCAAATGAACCGTGCTCTTCTTTGGAGAAGCCAGTTGGGGGAGTGTACTAGTAATGAATATTCAATATAATCAACAGAACTGATCACTGATGTTGCAGGCTGTAGTAGGCTGTTGTGTAGGCTGTGCGTGCCGCCGTTTGCAGCGCACATGCAGTGCGACATCGAATACCTGTGTGTTGTGATCCATTCCTGATGTCGCTGTTCGGATTTCAAGATTTCAGTCGCGTTCAACCGGCCAAAAAACAAGTTTCACCCAAATGAGGCCTAACATTCAAGTTTTCTACAAAGTCCTACAAAATTGGAAAAGTTGTACGTGTCATAAAATTGAGATGTAATTTTCCTGGGAGGATATATCCCATTGTGATGCCCCATCTTCAAGTCACTTACCATAGTTTACACCCACCAATGTCTGGTGATAAGCCGTGGCCCCTTTTCCATTAATCAGTTGCTTTTGCAGCATCATCGTCATCGTGTGCAGTTAAAGGTGATCAGTCGTCTCATTACTCTCTCCAGTGACGTACCTCGGTCTCTTCTTGAGAGCCCTCTGCAAACATCACAGTGGTTACGGTCACTCTTCTCAAGTGGCCAAGGAAATGTTGGTGGCACGTGTGTTTGTGTGATAATAGTCGTATTCACCCTGCGCCTAGAGTAACGGTACGTCAGCAACGTTTGTGGAGACACATCATGGAGAGCCTGACATCAGCACATGATATCTAAAATGAGAGGATCAATCACCTTCAATCTTTCACACCGTGGAAAGAGCTATTTGGTGGAATCACTCTGTAAGGTAATCTGTGGGGTTATTTGAAAAAAAGTGGATAATGTCTGAGGGTCTGTCAGACATTTCCCTGTAACAGGAAACTTGACTCTGATCCCCCCTCTCAATATATATTGAACTATTTGATAAAGAATAGGTTAAGTAGATGTAGGATTGATCGCCTACAGTTATCCATGCTGTCTGCTGACCTCTACAAGGAGTGTAATGTGTATATCCATCAGCTTCGTTGTTGGCATAGTTTGTTCTACTTTTTTCAGGAATTGCAAAATTCATTGGACGTAGCATCTGACATCGAAGCCATCAACGTGAGCGAAGTCTTGAACTTTGGAAAGCAGACTTTCCTCTCAGATTTGTCATCCATAAATTTTGCCACTGTGAACTTCACAAGGTTGTCAACTGAGGTTAGTTGATCAGATCGTTATTATTACCAAAAATTAACATGTCAAAGTTGATAGTATCTGAAACTGATGGAAGGAAAATTAAACTCATTTATCTCATCGCCCTATAGGGACTAAGATGAGATATTGTAGTCACTTGGCTAGTTGAGCTATGTATTGCACTGTGCACCCATGGGAGAACGGTTCGCCTTGGAAACGCTTGGAGGGGATCAGTAGTGACCACCCCAGGACTACCCCATGGTAGTGTGACCACAGGTACAGCCGGATTCTGTTGGGTGGTTAAAAATGAAAACGTGTCCGTGGTGATGTGTGTGGGTGTGGGTGCATCTGTACCTGTCCAAATTATGGTTTTTCTTGAAAAGTGCACAAGCGATTAAGTTTAAACTCAGGTAAGGTTGGGCATGATGCCAAAACGTCCAAGATGTATTGTTTCCAAAATTGAGTCAAATTTGCTGATTTTTTTCAGAAAGCCAATTTTGCCCCAAATTTGCTATTTCCACCATATCTTGAGAGCTAATTGAGCATTGTACGCAAAATTTTGCAAGGCCCTTCCTATGAACACAATAATGAAGATGTAGCATATCATTCCTATAGTAAATTAGTGGAATTTGATGATTGGTAACAAAAAGTAGAGCTGACATCAAGGTCAATAAACACCACCTTTTAACTTTAGACAAAACAGTTTTACCAGAACTGGCCCCTGTGGGTAATGTATTTGAACATTCCTGCCAATTATGAGAACATTATTTTTAAGTCCAAAATAATTTTAGCAGAACCAGGACATGCACAGGTAAATAGGGGACTAATGTGTAAATAACCCATAGAGGGATGCTCCCATATCCTGCCCCTAACTCTATCCCCTAAGCCTAACCTATATGGAATAAGTTTCACCCAGTGTAATAATTGTTTATGTAGCATAATATGCACAGATACTTTTGAGCTGGTTATTTTTATCGTTACTTGAGCCTAAGTAGTGGCTTCAGGCTAGGCTTTAGCTTGCTACAGTTCCTTACAGTAGATGCGAATATTACCATTTTATGTTTGGTTCTTCTGCTTACCACTGTTTTATATTTGAACAATATTTTACTCTTATTTAGAATCAGTGCCTGGAACTAACTACAGCAAGCACTATGTTGCTAGTCCTCTAGGTCTCTGTATGTGGTTGCAGTAAACTATTACAAATCCTCATGTGTGGGCCCTGTATTTGCGACTTTATTGAAATCAATGCATGTTGGCGATGAGTTACGCAACTTCGTGGATTGCCCTCTTGTTTATTCATTTTCTTCATGAAATGAAAGGTTTCATGAGGGTGTACCAAATGTCAGAGTAAGGGCTGGAATATTCACCTTGATTAGAAAATTTGTAAATTCCTTGGAACTGGAACATACATGCTTTACTTAGTTTTTTCTTATCGTTTTTTTTTTTTAAAGAACAACTAAATGGTCATTTCAGAATATTTTTAGTGAAATTGAAAACACAGTTGAAAGAGCAGAAAGTTACACACATATGGCAATGACTTTTGCTTTTCATTTTGACAGTTGGGATTGTCTCCTGTTGGTAATCTTTCTTCAGAGGTGGACAAAATTGATGCTTTAGGGGTTGCGGCAAGTACCATTAGTCATCTTTCAGTGAAAAATTGATATGTAGTTTATTTGAATGCACCTTTGCTCGCTTCCTTTGTCCACATGAGACTTCATATTGGCTTTCTGCAACCATCACTCAAAGGTGGAATGTGAGCTACACTGGTAATCGCCTGGTCATCTACCTTCATTCTTGGTCAGTATTTTAGGGAAGAGAAAGTAGACGACGAGAAGATCACCTGTCACAAAACCTGAAATAAGAAATATGCTCTCATCTTTCAGACAGCTGAATATGAAAAATTGTCTCGACAGTTTTGTCTGCCCTCCAGAATTCAAACTCTCCAAGAAAGCCCAGTAGTCGATCACGATTACTTGAAATCTAAACTAACCAATTGGCAATGGATATGAATATTCATCTATGCAAAAATGGTGCTTAATGTTATTTTGTAGTGGCTATGACATTATTCTGCAGAATTTGACTTTCAATGACAAATTTCCAACACACATTCCGACTTTAACGTCGCAATCATCACTCACCGCTATTCTTTTAAATTGGGGTGGATGTTGGTTCATGGACAGCAGCTACACCCTGCTGTATTTCGACTCAGTGGAATTCTCGACCCCCCCCCTCCACACCTGTCACTCCTGGAAATACATCAAGAATGTTTTGATATGTTTGATTTTGCCACAATGAGGACCAACTGTTGGGCTGCAGTCATACCAGGATTAGAAGTTTCAGTGGGCGTGGTCTTGTCAGCAGGTGTGTGTGTGTGAGAGCCGTATTAAATGACTGTGGTAATTCTGGACTTCTTGTGAACTTCGGTGTAATTTACTTCTTCTTGAAGTTACTGATAAATGTATGATGCAGAACATATAGATACTGAGTTCACCTACTACCTTAATTAGTAGTATAACAATAGTATGCATGCTCCTTTTTGCAGGTCGGACCTGGTACACTTCAAGACGACCTCGAGGGGCATGCCACAAGGCTTCGGGAAATTATTTCTAATGAATTAGCGGCTCTGGATGATAGCATTGTGAGTATTCAAACCGTCTTCTCTAGCCTGGTGTGATAATCACTCTCATGTCATCAGACAATTCATTGACATTTACTTCTGGAAAAACTGGATTTACTTCTGGCAGATAAGCATCACTAGTATACCTTTCATGGCATTTACTCTGTAGAGCACAAAATGCTTCATACAGCAGATGACGTAGGTCGATAGCAATTTTTTAAGTTCTTGTAAATCAACATCTTTGTGCTTAGTGTGGTAGTTAACGTGGCTGTTTTTATCTGGCAGGATACACTTCTATTTTTTGGTATTCATTAAAGAAATGTCATTCTGTTTCAAAATAAATAAGTAAATGCGTACTTGGGTAATGTATGTTCATTGTCATTGAAGCCATCTGGAAGTAAACCTTAGTCGTTTCACGGAAATGTCAAGGTTAAATCATTCTTCCACCAAAACTGGCCACTCTCTTTGTCAGTATCAGGATTTTGGGTAATGTATGTTCATCGTCATTGAAACCATCTGGAAGTAAACCCTAGTCGTTTCACAAAACAGTCAAGGTTAAATCATTCTTCCACCAAAACCGGCCACTCTCTTTGTCAGTATCAGGATTTTATGAGGGTTCTGAGACAACACTGGATGAAGTTAAGGGAGTAAACAGAAAGTGTCACATGTTTACCGACTAAAGTAGTATAAATGGTACCAGTATTATGATTTAACTCATCTTCAAAACTTGGAAATTTATCTTTTTTCTAATGTCCATTTCACAGAAAGCTTTGAGACCTGAAATACCCGCTGTGGAAGCCGAGGCAAATCAAATAGGTGTAAGTAATCCAATGTGTCTTACACTCATTTCAAGGCATCTAGGATTCAAAATTCAGGAATTAAAGAAACTATTGGACTTTGCAATAAATGGACGGGCTCAAAATTCTATGAGAATTTCATCGAATTTGTGAGAAATGAAGCCCACATTCACCACATGTTCAGACTGATGTACTTCCATCGCTTTTTGCTTCAGTAGTTGAAAGGTAAACAGGCTGATTGCTTGTACTCTGTATTTGATTGATGCGTGATCATAATCTGACTTCCAGTCTATGCTGCACATGGAAGGGAGGGAGAGGTCATAGTCACTCTGGTACCATACACTGTGTAGTTAATTGATGCATAAATCACAACCAAGCTGCAGACCTCGACAAAAATAGAGGAGACAGCCCCCCCTTCCAGCTCCCCCATTCCATTTAATGTTTACATTGTTTAAATTTGGGATATCTTTTGGTTTGGTCAATGTTGACTTAAAGGGGAAGGGATTTTGGACAATCAACAGATATATCTGGAGTGTTGTGCTACATTGTGTTAAAGTGTCCCATCGTATTTGTCGGGAATTCTCCGAACTGCCTAGCACATGTAGGAGAGCGTATGAATCTACATAGATTGCAGAAGTAATTCAAAAGTTTGAGGATAACTTTGAGAGCCATAATGTGAAAATTTGCCGTTCAGTAAATAAAGGAATTAAATAGTTTCAATGTTACTCTGCGACGGATGCTGTCAATGCAAGTGCAGATAAGTCAGTGAAATTGATTGAATAGAGCTTCGAGCAGTGATCAGTTGAATCAAAGCATTGAGTAGGTAGTTCAGTAAGTCCGATGCTCTCGCTCAGAAGGCTATTTTAAACGTACTTTTAATGATCCATTGACTTACTTTTGGTTCACTGTCAAAGATTGACAGAGATACAGCATAAAAAGATTGTTCAATTAATGTTCAATAAATGGACTGACTTGGAATGTAACACAATAAGTAAACAGCATTAGATAGTGAAGCTTCTGTCTCACTAGTCAGCCGAAAATGTTTCATGCATATTAAAACGGCAGTCACTAGTTGCCTCTTCTGATAACTATTTCAAAACTATGGTAACCCATATAGTCAGCAGTTTCTTTTCATAAAATCTCACCTGAAAAAATGATGTCCTGAACAACCGAAAGGGCTAGTATGTATAAATGACATCATTGTGCATTTTGTGCACTATTAGTTTGTTTCTTAAAATGCAGTTCAATCCTCTTCTTGCTACAGTCAACCGTTAAATTGCTCTGAAAGTCTTTTTTTTGTGTTCGTCGTTTCCTTCCAAAAGTGTGGTCTACCGTCAGTCCCGTTAAATGGTGTGTAGGTGACCCGTACACCGTTGTCAAGTCAGTGGTATACCATTTAAAGAAATGTATGACATCATTTGATGGTATTGAATGTGACATACGCATTCCTACCTGGCATTCCCTATAAAATGTTGCAAACAGTCTAATTGTTGAACTCACCCCATCCTATTATGCATATAAACAAATTAACCCTACAAATAAAACTTATAACTCTTATGTCATCATTTCACTAATGCACTTCAATTTCTTAACCACAAATTTCAGACCTGTATCCAGGGGCGTTCAGGGGATCGGGCAAACCCCCCACAAGATCTGCAGTTCTGGTCAGCCTATGATAGTAGCCCTGCATTAGCAACTTATAAAATGAGTTTTAATTTGTCAGTCGTATCGGCGGGTAAAAATGTTCCACTTCTGGTAAAATTGAACCCTCACTGAATTTCTTATCGCATCTCTCAAACTTGTCCCATAATTTGAACACATCTTTACTCTACTACCTATCCAAATCTTCCCATACATGTGTATGGGAGTTTAGACATCTCCTCTACAAAAATACGTGGAACAGCATCCTCACTTCCCAATTCAATATTGAAATTTTTTAAACTTGAAATATCTTTTGGTTGGGATAACATTGATCTAGGCAGAAGGGATTGCGGACAATCAACAAATCTATTTGATAGTTGCTTCATTTGAGAAAAAATTGGAAACGTCGTCTGCACTACTTTTAAATTGAACATTTAGTCGGTTAGTAGGTTATTATAGTAAGACTGAAGCCATATATTGAATTGCCATCAGCATGTAATGACACTCAGGTTGAGTGAGTGAACATCAGTTTATTTCATTATTATCGATAGTTTGGTTTTTTTCAATCATTATCAGATTGATTGAAGTAAGTATGTACATCTAATGATGACGAGCAATGTGAGTAATGTGTTGATTTCATAAAGAGATGCATTACACAGCCATAGTAAAATGGGTGATTTTGCATCGATCCCTGGACCGTCATTATCAGTGTTCTCCAAGAGGGGTTTGGAGAGGGGGGGGGGGAATTGCCCCTCACCCTAAAATAGCAACTGCCATCAGAAATCTTCCACACCCTACAACAGCCCTGCACTGCCTCTGAAAAAGTTGACAAAAGGCTACTGCTATTTCCGATGTAGGCCCAAGGTAGTAATGTTTATGACAAGCATCTCAAAAACCACAGCCGTAAAATAATCACAAGAAATGGCAACTCCATCCCATGGAATTAGGTCACGTTTCATGTTAAAATAACCGATAAATTGCAGGATACATGGGAGAAGGAATGGAGCAACAAATTGTCTTCAAGTGGCACCATTATGCATCATTTGGCATCTCAGTTGTCACAAATGTCTGGAGGTCATGTGGAGGGAGACTCAAGGGCAAGTTGACACCCCTCACCCCCCACCCAATTCTCTCTTGAAAGTATGTGGAGACTTCTGAATAATAATTTCAGAAGGCAAAGACTGACCATGAGCCACAGCATATTTTTTTCTGTGTGTAGCATCTATTATTCAAATTTTTCAGATGGCTGGAATGAACCTTTAAGTTATTAAAAATTGATGAAATTGATGAAATTTGTTCAATTCCTCATTTTGTGTTAACTTCCTTACTCAGATGACAGCTGGTCAAGTGACACGTGGCGTTGCAAACATATCAGTCGGTGCCACCGATGTGGTTCATCAAGTAAGTGTATTACAAACTCTTTGCAACTATTTTAGAGAACAGTATGGGGGTAAAAATTGGTCAAATTACTGCACAGAAAATCTTTCATCATATCCGTGAAGAACATCATAAATGTTCAAGTTATGTTTTGTTCTAAGTAGCAATGCTGGAGTGGCAGCATCATGCTCACCTATATCTCGGAACAGGATGACGAACAATTTTGAAAGAGTTTTATTTAGATACGTGTCTCCTGGTATTGCAACTGTTTGAACATTTCAAGCAGCTTGCTTTCAGAAATTTGCAGATTTCATACCCTTACTGCTCAATCACAGGATCAATAAATTAAACCTGCCTTGTAAATGGAAAATGGAAAAGTTTGTGACTTTGAAACATTCATATAAAAAACCAAAAGCCATTTCATTTTCCATATTCCATAACTTGTCACGATTCCTACTCTTGACCATTCGTTTTAATATTTTCACATGCTTCATTATTACCCTTCAGAAAGGAAGAAACTTGCAAGAAAATCGTACCAAATGTTGATCAATGAAAAGAATTGCGAACCTGTTATCTCTGTTAACAACTAAACAATATGCCATGAAAATTTGAAAACCTTAAGGCATTCTTCACCTCAGAAACACATAAAGGAGGGTATTCAGAATTCTAGGTACATAAAAAATTATGAAGAGTATGTTGCCCCTTGTGAAAATACTTTTTATCTTCCATCTTGGAAGTTATACCACTTTCTTTGAGATTCAATAGAAATTTGACCTTATTCTCCATGCAGTACTCTAATCTCAGCAACCCTCCCCTGATTTTAAATATTTTAATTGCATACATCCAGAATATCAGAAGGCTTGATGGTATCTCACTGTCCTTTCTCCATTACACCAGCCTCACAAGGCCTTATGTTGTCTCAGTGAACTTTCAACAAAAAAAATTCTGTAGCCACAAATATACTTTCAAAATGCTTTGCTGCTGTTGTTGGGATGTGGAAAGTTTTGTAATTGAAAATCCCAAGCAGGTTTCTTTCAGTTGCTAAAGGATATTGTGATATTTTTTTAAGTATCAGTGAAACGAAAGTACATCTGAATAAATATGTGTTAAACTGTGGATTGTGTACAGTGGTTACATTTTAAAGTCTAAGTCTAACCTTCTGATATGATACTTAGTTTCCTGTCATATAAATCAAAGTAGAAAGTTTAACGCAACAGCAAGTTCTGATTTCTTGTTTGCATGTATGTTCTTTTGTAGTATGTGACTGGAATCTGTTTCAAGAAACAATCATTTTTTGATTCCTTGCCGAAGGCAGAAGGAATCTATGCAATGGTGATGTGTGTGCGTGTGTGTGTGTGTATGTGCGTTTGTGATGCCCTTGCTTGTAAACACGATATCTCAAGAAGGGTAACGATGACGGATCTCATACTTGGTGTGTGGGTTGGTCATAGTGAGTAGATGAATCCCTATTGTTTTTGGTGGAGGTCAAAGGTCATTTGAGGTCACCAGAGGTCAAAATGTGAAAACCTTGTAAACACAATATCTCAAGAACCGTAACTGTGACTGATGTCATATTTGGTGTGTGGGTTAGTCATACTGAGTAGATGATCCCTATTGTTTGTGGTGGAGGTCAAAGGTCATTGGAGGTCACCAGAGGTCAAATGGTAGAAACCTTGTAAACACAATATCTCCAGAAGGGTAACTGTGACTTATGTCGTACTTGGGTGTGTGGGTTGGTCATATTGAGTGGATGATCCCTATTGTTTGTGGTGGAGGTCAAAGGTCATATGAGGTCACCAAAGGTCAAACTGTAAAAACCTTGTAAACACAATATCTCCAGAAGGGTAACTGTGACTGATGTCATACTTGATGTGTGGGTTGGTCATATTGCGTAGATAATCCCTATTTTGTTTTTGGTCGAGGTCAAAGGTCATTTGAGGTCACCAGAGGTCAAACTGTAAAAACTTTTAAAACACAACATCTCCAGAAAGGGAACTGTGACTGATGTCGTACTTGACGTGTGGCTTGGTCATATTGAGTAGATGATCACTATTGTTTTTGGTGAAGGTCAAAGGTCATCTGAGGTCACCAGAGGTCAGACTGTAAAAACCTTTTAAACACAATATCTCCAGATGGGTAACTGTGACTGATGTCGTACTTGACGTGTAGGTTGGTCATATTGAGTAGATGATCCATATTGTTTTTAGTCGAGGTCAAAGGTCATTTGAAGTCACCTGAGGTCAAACCTTGCTACCCCATCATCTCCAGAAGGGTAATGTTAATTGATGTTGTACTTTATGTGTGGCTTGGCCATTCTGGATGGGTGATCCCTATTGCTCTTGGTGGACATCAAACATCATTTGAGGTCACCAAAATAAGGGTCATTTTGGGTTCTAGGCTTATTAATGTGATGTTTCAAGGAGAATAATTGCAGTTGATCTCAAACTTGTCATGTGGATAATTCATGTTTGTTATAATATAACCATGTCGCAAGGATTCACAAAGCCTTTTGGCTTTCTGGTGTTTTTCATTTTGACATGGTCCCCTTCCCTTCTCCACTGAGTTGCTTTTGTGGCTAAGTGATTGCGTGTGTGTATGTGTGTGTGCGTGTGCGTGTGTGTGTGTGTGAAAAAATGAGATATCAGCAAGGAATCACAAAGTTATTTGACTTTCTGGTTTTACTTTCCATAAGTGTACGGGTGATATCGTTTTGGTCACTTCACAAGTGACATCGGGAGCAAAGTCTCATATCAATGCAGTCTGATGGCATCGTAATATCTGTAAACTGTAACTCCATTTTTCATCTTGATAGTCTTTTTTACAATGAAATGCTTTGATGCTTCACAATCAGCAAGGGCGTGATTGCAAGTGATACACGTGAGTTTGGATGCTCTCGCTATCAGTCAAATATAAGTGCAGCAGAACGATGAGACGGATAAAGTAGATGGAGGAGATACTGAGGGAGCAGGAAGCTTTTATACGTCATCCCCTCCGTAAAAAATAGAAAAACTGAAATCTGATCCCTGTGCTTTGAGAATGGGGAAGAAGGGGTTTTTAATAATAATAAGACAATAAGTAGAGACATTGTACTTAAAACTCACCTGATTTACAGGAAAATAATGCATATGTTTTAAAGAAAGAATCATATTGTGGACACAAAATGATAGATTGTTCAAAATGAGGATGGACGGTGGCCTTCTTTTCAAGACTTAAGTTCCTCACAAATAGAAATTCAGTTAATTTGTCGCTCGAGATTAATTTGTCCACCCGTACTTTAAAAAATCCAAATGGCGCATCTTCTGTAACTCATCACATGCATGATGTTTTTAGGAGATGAAGTTTTTGCCGTTTATTGATGAGACTGAATGGTTTAACAATGAGTGAAGCTATTTTCTTTGTTCGTCCTGTTGGTGCATTGCAAATGCCATATTTTTTTTTTCCTTTTAAGTCATCTCTGCGCATGACATCTGCACAATTTCATAAAGAAATTGCACTTTAAAGAAAGTATTAAATTTTATGGTTTCATTCTCATCTCTCATTCCCAGGCTGTAAATGAAATGACACCAACCCTGCTTGGCTATGTGAACCAAACCTTGGAGTATTTGCTATCACAGGTAATTCATAATACTCTGGTCAGGAAAATGAACCAACTGTGTTACAAAGCCTTGAAGCTGGCTTGAGGGGGAGGGGGGTCTCAGGGGTGAAGAAGGAGCCAGAGGGAGGAGGGTATTATAGAGGAGGAACAAAAGGTGACTTTGACAGATACTCCTCCTTGCATATGAAAAGTTTCTGTGAAAGACCTTTACTTACAACTAGTAGCAAAGCAGCTGTGTGTTGTCAGAGACTTGTGTTTTACATGGTTCTTTCAAACCAGATTTCAGGTTCCAGTGAATAGTAGAAGATTGCAATCATGATGAGCGAACAAATTGGTTGACTCAAAGCAAATGTTCAACAAGAGACACTCAAACTAATTTCTCTTTCGTTGAAGGGTCGGCTTGGTGGTTGGAGGGTCCATCATGTGCAATCGTTAGGTCCCAGGATCAAATCCTGGTGGGAATTACTTAGAAATTTTCGGGTGACTCAAAAGTACTTGTTCAGCAAAGCTGTTTACAGTGGTGCTGATGAGGGGGTTATTTGGTGATTTCAGTTTCGGTGACTGTCGTCCGATTTAGGTCTGGTCTGCCCCAGGTTGCTCGGTGCAGCTTATCGACTGCTGAGTTGGGCAAGTTCTCCACCTGGTTCAGCTTTTGGGAAACTGGCTAAAGAAGGGGGGATACACTCTCGTTCATCCGATTGAGGACATTCAATGGCGGTCCCGGAAGCAGGTTTGGGTATGGTTTTTAGGATTGTTAGTTCACCCTGCCTCATTACACTCTGACCACTTATCTAAAAGAGTGGGCAATTTTGCCAGTGTGCATCCACGATCAACATTGTATAGGATCCTTGACAGTCTTCAGACTTCATGTTCCCCTAACTTGTAAAATCATATTGTCTTGGTTGTAATATAATGAGAAGCCAGAAGCCTAAGTTTGTATTTTGTCGGAGGTTTTATGTTATTTCTCGTCAAATTGGTATAAAGCAATAATAATTTGTAAACCACAGCTGCTGTGAACAGATTTTATATGTTTAAGTGAATCAATGAGGACTAGAAACCTTAACATGTGTACTTCTGGAGTGCAGTAATGGACAGTAATTTGAGTCAGATTTGAAAAGGTAGTTACCACGAAAGCTTTTTGACTGGTAACTTGGACAGAGTTTGTAAGTGGTGTATACCGGATGAAGTGTTGCATGCCTACTTGTTTCGACAGAAACGAAATTGGGAAAACTTTTGGAGTCACTAATTCAAGGTGCCAAGCAGATTACATATTCAAGACATATACATTACAGTTGTGAGAAACACAGGGTCAAAGGTCGTCAGCATGGAACGCAGTGTTTAATCCTAAAGAAGCGTCTGAAGGGGCAAAGCTGAAAAAGAACATTTTTTTTAGTTTATGCAAGTATATAACATTGAAAGTCGTGTTACATGGTAGAGATAGTATCACTAGAAGCCAACAGAGGTCAATTTCTTTTTCTTTTTTACTGATGCATGTTGTGTTAACATAGAGGAATGCACCAAACCAAAATGTCACCTATTCAAACCCAAGGAGCATGTTTTTTCTGGTGTTTTGTCATGTAAATGTGTAATGTGTCAGTGCTTTTGTACAGTTATAATTTTTTTTGTGTGTGCAAGGTTATGTACATATCTCATCTAGGTATCAAAAGAAAATGCAAAGAGTTAAAATTGTGAAATATTTTAAATTTGTGAAACAAATGGGAAGAAGCTAAGGAAATGATCTGATACACAAGATTGACAATCAGTTCTGCTGCTTTTCTTTTAGTGCAGTCTCTCTATATAACTATAATATTTAAAAGTATGGGCTCTCAGCTCAACTCAACATAATACTCCAAATGTGATAAATTAATGAATGCATCTGCCAGGTCGAAAAGCAGTGAACATGATTTTCTCAGCCCTTTGCTTCTGCACATTCAGGAGGTGCTTAAAGCAATGAGGGGGAAAAAACCGCTGTGAAAATGTTTGATGGAGGAGGACTTTTCTGTATTAAAGATTGTTTGCAACTGCTATTAAACACGAACAAAATTTCAGTTGACAGGACTTCTAGCTAGTGTGATGTAGGTATTGATGTTATAGGTATCCTGTTGTGATCGCAACTTTTGAAGGAACATAAGAGAATTACTTGGCTTTGAATTTATGTCAACACCAAACAAAATATCTGGGTGTAATTTAATGTTCGATTGTATCATTTGCATAGCAAAATGAGATGTGATGCCAGATAAAGTATTCACTGAACATCAGTAGTGACAAGTGGAATGTCTCAATAGACATTTTAGCAGAAGTAAGAGGATAGATTTTTTTAGATTTTTTTTGGGAGATGCTGCAGAGGAAATAACTTTTGCATGTAAAGCCTAGACCAGTGTTACCTTTAGAAAGATTTTGTCAGTCCAGCATGCCTCGTCACATTGCAACATCTATTGTGACTGATATTTTGCAGAAAAAGTTGCCAAAGTCATTTTAGAATGTGAAAAATGACCAATTTAATATCCCTGCTGCTAGATTGGTTTTCAGTGTAATGAGATGAACTAGAGCATTTGAGGCTGTGACATCACCAGTAAACTGTGACATCACCAGTAAACTGTGACATCACTTTTTTTCTTCCTCCCTCAGATCAGAACCAATGTCGGGAGATGTCAACCGATCCACAGTGTATATCGTTCTATAGAATACATTCTGTGTGATAATCTTATCAATGCCATGGTGAGTTTGAAGCGTCGGTCGCGCCGCGGTGATGTCGGATTCAAGTCCGATCTGATTTGTGCATTGTCAGACTAAATCATCCCCAACTTTGACCAAAAAAAGGGTGGAAAGTCTGTTACGCTGACATAAGGCAATGCTGACGACTTATCAAATAGAACGTCAGTCAGTCACGGTATGATGTCATCTCCAAAGATAGGATAGGAGTGATAGGATAGGAGTGAAAATTATCACAATGATTTTTGAATAAACCTGCTCATACAAATTATCAGGTTAGATAGAACTTACATGAAGACAGTCATGATCAGATATGTGTATAGAGTGACCTACATTCAGGAAAATACTGGTAGAACACCACTGGTCTGATATGTTTAGCATTTTGTATGAATTAATTACATCATATTGTGATAAAGTAAAAGTTTTGAGTGTTAGTTTCTTTTTCTCTTCACAGAATGCTATGTGGCTTGGCTTTGGAATTGCTGTCATTTTCTTCATATTTGGAATCGTCTTTGCAGTGAAGTTGTCCAAATTCTATAGGCTTATGTGAGTCCAATGTATCGTCATGGCAACACGGTCCACGTGCAATGGCTGAGACATCCCATGTTGCTTATCACCCTACCCTTGCAATCAGTCCACATCGTCTTCTTATTTTTAACTTTTAACCGACTCTATCAAATTGTTACAAGGTCAAAGTTTACGGTGTGTGACAAGATGATACTTGATAGGTGCATTCGAGTCTATCTTGAAAGTGGGGTGCTAAATTGCTGATACACGGATTCAAATCTATCACTCTGCAGTTGATAGAAATCTCCTTAGTGTATGTTTATGTATACAGAAAAGATGAATTTTACGAAGGATCTGCACAAAAACAAACGTAAAACTGAAATGTGAAGGACATAGAATTCAAGAAATATTAATTGAAGGACTGGCAAGCCTTACTAGCCTGATATGATATGTTTATAGCCCCTGCAGTTGTACAAATCCAGGCAACAGTGATCTTGAGTGAACCTTTGATAGCCTCACACAAGTAATCCACTTAAGAGCTTTATGTTGAAGCGTGATACTAGTCTCCTGATGGCATTCATTTCCTTGCACTTGTGACTTGTGGTGTTTTTTTTTTTTTTTGGTCCTCTAGTTTTAGTGTTAACTTAAGGATTTGGATTTTGTTTTTGTTTTTTTTTTCTTGCTTGAGTTTGTAGTTGTTCCATCCACCATTATCAAATATAACTATTTCTCCTTTTGAGTCTCTTACTTGAACCTACTTTAATGTACCTTTTGGAGAGGAAGTGTATTAAAGATGAAACTGCAAGGGGACATTTTTTTGTGTGTGTGTGTGTATGTGCTCTTGTTTCTCTTTCTTTCTGCAATCGGTTTCTGGTGTGTTGCATGCTGTAATTCTCCGTCTGCTAATGAGTAGAGGGTGAAAGAAATTCCCTTTTTACCGTGGCACATTGCATGATTGTAATTTATCTCATGATATGGGGGGTGGGGGTGGAGGGGTCTTTTGAATTCGGTGATGAGTGTGATTTTTCATGTTTGACGTTATCATTCCTATGTCTCATTCTACAGGTACAGTGTTGATGGTGAAAGTTACGAGAACGTCGGCCCAGGTCAGGAAGGATACCCAAACTATAACAGTAAGTTCACATTATCATGAAAAGAGTGCGCCTAAGCAGGTTCGTCCACTCTGGTGTGGAGTCATTGAAATCGTGTGGAATTTTTAAAGCTGTTAAAGAAAGGAAATAAAGTTCATGACGATTATTCTTTGAGTGCTTAAAGTTAAACTAAAGTGATCGTATGCATAGGCAAAAATTTACAACAGTGGAATTTCATGTTCAAATGTTAAGTACATCTTTTCATTGCACCATTTGGTTGTAATAAATACGTTTCAAGTGGTAAATTGTGTAATATAATTTGAAAGTCTTCTTACAGAATGACAAAAACTGCAAAATATGATAATCTAGTTGACAGCGTTTATTCAACTGAACCATGGGCTGCTTTAGACAAGCCAGTGGGAAGTATACTGATAATAAATATTCAGTTAGTCCAAACAGCTGACCAGGGACACCTTGGTGAGACCATCAGTGTGTAGGACATTTGCAAATACAGTGCCTCATTTCACTAAATGTTTCCCAATTACTTAACCTACCAACATTTTGGAGCCCTGCATTGTCTCTGAGCTGCTGAAAATATAACCATCTACACGTGCAGGTTTCAGTTATGACATCACTGAAAAAAGTGTCAAGCAGTTATGAGTAGCTTCAGACCACGAGTATTCAAACTCCAAAAATTCAGGAGTCGCCCAAGCTTAGCATAGAAAAGTCCTATCTGTCAGTCTCTTGCAGAATTAAACTTTCATCCATGGAGTGTTGCTGTGGATGCAACGCCTTTAGATACCACTCGACTCCATGGCCTCAACATTCAGGATAGACATGGCTGACCCCCCCCCCCACTTTTCCTACACTAACCTCTCTCACGTTTTCATGTCACCTCTCCTCCAATTGCCTCCCTCCATCCTTCTTCAGGTTATCTTTGTAGCTATTGCTCCCTTTGAGGTATAAACCGCAGTTTACGCTAAGACAATGTCAAGTTGCAATCTGACCATTAATGATTTTCATGTAGTGGTAGGATTTTTAACTGGCTTGGAGGGCTAGATATGCAGCAGTTTTACCATCCCAACAGGTAAACCTCTGGCCTAGGGCCAGCGTGATTGAGATAGCGTCCTTGAGCCCTGATATCTCCAAAGTTTTATTTTGGTTCTTTGCGTCAGCAAAGGAAGCATTGCAGTCGGTTGGGGTGTGTGTGTGTGCGTACGTGTGTGTGTGTCTCCGACACTTGCTTTATAGGTACACGCTTACTCAACAGGGGAAAGTCGGATGAAAGTCAAACTTTTTATCTATGTTCACCGTATTGAGAAGGTCAGCACTGTCGTTTTTGATGGAGGTTAAAAGTCATCTATGGGAACTGGGGGAAAAGTCTGAAAAACGTCTTAACAGGATATGTCAAGTTATCAAGCTTGGATAAAGTTAATACTTTGTATATGGATGCATCATGTTAGTGGTACCTTTGTAGTGTCAAAGATTTTTGGAAAGCATGCGTTTTATGAAAGGATGCAAAATGCCTCTCCTACAGATTCTATGGTATTCAGTTGAAAGTGTGTCCCATATTGTGGTGGCTCCTTCAAGTTGTCCAGGATTATTGGTCCCATTGTGAGGCCACATGGACCACTTTATGAAATCATGCTTCTCTGCATATTCTGCTTTATAATTCTGCAATGTTCGTCAAATTAGTATTGTGGTATTGGAACCTGAAGTGTTCGAGATTTTGGGAGTCCAAATGGGTTATATGGACCACTTAATGAAATCATGCAATATTTTGCATGACAGTGTGAAAGGCTTGTCAAATTAGCATCGTTGTCGTGGAACCATTTGTGGTGTTCAGCATTTTTGGGGTCTAACAATGCTGCTGAATGGGTCTTATTCAATTCTTAAAATAGACTCACAGTGGAGTTAGTTTATCAATATTTGACCATATTTGCAATATCTAAGCTGGTACTAAGCACCTTCCACCTCTGGGGTCAGTCAGGTCAGAGAATGCTTAACAGCTTGCTATTTCGACATTAACTCCCTGTTTGAAAATATAGGTCAGCAGAGGGGGAGAAGACAGGTTCCAAATGATGGTCATCAACATTCCTCTTTGGTTTCAGTTTTTGTTGAAAAAAAAAAGTACTGAGAGAAACTGAGTATTTCAGAGATTGTTGGTGCTTTAGCCAGCATTAATTTCAGTTTGATAAAAGGCATTGCATGCTGCATTTTGGTTTAGATAAGTACTATGGTAGTGGAGTACATGGATCAGCATTCTTAAGAACCAAATGGAGACCAAATGTTTGGGATGTGATAAATTGTGGATTACCCTTGGGTAAGACTAAAGGACTACAGTTAAAGTAATCTCCATGCAAGGAACCACAGAGCCCATTTGGGTCTTGTTTCTGCTCCTAACACATTTTCCTTTTATCTCCTCAACCATTGTTCACTAATCTTCTTTACTATCCCCTTTGTGATGTCATTTCCTGTATCTTTGCATCACTTGCTTGTCTTCAGCCATCCTGAAAACGATTGTGTTAAGATTAGACCAACTTATCTTTACATATTTCCATTTCCAGAACTTCCTTCCACTTTCAAATGACCCTTCTGGTATTTTTAAGGAATTCATGCTTTTCAAATTTTTCATCCTCCTTTATCTAGAAAACTATCCCGTTTAAACGACAGAAGCAGACGTAAAGCAGCGAAGTGGAATTACTCCGAATCGAAACTGTCAACGATTGAAATGCTCAATGTTATCATTATCATCCGAAAGTAAAACAAGGTGCCCTGGTATTCAATTTTTCTTTCCTTTTCAAGCATCGCAGTCATTTTTGTGTATTTGCAATTGTTCTTTTTGTTTGTTTGTTTTTGGGCCTTACAACTCATTTTTCAGTACTGATATCAACTCTTCAAGTACAAAATGAAAATGATCTCCAATATTTTATATAATCCAGATTTATTTCAGCTGTACACAGTAATACCAAGAAACCATCAAGAATGTCTTGGTAGTACCAATAGTCATCATCTCTGCACATTTTAGTAGTAAGAGACTGTTTAATGTCATTATTTTGTTTATGTTTTGTCACGTGGTCTGTGTATGGGAGCGGATCCAGATTGGGGCACACCAGGTGCATGCCCTCCCCCCTTTTTTTGTCCAACAATTTATGAAAAATTAATGGAAAATTTGTGGAATGTGGAAAATGTGCTTCCGAGACACTGTGAAATTGCATAGAAGTACATCCACAGTTCAAATTTGCTTTGGCTAAGACCCCCCAAACTCCTACCATGGCTTCGACCGACAGTGTGTGTGCCCCCCCCCCCATTCTCAAAATCATGGATCCACACCTGCTTGCTTGTCAACTTCCAGGATCGATGACCTCATCCAGGAAGTGTAAATCTTCTTTTTGTGGTAAAATGCTGACATCCATCTTGACCACTTCGTGCAATGACTTTCTGTGAGATTTTTTTATATATATATATATATATATATATATATATATATATATATATATATATATATATATATATATATATACACCAGCAGGAAGATAGGCAATATGATTACATATAATAAGTGTGTGAGCAAACTGTCGTGCACGATCGCCGCCAATGTGGGCCATACATTTCGCAAGAAGAGTGTCGTCGACCGATGTCCAACTGAAAGTCATCAAATTTGATCCAGAAGTTTTTCCAAAGTGCATCTCTGTTTTGGTAAATCTGAGATCTCAAGTCAATTAGCAAGTGATGAAAAAAAAGAAATCTTGAGGAAAACCCCTCAGTTGTACAGATATGTAACAAAGCAACAGAGAATTCATGAAGAATGAAGTCATTTTGTGAGACTTACTTAAATTGATTTCACAAAAAAAAAGTTGTTCTGAGAAATGAATTAATTTCAGGTATATCTCGAATAGGTAGATAATATTGAGTGTGGCTTAATATGTTTTGTTTAAATGAAATGGTAAACATGTGGGAAGATCTTTCATTGGTTTCCATCAACTCAGCTACAAACAACGCATCCTGCAGAGGGTGTCAGGTAGAAAATGCATTTATTTCTGATATTTATTTTAGAAAAAAAAAATCCTTAATTTGACCAAGAAAAATCCCCCTTTTGCAATTATGTCTTTCAGTTAAGTGTGAGTTCTACTTTCAAAGTATTATAGATAGTATTAAAACACAAAGTTTTGAACAGGTTTTGCCAGAATACCAATTTAAGTCAATTTGTTTCTCAAGCATTCAGGTGACAGGTCACTTTTCACTGATAATTGTGACAATAAGCATTCTCTGTCGCTTTTTCCTATGAGTATGTCAAGTCATTTCAACAAGTAATATATACACAAGTGAAATGAGACTGTTTTTGTGTACTAAAGTCAATATGTGAGAGGTTGTGCAATGATTAGTTTGTGTAATTAGTTCCCAGATAATCATATTCTGTCAGTCTGGAACTTTGGGCTGAATTTTATCAAATAGTATGTGATTTCATTCAGAGGCTGATTTTATTCCAGCTGTCTGGAAACTATCGGTTGTAGCTGCAAGGAAAAGATTGAACAACTCGTAACAAATGTCAGCCACCGGGACTTGTCGTCTCATTAGCTGTAAGCGGTGGTGTCTCTTCATGAGGTGCAAAATCTCCTGTTTCTCCTCAGACATATGAGACAATCAAAGTATAATGTTATTATTTTCTGTGGCACTGATCAATTAACTTAAATACATTTTTGAATCATCAATGTGTACTTCATATTAGAAGTTATCCCGTTGAAGAGTTTCCACGTCTTTGTGAATCAGGTTAACCGATTTTTGAGACTTGCTTAGGGTTTTCCTGGTTTGCGTCATGGATGAAATTTATTTGTTCATCCTGTGTTTTCATTTATCATTGAACATTGCACTTTCTTGTAGATGTGGCCGGCACTTGCACCTCGATTTCTTGTAACCCATGACAACTACACTATTTTCATTTGTATCCTCTAGTTTACTTCTTTGTAATATTTTTTTTTGTACCATCAGTGTCTTCTGCATCAAATTTTTATCAGTTATTTCTTTTTTCATTAGGTATAAAGATAACATGTGTTTGCCACTTCATCTTTTTGCTTGTTTTTACTTTCTTCCCCTTCATTTAGTTTATCTGATATTTTTGTTTTACTTATACATGTTTTGCTTCTTCCCTATTCCTGAGAAGAAAAAAAAAATGCCATAAATTTTTCATGTCTGTTTAACTTGTTATTGCCAACCCAATAACTAGATAAGTCATATAGATCAAGTGTCTTTGTTTTCAGATAAAGTGTCCTTGTTTTCATATATTTCATCAAAAGGAGTGGACCCTCTGTAGTTGGATGGACATCAATTCAGGAATAACTTTGTCTTTCAAGCTGAAAATATTCACTCTTTGAAATGATGAAAATTACTTTACCTTCCATTCTACAGACAAAATTTTTTGGTGAATCCATGTGTGAAGCAGTTTTTTCTTTCTTTTTTGAACCAACCCAACAGTTGCATCAGATTCACCCACAGCTCTTACACACAATTTATTTCAAAAGTTAAATCTTTTTTAGAGTATTAAAAAGAAAATCTGTGGATATATTTTAAATTAGGAAGTAAAAATTATATTCAAAGTTATGTTAAGATTACCTTTCTTTCAAGCAAGTGCCTTGAAGCAATTTATTATTCCTTCCATCTTCCTTTTTTTTTCTTTCTTTTTTTGGCCTTGGCCTGCTACCTTGTCGTCTGTAAAGTGCAAAAACCACAGAGGCTGTATTAGCAGCAAGACTTATGATTTCATCAGTATAAATACTCACGTTTGGAATATTGGCTGAATTTTTAAACTTATTGTGAATTATCATCTTTTGTACAGTACACCAAGAACTTCTCAATGAAGGCTGTTGTTAATCTTCATTACCTTTTTTTCTGTACCTTTTCCTGGATATTCTGCATAAGTAGTTTCGTTGTAAATATTTATCTGTGTGAAGCAGTCACCTCTGAGAGTAAAATAGCAAGCAAGGAGGATGAGAAGAGGATGGGAGCAAGAGGAGGATGGAAGATGAGGAAACAAGAAAGTCTGTTGAAACAAAAGGAAAAAGTAAAATATTTTCAGCACTGTAAATAATTGCATGCATATACTAATTAAAGGAAATCTGGCCAACAGTGACATGTGATGCATTCCTCGATTTATCGCTGTCCATCCATACATGCACAATTTGGTCTTTTTATTTCATCTTTTAACGAGCTTTCAATTACTGAAGCTCAGTTGACTAGAAACATACATTCTTTCTGCAAGTACTGAACTTGTTTGTAAGGGGAGGGTAGGTTTGTTTGTTTGTTTGTTTGTTTGTTTGTTTGTTTGTTTGTTTGTTTGTTTGTTTGTTTGTTTAAAGATAAAAAGACATTTTCATGCTTTTGTGTGTCTCCAAGTGTGCAGTTCATCTGCAGTGACTTTGAAGAGAGCCTAACTCAACTACCAAAGTTCTGACCATTGAAAACCCAAAGTGAATACATAAGAGAATGAAAATTTCCCTTAAACAGGCTGCAACACACATGTGTAAGAGAAATGTGATATTAAACTCAAATTTTCCTTTGACTTAAAAAATTGTTTTCAGTCAGAACACTGACTATCTGTCTAATTTCTGAGGGAGAATGGACAGAAAACCATAGTGCATTGAAACCACTAAAAATCCTGTTTTTTATACCACACTTAGACAAAAGACAAATGTGGTATATCATGTTAACAACCTCGTCACCTTTGGGACATCTCATGGTGATTCTATCCTAGTGAGGTTGCAAGCAGTAGCATGGTCAATGTGACATCCAATGTCTCAGTTCCCTTGCGATGTACAGTACACCATAGCAGGGGATGTTAGTTGTAATGCCCGTAGGCAAAAAAGTGCAATTAAGAAGGGAGAGGTTTTCTGAATTGCAAATGTGAATCTAAGTGCAATGTCGTTGTGAGCGTTGTTAACTTCATGACAGTGTACATAATGCACTCTGACACAGCCAATCCAAGTGAGATATCATACATGATTTTGTCTTCTCAAGAAGATACATCCTTCACCTGACAGTATGTCATCTGGCTAGCAAAGCAAGATGTGTCATGAAGACAAAAGTCTTTAGATTGTGATGATTTTACCACAAAGGGCAAAAAAAGACGATTGACCTTTTTTTTTTTTTCATGAATATGCAACATGGTCTTGTTACTGTAGAATCAAACAAAAAAAAATAATAATCCATCGTGCTGTGTGATATGCACGGAGGCAGATACGCCTATTAAAAGATTCAAATCAAAGGTACATCGTTGGCTGCCCTCTTTCTCTCCAGCCTTTGTTCCTTCACAAGTCAGTCCAACTTCATCATTGGATTAACAGTCATCTCATTTGCTCATTAGTTCCCTTTTTTTTTTTTCTTGTCAGGATTTGACTGATTTTCGGTTGAGTCTTTGATCCATTTACTGAATCTCAGACTTATTTCTTAAATTTTGCTTAAAATTTAAAGTTAAATGTCAACCACGAGGTACATTTGGAGATTCAGGCCGTACCCTGGCGCAGATCTCAGAGAGACTAATATTTTTTTCATTTTATGGATGGGACAATTTCGTACCATGTACATGTATGTGTTGATGATGTTGCTGCTACTGAAGGATCTTTTATGTGATTGGTTGATCAAAAAGCTGGATTTACAATCTTCTTGGTTTTTGTGTGTCAAATGTACGGTACATCTTTGTTCACACACCTGGTAATTCTATATATACTATTTGCTATGTGTTAATGCTATAATGCTATAATATTAAGCCATTGCTACAAAGGCCACACGCTTCTTCACTGGAGCCAAAAATGAGCGAAGAAGCCATATTAATATTGTTATCATTGATATGTAATTTTGGTTTATGATGCTCTCACCAAATGAGGTAATTTTGAATGACTTTTAATGAAAAAGAGACTTTTTATGAAAAAGAGAAGGTGTTTGTCTGGGGAAAGCAATTGTGTATGTTGCCATAGTTTAAAATTACAACTGGCTTAGATTATAGGCTAAAATCTTACATGTAGATATTATTGAGTTAGGTCAGTGGGCAGAGAAATGAAAGTGCCTTCTACATCTAGTCGTAAATGACTTCATCAGGATAGTTGAGGTTTTTATGTTAATCTGTTTGCACACAAAAAAAAACACCAATAACGTCTACAGGTTCACCGCAGTATCCTGGCGCTATTCAGGATCGCTGATTGGTGAATTTTTTTTTGTGCCAAAGATTTAAGTTCCGTTTGCACCGACATGTTGGTGGGGGTAGACAGAACATTTTATATAAACCTTTGTAGAGTATTGTGACACAATATCAAGCTAAGTCTTTCATCATGATGATGATAGTCATAATCATCGTAATTTTCGTAATACTCTCAGAGAAATTGTTATTCGCTGAATACTTTTTTAACTTTTCATTAATCGTCCTTACTACTGATTGTTCGGAAATCATGTGCGAAAGTGTTATCGTTTGTCCGTCAGTTTATCAGTGTGTATCTGTAGTTGTGACTGTGCCAGTGTTGGATCAGGCACTTCTGCCGGAAGGGTTGAGTTCGGTGCATGAAATTCACGCGAACTCTGCACGATAAATGATACACAATGTTTGTAACACTAACACATTTGTATTATTGGTAGAAGCATACACTCACTGCTATCCAGGTCATATTAACTATATCAACACCACCTGTTACCTCTCTTTAACTCACAAAGGGTATAAACGAACTAATCATGGATTAACATGTGTGCCTTTGTTTCTGTAGCCAAACGATCACAATGGAGGGATATGTAAATGAGGATGATCTTTAACAATTAATCGTTTAGAAGCTTTTAAGTTCACCTAGACCATGGGTACAGTCCGCTCGGAGGAGGATGTCTTTCCCCATCTCGATATTGTTCCCTTTGCAATTACTCGCTGCTCATCCAGGAAAGTGTCAACTCCCCACATCGATAACTGAAAGGACACAATTGCAGAATGGGTACATAGTCTAGGTTGGGAATACAGTATATACACTTGGCGTCGTGTGAATTGCGAGGTACAATTAAAGAAGGGAATTATCCGGCACTACAGAGTAGCAAAAGCCTTATATTCTCTCTCTGAGATGGTACGTTTACGGAATAATGCTCGCCGTAAATCTTGAAAGAATAGTGCCCAGTATGCTGAGTATGTGTCACAGTACCTATGTCACAGTACTAGTCACAGTACCCATGTTTCATGGTTTTGTTTATCATTTTAATTGCCAACAGATATATGATAATTGTGATGGGATATATAGATTTGATATTCAATGTAATCACACAGAAATACACGGATCTTGTCAGAGTGTTTCTTTTTCTGTTTTATTTTTGTGGGTGTTTGTGTGAATTTCTGAGTTTTGTCATGTTCTCATGGATCCTTTAATCACACTCAAATTATCAATCATATATATAGTGTGGAATTACAACTCTCCAAATTAATTGAGAGACATAGCACTAGAAAATGAAGTCCAATTCCTTCAGAGTCCCTTTGAGATTGGTACTTTGATCTTTGAATTAAAGGGAAATAGGGCATTTGGAATGCACCGACATAATGTCATGCAAAGAAAATAGCTTCAATCTTTGGTTTACAATTCAGTCTCATCAATAAATATCGGTCAGGGCTTCTTCTTCTCAAAACGTTATGCATACGATGAGTAATGGAAGATGCAGCATTTGAATATTTGAAAGTTTGGGTGAAAAATATTCTTCTTGAGCAACAAATAAGTAGATTTCTATCTATGAGAAACTTATTTCTTGTAAAGGAGACCACAGACCTGCCTAGTTTTGAATGATCTACCATTCTGCGTCCACAAATATTGATTTATAAAAATATAATTTCTTTCTGTGAAACAAATGCCTTGTTTCCTTTTAAAATTATGTGTTATGTATCATACAACAGCTTGAGGAAGTTGCTGAAGAAATAAAAAAAATTTCTTTACAATATTAAGTGCAGTTTCTGAAAAAGTGCTGTCTTAATCCTTACTTGATTTGTTCCTTGACGGTCATGAAGGTGTTAATATTTTTTGAATTTTATTTCAAAAATAAAATTGCATTATAAATTTCATAAATAAATTTGCATTATAGATGAGGACGTATGAGAGAATTATAAGTGATTAGAAGATCATCCTTAGGCTTGAAGTGTTTTTAGTCGATTTAGAATTCCGCTTCATCTTGATTCTTACTTACAAAGGATATATGAGTTTTCCAGTCTAATTTACAGTCAACGTTAATTCCTAAAAAGTTACCATGGAGTGATAGCGTAATGAGGGTACCATTTAAGTTAATACCATAAGTAGTTGGGTCAGAAATTCTATTATCAAACAATAATGATTTAGTTTTGGAAATTTTCAAAGTCACTGCCTTTAAGTAAAGCTCCACGAATTTCATCAATGCCGTTTCTCTTTCCATTCTTCATTTTCGTGATAATAGTTGATACTTCTTCAACGCAAGTGGGAAACATAAAAAAAAAAATGACCCTTGTATGGTAGGAATAAACTCTAAAGGATTAAGGCTTACAGGCGGAAGATTGTCAACTAACGAATCATTCTACAGAAGCAAAATAATTGTTGAAGTTATTGGCAATATGGCAAAAATCGTTAGTTTGATCCTCATCACATTTAAAAATCTTACTAGTTTGTGTTTTTTCTAAATTTATTAAGAACATAATTGATTATATTCTGAAGTTGTGAGCTATTGTTTTATTGGTCTCAAGATGGTACGTTTTCTTCGCGATTCGAATGTCATCGTTAAGGATGTTAAGTTCTATAAGTAGAGTACACTTTTGTTATTAGGCGAAAGGTTACTTTTAAATGTTTTAAAAAGTCTGTTTTTCTTTTGCGATTATTTCTACCTTTGATTGGGTAAGTATGGCCAGCAACGATCAAAGCACTGCCGCGATATGTGAAGAAAGTATTGTACGCTGATTCAGTGCAATAATCAGACGTAATGACTCTCCTGTCAACAGAAGTTAATTCATTAAATGGGAAATATTATCAGGATTAATATTGGATGTTGAGGAGAGATTGGGGGAATTACAAAGTAAAAAAAAAAAAAAAATGGGATGGTGGTCAGATATATCACTAAGGATTGCCCAAAATTTCCTTCGGAAAGATTGCGGTAATTCTAAAGGAAGTTTGGACACCACGCTCTATCAAAATACATTTATAATTGATTAAAAGAAAACCGACCCATTTTAAAATCCTTGAACGTATAGATTATCAATGCACAATCTGAGATACTGATTGATAAAGCGAGAGCTGGATCCGCCAAAAACTGAAATTTTTCACCCCTGGCTCTCAAGACCGTGACACTGAACCATGTCCGTTGATGCAAACTGAAAAATGCAGTGTCAAGCCTAAGTTCCAGGTTCCTGCTTCACATTTCGAAGTGATGTTTGGTTGTTGTAACTGTCAGCATGAACAGATTGTCGAAGTTTTTTTACACTCAGAACGATGTTCGTGAATCCAAATAGGCTCTTACAGAAAATTCAACTAACTCAGTGTAATTGTTTACCTAAGGTTCATTAACGAAAGGTTTGCATTCATCATCAAAAGGATGGTCTAGCCACAAATATAGCTTCGATATGTTGAAGAGTAAGTTAATCTGACCATCACAGTGAAACTTGCATTCAATTCCCAAACGACTTTTGAATGTTACCATGTGATGCATAGAATTTATTGCTTTCTTTCTCCAAAACTCTTATCATCACAACACGATAGATATGTACGTTTGCAATATTCAAAATTTTCGAACGATAATATCTACGCTTAGGCCACATATACTAAGTTAAAGTTCGTTGACCTGCATATTTGCTATACGCTAACCTTGGATAGGATCATACATATTTTCTCGACGAAAATGAGGTAAAATCAGTTTTTCTTTCTTCCTCTTTTTTGCTTAAAGCCTACCCTGAAACTTACGCAATATTTCTGGAAATATCAGTTCGTCCTCATCAGTGTGACCTGAGAAAGAAGAGTGTCGTACAGGTGCAAAGTAAAAGATAAAACGCTGTTTAAACTAAGATAATTCATTTGGTGTTTAAATATGCATAGCGCCCTCGATTATAGATATTCGGCCCGTGTACTTCTCTGTTACAATTGTTCACCATTTTTGTGTCTTACAAATAGTGTCAGTTTTTATTCTTTTTTGTTTTTTATCTCATCTCTATACGTAGTATACAGAGAGGAGATAGTACACTTCGTTGAGTGGTCAAGTCCCAAAGAGTGACACTTAAATGGTAGTCGACCTTACACAGGTGGTATTCAACTAAAACTAGGTGGGTCAGTACTCCTTATGTGGGGGTACCCCATGGTATACAAATGACATGGATCGAGAATATCCACTGGGGTTAGGGGGTGAGACGGGGTCCAAATGTGTGTGCGTGTGTATGCGTGCGATGTGTGTGCAAAAGAAAGTGTGTCATGATCTCCTCCTAGACGGAGAGGTGGATAAACCTCAAATTTGGGGGGATGTGGGTGCCTGGGAATATGATGTAGTGTCCATCAGACTAATGAAGTCATAGATCAAAGGTCAAGGGTCACAAAAACCCAAAACACATTTTTAGTAATATCTCTATGTGCGAAAATCCTAAAATGATAAAACTGCCATATATGAATGCTACATGATTGATGACGTCATGAGGTCAAAAGTCACGTGATTAAATATGGAATCGGCAAAAATGGTTTCAAAAAGTGTGTCACGATCTCCTCCTAGACGATAAGTCGGATGAACTTCAAACTTGGTGGGGGGAGGGTGCCTGGCTATGAGATACTGTGTCCGTCCGACTGATGACCTCATAGGTGAAGGGCAAAGACCATGATTACTGTGATGTATAATGCAGTGTTAGGTGCTGGTGGCACATAGTGTCAACTTGACTTTTACATATTTGCCTTTCCATCAATGTGACACATACACCACTTTTGGGATGAGTGTTTTCATCTGGCAGCAATTTTATTTCCCGTGCGTTACGTTTACAACGTACACATATATAGATCTACTGCACAATTGTTCAAGACACTGGGTAACAATATGCAAATACAACTAATTTGAATTTACCAATCATATTCGAGATGACGTCTTGAACTGATTGTTTGTACGACTCAAGGTATTCGTCGTTTTTAAAACATATGTGTATTAGCTTTGTTGTAACCTTTCAGTGTTTATACTCAAACGTATACTAACGTACAGCTGTCCGTGCGCTTCGAGGCATCCATTATTTTTGAAGGAGTCGGCCAGTCTTTATCATCTGTTCAAACACGAAAGTATCGAATGTCATTATCACCCGCATATCAAAAAGAAAAAAATGATAATAATATGTGACGAGTAAACACAGCACGATTTGTCCTTGACACGTGCTACCAAGTTTCGTTGCAATTATCACGTGGAAGTATGCGAAATGTCTTTCTCTCGTTAAAGGGGAAATAGGCGTTTGTTTTTCGAAAAAAAAAAAAACATATTTTGAAATCAATGTTTGTGGACTCAGAATGGTAGATCATGCTAGCTGGCCAAGGACTGTGGCCTTCTTTTCAAAATATAAGATTTTCACAGATAGAAATTCGGTAATTTGTTGCTCGAGAATAATTTGTTCACTCCAACTTTCAAAAATTCAAACGATGCATTATCCGTAACTCATCTTATGTATTCTATGCTTTGAAGAGATGAAAGCTTCGGCAGATGTTTATTGTTGAGCCTGAATTGTAACGAAAGCTATTTTCTTTGAACGCCATGTTGGTTTATTGTATTTCCCTTTAAATCACTTAGAAACAATAATTGCAATCCTCTGTGGCGATATAAAGTTGGACGGGAAAAAAGAGAAACCGCCGGCCACACGGGGCGCGACTTGCAGCAGCGCTAAAATATGATGCATGTCTATTTTGATATTTTTCCCCCTCTTCATGGCTTTCAACATATCATTTTCTCATCACTTACAGTGACTCCATTACAGCTCGTTGTATTGTTTTATGTCAGTCCACACTCTTAGGCTGAAGAAAATTCCATCCACCATGTTCCAGCCACCCCACGTCCCCTCCTCTCTAACAGAAGAAAAAAAAATGTCAGTAAATCGGAGATTAAGAATCAGTGCTAATGTTGTGTTGCCAAGGCAATCATGTATTTATATGCCAACATTCGCACCATTTGTGTATACCTCCTTTTTCTTGATATCTGTCCCATCAATAGGCGGACAGAGGTTAAATACAAAATTACATCCTTTCTTCAAAACAGGCCTGTCTGCATAATGTTTCTCCCCTGACACATGGGCGTCAATCGGTGGGGAACGGTGGCACATGTTCCTCACTCATGGTGAGGTGGGGGACAGAAGGTCAACCCCCCCCCTCTTTCCAACTGATCTGCTTATCACATTTAATTTCCTCCGGGCTCAGTTTCCGCAGCTCATTGATATAGTATTAGGTCTTTAAGTTCAATAAAATTATTTAAATATCCCTTATATTTGACAAAATGGTGATATTTTCTTCAAGACAACCCTTAATATGGATTTCCTAATTATTCCATGGAGGCAGGATTTTTTCTTAACTGATCAAAAGTTACCTCCTCCTATGTACAACTGGTTAGATTCAGGTCACAAAAATTGACCACAGTAGTATGTTTTTCTTTTTTGTATAGAGAGAAAATGTGTCTTCCTAGAGAAGTGTGTGAAAGAAAGGGTGGAGAGGGGGGTAATATCCGGGATACCCAATGGCTACGCCGTTGATATCACTTTCCGTTAATCCGCTAAAAAACAACGTTTTAAGGGAAGCTCGCCAACCAATCATTCTAATCCAGATAGACAGTATCCAAAGTCTTCATTAAAGAGGCTCATTGAGTTGTTTTGTGAAATTCACTCAATTTTTTCTAACCTGGTCAAGTTTCCGTCTAATACTATTGACAAACAGTCAAACTAAAAGGATCCCAAAGTTTTACATACGTTGGAACATTAATGAGTGAGTAACCAACGATTAAATTTGGTTTTTGAAACTTTGTGACCAGACATTTTCGCATTAGTACATTCACATGCACACAATCAGAGCAAGTAACGGTCAAAAATTCAATATAACTATTGGATGTGAAACTTGATTAATTATGCTGATTGTGAGTATTGTCGTGTGTTTGTGTACTTCAAAATCACCGCAATCTTTGCTGATATCAACTCAATGAGCCCCTTTTAAGGAACTCTAATAACAGTGTCAAAAGTTAAAGTTGCCCGTCCCCCCCCCCCTCCCCCTCTTCAGAATCCTCGTTAGAGAAATCTGGTATGTTGAAAATGGACTATTTTCTGCGAGCTGGCAAGTATTTTGACAATTATTTTCTCGTACTTCGGGAGCCAACCGAAATATTTTGGCCCTCTTAAATCCTTTTGATTGCAGTGGCGAGACCATGGGGAGGAGCGCATGGAGAAACATCCAATCACAGTTTGACCTCCAAAATAAATTTACTTGAAAATGTATTAAGCTACATTTATTAGTAGGGGATGGGGTGAAGGGTGAATAAACCAAAAAAATAAAGTGGACTTAAGAATGCCATTCCAGTTAGTTTGAGAGGTGTTATAAAATTTTCCTGTACACTCCTCACCAACTGATGGTGGCGCCCCCCCCCCCCTTAGGAAATTTATTAAAGTGACTGCAAGATTTTCTGCTCATGCCGACCTTAAGATCTTTTTAAAGGTTGACGCTCGGCCATCTAAATATTAAACGCTATTTAATAGCTCAAAATATTCTAGATTCATGTTTCTCAACCGGGGGGGTTGGCGACCCCTATAGGGCACAATGACAAAAGTGTGTGTGTGTGTGTGGGGGGGGGTAAATTTAGAAAAGAGGATGCATTATTCCTCAGGATTCCTATATCACCTCAACCAATCTGATATGCATTATCATATTTCATATATTGATCCCTTTTTTCATTAATTGAGAAATAGTAGACATGGGATCACTCTTTCAAGGCCGGTTAAATGCAGTTTAAAACACTCGGAGAGTGCAGTTTCCGGCCATCTGGGGCACGGTAAAGCCAATTTTTTTTCTTGTGCCCTCCCCGCTAACTGAAGGTGTAACCCCCCCCCCCCTCAAATATCCTATATCCGCCCTTGGCAAAAGGGCTCCGCCCTCAGGCAAGATCCCCAACCCTACTGAAAAAGCTTGAATAGATACGCACCTGATGTATCCTATCATTGACCATGGCAATCTATGTCCCCCTAATCATTACACCTTGGCCTCGGACTGATAGGCGCACTCCAAACCTAGGTACATGCAGCTTCGGACACACGGGAAGTGCCGTTTTTTTTTGGTGGTGGCGGTGGTCGGGGGGTTAATCGAAATGCTCGTAAACTACCGATTCTTCTGCCCGGTTAGTCGAAAAAATGTGTGAGAAGCATTAAAAAATGAGTGAGGGGATACTTCAAGAAATAATGAACTCATCTTTAACATTTTATGCCATCCTCCCAATAAATGGACGTGACCATAAAATTCGGACATTAGTCAAGCAGAGACAAAATGTAATAGATGGCGCTGTTTTACCCCCCCCCCCACATTTTGCGAGAAAAAGTGCTTTCCTCTTAGACTGGGGGGGGGGGGAATGTTCTGACTGAACGGGACAGATATATGAGTTATGGAATGTTGTGCGGGTCGCACTTGACCAATGACCTGCTTCTGATTTCAAACCTTCACGTCTGAGGACTTTCAAGCAATAAAAATCTTAATCCACCGAAAACAATGTAGCATCATGTTGGTAAGTGATGGGAAAATATAGGCCTACCTGGCAGCATTCCATGAGATGTCTGGCATTGGCGATTTTTTATCTTTTTCCTGAGACGCAAAAAAATATATGTATATATATATCATGGGGGGTGGGGCAGCATGCCGGCCGTAGGTTGCCCATCCCTTGCCCTAAGGCAATATATCCCTGCTGAAACTCCTGGGCACGCCCCTGATATGTCCTATCATAGGCGTATGCAACACGTGACCCAAAATCATTTGGACTCTGACTGCATTTTACGCAAATTTTACGGCCTTTCTTGAGTAAAATTTGTTATGCTGAAATGGGCCGGTGAAATGCCATTATGCGCCATCTGGAAAGCATTTTGTCAAAAATATATATCTTTTGTAATAATGTGTTTGGATAATGAACGTTGAATAATCCTGGCTATACGCCAATGTTATTAAAACGTTCTAACTTCCCAAGCAAGTTCTGTTCCCCTTACCCCTGACAACAGACCGATTCCCATGACTTGTATACGCCCTACAGTAATGTCGAGTTATGTTCCAAACAAGTAAAATGACCCAAACAATTGACCACATTTAGGAAAAAAGGCTTATGGCGTGATTTTTTTTTAAAAAGACGTCCCCCCACAAGAAAAAAAAATATCAGAGGGCGAACTTTCAATAAATGCAACTGGTTCACACCAAGCTATTAAGACGAACCATTTTGAAACAGGCTTGATCGTGCCAAAGTCAACTGCTCTGTTGCTCATATAGTTGCATATAACACATGCAGATAATCAACCCACGTGCGAACGGCGTGGCAGTAAAAAAGAAGGCGCAAAAAAAGATTGATTTGTAACGGCTTACCGTTAACTCTTAAGCGCACCCTGCCCATACCCTCATCTTGTTTACACTCATTCAGTTATGTGAATGGAGATTGTGGGACTTCGGCTGTTGGTTTATTGATTCCAATCTCACAGGGAATGGGAGTGTTGTCATATTACGTAATCGCTGCTGTTTATGAACTGATGAACACACTGTCCTGGTTCGGACCTGGATACGACCAGGTAACTATATTTGATGTGACAGTTACAACAAGAGCCTATTGAGGTTTGTAACTTGGTTGAGTGGCGAAGAAATAACAAGCATAGGGCCTAATGACAGGCTATTGGCAGGCTATTGTGAACTTTTTATTCCATGGGGATGCTGGTTTGATCCTGGAGGTACAGCAATGATAATATGTAGCCTGCTATACGTTGATTTCTACATGAAAGTGTAGTTTTGTATAAAGATATCTGGTTGCTACATTAAACATATGTTTCTTGAACTGTCATGCTCACATGATATCAAACGTGCTTAAATATCTTCGTGCCTGGAAACAAACCCTGACCTTTGACATTTAATTTCTGCTGATCATTTCATATTGTTTTGTTTAATGTGCAGGGAATGTTTCTCGAGAGATCATTTTTTACATAAAAGGGAAAAGGTTAAAGAGGTTAGGTGCTGAGGATTAAGTTATCTCGAAAAAAGCCCCTGAAGATTAAAAAAAGCCCTTCCACTTGCACATGTGCCTGTAAAGATGTGGCCATGAAGGCCCGTTAAACCTCTCTGCTTTGAACGTTAAGTTAGACATTTCTCACTACTTTACTATAACAATAGTTTCATGGATGATTATAATGTCCAAAAGCCTTCAATATCAAACTTCGTAAACCAGACCCGATGTGTGTTGTTGTGGTTGTTTTTTTTTGTTTCACATCCGATGTCGCGGTGATAGTGGACATGTGAAATATGTTCAACAGATCGAGGCTGACAAGGTCACCTTGGAAACTCGTTAAGAGTGGCCTATGGCCTGTCTTATGGCCTGTCCATTTTGTGGCCAGGGTTGGACCCACCTCTTCTTACCAAGAGTTTTAAGGAGAATAGCCAAATGTACAGCTTTTCAATATTTACTGCCTCAAAAATTTAAATCCGTCCCCACCCGCTCTCCGACTGAGAAAGCACATTATATGTTCAATGTAATATTCTCTGTCCCACAATCTATATCTAAGCAACAGAAGATATACCGGTAACAACACACATTTGGGTCCCACCAGTGGAGTCGCCAGACTTTACATTTCGGAGGGGGGGGGGGGTGGCACAGTGGTTATGTAGGGGATAGGGGCTACTTCCAGTCACTAGGGTTCCTATATAGAACCCTAGAACCCTAGCAGTCACTTATCATGGCGCGGACGGTGCCACCGAGGGCGAAACGAGAGACCAAAGTCGAGTGGGATCCAAGGGACCGACTTAGGGTTGTCAAGGGGCAAAGTCCCTGTGGGGTCACTGGGGCGAAACTCCTGGAAGCTCCTGGGTGTAACGGTGTTTATAACATATTAATGTCATTATTGTAAGAGTAATTCTAGAAACGAAACAGGTCTAAAATCAAACTTAGGAAACTCCTCATAAGACACAGGTTGAATAGCCTCCCAGTCCCGGAGCAAAGTCCTGATGGGGGTCCAGAGGATGATGCCCCCGGTATCTCCTGGGTGTTGATTATTTGTGATAGCTGTAAATTTATCATTTAAAGGGTAATTTTTTTTATCAAACGCAGGTCTAAGATTCAAAATGCAAGTTGAATAACTTCAGAATTCTCAGACTGTATGCTATCTATATTTTCTTGAAAATTCTAAATTTCAGTTGGGGGACACAAGGTCTTCCACCCCCCCCCCCCCCTTGGAGATGCCACTGGATCTCGCGAGGTATAGGTGACATTAAACTTAACGCTATCATACCACGGCCCCAGTCATACCTAAATCAGGGAGATGTCTCCTAGTTTCCTGCCCAGCGCTTTTAGCTCACAGAAGGATCTGGAAGCTATACTGGCGCCACAAACGAGCGGGAAGGCAGTGAACAGATAATTTAAGCTCGTGAATCATTCCGAGATAACAAAACGAGGCGATTACGTAATCAGGAACGTTTGGGGCTGTATTGTGAATTGCCAAATACAGTACCGATATTTAAAAGTCCTTTGAAGTTCGGCATTGAAGTACGGTACTTCTTTTAAAATGGGAATCAAAACGGTTGAATCTAATTTATTTGTCGACAGAATACCTGCATCACAACGTTATGTATCTTATACAGACCATGACAGATTCAAGTGCCAAGAAAGTTACTGATCACCTTTTAAAGATGGAACAGTGACCAAAATGAATTTTTCCTGCGGGGTAGTTAGTACTCAGGATTGGGTACTAATTTTATTAATTGGGTTCTAAATTAATTTTATTTAATGGGTACTAATTTAAAGTCCATGTTGATTTTCATTTTCAATGGGAGTCAACATGGAATTTGGGCAATTTGTAATGGGAAAGTCATTGTTCCATAACTGTCCCATTAAAAATTGCCCAATTAAATTTCCATGATGATTCCCATTGAAAATGGATGGGATCCCATTAGAGTACCATTATACCGGGACTGGAATTTTCTCTAGCACAATTATAGTCTAAACTAGGCTCAATTAGTGGACGTTTCCTTTCATTTAAGAAGACGAACGAATGATCCCAGATTTAATTTTCGCGACGGTAGGATTATAATTTATAGATGGAAGGCCTTCATCTAGTCTAATATTTTCGCATTATCAACTATACGGGGATTTCATTTTGTTTTCTGGAAGCCTGACCACCTCATTTTGGTGTAGCTCCCTCTATTCTCTGTTGTCGCCATTCCCTGGGTGTTACAACGATGATAACACCATGAAATGAGGGAGAAAAATTCTGTTTTAGAAATGCTTGGAATTTACAGAAATTCTCAGTATCAGCTGAAAAGTGCAATGGAGAAAGGTTGCAGGGTTCAAAATGAAAACATGGAAGAGACGGTAGTTTACTGCGTTATCATGTACTGTAGGATAGTAAAGTATCAACAAAAATGTGTACAGTGAGTACGTGGCGGCAAACCGTAATTAAGGTGAAAACCCGGGGGGAATGGCTTTTAGGGGCGCTGTCTCATAGAAATACCCACTGCTCTTTAAAGATATGGGGGGAGGGTAAGTGCAGGCGGCGCTATTACTCTGATTCTATATATAGAGTGTTGCGATTTTAGGCAATTCGCCTCCACCTGTGCTAACATTGTAGGCCTATGTACGTGCATGCAAGTGAGTCAAACGGTGATACATAATCTGAACCAATCCATTGAAATCAGACATGTACAACGGGAATTTGATTGTTTGTCATGTCTTACAAAGGATCAGTAAGGTCATACTTTTTGAGACAGAATGGCGTCAATTAACCAGTTTTCACAGCCCTCTGTGTAGGAACCCATAAAGTCTACCTAAGCGGAGCGCCACCCATCAGTTGGCGCGGAGCTGAAAAGGGCCCCGGTAACCCAGTTGAGTCGCTCGGGGGGGGGGGGGAGGGACCGCCCCTGACCATATGGTACCTCCGCCACCGCAAGGGTCTACCAGAGTCCCGTCACGTCTATGCCAAACATTTGAAAGATGCATTTTGTCAGACAAACGTATTAACACAATTATCCTACTTTCTTTGAACACACAAACCTAAGCAACTGCACCCTACATCAGAAGAGGCGTTTTTCTCACATGCACTACAGAGATCAATTGAGCTGCACAAAACTGTACCTCCCTTCATATATCCTTGATTTACAACTTCTACGGCGCATCACTGAGCCCGAGGCGGCCTTGACCACTTTCCTTGGCCCCACCTCCATTACGCTCGGTAAACCCATGGAGACATATTTTGAAGTCAACTGCATATCACTAAACACCACATGCACACTGAATATTAAACACAGTCTATTGCAAAAGCTTGCATACAGGCACGCACCTTCTGCAGACCTCCACGACGTTCTGTTAGGTAAACATTCCCCTTGAAAATACTCGTGTTAATATCGATATGGTACATGCGTGATCCCGATATAACATTCAGTAGGCCTATCTTTTACAATTTTCCACCCAAGACAATCGTCACACTGATATTTATTCCTCCACTTTGTTCTAACATGACCATCAGCCTACGTATACACACATGTATTTGACCAACTACTGTACTAAAACAGTACTGCACTGGGAAAATACATGGGCCTGCATCGTTATCATACCATGCCAACGCAGATACTTCTGTACATGAAAGATTGCTTGATTGTCTATTGATGAAACGGCTTCTAAAAGCAAGTGATTTTCTTTCCTTTTTTTTTCTCTTCTTCGATCTCTGTTGAATTGGATGAATCGAACACGCACTCATTTTCAGGGGATTTACAATTTTCGGTTGCATCAGAAATCCTTCATAGCATCCACTGTATTGAGTTTTCCGGACAACAGGTCTACTTACAAGGCCAGAGTTGTTTACGTTCTGCAAGTTGTCGCTCTCAAACTGAATGAGGCTTACTTTGGCACAGTGCCAACCGCAACAGCCCTCGAGCTTGATGTTGACCTGTGACGTAACGCTTGGTGACTATTTACAACCTATCAGCTGTTTTCTCGAAAAGCTAAGAAACTTGCAATGGAATTAAAACGGGCACTGAATATACAGTGGTTGGTTGTAACCCCGTTCGTTTGTCACGCCTTCGAAGGCTTGGTTAAGTTGGCAAGTGCCCAGAACGACAATTAAATTATTCTGAAGATGATTGTACAGCTGATACTCTGAAAAGAAATCTTTTTATTTAAATAGGATAAGTAACTTTCAATGCAAGGTTAAGTGTAGAATCTTTTCCAGCTAAATTGGTTTCCTAACGAAGACTGGATGTGTACCAACGAGTGATCAATGCTCATTTTCTTTTGTCGCGTTTAATATTTATTGGTATTTGGCTGTAACTATTATTTTTATGTAGTGAAAAAAGTGAAGAGTTTCACTGCATGCCATTGACAGGAAAGTTGTGTGAAGTCTCAGCCGTTCAACCTCCATGCAGACTATAGTTGGCCGTTACTACCATAGTTACGTCGAAAACTGAAAAAAAAAGTGTTACGATTTTACATACTTCCTCAAGGTAGTGTCGATTTTTAGTTACCTTTGATTCAAAGATTCTCATTGAGTTGTTTCTTGAAATTCACTAAATTTTCCTTCACATACTCATGACACATGGTCAAACTAGGGGAATCCCAATGTTTCACATACAATAGAACATTAACGAGTGAGTAATACATAGTTTTAATTATTTTTTGAAAATTCGTGACCAGACAACTATATTCACATGCATATAACCAGTACAACTAAGGGGGAAAATCAAAATTTCTTACAGTTTTTATAACTATTGGGTGTGAAACTTGACTAACTATGCTACTTATGCCATGTGTTAATACCGATCAAAATCACCACAAACTCATTGATATCAGCTAAATGAGCCCCTAAAGTAAGTGTTGTAACGACTAACCATGCCTCATTCAGCCTTAGATCAGTAGTCTAAGGCTTTGAAATGCAAGTTAAAGTAACTACTGTAGTTATACGGCTATGGACGTCATGGAGTCAACAGGACATATTACATCTTCAAACGTAATTTTGTTCGCCATTTTCTATAGATTGTATCTGTGTATGTGACTTAATTATTCAATGCATCCACTCACATCATGATGAAGGTGGGCTAGTTGAATATACAAGACTAGCACAGTTTTTAATAACAACAACGCTGTTGAAAATACCCTCGTTGGGGTCTCACTTTTATCAATCACTCCATTTTACTCCCGTTTCAAGAAGGGGGCTTTCATTTGTTGATTCGCCTAAGCCAACTTTGAATATTGAACGTGAAGCGCCCGACTTGAGCACATATAGCTGTACTCGCTCCTTTGTGTAGTAGCCCATATAATATTATCACTCAACCCCCTTTTCGAATTCATATTAAACGTACATTAATCATATTTTCAGCATAGCCATCGACAACCCTTACTCCCAGCCCTCTTTCAACATGTCAAGCGGTAAATTTTAAGTGCCTTGTTTGGGGTCAACACACTATAAATCTCCGGAGGAACGTACCTGGGAAATTTATTGAACGCCGTTGAATGAGGCGCGGAGAAAGAAAAAAAAATGTACCAAGGAAGTAAGGAAGCCTCTGGGGATCGCTTTCAAATACTGGCTGAGTTTACCGACTGTTACCGTGTTATTAAACTTGATATCGAAATCCTAAGCAATAGTATTATTTTAATTATGGTTATGTGAGTGGTGGTTTCGCGGTGCACTCTGATTTAACACCACAGCAATAGACTCGGAAAAAATCGAAAAGTTTACGTAAATGCAATTGTGAGCTTGAAGTGAACAAACTTCAAGCAACCAATTTTTTTCAATGCGCACATGTAATATGATACAATCACACTATCACATTAAAATGATAGTCTCGAAAATCAATTTTAGGAGACTTTTGAGGCCTTATTTGAACAACCGTAGACTGGGCTTGACGGGCACACCAGCGTCTGTCAATAAATAGCGTAATAAACTACGTTACTGATATATTTGTCTTTACATGTCAACGTAAGTCAGTCACACGTCAGGTTTAGCGAAATGTTTAATATCCATGAATCCTCAAAGAATTTCCATAATGTGCTAGAATCATGTTTCGAGAAGACCCTTTTCTATGACGATAGAACATGACGTGATAGCCACACTGTACCATAGCCTAATGGTTAAGGTATAGGTACGTCTCGAGAAGGGATAAGCATATATGATATCATGTGAGGATATGATGTTATAACCAGAGATACTGTCAGGTTAGGTGTTGTACCCTCGAGAAGGCATAAACATGTATGATATCATGTGACGATTGGCTGTGTACAAATGAGGCGCTATAAACATCGTGAGAGTTTTATCTGTCTTTGTTTGTTTGTTTGCTTTTCTAAAAGTTCGATCAAATTAATGAGGTTGTTTCTAAGTGAAGAACGTATTTTTCTAGCTCTGACGTTATCATTATGTCATATTCCCATCAGAAAAGTTATATTTTATATATTTTTTATTTTATATTTTAGTGTTCTAAACGTGTATGTATACTGGGTAGGCCTATGTAATGTGTATTGCGCTAAGTATATGCGCTGAGACGAATATAATATTTGAGAGGTAAATTTAACTACAACACTAAGTTCAAGATGGCCGCCAAGTTCACCACTGTAACGTTGCATTGCGAACCTATTTGATCTGTGACTGCGCGTCTTAAGACGTGATATAAACAAATGTCAACGAATTCTGACAGGTATTTTAGCTTAGAACATTTTGAGGTGACGTTGAAGTAGTTTTTTTTTTTTTGGCTTTGGTGAGTTTCTGGGATGGGTTTTATTACTTCAAGTTCAAATTCGTGGAATTGCTGTCAGATATTTCGCAATGTAATACCACCCCAAAACCTACACAAAATATGTATATCCATGTACATATCGCTCAAGCAAAGTGTTATTCATACGGACATTGTCCTCAGTTTGGCGTATTGGCTATTCACGTTAAGAAATTTTGTTCTATATTTGCATGGTTTGCTGTCTTATGAAACCGGGTAAACCCAGCTTTAATTAATGCTAATGATATGCACGTACGGTAATAAGGGGTAATAATGAGAGGTCACCAGGTCAGATCTCCCTCTGATGTAGCGTTAAATCAAATAAAGTTCCCAGTTAACAATTGCAACTTTGAGCTGGGATAATCATTAGCTCTTTTGAGACAGCACTTGCAGGACCCTCATTGGTCGATGGCTGTGTGTACATGAAGGCATCTTCTTCATTATGTGTATCACGTGATTGGTAACGTTCTTCCATCCGAATTATTCACATGTCTCAATGTGACGTATGACTTTCTTTATCAGTGACGAAAGAGGAGCAACAGTGAGACGCCATTTTCTACTACATTTCTCTACTATTTAAGGTACAATTGATCAATTTTGAGGGTGCACGTGGCACCCATGCACGGCACCCCTCCCCCTCCGGATGCCCCCCCCCCCCTGCTGTCTACGGTATATATCAATCGTCCAGAAGACGTCCAATGGCCTTGGCCTATTTAGCGTTCCCCTCTTTGCCGTGACTTACCTCTATTCGTTTCAACAAATGTAGGAAGGTAACTACTCTGGGCCTCGAATTAAAATCGTGTGCGTCCTCCCTAAAGATTTTGTCGTTGGTCAGGCTTCTCGAAATATATCAAGAGCTATAAATTTCCTCAAAGGTTTTGAGGCACAGCTACATAAGCCCCGAAATCCTGTTGACGAAATACGTCGAGCACAAAGGCACAAAGGCCTCGGAATTCTCTCGAAAGAAACGCAATACCTCGATGAAAAAGGTTTCGTCAGTGGACAAGAATTAAATTGACTTCCAAGATTAGTCGCTGAAAGTTCAGTCATTAACGTTCATTAAATCAAGTTGCTTGTATGCGACGTTGTGGTTACGCCACATCGGTGACACGTTTCTTAATCTATGTTATAAACACGGAAGACTAAGTACGATAAAGTTTCTACATTGTCACGAAAATAGTTCCTCGGATGACCAGGATACCATGGTGTCTGCTAGCAGTTTTTTACTTTGAAAAGGGAGCTGCAAGGGATGAATGTACATCTTCCTCATATTGCAGCCAATCCTCACGTGATATCATCCACGTTTATCCCTTCTCGAGAGGTATCTATTCTAACCATTATGATATTTCTGACTATCACTTCATGTTCTATCATGCAGAAAAGGTTTTCTCGAGACATGATTTTAGCACATTATGGAAATTCTATACTAGGTGTTCATTGAGAGAGATTTGATAATTTTGGTAAGCAAAGAGGGAAAGATGCATACGGACTCGAAGCCTTTATTGAATAAACCATTCTATTTTGGGGACGGGGAGGGGTAAAGTTTAAGGGATAGGGACCTGTGCATCATTCAGGCCCGATAGTCAATAAGAAACCAGGGACAAACATTCCCCCCCCCCCCCACCAAGAAAAGAAAATCGCAGCTTTTTTTTTTTTTAGAGATGAATCGGTCAAAGTTAATTCTATGTTGGCCCACCTACGAATCGGCTCCTAGCCTGATATCATACTAGTTCGAAAGCTTGAAATGTTATGAATAGTAAAGAGGGTTTAAAGTAGTAATGTTTTGGGCCCTCTGAATTTCACTTCTTCTCCCAGGAAAATAAGATGTCATCATTCATGTGTCTTGTTGATTCAACGCCTGTATAGAGATTTTCACCGATGTCACGGTGTTTGGTGTCCATTGCGCAACAACTGTAACAACTGTCGTGTCTTGCGCGCGTATCGATAAAACACCTTCTGCGCATGTGCAGAGCATAGTTACGACCAGTGTGCTAACTTCATAGAAATCGTAATCCTAATAGCTGGAAGTAGCATGCAAATGGGCAAAATGCCGTCAAACTGTCCGCTTCATGGAGGGTCACGTGCCGCGGGAATGACATGGTGTGGTAGGTGTAATACGTCGCCCTTATTAATAGCAACAGCAATAGTTTGAGAAAAGCGACGCGCACATCGGAAACGTACACTTTAAATTACTGTGCTGCTAACTGAGACATTTCATCAGTTATAGCCTAACTTTTTCGCATAACTGGTACGTATGAACAATCTTAAATGACGCAGTAAAAAACATTCTTTCTTTTTTTGATCACGATTGTGGGTAAGTACATATCTGCCATACATTGGCATTACATGCATTTATTATAAGGTACGTTCTGAGAGCAAAGGCGTAAATAAACACTATACTTTTCATATGAATTAAATATGAAGCATTTGAAAAAAAACACAGAAATATATGTTAAAAAATAAGCCAGCATTGGCACGACTGTTTTTATTGTAATGCTTTCTTCTTGAAGTTATTGCTGATTGTTCATGTAGTTCAAGGAACTTCCCTGCCTCGATTTGGAAAATGTTGATATTATTTTTGAACAACATGCTCTTGCACACATCCAAGGGTAGTTACATATGGAACTGTCTAAGTCGCATGCGTTTGCAGAAGTTTGTTCACCACGTACTCCATGTCCCGTAGACTATCTCGAGTTCAGCGAAAGAAAACTTACTTCGCTTCGAGATCAACCTTTGACCTTAACCGTAATCAATAACAGGCAAACGACGGAAAATTATACAAAGCTGATCCCCATTAGAGAAGAAGATGAAATGTTTCTCTCTTCGAGGCAAATTTAGACAATAATTTCATCTATCCCAGTGCCCCTGGCAACTCAGTGAATTACTTTGTGTAATGAAGATGGTACAAACTTTGGCACGACGGAGGAAAAAAAGCCTGGGGCAAATTTGAACGACCGGTAATAATTTGTGCTTGTATAGAAGAAGAAAGAGAAAGAAAAAAAAAGAAACTAAGAATATTGAACTTGGAGAAGCATACTATATAGAGTAAATAACGTAAATTTGATCTGTGTAGCTCGTCTGTATGTAACAGAGCAGATTCCTCTACGGCAACTTTATCGCTATCAACATTTCCAACGACGCTAGGTATTGCAGATATACACAGCGGACGGCTGTAACTATAAATTTTAGTGTTATCACTTTAGTGTTATCAGTTGCCGAAGCGGAGTGGAAATACTGGAACAGTTGATGTTTTTGTATCTCTTGGAGTTCTGTAACGTCAGAAACTCAAGTCTGGTAAAATTATAAAAAAAAAATAAAACAAAAAAAAATGACTCGATAGGGAACTTAAATCCGATAAAGGCAAACAAGCCACCCCCACAACATCCCACCTCACCCATCAACAGTTTCAATAAATAATATCTTAAAATAAATTATCTGCAGTCTTTGAAAAAGTTTAACCTTAACCAAGTCTATTATCAAGAGACCCACTCTCAACTGCCCCCCCCCATTAGCCTTACTGTGGTAGATAGACTTAAAAAAAGTCGAACATAATTTATTGTATCCGTGGGATTGGCCACAGAAACGTTACAGGGGGTATGTACGCGCTTTAAAGTTGAGTTTCTGAAAAATGCTGAAATAGATTGCGGTAATATCCTGGTGTAAGATTGAAGTTGTACATCACTTGTGCAGTGCTCTGGCTTGCATCCTCATTACCTTGTTATTGGCATGCCTGCTGTACATCGCTATGTTGAGCGGTCTCATCAACTCCTGACTGGACGCTGCAGTGATGAAATTCCCACAGGCTTTAACATCTTCCCTGAATGAACTTTGTTTATCTCAAATTCCTGGAAACTGGAAGTAAACATTGTCAATCATAAAATATTTCCTAAGCCTTTTCCCTGCCCGTGAAAAGACTGAACCGTTACTCTCAATGCCCGCATAGATTGCATTCCAAATTCCGCGAAAACAACTACGCCGCTGTACGTCACCTAAACGAAACCAATCACAAGTTGGGCTTTCAAGGTTGTTGGTGACGTAGGATGTAAACAACTGACGTCACTCAATTTCGCTGTGTGGGCAATGTCATATATACATATGTATTGCAGTATAGTGTACGTGTTAGGTGGTATCTAATACAGATACCGCGCATCGTTATAACATTAAATGTGTCCTTATGTCTCAATGGGCGAAGAAATCCAGCAGTGCTGGGAATATATTAATATCACGGCAATATAATACCGTTGTGGTCATGCATTTATTAAGATTTTTCCTTTTAACTTCAGAACATTTACTAAGCACGGTGGTTCAGGGGGAGTTCAAGCCGAGGAGACGGTACAATATTAAACATGTGTCGTACGATGGCGTGTTGACTGTTGGCTCAGTTCCAAGCGCACTTCGATACTTTTATTATGTTTGGTACACATTGTAATATGTGTACCTACAACGTTTGCACGCACACGTCCTTTGGGTTGTAGCAACCATGGCCTTTTTGCAGGCTGTATTGAAAATATCCATCGCCTCCTGTACAGATTTGAGATTTCGTGGTGATGTTTGCAGACCTGGGAAGGTCGAGTAGAAAGAGGCCGTTACGTGGATTTGGGACTTTTTTACGACACTCTTTCATGCAGCATTGTCGGTGTCGTAAATAATACCCAAACCACTTTTGGTGTAGGTACTATCACATGTAGGCTATAGTAACACTGTCTTAGAGAAAACTGTGTTCCAGTTTCAGAGTAATTTGCAATATGTTATTTGTGGAACAACAAGACTAGTGAACGTCAAACTTACATCGAAACTGACAAGTAAATGAAGATTTTTTTTCTTGTTACTTATAATCTTAGTTCATGATCAATAAATTTGCCATACTTTTTCGGTACGGTATGGACTATATGGAACTATGAAATCAACATTAATCTCAGGGGAGAGAATTGTTAACATGTAAACGTGGTGAAAATTAATCCACACTTGTTTCTTGAAATCCCTAGTTTCCTAAGTGTCTTCTTAACTTTTGGTATTCTTGAGTGTGAAACGTGACTTATTCTTGCTGTTATTGTGGTATAACTTTGCTTCAGGGGAATGATAAATTGTGTTGTGTGCGATGTAATTATGGCAAATGTCCTTCAAAAATGAGTTTCAGTTTTCCTCATTATATACAATTTTGTTTCGTTATTCGTCTTCGAAAATTACGCCATTGGGAACGGCTTATGTTTCGGAGTAAATATTCTTTGAATTAAAAACTTCATCAAAATATAGGCTTAATTCGTATTTTTTTTTAAAAAAGGTTATTTTTCGTGTAAAAACACGTCACTTTACATAACCAAAAAAAGAACAGTATGGCAGTCTGGAATACATTTTATGTAACATCTGTATTCATGCAGGTGTGAAAACTGCATGCAGAATCAAACTATATCAATGCACCCCTACGATGGACAGTTCAAACAAAATTCTTTTGTTTGAAGCCTATTCATTAATTTGTCATAATTAAATACAGACTGCGGCCGCAAACAGTCCGCAGAATTTGGGCTTTTGTGATTCAATCCTTCAATCTTGACAACGCAGAATAAAATTGGATATAATATATGTCCCGTGATACTGAGCTCTGAAAAAAAAAACTTACAGCTATATCTGTTGCATGCATTTTGTTATGGTAGGAGGGAATGTAGCTCAGTTAGTTCACATTTTATTCGTCAATGAAATCAATAGCACTCAAGCCTCCTGTACAATCATTTGAATGCCACCGCATGGACTGATGCAGCCTCTGACCATTTAGGACAGACGTCACATGTTAGGACAGAGTCTGCATTTGTCCTGTCATCAGTTTTGCTTCATATTTCGCACTTCTCAACTTCTCCATCTACATCATCAGCTGGGCTCATGTCGGCTAGGTTGAGCTCCTTAAGATTCATTGCCACTGTCTATATGGCCAGTGTCGTTGACTTCTACTGTTTCATCAGTACTGCGAAGTATGATAATTCAAAGTCATACCTCAGTTACCCCGCGATAGCGGACGAAAGTTTTTTTTTATTCTTTCAGCTTATATACGAGGCGCAGCCACATAAGGGCCACAGCCACGGATTCCCTACGCAGGCTGTACGTCAGTATGCAATCAAAACAGTCAGTCATTATCTCACGCAGATGGAGCCTAGCCTATATGTTGTCATAAGAAAATCATTGCCTATGATTAAATATGAAAAAAAAAACGAGGGAAAAACGGAAGATGAAAAAGAAAAGACGTGTCATATACTCTCCAACCATGGAAGAATGTTATTGCAAAGCTAGGTCAATAGAGAAAATGGCTCAATTTTTAGTTACAGTTGTAACCCAATTTGAGTAAAATTGACCCACTTTGGGGTCATTATGTGACTCAGAAAACTTGATTTAGTTTATAAAAACACATAAGGTTTTTCTTACTTTCATTCTCTTTAAAATAAACAGCTGGACAAATTTATTGTAATTCCATGAGATGCTGTGACAGGAAGCTAGAAACGCTTACTAATATAGGATAATCACCACCCTTTAAGGGAAATTGAGCGTTTGTTTTGGCAGAAGGAAAGAATCATATTTTTAAAGCCAACATTTGTGTACACAGAATGAGTAGGTTATTCCAATAAAGGATTGTGACTACCTTTTTCAAGAAATACGTTTCTCACAAATAGAAATTCAGTTGTTTGTTGCTTAAGAATAATTTGATCACCCAAACTTTAAAAAAATCCAAATGATACATCCATCATAACTCTTATCTTATGCAAGCACAATGTCTTGTGGTTACGATTTTTTTTTTTTTTTTTGGCAGCTGTTTATCGATGAGCAGACTAGGCAATTCCGATCCCTGTCATTTGTATACCAAAGATCAATAGAAGAAAAAGAAGAAATCACAGAAAAAAGGAACAAGATTGGTTAATGTTATCTAAATTAGGCCTCCGGCTTGTATGATGTGTCGATATATCGCCAATCATGCGGAACATCAGATTGTAGGCTGCATTAAAATTCATGTATGCCGACGTAATCGATTATACTCCTGGACCACTCACTCCTTTTTTCCCCTATGGCTATGAATATTCATGCTCTTTTGCGCCAATCACCAGATTTTAAGAAAGACTCATCAATTTATGTAGAGCCCTTGGATCTTAGATGAGACAAATCTGTTATTGTTCGCAGGTGTTTCGGTATGTGCGTTAAAAAAAGGGGCATATACCAACACCTGCTGGGAAGGTTGGCAGAATTTACATCGTTTGATGGCAATTACAAATTAGTAAGCAGTTATACACATTTTTTTTCAGACTAAACATTGTAACAAGTAAGGAGGTATATGACACATTACACCGTTCTATATTTCTAAGTTGCCTTGCTCTCAGATTTCATATTTTGCCGTGGAAATAAACGATCACCTTTACGGCATCGTAACCAAATATCACGATTTCACACTTCTGAAGTCGTCGTGGAAACCTGTACGACATTGCGATTTCGTCATGTCAATATCATGAGGATCCGACGTAAACCCCTGGTATACATCTTTCACACAAAACGTACCCTATATCTATGGCGTGTGATTAATATCCGTGTCCACACATATATATCCGAAACACGAGACCATAGCACGAGAGAATGTATCGCTTATAAAAGGAAGGGTTCTATGTAACTATAACGGACACTGCCCTCATTTTTCGGGTTCGTGGCCCTTTAAACTGGACCCTTTTGGACAAGAATGCACCCGTGGTTAGATGCAAGCAGGGGCCATCGCACAGCCTGTAACTTTAGATCACCTGATGTATTCATGTGCTTCCTCATGTATACGTCTAGCTTATAATTAGTCATTTGATTGCATGCCAAAACAGGTATATGACAACCTCAGTCGTTAAAGTGATTGCATATGTACGGAAAACCAAACAGATAAGATTGATTTTGCTATTAAGTCTTTTCTTTAATTTAAAATGTACAGTCGAAGCTGTTCATGTTCACGTTGATTCAATAAACGAAACTTGACGGAATACTTTGAAAATTAACGGCATAAAAACAGTAAAAAACGCAGAATTCATATTTGAACATAAAAGGTTGGGTGGCATGAAAATGACATTTTGGAGTTTCGGGTGCATTAACCTTTGGAAATGTTAACAAAAGCCACACCTTCCATCACAATCCATCAAAGATGGACAGTTTTACAGGCAAATTAGTATCTCATAGCTGCATTATGAATAAACATTGCTGCGAATTTGTGACGTCAAGAGATGGACTGCTATGCTATGTCGTATGTTAACCCCTTGTTTACTTAACCTTTATTTCAAGGACATTTGAGAATGTTATATACCCACAGGGTTTCATTTTGGAAGCATATATTTTTTTCTTCAAAAATATTGATATCGCTTATCAATGTGAAACTCAGTAATTAAAGGGAAATAAGGCGTTTGTTTAGTACAGAAAACAACCATATTTTTAAAACCAATGTTTGTGGACATAAAATGATATAGACTATTCAAAATAAGGAAGGACAGTAGCATCTTTTCAAGAAATAAGTTTCTCACATAGAAATTCAGTCATTTGCTGCTCATCAATAATATGTTCACCCAAACGTTTCAAAATTCAAATGATGCATCTTCCATTACTCATCACATGCATAATGTTTTGAGAATCGAGATGAAGCTTTAGCAGACATTTACTGATGAGACTGAATTTTTTAACGATGGCTTAACCTATTTTCTTTTTATGCCATGTTGGTATATTCTAAACGCCCTATTTCCCTTTAAGGGGCAATATATATAGGCTTAACAAAAAAAATACTGACACTGTACGAAACTCGACGTCATCTATTTTGCATTTTTATTAAACTTTGAAATGTCTCAAATACGGTAATAGATATGAACAAAATTCCAAGGGATTTTCACTCGGAGTTTTACTTTGCAGCTTCTGTATAAAGTTAGCTCTTTCCTATACATGTATGTCACCCGACCTTTAAAGGTTCTTATTATGTGAAGTAATTCGAATTAACTTGAATCAGTACATGTCTCACTGGTGAGAAGGAAACCCTGCAGGGAATATATTTATCAAAATGAAGCAGAAGGGTTTGACAAACATCTCCCCAAAGTTTCACTCAGAGATATTGTTTCCTATCCAAGTTACACACCTTTGAAATTCAGAGAAGGGTGCTGCCATTTTTGCCTAAATTGAATGTAAACCAACTTGAGTAAGTCGAACAATGATGTCACATAACCACTGATAGCAGGAATTTTAATGTTTTTTTCTTCACCTATAATTTTTATAAATCCCAGTATAAGTTCTATAAATGTGTTGAATTACTGAAATGTATCATGCAATAATTAAAGCAGAGATTCTCTGATCTGAATCTATGCATAACTGTTAAAAATATATTGACAATGAATTATAAAGGAAAACAAAAACTTTTCAATCACATATGGTCCGTTGATGTATTCACAGTCTCAAAATGACAGTTTCCTCAATAACTTTTATGAAAATTCAAATTGTGATTAAACCCCCCTCCCCCTCCCCCGTTATCGTATTGTACACTTTTAGTCGTTGTGATAAAAGAATTTAAAGGGGGAATAAGAGTTAAAATTTTGTCAGTGAAAGTCAGATTCCGTGCAATATCTTGTAGCTGCGAAAAAAAAAAACATTGTTTAAGCCCTATTTTTGCATTCATGGATATTCATATCCATTCCCATTGGTCTGTTTGATTTCAAGTAAGGGTGATTGACTGCTATGCTTTCATGGTGAGTCTGCATTTTGTATTGCCAACGAAAATGTCGAGACAATTGTCATATTCGAATATCTGGAAGATTACTGCATGATTCTTTTTCAGAATTTTTTTGATAGGTAATCTTTGCCCCTACTTTCTCTTCCCTGCGGATCAAAGGCAGATCACCAAACGATTGCGAGTACAACTCATATTCTACCTTTAAAAATCAAGTGGTTTAACTTATCCCAATTGAAACCGTTGTAAAATTTCCCGAATTGTCTGAATGGTGCAATACTAAACTTTTGGGCATGATGTTTTGCATTGTTTATACCTTTTGCGAACGTACGGTATGTATTCACTTTAATGTTAACAACACAACAGCATATAGCCTACCCTTCAAATTTTGATTTTAATTCATCTCAGTAAATATTTCTCACTTCCCCTTCTTCCTTTCGGCTCATTGTGTTTACAAAAAGAAGTAGTACAAAAACAAATTCTGGAAGAGTGCCAAGAAACTTGGGATCAGATCCAAACACGTTTCAATGGACTTTGTTTTTCTTTTTTTCCTTCTTCATTTTATTATACTTTTTAGTGCACTTAATTTGTAGGCCTAGATCTGTTTAAGTAACAGGTACTTCGTACAGTTTTGCGAGATTTTGACTAGCCTACCCAATTTTAAAAGCCACACTGCATGTGTGCACTAACTGAAACAGATGCTGTCTATGATATCACTAGTGACCATAACAAATGTTCCAAATGTTCCAAATACTGCTAGAAACCGCCACTGCTGGTCCTCTCAGTCGTAAAACTGTGCATTAGCTTATTGTGATTACGATGAAATGCTGAAGTATATCTCACATGAAATGAAATGATATGGTAAGTTAAGTATAACACCAAATTGTGGCAAAATTAACCAATACTGCACGGAATGTTTGTATGAGAGATAAGGGTCTATAAAGTTTCAATTTCTTGTCATAGCTCCATACACGGGTTCACTATCTTTGCTCACCGCTGATTGTAGGCCAAATATGGGGATTCTACGAACGAAAAATATGGAAGTCGAGTTTAATTTTTCTTATGATGTGGTGGTAAAAAGATTGAAAACCATTCATTACAGGCTCACGGACTGGACACGAATCTAGCGTTCCAGATTCACTGTCGAAGCCACGTGACAACAGATAGTATGGATTTGGTCTTCCCAAACTTTGCTGCGCAGGACCTATTTAAAGGGTCACGCGCGCGACAAGTCAGGGCGGTGCCCTTTTACAACTTAGAGCACTTTCTCTCAAAAGCGCTTAATTGAATATCTACGTTCTCCTGCTTTGAATATGTATGTTTATGAATATTGATGACATGCCATAGATATAGAATACGTTTTGTGCAAGATACACCGGGCATTTAGATTGGATCCTCGGGGAAAAAATGAAGCGCACACCACCCTCATATTTAGGGCGGCATTACGTCACGCTATCACCATACATTGAGCCGAGTAATTATGCAAATAACCCTGTATATCGCAGGGAAGAAAAGATCGCTACTCTTGCATGCGCGCAGTATGCATATCACTGTCCAGAACAAAATGTGATTCCGACCATACCCCGACCGTTCGCGCAGGCTGTTTTCATTCCTGGAGATAATATCATTTGTGGATGGACCTACCCTCGAGTCCGAATCCATGGGATCCTCGGGAGTTCGAAGAGTCCACGGTATATGGGATCATGTCAGCTACAGTGATGAAAAATGACAGTCTCTCAAAATGAATGACCAATTTCAGATACCCATCTGTGGTGTGATTAACCAAAACGACCGAGGAAGGTTTTAATATATATGACGGTGTTACAGTACTTCGATTAGCCGTCACGTACTTTCCAATACCTACGGTAATTGATATAGTTTAGTTTAGTACATGAGGATCCGAAAATCTGAATACTGTACTCGTGAACGGATCATATTCCATGTGATTCTGATTGAGTTTCATGTGTACCTATATTTATATTCGACTGAACTTGCTCACTTACCGTAGTATATACAATTAGGTAATGCAAGCGGTATTCAATTAGTCAAGCTGAACGTTTCACTCAAACTGAAAACTGGACGTGCTTACCATTTTTTTCGCAATGTTGAAGTTTCCGTGACACTTGTGATGGTCACAAATGTGGGCCTCTTCCCCTAATTGATGTGGTTTGAAGCTGCAATACAGTTTATACTTAGTGGATATAAACAGGAAGGGAATGACAAGAATGTTAAAGATATGCGTCGAGATCTGCGATAGGCTCTTTGTAATGTGTATCCTACACCACGCTAATGTAGGCCTTCACGATATATATAATGCATGCGTGGGCACATTTACATCATGGGCGGTTCCTCCAAAGCAGGACCTGAGCCCCCAAAGGGAAGTGTAGGGTTACTTTATCGCCCCAATTTGAAGATATGATGCCCTTTTTTACAACAAAGTGTCCGTATTGATAATATATTTCAAATGATAAGGGTGCCCTTTTAGGCATGTACACTCCCAACTGTAAGAGGTTGTGCCCTTTTAAAAGTTATCCTCCCCAACCCCAACCATGAGAGGGTGCCCCCAACCGTAAGAGGGGTGCCTCTCCCCACCTTAAGAGGGGTGGACCGTCCCTGTAAGATACTGTACAAATTGAGGGTTCGTAGAATTCGCTCACGGGTAACATATTTGTGTCACCTGATGCGGGAATGAATACTTACTACTAACCTTGCCCGATTAATACTCATTTTTCATATGACATATTGATATACAAGTGATATCACGCATGAAAATACCATACACTGTTATTATATTGTACAGTTTTGATGGCCATTATTCTGAAGCTTCGCCGAGTCCGCTCACCGGGAGTCGCATCGTACGAATATGCCTACGGGGGTCAGTAGTTCATGAAGGATGGACAATTTTGCCAGAATTTAGAATTTTAGACCAGGTTGTCCGAATTTTGCTGCTCAACTTTTATTCTGGCAGAAATCACATCACAAGGCCTGTTTTCGGGGACATTTGATCAAGTTACAATTTGATGTGGAAAGACAGCATCCCTCTACTACAGTGGGCCACCTAGGACTTTGTACTAGAGTGAATGAGGATTTTGGACTGAAGACCATACGCTGGCCTTGGAGCGTAATAGCAAAAAAAAAAATGGATAAAGACGCCTCTTAGTTCGGAGGAATTCGCTCTTTTAAGGCTCCACAAGGCCAGGCAAAAGAACCGCGAACTCATTCCCTTGGCTGTCTCACTTGCTATTAATTAAATCCACTAATTTTTCTCCAATTTATGGGTATATGCCCCTGCTTCTTCCCCCACCCCCACCCCGTCTTGCATGTACGCTTACATCATATCCAAAGTTTTCGTACACAGGTTTAGAATCGTCCCCTAAGTTGGATCAGACTGTGCCATGTTCTTCGACTAATTCGTGGATCTACTTACACCCGACTAACAAAACCAGGTCACGTGTCATGCGATGGCTTTACTTGAGGATATGACTAAAGATTTGTCACTGTTGGATATACCAGTGAAAGTTTCACTGATATCTCCAACATTATGAAACCAAAACTCAAAATTTTATGATTTTTACTTTTTAAGCCATCCAAACACACTCCGCAGAGGCCTGCAAATTTGATCCCCATGTTCAGCTGTATATGCCCCCAAACCGTCCTTCGCTACTGTGGAATGCGTAGAGTCGTAGACCGTAAAAAGTTTTGAACTGTTTTTTTTCTTCTCCCTATAGGTGTTTGCAGACAAAGGTTTTAATTGAAAGACAATTTCAAGTGTTTAAAATCACTTATATTGAACTGATTGATTTATTCCACCCACTGAGTTGGACTCGTGAAAAGTCTTCTTTCGTTGTTTGATTCCATTCTGTATCATTTGAGCTCAGAAATAGAAAGCGAAGATAAACAAGGTCAAGGTAAAGCATCTTTTGAGGTTAATGCATTTACTATCTTACAAAAACATGTGATCGACTTTCAGAAAAAAATCCCCAAAGCGTTGATAGTTGTTAACCTTTGTTTACCTGTTAAGAGGTAAGATGGATGCTTTAATGAAATTGTCCATAAACCCTTACGTATTTAGCGTTTACACCCCTATATGAAATTTCCAATAAACAGTTTTACCTTGGCTTTCATTGAATGTTAGTTCAAGTATTCCAATGCTGTGGGCTGTCCTTTTCTTCACATGAGAAACTTACACTGAGTCTTGTTGATGGTTCTGTGTTTAGACAGCATATATCATTGTCTAGACAAATTATACGGTTTTTACATGTATGTGATTTTGTAATTTCGATTTTTTTTTTTTTTCGTAAGTTACGTTAAAAGTGTTTCATGGATATGCATTTGTCCTAAACCCATTTAAAGGTTTTGTTCTTTGAAAATGCAACAACGGCAATTGCAAATCCATTCATCTTACAGGCCAATAAGATCTTTTAACTTTTCCTCTGTAGTATGAGATAAGTACGCAAGATTGGTTCGTGCCAGCATGCCGTAACTTCCGAAAACCTGCGATATTGAGTTGGCCGCTACAAGTTCAACCGTGACCGCTAGAAAATAAATTCAATATTTTTTCGATTTGACCAATGACCGTGAGTCGTCGGCTTCATTAGGCTCGATGACGTGTTACTCAAAAATTCGAATCAATTTTTGCCAAATTGCTTTTACACGTGACCTTGAATTTTTCGACAGGTAGCACGTCCGACCAGCTGACCAGTGACGAAAACAAGCCACATAACACTTGGCTGGTGTTAAATCGGTGGGATAGTGATTAGCACAACTTAAAATCGAACGAAATCAACAAACATATCGACCCGCACTTCCTTTGTGTAACTATCGTGAACTAAATGACCCGACCGAATTACACATACACAGGCATCGATATGGGGGCCTGTAGGTCACAGGTATAGCCTAAGCCATCGAACTAACGAAACAAACAGTTGTCTGTAACAATTACTGGCGAATTAAGTCCCATATATGCGAAACACCAGTTACTTTGATGCAGCTGTGGTTTTGTAATTACGCTTTTATTGACAGATCAGCGGGTGCATCATATAATGAAACGTAACAGCCTCTTCATCAACCTAGAGGTCTATGCTACATACCATTGTGACGTCACAAGTCAGTCGATAGGCTCAATGTAAAACACGAACTTGAAAAGGAAAAGAGCGAACAATAGATATCTACTAATCTTTGCTTGTGCTGTTTAAAAATGTTGCAAAAGGTTAACAATTCAAGTATTAGTTGAATATGTAAATACAAAGCAAATTAAACGAAAAATTTGTAGCATTGTAGGCTATCGCAACAAGAAGAGGTGATAACGAGTAAGTGTATGTTGTTGAAAATGATATTTGACTTTATGTTGTCTGTCACCATACACGAGCGAAAATGATTTGAGACAAGTTGAAGTAGATTAAAACCAAGTACTCCTAATTGTGGAAAGATCAGCTATAAAAACCCGGCTTTTTTCGAATCAACTCCAGGACGGAGAGTTCATGCGGTTTGTTCTTTGTTTTAAAATTTCACATTATTTGACCCCATGTTTTTTTTCTACCTACAAGCTATAACAATAGAAATACTTTTTTTTTGCCACCATGAACTGACGTACGTGTTAAAGCTGATGTAATGTCATTGTGCGGAGAGTACAAATTAACCAGCTCTTCATGCGAGTCTAAAACTGCACTATATATATATATATATATATATATCCTACACAGTGAGAAGTGATGTAACGTATGTTATTTCTTTTCAAATTAGTTACGCTTTAGCTCATTAACCTATATATGTATCAGCATGTATGCGGTTGCGGCCACATGCATATATTGCTTTTGTCTGTATTGTCAGACGCCGCCTGGAAAATCGAAATTAAATGAAAACGTTAACAACAATCGCGCACGTGACATGTGTGTAGTGTGTCCTACGTTTCTATTTAGGCCAATATGACATCCTATAATTAGAACCAGAATAATATTTCTCCGCTTACAATGTCAATAGAGAGAGAGAGAAAGAGCTAGAAAAAGAATAAACAATGGCACGAGACCTTGAAGTTACGGCCAGTTGCACGCTTTTATAATTAGGAATTCATCTTTTTGTGTGTGTAGACGAACTGTGAGGATGACAGCACCATAGAAATAGGGAGGAGGAGAGGAGGGAGGAGGGGGTGGGGCTAAATTTGGGTAAATGGGCTCAAAATGAAATGGAGATTTTAGGCAGGCATTCTTGTAAGACAACTCATGTACGCCCTCGTTTTCATTTTCTGTGAGATTTTCGGTCCGTTGGAGGCTCTTCTGGTGACGAATGACGCTGGTGTGTGTGTGTATGTGGAGGGGGGGATACCGTCGCTATAACATGATGAAGCGCTGAAGTGACTTAATATGCAGAAGACTCACAGTAACGGCGCTAACTAACAGTAGAGGTGGACATAGTGGGTATTCCATCAATTAAAATACTTTTATACCAATGGTAGTCCAGTTGCTGTAAAGGTGACAAATGATCACGTACGTAAACTTTAAAATTACAACGCCGTACTAGGATGATGCCTGCAGGGCGCTAATAGCTAATATAGGCAATGAATATGCAATTTCTCGATGCAAACTGTTTACGTCATCGAATGAGAACGTGTACTTTTAAATGTCAGCGAGTTTGACTCATAGCCATAAATGTGTCATATGTGTATACTCTACACAGTACATGCAACGTCACCACAGATATCCGTATAATCTGTATTGTTGTATTTGTTTTGTTTGTTTATATATATTCGGTTCATTGACTAGGAATTTATATTTCTGTATGTGTTTGAAGTCGTCTGTTTGTAGGCTATGCAAGCCATTCACACAGGTTTAGTACTTTAAAGCAACAATGATATACGTCAGGTGGTTTAACTGCATATAGTTGCTGGTATATACGCTACCTGCAAAAGCACATATATAGCTATACAGTTAGGTCTACGTGGTTGGCTATCCATGTCACTAGATTCATTCATTCAAATCATTTTTAATCAGTTCCTTCCCCAACAATGGTAAAAACTTAGCTCAATCATTGTTTTTCGTATACGATCATCTGCTGAGTGAATTGAGGATGACGCAGCAGCAACTCTGTACGTACTCAGTGCGCCATTTCGTTTATGCTAATGACACTGGAAAGATTCTTTTTCTCGTAGACGCCCCCTGAAATCAACATTCACAGAAATGGACTCTGTACGACGGGGAGATTTGCCGATGACATGCTCTTCAAGTCGGAAGCCAAGCAAAATATTATGGCGATTGGCAAGGGAAAAAAAAAGCGACTAAGATGTGAGGTGTATTCATATTTGCAGTGTGCTTGGAAACTAACTTGGGCTTACGACTTAGATTTGTTCCAACTATCAATTCCAAAACACACAAGTGGAAATACCGTCTCCTTCCTTCAGTATAGCTGGGAAGTTTGACGTTCAAGTTCGTCACCTAGTACGACCTCGCATTTCGAGTTATTTAGTCTGACTAGATGACGCAATATTTGTGCTTCCTCACCGTCACCCCCTTGCTGAGAAAAAAAACCGCTTCTGTGGCTACAGCGGCGGAAGGTATGACGTCATTCTAATCCGTTGCCATCTACGTTCATGTCTTTGAACGGACTTTCACAATGGTCTGTGCCAGTGCCCCGTGTATTCATGATCACATGTGGCAAGTCCCAATCTACAGACTCCGCTTGACAAGGAAGCATGTAACTATGTATGATGACTTATTTAGTGGGTCACGTATAGATACGATTTGACACGTGACCTATAGACCGAGTTAAAAATCTTTGTTGCACAGGGTTGAAATAAAGGATAAGTTATACACTCATTGAATGTGTCGTCACGATAGCATAGTCATTGATTTACACCTACGCGTTAGATACGTCTAATATCATAATGGTCAATACGTACACCCTTAACGTAGGGCACAGCGTTTTCCACAAATGGCATTCCAGCTGCTGTTTGTGACGGTGGTACTTTTGTTGCGACATTGACCTCAGATGGTTTTGGACAGGAAATATTTGCCGGTTGTAAAACGACCGCCGGTCCTGAAGGGCACGATGACTCAGAGAGACAAACAAGAAATTGAAGCGACGTCTAAGCGCAGGTGGGGCTTGCCTGTGTGGAGGCAGCAGTAGACAGTTAACTCAAATGAGGGCAGACTTGTGTGGAACCATAAAGGTGCTTTACAGTAGAATTCAGTCTACTCATAGGTAGATATAGTAAACTGATGATGAACCATATCCTGGTGTCTACCAGCTCTATGGTTTTTACGATTACGTGGCCCTCTTAAGTTTAACTTGATTTGACTTTAATTTGAAAGATTGAGGGTCAAAAAATTCATATGGGCTCTTCAAGGACCTTACACTGTGCTGATTGTAAGTGGTAAGTGAACACCTCCCAGATTCGCCCACATCCACACCCCTCCCCTCCCCCACCTCCATTGAGTCCCCGTGAAAATGAACCAAACCCAGCATTTACTGCAACGGCTTCTGAATATAAGTCTCTGGTGTGTGTCAAATTTAATTTGGAGATAATAAGTATAGATGGAACAAACAAGACAATTAATACCTGACCCTTGTCACTTTCAATGTGTTCAACTATCCAGACTGGATATACTGTACACAGGATATACTGTACACATGGCCACCGAGATGGGGGGGGGGGGGGGGCGGATGGGTACAAAGGTTTCAGGGCGCGGCTCAACTTGGGGGACCCAAAATTAGGTTACTGAATAACCTGCACGAACATATGTAATAATTTGGAAATGGAATTAATTTTATTATTCGATACGTTTATGATTTAGCCGATAGTCATTTACGCAACCTTTCAACCCTGGGGCTTATTCATAAACGTCACGAAATCTTTTATGAATGACCACATGAGGTAAGCTGTCCGATGGATGGTACTTCTCGCACTGTGGTAAATGCTGACATATGTGGACCTACCCAGGCTGCCAGGAGTGTTAAAACCAGTGACTTCAGTTGGATACTTTTTTCATCCATGTGTTCATGCAGTAGAGACGGAACGGGAGGGGTGGGGCGTGGGGACTCAGAGCCAATGAAAAAGTGGGGTGCTAAAGATTTGTTCAGCTGGCCCTCCCCCCTCCCCCCCCCCCCGCAATATTTCCATTATTCCAATATTTCCATATTTTCCGCATAAGTGCTCCAAGAATAAATGATCTCCTGTATCATCTCAGCCCATTTGATTTTTTCTAATTAATGGGGAAATTGCAGACATGAGATTCCTATTTCAAGGCTGTGTATATGCGGCAGCTCAGAACACCTGGGAAGTGCCGTCTAGAGCCATGGGGTTGGTGGGGGGGGGGGTGAATTTTCTTGTTTGTTTTGCGTCAACCGTTGCTGGTGTTCCACTGAGCCTGCACTCAGTCCCTACTACCTCATGGACTGATTGCAGGCAGGATTTTTCTTTTTCAATCAGCCGCGCCTTAGTGAGTATATGAGTGTATGTGAGATATTAAAGACAAAGTATTATTTCTGGATTATTTCATTCTTAAATTGGGGAGAGCTTTGAGTTGGTAGTCTGTACTATTTAAACTCGAGCCGTCCATTAGTCTCTATACCCTCAATCAAAAGAGTAATCCAGGTGTTGCGAACCAGTGCCGACCAGTCCTTTGCAAAGTCTAACAAAAAAGGGCATGTAATCAAAGCAGGAGACACACCCGCATTAAAATGTCCATCCGTGTAGATGTTGTTGTGAAAGTCACCCTCACTGAAAGTATACTGGTCCACGGAATCAGAATCGCAATACAAACTGTTGTTGCGGTCAATTACACAATGCTCTGAAAATGCCCTGATCCGGCCTTATCAAACGTCGAAAAAAAAAACACGTTCGTACCTTACAATTTCCAATCGTAGCCTCTGCAAGCTTCAGTTTTAAAGGTAAGACGTAATATGTTACCAGACGGTATTAGGGTCACTAACGCAAAGAGGCTCACACAGTATCAAGCAGATAGGTGAAATAATTTGTAGAGTCTCCAAGTCATTGCGGGACCATTGGCCAGATCGATTTCGTCATACAGACTTAAAATATAACTTAGACGTCAGCCTGAAATCTCTTTTTTTATTTTGTCTTCGCCACGTGGGGAACCACCGTCATCAATTGGCTAAGTGGCAGGAAATAACCATTCTTTTCGTATGAAGTCAATATACTGTACACAAGAGCCTGATCACAAGTGTAAAGATCAAAACAAAGTTTTCAACCCACAGAGCTTACGCAAATCGAAAATTTTCAATCTTGAAATCAGCCGAAAACTTATACTGAGACATACCCACCTTTATTCGTGTATCGTATGATTATGCCGGTGACAATGCCACCAGATCGGACGAATGGTAAACGTATACCACCCCCGGCTGACTTCGTCAAATGAATATGCATGACAATAATGTAGATACCGTGTTTAACCACCGCAAATGTTACTGGAAGTGAAACCGACGTTGGAATTCATGGAATATTTCCAGTTGTTGCGACATCGTGGTAAACTTTAGGAATGTCAATTCAGATCATGTGAAATACTGAACCTGCTCTGGAATTTTCCACGTGCGTTTTACTTCCTGTTCAGGAACTGTTCTATCTACTAGGCCTAGGTGTTACTTGATAACACCTTTATGGTTACACTCAGAATCACTCTGTGTATTCGCAACACTTGACATATTCTTCTCTTGTCTTACGTATTTCAGTATGTATTCATGCAACAAGTGTAAGCCAATTTTATACATACCCCTACCCAAAGCTTTTTTGCTTTCAGTAAAGTAATCCATGGCTAGTGTGCATGATTTAAAGCTCACCAGTGCGCCCCTCATATATTTTTTCTACTATGAATATCCATTTCCCGCCCCCCCCCCCCTTCCTCCTCCCGCCTTGGGTATTGCAAAACTATTAGAACCAGTATTGTTCCCTCTTATCTCCCGATAATGGAAATTTGAGTCCATGGTCAGAGTAAATTTTACTAGGGCTCTTTATAAATGTTTGATTGTCTCTTTTCACCATTTAATAAACTCTTTCAGAGCTCAAGCAGAAAATAATTTGAGATTACCCGACCTGAAAAGCAGCTACGTGGGCAAACTCTGCGGCTATTCACGGAACCAATCCGAAAAATTTCCACACCTAAAATGTATAAATTGGGTTTGACGTCGTTTATGGGAGCGGTTTTGTGTACGTGTAGCGCAGCGGGCAACCGCTACATGAGGGTGTGTGTGTGTGTGTATATATTATTGCACGTCGCTCCCACCATGGAGCTATTACGGATGTTCAGCAGTGTATGTACGGTTTGGCGACCGCGACTGTTCGATTACATCCCGTTGTAATTGATTAACGGCAGCCATAATTGAGCATGTAATGAACTACCTGCATGTAACACAATACAAGATCTTCTACATCTACTACTATAAAATACGCTGCGACAGGGCGGAAATGTATATCGCGTATATAAACACGTGCATATCACACGGTAAAGAAGTACAATAGATAGGGAATAAACAAACAATAAAATACTTGTTCTTTTTTTAATAATTGTGCAGCCTGTTAGTGGTGTATATTCGTTTTGAATTAATATTTATATTTGCAGAAGGGGAATGTTTATTAACTGAAGTCCGAGGTTTAATATAAATAAAAGGTAGGCCTATTATGTCATGTCACTATTTACATGTGTTATTTCTCTTAAGTATAATGAAAATTGCATATCCACTCTGTAATTAAAATTCCACTGAGGCTGACGGAGTTTAAACAGGGTGGAATTTTTACATGGGCCTATACACTGACCAAACTAATTAAATTTAAAAACAAGTCTGAAGTCGTGTATCACATTTCTTTTAAGCAACATATAGAACACTACAATTTTTCAGAAGGCAGTCAATTATGCCAATTGATACGGTATATACCTGCAACCATCATAACGCAATGGAACACACTATGACGTCACAACAAAAGGCATTCTGAAGGGTATGGATTTGATATATTTTCAACGCATATATGATGACCGTTTGCGTTCAGGGTTTTTTTTTTTTTTGCCGTTGGCTATCATTTTATGATCATTGCATGATTATTGTCAAAAGCTCTGACTTTCATTCTCCTGGGCTTTTACCCTCGTTTAATTTAAGTTGACGTTGATCTGTTGAGAAATGGTCAAGAAATCTCCGACTAAATACGAACATGCATGGGAGTGAAAATCAGCAGGTCTATGCAGTGCACTACTCCGTCCTTTCCTCTCCCCTCCTAATTCCTTTCTGATGACTTCTTCCCTTCCAGTTTACCCCCTCCCACCCTTCACCCCCTCAACTTTGCTCTTTAAAATGTTTCGATCTTCTTCCATTGGGCCCAGAAGATGAGGCCGTATGACGGCTTCAGAGTCACAGGCTAATAAGGGGTATGGAAGGGATACATACTGCCTCGCTGTAATACCCATACCAGGGTTTTACGATCCAATTAGGCAAGTGGCTTTAGTTCGTCTGGACATAAATTTCGAGTTCGATACTTTAAAAGGGGGGAGGGGATGTGAAAAAGAACCAGAAATTAATAAAAGTTGCCCAAGAAGAAAATAGTGACGGTACAGTGGTCCATTTTATCTATTCCGAAGTCAAAGCAAAACTCATGGTTGACTAATTAATCGCTGTTCGACATAGACCAGAATTTCTCGATTTAATCGTAGACTTGGGGCGCATGTACGCGCCTTCTACTTGATTACTTCGACTGCGTGTATACGTCTCTGCAGAAATTATCCAGTTGTGTTTTTACATGGTGTATTTGATTAATACGAAATAAAGGCAACATTTCTTCACAATGTAGACTACAAAGTTCTCAGTGTTCCCCACAGATTTTCACAAAAAGTAGGGGGGGGGGGGGAGCGGAGTACAATGCCTAAAACGGATCGAGAAGTAATCACCAAGGAGGGATTAGAGTGGTAGGATTTTGACTTCACCTCTTACACTGTTTGATAAGTGAGATGATGCGAAACGGTGCCATTTAGTACGATTTCTTGCTTGAAATAGCCAATATATTCTTACTCAGTCACCTGTTTTCGGCCGAGCGGAGCTTTCGAAGAGGACCGGACTCATTTTAGCAGACGGCCGCTTTTTCAGAGATGGTAGTTTTCTCTCGTTGGGCGGGTCCCCCCCCCCCCCTGAAAAACCTCTTGGAGAAAGAAGAGTTGCAGGGTAATAACTTTTGTTGTTACCTATAAGCCGAAGAAGTCTTTTATAGCGTGTTCATATGGAGTTCACATGCACCGTCGATTAATTCATGCATGCAGGCCAAAACCATATCAATGCAATGTAGTACCATACTTATAGTCCTATAGAAAGGGAAAAAATCATTTAACTGCAAGTGTAAGTTCTTGGAAGTCAGTTTGTAATTTCATCATGTATGCCCGTCACATACGTGATGACCTCACAGGATGCCAACGAACCACTGCAGTAAGGTATGCTCTTCTGAGAATAGTTCGCGGAAGTATTTTCCTAATTTTGAAAGATCACGTGAGGCACAAACGCCTAGTCCCATATGTTAGCAATATCTATAACTATCAATAACTTAATTAACTTAAAGAAAATAAAATACATTTTTTTTTATGACGGTCTTCGGTATCACCTGTGATACGTACTATCAATTGCAATGTTATTCGTAAACGACAGTTTGTATTTGTCGTATAAGAAGAAAGTAATGTTCACATATTTTGATTGAAGTCTCGGTTTTGGCCAATGCAGTAATGGTTGGTTTACAGGCCGACCGGCATCAAAAGTGAACTCATTTACAGTTACAGTGGTTTACGCAACTCCGTCACATGCATGAAAATTAAATTGACAAGTTAGAATTTGAGAAATAAAAGTAGTTGTTCAAGTGTGTATACAGTTCGCTGCAGGGTCAGTAAACAGGTCCAAGTCCTTTGTTTGGAATGGACCAAAACTAGTGACGCGACAGTGTACGGGGGGGGGGGGTCTAAGGAGAAGGAGCGCCTCAATTTTTCCTCATTGGACAAGTTTGCTACACCTGAATGCTCTTAGAAGCGATTAGGTTCAACAAAAGCTTACTATTGTGAAGCGTACTATTTTGTTCTAAAAAATTTTGATGTTTACGTAATAAACCTTCGTTGAAAAAATAATGTTCTCTCTTTTATCTTTTGGCCCACCTTGGAGTGGGACCATGGCCCGAGGTGCACCGACCTCCCGCATTCGATAACGTTGCAGGGTCCGAGGTAAACTCAAAGTGCAATCTAAACAAAAGCACGTTATTATGTACGCGGTTTAGTCTCATTCATGTCGCATGCGACGTACGTTTGTGAGTAGGATTTAAATATTCAACCAGAAGCTACCTTTGTTTCGAAGAATACATCGAGAGCAGCAAGCGAGCTGCAGTCGTACCAGCCGCACCAGTGAGTACCAACAAGTGCTCACACTGTGTCACGTCGTTTGGACTATCATATACATTCGAATATGGAATACAAGACGATGGTGATCCATTAAATTGCCGAATTCTTTCTACTGCTTCAATATTGCAAATCTGCGGGTTTTTCAAATTAATATTATATCTGTACAGTACCGTAATCCAGCCATTCGTCTTTCCCACCCCCCCCTCTTTCCACCCGTACTCCTTCCTTTCTTTCCACCTCTATACCCCCTCCCCCTTCCCTCCTCCTTCTGGTCTCCATTTGCATCCAACATGCATGCACATGTCTCACTTGCGTTATATATATGTATATCATTATTTCAGTTGCGTGTCACTGTATCTTCGCGTCGTCACGTTTCGCCAATCCGATCTCTCTCAGCTTTATTCAGACACTTCAATTTCCATTTGTAACTACAATGTCACCTACATCGATCGTCAATTATACAAATTACACACTCGAAATCTTCAACGTCGCTAGCGTTAAATTGATTGTATTAATCGGCCTTCCATAACCTCCCTGGCAAAATGTTTCTAGCGTGAAGTTTTTAGTTCGTTTATGTTAACCCTTGTTTTTTTTCATGGAAGGATCGTTACATTATAAGAAATGTTTGGTGGCATTAATAGGCATGTCATTCTGTTATAATGATACGCGCACTGAAATATTAGCAACGACCTTTGGCTCAAAGTTGCTCATGGTCCCTGGGGGAAAATAACTATACGTTTGGGCACAACGTGCACCAAAGCAGGAGGAATTGTATAGCTGGACTACGTGCACATACCAATGAACATCAACATGATAGCTTCTTAGAAGTTTAAAAGTTCATTTTAAAGCGAATACTAGGACAATGTTGAATGTTGACCAAAATGTTTAGACGAAGACACAGATTTTACACTTCTGCTTGTTAAAGAGGTTCACTGAGTTGATATAGATAAGTTTGTGAGGATTTCCAAGGATGCAAACAGATTGCAATGCCTGTAATTAGCATAATTAGTCCAAGTTTCACATCCAATAGTTACGCAAAACTGTCAAACTTTTGGAATTTTTCATCTCAACTGCATTGGCTGTGTGCATTGAATTAGTACTGTGTGAAAGAAAAGTGTCTGGTCACGAATTTTCAAAAGCCAAATTCAATCGTCCATTACTCACTCATTACAATGTTCCCTTGTATGTTACACATGGGGATCCTCTTAGTTCGACTACATATTATTACAGTATGTGACAGAAACTTGACAGGTGTAGGACGAGTTAGTAAAATTCACAAAGAAACAAAGCATGGTGCAGTGAAATAACCTATATTCTGTTTTTAACATTTTTGTTACGATCATAGTAAAATTAGATTATAGACTATGGGGTTGTCTATTAATGTCAAGTTGAACTACTATCAAAACAAAAAAGTCTCATTAGTCGTTTTATAGCAATCGGTGGTATGATGTTAGATCCACGGGGACGGAAACAGGGGGTGACCCCAGTCACTCCTACCAACTGTGACGCCAATTTGTAAAAGGACAATTTTGTAAATATTACATTTGTCAATTATTGCACCATTTCGAATCTGAGCCCACATAATTAAAATTTCCTAAAGTGAAGTGGACACCCCTTCCCCTTACATCCTGGTCCTCCACCAGGAACACTTCTCAATAGTCCTCCCCCGGCCCTTCACAAATTGCTGGATCCGCCTCTGAACCAGTCATAGCTCCATAAGCCAACCAACGTGTACATCCATAGACGATGAACACAGATACACTCCTTGCGTTGTGTTCACTTCTTTTCGCTTTTCTTTTTGCTCCTTATCATATTTCAGCTCATATAATCATGTAATGTCATAAAAGCAATATTCCTACTGCGACGTTTCCGGAACACTGAGAAAGTAAGACAGAAGTATGATTTCTGGGCAAATGATATTTACACGTTATTGATCCAATCTTTGAAATGTATATCATGTAAATTCTCCGCGTTCGAGTTACAACTTGCTCGTTCTTCCATGATCTTTCAGGATAAATTCCCATCATGTTTATGTTATAGATCAATGTGTTCACTTTTTATGTTATCGATGACCTTACAAAATAGTTACATGTGATATAAGAAAAAAAATAATAATGAAAAAGAGAACAAAATGAAATAATGTATGATAAAAATGAGTAATCGCCCTCGTAACCGAAGAGTCATGAAAGCGAAACTTAAAATTAAACTGAGAAGTTTCAGTTTTTCTTGGCGTATTTAGGAGGAAATAATTGTTTTACTGTAATAGAAGACCACTTGTAGTAGTAGTAGTAGTTGTAGTACTAGTGGTGGTAGTAGAAGTAATAGTACTAGTAGTAGTAATAGTATTAGTCGTACAGTGCTGGTAGTAGTAGTAGTGGTAATAGTAGTAGTAGTGGTGATGGTAGTATAGGCCTACAATAGCAGTGTAAAGACTATCATAATTTTTGTTAATACTGGATTCTACTTGTGTTGCGCGATGCACCTGTGGTAGACCAATCGCATTTAATCCCGCTAATAGTTATGTTTCACTGCAGTCAATAATTACAGGAAAAAGACAAGTCCACATCCGTTCATGATCGAACCATCTCCACCCGTATCTATGAAGATCAATAATTTGATTAAAACTAACAACTAACTGACGTTCACTTCTCTTAAAAGCTCAACGCTGAGTCTTTCACTCTCTCTCTCTGCTTATCAAATTGTAGCCGGTTTGTAAATTCAAAGTCCGTTTTTATTGTAGTGCATATTTTGGTGTGTGTTGTCTCTGTCCTGTAGAGTGTTTGTAAATTCAATATTGACTTTTTTACTGACAAAAATCAAGTTTGTCACTTTTTTTATTTTGGATTGCAGAACATTGTAAGCCCCCTATTAGGAATAAACCAAAGGAATGATTTCATGTGTTAATGTATAAAGGTATACCATTTTCAGCAGTTTCACAGTTAGTAGATCCTTTTCGGCATGCTGCAACTTCGAGAAATAAACTTTTTTCTCCATAATTTTGTCAAAATTGTGCGTGCATATACACAGAAAACTCAAACTAGTCAGGATTGTACCTTTACTGGCAAATTTGACTGCCTATAAGATATATAATTAGTCTGTGGATTAGTTGGTGAACACACACTAAGCCGGTTAGTAGCCTAGATCGGATAATTATTATTGTGATACTAACACCTAGGAGAGAGAACAGGGGAGAGTGGTTTTTGATGTGATAATACAACGGTAGTGATGCCATTCTAAAGTGATCATCCTTGCCAAATGCTCATTGGCTGTTGTAATTCAAATTCAGCCCTAGTCAGAAGGTTGGTGATACTCGAATGAGCGAGACTTGCAGGGCAGCTTGGTCAGTCAGTGCTTGGTGTGATGGTACTGACAGCCAATCGATTCTATTAGGCCATGCGTCATCACGAATGTGGAATTGTTAAGCGAGAAGTGCTGATTGGTCTTCATACACTGCGCTGTTTTATCTGATCGCGTATACGGTTTGCCGTATAAGAGTCGGTGAATCGCTATACCAAGAGTATGCTGCGTGGTCAATTTTTTATCATACCCATTTACATGACATCCGTTGTGTCACATCCATCCATTAAACTGATTATTTAGGTGAGGCGGACCCCATTCTGTGTTGGTGGCTCTGTGTATGCGGAATGTCATTAAGGCTACTATGTTTGCCAAAAGGTTTGTACAAACAAGACAACAATTTACAGAGTCGCAAGTAGTCAAGTTAGGAAATTTCACAACTTTTCTCTCAGAGAATTATGAAAATAAACTCAGTGCATTTCTCGGAATTTTCTGTCACAAGTGGAGTTGGTGGACCAACTTCCTTCTTGTAGTAACATATGTGCGCAGGACCGTAGCTACGGTAACAATGATTACGGGGGTGTGAAGGTCCAAAATTCCGACTATGTTCTTTCACAACTGGGTCTCGACGTCGTCCCCCCCCCCCCCCCCGCCCTACCCGACTGGTTTTAGTCAATACGAATATCTAATAAATAGGCCTATTTGATGAAGCCCGAAATGAGGAAAGACGTACAGTGAATACGAACAGCGTAGTGTCATGTCATAGAAATGGCACCAGAGTATTTTGATGGGTATACATGTGTGGTCCTGGTGTGGGTCGTAGGGGAGAGGTTGCCCTCTTGACAAATTTATTAGGTAAACTTAGACGCAATCCGGCGCAATATTTTGCTTCGTTTGAATTCATATTATTTCACCGAGAAAATCCCACTTTCCAGGACATTTAGCTCCAACAACTTTTCCTTTCTCTGGTGATTACCATTTTTCATTTTTTTCGTACAATTGTCTTGATTACATAACAAAAGTCGGTACTTTCTGTCCCGATAACAGAAAAATGATAGCCACCGTAAAAAGATAGCCACCGTGTTGAAAACAAAATAGTATACTGGCATGCAATACTAGTATCTTGATATGGGGCAAAGCATTGGATGAGTGAGTGATTATCGGTTGCGGGGCATAACCACCTGGGAAGGGTGTCTAGCTGATCTTTGGGACAGTCCCACCAACCACCAGCTGGAAAACGGCCCTGCATATAAGACATACGTTTTATATATATGTGTGCACCGACCTCATTACCCTTGGGTAAACATATATTATCTCTTGTTTATGAATTCGGTAGATCTTGCATGCATTAATTCACCTGAATTTCAGGTCATAATAGTCATAATAGATTCTATTTATTCACGTGATACCTATCACTGTACCCATTCAGTGTTAGGCAATTGAAGAAGTTCCACTCGCTTCTCTCAGGCAGCTCATGCCTGCTGTATACAGTGCGCATTTGACTTCCCTATAGCACTAAAGAAATTGTTTCTTACCGGATTAAAATTTCACGGGCATTATTACAGCTTCCCACGAGGAACGAAGGACGCAGGAAAATAATATACCTCATATTAAATAAGGCGTTGCTATGGGAACGGTTTGTAACCATCGGCCCGCGAGCGATTTTTGATAGATACTCTTTTATGCGTGAATAAAACAAGGGACGAACTATCACCATCAAATGGTTTTTCCCTTAGCGACTTATTAACCTCCAGAAAAAGCATTTTACAGCTAATCGTGAACACGAAAGTCTCGATATTTCTGCTATAAACACGCATATATCACCAAATAACATGGTTATAGTCTCGTCGATGTGGAATGACGGGTGGTTGATTATAGTAGAATAGGCAGTTATGAAAAGCCTTAGACGTTACACATTTTGCGGTTATCCTCAACAATTGCGATGACACAACAAAGATTATGATGACTATGATTTCATCCAAAGTTTTGACCGAAACAAAAATCCTGTAATTTCACGTTTAATTTGAGGGTTTCTCCAATAAGGGACGACTGGTGGGCGACGCCCGCTGGGAACAAAATTTGAATTTTAAATTAACTATTTATCTATCGGTGTAGCGGAGAAAATTTGGGTTTTCACACTAGTATCCTGTCATTATCTTTCCTATATATATATATATATATATATATATATATATATATATATATATATATATATATATATATATATATATATATATATATATATATATATATATATATATATATATATATATATATGCCGAGCCAGTATACCTGTAATGTACGTCATGTAATACGAGCATGCTGGTAGTATTGGAAACCGCTCGACAGTACTCTGTGTGATATGAAAAACACAGTGACACAAATAAAGATAGTGATAATTCGTTTGTATAGGCCTAGCCAATCTACACTTTCAATTTTTAGAGAAGTGTTTTATCGAACGTTTTCATAGCACTACATGAGTGTCATCTTCCCCCTCCCCAAAAATTAAACGTAATAGTTGACGAGCATTTGAGGAAGCGGTTTTCAAGGTTACAATTACATGATTATAGTTTTGTAAGGATTATATTAAAATAACCATTTGTCTCATGTGGAATGTACGCTATACCTTATTGAAACATGTTAGTCTTTTATTCAGGGCCCATATGGGTCCGTTGATCAGTGAAATTATTCCTATGACACTGTCAACAACGGTAGTATTGCCCCATTGTTCAGGGCCTTAAATCGTAACACCCCACCCCAAACAAGATAGTAATTTGTCTATCTTTACTACGTCGCTGTTATGCAGAAAATTCTTGGCTTCCACTTTTCGGTAGCACTTTCTTCTCTTTCCGTACACTACAACTGTTGTTACTCTATCCGTGACACTCATGTGCCACCGATTTCGAGCTTATGTGTGCCTCCATGAATGTTTAAGCCTACAGAGAGCATAAAAAGTAGTTATCATAATTGAATAACGTGGAGGTGAAAACACAGTTTACATGCATGCATAACAAACGGTCACAAAGCTACTTAAGTTGATAATGGTGAATATTACGTAATACAGATTTCCATATAATAAAAGGAAGCAGTTTGCATCATTTGCGAAAAATGACTGAACTTAAAACTTACGTCAGGCATGCACTGTACCTCCCGTTTTATCATGTACGCATGTTCCTTCAGTTCGGTGATGGTAATAGGCCTATTGACTAAGTGTGTTTAAACGGAGAATAAACACAATCTTGTAGCAGATAATATCAATTTGATGTGACGTATAGGCTATAAATCATCAGTTTGATGCATCTTTTTTTTTTTCAAATTACTTTTATTTTTTGCAATGACATCATATCTTTTACGATAAAATGTCTCAAGATGGAAAATACTGTAAACATTTTTATTGATGTATTGGGCTGCATTATTTTTCACTCCATTTATGCATAATTTGTGCGTGTGCGTGAACAGTTGCAACCCCATTGGATCTGAAAAAAAGAAAGAAAACATTGCAGATCGTGTATACGATCTGCTCTCGTGCAGCTGCGCACAGCACTGAAAACACCAACTGCCGGAATTCATAGCTAGCGCAACAACCCGCACAAACAACAACAAAGTGGCCACTGCGTGCTGAGCACTATGTAATAATCACGATGGTCACTTCACTCATTGACTGTCCATGGTCAGCTAGTGACCTGTCACCATAAGCTGCCAGTTTTCACGTACGTTATACCGTAAGACGCTGTTGCTGCAGTGGTCAAATTGACCCAGATAACCAACCAATCAAAGACTCGTATTTCAAACGTGATTATTCGCTACAGCATGACGCATATGCCCTGCCGTAAGTAATACTATACAAGAACGCACTCGACGTAAACCCACGATGGCAGATACACAGGCAAGTTCAAGGTCGTTACAGGCAAAATGCCGGCTAGCATGGGAGAGCACGTGACTACAACTTGGGTTGGCCGCTACATGCAGAGCTGCAGTGGACAACGCACAGTATCGTCACACGTCTTAGATGGTTTGAGAATGTCGTAAATATTCCTCGTCCTTTAGAGGTGGAAGTTGTGGAGATTGAACTGAACGATGCCTGCCCATTGAAGGCTTGGTTCTATGAACCATAACTCAACTGAGCAATAAATATGTACTTGGCAATTACTGATTCCCCAGTCTGTTCATTGTGTGCCCAAGCGTAACGTACGCCGTCCGTTTGCATTCACAACAGAGGAGTGTTTGACAAACAAACACACAAACAAAGAAAAAATAAAAAAAATAAACAAACAAGATGTTGCAACTATGGGAAATGGTTCTTTTTTGCTCTTTCTATTTTTCCTTGATATAGAATATAGGCTTAAGTTGCTTAACCGTACTTTCCCTTGTATAGGCCTAACTGTTGACATACACTCACCAGAGACAAACAGCGGTTTATGCAGACAGTGGTATACAATGTATTTTGTTATAATGGTTTCATTTTAATCAAAATAGCACACATTACACTTTAAAAGATATAAAAATGTGAGATAAAATCAAAGAAATTCACTTTGAGATTATGGCAGTAACTCCATTGTAACCACATCTCTATCCATGCATGTAGAAGTTTGCCTAATTGCATTGTTTATAGTTGACATTACATTTCAGAACCAGCAGAAGGCCCACACCATGCAGTGGTTCCCAAGTCTTTATTCACTTCACCCCCCCCCCCTTTTCACAGAATGGCATCGGGAATTCCCCCCCCCCCCCCATATCATGTTAAAAAATAGCAATCAAAAGAGGTATTGTCTGATTGTTCTAACGATTACTGCGCATGAAGAAAGATGTACGATTTGAATGAAATTCGAAGTCCTTCAGTTGGATAATCATGTGTGTAACCAAAAGGGTTCGCTGGGTGCTTGTCATCACCCCCCTCCCTCTCTCTCTCTCTCTCTCTCTCTCTCTCTCTCTCTCTCTCTCATATTTGGTAATTGAAAAATATATTATGTTGAACAAATTTGAGTGAAAACTGTTAAATTCAGTGTGATGTCTCCTTTCAGATTTCCTCTTGCCGCCTCTAGCATTTACAACCTGAACCTCGTGTTACTAAGCCGAGAAGGGGGGGGGGGGGGGTCATTCCCCTTTGGAAACCACTGGCTCACACTGAATACATGAAATAATGGAATATTTCCATTATTTTTTTTATTTTATATTTTAAGATCATACACAGACCCACTGGTTAAGAGTGACAAAACTTTCAACAGATATACCGTTTATATTCAGGTTTGCCGATGCTATAAGGCAGCCGTAACTCATGACTATATATAATTCTGCACTGAAAGCAATGACGATTTTTTTTTTCAAGATTCAACAAAGAACGTTGATGACGTCACTAATGGTAATGCAGAGACGCTGTGAGGTGTGACCATAATCCTGCTCTATATGGCCGTGACGTCATGTAATTAGCCTAGTTGGCGAATACAGCATTCACGTCACCCAGTTGTCCAGGCTAGCGTTTGTACGCTCAGAAATTTCAGGGGAAAATATTTTGTCTCTCACCGTTTTGTACAGCTCAAATTGCACAAAAGAATGTTGTTCTATCGCAGTATCTATCCAAAAAAGTACATGATATAGCATCCAACCTAGCTGTTCACGGTTGACCCACATACATTCTGATTTCTTCTTCGAATGATGTTTTTTTTTCTTCTCACATTCTGCTCTTGTCCTTTCATCAACTGAAAGAAAGAGAGAGAAAGAGTAAGAAAGGAGAAAAAAGGTGTCAAAAGAAGTTCGCGATCATAGAAACTTGAAGAACAAAATGACACTGTAATAGTCGTAACACAGATAATTATCAACCTACGCCCAGGCTAATTCATTCGATGGGAAATATACATAATATATCATCTACACGCGGTGATGAATGTAACACTTACGAGGGAACTAAAACGATTTCACTAGGGTTTAAAATATGGGAATAACGCAGATGAGCGAGTAAAATAAAACATTTATCTTCTATGACTCTAGCTGGTGCTTAATGTTGGCACTGAATGGATCGAGTTAGCTACAACGTCACTGAATGCACAATATTATCGAATGTTCGAATGACAAAAACTTTATTGTTGCATAAAAACACAGAAAAGTACACATGCACCAATATAACCTTTAAAACTTCTTTTTTTTTTTCGTGACATGAAGGGAAATTTAAGTATGTTGTTGTTGTCTTTTTTATGTCATACGTTGGATGAATTTAGGTTTTGTGTACAGAACTACGGTATCTTTGAAGTGGCAGTACGTGTCACTTGGAGAAGAGTATTTATATAGGTCTATACCAGTAACAATGTGCGTCACGGTTATACTGCGTACGTGCCGCATGTGCCTTACCGTATGCAGTGTACATATCGATCGCATCCTTTATGTGGACACATTCCATTTAAATATATCGAAGGTATGACATAAAAAGGATAACAGCATACTTAAATTCCCCTTCATGTCGGGAAAAAGAAGTTTTAAAGGTTATATTGGTGTATGTGTACTTTTGACCAGTTGGCGAGAACTTCGCTGGAGCTTCATGCATTAGGTTGCTCACTCGCTCATGACATGGTCAATGCATGGAGTGTGCTAAAGGATTGTGGTGAACCTATACAACCACAGTATATGCAGAGTTTGTTATTTCTAGTCAGTTTTAATTTAAAGAGGCTCATTAAATTTGTTTCACAATCCATGATAATTTTATCACGGCTGTTGATTATCATGCCTCAATTGGTGGTAAAAGGTCACACTAAGAGATTCTGAACATCTGACACGCAAAGAAAGCAACAATGATGGTGTGATTAAAGATCAAAATCGCTCATTGCAGATCTGTGACCAGACACTTTATACCATAAGGTATTTACCATATGACAACCCCTCTTCATTCAAACTACAAATTCTCCCATTTTTAGTTACTGTAGGGAATAAAATACAAGACTAACATGGCTAATTAGACATATTGGCATACTATGGTTTCCCTCAAACTCATTACACGCACACACAAAAGTGATATCAACTCAATGAGCCCTTTCAAGGACTCTCCTCCATGTGATTTACTTTTTGTTATCGACAATCGCACACGTACATCTAAGACGTAATATGAAATGCTGAGGAGGAGGCTTTAAGATCAAGTTGGTCCCAAGGAGGGATGCTAGTGTGCGTGCCTACAAAAAATTTTGCCACGAAAAACAAAGTTGTATACACACGTATTTTAGTGCACCGTTGTATTCAATCATTGCACCCGCTTTACAAGAAAAAACTCACTGAAGTAAAACCTTTGTGTTAGTAGATCCCAAATCATAAGGGCCTACACACTTTGCTTGATGAAAGCCCCCTCTTTATTTTTTGGAGAAAAAATGAAAATAAGCTATAGTAGATACAACTAGAGTAAAGAGCGTTTTCCTATCGTTTGAGTTATTTTAATTGTATGCTTTCGATTCGATCAGTGGCGGCATAGGCCTATCAAATGTTTCTGAATTTATCAGCGAAATGGATAAACGACCTCAACACTGGCATGATAGGAGTGAGAAGTTTAAAACTGAAAATAATAACGGTAGGCTGTAATCGTATACAGCTTCTTTTGTACAGAGCTGACTGCGCCCTCGGCTCTTCCCCGCCCATTTCTACTTGGACAGATCCTAACAGTACAGATGCATAACTCGGTTGGGTACGTAGCTCGCCTGTATGCAGCTGACGACCACTGCGCTGTTAGAATAGCAGCGTGATGGGTATGTTAAAAGCATTGCGTGACATGTGGAAACACCGAAAGAGGACGAAAATTACAAACGTCTCCACCAAGACTGAAGCACTGGTCAATCTAAACACAGTGGTGAAGTAACGAGCTTCCACTCTTCGAAATTTGTGGGGACCTAGTAGTAGTACGGTATTCTTCTCTGAGTTTCCCCCTCCCCCCCCCCCCGGAGTTTGAAGAAGTTTCTGAAAGTCTATTAACCCGTGACAGCTACATTTGGTAAAAATTTAAAAATTCATTCTAAATGAGTAGAGTTTGCCCACAATTACTTTTTTTTCAGAGAGGTTTCTTACTAATAAATATCTACGTATTTAGGCGTACATGATAATGTGCTTGTCGTCCGCAAACCAGTGAGATTTGCAATTCCCTGTCCGCATAGTGGATTGCCTCGGTCACCATGCCAACGAAGCAGAAGTCATTTCGGGTGTGGCTATTTAGGCTACCATACGTATTGTGTTTGTTTGTTTGTTATTAACACGGCTCTTCTGTCACGGTCGAGTTATCGCTTACGCATCCCTCGCTGCGAGGACACACGAGTCAGCATAGCCTGCCCTCGTATATCACAATCCTGAAAGGTTAATCTTATCGACACAGATGGCTGCTTGCATGTACAAACATACAATTCAATATGTGACCTAGAAAATATTAAATGGTTAGCTATGTTGCGTGTCATCTTCACATAAGCTAAAATAACCAGTGCAGGGATGCGTAGCGGTCAATCAAAGTTACACGTTTGTCATGCCGAGCTCTTCAAATACACACAGTGTTAGAGTAGGTAGCTGTGTGCGTTGTTGACGTGTAATATTGATCTTATGGATGAAAGAAGAAAGGTTGCAACCTTGCCCAGTCACGTTGGTGTCAATTAAGTAGGTTGCTCTTAGGAATTCACTGATCTCAATCTCAGACAGTGGTATATCCTTTCATGTATGTCAAAGTTATGTAACCTGAAACATAACAGAATTGTGTTTCATGGATACTACAGCGTCATAGCAAAAGTATCTCCAAATGGCTCCATATGTTGTGTATATGTGTTGTTTCATTTCAGAGAAAAATCATAATTTCATCTATAAAATTGCTCTCATTCTAAAAAAAAAAAGAGAAACACCAAAACAGTCACAGGCATGCAGTCACAACAGCTGACACACATAAAAGCATACAGGCTGATGTCTTATATACTTATTCCATTTTGAAATACTTTAGATTTTTGTTGAGATAAGATTAATCATTATAAACGCAGAGACTTTGAGTACAATCCGCAGTGAAACAGGTCCGTTGTAGCAGAGGACACAAAAATGTTGAACGATTGATGGACTTAGACTCAGGGAAGAGAATTACCTAAATATCCCTTATACGTAAGTAAGAAATATAGAAGGATGGATGGCATCTACTTTCAATTAATCAATCATTTTTCTTTATTTGTGTCGATTGTCTCAGATTTCGATTACCTTTGTTGATTCGACCGCTTTTTAACAGTTTAGTATGTTTTTTCTTTTTTCGCTTTTTTTTTTCGCCGTTTACCGGTCGTGTGTGTCATGTGTACCTTAACATCATGACATAAAGTGAAAAGACGTACAAACTTATGGATGGAAAAAAATTGTTAAAATATTTAAAACTTGTGGAGTTAAAAGTCAAAATGGCTTTTCCGTATGTGAATCGTAGAAATATTTTTCATATATTTCCGTGAGTGAAGACTTAACATGTGTCCACGACGTTGTGACACAAATTCTGAAATACCAGGAATTCGTGTGCGAGGTCACATACAGTTCTTGCAGTGTACGACGTCTTCCCAGAAAATGGCCTTAACTCCGCATTATAATATCTAGTGTGTATACGCGTTGGTCATATGGTAAACTAAAAGAGTTGACCCAGTCACCCGGAACGATTGAGGGGAAAATACCATCTCCAAATAATGACAAGGGGCATACATTAGGAGGGATATGACGGATTCAGGCCACTCTGACGGTTACCAGGTTACGAAACGCCATGGTTATAATTGTGTGGCAGCCAGGATTACTTCGTAGTAAAAGGAAAGAAAAGCGAGGCTTAGCACTCCTAACAAAGTGCATGATAAAGCAAAAGAATGTGCCTTCAAATGTTAAAAATTATGATAAGGAATTTGTTTACAGCTGCTGGATTGAAGTTCAAACTAAAACATCGGCATCATTAACTTTTGGTTATAAAGAGCAAAGTGTGTGTGTGTGTGTGTGTGTGTGTGTGTGTCGATTGGGGGGGGGGGAGGGGTGGGACGTCGTTGACTAGACGAAAAATTCGAGGGTAATTTTTTTTTAGTGTTGGGCGTTACCGTGACTTGCGTTTATATTTGCACAAATTACACACGGCCCCGAAGCGACCAAAAGCCCACCCCTCCTCTCCGAGGCACTGCCTGTGTGTAGGGCGTACAAGGCACACATCAAAGTTATTGAACTAGAACACAGTTGCAATATATGTCATTATGTTAAACCCATAAAGTTGTTACTTTATTAAGAAGCACTGCAAGGATTGTTTGGTTACAAAGAACGTAATATTATTCGTGCACATTACGTTTAGTTTAGTGAAAGTTCACAGTCGGGAACAGACCACAACTGAGGTAAATAGGTTGGCATTTCCTCCCCGTACCCACACTGGTTAGATCGTTTGAAGGTATATATCGGTCGCATGTGCAGGAAAACAGCAGTCATGCCCGGATGCGTAGAAAAGAAAAGAAAAAAAAAAGGAAAAAACACTCGCCACGAGAACGAAGTTCGTAACATGCGTTGCTGATGTGACAGTTCTTTTTGGTTACACTTGCTGCATATTGTTCTTTTAGTTTTGCACATACGTGACCATGATATGGCAAAGTTGCAGGTAGTTCATAGAGACTATATAACATGCACTGAACCGAAGTAAAAAAAAAAGAAGTGTCACGAACAGAAGTAAAAAAAAGAAGTGTCACATGTTCGTTGATGATGTATTTTGACAATGTAGTCTGTGGTATTAAGTAGTAACCAAACGGTGTATGCAAACTGGGAGAAAGGCCATGTGGGTATGCTATTGAAAAGCAAACCATTAATGTACTAATATGTACCGTCAATTAACTGCTTATGAAGTGCCCAAACTTAAGAAGTTGCAACCGAGCAACTCCTTGCCATATATAGTGCATGCATGTGTTTATGTAGGATATATATAGTTGTATGATTGTGTTAACTCTATTTGACATACCGGTACATCGTACTATGTATACTAATGGACAATGGCCAAGATAGCTTGCAACGCCCATCGGTGTATAGCATTAGCCTAAACAAATATCCTATAATACAAGTTTTCATTATGAATAAAGGATCACTAGACTTGACCAAACACTCACCAAGAGTAATTAATTTAAGGTGGTATACCACCACTTATTTTCCGTCCGCCTTGACCTACACACTATACACTGGTCACTTTGAGGGCTCCTCGTTTAAGAAAGGGCAGGCCTTCGTTATATCCGGGCATTTCCTGGCCATCATGTGATACCGCAGTCAACGGCCAAGTGGCCAGCAACCATGTTATCTTTCAAGTTATGCGTAAGCTTGCATGACGTACATTTTGAACTTGAATTGGCAGCAGTTACATGAGTGGTGAGTCTGAAACCTTGGAATCTCCGACGCAGCGGAATTTCAACATTCCATTTTCTGCCACTTCAACATCTCCTTCGGTCTGATCTTCTTGAAGATCACTTCATTTTAATGCACTTTTCAACGTCACTGTGAAGCGAAGTGACGATTTTACCCCAAACTTAATAATAATAATAACAACAACAACAACAATAATAATAATAGGTAGGAAGATTACGGTGAATGTTTCCTTAGCTTCGCAAATATTATCAACAGTGTATCTTCTTAGGTATCTTGTAGGTTCACACAAGCCTATCATAAAGTAGACGTAAAGCTTTGGTGAGAATGAAAAACAGCAGTCTACCAACGTGTGAACAGTTGCCACAGAAAGTCACTTTTGTTATGAGGCCGTTACACGACCTCTGTTTACCCTGTGGGACGAAGGCCTGGCTGTGGTGCCCAGTAAGAGCTGCCTGTGGTACCCACTAACCTATTTGCTATGTTTGCACGCATGCGTGGGTGTTTTAAAAAAAATGTGTTTCCCGATTTACTAGTTTGAACACGCTCATGAAGAGTTTCAAGAATGCGTTGACAAACCCATGTGTAATGTGGTAATTGTCATGGATCCACGTTCGAGTGGTAAGTATTACATGATAATCCCATGTATGCCTAAAACCTGAAACCTTTAAAGTAGTTCATTTTCACTGGCATGTAGTTCCAGGTCTACAGAAACCTATAACTAGGTGGCTATAGATAAAAATTATTTTACAGTGTGTTCGTTTCAAATTTAAAGTAATATAATGTGGACATGTTACAAACCCAAGGAAAAGGCAGATCGCTGTGCCATAACAGGATGGCAGCATACAAGGAGCACTTATGGCATGAACATGGCACATGTAAACAATCTCTGTGTACATTTACAACATTAACACCCTTGCTTAACGGTTTTACAACTTTTGCTTACGTGCAAGCGACGGGAAAGAGTTGACCTTTGACCTAACACGGACTTAACTTGTCGAAAACAAAACTGTGTCGAGACAAATCAGTTTTGGATGGAAGCCAATTACTAGCCTGCACCTAGTGGGCATGTTGTGTCAATATCGTATAATCGAGACTTAAACATTGTTCCCAAAACCCACTCGAAGAAATAATTTCTGTGAGCAACTCGACGTTGGTGAACCTCTTGGCTTGCGTGACTTTCAGCACGACGGCGAAAACTGTGAGGCTGTGGTTTGTAGGTACCCCACGTATCATACCTACAGTATTCGAGTGTGATACATACATGGTAATGTGGTTTCTGAGCTGGCAAAAGCTTTCGACGAAATGTTGCCCGCCATGGATGGTATCTTTATTGGATCCGTAGCGTCTGTTTTGTTTCAGTGGCTTATGGTTTTGTCACGTGACTTCACTGACGTGCTAGTCATCTCGGGCCGTTGAACGTTATTGACATTTTCTCGAATCTAGAAAACTGATATATGCGGGTACTAAACATAAGTTCACGGAAATGTGTTGATGAAGAAACATATGCATAGCCTACATTTTCTTTCAAGAACTACAACGTTCGCATGCTCAAAGCAATAATTTAACATAAGGCAGTTACTGCAAAACAACTTAACCGCCAGTTACCTTATTCTGCCTACTTAATTCGAACTAGGATTTTCAGCGTTCTTTTTTTGTGAGGAAAATGAAAAAAAATTGGAACTGTCTAGACTACAAAATATGTTGAAATCAATGCCCCCCCCCCGAGCTTAGCGATAATTGCTAGTTCAGTGGCCTCATTTACAATATATGGTGTTCAGAACAGGGGTCCAATGGTTACTATCCCCCTCTCCATCCTTCTTCCCCCCCCCCTTCCCAGATAACCAATTGAATCCCATAGACTAATTGAAATTTCTCATCCTGGTTGCGATTGCACGGGTTCTAGGAGTGGGAACCAGGAAATCGGATAGGCATTAAGGGTTCACTTTATAATTTTAACAGGAGACGAACTTATTTATAATAGTGGACACGACACCCTCTCATATAGGCCTACCAAGCGTCTTGCAAAGCCCACTCACTCGCAGTGTTAAATCCTGCACCACTGTCTTTCTCCAGAAGCTGAATCATTTCCCTACCTCCCTCCGCTATCTCCCTTCCCTATACCCCTCCCCCCCCCCCCCCGATGAAGTTCAATGTTGCCAATGCTGTCAATGTTGTCAACGCATGCATGCGTTGGTTTCGTTCGTTTCTTATGTCTGGTAATCAGATCGGGCTTCCTCATGGATACGGGATAGTAGTATCTTGCTTCCACTATAACTTTTAAAGTGATTGCCTGGCTACACAAAAAGTGAAAACATAAAATTCTCGTCCAAAGAGTTTAATATGTCTTTGAATTGCACCGTTTAGACAATTTGGAAAATTAATAGACCTCAGGTGAGAAATTCTGCCCTTTGATTTTAAATTCTCCTAATATATAACGGCAAACAGTTTAAAATATGGTAATTTTGACAGTTTTCCTTCTTCGAACAAGCGAGTCGGTTGTTCGAAACAACTGATCACCGGTGAGATTAGTTTGTAGGTATATTTTGTGAATACAGTGCTTCGTTTTACTAAATACTGCCGACAAAGGAGTGACGACTTGAGTAATATGTTTTTTCTTATACACCCCCTCACTGTTGCTTATTCATTATGTACGGAATGAACCCACAATAAGAACAGTTAATATTCAAATATAATTCCTGTATGGCAATGTTTTCTTTTTTTCTGCCCCTTCTTAAGTTGTTTCGATTTTTGTTCACAGGAGCATGCAATTTCATATTACTTACCCTTATGATATCACTGCAGTAGCCCTTGAAACAGGTGAATAAGGCCAATGAAACCATGAAACCTTTCATTCATGCAAATGAAAGTAAAACAGTCTCAGCTATAGTTATAAATTGTTGCCATCGTCCGTGTTGCGTCTGTTCGGTTATTGCACCGGGAAGCAGGAACACTCTAATGTGCTTAATGTACTGGGCAACATTCAATGTTGTAAGGTGACAATAACTAGCAGGAAACAGAGTCACTGTTTGACATGCAGCCATGCACTGTTTCCAGATTCAAGATTTTTCGTGACCCTATAATTGTAGATTCAGATGGGTAAATTTATATGTTATTCAAGGTTGTAAGACATTACGCCTCCGCTTATCGCATGCAACTAACTGGCCTTCATTGCTCTTGGTGTAGAGACAGTATACTTCTGTAACACATAGGCCTATCCTTCACTGCCATTTACAAAGACTATGTGTGTAGGTTGACAAAATAGTATTGGGTTATGGCTGGGGGCGAGAAGAGAAGAGTTTAACACCACTATAGAAACGGTGACTAGTCCCATTTACAAATGTGAGACCTTTCTGTTACGGTACATACACGTCATGACACAGGCCTACTCTGTGCTTGAGGATACATCACAACAGCACGCTTATGCAAAAAAAAAAAAAAAAGAACAAAAAATGTGTGCCATTTGAATCATTTAGTATATTTGATAAGGAACGATGTATGTCATATACATAAAAAAGCATACGTCAGTTGCATCCGAGAGTATCTAACCGAGGGTAAGGCCTGAGGCAAGGGAGTTGCTTGACTGGAAGTTTGATTTCACCCAAACGGGTGAGGTACCAAGTGTCGGGGGGGGGGGGGTGTAAAGCAAAAGGTATTCGAATTCAACACACCGTGTACATGAGACTCCCCCACGCCCACCTCACACACTCACCATTTCTTCCCAAGGGTGCTCTATAATTGCATTTAAGATTGGTGTATGGTGGAAGTATTCCCAGCCAGAATAGACTGAAAACGCTCAGGTGACAAAGGGTTTTCTTGAACTATTACTTAACGGACAGTCCGTTGTTAGGCCTATTCATGTACCCTATATAATTACTTTTGAACTATAAGCGAAAACTTATGTTTTACCTGAACATAATTATTATGGTAAACATGCAGGGTCGCAGGTATGAAATGCCGTCATATAGTCGTTGACTGACTGAAAACAATCAATCGCTTGTTATCATATGCAAATGTTTAATTTTTAGGGTCTTTTCGCTACAGCCTTTACAAAACGTCATGCATACCTGCTTCGCACGAGGTCTATATGCGTATATACCTGTGTCATAACTATACCGGCATACGGTATTCAGCACATTTAACGCTGTTGTTATTTTACCTCGTTCACCTCATATCTCATTTATAGTGCTTGCGAGCCTACCAGGTTAAGTTATATGCATTTGTGGGCATATTGCAGTGCAAACCAACATCTCTGTGTGTCAAACACACCTTTCGTATGGAAACAACATAACATTTTTTTATTGATTTTCACTTTAGATGCCATTGACGAGTTACATTACAATGGCTTTGGTATTATCTCACAGGTAACGTAAACTGCGATGTAACCTCGAAGTTACATAGGCACAGAGCAACCTTTCAAACAGGAGCTAGGATATACTGCGCAAGTGCGGCGTATATCGCTTCATACCCTGGTTAGTGAAAAAAAAACAAAAAACAAACAACTAATATAGCTATATATTTTATGTGAAGACGTGGGTAGGAATAATTGAAGATTATTTGTCCCCAATAGACTGGTCACACGTTGACTGTCGTAAGTGCGGAAACACGAGCTAATTAACAAGTAACCGATTTAGAAAATTCACCATCCCTCTCCCCCAGGTCAGTGTCTGATGACTGATAAGGTGAAGGCACTTTCAACACAAGGTCAGCGAAATGGATATTTGGTTTTTTTGTAGAATGCGAGCTGGGGGGGGGGGGGGGGCTAAGTGATATGCAATTAGAATTATTAAGACTCACAATACGATTCACTGTATATATGAGCTCATTGCATTGGAGAACACGTGTAGCAACAGGTGGGCCTATTAGTATAGAGTTTTGATGTGTAATTGCGGCACCGTATTGCTGAGATCATTAAAGTTGTGAAAGATGAATTTTATCTGGCAAAACCTGTTTGAAATTATCCTGTTTGAACATTTAGTGAAGGTATAAATCTATATACCGTCGTGTGGTATAGGTATGCATTATTATCATCGCATGTCAGCCACTGTGTATGGTACCCAATTATAAGACATATAGCGTTCATTGAAATGGAATACATTTAATGGTATATTGGAAGTTACAGAATCACAGAAGGTGTTTCTCAAAATATTGTTTTTTTTCTCTATCTCTCTATCTTACTCTCTCTCTGTCCTTTAGAATTATGCATTTGCAACGTTTGTGCGATGTGTCACATTGACTTAACAAGACAGGAAAATGTATATTGTGTCGAATATTTACAGCTATAATGCGTTCCCCAATATGAGTGTGCTAACCCGTTGTTTATTGGTGGGTGTGTGAGGAGGGGGGGGGGGTCGTCGTCTCCTCTAAAATTCTGTCCTGTCTATGGCCTGTGAGTAGAACACTGTAAAAAGAAAATGCAAGGTCACTTTACATCCAAAAGTGGTGCAACCATGCACGCTTCCAGCCATTTTGGATGTAAATTGAGATTTCCCCTTGGTGTAATACTATTTCCTCACAATGGTGGGCCAACCTTTCCCCTAAAATGGGTAACCTTAAAAGATTTCTCCACCAACAAGAAAACTCAACACAATTTTTGAGATTCCTAACCGTTCTATCAGTTCAACATAACTAGTTTACCAGAGGAAACTTCCTTAGATGTGAAATAACCCTTTGAAAGTTGGGCTTCATCACAAGCCTGAAAATGTGTGACGTAGAACCGATAACACTGTTTTCCATTTTTTTTTTTTTTGCACTCTACGTGTTTCTGGTAAGGTCTTGCCCGACGCAAAACATTTTTAGTTCAGAGACTATGAAAACCGGCCATGAGTGTATTCATTAAGTAAGATACTTTTCTCGAATGAAACCAGTGGAGCTGCTATAGCAATGGACATAAAACTTCGTCACTGCTGATACTTTAAGACTCACCAAACCAAGGGAAGGTAAGCTGTGTTATTAGCTCAAAGGTATTTCTATCCTTTATTCGTTGGTACCAGTTCAATATCATTTACAGAGCAACGTCATTTAAGTCAACTAATCCTTAAACAATTAGATAGCTCAGAACAATGCTTTGAAAGGTAGGTCTATGACACTCCCTGGTGAAAAGGTTTTCTTACCAAAAAAATGAGGTGGAGAGTTCCTTTAGGGTTTACCTACGTCGGGAAAAGTCAAGGTTTCCTCAAAAATGGGGAAAACTTTCACCAGTTTTAAGGTTAATGTTTACACCAATAAATGATGGCAGCAAAAGTTTCATACTATAAAGTGGAGTGAAATATGCATTTCCCTAACCAGAGGATTTTTTAATCTCATTAAAAAGGTGGGTAAACTAAACAGAGAAGGAAATTTGTCTCCTGTTAAATTAGTGACGTCAAAACAACAAATATATATGTGAAGATAAATTAACAGACAAACAAATAAAAGTTGAAATGTTAACTACTTTGTGACTTTTTTGTTGTTGTTGAAAATCAATAGTTGAAAGTATGGAAAGGTTACTCTTGAAATTTATTTATGTGTAGATATATGTTCAGTGTTTGAGTTAATGTATTCTCTTCACAGCAAGATATTTATGATATCACCAAAATGCATATCCATGACGTATTTTTCCTCACATAGTACTCTATATGTACCTCGTTTGCCTACTTTTTGGATGAGGGTCGACGCAGTGGCAGGAGTTTTGGGCAGCAGGACACCAGGGGGAGGGGGCACAACATCTGAATTCTCTCCCTCTCTACATGATTAATATGTTAAATTGTTCATCGGAAAATTTACAATGTGGGGAGGGGGATGATAGGACGTAGGGAAACATACAGTAGCTACGTCACTGTATCAATTAAAACGTGGATGATGATAGCTGGGTTGGTTGACACATAAGGAGGGGAAAGCTGAGTGGGACTGGTCGGCAAACTACCAAACGTCCAGCCCAGATTTGGGTACAAACTTTGTATCAATCAAGGAGGATATACAATTAGGTATTAGCCGGATATCAACTTTGAAATAATATTGAGGTTGGTTTTTCAATTAGGATGTTATTTGCTTGTTGTTTCTGCAATGAAAATGTGATAACCGGTCAAGCATGATACTGATGAGGTGAGAGGGGGAGGGCGGGGAGGTGCACATCCGGATAAAAATACCTTTCTTTCTAGCATGAGATTTTGACCTAACATCTCTATTTGCACTACGTAGTATATCGCTTCCAACAGTCCGGTTGATTTTCGTGCCTCATGCAGGAAATAAACAACCCTGTTATGTAAAGACATGCTGGTATGTTCAGCAAGAGAGGCTTATGGGAGCACGATCACTCTATCTGAGGTATGCACGTATAAGTCTATGTATGTTGTAGGGTTTAGTTACATGCATGCTACTTCCTCAAGTGGTCTGTCACTTTCCTTTTGCACGCAACAAATTGACGTTTAATGCCACGTAATGCGAATTACGTAATATATAATATTGATGAGAAAAAAAAATTGACAAATTGAAGGCGAGAACAACAGCAGTAGTAAACGTTCAAAATAACCCAGGGACGACTACTTATTCCCTTATATCAAGTCGAACTATGATACCGTATTTTTGTTATTCACCCATCGACTGATCTCTAACTGCAGGAACAGCGATTGATCCTGAGCTGTAAAGATATATAGATATATACCGAAGAAACTCAAATCCACTCCAAAAAGAACTTTTTTTTGTGGATTTTGCTTGTAATGTATCATTGCAGTCCGAGTCGTTAATATTGAACAAATCTGCCATTTGATTGACATATTGCTCACGGCATTTATTGATTGAAAAGTATTAGCAAGGAAATTGGCAAACGCCAATATGTACTACAGTGCGTGGAATCTGTTTCTTGAACTGTGATATGCAGGACCTTCCGTGTACAACGTCTCTGCCAGTAATTCCAAGAAAACTTGGCAAATTTGTTTAAGTAATCATGATGTGATAAAATTTTCTTTGCTGATGAAAACTAAAAGCATTTTTTTTTGTCCACTGCAAACGTAATTACCACAAAAAACGCGAGTGACCACCGGTCCGTTAACTTAATTTATACAACTGTTTCTTAGAGGAGTCACATGAAATGATTAAGTTGGCCAGTAGTGACGTGGGTAGGGGGTCGGGACACCCCCAGCAGTGGTTTTGTGGGAGCGCCGCAAGGGTGACAAGGCGCCTGTGGAGCCTGGGAAGGTGATCTAGGTCATTTCCAGCCAAACACTGGTACAGTTCAGGCTAACCGATGACACTTCGCTTTGATGCAGACTCCAGTCGGAATGTAAAAATGATGATGATAGGCTCCACTTGAGTCTCCGGCCTCCGCAGGAAAGATTCTCTCGCACTGCCACAGATCGTGACAAAAAGTGTTTAACCTGGCATGTACCTTAAACTCACTGGCGGGACAACAGGGGACATGCCCCCCACCCAAAAGTTGGACAAAAAAAAAAATGTTTACAGAATTTATACTGTGATCATGAAATTCAAGTGTACACTTTTGCTGCACGAAATCGCATCTGAGAGTATTCACTTACGACACAGAAGCATTTGCCCAAGAGACAGGACATCCTATACTATAAGACCCCCCTACTTCGTCCCCATGTCACTTTACCGACAGTTTGGTCCCTCCCCCTGACTGGGATCCTGCAGTAAGTTGGCCATACTTTCAGTGTATAGGAAAAATAAAAAACAAAATCAAGAATTCCATAAGTGGTTCAATCTAGAAATTGTCATAGAGAACGGAAAGGGAAAAAAGATTCTGAACTAGGGAGGGAATACTTAATAATGTGCAAAAGCAAGGAACCGTGGTACTGTAATGTACATTCCATTTCTCCCACCCTCCCCCATCCATTTTTTCGCTGTCCCACACAAACCTACATCATATGATTACACCTGTCACAAAATCCATCGCCATAAGTGAAATGAATTACGAAACCATTCATGGCACCTCGCTTTGAATTTTGGCTTCAACACCTTCATAAGTGACGTATACCGGACCCCCTACCACATTGCACCCCTGCAGTGCCCTGCACAGAGAAAAGGAATGAGCCCTAGATACCGGTACGAATTAATTTTTTATTTTTTGACTTCAGGTGGTGTGTAGTGTAAACGCTCTAAAAAAAAAGTGGGTAAACATTTACCCAGGTTGGTTACTTATGCCTCCTTACAAAGTGTGGGGTAAAAAATAGTGCCCAGGTTGGTCAAAATATTACGGCCCTTCCTTTGATTAAACGTCACCCAACAATGGGTACTATTTAACTATAACTTGCGTATTCTTTCATCGTCGAACAGTTTGTAACGAACCATACGTATCCAATCTTGTAAGAATGTGTCAAGTCCCATAGGTTCCAACAGGTAGATGTACTTGGGTAAGAAGAAAAATGAATGGAATTTCGTATTCCTAAGGTAAGGATGCATCGGGTTACCTGATTTACTAGTTGAACATGTGACTCCATTCAGGGCTCAGAAAATAATAGCACTGTAGTTAAAAAAAAAAACAAATGGAAGAAAGGAAGACAGATGATAATCATACACTTTGGTTGAAAGGCGCGTGTAATATATATTCCAATCATATTGGGGTGTGCTGTCGTTTACATTGATTTAAAATCTAGAATGACCCACATTCAATTACTCATTATGCATGCAGTTTATTTGGTATGCTCCTTTACAGATATACGGTGCGCCATGTGATATGGGGTATTTTATATCATCTAAAAGGTCGCGTGACATGTATCATCTAGAAAAGAACTTGCTTCATCCAGAAGCTTCAGGGTGAAACCGTCGAAGGACATCCCTTTGAATTGTGTTTACATCTATTACCTTTTTGAGATACGACTTTTCAAAGTTAGATGGAACTGCAAAACCAATGGGTAAGATTTTTGCACATGTATAGGCCCTCTGTCTCTTAATTTACTGGGTTCACATTGGTATAAGTGATATCGATTATTATGAAGAAAACGCTTCTAAAATAAAATCCTTTGGACATCTAAAATTGGCAATTGTCCTTAAATAAAGGTCAAGTGAACAAAATGTAACTCTTATTACGTGGTCCAAGGTCACACGACGGCTAAAAGAAAAATTAATATAAAAATGGGAGGGTATAGACATTCTCCATCTCTCATGTGAAGTATCTGTATATCTTGTAGATATTATTTTATTACAGTCGTAAGCTACTACAAATTTTACAAATGGCCACTATAATAAAGCTCAATATTTCCGTTCCATTATGAGGGGTAATCAACCGTTAATATTGCCAAGCTTACCAGTTACGATTTACGACTTGTGAAGTATAACAAGTACATTGTGACTTGATGAGCGCATGCTCGCATGTTTCTGTATGTTTGGATAAGCTAGTATTGCCTGTACGTGTTCTAGTAATGAATAAGTCTATATGTATAGTAAGCGTTGTAATATTTATAACGCCCCTCACAATTATCGTCCAGAGGATTGCTGTCGGAATATCTTTTCTCTCATGACGTGAGGGGCTCTTTACCTCAACAGATTAGTACATTGCAGAATTTTAGGGATTGAAATAGAAACAATTTACGGATTATTTTAGTAGTCCCATATACCGTTATGCCATTATGGAGGGAGGGCACTTGAACGTGCAACAAATTTCATTTTAAGTTTAACCTCAGAGAACTGATTTGACACCAGTGAAAAAGCAGATTGGGTTTCACGGACATTTAGATGCTAAAAATAAATAATCACAACTCTGAAAGTGTCACGCCGTAATGTTTCTTTTCAGCCATGGAGTTGAGATAATGACGGAATACTCAGGCTATTCAATTGGTCGGTATGTTATGGTATATCATATCACACTTCCCACTGAATCTAATGAAACACACATGAAAAAAAAAAAAATTCTTCATAAATCCATTACTTGAACCGGAGCATGCTGTTGAGGGTACACCATTGTCACCAATAAAGGGACCCTCAAAGAATAAAAAAGCTGCAAAAGGGTAACCGATAGAAATAATTGACTAATTCAATGATGTAATGGCACTTGAATCACCTGTGTTAAACCCTATGTCATAAAGGAGACAAGTTAATTAGAGTGCCCTTAATGAACACTTCCGGTTGGTTACAGACTGCAAACTTCCACCCCCACCTCTTTTACGTTGCATTGTCACTCGCTTTTCAGTGACTGCATATATGCATCGTCATTACAAGATTTGTTCATTTTCTTGATATACCAGTCTCAGTTTCTCGTGACCAGAAACCCTATAAAGCATCACACCACACCGAATGTTCATTTTCTCTGTTCCACCACACGGGGGGGGGGGGGGGGGTAGGGGGTTCAGTAGCGATTTGTGCCATATAGGCAAACCGCAACAATCGCTGGATTGCTATGCATACCTCCAGACAATGTAACGCACATGATGAGATGCTGAGGGTCATGTGTTTAGTTAAATGTCATTAGACATGCAGTGTACATATATCGAGCCTCTGACATTATTACGTCAGATGAATGCACATGTTGGGTCTTTACATTCATAACGCAACATCAAATATTGCACACTTATGTAGGTTATGTATATCCTAGAAGAAAAAAAAAAATTTTAAGCAAGAAAATATGTATATAAGAAATATGTTCTTGGAATGTTAAAGGGATTGTCCACTGAAGAAATTGATATAAAACAGTAAAAACAGTTAATTTTCAAGTATAATTATGTTTTTACTGTTTTATGCCATTTCTTTGCTTCCAAACTCAAAGAAGTTATTGTCATTTTTTTTTTCTTTTAATGTCGTAATAATTCGTCAATGAAAAACTTCGAGTGTACATTTTAAAATAAAAGAAAACCTTAACATCAAACACAATCCTATTCTTCTGTTTTTCTCGTACATAAACAATCACTTCCAGTCACCTAACCTTATGTCAAGAATTCAAGTTAAACTTTCTAAAAATCAATTTCTGCTTTTTCTACTCTCTGAAATGTGACACCGTTTGCACGTTCATTCTCTGCTCAGCAAACCTAGTGTTTTAACCACTGTTAATATTTAAAAGTAGAATAAACCCACAATACTATGGTTAAATAACAAACTTACATTGGAAACGGTGAAAATTAAAGGTTTGCTTACATACAGTTATACACTACTGCAAACATGCAGACAGCCTATAACACTACAGAACTGTCAGCCTACATTTCCTTTTCTTTGCGAATTCTTTCCCATTTCTTACAAATCAGCAATCGCAACATGATGTGTGCACAGCTGTCTATACTCTACGTACGTTCAGGAGATAAGGGTTTAGCATGGTCTTCGTGTCGATTCATGCTTCCAATAAAGATAAAAGAATGTCATTCCTGTTAGCAGCTATACTTTCGTTCCTGTATATGGGGTAAGACAGTTTTACTAATTTAAGAAATACACTGTCCCTACCCTAACCCCTCTACATCTACGACAAAATCACCTAGAATCTTCATCACAACCATGTGTCATGAAACAAAGATATAAATTTGTTTAATTTGCATAACTACAAAACTTTTGTAACCCTTGTGATAAAACTAGGCTAAGGGAAAACCTTTCGGTTTGTATTGGCTCAAGTGAAGTACGGTAATTCGGTTACAGCAGTCTCAAATCAAATATTTGAGTTTGGTGATGAGCTTTAGGAGGCGTGGAATTGTTGTATCAGTAAACGGAGTCCGACCATGAACTGCTCAACTTCAGTCATGAGTTAGAGCTGGAACATGACAATTGAGATCTTTTCCAATGTTTTAGTTGTTCCTATCATTACCCTATCACAATGCTTTTTTTAAATATGTATATCTAGAGAGGCATATTGAGGCATATAATTTAAATATGTAGTTTACTTTCCAAGATATTGCAATTTGAATGTTCATAAAAATGACTCAGGAAGCTGCCATTCTGAGGTTGTGATGACAATCTGAACACGTGACTGAAAAGCTTTTGTTTGTCATCACATTTCGTTGTCAATCTATTTTTAACAGTTATGCATAGATTCAAATCAGAGTTATTAATGATTTGGTTATTGCAATGATACAAGTCAAAATACAAGTGTGTGTGGATTCAGGGGAATTATAGGTAAAGCAAACAAAGAAATACATTAAAATTCGTGCTATCTGTGGTTATGTGACATTATGATTCAACTCACTCAAGCGGATTTACATTTAATTTCGGCAAAAATGGCAGCACCCTTCTCTGAAATTAAACAATGTGTAACTTAGATAGGAAACAATATCTCTGAATGAAACTTTGGGAAGATATTTGTCGAACACTTCTGCTTCATTTCCATAGATATATGCACAGGTTTTCCTTCTCCTTAATTAAGTGGCTACAGCAAGAGATAAAGGCATGGGGTGCCTTTTCATCTAGTCAGAATACAGTTAATATCGGCGACCAGTGGCGTACACAGGATTTTCTGGAAGGGGAGGGGGAATCATAGGGGCGGTTGCTAAGTGTTAGTGCCTTTGATTGAGATTCATTGGCCGGAAGACTATCTAAGCGGAGCGCCACCATCAGTTGGTGCAAAGCATACGGAAAATTTGAAAAATCAGGATCCCCCAGCCAGCCCGAAATGGCACTTCTTAGACTTGTAAGTAGAATCTATAAGCATGCGTTATTTTGCGCTTTGCTGTTAAATGTCCTCTTCAAGAAGGAAAATGAGCATATGCAAAATGATCAGAAAATAACCAGATAAAAAGTATCAGGAAATGGTAATGTAAAGTGCTAACCATTGGAAAATGAGCTATTATGTCATGTGAGTTCTTCAAAATGAAATTGAATAACAAATCTCCTCAGATTTTCGTTTTGCTTTTTATTTACTCATTGTTTGCCCTATTTCGAGTCCACAACAGTGCACCCTAATTTTAGCAAGGGATTTGGGTGAGTGTGTTGGGGGGGGGGGGGTGGGTACGGGTAATCACAGCCCTGTGCCAGATTTATCCAGGAGACTATCTAAGGGGCAGTGCCACCAACAGTTGATCGGCAGCGACCACGAAACTGTTGTTGTAACCAACCTCCTTCAGGTCGCTGGAAATAGCACTTTCCAGCCCTTGTAAGGGAATGACTAATTCAAAATTTAAAGTTGCAGTTAGTAGGATACTAACTTAGATTTGACAAAGGACTGACGAACCACTCTCTCATGAAGAACGTATTTTTTCTTCAATTTTAGGTACAATTCTATTTGGCTGGGCAATGCCAACCGTGCCGACGCCACTGTCGGCGATTAAGCTACGCAAAAGCATTTCTTCGCTGCTATCTTGTCTGCGTGTCTGTTTTTTCTTTAATATGCATTGTCGAGGATCTTCTGGCTAAGTTAATGGGGGTATTTCCCCACACGCGTGGTACATGTACCCACAATGATTTCGGTCGTTATTTTTTTTTTCAGTTACGGTCTTTGACATCCGTTCATGATTGAGGCTTCGTGAAACACGAACGCAGGTGTCAGGTGTGGACTATTAAACAGGCATACTTGAAGTGCCTCTGACCATGTGTCAGACAGAATCTGTAAACGAAAAGTTTTGAAGTCAAGATTTATCTCACGGGCATATTGAGAAAATTGATCTGGACCTTGTATGACCATTTTTTAAAGGAATTTTTGATGGCGGTGGTGATGATGGTGGTGTGGGAGTGGGTGGGGGGGGGGGGTCGAATACGGTCGTGGCATTGGTAAAAGTTACGCGGTAAGTTAGTACCACGCAGCAGAGGTTATGCAAGAATTATCTAAACATTAAAGCATTGATGGGCTAGACTAGAAAAGCTCACTAGCTTCATCTGGTTCCTGGCTCGATTCATGTATCGTTACCTCCTTTCCTTCTTCCTGTATTGTATATTAATGTTGCAAATGGATTCTGTACATAAATTATGTACATTCTGTACATACCATAAAATTCTGTACGTAAAATATGTAAATTTTGCATGTCTTGCATGACAATTGAAGTAAGCAAGCAAGAAATTGGTTTTATTTGCATGATTTTGCCCTGATCAAGGAAAGCGCATGTTATTTGATAAAATAAAGCCTAGATCTCTCTAAGGTTAGTTCTGATTGGTTCTTACACTCTGTCAGTCAGCTGCTGTATGGTAATAGTACTTCTGCGACACGGTCAAATTATTCTTAATTTCATAGCAGATTGGGCCCTAAATTTTACTGAAAATGTGAATTAGCGTCACTGGTTCTTACTACCGTCTAGATATGTGGGCCTACACATGGATCGTTACGTCATGCCCTAGACGCCCCATTTAGGCCTATCAACTGCCCGTGACGACAGAAACCGGCAGTGCGTGATAATTTCTGTGGTGAAGGTGCGCCATTCAGGTAAATGCACTTCTGGGAACATATGTCAGCAAAGTCATGCATGGCCATAATTTCTCAAGGACAACTCATTTGCTGTATTCTTTCTGGCCTAATTTTTTATCGATAATTTAATGCTTGCAATTGTCAGTGTGACTTGATCGTAATAGTGGCAAAGCACTTATACACACTTGCTTGACTTGCGGATGTAAACGTACAACAAAGGCTACAGCCCAGGGAAGCTTATGTAGGCCTCGTTACTGTGGAGGGGTACAACTCGTTTTCTCTGCTAGTAATGATGTTGACTAGGCTAATCATAATGTTATTCTAACACCACATACACAAAACAGAAAATAAAACAAGACCTTGGTCATCAAGATTTACAGTGACCAATTGAAACTAAAGTCAATACACCGTGTAAAGCAGTGTTGTGCGTGAACTTGGATTTGTTGGCAAGCGTTACAATCGCGTGAGAATAGAAACGATATGCATTTGGAAAGGGGTGCTTCGGAATATTCCCAGGAACCAAAATAGATAAACTTTCGAAAATTATCAGGCGTACCGATGTCTCATGTTTTTATTGCAATTTCTTACATTTATTTAGAGACCGTTAGATGTGTATTCAGGATATATACATCACTATGCAAAATAAATTCAAACATTGAATATGTCTATAGCCGAGTTCACAACTAACGGAAGGCATAATGATGGGAGCATGTGACATAATGTGGCATAACGTGAGTGAAAATGCAAATGCAGTATGCTTTTTTTCCCTTCTTTTTTGAGATTTCATCCACATCCAGTCTTAAAAAAAGTTGAACTTTTATCCAAGGCATGGTCATTTCGTTTGCAGTGATCACCGGAGACTCCCTTTGTGTTGAGTGCAGGTCTGACTTGAGACTGCCCAACTACTGGATTTCTTTGTGAAGGAAATTGTCGCTGCCGGCCTTGCGCACATCTTCGCACTTGACTATACATGGTTTTCTCGTTGACCATTCAGCCATTTTTGCAGCTACCCTCATTCATTAAAAAAATACAGAAAACACAACTCTGGCCAATTTGTCAAGTCGAAATCCATCTCAGCCAACACCAAAAAATCAATTTAAGTCTAACGGTAGTGATATTAAATCGACATACACGGTGTTGTCGGCAACGTTGTGTGTATCCCCCCTCACTGTCGATAGGGCAGATAGGGAGACTCATCGGTTGTAACGGCAGGCCACAGTAATAAGTACGCCCCTAGATACAGGGACAGCTGATCGCATTTATTACGCTCAGATTGCAGTGGAGTTCCCTTCAAAGCGACATTTGTTTTGCTTTTTAATACGGGGCGTGTCCGTTAGAAGTCCGCGTGGAAAACACATGGTCGGCTTCAAAATACTACATAATGAATAGTAAGTAAGCTCGTTTCCAAACAATGGTTTGATTTCGAGCTCCTGATTGGTTGACTATAAATAGACTTCGTAGTTTGGGTTCCATTGACCAATCAACGTTGACTAGCAACCATGACCCCTTGTGTTTGCGTTGCATGAGTCGTTCGGTAATTTAGCTTTCATACATGTCAACCTTCTACGTGCCAAGTTGCTTGCTACAGAAATACACTGTACGTCTGAGATACATGAGCTAAAAAACTGAGATTATTTTGTGAATTTTACGATTTGGTGAGTTAACTTTCGCCAGAAAAATGGACGCAGCTTTCCAAAACATATCCAAATTGTTACAAGCTGCAGAACTTCTCGAAAGAAAAGATCGAGGTAAGTTTTGTGTAATTTGGCGGGTTCTGTAACCGGCATTTGTACTCAGGTCGACGTTGTTGTGCAGTATCTGTGGTGTCGTGTCAGCTGAGCCTTGCTTGCTGTGGTGTCTTGGACTTGGAATGTGTGCTAACTTCGTTGTGGTTTCTGCATTGTTTACATTCACAAAAATCGTTGCAAAGTGGTGAAATTCGTATGATTTTGATTTATATGTGTATAAATAGATTATTTCATTCTTTTTCAGAACACGGGTATGCCTCAAGCCTTCCAGTATATAATGAAACTAAGAGGAAAGCAAGGACAAAAAGACTACATTCAAATAGGTGGGCCATAGCCAAATTTAAAATTATGTTAGGCCTGACAGCCCGAGTTAGGGCTATCCTAGGCATGTATCCCCTTTGCTGCATTTCCTGATGAGGCCGTGCAAAGAAAGAGACAGGACTGTAGTATTTAGTGGACCAGCAAAGACTTCTACACGTTTCTATATGTCAAGTGGTATTTTATACAATCGCATATCATCCAGGTAGCATATCAATTACCCTGTGTTTGCTGGGCCAGGAAGACAAAAAAGTTTGTATTTTGTTAGTGTTACTTTAGCCACAGGCCCCTAGGCCTAAGGTCATATCCAATTTTCATATCCTTACCTTACCTCTAGCAAGTTACACCAACACTGTAACAGGCAGCACTAGGCCTATAAGAGCGGAGGGATTCCCAATCAACTTGCTTATCAAATATCACTTTATGTCAATGATTAATACATCCCACACGGTTGAATATCACTAAGCTAGCATAAGTAATATTCTTAGAGAATGCTCTGGACAAGGTTTTTAACTTATTATGTTAGGCCTAACTTATGCCCACAACGTGCCATGAACACCTTGTAAGTTGACAGCTGTACAGCTAGGCTATATCACTCGCTAGGCTAGTAGCTAGGGTAAGGTACCTACAATAACAATAAGTTTATTTTCCGTTGGCAGAGGAAATGAGTATTTTCTTTTGTGAACTTGCTTTGATCAAGTGGGAAAGTTTGTTGATTAGCCTGTATGCAATGTAGACCTAGGTCTGTTAGAGGGAACCTAGCCTGTGCCTATGAATGTTATATCAGTTATGACTGTCACAAGATTCACATGCATGGTTTTTTATAAGTAACAGACTGGATCATATGTTGGACCTTACAAATCTTGTTTGAACTTTGAAGATGGTGGGCAAAGTGGTTAGGAATAAGAAGCAGATACATTAATGCATGTGGCGGTCATATGCCTACCCTTAAATGTGAGACGTTACCATTAGCATGTTTGTGGTTAATGGCAGTAGGCCTCAATCATAATTGTCATGAAATTTGAGAGAAAACCTTAAAAAGTATTTCCTGCTTGTGTCATACACATTATTGTATCCAAATAGGCATCTAAATTAATTTTTGTGCCTATAGGCCTTTGCGTGAACTACTTTAATGTTCACTTGTAAAGGGATCAACCATTATTGCTGTAGACCCATGCATTATCCCAGTTGCTGCTGATGGTCAGATATAATCAAAGCACATCATATTCACTTTTTCACTAAATCAATATTGAAGGAGCTAATGTTAGTGACAAGACCCTCCCACTATTTTCTTTGGCAGCCATTTAAATTTCTTTGGACTGTTGCCAACATGAACCCAACGTTGAAAGGCATATTCTTTTAGAGATGGTAACTTGAGAGCAAGGTTTCCTCTGTTAATTGGTCACCAAATTACACATTTGGTGCCCAAAGTTGTTTTTATTTTACTAATGCACTCAATTTTGTTTTTTTGTCTTATCTTTGTTACAGTCGCTCAACTCACAACGAATTAGAAAAGAACAGGTAAGAACATGTTTCCAATTGTGTGGGTGTGTTGTCCTGTTTGTAATGCCTGTTTGTGTGTACAGACCTGCTATCACTGCTGTCAGTTACTGTTCCCTCCTATTTTCGATGAATTATGAATGAGGGTATTGAGTTGCCTCATGCATAATTCATGAGGTATTGTGTGACACCTGTTTACTCCGTGGTGGAATGGCTTGGGACTTAGACTCATCTGATGTCAAAGGACAATTGTTCAGTTTGTTTTGGTGATGTCATAGTACAGTGTCAGTGCTAAGTTGGGACAGAGTGTATTTATAGATCAAGTAATTCATATCTCTGTGGTGAATCAGTTTCATTTTGATGGTTCAGTGTGTTTTTTTTTTTCTTTTTTTTTTTTGCATAGGTGCATCAAAAGTGTACAAGATGCACATGTTTTTCTTCTTTGCAATTTACAGTTAAATGCTGATTCACTTCCACAGTTCACGCATTTCCAGCGTAAACATATTGATTTTCATCACACGTTGGCCAGTTGTTAAGGCGGTCAATTGATCAATTAATTGTACAGAGGTAGCTTGGCTATCGATGTTTTTGCTGGCTTCACTGCGTGTAGTAGACATGCCGCAACATGTAAACAGGGAAATCTTACGCTGGTATCCATTGGACCCTGAGGTATATGATGGCCTCAATAAGAGGAACATTGTGCAAAGAGACTGATTTTGCTTAAATGATACCATCTTTTTGGAGAAACATCCAGGCTCTAAAGAAAGTGCAACTTTTTAACTTTGAAAGCTTACTTTTATCATACCAGTTAGTTGTGCAAAGTCACTGCAGTTTGGCAGTTTTCCAGTTAATTGTGTAGTTGTGCACGTGTTGATGGAAGCATACATGTGCTGAGCTTGGGGTCTTTCGTTTAGAAACTGCCACTGCCGCAGATGCCTTTGTCTTTTGCAGAGTCAGCATTTTCAAATCACAATTCTCATCAATTGAAAGTGGAATTGTCTTGTTATGTTCAGTGTAACTTGAACCCTATTTGAAAGTGAATTGGTTGCCCAGACAATGCTTCCTACCTGCATTCATCAGTTTTGGTGAAAAGTGCTATGGCATAGAATGCCTTTTAAATGTGCCGAGTGTAGTAATGTAGATCAATGTTATGTGGTCTAAAATTAATAAGTGCTTAACATTAATTCTTTCCAAGACTGGTAAAGCTGAACTACAGCCTCTTCAACTTGACATCACATGTCAAGGTATGTTTGTTCGTGTCTTGATCAAGTACTGAACGTAGATCAAAACTTTGATAAGACAGTGGCTGGGACACATGCACCTTCTTCCAGGTAAGAGAGTGAGAGAGAGAAAAAAAAGGAACATTCTGTATCAGTTATGCTATTCTACACTTAGCTTAACTTTGTTTGCATGAATAAGTTAATAATTTGTAGAGTTACTTATTATACCGCCAAGAATTTCAAATATCCCTGTGGAGTTGACACAGTGAAAGTAAATAAAAGATAAGTGGTTAAGACCATCTAGGAGGCCTACTCAATGAATTACAATTGATTACTATGCACCCTGTCAGCTGTAATTTCGTATGTCACTGTGACTCCATATCAGTTACTGCTCACATGCATATATCTGCTGTAGGTAATACTAACAGTGTGTGTGTTGGGGGGGGGGGCTGTTGTTTGGTATATTGGATGCTTTGTATCGCTCTACCATACCTGCCAACCATTCCCATTTGGCGAAATTTTTCTGATTCCTACATGATAACTCCACTTGCCGATTTTCTCTCACCAAATTCCGGTTCTCAATAATTGTGTGAAAAATGATAAAAAAAGTAGGAATGCTTGGTGATGTATTCCAATCAAATGTAGCACCATTCTGCATCTAGCCTACCCTAAAAAAGCCAAACATTTTCCATAGGGGGTGAGGACGACCCCTCCTCTTAGACCTCTCCTCCAGGACAGTGATCAGTTATTTCATCTGCCCCCCCCCCCCCCTTTGATTGGGATACTGAATTTTATATGGTTGGCAGGTATGCTCCCTAGGAGCACACTACCTGATCCAGCTGGTAGTGTGAAGTGTGTCATTATACCTGTTGCTATATTTGGTGGTTGTCTACACCTCTCTACACTTAAAAAGGAAAGATAAACTTTTCATTGTTTCTATGTGACCTTTCATTTGGTAGTCTGTGTTGATGGCACATAGATATACTGCATACCAGGTGGGTGGCTGTTCCTAATTATTCTTGGATCACCCTTGACCTTGCCAGGTGATTTTGGTATGTTGAAAGCTTGTGGTTGCTTCAGTCCATGGTCAATGAAAGGTGTGGGCATGGATACCCTATGAATTGTAGCGCTAGTGTGCGGGTGTAAATTTATAGTAAAAGAGTGTTGCATAATTTTCCATTGTGTGCTAGTCATGGATGATACAAATAACATTCTAGGAATGCTTTGTGTTCTCTTAAAACAAATGTCCTGGACAAACGTATTTCTCTCCTGAACATTGTCTTTGAAAAGAACTGCTTTGAAGCAAAGAAAGCAAGCATGAAGTTTCTCATGTCTGTGATACATTCTGGAGGGAAGACAATTATCTTATTTGCATTTAGTTGGCATTTTTGAAGAAACATTCCCTGTTAGCATGCACTGCAAGGTGTTATTTCTTGTTGCACCATGTGCGCCTAAAACTAACGGTCCCCAGTGCTCGATATGTTTACTCCTGATTCACCGTACTGTTAGAATTTTGTCCAGATGTTGACTCAGTGCATCATTGCAAAGATGTGGTTGGGGACCATCTTTGTTATCCAATAGAGATGATTTGATTTCTTTTATCATTTAAAATATGTTTATCATCATGTATGCATATAGATTGAACCAGTTTTGAGACAGCCCTCTGTTGTGTCCTTGACAAATTGACTTCGAGACCAGTGACAAGTTGTAAAGCCCATCCTAGGTTGCAAGCCAGTCAAACGGCTCTGTTATGATACTGTGTACACCATGCCTCTTGTAGACTTGAAAAGATTTAAAGTGGAAATCTGATCTGCTTGATGTCAATTTCAGCTCCTCATCCAGCTGTACTTGTACTTTGCAAAGATGATCAAAACAAACAACCTGGCCTTGATTTTGCAGAGCCTTAGGAGCACTCATAGATTTACATCTGTAAATTGTTACCACTGTCGATAAAATGACAAACTAAGCAATGTCTTCACATTTCTGTACTCAAAAGCCTGGAAACTTGTACAGCAACACTGTGTGTAGGCTATGCAAAGATTCCTCTAATGCTGGGAGGAATCTGAGAAAACGACAGTCTGGCACCAAGGCGCTCAAATTAATGCATGCCTGAGCCTTCTAATTTTCTCTGTAACTGAGGCAAAAATGCAAAGATACAGACGATTAGGAGAGGTATTCGTAGATTTTGTATCTTTGCAAGCATTCTGTCCACTGTTTTTGTGCAAAATCTGATTTGCTGCTTTGTCAGTGTTATCCTGCATTGAAGAGAAAAAATTTACAGCCATGAACCACATCTCGTGAAGCTACTGCAGTAAAAAAGAAAAAAAAAAATGCAGAGAAATACTTTACCAGTACTGTATATATGAGCCACAACAGAGTTTTCATCGAAATATGGCATCTATGATCACTTACTTAGTTCTACTTACCTTCCTAGTTCAAGGTGTTTTACATTTATAGGCTGCACTGGATATATCCTGTTGATTTGAGTATTTGATGGAAACCTGTTGTTTGTTTTGTTTGCTTGTTTTTGATCTGTCCTAGTGTTTGTTTTCTGTTGCTATGATGGATCATGAATCAGTGTAGAACTCTGGTCATTTGGGTATTTGTAGGTATAATATGTCACTGGTACAGGTGCAGTACTTTCTGCTGTTGTTGTTAGAGCAGCAGCTGGTTGTGTTTGAATGAAAAGATAGCCTGCCTACATCACCTCCGATCATATTGTGCACACTATTCAGTTCATTCTTAGCAAAAATGTGTTTATGTCTAGAATACTGAATCTGCATGACCAGTTTATAGTTTGTCCTTGCAACTGCCAAGAAGCTGCTTGGAAGACTACAGTGAATTGTAGTAAAATCTTCCTTAAAAACTTTCTTTAATACGTGTGCAGTAGCCTAGTTTATGTCTCTGTTGTGATAGCTCTGTAATGAGGTTCTCACAAGTTACTTTGGAAGTTTTGAGGATTTTGTCTGATTGACAGTACTGTATAATGCACAATTTCTTTATGGCAGTTCATCACCCTAGGCTTAGGCTGTAGTGTCACCAAAACATGTTGGTCAGCATAAATCATTCCTTGGTTTGCCGAGACATATGCAACTGGTGATACAATAGTCTGTGGCTGTTGTCTTATCTCAGAGGTCATCTGTTTTATTATTCCATTGTAATTCCATCAAGTGGTTGGCAGTGCCAGAAAAGCTGCCTGTGATTGAAGGGTAAAATTATGATTCAGATGTGTATATTTATTATCTCACCCTCCATAGGCAAACTTAGTTCCAAATGGGTGCAGGTTGCATACAAGATACTAGAGATTGTGTAGCAGGGAAATAGGGCAATTATCTACCTACCCATCAAACTGTGTCTATGTGTGCTGAAATTGTACCTGGAGTTAAAGTTTATGCTGATCCAGACATGTAAGAGGCATGCACACACACACAACACCCACAGAGAAAGAACATTTTTTACAACAGCCTTGGTCATTGCTCCTGTGACTTTTGGCACTTTTGGGACTTTAAACACTTTTGAAACAAAGGTGGACAATTTAAAATTATAATTTCAAAAAGAAAATGAGATGATCCTCAAGTTAAACTCCTTGGTGTGTTAGCTTTTCACATTGAATGGACTTCTACAGTGATAGCTGAAATCACACTCAAGGTGATTTTTCTAGCCACTGCTTATAACTCATTTGTATAGGCTCACATGACCATTGTTCCACTACAACAATCAACAGCTTTTAGGGTGAGGCCTCATTTCTGAATTGTGGGTCACTGTGCTTTATGTTCCCAGTGGTGGTACTGACTTGTTTCTTTGTGAAGTTATTGGTCATATTTACTGCACAGTGTAAATTTTCAAGCAGTTTTAAACTGAGTGTACTGTAGCTAATCATTTATTCCTTTGGATATGTTCTGCTATTGTACATGAAAATTTGAACTGTTTCTGACTGTTAGTATTTCAAATACTCTTGCCACAGGTTCAAGCAATGAACTCACAGTACCACCAGATACTTTGAGTTTTTAAGTTAAATACTTAAAAGCCCAATATTCTATAGAACTAACCAACCCACTGAGCACATAAAGAAAGATTCATGTCTGTTTATTGCCTTTAATCATTGCTGAGTTTCTTGAGAGTTTGGCAATTTGCTCTGACTGCAGAATTTTTACTCATTTAAAATGTTTTAGTGCAGGTTGTTGGGAAATGCCAATTTATTCTGTTATACATATCTGCCTTTTTCCTAGCAATTGGCATTGCCTATACCTAAACTCTTTAGGGCTGCCTCAAAAAGGAAATTAACAGCTGTCATCAGCTTCCTTATAAATTGGCAGAAGATTTGTGCAAGGACAGATGGATGCTAAAATTGGAGACGGTGTCGCTGTCATAGCAAGGGCAGAACTTTGCAGTTAAAATTCATCCACACTTAAATTTTGAAGAGGGCATGGACCACAGCAACTCAAAAAGTTAATTATTGCATTGCACACAAAAAAGTCATATCTTTCCTTTATTGGCACAGAATGATAGTTTATTCAAAATCAAACAATGTTACTGTTCTTTTTAAGAAATAAGATCCACATTCATAGAATTTCAGGTGTTTGTTGCCCAGGGGACTAATTTGTTCACCAGAGACTTTCAAAATTCAAATTGTGCATTTCCGGAACTCATTGTATGAATGTTTTGAAGAGATGGAACTTTTGCTGATGTTAATAGGTGGGAGTGGTTTGACAAATGTGTGAAGCTGTTTTCTTTGTATGCTGTTGGTGCATTTAAAAATGCATTTGGACTATTTCCCTGTAAGGAAGTTTGTGATAGGGTTTTCCAAGATGTGGTTATTCAAGCAATACATAATTTTGAATTGCAGTTTGCATGGTAAACTCAGTGAAGCTACTTTTTACCCCTGTCAGTGTGGAGTGTTTGTTATGTATTGTAAGGCACGAGATATCCGATGACCAGGGTGCACCCGACAGAGCCAGTATTTTTTTTTTCCCCATCTAGAATTGCTCGGGGTACTCGATCTTTTTGCGAGCCAGGTTGAGATCTACAGTCTTTTGACGTGATCATCCTGTTTTCCAGTCTGAGTTATTTTTTTTTTTTTAAATAACTGCTGGTTTGTGCCTGACACTTTCGTACTGACTGATGCGTACTGTATCTGGAAAATATTGCATACCCTTTAGCACTAGGTGCATGCTTAAGCTACTCAATGCTATGAGTCATTTGATATATACAGGGTATTTCCTTATCAAGGACTGTTAGCACTGGAAGTTGCTGGTATGATAACCATAAACTGAGTGCCTGATTAAATGCCCTGGGAACCAAGTCATGGAATTCTTTCAAAACAAACATCTGGTTGAAGCTGTTGATGACATGCCAGGTGGGGGTTGGGGGGACCTTTTTAATAGCGCTTTCAATACCAGTCAGAACCAAATACCAGCGAGAAATGCTTTATGGTGGATATCTTGAGCGAAGTTGGTGGGCTAGAGTTTTGAGATACGGTCCAATGAATAATTTGTGAAGAACTGTCACTTGTGCACACTAGTTTTGAAATGAAGTGGGTTTTCTGACGTAAACTCACAGAAAATCCCACATTTTCGCTGTTTGAGGAAAGTAATATCTGCTGTACACATATAGGATTTGCATCTAGTAGTTTTACAACTGTGCCTGTGTACAAAATGTGATGAGATACCTCATTAATTAATCCTTACCAAAAACATTTCTTTTGATTCAGAGTGGAACCACTGGGCAACCTTTCACAACCATTTAGTCTAAAAAAACCCAAGTTCTTAATTGCTTCCAATCAAAGCTACAGGTAAACTGTTAGAACTTACATTGGATAAAGTAAGGTCAGTTATGTGCCAAATACTGTCATTGTGTGGAGAGGCAAAAAGTTGGCCTTGAGTATGTTTTGGGCAGCAAGTGGTGCAACATTCCAGTCACAGAGGTTAACATTTTCTGGTATTAACTTAAACGGGCCTGCAGTTTGCAAGCATATAGGTCCTAACTGTGCTGGGTAAGTGTGCAACTTGTTTGAGCCTGCTTCAGTGTTATCTGTGTTGTGCAGTACTTTCAAACAGCTTATTTGAAGCATACTTATGGATAGCGTCCACAATATGGTACTGCAGTACCACTGACCCACTTACATTCATTCATTGTTATCTTATCTCAAAGCCAGACATGTTTCTGCTTCATTTAACCTGTTTGGTACAGTTCTTGCAGATGTCTCTGGAAAGTGTTTAATCATAATGCTATGCACATGAAGCGTTTTTTGTGGTACATGGGTACCTTTTACCTTATGAACCTTCATCCTTTCTTGGAGCCCAGTATGTGCGCCTTAATCAATCACAGTGCATTGTTGTATTGCTTTGATTTGGTAAAAGGAAGGATTTGTCCCCTCCTGCAGACTCTTCCATGCTGCTCTATAGTTTGTGGAATGGTGTGTCCCAAATAAGGTAAAAACATGGATCAAATTGGACTGAATTTTAGAAGTGCGGTCACTTGTGTTATCAGGTTGTAGAATTATGTCAAACAGTCTTATCCACATAGTTTTAAAATGGTTTGCATTTTTCAGTATAAGCTGCTTGTGAAATGGATTGTTGACTAACCCCTCGAAAAAGGTCAATGAGTTTTCATGTCTGGGCATGTGGGAACCATATGGCATTTTTTTGCAAAACTAAGATCATGCACAACTTCAAGGGTGGTGCATGGTGTTTCTTGACTTACAAGACTGTGAGTCCTTGTGACTGCAGTCTGTTCATATTAATGTAGGCCTGCATTAAAATAGTGTTCAATTGTATGAACACAGATACTCTATGCTGGAGGCAGTAGGCAGGATCTTCTATTTGTTGTGTCTCATCACTGAAAACAATATTCATTGATCTTTGCTCTCCTTGTGCTACATTACCAAAAATACACAATTTTTTCCAGTAACAACATTTGTGTAATTTACTGTCAGGTAGGAAACCATCATGCACAAACAGCATAGCCACATCCGAGGGAAAGACTCGTTACGTTTCGTGAATTGAGTTTTACTAGGGAGTTCCAATTACCCTTGCTGATGTGACTATTGCCGGTTGATTTTTTTCCCCTGCATGATTTTTTCCCTGCATATATTTTCAATAAACTCATTAGCAAACGGGGCTGCAGGACCCTAAAAAATCAATACAGTTCCCTTGCATTGCCACTGCCATTGAACCTTAGCCTGACACAATGTCCGTCACATGCTAGCGACTACCTAGCGTTGATCAGTACTACTAGTACATTGTAGAATACAGTTATGTATAGTACAGTGTGTGCTCCTGCTGGTGGAATACTCTCTTTGTACTCAGGAGTATGCAAGTGCTGCTTCTGTCTGTGCTTTTGTCGTTATGACGTTGGATTATTTTCTGGATTGATTTTCAGAGCTCTGCAAGTGATAAAATACAGTGAAAAGATAAAGGATATTGTTTTTTTTGTGCATTGTGTACATACAGTACAGTGTGCAGTATCGAAGTGTGTGTCTTTACAGTACAAGTGAATTTCATGCTGACGTGTCAGTCCAGTTACATGGTTGTTGGGAATTGGTTTCCTTGGTTTGATGCTTTGACAGCACTGATCAGTGTGCTTGCTAAACAGATGTTGTAGTAGTGTGTAGTGTCTGTTGTAGATCAATAGAACATTTACAAGATCATTGCCATAATAATATTGTCACAACTTCATTGTCCAACTGATGTTAATGAAATGCTGAATCAAGCAAGACTGGTTTATCAGAAACTTTCAAATTTTAGGACATTTGTTTAGCTCTGTGAAAATTGTTCTGCTAGGACACTACTGCACCTCAGCTTTTAAATACAGTCCTTGTGAGCTAGCTAGGGTAGCCGCTTGTATCCAGTTTCAGCTTCTGAGGTTAGTTCACTAGCAAGCAGTTGGTTGCTGTACATATAGCTGACAGTTCACACCGAGGGGTAGGTCTCACCTTACTGCCAGGAGGTTCATTCTTATCTGTGAAATAACACTTTAAAAGTTATCTGTAGGATTTTAATGAGGAGTCCGTGTGATCCTGATGTAGAAAATATTAACAGATGTTTTGGTTATTTGACGTTGAAATTTCTGTCACAGGAAAAAGGAGACAACATGACTTTAAACATCAGTTCTGTTTTTGAAGCATTTTTTGTAGGAGAAAGCGATGTCGATGACTGTGCTCCTAATGCCCACAAAGTTTATTTTTTGACCATATACCAAAGTAACTTGATTGATAACAAAGCATCTTCTCATTGTGACAGTATTCCCTGTGGATCCGTCCACAATATGCATGCATACACAGGGAATAGTCTAGTACACAAATCTGCATAGCTATTTTCAGGTTTCTTTGGTATTTTGCCACAACATCAGCAAGATTTGTAATGTATGTACAAAAACTGCTGCACACGATATTCTGTATGTGTAGCAATTTTCTCATTTTGGGAGGGGAAAGTGACATGTAATACAAGATACATTATTCACCAACATGTGGTAAGCAAACAAACTGCAAACCATAGTTTGACATGAAAATTTATGTTGAATTTACAAAATGCCACTATTTCAAGTTACTTGTCAATGTAATATGTGATCCTAGATGTTCATCGGATGTATTGGTAAGGATTGGGGAGAGTGGCCAATATTTGAGCCCCTTTGACTTTCTCTCTGAGTTGGCAAACAGGCTATATGTTCACTGCAGTGGTAAACATACAGTAGTTTCCACATGTTGAATATATTTACTGTTTAATCTGCCTTGATCACCCCAGCAAGACAGCATAATTTATTTCCTGATTTTCCCCATGTTCCTTTAAAGTACCAGGGGTGTATATTTCAGCTCACAACCCTGGGAGAGGATGGCTTCTTGAAGTTATTCCTCACCTGACAGAGATCAAGGGCACACTAGTAGTGGTGGATCAGCTTTGAAAAAGTTTGCTGTTTTCCCTCTGCTTACATAATAAGATAGTTAAAGTCTGTCATCTGGGGTCAAAGTTGTACACCCCTGGAGATACAGCATCCATTCAGGGGAGATGAAGGACAGCTCCTATTACTTTATGGGTTATAGAAGAGAGAGAGAGCTGTTTATGTGTATGCCATACACACATGGCATATATCAAAATGATGGTCGGGAAGGAAGTGTAATTGACAGACTATTTACATCAATCTTGAGGTAAAAGACACCCAACAAATATCAATCCTGATTAGTGACACTTGTTATTGGGGAGAGATGCCAGGAACTTCAGTTGAGTGGTGGTGGTTGTCTATTTGAAAGCACAGAATGTGTATGGTCTTTCTTGTAATATTTTCAAAACAATCAACAATAAAGGGGACTAGTGTTGTTACAATATTGCCGCAGCAGCAGTAGCAATGTTAAACGGGTTGAAATCAAAGTAAGAAGTCTTGCTTCAAAATTATGATTTACATCGGAAGTTACCGGTTATTTGAACTGTTATCTAAAATATAGTTGACTGTTTCTGGTGATGGTGTTGTGGGATATCAGTGTGATGCATGAGAAACATGTTTGAGTGCAAAATAGTTACACAGAGGGAGGAGTTTTCAACTGGGGCATCCTGAAAATTATATCTTAATGTGTTAAGGTATTAATTGTTCTTTCACTGTTGGGTGGCTTTCTTGTGCTATGACCATCTCGTAATGCAAACGAGGTAAAAGGCTGTGAGTTCAATATTTGCAGACTTGGAATACCTTTTAGTATGCACATGTGCTTACCTGCATGTATTCAGTGATGGAGTACTAATAACACAGTTACATTTATGGAAAATTCAAAGACGTAAACTTTCGAAATGAAAACTTGTTGGGGTGTTTTACCAGTCAAAGATCAACATGTATCAATCCTGACTTGCTATGTTCACTAGGACATGAGAGATTCTGCAGTTTGGATTTTCTGTAATTTCGTGAATTCAAAGTTCAAGCTTGATTTGGTTTCAGCAGTCAACAAACTTACTGCAGAATTATGGCGTGACAGTGCTTGTCACAACTTGCTGGGGCCATTTGTTACAAGTCCAGGCTTGTTGAGCTGCAAGCAGGTTGACTATCATCAGTTGAACCACATAAATATGCATACAGGACTAAGGGGATCGTCGTCATTGAATCAGGAAGGAGTATTGTCATTTTAGGCTTGACAATATTTCACAATGTGTCTGTGGTTACAGGCAAGCTGGATTGTTGGGAATAACTAAGTGGTAGTTTTTGTGTCAAAAATTAAAGTAGTATTACTGTACTTCTATCATCTTTTTTGCAAATCTGTTTTAAGTACTTTCAGCATCTTAGAATCACTATAACTGCAATGCTGCAAAATCTCGTGATAGCATTTCGTGTTTGGTTGTGGCTTTTGTGCACATTGTAAGTTAAGCAATGAATATTTAATGATGACCTTTGTTAGAATCTGAACAAGCAATGCAGAAGAGACTCAGAGCAGTGCTGTGTAATTGCACGTCTAATTTCCATGATGGGAGTTCCCCCATTTTGCAAACAGGCACAATGTTATGGTGTGACTATGCAACTAGTAACAAACCACACTGTGAAAAGGGAGTTTTCTCATTGCACCAGAAATGTCAATACGTGCGGTTTACTGTGTTCCAACTCTAACCACAGATGGAGAACCCTGGTGGGGTTGGCCTCGTTTGTTGAACCAGCAAATATGAACTTTGAACGGTGGTATCTTATAATCTATTGCTCTTTACGGTTAGGAGTGAGTGCACTTAGTGAATATTTGTATTTAGAATCTGTCATGTTTTTTTTTCTTGCTGACGACTGCAGTTATCAGCCAGGTAAACCAGCATTGTGTTACAAGCCCTCCAATCTTAAATGGCAGATTGGAAGCACTGAAATTGGTGGCAACATGACTTTTTGCATGCATACCATACCAGTGATTTGATAACTGTCAACATTTTGTACCCTTCATGTTGAAAAACTGGTATTGGCATGTCTATGTTTTCAAGAGTATTTTTGTATGATTATTACCTTTATTTGAATATTATATCTCCAGTGTAAGTTCAGTTTCAGCTGTTTTAAATGGTCCTGATTTTTTTTTTATCCCTCCATCTCTCCTATCTATCCATCTGGGCATGTACATCATTTTTTACCTATTTAGTTTTTACACCAATGTTCAGCTACATACTGTAAATTCATCTTTTTGGCCAAATTCACAGAGTAGTATCCATGGTTAATACCTGATGTAGACTTAATATAAGTTTTGGCTTCCTTTGTTTCTGTTAAATATGTTAACAGGATCCATTGTTTAATTTGGGAAAGTATTTTGTTCTGTAGGGTATTTGAAATTGTTTTTCTGTCATTCCTTTTTTTTTTTTACTTTTTTCCAGGAGAGCACATCTGAGGAATTGCTTCGAAAGACTTAAAGAAATAGTTCCCGTACAAACAGATGCACCAAGACATACGACGCTAGGATTACTTACCAATGCCAAAGTGTATATTGTAGTAAGTATAACTGATTGTTATAGATATTGTATTCATAGTGACGCAGCAGTTCGGTGTGATTCTTGCACTTGGTACTGAAGATATTTGATTGGGTTGGGTTTTTCGCAGTTGTTATCTTTGCGGCATTGAGTCAGTTTCCCGGTTGAAACGAATACAAATCAATCTATGTGTAATATTTTTATGTTTGTGGTGGAACATTGTCTTTTTTACTCCTGAAGGCAAACATTCTTGTACAAAAAGTCTGCTGAAACAAAATTCCCTGCTGACAGCTTCTGTTGAATCACAACAACATGCAAACAATGAAGGTGCATGTTCATGGTAGCAGGTATGGCATGCCACATGTGGCCAACAGTGGCAGTATGTGCCCAATAATATAATAGGTCTTATATCTTTCTTATTGCTCAATGCTAGTATCCTGTTTTGACTGAAATCACTTCCTTTATGATTGCTGTACAAAAATATATCACCATCTGTAATTGACTAATCATGTGATCTGGCCGCAGCAGATTTCGTTGGTAAACAAACATCTCCTGTGTGTGTGTGTGTGTTTGGTGTGTATGTGACAAAAGCTGTGAATGGGAAGTGAATTTGTGCACAATTGTGATTGAATCAATACTAAAACAATGACCAAATGTGGCAAATTGCTGATAGTCAAAGGTAGGCTCAGATACTGGGAAGAAACAATAAGGTAGGTGTTGTTGTCCGTTTGAGAAATATTGTATATTCAAGGTCAATTGGAAGAGAAAAGCCAATAGTGGTGATTTGTGAATAAATTAAAACCGGCATAGTGACTAAACATGAAGACTCACTATGTGCACTTCTCAAATATCTGATTCTTCTATAAACCTTCCTCTCCCCCCCCCCCCAAAAAAAAGAAAGTTGACCAAGGTTGGTTGATTTATATCGCAGTTTTGAGTTGAGTCAAGCTTACTAACTTATTGAAATGACAGTTTTGAAATTATTTTTTAAATGGCATTTAATTGGTTGAGAGGCATGTTAATCGTTTAACTGCGCTGTACTTACAAGAATTGCAGATAAGGTTTGTATTGATGTCTTCAGTGTAGTGTTAGGTGTAGTTCAAAGCAGTATCCTCAAATTCTGAAGGCTCTGATAGATTGCCCCACCCCCTGTATTCACAAGCACTGCATTCTGAACCTTAATATTTCTACCACAGTGTAGTCTGTTCAAGGGATCTGTTGGATCTATAGATAGATACTGGAAAACACTTTGAGAATTTGGCCTCTTGTGGATTCAACTTAGGATGGCTGTCAAATTAAATCACCAGTAAGATATCCTCTTCATAGGAGGTGGTGGTGGATTATCTGTTCAATCAGAATAGCATTTCTTCCCCATAGGAACCTTGAACCAGTGAGTAAGAAACCAGATAACTGGTCAGTTGTAGATATTGAAAGTAACAGCTATTTTGCCATACTCATTCTTTGGTTCTTTCCCCTGAAATTCTATGTATTGGCTCTTTCGTTGTTTTCCTTCAGCAAAAGTGTGATTTGAACGCTTGCATGTACTGTCTATACAGTAACTGGCTTGCATGTACTGTATATACAGTACACCTTCGTTATTACCAGTTGAGCAGAGAGAAGTGAGCACTTGGGTTTGGAGATGAGCCAAGTTTCAAGATGTTTACTGCACTAGGGAGATGTAGTGCAAGGCTAATGTAGATTACCACAGGCTGTTTATTACTAGAAAGAGCTATAAAATGTCGCAAACTTGTTGATTGCTGAACATTGCATGTTCAATAGGAAGTCTGCAAAAGTGAAAGCTGGGTTTTTGGTTTGATCAAGACTACTTCCCAACTTGATCTCATACAAGATAATGTTTTTGTTTGTTTAGCACAGCCCCCCCCCCGCCATCCGTAAGTTGTGAGAAGTGCATGTGCTTCCCATTGAATGAGCTACATATTTTGGTAAATCACAAGCATGACCAAGCTTCTGTCTCCCCCCCCTGAAATAAAATTTAGGTCGCTTAAGTCCAGAGGATTGAAGTGCAGGCCATTCAGCAGGTGCATACATTATAAAGAACATTGCTTAAAGCTGCTGTTTTCTTTTCATGCCTGATTGTCACGGTTGAAATGTATTTGCATGGTAGATTGGGTTGTCAATCCCCTTACATATAGAACAACTGCCTGCAAAAGTTAAGTTGCTGGGATGACTCATCTATCAATTAGACAAGCTGTTCCAGAGGCCAGCAGACAGAACAAAGTTCTGTAGAATCATGATTCCAGAGACAGTGTTGGTTTGTCAATATGAAAAACACTATGTACAGTGGTTTCAACTGCTGTGATACATTTGACTTGATGGCTTACAGATGGGAGAAATTGTAACTAGATAGTGGTCAGTTGCAAAGAGGGGCTTGGAAGAGTATTGCTGACTTAAAGGTCTAATCAAATACTGTCAGAATGCCTTGCTTTTTGAATTTTAGAAATCTGAAAGGGCTATACAGTCCATATGTCACATGTTCATTGTGAGTTGCTACCTAAATCTTAATATTACATATATGCAGAAGGTTGTGGGATAATCATCTGTTTCCAGAACACTACTCACAGAGTCTTAAGTATTGATTTACTTCATCCATTGGTTCTATGCACTGGATCAACTCAACTACAGCAATATACTTCTCCACAAAAGGTTTTTAGGTCAATTAGGGGAAAAGGACTGCTCTAAGAAGTGGTTCAGATGAAAAAAGGAATACAACAAGTTTACCCCTATGGGGTCCTTAATGGGACGTGCCGTTCCTTCTCCAAAGATTCCTTTTACAGCTGTCTAAAGCTTTGTATCACATGAACTTCCACACAAAAGTATCTTGCAGTCCTTTATTTTGGAAGCTGTGCACTTATTCTGTAGTTCTCAGTGTGATTGCTCAACAGCACTGTAAAAAAGGCGGACTTCAGAATAGCAGATATTGTAAAAGGGCCTGGGTATTGTGAACTATTTGTCCGATATATAACAGCCTGTTTGGATTGATGGTTTTACAATCCTTGTCACTTATTTTCTTCTTCTTGGCAGCTGACTGGGTATCACCATTGTGCATGTGTCCTGCCATAATCACATTGTTCAACTTTGTGGCCAAGTGCTGCTGTTTTGTCAAATGCACAACAAAACTTATGCTAGGTTGCAATCTCAAGTAGAAGACAATTCAAGTTTCAAGAACACCTTCAAAGAACTGACCATGGGTGATGATTGCTCAAGTCTAGCATGTCCTGACATGAAGAATACAAGCTTTTTATTTGTACTGAAGTGAAGTAGCTGCAAAAGCATAACCACCTCAACGTGATAGATAAATGATGGTTTTGTCCTCTCTTAAGGATGAATGTGTATCTACTCAAACCCTCAGCTGGACCGAATCAGCTTATCAAGTTACTTTCATTTTCTGATATCAAAAATATTTAACAACAACAGTTGTGTTATTCATCTGATACATTTGTTTGCTTTCTCCTGACATTTGTTGTCAGTAACTGGCATCAGTTTAACCAGGGAGGTTATTGGCGGTTCTACTGTGTCCTTGAAGAATCTCCTTGGTTTAACTGGTTTACTGTGAAAGTGCAAAGGCTGTTGTACTGGTGTGAAACCTTTAATTAACAACTTAAAAAAAGAAAAATTTTTTTGTTGTTGTCTGTGCTTTAATAATTTTCACAGTTTTTGCTTTTGGCTCCCCTCACAGAGTTTACAAGAAAAAGAAAAAAGATACGAAGGTCAGAAAGAAAATTTGAGCAGAGAACAGAGGTTCCTTGCCCGGAGATTGGAGCAACTTCAGAACAGAATCAGGGGCAAGCAAAGGCAGGATAGCACAGGGAGCACAGTTGTTTCAGATGACTCAGAGAAAGGTGAGCTTTACTGAAGGCCATAGGAAGAGAAAGTGTCTATATTATCAACATTATATTTAAAGTTTTCCAAGTGTCCTTTCAGTGTGTCTTCTATAGGGTAGATGTTGGCACATGAGGTCTGTACTTGTCTTGTGTATAAACAGATCGTAGCTGACCTATTTTGCCTCTGTGACGTTTTGAAGCTAAGTTTGTGAGATAGGTGTGTATGATTTCTACAACTGTCTTTCAGATCATCTATTCTGGTATTGACATAACCACTTTTAGGTGGGAAGATTGTCATATAAATGAAGGAGAGCAAAAAGGAAAGAGGATGATCTGGAATGATTTCAGGTTGAATTAACCTTTTTGTAGTTAATCCCTTAAATAAGTTTCAGGGACAGTCCAGATCTACTATTGGCTTCTGAAGTGTATCTTTGGTTTGATTACATCCACCACAACACACAGTTAGTAGCCAGGCAAAGAAGTCCTGTTGAAGAAAACAAAAAAAGATTTTTTAACAGTACACGTGTATGTCATACGCAAAATGTCTATGTATTACAGATCTGCCTGGCTACCGCAACTTTTTTTTTTTTTTTTAACCTCTTCTAACCTCCCATCTTGTTTTCATTGCTGTGAAAAAAAAAAAGGAATCTGCTGTTCACTAGGGAGTTTCCCTCATTGACATTCCATTGTATGGTGAAAAGAATATTTGCTGTAGCGTGTATCATGGAATACTTGCCCCTGTCATGTAAGAAAGGTTCTGGTTTTGCCTGTGAAGGTTATCCACTGGCATTCGCTATGCGGCATTTAGTTCTATAGAGGCAACCTCTGGAAGAAAACTAAAATTATATCTGAGATACTTTATGGAACCCCTGAAATTCAACAAATTTTAACACAGAAGGAAGTTACAGTCTCTGTTAGTTAGGCAAAGTTTTGTATGAGAAGGAACTATGTTTGAACTTCTCACATCATTAATTTATAAACCACAGTCTGGAATGAGATTCTTTTTTCAGTGGGTTACATATTTTTTAAGTTTATAAATAGGTTAACGATGCATTGTAACAGTACTCCTCCTCTTCATAGGATACAATAGAATCGACATGTTTGTTTTCACAAGCCCTTGGTGGTGGGCGTGTTCATTGTTGTACTGCTGTGTCCTGTGGTTTTTGAAATATTGTGCAAACACAATGCTGCACTTTTTTACTTTGTTGATGTGTTGGTAGCCCTTAAAATGAAAGCCTCCATAGACACTCCTCTCTAAAAAGGAGATTAGTACTGAAAGTTAGTTCCTTCTTTCTTGACATCATTTCGATCTGTGTAACTTTTCCTCTTATTTGTCATTTACAGATGAAATCGATATTGTAGGATACAATAGCGACAGCGATGAACGAGGACTTGGTTCTGACCTCAGTAATAGCGATGGCGGACAGACGGTCATGTCCAGAGGAGAGCTGAATCTGCACCTATGACAAGACCGTACCTCTAAAATCCACTTCAACTTGCTGCATTGAAAGACATTTGTCCCTGAGAAACGCGAGAGGAAATCGATGAGGTTCTGTAGTGAGACGGTGGTTCCAGTCAGGTGTGGGATAGTGGTTGACCTCAGTTGGTGGAATACTTTTGGCAAAAATAAAAAAATTAAGAAAATTTATTGAGGGAAAAAAAAATGGATTTTAAAATACAGTTACGTAGGAAGAAGTGCCTGCTCAATTTTGAAACAAAGTTACTGTGTTATTCTTTTTTAAAAAATGAAAAAAAAGATGAAAATAAAAAACATGAAGGTGTTGCTTCGAAAGCATCAGGGACTGGTATTAATAACTGTGTGGACCAAAGCTTTTCTATTTCCGCACTTAATACGGTTTTCTGTGTGACAAAAATGGTTCCTGTAAATGGCGATAAGGGGTTGACTAACTGAAGCAAGTTTCCGCAAGTTTGATTCAACTGATAAAATTCTGAATGATGCAGTATTTGGTGTCTCTACCTTGATTATAAAAGGTTTTTGTATTCAAAGTGAATGGAAAGAAAAGAAAAACCCAAACCCCGTGGCTGTAAAAGGTAGTAGCTATGTCGGCATGGGGGTTAAGAGGGAAGGTAGGATGCATTCAGGTGAGAGATGGACTATTTCAACCAGTTCAAAATTGTCATTGGGTCAGGTATGCATTTGGAATGTATTCCGATATGATTTAGACAGGTGTCTGATGGTCTGGAATGGTGCAAAACGATCTCTCGTGCTCTCATTTTGTTAAGGTCATTTTCAACATATGTTATTTGAAAGCCAAAGTACTACTGTAATGGCACAGAAGGATTGTAGTCACAGAAATTGAAACTGGCCAACACTAGAGAGGTGTTTCCTTCCCTTTCAGAAGAATTTGTATTCACGCCATATTTTGAAGGTCTCTGAATTCTACAGAGTGTGGGGTATAATTTTTCTAAAGTGCAACCAAACCAGTCCATGTTTTCAACAGTTTATGTATGCCTTTTTAACATTGGTTGGTAGGAATTGCAGACATGGTGGGCTTTTAAGTGAGGACGAAGCTTTACATTTTGTCACAGGAGGGAATGCAAGAGGGGACAATTTAGGTCGTGGAGTCCCTTATGACAGAATCTCAGACTGCATCTCATTCTCACAAATACTGTTTGTTACTCCGGTGATGCGTGAGATTGCGTGCCTTACCCAAACCAGATCAGACTTAACTTAAATGGTGTCTTTTTTCCTTCTCCATCTTTTTGGAAATTGCCTCAACAGATATCATGTATGATGGGCTGGATCATTCCCTACCCAATCCTGGTATGTGCAACCTTGTGGTTTTAAAGGGGGGATATCCCTGTTTTGGCAACTTTTTGTAAGATGGGTTTTTTTGTGTTTTAAGTAGACACAAACCTGCACAGAAAGTACCTGAATGATTTCTGGAACTCTCGACAGAGAGCGGAAAAAAGTAAAAAATCACTAATTCTCAGGATTTATCCAATCTTTCATAAATGTTTGAAAATTTTCAGGCAAAATACCTTTTTCGTGTTCATTCCTTGTAAAGTGTTTGGTGGCTATCGAGCCACTTTTTTTTTTTTTGGTCACCTTTGCAGTATTTTTTTCTCTGCTCATATTTCCCAATTTTTCTTTATTCTTGTGCCAGAAACTTAAATCCTTTTTCCCTTTTTTTTTTGCTTTGCCTATGTTCTCCTTCGTGAATATGTTTCAAAGATAGTGGATTAAGCAGGTCTTAGTTTCCTTCGACATTTCATCGGCTACATGGCTAGGCCTTTTGTTAGGCTATGCCAGTTAATATTTTCTTTTAATTCAAGAATTTGCAGGAGAACGTTGGTGTGTGAGTGATATGATGGTGGGTCTTGTCATAACCTCTCACAACTTTCTGTAAGCATTGAACTTAAGCTGCCATGGACCCACCGCACATCTTATCCTGGTGGTTCATCATTCCTTTTGGTGCCCCGTCCCTTCTCTTTTTAAGGGGACTCACCTTGCTCTAGATGCCACCAATATAGCAAAACTTACTTTCAGAGCCAATATTTCGGTGGAATCTTGAATGCTTGTGATGTGGTTAGAGACAGGGTTTGGTAACTATCAATAAACAGTAATTTGTAGATCTTGCGCAGGTGTTTATCTTTACATCTATGCATTATCGTGTTAGATTATTTAGTGACCTTTTTTTAGTACAAAACGAAGTGCTTAAGGGAAATACTACAGACCCCAAAGTATAGAGCCTCTTTAGCATGTTTGAAGTTGTAAAAAGGTCTCTCTTTAGTTTTGCTGGATGTTCATTTTTACGAGGCTGGTAGAATTCATTTGCCTATGTCTTGTATGCGGCAATGTTTTTTTTTTTTTTTTTAATCAATTCAACTGTTCTCCATAGTGTTAAAATAGGGAAGACGTATAACCCTGAAATCAACCAGTGGCTAGAGATAACACAAACATTAGGCCGTTGAAAACAGACCAAATGCAAGTTTGTAGAAGTGGCATTGTGTGCTCAGTAACCAAAGCAATGCTCACCTTTGCAGCTGGGAACTCCGGGTGGAAAGCGCTCTAAATTAGTTTTGCTAAAGTCACTAGCGACTTTGCAAAGATCTGCAGTGAGTATTGCTGGGAATGTCTTACTTACAAAAGGAACCTTACAAAGCACAAAGATCTTTGGGGAACTGTTTATGGAGTGATTGATGGAATGTACGTTATTGTGGGTGAAGAATGGCATTGCTTTAAGGTGGGAATTTTTTGAGTTTTTTTTTTTCTTCTCTTCCTATATTAATTTAGTAAATAATGCTCATTATTTATGTAACATACATAGATGAATTAAACTTTTGTGAAATTTTTGAAAAAAAAAATCTATTAACCAGAGAATATGTGTGTATGTAGTAAATTATTTAGAAGAAATGTTTTTTGATATGAATGCGGGGAAAACGTATGTACTGTTTTAGTCCATGTCGTAGAATGACGTTCTCTTACTTAGGGGTTTGTGTGAATATAGTGCGATTTGGTTGCTTTACAAAATGAAATGAGAAATTGTAATGAACGACACAAAGTGATATAAAAATAAGAGAAAAAAAATGGTAGCCATATATTGCCTTTGTACATTTGAAATATACGCTTTGAAACATTCTCAGACAAAACATTTAAACTGTTTATAACAAGGTCTTCAGTGATGTTTTGAAGAACCATATTTTTGTAAAATTCCTGACGAGAAATTAAACAACAGCGCTCAAATCTTCCAGAATGCGGTTTGTTAGTGTGAGATGATATTTTTAGAAATGCATTCAAGGCTAAGTAATAGCCCTTTTTGTAAGTTTCTCTATTTAGTTTGGATTGGATGCTTGCTGAGGGTGAAATGGTTTAGGGGTTAGATATTGGTTCTTACTCGAGGAATTTGTGGAAGAAAAAAGTGGGAGTAACACGATGTTTCAGATCACTAAAGATCCCTCTTTTTGAAATTCTGTTACCAAACATGCATCTTACATAAACCAGGTTGAACATACAAACCTGTGTTTCTTTACTGCCAGGGGGTGCTTTGTTGCGGTATTGAAAAGCCCATTTTGTTCACCCCGAAGGGCCCACCCCCCATTACAGCAGAGGTTACAGCAGTAAGTTTCAGTACTTTTCCAGTTTCACTGATAAGCGGAACCCCCTCCTACAGAGAAACCTGAAAACCTTTACAACCATACATACATCAGACTCTTTTTTTTTTCCAGGCATACTTCTCAAAGGCTTTAACCTGTTTTTTCCTCTCTTTTTTTTCTAAACTATTTATTGTAAGTACGCTGTAACTGTGTTTTACTGACGAAAACATTGTAGCGAGTTATGAATGTTTTTTAGAAAGAATTATTCCTGTCTAGATCGGTTTGAAGTACTGTGTACTGACAGTCTGTGTAAAATGTGTATGTACTAGCCTCCCTTTTTGTTTTCTGTTGTACCATAGAACAATAAAAGTTATGGGAAAATATTATGTTTTTTGGTCTCCTTGATTTTTTTTGTGTGAGAGTTCTCATATCCAGGCTTACAGCTGTTTGAGTACAATTCAAATGGAAAACCCTTGTACAGCCTTCTAAATAGTCCTGATTATTCAAGTATAGTTTTTCAAATGAGAAGACACCATTGCGTATACAATAAATTCATGTCCAAGAAAATATGAAGTTTTATGAATATACTTTTGGTTCACCTGCTTGTCCCCATGCTGTTGCAAAATAATGTGATTGTGAGGAAACACCTGCACGTATCATGTAGTGTTGCCGGTGCATGTTATACATCATACATTTCCAAAATGGCGATACGCTGTACAACAACAGCGGAAAGGTTGACGTTATATTTATAATTATGACAATAACACTATTACTGTAGTTACTGTTTGTAAATAAATGTACATTAAGTGTACGTTGAGATAGCAACACTCACTACGGTTTCTCTTTAAAGAAGGGTGTGCTGTTTGAAGAAACTAAATTGCCTTCATTGTTCATCTTACATCAGTCTTTTTCATTTGATACCAATCTGGTCAACAACAAATACACCATGTTTCATAAAGTGTTAGTTATGGTAGAAAAGAATATTTTTTTTTGCTAAAAAAGTCAGTGGAACTGTGCTCTGTGGTGAATGTGCAGCACTTCTACTCCTATGCTGACACATTTCTCTTGGAAATTAGGCTATATTTGGATAAATTGACCATGGTAAGGGTAGATTCATCGCTTAATACAGCTGTCAGAAGTATGGCCGTCGGTATAACAGCACATCCTGCTTTTAATGTCTCCATCATCTGCAGAGATACTTCATGAACTTCATTCTTTGTCTCGTAATAGTACCATCTTCGGAATGACTTGAAACTCACATGAATGATGCAATCAGGAAAGACACATTTGTTTTGTCATAACACCTTGACTGCAATGTTATGAATTAAGCATTGTTCCAGACCTGCCAGAGGAATTCCCAGATAAAACCCTGTTTCCTGAACAAAATGTCAAAACAAGTAATGAGAAAGGACTTACAGTTCAGGAAAGCAAGTGCTCTTATTTCTGTCCACGACAGATATGGTTGTAGTGCAGCACTCCATTAGAAACTGGATGGTCTAATATCAACAAGCAATGCAGCTGACAAACAAGGGATCCCCGGGTGCGGATTCAAGGGAGCAGATCTGCTGGTGGGATTGTCATGTGGTTGAGCTCTGTATCTGGTATTTCTAAATATTAGAGGGGGGCATGAAACAAAGATACCACTCATGCATTACACTTACAGACACAAGAGAAAAAGCATACATGTTCAGAAGCAGAGGTTTTGGGGATGGTGGGGGAGGGGTGAGGAAAGGATTGTACCATCATGGATGACAACTGGTTTCAAGACCCGCCTAGTTTGTGCATCATGGTCTTGTCCTCAATTTCAAACCACCAAAGGGGATCTTTTAATACATCTTTAAAACAGGTTGCCTCGTTCATCCAACACAACCCTGTTTGTGAATGTTTACACAGTAAAAAAATTGTTTTCAAAAGGCAAAATAAATATTTTTGAAATCTGAGGGACAGAAAAAAAAGTAATTGTCTTTCAGAGTAACTTCCTTTTCGAGGGTCTCTAAAACAAATAACATCAGATGTTTGTTCCTAACTTAAAAGGAAGGCATATCTGTTTAAAGGGATGTAATAGTGACTTGCTGCAATCACCAAAACATTCGCAGAATCGCTAGCGAACTGATATTTTTTGGGACAAAGTTTCATGGAACAGTATCAGAGATGGCAGTCCTTGGGAGTTCTATGAGAGTTCTCACAAAAGCACTGGCACATTGAATGACAAATCCACCATTTTTGCTCTAATAACCTGCCCAACTAAATATTTAAATATGAGGTCTATACAGTCACTCATAGAACAATTTTTGAAAGCAAACTGACACTGACAGGATAGCAGGTAGATCCAAGGGTAGGAGGGAGTGCCATGGATGCAACATTCCAAAAATTGATCAATTGTGGCTTTTGTAATATTCTATCACAGGCATTTCACTGTTGCTCTTGTTGTAAAGCTTTTGGTATAAAATCCAGTGCACTCCCCAAACAAAAATTCTGGACAGGGAAGGGGAGTAAATTGGATTAACCGCTTGCTTTATCGTATGTTTTTTGGTGGGATGAATACTGAAGGCCATAACCCCACCGAAAGATGGGTAACAAAAAGTTAGGTTATGGAATTTATACCTCGGAGAATGCATTTGAAAAATTATTGTACATGTTTCACAGCTTCTAATGCCTGAAGTGTCACCCACCATTCAAGCAAATGAAATAAACTTGTTGGGATCTTGAGTCTCATACCCCCAACAATGGGAAGACCCATTTCCAGGGAAGGTGACACTGTCCTGGCAAATGTGCCCAACAGTGTTTTGCAGGGGAAAAAAAAGATTTGGTGAAAGTAACGCCAGGAAGGTCCTGATACCTAAAATGGGTATAAACTGGATGAGTATCCCTGAGAATTGGGAGGAATCATATTTTTTAAAACCAATATTAATGGACACAGATAGACAGATTTTTCAAACTAATGAACTTAAGAAAGCCTTCTTTTAAAGAAGTTTTTCACAGATAGAAACTTGGTTTGTTGCTCAAGAATGATTTTTCCCCTAAAACTTTCAAAAATGTCAAATGAAACATCTTCTGGAACACATCTTCTGTAACTCACTTATGCATAAATGCTTTGAAGAGTTAAAACTGTTGCTGTTTGTCGTTGAGACTGAATGATTTAACAATGATTTACATTCTTTTCTTAGTGTGCCATGTTGGTGCATTTTGACTGCAACATTTCTCTTTAAAATGTCCATAATCCTTCAGATGGATTTTATGGTTGAGAGAAAAAAAAGAAGAAGGTTGAACATCATCTGCAGAACTTTATGAGAGGTCAGATGCACCACCTGCATCTTCTGCAGAATTCAAGTAAAAGCAAATCATGGATCTGCTCACAAATGACTACATACTAAACAACGTCCTGTGACAGTACCACACTGATCTGCGATATATCATGGCTGTATCTAATAACATGAGTACTGTCAGTCTCCAGAAAACGCTCTCCAACGAGACAAAATTTAATTGCTTGCTATTGTTTCATTTCCGGTGAGGTCGTCTGCATGGCTCTATGTGCCAAACACACTTTAAAAAAAAAACAGCACGTGAACATAGGGAGTCACCACCGACCGGACGGTAAACGACGTAGAAGTTGGAACAACTTGGTTCAACAGGATCAATATGAAATGTCAGAGTGTATTGTTGAATGAGGAGAAACAAAATATTTTTAGTTAATAAAAGCATGGCATTACGATTTTGACACTGAAGTATAATCCAGTACAATGCACTGCCCACGATAAACATGGCGGTAAAGAAAAATGCAATTTCACACTGACGACTTATATGGATTTGGATGCTGTGGTTTTGCAACTATTCAACGATAGTTCCATGTTGTGATAGAAGTGATAGAAATATGACGGCACCCTTGATGGAAAGGCAGGGGGTGGGGAAGGGTACTGCATGGCACTGCAGTGGGGTCAGTAAAGTAACTCTGATTTAATACATCAGATTTAAAAAGATGAATATCAGATGAAAAATTTATTCAGTTCTCCGTAGTTACCACTTTTGTCATACTTTGATCAATCTTGGTCAAGGTAAGCCTTTGAATGTAGTCTTGTGTGAAGTTAATATACAATGACCTAATGCTACTGTAATCCAATCATTGCTGTGTGCTACAGAGAATGTCCCATTAAATCAGTATGCCATGATCAATCAACCACCCTTTCATCTTCTGCATCTCCATTGCTCAGCTGAACGGCCTGTCGCCGGGGAGTCGCCGTAGGCACAGTGGATGGCTTTACGTGTCATGACCCCTAGTGTCACACTTTTTGTGGTGATCATCTGGTATCATTTCAGTGTTATGTGACAGCAGCATGGAGGAAGAGTTAAACCAAAATGGCAAATCTGTCACTTTTGAAAAAGGATATGCACAATTAAAGCTAATTTAGTTAATAGTAAACCTGAGCCACTGACAGAAGAGATTTCACCCGGACTAATTCAGTGAACTTTCAAACTGTTTTAAAATCAGAAACTTTGCTGTGACATAATTTGTTGGAATGCTTGGTGCTCAAAACTTGGAAAGTGAGTTAAATGTTTTTCTGCTATTTGTGATTTTCAACATTTGCATTCCAATGGATGAAATAACTAGGTTCACATCGTAATTTGTGACCCACCAAAGGCGAGCTCTGATTCAATTTCATACAAGCTTCTGCAGTAGCTGTAAATCAATAAATTTATTTTGTTCCTTCTGTTTGTCTTCTGTTTACGAAAAACTTGTAAATAAATTCTAAGTGGCAAAGTGTTGTGTGTTCTTTGCACTAGACAAATTTTATTGCAAGCTAAGGGATTTTTGAGCTGCTTATGGCAAGGTTTCAACTTATTCATGGCACAATGATTGTTTGACATCTGCTAATCATAATAGGTTGACTGCTGACCGATTCAGACACTGACTTAGCAAAAAAGCTGGTAATCAATTTGTTGATATTTTCATCCCTTGTACTGTGAAAAACACAAACTAACCATGAGTTTTATATCCCTTCTATAGAGCCTCAGGTAGACTGAAAAGACTGCATATTACTTTGAACGTCCCTGATATCATGTCTTCTGCCCATCTTGTTACTACCCCAGGTGTTGTACTACATCAAAAGTGCTTCGTAGGTAAAACAACACATGAAAATATTATATGAAAACTCCGAGTAACCGGCGGTTATCACAATAAAGCCGAAAGACGGAGGCGGACAGTTCTGTCACTTTTCTTTGTAAATTAATTATTATGATCCATCTGAAATAAATGCAGCATCAAACTTATCACATTTATGAATATTTTAACAACACAATTATATACAGCTCTATCATCACAACGGTTTAAAACCTGCATCAGCTGGCCTCTGCCAGATCTCATGCTATAAGAATGTACAGTTACTCGCAACTATAGGAGTTCAGCGTCAGATCATGACAACGATGTGACACACCTTGTGCAAAAACAAGGAAACCAAATTAAAGCATGTTAGCGTAGTTGACATAAATTGTCCTTAGCCACAAAAAAAAAAAAAATATCCCACATTTTTCCAAGAAAAAAGATATGAAAGCTGTGGCTAAAATATAACTATTGAACAGTCCATTTCAATTGTGAAAACCTATTTCATATCACAAGATACCCATAACACCCCACCACTTAAGGGGAAGTATCTACTGGGTTAAGACAAGGAGAAGAACAGCTTTTGAAGTTAACATAATTAATTAAACACAACTAAGAAGAAAAGAAATGGGAGACAGGTAGTGGGGATAAATTGAGGGGGGTGCAAGAGAAGAGAATCACTGTGAGTAGAACTGTACCCTATATGGTCCTACAGGAATTTGATTTGAATGAAAGATATATCAATCAGTATGGTTCAATTCCTTCTTAACCTCCCTTAACCCCCTTCTCCCCAATGCCATTTCTTACCCCTTAAACCCCCTCTCCTTCAATGTCTATATAGTAACATATATGTCTATGTGGGTAAAAGGGTGATTGGACCTCTGAGTTAAATGTAAACACCAAGTTTTAGTTGGTGCTTAAATATAAGGACAACTAACATCCAAAATCTCCTTGCCCTTTCAAGCCCTAAGTTGTCCTTTCAACTTTTCAGTTTTCCACACAGATCCTGTACATTGTAAAATTCCCAACACAACCATTACTGCTTTCTCTGGTTCCAGAAATTCTGAAGACATGAGTTTGCAACAACTGGTTAAAACCAAAAGTATTCACTTGTCTAAAGAATAAATCCAGTCTCAAAATCTGGAAGCCTGTGACAAATCCAGGTCTTTGCACATCCCTGGATGATCACTAAAGCTCGACATTAAATAAGTTATCTTTGGCTACCCCTGTAAGAGAGTGAATCAGCCATAATGTAGATAATAATTTGAAGGTGTTATCACTGCATCCATATTTTATTTTTTTCCTTTCAATACATTATCTCCTTTTTTCCTTTCAATGTCACTTGAACTTTTGCAAGTAATTACAAATTTACAACTATTAAAACCAGAAATTTGAAATTTATCACAAGCAACCATCCATCATTTTTTTTTTCCATGTACAACTGAACAAATCTCTTACCAAGCTTATTCAGTTAGTGTCAATGTACAAGGGTACAAGATGACAATAGTTGTTGTTAGGCAGTACCTCAAAAAAAACCAGAAAGTCAAATGACTTAGTGATTCCTTGCCGATATCTACTTTTTTCATACACACACAATCACTTACCAACAAACGCAACTCAGTAGAGAAGGGAAGGGACCATGTCAAAATGAAAAACACCAGAAAGCCAAAAGGCTTTGCAAATCCTTGCAACATGGTTATATTATAGCAAACATGAATTATCCACATGACAAGTTTGAGAGCAGTTTAACCTCTCATGACCTCAAATGACCTTTGATCTCTACCAAAAAACAATAAGAATCATCTACTCAATATGACCAACCAACACTTGTATGACATCAGTCACAGTTACCCTTCTAGAGATAATGTGTTTACAAGGTTTTTACAGTTTGACCTTTGGTGACCTCAAATAACCTCTGACCTCCACCAAAAACAATAGGGATCATCTACACAATATGACCAACCCACACATTAAGTATGACATCAGTCACAGTTATGCTTCTGGAGATATTGTGTTTACAAAGTTTTCACAGTTTGATCTTTGGTGACCTCAAATGACCTTTGACCTCCACCACAAACAATAGGGATCATCTACTCAATATGACCAACCCACACATCAAGTATGACATCAGTCGCAGTTACCATTCTTGAGATATTGTGTTTACAAGGTTTTCACATTTTGACCTCTGGTGACCTCAAATGACCTTTAACCTCCACCAAAAACAATAGGGATCATCTACTCACTATGACCAACCCACACACCAAGTATGAGATCATTCATGGTTACCCTTCTTTAAATATCGTGTTTACAAGCAGCGTCACACACCCACACATGCACACACACACGCATACACACACGACATCACCATCGCAAAGATTCCTTCGGCCTTCGGCAAGGAATCAAAAAAAAATTAAAATGAAATCCCCCCTCACCTTAACAATCAAAATAGGAGACAGTAACATTTAGGCTTACTATCTATGAAGGTCTGTAATCCATTTATATGGCTACCAGCTTTTTTAGAACTAATGTCTGGTTGACCTATTTAATGCAACGTTTTATCTCTGATAATAGGTTGTGAGAATTTTGATCACAAACAGTAAGTTTTTGCTTTGTTTCTTTATTTCATTTTGGGAAGTTTTGCACAATGAAGATGACAAAGACAGAGAGCCAGGTGAGGTGTATGCAGAACAGCTTCACTGTCCAGTGATCCTGAAAGTAACATATCAGGTGTTTTAGGTGAGCTTCTTGATAATCTCCAACCTGGATATGAAGGAGGTGACGTGGGTGCTTGTGCATTGAAAATTTCCGTGACTGAAATTGTCATGTGCTAAGGTAGACCACTCTGGCAACTTTAACTAACACCTATAAATATGAACTGGTGCTGAATGGCTTTGCACTCAGAAACATTCTATTGCAGATATTTCACTGTTGCTCTACTTGTCTTGATTTTGAAACTGGGACTTCACACAATACAGAGGGCAGCATTTTGTAGATACGTCCTTCGGAAGAGAAAAGCTCGCCCACAGTGGGCAAATCTAGTGCAACCCTCAAAAAACAATCTTGGACCCCCCAAATGATCTCAAAGCACCACTAGAATCTGGTCTGATCAAACCCAATCTACGACAAAGAAAGCAATCAATTTAAAAACAGGAGAAGCAAACCATTGGTGAGTTTGAACATAAAATCATTTGTGATCGACTGATTGCTGTACATGATACATATAAATCTGGTCTGTTCAGAACCAATCGAACGGCAAAGGAATCCAGTTGAATGCAGGAAAAAGACAGATTGCCAATTTGCACGGGACACAAGCAGTCTCGTAGTTTCTTCACAGTGCTGAAATATCGGGATACACAACTGATCGTCAAATAGGGTATGAAAAATGATCTGCTCTGAACAAATACCGATCGTCTGGAAAAAAGAAACCAGTCACTGATTATTTACAACACTATATCATGATTACTGTGCAAAGGCAGCAAATCCAGTCCAATTATTCACCCTAGCTTTACAGACCTTAACCAGCATTCTGATTAATATTTGACAATCTGTCACGATCCGAAAGATACCCTTATTGCAGCTGTTGTAGAAGACAGTATATGCTTCTTGTATCAACAAGCACACTGTGTCCATGATTCTGTTGGATCATATAATATTCATCTGATCCTCACTCCCCATTTTAGTTGATCCACTCCAAGTCTCTGATAATGTTATCAGATTTGTCTGCTGCCCTCTGACAGTAGAATCCGTAGGCCTTTCGGTTCTCGAGAGTCAGCAGGTAGTTGGCGTACTCTAAGAAGACTTTCTCCAGCAGGGATTGTAGGGAAGAAAATGTAAGTTAAGGAGAACAAAGGTTGTAAAATGTCGCTAATCGTAAGACAATCCTTTTACATTTCTACAAACATACGTTCATTTACAATGTCATTACATGACAGATCTGCTTCGGTCTAGGATTGAAGGGTAGAAGACTATATGACATTGGAACATGTGGAGCTGAGACTGGTATTTTATTACACTAAAGAAAAACACTCAAATTTAGTAAACATTTCACTTGCTCATTTTTGTCAAACTTCCAGTGAAGAAACCCAAGATTAAATACAAAAGACACAAACACATCAAAATGTCAAAAAAGTCGTTGTGACAAGGAAGCGGGACAGGTACTCTGTCTGTCCTACATGCCTCTTCCATCAAACACCCTATCTCTTCTTCAGGATTAATTAACCTCCGACACAGATATCAAAGAACAAATAATCAAATTTTGTCTCAGAATAAATCAAATTCTCAAATGCTTGTATACAGATGGTGTTTGTTTTCAATGAAACACCAGATTGTCTTTATGTTGACGTATTTTGGTGAACCTTCACACTTTCACGTCGACATTCCTCAAACCTGTCACAGCTGCAGGAGTTGCTCATGTTAAAGTACCACTTCCTGTTAATAGTTTGGTAATCTGTGTATTTACACACACCTGTCTGTCAGACAATACCAACTGTCTTTACTCAACTGGTGTACCCCACTGACAGAGCACATCACATCAGCAAACGATTTACATATAACTTGTGAACCAGCTCCCAACTGAATTGATAAGGAGTCCTTACTCACCTGGCTTCAACACTATCATAAATGTTCTACTAATCCACCTAAAAAAAGGTAATGGTCTTCAGGAGTACAGCAAGCAACGAACATGACGTTGTCACTCCTAGTGTGTGCAACAAGTATTATAGCAGCACATAAATCTCTGTGAAGCTTTTCACTTGGTTTGTTTCCCTCTCTCTTTAAACTTCCCATGATTTCCAACTTCCAAGTAAAGCGGATCGAGGTGGTTCGCTCAATATTTACGTAGAAGTATAAATCCCCTCAGAATTACTTTTGAAAGGATTTTTTTCCCCTTCTAGTATGCTCCAAAAGTAAATACAAGTTTAATTACGTCTGGCCACTCTCTTTAATAAAGCAGCGATTTTATACTCACTGATTGTGCTCGAAGCAATATTAGGTATATTTCTATATGCACAAAACAAGGATAATTAACCAATCATTTAACAAAAAAAAAACTGCTTTTGAGTTTTGACAATTGCATTCATATTCTGAATGACCCCAAATAATAGAATATGGAGTAAATTTATACTGATTACTACATGTAAATGTTGCTTCTTTAACCATTTTCTTCAATCTTTACATAATATTGTGGTTGGAGTTCTTCTAAGTCCAAAGTGACCCACAAAATGCTCAGAATAATCACATCCAATGATGCAATATAATAAAATACCAAATTGCCAATTGCAGCTAGTCTGTATTTTGATTATTAAAACGACTTTGAACGTCCCGTTTCCAGTTGAGAGCACTTCACCAACTTTACCATCAGAAAGCAACTGCAGCTGGGACTTAAGCGGGAGGGTTTTCTTCTTGTTACACAACATGATCAAAACGCTCACTGGACGACCTGCGTAGGAGTCGATACCTTTAATATACTCCTAGCATAAAAGACGGCAGCCTACAGTCACCACCATAGGAAAAAAAAAAAAAAAAAACCTGGGATACAAGTCCCTTAAAGGGGCACATTGAGTTGTTTTTGTGGAATTTATTAACTTCTCATACACTTATCAAGTTTCGTTCAAATTACTCATGACAAATGGTCAAACTAAGAGGATCCCACATGTGCCACACACAAATGAATATTAACGATCGAGGAATTGACAATTCAATTTGGCTTTTGAAACTTCACGACAAGACACTTTTTTCACACTAGTGCTAATTCATATACACATGGCCAGTAAACGTCAGGAACAGAAATTTTGAGAGTTTTGTATTAACTATATCGAATGTGAAACTTCACTCATTATGCTAATTATAAGCAGTTGTCATGCGTTTGCAGCCTTCAAAATCCTTACAAACTTAAGGATATCGACCCAATGAGTCCCTTTAAGTACAGGCAATGTGCGAAGGAGTGTTTGTTCAGGAAAGAAAGCTTAAGTTCATGTCATGTTTTGAGATATCTAAATTGGGATTATTAAATCATTTCAACATTACCTTTTACTGTTAAGTATATGCTGTACATTATTTTGCTGTTCCTACAAGGTAACATACTTTGCTTGTAAACAGTTTGGGAAAAACATCAACCTGTACTGTGTTTATCGACCATTTCAACGATGCAGTTTGTAGAGATTTTATGATTTGTAAACTTAGCAGGAGTTAAAGACATCCTTTTTATATGGAACTGCTATCTTTCAATTTGGACGACAGCACATGAGCACCAAATTTTTGCACTGTTTGTTCAAAAAGAGTTTAATTAAAACAATGCAACTCTCATGCAGGGTGTTGCTCTACAAAACATTTCTTTTGCCAGTTTCCATGTCTGTACATGTCTGTGATACTTCTTTCATATTTCATAACTTTCATCATGTTTTCCAAAGCCTTTTATTTGCACTTATAAATATAAACTGTGACCTATGCATAATGGATTTTAATAAACTTGCAAGTGTTAAGAACAAAAGTGATAGAGGGACCCCAGATTAAGATACAAGCTGCGATCTTCATCCCTGCATGACGGTAACACATATCGAGCCTCTGCTCTTTGTTCCAGGTGCGCTCGTATGCAAATTAAACATTTACAGGAAGCTGAAAATGTTTGTTAATTTTCTAGATGTGTAATAGAACAAAGACAAAGATGGAAGAATATCATGGGGGATGCAAGAAACTAAACAAACATTTCTTTCCAACGTTGTGCATCTTTCCGATATTTTTGTCAAATCACAAAATATGCAGAATCTAAAAATGCCCGGTAACTTCGAAACGACGAGAATGTGGTTGGTGAATTGATGAATGCAACAAGTTTCCAGCACATAACCTTCAGGCATGCCCCAGAGGGCTTTTGATTCCTTTTAGAATATCAGCACAGTATTGTTATTTAAACAGAGACGCATGACATCTTCGCGTGTTCCTAAAATTTTTCACAAGCCTAAACTTTGTAAATCAGCAAACTTTTTTTTTTAAAAGAAAAAAAAAAGGTGCATCAAAATGGAGGTGCGATCGCAACAGTGATGGTGATTCTGGTCATTTGGAGTTCCTTTTACAGTGCAAACCACTATGATGATTTGGATCAAAGACAATCCTAGCCATCTGCAACAAGGACATCTGAGGTGAAGAAAGAGGGTGGGTATGACCTTACCACACGGTAACCTGAAAGCAATATCAGCTGTAACATTAGTCGTCTTAGCTGCAATTAGGTCGTCTTTGAAAAAGATCCTGCCGACGCTGGTGATGTCAGGTCAACTGTTTTACATTTCATCAATTTTATTGAAATTATCATAGGAAGACTTGACAAAACTTGTCATTGTTTACTTGTAGCTGCTAATTAAAGATGATGACTCTTCTCAGGGTCCATGATTATCATGGCATTATTACTTCTGAGTGAGGTTTGACGTAATTTCCCGCCACTAATTAGCAAACCAAAACCGAGGAAATGTTAATTGAATTAAGCGTATTCATGTAATCATCGACTTCTAATGATTAGAATTGGATACTTTTTTTTTGTCATATGAGTTGCGCACCCAACGGCCAAAATGTCGGCTGCATAGTTGACAGCAGCATTTCTTCACTGCAGTATATAACAAGTGCACTACGTTGATAGAACCACTGCCTTTCCCTGAGGAGAGAATTCTGTTTTGGACTATTTGCCTGCTGAGTGAAGTAGGCGAAATTCTGCACTGTGACACAGGGTGTTCAGCAGTTGTACGATTTTTCACTTAGTGAAGGAACCGGGTGGTAATTTTTTTTTTTTTCTTTCCAGGTAGTAAACACTCATGCAGTTACCTCAGATATCTGTGAAAATACTACTTGAAGTGATACTTATATCCCAGGTCTTGAAAATAGAACCCTTAAGGAAAAGGATTACACCAACCAGTTCAATGTACTGACTTTACTACTCCTTCATTCTATTATGCACATTACCATACTAATGATAGAGTATGAGCCTTTTATTTACACTCAAGCCAATAAAGTAATGATCGATACTATCCGTTTTGGTCAACAGGATATGTTAATGACATCACATATAGAAATGATAAAACTTCCACCACAATAACCATCGACTGTACTTCAGGTATGGTTTTCAATACCGCCTGTACTGCTTACTCTTCATATCCAATCTAGCTATCCCACAGTGCAATGCACCCTAGCAACCATCTTTTTGATGAACAGACAGCACATGCTTGCCGTGAAGCTGAACCAAGTTGCTGGGTAATGAATCTACTGCCATGTGTTCATGTTCTCACTACTGAACAACAAATTTTGGCAAGTCTCTGATTGGTTGGAGTGTCTGTCATGTGATGTTTCCATAACTCACCCTGCTATCACAGATGGTTTCCAATATTAATAATTTTAACTTGCAAGAAACGCTTGCTAGAGAATGCTTTGTCGGAGAGGTTAAACAGTCTGAATGTTGTTTAAGGTCTTTGGTTCAAGGACAATAATGTTATTAATGTTTAAGGGTTAATGACACTGACGGTATAATCATGTTGTTGCTTTACTGTGGCAAACCAAAAGTGCTCCATAACTTGAAAGGGGATTCAACTCCCTCTTCACATAACAACAACCGAGCCAGACATAAATTCATAACGTAGACAATGGCCAGCAGCACTCGCCGAGGGACGAGTGACTGCTTGTCGTCGTTGGCAACGAGAGAGGCAGGATTGCGATTCGTACCGGTCAATGACCAAAAAAAAACTGAACATTTTCAGGCCATTGCGTGATAGGTAATAAACTATTTTCAAGAAAACATCTCCAGTTTACCAAATGCATTCATAGTGAGCACATACGCAACATGCACCACAGGGATGGCAGGTCAGCTGCATGTAACACCAGCAGTGTTACAGTGTAAATGGCTGTGAGGTCTAAATATGACAACACAGAGCAAAATCATACATGAAGGTTCAATGTAATTTTTTTTTTAATTTATTTATTTTCATAGATTTCTGATAGATTATTGAGGTCAATAAGGTAATTGTTTAGAATATGACAAGGTGCTTCATTACTGTTATTTCATGTTCTTTGGCATCATACTTCGGACAAGAGTGACCACTCTGAAAAGACATGGAGAATAAAGCAGTTGGTTAGACAGACTGTAAACATGTTACAGAGTGGTGCTCCCCTCAGTCTCCCTCTTAACAAAGCCATGACCACAATTAGTTGGGGGGGGGGGGAAAGCCCTCTGCAGACACAAAATACGATCAAAAATTTGCATAGGCATGTGTCCCAGTCTAAGGGGAAAAATTCAAAAGTGTGTCTTTCATGAGTAAGGGATTTTGGTCATAATTTTTGCAGTCTGTCAGTTTCTATCCCTTAAATCTTTCTGAGACTATTTCTTAGGATGGGGCAGGGGAGGGGTAAAAATGTGGACTGATCCAGTCAGTTTCTACATAAACTCAGGCTGCATGGTTTTTGCTCATCAGGAGAGAGACTGCATAAAAGAAATTCTAAAGGTTTTCTCAAGATTACCTATCCTCCCGGTACAGTCTTTCTCACAACCACGGACTGTCCTGATGAAATCTCTATCATGACTACCTATCCTACCAGTGAAGTCTTTCTCATGACCTCTCCTTCTGAAATAGCAATTCTCAAGACTACCTATCCTTTTTAAATACTTGAGACACATCCTAAGCAAAACAGATACAGAGGATATTTGATGGTCAAAGCACTCATCACAGTCTCAGCGACTTCGGGTTTATAGTTTACATTGCAATGTCTATGAAGCTTCATTTGTAAATGCGCTATGTGTCTCACACCCGAGAAAGAGCTCTCCACGTTGCATGCCGACTGATTCCTGAGCTTTATTTCATTGCTAAATTATTCAGATTCATCACTAAACATCTCCAAAAGCTTCATCTCCCCAAAACATGCATGAGATGAGTTACAGAAGATGCATCATTTGAAGTTTTGAAAGTTTGGGTGAACAAATTAGGGTTGAGCAACGAATAACTATATTTCTATCTATACTTGCCTGACTCATGAATTGACTCACCAATCAATCATTTGATCGATCGATGGATCGATCTCGATCCATGAATCGATCGACTGACTGACTGATTAAGTGACTGACATATGACATCTGACTGATTTAATCGACTGGCTGACCACCGATTAGAAAATTCAATGCTCAAAAGGATATTTACATCATCTGTTTTGGGAAGGACACCAAACTCCAGGCATGCCTCTGCGAACAATGCCGCTCTGTCATAGTAATGAAGACTGTGGAAAGAGGGGGAAAAAGCAATTTATCAAGATATGATGGCAAATGGCAACAGGTAGCTGACACCACCACTCCAGTATCTTTAACATATCGTATGATGGAATCAAGAAAACAAAGTGAGCTCAAAACACAGCGTGCAAAATACCATGTGCAAAACACAGAGGGCAAACTTGTATGAACCTGTGTGGATATAAGCTGTAGTGCCACACAATAAATGGCTGTTCATAACAGAACCACCGCCAGAGGCGTCCCATTTCGCACGCCTAGAGTGATTGCATGTGTCAGGAAAAAGTAAAAACATTGAAATTTCATGTCCACAAATTTAGTAAGGCTTTTATTAAAGGGAGCCATTTCGATAATTTGGGGGAAAAAAAATAGGTTTCAGGTGGTTAATTCTGCCATAAGGTTTTGAATTCTTTTAACATAATGACAACCAGAAAGTCAAAGGACTTTGTGATTCCTTGCCAAGATCTCCTTTTTTTCCAAACACATGTATACCAGCACTTAAAACAAAAGCGACCATGGGAGAAGAAAAGCCACCAAAGCAAAACGAAAAACAGGCGACAAGAAAGTTAAACCACGCATTTAAGCCACATATGAAAATTGTGCTAATGATATATCTGTTACTAAACCAAGATAGTAAAGTTGACTGAAAGTTCCTGACACCAAAGTGTCGTTAAAATTCTGAAAAAGGAAAGGACAAAATATTTCCCTGATTAAGGGTTCCCTTTGGGAAAAGGTGACACAAACAAAGTACTTTGCTAATCTTGACAGGGAGTTGCTGGCATATAAGTACAGTGGCTGAAAAAAAGCTACCTTAAGTGATATTAAATGATTGATTTGAGAGGGTTGAGAGGGTTAAAAAAAAAAAACAGGGCTTGTAACAGCTTGTTGAAGAAAATGAGACCGACTTTGATTTAGCAACATTTTTCTACCATTACACTTCTTGGCAAGCAGCAAGGGGGGTTGATCCATCCTATTACATTTCAGTGATGACAAGATGTGATACTTGACTTCCCCGAAATACTACACAATTGTTAAACAAGTAAGTCCACAACTGCTGGCTTTTGCTATAAATACACATCTGTAAGATCATTGACTCTGTGATTTCAACATTTGACGAAATATGTAAAGAAGGTTTTCTCAGTCTCCCAAGGGACAATTCACATAAACAGAGATCATCTATTCATCAACTGCCACCACTTTTGACAGTTTGAAGTGCTAGTTACATTCAGTTGCTGAGAGATCATGTTTTCATACTTTAACATTTGGTGACCTCAGATGACCTTTAGCCTCCATGAAAAATGATAGATGTCACATACCTCCAGTGGACAACCAACACAACACCTTTGAAGTTCAAGAATGTTTCCTTCCTTCAAACACTCTATTCACATGTTCTATGTCTTCTATTGACCTCACATGACCTTTAACCACCATAAAAAATGACAGACTTCATCTACTCATCAAGTGCCTCGTCAGTGATATGAGATTGAAGTACCAACAACATTCTATTGCTAATATATATCTCCCTCAATAGGTTTTCATACTTCATGCCCTGGTGAGGTTAAATGACCTTTGACCTCCATTGTCTACTCACAATGGACTACCGACATTCAACCTTTTAAGTTCGAGCATCTTTCCTTTCTTGAGATATCGTGTTTACAAGACAGGGCGTCACATACACACACGCCTTCACCTTCGCATAGATTCCATGCCTACCTTCGGCAAGGAATCAAAAAGTGTAAAATACAATAATGTAGTGGACTGGTTGACCGAGTTCATTCAAATCAGCACTGTGCTTCTTTGAACGAGCCAATGGGAAGTATACTCGTGTTGAATATTCATTTGGTCAAAACAACTCATAATCACTGACGCGACCATGATGTGATCAGTTCGTAGGTTATTTGTAAAAACAGAGCTTCCTTTCAACAAATACTGAAATTCCAGATACTGACCAAGGAATGACAACTGACTAGTATGTATTTGATACACCTATGATACATGTACCGATGCTTGTAGAAAGAAACATGAATTTACAAATACGATTTCTGTCTTTTGCTGTTTTTATGCCAATCCCGATGTTTTCCAAGATAGTTACTGTCATTTTCATTCCTTAAAAGAAGTAGTCCATCCATGTGTACCTTGTGTGTACATTTAAAAATAAAAAGGTTCAAACATAAAGTTATCCTTCTGGTCTTTGAGTACACATGGAACCATTTCAACGTTTCTCGATTTCTCTGAGACATGCGAAACTGACCTCAAGGCTGGAGATGTCATCGTCTCCACTGGCAAACATTAAAATGATTTGATGTGATTCTGTTTACATGTTGTTAGATATCAAGACATATATATAAGACAAAGTATAGCAGATTTATGTCCTCTTCGATCTGAACACCAATCTCTCTGGGAAAGAGGGAGTAATTATATTAACATTATCGGTCACAGTGAAGCAGTTGTCTAAACTGTGTTACAACAGACAAGGTTTTGCATGTCTGTTGCTGGGTTTCGTCTGATGTTTTTGGTTGTCTATTTTGTGAGCACATCCAGGGATGTTCAGTGTCAGCTCACACTGGCTTTTCATCTCTCCGAGATCAGACGGATGAGTCAAATAGACACGTGAAGCACGCACCGACACAGCGAGAGATCACGGGGAGGTTAAGCTATAATTGTAATCAAGGAAGTAGTTACACGATAATAGTGATCATAACCATCGCAACTCCTCCCGTCTTTGAAGACATTCATGTTCCTCGTTACGAACAGTTGTTTCCTTTGCACATGCCATGAACATGACTATCATGATCATCATCACATAGTTGTTGCTGAACAACCCAGGTCAACAGTTTAAGAAGACTGTTGGGGATATCTGTTGCAACCATAAAGTATAATTGTTGTCAATACAAGGGATATCTGTTGCCACTGTAAGGGATATCTGTCATGCAACCATATGGATACCTGTTGTCGGGATAACGGATACATAAGAATACCTGTTATCAGCATAAGGGATACATGTTGCCATCTAACTGGACACCTGCTGCAACTCTAAGGGATATCTGTTGAAACCCTTAGGAAAACCTTTTGCCATCAGAAGGGATACCTATTGCCACCAAAATTGGACACCTGTTACAGCCCTATGGGATATCTGTAACGACCATTAGGGACACCTGTTGCAACCAGAAGGGATACTCATTGCTATCAAAACTGGACACCTGTTACAGCCCTATGGGATATCTGTAACGACCATTAGGGACACCTGTTGCAACCAGAAGCAATACTCATTGCTATCAAAACTGGACACCTGTTACAACCCTATGGGATATCTGTAACAACTACTGGGGACACCTGTTGCCACCAAAAGGGATACCTGTAGCTACCAAACTGGACACTTGTTGCAACCCTATGGTACATCTGTAACAACCATTAGGGATACCAGTTGCCATCAGAAGGGATACATGTTGCCACCAAAACTAAACACCTGTTCCAAACGTATGGGATATCGGTAATTACCATCAGGAACACCTGTTGTCAGCAGAAGGGATGCCTGTTGCCATCAAAACTGGACACCTATTGCAACCCTATGGGATATTTGTAACAACCATTAGGGACACCTATTGCCACTAGAAGGGGCACCTGTTGCTACCAGAAGGGGCACCTGTTGCCACCAGACTGTTCCATGATCCAATCAGCAACACTAAAAGACGTGTGGTAATGTCATTGTGTCAAAATAATCGTTCTTTTTACTGCTTCCTCAAGCCTCTTTAGGTCAGACAAGTGACTGGGAGGGGCAAGGTGTAAGTTCAATGATGGGAGAAGGGGATTGTCATACTTTTCTCATTCTGACCCTCAGGAAATTTTCTAGCTGCTTATGAGTCATGCGTTTTTCAGTCAGTGATAAAAAGTTTAAATGCTGCAAAGTTAGTCAGTTACTTCAAATCTGTCAGTAAAGCTTTTTTATTTTTTATAGAGATAGTCTGTGCTAAGAATGTACAATCGACCAATCATAACAGGGGGTCTTGTCACATGATACAACAACGCATGCATCATGCTCTGACTCTCAGTGTCTGATCATGTGGTTCAATAAGAGAGTGAAGTCAACCACCAATTGGATGAACTTAACCACAACAAAATTCAAGGAACTAATTTTTGTTATGGTTCCTAAATAAAGTCAACAATTAAACTGTACTTCTTGACAAACTTCTTGACATAATGGCCACTTGATTGATAAGTGTAAAACCTTGTTTTAATGATGCAAATCTTTAAAATCATGAATATGTATTTAATGTGGGAAGAAAAGACTGCTGTTAGTTGATTTTAATAGTCTACAACCAGAGAAGTTGATATTTATTTTTTTTAAATCATGATTAACATCAGTGATTTAAATAAAAAAACAATGATTTATATCAAATAAATTTGACTTAAATCATGATTTTTTTTAAAAAAGACCATGACTTTAATCAGCCTGATTTAAAATTAAAAAATCCTGTCCGTCTAAACTTAATCTGTGGCCTATTGCTACTTTTAACTGAACTTGTTAATTTCAGAAAGTTTCAGACAGAGCGTGTGACTAGACGTTGTGGTTAATATGTGACAATCTTGAGCAAAAACTGCATCAAAAGATTGTAGTAATTTCATTCAGGGAATACTTCATCTGGTATTGAATCTGGTATGGCATCTCATTTTGCTACACAAAGTGATCAAATTGCTACGCATATGGAATATTGTGTAGCAGTTGTTGTATAACACAACACTTGGGTTTTCTCTGATCTTGGGACAAAAGCAAGTCAAAGGACTTTGTGACTCCTAATTTAGTTACTTCATTCCAAAGCATGACACATATTTTGCAGTAGTTTGCCGGTGTTACATAACATTATGTAACCTTGAGGAAACTGGATAGTATGGCACTTGACCACAAAGCGTTGTTCTTCAAACAGTAATATTTTGAGTCATGAAAAAGATACAGTGGGTTGGGGCGGGTCCAGAACTTTTCTTCGGGATGGGGAGGGGATACACTAGATACACACATCGTGGGAGACTGCTGAACATGAAAAGATTTACATAGTGCTCTTAATATGGTGTACAAGTTTCTATACCAAAACTGTGACGAAGAGAGCAACAGTGAGATGTATGACATAGAATGTTAAAGGCGCAACCGATCCCTTTTGGAAATTTTCAGGTGCACATACATCCATGGCACCACCCAGGATCTGCCACTGGGTGTGGGGTTTGAAAGACCTCCAGTAGAAACAGAACTGCCATTAAAATATTCCTTTAACCATCAGACTTCTCTAAGTTTTTTGTTTATATCCAACTGTCAAAGAACTAACCTAGATATGTCTCACTTTATTCTAGAAGACGACCAAACGCTGGAAAAGGAAGAACCACCAAAAGGAAATTGTAAACCGAGTCACGTTCTAACTGTATTTTTTTAAGATGTCAATGCAAAGATCTGGGCGAGTAAATGTGAAAATGCTTTCTCTGATCTTCTGAGTTTGTAAATACTTTCAATTAAAGGAAACCGGTTAAATAACAGAATTTGAAAGAATGAGTTACGACATTTCGTTCCAGATACAAACATCGGTAAAATGATTTCCTAGACCACTATTAGAGGTGAAAAAATCCTGTGAGCTGACAGCGAAGAATACAAGTGCTTGGTATTAAGTAGATTACTTCAGTGCAGAACAAATGTAGGTGCCAAAATCATGAAGTAGCTTTTAAGTTAAAGCTTCATGCCTTTCTGACACAGTCAGCAAGTAAAGTGTAATAAGATGCAGAGCTATCTTAAAAAATATCACGATAATCCACTCCTTAACATGGCGAAAAAGGTCAAATGGCCTCTTATTAGTTCATATTAATAATACTCTATCACTTGCTATCGACCTAGATTAAAAATCCAGAAATGCCCGTTTAATGAAATCAATTGCAGCACTGGATTCAAATCTGACAGCAGTGCAGTTTGTTGCATCTATTAAACTGCTCATCCATTTGGTGCTTTTGAATATATATATGGAACAAATGGGGTATGCAGTAGTGTCAAACACTCTGTTGTGACAGCCACAGTTTACTGGTTTAGCATACCAGAAGAGCAACTGTTCGTGGTTGTGGAGTTGAGGTGGTAGGTGGTTGGCGAAGGGAGGTGAAGGGAAGGGGGGGGGGTAAGAAAGAGGGATGAAGACCCGAGAGTGACTTTCTACGTAGAGATTAATATAGCATTGCACTTTAATTGCTGCACAACCATCAGTTCATACATAAATGAAAAGACTAAGGACTTTCTTTTACTACATCAAATCAAGGATTGCATTTAAATTTTTATTCATTGTTTACCCTCTAGCAAACACAGAAATAGATACTTAGTTCTCACTTGTACTGCTAATCCTGACTGTGGCATAATCACATCAAATTTCATCTACTGGCTGTATGGTTATACAATAACCACCTAATCAACGCAGCAAAATAGCAGTCATGAAGAAGCAGCTGGGTGTATGTAGTGAGCCTATATGAACAAAATCAACATGTGCCCTCATTGAGTCAATTTAGAGTATTGATCATCAGGTGGGGGGGACCAAAATTCGATACCGGAAAGAACGAGGACCGTGAAAGACGGATATTTCAAGGATGGATGAATATCGACTTAAACAGAAGGGAAGAGGGAAGAGGGAAGGGGATGGGGTGAACTACCTTTTTTATATGTATCAATGGAATTGAATGGATAATGATTTTATATGATGTTGTATTCTGTCTTGGTCACCTACAGTACATTACTTCTTTGTTGTTAGAAATCATTTCCGTGGATGAACACACTGGAAGTTTTTTTTTTGCGGTCCATGGACAATGATGAGCACACAAGGATGTATTGTAGTCTTTAGTAAGTGCAAAATATAACCCATATTGCGGACCAAAAAGAAAGAGGAAAGTAAGGTAAGAATTGTGATTTAAAGGGGTTTACATTTCGGGTCAGCAAGTAAGAGGATAGGGGGGACAGATAGGGGGACAATACAGGAGAAAGGGGGGACAGATGGTAATACTGTTCAAGAGGTGGTATATAATCGGATTAAGGAGGGGAAACACAGCACAGAGAGCTGCTATAGATACAGCAATGCTAGCTATCCATATTTAGTATAATTACGAGAGCTGTGATAAAATGAGAATCTGAGTTCACTACAGGTATTCCATGATGGCAGAGCCCATTCAGTGATTTGAAAGATTTCAAGTTATTTTTTTTTTTTCAATTTATACATTTTTTCATTTCAATTTATGCATTGCTCATTGAAAAGATGTGACATGAAAAGTACTGCATTCAAAGGGTTAGACTACACTTTTAATAATCCTCTGAATTCATGACAATTCCTTCCATCAACTTCCTATATTCATCTCTGAATGTGCATCTTGCCCGATAGCAACAGATTTCTCACCAAAACAGATGCCCACTATAGGGCGGATGTTGCACAAATTATCCATTACCACCCATAATCTTGCAGGGACCCTTGCAACTTGCGAAGGAAATCAAAACCTTGCTTGCCTTGTATATATTTGCTTTGTAAATTTAGAACCCACTGGGGACGATAAATATACTGGTTTGCAGGTACATAAGGTCATATACTACTTGCAAGTTTTACTGTGACATATCCACAGACATGACAAAAAAAAAATGCCCCTAGTTTGATTGCAAGCTCCATGTATCATGGAAAAAGACTGCCTAGAGGGCAAAGGGTAACAGCACTGGAGAAATTCCCCAAAATGTCAATTTTATTCTCAGGGTACACATGGTACAAATTTGAGAATCAGAAGTTTGTACTGCAGGCCAATGTTGTACGCCATTATCAGATCTTTAAGATTCATCTACACTGTACACTAAATTGCTGGTCCTTTCCCAAATAGATGTAGAAAATTCTTCTCCAAAGTGAATTTAGCACTACTTGTGACCTGAAGTTGCAACTAATTTTGCTATAATTGCATGTTCAGTGAAAGAGAGAATACAAGAAAGTGTCATTTCTTACAAAACGTTTGTTGCAATCTACTGTTTTACAGGCTTGAAGCCCACTGCATGCCTCGCTGAGGACCACACAATGACATCGCACATGGTGACGTGTATAAAATGTGCTCTTTCAATTCTGGTACTGGTCATATTGGAATCTACTATTAACCTTTAACACAAAATTGCACCACATTGCCACTGCCTTTCAACTTAAAATTAATCAATGTTGTTTGTGCCTTAAAATACTGTAGAACAGACCTCAAGAAAAAACAAAACCACCTGCAACCATGCTTTTAAAACTGTGTGACAACAGCGTCTTGCAGACATGTTGAGATTTGTCAGTGACTTTCCTTTCAGTCCAAACATTTTGAAAAGACATTTGTTAAAAATTTGAAACTATTTTGAGGCAGTTCCAAAGTCCTACCAGAACAGACAGCGAGATTCTTTTTATCAGACACCTGCATCCCCACTTTCTGTTTATCAGCAGTTCTCAGTGATTAATACCTTTTGGATCAAACACCCTTTACAAACTGAGTACATTTTACCAGCGGGCCGAGTTTCAGATACAGGAGCATGTTTCCAGTAGTGATCCACCAAAGCATTTCAGATGGATTGTAAAATGGTATTGTGAGCTTGCGAGACTGCTTACAAAGTTTTACAAATTCTACAAAATTTGTGATTGTGTCTGGGCAGGCTGTCATCATCCTTAGTTCTATAATACTCTGATGTTATCTGTTAACAGTTGGGGGGAGAGGGGCAACTAGAACCTTTCAATAACCCATCAAAAATCTAAACTTATCATTAAGTGCAGTTTGCCAAAACAAAGGCACTTGCAATCAGTCACACTTTTGATATGAACGCAAAAAAATAGAGATTCTTTGAACTTTGGCATAAATGGAAATAACCAATTGTTATAAATGCATTGTTTCACAGATGATTGGCTAGATAATGCCTGGGAACAACTTGGCAAAGATTTACAATAAAGGCAGTTCAACGTAAAGGCAAACCTGCTGTGTATGCAGAGGAGTTATCGTTGAAATAACCTTCATAGAACCTGCTGCCATAGGTTTGGCAAAATGTCATGAAACGTTTCAAAGTATTTAGTCGGCCGACAAATGCAACACACGAACCTGAACTTACATGTTTCCCTCACATAACATTCTGACCTACTGTTAATGTCTGAACATGCATTTGGAGTAAACAAGCTTCATGAACCCAAACAATTTCTCTCACTGCTGGTAGAATACCTACATACATATCAACACCATCAGATTAATGTGTTTCCTGTTTCTTGCACACATATTTGCGGTTTCAGTGAGAATAACAGAGGCAAAAGAGGACCAATAAAACACAGCAGGTATCACTTTTTCCTGTCAAGACCACCGATTCACAGTTTTGAAGGATGTGAACTATGTGCTCATGTCCTTATTGACCAGTTTAACTGTGCAACTTACATCCCACTGTGGAATTAATTTCTTACAAAAAACACATTTTTTTTCCCAAATTCCAACTTAACGCTGGAGAAATAATACACTGTGAAAACGTAACACAACCAAAATGCACAAATGCATTGTGGTTTTAATGATTTCATAACAAGGATTCTTTTTCATGAATCTGACATATTACAGAGTGTAATATGCTTGGCTATTGTAATATTTGTGTATCGTATCACAAATTGACATGTACAATGACATCTGCTGACCTTAGTTGATGACTGATACTGTAGCTATCCATCTGAACATACACAACTGCATAGTACAGAGATATATCCAAGACCTCCCCTACATACCAAAGCAAGTTTCATTTTTGAGATATCATGCTTACAAGGTTGTCTTGACTTGACCCCCATTGACCTTTGACCTCCATATAAATAATAGGGTTACTTGTCCTCCATACGGTACCTCCACACACCAGAAAAGAGACTTCTACAAGCCAACTTTCTTGAGATACCATATTTACAAGGTTTTCACTGTTTGATCCAGGCTTTTGACTCCAGATGAGCTGTGACCTACACCAAACACATCAGACTCCTTGCACTCAATACGGAACACCCACGTAAGAAATAATAGATCTGTACACACTTCCCTTCTGGAGATATTGTGTATACAAATTAATTACTCCGTAACCCATGTGGATCCCAAATGACCTTTGACCTCCAACAAAAGCCATAGCCTTCTTTTACTAAATGAAGTACACACACATAAGAAATATTTGATCTGTACACACTTCCCTTCTTGAGATATTGTGTATATAAGGTTATCACTCGACCCATGTTGATCCTAAATGACCTTTGACCTCCAACAAAAGAAAAAGCCTTCTTTTACTAAATAATGTACACCAACGTAAGAAATATTTGATCTGTAGAAGTTTCCCTTCTGGAGATGCTGTGTTTACAAGGTTTTTACTATTTGACCTCTGTTGACCCCAAAAGACATTTGACCTCCACACAAGACAAAAGACTTCTTGTACTAAACAAGGTACATCCACATACCACATATGACATCTGGTAAAGTTTCCCATCTTAAGATATCATGTTTACAAGGTAGGCATCACAAACATACGTACACACACACATATACACCCACATGATTACAAAGTTTACGATTTCAGCAAGACGACAATACATCACATTTTTTCTCCTTTTTTTTTGATGCAAGTACATACCAAAAAACAGTGTCTGTATCTTATTCATAGGGGTTCTCTCTAATGACAAGTCCGACACATAAACCCTTAATCTTTCTGACTTTCTGAGTTTAATATCTGACTTGAAATCCTAATCAAATCAACACTGCAAAGTTTCTTAGGTTGCGGATTCTGTTTTTTTTTTTTTTTTTAAATAGAGGGGGATATTGCAATATTGACATCAGAAAGACAATACACCCATCAGGTCCATGCCAAGATAAATTACTAACTAAACAAACTCAAGAACACTTCCAGTTTCTATTTACTTGAACAACGTGCAATACAAATACTGTACAAACACATCTGTTCTGTGACAAATAGTGAACACGTGATAGGGCTAGAACAATTGCTGTGCAAAGTGAAGGGAATCAAGGTGTGAGAGGGGTCAATGTATGATCCATATACAAGAATCAGCTAAATGGATCAATGTATGATCCATGTACAAGAATCAGCTAAATGGATCAATGTATGATCCATATACAAGAATCAGCTTAATGGATCAATGTACGATCCATATACAAGAGCCAGCTGAGTGGATGTATGCAAGGTCCAGGAACATCAAGAGTCAGCTCTGTTGCCTTATATATAATTCCTTTCATGTAAGAAAGTTATAATCCCAAGGTCATTAATTCCATTTACCTTAGCAGCATCTCAAGAACCTTCTGAAAATGGCCAAGAGACAATAGGACGAGTATCGCTGGGGTCTTCTGGTTCACCGGCGGACTGCAGAGGTGGTCCACCCATCTACGAAGCACCTCGGCACACTCACTGGGGGGTAGGGTGGCCTGGAGGGTCAAGAAAAGACAAGGCCCAGTGATAAGAAGGATTAACAAGAACATATAAATGAAATGCAACAATCGTATACATTAATTGACATTGACAAATATGTAATTAACATTAACGATATGTCTTCATGACAGTTACAGATAATTTATAAACCACAAGAGACACAGTTTGTAAGTGAGGAGTGACAAAATTGCATCAAACAAAAGATTCTTAGAATAACTCTTGCATTAGATGAAAACTTGAACATAAGTTACAAAAAAGTATATTCAAATTTGCGTTAATCTATGGAATGATATCCTACAGTATGTTTGCTTGTAACTTTTGATTTGACACCCTGTGAGATTCCTACAGTATATGCACATCATTTACTAGTGTTTTCACAGGCAACCCAGGTACCCGAATGGCGTCTTATCACCCGAATCCAATGTTACTACCCAATTCTTTCATAAAGCGAAAAATGACACAACCGCTGTGTGAACACACTGTGTCAAATTGCCAAATTTGACCTACCATACACAGCAAATACTGTAGTTCAAAACAAAATTGGCTTCTTTTTCTCGAGGAAAATAGGTTGGTCCTTCTCATGAGAAGGTGTACGGGAGTGTATATAGTGTACAAGAAAGATTCCTCGACAGAAATGTGATGTATGGTACCGTGGAAAAACCAATGCTTACAATAGCGCCACTATTTTGGTCAGGTACCCAGGCAGCCGATGAGTATGAGAAAAAAATTGCCCGATTCTGAGTTTCAGGAATCAATGAAAACACTATCATTTACCCACACCATGTCATTTGACTGGGAAGTAAAATCTATGCGATTTCTGACAAAATTTGAGCATCTGGGGCTGTGTTTCAGGTGACATTTCAGAAGGAGGCATACTAACGACGAGAAGGTTAAAGGGATAAGAAAGTCAGCCGTCGAGGACAAACTCATTCCTTTAAGCAGCCTCTACATACTCCACTGCCGATTCTCAGTTCAAACCATGCAATTTGGACTGAGTGAGATCACTTTTTTAACATCAACTAACCACCACGGCACCGTGTAACGGTTGCTGCCGTGGATTACACACTTTGGTTGACCGTCTGTATCCATGACAACAGAAGGGAACAACTCAATGGCGCACTCTCTCTATACAAAATGCCACCTTAACTAGAACCAATCTGGCAGAAATCTGTGGGTGTGATACGATCGATGTGCAATGAGAAGATCCCCTTTTTTGCTTTTTCAAGCAAACTCTGTGGGAGTCCATTTGAAATGGACTATCTTTAAATATATCTCTGAATACTTTCAAATACAGTTACAGCATGACCAATCTACATCACTTGAAAACTAGTGGTTACTCATCAACTGAAATTTGATGGAATAACTTTTCGCCATTACGAAGTTCAAGTAACTAAAGCTGAGAAATGATCAACATGTTACCATCTGAAAATACTTGTTTCCACACAAATGCAAGAAAATGACAAAAAAAAAAAAAAGGGTCCGCTGACACTTATTATCTCCATTGGAAATATTCCGCACTGGCTTGCTATCTATGAAGAGGGGGGGGGGGGGAAGTTGGTGATATTTTGATTACTTTTGACTGTCCTCATGAACCTAAACTCATATAGTACCAATCTTCTCGGCTGTACAAGGTTGCTCATGAAAAGAATAATAAAAATAATTCATTAAGATGAGTTTAACTCTCTGCCTATTTGTCCCAATTTTCCAACAATAGAACAGAGGAAATGGGTTTTCCACACAGAGGCTTTTGACCTCATGAAAAGTAGACAGTAATGGAAGTAACACTTCCACAATAACTTTGCTTGAGGCCTACACAACTTTTCGTCCACCCACTGCTGCTTATGTTACGAATCAGTTTGTCATGTGCGTGTAAAATTAGGATATGCAACGTTGGTCAAATGTTTTTCTGCCACTTCCATGCCAAAAGTTTTGTGGATGGCAGAAGTGACCCCATAAAGTCCTGATTTTCCTATCAACCCAGTCATGAGTTGTTTTCAACCTTGGTGCTCAGAATGGTTGGCCATGGGTGACTGTCCCACTGCATTATCAAACAGAAAAGTAAGGTCCGATTTAGGGTCAAGAGTAAGCGCAGTGGTCAGAGTGCCCATCTTGCAATCCGTGGGTCTCTGGATCAAATCCTGACGGCAGGGGCAGATATTTGTCGTCAGAGGTGGGGGTTTGCATACTTGGCAAAGTGAGGGAGAAAAGTGCCCAATCTCCTAGGGTGTGAAGCTTTTCTATACTTACGTGTGAAAATATGCAATTTGGTGCACACTTTATGTGGTATTTTGCATGCATAAGCAGACGTGTTAATTATTGTAGGAACTACTTTTCGCAGCTCACACAGGCAACAGTTTTTCTCAGCAAACTGGGATGGTAAATCAATATACAGACATATATGTTACTTATTTTTATTATAATCTCAAGTACCTTTTTCAGTTTTTCACGGCTTATTTTTTCGGAAGTATATCTGAAAAATGGGGGGAGGGTTCTTTTGGACAACCCCTCGTCAAAAAGTGGAGGGGTTACAACCCCTCAAAACCCATTTCTCCGTCCCTAGAAAAAATTCTAAACTCTTTCCTTCTTAGTAATATCAAGGTACACTTGGTTCTACAGATGTGACTATTTCTTTTCTTTTTTGGGGGGTGTGAACTAGTGTATGAGTGTTAAACACAATTTAGATTTCACTGAGCTACAACAATATTTACTGGAATGCTAAAGTTTGAAGAGTATGAATTTGTCGAAGAATGCTTTGTTTTGACAGTTTGTCCAGGTATGCAAGTTTGGCCTCATCACGATGCTGACTTCACCGTATGAATTACAACTTTATGCAGTTGCAATGAGTTTGAAAAGTGGGTCAAAGAATTACATTGTGACAAGGAACCTTGTTTTTGTTTAGTCTTTCAGAAGGTAAAGGTACAAACAAAATAAATGCCAGAAATAGATGATATATTCACATGCGATTAAAACAACCGGAAATGAAAACAACTTGAAAACACATCGCACCAACTAGCTGTGAATTTTCTGGTGATGTTGTTGTGATGACTACATTTCAGACAGTGCAATAATTCCACCGACACGTTTGACAACGAACGAGAAAAATTTCCAAAGCTCTGAAAAATCCACCACTTCTTCGAAACCATGAACACAGCTGTCCGTGAGTTGACGATTACGAAAATTATATCGGAAGACCTTCAGTGGCATTTGCGATTAAACTTTACCGTAAATTTAAATCGGTTGCAATTCGAGGCACATTAAATGATCGACTAGAGGATGCAGGGAAATGCACCATGGTGATGAGGAAGAAACAAAAACCCACAAAAAAAAAAGACAATGAAAAAAAGAGAAATTGCTGATCTGAAGAGACCACAGCCAGGATTGTAAACATTGTCCCAAGTGTCCTGTGCTGGGCTAGTAGACAAGATGGAAGGGGAAAACTTAGATTGAATTTTCAATTGAACATTTAATGTAAACAGACCTTTCAAAATAATAAATAGTTTCTGTCATGGCTGATAGGTAGCCTTCAATCACTCTGTCACACTTGATGTGCTTCTAGAGTGCTCGAAACGTTTTGCTGTTTTTGCAAAAGTTTGGATCAAAACAAACACAGTTATGTTTCTGTGTTTATGTAACAATTCTCTCATGTTGACAATACCGGAGGGAACATGCCAAGAGATTCTGAACTTTCTATGGTACTGCGTTATATACAAGAAGGAATGCACTTGGCAGTTTTTACTTGTTTGACAGTTATTTCTGTATGTCCTAATACTGTTATGTGAAATACACAAAGTATGAAAAAAAAAATAGCAGTACAGAAAATGAAACTTGAAAGATACCATTTAAATTTAGACTTTTGAATCAGAGTCTAGGTAAAAAGAAAGAAACCTTGATTTACAAAGAGCAGTCTTAACAGGTCACAAGAAAGGCACATTTAAAAAATTAATCCCTCCCCGAAAAAAAAAATGAAACAAAAACATTTGTTTGCTTGACACACACACACAAAAACATGGCAAGTTAAACCCCAAAACAAAGACTTGCATTTGCAGCATTAGTGCAAAAAAAGAAAAGAAAGTCACATTATCGACTTGTAACAACTTTCTTAGAGGTCACTATTGTCAGACATTTTTGACTAAGTGGTTTTCAAAATGGATGACAATAATGTGAATGGATCCAAAGTGCACAGCTTCATCTGCAATACTGAATCATGCAGCATTAACTTTTTGCTCGACAATCACTGAGTCTGCCAATGTCATATTTTTGTCAGAAATCGATACCATTTGCCACCGTCACTGGAGTCATTGTGAAGACTGTAGAATGCTACAGTCACATCCTTCAAATTTTGATTATTGCTTGTTTTCATAATTGCTTTACCACAAAATTACCTACATAGACAATGGTAACCAATTGGTGTTACAAATAATTGATATCAAAGCTTTGCACATCATACTTTCACCTAATATTGGCAAATAAGGTCCTCAAAGGCAGACTTATCTAGCACAACCGACCTGTGATTGCCGATTATCAAACTTGTACATCTGACTATGCCAGAGCAACCTCAAGTATTCCGTTGATTCTTTTTTAGCTAAAGTGTGACTGATGATCTTTGCATATGTAAAATACAAAGTCCACAAAAAAGGACAGAGGATGGAAAGCAACTGTTGGCAATAGATGATAAAACTAATGCAGATGCTAAAAAGTTCATAGAACAAAGTTAATCAAGGTTGGACCGTGCATTAATGGAGGATAAATGCACGATGGAGGGCTAACAGGAAGTGATGCACGAGGGTGCAGTCTGAGTCCATGCAGGGCTAGCATTAACCTCCAAGAGTGCATTATCTTTCGGTCTACTGATTAAGTTCAGCGTGGTTTAAAGATCGTGTTACATGAAAATGACACTTTGGAGTATTGGGTGCATTAAGCTTTGACAACGTTGAAAATACCCACAAATTCCGTCCAAATCCGTCAAAGATTGACAAATTTACGGGCAGATTGGTGTCTCACGGCTGTGCCATGAATAAACATTGGCCAAGTATGCAAATATGTGACGTCAAGAGATGGACTCCCATGATATGTTCTATGTTAATCCTTTTTTTATGTTATCTTTATATCAAGGACATTTGAGAATATTATATGCCTTGAGGGTTCTATTTTAGAAGCATGTATTTTTTCCTTAAAAAATATCGATATCACTTACTAATGTGAAACTCAGTAATTATGTAATTAAGAGGCAAAATACATGGGGTTAACAAAAGAAAAACTGACACTGTGCAACTGCTACATCATCTGTTTTGCATTTTCTTTTCAAACTTGGAAAAGTCATATCTCAAAAGCGGTATAAGATATAAACAAAACTGCGATGGATTTTTACTCAGAATTTTACTTTGCAACCTTTGCATGAAGGGTGCTCTTTTCTAGAACCACGTCACACAACCTTTAACCTTCTTCACTCACACACAGGAAGATTTTGATGAAAAAGAAGAAAACGAAAGAAAAACTTGGGATTATAAACAAACACATTTGAACTCAAAGCAAAACCGGAGAAAGGGTAACATGATTAGCAACATGGCAAAATTGTTTGTGCGCAACTGACAAGGTAAGATAAAAGAAGACAAAATACTGTCGATCTACGTTTTTATTGTATTTATCAGCTGGTGACTTAACTGTTTCATCTAACAACTTTTATCTGAAAGATAATGCACAGCCATCTGACTGTAACAGGCCAATAGGAGTTGAGGATTCTTCCCAAGTATGAGTGAGAGTAAGGTAATTACTGCAACATGACAACCACAGATTTGCTTCAAATTGGTATAAGATAGAGAGAAACAGAAAGGGTACAATTCTGCATTCATTGCACTAAACTTAGTATTACCCATTCATTTTAACGAAATTGACCATAAAAACAACAGGAAACCATGCAGCCATCAAATACCCTCTGCTTCAACCTCAACGCATACCTGTCTACCCACAGCTCTTTGACATAACAGACAGATAAAATGACACACCAAGGATCGCCTTACAAGATTCTTCGAAAGACCTGTTAGGGTTTTTGACAAGTATGTCATTGTCCATGTTCAAAGTCAAAGATGACTAGGTTTGTAAATTAGCTTGTGGATATCAAGCCGTTAGAACTCCGGGTGACCAAGTCCTCAAAATCTCATAAAAATAAAATCTGTCCTGTTACATTTGACGGTCCTATTGGTCGATAACAAATGCCATAACCGTCAACGGTAGCATCAAAATAAAGGGAAAAAAAAAACAGAAAGCCAGAGGGCATTGTGGATTTCATGATTACATTATGTTTTGAGTATGATATATTGGAAAAAGTGAGGATATGTTGGCCCCAAATGAGATTTTACCTCTAACAAAATCAAAAGGCGTTTTTTTTTTGGACTCATTACTAAGGTGAACCTCCAAATGAAATATGAAATGTGTCATGGTTTCTTTTCTTCAGATGTAGTGTCCTCATATGACCTTTGACCTCCGCCAAAACCGATAGGCTTCTTCCTCTTAACATGTTGCACCTATACATGTACCAAGTTTGAAAACTGTCAGTGTTTCACTTCTTCAGATATCATGATAACAAGATTTTTCAGTATTTGACCTCTGATGACCTCTGATGACCTTTTGACCTTCACCAAAGGTGATACCATCCTTTCTCTTGATATGACCAATTCACATATTACGTATGGGAAGTATCCATCATTCCATTATTGAGATATTGTGTTAACAAGATTTTCAATGTCTGACCTCTGGTGACCTCAGATGACCTTTGACCTCCATAAAAAATGATAGGGTTGTTCCTGTTAATATCAGACATCTATGTCTCAAGTTTGAGAACTGTCAAAGTTTTCCCTTTTGAGATATCGTGATAACTAGATTTTCAGTGTTTGACCCCTGGTGACCCTCAAAAATGACCTTTGATCTCCACAAAAAACAACAGGATTTTTTCTCTTAATATGGGGCATCTATGTACTATGTTTGATAACTGCTGGAGTTTCCCTTCTTGAGATATCATGATGAGAGGATTTTCATTGTTTGACCTCTGGTAATCTCAGATGACCTCTACTTAAAACAATATGGTTGTTCCCCTCAAAATGAGGCATCTATGTACCAAGTTTGGCAAATTTCCAAGTTTCCCTACTTGAGGTATCGCGATAACGAGCTGGGCCCAAAAGATGTGATGGACCTATAAACATGTACCCTGAAACTATTTCATCTGGTAATCATAAATCAGGTTCTACAATACTGCACAGCCGCCAGCATTACATGAGGCAACACAACCTAACAGATTACTTGGATTCTTCGAGACAGGGTAGGCTTACTGGGAAATAAGATGCAAGGAGGAGACGGAGGGGGGCAAAGCATGAAACTTTGAAGAGCGATGGTGTGGACTTGTTGGAGACCTATTGCATTCTGGTGTTATTATACTTCGGACAAATGGTATGAAGATGGCACACCTGATGACATTGGCAAGTATTGATGGTTGATGCATGGTGACTCACACCCCGAATCAACAAAATTTTGGGAAGTAAAGTTCCAAGTGTCAGCGCCAAAACACAGGTGTTCAACAGATAAAAAGCTATTAAAACCTACATCAAGTAAATTAGACACATCCAAAGTTCAGACAAGCATAAACAAAGTAATTGAAAAATGCCATACATAACCAATGAAATTAAGTCGTGATAATTTATCGTCTATTTGATCAGCGAGTCCCTTCAGCACCGTCGAACTGTCATTTTACAATCACTAAATCATGAACTACACACAGTCGGTAATAGACAATGAAGTCTATCTTTTTTATGGCCATTCCTGTTTGCTTTATCCAACAGTCAGGGCGGGAAATATTTGATACTGTCCAAGCTGCTTTTCATACTACCAGAAACACAAAACTCTATTTCCACCAGTGCTTCTGAGTAATCTGCTTACAGCATCCAGCTAATTGGATGATATTTATTGGAAAAGTGGGTGGTTTTAATACTAGGTATGCATACATCAAGTTCAATGCCATTAAATGTGGATATCAGATTAGACACACTTTAGCAGACAACAACAAACAGGAATGGAACTTCACATCATGTACCATCAAGTATCAACACATAAGGAACAAGCAATTGCACTAAACCATACGAACAGCAAATTTTAAAAATTGCAAATTTGAAAATACACCTACATGAGCCCTGGCACTTTTAATTCATAAGGCCTGTCCATTCTTTGTTGCATTTGCGGTATCTCTTATTATCTTTAGCTTGTTTTTGGAATTGCTTAAAGCACCAAGAGCACACTCATTATATTTGGCACATTTTACGTCATGCAGAGTTGCTATTTCAAGAGCTGTGTCATTGTACAACCAAAATAATGAGTGTATTATCCCATGATTAACGCACAGGCCCAGCATTGGTTATCCTTGTTCATTCATACACAGCAAGATTTTGATGACAAAGTAGAAAACAACAGAAAATTTGGGTTTATAAATGGGTGCATTTTTCTCAAAAACAAAACCTGAGAATGGACCAAACATGATTACCAACATGGCAAGAATGTTCGTGCTACGGACGAAGCACCAACATTGTTTTTGTCACCATGGTGTAAGATAGCAGACGACCAAACACTGTTGATATACGGTATTATCGTATTCATCTGACGGTGATTTCGCTCAAAATTACCATGCAGTTATCCAAGGACAAACCAAGGTCCCATGACTGTAATGGGCCAATAGGAGTTGAGGATTTTTACTACTAAAGTAATAATGAAAATGCAATGTTGGAAGGAAAACAAAACAGCAGTTAAAACAAGTTAGAGCTGTCAACTTCAAACGACCTCTTAAGGTTTGAAGAGCTCGTATCCTCGGAGGTAGTCAGTCTATCTGAGAACAACAGCGTTCGCAACTTCCCGCACTTTGAATGCCCAATTCAACTACAACAAATTCTGCTTCCATCGAACAAATCGTCGATCAATCGCAACGGCAATAGATTTACTGAATTAGTACCAATGTCTCGTGTCATTGCTTGTGTTTAAATACATTGTTCCATATCATTTCCTCCGAGTTTTTCGAGTGCTTCCTGATGGCATCAATACTTCACATTACGTGTAAACTAAAGAACATTTGAAAGTCATGACAACTCTCATGAAATAGCATTTGATGATGACCTTGGGTGCTCTTCCAGGTAAATTCCAGTAGACCAATCCAGCCATATTAGGAAACATCGAGGTAAACAGGAGTGACGAAAACAGACGACTACTTCATAAACAAATTGTTCAGAAAATTAAGAGCAGCAAAATTGGCAAAATACAAGCAAAGTACACTGACAAAATGGACATGACTGAAGAAATGAATCAAAATTACGAATCGTATTTATTGATCATAAGCCTCTAGCAAAACCATCTGGTCTCTGGATGGTAACCAAAGAAAAAAAAGGGTAACCAAAGAAAAAAAAGCAGGAAGATAGTGATGCTACAATAAGAGTTATTACTGTTATTGTAAAAGTACACTGGCAAGGAGAAACTTTAGCAGTTGGTACATTGCACCATAAACTTTTAAAGTCCTCTTGGTAAGACAAAAAGAGAGGAAAGAAAAAGGCAACGTGGATAAAATTCTCAGCCAGGTCAGATTGTATGGGGGGAGAGGCAAATAAAAAAGGGGGAGGCCCAATGTCAGATTTGTAATGTTGAACTAGATTTTGTCCCTGTTGATGTCTGGAGGTTTATGTGATGGAGGTGTGCTGATGAAACATCACAAAGTTTTGGAACAATGAGACATCCTGATATGCTACTATTAAGGTAACTGCCAAATTTTCAACCTTTACAGTGCACAGATTTATGCTCGGGATTTTTTTTTTTTTTTTCAATTTTCTAAAATCCCACAGGGTTTCTTGACTACAGACCTACATGGATATTTGAATAATGTGTAAATGATTGAACACAACATGATTTTAAATGATGCATAAAAGATACAGTAGAGACACATTGTTGGTCACAAAGGACTTGATCAGATATTGTTCCCTCTTTACATGAAGAGTCGAAATCACGTATCTACAGCGCATTTGTGGCAAAGATGAGATATACCCATGAGGGGATCATCGGGAGGGAGCAAAAGGTTTCACATTCTACCTTGATGAAAGGATTGGATGCACTTTGTTTCAGCAGCGACCTTGCTGCAATGCAAAGAAATGAGCCTGTATGAATCTGTACATTAAAGGGAAATAGGGCGTTTGGAATACACCAACATGACGTTCTAAAGAAGTAGCTTTAGTCATTATTAAACCATTCCGTCTCATCAATAAACGTCTGCGAAAGCTTTATCTCCCCAAAACATTATGCATGTGATGAGTAACGGAAGATGCATCATTTGAATTTTGAAAAGTTTCGGTGAACAAATTAGTGTTGAGCAACAAATAACTTTCTATCTGTGAGAAACTTATTTCTTGAAAAAAAGACTACTGTCCTTCCTTATTTTGAATAATCTATCATTCTGCATTGACAAACATTGGTTTTAAAAATATGGATGTTTTCTGTAAAACAACGCCCTATTTCCCTTTAATGATGACACTGCCTGGCCACATTTAGGATACTCAGAGGCAAAAATGAACAAGAGCCCAAGGGCACTCTGGTTCCTTGCACAGATGGAGAGCACAATGTTAATTATGAAGTAAAAGGGAGCATATTGCATTATTTTGTACGATACCCTATATGGTCCATTTCTGACCATGAACTCTCACTTTTGTAACATAAAATCTGTAGAGAGAGAAACATATTTCATGCTTCTATAAAATGGTCCATTTCAGACATTGGACCCCAAACATAACAAACATGCACCCACATGGAAGCACTTCCATAGCACTAATGTGACCAACCATCAACAGATTTACATACAATCTGTAAGAAAAGGAGTATTTGCATGATTTCACAACAGCCTAGGGGCACTATGGTTCCTTGTACTTGGAATATACATACTGTAAAATGATATGCCTGAGTTCATAAATATCAAAAAAGCCATTTCAATTAATGCAATGAATTGAAGATGTTGATTTCTGCAATATACAGCAATATCCCATTCATTTTACAAAACACAAACAGCTGTGCATTTCTCATTTCAAGAAGGGGCTCTGCAAATTGCAATATGGCTTATCCCATCTATGCCCCTTTAAAGTCCAATAGACTGATAGCATGCCCTGCAGGGAACTACTGGGGTCTAGTTTAAACAGGGAGTTGCTAGAGCAACTCCCTGGTTTAAACTGGTACGAACACCAACTGACTTATTTTCTTTCATTGTTACCTGCCCACCTCACTTATTGAAAAGACACTCATGTGAATGCACACATTAGCACTCAGGCACGAGGAGGTAAACTGATCTAGTCAAAACTTGTCTGGTGTGACCACCTACAGTAGTGCAAACAACACTGCTTCTTTTTCATTTGATAAAGAAACTGCTAACTCAAGCAGTACTTCCATGATGCACTGAAGGGGGACTGATGGTACATATGAGCATCCATAGCATAACAAGGTTTTCAGACTTTTTCTCCCCAGTTCCCCCTGGATGACCTTTGACCTCCACCAAAAACAATAGGCCACACCTTCTCAATATGGCGAACCTACATACTAAGTTTGAATTTCATCTGACTTTCACCTGTTGAGTTAGAGCGTACCCAAGCAAAACAAACTTTTGCCTCCAGTGCCCCCGGATGACCTTTGACCTCCACCAAAAACAATAGCGTACACCTTCTCAATATGGCAAACCTACATACCACGTTTGACGTTCATCCAACTTTCCCCCGTTGAGTTACAGCGTACCCAAGCAAAACAGATTTTTGCCTCCAGTTCTCCCACATGACCTTTGACCTCCACCAAAAACAATAGGGCAAACCTTCTCAATATGGCAAAGCTACATACCAAGTTTGACTTTCATCGGACTTTCCCCTGTTGAGTTACAGCGTACCCAAGCAAAACAGACTTTTGCCCCCAGTTCCCTCAGATGACCTTTGACCTCCACCAAAAACAATAGGGCACACCTTCTCAATATGGCAAAGCTACATACCATGTTTGACTTTCATCGGACTTTCCCTTATTGAGTTAGAGCGTACCTAAGCAAGTGTCACAAATGCACACACACACACATACACACACACGCCAACCTGACTGCATATGTTCCTTTGCTAACGCAAGGAACCAAAAATAAAAACTCTGTGACAGCACTGTATAAAAGACAGAAAAAAGAACAAAAAAAAAGGAGAAAAACCGAAGCACTGTGATGTGCCTTTAGACAAGATACAGTCAAAACACTGTGACTGTGCTGTATAAAATGTATTAGTAAACACATTGTGACTGGCCTATCCGAAAGACAGTCAAAAAGCCAGAACTGCACTGTGTAAAATGTATGTGTCACACACTATCGACTACTGTGTACAAGGTATAAAACGAAGCACACTGTGACTGGCTCCTTTCGAAGACACAGTCACGGCAGTGTGACTGCACTGTGTAGGTCAAGACACTGTGATTGGCCTTCTTAAAGGATATGGTTGAAAACACTTTTGAATGCACTTTGTAAAAAATGTATCAGTCTGAAAACAGCGACTGCACTTTGTAAAATGTATCAGTAAACAATTTAAAAAACACTTTGACTTTCAAAAACACTTTGACTGCATTATGTATTATTCATCTGTCAAAACAATGTGAATGCACTGTAAAAAAAAATGTACTACTGAAGCACACTTTGATTATTTTGTTCGACGGACACAGTCGAATCATTGTGACTGCTCTGTCTGAAATGTATCAGTGAACACATAGTGACTGGCCTTTCCAAAAGAGACAGTCAAAACTGTGTGACAGCACTGTGCCAAATGTACGAGTAAGAAGTGTGACTGTTCTGCGTGAAATGTGTCAGTGAACACGTAGTGACTAGCCCTATCCAAAAGATAATACAGTCAAAAGTAGCGTGACTACACTGTGTACAATGTATCGGTCGAAACAATGCAACTCCCTCAAAGAAAAAAAAATGTCAGTCATATCAATGTAATTTTTCTATAAAATAGATACAGTCAAACGATGTGAACATGTAAAAGTCACAGTCCTTCATTATATTCTATGTCGTTTTTAGTATTGGTTCTTGTGCAAGCCATATCAATCTTGGAATTCCATCCAAGTATCGCCCATTTACGGCATTCGTGAACACAATGGCAACGGTGACCAGCAGATTAAACAAATTTACTTCCTGGTGGTACCTTGTATTTGTGAATCAGTTCATCTTACAGTTCAAAGTCAGCAACTTTCTATCATAACTTGTGATTCTCTTGTGAAATCATTCTCGGCAAATCTACGAGATTACTTCCTGTATGAAACCATGAACAACCCCCGCAACTCGGTGGCTTTAGAATTTAACATGACTGAGCTATAACAGTTATCTGATTTGCCTTCACTCAACCACTTTCAGAACACATCTTAACGTAACTGGTATAATTTTCCACTGCATCCTCGCTGACCCTTGACTGCACTCCCATGTCCTCATTGTTTAATACCTCTTGTTTCAGGCTCTGCCTACAGTGTGATGCATCCCCTGGTTTCCAAGTAAGAGTGGGGGGTGGGGTAAATGGTAGGGCAGGAGAGAAACCTGATCATGACAGACTGTTGGGAGGCTGCATGAGTCAGACAAGTGATGAGGTCAATCATAGACAGAAATCATGCTGGTAGGGGAAGACAATAACTACACAAACAGGACATGCTGAATGGAACTGAGGTACCCATCTGAATGAAACCAAGGCAGCCGGCTGATGTAACCGAGACACCCATCTGAATGTACCCAAGGCAGCTGGCTGATGAAACCGAAGCACCCATCTGAATGTAACCAAGGCAGCCGGCTGATGTAACCGAAGCACCCATCTGAATGTAACCAAGGCAGCCGGCTGATGTAACTAAAACCGTTATCTGATGGTTACCAAGGCAACCACCAGATGTAACTTAGACCATTATCTGAAGGTTACCAAGGCTGCCATCTGAGGTACCTGAAGCACCCATCTGAATGTTACAAAGGCACCCATTTGAATGAAACAAAGGCACCCAAGTGAAAGTAACAAAGGCACCCAACTGAAAGTAACAAAGGTACCCACCTGAATGAAACAAAGGCACCCAACTGAATGTAACAAAGGCACCCACCTGAATGCAATAAAGGCACCCAACTGAATGTAATAAATGCACCCACCTAAATAAAACAATGGCACCCAACCGAAAGAAACAAAGGCACCCCCCTGAATGAAACAAAAGGCACCCAACTGAATGTCACAGAGGCACCCATATGAATGAAACAGAGGCACCCAACTAAATGTAACAAAGGCAACCATCTGAATGTAACCTCAGTTACATAAGTGTGCCATATTTCAAACTACCACAAGTGCTAATAGTAACGACACATGAGTCTACTTGTACTACGTGAACATGGTGTAGCTGAAGCAGGTTCAGACCAGCATCAGGAAGCAAGGAGTCCTGGAGGAGCAACCCTGTTGGTGGTCTGTAGTGCCCCTGATCCAATGTAGCAGAGGGATGCATGTGATGAAAAGAATACCAACAATGCTGGACCAAAGACCAACTCTGACCCTTGAGTGTTGGTCAGAAGGGGCACTAAATCAGAAATTTGAACAAACCAGATGAGATGCCCTGCTCTATATGTAAAACTGTTCTTAGTGCAGATTAGAATAAGTGGACTGAAAGCAGCCTTGCCGAAACTTCAAACCACTTTCAGGTGTGTTTTTGGTGGGGGAACAACAATTGTTGGGATATTGCTTCAATACCATGGGTCCGGATTTCTTATCACCTGAGACCATTCTCACAAGAGATAGTTGTCAAAGCCTTCTTAGGTTCATTATCAACTTCAGAAAATGCCTCCAGGGCCACGATCTCCAAAATGTTCGAGTTTAAATCTTGACCCATTGGTGAAAACCTTCCAGGGACTAGACATAGCCTGACAGACTATGAAGTACATGGACTATAGTAGTTTGGGAGCAGCTGGAGTTGACATAGTGTCACATACTGTGCAGGTAGCAAAATAAATGTTAGCTATGATTAAGAGTCTAGCAAAATTTTCAGAGGGTTGCTGGAGTTGAAGGAGTAGAAACTGGAGCTGGGATAGTTCCACCTGGTGGCTGAGCCTCTCCTCAGAAATGCAACTGTCCCACAATGAGGACATTCTTCTAAAACGAAATCCGGAATTCTTGTTACAATCCATTAGGAACCGGAGATGGATGATGTTTCCATACACTGATTCAGCAGTTTAAACCTGAACAGGTTGAAGTCTGCTATCACAATGTAGAGGGTGCTCAACATGTGCATACTATTGGTTCTGATGTATAGAGCAATGATACAGAGAATGGCAAAGGGAGGAAGTCAACGCTATACAGTAACTATAACAACTACAAGCATACCAGAAGCTGTTTGAATACCCTTTAAACTCAAACCATGACAATGCCTAGAATCAAAGCTCTGAGTCAAAGCGCAGGAAGTTTCCAATCATACGTTGAACAATAATCTGCTGCATTTATTTACACTACTGTCAATCTAATCCCAAGCACTTGAACTTTTCCTCCTTCAGTCCTGAACGAAGACGTCTGACCCACATAGATGGATGCCAAGATTTGAACACCTTCTGCGGCTTGGATTGCAAGGTCAAGGAAAACAGCATCAAGAATGACGTTACGCAGCAAGGTGGCTCACAGTCTGAAAGACTGGAAACTTCGAAAGAAGATTTACAGATCAGTGTAATGCCACAATACTGGTTAATTAACACAGGTTCAGGACGATGTCTTACCAAATTTTGGTTGGGACAAATATGTTTGTGCTTCCTAATTTCTGTCTGTAGATAACTTTGTATACCAGATATATACTTCTACAAGAACCATAATTGTCTGAGTTATACTTTCATAAACCTTTATTGCATTAGAGGTGAAGTAAAATGTCACATTAGTTTCAAATCACAAAACAATACACCAAAATAAACTTATGCACCAATACCAGTTCAAAAATGAGCTGCATTTTGCTGCAAAATTGTTTTGGTGTTAGAACGAAAAGTTAAGCATGGACCACTTTCACCTGGGACGGATGACGAGGTGGTTCAAATGGTAAATGCTACATTCCTTACAAAGACAAAAAGGGTAGGACAAAATGGTCTACTGTTTTGAAAACTCTTTTGCAATCACTTGAAAGGTGAATTCAAGCACTGCTTGGATGCCATACAGACTTCATAGATGGATCTGGAGTGACTCTTACAGCACCCTAAGATGCTCTTGCCACAAACCTACGTTAGCTCGAACGTTCGCACAGGTCGGCAAACCGCCTAGGTGGGTTGCATCAATCACATCAATAGGACCGAAGGAGGAAACGTACGTACGTACGTATGTCTTCGAAATAATACAGGGAATCCAAATCACATGGGTTCATAGCGCTCGTGGAAGCTGGGCATAAAACTCTGTTATCCACTGCTCAATTTTGCACATTGCGACACATCTCACGAGAGCGTCGACCGGTGACGGCACCCGGAGAGACCGGTTTTCACTGAAAGCAGGTGTTCTTTCATTGATATCACAGGAAGCATTTGCATATTCATATACAACCTAGGTGGAGTTGCAATGTGAGACTGTAATGTAATACTAGATGTGAAAGATCAGACACATCTACCCCCACATATTACATTATACGGCTAGGAAAGACGTTTCCTGTTATGAAAGATTCAATGTTACGCGATGACCTCAAAACTGCCCTCAGCCGTGGGGGCTTGCAAAAGTAGAAACAAATGCCACACTGTACTGGCCAACTTGTCATCAGATTTTATCACACCCACAAGCCCACTCAGGGGATCATTAAATTCTGAAACTTGTGGGCAAAGATAAGAGGTCTTTAAACTGGCAGACTGTGTCATTTAGACTGCATCAATTTGTTACCATGAAGAGATAAGTGATTTGATAGGTCTTCAGAGGTTTTAGTGCCTGATCTGCCCAGGAGTTACCAAAGTGTGTGCTCAAGCTGGATACAACTACCTTGATCTGACATTGTTCCGCTCATGAGACCAAGGGCGTCAAAATGTCACAGAAGGAAGTCCTACTTGTAACAAACAGTCTTTAAATGCCTCGTGACATCAAATGGACACGAGCAATGACGTACGCCTCGTCAAAATTTGCCGTTTAGCACCTTTCAATCTATGGGGAACGAGAGGTCAGGAAATTGAAGTAATAACTAGTACTATGGCCTCTATTAAATGTAAATTAGCCCTTGTAAAGTAACAAACATCTAGGCAAGGATTTAATCAATCTGGCATCCTCTAACGCCAGATGCAATTATTTTTGTCTCTTCACCGATTGCTTCTACACCAACGTATCTGATTTACCCATTCTGAACTCACTACATTGTATATTATCTGTGTTTAGTCAGTCCAGCGAACCAAAAATTGCAAATTGCCGTTGTATTGCGAGTGTCACAAGAATGGAGGACTATACGCCAGTAAGTACATAACAAGAGCCCGTGGGCACTGTGGGTCCTTGTGTGAATATGCTTTAGTTGTGAACCCAGCCTCCAATAAAGAGGTCTGAAATTGCAGGGCAATGGTAAAAATCAAGGTCATTTAGCAGTCTTCCTGTCATATATCAAAGTCTGCATATACCATTGATTTTTTCTTTTTTGGAACCATCAATTGAGATCAACCAGGTTCTGATGACGAGGATGGAAGAATTACTTCATTCCCATTTACTAAAAGTACAGTACAATAGTTTCGTGTCTGTGCTTGTGTACCTTCTGTACGGAAGCAATGATATATCACTTTCTGACCTTTTGACCCTTTCATATTAATGAGGTTAACTTTACTCTGTTTTCTCTTCCTTCCAATCTATCATATCCTGAAATTACATCACTGTTTGAACGTTGGACACCTGCTTATAGCAACCCACAGAAATGGATTTTTATGCTGCTGGTGAGCCCAAACCTTTGACCTCTACCAAAAGAAATAGGGCACATCTACACAATGTCATACACATACACACAAAGTTTGAGAAAACTTGGACAGTTGATTGTTCAGTTACCATGCAACATACCTCACATTCTTAATGATCACATACACATACATATGCACACATACATACATACACACACACATACATACATATGCCGACCTGACTGCATAGGTTCCTTTGTCAACACAAGGAACCCCAAAATAGCCCATGATCTTCACACAGTATCATACAAAGTTCACACCTTTTCGAGTGCTCAGCCTAACAGTACCCCTGCGGGAAAACTCTACTCATCAAGTCATGTTGCATCATGCACAAAAAGCCTCCCTGAGTTATGATTTTGACACAGGAAGAAAAGTTCTGTGAGTAGGTGAACAATAATCATTACACACTGAGTATTGTTATCAAGGAATTGACTGTGGTGAAACCTGTCTGTGTATCTGTTGTTACACCTGTCTGTGTATCTGTCATTACACCCGTCTGTGTATTTGTTGATAAACCTGCCTGTGTATCGGTCTACATGAAAATCTGGAATGCTTGCTTTCTTAAAATCGTTCATGACTCTTTTTTGAACGTTGTTCAGTAACACAATGAGTGTTTTTGTTTACAATCCCTGTTAAGACATTTTGAAAAACAAAACATGTTCATTCAATCTGCTTCCCTAGATCTGATAGATATCTCCATTCCTCTGCTGAGTGGGCTCGTTGGTCTCGAGCGTTCTCCAGAAGTTGATGTAACCAGGGCTGACCAGAGCTTCCATGTCTCAAAACTCTTTCAAAATTGGTGATATCACTATACCCTAGTTTGCCAGGACCTGTATACTTACAGTATGCTTCAAATGCTGATAGTAACAAGTCTAGACCAGAGCCTATGTCACAGAAATCCTCCCCAAGTTGGTGAGATATCACTCTACCCAAGGACACCGGAGCTTGCCTCTAATCAACTTTCCATAGAAGCTGATGATAACCTGACTAACCAGTATATGTATGCCCTCTTGAAGGTGGCAATGTCGCTGTACCCTAGCTAACCAGGGTTGGCATCTTTTCAAAGTTTTTCTTCAAATGAGCGATGATCTTATAATGTAGCTAAACAAGGGGTGGATGACTTTACATGCTCACAGTGTTGGTGATACCACTAGATAGTAACGTCTTTAACTATTCAAAGCTTTCTATTAATCAGCAAGATCGCTGCACTCTAGATGACCAGGACCTGTATGTCTATAATGTCCTCTAAGAGTTGGTAATATATCACTACACTGACACTAATCAGGATTTGCAGTTTGTGATATTACTGCACCTTGGAATTATCAGGGACAGCATGTGTTCAATGCTCTCCTCAGCTGGGTGGTATCCATATAATGTAGTTAACGTGAGCCTGCACATATTCAGTGATTATCTGTTATGGATGGCATTTACTTCAACTGACCAAAGCCTGCATATTTCCAACATTTTCTCTATGTGTGAGTGGCATGCCCATCCACAATGTTTCCCTACATGAGAGTAATTTCATTTAAATTTTACTTCTACAGCCTCTTTGTCCTCTTTCTTCTCTGTAAATATGTTTGACGGGGCATTTCCCTCCAGTGAGTGAATAGTGCACAACATTTTGGCTGATGGATGGGTGTTGTTTTCAATGTTTCTCTCCAGTTCAGATGCACATTCCTTACTGAGTCCAAAGGCGGCCCATATGTTTTCAATATTTCTCTAGCTGTGGGATGATTCTGGCATATGCCGGTTACGTACCTCAGCTTGGCTGAAAACAGCACGTTGTGTTGACTGATTCTGTAGGTCTGAGTAATCTTTCTAAAGTCTGACTAACCAGGATCGGTCTTCATCTTGAAACATCTCTCAGTTTCAGTGCTTTATCTCTTGGAGACTGGCATTTCTGGAATTTTTCCTCGGTGTTAGTGATATTGCTTACTTTGTCTCTAACTTTTAGCGATATCTCTTAGCTCATCTCAAGATGTTACGTAACAGCTCTTTGTTTGTCCCCAGCTTTAATGCTACATATTAGCTGTTCTGTAGGAGACAGTGATACTCTTTAAATTGTCCCCATGTGTTAGTGATATTACTTAGTTTGTCTCTGTGCTCTAGTGAAATCACTAAACTCATCTCCAGATGCTTAGTAACATCTCTTATTTTGTCTTCAGGTTTAGTGACATCTCTTGGCTGGTCTCTGGTTTGAGTGATATCTCTTACCTTGCTCTTGGGGTTTTGCAATATCTCTTAATATGTGTTAGTTGACTAAGTCTTTGTTTCCAGATGAGTGGTGTCTGTTACCTTAACAAACCAGCAAACTGTCTCTGCTCAAAGTTTCACTAGTGAAGGGTAAAACCGCAGGTGCTTCATACCATTAATGTTTCACAAGACTGTGGGTTCTTTCACATTTGCCAGATCACATTTCTCTGTCATGTGGGTATTGTCTCATCTTTGCTAGCTAGAACCTTGATGCATTAAACATCACATGAGAGCAAGTGCAATCTCTTGACTGAACAAGCTCCTGTTTTGATATTTTTATAAAATGTGGATGATTTTGATGATGTCTATCTTACCTTAGCTAACCAGGCGGCTTCATACCACTTGCTGTATGTCTGTAAATACCTGCAGGCATCCAAACCTTTGTTGATGAGGCTGAGTAGTTGAACACCCTCTGATGACATAATACAAAATAAGATCAGAATGTGAAAAATACCTCGTGACTTCAATCTCTTCTTTCAGGTTGACTGTTTGATGTAAATCAAGACTTTTCTGCACCCATAGATGTAAGCCTTCAGTATGATCACATAGTTAGCTGTAAACATAAAAAATTTGTCAAGCACAATGCTTGCAGGATGCTGAAATAGGGTTCCATGAGGCAATGTGGAAAAGTCTTTCCCATTTTACAGACAGAAAAAAGTGTCCATTTGTCCCTTACAGGTATATTAGTGTCCCTTTTAGGGTAATAGTGTCCACAGAGGCCTAAAAGTGTCCGATATGGGGGGTGATAGTGTCCCTTAACAGTGTCGATATTATAGCTGTAATAAGGTACCTTAGAGGTGCAATTTCATGTGTCACTTGGACAATCCTTTCCAACTTAAATATTGTCACTAGCGTCTGTGGCATGCGAACTCTACATAAATCAATGCAAATATGAACGCATATCATTGCTACTTCACACCAAGTGACTGACAGTGAAATGTCAATAATTAGGGTTTAATTATAATCCTATTGTTCATGTGATCAAACTTAACAAATAGTAACAAATCAATTGTTCCTTTCATTGCAGACAGTATGCCCTCAATCATATCATCATATCGGCCTAATTCCTCTCAGATTGTTTTAATGTTTATCAGAAGTTTTGAAACACTGGGATAAAAACTGAACAATAAATGCATACATTCTGTGTTTTAAACACTGAGGACTGACTTAAAATGAAAAAAATCTCTGTGGGCATGCCTGAAGGAACTGTTCTTCTTTTTAATGCTAAGCAGCAAGTTTTAAATTTCATCATGCAAATGTCATAAGTTTTTCCACACTTTGCAAACGTGAAATAATTTAGGAAAGAAGTACATCATCGAAAATTTGCAATTGTAGAACTTTTGCCAGTACTGTAGATCATTTGTGCTTTTCATAAGTCACTATTTTGTGAGTGTTTATACCAGTGACTGAACTGTAAATTATGAATCTGGTAGAGACCTGTGTGGCATCAAGCACTGAGACATAAATCTCATTTTGCAATTACTGATATGTTGAATTTGTAAAGATGAATGGTACACAAATTACACAAAATAATTTAGTGATGTACTGAAGAATAAATTCAGCATAAATTTTGGGGAAACGGTTAAGATGTTTCACTGATGACTTCTTCGTCCTCTGTCCAATCGGTGAAAAGATAACAGGAGAAACATAAACGATTACAGGCAGCTGGTAGGCAGCTTGGAGAGGATCTATGATCCATTCATCGATCGAACAATCAACTTTACTGACTGACCTGTTAGTTTGCCGTTTGCAATCAAGCTGGTGGCGACAAGTTTGATCGTGCTCTGCGAGGCACTGGTGTCCTGAACGGTGGTCACTAGACAGGCTCGCAGCAAGTCCAGGTGGTAGTTATCGTTATCCGACTCCGTTTCTAAAAACAACTGCACCGCCCTCTCGTTCTGAAAGGTAAATAGAAGACATTAATCTCTGTGATAAGTTATAACTGTTGGCTTAGTACATTGACGAAAACCCACCATAGGTTTTAAAGTTTCCGGCTGTGTGTGCACCATGTTTTAACTTTCGGCCACCAAAAATGTAAACGGCTCAACGCGCTGCTCCTTTTTCGTCGAGGACATCGCCTCACTTCTTGGAAGAAAAGATACTTGGCTACGGACATTTCAATTTTCTCTATCATTCCACATGACTATGTGTTTGAAGTATCACATATATCCTAACACAAGGCGACTTTAACAGGAATATATTGCTAAACCAACTTACATATGTAACTGACGATGTCAAATAAAGTGTGACTATTTCAAATCAATGAGTAATGACACACAGACAAAGGGCAAACTTGTGGATGTAGTCAGTGTTGACTGTTTATCCTGTTTAACTGTATGTTACCCTATTAATCCCAATCCCTACTTTTCCAAGCCACCTTTATCCCCTCCCATCCAAATCCCCACTTTCGTCACCATCTTTGGCCTACTATATCCTAGATCCCAACTATTCCTAGCCTATTTTTGCCACACAACACTGCATGTCAGGCTTATCTCATCACACTTACAATTTTTCATGACCTATGCACACTTTACACCAAATTTTTTTTCCCCTTACGCTAGGCAAATCGTTTACCATGTTTATACATGTTATATAGACCGATCACTGACTTCCGACACAAACAAAGAGATTCGCGAAGTTCTCTGTGCATCCCTGTCGACATATCAATTATGGGACACGTGTTTTTGTTTCCTCTCTGTGTGTAAGCTAGAAATTAACAAGCTACCAAACAGCAAATTCTGCATACCCTGTAACAGACTGTCACAGAAGGGAAAAACTAAATTATGTAGGATATGCCTGTATTTCAATCAGCAGTCAATCTGTGTCCAAAATGAGGAAAGCAAATGTTTTATCAACTGCCACAGCTATTTGGGCAAATTCTAGTGTAAACTGAATGCTACCAATCTGTTTCCTGTTTTTGATGGTAACTTGAGGTTACCATTCAAAAATATTATAAACATTCTCTGACAACCTTACTCACTTCCCCCCAGCAGACTACAAATGAAAGATTCTGTCAAAGGGAGAACAACAGATGTTTAGGTGTGTTAAAATTATGTCACGTTCACCGGCACAAATGTATAAGAATGGTGCAGAAACAAGATGAATCTAGGTTCATTTGGCAATGCAGAAAATGTATAGTCATACTGTATGTGGCCAATGCGGTTCTTTTGCCTCAAGAACCGATAAAGTCATTTTTACTGAATGCATCGAGCATGAGCTGATATGATATAGGTACCATAAAATATGAAACAAACTTTATTCAACCCCCCACATGGAAAAAAAGAAAACAACATGAAGCGGGACAACAAAGCACAAGTACATTTACAAAAGTATGAAACTAGGAGTATGTACACAGATACATGAAAACAAAATTAAATAGGACTATTAAAAGTTAGTGAACGTTGCTGACTTGTTCACCATCCACAGTGAGTTGATAGAGTCTGTGGATGTTAAGTACATCCAATGCATCGATGCAGTCAGCGGAAACTTCCGATCATTTCATTTCATTCATTTCATTTATTAAAACCAGTGTAAATGGCAAGCATTCATAAAAAGGAGTACAAAAATATTCAGAAATCAAAACGGTGAAAATGTTACAACAGAGATTAGATGATTTGCAAAAGGTATACAAGTATAAAAGTAATGACTAAGATTGTTAGAATTTTGTAAATATGTAAAAAGGGAGACAATCAATAAAACTACAGAAGAGGTACTAAATTATCCGATTGGATGAGTACTGCAGCACTATAAAGAAATGAATTCTTAAAAAGTTGGATCCTATATTTTGGCAAGATGGAGGGATTTCTTAGATTTCTTCTTGATTTGTCTAAAAGTTCAATAAGAGGTACATGAAGTAAGTGATTATTGTCATTTTTAATTTTAGGCGTCATTCTTGTAAATTCCGTCTTAGCAACTGCATTCACATTTCAGGGGAATTAAGCTGCCATACTGATGCGGGGCTGATGTGGTTGGTAAATGGTCTTGTTCACTTTAGACAAAGAGTTAATGATGCTCTTCACTAAAGTCAAAACAATCATGACTAGTATAGTGAGTAGGTGTTGTGCACCATCATCACTGCAGCTCAATGCAAAAGGTGAGTCCATGCAGTTGGCGCACATCTTCGTTCACGACAATCCACAGGCTGATGTAATTAGTAGATGGTGCTCTTCGCTTTAATAGTTCAGGCGCATTCATACTTATACTGGCATAACGTAGTGTGTAGGTGCACAACCCTGGATCACCATTAGTGCAGTTCAACAGATACAGAGAGTTAATGTAGCGAAGGTCAGTGGACGCCGCTCCTACACGGAGGTCGATGCAAACCACAGAGAAGCCATCAGGTGATGAGATGTTGTACACCCATTCATTGTTGTAGCTCAATAAATACAGTTTGAGGTGATGCAGATACTGGATCATGTTGTCCATGTGAAGGTCAATGAGCTGATGTTGCTCTTCACTTGAGTCAATGTCAAACTACGGGTGAGTTAATATATCACTTACCATTACAATGCAATAAATACCGGTGAGTCTATGTAGCCAAGGGATGTTGTTGTTCCACCCTTTACTCACCCTCTTTTTCAATTTAACAAAATGACCATCAATATAAAGGGAAGTTACAAAATTCAAACTGCAAGAAGTTCAACCAGAGGTGTTTCCTTCTTTTTAGGGGGAGGGTTGGGGGAGGTGGGGTGGTGTAATGACTGGTTTAGGCTAGGGTTTTTCTGGCAGTGGGTGGGGGTGGGAATTGGCATGGGATAGAGGAAAGATGCCTGACTTCACAATTTTTCTGACTTGCTTTTACTTCTTTGCTTCAATGGAAAATACTGATGGCATTTGTAACATTATCAATCACAACACAAACCAATATCCAATGAACCCTCCTCATGTACTAAATCACAAAGCTGCGAGTCATCCCATATTTCAACTTCATTGTATACTATTCTATGCTAGTAGGACCACTTCACAACAGACTGAAGGTTTTCCACTGAGTGGGTATCACCATCACATGGCAACTAGTACCAAGCAATGATGCGATGTGATACCAGCATACACACCGGACAAAACGGATAAATTTATGACAAAACGAGGACTGCAGCCTCAATCAAGGTTCAGTACCCTATTTTACGTTTAAATCAATATGTCAAACATAAAAAGGTGATTCAACCTTTCTGAATCTGAACGATTCTGCTGGCTGCGGAAGCAACTTGCAAGCAAGCAATTACAGATATAATAAAATTATTTTTTATGCAATCATTATCCGTCTGCTTTCATGACACCAGCAAGGTTTTCTTTGTAGAGAACAGTCGTTCCTAGTGCAGGGAAAGAGCTTGATATCTTAGTTTCTTTGTAAGTTGTGAATTCCTTTGTTTCAATGAAAAGTACTGATGATGTTTTTGTAACATCAACAACCCCAACCAATATCCAGTGCCCCTTCATGAACTAAATGCTTAGAAATTACTTGTCATACCATCTTTCAAGTTCACTGTATACTCTCCCTATGCTGGTAGGACCACTTCAAAATGGACTGAAGGATTTCAATAGAGCTCTACCGACAAGAAATGATGCAAATATGATGCTGCCAGCATACATACTAAACACAGAGATATAGTTATATTCAGATATATTAAAATTACTTTTTTAATGGTATAAAAGAAAAGTGATTCCTATCTTTTCTTACCTGTTCTCCCTTTCCAATAAGCCCTAAGCATCGCCCTCCAAAATACGTCACAAGTAACATTAATGTCTCCACCACAGAAAAGTTCTTGTACCAGTCTCAAGATAAATGTGCACAGATATGCAAGTACACAAAAATGGGTCTGGTTCCATATTGTAATATGGTTCAATGGAGTCACCACATATCAGAACAACAAACTCAGGAGTTATTTTACAGCACTACAACAAAATTAACAAAAATTCTGGGCAGGATCGGAGATCGACAATTAAACCCACAAGAAAACAAACTTACCCCAGGGGAAAGTATCCATCACCCCGATTAAGAATCACCGCCATAAAAGATACATAAAAATTGTGCTATGAACACCTATCGAGGCAAAGAAGTTATTGCAGTAATTGTTTTGATCCACTTATCCTGTAAGAAATAACCTAAATGAAACAATCCTCCTAAGGGCTGTTAGAGAAAAGGGATAATCTGGTATCTTACAGACTTCTCATTGGTTGAAGTGGAATGCATACCCGTGCAGTAAAAAAGTACAATTACATCTTGGTACGTATCACATGGTGAGACAATGGATAATTCGATTAAGCGGCAGAACGTATTTAGTAATCTACAGGCTGTGCACAGTTTTCGTTTTTCTTTGTTCACAGTTTTCGTTTTTCTTTCCGTTCTTGGCATCACATCCATGGGGTGATGTCTCTACTGTACTACATCAAGGCCACTTCAGATTTTCCAGTAAGGAAAATGAGTAAATATCCTCATTGGTAGAACACCTGTTTGATAGTCATGTTTGGGTTACCAGTAAAAACAAGAGAGAGCTTGACTTATACATTCTGCATGTGACTATTAAAAAGTGCTGATGCTAATATTGTCTGCCTTGTAAAACATCAAAACTACCATTATTTAGTCTTGTTTTATGTGTGAAATACTATACATCCATGAAATGATAATACATCCATTAAATTCAGATACAATAGCTAGCTGTCATTGGACTGTAATGATACTGTTCTACTATTTACCACTGCAAGCGAAGCTCTTCGTACTGACGTCACCTTCAGTTCTCTCTGCCCCCCACCCCACGGCTGGCAATTAATTGGAAAACACATCAACAAAGCGCCATTAAAGAAGGGTTTTTCTGCATAAAAGGTTCTAAATGAATGTTAAGGCTCATTATCTTTTCTGTTAATGGTGATTTTCCGTCTCTTAATAATACTTCTTAATGAACCCTTCAAGAGGTTAAAGCAGTATCTTTAAGTGGAGAGTACAAAAATGTATGTATGTAACAAACATAGTGACCTGCATGTGTACCTAAAGGGAAAAAAATTCGATGAGTGTTTGTATGTATCAAAAACACACTAACAAGTTTGTCTGCAACAAGCATTATTATGATCTTTGTATGCAAAAAAAAAAAAAAATTATACTGAGCAATTTGTGTGTAACAAATGTAGTGAGCTATTTGTATGTAACAAACATACTGAGCTGTTTGTTTGTAAGAAATGTGTTGATTATGTGTAACAAACATAGTGAGTAGTCTATAACATTGTGAGCTGCTTGTATGAAAAAAAAAAAAAACATTGTGAGCTATTTGTATGTAACCAAATATGTGAGCTGCTTGTATGTAACAAACATGGTGAGCTGTTTGCATGTAACAAACATTGTGTGTAACAAACATTGTGAGCTGTTTGTGTGTAACGATGTGAACTACTGTATTAAGCTTCATCGGTATAGCAAAGAAACTGATAGTCGGTATATAGGCAAGATATCACCAATATATAGAAATTTACGACCAGAAAATTTCACAAAACATGGACACACTGTTTTGTCAAAGGCATTGTCTATCGTTGTGCCTAGGATCATTAAAATTTGTGTTGATAATGCTCCTATGAACACTACCATTTATGACATTGTCAACCTTCTTTTGTTACAGAAAACACACTTCAAATTTCATATTAATTACACTGCAACTGATAGCTACAGGTAATTATGAAATCAAATTACTGAAATGCCTTGATAGGTTTTTCTTTCTAATAAATTTGAAATGTTCAATCTTGTATGCAACTTGCAACAATAACCAACTCCCTGGCCCTGCCACAACTCAGGTCATTTTTTTACGGCACGTCTGTAAGAACTAAAAAGTTTTTGCAGGTTCCCCCGGCCCACATTGAAATCAGCTTTTGACGCAAAAATTTCTTGGTAAACTTCCAACAACATTACTCAAGGTGCAGTGAACAGGCAGCAACCTGCAAGGCAGCGAATTTCCGTAGATAGAAACCGCCCCAAACGACATCAATATGATGTATGTATATATCCATATGAATACTGTACAGTTGCAAACTCAAAGAGATTAGAGGATTTGAAATGTATAATTGAAATGGGCCACTCACAAATACTGTAAGTTTGAACATTGGACCAAATAAGTCAGTACAGGTACAATGTGCATAGCTGGTGCCTTGAGCTGTTACACGTACACATTGATATGAGTGCAACACTGGCATCCTAGCACTATGTAAGTTGGAAGGAAAAATCTTGTGGGTATTCACTAGATTTTCTACATCAATATTTTGTTCTGGTATATCGTCGATTTTTTTTCTCTATATTGTTGTCAGAGTTTACCTTACACTGCATCATGTATGAATACTGCTTGGTTTTCTATGAGTAGGTTAGGCTACCAGTAGGGGAGATCAGGAGTGGGCACTATTGACAGGTGTTTATGGCATTCGCCTTGAGCAGTGTGAGCATGAGATGAGATAATTAGGTTGTGTGGTGTGAGAAGATCTGCCTTAGGACTGTTCCATTTTCGAACTCCAGGGAGAAGGAATTGACATTTCGTTGCGATAGCAAACACTGGGCATTTCTTTTCTAATTATCAATCAGTGATATATGGATTACTGACAATACAACATACCGATATTTTCAGTACATACCGATTTCTACTGTATATTGGTGAGTCAGAAGACACTATATCGATATCAGTGTGAAAATAAATACTATAATATCAAGTACATCCGTATACAGATGGAGCTTAGTTTGTACGTAACAAACGTAGTGAGCTCTTTGTATGAAACAAACAGTGAGCTGTTTGTGAGTAACAAACATAGAGAGCTGTTTGTGAGGGACAAACAGTGAGCTGTTTGCGTATAACAAACACAGCAAGCTATTTGTATGTAACAAACATAGTGAGATGTTTGTATGTAACATACATAGTGAGCTGTTTGTATGTAACAAATATTGTGAGCTGTTTGCATGTAACAAACATACTGTGATGATTGGTTGTAACCAACTTTAGAATGTTAATTGGGTGTAGGGAAGCTTAACAAGATGTTTCTATCTTAGAAAGCATGTTACAAAGTTGGTATGTTTGAACATTTCAAGATGCATGAAAGATATTAACGGGGTTGCATGTAAAAAGCATAATAACAGGGTTGTATGTAACATGCATATTTTGAGATTTTTGTCATACAAAAAACATATTGAGGTGTTTATATATGAAAAGCATATTACTATGCAGGTATGTAACAAGCATCGCTGATATGTTTGTAAGAAGCATATTAAGATGTTGGCATAATACAAGCATATTTGAACCTTGTAAGTGACAAGAAAACTAAATACACTTCATTAGGTCATACTTTTTAAAATTACATTAAAATAGACAGAGTTCATGCATGTGTGTAAAAAAATCATTATCTGCAAAGAGCAACCTGTCAAAGCCAGTCACAATTCATTATATACCTTAAAGTTACCTACGTCAGACAATTCAAATGCTTCACCTCTCTGACAGTCAGCACCCTAACCCAACCAAGTCAATGGCACAAATATCTATCATGATTTATAGCCACGAATGGATGACAGTTAATTTCTCTACCTCCAACCACAGCCTCTGTAAACTGCATTCCAGACACAAGGACATATTATTGCAGGAGATTCGTGCAAAGAGCATTGCACACCACACAGCTTCTGTGCAGACCCCTTTGCAAAACCTGTGGTTAGTTACGGTCATCTGAGGTCAATTTATCGGGAGGTCATCCCTGGCCGAAACTTGCTCCTTGAGGTTAATACGACCGATTTGTGGGAAAAACAAATTCTTGTTTCTTCTTCTTTTATAAGCCTGCATCGGTTGGAACAGTCTGCACATGACATCAGCGAACCACAAATGCATGCAATTCAAACAATCAACTTCAATAACTGAAACAGGTCACGAACTGAATGCTTTTGATGAAAAAGGAAAAGTGCCTAAAGCAATCTGCTTTTTTTTCTTCTCCTTTATTTACACAGATAGTTAATGTTTGCATAGCCTGCGACATATGAAATCAAATGAACGAAATGAAAGTGAAACAATCTACCAAGTGGCATGGCAAAACGACATCACCGACAGGACAATATGACTGGTACAAAACAGGTTCCGTAAGTGACTTTTGTACTTTAAGATCAAGAGGACACAATCAAGATTTGACAGGGGAGTGAAGACTGGCAGGTCAAGAGGAGGAAGGGAGGGAAGAATAGTTGGTTAAATGGTTTCATGTTTGGTGTGTCTGCCACAAATGACACGATAATATTGTAATTTTATGTTCTTTTCAATTGTTTCAGGAGTGTCTGAGAATTTTGAATTCGAAAGTTGAGGATCAGAGACCCTATATGGGCTCATCAAGGGCCCTATACCATGTTGATCGAGGGTGAACACCGGCGAGAACAGGAACCTACATAATCCCTCTCAGCACCACTGTAAACAGCTTTACTGAACAAGCCAAATTTGAGTACCCGGAAATTTTCCAAGTGGCTCCGAGGGGACTTGATACGGGGACCCAATGACTGCTAGGCGGTCACTCCAACCACCCAGCTAATTCTCCACCAAGAGAAGTGTGCTACAGACGGCCGACAATAAATTGTTAGTGTGGAAGGACATTGGGATGGCAAACATTGGATAGGCAGTGAGTGACAGAGAGCACTGGAATCAGTATAACTACTTAAACTTACAACACCCAATGTAGAAACACCATGCAAAGTACTGGGCCTACAACAACAGTGCATACGCAATACTTGACAAAAAGTACTGGTTATTATCTACTCAATACAAAATACACCGATACTCGAGACTGGAAAACACAACATTTTAATGACTTACTCGACATACAAGATACAGCGCTAGATACAATGAGTAGGATCTTTATACTGTACGTCTGGAGAAAAACAAAGCTTGCTGAACATCACTCAGATACTTGATAATATCAAGATACAATACTAGATACATACAATACCCATTGCACAACATTAATTATTGAAATGGGGAAAGAACTTCCCAATTCTAGTCTCAGCAAACTTGCAGCAAATCAATACAAAATCAATACTGCTGCTTTAAAGGAATGCAACTGGTTGCATAAGATTTACAAATTGAACAGAATTGGCTGGATGCTGTCTTCGCACAGGCCTCATCAGTCAAGGATTTAGCCACATTAGCGATTACTTGGTGATTCCCACTACTAAAACCTTGAGATAAACCAATCACACTTATGCATCTACGTAAAAATAGGACCAATCACAGGACAGGTATCATGAAAAGGTGGAGAGAACACAAAACCAACTATTGAGTCACATAACTTAATTTCTTTGTCAAATGACACATGTGAATGTGCACATGGATATCAAACAACTAGATCTGTCTGTCCCTAACCAAACGTTTCTCCGGTGAAACGACTTCATCGAAATGGAACAGACTCTTGACCTACTTCAAATCTGCAGGAAGCGAGAGGATCTGACTGTGTGAGTTTGGTCGGGGTCTCAAACCTGCATGCTCAGGATCAGATCCGACAATTTAGATCTCTCTCTCAGGACAGTTTGACACCACAACTAAGATTACGAAATGTAGTTTTAACACGCAGGAGGGTTAAAAAATCAGTCTGTGCATTCAATTATCATGGTTGAAGTGACCGTACCCAGTGACCACAGTTGGCATGTGATCACGGCATTATAACTAATTAAAATCATTGAGCTTCATTGCAAACACCATTGTGTGAATGTGCAGGGGGCTTCATCACAATGGTTCCAATGTGAGAGGTATCTGTGTTGATCCACCTAGTGTTTCCACATGGTAACAAGGCCCTAGAGATGTTTTGTGATTTCAGTACCTAACTGACTGACTGACTGACTGACTGACTGACTGACTGACTGACTGACTGACTGACTGCTGCCTGACTGCCTGCCTGCCTGCCTGCTTGCCTGCCTGCCTACCAACTTACCTACCTACCTACTTACCTACCTACCAACCAACTTACCAACTTACCTACCTACTTACCTATACTACTAGATAGGTCGATAGGTAGGTAAGTAGGTAGATAGGTAGGTACCTATCTACCTACTTACCTACCTATCCACCTATCTACCTACCTACCCACCCATATACATGTTGAAGATAAACACATACAGCTGTTGATAATCAGACAGAACCAGATAGAACAACATCTTTGATCCATCAGTTGCCTCATCTTAACAATCTTTAGAAAAGAGTAGACCCAATAAACTAGAATTTCCTTGCATTCCATTTCGTCCAAAGCAATGGCTTAAACGCTAAGAAAAATCAACTGAAAAAACAATGCACTTCCAAAAATAAGGAAACGTGACACTTACCTGACCGAGAAGAACGAAGTGTTCTGCACAACTGATGGTCTGTTCATATGAACCCCTTTTACTGTCATGGAAATTAAGTCTGTCCAGCTGATATTTCTGTAAGACAAAAACAGAATCAAACACAAACAAGTGAAAAACATGACATGGTTGACGATAACATCTAACTTGGACAGGTGATCTAGCCAGAGGATTCTGAGTTGTAGTGAACTGACAGAGTTGTGTGAATGTAGTGAACTGACAGGGTTGTGAAAATGTAGCGAATTGACAGTGTTGTGTAAATGCAGTGAATTGAGTGTTGTGTGAATGCAGTGAATTAACAGTGTTGTGTGAATGCAAACAACTGACAGTGTTGTGTAAATGTAGTCAATTGACAGTGTTGTCCGAATGCAGTGAATTGACAGCGTTGTGTGAATGCAGTGAATTGACAGCGTTGTGTGAATGCAGTGAACTGACAGTGTTGTGAAAATGCAGCCAATTGACAGTGCTGTGTAAATGTAGTGAATTGAGTGTTGTGTGAATGCAGTGAATTAACAGTGTTATGTAAATGCAAATAACTGACAGTGTTGTGCGAATGCAGCGAATTGACAGCGTTGTGTGAATGCGGTGAATTGACAGCGTTGTGTGAATGCAGTAAATTGACATTATTGTGTGAATGCAGTGAACTGACAATGAAGTGAATTGACAGTGTTGTGTGAATGCCATCCTGAGGAGAGAAGGGAAAATTATTTTGCAGATAGAGTATGCTGAGAGAGCAAATGGTGTAATGTTTCTTTGTATTTTTGAGCTAAATTTGTGTCAAGGATTAACCCCCCTACATAAGTGTTTGAAAACAAGTTTTTGACAAGTCTGCTTTTTGGCAAAGATTTTTCTTTTTTGATAATACATATTTGAATACTCAACAAAGTTTTTTGCAATGGAACCTGTGTTGTTGTTTTAACAGACTGTAAATTTTGTGTCTGCTGGTAATCTGACACTATGCTCTTCATTGCAGTTGGCTACAGTGGCAGCTACAGAGGGCTGCTACCTTGGCTAGAGTCCTGATCATAGTTAAGAAGATTGTTTACAACCAATCCTAAGGAGGGCGCACTGAGGTTTGTCAGAGTTTTGTCTAGTTAATTTCACTGGCCCTTTGCAATGATTGGTGAACCAGAAAGGCTGAAGAGGATGACAGGGTGGTTATCATTAAGGTCTAAGAAAATAGGTATATGTAATAGAAATAGATAACCAGAATGAAATCATGTAGCAATAAGCGAAGTCAAAACTCTGTTGAGACAAAAGGCATTCTCATGATAGCGCATAACACAAATCCAAAGGAAATTTCAGGACAATAAAACTCACAAACGGCTAAACAATGGAAAACGGTTTTCCGTTGATAATATCAGGTTATCTAAAAAAAATCAAATGGTCATTTTTACTTTCGTTTTCCCAAAAGATGTCGTTAGATATTGAACGAACAGTCTCGGGCCAAACGTGCATTTAACACGGCAAATGATGAAGGCAGAGCAGTTTTGCCATGCACGCAAGGACGCAGCTTATTACTGTTCAGCTTCGTTTGTTCACTGTGTGAGTAGTTAGTCTGATGTCATTCTGGGTCATCTATTTCTATGATACACATAAATTACACTAAAAAAAAAAACAATTGATACAATATAATCAATCAATCACTTTAAAATATCCTTTAATATTGTATAAACAAATGAGGCTAAACATATCACAGCATTGCAATTGCCTCAATATGCCAGAATTGCTATTTACTTGCTACTTGCTATCGAACTAAATCATCAACCTAGAGGAAACATTCGCTCCTTTCAGATGCATCAATGTCTGGTTTATCTTTTCCTCTTCCTACATTCAGTGGTTAAATGTACTTTTGAAACAATTAACAATATCACACAAAATAATTAAGAATGGTTTCAATGTCCTTAAAAATCAGCAAAAAAAAGTTGTCAAGTCTACATATCAATAGACTTGAGGGTACTTAACACTTCATAAACTTTATCTCCAATAAAACAATGTGGATGGTATTGAATTTGAAAATTATATGTCTTTTATCAAGTCAAATATGTCTAATAACTGTGTGGTTCTATTGAGTGTAAAAGAGTTCATAAAAAAATCAAAATGTTAACAATGTTTCCATATATCCTTGGAACTAATAGGCTTGGAGGAAGACAAAATGAAAACTGTTACACTGTGTCTCTTTTGATGTTTTTACAAACTTAAAGAACTTCAGAAATGCTCAATTTTGAAAAGGTGGACCATAAGTACATACTGCAAAGTATCACACTTTGCTTTCATTAACTTAGATATCGATGCAACACCATAAACTGTATTGTTTAAATTAAACTAACCAGACATGTTTAAAAGGTTTATGATTTTTCATCTACTAAGCTTGATTATAATCACATGTACTTTGATTTGACAAAATTGGATGATGACAATTGATTTATCACAAGAACTTTGAGAATTAGTTTCTAACGTACCCCACACACTCAGTTGACCAGTTAATTGCACATGACGAGTATATTCGTCATGTCCTAACCTTCACGCACTGAGTTACTCATCTTGTAACTATATGCACCAAACTGCATCACATGACGCCCAGCCAATCAACAATACACATTGGAAGATCATTTGCTGTGTACAGCGAATGTTCGAACCCTGTATTCTGTTCGCTAATTCCCAGGGGTGTCTTTTTATTTAGATGTTGATCAAGAATGTGGAAACCAGAAGAGCTCTAGAATGTCCTGCTAGACTTACAATTTATCCCCACACCGACAATGTAGAAGCACTTTCTTTCAAATTTCAATATTGCAATGTCCCCATCTATTACAAAAAGCAGATGTCTTGATTAAAGAAGAGTTGCAAAGTTTATGTGATTTGAATTTCGAGTTATACAGTGAGTCAGAAAATGACCGATAGGAATCATTTTTGCATGGGGCAAGTTATTTACAGCAAACCACTTCAGCCCCTACAAATAAGATAAAGACTCTGTCCTTTGCTGGTACTTACATCAAGAATAGAAGAAAAACGTGACGGCACATTTTTATGTTCACTATTTATAGTGTATTAAAGTTTGCTAAGAAAGACGTTTTTGCAAAGGTTTTTGGGTGTGTGAGACTTAGTTTGAATTATAATAAACAACCGAAGTCTGTCCCATTTATGTAATATTCAATCTTCTAAGCTATTCTAAGGATTCAGGCCGTCACCGAGCCACCAAGTTTGCATGATCCAATAGCCTCTGGTTGTCCCGTGGCCATTCTGGTCATCTGGGCTGACCTGACGACCACTACTTACGCTGCTGTTGTGACTTCATTGAGTACTACGTCCAGTGTGAATACCACGCAGCCCGGGTTTGAAGTGGTGGGAGGGGGGTAGGTTTTGACCCAAGCACAGCCACACAACCTGTGACTATTACATCCAAATACATCACTGAGGATCGCCACGTACCTTGTAGGAGGAGCAGTCGACGAGGATGTCGAAACAACGGTCCATGCTTCCTTCTTGAGTCAAGAATCTTTCCCGTTGTTGTTTTTCCCAGTCTTCGTTATCCTTCTCTTCCGCAGACGCAATCTGAACGGAAAAATTGGATCGTGGGTGGTGGGGGGTGTCGAATATGTTAAAGGTGAAAGACATAACCTGAAAGTCATTTGCAACCAGAGATGACGAGTAAGAGAAAAAATAAAGACGGAAAGAAACAAGTTTGATTCATGAAAAGTAACAATGGCTGTTTTTGTTTCTATGGCGATGTTTGCGTTATGAATTTGTTTCACTATCATTCTGTTTGTTTTCAAAATTTGTTTTAATATCATTGCATGGAACACAGGACACAAGAATGGAGTACATTTGTATGGGTAACAAGTATTCTGATCAAGTATTCTGATTTTCCCAAAAGACGAACGTCCAAAACTTAAACAAAGTACCCTTCATTAAATCACCATTCCATTAAAATATATGGAAATTGTTGCTTTTCTATACCTGCTGAAATTTCAAGCAGTTTCCTTATTGGGTTTGTTTGGATACCAAATATCACATTTCCATTTTGTGTCCAAACTTCTCAACGAATGGAAAGAAAACATGTTTGTTCCATGATCTCATAGATACACAAACTTCTAGATTTCCTGTTGTTGTGATTCCTCATTTTAACAAAATTAAACAAACTCAATATCCTGGCACAACTTATCTCTAAGCATGAATGGCATTGCTGACAAATTTAGTGATATTTTTTTTCTTTTTGGGGGATTCCAAACTTACCAACCGCACATTTGAGACTTTTCGCCAGCCTTTCTAGATGGCTTTGTTCAAAGCATGATCGTTTTGTCACACCCACGGCATTTTGCTATTTGCATTAACCAATTGCATGTCAATTGACGTGTGATGAACTTACCAAATTATGATAATTTTGTCTTCAGGAAAGCTACATCATTTACACAACTCAAATCCACTAAAAATCCGGAAAGTTTTAAAATTTCTCAAGTTTTGCTGGATGATTTGAGACCCATTCTGAACAAATCTGGTAATTTTAGACCATTTGTCTGCTGGTGTGAAAATGATGAGCGTTTCCACCAGGTCCAAAATCTTTCCATTGTTGGCTGGGTACCAGTGCACAAACACAGCAAACAACAACTGTTCTACTACGGTGGTAATTACTTCAGCCTGACTCAGTTTACACACAGCACTCACATCCGACGCCATGACCACAGGCTGGGTTGCGAAACATGAACGATCACAACGAATCATATCTGATGTGAGACAAACACGCTGCAGGACTACGCTAACAGGAAGCACCTCCTGATGGTATCAAACTTTTTTCAGTCTTTTTGTCACCAAAAATATTGCAGACATTTAATTTTATATTTTTGATGTTGTATGGCCACCTGAATATTATGACTTATTATTATCAATTATTATCACAACTGTTATCAATGAACGACACCAGTACAAATCTTTGCACCTTTTTGGTTTTCTGAATGGTGGGAATACTAACAACTGATAACGATCAATGATAGCACCAACCACCATCACACGCACCTTTCTCATCCTCTCCAGTTTTAAGTAATGGAGGGCGACAGACCAAAAGTCTGTTTCCGCTTCGTCGCCGAACAGCCGTCCGGTCATCAAACACCTCTGAGCGGTCCCGTAGGGACAGTATGGAATGTAGTTACGAAGTTTCTTGGGAATCAAAGAAAGCTGCTTGTTGACCGCCTCCACCTGATCATCTTCGAGACATTCGCTGAAAAGTTGGAATAAAACCGCAAAATGCATGAATGTGTAGACTAAGAATAAAAGAAACAAACATGTAATAAAACTAGAAATATTTCCAATATTAAGAATCCTAGTTAAGAAGAACAATGCTGGTTAGGTGCTCATTTTAACTAACATTATCACAGGGCACTTTTGTCATCCTATGAAATACACATACATGAAGAGGGTAAACTGTTTGTCTTCATACAGCATTGAGAAAAGCTTATGGACACCATGAAAATAGGGGTTCTGGAATTTTAACTGCATGAGGAAACAAATTTCGTATGGAACATCAATGTCATTCAAGTAATGTGCATCTTTATTCTTGACTAAAAGGGTGAGAAAATCGTATTTTTGTATTGTTTATGGTAAATCTCATTTTAATACCTCGCAACCACTGTCAACTTCGTTTAAATGTTAATTACTTCACCCACATACATTATCAGATATCTTCCAAACAAGTGATCTTTGCAGGTGGTTTCTGTGCAGTGGTAGCACACGTCCTTCAAAAGTGTTACATGCCCCTTGCCCCCACTTACGTATTAGGCATGCACCCATGTGTAAAATCTGGAAGGACGATTTACTCTCGTGGGAACGATCGTGTACTAGTATCTAGAGTCCTTGTGTATTAATGATAATAACCCTTCTTCCATTTCTAAAATCCTTGTCGGGTTCCTGCTAAATGTTATGTGAATACTCGGATGAGACTGGCTGACCTCGCTAAATGTAAACAGTTGGCATTATCTTTTCACGCCTGTGCAGTGTACTAATTCTGCATGTCGTTTTCACTGGGTCAAGAAGTACACAAAAGTTTTTAAAACTACATTCTGTTCCATGGAATAGTGAGGTTTTCATCACCACCACTTAAATTTTTTTCCCAGCGAAGTTACACGTAGACTTCAATACAGTTAGAGACTTAACTCATCACCTATTGCAACGATAAAGGATGGTAGTCTTGACGATGCATTTCAAAGATAATTTTCTTTATCGGAAAGACCAAGGAAACCCCCCCCAAAAAAAAAAAAAACATTATCAGAGGATACTCACAAATCCTTGTCAATTTGGAGCTGGTATTTTTCCTTCCATGGTTGGTGTTGCAACGTGTGTTTCATTGCGAGCGCTGCTTTTGGCGATAAGAGATAAGGAGAAAATATTGGCTCTGCGGAAAGAAGACAGTGTGAAAAGATTAAAGTCTGTGTTGAGACTGAAGAAATCGCATCAGCCTTTGTCCAAGCAGCAACTGACATGTTAAATTGTGGTCTTCCTGGGTAGAATTATGTCTCCAAGACAAAAATTATATCATTACCACAAAATTACAAATTTATTTTTGTAACACACAAACACTTTTGCTCGTCTTGATTTCAGGGCAAATGTCATCACCCGACTTCTTTATATGGTTTCAGATGACATCTAAATTGGGTTCAAAGCACTCACAGGCTTGGTCATCAGAAGAACAACCTTGTAACAAAATCTGGTTGTCCTGAAGGAATTTAAGGTGACTCAGTCATCAAGGCTGCCACTAAACTGCATCACTTGAAATCACATCACGTAATGTTCCAATAAGACAAACACACACGTGTAAAAAAAATCGCAAATGGTGATCACTATGGAGGGACAAAAGAAATTGACAGATCAGAAAAAAATATTTTAATACCATAGGATGTTCAGTCTTTGGAGACTCAGGTTTATGCGTTACGGTGTTTCTCAAAGGAGGCAGTACCAGCGACAAGAGGAAATTTTAGTAACTCCGGGGAGCAGCCGATACTGGCGGCGGCAAGGGGGGAAAAAAAAATAAAGAAGAGATACCATACTAAATTGAACCTCGAGTGATAAAAGGAACACATTAATTTTCACTAAAATTACTTTTCAATGATTCTTTTTCAATACTCTTTATACTTCAATTTTCAATAGTATGGGATGGGGGGTGGTGTGTTAATCACCAGCAGAAAGCAGCAGACCACCTTGGTTACACACACATGATTACCAAAAGGCTTTGAAATTTTAATCTGAGTAATGCAATATTCTCTCATTGTCCCATCGATACATTTCTACATGTAGGCCATTCAACATGTTATGATGCCATACTATTAACAATAAATGGAACAAAGCTCTGCATGGTTGATTGTCAGAACAATCAAACGACACATATTTTGATTAGCATTTGATTAACATTTTGGGGAAGGGACAGTTGCCCAATCAATGCCATTCTGTGAAAGAGGCATTCAGCTGAAAAGGTTGGGAACTACTGCATTGCGCAGTACAAGCTGAGTAAAAGTATCACTGTAAGTATATTTGAACTGAAGTTGGTTGGTCAGATGAAATCACGTCACATTCAACATATACCTTGCAGATTCTGAATTGTGCCCCACCTCAAACTGGAAACCCCCCCCCATTCAACAAAACGAGAAAATGAATGAATGAAACAGAGATTACATACACCTTCAAAATTGATAAACATTCAATCAATGAAAAAATACATTCAAATAGTCCCATGTGATACAACAAAAGTGAGAGTAAAACAACAAAATGCACCCTACATGTTTTTATCCAAAATTACTCAAAACGCTGGAGTCGCTGATCACCGACCATGAAGAGGGTTAAGATTTCAATATACATCATTTAATGCATCATCACTGCTCTCATATTTCATTCAAATGACAAAAGTAGGGATCATATGTGTAAGTTGACGTTTCACGTGCGAGCAATTTAGGTGAATTTATACGTCTACATGAGATATCTGATCTATGATACATATGCATGCACCCAAGTAAATCAAGAAAGGGCCTGGATATACACAAATCAGTTAAATTTGTTGTTAACATACACATCAGACCCACACATTACACCAGTGTTGTTCTCCACTATGGGTTTCAACCCACTAAAAAAATATCCCCCCCACAACTTCCACTTAGTCTCCAAAAGAAGTCGACAATAGGCTGTTTCAAATAGTGCTCAAAATTGTCTATTAGTAGCAATTGGCAGCTCAAATTATCACAAATTTCTGTCCTCCTCCCCTAAAACACTCCCTGATCACGTACAGGCTCTGCAGGTGGCCGCCTCCCTCTCTGAAAGATCTGTGGAAAATACTGAGTACCTCAAGGTTTCTGGACTATGATGTACATAAATACCTTCATAAATATTATGTAATACCTTTCAGTACAGACAAATCAAGCATGTGGTCTAACATTTTGAACGTAATCCTTTGAGGAAGACTGAAATTAATGGTTTACAAACGTGAAGAATTTCCCCCTTTAGAGGGAGTCAACATTTGCTCTGCCTTCTTTAACACAGGAACGGTGCAATGAAACCTCGGCCACAAAACGCACACCGTTGGGTTTCGCACAGCAACGCACATTGGATAATGTAACTGACATACACATGAAGTGTTTACACATTGATCATTCCTCTTTTGTTCTATTCCAGTTTTTCTTTCGGTCCAGTATTCCAGGGACACATTCGGCGTTTACGATACAAGGTCTACCATTGTGACACAGAACTGCTCCTTATGTGCCAATATCGACCAGGTTTGACTGTAGAGACAGAAGCAGTAAGGACCCTTATGTCGTGCTACATACAACGACAGCGCATATTTAACTCTTGGTTCGGCAAGAGATCGATGACTTGAGATGCATACACAATGTCAACTGGAACTGCTCCAAGTGGAAATATTGTGGGCCAAACTAAAAAATGTCAAAGTTACAAAAATATAGCAAATAGAGCTTTCACATGAAAGTTGGACAAATGATAGCTAGAAAACATTATCGCATCAAAATAACCAAATTAAATGGACACTACTGGTACTGCGAAACACATCTTAAGTACTCTGCAATGATGGAGCCATACACCAAGGATAGCACGGATCAACTCCCTGATTACATGAATCCATTTAATGACTGCATGGATCAGTTCATAGATTAGGATCAATTCAGTGGTTGTATGGATCACTTGCAATGATTACTCAATCAGTTCAATGATCACATGAATCAACTACACTGACTGCATAGATCAATTCATTGATTACAAGGATCAATTCACTGACTGTATGGATCAAAATAATGATTTCATCATTACAGTGATATGGATCACTGATTGCATGGATCACTTCATTTGTTGCAGTGGATCAGTTTACTGATAACATGAACCAAGTCACTAATTGCATGAGATCAAATCACTATATCTCTTGAGCATACAATCAGAGGCCATCCATCTATTCATGTACTGATATTCATTCATATGCTTAGAATGGAAGATGAGCCCACAGTTGATTTCTGTCAACTCTCCATTTAAGTATTTTGTTTGGTGATTGTGATTCATTAAAAGTTTTTGAGAGGAGAGGGGTGTAGGTTGGGGGACACCTTGGCTAGGGGTGGTGTGAAATGAAGAGAATGATTCAGAAAAAACCCTCAGACAATTGGTTTTCAGATTCACAAGCTACAAACCATCCTCAAAGACAGACGCCACCTCCTGACATGCACAAAAACGGACAAAATGAACGGGACAGATGTTACGAGTAACAAAGATGAAACAAATGAGATGAAAAAGATGAAGGCAACCAGGAGGTAGGAGTGTTTTTGAGGAGCAACCTCAGAATAAGGCATCTTGTTGTCATCATTGGGCACTGAAAAATCACTGGACAGTATATCGATAATTGTTGAACGATTCATCCCCCCTTACCCCCCCCCCTTCAAAAAGGAAAGACAGGTAATTATTTCTGAATATGGAGTCAAGGGTGAGTTCATACCTTTCAAGCTAAGAAAAGTATCAGCAATGATTAACCATATCCATAGTTTTCCTTTTCCATGAGATGGGGTGAAAGGAAATTACCTTGTGTGTTCTTTCCCTTAACGGAAAAATATTAAAGTTACACCCCGCCGAGTGATGTCAGTAAAAGTGAAAATTTCCATTATTGGCGAGTGGTGAAAAATGGTTATAATTGCATAATTTGTTTTGTGAAACATCTCACAAATAGTACTTGTAAAGAAACATCAAATTACAAATTTCCTTTCAAACAAAATCAAGTTTGATCCTAATTTTTCATTACTTCCAGCAAAATGAACTGACAAACATGAAGCAACTCAAGTTGACCTTACGACATTCACAACAACAGCATCAACAATGTACCTACATCATCAACAGCTGTCTCATGCAGTGTTTGGATACTAAGTATGCTGTAGCTGTACAAAGCACTTGGCATGTTTAAAATTGTAAAACTTTGGTCCGCTGGGGAAAAGGCAAGTATCTATCACTTCTTGATGACCCTTGAAATATTTTATGCAACAATAACTACAACTTACTCAGCTTATTAAAAAAAGAAGAAACTCATTCCAGAACTCTGCACATCTCCTTGTGAAACTACTACATTTCCTCCTACATGTAAGTTACCTTCGAAATTAAGATTCTCGAACGACGAGGTGGACGTCTTCAGAGATAAGTCGTACAACCGAAGACAGCCATCGGCTGTTAGGACGAGAGGGGTGTTAGAAGACCCCCAGTCGACGTCAACAATTCTCTTTTCTTCTTCTTTGGGGTTTTTCAAAGATGATACCATTTCTTTCTGTGAACATTTAGGAGGAAGAGAATACAAGTAAATTGTACTGTTTCTAATTTCATAATATTGGAATTAAAAACAATACAAGTTACATGGCTGTGACAGTTTAAGAACATAAGAAAGGTCTTCTTTGAAAAATGTTGTCTCTTTAGAAGATTACTAATAAGATTTGTATAATATATAAACCTGTACATACATTGCCAGCGAACATTGTTGACATGTCGTCAAACGTGTTTTGCTTTTCTCGAGGTTTCATTGTCAATGAAAACGTGATTATTTACAAATCCAAATTTTCTTTTGTTTCCATCTTTTCCATCAAAATCTTGTTGCATGTGAATGAAAAAACACAATCAACACTAGACCTGTGACTGCTAACTAGAGGATAATGCACCCTCTGGGGTTACTGCTTTCGGTTGCATTAACCCCCAAACAGGCATTATTTTTCCATTGATGCATGGTCCAGAGTTGATGAACCTTTCATTATAATGACATATTTGGCAGATAAAGATGCTATGAATAAACACTGATTCCTGCTTTTAAGGGGAATAAGGTGTTTGTCAAACAGAAAAAAATGAATAAAAATCAAACCAATATTTGTGGACACAGAATGATACATTACTACAAAATAAGGAAGGACGGTGGCCGTCTTTTCATGAAGAAGGTTTTCTCACAGATAGAAATTCAGTTATTTGTTGCTAAAGACTGATTTGTTCACCCATACTTTCAAAATTTAAACAATGCATCTTCTGCAACTCATCTTACACATAATGTTTTGAGGAGATGAAGCATTTGTAGATGTTTATTGTCGAGTCTCAGTGGTTTGATAATGATTAAAGCTGTTTTCATTGTATCCAGTGTTGGTATGTTGTAAATGCCCTATTTTCCTTCAACCAAAATGCATGCAATCACTGCTTTGTTTGATATCATGGTGAATTGATCTTTTGCAACTTATCTGTGATTTTGGTGAAGAACAAGTATGTTGGTACACTGGTATGATAGAACCCTCCCTATTAGTCTTCAAGAGGAGTAAATTGCAGCACCAACGATAAATGGCACCAGCTAAATTAATCTTGTAGTGGAGTACATAACCTACTTTATGACTCATGACAATGTTGATCACAAAATGACTACATGCACACAAAAAAAAAATGAAAACTTAATCTCAAAATACTTGGTGAAAATAGTGGGAGAATTAGTCATAAAGTCAGTAGTGAAGTTAATTTAGTAGCCCTGGTGTCCAGGAGGCTTAAAATTCCTCACAGACAACAAGATTTTGCAACACAATGTCATTCCCCAAACAACAGACTGTGTTGTTTCTTTAATCACATTTGGATTTCATTTCAATTGCATGAGACAACACAATGAAATCTGGCAAAGATCTGGTATTGTTAAGAGACCATTACAAGTGTGTTTGTGACTATAAACCAAATTCTTTATGTTCATGACTTCATTTTTGGAAGGACACCTGATCCTCTGGAAAAAGTTGTAGGACAACATGTCCGTTGTGCAGACCAAACTAAAATTGCTCCAATCTTTGACACTGTAAAAACTATTGTTGAGAATATATGAAAGTTCATCAAACTATGATTTTTAACATGGCAAAAATTTTTGCTTCTCCCACACAGAAGCATGTGATTACATGACAGAGAAACATGAGTATTCAATGTTGTGAAATCGAGTCAAAAGAGACGCCTTAAAAAAAAGTTTGTGATTGCTGAAATGTTTTCATCCCCTGCAAATTCTGGAATGAACTGATCCTGTGATGTCACATTTTTATTTTTATACAAACCTCTTGAAGGTCCCAGATGTCCAGGCTGTCCGAGCAGAATAACAGCATCTTCAGGTTACCCTTCCCTGGAGCAAAACGAACTTTCTTGATGCCCGATCTCCCGGTTGGGTAATTTCTGGTTAGAGAGGGAGAGAGAGAAAGAAAAAAAAAAGTATTGTGTAAAGATCAACAAAGACAATCAGAATAAGAAGATCTGGTTAATGAGGCCTTGCAAAATGGAGAGCTGTGATCACCTATAGTTACAAAGAAAAGCTATTTTCTTTTCTAGCAAGACTGTGATAAGACTGCACCGTTAATACCAAGCAACGAGGAACCTTGAGCGCATCTTTGAGCTCATCTCTGTTCATGCTATGCTCTTTCATCCAGTTTTTCTGTTCCGTTATCAATAACTTGATACAAATGGTTTTAAACAACTCAAAACCCACACCAAGTCTATGCCATATTTTATTCTCCATCTCCCCCAAAAACAAAAGATCACAATCAAACTGATACATTTTATTCAATATCTTTATTGTTTGGCACAAACATCATGAAATCCACCAAAATTTACCAGACAGTTTATTCTTCAAGTCCTGAGTGCCTGACAAAAAAACACTATCAACGAGACAACTTCTGTACATCCTAAACAAGTACAAAACCACTGCGACTGACAAGACATTTTTTCCTACATTTCACAACACCTAAACGAGCAGCATCGTCAAACTGGACGACCTATGCCAAACATCTAATGGCAATCTGACTCTCGTGGAAAATTAATTCTTCAAGTCCCAAACACCCGAAAACAATCTAACTCACACAGACAATGAATTTTTTCACACAGAAAATGAATATCCCCAAACCTGAAAAGCAATCTAACTCACCTGGACAATTTATTCTTTAAGTCCCAAACGCCAAGGATCCCATCTGGATCGGCCATTACGATCACCTCTCCCTTCCAAGCCATACATGACACATAGTTCAAACCGTTGTTACTTGGCAGGCGAGATCCTTCTTTGATGGTCGTGTTGTCGATGATGAAATGGTGCAAGGGTCCACTCACCTCGGCGAATACGAAGTGTTCTTTTGTTAACGCTGGCAGTCCGACTCTCGTGTCGCTGTTGCTCTCTGATGAGGAGCAAAATGAATGTGTTTTGATCAACCAAACCACATAGGAATTTGCATTGACCTACCAATTACGGATCACACACCACCCCTGTTTTGTAAGCTTTAAGTAATGACCATTGTCAACACACATTTATGCAAATTAGGTTTATGGACCACCCTTATACACTTATTCTCACACTCTTCTCCCTGGTACCACAAGTTACCACTTAAGATGTAATTTTGAAGTTCATGATCATAAAACTGGTAATGCAGCCTTAATTCATTATTCTAAACCAAAACTATGCAGTTCACTGCCAAATATTATTAAAAGTAATACAATTAACAATTTTACGAAGAATATGAAAATATGACTTACTAAAACATAACTTATTTATCTGCCATTTATTGAATGTTTGTTTACCCATTTAAAATCCTTCCACATTCCTTGTTCCTTATTCCTTCCCTCAATTATAATGTTTTTTCTATCATGGTGGACAGGCTTCGTATAAGTTCTTCATCACACTTTTTTCTAGTTAGCTTTTTTCTAGTCTCAGCTCATCTCAGCATTATGCTTTATGACTATTATTTATCTTGGATTTGTCTTCTCGACACTATTTGTCATTATGTTATATAATTACTATTTTATATGATTACTGTTTCTTACTGAGATTATAAGTTAATGAATGAATCAATGAGTACTTTTCTGAAAATATTCATTCAAATTGGCACAATTCCATACAGATGTATATAGCTAATATGAGAACATTCACTTTCATTCATTGACTGAGAGTATGTGGCCTATTCAGTTGCCAGGGTGCCAGTGTGTTGCTTACTTTGTTGCCATGGTGACAGAGAATATGTTGCTGTTTTGGTGCATCATTCAAAAGTTACCAGCTGTGGTAATTTTCAAACAAAACATCACTACTGTACCTATTTAAATTATGCACAATTACTGGAACTTAACTTTTCTTGGTCAGTCTACATTGCACATGAGAAGTCAGGGTGTAACATACATTCATTTCACATACAAGCAATTCACAGCAAAAGTTGACATTTTGAAAAAGAACCTTGATAGTTTGTAAGTTTACCAAATATTGAAGACGAAACTGGACTTGAGGGTGTGACACTGCTAAATTAAGTCTAAGAGTGTATCAGGTAAACACTGTTTCTAAACCTAAAACTTAAAACTACCAAATATTCACACCCAGTGCACGGCAACGGTCAAAGCTGGCACACAATATGGTTTATATTTTTGCAATGTTCTTATACAAAGGGTAGTCTCAGGGATAATCGCATGCAATTCCAAGACAGTGTTTTGAATTTAGTATGTATCACAAACAACCTTCTGATGTCATCAGTTACCTGAAGCAGGCAACATGTTTTGTAACCCTGATGTCTCCAGGTGTGGTGTGCTACCGAATAGATCACCGGTGGCAGATTTCTTCTTAACTGTGGGAGACCACTCCTATAGAATTAAAGAAAATGAAGTAAAACAGTGAGGGGTGAGTCAAAAATTCTCTGCCTTCATTTATTATCAAGCTAATTTATGGATTTATTGATTAAACAAACTGTTCCTTGGGGATCTCTTTTCAAACAGAATGCAAATATGCATTGCAGTTTCCACAATCTGCATTATGGATTCCCTTTCTACGAATATCAAACCTGTACACAGTGTGTGCAACACATTTGAAAATACAACAATCTGAGAAAAACATTCCTATGAAGTTAAAAATGACAACTACTAGCTAAAATGTTGTTTATCTCAGCATAATTTATAACAGGTGCTTTCCACAAAAAGTAACGGCTTTCTTGTCATGAATGTGGAACACTCACAGCTGACATGTGATATCTGTCAGACTTTCCCTCCTTGACATAAAATGTTGTTTTAACGCGTGTTTGCAAATTGTAATCTGATCCCAGTTAACACAAAAGACCTTGCAATCAACCAGAACAAAGTGGTTCTTCAAACCACTGTTTACACCTTAACACTGAGTAGGGCTTAATTCATGCCTTCCTTATGAAAATCTACTGCATAGGTTTGAATATATGGGGGTTACTGATGGATACAAGCATAACAGTCTTCAAGCTGTTACTACAGTATAGATACACATTGACTTGAGAAAATCTGGAATGACAATCCACGACAAAGTTGTCTGTCAGTGAGATAATCATGTAATATCATCATCCGGAAGTGCTGGTAAGTTGTACGGTTACGTACGTAATGTTCAGCAGGCCACTGTATCAGAATGCCAGTGAAATCATTGAAATTAGGCAGCAACATAATACCAAGGGAAGGGGAGGAAGGTTATACCAAACATGGGAACTCACCAATGCCGAAATTGGCGGGAAGCTCTTCTTCATTTCCCGAATGAGGGTGTACGTCCTAAGATCCCAAATCTCGAATGGCTTTCTCCTTGAAGGTGATGATCAGGTACTGTCTGTTATGAAGAAGAAAAAAAAAACATTTGACATCTCCTTCAGCTGATAGTTCTCAGATTCGGCACATTATGAATGCTTGATGTGCAGACTCAAAGAAATTGAAACTTTGAAATTAAATGTATCCAATTGGTCTCCAGGTTCTTCTCTCCACCGAGGTTGTAAATCACTGAAGCATAAATCTCTCCTGTTGGTGAGGATCTCCGTCGGCTCGAGCAGTTTTGCTAGCAACATTTGGTTGCAATCAATTCAACTCATGACTGCAAAATAGATCAGGACAGATTGCAAGCACCACCAAACCAGTTTGAAACAACCTTCATTGATTGCAATCAAAGAGAGATCATTGACTGATTGATACGCTCTTTGACTTGTTTGCACGTTGGTGAATAAGGTCCTTATAATAATTGATGGATATCATACCAGCAACATCCTTTTTCCACAAGTTTGAATTATCTGGCTCTTTTCTTCAAATTTTATGACTTACTTGAGATGGGACACTTTCACTGAGTCTATTGGAGATTCGTCTCCCTTGTTCTCCCTTAATGGAGTTGCGTGGCCGGTCTGCAAGTCCAAAACCAAGACCTCGTTCCGAACCGTACCCATTGAACCGGGGTTAGGATGGCTGAATGACACAAAACAGCTTAAACTCAACCACTCAATGCCTCTAAAATAGAAACAAAGAGTAGATGTTATTAAATTTCAATAAGTACAGAGAGGATGCAACAGTCTCATGTTAAAAACTCTGCACCCAAAAACAAGACGATAGGGAAATGATACAAACTATGTGACGAAGCACGGTGGAGACAGCTAAGGTCAACCGTGGGCTAAAAGAAAACTCTTGGAGAAAACAGGTATGAAGACTTTTTTTATGGGGGGATAAATAAAACCTGAGAGTGCAATCTATGAAATACTAGAGAGGAATAATGTACTGCAACAAATGTGTTTCTGACATATTTCTAATGTTCATGAAATCTCACTGCCTTACACAAAATTACAGTATGTAACCAAGTTGACAAACATGGAATGTTCACTTTACATGATGAGCTATTTCATGAACTTGCTCACCAGATTGCTATTTAATGGATCGGAGGAGGGGAGGGGGGGGGAAGCATACCATTCCAACAGAGAGAGGTGTTGCATTTGTGGAGTATCACCAAAATACCAACAATTACGTAGCCAGGTTTTAGTACAGGTTCTGAAAGGTAGTGTTGTGACATTGACCCTGAAGTTCTGGTATTTTGAAAAATGCACGCATCTACGGAGAGATTCCAAACAGGACTATGTCCACAAAATAACACAAAATGAGAATACCTGTGATCAACAATCCTTTGTGATGAACACCTTTTAAGCCTCTTAAAAAAAAACACCATAAGATCAAACTTTGCTTATTGGTTGAGGACATACAATGCAACTCACCGTACACATGTAGTGTGGATGTTGTACTCCCTGTGTGGTGTACCGGACAATAGATTGAATACCTGAATTAGACCAGATGCTGTCCCTGTGTAAATAAAAACAACATCAGAAATACTGCAGTCACACAATTCAATACATCAAACTCGACGCACACCACAGACATAGTTGCAAATTGATCTCATAAACTTAACGGGACCACGTTTTGGACCAATGCATACACCGAGTTGACAATATGGATTAAAATTAGACTGAAAACAGCTGACTTTCAATATGAGAAAAACACTAGTTTATTACTTGCAATTGCTAAGATAATACTGTCGCGATGGAAAGACACCATCACACCCAGATAACTACTGCGAATTCAACTCTCAATTAAGATTAAGAGACTCTTCCTACCTGAGAAGGCCACTAGGTTCTTCCTCAACACTTTCTGCTTACTGCTGCACCCCCCAACTCCTACAGAAGCAGATCCAGGATTTGGAGAAAGGGGGGAGCACGCAATATCAGAACTCGGTTGCTAAGTGAGTGCTTAAGGCTCAAAGCCATAGTGGGGGGTCTTCTCTCAAGAAAATTTGAATTCTAGTATCGGCTAAGAAGCGATTTGCCAGAGTTTGGGAAGCGGATTTTTCGTATTTATTTGCTCATTTAGGGTAAAAAAAATTTGTTGATCACCAAAAAAGAGAGGGCTTGCACTGGATATGCCCCCACCTGGATCTGCCTCCATCCTACCCTTGTAAACTTACACAAATCATTATGACAGTAAATGGTGTAGTACTATTTGAGCAAACTCTCTGTAACACACATTACATATCAAATACTGCTTGAAAAGATTGCTGTCACTGAGGTTAACCATTTATACATCATAATTTTAAGCAGATTCTCTTTTTCTGGGAGGAGGAAAAAACGAGAGAGATCGAATGTCGGCCAAAAGCTCCAAAAAACGATGCAGAAGACATTCCAAAACAAGATAAACTTGTATGCTCCGTACTAACTGTTAACTCACCAACTGCAAGAAGTGGTTGGTATATATGAAAGTTCTTTGTTGTCAAAGGAGGACACATCCTCAAGGTGGTTGGCATTAGAGACACTCCGTTCACAAATCCCGTCAAAACGAACTTCAGAGAAACATTCCTCCCTGATAATACGTGCGAAGACTCCGATCTCTCCGAAGCCTGTATGAGATCGGATATCGACATTTTCGGTGTCGGCAAGTTTTTCAAATTTTGGTCCAGATTGGCCCCGAGGGGCGGCAAGAACTCAAAGTCACCGTTACCGGTTTGGCTCCCCCCGGGAGAGTAGAGGGGAGAGGAAGAGAGTTGGGATAATCCTTTAGACGAGCCGGACTTTTGCGAATGTTCCACCGTGATCAGAGACCAACACAAGATCCTTCCATCGCTCATCAGGAGAGCCGCCTCCGACTCGCTGGCAGGAGAAATCGAAAATCCAAAGGTCTTCATGTGCTTCGTGACGCGAAGAGGGTCTGACTGGCATTTTAGATCGTAGGTTATTTCCAGGTCGGATGACACGGCGTTCACGTCTGGAGGCGAAGGTGGAAGTATCAAAACAAAATATGAATGCGTGGCCACTGCCTCAGTGAGTTTGTGTCGGGCATCACGTAATGGAATGAAATGCAGATATGAGTATGCCACACTTGACCAATACTTCACTCTATTTATTGCAATGTACCAGGGTTGTCTAAAGTCAAAATACTGGAAATAAGCTGTGGTCTAACTTTGGATACCACTTGGAATAAACATGTGAAGGTTTGGAGTAAAAATCTTCACAATGTATCTAAAATCCTTCACAATTTATCTAACAGCTTCATCGATGGGACAACCAGTTTCCAAGATTTTTGCAGAACTGCAATAAACGACGGAGCTGAGCATTGACTCAGCAGGTCATTTCTTCCGTACAAAACACACAGCACTAACAGTAAAGTCATTCTCTAATTGGATAAAAAAAACAAACAGCAAAATACAGTTAAAAAAGTATTCCAGACTATCCGAAACTACATGCCACAAACAGTGAATATTCAGTAATGACCACACGAGCCACTATCCCATAACAGTAACACCCACTTGGTCCACAAAGACATTGAAATAGAAATGCATTTTACCATGAATAACATAAAAGACAGCCTATGAATAAGTCATAGTCATGGCATGATGAAGTCACACGGTAGTTTTGTTGTCCCTTATTTCCTTGCGACTTCTAGGTCAAAGGCTCCGTCAGCCTATTAAAAAATTTTGGCGGTTTCGAACGAACCGTATCTACACACAAAGATTTGGAGCAGATTGAAAGTTGTTGACATGTGGTTTCATGATATTATGGACGTTATGAGAATATCCTGAAAACTGCCTAGCCTATTCTTTCAAGATGCCTGTGGCAACTCTACTTTTGTTTGATTGGGAGGATAATTTGCAAAAGTAATTCAAAATATTTCCAGAACTTGTTAACAGTACTTCTCATACAGTAGATGGGAGTGCATTCGTTGCCCTGAGACAGTAAGTGAGGAGTGAAGTACATATTGGTGTTCATCCTCACCTTGAGTTGTACCAGTTTTCTTGTACATCCGGACACTGATCGTTCCGTTTTCGTGCAAGCACATCAGAATGTCTCTATGCCTAATGGAATCAAAGGACTAACAGTTATAGCAAACAAAATAAAATTCTGCTCTCTGTTCATTTCAAACAGTTAAACAACTCTAACATCCAGTTATGCCTCATAAGATTCTACTACTGGTTCATTTTTTAAGTGAGATGGTGAAAATACTGAACCACAGAAAAATTCATGAGATAAATTTTTTTTTTGTCCTTTTGTTACATATGAGTGGGTACAAATAATAGTTTTGGCTACAGCACAGCTGCCTAACTACTTTTATTCACCATTACTGTACTTATGTATATTATACATTGACTTAACGTAAACCCTAGAGCCTAGTTTGCTGTTGTCATGATGGAGAAGGAAAAAAAAAAAACACTGCAGAGTCACTTTTAAGTACCACAAGGGCAACATTGGTTGTTAATAAACAGTTTTCTTTTTTTTAAATTTATGATATAACTATGGCTTTGTCATTGTCAATAGACAACACAAAGATCAAGTACCTCAGTGGATGAATATTCATGAAGGGACTTCCACTTCTGTCCATTGGGATTGCTGTGACCGTCTGTTTGATTTCAAGGTCCAACACAAGAATCTCCCGGGCGTAGACAAGCACGAGGTGGTGGCGCTGCGCCTTCAGGTAGCAAAACTGAAGGCATTCTTTTAGGTTAGTGTCTTGCTCTTCGGGCTGGTTACTTGAACTGATGTAACATGGAGGTACGGTATGAGAAATACGGCAAATAAGATGTAACATGAAAATACGGTATGAAAAAATATGACATAGAAAGAAGAGCGGGCCACAGGCCAATATATTGCAAGCGTTGTTCTGTAACTTTGACAGGGTAAGAAAATGTTTACAGTGTACTGATAAGGCAGAATGTACAGTACCTCTTTAACTGTGTGTATGTAAGTTAATGAAGTAAAGACTGGCTGAATAAAGACCAGCTACAAGACAACAAAAGTATATCTTTGTCTTACTAATAAATAATCAACATATGCTACTACTAATTTAAAGGTATCATTGATATGATGAGGGGGGGCAGGTGCAGGAGGGGTGGGAGGCAGTAGAAAAGACTGGAGTGAGTGAGAGGGCATTCACAAGGAAGTTTAGTGCAATGCAATGTAATGTCAGCATTTGCTTCAAAGCCCCTAGAGGGTGTGAGTTTTGCACCACTTGGCATACAGTGAGGATTATAAAAATGGTACACAAGTGAGCAAATGCACATTACCCAAAGGACACTAAATCTGTGCCAAGAGTATCAAGAGAATTAACTTAACAAGGATAACAGGTGCAAACCTTGTTTTGAACTACTCCAATGAAGAAGCAATAATTCAACTTTCTGTCTGATAACTGCACTTCAGAACTACATAACATTTCCAATGATACTATCAAGTTTAACTTAGCCGTCACATTTCAGTGAAAAGCAGACAGTACCAAGCCCAAGGCCAGTCAAAGCTAGACACTGGCCTAAATATTTGAGTGGTTTTAATGGAGTTCCCATCTGTTGCTCTTTGACCTTGGTTGATTGTTTGCCAAGGGAGGGAAGTTTATAACATACAAATCATTGATGGTAGAAAAGGTCACATTCTCACCTTCATGTATATAATATTGCCATAGTTGTTTTTAGTTCTTTTTGATCACCCTATCCTTTCAGGCCTTGTATTTTCTATTGTTGTTATTATTTTAATAATCTGCACTGTCTTTTAGGTTATTTTGCTTCACTTTGCAGTCTGGTGTACTGACAGGTGTGTTTCTCCTGTTTAAGGCAGTGTAGCTCTCTGTACCATACAATCCCAAATCAAAACTGTTACAGATAAATCATGGTTTGAAACAGAAAACTATGAGTAAGCAATTTTCTCCTTATATATCATGAAGGCAACACTTTGGTTTGTTTCAAAAAATTTTTTAGAACAAAATATGAACTTCAAGAGAGATTTCAACATAATGCATGCATGCTTTTCTTTCATTCCTATAACCAACATTAAGTTCCTGCAGTAGACTGTTTCTAAATTATTCAAATTCAAATCCAATGCTTTCTCTAAAAAAAATTCTACATTTTGTCCATTTCACCCTGAAGGAAATTCAAACTGCATTTCAAAGAATGATCCTTTTCCAAACGATTCTTGGATTTATTTCTTTTTGCTATTATGTGAATTAAAAAGTAAAATGAGTGAATACAAACTTTGGAATATCACTGTTGGAATTATTTACTATTACTATTTTTTTTTCTCTGCAATAATCACACTTCAGATACATACATAGCTGGAGGTAAAGAAAACTGCATAGACGAACCATTGCTGCCATTTTAAAGTACATCTTGGCTATTGTCACATCATGGTGCACACACAGTTAGAATGGAAACTGATATATCTTTGGCTTTAACCATTTTGCTCCGTTAAAATTTAATGCACAAATGCCTATGAAAGCAAAGTGTTACTACTATAAACGAGGTTTAAAGTGGAAACGAATTTGGACTTTGACAAATGAATCCGTCTTTTGTTTCAGGCCAACCTGATATTTGAAATTCTATTCTCAGTTTGATGCAAGTCAAGTTAGCAATTGTAATATATCATGAAAAAAGAAAGAAACTTGACCAGTCCGGAAGAAAGTGCTTACATTTGGTCCTAAAGTGTTTGGCTTGGGACAGCAGACCAGGATTTTGTTCAATACCAAAAAGTTTTGCACAGTAGTTTAAGTAGAAACAATATAAAAACATCTTACATGTTGGTGAATGTTCAGTGCAATTCAACACACTGGATATTTTCGTCACCTAGTGTGGTAGCACTAATAAATGTAATCAGAAAGTCAAAGGACTTTGTGATTCCTTGAAGAACACAGGACAACATGTACACGCCAATTTTGAAATTCCAACACCTTACCCTTCTAAAAGGCAGCATGCCTACACTAAGCTCTTTTGAACACTGTGTGCACTAAACGGTTTATATGTTTTCACAATTTGATCTCTGGTGACCTCAAATAAAGTATGACATCCACTAAAACCAGCTACATCCACTAGGAATCATCTATTCACTATAAGCAACCCACATACTAAGTATGAAATTAGTCGCGATTAAGCTTCTTGAGATACTGTGTTTACAAGGTTTTCACAGATTTAACTCTGTTGATCTCAAATGACCTTTGACCTCTACAAAAAAACAATAGGGAACACCTACTCACTAAGACCAACCCACAAAGTAAGTATGGCTGTCACGATTACCCTTCTTGAGATATTGTCTACAAGGTTTCCACATTTTGACCTCTGGTGATATCAAACAACCTTTGACCTCTACCAAAAATAGCAGAGATCAGCAACTTCATATAATCAAGCCACACATTGCATACAACATTAGTCAAGACTACACTTCTTGAGTTATAGTGTTTAATATAGCATTTGTAAGGTTGTCACAAATTGACCTCTGGTGACCTCAATGACTTTTGATTTCCACAAAAAACAATATGGATCACCCACTCAATATGACCAACCCACCCACCAAGTATGAGATTGGTCGGGGTTCCCCTTCTTGAAATAGTGTTTACAGCAAGGCATCGCATACGAAAACACATACACACACATGTACACACACACACACACACACACACAACATGACCATCACATAGATTCCATTTGCCTTCGGCAAAGAATCAATCAACTCCAAGCCTAACCTATTGTGAGACAAGAGTAAATAAGCTGTATACCATAGGGCCATGCCATACCTTGGCTTGCTGTCACCTACAATCATTCTGACTCTCTTAAGCGCTGTGCGAGCACTTCCAATACTCTGCTTCTTTTCTTGGTTTGGTGCGGTTCCAGATCCCTGGGGGGCCGATGCTGTGATGTAGAACTTCTTTCCGTTACTGGATGGCGGCTTTGACAGACTAAAGTCATTGAGGAAAATAAGCGAATCTTGACCTAACACTGTCACATGGAAACAAGAAAGAAGAGAGGTAAATGACCTTAACTCCCTTGAATTTTCCTGTTTATTAGTAGGGTAGATTATTTCCTATTCAACAGTGGTTGTGCTTTTATATCCCTTCTAGAGAAGTGAATATCAACATTCAACTGACTCATGACGTTGGCTGTAGTTTTGTCAGTTTTCATGATAGTCGAATAGATCATTCTGTTTGTTGACTGGGGATGGTCAGATCAAGTATATCAAGCCAACTGTTTATTCAAATGATAGTAAAACAAAAGTGGCTGTTTAAAGTAACTAATTACAGCCTTCCTATGACCAATAAGTATGGATAGAAAAAAAATATCAGACATTATTTATGCACAATAAGATCTTTCTTTTCTTATTGCTGTATAGTGTATCTTTCTTTGTTGTTTCCCTTATTTAACCTTCTCTGTCATCTTGTTATTTAAACATCTTCCTGCTTTGTTTCTAACGAGACCCACCATTATCAGTTTCGATTAGCTTCGGAAGGGAACACCCCTTGGCCAGTACACTGTATTTTACTTGTATCATTACATCATGTTATTTTCTACTGTCTGAAATTACTGTCTTTTACATCAAGTCACATCAGTGTGCCTATACAGCTTTCTCAGTATGGCAATGTCAATGGATCTTACGTGTCAAGTTGGATGGCTGAAAGGGATCAAATGCGAATGCTTGCAGAGAGTCTGTGAAAGATTTCTTCCAGAGTTTGGTCCCCGTGTCTGCATTCCAGAGGACAATTGAGTAAGGAGGATGGAGGGCTAAGAGGAGGTCGTGAGAGGCATCCTGCGTTGACAACCACTCCAAATCTTGCAAAGAAATGATAAAAGGAAAAGGACTCACATAAACAGAGAGCACAAAATGGCATTCTGTTTGCTAGATAGAAGCAGTATGGTAGCATGTCTTGATCTCAATTTTTCGTAAGCTGCCAACAACAGATCTAAGATATTACAACGAAAGAAATTAAAAATTTCTTACAGATGTAGTATCCTTCTGGAGATGTGGGTCTCTGTAAAACTTGAGATACCCTGAAACTCTCCCCCCCCCCCCCAGTTCCTGCACATACATGGAAACAAAATTTCACGACTTTTCGAGATTATTTCATGATGTTTACAGGATCATTTCCTGACCAAATTTTGTGAGTAATGGCGCAACAATTGTGGTAGAAACTAAACTTTTTTTAAATTGAAAAAAATAAGCAGTTTGCTCTACATTTCATAACTTTTCTGTGACTTCTGTAATTTTTACAAAACTTTATGACTTTCAAGGCCTGGAAAATGAGATAAAATTTCGTGAATTTTCCATGCTAGAAACCATTGCGAAACATACATATTGCCCATATCAGCATAAAAAGATGTTAATAACCAGTGTACTGGGAACCTAAGAGTGTATACATCAATTATCACTTTTGGCATTTGGTTTATTTTCCTGATCACTTTTATGGCAATAAAAGCGTCTTGAAAAACAATGTCTACATTCCTACATTTCCAAGCTGGGTTTGGGAGAGTTAAACTAATCGAAATGCACGGCTGGAGCTGAAAGTTCCTCAATTTTCCATTTCTAGCCAAATGGTGCAACAACAACCTTTACCATTAGTTCTGAAAACTGAAAAAAAATTCTTCTCACAATGCACTCAGTTTGATCAAGTTTGACATGACTTTCAAGAGAAAAGTAATGTATAATGCATCAATGGAAACGCACAAATGTGCAAAAAGACTTAATGTCAGGTTGGATGAATTTGAGCGTGTCAAAAAGACTGCTAGCCATGCATTAAGATTATTGACATCAGTCAAATATGGACCGTTGAAAATTTTGCAGCGCAATACCTCCGACTCCTTTGGTTCCTTCGGAGAAAGAAGTTCTTGGACATCCATTGGCAACATCCCAGATGATTATAAGACCACTATTTTCGGCACTGGCTAGCCTCAAAGTGTAAGGAGCCTGGATGGTATGGTGGTAGTTTTCTTTTGCCCACTTTACCTTGACTACATTCGTCTTGTGGTTCTCGAGAGTTTGAAGTACCTGACGAGAGGCGATCACAAATGTGTTAACATTCTTTCAACTAAACGCAAACAATGCCTTTTGATTGAGTCACCTTTTGTTGACTTTGGCATTGGTAAATTACCTTTGAAATCACACTGTATGAAAAACCCTCCAACCTAACCACAATCTGTAATGGTAGCAGTGCCCATTGGCAACTTTCTTTTCAGTGGTCAATTGCTATACTCACCCAGCTCACTGCTATACTCACCCAGCTCACCTTGTGACTACGGCAAGTAATAGAGTACCACAGAGGTGATGTCATTTTCTGTTAATAATCATTCATTGATAAAATGCTTTATGTTCATGAAAATTGGATGTTATACTCTGCACAGGAATGATGACCAGTAGTGAAAATTGAAAATTGCTGCAAGGCTGAGAGCATAAAACTTTGATTGATAGATCAACACCATTTGTAGATACACAACCACAAATCTAAAATTCAAATCAGGATTTGCTATAGTCTGGTCAATAAATTGCTTCAATTTGTTTAATTAGTCCTTAAACTGCTCTAATTTGTTTAATCAGTCCTTTGCATTTGTTTAATTATGTGCTTCACCACTTCACTGAAAGACCACCAGATTCTTTACATCCTGTACAGCACTATCGGAGTAACAACATGTATACATCTTGTGATAGTCATACATGAAACACTACAAACTTTGTAAAATATAGGTCTACTTGAACTTCTGATTCAATGAAACTTACCTGAATTGTTTTGGTATCCAGCACTACCACCGTAGTATGACATCCATAAGCAAACAAGGACTGCCATCCCCTACAGTCAAAAAATAAATTTTCGGTATTTGTTCAGTATGCACCAACCGGTCATGTTCTATGCAATGTAAATACCAGTGAGCGACTGCAGAAAGGTTACATAGCTTACGGTCTTGAAAACCGTACAAGTGATAGATAACTAGCATTTTACTTATGAAACAAATGATTACTGCCACTTTGGACTTTGATTAAAAATTTTGCTGTTGTCTTTCATTTGAATAAGGATACTCTGTTCTTGATGTGGTGTCCTAAACAGGCCATTCTTCAGGGAAACATTTGAAACACAGTTTGAATACATTATGCATACCTTCTGTTATCACTAACTGTACTGATACACTATGCTCACTCCTCATTTAGAGCAGTATCATGGGTTCATTAACCTTGCGATGCTCTCTCGACATTGATAAATTTAGAATAGTAATTAAAGGGAAATAAGTTTGTTTTAGAGCAAACACCATATTTTCGAAACCAATGTTTGTGGATGTAGAATTATAGATTATTCAAAATAAGGAAGAACAGTAGACTTCTTTTCAAGAAATAAGCTTCTTGCCGATAGAAACTCAGTTATTTGTTGCTCAACACTAATTTGTTCACCGAAACTTTTCAAAATTCAAATGATGCATCTCCCGTTACTCATCACAGGCATATTTTGAGGAGATGAAGCTTTGGTAGATGTTTATTGATGAGACTGAATGGTGTAACAATGATTACCACTATTTTCTTTTGTATGTCATGTTGGTGTATTCTAAACGCCCTATTCCACTTTAAATGCAATGAATAACTAACAGACAACCATCATCCCTGAGAGGAAAGAAATCAGATCACAATCCATGTCAAAATCTGGTAAGCATCCGCAAAGGTGTGGTTGACATACAGTAAACCAATGCTCATGACATACAGTATCATAACCAGTGCCATGTACTAATGGAGGGAGGGGGGTGGGAGAATTTGAAGTGGGGACATATAGAAATGACACTAAAAAATTTGAAGTGGGGACATATACAAATGACACTATCTGAGCAGAGTCACACTGCAGAGTCAGCAACAGTTGGCACATAGCACAGAGAGAAGTTTTTGAATAAAAATTCCTCTCTGATTGCAGAAATGACACTTTCCAGTCTCTCTGGCCTTGTGAGTTTCAGCTAATATTTTCATTTTTTCTTTTGAATTTCATTTGGCAAGGGGAGGGGGGGTAGGACAGCAACACATTTGCCAGAGGAAGTTTCACCTCCCTGCCCCCAGCTGGTTACATCACTGGTCACAACCTTCCTAACACTGCCCTTTCCTAACACTGCCCTTGTTGACACACTGTACTGTAATACGACCAAACACTAGGCATGGTTCCTACATACAGTATGACAGTATATACTATAACTTGATGTCTCACATGCACTTGTCCTAAATACTGTATACATGTCTGACTGAACATTTCAAGCTGTTATTATTAGAATATATTTTGAATATATTTAAGTATATATTTAAGAATACATTTTGTGCAGGTTTCTATTAATATGTAATATCCTCAATAAAGTCCATGTAATTCCTTGTGATTCTCTCTAGATCTTGATACTGTAACATTTGGCTCAAAAACTAAACAAATTTGATATTCCATTGCTCGACCCATCAATGGACTACGCCTTGAGAAAGACATTCATGCTAGGCAATCAACATATCTTTTTTTACAACGTTTGCATAAAAGTTGTCACATCAAAAAGTCCCTGAAAAATTTGAAATTTTTGAAGAGCATTGACAGCTTGAAACTCATCGAATTTCCCTAATTATTTATTTGGTCCGCTCAAGCTGTTGGGCTCATAGTCGGAAAGGGATGGCCAAGGAAACGTTAGAACAAGACAGCAATGGTCTGAGTTTAAATGTGACTCCTTTGTATACTGAAATTTGCAGGTGATACTAAGGTCTTTTCTGATGTTCATTTCATGGGTAAAGTGACTGAGTTGCAACAGGACTTGGATACATTATATAAGTTGTCTTGCTGTTGGCAAATGTTATTTAATGCACTGAAGTGCAAGTGTCTCCACCTTGGTCACTCAAATACTCAAGCCACTTATTTTTTTGTTGGTGTTCAAGAGGTAACCACTGAGTATGTGTAATTATTGACAATTCATTGAGTCCTAGTAGACAGTGTGCTAAGGTGTGAGCTCTCCCAACAAGGTCCTTGGTATTATTAATTGCACATATGATTGTAAAAGTACTTAGTATTATACTGAAATTGTATAAATCTCTTGTCAGACTACATCTGGAATACTGTTGTCAGGCATGGTGCCCTTACCTACAGAAAGATATTGATAACATTGAAAAGGTACAACATCATGCTACAAAATTAATTCCAGATTTGTCTACTCTCAGTTATGAAGTAGGCCCTAAGGCGTGAAAGAACTGGTTTAATTTCTCTTGCAAAGTGTAGACTGCGAGCTGACTTGATTTAAGTTTCTAAAATTGTTGAGGATCTGGAAAAGGTTGACCAGGCTGCTTTTTTAATTTGTCCGATGTTAGTAGAACAAGAGGTCATCGGCTTCCAGAGGCAGTACTGCAGACTTGATATTAGGAGGCTGTCACTGCTACAACTAGACCTGACTACATGTTAAGTTAAATAGGCCCAGACTAATGTTGAGCTATGGGAGTGAATGTATACTGTGAACAGTAATCCTATAGTCAACATTAAAAGTGGGAGCGGGGTGTCCCAAGGCATTTCATCCAAGATTGTAGCCTACCCAGTGATTTCCGAGTTCCATTAACAAAGTACAACAGTCAATGGATTCAACATTCATTCCTATTTTCCAGAGCAGAAGGGGGCTCTACATAACTCATAAGCCACAGGTGCCTGTCCGCCCCAGTTCTTACGACCACATCGGCATCTTACGCTGGTGGGCTCCAGTAAATCGTAGCCTACTTGAGGGTGTGACCTCTTGTTGTAGAACCTTCACAGAGACTGCAAATTAGTCTGTGGATTAGCCTAGGCGGCATCACTCATCTATACACTTCACGACTAGCAAGAAACATAGACGTAGGCTAGTGTAGGCCTAACTTCCCTGACTTAAGTAACGATGTGTAGCATTCCTATAGGCTATAGTTACTATACGGTGCACAGATATTAACTAGCCTAGACTCGACTATAGCCTTACTATCTGAGTGTGTATCCTAACGTCAGATGTTCCGTAACGAGGGGGGCTAAACGAAAGTCTCTGAAATGAAAGATCATACCAGTCACAGGCGCCTTTATTTTGCGCATGGAGTGGTCCTGTAAATGTCCTTGGAAAAATGTTCATTTTATGCCGTTTTTTGTCTCTACTTCATTTTGAGGCAAAACGTAGGAGTACAGCACTGGCAATTTGGCTCTTTTAGTGAAGTTGTGATTGTATACGTACATTCGTTAACAAAAGAGAAACGGAACGACTGAAAACAAAAGACCAAGGTTTGGGTCTTATGTCAAAGGTTACATGTGTATCGCAGCAACAGGAGACGCCTAGCAGACCACAGAAACGTGCGGACTAGACGCAGAGTTGTTGTACTCACGTACCTGATTTGAACATTTTCTGGATACCCAAATTAGATTAACGAAGTTCCAATCAGTGTGTAAATTAGTTTTCATTACGAGAAAATGTCTCTGGAGTCCTTTCAAGCATCATTGGTGTTATGTGCCGCTGGAAACTGCATTGGCAGATACTTTTCTGAGAACAGTGGAGGTGTACAAGGAGACCATGTTAATCTGTCAACACCAGTAGAGGAGAGCATTGTATTACTTTTAGCTAGCTCTGAAGCAATAGCAAAAGGAAAATGTGGCCACAGCTACTTACAAGAGTTTGCAATGAATTGTTCAGAGTGTATGGCAAGTGACATGAAAGGTCGGAATATAAGCAATATTGTTTTACAACGGATTTCTCAACTTCAGCCATCTCATGTTATTACATTATTTGCTCCATTCAATGAAGGTGCAGTCGACAACTGTTCAGCTGTCAGGGCAATGGTGATAGGGCTAAGATTTCATAAGCCCAATCACGTAGATGAGTTGATTGCGGCAGTGATTGAGAGTACCCGAATGTTTCATCATCAACCTATATCATATCTTGGTGCTCTAACCACTGCATTATTTGCATCCTTTGCCATTCAAGGTAGAGAGCCTCGTGAGTGGGGAGCAGGCCTGTTGGCAGCCCTACGTTTGGCCTTTGAACATATTATTAATGATGGAAGGAACCCCTCAGAGAATGGTCAAGAATGGCAACATTTTGAGGAAAGGTGGAAAGAGTACCTAACACTGAGAGGGATCATCAGTGGTGAAAGGAGACCAAAATTTCCAAAAAAGTTTAAATTCAAGGAAGAAAGAGATAAATTTTATAGAAAATTTGCATTGCCCCGAAACATTCAAGGAAGCTGTAGTCATGATGCACCCCTAATAGCGTAAGTTTGTAATATTCTGTTTAGAGGATATGGTGTAAATATATGTTGCAAATGTAGTACTCCTGGGACTATGTCCAATAATTGACAGTTCTGACATAAAAGTCAGTGTATGCATTGCTAAAGGCCGGACCTCACTAGCACAATTGAACTTAACTAGGCTAGTGCAAATTCCAGTTGATCATAAAAGCTGTGCAGGATAGAAAAGTATGACATTTTCTTTCTTCAGCGGTCATCAAGTTTCAAGGAGACATTTTATATCCGTAAATCCAAAAGGCAATTCAAGTTGTGCCATTTTAGTTGAATCATGTGTAGAATAATTGCGCTAGTGACCTGGCCTTTACAGCACTATTAATTATTATGAGGCTACTCATCATTAGATTTCCTTATTTATTTAATTGTATTCATCTGAAATCTTCACAGTATGCATGTTTTGTATGTAGTTCTTTTGTTGTCCAAATCCAGTTTGGGATAAGTTATTCATTAGTAAGGGGATATGCCATGTTTTAGAATTTTAGATATCCTCTGTTCGTACCTTTACCATTATCAAACATCGTGGTACAGATTTGGAACTTGTTCTCTTTGACAAGGTACTGTACTATGAGTCTTACTGTGATAAGCTTCTTAATCGGCAATTTTCGTCGATGTTTTCTGAAACATTTGAATTGAGTTCTTTTAAGAAATATGTTATGGGGCTCTTTAAGACAGTCACTCATCACTTCAAACTACACTTTTGGATTGGGGTAAGCAAAATTCTCATATAGTTCTGCTCTTTGATTGATGGCAAATTCAAAAGATGCATAGTAGCTCATATGCCAGCATACACAGAGGTCCATTGTTTTGCACGGGGTGGTGAGTGACTGTCTTTCAGTGGTTAATGTCTTCTTATCGATAAGTGATGTCAATATTTTTAAGGAAAAATATTCACTTCCTTTAATGAATCCTTCAGGGACTATCAAAGTTTGAAATGTTATTGAAATGAATTCTAAGGAAACACAGAATGCCAAATGATATACTGTGGAATAGTCACTCCCAATGATTATTCATGCAAGAGTAAGACAAGAATTACTTTATTTGTTAAAATGGTCAACATTTGATGGATTTTGATGGATTTGCCATTTACAAAAAATTCAAAGACCAATACATGCCAATACTAGGAAATGTCATTATCATGTGACGTCCACTTTGTGTTGCATGCCCAAGGTTATCTTCTGTCTGTTATAGTCCGTTGATGTCTGTGTGTCACACGTTCTCTTAGGCACAAGTCCACAGTCAGTGTGGTATACAGGCTGGTTCTAAGCACTTTTTTTTGACATTTACAAATACAGGATTGAAATTTCAACACCCTCAAAAACTGTAGTTCTGTAAAAAGGAATGTTACTGTCATTTGTATATACAGGTATGATGCTTTGCTGTACAGCTCCTCATGGGATGAGCTATGTACCTATGCCATGCAACACGGAGGAGACTGTGGCGGGAGTGGTGCCATTGCTGGAGGATGGTGGGGGATCCTTCATGGATTTGAGGGTGTACCGGCCAACCACTTTGAGCAAGTCGAATTTAAAGATAGGCTCCTCGCTGCAGCAACAACGATCTTCTCTCTCAGCTGGATGTAGAATCTTGTCCATGTCAGGTAGCAATTTACCAGCAAACGAAACCTTGATGCAAAACTTTCCACTTTAAAGCAATTTTTGGAGTAAGTTTATTAGAAAACAGGAAGGTATCCAACAAAAAATACTTCTTTTTTTTTTGCAGATAAAATACCCAAGGTGCTATAACTTTCATTTTTGATTCCTTGCCGAAGGCAGGCAACAAATCTATGCCATGGTGATGGAGTGTGTGTGTGACGCCTAGCCTTGTACACATGTTATCTCAAGACGCGAAAGATGTGTGAACTTCAAAGTTGGTGTGTAGGTAGTCCATAGAGAGTAGATGGTCCCTATTCTTTTTCAGGTAGGTCAAAGGTCATTTGAGGTCACTGCAGGAAAAACTCTGAAACCTATTAAGTAAGCTATCTCACATGCTGAAAGTTGCTGGAACATTAAGCTCTTAACCTCGGTTGCTCTTGGTGATAAGATGATCTCTGTCAGGTTTTAGGGAGGTGAAAGGTCACACAAGGTCATAGTTTAGAAACCGTGTAAACACTGTTTCTCCAGAAGGAAAAGTTGCTGGAACTTCGAACTTAGTGTATAGTTCGGCCATTGTGAGTAGATGCTCCTTATTGTTTTTCATGGAGGTCAAAGGTCATTTAAGGCTACCAGCAGTGGAATTTGAAGACCTTGTAAGGAAGATATATTTCAGTGACTGATTTGTTGTAGACATGGTATCTGAACAAAGGTAAAGTGAGTGACCTTCAAAATTGGTATGTTGGTTATCCTTTCTTCATCATAAATATTGGCAAGGAATCACAAAGTCGTTTGACTTTCTGGTTAATTTTGTGATACATATTTAGCCAGTGGGTAGGGTAGCAGTTTTTGAATGACACTTGACAAGTGTTATTCTCAACTTCTTTACTAGAGAACAACCCATCTTCCTTTCACACAGGGTCTGAATGTCTAAGTATTCATTTCCACACTAGTTATTGGTTGTGAATTAGGTTGTTATATGAATGGACACATTCTATGCAATACTTATTGACTTGACCAACCACATACTGAAAAAGCTTTCATTGTTTATTAGGCGAGCTGCCTCTGTTGCCTTCTAACCATTGCCTACCAGCATGCTGGTCACCAATAACTACGATAATCCCTCTACAAAGAGCGTGGGAGACAACTTATTCCAAGTGAAACTAAATGATCTATGACTTGGGAGAACTGTGTTGTGTCACACATGCAAGTAATGTCAATAGTGTATTTTGTGTGCTTTTACTGTGTGCTAGTCATATAGGTATCGTTTTTAACAGAGTGAAAGATTTTTGTGCACAGTTTTAACTTAATGCGTGGTCAAAGTGAATGCATTTCAAAGTTTTGGAGTTTTAAATGTATATTTTTATATTGTCTTACAGATTTTATTGACATTGACTGTTGTTAATTAAAATGAAGCTATATTTCAAACCAAAATGTTGAACCAATATGGAGGGTGCATAATATCAATTTTTCAAAGCTTGGGTGAGCAAATTATCTTTGAGCAATAAGAAACTGTTCAAATCCAATTTCTATCTGTGAGAAATAAATTTCTCATAACGAATACAGTTCTGCCTTATTTTGAAAATTCTGTCATTTTGTGTCCATGAATATTGAATTTTTTTCCTATAAAGCAAATGCAAAATTCGCCATTAAGGTAATAGACTTTGTGCAAAAATGCCTAGCAGGGGTAATAGGTAACACATGTACTGTAATACAGTACACTCCTATCATGGTCATGTATGACACACATCATCCAGTCGGTGGCAATGTGCCAAAAGACTATTTCTGGCAATCACCAGATATTCCTTTCCCTTGGTATGGTGTGCACTCTGCCAAAATCTCGGATAGTTATGTGAATACTAAAAAAAAAAACAGCTGGTGAAGTAACTTTACTGCAACACATGTGTGCACCAATACTGCACATGTATACAGCTCACACATACACAGCTATCAGCTCCACCGTACGTCTATCTCTTTGACCAAAAGAAAATAAAAAAAAAAGAATTTGCATTCCTTCATAAAATTTTTATTAAAAGATGTCGCTAAATATGATACATAATATAAAATACAGTACTGTAGGCAGTGCATTCAATTTTAAACCTTATTTAGTCAGTTAATTAGTCAATGATGATAATGCATGGGAACTACAGACTACAACTCTCACAATTTCACTTAGTATCACGATTTCAGCCATTGCCTCATGGCGAAAATTCCAGATCTCACAGTGAAAATCATTTTCATGCATAGTGAAACATTCCTTATTTAGAACACAGTTAACCCTTTAAAATTATTTGTGAATCACAGATGTAGGTTACCATTTCAGAAAAGGAATTAATTTAGCACAATGATCTAGTTCTTTTAATTAAGAAAACATTTTCCATTCCAACGTTTGAGCTTTTTTAAAACCTTCTGGTTTGAAAATGTGATTTCCAGGGGTTTTTTGCGAGAACCTCAAGCTTCGTCATCTTTGAGGTTGGCCCAGTCAACAACTGTGCAAGATTCCAGGGCAGAGTTTGAATAGTACCATCACATTTAAGTAAACAGCAACCTACCCAGCTAAATCTTTAAAAATTTCTCTCAACTTTTAACCATAATTCATTCCTCTCCCCCCCCCCCAAAAAAAACGTCACTTGAAACTATTCCCACTCATAGAAACTACTTTATTTTAAAATTGTTAAAACACACTTTACAGAAGCAACCATTTCCACCACAAAGTTAACTGGAAAGTTTTGTCATAATACCTTGTAACACTGCTGTGCACAGAAATTGTGTTGAAAACATGAAGCAATGTAGGCCTGTGAACACTTTGCACTGAAGTAACAAACCACAAAAACTGCTGAAAGGTTTCTATGAACTCGCAAGCATGCAGGCGCGTCATGTTATGTTTTACATCAAGAAGTGGTAAAATTTGCATCGTACGTACCTACAGTTTGGAAGACAAAACTTCAACAACATCTATCCAAAACCTGACACAGTGCAGAGATGGAATAAAGGTTGCAATGTGGATTATTCAAAGAGTTTCTCAAATCTTCAAAATAGAGCAGAGCATCACACAAACTGCTATCGACTGCCTACAGATATTAAGCAAAGGTTAAGAGAGCTATGAGGTACTGTACTTCAAGTAAGGTGCTTATCTCCGCTACAAGGTAACGCCATACTACTGTAGGCCAAGCTAGACTGCTCCATCTGAGGCAGAACTTAATGCAACTTTTACAATCATTCAGAGCTAAAAAGACTTAACTCTTCGAGTTCTTTGAGTTTTAACATAAACTGCAATCAATTCATAGAGCACTCATTCCTTTACACTGTATTAGAATGGGGTCATCGGTGTGACAGTGTACTTAACCATCATTATCTGACATTTTAAAACAAACCACTCAACCAAAGTTTCAGATCGGCTTACCTCGAAAACATACCACTAGACCAGTAAACAATGTAAGGACCAAAGTAAGAGAAACACTTCTTTTTCCCTCTACACATTGACACATGCAGTTGAATACTTTGATATAGAACAGTTAATTTCAGAGTTACAATAACACAAAATCTAGAATTGAGTGGCAGTACTGTAACAGACTGTAAGAGGTGACACTGTCTTTGAACAACCCATGACTTTCATGACAGCCACATCTCTTATGTAAAGTACCAATGTACCCACAGACTGTACAGTACAGCAGAACCAAATACTGTATCAGAGTGATGGCATACTGAAGCCAATAAGTACTGTACAGGTGGTCAAAAATACAGTCACTCTCTCTGGCATGAGTAAAAAGCTCTGACAAAAGCAAATTTGGGGTTTCTTCCTTTGTTCAGTCTTCAAAGATCCCATGATATTCTAGCTAATTTCTGCACCGAAAGTTTGCTATACAAAAGTTTGTTTTACATAATAACTGTAAGACCAAACAGGAAGAAATCCCTGATAATGGAAAATGCTTATCATATCGGCTTTAAGTACTGTACTGTAGATAACCAGGTTCATGATGAGAGATGAGAAGTATTTTATTGTATTTAATCACAATTTCGGGTTTCTGAGGGTATCTTCAAACCGACCTTGGGATTTAGAAACAGGTCCAACCAATATGAGACTGAGTTGTACTTCATGTAATTGATCATGGTATTGTTCAGTTCTTTATACACAGTATTTACATTACATAAAACATGACGACTCCACTCCTCAGCAAATATGGAGATCTACAAAATGTTCTCTGTTCTGAAATAGAGGACCCCAAACATTCTTTGTGATGTTTTCTGTCCCCTCGATCGTCACTCCTGGTCTGAGGCTTGTTGTGGTCTGAGGCTTTTCTGTCATCACTTGGTTATCACCACCATGGGCTAGTTTGACCGGAGGGGCCGTGGTATGAACACTCTGTGGTTCCAGTTTCCTGCAAGATTGAGAACAGAAAACCAAATACATAAAGTTAACTTTGTGTGATTAAATTCCCATCACATGCTTTAGGGTTGCACCACTTGAAAGGCACTTTATTGATTAATTTTACATAATAAATTAACACTGTATTGCGGAAGGTCACCCTTACGTGACTCATATTTAACTTCCCAGCAAGTGTTGGTATGTACAGCCGTTTAACATAGGCCTACAAACCTAAACACCTGCGAACACTTGAAGATTTGTCTCATCTGAGATCCAAAGTCTCTATATTTAGGAGACTTTCTTATTAAAGTATGATGCGCTCTTTTAAGAAACAAAAATAGCCTTTACGGTGTTCTTCCATCATCAATGAGGATGATAACATGCTATGCCACATTTCTTACAGTACTTGAAAACTTCATCAATTAGAGTGTTAATTACAGTAGAAAGAAGAGTGATGTAGTTTTTCAGCTAGAAAGTTAGTCAAACTGGACACTATGGTAAATGTGCAGCGCTTCTTTGTGAACACGGCTACAACGAAACTCCTATGCAAACGAAGTTCCTTTGGAAATTACGCTATACATGGACAAATATACCTCTGTACATGAGTTTTTATAAATTTTTGCAACTATAAGAAGCATAACCAGTCCTTTGGTGTACCTTTGGAAAAGCAGGAATAACAGCAAATCCTGCTTTAAAGTCTGATGATTGGGTCATAAGAGCATGAATATTCATAGCCTAAGGGAAAGAAGTATTGAGTGCTACCGAGCGTAACTGATTACATCGGCATACATGAATTTTAATATAGCTTACAGTCTGTAAGCAGATCCAAGTGATACTGTAGTTCGCGGGCATTGGTAGTTCGACTGCAGTCTGAGCTGATGGATAAGTAATACAAGTCTATTGTGCGAGCTAGCCTCATATGTGATTTAAATTAGTGCAATATACTGTACATGTTGATGTACTGTACCAATCCTCAGAAAATCGGCAACTGTTATTCATCGCCCCAGTGCAATGCAGTTCAGCACACTATGATACCCATTAAGTTCAGACAGGGAGTCTACTGTACCATCCTGAAAAGCTGGAATATGAGTTGAACTGGCAATTTTCTGGTCATCTAACTTTTTTCTTTGTCAGTGTTTCACGAAAGAGAAAGTATAGGGGAAAAGATCACCTGTCACAAAATCTGAAAGAGGACTACGCCCCCTCAATTCGGAGATATTTGAATATGAAAATTTTCTTGACATTTCTGTCGGCCCCACAAAATTCAAACTCTCTGAGAAAGCATGGCAGTCAATCACCATTATCTGAATCAAACAGACCACTTTGAATGGATATATGGATATTCATGTATGCAAAAATGGGGCTTAAACAACGTTTTTTTTTTTTGTGGTGACTATGACATAGTCCGTGGGAATTTCATTTTCAATGACAAATTTTTCAGTCCATATTCCAGCTTTAAGTGACATCTCTGAATGACAGTAACAATTAATACAACGGAACACAGTGATTGAAAGACCAGTACTTCCAGTTTGCTATAATGGCAAATTTGATAATAATTGACCTTAAAAAAAGTCTGACCCAAAAACAGGGAGATCTACATTTTTTAGGGTAAAAAATCTGAAGATTAGTGGAAAACTGCAAAGGTTGGACATTTTCTACAGAAATGATACAGATTATTGCGAGTGCTGTAGTTACTCAATGCTGCGAAAAAATCATCACACACACAAACATCTGCACAGAAACTTCCTCTTGTCATGGTAGCCAGGAATGATTTAGTGTTCAAAATTTGCATAGCAGTTTTCAGGTTGTCTTGGGAAATTTGTTACAAAATCAGTGAAAGTTCTCTTGGTCATGTGCAAAAACTGCCACACAATATTTCATTTGTGTAGCAATTTGATCAATTTGTGTAGGAAAATGAGATGTGATACCAGAAAATTATTCACTGTTGTTACTTGTAGGGCCTACTGTATTTCCATGTATGTTGCATCTACACAAAGTCCGAAAATGTATCCATAAACAGCAGCAAGGAACATAAAAACTGACAAAGAAACCTGCCATTGGCATAATTGTAACTCTACTGATTGTAAACAAGAACTGATTCTAGAATGCACTATACACAGTATTTAGCCATGGACAATTGGTCGATGAGTTTACTGTAGTATTAACTGTTTGGGCTATTTCAGAAACATCAGAAATTGGAACATTGAAAAATCAGTAGAATAGAATGAATATTGGGAGAATTGAATGAGTCCGGGAAAACCGGGAGTCTCCCGGTAAAACCACGAAGTTGACATGTTTGCAGTAATGCTGTGAGCAATGCAGTACTGATATACAGTAACATGTATGCAGACCACATAATATACTACAAGTCTAGAAACCTGGAAAGTTTTAAAAAAAAAATCTCCATGGAAACATTTGGAATACAATACAGAAAACAGGGATTTTACCTTGCACATAATGTGTGAATGTAGCTTTAAATCCGCATCAACAATACATTGTCAGTGCACGCCACACTAGATAACCAGTGACAGATTCACATATTATGGCATCAAAGCTGTACGAGTCCAATGGGTCAACATTTGATCTATAGCACCATCTTATTGCACAATCATTTCAACACTGGGTAACTTCCTTTGTTGCAAATTTGCAATAACTGTTATTTATGCTCTATTTATTTCAAGTCTAAAAGAAATTCAGTTGTTTACATTTATGACTGTTTGGGGAATTTTCTTGAGATGAAATCATACATGCCATATATGGATACTTTAACACTGCGCACAGTAAACTTCCCTTGTTGCAATTTTGTTCCTAAACATTGTAATGTGTATGCTCTATGCACTACAGAAGTACAAGTTTGGATATTCAGTGTATATTTAGCACTATTTGCAATTTATACAAATTGCAACATGTTGGTTATTTCCACAACCAATGCTGTGACTCAGGAGACTTGTTTAATTCGCTACAGTACTACAGGTAAGTACATTCTATGTATTTGTATCCTGGTAATGGTTGTACGAATGGCACACTTTACAGATCAGTAATGAGGCTTGCATTTTTATGGGCTGATAAAATTGGCCTCAAGTGGCATGTAATCAAAAGTTCTGTGCAGCTGAGCAGTTTCACACTGACGGCAGAACAAAGAATGTATATGTAAATTACCAATCTGTGATACAAAAACCACATTTTGGATTTTGGTATAGTAATTGGTCAAATTCCCAAAGCTTGTAACATTGAAAACTTTGATTTTATTGAATTGTATTTAAAAATTGGAACATGGGATCATGAAAGGCGAACAAGAAAAAACTAGAGCCCAAATGGTGCAGAAGCTCATACCTTCAACCAAGTGTTTTTTGAACACCCAAAATCACTAAACACCTTGTACTGTAGGTACCACTGACAGAGTATCGTTATGACAACATTGTACAAAAGAATCTGTAAGAGGAGAAGCATTTTGGGGAATTTCATAAAATGAGCCAAAGGGACCACAAACACCACATGGGACCTTGCACCCGATATTTCTGAACACCATGAGGGCACCACTAACGGAGTATCATTACGACAAACCATCAACATTGCACAAAAGAATCTGTAGGCGGAGAAGCATTTTGCGGAATTTCATAAAATGAGCCAAAGGGCCCACATGGGAACTTGCAACAGAAATTCCTGAACACCCTGAGGGCAAGTGTACAGTATGTACTGAAAAATGTCCAAGGCAAGGACATTATGTGGAGGTTTAGAACATTTGAAAATCTTTTCTCTTCTTCTCCCTTTTTGCAATACATGTACATGTATGCAACCACCTACACTTCTGGTGGAGGATATCTTACCAATGGTAACAAAGCCAACTTCCTAACAACTGTTCAGTTACAAATACAATTTTCACCAGAAGAACACCCTTGCTTAAGGAGCTTCTGCGTACAAGATAACCGGTCTCTCGATCCCAGGTACCTGTACTACCTGCAGCAGGCCAGTTATTCAATGTGTGTACACATTAAGCTCTCAACTTCGTGACCAAGATCCTGCCAATTCAGGATACACGATTATCCACGGGTCACTCAGGGTAGCAACTACAATATGCATCATGTGACACAAACAAACAGAGTATATATGTATAAATCATGTGATCAACAAAGATGCGGCTATGCTGCTTGCAACCCAGTGTTCATCACAGAGTTTCAAGAGAGGAGGGTGGCCACACGAGGGGCACATACACAATCACTGGGGAGACGTTTCAAGGGAGGAGGTTGAAGTTGAACCTCACCTCCAGCAATTTTTGATATATGTCAGATGTTAAATGATGCAACTTACATCTAGTGAGATGATTTCTTGCTATACTTGAAATTGCGCTAGTCTGTTGTCAACTTTATTTTTTCCCTTGAACAAACGTGGGTGGGATTCTTTTTAAGGGAACAGTCAGTATTTCAAGGGGTGTTAATTCCTACTGAGGGGCAGGCTGTTTCCATGAAACACTGCAATCTGTTCAAATTTGCAGTACATTGTTGTCAAACTGAAACACACATGTCTGTAGTGTATGCACACTTTTCACTGTTGGTGGTCTAAGTTCTCAAACACTGTTTTATTTGCCTCAAAAGATAACAAGGTAGGCCTACTGTATCTCTCAAACCTGTTTTTTCTCTCTTCCTTAAGGCATTGATTTGAATTGTCCAATGGACACTACATTGTGACCGATAAACAACATATTTTGAGCAAAGCGCACATCTAGCTGTTCTATAGTAGCTACACTTCAGAAGTCTGTTCCTCAAAAGACTCAAGCAATGCCCTCAATATCCTTTTCCCAATATCAACTGCATGTATGTGCAATTGTGCACATCCTCAGAATCTGAGGACAAACAACCATATTAAAACATACTAGAAACACATGCCAAAGATATTTACAACCTCTTTTTCTGGACCATCTACAAATACTGTATACAAAGGGTTCACACCTGCTGTTTTGTGTCTTGCATCTGAGCCACCTTCTTTGTTTTTGTGTTACAATCTGTCGAACAGTACTTGTTGTTTTCTACAATATACTGTAAGTGTGGTTTGTACAGTAATGCATTTCACAATTCCTTGCACCATGTTGCATGAACTATGATTGCAAAAAGGATGATTAACTAAGGCTTGACAATGAAGCATGGAAAAGGAAGTGCACGCTACTCTTAAACTCGAGGTCATTTCACAAGCATGGCAGATTATATGGCAATAGAGCAAATCTTCAAACTGCAATAAAATTTTTAAATATTATATGCTCTTCGTTACAACTTTGCGTTGTGTGATCTAAAATGATGCATCACCAAAATAAATATTTACACATGAAAGAATATGACTGTACTGTTACATGACACCATTCATGCCTGGGGGTGGGAAAGCACAAGTTGGGCTGACATTCAAGATCTCAGAGGCAATCTTCAAAGATAAAAAGGATGAAGAAAATATTGGCTGTGCAGTGCATTAGGCCGATTTAGTCACATCCGTTGCACCTCCCAGGTCTATGCAGAGCCATGTATTTAATTTGCATCCATGTTTACATTTTTTCAAGTCTTGATGGTATTAACTTTATGGAAGGCACCCTTCAACTACTGACAATTGATGTGGGACATATGAAAAGCCTGGATAAAGTTTGACACGGCTAAAACATCCTAAACCAAACTGTGCTAAGACATCCGAAACCAAACTGTGCAAATGAAAGCTCCCATCGCTCCATGTGGTCAGCTAAGCTGTGCACTAGCGCGCAACTTAGACTAGCGTTACGTTCTCGGAATTAGTTACCCACAAATAGGTCGAAGAGATTATTTCAAATAAAACAGCTACCGAGATCAACTCACCTTTTACGGCTGTCAGCAAATTCATAATCCACTGGAGTTGTCGTATGCATTTTGCCTTGTACACCGTCCGCTTACGATGGAAGAAATTCAGAAATCTCGAATGCTCTTATAGCTGGCCTAGGCCCCGGAGAACGATTTCAACGCAAGTTGTACTAACGTTAGCCTGTAGGTTGTACTCGAACTTGTCTTTGGTCAGTTGGGAAGTAAACTTGAGTGGATTCTGTGATATGTGCGGCGAATTCTTCCCAGATAAGTCTTGGAGAAGAGTAGAAAAAGGTTTCACTATTTGCCGAAATGAAGTCGCCACATTGCAGTAGACAATTCGTGCCAAATAATGAGTGACTTAAATAGCTGAATGTAAATTTGTAACAAATAAACTGTTCTCTCTTCAGTTCTGAATGTTGTGAACCTGTAGAAATCAGCTGCCTTGACGGCGAGGATGTCGCAATATCACGGCAATATTTTTTGCTGTGACCTCTGACCCATAAGGATTTGTATACAATGCGGCATGCGTTGATAGAATGACAGTAGGTCTTGAACAAATACACCAGGCACGAAATCAAAACACGATCATTGGCATAGTTCAGCCTTGTAAAACGATGATTGGTTGCTATGGGAGTATGGATAGTAATTCCTCGAAAAAAAAAGCAAAGCTGAACAGGTGTTGTGGTAAAAGTAGGAAGTGCCAAGAAAAGGAGTTCGAATTACAGGGCGTACGTGAAAAACCACCTCTCCAATAATTTCAATAACAGTGACATAATACAGTGCGATATGTCCGTCACTCACAACACAGGTTGTTTGACCCACCAAATACTGTGGGCGCCGGGTGGACATTGCAGGGAAAGGATGGGAGTTATGAGAGAACATTGCTGAGAAGTGACCATTTCCAACTTGTGGCGCAATTTCTGTCTCAGTGGGTCCGTTAACCGTATCTGGGTGAAACTGAAGTCTCAGGTTCTTACGATCCTGAGAATTCAGTTTCACCCAGATGGGGTATATGCTAAAACTTTAGAGCTTCATTGGGCTTTGCCCAAAGGACCCCCGCCATGGCCTTACCCATGGACCCCATAGGGGATCCTAAGTCCTCATCATGTCGACTGTGAGGAACAACCGATTGCAAATCACTTGGAATCTTTTTCGCATAATAAAAATAAATCTATCCTGAGATTGATTTTTTCACTTCCCAGAGATATGCTAAAACCTCAGAGTTTACGTGGGTTCGTTCCATGTACCCCACCAGGGCACCAAGACGGGCCCCCAACACTCGCTAAGCTAGACTAAGAGTGTTTTTTTTTTTTTGCCCCCAACCAAAAGTGTCATTGGGAGGGCGAGTTGAATATTCTGAAGTCAGCCCACGACTCAGTTAAAAGTAGTACCCGCATAGTGCCAACACGTGAGCAGGGTCGCCACCACGATGATGGGAGGCCACGTATTGCCATATATCTATAAAAGGACATACGTAAGCAGTGGGCAGCCATCACCTGGCACCAAGTGTACATAAACAGAGACGGCCAATTAGGCTGCCAATATATCGAAGCGAGTTTTATTTTGACCATGCCACGTCTAGACTTGCCCCATGCAAGTCTCTTATGTTTATCTCTATTCTCCTTACCATTTACTCTCATGTTCATTACTTGCTTTTCTTTCTTACAGTAGTCGCCTGTTGCAACTGACCAACGTGTATCTAGAACAACAGCGCTTGCACACACCACACATTCTTGTGCGCACAAACACACACACATAGCGCAATGATGGACTGTTCTTCGAAGCCGGCAGCTTACTGTGCATGAAATGGTGGTCGGTCGATAAGGGTAGCACAGTGTAACAATATTGCAATGACTCGATGTAGAAAGCGACCAGGGTGGGGGGGGGGGGAGAGAAAAATAGAACCTTGATTTTGGACACAAACAGGTTAATTTCTTTTCGCATTTTGTCTACCTTTTCTCAATCAGTTCTCACAAAATTCACAGAAAACCTCTAAAACAGTTAAATGTAAAGTTAGCTAATTTTCGATGTATTGTTTTCTTTTTACGAGAAATTAAGCTCATTCCGAAAGGACTCGCTTTGGAAACAAATCGTTCCTGAAAAATGCCACATTACAGAATTTTGCCCATAAAAGTACAACTTTTACGCGCCAAGGGGCCCTTCTTACAATGAACAAAAATCCTATAGGCAACTCCGAAATTCCCAGGAGTATGCCTTTTGGTGAAAAAAATGTTACACAGTACGTCGACATAAAGAGTCCACCCGTCTACCAAATTTCAGATCCGTAGCTTCCGAAACAGCCGAGAAAACGCCGTCGAATGTCCCGTCAACGCCATAATTGGTACGTATGACGTCGTCACAAAGTAGTCTGACGATCGGCAACCGCCTACTGAATTATAGGTCACGGGAGAAAGTCTCAACGAATAGGAAGGCACGCCGCGGACCTGGACTGACAGGTGATAGCCAACTGTTTGTTGAATAATGCAAAGTGAGACTTTCTCTTTTCCATTATAGCAACAAGGTAGGTGGACACTTCGATCTTAAAGGGAAATAGGGTGTTTGTTTTAGAGAAAACATCCATATTTTTGTAAACAATGCCTGTGGACGTAGAATGACAGATTATTCAAAATAAGGAAGGACAGTAGCCTTCTTTTCAAGAAATAAACTCCTCGCAGGTAGAAATTCAGTTATTAGTTACTCAACACTAATTTGTTCACCCAAACTTTTCAAAATTCAAATAATGCATCTTCCATTACTCATCACATGAATAATGTTTTGAGAAGATGAAGCTTTGGTAGATGTTTATTGATGAGACGGAATGGTTTGACAACGATTAAAGCTATTTTCTTTTTCATGTCATGTCGGTGTATTCTAAACGCCCTATTTTCCTTTAACTCTCCTTGGAAATAACACCTTTTTTTATAGTCTGTCATTTAGGTAATGACAAAACAAACACCATCGAAGAGAGGTTCAAGTGGTATTTCCCACGTCTCACGACCGCGTCTTCAAACTTTGCGAGTGCGTGACTCATTTAAAGAATCAATTCTATATTTTTCTATCGATATTTACAGTTGACAACATAAACTTTCCGTAACACCAAAATTGCGAAGTTTGATTCACACAATCACATGTAATCAACAATTTAGGATACAGCGATTTTACTGTATATTTTGTATGCACTGCCTATAGCCTTTGCACATGCAAGTACTTGCCATCCTTTCATTCTGCATAAATAGTCCTGACATGCACATATAGAGGGACGGACTGGTCGTAATCCAATATTTGCCGAACACATGGCTCCATTACGAAATTTAATGGTACGAAACTGATATCAGTGGATAGGAGATAACATTTTCCTTCTATTTTGATAAACATTGAGTGGTTTTACAACGTCTCGATTTAATAGTATAGGCCTAGATAATTTTACGAGGTGTTGGAAACACATTTGTGGACCTTTTAAATTCAAATTGTCTTATGTCAAATTCCAACATTTTCACATCCTAGCTCGCCGAAGTGGCCATCAACAGTATTTTTTATGCTTTGGCAAATAGTTTTCATGATTGCAACCTTTGACAGTTCCTAAATGTTCAGAAATTATGCTTGAAAAATAACCTTTCTTAGTTCATTAACATTCAAAACCATAGGCGTAGATCCCGGGGGGATGGGGGATATATCCCCCCAAAATTTGACTAGGGGGGTGGTCAATGTAATCATCCCCCCAATGTTGAGTCTACTGATACGTGTTTTTTACTGACAAGTAAGCTACATTTATTCTCCCCTCATGATTAACATGACTCACGTTGTTCACCTACGTGTGTAATATAACACTGTCTATGTAGGCTACGTTACATCAGAAGGTTTCCAAACTTTTTACATCATTTTCAAAACGTTTCGAGCCATGAAAGTCACATACTTTAAGTTTCTGTCATTTAAGCTGGGTAGTCACTAGTCTCCCATCTTCGCTGAAATACTCCAGACGGGTCCCATATATCATCTCATTCTGTTAGGTTGCACAAAAATTCCAGCTTAAGTTTTATGTATTCATATGTATGTCCTTTGCATTGCTTTCATGAATAAAGTTGAAAATTTTCTGGTTATCCCCAGCCAACTTGCAAGTCATGTAATGGTCTTCGAACTCAAATTTTTGTTACCGGGGATAACCCTGAGTTGATACCTGCCTTTTAAAACTTAACGGTACATCGTTGCTCTAGAATTGTTCAATTTCAGTCCTCCAGTGCAACTTGATAAAGAGTTTTGTGCTCAAAAGAGCCTTTCCTAAGCGTATAATCATGTCAATACCCTACAACATTACCTCTGTATTTTACCCCTTAAAGCAGTCTTTCTGGGGCCTCTGAGGCGCTAAAACCCAGGAGCTTCCGGGGGCTTCGCCCCCTGCACCCCCACCGAGGCTTCGCCCCTGGACCCCACCAGGGGCCCTAAGGCGGACGCCTGGACCCCACCCTTTTAGGGGCTTCGCGCTTCGCGCTCGCCGTGCACGCTTCGCGTGCACACATCATCCCCTCCAATGTTGAAAAGAAATCTACGCCCCTGTTCAAAACCCCTTGACATAAACAATGTCATGCAATTTTCAGGACAATCCGCGCCAAAGAATGGTGGCGCTCACCTTAATATATGTATATATATATATATATATATATATAGATATATATATAGATATATATAGATAGATATATATATATATATATATATATATATATATATATATATATATATATATATATATATATATATATATATATATATATATATATATATATATATATATATATATATATATATATATATATATATATGTATATAGGATTCCTACATACAGATACAGGGTTCTCTATATAGGAACCTTAATAGGCCTAGTATATGCCGAGGCAATTTTTTGTTTTCCTCCAGCTGACCGGTTAACATGCTGCCGGGGGAGGGAGGCGAATTTATAGGTGGCAATGTTCCTGATAAATGCAATCCAACACAAGTCCTGATTTCATTGGTAGATGTTCTTTTTTTTGTAGCCATGAGGTAGTAGTAAAATGGTGCACCGATGACTACACCCCCCCCCCCCTTCCTTTTGTTATCTGAGTGTCAAGCCTTTTGTTGTCACTGGCAGTCGGCATTTTGTATATGGCCAGCATGAGCAAACACGTCATCCAAATCGATCCAAGAGATTGACATCGAGAAGACCAACGATGGAATATTCAGTGGTGTATATTTTGAAAGGAACTCAAATGAGTCGATCCTAGGGAAGGTTGTAACGATGTCTGGATCACTGATCTGAAGAGGATATTTATCGGAGCACACCTGATGTGGTCTGTTCGTAGACCATCTGTAAAAGTGAAAACAATAAAAGGTGTGACGGTCCACAATCGACCGGTAGATATCACTTTGCAAATTCGTTTATTATGGAGATCTTTTTCATCTTTCGGTCCACGAACACCCCATACGGTGATACTGTCAACATTCAGCATGTCTATCTTGCATTTTGCTTGTGACAAGTCAAATATGACGTCATGCGTCGTAATCAGCCCATGAGAAATGAGTTCAGGGTGCCCATCTCTTTGACACCCAGAGCCATATATAGAGAGAGTTTGGCCAACTGTGTAACCGGTTTGAATTGGTCGAGAGGGGACAACGCCCACTTTGGACCTAAATTTTGTTCAGTCTGTAGTTGATCTTCATTACAGATCATATGCACACGTTATATGTATGGAGCGTGGTACGGCGACGACGTTAGCGTGCCTTGGCCGAACCAAGAGGAAAAAAGTGACGCACATAAAAAAAAAGTACACGAACATACGTATGTGTATTTCACAGATCGAAAAACAAAAGAAAATAATCGAAAAAGTGCGGTTTTCACAGACAAATATAGAAAAGCACATAAATGTGTGCTTCTCGCATATACTTTGCTGTGCCGCCTGTCGATACAGAAAACGGCTCATTTTTGTTTGAGATTGCATCCTGAATGATGGTCAATCAATGAGATATCTGAAAACAAATATTGAACAAAGCAGACGTATAAGGAATCATTCGAGAGTTATGATGATATTTGTGTGCAACTTTCGAAAATGCCTTGTTGTGCTGCATGGAGATGCAGCAATCGGACAGAAAATGGGGTCTGTATGTATGGTTCCCCACAAATCTTGCAAAAAGGACACTTATGGGAGGCAAAACTAGGAAGAACAAACTTGAAATCAAATGGAGGCAACAAGAGACTCTGTGAGGTAGGCCTCGACTTACGTTAGACATCTTGCTATGACCAAATTAAAAGTCAAATACTTTGCTAAATTTGGTGTTAAAAGTTAGGCACACGGTAAATGACGCTCCATCAAAAATATTACCAGGAGGCCTTTGTTAACTTCCACACTTAAATTAGACTTCGCTGATGTTCGTGCATAAACTGTAATATATACGCCAAAGTTAGGTTAACCTTTAAAACTTAACCATTGTCAAATTTACTAACTAGAGACATAACTCGACACAGCAATATTTAGTCAAAGGGTAGGCCTAGGCCTACTTGCTTTCATCAAAACGACTGTCTTGCAAACTTAGTGACCGCACGTTGAAGGTAGACCTAATCTAGGCAGCATATGATTTATGAGTATGCCAACTTTTCGTCCTAACTTTTGTAGATTACGCCTGTGTAGTCATGACAACACCACACATTCATAAAAGAATCAATTAGGCTTAGTCTAGGCCTGGATGGCTAGACCTCCAAAGTATGAGATAAAGAAATTTGTACGAAAGACCAACGTACACAATGTACATAACTAATGCGGAGGAAACAGTACTTCTATGATACTACTTACATACGAATACAATAAATAGGATATGATACAATCAGCAGAGATACCCAAAGGAATAACCGCGTGCTATACATACAAGAACAGCAAACGACCGTACAACAAAGGCATATGCAGTACTATACAGTTCTATGAAACAAACCGCGTGTTTACATCATTCCTATACAATAGGGCTAGTCCACTTATCAGATTGGAGGCATTGAAAAACCAAAAACAACTTAGTTATGTTAAATCCAAACTGCAGCAAAGACTGACCTCAGATATTAAATTATTTTCATGAATAAAAATTCATCTAGGATGGTTTTCCCTATTTCTAAGTCCTCCTACAACTTGTGGACTATGGTTCACTTCATTATTTACCTTTTACCAGTAGTGCACACCACCACCCCTTCCCCTTCAAAAAAAACAAAAAAACTTAAAAGAACACTGGTATATTCCAGATTAGCAAGTTATCGTCATAGTGGCAGTAACTCAGGCACTACATTCTTAGATTACTTTCACACCTATATTTGCACTTGTCATCAAAATGTGTTTTTTTTTTGTCAGACTTCAGTCAGTCAGTTTACGTGCGCTTGCAGTTGCACTGGCGCACTCCTACCACGACTTTACACAAAACATAAATCCGTAATTCGTTAATGGGATGAATGCCAGGCTTACATTAATCTGAGAAATATAGTACTTTCGCTGACTTTTTGCGAATCAGCTATTTAATCCCACAAAGATATGCCTGCGTTCTACGCAAGTACCGTTCACGTCCCCGCAATCCGCACACTGTGTACACACGATAGTTCGTACTTCGCGCAACTGGTAAAACGTACTTCGCGCAACTGGCACTACCTGGACCTATTTCGCTCACTTGTGACGTCACAAAATGCCAGTTGGCCAAACTCTCTCTATATACGGCTCTGTGACACCGTAACCGCATTAAAAAAAATATAAAAAAGTAAATTTGATGTTACGTTACTTTGTTTTTTTTCTACTTCTATGTTTTGGTAGATGACGTATAACAACAATTTTAAAATTTACATTTTTAACAGTGTACACATTTAAATAAAATTTGCTTTTGTTTACCAATACACCATTGTTTCAAATTTTACCAGAGGGTTGCTAGGAAGGATTTTATACGTCCGAGGAAAGTCTGTCCCACTGGTCACGGACGGCATTTGCTGCCACCCTGGCACATTTGTTTATAGACAGATTTTGAGGATCATGAATGGACACAGACTGACTGACCTTTAAGGTACCCCCCACTGTCCTTTCATTTATCTACTCTACCCATGTCTCCCTCTCTTGTACATCCTAACCCTTAAGCCTAACTCTCTCCCGCCCTCTTCCTAATATGTACACATGAGTATCACCAAACGTCGTGTGACCAAACAAGGGTGGGCAGACTATATATATTGCATTGCGAAACGTCCGATAACAAATTCGAGCAATGGGTGTATGTGAATTTTTGTTCTCATTTGCTGCATGTCACTCTTATTTGCTCTCATTTTGTTCTCAGTTTAGTTTAACTTTCCCTCTCATTTGCCCTCACTTTGGTCTCATTTTATCATTTTTGTTACATGTTCCCTTTGTTTACTATCATTTTATTCTCATGTTGCTTATTTTTCTTGTTTACTTTCATTCGGTTCTCATTTTTCAGCTTTTTCTCATATTTGCCACATAGCACTCATTCCCTCTCTCATCATCCTCTACACGTATCCTCCTCTTATCCTCCTCTATACTTTTCTTCCCTCCTCTTTCCCCTCTTTTAACCCCCCTCTTCTTATGTAACTTCCTGTAACACGCCATCAATTGTGTACTATTGCAGGATGGATAATCAGAAAGGGGGTGTTACACTGATTATACCGGATAGCTGGATTGGCTAAATGACAACAATGAATGACAAACTACAGAAGCGTGAGTCAATTAAATTTTTTTTCAAACGACCTCATATTCAGCAAAAATTAAGAAGGATATACTGGAATATGAGAGATACAAATATGCGTGTAACCATTTAAACACGGCTGAAGGAAATAGCCTCAAATAATTTAAGAGAGAGCTGTCGTTTCCTAAAGTAAAATAGATTTTTTTTCCATTGTTCAATTTAATTTGGTCACTATCCAGCGTCCCCTTGATAGATCCACGACCTCTGCGTTTTGCTTCTTTTTTAGCTCGCGTATCACTCTGTTGCATATCATTCCATAATCATATGGTATAATCATATGTCCTTAACATGTGGAAAAAGGATCTACCAATGTCACAAAGTGCCACAGTGAAGAGAAAAAAATCGTTATTTTTTAAACTTTTCTTATGTTGGCGTCCCCTAGATGTTCATGAGTGTATGTGTTTTATGCCTACCCCCTACCTTGAATAAGTAATGCTGTTTGGTCAAAGGTCACAAATGCTATTCCAACATCACAAATAAATAACGGATAAAGGGAAATAGGGCATTTAGAATATGACATAATAGCTTTAATAACTGTTAACCCATTCAGTCTCATCAATAAACATCTGCAAATGCTTCATCTCCTCAAAACATTATCCATGTGATGAGTAACCGAAGATGAATTATTAGCGGAGTTTTTAAAAGTTTGGGTGAACGAATTATTTTTATCAAGTAATTGAATTTCTATCTATGAGAAACTTATTTCTTGCAAAGGACCCTACTGTCCTTCCTTATTGTAAATACGGTAATCTATCATGCACAAACATCGGTTTTAAAAAATATGTTTGCTTTCTGTAAAACAAACTCATTATTTCCCTTTAACAATTTGCAGCAATTTGCTACTCTGCAGACATGCTTCTCTTCAAAATAAAAAAAAAATGTTAATTTTCTCCCCTAGCTATTTACAGTATAGTGTCGGCTGCCTTTAGGTCCCCATTAAAAGTGGTCCCCCACAAATGACACTACTACATTTTTTTTGGGCGGGGTAGATTATTCCAGAAAGGAGGGGGAGAGAAAAGAGAGAAGAAATACGGAAAGTGAAAAAGAAAGAGACAAACACAGGATTACAATGCAATGTGCACGCTAACTGATTGTGCGCTAAGGACCCATACCATAATCCTCTGCCTCATCGGTTTCCCCTACATGTTAGGGACAATGCTCGGAAAGGATAGTTAAAAGAACGAAATTACAAAACCCACGTTCCGGTGTGAGACTCAGATCTGTGGTTAGCCCGGTGGATAACGTCAACAGTAGCTACTTGCGGTATGGCGCATATTCCCATCAAATTCATCTCAGAGGGCCCCTGACTGATTGTCGGTAACTCATATTTATTGAAACGGCATAGGGACAAATAAGTAAACAGTTATCTAACAGAATCCCTTCCCCCCCCCCAACCTTTTTGTCCGAGCTCATGACAGCTTGGCATATGCAAATAACGTTCTACACTTACAGATGGATATCTGGAATCGTTTATGGTGATATCCTGTGAAAGGAACTGCTCGCTCGGGTCGACCTTAGAAGGGTCACGGACGAGTGGGCTGAGACGACAGTTCCTTATGAGTCTAGACTTAGGTAGTCAGTTTATCATACGCTTTTCAGTGGCGGATGCAGGATTTAGCACAAGGGTGGTGGAGGGGGGTATCAGGATGATGACTGATCGCAGTCGTGGGAAAGGGTGGAACAAAAATTTGCTGACCTAGGGTGAACGGACTAGATTCAAAATGATGTTTCATTCAATGGTAGATTTTAATTGAATGTATCTTCTGGAATTCCTACTTTAAAAATAATGATTTTAATTTTATTCATCTTGCTTTGTGAAATATTCATTTTTAAACCCTTTTCTGGGTGATTCAGGAGAAAAGGCTTACCTATGTCGGAGGTTTCTAAGCCGAGGGGTTTCCTTTCCCCTTTAGTATTTTACACTTATACAAATGGTACAATTATTTGTATTTTTTGATATGTGATGACTGACGTTAATTGAGTTGTGCCGCTACATTTATTTTTGGGTATGCCACCATCAGCAGCGGGTGTAGCGTTAGTAATGATATAGGGCATGCCATCAGTGAATTGTTGTAAACAAAACTTTAGACGTAAAAACAGTGGAACTCCGATCATATAGTTTTATAGTATGGGCTATTCAGTGTCCCAACTTGTGATGTGGATTTGTCACAAGTAAAACAATCTAGAGAGTGGAATCTCTCTGACAGTTTTCTTTCATGAATAACAAAGGTACGATGTGGTGTTCTCTCATCTTATGTGTGTCAACTGCAGTCAGCCATGCCATGTTGAAGTTCTCCATGGAATAGGTTTTGAAATTAATGGTTCCACATAGCAGAATAACAATTTCCTGTATGAGTCACTTCAGACTACCCAGAATTTGCAGTAAATCCCATCCAAATCAATTGTATGACCTGCCTGAGATTGTGGAAAAAATAGAGTTGAAGTGCCTTGAAAGTGGGAGGAAGTTTTCTGTGGGTTTGATTACCCTTGTAATAGAATGAAGTTAGCAATCCAATCCAGTGTAGTGCTCATGAATAACCACAGAGCATAACACTCATTGGAGTCCTGGTGACGTCACGCGTTGGCCTAAGTTATACTGTCGCCCATACGAGCCCTAATATTATCAGAGTGCCAAAATTCTGAGTAACAGAAGTACGCGGCGTCTACGCGTCAATCTACGGTGGCCCCAAAACTGGTTACACCACTACATCAGAGGAGAAAATTCGACATCATCTGCAGATGGTAAATTACAATTCCCCCCAACTTCGATTTACTCATACCTTTTCTGTATCAAATCTTCAATTTTTGGAGCCCGAACATTACTTTGTGACCATGTAGCCTCGCCCCCCCCCCCCCTAAGGTGAATCCACACTGCTGCATTGCGCTTCTGTCAACATCAAAAGGCTGCGATTACGTCAAAATTTTGCTAAATGTGTAATTTTCTGCCCCGATCCGCTTTGGCAGAAATATAAATTGAAGAGAACAAAAGAGTATCGAACGAATGGGAAAAAGTAATGGAATTATTATCCATATAAAAGCTTGTTTTAAGTAATATTTTGTTGCCACTGAATGAATACACTCACTTTGTTTGTCGGTATTAGTGATTTCCCTCTTTAATTTTTTTTTTTTCCTTTTGCCTTACCATAGACATCTCTGAATGCATCTACTAAACTTCTTTCTTACAATCTGACAATTCTTTTGTCTCACTTGTTACAGGTTTCCGCACTTTCGCAGTTTTTATTTTTCCAGAATTATAACACAGGACGGACTTGCAACAAGTGCTCCCACCAAAGTTCAAAGGTGCCCCCTTGATTCAAAGAGGATGGCCACGCCCACTACTGCCTCACAGCTGCACTAGAATCATGCCCACACCCTAGGAATCTACTTTGTGTGATTGATTATTGCAGACACGGTCGACAGACGGTTTTCTCCCGGTCATCACGGAAGCTGCATTTACTTTCTTCTGTTGAAATTGCAGGTTGCTGCACTTTCCCTGCTGGTTAGATTTTTTCCAGTGTACATATACATTATAGACGTGTTGTTATTAGCAGTACCTCACCGTGCGTATGGTACGGATCTTCCTGCACGTATCTCACCTCGACTAAGGCGTTTTCATGGGGAACGTGACAACACTGCAAAACCTCCAAACGGGGACCTGTGCTTTCGTGCCGTAGACGCCAACATTATAGATGAGCTCAGCAGCTCTACGAGCTGTGACCTACCGTGGCCCTGAAGGGACATTTCGAGATTTCGATATTTCGACTTTTTCGTTTCGATATTTCCATATTTCGACTTTTTCGTTTCGATATTTCGATGTTTCGATATTTCGATATTTCCATATTTCGACTTTTTTCGTTTCGATATTTCGATGTTTCGACATTTCGATATTTCCATATTTCGACTTTTTTCGTTTCGATATTTCGATGTTTCGACATTTCGATATTTCCATATTTCGACTTTTTCGTTTCGATATTTCCATATTTCGACATTTCGATATTTCCATATTTCGACTTTGAAAAAATGAAAAATGGGGGTAGGCGGTTGAACACTATCTAACGCAACGAGCGACCCAGAACCCGAAGGGAATTTTTAAGGGGAAACGCCCGGGTATAACATGAACTTGTTGCATGTACCCTTGGTGAAACATTTCCAGCATTATGAAATGACATACTTTTAAGTAGTAGAAATGACATACTTTTAAACAGTGATATGACAGAGTAGTGGTTCTTATGACCAACTAGACCGGTTTCTGCTCTCATATTCAAATGTGGAGGAGCGTCATCAGTAGTAAGCCTTTTAATATTTTATGTTTTAGGCATAAGTGTCGTAAAATTTTATTTTAGGAATGCGTGTTCTTTAGTGCACGTAAACGAGTATAAGCTCAGAGTGCAGCTATGAGCGCATTCAGTAGATCTTCGTGCGAGTCCTGACTGTCGAACGATTCTTCATTACTTTGAAACCTTGATTTGACAAGTAAATCTTTTAGATTTGGGGCCCTTTTATAGGCAAGAATCGGTTCGTTCGGAAACAGCTTGGATAAAATCGGATGCTCTGATATTAAATACCAGTGTTTCCGAATAGCCTCTTTCAGGTGCTGGGTTTTGATATGGGGTGTATACGTCAGTTTGAAGACTAGAGGTGGTTCCCTTTCTTTGGGTTTTTTGGTAAGATAGTGCTCACGGTTTTCGAAAGAAATGCCTCTAGTGGCTGTGAGGTCACCTACCTAGATCTGAGAATCTTCAAAGGTCCTAAGTTTCACTCTACTGGTTTCCTAGATACAAAAATCTACACCAAACCTACTGAAACTTATCAATACCTCGATAGAAACTCTGCACATCCACTTGCCACCTTTAAAGGCTTCATTAAAGGAGAAGTGCTGCGTTATGTACGTCTCTGTAACAATGAGACCGACTTCATCCATAAAAGAGATGAATTTAAAGAGAAACTTCGACTGCGAAACTATGGGGAAGAAGAAACACTGGTATTTAATATCAGAGCATCCAATTTTATCCAAGCTGTTTCCGAACGAACCGATTCTTGCCTATAAAAGGGCCCCAAATCTAAAAGATTTACTTGTTAAATCAAGGTTTCAAAGTAATGAAGAATCGTTCGACAGTCAGGACTCGCACGAAGATCTACTGAATGCGCTCATAGCTGCACTCTGAGCTTATACTCGTTTACGTGCACTAAAGAACACGCATTCCTAAAATAAAATTTTACGACACTTATGCCTAAAATATAAAACATTAAAAGGCTTACTACTGATGACGTTCCTCCACTTTTGAGTATGAGAGCAGAAACCGGTCTAGTTGGTCATAAGAACCACTACTCTGTCATATCACTGTTTAAAAGTATGTCATTTCTACTACTTAAAAGTATGTCATTTCATAATGCTGGAAATGTTTCACCAAGGGTACATGCAACAAGTTCATGTTATACCCGGGCGTTTCCCCTTAAAAATTCCCTTCGGGTTCTGGGTCGCTCGTTGCGTTAGATAGTGTTCAACCGCCTACCCCCATTTTTCATTTTTTCAAAGTCGAAATATGGAAATATCGAAACGAAAAAAGTCGAAATATGGAAATATCGAAATGTCGAAACATCGAAATATTGAAACGAAAAAAGTAGAAATATGGAAATATCGAAATGTCGAAACAGTCGAAATATCGAAACGAAAAAGTAGAAATATGGAAATATCGAAATGTCGAAACATCGAAATATCGAAACGAAAAAAGTCGAAATATCGAAATATCGAAACGAAAAAGTCGAAATATCGAAACGAAAAAGTCGAAATATGGAAATATCGAAACGAAAAAGTCGAAATATCGAAATCTCGAAATGTCCCTTCAGGGCCACGGTAGTGACCTATAACAATGTCTCAAAAATATTTCAAAATATCAAAATGTTCCAGTGAGGAAACCATGATTCATGAAACTTCCTGCTGATTACTGCAACACTCGACAATGTATCTTAGTCAACGAAGAAACTTAGGTTTAAAGTGCTGCCCTCTATCGTCTCTCATCGTCTCTCACTCGAATAGTGGTGTACTCGGGTACCTGAACCAAAGGAAATGCTGTAGCCAGGAATTTGGTTGCGCGATTCAAATGGTATTGTCATAATATCCTAAAATAAACACTTGCGGTCTTGCAAAATACAGTATCCATTTCAAAGTTTCCGTTCATTGCAATGCACGGCGGAAATTTGGGAACTGCCCCCTCAAATTCAATAATAACTCGATAAGTGTCAAAAGAATTGCAGTGCCCTGGCCGATATAATACGTGTATAAACATCCCAGGTTTCCACTTCGTTGTGACACAATGAAACAACTGCTATAGTTGTAGTTAGGTCCATTGTGGCGTCATCCTCTGATTTTGTTACTGACTCAGGCTGAACCGTGACACCATTTTGTGTAATCAGGATTGCCATTTTCCTTTTGTAAATCCATACAACTATGCAGACGCCTCGGCAGTGAGTGTTTGCCATCCTGGTGTTATTGTTTACTTGAAACACGTGCTTTTGATGTTTTCAACATCTTTTTATTATAAAGGCAAGGACGAGATTTTATATGTTCTGATGCTAAAGTTGTTCCTTTTTTTTCATCATTGCCATAAAGCCTGTGTCGAGCCATGGAGATCTGTGTCGCTCCATGGCCGAACTACCTCCGGGTCGAACATGTACATGTTTATCCAAACACGAACTGAGGTGGGGAGGGGGGAGTATGTGTCGCTTCAGCGACAACTTTTTCTTTTACTTTTTTTTATTTCAAGGATCAGAAGCTATTATATTGTTGTACTTTATCAGACTGGATTCAATTGACCTACCTACCTTCCGTGTTTATGCAGTGAGTGGTGCTGGTTACTTGCCAATTGCCAAATGCATAAGCCGTTACAATCCTCTAATGGCAAATGTAGGGTGTTCTCACATTGTTGTGCCTGTGTGGGTGTTGAGTGGGTGCGATTTGCTGGGAGGGCTGAACCCAAATGCTAGTTGTATAGGATGTCGCTGCACGCCATATGCACATACCGGTGAGCCCACGTTGGGACGACATATGAATTATATGGAATGGTTAAGTGTAATAACAAATTTACGAATCACTTTACATTTTTAATTATCATGATATATTGCTTAGCATACAATTCATTACGGTTGGAAAAAAAAGGAATCACAATACATCATCAGTTAATGCACAGGTTGATATGAGCAATGAATTATATAAGAACTCATTTATTAATGTGTATACCCATCTCTGGAAATATGAATGAATTCGGTCCAAGCTTTGGCACAATGAATGTTGCCGAAGGTCCGTAGCCACGTCAAAGTCCTAGGTAAGGCCTACACAAAAGTAAAGGGCGAACAAACCGGCAAAAGTGCCTTAATGTTGATCATTTGTTTACCTTAAAAAGTTCTAGTGCATGGGCGGGGGGGGGGGGGGGAATTAAAATTCATGGGGACCTCCTCCCTATGGACCGGCACTTAGGAGATTTCAATCACCGGCTGGAGTCACTCGAGGTAAATTGCTTAGGTAAATACATCAGTAGTGTCTTCATCTGTTACTTGTATTAAGGCCAGAAATATATTACCCATTCAATCATGCCATTTTATTTTTGGTGAGTTGCAACAGAAGTGTGTTTAAGTGATTTGCCTCTGTTTCGCTTTCGCAGTGGACGGGTCCACTTGAGATGTCGACAATGAAAGGGGGGGGGGGGGAGGGGATCATACAGGATAGTCCACTCTTGACGAGGGATGTGAATTATCATCATACCTTCAAAGGTATTAGGGTCCTTATATATGTAATGCACGTATAGATGCGGGCATCATCAAAGACTATACCTCTATGATGTTGATTATGTGAAATCCGAGAGGAAACGTGCCCTTCGCCTCAGATGTTCTTGCACCATGTTGCATATGGGATGTATGAGCTGACATTACACATACGAGTACACGTATAGTATGCTCATCACTGTCGTGATTCAGTGATAAGATTCCCAGGGTGCATTGCTGTACTTGTCATAATTATAATACCCTACACCCAGCTGCCATATTACTTCGTCACAAAAATGTGGTACGAAAATAGCTCAAGGCTGTTAGATCTATTGAGGCAGGAACTTGGCGTATGTTTAAACGATCAAAGTTATGAATCTATATCTTTTATGTCGGAGTTCCCTCTGTTAGTATGTATGGACAGGGAACAGCATAAGGTAAGGGTAGAATCAGGGAGTTGCGTGTTACTTCGAGTATAGCAGCTTCCCTGCATGCTAGAATCAGAGGGTTGTTATCTAAATAGCAGCACCCCGGTGGAATCTTCCATGTCTGGCATCGCGACGCAGTATCAAAACATGTATAGACATGATATGTGTGCTGATTGCAAAGCAGGGAATAGCAACTCCCCTGTTGCAACGAGGAATTAATTTACCGGTGAGTTGTATACCGATAACAAAGACGTCATTGCCGACCAAATGGCAAATGACGCCATGATGATCTTTTGTTATGGTTCCTTCTTTTCGAAAACGAAACCGTTCGCAGGCTTCGTTAATGAGGTAAACATTTCCTGAAGAGCACTTCGGCTTCACGACCCGTAGAAACGCAGAGGAAGTCTATAATATTGATAAATATCTCAGTTAATTAGGCACACTCCTCCCATGTAGTGTCCGTAATTTCCTTGTGCAGGGTATCGCATTGCAGGTTCATATAGCGCACCCTGCCTGTTTGTCATGAAATCCGGCGAATACTGATAAGTTGCGAAATTAAAAAAATATCTACTTTCAAAATTTACGAACTTGAGACTATCGGGACGCTCTTAAGTATGCCTGTAATCCACTTCAAACAGAGTAATTACATTGGTTAACACAGTGTTACCTATCGTTATTGCCCACTTCAGTATCTCGTGTTTCACGACATAAAGGAAATGCATGTGGATTTTGCCTTACATTATGTGTACACTTAGTCACTGAAAAAGTGCAAAGATATTTGGCTGTCTCATGGACTTGATCAAGTCGGTATTCGTGTGTCACCGTAAACATTGCAATTTGCAATCAATAACAAAGCATGTGACACATGCTATACGGCGAGCATATTTCTTCAGTGGCCGTTGATCATTTTACTGTTGACGGTCGAAGAGGGAATTCCGAACGGAAATTTGTTCAGAACTGGACTAATCCATGCAAGGTGATATCGTTACAACAGAAGTAAAGCGGAACCAACGCTCTATGAAACTGTTCAATAAATAGTCATTGTAACGGCAAAATACGGCATATGCACCGAAAGTTTGTATTGCCGGCTGCACTGTACACACGCGACAATACTAACACGGACGTCAGTTGTGTTTGGTTTTGAGTCTTGCCAAACGGGTTTTGCGTAGCACGCAATATTTTGACGGATAATGGGAAGCAGAGCCTGGTGTTTCGGAAAGGTTAGTGTTTTCTACAATTTGATCAGGTTTTGTTCCACTATCGTAGAGGAGAATACAATTTGCAACAAAGTAGAAACTCGCAATCAGTTGACTTGGCTAGCTAAATAGGCCTACATCCTCTGGTGACGGTATTTCTGACTGGGGCAGGAATTATATCCTTTGTATAGTTCTTTGTTTACTCAAATCATGTTCTGTGCGGTGCACTGCCTACAACGTAAGGAGTAAGCCAGGAATGCTATAAAAATCAAATTTGAGATGAAGGTGGAGTGGGGGAGGGGGAGGGGCAGTTGTCAACTTAACCCGGTGACCAAATGCAGTAGGCCTACCATCGAAGGCGCGAGATGTTTTTTCTTAATTTTTGTAGGTAATACCATGGAGCTCCTATTGCCGGTAATACTGATGATATTGTCATGTTACACTCATACGTCTATGGGAAAGATGACGAGGGGAAGTTGCAGCCCCCTTGCCCCACACGTCCGTCTGGAAAAATATGTGCGATTATTCTTACAATTTATGAAGTGTTTGCGGCATATACTCCGAATAAAAATGCCATCATCTCAAAGACAGTCAATCGTGAAATAGTGTTTAAGCCAATTTGACAAATTTTAACAATCCATCCACACCTTTTATCACCATAAAAATGAAATTTAGACATTTCACTTTTCGTTCAAAGTTACTTTGCCCCCTCAAAAAAAAAAGAAAGAAAGAAAGAATGGTCAAGAATGGCAGAATGGTCTCTGGTTCACTGGAACAGGTTTGGATCTATCGCATGGTCCAGAAAAAGCAAATTCTGGGCCTAGTTCATTACAGTGAATATGGCTAATTATTAATTGCAAAAGCAGGTTTAATGATAAAGCAAACGTGCATAGGCCTACACTGTATGAAAAATGCCTATTAAGAAGAGCGAGTTTACAAAACTCGGTAACATCATCATTTTGCTTAATCTTTACTAATCTTTGCCAAATCTGACGTTATTGAGTGTGAGCGTACAGTAAAAATTACTGTAGCATTTTTTTCTTCAGGTAGCTTGACAGAAAGAGCTTCGTCACGTCCTCATTATATATTCGTAAAATATTCGCTAAGTTCAGATCATATCATCTGCTTTGGTATGCAAGGCAAAAAATTTGCTTCATAGGCCTATGCACCTGAACTTCTAATGAAGTGAATGATCATGCATAATACTAGATGTTGAAAATTACTTCCAGTTAACTGACAGTGTATACTATTTCTCTTATTTTTGTTTCACCTTTGAAAAAGGAAATGTGTAGGTCGGGTATTTATTTGCCTAATACTATAGCCGTGCTGTGCTTTGTTTCTGTGAATTTACTGACGGCAAATAGCTACACATTTCGGTAGTTGTTCAAATCAACATCCACGTATATATAAATATATGTACCTGTATACGTAGTGAGAAACTGAATGCACACCTGACTGACTGTGATAATGTATCGTGTCTGAACTTGATTGTGTTCACACAATTCAGTCAATTGCAGCATTGTCAAAAAATGTAAGGGTATACATTTATCCACAACAATGATAACACTATCGTCACTTAGGTATGGTGAGTCTCTGTGAGTATGTCCTATGCATTATGATGGTAATCATACAACTGTTTGACCAAGATGACATAATTACATGCAACATGTTAGGTGCGTGGTAATTTCATGATAAGGTTATGGTATTTTCGTTACATGGAATTATGGAATCTACTCGATATCATGTTTATTCGATGCAATTTTTTTGTGCATCATCATTTAGGCCTATACGGTGTAGCCACATATGACTGTAATACTGATAAATTAATTGTGCATACATTTTGGATATGATTGCATTGTCCATGTTAAACAAAAAGGGGCAAATAATCGGAAAGCATAAAGGAGCATAAGTTAAAGTATGTATTTTGCGTGGAACGTCCAGTAGGCAGGCCTATATGAGTGAGGAAGAGGAAACGGGGAAACTTTTGTATTAAAAGTAGAAAAGTAGATCGCAACTTGTTATACATTGGTGGATAAAGAACAAAAAATTGTCCAAGAGATCAGTCGGAGAGCCATTGCATTGGTAATACCTGTACATGGAAATAGATTCCATGATATTGCAAGCCTGATGAGACGCTATTCTCTGTACTATAAGTGAGCTAAATGGTAGGTCTAGTCATGATGATGTTGGTGGTGATGGTGATAATGATGATGACAGTGATGGTGATGTTGATGATTGTGGTAATGATGATGATGATGTTGATGATGATGATGATGATGATAGAGATGGTGATGATGATGATAACGGATGATGTTGAATATGGTGACCATGTCTAAGACGGTAATGAGGATGATGATGGTGACAATGATATTGATAATGAACAAGACTATGAAAATAAAATGATACTAATGATAATGATGGTGACAGAGGGAACAGTATTATAATGGTCATGATGACATTGATGTAAGATCAAGTAACTTTTAATGTATTAATTCATTCAATTCCACTTAACAATTGCAAAATATTCATGGAAACTCCGAGATGAGTTAATTTAACTCAATAAGTTTAAATTTAATTTTAACTCAGTAACTTAATTTTTCTGTCTGGATGCCGCTAGTCGACACACTAACTATAGGCTACGGGGTATATTTTAATCAATATAAGACGTTTTTCCTTCATCTCTAGGTCTGTCCGAAGAACCCACATAACAACAACAAAGATTTTCCGAAGTTTATATATTCATCGGCAAAATTAACGCTCGTCAATGAATCAGTTCTGCCACCGTGCTGTGAAAGCCCCGGAGAATGCCGACCGTACACCAGAGGGAAGAGCCCGGATGTTCGAGTCGTCGGCATGTACTGCAAGCACTGCCACTCAGAATGGCTCGATAAAACCGTGCACCATTCCTCGAAATTCAACAAGAACGATAGAATAGAAGTGACCGAGTGCGACGTCAAAGATGCTTCCTTGGAAATGACGACCAGCGGCGTCTGCGACGTAACGGCGAAAGAGTCGAAAATTTTTTCCCGTCGGTACCCTTCTTCCGACGGTATTTCCGATTTCCTTCGGTTTTTGCTCATTTCGATCCCGAGAAGGACGATGATCGAACGAGGGTCGCGCGATATGGATAGACTGCGACCCGGCGACCATGTGATGTGGCATCGGCCCTGGGCAGTGTGGCACCACCAGCTGATCAAAAGGCGGACCGGACCCCACACGTACGATATTATTCATTTCGACACGAGGAACGATGCACGGTGTGGATGGAAAGTGGAAATACGAGAGAAGCATGCCCGTAACTTCATAGAGGAACACGGGACGCTTTACAGGGTCAATTATAGCGCTACGGTTCGAAGGGAAAACCCCGAATCACTGGTCTTTGACAGGGCCAACGCCAAACTTCACGAGAGGGATTACAACCTCTTCACTAACAACTGCGAGCACGCCATCTCGTTTTGCAAGACCGGTTGTTTCATCAGTTATCAAGTGAGGTGGCTGAAAAAGGAAATAATTTTCTTGATCTTAAGGGCAGTAATTATCGCTGTTGTGATATCACTGGCCAGCATTGTAGACGACAGTATCACCGAATTGTCCCCGCCAAGTGATTTTAGCAATCAAACGATCACCGCCGCACCAAAGGTACCCTACGCCACACCATCCACCCTTACCCCCATGCCGCCAAATAGCGCGACGCCTTACACAACGCCAGAGAGTGAACGCCGTCAGGTTGTGAAGTCAGAGATAATTGAGTTGGTAGCAATTCCTGCAATTGAACTTTTGATGTTTCTTTTTGTCTGTTACAGACATGTCAAAGCTTTCAGAGAACGCGGGATTGATAGAGGTGATTTGTCTCGCCGTGTGCTAGAAGCCCTTGTAGAACTTTTTCTTACAGTTTCGTTTTATTGCAGTCACGTTTTAATCCTCTCCCTACTTCAAAAACCGTCGTTGGGCGTCGATATTCTTTTGGGTGTCTCGTTAGGTGTCACTGGTAAACTCGTTGGATTCTTTTTTGGACAGTACATCTGCCAAAAACGAACCATAAAATGTTTTTCATCCTCTCTCTTTAAAAGGACTAAATCCGATCTTCTCTTAGACTATCGAAGGTCGTCAAGCGCCTCATACAGCTCATTGGAAACCTCCTCTCATAGTCAACTTGCATGAAGTGATTACACCAAATCTTGTCAACGTCAGGCACGCAACAGTGACGTCATACGAAAACATCGAAATACGGCTAGCTGCTTTAAGTTGCATGGGTTGTCCTGACAACTTAAAATTGCATGGATTTAGAAGAAGGGCAAAATCGAAGGAACGTTCTATGCAAACAAAAGAAAAAGTGGGGGAAAAGAACGTGGTAAAGAATCATAGTTTATACGCCAAATGTTTTTCCATTGAAAGAGAAAGATTGCCAGAATAGTGTGAAAAAATACTATTTGCCAATTCATCAATTTCTGCCTTAATTAGGGTTCGTATTATTACTTTTTTTTATGGTTGCAGACATCAGCTTTGTGCATCGTTATACAAAAGAATGCGAGGGTTCCATTGAACTTTCACGGGAGTTATGCCACCGCAACATTATACGGCATGTAAAGGGCATGTGCATTATTTTTTCCTATATAGAGTTCTGTCGCTACATTAAACAACTCATACGAAATTACTCAACACCCCAATCCATAACTGATAAGGAATACATCAGTAAGAAACCTTTGGGACTTACAACCATGTGTTATGTTGTATCATTAGAATAGGATAAGGTTTCCAAATTATTTTAACTTAGACGAGAAAAAAAAAACTGTTTAATTAGTAAGCTTTAAAAATGACCGAATTGGCGGCCATCTTTAAAAGTTACATTGTGATATGAATATTGTATTTTTTATATGCTTTTAGACTGGAATATGAGTTCAAAAATTTGTAGGTGAACGTCAAATTACGGGGAATATGTCATCGTCACTCAAAAAAAAAAAAAAAAACTTTGTTTAAGCCCCATGTTTGCCCACATGAATATTCATATCCATTACCCATTGATGTGCTTGAGTGACAATGATTGACTGCTATGATCCCTTGGAGAGCATAAATGTTGTAGGGCCAATAACAATGTCGAGACAATTTTCATATTCAAATATCTGGAAGATGAGTGTATAGTTCTCTTTCATATTTTGTGACAGGTGATCCTTTCCCTCTACTTTCTCTTCCTTCAAACATTGACAAAGAACATAGGGGGATGGCCTGGCGATTGCCAGTACAACTCGTGTCTCTCAAACTAGGCCACACGCGTGGTAGCCTACTCCACTGTAAGAAAAGATGTAGCTTGCCTCAATATAGCAATCTCCTCAATTTCACATATATGAATACAGTGAATTTAGCCACCACAGTGCGTCTTCTGTGTACAGTAGCATACTATATGGTAATGCATATTAGACACAAAATTGTAGTGACGGAGATAGATCCTTTACTTTCAGTGTACCTTACAACCAGTCTTTCATGTATTTAGGCCTAGTCCTGTTTGTCTTTCGCTGCGTCTCAAACTTAGTTTAAGCTGCAGCTTAGTGGGTGCTGAGTCAATTATTTTGAAGGAGTTGTGATCGCATTTTGCATTACAAGAGGGAAACGCAGAGGGAAACACTAGTTGACATATCTGTTAAGGGTTGGTTGTAAATTCTTCATGAAAAGACTGAGACTCAATGATCTTACGTTTGTACCAGGAATTCTCTACGTGAAGAACTTTAATATCAGCTGGGCTTACAAGTTTATGTATATAAAAGTTATTAAGGTTATGTAATCCCCAATTTGACTTTACCTGCCCAACACGGGGTGGTGAATTATGGTACCTGTGAGTTAGTTCCTACGTGTCACATGTTTAGGTTGCAGTGTTTAGGTTTTGCATGTTACTCATAATGTTACTACGGTTACAAAGTGGATGTACCGTTACAGACTTTCTGTGTTCGTATTTACTGCAGATGAGAGTTCGCATGATGTTGTGTCAGTGTATCAAATTTAAGACGTAACCGATGATGACATTCCACTAAAGATCGTTGATTCACTAATTCATCTCATATTACATTTAACTGTTGAATATTTTTTGCTTCTGTAAAAGTCTTTATATTAAAGTGAAGTATTGAAAGTGTATGCATCCTTACATTCAAGTGCAATTATCACCAAGCGTATATGTAGGCTATGGAAGAGCACCATATTTACACGTTGCTAGCTCTTTTTGTGTTCTGTCGATATATACATGTATCATACTGTGAATGATGCCTTGTGAACATGGTATTTCATTACCCTCACGTTATTCGAAGCTACATAGACCGTTATCCAGTCTATTGCAAGTGAAACAGATGTGCGTTAAAAATGTATGACGTCACATTATTGCGAAATCCACAACACTAGTCAGCTGTTGCTGTCTGTAATTTCCCCACAATCACAATCACCTCATGTGAAATATATTTGAAAAATCCACTCTGTTCTGGCAATGCGGTATACATACAATCTATGCGCATAAAGATAGGAACTACACAGTGGAGACGGTCTAGTCGTAACAGAATGACGGAAGATAACAAATTGCTAAGGTGCATGGTACAGACAGCAGCTGTTCACATTTTACGTTGTTGTTTTTTTTTTTTCGTTTTTTTTTTTGAAAACTAGAAGTTATAACATTTACTTACCGGTACGATGTGAGTTACCAAAGACATCAACAAGCAGCATGACTGAAGCGGGAGAGAGAGAGGAAGGGGCGGGGGAGGGGGACGGGCAACGGGTGACACTTACGAGCTACACATTTGGCCTCAGGAACCGTTGCAGCAACTGCAAGTTCTTCGTGCTTGTCGACGACGGCAAATTTGAAGGACCTCAAGTGTGATCAATGGACAGTACATCTCCTTCGTACCTCACTATTTTACCACAGCCGGATAGTTGAAGCTGATATGTCTTGTAAAATAGCAAATAAAATGCAATAATGCTTACACAAAGTAACTAAACTTGTCAGTCATTCCTATTTTTAATGATAACGTTCCGTACTTATTTATGAGCGCAATAGCTGTATATTTGAAATAAACATAGACTTTTTTTTTTAAACAAAACTTGAATATTTCAGACGATAATATTTAGGATGTTATCGTACTTTCCTTTATTTTCATTTGTCTTTATTTTGTTTTCTTTCTTATTTATTTATGTATTGATTTATTTATTTATTTTGGTCGTTGTAACATAGTTTATTTTGTTTTAACTTTAGTGCACAAAGAATACACGTAAACACAGACTAATTATGACGTATATGCAGCCACACATGTTTTGAGGTAGCAGCAAAAATCAAAACACCGTTGCTTAAAGTCAACTCGGAGCTCCTTCATCTTTTTTATTCGTCTGTCTAAAAGTAAATAAATGTCTTCTCTTTTCTAGTGAGCCCTTTCACTCATATTTTCGGATAACTGGTTGGCCTATTTGTGTGTAACCACTATTGTCTCAATAGGGAGTTGTTAGAAGACTGGTCCTGGTTTGAACTTGCAAAACTGTGACTCCAAAACTTATCGCATGTTGCACAATTTCTCACGTTCATGCTTTTTCAAAGTCAAACCCAGAAACTATACTGATTTTTCCCCCTCCATCTGTCCATATATTGGTTTTGGTTTAAAATCACTCATCGTTAGTACATCTTTTAGTCTGTTGAATTTTGCAATAACAAAAGCTTCCCCGTGATCAGGTGATAACAAACTTTCGTGTATTTTTTTTTTCTAGTAAATTGACTTAGAAACAAGTTTAGAGATGAACAAGTCTTATCTTTGTATAGGAGGGACGACACTGGTGATACAGTAATCAGGTCATATGAGGGGATGGATGAAATTCATCTATACTTGAATGCACCTGGAGACGCGATTTGGTGCAACAAAAGTTTAGTCTACAATTGTGAAGTTAAATTTCTTGATTATGTCGCCATATTGAGGTCGTATAAATTTAACGCACAACGATATTCGACTTTTAATTGCGGACAAATAGTCTTGCAATGGCCGACTAACCTCTCATCTGTTTGTTTGTTTTTTTATACGATACCTGTAGTTAACAGAGTCCAGACTATTTATTCACCATTAAAAGTCTCACTGTTGTGATTGAGTTCCTAATAAAAGTAGTGTTTGGTCCAGTTTTGGGTGGGGCCCCTGGCCTCTGTCGGCTCTTCTTCCCACCCCCCTCGGATTTGCTAGTGGGGACGAACATTCCGTGCTTATCATGTATTCACTCAGGGTCAAGGACAAACGTGCACTTAGACATGCAGTCCGTCGAACGTCAAATGCAGTCCGTGGTAGAACAACAGACGCAATGCTATTGCATATAAGCATATGGATGACATGGCCCCAGACACTACGGTTAACCGACTTGTAAAAAACATATACCCTCATAAATGCTCCTCGATTAAAGCTGACGTAATTTGAGGATTGTTTCTAAGCATGGAGGATCATATCTGTAATATAGTTACTTTGATTTATGGTTAATCTGTCAACCGACCCAGATAAGATACCCCATTTAGTCCGCCCCTGGTTTATCCCTGGTTTTGATCAAGTACACTGCTCTGGTCAGTCATGACAGCTCATTGATAAATATGGTGATTATGGTGCTTGCTTCCCCTGTATATAAAAGCTAATGTATTATTTTATTGTGAGTCAGAGAGTTAGAGATAGAGAGAAATAAACAAGTAGTCCCGTATACTGTGTATATCCGAGTCCTGTGCTGTGTGTCTGTGTGTCTGTGGATATTACAATGGCGACGAAGATGGGATCCCGAATTTGGATGGGATTCTGCATTTAGATGAGACAGCAATTTTGTCTTCCAAACTTATAGTGAACTTTTGTGAATTAATCGAGACATCCTTCAAAAATGGCGAGTCTTCAGTTTCCAGAGTTTTCATTAGGAGACAGCCTGGAACAGTCAAATGTTGGTCCTCGCTGGGAGAAATGGCTCGGACGTCTTGAAAACTTTTTTGTGGCTTTTGACATAAAGGATGACACACGAAAGAGAGCCATGCTTCTTCACTTTGCCGGAGAATCAGTTTCAAGTATATTCAGCACATTAAACGACACAGGTGATGAGAAGAATTACAAGAAGGCGAAAGATAGTCTAACCAACTATTTTATGCCAATCAAAAATGCCGAATTCGAGGTATACAAATTCAGACAGGCCCGACAGGTCGAATCAGAAACACTAGATATGTTTGTGACAAGATTAAGGCAACTTGCGAATTATTGTCAATTTGTAGACTCTGACAAGGAGATCAAGTCTCAGATTGTACAAGGATGCTCATCAGTTAAACTGAGGAAAACAATTTTGAAGGACCCAGCCCTAACTCTATCTAAAATACTGGACACCGGACGCACAAATGAATTTTGCGACAAGGGAGTTAACGAAATTGAAGCCACACAATCAACTGAGACAGTCCGAAACATCAACTCTCGAAGTGACAAAAACAGAAAGCCCTATCGACACCCCTCGACTCAGAGACAAAACAAAGCTCATGAGAAGAACAATACTACTCAAACATGTTTCCGATGTGGATACGATTTTCCACACAAAGGTCGTTGTCCAGCTGAAGGTAAAGAATGTTTGTCATGTGGCAAATTAAATCATTTTGCAAGGATGTGCCGCTCCAGCCACAACAAACAAAACAATCAAAAATCTGGAATAACTAAGACTGCAAACTGCGTTTCACCCGATCATAATTCCTCTGTAAATTCAACTTCAAGAAAACCTGAGAGTGACACCCGAGAAAACCAATTTGCACAAGATGAAGATGTAAATTACACCTTTTCAGTTTATTCAGTAGGCAGTGAAAAGTCAGGACCCTATGCTACCATCAAAGTTGATCAAACTGAGATTCGATTTCTAATCGATTCCGGAGCCAAAGTCAATGTTATCGATGAAGCAACATATAACAGCATGACTCCACCACCGCATCTTAAAAAATCAAACATGAAACTTTTTGGTTATGGTAACAATAAACTTGTACTCAAAGGAAACTTCAATGGAGGAATCGAAACAGCGGACAAGTTTTCGTCAGACACGTTTTTCGTTGTTCGAGGAAACAGTGGTTGCTTACTTGGATATGACAGCGCTGTTGCTCTAAACCTGCTAAAGGTGAATATCAATCAATCGTTACCTGAATCAATGACACAGGAACTGATAGTTCAACATTCAAACAGGTTTACTGGAATTGGGAAACTGAAAGGATATCAAGCAAAGCTTCACATTGATGAAACCGTTCAGCCTGTTATGCAACCTCATCGTCGCATACCTTTTCATCTGCGTAAGAAAGTGGAGAAAGAACTTGCTAATCTGGAAAAAGCAGGAATCATTGAAAGAGTTGGCACTGGTAATGGTCCCACCCCCTGGGTATCACCGATTGTTGTTGCACCAAAAGCCAATCAGTCAGATGACGTCAGGATCTGCGTTGATATGCGTCAACCCAACAAGGCCATACGACGAGAAAGACACATAACGCCAACAATAGATGACATTATACATGATATTAACGGTGCAAAAGTTTTCTCAAAACTTGATTTAAATAAAGGATACCACCAGATCGAACTTCATCCTGACTCTAGGTATATTACTACCTTTACGACTCATGTTGGTCTGTATAGATACACGCGACTTAGTTTTGGGATTAATTCTGCTGCTGAATTGTTTCAGAATATTGTCAGCCAAGTTCTCAGTGGAATTTCTAATGTCTTGAATGTGAGTGATGACATTCTTGTTTTTGGTAAGTGCCAAAAAGATCATGATAATGCCTTAAAAGCTGTATTTGAAAGACTAAGTGAAAATAACCTCACTCTTAACAAAGGAAAATGTGAGTTTTCCAAATCTTCCATTGATTATTATGGTTATCATTTCAGCTCTGATGGAATCTCAGCCGACCCAAAAAAGGTCAAAGCTATTAATGATCTGAAGCCTCCACAGTCTGTTAGTGAAGTTCGCAGTCTGTTGGGAATGGTTAATTATTGTGCAAGGTTCATTCCGAATTTAGCATCTATGTCACAGCCTATTAGAGACCTAGTGAAAAAGAATGTAACATTTCATTGGTCAGAAGAACAGCAAAATGCATTGGATGATATCAAGAAAACATTGCGTCAAAATACTGTAAATGCGTATTTTACTTGCAATGACATCACAGAAGTAATTGTTGATGCCAGTCCTGTAGGACTTGGTGCGATCTTGACTCAAAGGTCAGCCTCTACTGCTGCTCCAAAAGTTATTGCTTATGCCAGTAGATCCTTAACACCAGCAGAACAATAATATTCACAAATTGAACGTGAAGCACTGGCAATAGTTTGGGCGTGTGAGTACTTTCACTTATACATTTACGGTAAAGATTTTGTGTTAGTCACAGATCACAAACCTCTTGAACACATTTTCAACAATCCAGCATCAAAACCGCCCATGCGCATTGAAAGATGGAATTTGAAACTTCAACCGTATGATTTCAAAGTTGTCCACAGAGCTGGTAAATCTAATCCGGCAGACTATATGTCACGCCACCCATCAGACATAATCGACACCATTTCAATTGATGCTGAGCAATATGTCAATTTCATTGCTTCACATGCCATTCCTAAAGCGTTGAGTCTTGAAGAAATTCAGAAATCTACTCAAGCAGATTCAGTTTTACAAAAAGTGATTCATGCAATTACAAATGATAATTGGCACGAGGCAAAAAGAAAGTTTCCTGAATTGTTGCCATATTTTCATGTGCGTAATGAATTAACATTAGACTTGGACAAGAAATTTCTTTTGAGAGGGACACGAATTGTGATCCCGACAGTGTTACAAAAACAGACGATGGAATTGGCTCATGAGGGACACCAAGGTATAGTGAAAACGAAACAACTTCTAAGACAAAAAGTGTGGTTCCCTCGCATTGATCACCTAACAGAGGAAATGGTTAAAAATTGTCATGCTTGTGAGGTCACTGTTCCTACCAAAGTATCTGAACCTTTGAAACCATCTCCTTTGCCAGCTAATCCATGGCAACAAGTTAGTGTAGATTTTTGTGGACCGTTTCCCACTGGTGAGTACCTCATGGTAATTATCGATGAGTACTCGAGGTACCCAGTTGTAAATGTACTGTACTCGACTTCTGCAAAGGCTGTTATTCCCATGTTAGATCAGGTCTTTTCGACATTTGGTATTCCTGAAGTGGTCAAAACAGACAATGGCCCCCCTTTTTCGAGTGAAGATTTTGCCAAATTTGCCGCCTACTTGGGTTTCCGACACAGAAAAATCACCCCCTTATGGCCTAGAGCCAATGCCGAAGTTGAACGATTTATGCGTACGATTCAAAAGTGCATTCTTTCTGCAAGGGTGGAAGGAAAGAATTGGAAGCAAGAAATGCATTCATTTCTGAGAAATTATAGAGCGACTCCTCATTCTACAACATGTAAGTCACCATATGAATTGTTGTTTGGTAAACCTGTCAGAGTAAAGCTTCCCCAATTGTCTCCTCCACTGAATGACCCGGAAGTTCGTGAAAGAGACCAGAAAAAGAAAGAATACTTCAAAAATTACGCACTCTCGAGCTCGGGCTAAGCCGCATACTTTTAAGATAGGTGACCGAGTTCTTGTAAAACGGCCAAAGGTAAACAAATTCTCAACTCCATTTGACCCCAGACCGTACACTGTCGTTAACATCAAGGGTTCAATGATAAGTGCCCGTCTCCATGGAAACACCATCACTCGAAATTCATCATTCTTCAAATTGTACCGCTCCCTAGCAAGAAGTATTATCGATGACGATGATGCTTACTCTGTTTGTTCTGAGCAACCTATGGAACGGATTCCAGCCAATGAACCTGAAGGTCACAGGAAAGCTTACCCTCGTAGAAACAGACAACCACCCGATAGGTATAGACCATGATTGTCTGCAAAGACAAATAGTGCTCTTTGTTTAGTTTTTGTTTCCTTTGCTACATTTATGTTACTTCTACTTCGTTTGCTTCGGTTTTGTTGAAATATGACATGATTGTTTCTTCTGTTAAATGCATTTTATGCTAAAGATTTGTTCTTGTTGGTTGGGAAAGTTGAATTATTTTGTGGTCAAGACTTTATTTAAAGTTGGGGAGGAATGTAATATAGTTACTTTGATTTATGGTTAATCTGTCAACCGACCCAGATAAGATACCCCATTTAGTCCGCCCCTGGTTTATCCCTGGTTTTGATCAAGTACACTGCTCTGGTCAGTCATGACAGCTCATTGATAAATATGGTGATTATGGTGCTTGCTTCCCCTGTATATAAAAGCTAATGTATTATTTTATTGTGAGTCAGAGAGTTAGAGATAGAGAGAAATAAACAAGTAGTCCCGTATACTGTGTGTATCCGAGTCCTGTGCTGTGTGTCTGTGTGTCTGTGGATATTACAATATCGGCATCGTTTTATGAAATACTTGGGTCAAGCACTCCATAAAAGGACCTCCGGGGATGGATTTATTAATAATTGATTGCGTTATTGGTTTCACAGAGCTGTTAGTTTCAAGAGTTGAAGCAAGCACGTCGGTGTGCAGGGTGCTGAATCATTCCTGCAGTAACCTCACATGACCGTACGGAATTTCATCATAATGAGGGCATTTTACACGATGGTTGTATATATAGAGTTGATTTGTCCTCTGTTTGTAAGTCCGTTTCCATGGTAACATTGTCGACGCCAATGGTTTCACAATGTTGATCCACTAGAGTGACAAAAATTAGGCAAATGCATTCAAGTGGAAGTAATTCAGCGATCCACTTTTCTTGATTGTGTGAAAATGAACCAAACTAAATACTTTTTGGTAAACGTCCACGAAGTGAATTACAAGCTATTGAGATTAGTGGCTAGACGGAATGAGACGGGGTTGCAAGTGTTAGGCAGGGCCAGATTTAAATATGGGCCTGTGTGGCACACGTACCAAGGGACTCCACAAAAAGCGGTCCCACAAAATTGCATTTTTTTTTTGTGGGGGAGGGGTATATGACTCAACACTTATACTTATTTCAGAGGTACGGCCACAGTACAAAATCATGAGGATTCACACTGTCGATTAATTGTTTTTGATTGTCCCGCATAATTGTAAAGGTACACCAAAGATGAAATTATAGTTCAAGAGGTCACTGCTCAATCCCCTTTCTTCACCTCTTCCCCAGTCAAGTATATCATTTTCTCTGAAAACATTTGACACTTTCCCATTTCAGTGTACCACACGAATGTCAAAAGTTGTGAGAGACAGTTATCCCGTATCACCCTACCTCGACATTTGCCCAGGGTCCACGTCCTCACCGTCACCGCTAGTGGTTGGCTTGAATTTATGTTCTTATGTGTGTGTTTTTAGTTGTGATAAAAGGTGTTATATCTCTCTTTTTTCAAGTAAGACTAACTTACTTATGGAGCACATAAATCTCCATGCAGCTTCCTTTCCAGAGGAGGCATTACAGATGAAAGCATACTTACAAGGAAGCCGTCCAGCAACGTGTTATAAATGTCATGGTCAAAGGCAATGATTTTTGGTCAATGTCTATGTGAAGACGATGGCGCTCTATCGCAAACGTACATTGGGTGCCCATTCGAAGGTAAATCAAGGAAACAGTTTGATTACTGCCATCTCATAGTCACGTGCCTGTATCCGTCTACTGGTTTCACAAAGAAAAGAAAAACATACAAGTCTCAAGTATACAAATACCACTAGTTTATGCTCACACAGATGCATTCATTTCCCTAACTCCAGTTCAAAAACTCAATTTTGAGTACATCAATATACACTGGAAATTGAAGGAAATCTTTTTTTTTTTTTGATATTCAGACTAAATCTACGTCACGTGAGACAGATTTACCAAAGTTCGGTTCTGTGAGGTTGCTAAAGTGGCTGATGATCAATTCGTCAGTTGCTTTTAATATACACTCACGTGAACCCAGGGTTCCCAACTATAGTTCTGAATTATATCTGGTATATTCAACCACACACATAGCTTAAATGAGAACAAAACCAAGTTGTGAATAACTTTATGATATGAAAAACTGTTTGACAGACGTCTCCCCAAAGTTTGATTCAAAAGATATAGGCCTACAATTTTGGAATTCAGAGACTTTTCCCCCTCTAGCCAGCTTTTACATCATCCCCTTTTCTTTTACTCATTGAACTGTCAACGGCCTCTGCATCTGGCCTTTATACTGAACCCAAATCGACCCCACTCTTTCCCATTTTTGTTCTTAAAACTATCAGAAATTTACGTTTGGAAACCGCCATTTTTTGTCAAGGAAAGTCTTTCTTGACGTTTGGACAGTTTGCTTTCAGTTGATCACATTTTGGGGTCCCAAGAAATTATTAACGTTACTCTCTTCTCGCAAACTGAAGTTTAAAAAGAGGATAAAATCGTTAGAACGAAGAACACATAACCCACCTGTCTTCATCAAAATATGCCATAAAAATGCATTCTGCAAAGTGGATTGACTGAAAAAAAAAAAAAAAACTAACGCAGCAAAGCCTCCTCAGGCTTTTTTGACTGAAAATATGATCTCAGTTTAAATGTTTCTTTAGTGTGTGTTCCACGCTCAAGAACGATGAACGGTTGTACCAGTGAGCTTTTTGGTCAAAAATCCGTTTGCCACGGCCTAGGATGCCTTTTACTGTTATTTTTGGCATGAGGTTCATTTGTTGGATGGAATCATGGGACTGCATGTGAAAATCTTCCCCACAGCTGTACGGTCCTGATTTAATTAAGCTTTTTTCATTAATTTATTGTACAACAGTCGGACAGACAGGCAAGTGAAGAAAACATTTGTAACACGAAATGTACAACAGACTCAAAGGGAGAGAGAGAAAAGAAAGAAAATGCACACTTAAAGTTCAGTTGAAGCTAAGTAAGTACACATGACATGTACGATGTAACGTCAATCATAACAAGTCGATATTATCTGTCACTGCTGTCTCCTTAATTAAAAGACACGTATGACTATCTTCATTCACTGAAAAAAATGTACTTGAATATGGTTACCTCACATGAAAGCAAACAGAAACTCGAGGTAACCCACAGCTGTGTTGAGTGACCTTTGAACGCATGCTCTATTGTCACCGTGGTTACAGACGCTACGGGAGCTTTGGCCATTCATCCGTGGAGAACTACATAATGATCGTGTGTACTATCCCACTGTTGTGAACAATTCAAAGGGGATTATGGCTATCTTACGACCCCACACCTGTACACCGAAAGTGCATCTCACATGTACACAGCGTTGTACGTTTCCAACACAAAGCACAGGAGAAATCTGAAATGGATTTAATAGTTAAAACGTGACATATGTATGTAACATATATACCTTACAGTAATGAAGATGACCACATAATATCACAAGCGCGGTATGGTTTTAGTGAAAGTAAATTAAGGGCATTTTAAAGTGTGTTTTGATTGCCCGCGAAGACCATTCACTACGTGAAAGTGCGTGTAGATCAAATAACCTACAGCAAAATCGTCTCTCGGTGTGATAACCACGAGAGTCATACCGGGGTCTTGAACTTTACCGTGTCGCTGTTAGTGGACCAAAGGAACGAAAGCTATGCCTGAAGTGATGTCGATCCTACTACGGAAAGAGATATGAGCTCTTCTGATGTGATACAACACATGCTGAAAGTTGCGTAAGTACATAAATACACTCTATTAATGTATAGGATATACTAAGTGTTAGTATTGCATATAAAATGTAAGGACAGGATAGATATATTAATATACATCGTCCTCATATTACACTGAAAAATAGAATATGGTCTTACACCTATTAGTACAGGCAATAAAATAGTTTTGCAAGGTAACGAGTTACAAGCAAATGTGTACGGTATTATATCCAAAAGGCAATAGTCACAAGAAGTCATAGAGTAGTCTTTAGTGGCCACACTTCTGATTGGGCAAATGTGTCCAGTGGTGTAAGTGAGTTGAAGTGACCTGACAAATAGACATATGTGTAGGCCTATGTCTGTTCCCTGTTTAGGTTCACAATTTTGCATTTACCTTCCTGTGTTAGGGAATCCACGAGACATAATTTTCACCCAGAGATATGCTAAAATCGTATGGCTACCTGGGGGATTTGTCCCCTCCCCCGACCCCAATTGGCTTTGTCCGTAGACCCCACGAGGAGACGTAAGTTTTTATGTCGTCAACTTAATTACATTATTAAAATTATTTTAATAATTTTTGGCAATTACATTCTTTTTAATAATTACGTTATTTAATTAAATACAATCATTTGTAATCTCTGATACATTTTGAACCAAAACATACATACCTATCCTGAGACTTATTTTTTCACCCAGACATATGCTTAAAAACTCAGAACTTCCGGCCTTGGGCTTCGTCCGCAGAACCCCCATTGGGGCTTTGTCCCTGTACCCCACCTGGGACCCTAAGACAAGTCCCTGGACGCCACTCGCTAAGATCCCTGTCTGCTCTCAATTTGGCGCCCTCCCGAAACAATTTGCTCCTAACAGTTTCTTTTGCTTTCCATTTGCCCACCATATCCAAAATTCTACTGCCGAAACTGGTTCCACGAGAGCAGTGTCATCATTGATCACACATAAATATATTTTGCGTGTCTTGAGCAAAGACATCTTCGAGGAGAGCTGCTTCAAGGCTTAAAGTTGTTGGTGGTGTTAATTGATAATTTAGTTTTCAATGACTTTATTTCAGTGAAGTAATTCAAATATTTTCGTGGTCACATATGTAAGCTCCAAAAGATATGCTGTGAGGTGAATTTTAGGAAATACTTCTCACAGAGAGTTGTGGCTGAGTGTAATGGTCTACCAGACGGTGTGTGGGGATGTCTAAGTGTCAATGCCTTTAAGACTGCATTTGATTAATATTTTAGGAGGTGTGGGAGATTCTGTTATTGATATGCAGTCGATCTTTGGGATTGTCTGTTCTTTCAGGGTATTTTTCGGAGGAGATTGTCATTCCTGACCCTTTGCTCACTGAACTTAACTACGACTAAACTAAGTCAAGACCCACTATCAAAGTGGAATGAAACTGGAACACATATTTACTGTAGGCTTCCTCAGCTTCGATATCAGTACTATATACTGATACTAGGCATAATATAAAATCAACTTTTTACATTGTCTATGCGCAGTATAGGCTACATAGTCACTCACACAGTCAGGAATTTCAATGAAATTGCCACCCAGAAAATGTCTGAAAATTCATGAAAATAAATTAGCTCAAGGAATGAAAAGAAAGAAAATGTTTTCACCATATGCCATATGAGCATATGATATCTGAAAAAAATACAAACGGGAGTGAGGGGGGGGGGGGGGGGGGAGCTCACCTGCAGATCACCCTCAAGTCTGTGTTCACACTACACTGACAAAACGCATACAGGAGACGCACTCTGACTCATGTTACTAAAACCCTGATTAGCTTACTGTGATATTACTATTAACTATTATGACATCAATACACTAAAAGATTGGCTGATTACAAGCAATGAAGTTTGTGGTTTGTGGAAGCTTTGTACTCGGTATTTTGGGCATCAACAACCGATATCAAAATGTTACGATGCACATCGACTATAAAAGATTTGTCAATTACATGTGTGCCACCAGTCTTGACCCGTTTTTAAGTTGAAGACCCAAACCGACAGAGGCAATGTTTTCTCCTCTGGCGGTTGGTTATTTTGACCCGGGGTCATGTCCGGAGTAAATACCTTCACCGCGGTCACCGCCAAAGTAGCCAAGCACAAACCGTTGAGACACTATAACGACATGTCACTGCACTATAGGTACGTCACATAAGGCAGAATGAAAATTTTCCGAACTAACATTTTAAAAATCCCAATATAAATGTTCAAGAGTTTCTCGACACGTTGTAAGCCTCTCAACCAAAATCAGCTATATACAAACGAAGACAATTTTGAAAGCCGACGAGTCTTGAGGCTTTCATTTTTTTTTTTTTTTTGGTGTAACTATTCGGGAAAACACCTTGACGGGTAAAAAAATGTAATATATCGCAGAGAAATTGGAGAGTATTTGAAAGGTGCATAATTACTTCAGTTTTCATCTCTTGAACACTCTGTGGTAGAACAATTGTGTTTATCTCGGCATTTATGGATGTGCATTTTCAAAATAGTAAGGGATACAGGAAACGACATTTCATTGTCTTCGAAACTGGTTGGAGATAAGAGAGGGAGGGTGGGGGGTGGCAACAATTGATGGAATATCCTTTGGTGACCATTATCTCAACCGTTGGTTCCTTCGTGTTCCCTATATAATGTCAACTGACAGATGACGCAATTTAAGGATTCATTTAGACCCTAATTTAGGTAAAGAAAATGTCAATGTCATTTCTTTACATGATTTATTCCTTGTCGAACCCGCGACAGTGACAAGTATACTCTATAGTGTGTATTAAAACGCATGTGAGTATCTCTAGCATGAAAATCATTAGTCATCTGTCCAGCTTGTAGATGGACGACATTTAATAAAACATAAAATAAAAAATGAATAAAAAAGTGCAGTGAACGCTGTGCTTTGGTTACCTCCATGTGAAACAACAATAGATACGTCCTTACATGTTGAAGACAACATTATGCGATCCCAGGTAACCCAATTGACGTTTCTACGTAATCCGGTTATCAAGCTTAACACTTACCAGCTTTTGTTCCAGCTTTTGGACCAGCTTCTGATCGATAACTGCTGTTCAAAGCGTTACCGTCTTTTGAATCGATTTAACCCACTCCAAAGGCGCGTGTACATGAAAAGAAAAACCTGCTCCGCAAGGTACCACAAGACATAATGAAAACACTAGACACTTCATATTGGATTCTTACATTCCACATAGATTCCACGAAGAAACGTCTTGTAAATACTAACTAGACTGAGATGCTGAAATATATACAAGTTAATCAACGAATACAAAACAACGGCCAGAAAAAAAAGTAAAAGGGACTAGGTGGGGTGGAGTAGTAACTGAATGGGGAGGAATACTGGTGGACAGGTAGATGTGGGTATGTTTGGCATCCACTGATGTTACAACCTGTTTCACGTGTAGTCCTACAATTTCATGCCATGAATAATTACATGTCGGTAGGCCTTCTGTGAGAGATCTGCGCACAGTTTCGTTTTGTGTATTAAACTCTTGTCTCGAGAAGACATTTCTTGCATGATAAAATAGTAGGCTATGATAAACCAGACATTATCCTACTGGCATACTGTCAGGGCTAGGATGGATTTGTCCGCTCGAAAAGATGTAAACAGCATGTGACGTCACGATTTACCCCTGATTGAGAAACATCGAATGAGTTCCCTTTCAAACTATATATATACTTTACCTTCTTGTGCGGTTTCTTTGTCAGACAAACATTTATTGAATCTTGAAATATACAACTGTAAAAGACTACTAATGGTGAGGAGCCTTCCGTTGCACTAACATCGAGCTTATGATAGCTGAAAAAAAAAAACAAAAAAAAAAACTTAAAGCAAGATTTTGGTAAAAATTCGTCCCTGATTGTGGCATACGGTATACTGTAGGTTTGGCAAGTTCTAAGAGAGACCAGAAGAAAATTCATTTTGGTTGTGCTTTCCTTCCCCCACATGCATGCTGGGAGATAACCCTACAACAACTCAAACATTACGAGTAGACTGAACTAAAGCTAAGCACATTTTTGACTACAGAATAATCTCATATGAGAGAATATGCAGTGGCGTTCTTGAGGAAATGTTTCAACACAGGAGAGTGTCTCATGTCAACTTGGGCTGTTATGTCATTCTCTATATTGATAACCAGATGATAATTGGCATATTTTCATCTGGAGGACTGCAGGGAAATTAGAAAAGTCTGTCTCACAAACTACCATTCCCTGCATCCTTTAACACAGGTTCTCTTTGATGAAACAAATAACCTTCATTGTTAACGTTCCAACTTTTTCCACCATTTGATACCAGCCTGGAAAACAACATCCATGCCACTGTGTACATCTTTTGGGTGAAAATTTGACCAATCAGATTATTAACTGTGGAAGAAAGTTTGCAGGGCTAAAATCTTTGCGGAACCGGGTCCTGTGGTAAATACACAGACCTACACAGGATAACCACAACGAAGTTCTTATGCAGAAGCATTTCTTATTTCATTTGCTTACTGACTTTCTTACAAATAGACCAATGTAGGGTAGCTTTTAGAGATTCTTACAACTGTAAAATGTATAGCTGGTTCCGACTTTGAGGTTTGAAATGAGCTCACCTAGCAACTAGAAAATTTGTTTTTGTCATTTTGACCTAATCTCTACTTGAAGATTTATTTTAGTCTGAGTTAGATCCGGCTTCTTTGCCGTGCTCGTGTACGGTGTTACAGTAGCCTACGTATTTTACTTCCACGGACCTACATGGGCTTACCGTGCACACAAATGTTTGAACTAAAATGAGTGAATTAGACTCCTAATTGTTTATCTAAGTTTCTCGAGTACATACAGTATGCATGTGTGTACAGTTATGTAATAGACCCATGTTTGTCCTCTAATGGATATGTCAACAGTGTAACTTGCAGTCTCTAAATACTTTGCATTATATTGCAGTTCGATTTTTCTGTTGGAGAACGGCCTTCAGCTTAGTCTAATATTTGATGACTAAATCAAGTAGAAAAAGAGCCACTTGTAACAGAAACATATTTAGATAGAACGGGAACAACCTCTTAAAACTGAATCTATTTAGGTATGATAAAGGACTTTACTTCAATTTGAATGTGTGAAATTGTAGGTAAACATATTGCCCAGGTCCTTGGCAAAGGATTGTAGGCATGTCCGAGGCCAAAAGGGGGGGGGGGGGGTCAGGAGCAATAGATGGACGATATACACCCAGAGTTTATTCTGAGATAAGAAAATCAAAGACATTTCTTGCATCACGTCTCGAAAATATGTCGGCAACTCCATTTGCCTGTCTCAAGTTGTTGACACGTTATATGATAGCGAACAGGTGAACATTAACAGCGCCCTCTAATAACTGTCGCGAAGCGGAAGCCGAAGAGCCAAGTTCAATTTATCATACATTGCGTAGATTATACATAAGTGTTAATATGAATTCTCCATTAATTCTAGAATCTAGGATGACAACACTTTCATTCTTTACACATTTCAATATCTTGAGATATAGATCAGAGATAAATCTGGATCCTTGTTTTTTTGTTTCTGGCTTCGTGGGGAGCCTGCCTGCAAATTCACTTTTATGTTAGCCATGTGTATCTAGACATCTTTTTGGGTGACCTGGAGTCGCACTTGACCTATGTAGTCTCCCTGATACATCTGTGTGGAATGTAAACACAGTGTCTCAACCTATCCTTCGGTAGATTTTTCTGACATGTGAACCCCCCCCATAATGAACACTGAGAAAACCCACTAACGGTTCTCAGAGTGAACATTAAATGAAATAAAATGAAAAAAATGTTTGTAGCTTCACGATGTGGAAAAATGTGAGACAGATTCGTGCGATCGCTGTGGGAACACAAGAGGACAAATTAAAAAAGAATGTGTGACGATGATATTAAAAGACAAGTAACCTCATATTTTGTAATTTATATTCCGTATAAACGATACACTCATCCTCAAAATCCAAGGGGATGACGTGACGTCGTGCATGTTGTTCAGTTTACAAAAACAAAATGCGAAAAGAAATGATGTAGGTCACCCAAGGTCAAAGGGGAAAGATATTTTGCAGTAGAGTAGAGGCTATCATTACAGAAGAAAACATTTAAATTTGATATAAAAAGATCACTTAGAACAGCTGAACATTTAAAGTCATTAGAAACTTTCTGACTTAACTTCAAACTACGCAGTCTAATTCAGTATTTTTTTTTTTTTTATCTGAATCGACTTATCTTACTGTAACAATGTGCACTGCTTTTGTATAAAGAGATCCCCAGGGCGTGCCTTTCACAGTTTAGTCGTAATATCTGAATATTGTGACTATTTTCCATGACCCACTGTACGTGTATGAAATGGTATCGCCAATATGGGAATATACTCATAGCTTGTATGACGCATGGGCATTACTTGGTATACCCATAGTGCTTTTAGGTGAGAACCCATGTTTTTATTACTGCCGGTTGACACCAGTGTTGTAGTCGAGACCACATCGAGACCACATGCACTGTCCAAGACCGAGTCGTGTAGATTCGAGTCCAAGACCGAGACTGCGTCATTTGAGTCCAAGTTCAAGTCAAGACCGTGTCCAACAAATCCTAGTCCGAGTCGAGTCACCGAGACCGGAAGAAATGCAATATTCTTAATAACTATGTCACAAGCATACATATATATTCATCAAGAAGAGGGAGATACTCATTAAAGCTATGATTAACAGACAGGAATGTATGACCTACATTGCTTCTTAAAAATCATGCACAGCCATGTACTGAATATATGACAATTAAATTCAGTACGCTCTTACAAATTAATAAATCAGAGGATACTTTAAAAGTGTGAATGCCTTATGATAATTGCTGAAGATACACTGGCTAACAAAGACACCCTAAATCGAACGGTGACATTATAATTTTTGCTTTAAGTTTGATTAATGCTACATTTGGTGAAAAAAAACATTCGTACCTCATCAGTAAATTATGGAACATTTTCTCCTTTTAGAGCATCATGTGACATTTTCCTCGCCACCACTTTCGGGTAGGTGTAACTAGAGTCAGCTCTAGACTTAATTTCACAATGATACACATTTGCATTACGTAACATATATGCAATAAATTACGCGTTCTACAGTGGAATCCGTGGATGGTGATCTTTGATAGGGAATGTTGTTTTTCCTGTGAGACCCCCCTCCCCCCCTTCACCCCGGAAAAAATATGTCTGGTGCATCTTTGAGTTGAGGTGATTACGATCAGTTTAATAGGAACAATTTAGCGACCCTTAGCCTTCTATAACTGGATGCACGGATACTCGTAAAAGAATCTTGTAAAAGAGCACGCAAATACTACATTTAATTCTGGTTTCACAACCAGGGAGTTCCCTGCCATTATAGCATAACGAGTAGAAGTATTAGAACTCCTTAATTACGAGATGCCAATTGTAATTTTGTTTAACCAATTGTAAAACACATACATGTTCTGGTGCTTTTACTCTCAGCTGAATGTTCCCAGGCTGTTGTGTCCATTCAGTCATTATAGTAATCATTACAATTTTGAACGGTCTCAGGTCGGGGACGTGGCGTCGTGGCAAACAAGACCGAGAGAAAGACGGAGTTATTATTTTTCGTTCGAGACCATGCAAAGACCGGGTACCCCGAGACCGAGGAGATGGGCCGAGACCGGACTCGCGACCGATCTCGGTGGCTTCAACACTGGTTGGCGCCTTTACATTTAATTTCTGATAGAAATAATTCTAATGCTCATGGTTCAATTTTATTGTTAGAGAACTATTTAAACTACTTGGAAATAGAGTCCGTTCATTGTATAATCGAATCTTCTCGCTAGCCGTTATTTAGCCTGTTACTTGGCCAGGTGCCATGTGGGCTTGTACGCTCCAAGAGGTTATCGTCATTACAATTTTAAAAAAAAAATATCACTGTTCGTTGTCAGATATTATCAAGTTGGAGGAGGAAGCGTTTTCGTCATAGGAATATAAGGCAGATGCGTGATAATGATCACCGCTAAGGATATGAGTCTTTTCAGGAACAAATCTACCCAAAGAGCTAAATAAAATAAACATTTTAATGTCTTCGAGTTTTCTTTTTATATTATTTGATCATGTGCACGGTACCGTTAGACTGTAAAATGAGGTCTGTAGGTTATTATAAACACCCAATATATTCTATAAGGTGACACGTATGTTCTTGTGATTGATGTTTCAAACTACGCAGATAAACAAATACTATACAGATTAGACAGACTTTGCGAATAAATGAGAAATACCAGGACTATTTTAACGTTATTTTGAGAAATAACATCGCAAAGGAAATTAAAAGTTTTGACATGGAATGTTTATTTTGTTTAGCTCTATAGGTTTATTGTTTCATGAGAAGCACTTCCTATACGACGATCATTATAGTGTACCTCTCTTACATGCGTGCTCACAACACATACATACCGACATCACATGTCAATAACCTCAAACAGCCATCAATACTGCAAGGGGCAAAGGATATATCCAGGTTACAGCCTAGTGTCGGGAGTCGGGGCATGAATTCGGGCAACCTCTCACTGTGGACATATAACCGCTTGATATCTTACTACCTATTGAAACCTGTAAACATCATTGCGTTATTAATCCAGCCCTCCCCCCCGGCCCTTTTTTTCGGGGAAGTACCGAACCGTGTATGTTGTTTGGTAAAATGAACCTCCTTTTGTAAGAAATGACCGAGACTATACACTGTGCTGCCTATATTAACTGTGCAGCATGTGTATCGCCGCGTGCTTCTCGTATCTATTGCCGGTATATAGCCAACGCTAATCTACCCTGGGAGCTGTAATATCTCCCTGAGCTACCAACTTCAGTAGATGACTGTCTTTGGTACATGGTTTATACATATCTCATGGAGGCAGAAAAGTCCCGGATAATTTTGACCAAAAAGAATAAAAGAGAAGAAAACCACACCATCATAATTTTCCCTCTGCATAAAGATTTATCTTTTTTTGCAAACGTTTCCGGAACGTCGAAGCAGGGAGTCGTCATCAAACAATAAGAAAATATTTCTTCAGTCAGTCGTATTTGTGGTTTTCCTTTTGGAAACATTACTATATTTATGGAAGGTAGGCATATTTTATACACACACGCACCTTTACTCATCCATGTAATTATGTCATATAAAGTTTAATTAACCAAAAGGAACAAAAGGACAATGAGATAGGACAATTTATGATTTCCACTGGAGAAGGGGAATTAACTGATGTTCGTACGAAACCTGCCATTACTCAAATGTTAATTCAACTGGTCGGTTAACCGCGTGATATAGAAAGAATGTGAAAGACTGTTGTATAATTTTTTTCCGAGTCAATTCTCACATGATATCATACATGTTTATGCCCTCTCGAGAAGACACATCCTAACCAGACAGTACTTTTGGTTATCACGTCATGTTCCATCGTTTCTGAAGAAGTCTTCTCGAGACATGATTAAACACCAATGAATGAAATGTGAGGGTAACTTGTTTTGCCCACACAGTCCCTAACATGATATCGTGGATGATAATAATTCTCAAGACTACTGACCCGAACCTCATCTCATGTCTCTGACCGTTACTTTGCGACATGATATCAGGTATGATACATACGTCTCAAGACCCGAATTTGAAACCTCACAAAGCAAAACGTGAGGATTTGGTTCAAAACCCCAACTCTTGAAGAATGTTCTGTAAGAGTACTATAGTAAAATGTAGTCCTTTCTCTTCATCTCGAATTTTTGTTCGTACCGTTTCCATCATTTTTCTTTGAGGAATATTAGCCTATAAAGTTTTACGTTAACTGTCGTGAACAAATAACTTTCTTCTCCCGGGACTGCGTACAAGATGTCGTCGTTCAAAGTGTGTCACTTTTAACGATGATTATTTATCATATCATAATATTATAATTATTATTTTAATTAAAACAGAAAAAAGGGGGGAAAGTCGTCAGTGATATCTCTGGCCATAGTTACGTCACTTGATGACGTCGTCATGTAATAAAAATTAATAAACCTTGGATTTTCAATATTTCAGAACGTTGCCCATAAACTTAGACATGTGTATAGATAGGCGGCATTCAAACTGAAAAAAAAGTATGTCACTCAAAATACATCTGCATGTGTGAATTTACATCGAATGTTTAGACCGCCTTATCTTTGGTATAGGGTAACATATTGGTTTTGGTTACCACTCTCACGTTTTTGGACTTTTATAAATTTGTCTAACTTTGTATCCCTCCACCTGATCCTAGAGCGTGTTTTTGAGTTGTGTTGTTTGTAACCATAACAAATTACAGCATGATTTTGAAGGTTAAGTGAGAGGATTACATTAGAGTACATTAGGAAGTTCCCCTAAAAACAAAAAAAAGAAGAAGAAGAAAAGCAGAACCCACGAAGTCTCAAATAGGAGTTTCATTGGCTGCTAAAGGCTGGCGATTAGTCGCCCCTAGCGATCTACGTCGTTACGGATGTCGTAACGATGTCGTTGTCGGTTCACCGAAAGGTCTGGTTGTTGGTAATCTTTATGTCTCCATGAGAAAGTCATAATATTAATCTTCGTTTTTTTTTGTTTTTTTTGCTAACCAATAAATATTCGCCAACAGATTCCCATTCTGGTATACTCAGTTCAAAATTCGCGAGTCTTTCGATTCACATTCTTGTGCGTGCCTTTAATTCTTCTCCCGGGTTTTTAGCCTCTAGCAGTTTGACGGCGAGACATACTCGACAGTTGATGCTTCTCGTTGTTTTGTGTTACCTCCGCTCCCTTGATACCCAACTTTTTTTAGAAAAGGCAAGGAGTATGAGCAGACGGACATTTCCTGTCTCAAATGTAGAGGAATGGCAAAATTATGTCGCCATAGCTACAGCCTTTGTGTCACTTTTACGGAGGCGCCCTACCGCGTTGACTTTTAAGAATAGCTGTTAGATATCGCGAAAGATCGCTAACTTCAATACACACCGGTTTGGCTTTGACAATGCAGTCAACACCCAGAGAGATCTTTGCACTGTTGTGGTTTCGTTAATTTGTCTGAATTTTGTGGCGAAGCAAAGATAACCGTTCCGACATCTTCAGACATTTCAAACCCACCTGGGACGAGGCCATGGATGTCTAGTGGAGAAAATTATGCAGTGACTCCGAAAGGTCCAACGAGATCCAAAATACAGCCGAAACGTTTTTTTGAGGTCCAGTCGGATAGAGCTTCGGAGTCATCATGTGGTGTAGAACGGTTCACTTAGCCTTGATATGTGTTTTGATTGCACTTCCGAAAGCTACGACAGATTTCTTAGATTCTTCTTACAGTTCTAGCTATGAATCGTATTGGGACAGTCAAGATATCTGTGACTGCGGGAACACAGTGTGCCCGGTAGTCCCACAAAATTGCGCCCATGGGCTGGTTACCGCGCCCGGAGATCTGTGCGGATGTTGCTACGTGTGCGGCAACGAGGAATGGCAATATTGCGACCCCGATCCGACCATGTACCCGGAATATTTCGTACTCTATCTACCGTGGGAAAAGCCACCGCCGAAGCCCATGTGGGACCCTCGGTCCCACAAATTTGGACGCTGCGGTTGGGGTCTGCAGTGTAAGTTAAGAGACGATCTCGGGCCGACCAATTCTCTACCCGTCTTTGTTTGTACCTGTCATGATAAGGATGTCGTTTGTGGATCCGACGGTAAGACGTATGAGAATCCTTGCACGCTGAGAGAGGAGGCAGTGAAGAAAGGCGCGCCCGTTGCAATAAAGACCAGGGCAATGTGCCTCGGTGGTAAGTATATCCATCCTGCAGTGATGCAATGGCCATCTTTATCTTTTGTTATGATGATAAACTTCTCATTACCTTTATCGTTGCTCCGCTTAAACAAGATTTTAGTAATTTTTTTTTTTTTATATTGGAAAAACAGGCACTTTATGTAGATTTGTAGACTTATGCCATGACTGGAAAGAGCATGATTAAGTGACTTTAATCTACTTCAGTAAATGGAGTAGGATTAGTTACAGTGTGAAATATCTATAGTGAAGGTGTTTAATATACGTTACCCGGTATAGGTAAGAATCGGCTCCGCATGCTTACCGCACGGGTGCATCTCTTCATGCCGGATGGAGGGATGTAAAAAGTTACTTAGGAATAAATTACGCAATACACATGTATGTACTTGGATCAAGTGGGAAACTCTTGGAAGGTAAATTGTAAAAAAAAAAGCACTTTCCATAAATAATGAACCAAGTTCTGACGAATTAACAGGAGAAGATAAAGGCCTAGTCGCGCGTGATCAACAAGTGAAAAACAAGCAGGAAGTAATTAACTTCATCCCTGTTGTTTTTTCTTAAGCAGAATTAGATTTGTACTGTTATGCGAATTGTTTTGTAAATCTGCTACATGTTTTACAGATGGGAATAATGTATTTTCAAAGAAAGTCTTAAAACGATATTCCTCAATAAATGAACAGAATAGAAGGGAAAAAAACTGGATTGTCACAAGTACTATTTTATAATTTTAAAATTCTCTCATTTTAGTATCTGCAGTTAGTACCAAAGCATGTGGTCAAAGTGTCCGTGTGCGGACACAAGTAATTGTGTAAATGCTATTGTAGTATCTATGTAAACAACGCTGAGGACCCTTTGTTTCTGCAGATAAATTCCCCCCCCCCCCCCAGAAAAAAACCTAAACAAAGCCAATACTAGTGAATGAAATATCCAGGCAAAGCTGAATCAAACATAAGACTAAAGTGACATGAGAGGATTTTTAATGTTGGGGGCCGAGTCGGTCGCTGATAGCTGGTTGGTTTTAGGAATTGTGTAGAGTGTGTTTGGGACATATGTTAAACAGGCAGATCACGACTTTTTTTGCAACGTAAGTAACAACTTTGGAGAAACTCAGCGAAAAGAGACAAGTAAATTACTTTCTAGTTACTTTCTAGATAGTTTTTGTGCTGTTTATTTTTTGACGTGCAAGTCAACGTTCAACCAAGTACAGTAAGAGGGGTCGTATAAAACGGGCGCGAATGACGAGGAAGTATGGCCTTACATGGGCTACTTTGACATTTTTTACCCAAATTCATCAAAAACGCCGTACGTGAGGTAGTTCCCAAACTTAATCTGAACAGTAAGTTATAGTTTGTTCAGAATGTTTTACAGCTTTAAATAATTTTCTACGGGCCCATCGACATATATTTTACTTTTTTCAACCCCAACGGACTTATTCGCCTGTGTATAATAAAACTCCAAAATTGTGAAATCATGCGCTGGTGCGTCCATAATTACACTCCAAGTTTGTACTCATTGTTGAACTATGCGAAGACGGTATGTCTATCATTAAATAAATAAAATGTAAAAATAAATATACAAAAACAATCATAAATGAAAATAAAATTTATTTATGGTTTTCCACAGTATTAAAGCTTTTATTTGTGTGCCGTGGCCAATAACCACGAAACAGGAAAGGGATAATTGGCTTGAAAGTTAGTTGTTTGGGATCACAAAGAACTATGACGTTGTCTGCCACGTTTGCAACTCTCCATAAACTTTCATGGGGAGAGAAGTCCCTGGCTTAATAGCAAAATCAAGTCTTTGACAGAATTTGGTTTTGACATTTTGTAACTCGAGAGAATAATGGAATTGGTTGAAATTCCCCTTGTTTCAAATCTATAATAAATGAAAGTTTATGTTGACCTCGACCCTCAGTGTGTTCCCAGGAGAGCATCTCCGGAGTTGATAGACTCTCAGGGTAGGGAAGATGACGTCTGCTTAGGTGAAATCTACAACTCATTTTATATGACCATAATTTCCGAGAAAGAAATCGCTAGATGAAGTTGTTTTTTTTGGGGGGGGGAGGAGGCAAAGAAAAATACAGGGAAAAGAAAAAAGGTTGATAAAAAGAGTGACTACAATGTTCGTTTGTAAATATTTATAACTTGAGCGACAAATTGTTCCCTTAAAATGAGTGAATATTTAAACTTGAGTATAGACAGCAATAAATATATGTATATATTTTTGGAACTAAGTGCTAAAATAAATATTGACTATTTTTTCCCTTCAATAAAAAAAAAAAATAAAATATTTGGAATTTTCACGTCTTACCCGAGAGGGCCTTTTATGCTTGTCAACTTCAAGGCGGGCTGTGATCCATTCTCATACATTTGGCGAGTGGGGGCGGGGGGAGGGGGTGGAAGTTTTAAATCACGCTCTCCGTCATCTACTTTTGGCGGCTATAGCAAATTATGGTCCCACGTATTCAAATCCAGTATCGCTGGGGATCCGATAACGTAGATGGACGAATCCCGCGAACTTCAGGATCTAATTTCTTCTCACTCCACCTAAATCGATGTCATACCGTACTATCACGTATGGAGTTAATGGAATAAAGGCTCTCGTTCATCTGATTACAGGCCTTATATTTATGATTGTCGTAACACGACAACTTTATATTATTAGCACGTGCTGTATCTACTTTTTATCTGGAGAACAAATGATTTCATCCACTATCCTCTATCCACTATCCTCTGCAGTAATAGCATTCATAGATAGACCCAATATAATAGGCTAAATTCCGATATCCGTCTGCCTGGAATTTTAGCCACATTCGTTTGTAAACATCTTTTTTGTTGAACTTTTTATCAACCAGAAGGATTACTTTCTCAGCATGGTTCTCGAAGGTCCCATCACAAGTAGTAAGCTTGATTTTGAAATCCTAACGGATCGATTTGGGTATCATATATATTGATATTGGTGCGCGATAAGAGAACATTTCTAGACAGAAATATTTGCAAGTAATCTAATATTCGGGAACATAAATCTGAACATGCCATGTACCCCGGTGTATATACACCTGAGGTGTCACTGTATATGTCATATAGTCACTATGTATTCTCTCACATAACATTCAGCTTTAAATCACATTGTAATTATGATAGAAACGGGTGCGTTTGGGTAAGGGCGGTAGGGCGCTCATTTTGGATAATAGGCTATATATTAGTACTATATTTAAACAGGCCATCGGGGGTCACCCAATGCAGTCTACTTCATTTGATGTAAGTGGTTCAAGTTAAGATCTATATCTGGCGGCATGGAGTACCCAAAAATGTCTGCTACTGATATAATATCTTTAAATGATTCCGAAGAAGATCCTATTAAGGATGGAAACGTCAAGCCGACTTCAGTATTTTTACGTATCTGTATAGTTATTGCATGTTTTGCCGCCATTTCCCTGGGAAGCGAACGTGGACGCTTAACGGAATGTAAAATGAGGGCGTAACATTGAAGGGCGGATGAGACAAGAATGGTTAGTAATGGATAGGGAATGTCGGGGGGGGGGGGTCCCGTAAAAGGAAAGAAAAAGTATACAAACTAAACCACAAAATGAATTAAGTGAAGGGTAATTCTAACGTCAGGGCTAAGAGAAATTAACACCTTCGTACATGGATAAAGAGTTTATAGATTGTTCTAGTGTAAGGGTTGATGTAGAAGTTCTTTATAATGACTGTTATAAGTGTGATAGCTCGTGTTGTTACGTATTAACATCGTCGAAGGCTGAAGGAAGAAGTGAATGGGTGAAATGTGTGTAAGAAAAAGTCCCAGATGACATTTATAAGAGTACAATGTGAGAGTTTTTAAGTGCTGAAATGAAGGTTGTTACTAATTATATGCATAACATTTTGGACTTTCGATTTGACAGAACCGATTATCGAAACACCGCCGATGAGTTACACCGGGAATACATCGGTTACCGAAGGTTCTGTCATCCTTCTCTCTTGTGAGGTGAATTCCAATCCGCCCGCTACGATCACGTGGACAAAGAATCACAATGTGATGGAGTACAGAGGACCAAACCGAAGGAAGGCCATCCATACAAGACCAGGGATCAGTCAGTACACCAGGACCAGTTGGCTGAAAGTATATGGGGCTAGGCGGAACGACATTGGAACTTACAGATGTGTAGCCTCAAACGAATATGGAACAGTATCCGTAGCTGCTGAAATAGATGTAAAGCCGTTTCAAGACATATAAAAACATATGATGACATAACCATACGCCACTCAAGGTACAAACGTCCATTTTTGATGGTTTATCTTTCGATGGTGAAAAATAAAATGTATTATGTAGGGAATAAAGGGGGGGGGGGGTACGTTAAGGAAGAGTTCAACCCAGAGCTGATGAGTAGAAATGTAGGGCGACACCAGTCATCATTATGGGGTATCTTAAAGCGAATATTTACTGAGACAAGTATGACGTAGCTGCTACCGAAAAGTTTGAATATACTCTTTTTACGCGGCTGTCGTGTTAATGTCTCCAGTGGCCGTTTGAACACCACAATGTGTTCTCATCATTTTGCTCCAAAACTTTTATTCATTTGCCGTTTGATTCAGTTCATAATGATACCATATTTACACTTGAAAAATATCGCAAATAGACAAAATAATGTAGGTTAGCTAATATAATAAGAAAAAGAAATATTGACATGTCGCAAGTTACACACAGCGATAGAAAACGAACTGTCTGAAGTCAGTGAGCAATTAGTATAAATCCAGAAAACCACCATTGAAAGGTTAAGGTCACGTTTGGATGCCAATCTGTCTTATAGTAACGGACATACATAATTATTAGTTAAGTAATGTCTCACGATCAAATTGACCTCGGAATCCTCGGGTAAATTGCCTTTCACTCCACGCAAAAAAAAAAAAAGAAGAAGAAAAAAATAGAAAATGTGGTTACGAAAATTGCAACCAATTACTGTCCATGATTATTCCTGTGCAAGTTTGACTTACTCAAGTCGTTTATTTGCAAAACAGTAAATAACATGACTGCCAAGATAAGAACTGCTCGTGTTTTAGTCAAATCCCAACCAAACTTGACTATCAAATCTCGTTCCCGTCTACATGATTCACTCGACACAATGGGATCAATTGTGATGCAAACCACCCAATGTGAATCAAGAAACATTGAACAAAAGAACTGCCTCCTCCTGAAAATGAGACGCGCACCTAGGTGTTGTCTGTGACGTCATGGACAGCACAATGAAAGTAATGCTATTGCAGAAAGGATAGAATACTGAAGTATGGGGCGCAGGAATTGGCTGAGGCAGTGTATTGCAATGCAGTGAGTAAACAATGTTCATTCATGATATTTTAAGATTTTTAGTTTAAGAGATGGTAGAGAAGTTTAAACCTTTATTTTCCTGTTTTTGTTAATCCCTTTGTATAGATCGGTCGAACAATAATATAAGAATATATGTAGATACTTATTACCTTGGCGGCCTTCTATTACGTTGATGGAAAATCACTATTTTTCAACAAAGGAAGCCAATGGTCAAACTTGCCAACGAACAAGCTGGCACATGTAATGTTTCAATATTTGTTGAAACTTATTATCTTCAACGGTATAAGGGACAAACACAATATCGGCATCAAACAGAAAAATCGATGTGTTTTTGTATACAGCTTCATTGTGTTTAAACGATATCAACATAATTCGTAAACTGAGTCTGAAATCGAGTTTAAAGGAAAGGGCTGCAGCGAAGATGAAACGTGACAGTTATGTCTTTCAAGTACATTTGCAGCGAACAAGACCAATTCCCCAATTCCCCTGGCAACAAAGATCGCGTCCCAAAAAGAAACCGCGCAAAGGGCTCCAAGGTGTGTGAGTGGTATCGAAATAAAAAGCGTGATGAAAAGGGTACTGAACTGTCATCCCCCGACCCTCATACAGTCCTCGTCACAGACGGGGAAAAAGTAGAGTTCTCTTGTAAACCAAAAGTTTGACCAACACGCAATAACACCACGGATTAAAATGGAAGGATTGTGTTCGACGCGCTTCCTGGTAGACTATGCGTGAAGTCTGTAAATATTGCTTTCCGTCGATCTCTTGACAAATACTTCCAAGCATTTACAAATGTCAAAACCGTACGGTGGTCTGTGTAACTTGTTGTATGACCTAAGAATATATATATATAAAAAAAATCGTGTCTGTTTTGATCTTAAATCACTTTTGACCTTTTGCTCTTCAGTCGCAATTTGTTCCATCGAGACGTTATGAAAATATAATAGCCCTGGGAAATTTTTATCAAGGAAGTCTTTCTCGTGAATGTACGAAATTGTTTATAGCACCGTGGAAAGTGGCAAGCGAGTAACATTAATATACGTGTGCATGAATGATGTAAAACCAGCCCCATACATACGACAGGATGATAGGTAGTTTATGGTGGCATACATTTTACATAACTTTTTGCTCCTTCTTTATTTTCTACATAACAGGTGTAAGCATATCTCCTTCACACATTTTTGGCAAATTCTATCTAAAGGTGACCCGGTAGGGATAAAAACTTTTTACTATTCGTCTTATCTTGACGTCCCCACGATAATATTCATGAGTATGTGTTTCATGCCTCTCCCTTGCTTGTAGATGGAACGTTGTTGATTGAAGGCCATGGGTGTTTACTTTACCTGCAGTTTTAATGTAACCATCGATGACATTTGACCAAAAGGTATTCCTTATAGGGATAGGCATAAAACACATACTCAGGAATATTAACAAGGGGAAGTCAAGATAAGAAGAATTAAAAAAATAACGGTTTCTTCTTCTCTATTGGGGCACTCCAGAACATATTTATCACAATCTGTTAAGAAGATATGCTTGTAACCCCATTTGGGGAAAGAACGTGCAAAAAGTTATGCATGTCACAGCTAGCTGCCTATCCTTCTTTAAAGGAAATCATAGTTTCCTGTGTAACGGATCAAGCTGCCTCGGGGGCCAATGGACGAGAGACAGCGAGGGGCCCCAAACCCACGGTATCACACACCCACTTTTCTGGGGTTTTTTTTTTTTTTTTTTGTAGAATTTGTTTTGCCCATGCGGTTGGGCCCCTGGACATTTTACATCCTGCCCAACCTGGTTGCTAAGGCTGGTTTCAAATGTAGCCAAAAGTTTGACCCAAACAAGGTAAACTAGTTCTCAGCTTTAAGACAATATTAAAAGTGCGCCTGAGGAACAGTTTGAAATAGTTCAGAATTCCTTTTTCAATATTGATACAATTGAAATTTGTGCTTCTTTTGAACTGCAAGAATCACTTTCATTCCATAATTTTTCTTGTGACGTCAGATAACGTGTTCTTCCCTTAAAGGTAATATTGACCTCCCTAACTCTTGCGTCAGCGCTCTTGTTTTTCGGTGAGGTATTCCACGTATAAACAGAACAATGGAATGTGGAATGTCATGTCACTTTGAAAGACGGTTCTTTTCACTTTTCTTAACCACCCGGCGTTCCATGAAACTAGTTTATTCATCCCGAGTGTTTCAAATGTTCGCCGATTCTGCCGTCATCATGTGAAATCGATTTTTTTTTTCCGTAGCAATTACCAAGATATGGGAAACATATCAGTGAATATGTTCGACTTGATAGTCGATTACCCTTCATAAATTCACCAGAATGGGAGGCAGCTTTGTTTGTATTCCTTAGAATTGTCAACAGAACCGTAGTGGGGTCATGTGACCTCACTTGTACCTTGAAGTGAAACTTTAGTTTCCTCTCAATGGTGTGATTTCGTTAAAATGTATTTCATATTTCCGGTAGTGACCTTTAGGAAAACCGGGGCAGCTAAAAGCTAGTTAAACTGGAGTGCATTGCACTGAGAATGTACGAAAGCTCTTTGGACATCCTTGCAACATTTCTCATCAACTCGTTTATTCAGGCGAAAGGTGTACACTTTCGGAAACTTACTTCGTTATAAGGAGAGTAAAATACATCATGTAATATATGCAATGCATTGGTGTTTTGAGAGTTGAGTTGATGAATTGGTCACCTGTTGTCCTACAGCACAGACTCTGACTCTTGCAAAACAAGGCCAGTTCAGTGACAGATGATGTAATGATATGGTAAATGATATTGGAAATGATATATGAGATTACGAAACAGGCGTGGACTCCTCTTATCACTCGTGTAGTTTATCTCTCAGTGTACTTTCATTGTAACCTTAGCAATATCAATGTAATTCGCTTCAATTACCTCCAAAATTGAAAACCCTGAAACGGAATGAACCTGTAACATATGTGGGAGAGTATGCAGGTAGAAACGTCAACGCGATGAGAATTGCCAGGACCATAATTTTATACGCTGAATGTAACACGGTTCGCTCAAGTAACACTGCAAGCTATAATTTTACGTTTTACGTATACACTTTGTTCGCCTAATGTCCCTGGTATTAAAGATCGCTGTATATCTGTGTTTCATGTACCACCCGTTGCTAGATTAAATTATCTCCTGTATTGTTGTTTCCATTTGGGAAATTTGAATACAATGTTGATCAATATAAAGTGCTTGTTATGACAACGATCATGTAGTGATATTTTTTTCTTTTTCATTTTATTTATTCCATGTAAGTGAATAGATCTAGTGTTAGCGATATGTTCAATTGAGTAAAATATAATGCTGTCTCAGACACTTTTGCTTGATTTCTGTGGTGGGCTATGGTTTGACTGGTTGTTATATATAGCCAATTAAAAGTTACTTTCTTTTTCTCTTTCTTTGCCTTATGGTTTTTTGTTTCTAACTTCAAACTGACAGATACTTGTCAGCTGCAGATCCCAGTGCCCAGTCCCTTTGATGCCAACAAATTGAAAGCATGCAGATACTCACTTTTTTAACAAAACTTTTCAAGTGTTGTTGTTACCCTCCCCCTCCATATCCACGACCATGTAGCTACCACTCCGAAGCTCCATGGTACGACTCAAAAGGGGTGAGAGAGAATGAAAGACTGATAAAGGCACTCTCAAGAAGTGATAGACAGATCGACAGACTAACGACAGAAGAAGTGGCGTCCTGGCAATTTAACTATAATCCTAGTAAATAAACCCCATTCTTTGGGAATGTACAAAACGTCACTCTAAAGAACGAATGAACTCAATGTTCGAAAAATAGTGGAATATTCTGTAACCTCTCGAAGAATGAATATTTACTTTCGTAAAAGTTGGAAGAAAACGTGGTATCAGGTATATTTCTCCGTATATATATATTTTTGTGTGACCCCATCACTCCGATAGTGCAACCGTTGCGTCGCCAGACAACGCCGCATGGTACACCGTTAAAGGGGCTCATTGAGTTGATATCAGTAAAGATTGCAGTGATTTTGAAGTATACAAACACACGACAATACTCAAAATTAGCATAATTAATCAAGTTTCACATCCAATAGTTATATGAAAACTGTCAATTTTTTCGAATTTTTGACCGTTACTTGCTCTGATTGTGTGCATGTGAATGTACTAATGTGAAAATGTCTGGTCACAAAGTTTCAAAAACCAAATTTAATCGTTGATTACTCACTCATTAATGTTCCAACGTATGTAAAACTTTGGGATCCTTTTAGTTTGACTGTTTGTCATTAGTATGTGAAGGAAACTTGACCGGTTTAGAAAAATTGAGTGAATTTCACAAAACGACTCAATGAGCCTGTTTAAGGTCAACCGTTCTTTGTTCTTTTGTCTCCTGTTCAATGTTTTTTTTTCAGACGAATTTATTCTTTGCCTCCCAAGTTGAGAGAATTAAGTATTTACGAGAGGAAAATTCAAAACAGATGAATCAGAAATATCATCGAAAGAGCTTTTGCCTGTTATGATGGCCGGCAATGAAAAGTTCAAATTTCTCGTCAGAACAAACATGTAGTTCAGGTTTACGGTATACTGTAACTCCCAAACTCTTTGTTTTCCCCAAGTATTCCCACTAGCTTCCTGTTTTCATAATTTAAACTTCTATTGTTTCATGTATGTAATTACTGTATGTAGTTTTCAGTTCAATGGTTCAGCTTCCTTTGATGTATAGATCACAGTCGGATTACTGTGGACGAGCTGAATTAATAAGAAACCAAAAATGTTAAATATCGAGACAAATTTGACAGGAAATATTTTAGAACTGCACTGTCCAGAAACACGAAGATGTTATATCACATTAAATTTGCAACCAATTTGCCCCGAAGATACTGGATGTGAGATATGAACCAGTTCCTCAATCTCTCAAAGCGAACATACCCACCTACCCCTCCCCCTCCCCTGCCAATCAGAAGTACCAACGGGGTTGAATGAAATGACACGAAGCAAGAAAAAGAGAGAGAGAAGTGATTGACTATTTGACCAACAGTTACAGTCAAATATTTGAAAAATAACTCAAATCAAGATGTTTTTGTTACCCCAGTAGATCCATTTCAAGGAACTCGCAAAGAGGAAAGACAGCCCCCACCCCCCCCCCACTCCTCAGAATTTCATCTTTGGTCCGGATGTTTTCCGACGGTGAAGTAGACTTTCCCTGAAGTTTAACAGGAGAGTGAAAACAGGGAGTTGTACCCAGTCTACAGCATCATTGTTTTTGAGGAAACCCTGCGTCTTGTCACAAGAAAAAAAAAAAAACGTACTGAATGGCAGAAATGTACGCGCTTTATACAATGGCTTGGAACGCCGATATGTGGATATTATTATCAGTGAACACACACGGTATTACTTTCGCGTGTATTATCACACAGATTATGAAATGGAAGTAGTTTAGCCGTAATCATAATAACCCGGAGCTGGGAATACTTGACACTGTCACCCGGTCGTGCCACTTTAGGAAATCTTAAAGCAACACAATGATTTATGAAGTTCGTTTATATTTCACCTACGATGTAGGACTGTTCCGATTCCTCAACTCCCAAGTTGAAATTATAACTAATTTGAGGACAACTGCATGAGGTGAACATTTTGATAGAGGAAAATGGTATATGAGAAGAACAAATCTGATGGTAAACAAATGGCGATATCGTATTTTGGGGAATTGACCTTTCCCTTCAGTATGAAAAAGAAAAGAAAATAAAAGAAAAAAAAAATTCCGTCGATCTTGTTTTGGTGTTAACATGCCCATCTTTCATTTCCGATCCGGTGGAGTATGATGGAGTATGATGAAAAAAGAACAGCATGCGCGGATTCGTAAGGGGGAACACCCGGCGAATGCCCCCCCCCCCCCCCCGTGTCTTTTTCGATGACCAACATTTTTTTTACCACATGAGCAAATAGATATGGAGAATATGCTTCCCAGATGCTGGTGAACTGCTTCAAAGCTCATAGAAGTCAATTTTCATGGGGAGAGCCCTCCCCTCCCGACGACAGTGCGTGTCCCCCCCCCCCCCCCATCCCTTCTCAAATCCCTCGATCTGCGCCTGGATATCTCTACGTCAGGTTATCATATAGTGTGTAGCGAGATCGATCACGTTGTAGCACTAGGGTACACTTAATTCATGTGCTGTTTTGGCACAATCTTTGCGTTTTGTATTAAAAACTTGCATGAGTTGAAGATTGAAAATATCCTACATCCTTTTTGTGATCCAACGATTTCCTCTCATCATTTTATATACCGTCCGTGAGTCTCCGGGGTTATTAATATGTTGAATACCCCTACATCTCTATATAATGCATATATAATGCGTTTTCTACATTTTTTTTGTTTTGTTGGGGTAGTGATCAACGTCAAATTGTGTCAGTGAACTTTCTGCTACGAAAATAAAACAAAAAAGAAACAAGCAAACAAACAAAAACCTAAAGGAAGAACGATCACTGTTATTTAAAAACTTCAAATTAACTTTGAAAAGGGCTCCTAAATGTATCACAATAAATTGATAGACAGGAGAGGCTGCGATTTCTCTGAGACAAGGAGTTTTTATGGATGGTGCGTACTAACAATAAATGAGGTATGCTCCTCCTGGTGATACCGTCTCATACCACGAATGAATTAAATGGAATGTAATCTACGCAAAGCCCCCCCCCCCCCCAAAAAAAAAAAAATCTCTATCAAAGCAAAAGTTCCCATTAGGATTGATAGAATATTGATTGTAACATATACACACTGAAAACATTTAAAATAAAATCGAAAGTTATGGGAAAGATGATAAAACAAGGCACATGTAAAAAAAAGGAAGAAACAAACGATAAAACATGTTTTACCCCTTTTACTTCTGTGATAGGGGCCCTGAAATCATTTCACGGTCAGTGAGCATATTTGGCCAGTCCAAAATTGGTCATGGTCAATCAATGGAAAAAAAGTGAGAGTCCTGTCATGTGACATCTTATAGATGGCGGGCTTGCATAATTTGAAGTAGGTTTCCTGTATGGCGCACCGTCATTCAAAGAGGAGTGATTTATGGTGTGTATGTTTTAATGAAGAAAACAAATGTATGAGAACAAAACTATTATTACACCGTTTAATTAGCCTGGGTAGAAAAGAAGGTAAAAATATGTTGGGCGGGGTTTCCGAGGTGAAGAATCTGGTGGAGAAGATCCTGCACGCATTTCCCTTTTGTTTGATTAAAACTTTTTCTTATAATAAATTTCAATTGATAGGACTGATTGATTTCGAGTATTAACATTTAATCTCGTGAGAGTAATAGAGGTTGGTGATTAAAAATAACCGTGCGGACTTAAAAGTTTATTCTAATGGAACTCATTTTCTTTTCTTGTATCAACTGGGAAGTACTCTGGAAAAAAAAAAAGGAGAAAAAAAGGAAAACGCAACAGCCTTTTGCTCCCGTATGGTGCTGTGGTAGACAAGAAAACAGGTTTCGGAGCATTAGCCTACATATGCATTTGAAAACGGTGTGTGGATCGAGCTTCTGAGCTTATTCAGAGTAAAATACATGGATACTTCGAATGTTTTATATAGGGTAAACCACGCTTACTCTACTCATCATTTACAGCTTTGTAATTCAAATGTCAATTGACACGTGATAGGGTAACAAAATGTGGCATAATGTATTCAAATTTGAGCGTGCATGCATCCGTGCGTGCATAATATGAACGAGGCGGTTCAGTGAGAATAGGCAAAGAAAGGGGTTGTTGAAAAGCACCTCCTCTGACTCCGGAAGAAATTGAAAGAAACAGAATGAGAGAAAAAAAAAAAAAAACACGGATAAAAGAATCCTTGGACGAGATGCGGTCATTGGATCAGGGACATAATAGTATTATCACCTAGGGAATATAATAAAATAGGAAATATGGTAGCAATTGTTCAACGTAACTTGGAAGAAAGTATAGTGAAGTTTTTTGCACGAATGAGATATGGCTGCAGGTATGTTGATCGCCACGATGGAACCGAAAAATATGTATAGCTCTCAACTGACAAATTTCAGTTCGGCAACTGCGATAAATTTGGGAGAATTTTGAAGGGTGCGACAACCTGATGGCAATGTCTATAATTAGCATGACTGATCTCATCCAAAAGTTATGAAAACAGCCACATGTTTTTGTTAATTTTTTACCTTGTTTTGTACTGACTGTGTGTGTATACTTATTATAATGTGGAAAGGGGTCTGTTCAGGAATTTTGAGACCAAATTGAATCGTTAATTTACTAAATCATCACAATTAATTCATAGTATGCGACACGTGGGGGGAATTCTCATAGGTTCAACATTCGTCGTATGTACGGAAGCGTAAAAGTTACATCTCCGTTACCAACTTGACAACTCGCGTCAATTGCGTGTCTGCAAACTGACGAGTTGACGAGATGGTAACGTCACAAAATTCACAAAATTGACGAGAAAGGGTATCTCGTCAAGTACTGTTGATGATTTTGGACGCTGAAGGAATTCGTTTTGCATCAAATGAAAAGTAAAAAGAAAAAAAAAGTACGTTGTAGTGATATTTCCATGAATTTCAGACATCCGTGCCATTGGAATTTTCCTTGAAGTTTGTGTCGGCCGGTAGAATGGTGTTGTGATTATCTCTTTGTTTATGTCGATCGACAAGCACCGCAAGCAACCGACCGTCGCAAACCGACGTGGCAAGAGCCCGCGTATCAAAACAAAAAAAAATGGAATTCGATGTTCCAGGACACGACATTGTCGACAAATTGTTATCTGTACATGCCAACAAACTCGAAAATTTTAACTCTGGTTCACATTTTATCTTAATCTAGACTTTCAGCGAAAACAGAACGTAGACAACAAACTGCATTATCATATCTGGACTTTGATAAGTCACTTTGGTGAGTATGTGTGTGTGTGTATTGTGGGGGAGAGAAGGAAAGGGGGGGGGGGGGTGACTTGGTTAAGTTTGTATATTACCACAGAAATGCGACTGATGGTATCATAGCTGAAATCCGACTGCCGTTTTTTTGGAACTGCGTTACATGCTAGTCCTCATTCGCATTTGAGAGGATAAAGGACAAACACCCACAATTTTGAACGAAGAAATTACTTTGGTCCCTTAGCCAATCTGATCTGCATTACTAAATAACTATTCCTTTAAGTCGCATGCATGTACGCTGTAACGTGTGTCCGTGATCCAGCCATTTCTTCCGTATGATATGAATCAAGAATATGCACGCCTTCTTTATATTTTGAACCATGTCACTGATAGTGTGTCTCGTCAAGTAATATGCATGAAAAAGTCATCTCGAGAAAAGATTTTAAAACAAAACAAAACATTCTGTTACAGACTAAGACTGTTAGGCTACATGAATAACATATGACGTCAAGTATACGAGGACACACAAGACACATAAACCATCAAACCCTTCGTGTGGGGGTTGATCTTTCACCAAATTCACTGTTATTAACCACAACACTTCTTCATCACGCGTTGACTTCCCGGCCGACCTTGGAGGCTAATCCTAGAAACGCAAAACGGTTCAATGCGCTCATGCGTATAGCGTCGTCTGGGATTTGTTACAGATAAAAAGATAAATGGATGGCAGCTCGTTGATATTTAATGTTGACACAGGATCGAGATACATTACAATAGATTTAGGATTAGTTACATAGGGAGGGTACTGGTGGGTTGTCACCATGGTTTCAATGGAAACACACCACGCACAGAAGCGGATAGGCGAACCTCTGATAATAGCCCAGTCATGAGGCAGTTTGGGCTATGAGGCTTTGTAGGAGCTGCAGCAACACCCTGGGCTTGGAAAGTGTATTGTCATACAATTAATCAAACAAGAAAACTATATGGATCTGAAAGTATTTATATTTATCGTTTAACCTGTGAAGTTCTTATCATTGTTACTACGAAAATGACGTCACAGCAAATTATCATGTTCGATTTTTTGGATTTCAAGTGAGTCATTTTAGTCACTTTTACATGTGTGTCACTTTGTGTATATGTTGCGAGCATTTATCAAAGGGGCTCATTGAGTTGATATCAGTAAAGATTGCGGTGATTTTGAAGTATACAAACACACGACAATACTCACAATTAACATAATTAATCAAGTTTCACATCCAATAGTATATGAAAACTGTCAATTTTTTCGAATTTTTGACCGTTACTTGCTCTGATTGTGTGCATGTGAATGTACTAATGTGAAAATGTCTGGTCACAAAGTTTCAAAAACCAAATTTAATCGTTGGTTACTCACTCATTAATGTTCCAACGTAAGAAAAACTTTGGGATCCTTTTAGTTTGACTGTTTGTCATAAGAACGTAAAGGAAACTTGACCGATTTAGAAAAATTGAGTGAATTTCACAAAACAACTCAATGAGCCTCTTTAAAGGAAGATAGGCATCACTCATGCATGTAGCATAAAATATGAAGGAACGAAATTTGTGTAGAGAAATAAAACTCATAGAAGAGCTGTCAGAGTAATCACAGGATTTTTTTCTCTTTCCTTTTGATTCTGCGAAGTATGTAAACTGAATGTAACCATAATCGATGTGTCAATTCCATACTGTGCCTTCACAAACGACGTCTTGCATATCACCGGTGCAAATTGAATTGACTCCTGATGATAGAAAGCTAGCAACGGCTACGCAGATTACCGAGATATCGATTCCTTCTTCTTTTGTTGTATATAAAGATGTTGATTCTTGTGAGGGTACTCCTTGCCCACTTTTATGATTTGTATTGATGTATATTGACAAACTGTTATTCTGTATGGGCACATTCATGCCTAGGAAACAAGGACTAATTACAGTGGGAGCGCGGTCACTTTTATTGATACACATTGATTTCCATTTTCGAGCGGTACATCGTTGACCAGATAGACATCCGAATGTATTCAGCTTTATCATGGAATAGAAATCAGTGTGTTCACGATCAATGACCCCTGGGTACTTAGCAACCACGCCGCGCAGGGTAAACCCAGGAACGCTTGTGTATACATACACAGTACCCTACCATCGAGAATGCAACTCCGTAGAGAATGCAACCACAATCTAATTAACGAATTTCGTCGCATGTTGAATTAGTAAAGCATGTTTGTGACACTAAAAATCTGAATTAGGTCACGACTCCTACAGAATAACTTAACAGTAGAGTATACTCTCATTATCGTGTCAAAGATTAAAACTAATATTTAGATAAATTTGAAAGCAGCGCAAAACCCCTCGAACGAACGAATTTAGTTAGCAGGCCACTGCTCAACGTCAGTCCTTGCAGCCACCCCCGCAGATACTGTTGTATCCCCATACAGCAAACTGTCCTGTCAGGTGTTGGCGCAGTTTATTTGTTCGGAAGAGTTTCGCTGTGGACCTTGACAGGATTAGTCTGGAATGACACTCTACTTTCCTTCGGATGTTCGATGTCGTAATGTTTTTGGGAAGAGATTCACATGACAGCTGATTTGCAGTTTCCGAGGTAATATTTACGATATGTTGCCATTTGTTTTGAGTTACTTTTGTAACCATGAAAGGTGATCTCCTATATATGCGTGTATGTGTGCGTTTGTGTGTCTAAGCAGTAACACCTCCCTGGTCTAAGTATTTGCATACTACCATGTAGGCTAAGTGTCGTCTCATCTTGCATAACAAACCTGCACATTTGCGGTTGTATTGTTTTCATAATCTATACATAAGTTGAGATAAAAGTGAGGTCTAATATTTTTGAAACCCATGCAATCGTCAGTGTGGTAAAAGGGGAAACTGGGGGTTGATATCGTTTACTTTGTGACAAGTTTGAAGGAAACGGCTGCATGCCAGATTAGCCCTCCTATTCATATACTACATTCCTAAGCTAAAAATTTGAGAAATTGTAGGGTTTTTTTTATGAGGAGGGGTTTCCTACAGTTAAAACATTTTATATGGTAGAAAGTGACAAAGATTTGCAACTGGTGATTTTAATCTTTAATTACCCAGTATTAAAGTATGCGAAATGGCATGCAGATGCATATTGCTACACCTTTTACTACTATCATAACACATTTGCTACTCTTGTCCTTTCGTGGTTTGCGTCTTGAGCACACCGTGGAGTGGATGTGTGTGCATAATTAATCTCTGCCTATTTGTTTTTATTTTCGGTCAAGTAATTGGCCATCATTCTAATTTTAAGACATTGTATATCACACGCACCCATTCTGTCGAGAGGTTGTAAAGATCAGACGTACTTTGACACAGAGGACGGTAAATACAGCTTGACTCTGAAAAATTTCTTTCCAAAAATACACTCTGCGTATAGCATCCCCCTTTCTCTGGTTTAAAAGCACAGTTTGCATATAGTACTATATACTTGCAGTATTTATAATGGTACGACATGCAAAAAGGACACTGCGGGCCAAAAGGGCACAAAAATCCTTGACTCATTTCTCGGTGAAGAAAATTGCGCTGCCCTGGAAAATTCAGTCGGCGGTCTGGTGACCACGCATCCCCTGTTGAGTAGTCAGAAGGTATACATTAAGTAACTTCATGATTAAATTACTGGAACCGTAGTAAAAAGTAGTCATGTATGGCAACTCTATTCAAAAACCAATGTGTCACGGCCGCTTCGGTCCGGATGACTTCTTCAACTCTAAGTCGATGTGGTTTACCTATTTTGGGATAAATAGAGGTCGTGCCCGTGACAGTACACGTGACACACCTTAAGTTACCTGGTGACAGAATTATGAATATGCATAATGGCACTTAACGGAAAGTTGACTTTCACGACGCAGGACTACATTGGCAGTGATTTTCAAATGATGGGTCGCGACCTAAATGTGGACCTCCAGGGTCACGACTGTGTGGGTCGGTGTGGGTCGCCAACGATTCCTAATCCAGACGAGCCGTCGCGATCGAAAATCCCTCAGATGGACATTATTTTATGCACTCCATGCAGCATCGAAACTTATACTGTAGAGAACGCCCGTCCGCGAAGAATTTCTCGCCTTCCTGAGCCTGATTAACAGTTGTGGTGCATATGATGCACTGGACGCATATTTTTGGCCGACGTAACTAAGGGGTGTGTGTGGGGGGGGGGGTCCTTCACAAGTAACAAGACGGCAGACCTGTCCGAAAAACCTCTCCATCTCGCGACATTTTAGCACTGTGCAGGCCTATGTCTCTTGTGGTGGCCTAGTGGATTTTTATGTATGTGTGACTTGACAATGAAGTCAATGGGCTCGGGGTGACAGTAGATAGTCACAATTGGTTCACAAAACAAGTGAAAACTGGGTCTTTGTGATGAATATTGGTAATTTTCGCTAGATGTCAAGCAAACGCTATCAAGGACAGACGAAATGAATTTTGGTATGTGGAACTTGAAGACTTGAAGTGAAAATGGACCAATGCAAAACAGTAATGCTTTGCGGCACTCTGAGAAAGCAAGGGTTCCTTGACAAGCAAAGCCATCCTCCTGGAGGACAAAGGTTCCCATATATTTCTTACATAATTCCTGTAAATTATTCACGAATAATCTTATGGGTATTTCCCGCAGGACAATTAAAGAACCCCATTTTCTAAGAGGGGATATGACCGTGTGACCTTCCCCGTCCAAGGTGGGCAGTAAAAACTGTATGTATGTGTTTCTGACACTAACTACATGGCCCACGATACATCCTCATGTATTTCATATTGTCGTTAATTTCAGATTAAGCGGTGGTGGAAATATCAAATACGCTGGAACCAAGACAGATCATCGAAGTTACGGCGCCCTCAGCGAATACGGAAACGGCAGCGCCCTCCCACTTCTGCACGAAAGGAATGGATTGCATTCACGCGCAACTCGGAGTGATCCGTCCCTGAAGACAACTCGAAGAAGACGAGGTAACTAAAAAGACAAAGAGCGACATATGATAACCGGTGAATATGTTGTAACCAGTACTGTAAAACGGTTTTGCAAAGCTTCGCACGTTTGCAATGAATAAACACCTTATCATAAATTTACAGTTATAGTATTTTCACTTATAGTTACAGAATTATCATCTGGTACTGTCTATACTCTTACTGTCTGGCATTTTTGATTCCTTGCGGAAGCAAAAGGAATCTATGCGATGGTGACGTCGTGTGTGTGTGTGCGTGTGTGGGCGTGTGTGTATGTGTATATGACACTTCACTTGTAACCACGATATCTCAAGAAGGGTAGCCATGGGTGATCTCATACGTTTTGTGTGGGTTTTTCATAGTAAGCAGATGATCCCTATTGGTTTTGGTGGAGGTCCAATGTCATTTGAGGTCACCAGAGGTCAGAATTTGAAAATATTGTAAACACGCTTTCTCAAAAACGGTAACTGTGACTGATGTCGTACTTGGTAGGTGAGTTGCTCATATTGAGTAGATGATCCCTATTGTTTTTGGTGGAGATCAAAGGTCATTTGAGGTCACCAGAAGTCAAACTGTCAAAACCTTGTAAACACAATATCCCCAGAACTGTGACTGATGTCATACTTGATGTGTGGGTTGGTCATATTGAGTAGATGATTCCTATCGTTTTTGGGTGGAGGCCAAAGGTCATTTGAGGTCACCAGAGGTCAAACTGTAAAATCCTTGTCAACACAATATCTTTAGAAGGGTAAGCGTAACTGATGTCATACTTGGTGTGTGGGTTGGTCATATCAAGTAGATGATTCCTTTCGTTTTTGGTTGAGGCCAAAGGTCATTTGAGGTTACCAGAGGTCAAACTGTAAAAATGTGTAAACACAATATCTCCAAGAGTCTTACCTTGACAGATGTCATACTTGATGTGTCGATTGTATACACTAAGTAGAAGACTCCCTCTGTTTTTGGTCGAGTTCCAAGGTCATTTGATGTCACCCGAGGTCAAAACTTGCTAACGCACTATCTCCAGAAGGGTAATGTTGACTGACGTCATACTTGATGTGTGGGTTGGCCATACTGGGTAGGTGATCCCTATTGCTTTTGGTGGACGTCACATGTCACTTGAGGTCACCAAAATAAAGGTCATTTTGGGTTAAAGACTTGTTAATATGGTGTTTAAAGAACAATAACTGCACTTGATCTCATACTTATCATGCGGATAATTCATGTTTGTTATAATATAACCATGCCGTAAGGAATCACAAAGCCTTTTGGCTTTCTGGTTAAAACACAACATCATTATTCACTCCAATTTTAGAAGAAAAAAATAGTAGGCCTACAAACCCTGAACGAATCGTAAGTTGTACCCTTTGAAGTATAAAGTAGAGAGTAGATGAACAAATAGAACATACCACCCCCCCCCCCCCCGACTAAACTTAAAGCAGGAAACTTGCAGTGCCACAACAAATGTTACCATTATTTATATATCTCTATTTCCAATCCAACTATGTGCAGCAGTCCCTGCAATCATCGCGTAATAGCCTACGTTATTGTGAGTCTGTACTGAGTTAGTAGTTACTGATTATGCATTGATTATCCCGAGTTAGTTCTTCTATGTACATGTGTGTGCGTGTGTACGTCAAGATCGTTATAAGCCAGCTCGACAAAACCGAATGAATAATTTGGTGCGGCTGCAATTTTGTTTTTTGTTTCTTATAGCGGTTGGAAACAGGAACCGCACCTCTAACTCTGCCCCTACGCCAGTCAAGGATAATGAACGTCCCACCAACCATGACAGGTCATCAAAGACAGGACAATCATCGTCTAGCCTACCGAGACTGCCCACTGAGACCCACGGGATACCCACCCTCAAACAGATCCGTAAATTACCCGCTGAATCCAGCAAAAAGTGGGCCACTTCCTGGGCCGAAGTTCGCGCTACTTCCCTGAAACGGGATTATATCAGGTACGCATACTGGTGGAGCTTTACTTCAATCGTTCAAGATTTCAAATACCACATTCAATAATTGTGAGACAAAAGTAGAATAAGTAAAGTGTTACAATGGCAACTTTTTTATTTTAATGTAGCTTGAGAGTATTACAGATCAAATTTTGCAAGAGAACCTCGTGTAGTAGTGCCTGTTACAACCGCAAATGTAGAAAATTCCAGCAAATGCATATCAATCGCTAATAAAAAGCACACGCAACCGGTTATGTAGTAAACTGCCCGCTAATGTAGAAAAATCAACAGCGTAGGTAGTAAAATCGCTCCCAGCAAATGTACAACCACCCAACAGCAAATGTAATTCTACATTTGCGAGGAGCGATTTCCATAACTACATTTGCTGTTGGGTAGCCTTCTTCATTTGCGTGGAGCGATTTTTACTACATAAGCTGTTGATTTTTCTACCTTAACAGGGAGTTTATTACATATCTTGTTGAGTGTGCCAGATTAGCGGTCGATACTACAGTTGCTGGGATTTTATACTTTTGCAGCTAGCTTTGCATAGAGTACCGTTATAGGGAGAGTAGCGACATTGACGTTCCAAAAATTACAGGTCATGTGACTGCAGGAGCCATTTTGTTTCCAAAAAGGTTTTGGCCGCACGCAGTCAATGACAGCGACTACACGTAAACTTTCCAGTTCTCCAAGAAAAGGACGGGTTGTTGTGCATTTAGTTGCCACAATCGGTCCGTGAAATGGTGTAGGATGTACAGATTTTCCACAAATACTAAGAGAAGAAAGATTTGGGAGAATATAGTCAGCCGTGTCAATTGGAAACCACCCAACGTCGTTTCTCTGCGATGTAACGTTAGAACTAAGTTGTAGGTAGTAGATCGACTCAACACTCAGAGGAATAGGCTACTAACGTACTGTGAATAGGACGAAAAGGTTAGCTAGGCCTAACTTTAGGCTCGTCTGTGTTAGGGTTCATTCTCCATAAAGGAACCCTGGTCTGTGTGGGACGGGACAAACCGTCGCCTAGCCTTTATCTGGCAAAGTAAGCTGGATTACTAAAATTCATTGGATTGGTTAACCAACTAAACTGCTATTCTGCATCAGTTGCTCAATGCTGGGAACAAATTTCGCCGCACATCTCGACTTACTCAGGACTGCCTAGAGAATTTATTTTCAGTAGTTCGTCTGAAGAAGCCTGTTCCTTCACCACTGGAGTTCAATTATGCCTTGAAATTAATCCGTAGTGCACAGTTCCTCACTCTCAAGCAAGCAGGAAGCTATGACCAAGATGATGGAAAGTTTTTGGCAGAGTTCTTCAACCAGAATTTGCAGATGCCACAACAAGAGCCAGAAACTCCTGAACCTTGCTTATCAGATGAGGAGCTTTTCTCAAATGGTCCCCAAGTAGAACTTGACAGTTTTTATAACCTTGCTGGGCACTGTCTTAATTCAATCAAGAAAAATGAGAAGACTTGTGACGAATGTTTGAGTGAGGTTACCAGTGGACCTCAGGATAGGCCACATCAGGCAGCTACGCTCACCCTTTTGAAAGAGTACAGACAAGCTTGTTTGCAGCATGTGTCTGAAAAAGCCTTTTAAATGCTGGTTAAAGTGGAGACTCTGTTCAGGGGCAATTAGTAAAGAAATCTCATTAAGGGACCCAATATCAAAGATGTTCTTGTCATTAAAGCAGAACAGCTGACCAAAGATATCAAGATCTCTCCCTGCCACAATCTCAAACATAATCTCATTAGTAAATTCATCAATGTTCGCTTGCACTATTTCTCAAAAAAAGAAAAAAGAAATTAGGAACTGTTGAAGGAGTCAGCAAGACTGAAGAGACATGGTGAACTTTTCAGCAAGAGTATGACTTTGAGTACACTAGCTAAGAAAGTGAAATGACTCTTGAAGTGTCTTTTTTTTCAATTTTTCTCAAGTTTTGTGTTCACTCACTATTTTTTTTATTTTTGTTTCATCCTTGGTTGTAATTTAGTATGTATGTACAGAAATAGTTAATAATGCTGGCAGTTGCATAAACTTCAGATACCGTCATGATTCACCTCAACAACCTACCTTTCAGATCAGTCTCCCCAAGGGCTTTTTTCTACGTCTTTCTACGTTTCATACGGTGTATGCTGGCAAATTTCTAATGTTTGCTGGCAATTTGATAAAAGTGTACCTACAGTCAAAAATCCAGAATTAAAGGCCATTAAGAATGAATTCTAACAGTCCAACTCCCATCTTCGTAGGGCATTCCTGAGCTGAGATATAAAATGTTGAAGTTTATTCACTCAAATTCACTCAAACTGAAATGTTGTGTAGGGGTCAAGTTACACAGGATTAAGTACTACAGTTTTATATTCTCCTTCAAACTAGATATTCATAATTACCTTTCATGCTATACTTTCTAATATGTTATGACAATCGGGCCCAGGGCCCAATGTTGGGAGAACTCTAAAATAAAGCTCTGATTCTAGACAAGATTCAATGGTGAACATGAACAACATTTTTGTATGTTTCTTCAAATGCTTTATCCGTAGATACCTCACATGTCATACTTCGTATTACTTTGAGATTGGTGGGACCGGTATCCAAGGGCCCGGCCCAAACTAGGGAGAGGGTTCTTAAACTAGTACAATGTAGTCTAAATGTTTCTATCACAAATTTTCCAGCCAAATGAGTTCACCTGAATTTAACTGACCTTTCGGGCCTTTCTTGTTGCCAAGGGGCATCTTCCCATTTGCAGTCCCTGCCCCCTCTTTGTTCTCCTCCTTGTGCCCGGAGGGATCTTCAGCGAGTAATGTTTTGTCTCCCCCTGACGTGGTACCAATATCAATTCTAAACGTTTGCTTTAAAATCAAGAGTGTACTGCATGTACCATGCAGTCATCAAAATTGGATGTCTACTCTGGCCCCTTGTGACATTAATTGTCCCCCTCCCCGAACCCATATCATTGTGAGTGACTCCCCACAGATTTTGCACACGAAACCCCACCCCTCTCGTTCAATAGAGACCAGAAATACGACAAAAGAAAACCGGCAACGCTTAAAAGGCACTCTTCAGTCATGTGCAGTGTGCTCTAGATATGCAGGAAATGGAAACAAAATGGCGTCCAATTTTAAGTTGTCGCTACTCTCCCTATAAAGGTACTCTAGTTTTGCACTTGTAACAGCGCCATCTGTTCAAGAGCTTGCAAGGAGGAGCGTGTTACTTTTTTTTTGTCGTAGGAGACCTATAGGGAAAAAACATTAATTGCTATGGGAAGAACTGGGTGTGACCTACGCTGCAGGGCTGCCTCTGAATCGGTACAAAAGTTGCAACTGTTGTTGTTTACACACATTGCGTATCCCCCATTGCACAGAATGACACAATTTAAGTGTGGTTCATTCAACATCATAGTGATGTGACGTTGTGGTGGGACGCAGTGCGTATGCCCAATACACGAGAAGGGTACGTTACAGCGCTTACGTAGGTTAAATCCCTAGAAAATGGTATGACAAGTCCTAGCTCCGTGGGAGATGCCCGCTTTCCCCTCAAATATCACAAAATGCAACCATGGAATATTTTTCTTCGTTAAGTCTTAAAGGGGATGTACACGAAAATGTCCACACAAATTTGGTCAGTCAAATCCATCGATAAGTGGGGCCCCCGGGCGCGAGAGACATACTAACTTTGCTAATTTTACCCCAGTTGACTTTGCAGATAAACAAATTTCGAAAAAAATTCTAAATCCCAGCTCCGTCAGAGGTGCCCGCTTTCCCCTCAAATATCACAAAACTACATCGCCTCTACCGCATTACACAGAACGTGTTAAGGAGGGTTAGGTGATGTGGTCAAGGCGGTATCTAGAAGTTTTGACTTCTGCACTCACAGTTATGTTGGGATTTCCTAAATGCATTTTAATGACTGTTTCCCTATACACATAGTTCAGTGTTTGTTTTTCTATTGGAGTATTAAGCCCACGGTTTCGTCAGCCGGGATATCAGTGTACACAGCTAGTCCATAGTCACCACGGTATTGCTGTGTTTCATTGTGTATACCCACAATACACTGATGATAATGTGACATATTGTAAATGAATCTAATAGCAAACATGTCTACCACAAATATACGCCTACTGTCAGTGCGAATACACAAGTTTCAAGTAGACTGACCGCCGTCATTATTATAGGAATGTCGGGTGTGTGCGTGTGTTTTTTTCAAATGGCACAGAAAAGCTAAACTTAACTCCTGTATTCGTTTTAAGGACGTGTTAACAATTGAATTAAGGATATGTCCCACCAAACCTTGTTAACATTTCAATCGAAATTCGAACCGATGCACTCTGGACATGGTGAGATGACTAACAAATCCCCTGCAAATGCCCCGAACAATTGGTTGACATTCGGTGACGAGGCATATAAGCTTATAATGGATCTTCCCTAAGCCTCCTACGAAAAACAAAGATGTTGCGCATGCGTCATTAAAAAAACCCATTTTGTCAAAACTCTCTCCATTAGTCGATTCACCGACCAGCACTTTCAAAACTGTAATCATGGTTTCCGTCTCTGATGAACGCATACTTTTGTCTTGATGAAAAAGAATAAAGGTTTACATGATGAAATCCCCTGAAATCTAAAATGGAGCCAGGGTGACTCTTAAAACAGAGTCCAGTCTTTTATGACTCTGTATCTAAAATGACTGTAGGATGACTTTGTGATGAAGTATTTCAGTTCTGCTGACAAAAAATGTCATAAATGAACACAGCTACCCACTATAGTTAAATATTCATCCCTGTTTTCTTGTTACAGATCTAAACAATCCTCTCCGATATCTCCGCCATCTTCTTGCCAAACATCGAACACCGACAAAACAGTCAACACCGAATCGCCTCGAACGCATTCAGAGAACGGACTCAGACTACTCAGAGGAGCCCGAGAATCTCCATTCTACGCTAAATCAAAACCTGAAATAAATAATCACAAGAAAAGCACAATCCAGAAGACAAAAACGGGTAAATCAAAGCTGCAAACTTTTCAATCGAAACCGGAAACCGTTACATCAAAACCGGAAACAGTAACATCGAAACAGAGACCACCGCCATTGGAAAGAACTAAGAGTAAAATCGGTTTCTTCGATCGAGAGGGTGCTTTCGTTCTCGAACAGAAATCGAACCCTACAGATGAACTGGTCCGTTCAAAGACGGTTTCGGTTATTCGACCGAGACGGCCTTCCAGGAGCCGGACGGTGATGAAATCTCAAAGCGCCAAGACAATCCAAGAGCTCAAAAAACCGAAGTTACGACGTCGGTCGGTGGTCATAACGAAGAAGACATTATCTCACGAGAAATCCCTCAAGTCGGTGTATCGCAACAAAAGCTTTAAACTTCAGCGACACGTGTCGTTCTTGAAGCAGATCAGCCAGGCACAGAAGGAGAAAATGGAAGAAGATAACAAAATATCCGAGGAGAGAGACAGAAGACGGATCGAGTCATTGAGAAGACAGAGGAGGGAACTAAAATACATAAGAGACAGATTCGACGAGGAACAGGTCAAACGTTTCGGGAGACAGTACGTCTCCTGGAAGAGTGTGGAATCAGATCGATTAAACCGCAGAAGTGAGGAATACGGTTTACCGGACAACATCTACGACGATAGATACGATAAAACGTTAAAGGATCTCAGCCAAAGGGCGAAGATCAACCGCAAACCGAAATCGTTCCATCAGTTCGCGACGTGGATGAAGAACATCAAGCGGTTTGAGAACCTCTTAAACCCTCAGATGAGCGCCAATCTTGAGAAGCAATTGGCAAAGCAGAATAAGAACATAGTGGAGGGAATAGACACAGTTGAATTGGCAGGTTTATCGAACGGTAAGACAAATAATACATCGAAGTAGTTTTAACCCCTTTCATTTTTTTGGAAGTGAATCCATTTTAACGTTCTTACTAAGAAAGATAATTTTGTTTGATGGATTCTTCAGTCGCCTTTTAATTTATATGGAAGGCTGGATATAAATAAAGGCATTATTCTTCTCCTCATTTTTACAATTGTCATTACAAAAAAAAAACAATGTGAAGCATGACAATCTCGTGGCAATGCTTCGATATATCTCAAATGAATATTGAGTATAATATTGAATATCAGTTTCTTTCAAAACACACTTAACACGAACACACAAAGATATCTGTAAATTTACAGAAAATAAAACGTAGAAAAGAAGAAAGAATTACAGAACTCGTCTGGACACTTAATTACCGGAACATTTCTGTATTCCTTTTGTATATCTTTATTTTATTTTCTGTAAATTTACATTTTGCAATTTACACACTTAACCGTGTAACAGGCGAGTTACGGGCAAATAACCTCCGTTATTCGCAGGAGCGTAACCCTTTACTCTGAACGTAACCCTAATAAGGATCGCCGATCAGGTACAATCTCGTTCGTGCCCCATAATTCGTTTTATTCGTACGAATTTGTTGGGACGAATCAGCCACCATCTTTTTTTTCCATTGGTACATGGATACACTGTAAGTGTGCTCACATTCCCCACTTTTTTTCTCAGAATTAAATATGGATTTTAAGCGAGCAGAGAGAGAGAGTATAATCGCTTATGCCACCATGCATTTATGTTAGTAGCAGTTCTGCTAAAAAGCATTTTTCCCCACGCTTTCTCAGTCACGTGTCCGAAACTGCAAACCGAAAATCTTGACAATTTGCATTCCTTTCAGATTTGACTCAGTCTTCTAAGAAGAAAGTCAAAGTTGAGCGAGTGATTGGTTCTGCGAAACGAATTTTGGAATCCCGAGAAATGGGTAAGCGTAACAGTGTAATAAGGAACTGCAAGGTATCTACATTTGAGAAAAGTCATAAGAAACCATTTTTTTAATTTATGATTATTGCAGATAACATGAATGACAGGTTATTTCAGAATATAATCTATATGTTTTATACATATGGTGTATTACATATCATGTATATTATGTATCAGTAAAAAATGAAGTAAAAAAATTGCTACAAATTGATGATGAAATGATCGATGTAAGGTTATCGAAGATAGCAACAGTGGATGTAAAATGACAAGACAAAAATGAAGTCAACATTACAAAACCTTGAAACAACGAGCAAACAAGTGCTTCCAAGGTTGAGGAAATAGCCTACATATCAATTCTTATATTGATCTCAATCTTTTTCTTTGTAAATGTCAAAGAAGAAAAACACCCTCGTTTTATAAAGCAATTGTGCGATTGCCAAATTCCTCTGACCATGCGATGTGACATAATTTTTCTAAAAGATTCAAGAATTTCATAATTTATTGAAATTAAACAAATGTATATCACCTGAAATTACACAAGGATGTCTAGAAGTTATTAGTTTGTCTTAAACTAAGTACAAAGAATTTCAGATAAGAAATAATGAAAGAAATCTCTGTTAATTGACTCTCTTAGTATAACACGAGGTCTAATTATTTGCTTAACTCACTTAAATGGTTAGTATAGGTCTTCTATCAAATGATACCTAACACTTGCCTTTGTTACATGAAAGTTGGAACAACATCTGAAGAAATTACCAAAGAACTTTATTTCAACACCCGAAATTATCGTGTCATTACTTTTCTTTATCATTAAGTTCAAGACCTGGAACCGTTGTTAGTTTTCATCATGAATACCGGTACATATTTTGTTTTTATTTTGAAAGTGTGTGTCACATGTCTGCATCTTGGACAATTTTGTACTCAAGGATCTCACAATGATTGCCAAAAATATGGCGACAAGGAGTGACGATTTGTATTTTTTTTAACAGAAAGTTATACTATAATTAAACGTGTTTAACTAAACTATTTTGTAACAGTAACTTAAACTATAATTATATCCAATGGAATAAAGTTGCCCCACGATAACCTATCTTTTAATCTATTTAATCCTTTGTTTCACATTGAACAACTTATTTGCTTCTACTTGATCCAATTTTTGATTCAGATGCCATCAGTGAAGTTTCCTCCCTGGAAGAATTAGAAGATGACATCAAGGCAATACATCTCGATGAATGAAAGGATGAAGAAAGCGACGTAGAGCTAAATACGGCTCTGAGCTCGCCCTCGTCGAAGGCTGTGGTGTACCCTGATCGTACAGTATGGAGTATTGGCATAGTATCAGCAGAAGATGAATAAAAACAAACAGGGAATGACAGGAAACAGACAAAGAATGTTATGAGTGTGAACAGAGGATACGATATTACGAAGAGAGTATAAAGAGGGAATGAACAGAGTATGGATATAAAATGAAGAGAGAACAGAGTATAAACAGACCATGAGCAGAGAAGAACGGATTTGAAACAAAAAAAAAGACATTATGATCACTGTATGAACATGGAATGAATGAATAGAATGACTAAAGAATAGTAAAAACCGAGAATGGGTAACGAATGAACAGAGAAAGAAAAGAACGTACAGGAGAGAGAAATAAAGAGTACGAATATAGAATGAGCATAGAGTGGCAAAAGAATGGACAGAGAATGAACAGATTCTATAGACCAAAAGATAGAAACATAGTAATACATAAAACAGAATGAGTGAACGGTGAACAGGGAGCAGCAGAGAAAGAACGAAAGACATTGATCTACGTGGAATGTCGCGTAAGGAAACTCGAAGATGTTTAGTGCATAACATTACATGACGATATTTTGTTAACATCAAAGTATTCGCTTTACTTGTGATGCCTCGCTCTAGGATTTAAAGGAGAAGGAAAAATCGGGACTTTTGACAATTTCAAATAAAAGAATAGCATTTGGTGAACACGATCATCAAATTTCATGTTAACAGGTTGCTTACTTTCCAAGATATTGCGATTTGAATGCACATAAAAAATTAATCAGGAAGCTGCCATTCTTAGATTGTGATGACAATGACGTGATCACATGTGACTGAAAAGCTTTTGTTTTTCTTTATATTTCGTTGTCAATGTAATTTTAAGAGTAATGCATAGATTCGAATCAGAGTATTAGTAATTTGACTATTGCATAGTACACCTCAGTAACTACAACACAACGTGTGTGTGGATTTATCGAAACCATAGGCAAAGAAAACAAAGACATATATTAAAATTCCTGCTATCAGTCGTTATGTGACATCATAATTCGACTTACTCAAGTGGGTTTACCTTCAGCTTAGGCAAAAACGGCAGCACCCTTCTCTGGATACCAAAAGCGTGTAAATCGGATAGGAAACAATATTTCTGAATTAAACTTTGGGAAAATGTTTTTCAAACACTTCTGCTTTATTTTCATAAATACGTTAGCATTGTTTCCTTCTCCTTTAAACCTGGTAGTTAGCGAAAGTGCCCTTCCGGTTGACGCGATGTAAGCTGGACAAAATATTTTTTCTCCAGATCAAGAACACGCTACGTAACGGAATCATTCCCCTAGTAATCAGTGACGTCACTCAATGGCATCCTCCATATGGCCAATGATAATCCCTATCACGCGCAATGTTGATACGTAGAGAGGCTCGTCCAGAAACCGACATGTGCACGGTAAAGACGATATTGTTTGTGTCCGAGGCTGCTGTATATGCCTCGATCCGTGATCACGACTGGACGGTATCAAGCCCCGGCGTTATTCATCCTGAGATTTCAGAAGAAATGCTACGTTTGTTCCAAGGATGAAGACAACGCCTAGTAGTTCGAAAAGTTCTGGCACTACCTCTAAGAGAAGAACCTGTAGGGAATAAGCGACTACCAGTGAGAGGCTGGTCAGTACAGATACTGCTACCACGGGCTCATATTGAAGAGCGAGAACTATGAAGATATTCCCCGACAAAGAGGCCAAACATATACCAAGGACGGCGAATATCTCATGAAACGACCCTGGTAAAGTCAAACCGGTGAACGTTAAAGTAAGCGAAGTAATTACGATACCACAAACGCCCGTCAGTGCCGTAAACAGCGAAGAATCTGACTTGGACTGGTAGGATAACTTCCGAGACACTATGGTCGTGACGGATCTACCGATGAGAGCCGCTACGGCCAACATGGCACCGTAAAATTCCTCTATCGATCCATCTGTCTTTTGTCGGCCGAAGAGGAGAGGGGGTCTCGAAACGAAGACGATCCCAACGGCATTGATGAGGAATATTATGACGTGGAAACACGTGATTCTCTCACCGAGTACCAACAGCCCCAGCAAGGCAGACGGTATCGCCATGTTGGAGGTAATGGCGGCGATGTTCCCCACCTGTGCAAAGCTTAAGGCGACGTAGGTGACGACGCGAGAGCCACTATTGAGGAGACCGTATATGACGTAGAGAAGCAGATCCTTGGACTGATAGCTGTAGCTACCCTCGAAGTTGATGAACGGTATCGCCAGTAGAAATACAAAACTCCTTAGAAGCATCAGGTCGAAAGGTGGGATGTAATTTTCGGAGATTTTAACAAAATACAGCTGAATGCCGAAACTCATGGCGTATAAACATGAGTACATCTTTCCTCGTGAATTGAGCAATTTATCCCAAAGTGTCTTTGGCAGGAACCGTTCTTCCGCTGTGTCGTTCGACATATTTTTTCCTCAATAAATCGACCTGCAAAGAAATGTATAAATAGCAAAATAAAATGATGAGGTAATAAATAGCCGTTGTGTGTTTTCTATAAGAAATATGTCCGTTTTTTCTGTCTTCCGAGCAATGATATTAAAAAACGTTACACCAACGGTGGTGCCAAAGTACAAAGAGATCGGATTTTTCTTGTGTAAGATAATCAATGCCACCCCCACCACTGGAAGTCGAAGGAGACGTAAGGGGGGGGGGGGAGGAGCGGGGAGGGGGAGGAGCGGGGAGGGGGGGGGAGCGTGCCAAAGGCGAATCATCTTTGAGCAGAACAACACATTTACTGCTTTACGTGATTAAACATTTATTTGTAGGAGTGGGGTGGGGTGTAACTAAACAAAGGAAATTCGGAAGTAAAGGAATGCCATTTCCGGTGATCTGGGAGATGTTTTCGACCCAAAATTTTACTTCGTAGTATATGTCTTCATACACGTATGCAAAATGTGCTCCCCCTCCCCAATTACAAAACCCTGGCGACGCCCCTGAAGATCTTTTGTTTGTATCCATTTTGGGGATCAATCGAAATAGTTGATATTACTTTATAGTGAATGACTGGACAGCAAAGCCTACCGCAAAAGAGGCTTGTCGTTATGAACCTATGAAGGTCATTCCACAAAGGAAAGAAAAACTTATCAAGATTCCCATCATTGGCAGGCTACATCTGAAATGTCTTCCATTTTTATTTTCTAGGAGTTAAATGTAGGTACACAAAACGAGGGAATTTATTTTAAATACGTAAATACTACCGGTATATACAAACGACATCTCTTCACACACATACCAGGCATTTAAAGGCAGTAACTCAACACCGCAAGCTATACCTTTTTGGTTTGGGGACTAGCAAAATTCTCAATTGGTTCTACTCTTTGACTTCCAGCAAATTCGAAAGATGCAGATGAGCTTATACACAGCGTACACAGGGATACATTGTTGTGATAACACATGTGGAGGAATTTTAAACAGGCTGTGTGGAGGGACTATATAGACGTAAGTGGTTGGGAGAATTGAAACTATCTTGGGTGACGCAGAGTCATTTTTTGGGGGGGATTTATATTTTTTTCTTTGTTGATTGTAGTACGGTATTGAAATTAAATCAACACAGTAAGGGATTTTTTGTCTTTCTAAAAGTGAGTAGTGTAGCACAGGATTTTTGGGGGCAGAGGGGCACTTTGGGTCACGAATCTTTGGGGGGGGGGGGGAACACAGTTTGTGGATTTCAAAATTTTACACTTATCCCTGCAGGGGTACGTATACAGCTTTGTACATTGCGAGCACAGGGACCGAGTTTTGACAGTAGTAAGATATGCTCGATTTTCAATTAATTTTTAATCTTTTTTATCTACACACACCACAATTTAAAATTTAACTTTTTGCACTTCCAAGGTCTGGCAAATCCCTTTTAACAGTTAAACTTCAGTTCACCGTTGATGTCAAATGATAGTATGGTTTGATCATCTGTAAAAACTCATAGTAATACTCCGCCAACGGTTCTCATGTCTCTAAAATGTTAAAACAAACATTTCCTTATGAATTTCACCATGCTTACTTTCAGGAAATATCTCCCCAAATTCTTGAAAATGAGCTATTTTAGTAAATATCTGAAGCATGAGCATGATTCTAGAAATAATTCGGTTGTGGCCTAGTCACGTAGTACTGACAAATTTTGTTTGTTCGTTACGTTGATCTTGTTTTCAGCGTGAGGTACAGCACTGTTCTGATCCCTTATTTGACAATGAAACATAATAAGTTTCTGCAGGTCATAAAACCATGTTTGAAAGCATTGTTCTGATCGAGCTAATTGTTAAAGGATTAGTTGACTTAAACGTTGTTGCTCTGTGAATGATATTGAAGTGGAACCGTTGAAGTGAAAAGATAACTTGTCCATTTGTGCTTACTTACCCTCACAACTTATCCTTGCTCTGTTTGGATGGTCTTAAAGGATCAACAGGAACTAAATGTTACGTTCTATCTCCATCTCAACTTAGCAGCTCCCTGCAGGGTTTCACAAGCGAAAAGTGTCTTACTAAATCTAAATATTCATGAGGATTATTTTTTTGGTGGGGAAGGGGGTACTACGGAAGCTTCTGCAGGGAACATCGTTATGTTTGACTAATTGAACGGTAAAAAATCTCATTGATAAGTTTTCTTGTTGGTGGAGAATTTCTTTAAGTTGTTTAATCGGTTTCAAGTTAACGAGGATGCCTATTTCTATTTAATTTAACAGAAATGTCTTTTTCAAGACTTACCCTTCTTTCCTAACGTGTTCGGTGCAATGTGAAAAACTGTGATTGCGTTCTTTCTAATATATGTATGTCAAATCTAAAGGAAGTTTTCCTCCTTATTTCTCTTTTTTTATTCGGAACGTGCTTTTTCTTCCATTATCCCCAATGCACTTTACATACCCTTCAGTAATTGTATATATATCGGCCTACGTGAGTACTATTAAATCTTTTTACGGTGTGCAGCGTACATACCCAGTATCTTGTCCTACCTTGTCCTGATTGCAGGACAAGGCCATACAAGTTTAAAAGTATGATTTATCTTACTTCGTTACTCGTTCGATCTAAGATAAGACCCCGTCTACTCATGCGCGAGTCCGGCATTTCTCTTCCAGCCAGTTCTTCCCGTTTTATACCCTTTTATATCCTTGTTTATCTCTCCAATTTTGGTTTAAAGGCAGAAATTTCTTTGAATTTGGCAACCGTTGAAAGTGTTTTGTTTTTATTGCACTAGGTTGGATGATATTCCCTCTTTGGTGAAAATTCGGAGGAAGTTTTGGAAGGATGCGCGGCATCTCTTTCCGGTGTTAGTAAACAGGCTACTGCGGGCGTTCTCAGGGTGTTGCCACGCTATAAGAGCGAACCTCCGGAAAATTGAGGCAAACACTGCCCTCATTTTTCGGACCCCGTGGACCCTTAAGCCCTGGTTGTCATGAGCTTTTTTCGCATGGCACAATTGAGATTTTCTTGTTTTAAAAAAGAAATAAATTACGGAGGGTAAGATAAGTTTAAATAGGAGTAGATGAGAGGTTGCTGCTTGGTTGTTATTTTTTAAAACTTTATTGCTTTGTTGTATTATTCCTAAATTCAAACTAACTTAAAGAGGCTCTTTGAGTTATTTTGTGATATTCACTAAATTTTCCTAAACTCCTGTCAAGTCCCCGTCAATAACTCATGACAGATGGTCAAAGTAAGAAGATCCCCATGTGTCACATACAAATGACAGATGGTCAAAGTAAGAAAATCCCCATGTGTCACATACAAACGAGCATTAATGAGTGATTAATTAACGATTCAATCTGGTTTCAGAGAATTTTGACTAGACACTGTTCAAAATAGTGCAGTATTTATTCGTGTACACAAAGCCAGTAGAAATCAGGGTAAAAAAAATGAAAATAGAAATTGGCAGTTTTCTTGACTATTGGATGTGAAATATGACTAATTATGCCAACCCTTCAAAATCGTCACATAACTATGGATATCAGTTCAATGAGTTCCCTTTGAAAGTGAAATTCGATTCCGAATTTATCCAATCATATGCATGCATGTGTAAGAGGCGAAACCAATGGCAACGAATCCTACGTCCGTCTGATGTGTTCGGTTACTACTGAGGACAACAAGTAAGACAAACAATCTAAAAAGCATTGCAAAAGTGATTGGAATTTTCAACGAGTCAAGTCAACCCTTCCTCATATATATATAAATTAAACGTCGACAACAAAGTACAAATAAAACAATAGACACAAGAAAAATGCAACCTCAACAGTACGAACATTTACTAACATCTGCATTGAACAACAGTATAGTACACTATAGAGCGTGGACATAGACACTGAAACCCACACGTGTGTAAATCCAATAGACAAATATTTCATACCTTCAATCTCTACTGTTCTGTAGTACAAAAATAAACATCTCTTCTTCATTTATGCATTTATTATTTTATATAATGTATGCAGATTCCACCAATTGCACTGTATTTGTCTTACAATAGGCTTAATTCAATTGTGTGTAAATTGTTTACAAACGTACATTGTACATAAATGCACATGTACTATAAATGTAGGTGTCAGTGTCAAGCTAAAACGATTAGTAAAAAGAAAGTTGGAATACGTTTCAAACTTACCCCTAATTCAGTTGCAAAAGTCACTCACGTGTGTCCCATTGGCAGATTGGTCCTAACAGTGGCAGCTCAACGCTCTCGAGGAGGCAAGATATAAGGATCTTTACAAGAACAAAAGATGTTTATCAGCATTCTCACAGAGCACAATCTACCTGAACCATAGCATTAAGTGACATGTAACTAAATGGTCAGTTGGAGACTGGCTACACATCAATAGTCCCTTTCACCCACACATGCGTCTGTACCCTTCACTGAATGGTGAGTTAGAGAATAGAGGCGGTTTTCAATGTCCCTTTCAGACACACATTCTTGTTACACATGACAGGATTTCTTGAGTCTGTGCTCATTTTAACCATCTTCAAGCTGGAAACTTCAATGATATTCACTATAAATTTCAGTGCCAGGAACTTTCAGCAAATAATTTGATTAACGATGCGAGCAGACTACGGACAGCAGACAAGGACTACCAGTAGGACATGGTGTGCCGTGAAAATGACATTTTGGAGTATTGGGTGTATTAATCATTGAAAGTGTGTAAAATATCCATACATTTTATTTAATTCCATCAAAAATCGACAATTTTATTTGCTTTCTTTCCTTTTCTTTCCTCTTAGCGCGGCAGCCATATAGGGGCGGCCACTAGTGAGGTGCTACGTTGGCTAGCCAAAGAGGGCCAGTTCGAGTTACGCAGGCTACAAGTTTACAGGCAGGTTTCTGTCGCCCAGCTAATCCTCACATGATACCATATATAAGGTTTCATGGAAGGAACAAACCCTAACCATGATGGCATGACGGTATGATATCACCTCATGCTCTATCATGCAGAAATGTTTGTTCTCGAGACATGATTTTAGCACATTAAAAAATCCTGTATAGGCTAGGTCTGACTCTCACCAGCATCATGAATAAACATTGACTAAGTATGCAAATTTATGACGTCAACAGATGAACACTTATGATATGTCCCACGTTTTCCTTTGTTTTCTTGGCCATTATTTGAAGGGACAACTGAGAATTTAAAGAGGCTCATTGAGTTGTTTTGTGAAATTCACTCAATTTTTCTAAACCGGTCAAGCTTCCTTCACATACTAATGACAAACAGTCAAACTAAAAGGATCCCAAAGTTTTACATACGTTGGAACATTAATGAGTGAGTAACCAACGATTAAATTTGGTTTTTGAAACTTTGTGACCAGACATTTTCACATTAGTACATTCACATGCACACAATCAGAGCAAGTAACGGTCAAAAATTCGAAAAAATTGACAGTTTTCATATAACTATTGGAAGTGAAACTTGATTAATTATGCTAATTGTGAGTATTGTCGTGTGTTTGTATACTTCAAAATCACCGCAATCTTTACTGATATCAACTCAATGAGCCCCTTTAATATGCCCACCGAGCAAGAGGGCTTTTGTTTTTGAAGCAAGTAGTTCCTTCTTCAAAAATATTGATATCACTTACTGTACCAATGTGAAACTGAGTAAATGAAGGGGGTTATTAAGTTGATATCCATAGCGTTGTGAGGATTTTGAAGGGTACAAAACGGTGACAATGCTTACAATTGGCATAATCAGTCAAGTTTCACATCCAATAGCATGAATTCTGACATGTTTTTTTTAACCCTGATTTCTATTGGCTGTGTGTACAAGTACCGTACTATTTTCATAGGCCTAAGTGTCTGGTCACAAATACTTCTGAAATACTTAGCTGCACGGTCTTACCCAATCCTTGAAACATTGATGAATTATAATTTCAATTGACTTATTGAACATCTTTTGCTTAGCAGTGACCCCCCCCCCCTGAATTCTATTGACATACTAGTAATAGCCATGACACGTTAATAGGCTCTGGGTTCTTCGACTATGAAATAGGGCAGTTTAAAATCATAGAAAGCTCTAAAAGAAATGCTAGATGATCAAGCAATTTAAATAACTTGTGTACTTGTAATATTTTCGGAACATAATAGTTGATGTGATATTCTTAATTGTGCTTCATTTCTTGAGGGGGGGGGGGGGGATTTGTGGAATTCAAAGAACCACATACCTTACAATAATTAATAGTATCAACTGCTTTTACCCAGCCACAACAAGTAATCAGTCAAAAAAAAAAAAAACTAAAAGAACTAACTGACAGCGCAGTCTTCGGCTTGTACAGCTTGTCTATTGTTACAGAGTTGTTTATGAGGGAAACCATGGTGGGGAGGGGGTGTTCTGGTATGGTAGTCTTATTGAAAGTCATTTGGAGACCAACTTTAGAATGAAGTATATGTAACTGTAAAGTCACTTCCAACTTTGCAAGTCTCGGTCAATTTTACGTTTTTGCCTGTATAAATGCGAGCGGCTCCATAGATTTTCCTTCCCTGAAACCAAAAATATATACACTTCACAAATCTTCTAATTTAGTAGCTTATCCTCTAAGATAATTCATTAGTTGGTTGGCGCATGCAAGAAAATTTTTGGCTTTACAGACTCCCCAGACGGCCGGAAACGGCACCCCCGGGTGTCCTGGGGTGTATGTACCCAGTCTTGAAATAGGGATGTCATGTCTTTAATTCCTCAACTAATAAGAGAAGCATCATTCTATTAAAAAAATGTTAATGATTTTGGATTGATCTTTTCTAGAAAATGTCTGCTATCGTAATTTCCAGAAAAGTAAATTCAACAGTTATTATACTTTCTAGTGATAACGGTTTTTCCTTTTGTTTTGTCTTTTAGAAATTATTTGGATAGGTGACGAATAGCATGAGATGATTGTTTGCGGGGAGATTGTTGTAAGCGAGGAGATGTCCCCATCCCCTGTTTGAAAAATTTTCAATTTCCTGGTTACCGTCTGGTGCAATACTTTGGATCTATTGCGGTTTTTTTCCTCCAGAAATTATAGTTCTAGAACAGTTATTCCAACAATTTTTTGCTCTCTTACTTTTGTAAATAATAGCCACCTTGATGAGAAAAAAGTCATAGATGGGGGAAAGCATGAGATGAGTGATAGTTTGCCTGGGAGAGGTTTGTGAGCGAGGAGGTGTCCGTATCCCCTGTTTGAGAAAATTTGCAATTACCATTCATTTTCAGACAGTTTAGTGCAATATTTGGCATCTTTTATGTCATGAAATGTGCTAGACTTAGATAAGAAAGATTCAAACTGGTATTTCAGATTTTCCGACTATCGTTGCTTCTAGATTGAAGCATAAGATATTCTTATGCATGGTAGTTCAGATTTATTGAGAAATTTTTAACCTGGGCTCCCATTTAAACTTAGACACAATTTGATGCAATATTTGGCATGTTTATGTCACAAATGTGCTAGACTGAGATATGAAAACTTCGAACTGGTATTTCAGATTTTCCGACTATCGTCGCTTCTAGACTGAAATATGAGAAATTCAAATGATATTTCAGATTTATTGAAAATTTTTCAATTTTCCTTTAATCTTAGACTCAAATTATAGTTCATCTTTTGCCATCTTTTTTATATCACGAGATGTACTAGACTGAGACATGAAAATTCAAACTGGTATTTCAAATTTTCCGACTTTCGTCGTTGAGAAAATTTTTTTTTTTTTGGGGGGGGGGGGATGAGAACCCCCACATTCGGTTCGAGATTGCCCTGCCGGGATAAACAAATTTACGATCGTGTGTAGCATTTCTAATGTGTATAATAACTCAGCTATAGACTAAAAAGTGAAAAGAAAACGTATCACGTCGGAATGAAAGGACCCTTTCCTTTGAAACTGTTGTTAAATCGTGATGTTATAGCAACAATTTCAACAGCGATTTCAAAATGTATCTTGCTATCCTCTAGCACAGCGATCTAAACCAGGAACATCGGGAAAAGGTTTTTGAACGGTTATCAAAGATGCCACAGTATATTACAACAGTTGAGACCGATCCAGACTGCCGTAAGCCAGATCGAGGGAGGATGCACAGAGTATGCAATGAATCAGCTTCAGAGGTTTATCAACATGGACCTATTTATCGATCATGCGATACATAATGCCATCGCCTACATGTTGGTAGCCTGCATAGAGAGCCTCCGTGGCTGACGCATTGCGGCCACTATCGCCCCGATTTTTCTTTCGTGATGATAAGCGGACGAAAATAAAAAAAAGCTCTGCCGCCACTTGCACGGGACAGTATGATGGGTTCGTTATCTCTATGGTGACCAGTTACAAGTTACAAGTAGGGTTTGAATTGTATCGGGCTGATGCTGGTTAGCTCACCAGGTATGAAGGGTCATGTATAAACAGATAAACCACGTGATTGGGACTGTACTGGTATAATCAGCTACATTCATAGAGATGTATTTTGTGCATTAATTTTCCATGAAGATAATTCCCGAAAATGAAAAATGAGTGACAAACCCGAATAAAGATGTCACTTTTGTATATATGGTAATAAATATATCTCTTATGCCCAGGTACGGTCAAGTTGCATCAATATCTTTGAAGTAAGATGATTCTTTTATATTGAAGTATGACACGTGAACAGAAAGTACGTTCAAAATGAATGTGGTGATGGCGGTGTATTCAAGAGAAGGAGTTGAGGTGGTTAAGGGCCTATGGGGTGTATCCTGATGAGGCTGCATAATTGCTTGGAGTAAATCCAGTTCGATTAATTCTGCTATACTGTTGGTCAATTAGTGTAAGCCCAGTCTGAGGGAACTATTCGCCAAGGACAGGATGTAGTCTGAAATGATGATGGAACAGAATTATCGTCACAGGATTGAATTGTTTAATGGCTTGCGACAGAGTTGAGGTCCGCGGTAGCAGTTGATGTGTTAGAAGATGGTATGGTAGGATGTTTTCCTAACGTTGTTTTTTTTTTGGGGGGGGGAGGTATTCATTTTGTTATTTTCAATTTATTATTTGCACACACTAATAAGGTGAAAAAGGTAGACCATGTTACTGTCGACATCGTCAATGCAGCACTTAAATGTTGTTACTGTATGTTTCTATATACCATGCGTCTGTGTAGCTGTTCCCTGCTTTTGGATCATATTTTTTTTAAATTTGATTTTTTTTTTTAAGTTTTTTTTTTAATTCCCCTTATGAGGTAAACACTGCTATAGGTTACATTCTGTTATGCTCTTTAATTGAAGTGAAAAATTCCGTTAAAATCGATCAAATATTGATGATTTTACAGGGAAATTCCCATCTCACGTCTGCATCATGAATAAACAGTAGTTGAGCATGCAAATTCGTGACGTCAGGAGAAGGACTCCGATGATATGTCTTATATTATCCTTCGTTTACTAAATCTTTATTTCAAAAGACAATTGATAATTTTATAAGCCAGAGGGTTTTATTTTAGAAGCATATATTCTTCTTTACAAAAGAAACAAAAGAAATACTGACAGAGTGCAACACCACGTCATCATATTTGCATTTTCATCAAACCCAGGATAGCTAGGATAAAGGATAGAAATACCTTTGAGCTAATTACACAGCTTACCTTCGCTTGGTTTGGTGGGTCTTAAAGTATAAGCTGCAATTAAATTTTATGTTCATCACAATAACAGCTCCTCTGGTTTCATGCGCTTAGCATGTTAGTATCTTACGGAATGTATCTTACTGAAAGTATCTTACTGAAAGTAGACATTCATAGGGCTTTCATGATCTCTGAACGAGAGAGTTTGTGCGCCCAAGACCTTGCCAGAAACAGGGAGAGTATCAAAAATGAAAAACGGTTTTTGTCGGTTCTACGTCACACATTTTCAGGCTCGTGCTGAAGCCCAATGAACTTTCAAACTTTCGCGTGGCAATTTGCCAGAGAGCTCCCCAGTAGAGAGAAAAACCTGTTAATATTTGATTTATTTTTATGTTGTGGCCAGTAAGACAAAATGACCAAAAATTATATGGAATGTATACATCAGTGCGAAAAGCTAGATCAGCAATGCTGCTGTAGCTCACACAGAACTGGAAAAGAATAGCTATCCAAGTAGGCTATCACTGTGACAACCCATAAGCAGTATAGAACCTGTCGAAGCATTTTTTCAATTATTTCACAAAATGGTTATTCACCGGGTCTATGAGGACCTTGTACTGAAAATCATTTGACACCCTACATAATCATTAACAATTATCAATATGACAATCCAACAATCTAGCAACAAAAAAAAAAATCCGTTTTGAACGATTAAGTAAAAAAAAAAATCAGTCACTTTTAACAGTTACAGTTTCTCTTTGAAATTCTCCCTTTCTCTATGAAGTCGGTCTGATTGTCTACTGTTGATGAATCAAGTGGGCATGTGCATAGTTACTGTCACGGGGTTACTGATAAGTTTCAGTAGGATGTAGATTTCGGAACCCAGTGAACTAGCGAGTGAAACCCGTGACCTTTGAAAGATTCTCAGATCTCGGTAAGTAACCTCAGGGTTAGAGATTCGTAGAGTGAATTTGAGGAGAACATGGATTTTTATTCATCTTCACCTCTAGTTTTTCTTGTTCTGTTGCTGTTCCACCTTTCAACAATGGGACGTCGTCTCTGTACGTAAAAAAGAAATTTCCGGATTGAAAGATACGCTGGAATAATCTGCCATTCGATTGATGTAAATATCACAGATTTCAGGGGAGACTTGTCTTCCAATACGACGCAGCCAATATTTAGCTATTTTTTTTTTATAACGTTGTTTGTCACACTCAAAACCATTTCTCTTAAGGATGAATTCAGGTAATTTGAGAATGGAGATGGGAGAATTTTTTTATAATTATTCAGGTTTTCTTCCACCCTTTGCCAGTAGCCTGCTCGATCGGAAGTTTTGGTGCATGGCGACAACATTTAGTGTTGCAAGGAGGACTCATTTGGTGGACTTCGTCGCTTTCAGAACTTTTTGACATTTTTATATGACTATGTTATCACGAATGTGTGTCATTTCGATACAAGATGAAGCAGGAATCAGGTGACCCATAACCACTAATTATCGGCTTGCCAGCATATTTTGGAATTCTAGCTCTTTGTATGCTTACAATAGTACATAAATGACTGGGTGTTGTGGTTGTACGGCATTTTTTACTAGAACAACCTTTTTGAATCAAATGTCACTTTGTCACCGTTATGAATTCCTTAAAAGAGAGAGTTGGATCAACTTAAATTTGGGTCTTTGTTTTTATTTTTTCTCTTGTTCAAAAGGTTACGAGGAGGGGGGGGACATAGTGATTCTCCGTGGATAGCGGATTGGCCATCCCTATCTATCATCCTCTCTCGCTGTTATATTTGAGAGATACTCCAAATTTCTTTAAATGCTAGGTACTTTTTTATTGTATTTTCTCCTCCAATCCTCCGTTCACAGCACTGCGGAAGATGTACGCCTTTTTATGTCGTGCAAGTGCTCAATTTAGTGCTTTAGCATTACTGAAGATCTGTGAGGAGTCTTCTAGCACTCTAGGGTTTCATATCTATGGTTGGAACCATGGCGATCTGTTCGTTCTCCCTTCGTTCTCATCGGACTCGGCGGTGCACTTTGTCGGTTGTTTCAAAACTGTTAGCGGTTTCCAGTTGTTAACGACCACAGTTTATTCATAGGGCTCGCCATCAGACAATTTGTTTATCGTTAGCGGGTACATGTTTATCTATAGGACTTGCAGTCAGCCGTTTGTCAACTGTTAGCGAGCACAGTTCATTCATAGGACTCAAGATGAACCGTTGTTTACCGTTAGCTGACACAGCTGTTCGATAGAACTTGCCGTGAGACGTTTACCGTTAGCGGGTAGAGTTTATCTATTGGGCTCTGGGTAAGCCGTTTGTATATCGTTAGCGGTCACAGGTGATCCATAGGACCAGCCATGAGACATTTGTTAACCGTTAGTGGGTACAGCTTATCTATTGGACTCTAGGGTGCAGACCAAGGTAGAACAGCAAGAGAGGTCCCCGGTGCTGATGAGGATCCACAAAGGGGACTGGTTACTACTGGATGAGTGGAAAGATAATTTAATTGACATTTCACCACAACGGGCTGAACCAGACAGTGTGGGGGAGCAGCCGGACTGGCGTGATGACATGTCTGCTGGTGAGACGGGTTGACTCTCTGGAAAAGGCAGGGATCATGATGAAGTCCCCATCAACGGTGATGGACACGAGAAGAGGAGACCAAGCAACACTGATGAGGATGCACGGCGGAAACCCACTCAACAATGACCTGTATTCAGCTTGCTTTGGAAGAGACGCAACACCCATGAGATACAAAAGGAGAGCCAGCAGCCACTGATGTGGGTGACAGGGCACACCAGAAGACGAATCATATGGCGGGACAGAGAGGTGACTGCTAGATTGCATCAAGCCGCGTTTTTAATTTCACAGGGCAAATGGCATCAAACCAGTCGCTTACGATAAAAGTAGCTGTGGGATGATTACCTGGTACAATTTGAGGTGATTGCGGAACTGCGTGCATGGTCTGTAGAGGTGATGGCTATGTGCGCCGCAAGTGTGATGCCCTTTGGTTTGGGCAATGCACCAGCTACCTTCGAATGGCTGATGGAACTAGTTCTCGGAGGATTATGTTGGGAGCGTTGCCTGGTGTACTTGGGATGATGTGATAGTGCGCGGGAAGACATTCGAAGAGATTAGACGAAGTGATAGAGAGGTTGGCGCAGGCGAGCTTAAAGCTTTCTCTGAAGAAGTGACGTCAGGTTGCTTTTGTGGGACACATCGTAAGAAAGTGATTGGGCATTACAGTAGGACACTAACCAAAAGCGGGCGCATGTATTGTGTAACCAGGAAGGAATAACTTGCAGTAATGATGGGTGTAAAGCAGTACCACCACTTCCTCTGAAGAAGGAAATTTGTAATTCCGGCGGACAATAGAGGGTTGGAGTGGACAAACAGCACGTTGGTTAGAAACCCTGGGTGCGTACAAATTTGAAGTGGAACACCGACCTGGGAGAATTCACAACAATGCCGGACGGGTTGTTACGAAAACCATGCGGCGATTGTCGACGGGGGTGAGAAGAGGAAGACGGACCAATGCTTTGTCGTAACAACTACGCGCCAGACGAGGAATGGGCAGACGTTTGGCCTTGCGACTGAAAGAACGCCGGCTCAGTTACTGGAGCATCAAAGAGCATATATATAAAACTGATTATGCCATAGAAAGTGGGTCGGCAGTTAACGGGCACAGTTTAGGTATTCTCTAGACGACCGCGCCTGTGATTGAGAAAGGTTGCAGGTCCCAGACGTCGGACAACAGGCACTCTCTAGACGCCAGTGCCTGTGGATGAGAGGACCCATCTGACTGCGAAGCTTGCATTATATTATTTCATGTGTTATATGAATGATTACATTATCTGATTCTAATTGGGCTATACATTGATTACAATCACCACGAGAAAATGCATCAATTATCATCTTTGCCTACTGTTTCGCTTGTGTTGTCTCAGCGCGCACTCCAGCCACCCCTTTGTTCTGAGCTCCCTTTCCCCGTCTATCTCCATAGGAACCGCCGGAAGTGGCGTTACAGTTCTTTCATTAATCTCATTTTTAGAGAACATGTCTAACAGCGTTTTTCATTAGGACAAAAAGAACTTTTTATCAATTTTTATTTGTTTTTTATTGGTTTTTTGTTTACATTACCGGCTCAAGGGATTATTTCAGTATCTGCATTTTTTTTACATAATCTGTTACATTATATTATCACTATATTTTTTCATTTTCTGTTGTTTTTACATTGTCGGTTGACTTTTACACACACGTTGATGAACGGCTAGTTTTTTTTTTTTAACTATTGGTGTTTGTATTATCTATGCCTAATCAAATAAAACAAAGCAGCATTTCTTTCTTTTCTAAGAAAATAAACTGGTCCTAATGAATTACGATGAGCCAATGTGTGGCAGGTACGTGATTTTCAACGATTATTGACCTTTAGACAGTGCTATAAGAGATTTCGTATACCTGTAATCAAAAGTTCAATGCAAAAAGTGGGACTGCGATCCACGAGCAAAGTCGTGCATGATGATGGTGATCACAAAAATTGAACACAAGTGAAAATATCACCAAAAACAAAGCAAGCAATGATATTAAAAAAAACCCACTAAAAATAAAGGTTCTTAATCTGAAATACCCAAAGATCAGACTATTTAATAGATCATAATAATAGACTTACCAGCTCCGGTCTGCCTGTCTTTAACAGCCGTTTGACGCCTCCTACCATTGGTCAGAAACACACAATTCAAAACGAACAAGTAGAGAATGGATTGTAGATGCTATTTTCGACTCTGAAATCAAACTGGCTTTGAAGGTCTCTACCAGCAAATAATAATATTCAACGGATCGGACTGATTTTGTGATTTACATCAAACGAGAGCAAGAGAGATTGGTGGAGAGACAGAGAGGTGGGTGGAGAGAGCGAGTAAGGGCGCTTTCCATGTGACTCCAAACTGTAGAGTCTAATTTGACACTGTGATGTTTTCTCTTTTGTGACAATCAAAGTGGATTAATTCAGATTTCGTGAATTTTTCAACGATATTAATCCAAATTGATGACTAAAGATCAAAACTTATCATATGGTAGTGTAGCCACCATCGATATCGGAGGGACATATATATTTCTATTTTGCAAAGTATCCCTGCATGTTATCTCAAAAGCTCTAAAAGGGCTGATAGTTCACATTTGGCAGAACTGGAAGAAATTTTACATCCACGGCTGTGAATTGTGGAAACCTCAAATTCGTATTAAAATCACCTGACAGTTCATCCAAGACATAACTTGGATTTCCAGATACTTGTGTGTGTGTGTGTGTAAATGTGACGTCTAGGTTGATAAACATATAAATTTCAAAAAGCAAAGTTGTTTGAAGTTCAAAGTTGGTGTGTCGGTAGTCAATTACCCCTGTGGGTAGATAATTCTCTCTCAGGTAGGTCAGCATCTTCATGGATGTAGCTGGAACTTCAAACTCTAATAATTCGTATAGATGATGAGTGGATGATCTCTGTTAAGGTTTTTGGGGAGGTCAAATGTCAGGTGAGGTCAGTAGAGGTCATTGTTTGAAAATCTTGTAAACATACTATCTCAATGAGGGACGGTTGTTTGAACGTCAAAGTGATAGGTAGTTCATTGTGAGTAGATGATCCCTATTCTTTTCCAGGTAGGTCAATGGTCATTTGAAGTCACCTGAGGAGAAACTCTGAAAACATATTAGGAAAGTTGCTCTAACTTCAAACTGTAAAATTGGTAGTCCCTTGATGAGTAATTAATGACTGTCAACTGTTGGGGGTCAAAGGTCACATGAAGTCGGTATGTAGAGGTCACAGTTTGAAAACCTTGTAAACATGATATCTCAATAAAGGAAAGTTGCTGGAACTTAAAATTTAACGCAAAGGTTGTCCATTGTAAGTATAGATGTTCCTTAGAGATTTTCATGGACCTCAAAGGTCACACGAGGTCAACAGAGGCTAAAGTCCGATGACCTATTAAGGATAACAAATCGACAACTGAATGCTGATCTCCACCAAAAACAATAGGGGTCATTTACTTAGCACGGCCAACGTACACACCCCAGTATGAGATCAGTCAAGGTTGCTCTTCTTGAGATACTGTCTTTTGAAGCAGCGTCACACACCACACACACGCACACACATACGACATCACATAGATTCCTTCTGCCTTCGGCAAGGAATAAAAAATGCGAATATACCAAGAAATTGTTCTTGAATGATTTAGGAAAGACAAACCCATTGAAAATTTTTTCTCAATATGACATACACTATAATTTCACCGAGAGATCCATTATTTGTCTCTGTTCTTGACCTTCTCAGAAAACTGCATGCAAATTCAAAATTTCATGATTTCAAAGAAATTTGCTTCTCGGGTACTGAAGCTCTGTAAACTGTGAACCTGGTAATCTCGTGTGAACCTGTCAAACGTCTGTGATGGAATGATGCTTCCACGGAATAGCAGGACTATCGTCTGGATGCTACCGTACCGTATTCAATGGTAACAGTAGTAAATGTACACGCAACTGTAAACAAATGCACGATTACGGCTAATTGCTTTAATTTGTAAATTGGTTTTGTTATCGAAAATGATGTTTAATGAATTACATCACGGACGGAGGAAAATTTCGTAGTAATGAACATGATTAATTATGTATATATTATGAACAGGTTTATGGACATTGCCTAATGATATCCTCGCATCATAGTCCATGATAGAGTGTAAAACAGCTGGTCATACGACCGTCCTGGTAAATGCACAAACGAACACCATAACATCCCGAGCAAGATAAAACGAAATCTCACGGGTTGCTGATCCTTTCAAAGTTTATTTCATAAACGGCACATTACGTATTGTATAACGACAGAAACAAAGGGTGACTAATGTACAAATGGTGGAGAACAGAAAAGAAAGGAGACAAGTTAAACAAACCATACAAGGAAATGGTCGCCATATATTTACTGTTTAAATTCCTTATTTGAATCTCCACTACTACAGGTAGTAGCCATGAAAGTATACCTTCGTCAATGTACGTTAGATTTCGTCCGCAGCTATCAACTTCTGTCAGTACACGTTACTATACGTTTTATGTTACGCGTGACAGTGGAGTTTTACATGAAGAAGCAATGTTCCCATAGGTTTTTTTTAACGAAAGAAGAGAAGGTATATACTCACATACTGGTAACTAGAACATGGCAATAAAAACAAATTTAAATAACAGGCAAAATGTGCTTATAAATGTCAAACAGATACCTGCATGTGGTATATATTTCACATTCATGCAATGTGACGCTCAACTGTAAATTGTTATTTCATATCATTAGATGGCATGGATTTGTCGTCGAGGTAATTTTAAGTATGATTGGTCAAGGACATTTCATAGTTGTTTAAGACAATGCGAACTGGTCTTTGGCAAACCTTGTTACCAAGATTAACAGATAATTGAAAACAACGCCATCTTAAATAAGCATGTCAGATCTACTGAGGCACAGTGTGTACTTACGAACTCGAAAATGATAACAAGCAGTACAAAATTATAAGCAATTCATAACAGGAAATAGAGATGACTAATTTGCGGCCGTTTTGAATTTTTCTGACAGCCTTGCTCTATGGTGAGATCGAGGATTGGCTTAAAATTGACAGGTCCTTATGTACGAACAATAGAAGTGTCACTCGAAGAGAGGGGCCGGGGGGGGGGGGGAGGTGGGTGTTAAACTCGACTGGTCGTAATTGATTATTTAAATAGATTATATACAGAGTTAACTGGAGTTTTTTTTTTCAAATTAATTGGTTTACGCTGTTTTATGCCTTTTCTTCATTCAGTTAGTTGCCGACCGGAAGTGAAGTTTCTGCATTCCAGAGAATATACACAATTGCAGGGTCCTTTCCCTTATGAGAAGAAAGATTGTGCCTGGTACAAGTTGTAATGAAAATTTGATCGCAAGATACCATGATGTTCCAAAGGTTTACAGCGTGTGACCATTGAAGACCCCAAACACCTTCGATCGTCCAGAAGCAGTAGGCTAGCTTTCCTGCATCGATAAATGAAAGTAACATTTAAATTACAAACCTAATACAGTGTGCTCCCCAAGACAATTTTTGTAGAATGATTAACGTGTGACTCCTGGTGACCCCAAATGGCGAAGAACACTGGATTATGTTAGATATTTTAGCTAGGCTACATGAGGTTCTAATGTCATTCACACAATATATTTTGGTGGTCAGCTGCTAGAGCAATATTATACCCATCGAAAGCAGAAAGTTTCTTTTTTGTTTTAGTTTTTGGTCATGAGGTAGACACATACTGTATGTAGTAGAGTTGAGTAAAGTTGACATGCTCACTCACAGATAGACAGAACGACCGACAGAGAGACAGACAGCCAGACGCGTAACATACACACTCCCACCACAAGTGAATATGAACAGATGACAAGAAACTCCAGTATTCTATTCTAGTTAAAATATTCCATGAGATATCTAGCATATTGTCGATATCTGGTATAATTACTTGTGCCTGACGAGGACATTCAATAAATTCACAAGGGAAATTACAAAAATCAGCTATCAAATTCCGTATAAAGAATATTGAAATACAAAATGATATTAATTAAATACTTTACATTAATACAGTACATTGAACTATCTCAAACTCATCCATATCAAGTAACAACTGTTTGCGATCGAAAATTTTCATTTTTTTCTTCTTTTTTTTAATCACAAATGAAATTCATTCAGGAAGGCAGCACAATAGTGTGGGGGTTCATCGGTTGACCTTTATATACAAAAACATAAATAATTTGGCAAAAATATTACTCTATCAATCATTAAACTACTCAAACTATACAACTGGTCGAATGCTACCAAAACGTGAGAACTGCTAGATCTTTTAACATTTTATCTCCCCTCCCCCCAGAGTTATTTTGATATACATAGGCCTACATTCAATGCGTACCACAAAATACGCCTTTTTGTGGTGTCCTTTTTTTGGCAGTCCAAGTTTCCAGGGGGTGATGAAGATGTGGATAGAGATGAGTCCGTGTGAAAGGGGGAGGGGGGGAGGGGAGGAGGAGGAGGGGGTTGCTGAAGCAGGTATGTGACATCGGTGGATGAATATGAGGGTTTGCCATGGTTTCAACATTTACACATTTCGTTTCGACGATAGCTGTATTTAAACTTGGATCACTTGAGCGGGAGCCAGTTAATTTTCTATAGCATTTTAAATGAGGAGAGTGTAGACTGATATGAAGGTGACAATTGTCACTGTAGAGAAATCAATTGAAAAAAAAACCACAACAAGTTGTGAAAATTTGAATTATAACTGCATTTTTTTTCTCTGATTGGACCTGCTTGTAACCAACATTAAACTTGGTCGAAGTTGCCCCTCTTTACAACCAGTATGTTTTATGTGGAGTTGACTGCACAGAAATGTCTTTCTCACAGGCTACTTCCTCATTCAGAACCGGAAGTTAGGCGGCGACGATTGAGCGAAATAGACGGGGGTTTGTACAGAAGCCCACAGATGGGTGGGATGGAGTAATACAGTGATTCTCGACCTGGGGTGCGTGGACCCCCAGGGCGTTCGTAAAGCTTTTTGGGGGGTCCGCAAAGGTCCTTGGGAAAAAAATAGGGGTCCGTAGAAAAGTTAGGGGTCCGTAGAAAAGTTAGGGGTTCGCGAAAGCTAAAGTGCTTAGAAGCATTCAGACGAAAAATCGTAGGCGTAATATAAAATTATAAATCATACAACCCGTACTCCTAAACTTGTAATCATTCTCGTAGCTTGTCTAATTATTCCTAGTCAAAGCAGCAGACAATGTCTCCCTCTGATTCACCGCTATCAATTTGTTACAAATAGAGCAGACTTACAACAAGTTGTGCTACCACAGACCAATCACTTTGGATTTGAACTTCGTCGGTGTTAACGAATTGAGTCAGTTTGGCTCTAATACTCACATTACTTGTATATACGTTTCGTTTTCTTTTCATGTTCAACACCGACAAAATACGAAAGCAAAGTAAAAGGACGCTTACACGTTTCCATTAATTTTGTTTTGTTAAGTGCTTCTTTTTAATGCTATGTCTGACAAGGACACAAATACCTTTCTTTTTGGCACCAAGTAGTAACTCTATGAATAGTAAATTTCATACCTGTTTGTATGGCACATATCTTAATGAGGAGATTATATTTGCAAAAAGTAGGCATACAGTGGTAATATAGGTTTGCAACAATTTCATCTTTTGAATTCAATTTCAACTAAAATTTCTTTTAATTTGAGTAAGACCATCAGTTTGCCATAATGCGTAAGTTATAACTCAATCAAAAGATTTTCTTTGCGCCGTGCAGTAGTTCTTAAAAAATATGGAACATCCTAAGGGGTCCGGAGATGAAAAAATGTTGAGAGTCGAGGGAGTAATTGACGGTCTTGTAAACCACTGATTTTCCTGTCCCGTTTCGGGACATATGGAAGGTGAAATCGACAAGAAGTGAAGGGGTACTTCAAGAAATAACGTTCTCATCGTTAACATTTTGTGACATCCTGCTAATAAGTGGTCGTGACCAAACACTAGACCAAACATTGAAACATTAGTCAAGCAGTGACAAAATGTAACAAATGGGGCTGTTCTGCTGTGGTTCTCATATACAGCAAATTCCCATTGGTACAGAGAAACAGTTACAAATTAAAGGAGCGCGTTCCAGCGTCAAGCAAGGTATGGGTCCTAAGTCTTAACAAGGGTTCTCTGCATGGGAACCCTGCAGCCTGCTTTTCCATAGATACTAATAGGTAGACCATGCAATATCAAAGATTTTAGAGACAACTTAAGTCCTGTTACCGTCAGAAGTAGAAGTAGGTCTCAGTCTTCGTCAACGGAAAAAAAGTAAGTCTTGATTTCATTTAGTAGTTTGTTAGAATCGCGACATTTGTTACGAGGATGGCTTAAAATGTTAGAAGATGAGATTGTTATTTCTTGAAGTACCTCCTCACTATTTTGGAACGTCCCCCTTCACGTGTTTTTTACAAACGGGACAGAAGAAACAATGGTTTACGAGCATTTTCGATTACTCCCTTCCACCACACCTCTCGGCTCCTGTACTTTTGCTGTGGTCGGGTTGGAGGAGTTACAGACAGACTGACTGCCCTCTCTGGTGGCCTGAGAATGGTCGTAAGATGGGAGTTTCCCTTCTGACACAACAGCAGTAAATGCAGCCACAATAAGCAACAGATAGATAATAAATACGCGCAGCTTCCGGTAATTACATGACACCGGCCATTGTGTCTACTACAACATACGTTATTTACAAACAGTTGACTGTCCAATGTAAATACAAAAACGTATTTAAGATACGAATGGAAGCCTTTTTTTTTGGATGAGCGTTCGTCCTCAAAACTAGTGCGGTGACGAATCTCTTCGGATGCAATTTGTCCGCACCGGAATGGTGGATGAAACCGCCGATAACGAATCGTCAGTCCTCTCCGGTTACCGATTGCTTAGTGCAAGATGACAACCCTGGCAGTTGCATTGACTTTTCCTTCGTTATTCTCCACATGGCAGAAGTACTCTCCATCGTCCTTCTTGAGAGCGTTATTCACCTTAAACGACCAAAAAAAAAAAAAAAAAAAATGATAAAGACAGAAAGAGAAAGATGACATTATCATTATTATGATAATAACATATATCGCATCCTTGTACAGCTCCACCAACCACAACAGTATAAAGGGCGCCTTCAGTTGTTTTGTGAATTTCGCTATATTTTCTCCAAACCTGTTAACTTTCTTTCACTTACTAATGACAAATCGTCAAGCTAGGAGGACCGCCCGTGTGTCCCATAAAAATGAGCATAAATTTATTAGAACAAAAATATTCAATTTGGCTTTTGAAAATTCATGACCAGACACTTTTCACATTAGTACCAATTCCGATAATATGCACACGGTAAGTGCAGCCAGGGTAATTTTTTTTCACAGTTAATATTACTAATAGATGTAAAATGTGACTAATTGTTTTCAACACTGTGTATATAAACGTTGAAAAAGTTTCGATACTGCTGTAAGGTGGAGATTTTTCAAGAAATAGAACGCTATTTATGTTTCGGCTTAAGGAAATAAAGGTTTTTCCGAGGAAATCAACTATGTGACCATAGAAGTCTTAACTCTGACAAAGTATAGATGGGTCCTCTATATAATGCTCTATGCTGTTGATGAATCTCCACGAATGTGATAACTTTTGGCAACAATACTGGCCTCTTCTTCGTTCTACAAGTTCAAAGGTGATTACACTCAGGTAAGGAGTTACCCTTCAAAGGGTGTATTACAATCTACTACTTAATAGAGGGCAGCATCCCAGAATTACTGGTGGCATCATGACGCTATTCTGAGATTTTTTTGCGTACCAAAATTATATCGTCATGATTCATGTGTTTGTTTGCGCGCATTTCATGTTGAATGGTCAGGCAAAACTGAAGCGATAACCATGCGGTTAATGTTTTCCTTCTGTTAATGACATTTCCTCCTTGTGACAAATCTGATTTATTACCGACTTAGCAGTACCGACAAACAGGAAGCGTGTCGATTCCACCTTCGAAGCAGAAACAGATTTAACTGTTCTTCATCAAGGTTTTAAAGTGTAATTTCCGACTAGTAACGTTTCTTTATTTATATAACGACACGACATTGATTTCTAGCATCCTACAAAATATGGCAAACGTTTTTCTTCATCTTGCAAAAAGGATGTCAATAATATGAGTGGAGATGGTGCAATGGGGAACGAATTATGATACGTTTGGAGTACCATTGGCTTGAAAAGTTAACCCACAACAATTTGAAAGTTTTAATTTTTTTTCTCAGTTAGCCATCGAGTCCATATTTACTGTTACCCCGGGTCACAGTCAAGGATGCAAAGCGTTTTGTTTCTGTTTGCAGAAACAGACGGCCAAGCACAGAGGAAGACCTATATACGCGAATCTAGTTTCAATTTACACCACTAGGTGTAAAGAGGTTCACGCGCGGAACAATTTCACCAAGAATAACAGCCTAAAATGGGCAATGGGAATTGTAGTTTTGGCCTCTTTGTTAGGGCGTCATCGTCGTACTTATCATTTGTATGATGAATAGAAGTAATTGTAGCATATAGTTAATGTGGAATTAAGGATGATCGTTCTAAAGTATTAGTAGCGTCGCAGGGTTTTGTGCAGATGGAAATGATGGCGGGAATGTTCAGTGACTCGACTTGGGCCCCTGAGTCCGGGGTCCAGACGATCATCCTGATGTGGGAAATATTAGGTCCAGATGAAGTCTTGCCACAAAAGGAACATTTTTGCATCTACTTGTACGGTATGGAGTCATAATGTATCAGTGTCCTTTTCTTCTCAAATTGTTCTCATTCTTTGTCTTCCAATCTTCGTCTCGATGTTTTCTTTCTGTCTGCCTCCGTCGTGCGTCAACTAGCTCGTGTGTTTGTGTGTGTATGTGTGTGTGTGTGGGGGGGGGGGGGGGGTGGGACAGGGAGGGGTGATGGGGAAACTTTACACTAAAATTACCCTCTCCTAGCACAAACTCTAGACACTTGAACTCGAGAAACTTGGAAGTGCCACGATAACCTTGTAAGGACAGACCGTCAGCTTTCATGTGTCATGAAGGAATGCCTGACTGACACGATATAGCGTACCTTGTTTGTAGGGACCAGTTTAATGTGTAAGTCGTGGGAGAAGGTTACTACAGTGGAATGCTACACATGAAGAACCTGACGTCCTTCGCTGTGACCGTGGTAGTTTGATCAGCGGGCTTCAATTGGGGTCAAGACCGCAAAACTTAGCCTACTTTTCTTACTCCAGAGACTCTGCAGTCCAGGATATTCAAAAAGCGTCAAAACGGTTGTCAATATATTTGACGTTATAAGGTCAAGTGATTACAATAATATTTGAATAGCACTGAGCAACAAAGGTAGAACAAGCCGATGAACGAAATGACAAACTTAAGAACCATTGGAATCAATTTTGTTTCATGTTTTGTAAATAGTCGACCTTAATTCGTGCAATCAAGAACCTCTGACGAATCATGAAAAAGGAGCCCAGTGACTTGTAAACTGGAGGTAGGCGTTCTACATTACACGTCGTCGAGAATAATGCGCTCATGGTCTTTATCTGTAGCTCATGATAAATATGAAATTCACAGAAGTTCTGTAATATTATTTTCACGGGAGTTTTTCAAGGTTTGACCGCTAGGCGACGTACCACTGACCTTTGACCCTAACAAATTTTCTCCAGATTGTTTCAACATTACGAACTTCCATGAACATGACAGTTCATAATATTTCAAGCTCCTGAAGTTAGACCTAAATCGTTCGACGTTTCCTCTCTGCAAACAAAGTGACCTTTGACATTGGTGTCAATAATAATGACCGTCACCATGATGGGTTCTACTGTCAAGGCTTTATAAAACCATCAACGTTTAATAGGCCCATATATGTGCGTGTAATTCGATGGCCTTTTGACTGTGAACTCAGTTACATGTAAATATCAGAGTGTGTTCTTTCCGCTGGTTTTAACTTTGTTCCATGGCTTCCATGTTTTGTTCCCTAACTTAGCGTTATCTCTCAATTAAATCTCTCCAATCAGGCAAGGGTACTTACTTCAGTCCCATTACCGTTTCGCAGAAATTAAAAATATATCAGCGGTAGTTTACCAGTCTTGATTATTTTGATTACGGCAGACCATTGAACCGTCGTTGAACCGAACCAAAAAAAAAAGAAAAAAAATGACCCTTCTGTGACTTGTGGTCAGTTGTGTTTAGCCAATAACACTGACCTTACCAAACAGCGATGACAGCTATATGTTCTCAGTAAGAAAAAGCTTCGTATTCAACCAAAGAGAAAAACTTGACCTTTCGGTCCCAGACAAATTTGACCACTGGAAGCTGACTTGTATTTGAAGAGAGACAATTAAACAACTCGATACGAGGCTGACATAGCAATAATAAACGGAATTATCTTTAATTGTGCGACTGGGGCTGTTCTCTTGACATGTCGGTGAGAATTCTTCTCCAACAAAGTTGACATCACCATAATTTACCACCCGACACTCTCGGTAGCTAATATGCGGTTGCTACTGTAGCAGTGCCATATCACAATTACCCAGGCAAAGTGGATCTGACTACAATACATGAGTATCATGTATGCAACCATTGACGGAGTTTCCCAGCGAGAAGCCATAGGCATGTGATGTGATTGATATAAAGGGTTAATGTCTCGCAAGTTATGTGAATTCACCAACATGCATCACCTTGAACTTTTGGTCAGGTTTACAGATATTCACGCTTTTTCATTCCAACACGGATAGGAACGATTGCCATTTAGTTGAAGACTGTTAGAACGCGGCTGAAATAAAAGATTGACTAGCGCCACGACGAAGAGATCGATTAAACCCTCTTAGCGGTGTCCTCCTGAAGAATGGATTAGCAAGTATTGTGACAAATCAGAACAAATATGTCCCTCTTTGTGTTCGTTTCAGCTCCTAATCTCTTTACACAATTTAAACAAAAGGCACAGGTTATCACTGACACACGGACCTTATACCTCCAGGTGTGCAAATGTTTGGAGAACCAGGGACCGGTTTAGGGGTTGATCACAATGACGTACGGGATCTTCAATCATTTGTTAATTACACTTTCAAACGCTCTGATGATTCATTAATTCTGTAATCCTTGTTCTCGAGATATCATATAATTGTGGAGTAAGTGAGATTTAAGGCGAGGTGGTCACGTTACACCAGTCGTATCATGTGAAAAAGTGCATTTTCAAAAGTGGTCAAAAAATTTTATTCCCAACTTCTGGAAAAATGTTTAATCGAGTGACCTATATTACATATTATTAAATGTTATGCCATTCAATTTGAATTCAATGCCTGCACTACCATATCGCTCTCTGTAGTGGCTCAATGGCACCACACCGAAGAATAGGCACACCGGAACCGAGGAGACCGTACAGCCTCAGGGAACTGCTGTAGAGGGTTCTAGGTGTAGGGTGGGGGTGGTTGGTATAAAATGTATTTAGACCATGAGAATGTGTAAGCTAGTCTTCAGCAGTTTGTATAACAGATAAATGCCGTGCACATCAAGTTTTTCGTACCACACGATCATTCTGTTTGTCTAAACAGCATGCACACATGCCCACATAGGGCCCACATGGTACGCAGGGGCCACCTACATCAATTGAGAACTTTAGGTGGGTCAGCACGGACGAATATTTTTCAGCTAAGATCAGATAATATCTGCTCAGCGTTTTGTAAGTATCAAGTACAGAGGCAACTACATGCAACGGCTGTTTGGGCATTTAAATCAAGTTGACAGGGTACGTAAGCAACAGGTTTGTCATCTTTGTCATTAATTGGTCTACAGTCAGTCACGTGTTAGGACGTACGTTGACTTATCTCTGTTTCATTATCTGCACAGTTTCAAAGTCCAGCAAGGTCAGACTTTAACAAAGTGTCCCTTACTTCCAGGCTGATAAAATATACTGACGCAAAAGTCAACCCACTTCCGAGTCGAAACACTTTCCACTTCGACATGACAGTTTCCTAAGAGACACCACGGGTGGTCAGAACAGAGGTGAAGTTGTCACTAATCTGTATTTTGGACAGTTATGACATTACTGCATAACTCTTCCATTCTGGTAGCTTAAGAATAACATCTCCTGCCCTGGGGTTAACCTAAGCAAGGTGATCGCTACAATATCTTCCCTTTGTTCTATACAAAAAATTGAAAGGTGCGCCTCGGTGCGTTCGCGCACCCATATTTTTATGCCCGTTTACAATAGCTTCGCAAATTCAAGTCCTACTATGACCGTTTCATAACCATTCATTTTTCAACGAATTTCTTGACCCAACTTTACTAATCTAGCTGCCTATTTAGACAATGATACGAAGGGAACGTTTTCATTGCAGCAGAAACACACTGTTTTGGAATATCATATAATATCACTGCATGCGTTACATATATTATTTTCACATCATGCAAAGGACCCAAGTGAAATCATAAATGGACGCGATATTTTGCTACGCAAGTTTATACTATTTTATACGTCTTTAGGGCTTTAACAATAATTTGGGTACGAGAGGAAATGTAGAAGGAAGATGGGTAATTGCCGGTCAAGACTGTACAAATTTGGAGAGTTGTGAAGTGTAACGAAGAAATAACCAAGGTCAAGCAATGCTGTAAGTGTATGAAGCCAAACTCGACCTCAGAGATGCAACATGAATATTATGACAAGTTGTATTTAATGTGATTATTCTATAATATCTATATAAAATTTATTTAACGCATTCGAAGTGCATTATATCTATCTTTCGTTTATGCAGAACGCACAAATGCATTGTGGTGTCGATGATATCAAGTGAGGATTGTTATGAACCTGATGTATGATGACTGATATGTATCATGTCTCAACATGCACAACTGCATCACACAATTAGAGTGATGCAACACCTACACATTAAATGAGATCGTAAAAGTTTCCCTGCTTGAGATGTCACCTTTACAACGTTGGCATCGTTTGATACCTGTTGACCTATGACCTTCACAAAAAACAGCAGGGATCTTCTCCTCAATGAGATGCACCTACACATTACATATGAAATATGTCAAAACTTCCCTCCTTGAGATATCCTGTTCACATGTTTGTCACTGTTTGACCCCTGTTGGCCCAAAATGACCTTTGACCACCACCAAAATAGTAGGATTCTTTTCCTCAATGTAGTGCACTTATATACCGAATATGAGATCTATCCAAGCTTCCCTTCTTGAGATATCGTGTTTAGAAGATTTTTACAATTTGATAGCTTGTTGACCCCAAATGACCTTTGGCCTCCACCGAAAACGAGATATTTCTTCTACTCAATGTGATATACCTACATACCAAATATGAGATCCGTCCAACCTTCCCTTCTTGAGATAACGTGTGTACAATGTTTTCACAATTTGACCCCTGTTGACCCCAAATGATTTTCGACCTCCACCGAAAACAATTGGGTTTTTCTACTCAATGTGGTACACCTACATACCAAATATGCGACTGTCGAAGCTTCCCTTCTTGAGGGAATGACCATCAGCCTGTCACATGGTTGCGAGGCAGGAAACATACAAGGTTGAATACTTGCGACACCTAACTTCACAATTGTGACACTTCACCTTGTGTCAACACGCCAGTCGCTATGTGACTATATGTGGCTCGAACCATAGACCTATGTTAGGCCTATACGTGGGTAACTGCCTTGTTGGGTTCTACAACGTGTTCTACAGTGTTGTGTGATATAACGTAGGTATAGCCTTATAATATTAGAAAATTGTGTACTGAGAGACAGAAGCTTATTGAGGAAACCCCAAACTAGACGATCAATAATGAGTCTAGTTGCACCTCTTGTGATCATTTACAAAAAAAAAATAATAATTGCATGAAATTTAACGAAACCAGACATAACTTAAACAAGTGTAAGCTGAAAAACAAAGTCGCGTATTTTTACTCACCATAACCCAACTTGAAACGCAGTTTTTCATTGGTCCTCCGCGAACTTGGATGGAGACGTTGTCTTCATCACTCGGGAGTTTCTTGCGGCCCCTGGTCCAGTAGATGTCTGGGATTGGAATTCCTTCAGCTTCGCAAGTCAAGTAGAATTGACTGTTCTCTGTGACTGATACGTCCTCAGGTCGTGTCTTAATTTTAGGAACTGCAAAAAAATGTAGATGCAAATGAGACTGGCTGAGTGACTGATGGGGGAGGGGTGGGGGGGGGGTTCTACATATCATTGCGATTTGGTCTGTGTTGCTCTTTGAATAGTTTCATTTCAATTAATTATGAAAAATGAATTGATTATGCCTAAAACGCTGGGTTGTGGAATAGAGGGCAGTAAAGCTATTAGTTGTAACGTCCACGGACCGAAGGTGACTTTCCATTCGTCTTTTCGGGTGTCTAGCTATTTGGACATTTTGCTAACACAGATCGGTGTGGCTGAAAATCCAATAGCACAATCGTATGATGCATGAATCTCAGCAATCATCCAATTACAAAATTAAACATGGAATACTTACCAAATGTAAGAAAAGAGGATTCATTTTTCTAAAAAAAAAATAATTGGCTTATCAATCAATCCCTCCATGCATTTTGCTTTATTGAATATGATTTATTTTATCATGCAGCCCTTCTCAAGTCACGTGTCTTACTCACTAAATACTGTGTGATCTATGGCGGGGGGGGGAAGGGGATCATCCCGGTTCAACGAAATTCTAAATTCATAGTTTGACGAACGTTTTATTTCTTCGACTGTGATCCATGCATGGCATGTAATCATATAAATGATCGCCGTTTCAAGGAGATTGATAAATTGATTTGATGCGCATAAGGGCAAGAAGAGCAAATCGTAAATAACCTCCTTCTGTCCTTTGTCAATTACACTAGTTGTTCATGTGTGATATGGAAGGGGGCGCTACGTATATATCGGGTGGGGGAAACTATATGTTATAAGCTAAATAGGTTCAGTCGTTCTTTTGTATTGAGATTGGAACTTTTGTTTTCAAACTATAGTTTGAAAACAAACGGCAGTATCTTTGTCAGTGTGTCATTTACCATCAGTTATCGATGCTATACCGATGGCGTAGACGAGGAATAAGTATAGATGTTCGATATTTCAGAGTGGGTATGCGAGTCCTAGCAGAGGATATTTTGCTATGTAAAAACTAGGCCTCACTACAGACAACGAAGCGTACTGGAAGACGACCATGTGCGCGCAGGGAGATCACCATCGATACTCAACTTGAAAACAACGAACGACCTTCCCGCGTAAGACATCAAAATTGCATTCCGAAATGTCGTACACGTCAAGGTATTACTTGACACCCCGCAAAAACAGTTTATAATATGCTCTCCTATGAGGCAATATGAAGATAGGTTAATAGGTTAATTGTGCGAGTTGACTTGACTGCTCTACGTATACCCTTAAAGGGAAATAGGGCGTTTGTTTTAGAGAAAACATCCATATTTTTAAAACCAATGTTTGAGGATGTAGAATGATAGATTATTCAAAAATAAGGAAGGACAGTGCTTTCTTTTCAAGAAATAAGCTTCTCACACATAGAAATTCAGTTATTTGTTGCTCAACACTAATTTGTTCACCCAAACTTTTCAAAATTCAAACGATGCATCTTCTATTACTCATCACATGCATAATGTTTTGGGGAGATGAAGCTTTGGCAGGTGTTTATTGATGAAACTGGATGGTTTAACAATGATTAAATCGATGTTCTTTTGTATGTCATGTTGGTGTATTCTAAATGCCCTATTTCCCTTTAACAACTACGCTCTTATAACAATAATTTTATCAAAGAAACTGACTTGACTTCAAAAATTCTGAAAAAAAAGGATCATCTAATCGAGACTAAGTTACATGTGTTGCCTGTCAACTGTAACAAATACTCTTCAAGAGCGGGGAGGGGATGTAGTCCAATTGCTGACCCCGCCCCAACCCCAACAACCGGTGGCACGCAATTGTTTTTAGTCCACAATACCACTGATAAGTGAATACAGTAATTCACCTGTGTCACTCACCTGACACATACGTGTAAATGAACCGTGCGACCGAGACCCAAGGAAGTACCGATCTATACCCGACACCATAATTACCAAAAGGTCATGACCTCTTCCAATCAGGTGGGTGTAATTTAAGGCTTTTTCAGATATTATCCTGTCTGGTTCACTTGATTAAATTTACGATTAATATTATTACTTTCGTGATACAAGGCACTTAACCTGTCTGTAGTTCATTCTCATCAAGTGGGATGCAGTAAAAACAAGAAATGGTATCTATTAGCGACGAAAGGCTACACTGCAGAATTCGAATGGCGGCTATGTGAAGATGTCTCAGGCGATGAAATATGACCGCGTAAACCTTTGGGAAGAAAACATTCCTCGATTGGATAAATCGCTGATCGGATAGCAAGGCAGAGCAACTAATAATCGAAATCCGAGAAAATTTTAATTTTGTTGAAGGCCCGGTTATATCAGCCTCCCCCCCCCCTCCCGTCTAAGTTTTTTTCCTGGCATGAGAAATTCTGACATCAAATTATTGCATAAAGTAAGACTATATCTCGGCCCATGGAAGGTTATCAAGTTTGATTCGCTTTTTTATATTAGCAGTGTTTAAGGTTTATTTACATTTGGCAATGAGCTGTCAAAATCAAATGAACCTTCGTCCAATAGATACCTCGACATTTTATTTTTCTACATTCTTATCAGACAAGACAGGCCTCCTTTTCACGCATCTGACCTCAAACCAAGAGTATTGAGGATCTCGACGCCAAAGCGGAATTCTAAACATTTACTCTACCAATGACATGAAACAAAGGTTTCTATGATCTATGAATTACAGGAAGCATACGGAAGAAGCCCGTTTGTAGATCTTTTTTTGATCAATATTGATCAATAATGAACGTATCTGTCTATTTTTTTTTTATAGATATCATTTAATAATCTCAGGTCTAACTCTAATATAATCTTACAGGTATGTTCAGGCAGGCCTAGTACAGAGTGAATCTTAAATGGTACATTTTTTCCGATGACTGAAATTTGGGGAACAAAATGAAAAATATTTAACATCAAAATATGTTTCTGTGAAGTTGATGATACGGTTTACATAGCTATTTTATGAAGAATATAATATTCTACCAGAGGGGAAAAACAAATTGTTGAAGGAATTTGATATAATCTGGTTCTGTGCTCTCTAAACACAAATGAGGGAAATTCACTTCAAAAAGGGAGTGCCTGGAGGGATCACTGGTAGTAAAAAATGAATTTCACTCTGAGTGGAGTGAAAATTAATCCAAAAAAGAGCAATATCTCATTCCATGTGTGTGAAATATCGCTCTGTTTGGATTGAATTTTACGTGAAATTCACTCTTACTACGAGTGGTCCCTCTGTGCACTCTTTTTGGAATATACTCTTCTGTTTTAAGAGAGTATTTACTTGATCTAGAGCAAGAGAAAAAAAAAGATGGGGGGGGGGGGAGAAAAAAAGATGGGGGGTAGGGGTTGACGTACACATCATAAAGGAGTTGATTAACTGTTGTTTGTCTATTAAAGCCTAGATATGAATCAATTCGGTGTTTAACTTGATATTATGTTTCTCCCTCAATATGTTCCTGTTACGTTCTTAAAGGTTCTCACACTTATCGAGTTCCTATGTTGACCGACAAATCGAACTGACTAATCACATAGTCGTAAGATTTGAAAAAAAAAAAAAAAACTGCAATAGCTGATAAAAGTATTAAATGATAAACTTCCTCAAAGTTAGTGGTCGTAAGTTATTACCTTTACCCGTTAGGACATGCGGAATGAAGCCCGAACACACTCACAAAAAAATAGTAAATCTAATGCTATTTAACAATGTGCCTTCGGTCAGTTGGCGTGAACGACCATAAAAAAAGTGGGCTACCTGTTCATGGCCTCGATAAGCTAATAGGTCACACAGTGATGATATGAAGGGAAAAAGGAAGGGAAGGGCTGCCTGAGTGAGACCGAGAGAGAGCATGGAAATATGACGGATAGAAATTTAATCATCACAACCATAAACTTCCTTCTGCCATCCGACATTACGACTTTATCTAGTTCGACAGCATTGAGCATAAAAATATATACCTTGTGTTGCCATATAGGGTACAGTGACGCAAGTGAATGTCCCCTTGTCGTAGGGCAAGATATATTTGTGTGTGTGAGTGTGTGTGTGTGTGTTTTTTTTTCTATGTGATCTTTTCTTAGTGGCAGGGGTGAGGGTGGCTGGAGATCGAAGACCGAGGAAGAAAGATATGGGGACTTTATAGCCGAATTTCGCTCGGATATGTGCATTAGAAACTACATACGACATGTTTCAGTTGATCGAATTGTTCGACAAAAGCAACCTATACTCATTGCAGCGGATGTTCTGCCTATCATAACCTACGTATACCATACAATGTGTGACGACCCCTAACCTCTACGGGAAGGGGGGGGGGGTGGTTGTATCACTTGGAAATCCCGCTAAGAATGTATGATTACAATAATATATGTCTATAATCAGAAATCTTGACCATCTGCCAGTTTTATTCAGAATGTCCAAAGAAATTGTGGTTTCCTTAGGACTTAGTGAGTTGAGGTTTTTAAGTTTTGACTGATCGAAAACATCTTATGTCTCCGCAGTCTCAAGATACTTCTGCAAAATACCATCTATGTGACACCATCCCCCCATCCCCCTCCATCCTGAAAGTGTAAGTAGAAACAACGGGATTGCTCTCTGACAAAGTCTTCCCCCCGAAAGTTGAAAGTTCAGGGAACGACGTAAAAAGAAAAAATAAAAAATATAATGAAAAAAGTTTTGATGCTTTGATCTTCCGTGCCGCTCTGTTCAAGGTTAAGGGCATGGCTGTAAACTTTGACCTTGGAAGGTGTTCTGGTATAAATCTCACGGTGTATGGCGTTGCAGAATTATGACGTTGACTAGTGTATCTCCGAGGTGTAAGAAATGTTGCCATTATAAAAAAAAAAAAAAAACAGTGTCATTTCCGACCACCACGTGCAGAGAATCAACCAGGAAAAGTGTTAAAGGTCACGTGAGCTAGGATGCAACTAGAAAAGCGCTGGCTTCATACAGCAGTTGCAGAGTGAAACGCTGAATGATAATGCGTTAGACTTGGATTTACCTCTGTGACCGTTTTTGAGATAGGACTTTGAGAAAGTTGAATGAAAATGTAAAATAACGAGGTGGGGTGTTGTACAGTGTCAGTATTTCGTGTCAGGCCTATCTGTTTGGCCCCCTTAATTACTGAATTACTGGGTTTCACAGCAGTAAGTGACATCGAAATTCTTGAAGAAGAAAATATATGCTTCCAAAATAAACCCCCGGGGCATATAGAAGTCTCAATTGTCCTTAAAGTAAAGGTTCAGTAAGCAAAGGACAACGTAAGACATATCATAGAAGTACATCGTCTGACGTCACACGTTTTCCTACTCAGGTAATGTTTATTCATGATGCAGGTATGAGACTCATTTGTCTGTAAACTAATTGTAAATATTTGACGAATTTTGATTTGATTCGTTTGATTCGTATTTTCAACATTTTCAAGGTTTCAAATACATCCCTTACTACAAAATTTCATTTTCATGCCATACGATTATACGGCTATATGTATAGCATATCGCCTATATGTATAGCCTATATACATAGCCTATATACATTGTCTACATATAGCCTATGTGTATAGCCTACATATATGTAAGGATTTCAAGGAATGTAGCAGGACATGCTCTGATAAATGCCCAATCTACGACGATTCTCAACTCGTTGGTGCTTTCTTCTTCATTCTGAGTTCTTGCGCGGACTTGAGAAGGAGATTAACATCTATCGACAGTTCTTATACTGCTTTACTCTGATATTCTCAAATAATCCACTAAACCGAGGAGGTATCCATCGGTATACCAGTCAGGTTCTGATATTTTTATCTTGATTCTCACGGAACTCACCTTTCATGGGTCAAAATGGTTACAACGGAACATTAAATAAAAGTTTGAGATTCGGTAAAGATTTTGGGGTCAGAAGATTCTCCTTTTCCAGTTTTTAAGAGAAAAATAAGAAAAAATGCTCGCTCGAAGTGGGGCGAAGTATGCTGGTCCAGATACGAACATTGCTTTGTACTAAGACAGTGTTTTACTTTGAAAGCAGCCACCACAATCATCGTGGTGATCTGTCGAGAATGTTGTGCATGATGAATATGTAAAATTATCTCCAATATTTAGCTTCAGTCACCATGGTAACGTTACTCAGATTAGTACACAGTTGCAAAACAAATCCTGTATTGATAACTGTCTGTCAAGAAAAGGTTAAAACAATTTAACTGCTTCGACTAGATGAAAGCCCATTTTTTTTTCATAAAAAGCTCTTTTCTGAAACCAGTCATTCCCCTCAGTGCTAACTTCCTCTTTCTCCAATATTCAGTCCCCCCCCCCCTTGAAATAATGTATGGATCTTTTAAATATCGAAATATCGAACTCTATGTCTGGACTCATTTTACTAGAGATGAGACCAATGGATGGAACATCACTGAGCCGCTGGAATCATTCATCCTTTGGAGTTCCCAAAATTGAACTTATGTTTTTGTTTCAACTTAAGTTGTTGTTTAACTGCATTTATTGTTTAAACTTATGTTGTTGTTCGTACTCCAGCTTAAAAATAAAAGCCTTTAAATCAAACGTGTAGTTAAGACTTAAAAAGTTCGTGAATACTGTTAAACCCAGATAGCATATATTGTCGGGCCAACGTTGGCAACTGTCGGAAACCGTTGGCAAACCTTTGTGTTGGTTAACGAACATTGGTCCGACGTGAGACAGCCAACCGTTGGACAGAATACATTTTGGCCCAACGTTGTGCTCACACAACCAACTGGTGGCTAACAACGGAAGCTTGAACAGCAACGGAAGTTTAAACAACATAAGTTTAAGCAACAACGTAAGTTTAAACAACAATGTTAGTTGAAACAACAAGCTTGCCCTTTGGCGTTCCATACATATATGGTTTGAAAACCGACCGCCTCAGTTACGTTTTTTGATTTCTGAGACATTAATATCATTAGCATTTCCATTGATCGACATATTGGTTCAATATCCCTACGATATCAATATACATATAAATACAATACAAGAATAATACAATACAAATACTAATCCTAACAATGTATACTCGGTATGTCCGCTTATGCATATCATCTATTGTGCTATGTATGAGAAGTATTTTCTAGATATCATTTGCTAAACGAGGAAACTTTTGCGAGAAATATGTGCCAAAACCTGTCATTTGTGTAATAAAATACTCTGAGATATGCATTTATGAAAAAATTGTTCCAAAGCATGCACCGACTACTGGGGTAGTGTGGTAGCACACCAGAAGATAATCCTACGTATAATCTTTGGCACGATGAAGAGAGATCTAAAAACACTTTTTGCATGACTTTGTACACACAAGTATAAGCTGCAGAAATGTTGTTTTTGTTGATCTACTCTTTTCTTGACGCCAAGTGCTTGAAACATCGGGTTAGCAGGTATATCACTTCGAAGCATAAGATCCTTTTTGTAGGGCGAATCTGTCTGACCTCTTGACATCCCGGCCTCGTGTCATTGCACTTAAAATGATGGCCTCTTAAACAAAACAAAACAATACGAAAACTTCGTTTTGAATTTACTGTCAGTCACTGACCTACCCTGTTTCTCGTTTCGGGGTAAATTTCGATTTTTTTTTTCTTTAAATATAAATGTTTACGGCCTACCTGGTGGTTTCTCGCAATAGTTACTTAGGTTCAGCACTCCCGTCAAGTACCGGAAAACCGTTCTCTTTTGTTTTGTTCTTTTCTCATTTTGTAAGAACAGAGAGATCACAATAAACTGAAAGGAAACCAATTAACTTCGACTACACGGTACAAAGCAGACGACAATTGCGTTTTGTTAAATTGGCGCCAAAATCTCCAATGAACTTTTTTCAACTTTTGTGTGTTACATTCAATAGCGTATTTCGCTTTGAGCGTGACCCACATAACAATAGACCATGCCATGATTTAAGTTCTGTATGCTCCATTGCAATGTCTTCGTTTAAAGAGTGAACTAGCTACACTAATTACTCAGTGTAACTCTATATGGTGTATCGGAGTTGACTTATCTTTTGGAACTTCTTACGGAATTTCATTTTGAAGCAACCCCCCAAAAAACTTTGCCTTACCATACCCACCCTTCTTTTCGTCATGATCCATCTTTCCATTGTACCTTCGATAACGTCAGTGAATGGCAGACAAGTTGAATGAGTTTAATATTTCCCCTTAAATACCACATGATGACTTCGATGACGTATTTAACTATGTTCATCACGTTATATGAAAATGACTGAACATATTATCTCTTTCTGTGACGTCACATATTTATATGCGGTCATAATGTTGTTTGATTTTTATGTATTGACTCATCATATCTTAATATAATGTGAATGGTTAGTCACGGACGGTCTGACTATTTGTGCCAATAAGGGTTGAAGGTCAAGTCAATTCGTAAACGACACATCGACTAATTTCACAGTCTCGTTAAGTCTGGGTCTTTAACATTTAGCCTAGAACTTAAGAACTTTCACGGTACTAAATGATGAGAATACATTTTTCACATTACTTGCTTTATCTCCGCTGCCCTGGAAGATTTGAATGAGTGTAATTGTCCGGCGAAGAGATACTTTTGTGAGAGGATCGTAAAATGTCTGAACTTTCGTTCGCCACTCATGACGCATACCGTCTTCGAGACAACGAGGAGGTTGTTCCAAACTCCTTTCATCTTTCAGTTGCGAAGGAGAATTTTTTTTGTATACCCTCGCATTAGGCTGAGCAGTCTTTTTCAAGTATTCACTAATTTAAAAGAGATTCACGATTATATGATGTGAGTCAGTAAGTTAATCAGAGCTTAGCAGTCAATGAAACCAGTTTCCCCAGTCAATGTATAGTTTGTCTGCCATAGTTAAATGACAGGCCTATGCGCGTCTTTCAAAGAAACAATCGATCTTTGTCCGGATATCAGCATTAGGCTTATACCTTGATTATGTATCATATACAGCATTTTAACTTATGTTACTCTGGGCTACTTATTTTGGCAACGATAGGATAAGAAACATAATACGCATCACACTATACATCAAGCGAAATCAGATTATAAAACAATACGTTACCTCCCTTTCTGCAGTGATAATCCAAATCCTAGCTTGTGGACTTGCTGACAATAAAATAAACTAACTATGAAAGGAAAAAAAAAACCTTTAACAAATGATGATTTCTTTTTTCAAATAATTTTGGTCATAGACGCGTTCTTTTGTAACGTACAGTTATAAACATTCACCAATGTCGTTTACGTCGCCACAGGCAAAGTTTAGGTAAGCTCATACGTTCGAAGAGATTGACCTAAACTTGACCTAACTGCTAACGATGTGTATTGTTAACAACGAGAGTTCGGTCTTGTGAAAGCGCGTGCATCAACTTTTGAAGACAGACTTTTCTCTGGTTTCGGAAAGTTTCCAAAGTTATTCTTCGTTCTTTCCTAAGTTGCTAAATTTACCAACCTTTCTTACAGAGTAAAACTTTAGTCGTGGTCCTTTGGGGCATTATGCACTACTCACTCACCGGCGAACTTCTTTCAACTTGTATAGGGCTAAACTTATTTTCGGCTTTGGGGGCTTTTAGTTTACGTTTCTACCTAAGGTTACTCGAAAATTTCAATCACTCCACAGCATGCTGTCCGAACCTTTAGACCTGTAAAAGAATTCAGGTTGTGAAAATCACAACACTCACGAGCCTATTTTACTTAGCAGGGAGTGCGAAAAGATGCAGTGAGGCAACGGGGAACTGTTAACTTGACACTAGTAATTGTCTAAAGGGCTGTGTATCTTTCTCGTTGTAGTCTCGGTAAGGCTGCCTGTGATTGTAGGTCACTGAGATGGGCAGGCCTGCCTATTTCGGTGACAGAGGTCAATGATTGAGGGGCCCTGTGTATGATTATGTCTGTTTATTTGACAGTCTGCCGCGGGAGAATCAGACACGATAAAGTAACATACCTTCAAAAGAGAGCGCACGGAACATTCCTAGATGTCATGTGACAGAACAACCATTACGACTGCCAGTGAAGAGGAGGTGCTTTTGGGTAAGCCCCCCCCCCGCCCCTCCACATTTGATGAGAATATTTTGAGGAATATTCTTGACCGTCGTATTCCAGGCTAAAGCTGAAAACAACATCACAGTGATAGTAAATCGCTGTTGGTAAAATTATACGAGGATAATTATGGAAATTGACGACTTTCAGTGGTCCGTCAAACAAAATGAAGCTGATTTATGGTCGAATTGAAACTCCTGTACAGACCAAAGACACATGCACATGAATGTCAAGTCATAATTATTACACTCAGATCTTCATCATGCAACACGAAACATTTTCTCTTTGATTCCTGTAACTCTATGTCAAACAAAAGTCACTTGTTGGGCGTTGAATGGTATAGTGTAATTCACTTCAACATAAACCTTACATAAACGATCGAAAGTTAGCTGTTAATGACAAGAGGCGCCCTTTCATTTTCACTTAATTGATACTACATGTGACATAAAAGTGGTAAGGTGATAAAGATATATTTTTTTCGCTCATGGATCGACTGAGATTTAGATTGTCCACCACAATCACGGGGCGGTTTAAGTATCCTGAAGATGACCCTCACAAGATTATATTTTCAAAACTGAAACTGATAACCACTTAATTTTTTTTTTGATTTTGTAAAGTTTATTTCTGTTTTCGATAACTTTGAAAAGAAAAACCACAAAACATAGGCAATGCTAATCCCTTCAATTCTTATCATACCTAACTCCCACACACGGTCAGCATCAGCCTAGGCTGAAGAGCATCATAAATCATCAATATATATATATATATGCACTAGCTGGGTTTTGTTAATCTTGTTACCGGCTGTAACCGTGAAATGATGTCCCTAAGGGTACATTTATCTCGTACAATAGTTACCGGGAGAGGCCTATGGATGTAGTACATTCATGACTTTCCCCCCTTCCAGCCTTTGCGCGTGACCGTCACTGGAGACATTGAACTATATTTCTTTTATGTTTTGTGTTGCTTGGCAACCGTCGATAACATCTTTCCATATGGGGTTTAGTTATGTCTCCTAAGAAACAGCTTAGAAGCATGAACGCAACCAGTGGCAATGTCATCTGTACCACATCTATGGCAAAACATTCCACAAACAAAATGCTAACTTATTGTTCCTTTTTTATTGTATCTGGGAGGAGTGCCGGCTAAACCGAGGGGAGGGGACTCAGCCTCTCCAATAAAAATTGAGGGGGACTAAAGTGTATTTCGTTCAACAGCGCCCATCTGGGAGCGTGTAACCACCCTCTGCTCCTCATAACCTACTCAAATATTTCGCCTATTCACTTCCAAGGAGTAAAATCACAGTTAACTCCCATATTAAGACTGCATAGTCACTCTAAAAAGAGTGAGATTGACTCTTTGTCCAGTGCAATTTTTTGTACTCCAAATAAAGCGTCATCCCTTGTTTTACTCCAAAAGAGTGAATTTTGCTCTAAATACAACGTAACTTTCAATGCAAAATTGAAACCATCCATAATGTTCTTTACCTTACAGCGTATTTCCCTCAGACAAAACCCTTCGTTGTTTCAACTACCATTCATTGGTACTGCCGCCTCATCGTTCAACCCTTTTAACTTTTAAAGGGGGTGGGGCAGGTGTAAATGTATCAACGGGCAGTTTATAAAAAATCTTATTGCCTGTAATAGTATCACCAATAAGAACACTTTTTGTAGGGGGAAAAACCGCATCTAGAAATAGGAAGGGGGAGGGATATCCCCTGTATCTCCCCACAGCGCCAAACCCGTCATAAAAAATTTAAACTCGACCCATGATGTTACAATTACACGTTACGTTTGGGATCTATCGTCTTATTGAGATAAAATAAATTCTTTCTCATTGATTAAAACTTCCCTTACAGATTTCAAGAACAGAAATAGTTGTTTCATATTATTTATCGAATTACTATTATGGATACACACATTGCAATTGTTTTATTTAAAGTCTTTGTCTCCTGTGTACATCGATTTTTTTTTTTTTTTGTCTTTGCTGCCGTGATCGAACCTACACATATTTGCATACCAAGGGTCAAACCCATTTACAGTATGCATGGCACAGGGATTTGTCCGCTTCTCACAGAAAAAAAAAAACATTGTGAAAACACATGGACTTCATTGGGGGAACTGGGATTGATGACCGGGCGAAATTAACGGCAGGTTACTCTTGACGTTTGCTTTAATCCCCTTCTTTGAGATCTCACACAGGAGGTACCGTGATCACATTTTTAGCTGGCGGCACCCTGTGGAACGCCAATTGCGTGTCCTGTGTTGTAAATTATCTGGCTGTAACTCGCACCATGCATTACAATTAATAAACCCCACGTGCTGGTATATATCCGGGAACGCTTAGTTACGTATCAGTCATTGGTATAAAATTTAAGGCAGAGAGCTCCTACTCGAGAAAGTGAAATTGGAATACAGCTAACACTGAAGAAACCTACACTCATGTATGTATATATCCGTGGTGATTTAATTTAGAGTTGTGTATAACAAGAGCTTGATCGCCCGGAAAATACTTGGCATGGGGTTGCAGTTTACTACTTGTGTGCTTAAAAGTATGCTCGACATCTGACACATGCATGTTTTATAAATTAGAATGGACAGAAAATGTGTTATTTAACTCTTCATTAATGTGAACTGGAATCCTGTACAACCTAAAGGAAATTGAACCGTCGTTGTTCAACGGCTGTTGTGTGACTGATTTACTGTACATCCCGCATGTATGCTTTCTACATTTTTTTCATTCAGGCCTGACAAAGAAAAGTGGGTGGGGTTATATTTACTCCTTATTTTTTTAGTTGCAGTTCATCTATGTGTTACAACTGTCAAACTACTTTTCTTTTTTTTTTGAGTAGGGGGGTGATGCAGGAGAGAGCAAAATTGACCCTAATTTTGGGATAAAACCCCACTCCTGCCAGATCCAGCAGAGGTTTCTGTTTTCCTGCAACTGCACGGTCATTCATACCGTGCAAATTTACCTCAGACAAGGCCTGTTTTCCTTTGCGACACGTAAATGATATAAATAGCTTGAGAATATGAAGTCACAAACACGTGACCTGTTAATGATTTATGATACACTCGGGAATACCATGATCGTCATAATTCATGTACAGACATCAGAATTAATCAGTGGAGATTCACGGTAAGTACAGTAATTCAGACAAAGAGTTTGAATTGTCTATATTGACAATCAAAACAATTCTTACTACTTAAAGAATTGTATGATGATTATATTTAGAAATGAAGGGGGGGGCAAAGCTAAGAAAAACATCACTCCTGACCGTAAATTACGTATTTGTGGTTTTTATACATGATCATCGTATCACATATCATCTCCAACTTTGCTTCTTCTTCTTTTTTGTTGCAGGAACGCGGCTTAGTCGTTTTTACGAGCGAATAGCGAAGTATAGCAGTCGCGTTTCAGCCTCTTGACAGTCTTTCCTTTGTATGACTGAAAATTCTTTCAATTTAACCAAATAAAATTACTTAAAACGAAACTTTTAAATGTGAATAAGACTTGTTGTATGCTTTTTAGAACGGTTTGTAGACTATTACGTTGTAAACACTAACATTTTTGAGGGATTGCACAACAAAACGACTGTAAAACATGAATAACAGCCCTTTCCACCGTTTTGCAAATGGCTGTTCCGTATGAAAATCTCAACTCTTCACTGTCGGTATTCTGAAATGTTTGAAATAGATTGTAGCGGACTTTGGATTCTATTATTTTCTGATAGAGGAATGTAGTATTAAAATTCACTCGTTAATATTTCAACCCAGGAGGTTAATACTGCTTGATAACAAACTGGTTTGTTTTATATCTCAATAAAAAGAACGACAACAGGTGGTAACGCGTCGAGCTATTCTGTCAAACTTTGCATATTTATCTTTGTAATGTGCTCGTGTGTGTGCCGTACTACTATAATGCCGTACGTGTTGCATACATGCGCGTGGACCACTACATGACTGTACGTGTCCATCTAACTGGCAGTTCCACTAGGCAGGGTAGAAAAGATTGGCAAATGTGTGTTATCGTGACTGACCGTGTTGTCTTTTTCTTCAAAATTGTCATTGACACTAGGCCTAGAGATAATGGTGTAATAAGCGTACGGTTACTGTCTTTTCAAACGTTCGTATGTATCGTGCCATGATCGAGTAGAAGTTTACTGGAACTTAGCCCAATGTGTCATAAGTTGTAACTGCTAGGCTAGGCTAACTCGACTCGAGTCTAAGTCAGCGAACGAACTCGTCGTGCTCCTAGTCGTAGACTGAATTCCGCGCATAGCCTTGTACGCGTTTCAATCGTAAGTTGGTTGGATATTGGTGCTCCTTTTGCGTCCCTAGACTACTAGTACCACGGTTATCATAAGCAGTAAACCGCAGTGCATTACTTGAGTGATGCCACAGTCCGTTTAGATCTGCAATTCGGTCCATATTCGCGAGTGTGAATGCCTCGCATTCTGGTTTTTTTTTGCAGGAACGCGGCTTAGTCGTTTTTTCTCATTCGGTGATCTATCACAACTCATTGGTTATACCGATATACCTTTGTTTAGTTCTATTTTTAGCACTTGGACGTCAGTCAACAAGGGAGTTGTTGTGAGATAACGACTCCCTTATTTTACAATGACGTAAAAGGTAAACTAAGAATTTCATTCGAGAACACTTGATGTTGATTATTCATTTTAATATGCATATGATAACGACCCCAATGATCAATTTACAATCATGACAGACCTACTACTTTCCAAAATGTCGGAACACTCCTGAACCCCCAGCAACGTAAAATATTACGCCAAATATTGCCTCAAAATATTGAGAACACAGCGAAATGGGAAAGCTAGCGTTCACCAAATGGCCGCAAGGGGGTTTCATTATTCAAATACATGTCTATATTTATGAAAACACATGAGTATGTAGTGCGTGTTTTTATTCCTGTTTATCACCTCGTTTAAAGTTTCGGAAAGAGCTAAACATTGTAAAAGTACACCTGGCAGGTTTTAATTAAAGCCAGAATGGGTGTTTGCTTTAAAGCTATTGGCCACTAGTGAAAATTGATATTCCCAAAATGTTAAGAACATTTTTCTCCCTTTATTGGTGAAAACCGTACCTCAATAATAACATAGAGCGTTTGGAAATTACGGATTTTTCACGAAATAACTTTTTTCATAATGAAACGTTGCATCTATGGAAAAAGCGTGCTGTCACAGAGGCACATCTACTTGGATAGTCTTTGTGTTTCTCTAATTTTGATTGTCTAAAAAGGAACATGAAAGAGAACCATGCACTCATCTTCCAGATATTTGAATATGGAAATTTTCTCGACGTTTTTGTTGGCCCTACAAAATTCAAACTCTCCAAGAAAAAGCAGTCAATCATCGTTACTTGATATCAAACAGACCAATGGGAATTTATATGAATATTCATGTATGCAAAAAGGGGCTTAAGCAATGCTTTTTGTAATAGCTATGAATTTGACTTTTGACAAATTTTCAGCTCATATCTGCTTTAAGGTAAATCTGCATTATACCCAATCTAAGCCTTTCAGTCTTTTACTGGTGTCAAATTTCAAGATGAAGTAAGCACTTTCAGTTTCAAGAACAACAAGGACTTCTTGCCATAATTTGGCTATGTTTGATGACAATTTTGTAACCTTAAAGCAAGTGGGAATCTTTCTTGGTCAGAGAGAAAAGTCTCTCTTCAAACAGCAATATCTTTGAGTTAGGAACAAGAATTTTGTGATGGGGTTTGAAATGCCTGATGACTGAAAATGTATTCTCTTTCATTTAAGAAAACCCGTCACATGTCAGTGAAATATTCCCTGAATCAGTCGAATACATCATCACAATGCATTATTTCGTGCACAATGTAGTACCCATTCATAAACCGCAACAAAATCACTGATCACCTATTCGTCTAACTGATGGAAATGACAATGCGAAACTTTTGTATACAGGTATATATCGCCTACGTGTATCAGTTCTGCGAAAAAAAATTGAGCGATCCTATTCCATGCTATAGGACATGTACTTATGGTCTAAATTTCTTTACATGGAACGAATTATGTTGTAAAATATTTATGGCTCGAGACGTTTAATCTTAGCTAACAAGAGAGACTGATCTCTCGCAAGGTCTAACTAACTTCGTAAAAGAAGAGTAATTCAGTGGCACCTAGCGCTACTTACTGATTGCCTTGCGAGTACCCGACCGACAAATGTCATGTTCTGAAATTTCTAACCGGATACGAATTTTCACTAAGGTGTTCATTGTACGAATGCCGGAATTCAGTATGTAGACTATGCAACTAGGAACATTTATGACCACGATCGGAGGTAAGATACGGTGTTATGTTGACGTGCCGACCAAAAGTATAGTATTATAACTTCGGAACGAACTTGTGGTCAAACGGATGTTATATTTTCGGGCACCCGGGTAACCGGACATCTATGGGTCCGAAATCAGGGTCCGAATTAGGGATCCGGTGCAAACACTACTGCTTACCGCTTTAACTATAACATCGGCTGTTGCTAATCGTCACAATGTGTTAGTCACATCACTCAAATGGATTGACTTTTATCACCGATGAGATCGCTAAGACATACAGTGTTCTGCATCAATTATAGTTGTAATCTACTGTGCATGTTCTGTAACTTTCATATCCCGCTGTAAGTTTGTGTCCTAAATTGAGGAGATTATGGAGTTTCATTTCTTCAGACAGTCGGTAATGTGTTGAAGTCGTAAAAGTTGCGGAACCGCAAACGGTTATCCCTCTAGAGCCATGTCTCTTTGCATAGAGACTAAGTTAACTGCAAAAAATTACCCAAAAGACAAACGCCAACGTAGTTCTTTCATGTTATTGCTCTTCATAGTTTTTTCATCAATTTGAAGTTATTCCACGAGGGGTTCTAACCAAACGCAAGGTCAAATTTGAGCGAGTTTACAGACAACTGTATATTCTTCTTTCTCCTTTCCCGATGAAAGCGAACTTTTGATCATTTCAACTTGACGGATCCATTATCGCCAACGGAATTCAAATATCAAACTAACTAAATTAAGTCTGGACATACTTTTTTATATAGCCATCTAAATTCGGCTCAAACTAATTCGTATTGGTCGCATATCTAAATCAAGCAAGTAACTTTGAAGTCATTTTCTGGTAACTTTTCTACGTAGTTAAGTTAGACCGGCATTATCAGAGGTTGACGGTATCATATTACATGCGTAAGTGCGTTGCAAGAACAAACGTTAGTAATAGTAAGACTTATCGACACACCCATGCGCCTGGAATGCGAGCCACTCACAAAGATATATGTATCGTTATGTAGATGGACGACGCGCAAAGCACCAACTTATGACATGTTTGTTGGCGAATCGAATTGTCTATTCATAACCAGATTCGCAATGACTAGTATTAATTTCCAATGTGAGACCATGTTGGCTAGTCAGTGCATTCAAATGATTCAACTTCCGCATCTCATCTTGTTTTGAGAAGATAAATGTTTAGCAAATGTTACTTTGATTAGCCTGAATAGTCGCTATGCAAACGCCCAATTCCCCTATAAATATTCATCAATCGTGGATGAACAAAAGAAACGTATACGGTGATGCAAATGCGACATTATTGATAACAGATCTGGAAGTCCGTGAAAATGGGAAATTGCTTTTAAAAAAATGTATAAACTGTAACGCCTTTCGTTTCAAGGTTTTCACTCCATTTGAAGTTTCCTGTAGTAGATATGAGGTCGAGGTTTGCTATGACTCCATTAGGATCAAAACGAGTGATTCGCCAACGAAAACTACTGGTTCTCTTAAACCATGTTCTTTAATACACCCCCTCCCTCCCTGTATGTCCAAACTAGGGAACTTTCCGCCTTTCAGTGACAGCGCCAATAACTTGGTTTCCGGTTGGGCAGTACTCCCGAGAGCTTGGGGACCGTTTTTCACTTCAAACAGATTCGAGGTAAATGGATGCTCTTCCCATGATATTTTGGGATATTAAGTTGTCAACATCATTTGGATGTTGGAATGTTGATTTTAACTTGTCAAAACCATTTGCACGTTGGAATGTTTTCTACCTGTATATCAATTGTTAGCTGAATATTCCGATTGTAAGTACCGGTCCAGTGCCATAGAACAGGCATCCCCACCTGCATGCGAACGGCTTCCACGATGATCCATGGGCACATTCTTGACGAAAGCGGATGGCCTCCAAAGAATAATAACGTAAAAACGAATCTGATCTATACAGTATATATATATTGACAAAGTACATAAAAATATCCAAGTAGGCCTGCATCTCTTTTGATCTTTGATGTCTGTAGTTCTTTACAATGGCACGCGATAATTACCAGCTGTTAATTAATGCATCAATGTGTGAAATAACTTGTAAGTAATGGGCACTGCGACTGGAGGGGTCGACATGTGTCAGACACTGGCCCCTATTTATCATGATTTTGAGATCAGATTCCAGAAATACTTGGTGAGACGCTACGCAAACATTCGGGCGAATCATTCTCCTCGGCGGATGTTGTACAATGCAGAGAAAACAAATTCTCGTTGAAATATACGTTAACGCTTTGTATCAAACGCGTTAATCAAGTCCGATGATTTATGTTTTAGTCTAGACGCAGTGGCATTAAGGATACATATCACTACCGAGTGATGTAGCCTATTACAACAGCGATGATGTGGCATTCTGATACGTAAGACGTTGTAAGTGATCAAACTGTTCTTAGAAGTCTATCTGCAACCACACACACACACACACAAAAGCTTCCTTCTCCTTGCATTTTATACATGACGTCTCGTGACGTCGTGGGGTTTTGAATGTCAATGAACAAAAAGAGCTGATTTTTCAAGCATAATCTTAACATTTAGAAAAGATTGCAATCATGAGAGCTATTTCACAAAACGTAAAAAATACTGTTGATGGCCACAAGGATGTGTAAAAGTAGAAATTTGACCCTTCTTAGGAAATGTCTACAAATGTGTTTCCAGCACCTCGTTAAGTGATCTATTATTAAATGGAGACGTTATAAAACCACTCAGTTGTTATCACAATACAAGAAAAATGTTATCTCCTATCCATCGATATTAGTTTTTAACCATTAAAGTTCGTAAACGAGTCAGGTACTCTGCAAATATAACACGAATCAGTTGCGTCCCTATGTACACGTGCATGTGAGTACTACTTACGCGACATGAAACGATGGCAAGTTTGCGATCATCGATGATTACGCGTATGTGGATAGGCTAGATGCAGTACGTACAAAATGTACAGTAAAATCGCTGTACCCTAAATTGTTGATAATAGGCTACTGTGTCAATCAAACGTCGTAATTTTGGTGTTATGGAAAGCTGGGGGAGGAGGACTTGGTGATTGGGCGATAGTATGGAGACAGCCTGTCTATGGTTTATACGCACAAACGTCAGGGAAATAGATGGGGCCTGGCTTAAACTATGGGAGGCCGAATGTAACTTCACCAATGGTTCACACAAAGCACCGGGCACAACGTGATAAACTTTCGACCTCTAGCTAAATGGTCTCTCTTGAACTGAACGTTCCAGTCATTGCACTGAATATCATTTTTAAGGCACCTGGCACCTATTAATCCTGCCATGCGTCTCCTCTCTCTTGCCTTTTCTCTCCTTAAACATGGCTTCCCCTTTCGTATATACAAAAGATAGCATGCTCTGTGATATTTTAGGAAACCACGTCGTTGTAAATGTTTCCAGCCAGATTCCAATGCCGTATCGCCAACCCTATGAGATATGCTACATGAGTTCGTTTTGCTCTTAAGCTTTCTTTGAGGTTCTCTTCGGGTGTTTCATAATTGCTGGGCTTTTCACAACCGTGGGGTCGTGTGTTTCCTTTATCACACCCCCCCCCTTCTCCATGGCAAGTGCATAAATTACTATTACTCGTGTACGACAAAGTTTCAAAAGAAGTGTAACACTAAGACATGACATAGAAAAAGGTTTGGTCTCTTTAACGGAGATATCATTTTAACTCTATTTTGAAGCATACACTGAAATAACTGAAACGCAGTTCGACTGCTCACCGTTTCCTAGCAAATCGTGAATCCAAATCCAATCCTTCAGAGGATCTGCAGTGCTGATCACTTATAGATTTAATAAATCGTGACGTTTTCTCTTTTGTCCTTTTTAGTATTACAGTTGCTTCACTTGCTGATCATCTTTCGCCCCATTTTAAAAACATTCAGGTCATACATACTTTGTCCTTTGATATTCGACAATTGCACCATGCATGATTGAATTTATAAAGTAACGCAAAGTGAAACCAGTGAATTATTAACAAAGTCACTTCTGGAAGAAAACGGTTCCGTTCTGCATCAGGTTTGCATCGGGTTTCCATCCTCTCCTGGTGTAAAGTTGTGGGTCACACACCAACACAACCGCGAGGTTTGTTCAACATGCTCGAAAAAAAAAGTGCCGAAACGAAGCCACGGGGTGGGGGATCTCTTCTTCGTCATGTCTTCTGTATTCATCACTATTTTCTTACTTAAGATGTCGAAAAGCACAAACTGAAGAACAGATAATGTGAAACTTAGAAAGAAAGGAGATTTAGATTGTTTTAGAAAATCGAAGAGGTGGTAGCGTTATTTACATGCAGAAGCCTCGTGAAGGGTTCCGAAGCACATCTCAAAAATCCTAATCCTTCCACTCAATACCTGAATTGGCGACAATGAGGAAAGTTTTGAATGCCATGATAGGCCATGCCGTGACCAACCACGTGATAGTTAGGGAAACTCTGATATGAGGGACTTTGCATGCACGAGGGGAGGGGGGAGGACTGCAAGATAACCATTTTAAGGAGTAATTCGACGGGAAGAGATTAATAGTCGCATATCTGAACTTCGAACCAAGCCGAAGGATCATCCTCTCATTGCCTCCTTTGCTGTTTCCCAAATGCTCCTTCGAGAGAGAAGAAGAGGAGGCAAACCACCATGACGAATCAGCCGAAGTCAAAATGGCGGAAAATAATATTATGGAACATTTGACCCCCGAAGGTATATGAAATCCGAGACTTGTAATTATAGTTATTCAACTTACAGAAAGGAGAGTGCGTACCTGCAGATACCTGCGGAAGACTCGAATAATCATCCAGTCTACGTTGTACAAAGTCGACCTTCGGTTTGTTTTGATTTGTTAACACGTAGACAAATCCTTCACCTTGAACACATCGCGAATGATATTTTTTTAAGGTGTGAAAGTTAATTCACACATCTTAGTTTACGAAACCTATATGTTAGCCCCGTTTGTAGCGTGGTTTTCAATCTTACTAGGTAAATGTTTCACTGCATGTCTGGGGGTGTCATATTTACAGAAAAAGTACGTTGCTATGGCTACATTACAGAGTGCATTCATAAACAAGAAACATTCTGTTAAAAAGATTTATTATTATTTAAACTAACTATATGTTTCGCTACACGATTCTTTTAAACAAGAGCCCAAGGGCACTATCGTTCCTTGGAAATGATATACACTCAACTCATAGGCAACCAAAGTGCATACAAAATAACACCCAATACACCAAGTTAACATAAAATGTGACCAATAATTACGTATAGCGTCACAGGCCTACGTCTCTGGAATCGTCCTTCGGGTTTTGTGGGATTTGTCACACAAGATGCATACGCTTGCCGGAAAAATAGATCCAATTTAAACACACAGTTTGCGTACAGCGGATTAGAACACAATCTCAGTGTAGTACAATTCCACGGTTGCCCCGCCCCCCCCCCCTCAACCAAATGGTTTCTGTGATAATTTTATCATTGACCACAGTATGTAAAGAATGTTACCTTGTCACCGTACTAACCACAATGCAAAATCCTACACAAAAGTGCAATGAGTTGGTCAACACTTTGTACGGTAGCCCATAAACGCTGCTTACTGCTGAATTTGGGGGTTTTTTACAAACAATATTGGGTGGAGAACCCCCCTCCTGCTAAGAACTGATCATATTATTGAGGTTAATTCACATACCCATCATTATTCAGAATATCTATGCTAAATTGGATACTGTAGATTCCAACAATTGATTGTATAATTATAGCAACAGAAATAATTTCACCTTTGACCCCGTAACTTCATTAATATGAATGATATGGGCACAAAAAAAAAACAAAACAATTTGGCACACCTTCACAATGTGGCAGATCTACATACCAAGTTTGACTCTCACCCTACTTTCCCTTATGTACAGAGTACCCAAGCAACTGTCACAGACACAGACACACACAGACACATACACACACATGGAGGGCACACCCCTCACCGGGAATGCCTCCCATGTACATTATGGTAAACTAGGATGTTGTCATTCATCCTCTGTTCATGTGATTACCCTGTACCCATTGTGGAATTACACCCAGCATCTCCAGAGAAAACAAACTGAACGAACACGCGCACACTGAATGTTTAATAAGTCATTAAGTATTGACAATAATGTTCCAACTGCCCCGATCAACCTCCCGCTTCATGACCGGGGCATCGTGGTCGTGCCACCGATGACATGAAGGTGAGATGAAAAATGCTTCGTTATCGCAGCCACTTTGGCCGAATTACTCCAACCATGGAGTTCCAGCCACATGCTTCAACGGAGCTTCAATCCCGAATTCTCGAGGCGTTTATCTTTGACTCCTAAAATAAACTATTTTGTGGAGACCAGGAAACGTCGCATTCTTAGGACGGTGGTGGTATATGAATTGTCTAAGTAGGTAATCTCTTTGAATTGTCCTAAACGATGGATTTAAATGTAACTGAAGAGGCATGGTCAATCAAATTCTTATGAAAATAAAATCCATGGGTTTTTTTTTAATAGAGGTGTGTAAGTATAACGCTGTTGTTCACCACCTCGACTTGAACTCTTTGACACACACCCTTGAGACCTCACCATTGAAAAAAAAAAAAAAAAAAACAACTGTGAAAAACCTGTGACTGATAGGCCGGGAGGATGTGACACATCTTTGGACAGGGGCAATCGATTTGGCTTCCAAGACTCTGCTTCGACTTGCCAGGACTTCATTCCAGTAATCGATCGATTCAAGTCAAATTCCTGCCATCTGCATGCAGTCCAAGTTCTTAGCCGACAAATAAGCCTACAGGTGAAAAGTTTGTCAAAGTAAGGGTAGGTGAAATAATGAGCATTGGCGACAAGTGACCACTTGATAGCTGGAGAGGTTTGCATATCCCTCTCAGAATGACCCTGTCAATGTAGTTACTCTCTTCAACTATTCATTACTTCATTCATCGAGTGAATAGTTCCTCTCTTCATCTCTGAATTTTCGCCATCTCTCTTCATCCCAATCCCTTTTCGTCACGGTCTCTCTTCATACCGATCTCTCTTCATCCCAATCTCTCTTCATCTCGTTCTCTCTTCAACCGGCCATCTTTCAGTCATCCTGATCGCTTTTCGCTCTCAAGCTTGTCTCTTCATCTCGGTCTCTCTTTACACCGATCTCTTTTCCCTTCTTCCTAGCTGGTCTCTCTTCCTGCCGATCTCTTATCTTCATCCCCAAGTCCTCTCATCCCTATCTCTCTTCGCTTTTGTCTCTTCATCTCGATCTCTCTTCCTACCGATCACTCTTCACCCCGCCCCATCTCTCTTCATCCTGCTCTGTCCTCTTCCCCACCTATTCATAACGATCTCTCTTCATCCCAATCTCTCTAAATTCATCCCGATCGCTCCTCATCATCGTCTCTCTTCTCCCCGATGTTTCTTCATCAGTCTATACAGTGACCTATAACAATCATACTGATTGGGAGTTGAGAACATTTTTCTCTCATTTTGGAACATGGGTTTCAGTTTGAGCAATAATAAAGAAAAGAAAAAGAGAGGTGGAGAGAGAAAGAAGATCACGCCGTCTATCTAACAGCTCTTTTTGATCCTACGACGCAAAATTCTAGACACGTATGTCTCACAGAAAGTGCTATTTTCTGCTTCCTTATCTCTTTTACATGCAGAAAGTAGAGCTACTTAAATTATGCTCCATACATTACTTACTAGCCAGCATGATTTAATGCATCCTCCTATGGGACGTGGCTCTACTAACAAGTACACTCGGTCATTTAGGTGTGCTTGGAACCGTTTTATGTAAATGCTTGCAGACAACGCCCTCTAGATATGGGTCACGCAGTCGAAGAGGCTTTTAATTTCGACTTTTGTGACCTTACCTCAGAAGAGAACCTAACTTTATCACAAAACAGTTTCTACATTAATAGTATTGACGAATTGCAGCTGGTCCTGCAATCATTAGTATAGTATCACAGCGATACCTTCCTCTATATTCTTTTACATTCTTTTATATTTTTTTTTACGTTCTTTGCGTCTATTGCAAGATGGTCAATCCCATTTTCCAATCCTATGTGTATGATAAATGTGCTGTCAGGAATGGCTGGAGAGATGAAAGAACATGGAATGGTGGTTGTTCTCCGACAAGGGAAATTACATGCCATGGTTGCCGTTACAATGGGCTTCATATCGACCACTACCTTGTAAAGCAGACAGCCACACAGGATGCCTGGGCCCAATTGCATACATCTACTCACAATAGCAGCCTATAGTACCGTATTGTAAGTCAACTTTTTAACACCACTTCCGGGACGGCAATTATTCTGCATGGATGACCATTGTTTCCAATTGTTCTTCAATAGTTAGACAACGAGTCCCTTAAGTGGACCGTAGAGACAAACTAAAATAAATCCATAAGCAAAGTCGCCTCTACATGTGTTTAATCTTCAAAAAAGAAGAAGAATAAGAAAACCTAACTGATTACAGAAAATCAATTCTTGTGTAGTACAACAAATAAATTGTAACACTGTTCAGTGGGAAAGAGAGACTGAACACTAATCTCTACGGCAATGGATCCCTTTTTCATCCACTTTTATAACTGTTTGACCGGAATGAGATTACAAGTGCATCTTAAGTTTGCATCTTCAGTTTACATCTTCAGTTTGCTCTTACGATTCAGAATCTCTAAGCCATGGCAGTTCATATCGAATTGTCTTTTGAAAAAACCCTGAAACCCGACAAACGCGGACACTATGCCAAACAAATGATTGTCCTGAATTAAAAGGGAAACTTCACACTTTGATCAGAGTCCACTTGTTAGAGCATGGTTCGCCTTGATTGGAACAGGGATAAACTCCGTGGCTTGAATGGCAGGATACCTTGATAATATGGGAGAAATTCAGTCCTATCGAACGAGGAAAAGAAACAACTGAGAACAACGAGGGTGGATGAGAGAGAGGGGTGGGGGAGATGGGGGAATTTACACTCGCCTCGACATGTAACGAGCTAGTTGTGAGCGGATACCACGAACAGAAAAAAATACCATGACAAAAAAAAAGACTGCCAAACAACAGCGAAGAAGGCTGTGAGTATCACGTGAAGTGTTGTAGTACGTACTCTATTCTCATTGAACGCTACGTAGTGCTTACATTCTCGTCATACAATGATCACAGAAAAAGAACCTGGTAAAAGGCAGGGAATTTAACAATTTAATGCCACGCCTCCCATCTTTTGTTAGTTGAATGCAGGGGGGGGGGGGCCAAGTCCCGGAAAGAACGGGATAAACTGATGTATATATATTGGCGATGATGCAGTCGGTGGCGGGGGGGGGGGGGAACGTCTGGTTTACATACATGTATAAAGTCGCGGTCTTCGCGCCTTACTCACCCCATAAATATACCTATAGGGTACTACACACTGCATGCGAAAAGCGCACAAAAATGAGGTTTTGTTTGGGAAGTTGATATTTTTGGCTGGAAACTGGATAGCTCGGGAAGACTTCCGGAGAGCGCTTGAAAATTTGGGGGTCCTTTTGGAGCTAAAATATGATTTTGTATATGCAATGTATATTTTAAGTTATTCCATCGATGACCATATTTTGTTTTTATATTTATCTTACAACTCATGATTCTGCGCATAGGCAGCCTACACAAAGTGTTTCCCACATGACGGAAGGGCGTCTGTGAGTGGATACGAGAGAGCTCGGGGAACTGGCATGATGTAAACCAAATGAGGGCTATACGCTCTGCTTTGTCCACAGGTGCACATGAAGTTGCGCTGGTGCTACGGTGAGAAAGTTTGCCAAATGTCGTCCCTGATTGCGTATCCCTCGATTGGTGCCAGCCTGAGGGGACTAGCCTAGAAGCCACTATACATGGTACTGATGTTACCCTGGGTGACGGGGTTTGAGGTAACGTATTTTGAGAGATCATTATTCAAAAATAAGCCCTATGTCTGTTTCTGTGGTGTGATGAGGCCGAAATTGTTGCATCATGTGTTACCACGAAAAAAAAAAAATGTAGTTTTGTGAAGAAATTATAAAAGTTTAGTCTGCTGAAGAGATAAAATATCAACAATGAATTTTAAGTACATGACACTGCGTGGGTGTTAAGATTCGAAGGCAGACTCTCACATCCTTATACTTTCCATTTTTAGACATCGCAAAGGATCAGAGATTCGTTGCCTTGAGGTTTCCACACAGCAATCGTTTCAAAATGTTTTCATCTTGGCCGAAGGGAATTTTAAGAAAGAGATTGTTCAGATTTTGACCTCTGACGACGGCTATTATAGCTGACGTTTATCTTTTCCTGAAGGGAGAATTTTTTTCCCTCTTCATATTGAGTAAAAAGTTGGTGATGTTCACTAAGTTACCACCCTCTTCGGCGTGGCCTTGTGAATTACAATACGCGGACCACTCGCCCCTTGCACCACCGTCGCTTCGTCTACACAAAAGCATGAACGTCCTGACCAAACGCATACATGTTTGGGTAAAGCAAATACAATATACTCTTGCAGAGAAATTAAGAATTACACTCACGAAGTATTTGAGTGACGCTGTTGGGGTCACAAATGTAATAAATAACCATAAATGTAATAAATTGGTCAAAGGTACAAATGCAATGAGAGTTGACAATAAATGTAATAAAGTGTTTCTTGTACTTTTCTCCTTAAATATAGTGGCTAGTATTTAACTCATCATTTGACTTTTTAAGGACTATTCTATTCGTTAATGTCACATTTCGTGTGTTTCAGTTTTCATAATATTTTGAGTATCTTATTCACTGGACATATATAGATATTTAAAATTTTATATTACACGAACTAAATAGTCCCGTCTTGGATATTTTTATATTTTTCGCATGGGAGGTATGAAACTACCTCAACCCCTCCATAAGCAAAGAATCATGCACAAGGAGCGCGCGCATGCATCGCGTAAGTGCTAAGCGAGGCAAAGAGTTAGAATGGGGAGGAGAACGAATAATGGCAACGTCCAATGGTTTCTAGAATAATCCATTCAGTGAGAGAGGAAGCTCACGCACCAAGCAATAGTCCACCCCACCCCCGAGTCCACCCCCAGCATCTGCATACTCTCCTCTTGTAAATTCTTGAAAATTTTTACTCTCTCGTTCCCCTCCTATTGTCTCTGAATGGTCAAAGACAACTGTGATCAACAACTAACCGGGTGGCCGGGATAGGAAGCACGTATCAAGCTATTTAGGTATTTTTCCTGGACTTTGAGAAGTTATCTCATGGTAAAAGATTGTGCGACTATTTAAACTTGAAATCTGCGATACTACTAGGCTAAGCCGATCAGTGTTGTTTGTGTTTGTCGCGAGCCTATCGTTTTTCGATGGATCGGTCAATGATGCGAAATGAGATACTTCGATTATCTTCATCAAATTTGTACAACTATCAATGCCACCGGTATTTAATTGGTTGATGTAAACTACGTGCAAGCAAGGTCATTACATCATACTTTACGATGGTGTACTACTGGGATGCCAGATTTGTTGCTAACACTGCAACAGATCGTTGGACTGCTAACGCTCTTCTGTTTTTATCTTCCTACAGTAGTCTATATGTTCGTGTAGTCAGTAGAGCGTCCAATGAAACAAGCAGAATGTTTCCATTATATTCTCATGGTTCTAAAATCTTGTTCATACATGCGTTCCCTGTCAATTTGTAAAGGAAGTTTCAGGGTCAAATATCTTAGTCTTATCAATGATTAGCCTACAATATCAACTTGCCACCTGCAGCAGAAGAAAAAGCAAAGAGAGAATAATGTCAGGTAATTTCAAGATCCTTACCTACCAAACACTGATTTAGTGATTACTCTGTTGCTGCTATATAAGCGACCATCTCATTCTTTCACAGTCTAGACACCCTCTTAATCCTCTTAATTAATGGGCAGTTCTCAGTTCAATAAAAAGTATACAACACATGGACGAAGGGGGGGGGGGTTGACATGAAAGATCATGATTCCAGAGAGACTTATTTTCCTGAACAGATTTATCTCTCGCTTGAAGAGTTGCAGACAAATAATCGATGCGTGCTCGCTGAACTGCTCTTCACTGCTCTCAACAATTGGGAGTACTTTATGTTGCGAATAGCCTACGTCACTGACAAAAAAGAGAGATTTTTAGGTGATAGGGAGTAATCTTCGATGCATGCAGTCATTTCAAACCTCACCCAAATATCTTCTTCATCTTGATGAGATATTGCTGTTTGAAGAAAGATTTCTGATGTTTTTCTGGTTCAGAAACAATTTCCAGTTCACTGTTCGTCTAAGTTACAAAATGCCCCGTACAGGTAGGCTTACTACCAACAGATAACTGTGAGAACTCCCTTGTTCTCCGAAGATGTGCCTAATTTGACCTTAATTGAAATTTGACACCAGTGTGGACAATTTATAGTTTTAGATTTTTTGTACTGTCGATTGGAACTTAAAATGCAGTGGGGATTAATGTCATATCTTCTCCGACTATGTAATGATTCTTTTAAGAAAGTCAAGGTTATAGTGACACACAAGGGAAATCCAAGCAGGTGTGCCTGTGTGACATCACATACATCCCACAATGCAATATGTCACTTCTGAAATAGTTATTTCTTCAAAACTCTATAACTTCCCAACGGAAAACGGAAAGTGCTCTGGAAATATGGTTTCTGCCAATGAAGAGAAAAAAAGTTCGACTCATTTATATGGAATATCAATCTTCTTCAATGGCCAATCTCATTGATATACTGTATTCTCGATTGTGGTGAATGTTATAGCACGGAGACGGATTTACGTCCTCATCATTTGGGCTTTCCTGCTTGAAATCACAGTCTTTAAAAAAGTAATTGATCAAGGAGGGAGGAAATGAGAAATGTGATGAAAACGTTTTAATATAAACCGTACGGCAATACGCATGACAGTTGTACCGATAACAGTTCGGCGAAGTCTAACAGTTAAGCCTGAAAAAGTCCTTCGTCGATCGAGGAGTCTACACTTGTCATCATTAAGTTATACAAAAATTTATATGTGGACCGGAGCTATGAGAGTAGTAAATGGGATACGCACAGAAGCCAGCCGCAAACCAACAATCCGTAGATGGCCATTAGCAGATGTATGACGTCATACGTCGCAACATCGTCCAACACACATCTTTCCTAAAAGGATGGTCCAGCCACAACTTTCGCTTTGATATACTTGAGAGGAAGTTAGTCAAAGCATTCTATAGTGAGACTTTCATTCAGTTCCAATGCGTGGTTCTCAAGATGTAATCATTTAAAGTTACCCCCTTAGCTACCAACTGTGAACTTGAAGCAAGCAGAAGTGATACCATCTCCTCACATTGCTGAAGGGTCTTTCGTTTTTCTCGATATTGAATTTTATTCATTTGACCTTGAAAGCAATAGGTGGTCAAATTAAGTAATGGTTATGTGAAGGTCGCAAAATTCTCATACCCTCCATACATTCACATTATAATAGCACTAAGATATTGAAGTATTAAATTTGGTGTAAATTTTTAAAGAAACAACATAACATGCTTTATCAATGTGGGGAGATGACATCACTCCTGCTTGCTTCAAGTAAATGTTCGGTAACAAAATGTGGCAGCTTCAACTGCTCATATCAAGGGAACCACACATGCGAAATAAATGGAAGTTTCACTGTAACTTACTCTTCAACATATCAAAGCTATTTGGCTTGACTATCGTTTTAATTCAATTGATTTTTTTCCATGTTGACCATTTCTATCCTTTCTTTAAAGGGAAATAGGGCGTTTGTTTTACAGAAAACATCCATATTTTTAAAACCAATGTTTGTGGATACAGAATGATAGATTATTCAAAATAAGGAAGGACGGTAGTCCTTTTTTTTCCACGAAATAAGTTTCTCACAGATAGAAACTCAGTTATTTGTTGCTCATTACTAATTTGTTCACCCAAACTTTTCAAAATTCAAATGATTCATCTTCCGTTGCTCATCACATGCATGATGTTTTGAGGAGATGAAGCTTTGACAGGTGTTTATTGATAAGACTGGATGGTTTAACAATGACTAAAGCTATTTCTTTAGTATGTCATGTTGGTGTATTCTAAACGCCCTATTTCCCTTTAACTGCTGTACATTGATTGCTTTCATGTTATGTGTCTTGTTTCTGTATTATGTTTAACTTTTGATATTTTAGGCTTTTAACGTTTATGATTTGTTCCTTTGTCTATCTTTCTCCTATATGTTGTTGTTGTTTAACAAAGGGGGCAAGGGAAGAGCAACTTTGTGTTGACTGGGCTACCCTGGTAAAATAAGATATAAAATAAGTTAAACAATGATAAATGCAACTTGCGAACATTGCACAGGCTGTTATCGTATGTACAGTAGTACTGCTTTGCTTGCTTTACGACTGATCCGTCGTTCGCATTTCAACCCCCAACGGACCGTCCCCTTCTGCCCTTCACGACTACCAACACCAAATATTACATGGGCATTTTTTCTTGCTGTTTAACCATTATGCTGGTAGCGCCTCTTCGGCGGCAGCCCCAATATGGCTGCCGCCCCGTTTAGTTTTTCGTATAAGCGAGTAGCTGAACGATAAAACTAACCATGTGCTATGCGTATTGACTTATTAACACAACGTCCTACTTCGAAACAGAGTGGATTTAGCATGAGTAAGTTTGCTCAAATATAGCGTGGAAGCTAAAATGTTTTAGCGACATTAGCCAGTAGAGAATTTCGACCCCATTAACGTCTTAATGTTACATTCTAAAAACCTCACGAACTTTTTATCTGTCTGGTCTCCAACTCTGATTCGAGTTAAACCAAATTTACGGGGTTAACAATCTCGTTGGGGTTGCCAGACGGTACAGACCAATAGGAAAATAAAAGTCAATTTAACACCACACGATGTACAGGGAGACCTGGCGAAGAAGGTCATGGTGTTCCTCACATACTGTACTTCCATATGGTCATTATATCATAGAGTGGTGTACAAACTAGTATCAGGATGTAAAATTAGATCCAGAATACATGTAGACTTACATTATATACTAGTGCCCCACTGAGAGGTTGCATTGCGTCAAACCGAGTGCCATATAGAGCTTCCGTAAGACAAACCATGACGTTCAAACCGCTAGTACTTATTGAAGAGAGTCAGCCCCCCCCCCACCTTACCGCCACCCTTCATTTGACTGCCGAGTGGCGACCATTTAGTTACTGGTTTGTGGAATAAAGTGGAGAGTGTTTTGAGACAAATGAGGACAAAGTTCCAAACTTGAGGTGTCTCCCTCCAGACGTCGTCCACACTTCGAGTCAACTTCACACACTCGATAAATATATGGCTCAGACAGTTTTAGGGACAGACCCCAAGAAGTGTAAAAAACAACACAAATGGTGACCATTATTCTAGGTTGTTTCAGGGCAAATGCTGACTGCGCTTTGCCGCTTTCTTCAACAATAGTTTCCTTGCATGGTGTGTCCTCGGTCTATTGCTGACGAGGCCGATGGATTGGGATTTGAGATGTAAACGAAAAATGTATGTATTTATATCAACACCTTTTTTAAACGCTTTACATGTGCACGATGGCACTATGCTATATCAAGAATTTTCATTCTTTTCATTTCAATTGTTGGTGACTAATATCTATCGTTAGGAGACTGGGCAGAATACACAATTGCTCGAGTGACTTTTCTGTCTACTCTCTCTAAACTGATTACTTTCTTTTTGTTTTATTTTACGTATTAAATTATGCATACATTTCCTGCTTGATTCAATGAAGCAGTCCTCTACCACACACCAAACAATAAAGTATCTTGTAATTATTGGCATCCCCTTTGATAATTTACGGACCCAGTCCTAAATTGATAATGATATTATGTTAAATGAATGGGAATAAATTAAATTAGGCTAAACTGAATGACTACTTACCAGTCTCAAACATCAAAAAATACTAACATCACAATCACATTGCAGAACCGACTAAATTCTTTCACAAATTGACTTTTATCGATGATTCTTCAGAACAGTTGTTAGCAGACTTACCTCCTCCGCACGTACGTAACTTCGTTTCGCCGATTTTCGGTAGACCGTTAACTTTCCTTTCGTTGTTTATCTTCCGTAAGGTGCAAACGTCGTCGTACAGGTTACCGTCTGCTCCACACACGGAGTCCCTCTCAAAACAGACACACGTCCCTGCTTCACCGAACTCTATCCTGGCTTGGAAGTGAAGCATATATCTGGCACAGAATAAACCCTTGCCGCAAATTCCGTCAGCCCAAGAGAATCCCCCACATCTTTCCCCTAGGCCGGAGGCGCAAACTTTGCAGCATCCGCAAGCGTCCCTGGTGACCTCTCTGCTGGGACATTGTGCCTGCCGTACCTTGGGGCACGCGGTTCTGTCGCAGGTCGGACAGCCCTCTGTCAGGAGAGGGGGCCGTTTGGAACGCCTGCCGGCTTCGGCCCCGGAGAGGCAGATGACAAAGCAAATCACCACGAGGAGTCTCATCTTTCTTGGCAGCTTGTCAAACAGCTTCTGTGGTCACCAGAGGGATGAGGAGAAATCAAATACCCGTAAGACGAACTCGACTTTGTACGGACTCCTGCGGTGTTGGAATGACGCGACGTCAACGGCAATTTCGAAAGTGCGACCGTGAGAAGAGACCCGTGAAAGTAATACTGCTGGCGAGATTTAGCAGACGACAGTGTGCCTACTTTAGCTACTACAATAATGTGGCATTATAATAACGATATCGTTCTTGTAACCGAAGAGGTGAACCCTCGTCTAATTGTTATTTCACCCAGGGAGCAATTGTGCCAAGAATTCTAGTGTTATAACTCTTAAAGCATTATCTTGCGATGGCCACAAAAGGTATCCAAGTGGAACCACTGGAGAACAAATACATCCATAAAGTTTTTGTGTTTTGTTCACACGTGGTAAGACTCTGTGGTCAGTTAACTGTGAGATAGTATCCCAGTAACATAAGCCTACGTTGGTTTGCTGTGTGGTTTGGTTACTGACTATGGCTGGGAAGTGTTTGCTATAGCATGGATCGAACAATCGATAGCTAGTCTGAAAACATTATTTGAAAGCATATTCAATGGCCGGCTAGGGATTGTCTGCAGTTAAACATCGACAGTTATTACATTGTCTGAGGGTAAGGTTCACTTGGAAAATGTTTGGTAACTCAAATACCGACGAAGGCTAATGACCTTATAGTAATAGATTACACAAATGTGGGCACACCCAGCAAAGATTCGGGAATTTGTCCCCCTCAACTCCGCTTCGATACAGAAAAAAATAACAATAACCAGATGCATTGGCTATTCAGTATAAAGTAGTACATACGGTATACATGCTGATTATTGTTTGATGCTTTTATTCTCGATGCGAACTCGTCAGAAAAACATGAAAAATTCCAGCCGAAAATCAAGTCAGGAAATAATGAGATGGTACTTTTTGATTAATTCACACTGCCTTTGCAATGACAATACAAGATACCATTTAAAAACTGAAAAAAAAAAGTTGCAATAAACCTCAGCCACGAAATGCGCTGCATGAACGCAGTCAGTTTTAACTATCTCAAGGATATTCACTAACATTCGGAAGATAAAACTTTACTTTTTATCAAAAACGAAAATGTAAGGAACACTTTGGAAAAGATTAAAAAGTATTATAAAGTTCATCAGTGCACCTTGGATATTGAGTTAAAGAGATTGACCATGATACTTCATAAAAAATAGGAATATTTTTCTCTCTTTGTTGGTGAAAACCATACCTCAGTAGCATAATCCGTTTGGCAGTTATGAATTTTTAAAGGAATATCAATCTCAAAATTCTACGTGTGATCGTGGGAAATCACCAATGATGTCAGCTAATTACATATCCTTTGTACTTCTTTATCATTTTGACTGTCTTGAAAGAAAAATTACGAAAGTTTGAGAGATGTGACCTTAAGTTCATAAGGTTTACGGTAAATCTACAATACACACATTCTTCATCATTTCACTAGTGTCGAGTTTCAAGGTTAGATAAGCGTTTCAATTTCAAAGTAAAACAGAGACGTCTTCTAATAATTTGCCGCTGTTACCGGCATTTTGGTAACATTTCCTGACCGGAGAAATTTGTCTCCTCGAACAGCAGTATTTTGAGTTAGGAACCAGATATTGACATGAAATTTGAAGAGTCAGAGGCATTTGACAAATTATTCTCTTTCGTTTTAAAGCTGGAATATGAGATGAGGCAATAGCCTCGTCCTCTACCTTTGTTCTTCGTCACTGTTTCAGGGAAGAGAAAGTGTGTGTGTGTGTGTGGGGGGGGGGGGGGGAAGATCACCTGTCACAAAATCTGAAAGAGAACTACGAACTCATCTTCCAGATATTTGAATATGAAAATTGTCTCAACGTTTTTGCTGGCCCTACAAATCTCAGACTCTCCAAGAAAGCTTAGCAGTCAAACACCGTTACTTGAAATCAAACAGACCAATGGGAATGGATATGAATATGCATGTATGTAATATGCATGTATGAATATGTATGTATGGGGCTTAAGCATATATTTTTTTTGGGGGGGGGGGGCTATGAAACATTCCGCGGAATTTGGCTTTCACTGACAAACTTTCAACTCATATTCCAGCTTTAAGAACCCCTTCATTTTTCAGTGAAATATTCCTTTGCGAGGCTTAAACAGTATGAGATGTCTATAGCCACCAATCAGGCATTACCGGTCGCATAAAAAGAAACCGCCTCGTAGTAGTTTTTATCACCAGTTCTTGATGATGCAACCAGCAACTCTTTTATTATGTTCTGTGCACAACCAAGGACCTGGCCACTCTCAGTGCATGCAACTCATGCAACTAAAACGCCGTGTTCTCTTCCGAGGCCGGACGAAAATGCTTTGTTACAGACATTTTAAAAAACAAAGGGTTCTTGTGAATGTACAGAACTACTTAGCCTACAATGGACAAAAATAATTACAGCCACAAAGTATACACATCGGTGATTGTTTTAACACCTTTGGGTGATTACAAAGGTCATTGAAGGCTGTTAAATGGTGTTTACTTCTTTCTTTAACGATGTTTGTGGTCTTGTTTTTCAAGAAACTCCTAATGACCCGAGGTCATCAATCAATTGCATTTACGGTTTTCCTTAATTTGCTACATTTGTAAATTGTTAGTCACCTACAGCCGTAGATTGCATTTTTCACCATAGAAATATTAGAGTGGACAGTTGGAGTGCCTTTCATTAGGTCTTACCATTGAATGCCATATATTGCGGGCATCATCTTGGAAAAAGGAACATAACAAAAATAAGTATTATAAATGTACTTACATGTGCGTATTTCACTTAAAAACACGATGAAGAAAATCACTCAGTTGACAGTCACAAAAAAAAAAAAAAAAATGAATTGTTTAAAACAGAAACAAAAAATTTGTTGGAAGATTTAGATACACGCGTCACTTGTAGTTCTAACATGCTCACTGACTCATAAGTGTAAGATGAGTTATGAAGATTCCAGTTTCTATTACCAACAGTACATATCACCTTAAAGTTCAACAGCCAATGTTAAATTATTTGTCCACTATGAGAGCATAGACCATACCGACTTTATAAATTCCGGTTGGACTCAAACATATAGACAGACACTCACCCACCCACACATATAGATATTTAGGTCATAACCAATAAGACTAAAGACTTCATCAACATAAATATCTAGAACTGAAAATGAACAAATGCCGAGAAGTTACAGTGGTTGTTTGTTGTGTAGTTGGTAACGAGGACGATGATGATTCTTGTGGTGATTACGGTAATGATTAACTTGTTGATGATGATGATGATGATGATGATGATGATGATGATGTTGATGATGATGATGATGATGATGATGATGATGATGATATGATGATGGTGATGATGATGATGACGATGATCATAGTGGTGTTGATTGTCACTAATAATGATTGTGATGATAATGATATTTATGGTAATAATGGTGTTGGTTAGGAGGATGGTGGTATTGATGATTTTGATGTTGACAGTTATGATGATGGCCAGTGATGAGGATGGAGGGATGGTCAGTGATGATGATGGCTTAATGGTAACGAAAGACATGTTGATGTTAGTGAAGAGGATGGTGGTATAGTGATGATTTTGATTATTGATCATGATGATGATGGGGGTGATGTTCGGTGATGATGATGGTGGTGAGGATTGTAAGGATGGTGGTGATAATGATTATGAGTATCTTGATGATCTGATTTCTGACGAGTGTTGCTGGAAATAAACATTAATGAGACCGCACAGACAATTACGCTATACCATTATAGCCCATTCGTCTCACATTTTCCGAACACGTTGAATGATTGCGCAACCTCAACCATGTTCAGTGGAAGCAGGGAGATATGCCACGAAAACTTCATTGTAGAAGTCACCATCAATCAGAATTCCATGACACAGGTACGATATCAAGTGTTGGTTAAGTAATGCATGTGCAAACATTTAAGGTAAACGACTTTACAAGCATTATGAAAAAAGGCAAAATATACCATTTCGCATTTAGGTCGATTTAACAATGACTAAAACGGAAGACCGTCCCTCGGCATTATCAACGAGCTAAATAAACAAGCAATCGGCTACCCAATGATTGGTGAACTGGTCAATATTGATAACGTCAGAAACCCATGGTGTGTACGCCATTTACATTAAAATTGCGAAGCTTACACTGGCAATCTACTCGGTATTAACCCTTAGGAACAACACAGGAATAAAACACACCCACACAAAGCAAAGTAGCAAACACAAAATGTTCTTCAGAAACTTTTTAGAAGTGGTGGCGACATCCGAAATTTAATTTGACATCCAGAGTACTTACTACGACGTTCTTTTGGTGGCATACTCATATTAATTGATCTATTGACTTACAGACTAAATCGTAAAAGTACTGTGGTTTTCAAGGACCTTGTGGGAGTTTTCGCTACGTATGGGCTACCACTCTATAGGAAACTGACATTTTGAACATTATGGTACTTACAAGTTGCCGACCTTTGGTGGTGAGGCTTTACGCTAGAGGTCAACAAACTTTTCGACGTTAGTGAAGAGGTTTTACCCAATTTTTTTCCTCTGCCGGCCTAAAATGATGTAAAATGCCATAACATCGTCAAAATTACATCGATTGCCTCGCTCTTCAAACTTCATGCTATCGGTACTTCAACCAGCCTGCTTTGACATCCAAATCACAAAAGACCCACCTGTTTTTGGAAACATATTGAAAAAAGAAAGATTTTTAGGGCCTTTCACCTTGAACACTTGATCATTTGCGGAGAAATCCTCCAATTGCTACATAGGGTAATGGTACCTTTTGATGACAGAATCCGGAAGAGGAAGCGAAAACACAGACGGTGACGTGTTAAACGAAAGTCTCTAGTATCATAGAGTTTTTGCTAATATCTATATATCAATTACTGAAGGAACATTGCCATATTTGGTTTGTATTGCATAATTTTTAAGGCAGAGGTTCCTTACTTTCAACATTAAAAATAATTGTAAGGTTGCCGACTGACATCGTTATTGTAATGAAGTTATACCCAAGATAAAGGACCATTTGTGTTCGAAGTGTTCGTTAGCTTTTGTGTGTATGTCACTGGTTATCACTGGTTTTACTTGTGATGGTATAGTGTCTAAAATAAGAGTAATAGTTCCATGGTTTGACTGTCTGGTTTTACGTAGTGTCAGGGAAATAATTTATACATGTGCATGGAGCGGTAGGGAGCCATGGAGACACCCGATTTTCCTGTTAGATTTCGCAAAACCAGGGAGGTGTAATTGAGAATAGGATGCAACTTCAACCTTTAAACGGTTGCCTGTATAGCGCTCAAGTGCCCGTGTTCGTTTAGTGGTTAGAATTAGTCCCCTTCAGTTTGCTCGGTAAAGCAGATACTTGGGAAAGTGACTAAAGACTGCATGGGTCCCTAGGATGGGGACGTTAAAAGTGAGCAGGTCTGGGTTTGCATTGGCGATAGAGGGTCTCATCCCCTGCCTCGTTATCCGTTATCTGTTATCCTCTGGACACTTGGTGAGCGTCCTTGTCGGTGAGAGTCCTTGGAGGGTCGATATAGACTTTCTGATCCTCAAACTCTCAGACTCTCAAATTCCAAATAAAAATAAATGAATAAATAAAAAACTCACTACTTACAGATTTAGTGGACTTAAAAGGTATTCTGTTTAATCAATATAAAAGATCCATGTCGTCTGCGCCGTCGTAAATTAGATCGGAATTCGGAAAAAATGACGTAATGTAACTTGCTGAAGTGAACAAGTGAACACCTTCGGCAACTTTCGAAAGACTGCGGACATTGATTAAATGCTGTAGTAAATAAAAAGTATAATATTTGGATTAATCAAATTATTAATTTCGATGTACAATTTAAAAAAATTAAGGTGGCCAGAAGGGCTTTTGTACTGTGCAGGTATGGTGAACATGTAACAGCTTAGAATCCAGTACTATGGATCGGAACCACTTTCTTAAAGAGCGCCCCCTCTCAACGGTTTCTTCAAAGTTTCAAAATGTCTTCCTTCGAGCGGCACTTTCAATCTTTCCGACGGTCCTTCCGTCGTAGAAAACGAAGTCTGGCACCAGTTCCAGAAAATATCCAACCAAAGAGAAGAAAAAGTTTAGAAGCTCCGTTGAAGCTATCTAAGCGGGTAAGAATGTGAATCAACACAATGAGTAAAGTAGAAATTGTGTTCGCTAATTCAGCATATAGGACCCAATGATGAATGAGTACATCTGTTACTTAAGGATAGTGTTATTCAACGTTAGGCCTAACTTTGTAACGTTAAGCTACTGTTAGTGTTAGTTACTGTAATTAGTTTCAATGATTTTCATAGCCTAGGCCCCATTATGGACTCCGTCGCAGTGTGATGTCCAGGGTTGTCACCAGACCATTTTGAGAGCCGGGTAATTTGTGATCACCGTCCTGGGAGAGGGGTCTAAGGGGACCTCCCCTTTGAAAAATTTTTGCAGGTTGGAGAGTGCTTAGGCCTAGATGTAAAAATAAATGGTGCACTCTAGATTATAAATTATGAATTCCGTACTTTTGCTTTGACTAGTGCAGAAATGTTTAAGCTTACTTTGCCGTTTTGTGGTAAAAAAGAAAGGATAATCACTCAGAATTCTAAAGAAATCTAACAATTTTATTCAGTTAAGATACGAAATTTGTGCCTGGCGGTGATGCTGAAATTGACGGCGAGTGCCGGGCGGAGATTTTGAGAGCTGGGTAGCACTGCCTGGTACCGCCCAGCATGGTACAACCCTGGTGATGTCACACTCTAATGTTTCTGGCCTAGTCCGCAGGCTTCCCCCACAAAGTACTACTGGCCTAGGCTATGCCTATATATCAGTATACCTACAAAGTATAAGGTAAGACTACTAAGACACTACTTCCATTTCTAAGTAATGGTACAGTACAGTAAGTACTTAACTTAGGTGTACAGTTTCTGCCTAGGCCTAGATAAAAAATTGCCTAGGACCTATCACTGACAAAATAAAATATTACCGGAATCAGTTGAAATGCCAAACTGAAACATTTGTCTGCTTATTGGTATAACTACCAGGTTTGTATTTCTTCTTTCGCTTACGTTATGGTTGAGACGTAAATGTGAACAAACTTGAAGTAGGCCTAGGCAAATCGCCAGTTGAACATAATAATACACTCAGTTGAACTGCATAGACCCAAATGACGTTGCACTTTTTTCCTTTTTAACAAATGTTTGATTAATCACATTCAAATTTGTAAGTTTCAGCCAAGGTATTGAGAGATACTGTAGGGTTACTTTTTGTACAATCCTGCAGTACTCGCCACAAGCAGCTGATGCACAACAGCGCACTGCAAGCGTACCGTACGTACAGAATCCACTTAAGCAGCGTGGCGATCACATTTCATGGTGGCCGTAATACAAAATTACTATGTAGCATACTGTCTACAACATTGTGGCACAAGATGTGCAGTGTCGACTGGTGCGTGTATGTTCATTAATACTGTTGATTTACGTCATTACTATCATGGCACATGTTCGTTCATTGGTGTTGTGAACTTGTGATGGGCTTACCCAGTACAAAGCTGTTGTCGGCAAATGTTTGACTATACTTTGGAACTCAGCATGTCGGTCATTGCTTTCAGTGTTTTTGTCCGCCACTTGCAGAACATGGGAATACATGGAATTTATTTAAGTAAGCAGTGGTTTATTTTTAGTACGCTGGCGCACTAGCGGACCGCAAATTTCCAATCCTGTGTCCCATCCCCTCTCTTTGGTGAGGTCAAGATTGAAAGCTAGGAATATGCTAAAAGTTTACTGAATATATTTGTGTATTCGGATTTTTGAACGGAAATTGGTACATGGACACCCTGAACTGTACCTCAGAACCTGAACACCTACTGTAGGCCTATATACAGAACTTGGCCTATTTTTACATCCTTAACTTTTGCTGACTACAAACCTTATTTCACCCTCTTAATCACAACCTTTGCTAATTACAAACCTTATTTAACCGGGCTCTAAATCACATCTTTCGATATAATAGTACTCTTGATGCACCTTTGAGCCCAAATGTATCCATAAAATCCATCCTAGGAGTTATTCGTACAAGTTTGCCATTTACAAGGTGGTGCGACAGGATCGAGAAAATTGGTCAGTCGTCTGGAGCAATATGAGCACCCAGGGAAGGTCTGATATTCACCTGTGCTGCAAACATTTGTTCTCTTTGCACCCCTTGTATAGTAGTGAGTTAAAAGCCAGCCATGCTGAGTGTTCATATTTCTCTGAACAACTGGCATGACTTTTTAGCTGAATATATAACTGTGATCAGCAACATTTATGTCTAAAACATGGAGACCTACACTACAATCCTGGACAAAATACCTTGGGACACCCTGCTCCTCCTTTCAACATTGGCTATAGGATTACTGTTCAAAGTGTACATTCACTCCTATAGCGCAACATGGGAAAGGGGCGAGGGTTTCATGTTATCCCATCACCTGAAATTTAGTATTTGCAACATATGACAAAGTGTCCCAACAATTTTGTCCAAGATTGTAGTTATAATTTCAACAGCTCGGCTACTGTACTTGATGCCAATTTTACTGCAAGTTTAAAAAGCACCAAGACATCATTTGAGTAGCTTGTACCTGCCACTGCACAGTGACATTCTAGGTTATTAAAGATGTGAAAGCAAGAATTTTGAAAAAACAAAAAGTCCAACCATACACCCACGACCGTGCTGCTGCCCTTATTTCTCCTCTGTATGCAATGTGCAAGCAGCTGTTACCAAGACTTAGTAATTGACGCTTAATGTTGTGTGGACATTGGTTGTGGAAATTTCTGCTGTAATCCAATCTGGGTTTCCTATGTGTGCTGTAGAACATGGTCAATCAAATCATAGTAAATTTGAAGGACTAATGTGTTGGCAGAGTCACAGTAGTGTATGTACTGTGAAGGGTAAGGGTTGATTGTAAGATATTACTGGTCGCTATTTTCTGAAAAAAAAAAATAATGTTGGGTAAGCAACCACAGATATCAGTCATGACTAGACCAGGCCTTGCGTGCATTTACTGTACTTCCATATTTGCAAACAGTGCACGGATACCTTGAAATGTCAAACATCGTATTTAAGTAGTTTCTTGTACTGTTTAAGACCTGCAATGTTTTTGAAACGTCTCTTAAAGCTGCTTCCAGTAATTTGGATAATGAAGCAACAAAAAGATAAAGATAGACCGGTTTTTAAACCCCAACAACTCAACAAATCAACAAAGATAAAGATAGACCGGTTTTTAAACAACAACAACTCAACAAATCAACAAAGATAAAGATAGACTGGTTTTTAAACCCCAACAACTCGTCTTGTTCAACACAGTTTCTTTTTGGATGAAAAAGTTTTTGTTAGCTCTTGACAGGTTGCCAGGTTTCCAATCTGACTGTGTGCCTGTTACTCTACTTGACCTATTTTTCCTCGAGCAAAGTATTTGCATTTCTTTGCCTAAAACAACCAATCATTGTATTTTCACCTGTTTTACGGTGCTTAACCTACTTCAAATGCAGTCTGCTTTTGTGCAAGTAGCTCATAAGGAAAGCACAATAACCTCCTTACATTTGTATTATAATGTGCAATGTTTTAAGCATGCTGAGTAAGAGGGAAAGTTTTGCAGTTGAGCACAGGTTTGAAACCTTGATCATAAATTCATAATGTGGAAAACTGTTGCTGTTATATCAATGTTTATTGAACTTTTTAATTGCAAAACTTTAAATTCGTCATTGTTAATGAACAGTGACTGTCACTCACTTTGTTTCAGTTTTAAACAAAAGAAATGGGTGTCATGTTTCTGTCGGATGGTGAGTCGCAACTGGGGTTGGGTGGTACCAGTAAGAACCGATGCTGGTACTTTTCCCTATCTCGGTATCGGTACTAGTAATAGTATAACCCTCCGTGCCCACCCCTGGATTTCCCACAAGTGTTGCGTATTGAAGAAGAGACTCCTACCATAGCTCAATGCATCACTGTATTATTTGTTGTATTTCCTTGCCACTGCTGGCTGGCTTTTTTGTGCTATATCAATGTTTCATCGAACTTTTTAATTGCAAAACTTTGATTTCGTCAGTGTTGAAAGGATGGTCGTGCCTTATACTTAGCTTTGACGTGTACAAGGGTAAGTTAATCCTACCATTCTTGTGAAACTTCCATTCACTTCCCACGTGTGGTTCTCGAGATACTATCAGTTGAAGTAACCCTCCTTTGCTACCAACTGTGCACTTGAAGCAGTGACATCACCTCCTCACATGGCTGAATAGTCTTTTGTTTTCTTTCTTATTGAATTTATTATTTTAAGCTTGAAATCAATGCGTAGTCATGGTCAGCTTAAGTACTGGTTAAATGTAAAGGTTGCAAAACTTTCATACTCCTCAAGTCCTCATACATTCACATTATGATAGCACCAGATATTGAAGTATTAAATTTGGTGTAAAGTTCAAAGAAAAACATAAAATACTTTATCAATGTGTGGAGATGACATCATTCCTGCTTGCTTCAGGTTACTGTAACTGTCGGTAACAAATATGTCAACTTCAAACTGCTCATATCTCGGGAAACACATGTGGGAATTGAATGGAAGTTTCCATATAATATTCGGTTTAACTCACTCTTCAACAAATCAATGCTGTATTTGTGGGTAGACCATCCTTTTAAAGAGCAGTGACCATCACTCACTTTGCTCCTGTTTTGAAACATAAGAAATGGGTGTCATGTTTTTGTTGGATGGTGAGTCGCAACTGGGGTCGTGCGGTACCAGTAAGAACCGATGCTGGTACTTTTCCTGGTCTCAGCATCGGTACTGGTCACGATGTCGCCCTCCATGTACCCGTGCATTTCTGAAAAGTTATCTTGGACAAATTGATCCACTCAGAGTCTCAGACATGTATTAAAGATCACCCATCCACATTCAATATTCAGCATAAGTTGAAGAGAAATTTTCATATCGTTAAACTTGGTCTCATTTCTTATGCACGCTCAATTTTTGCTAAGTCATAGGAAAAGAAATGTTGACATTTTTCCACAAGAATCTACATTCTGCCTATCCTACAGTATGTTAAATATCAACTGGAAAAATATAACTTAGGCCTGCGTATACAATCTTTTCGCAAAGTGACTTTGGATGACATAAGTACAGTAGCTTGCACTTCTGCAATTACTGTAAATGTTTATTCATAAGAGGAGAGAAATTCTGAGAAACAACTTTTAGCAAAATATCGATGTATAGCGTGTATCAAATTGTTTGTGAAAAGTTCACAAAATTACATAGGCTGACATACTTTGTCTCCAAGTTTTATTCCTAACGTTAAACTTAAGGTACCTAGGCAGTGAGTCTAATGTAACTGTGCTAGGTAAATTAGTTACAGAACAGTGTTGTAAATTATACCGCAAAACTTTACGTGGTTGATACAGAGTAGCCCTGACACCTAAAACTAGCTTAAAAATTATTGCTTAAGATAAATATACTGCCGATTTGTGAATATAAGTTAATTTGGTAAAATTCTGTCACTTTTCATAGGCCTGTCATAAAGGTAGGCCCTATTGAATCTTAACTGCCACTAAGACTGCAATAACTTTAATAGAGCCATTGAAATAAATACACAAGAATGACATTGTGCTTGGAGCAACAATTGGAGGACACATTGGGTACACATGCATGGGAAGGAAGAGGACTGTTTTGTCTCGAATACAATGCAAAGATGCTGTTATCATGTCTTTCAAAAAGGATCAATAAGTTCATGCAGTTGAACGGAAAATGGCATCAAATAGCCAGCTGTTGCAACCCTCCCTATACAGTAAACACTACTTTTCACTTATGAAGTACTGTACTGCCCTCTCATTCCCGCTACTGAAGATGTGCAAGTTCCTGAACAGGAAACCAGTTTAAAGATGTATTGTTGAAGTTAAAATAATGTAGTGCTGTACAGTTTAGATTCTGTAAGTAGTAAAGTACTGCAATGTCAGCAAATCTCTGATGACAAGGCATGAGTAATTTCGCTCTGGCAGTTCTGATGTAGTGTATAAACATTTTTTATCATGCAATTTACTGATAGTACTTTGAGGAAGTAGTGTGCAAAATTTGAAAAGTGAATCATTTTCAGTTTGTTCTTTGCTATTAATGTAGCATGCAGAGTTCGATACAGCCCTGTTTGGATCTGATGTTCAGTGATGAAACCTGAACAGTAGTTGTTACAAATGGTAAGTATTTTACTGATTGTACTATATTCATCAAGTTAATTTTCATATTTGCTGAATGAAAAATGTTTTGCTGAATGAAAGATGTTTTGCATAATTAAACCCTTTCTGGGATTGTGAAAAGTGAAAAAAAGGGAAACCAGAATTCATCACACATTTACATACAAAATCATGTCGTAGACTGGTAAAAAAAATCTCATATATGATGTTGAGTTTTCTCATTGGTGGAGAATTCCTTTAAGTTGATCCCATTCTCAGCCCTATTATTGGAGATGCTGATTTGACTTGCAGGGGTCCTGAGTGGTTGTTTTCTTCAGAATCTGTTGCCCTCTTCATTTCTTCCCACATGTGCTTGAAGTCGAAGATGTGTACACGTATTGTGTACAGTACTGTGTATCGTCCGATACAGTAGCCCTGTGACTGTACACTTTACAGTATTCTTCAGTATTTGAGTTTTTACAGTAACTGTACTGTAGTATGGATCATCTTTTAATGACAAATCTATCTAGCTACTTCAGCATTACAAATCTCTCATGTATGCCAGATAATAGCATTTAATACTGTACAGTACCATGGCATGTAGGATGAAAAATAGTATTCAGTAACTGCAGGGATACTGTAGACAGTAGCGGTAATGTAATGAGCACAGAGGATGTGAACATATTGTAGAAATGATGGTAGGCAGGTTGGTGGCAGTGGGTAAAGAAATAGGAGTGGACATGTGTAGAACTGTAGTAGACTGATAAGGTAGATGTATGAATAGTAGTGATGAACAGTTTAAGCAGTAGTAGATGAGGGATGATGGTGGACAAACAAGTAGTTGTGGATGTAATATTGGTAGATGTACAGTGGTGGATAAAGGAACATTGGTAAATGAAGTCATAGTGGATAATGTGGGATAGTGGACTATGTAGGGTAGTTTATAGTGGAGATGCAGTGGTTGATGTATGAGCTGTGGTAAATAGTCTTAACTCTGTATTGGTAGATACAGAAGCAAATTTGGTAAACATAGGAATAGTAGACAGTAAATACTGAAGTAAAACTGAAGATTGGTGGATATACTGTAGAAGTACTGAAGTGGATGTAGGGGCAATGCTCAAGAAGTTAGGATAGGAGTAGTGGAGAACTGCTGTGGTGTAGTCCTGGTAGATACAGTAGCAATGGTGGATATAGGAGCAGTAGTGTGTATAGGAGCAGTACCTACAGGATCAGGATACACATAGGAGCAACCTTGGCTTTATAGGAGCAGTAGTGTGTATGTGAGCCTGAGCAGTACATACTGTAGTGTATAGAAGCAGAAACTAGTGTTTATAGGATCAGTGGGGGATGTAGTCGAGCAGTTTGGAAAAGGAGCAGTAGTGGATATAGGAGCAGTGGTTGATATATACTATAGGAGCAGTAGTGGATATACATGAGGAATGATGGATGTAAGAGCAGTGATGGATATAGGAGCAGTAGAGAAGTATTGTAAGGGAGGAAAGGGCATAGCTGGGACAGTACTGCTCTGTACGTTGTTACTGTATGTTGGTAACTTTCAATTAATAGTGGCTGGCATTTGTCACAGAGTGTGTGCAGTGTGTATTACTTGCAATTTGTGAGTTTATTAATCCCATCGATAAAAGTGATTAGGAGAACTACGTATGTGGCTAAACATAAATACATTGAACATAAATCTTTCCATGAAGACCAATTGAGCCTTCGTACAAGTAACCTCCACTTGTGATGCATACAGTAGAACACACTGTCCAGATTTTGTTTGTGTTGAAAACTTGTGAATGTATGATTTCCCGGGAAGTCGAGCAGGCCACAAAAATAATCTCACCCCCAAGAAAAAAGAAAATGCTTTTAGAATCGCAAAGACGGTAGTCAGACTATTGCAAAGTAAATATTTTTCATGCAATTACATACGTGGGAGTTGTAGATTGAGGGTATTAAATGTGCTCCCTATTAAATTCCAGTCCTGGTCGCTCTTTAAGCCTGTTGCCATGCTGTGCAGAGAACCTCCTACTTGGTCATTATCCTATTGCCCAGAAGGGATCTTTTTGAAAGGCTAATAAGAGTCATATTTTCCTCAAGTTTGCCTCCAAAATTTGAGCTTCTTTTCAGAAAGGATTTGTGACCTTTATAGGGTCACATGGGATGGAGTTGTTGTGGAAGTGCCCAGCTACAGTATTACCAATCAAGACTAGTTGCACCAAAGAAAAAACTCCCACTCTCCTTCTTGCAAATCGAACTCCTTTGCAACCGGAGGAAAATCTGATCGTAAACTCACTGCTCTTGAGAAAAGTAATCTGGTATTACTTTCAGGGAAGTTGGCAGCAAAATAGTGGAAAAAATGGGTCATTTACAACTTTGTTGGAATTTTGGACGCCTTCACAGAGACGGCGTTAATAGTTGTCACCGAAATGGAAATCTGGACTATGTTTTTGTTGCTAGGGGGTATTTTGGTTGTTGCTGAGAAGCAGTCTAAGGAGGGCTTAAGAAAAGAAGAACTGATGTTTTGAAATATAACATGACTGACGAGAGGAATTGCGTGTGTAGTACAGTAGCACAAAGTGTGCACTGGATGGTACAGTATGACTGACCTTCAGTAGCTCTTCCAGTGAGTTGCAGGGAACGTGTTGCAGCCTGATACTAGCCGTCTTGTAGTCGCTGTATGTCTACGGTGTTGCAGGTCGAGTTACTGCTCCCTGGCATATGGCTTTAAATTCAACCACATGTTTGATTGTTTATACATAAAACTTCTTAGTAATTGTTTCAATCTGGTATATCACTCACAAATTGTTATCATCGGAATGAAAAGTTTGAAGGACGCATCGCCCAATCTAGGAAGGATGTAAACAAGATGCGGTCCTCACATTCCCATAGATATTGAGGTTATTTGTAGCTATCCTGTATCTGTTCTGTCCAGCCAGCTCACACTTTCAAGTGGGTCAGACGTGACCACGTTCAGTGATGGGATTTTCAATCGTTTGAGATTTTGCTCTTTGGACATTTTTCAGTGGAAATCATCATTTGGATTTTTAAGGAGCTATATTTACACTCGTTCTACAGATACCTGCAGATTGTGTTGATAATGTTGATTGTTTATTGTGATCTCAGTTTCCTAATTTTGGAACAAGTTACCAATTGCCTTTGTCCATGGTCAGTGATTAAAGATCTGTTTTCTTTCAATATAGACTGGATTTTTTGAAAATAGTGTGAAAAACTTGTTGACTCACAAGTGGTTGCTCTTTTCCTTGAGTCTCGTGTAGACCCGTATGGCAAGATTTCTGCACAGGAATGATTTATCAGACCAGTAAAAACTGAGGAGAAGGCCTGACTACAGTGGTACTTCTGCATTTGTTGCTATTTAGAAGTTAGCATTCTCTGGTCCACATCTTGGAGAAGTTAAAAAAAGGACACTTAACGTTACGGTAACTTGTCAAAGGTTGCAGGAGTCTTGTTTTGTACAGGTGTCTCGACTCATTTTATGCTGTCCAGATAGGGTGGTAATCGATCCTTCAGGATGGTCCACATGGTCGTACAATGATACACGACGGATACCTGCCGACCCTCCTGCTCATTCATCAGAAGAAACCATACCAGGTAACAGAGATAAAGATGACAACTTTTAGGTGCTGTGTACAAGTACCAGAGTTTTAAAGCAGCGTATCCAAAGAGTTTGTGGAAGGGTCATGGAGGGTCACACCTGGGCCAGATTTAAGCGTGGGCCAATGGAGCGTGTACCCATGGTTCCCCAAAACAAGGAAACTCCCACAACATTACATCAGGTGTTGTTGGTACAGTAGTTCCCTGATTACATTATTGTATTTTGGGGGATAGAGTATTACAGATTGATTTCATGTGTCTACTGTCCATCAGTAGGCAATATATTGGATGGAGTTCATTTTGAGTGGAGGAGGAAGGTGGACTGAAAGTGTCCACAATATTTGCTCTCCTTTTGTTACTTGCAAACTAGTTTCTGTAGTCTCATGGAAAACTATTGTCAAGGGAGGCCTATACCTGTGCCCAGGGCACCCCCAAAGTTAAATCCAACCCTGCATCACATACAATATGGTAAAGTACTTTTGACCATTTTATTTCCACTGTTGCCCTGGCTTGGTGAAAAGAAAGAAGTTCACCAGACCAACATACAAATATGGTGCACTTGTTGGATGTACTTTGTAAGAGCATGAGCTTAAAACTAGAACAGCCCCTTTGATTTGGTAAGGAAGTTTGCTATGTACAGGTAAAGCAGTGAAACCATATAAAGTACTGTAGCCCTCTTTAAACTATGGATCACCTTGCTAGCAAAGTTAGACTGGCCAGTCTCTATTCAAAGTTGCAATTTGAATATTCATGATGGCCAGTTGCTTTTTTTTCATCATAGTTATAGCAAGTGCATAAAATTGTAGACAACAAGATGTCCTGTAAATTTACATAACTTCACAAACAAAAAGGGTATACTAACATGTCACAGTAGTTCTTCCCTACCAACCATCAGTTTGTGGCACAGTATTTCCCATACAGTATGTGTTACAGTTTTTATAGGGAGTGGCAAACCTCCCGAAAGGTTGATCATTTTTGTTGAACATTGTATTTAAGTGGACAATAACATTTGGTCATTTCTCCTACAATAATTTTTCAGAACATTGTTCTGTACATGGAGCAATAGTCAAGTCCATGAACTATGTGTAATACTGTAGCCTAGTGCTGTAATTTCTGATAAGTATGGTCACATGTATCAGTGTTCTCCATGGGAGAGGCGGGTTTGAGGGGTTGGTCTGCTTGGGTGAAAATTGCCACCCCCTGAAATTGTGATGTCAAAGAGCCTGCCGCCTACAAAAGCTACAGTACATTGGGCCAAAAACAAAATGTTGACAATACTGTAGGCCACTGCCATTTCAGGTAAAGCAAGAATTTCCAAAAATTGTCGCAAAATGGCACCATTTTGCATCTTTGGCATGTCAGTTTTTTTTAGAAATTCGTATAGGTTTGGGGGAGGGGAACCACTTATCCTCAATCCCCCTGCACCAGCCTCTCCCCCTTTTGAAAATCTCTTTAGAACACTGTTAGTCCACCGCCACTATTGAATCACAGTGCTCAGGATTAAATTATTCATTGTCCTGGAGATGAATGACTCATTGTAATAACTTTATTTACTCCAAACCTGTGCCAACACTATCACCGACTGATGTGCATAGTTGTTCAGACCTTGTAAATAAATTGGTCTCAATACAGTTGATTGACCAACAAAGAAAGTAGTGGCCCCAGACTGCACTTTCCTTCACCTGCAGATATCCTAGAAGGACCGCTTAAATTACACAGTTCTATCAATGCAGTGCATAGATCAAGGTCTGATATCAAACTTGTTAAAGATCAATTCACCAGAAAATTTACACGTATACGATAAAAGTGCTCTCATTTGCTGCGGTGCACATCATCAAGGGTAAATTAAAAAGAAAAGAAAAAGAAAACTTGTCAAATTTTGCAGGTAGTTTTGCAGATGTGCTTGTTGTCATTCTTAAGTAGTCTGATCACACTTATGGTACAGGAGGAAGACTTGTGCTTGAAAGTTTTGTGCTTGAAAGTACTCCCTTCAACTTAAGTAAATCTGCACACTGTTCTTCGCAATAGTTAATTAATTGCTCTGTACTAATTACGAGTGCTGTAAATGATGTCGCTTGTGGAGACTTTTTGACTGGTAGGCTTTCAAGTTAAGTTTTTCTGTAGAACATTCATTTGTATAATTCTGTTTTTGTAAGTTGGATCAATCCCAAAAAGCCATCAGCATTACCTCCTGTGGTACCCTAAAAGTCAAGTGCCATTCTTCATTTTTTACTTGTGATTGTAAGAACTCCCATGATGTAAAAATTGCAGCCACTGAACTGTTTCTCACCAAAATCAAAATTGCACCAGAATTTGGAGGTAAACAACCCTCCCCTTTAAATGACAATTTTTACCCGAGAACGTGACTTTAATTTCAGCAGGCTGATGACTTATGAGTCATGACACCTTCAGACCTCCCTTGGACACCAACCACGCACCTCCTCAAGTGTTACTTCAGAGCTCATTACAGGTCCACTTGGATATGGTCAGGTCTTCTAAATTCTTGGTTTGTTTACAAGTTTTTTGCCAAAGATAAACTGAACCCAACAGTAATTCAGCAACTTTGTCAACATTTTATCAATGTTATACCTTTTTTGGCTTTGGGATAACTACCTGTTGTTTCATTATGAAGGAACTAAACCATTACTACCCTTTTTAATTACACTGTATGATTGGATGCGATGATGCTGGACTTACGAGAGCTTTGTCGAGAATGCCGTTTAAATTGTAATGAATGTTCGTGATATTTCGATTGTTTTGGAAAGATTGCATTTTTGTTTACTAGTTCCTTTCGGTAAGTCATTAAAAATTGTAAATTAATGATGTAGCAGACAAACTACGATAGTGGACTGTTGCATGCTTCACCGCATATATGGTACAGTAAGATAATGCTGCTTCAGTAATCAGCAGACAGGATAACAGCGTCAAAGTTCATTCACCTAGGCTGTGAGTTAATTCCATTTTAGATGTTTATTCCTTGATGCAGTCCCATACTGGAGCCTGCATTGAAGTTTGTGACACAGAAGATAATTCCATTTGCTCCCATAAAAAAAAAAAAAAAAAACTGATTACAGCAGTAGTGCAGTTTATTTATGTTGATTTACTGCAATGTGGTTATGAAGGTTATCTTCAAAGTCATTTCTGAACCAGGCTGCGTTGACGCAAAACTTATTCTGCACACTGCCATTTTGGAGTCATGAGAGTCTGTTTAACTTCCCGCAAAGTAATTTCTTAATATTTAAACTTCAAAATGTGTAAGAAAGAACTTTGGGAGCAAAAGCGTGTAGGAGGGAGAAAAGGAAAAACAAATATCTGTTAAAACACTAGTTAAGGTACATGTGTAAAGTATTTTGGAGATTTGACCGAATTTATCATTAAAAGGATGGTCCAAACACAAATGTAGCTTTGATATGTTTACCAATACGTAAATGTTACTATTATAGTGAAATTTCCATTCAATTTCCTCGTGTGGTTCTGGAGATATCAGCAGTTGAACTTGCCACATTTGTTACTAACAGTTAACTTGAAGCAAGCAGGAGTGATGTCATCTCCCCACATTGATAAAGCATTTTATGTTTTTCTTTAAACTTTACACAAAATGTAATATCCAGTGCTTATCATAATGCAAATGTATGAGGGGTATGAAAGTTTTACAACCTTCACATAGCCAGTACTGTACTTAAGCTGACCACCCATTGAATTCAAGGTCAAAGCAACAGATTCAGTAATGAAGAAAACAAAAAACTGTTAATCAATTTGAGGAGATGATGTCACTCCTGCTTGCTTCAAGTTGACATTTGGTTACAAATGGGGTAACTTCAACTCACAATATCTTGGGAATCACACATGTTAACTAAGTGGAAGTTGTCACCGGAACACTTAATTAAGTTACTCTTAAACATATCAAAGTTAAATTTGTGACTGGACCATCCTTTTAAAAATGTTGAAAGTAGCCTCAATTTCCATCAAAATATTGACCATTCTAAACACAGATTTCTGTTTTTCTGGTCACTTGCATCATGAATAAACTTAGCGAAATATGCAAATTTGTGACATCATGAGAGGGACTCATGTGACGTGTCTTATGTTATCGTTTGTTTTCGTATAACCTTTACTTCAAGGACAACAGAGAATTTTATATGCCTCAGGGGTTTGATTTTGAAAGCATGTATTGTCTTCTTTTGTAAGTATTGATATCGCTTTCCAATGTGAAAGCTAGATGGCCAGTAAATTGACAGTAGGAGATAACAGTGGGCCTAGCAAAAGAAATACTGACACTGTACAACACACTACATCATCATAATCATCTTTTGAGTTTTCGTCAACATTTGAAAAGCCGTATCTCAAAAGCGATTATAGATATAAACACAATTTGAAGGGGTTGCCATTCAGGGTTTCAATCTACAACATTTTGACCCTTCAACTCTTTTCAAGATGCTTGTCACATGGTCTTTAACTTCCAATGTTACATGTTGTCTTGCTTTTGTGTTCTGTTGTGCATACTGCACTGGACATTATCTGGTACTGTATGCATGATCTACAGAAACACTTTCGTGATAATTGCAGTAAATCAAATATGCAGGCTTACTGTAGGTTACAGGGCTCTTACAGTAGCCTCCAAACAGTAAAAAAGTCATTTTTGTTTCAGTACCTGAAGTCATGTCATTTTGGTCTTTGTGACTTTCTATATGTTCTAACCAGATGGCCCTATATGTCGTCACCTAAGTGTAAGTGCCACTGTTGACTCAGATCTCATTAAGGAAGATTGAAGTTCAATGTTTACACATTTGCTGGTTTCTCTGATTTTTCAGACTTAAATCTTTCATGTCAAACACTTCTTTTGGGCGATGAGTTCAGTCCCTTGGTTTAGTACTTGGTGTAATACTGTACTTGTAAAATGGATAGTTATGATTGGATACATGTGCAAAATGGTTTCTTCATTTGCTAGAAAATTTTACAACCAAAAAAGGGTTATTAAAACATTGAGACTGTCTGCATACATTTCATATTATCAACTGTACATCTTGGCCGCACATAATTTTGGTAATATGCACTCGATTCAGTATTTGTTCCGTGTTGCTTTAAAAGTTGTCAGTGTGACACAGAGGGCATACTGGTAGGAGCTTGCCTATGCCAGATGTACAGTACACAGTATGTCCTTTTAAGTTAAATTTAATAGGTTTTTACTTCTGGGATTTGCAGAGGGTATCTGAGCAGACTCATAGTGTACTGGCCTCATACCTGTATGCCACTCTGCAATATATTAGGAAGTCCTATTATTTATTTCAAAACTTTATAGGTGAACAGGTTGCAAATTTTGGAACTCAGAAATATGACACTGAGTATTTCTGTCACACAGTGTAGAAGTACTGTACAGTAGGACAGATCCTTTTGTTCAGTTCAATCAGTCGCAGTATGTGGACATGTTTATAAATATAGATCTGAAATCAGTTGGAGATTAATTTTTTTCTGGAAGGAATCGCTTCTTGGATTATTGGGATTTTTCGACACCCTTGTGATATGTGAATGGTGTTACATGCTGTTACATGCTTCATAGTTATTTAAAAAAAGTTTTGCCAAGTTTGAAACTTCATATGATAACGTGAGTGATCCTTGTAAGGTACTGTATCAACTGCCGCAGTGGCTGCAGTATCAGTGAGACAAGTTGCACTGTGAAATTTAGCAAGGTAAACTGGTCAGTAAGCTTAGTATACATGGCTGCTCTACAGTTTATTGATGAAAGTATGCCTAATTAACGTTGATATCAGTGATGTTTACTGTAGATTGTTAGATTCAATGCTGTACTGTAGGTTTAATACATCATGCAATGTTTATACCATTTACTTGTACATAGACAGTACAGAGGGTTAGGTGAAATGCTTGGTCAACAATATCAACTTTGTCTATCACAACTCGATGAAGTTTCACGTACTGTATTTGAAAATTTACTGTAACTCTTCAACACCTGTCCCTAACCTCCCCATATATCTACAGTAAGCCTCAGTTGTCTTTCAAAGTTCATTGAGGCGATGCTCATTGACGTTGAATGAAAAGATGTTGCTCTTACAGTACAGTAACTCTCATCCTAAAAACGTCACAAAACATTTTGTCCAGCGATCCCTAAATCCAAGTCTGGCATCGTTCCGTTTTGACTGTGATCCGTTTAAAATTAGTTTTCATCACTGCGTTTCTCACTAGTTGGTTCTTGAAACTGAACAGGCCTTCCTTTTAGTTTTGTCTTCCTGAGAACAAAGCACCATTAATGACCTTGTTGCTTTGTCAATTTTATGTAAATAAGGATGTCCTTATAATAACGAGTTGGAGGATAAAGGTTTGGCTGGTACAGGTCTATCGCGCTCTGTTGCCATCCCAAAGATATATACTGCTGTATAACCCATTTCAGGAAGCGCTAATGAAGGCGGTATTTGTTGTGGAGTAATCAATTTCGGTTATTACAGTACACCTGGTCGCCTCAATTCTTTCCATGCTCACTCAGATCATGTCTCGATTTTAGCGTTTCAACAAAAGTTATGATGGATCTCACTAACGGTTGGAACGTCTTCAATGACCTGGATATTTATTACATCAGACAGATTGCTATCAACTTAAAGGTGAGTTCATTTATTTTAGCGATATGCTCCCTTTCATTTCAAATGCATCTTGACAAGTTTGCAACTGCCTGGGCTACTAAGCTTTTCTGTAGTGTTAGGTAGCATTACATCCCTCCACCTCCCCTCCCCCTTTCCTTCATCGTCCTACAGTAGTGTCTTCACACTAAACCACTTATCCAAGTGAAACTGGTTTTCACAGCATTAAGACGTTTTGACCAGGTTACAAGCCACACCTCACTGTCACATTGACCATTATGGCATCTTATGTTCTCCCAATCATACTTGCTTATAATTCTAGTTTTGGGAAGGGGGGGAGGTTCAAGAGAGGGGGAGAGTCTTGACAACTGCAAATTTTGTTAAGACACAAGAAATCAAAGTCCCCCATTCCATCAAGGAGTTTTGAGCAGATGGTAGTGATATTGGAACTTTCCAATTACCAATAAATCAAACTTAATATTGGCCCGACACAGACAAAAACTGAAACCATAGAAGTAAATAATCTTCTGTAAATAACTGTTTCTGTTACCAATGTTGAAAAAATATAATTTGAACACCACTGGACATTGAAATTATGTACCACTGTGTCTGTGTGTTTTTTGCACAAAAATGTTATGCTTGTTTTCGACAAAAAGTTACTGTAAGCAATTGATCATTGACTGACCTTTGGGAAGGTACCATGCGCAACATCCACGGACTCGTGGTGCAGTATATGAAAGAGAAGTGCACACTGAATGTGTCCAGTAGAATCCTCGCAACATCATGTGATACCCCCTGCAGCCCAGACTATAGCCCAGACTATGCAGCCAAACACCTGTTCGCAGCTGTATTCACTTCTTGAATGGCATTCGGCGAAAGATCGCAGATGAAAACACAAGGAGAGCAAGTGTGATGCGTACTGTAGACTTGAACATGTAACATGGTGCTAGTGGGCTACGTTATGACAACCTTCAACAAATCAGGAGGCATTCACATCGTAGACATATACTTACCCCTTGCCACACTACTGCATCAGTTTGACCTATGCTCTACTAACCTCGATGTCAATTCTGACACCGCGCCCTCTAAGGCCTAGCTCGCCCTCGTAGGACTGAGCGAGGGGTAAGTATAGTCACTCGTGAATACCCACACCAGTGAGTTGTGGGGAATCCATGTGAACTTTTTGATCACGGAAATATTGTGGAATTTGGAAATTTCATAACTTAACTTCCATTTTCATCCCAGAATATCGGTGGGTCTTGGTACAGATATGATACAAGTTGTTACGGATAATATTTTTATTTGTTCGAGTCAAGACCACTGCACTGCAAGCGAGGTCTGGGATGTTTTTGATTTTCATGTACAACCAAGTGCTGTGCATAGGGAAATGTCATCTAGTTGCTATTATCTCCAGTCATTTTTGCAGATACTGGTATCTTGTGATGGTACTGATAACGCAACTATTAGCCGAAACCGATACTGCTCATCGATAATGGGCTCAGCTTACATGTGGACATGAAATTCTGGAAGGCCTGTAAGACTTAAAGAAGTTCTGTTTAAAAAGTATTGTAATGACAGGGGTGGCCAACCTGCTGCCCATGGGCGAAATGTGGCCTGCAAAGAGAAAACAAAGATAAAAGAAGAGAAGAGAATATGAAAAGTAAATGAATGAAAAAGAAAAAATAATAAAAGCATTCAGTTTCTGAAGTCTGATTTTCAAATCTTACACTTCTTATGCTGGTATTCCCAACTGTTCAATATTTAATTTTGACATTCAGCTTGCAATCCACATGTCTGCATGCAGTACTGCTTCGTTCATGTTCAATTCTCTTGTCTTACCAGAGAAATTTTGAGCTAAGGATTTCTTTGCGTCTTACAGGTTACACATTTCTGGACTGCGACTTTTGTTTTTACGTTACAGATAGTATAAAGAGGCAGGATAATAGAGGGAGGGCTTGGAACCTGTGTGGCCCGCCACAAAGTTCAAAGGTAGTAATGTGGCCCCTTGACTCAAAAAGTTTGGGCACTGCTGGTAACAACCTTCTTACTTATAATACATGTATACTTTTTTTTTTAAACACTAGCACATGTACCGTAGTACAGGTATCAGTGTTACTGCACTTGTGGTAAAGACAAATTCAATCTGGTGCTGCAGTAGTACCCACTCAAAGAACCATTCACTTTCAAGCATATTGTTAGTCCCTTCATACTAAGTATCACCTAACTGTCAGTGTGGCATTAAAACAATGGGTATTGTATATATTACCTGCACATTTTGTTCAAATGTAACAGTTTGAATATTGTTGCTGGAATGTAAATTTCCATAAAAAAGCTCTTACCTGGATATACTTAGAAAAACATTAGGCTATCAGGTGATTGGCAACAAGGTGATTGGCAAGTGAGCATGGATTCAAGACTCCACTTTCTTCCATGTAACTTTGGTCCCTCTTGAATATTGTGATTGTGGTCAGTTTTGATCATCCTACGAAGCAGCTTGTGCATTATACAGAAGTTCTACAGCATACAGTACTGCCGCTTTGGCACATTCGTCGCCGTTGCGTTTGTCAAATCTCGCCACTCACGGTTGCCAAAGCTCACCACTCGCGGTTGCCAAATCTGTTGCTGTAGTTAATTTTCATCATGGCTAAACTGATTTTATTTGCATTCTCCGAAGTACGGGTACAGTAGTGTCATTGCAGGTGACATAGAATTAGATTATTCCTCACTAGGATTCTTTCTGATTTCCTGAGAAACGCTGCTTTTCTGAAAAAGAAGAGAGAAAGACCTCCCCAAAACACTTCAAATGTCACAATTGTCAGGGTAGGTGCCCAGTATGTTTTCCTTTAACGTAAAGCACTACTGGCCACATGTCGGTCAATATCTGACAAAAAACTGAGTGAGACAACCCACTGATTGAAAAAAAACATCAGACAGGTTGTGACAGTTTCTTATAATCTATTGGGTATTACATGTTGAGGTAATGTATTGCATCTAAGGCCACATCAGGAAAGCTGGCAAAGGTAGAGTCTAAGAAAGTACGGTACTTGATACGCACATTTTAGTCTAGTATTTATGGGCCACCTCAGCAAATGCACAACACTTATTTAGCAAGTGGCCCACCAATGTGCAGTCTTTTCAAAGTAGAATTTGCCATTTTTTCATGGATTATATATTAATTTTGTTGCAAACTGTGAATCTGTTATACATGTTCTAGTTATAAACTTCATGTCTCACTTACCTGTCTCAACACAACAATCACACCCTTATCTGCATAGCGCTCAAAGCACTGGTGACCACTGCCCAAAAGGCTGTTCTTCAATGACACTGTATGCTGTATACACATCTTACCATTTAAAGTGTTCGCAGAGTTAAAGAGTTTGTGGTAACTTTGTTATTGTTCAAAATGTGGTTCTACCTCCTTCATCCATACCTTCTTTAAGAAGAGACTTTCATTGCATGCCTGATTCACGAAGGAGTGTATCTTTTTTGTGATGTAAAGGGAAATAGGGCATTTGTACTACAGAGGAAATTACTAGTTTTAACACCAATATTTGTGGACAAAGTGTGATAGATCAAGACGAAGTGTGATATCAAAATAAGGAAGATCAGTGGCCTTTGTATGAAACACTTAGTTTCCCACAGAAAGAAAGTCTGTTACTTGATGCTCAAGATAAGACTTTCAAAATTCAAATGATGCATCTTCCATACAGGTAACTCATCTTATGCATAAAGCTTTTGAGGATCGAGATGAAGCTTGCACCGAAGTTCATTAGTGAGCCTGGATGGTTTCCCGATGATTAAAACTTATTTTCTTTGTATGCCATGTTGGTGCATTGTAAATGCCCTATTTCCCTTTAAAGTACATGTGACATGAAAAGCACATTTCACAATTACAGAAGGGCAGTGACCAGATACACACACACACACAGAATTGCCAGATGCTAGACCATGGCCAATACAGTAACGCATAGGTTGTATGACGTGAGTACGTCGCTAGCGAATTCCCAAATCAGGGAGTGTAGGGGATTTTGGAGTATTGTCCAAATTTATCTTAAAAAATGTTGAAAATAGTCACAATTTTTACTAGAATCCATCCAGCATTAACCACTTCACAAATTTCTCTTTGACAATAGCATCATGAATAAACATATAAAACCAAACATGCAAATTTGTGACATTTTGTGGACATTTGTCTTATTATGTATGCAGATACTAGTTGGAAGTTTGATGAAACTGAGGGTGTAGTAGTTTTGCTGAAAGAGTTTACAAATGAGCCCTGTGTAAATAACCAAACCAGATGAGTTAAGTTCATGAATATGCTTGACAAATAGGCACAACGTCCATGGAAAAGGTAGAATGCTCTGTGGTTTGTGCTTTGGGAGATTATATGTTTTGGATTGGTGTGTAACCAATTACTCAAGTCTGAAACCCAGACATGACTGTATTCATTGAGACTGCCAGTGGTTGGTTTGTGAGTCACACACTAATACACAAGTGATTATAAATTGGTCAACTGTCTAACTGACTGTATATGTATAATATGAATGATTACAAAGTTGAACCATAGAATGACCCTCCAGTTGGTGCTGTGTAATTAAACTAGAAAAGGTGTGCTCTCTTCATGCATGGCAACCAGCGATTAAAGTTGTGAATCTTATTTGTGAAAATTTCTCTGGTTTTGTGATACTACCTCATGTTTGAATTCTAGTGTGTAGTCACTGAGCATGACCATCAAATCCTTTTTTTTTCACAGATTGATCCATAGGCCTGTACAACACGGTAGGTAATACAGAAAAACTGCACTAGTCCCAGAACTTTACTTTCAATCGACCACAGGTGCCACCTATGGCAGTGTATCGTGTTGAAAGGAAAGGATGTCTTTCTCGGTGATCTCATGATCATGTGAAACTTGATTATAAAAATTCAAATTGTAGTGCAGTATCTTGTGGTTACTTTTAAAGATTAATGTGCATATCTGCTCACCAGACCATACATGAATACAAGGAAGTTTCTAACAGAAGGTCACTACACTTTTATCAAGACCTGACTAGGTACAGAGGACACTTAACAAGCATACCTCTCAGTATTGCTCTGGACCTCTGCCAACCAGAATTGCTGTGTGGGCTTGAGGATGGAAGGGTGGGGAGGGGATGATACCCAAAATATGATTTATTTAAAGTGATTGCATGTGTACTGAAAAACTAAAAAGATAAGATTATGTTTGATCTTAACTTTTTCTTTATTTTTAAATGTACACTCGAGGTTGTACATGAACGGACTATGTCTTTCAATGAAGGAAAATGACAGTAACTACTACGAAGAGCAACGGGATTGGCATAAAAACAGTAAAAAACAGAAATCATATTTGAAAATTAACGGCTCTTTCTATAACTGCCTACATAATGAATATGCAACAGTACAGGTCTCAGTAGTGTATCAAAAACATACTACTCAAGTCATCGCTCCTTGGTAGGTATCGGGAATTGTAGTATTTGGTGAAAGGAAACACTGTATTTATAAATAACCTACGAACTGAAGTTTTTGAACACAACCTTGCCCACAGCGTCAGTGATCCTGAGTTGTTAACTGAATATTCAATACTAGTATACTTCCCATTGGCTTGCTCAAAGAAGTACACCGTTGATTTGAGTGAAAACTGTCAACCACTACATTATCGTATTCTACACTTTATTGTCGTTATGTTAGAAGAATTTGAAATCATATGGCAAAATTAACCAACTGAAACCTATTTATTTTCCCAGATTGTCTGAATGGTGTAATTAAAAGCCTTACTCCTAATTCTGGAGATGAAATTTCAATGTTTTTACTTTTTGCCTACGCATGCAATCACTTTAATACATTGTTACTGTAGTTACTAATTTACATTGTATGGCAGTGTTATATTGTATTTTCAGGTCTCTTGGTTCGTGGCTCAGGTCTCTTGAAGGAAAACCATTGTACAGCCCTCCAAATAGTCCTGTAGCTTCTATAACAGTTTTTCAAACAAGATACCAATCTATAGAGACACACCTGTAAACTCGAAGAGAATACAAAGTCACCTTTTTGCCTGCAAGTCACCATATGGTATTGCAAATTACCGGAAGCGTGATGTCATGCTTGCACCCCAACATGTACAGTAGTATTGCAGGTGCACGTGCTACATCATACTGTACTTTTTGTACATGGCGACACACTATATGACAACGGCAGAAACTGCTAAGTAATATTTGGACAGCAGTCATGACGAATATAACGCCATTATGGCCGTGGCTGTTTGCGAATAGATGTTTGTTTAAGTGTAGGTTGAAATTGAATCACCCACTTTCAGTTCCTCTTTCATACCTTTTGCTGAAAGATGCAGATGGTTGCAAGAAGACAGTACTGTACTATTAAATCCATCAAATTAAAACTATTAAATTTATTTGCAGGCTTTTAATATTCGTAATTAGGTGAAATGATTCTCACTGACTCATTTTTTTTTTTACAAAATTTGGGAGGCTCTACACGAGGAGGGGGTGTGGGGTACAGATATGTCCATTGTTTCAAAAGGAAGGCACAAGTCTCCTTTAACCAGATCTGTTTGTTGAAGCACTGTAGCTTAAGTACTGTAGCTGGTCAGTCCTTCATCTCATCAGTTCTGCGTGCCTGCTGTTCATTGATACAGTAGTAGAACCTAAATGTCTCCCTCTCTTATCGTCTTTCCTTGAGAGTTTGCTAATTAGTATACTGTACTGTCTTCTGTTCATATGGTTGTGGTGTAGCTTCAGCTGTGTTTTTGTCACTTTGTGATGGCAGGGAGACAGTTCACCAAACCATACCCTACAGCTATGCAAGATACTGTAGTAAGCTAACCAGAACCATGTCTTCCTTATCATAGATCATTCATGCCAATGCAGCTTGCCAGCTATAGTAGGTTTAGTTACATGCAGCTATGTGAAAAAAGTTTAATTTAAAACAAACTCTCTGTTGAAAAGCATGCATCTACCGTACCCAAGGTACGTACAGTACAGCATGTGACATCCAATGGGTCGCTTCGTCCATCGATGAATATGTCCCTGCTCCTGAGGTGACTGCGGGACTCTCAGAGATCTCGTTACAAGCTGCGTGTCTCTTGAATTTTGTTGCAGAAGTTTCATGCATCGTATATATATCCTACATCGTTCATCTCATTCATATCTACAGGCTGCTTTATTATTTGAAAAACTATTAGTTACTCTTTAATGACATCTGCTGTCAGATTGTACCCAGAGGCTGTTTCCATTCACCAGTCCCTGCTCTCTTTCTGTATATGGAGCCAGGGTCTATGTGAGATGGCACCCTGCGGTGTCAGTGATTGCTGGTTCTGCCTCTTCTTGTGGCTTCATCCTCCAATGTGATCCAGGGAGAAACTCACCATTGGCTGATATTCCAAACTGCCATTGTGGAGTCCTGGAAGCGTCAAAGGTCACATGTTGTCACCAATTAAGCTCCCATCGCTTGAAGAGGCTAATTCTGTCGTAGAGTAAACCGCGTCCTGCGTATAAGTGACGTAGTTACTAGTATGCGAAACAAAACCTCATGCGATGGATATTATGATGGAGTTGATACTATGTAGTACTGTGGTGTAGGCCTCAGGACATAACTGTACAGCACTGTATGTACTACTATACGCTGGCCCCCATAGATTTGTAAAGCAGAATATCGGCAGGACGCTCCTGTTAGTGTGCCATGGTTCTTTACTGAATACAGTAGGCATGCAGAACTATTGCTTGCTATTCCACAGGGTACTGTACTTCACTGTGGTGATGCAATGTAAAAATTTTCAACAATCATGTGGATTTTGTTTTGGAAGCTTATGTCTGCCCGTCAAAAGAGAAAATCAACTATTAGGGAGAAAATTTGGACTAGTACCAGTCATCAGGTAGTTAAAATAATGATTTAAATACCGCAGAGTGGTGGAAAGTGAAGTACTGTATCAATCAGAACCCTCAGTGATTGTTTTCGCTGTCTAAAGCTGTCAAGAAGACATCTCTTTCCACAAGGATTGGCAAACATATATTAGTTTAGGAAAACAATGCTTTACACAGAAATCAAGTCACATTTATGGAAAAAAAAATTACACGCAGGAGACTTTTGTTTTCAGTCATTTGTTTAACCATGCAAAGATTGGTTGGAATCATTTGACATGCCTTTCTGTTTCAGGACTCAGGAAGTTCAGGATAATATTTTGTCAGTTCCTGGTTATCACGGCCGGCAGAGAAAAAGCTGGAACTCGTGAAGTCAGGCATGTCAATTGTCAAGTGGCAATAGCAGATGGAAGCCGCTCAATATCGTATGTCTAGGAAAGTCATTTCCTACTTTATCCAGCAGTTATTTCTTCCACTTTCTTCCAAACCTGAAATAACACAAACAGGAGATATTCTAGAAGACTTCAGATGCAGCTCAATTGCATTTGTAGCATTCTGTGTCTGAGCCTGCCGTCGGTGGAAAATAATGGCTCGTTCAGGCTTTTGCTTCCTTTCCATGTACAGTAATGGAGCAGAAATTCTTATATTACAGGACATGCATGTCATGATGGAAGCAAACCTCACAAAATTGCAAAACAAATTTGCCAATATTTGATTGGGTGTAGTTTTGGCTGACCTGCAAGTACAGCAGTTTTGCCATGTCGAAGCTCTGTGAATTTGAAGGGAAGTATTTCATTTTTAAGGATACTGATGACAAAACTCCAGCGGTAATTATATCGGCTGAAGGACAAAGGGAGGTATCACCTTCCTGCCAATATTAATCAACACCTGCAGCTCGGTTGGTGGAACAAGTCATTAATACCTCGTTAATCCAGAGTTTACAAAGGCTCTGAGCAAATAGAGGCCAATTTGGCTTCCTGTGTTGTGGTTTCACTTAAAAGTGAGTCAAAGGTTCATTTTTGGAAAGCCTGGAAACTGCTTGACCTCTCTTGGAATATTACTCATCTTCCACACTGTTGACCTTCGTTACCCACGGTTTTCTTCTTTCCTTTCTTGAGCTATGTTTTTTGGTTTTTGTTTTTGTGGAATTTGGAGACTTATTCAAATATTTGCATCAGGGGTTCAGCAAGTTTTGAAATTTTAAGATTTGCTTGCTGATCATTTACAATATGTATGTGTGTGTCTTAGTCAAGATCTGAAGGAATCATTTGGCCTCTACTGTGTGTTAATTTAAGATGTTTCAATGCCACAGTGTGAAAGTCAGTCAAACCATTTTCATTGGAAGAATATTCCGTGTTCAGGTGGCATTTGGCACGCACACACGACTGTAGCTGACTTCTTGCCATTGGCCTCGTTTGTTTTTCCTTTTCTTTTTGGAGCGAGTTCTCCAGATTTGTTGTATCTTCTGGGAAGATTAATGTACAGTGGGCAAGAGCATCACATTGTCTTTAATAGCAGACCCCAAAATTGGGGTAATTGTCAGCATTAGCAGTAATATTAAACTTCAAGATTACAACCTGGAAAACTTTCTTAGTTTGGCTCTCTTTTTGGAATAAGAGTTTGGTAAACTGTGGTTGCATACATTCATGCAAACTCTCAATAAATCCGTGAATAAAGCAGACAGGTACCCATGGGAACACAGACAGCTTTGATGAGCATGCTCTACTTCCAGGAGGAACTGGCTGCTAAGGTAGGCTTTCCCTTTGCAGTTGTTGATCTCCATGTGTGCACAGCTTCAGTAGAAACAAATGGTTATTTGAAGCAAATATATGTCAACAGACAGATCAAGATGGATCAACAGATGGTAAATGATTCATGCAGAGCAGAGTCACTCTTCGCTATGGTCTTCACATTGCCACACTGGCATCTGATACATTTACACTGTCCTTCACTTACCTGTGTCAACCATACAACTGCACTCTCATTGTCTGTGATCAAAGTACCATTGACCAAATTATCTACTATAACTACTATCCTAATCACTGTTTGGCATAATTTTGAGAGGTGGCAATGGCACTGTGTTTAAAGTAAATCAAAAGACATGTTTCTGTGTGTTTAAACACCTACGCACACAAGGTTTTTTTTTCTCGTGATATTCACTGCCTCGCTTCTTCTGCTTTTCACTCAGTGGTGGTATGCAAGGTCATGCTAAAAATTCTGTCATCAGGAAAAGTTAAAGTCCTGTGAAAATAGCAGCAAAGAACCTTTCTGTACTCTCTGAGTTGAGTAGCAAGTACTAATATGCATGACTGTAGCTACCCTATGAAGGTACACCTAGTGACCTAAATTTTGTTACCTGGAAGTATGCAGTTGAATTGTAGAGATGTTAATGTAAAAAAAAGCTTGCCCAAATAAAACTGCAACTGAAACTCAAGGCATACAATTCCAGACTTGTACATGTTTTTATTCTCTCCTCCTTACACTTTTCTATCTGCACCTACGAACCCTGAATCTCTGTTTTTCACCTGCTCTCTTGATTTGATCTGCAGTTGTCTCCTTTAGCCCCTAGGTAGATATTGAGAGCTGTAGTGTACAGTATGGGCTATTTAGTTACTGTGAGACTAGGGCGTAATATTTGATCCCCTCTTATCTCCTACAACTCAGATACCTGCAGCACCCCAGCTGTGGCTGTATCTAGATACAATAAAGTTCTCTGGTGACCTTTTAGTATTGTCATAGATATGTGCTGTTTGGTCACTTAATGAATGTATTACACTTGAGATAAATACATTCCTTGACATTTCTGTAATCTCACTGTTGTCTCAACGTTACAAAAATTAGAACTGGGCCTTTAAATGTGAAATGAGCACACGAGAGTCTGTCAAATGTTGAACGTACTCTGTACTCTTACTCGTATTCTCTTGCAGGACTATGACATCCAACAAAAGATTGACCTAGAAATAAAAATGCGGGAAGGGACCAGGAAGCTGTTGGCAGCTTGCAAGCGGGAGGTCCCGTCAGTGGAAGCCGCCAAGAGCCTGCTGACGTCTCATGCGAGGGTCTTGACCTACATGGGAGAGCTGCAACGTCGCAAGACGGAGGAGTGTCTCGATAAGTTGTCGGTGGAAGAGAACGGACGGGGACACAGAAAGCCGTGTTTGGCCAAGGTGTCCGTATCAGACATCAGGATACCGCTGATGTGGAAGAATGCAGACCACATCATGAACAAAGGAGGTGAGGGGAGGATTGACTAGAAAATCGAAGAAATAACTAATGTAACAATCGGTCGTTTGACTTACAGTATTTCAATAGTTCCTACCTTTTACAGTGTACATTTTTGACAATCTTTATTACCATGGCGACAGTTTCTTGATATAAAGTGACGATATGTCTCTAGTCTAGAACATGTTAACATGGTCTCCCTTTGTGATGCTGTGAAATAGGAACCGTGAACAGATGAGTCACTTCAGTTGTATATAGTTTCTTTCGATCCTGGGCAACTCGTCTTTTTTGAAGATGTCTAAAATGGTTTGGGAATTAGTTTCTTAAATCATATGGGCTACTACGAACCACTTTGATTGGCCTCTTTGGGGTTCTCCTTGCAGGAACTGCTGGTGTGGCCAACTGTCAACAGTCGTCTGTTGATACCCTCAGTGACTACGCTGTATGCAATTGCGTGTACAGTATTTACATTAAAATGAGAAAAGGAAGCAATGACCTTGTTTCAGTGGCTGACTGTTTTTGACCAATCACGTCGAGGTTCAAGCTCTTATATTTCAAGGTGATCTACAGTTAGTAGGGTTGGTTTGACGTTGAATGTGTAGAACGTTAAATATTTGAATTCTTAGTATGTACTCCTTCGAGGGAAAGCTCGCCTGTCCATCTGCGATACCAGTGATGGAAAAAAATGTTCATTTCCTGGAAAGGGGGTTTAAATTTTCTACAATGTCTTACAATATTTCTGTAAAAAAAGGGTAAATTTCCCCCCCAAGTGCCAAAATTTCCCGCCAGATGCACAAATTTCTCTGGGAAATTTATGCAAATTTCCCAGGAAGGAGCCTCACTGCTTCCCAACTTTTTCCACCCATGGCACATGCTGGGGTACGTTTTCTGCGTTCGTTATCGCATCTAATTTGTTTATTTGACAGGCTTACAGTGTGTATGTATTTAGAGTGAAGTCAAGAGGATGCTGTGTCTACCTAGTGTTTAAGTATTAGTCTCTACAGGATACCTGTCCTCATCTCTGTTGTGTTTAAAAACATGTCAGTCTCTTTGTGATTCAAAGCTTTTAAAGGAGCAGTTCCAACAACCTTCCCCCCCTCCCCTCCTCCTTTCCATCCCTGCCGTATGGTACAGTTACATTCAAGTCATCATTTTTCATTATATTGGAAAGACTGCACTTACAGTATGCAATGAAGTTGTAAAATTTGCAAGGAAAAAGACTTTCAAGAAGACACGCTGACAGTCGTGAATCACTTTAGCAATAAAATTAAATCCTGTGTAGTAGTTGTGAAACTTTAAGCAATTACAGTGTCTGCTTGTCGTATCTTTCGTAGCATCGTTGCAACATTTTTTTAAACCCAATGGGTTAAGAATACTGTTGGAACCAGCTCAGCAAATAACCGTATTTTTTTGTAGTCTGTATATCATTCATGTAGTGTAAGATTTGTTAATAATATCATTATACCAATCATTTTTAAATTGGTCTCATACAATAGTTGTGGTAGAGGGTGGCTGAAGTACATAGGCTGCCATTGTTGAGGAGAAAGTGTTGAAACTAACATTGTGCAGTACTTCAACTGTGCCTTCAATGCATTATATTGCATTACATTGAAACGTTACAGTGTAGTGTACTTGAACAGACTGGAAAGCAGTTTAAGGTTTACAGTTTTATCCAGTTTCACTCCATTCAGTGGCATGTACTGCACAGTACTGAGTAATGGAGATAACTAAAGCTGTGCCTAGTTTCACCTGCTTTGTAAGTGGGCTGTTGCTGCAAGTTGCTCAGGCTGCTAAAATGTACTTTACTGCGGACTTATTGCAGCGGTCCTTGTAAGTCGGTGGTAACTATGAGACAGCCGGGAGGGGACCATACCTTGGACCTTGGTGATAAGATTAGGTAATCTACTTGTGAGGTTGTTAAACAGACAGTGCACATGTTTTCCTTGAAGTACAGGCCATGACAAGTGTCACTGGGATGAAGTATGTCAAAGCTGCAAAGAGAGGTCCATGGGAGAATAATACACCTGGAGGCTGGATCTGAAGAGAAAGCTGATGTATATGCACAAGTGCACATCCTGATGTGACACACACCTACACATTTCCACTTTTACAGAGAATGTCTTTGAATTATATATAATGTTGAACATGTGTCACTGGTTGTATCATTAATTCGTTATTTTTTTCATCCAGTTTGAAATTTGACTTTCACATCAAAGACAACATACTTACCCCTTACTCACAGTAATGGCAGGGGGTGTTAAGTTTTTCACTTGTAAATACCCCACACCAGTGAGTTGTGAGGATTTCAACAGTTTGTGAAGTAATTTAAATTTTTTTGTGTTTGTCCACAGATCATAATCGTTATGCAGTCTTTTGCTTGCTGAAGCTGGGAACAGAAATCTATGACACAGAGCTGCACATGAACGTTGACCGAACCGCCTGTGATGTCACATTTGAAGAAGTATTCACTTTGTAAGCATCGTATTTTTTCAGGTCATTTGTCTCAGTAGTCACATGAAGGTGTATGAGTAAAAGTGATGTGGCAATGAAAATTATTGCCAGAAATGATCCAAGCCACAGAAAATACACTTTACAGTAAATTTAGTGGACTTCTGTAGCTCTTGATTTCAGTCTCATCGAAAGAATTTGAACTGAAAGCATAATCCTAAGTGAATGGTTGGTCAAACTTTCTACTGTTTGATTTGATAGTTGATTACTTAGTAAATTTAATTACTTATGCAGGATCAATGTGTGTCATTCATTGACTTGGAAGAAGGCTGTACAAAAAAAAGTTTGTATTGTGCAATAACTTGTCTTCACTACTCATATTTAAGGTCTAACAAATACACAATTTATAAAGTCATACGAACCTATGCGTCGTTTAACATGCAGAAGAAGAGATTTGTTCTCATTTTCCATTGCCTCTAACTACCAATTTCACATGCAATAGAGCATGCCACTGTAAGATTTTTATTGATCTTTTTGAATGTTTAACTGCTTATATATTTGTGTGTTTGTTGCAGTGATAAGGTTAAGCCAGACTTCAACTTCATAATTGAAGTGTATTCCTACAACCTCCACAAAGACCTGACCATAGCCAGTACTCCGCAGAAGATTCGCAAGAGGCTCAACTCCATTGGATCAATAAAGAAAACAGAAAACAGCGTTCTCATTCCTACCGTGGTAAGAGCAGAGTGCACTGCTATTTGCAGTTACTATTCAGGTGAAGCAAGAATTCACATTGTAGCATATAGAGGGTGTGATGATAGAATAGAATTTGGACACACTCTGAGAAAGGTCAAAGTGGTCAAAGTGCATTGGTGTGAGCAAGGGGTAAGCATAAACACTGGTGAATACCCACACCAGTGAGTTGTGGGGAATTGTGTCGAGGGTAACCTAGAATACCTCCCACTCTTTGTGGAAGTCACAGGGACAAGACAATATCTGATGTTAAGGGTTTAGCTCTCCAGAACGGATGCCTTCTCCATTAATTGTGGGTTATTCATACATTCCTGAGATATGAAAAAAAACCCTTAACTTCTGTCTGTGAGGTTTATTCTCAGGAAATATGGTACAATATATCACGTCAAAGAACACAAAACCGTGTACCGTGAAAAAAAAAAAAACTGTCTTGCTCCTTTTTGTTGTTGGAAATTTTGTAAGCGGTATATATCTGAAAGTTGACCTCTAGGTTCTTATTTACAAGAACATTCTGGCTAAATAGATGAATGGTTTACAGCTACAGTAGGTGGCCTAAGTTGTGATGTTTCATAAAATTTAGAGGTTAACCGAAGTGATTGTGTACTGGCAGACCGATGGCTGATATTTTTATCACAGTGATAGACTGATAGCTGATCTGATGTTTTAGCAATCAAGCGTAACCTCTTCTCGAAAATGTTTATTCTGTGTATGGTGGAGCCGAGTCTCTGGCCTGCTTTTCAAAACTAACGTAAATTTATGCAATTATTTGGAAAAAAAGCTCTCATGATTCGTAAGAGATCCACTTCTGCATGTCAATGAGGGCTTTGTTTACCTTTCAGATGAAGAATAGTCCATTTAAGAATAGCCCAGATTGATTCTCAGAAAGCTGAATGGACATCAACCACTGGCAGACGGAATTTGCTTAATTTTGTGGATCCGATGTTTCAACAATGATAGTGTAAACATCGGCCCGATCCAATGTCCGACCAGATCATCGGTCAATCCCTGGAACTTATCCATAAAATTGGTTTTGTTTAAGGAAATATTGAGCTCAAAATTTGTCTTGGAAAATAAGTTAAAAACTGGTGGCTGAATCAGACCTTAAAGCAGTTATCTATAGTGTTGTAGTTTTCAAATGGTAAAATTTCTCTTTCTTGATTTCATCCTCGAGAAATTGCAACTGCCTGTTTTGCATTCTTGGAAGCTCTAAAGTTGCAATAATAGCCACCCATATTACTGCCTTTAATATTTGAGACAGCAAAGCAGGTTTGAAAAGGAAGGATACCTGATTTTGGAAAATTTCATCATATCTCTATCTTCTTAAAGTCTCATCTCCTGTTTTCTGGTAAAGTTTGGAAGGCAAGCTTGGCCCCCCAGAACAATCCTTATTCCACTTTTACTTTGAAAAAGGTTATTTTACTGAAGCAAAAAGTCTCAAAATGGGGGAAATCTGACAGAAGCAGTTTGGCACAGAATCATGACGATCACCCATTTCAACTTATTCAATGTTTATCAATCAGCTCGCCAACAGGTGATTGTATTGTTTACTATTTCTAGTACTATTTCCTTTCAGGATGCAATAAAGTTTACTTTCCTTGACGTGTCAGGTAGACTCAATTGGCTTGTATTCTCTTTGGTGGGGTTTGTGGTTGTTTGAAAGATGCTAGAAAATTTTTGGAGCATTTAAAATACATTGCAGATCTAGTTTAGCCAAAACTTTAAATTGTCGGTCTGTCAGTTGAAGCAAGTAAATAGTGACCTAAACCTTACATGGAAAGTTGTCAAGAAGGTAATGAAACTTCGTCAATTTAGAAAAAAAAAGGTGACATTGCACCGAAAGTTTGACAAAGATGAAGAAACTTCTATCCCGTGCTCTTTTGATTTCAGAGCGCAGAGGAAGACAACACTTCGGTGGAGGCGCCAAAGTTCTTTTTGGTCGGACGTGCAAACCTGAGACTTTCAGATGCCAACGACGTGATCAAGATTCACAGTCTGAGCCTGGAAGGATGTAAGTCCGACTTTTGGATGGATAATGGATCGAACTTTTCGATACGGAGAGAGAGTAATCCTTCGCAAATATCTGATGAAATCTTTATCAAGGTCAAGAAGTGTTTACGTTTTGTAGTTATTGTCAGCTGGAAATTTCAGGCTGGAAATTTCAACAACATAGTCAATGGGTTGTTTATACTGGGTATAATACTTTCCTCACATAGAGTTAATTTAATGGAGGAGTCCCATTGACTCACCGCGTGACACCGTCGACCCAACGTTCTGGCGAACCGCTATCACGCAAACGTGTGACGCGAAAAAAAAGTTTCCAACTTTGAAAGATAACACAAGGCGCATGATTTACATTCAAAATAATGTACTTTGTGGTTGTTTTGAGGTCAGGACTGTTTTTTAGTCTTTTCAGGGAATCTATGAGTAAGTCTGCATGTGCAAGTAAATACTAGCTAACAAAGACAGGCTTGTCTGATCATATTTGTTTCATGTGTTTAAAAGCATTTAGTTATCAATGTAACTGTAGCTTTGAAAACTTGCTAGAAGGGAGGTGGCATTGTCTTGATGAAAGGGGGGGGGGGCAGTTTAAAGTTAAATGTATAAAATTTTGATAGAACTAACCCACCCTGTTTCATAAGGAAGCATTTAAGGCTAAGCAATACATGAGACAACAATTAAAAGAGTTTTCAACGCTTAGAATTAAAAAAAATGTTTGAAGATCTTAGGCTTGTTACTCAACAGTGTATAGGCTGGACTCTTGTGTGTACATACATGTTAGGCAACAGGGAAAGTCTAAAACGATTGTTGAGAAAAACATTACATACAGTAGGAGGAAAACCTCAAACTGAAAGTTTGTGAATATATTGCGGATTGTTAGTTTAGGGTCTTTTACACAAGCCAGGTAAATGTTTTCAGCATTCTTGATTGGACTGGAGTATTTTTTGATAATTTCGACGAACGACTTTGCTCCCAGCTGAATACAGTAGGAGTACCCTGAATTACAAATGGTATTATATATGCAGCAAGCAACACAACTTGTGAATTCTTACAATGTTTTTGGGACTGAAATCGCCTACTTTGGGGAGTCGAAAACTTTGCATACATTGTCACGAATTGAAAAAAAAAACTAATCAAAATAACTTTAGTACTATCTAGGTCTGATTTCAGAAATAATGCATCCTGTGCAGCTGGAGAGTTTGGAGCCTTGGTGAACATCAAACACCAATGCACAGGCCTTCTGTACACAGTGGGTAAAGTGGACTGTGCAATTAGACTTCAATTATTTATGAGACAAGGCGCCTTTCCCGTTGAATTTACAGGCCTGAGCAAATTTCTAGTGTCATCGAGCCCAAGGGGCCCTCCATTATTTCGAAACCGGGATGAGAAAACCTGTTATTGCGATGAAAATAAATTCTGTTTGCAGTGGCAAATCTGATGTTCCTTCTTGCTTTTCATTAAGTCCAATTTCAATTTTTCCAATAAAGGACTACCATTTTGTGGCAGGACAACCAGAGTTCAGTGAATGGTCTTCCATTTGGACAACCATGGTAAATTACTTAAAACTGAACACTGCAGGTACCTCACCGTTACTGTATGTGTCATGATTTGGATATCCAGAATCCCCAGAAACTGATAAATCTGGAGAGGCCGCATCAAAAATTTCACTGAAAACTCTTCTCACTTCTGACAAATTTCTCCCCTCTCAGATTTCCATGTGTTTATCCAACTTCCACATTTTGACTTGAATAGGACTTAGAGTGTGATTTCTGGTTGTAAGGTAATTATGCAGGTCACTGGTGCTCTGACTAGGGAACCCCTTTTGGGAAATGTTTAAATCAGGGATTGCTGACTTGACTGGGCTGATAGCCCCCATTTGTTGGAGCACAGGACTCAGGAGTCACTGCCTTGACAGAGCTCTATAGCTCAGTTGGTGGAGCACAGGAGTCAGGGCTGGTTTGTCCTTGACAGGTAACAGTTGGAAGAACACAGGACTCAAGCTCTCAACACCATTCCTGTTGTAGCCTTTCAGTTTCTTTGCATTTTGCATAGCTAATGAGAAAACTGCAGAAGATCCAAAACACCGCTGTAGAGCTAGTTAACGGCAAAAAGGAAAGATGCCACATCAGGCCACTCCTTCATGATCACCACTGGCTCCCTGCTCCTCCTAGAATGAAGTTTAAAATTCCTCTGGTTACTTTCCTTGCCTTACAGTTTCATGAGCCTGTGTTTCTGTCTAATCTCCCCCCCCCCCCGTCACCGTCCTGCACGCACACTTCGCTCTTCTTATCAATTCCACCTTTGTGTCCTGAAACCTCGTCTCAAGGCCTACGGCTTCCATTCTGCTGCAAGTCTCTGGAACGAGCTTCCTCCTCATATTTGAAATTTTTCTAACTTACCGTGTTTTAAGTGTTTATAAGACTCACTTTTTTTGTTACTCTTAAGTGTTTGTTTACCGTCCTCTGTGAAGTGTCATGAGCAGCTGACCTCGTGTAGCTGGAATGGCGCTACACAAACCCAGTTTATTATTTTATTATTTTGTTAAATTGATCCATATATTGGTGACATTTGTCATCATTGCTCGTTTAAATATTTGAAATTCACCTGAACTTTCTTAACTCTTTTACCCGATGTTTTTTACTTCCCCTTAATTGGTACGGTTTTGTATTTTGACAGTGTCTGCCTTCAGTGATTTATGGTAATTACTTCTCCCTCGTGTATTTTGTGAATTTAATTTTTCCTGTTTTAGACTCTAATCAAGCTCAATGTGAAGTTTTCATTGATCTTACCCTGCTACTAATTTTAAAAATCTACATCTAATCCTTTCGACTGTTGATCTTTTCAGCTGATGAGCAGCACAACCGCGTTCCCCTCTTCAATCACTTCTGCTGTCGATTGGCCGTTCAACCTCAGAGCGTCTTACAAGATTCGGTTACTGGTTACCTGTTGGTCAAGGTATGTTAAAGTCACTAATGTAATGGTCAGTTGCAGCCGTAAAGAGATTATACAGATCAAAGTCGTCAACAAAAATGTATAGAAAACCTGAAATTTGATTCCAAGACCCAGAGTGCAAGTATATTATCACAGGTGCAGAGGCTGGAGTACAAGTACAGGTAGTAAGTACCTGATAATCAGCAACCTGAATATCAATGAAGAAAAAATGTTCATGTGTATGACGAGTAACTGTACACACTCTAACGCTTCAAGTTTCACACAGATCTGCACCAGAGTACTGCATCTTATTGTCTCTAGACATCAGATCAAGGTAGCTTCTCAGTTAAATTTATAACTCCTTTTAATAACAATCTATGTTTTTTTTTTTTTTTTTTTAGTACAATGCTTTCGGATGATCTGTACTTCGTAGGGAATTTTATGCTAAGAACACATGTCAGATATCTCTGTTGTGTACATTGCATTCTTTAAGTGATATCCTGGAGATTTTGAGCCTTGTGTTTTTGTTGTTGTCAGATTTGCTTCCCTTTCTCACTTAAACCAAACAGTTTCCATCATTGCAGTTATCTTTCACTTTATTGAAAGCAGGTCTACTGTACATAAGAAATTTAACAATCTCATACAGAGGGGGTGTACATTTTTTGATGATTAGTCCTGGGAAATCTTATCATGTCCACATTTTGCAATCCAGTTTCAAGTAATATTTTTATGAAAAATTATTGTACTCAGTCCAAAAAGCTAAAAATAGCGCTGGGTATTTTTGGTAATTTTTGGATGAGTACTGGGTGAAATACACAAGTGCTGCGTACTAACAACCAGTGGCACCCGGCATGGACCCATCACTGAGATCAGTGATCACTGAGATCAGTGATCACTGAGATCAGTGATCACTGAGATCAGTGATCACTGAGATCAGTGATCACTGAGATCAGTGATCACTGAGATCAGTGATCACTGAGATCAGTGATCACTGATCTCTGTGTTTGCTGTTGGAGGAATGACCGTTAAAAATACAGAAAACTGTCCGGTAACAGAATTTGATGTGTTTTTTCCCATGTACATGAAAATAGAAGAGGATAAGGCATGATGAAGACATTATGTTTCTGTGCTGTTTTCTTACACAACAGCTATTTGCCTGCCTCTGCATGTCTTTTAAAATTAAAAAAAAAAGGCCCTTAAAAGTTGTAATTTTATGCAACACAGTATCATATATTTCTAGAAAAATATCAGGTTAAATTTTCGCGAGGTCTGCGAATTCAAGAATTTAATAATGTGTGCTGCTTGGCTTTCTCTTCGTTTCGTATAAGCGACTCACTTTCATTCAAACTTATAATGACAGTTCTAAGACAGAGGTGGGGGAAAATTTCGATTTGGGAAATCACTGAATACGTTTTGCTTTTTCTCTCCACACTTTTGAATCAAAGGAGAAAGCCCTTGGAACTCCAGATGTTCTCAAGCTCTGGTGTCGACTAAGAGGAGACAGACTTCAGTGCTGGAATAACCCAAGTGAAGCCGACTGCAAGGGTGCCCTCCTATCTGTTGGTTTACAAAAGGTAACTGAAGAGAGTCTTCCAACATTTAGTGTAGGGGGGGCGGAGGTTGTTTAAAAAAAGTTGGTCAGTGCACCTCAAAGAGATATTTTCATTTTTGAGAAGTAATAGTCAGTATCCAGTTTCCTCTTTCTAACTCTAACCTTCAGTTAAGATCTTGAATTTGATCCTAACTTACCAGCATTGAACAATATTCGGAAATTACATCACCTGGTCGTCGATGGCATTCCCTTTAAACTAAACCTGCTTTGCATACCTGTTTACCCAGTGCTGATGTCTCTTTCAATGTCCTTTGAACCCATCCTGGTGTAATATCAAGCTGACGCCTGATCATGTGTATGTAGTGTTTGAACCAACCTGGATGTGACATTATGACAACCTAAGATGATACAGTATCGTCAGTAGTTTGAACCCAGTCGTGGTACCTGCATTGATTTAGCTGGTGTCCGCTCTTCTGATTCAAAGTATTAACCGACTGCCGATGATGTTTTGTGTCCACTTTAAGTACTTGTGACATAAAAAACACATTTTGGACTGTTAATGGAATTAATCATTGAAAAAGGTTGAAAGTAGCCACAATCTGTATCGAAATTCATCAAGCATTCACCATTTTACATAAATTTTGCATTTGAGTTGCATGAATGGCGTATGTTTATTTATGATACAAATTTATGCATCATGAATGAAAGAAAGCCACACATGCAAATTTGTTACATCAAGAGAGGGACTCATATCATATGCCTTATGTTTTCCTTTGTTTATTTACCCTTTGTTTCAAGGACAATTGAGATTTTAGAAGCTCCAGGGGTTTTATTTGGAGGCATGTATTGTCTTCTTTAGAAATATTTACCTTCTCTACTAATGTGAAAACCAGCACAGACAATATATTTATGCCTAATAAAAGAAATACTGACACTGTATAGCACTCCACATAATTGATTTTGCATTTTCATCAAAGCAGTATCTCAAAAACGATAATAGATGTAAACAAAATTTGAGCAAATTTTCACTCAGGATTTTGCTCTGCAACCTCTGAGTGAAGCCCATAGCTCTTTTTTAGAGGTATGTCACTTGGTCTTAATGTTAATATCACGATGAGTAATATGACCTGTGATTCTGTTTTCCAATTTGAATCCTTCAGGATTCCAATATCAGCAACTCATTTCAGTCTGACTGTTGGTCCTTTCCCATTTTGTATCGCATGCCCGTCTGGAAGGCGGGAGAGGCACCATCTCTTCTCGGCAGAGAGTGAAGCAGACATGAAGGGATGGGTAGCAGCTGTGGACCAACAAATAGTCGACATCGGTGAGGAAATTTGAAGTTGATGCTAGGGATCAACTGATTATCGGATTTTAATGTTGGATCGAGCCGATGTTTACCACCATTGGTAAAATATAACTGATGAAGGAAATTTTTCGAAATTCTGTTTGTCGATGTTTGCATGTTCTCAGGAACCTAAAATGCGTTTGCATAGGCTGACAGTATAATCCATGCACCAGGGTAGGAATTATGAAATGCTTCTGCAAGGGATATTTTTTTCTATTCAAGAGGACTCTTTTTCTAGTAACACCTGTTAAATTTTCGATGATTTTGTAATTGTCAATACTTGAGGTGCAAAAGAATTATAGTTTGATACTTAAGGTGATGGATCGGACATCAGCCGATGTTGAAAATTTGATAAATGGAATGTGTGTGTGTAGTTCACAAGGTGTAAGGAATATTCGGTTGTGTAGTGAAAGGATTTAAAAGTATTGATAGCAAAAATATGGGATAGTATCTGATGTTGGCTGATATTGTGGTAAAACATAAGTCATCGGATTGGCAGCAAAAAAACCACAGCTAGTAAACCTCTTGCGGAGGCACTCCCTCACCCTCAAATGTCGCCATGAGGTAATGAAGATCAGCATGAAAGCAGAGTATATGCATTTCATCCTCAAACATTGTTAGAATCCAGAATTATGAAACAGATGCACGAATGACAGAACAGAAAGGTTTCGTAAAACTTCAGTAAATACTCATTTTCTTTGTCGGGGGAAAGCGTTCTATTGTCATTTTTAGAAGCATTCTGTATGGATAAATTGTTTAATATTTGATAACAGTCGGACTGATTTTTTGTGAAGGTTTTGAAATGTAGTAAACTAAAACAAGTTAACAAGAATCGTAATGATATTGTTTTGTGTAATTAATATAAAATAATTCTTTCAATAAAATAATTCTTTCAATAAAATGAATCTTTCAATGAGCTTTTCTTTCAATGTGCCTCCTGGAAATGCAGGTTTTGTGGTATGATGCTTGTAAACTCAAATTCCTGAAAATGGTCTGAGGGTGCTTTAATTATAACATTTGCATATTCATGCCAGTATTTGATAAGCACCTAGGTCTCAAAATACACATACTGTGCTAAAATCATGTCTCGAGAAGACCTTTCATGCATGATAGAACATGATGTGATATCCAGATATGCCTTAATGATTAGCGTATGTTCCTCTTGAGTAAGGCATAAACATGTATGATATCATGTGAGAATTGGCTGTGATAACATTCCGAGAAAATCTCTGACATTTATGAATGATTTGAGAAAAGCTTCTGCAAGTTAATTTAGCACAGTTTGTTCTATGTCTTCAGCTGCTTATCTAGGAATAAGACTACATTTAGTTGTTGTCACATGATAACTGTCACATGTGGAAGTTTCCTGTTTCTTTTTCATTTATATAGGAGCATGGAAACATGCTTTCAGCTCATTAATGAGTTTAAGGACACCAAGTGCTTTCAAGAGAAGAGGAAGTCTCAGACCCAGGAAAGGTTCTCTTTATGACCAGCTGACAGTATGTAAGTGGAATATCTACTCCAACTGAAAGCTGTGTTTGTATCCACAGTTTGACCATTATCATTGTCACCATCATCATCACCTTCCTAATCATCATTATCATCATCATCATCATATCATCATCATCATCATCATCGTTGTCATCATCGTTGTCATCATCATCATCATCATCACTATCACCATCATCATTACCTTCATAATCATCATTATCATCATCGTCATTGTCATCATCATCATCCTCATGTAATCATCATCTGTGAATATGATCTGTTTCATTAATCATCATTCTCATAATGATAAAATCATCATTGCCATCATCATTGTTGTAACCATCCTCATCGTGATCATCATAATCACATGATCATTGTAATCATGACCATCAATTTATCACCATCACCATATCTTCATCATCATCATCATCATCATCATCATCATCATCATCATCACCATCTCGTCGTTGCCATCATCGTGGGATGTTGTTGGCCTTTGGTTATTTTATTACTCAAACACAATTCTACAATTATGGTCCAACAAACTAAGCAGAGTGAGATGTTGATACTAACTGATGGTCTTTGGTACAAAACAGAATGTAAATTTGGGGGAAAAAGTCAGAAAGTTAATAGTCTAGCACTCATTGAATGGAGAAGACACAGTGTCAGTGGTCATTGACAGTAATGGAACAGGAATTCGTTCAAAGAAAAATCTTTACACAGCTTATAATCCTTAGATAACCAGAACAAACTTGGTCTAAGGAAAATATCATTTGTCACTTATCACTTATCATACAGTATTTAAAATGCACGAACATGGCATAGAAAGAAAATAACTTTAATCTGTGTTAAACCAATTAGTATACCAAATGAACATCAGTAATAGCTTCATCTTCTCAAAACATTATACATAAATTGAGTTACAAAAGATGCTTTATTTGAATTTTTTAGTTTTGGTGAACAAATTATTCTTGAGCGACAAATAACTGAATTTGTGTGAATGAAATACTTATTTTCTCTAAAAGAAAGGCATCTTTCTGTGTAATATTGGGTAATCTGTCATTCTGCATCCTTAAATCTTGGTTTTAAAAACATGACAGGTGTTCTGTAAAACAAATGCAATATTTCCCTATAAACTGATGTATATGATTTTCCCCCCCCCCCCCAGACTCTCCCGAGAAAGAAAAGTCCACAGACGAAAACAGCTTGCCTCCGTCAGCTAACCTGAGGCCAAGGCTGAAGCACTCACTGAGTGTATCCGCGTCACCTCCACCACACCTCCAAGATCCACTGGTGTCCCTCAAGGAGACGAGGGTCTGAAGGGACTGAAAATCGGCCAAGGAATCCACGAGATGGGTAGACGTTATCGGAGGGTATTTCACCGGTGGAGGGATTTGCTAATCATAACTTCATCAAATTTAATGAGGAAATTGAACGATTTCCGGTCCTGAGGAGGGGGATAGAGAGTTGAGTGCAATTTGAGGCCAATGAATATTGTTTGAGGATATCAGATGGAACTCTGCAATTAAATTACCGATCAAGATGGACAGAGCTCAAAGAATGTCATTATCTCGGCATTCAGGGGAAAGATTTTGAACCTGCCCGGCACTCTGTAAATCATGGAAAATACTTCCAGTCAAAGTGGGCAGTTCGTTTCGCTCTGTAGCATTGCCTCAGATTAGCAGTAAGTTTTGGAAGATGTCAAAGGATCAGTCGGTTCGGAACCAAAATACTGAGAAGATTAAGTGGAAGCTAAACTGCAGTTACTTGTAACTAGCTGTCATCCATTGAATGCTCGATTTTCCAGAGACCTAGTGCTGTGAAGTGAGTATTAATACCAAATTGTAAAATTGTAAAGTAAATAAGTTATTAATCGTTGTATCAATCAGGTCTCGTTTGCTAGTTTCATCTGTTTTTGACAAGTTTGTAACATATTGGATTTTCTACATGTATTGTCAAATTATATCCATGGTGTCTTTTTTTTTTTGGTCTTGTTATTTACCTTTTAAAGGCAGTATGTTACATGTTATGTTTTAGTTTTTTATTTTAATATGATTATGTATGTTCGCCTTTTCATTGCCTGATGTATCATGTAACGTTCATAATATTATGTATTAGTTTATTCTTCTCTCAAACTGTTCATTCAAGTTAAATACTAAAAATGAAATGCTTAGCCTTTTTTTTTTTTGGACTAAAAATTTATTTTTCTATTAAAAGTATATGTATTTACATTATTCCCCAAATGATAAGAGACCTCTGGTGGAGGCAAAAGATAACAGAATTTTTGTTTTATATTAAATGTACTTACCTTTTGCTCTCCCCTGGTCTGGTCTTGATGCTATCTGGGAGAGCATTTCACCAGACTGTCAGTGTGATATTCAATCAAGGAAGTGAGCAGGGCATAGTTTGAACATTTTTTGGTTCTAAACATTTACACATGATACCTCATCACATTGCGTATCAGATAAAGTCAAATCAAATTTGATTGATTCATCATTTTTTCAGGGTAATAATCTGATAATCTTCGATGATTTCAAAACTAGTGTTTTAACACCGATCAATAATCCACAATGTCATAGTTTGAGTCATGGTTTCAAGTTTTTTTTTTCACTCTCGTGCTGTTTAATGTCGGCAAGAAGGAAGTACCACAAATGTATTGTTTTGGCCCCATTTCCTGCTAGACAGTGTCACAGTAGAATGATATACTCTGGAAGATCCACCAAGGCAGCTGTTCAGTAGCAAAAAGGAATCAAAAGGAGTATGCAAAATCCTCCCTTTGTTCTACAGAAGAATAATTATTATGATCAAGTGAGGATTGTAATGAAGACTTTGATAAACTTTTCTGTGCAGTATTCCTTTAAGTAAAAAAATGCAAGACATCAGAAAAATGCATTTAGCAAAGATTTTTAGTAGAAATTGACCTAAATGGCTAAAATTTGGACCGAAAAAAAAAACGGGGTTATTAAATTGCTGGGAAACATTTTCTAAATATTTAAAAAGTTCATCAAAAGTGGTGCACAGACTTGAAGAAAGTTTCAAGTTTGAACTTCATTCAGTCTAACAAGAGAGGCTTCTTCAAAGAGTTTACTGGGTAGCCTTTGCGTAAGGAATACTTGTGGCTCAATTGGAGAGAGCTGACCCGAAGGTTGTGTAAAGTGTTTCTTATATCAGCACCTCTCCTCCTTTAGAGCATGACTGTGAATACATAATTAAGTTTTCCTATGTTGTAAATCATTACAAAACTTCCTCTCGTTTCAGGTTATTAAGCAGTAGATTTAAATCGTTCTCGGATCTCTAACATTTGGTCGATTTCCCATCTGCAAGAATTGTTGATGCAATATGTTGAAATTGGAATTTGTTCACAGATAATCTCATTATGTTCATTTCCTATGGTTGCCGTCTCTCCGTTTAGCTGACTTACTCCGAACGACACTCGGATAATTCGATTAAAATGAGATGCGGAGACTGTGTCTCAGTCTTCTGCTTGAAAGAAAATTAAAGAATGTTTCCGAGAGCGTAGATCCTGTTAACTATGTTCCGGTCTTTCATAGTTTAAGTACTGAAAGCATGATGACAGCCTTATACACAATGAAACAGCAGTAGGGATAAGTGTCTACAATGTAACTATTGTATACCATTCAGCGTTCAATGTGTTCTACTGGCGGACTGGCCAACCTGTAAGGTTAATATTCACATGTGATACGTGTAAGTTTAAAAATTCTGTTTTGGTAGGATATTTCTGATTTGCAGATGGCCTGTTGCACTAATTAATCCCAAATTTCCACCTGGCCATATAAACACCTTATCCTCACCCCTTCCATTGTCAAGTAATACATACTACATACATTTTGAAGCTGTAATGGTTGCTGTGGATGGTAAGGATTTTTTATCCTAACACATTTAGACTTTAAATGTTAAAACAGTGCAGCCTTGAAGTTCTCCTCTAAGCAGTCACTGAGGTTAGAACTGTTATATGCCCTGTATTAAACAACACATAGTAGAAGGTGGAAGGGGTGCAGGAGTAGGTCTGGAAAAAGCTTTTTGGGGCTGGTTGGGAGCTGGTCAGGAAGGAGAAGGTGTGAAGGGATTGGATCTGAAGGGAGTAGATTCTGAGGGAGTGGTTTTGAAGGGAGAGGTCCAGGGTGAGAGTCATGAGGTAGCAAGTCTGGAGGAAGTGGGTCTGGAGAGCTGGTCTGAATGGAGGGAATCTGGAGGGAGCAGACTTGGAGCGAGTTGATTTGGAGGGAGGGGTCTGGAGGTCAAGTTCGGAGACGGTCCTGGCAGTGGGTCTTTTCATGGAGTGGATCAAGTGGGTAATCTCGAGACTCTCCTTGCTTTAGGATGCTATGATTGTGTCAATGTAGGAAACAGTGAAGTCTCATACCATTTAGGAGATAGTATATCATTCTGTTTACAGCAAGTTTTGTAACAATGATAGGAAGACTTAGGAATGGATTGAAATTTCACCCATTTAAAATGTATTTGTTATTTTCAGATTTATGTGATTTTGTTTCATTATGTTATCATGGTACTATGTACGGCCTTGCCATATTTGTCATAACATTTTTTTCTTTAACTTTTCAGTTTTCTGTTCAAATACAGTAAAACTCTGCTCATTTAAATTTGCATGCGACCTCATTTCAAGCAAAAAAGTTGTTGTAGCTTTCCTTTATCAACTATCGCAGGGATCGACAAAGACATCCATGTACGGATGTCTTACACACTTTTTCTCTGGTATTGGTCATTAGTACTTCAACATGCTTAGTTTCTCCATTCTGCTCACAGTCATACTAGCCCTGTGTGGAATTTCCTTTTTCATGGTAATTGTAACAGCTGCCCTCTCGGAGGTTCAGTTCAGACGCCCTTTAAAATTAATCTGCGACTGCACCCTTTTTTTTTTTTTTTTGCTAATTCAGGCTTTGTGAAAGCACTCACAAATTTATGCCAGAGGTCATTCTCTTTCTTGTGTCACATGCAGAGTTTGAGTTTGGATGTAAGTCAACCACAGGCAATGCTCACATGACTGATAAAATATTCCAAAACAAAAAGTATTTTACAGAAAGATCTACTCATTACTCATGCAGGCTTTTGGTTGCCAGAAGCACTTACTCTTGAAGGTCAGGCAGTATTCAATATGCTATTCAGTTAATCAAAGACCCCTCCCTGCACCCCTCCCTCACTTACTGTCTTAATTCGCCATGAAGTCACTAGGCCTCTGCAAGCAGATTTCCTAACATGGCAGAAATCATAGCTGTGTGAACACCTTCCTGTGGATTCGAAGTCCTTGAAACAGTTTTGATTAGTCCATGTGTACATATCCTGCAAATCACTTTACAGTCACCATCAGTAAACACACAGACACACCTACCACCAGCACCATTTACCACCTCCTCTGTCGTTTGGTGCAATTGTGTGTCGTCATTATTCCGTATTCACATTGCAGTATTTCAGATGTGGCCGCACAAAGTTTTTGCTCCAGGATTGTTTGTTTCAGAGATCTTGAGTCTGGCCTTTTTTTGAGCAACCAAAGTCATTTGAGGTTACTATGCATGTGACAAATAGTGAACAGCATGGGAGAAGTACTGGATGTGCACGACACGCGCCACAAATCCTGTTTATTGGTAAAAGTTAGTGCTATTCTCTTCACAAATCTGATGCAACTATTTGAAAGGTTTAATTGGGTGTCATGGTCACCGGCAAGTTACACACCTGTGCACAAATGCGTGCATGTGTACGTGCGTGTGTGGTATGTACGTGTATTTGCACGTTCTACAGATTGAAATATTGGTACACCAAAAAGGGTTCCCTCTGTCATTTACGTACGTGTCATGTTGCTCCACCATACTTCATGCGAGAAGAACGTTGTTTCAGGTCGGAAATCAAAGGTCAACTAGGATTTGCATTTCCTTGTAAGAATAAGAAACTCGTCAATTGTGGAGCTGTAAGGTGAACGATGGCCATGGTATTAAATTTTTAAAATTGTTGATGGTCGAGGCAAGTGTCGTCTCTAAAGAGAAGACCAGGGGAACCCAAAACCTAAACAGCTGTCATGAAGTTGCCATTGTATCAGCATAGTATCTGTGCAAGGACACTGTGAGCAGAAAACTCATATGATTTGGGTCATAGCCCAATTAGTCATGTCTGTGAAGTGTAGAATCATCCTTCAAAGAGCCATCAAGTTAGTATCATTTTTGGGGCGGTTGGGAACACACTTTCCTTCACACAGGAGCATTTTACTTCAATTATTTGTCTATGCTTAATATGGGTACTGCACAGATGTTTTCCTTCCTATTACTGGCAGCAGAAACATAGTTTTTGAGTCTTCATGGCTTTGTCAAGATAACAATGATTTTTCTTTGTGTAAGATATTGTCCCAATAGGCTACAAGTAGAACCCATGGCGTATTTAACAATCACCCCCCACTCCCCCCAAGAAACAAAAAACTTGAAAATTAGACCCTTTGTTGTGTTGAGCTGTGGCAAAGTCTACCTTTGGAACGTCAAATAAAAGGCTTCGAATGTGGAATTGTTTCAACTTCAACCATATTTCGGGTTTCAATGCCAATTTCTCAATAAACCTTTCACAAGGAGACAAGTTAGTCAGTGCATGTAAACATGGCACATGAAATTTGCTTCACAACCTTAAAAGTTTGCTTGGATCTGAGATTGGAACACCTTCAAGATCCCCCCAATCAGTTGCTTTGCTAATTCACTCGTTTTGTCAGTCCAACGTGTCCCGAAACCCCCCTCCTTGTCACACCGTGGGGGGAAAGGCTTAGGGCCCCCTTCTTCAGACTGCTGACAGGGCCCTCTCCTCCAAATCCACAATTGGTAGGTCATTGGTGAACTTCAGACTAACCCTGAGCAGCAGCAGTTTGCACAGGAAATGTAGTTACACAAGAAGTGTTATCACCAGAAAAATTAAGTGGTATGAAAGACTTTGCCTCTGCAGACCTCCTTATTTGGAAGGTCAAGAATGAGCATGGATAGTTCTTTCTCAGAGGTTTCCTTCTTTCCACAGGAACTATTTATGCCCATTTATATGCAAATACCTTATTGTTTGGTGATCTCTTGAAAATGTCGCAGATTTTATGGAAAGAGCGAACTATATGTTAACATTGTTTAGAAGATGAAAATAAAAGTAAATCTTTTTTAAAATGCATGATGTTATTTCCTCTTTTGTGTATTGTAAAGGGAGAGCTAGATTAAAGTTATTAATGTTAATACTCTTCTTTGTTGTTGGAGTTGGCATTTTTTTAGGGAATGGTCCCTGCAATGTGACATTTACTGCTGCCCTCTATTTAAGTTAAACTTCATTTCCACATAATACAAAATGTATCTTTAGAAAAAATGCGTTATATGTATAGATAAGAGGGAGGGGGCAAACTTAAATTACTTCAACAAAAACCCTGTGGCTTGGAATTTGTAACTATTTAAAGGGGCTCATTGATCGAGTTCATACACAAAATATTGTCACACCCGTTTTGTCACACCTGCTTTGTCACACCTGTTCAGTATTTTTCATATGTGACGGTGTATGGTCCAATTAAGAGTTTCCGAAGATCTGTCACACAACTGAAGCAACAATGAAAGTGAAATGAACGATCAAAATCACTTCTTGAAAATCTGTGAGCAGACAAGACTCTTAAAAATAATAAGCAAAGGTAACCCATGTGTTCATAAAAGAAATAGAATAGCCCACTCCACATTTTTAGGAATTGCAGGAATCGATACGTGATTACTGAGGCTGGTTAAACGTATTGGCGTGCCATGGTTACCGTCAAGGTTGTCAACAAGTAAAGCTCAACTCAATGAGCCTCTTCAAGATTTAATAAATTAGAGAAAACTATACTCAGAGAAAACTACACTCAGAGAAAACTATACTAAGAGTTCATTTGTCAAGTGACTTTCTGTTGAAGATTTACGCAGGTGGTTTATATGTGATGGAAAAGCATTTCCGCGTATAATATTAATGATATTACAATGGGAAACTATGAAGTGGATGAATGAATCGTAAGAGTATACGGGATGGTACAAAATGACCCACCGTCCTTTAGCGTGACTCACATGATTGAGTGTCGTGTGTTAAGGCTCCAGTCTGAGTTATTCCGTCTGCTTGTTTGAATGGAACAGAGGTCTGTCCCATGTTCCTCAAACAAAATCGTAATCCGGCAGTGGAATTATGTTAAGGACAATAAAATTTGAACGCAGGTAAACAGCAGTTTAAAATAGCAGGTTACACCATGATATTAAAGGCTGTATTGCATCACCCTAAGCTATATTTTTACCTCCCGGAAAGCAAATTCTCAACTGGCTCTAAGTTACAGTACTCTTAGATTGACAGCAAATTCGAAAGATGCAGAGCAGCTCGTATTACACTGAGTACACAGGGATCCATTGTTTTGATTACACATGTGGAGGAATTTAACACAGGCTGAGGGAGGGACTAGAGGTAGGTGGTTGGGAGAACTGAAACTGTCTGGGGTGATGAGTTTTTGTCTTTAAGTTCAACGGCTGTACCCTTTACAAGGATAGCATTTCAATTGCTATAAATAGAATTCGTATGAATTTGAAAGTTGAGGATCAGGAGGTCCCATATGGACTCATCAAGGGCACCATACCATGTTGATTGTGGATGAACATCGCCATTTAACGTCCCCATCCGGCGGACTAGAGTGTGTCCCCTAGTCTTAAGTCACTTTCCCAAAGGCTTGGAGGGCTGGAGAACCTGCCTCGCTCCGCAGCCCATAAGCTGTACCGAGAAACCCGAAGCGGACAAGTAAGACCTAAATCGGACAACATTAACCCAAATAACCCTTTCCTCGCCACTGTAAACACTGCTTTACTGAACAAGCCAAATGTGAATCCCAGGAAATTTATAGGTGGTTCAGCCGGAATTTGATCCGGGGCCGAATGATTGCAAACCGGTCACTCTAACCACCAAGCTAACTCTCCATCCCTCTCGTATTTCAGAGTGCCTACTTTAATAACAAGTTAAGCGTATTGACATCTCAGTAGCTTAAAAGGTTCAAAACCGTCCCAAGTTCAGTTTAGTTCACATGTTTCGATCCTCATTTTTGGTGGTTAAGTTTTCTTTGTACAACCGTCAGGCTCGGCCGGAGGCCAAGTTCTGGTGTCATTTTGCTATGATGGCGATTTTGCTGTGATGTAGAAGTACTCATTTCATTCGAAGAACAAATTATTTTGTCGGGATAAAAATACTCGACAAAAGCTCTTGTAACCTGCTTTTTTGTTCATTCCTTTTTTGTCGCACTCGCACTTGCCAGCTGGTTTTGTGCCTTTGATTACCCATAGGCTCCGCAAGGGCTATATCAGTAGAGCATGATTATATACTTTTAAGTATATACTTATGATTATATACTTATAAGTAAAAATATTTTTCTCCAGTTTTCCATGAAAGAGGATAATGTTACTAAAGTGATGAAAAAGAATTGTTGAGCTTTCTTTCGTTCTACAGCATCATCATACGCCATTCGTCATGAAATTGATTACGCGCCTAGTGATCACCTACATCCATTTTCCTTTACCCCACCGCCAACTCCATTATATCATGGATTCGGATGTACATTGTGTGCCTCAAGACGCCATACGCTGAAATCTTTGACTGAAAGAACGCCTTTACTTTTTAAGTCGGTAGGTTTACTTCGCTCGATTCTTTTATTGAGTTATGTGATAAACAATGTTCAACTGAAATCAATCTGAACGAGGGAGATTGAAGCAAACGTTTACTGAACAGCGGATTACACTAAGTGTTCTAAACAGGGGCTCCCACTGGCGGGGTCCCGGGGGGAACCCACTTTTCAGAAAGATATTTTTCATAAATATCCGAAATGCATTTAAGCTGCAGATTTCAGGAGAGGGTAGAGAGGGGTACCCCCGGCGACAAAGAGACCAAAAGAATTTTTTCGCGCTCCATTCGCTGTTCAATGCTCCTATGAAAATAACATTTTCAATCAAAAAGGATTCCAATTTGTTTCGTTGTTTCTTTCCCGGAAGCTTGTAGGTACATTTGAGTGAAATGATCGAGCAGTACATAGGCGTAGAAAAGGAAAATTTAAGGGGGGGGGGGGGGCTGAGGTGAGTCCGATAGGTTGATCACGCTACTGGGTGAAATGTCTTAGGGGAAGGGAACCCAGCAAGTCAACTTCAACTCAGATGGGTTTAACTGGGATTTCATGTAGGACCCAAGTGGGCAATCCGCATGTGGTCTACATGGAGTAACTGGGACCCATATTGTCCATATGGGGCCCTGCTGTCGTTTGGGGCTCCATCTTGTGTATACAAGCTATATATGGGTAATCTATATTTTTATCAACTCTCCATTTACTTATAAAAGAAAAAAATGTGTTTTGAATTTTAAAAAGTATTTAAACGTCTCCGAGATGGTCATAGCGTCGTCTAGCACTGGAATTCCCAGGAAGCCAATGCATGAATCAGTTGCTAGGCAACCGGTGTCAGTCGGGGGAATCACAGGTGGTACCCCCACACACACCTCCGAAATCCTGCACGCACCACTGAGTAGAAGACGAACGACCCTTAAATTCTTCCATCTCTGCCGATTTCTTTCTGGTGATAGGCTGTAAACCTGCATAACTGTATACCCCAATATGAAACCTTGTAGTACACAGTGAAGTTGTATAAAGCACCCCCCATTCACACCAAAGTCCACTGGCGCACCTCCATGCCAGCCCAGTGGTCAATAAGTTAGTATCTTATTGTCCTTGATGAATCAGTCTTATCTTGCATCATTGACTGATATATGTATTGCTTGGGGTCGGTCAACTTCTGGATTACATCTCAATAAGGATCATAGAAGAATCTCTGTCAAATAAGAGTTTTCTGTACTTACTTTCCATTCTGTTTTTCTAGTATGTTGAACTTTGAGGTTCTGGTAGTAAAGTTCCACTGCAGTCATTGCATTTTTACAGCTTAAATTAGTGTAACTTGAAGAGTTTCACAGAAGACCACTGGATTATTACTCTCAAGAAGTACACAGAAAGCGAAAGGAAAGTTTCCAAATAATTTTGCACTGAATGCTATTAGCATTGCTAGTCACAGACATTACCATTAGGATGTTGTCATATGCAATTTTTTCGTACCCATGAGTATAGCAAATATAATTATACGTAATTATATTGATCAACAAATGCTGATGACTCTGTACACATGTATCAAAAAAAGTACCTGAACTATTATAACTGATAACGATATGAAGAGCCGGTTCCACACACCCCAACTATCGACTTCAACCCATAACTACTCATGCTCTAAGAATCACCTTTATTTAAATGTTGAATCTTTATGTTAAAAACTCACTGGTAATCAGTACTGGAGTCGAGTCCACCCAATCCGAGTCCGAATCATTACCTTTCGAGTCCGAGTCCTTGATGACCAAGTCCACGTCCGAGTCCTTGAAGGTCGAGTCCGACACGTATCCTTATCCGTGAAATGTAATAAGATTGCCAACAGGACCGTAGTCCGCATCATAGCTTGGGGGGGGGGGGGTGTAAAGGTAAAAAATTCCGACTGGCTGAATGCTTTTTTTCTGTCTGGGTGGCGACGCCACTGCGACAGGTTTAGACCCTGCGAATACCTTATTAGGCTTTGATCCAGAATTGTAAAACGGAAGCTAGCCTACTTGAGCTGAATCTGCCTTGAAATAGGCATATCATGTCTGAATGTCCTCAATTCATATGAAAAATATCAATGTGTGAAAAATGGTAATACACATCAGGTGGGTTGAGGTGATACAAGAATCATAAGGAATTACGCATCCTCTTCCAGTTTTTTTTAGTACTTGGCCAATATTTGGGGCGGAAAAAGTATAAACATCTGGGCGTGAAAACAAAGACGAACAGGCGTCTATACATTTTGGGGCAGAGATTTCGCCAGAATTTGTTACTAACTAGCGGGTTATTACACTGTTAAAAATATAAATTGTAAAATGAAAATTTACAGAAAATAAAGAAAAAAAAGGAATACAGAAATGTTCTGATAATTAGTTTCCAGACAATTTCTGTAATTCTTATTTATTGCTTTGTTTTATTTTCTGTAAATTTACAGACATTTTTTACAGTGTATCTAAGTGGAGCGCCACGATGTGATCATAGTAAGAATTTCTGGTTTGGAGTGAACTGACAATTGTGTGAAGACTATCTTAGAGGGACGTTAGCATCGTTTAGTTTGGAGCGCCGAGTACCAGAGAAAAAAATAACATGCCACCCCAAGACTGTCAGAAACCGCCTTACCATGCTCAGGAAGTAAGCTTAAAAATGTGATATTGTCAATATCTTTTTGATGAAAAATTAATCTCAGATGGGACTCTCCCCTCTGAAAAAGTCTGATAAAATTTGCCTGTTTCATTAAGAATACTTGCTTGAATTTGAAGACCGGAAATTGGCAACACCATCATCATTTCATGGATGCAGTGGACGTTGACGTACTTAAACTTGCATTTCCTTTACCTTCTCTTTTTTATCATTCTAATCTTTTTTCTATTTACTTTATCTCTTTTCTGAAAAGATAAAGAGGGCACCGGTATTCCATTTTAGTCGTGGTGATGAGGGGGGGGGGGGGGGGGAGAGCTGTCCCTATGGCCACATGGTATCTCCCCACAGGAAACGTGGAGAGTGGCTCAGGATCCTCACCGAAGTAAAAAAACAAAACAAAACAACAACAACAACAACAACAACTATCGTCGGTTAGCCAGGTGAAAGTAAAAAGAATGTAAACACAAGTTATTAAGGTACCTTTAGCGTCTGATGATTTTGGAATGGGACGTATTGTCCATACGTCATTGATATAACATATGAGGTGCGTATCTAGAGTTTTCAGCAGGGGTGGGGTCTGAGAACTTAGCACTTTTGTGAGCACCCCTCGGGCAGGACTATACGAAGCACCTTTATTGGTTGGTGCGGAGGGTAGCAGTAAATCGTTTGGCTTTACAAGCCTCAAAAATGGCCGGAAATGGCACTTCCCGGGTGTCCTGGGTTACATGTACCAAGCTATGGAATAGCGACCTAATGTCTCTGCAACTTTTCAATTAAAGAGAAAACATATATTTCTATGAAAAATTGTAATAATTTTGATTGTTCTAATTTATAATCTTTAAACTATGGAATCATTTCAGAGAAGTTAATTGAACAGGTTTCACTTTCTAACGATTTTTGTTTTCTTTGTCTTTTTTTTTTTTTTTTTGGAAAATCTTTTTGAGGGTTTTAACGGAATCGGAGGTGTAGGCAAAGTCTTTTTGAGAAATTTCCCGTCAATCAGGTAACCTTAAATGGAAGCAGGTGTGATATGGAAGTCATGGAGTATACTAGACTGAAACAAGAAAAATTCCAAAATTGTTATTTCAGATTTTCCGACTGTCTTCACCCCTAGATTTAAATATGGGAAATTCAAATGGTATTTCAGATTTATTGAGAGACTTCCAATTACCAAGTAACCTCAAACACAATGTGGTGCAATATTTGGCCCTTTTTATGTCGTAGAATTAGCTAGATTGAGATATGGAAAAAGCTCAACACGTACTTCAGATTTTCTGACAATTTCGAGTTTGGGTACCACCTGTTGGATGGTAATGGGTGGTTCCCCCCTACAACCAAACCCACCATTATATTGCATCACAGTGTTGATTTGTTAGCCAAAATATGTGCTGAAATCAAATATGTTGCATTGTGTTCTGAGGTTGAGGTTCAATATCTTTTTCCTTGACAATTTCCCCAAGGTTACCGCCTGTGAAATGATAGTGGGTGATGACCCTACAACTACCACCCCATCATATTGGGTCACAATGTTGATTTTTTAGCCAAAAGTTGTGTTGAAAATCAGAAATGTCGCATTACGTACTGAATTTGAGGCTGAATGTCTTTGTCCTCGGCAATTCCCCCAAGGCTGCCGTCTGTGATGTGATAGCGCCGAGATGTCCCCTACAATCAGCACTCTCAATATATCGCGTTACAATGATGATTTGGTAAACAAAAGTTATGTTGAAAATCCCACATGAGACTTTATATAGATTGATTGACAATAGATTGATTGATAGACAATATTGCTTTGGTAGTCGAGACAGGTGTTGAAATTACATTTCGTCTTATGTTCTATTTTTAGTGTTGAATAATTTTCTCCTTGACAATTGCCCCATCCCAGGTTATAATAGGGATAATAGTTAATGGTACCGCATTCAACCAGTATCTTCATACTGCACCGCGTTGATACGTTAGCTACAACTTTGTTCAATTTCCCCGACCATATATTGACATATGTGCTGAGTATTTAATTCGATTATTCTATCCTGATATCATTTCAATATTCATTTCTTAATCAAAATCTTTTTGAAGTTCAGGTTTGTTGCCTGATGTGCTGAATTTGTGGAAGACAGTGGCGGCGCCAGAATGTTAGACTTGGAGGGGCGAACTGAGGGCAGAGGAAAATGTTGGGTGGGCAAAGATTTTCGCGCGTAGCACTAAACCGAGCGCGAAGCGCGAGGCCTTGCGGGTGGGGTCCAGGGGCAAAGCCCCGTTGGGGTTCCAGGGGGCGAAGCCCCCGGAAGCTCTGGGGTTCTAGCATATCTCTGGGTGGAAAATTAAGCCCCAAGAGAGGTATATTATTTATTTTTATATTATTTATTTTTTCGGTTGACGATACTCCAAGGTTTCCAACTTTTTTCTTTGGTACCACCGAGTACACACACACACACAGGCTACATACACTTCCATTCCATTCCTATATTTAGGAAAACAACGACATTCCTATATTTAGGAAATCAACCACCTACCCGCTCGTCCCTTATGCTGGACAGTAAACATTCCAGAGAAAATTGGTCTGACCAGGCTGGCCCACTGTTGAAGTGGCTACGGGCATGATATGAAAACTGGCAGCCTGTGTAACATAAATTAGGCATTTACCAATCATGATTCCCTGGAAGCTGTTCTTATTCAGTCCAATGTCAATACATAGTTTTGTGATTAAATTAATTTTGGATGAGTACAAGATCTGATTGGGAAGGGTGAGAGCAACTGGGGGGGGGGGGGGCAAGGAATCAATCTGGAGGGTCAAATGTCCCATCATGCCCCCCCTCCCCGTAGCGCCGCCACTAGTGGAAGAATATCCTTGGTACTCGGCCAGCATAAATTTCATCATCACGCTCATACTGTTGGTATGAACCGTTAGAAATAAACCAAGATGCCCATGTTGCATTTCCCTCAAAAGCCGCTTGCAACGGTCATAATGGGATTCCTTGGTAGAATATGTGCTTTCTCGCATTTATTTGTGTGTGTTATTGGTCGCTTTATTGTTCGCCACTATTGTCCGTTCTTGTTATTCGCCATCTTCAGCGCGATGTTTGCATCATATTCCTGCTTTTTTCAGTGTAACCAAGTAACAATGTCATGTATTGGCTAGATACATCCTGCTGGAATTTTGTAACCATTTGGCAAGTCAATTACTATGCTAGATATTTTCTGTCAGATTGAAGTGGGACCATTTCACATTAAATCAATTTTCTAGATATTTTTTGGTAAATTATGTAGTAACCATTTTACAGGTCAATTATTTGGCCTTTATTTTCAGTATGTGCTAGATTTCAGGGTAATCACGTTACAATATTGACCTAAAAAATGTCTTTGCTTTCATTTAGATTTCATTGGAACTAATGATGTGCTAGATATGTTGTGCGGCTTTTTACAACCATTTAGCATTTAGAAATTTTGTTAAATATTCCGTGTATCTTACATTCATGTAAACTCTTTACAGAAAAAATATCATCATATTTTCTACTAGATCTTAACTTCTTGGCGTGGTTTGCGAAAGTTTTCTTCATTAATTATGTTTCTGAACGTCTATAGGGTAACCGTTATAAATGCTGATAAATTGGTCATTGAGTCAAAGGCGGTATTACACTAGTTGCAAGAAGCTTCAACAACCGAATTTTCAGGTCCTAGAATTCCCTCTGTTTTAAAAAGTATGGATATATGTTTACCTCGAAAGCATCTGTAATATAGTTTACTCACTTGCATAGTGCATGGAGAATCCTGGTTAAATATTTCATCCATAAATGTGATAATAAGTAGACTACCGTATGTCAGTTGAATAAAAGTTGAATCCCTGAAATCGCACAACAGAATTCACCAAGTAATCAATCCAAAGCTGACAAACCGTTTCTCCTTGCAAAAAAAAAAAAAAAAATAGAATGTTTGTGGCCACGTAGAACTTCCTTTGATCCCTTACTTCGACAGTATTTCAAGATTTTAAACTCCTCTCCTAGGAATACTGAATGGCACTAATCTCTCTTTATCCGTCACATCTCTGTAATTCTTGATGTATCTTTGAAACTCGCTATTAAACAGTAGCGTAGTAAATGGAACGATAAGCCTTAATTTACTTGAAGCAAGGCTGTCTGTCCAACCAGCTTAGCATACCATACACTGTACCAGCTGAGATGTTCTAGTCAAATGCGGTATTACACTAGTTGCAAGAAGCTTCAACAACCGCCTTTATAGGTCCTAGAATTCCCCGCGCTGTTTTAAAAGTATAGGTATATGTTTACCTCGAAAGCACTGCATATCTCTTATTAAGGATGTAGCTTTCTTTTCCTGAGAGTAGTTTTAGAGCAATGGCGCTAATGATTAAACTTTCTCTCGTTTTCTTAGATGAAATAGTCGGCTGTGAAACTTCCCGCCTTATTGTATCTTGATGGATACCACTCCAGATGTCAAACAATTAGCTAGATTTTCCTGCTGGATTTTAGAGTAACCACTTTACAAGTCAAAACTTTGGTAGATTCTTTCGGCTAGAGTTTAACCAGATTACAATACCATGAAATGGCTAAATATGTTCTGCTAGATTTGGTAGTAACCATTTTACAGGCCAATTATTTTGCTAGATATTTTCTGCTAGACTTTAAGGTAACCAATTAACAATGCGATAAATTAGCTAGATATGTTCTGCTAGAAATACTTGTAACCATTTTATAAGTCTATTATTTTGCTAGATATTTTCTGCTAGATTTTAACCTGACCATTTTACAATACCATGAAATGGCTAAATATGTTCTGCTAGATTTGGCAGTAACCATTTTTCAAGCCAATTATTTTGCTAGGTATTTTCTGCTAGATTTTAATTTGGCCGTTTTACAATACCATGAAATGGCTAAATATGTTCTGCTAGATTTTGCAGTAACCATGTTTCAAGCTAAATATTTTGCTAGATATTTTCTGCTAGATTTTAGGGTAACCAATTAACAATGCAATAAATTAACTAGATACGTTGTGCTAGAAATACTTGTAACCATTTTATTAGTCTATTATTTTGCTAGATATTTTCTGCTAGATTTTAACCTGGCCATTTTACAATACCGTAAAATGGCTAAATATGTTCTGCTAGATTTTGTAGTAACCATTTTTCAAGCCCATTATTTTGCTAGATATTTTCTGCTAGATTTTAAGGTAACCAATTAACAATGCAGTAAATTAACTAGATATATTCTGCTAGAAATACTTGTAACCATTCCATTAGTCAATTATGTTGCCAGATATTTCCTGCTAGATTTTAACCTGACCATTTTACAATACCATGAAATGGCTAAATGCGGTGTCCGAGATTTTGTTGTAACCATTTCACAAGCCAATTATTTTGCCTGATATTTCCTGCTTAATTTTAGTGTGACCATTCCTTACTTAATACAATAAATTTGGTAGACGTTTTTTTGCTCGATTTCATAGAAGCCATTCTACAAGTCAAAATACCGGTAAGTATATTGGCTACATGTACTTTGCTAAATTTGATGAACAAACAATTTTCATGATAACTAATTTGCCAGATTTAACTGTTAAGTCTTTGGTGAGGTTTACAGAGGATTTCTGGCTTAATGACATTTCTAGATATCTGTATACAGGGATATATGTGCTGATTGTAGTGAACATGCAAGATATGGCATTTAAAAGCTTCTAAAATTTGCAGAATCATAGCCGACAGTTTTAATTCATAATGAAAGGGATGATGTATGCATACAGACACTGAGCACTAACCATAATAAGACAGTTTACTAGACGGGGTAAATGCATGATATGGGCACTCACCAAAAAGCTACAGTACTATATGTGATATTGTTAAACTAAGTTTTTTCATCTACCGCAGTACAAAGAATTTAGACTAGTGAAGAACTTAAACATCTGTAATATAGTTTACTCACTTGCATAGTGCATGGAGAATCCTGGTTAAATATTTCATCCATAAATGAGATAATAAGTAGACTACCGTATGTCAGTTGAATAAAACTTAAATCCCTGAAATCGCACAACAGAATTCACCAAGTAATCAATCCAAAGCTGACAAACCGTTTCTCCTTGCCAGAAAAAAAAAATAGAATGTTTGTGGCCACGTATTATTTCCTTTGATCCCTTACTTCGACAGTATTTCAAGACTTTTAACTCCTCTCCTAGGAATACTGAATGGCACTAATCTCTCTTTATCCGTCACATCTCTGTAATTCTTGATGTATCTTTGAAACTCGCTATTAAACAGTAGCGTAGTAAATGGAACGATAAGCCTTAATTTACTTGAAGCAAGGCTGTCTGTCCAACCAGCTTAGCATACCATACACTGTACCAGCTGAGATGTTCTAGTCAAATGCGGTATTACACTAGTTGCAAGAAGCTTCAACAACCGCCTTTATAGGTCCTAGAATTCCCCGCGCTGTTTTAAAAGTATAGGTATATGTTTACCTCGAAAGCACTGCATATCTCTTATTAAGGATGTAGCTTTCTTTTCCTGAGAGTAGTTTTAGAGCAATGGCGCTAATAATTAAACTTTCTCTCGTTTTCTTAGATGAAATAGTCGGCTGTGAAACTTCCCGCCTTATTGTATCTTGATGGATACCACTCCAGATGTCAAACAATTAGCTAGATTTTCCTGCTGGATTTTAGAGTAACCACTTTACAAGTCAAAACTTTGGTAGATTCTTTCGGCTAGGGTTTAACCAGATTACAATACCATGAAATGGCTAAATATGTTCTGCTAGATTTGGTGGTAACCATTTCACAGGCCAATTATTTTGCTAGATATTTTCTGCTAGACTTTAAGGTAACCAATTAACAATGCGATAAATTAGCTAGATACGTTCTGCTAGAAATACTTGTAACCATTTTATTAGTCTATTATTTTGCTAGATATTTTCTGCTAGATTTTATCCTGACCATTTTGCAATACCATAAAATGGCTAAATATGTTCTGCTAGATTTGGTAGAAACCATTTTTCAAGTCAATTATTTTGCTAGGTATTTTCTGCTAGATTTTAATCTGACCATTTTACAATACCATGAAATGGCTAAATATGTTCTGCTAGATTTTGCAGTAACCATGTTTCAAGCTAAATATTTTGCTAGATATTTTCTGCTAGATTTTAGGGTAACCAATTAACAATGCAATAAATTAACTAGATATATTTTGCTAGAAATACTTGTAACCATTCCATTAGTCAATTATGTTGCTAGATATTTTCTGCTGGATTTTAACTTGACCATTTTACAATACCATGAAATGGCTAAATGCGGTCTCCTAGATTTTATAGTGACCATTTTTTCAAGACAATCATTTTGCTAGATACTTTCTGCTAGTATTTATAGTAACCAATTAACAATGGACTAAATTAGATAGATATATTCTGCCAGAATTCACTTGTAACCATTTTAGTAGTAAATTATCTTACTAGATATTTTCTAGTATATCTAGTGTGGTTATTCTGCAATATTATGAAATGGCTAAAAGTGTTCTGCTGGATTTTGTAGTAACCATTTCACAAGCCAATTATTTTGCCTGATATTTCCTGCTTAATTTTAGTGTGACCATTTCTTACTTAATACAATAAATTTGGTAGACGTTTTTTGCTCGATTTCATAGAAGCCATTCTACAAGTCAAAATACCGGTAAGTATATTGGCTACATGTACTTTGCTAAATTTGATGAATAAACAATTCTCATAACAACTAATTTGCCAGATTTAACTGTTAAATCTTTGGTGAGGTTTACAGAGGATTTCTGGCTTAATGATATTTCTAGATATCTGTATACAGGGATATATGTGCTGATTGTAGTGAACATGCAAGATATGGCATTTAAAAGCTTCTAAAATTTGCAGAATCATAGCCGACAGTTTTAATTCGTAATGAAAGGGATGATGTATGCATACAGGCATTAAGTACTAAGCATAATAAGACAGTTTACTAGACGGGGTAAATGCATGATATGGGCAATCACCAAAAAAGCTACAGTACTATACGTGATATTGTTAAACTAAGTTTTTTCATCTACCACAGTGCAAAGAATTTAGACTAGTGAAGAACTTAAACATCTGTAATATAGTTTACTCACTTGCATAGTGCATGGAGAATCCTGGTTAAATATTTCATCCATAAACATGTGACAATAAATAGACTACCGTATGTCAGTTGAATAAAAGTTGAATCCCTGAAATCGCACAACAGAATTCACCAAGTAATCAATCCAAAGCTGACAAACCGTTTCTCCTTGCCAGAAAAAAAAAAATAGAATGTTTGTGGCCACGTATTATTTCCTTTGATCCCTTACTTCGACAGTATTTCAAGATTTTAAACTCTTCTCCTATGAATATTGAATGGCACTAATCTCTCTTTATCCGTCACATCTCTGTAATTCTTGATGTATCTTTGAAACTCGCTATTAAACAATAGGGTAGTAAATGGAACGATAAGCCTTAATTTACTTGAAGCAAGGCTGTCTGTCCAACCAGCTTAGCATACCATACACTGTACCAGCTGAGATGTTCTAGTCAAATGCGGTATTACACTAGTTGCAAGAAGCTTCAACAACCGCCTTTATAGGTCCTAGAATTCCCCGCGCTGTTTTAAAAGTATAGGTATATGTTTACCTCGAAAGCACTGCATATCTCTTATTAAGGATGTAGCTTTCTTTTCCTGAGAGTAGTTTTAGAGCAATGGCGCTAATAATTAAACTTTCTCTCGTTTTCTTAGATGAAATAGTCGGCTGTGAAACTTCCCGCCTTATTGTATCTTGATGGATACCACTCCAGATGTCAAACAATTAGCTAGATTTTCCTGCTGGATTTTAGAGTAACCACTTTACAAGTCAAAACTTTGGTAGATTCTTTCGGCTAGAGTTTAACCAGATTACAATACCATGAAATGGCTAAATATGTTCTGCTAGATTTGGTAGTAACCATTTTACAGGCCAATTATTTTGCTAGATATTTTCTGCTAGACTTTAAGGTAACCAATTAACAATGCGATAAATTAGCTAGATACGTTCTGCTAGAAATACTTGTAACCATTTTATAAGTCTATTATTTTGCTAGATATTTTCTGCTTAATTTTTGTGTGACCATTTCACACTGAATACAATACATTGGGTTTTTTGCTCGATTTCGTAGAAGCCATTTTTCAAGTCAAAATATCGGTAAATATATAGTCTACATGTACTTTGCTAAATTTGATGATTCATGGATATGGATATATACATCCAAATTGTGTAGAAGTAGATCTATGTAACAGATTAGGTAAGAATGTGGTAAGAATGTTCTGCCAATGCCAAATTCTGTTAGAGAGTGCCTCCAGGAGAGAGCAAAAAGCCGTTAACTTTTGAATTTTTGTTATGTTGACATCCGCAACATATTCATGAGTATGACGTTTATACCTCCCACCTAAATGGAACACGAAATGTTGATTGGTCGAAGGTTATCAATGTTTACCTGGATTATGCAGATAGACATTGATCTGGGTTTGCCAAGTGCTCCAAGGATAAATAAAATGTGAAGCAAAGTTGATCATGGGTCTTGTATCATCTCCCCCAATCTGATATGGAATACGATTTTTCATAGATTTCGTTCTCATTGATTGAAAATTGACACTAGATCAATTTTGCAATTAAGGCTGCCCTTTGCCTTACGCAGCCTAGAATACCAGGGAGTTTCCTGCCATCGGGGAGGGGTTGCAAACGAAAAGTTTTCATGTACGCCAACGGATGGTGGCCATCCGCTTAGTCCTGTGGGGTCTCATCCCCCATTATTTTGCTCTCTCGCTCTTGGTCAAAAGCCTCGATTGCGTTAAAAATTCGGCGTTTATATGCTCCTCCGACTTGTCGATCGTACAATTTGCCCCCTTTGAACAACCCTGGCTCAGCCAGCGTCTGTTATAGTGCTTCTTTTTCCACATATTAGCGTGTTCAAAGAAGACCCAATGTACTGTATTTATGTGTATGCTTAGAGTGCCAGCAATGAAGAAGCTGTGACCTTACAGAATGTGTTCGACTGGCGGCACAATATCGCAGCACTGTAAAACAGAAGTAGGAGTGGAAACAGGGACAACCCCAATAGTGCAGCTGTTGAAATATCTGGTTGATTGCTCTGGCTGCCGCCCAGAAGATTTTCGTAGCGAGTAGCTGAACGAAAACGCTCGTCCACTACGCTGGGTGAGTATCGGGAGTAGACGACGATGATGAAGGCGGTTGCATTAAAGTTCCAGCGAAGCAAATCGACACCAGGTTTGAATACCCCCTCTTGGCAATGCGGGTTCTCAAAAGTCCTTGTCAACACGGGATGATGGATGGAAACCCTAATGTTTCTTCAGTGAAAATAATGTAACGATCAACACGTTTTGCAGAGCCGTGTTGCATTTGTAACAGTGTAATTGCGGTACGTCACGTTGGCGCTGGGAGGGGGTTGTTATTTCTGTACAAGAAATCATTTCAGGACTGATGTACAGATAGAAAGAAAGCCCTCAGTCAAGGTTGCACACATAGAATATTGACTGGCAATTAGTTGATGGAAAGTTGAGGGGAAGGTGTTGTGTATTTCCAATCTACAAAGACTCATTTGAGTCAGCTTCCGTTATCTTGAGTTTGCCTTTTTCATACCACAGCCCGTCCTCTTTTACTCTTCTACTTGGTCATGTTTTGAATAACTGATAGCATAAGTTAAATCGTAAAGACATTATTATATCACACTTAAACATTAGACTTGACAGATTTATTGACATTAATTTCATTAACCAGTCCACAGGTGAAATTAACCTAGCTGCTCATTATATTCTCAACAATTTTACACCAAGTTACCGGATGTGGGGTGCTATAGTGGGTGGTGCCACCTACAACCACCACCTCCATTATATTGCGTTGCAATGTTGATTCGTTAGTCAAAAGTTGAGATGAAAATCAGATAGGTCGCATTATGTACTGACTTTGAGGTTGAATACCTTTCTCCTCGACAATTTTCCCCAAGGTTACTACCTGTGTGGTGATAGTGGGTGATGTCCCTACAACTAGCACCCCGTTATATTGCGGTACACTGTTTTTTTTTTTTAGCTAAATGTTGTGTTGAAAATCTAACATGTTGCATTATATACTTGACCTACAAGGTTGATTGGGTATAGCCGACACAAGTTCTGAAATTATAAGATTTCGCCTGATGTTCTGTTTTTATCGTTGAATAATTTTTTCCTTGACAATTTTCCCCCTCCTGGTTACAATAGGGGTACCTATACCCAAATTCAACCAGTGTCGTAATAATTTTCAGTTACATCATCGATATGATAGCTAAAACCTGCGTTCAATCGCCCTTGCTTGCCATACAGTGACATATGTGCTGAGTTTTGGATTCGACAATTCTATCCCGATATTCATTTACAACATTGATTTGTTAATCAAAATCACTTTGTGTACAGATGATTTCGATACGCCCCTAATTCCCTAACGGCTATTTTCCGCGCCCCCTCTGAAAGAAAATGCTAGCTCCGCCACTGTAATGGACTGTTGATAACTTGCATCTTATTCGCGACGTCAGCATATGTTTGTTGAGCTGAGAAAGTTAGTCGGTCTAAGCATCGTTATGGAGTTATTGATACCGCTCGCAGCATGATGTGTGTGAGGAAAGTCACGTAGGCGTCCCACGCTCAAATACACTTGAAGCAGATATAAACACAAACCTTCGGTAAGCTAAATTTAATACTGTTCTCTTACTTTCTATGCACTTTTGTTCCTTCTGTCTTTGTCATACTTATAGCAGAGAGCAGTTTCTTCTTATGTTTAATCCCGAAAAGGAATTTATGACACAAAGGCTGAATACGGAGGGTGTCATTACTTGACAAACCGATTTTGATGGTGTGACGACTGTTTTGACTCCAGCATCAGGTGCACTACAAACTAGGAACGTCAAGGTAAAATTCCTTGAGTCGCATCTTCATTTAAGGCAAATAAACGTGAAATAAACATAAATGCACGTGTCTTCAATAATTGCACTTCTCTTCAACGAATGCACTTGTCTTCAATATGCCCAATGAACCTTTCTGAAATCTATACATTATACTGTCTCCCAGTGAAGTTAGCAGAGTTGAAAGTGTAGCTAGCTATTTTTGACACTCATTCTGGTTACCCTTTAAATCTTCACACTTGAAGTAACATGGTGTCTAAGCCTGGAAACCATCTGGCAAAGGCGATATTTGACTCGATTTAACGACGGTAACGTTGAATACTACAAATATAAGGTAGGGAAAACAGCACTTGGTGACATTATGTAGTCTTCAGTTTTCCCGAATAATCCATGTGCAGGCCAGGAGTTTTTGTGAGGCAATCGATTAGCAAAGAAGGGAGGCTGTGCACGTTACTAGGCTTAACAAGTGAAGCGTAAGCCTTACAGTTATACTAGGCTAGACCAAGCTGCAGTGTGTACACTGTGACTAGTATAGTAGTATTAGTAGTACTAGGCCTAAATACTAAGCATTTCAGGTAGGCTACAAGTGTGACGGTGGCACATCATGATACTATAGTATAGCCTACAGTATGGGAGTATGGGCTATTGTCACGTTATGTACAGTATACTCAATAGGATACTCAAGCTGTTACAGTTATACAGGCCATAGGCCTGTGTGGGTTCCTAGGGAGGTTCTTAGAACTACTAGCGAAAAGTGTAAATGTTGGCGTCGCTTTAGGGTTAGTAGGAGCTCTTCAGATTTTGCTGTTTATAAGCACCAGGAACTCCTAGTGAAGGATTTGGTTAAAGTGACTAAAGCAAATTTTGAGAGGAAGCTGGCTAATGAGGTCAAGTTAAATCCCAAATCTTTTCATGCTTATGTTAGGTCTAAGCAGAAAGGTAAAGAGGGTGTTGGGCCTTTCCTTGGTAATGGGGGTACTTGAGTTAGTGATCATCAGGATATGGCTAATTTGTTGAATGATTATTTTGTTTTTGTCTTTACCAAGGAGTCTTCTGAAACAGGTTTTTGTAGAGATTCAATCAGCTCTGTTTGCATGGATGATTTTGTTTTCTCTGAGAAACTGGTTTGCAATAAACTTAGGCGTTTGAAAGCTAGCAAGTCCCCGGGACCTGATGGGATCTATCCTGCCATTCTGCATTAATGCTCTGAGATTTTGTCAGTTCTCTGTGTATTATTTTTCAGAGATGTCTAGACTTGTGCTATGTTCCAGATGACTGTTGAATTGATAACGTTACTCCTTTTTTTAAGAAAGGGGAATGAAGCTTGCGTTGCAACTATAGGCCTGTTAGTTTAACCAGTGTAGTGCGTAAAGTCATGGAGTCTGTGGTCAAGGATTATGTGCTTAAGTATAGTTTACTGAACTTGTCTCAGCATGGTTTCCTGCCTAACAGTCATGTGTTTCTAATTTGCTGAGTTAACTTGAGGATGTCTCTTTATCTCTTGATTGTGGTCACTGTATTGATTCATCTACCTTATTTTTCAAAGGGCATTTGATAAAGTACCATCAGGCAGACTTATGGTGAAACTGCGTCAGTTAGGTTCAGGGAATGTGTGCTGATTGGATCAATTCTTGGCCACTAGGTAGATCTCAGAGAGTTGTTGTCTATGGTAATTTCTCTTCTTGGAGAGATGTCACAAGTGGAGTTCCTCATGGTTGTTTTCTTGACCCAATTCTCTTCTTGATTTTGATTAATGATGTAGATAGCTCTCTCACTTCTAGTATTAGTAAAGTTGCCGATGACACCAAGCTGTATCAGATAGTAAATGATGACAAGGATGCTTCATTGTTGCAAGGGGACTTGGATAGATTATTAACATGGTATTAATAATTTGAATTATGATTATCCATGGCTGTTAGTATTTTGAGTAATGTGACTTCAGAAAAAGACCTAGGTGTTATCATTACAAGTGATCTGAAGCCTTCTAAACAGTGCGCAAGTGCTGCTGCCAGGGTGAACAGGGTGCTGGGATTGATCAAGAGGAATTTTAGTAAAGATTTTGTGTTGAATCTGTATAAGCAGTTGGTTACAGTAGGCCGCATCTTGACTATGCTCTGCAGACACGGAGTCCCTATTATGAAAAGGACAAGTTTCTTTTAGAGCAGGTTCAGAGGAGGGCCACTTGGCTTATTCCTGATGTACGTCATCTCCCTTATTGTGATAGACTTAAATGTCTGGGACTTAGTACTCTTGAGTTGTGAAGGAACAAAAGGAATATGTTGCAGGTTTTCAAATTCCTATGTGGTAGGAGTTCTGTGTCCAATTGTGATTACTTAGAGGTTTGTCCTAATTGCTGTGTTTGTGGTCATTGTAAGAAGCTAGTGAAGTGCTTCTCTAGGCTTGATGTGAGAAAGTTTAGCTTCTCTCATAGAGTTGTCAATGAGGAGAATAGCCTCCCTGATGGGGTTGTAAATTCCACTTCAGTAAATAGCTTCAAAGGTAACATTGATAAGTTTTATTGTGAATGTGGCAAAATCTGATTATGCTGGGCTATGTTGGATTTAAGTTTGGTTAGGGTTCTTTTTGGGGGTCTTTTTACAGGGTATCTTATGGGGCTTTTTCCCTCCTTTGTCCTTAAACTTGTTACAGGATGTCATGTTTTATCAACGCAAAGATTTTGTGATATAGCTAACACCTAGCCTAGCCCTCTTTAAGAAACGATAAATTGATTGGTCCTTACATTCTGTGTCACCGTCGTAGTGTTACGCCTTACTGATTTGAAACATGTGCAGTAGGCCTAACCTAATGTTAGTCCAGCCATGGAGGTATGGCTATTGTAGGTCCTCAAATAATAGTGCACACAGCAGAGTGGGTATGTAAAGTTACTTGAAAACAGGCTACATAATTTTGTCAGCTTTGCACAAAACTACTTGCGACACAAATAAAAGTAGCCATTTCACATGATGCATCAACACTGTGATGAAATTTATTTGTAGTGGCCTCTTTATAGAACATTGTTTTGGTAACATTAACAGTAATTCTAGAAAAGTTATGATTCACCAGCAGTCACTTTGCAGACTGTTTGCACAATGAGCTTAAATGTCCTGTGACGTGAAAATGATATTTTGGAGTAAAGAGTGCATTAAGCATGGAAAATAGTAAAAATAGCCACAAATTCCATTAAACTCTGTCAAGATTGATGAATTTACAAGCAAATTGGTGCCTCACAGCTGTATCATGAATAAATTGATTCAATCAGGTGTTTTGGCCAGTGTCTGCTTGGGCTGACATTTGTATTATGCTTGCTCGATTGTTAAGTTTATGCAGGAAACTTAAAACTGTAAACCATGTACATTTCATTAATTGAGAGAGTTTCTCTAAATTTGGTAAATTCCGTGAATGTCCGTAGTTCAAAGTTCAGTTTCCCTTTTTGGGGCCCTGCTTTACAGAAGTGTTTTCCGCTAATTAAGTAGACTGTAGACTTTTTATTCTATTTTCCTTATGCCATATCACGAAATTGTTACCAGAATGTTGCAGTACATTAGGTACTGCACAATGATACTTTTGGTTATGACGGTTTTCCATAGGTTTTATCGGACACATTTTAAATCACACAAACTGTGATTATTATGATGCTGGAAGTTGGGTCGAGAAAAAAAGCGACGAAAGTTGTCTTTAACTTTACAAACTTCAGTAATGTTTCATTTGTTGTCTCCCTTTGGGAATGAAATCCCAACTGATAAGTCGTGTATAGCGCTAGCCTAACAATGCATCATAGTGTGATGTATGATACAACTCATAAAATGCAGATAAGTAAAAAAGCTTCAGACAACTTTTTTAAGAAATATGAGACACTTTCTTTGCAATTTTGGCTGCAGGTATTCATTCTTTTTGTCCTTGTTTGTTATTGCTCAAAGAAGAGAAGCTGTTCGCTGTACTAAATGTTTCTATGGACTTGTACATGTGTTTAATTTCCTTGTGTTGAGTTTCAGTGCTTGGTGTAGATTTGTAGTCGAGTGCATTCACAGTACTTCATACAAAGTACTATTAAGTGCTTTTCTCAAGTAATTGAGAAATGTTCAGTTATGTCAGTAAATGCAACTACTGTACTGTAAGCATTCAATGCCCCTAGCATTTATTCCCTCAGCCTGTCTTGTAATTAGTTGCGATATTGTGATATCAGCAAACGATATGAGACTTTCTCCTGATATTGTTTGGAAAATTACCGGAAGGATATACTGTGGTCTGTTCACTTTATGAAAAAAAATGTTTCTTAGCACAGATTCGGATCACATTCTAAGTTACATATTTGGCAAAAGAAATGAGACCTTACGGTCGCATTAAATTTTAATGAACTAGCACTGTAGGTTGTTCAATGTTACGTCTGTACACAGTCCATAGGAAAAGCATATTTAGGGATGCTTTGATATCACGATTTTGTTTTTTTTTTGGTGATTTGATATGTTTTGATATTGTGATATTGTTTTGCAATTGAGGAAAAGGGCTCCTGATATCATTTTCAAAATGTCATATCGTAATAGTACTACTACGTCTGATGTAAGTTCAGTTTTCATTTAAGTTAGCAAGACCTTTCAAGTATGTGAAAACACTTTCAACTCTGTCATCTCACTTAGAGGCGTACCAGAAATCTGCTTCCAGTGGAACCATTCACTCACAAGTTATACAATGCCTCTGAACTGTAGCATGGTTCTGCCTTGAGCTGGCACTTGTGTGTCAAATTAAGTTTTATGTGAGCTGTTCTACCCAAGTCCAAAGCCTTCAATAATCTGTTTGCTATAGTGTTTTTTTCACGCTACGTATGCACTATTGTGTCATAATCTAGGACTGGCTAGTTCTTATTGTGTTTGTTCATTGGTATATACTTCCCTCAAGTAGGTAATCTGAATATTACCCTTTACAGTAGTTCTTTGATTTTTGATTTTTTTTTTTTTTTGTATTGTAATTGTCAGTGCATGCGTCATCCTAGCTTGAAATTGTGAAGATGAAAACTTCTAGGGTGACTTAGATTGTTGGTACATAGCTGGCTCCTTTAAATCTGTTCAAAGATTAATAGCAATCCATGCAGTTTGTTTTAGAATGTCAAGTGTTGAATTGCCAGCTTAGGACCAATAAAGTCGCTCGTATACTGTACTGCTCTGTGTTTGCGCTAAGGCACATGATTGCATGAATGGTGCATTTGTCTCCTGAATCCTGCACAAAGATGAATCTTGTGCTGAAAAATTTTGCACGCATTTCCAGATCTGAGGTTGTATCTAAAATTATAAATACGTGTACACAATAAATGCTGTAGAATCTTTACCAAGTGACAACTCCTTCCTTGATTATGAAAATCCCTCCCAAATTTTTGCTTAGAGAAGGATTTCCCTCTCAGGTTCAATTCCTTAAGCATGAACACAGGCCACTGTGTAATTATTTCCATAATGCAATGTCTTTGCACTACTGTAGCTGAAGCTGTTTCAGCACTGTGCTGTGACTCCGGTGTCAACTATCCTGTAAATGACCTTTAAATGAACTGTAGATAGTCTTGTGTGGTAACATGTTGAGAGTCCGGTCTGTTCCCCTTGCTGTTGTTTGCTGTGGAACGCTGAGTAGCTTAGACTTTGTGTAAGTTACTCAGCTAGGTTACTAAATAACATGTTACCATTACAATATTACCCCCTCTGATACATACTGTACAGCCTATAGCTCAACTGTGATATAGATGAACATAGTAGTTACAGCAAATAGGATTGTAGGACTCATCAATACGTTGTCACTAATAGTCACAGCACAGATTGTGCACTTAGTTTTGCTGATCAAATCTACGATTTTGACTTAACTACAACATACATCTTTAGAATGCCCTTGTTTAGTATTTGTGATTGCAAATAACAGGTTATAATTACAATATTACCCCCTATGATACATACTGTACAGCATATAGCTCAACTACATGCGTTATTGTTCCAGAGTACCAGTGTGTTTCAAGAGATGAGCACTGCCATTCTGTTACAGTACTGTAAGTGTATTGTACAGTAGTCCTGTCATGAAAATACTGTTGATGTTACTAACCAGCAATCAAAACCTACATTACTTACATCCCTTTCTGGTTATATGCTGTATGACTATGCAAGAGTAATATCTTTTTTTTTTTTGTTTTTTGTTATGGCCTTCTGCAACAGTCACCTTGAAATCAAAAGTGATATTCTCAGGTGATGTATGTGGTTGCACTGAACAACAGACTTTCGTAATTATTGCCACATTTAAAACTCAAAACTGAAAGTAAGTCCTGTTGAAGAGCCTTTTAAATTCTTTAAAAAATTACATCCAATCCTCTCCACCATGGACTGTTAATCTTCAGAGAATTGATGGAAATAGTTTTAGTTTGAATCAAGCACTATTAGCTTGCAACTCTGGTGATTCTACTGTGTACCGTGGTTTGCTTCTAGACAAGGCTAATGTCTTGCAGTCAGTCCATCCAAGATCAGTTTGGCAGGGACCCTTTTTTTTCAGTCCTGAACACCTCTGGGTGAAGAACCTGTTTCAAAGACCCAGTAAGGTCTCTAGGGACACTGCAAGGAAACTTTTGGTCAAGCTTACTTAAGGTAAATGCTGAACAAGTGCCACTTATAATAACATACAGTATATCTCCCATTTACTGTTTATAGGAAGTGTTAGTTATGATTTCTCCCTGTGATTATTTGCACTCTGAAAGAATGTGACCTTTGTCACATAAAAGCCGTGACAGTGAAAATTTATTTTAAATTTACAATGAGTAGGGTACTGTACAGTGAGATGAGTGTACATATTAGCTCAGTCCATCAACTGATAGCATATTACCTCTTAAAGGGGTTGATATCAATCAGTGCTAGATGATTTTGAAGGGGATAATCACATGACAATACTTATAATTACCATAACTAGTCGAGTTTTTCATGGAATAGTTACGATATATATCATTTTTTAAAATTTTTCCCCTTTTGTACACTGGCTGTGTGAATGCAGTACTAATGTGAAAAATGTCTGGTCATGAATTTTCTTAAACCAGATTAAATTGTTTATCATTCACTCATTAATGTTTGTTTTAAATGTGACACGTGAAGATCCTCTTAGTTTGAAAATTTGTCATTAGCATGTGAACGAAATTTCACAGGCTTAGAAAATTGTGATGAATGTCACGAGACAACTCAATGAGCCTCTTTAGAATGTTAAGGCCATATGGGGAAAATGAGTGACCAAGTAAATAAACTTGTGCTGTCTATGTGACACTACAGCAGCTTGCCGTCAGTTACTTCAGTGATGTGACTGGTCATCGGTATATATGACGTCTCACATGTGACCACTTTGATGCTCTTTTCGTGAGAAGTTTACAACAAAGGTGTTTTACAATAGTAGATTTTGAGCCTCAAAGATCATTTGGAAATTCTCTTCAACTTTAAAGATCATCAGGGATATCAATTTAATTTTAACAATTTTAACCTTCCATACCTGTCTGCTCTACTCTGTAGTTACTTTTTGTGAACTGTCAAGTTCATAGGAATTTTATCTATCTCATCACATAACCTGGTGCCCCACCAGTGAGTTCTACACTGTCAATGGTGGATCCAGAGGGCAGGGTGATCACCCCCCATCCTGTTAGGTTGACTGCCAAAACAACTATAAAAATATATAATGGAAAATAGAAAGATTTATCACACATTTTGCTGGATGGATTCTGCCAGAGTTGGGAAAAAGGGGATTTGTCTCCCAAGAAGAAGCGGGTGAGAAAACCCTTTTTTTCTCTTCCATAACAATGTAACTATTGAATTTTCTTGGTTTAGTTGTTACTTGGAAGAGAACACTTGGCAGAAATGTTTGAACTTATGCAAATATACAGTATAGCCCTCAAAGCCCTTCAAGTTGCACCTTACACAGTATTTTCAGCAAACTTCTGCCCCCCTGAACCCACTTGTAACTTTTGCCAAGGACATCATTAATGTGGAATCATGGTTTAGCTGTAAATAATTTTTGAGTTTCTGGCAGAATCCCTGTGAGGCATCTAATGAACTTAGTTGATCCAGTTTTCTCTACAGGTGTTCAATTGTCTTATGTTGTGTGTGCTTTTGGCCGGAAGGGGGGGGGGTGGTGGGAGGCTGGGCTGGCGGGGCTTAGTTCCCTGAGACCTTCACCACAGCTTCACTCCTGGATCCCTCTAGGAGCCCTCATGTGGGCCCCTGGATCCCATGTGATAATAAATGCAATTCACATTCATAGCACACTTTCGGTGTACTTTGTCTGTCCCTTCCACCCGTAGGCAGTTGGGTCCCTCACTCCCTCCTGCATGTAGTGTCAAGTGACTGGTTGCGTAACTTTGACACTTCTGTCAACTTAGGAAACTGCAAACAGAAAATTTATGCCCAACATTGTTGTCATTTGTTTCAGTGGACCAAGTGAATAGGAAAATGAGATTCAAACTGTCTGATACCATCCAAAGTCATAGAATTTTAGCAGAAATATCAACAAAACATGGGGAAAATCTTAGAATGTGCTGCAGACAAAACCTATTCAGTCTCACAATGGACCGTGGTCGTTCAGTCCGCACAAATTGTGATAATGCATGTATATAAATAGGTGATTGTGGTTACATCATAACATGTACAGTACACATACCGTACTTGTGTTGCACAATAAATTGTGTGCAATAGTACTTTATCATTACTAACAATAGTGCCCTAGCATGTTTGCACTGAATGAATCTTGAGCCGTTTCATCGTTCAGTTTCTCTTGAAACAATGGGAGTGCTCAACAATTTCCTGGGAGAGATACCTGATCAGGGAAGTAAAGGACAGAGTATTCCTCAACACATCGGAGAGGAAGAGTGCAGCAGCAGAGGAAATATGTTACAAATAAAACAGCTTTTTTTCCAGTTGTAGAACCTCACTCGAGATGACCAAATGTGTGGGACCTTATGGCAGTCCTCTGTTCATATAAGCACTACTAATACTTTCAAAGCGTTCATTCCAGTTTTCACTGTTTTGTGCTGTTAATGTTTATAGTTTTCTAAACTGTCAGGGTCATTTTTGGTCATTACGTATTTTAAGTCATCTGTGCACAATTGCACATCATCCATGGGATGCTGAAAGAAAGCTCTAGAAAATGTTAGAAAGAGCAAAATATTTTTGTTTTTAGTTTCTTCAAACCATGTCATCACTCTAAGTTTCTTTCGATCCACCGCGTTTTTGACCGAATCAAACTCAAGGGAGGCTTGGGATTTCATCAATAGCAACCATTGTTAGCTGTCACTAATAGGCAATTACTGTAAACTTTATTGGAAAGTGAAGGTTAACCTAGCCAGAGTTGCTATGAGTGTATAGTGTTGATGACCTTCATGGCCTTTAGTGTAACCTCTGATTCTCCGTTCCATATAGTAATGTAACTACTGTGAAACCACTTGCTAAAAGCCCATAATCTGTCACATTTCAAAGCTTGTGGATTCCTCAACTGGTATTAGCAAAAGTAATTGCTATCAGTTTCAAGATAGGGTGAGTCTTTTAAAGCAGTATAGCTTAGCAGCCGCTCAAAACTCTTTTATGAAAATTAGATCTTTGCCATTAATATTCTCATAGTAGGGGTGATTTGATATTGTCATGTGGTAAATCCTCCAAACCTTTATAGCAGTTTGACCACAATTTGCTGGGATATTGAAGTAATAAGTAAATGATTCTGACTTTACCTGCTGTGTAAGTGTTTTGTGTTTAAAGGTCATGTGACATTTATCTTGAAAAGAGCTGGCTTTGTTCAAAAGATGTAGAGTACAACCCTGAATGAAAATCTGTTAAAATTGTGTTTCTCTCTGTTACCCTTTTTGAGATATATGGCTTTTCAAAGTTTGATGAAAATGCAATTATGATGACAGGGAGTGTTGCATGGTAGCAGTATTCCCTTTTCAAGCCTAAATTCTTTTGCAATTACTTGCTAACTGGGGTTAACATTGGTACGTGATATCAATAAATTGTAAAGAAGAAAATGCATTTGTTTGAAACAAAACCTCTGGAGCATACACTGTAAAATTCTCAATTGTCCCTGATATAAAGGATAATTTAGTAAACAAACGATAACGTACTGTAAGACATATTGTTCAAGTCCCTCGCTTGACATAGTGAATTTGCGTACCAATGTTTATTCAAGGCACAGGTAAGACAGAAGTTTGCCTGTAATATTGTCAATATTGGATGGATATTCATGTCCCCTTGCCGACACTCTCTTCACAAGGTTCCCTCAAACTGAGACAGTACCCCACATTTGCCAAGACAAGGACCTATTTTTAGCCAGTGAATAATTAACTATTTCATTGAACTTTTGAAGTTGGTCCGTCCGACTTTTTCATGGATTCCGCACAGAACACATTTGCAGCCTAATACTCAAGGTATCGTTGTTATGGCATGACGTTGTTGGAGTCAATGAATGCCAACTGATAGCAATGTATGTTGCTTCAATGTTACCATGTGAATGAGTCAGGTATTGGTTCAGGAATACTGTTAAGAGCTGGACCATTTGTTTCTACTGTGCACACGGATACAGTATTTCTTTTTCAAGAGTGCTGCACATATCAAGTATAGAGTAGTACTGCACTTGGTGTTCTTAAAATTTCCCCTCGAGCCGGTCTTCCAAAGAAAATCAAATCCGAACGTGGATAGTGAGTGCCTCTAATTATGTTTTGCAAATGTCACAAGTTCCAGCTTGCACATAGAGAACATGTGCATGTGCAGTGCTGTAGTAGTACATGAGCTACAGCGTATAAAGTGTTTGCAGTCGAATTGGTTCTGCTGTTGATCAGAGCTGAGATAAGCTCTGCAGGCATCTCTCATGCATTAAGTTTCACAGTCTTGTCAGCAAAATGTTGTGTTTGTTGTAAGAGGGAAAAAAAATGTACAGTCCAGTGTTTATAGATGTAGAATAATAGATTATTCTTAACAAGGCAGGATGGTGTAGCCCTCTTTTCAAGAAACATTTCTCACAGATAAAAATTCATCTGTGAATTTTTTGTTCAATAATTTGTCCACCTAAACTTGCAAAAATTAAATGGTGCATTTTCCGTAACTCACCTTGTGCATAATGTTTTGAGGAGATGGATAAATCTACCTGTATTACTCAGTGTCTGTTGGTGAGATTGAATGATTTTGCAATGATTAAAAGTTATCTCATTTCAGTTTGGCGCATTTTTTTAAAGGAGGTGCTTCTCCTTGACGCCATCTTGCTCTCTCTCTCTGTGAATCAGTGATTGGTGAGATACCTTCTTACTATAAGAGTTTTTCGGCTGTTTTGATGTGATCAAGAGTAGCTCAAAGTACAGGGTGAAACCAGAAATGAGAGACAGTTAGCACTGGAGGAAAGCAAATTCAATCCTGTGGGTGGTACAATTAAAAAATATTGAGGAGAGTTGGAGACCAGCAATGGAATAACAATTGTTGAATAATGAGAGTGCAGGTACGGTGTGCATGTAATCTGACTACTGAGGCGGTGCCTATGTATGTAAACAGTTTAAGGAAGTGGGAGAGGTTTCATAACTTTGTGTGAGTTGTTTAAAACTGAATTGCAATGCTGTCTGAAAGTTGAAAGTACAACCCTCAGTACACTACAGTGCCCTCATGCAGAGAAAATGATTGAGCCAAACATTGTGAAGTATTGCATGCCATAGTTCGCAAATCTGTGAAATAGGCCTTGTTTGTCGTGTTTCTAAATTTTGAATCATCATGTTTATTTACGATTAAATGTCCTGCTCAAAGAAATGACAATTGATGCAAGACTTTTCATGCATGACTCTCCTTTTTGCTTGATATTGACCTACAGTACTGTCGAACCTGGGAGAGAGCGTCAAGGTCAGGGACGTTACATTTCCTGGTAATATAGAGTGAGGGCAGAAGAAGAATTGTACAAATGTACTGTATTCAGGCCATCTTAAACACCCCATAGGATAAATTATGGATAAACTTCAATGTTTCTGAACTACTGAAAATAATCAGTGATAATTGAAATTTCCAGTCTGCCACTATCTGAAAAAAATTTTCAGTGTGACTCATTAATTATTGGTTGGTCTTTTTGTTCTTTGGGGATTCTTAAATACGGACTACAACATGACAAGGCCGTGAGTCTCCTGCTTTTCCTTTTCATTTACAGTATTTCTACCGTAGTAAAGTAATGAAAACTGTCTCATCCACCACAAAATACAGCAGACGGGACATTTTTCAGCGACAGTGCAAGCGTTGCTGTACCTTATCCACTCGCTCCATCCGCATGAATCATTTCTCAATGAAGGGGAGACTTGTCATTTCATTCTGCAAGCCTCATGGGATCCACAATGTACTGTAAAGGCCCGTTCATACTCCAGAATAGTGTTTTGTAGCTAGAATAAAGGAGTAGCCTATAGCAGTTTCGTACTTTACAGCTTTAAAAATGATTTATACTTGATGCTATAACAAGGCAAAAACGCAATGTAAGTTGTAATTCATTGTTGCCACGGGCTTAATTGACGAGAAAATGAACCCTGGTCCCAGCGATGGCTCCTAATGCTAAGTAGGCCTAGGGTGTACGCTCTTTCCCATTATAACTGTATGTGCTACAACATTACTTCTATCAAAACGAACACACCGTGGTGAAATGTTCTGCACACTGTCTTCGTTAATTTTTGCATGAGCACAAGATACATAGTGCAGACAGCTGCAGTGTGTGCTGATACAATGGCAGCTTCAGTGTGTATGTAGTAGGCCCACTGTGCATAGCTGCGTTGACCATGATAAACCACTACCATGGTTACTTTCAAACACAAGATTTACGATCATAGTTAATATCTATTTACTGTAGCATGCTACTTGAGATGCCAAAACTGTCCAAGTATTGGCCTTCTTTATGATATCTGTATAGTCTTGTCTCTCATGATCCTACAATTTGGTTACATTTTGCACAATTGTGATCAATTGGTCACTCATGGTTGTCTCCAAGCACAAGCACAAGCAGCGCTTGTTTTGTTCAGGTCCTGTGTCACAATCGTGGGACTTCCAATCTGCCAATCAGAGACGTTTATAGAGATGGATATGTAATCAAGTCGTGACTCGAGTCAGGACTTGGCGACTCGAGTTGCTAAACTGAGTGTAGTTGACTTGACTTGCCAGAAAAAGAGCGTTTCACCCCAATGAACCGTGCGTATTCAGTGTGGAATTGGGTTTCTGTTGATGAATATAGTAGAACTGTAGGTACAGCCCTGCCCTGTGTTAAAATTTCGCGTGTTGAACCATAAAGTGCTTGATTGAATGAAGATCTACGATCTCTTATCATGCAGCAAACAATATTAATTTGGAATACAATAGGAGAAAAATTCAGAAAATCTCAGATAGAGTCACCATAATTCCAAGAATGCTCCAGTTCTGGGAAAGTTGATGGAAACTATGACAGCATGATACGCTGTACTAACAAAGGCAGACTCAACTTCACTCTCTGGGTGGTACAGTACAAGTGCATTTTCCCCTCTTGAGAATTGGTGCTGGCCTCTCTGGAGTATGCTGCTCTTTGGTAGTCCATCAATCACCACTGATTTGCATTAGGAGCAAGTATATGTTAGACTTCTAGTCATGGCCAAAGCTATAAATTTGCGCAGGAACTGTCGTTCCCAACACTTCAGCTCATATCTGACTAATTGCAGTGATGGTGCACAGCAGAAAAAAAAATCCAATCCATAGATGGATGTGCAGAATTGTTTAAGTTTGGTCAGGGTAACGCTAATCGTTGTAAAGAAAAAAAGGTATTTGGCCATGGATTACCGTGTAGACTGTTGGTTACATGTATGGTACAGTAGGTACCCCTGTAATCTGAAATGGCATTTTAAGGAGCCTACAGTATCAGTATAAGTTCGTTACTGAAATGTTTTGTACCATGTCAAGGCTTTATGTACTTGCTCCTTCCTTCAATCAGTGCATTGAGTGAAACTGCTGTAACAGAGGAGTATTCTACCACATGTGGGTATGTTATTATCCCACTGTACATAGTATATGGTTTATAAGGGTATTGCTGCATTGTACTTCTAACATTCACCTTTTTTGAACAAAACTGTTAAAAACTGCAGTGCATTAATGAGTTGCGATAAACTGAATAACTGAAGTCCACAGCGCTGTAGGTTTCGATCGCCCTAAGAAGGTCTTGGGGAGTTGGGATGGGATACAAACTTGGGACTTGGAAGGAAGGATCGAATGCAGATGGAAAAAAAAAAGTAGGAAAGGTTAAGAAAGACAAGGAAATGGTTTAGTGAATCAAGCACAGAGGCCAATCAGAAGGGTTTTGACTATTACATGTACTAACCTGCTTTGATATAAAGGCCATTCCCTTTTATGTCTTGCACTCTTGCATGTGCAGTACTAGTATTAAGCTTATGTGCCATTGATACATACTTTCCAGCCTCAAAAATGGCAAACCTTTATGTCCTGATATTAGGAACCCTGAAAATCACATTTCAAACCTAGACATTTTTCAAAACACAACCACTTGTGTTATTTTGAAAAGTGTTTACTGAAGTAGAAAGATTGAAAATTTTTTCCTTCTTGATATAAATATATAATATTATCTCCTACCTAGAACATCTGTTGCTACAGTATTAGTCACCTTACTGATAACACTTCATCTGCAATTCGAGAATAACATAAAACATGAGATGGAAAGGATTGATCTTGGTCTAAATGTAGGAAACATCTTTCATTGCATCAAGGTGATGTGCACCTTGAGATCTTGCATTAATGAATGGGGGATGATGCCCGAGGTATAAGACTCATCGTGAAACGGTGACAGTTGACAAGTCTGTGATGTGGTTTCTGTGAAGATTTGATGATGAAACAGTAATACGGTACTAGATAATTCAGTGATGAAACATGTTATTTCCAGTGCAACTAAGTGTTTTTTTCTTTTCTTTTTTTTTCATTTCTTTATTTCTTCATGAGTGAATGGTTAACCCTGGATCACTTTTCAGCACAATGGCATGAAACAGTGTATCGTAAACTGTGTCAATCCATGGTTTATCCCCCACCATGCAAAATCATGTGATCAGTGTTAAATGTCTATATGTAATGTAAAATCTTGTACCAGAGAGACTAGGTTTCTAAGAATTCAGGATATTTTAACTATGAGAAGAAGGATTAGAGTGAAAGTACTTTGACCTTTAAGTTACGTCGAATGTTCCCATGTACATTTCTGTGAGCAGGATACAGCAAATTGAAATGCACCGTACAAGGGGTGGTGAACAGTTTGGCTTTGACCTCGACATCCATGTGATATTATTGTCAAGTGCTTATTCACATCAAGTTCCTCAGGAAAGTGTTTATATGTCATTGAAGAGCTCTGTCATATCACATCATTGCTGAACTTGTTTTGTCTGCACTTCTCTGGAGCAGAATCAAAATGTCTCTACTGTACAAGTAAATTTGGCAGGAAAATGGCAGCAAGCATTCACTGTCTGGCACCTCTGAATTGCTCTTCTTTACCATGGTTACACGTTGCCATTCATTCGTCTTGTTTTGTGCGTGATTAAAGGAGAAGGAAAGTCTGGACTTTTGGCAATGTTAGATGAGAGACTAACATTTGATGGAACACCATTACCAAATTTCATTTTAATATGTTGTTTTACTTTCCAGAATATTGCAACTTGAATGTGAATAATAAATTAATCAGGAAGCTACCATTTTGAGATTGTGATGACATCACTGGACCACATGTGACTGAAAAGCTTTTGTTTTTCTTTATATTTCATTTTCAATATATTTTAATAGTTATGCATAGGTTCAAATCAGAGTATTAATGATTTGTTTATTGCATGATACAACTCAGTAATTCAACACAGAATGTGTACAAGTGTGTGCAGATTTATAGAAATTATAGGTAAAGAAAAAAAAAATATATTAAAATTCCTGCTATCAGTGGTTATGTGACATCATTATTCGACTTACTCAAGTTGGTTTTCATTCAACTTAGGTGAAAATGGCAGCACCCTTCTCTGAATTTCAAGGGTGTATACCTTGGATAGGAAACAATATCACTGAGTGAACCTTTGGGAAGATATTTGTCAAACACTTCCGCTTCCTTTTGATATAAAAGATATTCCCAGGGTTTCTTTCTCCTTTAAACATCTTCATAAATATATCATCTTATTTAAAGGGAAATAAGGCACATGTTTTAGAGATAGCTATCATATTGTTTGGTTTTTTTTTAGAGAAGAAAAAATTTTTAAAACCAGGATTTATGGACACAGACTGATAGCTTATTCGAAATAAGGAAGGACCATCACCTTCTTTCAAGGAATAAGTTTTTCACAGATGGTAATTCAGTAAATTTGTTGCTAAAAAAATTTTTTTCACCCAAACTTTTAAACATTCAAATGATGCAGCTTCCATAACTCACGTCATGCATAAAATGTTTTGGGGAGATGATGCTTCTTCAGATGTTTGTCGCTGAGACTGACACGCTTTATCAATGATTAAAGGCATTTTTCCTTTTTATTCCATGTTGGTGCATGTTCAACACCTGTTTGCCTTAAATGAGAATATAGACCCCAGCTATGCTAGAGTGCTTACTGAATGTGGTCGCCAAGCGCTGTACAGGTTCATATCAAAAACATATCAGCAGAGAAGTATTTATCTTCTCATTTTCCATCTGTTGGATGGTAATCAGTGACTCTTGTTTGCAAATTTCGAAACCTGTCATACATTGCCACAATTATATGTAACATTGTGATCAGCCTCCTGACAACAAAACCATTACGAAGAAACACTGATTCCCAAAAGGCAAGACCTGAAGGTTATTTCATCCACTTTCGAAGTAGAATTAGTTTACTTAAAACAGGTGTCACATATGTTGTTATGTTGGTATGTAACACGTACGGCTTAGGCTACGAGCTACATTGAGATCGATAAACTGTAACACAAGTAGGCCTGACCTAAATGGTACAACAGCACGCACGTACAGCCACGTATACATGGCTCCACAACTCGCATGAAACACCACTACAATGGAAGAAAACTCGCACATGCCAAATAATGCCTGCATTAAAATTAACCTACAAACTCATTTAAAACTGTAGCGGAAGTAATGCTAAGCCTAATATACTCCGCCAGCAACGATTCTGTTCGTAAAGATAGGACTATTTCTTCAAGTAGTGAAGGGAACAGAGGGAAGACCACGGTAACGCTTGTCGTGGTGTGGTTGTACGGTATACATATGCGATATTTACAACAGTACCTACGACTACCAGGCTAATTGTGCGGACTGTCAGTACCGGAAGCTAGCATGGACAGAGGGATTCAAGCTAGGTGGAAACGACTTGAAACAATCCAATCAAATCCCCTATTTTCCCTGAGTGAAAGTTGGTAAAATGTCTGAAGGTACTCGATGTTACACACTATGATGAAATTCAAAGGGTCTTGCAAGCAGGCTCAAATGGTGAGAATCGAAGCTATGGGCTTCGATTAATGAGGGAGAACAGGGAAAATGTTGTTAAAGAAACATTGAAAAGAAGCTCTGTTGATCGTTATTGCTTAAGATACTCGCATAGGCAAATAGCGCAGGTTGCCTCTCTGCCTAACCACCATGTCCAGTATATCCACAACGACCACGCAAGTTACCAGAAATTATCGCCAGTTTACTTTTAAGCACACTTCAGCTGCCCTACATACCATATGAATCCCAGTGCCCTAGGATGATACCCGCAGAGTTCGTGCACAATTTCATCTCCGTTGGTTTTAGTGTTTTTTTTCTGTTTTTTTCTGAACTGAACTCAGCAGGACAGATTTTCTGTGTAATTAATGAGAACGGAGTCCTTTCATAGGTACGTATGTACACAACATACACACAGTACATACTGTACATAGTGGAGCAAACATACCCCAGTTGAAGTGCTTGACCTTTGTACCTTCTTTACGTTTACAGTCTTACACCCAGGTGCAATAGTAGCACCAAACACCTTTTTGTAAAACGTAACATTACATATAGTAAAAAACTTGATGCGGTCAAACCATTTTGAAATATGGGGTAGATGACTTTTGTATTTAACTCTTTTTTGCTGCAAATTTCTACTGCTTGTAGTGGTCACATTTATCAGGGATAAACTTCTTTGCAAATGTCCTAGCTGCAACAGGTGGCTGAATTTGAGTGTTATGAATGTGATAAATGTCACAGGTGCTTTGTGTGAGTTAGACTGGGGATAACATCAAGACACCAAACTACAAGTCGTCAAATAAATGAGAAAATTGTCAACACTGAAAGGGTAAAAACAAATAGAAATGGGCGTTTCGGAAAGTGAAGCGAGCCTACCAGTGAGCGACTTAATGGGAAGGGAATATCCTAGTGGCAACAAAGTAACAAGTTTAAGGACGAAGGAGTGGAAAAACCCCATAAGATGCTCTGTAATCTAAATGCCTCCTCCCAAAAACCCTAACCAAGCTAATACCGAACAAAGCCCAGCAAAATTAGATTCTGCCACAGTCATAATAAAACTTATCTATGTTGCCCTTGAAGCTATTTACTGAAATGGAATTTACAAGCCAATCAGGCAGACTATTCCACTCACTGACAACTCAGTGTGAGAAGCTAAACTTTCTCACATCAAGCCTAGAGAAGTATTTCACCAGCTTTTTACAATGGCCACGAACACAGGAATTAGGACAAACCTCTATGTAGTCACAATTAGACAGAGAATTCCTACCAGATAGGAATTATGAAAGCCTGCAACATATCCCCCCCTGATCCTTCTTAACTCAAGAGTAGTAAGTCCCAGGTATTTAAGCCTATCATGATAAGGGAGGTGACCTACTGTACATTGGGAATAAGCCAAGTGGCCCTCCTCCAAACCTGCTCTAATAGAAACTTGTCCTTTTCATAATAGGGACTCCATGCCTGCACATCATAAAATATTATATAATATAATGCAAAGAAATTGCCCCCTATAAATGAATGTTTGAATAAACCACTATTTTATGTAAGATACAGACATAAAGGCATCACCATTTTGGGACAGGTGTTGACATTTCTGCAGTTAAAAACTTACAGTATCTTGGAAACATGCCAGGATTTTCCTAAGTCAGACTGCGCAGAGCTAGCCAGCTGCTCGTAAGTAGCACAGCTTGTAGTTGACAGTGTATAGCATGGTCTATGATTCTGTGCAATGTTGCCACACCAAAGTTTCCTTTTATTATTTGCCACGGGACTGATGTAGAGCTTTTAGTGAAGAATGCCACAATCAAGAGATTTATTCTAGGCCTGTTGCATATTTATATAGCGTAGTATCGGGCTCAAGTTTCACTTGTTTTTGACAATTTGTAAGTGACACTTCTTCTCATTTAAAGAGGTACCTGTATATTTCAACAAAGCAAATAGCCTAATGTTAAGCTTTCGTGATTGATTTTTCAAATATTGTAAGAGTTGTCAGTCATATTTTTTGTGCTCAGCTGCAAAAATTTTACCTCTTTGATATGCTAGGAACCCCAGTCTTCCAGGGGCTTTGCCCCTTGGAGCCCGACAAGGGGCTTCCACCCCTACACAAATGTCAGCGGGAAAGTTTAGGGATAGAATTTCTATCGTGTTCGCTGGAAAGTTAGCCAGGTTTTCCAACCCTGTGAACAAGAAGCTTCATCGTTTGCTCTTTCAGTTAAAGTAAGGACAGTATCCAATACTGTACATGTGTTGGTGCAGAGTTTCTACGGCTGTAAAGTGGTAGATTAGAGAATTCACTTTAACTTGAGCTTGTTTGGAGATAGCGAATTATGATTGACTGTTTGTACTGTAGCTTCCATAGAAATAATTCTATTGTTATTCATTGTATTACACAGTTGTCTCAGTCAGATATCTATTTAACATCCAGTGTTTTCTCTCTCCACAGGGTATTTGTCTCGTGACCTGTCACAATGGGTACCTTCATCGGACACGCTGCACCAGGTTTCTTTTTCATCATCTTTGCTTTGTGGTGGATGATCCAGTATACATACCACCAAATAGCTCTCGATAATGGCAAGGTCAAGCCGCAGGGTAGGATTCTGCGACTGCTTCACAAGTTCCCCTTGGAGGGCATCATTATTTCTTTTTTTGCCATCCTTGGATGGATAGGGGAAATGAGCTACCCCGCCCCAAAGTGGACAATGTTTGGTTCCGATGGGGAGTTCAAACACCCTGTCGAATGGCAGCACGTCACCATGTACACTTACTTTGGAATCTATGGAGCCACCAAGGTCATGGGTAGTACGGTATTGCCGGATGCCAAGTACTACGAAAAGCCTCTCGGTGCTCTGGCGTATTTCATCGAAGGCCTGCTCTTCTTTTACCACACACACGGTCGTGAACACCTAGACATTCTGCTGCATAATTTTTTGGTCATCGCTATTTGGGCATGTGCGTTTTCAGCTTTCCTAGAGATTCTCAAACCCAAGGAGAAGTTGTTCTTTCACATGAGGGTGCTCTTCACACTTTGGCAGGGCACGTGGTTCTGGCAGGTCGGATTCGTCCTCTACTTGCCTCCGGGGGGCAAAGAGTGGGACCAAGAGAGCATGGGCAACGCCATGTTGACGACAGCGTCCTTCACGTGGCATCTTCTGGCGGACATGTTTGTCCTCCTGGTGGTCTACGCCAGTACGAGTATCGTTCTGAAGGTGACGGGGAAGGCAGCTGTGAAATATCGCCGAATGGACGTAGAAGAGGAAGAGATCGAAGTGAAACTTCTCCAGCAATGGATCCGGCAACAAAGATGGCTCAGATGAGGACTAGACGTCATAATGTGGACAACAACGTTGGTAACTTACTCATGCTTTACACACTGTTTTTCTTGGTTGCTCTGTTGTGGCATATATGTCGTAAGGGAAGGAAGTTTTTAAAACAATTGTGATAATTATTTCTGTCTTTCTATGGCTGTTACATCAATTTGTAACTGTAACTTCATTACAATGTTTTGTTCTATCGGGCATCATGTACAACAGATGAGGCAGGAATAATGGGCAGTTTATCTGTTAACAAGGCTGTGTTCAATGGACGGCAACTCCCTAGAGTTGGAGAAATGTTTATGGATCAGTTGTCAGTGTACAGGATGTTGCATGCTGTGATGATATCAAAGTGCAAATGGCAAAGGGGGTGAATTTCACTTCATGGAGATTTTCTAGATAGGTGTGAACGGCTATCCACAGTATGATGTTACATGCAATATAGATAACAATGTAAAGATTGTTTCCTTAAATTATTCATATGATGTGTAATAATCCAGTCACTGGAGTGTGCTTCAGTCATTCTCAGATTGTAATCTCATGGAGATGTCGTCGAATCATCGTCAACCTGTGTTTTACGATGCTTCCGACTTCACCTCTGTCAGAAATGGCTTTCCAAATTTTACAATTCACTTTTTTTTGTTATCGATTATATCCTCTGTTTTAAAAATGAAAAAAAAAAAGAATGCACACTTGATCAACTACAATATCTAAATGTATACGGTTGTCCTTAAAGCTGGTGTAGGGTTTGATTGATACTGCTTTTAGTATTACGTTGGCACTTCACACAGGTCTTTAGATAGATCGCACTGTAGGTGTACCACGCTGTGCTGATGTTGTCCACAAACTATTTCCACGATTGCTGATCCTCGTTTTTGAGATGCACATTCTCAAAGTATCACAAGATATCGTTTACTTCATGCCACACTTACCTGTTCAGCACAACAGCTGCACTACCCATCTACCATTTTCAAGAGACTCCAGTCACCGCCCCTGGGTAGCAGAAGTACTGTATGTATAGTTCTGCTTTTGCTTTCTGTACTTGAGGTTTTTGTTTTTGTGTATTCCTGACAATGTCATAATCTGATGGCTCTAGTGCAACTATATACTTGCTATTGTACACAGTTTACCCAGAAACTATGGTTAAAGTGTGGGTGACTGATGTGCACATCACATGGAGGATTATTTAAAAAAAAAACACCTAAAAACAATTGTATTCTTCTGTTGAAATGTCGATCAATAATATGTATGTATAATTGATTTACAGTCACATTACACATTGACGTAAATGTGCCGTGCAGACGGTGAAGTACTGTCGGAGGAGGTATATCCCCAATTGTCGTCTGATGTGAGCAAAGTCAGTCAGAGCTACAACCAAATGCAATGACATTCATTAGTAATTTGTGTGTGAAAGCAAAATGCATTCAGCTCTGCATTCAGAGCTCTATCCACAGTGGCAGTATCATAAACACTGCTGTGTCTGAAGGGTTGTGCATTTAATATGTGTACACTGTGACAGCTGCCTTTGGTTGTTGAGTGTTAACAAACTGCTCTGCTCTGTGCAAATGTGAAACGTACAGACGCAGGACACTTACAGCATATATGAAGCATCTGCACAGTTTTAAAACCATGCTTCTTGTGTTTTAAGTTCAACCCCACACACATGCATGCAGCTGGATTAAGATTAAATACAGTACACTGAGTGCACTTAAAACTGAGGATAAAATTCTCATCAATTTGCTTAGAAGGCAGATTCTCACAGTTGATGCCAACAGTTCCACGGATAGAGGATGTGTCTTTAATATGTAACAGGAATTAGTTTAATTTATGCACACGGTGTGTACTGTAAAGGTGTATCCTGTAATTTCTGCTTACATTGTAATCCACATTGTTTGAGAACTTTGTTCATCTGTGGGTACAGGTGGAGGATGATTAATTATCCGGAGAGATTGCGCAGTCTCGTGGTAGACTGTGACACCGGGCCCGAAAATCCTCCTGCGATCAATAAATCAATACTGTATGAACTTTCTCTCAGAGTCTTCTAAATGTGGTGACATCATCCACATCCAGCAAAACTTCCATCATTTTTTTATTTATTTTTAGTCCTAATGGCAAGAGTTTTAATTAATACATGTGGCAAAATATTCCTGCATTCAGTAGCTATGATCAATTGTTGAATAATACATTTGGAAGAAAGGGTTCTTGCAAAGAAAGCTGGGGCATTCAACAGCGTGGTAGATAGTACCACTCACTGCACTTACCATACTGCATGGCATGCAGCGTGGTTAGTACAGTCTGGTCATAGTATGTCACTTTCAACCATGCAGTGTGGGTGTGTGTAGATATGTAGTAGATTGAGAAATTTGGCATCTCACAGATGTATGGCTGCAAGTGTGCTGTGGAAGCTTTCATGTGTTCTTGTTGCCGACAGTGAAAACTTTTGCTTAATTTGCTCTATTGATGACACTTATGGGATTTGAACTTCATAACAGTGTATCCAGCAGAGTAATGGAGGTTTTGATGTATGCTAAATCTATTATGTTATTGAAAATTGTGAACAGTAATAACTGCAATATGTACATACAAATGCACTGTAAAACATTACACAGAGATGCACAACTGTTGTACGCTGTTGCGTGGTTTGATGTTTGGATCCATGCTGTAAAAATGGAAGGATAGAAAAAATTGAAAAATAATGCAAATATTTATCAAGGCTGTCAACTGACTGTCTATTGAAGTTGGATGGCCACTTACCTCTGTAGCGGGTTTTTTTTTACGTTAGGTAACTGTGTATATACATAAGGTTAATTTGCAGTGTAGTATGTATGCAGTGTCTAGGCTAGAAGGGCATGGTCGACAAGTCAGTGGAGTAGTAGATTTCAAACCACTGAATTCTAAAGTCACCTGTTTAAGTACAGTAGAGTGAACTCTCTAAATCCCAAAGAGCGTGATTAGGGATGGAATTAAAAGTGAATTTCCACCCTCTAGAACTCAGTAAGAATGAGTAGGCTCCCCAAGGAGCCGTTCTTACTCCTTTGGATTGAATATTCACTCTTAGTTTGAGATTCATCCATTCTCTCACTCTTTGGGAATTAGAGTGCACAGAAGCGTTAACAGAAATTTTTAAACCATCTTGTAGTGGGATGGACTGAGTTGCGGAAGCAGTCCTAACGTATGAGTAACTCTAGGTTTTGGACAGCTCTGGTGTTATGAGGAAGTATATGTTCAATAGGAGTAGCTCTGGGCTATAAAGGGTATAGCTCTGTAGTGTGAAGGGCGACTCCAGGGTGAAAGCCCTGAGTAACTTCATGATAGGGCAACTCTTGGGGTATGAATACATGTACATAGCTAAGGAGGTGTGATGAATACAGTAGTTCCATCGACCTAGAGTAGCATATATGTTACAGTGAGGGTTAGCCTTGTAGTATGAGGAATATCTCTGTGATGTCACATGTTGCTGTATGTGGTGTTAGTGGAGGAGCTCTATAGAATGATGGGAAATGAAATCCAACTAGATTTGTAAGTTGATAATAATTCTGCTAATAAGGAAGATACTCCAATTCTTCAAGTCTGTAAGCATTTGCTATCAGATGCATAAACCGAGGAAATGGACCTCAGAAAAAAAAGCTCGGACAACCTCACGGGTGTAGTAAACTCACCATCCTCAAAGTTATTGTATAAGTGTAGTGTCATTGGTTCATTTGACATTTTGAATGATCGCTGGTTTGTCTCGCATGTCATGGTCCTTTGCCTGTAAGGCTCTACTGTACCATAATGTTGGTATTACAATTTTTGTGTCTAATGTTGCAATATTTATTTATTTTGAAATGTGTGAAATCATGCAGTGGAACAATGAAACTGGCCCAGACAGTGAGCCGTGGAGTTCCATGAGGTAGTTGGTAGCAGCTGATCAGTCATCTGTGGAAATCGTGCACAAGGCCGACCCTGCATTGCATTGAAATTTGGAAACGCTCAGGCTCTAAGATCGTTCATGTTGGAAAAGACAGTCAAAGACATTCTGTACAGTAGGCCTGTTTAGTCTTGATTAGGGACGTATCACAGGATTTGACAAATTCGAGTCAAATTATGTGTGTGAAATTCAAGGATAGTGTAAGCCATAGGCATAAAACACACACTGTTTGTGACAACTGGTTTGAGTCCGTCAGTAGCTTGTAACTTGTAATTTCCAGGAGATACAATGACCTTGGTATTGGATGCACCTTCAGTACCCTAGAGTTTGCATCTTGTATTAAACTTTGCACACTCTAGCTGAGCTAAATGGCACAGAAAAGCATATCTGTGTCCTGTCGACCCGATCCTTCTTTAAAGGAAATACTGAAGTCGATGATGTCATCACACTGTCCAGATGCATTATCGTCTTCCCAATTCTGTACTTTGGACTGCTTTTTCACACATTTTGTGAGGCCTGTACCATGCAGTACTGGTTTTATTTACTATGTTTGAGATAACAGTTTTGGGGGGCTCTCATTAATTCCTTTGTTCGTTCCCATTGTTCTTGTGACATCAGTTTTATATGTAACTGTTTTAAATTGGTCCCTTTGTGTCTGTTTCGTAAATGCAGACTTTGAAAAAGATTTTGTGTGTAAAATCTGCAAGCATTTTCAGGTTACACCTATTTAAGATTCTGCATCAAATTCAAAGTGAAGATTTCAGATGTGTTTCTTTCTGTAGTGTTTGCTCATTGCTTTCTCAAAGATCAGTGAGAACAAAAAAAAAAATTTACAGTTTTCTTCTAAACTTTGAGATTTTAGGATCAGAGTTCACTCATCACCAAAAATTATCAAGGGCATCCGATTGAATTTGAACAAAATGTACATTTCATTGGGGGACCAGTGTTTATTTTCTGCATTATCATCTACTGTAGTATTTGCCCACCGCATTGCTATACTTTGTTTCACATTTGAACTGAATTGCACAACACAGAATTTGTTGCGTTTAATATGCTACTTTCTATGTCATTAGTATTAAACTGACACTCCTGTCTGATTTTGTAATGTAAAAATAATTTCAGTGTTTGACAAAGAGAAGAGTACTTCAAATAATATGCGAGTAACAAAGGTTTAATTGATGTAGTTGTAAGAGAGTTTGTACAGCTGGACGTAAAAATATTTATAACTAGACCTAAATAGCAGTTATCAAGGCAAACTCGGAACAAAATAAATGGCTTTACATTAGAACAAAATAAATAGCTTTACATTATTGGACTTGAAAGTAAAACAAGTTTTCTCCTACTGCGTTAAATCCTGACTTGCCTATTGGAAGCATTCTGTTGGCTGTGTCTAAATGTAGTCCCAGTTTCAACTGAATGCTGTCATGTTAAAAGCGTTAGAACGTTGCTGCCGTTAAATCTGTGCAGTGGCTAAAGAACAGAGGTTTTGTGTGTGGATGGAAACTATTGACAGCACACCATGACAAGTTTTACCCTTCATGCATTACACAATACCTGCATACCTGTAACTTCATCGGTGCATACTTTAGTTAACCATTCACCGTGTTTGGTGAATAATTATGGTCTGCTGAATGTAATTGTTCAGAATGGGAAACAAAAGTGAAGATACAGTAATAGAAAACTTAAGTAAAAGGAGAGTAATACATTAATCTGATCACATGGCGGTGTAATCATCCATGATGTCATGTGACCACAGTGTGGACTTTGGCTATTTACTATGCTAAAATATTTCAACATGCAATGTGGAGATTTTTCAATTCAGGGTGGAGATATTTCAGTTCAGGGTGTATTAATTGTTTGTATTGTGATGTCATCGGTAGCATTAAATGCAGTCCTACTACCCAAGACAAGTTCACTATTGCATGTGTGATTTTCTCACTGCAAGAATCCAGTATGTGTTCAGTGTCCACAATCATCATTTCTGTGTGTGGGGATAAGATGATAACAAGACCCAAGGATTATTTGACAGGTCAAGAAGAAAATGAATCGAAAAGAATGTAGCTCATCTCATCTGCCAATTGGCAAAATAGAGGAAGTTAGAGACTAACTCCCATTTTGAATATCTTTTTTGATCATAAGCCCACAAAGTTTTCATGCTGCAGTGCAAATTACGTGTCTCCTTGAGAGTCACAGATGTCAAGTTTGTCATGGACATAGAGCATCTCCAAAAAATGCTAAAAAAAAAAGATGCCAAGCAGGGAGGATGCAGTGCAAAATAATTCCTGGAAGCCGAGGTCAATTTGTGCCCCGCTAAGCTTCATTACATTTAATCAGGAAACTTAATGAAGCAATAGCTCGTTATAGCTTGGGCCAGGAGATCAGCTCTGTAAGAGTTTTGAACCACCTTAACGAAGTCTTTTCAACAAGTTTTGAGGCACTTGAAAAATGTACATTTCTTTCGATCAGGATTGCGCAGGCTACTGTGTACATGACTGCAAATACAGCTTCCTACAGTACAGCATGAAGAGCACTTTGATTCCATGAGCGGCCACTGATCAATGATTGATTGTGAACTTCCTGGTCTCGTTATACTTCACAGTTTATTTGTTAGGGAAACAATACAAAGCTTGTACATGCAGTACTGTAGTTGCATCAGTTGTGCGTAATCTTTCACAAGTGAAGCTAGCATAACAAGAATACGTGAGACTATGTTGGGTCCAAAGGAGCCGATAAGTTTAGTTAATAGTAAACCGGTCCCATGCACCGGATGTTTTGTGCCTTGTCCGTTTCTTTTGCGCACCCACCAGTGAGTTGTGGGGAATCAGTCACTTCTTGCCCTGATTTGCTTTGCGTCTTATTAGAAGCGTATATATGGTATGTTGTGGGTGGACCCAGTCACAAATGTCATAGACAGGAGGAGCTGGAAGGCTAAGTGTATGGTAATCCGGTTATCAGTACTGTATGTTTCATGTTAAACCCCAAACAGTCTCCTCATACTGGCACCAGAGTTTTGTCTACAGTTACCGGACATTTTGTGTACGATCATGTGTCGTCCAGTTGCAGAGTTTGTAACTTGGACTTCTTATTACGATTTTGCTCTCATTGCGGCCCGCCACCACTGTCCACGTGTGAGACAGAGCAGTTGCACTACAGTAGCTTAGGGTTCATGGCGTACAGTACAGTTTGTTCAAGACTAGGTGTGGTGGCAATATATCATTTCCTTGGTCATTTAAAATGTCTGTTTCAGTTTTAAAAAGTAAAATATTAATTGGTTTAAAGTGTAAGTGTGTGTTACAGTCAAAAGCAAGAAAGCAGACACTTGGAGACATTCACTCAGCTCCATGCTCAGACTGAGTGTGACTCAAACTAAAGTAAAACTAGTGCTACTGTTTGTAGATAACAGTTGATACATGTATGTACTACAGGCAACGAATGGCAATCATTCCTGTTTGTCTTTCTGCTCATGAAAGAACTTGCGAGGGAGGAACTATTTCCTGTTTTACATCTCGCATGATGTCTTACCCATTCTGCTCACACTTCTCTTGGGGGGGGGGGGGAGGGTGGAACAGTCAAGTCAAGTGTATTCAGCTGTTTCATTTCAGTTTCGCAGCCAGTGTTTTCATTCACAAAATCCTTCCGTCACTGTCCTCTCCGTCTGTGTCTGGTAAAATCATGAAAGTGAAATTTAGTCCAAGTAGCTTCCCTAAGGGTTTATTGCCTCTACAAGGGACTAGTGACGTTGACACTCAGGGGTTTATAGCAAAATGGTTCTCAATGTGTTGTACCCTGGTACCTTCCTTCCATTGGCCTACATTTCTCTTCTCTCCCCTTCATCGTAGTTTCTGACTTTATCTCTTATATGAAAATTAATGTGAGATTATGTGTATACCTTCCCAGAGATTGTTCAACTTCAATGGTATGTCATTGTTTGAACTCTTCCCTCCTGCCTTTTGTGCTAACAAGTCTACTACCCTCAACCTCCCCCCCCCCTCTTTGAGCTGTAAACCTGCCCCGTGCATTTCACCCCCCGTCACTCGTTACATTGCCACAAACTATACATGCTGAACACTACTGTCTGCTGTAAAAGCTAAGTACACAGTTGTGTCACAGTGTACCATGAGCTCCTCCTGGAGTTCTTGTGGGATATTTATTTTAACTGATCAAAATAATTAATAATTTATGCAAATTGCTGATGAAGATGATGGACCTTGAGAATGTATCAAATTGAACTTTGTTCTTGGCATCTTATTGATGATTTTTCATGTGGCTCTTTTTGTTTCTTTCACTTTTTTCCATGTTTGAAATTTTACTACTCACTATTTTTTCTTTTAAATATTTCTTAAAAGTTAGCTTTTGCTTTAATCTTTCTTCCATTGTATACGGTACTGTACTTGTGAATTTGGTAGTAAGCATAATTTATATGAAAACTTAACAGTCTATGTGAGTTGGATTTTTAATTTACATATGTGTAACAAAAGAAAGAAATAACAAATAGAACATAAAATGTGAGAAAACAATAACTTGATGAAATATAGTATCATTTGATGAACTTCATTTACTTTGTTTTTTTTTTCTTTTCACTTCTTTTTCAATCATTTATTAATGTATTTAACAAAGAGTTTGCATCATAAAGCATTAAACTGAATGATTTTTACAGCTTATGTTGAAAATTTGGAATTGATACATCCTTGAAATTGGTAATTAGTATTAAAGTTCACTTTTTTTGTATGTTGGTTTAAAAGCAAATATCTCTGTTATCGTCTCTCATTTTCATGTCGCTAATTTCCTAGCTTTTAAGATGAAATCACGTTATCTCCATTAAAAAAAACGTCAAAGTCCTGTCTGAGGTTAATTTGATTGATTCGTTGGTTCTTATGAAGATAATTTTTCTCAGCATTTCGCACTTATTCACAAACGGTTTCATCAGAACCAAGTCTAATCGGTTTTCTCTGGATCAGAATTTGTGCCTGAAAGCTCCATGAGTCATCATCAGATCTCCTAGTGATGATCTTCTGATGGAGCTAAGCAGATGTCGCTCAGTGTGTCCAAATGTCATGTTTGAAAACTCATTGGATCGAGGTAACCTGTGACCACGGTGACCTCTGAAGTGTGTAACAGTACTTGCGCATATTTGCAACTGAGATTTAGTTGCCATGGGAACTGACTTTCTGCATCCACATCTGCGTGACATTTTCGTCACCTGTGCTAAGTCTGATTCACTGCTCTGAATGGAGGGCGAGAGCGACACGTTAACCTTTGGAAGGCAGTTGATCCAATCCTCATCTGATCAACTGCTGGAGATCAAAGACCAAGTGTGAAGATGTTTTTCTGTTTTGCTTGTGGGATCATCACACTGTGTTTGGTTCTACTTGCAGCATGTTTTTTGCATGACCGGACAACTCCCCATCCTGACAATTTCCCCCCTGAAAATTCCCTCTCGGACAACCGCCCCCCTCACTTGATTCCCACCCGGACAATTGCCCAGTTTGGAGAATTGCCCTGGGAAGATAAGTCCTTCACTTCAGGGAAAGTATTAGGGTTGAAGATGGGGTTTAGGGGAATTGTCAGGGGGGAATTGTCAGGGGGGAATTGTCAGGGAACCCATTTTCTGTTGTATCATATGCAGAATGCAGCACAGCAATGCCATGGTTAGATCTGTTGTCCCACTCACTAGGACTAAGTATTCACTGGGATAAAAAGCATGATTAATCATTAACGAAGTTAGTGGACAATCTGTGTTCCATGATGAGTGTCCAGCGTGTTATGCTGGGGCTAGTGAGTACTGTACTATGCCACATGTTACGCTATTACTCGCAGATGGTCAAAGGTTGATATGTGGGTTAAGTACCCCTTTTTTATGTACATTATGTCATGCATTGAGCTATCACCCAGAAGAGGTTGATAGTTGAGTAATGTAGGTTACATGTGCTGGACAGTGTGCTTTTTACTCCCAGAGATTTAAAGGTGGACAGGTGGTGGCTGTAAGGTTGTGAGAAAGATTTTGTATGCCTTTCCTTGCTTTTTTTCATCTAAAATGAGCCAAGAACATGGATACTACAAAGAACAGGATGATAAAACTGAGTCTTTACAGGCAACATTTTGACAACATGATTTCTTCCAGTCAACAGAGTTTGTGTCGAAGTTTTCTTTGAATGTGGATCCTACTGTTGATGAGAAAGAGCAATGAAACTTTTTATTTCTTCCTTTACCTTCCTTTTTAATTTTATTCACTCGGTCAGGTAATATTATGTAGAATACATGTTTTATGGCATGCTTGGAGAAAAAAAAACTGCCTAGAAGAGTATGTTGAGTCTTTTCACAACTATCAATATTACTTTAATAAGGCATTGAATATGCTCATTCAATATTTACTGAAAGTGTGTTGTCAAGGTACAATAATTAAATGCTTAATGACAGGTACTTTTGTTTTCGTATGTTCATTTAGTGTTAATAAATGATGATGTTCTTCATTGTAGTCCATGAATACGTACAGTGTGTGCCAGTTTTTTGTCTGTTTTTTTTTTTTCTGTGAAATGATTTTGCCTGTTCATCTAATTTTTGTGTCTGCTGTGTTGTGTAAAAGTTTTCAGGAACATTGAGTAGGATGAAGTTATAGTTTGTTGCGATGATTCTTTAATACTGTGAACAATAGAACATAAAACTAGTGAAACAAAATGAAGAGAGCGGTGGGGTGAGTGGGGTAGGCCTGTCTACACCTTTTTCAGTGTTGGGGTTCGATCTTACCACGAGTGGAGCATTTTACCTAACAATTACGACCAACAACTTGTAACACATTATGTACGTTTGTTAATGTAAGCCTATACTGTCGTAGGCAGAGTGGAACTCAAGATCTTGTGAACGGTTCGACCAAACCCCCTGAACTCCCTCCTGGTGGGAGAGGGGGTAGAGAGGGAAAGGTAACTAGATTCCTCTGCTTGGTTGTGTCTGTTGTTTACAAAGTGAAATGCTGAATTGTGATTGGTCAGTATTCCTCAAAAACATTTCTCAAACTTTCACAGGCAGTATGCGGCAGCCGATGTCTGCCCTGAGTCAGTGTTACATTTTCTTGGTCCTGAAGGACAATGGTAATGTCATATGGACTTTGGATGATCTTTGCAAGATTTCAATAACTTAGAATTATAATGGAAAAAGCAGTATGTAAAGAGACAAAATGAACCACCAAAGTTCAGTGTAACACGATGCCATTCATTTAAACTGGCTCACAGTTTTATGTTTGCAGTTGTCAGATTGACTACTTTTCCAGGAAAAGTAACATTTCTTGCGTGATTTGATGATGGGAAATAACGGGAAATACGTCGTTATCTATGGTTAGAGGTACCAGCTGTGGTGTCTGAGTACAGCCTAAATTTTGTACTTTTCAAATCCAAGTCGTATGGTCTATTTTGTAGATGTGAAACATGGAGCTATATACCTGTTGGAAGTGTATCGAGTAATCTTGCACTGTTTGGTTAGGCTTTGCATACGTCTGTGAATAATCAAGTCATCCTATCAGCTGGCTTGGCACGTATGTACCTCCCTCACGTCACCCCCAAGGGTACCACCTGATAAAAAACTTGAATAAAATAAAGAGAAAGATTGTCAGAAAACATCTCGAGCAATCGCTGTACTGCTTCTGTTCCTTCTTTTAGTTTGAATCATCTTGTAGTGTTTTGAGACAGTTCGATGCCTGCATCTGGTAAGCTAAATATGAAAGCGTGGGCCTTTGATTTAACTGTTTCTTTCAGATCCCCCATAGACATTCTCTTGCTACTACAGGACTACTATGGACGGTGGACATTTTTGGGAAAAGTTCAGTGGACAGTGGTTTGAGTTATTAGCCAGTGAACAAAATTTGAAATTTATTAAACTTTAGGGGAAACTTTCCTCTCTTGGTTTGTTGGCAACCTTATCTCAATAGTGTTTTCTATGTGAAAGCCACATATTTTTAAACATTTCTATTTCATATGATGCATTGTTCAATGGGAAATCTGTGATGATATAGGAGGTAATGTAATAAAACTGTTGTTTGTGTTTATGATTTTGACTGCTGTTCAATTAACATTACTTGCATGGCGTTTGTGGCCTCAATTCTCACATTTTATACCCGATCTACAACAGACCCGATCAAATTTTTTGTGGGTTTCATATTGCTTCCAATTTCAAAGGATAATAAACTTCGTTTTGCAGTTATTTGCCAATATTGCATGAAATTTGATGCAACTGGAAATCTTTTCATGACCAGAGCACGTTTTTTTTCTTCAAACAGTAATATCTTGAGTTATGACCAATTTGGTGTGCACTTTTAAGGGGCCTTTCCAGAGTGTACAGTTCAAGTTCCCCTTATCCACAAGATTGACAATATGAATTGGTTTCCATGTACAGAAAAAAAAAACAGCAAAAGTCAAAGTTTGGATCCCAAAAACGTGCTTATTCTTCCATGTGCTGAAATATAAGAAGATTGTAGGGAACTGCAAGTTTTAAAGTAATCTTCCCAGCTTTTGTCAAGCTTCCTTGTGTTATGGTGTTTAGTAGCTGTTATAGCATTTGAGAAGTCAAGTCTTAATACAGTTGTTTCATACGTCACTTCAACATCTTTGTAATATCTTTGGACAGGGAATACTTTGTTGGTATTTTCCTGTCATTTCTGGCTTTGAACAAACTACAACAATTAGACTAACTGAAAGGTGAAAGAAAAATGTCAAACAGCCTCCTTTGTTGACATGTCGATTTATTTACATATTTTTTTTTTTGCTGAGATTATCATCACAAATGACATGTAACACTACATTGGTTGTGTTGTCATTATTTTAGTGTGTTGTTAATATCTGATGTTTGGAAAAAAGAAAAAAAAGAACAGACAAAATGGTTTCCCAATCCTCAGGGTTGCCTTTATCTGTAGATTACCCCAGAAAATAGTGAATGTTTCAAAACTCAACTCCTAAACTGTTGTTAAACAGTTAAAAATGCATGATATGTCCAGTTTTTGATCACACAAAATTTACGGTCTGGAGCAGATGAGCCAAAGGTAACCAAGGAAAATGAGCCGCTCTACTTGCACTTCCAAAACCATAATCCAGAAGTCAACTTGTACCTTCTACCAATAGTACGGTAAGGTGAAATCCTATCGAATCGGGGTAGTAATGCATATTGCTTGATCTATAATGTATACTACTGACAAAAGAAAAGGGGGGAAAAAAGACTGCTCTTCAGTAGAGGGACTCTTGATCGATATGATGTCAGATACGCTGCTGAAGTATTGGAAGTGCCAGAAGTGGGATAGCGCCAACACTTTTTTCGTATCGTTGAGTTGTGTATATCAAACTTCCCAGCCAGCGACAGATAAGCACTACACCACGTTTATATTAATACACCTCCAATTTCGGAGACGACAAGTGCTGGACGTATCAAAATTTCCCCAGTGTTTCACCATAGTCAATGATGGTACATAAGTAATTTCATTCTGCTCAAACTATCACTGATACAGCGGCTATTATTTGCCAACTTCTCAGTTGTAGAAGATCACCGTTATGCCAATTTTCTCTGAAAATTGAGGAAGACAATTGCTTTGCCACTGGATTTCGAGAGGTAAATCAAATCCGAAACTGATCCGCCGATTGAGATCAACTTTGAAGGGTAAAAGCAATAACACTCAAGTTCAGATCCGGAGATGAGGATTCACCCCACATGGGCAGATCAGACATACTTTTCAGCTTTTCATGATAAACTCTGTGGATTGCAAAGATCACGCTGACCTTTGACCTTTTCGTCTTCCTAATACCCCGCGACACTCTGGAGCACATCTAGGATGTCTTTTAGATGGTAGTACATAATTATCACGTGTTGTAGTTACCTTCAAAACAAACATCCTGTTAGGAGGGGGACTACAATCCTTATTGAAGTTTGTTACATTCCCACACACCAATCGATGTGTTCAGTTTATTGGTTGGTGTTTTTCTAAGATTGCAACTCCCTGTCGTCTGTCGGGAGGGTGCGAGGGGCCCTCTCCCGGGCTTTGCAGGTAGACATTGATGGTCTTCAATCAACAACATTCCTTCTGCAAAGTAAAGGAGAGGCATAACACACATACTCATATTATCTTGCCTGCCACATCAAAAGATAAATTAAAAATTAATGCTTTTTCTCTCCACTGGGACGTTTTCTAACAAAATTTGCAATAGGCAAATCATTTTTTACCACAAAATCTGTTAAATAGCTATGCCCCTACTCTTTGGAGAAAGAAAGCATAAAAGTTATGTAAGATGAATTTTACAACTCCCTGCCCTCCTTTAAGCTCCAAAGCTTCATACAGTATGTCTTGTTGCAACTGTTAATGAGTATTGTTTAATCTCAGCAATAAATGGATAGCCCCCTCGAAACAAGAAAAAGTATGAACCGGACCTCAGTCTTGTACGAAGGCCGAGAGATGGGATGAGGTAATCGACATCCTTGTAAACCATCGATTTTCCTGTCCTTTTTTCCGGAAAACATGTCAAAGGAGAAATCCAAAACTAGTGAGGGGGTACTTCAAGATACAATGTTCTCATCGCTAACATTGTGTGACATCCTCCCTAATAAGTGGTTGTTAATGAATATGTGAGAGTACCACTTCTGACGGAAGCGCAAGAAAACTTCTGTGACATCATTAGGGTTAAGGTTAGGAAATGCATATCCATCAGCTATCAGCTGGTAGTTTTGAAAATACATAACTTTTGACCACTAAGCAGGAACGAAATGTTACTAATTGGCTGCTTACTTTGATGATAACATGAATACAACATATATGTGAATCACACTGCTCATACTGACAAAATGATACGAAGAGGGACGTGGGAAAAAAGCAGTAAACACAGTTACAGAAATTTTTTTCCAAACTGCATGAGTGAATAACTTTAGCTACATGTTATGAATAATCGCTTTAGTCCTCGCTGAATACACATAATGTGCTAAAATCATGTCGCGGGAAGACCTTTTCTGCATGATGGAACATGACGTGATGTCCAGATATACCATAGTGGTTAGGGTATGTTCCTCTCGAGAGGGCATGAACATGTGTGATATCAGGTGAGGATTGACTGGTTCGCTGATTCCAAGTGACGTATTTTATCACGCAAGTACGGTCGTCTGTGAGGTTTACTGACTTTTATTGAGTGGCCGAACAGGAGCAAAATTTGGCTATAACGCTTTCCTGGCAAACTAAACACAGTCTGGACTTCTTCCTGTTTATAACATAGGCCGTTTTATGAGAGTGAACACCAGGACAATCGTTACACTTATCCGAAATGTTATTTGGTTGTAATACAAGATAAGTGGTATCGAAAATATTCACTGTTATAAATTGTGAGAGTTTTTGTGTTGGAATTACCATTGCCTGATTACGTTTGCGATGTGTGATTAGCAAAAGGTAAAAAAAATAGTCAAATAATTGAAGGAAAATGGGTGTCAAAGTTGTTTCACATCTTTTGAATCCCTTCCCCTCCCCATACACATGGTGAAAGTAACTAACGGTATATATACATTATCTGCTGAAAAGCACGGAATTTTCGGTCTCGTGAATACGACTATACCGAAGCGCTTAATGGCCAGCTAGCTGAGGTCGAACACCAAAAGATCCAGAGGAGGGTTAAGTTGGTGTTGTGTCAGATTTAGTTGAAGAAATGAAGAGGTGGGGGGCTGGATGACCGCTGGTCATGTTCTGTTTATGACAGACAGTTTGCTCGGTTAGTCATGTAATTGATTTATTATGTCAAGTTGTTTTCATATTTTTTTTCTTCTTCTTGCTCAATGAATTCTGGTGGCTGACTCTCTTCCCAGACGTCTGCTTAGTCTCACGTCACGTGAGAAATTTTTGCTTTTCGCGTAGGAGTCGAAGGCGTCATTTCACTCTTGCCTTGACCCCGAAAACCGCCACTGGGGGATCCTCCACACCAAACCACTCCGCCACATGTTACAAATCATATTCTAATCGATTCCTTGTTATTATTAAAACTTGTTAAGTTTATTTTGCATGACATTCACCGAACTTCAAGATCTATCTGATCTATCAAAGACAGTACAGACAATTAAGTGTGAAATACTTGTGGTAACTTCACAGCTATGAAATAATTCAGTGTCTAATTACGTTACTGTTATAACAAAAACAAAATTAATAAGTTTTTTCTATCTCATCCCTGTACGTAATATACATGGAAGAGATATTGTACTCTACAGAGCTGTTTTAATTGCCAAACGTGACACTTAAATTACATAGTCCACCTTACAAATCTTGTGGTATGCAACTGAAATTTGGTGCCGGGCATGGCACAGGCGTAGGAGCAAGTGAGGATGGAATGAGGGGGGGGGGGGGGAGGCTGCAGCTAATAGCCCGAACGATGTGACAAACGTTTTTCATATACATAAAATTTGGAAGGACCAGTGTGTAACATCAAATATACAGTGTTGTTTGCCTGGCAGGGGAATCTGGCAGTTTTATTAATGGTCATTTGGTCGTCTTATTTAAAGGATGGTCCAGCCACAAATTTAGCTTTGATAGGTTTAAGAGGAAGTCAATCTAACTATTCTGTGAAACTTTTATTCAGTTTCCAAGCGTGGTTCTCGAGATATTATCAGCTGAAGTTACCCCCTTTGCTACCAACTGTGAACTTGAGGCAAGCAGAAGTGATACCATCTCCTCACATTGCTGATGGGTCTTTTGTTTCCTTCATTATTGGATTTATTATTTTGACCTTGAAATCAATAGGTGGTCAAATTAAGTAATGGTTATGTGAAGGTCGCAAAATGCTCATACCCTCCATTCATTCACATTATGATAGCACTAGATATTGAAGTATTAAATTTGGTGTAAATTTTAGAGAAAAAAACATAAAATGCTTTATCGATGTGTGGGAGATGACATCACTCCTGCTTGCTTCAAGTTAACTTTCTGTAACAAATTGCGGCAACTTAAACTGCTCATATCTCAGAAGCCACACGTGGGAATTAAATGGAAGTTTCACTGTAATAATCAGATTTACATACTCTGCAACATATCAAAGCTATATTATATTTGTGGCTGGACCATCATTTTAATAACTCATGGGATTGCTTTAAAAACTTAAAAACTTATGTTCACACTTTTCTATCCCAGAGCCCCTGAAAATCTCTTCACATTGCTCGAATTTTCACTGAAATATTAATTTTGGAGGGTTTTCCTACGCCCTATGATCCAAGGTCAGTAGGACTTATCGAGGAAGGGGAGTGTTTTCACTTTGACATCGATTCAGATAACCGATTGGGTTTAGAGGAATAAAATGTGGATTTGTGTGTCTCTGTCTTACAACAAGGAGTGCCATGATCTCCTCCTTAGAGAGTAAGTACCTTGAACTGAAAACATGACGGAAAGTTGCCTCAGGTAAGTGATGCAGTCGCCTTCCGAAGTTGATGACGTCATACGACAAAAATTCGACGACCACGAAAACGAGAAAGTTATTTTTGTACACGCGAACGTCCTGGTGATGTAGAAATATATATAAGAAAACGATGCAAACACATTTGAGGAACTTACGTCAGTAAGTCACAACGTACAACTTGCAAAGATTCCAGTTGTGAAAATGTGCGTCACAATGTCCTCCTGGGAAAAACTTGGTCGGAAGCTTCACCGTTATACTGTCAGCCAGACCGATGACGTCTTACGTCAGAAGTCAAGGGTCAAAAGTCGTTTTCAAAGACCATTTTCAATATTAAATGCGTGTGTAAATTTCAAGTAAATCGTACAAGAAAGAAAAAAAGGCTGTGAATGTTCATAAAATGTTCATGGTCAAACAAAAAAAAACTGTAGGTTACGAAGACCACGAAGAGAAATAAGCTTGATCTTTGCTCCTACTAAATCATAGCCTTTGATACAATCCATGGCAATTTTTAGGGTCATCTTTGCCCGAACATTATGCTAACTAAAATAAGCCTGTATCTACAGATTCTCAAAAGCTAAAGGACATACAGATTTAGGTGTCATATGAAGCTGAAACAGAGATAAAAAAAAGTGTTCGTAAAAGCTGAAAAGAGAAAATAAAAAACTGAAAGAGCAAGTTGATATTAATCACAACGGTAAAGAATTTTTAATTTGGAAATTTCATTTTCAAACTTTTTTTAATCTCTGCTTTGGCAACAGGTCCGAGACTTGACTAGTCTTTTTTTTATAGTCGCAAGCCAAACCCTTTCAAGAAAACACTCTGAAAAGACGACTGCAGGGCTAGACAGAATTGGCAGTCTGAATTCTCATTACATCAGATACAGATCGAGTTTACTTTCAGTTTCACGGCCACTTAAAAATTACAACTTTCGGTGATTGTTTTGCAGACTTTGTGTTTGCACAAAATAGGAGTTTCACAGTCGATCAGAACTTTTTTCAATCGGTCAGTTCTGTCACAGTGTACATCATGCGCTCATAAGCCTTGGAAATGAAAAGGAAGTGCTGTATGTTACATTGTGAAAATAAAATACCAACAAGCACAAAAAAAGAAGAAAAAAACTACCGGGAAAAGCAAAAGCAATTGGGAAGGTTTTTTTGTAACATCTTCTAACGGTCTTACTGTACAGTTACTGCACATTTCTCGGCACCCGGTTATACTTGCAGTCTCTTTACGGTATACCGGTAAGACTGTTGTGCTTCTTGTGTTGATAAGAATAATAAACAAACAAGAGAATCTGTAGGACTACACAATTTGCAGAATTTTATAGAAAGAGATACAGGGCTCACATGGGGTCTTGGACCAAACTGTCCAGGAAACCATCAACAGATCGCTTATCAACAATCATCATTATGGAAGGCCTTCAACTTTGTGTAAAATCAAGAATTTTGAAAATGGGCCTTGCAGCACATTTTGGGCCTTGAACCACGAGTTTCTGTATGTTACACTAACAGAGTATCATTATGTAAAACCATCAACATTGTACAAGATAATCTGGAGGAGGAGAAGCATTTTGCAGAATTTCATAATATGATCCCTATAGGGTCTACATGGGGCCTTGGGCCCAACAATTTGGACATCCTACATGCCCCACCACCCTAGGAAAACTGTGTCCAATTTTCATACAAATCCATGAAAGCCTGTGGGGGAGGGAGGAACGTTTTTTACTGAAGTTCATAAAATGAGCCATGCAGTACCCACTTGGGACCTTGGACCTAAACATCACATACAATGAGGCTGCAATCAAAATTAAAAAGGCGAAACCAAAATTAAAAAACAAACACTTGTATTGCAGTACTGACATGTTTCATCCCCAAAACTGGTTCAATACAGTCATGGGTTAGAAAGTAGTTTATTTTACAAAGGGTTGTCAGTACATTGAGAAATTCGTCCATGGAAATGCTCCAATGTATTACTAACTAGATATCAAAAATATTTTCTCCGCTTACCTAGGTATTAAAATGACTATTAATTTTTACAAATATTAAATTTGCTTACATTTACATCACAGGTAAATTTACAAAATGCTTGTGTGCAACGACGAAAGAACGTTTTACAATGGCAGAAGTATTTCCTCCATTTCTTTTGAGCAAATACATGCAAGCACTTAGCATAATTCAAATGGTACATTTCATATGAGGATCAGTAAACAGTTTGTTGATGAGGAAGAGAAGACATGACATTTGGCAAATATGTTAGCTATGGCATTTCTTCTTTGACTTCATTTTTAGTCAAAGACTGCAACATAAGTCACTGACTACAAATGAAGCCACTGACTGGAACTGATGAAATTGACTACAACTGAAGTCACTCACTTTAAGTGAAGTCACTGAATACAACAGAAGTCACTACAATTGAAAGTCATTGACTAAAACTGACGTCGCTGAACACAACTGAAATCACTGACTACAATTGAAGTAAATGACTACAGATGAAGTCAATGCCTGCAACCTACAGTAAGTCACTGACTATGACTGAAGTCACTGACTAAAACTTGAAGTCAGTGACTATGACTGGAGTTAGTGACTACAACTGCAGCCACTCTAACTGAAGTCATTAACCACAAATGAAGCCACTGACTACGACTGAAGTCTCTGACTACAATTGAAGTCTCTGACTACAACTGAAGTCATTACCAATAACTTAAGTCATTTCCTACTCTCACTTTCGAGTTTTCCAATTTCAGTTCAAAACTAAAAAAATAAAGCAATCATATTACAGACGAAGATATTTCTAACCATAAAAAAATATGCAAAAACTTTTATCCAGGAGTGCAAAACTTATTCTTGAACACACAAGCGACCACAAAAAATACCAGAAAGTACTTCTTCACAAGGACAAAGTCAAATATCTACGTTAACGAGAAAGACAAGTGATTTAATAATTCCCTTCCTTAGGGAAAAAAAAAAAAATCATAGCTCTCTCCTACATTTGGCCAAACTCTTGACTTTGTCATTCTAAACAAGATATAATTCACAAATTACCACTCTGGTTTTATAAAAAGTAAAATAAAATGGTGCCACCTAGCGTCCCCAGAAGGGTCAAGGTCATTTCAACAGTGACTGCAACAACAAAGCAACGTAACATTAAATCTGGCCTGTTGCATAAATTATTTCTGGCAGTCTGGTGTCAGAATGCAACCCAGAACTATTCAAATAATAAACTATACATTTTCTTGTATCTTGTCTGATAATGAAAGGAAATTTAGATACTGAATATCCTCTCCTTAACATATTATGCAAAAAATTGCCATGCACAGCATTACACAGTCGTATACCACCAACAGGCGCAACAGTTGTTAAGAGTTCGAAATAATAATGACCTTAGCGATGAAAACTGTGATATCGACTGAAATAGTGTTTGCACTGGGGATCAGGGTCACCCCACGATGTTCGGACCTGGGTCTCAGATTGCTACCCTCATTCAAGATTTCACTAATGTGCAGAGTACGTAAGACGAAAAAAAAAGGTTTTTGCACAGGTTGATTTCTTTTCAAACTCAATCATTGCATCACTTATTGAGCTAAATTCAGCAAGTATGTCTTACTGACAAAAAAAATTGCCATGTCAGTAGGGAAGATGCATAGCAAAGTATTAACATGTGAAGCAAAATGTAGTGTTAAGAATTCACTATGAACTCATAGCCTCATGGAAGATGTGCTCTGGTACCCATGCACCTGACCATGGACTGCGGATACAAACCGAGGCACAAATTTTCCACCGCTTGCAAACACTAATAATAATACCTCAGTAATTCCTGCATTACCTCTTTACTATTTCAATCGAGTTTTTACTCATTCTCAAGCTTATCTGCTGTAATCAGCACAAACGTAAATTGCACCTTTGAAATGGTCCCTGTATTGGGCAGTAAAAAGTACAAATGGGACTCAATGAGCTGTACATGAAAGAGTTCATTAGAAAATATACCGCAAGATATAAACACTTAAGATACAGTGGAAAAGTATACATTAGTACTTGGAAGTGGTAAAAGCAGCTTGATACCCTAACCCCATAAAACATTTCCATCGCATTCAGGGATGCTACAGAAGACTCCTTACAAAACAAAAAAAAAAAGGACAAAAACAAAAAAAAAACTTTCAAATGTTTTGCTGTTCCTCATGTTTTTGTTTCAGAATATATGAATTATGTTCCAACACACTGGAAATGCTGTACCGTAAGGATCTGGTGCTTGATATTTCTTGTCTTTAAGCAATTCCTTGATCAAGTTACTTCAAGACAATGGAGATTCATTTTCATTGCTCACAAGAAACGATCAAATTATCTACAACCTTCGCGAACGCTGCTCTTCTTCGCAATTGGATCAGTAACTATGGTTACAATGGAGCACTTTGAAGACAAAAAGTAAACGAAGAGAAAATGGAAAAAGAAAGATCATGAATCATATCATATGGCATATCATATGACAAAACAGTTGCCTCTTCCAAATGTTAAACGATGGTACATGTTTTAATGGTGAAGAAAAATTATAAGCAAATATTCCAGAAAATGCTACAATTTGATCAGTTGGCAATTTCACAACATTTTCCAAGCTTATCAGTACTGATATAATTTAAAGCCCTTTCTGTCAAAAGTATTCACAAATTCTCTTTCCTGACATTTGTATTTTATTTCTTTTTTTTTTAATTATAATTTAAACTAGAAATTTTACTTGCAACTTTTCACAGAATGCACAATCACAATTGTTCTCAATGGCATTGATAAGCAACTCAGTTTCTGGAAGATTAAATGTACATCAAATTGTGAAACTTTCTTTGCCTTTTCACGACTAACGTTTAGTGGGTGCACATCTAGCCTGCCTTCACATCATCAATAGCTATAAACACTGACATGTATAGGTTCTCCTTCTCCTCAAGTGTCTTGTCACCATGACGATGAATGCATTCACCTTCAGATGTTGACCGTTGATCAGGTCCTGGGCACTTCACTGAACCTTCCACAGGTTTCCTTTTATAGAACTGAGGGGTTGTCATGTATGTTGCATAGTGCGGTGCACGTAGGTGAAAATATTACCATCGAGTGTTTCCACGAAGAGCTTTTAAGGTGGTCTTACAGGATTGTGTATCCATGGTCTAAATCCCGTCTTAGACCGCTCTCAGATCGGTGGCATTGATCACTGAAGCAGTGCCGTTGATCATAAGGGTAGATTCTGAAAACGAGTTTCCAAGCAGATTTTGATCCCCTTTTAAATACAGAGGGACCTATAGTTACCTGATAATGATCACATGGTTTTCCCATGTAAACCACAGAGTCAAACACCGGGTACGATCTCATGGCATTCATTTGGCCTTCGCTTTAATACCGGGTCCAATCCCCACCTACGTCAACCGTATAAACAGTGACAACTCACCAACAGCAGATGAGAAAGAAAAACACAACAATGCGGCTGTTCCGCTACTTAGCAATCAAATGTTGAGAGTTGTATCAGCATGACTGACCAGTTTGCAATGTTCACAAATCAAGACATTAGTTGCTAGTTCAGCTTGAGATGTAATTTCATCATAAGAGCATCTACAAACTTCTTCTGCACTGATTTTCTCAACTCTAGGCAGTATAATGTTACTGTAATTGCCGCATAGTTTAAAGAAAAAAACTCCATCAATTACGACAAGCTTGCCCAAATATGCGTATTTTCTCATCGATTGTCTCTCTTTTTCCTTGACTTTTGTTTGGAAAGTTCTTTCTTCCAGATTGTTGGCATTTTCTTCTGTACTTTTCGTAGTTCACCGGTTGAAACATGCCGGTGAAGAAGTGAACATACTTCTGATGCCACCCATTTTACAAAACCGGTGACTGGGTCATTGGATTCTACTTCACCTTCTTCATGGCTATGCAAAACCTGTAAGCCAGTTCCTTGTGCATTCAGGTATTATGTACAAAACAAAATATAATGTGACCTTTGAAGTACTGGTAACATGTTGTCTGAGATTACTGGCATTCGATTGTGAAAAGAAACCAGTGAAGAGTTGTTTATTAGTGGAAACACGGTGGTTGTGAATTGCGCTTGTGACAAGTTCAAGTCAACCCCTCAAACGCTGAATTTCAGAGGCAAACAGTGGTTTAACATGTTGCCCCTTTTCAACAAGAAATGGAACATGTGGGGTGCATTGGGAGACAGTTTGATGAGGCACAGAGGTAGAATGAGATTTAACATTGTTTTACTGCATTGCACATTAATATTCCTGACAACATTCACGCAAGGATCACTGCCAGGTGCACTCACCATTGAAACAAAAATCAGTTGGTATGAAAGGCTTTCCAACTTTCCGACTGATTTTTTCATTTCAAACCCTTCCTTAACAGGCTGACTCAACCGTAAAGAATTGGTAAGCATTTATATCTTCTTGACAAGTAAAATAAAATAAATGTAACAACAACCGTAAGTGAAACTGGATTACATCAAACAGATGAATGGCATAGGGAGTGACAGGTCATCATAAAACTAAACTTACCATCTTGATGTAACTTAAATACATGATTAAGTGTCTGCTAATAAGCAACACAGAAAACTTTTGCCATTGTTTTTAGAAACCGAGAATAAATGCCAAGTGTACAAGGGGACATTAACTCTCAAAGCACGGGCAAGGAAGATTTGACCTACCGTCCTTTACTGAATTCTTAGTCTGTTTTTGCAGAAAGATTTTTGAGTTGGTTGGGAAAGAAAAATGATAATGCATAAGGAGCTCTCTATTAGACGGTGCAACTTTACAGATCACACACATTTGCCATCAAGGAACCAGCCTTAATGGAAGTCAATAGCACTGAATAACACAATGTACATTGAACATGGGTGGGCAATGCAAAGAACTCCACCAGAAACTCAGGGCACTGAAGAAGAAGATAACGTCAAAAACACAAGTCCTACTTCTTTGGAGGAGTTGGAGCAGTCCTGCTAGGTTGCAAAACATTCTTTGAATTATTCCAGTTGTTATTCTGGGGTCCCATTGAACTGACCGGTCTCTTCGGAATAGGAGGCCTGGCACCGACCGGCTTGAGGGCGGCCCTCTGGGCCGCCACAGGAGATGGTTTTGATGGAGGAGTAGGTTTTGACAGAATAGTGGGTTTCGGTGGAGGCTTGGTCATAGGTTTCTTCGGTTGTATTACTGCCACAGGTGGTTGGAGAGCGCTGTTATTTGCTTTGTAATTACTGGTATATGCTGGGCCAACAGGAGCTGGTTTACTGGGAGGAGCGGCGGGTTCATCGGGCCATCTGTACTTATTAATGCCAGTCTCTGTCTTTGGTTGGGATAAAGCGGTAGATTTGGCAGTTGGTTTTGGAGGTGGAGGCCTCTGTGGGCTGTTTTGCACGAATACAGAGAGAAAAAAAAATTGAAAATAAAAGCCACACAATCTATCAAAGAAAGGAAACTAAATTACACTACAAATGTATTATCTGAAAACTTGATGATCGACATTCTGTAGATTAAAGATGACACAAGAACCATCGGTTTGGTCTTTAAAAGAATCCTAACCACCAAAATTATTCCAATGGACTTTTTCTCACACTTCATCAAAGCCTGCAAATGGACAGACACATCACCATTACAGTAAACTGCACCCTTATCTCTTCATCTAAGAACCTATATTAACAACAAAGATTCCAGAGAGTGGAAGTGTAACTGAAAGTACAGTTCCCGCGGGAAGGATGCCATCATTCGTCTGGTGGGTTAAACTTTCGCCAGCTCTACAGTTTTACGATGGCCAGCAAATCGAAGGTGTCGTGTTCTGCAATTAATTGCGGTATATTCTGCATAACTGCATAACTCTTTCTGTTGGTTTCCAAATGATAAATCAAGGTAGGCCTAATGTGAATTGTTCAAGGGAACTTACTCATCAATGTGTTTTTTTTGGCCCTATAGGTTGCACATAAACATGGTTTACTACCAACTGAAGTGTGAGCTCAGCTCACCACATGCTTTAAACAAAACCTCGCTTTTAGTTACATCGTCTTCTTTACAAAACAAAGCAGGTGTCCCATCTTCCCCTCACTAGAATCTTTGTTAATACTTTCTGACAGGGAATATCATGTGAGGCATTTCAGCAATGTAACAATGAAACATTTCACCAATGAAATGACTCCAGGACTACGAAAGTAGAAAAAAAAAAAAAACATCGTTACCCAACAAAACAGCACTTTTGTTATCATACACATTCTGTGCATTGCATCTGTCTATCCTCTGGCACTACTAAGCTGCTCAAATTAATGTAATAATTAAATAATTCAATAATTAAACAAAGTAATGTTTTGAGGTCTGGAATTTGGTACCATCACCAGGATGCATCTCTCAATATATCTCTCAATACATCTCCATTAACCTCCCTATTGGTAGACACTGGAACCTCCGACATTTGATAATCCTCTATTGTAATATTTGCTTCCTAAATATATGATGACATACAATGGCAGATAAAAGAATGAACTAACTACCATGCTCTGGAGTGTCGATATGACAATGATAATAATCACGAAATTTAAAAACACCTGTGGGTCATGAGCGGTAGAAGAAATAACATTCGGTATTTATTTTCCAACATTTATGCCAACAATATTGGAGAAATGTTGGAGGGATTCTCTTAGACTTTTCTACTGGAGCAGCAATGGTAATATGAAAGTATAAGTTGTATTAGTGTATTTACACTACACTGCAATTTGATATTGATGATATGATTGGTGGGTACTGGTAATGGATCTGCTCACAGCAGATTCGTGGGATATATACAGTATTACTGGTGGGAGGGGGGGGGGGGAGAGATACACGATCAGAGAAAAATAAGCTATCAGTGGCATTAAGGTGTTGGAAGAATTACTATATCAGAGAGCAGAGGGCATCAGGAATTAGGCAATTAAGATTTTCTGTGGCAGGAAGGTATCTAGGGTACTGAGGAAGCCAGTGAATAATTAGGACATCAGTGAAAACAAAAGTAGCAGCAATATAAACTGTAAGAAGAGAAATTGGACAAAATGGTGATGAAACCAGGAGGGGTAAATAACATCACCAGGATATAACTTAATTAAGTCCAATACTTGATTTGCACTGAAGCAGGAGGCCCAGAGGCACTGTACGATGATCCAATCATACAGAACTTCGCTGCAAGTAATATGATCAAAAACACACTTTTTGAGAAGCATGTACAAAATATTTAAGTATCACTCAAGATTTTACACAATGGTTACGATACAAATTAATAAATAGGCCATGCACAACACAAATAATGCTTTTGATTCTTCATCATGCCTTATCAGTCCCACTGTAAGTGTTCAAGGAGAAGAAAAAAGGAAAGGTTCAGACTACTATAGTTAAAATAATGAAAGGGAATGACCTGAGGGCACAGCAAAATAGAGCATATCTTATTCAGCCATAATACACTTTCGTTTTTTTGCTTTTTAATTCCTTTACGTAACAGCTTATAAACATTCATGCCAACTAAAAACGAGGTGTCACAGAGAGCTCTAAATTTTAACTCATAACGTTTAAACCTTGCAGCCAAATTTTCTTTGAATTTTAAGGTAAATTACAATCAGCGTATTTTACATCAAACTTATCACCATCTGTTGTCTAATTTTCCCTGGAAATGTCGACAAATCACACAATTCAACAAAGGTGGGAAGCACTCACAGAAATTATTTTCAGATATCACTTAAAAATTTTACAAGTTAATGTAAGCATAAAATATGAGATATAATGGCATTTGGCAAATCTTTTTCATATGGTAATATCCTACCTTACCTTTTCTCCACATGTACCGGTGGATTCCAATGTGGCTTTCCTATATTTTTATATGTTTGTCCTTCCACTAAGCGATCCATGCAAGTAATACTCATTTGATGTTTGTGGCAATATTTTTTCAAAACAAGTACTACACTCTCTGTGAACTACTTCACACTCATGTCTTCCAAAGGGATTAATTGACATACATACAGTGTTAGCAACACCGCAAAACACATTACAGCAGTAGCAATGTTGACAAATAAATCTACTTTAAAATCCATTCAACCCACTACAGTGATGTTTAACTCACCCTTTTTTTTTTTGCTAATAACCAAAGATTATTCAACCATCACCAAAACAAGGCCTTGCAATATTTGCATCTCAAATCATCTTTGATTGTCTAAGAGCTAATTCTCATAAGGGTTCTAGCCACGACGGCCCTGCTACAGCCACATACAGTATAGGCGGTGAGACAGTTGCAAATTGGCATGAAGCACAAATGTCTGGGACAACCGAGCGCAACAAAATTCAATGGAAGATGTCTAAAAATTCATATAAATATATATTACTACCATCAATCCTTCTGAAAAGTATTCTTTTGGCTTGCAACACTCCCCCCACCCCCCAGGATGGCATTCACACTCTGTACAGACAAAGCATTACGGTTGTTGCTAAGATTCGTCTCGCTAAAGCCTTCACTGGCATTTGAATTTCGAATGAAATTAACATTGATGGGCCAAGCAGGGTTCTTGTCACATTAACACTACAGACAAGCGTGTGAAATACGACTTGAGAGAGAGAGACAGCCGTTAGGTCGATTTGACTGATCACATGCTCCATTAAACAGACATAACCACACACATCAGCAAAACTGCAAACAACAAGTATTTTCATTAAAAATCTTCATCAGATCGAATATCAGTTAGCTGTCATAAAAAAATCCAAATTAATACTTTAAAGAGGACAGAAGCCAAGCATTAACTGTTCTATTGAAACTTTCTCTTTCTAAAAGGAAAAAAAAAATCATCAGAAGAATTAAACGAAGTTGAAAGGGGGGTAATTACCCAAAAGGGAATTAAAAAGGGGAATCTAACTAAAAAGCAAAAAAAAAAAAAACCTCCAAAAATGTGAGAGGTTCATCGATCTAAACCCACGTGACTATTGGCTACGTTTTGAAACATTCTAAAGAACGGAAAGTAATACTACGGCAACTTGTACTACTATGGGTGGCATCCTACGATGCATGACGTGAGATGTATCAATTGATAAATGCTAACAGAAAGATAAACTCTACAACATTGTCTCATTTTTGAGAGCGACTTCAGTTTATGTAATATTGGAATTGTTAATCATCTAACTAGTGGTGGTGGTGCTGCTTGGTCTGTTAGGATGGAGGATGAATCTACAACAAACTCCACCTGCAGGAAATCTGTGACTACCGAGAGTGTTAATGTACCAGCGCCCATTTCTCTATAACTATATTATTTACCCTCTTCGGTCACAGCACTGCACCGTGGCTAATGTTAGCTGAGTCAGTACGGTTGGGGGGAGGGGGGGCTACGATACAACCTTGAGGCAAAGGTATTTACATTTGCATCACGTTCTACTCTCTCTGTCCAGTGTTTTGATTTGACCTCTACAACAAGCTGATGCAAAAGATGAAGATGTCGATCACGCTGACTTAGCTGGTAGGTAGGTTCCAGTGATGTGAACGGCCTACTCTCGATATTCTAAATGTCTCAACCAGAAAAAAAAACTCATCCCCCAAAACGAAGAAATTTGAGGTCTTACTTGATAATGAGGATTCTAAAGTGCCTGCCACTGCTGATATGTTTATTTGGAGTATGTGAGAGGTAGACCATGAATTTGGATAAGAGTAACCAGGACTGTACTAATAAAAGTCTTCTACTGGTGGGTTTACACTCAGAGCAAGGATGCAAACTATAGGTTTAACATGTCAATGTAACACTGAATCCATGAACAACGAACGGATATGAGATGTAAAATGATAATGTAATCATGAAAGATACTTTTGATCAAAATCAACCACATATCAGTCAGGAAAAGCAAAAAGTTAAATTCTTCTTTCTGTTGATTATAGGATGTTTTTGGTTCAGGATTCTGTTGCTAAGTACCTGTTGGATCAACATTATTTTTTTTTTCAATACTGACAGACTTTAAGTCACAGTCCCATTTTAGGAATGCTGCATACAAAATTTTAAAGTGTCTTTATGACAACAGCCTATTCTTTACAGAATAGGGATATATAGGAATAGGGGGATTACGGAGTAAACTGTGTACAGCATCTTCCACTTAAGCAAGAGATATTTTGTTGTCCAAGTACCTCCTGTTGGTCTTTCAATATTTAATAATCTGACATCACAGCAGCTTTTTCAGTACAAGTAACTGATTGGAGCCAATGAGAGCCAATGAATGTTGGGTATCAGCAGAGGGTCGAGGAATCACCAACACTGGACTCCGCAGAGAGGGAGAGTTGCAATATGATACTCTATCATTAATTACACTCGAGAAACGAACACAGTGGGAGGGTAGAGAGCAGCGGGCACAATGCAGAAATAAAATGACACCAACCTTTCAAGTAACTTTGGGCTATGAAATAAGACAAAAGTATGAAAACAAATATTTGAAAAAATGCAAAAAAAAACAACAAAAAGAACAAGATACAAAAGAAGAATGATGGAAATTAACCAATCACGATGCTAGCTAATTAGAATATATCCAGCATTACCAAGGTGCAAAAGGAAGACAAGATACACAATGAAATCAAGGGAGGAAAGAACATATGAAATAAGGTTAAAATGCCAGCTTCCTTCCGTGTTAACTTTGAATATGCATTCCTTTTGTCCACAACCATTCTCTCTTCAAGAGGCTTCCATGTAAAATGTTATTACTCTTAATATTTTTGGGGTAGTGGGGCTACCTACAGAGGAACCACCAACTTTTTGGACAATTTCTTGCAATCCACCATGCAACTTACCTCCGATATGTCGAAAATCACAAGGAATGGTGTCATTTGGCCTGTGGATCCTTCCAATCTAAGAATTAAGTTTGAGGGGTTTGACTCCTGGATCATCTACGGACATGTATTTCATTTGAATTCTGTTTGGTGTTTGGGGAAAAGTTTATGACTAAATTCCCCCACATGGCAACCACTTCCTGAGATAAGCAGGAAATTTTGTCACATTCCTGAAAGTGTAGTGTCTGATGTTTTGCGAACAAACGTAACCACTTTTGGCAGCTTTCAAGCGAGAATTGAAATTCATCGATTAGTAAGATTTATTTGTATTTGTTTTAAATACTCAAAGGAAAAGCAGAAGGGAGAAAGAAGCAGTCATTTTAAGGGAGGCAATAAAAATGAATGAGAAAAATGCGATACATGATGTAACACAAGACCTGGTGCGTAGTGGAAGTGCAATACTTGCCGATAAATGTAGCCCGCGGTTGCAGGCTTCTTGACCGGGGCATATCTGCCCTTTGGAGCTGTGTTAGGCCTCCTTTACATTGAGTGACACAAGAAAACGTAACATAGTTGAAAGTGAGAAAGAGACGAACACACATCGAGCAGATCTGCAATGGTGTAACTACCCACAATTCCATTGGGGAAGTAGATGGATCGCTTTCGTCCTTCGGATAAAGGTCGACAGGTACGGCAAATAACGGCCTCTTATTGCCAAGAGATGTCAAGGGGGGTGGGATCAGTTTCTTTGCTAATTAATGGTCTTTTGTTTCACCATTGCAAATCAGAGGACCATACAAAGGACCTCAAAGGAAACAACCACTTAACAATCTCCATAGTGATTAAATCATCGTATTCATCACAAAAAAAAAAAAAAAGAAGAAAAATCTGAAAAAGTTAGACATGGTTGTTCCTGGCTTTGCCTTACTTTGGTCCACTACTAATAGTATTAAGGAAAAATACCAGCGTACTTCTGTGAGTTCTTGTTTTGTCATTCTCAATCTAAAGGAAAATTGTTCTAATGGTTGTCCAGAACAAATTACTGACTGAGAAGAGTTGTTGTTCACTTCCAGGACTACTGAGATTAATGTCGCGCTATCCAGTTACAAAATGGAGAACTAGAAAATCTGTTTGGCTGGATGGAGATGATGGTCCCTTGACACAATACCAAGACATCATCAAAAGGTAATAGAGATACAGAATTCTGTTCCAATGTTGAGCACATTTACAGCCACATGAAATTATGTAATTATAAATGGTTACTACATCCTTGAGAGTTTCTGCAGCATTCATCATCATCTCTCGCAACAGTGACCTGGATGTAACTCTAATATGTTGCTTCCATGTTTTAAATTTTTGTTGTGTTTCAACTTTCTAACTCCAAGTTTCGATCAAAGTACCCAATCGAACTGTACATGGTAACTGCAAATGGTAACAGCACACAATGGAGATTGTCGAGCAAGTTATCACTGAATTGACAAAGCTACGAGAGTCTCACATATCAGTAATGATTAGAGTATGCCAACAAATAAATATCAGTTATGGTGTTAGAGTCCATGTTAAAAGTCCACCTACATCAGCTTGGCAAAGAAAATATACCACCAATACCAATCAGTATATGACTGTCAGTGTGTATGCTGGGTCACATATTAAACACATGTCAATATCCTAATATGAATGCAAGTGTAAGGTTAAGTTTATAGTGAGTGTGGAGAGGTATCAATGTGAAATATATGTCAGCCAGCAAAGGTCGACTAGAATACATCACTTCGAGCTCTACAAACGTAAATGGCTGGACACTTTGATTCTAGCAGTAACTGCACCACAAGCATACTATTTACAGTTCTTCTATGCAGGCGTTTTAGTGCATAGGTAGTTTTTCTTAACAGTGTTTATTCCTTTTTGATAAGCAAGACATAAACCAATATCTGAGGTGTGTTAACAGGTATATGTATATGATGTCAATGTTAACAAGTGGTCAAAACCTACATGAATGGAAAGAATATGTACGTGGAGTACAAGTCAACAACTGTATGTATCTGCAGGAGGGCAACTGTTCCAACTGCATGGTGCCGACCACCTTCCAAGTATCAAAAAATATGAAAAAGTATGAAAATGTCAGTCACGTGTCCAAGTATATAAATCAAGCGCATGTCGGCAAAACATTGTCAGTATTGTATCAGCTGTTACTGTGTTCATGTCAAGTACAGTGGCATAAAACAGTGTCAGGAGCACTCAAACACTTGCAGATTCACACTCAGTACATGCTTCCCTGTTAAATTGATCAAACATGAAACACGTCATGTCGTGAGGAAAAAGTCTCCGATAGTACCACGGATCGGTGACAGTCAAATAACATTTAACATACCCAAACTGGCTTCTAGCTGTCATCAGTTTATCCTTGATTATGTCACGCTTCCAGATGGCAACGATGACGCCGATCACAAAGGCTGGGATGAGGATGACTAAGAGAATAATCATTAACAACCCATGGGACTTTGGCTTTCCTCCATCTGTGGAGCGAGAAAAAGTGATACGAAAATGACAAAATGGTTGAATCTGGTCACCAAAACATCATCCTGAATCACTTTCAATCTACTCGATGACCCGCCATCGCTTCACTACGTGAAAGTCTTTTGCGGTGCTCATATCAGTGAAGATGTTCTTCTAAAACAAACTTTGATAATGACACACTCATTTTATCTGACACAGCGTCTGTGGTAAAACGTCTTTGTTACCGTAGGAGATATAAGTACAATCGTTTCATCTTTCATCATATCTGAAATATTCGATTAAAAAACAGAAGAAAATGAAACAGATTTATAGACTCTATATTTTGCTGCAACAGATGCCAAATTATTTGGTGTTAACAACTTTGGCATGAATCTCAGAGATGCTGTCAGAACAGGTAACTGGGCAGAGCTGTATTCTCCAGTGTGCAATGATGCATTTGTGAATATTTATGTGTGCCATTGAGTATTCTGTGCTAATAAAACAACAATTTGGCAAACCATGAAACCCCTCGTGGTATCTGTTCATTACACACACCTTCACCTCGGCAAGTGTACGATTCTTACTACAAAATATCTGCAGTGACCTACAGAGTATAGTCTGTACCACTTCCTCTCACTGCTTCTTTGGAAAGTACACCATGTTGTTTTGTGAAACATATACCCCCTGGAAAAATCCTATGTATCATTAGAGAGTGCTGGTATGAGGGGAAGTTGGATTGGGGGGAGGGAAAGGAAGTAAGCTCCAGGTTGAAGGTATCAAATTTAGAAGAAAGAGGTAGGGATTTACCATCTTGATTGGCATTGGCAGGACCGCTATCTATGCTGCCCCCAGAGCCAGGATGTTCACAGAAGGGAGGATTCCACGCATCATCACAATGGCAGTTGTTATTAGAATTACAAATCTGATGAAAAGATAAAAATGAGTGTGGAAAAAAATGTAAATAATAGAAAAGGTTCACCAAAAAAAAAAAAAAGAAGAGGACAAACAAACTGTCCATGCAAACAGGTTTTTCTACTCTCTGGAAAATAATGCTGAAGTTTATTTTTTATATTCCATTTCAAGAATAAAAATATATTTGATTGTATACGATGAACAGATCACATTACAGTACACGTGAGCAAAACTTGAACAGCAGAATAACACAAATATTTAATGGAAATAGAGGGGCCATAAATAAGCGATACTTTTTCAGATGGGTCCCCTTCCTAAGATGTGAAACAAAATAAAGGAGAAACAAAGAAAAGGCAAGAATGACCTACGAAAGAATATTAAATGGAACAGAATGTTACAGAACGTATCATGTAGGCTGACATATCTGTCCTAGCATGATATTTTTCTGGGGATGCCCTGAGAAGACGTTAAAGGAAAAAGTCAAGAATGAACGAAGAAACTGACTGGGAAAAAAAGAAAAGTAGGCATTGAAATTAAATGAACGAAAGGGTGAAGGGATAGATAAAAAGTTGAGAGGATAAATGTAATTTGAAAACCAACCAAGAGAAAGGGTAAACAAGAAAACTTTTCAGGGACAGAAAAAGGGATAATCAAAAGGAAAATGTGACAAGTGGGGAAAATTTACCAGTTAAATAGGAAGGATAAAGGCAGAAGGGAAGTGACTAGCAAAAATATGAGCTTGTGCAGACTTTTATGTTGTGTGTTATCAGTCGGCCTTTCAGACAATCCTTAGAATCAAAGCATAGTGCCCACTTACTTTATACATGAGAGATACAACAAACAACAATTAAAATCTCTGTACCAGCTAGTTGGGACAAAGACATGCTACGCGTGACTTTAAACGTCCGAAAATTGATCAACAGCACCATGTCAAATAAGGCTGTATCTCTGGCATTATCAACTCACCCCCTGGTCATGGCAGTCATACTTGCAAGGTACAATGTCGGCCATGGAGTAGTTCACACAGGAAAATTCATAACAAATCTGTAAACGATAAGGAAATTACACGTTTGGAGAACCAGAAAGCCAAAAGGCTTTGTGATTCCTTGCCACATGGTTATATTATAACAAGCATGAATTATTCACATGACAAGTATGAGATCAACTGCAGTTACTGGTCTTGAAACACCACATTAATAAGCCTTTAACCCAAATAACCTTTATTTTGGTGACCTCAAATGACATTTGACGTCCACTTAAAGCAATAGGGATCACCTACCCAGTATGGGGAACCTACACATCAAGTATGACATCAGTCAACATTACTCTTCTGGAGATAATGTGCTAGAAGATTTTCACCTCAGGGGACCTCAAACGACCTTTGACCTCCACAAAAACAATAGGAGTCATCTACTCAATATGACTAACCCACACACCAAGTATGACATCAGTCACACTTACCCTTCTAGAGATACTGTGTTTACAATGTGTTTACAGTTTGACTCAGGGTGACCTCAAGTGACCTTTATCTCCACCAAAAACAATAGGGATCATCTACTCAATATGACCAACAAACACACCAAGTATGGCATCAGTCACAGTTACCGTTCTTGAGATATCATGTTTACAAGGTTTTCACATTTTGACCTCTGGTGACCTCAAATGACCTTTGACCTCCACCAAAAGCAATAGGGATCATCTACTTAATATGACCAACCCACACAGTAAGTATGACATCAGTCACAGTTACTCTTGTGCAGATACTGTGTTTACAAGGTTTTTCCAGTTTGACCTCCACTGACCTCAAATGACCTTTGACCGCCACCAAAAACGATAGGGATCATCTACTCAATATGTCTAACCCACACACCAGGTATAATATCAGACACAGTTACCGTTCTTGAGATATCGTGTTTACAAGGTTTTCACATTTTGACCTTTGGTGACCTCAAATGACCTTTGATCTCCACCAAAAGCAATAGGGATCATCTACTTAATATGATCAACCCACACAGTAAGTATGACATCAGTCACAGTTACCCTTCGGGAGATATTGTGTTTACAAGGTTTTTCCAGTTTGACCTCCGTTGACCTCAAATGACCTTTGACCGCCACCAAAAACAAAAGGGATCATCTATTCAATATGACTAACCCACACACCACGTATGACATCAGACACAGTTACCGTTCTTGAAATATCGTGTTTGCAAGGTTTTCATATTTTGACCTCTGGTGATCTCAAATGACCTTTGACCTCCACTAAAAACAATAGGGATCATCTACTCAATATGACCAACTCACACACCAAGTATGACATCAGACACAGTTACCGTTCTTGAGATATCGTGTTTAGAAGGTTTTCACATTTTGACTTCTGGTGACCTCAAATGACCTTTGACCTTCACCAAAAGCACTAGGGATCATCTACTTCATATGACCAACCCACACAGTAAGTATGACATCAGTCACAGTTACCCTTCTGGAGATATTATGTTTACAAGGTTTTTCCAGTTTGACCTCCGTTGACCTCAAATGACCTTTGACCTTCACTAAAAACACTAGGGATCATCTACTCAATATGACTAACCCACACACCAGGTATGACATCAGACACAGTTACCGTTCTTGAGATATCTTGTTTACAAGGTTTTCACATTTTGACCTCTGTTGACCTCAAATGACCTTTGACCTCCACTAAAAACAATAGGGATCATCTACTCAATATGAACAAGCCACACACTAAGTATGACATCAGTCACAGTTACCGTTCTTGAGATATCGTGTTTACAAGGTTTTCACATTTTGACCTCTGGTGACCCCAAATGACCTTTGACCTCCACCAAAAACAATAGGGATCATCTACTCAATATGACCAACCCACACACCAAGTATGACATCAGTCATGGTTACCCTTCTTGAGATATCGTGTTTACAAGAAGTGTCACATACACACATACACACACACGCACACACCCACACACATACACACACACACACACACGACATCACCATCGCATAGATTCCTTCTGCCTTCGGCAAGGAATCAAAAATGATCTCAAAATCCTTAAATCCACAAGCGTGATCTAGCTTCCACAGAGAGTGATGAACACAGCTGGTATCATGATTAGAGAAAAGCATGGGATAACCGAGTACACAACTGTTGAAAAAGAACATCTAACCCATGGCATCTGATGAGATGTTCAGTCCTGAAAAAACAGACACACACACTCTCCCTTTCAAGGCTCTCTGCAATTCAAAACACCCCTTAAAACATCTGGTGATGATTCAATAACAATGGCAGTAGATAGACCCCTCCAAACAAGTAACCAAACCATTGTATGATCAGGCTGGTTCATCAAAAGTAATAATGTTCTTGAAGTGGCATTGTGTGTTAGACTGTAATGACACAACCAAGTATTGAGTCCCCCCACCAGTTCTGACCATTAAGGTGGTCATGTGACAACGGTTGTTACAGTAGTTGAATGCACCATCCGTTACAGTATCTCATGCATGAATTCCATTCATAAAAATACAAAATCTTATAAAAAGTCGGTTGGAATGAGTCTATGAAGAATAAGCTAAAAAGCAATTCAATGAAACCACTATCAACAGTAATAAGTAATAAAACAATCTCGTAATAAATTTTTTTACCCACCTTGATCATGAATATACAAAGTGAGTTTAGGTAGCTAAAGGCGGGACTAAAAGATGTAAAAAGTTTAAGATAACAGGACTTCTTAGAGCAGATAACTTGTAAAGAGGTTCTCCATGAAGGCAGGACAATAGCATTGCCCTGGATGACCAGTGAATGAAGCAAAACATCATATCAATTACTGAGCGACTGATGTACTTCCATTTCCAAGTTTGGTCCATGAGTCACCCCTATTTATTCCAGTCACCATTTCGATAAGTTCAACAAATGCTTCCAATTAAAGCTTAGTGGCAAAATATTACCGCAAATTCTTTTTGACGACTGGGGGGAGGAGGGAATTTGTGGAATGGTGACCAATCCACTGTGGCTAAGTGAGTGAAATTCTGACTCAGTTACCAGTCTGAAATATCTCGGATAGTTGATATGAATAACTCAGCTATGCCAGGTCATATTAACAAAAGCCAAAGCTACCCTGGGTCACTCACCATAGCCTCTCCACATACAGATCCCGTGGCAACATACCCAGGATCAGGTACATCTTTACCCTGGTCAACTGAGGCAGCTTTGCATTCATGGGTATTATCGATCACTGCTCTTTGAGCTGTTGCTAAGTTACCAATGAGAGGAAAAGATTCTCCACCCTGGCAGTAGAGCTTTCCACAAAATCTGTCTCTGGTGGTGGAAAAATGTAAAAAGACACATCAGAAGTTTTAATATCAAGGCAGGAAGTGAGTTGGTGATTCTGTCTCACTTTTAGGTCATATCAGGTCAACAGAACAATAAATGATGCATGCTGGGTAATGATGTGTGCTTAAAGAGGACTCTACTCAAACACATTGAAAAAAATATGTGAAAAAGTAATGAAACTCAACAACTTCTTGGGTAAATTTTAGAAGTGTTTTTAGAAGTTTCCTCCATGGGGGAAAGGAAACTGCTCTTGTTTGCTTTCACTTTCCCATGGTTCTTTCAAATCTTTCTAATATGCATTCATATTCACTGAAATGATGACTGGTTTTTGTTCCTGTCTGTTTACGGCAACAGCTTACTCTGGCTTTACCAAGAATTGAGTAACTTACTTTTGGCTACACTTGCGAAGTGCACCATTGGAGTCCCTTCCACAGTTCCCAAACGAATCTCCTTGTTTATTGTATTGCCAGCATTTATCGTGGCTCTTCTTTGCTCCTAGGATAAAGGTACAAAATGAAAGTCTATTAATTTTGGAGTAGCATGATATTTTTCAATGACGCACGCTTTCAGGTGGACCTAAAGTAGGATGATAACTCTCAATAAAAAAGAAGGAAAATTAGGATGATGCAGATCAAAAGTTGATCAAAGGTAGGTCTTATTCAGGCTTACAGAAGTTGTTTTCATCAATATCTACCACTCATAGCTTTACATGAAATCTGCTTAAATGGCAGATTATCGTGTTTTCATACAATGGATAATAAAACTGTTTCCGATGTCATTTTGATGTAACTTCTTGAGTGCTGCCACAAGCCACACTATTTAAAGGAAAAAAAAAATAACAAACCTTCTGTGACGGTCATTTTCAAATTTCAACACTTGTCATTGTGTAAATGGTTGATTTACAAAAATTACACAAGTTTTGACTAAAGGTAAAAAACAAACTCAGAAGACATTATTCCTTGTTTTCAAAGGTACAAAAAGTACAAGAATGAAGGAGTCACTTGAAAGCTGCTTCTGACAGATTTATTCTGAAAGTTGAACTAAAAGGAACATTTTATGGTTGTTTTGTTTTTGTTTTTTTCTAGCTCACCAGTCCCCCAGATACTCCTGCACTGCTCATCGTAAGACACACATCTGCCATTATAGCAAGAGGCTGCATCAGATGCTTGTGTGGTGCACATGACACCATTCTGGCGATAAACATTGGATGGACACTGCCAAAAGGAGAAGAGGAGAGACAAACACATGATACCAAAACTGTGTAACAAATTGTGTAATAACTTTAGTCTTTACATGGGGTAGCTTTTAAAACTAGAAAAGTGGTTATGAAAATCGTAACCACACTGTTTATGAGTTCGAGTTATGGGGAAGTTATTTACAGTATGTTCTTTTGTGACCGTCGGTTGGTAGTAGAAGGGGAACTTCGCTGTTTAATCGTTTTTAGCAGATAGGGCCACATAAATACATTTAGGAAGATGCAAGCCGTGTCTAGATTCTCCAAATATGTTCGTGACAAACTGTTGGAGCCAAAACGTAAAGACGTCTAACAGATGATGCCAATCTTGGGTAATAGGCTACTGCAGGGTACTAGAAGTATGTAGACCTACTATGCTACAGGTCGCATTTGGTTGCAATTACATCAGGGTTAATGATGACATTCACCCCAAACTTGAAACTGATTTTTTTTTCAGTGAGAAACCCAAGGGATGTCATGCTCAGATCCATAGTGCTGCTGGCTGTGAGCTCTTTCCTGTACTTTGTCACCTGATGTGATGATGTATTCATGTCTGAAGTCATCAGCCGCCACATGTCCAGGTTCATTTCAACTACAAACTGTCCTCTGACTTTCAATATGATTAACTTTGAATATTTTGAAAGAAAATGTCTATTTGAGATCACCATACAGTTCTACATACCTTGCTGGATTCAACGCGCCAAACAAAACTATGGGAAGCAATGACTTGCTGCATTCTTTATTACACTAGATAACAGTTAAAGACTATCAAATGCCTAAAGAAATTGGAAAAGTAACATGTGACTGAAGTTGTGAGTGGAATAATGGTTAGTAGAACAGTAATTACTTTCAATGTTTGAAGAAGAAGTAGATGAGAGAATTTATTTTGCTTTTTGCTCTTCAAGTACTGTACCAGTAAACTCAGTGCTACTAGTTTCTGCAAGTATTACTGTTAATATTTTGACAAAAGGAGACTGAATAGGTCCTATATATTTTATAGAAGAAGCACAACTTTCACCTTTGTATAGGCTTTGTAGTTTGCATATCATGGTACATTGCAGCCTTCACCTTGGAGGGTAGAGTGGGATATTGTGACATTTCCAAAAGGAAATTCAAAAGATGCAACTGTACCACTACAGTTCCAGTCTGTCTTTTCCCAAATTTTAGTCTCCTTAGTTCAAATGATTAATAGCAATCTTGCTCCTATAGTTATATATGTTAGCTGAGAGTGTAAATTAAAACATCTGTATATGTGAACAAAAAAGGAAAGAAAAAGGTTATAGCGAAAATAAAACATAATGCAAATAAGTAAATTGTCCGACGAAGTCTAATCTCTTTTCAGAGTGTGGCAGGTAGCCTAGTGCTCTTGGGTCCTTAATTCACTAGGCTGCTCAGTCACTGGCTTCCAAGCTAAGTTTAGGCCTTAGAATAAGGGAGTAAGCTAATGTTAATAACTTTTGTACACCCTTTATGTCCACCTGACTGATCTTCAAAAATATTCTGGTTCATCTTTTCAGTCAACCACTGACCACATGTGAACTAATTAGGTGACGAGCTCCTTAAATAAAATCAGTCATCCCCTAGCTCGTGCTCAGCCTATGCTTCAGACATGAAAAAAAAAAACAAACCCTATACAAACCCCTCCCCATCCAAGTTGTCTTTTTGGTAGAATAAAACACAGATGTGACTTCCTATTTCATATCCAGTAGCCAATCTCCACTGAATACGAGAGACTGAGTGTTATATGAATGGTAAGCAATACAAAACTGCAAATGCACAGGAGGGCGACTTGTCTTCTACCCGGAGATGTCGTATGTGACCAGCTGTCTGAATAGTCAACTAAGGATGCCGAGTTGCCTGATGTGTTTAGGCTCCTAGTACGTGCCGAGTTGTCAGACTTCACAAAGGCACTGAAAAGTGTGAAGCTGTTTTTTTTTCTTACATCGGCAAGTTGTCCATGCCTTCATGTCTATGTTCTTTGAATGTTACTCTTTTTAAACTAAAAAACAAATTTAAACCCCTTTCGACAATTTCTGTTGACAAGACAAGTTCGAAAATACTGTTAATCGTTATATTCAAAAGCTAAAGACACTTTTTAGGCCAAAATACACATTTTACAAGGACAAATAAATCGTCAGGAATTGGCCGCATCAATTTCTGCCGTACCGTTTGTACACGCGTACTCGCGCCCAAGGTGACTCTTCGCACATAGTATGCCCTGAGTGCAAACTATGCTCTATGGACATGAATCATCCGATGAACATTACATTATGGACATGGCATGCCGCCATTGCTGCGTCGTTGTTTATGATACTACGGACGTCGGTACACTGCTACGGCTCAGACATAGGCCCTACTGCTATACGTGTTTGCATATTGACAGCTTATACAACAAGTATGCAGTAGCCTATTACACAAAACAACAGCCGTTTCTTTAAAAGGCACTGTTTTGTGCATCAAAGATATGTAAATTTTTAATCTTCGAAACAAGGGTTACAGTTATCACAGAGATGTCTTACTGGTGACCATGTATGTCACAATTATTTGCCAAAATTCCAGACTTATTGAAGCTGTGTAACTGGAGATAAACCGAAAAAAGAACCGGTCACGTGACTGAAAGGTACGAGCAGGAACACTATACTGTTTATGATGACTCATAAACGGTAACAGTTTTGGCAGTTTCCCCTTTGCAAAATACTCTTGAAACATATGACAAGTGAAATGAATTTTGTGAAATTTAAATGCAGTCGAAAATGTGCCTATATCAAAAAGTGCTAAACAAAAGTGTGAAGTAATTCATAAATATCAGAGGGGTTTAATGGCAATGGCAGCCACCAGCTACTCATACATGCAAATTGATATATCAAATCGTTGATTCCATCCACATACAATATTTATGCCTCCTTACCTCATCAATACATTTAAACAAGAAAAAATGTGTCAGGTGATGACATTTGCTTCAAATTTCCAGTACAGGTAAGAAATTGTCTTAACTACCTTGTGTCTTCCAAAGGAGCGGTTTACCTTCAACAATGGAGCAATTTACATTCAGCAACAAGTCCTATCAAAAGGTACTACACAAGCTGTAATGTACAACCTAAACACAGTGAAAAAAGATGGCACAGTTTATCATGAGGTTATTTCAGTAGTTAATCCAGAAGCCTTCTACACCTGGTTTACCCACCATCCTCCACTAACCAATTAGTTCACTCAACAATGGACCTCTATCTATTCACCTAACACCCTCTTACAACCAGTTTACCCAACACTATCATCTACCAATTAACATCCTCCTCTGGCCAGTTCATTAACGCATTTCCTTTCCCCAGTTTATCCAATATCCACCTCTACCCCATTTACCCAGAAAAACCCTCTCCCTCTTTTCTAGCTTTACCTCCTCGTAGTCTCCGGTACAGTATTCCGGCAGGTCGCACTCGTTTACCATAGACCGACAGAGGGTTCCCCTCTTCTTCAGCTGGCAGTCTTGGCAACACTCTCCAATGGCACAAGTTGCATTGGCGTGAAGGGTGCACGTCTCTGCGACACAGCAAGGGTTTTTACAATCCTGAAGGTGACAAATTAAAATCCCCAATGAAATCATTCCTTTTTATTATCAATGCAAAGTAAAACATGGACTGCAAATTACTAACTTTGTTTAAACTTTGGCACTCTGTACTTAGAACAATGTAATCGTTGTTAGCTCTTTCAAGCCACTCAGTCTCCAGAAACACGACACACAAAATCCCCGCAGCTTGCTGGTGTTGGAAGTCACACGTGACTATCCTTACCTGGAATGGAATTCTCTCCTTAAGGCTTAAGACTATTGTTGTGTGTGCCAACCCTACCCTCTGCAGGCTCACTAACTTGACAAGCCAGCACCTGCGATCACTGAGCTGTGAAGAATATTCAGTAAGAGAACAAAGCACACTGGAGTTGTCTTCCAGATGCCGGCGACGAGATACGGAGACGATCCCTTGGTGCAAACACTGCCCTACAGAATGAAGGGTTCGTAAGTTTTACTGTTTTACGGAAGACACAAACCTCAGGTGATCCACAGTCGCATTCTTCGCCTTCCTCGATGAAACCATTGCCGCAGCTCGGACCGTCAAATATGACCTCTGGATAGTTAAACATACAAGCCCCCAACCCGGTGTTTAAATTGTCGGAATACCTCTCGACGGAACAGCTTGACCAGTTGGTGGGAGGAGTAGATCTGTAAAATAGATCATTTAAGTGGAAAAGCCAAAAAATCCAAAAAATTAAAGCCAAATAAGTGTCTCTTACACTGTTAGAAATATATGGCAACTGCATTCACATAGTCATTAACCCTGTTAGACACCACAATCGAATCAAGCAGACTATTCCATCCGTCCTCAATTCTTTACCAGAAGATGTGTTTTCTGACATCCGGCCAACCTACGGTGCCCCTTTTAGAGCTTACAGCTGCAACTATTAGTATAAAGAGACCACCACTGCGGATAGAAAAGTCTTATATGAAGTGATCTTTTTTCTTCACGCAAAATCATAACAAGTAAGTCCACTTTGTTTAGATATACTGTCCCATCTGGGTGATGTCCGCTCATCTCCTACTATCAGAGTTGCCTGGTAAAGAGGTTTTGCAATAGTCATATTCAATCAACACCACAAACTCTTTCCACCCTCTTAATCACTGCAGACTGACTTGACCATATGATTACCCTGAGAGATACCAAAACATATGCATCTAGCCATTTAGCACACCTTTCCTATCTCCAAGGTAAAAAATCCTATTCTAAACAAATTTTGTCCAAAATCTGCTTACATTCTCCTCTTTGATGCTTTGCCTAATCGTTCTTTGTCACTGCCCAATGTTACAAATACTATTCACAATCTTGTCTCAGTGCATATCCTTGAGTGTTTCTAGTCTCTCAGAGTGAAACAAAAATTAAAATTTCTTCTTCATATAAACTTCATTTCTGTGAGGCTTGGTACTGTTTCTTTTCTCTAAGGAAGAGATATCATAAATTATTTGCAAGTTTGTGCTAAATCACGTCACTGGAGTGTCTACTAGCCTTCTATTTGCCGGACACATCGACGGAAATGCACACACCATGAGAAATTGCTGACAAACAAGGCCAATTCATAAATGACTGTAAACAGTCCAAGCTGCAAAATGCAGTCAGAAACAAAGCCTACTCCTTGTCAAGCTTTGGATCAAACATAGTCATCACACTTAATTGTATGCGCTCTTTAAGTTTACTGCAGTCACAACACAGCCTTCTCTCTTTGGAAATATAAATCACATACGCGTCACACCTGATTGTAAACACTTCAGCTGTGCAGCGGGCTAGACACAGCAGAATACATGTCAACACTCTGTGGAGCCTCAATTATCATAGAATTGTCACACCTGAGAGTAGACAATTTAACCTGCTACACACAGTGATTACACAGCCATCTCTCTGTGGAGCTTCAAAGCACATACATCATCATACCTGAAAGTGAACAGTTTCACCAGCTAAATGCAAGGTTGTACATGCTGTCATTCTCAACTGAGCTTCACAATAACATATGTCGTTGAATCACATTAGGGAAAAAAGAAATCCTACCCGCTAGATGAAGCCATTACGCAGCCTACTCTCGTCGGACCAGAACAGTCACAGGATTCATCATCGTGGAGTAGTCCGAGGTTATGTCCCAACTCATGGCATATTGTGCTGGCTAAATCTCCAGGCTCGTTACCGTGATCCTAGACGAATGATGGAAGCAAAAATTGAGTGAGGATCACGCACTCACACACACAACACATACACACACCAATACATAAACACACACACAAAAGATACTTGTGAAAAACTTGAACCGGGGATATGAAATAATGCACACAATTTAAAACAGGCCTGCATGTCTCAAGGGGGGAGGAATTTGATGCCACCCAAAGGAGGTAAAAATTAAGTAACTGAGAGAGAGAATTGGGAAAATCTACTGACTGCATAATTCAGCTTGTATGAAGGGCAGTAAGAGAGTGTGAGAGATTTGAAATGTTTACCTAACTTCATGAAAAATACTGTAATATTAAAGTTTTGGATGTAATGATCCCCATTGCATCCTTATTACATGCATTAAGAAAACACCATAAAGGAGACTCTTTGGTTTTACATGTAACACAAAATGATGCTTGGCACTTAAATACCTACTATCCCTCCATAAGCAGAGACCCTTAATTTTTTTATTGTACTTTTGTAGAGAGTCTAGCAAGTTGTCTCATAGTGGCCTCTTACTGTGCCTGCTATTAGAATCTTTTCTTAGAATAATCTTAGAATATTTTGCAAAATCTTGCAAAAAATAACTTCCCCTATTTCATGCAGCTCTTTCTGCAAAGTATATGGCCCTAGTAGTTGAGAAATTAGTGTTGTACGATAAAAAGAACAAATTGAATGATCTCATTACCATAGATACACCACAGGAGTCATCGAGGGAACACATGGTGCCAACACCAGCCATACCAACAGTACTGCCGTCAAAGTTAACACCACTAACATGTAAAACAAGTCAGAAAGTGGAGAAGAAAGTTGAAATTAAAAAATTTTTTTCACAACAATACTAAATAACATAAACAAATTCACACTAATGACAAGCCAGTCCAAAGGTCCCAAAGTCGACATTTCATTGTAAAAATAAAAAAATCTGTTCTCACTGATGTTAATGAGCTAATATAATCTACAACTCAATCAAGCAATAACACTCCTAGTTCCTCTACTGAGACACACACAGCCTTGTTACATTACTCCATAGACATATGGGACAGATTTCCAGTTTTACAGCAAGAACCCCTCCAAATACTTCACGGACTGTAAACTTCTCGGGCAAAACTTATGTATGTGTGTTTGTTACCGTTTGCTTGTAACTCAACAACCAACAGCAACAGCACTGACAATCTTCGAGCGTCATTCCAAAGGTAATTATGTGCCTCAAGACTAAAATACATGAAACAGAGCCTACGAGGAAACTGGAGACCATGGTCATCAAAATGTAACTACGGCAATGTTATTCTTGCAAACAAGTACTGGTTGTTATTATCATTGACAGTTAAAATAAACAATGTAAATGTTTTAATTCTCACAGGTGCTTAAAGAAGGCCAACTGATATACCAAAGAAAAGATAAATTTATATCTACAGTTGTGATGAAACACATGCTTGTGCCAAGTGAACCGTCCCATTCTAGCAGTGTGAAAGCAGGGGATTTCAGCCTGTTCAAGGTCTAGGCTATTTTGCTGGATTTACTTTACAATAACTGAATCACTCGGTCAAGCTTGTATCAACAGTACATACCCATAAACTCACACTGCAAACTTAAATTTAATATCTTTTAACTTATTCATACCCATGTTTGGGTTTGATCCTTATGTTTGCCCTGTGTTAGAAGTGGTTGTTCTGAAATTTGCTTGGTATTAGACACAGCGTAATAAGGGTGGTTTCGAACAAATGGGGCTGCAACCATAAGCAGCATACTGTAGTTGAGTTGCTTATAGAGTGATGTTACAGTTTGGTACTGGCAAACGTCATACAAAAGGATATATTGACTGACATACAGTGTGAAGGGTTGTACGCACGTCACTGCTATAGAATCAATGTAATCTACATTTACCAATTTCCTGTAAGTATAACAGTTTCCTCCTCTGTTCCATGATGAGCTACTTTGTGGTTTGCGATGTCTCATCAAATTTTTTTCCATGCCCTTGTAAGGCTAACTAAATATTCCATCTAATGAAACACTGAAAATGGAAGGGCATTAAAATCAACAGCTCAATTAAGGTGGCTAACCTTTGACATAGACTGCCAGCACAACCTCCTACAAGGGAATGTTTTAGCCATCACACGCTCAGCTTTCTCATAAACGGATAATTTGTCGTATGTTTCTTGGCAATAAAACACAACTAATGCAATGCAGCAATTCAGCTTAGTGGAATAAAATGCCAGCAATCCCATCAAAAGTACCGCTTCGTTCCTCAGGTACTTGGCTGTGTCAGATTTTGATGATACAATGCATTAATCTGCAGCACTGTGTGACTGCCATACATGGGTGACAAGGATTCCACCTGATGGTAAGGTCTGCACAAACACCTGTCCACTGAGTCCCCACAACTCACTGGTGTGAGTATTCACGAGTGACTTTACTTACCCTTCCTTCACTAATGCTTACATTTAGCCTCGCTCTAAATGTCCTTGAAATTAATTCTAGCACCTCACCCTCTAAGGTCTAGCCTGTCCTCATTTGCCTTTCGCAATAGTGAAGCAAGTGGGTAAGTATATGGCTATGATGCGAATGTTGTCTTTATCATAGGGCATTACATGTAACCTGTATAATGTGCCCCACCAAAATATTATGTATACGTATGTGTGTACATATAAATGATTGATGACCAATGTTCTCACAGAAGTTTCTTTCTTATCTTGAAAAGACTCTCCATGGCATGATTAGGCATGACATAATAAATGAAGATCCACTACCATGGTATGGTTTTGTTATCTCTAGAAGGAATAATCATCTACGATATCATCGGAGGATTGCCTTAGTTGTTCTTGAGACATGAATATCCATGTTACCATGAATATTCACATTGTGCTACACCAACAGCAGTATCCACAGACTAGGACAATGGCCATCCTTTAGAATAAAGCTCATTACTATGTACCTTCCTGAATATTGTGAAGTGATTATGTGCAGTCATATCATAAGGGTTTTATTCCTACTTGTCTAAATAGCAATGGCTAACTCACAACACTGCCATTACAATAATCACTTACGTAATCAACTGTGCGTTGTCATGTCGGAACTTCTGTACCAGGTTTCTTCTCCTCCAGCTTTGAAATAGGTTAAGGGTTTGGGATGGATTAGTGCTGACTACAAATCCATCTTGGGTACTCCAGACTTCAACTAATACCAGAGCTACCCTTGTGTTGTGGAGTCCCTGGTAAGTCTGTGTATCAAACAAATGACTTAAAAAAATTGGAACTGCGGTTCAAAATGGAGCTTTTGGTATGAATAACATAAGACGTTAAAAAAAGAATGAATATTCCGGTGAAAATTTAAGATGAAAGAGCATATACTTTTCTTCATTACACACACTTCACACCCAACACTGATATCTCATTTGCAACTAAAGATATGGTTGTTTAAAGAAAGACTGCTCTGGTCAGAAAGATTTCCAGTTGCCTAAGGCTACAAAATGTGATATAACATCAGCATACCACCACAAAAAGTCTTTGCTTTTGTCCAGAAACTGAAGAGTGCAATTGCCTTGCAACTTGACACCAATGAAAAATTTGTAGGTTCACTGTACATTGAGCATAGTGTTGTGAAGACAAAGGTCACAACTTTTAAGCTATCATAATGTTTCTTTCAAGGCAGTTCAAATTATAAAGAAATAGAATGTACTCAAATAGCTGGGATGTTATAACATTACAAATTTACCATGAAGCAATGCATTACTATGAAATGGAAAGTTTATACAGAAAATGCTGTTGAAATGTGGTTTTCATTCCATAAGAGAAGGAAATTTCTGTAATATGTGCATACAATTTTCAGGTATTATAAATCCCTTAAAGGCTGTATTGCATCACCCTAAGCTATATTTTTACCTCCCTGAAAGGAAAATTCTCAACTGGTTCTAAGTTACAGTACTCTTAGATTGCCACAGCTACGAAATCTTCGACGCTCAGGAGTGCCATACCAGTGCTAACCTACATAGCAGCTCTGAATGTTCAGCAGTACCATTAACACTTCAAGGAGGCAATCACGTATCTTGAATAGCAGGCCCACACGTGTGACAACAGAGCGACGGCAAACATTCACGAACGATTTTGTATATAGAAATCTTTCAAAACCTCACTATTAACCTTTTTTTCAGGCTTCCAAATGCAGCACAGATACACTGAATGAAAAGGAAAAATCATATATCAAGCACAATCTGTCTATTTCCAAGGCTCTCTTTACAAATCGTAGTTTTTGGGGATGACTGGGTGCTATGTTGTCACTGCAGTAAAAACACTAGGCAAAATGCCATAGAGCATGCCCATTTTCAGGCGCACTCAACGACCTAAATTCTGACCTAGGCTCCGTTAGAATTATGGTTAAATAATCAGTGGTTCCTAACATCTGTGGTAGAAAAGCAATACCAGCATATCCTGAAAATTTAGTAATTCATAGTCTTCTTAACAGTACTTACGGGTAAATAAATCTTACCTTGGCTGGATTTTGAAAGGTTTTAAACGTAATTAGAGAGTAATTACTTCATCATAATCATTTTGTAAAAGACGTTTTCATTCACACAGATTACAAATTTTTGTTTCATTGTCTTTCAACTGATATCAAACCTTTAGAATTTAACCACCCAGTTCATCTCAAAAATAGTGATTTATTTATAGCCTAGTTTCAGAAGCTTTACATTTATACCTCTATTGGCAGCTACACTACTAGTTCAGCTTTCGTTTTGCACAGTCAAGACTTGAAGGCTGCCACGTACTTCATTTTTCTTAAGATTTTGCAACGTTGAACGAATCACGTTACTTTGTTCAAATGAAGCAAGGTTATACTCTTTCAAATCGCTATGGTATTGAAGTTTTAACTGAAACTACCAGCTTATTCAAAAAATGTTGGTGATGTTTTTTTTTCCGGAAGATTTTAAAGCAATTTATGAAAGATAACATTATACACGTATGGGATGAAGATGGGGGTGTGTCAGTAACATAGACTGAGACTGACTGGGCATTGTGAATGGCATATGCAAACAGCTTTTCAGCATGGCAGTAGATTGCTAACTACTTACAATTGCGTAGTGCTGTTCAACTGTATTGTGGAATGGACAATATCGCCTGAACATTTGAAAAATAATGTAGCAAAAAGAAGAAAATAACACCTCATTCCTTTGTCCACCGATTTACACAAGTTTGGTTTTGTCTGCTTGATTATTTTACACCGCATTCCATCTTGCTCTATTTCAATAGGAATTACATATCTACCTTTTTTGTGTGGACTAGCTACCTGTCTTTGACATCTCAATGAGGCAAGTTTAATAATATTCTTAGTTCTCCATGCATATACATTTCTTCTGACTCTCCCAAAAGTCGAACAACTCTTGCAGACAAGATGCCCATAGTCTAGTAATGTAACAATCCAGGACCCTATCTCACAGGACACTACTTACAGAACAACTGTTGACTTATAGCCCGGTGGTTGGGATTTTGCAACCACATTTCTAGTTTATGCTGTGTCTTGCAAAAATTGAGATGACTGCAAGTACAAACAATATGTGACAACGAGTTATGTAATTATATGTGATGCTAGAGTAAAAGAAGACAATGAATGGGAGAGAACACTGGGGCAATGTTCACAAAAGCATCTTACCGCATCCATGATGTTGGCTACTTTTTTACATTTCTCGATCACTGCATCCTTGCTTCCAAGTTTTTCAAACTGTAAGAAGAAGGAAGATCACAGTGATTAAGGGCACTGTGACAGTATGTACTCCAAATCAATTGATTTGCAAGTGCGAATGATTACAGGAAAATGCAAATAAACATATGAGTGCATGACGAATTCCACATTTCAACCACCATTTTTGCAGTCGTGATCAAGTTTCATATCGCATTGCAAATGAAACACGTCCGGTCATTTAACCTCTCAGTTATCAACAATCACTTGGTCTCCACTATTTTAACTTTTCTTACAAATTACTTTGTGTGGTTTACATTTACAGATTAATGTGTAGGTTGTGATTTACGGTTGAAAGATATGGGGTCTATGTAAAAATGTTGCTTTTAATAGAATAAGTACAGCACAAGGCTGTTCACTGTCATCAAGTTAATCCTCAAAATGACATGCAGAGGATAATATTTTAATCAACCGGTGTGACATTTTATGAAACTGACACAAAATGGAATTATTCTGAGAAAATGTCTGTTTCACATTCAGATTGATTCTGACAGCTGAATGCAATTTCTTTCTTTTCTGTTGTATATATCATAAAGGCATATATACAAAGGTACATAAAGGTATATTGCAAAGGTTGTATACATCATAATGGCTAATTTCCTTTGATTACACGTTCTGTTCGAGTTTTGCAAAGAAGTTTACAAGTTCCTTAAACATGATATCCTCCTGTGGAAATCACTATGTTGCCTTGGCAAAATATAGGATTGTGATGACTCAAAAGAATTCATGCTGATTGGATTATTTTATGATATTATCAAAACTCATTAAATATATCGTATCAGATATGATATATTTCACCTAGTGAGTAAGTCATGAAAGGGACACCAGCTGTCACAAAATTGAATCATTCGACACATGATCAGCTGTTCTTGAAACAGAACAGGAGGATAGCCATGTGTAGGCAGTTCGTTCGCCTTCATTGCTTCATAATCACTCGGCGGGATCATTAATTGATGGACAACAAACAATTTTATGAATGTTTCCCCAACAACCAGCACAACATTAGAAAACAACAGGACAAGCCATGACAGAGTAAAATCCATTCAAAAATAAACCATTGTATTACTCGCGACAATTTTGACAATTTGCCATAGCAGTTGCAGAGAACGTTAGAGGGATTAATTAATGACTTAAATGAATGAGACGAGAGATAAACCATGGTTTTACTCTGCACAGTCCCATCTAGTTGCTATCAACGTTGACCAGATTAATGTTAAAGTTGGACATGACAACATGATCCACTACTGGCCAATTAGTGAATTAAATTTGTTAGACATTTATTTGTTCAAATGACTGCAAAAAGTCTGGTGTCTCAAACACATTTAATGCACATCAGCACAATTTATTACTATGCAAGGACAGGCATACATTCAGTCAGTATGTGATTATATTTAACTCACATATTACTACATCATTTAGTGACAGCAACATACATATGCCATATTAGAATTAATATGCAATGTGCGTTCACTCTTATGAGCCACTCATTACTTCTCGAGTACGTTTTTCTCAAATGCCCACAAAATTTGACCTACAGCCCTACCAAAGTTCAACAAGTTTGTTTGCACATTCATGCATACTTCAAATAAGGTTATTGTTCAATTTAACCTCTTTCATGTATCATGTTTTGTGCAAGTAAACACACAAAGTATACTGAAAAAACGGGGAAGATTTATCTAGGCTAGTGACAATGAAGAAATGGCAAAGTCCAAGCAAATACAATAAGCACATTACTGTACATGGACACATAAAGAGGAACAATAGATTGGACACAAGGGAAAAGTGAGGGAAAAAAATTAAGAAAGAAGGAAATACAGGTGAGAAAGATAATTAAAGATAGAAGGCAAGCAAGTAGTCAAAGAGTTAAAATTAAAGAGTCAACTAATCACTGAAAAATAATTCCTTGAGTTTGCTTTGAAAACACTTTGGAATAAAACAGATTGAATTGACAGAGGCTGTCACTTCAGACTATACATCTAATGGATACAACGCCAAACCTGCTCGAGAAAGTCTTTAGAAGTTTAAAGGCCGTAACTCATCACCCTAAGCTATATTTTTACCTTCCAGAAAGAAAAAATTCTCAACTGGTTCTAACTTACAGTACTCTTTGATTGACAACAAATTCGAAAGATTCAGAGTAGCTCACATTACACGGCGTACACAGGAAGCTATATTTTGATGACACATTTGGAGGAATTTAAGGCAGGCTGTGGGAGGGACTAGACAAAAGTGGTTGGAAGAATTGAAACTGTCTGGGGTGATGACTTTTTGTCTTTAATATACATGCAATTTCATGACCACAGATGGTATTGTACGACAGGCATGACTGTCAAAAAGGGTCAGTTTTCCAAGCACACTGCTGCATCCATGTGACTTCCTTTTTGTAATGGTTTAAATTTTTGACAGTACATGCTTTATGAATATACAGCACAATTTTAATTTCTCCTCAACTCTAGAAAGCATATAACCAAGATATCCTCACTATCTCTACCTCTCTAGTCATGCCACTGACTTACAGTTCATCCCTTACGATATGTACACCATACATGATGAAACTAAAACTGAATCTTGCCTGAACAAAACTGAGTATTAGTCTGCTATAGAAACCAAGATATACTACAGTGTATGTGCATATTCTTGCAACATATTGATTACATATAAGAAAGCATCCTAAACAATCATTTATGAAGGATAACCCCAAAATATACATTGTTGCTGCATCAACCCATTTCCACAATGAATTTTACACTACCACAATAAAAAAGGTACCAGTAATTACACATGCAGAAATGTCACACGATGAAGTGTTTATGACGGGGTACCCCAATGGTGACATTTGATTGTTCATTCCTGAAGGTGAAGCGACCTCGACTGCTATTTTTAAGAGTGATCTGTGACTTTTCTAAGCTGACTTAACCTTATCGTTACTGAATGTACGGTGCACTACAGTGCCAAAAGTCACACTTTCACAAAATTGTGCATATCTCATTCAAGGCTGTCAGTGTTAACAGATCCATTATGATACCCTGCCTGCAGTTCTGTTTACCCCAGTTTCACTTAGGTAAAGAACTAATACCGCTGCATTTTCTGAAGAAGTTTTCAGACAATGAAAAAGCCCTTTCACAGACTGAGATGACTCATGGTCCTAAGCAGAACAAGGTTAGCACTGTAGTCAGCATGATTACTCATCAGATTTGGTCAAATATCAGCAAAAATGAAAATAAAGTTGGAATTGGTACAACCTACACGTCTGACACAGACATCAATGTTCCATTGTTGGATCTTTACCTCATGACTGGAGGTTGACACCAACTGATTTATCAGCAAAAAAATTAAGCCCACCTCAGTTTTGTGTACAGTAATATGCACCATGGTATGGATTCAATGGTCGACACAATTTTGTGAGATACAATTGCTGAGGTACACACGAACGATGCCATGATGGTTGCATATATCATGCCCACAGATATACTCATGAGAAATTTCTTTATGGTCGATGCATGGTTAAGAACTGCGAGGTATTGCACGGCACACACAAGTACACATGAGAAGTGGGATACACAGGTTACAGAAGAAGGCAATTATAAACATCTGAAAGTTGTTGTGGAAAGAATCACCAGGCTTTGTAACAATCATGTAAGCCTTGAAACTCAAACTTTTGATTCATTGTATAATCATACACTGTGGCAAGGTCTCTGAGAGGTGACACACACTTGATCTAAAATCTACAAAATTATGATATCTAAAATGTTAGAAATGGGAGATGCTTTATTGATTACAAATTAAACACAATCAAAGCATGTTGCTGAGAGGTCAGAATTAACAATGCAAACATCTTGCGAAGATAAACATATCCAAGGAATAATTCATCCAGTATCGCACCTCATTCTGCTACACAAATGGAATATCGTGCGGCAGTTTTTGCAAATGCAACATCCCTCATACCTTATACTTCCACAGATTTGTAACAAAATACCTAGGAATCCTGAAAACTGCTATGCAAATTTTGAAAACTAAATTATTCAATCAATACAGTGAAATTACTGTATGAATAGTGTGCTGTTTACATTCATTAAAAATTTTGGGTCTGATGTTCAAGTGTAAGCAGGCAGGCTTGAGCTCAATATCAGTAAGAAGTTCTGTTGAATAATCTTTTGTACAGTCTTTCCTGTTTATGAGCATTGCACGGTCACTGTGTCACTGAAGGCACACCGCATCTACCTTTTAAATCAACCGCATACAAATCAACTCAGGCTTTATAATGCAAACCAAGGAGGTGAACGGTCACGATCAGGGCGACTCCACAGGTAATAGCCAGATGGTATACGGTATTGTAAATTCCGTTAAAATAAATACAATAGAATGTGCTACAAGGAAACAGTATGGATGACCCGAGCATCGAGACATCGGCCCTATAATCATGCAAAACATTACACATCCTTTCAAACAAAGAATAGTCTATGAAATGGACTCTTCAGGGTGTCATGGCAACCAGGGTGAAACCAATCGGTGCGAGTGTCTCAAGTGTCACATTTTGACACAATAAATTATAAATGGGCAACAAGAAATGCTGGTGGTTTGTTGGGTGGAGTGGCTATTGCATCAAAAAAGCATTCCTTAAAAACTGTTGTTCCCACCTAACATTCTATTGACCCATTGAAGATATCCTCCAATAGCCATGACTTGACAATGAGATGCATTACTGTTTTCTTAAGTCTGCTTAAGGAATTATACAAACAGAATATTATAGTATCCATGTTGGCTCCAGTCTGGCTTCAAATCCCCAAAACTTTCTTGGTTTGGGAATTCGCTAGCGACGTACTCACCACATACAACCTATGCATTAATACCGTATTGACCATGGTCTAGAAGGGTGGATGAGGATTACTTCGATATCGACGAAAATCGAAGAAACTTGAAAAATCGAAGCAGATATAAGCAGATGCAAAGCACGGCTGGGAACTTCCCTGTCAGACCAAAAGGCTGGCAATTACTGAAGGGCGGTGAACAGATACACACACACACGCACAAAATTGCCAGATGCTAGACCATGGTCAATACGGTTAATGCATAGGTTATATGAGGTGAGGGAGTACGCTGCTGTGAATCTAGCCTTTTTCAGTTATGAGGGGATACTGCCTGCGAGACCAAAGTCCTACCAGATCGAAATCCCACTAGACCAAAGGCCCACAAGACTAAAGACTTGCTGAGACTGAAGGTCACTTGTCACAGAATATCAATCAATAAGTTTTGCCACAGTTATAGCTAAGATGAATAGGGCTGACTGCTCTAAAGAATTTTCCAACAACAGGTAAACTTAACGTAATATACGAGATTTTTACTGCTCTATCAGATAAACATAATAACAATTTTACCAGTGGAAACTTCCTCAGATGTGAAATAATGTTTTGAAAGTTGGGCTTCAGTTCGAGTCTGAAAATGCGTAAAGTAGAACCAACAAGTACTGCTTTTGTGTTTTTTACTTTTCATGTTCCTAGTAAGGTCTTGTGATGCAAAAGCTCTTTCAGTCTGCAATACCAGTAATGGAAACCTCATGAATATCTACATTCAGTAGATACTTTTTGTTTGTGAAACCAGGGAGCTGCTATAGAGATGAACAACACATGTTATTAGAGTAATACTTTAGGACCCACCAAATCATGTGAAGATAATCGGTGTAACTAGCTCAATTGGTATTGCTATTCTTCATTGACTGGTTCCATTTATGGAGCAACATCAATTAAAGATCAAGTGAAATACATCTAGAGGAAAGTTTCTTCACTCAGAAGTTGGAGAGTGAAATCATGAATTCTAATGTCTTTGAATTGTGTTTCGATCTATTACCATTTTTGAGATATGGCTTTTTAAAGTTTGATGAAAAATGCAAAACGGATGACGTAGGGTGTTGCACAGTGTCAGCATTTCTTTTGTTAGGCTTACTTACAGTACCTCATTTTTCTCTTAATTACTGGATTTTACATTGGTAAGTGATATCAATATTCTAAAGAAGGCAATACGTGCTTCCTAAATAAACCCTCAGGGCACGTAAAATTCTCAGTTTTCCTTGAAATAAAGGTTAAGTAAACAAAAGATAAGATTAGGTGTATCAGGTGAGTCCCTCCCAAGACAACACATATTTGCATAACTGGCTTAAGTTTATTCATGTTGCAATTGTAAAAGAGAAACTTGTTTGTAAAATGGTCAATGACAGATGGATTTTCATGAAAATTTTGACTGCTTTCAACATTTTTAATGATGAATTCGGTCCATACTAACAGATGTGTTTTTCACGTCACATGTACTTTAAGTCAACCAACCTGAAACAAGTGGCTTGTTCCGAACAATGTTTTGGAAAGTAGGTTTATACCTCTTCCTGGTGAAACTAAGGCTTCATCACCAAATAAAAGATCATACCACTACTGCACCCACAGTGTGAGATGAACATCAACAGCAATGTCCAAACCAGATTTGTCGGTGATTTCTAGCACCAGGCTAGTACAGAACTTTGAATTTTTACAAAAAATAATTCATTTTCCTAACTCTGTGAGATATTTCCTGAAAATAAGAGCACAGACTTGCATACAAAAATTATTGTATCTTTTTGAGAGACACTGGAAGCAGTGGTGGATAATTCCTTTAAAGAAAGTTCAGAATACCGGCATGTGGGACAGTTTCGATGGGTTTCAAAATGTGATGCACTGGATGTCCAACATTCATACATGTGACCTTATTTAATTATTCATACGTGCAGGGTCAAGGCCAACTACACAGTGATTTATGCAAATTGCTGCCATCGTATGGGAGGTCATACTAATTTTGAAAACATCAACTTCAGGTAGATTGACCCCTGAGAAGCATTTTTTGTTATATTTTTTTAAGTCCCTAAGGCCACCCTCAACTAAGTCCTGAGTGTCTTAAATTACATTCTGAATGTCCACTCTCAAGTCCTGAATGGTAGGTCACGAGATCACCTGTCTTGTCAATTTTGAAGTTTCAGCTAGAGATTGGTCAGGGCACCATCCCAAAGTGGACCATTCAGCCCTCGGATGTGATATAGTGCAACAAACGTGTACTATCGCAACATGAGTTTTCTCTGTTAAGAATGCACTTTATTCCTTAATTATAGTATTTAGCAAATTCTGGAAACATTTGTTTTTTTGGCATTTGCTGTTTTTTATTCATTCATATTGTGACTTTTGGCCTTGTGGGACTTTGATCTTGCGGTTCTTAAAACATAAACGTACATTAGGACAAAGCAAACTTGATCTCTTTCTGTGCTAAATGGATAGTCTATGAGTATGTGCGTATTTTAATGAATATGTTAATATGAGTTTTAGAGTAAAGGTTCCACAGGATTCCAAAGCACTGTTAAAGGTACATTTTTTATCTTTTTTGTTACCTTAGAATGGACCTTAGCATGGACAAAGGGGAAGACAGTAGTGTTCATGCTAAGATGCATGACTGCAAGCATCCTGCATTTGTCTCATACATCCCACACAAAGATAAATATTATGCGGGAAAATCCCGCACACTTTTCTACAGCTGAGGGTTTTTAGCTTCAATTCAAATACGGACAATAAGTTGCGATAGAATCTTTACCAAGTGACAACTCCCTTCCTGATTTTGAGAATCCCTCCCAAAACATTTTTTAGGGAGGGGTTTCCCACCCAGAGTCAATTCCTTAGCCCAGACACAGGAAGACAGGACTCATACATAAACATGTCACTGAAGGTTAAGTTAAGTACAGTATGGAGCAGTGATATGAGAATATCTGGTTGTCATCAAAGAATATGTGCTATATGCAGTAAATGACAATGAGGGTACACATGCGTGGGTTTCAAGGATATCAAAAAGGTTTATAGGAATGCTAACACTGTGGGTACAGGTAAGGAGGATGGCTTGGCAAATGGAAGTAAAAATGCAAGACTAAAAGCACAAGAGAACACTTAAACTTTTAAAATTAAGTTGCATTTTTTTATTCAGAGAATATCAAAGTTGAAAAATCACCTCTGCTCTGTCAGCGACTAGAATAAGTTCTATGTACTTAATTTCGGATTCAACACCCCGCCTTTGCCTTCCACCGGTTTCCTTCATCTTTTGCATCCTCTTTTCTCCATCTTGCAGGAACTGTGGCGGGTAATGTTCTTCAAATGCTATCAAAGAAAATTAAAACACAGTCTCTTGTATCCAAAATCATATTGCAGGATGTACAGTAATGTTATGAATATTCATGGTACAATGACACAGTAAATTTGTACGTGAGAGGTCCCCAACTGAATAATGTGTAGCTGTGTTTTACTGTACCTACGGAGCCAAGGGGTGGAAGAGTGAAGGCATGCAAGTGGGCTCCCTCCTTTAATCTGGCTGTCCACCTGACCTCATGTTCTTCTATCACTTGTTTTACAGGAGATGCATTTGTGTTTTTTTGTGTAATGTTACGGAGTTTACAGAGCAGAACACAAGTGACAAGAACCAAGTGAGCTCCTGATATCTCTGCCTCAAAGGACTTTCTATATCGATTTTACTACACAAAGAAAATGACACAAATGTGCACAGCATACGCTCTACGCATGAGAGAAATAAGTGCAACCTGACTATGGAGGTGTTCAGAAAGATGAGTCAAACTTTCCAAACTGTCAGAGGAGTTTGGAAGCATGTCCCAATCACCGAAGAAGTTTTTTATGTTGAAGATTGTTCCAACAAAATTTGTTTATTTACAAAACGTGTCACCATTATCAAAATTATCACTGGTTAAAATGGATAACAAGAATTTGCAAATGCCTAATCGGGAAAGCAGAATTAAGGTGATGAATGAATTGATTTGGAAGTCACTTCTACTGATGAAAAAGTCAAACAAATTACAAATACAAAGAAAAGGAGATTTAAAATACATTCCCTTATAAAAAAGGTTGCAATATCTTTTTATAACTTGCAGGCTTGTTCTGCTTAAGTATCCTGTTTTTCTTTGTCTGAAATTGATAATTAGTTTATGACTGTCTGCTATACACGAACAAAAACACGGATGAACACCTGTGGAAACTAGATTCAATGAGTTTGACTTTTGTGTAAAATAGGAAAAGACAAAAGCAGGAAATGACCCTCGAATACTCACTAAAGATCGGTTTCTCTCTCATTACATTTTCCGCCCTGAAAACTAAATGATCTTGCTCTGATTCCTCGAGGGGTTCGATGTAAAACGTCACACCATTGAACCAAATCACCCCACTGAAGACAGAAAAAGATAAATACAAGAAGATAATCAGGAAAAAGTAAAAAAAACTTTCAATTGAGTATTGACTGTGCAGAGCTCTCCTAAATGCCTCGATCTGGGACCGCCCTATGCAGATTACAAGTCCACTGTAGGAGAAATAACATCATGAGAACAAAACAAAAGAGATATTATTTCTACACATTAATGCACTATGCTAATATTCTGTGCTGTACTTATCAATTCATCAGTCCACAGTATTTTGAAGATGGAATAAAGTCATCGTACTTCACAAACTTAAGAAAATATGCTTTAAAAACCCAGTAGTTGTAACAACCTCTTTAATGGGGCTCACAGAGTTGATACCAATAAGTTTGTGAGAATTGTGAAGGTTACAAGCACATGACAATGGTTATGATTAGCATAAATAGTCAAGGTTCACATTGATAAGTTATGAAAACAGTCAAATGTTTTGATTTTTCTATCCTGACTTGTGCTGGTTTAGTTCATACGAATTACTACTCATGTGGAAAGTGTCTGGTCACGAATTTAAAAAAAAAAAAAATTTAATCTTTAATCACTAACTCCTTAATGTTCCTTTGTAATATGTACCACATGAGAATCCTCTTTGTTTGACCTTTTGTCATTAGTGTGTGAAGAAAATTTGACAGGTTTATGACAATCTAGGGAATTTCATGAAACATCACGATGGGCCTCTTTGGGTCATTCTATGTGATCTTTGTTAGCAAACAAGCCCTCATACAACTAACAATGTCAAACTGCAAGTCACTTTGAAGTGCTACTGAGGAAGAGAATACAATAACTACGTATTGAAGAGATAAAGAAGAAAGTTCGAAGTAAGTCCATTTGAGAACATTTGTGCACATACTTGGCTTTTTTTGCCTCGCCCTTTTTGCTGTTGACTCAACGATCTTCAGTGGGGGTTGACTCATGGACAGTACGGTACTTACTAGAGAGAGACACACTAGGGGCTAATACAACTTTTAAGGGGATATACATTTCACAAACTGTTCAAAACATTGCACAAAATGTTTTGAATGACTGCCAGTGAAAGAAAAGTGGGTAAGAATACGAAGTCATGATAAAATCTGAAGAATGAATAATCAGTAACTACTGCCATGCATGACTACAGACTGCACGGAAATAAAACAGTCACACCCTGTAATAATACTTAAGTCATTTCAAAGAGAGGAACTGACAGATACAAAATTTCATTCGAAATGCAACAGCAGCAAATTTACAGAGTCAACACTATGCTAGAAAGGTGATAACTAATGTAATCTGATGCACTCTTAACTGTGTGCTCACGCAACGTTCTCTAGATGTCGAGCAGTATGCCGTACACCCCATTCCAATACACAATGAGAACAGCATATATGTGCATATTACGATTGTAAAGGATGTGAAACAGCGGCGACAAACAGAGATGCACACGTGCTGTAGGCTAAGGATAGGAACACCATGCACAAACAAATCTGCAGCAACGCCGCAGCATTTCAATCACTTTTAACAAATATACTTCTGTCTACGTAATTGCGACTTTACACAATTAATGCAGACTTTCACTTTGTCAAGATGATCCCTGCATGTGATTGAGGTATGGGGTTGAGCTTTGGTCTACGATAGATGTATGAAGACATTGAAGAAAGCAAGACTGGAACGATCCTTTTGCACCTACACAGAAAATATGTGAAACTACTGAAATTGTCAGATATTTACTGTAGGGTTCACAAAATCCTGGCATTTAAAAGAAAGACCGCCTCTAAGACATTCCTGTTGGTCTAGGAAACACACTGTACCATAAAATACTTTAAAGATGACCTTCACATTTCATCAATATGCTGTACTATGGAATCCATATACTGACCATATTCATCTGTACTCTCCGCACAGAAGATGGGAGTGCATTTGTTGTGCTGAACCAGGTAAATGTGGAGTGGAATAATGGATCATGCACATGGGACAAAATTTAAGGATTAAATTAAGCTTAAATCACTGAGGTAGTGTAGCACAGCTAGAAAACATGGCACATACTCTGACCAGAGAACTGTTAAAGGAATTCTCCACCAATGAGAAAACTTGGGACCTTTACCTCTCTCCATCACTTCAAACATAGAAGCCAAACAATTTGGCCTTAGAAGATTACTTTGTTGTAATGCTCAAAAAGTTGGAATTCCGCACCAGCCTGAAAATATTACAACCATTGCAGGAGGCTACAATCTGTATAACTATAGGACCGACAAATGGTTTCCCTTACCTACATTTACATGTTCCCAGCAAGGGTTTTAAAACACAATATCCCTTTCAGCAATTGTGAAGACCTCACAAGCATTAAGTATCAAAATTTTGTTTGCTTAGGACACTAAGGTTTCATCACCTTATACTACATCACAACCATGCTCAACAATACTGAAAAAAGAAGATTTTTTCCCTTGAATCACAACCAGTTGTTTGAAATGGAAGTTTACCAACTCATTTTCCAAATTTTGCAAGATACTTTGGTACGATACAAATGGTAAACTTAAACACCAAACACAGTTTATATTTTTACTAGAGAAACCATATTAGAAAATTCCTGTAATCAGTGCTTTAATCACTGACAAAACTGTGCAATACTTTTACAAACCACTGACAAATGGTACACATTCTTGTACTGCATAGGATGTGAAGAATATGAATGCAAGGGAAACCGATTAGTCTGTGTAATTATTGAACCTACATGTACCTCTCCATACAGAGTGATCGTACAATCATTATTACATCAAGACCAACACCAACCATTTTATTGTCCAATGAACCCCTCAGATAACATTTCACAGCAAATAATGTAAACTGTTATCATACCACATCCGTTTACGTAGGTATGCTTCCTTCAACATTTCTCCAAAAATGAAATGTCATATTGAAGGAGAAAAGGTAGGCTGTTATGTTTAATTATTGCTATGGGGGATAGGATTTCTGTTGCTAAGTGACAGGGCGACTTACTGGCAGGAACTACACAAAGTCTTCAATATTTGGGAAGTCACTGGTGGGGAGCTGCACCATGGAAAATTGTGTAATAGGGCCTACACTAGCGATGAACTTTGCCTTGGTATAAGCAATTGTGTCATAGTCTTATGCTGTGAGCAATGACAAACGGATGTTTCTTCAAGTACTAGAACTTTGTAATACAATGAACTTTCAATATATATCTCTTGTAAGTGTACCTTATGTACATGTGTTGCACAATGTTTCAAGCAACTACAGCATCAAAGAGTGCAGAATAATTCAGGGTTGCCTTTTTGTTGGTTGAAATGCTGCAAAAAGGTAGAATGGATGTTTTATTCTACATTCTTTGGTTGGGGAAAAATTATGACTCACACCAAACGGCAATTTGGCCATTTTCCGAAAATACTCACAAAATTAAAAAGAATACAGTTGGAATTTTTCAGGCTTATTTCAAAGTGGTATTGTACAACTCGACAGATTCCATGCTCTGCCCCTTGAAATGATAGACTGATGGGCCTGCAAGTTGTAATGTGAAAAACAAAAATTTCCTGCACATGTCCACCTTAAAAGGCCGGCATATTTTACTGACGAGTGAAGGGGCTTTTAAATGACAGAAAAATATAATTTTTCACTGCAGGCATTTCAAACCAATTGTCAACATCTTGTTTCTAACTCAAGACACTGACATTTGAAGAAAGACTTCTCTGGTGAAGAAAAATTTCTAGTTGCCTCGAGGTTACCAAAAAGGACATGTAACATTGGCAAATTATTGCAAAAAGTCTTTCTTTTTCTTTGAAATTGTAGTCTTCATTTGACCTTAAAATTTGACACCAGTAAAAAAGAATCGTAGATTTACCTTAAAGTATTACAGATATTAAGTAAACATCTCTTAAAGGGAAATAGGGCGTTTGTTTTAGAGAAAACATCCATATTTTTGAAACCAATGTTTGTGGACATAGAATGATAGATTATTCAAAATAAGGAAGGACTGTAGTCTTCTTTTCAAGAAATAAGCTCCTCACAGATCGAAATTCAGTTATTTGTTGCTCAACACTAATTTGTTCACCCAAACTTTTCAAAATTCGAATGATGCATCTTCCATTACGCATCACATGCATAATCTCCTGAGAAGATGATGCTTTGGTAGATGTTTATTGATGAGACTGAATAGTTTAACAATGATTAAAGCTACTTTCTTTGCATGTCGTATCGGTGTATTCTAAACACCCTATTTCCCTTTAAGCGTATAGTTCCTTTTAGAGCAGTTAAGATTGTAAAAGAAATACAAATAATATTCAAGAAGTGCCTGGATGACATCACAGACTACCAAAAGTGCAATGAACCATTCCAAAATACTGCAGCAATTTCTTAAAAATCTGTAACTTCCAAATGAAACATGCCATTGAAATATGGTTTCATAATATGTATATGGAACATCAATTGTCCTCAGAGGCCACCACCATTATATTGTAACAAATTATGAACTTTTTTCACTGCAGCAAGTTGTGCATCCTGCAGTATATACTGTACTTAGGCTAAACAAAAAGGTCAAAGCTAATGAAGATACGTACAGTACTAAATTAGATGGTTTTGTGTCTTCATCCAATCTGGTGAGTAATTTGCATCATAGAAAAAATGGCAACCCTTGGATAGCTCTAGGATAGGGTTGGGCAGTGTTCCAGTACTCCGAGTACTACTCGGAACCAGCCTGTGATAGTAGTTCACTACTATACTACTGGTGCTTTCACAAATTATCACATGGTATACCGTCTCAATTTACTGGAACTGGTAGTGTTTCAAAAAAGTAAACAGTTATTATCCTTGAAATGTACAGTACCATTAATTCTCATATATCAACCTCAAAAAGGCCTGACAATATGATGCTACCCATACGTAGAGATACAGTAAATAGATTTTCCTTTAAAAATCCATACTTTTTGAGAACATGAAATTTTCACCAAAGAGGCAACACATATTTTTCTTCAAAGTTCTGTTCCTTTGCCAGGATGGGAAAGAATTTACCAGTACACTGGCATTGCCACAGATAACCTGGGAACCTGCACCGTTTTTTACTACATTGATCCAAAATTACTGTACTACTCAGTTCCTTCAGAGTGAAAAAGAATACAATCAGCTTTATGTCAGATTGCCAAATTTCGCCTACTGTACATAACACAGCAAAAAGTTCAAAGGAGAATTTTCTTCTTCTCCTCTGGAAAAATTGGTGGTCCTTTTAATGTGTAAAGTGTAGGTGGGTGTATGTAGTACACGAACAAGATCCCTCCACACAACTGTGACATTAATGATATAGCCACATTAACACTTTGGTCAAGTAGCCAGGTGCCCGACAAGTATGAGAGAAACAACCCAGATCCCATTTTCAAGAATCGGTGAAAAGTCTTAAAGAACACAACACGCGCAAAACAATCTGGCTATACAGTGCTGCACACTTGTCTGGGTGTGAGACTATAGCCGTATCAGAATGCGTACGATACTGCAGCTGACAAACACATTTACATGCTTAAGACGCTGATGGAATCCACTGAAAGCAATATTGATCTGACCAAAAAGAAAATTGTGGCACCTTGTTACACCTGTCTGTAAGTCCTTCACATCAACATATAGGGAGCACATACAATTCATGCACAGTAGTGGTTATGAACTTAGAAAAATTAAAAAACATGCCTAATTATTTCATTGAAGTTTTGTTCAATGAATTAACATCTACAAATCTCACAGGCCAGAAGCAATGATCAAGAGTAACTCAAAACTGCCAACTCATTTACGACAATACAATATGCTTATTGGTGAACCTATGCAGCAACAAAGGTCCCCAAACACTGTCTTGCTGGCTCTGTTCCTGAATTGTAATCTCATGTTGTTGGCACTTTTCCACATTTAAGCAATTTTACAAACCCAAAATGTTTTCAAGAAATGCATTAGTCGTGTTGGTCAATATGTATGACTGGCAAACCTCCATGAAAGATAACAGCGGAGGTTTTGATTATAGGCTACAAAATGTCTCCCCAGCATTACGAATCTCTGCAGAATGCACACGAACGATGTGTCTGAACTTGTGTTTGCACCAGGTACCAGACCGTCGATGTGATGAGATCACAGTTCTCAAAATGCTAGCCAGATCCAACTGTCACTTTATAACCTGCATTGTACATGTGAGAAAATTCAGCATGTGCAGTACATATTGCTGAGAACACTTCATTGCCACGACACTTAAGAATGTTGTACATGGTGTTTTATTAATTAACATGCACAGGAAAATGTATTATGACTTCTGTGGCCTAGCGGAAATTCTAATTTTGTGTACCTAGAAGACTGAGGATTATCTGGATCTAAATTTGGACCCAGTTGAAACACTAGTCTGAACTCCCCATTGCATGACATGTGGCCTTATATCGGCAGCCACACAGTGATCTTTTTGACAAATTTTAGTGAACAAACAGTAAACAGAACTACCCTCCCAGCAGCCTCCCACTGAAATGCAACAATGCCAAGTCTCAGTTGAGAGTTCCTTCAGACAGTATAAGAAGTCCCAGGTGGGGTACTATGTGAAGTGTCTTTTAATTTCTGAGGGTCACAAGGCTCTACATTACTGTACCAATGATTCCTGATGCAAGCAGGGTTTCTAATTGGTGGTTCAAATAGCAGGTCAAAGCTGAAAGAACAATTTTCAATTTGCCAAATTTTGACAGTAAGTATTTGAGCAGTGACAGCCATCAAAAGTAAACATAATACTGGCAAATCCCATTCAGAGATATTAGAGCTATAAAGTCAGACAGTGAGAGTGTAGGAGTTGTGAGAGATGGGAACAGATGACACAATCTGAGTTGTGGAAAATAATGTTGCAACTATGACTGCTGCTGTGCAACATGCGGATCAACCTTTGGAGGAAAAGATTTGTTACAAAACAGAGTCGACTGATCGTTTACTAAGTACAGTACAAGATGTATCATTTCCAAGAAGTTTCCTCAAGTCAGTTTGAAGCAAGCTCAGTGAACAAAGAGTAGCTAGCAGACAATTGAATAATGTACTATATACAGTACCATTGCTACTGTACATAATCCCAACAAAATAGTTGACTTTAACTTGTGCAGGGAGGGGTGGGAAGGGGGTCATGATCAGATACATGTAGATTGGAAGACATTTACTGTGCTAAAGGTAAGTCACTCTGTAACTAAGGAAATACGACTACTTCTGTAACTGGCACAGTATAATGATCTATTATAAGGTACTTCAGATGAACCTAAACTATCCTGAATTAATGTTAACAAACTTTACGAGACTTGCTGATAAGCGATGATTTACAATCTTTCGAGATTGGAAGAGACCCAACATTCACAGTTCAGTAAAGTTGAAAGTACAGTCCTGTTTTTTATATTATTCTTTCCCATAACCTTCTACATTGACTCTGTGGTGCATGACTTAACACAACTTCCTTATTTCCGTGCCAGGAAAAAATTTTGAAACAAGGGGGGGGGAAGGAGAATCTAATGACACAAAAATCCAGAAGTTCGTGATAACGTGCGGTGAGCGTAAGATTCATGGTACGCTTACAGCACTGTACAGTATCTTCCTTATCAATACCGAGAATTTCAAACCAACGAGACTCAATGACCTACAGAGTCTCAATTGCTATACAACAAGCACATAGATTTGGAATTTAAAGGACACAGTTAAGTACAAACCTGTACTATATTATAGATAATTGTAGATATTGTATTTCGTGTTAACTCTGAGAAATATCTTTCACAACAAATTATGTAAGTCACAAAATTTGTATATAATGAGACATTCCACCTTGAACCTGACAACACCACAATACCCCGAATGCAAAGCGGGGTGACAGTCACTAGGCTACATGACAAATTCTTGAAAATGCTCATTGGATGGAAAACAACCAAGTCAATATATCGAATCAATATATGAAGCTCATAGATGACTGAATACAAGAATGGCAAATCCACATTTGTAGCAGAACAGCAAAATAAGTTATTAGAATTGTTTGAAAACAGAATGTAAGGCGAACAAAGCAATTACAAACATCATATATGGTCTCACTGGCCAATCAACTGTGAAGTGATTGACAGCAAATTGCTCAAACTGTCAGCTAAATGGTATTAATGCAGTCATGATCAAAAGTTGCTATGTGACAGCAGTTTGCAATACCGTGGGGACCAAGTGATTCAGAGTAACAGTATATATCCAACTTGATCGACCAAATGGGTAACGAACGATGCAATGCGTGTAAGTGCAAACAGCGTGCATGTACAGTACAAACAAGGCAATATGATACAACCAATGGCAGTGGTTACTCTGAGTATAATGTTAAAACATTGACTAGCCAATCACGATGAGCAACTTCGTGCAACCGGCGCCTGTGAGGTACTAAAGGTGGCATGAACTGGGTGGGAGAGTCCCAATCTAAAATACGTAACCGAGGAAGATCCAAAGGGTCAAAGGTCAGCACGTTGCCCTGCAGTAATTCTTTTATGTTGCAGGAGGAGCAGTGCATGGTGGAGAGACAGTTTGAAGAGAGAGAGAGAGTAAACTATCCAATGGTGAGAAAGCAGTCATCTACTGGAATCTGTATAATTAGTTGGTATCTTTTGACAATGAACATTAGGTCTAGTGGTGACAATGTTGAACTGAAGACACATGCCATTTCAAGTTTGAACTAAGCACCAGTACCACCTGTGCCTTCAAGTAGGCTTTCTCCCTAGCAATGTGCTATACAACAAAGAGAAATTTTGTTCATGCTGCAGTCCTACAATACTTTCAATATATACCCCCTTGCAGCATGTTTAATGTTACACAACATGAAGATCAAGCATAGAGAAAGCAGTGTACACTCTAATCTTTGGCAACTAGAATCAGACATACGAAAAATGTAGGTCCATTAGGTCTATTTAATATGTAATTGGATCCATTCTTCAACAAAGCAACCCATAAATGGGGCCACAATGTCTTAAAGGTTGCTCCAATTACATGACTTATGTTGCGGCAAGGAAAAGTACATCATATTGATGAGATATTCTTCAAAGTTCTTCACAACCATTTGTGTCAGGTTTCAAAGAATGAATTATGAAACTAGAGAACAACTTTTTTTTTTCCCTGGTAGAATTTTTTTTCAATTGCGGAATCATGTTATTTCATGAACCTGAAGGTAAATTGTGGCAAATAATACTTCCATATGTTTTGGTATAATCTAACAAATACTATAGAACAGAAGAGGGATGTGAAAACCATTTGATGAGGAGAACGTGCCAGACGACCATCGGGTCATTATCTGAATGTAGAATGAGGATGTAACTTCAAACTTCAGGCTAGAATTCAATTGTTCCACTACAGTCCAACACAATGGGACTTTCTTTGTGTTTAAAGCTTTGTTATTCTATGGCATCAATGGGAACTTCACCCTCCAAGGTAGTTTAAAAGCTTCTTCACCAGTGAAATCAATAGTAAGACTTAACTCCTGTTCAGGAACCCAGCAGTTTTTATGTCACACATCCATTGTCTTAACTTGCAACTACAGTAGTTGTGTTTTATCTGTGCAAAACTTTGTCAAAGGGAAATAATCTTGGTTGATTTCATAGAATCAATCAAACTATTTTAGTATGATCTATAAGAAGGTTTTGATGCTTCAAGTGCTGCTCTGAAGAATTACAGTACCTCCATTTCACCATTTCATTATTTTTAGTTGTCTATGAGGCAGTTTGGTTGTCTGAAACATTTTCCTTTATAACAAAAACTAAAGACAAATTTTCGACCTCTGTTTCCTTTCTAAAGTCAAGATTTATTCTAGATGGGGTTTTTGTACTACAGTATTTGGCTGGCAAAATTAAAAAAAAAACTGTATGCCATGCTAGAGAGATGAGAAAATGCATGATAATGATAACATTTGAAAGTATCTACAAGAAAGCAGTATATGCTGCACCTTTGAATCAGATAAAAACAAATTGCTTCTTAAATTCTTACCAAGACAAAATCATTGGTTATCAATAAGAAATTAAGTTGTCCTGGACAATCAGACAACTATGAAAATCAAGCCCTGCATGGAAATGCTAGTCCAACATCAAAGGGTTGTTCTACTGTAGCTTTACTGTTGCCTTGAGGAACTGACAAATTCACTGCCAAGTTATATATGAACTTGATCAATTAGAAACTGCGTCATAGATATACTGTGGTTCAATAGGTAAAACGAAGTCACCTCCGGAAAGTGATCACGTTAAAATTAGGAATCTCAAATTAGAAGCGCAGGTTAAGAAAGCCACATGGTTGAAGCGGACAAGACAGAAGTCGGCCAGCTCCCACAGAGCGTGTTGATGTTTTGGTAGGAAAAAAAAAAGCACAATTGCCATGCAAGAAATGAATGCACTCATCAACAGTGTCAATTCATAAAAACAGAGTAACGCTGTAAAGATAATCAAGACTAACAATGAGCTGAATGACTTACCTTAGACCATTGCAAGTACTTATCGCAACTTTCGATGAATTGTATCCACGAATTCCTCCTTGGTAGTAACAATGGTGCTGTCAACAGGAATAGAAAAAAAAAACACAGAATAAATGGAAGATCCATCAAAATGAAATCATCTGCTGCTGAACATCAAGGAGAAGAATCGGCAGATACTGTAAATGACCGACTACAGTCCGTTCAACTTTAACACATAATTCTGCAATTGGACCTGAGACGATGAGACCAAAATATGCATGCAACGTTCATAAAATTCGCTACCAATGACACGATCGGATGCCCAGCATTTTAAGAATTACACAGGCTTTTCATTTTTCAGTGTGTTGCAAAAACAAAGCAAATATTCCTCCAAAATGTTGGCTATCTTCTGACTTCACTGTATCAAAGCCATTGTATCATCAATGTTGTACTGTACTTCACAGGCAGTGATGGTGTTGACCAAGTTATCGACTGCAATTACAGTGTAAGTCCAAAGAGAAGAGTTTGCTCTTGAATTGAACCGAATTAAGTAGGATTTTCTTTAGACAACTGGTTGCTACTTCCTTTCTGCAAAATTTCCAAAGTGGCACAGGTGTACACGTTCAAAGTGTTTGATTAATATTTATTGATAATTATACTGCAGAAACGTCTGAGTACATCAATAGGGTGGATGCAAAAGACATCCTGAACATTTTCTACAGGACATTTTGATTATTACGGAAAGTCTGCAACTAATTTTACATTGATGGGATTCAGTGATTTTAGCACTTTAGACTTAGTTCATAATTCCATTGTGATGGAAAGTAAAACAAGTCCTAATTTGCTTTTAATTTCAGAACAACTGATAAACCATGTAGATACAATGATGTGGTAAACAGGTAGTCTAAAGCACTCAAACGGGCTCATTGAGTTGGTTCACAACTCTTGAAATTTTGTCACTTTTAACTCATTGCGATGATGGCAAATGCTGCAGTAAGATATAAACCGCAAATGCCGGGCAGAAATTTCTAGTCCCGTGCAACCGCCCAGAGCCGCCAGCCACGGTTACGGCGCTGTGTTCAATACTAAATCCCTGTCGTCACGATGGCAAATTGGTTAAGCCTCAACCAGGTAATTTATGAACATTAATGTAACAAGCGTTTAATGACTCCAGTAAAAAAATCGACATCACTGATAGAGAAAATAAACACACAAATCAAACAAGTTCAATCTGACTTTCTTTAAAAACGCCTATGAGGAGCTTGCTAATGTTGATGTCTACTGTAACCTTGTGGAATAAACAATACTAGTCTGCAGTCTTTGTGCTAAGAAATTGAACCTGGGAAGCAAATCAATCTCTAGAAAAAAAACTTTGGGAGGGATTTCCAAAATCAAGGAGGGAGTTGAAATTTGGTAGGTTCTACTACAATTTATTGAGTACGTTTATAATTGCGCTACGACCTAAGCTGTGGAAAAGTGTGCGATATTTTCCGACGTAAGATTTATCATTGCGCGGGATGCAGAAGATTACAGTAACGCGGGATTTACTCAATCCCACACCTTGGCACAAACACTGGTCTTAAGTGCTGAACAGTAAGTTACCAATGTCATCTCAATCTCGTACATAAACTCACAAACATCCAACTTAATTTGTCTTGTCTCACACCCGTGCTGTCTTATGTGCTGTCTCGACTCGACTACGAGCCATTCCAAAATGAGTCACTGAGACTACAACTATTTGCCTTTGGTAACAAACACGGCCAAGAATAATAACTTGCACTGTGTCTTTAAATCATGGTGAGTCACAGATAACCATTATCAGTGTTCTCCAGATACTTTCCAGGAAGGGCATGCAGCCAAATGAGCAGCGCATACACATGTGATCTTGAAGCGATTGCCTAGGAGGGGGCTCCCCTTCACCTCCAGAAATTTTTGATAATTGAAATGCGAAACGATGCCAAATGGAGCCACCTTGAGACAATTTTCTTGCTCTGTTTGAAATGGGACTAGTTTATTGTCCACTTTCTTTTGGATGAGCAGATTATCTTTCTGAAGAGGGTGAAGGGGATTTCTAAGGGATCGCCACCCATATTTCAGGCGGTGACTGTCTTTCCCATAGAGAACACTGCTTAAAATATCCACACTTTTATTATAAAGACAGCACCATGCTTGCTCTTTAAATGTATCTTATTACAGTGCTTAAAAAAGAAAGTAAAAGTTTGTTAGCAAAACAGCTAAACCACTAGTATGTTAAATTTAACAAAGTGTCATCTTTTTAATATACTGCATCTTTGTTTATCCAGGTCCTTGACTTCTACCATGCTTCCTTGGACATCAAAGTGTCGTTGTCCAGTGAACAGAGAAGCAGGTTGTCCACCCCTACAAAATTTTGATGGCTGGTTGATTGCCACAACGAGAGAGGACAGCCATGACAAATGGATGGACAATCACTACAATTGACCAAAACTCCTTCAGATGGCCTTGAAATGGCAATCAATCTGTAAATGCATTTGATAAGATAGCTTTATTTACAGAAACTTGACTTTTTGATAGCCTTTTGTTTTGTACAGTCATATATTACAGGAACAATCAGGCTTTATTGATAGTCCTGTTAAGATGGCTTATGATAGCTGGTAAGCGTGGGTTCATGGTAGGCAATTTTGAACAACGGTAGATCAACAATCATACGTTCAAGGGACTGAGGTTCAGCTCTCTTGCACGAGGGAAATGTTAGGCACTGAAAACTTATATGGCATGTACTGCACATGTCCTTTGGTATGAGAAAAGAGGTTCTAATTATAGCATTCTATAGACCTGTATGGAATTTTCCACTCCAGGCACTTCAAATCTGTCACTAATATCTCGAGGGCATATCAATTGAAGATATTTCTGCCTGAAAAAAGATTGCTCTAGTCAAGGAAGATGTCCAGTTGTGGCATGGCTGCACAATAAAAAGATGAAACACTGGCAAATTCATGCAAAAACTCTTTCTTGTTCTTTGAAATTGAAGTGAGCACTTCACCTTGAAATTTGATACCAGTTACTTATCAAAACAAAACATCAACAGTGAGGTGCTCATACTAAACTTTTTAAGACCCTTTTAACATGATCATGTAGGTATAAAGTAAATGGTTGCATTTTGTCTGGAAAACAAAGGAAAAAAATACAGGAAAAATACATGATAAACAGTGGAGGACAGAGTGCATCAATCAGGTTCAATATTTCAAGAATGATCTTTTTAGTTTCTTTCAATGAAAAGATGACAAAACAATTCACCTTCTTGTTTTGGAAGAGACACCATATCTGTCTGTTTAGAAGCTACTATCACGAGGCTCAGATTTTCTGATATGGGAAACACAGGACACACACGTATACACACCACTTTACTGAAATGCCCTTTTGCAAAGGACACCTCTTGAAGTACCGTTACCATATTGCACAGTGAGTTAGGGAACATCTCATTTGAAAATCAGTTCAAGGAAAAACTGAGTTGTGTATGTACAGTACATATAGCTAGTTACAACTTTTAAAGCTGCAATTTGATAAAAATAATGAAAGTTTCTGCTTCCTTAATGGGAGCTCTGAGAGTCTGAAATATTTCTTTGTTTGCACACTGTGTTCCTCATACTGTAGCAGAAGAATCCCATAAAAGGAATGTACAGTAAATATAATGACATCCTGACCCAGCCCACAGAACATATCAAACTTTCACACTTTGCAAATGACAAATGAGCACAGCCATCTAACCATGAATCTAAATGCTGCTTGTAAGCAGTGACTTTGCTTGTCAACTGCAAGTCAAAGAAGACAAGATGAAGTAAAAACATGATTTTTGAAGACAGAATTTTCATGCAGTTTCCATGCTGCCTACAGCTGATACAGTGGGATGGACTGAAAAGAAGACACTAGGCTGGGATTAGACTGAATGTTGCCAGTGGAGGTGTTAATTATGGGTTATCAGCACCCTTGGCATGGTAGAAGAAAGTACAGTTACTGTGTTTAGACAGGTAAGGAGTGAAGTAAAATGTGGCTTGCTTAATAAGTCACACTGTTTACTATGACCAGATGGAAAAATGAAAATAATATCAACACCTAGTCGGCACCTTTTACCCATATGTATGCTAAACTGAGATACTTTTAATAGGGACTTGGACTGTATTACACTGACTGCAGTACAACTGAGTAATGGAGAACAGTAATTAATTTGCTTAGCCATTGGATGAGATCAGTTGAATAAAATGTATGAACTAGATGGATGAAGAAACTTAACTAGATCGATACAGATGGATAGAGAAATTTATGTGCCAGAAACTTTAACTACACACTTAAAGATGACCAGAATGGCAACTTAATGAGCAATTTACACAATGACATGCCTAAACCTGCCAATTTCATTGTGGGTCATCGCTGAACACCGTCTTTCAATCTCTGGTTGTTCAACCAAACGAAATCATCCTCTTAAGGCAGAAGGAAGAATTCCAAAATTTGTGTGCCATTGAGAAACAAAAATGGACAGATGTACTGATACACAGATCACTCGACAAAGGCATATATTGCCTGTGGATTTTCAATGGGAGCATGGCATGAAGCCACATTCAAACTTCATTGAATCAACATACACATACTGTACATTTTGCAACACACACATACACACAGATGTGGCTAACGCAGTAAAAGCTGGTCCATGATTATTTGCAACTTAAAAGGCAAATTATAGTTAACCAAATACCACAAGAAGACCTGGACTTCCTGTATTGAAGCCTTATCAGTGAGTCAAAGTGCACCAATGAATGCAAGACAGTGCCTTGGAAAGCCAGCTCTGGCAACATAGGATTTCCATGAAAGGATTGATTTCTTCCTGTTGGCATTGCTCGACTGACTAGATGCTTCAAAATTCACTGATAATTGTGACAAAGGATCACCTGACTGGAGCGGCATACAAGGCCGATGAAGGGTGAGGGTTTTCAACGGTAGAAGTAAAACCAGAACGAAACAGGGTTCTGATATTAAACAGCAACATACCCTTAGGCTGATGGGGAAAAAAAACATAAAACATCTGGAAAATGACATTACAGAATGTGTCATGTTATTAGGACACACTGCTCATAATGCAGCTCTGGTAGTGACTACAGTAGGTCAGCTTAGGGTCCCATCAAAGGGACGCATTGTGTTGACACACAGAAACTTTGTAAGCACCAATAGGGATGAATTTGACAGAGTACTGCATGCTATTTAGTTTACTGAAGAACTGTAAACCACTAAAGTGAGCCAACTAAGGTATGCAAGGAAGAGCTATTCAGTTTGGAAAACTACAGTACTGCGTGTACAATCATGAGGAATATCCATGGTGCGATAGTCTTTTAAAGTTCACTCAATACAATTGTACAGCAACTGATATAAATTACACATTACATCTGAATACTAATTAATTACACAGTCTATACTGTTGTTCTACTGTATATCTAATACACTATAGTGTTTATCTACATTTTACTTCACTTTATGAGCTACAGTACAAGCAGTTGTAATGTGTGTGGTTGCCAGCATGTAGGCTACAGTTTCTAGTACAGTAATAAATACAGTACTGCCTGTACAGTATGTACATACTCTAATTATGGGTGCTTTCAACCGGCTAACTTGCACACTTTGCTCCAGGTACATTGTATACACAGTATGGACATAATAACCACACCTTGATTACATGTTAGGTTTATGTTGAGTGCATCAATCTAACAAAGGTGTTTTATTACTTCTGGAGGTGTCTAATTACTCATTATCATACTATCATGTGGTATTCATATTGACCCTGTCCAAGGCAGTACCTTGCCATCTACAGGCGACATCCATTTATGGTATTTCCTGTCTTCAAACCACGCAATTCGACATCCCAAGTACAGTGCAGCGACCGCTAGAGGTACTGCTCAGAATTATTGCTGGGAGAAGCTATGACTCACAAAAATTATATTCAGTCTAAGACAAATAACAAAATAGCAACATGACATCATACCGTATGTTATCTCTGCAAATAAGACTTGTGTCACATACTGCACAAACGCTGGGTATTTGAGAATAGCAAAGAAAGCTGGCAGATTAAAAAAAGATACAATGAATGATCCCTGAACGATGTTGAAATGACACCTTCAAGGCAAAAGTTCATGACATAGATCGATGTACAATGACAGTTGGAACATAGACCTGAAGTGATGGTACAGTAATAATTTGAGGGAATAAGTGTGTTACAGTACCCCTCCCAAAACATGGCAGTGATATGGGACGAACAACATCCCAAATTTAGGGCATTATGTCGCCACTAGAAATACCCTGTCCTTTCCCTAAAAAAGATGAAATAATTTAAGGAACTAAAAGAGAGAAGCAAATTTAAACAAATTGCAACAATATGAAGAACATCAAAACTTGAGGGATGGGGGAGGGATGATGGCTGAGTTTGCAAGTGTGATTCAGCTAGGTCTACCTGTATTTGTCCAAACATTTTACGGTTCACTTCACACAACTCCTTTTCCTTTTGTGACATCTGGGAAGTGTGTTCACTTCAAGCCCTCCATCCATGTCTTTTTGCCACATTTTCCCTTTTCAGGACATATCATTAACATTATGCAAATTGTTCTTGTGTGTATGTTTATTGTTGTGAAAAGAAATAATTCATGACATGAAAATGAAACCTCACCGCTGATTTTTTTTGCTTCCACAGATTTGTTGTCAAGATTTTTTCAGAGCCGGAACTAACACAGCAAAATTAACCTGGTTACGTTCTTTATGGTTATCTTTCCTGACTGTCATATTAATTCATGCAACCTCTTATTATCTGTGTCAGGTGTCCTCTCATAATCTTTAACCACTGCTTCCTATATTGTCCAGTCACTGCCAGATCGACAACAAGCTTTCTTTCTCATTCAACACTTTCAATTGTATGTTTGTTTCTAATAGGAAGGGCTTGATTTGTTACAGTTTCTATCCTTTTCTTGAATCAAATTATCCGTATTTTTAGTTACAGGAGATATGTGAGGAAAAAAGCAAAGTAAACAGACTGAAACAGTACGATAACCAACTGATAGGATCTTAAACTTCTGACTTGAGGGGGAGAACATAGGTCTTGTATTAAAAACAGAAGAGATCACCCACTAAGTTTAATAGTGTCCCAAACCTGAGGAACATAGAAACAAAACATGGACTCGACCTTTAAGAAAAAAGGTACAGCCATCCCACAATGGTCAGGATCTAGTGGTATTTTATTTACAGGGATATGTACCATGTTGTTGTTGACAGTTGTACTGAGTGTTCTACCTGTACCGCATGTAAAATGGTTCTGCATGTTTCCATGAAGATGCATCATGGTACTAAGTAGAAAACAATAGTCCCAGGGCACTGTAGTTTCTTGCACAGATGTACAGTACATAATGTAAATTATAAAGTAAAAGGAGCATTTTTGCATCATTTTTTTACCATAACCCATATGGCCTATTTTTGGACATGAACCTTCACTTTTGTAACATGAAACCTGTGAAGGAAAAAACACATTTCATGACTTCATAAAATGGCCCATATGGTCCATTTCAGACATTGGACCCCAAACATGACAAACACCCACATGGAACCACTTCCATAGCACTGATGTGACCAACCATCAACAGTGTTACATACAATCTGTAAGAGAAGAAGTACTTTACATGATTTTACAACAGCCCAAGGGTACTATGGTTCCTTGTACTTGAAATATACATACTGTAAAATGATATGCTGGAGTTCTTAAATATCAAAGAAGCCATTTCAATTAATACAATGAATGGAATATGTTGATTCCAACAATATACAGCAATATTCCATTCATTTTACAAAGCACAAACAGCTGTGAATCTTTTATTTAAAGTCTTAAAGACAGGGTTCTGCAAATTGCAATAAGGTTTATCACACCTACAGCATTCCCTTACAGCATGCCCTGGAGGGAACTGCTAAGAACAGCGACTGACTTATTTTCTTTCATTATGTCCTGCTCACCTTTCAAATTAAAGGCATTTACATGATTAACACATCAGCAATGAAGCATGAGGGCATAAACTGATCCAGCCAAAACATGTCTGGAGTGACCAGTACTTCCAACAGTACTGCTGCTTCTTCACCTGATCTTGAAACTACTACCTCAAGCTGTACTTACAAGATTTGCTGAGGGGGAGGGGAACTGATGAACATATAAGCTTCCATAGCATGAAAATGGAGCAAAGAAATTTCAGTTACCAAAAGTCAATTGCCTACAGCATGCACAAAAACTTTTCAAGCCAAAAATGCAAAAATGCTGAAGATATTGAAAATATCTATCTAGCGTATTCTGAGATTTTAGCTGAAAAAACAAAAAACATATGAATTTGATTGCGGAAAGCTCTGACATGATTCGCAAACCTATGTTCGTGTATGGAACATCACCACATGGGATAATCAGACCTGCCACAATGGTTTGTAGTTTTGTACTAATAACAGAAGGATTTAAAGGAAAATAGGCTGTTTAAATGCACCAACATGGCATACAGGAAAATAGTTTAAATCATTCTTAATCTATCAAGTCCCATCAATAAATATCTGCAAAGTCTTCATCTCCTTGAATCATTATGCATAAGAAGGATTACAGAAGGTGCATTGTTTGAATATTTTAAGTTTGGGGAAACAAATTATAATTGAACAACAAATAGTCTGAATTTCTATCCTTAAGAAGCTTTTTCCTTGAAAAGAAGGCCACGATCCTTCCTTATTTTGAATGACCTATCACTGTGCCCACAAATCTACGTTTTAAAAACATTTTCTTCTGTAAAACAAACGCCTCATTTCCCTTTTAGGTAAGAACATGCAATTTTTTCTTGACAAATTGTGTTTTCAACGCTGGTGTTTTGCTCTCACCTCTAAGACACTTTAAATGTTACAAAATGAAACTACAGGTGTAATTAAACCGAGAACATCTGGAACAGTAATTTACCACAGGAGACAAAACTGTCTGCCTCAACTCAAAGGTGACATGAAACTAGACTTTATCATACACCATGTATAGTATGAGTCGAGTACAGTATACATGTGCTCTGGAATGCATGCATGCGGGTACAGTACATGTAGGGCATAGACACATTGTGCCTTACCAGTTACGAACTAGTAACACATATGCGCACCCTCTGATTTAGCAGGAGAAGGTAGCTGCTACACATGGTGTAATTTTATGTATGACATCTATTTAAATTACTGTACCTTTACATTACCCCATGCAATTCTGCCTTTATTATGTTTAAAATTATGGATCACTTTTTTTGTCGATTTAAGTTGAACATACTGTACACTACATTCCCTGTATGTATACACCCAATTTATGAGAAGCTGCAGTATAAATACAGACCTGTACATAGAAGTCTGTATAAATGCAGTCTTGCTGTGTTGTCACCAACAAGGAAATTACATGTTCAAATATATATACGATACATTAGTCACTAATTGCAACAATTCTACCGTATCATGTATAATTAAACCTACAGTACGGCAAGATGCATTTCTAATTCAGCAATGAGACATAATTTCTCGTGATATTACACTCAAGATTACTTAACACAATAACACATTTATTGCAGACATACAACGACCACAACATCAGGAAGAAACATGTGCCTTTTGTGGTACGTGTATATTCACACATACCATTCTAAAATGTTCAAAGGTCTATGAAAGTGTCAGCGGTACAGTATATGAGGAAGCGATGTTTTTTCAAGCAGCTAGCCATACTAATGTACAGTATGATGTAATCTGGACTAGGTTTAGGTCACTGCCATATCAAACAATAGTGAACATTTGTCAAATCCTATTCGTAAACAGTAAACCACTCACCGCTTTCTTCGGTGGAGAAGTAATGGGAATGTGATTTTCTGAATACGTCCTTTCTAAGAATCCATCAGCAAATAGCACACTGAGGAGACGAAAAAGAGGAAGCAGAAGAAATAGAGAAAGGAGAAAAAAGCTCATTGGGTTGATTCACATAATTCATGATATTTTGTTACAAGGTTCTACATTAATGTGCTAAGCATTACTATCACCTCACAACCATTTGAAATACTGACAAGCCTAACAGGGATTATATCATCAGGTACACATGTACCTGACTGGCTATGCACTTGCACGACCCAGTGCAAAACTAATTGTTGCCCATGATGTCGTGATCACTTACAGTAACCACTGTACAGTACTGTTCATTGTGTAATCCTGATGAGGCTAGGACTGCCTCTATAAGTGCAGAAACTTACAGCACTAACGATGTGACTGAGTGTGCATGCTATTCTGAGTGTTTATAATTCTGTGAGCACCAACTTTTATTTGTTTTTTAGAACTAACTCTCTACTTACTCATTTAAAAACAAGTCAAGAATATGTTCTTCTCCATCTATTCGTATTGTGAAACTTGATTCTCTCAGATGACCACTCTGTAAAAACAAACAGGAAACAATCAATGGTGATCAAGCAATCAATGAATCAACTCATAAAAAAGCTTCCAAGACAAAAGAAAGTTTGTAGTATATAATTAGGAAGTTGTATTGAGTCACTGACAGACCACAAGTACACAAATTTACACAGGCAAATGATCACATTTTTTAAATGCTGTAGTTAGTGTGGGTGCATGTACAGCTGAGACTACATGAGTGTGAACTGTTAACAGTGGTGGCATATGTATGGAAGGCCAAAAGGGCAAAACAAATCGGTAGCGGGGTAATTTTAAGTGGTAACAGGCGTACAATGAAGTAGTGGCCATGTGAAATGACACAGTAGCAATGTAAAACCAAGTAGTAGCCATGTAAAATTGAAGTAGCAGCGATGTAAAACGAAGAAGTAGCTATATAAAATGAAAAAGCGGCAGTAGAAAATGAAGTGGTAGCGATGTAACATGAAATAGTAGCGATGTCACATGGCATAGAAGCAGCGTGATTTCAAATGGTAGTGCGACTTGAACGTAGTAGTGGTGTGATTTACAACAGCGGCATGTTTTGAAACAGTAGCCATGTAAAATGGCACTGTCGCCGCTTGATTTCAATTGGCTCTCTTCCAAAACCTTAGAGGTGTTTTCTGAATTTGAAATATGTAGGACACAGTCATCAGGATGTTCATCTTCTGTTCAACTTGATTGTATCTTATGGGGTGGCCAGACCAATTGGTGCAAAATACCCTACGCCAGCCAAAATTTAAGCTCAACTGAGCGTCGTTTTGTTCTTAATTGATGGATCCCCGTTTATTAAAAAGCAGTAAATGTTTAAGGGGGTAAAGCAGTTTTTATTATTGTCGCTACAGTATAGACATAGAGGTCTGGTAAGTAAAGAAGTCCTACATGGGGCTTGCTTCTTAATAGCATGAGAAATACCTCCTTTTTTTTTTTAGTCATAATAGACATAGGCATAACTTGGGCCCTGTTGGGGTTTAGCCTACAGTTACTCACGTATATTTCAAGTGAAATAGCTCTACACCTACCTAGACTAAGGTTCATTTCACCTTTAGTGTTACTAGTGAGTACGGTATGTCGAACTTTGAACGCCATTGATTGAAAGCAAGTTCCAACGAACATTACATGGCTACCTTTGCAAATCTTGCGGCCACTACTTCAAATCACTCTATCATTTGAGATCACGCTGCAACTACTTCATTTTACATCGCTAGTATTTCATTTTGCATCGCTCATACTTCATTTCACATCGATACTACTTTACTTCACATCGCTACTACTTCGTTTTATATCCCTCCTGCTTCATTTTACATGTCTACTACCTCTTGTTACATGGCTACTGCATCATTTCACATTGCTACTACTTAATTGTACACCACTACTACACTACACTACTTAAAATCATGCCACTACCGATTGGTTTTGCCCTTTTGGTGTTCCATACATATATGAGACCAGTATTTGCAAATACAGCATGCTTGAAAAGCATACTCTAGTAGAAGAAAACTTCTCACAGAGACCATGGTAGAAAATTAGAACATGAAAAAGGCAAGAAGGGTATGGTGGTTACTGGTTTATTTACTTTTCTCTTGACAATACAGTAAACCTTACATTCCTGGCTGTATAAATGTTTTGCTAATGTCTCAGGGAGACTTGGAAGGGGGAGAATGGCTGATGACATAATGGAAAAAACCAGAAAGCCAAAAGGCTTTGTGATTCCTTGCCACATGGTTATATTATAACAAGCATGAATTATTCACATGACAAGTATGAGATCAACTGCAGTTACTGGTCTTGAAACACCACATTAATAAGCCTTTAACCCAAATCACCCTTATTTTGGTGACCTCAAATGACATTTGACGTCCACTAAAAGCAATAGGGATCACCTACCCAGTATGGGGAACCTACACATCAAGTATGACATCAGTCAACATAACTCTTCTGGAGATAATGTGCTGGAAAATTTTCACCTCGGGGGACCTCAAACGACCTTTGACCTCCACAAAAACAATAGGAGTCATCTACTCAATATGACTAACCCACACACCAAGTATGACATCAGTCACACTTACCCTTCTAGAGATACTGTGTTTACAATGTGTTCACAGTTTGACTCAGGGTGACCTCAAGTGACCTTTATCTCCACCAAAAACTATAGGGATCATCTACTCAATATGACCAACAAACACATCAAGTATGGCATCAGTCGCAGTTACCGTTCTTGAGATTTCATGTTTACAAGGTTTTCACATTTTGACCTCTGGTGACCTCAAATGACCTTTCACCTCCACCAAAAGCAATAGGGATCATCTACTTAATATGACCAACCCACACAGTAAGTATGATATCAGTCACAGTTACTCTTCTGCAGATACTGTGTTTATAAGTTTTTTCCAGTTTGACCTCCATTGACTTCAAATGACCTTTGACCGCCACCAAAAACGATAGGGATCATCTACTCAATATGTCTAACCCACACACCAGGTATAATATCAGACACAGTTACAGTTCTTGAGATATCGTGTTTACATGGTTTTCACATTTTGACTTCTGGTGACCTCAAATGACCTTTCACCTCCACCAAAAGCAATAGGGATCATCTACTTAATATGATCAACCCACACAGTAAGTATGACATCAGTCACAGTTACCCTTCTGGAGATATTGTGTTTACAAGGTTTTTCCAGTTTGACCTCCGTCGACCTCAAATGACCTTTGACCACCACCAAAAACAATAGGGATCATCTACTCAATATGACTAACCCACACACCAGGTATGACATCAGACACAGTTACCGTTCTTGAGATATCATGTTTGCAAGGTTTTCACATTTTGATCTCTGGTGACCTCAAATGACCTTTGACCTCCACTAAAAACAATAGGGATCATCTACTCAATATGACCAACTCACACACCAAATATGACATCAGTCACAGTTACCCTTCTGGAGATATTATGTTTACAAGGTTTTTGCAGTTTGACCTCCGTTGACCTCAAATGACCTTTGACAGCCACTAAAAACAATAGGGATCATCTACTCAATATGACTAACCCCACACTAGGTATGACATCAGACCACAGTTACCGTTCTGAGATATCGTGTTTACAAGGTTTTCACATTTTGACTCTTGGTGACCTCAAATGACCTTTGACCTCCACCAAAACAATAGGGATCATCTACTCAATATGAACAACCCACACACTAAGTATGACATCAGTCACATGTTTACCGTTCTTGAGATATCGTGTTTACAAGGTTTTCACATTTGCCTCTGGTGACCACAAATGACCTTTGACCTCCACCAAAAACAATAGGGATCATCTACTCAATATGACCAACCCACACACCAAGTATGACATCAGTCATGGTTACCCTTCTTGAGATATCGTGTTTACAAGAAGTGTTACATACACACATACACACACACATACACACATGCACACACACACGACATCACCATCGCATAGATTCCTTCTGCCTTCGGCAAGGAATCAAAAACCAAGTAGCTCATTTTACACTGAAAATCTGCTGTCATTGCATGTACTGTATATTGTATAATGACATGTGTGTGTGGCCTACATACCATAGGCTTCAATCCTTCACATTGTGCTGCTTTGTAAAGCCCTGTCATACTAATTGAACATGTTGATTAATGGGTAAGTTTAAATAGACGCGATGGCAGTTGGGACCACCATACTAAAATGGGAATGCCTCCGGTCTCACTGACATCTACTGTATGTACATCTTGTGCAATCTGTAGAACACACGAGAAATCCATGGAGACAAATGACCCTTGCCATTTAAGAAACAACTGCGGATAAACATTTGCTCAAACAAAAATGATGATCTTGCAGAAATGACCAATGTATGTCTGTAGTACAGTAGCTGGTGTGAATGAGGAGGGGTACATGGGGCGAGTCCCGAGGCAGTGATACCTTGAGGTGCTGCAAAGTGAAAGGGTGCCTCTGGAGCCTGGGAAGGCAATATCTGGCAATCAGGGCGACATTTTTATCTGAAAATTTCTGGTATGCTCCAAGCCAACTGATGGTGCTTTCTGCTAAAGGTGGTCTTCCCAAAAATTTAGCTACAGTACCATGGAAGTGATGACGGGTACAACTTGAGCCTCAGCACCCCGAGAAGAATGTATCCATGCAAGAGAATGTATATAACACCGCGTTAATCTTGAATGAGGTTTAATTTCCTCCATAAACTTCTACCTTAATGACCAAGTGATCCTTCCTTTGCACACAAAATTGTGAGAAAGTTAACAACTTTCCTTTCAGGTGAAGATACATACTGTATCAGTGGTGATTGAGGAGTCCATTACTGTAGATAGCAATGTTGCAATAAAAAGACAAGAGAACAGCAGTAAAATCATTCTCAGAGTTGCAGCACTGCTACTTAGAATTCAATCAAATCTACTGAGATATACTACCCAATTTTACAAAATTTATGAACACAATCTTTCCAAAGAAAAAGAAAAAAAAAAAACAGACTTAAGAGATACAGGTATGCACAATATTTTGACACTGTGACAACAGGACTGTTTGCAATTTAGCTAGAATATTTCACTTCAATTGTTTGGTTTTTTTTTTTTTATAATACCTTTCACTTTTGACACAACCACTTTCATTTGACTATGTGCACCAAAGGGGCCCATGTAATATGTAGGCTGTATCTAGCTGTACACTAAGGGTGCATATATCAAGTGTAACAACTCTTCATCTCCCAGAATCCAGAGAGAGAAAGAAGTGTTATGAACCGTATGAACATTCAAAAGTTCCTTTGTACTGAGGAATCTTTTGAAAGAAATGGCCCTGCAGAGTTTTGATTCAGTATTTTTTGATGGTCAAGGTGACAACTGAAAATGCTGGGTTAAAACTTGCTTTGTCATGAGGTTGACACTGGATGTCACCCTCACGACGAAACGCAAACATTGGCATACAGCCTCATTACAGTATGTATGCAATTGATAAAACAAAAGAAAACTATCTTTTAAATCCATTGTTACAATCACACCTTAAGTATTTATGTTTTTCTGATATATTTGTAGGCCAATCAAACAAACAATGAGGAAATTCAGTTCACTTCAAACAATAGGAGTTCAGTTGGTGAGTTTACGCAACAGCCCCACCTGATCTTGTGCATGTGAATCACGAAGGAATTGCTGGGCCTACCCTTGTTAACACACAGTTTTATCAGATATCACATTAACGCTGATACATGACTCACTTCTGATCAAACTCTTTGAAATCAGCTTCCATTTGAATCTCGAAAAAGACGGATGGTACGTTTGAACTCACTTGGTAACATTGTGTGAAATGAGCCAAAAGGGAGCAAAAAGCTTGTTATGTATATACATTAAACACATGCTCTAGAATGCCTGTAAGTGAAAAAGTAAATTTGAGGGTTTCGATTCTAGCAGTTCGTCTTTTCGAAGTCAAATTGTCTTATGCTTACATACTAAGCAGGAGTTGTGACTACGCTCAAGGTGCCTTTGAGTCACAATGCTCAAGGAATTTTCAAAACTATAAAAAAAAAGCCCATCCATGAAAACATTTATTGGGTGCTTAACAGTTTGAATTAATGTTCTTTTGCAAGATTAACGATTTATAACACTTTTAAATTTCTTGATTTCCAATTACCTGTACATCAAGCTTATTTCTGTCAATTTAAAGTACATTACTTGCAAGAGGCCTGGGTAATGTTAATTCACCAACACTGTTTGGGCTCAAATTGTTAAATACTCCTTGCTTGAAAAGGAAATGTTATGGCAGGACTATGATGCCATGGAAATACAATATTTGCCAGTAGTTTCAGAACTGCAACTATTTGTAGGTCACGATTACTCATGTCGGAGTCGCCAAGTCTAATGTACAGTCTTTTCACATATACTTACCTGTTAGGCATACAGTATTCTACTGTAACATACCTGTACTGTATCACGCTTGGTGAGTTTTACCCTGACCCACTTACCATGAAAAGAAACAGTAATGTTTGTAATTTTTCACTTAGAAGCAAAACTGAGAGTGCACCATTAATTGAACATTGAAATTAAGGTTCAAGGTTTGTGGATTTTGAACAAACTAAATCTATGGGTAAAAACTATACACTGGAGGCCTTAAAAAGACGACACAATCTGTGTGAGTTCAGTAAGGCTTTTTCAGTACTTAGGTAAAAATAAAATGGCATCTTGCTGTTTGACAAAATAAAAAAGATTATAAATACATACTGTACGAGACCTAATTCACAAAAATTTCATGACCAATTAAGTGCATGACTTCCTTGTTTTCTACCTCTTTAAATATTGATCCAAAATGAAGGAAATCCTGAATTAACGCAATTCCACAGTACTTTCCACATACTGTACAAAATATGTTACAAAACCATCTGTGTTACTGTAAATTGATTACTTCCCATACTCATATTAAGGTGTTTCATTATGGACAACTTTGAGCTGTATGTTTTACTGCTACAGTAGACCAATTGATATGAAGGTACATGTAGTATTGTTCCTCCATCGGTCCCCTGGCTATTTGTTACCCAGGTTTGATACATGTATACAGACCTGTACGGTACTGTACATCTGACTGTATAAATCTGAGTAGTATCTATGGATGAACTACGATATAATTTTCATGGTATCAAGGAAATACATTGGGGTCTCCTGGAGTCCCAACAGTTATTCCTTAAATTCAACAAGATTGTCTTCATGGAGACTGTGTGTATGTACAGTACACTACTGCATTCACTAACATTTGGGTTCCTCATTTCACCTTTTCAATATGACGAGGGAATCCAACATGTTTCCTTTGGAGGCTTAAATACTGCCCAGTTTGTGCGTATGTGTTCATGCTTCTTGCCCTTAAGAAAACAACTTTTTCATAATTTGAACCAGCAGACCCATAATGATTTTTGACAAATATTTAACAATGTACAACTGTACAGGCTCTGTTGTAAAGAATATGAGCCTGCGGTTATCCTTGATTCTGAACTGTCATGTTTGCAAGGTTTTCATAATTTGAACCTGGGTGATCTATAGATATGAACTTGGCACCTTACAGAAGATCTCCCACAAACCAAAGCTTACTAGCAATCCAGGTCATACAGTATCTATGCTACGTGAATTCCTACAGTGATGGGGTATGGGTAAGTGTACTGCACTGTACACAATGAACACATCTAAGTGCTGTATAATTAAAACGAGTTTGAGCCTAAAGTAACCTAGTTTTGGACAGCATCAAGAAGATTGACCTCTGCACTCAACCTGGTACACCAGTAGAGAAAAGCAAAGGTCTGTCTCACTTTCCTCAAGATTTCTAATACTGTGAAGATACAGTATAGCTGAAGAAATCACTACATATTCTTCTATATGCCACATTGGTTTCAGAAGTTTATGATTCAACACGTGACAGCAGCAATGGTATGGTAACATACTCTACTGTACAGAAAAGGACTGAACTACTGAAGTATTTGAAATGGTCCAAAGAGAGGCAAATCGGTAAACCATTGCTACAGTGATGGAGTCCTACTGTAGTGGTCGTTCGAAACTGGCGACAACTAAAATAAATCATCCAGGACAGGAAATCCTCACTTTCAGCACCTGTACCTATGAAATGTCACAGCGGGATATAAAGCTATTGCACAAGAAAATGAAACAAGACACTTGTGTCCTGATAAGGAATGAACATTGTTCTGCAAAGCTATAGAAGCATAAAATTACAGTAAGTTCTTAAACTGTACATACTCCACCTAAAATTAGTACATCTAAGAGATCATTTCTGGTGCTCTGCTTAGTGTCAGACCTCGGAAAATCTTCAAAGTCTCTACATTTGTGCTGTCTGATGAGAGGTGCTAGCACTTCCATAGTATTTCTATACCTGACGTACTGTACCACAACATACTGCAGATCATATACTGTACTGAAAGGTAGCTTGTCATTGTGATGGTATTGTGCAAGTGGTTGATCCCCACAACAGACTTCAGTACTACATGGCTTGCGGTGTTGTTTGTCCCAATGGATCCTCTGTAGGATACACCTCATTTACAAGAGGCACAAAAGGGGACAAAGAAGGGGACTAGGGGAGGGGGAGGTACATGAGAGATCTTGCATGTATGATCTTGTTACGTTACAGTGAACTACAGTATTCTGTAACGCTTAAACATTGTTCAATTGGAATTGCTATGATCAAATCTGTTTCCTGACTCGATGGTACAATTTAGGGATTCCACATGAAAAGCCATCAATAAATGGGATACATTGCATCCTACATAGACATGCAAGCTAGTGTAACAGCCCTCCTGGTAGTAATTCTTTCATTTCTAACTTGGTGATGTGGAGCTGATGGCACTGCAAAGTTTGTCAATCAATCAATGAAAAACAAGGCAAAATAACAACACACAGAAAAAAACAGTATTTACAATGCTTGCAGTCCAATCTAAGGGTTTTTCCCAAAGGGCCAATATTGGTTGTCTCCAATCACTGAACTTAGTTACTGTGGAACAACAACTTCCTGCCCTGATGAGACAAAGCACAGACAAAGATACCATTATTCTCCCGTTACACACCCTCGTGGTAGTTAGTATCATGAGGATAAGCCTCTAAAAGCTCCTGCAAGTGTATTAATGCCCTACTGGACAGAGATGGACCGTTTTTCACCACCTGAGACCCAACTGTTTCTGGGGCAAGTGAACATTACAAGAACCATATGTGAAAGCTACATATGAATTGGCCTACATTTTTATGTCCTTTGAGAACATTCCTAAAAATAAGATAGTTAGTTTAACTCACCTCTGTAAGTGTGGTGACATCTCTACTGTGCCTACCGTCCAATCTTCGTGGTGTAACTATTTCATACTTTTTTAACCTTGCTAGTTGAGCAGCTTGGCTCCTTACGGAGTAGGCATCTATCATAAAAAGGAAAAACGTACGCTGTTAGTGGAGAACGGTTAAGCTTTGATTCACAAGTAATTTTTTTAAGAAACAGTCAGAGCCAACTACAGGCAATGAATTCATTACAGTCTGGAGGGGGATAAGAGAAGGAAGGGAGAGGATGCATGTCAAAGAGAATGGTTTTCATTTTGTAGCAAATTTAATTCATGAAATCTGAAAGAACAAAACTGTGCCTGTGCAGGTTCTGTAGGATATTCCAAATATTGGTTCAATACTGTGTGTCACAGAATGCCTTAGAATCTATGTTACATGACTTTGCAATCTGTACTTTTTATAAAAAAGTGATATTTCAGACGGTCATACATACAGCACATACTGCAACCTTCATACACTTCATACATAATGCAATCTTCATACATACTGCAATCTGCATGAGATTAATACTGGCATATACACCTCACTCTCCACAGGGAATATACTGTAGTTACTATCGAGATATGTGCAAACATCATATGAAAATGATGTGTCGGGTTGGTACTGTTGTGGTGACTTTTGAATGAGGACTGGGCAGAAGTAATTAGTGATGGGCAGGTCTGGAGGGTGCTGCCTGACTGGTTTGTGCAATGTCAGAGTACTAGCACGGATGGAATGCATAAACAAGAGAAGGATGCAGGATATTAAAGATACTCAGAGGTGGTGGTGTAGTTGGTAGACCAGGGTGGGAGAGGGGATGCCATGACAACCAGTAGTGATTTTTATGGGACTGCTTCTAAACTAAAGCAAGGTCTAGAGGCTAGATGCCCAACCCTGCATATTGTGTGATGATATTTTGATGTCCTGAAATAATGATGCCCCAACATAACTTTTAATAGAAAGTGAAAATCAGAGGTTAAGGTACTGCAAAAACAAAACAAGGAAACAAACTGCCTTTGTCTACTCTGTATAGTCTTGGTCAAGACTTACTGCATATTTCCCCTTCTGATCCCCACTCCTACAATGCCCATATTATCTGGTCATAGCGCTATTCCCATGTGGGGCCCCTTACATGTATTGCTCTGCTTTGAACAGTTATATCATCGAAAAGACAGTGACCTGTTTATTGTAAATCGTAGTTAGGGCTTGAGGTATGTATGAGTTTCTAGAACTGTATGGCATCTACAGTATCAATATGTTACATGAAGAAGAAACAATATCATCATCATCATCATCATCATCATCATTATCATTATCATCATCATCATCATCATCATCATCATCATCATCATCATCATCATCATCATCATCATCATCATCATCATCATCATCATCATAACACAAGACTACTCAAAGAATGGAGATGCTGCACTTGAAGAGTTTTCTTTCAGTCAGCGTATTATTACTGAATGGAACAATCTGCCACGGGAGGCTGTCACTGCCACAAGAATCAACGGATTTAAAAACATCATCGATCCTATTTTTCAGACTAGAGCAGCGATGCTGCAGTTGCTCAACCCTTCTGATGTTAGGAAGTGTCCAGTTGAAAATTAATTTGGAACACATCTATGGTCCTAACATCGTTCATACTGTACACAAACTCATGTTGAGCTGGCCAGCACATAAACACTGTTGACCTAGCAATTGACTTTCGCAGCTGGATCGTTTCAGCAGGGAGTTGCTATTTGACAAATAGCAAAGTTGGCTTCAGGGATAAATCTTAGCTATATAACACTGCCCACAGGGGACAGGGATAGGGATCAGAAAGTAGACTTCTAGTACATGCCACCAGTTTGTGCAGGGCAGTGGCATAACCAGAGGGGGCTGTCAAATGTCTGATTGTCCCCTCCCACTACCCCCAATGAAATTGGTGAGTAAAAAAAGTATTGGATGAAAACCACACCATGCACTTTTTAAAGAGGCTCATTGAGTTGTTTCCTGAAATTCACTAAATTTATCTACCCCCGTCAAGTTTCCTTCACATACAAGTGACAAATGGTCAAACTAAGAAGATCCCAATGTTTCACATACAATGGAACATTACTGAGTAAGTAATTAATGATTTAATTTGGTTTACGAAAATTCGTGACCAGACACTTTTCATACCAGTACTACATTCACACGCACACAACCAGTGCAACTAACAGTCAAAAATTTGAAAATTTTGACAGTTTTCATAACTATTGGATGTGAAACTTGACTACTTATGCTAATTGTAAGTATTGTCATGTGTTTATATCCTTCAAAACCACCACAAACATTATTGCTGTCAACTCAATGAGTCCCTTTAAGTAAATGCTGCTAAGTCATGTGGAGTCTAATATTGATTCCATAAAAAACAAATTAAAGAAAAGACTCTAGTATGATGAAATATGTAGGCTTTTGTTGACAAATAAGAATGTTGCATCTCTACTTAGTGAACCCCCCTGTAAGTGCCTGAATACATTAATTTAAACTGAACTTAACTAGCACTATTGATGTTATCAAAAATTAATCACCAATTTCTTTTTGTGGCTTTCACTCACAACCCATGCAGAGACTGACCTTTTGGAAGTGTAAATTTCTAAATGTGGTTTGTCAAAAGTGAAGAATATTTGGCCACAATTCACAAGGTCTGGAAGGTTGGGAACTGCCAATTCCTGCACTATGAGAGGAACTTTTGGCAAAAATTTTAGTGGTATATGCTACACTACACTTAGAAAGTGCCATAATCACTTGTCTCCCCTCCCCCTTAAATAAAAAGTCTGGTTATGCCACTGGTGCAGGGCCTTGACCAAGCCAAGACCAAACCTCAACTCCCTAACATTCTCTGATAACCATTCCCGCTAGACCAGGGAAACAACTGGTGAAGAACAATAACCCCTCTGTATGCAATGTCCACACAACCAGCAAGGGGGGCTATGTAATAGATTCTAAAATTAGCTGTCAGGGAACTTTGCCATCATGGTACATTAGTTGTGTACACAGTGGACACTGGATACTACAGGGAGTACAAGTAATGCCCAAGAATAACAGTGAAAACAAAGTAACTGAAAACTGTCTTACACAAGCTTTAGCTTGAGGCTATTCATTTAAGGTGGTGAGCATGCCCCTCCAGATAAAGCTCACTTCAACTCACTACCACAAAATATAACCAATCAAATCAAGGGAGTGAGACTTCAAAAGGATCTAAAGCACAAGGAAAAATGATCAAAATAGCCAAAAATTATGACTTCCCTTTGTCCTATCATAGAGTTAGGAACAACTTGTATTGCCATCCCAATGTGGCACCTTCACTGCAAATTTCAGAAAAATCCACCAGTAACTGCAGAAGAAGTAGGCTTTTGAACAGAGAGACAGACATTTTCTCCCCCTACAGTACCACATAAGCTCTACCCACACTCCATGGGTTGAGCTAAAAAGAAGGGGGCTCTACATAAGCCGGAGATGGCTGTCTGCCCCAGTTCTCACGACCCCATCGACATTTGATGCCGGTAGGCTCCGGTAAATTGGTATGTATAAAGGTCTCTTAAAAAAAAGTACACACTGCTCTAACTTTCATACAAATTTATTTTAGGTTCAAGCAAAATGTTTTTGGGCTACCACAGCCTATTACCAAAGAGTCTAATGGGCTACTCCTTTGAAAAATGTTTTCCCATCACTGATACAGTAGTACAGTAATTTAACCAGAAAGCCAAAAGGCTTTGTGATTCCTTGCTACATGGTTATATTATAACAAACATAAAATATCCACATGACAAGTATAAGATCAACTGAAGTTCTTTTTCTTGTTACACCACAAGCCTTTACCCCAAAATGACCTTCATTTTGGTGACCTGAAATGACCGTGACATTTGACATCCACCAAAAGCAATAGGGATCACCTACCCAGTATGGCCAACCAACACATCAAGTATGACATCAGTCAACATTACCCTTCTGGAGTTAATGTGTTAGCAAGGTTTGACCTTGGGTGACCTCAAACGACCTTTGACCTCAACCACAAACAAAAGAAGTCTTTTACTTAGTATATACAATCTACACATCAAGTAAGACATCAGTCAAGGTTAGACTCCTACAGATATTGTGTTTACACATTTTTACAGTTCGACCTCTGGTGACCTCAAATGACCCTTGACCTCAACCAAAACAATAGAGATATTTTGCTCATTATTACCAACCGTGACACCAAGTATTACATCAGTCATGGTTACTCTTCTGGAGATATCGTGTTTTCAAGTTTTTACAGGGTGACCTCTGGTGACCCCAAATGACCTTTGCCCCTCACCAAAGATGATAGGGATCATCTACTCAATATGACCAACCCACACACCAAGTATGACATCAGTCACAGTTACCCTCTCGGAGATAATGTGTTTGTGAGGTTTTCACAGTTTGACCTTTGGTGACGTCACATGACCTTTGACTTCCACCAAAATCAAAAGGGGTATTCTACTGACAATATTCAATCCACACACTAAGTATGACATCAGTCACGGTTACCCTTCTGAAGATACTGTGTTTAAAAGGTTTTCACAATTTGACCTCTGATGACCTCAAATGATCTTTGACCTCGACCAAAAATAAAAGGAATCATCTACGTTACATGAACGACCCACACACTAAGAATGACATCAGTCACAGTTACTCTTCTGGAGATATTGTGTTTACAAGGTTTTTACAGTTGGACCTCTGGTGACCGCAAATAACCTTTGATCTCCACAAAAAGTGATACCGATCATCTGCACAAAATGAACAACCCACACACTAAGTATGAAATCAGTCACAGTTACTGTTCTGGAGATATTGTGTTTACAAGGTTTTTACAGTTTGACCCCGGTGACCTCAAATGACCTTTGACCTCCATCACAAACAATAGGTATCATCTGTTTAATATGAATAATCCATACACTTAGTTTGACATAAGTCACACTTACCCTTCTGGAGATATTGTGTTTACAAGATTTTCACACATTTTCACCTCTGGTGACCTCAAATGACCTTTGACCTCGACGAAAAACACTAGGGATCAGTCTACTCAATATGACCAACCCACACAGTAAGTATGACATCAGTCACACTTACCTTTCTTGAGATAGAGTGTTTACAAGGTTTTCACACTTTGCCCTCTGGTGACCTCAAATGACCTTTCACCTCCACCAAAAACAATAGGGTTCATCTACTCAATATGGGCAACCTACATGCCAAAAAATGAAATTACTCAGAGTTACCCTTCTTGAGCGTTTACGAGCAGCGTCACACACACACGCACACACACACATACACACACACATACATACCCACACACGACATCAGGACTGCATAGATTCCCCTGCCTATGGCAAGGAATCAAAAATTATGATGAAACCACCACTCTAGCTGTACTAAGATTGATAACAAGACATCTTGCTTATGAAGTCCTGTCAGAAGCCTTTGGTTATCTGGATCACAGCACTATGAAGCATGCAGCTTGCGAGGTTTAAGAGCAGCTTTGAAATGTTGGAATGAACTATATTACCTCAAAGGATGATAATTATGTTGCTTTCACTCCATTCATAGTATATATACTACCTCTATGGTCAGAGGCAGCAAAAAGAACAAACTCAGAACTCATACTTAACATGCAATCAGGATGTAATTTTCAACAAAGTCTTCGTAAAGTGCAGAGAGTTTACACCTAATTTACTCATTGCAAACCAGAAAATATACTGTATCTTCAGTTACTATGTACAGCTCTCTGAGCCATACAGTAGAAGTAGTAATTACATTAACGACATTGATCACTATTGTTTACACAGGTCCAAAATATTGGGGACCAGGTACCCAATTTGGCAATGTTCACACCCATCTGGTACCCAAAAATTTAGTGCCTTATGAAAACTATTGCTAGCCAACCAGCAACTCCCTGATATAGATTGTGTAACATTGGTCTGGGTGTAGCCTACATAAAGCATGGCACACTCAGGACCTGCCTGGTAGAAAACCATGTTGGGAAAGGTTCAATGATTCATTATCTAATAAATACTTGAGCAAACCATTTTTAATAACACACTCCATTACTTTAAATACAACACTTGTTACACTGATAGGCATGTAACTGGGCAAACTGCGGTCCCCTTTCTTGAAAATTGGAGTGACATTAGCTGTTTCAAATCTGATGGAACAAAGCCAACATCCAGAATGCCCCCTTCACGAAAATTTCATGCCCCCGAACGGTTCCCAGAGTAGATAGTGTAAGTAGGTGCATTTATGGAAGTTGGAACGAACTCTTCTCCTGTCAATATTACAACCACTTCTGCTACTGCTAGCAATCTAGGCCTTCGTTAAACCTGACATGTCTAACTTCGTTGTAAGTTAGTTCAGCTTTACCAACTACTAGGCTACTAATACACGGTACTCTTTCCACGACTTTTTACTTTGCGAGAGACTTCTGACACGCTGACGGACTAGGGTAATCGCGTACAGAATAGCGGTGCATCCTTCGTTTTTCGTGTAAAACAAAGAAATGTGCTCGAAAAACAAATACACTTTCCTACCTGAAGAAAATACAGTTGTTACAAAGAAAAGCAGGCATATACTTCTAAAACAGGTTTCCATCATCGGATTGGTGCCTTGTATTGTAATGGTAGAGCTCCTTACGAATGAGGGATATGGCAAACGTATGCCTGCAGAACGTTTCTTGGATTGTGTAATTGCCATAGCCTTCCCTACTCGTCATACATTGATATATGACGTCATCATAACAAGCTAGGCTCCACCCATCGAGTTCTCAGAATCCAGTGTATCAGCTCACGCCAGTTTTCCGGCCTACTCCAGTTTTTTCTCTTTTCATCCTTCACGTACGGAAATATGGGAAGAACATGCAAAAGAAAAAAGATCCATCTCGGAAATTATGGACGACTTGAATTGACTCGTCAAAGTGACAAAAATCTGAAATTTGACGGGATGAGAAATCTCGTCAAAATGGCAAAATTCAGAAAATTGTCATTTTGCCGAGTATGGACATCTCGTTAAAATGGCAAAATTATGAAAAATAACATTTTGCCGAGATTGAACAACTCGTCAAAATGGCTTAATTCGTAAGTTGTCATTTTGCCAAGATCTAACTTGTCGAAATGACAGTTTTCCACATCTTGCCATTTTGACGAGATGTCCAAACTCTGCAAAATGGATAATTTTCTGAATTTTGCAGTTTTGACGTGTTGGCCTAACTTGGCAAAATGACAGTTTTCTGAATTTTACTATTTTTGACGAAATGCTTAATGTAGGCAAAATATGACAATTTACAGAATTTTGAGATTTTGATCAGTTGGCAAAATGGTAAAATCAGGAATTAAACGATTTTGAAGAAAGGTTGTAACTGGTTGGCAAAATGGCAATTTTCAGATTTTTGTCTTTTTGACGAGTTCTTTAAATCGTCCAAATTTCAATTTTACAAAAAATTGTCATTTTGCCGAGATGTATATTTTTTCTTCTTTTGCATGTCTCCTCTACGCTTCCATGTTTACGGATATCAGGCTTTAGCATACATGAAATGACACAAGGAACACATCAAACAAGCATCTTCATTATCATTAAACCACCAAAATGACGGAATCATGCAAAAGAAACAGCAAATAATTATATCAATCAGCCATGCTGAAAAAGTCATATCTTTAGAGAGATGTGAAGACTGAAGAGTCCTAGTCCCGACTTTCTGGGTGTTTTTTTTTTTTTTTTTTACTGAGTGGCGATCGAGATCACTGCCACAGTTTCGACACCACGAATACCTTATGAATGGAATTCAGTAGGGAGTCCGTTCTTCACGAAAAGGGAACCATCAGGCTCGGAGGAACTACCAAAACAAAAAATGCTGGAGGGGCTAAGTATCGGCAGGACTTAGGGTTCCTGTATGGAGTATAGGAACCCTAGCAAGACTATAAGCGAAGCACCACCACTGATGTCGTACAAGAAAATTTTGGCTTCCCCCGACCCCGATGGCCCTGATGGGACTAGCGGTATTACAGTTGAGCTGAAATTTTTGACCAGCCTTGAAATATCTTGTCTGCATATCTCAATTCAAGTGATAAAAATCGATCTATGAACAGTGGTAGTACATATCAGTTGGCTTTAAAAAAAAAATACAGGGATCATTATGAATTACGCTTCTACTTCATTTTCTCTTTTACTTGGCAATTATTTGGCACTGAACAAATAGACGTACTTGAACGTTTTTTTCGTTATGGGGCTGAGATGTTTCAGGTCCGTATGCAGCTTAATCAGAGAAAGGAGGGGGGGGGGGGGGGATTGATTTACCACAAGTGGAATATTTACGCGACAATCATGACCAACAAATTAAAACTCATATTATATTAGTATTATTATATCATATTATTATTATTATTATTATTATATATACTTATATTCTGCTAGCGTAGGTCTACTGCATGTCATAGGCTGAGCGGGCCTGTATTTTACCTGAATTTTATTTGTTACTAATTTACGGAACTCAGTCCAAGAGAAAATGTGGACAAAAGGTAAACAGAAAGTACCCGGACACCGTCAGATGATGGGGGGGGGGGGGAGGGGGAACACATATTGTCTATATTACAATGACATCTGCAGTATCCATCCAAGATTTTCACCCGGGAGGGGGGGGGGGAGATATCGCCTGCGTGTATGTAGCCATTTGCGCCCGTGCACGTTGGCAGGAGTGTACTAGCAATATTTTGCACTACAATTCGACAGATGTCCGGAAAAGGCACTTGCCTGATCTCCAGGACTGCATGTATCGAACGGCATTGAAATAGGGATCTCGTGTCTGCAATTTCTTAATTAATGAGAAAAGCAACATTTTATAAAAAAAATGTTAATAATTTGGACTGCTCTTATCTGGAATATTTATGCCATCGTAATTTCTAGAAAAAAGTTTATTCAAGATTTCTTACTTTCTAAAGATAACAGTTTTTCATTTTAGAGACATTTTTAACTACCATGTAACGAAAGACAATCCCTGGTGCAATATTTTGCATCTTTTGCAGTCATTTTTTTTCAAGAAATTTTAGTTCTAGAAATGTTATCCCAACAATTTCTACTCTCTGGCGGTAACAGTCTTTACTTGGTTGCTGCAACTGTCAACGATTGCATCACAAACTAGTAGAGCTAGTTCTTTTTGTAACTGATACCCACCTTGATGAAAAAAATGTAAAAAGCATAAAAAGCATGCTCTAGATGAGTGATGGTTGGCTTGGTAGAGGCAGTCTATCCGTAACCACCGAGTTAATTAAGTCACGTGACCCGTTCTCTAACATTCTCGCTTACACTGGAAAATCTCAACGAAGGCATGTCGCGGAACTAGACTGACGTGATGGCCAACTGTTTGTTGAATAATGCAAAATGATACTTTTTAACCATGTCCCGTAACACCAAAATTACGAAGTTTAATTGATACAACAACCTATCATCAACAATTTGCAGTGCGTTTTGTATATACTGCATGTAGCCTGTACACATACGAGTAGTCGCCGGTGGTCGCCAACTTGCCATCTTTTTATGTTGCCTAAATAGTCCTGACATGCACATGTATATGGGGAAGGAACTGATTCGTCTTATAATTGCAAATATTCTTTATGGTACAAAACTGACATCAGTGGGAAGGAGATAAAATTTTCTTCTGTATTGCTATAACTGAGTGGTTTTGCAACGTCTCGATGTAATGATAGATAATTTTAAGAGATGTTGGAAAAACATTTATAGACCTTTCACAAGAAGGGTAAAAAATCGTACTTTTGAACAAAAATCGTACTTTTGAACAGCAGCTGCTTCCCGAAGTGGCCATCAGCAATATTTTTGTTTTTGTTTTAGCAAATAGTTTTCATGATTGTAATATTTTGATAGTTTCTACATGTTGAGATATTATGCTTGAAAATCACGTATTTTAGTTCATTAGCACTCAAAACCCGATGACGTCACGAAACGTCATGTATAAAATACAAGAGAAGGAAGCTGTTTATGTGTGGTTGCGGGTAGACTGGGCCAGAGAAGTATTCCAGAGAAAAGTTCTGAATATGCAGCGGGGGGCTACTACTTATCTAAAACGTTACCACCAAGTGCACTGGCGTCTATTCGATTTTGGAAGTGAGGGTATAGGGCGGCCGGGTAGTGTTTAGTTCAAAATGCTGGCCAAAAATACCTCATAGACTTTTGCAAGAAATTGCATACAGTATTTCTGGCATTGTAAATTTCAGCTAAGTTTCCTTTTTTTTTTTTAGAACACATGTACACTTCCACTAAGTTGCTTTGTATATTATTTGTGTCACGATCAGGTATCAAATAATAGGTTCGCCAACGTGTCCCCTTCACTCACTGATACTATAGTGGCATCCTTGAAGGAATTTTTTTGGGTCCTTTGCTGTTTTTGATTTACCCGTTGCGTGGGGCAAGTTTTGATCGCTGACGATCAAAACTTGTCCTGTATGGAAATTATCACTGCATAAACGGTTAAATGCCAAACCCTCAACACAACATCTGAAAAGTGGCAGTAGCTCGTTCTCACCCCACTAAAGGTCAACTTTCGAGACTTGCTAAGTTATAGTCCTGAAAGTTTATGCATGTCAAATTACCAGTTCACCTGGCCAACTAGGACTTTAGGAGTTACCACATTTTAACGAACATTGGTCAACAAAGCTAACGATACTCTCAGAATAATCATAGGAGAACTTCCACATATCTTGATTTTGAAACTTTGCTAGTGTACAAAGCAATTGTCAGTTTAGTTTAGTATTTGATTATTTTTCACATAGTATACTGATCTGTCAGTATCAGTACAGTCTTATTGAAGGTGTTAATTTGGTTGTGTCCAAGAAGTTGCTTTACATTTCCTGTCATTGGAGTCGATTTGGTATTGAAAGTGTGTGTGTGTGTGCGTGCGTGCGTGTGTGTGTGTGGAGTGGGGGGGGGGGGGGGGAAACACCTGGCCTAATTTTTTAATAAAAGTGGTGTAATCCATGGTGTAAGTCGGTGGAAAGAAAACCAATATGTGCTCTAAGCTGCATGTATCCAGCCTTAAACAGAGATCTCATGTCTGCAATTTCTCAATCCTGAGGAAATTCTATATATGACAAAAATGTATGGTGGGCCGCTAGCGTTTATGTACCCTATAACGGGAACACGAAGCGTGCCAGCAAATCTATGTGATGTCTGGGATATAATGAATTTACACCATCAAATAAACTTAACAAGACCATGGATTGTCATTGCCAACAACTGTCCTCTCATCGTAAAATTTTACGTCTGATATTTATAATATATACAATGCAATCACCGTCTATTACGGAATTGGTTCGCGGTTCCCATGGTAGAACACTGTCTTCATCACTGCAGGACTTGTTTGAAGTTTGCACGAATTAAGTCTTTTTTTTTAGTTTGTGTTTGTGCCTAGTCCCCAGCCCTTCTTATAGGTCGCCTCATCAGCCATCTAGGCACCCGCCACTGTAGAGAGCTCTGGGATTGGGTATTTGCTCCTTCATGCCACTCTTCTGCTGTCACCTAAGCAGTAACAATAACTGGTAAGTGCTCGATGCAGAACAACGTCCGAAGCACATCGCGTTGAAAGGTTATTCTTTCGCTTAAATCGTCATATTCAGCGCGAAGAAGATACCATAAACTAAACTAAACTATAAACTAAACTATAAACTTAACTAAACTAAACTAAACTTAACTTAACTTTACTTTACTTACTTAACTTAACTTAACTTAACTTAACTTAACTAAACTAAACTAAACTAACTTAACTTAACTAACTAAACTAAACTTAACTTAACTAAACTAAGCTAAGCTAAGCTGGGCTAAGCTAAGCTAAACTAAGTTAAGCTAAACTAATCTAACCTAAACTAAAATAAAATAAAATATAAGCTAAACTATAAACTAAACTATAAACTAACCTAAACTATAAACTAACCTATAAACTAAACTAAACTAAACTGAACTGAACTGAACTAAACTAAAATAAACTAAACTTAACTAGACTAGACTAAACTAAACTAGGAAAACTACAAAAACTACGAAAACTACGAAACTCAAAATTAAGACTGCATAGATACTACTACTTTCAAGCCTGCTAAATGCATTTTTCAGCTCGCCTGAGAGGTCCTTATTTTTTTTAATTTTCTGAACGCTGCCCAGGCCAACTGGTCGTGGCGCTTCGCTTATAATCTCCCGGATAAATCTCACTCCACTTAAAATTTAGCAATCCTAGGATTGTGATATCCCTCCATTCCAGAAAATCATGAGTACTAAACTGGGCCCAGGGCAGCTTATGCCCCCATCCATATTACATTCACCTTCCACATCAAGCAAGAACCTAGTAACCTTGAAAACATTTGGGGAAAACTTCATAATCTTTGCCCACGGCCCTGGAAAATATCATAGGTTTGCCAATGACAGTACGGTCAGTTCATTGTACTCACCAGTGCAGTACGCCAATTTCATATTGTGCAGGCGTTACCTTTGTGTCGGACTGTACGGTTGCAAATATAAGGATAATGCCACCGCTGTTATCGCATGTGAGGTGAATTAATGTACTAGAAGTATACTTCCACGGTATTAGCACCCAAACCAGCCCGTACTGACGTTTTAGACTAAAGGTAAATGGTTTTCAAAAAAACTATGACATTCTAAGGAATAAAGCTCACATCTATTTTTTCGAATAGCATGCAAGTTAGTGCCAAGTTTATTGCAACAAAGATTCAGAGTAAGAAACCATTTCGTTGATGTCGTGAAACTAGTACTAAAGGCGTAATTAGTGCTAAACGTATTGCTGTAACTGACTTGAGGTTCTTCCCAGTGTCAGGGATTTCCAAGTTTTGCTAGACTTTTTCATAGGAGGCCAGGCCAAGATGATAAATGCTGTACTGACAGTTAAGATTTGATTTCCTTGTAGTAATTCATCAATTTTCCCTAAAGGTACTACGTCCATATACAAAGTATAAGACTGTAGGTATCTGTGTGTGTGTGTGCACAACTCCATCCATACTATTGTTGCATAACGTTACATTGAGATTAGGTGAGGTACAGTATACCCAATACCGACGATATACAATGTTAGAGATGAAATTAAACAGCCAATCCTCAGATGATATCATACATGATACCGTTTCATCAGAGGAACAAACCCTAACCATTATGGGATGTCGCGAGATCACCTCATGACTCATGTTCCATCATGCAGGAGGTGAGGACAGTGTGGTGCTGAATCTAGTAATAAACAGTGTGTTGCTGGGAATGAGTGGATGACTGTTGGGTGACTTGCTTCAAGTGTTCAAAATTGTTCATGGTGTTGATATTGTTTTCAATGAATTTTTTTCAGTGGTGTAATTCAAGGCGTTGTCATGGTCACAGATTTAAGTTCCAAAGATGCAGTGTGTAATGATTTAGGACAGATGAGCGACGATTGCTGTTTTATTCTAACGGTTTATTTCTGTCGTACTGATCTGTTTCCATGTGCAATAAACAAGATGGCCGATTCCTTACAAAATTAAAGAGGGCGGTATTAACTTTTAACATATGAAGATTTCGGTAGACCAGATTTAATATTGAACGCCAAACACTACATCCCTCCCCTTTTAGTTATAATGATCTAATTTCCTCAGTGAGAATACTATGGTGATGAGTTTTGTTTTTTGAAAGAATAAATGTAAAATGACAGTTCTGTCAAGCAGTGCATGCAATAAACAAAATTGAAAAACAAACAAAATAAAATTTTGCTTCTCATGCAGGAGTCCTGTCATTTCTGAAATGTACAGTCCTTTCAGCACTCTGTGTGTTTAGAAAGTTCACAGTTCACACTTCTGTTATCAACCTTTTCGGTGGTTTCACCTTTCGCTGTGAGCATCGTAGTTCACTGGGAGTGTCTTTGTTGCTTTCTGAGATCTCCTCGGGTTGCGCTTCTGGTTCGCTAAGGTTATTTTCAACGCGTTTAAGAAATGAAGAGTTTCGCGTGATTACCGAACTACTTTCCCTTTCTGCGGTTACACAACTTCCCTTACACTTTACCACTGTCAATGGGTTAGGATCATATGGCGTGGAAAGCATATTCTGCTTTTTCTGTTTCACTAGTACTGTGTCACCAATAGCTATGTTCGAATCGCGCGTATGCAGAGATTTGTCCGCGTTTACTTTCATTTTTAGCTTCATCTTTGCGTCGCGTTCCCGAAGGTCGAAATCGCTAGGCTCATTCGTAGCTGCTGGAAGTGTGGTTGACATTTTTCTCCCATACATCAGTTCGAATGGCGAAACATTTGTTGTGCTATGAGACGTAGCTCTATATTGTCGAAGAAACTTACAAAGTTCTTGCTTCCAGTTTTTCTTTTGCACGACTGATGCTCGAATACATTTTACAAGTGTGCAGATGAAACGTTCCCCCTCACCGTTGGCACGGGGCCAAAGCAGCGTGCACTTCCTATGCTTGAAACCGAGATAGTCTGCAAATTTAGCAAAGTCCTCAGAGTTCATAGGAGGTCCATTGTCATTACGTAAGATTTTAGGAATACCATGTCTCGAGAACACTTTATCTAGTTCTGGAATCACAGTTTTTGCTTGTAGGGACGGTACAACTATCACTTCCGGATAACAAGTGTAATCATCCACTACTACCATAATATATTCCCCTCCTGCAAAAGGTCCTTTAAAATCCATGGAGACGGATTCCCATGGAGCACTTGGGAGTTCTGTCATTTCAAAGGTTCCGGTGGGGCTGGAGTAGGGGTCACAATTTTGCATGTCAAACAGCCTTTTACTTTTTGTTCCACAGCCCTGTCTATTCCAGGGAACCAAACTTTCTCGCGCAAAAGTTGTTTTGTCTTTACGATCCCCTGGTGTGATTCGTGTGCTAAATCAATAGCTTGATCGCGGAGTGAAGTTGGAAGTACAATGCGTGTGTCCCTGAAAACAATACCACCAACTACAGAGAATTCATTTCTCAAATGTTTGAAACCGCGAACATTTTCACCGTCCCAATCTCCTGATTTGAGTGCTTCACACAGCGCTTGAATTTCGCTATCGTGCTTTGACTCCCTTTGAACTATCTCAAATTTCATCTCTTTTGGTATTGCGTTGCTGCAGACATAATTTATGTAATCTTTACGGGCTCGCTGGCTCGGGACTGATACCGTGTGCAGAAAACACATGTCCAAAATAAGCAACCTTTGTTTGTGCTATTTTACACTTGTCGCGATTTAGGCGTGCTCCACATTCTGCCAAGCGCTGAAATACCCTACGCAGGTTTTCGCTGTGCTCCTGTTCCCAGCTCCCATAGACAATAATATCGTCCGAAATATTTATTACCCCAGGTAACCCTGTTAGCATGTGACATACAGCTTTTTGGAATTTCTCACTCGCTGCATTAACTCCAAACATTAAGCGTTTATATCTGAGCAGTCCTAAGTGTGTTGCAAAAGTTGTAATGTACCTACTTTCCTCATCAAACTGATGATAACCAGCACTTAAATCTAACGTGCTGAACACAGTAGCACCGTTTAATGCGCTAATTAGTTCATCGACTGTGGGCAGTGGAAAACGTTCACGCTTTATGGCCTTATTGGCCTCCCTCATGTCCACACAAATACGCACCCCGCCATTTTTCTTTGGGGGAGTGACTATTGACGATACCCAGGGGGTTGGACCCTGTACTGGCTCAATGATATCTTCGTCAAGGAGACGTTTAATTTCTTTGTTAACATCCTTTCGTACATGAAATGGTACAACTCTCATTTTCTGAGTTTTGGGTTCTATATTTGCGTCTATGTGTAACTTAATCGTCTCCGTATTGATTTTGCCTATCCCTTCAAATAGTTCTGCAAATTGTGAAACCAAGTTTGACCCTACACTTTTTGCTATGTGTAATAACCCTAAGTTTACACTTGTTTCATAGCACAGAAGATTCCCCCCAAATCCATCTACAACACAGAATCGAGTTTCAACTGATTTCCCATTATCGGTGTTCACTATCGCCCTTATTTCTCTGAGGGTTGGAAGTGGTGTTTGGGAGTTATATGCAAAAAGACTGGTCTCACAAGGTCTAAGGCAGTTACCGGGTGCCCCGATTTCATTTTTAAGTTTTTGAAATGCCTTTTTGTCTATTATGTTGATGCTAGCTTGTGAATCGATCCCCATTCTTATTTTAGTTCCAGCTATCTCTACTACTGCATGATGGTAGAGACTCAAGTTTAGTGGCATTTGTAGCGAATACATAGTCACTTGGCTCTTCATAAACCTGCCGAACTTTGTTATCACTAGGCCTACTCCTACAATACTTTGCAAAATGGTTTGGCTTACCACAATTGTGGCAGTCCTTGCCCTTTGTGGGGCAATCTCCTTTGTGAGGATATACGCCTCCACAGTTTTGACATTTGTTGTTAGCTGGCCTAGTTTTGTTACTTGTTTGTTGGCTTTTATTTGGCCTAACATTAGGTCCATTTGAAGACTTACTTTTTGTATTGCTTTTGTCTGTTTTGATAGCGTGTGCTGTGTCGTTCTGTCTTTCCCTTTGAGTTTGAAGTTGGGCTGTGTTGCTCATCGCTATATCCATTGCTATTTTTACTGCTTTGTCAAGCACGAGGCTCTGTTCCGACAGTAATCGCTTCTGGATTTGTGGGTTAATAAGGCCACACACAAGACGATCCCTTAGGGTTTCCGCTAGATGACTTCCAAATTCGCAAGTTGACGCTAATTTACAAAGCTCTACGAGATATGCAGTGATTGTCTCGTCAGATCGCTGTTCTCTTTTGTGGAAACGGAAACTTTCTGCTATTATCAGTGGCTTAGGCGTGAAATAGTCATTTAACTTGTCCTTCAGCTGTTGATACGTTAGTTCTGTTGGTTTTTCCGGCTCACATAAGTTCTTCAGTAGTTGGTACGTTGACTGTCCAATAACAATAACAAACGCTGAAACCTGTTTGTTATTGCCTGTCCCGTGAACGTTGAGATAAGCTTCAAACCTCTCCAAATACGAGGTCCATTCTCACGGTTCCCCTGAAAAATCGTCAATTTTCCCTATCATTGACATGTTCAAGAAATTGATCCCATCTTCGTCGCCAGAAAAAATGTAATGATTTAGGACAGATGAGCGATGATTGCTGTTTTATTCTAACGGTTTATTTCTGTCGTACTGATCTGTTTCCATGTGCAATAAACAAGATGGCCGATTCCTTACAAAATTAAAGAGGACGGTATTAACTTTTAACATATGAAGACTTCGGTAGACCAGAATTAATATTGAACGCCAAACACTACACAGTGTAGGCTGGATGAATGAAAGTATTTCTTTTTGCAGAGAGTCGTAGCTGAATGGAATGGCCTCCCAGAGTCTGTGGTAATGTCTAAGAGTGTTAATGTCTTTAAGAATGCACCTGATAAATAGTTTTGGCAGTGTGGGAGATTCTAAATGTTATTGTTTGGGATTTTATTTTGTTTAAAGTTGGGGATTATCTGCTCTGTCAGGGTCTCTGTATGAGGACATTGTCCCTTCTGACCCTTTACTTACTAAACTAAGTGGATACTGTCAGAATAAATAAGTGTATGCTGTCAAAATCAATAGGTGTACTTGAAGTAGACTGACTGTGCACAGTCACATGTTAGTAAGGAAACAGCCCCGGGAATATTAAGATGTTAAGGAAGTACAGTGCAGGCATAACTGGACAACCCCTCCCCGAAGATTCTGTGACACAAGTTTCCCACATGGACAATTTCCCCCTCAGATGACTCCCCCTAATAATTTTCATCGGGGAAAGGGTATGTTAGGTTTATGATTAGACTGGGTGGGAATTGTCCAAGGGAAATTGTCTGAGTTGGGAATTGTCTGGGTGGGAATTGTCTGGGGGCGGAGGGTTTCAGAGTGGAAGTTGTCCATTGGAAATTATCTGTGTGGAATTGTCTGAGGGAGAGTTGTCCAGAAATCAGGTGCAGGGTTGGAAGTCAATAGTCTGATCGTATGAGACAAGTAAAAATCTTGTTGCGGATAAAATCCACTAACTAGTGCTGGTTGTCTGATGGACAATAACTTTCTGAATCAAACTTCCCCCATTAAAAGTAGTAATAGTTAATATCAGCCTCCATTTACATGAAACAAAAGAATAACATCTAGCAAGCATGTTGCAATTATTTGTTTTGTTGTCCTGTGTGTAGCTCGTCATTGCAGACACATGCAGTCAATGCTGGTCTTGGCCTCAAAACCTCTGGCCTGAAGTGGCCTGAAAGCCTCGAGGCCACCATACAGTACATAGTGTTACAAGCCTCTGTTCAAGGCCAGCCTTGGCCTTGGTTTGCCATAACTCAACTACAGCACTGAATTTGCAGATGGATGTACAGTAGTACGCTGTAATGTACAGCAGCTTGCAATTACCAAATCTCAGGGCACTTGTGCAACATTGAGAGACGTGACTGCTACTGAAGTTGAAAACAGTGTGTGTGTAACCCATTATATGTGCACCTTATATAAAAGAAAACAAGTTTGACTCAAATAAATTATCAAAGCAATGGATGTTGTTTACCTGCAGATTCAAGGAATCGTTGCTGGTGGTATTTCACTGGATCAATAAAGAATGAATCATTACACTGCAAACATTTAAGTTAGGTGGTTATTGGAGACATGAAGAAATTTCATAATTTTCGGTCCTTGTATAGAGGGTTTGACATACAGCACTTGGTAGCTTGCCACAACAAAATAAAAATTAAAAAGAACTGGTAGGTTTATTAGACATTTCTAATGCAGTGTGTTGCAGGTTTTAGGTTACATGAGCAGATGAGCTAAATATGCATGCAAAGGAGAAGAGATGTGTTTTGAATTACTTTGGATGTATTAACATGTTGCAGAATACCCTTGTCTAAATCAAAACTGACATTTGTCTCTTTTTCTGACAGGTTGCTTACAGTATTTCCAACAATTGTGAAAATGGCAGATGATGCAGAAAACTATATCAATGATGTAAGTTCAACTGGGCTTCTGTTTCACCATGTTTTTCAACTATTTTATACTTGTCAGCATCCTCACTGCCTGTGCAGTTTGGTATCACAGCAATCATTTGTATCCAACTGGTCTCGGTGTCCTTCCAAGATTACCACTTAGTATGATGAGGATGATGTTTTGCAAACAACCTTATTTTATCCTATCCTTTTCAAGGTTACATAGAATTCCTAACGAAATGTAGACGATACCTCAGGTAGAGTTCTATGTTTAAGAATTTATGTATCTATCTTGCATAGACGGTGTATCAGATTTTGCAGTCACTTAACTTTGCATAATCTTCAGCTTGTGAAGTTGAATGGGACACATATGGTATTTGTGCATGCTGTAAGGTGTCAAACATTTTTTTCTCTATTTCAGGCTAGCGTGGAAAGTATGTGGGCCATGCAGGCATTTGATCATTGTGAGACACACATGAACGTGAGTACTTTATCATGAATACTCCCTGAGGGGAGGACATAAAAGAGGACTTAAAATTATGAAGTGTCATCTTAACGAACCTGTGCTTTAAATGTTGCAAGTAACAAACTTATCTGACAAAATGAAGTGTATGTGGGGATTTTGAGAAAAGTTGTGATGACAGATAATGCAGTGTATGCAGTAAATGTTAAGGGTGATTGCTGAGCTTTTAAAAAAATGTTTGTTTTATTGACTCATGTTTCAAATTTGGCAAACTCATGCAAAAATATGAGGGCTCTTGACTGGGGGAATACTTTTCCACGGGGTTGCATCTGTATGAACCACTCATTTCATATACTGTAACAAAATCATCATGCTTCTTGTGTAGTATTTTGTGCGAATTAACTTCCACATATTATCATGAGTCACTGTTTCTTTGCATGTGTTCCATTATTTTTGTGGTAAACGCTACACAATCAAAAATTATTCCCGAGTAGACATCCTCACTTATTGAAAGACAGATATACTGTCCAAGTGCTTGATGCTAGTCACATGTGAATTTTAATTTATCCTTCTGAATGTACAGTGAAGTTTGTTAGCTTGTTTCCTTGCTTGTTATGATGATTGTTTATTTTTATTCCTTCAGCTCATATCGTCTGTTGATTCAAGACTTTTGAAGCTAAGCGATAAAGATGATGTCATCTTGCAAGATTTCAAGAATAGTTTTCCAAACTTTGAAATACGTGTGGTTAACGAAGACACCCTGAAGGGCCCATCTGCTAAAGTTGTAAGTTCTTGATCTGTAAACACCCTTCACTTTTTAGGACCAACCCCAGGTTACCTTTGTTGAAGAGGGCTAAATTTTAACATTACAGTGACACCTCATAGATAACATGTGGGTACCCATATGACATCGTGTGGTTGCTATACAGAAAGACAGCATATAAGATAACAATAGATTTTAGAACATTCTGTGACACTTTAACCTTCTTTAAAATTAAATGTTGTCAAGGGAAATTTGGGTCACCTTTAACATTGATGACAAACACACCTTGCCTTCATTGAAAATTCACTTGCATTGCATTTGCCTCTCTGCTGTTTGTCAATTCATAGCCTGAAATTGCTTGTACTGTTACTCTTAATTGACTTAATTTTGCAAATTGACAGGCTTCTTTTTCTTTCGTCATGAAACACTTTAAAGCGTTCTTTTTTTGATTCCTTGCCGAAGGCAGAAGGAATCTATGCGATGGTGATGTCGTGTGTGTGTGTGTGTATGTGTGTGTGTGTATGTGACACTTCTTGTAAACACGATATCTCAAGAAGGGTAACCATGACTGATGTCATACTTGGTGTGTGGGTTGGTCATATTGAGTAGATGATCCCTATTGTTTTTGGTGGAGGTCAAAGGTCATTTGGGGTCACCAGAGGTCAAAATGTGAAAACCTTGTAAACACGATATCTCAAGAACGGTAACTGTGTCTGATGTCATACCTAGTGTGTGGGTTAGTCATATTGAGTAGATGATCCCTATTGTTTTTAGTGGCGGTCAAAGGTCATTTGAGGTCAGCGGAGGTCAAACTGGAAAAACATGGTAAACATAATATCTCCAGAAGGGTAACTGTGACTGATGTCATTCTTACTGGGTAGGTTGGTAATATGAAGTAGATGATTCCTATTGCTTTTGGTGGAGGTCAAAGGTCATTTGGGGTCACCAGAGGTCAAAATGTGAAAACCTTGTAAACACGATATCTCAAGAAGGGTAACCATGACGGATGTCATACTTGGTGTGTGGGTTGGTCATATTGAGTAGATGATCCCTATTGTTTTTGGTGGAGGTCAAATGTCATTTGGGGTCACCAGAGGTCAAAATGTGAAAACCTTGTAAACATGATATCTCAAGAAAGGTAACTGTGTCTGATATCATACCTAGTGTGTGGGTTAGTCATATTGAGTAGATGATCCCTATTGTTTTTAGTGGCGGTCAAAGGTCATTTGAGGTCAACGGAGGTCAAACTGGAAAAACATGGTAAACATAATGTCTCCAGAAGGGTAACTGTGACTGATGTCATACTTACTGTGTGGGTTGGTAATGTGAAGTAGATGATCCCTATTGCTTTTTGTGGAGGTCAAAGGTCATTTGAGGTCACCAGAGGTCAAAATGTGAAAACCTTGTAAACATGATATCTCAAGAAGGGTAACTGCGACTGATGCCATACTTGGTGTGTTTGTTGGTCATATTGAGTAGATGATCCCTATTGTTTTTGGTGGAGATAAAGGTCACTTGAGGTCACCCTGAGTCAAACTGTGAACACATTGTAAACACAGTATCTCTAGAAGGGTAAGTGTGACTGATGTCATACTTGGTGTGTGGGTTAGTCATATTGAGTAGATGACTCCTATTGTTTTTGTGGAGGTCAAAGGTCGTTTAAGGTCCCCCGAGGTGAAAATTTTCTAGCATATTATCTCCAGAAGAGTTATGTTGACTGATGTCATACTTGATGTGTAGGTTCCCCATACTGGGTAGGTGATCCCTATTGCTTTTAGTGGACGTCAAATGTCATTTGAGGTCACCAAAATAAAGGTTATTTGGGTTAAAGGCTTATTAAAGGTGTTTCAAGACCAGTAACTGCAGTTGATCTCATACTTGTCATGTGAATAATTCATGCTTGTTATAATATAACCATGTGGCAAGGAATCACAAAGCCTTTTGGCTTTCTGGTTTCTTTGACAGTTGGTGTTTTTAGTATTAATGTGTCCTTAATATTCCTGTGAGGACATACTTTACAGTACATACTCAGTGTGTAACTACTTTAAGTAGTTATGTATTCAAGCAGTTAAGTAGCAGGAGTGAGACTGAAAGGGGTTTGGCAGGTTTTAAAGACAGGCTTTGAAGCCTTGTTCTAAAATAGCTCTGTTTGGGCCAAATAACCAGGATCGGTCTGAAGGCCGGCACTTGAAAAGCGATGTTCTTAACAGGCATTTGTTTCCTTGTGTTGACAGAAATGGAGAACTTTTTGCAATAAATATAAAGAAGATATAGAGGACTTTAATCAAGGATTGCTCTTGAGAATTGACTGCACTAAAGATTACTCAGAAGAGAATACTATTTTTGGTGAGATATCTAAAGTTTTCCTGATTTTATTAGCAGCATTCTTAATGAAATATTTTGATGTAGCAAAAAGTGCTAAAAAAAATTTGATTCTGTACAGAAATTTTTCATGTTGTGTCGTAATTTTCCTCTCAATGAATTCACTGATTTTCAGCTGCTGGTGCACAGCTCTTGATGATCTTTGTGCTTGACATGGAGATGCTGATGTTTTCATAGCTTTTGATTTACGTTTTTTTCTCTGAGATTAATTAGTGACAAATTTGTCCATTTCTGACAAAGCAATGTGGTGTGTGTTGTTACTTCATTCTGTTGCTGTTTTTCTGACTTGAGACAAACAAACTACTGTGCATCCCAGCAATTGCTTTGTACTTCAAGAAGTACATGAAAGTAGTGCAAGGAAGTGTGGTGCACTTGACAATGTGATACTGGTTGTTTTGAATGCTGCTCATTTTCAAACTGTGTGCTGCTTTGTCCTCTCTTAAAACGTATGGTCGCAGTTCGCTGACTTTCAAATTGTGTTTGATGCATCCAATTGTCAAAGACAGACTCTTTTTCCGTTCTCTTTGAATCAGTCACCAAAATCCAGTTTCTCGCTATCGAGATTGCACGGAATAGACAAGGCTTGAACTTGCCTCTGTGGAAGGCCAAGAGGAAAGAACCTCAAGAAAGCGAAACTGCAACGAAGAAAGATGAAAAGACAAACCACAGCGACGACAGGAGTAGTTGACGTAGTGTGCATGATTGAGCAACACTGATGAACAAAACATGAACCAACAGCAAGCCGTGTTTGTGTTTGTGAAGGGAAAAAGTTATTGCTGAACAATAAATGCAGGCACATGTATGGCCATTAGAAGGAAGTTTACTTTAAGAACCACATTTGCTGATATAGGTAACTGTCATGAATTAAAGACTGACAAATGTAAGGACAACCTGCAGTGTTTCATTGGTAATGAACATTTGAACTGAGTCATAATGGACTCCTTGATGTCAAATGGAAGTGCAGTCTCTCCTTTAGCTGCAACTATTTTAGACCATACAATAAATTTTCAAAGAAAGACAGAGCAGAATTGTGACGTGTACATTGTTTATATGTCAAAGATGAGCAATGACTATTAGTCACTATGTGTACCACTCCCTTTTGTCTTGACAGTGCTGAAGAGAGAGGACATCAAAATGTTGTTATGCTGACAATTATAGATAAAAGGAAATGTCAAAAGTTAAAATTGGTGTCTTTGACATGAAATGCAGCTAAGGAAAACTAGGCACTTGGTATGTCTCATTTACTGTGTTATTATTTGCCACCTCAGTGGGAAGGAATGATAGCATGGTGGTAACATGACCTAAGGTGATCATAAACTACACTTTTGTTTAATTATGTTGAGAAAAATAAAATTTTAATGACTACCTTTAAGATGTATTGCACAGAAGAAAAAGAAAGTAAGAAAGAAGGGATGGATGACTCCAAAATTCCCAGTTGGCAACTCACTCTATATTATATAATATTATCTTGGGAAGTGCTTTTTATTTGTGCTTGGATCTGCCACTTCATGTGACATCCTCCTGCAGCAATGTCAAATGACCTTTCACATTGCTGATGTCCTACTTCGCTTTTGGTGTCAAAGGTCTTTGTACTGTATGTCACAGAGGTGAACCGTGAAACGTTGGAAACATTACAAATTGTGGCCGTCAAGAAGGCTCAAGAAGAAAAGTTACTTGCATAAAGCTAAAACTTGGAGTAGTGGGAAAAAAAAACTGCCATTTCGACCACATAGTAGACATGAATATAGCTAATGAAATTGATCTATGATGATATGTGTCAGTTTTTGTGAATGCTTCATTAGCGTAATATATTTCTCAAATTTGGAAATTGCAAATATGGTTACCTCATGAAGGAAATTTTCGGCATAAATACTCATTGTCAGTAATATTACCCATCATATCATTGGAAGATTTCTAAGTTTTCAATTAAATTCCAGCAAATATCAAATACTTATCCATGATATCTCAAGAACCCATCAGTCCTCATGTCCTTTATTTTTATTTCAACAATGGTCCAAATGTAATTCAATCTTGCATGAAACAGCTAATCACCCACGGCAAGGTGTCACTTCACCACTTGGACTTTTTTCCTTCTTTTTTTTTTAGCTCATACCAGCATAGTGATACTAATTATAAGTATTGTTATTTGATTGTAGCTTTCAAATTTTCAAAAATGTTTCTATAGATCAAACTTCCCGCACGGTTTGTGCTCATGTTTATGAAATTCTGCAACTTGTGCTTTCCTGCAGATTCTCTTTTGTCCTGTCAATGTGGTACTCCAGTGATACTCCATTAGGGTTCCTATGATTTGACAAATAATACGTAAATGGTTCATTCAGGTGGTTGAGATATGAGTTTCTGCACCATTGGTACTCTTGTTGGACCCTTTGCGGACTCAGGTTGTCGTGTGTGTGTATGTGACACCTGCTTGCGTATGCTCTAACTCAAAAGGGGAAACTCTGAAAACCTTTTGAAAACACGATATCTCAATTTATAAAGCTTGGTCAAAGTGTATACTTGATATATGGATGCATTATGGTAGTGGTGCCTTCTGGGTGTTCAAGATATTTTGGTCCAAGGTCCAAATTTGACATTTCACGAAATCATGGAAAATGCCTCTTCTCCAACAGATTGTATGGTATAAAGTTGAAAATATATCACATTACTACTATGGTAGAGAATTCTTCATGTTGTACAAGATTATTGGTCCCATATGGGCCATATGGACCATTTTATGAAATCATGCAAAATGTTTCTTTTCTGCATGTCTTGCTTTACAATGTGACAGGTTTTTCAAATTAGCATTGTGGGAGTGAAACCCTTTGCAGTGTTCGACAAAGACTAAATGACTTCAGTTAAAATGATCTTCACGCGTGTAACCATAGTGCTCTAAGGCGCTTGTTTTCTCGGACATTCCAGCAATTTCACAGCAATTTGTATCAGAGGCTATCAGTTATTTTTCAGTTATTTTATCACTATTCACCAATCTGCTTTTGACAAATCCTTCTCAGGTATGTGTTTGTCCCTCTAAGGTCACATTGCTGTTCTTCACATAACCATTCTTCATAAGGCAGTGAACCTACACCTACATTTGAACTGGTATATCAAACCTCAGGTCCTACAGATGCTTTTTTGCAGCAACACCATACTCCACCAAGTACTCACAGAATCCCCATAATATGCCCAATTCACGTCTTGAAAAGAACCTTTTTACATGATAGAACACGATGACGTGATAGCCAGATATACCTTAATGGTTATGGTAGGTAACTCGGGGATAAACATGTATGGCATCATGTGAGGATTGGCTGCATGATCTGTAGGAGAATTGAATATTAATTTTTTTTAAGTGATCTCATGCTGTTACAACCAGTTTCATATTTCTAAAGCCAATACTTCGGCAGTTGATAGGAGAAAGATTTTTTAGTCTCAATTGCCGACATTACTTACACGTGCATCCAGTGTCATAATCCTGGTCAAGTACAAGAACGGCACATAGTAAATAGTTGCCAGTGGTGACTTGAAACTTAAATTTCACATCATACATCCTTGTGGGTGGTAGTCCGTTTCCTACGTCAGCTGATTGGCTGAAAGCATCATAGTAAATAAATTATGACAAACTTTAACATTAGGTACCTGCATCTTTTTGTCTTTAGCTTTCTGACGACCGGCGGAGCCAAATATACAAATCAATCTGTTTGTTGAATCAATGTAAATACACATCTCTGAATTGCGGTCTTGCTCCCCGTAGAAACAAATAATGGTTATGGGCACAGTTGAAAAGCTGTATTAAGTCCATCGCTACGTACTGTCCCGCTCATTACAGAAACAAAAAAAGTAGGCTACATAGACAGTGTGGGCACAGTTAGGAAAGTGTACGTGTTCATCGACGTACCCTCTTTCGCCGCCCAGTCCAGAAACCAAAAGTCATGGCTGTGGGGACACTTGGAAAGCTGTTCGATTCCGTCGATATTCTGTTTTCGGGGATTTTATTTATCTTCCTACAAAGTGGGTCATTTAAGGCTTTCGGCGTCTTGTTTGATGATATAGTAATGGAGTATAATACCACAAATACTTACGCCGGATGGATTTTAACTTTGCAAGCATCGGCTTCATTCATTGTTGGTAGGTATTACTACGTAGCCCCGTTCCTGCCGTATTTTTCAACTTACACGGTAGACTGCAAACATAGTATAATACTGCCAATTGGGTCTCCGTGAATTTTAGTATAATGCGCATGTCCATATATAAATTAGAATATACATGCGGGATTAAATAAATCGATCAGATTATTCGGCAATGGAACAATGGAAGTCGAAGATGTCCTTACTATATATATATATATATAAATATATATATATATATATATATAAATATATATATATATATATATATACACTGATGGAAATTCCAATATCCATATATTTATATGTCACGGCTAACTTATTTAATTGAAATGTATGCATTGGAGACTTGCCGCTTTCTTTTTTTCACGAAAGCTTAATTGTATTAGGCGTAACGGGGCTGATTGAGTTGAAATCGTTTTTATTTTGTCACGGTGACGAGTTTGAAGGAAACCATGTCATGCCAATAGTTCTAATTTGCCTCAATAGTCATGTATCTCTCCGTACAGTTACTGAAAATGTGAGAAACTGTAGAACTATATGGACTGGCCTGGTTAGAACCTAATTTTAGAAAGTGGTTGGGGTGACGGATTTGCAATAAATGTCTTTTTTTTTTAACGATATTTACTCTTCTCGGCATTGTTGCCTCTGTTGTGCGTCAAATGTTCATAGTCTCATAGTTTGACAACGTAACATCAACGTGTAGGAAATACTTAAAAGATGTGAAAAATTTCATGAATTTGATTGGGACAAAAGGATCAGTTACCGTTTTAGGCATTACTTTCGATGACAAGAGAGATAATATTTTTTCATATGAATTATTTCCCCAAGTTGCCTCTGTCCCACCCTTCAAAAAAAAAAAAAAAAAATGAATAAAACATTTGGTTAAGCAGAGACTGTTAATGATGGGGCTAGTTACAATCGTGAAAACTGGCCCTTTAACTAATGGTTTTTCTTCAAGTTAAGCCGTACCCATCAAAGGCTTGTTTTGAAAAAATAATAATAAATAAATACCGTGATCGGTACTACTGAGAGGAGCATTTTAAAATTCTTCCAGATCTTTTATCTTTTATTAAAAGTCTTTAAGTGTATACCTGGGTTAGAAAATACATTCAAGGGGAACCCCGCAAAACTGGAAGTTATGTTTCAATTTCTCTCCGTATACGAACTTGGGACCTATTATCTCAATGTAATTTCCAGACAGATGTCATCTTGCTAGGTAGTTCCCTAGGTAGTTTCCTAGGTAGTTTCCTAGGTAGTTTCCTAGGTAGTTTTGGCACAGCTTGGTTTAGTTATTTCTACAACACCCCCCCCCCCCCCCGATAACTTTGTGAACAAAATAATACGGAATAACTCGTAGATGAAAGTTGGTGGCAACTTCTTTTTTACAAAATTTTGAGAAAGGTAGTCGGATTGATGATTTGTTGGACCATACCAATTGTCGAGTCAGTTGCTGACTTCAGAGAGAAATGTTCACTTGAGGGTTTCCCGATTATCGTGTACCATGTGTACTTTTGATTTTGTATAATGTATAGGCGTCCCTATTCGTTGTTTTCCATGAATACCTGGAATTAAATCAGTCTTGATCGAGAAAAGAGAGACCGATGTTTAATTGAAATGTAAATTCAATCATCAATAACTTCATTTGGCTTTTATCGATATTCATTGTCCTTTTAAAGATTTTATCACAGTCACATTTATTACCTGCATATTTCTTTCCGAGTTTAATTTGGCCACGGAGAGTTTGATCAGTACAGAGTACCTGAGACTTTAACCAAACAGCGTGGGCCTTCTTTCGCAAAAAAAAAAAAAAGAAAAAAGAAAAAAAAGATTAACTCCGAATGTGTATGATTGCGAGTAGACACCAGAGTTTCGTAATTAGCATATGTAATGACACACATTTCCAAATAATAATTAGGAAAGGTGTGTATTTGAAATTGTATGAATGCATACCGTATGACTCTGAATACACTGTGATGCCAGCTAATATCTCTCGCAAGAGAAATTACTCTTTTTTTTAAATACTACAGCGGGTATCTCTGGCTCTGTATTAGAAGGCTTTCAAAACAGAACTGTTGGTGTCATCGGTGGTTTCCTATTTGGCCTCGGATTTGTCTTGAATGGATTACTCGATCACAAAGTTTATCATCTCTTCATCCTGACTGGAGTCACAGGTTTCTTGTTGTTCCTCTCTTACAACATTTATGTCATAAGGACATGTGGCGCAGGGGAGGACGCACTGATACCTAACGTAAATTAAAAAAAAGTAACGAAAATTACCAACAAAAAAAAAAAAAAAGAAATAATAACATGAAAAATGGCAGACCTAAAATGTTAGTGGGCTACATTGAAGATATTTCCTCTCAGTGATTCACTGATCTGAAATGTCACTGTAAGGAAAACAGAATGTTGTTTAAGTGACACACGTAGTTGGCTGCTGGATGCAGTGACAGAGTATAGCGTACTGGTATTTTAGAAGTCTTCTAGGCTAATGTGAGAGTTCGTTTTGTGATGAAAGCAGCCTCAACAAACTAATGAAGAAACTTCCAGTTATGTGCAGTTCACATGAAAGTTGGTTTCAACTTCACATGTATAGGTCTTTCAAAATGTTCATTGGGTTGTCCCCAACTGGCGAGTATTGTATTCAGAGTAAGGAGGCTACCCATTATTTAGCCTAGTACGCCAAGAATAGGGCCACGTTTAGAATGATCTCTCAACTAATACATCCAACCTATTACACATTTGACAGAAAAAAGTTTGAACGAAAATAAGCAGATGATACTGTTACATACAGAAGCTTACCTAAGAAAAGTCATATAGCAATTTCAATGCCAATTAAGTTCAATGTTGAATATACACTGTGGGTATTAAAACGCAAATTATTATTATATTGCGTTTCCTCCTCACCTGTATGTTGGTATCACTTGATCAGTGTATCAAGTCAACAGTCGCCATAACGTCCATTCTGCTAGCACGCCCTCGAATTTGATCAGTTTAGCGTAGACGTCTATGAAATGGTTACTGCGGTATGTAAACCATGCGCAAAGACCACAACTGATTTAATTTATCAAACTTCATCAAGTATCCATAAAGAGTGATTACGTTTTTAGGGGGAGGCGTGCAGTATGAGCGAGTTTCTTCTGTCGGTACTTCAAGGGAAGATGACCTAATCATCACTTGATGATATCAAACTTTGGCTTCATTCTTTTGTGCGTCTATCAAAAATGATGACAATCAGCGTATTTTTTAATTACCTTTCTTTCACTTGCTAACATGTTCCAAAGGTCTCTTCAGTGTGGGATGAGGTCCTTGGAAGTCCTTTCTCTAGTTGCCAAGGAACACAAGGCAAAACGTGTCTTGGAAATATCCAATCGACTATTAGAGTGATTAGGTCATGTTTGGACTAAACAGTTTTGTCTTTCGACAACAACTTACAGTTTCTATTTCCTGTTACAGCTGTAGGAGGAGGATTGTTATACATTTCCATTGTAATGACATTCTTAGAACACTTCGACGAGGAAGTCTTTCCTGTGGCCTACTCAGTCAGGGAGTTATCTCAATATTTAGGAATAACAATCGTACCAGTCGTCGTCAATAAATTGCGAACGGCCTATGGACTCGCTGGATCTTACGTGATTATGGGGGCGTTGCTCTGGAATTGCATAATCTCAGGAGTCTTGATGAAACCGAAAAGATCATCGTCCAGATATGAAACCCAGGTTAACCACCAAGTGGATCGGCTGAACGAACAATCGAAACTGAATCAACTGGAAACTGAATTACCGACTAAAGACTTGGAAAAAAGTGTGGCTGTCATGCTATGCCGCAGAATTTTAGGTTTATGCAGTTTAGCACCTGCCATGAAACATCCGCCGTTTGCGCTCTATTTGATAATACACTCATTATTTAGTTACTCCTTCGTAGTTTGGGCCATCCTTCTGGTTCCTTTTGGCACGGCAGTCGGGCTGCCGGCGAAGGTCGCTGTGTTATTATCGGCAGCCGGTGGCATCGGAGGTTTCATGGGTAAAGTTGTCGTCCTGATCGTTTTCTGGTACAATCGCATGAATGCCATAACTTCGTCAGTACTTCCTGCTGTTATATGTATTTTATCAGTATCCGGATACATTCTGTTCGACAGTTTTTGGAAACTAGCCATTTCCTCGATATTTTGTGGATTCTCGATGGGTTATGCAGACGCTGCCCTCAACGGTTTAGTTCCAAGGTACCTTTGCAACTTTCATTTAAGACAGGGCGTCACGCTAAGCTACATTTATAGCGGCTCAGTCATGCAACTTGGTGGCATAGTTTCAGGTAAGTTAGATGGCTGGTTTGGTATAACCAGGGGCAAAACTGAGGGGCAGGGGAACAGTATAGGTTGTGGAAAGCAACTGTTACGTCACTTCTCTTTAAGCACTACAAATTGGACATCGGATGAGGAAAGACGGTGGCGATGGGGGGGGGGGGGGGGGGGGGGGGCTGCAACGAAGATAACAACTTCGAACACTGTATTATAACACTATATGTAAATTGTGTAAATTGTTTCAAAATTTCCTTGTAGCTGGAATGTAGAATTTGTTTTCACTTTTATAACGTTTCGTTTGTTTATTTCTCAGGTCTACTGTTGGATTTATCAGGATCTTTCTCGATGATTTTTGGTATCGTGCTAACGTTGAATGTCCTGGCAATTGCACTGGCGTTTGCTATGTACAAGGTGGATGGCAGTACACAGCAAATAGTTATATCTGAACAATGTGGCCTGCATCACTAAATGTCACTTTCCAGTGGTCTCATAATGCGAAGACATCGTGTGAGATTATTGTACTCTCTTGATGTAAATGTCAGCACGTACGGTATCGATTTGCAACGTACTTGAGGGCGCATTTTCAAAGGATTGTTTCTACACAATGGGAGACGTCTGACTTTCTCTGTAATAAAGCTAGAGATAAAGAAAATCAAACTGCACCAAAGACGCAATTTCATGGTTACGACTGAATTATTGGACATAATGTAAACGAGTCGATTGTAAAAAGATGGGCTTATTACTTAATTCGAACAGGTAGCTGACACTCAAAGTGGCAGCTCAATGTTCGAATGTAATATTCCAACAAAGAAACGATTTGGAACAAAACTGACATTGTCAGTAGAAGAATTCTGTTTTCAATTGTTCAGGTGTTGTCTGCAAGCAAATAACACAATATTATCCGTAATGTCTCAAGAATTCGTCAGTTCACTCTGCAGTTTTTTTTTTTTCAACCATGATGACTCGACTCATGTTATATATTATTCTAAACCATAATCACTCAGCAAACTCTGGGAATTCACAAGTCATTTGGTTTTCTTTTAAATTCTGTTTTTTCTATAATTAACGATGTTTCAGCATTCTTTCCATTACGTTTCAACACTTCTCTTTCCTTTTCAAGATTGTATCGCTTCTCATCCATCCATTATGCACATGTGATATTAGTTGTATGGTTGTCTATAAATATATGTATCCCAGATTTTATTTGATATTTGTTGTACTATATAATTGCCATTGGGACCGTGAAACTCCACTTAAATTTAGAAGACCTCGTATATTTCAGATACATGCGCTTTGAGTAGGCTAATCCCACATATCAAGGAGAATTGCATGCCATCAAAAAATGTTAATGATGATGACAGGTTGTTACACATTTTTCAATTGTGTACGAGGAATGTCAATATATATACGCAAATAGCGTGTCACAGTAATGTTAAGGCGATTTCAAAGGGAAGGTGAAGACCTAGCATACTAAGAGACGGCCTTGTCTTATTGTGCCCAACGGTATTCATGTGTTGTGACCCCCACCACCATCAGTGCCAACGCCCAATGTTCTTTGTATACTCTGTCGCGATAGCCTGAAACTTCACTGACATCAGCTGGAGAATCACTTTAAGAACCACTCATCTAGAATAAAAATGCGGAAAGTGAATGGCCTATTTCTGAAATAAAAATAAGAGAACAATAGGTCTTGAACTACGCTAAAACTTTCATTCTTTAAGGCAGGCACAAGTGCGAAATCCCCAGAAATGCTCACAAAAATCATCTGGTCCATAGTAATAGTGGGTGATACTGATTGGCCTATTAGAGATGAATACATTATAAGGACAATAGGTCATAAAATATTTAACTCTAAAATTAGTCAATTAAAAGAGTATTTTTGAACATATATCTATTATATTTTTTTCTTCACATTCTGTGCATCACATCAAGATCTTAAAAGAACACTTGGACTTATTTCGAAATACCATGAAGTGAACGCGAAGAAATGGTCTAACGATCAAAAGAATACTTTCAAACCATTTGAATTAACAAACATAAAATGAAAAAAACTTACATAATTGTGTAATGTAATGATTTCATTTTTTTTCATACACTCATGAAACAAATTTGGAAAATAAAACATAAACTTGATGTCTTTCTTTTATGACTTTCCGGTCATCATAGGACACCACATCATGTTACCTCATCAGTTCCCTCTATATGAAGAATAATAAAAGCACCACCGCATATTCAAGTGACAAGAGTTTCATGGGATGGTCTGAGTCCGGGATGTTGGTCTCATGAGGGAAGATATCTCTCCCCTTTGGAAACCTGTTGATCACCTAGGGTGGGATAGATGCAAAATTGGTCCTACAATTGATGTTTAATTTGAACTGAACATATCTCCGAGGGATCATTTGGTTAAGTAATATGATAATAATTTTGTGTTGTTTTTCATTGTATTTAAACTCATCCTAAGGAATCTTGCCATTAATTTCAGCGTAAGTTCACTTGGCGAAGGGGATGTATTCTTCCGACAGGGGAAATTTTATGCTTCCGTAATATGGAATACTTGCAATATGTGGTTATGTTTGATACTAGGTTTGAAAGGAATATATTTCCAGAAATTCCTATTTTTATGTTATGATTTCATTTTTTTTTTGTTCTTCATTTCATTCTAAACCATCGTGAAGATTGTTCTTAGTTTTAGAGGAACTCCACCCGGTGGGAGGATGTAACCCTAGCATTTTTTTTTTCTAACGAAGGTTGACATAGTTGTAAAATGATGCCCTATCTGATGCTTAGATTTTCATCTACAGGAATTGTTTTTTTTTAAAGTACGACTTTTCTTTCTGCTTATCGATGTTTTTAAATCTTTTTGAGAATTTTTTTTTTCTATTTTGAACCGAACTCTACCTGATGAAGGAAGGGGGAGGGGATGTTGCATGCACAACCCAGCTTACACCCAAGGTTGGAGTTACGGATCTTTTAGGCACTTGTAACCTTCCCCTTGTTTGTTTGTTTGTTTATTTTTTCCAATTGAAGTACATAAATAAAATTTATACAAGATGAAGTGTACATAAAAAAAAAATTAACGTATGTATCAAAGGGAAAAAAGGAACCAGATGAAGCTAAGAGCTTTTCTTGTCTGGTCCAATCCAAAATTAACGTTAAATATTACAAAACATAATGGAATAATGTACGCATATATACGCAAAAATGAATCGTAAGGGATTTTAGGCTCAAAATACACAAGAAACAGATTAAGAAAGATATAAAGAAAGTAGATGTTTTTTGAAGTACTGCTTAAACAAATTAATATTTGAGGAATTACGTAATTTAGTGTCAAGGGAATTCCAGAGGTGTACACCATAGCTTCTCACCTGAGAGTGGGCAAACATTGTTCTCGTGAAAGGTTGTACCAGATTATCTCTTCCCCTTGTAGGATAGTTATGATGAGTACTGTGTGAGTGGAAAAGCGAGTTTAAATCATGGGGAAGTTGATTATTGTGATGTCTATATAGGAAGATACCTAACTGATATTTATAGTGATCCTTTAGAGTGAGAATATTGAGGTTATAAAAATACGGAAGTGTATGGGTATAAAGTGGAATATTTGAGATCAAGCGGACAGACCTCTTTTGAAGAACAAGGAGTTTATCGAGGTAAGTTTGGGAGGAATTTCCCCAGAGTAAAATACTGTAAGTAAGATGTGGGACTACTAGAGAGTTGTAGATAGTCAACAAAGTGTTACTGGGGAGATGATACCTTCATCTATTCATAACACCTACTATTCTAGAAACTGATTTTGCAACATTGTCAATGTGATTTTTCCAAGAAAGCTCATTGTCAATTGTGATACCTAAAAAATTTGTGAAATTACTATTTTTTATTATGGTACCTTTGAAATTTAAGAAAAACTGAGAGTTATCTCCCCTGCTGTTATCAAAAACCAACAACTTAGTTTTGTTAATATTTAAGGATAACTTGTTAGCAGCTAGCCAGTCAGCAACACGGTTTAATTCTAAGGATGCCACTTGAAGGGCTTCGTATACATTACGATTGTGGCAATAGACAGTAGTGTCATCAGCAAAGAGTACAAACTTGAGTAAATCAGAAGATCGATACATATCATTAATATATAATATAAATAATAAAGGTCCCAAAATAGAGCCTTGTGGAACACCGACAGAAATTTCCTTCATGTCAGAATCTTTACCTTTGTACCGGACAAATTGTTTTCTATTTTCGAGATAACTTCTAAACCAATTTAGTGCCACACCCGTACTCCGTACTTATACAATTTGTTGAGTAAAATACAATGATTAATGGTATCAAATGCCTTTGATAGATCAATAAACAAGGCTACAGTAGAAGCCCTATTATCCAGACTACATACAATGTCGTCCACAAATTTTAAGGCGGCCATATATGTAGAGTGATTTTCCCTAAAACCATACTGTCCGGTATATAAAAGATTATGCTTATTTATAAAATTAAACAGTCTATTATAAACGAGTCTTTCAAAGATCTTAGAAATAGATGGTAACACTGACACAGGGCGATAATTAGATACCATATCCGAATCACCAGACTTATACACAGGTATTACTTTAGCAATCTTTAACTCATTCGGGAAAATTCCCTCTCTGAAAGATAAGTTCAAAATATGAGTAAGTGGATCTACAATATATTCATACACATGTTTTAATACTTCATTGGTTATATCATCATAGCCTGCTGATTTTGCGTTTTGTAATTTCATAATAGTAGATATAACTTCCTCCCGGCTTACAAGGTGTAAAACGCAGATATTAGACACATTAATTTCATGTAAATATGACTCGAAATTGACATTGCTGTCACCTATCTCATTGGCTAGGTTTTCACCAACAGTTGAAAAAAAGTCATTAAACTTGACAGCATAGTCCATTATACTTGAGTCTCTTGTAGAAGTGATACTTGGGCTTGAACAATAAGAACTAGGATCCCCTCTGTTTAATAACTTATTTATACCAGTCCATATCTTCTTGCTGTCTCCTTTATTCTCAGTGAAAAAATTAGTATAGTGGGACTGTTTAGCGTTACGGACTACAGTGGTTAATCTATTTTTGTAATTTCTGCACCTGAGGAAATTATATTCAGTGGGGCTTCTTTTGTACTTACAATACAGGATATTCTTCTTTCTAATAGACTGAAGAATGCCTGTGGTAATCCAGGGTGATTTCTGTAAATTTTTCTTAGACTTGAAGTTTCTAAAAGGACAATTTCTATTATATATTTCACAAAATTTACTATAAAAGGTTCTAAATGAGGACTGTGGATTATTATCCAACAACACATCATACCAATGATCACATGAACTAAGCTCCATTTTCATACTTAAAATATTACAATTGCGTGTATCACGTCTTAGGTAACTACTTTTATGAGCTTGTCTTCTAGGGGGGTTTAAATCATCACAAATAATAGCAATAGGATAATGGTCTGATATATCAGTTTTTATGACAGTGGACCTAGTCTTGATATCGATATTCGTAAAAATATTTTCAATAAGGGATGACAACACACTGGTTACTCTAGTTGGTCTATCAATGACAGGATAAAAGGAAAAAGATTGTGCCTTAAAATGGTGAACAGGAAAAGGCGTAATTTTTCTGGAACATTTCAAGCGTTTCCAGCATTAAGTCCATCATTTCAACATCTAGAAATGAATTGGCTATAGTATCTCAGTTCGTAAATGGTCTGTTAAAATGATGTTCTCGAAATTTTCTCTTCATGAATTGGTAGGATGAAAATTAGGCTTCTCCTGTATATGTAAACAGAAACATGACGATATTCTGAGTCTATTGGTCATGTTACGTGTTCACATCTCTATACAATACATTATCATTCTAAACTACAAAAGGCAATTCAGTTGGTCTGTACTATCTGTAAAGCTACATACAAAAAAGGAAAATCGTTGTTGACACCCAGGACTTGCTTAGTCTATGATAATGGGGCTTCTCGTCTAATTTTGTTTTGTAATTAATTTAATTTTGTAATTTTTGTTCCGCTTTTGATTACTTCTCATATTTTTGGTTCTCATAGTGAGTTAAAAGTGAACATGTGGGAAGACTCACTGAATTTCTGGTATTACAAAAATCATATATAGCAATTTCATGGACTTTAGCATAACAGGCATCTGTTTTGATCAGTGTGAGAGTTGCAATAAGCCAGATGTTCAACCATTTTAGTAGCCAGTGACATTCTATCGATGTTAAAGAACACGGCTGGAACGAGAGATAATTATTCTCATCAGCGTAGAAAGGTTAATTTTTGAGATCTTTACCCCACACTATTAGAAGAATGGCTGCATAAGTTTTACGATGGCAATAGCAATTATATTTCCGTACTCTCCGGACATTGGAACAGCCGCCACTAAAACGTTCAAAAAAAAAAAAAATCACAGCGAGTGAAAATAGCTGAAAGAGCAATACTGTACGTAGAATAAATGTAAAAGGTCAAACCCAGGTCAGTAATTTTCAATACATTCGAATATCTTGTAGATAGCTGGGAAAATTTTGTGCATTTCTGCAAGCGTTGTTCAAAACGATGTTTTTCAGAGAAAATTTCACGTGCAACGTGAGAACTGTAGTACAGAAACCCCAACAGAGGTCAGTTGGTCAGACCATCTTAGCAACCTGATCAGCATTTGTCTGTGTAACTTTTCTGGAAAGCTCGACTTTCTCCCAGAGCCAAAAACTGAGGCTTGAAATTCCCGCTGAGGAAGTTCAGCCAGACCCTGACATGGTTTTCTCATGTTATTCTTGAAACACAACAGAGGTGAAGTGTCGTTCATTATATCTTCAGAATTCGAACTTGGAAAAGTGTCATCGATTGAGTTTTTGTCAGTGCCGCATTCCTGTTCTGTTGTCACTTCCCTAGTCTAGGTTTTGTTGTACTTACGAAGAACAGCAAAAAGAAACAATGGAAAAGACAATACGCAAAGCACGGTAGCGACAAATGCAGTGTATGTGATGAGAAAATGGAGACAATTGCCTCAATTGGTATCAATCGCCGCCATTTTCTCACCATGTTTTCTCACCACACTATATATATATATATATATATATATATATATATATATATATATATATATATATATATATATATATATATATATATATGTAACGCCCTACTGTATATATTGTAAATACAGTAAGAGAGAACCAGTTCGGAACCGATGTCTATTTTCTTTTATTTTGGTGCTCGTTTCCTGTTTTACCCAACGTTAATTTTTTTAACTTCCCTCGCTAGCGTTTCCTCCCTTTCCGGTGTTTTGTTCTCATCTCCCGACCCGTTGTCATGGTCCAGCACGTGGTTGTGAGTTGTTTTTAGATACTTTGACCTCTGGCCGAACGACGCGCACGTGAGAAAGAGAAGTCACGTAGGCCACATGTTCTCGGCACTCCGAGGCAGGACGCGATAAAGTCAAGACCTACACCGAGTGAAGCCCCTACGGAGGGAAACAGAGTTACGCACGGTAAGAAAACTCTTCTTTTTTTTAAGTCTAAGGCTCGAGGGAGCTCAGTAATCCTAGGTACAGAAAGGTCCAGGGTCTCGTGGTACTGGTACGGATTTGGGGTCGGGATTTTGGACCCCTGGTAGAGCTCGGGGAGTCGGGGAGGACTTAGACGCAGGTATAGCGGGAGGCAGTTGCTCTTGTCGTGCGGAACTTGAAACTACCGACAAGCAGGCAATAAGGCTTAATTTCAAGAACTAAAGTGACCCCGAGAATCCTAGGTACAGTAAACCCCAGAGTTTGGTGGTACTGGTGCGGATTTGGGGCCGGGAGGTTGGACCAAAGGCAGAACTCAAGGGGTCGGGGTGGAGTCAGAATTAACGGAGGGTAAGCACGTGCACCAACGCCCGTGACGCACGGGAGTACGCCGGTTACGTACGAGGAATTGACGACGGTTACGCACGTGCACCAACACCAGTGACGCACGAGAGAACGCCGGTTACGCACGGGGAATTGCCGCCGGCTACGCACGAGCACCAACGCTCGTGACGCACGAGAAGACGCCGATTAATCACGGAGGCTTGCCGCCGGCTACGTTCGTGCACCAACGCCAGTGACGCACGAGAGAACGCCGGTTACGTACGGGGAATTGACGCCGGTTACGCACGAGCACCAAAGTCAGTTACGCACGGGGAGACACCGGCTATGCACGTGCACCCACGCCAGTGACGCACGGGTGGACGCCAGAGACGCACGGAAACTGATGCACTTGTAGACAATACCTGATAATTGCCGAATTAGTTGTAAACTTCTTAATTGATTACTCACTGATTGTATTTTCGAAACAATTTCTTCAATAAACACCTCAAGTAAGGTTGTTTTCCCAAATTAAAATACTCTGTTTTCTTCTCTTTTATTGGTGGATTTACGACTTAAGCAATTAGTTCCCGTCTATTGGAAACAAGATCCCGACGAACCCTAGGCGACGTTGCATATATATATATATAAATTTATTTTTAATGTCACTGTGTCAATAATAAATAATAATAATAATAATGCAATCCACCGAAAAGTATGCCAAAACTACGACATCCATATAGAACCAGTGCCATGGATACACAAGCCCAACTTAGTAGAGGAAAACGACAAGGCTAAGATCCTCTGGGACTTCGAGATCAGAACACACAGAGTCATAGCAGTTCGAAGACCAGACCTGGTGATCATCGACAAAGGCAACAAGAGAGCCACAATAGTCGATGTGGCCGTTCCGTCAGACACAAACATAGAGCGAAAGGAAAGGGGAAAGATCGAGAAGTACCAGGACCTGAGACTCGAAGTCCAGAGGATGTGGGATGTAAAAACCAAAGTCGTACCAGTGGTCGTCGGGGCACTAGGAGCCACTACGCAAAACCTAGACAAACATCTCGAGGAAATACCAGGCACAAACAAAGCCCCCGACCTCCTGAAAGCTGCACTTCTAGGGACCGATCACATACTACGACGTTTCCTCGACCTTCCAGACTCCAGGTAGGAGTCCGAGGTCTGGAACGAAAAAATGCAGAAATGCAGAAACAAGAACCAACCGAGAAGGGTTGTGAATGCAATGAAATAATAATAATAAATAATAATTTATTTTTAATGTCACTGTGTCAATGTGGATGTTATCGTTTCAATGCAGTTATTTTCGTTAACGTTAAGTTAAGCTTACCCGCAGAGATTGAAACTCCGTTATCTTTACATCATCTTTATTTAATATTTCATTGTCTCATGAACAGTAAAGCTACATAACCACTGTGGCGAGAGTTTCAATACATAGTCATTATACTCTTTTCAACTTTTAATGTAGTCATACTACCAAGTAATCGATTTCTTTCAAATGATTTCCCATCATTTTTTTTGACCTGAGTACCTGCACTTAAAATCGCCTCAGTCAAGGGAAGACGGTTTGATTTATTAGCTGGAATGTGAGTTTAATTGACAAAGAGGGAAAATTCATTATGGTCTTTCTCAATCTCCATACTGTGTTCATAAAGGTTTACCGTCATGAACAGCATCTACCAGTATTTTATTTCCTTGTTTAATTAGTTTTATCAGTACAGGGTGCTTAAACTACCCAAACATACGATTAAACATTATTACTAATGGTATTACAAAATGATTATACCAATATGATATCTGTTTTGCAGCGGTAAATCAATACCGTGCCCAGCTATAGCATATGTTGAATAGATGATGAAAAATTTTGAAAAGAATTACTTGAGTAGTAAATTCGATCAACAAATGAAAAAAAAAAAATCATACGGGATTAAACTCCCTCAGTACTTCATCCACTTCACGCGTTGAATGAGTATGTTCTTTCATTTGTTCACGACTAGTTTTACACACTCAGATCTTCACACAGTTACATCGAATTTTGATGTTCCTATCACAGTGAGACTTCCCAATGATCTCAGTGCCATTAAAAGTATTCACTGCCAAAAAGTATTCACATTTAAAAGGTGTTTCATACATTGCAATGTAACTCCAAATTGTTGAATGATTGCCAGTGGCCACCAGATTTGTATTTATAGTCACTGAGTTTTATATGAACATTAATGATGACAAAATTTCATGCAAGACAGCGAACAAGTTCCCAGAATGCAGCACACGGTGAAAAACAGCAATCCCACGTCAACTTGTTTTTATGTTTTCAAATGTCACTACTGGTTTGTCTTGTTTTTTTACTAGAAGGTTTTCAAAACAGAACTGCATCTCGATGTCACAGTTGTTTCCTATTTGACCTCGGATTCGTCTTGAATGAATTACTCAGTCAAAAAAATATCAACTTTTCCTGATGACCTAAGTTATAGGTCTTAAAATATTGTTTTCCTTTATATATTGATATTTTGTATGATATATGTCTTGGAGGTACTACGGAATTTCACAGTAAATGAGGATGGAATGAAGATAAGAGCAGAAAAAAAAATTAAAGGTTTCTGCATTTGTCTCAGATGTCATCAGATTACATTGGCTAAAATTTCTCACTGAGTAATTTTCACTGCATGCTTGAGTAATGAAACGAGTCAAACAAATTGTCCTGTAACTAAGGGACTCACCTTATCTGCTAGATGCAGTATTCTTGTCATGGTGTCTGGATACCAAATGTTAGAGCACAGAGCAGGGTGAAGAGCCAAATGTTATTTTATGATCGTAGCAGCTTGGGAAGGGGTACATCAAGGACTCTCTTGCTATATGGTTCCAATTTCATGGCAGAGTAGATAATTGCTTTGAATAGGGGACAGATTTAGAATTATATAACAATAAATGAAGACTACCTATCACACATTTGAGGGAACACGTTACATAAAACTAGTGTCAGAAGGTAAACAACAGATTTACATACAATTTTAAATACGAAAACAAAAACAACAACAATGACAGATTGCACTTATTATATAGAAACTATTTTACGTTACTCTTGATGGATTGTGATGTACATGAAAATCAGTAACGTTTCTTGGCAAATTCAAGGAATTTCATGGATAGCGAAGGATATACTGATAACCAAGAAATATCTAGAAAGAAAAATTAGTTATGTAGAAATTTCGCTTCCACATCTAAAGTAGAAGTAACACCCCCTCCCCCCAAAAAAGATAATCACCTTGATTCGACCTCACTTTGATAAAACGTACAAAGATTTACCCATTAAATAAAGAAGCCTGTTTGTAGGGAGGATCCTGTGTAAAAACTTATAAAAAAAAAAAAAACAACACAATTTACGTTATTTGTAGTAACCCATTGGCATCTGAAAATATGGTTCTAAACCTCAGCACATATGTCAGTAAACTCCCTCGTCCATTTTACAATAGCTGCAGGACATTTTACCACTTTAACCAAAAACAACTACATATAAACTAGAAAATATGGTTACGAATATATCGCAACCACCTGCTGTCCATGATTGCTCCTGCCCCAGAATATTTGGGAACGTTCTTGCGTTCTGAGTTCGGTACGGAAGCGTAGACGGGACATGCAAAAGAAAAAAAAAAAAGAACCATCTCGGCAAAATGACAATTTTTGTAAAGTTGACATTTTGACGACTTAATAAACTCTTTATAATGACAAAAATCGGAAACTTGTCATTATGACTTTACTCAGCAATTTCTTAAAGAGGAAAATAATAATGGAAATGATCATTTTGTCAACATAAAACAAGTCGCCAAAATGGCAAAATTCGGAAAATTGTGATTTTACCGAGTGATAAAATCTCGTCAAAGTTGCAAAATTAAAAAGAACTGCCATTGTGCAGAAGTCTCGGCAAAATGACATTTTTTCGAATTTTGTCCTTTTGATGAGTTGTTTTATTTCTGCAACGACAATTTTTCGAATTTTGTCACTCAGACGAGACATTGTAGCAATGACAATTTTCAGAATTTGAACCGTTTAACAATTCAATTAAATCACCAAAATTTCCGATTTTTGCCATTTTCTAATTAAGTCGTCAAAGTGTCAATTCCACAAAAATTGTCGTTTTGCCGAGATGGTTCTTTTTTCTTTTGCATGTCCCTTCCACACTTCCATAGCTCCCTGGTTTACAGGCTCTGTGTCATGTTTTTGTCAGATGTCAGTATATTGTATATATTGCGAGCATCTGTACTGACTCGGCGGAAGGACTGCGACCACGTACAGAGGTATGTGGTACACCGTCGGAACGATTATCACGTTTACATGTACAGTATACCGTTTCGAGTTTGACTTACTCAAGCCTTACATTGCGAAACAGTAAAATACAAAACTGTCACAATAAAAACCGGTCTTATTAAGTCATATCCAAACCAAAATTTACAATGAAGTCTCGTGCCCGTCTACATGATCCGTACAACACGATGAGCTCAATTGTAGAGCAAACCACTGAATGTGGATCAAGAGACATTGCACGAAAGAACTGCCTCTCGAAAATGAGAAGCGTGCGTATAGGTACTGTCCAATTAATTGGAAAACTGAAGTCGAGCTGATGAAAATACCATAGAACAGTTGGTTTGGGTAAGTGAATTGGTATGCCTACTTGGCAAAATATCTGTTGGCCAAGCAGCTGGAATGCTAGACACCTGACCCCAGTGATCAAGGAAGGAAACATTTTGAGATGGAAAAGTAGTATGAAGCTTTTCCCACGTGAAATGAAAATGTTACTTCTGTGTTAAACAAGAGTCCAGAGAGAATTTAATTTATCAAACTCAGCAAAATTTCTGAGAGGGAAGCATGCAGTGTAAGCGATTTCGGCATCGCAGTGCAGTGCAGACGAAAATAAATTTGCAGCTATTTTATTCTCAAACCTGGACGTCGTATGTTGGATACACTATTGCAACAGTGATAATAATATGAGCATCATTTCGAAGGGTCATTCTTCTGAAATTGAAGTACAGGCCATTTTTGTTTCCGAAGAGTTGATTAATCCGAAAAAAATTTTTTCGAATGGGTGTTATTCCGAACTGAACACTCTTCGGAATAAGGACCCTTAATTCGGAATAACGACCCTTAGGCTACGTTTAATACGGAATAATGATCCTTCGAAATAATGACTCTTCGGAATAATGGACGGACCCCAGTTAGATAACAAGCTACAAGAACCATGCACACAGTTGATCCTATAGCTTATATATTACAACTTCACTCCCGGTGACTACCAACTCAACAGTTATAAATTAAATAGATCAAGTAAGTAGTATTTTTGTCACAAGGTCTATTCAGACAAAGTATATATATATGGTGAACAACTGCCATAAATAGAAACGTGACGTTAAATATCGATGTGATTGGTGGCCCTTATCATCGGCGCCGTCAGCTCATTGGCTGAAAGCAGCGTTGCGATTAAATGGAGTGACAGAATAGGCGGTATGTTCCTGCACGTTCACGCACGTTCACATTTTTCCTATGTGACGACCTACCTACCTACCCACCTATAGCCAATCGTACCAATCAATTCGGTTGTTAATTGAAATCAAAACGTAAATCCTTTTCTTAACAGAGCTCTCACTCACTGTCAGAAGAAACAAATCATGGCTAAGAGCATAGTAAGAAAACTGTTCGAGTCCATCGATATTCTGTTTTCTGGAATTTTAGTCGTTTTCCTGCAGAGCGGGTCGTTTAAAGCTTTCGGGGTCTTGTTTGATGACATCGTAACGGAGTATAATACCTCAAATACTTACGCCGGATGGATTTTAACTTTACAAGCATCGGCTTCATTCATCATTGGTAAGTATTTTCGTGGCCCCTTCCGGCCGCTTTAGTACCGTATACACAAGCCAAACGGTTCACAAGTTAACCGATGTGTTAACGGTTCACGAGTTAACCGTTCACTGTTAACCGATCTGCGTTTTTTTCGCTTTCGATGTAATACTCGATGTTTCTATCACATCATCGGCTTACGTTTTCTTATGTTTTCGCTATCAAGCGTATTCTCTCCTGAAACATGTTTATATGATTGTGTACGAAACAGTCTCTGGGTTGCCTTTATCATGATTCCAAAATCACCCCAAATTTTAAATTTATTAGAAAAAAAATACTCCCTCCTGGTTGATAAATTTCACCCAAACACATTCACGAGGGCTTTCTTCGCCATTTTAGATGGAAAATAGCTATTGTTGGACATTTCTTAATTTCTGCCCTCGTTCAAGACTTAAACTACAAATTACTTTCAGGTAACCGAATATTGTCAAACATAGGCAGATGGAATTTTCTCAAGTTATCTCGTACTAAAAGAAACTTTAATCTCTGGTCCTCCAGAGACGTTACTCCTGTTGGTAAAACTCTGCTTATTAAAACTTTTGTAATTTCTCAGTATATCTTCTGTCTGTCTTATCAAATCCAAGTACTCATTATTGTCACGAATTAGAAGGAAGGTCTTTTCTATAATTTCATTTGGTCGAACAAACTTGATAAACCCTCCTGTTAGATACCCTCCTTTTAGATACAATTCAGAGCAAGTTTATAAATATTCATACTTGGTTTTGTGTGAACAAATTGTCACTTAATGTTAAGAAAACTACTTTCATTGTATTCAGTTCATAGTCTAAGAAGCTAACCACTAACGCTAATAGTATTAATCTCTGCAGTGAAAATATACTGATCCGTAATGTTACCAAATTTCTGGGAGTGTTCATAGATAAACATCTTACTTGGAATAACCATATTCAGTATATTGGTGCTAAAATCTTAAAAGGAGTCGGTATTCTCAATCGCCTTCGATGTACACTTCCTAGACACATCATGATTACTTTATGCAACACCCTCATCCACCCTTACCTTACTTATTGTAATATTGTTTTGGGTGGCACGTATGCCACAAAATTGCAGACCCTTTTTATTCTCCAGAAAAGGGCTATCATATTTTTAATGTGGACTATCTTCACCACACCGCACCACTCTTTGCTCATCTGCACATTGTCAATGTTTATGACATACATCGTTATTATGCTGCTATTTTCGTGTTCAATTGGTTGCATGATATATATTTTTCTCAAATATTTTCAGTCCCGTAGGAGTAGCCATTATTACCTTAGTCGTTCCCAAACCGATCTCACCGTGCCGTACTATAGACTTAAATCCTCACAACTCTCCCTCCGTTATATTGGTACAAAAACATGGAAGGACCTGCCAGTGGAAGTAAAAGATTGTAAAACACAAAATTCCTTTAAAAACACGTCAAAGTATACCTTACAGTTAACTACCATTAAGTCTTAAACTCTCTTTGCTTCTTTTTTTCTTTGTTTTTCTTCTGCATATTTTACTTCCTACTCACTCTTTATTTTGTAAGTTTCTTTGTACAGGGGTGGCAACGTAAATAAGCTCACTGTGAGCTTCTTGTTGTCACTCCTCAATCTCCTTCAATTCTGTATATACTCCATGTATGCTGTACTATACTATAAATATGAGATTAAAATAAAATTATAGAAACAAACAAACATAAAAGAAATGTTTTAATCAACAGTAAATTTAAGGGAGATTTAAATATGATTGATATTTGACCATTTGCTGCAAGTTTAAAATGCAAGTGGGTTAAGCTTTATCTGAACAATAACCAAAGTGCGTGGAAGATTTTATTTAACAAAGAATTTAACAAATATGGTAAAGGTTTTTTTTTTTTATTTCAGTGAAATTTTTGTAAGAATGACTTAAGCTTTTCGAACACCTTTATTGGTGATGTTTGTTTTTCAAGGGCTGAATTTGATATGAGACCATTCGAGAGAATTTGTTATGGGAACCAGTGCATTTTGAACAACTCTTGTATTAAAATTGATCACAACACTATTTGTTCTGCTTTTCTCAGATGTAAGGAATGCTTCCAGCACCCGATCGACATAGAGACTACAGTAATAACTGTAAAATTGAAACCATTGTACCACACTAAAAATTGGTGCATGCGGAAATCTCCAAGTATGGATTATTAGATGTAGCCTACAGTACTAACTGAAATATTATAAAGCACACGACCGACAATGTGATTGTACAATGTACAACCACAGCAGAATATAGAAATTCTGACGGCTCTTGATCTGGCCGGCTAGCTAGCTGCTCAAGACAAGCCTGGGGCTGCTATATAGCCTAGCCGTGCAATCTGCACTGCACTGCACTGCACTGCACTGCACTGCACTGCACTGCACTGCACTGCACTGCACTGCACTGCACTGCACTGCACTGCACTGCACTGCACTGCACTGCACTGCACTGCACTGCACTGCACTGCACTGCACTGCACTGCACTGCACTGCACTGCACTGCACTGCACTGCACTGCACTGCACTGCACTGCACTGCACTGCACTGCACTGCACTGCACTGCACTGCACTGCACTGGCGCGCTGGGCGGCGATAACGTCACAGAATGCTGAAACCCAGTGTTCTGCGTGAGGTTTGAATGACATTTAGCCGTCAAAAATGACCAAAATAACTGGACCATTATGCATTCGTTGGGGTATTCAGTGCGTCATCGTGACCGGCCTTGCAAAGCCTACGTTAATTAATTATAAGGCAAGTATCACTATTTAAGTAACGATTCGTTAGGACAAAAATTGCTGACCTAGCCTAACGTAATTCTGCCCACTGGCCTACTGTATTTACACTGCAATAATTATCATATCCTTCCTAGGCCTATTTTAGTTCAGGATCAGAGAGTATGAATACTCATGAAGGGATCCTATTTTATAGACTATTAATATACTGACCAGCCTGGGCCCACGATATTTTGAATTTGAAAATGTGAAGATCAGGAAGCCCATACATGTATGTACAGTAGGCCTACCCCGAAATTGGCGCACTTAAGGAATCCATCGCCGATATTTTAAATCTCACAAATGAGCCCTTATTTAGAGGAAACGTACCTGAAATGGGTTCATTATCGTGAAATACGTAATTGTGGTTAGATTCAAGAAGGTTAGGCTCACTTCAGTAACGTTGCCACAGTGATAGTAAGTAATTTTTGAAGGGAGCGCCAATTTTGGGTGCTCGCCAATTGCGGGGTAGTGTATATATAGTACTACAGTATATGTGCTCATCATGGACCCTTTTAATAGGCCAACAGTAGTATGAAGGGGTGACCGTCGAATGCGCTATTAAGGAAGTTTATCATTCCCAGTTTGTGACAGTTCCACCTACAAAAGTTGGAACGTTTTCTTATGAATCAGTATTGTCTCAAATGAATATGTATTCATAGTACCTTTTTTTATGACAATTTAAACAAAATTAACTTTCCCAAGGTGCCCGTTGAGTGCGCATGCCATTGACTTGGTGTAGAAATGACAAAAATGTTGGCGCTATTTACACTATTTCAATCTGTCTAACCTAAGCTTTTAAAAGTTGTGATTTGTGAACGTTAGGCTAGAGGCGCATTCGATGGGCCCGCGCGGTAGATGGCTACCTTACAATACTGTAGGATGAACACAGGCAACGTTCGCTGTACTCTTTGCAATGGATGTCCAGAGGATAAGGGCAGGAGAGAAACAAGACAGTTGACACTAATGCAAACCCCAAACCAGTTGTCTGGGACCGCCATTTAACGGCCCCCATCCGACGAACAAGAGTGTGCCCCCCAAGGCATGGAGTGGTGAAAAACATGCCCCAGCTCATTTTTTTTTAGTGAGCAACCTGAAGCAAACGTACAACTACAAGACCTTAATTGGACACCATGCAGGAACCTAAATAATAGGCCTAAACCCATCAGCACCACTTAACAAAGCTTTACACTGAACAAGCCAAATTTAAAACCCTAGAAATTTTCTAAGTGGTTTCCACCAGGATTTGTTCTGCAGACCCAAAGATGGCAAAAGACACTCTAAGTCTAACCACCAAGCCTAGCGTAACTCTCATATTGTAGAGTGTACAGTACGTGCATGCATGGTTGCACCTAAAATGCCAGGATTTGATCAATTATGGACTCAGACACTAATATTCCAAAACACTTACTGTATTTAGGCCTAGATGGACTTTAGTACAAGCAGTAGGCTTAGCGGCCAGAGGGTCGTATTTTCGTGCAGTTAGACCTAAAATAGATGTTGACTATGTGTGTTTACTGCCCGAAAATAGCTAGGTGATCCACCAGAAAAGGAGAATGCACTATACCCCACAAATGTAATGATATGGAAAGATTGTCAAATCTTTGCTGTCCCTGCACAATTTACAATTGAGAATGCCTTGAACCCAAGATGTTTTCTGTGAAAAGTATTTTTAAGCACTTATGCACCTAGATTGACAAATGGTGACAGTGGTGGAGTCATGAGCAGAGTCAATTTACAGAGTAATGTAGCATATATGTAAACTGATAGGCCTATGTCTAGCATGAGGATCACTATTTTGGAGACATGGTGTAGACAAGGTGTATTTTGGGTTGTTTTGTTGAAGTGGCATTTTAAATGAGTATGCAAAGCATTCAGAAACCTTGTCAAAGAACTAGAAATGTGACAGGCACACAGCTGGAATGGACTTCTTCTCAGCAATTATCTAATTCTCCTTTCAATAAAATGTATTAGGGCTCGCTTACAGTGCCTTGTATTACTGCAAGTAATTATAGCTTTGAACAGTAAATAGTTAGGAGTGTGTCATTTTAAGGAATGTGTCATTGTTAGTGTTCTTGTTAGACATCATTTAAAGTTTGCTTGCAACTCCCATTTCCCATTCCTAAACATGGGCCTATATAGCAATTGCACATACTGTATAACTTGAAAGTTTTAGAAGTGTGGTTGCTAACTGGGATATGAAGTGTTAAAGGGGTAGGTCCAAGGGATGCACAGTAACTTTGGTACATGGAGTAATTATTGATTGCTGACATTGTCCAGTGTTGTTTTTTTTTTATTGCAAAGGTAGGATCCGACACTTTTCAGGACCCCCAGACCAACTAAGTATGCCGGCCTTTTTGCTACCAGAATGTACATGTACTGCTTTTCTACAACACGTCCTTGTGGAACAATACAGTATACATGTGCCAGTCATACTGTATTCTTTAGCAATACTTACTATTGACAATGTGTATAGCCTACTGTTTGGTCAGTGACAGTTTGAAAAACAATACACTCCTCAGGCCAACATCACATGTTTTATTTAAGTACTCAACAATTTTGTTGACTAATTAGATATCCATTCCTTTATTTTGAGAAATTTTCAACAACAAGGGGTCATTCTAAGAAAATTGAACCCAAGCAATGTCATTGAAATGTATAATAATTTTTTTTTTTTTTTTTTGTAAGATACTGGAAACCATCTATTTGAAGCCGCAGTCTCAGCAACTACGTACAGGACTATCATCTGACTCTAAACCTGCGTCAACCTGCGCAGCAATGATGTTCAAGAGTGCAAGCTTCCTATCTACTAAGAGCTAGGTTTTGCTGTTTAGCACAACCTCAGCAGGTGAATATCAGGTGAATACTGTATGTAAACCGTCCCTCTTATCGATGATTTGCAGGGGAACGCTTTGACTAATATCGGGGACACTTTGAACAATACGTTTTGGTACGAGGACATTTTTGGTGTACAGGAAGGTGGTATTTGTCTTGGGAGGTTTTGTCATGGGGTTGTTTGACTAGGTTAATATGGGCATAGTGCTATAGTCATGTACTAGCTACTCAGTGGCATATTGTCAATAACACAAGTGCTACAGGCTACTGTACACAGTGCTTTGTCCTTTTCAGGTTTACTTAACACTGGGGAGTAATTGGTCAATATTGTGGATTTGAAAATGCAAACCTATGATGTTGACTGGATATGAATTGGAATTAAGTTTCAATTTTTTTTGACAACCTTTTCAAGGTTAAATGTTCAATCTCATACATATTAAGTTGAAAATACACTTTTTTCTTTTCAGTTTTTATGATCATCATTGATCATCCGTGCATACTGTGTTTTCAATAATGCTAGGTCAAAAGTCACATAATGGTCTCCTGGAAGATGCCCAGCACCAACCCCTGGCATAAGTCAGCGGTGGTGGTTCGGCATAAAAAGCTCTACAACCAGTTTCTGGTATCGAGCACGGGTGTTTCATGTCAGTCTCATGAACCTTCGGTCTTGTGAACCTTCGGTCTCGTGGACTGATATCATTTAGCCATCGCATGAAGCCAAAGCCAGACACCCAATATGTTTCACTTTATGCAAGCATGCAGTACCTTTTTCATTCACTGTCCAAACATATCTACCTGCATTGTCTTGTGAGTTTCTAATTCACCCAGAAATACAGTATGGCTTATTCCACTGTACAGTACAGTACGTTATTCATCCTGGTCAATGGAATGTGAACACTAAAGAAGTGACCTATACTGCACTGTTTAGTGTGACAGTATGCAGTGTGAAAGTTGCACAATGGAACCAGGTCTCTGATATACTGTACTGTGCTGCCTGTGATAATCAATGCATATATTTTGACCAAAGCAAACATTTCTTATTACAGACTGTGAGATTTCCATTCCAAAAAATGAATATTGTAACTGTACAGTATATGTTGACGCATATAGTTGTACATCAAATGTAACATTGTCTGGGGGTAAGAGTTGGGTTAATAGAAACTTCAATCATTCAAAGTTCTGAGTGTTTCATACAGCATGCAGTATGTTCTGTAGGTAACTGGTTGTTGAATTCACCCCCTTGCAAATTCACGCCCAACCAGTTTGCCCCAAATTACTAGTTTGCCACACGCTTTTTACCAGTTAACCCCCAAATTAGGATTTACTGATTCCTTGCCGCAGGCAAAAGGAATCTATGCAGTCCTGATGTTGTGTGTGTGTGTGTGTGTGTGTGTGATGCTTGTTTTAAACACGATATCTCAAGAAGTGTAACCTTGACTGATCTCATACTTGCTGTCTGGGTTAGTCATAGATGATCCCTATTGTTTTGGTGGAGGTCAAAGGTCATTTGAGGTTACCAGATGTTATATGTTAGTATAATGATGACTATACTGATCTTTGAATTTAAAAAGAGAGGACATTTTCTTCTGAGAAAATACCACCCTACAGTCCCCCCCCCATCCCCACAGGTGTTTTTCAAAATCTAAAAAGATTTTGAAAAACACCTGTGAGGACGGGGGGTCATTCACAGTTATTTCTTGTCTAATCGCACATACATCGTGGATGTACCGTACATTATCATATGATTATGGGAGCAGCATCCATGATTATTATGATTATGTGTCACCTGAGGTCATTGTGATATCACTGCTTTACATGTCAATGTGTTTGACCATGTTCTCAGTGTATTACAGATTTTATTAAGCATCCATGATTATAGCGGGTCAGCTGAGGTCATTGCGACATCACTGCTTTACATGTCAATGTGTTTCACCGTGTCCTCAGTGTATACTATTCACAGTATTAGATTGAAGGAATGTATTTGTTTTGGTACATGATGGATATTCATTTGGGAATTCTTGTACTGAGGGCAATCATGACCTTTTTTTTTGTTCTTTTAATGTTCTTTGTATAGAAACCAGCACCTTTTACATTCTAGACGACAAAACGATGATTGATCCGATTATGCCAAGGTCATGGCACGTCTTGATCTCATGAATGACTGTTGGTAGCATGTGTTGTTACTACTGTACAGATTAATGGAACTGCAGTACAATTAGCTGCTCGATCCAGACGGAGGTTGTAACATATTGCCTCATGACAGAAATGTACAGTAGCTGGATGCTCCACTGAACATTACAGTGCAGCTTTATTTCAGCATGTTCATCAATGTTACTTTGTACCATACTTTCACACGTTACATCCTTGTTACTTACTGTTGCTTGTATCTGGGCTGATGGTACCATAGAACTGTGGATGCTTATGAAGTATATGCAACTCCAATAATGATGCAACTCCTCTACAAAGGTTCTAATACTCTGCAGTACTTTACATGCTGGGAACTTTGAGTCGATCGTTTCGCATAACTACTAGAGAGTTCCATGGACAAATACGCATGGCATGCTGGAAGGTGCTGGAACTTTGCCCTCTTCTATTTTTAGCATCATGTTATTGAGCAAGTGCTCTAGAAGATTCTTGTGTGGAAAGTTGTAGCAATATCCTCATGCATATGACTCATGCATATCCTCTCGATTGATAATATTTGAAGTTTACTTACTGTACATCGATCTGAAGTCCAGCTCTCATCAGTCATTGTGTAGTGAAGTTATTGGCGTACACAATACTCAACGTCTATTAATTAAAAAAATATTCATCGCTGAAGCCAGCCTACTTTAGTCTACACTCAGCCTGTGTACATTCATGCTCTCATCATTCCTACATTCTGCTACATTGTTTATCAATCAGCTGGCTATGTGACCAGTCACAGGTATCAACCTAATAGTTGTACTGTAATTGTTAATCAAGCTCTAATTAATTGAACACCCAAATCATTTTAGCCTAATCAAACTTGTGCATTTCAATCTGAATCTGTCTGAACCGAAAGTCCAAACGAGTAATTATATTTTAATTGAAACTTAAAGCAACACTCTCGTTCCATTAATCATCTGCTTGGGTATTTATTAGCATTCTTTTCCTCTTACCATTCTGTGACAAAAGGAAGGAGAAAAATGTCTGTTGAATACAGGGTTTGTGCAAAATGTCTACCTCTTCTGCTTGAATTATTATCATGCAAAAGCGTTGCCACTGATGGCAATTACAGTGTAATTATAAGACAACATCACATTTTCTGAATGTTTGTAATTGTTTTATTCTTCAGTTTGCATTCAATCAGGATTTGAAGCATAGCTCGTTGGCGTGTTGGTGTATGTTTTTTCCCTTTACTTTTCTTGCAACTGTGGTACTCAGTGTATATATCAAAAGTGGGATCGAAGGAAAGACTGATCTCACATTTCACATGAAGATATTACAGAAACACAAGGAGTTTTTAGTGTTGATGTTAATAAACTGTTATTTGTGGCCCAGTTATCAACATCATGTTAATACTTCTTCCACAAAGGAAACTTAAAGTTGGAACTGATATCATATTTGCACTGTATGAATGTACTTTATATGCATATGCTTTGTATGGCATTTAATGATCCGTACTGTATATGATTGTTTTGTAGCACTGTTAGTATCGGTAGCAAATAGTGAGTAGATGGTGTCTGTTATTTTAGAGGTCAAAGGTCATGAGAGGTCAACATAGCACATAGTTTGAAAACCTTGTTAACACAGTATCTCAAGAAGGGGAAGATGCCTGAGCTTCAAAGCAGGTGTGTTGGTAGTCCACTGCTAATAGATGGTCGCTATTGTTTCTCACGGACGTCGAAGTCATAACCGGAGAGTTCATGATCGATCATAGAGATTTGTCTTTGCAGCAAATCTGATATGTGTGGACTTACTTCTTGATAAGAATTGTATTATGTCTTGGAGAAGTCAATTGTCACATCTTGTTTTCACTCTGTAATACATATGATCGATCATTCCCCCGTCCCCTTTTTTTTTGAAAGTCAAGTAATTGAAATTCATCATGTACTTGACATACCGTAGGCAATGATGATGATCACAGTGAAAACATTCATGTACCGGTACAAAAGGAATTACATATGATAATTAATGTATACCTTACCAACCTATGATACAGGTTGATGCGAAATATTTAAGTTTTACATGCCAAAGATGTCCTGGTTTCAAAAGTCCAACATGTTATACTTTGAAAGTTTGCCATTCATGTTTACTGTGTACATACTGTTGGAAATGATTGACTGATTGAACATACTGTATGTACAATAGCCACCCTGCCCATTTGGCATCACCTCTTCCCACTTAACTTTATCATTTCAATAAGCATTATGACTGTTTGCAGCTTATATGAAAACTTCACTGCCAGTTTCTTTTAAGTTTTTTAATCAAAGTTAAACAGAGAACATTGTCTAGTACTTAAAATCTACCTAGTGTACATAAACTGTCAGCATCATAATGTTTCTTAAGCATAACAGATGTGAGTGTTGGTTTCACATTTCACTTTGAATGGTATTCATTGTTGTGTGAAGTGCAGTAGTTGGTCTCACTTATAGCTCTAGCATTTTGTTTATATGTAGGTAGCACTGCAAGTACATACTGTTGTAGTTGCTTCGGACTTCAATGAAAATGATAGGCCTACTGGTAGTGATCACTATGGAATGTGTACACAATTGTGCATATTTGTGATGCCTTACTTAATTGTAAACACTTCAATTCATGTGGACATGAAATTAAGAAAGCAATTTGCTTGCATGGGCTGTTACGTTCATGTGGTATATATGTACATGCTCAGGAATGATGCTATGAGATTCACTCATAGTACATGACATATATGATACAAGGTTCACTGGTCACATAAGCAGAATTTTGTAACAAGTGAACTTCATAGTTTCAACTCTTTTGTATATAGTTCCATTTTTCAAGTTGATGTAAGAAAGCAAGTTTTTCTGGAAACATTTTACCTTGCTTAAGTTACGCTGTTTCTGCTTGTTATCACTTTGTTCTCATCAAAGATAATAAAAGAATTGTCAGGTTTTTTTTAGGCATTGTTCAAAAATTTTTAAATGTAGATTTTAATTTGCTTATGACTACTGTAAATACTGCTGCTAAAAATGAGTTCATTGGAAGTTTTAACTGTATACAGAGAAATACTAGCCATTCCCTGCAACGGACCTGTTGTAATTCTCTTATTACAGACTGTCATAGCTGTCGATGAGTTTCGTTTACGTATTTCTTTCAGGGTATTTTCCAATGACCCAGGTCTTTTATTTTGCTCATTCATGGGTCTAGGGTTAGGTCTTTATTTTGGTTTACCCTGTGGAATTTGAGGTGTGGCATGCTGGTCCGTGGTCCGGCCAGGACTACGGCCAAAAGAGCTGTTACCATACAAATAGATAAGGTCAGACAGATTGTAGCAGAATGTAGCCTGGACGATATTGACGAGCACGTTACCAAGCTTAAGGATGTTTTAAAGTATTTACTACAGCCCACGACAAACTACATGGCGTTCTCACTGACGACAAAGAAGTACACGAGAGTGACTTGTATTTTTCTGTTAAGCAAGATGACTATATTTCTACATTACATTCAGCTAATGATTTTATTAAATCTGCCCGTAAAGATACAGGTGCCATCAAATCTGATACAGATTTAAGTAGTAAAGGGTTCGTACAGTTACTTAATTTACCTGAAGTAGAACTAGATGTTTTCGGTGGTAACCCGTTGCACTTTCATCAATTTATTAGGGCCTTTGAGGCTAATGTAGACAAGTTTGTGAAGATCATGATTCAAAGTTGTCTCGATTAATGCAGTACACGTCTGGCCCTGCTAAAGAGGCTATTAGAAGTTGCCAGTTAGTTGGCGGCGCTAGTGGTTATGCTAAGGCCAAGTTAATTTTAGAGAATCGTTTTGGTAATCCACATCTCGCTACAGAACGTCTCGTGCGCGAATTGAGATTTGGCAGACATGTAAAATCGCCACAAGACATACAACAGTTGGCAGACGAAATGCAAAATGCTTCATTAATACTTTCAGAGTTAAGAACTTTGAAGTTAATTCTCAGGCAGTCTTGATTGAAATAGTGGCTAGATTTCCTAATTATATACAATTGAAATGGAAGCAGCGTGCATTAGAAGCCAAGCGACAGGAAGGTTCGTATCCAGGGTTCCGTGAATTTTCGGAATTCATAGGTGAAATCGCTGCCTTTTGTCCGTACCCTGTTTGGTTGGAGCCTCTATGGCCAGTCCCCCATGGGCCATCCAAAACGCAATGTGGTGTCGAACTTAATATCAGCCTCTACCATTGAGACCGATGTTTCTCGTTTGTGGAATATTGAGAATGAGGGGTTAGACATCTCGTCATGGTCTCATGAGGATAGAATAGTGATATCTTTGTGGGACAGGCAGTGTAGGAAAGTAAACGGTCACTACGAACTTCCTATTCCTTGGAGAGACAGGTCAGAGCCCCTGCCTACAATTTCATTGTAGCTAAGGCTAGATTGGATGCTTTGTACAAGAAGCTTTTGCAAACTGGCTTGTATGACCGCTATAATACAGAGATGAAGAAGATCTTGGATAAATCTTATGCAGAAGTTGTCCCAGAGAGTGACTTATTCTCAGTTGATAGGACTTGGTATCTGCCTCATCATGCCGTATTATCAGAAAAGAAACCAGATAAAGTTAGGGTCGTGTTTGATTGTGCCAGTAAGTTTAAAGGGAAATCTCTTAATGACCGTTGCATGCAGGGTCCTGACATGATTAACAAACTTCTGCCAGTTTTGTTGAGATTCCGACAGCATGGAATAGCCATTCAGGCAGATATTGAGGCTATGTACAATCAGGTTAGAATTCCCCTGAAAGACAGAGCCGCTTTAAGATTCTTATGGTATGTTGACGGCAGTTTAAAATATCTCAGAATGATTTCTCATCTGTTTGGAGGGGTTTGGTGTGCTTCCAGCTCAGCCTATGCTCTTAGGAGAACTATCGAGGATTCCCCGAATGTCGCTCCGTTGGTTGAGAACGCAGTAGAAAGGTCGTTTTATGGAGATGATTGTCTCTGTTCTGTGTCCAGTCTAAGCGAGGCTAATGTCGTGATTAAAGACACTCCTAAGGTTCTAAAAGATGGGGCGTTTAACTTAACGAAGTTTGTGGTTAATGATCGTGTGTTGCTATCTCTAGTTTCTGACGAATGTTAGGCGAAGGAGGTCCTAGATTTCGACGCTAATAGCGAAACCAGGGCTTTAGGTATTAAATCAAGGGTTTCTGCCGATAAATTCTTTGACCCAGGAGGGGATATTGAGGGTTCATTGACTAGAAGGAGGATGCTTAGTATAGTCTCCTCAATTTTTGATCCCTTAGGCTTGATAAGTCCTGTGGTGCTTTCCGGAAAACTACTCTTCCAAGAAGCTACGGCTCGAAGGTTGCCCTGGGATGAAGAGGTACCCCCAGACCTTGCTGAGGCTTGGCGTTACTGGTTTCGGTCTCTACCCTTTGTTGGTCGCTTGCAAGTTTCGCGTTGCATCAAGCCTCCCGCGTTTGACGACGCTTTAACTGAACTTCATCATTTTTGTGATGCTAGCTCTAAGGGTTACGGTTGTTGCTGTTATTTGCGTTGTGTAAATAAGATAGGTGAGATTCATGTTCGGTTGGTCATGAGCAAGAGTAAGGTGCCCCCCTTGAAGAAGTGTACCATACCCCGATTGGAATTACAAGCTGCTGTATTAGCCGCTAAAGCTGATTCCATGTTGAGAAGAGAGCTAGATCTCGACTTGGGTCTTTCTTATTTTTGGACGGATTCGGAAATTGCACTGAAATATATTCAAAATGATAGCAGAAGGTTTCATGTTTATGTGGCTAATAGGGTTAGTTTAATCAGGGAGTTGAGCGATCCGCAGCAGTGGTTTTATATCGAATCTAAGGCTAATCCAGCTGATTTAGTAAATAGGAGTTGTTCTCTCTCGAAATTTGAGAGTAGTAAATGGCTTCATGGTCCGGATATGTTGCATCGGTATAAAACTACCTGGAGTAGTGGTAAACTTGAGACAGTCGTATTAAGTGACGATGACCCAGAGGTGAAAGTAGGTTTTATTTCGGCCTATGAGGCTGATAGTGGTATTCCCTCCCCTTCTGGGGTAGTTGTGGGAGGTTTATCAGAGGACCCTTTGTGTGAGCTTATGTGTCATTATTCTTCATGGTACGAGATGAAGAGAGGTTTGGCATGGTTGCTACGTTTTAAGGGTTTTCTTGGGGGAGACAGATTGCTCCAGGGGCTGTCTGTACAAGAAATTCGTCACGCCAGAAACATTCTTCTTCGTAAGAGCCAGTCTACTGCGTTTAGTTCTGAGTTAGCAAGATTAGGTCAGGGCAAGGCTGTGAAAGCTTCTAGTTCTCTTAAGACCCTTACTCCATTTATTGATGATGAAGGGCTACTCAGAGTGGGTGGACGCTTAAACGCATGTCAATTTGAAAACCAACACCCGTGTATACTTTCGGGGACTCATCCAATTGCTGAGTCTGTTATTAGGGATGTGCATAATGTTGCACACGTCGGTGTGGAGTGGGTGCTAAGTATCGTAAGGAAGGAGTTCTGGATACTCAAAGGTAGACCTCTGGTCAAAAGGGTCCTCAGGGGCTTGCGTTGTGTGTCGACGTTTATATTCTTAGCCGTGTGTACAACAAATGGCAAATTTGCCAAAAGGTCGCCTTGCTGTCAATGAGGCCCCTTTTTCTCATGTTATATTATGTTTATATCGGCCGTTCTCTTGTTAAGCGTTACGGCTGCTTATTCACTTGTTTAACTGTCAGGGCCATCCACATTGAGAAGTTGGATTCCTTGGATACAGGGTCCTTTCAGAATGCTTTTAGGCGTTTCGTGGCTCTCAGAGGAAGTCCAAAAACCGTATTTTCCGATAATGGCACCAATTTTGTTGGGGGTGAGGCAGAATTGAAACAGGGCTGGAAACAACTTTTCACGCAAGATATTAAATGCTTATGCTGTAGAACGAGATTTCGAGTGGCGTTTTATTCCGCCATCTGCCGCTCACATGGGGGGAGCTTGGGAGCGCATGGTTGGAGTAATAAAGAGGGTTATGGCTGCCGTTCTCCCAAGGACGGTAAAGCTCACTGATGATATTTTAAGGACATTATTTTGCGAGGTAGAGAGTATTATTAACGGTCGTCCGCTGACTAAACTCAGCGATGATCCACGTGACCCTTCACCACTTACGCCTAATCACTTGTTATTGTTGAGTTGTGGCCCCAGTATCACGCCGGGTAAATTTGGTGACAGTGATATGTATCGTCGCTCTTGGAGGCATGTACAGCATCTGGCTAACCAATTTTGGTGTAAATGGTTGAAATTGTATTTGCCGGAACTACAGAAAAGGTCGAAGTGGTCGGGCGTTAAAAGTAATTTAGCAGTTGGGGATTTGGTTTTGATTTTGGATGAAGCGAGCCCTCGTAACCTCTGGCCCCTTGCGTTGGTTGTTAATGTGAATCGTAGCAGGGATGGGTTAGTCAGGTCGGTCAGACTCAAAACTAGAACTGCGGAGCTGGTGCGGCCGATTGCTAAGATCGTATTGCTAGAATCTGCAGTTATTTCTTCTTGAGCTTCTCAGAGAGTTGCGATTGTTTTTCCTATTATCCTGTTAATTTGGAAGTTTGGCTTCAGTGTATATTTCGTTGATGTTTGTGTATTTCAGTTTCTTTGAATTAAGGTTGTAAGACGTAGCTTGTTGCTTTGCGTGAATGTGTTTTGTTCAGCTGGAGGGGGGGGGGGGGGGGGGGGAGTGTCATCGCTGTCGATGAGTTTCGTTTACGTATTTCTCTCAGGGTATTTTTCAGTGACCCAGGTCTTTTATTTTTGCTCATTCATGGGTCAAGGGTTAGGTCTTTATTTTGGTTTACCCTGTGGAATTTGAGGTGTGGTATGCTGGTCCGTGGTTGGCTGTCTTCCTGTTCGACTAGCATGCGGTGTCCTGCCCAGGTAGTCGTTCGGGAGTGGTCTCCACACATTTTTGTTTCTTTCTACCGTTTATCCATGTAAGCCGTGGTGTAAATACCTGTAGGCTCGTAGTACCGCCGAATTAACCATGTAGACCCAGAGTGCGGCCTAATACCGTGATTGTATAGGTGGTTCCTGCCCGGCAACGTTTGTAAGTTATTATTGTAACCTGTTAAGAGATTAATTGTAAGTTCTTATGTTTTTTTGTCTTCTCTTTTGTTCACTTGTTTTGCGGGGATTGCTGTTCTGTACTTGTTTGGGCTGTTTCGGGTCTTCATGTTTTACTTGTTTTCTTTCTTGCTAAGGGGTGTAACTTGTACGTTTGCTATTTTTTTCCTCTAGTTTTACCGTGGTTCGTATACCACGCGTGAAATAAAGGCTAAAAAACCACCTCTCTGGCTACTGTCTCGTCTTTGGAGGTTCGTCCCGGTGACACAGACATAATGAGGTATAATTTGAGAAACAAACCAATAACAACAAAATTCAAAACAAATTTGTATGAGTTTTATTCATTGGGCTGCTCTTCGCTTACAGAATGGTATTTTGGATAATTTATTGTAGGTAGCTGTACTTTTGTACCTTTTGTATATTGTCTTATTTGCTTCTCTTTTTACTCATTTTTGTACACTAACTTGTTATGACTAAGTTTTAATGTCCTGTTATAAATGTTCATAGTTGTACTGGAAATTAAGAAATTAAAAAAAGGCATATTGTATATCAAGCACAATACACATACTGTTTTTATTTAAAGATCAAAGGTCAGCTAACTTCATCACAGTTCAAACAAAACTAGAGAGTCATTGCCACAGTGGCCACTCATACCTGAACACTCTGAAGGTACTATTTACATATTATGTCAAATCATATGAACCACTAACTGTAACAGAGTATAATATTAAATATGCAACATTGTATAAGAAAATGTAGGACAGCACAATTTGCAGAAGTTAATAAACTAGAACACCAACAGTGGGGAAGTTCGAACTTTTCAAGAAGTTTATGATCACTCTGATAGGTATGACCAAGTCACAGTGCTTATAGTTAGCATCACCATTCAAGTTTCACATCTAACAATTATAAAAATTGTCATTTTCTTTTTAAGATCTGGTTTGTGTTGGCTGTGGGGGGGGGGGGGAGTTTTATGACATTTTCAAGGGGCATACTAAAAGTAGAAGGAAACTTGCAAAATTCTATAAAGTGGGCCATATGGTCCACCGAGAACCACAGACTACAAATTCCTGAACACCATACCACAACCTCTAAATGAGTACCATTACGACAAAGCATCAACATTGTAATAGAGAATCTGTGGCAGAAGCATGCAGAATTTCATGAAATGGGCCATTTGCACCACATAGCCTTCGACCAGAATTTTTTTTTTCCTTCGCAACTTTGAAATAGAATCTCAATATTCGAAAAATGTCCCAGAGGGCCCACAGGGGGCCTTGGACTGAAAATCTGTAACACTGTGGAGAGGCATTTTGCAGAATGTCATAAAATAGGCCAAATCTGTAGGACCAACGTTGAACTTTGACCAAGAACTTTGAACACCCCAAATGGCCCGCCACCACTTATGGAAGATTGTCGCCAGGTTTCATACAAATCCATAAAATCATGACAAAGAAGAAGGATAGTGAACAAATGTGAGCAGATAGATGGACAGACGGATAAATGGACAGACAGACCATATACTGTACCAGCTAGCTGATACCAGCTAATTCAGTGTAAGCCCACTAAAATAAGCAAATACAGAGCATTAAACTGGTACATGTATTATGTATACTTTGTTGAAGGACCACGTTCAGAACAGTAACCCCATTGTTTTGTGACAAAATCACTTCAGGTCAGCAGAGACTGCCAAAACAAATTCTAAACACATTATCTTAAAAATTAAGTTTGGTCTTTCTTGTTATTCACTGTGATGGGCTGATAGTCTATTATAGAATGCATCATCAGAACTACAATGTAAATTTTGAATTGTTCCTATGGAAGGTCGTTGAAGGTATTGCTTGTCTAAGCCTGAAATGAATGTGCCGTATACATAACCACAAGAAAATACAGTAAAATATCTATTTTTTTCTTTATCTTAATTTGTTTTCTTGAAGGACATAATAGTGCATAAACTGGCATAAACTATAGCATAAACTATGCTAAGATAAAGTTTGCTTTCAATTTCACTGCTGGTATAGTATTTAACTGATATGCCTGTTTTAAACAAATCAAATCGTAGCAACTACTTACAGTACTTAACCAATTTCAAAACCAGTCCGGTCTTTTTACTGTGCAAAGGTTTAACTCAACTACAAACATTACCAAATTGTATGTTCTTGCATGCTTGTACTAGAAGGTACAATTTTTAATTTTTCTGGGCGAGTTAAGCCCCACATAAGTTCGAAAATTTGCTGCTTAACTAATACCGTACCCTTGCCTTAACATTTTGCCAGTGGGTCACTAACTTTTTTTTTTACTTGAAACTGACTTCATCAATAATGACTACTGTCTGGAAATTACTTATCAAATTATTTTTGACTTGACTCGACTTGACAACTATAGTGCTGACTCGACTTGACTTTATCTGTAATGTGGATAACTCGACTTGTGACTCGTACTCAAGTTGCATCTCTGGAACACAGCCATATGTCCAATAGACAATTCCATTGAGTTCTGTAACAACAAGCTGAGAAAGGCAAATTGTTGGAAGTTCATTCAGATTTAAGCATGGCCCATGTATATAGATAGCAAATGGGAAGGATGTGACATCTGGAGTTTTTCTTAGAGTGGCACAGTCAAACATTGTGTCGATTGTGTGGTGTTAGAATTAGCTATCCATACAGTTGTTTTTTACGAATAAATTACGGCCTAGGGTATGAACACTATTCGTCTGGTGTTCTAACATATACTTCACCTTGCTTCAATGCATGGAGCACTTGACATTTTCTTCTCCTTTTTTCTCCTGTCACCTACTTCTACTTTCTAGGCCCGCAATATCGTCTTAGGCAAGTTTACGTCAAAGACAACATGCAATAACATTCATGTAATGTGAGCAATATACATTATACAGTGGCAGTGCATGCTCTTAAACCCGTGGCGAGTCACTGTACTTTCCACGGCCACCAATAATCACAACATAAATCAAAGTATTGTAGGTTAGCCGAGTCGGCATTTGTTGGACGTCACACCAGTTGGGGGTGTTTTCATATCAGCCGAGATCTGATCTTGATAATAAGATTCAAAAGGGACAATTATTGCATTCAACCCTAGTCCGTGGCAGTGGCGGAGCTACACTACCGTCAAGGGTAGAGTACCTCTAGTCAAGTGGTGCCCTTCCCTCACCCCCTGACTGACACAAATGGATTACCAGCGCCCTTTCAGTCAGACTTTTCACATAAAAGGAATATAATCAGAAAGGTAGAAAAAGATGACTTGAAGTACTGTATGAGCAAAAAAAATGAAAGAGAAAGTATTGAAACAAAATCCAAGTTTGAGCACTTTCACATCCATGAAATGATAGTGTTGCTCTCAGATTCAAGCAAGTAGGCCTACAGTGGGCTATTCATCATGAAAATTTGACCAGAATTCCTCAGTGGAAACTGACTCCCAAAATGTATTTTCACCCAAGAAAATACCGACAATACATTTTCTGAAGCTACGTGCTTGATTTAATGCATTTTTGTCTTGTGCGCTCCTCTCCAAACTATGCTGGCGATAGATAGTCTTCAACTTAGTGGCAATTCTCAGCCCACCCTAGAAAATTCTGGTTGCACCAATGTATAGAGGTTACCCAGCATAGAGCGACGAGGTTTTCATTCAGCTATACTCTCTTCTTCGGGCGACAGCCATGTATAGAGAAAGTCACCAAATTTAGAGGCGCTACATAGGCTAACTATGATCCGTACTGTATCACAATCGATGATGTCCCGCCCCTCATACATGTCCCAGGCTCACTAAGAAATAAATCTAGCTACACCCATGGCCGACCATAACCGACCCAGGAGGCTTAACCCGTAGACCCCCACAGGGACTTCGCCTCTGGATCAGACTTAAATCTTCACATGATGACTTTAATACATTACAAATACTGTCAGATTTATGGGCTTCGGAGTCTAGCCCCCTGGACCCCTACCGGACTTGAAGTTATCCAACTTTGGTTTTAAGTCTGTGTTTTAATCATACTTGAAATTATCCAACTACTGGTTTTATACCTGTGTTTAGTCTATAGTGTTACCCCCCCCCCCCCAAAATGACTTAAATACACCACAAATCACGTAACACCCAAGAGTTTCGGGGGACTTCTCCTCGACCCCCACAGGGACATAGAAGTTATACAACTTTGGTTTAAGACCTGTGCTTAGAAATAGGATTACCCTAAAAAATGATGGCTTTAATACACCACAAACAATAAAACACAGACGATTCCCGTGACCTCGCCCCCACCAGACCTTCACCAGGGTTTTGCCCCTGGACACAACCAGGGACCCTAAGGCGGAACCCTAACCACATCCATTACACTGCGGCCTCACACTGCTCTTTCGCCCGCCCTATCAGCGCCATGAGTAGTGACTGGTAGTGTCCCCCCTAAACAATCACTCTTCACCAGGGCCCTCGACTTGAAAAGTATGGTGACGCCACTTCCCCAAGTGGATCCCCACGTGGTACTTTGCTCATGGACTTAACGTTATTCAACATTAATTGGTTTTCAACTTGTATTTAGTCCAAATGTTATTTAAGACTTATAAATAGATATTACCTCTCAATAACAAATACCCGAGGACCCGAGGCTTCGCCCCTAGTCTCCTGCAGGGGGTTGTGCCACTGGTACTTGAAGTTATCCATCTTCGGTTTTAGACCTGTGTTTATATGCAGTACAGCTAGAGTACCTGAAGTGTCATTTTTCTGGTAGTATCCGAATGAACTTGTTCACAATTGCACCGTATTTGTGTGTTGCTGTCAACTTTACACTGTACCACATGCCCACGGTAAAAGACGATATGACTACTACACAGTTGTCGCCAGATTAAAGTTGACATAAGTTTTCTTTTTTCTTTTTTATCACGTACTTGCGATGGTGTGGTTATTAGATCTAATTATTAATATGGAGCTATCTAGAAAATATTGATACAGCCATGGATTATATTTATAATTGATAAAACCAGAGAAATATGTTATGCAAACTAAAATAACCCCAAATAAGTAACACATGAACAAATATTATACCGGCTGCGAGAACGCTTTTTGCTACGGTAGAAACGTATGCCCGCCAAATTCTTTGTTTATCTGACCCGACAATACGCCAATCACAAACCAGTATATAATATAGACTGTCTGTTACAGGATGGTACGTAGGTATGGTATCTCTAACTGACCATCCAATATTTACTGTGGATACTCAGGAACCTAACGGTAATCTGGAAATTGAACGTTTCATATCATCAAAAATGTTGCAAATAGGCTAACCACTGACGAACCACAGCAAATGCACGTACTGGTACTGGTTTCTTAATTCGAACAATTTAGGAAATATCATTGTATTGCAATATCTGTATGAAATATTGTAAAATCGAGTGAAATTAGACCATGTAGCAGGACGCGCAAATGCAGGGCCCTGCTGGAAGGTTAACGTCATGTAGACCTAGTTAGTTGATACCCCTCATATAGCACGCAGGGCACATAAAATATTGAATTATGGCTTTGCAATAGTTCACCCCATTTGAAATTATTAACAACAGTATGAATGTTTGCGATTTACTAAAAACAAATATTGAGTATAGGGTCCTATATTATTTATAACGTGTTATGACTATATGCATTTTGTTGTATGTGTAGGACATACAAACAGTTACTGGTGTTTTTCACATGGAAACTGCTTGCTTTTCTAACTCTAATAAGTTCATTGATCAAACGTTGTTTCCCGATGTGAGGGGTTTTCATTTTTTTTATATAATAATGTTGATGTTACTAAGCGAGCTAAATCTGGGGCATCTTTCTGTAGTATGCATGTACCCATGGTATATATAGTGTTACTTACCTGGAACATATTAACTGTTTATACGTGTCGACTGTAATCGGAATCCACCTTCCTTAAAATTAGGGACGTCAAGTCACTGCATGATGTTTCTGCAGTGTGAATTAATTTCCTTTCATTGTCGATGACAAATTGGGACATTGGGGAAAGTGGATACTGTGTATGGTATCGTATTTCAATTTTCTTTCATTTTTGGACTTACGAAGCTAAAATGCAACAAATGGCAGATACGACAAATACTTCGTTGGATGAGAAATCCGGGCACTGCGAGAGCCGAAGTGCTATTGTTATGGTAGTGACAAAGGACTAAGCTTCCCTTGTATGCAAACAATCCATGATGTAATGAACGATTTATAAAGGTGTGACGGTTAAGGAATCATACTTGTGCTATGCGACGGCATTTTATCATGCAGGGGTTTTTTTTTGTTAAATATCAAACAGATTTTTCATCCTGCCATTGTCATTGTCTTTTGGCCACTTGTGTAGGGATATTCAAACATGAAGAGCCCCGTGTTATATTTGCGTTAGCGAGAACCCAATAAAAAATATATATATAAATTTATCTATACACTCTGTAATAGGACGATTGTTAGGCGATCTAACCGCCGATAGGCTATAGGCCCTCGTTCTCAGCTCATCGGCCAAGTCTCATGGGTCAGTATTAAGCTTTAACTATTCTTCTTAATTTTCCTGCATAAAGTGTAGTTGTTGCCTTCAACTTTACACTGTTCGCCCTTGTCCACCATAAAAGAAACTGCTATAATTTGTCACCCGATCAAACTCGACGTAAATTTCCTCAAGGTTATGTTTGATTTTCATCACGTATACTTGTCACGTATACTTCATCACGTACGCTTGCAGTAGTGCCATTAGTAGATCTAATTATTGAGCTGTTTATGCACCCATGCATGGTTATATTTATAACTGACAAAACCAGGCACCCCCCCCCAAAAAAAATATGATGTTATCCAAAGAGAGTAAAAATAACTCCATGTATAAATAAGTAACAATGAACAAAGGATATACAAAGACAGAAAGACATTTTAGATATTTAGACATGGCCACTCTTAGCTACGGTAGAAACGTCTGCTCGCCAAATAGTTTCTTTACCTGACTCAGCGATACACCAATCACAGATCATATGCAATGGAGCTTATCAACTACTGCCCTGTACTTAAGTATGTATGGTAACTTTAACTGGCCATCAGTTTCATGTAGATACTCGGAGGAATCTAACGACGATCTGGGAATTGAGTGGTTCATACCACCAACATTAGTTGCAGACAGACTACCCACCGTTCTGTTAAAGTCCATGGTATCACGAACCCAGCAAATGCACACTGATATCTCAATTCGACCAATTTGAGAAATATCATTATATTGCAATATGTACGAAATCTTGTGAAATCGAGTGCAATCAGCTTAACCCAAGTATTAGAACACGCATGGGCTCTGTTTGGAGGCTGATATCATGCAAGCCCAATCAGAGACAAAATATTTGAATATGACTTTGCAATAATACAGCCAATCTGGAAAATATTAAGAATAGTATGAATGTATATGCAGTTTACTATAAATTTACTGAGCCAACTATGAAATTATGATATTATTATGACTCCTCGTATTTTATTGCATGTGCAGGACCTACAACTAGTATCTTTACACATGAAAGCTGTTTCCTTTCTATGCCGCCAAATAAGTTCATTCATCAAGCATTTTTTTCAATGTACGAAGTCTTCATTCTTCATATCTATAGTGGTGATGTAACTAAGTGAGCTACATCTGTCTATGCATGTGTGTGTGTGCATAGGTTTGTGTGTGTGTGTGCAAAGACATATGAGACCGGTCTGAGGTTGCATTTTTTATATTTTACGGTAATGTTTATGAGATTTCACTTTTGTGCCCTTCCCAAGGACATACAATGTGGGGATATTGTAAACATTATGATTGAAATATTGAAATAAACTACACATAGAATCAGTCTAAGCTTGTGGCATGGAGATATTGCACTTTGAAATGTTTTGACATTTTGACCATTGCAGACCTAGCTCACATGAACTTACTATTTCCATCTGTGATTACACGTGTAAATAATGAAATCAGTTCATGATTCCATGTTGTGTTCACATGCAAGGTGCTTCCACCCCCCCCCCCCCCATTATCATGAAAAAAGGAAAAACTGTACTTTTATGCTCATTTACTTTGACTTGCACTCTTAAATGTACATTTTTATGTGATGACAGGCAGATAAAGCGCAACAGCTGAATGATATCCTACTTAATGTGTGGCTCACAAATATTCATCATTCATAGAGCTATCAAGTTCCATGGACAGTTGTTATGAAGAGTTGATACATGACATCCATTGCAAAAATACATGATGTTTGACATTTTCCACTATGTAAGCATAGCTATATTTTGCAAATATTTGAAGCTCTTCTACCCTGTACATGTTACATTTGAGATTACATGTCACTGGTCATACACTACTGTACATCACATCATATCAATCAAGCTTGATCTTTATCAGCATTAACACTGAGTGCCATATCACTAAATTTCACCTTTTCACACATTCATATGTGATCAAGTCTTCATATCAGTAAGAGTAGTTTTCAAATCTCTTTCAAGTGATCAGGATACATGTATTCCAGTTTTCTAGGTTATTCTATTCTACTATCTTCTCAAAATGCACCTCGTTGATGACATGATACTAAATTTAGTAAACTGTTCCTTCTAGAATATATGTATAACTCAGTCATTTCAGAACAGTGAAACTTGTAGTAAGATGTCAAAGCTTCATCGTTGAAAGTCCAGTGCCATGGAACGCCTTCATGGTAACTTACTGTACAAAGAAATTAAATATTGGACATTACCTTTACAATCCTTCTTTTAAAAGAAGAAAGTTTGAGTGAAATGAAAACTTTCTTGCAAAATTGACTTTTAAGATTCATCACACTGCTTTAAGTATGTTAACTATTATGAATGTGATTGACCCTTTATACACTCATAGGTTGCATTTTGTCTCTTTACCACCGGAAAACATTTCATGGTATTACATGAGCATAAGTAAAGTTTAAACAAATAAATAGTAACTAAATATTTAAAGCAATTCTTGAAAGAGCATTAGTCATAACAATGTCTGTTCCTTTGATATGTCTTATGTCTAGATTGTACTCTTGAGAAGTCAAACACCATCTTAACACTCTCTGATTAGCATTCTTCATCTTGTGAATGAACATTAATGTATTATGATCAGCATACACAATTATTGGAAACTTGACCACATTCAAACAGGGAGGTGCAATTCAGAAAGAAATACAACAGGAGAGTAAATTATGCTAATCCTATTCGATTTTCTCCAGCATGATAACTTTCAGTTCATAAAGGGATGTATCATGTGTCTTATTTCTTGGATCAAAAAGGCAATCTTCATTTACACTTGCTTATACCATTTGAAAAGGATTGGGCAGAAAATATTTTGATGCAAGGTTCATTACTGACTGTCAAGTGAGGACCACTGTCTCAAAAAACAAAATGACTTGTTAATATCTCTTTGGAATAAACACAGATTGATTTATAAGAATAAGACATACTGTAGACCTGTAATGTTAAGTTTGTAATACCTTCTAAGCCCATTGAATTTGTAAGTCGGGAGCAAAAGAAGTGCTCTTGGAGAAAAGTAGCCTACTTCAAATGAAGGAGTTTACATCATATCTCCTTTTGTATTGCACCAGTCCCTGATTCAAATTTACATCAAAATGCTGTAAAGCTAGAAGTAAAGCTAAAGTATCTTTCTCATTGTGAGTAATTAATGGACATGACAGCATGTCCATTATTGTTGTTGGTCGCATTTTCTGATTATCACGTGACCACATTTCTTTCGTTCAGTTTATCGGACGACTCCCATCAAGGAACAAACCTATCTTTTGGGAAAAGATTTTTACAGCAAAGGCGACGGGTATGTGACAAGACTTGTGTGAAAAATGTCGCTAATTACGAAATGCGGTGCATTTTTCCTCAAATGCTCTAAATTTAAATATTAAGTAGGCTAATTACAATATTAAGTAGGCTAATACGCCCAAGATACTTTACACATGACGCAGTCATGAACGAAAGATGCTGTCCTATGTGGACTGAGTTTCTTAATTTCTTTCTAGATCGTTGGTGTTTGCTACCGTTTTAGATATATTTTCAAAATTTTATAATCGATTTATGAAATGGTCATGAAGACATCAGTATAAATGTGAAAAAATAAGTATAATTCTTTCTGGTAATTCCCTGGTATTTCGGCATAGCGGTCTGCTACGATGTCTCCGTTCGTCGTTTGAACTGCATACAGTTTATAAATGTACAATATGTGTACAGTAGTAGCCGGGCCGCGGGTGCGAATCAGCGATCAGTAGAAAGCCAGCATGTATACGGTCTATTGCAGACACACTATACAAACGATGTGACCAATTGCACGAATTAGTTTTCTAACGTGTTTAAGGTAAATGTTCGTAATAAACCATCAAAAACCGATGGTTTCAAGGATTACAATATGTTTCACCGTACATGAGATTCTGATAGGTCTACAGCTGATGGAGGCAAATTAATCGAAGGCTGCAGCTTCAATTGTTGGAATTACAAGGCTCGTGATTTGCATGCTATCACAATTTTCAGTTTTACTACGCCAGTATTAGACCTTCTTTAAACGGTAGGCTACCTGATGATACCGTAGCTCAAATTTGTCAAAATGTTTAACCTTCCAATGACAGAAACCTTCAAATAACACTCCTCTACTTGTGCTTCTCGAACATACCCGGGCCCATTTATTACTGAGGTCTTAAGCATAACTTACACTAACGTTAAGTTTGATAGCCAACCGGTGATCAGTTTATCCTATATAGGCTAGCCTATCTGATATCGCAAAATGAGCCAATGGCGTGAACAGCATGAGATCCTAATGAAAATAATTACCGACCGTCGCCTAGGTCTGTAGTAACTTTTACCTAAACTTTATTTTTCTGTACCCACATTTTGGAATTAGGTAATCCTGCAAGAGTACTGCTTAAGTAACCAAATTACTGAACACCTTACGCAACATAGTAATTTGTAGGATTACTGCCCGTGTGTACGTATAAGTTAGGTGTATCTTACTCGATGCACAGAGTCTGTGCATGTTACATATGCGTACTCTACTGCATGTTGGTATAATCGACACGGCATTGTCGATTGTCTTTCAGTCTTTTACTGATCACGTCACGCAAGTAGCTGTATCCATCCACCGCACTCGTACCAAAAATTCAAAATCGAATACCAGTATTTATTGATTTGTCTATATTTGTAATCATTATATTGAACTAAATTTGCGAAACAAATTTCAAGAGTTCATCGGAAATGATTAGTGATATCTGTTGAGAAATCTATGGTCTTTGTTTTCACGGCGTACGAGGCTAGGGAGTGATTAAAACTTAGCACACTCAAAACAAAGGCTTAACATAAGAAATTCGCAAAAGGAGAGTATGGCTGCATTAGATTACGATATGCTATCGTAATCCAAAAACGTCCTATGGAAAGCGAATGCAGTCAAACCTCAAGTTCGAATTTTCGATGCAAATCTCGTATTTCACCATATGTGTAAGTTTGAGCTGAAGTCAAAACGTAAAACGGAGTACATAAACTGTACGTACATTTGCAGGTTCACTTCAATCCAGGCACTTAACGGCTGCCTATTCCGAATATGAGAGCCAAAGTTTTATTACAAACTTGCTGCACTCCTCTCTTGTCGGACAGGGGCGTGATGCAATCCGGGTGGGGGCAGGACGGCAGTTGCCACCCCATTGGAAATACTTGGGGGAACAATCATACTGTTTTGCCCAGGCTTAAATAATTCAGGCAGATTTAAAATAAAAAGCAACAAGTAAAATAAAATGTAATAACATTTTATGATACGGAGGGGATTCCAGAACACGGTCACTTTGGGTGTATGTGCTTGCCAATGAGAGAGAGTGTGAATGGTTGGTTGTGTGTGTGTGTAGGCCTACGTGTGCGCACGCTTTCGTGTGGGTTGGGGTGGATTGCTTATAGACGATTCCGGTACTGGAAATGACCCATGGTTCGACAGGATGTTGGATTTTTTAAAATATTTACCCCCCCCCCCCCAAGTCCACATACCAGTTTTATGTCCCAGTTGTCGGATTAACCAGGCAGTCTATCCTCACCCTACATAGGCAACCAGAGACATGGTCATGTCCATTGTGGTTACGGTAAGTAACCACATTTTCTAGTTTATTTGGTGATCATTGAACTTCTTTGTAAATACCAAACTGGGTGGTCAATGCTATCATTGTTTTCTTGAAATAATACACCACCTGCAGCACATCACTTGCATCTACTGCAAGTTTAAATTCTTTGTTGAAATCTGGAGAGACTGATCACAACTGGAGCCATCATTAAAATCGTCTTGATCTTCTCAAAGTCTGTCTGACAAATCAAACTTAATCTTGTTACTTTATAAATTTGTCAATGGGGACACAGTCCAAAAACTAAGGACAGTGTCTCCTGTAATATTCCACCATGCCACCCCCCCCCCCAAAAAAAACGCATCAGTTCTTTCTTGTTAGAAAGGTTGGGGAAGTCTGAAATGGCTTTCGCTTTAGGTTTGACAGGGTTAACCTGTCCTTGACCCATGACATGACCCAAACATACAACCTGGGCCTTTGAGAATTAATTCCCTCATAACCATCAAGTTGGTGATCAGATTGGCAGAACTCAGCCTGTCAAGTAAAGCTCTGATTTTTTTCACATGATCACTCCATGTATCACTGTACACTACTAAATCATAAATGTAAGCATCACAATTACTAAGATCACATGTTAAGTTATTAATCACTTCTTTGGAATGTAAGCAGGCACAGTGGATAGCTAATGGTAACTGGGAATCAATTGAAATAAATACCCAACACAGAGATCATGGTGGTTCCAGTGATGATTTGTAATCAAAGCTGCTGAGGTTCTTGCTGCTCTTTCATATTCCATCTGACGGCCTATACAGGGTGTTTGAACAGCATGATTGGTCGATGTCTCTTTAACTTCAGAACATGTACATCTTATTGAAGGAAATGGACTTTGCAAAATGGTGAAGATAAATTTCAAAGTAGCTTTACTGCTTTAGAAGATGTAATGGTTGACCGAGATTTCGCTCTATATTCACCATGTGATCTTGCAGGCTTGTAAACGTTGACAATCCAACATCATAAAGCAATGGAGTTGAGATGGTTGAGCTAACATTAATTCCCTCTGGACAACAAATAGACCTTTGAACAGAAAGCTTTAAACAATGAAAGTAGCACAGCATGCTGTGGCCTTCTGGACTTGCAGTACCTGCAGTACATACATCGCCAGATGGTGCTCACAGTTCTGCTGTTGGATTAACGAGAAGTTAGTTCGCATTGTCTGGACGGTAGGTTTGGCTATAATATATGGCTGATTAGCCAAGAAAATGATGACTTCTTCACACTTTCACAAAAGCATAACCAGCAATGAATCACACACCTGCTTTTATGGTGATAAAGAGACTAAATTAAGGACATCACAGTATAGTAGTCATGGTTTTCCCTGAATGATCACTGTAACCTGCAGTACAACAATGACTGCTATGTCTGCTGAATTGCATAAAACTGTACAAAACTGGGAGGTACACACACACACAAAAAAAATTAATCTCCTCACTTTTAAAACACATGTACAGACATTTATATAAATGAGAATAATATTTAAGTTAGTAAAACAACATTTTGTTGGAAAGATAAAACAGAAGCTATGATTGTTGTAGAATGCTAATTTTTTACTATGAAAATACATTTTAATGAAGACAAAGTGGTAGATGGTATTCAGCTAATCATCAGTTTAGAAATGACAATAAACGAGTAGTCTGATGTTCTGCATTAAACTACATGTTTTCTGTAACATAGTAACATGGTAGGATTTGAACCCACACCTTCAGACTACTAGTTCATACGACAGCAGCTTTTCATTCAAGGAACCTGCTTCACTGACACAAAGAACTTGGCTGAGATTTCTCTACCATTTATTTCATGTAAGTCAAATTGAAATTTTGATTAAATAAAACACTGTAAATTATGCAAGATTCGCCACTAATTTACAAATTTGCATAAGTCTTTCTTCATGTTGTCACTGATGGGGCACTCTCACACCCACAAAATCATGAGTCCCTTTTCCCATTTTTCACAGTATAGAAAAATCAGATCAACCCACAATACTGTAAGTCTGACTGTCTACAGGTCTCTGGGCCTAATATCAAACACACATACGTGACCATTAAAACCTGCCATGGGTAACTGCTGGTCCATGGGTCAGATCTGGCCAAGGAGACTTCTGTCCAGTCCTCAAAAGTCTTGTCACTGTTGGGATTGTGCCCATAGTGCATTTAAGAAATAGGCTCATGTCTACCCAATTTCCCAGTCTGGTCCACAATAAAGTATCCCATAGATAATTCAGCACTGATAAAGAGTTGCCCATGCCTGAACTTGAATATAGGCCCAGTAGGCTATTTTCACATTTGGAAACAAGGTTGGTCGGCTGGTTAAACGTATGGTTTATATTGGAATGTGTTTATGATCATTACCTTGGATGTACAGTAAGCAGTTTGGTATTGCTACTGGCACGTTCCTTAATTGTCTAATGCATAAACTAGATCCACATTGCCATACCTGTCCTTACTCGCCCCAAGTTGGTCTACCTTTAACTGACTGTGATGCTACAGCCAACTGTTACTGAGTCTGTTAGGAGTGTACTAGTGGTGTTCTGTTGGGCAATATTAGGCCTAGCTGAGAGCTGATAATATGTAGGAAAAATAGTATTCATATGCTACAAAACTACACATCAAATGTCTTCCACATCCCTTTAAGTGTGCATTAACGAAGCACATGCTGCACATCAAGCCATGCTACAGTGAGTCTAATTAAGTCAGTTGACATGCATAGATCTATCAACAAACACATTAAAATGCCACAGACTGAACTTCCAGAAATAAGTTGGGTGTAGTAAGATTGCTGCCTAACAACTTCCATAGGTTTCATTCATGGCTTCTTATAAGCCATGCAGGTTTAACATACTGTATATTGGAGTGGTTTGAACTCTGCTGAATAAACTAAGTGACATCCCCAAAGAACACTAATATTCTTGACTGAATGTGGTACATCGATATTCTCTATAGGAAGGCAATAATAAGTGTAGATTCTTTAGATTTTGTATTCACTAAGTTTTTAAATTGACCTTTGATGTCCTACCTTTACCTTACGCCTAACCGGAACAGAAGGATGTTGTCTCTTGACACACACATCAAGCAAGTGCCACATCAGCAATGGACAAAATGAGAGGGCTTGCATTGTGATGTGAAACACATGAAACCCAGTTTACATCCAACTTCACAAAGTCTGGCAAATCAATATTTTCTCTGGACCAACTGAATTCTCTCTTCGTTGGGAGTGAAAGCCACATCGTTACTTTCCTTAGTCACATAAGTATGTTCTTGTAGTATATTCACTTTTCAATTACTTCACAGTCAGTATGTATATGCTACATATGCTGATCAAAATGTGTTGACTGTATAATCATTTGAGACACTGATAAGCAAGCAGTGTTAAATAATTTGTTCACAAGTACTTTGTCCCTTGGACATCCCCAAGGTTTTGTTATCAAAGAAGGGGTACAGGAAACAAACACGATGTCACAAGCACAAACAAAACCATGATAACATACTGTTTTGACACTAAAACTATGCTGTACAACATTCAACTTAAATCCGCTACAGGTACAAATCATTCCACAGTCATATTGCAGATGTACAGTCACTGTATTATGTGTTAATTGTGAATTTTGTTGTTAATACTGTACCATATCTTCTGGCATTCGGTGATGCCATTTTAATGCCTGACAATGGGCTTCACAGATGAGTTTGTCTTAAGCATGTATGACTTCATCCATGCCATCCTGTCCATACTCAGTGCACACAGTGGCTCTTCTGGGCCGGCAGGCCAAAATCCACACTTCACAAAGGCTTCAGTGAAATATAGCAAAAATGGTAAAACAAAAAAAAAATAAAGAAACCAAAATTGGGGTAATTAGAGTAACCCCCTTGCCACACTGAACAACTGAAGTTCCCACCCATTTTCAGAAAGTTCTTAAAATGTAAAATAAGTAAATCATCTACCACATGTTCACTGTCCAAAAGTCTAATTGTCCCTGCTACTTCTATTTCTCTATGAATCAACTTACCTTTTTTACACCACAAAAAAAAAAGTATGGAAAACAGCATAAAAGTAGGCCTTGGACCTTGGAAAAATAATGAACACCTTAAGATACCATGACCATAAGGTAACGTGATGCAACCTCACCCTTAAACTGTAAAATCTGATGAGAAGAAGCAATTTTCAGACTTCAGGCAAAAAGTATGGTAGCCCAACATTGGTAACATATTCCTGTTTTTGGCTAAAATAAGCCCCTTGCCCTTTGAGCCTGGTTTGACCTCCACCAAACAAATCAAATTCATCTGACATACGTACATGCATGCATGCATTTGTTTGTGCCGACCTGACCAATGGACCAACGGACTGACCGAGATATTAGACATGCTCCTTGCTTAAATATTTTTAAAAGGCAATTAATTAACTTCTATCATTAATATATATTCCTGATATTTTGAGTATCTTGTTTTACACTTATTTGTTGTAAAGCTGTCCATGCTTGGTTGTATTTTTTTTAATATGTTGAAGAAGCTCCGGCAACATCAAGGGTTGATGATCCTTTGGTATTAAAGAAGTCAATAGGAACCTTGACTCACAGAGCAGTCAGGGTTCACATGTACAGATATGATGGAATAACTGTATCTTGTTTTTGGGGGGTGACAGTGCATACAGCAAGAGGATCAAGTGTCTCTGAAGTATAAAGGAATACATACTGTTAACAACACAATCAATCAAGCATTATTTGCAGGCAGCTCTAAACTTTACCTGAATGCATGAACCATAGAATGTGCATACAGTTCACTTTCCTACCTCAGGTCATATATCATCACAAAGGGTACACATTCCTGCATTACTGTACACACTATATGCACACATTTCATGAATGGAACTATTTACCATTAGTGTCATATAGTATCATATACAATTACTACTAATAAAGCACTGGATCGTACAGGCTAAATATGTATTAAGGCAACATACATACAGTGAATTATCACCAGCCCATTGTTAACATGGACAAATAATTGTAACTGATCTATGCAATTTGTAATGAAATTTAATGGACCTATATCAGACCAACAGCATTTAAACATAAACATATCTTTTTTGTATCGCATAATCTCATATGGTATAGAGATCCTATGGTACAGCACTACAGCTTCGGCATCAACACTTCCTCCTCTAGCTGCAAATTACACAAAATACTGTATATTACTTTACACTCACCAGACAGCTCAGTCGTTACCCAAAACACTCTTTCAAGATATTGAGAATGTCAATGACTTTGAGATTAATGGCCAGCTATCCATGCATGGACACTGCATACCAATTTTGAAGTTCAAACATGTCAGACTTTGTGAGATACCAGTTTGCAAACTATGATTCTGCGGACCTTACATGACCATTGGGCATTGACCACCAAGTTGTAGTTCAAGCACCAGGTTCTCTTGCTGCGATCAGAAGTAGGTTTTCATGCATTACAGGTATTAAGATGACCTCAAATAAACTTTGACCTCCATCAAATGTACAAAAAACACACATACAGTACACACACATGCCATTACAATCTGCCTAGATTCCATGCCCACCCTCAGCAGGAATCTAATCAGAATGCACCAAATGCATTGTGATTTCAGTGTTTCCATTACGAGGATTTCTACTATGAATCTGACATGTTTATCATATCTCAACATGCACAACTGCATACTACAGACAAGAGCTTCCTGTCTTGGGATGTCAAGATACTGCAAAGTTTTAACAGATTCACCCTTGTTGCCCAAAATGTTCTCCATCAATGATAAAGGGTTTTTGAGGTCATTACTGTACGGAACATTAACATACCTACATAGCGAATATGTGATCAGTGCAAGCATTCCTTTTAGAGATATCATCTTTACAGAGATTTGAATACTTGATCCCTGTTGACCTAAAATGACATATGATCTCCACTAAAAGTAATAAGAGCCTTGTACTTAATGGGGCGTACTACTGTACATGTTTTTGTCCAATGTTTCCTGCTTGAGATAATATGTTCAAGTTTTGACAATTTCACCCCAGTTAACCCAAAATGAAGTTTGAGGGCCCTTGGCTTGTACTCAAATTAAGTACACTTACATACAAAATATCCATCCCAGGTTTGCTTCTTGGGACAATGTATTTGAAAAGTTTTCTCAGTATGTCCCGCTGGAACTCGACTGATCATGACCTTGAGCAAAAACCAATGGGGTTCTTGTGTTCAATGTGGTACACTGACATACTAAATATCAAATCTGTCCAAGCTTATCTTCATGAGATATAATTCTTGCAAACACTTTCCAATATAACCCATCTTGACCTCATGACCTCTATCAAACACAATAGGGTTCTTGTACAAATGTAGTAAACTAAATACAAAATCTATGCAAGCTTCCTTTCTTAAGAAATTGCATTTACAATGTAGGTGTCACTGAAACCAATTAGAAGTTGAATGACCTTGAGATTCCTTGACAATATTCATAATAAACAATGAAAAATACCAATTCTGAAGTTCAAACACCTTGCACTCTTTGTGGAATACCATGTCTTCATGTTAACTAACTATGATCTCTACTGACTTCAAAGACCTTTGACCTCCACAAGAAAGACAGAGCTCATCTGCTCATCAAGGTGTGAAAAATGTTAACAGCTTGAAGATCCAGCAACATTCAGTTGCAGAGATAGGTTCCTTAATTGACTTTCAAATTTCAACCACTAGTGACCTGAAACAACTTTTGCTCTCCATGAAAAATGGTACGGATCATCTACTTACAATAGACTACCTACAAGTCAAGGTTGCACTTCCAGCTACTTTCCCTCTCTGAGATACATTGTCTACAAGGTTTTCAAACTACTACCTTTATTGATGACATGACATGACACTGCTGAGATATCTTCCTTCATAGATTTTCAAACCTTAACCTCTGATGACCTCAAATGACCTCTGACCTTAAAAAACAATAGGGATCATCCACTTACAACAGGACAACCAACACATCATGTTTGAAGTTCCAGCAAATTTCACTTAATAATGTTTACAAGGTTTTCAAACTACATGTATGACCTCTATTAACCTCACAGGACCTTTGACCTAAATAAAAAAATAAATGACAGAGATCATCCACTCATTAAGAGTCACCAATGTGCATGCAGTGCACAGTTTTAAGTTCTGGCAACATTCAGTTGTTGAGATATCTCCATTAATAAGTCTTCATACTGTGACTTCAGGGGATCTCACATGACACTTGACCTCCATGAAAAAACAATAGGGGTGATCTACTCCTTATGGAATACCTACATGCCATCTGTGAGGGCCAGGCATGTTTCCCTTTTTGAGATACCATGTTTTGTTTACAAGCCACGACATTGCATACATACACACACATGCAAATACACACACCATCACGACCACAAAGATTCCTTGCCTGCCTTTGACAAGGAATCAAAAAGGGTGAACAGGTAATCAACTACATACAGTTAGCAACACTTATTAGACAAACGTCTGTCAGATTCAATTTCCAGTGCCTCCTACTCTTTTTTTTTTTTTAAATTTTTGGTTCTCTTTGTTTTCATGGGTTCCACATTGTTTCCTTTCATTGTCAAGCATGGCATTGTTGTATCATGAAGGTTGCATTAGCCTTGCTAACCTGTCTATTTTGGTAGTGTTTTGAAGGTGGCATCGATTTTTAGCACAGGATCTCACTTATAAGGGGTAAACTGAAATACATAAGATAAAATTTTCATATCTGAAACAATTGATTAGATCTACCTGCCTCTCTGTAGAATATGGTTTTATTTTGTTTGTCAATTGCATTAACTTCTACTACTTTGTATTTTCAACATCTATTCTGGTCTATTTTCCTTACTTTCTTTACCTTTTTCATTTTTCTAAAACATTCGCCTGACCATTTTGCATAGTCTTTCCTTGCCAGTTCTTTTTGGATGTTTGTGCCCACAGTTGCTTCTGTATGGGACATGTCCCTAGTATAATACAATGTACAGTATTTAAGGATTGAACTGAATAACATCCCACCACCAGAACACCAATGTTGTCTAAAAACAATGAGTTGAAGTTCAAAACAGCATTGTTACATGACATTTCATGCAAAATTTGCATTTTCCAAACCAAAAGTATGTTTCTTACGCTAGTCGCTACAGCACACATCAGCATATACTACAAACTAGTTCACAAACATAAATTCTGCTATCCAGTTATGGAAGCTCAACAGTGTATGTCTCTTTACGGTCTTGTACACAAAATATGTAATTCCAACTGCCTGGTGTGTAATTCTTTATCAAGTGACAAACACAAATGCAATTTTAACTGAGCATTATTGCAGAAATTTCAAGAAAAAGATAAAAACCTGTTAACTGGGACATTTGCAATCACCAACCCATAGACAGTGTACACAAAAACAAGTAAGAATATGGTAAAGTGCTGTAACCATTACAGTATCAGTAATAGAGAACCATCATGGTTCAAATCCCTTTGGCAGTATATTGGGAATTGTGTTTATGAAAACTTGCCTTTGCCTTCCACCAAAAACAATAGGGCAACCTACTGAATATGATGCAAAGTATGAGATCCCTATCTCATATGATATCTGATTCAATACATATTTACATGTATACCACTGCGACCCTTTCACCTCTGCTGACTCAAACTGACCTTTGACCTCCGTCAAAATAATAGGAATTGTTTCATTCAATATGAACAATCCACATGCTAGGTTTGAGATTTCCTACAGTTACCATTCTTTACATACAGTGTTTACATGACCTCTGGTGACCTCTAATGACCTTTCACCTCCACCAAAATCAATAGGGATCATTTACTCAGTATGGCCAATCCAAACACTGAAAATAAAATCAGTCAAGCCTTAGCTACTGTTCTTCAGATCAGTTTACAAGGTTTTCAGTTTGACCTCTAGTGACCCCAAATGACCTTTAATCTCTACCAAAAACAATAGGGATTACCTACTCAGTATGGCCACCTTACACACTAAGTAATTAGATCACTCACAGTTATCCTTCATGGGTTATTGCTTAATGTTCCAGTCTGACATTTGGTGACCTCAAATGACCTTTGACCTCTAAAGTGTTGGCGGTTTGAGTGTCAATCTTGCAATCTTTTGGTTCCCTGGATAAAATCCTGGTGGAAACAGTTGCAAAATTTCTGGGGACTCAAATTTGGCTTGTTCAGTGAAACTGTTTGCTGTACAGTGGTGCGGTGGGGGTATTTGGGTTCCTGTTGTCCGATATAGATCTTGTCCACTTTGGTTGCTTGGTACAGCAGATGGGCTGCTGAACTGGGCATGCTCCCCACCCCTTCCAGCCTTTGGAATAGCTAAAGACTGGGGGACATACTCTCCTCCATCGGATGGAGATGTTAAATGGCAGCCTCGGGTGGTAGGCTCAACTTTCAAATTCAAATTTAATTCAGTATGGCCAACCTACACACCAAGTATGACATCAGATAATGTACCCTCTTGAGATAATGTGTTTACAAGCAACGCAAAAAAAAAACCCCCAAATACAATAAAAAATAAATAAATATTGTGCACTAGCCAAACTTCTCAGCTGTAATCTGACAAATTAAAGACTGCATGTAGAGAAACACATTTTCACTTTATTATGTCTGCAGGTGTCTGCTTCACATACGGGATTTTGAATGAAACTTATACACAAGACTTGGCATACTCACATAGCCTTGTACCATTCATACATACACTCTAATAGCCCAACAGTATAAATTGTAAATTGTGCACCCTAAGGATTGGAGAACACTTAGGCAACATACTACTATAGCTGCATCTTAACAGTACGGTATGCTACTGCATGTAAGGAAAAAAAAACACTGTGTTCTCACAAACCTAGTTTGTCATTTACTAAGCAGGGTCCTCCTACTGTTCTGGTTCTAAAAGGGTTCCCTTGGTGGTTTGTGTCTGTCTTCCATTTTGTTTGGGTACATGGTCAAATGCTTATTGACATAGCGTATGTACAAGGCTCCATGTCAACTATTGTTGTTCCTCCCTGGACCTGTCAAGGGCGGTTGATCCTCAACAGAAGCAGGGATTATGAGCCTATCCAAGACCCACAAGATTTGGTATTTGTCTTGCTACAACCCTGTAATTGCCAATGTACAGTTGCTGTTAATGAAGAGGATGAATGGATGAAATTTCGTGTGCATAAGAACCGTTCTAAAGCTGGAATTTTGTAGCTGCTGGATATTCAAAATCCCTTCCTACAATTTAGTTCCTTTTAGTACAGTATAAGTTTACCTAATCTGAAGAAATATATCTTGATTTGACTTAAAATCTGTTATTTTAGACAACACTTTTAACTTGATACAATGTAAACCTACTAAACTTTGAGCTTCTCATAACACTGTACCATTACAATCATGCGACATGAAACATTTCCTTACAAATCGTATCCTACTGTAGGTACTGCATGCATTAAGCAATTACCTTGCGAACAAGTTACAGTAGCAACAAAAATGGTGATATCCATTGTAGATCTTGACTTTTAGATTTTACACATGTGCTACAAGTCATACTTCTCAGGAAATTAAGGAGTGTGGTACTGTAAGTGTGCTGTTTAATAAAACTTTCATAGATTGCATGTGATCCCATTTTTTTCTAGGTGTGCAAAAAATCGCACTTCTCACAGTGATTTGAGGAGAGTAATGGTGTGCAATTGCAAACCTCAGAATTCAAGGGCTGCCATTTAATATTACATTAGGCAGCATAAACCTGTGGGCTACAAGGTACTGTATCATCTACCTTAGCCTTTAACGTGGCTGTGCATTACATTACATGGCCTAAACAGTGTAATGAACTTAGGCCACATAATGTAATGCACAGCCCTGTTCAAGAGCTACATTGGTACTGATTTAGAATCAGTGACCGGAAATGACGTCAGATTCTCTCCTTTCATTGTATTGGATCTCCTTTCAGGCTTTCATAGTGTTGTTGGCCAGTGTGTGGGGTGCACCTGCAGCGGATTCCTGACGTAAGTTCCGGTCACTGATTCTAAATTAGAGCCACTACATCTATGGAGCCTAGTCTACAAATTTTGTCAAGCTGCATTTTTGGTCTTATGGGGTGCACACGGTTTGGCAGTGCCGAAAGTTTGGCTCATGGCGTGTGCAAGTGTACAGTCTAGCCTGCTATGAAAGGCTAACATGCAGACCAGCAAACAAACCGGTTCGCCGTCAAGTTACTCACCTTAACTCGCTTAACTTGTAATGGAAATTTGCCACATGGGTACCTAGGCTAGAGCTGCCTACAGGCTAGACTAGAGGCAGTAAGCTAAGTTAGGCTAGCGTACACTACAATAGGATTACCAGTAGGATTACCTCTAGGAAGCCGGGTAGGCCTCGCCAGAGGGGCATTTCTATCCTCTAGCCTAGTACTAGTGACTGCTACTACTAGTAGTAGTACTACTGTACCTATACTGTATACATTGTCAAGTAGCCTAGTAATGGTAACAATATAATGTGGGCTATGTGGGTATAGCCTAAGCCTAATTAAAATAAAGCGCGGCTTTAGAAATAGACCAAGCACTACTTCATGTGTTTAAAATTCAATTATCGTCTAATTACCTATCAACTTTAAGAATGAACCTACACAAACCGACAAGATATGGGACACGATCCGAACCTTCTAAAGATTGCTTCTTTTAATTCATTGAGTACCGACGTTGGCCGACGCCCGGTGAGTGGCATGTTGTCAGTGCTGTAGACAGTACAACGTTAACTAGCCTAGCCTATGCCGGTGCGCGCGCGGCGACAGGCTAGGCGCTATAGTATATACGGTTGGAAGCTAGCTGTACCGTGTCGCTGACGATTTGACCCGGTGCGGCCAGGCTGGCAGGCACCTTCTCCCTAATCGTAGAATGACAGTACGTACTGTAAAACTAATAAGTCATGCTTGGAGATTTCCGCATGCACCAGTTTTTAGTGTGGTACAATGGTTTCAAATTCACAGTTATTACTGTAGTCTCTATGTCAATCGGGTGCTTTCAGAGTTAATAACTTTTTTGACAACGACGGTAGTGTTTTATATTGAATTACCTTATGCGGTAAATTTAGTTTAACTCGCTTTCCGTTTACTTTATTTATGGCATCGATTCTGTAATTCCAAATGCAGGGAAAGAAGATATTACTTGCCCTCATACTCAAAGTGAAAACGAACAACGACTTATCAAAACCGTTACATCTTCTAAAGCCACGAAATACGTTTACAATTATCTTGTTTATCAACTGTCTACAAAAAAAAATCCCAAAAGAAATTCACAAATGGAATGATATAGATAATAAAGCATACAACTGGAATAAAATCTTTTCTTTACCCTTTTACGCCGTAAGAGATACAAAATAACAGTACTGTCAATACCCTTTCTTCCTACGAATTCTTGGTGTAAATAATTCTGTTTTTAAGATTTAAATGAAAAATAGCCCATCTTGTTCTTGCAAGAAAAAAAAATGAAACATCAGAACATCTTTTTTTTCGGTAATGTGACTGTTTTGGTTTCACCTGGTCAAAGGCTTGTAATCTTTGCTTAAAAAGCAGTTTCAAAACTGACTATAACCACATTAAGTTGGCTATTTCGGTGATACTAAGCATCCCATTAATTTTTCTATTTTACATGCACATTACATTTGTAGCTGTAAGTTGAGTAATAAGTTGTAAGAGTAAGTTGAGTAATAAAATGATGCCATCGTATTCTATCACAAACTTATATATTATGTATTAGAAAAGACCAGTAATATAGCACGTGCTAAAATTTTCAACAAAACGTTTACTTCTTTAGGTGTAACTTTATTATCCTTTGTTAATAAAAGACTATCCTTTATTCCATATATACTGTTCTTCCTAAATGAACGCTAACAATAGGAGAAAAAGCTTCCTTTCTTTTCTCTCTCTCTCTCTCTCTCTCTCTCTCTCTCTCTCTCTCTCTCTCTCTCTCTCTCTCTCTCTCTCTCTCTCTCTCTCTCTCTCCACCTCTCTCTCTTTTAGCTCTTTGGTTGTTTTTCTTTTCTCCATCCTGTTTTGAACATTGTGAAGTCTGTGTAGTTATGTTTCATTCCCCTACGGCCTATACATGTTTTCTCATTATCTATGGTCCAATGAACTGTTGAGTTATTGTATTATTTTTTTTTAAATGTTATTTCCGTTATCTATAGTATTAACGAAAGGAACTCAATAAATTATCAAACAATTATCACTATTATCAAAACACAAAGTGTGAAAACGAGTTGCAAATATTGATATTTAATTAACTTAAAGTGTTTTATTTATAATAATATTTCACTAATAATAAAATAGCATAATCTATTAAAATTAATAAAAAAACGAGTAGACAACAAGAATACCAACACAGGGTTTATCAGATGACTTAATGTATAATCCGCTGAAACAACAAATAAATTTTCTTGGTTCAGTAGATCATTTTTACCGAAGATTTTTTCTTTTGCAGAAATATGTTCAGTTTCTTAGAAAGGACTTTAATATCTCCAAGGTATGACTTCGTTTTCACTGCATTACGATTTCGTAAAAATATTTTCTGAAATCGCTTCCATTTCTTGCAATAAGTGCTATTATGTTCTTATCCTATGGCCGGGCAATGTTCAATAAAGGACGGTTCGAAAGTATTTTGTTGCATGCCCAAGTCATTACTGAAGATAGCGACAAGATACTGAAGTCAATATTGAGGATGACGACAACAGGGTAAACCGGTTCATTAACACCTTTGCTACTGATGTCGGCCGCGGAAACGACAGACGTAGCGAAATCCTCTGAGTGATAGTGATCATCATCCATTTAAGGAACAAAATATGTAATTTAAATGTCTGTTCCTAGAATGTTTAGTAGAGGCTCATTGGATTGGTGAAGGAGAGTTGAGCAATGTAAATGGCGACACAAAGAAATATAAATGAATGTGAACCTAAGCAGACGATAAATAGAATGGAAACGTCAGCTTAAGTTTTTATTAACTTTAGATATGATTTCTCGATAAGACATCAGACCCTTTTCAAAATACAATGTACAAACTATTTCCTGATAATAATGTTTATGAGTCTCAATTAGCTTGTGGCAACAATAATAATACTTAATGAAACACAAGCCTTCTAATTTGTTAATCGGTAACTGGTGACACCTCTGGACTGTCGACTTCTAGCTGGAGATTCGAATGAACAGTACTGTAGTAGGGGTAGGTTACTACCTCGGCAAGATGGCTACGACGTTGAGGACAATGAAAGACTCAGTGTAAGTAGTAACACTTTATTAGGTTTAAGAAAGCAGGGTCAACCACAGGTGGCGAAATACTGTACCACGACATATGGTAAGGCTTTGGACCGTTGACTAAATAATGTAAAAGTATCGGACGTTGAAAACGGTGAGAACATTGTCCGCTTAGACAATGAAAGATGGTACAATCGAGTTATAAAGAACATTGTTATTGATAAATAACAGAGCTATATCGGCAGGGGCCAGTGCTTTCTCAGATACGGTTTATAACCTCGCATCACTTACGAGAAATACCAACTATTGATGCTAGAATACACCCTTCTCACAATTGTAAGTTCTGGTCAGGTAACAGAACTCCTACGTAGGTGGCAGTACAGCTTTTAGAACTCGGTAGTGCTATAAATGTCGCTAAAAGCCTAGTACAAGCATATCTCGTGGTCCAGAATGGGCATACAATCGTAGAAGCAACTTAGGATCGACAGAGTCCACCAATTCCACTATGGGATGCAGAGTAGTAAATTCCAGAATACTAACTGTCCATGACAATACCTACAGTGAACAGTGCAATATTCTGTTACCAAAGTGTATAAAGGCAGTGACAAAAGGACTACCAGTTGGAAAACTGGTCACTACTTTACGACGTTACACAAAACCACACCCTTTGAATATCGGCAAGGTTTCCATGATCACAAATGAAAGTAAAATGAAAAAGTTGTATACGCTGAAATATAGAAGAAAGTTACTCAAAAGAAAAATGATAACGATGGTAGATGTCATTGTTAAGACTGGTGAGGACATTAAACACTACATGTGGAAGAGTAGGAAAAATGAAAGTGGCAATTTGCTCTCGGATGTGGTAGAAGACAACCAATTGATAGCCGTCTCTAGACAACATTGCTTCTTTGAGCTAGTTGGGGCCCAAATTGGGCTCCATATTGGGTCCTTGCTGGGTAGCACGGGGGGGGGGGGCTCAATTTATTTTGTCACCGGGCTACTGTCTGGCCCAGATTTGGCCACTTGTTACCTGAATTGAAGGTAGTAACTGGGACCAAATGTCGTTGTTCGTCAAATTTCATTTGCGCGTGTCTTGCATGGTCTAACATATATTAGAAATTCTACATTATCTGGACAACGTTGGATAGACGTTTGGCCACTTGCGAAATAAGCTGGACATCCTGTTTCCATATCAGGACTGAAGGTTAAGTTACGAACAAGTTTCTGGACATACGAATTCACGTCTCAGATTGAAAAGTATACAAACGATTACTCTGTGAACAACCGCATTTTTGTGTATATTCTTGTGTCATTGCATAAAGCATAACAGTTACTGTGATGGTTGATTGCACTGGTATAAACACGAAAATAATTGTAATATAACAATGTGAGCCGAACAACTTTAATTTTTTTTTACCAAAGAAAACAAAAATGTACCGTCTATTTTTTTTTTTTTTTAATTTTACGATAAATTCCCTAAGACTGTCAAATACACACTCTATTGGTATAATGGCCGTGATGATCATGAAAATCTGGAAAGTTTGGTACTGCTATGATCAGGCTTATAAAATAATGACGACTTTGTGTGCATAAAGATAACTAACTCAGGGATTTCTCTCACAATTTTTCTTAAGACCCATTTCGTCCTATTAAGACACAGAAAAGTTAAAATATAGAGCACGATCATGTTATTGGCCACATGAAGACCTCATTGGGCACAGAAATGGACAATATTTCAAAGTTCTTTAAAACTTGTCATTTATTTAAGTATTGTTCTAAACAGAATGCATGGTAACACTCATCAATGACAAAATTGAATCAATCATACATGAAATTAAACAATTAAAATTATGGCATCCAATGGCATCCAAATTACCATCAATCAGTATATTAAAAAAAAAACTTGGACCAAAAAGCTACAAAAGATATGGAAACAGGAAAGAAATCCCGATCTACTCATGGGGAAGAAATACCCGATCAAAGACTGAAAGACATGAACTACAGGAAAGGGAAATCTGGAGATTAAAGTGTGTTTAGGGGAGATGACACAAATACCAGTACAGTGCCCTTCACACCGTTCTTCCAAATCGTTGAAACAAGGACATGCAAGGATTCGTCTAGGAGCAGTGGTTGTTACACTGGATACTAAAACATCGTAAATGGCTAGTCCAGACATAAAATCTTCTGAGGGCCTGAATAAAAAAAATTGGAAATAAATGTTGTGATGACACCGCTATGGGATGCAATATGTCAGAGAGTACAATTGAGCAAACAAGTTATGTGACTGATGTGTCAAATATTGTAGATCTGTATGATGGAAAGAATTGAATGCATAGAAATCTAAGGAGATTGAGAACATACATATAAAAAACGAAGATTTTATATCATGTAAGTTAACTAATATCACAATTTTATGATGATGAAGTAGAACGCACTCATCGCACGGTATACCTATCTGTTTGCGTTGATGATAAATTGAGGTTTACTGGTCATATAAGTAGAATTTTTCAAACCGGCGTACAAGTTCATACTAGTCTCAAGTCGTTCGTATACTGTTCCATATTTTCATGTTGATGTAAAAAACGAGTGTTTTACTGCAAACATTTTACATTATCTGATTGACGCTGTTTTTCTTTGGTACCAACTTGTTCTCATCAAAGATAAGAAAAGAATTATCACTTTTTTAATGTATTATTCGAAAAGTTTTCGTATACTTTCTTATGTAACTACTGTAACTACTGATGCTAGAAATGAGTTCATTAGATGTTAACTGCATACAGAGAAATAACAGACATTCCCTACATAATGAACTTAACTCCCATAGAAACTGTGAGGTGTAATCTGAGAAACAAAACAATAACACCAAAATTCAGAACAAATGTGTGTAAGAATAGTTTCATTCATCTTGCTAATCTTTATTTTAAGAATGGTAGTTTGAATAATTTATTGGAGATAGCTGTACTTTTGTACGTTTCTGGAATTGGTATTATATGCTTGTTCCTTTCTATTCATTTTTGTACACTAACCTTTTAAAACCCAATTTTAATAGTCCTGTTTACCAATGTGGAAATAAAGAAATGAAATAAAAATACAGTTCTAACCATGTCCAACAAATATTTTCCCATTTTCACAATTTGCACTGAGTTGTGGGTCTCCTAAAGGAATTCAAATATCAAAAAGTATAAAAACGATATGTACCCTTTTCTGTTACTAACGCAGGCCTTGTCAATTACATGTAGTGAGCTGCAATATGCATTCTACGAAAAATGGGTTTTGAAAGGCTCTTGCAAGTACCCTTGGGAGGACAAAATGTTCCCATCAAAACATATTTTGACATTATTCCAGTAAGTTACCCCCAAAGAAGACCAGGGCACTCCCCGTAGGGCAAATAGAACCGTTTTGTCTAAGTGTGTAAACACTTCAGAACAAAATAAAGGCATCACTTAACCAAACGTTGAACGCAATCCTCCTTCAGAAAAGTACTTGTAATTCCAGAACAGAAAGGGAAAGTTTCCAAGAAAATTAGGATAGCCTAACATGAGACATTACAACCAATAAAATCGCCGTTTGTCCTTTTTTTCATTAAATAGGGACAGATCATATATCCTCTTCTCATTAAACAACTTACACGCACCTACAATGTTCGCAAAGTTGGAGTCAAAATCTAGCCTAAAATTGCAGTTGTCGCAACTCTCTCTATATACTAAACCCTAGTTTTTCCCACAACGGAGATTAAAAAACGTATCCAGTTGAAAAAAAATATATTGGAACCTGAAAGAGTTTCGTTCCCAGCGATGAAATGCAGATATAGTTCACTATTTTAAAAAGGTTGAGAAAGTATTTATGTTTAAACACTGCGTTATTTGGAACTTCATTTTTAAGGTAGCTTTTATTGCGTGTGTTTATGCCTTTTATGTTAACTCTACGTACGGTATCCCCTTATATGTTATATCAACAAGTCTGTTAAAGTCATACGCTTCGGCATATACATGGCCCGAAATAGTGAAAAAAATACTATTCTTGGTGTTGATATTGACCAATACGGTACGTATTACAAACCCGTTTGCAAGGTACTGTTAAACAAACCACCCTGTTGTAATGTGCACCAGTGTTAAGGAAATCGACTTCGGATACATTCCGAATATTTCTCACAGGAAATCGTGGTTGTGTGGGTGGAGTGGAGTGGGAGCACGGTTTTATATGCTCCTCCACTTGCTATCGACTGGTTTTATAAATACCTGAAAAGTTTGACAATTCACGTAGCATTTCTCAGCTTTGCATCGGAGGTACATCTTAGTATCATAGTGAAATATTTCAATTTTGTCACTAGTATGCAGTCACTTTTCCTATTTCTTTCTCAGATTGTAACTGCAAATACGTGTGATTGCTAGTGGCCACCATAGTTATGTTTATTGTAGTTATGTAATATTAGGAATGTGTGAACGTAAACCATGAGTAGGCAGAGGCCTAAATGTTACATCCAAGAGTGAAAAACAATCAAATATGATTTCAGCGTGATAGCTACGTGAAATCATCTTTCGTTTTTTTTCATTGTTGCAGCTGGTATCTCCGGTTCTTTACTAGAAGGTTTTCAAAACAGAACTATTGGTGTTTCCGGGGGTTTCTTCTTTGGTCTCGGATTTGTTTTGACCGGATTACTCGGCCACGATGTTTTTCAGCTCTTCATCCTGACCGGAGTCACAGGTCACAAAGAAACATTAGTTTTTTATATTTTTGTAGTTAAGATTAAAAATCACCACTCAGTTCCATCTGTAATGTTATGTAACTTGTTTACTCCGTTTCTGCAAGGTTATGTATTATTATGCATTATTATGCAATATTATGCAACATTATGCAACATTACATCTGAACACCTGCATGTACAAAATAGGTATGCAGCTGCAGCAGGATACCACTTGTCATTATCACTTGATCGCCCTCTCGACACGCACCTGACCTTTGATGTTTTCTTTCATACTGTATATACGTTGAAGTTGTAATGAACATTGACCTATAATGTTAGCAGCTTACATTGGGAAAAGGTTGTTCATCTCCCCGTGGGTCTACCTATTTGATTTTCCAGTAAGGAAAACTTACCGTTTAAAATGACACGCCTAAGTTGTTAAATGTAGTGACTCAAGATGCTAAAGAAAGTCGGGGATCTTGTAGGCTAACATGCAGAGAACAACGTCGTTTTATGATAATAGCATACCATAGTCTCATAGTCAGGACACTTAGCCGCTATTGAGTAATTGGTTCTCAAACAGCAGATCTTCAAAGGGTTTGTTTGGTTGATCGTAACGGACGGTACCGTACCATAAGAATGTGTGGTGGAGGGCCTGACCATCATTTGGTACTACTAGGGACACATTTATAATGACCTTTTAGCTAATCTAAAAGAGAAAAGCCTGAATAATGTATCACTGGCAAGTAGATGACACTTTCTCGTCGAAGAAACAAATTATTTGGCCCTTTAAATTCCAATGTTAAAGTTGAATGTACACTGTAGACATGACGATCTGCTTTTTGTCCTGACTTGTTGCTTGGCACCAATTTATTGAAGCGTACAAAGGAATGAAGAATCATCACGGGATTATTGCATCATGTATACTTTGAGAAAATTTGGGTCTAGGTACAGTATTTCAAGGGAAAATAACAGAATTTTCACTTTATGACATCAAACGTGGACATTATTTGGTTTGTACATTAATAAAACTTAAGCGTATGTAAGTTAAATTATCCATTTCTTTATCCTGTCAACATTTACCAAATGCGGTCACAGTGTGGGTTCAATTTCGGTTTTCAAAACTTTTTTATATTCATACCTACCAAGGAAAAGAAAAAGACAAACACCATCATTGCAAATACAGAGTAAAATATTTTGTTGATTTTGTTTGAGATAAATCACATGGTGTACTTTGCCAGCAATCTGCTAATTTTCTATGCATTTCCTTTTGTAGCCATTGGAGGAGGATTGTTATATATTTCTCTCATGATGACATTCCTCGAGCATTTCGACGAGGTAGTCTTTCCCGTGGCCTATTCAGTGAGAGAGCTCTTCCAGTACTTAGGCATTACGATCGTACCAGTGGTTGTCGACAAATTACGAACAGCCTATGGACTTCATGGATCTTACTTGATTATCGGCGCATTGCTCTGGAATTGTGTGATATCAGGAGTCTTGATGAAACCAAAAAGGTCATTGCCCAAACCGGATGGAGTCAAGGTCAATCACCAAGCGGATCGACCGACCAAACAATCGAATCCGAGTCGATCAGAGATTGTACCAACTAAGAGGAATAGTCTGTCTAAAGTGATAACTTTCAGCATTTTTGATTTATGTAGTATAGCACCTGCCGTGAAACACCCCCCGTTTGCACTCTATTCGATAGTGCACTCATTATTCAGTTACTCATTTGCCGTCTGGGCCATCTTTCTGGTTCCTTTCGGCACGTCAGTCGGCCTGAGGCCGAACGTAGCTGTACTTTTATCGGCAGCTGGCGGCATTGGAGGTTTCCTAGGTAAAGTTATGGTTCTGGTCGTTTTCTGGTACAATCGCATGAATGCCATCACCTCATCAGTATTTCCAGCCGCATTGTGCATTTTGTCGATGTTCGGATACATTCTCTTCAACGATTTTTGGATACTAGCTATTGCCTCAATATTTTGTGGATTCTCACTGGCTTACGCCGACGCTGCCCTGAATGGCTTACTTCCAAGATACCTTTGCAATTTTCACTTAAGACAAGGTGTAACTATGAGCTACATTTGCAGCGGTTTACTCATGCAAATTGGTGGTGTAGTGTCAGGTAAGTTAGACTACATCTTCGTGGTGTGGTGGTGTGGTTTCAATAAGTTACAATTTTGGTTGGTAAAGTCAAGGGCAAAGTTGATGGAAAGTGGTCCACCACAGATAAACACGGGGGGGGGGGGGGTTTGAACAAGGTCTTCATTGCTCCATTATATCACAATCTCTGGGGATTAATTGTTTTGAAACTTTTTTATATCATGAATTTGTTTTCAGTATTATACATATGCAATTACAACTTATTATTCTTTGTATGTTTGTTTCTAAGGCCTACTGTTAGATACATCAGGATCTTTCTCGATGGTTTTTGGCATCGTGTTGACGTTGAATATCCTGTCAATTGCACTGGCAATTTTTATGTACAAGATGGATGGAACGAATGCCGAATGTTAGTAATATGGTAACGCTGTGGACTACTTCAGTGAATGTTCCTTTCGGTGATCTCATAGCCCTCTGTGGAGATATCGGGTGAGGTCATTCGACAATTGCGTTCTTCACAGCATATACCAATGTTTGACTACATCAATTAATTGCTGCAGTGGTTACCGTCAGACTGTATGAAAGTACCGTATCAATTTGTTGGGTTTCTACCATAGCCATATACTAAAGCGACGTACAGTCAATGAGCGTGATGACTTCGGGAACTGAACGTGTTGTCTCAAATTTTATTTCTTCACGTTGTAGTGAAGGCTAATTAGCTTTGACGCACCCATCCAGCACCACATGGCTCTTATTTCTGTGTACATATTCGACCGCGCACAGAAATGGTGCCTTCGCAAACCTTATTACAGATACATAACTTTTATTCAGGACGTTGGACGCGGCTGTGGCCAAGAACCTTTGAGTATGTAGTGTTACGGGAATAGCCCTTACACAGTTATGATGCCTAGTATACTAATGTAAATTGTCTTCACCTGTGTGTTATGCATGAATCATTCTATACAGCTTCTGCCTAGTCAAGTGTGTGTAAGATGCTAGGCATATGTACGTCGTGAGGTCAATTTACCTCGTGAGGTCAATTTACCTCGTGAGGACAATTTCCCTCGTGAGGTCAATGCAGCTCGTGAGGTATATAAATATGTGTAAAGAATAATAACCCCATCAGTATATAAAAGGAGTCCGCAGAAGTAAGTTGGTGAGTGAGAGGAGAGTCCGCAGAAGTAAGTTGGTCAGTCAACAGAGGCAGAGCTTGAGAAAGACCTCTGTTTGTACAGTGTAAATATGACGTTGTAGAGCTAGAACAAGAATAAAAGTAGCGAAGTCAGAAACAATCTGCTGGTAGTCCTGGTCTCATTTCTAACCTCCTGATCGTCTCGGCGAACGTTACAGTATCCTTAGAGTTGTTGGAAATTAGAGATTGTCTTGGAAGAACATAACTTTGTGCGTCGATTACTTTGATCATGAGGTAAGTCAACAATGTTGTTTTTCGATTTAATTTTCTGCAAGCTGGGCAATAGTTGCAAATCGATATTTGCTCTGTTTCTTTGATCTTCGGTTGAAGACCATGTAAATATATACAAATGAGTGACATTAAATTTACAAACAGTTTGTGTCCTTTGCACTAGTAAGTTTATTGCACTGTTGCAACTGTTTGACCTGCTTATGGCACATATATGTGAGGGAGTTCTGTTTTCCACTTATTCACATTTCAGTCTTTCTTTAAACAATCTGCGAATCAAAATGGGTATGTTGCTAAGCAATTCAAACATCAATTAGCAAAAACTGATAATCAATTTGTTCACATCATTCATTCTTTGATGTACAAGTAATCACCATCAACAGAAATGTAAGGAGACAAGAAGTATTTGAAACACACAAAAAATTGAATAAGATTGTAGGAAAAAAGCCTTGTGGCAAATCACAAAGATAAGTCTCACCAAAGACATATAGGCTACTACAAAATGAAGATGAAAACTTGTAACGATTGTTTTTTCTCACAAAATTTGCTTGGCTTGATAGGGAAGTTTTTATTATATTGTAGATTGAAAACGTTGTATCAATATCACAAAACTGGCTTTTCATATTTATGATTTAACATTTTTAACCAATCAACTGTCACATTTAGGTAGTTATCGTAACGTTATCTGTAAGACGTTTGGACCACAAACGCGATCTAATGTGATTGCGTACGTAGGTAAATAGTAAAAAACATTAAAATTTCATGTCCAAAAGTTTGGTAAGGCTTTTAATTGCTTCATTCAGACAATTTGGGAAAATAAATAGGTTTCAGGTGGTTTAATTCTGCCATATGATTTCAAGTTGTTCGAACATGAGGACAAAAAGAGTAGACTACGATAATGTAGTGTTTGACAGTTTTCATTCAAATCAACAGAGTGCTTTCTTGAACAAGCGCATAGGAAGTATGCTAGTGTTAGATATTCAGTCAGTCAAACCAAGTCACTGATGCTACAATGATGTGATCAGTATAGTTTATTTGCAAATGCAGTGCTTCCTTTCAGCAAGTACTGCCTAAATTCCAGATACCGACCAAGGAGCAACGACTTGAGTAGTATGTTTATGAAACCCCAGTGAGACCAACGAATGATCATCAACAAGGCGCTCATAGTAAGAACCGTTAATTTTCAAATATGATTTTTGTTTTATCACAATCTCGTGGCTCTTCAAATGATTACTGTCATTTTCGTTAATTAAAATATGTAGTCCGCCCATGTACAACCTCGCGTGTGCATTTAGAAATAAAAAAGTTAAGATCAAACATAATCTTATCGTTTTGCCTTTTTCAGTGCACACGAAATCACTATATGTCAAATGTTTTTGTAGTCTGTAAAGGCACACTTCACAGCAGCATGGAAACCAAAATGACCACATGTAAGCAACCTTTGCTCATAACATTGTTATCAATCTGGGATAGTTTTCAATTGAATTTGTTATTTATCATCTCTGTTTAAAGCTAAATCGTACCTACGTCAGTAAGTCTTTAATTGGGATAAAACGACCTTACTTGGCATGTTTAACATGATTTTGTGCACATGTGGAAATACTGTGGAAATACTGTATGTTGTATTTTTTAAAAAGTTTTAGTTGTCACAGAATTTGATAATCGCCAGATGACAATCATTGTTGAACCAATTGGACGCCATCTCCTACTGCTCAACTAGATGGCCTCTAGTTGGTTGGCAATCATTTTTGCTTTGTTGCGGGTAAGCTGTAGACAAATTATCAACTTAATACTGTGAGCATAAATTCTGTCTGTTTGACTTATTATAGTAGCAGTGACGGATTCAGGATTTGGCAGAAGGAGGGCGGGGAGGGAGGGGGGGGGGCAGCTGGATGATGACTGATCGCCTTCGCTTGGAGGGGTCAAAGGAGAAACAGTGTACCCCTCAACTTTGGACAATTTTTGGTAACGTAGGTTGGGTTGAATGCAAGATGGTGCTACATGTGATGCTAGATTTGAATTGAATGTATATTCAGGAATTCGTTCAGTGGTGAAATATTCATTCTTTAACTTATTCTTTTCAATCGCTAATATAACAGTAAAGGGGCAGATCTAGGATCTTTGATGAAGGGGAGGGGAGAGGACTGGCGGCAGATGACAAACGTGGATTTGGATCTCGATTTTCCGATTTTCTCAGTAATTATGAAGTGTGGGACCATGTTCGTACTAAGCGTAGAATTTTTTTTTGAGGGGTAGAATTTTTCTTTGAGGGGGGAGGGAAATAGCCATGTTAATTGCAGGAAATGGCCTTTCCCTTGTAAGTTGCATCTTCGCGTTCTTAATACTGAGAAAAAATGCCGTATTTCGTTGTTGACGTAGCTTTCCATGTGATTTGATTTTCAAAGTGATTTTAAGATGTCAGAAAGCTATCTAACCGTAACCGGATCACCAAAATCGGTGCGTACAAGAAAAGGTTCGGTTCACAAACCTCCCAAATGGCCGGGAACTGCACTTTCCGCGTGGTCTAAGCTGCGTTTTCCCAGCCTTGAACTAGGGATTTCATCAACCTATGAAAAATGGTAATACAAATGAGATCGGTTGAGATAATACAAGAATCCTAATGAATTATGGATCCTTTTTCATTTATTCTTGCAGCACTGTTTTGGACTGGTTGAACATACCTTAATTTAGTCTCTCTTTTTTCATTGGTGTTATGAGTCTCCACCCCCGCCCCCCCCCCCACCTAACGGCTCAGCCAATAGCATATACAGAGAGATTATTGGATAAAACTTCCTCTCAGGTTGGAGAAAATGGCACTTTCTGATGAACACAAATAACAAATATCTGGATTCTAAAAAAAAAAAAAAGATATGTTCATGTTCTGCATAGCGTAAGTTCGAAATTTGTGGAGTCATCTTTCAATACCACCCTATTAGCAGTTCATGGGAATAATTGCTTTGAGATCGCTATTGTTTTGTTTTAAACAATTACAATGATGTAGAAACAAGTAGACAAAATGATCCGTTCTACGAAAGTAAAAAAATCATCCCTGGGAAATTTTAAGGAAGGCGATGGGTGAGACCCCTCCTAGGTCCGCCCTGGAACGGTATAGGTTAAACTCGACCTTCGGGTAGCATACCCCTATTTATTGCCCCATCGACTTACATACTAAATCGTAAGAATAATGTGATCTTCAAAGCCTTATTGAGGTTTTTTACGCATGAATTACAACGCTATGGAAAGCTGACATTATGACTATTCATGACACTTTCAATTTTCTTACGTAGGATATTCAGCTAAAGGCTAACTTGAGTTGATGTGAGTGAAGAGGTTTTATGCTAATTTTTCCTTTCTTCCTCCGTCCTAAAATACTGTACAAGGTCATAACATCGTCAAAATCACATCAATATCACTTTTCACACTTCATACGATTCAACCCACCTGCTTGCACTAGGCGCGAATTCAGGTGAGCACGCGTCCTTCCCGCCTTTTTTTTGATGGCCAACGATTTTTCAGTTTGACCAATATTTTTTTTTTTTTTGCCTCATATCCGACTGGTCTGATGAAGCGGAGAGAGGAACAAGAACGCGCTAGCCCTGTCCAGCCCCGCTACAATCTAACACCTGCACTCTCTCGTCGATCTTTACCGACGGTGTGTGCCCCCCCCCCCCCTCTTCCCTTTCTCAAAATCTTGGTCCCGCTCCTGACTTCGACATCAAAGTCACAAAAACCTAACGTATTTGGTGAGATATTGAAAACGATCAATTTACAGGGCCTTTCACCGACAGTGAACACTTCAGCTATTGCCAAGAAACCCATGCAACTGCGGACAACTGACAATTTCATTTTTGGTAACTGCTCACCGTAGAAATAGATAAACTTCCATGCTGCTCACAATAAACTAAAAATGCGGTTGCAAAATCCCAACCACCTGGCTATGAGTTTACAGTCGTTCTGTACTCAGTGCCCTGTAAGACGAGTCGGGGACGGTGCATCATTCAGTGTACTGCGCATGACATCATGGACAGTACCTAGGCAGACTTCTCATTTGCAAGAGGCAGTTCTTTTGTTCAATGTTTCTTCAAGTTGATTCAAATTTAGTGTTTTGCTCTCAATTGAGCTTATGTTGTTGTGCAAATCATGTTGACAGGAACGAGTCCAGATTTAGGTTGGGATATAGCTAGGCTTAACAAGGCAAGTTTTTTTTTTATTTTGGCAGTTGATGTATTTATTATTTTGCAAATGAGGACTTGAGTGAGTCAAACTCCCGACGGTATACTGTACATGCAAGCACGATACATAATCGCTGCTTCCGTATATTGCATATACCTCTGTATGTGGTCGCTGCCCCTCCGGAAAGACGCTCTGCATGTATACAATATGTCAAAGTACCAGGCTACAGAGCCATTGTCTACAGTCGTACTGATAACCAGAGGACTGCTGGAATGTTCCAAAATAATCTGGCTCAGGAGTAATCATGGACAGTAGGTGGTTGCCATTTTCGATATCACATTTTCTAGTTACACAATCTTACTTTTGACCTCTGTCTTTAAGACTTGTTCCACTTTGGTGAAAATTCGAAAAAAGAAATGGATGTATAGGCATGGAAGACCTAGAGCATTATTTATCTTGATAAGTGATTGCATCCTAGTGGTACTGGTGAACATTCAGAGTCGCTACGTAAGCTAGCGACGGTATGGCTTCGAAGGTTTCGTAGTTCTGAATAATGACTTACAAAGGGAAGTAAGAAGAAAAAAACTTGACAATTTCTTGCTCGTATAGTGCTTCCAAATGTCGTAATAAACTCTCGTTTTCGTCTTCATAATTTTTAGCGAAGAATGAACGTTGAAACTGTCACTGAAACTTACACAGTGGGATCTATTATCTGCAACAAAGATATCGATGACGTTAGTTTCAGCACGAAGTTCGAAACCTATACTGACTATGAGTAAAACCATCGCTAGTGATAGACCATGTTGGGTCGGATGACCTATATCGAACACACCCAAGCAAGGTGTGCCGTACATTCTCATTTTTGAATATTCCAAAAGCACTCAAAGTGCGTGTAACTTGTACCCCGTTGTGGAACATACAATTCAGTGAAGTTGTACAGTATGGATGACGACGCTTGCATGGGTGGATGTTCAGTTGTACATAATCAACTCCCTTTTTCAAAGAGCTGTTCCGGTGAATGGCAATCCGGCGGCCGACAGATATGGGGGAATGATAGAAGAGAAAGCAGGTAAAGCGCAACGGTGAAGCTTTTATGCGTTGGAGCTGGATGGACGATTAGAGAAACATAAAGGAGAAAAGAGCTCGTGAAGGTAAGGGGTGACTGCATGTAATGGGCTTAAGGGCCAAGTAAGTCAGATGACGTATTTTCAGTTACGGAGCGTCGTAATCACCATTTGAGCAAAGACACTAAAAAGTAAAATTTCCACGAAATCACGCGGTAGCGTTTTGTCTTCAGACTATTACACACATATATGTTGGTAACTTCAAAATACTTATTTTAAAAATGTATTAATTGATACTTATCTCGAAAGACAAATCTTCCTATCTTCCATAATTTTATCAGTTTGTCACTCCCCGTATAAGACACAGTAATATTTCAGACGACGCTTTATAGACGGGAATTCCCCTCATGAACTTGAATTAGTTTGCTGTGTTTGACAGCAGTTCCTTGCAGTGGGATGAAGTTTGTTTACAGATGATGAAAGCCTTCAAAGAAGTGAATAAGGTCGATTATAAAATCAATTAAACTTCCATAGACAGAACTTAAAACAGGCGGTGGTTTTGTTTTTACGGAGTTTACAAAACTGTGCTAATCTGCTTGAATGTAGTGTCCTAAGAGTCTATGAATACTCTTAGGTAGTGTCATACTATAACTCCACAACATCACGATTGCGTAATTGATGTTTGTCGGCAGGCTGGCCCGTTGAAACAAAATTAGATTACACTACCGTGCGGTACTGAACTACTGTATAGTGAATGCCATTTACTGCTGTCCCTCGATAAGATTAAGAAAGAAGGTTGAGACTAACCAGTATCAGAACTGTGTAAGGTAACGTTCTACCTTACAATAGTCCCAGGCGTTAGTCATAATTTCTTTAAAACTTAACGAATGTAACGATCCGTCTACCATTTTGGTGTTTGTAATTTTGATTTCATGAATCATACGTCTTTATTCGCCTAACGTTATATGCACGCGTATGTTAGTTGTTGGCAAATGCCGCCAAGCGGCCTACATTTCCATTTCTATTGCCCTGGAAAGGTTTCATGTAATTTAATAGCCTAGGTTATAGAAAGCCTCTCCCATGTGTATGTATATTATATGGTGACCATATAGCTGGTTGATGTGCAGTGGCTAGTTACGCTAACAGTTACCAGTTAGGCTAGGCCTAGCCTAATCCACAGGTCGTCCTAGCTTTAAGTATAGGCCTAGGCAAGTCACAACTTGGGAATCCGTACCATATGAACGTACTTGCAAGCTTCGATTCGATTGCTCGATTCGACTTAGTCCACTGACACTTACTCCGCGTTTCACTAGGCAGCCATCCTTGAAAAGCGAATGATGGATTGCCTTGCGTTAAGGGATCTGGTTAGAGGATTGGGTTAGGGGATCGAGTCGCGTGTCATGATTCAGTGTTATGGGATTGAGTTAGGGATTAGGCCTATGTGCATTGTATGCATTTTCGAACACCCAACCTCCACCTTAGCTTTTGTAGAGCAATGGGTTATTTGTAAGACTTATGATGCGAATGGTATCTTGACATCCTAGGTTTGAATCCTCCTCATACCTATTTCTCTTTCAGAAATAAACTGCTATCACTTCTTCCACAGGTTTGACTGCATGTTGTTCATGTCACAGAAAATCCATAACTTAAAGGCTGTATTGCATCACCCTAAGCTATATTTTTACCTCCCTGAAAGGAAAATTCTCAACTGGTTCTAAGTTACAGTACTCTTAGATTGACAGCAAATTCGAAAGATGCAGAGCATCTTGTATTACACAGCGTACACAGGGATCCATTGTTTTGATTACACATGTGGAGGAATTTAATACAGGCTGAGGAGGGACTAGAGGTAGGTGGTTGGGAGAATTGAAACTGTCTGGGGTGATGAGTTTTTGTCTTTAAGAAGTCTTTGTTAAGGAGACAAACAAAAAAAATAAATAGGAAAAAAAAAGCAAAAATAAGACACGGATGCTGTACCAATTCTTTTAGTTGTCTGATACCTTGTCCCATTGTTAGGGATTCTTAATTAGTACCTAGGCCTACACAAAACAGCTCTTGTAATATATGAAAAGACAAGGTAGGTCATTAAATTAGAGACCACTGGACAGTGGTAGTAAAGAAACTGCTCATGATTTTTCCCCTTATTCTCAACTTATTATAACTCTTTTCATTCATTCCAGTACCCTTCCCTGATCGGTTACTTGAATAGTACAGTGCCTCATTTGAAACAAAAACTAGGTTAGGTTAGGTCTTGATCAAAACCAGAAAGTCTTCCAGAAGTGCAAACCATATCGTCAACACATTCGAGGTCGCTTGTTACCATGCTACAGTGCCAACTTTGGTTGAACTGTTTGTAGTTTCTCAAAAACACACAGTCTATCATTTTTGGATGTGAAACTATCCAATCAGAGAAGTTTATTTAGACAGGGGAACTCCCTTTATATAATGTGATGTCACTGTGTATGTATGTAAATTAGAGCTATGTTCAGTGTATAGTTAATGCTAGGATAGCCTGTGGCCTAAGCCACCTTTAACTATTGTGTATGTTGTAAAGTTTGGTATATTGAACCATACACATAGAAGCTGGGGAAAAAAGTATGAAAGAGGCCCCTGTATTGTACTAATGAAATTTAATGGGAGGAGTATAATAACTTTAAATTGTGCTGAGGACTAGCCTTCTGTCTGCACAATAGACTATGGAAGTCCAATGTGATACAGGCATTATATTTATTTCTCCACAGGGTAAAAATGAAGCCTTAAAGGTGTCAAGTCTTATTTCTGTCATGCCAGAGTAGTTTCACAAAGAAACCCAATCAATGGTATTCAAAAATTAACAACTTGAAGATAGCCAGCAAAATGTCTTCATAATACTAGGTTTGCATTGAAAAGATTTGGAAATGAGTTTTCAGAAGGTGTGTTGCACAGTCTCATGCTTTTAGCAGCTAAAGACTTCCCACCATGCATAGAAGCAAAATGGCCACCAGTGATTAAAGGCATGGGAACATTTTAGGCTCTTTCCTGCTGTCAGCTTGCGCTTCATTAAACACCAGTTTTAAGAAGGTGTCACAGAAATATACTGTACATACTGTTGAAGTTACCCATCACAAGTCTAATTTACCTTTTGATGTTGGTATATATTTTGGACAAAGGTTTTGGTGATTTCTGGAGGGAAATTCAAGGATGATGGATGACTTGGATAAGAGAAGAAGAAAGCAATTGCGGAGAATCGCTGCCTTGTTCAATGACAGAGTGCCAACACTGGATCTTATGGATCGTATGAACTGTATTAAATCCAAAGCAGAGAGGGTAAGGCAAATGATGTGGTGACCTTCACACAGTGTGAATACATTATAGCCACAGACATGGGCCATTAAGCAAATTTGAAAAAGAGGGGGGGGGGGCAACACGAAGCATAAGGCCAGTATTGTGGTCCAGGGGCAATGCCGTGATGGGGGTCCATGGAGAAAAGCACCTGGAAGCTGTATGATTTTAGCATAGTGGATCCTTAAATTGGGCTTCACATTTCATGTATTGTCATACTCCAAAACATATTAGGCTAATTCACCATCTCACCCAGACCTCTAACAAGGTGCCCATTGAATTGACTTGAAATTTATTTGTTTTATCACGAGAATATGTACAAATGTGAAGGGAAGTCCCCCAAAAAGACACAAGAGTACTAGCAATGTGGAGGACTCCCTGAAAAGAAGACGGAAAAGAAAATGTATAGAAACATTTACAGACTTTTATGTTGATTAGCTTACTTGTAAAATGACAGTGCTAGTACCCTGGAACAATTCTTAGAGGGTGGATTGTATTATATCTAAAAATATATGATAAATAATAAATAAAAATAATTAATATGTATGAATAATATCTGTAGTTAATCTTCTCCTGAATGAATGAATGAATGGATAACGATGATTTAATAAGATCAGAAATGGAGTTTCATATTTTAACTGTTCCGTTTTGAATACTAAACATACCAATTGTAGAAGTCACCCTGTATTGATGAACATTCCATAAGTGTCTAATGTTGTAGTTATGAATATCTTTATCATTAGTTGAAAAATTTGTGAATGCGTTTGGAAGTACACCATTCTGTGCTTTGTAGGCAAAAATAGCAATGTTGACGTGAAACAAGTCTTTAAGCTTTAACAAAGACAACATTTTCTTAGACCTTGCGTCTATGGAATTTTCAGCTGCACATTAGACCCCACAAACTCAAAAATAAATATTACACTATTAACTTTAAAAGTTTTGATACCAGAAGATTGTGGTACTGTCTTGGTCATTTTTTTTTTACATTGGCCATTTTAAAGGACTTAACATTCCTTTGTGGTCCACTCATGTGTGATTTTAACCCACAGAAACTCACTGGCTCTCTGTCCACCTGGAAGTCTTCCTTATCAAATGCAGGACATCAATGATTGTTTCAGTTTACACCAATTTACACCAATTTATACCAATTCGACAATCAAAGGAGACATGAAGAAATTGTAACACAAAGTGTAAAATATGAAAGACTTGATTAACCTTACCTGGTCCCTGGTCACGTGAAGCTTTTGCCATTGCAAAATTAGCTATCAGGTGCTACAAATTCCCAGAACCATTGCAATTGTTTAGGGGGAACAAAGTGTTTTGCTAAGGACTCTGAGTACATCAACTTTTTGAAGTCCCTTTTTGTGAATATTAGCGGATGCAAATGTTACGTCCTAGTGAGTGAAAAGTAGCAATTATATTACTTGAATCTGAAGGACGAAAAACCTCACCCCCTGAAAAATACAAATAGATTGCTTTGTTGCATTGTTTTTCTACAGGAGCTCATTTCAATGAATGATGAATTGTATTTAAGATAAATATTTAAGTTATTTACCAAGAAAGGGAAGTCATTTTAATCAGAAATTTATTATCTCAATACATTAAGTAGAGATATTGTCAGGCTTCCTGGACATTCTTCAAAATGGTGCCTGGGTTTCGATTCATTGCCAATGTGTATCAAATTTCTCCAACATGTTTCTGTGCATGTAAGCAAAAGATGTTATGAGTTAAGGTATGTGGAAAATATGTATAATCAATCTTTTTGCCAATTATTGACCCCAAAAAGTGCCTACAACATGGAAAAGGTAGATCATTTTCCATAGTGTTGCACACGGTACTTGCATAACTTACAGATGTTTTGATCCTTTGTTTGGATTGTTGGGCCCTGGTTAGTAGTTGGTTTGCTCCTCCTTCAATTTGACGTGATTAAAGTGTGTAATAGTGAAGGACAGAGTAGTATTGAGTTTTTGAATCAATTGCGTGTATTCTCAACTTCAAAAGAAGTATTTTGTCAAGAATGTCATGAAAGAAGTGCAAGAGAAGAATGTCAGATTCTAGGTGTGTGTTTAATTTAATTACTGCTAGTACAGTACTTCAATACCCACCACATTGAGCAATGATAAGCGACTCAATTAGCTAAAGGGTGTTGCAAATGTCATTTAGGTTGACTAATCCTTACACAATTAGTTTGCTTAGAAAAATTCTCTTGTCCCAGATGTTCAGCTGCTCACAGTTTTAGAAAAGGTGAGACAAAACTGGAAACATTTAATTTAATTGACATAAGTAAATAAAACTTTGTTACATTAACAATGAACTGGACGGCAGAAGTGTAATATTTTGTTGACACCATGCAGTATATATTATTTGAATAAAGTGGCAGAACACATGCCTTCCTGGTCTCCCTACTGTAGGTCCACTGCCCAAGGCAGTATAGGCATGTGTACATTTTGCTAAAATGATTGAAATATTCATGATTTTCAGAAAAATTTGGACAACTGATTAACTAACATGTGTAGGCTATCAAATAATGCCCACGAGTCTAGAATCGAATAGCTTGACAGTCCTGAACATTTTTGGACTTAATTTATTAAACAGAAAGGTGGAAAAGTCTTAACTTACAGTATCAGTTTCAGTGACCATGTAGAAGTTTATTTTACAACCTCCCCTTTTTTTTGCAGGAAAGAATAAAGAATACATTTCGACGTGAGTCTTCCGTCGATGCCAACAGAGAACTTTGTTCAGTGTTTGTTGGAAAGACGAGATGGTATGATGAACTTATGGCAGCCTTGGAGGATTTAGGATGTGAAGAAATACTCAAGAAAATGGAATCTGATGAGTATGGTAGCTACATTTCATACAGTGACTATTAGAGGACCTTCAAATTTGTGTTTGTTTTAGTATGTATAGATAGTCTTTCATAACCTTTTAGCAAGCTTAGTTCTAAGTTTGCTAGTGTAAAATATATTGCAATCAATGGCAAAAAGTTCCACATTGAATGTTTTTGCATGGTTCCAAAATTCAGACCTGGGTACCCACAGTACATAGTCTGATGGCTACCTGGATAACCTAAAATATAACTTACATTGTCCTACAAGTTTGATGTGAATCCTACAACATTTTGCTTCCCACATTTATATATGACACCCTTTATCCTATGTATGAAGTATTCATAGTTAGGCATAAATGGTTAATTTTGTCACAAGCACAATGTACATCAGAAACTCTGGGTCCGGGTTTGCAATCTCAGATCTAGGCCCCGACATCGTCGGTCGCGTACCCAGTTAATCAGGTAATCATTGTTAACACTAGTTATAATGCTAAAAAATAATGATGTATAGTGTTACATCAGGTGCTACCCAAAGTTATGAGTCAACACACATGAAGAAACCAAATTGCATACCTGTGTATGTGGCTTTTCACCTCTGAGAGAGCCTCCAGCTTACAAGTAAATATTGAAGTAAAAAATTCAGTTAAAATAAATACAAATACGATACAACTCAATTGAATCAATACAACCATTTAATGATGCAATGGAGAGCATTGGTTTTTGGTCTAAATTACTAGGAAACATCTTGCATTGCATCAGAGTGATTTCACCATGAGATCTGTTATGTTTACTGGGAGATGATGCCAGGCACTGAGAGATCCATGGTAGAACTGTCGGTTTTGTCATATATGCAAGCATGTCTTGCATCCTTCTGATGCCTTTATATTTTGTTGGTTTCTCTTTTTCCAATGTAGGTAGCTTACGCTCATCCACCTCTCATGTCCCATCTCCAGTGAAGCAACCCCCATCCTTAGATACGGTTAGGGCGCCACCACAACCAACTGTATACAACAGAGAATACCCTGTAAACAAATTACCAGTCGGTGTGAAGAAAGCCATTTGTCTTTTAGACCAAGATCGAAGTCGGGGTTGGGAACCCTTGGCTAATTGTCTCGGTTAGTAGAAATTTAGAGAACCGTTTTGTCTCATATGTTACTACTAAATGAAGCTGAGTGGAGAATTGAACACAGTTGTAAAGACTTATAACACAGTTATGTTTTTATTGCCTGATAATGCTTATAAGTTACTTGATATGGCAAACTTATAGTGTCAATATAGCTGGCTGTTGTCTTCATGCAGTGACAAACTGTTTAGCCTGGCATAGTGATTTTCTTTGTGCCTGAGGTTCAGTCTCTTCAGGCCAAGACTTCAGTTGCTTCTCTCTGTGCAAATTGTATGTGCCATTAGTGATAAACAAAAGAACAGATGTAATTTGCTTAGTTGCCGTGGTGACAACACCTTGTTCAACTTCAGTGAGTTTGCATACGAGTAGTGGTACAGTACATCTTAATGCGTAGCGAAGTCTTGAGACAAAGAAGTTTCCCCATCCTGACATTCCAAAATTTTACTCAAAGTCTTGCTACAGTTAATGCTGCAATTACGAACATCAGCACTGTAGAAATGGCATATTTTGACGCACTGGCACAGGAGTCAGAGGTATTTCTAGCATGTTTTTAGTCACAATAAAATATGTGCAATATATATGGCTACATATGACAGATTCAGATTTTGGAACAAAAGTTACTGATTATCTTCTTAGATATGAAAAATAAAAACAAAATGAACCCGTCTAGTGTGCACAATTTCTTACAGGTACTACTGCTGCCAACAAAAAAAAACAACATGGTGACAAAATTCAACACTGGCTTATGTATGTTCCAGATTATCCCTAAAGTGATGTGGGGAAAACCCTGAAGAATGAAATTATGTATGATCTTAAGTTTTGTCATTTAATGTACTGGCAAGTTTGTTCATAGATGGAAAACTTATTTTTATTGACATTTCTTATCATTATGTTAGGAGAATTAAAAATCATATTGCAGAATTTATCTCCTGAAATCTATTGATTTTCCTAAATTGTTTGAATGGTGCAATACAAAGCACTTAACTATTGGATGTGAAGTTTTAATGCTGTTACCTTTGGGATACACACAGTCAATTTTATTAGTACAATTTGGTGTGGACGAAGTATTGGATAGGTGACATCATTTCTAACATGACAAATGGTAATTTTCTTGAAAAAAAAGAGTAATTCAGAAGGCACCAAACTGTGATTTGTCTGTGTAATGCTTTTTTTAGAATTTCTCTGAGGCATTTGAACAGTACACACTCTGTCCATAAGGATCAAGTTGACCCTTGGGGGATACTTGTTCTGTTATATTGACCAGAAATTTGTCCATCAGTTGAACAATTTTAAATAAGATGTGTCACTTCAGTTTGAAGTTCCTCATGTTGTTTATTACAATCGGTCGTTCTGGCTAGACTTTTTGTGACAATGAGTCTGAAACAACATGATGTAAACAGTGAGCTATCAATATCTGATCACTTTCAGCTTTATGAGGAAGGAGGAAGGAATCAGTAAGGAAGTCACGTGGAATCATCTAGAATTGTTCCATGCCAGAATAGAGGGTTTACTAGACACTAGTGTTTTCATCAACTTCTAAAAATCAGAATCGTTTAATTTCTGCTCATGCCCGCTGGGCTCCTGGGTACCCGACCAGAATGTTGGCTATATCATTCACATAGGGGTATTATCTTAAGTAACATATATCATAGTTGGAGATTGAAATTTTGGAAACGGGTAATAAATGTCGGGTGGGTGCCCAGGTTATCTGTGAAAACACTACCAGACACCTTTTGTTGTGTAAAATAATGACATATTGATAATGGTTTTTCTTAGGGATCACCTGGGATGAAAGCAATGAGTTGGCAATGTCAGAAAGTCCTTCTACTGCTTTAATTGTAATGTGGCTCCAGAGGGTTCCCCAAGACGCCACCCTTGGCCGGCTACTTGATGTGCTTGAGCATATTGAGAGGTTAGATGTCATGTCTGAAATCAAGGCAGTCTTAGGCTGTGAGGTAAGGAAAGAACTGTTCAATTGAGTGTCTGTATGAATCAGCAGAAAATTCTTGATGTATTGTTAATTTTAAATGTCTTTGTCTAGAGTACCAGCATCTTTTGAACTTGCATCTTCTGCTTCTTTGTTGTGAAATACAGCCGATAAGTGGTGAATGTATCAGCTAATGTGTGTGTGAGTGCATATGTCACACCTGTCACATACGGTTGAAAATGAAATGTAGTAAACACTTGGGGATCTAGGCACCCAGTTTCAAATGTTGCATTTGTTGTATAGGTATGTCTGACTGTGTGCCATGGTCGCCAAGGTTTGTTTTATTGTCTGCGTAAACCACTTCAGAGTTAATGATATTGTAATAGTATTAATGATATGATGTCAAAGGTCAAAAGATGGAACCACAGACATGCATGATGGCAACGGTGTGAAGCTTGTTTTTCCAACCTTACTCTGAGAAATTTACTAATCATGCCAACATGAAACTTCACAAATTATTTGATCACAGAATGAAGCAACTGGTTCAGTTTTCAATGTGCCTGACTGTTTGAGTGGAAATTACGGCAGTATTAAACTCAATCAGCAATTGTCTTGTTTGTACCCTTCACATGTTTTCCTTCTGAGCGTGCTTGTTTGTAACTCTTACCTTCCTTATAGAGGGTCAGTGTGAAACTTTGAGTTCAAATGTTTAATTGCATTCTTACTGTAGTTGATAAGTTACACTTGGTAAGTGAACAGTCATTACCTTTTATGCCAGTAATTTAAAAAATTTGACAGCACAATATCTCAAGAGGGGTAAGAATTTGCTGTAAATATGTAAGTACAGTAGTGCGTTGTAAATGTAGATGAGTTTAATGGTCACATGGAGTCCTTAGAAGCATACGTCTGGACAAGATGATTGAATGTTCTTTTATGGAACAGTTGGCAACAATTTTGACTAGTAGATAAGTAATCAGTATGGAAACCTTGTCATCTACCAGGGTTGGCAATATGCAGTTGTAGCCAAAAGGTCTTGACAGCTCAATTATAACAGTATTAAATGATTTTATTTTATGTATCCGTTTGCATGTCACGTTTCAAACCACCGGTTTACAAGAGCACAAGATAAAGCCAAAAAATAGAACCAAAAAGGATAAATGTTAGAAAGAAAAATAAAACAATACATTAAGCACCAAAAGAATGACTTGAATAAAAGAAGAAAGAAAAAAGAAAGCTTCCAATAGGATAAAAGGGTAAACTGAAGATGGCATTTGCTGCACAAAAAAAAAGGAAAATAACATTTTTAAAACCAATAATTGTACTGTAGGCACAGAATGATAGACTGTTCAGAGTAAGGAAGATGGTAGCTTTCTTCACAAGAAATAAGTTTCTCACAGATAGAAATTCAATTATTTTTTGCTCAAGAATAATTTATCTACCATCTTATGTAATTCATCTTATACATAATGTTTTCAGGTGATGAATTTGTTGCAGATGTTAATTAATCAGCTTGAATGGTTTTGCAATTATTAAAGCTCTTTTTTCTTTTCTGTATTCCACTTTGGTGTATAATGATTGCCATCATTCCTTTGACAATTAAAAACTTTCCTAAAGGGAATGCATTTTCAAATTACCTTTGAAAATCTTAAAACAAGTACAGTTCTTTCAAAGGACTCAAACAATTTTGTTGAATAAAATAAGCACCGTTAGGTAAAATTTCATTCCCCGATAAAAGACTGCCCCATCGTTGACCCCACACCTGGTATGAAATTGATTAAAAAGAAAAAGAAGCTTACTAGTTTATAGATTTTTTTAATACATCACTTAAATAGGAAGGGTGTTAAGGTATTATGTATTTTGTACATCACTGAAGTATTTCAAATTTGGTCCTTTTCTCTATTTACAACCAGTGCAGTTCTGCTGAAATATTTGTGACATTGTCAAACTTGGATTTATGGGTGACAATTCTTGCAGCTGCATTTTGGATTAGTTGCAATTTTTCTTAAAATCAATGTCATGAACTTTTAGTCATAAACTGTTTTAAAAATCAGTTTTAATCTTTGAGGTAACAAAAGGTAGCAAATAGCTCAATCTTGATTCTGTTGTAGGCTTGACATTACCTTCAAATGTTTGCTACAACCTCTGACACATGTGTCACATGACTTTGTAACTTATAGTCCGTGCAGTGAACAAATATCTTTATTAGTGTTTTCATCAATTCCTAAAAATTGGAACTGGATGAAGCTTTACTCCTACCCTTCAAGTACTGTACCCGGGTACCCAACCAAAATATCGTCTGTGTTTTTCAGTGTGGCATTTCCATAGTTCTTGACGTGTGACCGGATCTTTCTTTTTACTACTTTGTACACCCACCGACACCCTACATACAGGCACCGATTTCTGTTAGAAAAAAAAGAAGGTTGCTTTCTGAAACTTTTTTGGGTCCTTTTTTTTGGTGTTCATGCAACCTGATTGAATTTTGTAGCATGTTTGAGGGTGTATACAAAGGGGGAAAGATGAAGCATTAGCAACTTGACACAGTGCATTCACACAACAGTTGTGTTGTTTTTCACTTTGTAAAGGAGCAGTGTAGTAATTTTAGATCCAGGTAGTAGATGTCAGGTAGGTTACCATGGTTACCTGTGAAAACACTTATCTAGATGGTACTTTTGTCTTCTCTTTCACATTGACCATCTTTTTATTCACAGGAGAGCACAACTGTCTCCCAGCAACACCGGTCTGCCTCTCTTGAACCTCTCTCTCATGATGAATATCGTCGCAGCATAGAGAAACCCCATCTTTACGGGAACAACTTGAAAGAAAACCAAAGACAGGAACCATTGGATCTAAGAGATGTAAGTTGTCCAAAGGGTTCTTTGCATTTGAAAGTTTCATTGTTCCATGTTAAGTGATTGTCTGTGTAGGGAAAAACCAGACAGATAAGATGATGTTTGATCCTAAGCTTTTCTTTGGTTTTTAATGTGTTTGTAGAACACGTCATCCAATGAGTGAAAATGACAATAACCACTTTGAAAAGCAACAAAGACAGCATAAAATCAGTAAACATAAAAATTTGATCTCAAAATTAATGGTTCTTGTTTTGAGGGCATACATGTATCAACCATGTACTTCTCAAGCCTTTGATTGCTATCAGGAATTGTAGTATTTAGTAAAAAAGAAATTGTGCTAACAAAAAACCTATGAACTGACCATCTCATTACAGTGTAGACCAACTGATTGTACTTCCCATTGGCTTGTTCAAAGAAAGGCACAGTTCTTTGAGTTGAATGAAAACTGTCAACCATTACAATATGTATTTTGCAATTTTTTATGTATCTTAGAAGCATTTGAAATGAGATGGCAAAATTATCACCTGCAACCTATTTTTTCCTGAATTGTCTGAATGGTGCAATTAAAGTAATTTTTTTAAACTTTTGGACAGGAGTTTCTATTGCTTTTGCATTTTGCATGCAATCACTTTAAATTCTGGCACCCTTGTATATAGTATAAATGTAGTTAATAAGGAATGTGGAAAAATGTAAACATTTTACAAAGTATGCAGTAATTTGAGGCACTCATTTAAGGCGTAATTAAATGCTCTTAATGACAAAGATAAAAAATGGAAAAAGAAAATAATATATCTCAGCAGTCTTGTTTGTATCTTAAACTTTTTGGACAAAGTGTGAATAGAATTAGTCTTTCTTGTTGATTTCAAGTTTCACTGTATGAAAGTGCGAGTGCATGACTAAATTTCAGTGGTAAATTTTTTTTGTTATTTTGTTGGGGGCGCTTTCCACAAATATGCCAGAAATTCAAGTATTCCCCATAGTTTGTCTTATGGTTACATGTCTTAATTTGTTGGTGTTTAGTGGTGGAGTCTTTTAATTGTCTAGTATTACCTTTGGCCAGTCACTTGAAAATGTTTAGAATTTGAGAACCATCGGTGATACCCATTAAGTGATTCTCGTAAAATGTAGCGTTGCTCTGTAAGTAGGACCAGTACTGACCTCCTTTGAGTTATAAGTCATGATTTATATTGGAGACTTTGACTGGCATGACTTACCTGAGAAGAAGGATGAAACATCTTCGAAAATGTTTGTAATAAGCTGTATCTTTTGTTAACTTTTTGGTTTGGATGATAATCCTAACCTTTGTAATCATGCATACGTGTGTGTATGCCTGCCTTTGTATTGTAGTACTTTCTGAGGGCCTAAACAAGATAATTTCAGGTCCTCGGAGAGAATTCTATTGAATTCTCAAGTCCTCCGAGAAACAACAATATTGAGTGTATTGTTAAGGTTAGGGTTCAGGAAGGAACAACCAAGGAAAATTCAATGAAGTCCTCACTCTGTATGTAAGCTGTGTGTGTGTGTGTGCATGTGCATGTGTTTGTTTGTGATGCCCGACTTTGTAAGCATGATATCTCAAGAAGGGAAGCTTCAACAGATCTCATATTTAGTATGTAGGTGTAGCACATTGAGTAGAAGAATCCTATTGTTTTTGGTGGAGGTGAAAGGTCATTTAGGGTCAACAGGGATCAAATTGTGAAAACCTTATAAACACAATATCTCAAGATGGGAAGTGTCAACAGATCTCATATTTAGTATGTAGGTGTACCACATTAAGTAGTAAAAGCCAGTGGTTTTTGGTGTAGATCAATGGTTATTTGGGGTCAACAGGGGTCAAATTGTGAAAACCTTGTAAGCATTATATCTCAAGAGGGGAAGCTTGAACAGTTCTCACATTTGTATTTAGGTGTACCACATTGAATAGAAGAACTGTATAGTTTTTGGTGGAGGTCAAAGTTCATTTGGGGTCAACAGGGTTCAAACTGTGAAAACCTTGTGAACAGGATATTTCAATGAGGGGAACTTTGACAGATCTCATATGTGATGTGTAGGTGCATCATATTGAGTAGAAACACCCTTTTGGCTTTGGTGGAGTTCAAAGGTCATTTGGAATCAAAAGGATTAAAATTGTGACAACTTAGTAAACATGATATCTCAAGGAGGGAAGCTTGAAGCTATGATCTCATATGTTATGTGTAGTTTTTACATCACTGTAACTGTAATATGCAGTTATGCATGTTGAGACAGTTTATCAGGCATATATCAGATTAATAAAAATCCTCATAATGAATTCATTGAAGCCACAATGCATTTGTACATTCTGGTATAACTATTATTTTGTTTGGTTCCTCAAACTTGTAACAATTTCATTTGCTTCTTACACTGACAGCAAAGAGAGAAAAATCTCCAGTATACCACTGTGAAGAGAGACTCAGGTAGGCAAGAAGTTGGTGATGATTTGAAAAAAATAAATAAACAGCTCCCTGAAGTTGTCCCAGACCTTTCATATCAAGCATCTAATAGATTGTTGGACCCTAAAGAGACATCCAAAGAACTTGAGGATATTTCAGGGGGTGTGCAAGATGGGAAACGTTCCCCTTCAGGATTGCTTCATAAACCGGGAAAGGGAGCCCAAACAACGGCTAGTATGGAACTTCCCTGTGGTGACAAGGAGAACAATTTTGATGCAGAAGATGAAGTAGGTGATGCGGATGTTCCAGTGGTAAAGCGTGACGATACGACTCACAGAGTAGATACCGTTGACCAGAACCTGCGACCAAGATCTGCCGCAAGTCCTGCTGCTCGTCCAGGTAGTAGCTCATTGGACGATATATCACAAGGCTCTCCATCCAATAATGAAGAGGAACCAACTCAAAGCACAAATTCAGAGACCAGCAGCTGATTTGAGCCCACATATAAATAACCTAGACACAAATGGAGAGGATTCACAGGGACTGGACAGAAATTTGAATCAGAGAGATGGCAGGAAAGACTGTATGAATGGAATAAAGTTTAAGTTAGAGGAATCTAGAGTTACAACCTCTGACAATGAAAGCCCAGTTTCCTTCACAACAGGCATCAGTGGCAATCCTGCTGCATCACTGAGTAGTATCGTTGCTCCCGAATGCACATCGGAAGACATCATGATTTCATCGTCCAGTTCAATCGATAGCAGCTGCCTTGAATCTGTCAAAGGATGAGTCAGATGTATGGGATCAAAGTAAAGACGAAGCAGTCGTAAAACTCTCACGAAACTCATCAAAAGCTTTCGGAAAACGAGCGCCCCCTGAAACGGCACCCACTGTCCAAAGCACCGGAATGTCAAAACCGCAGGAAAGGAGGGAAGGACCAAAGTCGGTGGACTGTGGAAATGAAGTAGCTTCTACCAGGATGAGTGAATCTCAATCGGGTGCCGGAGAGTTGGGTTGTGGAGAGACATCTTCTGGTAAAGGGTGCAGATCGTCAGATAACACTGCAGCTAATAGCAGAGGAAATGAAAAGCTTTCAGAGCAACAAACACATTCAAAAGACTCCCAGTGTGAAGTAACAAACAAGTTAATTTCCGATGATTACGTCAGTGGAGATCAGGAATCTGCTGCCGGATTTCCGACGGATGGAGAGTTGTCGTCACCCCAATCAGATTCAGAGAGGAAAGTTAAAGATGGATGAAGAAGCAACAAAACCACCTCCAGCAAAGACATCTGCATCATCTGGAGACTCAGCTGTTAGCAATGAAGAGAGAGAAACATTGACAGACCTATGTGGACAATTATAAAATTGATGGAACCAACAAGGGACAGATTGATGACAGCCAACAAACATTGCAGGTGTCGTCTGATGGAGCCGCGGAAATAGTTTCACCGGAGAAAGATGTAACTTTTTCAGCAGAGAGCAATGGATCCCCAACAGGGATGGGTGTGTTTCCCAGAATGCAATCTGGAGACACCAGTACCCTGGGCCCACAATCTCTCAGAAGTGAAGATATCCCTGCTGAAGACAGATGGTGGCCATTAAAGTCAAATAATGTGGCTCGTACACTGCTAAGTATCGGTAACAATTTATTTGGGAACAACTTAATAAATGAATTTTAAATATTACATAAACAGCTTTATTACAGATGCAGCCAATGAATTCATGCAATAGTTGGAGGGCTCTCATTTTTTTTAGTATTTCAACAACAAATGTTAATGATACCAGAAGATGTACAAGCCGATAGTGCATTGTGTAATTGTAGCTGCAGTGGGCAGCCCTGCCTGGGACAAGTAATTCCCACCCGGCATTCATGATCAGTTAATGCCTTACTTTCCGTCACAAACTTCTCAAAACGTAAAAATATGACTGGAGAAGTGTCCTTTTGAGTTAACATTGGAATTATTTGTGATTGTTTTCCCATAACAGTGCTTACCAGACAATGAGTCTGGAGACACTACTCCCCAGATCCCCACCAGGGACATTGCCACAAGACCCCATGTGGGACCCTGGTGCTAACCTCAGGACCCACCAGAAGGGACTGGTTGGCTTGCTTGCATGAAGTCCAGCACTAAAATTTGTCTGGCCTCAACCCTGGTCCATTTACTTCCATGGTTATATTGTTTATCTTGTTTGTTACCTTATTAATTATTATTTGTGATGTTATTGTGTTGTATGCAGACAATTCGTATGAGTTTTAGTGCTGAAAGGTGAAATTTAACCACTGGAAGTATAACGTTTCTAAAAAGTCATAACTCACTGAACAAATTATTAGTACCTTCATAAACATAGACCTAAACATAGGCCTATGCATATCAAAGTGACTGTTTTCAAGTTTGACATAGCTTAACTGCGATCACTTTCATATGGTGTCTTTGGATAATCCTGAAATAAGATTTGACAAGTCTTTGAATGATTGCTCAATAGTCAGTGCTCAATAGTCAGTACATCATCATCATGGCTTTGAGATTCACTTAGTGTTTTAATCTCTTATTCATTTTGACAGCACCTTCATCATAAGCTGTTGAGAGACTGGTTCATATGTATTTATCTCTGTATGAAGGGTACTTTAATCTCTTCAATTCCTGATGAAGATGTTGAGCAGAGTTTCTTTTTTTTAGTTAAAAAAGCAAGGCTGATGAAATGTTTTGGCTGTGTACATGCCACTTTTTTGTTACTTTGCAAGCATTGGGAGTATAATTGTGACTTGCTCCAGTGTGTTGCTATATGTGCTGTTAGGACGTTAAGTGCTTTCCAATGATACCTTACAGAAATATCTGTAATAAAGTTAACAGTCCAGTGTAACTTTTATTTTCTTTTGAAAATATTTCAGTCCTATATGTACATGGGGTTTGTACGGATTCCTTGCTTTGCAACTTTCCCTTATTTCTTCAAAAGAGTACATATTATATATTTTGTAAAGAAACTTTGTAATAATGCTGATATTATAAAGATATGTGGTTTGTATCTGGAGCTACTGGTTTTTGTGGAGATGCATTTTTAAGTGGCATTTTTTTTTTCGAGGGAGAGAATGTAAATGTTACGAGACAGGAAGGAAGTGGGAGGGGGGGTAATCTCTGTTTGCATAAACTGTAAGATATTGTCAGCCATTCAGAGTAAAAGTAAGAATTTTTGCCATTAAATCTTTTAATACTATTTGAATGAATGCAGCTGAATTAATATTGCATACAAAATAAAAGGTGACAAACATTACCTGTCTGATGATTGGTTGCTTTGCTTGAAGACAAAAACTCATCACCTCAGACAGTTTCAATTCTCCCAACCACTTATTGCTAGTCCCTCCCACAGCCTGCCTAAAATTCCTCCACATATGTAATCAAAACAGTTGATACCTGTGTGCACTGAGTAATATGAGCTACTCTGTAAATTTCGAATTTGCTGTCATTCAAAGAGTAGAAGCAGGATTCTGCTATCTAGGAAGCCAAAAATATAGCTTGGGGTGATGAGTTACTAGCTTTAATTGTAAAAGTTCAACAGGGAACCTAGATTGAAGGGGGAAAGGGTGTGGTAGTATGTGGGGGGGGGTTGAATTGGGGTAATATATGTGTCATAATATTGTATTGATTGACTTTTTGATGAGACTGTGCATTTCCACAATGTAGTCACCACTACAAAATTACTTCAATTGTTTTGGAAACTGTTTCCAAGATTAAGTTTGGAACAAATATGATATTATAAAGTGGTCAGCAGGCACAACAGTACTGTAGGGTGGATCCAGCATTCTCCACAGATTTTCTAAGAGGGGAGGGGAGTGTGGTCATGTGCAAAATGATTGTCAAGGAGGTCGGGAGGATGGGGTGACCCTCCAGTAATGTTTGATACATGAGATACTGAATGAGACAAAATAGTACCACACAGAGATGATTTCCATTTCCACAGTAGAGCTTTTTTTAGGGGCAGAGATTTTCCAGGGGGAGGTGGAAGTCCCCTAAAATCGCTCATGGAAACATTGGAGAGGGGTGGGGGCAGGGGCACGATCCCCCTGGAAAACCTTGTGCCCCCAATTAAGATCTGGGATTTTTAAAAAGTCCTGTAGTCACTAGTCATAGCGTTTGACTACTGTAGCAGCTTCAACGATTGCAGCAAATGCAGCAATTACGGGGCAAGAGTTATGAATATACGCCTTGATAAAGTGTACGGTAGGGCTACGAAGGTGGCTTTCTTATCTACAACAGAACTTCTGAATAAAGTGATATTGATAACAATATCGTTAATGAAAAACCATAAGTTTTTATTCTTGTATTGATTTTAACTGCTATGATAATTCATATAGTTTTGTAAGAAAATTTCACTTTCTTGAAGTTACCCAAATTTAGTTATAGCTCTGTGTTTGGTCAATAGAATTAGCATACCCTTAAAATAATGATTTTAATACATCACAGATACCGTGAACCCCAGGAGCTTTGTCCCCTGCACCCCACAGGGGCTTGCCCCTGGACCCCACCATGGACCCTAAAGCGGGCCCTGGACCCCGCCCATTTCAGGTCTCTCGCTTTGCCCCGGGTAATTCAAGCAATGTAATCAGTGCCCGTGCTCAGTGCCCCCCATTAAATCACCGTGCCAAACCAGTGCCCCCCCCTCCCTAAATGAAAGGTCTGGTGACGCCACTGCACGGAATACACTATGATCATAGTTATATCCAAGCTATGCTGTAGAGACCCACTATCCAACAACATACCTTACTGTATTTGAATAGTTTGCACAATATCTGTCCATTGCTTTCCCTTCCTGCCCTCGTCCCTCATCTGTTATCGTGAAAAGAAAACTCTGGAAATTTGTGTCCTCATATGGAGATCTTACATAATTTTATAAATTAAATGTCATGAGTTTTTCAATTATCTGTCAAAAAAGCCTCCACAAATTTGTGACTGATGTCCTATATTTGTTTTACCGACTTGCTTGTACCACAGTTACCTCTTTTTTTGTCTTTCCGAAAGGCAAAAACATGAATGGAACGTCACAAATCATCCTGGAGATAGTGTCAGAAATATTGAATCTTAAACTGCCGAAAGCATTCTAAGGTTAACAAACTTTAAGAGTTTACAATGTAACTGTAAAGTATGTTTCCTTTTCTTCGGAATTTTGGGCGTCATCAAATGCGTGATTAAAACGCTTTAAATATGAAAACTAAGTTGAATTTTTCAATTAATTCACCTTCGTACATGGTGTACATTTTTTAAATTTCTATTTAGTGGCAGGGGCACACATTCCTACGATCTGATCATAGGAAAATCAAAACGACTGAACGGTGACAAATACATAAACATAAGAACTACGTAACAATTAAAGGAAGCAAATGAACGCTTTGTAATCGCAACAATGTTGAGGACCATTTAATTGAAGGAGGATTGAGAGTTGCAAAGAACATCTTACTTTACGTCTTGCTCTTTCTTTCTACAAATCGAGTGGAAGCATATCTATGTAGCAGATTTGTGGTAAAAATGAATCTGCTAAATGACAAATTTTGTTGGAGAGCGCCCCTGTGAGAGAAAAAAATCGTTAACTTGAAATTTTACCCGCAAGGTGTTATGTGTTTATGCTTCTCCTTACGCTGCAGGAAGAATGTTGTTGACTGAAGGCCATCAATGTCTACCTGCAGAGTCCATGTAAACATTGATAACCTTCGACAAGACATGTTCAAATTAAGGGGAGGCCTCAAAGACATATTCATGAATGTTATCTTGGGGGCCATGGCAAAATTCAAATATTACTGTTTTTTCTCTCTACTGGGGCGCTCTCTAACAAACTTTGTTCTAGGCAGATTATTTTTTACCACAAATCTGTTAAACATGTATGCTTCTACTCGCTTTGGAGAAGGGAAGTGCAAAAAGTTATTTAAGATGTATTTTACTCCTCCATATCCTCCATTCATTGCATAAGTCATACATAAAGAGTTAGAAATACTTTCCTGTGAGTAGTTGCAAAGCGTCAAAGTCAACCATAGAACATTTGTTGCATTCCTTTTATATCCTTAAACATTAAATCTGCAACTGAAAAGAAACGCATGTCACATTATCTTACAATTTGTACTGCATAGTATGGTGTAAAACGTTTTCGTCTTCACTTATTTTATGCTTATGCTTTGAAGACCAAGAAAATATGAAAAATTTAATAAGAAATACCTGGTTCCGAAAACTGGATGTAAACTAGAACAATGCGGCCATACAGGAGAGAAATGAAACTAAAAATCACGGAAATACACTCAACACAAAAAATTTTAAAAACGTAAAACGAAAAATTTGTTTATTTTTTTAAAATTTTAATCAAAGTATTAAATACGAAAAACAAACATTTTGTTTTAAAATTTTAAAAACGAAGAAAAAAGCAATGATTTAATTTTTGTTTTAAAGGGGCTCAAAGGGAGTTGATATTTATTTTGTGGCGAGTTTGAAAGAAACCATTACATATCAGTACTTCCAATTAGCCTCATTATTCCTGAATCTATTGCAACAGTCACTGAAAATGTGAGAAATTGTAGTATTTTTATGAACAGGAATTGCCTATGGTCAGTACATGATAGTAAAAAGTGTCTGATCACAGATTTTTTAGTGATTTTGATTGTTGATGACCTTATCATTAGTGCTTTAGTTCTGTTTCATGTATTTCGAATCTCCTTTGACCATTTGCAATTAACATGTGAGTGATACTCAACAGGTGTAACAAAAAATCATGAATTTTTGTAACTAACGCAATGAGCCTATTCAACAACTTACAACACAGATTGTAACATAACTAAGAAAAACTCGTTAATGTCGGCCTAACAAGTTATAAAGAAGAATTAAAAACAAAAAGTAAAAAAACAATATAAAAGTCACAAGAGTTCCAGGGCACTATAGTTACCTGATAGTACCACTACCATAGTAGTAATATGACACAACCTCAACGAAGAACCATACAATCCGCTGTAGAAGATGATTTTTTTTTTGCACCATTTTATGACATGGCCCACATGTCCTTTCAGGACCTTGGATCCAATAATCATGAACAACCCGAAGGTACCACTTCCATAGTAGTACTGTGAGACAACTTCAACTTAGTACCATACAATCTGGACGAGAAGGAACCCTTTGCATGATTTCATAAAATGGCTCATTTGAACCTTGGACCTTACAATCTTGAACATCCCGAAGGCACCACTACTGTAACCCAACCTCAGCTTAGTACTATACAATCTGTAGGAAAAGAAGCACTTGGCATACTTGCACAAAAAATGGACCTTTAGGCCCCCGTGACCCACATGTAACCTTTGACGCCCAACGTTTGTACACTCGTTGCTGACTCACATCCCAAGGATCATTACCCCTAAGATTTAAGAAACTGCATCAAACATGGTTTGGGAGATTAGCAATTGATATCATCTGTAAACAGAGTGATAGAAAGCCTCATCACAGCTCACACGAGTTACATGTTGTTAGCTAAGGATTTATAGTTATCCAACAGCAGAAATAATTCAAAACAAACTAGTTCTGCAATGGAGCTACTACACTGAAACTGGAATAAGGTAAATTTAATGAATACCCTGCCAATAAAAGTATCCGTAACACGAAAAATTCGACAAAACAACCTTCCTCATCACAGCTACGGTTCCATAGGAACCATAATCACAGCAACTTCCATCTAATCCTAAAATTAAATGAGACCTAGGTTGAAGTTTGATTTGGATTACGTACATCACACGAAACTAGGGATTACATGCCATCCCATTGACAAGACTTGTGAATAGGAGTACTAGAATACTTCAGTGCCACTGCGAGTGGTACCCACCCAAGACATAGGGTCCATGTTCATTTGCAAATTTTTGAAGACTGAGGATGATCAATTAGAGAGGGATTTATCTGTCTTGTTGTGCAAAACTGAATGCATATCCTTTGATGACATAAGTATTGCTTCTGTGTCGACTCCCTCCATGAGGCCAAGATTACAGAGGTAGTGTCCTCTGGAACGCCTCTATGTCGGAGCGTTTGCCAGACGTGAGGCAAGCCACCAGTTGGAGTTTGCGCCACAGCGGGTGAGACCCATGTTCTAGTACATCTACAGTTGGTAGGTACAGCAGATTCTCCGTCAGTGGAAGGAGTCTTGGAATAGCTATGATCATGGAGAGTATTTTGGCATACCAAGCTATTTGGGTTGTCCATAGCGGAAAAATCAGAATTCCTTCCGCTTTCTCTTGCCGAATTTTTTGTAGGACTCTGCCGATGAGGCTGAATGGAGGAAAGGCATAGAAGAAATAATTATGCAAATTAAATGAAAAAAGCATCTATACAGAGAGCATCCAGGAGACAAATGGAGTTGTTTGTTTGTTTAGACTGGAGGCAAACAAATCTATGCCGGGTTTTTCCCAAAGGAGAGTAAGTTTCATGTCATTCTGAAGTATAGTGTGATGAGATAGAATCCGATTAAGTTTGGAGACCTCAACATTTGCTGTATCAACTCCCTGGTTGCACTGTTGCCCCACATTTTTACAAAATTTCCACTAGGAGTGTATGGTGCCAAAAGATTGTCATATGTATTACTGTTTAGGGCTAAAATAGGCGCCTACTCTTTGTCTCTACGTTGACTAGCCATCACAACGAACCTAATTTTCTTCTGACCAAAACACATCCACATACCAAGCATAAAGTCTGTCCAAGCTTTTCTCGTTTAGATATTATGCAAAAATGGTTTTTACGAATTTAGCCCCTGGTGCCCCTATATGACGCTTGACCTACAACAAAACGAAAGGGGACCCTTTCTTAATATTGCGGACCTATATACCGAGTTTGACTTTAATCCGACTTTGCCTTATTGAGTCAGACTGTACCCAACCGAGTGTCATGCACACATACACGCCAACTTGCAGGTTCCTCTGTTGACGCAACGAACAAAAATAAAACTTTATCGTTTGCTTAAAATTATAAACACGGATTCTAAACACAAAAAATTTATTTCTTATTTAAAAAAAAACTCTTTTGAGAAATGAATTTAAAGAAAAAGGAATATATTTATGAAAATGAAGCAGGAGTATTCGACAAACATCTTCCCAAAGTTGCATTCAGAAGTATTGTTTCCTATCCAATTACACACTTCTGAAATTCAGTGGCGGGTGCTGTGATTTTTGCCTAAGTTGACTGTAGAGCCACTTGAATAAGTGGAATTATGATGTCACATAAGCACTGATAGCAGGGATTTGTATGCTTTTCTTTGTTCTTTTACCTATAATTTCCTTAAATCTGCACTCTTGTACACATTTTGTGTTGCATTATTGACGTATGTCCGATGCAATAATCAAATCTTAATACTATGAGTATGAATCAGGCTGTGTATATCGGTCGTGTAGAAAATATATCAACGATGAAATATAGAGAAAAACAAAACCTTTTCAATCACACGTGGTCAGGTTATATCATCACAATTTCAAAGTGGCAACTTCTTAATTAATATTTGTGAACATTCAAATTGAGATGCCATGGAAAGTGAAAAACATGTTCAAATGAAATTTGGTAATGATGTTCCGGTTACAAAATTTCGCTGTATCTCATATTTCTCCGTGATAGTGGCAACTTTGCCAATTTTTTCTTTCGCCACTCGAGAGGAAGGGGCAAATTGAAATACTGTCAGTGAGCCTTTTTTTTTTTTTCGAGAGTGATGTTAATGTTTAAAACAATGCAACTTTTGCTGTTTTTTTAAATCGTTTGTTAAGATAATCTTTTTACCTTTTAAATGTGTTTTTCGTTTTTATCGTGAGTGCATTTGTATGGTTTTATTGCTTTTTTTTCTCTCTCGACGGACTGCGAGTTACCCAAGATGAACAACAGCAAACGAGTTTTAATTAGCTAGGAAAACCTCCCATTCAAGTGTGGCCTCTCCCTCGAGATCCTAGGCCTACATAGAGGAACGCTGTAATTTCATTTTTGATAGAAATCCTGCGTCATATACATTTTCGCCTCCGGACTGAATGTTTTACAAAATGTTACAACCTTCACCAAACGCGATAATAATTTATAAAGAAAAAAAAAAACACCTCAACTATTATCGACGTCACTGAAAATTCCGGGGAGATGTACTACAGTACAAAGTACATTTTTTAAGGTAATGTCACAAAAAATGGAATATTTTCCTCTTTTCATTGGTTAAAACTTTATCTCAATGGAATGTTCGGTTCGAAGGTTACCGAATTTTAAAGAAATATTCAATATCAAACTGGTGCATTGCACAATGAGGAATGTGATGTTATCTAGGAACAGCGACATGAGTATCCTTTGTACCTCTTTACAAACGTGACTGTCTCAAAAGAGATATTACGATACTTTAGTAATGACCATATTTTCCACAGTATTTTAAAGTAAAGCCACAATGTATCTAGTCCACATTTTCACCTGTGTCAATTTTCAATGGTACATGAGGGCTTCGGTTCTGGAGCGGAAAAAACACTAGACTTCCTGCAATAATTTGCAGCTGTTACATGGCATTTTGGAAACCCTGAAGCAACTGGAAATCTTTCTTGTGATCTTGAGTTACAAACAAAATATTCGCAATTAGTTTTAAAACACAGTGCCGTGGAACATTATTGTTTCATCCCTTCACTTGTCAGTAAAATATGCACGTTAAAACAAATGTGTTTATTGTGAAAAAAGTGTGCGGGAAAACCTCCACCCTTTCTCCCCTACCCCTCGTAATCCAGCCCATGGCAGTTATGACGTGAAGCAAATTTGGAATGTCTTATTCATTGTCATATCATTGCATGATTTGGTTTTGCATGCGTTTTTTTTTTTTTTGTGACATATTATGTCGCCCCAAAATCTGTGTCTGTGGTGGCACTCTTTTATGGCTCCTTACAACCGCCGTAACTTTGCCTCAGAAACAAAAAATTTCCCCTAGCTAGGACACTTACTGTGAAATGGTCAGTCTAAACAATTCTATTGCGTGATTTGACAGAAATGCAAATGCAGGTCGTGTGTACATGTATACGTATGAGAGCACAAGCACAGTAAATTGAAGTTAGAGACGGTTGGTTCGGAAATACGTGAGGAGGTACCGTTACAGGTTTATGACTTGTTGGTGTAGAATTCAGTAAATGGCTACGGAAAAATAACTAGTTTTCAGTTGCCTGCGTACTGTAAAGTGCCGTCTTCCTGTCGGTATGTCCTCAGTCTGTTAATATTTTTTTTTGCCAAATTTACAGTTATATTGTTTATAGCAGAACATGTATTTGTGTATATGCTATTGCTAATGTATTACAAAGTACCCTGGCATTAATGTTGTATGTAGGAGACAGTAAACCGTGTCTATCCCGAAATTTAAAGTAGGGAAATTTGAAAATAGTGTGTATGATATCACAGACATTACAGCCTTGCAAAATTGTAGCCGGGTACCCGGTCAAAATGGTGGCCTTCTGGTTAACATTGGTATTTCCACAGTACCGTACATCACATTTTTGTGGAGAAATCTTAGTAGGACACTTCAATACATACAGTGACTTGCCTACACTTTCTCATGAATAGGGCCACCTACAGTATTTTCCGTGAGGAGGAGAAGAAAATTTCATTTTGAGCTATTTTGCTGTGCATGGTAAGGTGAAATTCGGCAATCTGACACAGGGCGTTCACACAAGGTTGTGTCGTTATGAACTTTATGAAGGAATTGGCTATGGGTAGTAGTTTTGATTTGGGTGATACAGTAAAGTGCGATTCGGCTACCCATGCAGGTTAGTCGTGAAAACCCTGAAATCCATTTTCCCAAAGTTCTCGCAATTGCAAACTGCACACTTCTCTCAACAGTTTAGTGGAAGCACAACTAAATGTTCTGTGGTTAAAGAGCATTGCCATGTCACTTCTACAAGTCGGAGGGAACTTCAAGTGACTTCAGAGATGATTGTACGCAATGTGGCCCTCGCACAGACTCTGTGTGAAATTAATGATACGCGTTTGTGAAATCACTCTGTGAGTGTGAATGACTGTATTATACACTAATCAGTGATGCACTGTACTCATTTGTGCACAGTGACAAAGTTTGCAGCAGTTGGGCACATTTGGAAGACTTACTTATTGATGGAAATAAATTCTTCTATTATAGTTTTCAAAGTACGCCTATACAGTAATTAACATTCTTGACCTAATTACAGTGAGGGAAACAATATGTTTTGTTTTTGCAAAAAGAGTTGTGTAAAGTTATTTAGTGCTTAAGTACCTTATATACAACAGTACTTCCTTTAATTATATGTGTAAGTTGATGAAGTCATTACTTACCCCTTCAAAGTTCAAGTGGCTTTGTCTTAATTTTTTTCAAGTCACCTGATGTCAGTACTTTGCCTTGACAGTGTCAACTGTGAGACTGAAAATAACCAAACTGTTCAATCAAAGAAACAAACGAAGAGGGAGCAAAGTACTCTTATCTTCAGTACAAACTGACATACTGTAGATTATAATGCAAGTGCATTGGACTCAAAAGATTTCAACCAATTTAGACAGGGTTTTCAGATATTCTGCTTAAGTTTTAAAATATCCATGTGCAGTTAACTTTTTGTAAATATAACTGATTCCTTGTAAAAGGCAGGCAATGAATCTGGCGATGGTAATGGCTTATGTGGTTGTGTGTGTGCATGTGTGTTTGATGCCTTGGTCTGAAAACACAATATCTTGTTTGTCGTTTGTCAAGGGACTGTGTCAAAGGGCTGTAAGATTGTACAGTAAACCGGGGAGGGGGCTCTGACAGTGTATGAGTACCTACACCAACTGGTTGACACTCCTGAAGGAACAAAAGGTAATAGACCGGACAGTGCGGTATTCGGTAAAACTGAAGAGTTCGGTTGCACTGTAGCTTCCTGTATATATTAGCTTCCCCAATATCTTAGGGAAGGAAAGTTGCTTTGACTTCAGAGTTGGTGTGCTAGTAGTTCACTGTGAGTAGATGATCCCTATTTTTATTTAAGGTATGTCAAAGGTCATTAGGGGTCACCAAAAGGGAAAATCTGAAAATCTATTGAAGAAGATCCCAGCATATGAATGATGCTGAAACTTGGTAATCCTTGATGAGTAGTTGATCTCTGTTAAGTTTTAGGTAGGTCAACGGTCACTTGAGGTCAGTAGATGTCATAGTCTGGAATCCGTCTCAACATGGTACAGTAGCTCAATGAGAGGAAGTTGCTTGAACTCCAAAGTTGGTATGTAGGATGTGTTAATTGTGTTGGTCGTCCTTCGGTCTCATAAATATTGGCAAGGAATCACAAGCCCTTTGACTCTCTGGTTTTGCAATATCATAAATGTGTTTCAAAATAAAGTTGAAAACAGTTTGTCCAGCAGATGGATCAATCCAATTTTTCTGGCAACAATTCAATTCCATTCATTGACACCAACATGGAAAGACCAGGTCCAAGCTATTTGCACTGTGACGAACAAAACATATCGGACATTGAAAAGTGTCGCCAGCTCACAAGAAAATAAAATTGAACTCATAACTAGGAATAAAGGATAGACATACCTTTGAGCTAATCACGCAGCTTACCTTTGCTGGGTTTGGTGGGTCTTAAAGTATTAGCAGTAATTAAATTTTATGTCTGTGGCAATAACAGCTACACTGGTTTTATGCACAAAAAGTATCTTTATACTGACTGCAGACATTCATAGGACTTTCATAATCTCTGAACAAAGGAGTTTTTGCATCGCAAGACCTCGCCAGAAACACGACGAGTGCAAAAAAGGGAAAACAGTAAATTTATCGGTTCTATGTCACACATTTTCATGCTTGTGATTAAGCCCAACTTTCAAAGCATTATTTCACATCTAAGGAAGCTTCCCTTGGTAAAATCGTTATGTTCAATTGATAGAACTGTAAAGAATCTCATATTTTGTGTTAAGTCATCTTATTGGTGGAAAATTCCTTTAATTATAGGTAGAACAAAGATTGCTCGTTTTCATGGCTAAAACCTTAGCGGAACTGTGTGTCCTCTGGTACATGTACTGTATATGTGGCTTCCGTGTGAATTACCGCAACATTTTCCTATTCCAAAGCATTTCTTTTGGAAAGTAGACAAGTTTTACTTCATGATCGAAAGATCAAGGCACAAAACTTCTGCTTTTTGCAATTAATGTAATTACTTTGGTGCACTTTTGAAAATGCACCAATTACTCTACAGCACGTCCTGCTTTAAGAGCAATGTACAGGTGCAGGTACTGTAGATACTATGTTCAATCAGATCAATCGGTTTATGAAGTTGCTTACTATCCTTGGAAGAAGAGGATCCTTCCAGAATAACATCCCTGGGAAGGACCTGGTGAAAGGGTGGAGGTATAGGACAGTTTTTTTGTTTTTAAACCTTTTGAATATGTATGCAGGACAGGGTTACAGGTCTCTAGACTGAATGATGGGATGGTTGTTTTGTGTGTACGTGTGTATATAATACCTAAAACCTGAAATTTACAACTTTACATACCGTGCAAAGGTTGGAAGTAAATTTATGCAACATACTTCTTATTATCGTAATTGCTTTTGCTTGGCAAAACTGGCGGTGTCAATCCCTTGTTTCCGCTTTGCTATACCTACTGTGTGATTGAGAACTACAGTATACATACAGTGCATAGTATCCTTGTCTTTTGATTTTGCGTGTTGTAATTTGGTCAGTTGAGTTGAGCACAGTGAGCAAGTTTGGAAATTTTGTAATCAGCATGCTCATATCGTTCCCTCTCATTTTTTTCTGTATTTGTAACACGTACATATAGGAAGTTAAACGTCATTGTTTGCAGTATTTGGCTCTCCCCCTCATTTAGCTACTGACTATTATTTGTGATGATTATTTTAATGTGATATCATGTTTGTTTGATCTACGTAACCCACGTCATCACTGGTAATTACATTACTGTTGATGTACTGGGTACTGCAAAGAAACTATCACCTACACATAATGTATTGGTGGAATATTCTGAAGTTCTTAGTTTGACAGTTTGTAATGAAGAGAGTTTTTGATTAATTTTCATCATTTTTACTCTCTTTTTTCGTTTGTTATAGAACCATCAGCTGGGAAGAGCCAGTGATGGTGGAGTGCTACTTCCACAACTCAAACTACAGTACATTGTACTCTTCAAATCTTTAATTGGTCATGGTATTGCTCAGGACCTAACTAATCGTGATGGCGACAAACGACCACCGTCTGGGGACGTGGACAGACAAGAAGCCTGTCCATGTCTCCCCTGACAGGATTTTTAAGCCATTTTTCAACAATTTAAAGCTAAATTCTTCCAACTTTTCATTGGTTTGGCAAGCAGAGGAAATGAGAATGTAAGTATATTAAGTTTAAAATTTCATTCAGCTTTACAGATGTCCATGCATTCCTATATGTGCATGTGTTGATGTTGAACACTTTGTATTTTTCTTCACATCTGCAGCACAATTAATCTGAATTTGCAAAGAATTTGCAAACAAAAATGGTCATCTCACTTAAATTTGTACATTGATGTATGAGGTAGTGAAGTGGACTAATGACACTTTACTGAAATTCTTGTCTGTTGCTCTCGTGATTCTGTTCAAGATGTACGCAGGATCACTGAAAAGGTTAGAACTTTTTTTTTGGCCATTTGAGACGTCAGAGGCAGTTGGGGTGTAAAATTTACTCTGCACTTTCTTTATCCAGCTTGTTCTTTTGAACCAAGAATCCTGTTTAAATCCTTACATGTTTCTCAATGAAATAAACCTGCAGCAGGCTGTGCCTTAAGTGTTGACCTATTTCCCTGAGTGTGTTCAAACTTAACCGATATATTGTACTCTCCAAACCTGCAGTGTGTATTTGTCCAACTTGAGGGGAACTTGTTTCAAAATGTTACAGTATAATGTAGCATTATGTGCATCCATTGTCAGATGAACCCAATCGTATATGAATGCAGTATGAGATATTTTGTAACACATTACTCGGGAAAACTTGGTGTTACAAAGTACTGTAACAAGCAGATGTATGCATGCAGTTACAGTATATAATAGGCAGGTAGACCTACAATGTGCACAGTTTCCTGGCAGAAATATGCTGGTTGAACTGAAAGCCCGTAAACGCTTCAGTTTATCGTTAAATGTCAATTTTTTATTTGAGGTCCAATTACAGTGCGCCTTCATTCCTGTAGGTTGACCTCAAAACATTTTGTTATTTTATGCAAGCTGATACACTGTACATGGTGTTCCAAGTGTTTCCATCAACCAGAATGTCTGTACAGAGATACAGTGTGTGGTTGATGCACAACGTTGCATTATAAGTGCATAGTGCTTTGAATGGGCCAGACAAGATTTTCTTTTCCTTTTAAAAGGTCTTTTTGTCTCCCAATACAGTACGTACAGTAGCAACCTTCTTACTGTAGTTGTGCTTGTTGGCATTGACATTGCAGTTTTGCAAATTTCTTTTGAAAAATTCAATTTGCATGCTAAAGACTTATTTCTACCCTGTACTCTAATATTCACTCCCCAATGAAAAGGTATCTCTCATACAAACTTACAGTACTGTTGCCCAGGAGTGGACATGTACATTCTAGCTACAGGGAACATTCCCCTAAAGCTTGCTTCATTCCACATTCCACTCCTCTAGTGCTTGAAACTTTATTAATGTCCCATTGTACAATGTACAGTATGAAATTGTTCGTACAGGGTAGGATATTGGTCCAGGGGAAAAAAAAAAGCAGACCATTATTGTTGCTGCCGATAGATACTGCTACATCTGTTGAAAAATGTACCTTAAAGTTAATGGTGTCCTTGTCAAAATGTTGAATTGCTTAAGCGCAGTATGGACCAAAATTTTGTGGTGACCTCACTTACTTGCAAAAGTTTTTAAGCATTTTAAGGGAATCGGACACACCGAACATGTTTGATATATTTGTCGCAGTGTTTTAAGCGATTGAGTCTAGTCGTGTCGGGCCAGTGTGCGCCTGTCACTAACAATGACGAGACTGCATGGAGTTCCATAGCCATGATGATGCAATTTGGAAATCAGGGAGTCAGTATGGGAAGTCAAAGTGTCCGTCCCAAGTGGACTAAGGATTACGAGTATCTTCTCATTGAACTGATTGTGGTCAGTTGGATGTGCAGCTAGCATGTGACCCAACTGAAACCTTACTTGACTGATTAAACTAGGTTAAACCTAACTTGCAACTAGCAGAACTTTGCAAGGACTTTTGCTGTGATGTATTCAGGTCAGTCAGTACGTGTGCAGTTCGCTAATATGAATGCTGACAGAAACAAGGTTCACAAACTACAGTATGTTATGATCGTTCATGTAGACACAGTTTGCAGTACCCGGAATTAGTGACTGACAAGGATGTTTTCAATGGATTTCTAACCCATTGTGTGTACTTCTCAAGAGTCAAGAGCATCAATATGTGAACCTAACAAAAGTGCAGGACAGTACCTGCTATATTCTATAATCCTCTGAAGTGCTCATTGTGTATATTTTGTAAATGTGAAATACAGTAAATTCTAGTTACAGTACAGTAGGCCTACAGTACAGTATAGGGTAATTAGGTGAGTATCGTTCCTACAGTACTGTAGACTATCCTCTGGATGTTACAGTAATTCTGTAGTTGATCACAGGAAACTCACATCACTGCTGTATGTACAGTATATTTTTCTTGCTCCCTGTTTTCATAGTGCATGATATCTAAATTGTTATACTGTATCCTGACCATACATAATTGCATTATCCAGCTGTACCTTAAAGGGGTTTATTGAGTTGATATTGCTAAGCGTACGATGATTTTGAAGGGTGTATATAAACACGTGACAATGACTTACCATATTTTTTTCTCGTTTCACACTCAGCAGTTGTGAAAACTTTTTGAAGTTTTGACCCTAACTTTTACTGGCTACTGTATGTGCATGTGAATACGCCCAAGTACTAATATGAAAAGTGTATGGTCACAAATTTTCAAAAAACAAATTGAATCATTAATTACTCACTCATTAATGTTCCTTCGAATGTGAAACATTGAAATCTTCTCACTGTAGTTTGACCATTTGTCATTAGGGTGTTAAACCAAACTTGATAGGTTTAGAAAAATTTAGCAAATTTCACGAAATAACTCAATGAGCCGCTCTAAAGTTTTAGCCAGTATTGTTATTTAAAGAGGCTCATTGAGTTGTTTCATGATATTCACTAAATTTTTCTAAACCTGTCAAGTTTCCTTCACATGGTAAAGTCAAATTGTCAAATTAATAAAATCTCAATGTTTCACATACAATAGACCATTAACGAGTGAGTAATTAATGATTTAATTTGGTTTTTGGAACTTTGTGACCAGACACTTTTCATATTAGTACTGTATTTATATGCACACACCCATTACAAGCAACAGTCAAAACTTCAAAAATCTTGACACTTTTTGTAACTATTGGATGTGAAACTTGACTAATCATGCTGAGTGTAAGTATTGTCATGTCTTTATAACCTTCACAATCACATCAATCTTTAATGATATCAACTCAATGAGCCTCTTTAACATATGGTGTGCATGGGCATACTGTACAGCACAGTATGTGGGTCATCAATTTTACATACTTTTTGTCAGTGCTTCAATGGAAATGTTTGGTACAGTATTTATCATTTTGTCTAAGTTGTGGATGGACAGTACTGTACAGGAGAGTAGGTGAAGCCACTAGTGCACTACTGTACTCTACACAGTTTGCTGGGATTATTTGCACAGCAAAAATGCAGTGTATTGTATTCCGTAGTTGATCTGAACTTGAAACAATCATCAGGTTTCCAGGGCAACCTACTTACTTCATAGTTGCAACTCCTTGCCAGGAGTTGTGAACCGATGCCACTTCCATCTTTCAATGGAGTCCCGACTCTTGTGGAATTTTAAAAGTACTTTTTTAAAAGTATTTTTTTGTGTGTGCTCAACAGTTTGAATTAATTTTCTTTGGCAAGTTAAAACAAAGTTGGTCTATTTCTTTGTTTGTGTAAAAGTTGTCAGTTGTCAGCTTTGTGCTATGTTGTGTCTGACAACTTACCAACGATTACTTGCTAGAAGCCTTATTCTTACCCAATACATTTTGGGTCCTACACAGTACATTGCCTGTATGATAATTCCATGCTCAAAATATATTTATCACATGTACAGTATACTGTAAGAGGCAGCTATGATGTCATTGAAATCAGTGGTATTAGTGTTTTAACGTCTAGAGGAGTGGCGACAGAATTGGGCTGCTAGTACTGTACGTTGACTCCAGAAATGTTGTAGTCGTCCAATTCTACAATAGTGTATCAACTGATTTGCTATCTGTATAGTACAAGGACCATGCAGTCAGTCGGCAACTTTCCTGAAGTAGCTGCTTTCTGTTACATTTTATGTATCATATTTCTTGATGTCATGTTGTTTTGAACACAACAAGCTGATGAAGAGGTGGTTTTTCAAGCCTAATATCTCAATTTTTAGAACTAGCCAAGAATCATGCAATCCTGATGACTATTTGCCAAGATATGAAAAATGCTGTCCATGGCCAATTCAACAAGCAAGGATGTGTAAAACTACAAGTAGGAATATGACCCTTCTAAAGGTCTGCAAGTGTGTTTCTATAACACTGCAGTGCCAGCTGAGTGATAAGTGGTAACCTAGAGCATCACACAGTGCACATTCACCCTACTGTAGGCCTACTAGTTAGTTTTGTTACACAGTTCGTGTATCAATCTGTCTGTATGTCTGTATTCTGTAGCGTGGATGTTGGGCGGAGGTTACAAAGACACTTTCATCAATGTGGAGTTCAAAGTCTTTTCCTTCCTGACCTTCTAATAACTTCAACCCTGCAATGATGCAGTGTTAGGAATACAGGATCCGGAAAGTCCCTTTTTACAGCTGGCATGTGCATTAACACAAACTCTCGACTGAACAAGTTGGTAATAATGCACAGTACTGTGGCTTAGGTGTACTGTACACATTGCTAGAGTGTCCTTACTTGGTGAAACTTTTCCTTAAAGTATGTGAAGGTATGGTGAAATACTGTGAATATCAAATTGTATGAATGTTTAGTAATTGAAGTACAGTGTATACTGTACTGCAGGTGAAAGCAAAGAAATATTGATTTCGAGTGGCATCTGCAGGCTACAGTACGCTTAATTTTTGCATGCATTTGTGACTCTGAGGCCAGTAAATGTTTTGTCAATTGGGACAGCTGAAAGCTGGTGCTGCAAGCTTGGTTCTTGTATCTCGATCTGTTTTAAAATTTGAAGTGCCTGAACATGTTTGTAGGAATAGAATGTAACTGTTGGAACAAACAAGAGTTTAGCCATTCAGGGTTGTCAAGTAAGATTAGGATTTTTATTTATGAAAATAAGTCATCTGTTTCTCTGTGCAAATCAATTTAGTGTTTGTACAGTAATTTGGCAATACTATACAGTATGTAATATACAGTAATCTCTTAGACCTGTTGAAAATGACAGTATACAGAAGGCTGGGAAGGCCCCTGTAGCTTGAAGGGTGGGGCTTTCCTGGCCTCAGCCACACACCCTCCCTTTTTCACCACGTCAACAGTTCTGAAGGTTTTAGTGAAAATTGCAAAAACTGACAGCAGCTATTCCAAAAGCTTCTGAGCTCAGCTGTGTAATTTGTCATTTAAAGTGATCTAGGGGTACTCTATCCAAACATTTTCTGGTATGCTTCATGCAAACTTATGGTGGCGTTCTGCAGTTTTGTCACATTCCCTTGTCCCTAACCTCACATTGCTCTCTCCAAGTTCAGTTTGCCCCCCCCCCCCCCACTGTAATTGAAATTTCCGTATCTGCGGCTGTACAGGAGACTTAGAAGCCTTGCAATTATGATCGTAATCATGGATTCTGCCAGAGGGAGTAGTGGGAGAATTCCCCCCCCCTTCAGGAAGAAAACCCCCCTTTTCATATTCTATTAAAGTATCTGGGTTTAATTGTTGCTTGAAGAAAAAAGGACACTTGCAACTTCCATGTTTGAACTTTAATACAAAATGGCTGACTTTTAGTTGCACCTTACAGTACATTAGCCTCGAAGCAAAACTTTTGTCCCCCTGAACTCACAAACAAGTTTTGAAAATAGAATACAGTACATTCTTTTGTTTTTTGGAGAGTTTAATGTTGGTTTGAATTTAAATCCTGAGTAATTTTCACTGAAATTTATACAAAACAGTACTGTACAACCTCATGATTATCAACAATAGTTTCAGGCCAAAGTATTTGAGGAAAGCAGGCATGTATATACTGTATGTATGTATCATTCAAAAATATTGCTTGTCTTGGACATGTTAGGAACTGTTTAAGTACACTTGAATTTGTAACAGTTTCTTATGGATTTATAGATCTAAGTCTACAGTATGTAGTGAAACTGTAGCCAATGCAGACTTGCCAACTTCAAGAATTGCAAACCGTGAGGATTCTTGCCCGAAAACCTGGAAATCACATTCCACACCTGGAGGTATTTAAAAAGCTCATATGTCATTATTTTAAAGAGTCTTCTTCTGTGGGAAGATTTGGCATTTTTTCTTAACCCTATTGATATTGTGTTGCAGGTATTATGCCAAATTAGTCACTTTTCTGACAACAATACAACTTGAATCCAACAATATAGCAATCAAATTCATCAATGGTGGTCTAAATTAAGGAACCTTAACTCTGCTTGGCATCTTACCCTTTTCTTATGTTCTCAGGTATGTCTTTAAGTTGTCTTGCTCTTCATACTGTATGCATGCATGCATGTTCCTTCTGTCTGTATACGGTGTAAGCGATCTAAAATGAACGGAGTAAAGTAATAAAAGCAGGTTATAACCCTTTGAAGTAATACGATCTGTTCTGACATTCTGAAGCTGGAAACCCCCATTAGTTGCTACAAAGGACTAAAATCTTGGATTACTGAAGGATAGGCAACAGTTAAATACATAAGACATACATATTTGCCCCCTATAAATCCCAGCACAGTCATTCTGTTGGTTTTGTTTTGTCATAATTTTTAAGTAAAATTAGAAGAGATATATGGGACAATGTGCACCTGTGCACACTTACTGTATGCCATAAATTTTACAGAAGTGTAGAATAAGGATCTACAGTACAGTAGCTTTACAATAAGCTCAGTTTTGCTGACCTGAAGGATCTGGAAAGATGGGATATTCACTTATGGCAAGTTTCTCAGTTTTGAAAGTCTTGAAAATATTTTTATCCCAAAAAAGGTGGTAGCACTAAACAAAATGCCAAGTTTTCTGTACAGTATTTATAGGGTATTTATTCGTGGGGCAAACCTTTGACATTTTTGGATGTGTAAACTATGGTAACAGTCGTTCTCTTCATACAATCAAAGTTTTGGACTCCTGTTTGTCATAACAGATGAAGGAAGGATTCAAAGGGATTATGACTGGAAGAATGGGACAAAGGAATTGTGGGTTAAACAATTGTGTCATGTCACAAAACCTCCGCTTTTACAATTTGTAGTAACTCCATGGTATAAGTCTAAGTACAGCAGTCAAATTTGGTATTTTTGTCGACAGATTCTATGAAGCATGCAAATTCATCCATGACACTGTGTTATTTATGTTCTTTTTTCATTGTAAAACATTTTGTCAGACATAAAAATTAATGTGAGATATTTACAGAAGCAATGGTGTATAAAAACTTTTTAACTGGGAGATCAAATTGTCAATGTTACACAGAACAGGGAAAATAGTGAAAGTACAGTATAATAGTTGCAAAGTTCCAGTGCACTGTGCAGAATGTGTTTTGACTGTTGTGTGCATTTAATATAAACTGTAAAATTAAGGCACAATACTGTAGCCTCCTATCTGCCACAAAGAAATTATGATGTCCTTTTCAAGACAATACTCGTTTCAAAGATGCTGTCCTTGCTAAGTCTTTGGACTGTACGTCAGGATTTAACCTATGTACTGTTGCTACTGTAGGTGGAAGAAGAGAGCTGAATACAGTACAGTAGAACCACTTGTTGACTGATCATACTGATTTTTGTAACTGTACATACTGCACATGATCTGCGTGACTCGTACCGTACTGTAGTTCCACTCGGCCTATTATTGTACATGTACATGTATGCATAAAAACAATGTGTGACGGTTGTATGATGGCATGGTTTGGATAATGGATCCTAGAAATTTGCTAGTGTGGCATGTTTACCAATTAGGTTTCAGGTGATTTGGATTATGGCACAAACATACATTGTTGTTGTTCTAGAACTGGCTTACTTTACAATACATAAATTTGTTATGCTTATACATCCCACCCCCCACAACAGCATTTTCTTACAGTCAACATGAGCTCACGACTATGTATCCATTTTGATAAATTTTTGTCTATGCTACTTACGGTCTGTCAATTGATCGGACGTGAGATAGATGCCTCCTACAGAATGTGGCAATGCACATTTACTTAAAGGAGCATAGGTTGTTGTAAAATACATCTTACATATTTAGCTTTTTCCTCTTTCTCCAAATCAAGTAAAAGCATCCTTATTTATAAGATTTGTGGTAAAAATGATCTACCAATGACAATTTTTGTTTAATAGAGAGCGCCCTAGTAGTGAGAAAGAAAAAATGTTAATATTTGAATTTTCTTGCTGTATGTTGTGGCTTGCAAGATAGTATTCATGAGTACAGTACGTCTTTTATGCCTCTCCTTAACTTTACAGCAGAAATCTTGTTGGTCGAAAGGCCATCAATATCTACTGTACAGTACCTGTAGAGTCCAGGTAAACATTGGTAACAGTTGACCAAACAACAATTCATGCTCCTTTGACAAACTCACAGACATTCAGAGAATCCCCTCTCCTACAGTACATACATTATGTGGATAATTAACCAAAGTAACATACAGGTATCTCTTGAATGTTTCCAGTAAGCCCCCCCCCCGGGTGTTTCAGCAATTAACAGTGAGGCTTGTACCTTTCTGAACCACACAATTTTACCCAATAGAATTTGTAACATGTACATGGATGCCCCTGGATGTGGGTATCACAAGTCATTTTGTGTGTGAATCAAGTATAGAGGTCATGTGCATTATGTTATGTACCAAAATGATAGTTGATTTACCTTCTGGAAGCCTGTACGATTTGAACACAGGTAGTTTGTGTACATATTAATCACAGTAGGGATTTATCTCCAAACTGGTAATAGTTTGGGTAGACTTAAGTTCAAGTTTGGCACTACATTAGGCATGTTGCACTGGAAATGTCATCAAGAATAGATTGCTTAAACTAAGCAGTCTTATCAAAATAAAAATGGAAGCTAGTAAAAGAGAAAAACAAGTATGGTAGACGAAAGGACAACATGAATTAATGTTGCAGAGGTTCGCCATCCACTGATCTACTTACAACATGCAGTAAAGGCAAAGTTATGATGTCATTTGCAGAGCTTTTTTGCATACAGCCACAGTCCCATAGGTTATTATTTTTGTTTGTCCTAGTATTCAATCATGAATGCATTCTGCAAGCCTAAAGGCACTGTATGTCAGCTGTCATAACCCGTGCTAGGACTATCCCCCAGACACTATGATCAGCATGATCCACTGTAGAGCATGCAGCTGCCCACAGCAATTAGCGACTTGTGAATGTCAGAGTCACATGTTAGTTTAGGAAGTCTTCAAGTTTCGTATCACTGCAATTTGATCTGTAGCAGGAACTCTTTCAACCGGATAGGTGTCCAGTACTGTGTTTTTAAAAGACTTAATTTAATCTTAATTTACTGTGCACAGAGAGTCGGATTCCTAGTCTTTAGTTTAAATGTGATATATGTTCCAAATATTTGACCAAAAAAACACTTAAACTATAATGAGCATAAAGTTTGTTTGGTCCTCAACGTAAAAACAGGTGGGCATGAACGATCGAAAGTCTCCGGACCTGCAATTCGCACAAGGTATTGCACTGTATTTGTTGTATCATGATTACTCCACGAGAAGCTTGCAAATTTGTTTGCATTTGTTCAATCTGAGAGTCCATCTGCAGTTTCAGTACAGTAGTTCACTTTGAATGAACAAGTGGAAACTCTGACACCATCATGCATACTGTAATCAATTCATGTTGCAGGCAAGTTCCTTTTGTTAATTGAATGATCCCCTTGTTTTGTTTTCATCAATAGAGGAAGTGTAATTTCAGAGTAAGGTACCGTACAGTGTGTCAACAGAAAAAGTTCTTCAGCTGTGATCTGTTTTCAGAAATATTTAGTGCCATACAGTAAAGGAAGTGTTCATTATACAGCATATTTGGAAAAAAAAGAGAATAATTATGTTTTTATTTAGGACCTTGTAAAGTTAATGACACTGTGTACGTTAATTGCGCAAAAAGTTGTATTAAATTTGCTTGAAAAGTTGAGTAGGTACTTATTTATTTTTTTTACATTTTCTCTTCAGGCCTGAGGGTATACTGGCCAATTTGGAAGACTACTTCAGGAAATATCTGTAAGTGCTTAATATTGCTAATATAACCCTATGTGCCAGTACCCCGGACATGACGTAAAATGGCCCCTTACAAAATTGCACACGTCTAATCCTGGATCTACGGGTCCTTCGTCGGGGTTTTAGGATGAACAATTGGTCAAAAGACTCATGATCAGGAAATAAACACAGTTATGTGCATGGCTGCACAATTTTCATAGAAGTCAGTGGGGAATGCTTCTTATACCTGTCATGCACACTGTACAAGTGTTAAGTTGTATATACTGTACAGAGCCTGTTGTTTTCCAAAAGTCATTCAAATACAAGAATTTTAGCAATGATGCCACAAACAGAAAGAAGAGAAAAAAGGATGGATGCCCCAGATTTAGATTAACAGCAAAATGGTTAGAACAACAGGATACTAAGTGCCTTGTCGGGATACTGTGTGTCAGTGGGTTCAGGAAGGAAGATTGCATCATTTGAATTTGGGAAAATTTGATTTGACCTATCATTAAAAATATGACTGTTTCCTGTAAAACAAGCACATAAATTTCCCCTTAACTACTGAAAGACAATCAAAAAAAGAAAGTCTGTCAGGCAGGTGCAGTATCTATGCTGATTTGATCTTGTATAATGTGCATGGACACAACCGGACAGTAGGCCTACAGTATATAAACTGCTGTGTGGGATAGTGGTTTATTCTCATAGTATGGGATGTTATCCCAGATGGGGTTCAAACGATAATTGGAATTGGGCCGATTAAAGTAATCCGTTAAATCAAGAGTCAGTTAAAAATTATGTACAATACTACTGTCATTGTGTATACCAAACAGTCGAAAACATATTGAAGGATAAGTACTGCTGTTGTTCTAATATTTTTGCCTATACTTAAAAAAAAAAATAAGTTAAAGTTGAAAACTAAGATACTATCTACAGTATAGGTCTTAAACAATGTTTAGAGTTAGGAAAAAAACTGATCACCCAGACAAGTTTCAATTCTCCCAACCACTTATGACTGGTCTTAAATCTAAAATCTTCCACATGTGTAATCAGGACAATGGATTCCTGTGTATGCTATGTAACATGAGCTTCTCTTTATCTTTCAAATTTGCCTTCAATCAAAGAGTAGCTGTATATAGACCTGATGAGAATTTTGTTATCCACAAGCCCCCAAAAAAAACAGCTTGCGGTGAGAGTTACTATCCCCTGTTTGCCCTTTTATGAATTCTAGGATGCCCTTGCAGACCATCAAACATGCTACAGAGTTTTACTGAAATCAGATTGTGTGGAAACAAGAAAAAGAAAGTTCAAAATGGAGTTTGCTTCTTTTTGAAGCAGCAAATGGTGGTCTTGTGAGTGAGAGTACACAGGTAACAAAAAAAAAAACGAAATTTTTGTTGTTGTCCACCTACATCATAGTCAATTTTGTACCTTTAATGGGGTGTTTTCTAGGAAATTATCTGATTTGGCCTGACTGTGAAACAAATAATAATGTGTAATCGGTATTTTCCATTGTTGCATATAACGGTTTGAACGTTAATGCTACATTTGATAGTGGGATTAGTGGAATGGTCAGGAGCAGGAATTAAGTCGTAGCAGTTAAGTCAAAGCATTCACGTATTGGTTAATTCACCAGTCACTGATCCAAGCTCACTGTAGTGCACACTGGCATAAGTGACATTGGTGGAGGAATGGGTTTGAGGAAACATACAGTACAGAAACCAATAAATGCATGTGGATAGGTGCAGATGGGGTAGTGGTAGTGGGGTAGTGGTGCATGATAATGGGGTAGTGGTAGTGGTAGTGGTGCATGTGGATAGGCGCAGATGGGGTAGGGAGGAATTAAGTCAGGGTATGATAGTCAACATTGCAAAGAAACAGTGAAGAGTAGCAACTACAGTACAGCTGTCCTGCAGTTTATAACTAGCAACAGTAATACCTAAGCTTATACCCTGAAGAATTGAAGCTTCTGACTCTCAAATTTTTATCGAGATGCAACTTTCACACATCTCTCGTCCTTAGTGCAAGCCATCGTGCAACTACAGTACTACAAAGCCCAAGCACCCCAGGTGAGGGCTACACATTTTCAAACATTCAGAGTGACACGATGTTGGACTCGGGCATCGAGGAAGAACCAGATCTTCGTATGCAGGGCCGTCATGAAATCAGATGCACAGAGACACAACTTCCAGAAAAGGTACTGTATGCTCTTCAATATTCAGAAGTGCTTTCGAAAAAAGGAAAGAATTTCTTTTCTTACGCCATCATGCAATTGGGCGAAGAGTTTAACTAACAGTATACTTCCTGGTCTCTTCGTGCTAATAGCAGTCCATAATTTTTTTTTGTCTGGAGACATACAGTAAGAGTAGATATTCTGTCAAAAATTTCATAAATATGTCCATACTGTAAACTGATTCGAAAAAACAAACACTTTTGCTAATTTGTCAAAAAAAAGAAAGAAAAAAAGTTTCGCTTATTTGTCATTGAAGTTAATGCTTCCAAACCATTTGGTAATTCCTTGGCTGAAATTCCTCCTTTTAAACAGGAAACTGTAGACCTTTAAAATACATTTTTACAACATTTCATGTATGCAACTAACAGTAAAAGAAGCTAATGAAACTACTGTTGAATTGTTGTTCGTGCGTTTCAAGACAATGTAGATAACTGTAGGTATATTAGTGTTTTTTGGTTCATCTTGGGGTGATACAGTATGTCAAAGTTGAGGAAGCCACATGGAAAAGGGTAAATAAGAGTGACATCAAGTTTACTACTAGCACACTAAAGGAATGAAGCAGAAAAATAATAGACAGTGTCTTTATACTAGTAAGGCGAAACAGCTCTCCCTTCAACATTTGCCATACATAATGCAGTTACTGGCCAAGAATTTGTAAGTAAAAAAATAAAGTAAAATGCAACCGTTTGATTTTTTGAGATGACCTGATGACATGCAGGGAAAAGTCCCAATGTTAAGCTGTTTGTAAGTTATCACCATCCTAAAATTTGTAGTTTCGCATGAGAACGCCTTTTTGTCGTACAGAATTTGGACTTCACTTCTTGTTCTGTGACATCATATTCCGTTCATCTGTTTCTCTGGGAAGCCATGTGAATTAGACTGTCACAATGAATATTGATCAGTTTATGCACAGGATGAGCCTTGGGAGTGTTATCACCAGCGTGTGTGTGCGGTATACTTATTGGGTGCTGGTTAGAGAAAAGCTTGTGAAAAAGTAGATCTAAAATGAACTTTAAAGCAGGATGTGATGTTTGAAGGAAAGAAAAAGAAAGTAACCTTCATCGTTGCTCTTCAGTCATTTTTTCCATTTGATACAAAATGTGGAAAAAAAACATCTATGATACTTTCTTTCAGGAAATATCACATTGATTAGAGTGTTAATTATGGTATAGAAAAGAGTGATTCAGTTCTTTTGTCTAGAAACAGTTAGTGCAGCTGGACCGTGTGGTAAATGTGAGTGCCAATACTGCCCCAATAAAACTCCTAGATGCAAATCACATCCATTGGAAATTAGGCTATATTCGGACAAATACACCACTTTACGAGAGTTTTTAGAAATTTTTACCACTTTAAGAAGTGTAAGCCAGTCCTAGGTTTGGTTTGCATCAGATCATGCAAGAATAACAGCACATCCTGCATTCAATGGAAATACAAATTGAACACAGTTCAGATGTTATCAAGTATTGTTATCCCTTGCTTTCACTCATGCTCCCACTAAATATTTGTGTTTCCCCAGAAACATCATTTGTTTGTTTTTCTTTGTCAATGTTTGCAGTAAATATGAAAACAAAAACTACATTCAGTACTAAACTGCACTTTCAGTTTGAAACCTGATGTAAAGTGTATCAACTTGATTGAGGTGCCCTTTCGCAAACTACTCAATAATTTTTTTGAAGCACAACTCTGCTAACTGTACATCCCAAGCCACCCTGATAGTGTTATCTTGTTCCTGATTAAACTGTCTTGCATAGTTGGTACAAAGTGCATCGAACTGAAATAAGGGGTCAGTGAGACTTATGTGGAGGACCACAAACATTCCTCCTTTGCAGGGCACAAAGTCATCCTTATCATTTCATAGCATGATGAACAAAAGTTTGGACTAGATGGTTAGATTTAAAAAGATAAGTCTGAAGTTATAAGAGAATAAATAGGCCAATATTAAAGCGGCCCATTGAGTTGATGCATAAAATTCCTGATATTTTGCCACACCCATTGAGTATTACTCATATGTCCATGGTAAATTGGTCAAACTAAAAGATTCTGAATATCTGAAACGCAACTGAAGCAACATTGATAGGTAATTTACAATCAACAGCACTCATCGCAAATCTGTGACCAGACGCTTTTTATCATGGGTATGAACTTTGAGGCAACCTCTGTCCATGAAAAATCTTCAATGTCTCATATTTTTTATAAGCATAGGAATAGACTCTTTACTAATGAGGCTACTAAAGAAATATCGGCATGAAATTATTTCCTCCAAACATGTCACAAAATTTCAAATATCAACTCAACCAGCACCTTTAGTACACTGTAATACAGAAGACAGAATATCCTGTTTGTCTGTAGTATGGATGGTACCTGAGCACATTAATAAGTTAAGGATGAAATTTATGATGGATCACTGGTTCATCTGGTACCTGCTGCGCAAAAGTTAATGTAAACAAAAGTTTATGTAAACCTTAAGTGTGCAATAGTTACACATATACAGAGTTACAGTTTCATACTGAAACAGCGTGATTATCCTGTGTTAGCCCGTGAAAAACTGGTGTGTTACTCTCAATCATAGGCAGGTCCTCCTGGATTCCCTCACAATCCGACAATTGGTCGTAGTTTCAAAGTTTACCACTTTTAAATTAACGTTGCAAGCACATTATGTAACTTTGCTGTCTCTGCCTACTGCTCATGAATGTTCAATAGTAGTTGCACTGAAGTGTACATCTTTATACAATACAATGTGCTGATCTGTGTTCTATTAAGCTATGATTTATGAAAATGTGGAAGACAATGAACAAAATATTGTAGAAATGAAAGAGCAATCAAAAGTACATGGAATGAAATTGCAACTTGATCTACAGTACAAATATATACAAGAAGTTGTGTTCATTGTAAGCACTTAGGTTGACATGTAGTGTCAATACTGATTTAATTGTAATTGTCCTTCACTAGTGGTTGTAGCAATTATTAAGACTGCTGCAAAAATTCAAATTTGCTTTGAAAGCCAAGTATAATTATGGGATTAAAAGAGATCGGTAGTCATAGAGATTGTGGGGGGGGGGGGGGGGAGAACATGACAGGCTGTAGATTACTGTAGGACTGATTATGGTGATTACTGAAAGAGGTAATGAATTGTCATGTACGAGAAATGCGCAGGTCATGGGAAAATTTCATCAATTCATTGTATACATTTCCATTTTCATGAGTTTTATAGGGAATATTTAAGGAGCATCTACGCTACAGTACTTGTGAAATAAATCTTACTTACCCTTTTTGCACTTTCTTTCACCAAATTCTGTAGAAGAATGTATATATTTTAACAGATTTGTGGTGAAAATGTTTTCCCAGTGATAAGCACTGTAAGAGAGTGCCCCAGTAGAGAGAAAAAGCTGTGTATTTTTGAATTTTTCTTATGTTGACACTGCAGGATAATATTTGCGAGTATGTATTTTATGCCTCCCCCTAGCGTGAACATGGAATTTTGTTTGAGTGAAGGTTAATCAATGTTTACCTGGACTCTGCAGGTAGACATTGATGGACCTCAACCAAAAAAGTTACAGTAAGATGTACAGTATTTCACAAGTACCTACAGTATCCTCACAGTAAAGGTATATTCAGAGGTTGATTCTGCCGTGTGCAGTGTATACTTTTATTCGTACCTGTATGTGTTTATCACTGTGAAGATACATCATTCTTTTTTCTCTCATTTTCCCCAGTTTATTTAAAAAAGTTCAATTAACAGTAGGATATTGTAACAGGTACATCTAAGGTATTACATTAACCTCTCTCCTACAAAAAACAGGGTCAGATTATGTAAACCTTGACTGAAGGTCACTTTCTTTTATGTGAGACCTAGATTTTACTTATGCTGACAAGTCAACTTTTGTATCACCATGTAGTGGATTCTACAGTTGGCACTCTTCCTTCCTACCAGAGTTTGGACAAAATACTTTATAAGCGATGAAAATATGACCAGGCAGCCTTTTTGGGACAAACGTTTTAGAATAATTTTCAAAAAGTAAGATGCTGACTTGATCATATGACTGTACATCAGACTACAGTATACAGTACTGTATGTACTGGAGTTTGTCGATTATGTCTTCAACATCACATGCATGGTGCAACAATATAGTCCTACATGCAAACAGGGCACTGGTGTTTATTTGTTAGCTGCTACTGTCACAGCACGGTATTGTACCTCATGGAGGCTTTCTGCACTGCCGCAGCATTGCCCGTGGTCAGGGGAGGAAATAATTATTTGGCCTTTTGAGGGTTATAGTGATGTGTTTGAAAACAACATTTTCCGTAGGTTGTCGTCACTGTTTCGTCGAACTAGTGCTCGCCGCATATGTACAACTGAACATTCAGTGACCGGATGAAATGTTCTGCCATGTGTATTTACATCCACCAGGAACCCTGGAATGTAATTATATACATAATATAGTACAAAACAAATGTAATTATTAGACTTCTCTGCTCAACAAAATTATTATGCCACCTGTAAACTGTCATTTTGGGTGATGCACGAGTGTGAATTAACTGAAAAGAAACATGCAAAAATTGTTTCTTTAGTCGACACCATAACACCATCTTTGTAACGTAACTATAAACGCAAGACTTTTGATAAAACAAATCGATGAGTTGAATGGACCTGTACACTTGAAAATAAACAGAACAAGAACTTATGGAAATCTTGACGGAAAGATAACTGACTGCTCTAGCACGATACTAGGCGATGTCCTATGATATACTGGTAATACTTTAACACTGAAGGAACCGCCCTCATGCAGCTACACATGAAGTTGACTTAACTTCAAAACTGAGGGGTGAATACACGTAATCCTTAACTGCATAACAATGACGTACTGCAAGGTTGAACCTCAGCTAACGAGGGAATAAACTTTGGTAGCAACCCCCAACTACATCCGCAAAACTGGTCGTTATGCAGCCATCAGACTGCATGACCACAATTGCCTGAAGTCGCTACTCTCAAAACAGACACTATGACTTTTCCTATCAATTGGTAACATTTGGTAACATCAAAGTACTTGTTTCACTGTTATGTAATTTAGAGTACTTGCTACATAGCACAGATCTACACAAAACAGGACATGAGAGAAATATTCTCCAATTTTATGGAAGAATGAAACAGAACGGTCATGAGTTACAGTAGATTGTACCATCTGACACACTGCGACCAGTTGATCATGTCACAGTTGTGTGTCAAAACAAGGAAAAAAAATCTGTGTGGCTATTTCTGGAAACTTCAGGAAACTTCTCATCTATAGTTGTCAATAAATGTAGTAGATTTCTGCCTCTGTACAGGAACTCAGTTGCATGTGACCCATTGATAAAAGAAGGGGCTAAATGTGATCAAACAATTGTTTCAAGTTTTATGCCACCTGCGCAAAGTGTTGGTAGTGCAAACCTTCTGTACAGTACATACTGTACTGTATCAAAGTATGTGCAGGTTCTGAGCAAGTTGCTTGCATAGATGATGTTTCTTTGTGAATGGCATTGACGTGAAACTGCCAACTAATTGAAAGAAATATCTTCAAGCTAACTGGGCAGCTTGTCTTCAGTTTGGTCGGTCACAAGATGTTAGCATCATACTGTACTTACCTAAATTCACTATTGTACAAGCTTCCATCTGCTGTAAATAGCAACTCCGGATATGATGCAAGCATGCAGGCCACTTGAGCGCTTTAGTATTGTTCACCACTGAGCTCTATGGTGTCAGTGGAAAAAATTGAAACGTACAATAAGTTAACAATTAGGGGACATTTAGTGATAACTCACACCATTTGAGAGAAGGCAGCTGAGTTACCTTGGACCATATTTTCTCTGTGATGCCGTTATGATAGCTGCACACTCGCTCAGTTTTTTTTTTCTCTCTCTGCACACTGATAATCGTGCAATTCCTTGGCATTAGGAAAATCATGCTGAACTCCCAAGATCATCATGCTTTTCATAATGCCAAGAATGATCTTCCAGCATCGATGGATTTGAAACTGGTCAGCAACACAATTAAATAAGGGTTAGAGGGGGGAGACTTGCATATTCTGTCGACTCATGAAACAATCTTTCCATAATACAATGTGGCACGTATGGATAAAGCCATACTGATGCCATGTTGCCATCTGCATTTTCCTCCTTTAAAAGAACAATGCATTCTTGCTCTCTGGTTAATGGCTGGTGGCACCAATTAAAACAGATCTGCTGTTAGTTCATGACATGTGTTTTGCCTCATGCGAGGATAGAGATCTTTGCAGCCTAAATCAGGGTTACCTTATCCTGCAGATAAGTGGACTCTGCTTCCACAAAAGGATGGTCCTGTATAATCACTATCACCAAAACTGTGCTATCTTGGACATTGTCACCAAGCGTTTGCAAACAACTGATTTTAGTTAAAGGAGCTGTTCAGTAGGCCTCACCAGATTGGTCTTCAGTATTTCTCCCTTTTCATCTATTTGAGTAGAATTACATTAAGCTGTTTTTGCAGAATGTATTGAATTTGTTACTGAATGAATTTTTCATGAATCTGATGCACAGTCCTCAAGTTGTGTACTTGCAGGGGAGGCACTCAGTAACACTGACATGAAGGTTTTCAAACAAAGCTCAACTTCATGCTCTCAGGAACTGTCCAGAAATTTGTGAAGGGGTGGATGGTGACTGTTTAGCTGTGTACTGTTAGAGGACCATGATGTAACGTGGAGGTATGTCCTCTCCACTTCAGGAAAAAAAAAAATGTTTATATATGCTGAAATTCAAAATGTCACAGTCATAATTTTAGTAATTTAATTTACCTCATTATATAAATGTATGCCACAGTTGGTTGGAGCCATGCAGGGTGGTGAGTGGTGACTAGTCACCCTAGTTACTCCCTAGGAGGGGGGGGGGGTGTATTTGACCCTGGCTGTTGTTAGGATGGAATCTTTTTACTTGGAACTGCAGTAGCTGGTTGATTGTAAAACTTTAATCAGTTTGTAAAACTTAAACAGTATGCATGTGCACTAACTTTTGATACAGCACTGCTAGGACAACACACTGGGCAGGCACTTACTGTGCATTTTTTGTGAAGGATGTTGAACAGTAGTACCGTGTAATCATGTACATACATGTACCGCACACCATGTTGTGGTGGTCCTCTTTCTAGTCAGGTTATTGCTCAATTAGTCGTTTGTGCATGGCAATTGATGGTCTGACTAAAACTCTACACTTGACTTGACCATACTGTACAAATTGCTAAGTTAAAAGTCCAGTGTTTGTGAATCAGTGTTCTTGGGTTTTAATTGTTGATGCTGAAGATGTCAGAGATAACTTATCATTCCACTGTCTATTTGATCCTTTTATCAAGTGCCATCAAGTCTGTCACTCACGTGAACTGTGCAGTTGTGTGGAGTTTGTCCACTTCTTGTGTGTCTGGCTGCAATTTCACAGAGGAGAAATCTGGTTTCATCATGATAGTAAAACGAAGTTGGCATGAGCCTTCTACTGAATTTAAGTCAGGTTTGCTTTTGTAGCAACCTTTCTTGACATATTACCAATTTGGTACCATGTTGCTGACAGCTGTTAATGAGTCTGGTAGTAGCTGTTGATGAGAGCTGTTAGGAGCTTTGTTGAACCCTTTAAAGATTTGTTGAGGAAGTTTGTTGATGAAGCTGAGCTGTTGATGAAGTTGTTGTGGCTCAAATTGTTGATGAAGCTGTCACAGTGTGGAAGCCTTTTCAAGAACTTGTCATAGGCTTTGTTGAGGAAACTACTAATGAAACTATAAGGAGCTGTTTACAAAGCTATTAAAATTTGTTGATGAAGCTGCTGCGAGATATTGAAGCTGCTAACATTTGTCGATGAAGCTGTTAGATGTTGATAAAGCTGTTAGGATTTGTTTGTTCTAACTGGTATGCAATGAAGATCATACATGTATACTTAGTGATTTCTTTTGTCAATTTTGCTGAGTTTCAGCTGTACTGTAAGAGGCTACTCCCTCGTGTAATGTGTCTATACCTTCTTCTCATCTGTTTTTAAGTCATTGATATTTGAATATTCAAGTATTTCCAGAAACAGATTTGTCAGTGACCTCAAAATCATATTTGTTAGAACATGTATGTATTAGTTTCTGTTAGTGTTTGCACAGGTACATATGACCTGGGTACCCAAATGGCATTTTATTACCCGGATCCACAATTACTACCTGATTCCTTCATAAAGTTAAAAAAACAACACAACCGCTGTGTGAACATCACTGTGTCACATTGCCAAATTCTACCTTACCGTACACAGCAAATGGTTCAAAATGAAATATTCTTCTTTTTCTCAAGGAAAATAGGTGGTCCTATTCATGAGAAGGTGCAGGCAAGTGTATGAAGTGTAGTAAGATTCCTCCACACAAATGTAATGTACGGTACTAGAAATACAGTTTCAAGTGAAGCCACCATTTTGATCAGGTACCCGGGTACCCGATGGGTATGGAAAAAAATACCTGATTCTCACTTTTTGGAATCAGTAAAAACGCTAGTAGTCTAAGATATGCAGCCCTTCATTATCTAATGAAAGTCTGAAGGAGATTTGCTAATGGAAAATGTTGACATCTCCTATAAACTGGGAATCTTTTTTCTCATTATCAGTGAATAACCTTAATAGCATGTTCTGTTTCAAAATAACATTTTTTTTACTTTGAAATACTTAATATCTTAAAGAGCCGCCTGCAGTACATTGGATTACTGGGAACTTGTATTATCACACAGGCAAAACTATTTGAACATCCTTTGTATCTCTTTACATAATCTTGACTTTCTCATGTCTCTTCAAAGAGACAAGTTGTAGAGAATAGACCTGTTAAATAATTGGAACCAGTGCTTTTGAAGCTTTAAAACCAAATGTTACATACAGTATGGGTATGTGCTCTGTGCTCTGTGCTGTAAACCGTGGCATGCTTGTGATCACATTAACCTGCTGTGGTTTTTAAAATCTCCTTGTGCTCTAGAGAATAGAATGCATAGTCATTAATTTACTCTTGCACTCACAAACCAAATCATAAAAATAATGTAGGCCTCTCAGTGAAACCTATAAAACCTATAAAAACCTATCAGTTATTTGGGGAGCCTATATATTTTCAAAAATAACCTACAAAACCAGATGAAAATTTTTCTTTCGGTCTCAATGAAATCGGAACCAATGTAGCCAAGTTTGCATATGTGTGTGTATATGTCTGTCTGTGTTCTCATCTTGCATGTGTCCATGATATCTCCAGAAGGAAAGCTACTGTATGTCATATTTTGCAGGCGTATGGTATTGAGTAGAAGATGCCTATTGTTTTTGGTGAGGGTGAAAGGTCATTTCGGGTCAGTAGCGGGAAATTTGTTGAAATTTTGTAAACGCAGTATCTGAGATCCGGGGCTTGACCTGCATCAGGTTTGGTAGGTGCAGTATGTGTAGTACATTGATGTTAGTAATATTTTTGTGTATTAATTGGAGTTAGAGGTCATGTGGGGCCAAAAGGGAGAAAAATGCAAAGATCTTGTGGAAACATTGTGGACACAATACAGTACCTCAGGAAGGGGGTTTTTGATCCCTTGCTGAAGGCAGGCAAAGGAATCTATGGGATGGTGATTTTAGTTCGGTGTGTATGTGTTCGTGTGTTTGTATGTGTATGTGTGACAACAATCTTGTTAGCACTCTAGCTTTTGAAAAGAAAGTACATTTAGATAGGTGAAAGTTGGTGTGTGTGTGTAAAGCATGTAAAGATCTTGGCTTGGATCGTTTTTGGTGTGGGTCAAAGGTCATATGAGGTCACCAGCAGCCAGTATATAGACAAAGTGTGTTTGTAGTATCTCAGGAAACACATGTTGCATGAACTTCAAACTTGCAGGGTATGTACATCCTTCTAAGTAAATATGATTGAGGATGATTTTTGGAGGTCAAAGGTCATATGGGATCATCAGAGGCCATAATGTGAGAAACTTGTGTATGTTTCGCTGTTGAAAACCTTTAAAAAAAGCCTGCTTATTCATTTTGAAACCTTTGAAAAAGCCTATGCTATGAGGCCTGTTAATGTGTTAGTGATACAGTACTGTAGCTTATGAAAAGTGCGCGCTTTTACTTACTGTACTGGAAAATTAAGGCAGTTAATCATGTATTGTAGACTAGTTTCAAGTTTTTTGCATGATAACTGAACATTGTCATATTCAGCTTGATGGCAACGAACTTCCAACATGTCTTCCACTCGAATGAAGTGATTAAAGAACTAAAAATAACATACGTGCTAGGTTAGTCAAAGAGGTTATAATACATACAGTACTTGTCACAGTCATGTGTTTGTAGCTTCAATTGTCTTATTGCAATTCGACCTTCTTGAAACAATTCGCCTATAAAACCCACACATTTGACAACACTGTACCTGGGAATAATTTCAAAATTCTAGATGGTAATTATTGCGTCTTTACAAACTGTTTCCTGTTTGTTCGAGTAATTTTGCAAGCATAGTGATCATAGTGATGTTGATCTATAAATATAAAGTCAGGCCAAAGGAGGTATCTCTTAAAGAGGAAACTGTTATCATCATAGTGTGCTTTAAAGAGGCACATTGAGTTGATGTTGTTTTATTTTGTGATGTCATTTGAAGAAAACCATTGCATGTCAGTACATTTTGTGGGACTCACTACTGTAGTATTAAACTCATATACTCTTATAGTTACTGCAAATGTGATTTTTTGGTAAAAAGGGGTTTATCCTTCTTGTTCCTTATGGTAGAAAGTGTCTGGTCACATATTGTCAGTCATTTTTTTAGTGTTGAAGCTACTGCAGAACATGAGTTGTACTGTCAATTGCTTGGTTGTCTTTGTTTTTCATCAGTGTTTCAGGGAAAGAGAAAGTAGGGGCAAGATCACCTATTACAAAGTGTAAACTAGAACTATGCATTCATCTTTCAGATTTTGAATGTAAAAGTTTTTTTCAATATTTTGTTGACCCTACAAAGTTAAGACTCTCCAAGAAAGCCTAGCCATCAGTCACTGTTACTTGAAATTAAACAGACCAATTTGAATGGATGAATATTCATGTACATGCAAAAATGGGTTTGCAGTGTCTACAACATACAGTACAGTATATGACTTTCAGTGACAAATTTCCAACTCATATTGCAGCTTTAGTTATCCTATCATTTTGATGCTTCAGTTGTAGGTTACATGTGTCATATCTTCAGAATCTCTTGGTGTTCAGTTACCATCGACATATATTCAAGTACAGTGATACTCAGCTTGTGTGGCAAAATATGAATTTCAGTGAACCAACTCAATGAGCCCTTTAAATTTTTACCACCACAGTTCACAGCTTCTGGTAGCCAACCTGGATCTGCTGTTCCCTTTCTTCATCCTTGAAAGTATCATTGCCATGGGCTTCATTTATCTTACAGTAATTCTTGTCTTTGACCCACAGTTCTCTCCACCTTTTCATTTTGCAATAGTTTCATACACCAAGTAAGCTATGCATATTCATTGACCTTGTGACTGAGGATTTACTCTGGCTCTTAAACTAATTCAAATGGAAGTTCAATGTACACTCCTAACATTTTATATTTTGCAGGAGCAAAGCCTGTACAAGCACGCTCTTCTCTGTGCTCAGTTTCCGGTGCTTAGTCGCGATCCAGTCAAGCCGTCGTCCAGTCTCCCGCAGCCTCCGTCTCCTTTCTCTCTCGTCGTCTCTCGCTTTCTCCAGTCCGCCCATCAGTCCCGGAATCCTGTCTCATTCGTACAGCTCCGGAGGAGGAAACTCCTCAGACGAGGGTGAAAACCTCGTCCAGGAGGAGACGCTTTGTTCATTGGTCCGGGTGGCCTTTCGTCTGACAGAAGATAGCCATATTGAATCTGACCGAGTGATCACTCAGGCGCTTGGAGGAAAGCCTCCTGCAAAGGTAAATGTCCACTCTGAAGTATGATCGAGCTTGTCTCGCGTCAAGACTTTCAGCATGCATACATTATTTCTTACAAAATGAGGTTTTTATTTTTTTTTAGTGCTTACAACTTTTCCCCAAACAATATCAGTTTGCAAGAAGTCTTGATGCAAACAGTGCAATCATTTCTGTACGTATCAAAATGTTCGTTATCACTTGGGAAGAATCCTCAACTCCCATCGGCCCATTACAGTCAGGTGACTGTGCGTTATCCTACAGATCCTGCACAATCAATTTAAAAGAGTAAAATTACTAGCAGATGGATACAGGAAAAACATAGATCAACAATGTTTGGTATCTGTTAATACACAAAACAATGGTGGTACTTTGTATGTTGCACACGAACATTGTTGACATGTTGTGAATTGTGTTTACCTTTTCTCTGGGTTTGTTTTTAAATGGAAATATGGTTATTTACAAAGCCACATTCTCTTTTGTTTTCGTCTTTTTCAGCAAAATCTCACATTGCATAAATAGCAAAGGGTAATCAACTGTGGACCTGTGTATTAACTGAATTTAAAATACAGTAATGCAAGGGATGCACTCAGACTGCACCCTTTATGCCTCCTTGCATTAACCTCGACCGTACATTATATCCCAGTCAAATACGTGGTCCAGCTTTGATTAATCTATCATTGTAACATTTGTACTGTAGTTTTGTCACAAATTTTGTCCTGATTTTATCCCATGATCAAGTAACAGCTGTACAGCCGCATGATCAGATTTGTCTAGTGCACTACTGCACATGTGTTTGATGTTTCATTGAAATGTGCATCCGTCTACCCACTGCAGAAGTCACAAAATGTTTTAGAGGACAGGTCCAGGCAAAGTGCAAAACACTTCAGTGATCGCAGATTAGTTTCAGTGGATTTCGAAGTTCGCTGTGCACGTGATGTCCGTGATGTGAGTCACATTAGTAACCTTCAGGAAGTGCTTGCAAATTTGTGTCCAAATAGCCATATATGTGGACAGAAGTACTGTGCTTCAAAAAAGATTATTGGACTATTTTGCTATAGCTGCAACCTGTGATATATAGAATGGGCTAATGCTAATAGATGTTCAGTGATGTTGCAAAAAAATATCTTTGAGATTGACTGTTGGTGCTGAGAGCGTGATCACTCAAAAAATGAATGTTTTCATTCGATGTTGAGGTTAGCTTCTCTTACTTGGAGGACTATTTCTGTTATTAAACAACATATTAAAAGTGTTGCAGACTGCTCACTGAATTTACTGTACTTCTCCCATCTCTTGGCTACCGTCTCTCTAATGACTCAGTGCACCCCTTTTCTTCTGTGTCTGGTATCTGGTAACCTATATCAAGACTCAACACTCCACTCAGTACTTCCCATACAGCTGCACAGTCCCTCCTTCTTCTCTTTAACATTTCAGATGTCTGTACTATGGTTTTTTGTCCAATTTTGGAACAAGATTTGTTATGGAACTTAATAAACAACAGTTACATATAAAGTGTCCTAATTGCCCACTGAGTCTCATGAGAAAGGTTTGCTAGGATTCCAGTAGAACATACAATATATATATATCTATTTCCAATCTCTCCTTCTTCATATCCCCTGAAGAATTAGTGTAACACATGATTCAGTCAAAGGAAAAACTGTTCTTTATGCAGATGTGACACAATAAGGACCTCTAGCCAGCTTTTCCTCTCAAACCAGGTAGATCAATATATTGATGCAGAAAGCGTTTTTAGAGCTCTAGGAGCTTCAAAATAACAAGACAAGTAGAGCATTTAAAAAAACAATGTTTGCAGTCTCCCTGAAAAAAAAAAAAAAAACTTCTGTACATGTGCATGCTAGAAAGTATGTAAAACCTACAGTGAGGTTCAGGCAATACAACTGTAAACTTATTTTCATTAGAAGCAATAAAGTCAAGTCTTTTTGTGTAAGATGTATCAACACAAAATGCTGAGTCATTCTGTCTGCCTGCAGAGGAGGTCCAGTGGCCATGATTGCAATATCAGGGCAACCCCCCTTACATGCCCCAAGCAAATCTATGATTATTGTTTAGTTTGCGAATATCTTACCGTTTGGTGCGTCGACCTCGGGATAGTGCCCTACGTAAGCACTGGTGGAATAATGATAGTAATAACAATAACAATGCATTTTTCCTTCTTCTTTTTTCCCTCCAGTTGTGATTCAGATTCTGGTCGAAGAATTGCTTGGTAGACTGTTCTTGATTGAGAATCGTATACATCCCACCTACCATAAAGAAGCCTTTCACGTCACAGAGGAAGATGAAGCAAACAAACACAGACTGGTAAGTTCCCTCTGAGGCAGTTTTACTTGGCAACTGCTGATGTGAACACGTATGCCACTGAATTTGCTGGATGGAAAAACTTTGCATTTTCTTTTTTTTCTATAAATATTTGTAGCTTGTTTAGGCTTTTGTTGTGATCATATATCCAGGGTTTGCCAAATTTCCGGCAATAGCGGGAATTCCGGCTTTTGCCCGAGTTTCGGCCCAAAAAATCCGGCATGTTTGTTTTTTCTGGTCGAAGAGCATATTTTCTGTCTGGTCGGCAGGACATTCAGGCCACATATGTGGTGGAAGAAAAAATATCTTGTTTTGGAACACATACATACATCACAGCCTGTTTTAAAATGCTTACTTTAGCTACCGTTTTTATGTACCATGCCATGGTTCGATCGCTGGGTACGAAACGACTGTATTACTAGTCAAGGGCAAACCAGGCATGTTTCAGAGAGTGACTGTTTACTGCTTCACTACGCTGTTTGATACTGCTTCATTCATATATTCCAGTATAGAACTGTGCTAGAATGAACGTTGTGCAGATACATAGTGTAGTGTGTTATTGCTATTTATTATAACGTGATTGTGACACGTATCCTGGATTTTTCGGTAAACAAATAGAGAGAGACAGAAAACTAGACAATTTACGCATCTACAGTGGATGAATACAAATCTCATGTGGAATGGCAGAATTAATCTGTGTGCAAATGAAGTTTTTGTTGTTGTACTTGTAGCCTGGCCTAACGAGTAACGTTAGTAGCCCAGGCCTGTAGACTAACGTTTGTATAGGCCTAGTATTAGGCCTGTTTGCTGTAGGCCTGTTTGTTATTGTTAACTGTTAGTATCGTCGTGAGCGTGAATTATTGCTAGTTAGTATACAGTTGTGAAAAATTGTTCTGTAGAATTTGCTCAAAAGTTGCTCTAAATTGCATCTGGGGACCCTCAAATATTCAAAAATTTTCCAAAGGGGAGGGGGCACCCCCTCTCCTTAGACCCCTCCCCCAGGCTGGCAGTCAATAAAATTTTTCAGGACCCTGGAGGACAAACCCTGCTGGCAACCCTGATATATCAGTGCAATGATGAAAGAGGGGGAGGGGGCTAGGGTAGTATAAAATGGATCAATCTTACACATGTTCTGGCTCAGATGTTTCCATTACCTTACTTAGCAATGCAACTTGTTCTTCTCACATTTCAGTTGAGCAACTTTAAGGTCATTTCTAGTTTCCAAAATGTGGAAAACTAGTAGTCCCTCAGTCATTTCTGTATCCTCTGTCAATTTCTTTGTTTCTCGCCCAGCATTCTCCCAACACACTTCTTCTAGATCCTGCACTTAGCTTTAGATGATAAACCCATTCCATTTAATTCCAGCTTAATAAGCTGTCTCATCTCCCTGAATTTCCACCACCAAAGTCGTTGACATGCATTTGTGTGTTTTGCTCCTCATCTCATTTGTAGCAATCAATATCCCATGACCTCTGGCAGCAGGAGGAGAGGATGTTGGTAGGGTCCTTCATCAGTCAATTCTGGTCTGGCCATTTGCCAGCCCCAAACAGTCATCTGTGCCGACCAAAGTATTGGAAAGATATGCCACATATGTACAAGGACCTACTCATCAAGTTGCTAAGGTGAGTTAAACGAAAAGTCCTGCTTCTGGGTTGCCATGGTAGTAGTTTTGAAGTGAAGAACAACATCTGCAAATTAATGTGCAGGGAACAAATTACAATTGTGGAAAACAGGCTGCAGGTGTTAGAATGTCCAACACAGTAATTCTCAAAGCATGACCATCACATAAACTCAACCAAATCTGTTCAAGATGGTGAAAACGGTGCACATGGCCCTGTTTGAAGATACTGCTATCCAGCAATGAACATTGTTGCAATATAATTCTTAGAAAATATTTCTAAGAGAAAACAAAAGTGCTAGTGAAAAATTTTACGAATGGGGAAAGTCAAGGGCTATGACTTCAGTCATTTGTGATATTTGTCATATATCTAGATGAATATTGATTATGACCCTACAAAAGCATTTTGTGCTTTCCTTATATTATTCCATGCACTCACTGATGCCACTCTGTGTTACATAAAATTCACATTGTAGACATAGACTCACCCCTTGCCTCACTAATGCAAACGGGGGGCGGGCTAGACCTTAGAGGACGCGGTGCTAGAATTATTATCGAGGACGATTTGAGCATGGGCCAAATGTATGCATTAGTGATGCAAGGGGTAATTATAGTAACCTGTGAATACCCACACCAGAAGGTTGTGGGGAATATCATTTACATGACATGCACATCGTTTAAGCCATCAATGCCATCGACCTTTGTCCCTGTCACCCACTCTCAATTCCATGTGGTAAATTTTCCAGGCACGACCAGCAAGTCGATGGCGCCAGCAATCGCCGGGTCATACTTCATTCCAGTTCTAGACGTCTCTTGAAGGAGTTTGCCCTGCGCTATGGAGTGGTGAGATGCCCTTAAAATCTGATACATTGCAGACAGGTCCTTAAAGGACTAGACATTTATTTGCCACTGTGTCGATGAAAATCGTTTTTCTCATCTGGTAGTCTGTAATATTAGAACTTGACGAGAGAAACATGTCAGAGTTTTGTTCGATGCAAGTTGTACTTTTTTCCTCATGATAGACATTGAAATATTCCACACACTGAAGTTAATGATGGTTTTTTTTTTCCCATTAATGGAAGAAATTTTTGTCTTCCTATCAATCTCAGAGTGACATCTACCAGAGGATTGTCCTCCTTGAATACCTGTCAGAGGAAGAGTAAGTGTTATAAATTTGCTGTAAACTCAGTCGATTGTAATAGTTAACAAGAACAAAAGCAGAAATAGAGATGAGTTTGCATGTGCTTGGTAACCAGACTTTACCGAGTTAAGTATTGTCTTTGAAGTAATTTGATAATTAAAAGAAGGTGTAAGTTAGTGCAAATGTACTCTTGAATAATTTGTGATTTGTTTCTTTGTCAATACCTTATTTTTCTGCTGCCGTTTAATCTTTACTTCTAGAAACTTTGAGCTGAACAAGGGATACCTAAAGACTGCTCTAAACAGTGTCACTCGACTGAGAGCGTTGATGCTCCCTGAAGGAGGGCAGTGTTTCACTCTAGAGTCAGAAGTAAGTTGCAGAGAGTTTTCTAAAGAAAATTTGCATTGCAAGGTCAAAATTAACGTATTAAAACATCTTTTAAATTCATTGCATTCTTCCTCCTCTTGTTTTGATTAAGGGAATCATTTCATAAATGATGAAACCTCCCCTAGATTCACTCGATAATAGCTAATAGAGTGATGTGAATATTCATAGGGTACACAATGCATATTTGCATATGCATACAATCAACAAGTAACTTAGGTAAGTGAGAGAAAGAGGCGTGAGTATTCATGTGCAGTAACTCATGCTGTTTGCAGGTAACCATTTTGAATATTCATGGAATTCAAACATAGGCCTACTCACCTAGGTTTGTGTATTAGGGTCACTTTTGATCAGAACTACATACCTGCAAACTGAACCTTTATGCATTAGAGTTTACAGGAACGGAGTGCATCTTCATTCACTTTGATAAATAGCTGTTGTAGAAATGGATTATTTGTAATGCTACTATGCATGAAACAAAATGTTGTTATTGGCTTGCACACATTTATCAAAGTAACCATGGTGTTGTAGATGTAATATAAAGCAGAGGTTCAATAGTGCAAGTAATTTGCTGTCCAGACTGTTTTAGTATCTTGTAATTCCTTTCCTTTCAGCTTGCCCTTGCTATCAAAGTGCTCTGCCAAGTCCAAGCAAGGTGTGAGTCCAAACTGAACGGCATGCTGCAAAAATCTCTCAATTCTCACATCGTCAGTAAGTATCGACTGCTCATAATTACAATTCTTTTGGACAATCTGTTTTCATTTACATAGATGTTTTTATTTTATAGATATCACAACACGTGGTGTGAAGAAACAAACAAAGTGATTTTGTTTTGTGATGCATCTGAAAATAGCTGGTGTGTTGAAAAGGAAATAATCTTATGCATCCAAGACTGAGTTAATCTTATGAACAAATGTAAGTACCTCAAATCTTTAGCAATGCAGGATTTGTCCTTTGGGTGAAACAAATAACCGAAGGTCTGTCTCTAAAAAATTGTCCTGATGCAATCACAGTTTGCCACTTCGATTGACCACTGAAGGAGAAAAAGGTATTTCATAAAAAAGGAGGAATATTTTCCCACTGCATTGGTAAAAAACTAGATCTCAATAGCACATTCTGTTTGGAAGTTACGAACTTTTAAACATATATCTATTTAAAATGGTATATTTCATCATGACAAATTTGTGCTGTCACACAGGAATGACTACTGGAATACCCTTTGCATATCAGTATAATCTTGACTGTGTTTGAAGAAACATTATTATAGTTTTAGAGATGTGACCTTAATTTCCACAATATTTTGAGGCAAATCTGAATATACTCAGTCTACAGTACATATTAAGTGGTGTCAAATTTCAAAGTTAAGTAAGGGCTTTAATTTGAAAGAAAAACAAAGACTTTTTGCAATAATTTGCAACTCCTGCATTGCAGTTTTGTAACCTTGAAGCAGCTGGAAATCTTCCTTGACTATACAGATCTTTCTTCAAACAGAAATATCTTAAGTTAGGAACATGAGATTGGCATGGGGTATAAAATGCCTGCAGTGGAGAATAATTTTTTTTTCAGTTAAGAACTTCTTCGCTCCTCACTGAAACAGAATTTCTCCTCACAGTGAGCAGAAATATTACCTGGAGAATTTTCTCCAAAATTTATACTTTTAACTATGGACATGCAATTTTGATGTAAGTATTCAAAACTTTATTGTCTTGTGAAAACTAATAAGGGAGTTGTTTGCCACTATCTTTCAAGACAGGAAATTGTAGTTATTGGTCAAAGTGGCAAATAGTGATCTTTTGCATGGACAATACTTTTCCTGACCTTTAAAATGGCATGAACTGAGTGGTGTGCTGTATATTTATTGGTGATATTACAAGGCCTGATCAGTTTGTGTTTTCAATTTTGTGTTGTCCTCTGACCTGATCATAATGTATTGTCTGTTTATGCATTTAGGTATTCTGCTTACACTCCTATCAGAGGCATCTCAGCTCCTCGTCGATCTGGGTGTGGATAACCAAATCTCACTCACAGAACGCATTGTGGCTTGTATAAACGTGAGTGTCATTGTCACAAAGCTTACAACTTGGTGTGAAAATTCTGATTTTATCTTCTGTTAATGGTGGTTAAATATTTCTGCATCTTATTTTGTGTTACTTATCATATTTCTTGTAAGGCATTTTGCCTAAATCTTGTTTGACCTGAATTCAGTAAAGTGCCCTTTATTTGTAGATGAAATGTAAGCGAGAGGTCTATTTTCTCCAAACTGTGGATGGTTCTAAGGATTAATTAATTCTGTTTATTTTGTCTATAGTTGAACTGCATTCTAAGATTTGTAACTGCTGTTACTCGTTTCAGTTGTCAGTGGACAGACAGTCATCATGTTGCACTCTCCTTGAGATAATGCTACTTGAATGCTGCAAAGGTCACATGCAAGTTAATAACCTCAGTAGCTTCATGATCAATATCGTGCAAAGTGCAGCTGCATATGGCTCTCATGCATTGTGAGCAACCAGAGATAGCATACGGTGGTCATTAGTGTCTGGGATTTGTCTGTGTGAATACTATTTATTATGTAGGACGCATAGGCCTGTGTTCAGCTGGAGTGATATCTTCCGCCAACGTATTCCAAGAATGAGGGTTTGTGTAATTGTCTTCGGTATATCCATTAGTTGTACTGCCATTCATTGCACAACATATGTAATGTCTGTGTGCAGTTGCATCATCATGTATTCTAAAGCAACTCTATGTAACTATGTTATCAATGTTATTTTATAAATTCAGATACTGATTCCAAGTGGAGGGTATTTCCCATTTTGCAATAGTGTTTGTTTGTTTGTATTAATAACTTCCAGACTACAGTATCACTGAGTTCATTAGATGTTATTGAACATCATTTTGTCATTAGAGTTTTTTATGATGGTTAAGAGGGACACTTTAAGTTACTGATAATTCAAGTGGAACACTTCAGATTCACTTATCACATCATTTGTATCCCTCGTGACATAGGACTCTTTTACTGTGAAGAAGAATTCATATCGCACACGTAAACATGTGATCCTTGACACTGATATTTAAAGGTTGTTAATGATAACATTGGCTGCCTTGAAAGGGCAATCACCCTTACATTTTCTATTTTGAGCTGTTGTGGATGAATGCTGTAATTGATAGATGTTGTAAACAAACTTTTTGAAGAAGAGTTTGCTTCTTCCTCCAGTTACAATAGTTTCTCATGTAATTATCCATTTCAGAAATGCTTTGATGATTGGTTCTACCACCACCGCTTAAGACTCACGACCGAACTTCATCTCAATTCGTATTCAGCACCGGTTTCCGCTGAACTGGTAAATAACTGCAGACATGGACTGCTTTTTGAAAGGAGAAAGACAGTAGTCAGAGGGTCTACATAACTTTCCATGCAGTCTTCCTTCAAACAAACCAGGAAAATGCATTTTGAAAAAGTCATGGGTATAAATTGACCATAAAACAGATGGAATTTCACCCTAAAAAGAGGAAAAAAAAAAACATCCTTTATTGATGAGAAGAAACACTGTTTTGATTGAAAATTTCACTTGAAGAGTCAGGGACAGACCTGTAAAAAACATTGGGAATATATTTACAGTCAAGTTTTGTAAGTAATTTTTTTTATAGCTGTTTAGTCAGTGTCTGTTTGTAGCATTGGCATAAATGAATAGTCATGATCATTTGAATGAAGACCGCTCACAGAAAGTTATGTGAAATCTTTCTTTCAATTACCAGTCCTCCTTTACGCAGAACAGTAGTTGGCATGTTGCTTAAAGGGAAATAGGGCATTTGTTTTAGAGAAAACGTCTATACTTTCAAAGCCAATGCTTGTGGATGTAGAATGATATATTATTCAAAATAAGGAAGGGCAGTAGCCCTTTTTCAAGTAATAACTTTCTCTGCAGATAGAAATTCAGTTATTTCTTGCTAAACACAAATTTGTTCACCCGAACTTTTCAAAGTTCAAATGATGCATCTTCCATTACTCATCACATGCATAATGTTTTGAGGAGATGAAGCTTTGGTAGATGTTTATTGATGAGACAGAATGGTTTAACAATCGTTAAAGCTATTTTCATTTGTATGTCATATTGTTGTATTCTAAATGCCCTATTTCACTTTAATATTAACAAGGTGCTGTATTTAAACTTTTTCCTGTGTTATTCATTTTGCATCTGTTTTTTTTTTTTAAATTTGGGAGAAAGATTAAAAAATGTTTTGCTCGTGTGGTTGTATTATTCTGTGAGGCTGTATCAAGCAGTCAGTTATCAATTGCCAAAGGTAGACTTTTTAAGTAACCTCATGTTGTTTAGGACTTAATTGTCACTATTAGATTGACATCATTTATGATTACCAATTATCATCCATAAAAAGCCACAAGCAAACAATCTTTGCACCCTTGTCGATTCTGCAAACCTTGTGACTTTTTAAGTTATGATAAAGTCTGAGATGTATCGCCATGCAAACATTGCTGTGTTTAAATGTCGTGTAATTCCCTCGTCTGTCTATGCAGTGTGAAAACAAACACTGGAATGTGACTGGTGTAAATGTTTGTAGAGTGAATTGAATTGCAGAAGTGAACAAGATGTGCCATTCTTCAAAATTGTTTATAGTTTGTATGTCAAGTAGTAATCAGAATATGGGGGCTGTGCTTTGTTTTTCTTTAAAATGACTTCCATTTGTTTTGTCTTGTTTGATGTGGATAAACATCTTCCTCAATCCTTTACACTGCTGTGAATCATCATATTTCAAGAGAATTAAGACCATAACTGTGCTGTTGTTTTTAAAAGAGTTTACCTAACATTTTGGCATGTTAGTGATATGTACAAAGGATCCTGTGCAATTTTTCTGAGAAAGATTTGCTTTGCCATGTTTTATCTCTTAAAGTATTGTCAGTAACTTTTGTTCATTCATACTTTGAAAGAATTCTCAACTCCTATTGGCCCATTTCAGTCAGGTGACCGTGCCTTTTCCTACAGATAAAACACGTTCAATTTAAGATTGAAATCACCTGCAGATGAATACAATAAAAACATAGATTGACGTTGTTTTGTTGTTTGCTGTCTTTCTCAAAACAATGGTGGTACTTTGTCTAGTGCACATAAACATCGTTGACATTTTGTGAATCTTGTTTACCTTTTCTTGGGTTGCATTTTCAATAAAAATGTGGTTATTTACAAACCCAAATTTTAATTTGTTTTCATCTTTTCCATCAAAATTAGGTTTGTATGTATGAGCAAAGTTTGTCAACTTTGGGACCGTACATTAGCAGTAACATGAAGCACTCTGGGGGGTCAATGCTGTCGCTGGAGGCACTTGGGTTGCCCCCTCATGCATCGCTTGCATTAACCCCCTGTCATGCATTATCCTTCATTTCTGCACAGGTCCAGGGTCCATTAACCTTTCATTACACTTTATGTATCTGTCCTACCTTGTAACAGTTCACATCACATACAATGACCAGTTTTGCTGATAAAGACATAAACAAAATCGATGGTTCCTTTAATTTTTGCCTTTTTTTGTCCTTTTTTGGTAGATTTCTAAACTTGTCATCTGGATTCAAGATGAAGTCTTAGACTGCCAACAGAAGTACTTCGCTGTATTTGAAAGGTAATCATTGGTCCAGATGGACTGGGCATTGCTTCTTTTCCAGACAAGGATTGAAGTCCGTCTGTTCTTGAGAAACCGATTAACAAACATCAGATGCAGTTCAGTCACATAGTTCAGTGGTGAAATTGTATCCATTCCTCTCTTCAACTTTATGCCATGGATGAAAACCCCTGAAGCGAAGTAGATTTGTAATTTTTGGAAAACCTTTCATTATGCTTTTTTGAATCTGTCCTACCTTGTCACAGTTCACTTTACATTACAATGAAGTGTTTTGAAACACTTGCATTACTTGCAAGTGTAGAAAACTTGCATTAAAAATGAAAAGAAAAACCCCTTCTGGACACAAAATGTTAAGATTGCAATACTGTCACTTTTTGCCTTATTTTCAAACTTTTCGTTTGTACCCGTAGATCGATTTATCACTGAGGCATAATTGTCTGACGAATGTATCTGTCGTGTTTGTCTGGGAAAACTAAAATCATTTTTCCTTTTTTGTACTTGACACTTCTTTAATAGCTACTACCTGTGGGCTATTAAATGTATTACTGATTGAGGCATGTGGTTGTCCAATTTTGCCTCAGTTAAGCCTGGAAAAAATGGAGAGGGACAGGGGGAGGGAGAGTAGATAAGATGCCCCGCCACATAGCTTTTAAAAGTCTTCATTCAGCAAATTGTATCATTCTAACATTTGGGGGTCTGAACCATGATGTTCTTACTCGATTTGCAGGTTTTCTCACTTCAAGCAATTTTGTGAATACCAAACGTGTGTGGTTGATTAATGTTGATTCATGTATGTTTTACTGGATTGTATTTATTATATCAGCGACAGGATTTCATATCTCCTGGTTGTGAACTTACTCCCTGTGTTATTAAGTGAAGTAAGATGCGATCCTTTTTGGTTTTATAATAGTTTACTAAAAGGATGGTCTAGCCACAACTTTAGCTTGGATATGTTGAAGAGTAAGTTTATTCCAACCATTCCGGTGAAACTTCGATTCAGTTCTCATGTGTAGTTCTCAAGATATTACCAGTTGAAGTTACCCCCTTTTCTACCAACTGTGAATTTGAGGCCAGCAGGAGTGACATCATCTCCTCACATGGCTGAATAGTCTTTTGTTTTCTTTATTATTGAATTTATTATTTCGACCTTGAAATCAATAGGTGGTCAGCTTAGGTACTGCTTATGTGAAGGTCGCAAAACTCTCATACCCTCATACATTCACAGTATGATAGCACTAGATATTGAAGTATTTAATTTGGTGTAGAGTTTGAAGAAAAATATAAAATGCTTTATCAATGTGGGGAGATGACATCACTCCTGCTTGCTTCAAGTTAAAGTGATTGCATGCGTAGGCAAAAAGTGAAAACATTGAAATTTCATCTCCAAAAGTTTGGTAAGGCTTTTAATGACACCATTCAGACAATCTGGGAAAATAAATAGGTTTCAGTTGGTTACTTTTGCCATATAATTTCAAATTCTAACATAACGACAAAAAGTGTAGAATACAATAATGTTGACAGTTTCCATTTAGTTTTCATTCAAATCAACGGTGTGCTTCTTTGAGTGAGCCAATGGGAAGCATACCAGTATTGAATATCCAGTTAACGACACAGGATCACTGATGCTGCAAGGTTGTGTTCAGTTCGTAGGTTATTTGTAAATACAGTGTTTCCTTTCACCAAATAGTACAATTCTGATACCTAACAAGGAGCGACGACTTGAGTAGTATGTTTTTGATACACTAGTGAGACCTGTACTGTTGCATATTTATTAGGTAGGAGGTTATAGTAAGAACCGTTAATTTTCAAATATGATTTCTGTTTTTACTGTTTTTATGCCAATGCTGTTGCTTTTCGAAGTAGTTACTGTCATTTTCCTCCATTGAAAGACTTAGGCCATTCATGTACAACCTCGTGTATACATTTAAAAATAAAGAAAAGGTTAAGATCAAACATAAACTTATCTTTTTGGTTTTTCAGTACACACGCAGTCACCTTAACTACAAATGTGGCAACTTCCACTGCTCATATCTTCGGAACCACACATGGGAATTGAATGGAAGTTTCACTATAATCGGTCAAATTTATGTAAGCTGAAACATATCAAAGCTATATTGGTGGCTAGACCATCCTTCAATGCATGGCATGAATTGCTGGATTTATTCTCTCTTATTCTCAGGTACTCGGTCGACGTGAGCAGTGTCGCTTGTCATACCTTGTACAAGAAACTGATGGTCGACGTGAGGCAGCTGCATGACCTCATCCAGAACATCACAGAAGAGGAACATGCTGTCAGTTCTGTTTCACTTTCAGAATTATAGTATTTGAACTCATTTTGGAGGGTTATCGTGAACAGAGTTGAGTCGGTTCGAAAGCTGATACCCCATTCTCACTCTATGATGCAGCTTTGTTTTTATTGTTTTAGTAGCACTGGTGGTAATTGTGATAATGTAGTTATGAACATAGGTTGAGGTGTAATACTCGTTCAATAGGTGCTTCAGTTGAGCCTAGTTTAGGATGTCACCTGATGATTTGCTAGCAGTGAGTCACACTTAGTAGAGTGCATCATAAAGTTCTTCACATGTCATGTCGCAGCACATCCAATGTTGTAAATAATCTCACGTAAAAGTACAGCTTCCTTTTAAGCTCAACTCAGCGTACCAGGTTGGAGAGCGATGAAGCGAGATAAACTGTCATGCAAACACAAAGTTATGAAAATGTTCTGGACAATCTCAAACCAGCTTAGAAAATTACCCAAAATTCCTTGGGTTTCATCGTTTGAATGCCACAGTCCCATTTGTAATAATACTCAAAATTTTCATATGGCCTTATGCAAAAACATGCTCTAAAGTGATCAATGAAAATAGATATAAACAATTATGAACTACAAGCAATAATGACATAGTAAAACTGTATCTTGATGAGAAACTGTGACTTGGCATCCCTAACATGTTGTAGGAATTTCACAGTGTTGTCACAGCTTTAGTTGTATGGTTCATAGTTTTGCTGACTACTTAAATTTGTAACTTGTTCTCAAGTTCTCAAAGCCAATATTTTCTGTCCTGTCATAATCTCTCTCTCCTCAGTGTACGTTTGTCTTTACTGTAACAGGAAATGCTTTTCTGTGAAATGGAGATATATTTCAGACTCAACCAAATGATTTAAATTTAAAGGGATTTGCCAGTTGAATCAGGTTTCATGAAAATAAGGAAATTTTTTTTCTTTGCTCTTGAGGAATTTTATATCTCAATAGGATGTTTTGTTTGTTGTTAATTTTTGCAATTTTTTTTCAAATAATGACTTAAATGGGTAATTTATTTAAATAAGATAAAATCAATTTGAATCATGATTTTTTTCACCAATTGTGATTTTAATTGACTTGATTTAAATTAAACAACCCTGTTTAGAAGTTATGGACTTTTAAAACAAATTTCTAGTTTGCAGTGGTGCATTGCGTTATGGGGAAACCTCTGCTCTCATAACAGACCAGCTATTTGAATATTCTTTGTGTTTCTGTATGTTCAGGACTGGCTGACTCATTGAGTGGATATGGTTTATTTTGTGACAAGGCGGAAGGAAACCTTGCCTACCAATACTTCCATCTAACCTCATTAGCCAAGCATTTATTCCCACAATTACTGAAAATATGAGAGATTGTAGTATTTTATGAACAGGAGTTACCCATGGTTAGTACATTACTTTAAAAAGTGTCTGATTACAGATTGGCAAAAAAGAGATTCTGATTGTTAATTACCCTATCACTGTTGGGTGAGTATTATGTCATCTGCTCGTAATCTTTCAGTTTGTCCGTTTACCGTCAAGGCATGAGAAACACTCAACAGGTGTGACAAAACATCATGAATTTTGTGAACCAACTCATTGAGCCCTTTTAAAAGAATCACTGCAGTAATTTAAGAGCTGAGACCTTATCTTCAGAGCAGTCACAGCAGAATGTGTAATGAAGGTGATCTACTTTTTCACCGGCACCAAATTTCCAGATTAAATATGCGCTTCATTTCAAAGTACTGTTATACGAGATTATTTTGCAGTTGATTTCCTGGTGTTACATAACTTTTTGTAACCTCAAAGCAATTGGAAATCTGTCTTGACCAGACCAGTCTTACTTCAAAAATCGACATCATGACTGATGAACAAGATATTGTTGTGGGGCTTGAAGTGCCAGCATTTAAAAACCATATGCTCTGTCTTTTAAGATCCCTTAACTTGTCAGTGTAATGTTGTTTTATTACAGTTCCCATCTTGTCTTGTCTTTACAGCATATTGGTTCAACTGCAGATTTGATTACATTGGCCAGAAAGTTGGATAAACTCAGCCATGATTGGAGTAACATCATCACCCCAAGGTAAAGCCATATGTGAAAATTTAAGAATTCCCATGGTAATTGCTAGAGAAAGCCTAATTATGTGTCTTGACAAGGTGGTGAACACAGAGGTTCCTGTCTCTGTGGTCTTCCTTTAAGGTTAAGCTTCATGTTCTCAAAAGAGAAAGTGGTAGCAGATATCAGCATAAAAGAACTTTCTTTGAGAATATTTGTCATCCAAAGTGTATTGCTTCCAGTCAGCTGTTGTAACCTTTGTTTAGAATCCGTAGTACAGTCGCTTTTATAAATGGCATTCTTGTGTGGAACAATTTTGCCCAAAATGAAATGGTGAGTATGCCAAACCAAGCAATCAGTTTTGAGGTATTTGTCGCCCCCAGCGTAACCCCAGTTTTTTTTGACATTCTAAGTGCACGTCTGGCTCATGATTATACTTCATTAACTTCTGCATAAATGTGAAGTCTTTGACCTATTTCCTTCACTCCGTTTTCAGCCAAGAGACGTGGCGGTTCCTCTTTATCCGAATGGCGTACGGTTGGTTGAAGCAGATTCGGAAGGATTTGCACGACCTGATCAGACACTGCATAGAAGAAGATGACGTAAGAGAGAAGACATCAGTATTCTTTGTTGAATGTGAAGAATGTTTCTCAGGAATGGAAAATGAAAATAAAAATTTGTTGATTTTAGCCATTCACATTCCCAGGCTTTTCAGATGTAAATGACTGTCAGCTCCTTTGTGTTTGCATGTTGGGATTGGTCAGTGTTTGAACAAGAGTGTCTCAGCTAGTATTAAAATACGGAGTTGTCAAATTATACGGAGTTGTCAAATTATAGGGAGTTGTCAAATTGTACGGAGTTGTCAGATGTTAATTGAATGTTAATGAAAGGTAAATCAAGGCTGGACCTTGCATTAATCAGAGGATAATGCATGATCTGGAGTTAATTCTGACCAATTGCCCTCATTTCTTGTCTGCAGTTAAAGCAACTGGATCAAATTTCCGATAAATCAGGTCTTCAGAAGTCTGTCATTTCTTTTCTTTATTCTTTTCACAGTTTTCTGGCATGGAGGTACCTACACCATCAGAAGGGTCTCTGCCCGTTCACCAGAAGACGCTGCCAAGTTCTACCAAATTTTCTCCGTCTTTTGGTTCTGCATTCCGCAGTATATCACCTCCTGGGAGCAGAGGTTGCAGTCTGGTTTGTGTGATACAGCCAGCTTCTGAGGACATGGGTGATCCATTCCTTGTGGAAGGTTGGCAGAACTCTCACTGGAGAAGTTCACATACGACTGACCCAGCTCGTGTAGCAAGACAGACATTGGATGAAAACTCAGACAGGGTATTTGGAAGCCGGGATCAACTTGAGATTGCTGCACGTCTCGGTGAGAACAGTGAGCAACCGAACTTTCAGTCTTCCAGTTCAATATTTCCAAACCAGAGACTCAAGGATGCAGCTGTCGGAGGAGAAGACGAAGAGATACAGCAAGTCGGAGATGAGAGCGGATCCTTTGCCACCACAAGTAACAATCATTCCTCCGGTTATGGGACCAGCGCACACACGAGGACGCCTGTCGTCTCCAGCGTCACGTCCAGTTTCCTGTCTTCCGTCAGTCTATCGCAGACTCTGGTGGAGTCTGGCAACAGAGAGGAAGTTCCCCTGATCACGGCTCCTTTCTCCGGGAGCGTCTTTGATTTCCTGACAATGATGTCTTGCACGTCCCAGTTCCTGAAGGAGCTCTGTGTGGTGCTACTGCCGGAATCGAGAGACTTCCTAGCCGCCGGAGACTTCGAAGCTCTCAGAGAAAGACTAGAGATCCAGAGGGCGCAGTACACGATGGGAAATGGTGAGGGGACCCAGGTGGAGTCAGAGGAGGCAGAGTTATCCAATGGTGTAGCTGAAACCCTGGAAGAAATCCTTTTGAGGAGTCCTAAGGAAGTATGTAATTCCACTCTGATGCTGATAATTTGCATGCAAAGATTGAAGACTGCTGTGTACCTGGAATATGTATTGATCAGGCTTGTAGCTGCAATGGGCGCGACCGGATGGCCTTGCCCCAGGACCAGTAATTCACGATCAGTTACCACCTTACCCCCTAGAACAATTTCACAAAACGTAGTAAATGTGACAGGAGAAGCAGCCTGTCGAGTTAACATTCAATGATTTTGTGAGTACTTTCCCATAACACTGCTCTGTACAAGACATAGAGTTCTCCATTGAGTTGCTACATGGACCCCCCCACCAGGGTGTTGCCTTGGACCCCATCAGGGGTCGTGGTGTGGACCCCTGGACCCCACCAGCAGTGGTTGGTTTCTTTGCCTGGAGCATGGCACTAAAATTTGTTAGCTACAACCCTGGTGTTGATGTATAAGTTTTGCCATTAAATAATGTATTAAAGCAGCAGTCAGCAGTCTCCTCTTTGCCTTGTTGGACAAGACTTACTGTCCTTTATGAGTCATTCATGCCATAAGTCATCCTTGTCCAAAAGAATTCAGACCAGTGGTTTCCAGTATTTTTCAACTCAACACCCCCTTTTACAGAATGGCATTTGAAAACTGACTCCCAATCAAGTTAATAAAATATCAATCAAAATATTGTCTGATTGTTCTGACAATTAGCCATGCAGAAGTTTCTTCTCGTGATTACCTCCCCTTGCGTATAGCTGAAGATTGAAAAATATAGCTGACAGAAAAATAAGTTAAAAGTAATTCTAGAAAATTGCAAATTTGTTCCTTTTATAGCTCTGAGTTAAATAAGGCATTGGTTCCTTTCTTTTTTCAAATGCATCCTTACACCTCCAGTATGTTCAGCCCCGTTGGGTTTAAAATGCCCCTGGCATTTGCACCCCTGTTTAGGATTAGTGGATTAGAACATAACCGTGATTGTGATAAATATGCGTTGTATTTTATACATATATTCTGCTGAAATCGTACCTGTAAGCAATAACCCTTTGGTGCAGCATAAATTGATTTGTAAATTTTCATCTGCGGGAAGATCATTGGTGATTTTTGTTTGCAACTTGTGTCGCTGTCATGTATTGCCCCTTCATTTATTACATGGTGACTTTGTTGCAAAACAAGCAAGGTTAGTATGGGGGGCTTGAAAGCCATTGTTAGGTGCTTGTATTTTTGTTTTTCTTTCATCAAATCCATTAAAAGTGCTTGAATTTTAGTGATGTGAAATATAAATGTGCATTTTTACTTTCATTTTTGTCTGCAACATATCTTTGGACAAGATTTTGTAGTGAAATGTAGTGGAAAGGAATAAAATTGCAAAAATCATAGTGTGTACAAGATACTTTGGGAGTGTTTTAAAAGTGGCTGGACATCGTCGAAAAACGTAAGTTTTCTGTGAAAAGTGCTTGATTTTTTTATTCAGGAAACTGTGCAAATCCTGACAAAAGTGTTATAACTAAAATTGATTCCAGCTTAAATTGATGCTTGTATGACCAAAACTTTTGTTTGTACTGTCACTGGTTTAATGCCAAAGTATCAGTCTCTGTGTTTCTCTGATTATTAATACCATTCTTTCTTGTCTAGGTCCTGGAGACACTAATGCCCCTGTATGCAGTTTCTTTACTAGCCATGGATCTTTGCTCAACAACTGCATCAGTTGCCAAAGAAATAATATCAGAAAAGGTCAGCTGACTCCTGAATTTACTTTCCTTTTTGCCTTCTAGCCAGAGGCAGAAGGAATATTTGTGATAGTCTGGTTTCGGCAAGTGCTGAAATGCGTCTGTTTTTTTTGAGTAGATGTCGATGTTTGTAAGTGCTCCAATTGGAAAGGGATAATGGAGTGCACTTCGCATGTCGATTCTGCTCAGAGATAACCTGGCAGGGATTGTTCTGGTTCTGGTCAAAAGGGGTATATTGTCAACCGATGTCAGAGTGTGAAATTGTTGATCACACATTACTAGAAGCAGTAAATGTTGATGAAACCTCATGGTTGGTACACAGATGTCTAGTAGAGGATGCCAATCTTATTCCATGATGATTTTAGACCATGTGATGTCATCAGAGGTCAAAAATGTTACAAGTCTATAAAGTTTTCAAAAAGGAAAGTTGGGTTGAAACTACCAAGTGTAGTGTCAATACCGACATTGCTGGGAATCCTGGTCATTCCAAGTCAATGGAATGGAAGACTGAGAACATTGTATACATCATATCCCAAGGTGGAAATGTTGACCTTGGTATGTATACTATTTGACCTTGTTAAAAGAAGGTCCCAAATTTGATCCACCATTGTTAAGTCGGTAGCCACCTGGCATGAAGTTGTGACATGTAAGCCACAGGCTTCCTTCCACACTTGGCATCGTAAAGTAACTTGCCCTTCAAGGACCGAATGTAGGTATCACTCTGCAGATGAATAATCCCTAATGTTTTGCGTGGAGGTGATGGCCATTTGATGTCAATAGAGAGAGTGAGGGCATATGACTATCAGCATGCATGGTGGTCAAATTTTACCAAAAGGTCAAGACTGATAAAAGCCTGGAAATTTTGTTGACCTAGTATCTTTGGAGAAGAAACTGTTGGGTTGATGAACAGCCAGCTGTTTTATAGGGCTATCTCAGTCGATGGTCCGTTTTGGTTTTTCATGGAAGTCACAAGAAACAAATTTTCCAAAACATCTCTCAAAAAGTAAACATAAAGTAAATGCCAAAGATGGTACGTAAGTAGTTAGTGGCTAATAACGTGACTAGTGCTATTGTTACATTTACAGGCCAGCAGAGATCAGTGTCAAGAAACATAGTCAAGTGCACGTAAACTGTTGCCATCCCTTTACCACAAAATTGCTAAAGATCTTTAGGTTTCTTGTTCACACACTCAGTCAATTTGCTGCTGAAAGTGCTGCTGTAAGAGAGGAAAGCAAATTCCCCCTACTATTTTTTTTTTGACAAATGAATTTATCAAATGGACAACTCAACGTAAGGAACATAGGGACGGTCCAATATGTGAACAATATGTGTGTCACTGGTTTTCATTTTATTCAATATATATACACATGTGAAAACATTCCGTTGACAGAGCTAGGTTTGCCAAAAGTGGACATGAAAATTTTTATCGATACTCGGTTTTTCCAGTCGAAGTTGTCCTTTAATTTGCTTCATCGTTATTGTTCCATATGTAGTATGAACTCCATAAACCAGCTAAATGCATATGCCAAATATATCCTTCATGTTCTAACTTCACGCTGCTCCGTATGACGGATGTTTTTGTCTTGTAATATGTACATAAAAGTATGTCACATAACACCTAGCCCAATCATACACCCTTGAATGATCATTTGCTGTCCCCAGTGAATGTTCTGGCCCTATTATCTGTTCACAAATACCACAGGACGGATATATCCGTCTCCACAATGTACATTGACCAAGTAAAGCAGAACACGAAAATGTTTGTGAGCTTGCTTAGGTGGTTGCAATTTATCTTCTTCAGGGACCATGTTGGTGTATTTACTTTCTGATTCCAATATTGCAATGACCCCCTCTATTTAAGATACGCAGGATTCAAGACCCAAAACGCTTTGCCCTGTTTGTTTGACTGGAATTTTGAGTCAAATAGTGACTCAGAATATGAGGAAGAGGAATGCTTTTGCTTGGGACTTATGATTTATAAAGAACCCCTACAAGAAAAGTAAACTTGCTGTTTTCTATTTGTCTTTGCTTCCAGAAAATTAGATAAAGAAGGCTATGACCTATTTACGTCTTAAATGTTTTAAGTGTTTTATTTCTAAGACTGAGAGGAAAGCTAGGGTTGTGTCCTGTAGGGTGTGGATCTGTGCTGCAAACTTTGAAAGTTCAGTTTTCAATTAATACAAACCACGGATCCAGAGCTCTGCATCTCGAGAAAGAAGATATTATCCTAAAATCTTCTTTCCTTCTGTTCACTCAGGTTTTGGACTTCGTGAACGAGATGTTTGCCAGTCACAACCTACCCCGATGTCGCCACCAAAGGAAACCAGTCACGTCTTGCAATGCTTATGTTAATCACAAAGGCAAAAGTATGAAAGACAACTTTGAACCGATTGTTCCTGAGGTATTTATGTGTTATGTCTTTCTCGTGTTTTTATTTCACGATGTTAGCAAAAGCAACTTAACAAGAAATGTGGAACAGGTTCTGATATACTGGGGACTTGAAAAATGATGCAATTCATCAGTCATTCAAAAAGTTGGTCCACCTGATCTAGAGTGCATACATATCAAAGAGTAGACATGCTCCTGACGACTTGCAAGCAGCGTAAAAGCGGAGGCGTGAAAACAGAGGATAAAGCAGGGTAATAGAAATAACATTGAAGGAGTGATAAGCCTGTGACTGAATTGCCCTACAGAGAAATGAGCACAGTCAGGAAGGAACTTAGCTTGATTTTCATGACTTCATTTTCAATTCTTCTAAAGATTTCCTTCATCAGCCCCCTTTCTAATTTCCTTACTCTCCCTCTCTCTGATGTTTGCTATTGTGACTAAGGACAAGATTTTTTTGCCACTTGATAGATTGCCAGTCGCTGTTTTCTCTTTCCACCCTGTAAACTTTAATTAATCAATTTCTGCTTTAAAAATAAAATTTTCCATTTCGCAAAGCTGTAATTTCTTACCTCAATTTATGTCCTTGTAATGTTTGTTTTGTTTCTGCTCTGCAGAAATAAAAATAGTGAAACATGTGATATGAAACAAGTAAAAGGGACATAAAATTCTTACCTTTGTGGTTTGCTACATTTTGGTGGGGTTGTAGAGCCTTGAATTACAATTCACTGACCTGCTCGTCATTCATAAATGATGAAAAAGACTGACAAATTACCATACATTTGAATACTTTTAAGCTTTTTCCATAGTGTTTTTTTTTGCATTTTCAATCTGCTATGTTTTCTGTGTTGTACTATAATTTTTGTGACTTTTCTCTGTTTACTGCTGTTTTTATGTTTTTTTCTGGTTACATGGTGAACTCTTGTCCTTTATCATGACCAGTTATCATCAGAATTTCACTTGCTCGGATAATCCTCCGTTATTTCTTTAAGCCCATCACCCACATTCCTCTTCCATCGTTCCCTTTTAGGAGTCCACCGTGTTGAAGTTAAAATGTCTTTGTTTTTGGCTTACAGATGTGCATGAGGATCAACAACGTGGAAACCTTAAAGTCGAGTAGAAAGTGGTTGTTCCAAGATTCTCCTCAAGTTCACCCGTTTCTCAGTGGGTCCCTGAGAAGCGAGGACGAAGATGGAGGCGACATTGAAACTGTCAAACTGGAAGAGATACATTCAGCTCAAGTGAAGATTTTGGCCTACAAGGTATGAAAGAAAGAGATTTTAGACGAAACTGGAAGTTGTAAATTTTGAAGAACCATTTGAATGGGACACTTGATATCAACAGGGAGGTACAATTGAGAAGGAGATACAACAGGAAGGTTACTTTATGCTAATTCAATTAGATTTTCTCCAGTGTGATAACTTTCAGTTTATAAAGGGATGAGAACAGCTTAGAGTGCTGTTTTAGTTTTGTGTGATCTTATTTTGAGGGACATCCAAGTAATCTATATTCACACCTGCTTATAATCTTCGGAAAGGGTCGTGTAGCAAAAAGCTTCGATGCGAGGTTCATCGCCGACAGTCGGCTCAAAACCACGTCTCAAAAAACCAAACGGCGGGTTATCTCTTTGGAATCAAGACAGATTGTTATGTCAGAATAAGACATAGACCTCTGCTGTACGCAAATGACGAAAACAGTCATTAGACTGTATTTTACTGTGGCATTTTATCAATCGTCGCTAACTTTTGCAAGTTTGCAGAGGGTGTATCCATGCATGTTCAATAAGTTACACCACATCAAAATTTTCCGCTGCGATAGGGGTCGGAACGCATTGAAAGTTGAAAACTGATTTTCAAGAAGAAGGACTGGCAATGCTATAGCTATGGACAAATTTTCTATAAGTAATTTACAATGGAACAGATGACAGGTCCTTTAACGTTTAGTTCTTAGTACTCTTAAATCCCATTGCATCTGTAGGAGGTGAACAAAAGAGGCAATTTTGGTGAAAAGTAGGCTACTTCAAAGGAAGGGGCCTCTGTTGTATCTCCTCAATTGCACCTCCCTGATATCAAATACGAATAATCAAATGTTAACTGCTTGGTTTTAAATCTTCAATTCTCCACTCCAGTGTCAGAGACCAGCGATTCAGATTCTCAGTTCGGCATTAGAACATGTCAGTCGAGTTGGTATTGTTGCACTAATTAACAGGTTGCACAAACCAAGAAACCATCGAGTAGACTCAAAGAAAAATGATGCATCCTCGAGATAACTTCACTGCAGTGCTTCATCATGAGCAAAATTGACTCTCTGTAAATTTCCTTGGCATGTAATTGAGCACTGTGCCCACTAAAATCAGTTCATCGAATTGCCAGGTCATTGTGTCAAAATTGTGTGATAGTGGCTTAAAGGAAACACTGGATGGTAGACTGCTACAGCATGATGCAGAGAAGTGTCTGTAGGATAGTTTATTTTGGCATGCACAATGCAAAGAACTTTGAAATGTCCATGAAAGGACTCATGGGTAGGCACTTAACTTCTCCAGCAGAATGGATAGTGCATAGGCACTGAATTATTGCTTTATGTACGGAAGGAAGTATATCAGAGAAGGATAGTTTGTAGTAACATGACTGCTTCAAAATGGATGAAAGTGTCTGAAACAGGGATTGGTGTAAGCACTAAACTACAGTATCCAAATGAAAAGGAAAGAAACGTCTTAATAAGAATAGTGCATAAGCAGTAAAATACTGTTCCAAAACTGGTGGGTATGTTGTGTCAAGCAAAGGATAGTGTGTGGTGCTAAAGTACTCCAGCAAAATGGAAAGAAAAGTCTAGATAAGGTTAGTGTGTAGGCATGCACAAATGTGCTGTTTCAAAATGGGGGGTGGGGGAAATGTCTAAATACGGATAGATACTGTGCTTGGGTGGGTACTCCTCTGTCATTGTAGTTACAACTCATGTGGAATTTTTAAAAGTATAGCAAAAACTGAGCACTGCCAGATTTTTGTGTGCTTAGCATCTCGAATGTTCTGTTGCAAGTCTTATAAACTTAGATGTTGACATCCAGTACGGCTTTTTATGTTTTGCAATTCCCAGTTAGGTCCAGCCTATATGTGACAATGCAGCCTATCAGCGAGACGCCCAACTCTTACCCTCCAAAACTGTTTGTGGGCCCTTCATTGTCTATATGACAATTCCTACTCAATATACGTAATGCTACATAAGTGTAAGTGGGTAGATATGTTGTCAATGAAGCTGGGTACCACTGGAGTGGAAGTCGCGAGTAGCTTCAGAGTTTGCAAATGTTCAGGCTGCGAGTAGTCGACTCCAAAACTGTCGGAGTCACCCCTAAACTGGCAGTAAACTACGGCACCAAAAGTTGGGAGAATGCTGAAAGGGTTCACGGATGAAGCAGGGGGCTTCATGAAAAGAAAGGCTGAGTTTCAAAAGTAAATGCCAGACGTCTACGAGCGGTTCTGCATGTCTACAATTTGAAATGTATTGTTTTTATAAGGGGATGTAATTACAGGTAGAATAATTCTAGTGTAATAGGTGTGCCTGTGAATTTATTAGTCACTTTCTATCATGATAAATAGTGATAGGAAAGTTTGTTTTTTTTTCTCATCTGTACCCTGACATTGATTTTTTATCCTTGATTGTGATTGGCCTAAAACTGGCTCAATTTACCTATTTTGACATCATACCATACTGCAGTTGTTCATGGTACCAGCCGGTGGCAGAATTGAATAGCGTTACAGTAGTATCCACCATGCGTTGTGTCTTCAACCACAGCCGTACTCACTTCTTTGTGTTCAGCCTACATGTGTCCTGTGTCAGAATTAAAAACATGCATGAACATGTTACATCAGCAACCTGTTGAGGCTGATCCAACAAGTTTTAATTCCAAATGGAGATAAATGCATTTTCATGACCACAGGCCACATTTCCTTTTATTTTCGTCAAGTTGCAGCTGACATTTTCGACCATGGTCACTAGATGTTTCAACGTACAGTAGTCCCTCCCTAAGCCATCATCTAATTTACCAACTTCTCTCTGATCTCTTAAGTTTCATACATTTTTTTTCCGATCTTGATTTACCTTCATTTACGCCCCTTTGTTGTGATTCTGCTTCCTGTTTTCATTACACGACACTCTTTTTTTTACATGCAAATTGTCCTTGAAAAATTGATTTTTTTCCCCTGAGAGAAGACACTCAAATGATAATTTCTCATTTTGCTTCTTTTCCTGTGTGTCATGTTTTAATCCTCCCAAGTGCCCTTAGCTTTTCCTCTCAAACCAATGTCCAAGGCATGTGTTTTGTATCAAATGGAGGGGGGGTTTAACTATTATGTCATTGGAATTATATTAGTGCCTATAATAATTTTGGTTATACGTCTTATTGAAATCTTTAAAGTGCTGAGATATGTCATCAGTTCTTTGAGAAGTTGTCCACTTCTGCAATAATGTCTTTCGTTCTCTCAAAGATAGTCTGAAAAATTAATAAATGAGGTAGGGGTCTAACGTAGTTTCTCAAATGGTTTGGTTATCCTAGGCAGAACTGAGGTTGTTGAAGTGCTGCAGGTTGTGTAATATTGTTGTACATGTATACAGCAAGTGTAAAGCAAATCTTGACTTTTGGGAAGGCATTGTGAAGTGATGTGATCAGATGTGTTTTACTTTGAGTACAACACTGTTAAGTTGTTTGTGGTGAAGGTCAAATGTTTTTTTTTTTTGAGATCAGCTGAGATCAAACTGTAAAACCTCATATTAAATGCAGTATTTCAAGAATGTAGATAATCTCATAGCACTGTAGCCTTTTGGTGGGCCATATTGTTTGTAACAACCCAATTGTTTTTAGGTTCAAGTCAAGTGTCATTTAAGATCTGCAGAGGTCAAACTGTGAAAATTTTTTTAAATCTGAGATCTCAAGAATGCAATTTGGAACTGATCTGCAAAACTGCCAGGTGACTTTCTTTAGCTAGTTTAGTCTTTTGTCTCCATTCCTTTAAAAAAAATGACTGGGAATAGTTTGTCAACTTTTGTCAATGTTGGGCCATCCTCCATGTATACTCTTTAACATGATTGCACATTTGGTTGTTCCAATTCCCTTTTTATGCCTTGGAAAGAATGGGCTGTGTAACTTTTTGAACCTGTATTTTTTTTTGTATTTTTCCTTTTAAGAAATATCTGGGTCAAGACCTTTGTTGTGCGTGCCCCAGATCTTTCCCAACCACCTGTGAGAGTAGCATACAGTGTCATAATGAGCCCAGTATGCATTTCTCGTGCAAAGATACCCTATAGAACAGGACTTGAATGAAAACTTTACCCCAAGCAGCGTCGAATGCCAACTGGGTTACTGGATATGCAGGAAATGTGTTTTGTGCCATGTGTAACGTTATACTAGCCTTCATCACGAGGGAAAAAACGTAATACCTATGTTCAAATAGGATTTTGTTGAGAATGTGGAAAAATTTTGACTTGTATAACATATTTTTTTCCCACTGAAACATAGATTTGATATTGTAAAGTAAAAGGAATCTCCTGGAACGCTTCAAAATTGATTTTATAATATGTTTGATATTGTTTTTTTGTTAAGTAAAGGTTTTATACTAATACTTGACAAATTTTCTGCAACTTTACTTTTAGTTGTTTTAGCCTACTTGCACATAGCTTATCATCAGCAATCAGCAGTATCACTGAGGCAGCGGTATTATTTTTACTCCTTGTTTGGTTTTATGAAATTAATAGTATTAAAAGTAAAAAACCCAGGTGCTCTTATTTTCTAGCATGTATAGGCCCCTAAGTAAAAGAAAACAAAGAAACAATCAGCGTGTTGTTTGATTCTTAGTAAGTCACTGCAATTTCAAGAACCCCATTCTTTGGTTTGGCCTGATAAATGCGCTGCTGGAATTATCAATTAATTGTAACCCACTGTTACTCATGCTAGGCCTTCATTAACGCTAGACCTTAGTAAACGTTTGAAAAGCTGTCTTTGATGTTCATACTGCACAATAAGCTACCACTGCAATGTTATTAAGTCCACAGTTCTCTGTAGAGTGATTGCAGTATTTGCCGGTGTGATTGCGATTCCTCTAACAGCAACTCTGTACTGTCGCCAACTCAAATGGCGGAAATGTCTACACAGTGATGTAATGTACAATCATAGGTGCGTATATGGGGCACTCGGTATCAGCAAATGAACGATGTGTCGATAGGCGTGTACACGGTGCGTAGACACTGATTGTAAAAATGAAAACAAAATAGTATAAAAACATGTAAACAAGTATAAAGGAGTACAAGCAAACAAAATCGCACAGCAATGGGTTTTATACTTGAGATTCATGGTGTGATTGTACTAATTAATATGAACAACTATTCTACTGTAGGTCACATCATTGAAACCACAATGTATTTTTGTATTCTGGTTGTTTTACTTACCATTCATTAAATATGATATCTTTTACTGTAAGTCCTACAGTCCCAACTGCCTCAGGTTTTGCATATTCTGTATATACCCCCATCTTAATGCATGCCCAGAGATGAAAAGACCCTTTCATTGAAAAATCTCCGAGGCATCTTCCACAAAGGAATCCAAAATGTGAATTAAAGGAAGATTTATTCTGTTCCTCCTTCAGACATTCTCACAGGTATGCAAGTTTGCCTCAGGTGGGTGATTAAAGAAAGCCGTAAGAGACAATTAACTTTTGCTGCATGTCAGCCCCTATTCTCTGAACATGGTAATTATGAGCCCTGAGGTGTCTCATCAGCGAGTAACATTCAAATGTAACCTCACTGAAGTTAGCCACAGAGGACAGAAGTAAAACTTGTTGTTTGCATGGATTCTTCTTGGCCTTGTGTATCCCCCATTTGTGATGGGAGAAGTCATCTTTAAGTTGCATGATGGACAGGCCATTTTGATATAAAGGGGGTAAACAAGGACGTTTAGCAGTATAGTAGTGCCTAGAGTGCCTTTCGCAGGGACCCTTCATTTGCAATTTTTTTCGTTTCATCCTGATAACCTCTCTTGACCTGTCAGCACAAATTTTGAAATTTTCCTGTAGGTAATTATACCCAGTTTATTCTTTGGAAAGAAGGAGAGAGTACAATTTTCTCTATGCTGTAAGTAAAATGTCTGCACTGTTGTCTGGCAGGGCTATTATGTTACAGACTCATGCAGATCTTAGAGGAATACTCCAGACCATCCCAGTCTGCGTGTCACTAACAGAAAATATTCAATAATGGCCATGCAAGGCATTTTCTCATAACAGTGACACCCACTTGTCCATGAAGACGTTGAAATGGTGATTCATTTTACGATAAAATAACGTTCAAGACAGCCTCACGAATGATTCATGATCACGGCATAATGACGTGAAAGTCGCACAATGGTTTTGTCATCCCTTGTTTCTAGGTCGTAGGCTTCCTTGGCTTCATTAAGCATTTTGGAGGTTTCGAAGGTATATACAAATATGTACAAAAGACTGAGCAGATTGAAAGTTGACATGCAGTTTCATATTGCTTTAGAATTTACTATAATATTTTAGTCTTGCCTTGCCTATTTTTGATTGCAGAACACAAATGTGCTTTCAACATCCTAATTAAATAGACATTTAGCAACTTAATGTTCTTATTCTCTAAACATTTTTTCTGTTTTTCGGTATGGTATTACACGTGTCAAAGAAATTCATGTAAAAGCTCAGAGAGCAGAAAAGTCACAGAAAGTAAAAAAGAAAAAAACCCATAGAAAACACAAAACAGTTTTAGAGAAGGGTATTTTGCAAAAAAATTGAAAGTGACCGAAAGTGCAAAAAGGTAAAACAATTTCTGCACATCCCCTCATTTTCAAAGGAATATAGTGTGATTCGTGTCATTTGATCGTAGACTCTATAACCCCACCAAAAATGTAATCTGTCGGCAGTATCTTTGTGTCGCACTATCTCTTCAAAAAACGTGGTGGTGATTTAATACTGTACAAATGGTACTGTAGCACAATGTGTACAGCTACAGGGGAAGGACAGAACATACAGTACATACAGTTACGTACATTTGCAACGAACACAGGATGTGAAGATTATGGTGCAGAATCCTCACCTCTCAAATTGGACATTTCTTTTGCAAAATGGAATTCAATTTCAAATTCAGAAAATGGTCAAATCTCGTCTCCGTGCCGTCATTTGTAACTCAGAATTGAGTCCAGTCACCTTATATCTGTGTCGGTTACTAAGGAGATCTCCTGAAAGTTCATCTCGTGGAAATGCGTGGAATGCAGTGTTTGAAGCTTCCTGTCATCGTACAATGATCAAATGTTAAATTCAATACTGTACAGTACTCTTAAAACAATTGAAGAGAGTTATATGAGACGGTTAAATCAGCTACAACAAAAAAAAAGTCCAATGTACCATCAAAGTGTGCAAACTTTAAACTTTGAATGAGCATTCTGATTTCTGCTCCTCAGATTTGACAAGTTTTTAGAGATGCTATTGTTTGTACTACAGACATGGTCAAATTTAATTTTCATGCTTCTTTAACTTCTGAAAACCACATTTTTCACCAGTGAGTTCCTGCGAATACTGAAGGGTGCGTTTGACAATTTTTTTTTCCCCTCTCTCTCGAAAGAAAACAACTTGATGTGCGGGAAAAAAGTTATTGCAAAATTATATCATTACAGCTCTAATGCACATCGCCACAAGCTGTTGCGTCTTCTGAGAAAAAGAGAACAAAAAAGGGAAAGAAAAGTCCAGAATGGGGCACTCCATCCTGCAGCTGTGATTGGCCTAGTAATGTCACAACACATTTTGTTTTCCTCTGCCTGTGTTGCCATGGGCTACGGTGAGGCTTAAAGTAGTTCTTAGCGAATTAAGGTTCGCCTTCTTTTACCTTGCACTCTTTGGCCGATAACAGGGGGTGCCTCCCCCTCCAATCACATTCAAGTGTCACAATCTTTTTCAATGGGCTGGAACGTCAATTTAACATGTCTCTGGCAGCGGACACATGTCTCGACCATGTCCGACCATCTGTTTGGTCCATTTGATCCGTGATTGCTTCCCTTCATCTCCCGGATGCTGCGTAATTTCTCATGTCGGTGACACTGATGGGCAGTGCAGATGTTTATTGCCTTTATACTGTCTCTTGTTATGCTCTTAAAGTGTACTCTGGATGCAGCAATATAAAGCAGAGAGATTCAACAAAACACCTAGCTTGGAGCCAAATTATTTCCATTGTAGACTGTTGTTATCCAAATCAGGCTTAGGAAGTCACGTTTAAGTTTCCTATTATTGAATTAAAATGAGCTATTGCGTAGTGAATCGTAAATAACAAACAGAGCAGGGTAGTTTCAATAATTTCAGTGTGGTGTTTTTAGTATCTACAAATTCTGTTTGTTGTGGCTGTTGTCTTGTTGACAGAACTGTTTTCTTTGCATGAGATTTAAAAGTTAGGATATCCTCAACATTGGCCCCCATGAAATAAGTGCGTTGAAAGTTTTGAATGACGTACTGTGGAAGGAATCAAAGAATCGGCAATACCACCGACTGCTTCCATAATCTTCCCAAGTTTTCTCCTCTGTGAACCTCAGTTGGACAAGATTTGTAAGTTCCCAAGCAAGGAGACCAAGAGCCAACCTCTGCTGTGCAGATAATCCTTTGCTGATTGAAAATACATTAGTGCTTCCTGAGAGCAGATTCTTCGTGGTGTGAGTTGAAGGTAAATTGAAGGTAAATTGGTCAGGGCCTGGAGGCTGTGAACAAAACACTAAAAGGCATCTCCAGTTGAATTTTTCTTTCAATTGAATTGTTCGATGCTTTTAAAGGGATTCACTGGGTATAAATGGAACATGAAAACTCCTAAAAGTAGGGAAGTTTTCCTCTCATTATTGGTGAAAGCCATATTTCAACTTTTCCACCTTTTTCAAGTTGGCAGTTTCAGATTTTTATAACAAAATTCTTTTTCACAGTGGTGAATTGCAGTATGGGAAATCTGTGATGTCATACCAACTGCACTAATTGAGCATATCCTTGTCCTTTTTGGTTTCGATGAAATTGTTACCTTTTGTAGTCGTGCATTGTATGTGTGTGTGTATGTGTAAGTCGTTTTCAAGAATAATTTGTTCACTCCAACTTTTAAAAATTCAAATGATGCATGTTCAGTAACTCATTTTAAGCATAATGTTTTTAGGGGATAAAGCTTTTATAGAAGTTAATTAAGGAGGCTGAATGGTTTTAAAAATAATTGAAACTATATTTTTTTGATGCATAATTGGTGCATTGTAAATGTCCTTTTTCCCTTTGAATGTGGTTGAAATACCAGTGCTTTCTTAACTTGAATGTCTGCTGCTTAAAGTGCTGGGATACGGAAAGAAAATGCGATAAAAAACAATTTGAACTTCAACCCCCTATTTTACTCACTTCTATGTTGATGTCATTCCAACCATACTAATTGAGCATCCTTGTGCTTTTTGGTTACGATGAAATTGATGAAAATATAAACTGTAAAATGAAATTTTGATGAAAAACGTTAACTGCTCACTATATCTGCAGGTTTTGTGAGAGGAAAACCTTCATTATTGAATTAGTATATTTTTTTTTTTATTCTTCTGAAGTACTGGCAATTCTACAGCTGGTTTTTAGGACCAAAGGATTGCATTGGAGGGAGCTCAATATCACTTTGATTCTAGAGCGATCTTTACTTCATGTACAAAGTTTTTCTGACAACCACGTTAGTATTTGTATCTATTACTAATGTGACAGGTGGAGAGGTGGAGCTTCCCTCCGCTTCATCCTATACTCTTCTGATTGTACTTGAGTGAGGCTTGAGTGGAGTTTTTTGTGTGGTTCATCTTCTCAAGTGTTCACCGTTGCTGTAGAATGAAGTTCGAATGGTGTAACTAAATATTACCATACCCATATCAGCAACAAATGACAAAATGTAACAATTTCAACTACCCAAATGGATTGGTCTTTAAATGCAACATAGTACTGTAGTTAAGATTCTTCTGGTGTGACCACATAGCAAAGTATGTTACTTCTCATGCAACTGCTTCCTACTTGTTTTTTTTTCACGTGAAAGAGGGAAAAGCAAAACAAAAGAGAAAAGACCTCCGAGTACCTGCTGGCGATTTTGTGCTCTTGACTTGATTGTTTTATGAAATAGCTGCATTTGTTTTATCGTAGAACTTTGTTCAAGTGTGCTTGTTAGAGAGAGGGTCTCATTGGATAGGGTGTCACTTGGGGGGGGATGGTCGTGATGGAGAAATATGTATAGAAAATATATATGTATGAAAGCATCTGTGTTATATCCTCCCTGTCAATCATTTCTCGAATAGTCTGACCAATTTGTAGGACTTTGTTTTTATTTGGAGCTTCTGTTTTGAAGAGATTGTAAGAATCTAGTGGCCTGTGGGCGTGCATCCCCGTTTTGTGAGAAGTCTTAAGGCAACATATGCAAATTTCTGGTGACAAAATTGACACTCTACGTTGACATTCACTTGAGAGTGTTTTTGGTAAAGCAAGAAGACATAATTTGCTAAATAAAAGGCTCCAACTCTGAGTGTATGCAGAGGTTTTAGTGAAAGAAGACAAATGATGCTCATGCTATGGAATCAAAACAAATGATACTGATGCTATGGAATAATCTTTTATTGGCAACGTTTCGGGTATTGAACCCTTTCACACAGGCGACTAACTACTGGTTTTCCTATTTCCACCCACTTAAGTCCCCCTTCACCATGTAGCATCAACAACTTTACGGTCACAGGAGCCCTTCTGCGCAAAGGCAATGACTTTGACTGGTCAAAATCTGAAAATAGACTGATTTTTAACTGGGTACTCTGAACCCTAGTGGTCTCAACTTTAAGTTTGATATTTGTTGTAATACTTAAATATCTAGTCTCCCATGACGTATTGTTAGGTACTTATTGACTGTGACAGGAACCACAAATGCTTATTATCAGTTATTTATAGGAATAAATAACTAAATTTCACAGTTTTTTTGCTTTTTGAATTACTGTCATGTCACATGACTGATTTCTTGCATTTTACAATAGTATCTCATTTTTTCTTTTGGTTTATCGTACAAATTTGCAGGTGAATCTCCTCCTGTGTCGAACGATGAAAGTGCTGCTTTCGGTGAATATGTGTAGCAATAAAGACAACATGGCACCATACTTTACGTGCTTGCACAATCATTTAATGGTGCTATCATCCTGGCTCTATCCAGCCAGTTATCATCTCTTTTCTACTTGCCTTTGGGAAATGATTATGCAGGTAAGTCAGGATATGAATTTCTTTATCCAGATCTTAGCAGACTGCTCTGTCGATGGACAGTTTGTCGTTTTTCACTTCATTGATGTAACAATTTGACTTCAGTAACGGACAATTTGACTTCAGGTTCATGCACACCTCCGTCATCCCTAGGTGTCTGCCAGCTTATTGCGCATTTGGTCCGACTTCTTTTTAAACTCCATATGTGTTTGGATAATTTAGTTTCTCTCCTGTATTTTTGGTTTCTGATGGATTAAGCATTATTCCTAGTCTTGAAGGGTCCCCCAGCTAGTCCTGTATATGGAGCTCGGGTATTGTTTGAGGTTACTGTTGCCATGCAGACAGCACATGCTTTCCAGACAATTCTCCCGTAATGGACAATTGGCCTTGTAATTGTCTGCAATTACAAGTTTTTTTTTGTCTTCCAAGGGGCTCTTATTGGATTCCTTTGACAGAATTTTTGCATGGTGGGTTTTTATAATGATTTGCTGCTGGTTGTTCATGCAGCTGTAGCTTATTTTCAAAGTATTTTTGTTGAGGATTTTGTGAAGGGGGGTTGCCTGGCAGGAGATGTTTGTTATATTGTTAGATATGTATTAAACACTCAAACATGTATCACAATATATGATGTGGATTTTTAACCAGTAGTGGTATCTGTGAGCCTGGGGATATCACATCGAGGCAGCTAGAATATTTAGTCCGGTAAACATTCCTTATGAATAGAAGTCTTAGAGAAAAACAGGTATCAAATACAGACTTTGTGACGCATGTCATTTGATACTTTTGTGTCACATGTCTGTTGAGTTAATACGCAGTACCTCCCTACTCTTTCTCTGTGACATAAACCAAGCCTGCTGTGGAAGTCACATTCCCAGAAGATATTTACATCGCAGTTTTGCAGAATACTTCCATAATATTCAATTTCAAAGTGACTGTATTTCTTCTATGAAGCATCTACAGCACTTTCCAAAATATCCTCAGGGTGGGTACGAAGTAGATGTATCTGTATTTACTAATTGCTATGCTTAAATGCAATATCCGTTAGTGAGGCCTAGGCACTCAAATCGTTTGGTCTTCTGCTAATGTTAAGATACTGCAGGCACAATGTCAATGAAATGAAAAAATTGAGGTATCATAATTAAAAGATTTGGGTTAGTACTAAGAAATAATAAATGTTGAAAAACTTTTTTTTGCAAAGATTCTTCAGTGATTACTAATATGCACCTTTATTCTCACCCCCTTCTATGTACTCATGATGTCATGATGAAGTGCTAACTGCAAAGCAATGCACATGTTCGATCCAATTAAGAATTAGAAATGTGCGATTTCAAGTACGAAACAGGGACAAGTTGTTGGCCCTGAATCATGGGAGTGTGTGTGCAAGCATGGAGGGGAAAAAAAGTTGAAGTGAGGTGCAGGACATGGTTTGGAAAGACCCAGTACATATTTTTTTACATTGATATGCAGTTGATACTGCATTGCTACTCAGACTTTTTAGCAAAGTAAACACCAAAATCATGTAAAAACAGGTATATGTTCTTGATATTTTCCTTCACATCTGACCACTGCTTTACTTTGATGTGTCAGTTTAAAAAATTACAATGGCACTTATGGGAGATATGTGCCTAATAGCAGAAATGTTCTTTTTTTTTCTAGTCATGTCTTCCAGGTGTGATGCTTACAGTCAGTAATTTAGTCATTTTGTTTGTCCAGTTGTTTGTGTTACTAATGTCATTTTCTTATCTTATTTTCACATCTCATTTCATCTTTGCTTACTTTGTAGGATATTTCTGATACAGTGAAGAACATTCCTGAACTGGTCAAACAAAGCAATGTAATAGCTGTAAGGCTGCTCAATTTCATGGCGGTGAGTATTTTTGATGTCTGTTTGTCTGTATGTCTGTGTTTAAAGTGAGGATTGCAAATCGCACACTTCTCCTGTCATGCATCCATGAAGAACCATCCCTTTTGCCGGATGGTTTCTCTCTGAAGCTGACTCAAAGCTTTTAAAGTCCTTGTAAATGTTTTAACAAGAGGTTCAGCTGTGTTTTATTTTTGTCCTCTATAGCCTAAGATTTTACTTGCGCAAGACGAGTAACACCCTCGCTGAAGTTGATGAAATATTACCTTGCATTTACCTTCACTAAATCTTTTTGCAGAGAGCTTTATCTATTTATTTAAGGGTACAGTCTCAAAAAACATTTTCCTTCCCCAGTAATCTTGACAACTCTTTATTTTGTAGTAGAAGAAGGGCCTTGAAAGTATTCTTTATTTAGAAAAAAAAAACAAGCAAAAGAAGCAAGCAACTATAAGTGGAAAGGCAAGATTACAAAAGAACAAAAAGAAAAGAAATAAATTTATTTTCATCCCAAATGTTTTGCAATAGAAGATTTATCACAGAATAGAATTCATAAAGCCATCTGTGAAGTCATTGAGTCAGTAAGGTGCAAGTGGTAAGTAAATCTCTATATTCAGGGAATAAACTGAAACCATTTGTCTCTCGGCAGAAATTACTGGAGGAATTTACTCAAGAGCCTTATGGGAAGCTGGATACCGAAAAGTGTTTGATCCTTGGGGTAAGAATACTTATCTTTGGTTTGGGGTCCGGGGAGCCTCTAAAAATTCAGCATTTTGATCAACTTCATCTGAAATCTGATACAGTGGAAATATCTTGATCTTGATAGTGTCTGCGCAAATCCTCTAAGGGGCCGGTGACATATGGTTCTCCTTAATCTGGATTACATGTATAGTAGTTGTCCAGCATCTGCTTGAAGGAGAGCACACTTGATGCTCGGTTGGAAGATGATTCCAGGCGGGGGGGGGATGGTGCATGGACAGAGCAAACACTAATGACAGTACTTGTTTGCAGAGGGAATGATGTAGTTAATAGTGTGGCTGGATCTAGTATGTAGAGTTTTACTTGTAGTTGACTTTGTCAGGGAACTCCCTTTATCTTTTTAAGAGCCTAATACAGGCCTTCAGGTTAAGATTCACCAGACATGCTGAAAGACCACACTCCTCCGGGAAGTAAATAGTGTGGTATGTATGTGTGCCGTTTCATTGAACTTCAGTGATTTATCTGAGTTCCTGTTCTTCATCTAAGTGTGCAAAAAGTCGCACACGTACGTACATATGTGTGTATGCACGTAAGGGTGTATGTAAGGTGTGCCTTTCCTTCACTAATCAGGTCCTTGACACAATAATGTTACACAAATAATGATAATAGAATTATTCAAGCATTGAAGGGCAGTTATTTTACTATGCTAAGTAACCACACAATTGTGACAGAAACCTTTGCCTTATGTATTACAATCTCTTGTGGGGTGACTACCAACTCAACAACTTTAGATAAAGTTGGCAATTTGACAATAATTTTTTCACAATAGCTGTTCAGGTGGCAATCCTGTAGGTTGCTCTTGAATGTAAAACCCATCTTGCTGTGACCTGATCAGGGATCAAACCCTAAATATCCTGGTTGCTTAAGCTTCATGGATTCAGATGTCACAAACTTCACCCACTTAACCAGAGTACTGCTTTGCACAGAAATATCACTGTGGGAGTACATGTATTTCTTCACCTCCATGTGCTATTTAAATCAATATTAAATTTGTTTCAAGATTACTGCCTGTTACATAGTCACAATAAGTTTCCCAGTGATAGTTGCTTCTGCCATAAGCGAAAAACCGTAAGTTACGTTCAGTGAGGTTTCATGCCCCTTTAACTCATCAGGACATGACAGTTTCATTTGTTAATACGGTGAAAAACAAGGAAGAAAAATGATGAAATGACGCCTTTCTAAACAAATGCCATCAAAATGCGTAGATTAATATGATCCTTTGTGGTATATCATACAATACACTTTGATGTAGACTACCCTCATGACAATAAATGATTACATTGCATTCTCACGGTCCTTTAGAGTACATGCTATCTGGATAAATATCACCAATTGCAGAAACTTAAGAAAGCAAGTCGACACGTTGGAGTCGTGACGCAAGTGCGGCTACCCGATCTCCTTTTCAGACATTCGTGATGGAACGTTGGGTCATCTATGTTATCCTTCTTGGGGAAAGAGTTAACTTTTACCTTTATCAGAACAATTATTCTTGGTGAATAGTGACGACACATGTGGTGTGTTAGTGAACTTAACGAGATAGTAGAAAAATGTTCATCACAAGTTAACAAGGTTTCTGTGCAAAATATCTTGGGAAATCTAGCACTCCCTATCAGCTTTTTGAATTTAAATCAAATGAAAGGATCGTGGGATTGCATCACAATGTTTCTCACTTATCACGAAAATGATGAACCCTAAGGAGGTTCTTTTTATTCGTGTTATTTTAAGACTTGCTGAGACAAAGGAAAGAACATCCTTTTCCAAATATATACTTCTTCTGTAAAACCAGGACACTGATCTCAGACTGGGTGTCAAGTTTCCATGGAGACGTGAGGAGTGACATCATGCTTAGACTCGTAGACCGTAGAGAGCAGCTAATACAATCGCTTCATGTGGTAGGCTGTACATTCAAAGTGCCAATCCCATAAAATGTAGAAATTAGGCCAACTTTATTCTTTAGGTTTGGCCTTCATACAGTTAACCAAAGGACACACTAAATAAATTTGTTTCATATTTTTTTCCAGCCAACCTTTGTATGCAAGAGATGATTGATTTAATGGATGAAGACATTTTTTTGCAAATTTACTTTACATGTTTGCTATTGATTTGCTTAATTTTATCTGTGATTTCAAAAGTTTGCATACATTAACATGACTGTAGAGGAAATAATTTAAGCAGGAATCTCAGCTGCTTGCTGTTATTAAATATAAAGTTGTTCATCAGAGAGGACATTTACAGGATTCTCAAGTCTTCAGAAAAACAATGATAGGGAGTGTCTTTACTAAGGTTAAGTTTCAGGAAGCAGTAACAAAGCAAACTTCAATGAAGTCCTCACTCTAAGCATAATTTCCAATTGTGTGTGTATATGTGACACTTTGCTTGTAAACATAGTATCTCAAGAAGGGTAACCTTGACATATCTCATACTTGGTATGTGGATTGATCATACTGAGTAGTGATCTCTATAATTTTTGGTAAAGGTCAAATGACGTTTGAGGTCCCCGGAGATCAAACTGTGAAAGAAATTGTAAACACGATATCTCAAGGGGGATAACCTTGACTGATCTCTTACTTGGTTTGTGGGTTGACCTTAGTAGGTAGATGATCCCTGTTGTTTTTGGTGGAGGTGACAGGACATTTGAGGTCACCAGAGGTCAGACTGTGAAAACCTTGTAAACACAGTAGCTCCAGAAGTATAGACTTGGCTCGTATTTCATACTTGGTGTATGACTTGGTCATACGAAGGAAATGATCCCTATTGTTTTTGCTAGAGTTGAATAGTCATTTGAAGTCACCAGAGGTGAAAACCATGTAAGTAGGATATCTCTGGGAGGGTAACCTTGACTAATATCATACTTGCGGGTTGGCTTTATACAGCAGATTATATGCTACTGTTTTTGGTGGAGGTCAAAGGTCATTTGAGGTCATCAGATGTCAGTGTTTGAAAAACCTGTGAGCACTATATTTCAGAAAGGGTAACCTTGAATAATATCATACTGGGTGTGTAGGCTGTTCATACTAAATAGATTGTCCCTGTAATTTTCATGTAGTTCAAATGTCATATGAGGTCACCAGAGGTCAAACTGTGGAAACCATATAAGCGCAACCTTAACTAATCTCATATTTATTGTGTGGGTTTACCGTACTGAGTAGATCATCCTTATTGATTGTGTTGGAGGTCAAAGACCATTTGAGGTAACTAGAGGTCAAGCTTTGTAAAGCTTGTGAATATATCTCAGGAACGGTAAACTTAACTGATCTCATACATAGTGTAAGAGTTGGTCATACAAAGTAGATGATTGCTATCGATTTGATGGTGATCAGTGGTCATTTAAGGTCACCAGAGGTTAAACTGTTATAACCTTGTAAACACAACCTTACCTAGTGTATGAGTTGGTCATACAAAGTAGATGATTCACATCGATTTTGATGGTGGTCAGTGGTCATCTAAGGTCACTAGAGGTTAAACTGTGAAAACCTTCTGAACACAATATATCCAGACTAGTGCCTTTCAATAATCTTACACATGATGTGTGGGTTGGCCATACTGAGTAGATGATCCCTTTTGGTTTTGGTGGAGGTCAAAGGTCATTTGAGGTTATCAGAGGGTAAACTGTATAAACCATGTAAACACGATATCTACAGAAGTGTAACTGTGGAGAATCTCATATTTAGCTTGTGGATTTCCCATACTGACCAGGTGATCCCATGGGTTTTGGTGCAGGTTAACTTCATTTAGAAGTCACTGGGGTTCTTAAGTTTAAATTCATGTCAACTCCTGTATCTCAAAAAGAAACTGTGAGGGATCTCTTACTTTGCATGTACGTTGCTAATATTCAGTAGTTGTTCCCTAATTTTTGGGGAGGTCAAAGGTCAGTAGAGGTTACCAGAGGTCAAACTCTTGTCAACACTCTGTCTTGAGGTAACTTTGGGATCTCATACTTATGTGTATTGCCCATATTGCATAGATGATTCCTATCAGTTTTTGCATCTTGTGTTTTAAGAGGAGATAAAAGGTCATTTTGCAGTCAAAAGCTTATGAACATGTTTCAGGAAAATAATTATAATAAGTCTCATACTTGCCATGTGAGGAATTCATGTTAGTTATAATATAGCCATATGGCAAGGAATCGCAAAGTCTTTTGGCTTTCTGGTTCAAATCATCTTACAGCATTTTTTTTTCAAAGAATGACCTGCGAACATTCTTTCTCTCTGTCGACCTTTTCATTGACAGCGACCTCTTCTCAAAGGTCTTGAATTGTACACACTGCCAACGTCAACCATCATCACTACCTACCACAATATACTGGCTCAGGTAAAAACCTAATTGTTTTTAAATTTAGTGCTCTACTTTTTATAAATCCCGAAGTCATTTCTTTGCTGTAGTAAACTTATTGCGCCAGGTAGCCGGATAGGTTTCTTAACCATGATTGGACATTAGGAGAGTTACCACTGACATGCAGATACAGCATCACGAAATGTGTCTGATTTATTTATTTATCTTTTTTGCCTTCAGAAAAATTGAAATGTCAGGATGTTAGTGGCAGTTTGCCTGCCATGCAACACTGTTTGTCTTCCTCAAGGCTGTCTGAGAAAAGAATTTTCTGGGTCCACTTTCTCTAAACTAAGTTATTGCAACATTGGCCTTGTAGACACCTACCAGCATTGATTGTCATAATCAAGTACCCTGTGGTAATCGCAAGAACGCTGATGATGCTTGCTGAAAACCTAGTATTTCTTGACTACAGAAAACTAAATCGTCCACGTGTCGCAAGATGACTTTGCTGAACTTTTAAGTGAAGTTGTCTCTTGGCCAAAATATCTCAAATTGTGATTCTAGTGTTTTACAGAATTGTGGTCATTTACAAACAAAATGTATTTGTTTTTCATGCGTCAACAGGTTTTCTTTTGCTGTCAATGCCGCCGTGGTATTCTGATGCAGCTAGGCCTGCATACGTCCTCCTTTCATGGTATCCCGTGCAACATCTGCCATGAGATTTTCCAATGAGGCTTTATGTCAATGAATAAATGACACTAAATAACAGTATCACAACTGTATTGCATTCAGCAAGAGAAAAGCTGGGGGAGTAATCAACTACAGAATTAGAAAGTCAAATAAATATCCACACTTTGGTCTCCCATTTTAGTTTTTTCTTCATCTCCATCCAGAACTGGTCGAGTGGATACCTTGATTCCTCCTCTGGATTCCTCTCTCAGACTCTGCTCGATTTCTTGTCCACGAACCTACACCAGCAGAGAAAGTGTTTTCCTGTTTCTCAGTTGGCGATGGCCCTTCAGGTTTACCGAGGAGAGCTCTGTGAGGAAAATGAACAAAGTAAATACAATATCCTACAAGTGGAGGGAAGAGCAGATCAGAATTAATTTGACAAAGTGACATTGATTTAAATATTATTGAAATTATGATAAATGGAATTCATATGAATGAAAAGTAGGTTTGCTATTGAAGAGTGTCCTTTTTCAAATCCTGTGACAGACAGTTGTCAACAGCTAGATTTGTTTCGGCTCTAAGAGTTTGAATTTTTAATGAATCGCTTAATGGTCAGGAATTTCTTTGTAAAATTCTGGAAAATCTTGCCATTAAGTAAACTCCCCAAGTATGCATTTTGCACTGTAGATAAAATTGTAGATTTAGGTTGTTATTAAGTACTTGAGTGCTAAGTTTTATACCGACTTTTTGTGGTCGAAGGCAGTAATGGTTAGGTCTGGGCTATCCTCTCTGTTCTTAGCACGGTTGTTGTGGTAATAGGTGTTTGATAGGTAATAGATTGTACCATTGCTGTAAGAATGTGTGTCAGTATTCTATTCTGAAGGTGATTTGTGCTACGAGGATAGGTTGTATACGTCTGGGCTATCCTATCCATTCATTGCATGGTTGATATGACGTATGAATTACAAGATGGTACCATTACTTCATGAATGTGTCGCAGAATACTCAGGAGGTTTTTCATGTGATTATCTGCTGTTAGGACGGTTACTTATACATCTCTTCCTGCATGTATACAATGAATTGTATTACAATGGAAGAAAACAGTGAAACACGAGAAACGAAAGAAGAATAACTGATAACTGCTTTTATTTTATAGGTCGATCCCACAACTGTTCGAAAGAGGAGTGGATTTCAGGTGTGGTGAATGAATTGATCGAGAGAAGTTTACTCCATCCAGTTAGAGGCGGAAACAGCAACTGCAGTACCGGTAAGGTTCCTCAATTCTTTTGTTTTCTTAGGGATTAATGTCCACAGGGATTAGAAGGATCAATCCATATCTGTTGTCACTGGAAGTAGAGGTCATATGTACAGAGATTAAAATTATTATCCAGCAGCCCTAGCACTGGTTTGAAAGCTCATCTGCGAGGGTCATAGCCACAGCGGGCGGCCCGCCCAGGGCTAGTGACTCCCACCCAACACCCGCCATCTGTTCATGTCTCACCGCCCAGCACAAACTTCACAAAGTGTAGTAAATATGAGAAGTAAATATAACATTTGAAGGTTTTGTGAGCAGTTTCCCATAAGTCTTTATGAGACGTAGAGCACTCTTTGGGGGCCCCAGACCCATGCTGGGGACATGTTGCAACAGAACCCTGTGAGGACCCCTGGTACTACTTTCTGGACCCCACCAGAAGTGGTTGGTTACATTGCTTGGAACCCAGCACTAAAGTTTAGCAAGCTACCGTGCTTGTCTGAATAGACGTTTAAGCGATTAGCCAACTTTTCTTCTGCTTAGATGGAGATGGTTAGTAGTCTCTGCAGAAGTTTATTGATGAATTAGCACCTTTGTTAGTAGGAAAATGTGATTAAATATATCAGGATACAAGAAGAAAATAGCTAGTTAATGCACTGTATGCTGCAACTTTTAAATTGAACAATGCATTAATGTAAGCAAGATATAAGTATAGCCACTCTTGAACATATCCCAGCAAGTTGTGGAGAATTGAAATAGACCACAGTAAGCATTACTGGGACATTGATTTTTGCGTTGGATCAGTCAGACGTGAAGTTTCACCGAGATGCGTGTAAAAGAGTTAATTTTATTCTGAGCAGTCAAGAACTTTATTCAAGTGATTAATTTGTTTAGCAGCTTTGTCGCTCAGCCTGATTTATCTGTTTCATGAGAGAGTTGGCAGGGCAAGAGACACTTCGAGATGATCTCAGCCAAAGCCTGCCGTGAACTCGTTCAGTCGAGTCGAGCACTACTACAGCGATTTCCATAACATTCATCCATTTATTTTCTTGACCTGCTTTTCAACATATCAACTTCGTACGTTGCGCTTCCTGGTTTCTTACAGTTTCAGTTCGTGCATATTTAAACTCAAGTGGTCCTCACTTGTAAAGTTTTCTCTTTGAAATTAATCCAAAGAATTTTCTTTCACAGGTAGCTTACAGAGTTAAGGGAATAATATTGATTTCATTAATGTATGCAACTTGCCAGTCTCATTAATCCGTAATCAGTTGCGATGTGCAAAAAGTTTCTTTTATTGACAGAAATCAATCTCTTCTTAAAGATGTATGTTCTCTCATGTTCCATTGAAGATGATACTGTGTTCAGTTTCTTCTCTTTTGTAACTCTGAGAGCGACATAATTAGCATTTGCATCATATGTTCTGTGAGAGGCAATGAACTCAGCCTGCATACACTTACAGGTATCAGCTGGAATCTCGAGTATTTCATTCCTGCTGGCAAAGGCAGGGAACAGTTGAAATTTTGGTATCATAACACAGTGAATGTTTAGATATCTCTTTTGCACATAAAGATAGGTGAAAATGGATTTCTAACTAAAGTATGGAATCTATCGCTGAAAATAACCACCTGCTTTTTTGTTTTTTATTTCTCTGCAGGGACCCGTTCTTCTCCGTCACAACTTTACTCTGAGGTGAGTGAGGAGTGCCCCTTCCCGGAGGTCACAGTTTATTCAATGTCGGAGCCACAGTCAGATTACGTAGACTCTTCTGATGCCGCTTGTAGTCCTCCAAAGCCTCCACTAGCAATTCCTAACGTCAGGACGATCCTAAGTCACCTGCTGACAGAAACTACAGATAATAACAATGGTGAAGAACAGATTGGAGGAGAAGGGAAAACTGAGGGACAGTCACACGATGTAGCTGGTAGAACAGGTATGGATGCCCTTAAGGCAGAAGAACAGCCACTGGAAGGCGGTAATGAACGGACAGATGAGCTTTTGTCTCGTTGCGAAGATGCGGAGGATCCTGAGACAGTTTGCCAGGGTGTTGTGGGGAGTGGTGGTGGTGATGCTATCAGTGACCGGGTAGGAATGAATGGTGCTGTTAGTTGTCATAAAAAGGAGCACAGTATTGTTCGAGAACAGCAGGGTGGACCAATACCTGATCAGGAAACAGAACCAAAGTCAACCACAAAACCAGGAAGGTACTTTGATGACAATCAGCCGGCTGTGAGGCCAAAAGAACGTTCGGTGCCGTCTTTCAACCAGAAGAGGGAATTCCCCTCGGACTATTGGCAGGAGAAGGCAGAAGGACGACATACCTCTGAGGTCAACTTCAAACATGGTGACAGTCGTGGAAGAAAGCCAGAGGGAGAAACTGATGATCAAAACGATGATGTAAATCACCCGGATCTGCCAACTCCTCCACATTCAGAGGATTTCAGCTCTCTCAGCGACGTATTCACCGAGTTAGAGGAAAAGTCAAATCTTTATCGTCTTTCCCTCCCACTGCATATGCAGTCAGATGGTTTGCAGCTCAATGGTCTCGGAGAGGGTATGTCAAATATCGACGTATTACTAACGATACTGAAGAGTCGCAGGAGGTATGACAGAGGGGCAAGGGAATTCTTGCGCAGCTTTGGTCAAGTTAAACGTCACCCATTTTCATTCTGCTGTTAAAGTACTGACATCTTTTCCCCTATCTTTCTTTTTCTTTTGGTTTTTTTTTGAAGTCCTTCCTTGTGCCATCAGTGGATTCAAACACATGTCCCATTTCTAAGCTTGTGAATTTCTTTCATTTTTTTAATTTTCTCTAAAATTTTTGCACTTAATGATTATTATTTTCTTGAAATGTTTTGATGACTAGTTATTGATATGACCAATATGTATTCATTACCAAAAACTGAAATCAACTTATTATATACTTCTAGGGGCAGATTTATACAGTACTAAGGATGGTGAAGTCAAATGAATTTATTATTTGGAGAGATAAGCTTATTGCTTGTATGGGAAATTTGTGAATTATCTTTCATATTACTTATATTAATAAAAAAAAACATACTAAACTTCTCCATACATCACACGATCAATAAATGTGGAATTTTTCTTTATGGTTACAGCTACTTTTCTTATATTCAGATTCCTACCCTTTGAAGGAATACTTGCCTGCAGTAAAGAATAAGGCAGGAGATTGTCACCTCCCGATACCACTTCTTTGTATGAATCCTGATGCCACACTCATTGCACTTGATTTTGACCCACAATTTCAGGTCAAGTTATAAGGGTTTCTTTTATACTGATTTCAATTCATATAGTCTGCAAGATAATATGACATTTGTAACGGAAGAAACATCGTGTGATACGTAACTTGTGAGATAATTTTGACATGAGACGGAAAATATCTTTCAAATTGGTGCCATTTAGATGTGTAATGCATCTACCTCCACACACCATTTTAAAGCCCTCCCAAGCATACTGCAATCATTTTAGTTGCCACAGGAACTGACAGCAAAGTGTGTGTCTGTGTGTCTGTGATTGCGAACTTTGAGTAAAAATTTTATGGGAAGTGACTGCTTTGAAAGACCTTTATTAATGGAATCCTCTTGAGACAGAACATAATGTATCCTACTGGTATGAATATGCAAGTTGTATTTTTTTTTAAATATGAATGATTGAAGATTTGAATGGTTAATTTCTTCAAGCAAGTTTAAAATCGAATATTTGAACGGCTAATTTTTTTTTAAGAGTCGATGTGAGAAAGGCTTTCAATGTGCTATGCGTCAACTTAAAATCGTCTTGCTTTGGTTTTTACAGCTACCTGTAATGCTGGAAGTCAGTTTTGATTATATGCAAAGTACTTTTAACAGGTTTACAAATTGACCAAAAGTCAGCATGTGGGGGTTCCTCTGTAGTTTCATTGAAAACACTACAAAGTTTACTACAACTCTCTCAGCTCCATCACAGTCTGCCAAACTATTACAACTCTTTCTGAAAAGTATCTAATCTTTATGCCATTTTCTAATAGACCTCAATATCATCAAGTTTGCCCAAGTTTTGTGGGATAAAATTTTCCAAGTACCCTCTATTGTTTTGCTGCAGTCCCTTTTTTCTCTCTCTTTTTTTTTTCTATCTACTGTTGTGAACAAAAGTTAGCTACTGTATGCAGTCCTAAATTGGAAAAGAATGGAAAGATTCCACATGATCAGTTAATACTAAACAGCACATTTTGTTTTTTTTTTTCCCTTCGGCGGGGTGGATGTTGAACTATTTTGTATTACCCAACCGAGTGAAATAAGCACGTTTTGGTATCTTTGATCTAAATTTCAACTGGTTTTTCTTCCTTACTTGCTCATTTTTACATTCATGAATTGGAAAATGACATTCGTGTCTTCAATGAATGGTAAGTAGCAGTTACCAACTTCATTGTCTCACGTCTTGATGCTTTTTTTTTTAAAAAAAAGTGAGTTTATCATAACATTTTACATTTTGGAGCAATTTGGAAGTATCTTTCACACATGCAATCAATTGATTTCTCTCTTCACCATTTTCCTCTTTTATCCAGTACAAGAACATCTCCTTAAAAAAGTTGTGGCTTACTTTGTTACAGTGCAAATTGATGTAAATGTCAATCAATTTCTGCATCAAATTTAGTTTTTGACACTTAAAGCCATCTTGAAGGGGTTTTATTTTTGTGACTTTGAATAAATTATTTATTCATTCCCTGAAAGTAACCCAGGATTTGCATGTAGCTAAATGCAAGTTGTTGTAAAGTAGGTCAGACAGGTTCTATCTTTCAGCGATTCCTAAGGGTAGACCTCACAGAGTTTCATAGTTGGAATGCTGAGTTTTGACTGAATAACCAGAAACATTTTGAAAGGTGATCCTTCATCATCAAGTTATATTTGAAACCTTGATTTTGATGAAAATTCTGTGACCCTTTTTTGATTTGCACATGGAATATTTTCATTAATTGTGGCAGTTATGAGCTGTGTTATGCAATATTGTGTCTGCAGTTGATGTCGCAGGACTGATCATTTACTCGTTTTCTACCTGACGTACATGCAGCTGGTTTAAATTAAAATGGTAGCTTTGAGGCAAATTAATCCATTCTCATAGAAACTCTTCAAATATTCATATATATATAAATATATTTTAATACATATTGATCATATATTTTTCATACATTGCTAAAACGTGTACAATACGGTAGAAAAATATGTGAATTGTTTTTTAATTTGCACATGGTTTTGCAAGGAAATGTGGTTATCACAATAAAGGACGGTACGTTTCCTCGTTAAATTGCAGCATTAGCAAAGTTCATTTGCTTTTGTAATTAGTGTTCCTTTGAATTCCAGCTTTAATGATGTTCCACAGCCATTCAGGTGTTCAGTCATCTTTAAGCCTCTTCCTTTCTCCTGTTAAGCACCATTACAGTCATGATTGTTTTTCTCCGATTAGCAAACCATTTTGTATCCGTCTATCTGCTGAGGCGTGATGTACCTTCAGAGGAAGTGAGCATACCTTCGTCGATTATTTAGGAATATGTTTTTATGGCTTGCTGCTTCCCTTTATTGCAAAGTTTTTCCACATGAGAAACCCTGTTTTGTGCCGAATGTGGGGGGGGGGGGGAAGCATACAACTTTGCCGGTGGCCAGAATAACTAACAGTCTTTGATAGTGTTTTATGGGTGTCATTGAACTTCACCATCAGCGCTGTTCAGACTGAACACAGTGATGCATATAGGGAGGAAACAAACAGTCTAAAAACATTGAAGGGTTCAGAAACGTTCTGTAAGGATGAGATTCAAAGAGTAGATGTAGTAGACATTTTTTTTTTTTTTCCGGCTTATTTTTGCTGCTTATCTTTAAGGTCTTTCTAATTTGTTATCATTGCAGCAATGTTCACTTGTTATTGTTTCTGCGGTCTTATCAATCTATAGAATCCTGCTGATCCATTGCGTCTTAGTGTTTCAATTTATATAACTGTTCCAATTGTGTTTAGTGGCTATGTTCATCCTATTTTCCAATTCTATCTTTAGTGTGTTGTGTTCATCCTGTTGTTTCCATTGTGCCTTTAGTTGGTTTCGCATATCCTGCTGTCCCCATTGTGTCTTAGTGTGTTCATTTATCTGACTGTGCCAATTGCATCGTCAGTGTTTATGTTCGTCCTACTTTCCAATTGTGTCTTTAGCTGGCTTTGTTCATCCTGCTGACCCCATTGTGTACTAGTGTGGTAATTTAGCTCACTCTTGTAATTGTGTCTTCAGTGGCTATGTTCATCCTACTTTCCAATTGTGTCTTTAGTGTGTTATGTTCGTCCTGTTGTTTCCATTGTGTATTTCATTGGTTTTGTTCATCCTGCTGTCCCCATTTTGTCTTAGTGTGTTAATTTATCTTACTGTTCCAATTGTGTCTGTAGTGGTATATATATCATTCTGTTTTTCCAATTGTGTCTTAAGTGTGTTATGCTCATCCTACTGTTTCCATTCTGTCTTAGTGTGTTAAGTTCATCCTCATGTTCACATTGTGTCTTCAGCAGTTATGTTTATCCTTCTTTCCAAAATTCTTTAGAGTGTGTTAAGATCATCCTGTTGTTTACATTACATTCCAGTGGTTACCTTCATCTTGTTGTTCCAATTGTGTTTAGTGTGTTAAGTTCATCTTACTTTCCCAATTGTGTCTTAGTTGTGTTCAGTCCATCTTGCGTTGCCATTGTGTCTTTACTCTTTTAAGTTTGTCCTCCTATTCCCATGTCTTTAGTGATTATGCTTATTCTGCTGTTCCCATCCTGCATTTAGTGGTCGTGCCCATTCTTTTCCCGTCCATTGTCTCATAAAGTATGCCATAATAATGGACAGGTACACATTGTAGAACACACGTCAAACTTCGAGCCCTGCAAAACTTCGCACACCCCTAAAAATAAGTCCGAAAATGAAATGGCCTAAGCAGCTTAACAAAGTTTTGACTGTCATACCTTGTAATGAATTAAAGAAAGTTGGAACGCTGCTTAATGAATCGTCCTTGCCTGGTTAGTCAACTTTACTACGGTACTTCATTTGCTTAGGAGAGGCCAGTCTAGGCCCCAGCAACCCTATTCACAGTCGTCGTCTACTGTTACGAATTTTCAAGTCATGATTTTGACCTTTCAGTAGACTCGTTATCACCATTGTGGTCACTAACCTGTTCATATGTGATTGCTGTAAGTTTACGCACATCTTTTGTTTGAACAGGACTTTTTTCATGTAATGATGGTCATGCTAACGTTTACGAGGTGCACGAAGTTTGGCAGGTTTACATCGTACCTTTAACTCGAGAAAGTATTGGTTAAAATAAGAGATTGCAAGGTACATTTTCAACCATATAAGGTCAAATGTTACTGAAAAGGTACTTAAAAGTTGCTGTAGAATTTGATTATTAGATGCATAGGGATGTTGAATTTCCAGCAGCTAGAAATTGTAAGGCCTTTGTGTTAGATGTGCTAGATGTTAGATGTTAGATTTATCCATCCTTGCTGCAAAAATAAGACATTTTTTCAGTTGAATTTTCAGTTCAATGCAGAATTTTCTCAGTGACGTGTATTTCAGCTATATTGAAGGCAAACAAGTGTACATCTTCTATTGCTTTTACTCTTTGAAATGGGTACTACTGAAGTTTTTCGTTGTTCTGAATTTGATCCCAGTCTTAGAATGTGTATCAACAACACTTGCTTACATTGATATGTTCAGTAAGGACTTCGGGCTGGACATGTCCCTTGGTTCATCTTTAGTTGACAATATACTGGTAGTAGTATGGCATGCCACATAAAATGATGAAAAACATTCAGAGAATTACCCTTGCTGTTTAAAGCGTTCGTATATATGTTTAAACTGTCTCTGTCCAGTGTTTATTAAGTGCTATGGCTTCTATCGTCCGATGTCTGTTTGGTAAGACCAGAATTTCAACTGTTTAAAATCCTCCATCGTGCAATTAATCACAAAGTTGGCTGTTAAAAGTACCGCATTGCAGAAATCAGTATTGTAATCTTATATTTTAGTCAGTTCTTAAAGTGAAACATCATCGCGCTGGTTACTTCTCTTCTGAATATTGTTATTTTGGAGAGAATATCATTAATCATCTCACCTATTTGATGACGTGTCTGTACTTCCATCTCAACTCCTCCAGTGCCCCACCAAGGTGCAAATTTACCTTATCTCTTAAGCTCTGGTACGCGGAACAAATTCCCGTGAATTAAAACGTGTTTGTACTTTGTCAGTAAGATGCTTTGATAAAAAATCTCAAGAAGCGGGAAATTGTGTGGACTGAGGAACATGATACCACAATTACCACAACATTGAGCAAAGAGTTCGGCGGGAATCCAATTCCAAATCGTAAAGTCAATCATTTACGTTTTGTAAGTTCATATTTTGGTAGACATCAAAGTAAGGGCACGACCGATTCCGCTACATACTTTGTGATCCAACGGTCTTAAAAATCACGAGGATTGCTCTGTAAATTTCATTTGCTTTTGTCACTAGGTAATTTATGTCTCAGCTTTCCCTACGATTTCGTGATTTTTTTTTTTCAAATTTGCTAAATGCTGTTTGCGATTCTCAGCATGAATCGAACATGTATAGTATTGAAATTTTTTTTTTCTTTATTTTGTTCATTCAACGAAGCAATTATTTTTGATATTCAGTAATGGAAAAAAAAATTCATCTGCGATAATCTACGTTCAATATTGATCTGAAATACTGCTGGTGATTGGCAATATTTGTTCAAGCAGTTTTGAATGCATTTGCTTTACGTGTGCGTGTAACATTCTCGTGTTTTCTATTCCAAATAAAATAAATTTGTCAAAGAAGAGCAACTATATAGCTCTTGATTTGCCACCTTCAAATGGGACTGCTTAGTTGGTAAGAACTGAACTTTAATGTTTCAGTTACTACACACATGTATTACGTTTGTCACCTACGCCGTTGTTCTTTATGAGGATATTTATTCATTCCACGTGTTTCGTTGTCAATTTGTGCGAAAGAGCATACAATATGCAGCAAATATACAACAAAAATGAAAATGATTAGTACGGATTTTGTTCGCATTATTTCCCTCATTATTAAATTTGTTCTTAGTCGCAAGCATGATCATATACCACATAATGCTAGGATTATTTCAAGTCTCTCTGCATGACGAATCCAGCTTGAAGAAGGAGAAGAAAAAGAAGAAAGGAAAAGGGGTTTAACAAAGAACAGCAACGCTTGTTTTTTTTTTATTACTGTAGGCTCTACCGTCTTCTCAGACTCGGCTAAATAATTTAGGTTGTTGCGTACTGGCTCTACATTTTTGAAAAAGGACATCCACACTAGAAACCCGGCACAAAATCACCCTTTGCATTACAAAAAAGTGAAAAAAAGAAAGAAAAAAGATTCACACACACAGACAGAAAGAATACAACAAATAGGGCGTGTGAAAGTTAATCCCGGCGTTACAAATTGGCAACAAATTCGTAGACAAAGGTTTGTATTTAATCCATTGGTAATACCTGCATTGCATTGTGATAGCTGTACGGGGAACGGATCGTCTCATGAACCGAGGGTCTCAGAATTCGTTACGTCACTCCCGCCATTATAAAGGAGAAGGAAAGTCAGGACTTTAGACAATATTAAATGCAGTGGCGGCGCTACGGGGGGGGGGGGGGGGGACATGAGGAGGCATTTGCCCCTCCAGATTGTTTCCTTGCCCCCACCCCCAGGTTCCCCCAGTTGCTCTCTCACCCTTGCCAATCAGATCTTGTACTCATCCAAAATTAATTTAGTCACAAAACTATGTACTGGCATTGGACTGAATAAGAACGGCTTCCGGGGAACCATGATTGATAAATGCCTAATTTATGTTGCACAGGCTGCCAGTTTTCATGTCATGCCCGTAGCCACTTCAACAGTAGGCCAGCCTGGTCAGACCAATTTTCTCTGGAATGTATATCGTCCAGCGTAAGGGAAGGGCGGGTAGTTGGTTGTTTTCCTAAATATAGGAATGTCGTTGTTTCCCTAAATATAGGAATGGAATGGAAGTGTATGTAGCCTGTGTGTGTGTGTGTGTGTGTGTGTGTGTACTCGGTGGTGCCGCGTAAATGTGAGATGGTACTCCTAAAGAGTACTCCCAAAAAGTTGGGAACCTTGGAGTACGGTCAACTGAAAAATAGATAATGTAAAAATAAATAATATACCTATCTTGGGGCTTAACTTTCCACCCAGAGATATGCTAAAACCTCAGAACTTCCGGGGCTTCGCCCCTGGACCCCACCAGGGGCCCTAAGGCGGATCACTGGACCCCACCCGCAAGGACTCACCCTTCGCGCTCGGTTTCTTTGCCCCCCCAACATTTTCCTCTGCCCTCAGTTTGCCCCCCCCCCCCAAGTCTGACATTCTGGCGCCGCCACTGATTAAATGAGAGACTGACATTGGGTAAACACCATCAAATTTAATGTAAATATGTCGCTTAATATTTACCAAGATACGGTATTTTGAATGTTCATAAGAATTAATCAGGGAGCTGCCATTTTGAGCTTGTGATAGTATCTCCGGACCATATGCGATTGAAAAGCTTTTGTTTTTCTTTATATTTCATTGTCAATATATTTCAAACAGTTACGCATTGACTCAAATCAGCGTATCATTGAATGATACACCTCAGTAATTCAACACAAATTTAAAGAAAACAATGAGATACATCAAAATTCCTGCTATCAGTGGTTATGTGACGTCATTATTCGACTTCGACCTGCTCAAGTTGGCTTACATTAAACTCAGACAAAAATGGAAGCACCGTTCTCTGAATTTCAAAAGTGTGTAACTTGGATAGGAAACAATATCGCTGAATGAAACATTGGGAAGATGTTTGTCAACCACTTCTGCTTCATTTTGATGGATATATATTTCCAGGGTTTCCTTCTCCTTCACACAGTGTATGCAATGCAACGAATGTGCTCATACCACTCATGAGCCGATCTAGAGACCGGAAACTTTATCATTCCATTTTATTCTCCTTAAAGTAGTTTCCAAGGTGAAAAAAAAATCTTAAAATTTGCACATTCTGTGCCCTTGACTAACGAAAAAGCTCATGAACTAGACTATGAGAAATATAGACCAAGATTTAGGTACCATCTCTCCCCTGTACTTGATTGATTTATTAACTTGCGCCACAATTTACCTTAACTCAAGTACCGGCATCTTTTCTTTCAGTGATACTTGTAGGGATTGCACGGTGTACTTTTTCCTGCCGCTTTAATTGACCGTAAAAGTATGCAAATCATCAGTAAATGAACTCTGTGTTTCGAAGAACTTAGCAAATCGCTTTCACTTGAATGACTAAAACAAATCAAAGACTCACAAACATTGCTAAGAACTACCCTTTATTTGATTTTGAAAGCGGTTCCAGGCGAAGACGTTCGTACAATTTCCGGCAGCAAGAAATCGCAGGATAGTCTCTATAGAGATCAAAGCAAACATTACTTGCTCCTCGTGATGAGAATATAAGGGCCAGTATGTTTACACACATACGAATAAAAACTCCGTGACCACCTGTTAACTTAATCAGAGAAAGATTGAGAATAACTGAAAACGCTCAAAAGACAAACCAAAAACAATATTCGGGATTTAGTGAGTGCAAATATTATCTATTTGATAAAAGCAATCCAAATTATCACCACTTTCCCACAAATTTTAATTTTCTCATTAATTGACAAATTATTGTGGACATGAGATCCCTATTTCACTTCTGGGCAGCTGCAGCCTAGGACACCCCGGTAGTGCCGTTTCCAGCTATCCGGGTGGTTTGCAAAGCCGAAGCTTTTCTTGTACGCCACTCGCTACCTAGTGGCGCTTCGCTTAAATAGTCCTGTCAGCGGAGAGGCATGGACGTCAATCCTGGGGTGTGGGAGCAGGGTACATGTCCTCCCACATTTCGATAGGTGGGGGACGTAATATCACATGTCCCCCACATTTCGTTAATAAGAAATGTTTTAGCTCACTCTTTGAATGGTAGGGGAACATTGTAACAAAATATCGCGCACATGTTTTGGTGAGTGACAGATGTAATCACTGACTGCGTGACCATGCAGTTTAGGTGTTCATGTACCAAGGTTAGACTCATCTACACATCCCAACTGCCAACATTTGCGCGCTTCTCGCGCAGTGGTTTCTTTGCCGTGTTATGTTAACGGAAAAAAAAAATAAGGGATTGACGCACGTTCCCTCCGTATAAATACACTAACAAAATTTCAAATAACCGGAGGTAAAAAATGTGTTGTGAACATGTATTTCAATAAATTGTCAATGTGCACCCAGGAGCGTGGAGACCGGGGGAGGTCCCACCTCAAAAAGAAACTCAGAGCCACGATAGTCGAAAAATCTGAAATACCAGTTAGAATTTTTCATATTTCAGTCTAGCACATTACGTGATGTGCTAGATGCCAAATATGGTACCGGATTGTGAGGTTACCTTATAAATGAAAAAAAAAAATTCTCATTAAATCTGATTTTTCACTTGAACTTCTCATATTTCAGTCTAGGAGTGAGGATAGAAAGTCTGACAAACCAGTTGAAATATTCATATCTCATTCTAGCATGTTTTATGACTCCAATAGAAGACAAGTATTGACACTAGATTGCATCTTAGTTTGGGGACACCTTCTCCATTACAACCCTCTCACAGATCTAGACCAACCATCACTCTTCTCATGCTTCCCTACCTATCAAAATACTATTGTATAGCATCTTCTTCAATGTGGCTGTCGCTTTCAAAAGTTGTCGGTGCAAGAACGAGTCCTACTCTGTCATGCAATCATCGACGGTTGTAGCAAACTAATAAACACCTGTAATGACAGTAAAAATAGTTCAAGCAGCTTTTCTGGAACCATAATTTCGCCGTGAAAAATTGACAGCAAAGTATTGCACCAGATATTGTTTAAGGTCACCTGCTAGTAGTTCTCAAAAAGAAAAAAGCCTGTTATTGTTAGAAAGTAAAAAATCTTGAATGAACTTTTCAGAAAATTACAAAAGCATGAATATTTTAGAAGAGAGCAAGTAGTACAAGTTTTGAAGAGAATGATGTTTTTTCTCATTAATTTAGAAATTGCAGACATGAGAACCCATGGTGGGGGGGGGGGTGTAAAACAAAAAATTTTCAGGTACGCTCCCGTTAACCGATGGTCCTGGCGCTCAAAAGACTTTTGCCCTCTGGCGAGATCCCCACCCTACCTGAAAACCCTGGATAGAAATTTCCACGTATATATTTCTCGTAGATGCGCTAACTCACTGTCGTCCTCCGTTTAGATGGTAATCCCGCTCATTAATAAGTAACAAACAAATTCGGACAACAATCTCCCCCCTACCCCTCAAAAAAAGAAAAAAAGAGAGAAAATTTTCAGGGGTCCCTAAGCCTTTATGCTAAGCCTCAAATATTTGCAAAGTACTAAAAAAAATGAAAGAGTATACGTAATTCATTATGATTCTTCTATCACCTTAACCCCCATCTAATATGTATTTACCGTACCTTTTTTCATAGGTTGATTTTTTTTACATGAACTGAAGAATCGCAAACATGATATCCCTATTTCAGCGCTGGGTATATGAAGCTTAGGACGACGGGGAAATAACATTTCCGACCATCTGGAAAAATTTCCTAGTACTCTCTGCGTCGACCGATGGTGGCTCGCCGTTTAGATAGTCCTGTCGCACATGCCCTCAGTCCAGCCTCCGTCCTCGGACAAGCGCCCCGAATTATCCTTTCATAGACTTCAACAATATGTACCTTCAGTCACTAGACCCTGCCGACCCCCACCTGTCGACTTAATCATCAAATTTATCATTTGTCTTAACGTATTCAATGTCTGACCGGTTTTTGCGCTTTCAATATCCCTCGACGAGACAGGATCGCTTATTCAAATGCTAATTTGCTTCTGCAAATATCTCATAGCTTTCTGGGTTGTTTCTTCTGATTACGTTACCCCAGACCCCAAGGGAAAACCTATTGGACCTGTCCAATATACGAAAAGCCATCACAAACTGCAGTGCGTAGACCCCTGCTAGGGCACCTTTAATCACTCAGACCTGTCAGTTAGTCAAACACGTCCCCAGCCCCAACATTTCAATTTTGCAGTGACGCCCCTGTGGAGAGGTAGGCGACAGAATATTTTATGTGCACCCCGCCCCACATACCTTTTATTTCCTCCTGGCTTAAGCTGTGTATTGTATCGATGTATTATTGGGTCTTTATTGCAAATATTCCCGTACTTGGTCAACCATTTTCTCCATTAAACGACTTGACTCTGGTTAATATTTTTGAATGATCCCGTGGAGACAGAAATCTCTATTTTTTTTAATTGATCAGAAGTTTGATCTAAGACTTCTCTCCTATAAATTAATGAGTAGATTCAGGTCATTTAGATTTACCACGGTGGTACGGTCGTTTTTGTTTCTCTTTTTTAGATATAGAGAAAAAAAAATAAGAGAAGTGTGTGGAGAGGGTGATATGCTGCCATACCTTCCGCGACCACATGTAAATGCAATGATACACGAAGAAAGAAAAAAAAATGAAACTTGGTGTAGACTGGACTGGTGTAGACTGGTCGAGGAATGGTACCCTGTTCCCTAATCATAATTTGTCCCCCCCCCCAAAATTGACTTGAATTATTTACGCCACATTTATCTGTAGGGGGTGGTGTGGGGATTGAAATAAACAGAAAACGTGAGCTCGAGAATGCCATTTCCGGTGATTTGAGGTGTTTTCAGGCAGAAACTTCGGGTATGCTTTGCGCGAAATGAAAGTCGCACGCCAACTGATGATGCCGCTCCGCTGAGATAGGACACGCAGCCGACCGTAAGATTTCTTTTCCTTGCGCCGAGGTTAAAATCTTTTTCAAGCTTTACGTCGGAAACGAACGAACAAACGCAATTTAATAGGGGCAAATATTATCTATTTGATAAACAAGCAATCCAAGTTATTATCACTTTTTCATACTTTGATAATTTTCTCAGTAATTGAGAAAATGCAGACTTGAGATCCATATTTCAAGGCTGGGTGGATGCAGCTTAGAACATCCAGGAAGTGCCGTTTCTGGCTACCTTGGCGGTTTGCAAAGCCAAACATTTGCTAGTACGCTCCGTGCCAAACTATAAGGGTGCTCCTCTGAAAGTCGCGGAAACGCGCTTGATGTCCCACCGCATATGTGTGGCAATATGTTCTCCCCCATAAAAACTGGCGGCGTCCTCCTTGAAAAAAGTCTGTTATCTAAAAAAAATTGGGCTTGTGATGTGCTAATTCCTTCGCCAAGGCACGTATTTTCGTCAAACGTTTTCCCGCATGGCACGACCCTGACGCTGTGCTTAAATAGTATCAAAGAAAGCTTACTGTGAAGCTTTCAGTTTGGTCCACCCCCAACCGTGTAATAATAGCTGAATGAACATTACCTATTACAAAAAAATCTGGAAAACTTATAATTCAGAAAGTTGATTATTCTCCCAGGGCAGGAATTACGTTATCATCATATTCTTCCCAACCCACTCAGGCCTAGATGCTCATTCGATTAGTCCACAAGGTACGTCCCCTATCCCATATTTGTTGACTAGTTCTGTTAATCTTGCGAACTGTAACTACCTACGACGTTCTAAATTTCACAGCAAATTCTGCCCCCCCCCCCTTAACATCTCCTTGTCACGGATAGACGTCCATGTATGATGTCAGGCTATCACATCATAGAGTTAACTAATGTATGAACCGACCGTATGTCAGTCGCAAGTGTGCAAGAGGTTTTTTTTTTAAGACTATTAATACCGAAACAACGGGCTAATCGCTTGAGCTAATTTTCTCTCCTCAAGTACACGGTTATTGAATGAATACAGACACTATATAGAACTATGACTATGAACTAAGAAGCGGATTATCTCAAGTGTTGATGGTTCGAATTAATCACTTGTATGATTAATTCGAACCACTGTGTGCTTCTGGAAAGCAATACCGATCCATGATAGGTTACCGTATATAATGTTCATGGAGAGCAAAAATAAAGAAAAGGTGAAACTTACTGATAAGGCCTACATATTTATGTTACAGTTTACTGTATCTGTAATTCAACGGATGATGCATTTACATTGGTGGCAAATGGTAAAAATACCTCAGAGAGATGCGACGAACAAACAGCTGTTCAAAAGAGGCGTGGAGAGTGAGGCGGAGGTGGAGAGTGGGCATAAGGTGTGAACTCCTTCAGGGACAAATTACCAAACAAAATGAAATCTTAATGAAATGTATTTCTGATCAAACTGTAAGTAATTTTTTCTTAAGGACATATATCTCATTAACTGGAAACGGATTCCAGGAAATGCCCTTATATACACAGTTTAGAATAAAAACAACATTCAATGAATGTTTTTTTTTTTGAACAAGAACAAAACAGTGAACGTTGGACGTTGAATGTTGTTTCCGTTTGGCAAATCATGGGGCACACCATTTATAACAGGGCAGTAGCAATCGAACGAACACTTATCGGTAGCAAGTGGGTGAATATTTACTAAGACATAACTTCGGCTTAGTGGATAAGCCATAGCCTGATAAATTACAAGATATTGGAATACTTAATGAAGTGTCCACTAGTCTTCTACATCTTGTCATAGTGAAGAATTCTGTTAGAATTTGCTCGGTAAGAACCAATATGTTGTTTTAGGAGCCCCAATGCCGGTTTGAAATTACCAACCGACCCTTTAGTATACCTCAAACTCTCCTCTCGAAGGGTTTGTTTTGGGAATATCAATGCAGTAGAAGCATATCCTATAATTGTTTCAAAGATTAGAGTACCCTTGTTATTTTTGTCAAGTTGTGTTGCGGTTTTTGTGACTTTTCAAACATAACCCTTGTTTACAAAACAAGGGTTACAAAAAAAATTACCTTCTTTTGTGTTTCAATTAACACGACCCTCGAAAGTTTCCAAATGCTTCAGTGAAAGATCATTGTGCAGGTAAATAGATGTGTTGCATCGGTGTGGTAAAGTAATGTTTTTTTTTTTAAATTGAATAGCATTTTGCAATACTTTATCACCTCATCATGCAATACGGCGTCCACTCACCATCTTAAGTGACGACCAATTATCCCAGTATTAGTTTTACGACCATCATCCGTCATCGTCCATCAGGCTGTATGGAATGATAGACTGGTCATCATAGGGTTGGTTCTCTCATGGGTTCATGGTTAAAATGATAAGGTCGACGCGAGATCTCACCCGGTAGTATAGTATGCAGGTACCTCTTCTTCGGAATCAGTTACTGATTTTTCGATGGGGATAAAGAGACTAGAAAAGGGAAATAATGGAATAGCGTCTGCCGCCCTTGGGCAACTACGAAGGAACGCCGGGCTTACAGATGAACAATCAGATAACCAAAAACTTGTTTGCTGTTTAAGTTAGTGGAGATCTAAAACTAGTGAAGCCATTTGAAAGACTGTTTGGAAAAGTCGCGAAAAGCTGAAAGAAGATAGGTTGTGAATGTGACTCCGATCTGAACTTTGTGATTATTTGAAACTGAGAAGACTGAACATTTCTTGCGGGATTTTAAATTATATTTTAAGGGACATCATCCCCCGACATAGCTTCAGTCGTAAGATCTGAAGGCTGCACGAAGATGTAGTCACGTTCCAAACGTATACACCGATTTTGAGAGGAGAAAATCGGGATTAGGGCCATTTGGAGATGTTTAAAAGTAACTTTGCTGTTTGTATCTCTTCATATGAGATATCCCACATATCTTCAGCGTATGATTTATTAGGCCTACACTGTTTCATATATGATTATATGTTCGTATACGGGTTCTTGTCTATACTGACCGGCAAACAAGCAAGTGTTGCCCATTCAATACCTCAAGCTATTGTAAGAGGAAGCAACAACTGGTTAAATCAGATGATGCCAGACCTGATTTTCGGTCAATTAAGCGTTGCTGTATGTGTCAATTTAATGTGATTTTTCACAAAAAATTCTCTTAACCTACTTCTGCAGTTCCCCGAAGGGAAGACAGAAAGAGATGTCCGATTGGAATTGAAAAAAAAAAAAAGAATAATGACTAAATTATAGTCCTTTTGTTCTTGGAACCCTACATTTAACGACATCCGTGGCCGCCAGGAACATCTTTTGAGCCCATATACATCAGTGACACGCTGATGATTTCAGAGGTGGAGCTGGCAGGGGGCCCTACTGGGTTTAACACTAGGGTGTGTCTTTCTCTTGAGGATGTGTCATTTACATGGTGCAATTAGTACAATGTAATAACGGTCTCGTCCCAATAATATAATGTAGGGGGATGAGATATTGTAGTTGCTTTGGGGTTAGACGGTATTATGACTCTCCTAGGTGCCATAGCAACAGTTGCTGTGGTAACATTATGTGTAGTTGATATTTGATACATGGGGGCTCTAACCTGGTAAGGTACTTAAGGAGACCCGGAACACGATGGGGGTCAAAATGTGTGAAGATGTGTGTCTGGGTGCATGCTTGTGTATGTTCCAAAGTAAATTTCAATTTCACAAGTTTGCGTCCGCAAATTATATGTATTTTGATAACTAATAACTTATTAGATCTTTGCTTTTCCATTCAATATGACTTAATATTTCAACATACATGCAACCATGTTTGGGTGAAGCTTATGTGTAATGACCAGTGGCGGATCCAGGATTTGGCAGAAGGGGGGGGGGGGCAGCAGGACAATGGTTGATCGCCGTCTTGTGCGTGAGGTCCATTGGGAAATTTTTGCTAATGTAGGGTGGGCTAAATGCAAAATGGTTGCTCCATCTGATGCTAGATTTGGATTAGATATATCTTTAAGAATTCTCACTTTTTAAGTAATGATTCTACTTTTTCATGTTTCTGGGTGAAATATTCATTCGTAAACCTTTTCTGGGTAATTGAGATTCTATTCCACCTTTCGCAGTCATTGCACCTCAGCCCAGGTCATAGTGATTTGTATAAAAGACAGATCTTTGGGGAGGGGTGAAAGGGAAGGGGGAACATTTTTTGCTAACGTAGAGTGGACTAGATGCAAAATGGTGCTACATTTGATGCTCGATTTGAATTGAATATTTCTTCAGGAAAATCTTTTTTTTTTCAGCGTGGTTTTATCTTTTCATCTTCCTTGGGGATTCTACCATTCTTAGACGGTTCCATGTAATTCTTTTTTCTTCTTTTATTTTTCAACCTGGCACATCCTTCTCATCACAGCCTACACTCCTGCCCAGGTCATAGAGATTTGAAGAAACCACATGATCTTTGGGGAGGTTTCTAAGTTGAGGGGGTTTCCCTTCCCCCGTAAAGTTTTCTTTAACGAACATGTCTCACTTTATACAAAATGCTGAAATTGTTTGTGATTTTTCATACAGATGACTGATAGAAAATGTAAATTGTCTCAGTTTGTTGCTTTGATGTTCTTGATATTTTGCCATCAGAGAGTGCAGAGAGGTTGATAATGCATGCCATGAGCCTACTAGTCAAACAAGTTAAAAAAAACTTAGGACGTCCAATAGTAAATGAAAGTAGTGAAACCAATATCAGTGTTTTAGTATGGGCTATTCTTTAAACTGTGTCACTGTTCCTGTCACTGACTTTGTCGCAAATAATGCAATGTAGAGAGTAAAATCTCCTTGACAGCTTAATTTTGTAACAAAGCTATATGTGTATGAAATGTTTTTCTCTTACTCTATGTCTGTCAACTGCAGTCATTCTATGTTGAAGTTCTCCATTGCATTGGTTTCAAATTGATGGTTCCACATAGCAGATTGTAATTTCTTGTATGAGTTAGCTCTTTTAGATCACCCAGAATTTCCATCCAAATCAATTGCTTGACCTCGAACAAGACACTAACGGTACAGCGAGGTGTGGCTAAAAAGCCTGAACTTGTGAAAAACTATAATTGAAGTCTCTTGAAAGTGGAAAGCAGTTTTCTGTGGGCCTGGTTACCCTGCTAATAGACTGAAGCTAGCAATCCAATATAGTGCTTATGAATAACCACAGAGGATAATACTCCTGGTAATGTCCCGAGCTGGCCCAAGTTATACTGTGGTACATATGAGCCATAATATTACCAGTGAGGGTGCCAAAATTGTGGATAACCGAGTTAAATAACTCTTCATGGGAGCACTAATATTTGAGGTTAAACAATAACGAACAAAGTATCACCGGCGCATCACATGGGCCTAGTGTGCAAATTGGATGAGGCTTTTTACTGTTTTATGAAACTGGAAAAATTCAAAAAGTTCAAGATTTTCAAAGCGGATCGCCACCATCAATTGGCAAAAATAATGTGGATAAAAATATCCCTTAGATCTTTGGAGATAACAATTCCCACTCTCTGTAAGTAAGCCTCTGGAAAAAAAGAAGTGACCGAATGAGGAAGTCATGTCCGAACATTTGAAACACGATACAGTGTTATACGGAAATAAAGTATGCCTGCTCGATAATTGTGCATCCAGTATTTGGACTAGTATTTGGCGGGGGGGGGGGGGGGGGTGGGAATTTTAGGAAAAATATAGCGACGCGTCCGTGCACCGTCATTTAGTGAGTATCGTACAGAATTATTTGTATAAAAGTAAAGATTAAAACACCGAAAAACACACCCCTTGCATTGCGGTTACGTTGGTAACATTCTTTACTTTCGCTTTAATTTACGAACTATTCTTGTAATCAATGGTATACTGGGTGGAAAATGGGTGTACAACACCAAGCCGTGTCCCGAATTCACAAGATGGCCTGACCGGGCTTTCAAGCCCGGTACCAGGTACAACTGTTTTCATCATAGTAAAACATAAGTAGTACATTTTATTTTCCATTTTTTCACTCTTTATCTTCATTTTTTTTTTTCAAGGGATGACCGGGACCATGGCCCCCTTGTGCCCCTGTCTACCAGAGTGTTGTCCTATACGTGGAGTTTCATACTTCTTTTCTGGGTTTCACTCCTTTTGAGCGAAATCCATGTGCCAGAAAACGATCCACAATTGGATAAATCCAATATAGAAATGTGCAACGGATCTTAAACAAACACATTTTCCATGCATTCCTGTTTTTACGTCTACGTTGGAGTTAATTTACACCATTAATTTTCACGAGGATCAATTGGTGGTTTATCTCCCTCAAGGATTTGGTGAATACGTGGCCTGGACTATAATCCTTGCGCCAGGGTACCTTCTAATCAAAGACAAAATCTCGACTTAGATTACGTCAGTCTTACGTCAGATGAATACATCCACCATATAGTCCCCTCCAGGTTTGGAACACAATTTATAAAAGGTAAGCTATTTTCAAACGTGGCTTAAACCTCTTCCAGATTGCTCTATTTTAGATTTAAAATTGTGACATTTATTGAGGGCATAACCCAGATCTGTGAGATTGATTCAATTGTTTCAACATGTTGTTAATCTCACAATTGTAAATGGACCTACAATCTCAAAATTGTAAGTTGGATGGCAAGTCAACTGCAGATAGGAATCAAACTTAAAAAAGGTACAAAAAAACTGAAAAATTCACATATTTACTTGACCAGAAAGTTTTCATCTAGACAGTACACTTTCTGAACCACAGTAACCCCCGTGTTTTTTCTCTCTGTTCTTGATGGGCCCAACGGAAGTGTCTGTTGATATTCGAGGATCTGGCTCTGCTTTCAAGACGAATACTGTATTCAACCTCCGGTAGTACAATAAGGTGATTTAACTTTCGTGAATATATTCCAGATATATATTCTCGCTCCTGCCACTTCCAGCACCGTTTCCATCTGCATTACTACAGTTGAATAGTGCAGGTGAGAAAATATACATAAACGTTTCAAAATGTTCTACATGTTTGCAAAGATATCGTATGGATACATTTGGTAAATTGATTTCAAAATTACTTCTTTTTTAAACTTAATGGTAAATCAGTTTACAGCAATTTGTTTTAAAAACATAGCACTGTGGCACACGTTTACGTCATTTCATATCCAATTATCATGTCCCAAGTAATGAATATAGGAAGATGATTAACCACCTTTACCCACGTCGGTTATGTAAGCCGCCAGCTGAACCAATTGCCAAATAACCCATTAATGGTCCTACTGGAATTTGGGTGTTTTGTTACCCAACAGTTTAGCAGGAGGCATGCGTACCCGGCAGTTTTTACAGTGTTTGTGCCTACGACTATATGCGTCAGATGATATTTCCTCATATGTTACAATCAACAAACTTACAGGTAGCAATGACAATACTGCAATCATAACGAAGAGAAAGAGACAGAGAAAAAAACATTTCAGCCATAACCATTTCAGTCTTTAGTTATAGAATTCTTTACCGACTACATAATGGAACGTACCAAAAAGCTATACTATTTGACACAAAATTACGAACTAAGAATTATTTTCTCGATAGATCGAGTCCATAAAGGGACGTAATTCCTGTGTCCTTACCAAAGGGAACCCATATGGCTGTGTATATTTCATCTCTGAATCAATGCAATTTGATTTCTTGAAACTCAAAGAATGATAAAGTCGATGACGTCACGAAATCTCAGGCATCGCCGCTAGAGTTATGCGGTGACCTCATGACTTAAAAAAAACAGCACTAGATTTTTGCACTGTGTAGGATATGATTAGATGGATAACTTTAATGTTAAGGCATATTTATGACAAAAGGTGCAATGTAGGCCTATTTAATAACAAAATAGCTGGGTATTTAGGTGCATAAATGTACTTTCCGGATTTTTGTAGTTTGCTTCACTGCATGAAACTCAACATTCCCAACATTCTTACGACCAGGAAGCTGTAATTTAGGAGATACATAGAACTGTTTACTTTATGCTGACATTGTTAACTACCTAAATTCTACCTCACCCCCTTTTCGGTAGCCTCACCTTTCTTAATATCTATGACTTAAATCTGCATCATGTGGGGATGTTTATTTTTAACTGGCTACATAATAGAACCCCATCAATGTTTAGAGATCTTTTTAGCTCCGTTGTACTCGTTATCTCTACCTCAGTGGTGAACCGGTGAAGCAGCTTTCTATACCCTTATGTAGATTGGCTTAGGTCTTCGTAACTCAGTCTTAGATTTTAGGGCTGAGCAAAACTCTCCAGAGGTTGCTAAGTGTAGAACTGTATTGAGTTTTAAAAGAATGCTAAAAGTCTATTTCACTGCAGGCTACCTTTGATTTTCTTTTCCTTTAATTTTCTGGTGTATTTTCTAGTGATTGTTTTTTCTCTTCATGTTTGTTTCTCTACCTTTTAATGATGCTTTCATATTGTTCCTTATCTTTACTGTTGTTGAGAAGTGTCAACCTCCTCAAGCTCCTAGAAGTTTCAGTTGCCTCTCCTCAACCTCATCTCATCATCTGGTATATTACCTTCCTTTTTTCACAATATGTACCGTTCTTTGTTACTGATCGTATTTAAGTCACTATGATATTGCCATTAAATTTGATCTGAGACTAAAATAAAGTTACACTGAAGTTATCTCTATCTCATTAACTTTTATTTGGTGTGAGGAGACTTTCAATTCATAAGCGATGAGTACAGCTTAGGATAAACTTACACTATGTCTGATTCATCCGATATTTAGTTGGTACCCATGACCTGATGCCCTAAAGACCCAAAACCTTTGCACACCTGCTCATTCCATATGAAAAGGACAATGTTTTGATCCGGAGGTTGTTGCCAACCGTCAAACCAGGATCACTGACTGATAAAAATCAAAACGACTATCTTAGTTTTATCTTAGTTTTCAGAATCAAGATACACTTGTGGATAAGGGTGTAAGGCAAAGAGTTCGTCATAGTTTGTGTAATTTTTCAATTTTCGCAAACTTTTGCAAGTTGGAGACAGTGCACCCATGCATGTTCAGCGAGTTACACAGCACCGGCAGACTGGTCTACTATGAAAGGCGTTGCAAAGCGTTGCAAGTTGAAAAGTAATTTTCAAAAGTAGCCACTGTCAATAATATAACTATGGACAAAATTGTCCGATGTAATTTACGATGTAGGAGACGACATTTTGGCTACTGAATCCGTAAAATGGTGGACAAAGGAGATGACCTTGACGGCAACTTATTGAATGCAAAAGGAAGGAGTTTCCGTTGTATCTCCTCCTAAATTGCAGATTCTTTTACTATTCACAATAAACAATAAATGCACATGAATGATGATCTTAGTAAGTATTATAAAACAAAAAATCTGCACTGTCATTTATTTTAGATGACTAACAGGCCATGATGTTTTGTTACGGCTAAGGAAACCTACAGCATGTTCCCACAATGCCTGAGTTGAGAAAATTGGATTTACCCAGTCTTCTGGCTGTTTCTTAATTTATCGTAGTGACGTTGGTTTACCTCCAGAAGGCGCAATGAAATGTCTCAAAAGAAGGATAAAGTTTGGTCGTTAAGTTTCTTTTCATTAACTGGAATTGGACTTGCGACGTGGGTATTGCTTGTATCTAATTAGTGACAGAACAAGATGCATTTAAAGTTTTTTACACGGACACTGTGGGATAATAAGATAGCATGCTACTTGTACACAACAACAACAACAACATAAACTCATTTTTAGTATATCTATGTACCAGTGTATGTGTGGGATTATAAAAATAAATTATATATTTGTGTAAACATGAGAAATCTTTGCCTAGCGCCCAACACCTTCCAGATAAAAATGCACAGAAATGTTCATTGATGAAATGATGGCAACGATTCCGTGGAAACTGTTTCAGAGACTGAATGTCTTGGTTTCCATATACCTCATTGTATCAGGAAATTATATCGGTGGTTGCTGAGTGATATGCCAGCTTACTTGCAACTGTATCATGTAGAAAGACTGGAGATTTTTGTGCAATTCAGTCTGTGAAATAGTTTCCACCAAATCGTCCTAAAAGCAACGAGTATGGTTCTCAATCATGTTCAACCTAATTCGTGTAAAAAAGAATGTAAAAAAAAAATGTAAAAGTTGCATTGTCTACATGAAAACAGATAATGACAGGTATACTATCCTGGTTCGAGGACATCTTTAGTTTTTATACTTTGTTATAATTTTTATTATGTTTGTAATATGTTCTAAATACAAAAAGATTCTTGATCGTTCATCAAAGCAATATGCAATTCAGGTACGCATTGGCCAACTAAGTCTGAACATCACCCAAATCCATGGACTAACATCCTGGGGTCATATGCGGGTTTTCGTTTTTTTTTTTTAGAGAATTAATCATAAAACATTCTTTAAATTGTTTTTATGTCTTGTCAAGGAATTATGTTTTAATAGTTAGGCAAAATATTTTTTAAAGTTATTAGTTTCAAAGTCATAAAAGCGTAACAGAGAGGTATTGTAATGAGTTTTTGCATGATCAATTTGATCGCTGAAACCGTTACTTTGGAGTCTATGGTGTGATTTTCAACCAAGCTACGGTACTACGGATACGTGCTGTGGGTTCAGAGTAGCAGCTGTTGTGAGTCTCTTTACTGCGTCCGTAAAGTTAGCCGGAAACATGAATACAGTAATAGGAATTTTTAAACTGCAGAGAGAGTGTAATTCCACCGGCAATTTTCCGAAGGAAATATCATAAAGTATGTTTAAATTTCAGGGGTACACCCACCAGACACAGGAAAGGGAAAACCGACAAGGAATGAACGGAAGTCCACAGGCTGATTTACGTCACAGTGCGCACGTCTCCTGTAGATGACACTTTTCTACGAGAGACAAAAAAGTTGCTTATGTAGGGCGTTTGTTGACCCTGATTTTTACAACGCAGTGTTACCTTCAAAAATCGCGCAAAGAATCAAGAGCGAGTTGCATGACCTTGACAAAGAAACAGTAAGCAAAACAACTCAGTGAACATACTCGGACGTGATAATTTGTAAGAATCTGCCAGATATTCTGAAATTTACATAATAGCATTTACTGATCCAGGGGTACGCTCACTGTCGTATCGATTATGCCTTATTCAATTTTGGATAGCCTTCCTCTTGGCTTCAAGTTTTCCATTGCCTCCACGTGCGTCTCTCCTCGTATCCTTGGCATACATTTGAACAACCGGCCCGGATAGATCATTAGCGGCGATGAGAGCCTCCCCGTGTCAGTCAAGTTTCCTGATATAGGTTTCAAGGGCACAGTGCATTCGACAGAAAATACATACATTAGATGAATTTATATGAATATCTCATTTTGAGATTCAAGTCTCTCACCGCTCTTGAATAAGAAGGTATACCGTTCTTTGTCATTGGCTTCGATCTCTTATTATACCCCATACTGTCCCTAATTTCTTAATCAAGAATGCCAAAGGTCAGGACTTGTTCTGACTGGCTAGTTTTCAGAATCGACCAATTTAAATAGCCACTTAATTTGAACGAGTAAACTGCACCTGAATGCCATGGGTAACCAATGCTTCAGTACAGAATATGTTCATTCCAAATTCATTCCGCAACCGTCACTCCTCAAAGAAGGGGTGGCTGCACGGGGGGGGGGGGGGGGGAACTCTTTTTACTATTCGAGACTAGCTTTGATGCAGCCGTCTTTATCTGGTGAGGAATGTAGGGGCAATATGTATCAGTACTGTGTATCATGACACTATGGCGCCGAGCGTCGCCTTCTATTGGCTTTTAGCATACCGAGAACCTCTCATACTGAGGGAAATATAGCACTTCCTAGTCCCTCTGGCCTTGTGAATTTCAGCTAAATGTTCTATATTTTTGGTCATGGGAGGGGGCGGGGGGGGGGGGAATTTGACAAAGGGATGAAGAAGGGGAAAAGCAATATTGCACTCTCTGAACTGAGCACCACCATCGCTTGGCGCGTGATGTCCTGAGAGATTTTTCATAAATATGCCTCTCAGATTGCAGGAAATCTCACTCTCTAGTCTCCAGGCCTGATGAATTTCAGTTCAGTATTTCTTACTTTGTTTTTACTTTTTCACTCTTTTTCGTACTATTTTGGGAATTCATGTTTGGAAATGAACACTTTAACCATAAAAGATTGATTTATTTTTCTTTCACTTTTTAAGGTGGCTGAGTGGTGAAAGAGTGGGGGCTATATCTTGATTCAGCTCCCTGGTTGAACCTTCCTCTAAAGGCAATCAATGAGTTATCTTGTCTGTTAAAAGAGGTGGTAAACTATACTCACAGAGAGAAAATATTCTCAACAGCTCAACTACTTGAAATATGTAATTCAAGCCAGCAGCTTAAGTCTACGACCTGTATTTTCTTCTTAAATGAGGTGGTAAACTATACTCACAGAGAGAAAATATTCTCAACAGCTCAACTGCTTGAAATATGTAATTCAAGCCAGCAGTTTAAGTCTACGACCTGTATTTTCTTCTTAAAGGAAAAAGTTCCTTGAGCACAGTCTCTTATGGCAGGCCAAATGCCCAGTAATTCGACCATGTTCATCAAATTTCCTCACCCACAAAATCGATAAACCTGGTTTATCAATTCGATAAGCCTGGTTTATCAATTCGATAAACTTGGAAACTTTGATTATCGGTTGATAAACCAGGTTTATCACTTCAGTGGGTGATAAACTTGGTTTATCGAATTGATAAAGCAAGAATATCAAATTGACAAAGCTAGATTATCAAATTGATGTCTTATGGGTCTTATCTGGCTGATCAGTTGATCAACTTATTTTATTCACACCGAGTGTAATTGGGGTCCAGTAATTCGAAAACCCCTTTTTACCGGTCGGTAAACATGGTTTATTGGTCGATAAATAAGGTTAAGTGAATTATCGGGCATTTGGCTTGCAATACTATCCGAGGCTAAGACCCTCCAATCAATACTTGGAATGATCCTTACCTTTCTCACGTGCCTTAACAATCATTTCTCGTCTTTGCATTTGTTGCTGGAAATTTTTAATCGTTCGTTTTTTATTGGTTGGTTTTCCCAAAGTGTAGTACTAACGATTATCAGATGAATGGCGCAGTGGTTATTGGTCTATAAGTGCGCTTGTGTGTTAACGTATAATGTGTTTCAACAGTCATATCATGGGGCTATGTTAGCTCCATGATCATATATGCTTCTGTTAACCTCCCCTCTCTCCAGCAGGAACCCAATCGATTAAGTGAATTGCAATGTTACCTCAAAACGGAACTTGGGTATGTCATGTAAGGAAGCATGTAATATATAGAACACATGGCATTGCATACATAGAACACATTGAACGGATGATTCGCTTCTCCATGTACTGGAGATACATAGATCCTTAAGTTGGGCCAACTCTCACTCTCGATATCGCGAGACAATGTAATCCATTAGTCCTTGGCAGTGTCGTAGCTAGGTTATTTTCCAGAGGGGGCAAAGGTATGAAATTTCAACAAAACTCCCCCTGTCAATGTGTATGTATTACATATGAAATATGCAAAATTTACAAGTATAACAATATTACCATGTCATTATGTAATATAACCTGTATTTTAATCTTAAAGGATAACATAGATCAATTAGCAATAACAACTCTTAGCATATTTATATTGGTCAACATTTTTTTTTTGGTAATTCGTTTATTTGTATGTATCAATGCAACTATGAAGTAGTTAAACACCTAACGGTAAATTACTTAGTACAATTATGCATGCTTTGAATAAGTGTGTGAAGCAGAGCAAAGTAGACATGTGTTTTAAATTGTCTGTCGGAATCAGTGATAGTCTTATCAAAAGAAGTCTTACGGCCTTTCACAGGCATTTTTTTTTTGCGATGTCTTACCCTTTCTACCTCGAATGAAGTATTAACACCTACGTCCATTGCTATTTCCTTAGCTCATTTCAGCTTGGATTTAAAGGCATCGTCATTTCTGAGAGCCTTACCTGATCTAATAGTAGACTGGATCATTCTCCCAGCCAGTGCAGTATCTTCTGCACTATTTTGAAGAAAGTTTGACAAGGAAAATGTATTTGACAAAATTCCTTCCCAGATTTCAAGAAGCAAAATCAACTCTAGTCAACTCTAGCATATTTGAGTGAACTAACTGCTTCTGCAACCGCTTGTGGTGTCTTGTCATGCCCAATTGATACGTTCCAGTGCAGAAAGAAGGGCTGAATAATTATGTTTAATAGCTTATACTGCTGAATATTTACAATACCAACGTATTTCACACAAACATTGTAACCTTTTGGTTAACCCTATTTCCCCTCTTTGGGCTTTTTCAAAAATGACTAATCTTGGATGACTCGCCGTTAGAAATGTGTATATTTTCTCTATGGTTCCAAAGAATGTGGCAGTTCGTGTAACATTTGAACATACTCCTGATAAAACCAGATTAAATCTGTAAGCACAGCAATGACCATAGCATGCTAAATAGGCCGCTGACCTGTCCTTACATATCAGTAGCAACGTCACAAGCTTGCATGTGGTCTTATCAGGTTGATGTCGAGGTTTAGTTCTTTTAATAATTCGTTCAGACTGTTAAATAGATCAGCTGATTTAGAACTCTCTATGTCTGTCATTTTTCTGAACCTTTCCTGTAAAAAAGATAACTGATCTTGATGCGAGATGTCAATAGCAAGAATCAATCACAGTCCCATAATATTTTGCCTGATGAACTTCTGAAATGATTTTGCTTAATATATCATCACAAATTACTTTGATTAATTCATTCTGAGACTGGAGAGTAAGGTAGGCTTGATAGCTTTTAACTTCACACAAATGTTTGAACAAGACGGCATCGTACCTGCCCAGTAACTTCGCCAGCTCCGAGAAATTACCATCATTGACCCCTTCTGCTTTTCCTAAACATGAAAATTGTGTTTCCCTGTGACCACGGAAAGGCATGTTTTGCTTGGCAAGAATCAGAACTACATCTTTCAACCTACTTAATACTGCCCTGTTGTGATTTATAAGTAGATATTTGTTCTTGACACACACTAGCACCTCTATCCAACCTGTACTTGCACTGCAACATTGCTTTTACTGCATTACTATGAATGTCACTTTTTTCATGAGATTCAAATGCTTCTGTCGCCTTTTTCCACTTCGAATACCCTCATTTTAGATTTGAAAATGATGAGTCATAGGCAGAACTGTTCCCATTGGCAAACAGCCACCACAGAAAGCAAAATGCGGAATCCTTTTCTGCGGGAGTATACAATCCAGTCACGATATCGAATCATACCATTTTTCATCTTGATGTAATGGTTTCCCCAATTTCATCAAATTTCCCCAAATTATTTTCCGGGGGGGGGGGGGCTGTCCCCAGTGGCTTCGCCGCTGATTCTGGGCTTAATTAAAATTCTTCATTACAGAAGACAGAAACATTCATTGAATGCACTGATCATGTTATATGGCACCCTCCTCCCTCCTCACAGTGCATTTTTTTTATTTTGCAAGTGACGCAATGTTAGTAACATTTCCTTGATGACACCCTCTCGTGCATCCAGCGGCAGTGAGAGTGTTTGGTTATTTTTACACACCCTGCTTTTGAGGTGTGACTTTGTGAAATCATTTGAAAGTGAAATATTTGAATTATTAAAGTGATTGCATTTTACGCTCAACATCAAGCGTAACTGAGGTGATGTGACTTAGGAATCAGAATAATTACTTGTTGTTATATCTTGTTATATCTGTCGACATGGTAGTTTGCGTGAACTTCAGTTAAATGCCATAAACACGTAACGTATGTGACTAGGAACCACTTTCTCTGAAATCGGCATGGTTGTAGTAAGAATTTGCATGTATGTAAATTTAAACATGCACCAAAGGCAAAACTTTTCCCGACTCTCTAAATCTCTAAATCCCTTCCCTACAACACATGTAATGTATCGATTGAGATATTGTTGTTTCTCGATAGTTAGAAGGTATTATTGCTCTCTCAGTTGCCATAGCCACAGTTGCCGTGGTAACATACTGTGTGATTGACATTTGATACATGGGGGGGTCTAACCTGGTATGACATAAAGCTTTTAAAGGCCGGTTCATACTCCAGTATGGCGCATTACAGTATATACAACTATATGACTGATCTATTAAACACACGTGTGCAGAATTTTACCGTATTGTTCGATCATGGAAGACAGGACTATACAGATATCATAAAGACGTTAAACCGTAGCAACCCACAATTGTTCAAGTGTTCGCGTTCTTTATGATACCTGTATGGTCCTGTCTTTCATGATCGTACAATGCGGTAAAAGTCTGCACACTTGCGATCAAAAGGTCACTCTGTTGTCATCAAGCGCAAGCATTAAACATGCAGCGCTTGTGTGGTTCATGTCTGTAACAATCGCCCTACTTCCAATCAGCCAATCAGAGATGTCTATAGCGCGCTACACATTATACAAGTTGAACAAAATTCAACTCAGTGCTGCGCTTTATTTAAGCTGAAATTCACGGGCGCGAAATACTTTTACGATGCATAGATTGTTTTTTTTTTTTAGCAAACGACGGCTGTTTAGCGCTCGCGATGTAGAGTATGAACCGACCCTGACTGTTATGGGGTGGTATACTAGTTCTCTCCATCTAACATGTTAGTTGTACAAGAAGGACGTGACAAAGAATTGGGCAATTGACCATTCCAAGTAAGTGAATGTCAGTCAACATTTAATTTCTCGGCAATGGAACGAGCTATGAAATGGGAGTAAGATGAATGCGAATAATATCCAAACCTCTTAAATATGGTTCCTTGTAATTCTAGACTTGAGGTACACTTACAACTGTGTCCTCTGTGCTTCGCTAAGTTTGATTAGCAAATTGCAATGAATCTAGATATGTGGATAAAATCGGGCAAGTTCTCTCAATACTCTATATTCACAAGCTTTCATGGCCGGTAAAAATAGCTAAGGCTACTGATCTTACGTCATTCATACAACTGATCAGTAATCATGTGGGGCCCAGGAATAATGCATGAACGAGGTTCCATAATAATGGGGAGGAATGGGTACTAACTTTATACTCAAATAAAAAATAGCGGAGAAAAACAGTGGCAAGTTGCATTAGTAATCACAAGTTGCCAAAACTCAATGGGAAATTCATTGCAAGTGTTTTGACCCTCGCGCACATTCCTCCTTATTCTGTGTTCCGAAAATCCGTTTTTGTACTTGATAAACATTTATCACTAAATCTTCGCTCCCATCTCCATCAGAAAGTGGTGTTTATCAAATCGATCATAACAGATGATTAATTCATTTGCATAATCAACTGAGCCTGGGGTGAGTTGGCAGCTCGGTTTACCTCATTTACAACGTTCACTCATTAGTCGCAACCCGTGCTAGGCATTCCTTGTATCACTAAAAGAACAATCCATGCAGTACTGATCCATTCTGTACCTTTGAAAGTTTCTTTCTCCTTTTGAGCTATCCGTTTCATATCTTGTTTCAATTCATCTCTGTTCCCAAACCCCGGATCAAGAGCGTCCATTTTGATATTGAAAATTTCTTATTGGTTTAGCAATCCATGACTTGTAGTTGGCATACCTCTTAACACGTTCTCGAGGGATCACAATGTCTATACAAACATGTCTACAATATGTGTCTGCTTACCTCACAACATACCGTCACTGTTCACTGCTGTATATAATCACAAATAAATATATGTATTTTTTTAAAAACGTATTTTGATTACTCAACATTGACAGTGACGTAGCATCACTTATTCCATAGTGCTTAAATATTTCAATGTACTACGAGGCGGTCATCATGCGCCTAAGCGATGTCGTGGCACATATATTCTAAATGAAGTTGCCTGGCTTTAACGTTATCCAATCAAAATAGGATGAACTTGGCAGTGAGGAATCCTTAATGGTCTCTCAAAATAAGTCGATGACTCCATGTACTTTTGTGCAAAATCGCTTTAAATGGCTCCGTGTATGTATGCAATGATCGTGTTAACAACGTCTTCATTCCTGGAAATATGATCAACTTGGCATATCTGGGATAAAGAGAGCTATTGACTTTGGTATTCCTCGTACCATTCACTCATTTATTTTCACATCTCTTTGTTCCGGAACTCTAATGATCCTCCCACGCAGGTCCCCAGGGATGAAGAAAGTTTACGTAATTTATACAAATCTGTTTGTTATGCAAAGTAATGATGAAAAGTTTCCGTTCAAACGTCCCCGAGTCTGCAAAATCTGTCTTAGAAGAACATTGAAAAAATAATAATGCGGTAAAAAATGTTTCTCCTATGAGCCATCTGAAAGACATTTATTTCCAGTTGATCACATCCTTGCAAATGTATAAATGTTTTCATAAGAAGGTCTAAGAATGAACGTCTATTGAAGTCGTCGATGTCTACTTTCAAGGCAACGACCCAATTTATGTACTTCAGTTTCCATAGCGAGGGTAATATAGTTCAGTCTCTATGCCAGTTGATTGAAGCCATAGCAACGGTTACCATCGTAACGGTTAGTGGCCCAATCGGGGGACCCTTGTCGGTAAGGTTTCTAGCCTAATGTTCGTGACTGGGGGAGTGGTCAACAGGTGTAAATTTATGATCTTTGTCGATGAGTTTTGGGCTGAGTATATCTGACTTGTGCGTAAACTGCTCATTAACTAAGGAACCGAACATTCTCAAAGGTTGGGAGGCACTACTATTCCATCGAACTCGTGTCTGTCACATACCTTCATTGTGATGCCTGTCATATAAGTTACCTTGTCGTTGTTGTTGGAACAATCCCACTCGATCAGTGTTGATCTTGTTACATATTATACATAGACAAAGGGTTGTTTTCTGCTCCATGTGTGATAAGAAGCAATACTTGTTATGTCTGGCAGATCTTATGGTGTCGCAAAATCATCTTTGTTTATGGAAGTGCTGCACATATTTCTGAGTTAAATCGCTATTGTTCCGGTGTGTGTTATTTGGGGTGTTCTTTTTTATGTTATATACAGTTGTTTTGCAAAAGTGTATACCAGATTGCTCTCACATTTCGGTTGCAGGTTGTCAGAAATTCTTGAGCAAGGAAAGCGTAAAATTTTTAATGTATTATTAGTGGATGTGGAGTGTGACGTACAATTAAATCTCAGTCAGACATAAGACGAGGAGAACAAAACCCTGAGAACATTTTTTATGAAATAGAAAGTATAGATGTTGAGAGACATCTTAACAAAGGTTCATTCAAAAAATATTGCTTCCTTCTCAAGTGATACACATTTGAAACTCAAAGAAGGTACTGCCATTTTTGCCTTGATTGACACTTACATACTTGAGTAAGATGAATTATGATCTCACATAATCTTGATAACAGGAATTGTAATAAATTTGTTGCGTTTTTCTACCTATTATTTTTATAAACGCACATACTCTTGTACACATTTTGTGTTGAATTACTGAGGTATATCATAAAATAATCAACTTGTTAATACTTTGAATCTATTCATTACTGTTAAAGCTGTTTGAAAATAGATTGTAACGAAAACAAAATCTTTTCAATTACAAGTGTTAAGGTTATGTCATTACAATCTCAGCATTCTAGCGTCCTGGTTAATTTTGTGTAAATTTAAATTTATTCTCTTAAATTAATCTCTTGAAAATTAAACAACAAATAGGCGATTGTATTCACTACATATGTTACTTTTTGAATTAACAGTAACATTTCATTGTCCAAAGTTGTCACTTTCGTTCTCCTTTAAGTTGGCTTCCATATTATGATTAGTGTCCGTGTTGTCATGATCCCTTTGCAGTCTATCTGGTGATTACAGTTTTTGATACTTGTGTTATCTCAACAAGATGACTACAAATGTTTTTTGATATTGACGGCATTGCTTGAACTATTGGCGCCAGCACATCTACCATAAGTGTTTCTATGTAGACACGTATGCTCTCCAAGGTCGATGATGTGACAGTATCATATTATTATTCTAACTTTTAACGTAGCGAAATCGTTTACCAAATGCTTACCTTATGTTTATTTATTCGTGGTTTGTCTGGAATGGCTCCTTGAAAATTCCATACTTAATTTCATTGTATTGTCATTTCATTGCAGTATCATGCCGGTATAAATATTATCTTTGATTTGTAGTCGCCAATTAGCTCGATCCACGAGAGGGTGACTCGACATTTGTGGCAGTCATTTAAGCATTTTTAATGCTGTCTTGAAATAAATCTGCAAAATAAGATATTAGCAATAAGTGAAATGAGACATGCAAATGGTATATCTGCATACTTTCAAGACGTGCTTCTCGTGTTTAGACGACATGTGCTGCATATTTGGTGAGCAAACTGAACATTTTATAATTGCGATAAAAACAAAATACACAGTGACAAAATACAAATGACACAAAACATTAGATGATCTTCGCAGCGATACCACTAATAAATGGAAGTGTATAAATATCGTATCTATTGATTAAATGAAAAAGGGAACGATTTTATTACATTTCTGAAGCTGGATAGAGCCCTATAAAGCCAATGAAATCTTTGTGTAGTAGTTCTTGTTAACATGAAGTTGACTGTGACATTTTTATTCACATCATGTTGACGTTGACTTAGGTCTACATCGGTTGGTAACACTCATGGGGGAAGGGGAGGGGGTGACATGTCCCCGACATTTTGTATCTTTGAACTTTTCATATCTCAATCTAGCACACTTTATGACTTCAATAGTAACCAAGTATTGCATTAGATTGCATCTAAGTTTGGGGCTGGGGACACCTCTTCTTTCACAACCCTCTCACAGATCAAGACAGATCATCACTCTTCTCATGCTTTCCCATCTATAAATGTAATCTACAAATGTAATATCTAAAATACTATTGTATGGCATAGATTTCAATATGGCTGTCATTTTCAAAAGTAATCGGTACAAGAACGTGTTCTACTTTGTCATGCAATTATTGACGGTTGCCCCAAACTAATAAACACCTGTAATGAGAAGTAAAATTAGTGGAATAACTTTCGGAAACCATAATTTCACCAGGAAAAAATGACTGCAATAGATGCAAAACATTGCACCAGATTTTGATTAAGGTCACCTGCAAGTTAAAAATTTTTCAAAAAGAAAAAACCTATTATCGCTAGAAAGTAAAAACTGTTGAATGAACTTTTCAGAAAATTACAATAGCATAAATATTCTAGATAAGAGCAATCGAAATAAGTACTAGTTTTGAATAGAATGATGTTTTCCTTATTAATTGAGAAATTGCAGATATCAGAGTCCTATTTCAAGGCTTGGTACATGAAGCCAAGATCACACTGGAAGTACCGTTCCAGACCATGGGGGGAGGGGGGTGTAAAGCCCTACTTGTTTTAGATACTCCAACCGATGGTGGCACTCCGCTTATATAGTCCTGACCAAAGTGCGCGCAAAAGGCTTTTTGCCCTCAGGCCGTGTCCTCAGCCATCCTGGAAACCATGGATAGACGCTTCATATGTGGTATCGATGATGCTTAAGCAAAATATGCCCACAATTATTAGATCTTGTCGTTGCTATGGTAATTTCTGTATACATTCTATTCACATTCATCTTCTGCGTAACCGACGATTTTTTTTTCGAAATTTCGCTGAGGGTTTTGAACCAATCTCCATGAGACGTTTTCTGGAAATTCCCATATAAGTATTTTTCGTAGTTGCGTTAACTCATTGTAGCCCTCCGCTTAGATTGTAAATTAGTAAAAAACACATTGGGGCAAAAATCTCCTCCCTCCCCCAAGAAATATTTTCAGGAGTCCCTACCCCATGCGCTCAGCCCCAAATATTTGCAAGGTACTCAAAAAAAAAATGAAAGAGGATGCATAATTCAGTTTGATACTTGTATCCCTCAACCCGTCTCACATGTATTTGCCCAACCATTTTCTAACTTTTTAGACTGATTTTCTTCTTTTATTTGAATTGAAGGATTGCAGACATGATATCCCCATTTCAAGGCCGGGTACATGCAACTTAGGACGGTCAAGAAATGCCACTTCTGACCATCTGGGAGGTTTGAAAAGCCCACAAGTTTCTTGTACGCTTCGCGCCAACCGATGGTGGCGCTCTGCTTAGATAGTCCTGTCATACATGCCCTCAGCCAGTCTCCATCCTCGGTTAAAACCCTTGAACAAGGGCTCCTGAATTGTCCTTTAATAGACTTTGACAATATATGTGCATTCAATTACTAGACCCTGGCGGCCCGCCCTGTCAATCATCAATTTGATCATTTGTCTTAACATAGGCCTATCCGATATCTGACCAGTTTTGCCCTTTCAGTACCTTTCGAAGATACAGAACCTTCGAAGATACAGAATCCTTCATTCAAATGCTCACGATTCTGTAAATACCTCAAAGCTTCCTGGCTTTTCCTTCCGATCCCATTAATTGACGCCCAAACACCAAGGAAAACCTATTGGACCTATCCAATATACCCAAATCCATCAAAAGGTGCAGTGCGTAGTCCCCTGTTGGGGCTTAATCATTTTTATCTGTCAGTCAACTTACACATGTTCCCCCACATTTCAATTTGGATTAACGCACCTGGCAACACCATATAGACACAAAGTCAAAAAGATACGGCGCTACTCTAGTCAAGAAAATTGATTACAAAACTTTATTAAACATTACAAAGGTGTGGGCACTCATGGTGACAATGTTCCAGCCAACAATTATTGAAGGTAACATTCTCAAGTAAAGAAAAACATCAACTTGTTGGAAATATTCTGTCCAAGTCAGTTTGCTGTTTATCATTATAGTCAACAACACGTGTATTTAAAAAAAAAAAAAAAAAACGTCATGAAACTATAGTACCTCATGCACTATGCATGGTCATAATCTTCGAGTAACACTTACGGTTCCCTCTGGAAATAAATTTTTGAACTGAATTTTTGTTATGGGCCTGACCTTTATCAAAGAATTCGTATGAGGGCAAAGCTGCAGCCAGCAGAAAGCTGGACTAATGTGACGCTAACATCAACCGTAACTGTGACTTCAAATTATTCCAAAGTTGTAATGGATAGATTATCACTGGCGTTCCCACTGTTTCTTTTTTTTGTTTGTTCAATATGAAGCATTTCTTCCGGCATTAGAAAAAAGAACAGAGGTATCTTTGCCCCCGTGAGCAAGTATTGTTGTTTTTCCCATTTATACTTCGTGTTCTTTCTGGTCACATTACGTTTGACTTTTTTTTTTTTGTAATTCAATGTGAAACTTTTGTGGTGGTACAGATTTGGGACGAAGGGGTATTTTCCATCAGGATGCAGCACCGGGAGAGGAATTGTGAATTCTTTGCTGTGCAAAAGTGGGACATTTGATGAGTCTTCTTGTTGGGAGATTATGATGCTTTAATGACTGTCTCATTGTTTATAATTGTAAAAGCCAACACCGACACCTGATTCAGGTAGGATAGGCCATGGAGGTAAGAAGACGAGCAGTAAAATAGGAAAGTCTAACGCTAATCATACATTCCCACCCCAACCCCCCCCCCCCCGTATGATAAATTTCAATTCGTGAGGGATGAGTACGGCTTGGAGTGCCATTTGCTGCTTTCATTTGCTGCCCTATGAAAAGGATTGCATGCAACGTTGGGGCACGAGAGGCCTTTGAAGTACAATCAGTGTTACCGTCTTCAAAGAGTTTCCAAGTCTTACATTGTTCTAGATTCGACGATTTTTGTTCTTCAAAGGTAAAAAGTTTGTTGGTCTAGCTGCTCTCCTGCTGACCATTAGTACGTTTGCGACAGCAGCAAACAGCTGATCTATACACCGCACTGTCGACCAGGCATGCCCAGGACTGTGTTACATCATATGTTACACAAAACAAGAGTAATTGCAATAAGGCTCGAAGACGGATTAATTGCTTTATTCCGCATTAAATGATCCTGCCGGTTACTCTGAGAAAGAGAAAGGAAACCAGCTTAACGGACGCAAATCGGTGGAGGTATTAAGCGTTTTTATAATTTCTCTTACAACAGATAAACAACTCTCTTGTGGTGATTGGAGGCGAGTCCAATCAAATGTACAACTCAAATTTGAAATATGTTTTTATGAAGTTTATGTAATATTGGATAGAATGAACAAAATATTAGCCATCCTGAGCCCCGTTCACACCCTCTTAAGAAAGGGGTTCTTGACGAACTTGACCTCCCCTGGGGGACACAACTTAACAGGGCTTAGCCACCAATGTCTTTTAATCACATCAACAATACCGAATACCCGAAAATTAATGTAATGTAACTTTCGAAACAATATTCAGTTGTCTCTTCCAGACACACCGTTCCATTTCGCACAACACAAACAGGTCTACCAAATTCAAGAATTGCTTGATCTGTTGAGTCAGCATGAATATCTATGGGGCTTTCCCCAACTCAGTTGCGTTCGCCAGAACAGGCAAAATAATAAATTACTTCAAGGTCAGAGTTAATGATATCAAATAGTGTAGTAATGATATGATGTCAAAGGTCAAAGGAGTAGAAAAGAGACGCGCACGATAGCAACAGCCTTTACATGAACGCTTCTTTTGTGAAGTTCATTCCTCAAAAGATGCAGGTTATCCTGCAAACAGTTTACTACTCAAATATTACCACCACACATAGAACACTTTTGAAACCAAAGCATGAAGCGAATTAGTTCAATTTTCAGTGAGTTCTAAAGAGTGGAACAATGATTATGGTGTAACGCCATCAGACTTAAGCAAAGATTTTTGTCTTTATAACCACAAAATGTGCAATTTTTTTCAGATTTTTATAGGGCAAAAACTTCTTAAAAATGTTAAGGCAGAGGATTTCCGAAAATCTGAAAGTACAGATGGAATCAGTCCTTGGAACTTTCTTGCTGAGTTTTGAGGGCCGATTTCGGGCGATACATAGGGAATTTGTTTTAAAAACCTTTCTAGTAAGCCACTCACTAATTGCTGGCGCTTCGCCTAGATGGTTTTCCTACAATTCTTTGCCCCCGCCTATATCATGGCGTGCCATTGTCGTAAAGGTATAATATATTTTTATGCACTGTACTGTACTAATTCAAAGTATGACGACTTCTGGTTAAGGGCCCCTCATTCATGTGCGCGGCCCCACAGAAACAGAATTCTAGTTACGCCTCTAGGTTCCCGTCGAATCTTGTCTACACGTCTACCCCATCTTTCGCGACATACAAACAGCCTTTGTAACGCTACTGGTTCTGACAATTTTGAGAGACGAATATGCGAAAGACTTGAAATAATGTTAAAAATAGCAATGTTCTTTCAAGATAAAACTGACAGCACCATTTCCAGGAGCTTACTTGCCGAGCGTGGAAAGGGCGATTTCGACCGATCTAGGAAATATTACCTTCCTAAGAAGAAGAAGAAGATGTAATGTAATGCTTACTAAAATTTTATAGTCAATTTACTTGATTAGAGTAGCCGTATCTATTTGACTTTGTGTCTAGTGTTAACAACGGATGTAAATCTAATTCAACATCAACCTGATGTGAACAAAAATGTTACAGTCAAATTCATGTCAACAATAACTACTATATAAAAATTTCATTGACTTTATGGGACTTTATCCAGTTTCAGAAGTGTAATAAAATCGTTCCCTCCTTCACTTGATTAATAGATGCAATATGTATACACGTTCGTGTGTTAGTGGTACTGCTGACACGAATAATCTACTGTTTTGTTTCATTTAGTATTTTTTCTCATTATTACAAAATGTTCAGTTTGCTCACCAAATATGCAGCACATGTCGTCTAAACATGAGACGCACGTGTTGAAAGTATGCAGATATACCCTTTGCCATTCTCATTTAACGTTTTGCTAATACCTTATTTTGGAGGTTTATTTCAATACAGCATTGGAAATACTGAAATGATTGCTAAAAATTTCGAGTTACCCTCTCGTGGATTGAGCTAATTGGCGACTATAAATCAAAGATAATATTTATACCGGCATGATACACAATGAAGAAATTAAGTACGGAATTTTCAAGGCAGCCATTTCAGACAAACCACGAAGGAATAAACATAAGTTGAGCATATGATAGATCATTTCGGTTCGTTAAAAGTTTAAGAAAAAGTATATAATATTGCCACATCATCGATCTTGGAGAGCATACGTGTCTACATAGAAATACTTATGGTAAGATGAGCTGGCGCCAATAGTTCAAGCAATGCCGTCAATATCAAAAACATTTGTAGTCATCTTGTTGAGATAACACTCAAATATCAAAAAGCTGTAGTCACCAAGTAGACTGTAGAGGGATCATGACAACACGAATCACAATATGGAAGCCAACTTAAAGGAGAACGAAAGTGAGAACTTTGGACAATGAAATGTTACTGTTAATTAAGAAAGTAACATATGTAGTCAATGCAATCGCCAAATTTCATCTATAGTTGTTGTTTCAATTTTCAAGAGACTAATTTGAAAGTTTACACAAAATTAACCAGGACGCTAGAATACTGAGATTGTAATGACATAACCTTAATACTTGTAATTGAAAAGATTTTGTTTTCGTTACAATCTATTTTCAAGTAGCTTGAACAGTAGTGAATAGATTCAAAGTATTACACTTTGTTACACTTAAAAGAAACACATTTCTGTTATGGAGTTCCTTAACAGTTGCATTGGTATCGCTCTGATTAAAGTATTCCTGTGAGCCAAGTTGATGAACTCGTGCAGATTTGGAGATGGCGTTCTCTAATTGTTCAGAGAATGTAAAAATTAAAACACACGCCTTGACATTACAGTGTGTCCAGTGGAAATATATTCTATCTGAAACGAACTATCGTAGAGCATACGATGGTAAAATGTTGTGTGACATGCTTCTAGAAAAGAGCACCCTTCATTTAGAAGCTGCAGGGTAAGACCCTGAGTGAAAATCCATTGGAATTTTGTTTATATTGTTTATCCTTTTTGAGATGTGACTATTCATAATTGAGTTAGGCTGATATACTGTGTCTTTAGAGAAATGGACTTACTGTGGTAGATATCTTTCTTTTTTCAAGCCCCTGCGTGTATCAGGGTACTACTGTATCCTACTTTGTTCAAAGTGCACAGTAACTGTTTTGTCTTTTATATGTATCGTTGAGCTATCTGAAACATCACTCTCGTCTTAGGTTACTGACTGTCTACCTTCATCGCTAAGTGTTTACGACCTAGACTCCGGTTCACCACTTTTCTTCCATTAACTAGTTTTAAACCAGAGAAAATGCTTAACTTTAAAATTAGAAATTTGCAGGCTGTTATCGCACATGCTTATATTTGTTTCGCAGTCCATGAAGCACAAATGATCCATTCTCTTTTACTGGAAATTTACAAGCAGTGAAGAGAAGAAATGTTTCCTTCGAAGGAACAGTGGAACTGAACATTATGTTTACAAAATACTGAAATTGAAACGTACGTGACTCGTTTCGCTGTAATATAACTTTACAAACTTGGGCCTCTTGATCTTTCTTTGAGCAAAGTTGGTTTTTGTGTATACATGTACCATGAGAACTATGACAGCAGTCATTCTACCTTCAAAGCCACCAGAAAATTTATCTACCTCAGCCTTTGAAAACCCAGATTATGTTGACAATGTGGAGCCGAATTCATTAATCGTGCACATAATTCTATTAGTCACGCTCAAAATGCATACTTCAGTTGGTTTCATATGACGGGCGTTAGATCTCTCAATTTATGAGAGCACGCTACATTCAGTAATACGCCCCACCGGTGCATCAAATTTCACTGATACTCGTCAACTCTTAATTTGCCTTTTTATGGAGGATAGATCATTTATCCTTCTTCTCATGCATCCAATAATATCATAGTCAAGATGTGAAAAATCTTTAAAGGGAAAGTAACAGATTTGAATAAATAACACAAAAACATCATCTGTAACGTGGTGAATAAAAGGCGTCAGTGTATGTATAGGTATACCGGTAATTGTTAGAACCGTCAGTGTTCTTTTGTTTGAAGGAATGAACAAAGTCAGGAACAACATTTAATATCCTCAGTGGTTTACACTTTAACGTTTCTTACGAAAGTTCCAGTTACTTGGAAGCAAAGCTCCCTTTTGTGACTTCGATGCTCGTTGATACAATTCATTTCCCAAATTTCGAAATTGAATAGCAAAGATTTCTGATGACATACTGAGCCAGAGTATAAACATTACTAATAAAAATATCTAATGAAATTAAGCGATTAGTTAAGAAATCTCTTTATCAGTACTCGACTTTCTTTGTTTTCCATTTTTATTCATTCAACATCCCCCTCAATGGAATTTGTTTTCATTTCAATTCACGAACAACTTTGCTATTGTTTTCTCTCGTTGTTATTTGAATCATTCCCGTATCAAGTTTTAAGTAATGTGCGACAAACAAACGTCTTCCAAAATAATGAGCCAAACCAAAATTTATTTCCTTTTTTGTATCTACATGCCAGTTTGTCTCTGTAAACTCCATGCTAGTTTTCATTCATCCTATTTGGACTCAAGAAGGAGTACAAATTAGTACTTTACACCGTACGTAAAACCAAGACTGATATTTATAAAAAAAATAAACCCTACTTCTACAAGAAATATTGCAAAAAAGCGGTACTTTGGCACTTTTTGACTACAGCTTATGCTTCCACCCAAACTCTTACATATACCTTTAAAATATACCTTTAAGATGTGTCTATGCTGCTAACGCGTTTCGTCGATATATGGCCTAATGTCATGGAAGGTCCAGTTGGTGTTGTATATTACTGACCATGATTTCAATATATACGTAACACTGCAAAAAACAACAAAATTCTTCTTTCCTTTTTCAACAGCCAATGTTTTCGGAATCATCAAGGAGGTTCGTAACCGATTCACAAGTAACTACCTTCTACGTTTAAGGCGTATGATATTTCTCCAGTTTACCATTTTTAGTGAAGCAGGCGTAATGTTCAAGTAGAGTGATGTTCTAAGATGGAATAAACGTTGAAATTCCTGAGATTACTTTCCGCAGGGTGGTTTAATGGACAGTGTCAAATTAAGTCACATATTACCTGATAAAAAGAAGTCAGAATTAAGGACTGAATCAATAAGACATTGCAGACGTCTTATATCAGCTTCGGTCTAAACGAAAGCAACAAAAAGATATTTAATTTGAAATGTGCATAGGTATTCAAGGCTAGAGGAGGATTCGAACAAGCTACTTGAAGATCCTTGAAAATCCTCAGACTAGATCTGTCAGCGGCATGATGAGCTATATTATCCCACTTTACGAATTTAGCTTTCCTTTTTTAGCTAATCCATTTTTTTTACTTTATTTTTGTCAATTTACAAATCAGAATCACAGCATCGTAATTGCCTGACACCCTGTACTCCAGGGATCACACCCCATTCTGCATTCGACACCCTTTCCGACATTATATTCCTTCACACTCCACATCAAGTTTGTTCGTCAACTTGATGACACCCATACTCCTTTCGATGATCTTGAACAGTAATCTGTACGTTGCAAACTCATTCTGGAAGCAAATGAAAATTTCTGAAATTCCTTCTCATTCCATCACCAATTCTACAGATGTCTTTCTTTTGCTATGGAACTGTTGGCATCGGTTACCAGTGTCTCTGATGCACAATTTAATTGTCACGCCGGTACGTAAGATATGGTCTTACATCAAGGTACAAAGCAAAATGTGACTTATTATGACTTCACAACGAAGGTGAAGTCTAATGAAAGGGTAATCAACGCTTGGCCGTGTATTAAGTAAAGGATCATGCACGATCAGAGGTTAATGCAAGGTATTCACAAGGGTGCAGCATCCAGCGATAGCATGAACCCTCGAGAGTGCATTATCCTACAGTTAACATACAGGTCCAAAGTTGATAAATCTTCATACATACAAACGAGATTTTGATAAAAAGAAAGGACGAAGAAGAATAGAGTTTGGTTCCGTAATAACCTCATTTTTATTGAGAGGAAACCTCGAGAAAAGGTAAAAAACTTACAACAACAAACTTGCATGGCCAAATCGTTACAGTCAAACATTGCTGTAAGATCACTTTATGGCAGGTTTGGGATCAAGGCCTGTTGACTTTTTTCACGATATAGGGTCTAGGCCTATCAATGGGCCTAAATACATTATTTGTGCTTTGGAGTCCTTTGTCCTCAAGAATATCAATATGGCGGTTGTGTGGAGACCCTTCAAGATGGCGATGGATTGCATTCCTAAGTTCTCCTTACGATTTTATTGCATAAGGAATTGTTTTTGGACTTCTCAGTAGAATCGACAAAGACGGAAAGCTAGCCTAATTCCGGTAGGCTGTAAACTTTTCAAAGGTGTTCAAAATGTGCTGAATGACCTTTCGCGAGACAAAGTTTCGCGAGACATAAACAAACTTAGAGAGGTAAGATTGCCTTATGAAGAATTACTACTGACGTTGTGACTGTGTTGTTGTTACGTAGATTTACTTAGGCCCTAGGTCTAGGTAACGTTAGGAGTCTACCAACATCAAATCAAACGTTATTTCTCTAGTATTACTAGTAATAGTATTAGCCATTGTTTTGTGTAAAATATAGCAGACTGAAAGACACTGTCGATCTACGGTTTTATTGCATCATCCGCCGGTGATTGACCATGGTTTATGCTATTGGTTTATCAGCGGATAGCCTACGGTCACGTGATTGGATAGGCCAATAGGAGTTGAGAAGTCTTCCGAAGTATGTATGAACGGAAGTTATGCCAGAACCTGACTGTGGCCTACGGATATCCTGGTCAGAATTTTGGACTCGGTGTAAACACCAACCTATACATTCTACAGAAAATAACAGCAATTTCACTCTGCAAGAGTGATTTCTCAATTCAAAGATTTTAGAGAGCACGCCAGAAGATGAATTCAACTTTAAATATACTGGTGTTCATATCGATCACTTATTATAAGAAATTGAACAAATACGGTTGAAGAAAAACGGTTGAAGACTCAGTTTTTCATATTATTGAGATAAGTTAGAAATTGTCCATACACGTCATATCAAAATTGTCGTTATTCCCTAAATTCATGCCCAAAATTCAAACTTTCTGAAGTCTACCTCGGTTTGTTGACTACGGATCAAGACTTATATCAGAAAAAAGTAGATAAGTTTTTTTAGGGAGTTAAGGCAAATCTTATGAAGCCCATCATCTCCCAGGGTGAGAAATCAACAACTTAATTTGGTGTGTGTTTTCGTATTATGTCTATAAACTATCTTGTATGAATTACTCAAATGGCATAGTTACAGCTTTCATTGCACCTCACAACTCATAGGAATCTATTGCATGCACGTTCTCTTGCCTGATGGGCATACTTATATTTCATCAACTTAATTTGCAATTATGGTGAGATCTCCTAGAGCAATTTACATACATTTAAATGTATTAGAACTTAGCAAAGTAATACGTCTTTGACGTCTCGATTGAAATTAAACCCATAAAGACTATCTACCCAAAAACAAAATACGGTGGAACATTTTGTCATATCGTATGATTATTAAATTAAAACGTGTTCCCAATTAGTAGATACAAATACAAGGTCACATTATAATTTTATTGAGCTATTAAGAAGTCTACTCGCCTTTCCCTGACATGGAAAATGCAGCATATACAACAGAATGTACTAAATCATCACATTATAGACTTACAGCTCAAGCTATGTCAGTTGCCTTCTGCTGACAAAGAAAGGTTTTTTTTTCTAACAAACCCGTAGCAAAATGTAAGTTTATGTTGTCATGATAATTTCACTGTAAATCCTAAGCTATGATTTCAAAGTGATGTAAAACAACAGCATGTACTGTTACTTTCTTAGCTTGTTGTCACCTCACAGTCACATTATCATGAGATGAAAGGCTCCTACTCAATTTGAGGGTTTTTTCCGTTTCAAGACTTCAATGATGTCCTCTTGGTTGACCATATTGATCATTGACCTAAAAAAGTCTTACCTTTATGTGTTTTCAATTTCTGCAACTCTCAGGAAGTTCTTCCCAAATTTCGCTCACTTACCAAAGAACTTACTCATCTAATATGTGATCCACGAAAGAGGAGAAAAGAGGAAACCAAGACGTCTCAGTTATGCTAATTTATTCGTTCTTTTGCTTGCCATGTGTCATTTACATGCATGTGAATTATGAATTGAGATAATTGCGCCTTAATCCCCTACCCCCAATAATATTAAGATTTTCTAAATATATATATATTCGTTCAGTTTCGTTGATCAAGTTTCACTGCGTTGTTCCCTGACGAAGAACAGACAACTGTCATTTGTGAAGGTGCTGGCATTCCATTTAGAAGTCACAGTCATCGAACTTAGGCAGTTAAAAAACACGCTACGAATGGATTTGGTCAACGAAACAGGTATCATTAACCAATTTATCTGGACAAATGGTGTGGACATGTTAAGTGGTATGGATCTATAAAGTGGAAGTAAGAACATGAGTGACAACTCTTCGAGGTATAACAATACAGATCCAGAATTGCTCTAGCATACTTTTTAAGCTACTCAACATTAAAATAGAACACATTATTTCGCTTTAAAAACAATAGAGCAAAATTTACTCTAAAAAGTGTGTTGAGGGTCCACTCGCAGTAAGAGTGAACTTCATCCCGAATTTAGTGAAAATTCACTCCAAAAAGAGCGATATTTCATGGCATGTGTAATGAATTTTATACATTTAGAGTGACTTTTCACTCCATTCCTGATAAATTCCCCTCTCGCCATATACGAATGGACCATGAGTACATTCTCGTTTACTTCATTGAACTTTCCATCTCATAATGCTTGTATTGGGCGAGATAATCATAGTAGATTAACAAATTTAATCACCCGTAAATATAGCCATCGAAATATATCGTTTCTTACACTTGTTTCAAAATACACAATGTACTTTAAATTAAATACTTTGTCGTAAAATATACTATTATTCAGGTTTTCGGAATGCTTCCTCTTTATGATGTCTGATATTTGTGTCCAATGAGAAAGTGTGTCATTACTTAGATTTCCATTTGTAAGATACTGATACGCAAAAAAAAAAGCAAAAAAAAAAAAAGAAGCAAATTTGGGTATTTAGGCCGTTCGGGGAAGCAACCTCAACGTGATTGATATTTGTGTTTATGAACAGCAGTCACAAAGAAATGGCCACTTTAGCACATTGCGTGCATTAGCTAGATGCGAAGTTTAGAATATACTGCAAGGAGATATCTTTTCCAACTTTGGACTATCGACCGTTTACGTCTCCTGGGGCGACTCGGGGAAAATTCCGTTCAATAATTGGCCCAACGAAATTCGAAAGTCTTCCTTTTTATCAGCTCCAGATAAACTTTGTTAAAATTATTAGGACATTTAGGTGAAATTACCGCCAGACGGTATCAATCTCTCTTATATTTCATTCTCTTGACCATAAAAGAAACTACTGGATTATGGTGAGGGCGAAAACAACTATCGTAAATCAGGCTTAAAATAGACATTGAATGTATCAGTGAAGGACGCACATCAATTAGAATACATCTCTTAATTGATAATAGGCCCGAGTAGCCTTTTGCCATTCATTAAGTCAGTGTTGTCCTGATTTAGGCAACTTATTGAGGCGTAGCCTATACTTTAAAAAATGATTTAGATATACTAACAATGGCAATACCTGCAAGCAAACTGCTATATTTTACATATAAAGTAAATTATTCATCCTCATACGGAAGAGCAGTCACCGTAATTACAATTATATAACCTATATGTAAAGTGCTATGCAAGATAGACGACATGAAAAAAAAAGAAAAAACAACGACAACAACAACGTTAAGCAATTCATTACTGGGTCTCTGAAAAAACACTCAATCACGGAATTATGAATGCAGATTTACGATATAAATAGTGACATTAATAGAAACCAAATATTCACCGTTTTCGTGGAGAGGCACGATTGACACCGCGATAACGTCATATTGAGAAAGATCTACGAAAAGTTGGTTATTGACTATGTTGTGTTTGATAACAGCCTGTTGTTTATTTATATATGAAGTATGAAATGAAGTATACAATGAATGTAACATGAGCAGAAGTAAAGAGGCAGGATGAGTGGAGACGGATCGTGGTGAGAGGGGCTGGGAGAGGAAAGTCTCTCAGTAAGGTTTCTTAGTTTGGTTAAAAGCAAACCATTGCATAGAACCGGTATCGAGAATCGCTGTATTTAAACCGCAGATGACGTTTCTTTTACCTGCACGAAAAGAGAATATTTGCAAGACAAGGGGAAAAATGAGAAAACGCAGACGAGGGATCAATTCTGTTCAACCCATGTTCTGCAAAACCGTAGGTACAAATCGTGGTCAGAACTTCCTTGCGCCTTACAGACGAAGACCGTCTTGCCCCTTCCCCCCACGCTGCAGGAAATTCTTAACAGAAATACTGTGAAGGCTGTGAGCTACAACTGCCACTAAAAAATTTCAGTCCACCATCCAATCCAGCAACAAGGAAACCATACGTAGGAATTCATACATACTAGTAGTAAGTGAATTCAAATACAGGATCAAGGCCGACATGCCCGGTCAATGGCGTCTGTCTGATTTCAAACGGGGATAATCAAGTGGACGTCACAACTCCAGAGGACATCGCATCACCTATAGGGTGTTGACAGGGGCACATTAAAAACCCGGTTCGCTAACCACAATTAACCTCTAAGATACACCAAATACGAAATAGAAACAGACGTTTAAGCCCAATCGACAGCCAAAACGCCAGAACCGGACAGATCTCTATTAGCTGGAGAATCATAGCCATCACCCTAATCTGAGCAATCGTCAATTCAACGACAGTAACGCACTCAGCTCTCAGCACTCATTTGTGAACATCTTCCCCTAGCCCAATATTGCAGAAACCCAGCCAAGTGTACCGAAGTAACCCAGCCCAAGCTGATTCAGTCACCTGCAGAGTGCTACAGAATCAGACCTGTGGGCAATGACTTAAATGTGATCCATGCTGATAATATTGAACGACCATATTGGACTTCTTTCCTATGTCTTGTAGGATATGAAACATATTGGTTAAACAGTGCATTGTTTATTTATTCACAATTTGTGTTTGAGCAGGTAACATAGTGTTGCGTTTTGGCCTGATTGTTAGATTTTTTTATAGTGTTATGTTGTAATACATTTCAAAGAGAAAAGATAATCTTATCAGTCTTTAGACGAAACTAAATATACTATACACAACCTTTCCATTAGTTGTATCAAAGTAATGTAATATGTTTCAAAGTCACATTGGTATAAGGAAAAAGGAAAAAAAAAAAAACAATCCTTAAAGTTGTTTTATCGAATGATGGATTATCTTCTAGCAATGGCAATGTCGTAAATTAAAAAAAAAAAAGCCTTACAGGTTTAGGAGGTCACGTCGAGGTCTCGCTTACTAGTATTGGATCTGGAGGTGTTTTGCAAAGGACAAAAGTGCCCCCTTCCGCCTCTTGTTGCACGACATGGGAATCGCAACAAATTGGAACCTGAAAAGTTTACAAGTCTCTCAGGCAAAGGTGCTTTCGCGGGTAAATTTGTCAACTACTCTCGATGGGTTTATTCCCAGGGGTACCAAACTGATCCAAACAGACTTGATGGAAGGGCACTCGCTTCACTTTGGTCGGATGACTGCTGCGATGTCTTCAGAAGATAAATGTGATATCTGAATTTAAAACAGGGAGCTAAATTAAATTGTTGTTGGAAGACCATAGTCGGGTTGTTTTTCATTAGAGCGTTAAAGGTGGAGTAAGTCTATTCGTGTATCGTTACCGATGACCTACACATCGTCTGCATGGGAAACACTGCTTCAGACAACTATGTCTCACAGAAAGCTCTCGAAAAATTTGTAGTGTCATGTGTGCATGTCGATACCGACATTGAAGTAACATGATGTTAAAGGTGACAATACGATTAAGAGTATGCGTTATACTGAATACCTTGTCGCGAATACCTTATCTAAAAACAAACAGTCTAATCAGGTGGTCTTTGTTTCACGAAAGGGAACCCTTGAAAAGAGAAATTAATGTTTCATTTAAGAAGACGAAGCATGGTCGACCTTATAAAAGGATATAAAATGTCACACACATTGTCTCCTTGATCCAAACTGTGGCTCCATGATTGTATCCCGGCGGTCTCTGCGTAAACCAGTGACCACTGTAATTGACGAATGAAGTAGAACGGCTTTATTAAAAGGTGAAGATGACACACGTCGTTTCCCTACCTTGTCGTCTCATGACTATGGCGTTTTACCTCGTTGAAAATGCAAGATACGTTAACGTGCCCTAGGTGGTAAGATTGATATTTAGGGTGGACTATTTTACACGCTATCGGTCGACCAAAAATCAAACCAAGTCTGTAACTCTGTACTTCCGTAGACTAGTATATGGCCATTCGACTTCCTAGCAGTTTCATTTTCTCTTCCTAAAGAGACCTGGAAAATAGTGATTTGGTATCCTCATCTCAACGTTCACCTAGGCTATGGGTAATGATTGACTATGGTAATTAAAAAATTACCTGCGTTTTAATATGATTTCTTTATGGGTGAGTGATTCTTAAGTGCAGACCTATCTTCTGATTTCTCACGGTATTAGGTTCAGTTACTTTTACTATATTGTGTAATTGGTGAAGGTTAAAGGAGGATAGGAAGTTATGATATACATATTACAAAAACTATTTGCACTTTCTTCCTCCAACTGGAGTGTAAGCAAATCTTCTAAAACATGATCTTTCAATTTTGTCAGAAATTTTAGAGGAAAATCCCTTTCTAATTTTCCTTATGGTCAGATCCCACAAATAATATTCGTAAATATGTGTTTTGCGATTCGAACTATAGCTTAAACATGGAACGTTGTTTGGTCGAAGGACATCAATGGTTACCTGCATAGTTGAGTGAAGCATTGATGAAGTTTAAAAATAATGAAGGTTTAATGGAACAGCATCCAAAGTAGGGGGAGGCATAAAGATACTCATATTATACTCAAATATTATCAATTGGCACCTTCTGACTGAACTTGACATTGGCAGATCATTTTTTACCACAACTATATGGTATGCTATACCCGATATGGAAGAAGAAAGTGCAACAATTGAGTAAAATATATATCACAACTACCTATCCTCCTTATAAATCCTTATACTCCTTATACTAAAACATAAACAAGTTATGAGACCATACGCATAATGAGAACCAGTAGATTGAACAAATTTTTATATAATTTTTTCAATATTTTCAGTTATTATTTCTGCAGTCTCCTCATGTTGGATTAAAATCAAGTCAATTAAGTCACTAACGATATCGGAAGAACCTCGGCATGATTAGTCTATTGAGGTTACCCCGTAGTTCTTGGTGACCTTTCGTGACCTCCTCAACTTTCTTCTTTTTCTGGTTTTTCAAGATATCGGTTTCGTTTAATTTTTTAGTCACGAGTTCCAGTTGTTTAAGACATGGGCATGTCTTTTTTTCGAAAATTCTTACTTTGTTTTAAAATGGTATGCTGTTGTGAGACGTTCCATAACCGTATACAGTCTGTAGCCAAAATCGGAATCGAAAATAGGTATCTTTACTGCGAATATTGTCATTGTTAGCGTTCTGTAATTAATCGTTAATTGAAAAAAAAACATTCCATTGTCGTATACATATTTGTAGACAAATGCATTCAATACTCACCTACAACGGCTTGGATTTCATGATTAGGCTCCAACTTAGACCCTCTTTCAAAGTGCTTCTTCCTCAATCACGCACGTCACACTTATGAGGTAGAAATAAATTGCTTTTTCAATTGTAGATGACTGATATTTTGTTTCAGAACATTGCAGATAATGTTATGTAAATATCTGACAATATTATCCCAAATTACATATCTGAATTTCTTAAAATGTTCATACCGTCAAATATTGATTTGAAGGCGTGAACGTTTTTATTACTCGTATCCCTCTGTATTCATTGGGCGGACCATGACGATTAGATGTGACGATGATCCTTCGTCGTATTGCTATATATTGTTTAAAAGATTGCTAAAAGTTAGTTTATCATGAAGGTGACAATATATGTTTTTGGTATCGTACTATTTTAATAATTAAAATGCAAATTTGCTCATATATTCAAGTAATGAAGAATATTTTAAAATTCTCTTGAATATTATCACTTTCGGCTATAGCGCACTATTAAAGCAAGTATCGGGTACACATAACATTTAAAGTAACCTGCTTCGTACGACTTTTTCACCCAACGAAAGAGTCGACATATGTACGACGAGAGAGTCGATATAAATATATATATATATATATATATATATATATATATATATATATATATATATATATATATATATATATATATATATACTTTTGACAGGACATGTAGTAAGATTGCTAAGATAAGATAACGTACGACGAAAGATCCTGTTGAAGTTAATTAAGGAGGAAAATAAATAATGGCAGTAGTGTACGTCAGAGGTCTTAGAAATTACAAACTGAAGGAGGAATAGTGAAATGCACTGGGGCAAACTAATTAAGGTTTTTTGTGTTTTCTATGACCTTATGATAATCATTTAATATGCGCTTCATTGGATGATTCTATGGCTTCGTCTGACATGTTATTTAGTTTTGGTAGTAGCAGATTATAGTACACCGTGACTTATATCCATATGTTTAATGTTAACTTATATTATGTTATACATTTGGCCAGCATTTAAGAACACCTGGCTGATGATTAAGAATCTTTTATTATTCCTTATAATTAATTAATAAACAAAAGCCGGATCCTTCTAAAAGTTGTTTTCCTTTGTAAGAATTTATAAATTGCTGCAGTGTCTCCTTTATCTCACCTAATTTGTACATTTAGTTTGTACTCCTATTTTCGGTGTTACTACTGGCAACAGCATCGATTGATTATGTCACTACCTCTGTTATTTCATATCTTGTACCATATATCCATACAAATGGGAGGGAGAGAGCTGGATGTGGTGATTATTGCACCGTCTAGCAAGCTAAAGATCCCGAGATCAAATGGATGAACCAGTCGTAAATCTTCTGGGACTCGAAATTTCTTCCTCAGCAAGGCTGCCCATAGTGGTGCTTAGGCGGTATCTGAAAATTTGGCTATTTCAGTGTGGGTTTCAATAGAATAATTCAATGATTCTCGTCTACAGATTCAGCTGCTCGGTCCAGTGTGCTAGGCCGCTGAACTGAGCAAGTCATGCATCCACTTACTCCCGGAGCATTTTGGGAAGTTTCGTAAGACTTAACCATGGACTGGCACTCTCGTCGGTCGTATGTGAACATTAAATGGCAGTCCCGGCTGGAGGTGTGGGTTTGCATTGGTTTACGTTGGTTTGATTATTCACCCCTGATCTCTAATAACAGAGTGAGAGTGCGAGCGTGAGTGAACGTCTATTCGTAGCAAGAGTGATTTTTTCAAGGAATGTAGGTAAAAATTCACTCAAAAAGAGCGCTATTTCACTGCATGTGAAATATTTCCATTTAGAGTGAATCTTCGTTCTTTTGCTTTTAGAGTGTAACAAGTCACGACTCGATTTATTGTCCCAAAGAGTTGGAAAATCTCTCCGGTGTTCATCCACGATCAAACCAAGTCAGCTTTCTGATCTTGAAGCTTAACTAAAATAAATTAAGTGCAATCATGAACGGGGATATTTTATAACTATGAGGAACAATTCTCCAAGGTGTACATGTTAAAGATGAAATAATCTTACATTAAAATAATATGAGACGACCTTAAAGTTTTAATGCTACTTTTGCAGTATCAATGCAGCCACCTTGTTCATATGACGTGAGTGCGTCATAAAATCTCAGTCAAGCACAACGGTAATGAAGCAGAAAAGACCGATTATAAAGCGCTTTAAAAGAAATGTTTTCTGCGGTAGACTGAAATAAAACAACATATAAAGACATTCTTTTTCAAACTCTACTTTTTGGTGTAATTTCCATAAATTTCCATACAATTTCGTCCTAGACATTAGTTACCCATTGTGAGGGAGCAGGTAAATATAAATTCATGAATTGTAATGTTGCATATTTTGTTTTGGTTATCTCTCGTTGTAAATAATGCTCATATGTACTGTGTGCAATAACGTCAAAGACTTAACGGTAAAAGAAAGTCGTCAGGGATTTCACTCATTCCGATAAAATTCATCAAATATTCATGACTATCTCACACCTTTCAATCTATTGACAGACTTAGGGGTTAGTGGCTTGAACGGCCTATTGCACAAAGAAAGAAAGACCATTAATCGTGGAAAAAAAGTATGACAAGTCATCTGAAAGTCATCTGAGTTAAGTACATTCCAGTGAGTTTTTCTATATCACAATTACAGTCAGCGGAGGAAAGGATGGCACTTTCCACTACAGTTTTTCTCAATTCCGAAAATATCTGAAATGTGGACATTATAGCTATCATATCACATGTGTGAAGTACATATGTAAAATATTTAGCGCACACGCCTCAAGACGTCAAGACCTATGTCATGACATTTGCAAATGATTCAATTAAACAAAATTCACTCGCTGTGATTATACAGATCAGAGGTAATGCATTGTAAACGCTGTCTCTTTGCACGAAAACAAACTCCGTCATTTGCTGAAAATTATCAGGAGCTTTTGATAAGTCTTGAAAATACTGATTCCAAAACCAATGAAATGAAAGAGAGGTTTGTCCTTTTGTTAATGTTCATGGCGTAGAATAATCCTCACATACAATTCCAAGAAAAAAGTCATAATTTCTGACATATTTAATTTATTTATCCAAAGTTACTCATTTTAGTCTATAGGGTGTAACTACATCTTTATTTTTAAGTCACGATGTGCATCAAGGCATAATTAATTCTATTGCATTTGTGTCTGACGTTTTTGCCTCTGGATGGTATGAATTTTGCAGAGGCTTGTATGTATAATAGTGTGATGCTCATAGGAAAATATTTCCGATGTTCGTCTTGAATAAAACAATAATTATTCTGTCGATATTTTGTTGTTTTGCCCTAACAAGGATAGATCAATTTTTGCTTTTGCTTATCAGGGTTAAAGTTCTCATTTTCCCTTTATAGCACAATATTTTGTATTAAACATTTGAAGTAAAGCAACAAGAGTAAATATTAATCTAATTACTCAAATTTGTACTCATATTACGTGGCACGGGTCTATCTGCCTCTCATAAATAAAACGTCGAGCTCGTTGTAGCAAAATTGTTTCATTTCCCTCACTTTGTAATGCTTTCCAAATTGCCTCATTTCCTCTCCTCTGTAATACCAGGTAATACGCTCAAAACTATCTAATTTCCCGCTCTGTGATAATTTTTCTTCATTTCATGTAGGACCATGAAGACGAGATATATTAAACCATCTTCTGTGTCATACAGTACACTGTACACACACTGGAGAAGAAATGGTATACAAATACTTGGGTCGATTAGCAGGGGCACCTTAGGAATGTGTGGAGTGCGATGACTAAAAGTCCTCAATGTATATATTTTTCCGGGTAAATTAAGGGTGGCAGTTAGCATAAAACAAAGTAAATAAAAAGTTAGCAAAAATTTAAAATTTTACTGAACTTCAGTAAAATTGAAGAAGCTGAAATTCCAAAAAGTCTTGAAAACTATAGGTAGAAGGGAATAAATTAAAATTTGCTAAGGTCATGCATTACATCATTTTTAGGATGCATTTAATGAAACTGTCTGTTCATGAGAGGTACTGAAGTCAATTCCCCTTGCAAAAATGATATCGCTTCGAGTTTACATCTTTGCAAAGCCTTTACCAATCAAAGTTTCTTTTTTGGTTCGTAAATGGCAACACATTTGGTTACATTTAAATTGTCGTGCTAAAACTCGTGGCCTTCTCACAGACACTTAGTGACGTGCAGGCCAATGTACAAAACTCAACTGTGGTCGTTTACCGAGCTCGAAATCTGTTAAAAATGTTAAAAATAAAAGTGGCATTTTATGTCAAGCTTTCGCTGATACTCTCAACAATGTAGACTGCCACAGCCGGGTGTTTTTTTTTAACATTAAAACGGAGAAAAAAATGAACTTTCACCAAAATTTATTCGAAATTTCCATGGCTGCCTAGGTTTATATTTGTTGTTATATTTTTCTATGCATTTCGTGATGAAACTGATAATCTTAATCAGTATCACGAAAACTCGAGAACACTGCTGCCAGACCGACGTAGTTTTTGTTCAACTATCCATGTTGGGATGAAATGGGGGCTTAATTTATGTGGAGGCTGCAAAGTCCCTTTAAAACCAACATCGAAGAGGTAGTGAAAAACACATTTCAGTTCCCATATATTGGAGTTAGAATAGATGATGCGAGCCACGGAGATAAAACCCAATGAGTAATGCTTTAAATTCTCTACCTCTCAAACTCTACTGTATGCGAGCTTGTTGCTGTCTTCATAAAAAAAATGTACTATAGATGGGTATCTAAGAAAATATTGCAATTGCATCTCTCGGTAATATTGTTTTTTACTGCTTCACACAGTGTGCAGGAACACGTAAGAGAAAATTATACTTTTCCAGAGGGATGGCGATTGAATAATATAACACAATAATGGGGTCAAGCAGAGTAATGTACGATATGTAAGTAATAACGATAAAGTAACAACAACTTTAACAAGATCGTCTTTTATATATACACAATTGTGTTATCATACTCTTTGCTGCGATTTACCATGATGACATGTTTAATCGATCTCCTTATTACTGTCGCATCAATGTTTCCATACCATAAGAGCCGACCGACCACGGGTGGTCCTTTGCATCTGCCTCTCGTTCGAGTAAAATAAATACGGAACAAGCAAATTCAATTATGTCACATCCAAGATGGCAGTAAAATGATTATTCCAGTGTGAAAGAAATGCCGTTTTGCAGTTAAATGTCGATAATCAAGTTGAAATATATTCTTACTATGAGCAACCTTTTTCGACAGAGAAGAGTTAAGTCAGCCGATCCATAGAATTGACAGAATGGAAAAATTAGCATTCAAATTTTATAGACTTATACAGGGAAATCATGCGAGTAATTTTCAAGGGATCTGAAGTCCCATCAGGAACTTCAGAGAAAAACACAAACACTTTAAATAATGGCTTATATGCACTATTGCTTTTTCTCATATCTTACCTCAGGTTGGATTGCCTATTCCTCTTGAAATGAAACCCACAGGACAATACTCTTGTTAAAAGATACCCGCTCAATGGGAATTAACATTTCAGGATTGAAGCAAGTCCCATTGCAGAGCAGGATAATGGTTTTTACACATGGCTGATGCTATTTTGGGAAATTTTTGTGAAGGTTATTGCAGTTCCATCATCTTAAGGTCACCATATTGATCAGCCCGTCTCAACCTGTACTTTGTATGCTGAAGTCAAATTTTAAATTTGAAAAAGGAAAAAATGCAAGATACACGTAGAGTGTCACTGGATACAAATACGCGCCTTGATTGTCGTGGATGCGGTTGTATCATATGCCCCTATATTGACTAATTGAGACCCCGTCTGTTGGGTTTAGAGAATTAGTCATTTGCATGTGTGTAATAAAATGTTATGGGCAAAGAAATTTCGGCATGTTGTAACTTGATGACGTAATATATTAAGCACAGCAGTTTACTTATCTGCATGCCTAGGATGACATTACTATTACAACATAGGTAAAACAGAGGAAAGAAAAATAAGTACAGACTTCCATGCAGTTGTCGTCATTGAAATGGTGTACAAACAATGCCTTGGTTGGCTTCTGTCAGTGATGACACGTGGTATGCTTTACAAATCCCGACATCTTCTCTTCCATGTAGGTGACCGAAAACAGTCGTGTTAATATTATCACAACAGACGGCTACCACTACGAACCATTGCTTCAAGATTCTGTTTCCTGTATAAACTTTACGTGGGCATGAGCGTATGCATAAAAAGTCAAAGGAAGGAGGGGCAAAACTTTCAATTGAGCAGGTCATGGGGATTTTGGCTGACCGAAAATAATGGCTAAGGCAGCTATGGTCAGGAAGGAGAGGGTGCAGGGGGGGGGGGTTGCCGAAGATAGGCGGTGGTGAAGGGCAAAGTTTCGAAGTGAGGGCAAAAAGAAGTGACACTTTCTAAGCGAAACGCCGGCATTATTTTCCAGGCCCCAGTACTTGCCCCTCCCCCTTTTGAGGACGTCCTTAGTGTAAAATGTTAAATCAGGGAGCTGTTCAGTCATTTACTTGGTTAAACACACTCACCGTTTACTCACTATTAGTTTATCTACTGTACTTCTTTCGTCCTTTGCGATTCATCCAGTTACCTCTTTCATTTGTCTCTTAGTCACTTCTACATTTCTTTGACATAAACTTGTGCATGACAGATTGTCTGCAGAGAAGATTTCGCTAGGATCAAAACTGAGGAATCCCTTACGTCTACATTCCTGTTGAACATGTTATTATCTTAAACATTTTCGTTGCTATAACCCAGTGTTGTTCTCCAATGATATTGGGAAATAGTGTTACAAAGATGAATGAAAGTCTAAACGTCACCTTGTACACCTTTGAATTTTGAGGTACATAAAGTTCAACATCTACTCTCAAACAACTTACATTTACCGTTAAGATATGATGAACCAGTCGCGTATTACTTGGATATTATCCTTGGCTGAACAAGTGTTACCATCTCAAATATGCAAGGTTGTGGTAAGAAGTCGTTGGATTAGCCAGAATAATAATTGCCCTAAGAGATAATAAGAGAATTAGAATTCTTTTGGTCGTATTGACAACCTCCTTTTTTATCTTCAAGGTTTTATAAAAAACCTGTGAAGTCCTGTATCCGCTAGCATTTTTCAAAACTATTTCACCACCTCATTTATAGTAGTTGTTACTTGACCCTCACGGCAATCATCTTATTTTTTTATTATTTCTTTCGATTTTCCCAAGGAACATTTACGTCTACCTTGTTCATCCCCCAATTTCAAGATGACATCTGATATTTGTTTTACATTTTTAGTGAAAGTTAGTTCCCAATGGACGTCCAAAGAAACTTATCAAATCAGAATTGACTTACCCTGTAGAGATCACTATCCTTGCTGGGGGCGACTATACAGACTGGAACAGAGACCACGCAAATGGGATTGGTTTATAGAAAGAAATGATAAGGATTTGATAGTTTTGCTCACGGTCGTCTCTACCACCCATGTACCTACCAGACACAGGTTAAAAACTGAGCCGAGTTAGCATCGATTCATCTTTTCCTGATGAAACAAGTAGTTGGTGGCTGCTGTATCACTAACACGAAATAAAGCAAGATATTTCTTCCTCTATTACGTTTTCGATTCGAGTATTTAATGAACTTTTTCTTTAATTTATTAAAGATATGATCTGAACCATTTTATGTCATAGATGGATAATTACAAAGTTGACTGTAAATACACTTGATTTCGTGTCTTTCAGGCAATTTGAAATGTGGATGTACAAAGCAGGTTATACGAACCAAGAATTAGCTGATGTAGTTTTAGATAATACTACGTAGGCCTTCTTTGTAAATAATGGCATACATAATAACCGTGAGTAACCGTTACTTGTACAGTAACCGTCAAATGAGACATCTTCTAAAGACGAATTTTCATGTCATCATTGATATTCTCAAAGAGCAGTATATACTTGTGTACATAAACACAAATTGCTTAAAACTGCATTAGTGCACGGTACTATACAATAAAATATTTTAATGAAAAATGGAACAAAATATTCAAGCATTCAAGTCATTCAAGCTATCACCACAAGCTAATTCGTGGTGATTGTAATGTCACTTTTATAGAGAAAATGCAGTCACGCATTTTTTTTTATTAATATAGTGAGTTATCCAGCTATCAGCTATCCTAATTCATGGATGAATCTTTTGCATCAAGTGGCAAGTTATTTGTTTACGCTTTGAATAGGCAATATATTGGGAAATATCATGAAAGATACCTGTAAGGTACAAAAGAATAAGATTTAGCTGATGCTGTAGATTAAAGGTGGGGGCGATTGCTTACTCCCTTTATGTTGAGAGACAACAGGAATATCATTTATTTGTGTTGTCTGGAAGCTGTCTACGCGGCGACTGAATGTATCAAATAACAGGAGGTTACAATGCACAGCTCCCTTTGTTTTAAATATTTTATTACATGTGTAGGCGAATGGGTAGGATGTCGATCTTGTATATCAGCCTGGGTTATTTAAAAGTCTCTCAATTTATCATAATGTGCTCTCCACTAATACATATATATCAAATACGACAATATTATGTGTCTTCAAGATTGTTCACAAAACTTTTATCATCAAATACAGGTTGAGCTCACGTCTTCGTTGATTAATTAGTGAAACTTGTAGAGAAAACTTGTAGAGAAAAGCATTTCATATTGACAACGGAATGCCATCCATACTTTATGAAAGGAAAAAGAATTAACATATTTCAGCATGATTAAGTGCTATGAGCTGTGGGACACTTCGTAAGAAACACGAGACCGAGAGACATCGATATATCTATACAAAAATGCGACTAAGTGGCATTCATTTTCTGTTCTTAATAACAACAGTGTGAAACTGGTTCCATGTTCGTGTTGTTCAGTGTCATGATTGCAAGGTTGTAAATTTTGAACAAAAGTAGATAGCATATCTGCACTCAAGTTGTCTCACGACTGAGAGGTCTTGCGCCATAGAATCATATGGCCACATACCTAAAGCAAATTCAAATGTATAATTTTTCATCTGCCTTTCTCCGAGCAGGCTTTCCCATCAGACTGTCGGAGAAGTCTTCCCTCAGTTGCCAGCTCTCCAAAGTCTCCCACTTTCTTCTGTTGTTAGAAAATGTATTCAAAGCCCCACGACCCTTAAATTTCATTCACTGAATAATCCAGTATCTGTTGTATCCAGTTCAGTCCTAATTATGAAACGGATAACTCTGATTTACACATGACTGAAATGTTACACGGAATTAGATGTTAGAATTATGCAATTCATGTTTTTTCCTTTTTCAATGGATATCTATAGTTATTGTTCCATGCTGTGATATGTTCCGATGCTGCCCACGCTAGAGACAAGAAACCTGTTTTTAAAATGAGCTCCCAGCTGGGATTTGTTGAATTCAAGAGTTAAGCAAGCGTCTATCAATATGTCAATCTGCAGATAAACGCCAGGGATTGTTTTGTTTTTCTTCGACTAAATCTTAAACAGTTAAAGCATCATGTTGCATTTTTACTGTTTATCACACAGAGTAATTAATGAAACATGGGGCAGGCGGTTGAACCCTATTTAATGTAACGAGGCGAAACAGAGACGGAATGACGTTTTTGTGAAGGAAACGCCTAGGTAAACTTAAAGTTGTTGCGTGCACTCATTGGTAACTGCGAACGGGTGCAATCTATGTTAAGTACTGTCCTCTCTACACTGAGTTGTAAAATCGTTTCCCCTCTCAAAGAGAGCTCTTCCCTCCGACCGTACAGAGCATTAAGGAAAAGGCAACCGCATTCACCACGTCATCACAGAGGTACTTGTGTAAAATTATCCACAAAAGATTCCCTTCAACAATACAAGGAACAAGTCACGCAAACAAGTTATTAAAATTGTCATTTTTAATGTGTTATGAGCACATGAACCACGAGAGAGTTAGTAATTTCGTGAGAAGGGTTGCACAAAAACAGTATCAAGTCTACTGTGATCAGATCAGGAGTTTAGAGTACAGAATCGGAGTTGATGGTTGCACCACCAGATCATGATCTGGAGGATTGCTACTCATGTAACTTAGTGATAATCGTCATGAATATGAAGACTTTTTTAAAGCGACATTTGATCAACCTTCATTTAAGGGAAAAGATCCCATCAAGTTGGTTCCAACAGATCACGCCCTTGTTGATGAATAGATGGAAACTAGAACAACTGCATATTGCACTACTTAACGACACCTGCTTAAAGGGTGACAATTGTCCTGGTCATCATTCTATCTTTGGTCTTTCGTCAGTGTTACAGGGAAGAAAAAATAGGGGAAATGATCACCTCTCACGAAACCTGAAAGTGAACTATGCATGTATTTTTTGCAGATATTTGAATATAAAAATTGTCTCAATATTTTTATTGGTGGTATAAAATTAGTAAGAAGGTAGTAAGAACATTCTGTATTTGTAAGTTTCGTCATTACGATCGACAAATTTATCATAATAGACGGGCAGGAATACTAAATCACGAGAACCGTCAGGGACCATATCATCAGCGACCAATTTGGTGAAGAGTGCAAATGCCAGTTTCATTTCATTTAATTGGGGTTATAGGTTCAGATGGTGAGAGGGGGTTGGGTCACTGGGGGGGGGGGCAACGCTGCTTTAATAACATACAATTAAGTTTTTAGTGACAATGTATATTTTATATTCGGTTATCGTAATTACTTTGCACTAATAGGGCATAAAGTATTTTTACGGAAACCTCTATGGGTCTTTGGGACTTTTACCCGGTTAATCTCTATATGTCACTTTCTCTCTATATATATTGCTGTAGTCATCTGCGATCCAACTAAATTCATAACAATGGACAACGTTTTCTACTGTGCATGTCGGACTGCTACTAGCAGCATGTAACTTCAAGTCGCGGAACTTTACAATACAGAGAAGTACAACTAAGACATGCCGCTTGCCGATGGAGGTTTCAGTTGGCTAGATATGAAATCTAACCTCCGCAGTTCGTCGCCCTACGGCAAATTTTAAACATGACCTATTCGCATTGTTAGAAACGGATTTCCCTTGATAACCGTTTCCTCCTGGGAGATTACAAGTTTTAACCAGAATGTTACCTTTAATTGATTGATGATTTCTTCTTTGCAGTTGAAGTACAGGACGATTCTCGAAGAATTTACGTCAACGGCTTCTGAAGGGCAATGATTTGTTGTAGTATGCATCAGTCACAGACTGGAAACGTTTTATATATATATATTTTTTTTAGAAGGAGATACGTCAAGATCTAATGTGTGAAATGCATTTCATTCACGCGGGCAGTATGGGTACGGTTACAACACTACGGTGGAGTCCAAGAAGCGGAATGATCTTTGGTTTCACTTCCTGGTGGAATGCAAACAGATTTCTATGGACATGTTAGCGATCTTGACCAACGATTTATTTGAAAAATAAAAGAGTCGACAGAGAGACAAAGCTCGAGGGTTGAGTTTGTGTGAATATTTTCTTTTATTTACAATGGAATAAATTAAAAGGATAGCCAACACAAACATACAATTCAATTAAGAGACTACCGAATGTTTGTCCCTAACACTAATCTAATAATATCAAAGAAGACTGGGACATTTGTCATTTTCATGTGGTAACTCGAAACAGAGTTTAATCTATTGTAAGAACAGATTTGCAAGCCATACCAGTCACTTACATCGGCAAAAGAAGATATTCTACGACACATGATCTAGGACAAACAGCTATACAGTTCAGTAATGAGTAGTTCAGTGTGTGTCTATATACTGTTGTAACTTGACTTTCCCATAAACGATGGCAAACCAGTCAGGCAATAATAGTAATGAACTTGTCTAAAACATGTACAGGTGGAACTTTTATTAACTAAGTTAAAACATTATCTCTCAAATTTGATGAGGTATGCCCACACTCACGGCGCTACTACATGATCAATGTTACACGTGAGATAATGTAAGTAGGCCTATTCAGAACTACTGCAAGCTTCATGTGATTTAAAATTATAAACAGCTGGCATTGAATGAGAACTGAAGTGCAAGGTGCAAACTCCAAAAGAAAATTGGAATGCCGCAATATATAGGCACGTGGTCTGTGAAATAATATCAATATACAAATACCGAACAATATTTTACATTCTGTACATCTTATGTAATACACTGAATAGACGGCATGATTTTAAAATGTATGTCTCTCATTTTAAAATATTTTGTCTTGTCATCTTTTATTCAGGAAGTATATTTCCTTTTCAAATTAAAAATAAATGATGTGTAGAATGGAAAACAAAAATAGTGTCGTTTTATCGATAAACAGGATCTTTATTACGATGACGTCAAGGAGAATTATATGCAACGGATTGCATATACAGCCGTTCAAACATGTAACTGCATATTAAAAAAAAGTTATGCGTTTCCAACTGATACATGAATTCCAGCCTAAATGCAAATCTATATTAGAATTTTCTTTACTTACATATGAAGTGGGACTGGCTTTCCCTTTCAAAGGCAGTGAAACCTAATATCTCATATTCTCCAAGCAAAGTATCTTACTGTATCCCTGTACTGTCTTTCATATTACAATAATATTCGTGAAACGGAGCAAGTCGGAGCCTTTGATTGGTAATCAGCAGTCAAAACTGACCCTTTATCTTGATCGAAAAAAAAAAAAACTAGTTGTGGTATGCTCACATTAACTACCTGTTTCACTGAGAAGATATTTACACAAAACAATAATCTGTGGGAGCCCAGAGAAGAGAGGAAAAAAAAAGAAGAAATACTGAACACTGATCGCCTCGCTTCAAATATGTCTCAATGAAATTAATTTCATAATTAGTTAATATGTAGCTAATATTTTTAACCTAAACGCAGACTCCTTTTTTCAAAATTACTTTAGATTAGGACGGGAGCACCGCTTCATCATCACTGCTTCATCAATTTGAAAATACTGCCACACTTTGATCTCGGCTACGACCTGCCAAACGTTTCATAATTGTCGAAAAAAAAAAGGACATGAAGTATCGAAGGTAATATATGTACGTCAGATTCGATATTGACACGTTATACTTACAAATCAGCATGGAGAGCATGGCGAAATAAACAATGTGCCGATATGTCTGTTGACACATCGTATTTGACAGAAATATGTTAAAACGTTGACCCTCATCATAAATATGTACTTTTCATCATACACATGCACTTTTCGTCATATATTTACAGTTCTCAACAATTACGAAACAGATACCTACAACTTCTATTTTTTTTAGCATTTTATGAGATGAAATTAATCATTTGAAACAGACGTTTAGGTCGATGCGTTAAATGTTGCAAGATTGATGCAAATGTAACTTTTTAGCTGGAAAAAGCCGTTATGGAACATGGGACCCGTTTGTCACAATGTGGGTCCATGTTCAGGATAAAGTTGCTGTCATTGGCCCGTATTTTTGTGATCCTTAAAATGCGCTCTATCAAATATAAAATGAATTGTCAATTCATATCTCAAGCTTAACACAGTTGTTATGGACCAGAACTATTAATTTCATCTCATAACACTCTAACTTGAATAGCTGTAGCTATCTTGACCATCTTTTCTAACATGCTACTACTGGCCAATATCGAGACTGACATATTAACATTGACATTTCATAAATGTCGAAAGAGAAAGGGATGCTTTTTTTCCCATGGTACTTTCCTTTCTTTTTCGACATTTTCAAACGTTTGACACCACGCACTCGGCCGATGTTCCGTTTATCCAAGTGTTTGCCACACGCTATTAGATCATATACACTACTTATCGTCGTTTCTTTGTTCACGGATTCTATATTTCGTAGTGTACATGCTCCAGGGAACTCAATTCAGGGACAGAATCACTGACACAATGAACATATCACCTCCTACCATGAAGATCTTTACGAAGGAGTAATGACTCTGTACGTAGATCGTACGTTTAAATGTGTGCTGTAATTGGTTGGATTACATAACAAAGCTGACTGTCGTTTAGTGGGCGTTAGGGCCCCCCTAAATGCTTACACATCCTCCACCGCAATGTTTATCCGATCAGCCTGTGTGAAGCATTGCTCATGGATAAATGGATGAGTTTAAACCACACCTACGTCAGTACAGTCTTTACAGTGCAAATCCCTTGCCATCCACAAGAAAAGGTATAACAAACCATTCTTAGTTATAGAGCTAATTTATTTTAGTATCTTTGCTTCCCGTGGTGTAACTTGTCTGAGAAAATTTAAAATTTGGATGGTAAAGAAAATATATATTCATGTCCTTCTTGTCGACTTTCAGCTTTAAAGCACTTTCTGTTCTTGCGTGTTTACAAAAATATAATTATATCGAGAAATTTACCGTTTGTGGAGATACAAGTTGTACATAATAACTATTATATAGTAACGAACTTGCACGAGTTACTAACCATTTTATTTCTACAATGTTATGTACAAAAAGTGTCAAATACCATTAACGAAACGTCCATATTGAAACTGAAAAACTTGTCCAATAGTGTAAGTATTAATTTTAAGTAATAACTACTTCATTTATATTCACTGCACTCTGTACAGCACTTTGACCAATACATACTAAATCTCCAATGCTTCTAAAGACTTGCGATTCTATGATTTCCTTTTCTTCAAATGTATAAAGGCATTCTTAATCAGAAGAGAAATCAGTACCTTCAGAATTTGTTTCTTGCCCAAGCTGAGCTGCCTTAAACTTTGTTATTGTGGTATAGGTAATCCAGAAATGAGTTACGTCTAGAGGAAATACATAAACAATATGTAAGATCATTCATCTATACAACCGTTTTGACTGACAAGTACATAAGTAGAACGCACAAAAATGTCATAAGGGTGACAGCTTCCTGACTTGGCATATTTGATAATTGAGATGAAGAGCAAATAAAATGCATTTGAAGTGTCTAGCCTGGAAACGAATTTGGGTCTTAACGTTCTTGGAATTGTATCTAAGGCCTATATAACATCAGTGTATTAATGTTCAATTACATGTCAAATCTTCATGATTTAAGAAATCCTTAGACCATTAAGACGTTATGAAACTTCATGACAATAATGTCTCAGAGATTATGCCGAGATACACTTTGCTTACTGACGTCACAAATGCGTCCAAGATATAAGAATAATTACATTAATTACATTTTATGAGCACTTTAAACACGATTAAGTATTTAAATTATTGATTTTGTGTAAATTTGTCATGCATAATTCTTGTTCGAAATTACTTCGTGTGATTTTGGTAGTCCCGATAATCAGGATTTTATATGTAAAGGGAATGACCCTCTTCTGATAAAAAGAATACTTCGCCATGTCATGTCTAACTGTGAGATTTTTCAACATATTACTGCCAAATTTGAATTAACTCGCATTTGTTCTTTATTCTCCTTTACATATCACTTTGAAAAATGTATGAAAGTCTTTCACAAAAAAAAAAGGGTTATTATAGTGTTATGAAAACATTGCCTGCAAAATACAATCTTCGTAGTTACGGTGGAACACTCACAGGAATTTTTTTGTTTGTTTCCTTTTCTATTGTTTGCTTACACAAAGTCACTGATATGATTTACAACTAACCGCACGATCCAAAATATATTCCTCACCATCATATTGTATCTTTGTACTCGTGCACGGAATGAAAGGAACACAAACACTGTTCCTAATCTTGTATTATACCAGTCCGCACTGACACGTTTGAAAATGCATTACAGCAAAGGGAGGATGGTAACTCTACCAAGGACCATTATCCCTTTTTCAGTATGACCAATTAATCTGGGTGTACTACACTATAGATTCGAAGAGATTACATAATTAATGACGAAATATTTACTGTAGGTATCGGACTCAACACCAGTCTAGCAATTTGGCCGAAATTCTGGACACTCACGAGACTGTGTTGCAATCATTGTGTCGTTCACTATTAAATAAAATTCCTGCGCACTGCTCTACTCTCGTAACGGTCGTAAAATATGTTTCCCTTCAACTACCGAAACAAAGCGTAACCATTCGAAATATTTTGTACTCATAAAATACTGAATTTCCAGCTGAAAAGGCACATATCGAGCACCATAGCGGGGTTACTCATAAAACATTAATGTTATGATAAAAATCGCCCCACCGTTTAGTTGTGAGATCACTCTTGAACCATACGAGGAGAGACTTGATGTGGGGCATTGATGTAGTTCCACTTCGTGGTTAGCAATGACGTAGGCCCTGTGTTCTTTTCAGGGGATAATACTAGAGTCCTATAGTGGCGAGCTCACCGCTGTGTACCTTGTACGCTGAGATGGAGCATGCTTTGAGTTCATACAGGTGTAAGTATGCTGTATCCTCGGTTCGGCGCAACGCAAGCTACTTCTCAGTCTTTGTCGAAAGAAGGAACTCATAGTGAACAACACAACTGGATTGAGAGCACTCTTCGCGTAGGCCAACGGCTCTAAGATGTACGAGATGCCAAATATAACATTTGGATCTACGTACTGTATGAGTATACCGAAAGGCCGCAGTCAGTAACTCTGTCACGTGATAAGGCAACCAACAAATCACGAACATGATGACAAGTGCCAAGACTACGACTGCCAGTCTTCTCCTCGCGCTGATCTGACCGTGTCGTGCGAGGTATCCATCGTCAGGTAGGGTCTGAATGCTACGGTAAAGATGCCAAGCAAGCCGACTGTAGTAGATGAAGATAATGACCAAAGGAGCAGCGAAGAGGAATAATGAAGTACGAAAATGCGTAAATGAGGTCCAGATGAGTCTCTTCGAGGTGCATGAAACTACAAACGACGTAACTATCGTACTTGATCGTAACCTCTGATCCGAATACACCGGTCAGACTCGCCAATCCGGCTGCAACCCAAACGAACAATACCTGCGCGTAAACGTTTCCACCGAGGCAGCCTTTCGAATTGGGCGTCAGTTTAACGACAGTGTTGAAACGATTAGCGCTTAAAGCTACAAGGGAGTAGATGGCCGCTGTTTGGAGAGCTATCGGGAGACAGTTAGCGAATCGACAAAGTGCCTCACTGTGTTTCCAGATGTGTTCATGTCTGTACAAATGTATTTTTATGGGAACACATATGGCCAAGAAGAGCAGGTCTGCTGACGCCAATCCCCCAATCAAGACATTTGCTTTCTGTGTTTGATGGCTTTGCACTAGAATCAGTAGAACCGAGAAGTTGCCGATTATTCCAAATATGGCGATGATAGAGAAGATGGCGGTGGATACATCAGGATGAACATAGAACAGGTTGACATCATAGGCATAGTTCAAAGAGGAATTGAACTGAAACAAGAGAGGAAAAGAGATTCAGTGATTGGCATGAAACAATACAATTTACAAGCAATTATCAGCATTTTCACAATTTCGATTCGCGTAGATAATTGTCGGGTGCATGGAAGATAGTGACTAACCGAACTCACCAAAAATAGCATGAAAATGCATACACGTTTTTACAGTTTATGACATAATTCTTTAAAAAAAGTCAACTTACATGCCGTTCAGGAATGCAAGTGCTAACGCTCTTTGTATTTTCAGTTGGTCTAAAAAAGAGAACTTGAATATCTTCTCAAATGCACTGTTTTCTTGGTTATAGTGGGTGTACCTTGAGTCGACCAGCACTTTGAGTAGATCAATTCATTATAAACTCCAGTGAGGCCGTATGGACGCAAAGGAATGCCAAAGTAAGCACCGCCTACATCGTATTTACTTCAAACAACATGAAAACAAGTATTTGGAGAGTTATTTTTCATTTCCATGGAAACTCTTACTCACAGTCAATTTTTTTTTTTAAGTTTCAGCTATGTTGCTGACTAATATGTTTCAAATTGTACCAAAATATCGACCAGAATGTCTTCGGTAAAAATCTCATTCAACATTTGGATAGAAGAGACAATATTTTTATCGTCTTTTGGCATTATTGTGTATTTATTTGATGATAAGCAGTATTTTGATAGATCTTATTCTAACGTGATCGACCCAAGGTTTTTTAATAAGCCTAGTGTTATGCCAATTCAAGACCTATTTCGAAGTAATTACTCATTTTTAACACAAGCAAAAAGGTATTAGAATGATAAGGGCAAATTTATGAATAGTTCTGTCAAGTTAAATATGTTATTAAAATGTTTTCATGTTTTTAGGATAAAAATTTTTGTTAGGTGATCGACTCATAGTACCCAATGCTATAGGTACGACAGTGCGTGTATTTATCTTTTATAATCTGTTTCTTTATCTTTTGAGGATATGCCTTTCCGCGGCCGAGATTTCAGAAAAGGCTGTTTTAAGCGCCTGAAGTTTAACTGATAACTGATGCTTTAGACATATGAAAAACATCAAAAACTTAAAGTAAAGTGGACTGCTCTGTAGCAATGAATCAAAAGTTGACACAGCTCTTGGTGTTTTCAATTGTGGTGCAGTTTGCGTAAACTGTTCCTGAAGATAACATTGTTTAAGACTTTAAGTAATTGTCTCATTTTTACAAACGTAGTAATGTTTGTACAGTTTAAAGTTGGAATATGAGTTGTTCTGGCAATCGCCTGGTCATCTACCTTTGTTCTTCTTCAGTGTTTCAGGAGAAGAGAAAGTGGGGGTGGGGGAAAAGATCACCTGTCACAAAATCTATACTAAATCAAGAGACAAAGACAAAGAGAACTATACACTCATCTTCCAGATATTTGAATATAAAAATTTTGTCTACATTTTTGTAAGCCCCACAAACTTCAGACTCTACAAGAACGCGTAGCAGCCAATCACCGTTATTTGAAATCCAACATACCACTGAAAAATGGATACAAATATTCATGTAGGGCAAAATTGGGTTTAAACACTTTTGGGGAGGGGGGTGGTGGCTATTACATATTCTGTGGAATTGGAATTTCCGAGACAAATTTTCAACTCATATTCCAACCTTACGTAAAACCTTTAATAATCGACAAACAGGATGTTATCGCACATCGAGTGCATAATCGCTTAGCGAACACATTCCCAATCCAAATTCCACATACCTTTATCATCCATTATGATATTTGTTTTTCACTAAAGTAGATGGCAATATTAGTGAAGGTTCTGCATAAATACAACTGTGATGACATTGCAAATGACGTTTTGCAATGTAGTGACAAAATTGGCTTTCGGAGTGATGTCGTTTGTTTTAATTTCATATGAATTTATACATCATAATTTCGAAGTATCATCATAAAAAAAAACCGTTTGTAAGTTCATGAAAGAAATAATCGCACGTATAGTTCTTTGGTTTTATTGACTCACATGTAGAGACCATATTTTTTATACTAGTCCTAATTTTTTTAAGGCTATGGTATTTTCATTTTTTTTACGTCAAACGTCTACCTAAGCGTATTCTTTTCGTGCTTTTTAATACTCTTATTGAATTGTAATGTTGTTTGGGAGTGCTTTACCAACTAGGATCTAGCCACTTTTTATTCCTCAAAAAAGATGAATGGGCTGGACTTACTGCAAACGTCCTCTACATAATGCTACTCCCCTGTTTACAAACCTTAAAACTCTCTTTATGTACGATCTTATTCGTTACTATACACGTATGTAAATGTGCAACTGGTTTCATGACAATTGCTCTCTCCATTTGTAAATCGGCTCATTGAGGTTGCTCACAAATTTCTTGATTTTTGTCACACCTATTACGACATACTCATATGTTGGTGGGAAATGGTCAAAGTAAGAGATTCTGAACATCTAACACCCAGCTGAAGCAACGATGTAACAATTAATTTCGACAGACACTTTTTTACATACCAGTACTAGCCATATATCTCTATTTAAAATTAACTCCAATTTCTCACTTTTTCAAAAACTGTAAGATTGATACATGACTAACGAGACTCATTAGAAGTATTGGTATGCAACGGTTTCCTTCATACTTTTCCCAAAATAAATGATATCAACGCAATGAACCCCTTTAAGAACTATTTTTCTCTCCGTTAAGGCCATGCCTATCACACCACCTTCTCAAATAATTTATTCCTCTTCCCTTTTTTTAGACTTAAATTTTCCTCAATACAGTGTTAAATATATATGTGTTAAAATGTGGAACCACCATTCCTATAATGTAAGGAATTGTAGATATATCAATACCTTTAACAACAATACCAAATGTCATCTCACTTTCATGAAAATACATAATGTGCACTTCTCTTTCATAATTTATGTTTTGTTTTCTTGTTTTCCTTTTTTGATTGTTCCTTTTTGCTTTGTTGTGTATAAGATTACACTTTTTTAATATTTTAGAAGTGATTACCTTTTTTACAGGCTTTTGTTAGGTTTCTGTAGTCACTCCCCAGACTCTTCATGTCAGTACCTTTTATGCTGTGGAACATTCTATGTATAGACATTGTATGTATTTTACCAAGTTGCAGAAAGAGTCCGAAATATTGTTTATGAAACTGGACTGTATTAGCTGTAATATCCCGTATTATATTATATATCGTCGTGTTGTATCTTGTAAATGTAAAGCAAAGTTACAACTGTTTATGGTACAACTCGATTACCAGTCGTTTTCTGGTCAACATAAACAAACAAAAAATTTCCAGATGTTCTTTCACAATCACAACTTTTCACGTCTTTGAAAGTAAAACCATAGAATTTGTAGAAACTATTACTAAAATGAATGTAACCATCACATCTCTATTCCCGTCTTTAGGGGACAATGTACACAATGACATGAGCTGATACCAGCTTCTGTGTGTAAACTCTCCTCAACCTTACATTTTGTGATATATGCATTGCTTATATGTTTGACCTTTGTTACGTAGGGCTCAGATATTTTCACATTTGGCGACTTGCAATCAATTTACACTATTGGACCTGGATGTCATTGCACTAAGCTGTTGATAAAGGTTGAAAAAATAAGTCCTTTTTTCACACTCAACTCAACCCACCTCATTCATGCATGTCATAAAAATGGAGCAGAAAAGTTGGAACCATTGCAATTAGGGGGTAGTTTTGGAAGGAATGTTTGAATCCAAACATGAAAAAGGTAAAAGTGGACTTACACCTTCGATGAGTTCGTCTGTCATTTCTCCCTCTTACAAGTTAAAAGTGGGCTTACACATTCGATACAATGATATATGACTCGATACGATCATAAGTGATACAATGAGCCAATACGACCATTAGATCAAATTATGGCATAACGGATAGGAGTGTGAAAGTGCCTCAACTTGAGGTTGCTCCTGCAGGCGTGTGTTAATAAAATTGTATTTAATTGCATTATATCACAGTGTACTGCCCTGCAAATGGTTTATGTTTTTCAGTTTATGTGTTTCAGAGATAAATTGTCAGACTAATCAAGCCGAAAACGAGGGAAAGTTTACAATTACACTAGATGATGTGTTCACTTGAAACTATCTCTTTAACGCCCGACCTTCAAATAACTTCGATGCAAAGCAAAGAAACCGGTGGCTGAATTTCAGAATTCACTTTCCCAATTTATCCGCACATTACCATCATGGAGGCTAAACCGTTGTAAATGTTTTCTGGACATGCATCTAGAATGGTAGATGAATAATCCGATAATGTGAATCTTGATTAACAATCTGAAAATAATTTAAAATCCACCAATATCAACTTGTTATGACCTCCAAACGATTTATGTCATTAAATATGAAGTATCGTAAAAAATCTTGTACGTAAGTAGTCTTAGCAATAAAATATGTTAACCTTGTCTCCCCACCTATGCGATAACGATTTTTCACTAATGGCCCCGAAACAGATTAGAATGTATCAACATCCCTTAGTTAATTTGGCACCAGTCACGAAGTGAAATTAAATCCTCGATATCGAATAATCTTGATTAGGTTTGCGCAAAGACACAAATATAAAGTAACCCATGATTCAAAGAAGAGAATGAAACTACAAGAAAGCTTTGAAGGTCAGGTTAGGTTTCAAATGACCTCCCCATCTGCTTTTACATATGAATAAGAGAAACAATTGAATGTCATGCGGCTACCTTTTGAAAAGAAAACCAAGAGCTTGCTTGTCTTAAATACCAGTAATTGAGAAAGCAGAAGGCGAATTTTGTATGTGTATGTTTCTCTTTTTTTCCCTTAATGAAGCATTGAAGGTCAATAAAAATGATAATAGTAATTGAACGTTTATGGTCCAATTTTCTAAACTTCTAGGAGTGGAGGACGTTCTATGGGTTCACTGGGTCCTCTGACGACTGGCTGGATACAACTGAATGTTTTACAGAGATACAATGACTGGGGTCTGTAGGGAAAAGGTTTCCATCGGTTAACACAAGTTTGAAAAAAGGATAGTATTGGATTGATCTAGTTCACCAATAAGACTGAGCACTTATTATCCGTACTAAGGAAACATAGACAACAATCAAGGATAAGGAACTAGCCAAATTTGTCGGTACTAAGTCGCTGAACTTCCATAAGTGACATGATACGGTCAATCTATCATTTACACAAAATGTATTCCTGGTACGCAAGCAATATTAATGATAGTTAATATAATAAAATGATAGACGATAAAATAGGAATTACGGAAAGGTCTACCACGGGCAAAAATTGCACATGCAAAAAACAATAATAAATAAAAAAAATAAGTCATGCATGACCCATAAGTCAGGGTGACCTGGTCGGAGCTACAAAATATACAAGTACAAAAAGCGATCATAATTTCATTAAAAAGTTAAACATGGAATGACTGTGTGAATTTCTGCAAAGTGGTTATCAAACAAGGCCGAGTTCAGAGCAATATGGTGGAAATTTATTCATAATTATTAACACCAAGGGGAGTTATGCTGTAGCACTCTTTCAGAGGAATAGGATGTTTTGCTGATGCCAGTGTTCATCTTTTACACCGTTGCTGATAATTCTAATCCATTATTAATTAGCTAATTTGCAAATTTCAGGATCATTTAACGCCCGTGATTTGTAAGAGAGATGTAAATAAGTGAGATGAGTATACTTGTCGACATGTCCACTCCAGCTTACACCGATGTTACGAAAGAAAGTAATTGTCATAATGAGATAAAGTAATAGAAATTGCTCACGTTAAGGAACTAGCGTTTCCTGTTTTTTTTTTTTTTTTTGAAATATATTCAGCTATCTACTGGTTATAAGTGTTGATTATTTTTTAGAAACTGCAACTCTACTTAGTTTAAATAATTTCATCTGTGATCGACGATAGTTGTAAGGATGCCTGTCAAGTAATAGAAGTAGTTAAACAATATTCACCAACTAGAAGCTGCATTTTTCGTAATATTCGTCAATGTGTTGTGGGTAAATTAATGTATCAACTAAAACGTAACTCCTTTTTTTTACCATCCACATCACGTCTACATAAAGATACCCAATGCATGTACAAGTCATATTTAGTCGATTTTTCATCTCACGACGGATGGAACTGAAAGTATTCTCAGATTGACATGTCACCAGCACACAGCTGAGTATACTGGCACCAATTAAAACACCAATTAAAACAAAATTGGATACTGTCACATCGTGTCAAAGTTTGTTTGAGCTCAGTATGAGGGATATGTATTGAATGACAGTCATGGTACTACGTCTGTGGAGTTGTATATATAAATTTGTTTTCCGTTGAAAAGTAGCCGTTTCCAACACAGCGACTGTTCAAATTCTGCGTTGTTTAAAAGGTCGTTTGGTAACTATATTTCAGACTTTAAAGACTTTTACAACTGTTGTAATTTGGTAAACATGCAGCTTTTGAAGTAAGACAAAAAGAAAATAAGAGTGGTAAGGTACTAACTTTACAAGCTAACTGTAAGAGCCAATAAAGTTGAACTTTCCACTCGTGAAACTATTGGAATCTACCACTCAATCACAAAGGTGTAATTAGTTGCTCATAAAGCATAACAAAACAATAAACAGTCGTGCATTTATTCCATCTGTAATGAAATTGAGAGCGTCGTCAATATGCAAATGTGTCACAAAATGTTCATACCAAAAAAGGCTACTTGCCAAGACAAAAGTGCTTTTTATCATAAGGTAGCGTATTTTCAAATGTCTACTGTGTATGTAAAAGTCAGTAGTCAGTAAAAGTAAGATAAGCATTCAATGCATAGCATCGTATCTATTGTATTGTGTTTTATATTGTATTGTAATTCATTGCGTTGCATTGGATTGTTTTGCAATCATGTATTACATTGTATCGCGGTGTAGTGTACAGTATTATATAGACTGAATTACATTGAGCAGGTTTCAATCATTTCTGATTGTACCACTTTTGAAGGAAGAAGTGCACCAACCACTGAAACATTTTAAAGAAACTTTTCTCTTAAATATCGATAGTCTTTGAAACTTTGTAATATGAACGAATATTTAAACATATCAACCTACCTTGAACTCAGCTGGTTTGGCTGATGGTTTTGACAGCTGTTCACATTATGGATACAATTTCAATTTAGAGCACGTTCATGGGCTAAGTGTGTTTAAGATCGCATTTTCTGCATTGCCTAATAATTAGTTTCCTATCCTTATTATACAAAAGCTTTTAGTGAACTCCAGCTCTAGGGTGTTTTACATCACTTTTGGACATTTGCCAATTTTCATATTTGATAAAACACCTTTCCTTATGGTTTTTCTGTGGCTACAACTGAAAATATTGAAAGGTCAGTGCAATACTGTAAACTTATTCTTTAAAAACATTAGGGGCATTGCATCACCGAGGGAAAAGATAGTATGGCTTGACAGCCATTTTGGTCAACGACCTCTTGTTTTAAAAATAATATCATAAATTACGACTTTAATTTGACAATTTTCGAATCTACTGATCGCCAACCTTGTTGTAGCATTACCAGCAGTAATAAAAACTTTAGCAGAAGCAGTAGTAGTAACAATACAAAGCTGCAGTAAGTAGTAGTTACAATATTAAGCTGCAGCAAGTAGTAGTAGAAGTTGTTGCAGAAGTAGTTGTAGAAGTTAGTAATAGCAGAAGTAGAACTATTACTAGTATCAAAAGTAGTGGTAGTGCTAGCACTGTAGTAGGGGCAGTAGAAGAATTAGCTAGAGTAGTAATATTGTTAACAGACGTAGTGGTGTTTAGTAGCTACAGTAGTAATTGTTGTAGTAGTAGTTATAGCATCAGTAGCAATAGTAGTATTAGAAGTAGAAGTGTAAGTAGGAGTAGTATTAAAAGTAGTAGCATTAGTAGTGGCAGTGGCTAGTGAAGTAGTATTGACTATAATTTAGTCACTGCTTGATTTTTGTCAACGACCTCTTGTTTTAAAAATAATACCGATAAATTGCGACTTTAATTTGACAATTTTCGAATCTACTGATCTGGTGCTAGCACTAGTAGGGGCAGTAGTAGAATTAGCTATAGTAGTAATACTGTTAACAGACGTAGTGGTGTTTAGTAGCTACGGTTAGTATTTGGTAGTAATTGTTGTAGTAGTAGTTATAGCATCAGTAGCAATAGTAGTATTAGAAGTAGAAGTGTAAGTAGGAGTAGTAGTACAAGTAGTAGCATTAGTAGTGGCAGTGGCTAGTGAAGTAGTATTGACTATAATTTAGTCACTGCTTGATTTGTACATCACAGATTGATTGATGTTTACTATTCAATTAAACGATATCACATTGACTAATCAGGTTAAGATTCAATTACTCTAAAGATTAGACTATGTTTACTCTATTTTTTTTGCTTATTTATTTACTTATTTATTTCATGAATACCAATTAATTATTAATTAATTTATTCATTGATATATGATACTTATTGTCGAAAATTAAAACAAAGAGAACATTAGAAAGTATTAACTAATCTGAACAAAAATAAAACAATTTTTCACATGAATCCGACACTAGGTTAGTAAAATTTGATCAGTATAGCCCATATCAATGGAAGTCATTTTGATGTGTTTTTGTTACAGCAGGTTTATTTTTTAATCGAGGAGTAGTAGGGGGCCGTTGCTCAAAAACGTGTGTACTAATGAGTCCCACTCGTCGTTCTAAACAAAGATTTCACCAGCTATCTCGGATTATAAGAAATTTACAGATTAAGTCTGACAAAACCATGCAGTCGTTTCTTTTCTTTACCCATTATCATAACGTTGTCACCTCAATTGCCAATGTATTATGCAAACTTTGGATGCTGTACCCCAAAATAGAGATCAGGAAAAAACGCTGTTTGGCTGTTTGGTAAATTTTGGTTTCTCTTTCCAATATAATGAGCGTTTCAACTCAAAGCAATAAAAGAAAAAAAATGAGTATGTTACCCAAACCTTCTTTAAAGCTACGTATGTCTCTGAAACACTGACCGGAAAAAAATGAGATAATAATCATAAAGAACATTGGCATGTTCCAGTTTTTATGTATATGGACCCTTTAAGATACGAGTCCCTAGTGGCACACTCGTTATCCCTAGGTGTGAAATTGACCTCAAATGAAAAAGGAAGATATAATCTTTGCATCGATGTTATCGTCAGTGTAGAGGCTTGTTGCCAACATGAACCTCATATAGTTTACTTTGTCGTTCTTTTTTAAATGTTTTAGCAGTGAGGGGATACCAGGAATGATCCCTATGTCTAGACTTAAGGCGTTGGGATCGACTAACTAAGGGAACAACATGGCAGACAATATTGCTCAGGTAACAAGTAACGTCTCAAAAAAAAAAAAAAAAAAAATGAGAGAGATGTACAATTTGTGCTACAGAGGCAGCTTGTAACATTTTGAGAGAATGCCCTCCTTAATGAAAACTGAACTTGATAAAATATATGAAATCTTTATTTTATGATGTTAGAACAGGAGATTTTGGTGCGGATTTAAAAACAAATCAATTAGGCCTATTTGTAATTTACTTTCACCTATCAAATTTTAAAGACAACGGATCATCTCCTAGATCTCATGAAGCCTGATCTTAGCAGTGCAATTGCATGCGCGGTGAAGTCCCATGTACGTTGATTGGGTGTACACGTTAACTGCTACTGACAAATTCATCTATCTGTAATGAACGATATGCATGGCAGACTTAAATGCGGAAATTACATAACAAATTCTGAGATGGTTCGTCGCCTTGAAGTTTTTTTTCTTACCATCCAAATTGGTGCATGGTATTTTGACAAACATACCATTGTAGTTGGAAAAGAGCTAAATGTTTTTTTTTTTTTTTTGATCAAACAGTGGCGATGATTAACACGTTTCATTGTCAGTGTATGTAGTCGCCATTTGTGAGTTCTGTTCGAACAACAGTACTCATTAACAGCGTGAGCTTTACCGGAAGTACACTTTTAGCCGAATTGTGGAATACTTTTTCGGTGAACGTCCAAATCTACCCTAGGAGTTTCTCTGTCTGATGAATATTTATATTCGTTTTTGCCGTCAGACGGTTTCAACCATTGAAAGGGCATATATTAAAGATCGGAATCCACAAGTTTCACGACGAAAATCGTCTTATGGATAAGAAAAAACATGGATTGTTGACCCTTATCGACCCTTATCGACCTGAGACTGGTGGTCAACGTCCGACTGCTCTTTGTTTTTAAAGGTAATGTTACGTCAAATCCAAGGAATTTGATTGAGGATGGCATCGATGAGTTAATAACAAATATCTTCACAATATATGCTCAGATGATAGACTTATTCGATCTTTTGGTACCATTTTTTTCTCTTTGAAATTGAGTTAATGAAAGACGAGAATTGTGTATCCTAACACAGTAAAGCAATTGCTTATAACAATGAAGCCATACTTTTGCATTGGCAACATTGAAACAAATGTTAAGTAGCTATATAAGCAACGTACTGTTTATACTGACGTAGGTAGGCTAGGCTATATTCAATGTTAGCCTAATGGATTTAATTTTGTCATAGGTCTTCTCATCTTAGACTGAGACTTACTAAGATTTGTAAGATTAAGAAGCCTGTAATAAGACAACTGTTGAAGGCGATTTCATTGCTTGGTAGATGAGTAATGAGTAATATATTAAGAAAATTCTAAGACTTAAAAATACAGATTATCATTCGTAATGAACCAGCGTAATATGTAGTGACTATCATTTATTTATTCAACTCAAAATGTGTATTTTGGCCAAGGTTTATGGTTGCTCCGTCGCTGGCATTATTCCGTGTTCGTCGACTTCAAATGTTCGCCAATGAAACTTGCACTATAATTCTGATTTGTTGATTTCTTTACACTGATAACAGCTTATATGTACGTTGATTTAGAGCATCTTGGTGAGAACGAATACTATTTTCATTAAGATGTTTGAATGTAGATTGAAGTCCTTATCTACTTCGTATGTGCACCTAAATTCAAATTTAATGAGATGCACAGATGGTTAAAAAATTGAGGTCAAACGAGATAAGACGTTCTACTGAACAAAGACGTATTACAGAGACGTTTCTTCGTAGTCCCATGCAACTCACAATCGAACTAAAATAGTTTGAAGTATGTAGATCAACCTTACCTTACATAATTGAACACTATTCCCTCATCATATGAAATACCTTCTTAACAGGTGTCATGGCAGACAAAAGCCATTTGATACCTTACAAAGACTTCAAACTGCACTCATCGTTTGTGACGTCACTTCCTCTACAAACTGGTGTGTGATTTAAGTCACTCGCTCTGTGCTTTTTCATTTCAGTTTCTAGTTAAGTCAAGAATAATTTTATTATCCTTGATTTATCTGTCAAGGATATATTACACCCCCCCCCTTATTTACTCATGGGAATGTTAAGCCAAGTAAATAATATCCACACTGTAAGTATGTGTGGCATCTATTTAGTGAACTTTGCTAAACGTCTTTAAATGTTCAAGGTTTTCTTGTGAAGATTAAGTGTACAAAAATGAGAGCACTATCAACATACCAGAGACGACAGTGTTACAAACATGCATAAACCAAACACTTTCTAAATTGATATTAAACTGAGGTGAAAAGTCAAAATCATATATCTTTATTTTGGTATGGACGTCCAATAAAAAGATGAAAGCATTACATCTGAACGTAAGAAAACTATTTTCTCACAGAAAATGTCACGAAAGGTTTCAAAATGTTGCTCTTGTATAGATTTTCGTTTTCTTCTTGATTTTGTTCACTGGTGCCAGAAGTCTTCATATTAGTCTTCCTCACTATTTAGGGAAATCATCAAATAATAAGCGTCCCAGTCTAAATCGTGTGTCACGGTGACCATTTTCCCTTTTGGTGCTTCCCTTGGAGATGGGCCATACTGTTGTAGGACCATGTGTACAATTTAGTTCGCTGCTGCATTTGTTATAAGTTACCACCATACTAAGGAACAAATCGTTTTAGTATCTATGCTACGTGTTACCTGTTGTTAGTGTTAGGTATAGGCCAATTTGCATATAGTTAATCATCTAATGCCTCGATCACACTGCGAAAAAACGTGTCTGCAACTGTACCGCAACTCATGGAATTGCAAATGGCATGCAACTGCTTGCAACTAGTGCCATCTATAATCAGGGCAGGGAGTGTGACGCAGACAGTACTGCCATTTGGCTGCTTGTTCTGCGTTGTACTGCGATGTACTGCGAATGGTCTGCAAACCACAACGTGCAACTATTTGTAAAACATGCTGCGCTGTGTTGAGTCGATCGGTGAACGACGGCCAATGCGCGCAACACGGTCGGAGCCTGAGCTGCGACGGGGCATGCAACCTATGCAGACCGTTCGGCAATCTACTGGGAACGTTTTGCGATGTACTGATGCTATCTGCGCATGTTTGCAGTCAGACATACCCACAGGTGTACAAAAACGTGACGTGTATGGCAAGCCAAATGCCCAATAATTCGAGAACCCCGGATTATCGGTTTATAAACCTGTCAACCGGTAAACTAGGTTTCTCGACCGATAAACCAGGTTTATCGACGCCATATGCCCAGTAATTCGAGAAACCTGACTCATCAGTTGATAAACCAGGTTTATCAATTTTCTCACTTACAATATTGATAAACCTGGTTATCATATCGATAAACCTGGTTATCAACTTGATAAACCTGGTTTATCAACTTGATAAACCTGGTTTATCAACTTGATAAACCTGGAATTTCAAATAACTGAGCATTTGGCGTTGATAAACCTGGTTTTTCAACTGATAAACCTGTTTTATAGGCTGATAAAGCTCGTTTATCAACCGATAATCCAGGTTTCTCTAGAATTATTGGGCATTTGGCTTGCCATAGACGTGTGGTGGCTGTTGTATGAATAGTTGAAATCCGTGTGTGCAGTCGCCGTGCTGCGTCGTGCTGCAAACGTGTTGAGGCTTGTTTGCAGCCGGTTTCAATCAGGCTTGGTAGAGAATACGTTTGGGGGAAAGGGCGAATACTAGTGTGCAGTAGCTGCTGCGTCGTGCTGAGTATGTTCGCGGAACGCTTGCAGCACATTCGCACGAAGGCGGCGTTTGGACCAGTTTTTAGGGAGGTAAAAGATGTTCTCCGTACTGCGCTTGTTGGCGATTGTTCGCAGTACAGCGCCGTACGACTCAGCATGGCGCCGCACAGTGTGAGACTGTTGCAGTCTGTGGTATAGTTGCTAGTTTAGACGCAGATCGTGTTGGGAATGTTCGGCGATAAGCGCAGTAGATCGCAGCATTGTTGCAGCATATCGGCGAACAGACTGCAACCAGTTGTGAGGGTATTTCTAGTTGCAAGCAGTTGCTTCATGTGCTCCGGTGCGCACCGGAGCACAGTGAAGCAACTAGCGACTCGTCTACAACCCATGCAACTAGTCCCAAACTCGATGCAACTCGACGGAGCCCGTGCGGAGATGTAGCAAACATTTTCAAAATGACCCAGTTGCAAGCAGTCTCAGTATGCGATTTGCTATAGTGTGACAGGGGCATAAGGGAATGAGCACAAAATTTCAGACTTTTATTCAACAACCAGTATGCGTAAACCATGCATTCTTTCCCTGTAATAGAATATATCGATCCTCCAATCACTAACAATATATAGGTTAATCATCTATATATTGTTAGTTTCAATAGAAAATTTCAAACGTTCTAAACCAGTACCTACTGGAAATAGACCCCCCTTGCATTGACACCACATAACAACAAACACGACACCATGATAGAGGCAAAAAATGAACAGTGCATATGGCGCGTGTAGACCGAATGACAGAGAAGTCACATGTGCAGATGTGCACTTGTTAAATTTAGGAGGACGCTTTACTGTATCACTGTGACGTCACATGCAAGTAGCCTAGACAGACACGCAAACACTCAGTTGCACAATCAATTGCAGTGCTTGACACATGTTACTGCCTAATTTTAAGCAATAGTCTGTTTTAATCTCATCAACTGTTAATATCGACGACGGGATTCTAATGTTGAATAATTGAGATTGATTAGTAACAAAATGAATAGATGGATGAAATGAATATCATTGTAATTGTATATTAATTGCCTCCAAAAAGTCGGCATATATATATGAAAATATATACATCCAAAGTTAATATGTAATAATGGTAGTGGCAAATACCAACCCTCACCTTTTACCTATCCTCTTCTAGTTGCTCACTCACTCTATCACCATGTTTTTTTTTTCTGCTCATGTTTTAGATTATGCGGAACTAAGCATTTTACATCATCAAATGACAATGACATTGAATTTACAGTCCGATCATAGTCATACGTCAGCCACACCTGCATTTTGACAAATGAGATTACAACGAGATTTGACAAATGTTTCAAAAGAAAAAACAAATATCTTCGTCATAGAAGATTTATAAGGACGTCAAACATATTTACTTACATATTGATCGAATGTCTTTTAGAGACAGACCCTTGATTTATGTCCTTTTAGAATAATCGACAGAGTTGTTTCCAGAAATATTTCGTTTTGGCCTCTGGCTAGCTTTACCTTCTCCATTAGGTAACAGGAAATTTTATTCACAACAAAGGCCTCATAATTGAGAAGCAGGTTAATTATCCACCAGAGATCAAAATGAATTCGAAAATCAAAGAAATTGCCACCAGATAGGCCAATGCCTACCTTAAATGTGTATATCATGTTAGAAAACTAAATTTAAAAAGGAAAACAGAGTTTCCCTCCCCGAGGAAATGTTGGCTAAATCCTCTGGTAATAGCTTAGGTCAGATGAGGAATAAGTACCGCTATGTTTCCATTATTTGTGTTGACAATTACACGGTGAAATCAAGAATTTTTTTATTTTTATTTTTTTCGTAACTGATGCAGCTTGGACAGGTGAACTAAGATAAAAAACAAAATGTCGATGATGTTTACGAGGAGATGGAAAGAGGTTATATGAAGGAGCAAACAACAACCTTACGAAAGTGCAGTTGTTCCAGGTTGATGAAGATTCCGAAGCAACCAGTGCATAGTCATATGGTATAAAATAGGCTCTTTACTTCTTTACAAATTTTGCGGTCTAGTAACAAGCATAACAAAGACCGAAATTTCTTAGTTTTAATTTCACATAATTTAGCCTCATAACTGCTAAAATGATTCCCATTCCGACCAAAATGACATATATGTTTGCGGGATACTATTCACAAATTCTTAAATTCATCGGAAGAAAATGAGCAAAACTCGTCCAGTTTTCGCCCACACATGTCTGGTACATTCATAAACAACTTAACTCTACATGAGTGTATGTATTTTCTTTTCTTTTTTCGATTTCCCCTGGGACAGGATCCTAAACTGCAAATTTTAAAACGTATTTCGGTATATTAAGGAGATATGAAAATTGTTTAAATTTAAGCTTTATTGATCTACCCGTCAGCTTATGCTACACATCAGTATTTGAATACTCATACTCGTAATCAAATTTAGAAAAATAGTCGTTTCTAAATATATCAACATTTTGGTTCTTTGGTTCTAATCGAATCAAAAGAACGTGACGATTTACTGTAATTAATACAGAGAGCATCATGTGACCAATTGATATTTTAATTTATTTTAAGTTGAAAACAAAACGTGAACTGAAAAGGGATGAAACCGTTCCATTCCAATTTAGACTTGGGAGAGGTCACCTAATTTTCCGTAATTGTATTTATTCGCTTCTTAATCACTCTCTGTGTTCTCATTTTTTATATCATAACTATACTTACGTATTGTACGAAGACATCGAGGCATATCAAAACTAAACTTAGGGAATTTTGTTTTTCGAGTCATATTAAATAATGAAATGACAACTGAAGCTCAGTTTACTGGGATTTATCTGCGCCATTAGATTCATGTTTCTTTTAGCAAGGGAAGGTATTTCTCTCTATTGGAGAAAACAATATCCTCAACAACCTGTTCTGTTTGGAAATACGGATTTTTGTTATTTTTAAGCTATTTTTCGGAGTTGCGCATGCATGGAAAAGCTTCGCGGTCGTGCAATTACTGTCATACCAGTACTAATTGAAAATCTTTATGTATTAACCGACTTTCCTTGAAACTTTAAGATTAGTTTCCTTTCTTTTAACAGCATTTTACAAACTCAACCGATAAACCCATTTTAATGTATCAGCTGACAAAATTTCCAGGTTAAGTAGGAACAAAATGTTGGTGTGGTGTTTGATTTGCCTGGAGTGAATGACTATATTACCTTAGATTCCATTAAATTGTCACTGAAATATTTTCTTTAACACATATGAAACAGTATTGTAGAAAAGAAAATAAGTGCACTTTTCTCCTGTGATCTTCTCGTATAATCCGGGATTAAGGAGTTTACAACTAATATGGAAGCATGGTAGTATTCTAACATAATGTTCCCTTTGTTCAGCTCAAATACTTTGGAGGGCCCCTGAGGTAAAGACAACAAAAGTGATCACTTATCCACTTTATACCTCTCATGTGATAGTTGATTGCTTGAGGGCTCTCGCAAATTTTCATACCATGACCATCAAGATTCAAGCTAAATGGGATGGAAATTTGGAGTAGTGACCCCACCCCCTTAACAGTGCTCTCGGAGAAATTTTGATCATTTCACATTCCATTTTTTCCCTTCATTTTCTTTTTGAAAATGCAAGAAAATCTCCTGCAAATCGTCCTAATTTTCCCGTCATCTGTCTTTAAGTGACACTACCGATAATGACACCTGACAAAAATGACTGAAGAGCCACCTCAGTCAGTGGCTCAGTTTCAATTTTTCTTTTTTTCCCCTTTCTTATTTCTTAGGAGAGTGAACTTTTTTGTCATAGGTAAGAACAGAAAAAGAAAGAAAGTAGTCAACATCGCCCTGTACTTTAACTTCGGCAGACAACAGTATACATTCCAGCGGACCGATCAGAAGCAGGTCGCGACAAGGTCAAATACGAAGTTGTAAGATTATCAGTTAGTCGTGCTTGTCCATAATATTACGTGTTTGTGATATGAAATCAAGAGAGACGGCTGATGGCATGGCAAACGGTGGTAGACTTGTTAATATACCTTTCTACGTACCTACTAAGGTCCGTATGCACATTGGTCTACGATGTCTATACAAGCGCAACCTTATTTCTGCCGCTGCAGGGTGTCAGAAAATGTAAACAGTGCATATTTGTATATAGGCCTAACTAAGTATAAATAGTTACAAATAGGAGACTTGTACATCTAAAGAAGACGAGACAGTAGACCCAAGCATCGTTGAACCAATTTGAATTTGAAATTTCATAGTGAAATTCAGAGTATGTTATACGCTTGTGATTATGATCACTCACGGACATTGCGGTTACCTAATGGTTACTACAGAGGGTGTGGTATCGTCTGATTGTCAAATACTGTCTTTAAATAGAATCCACGATCCACCATCACAGAGGTGATGTCACCAACCCGTGAATATGCGGGGGTGAAATTTGTGAAATCAAAAGTAACTTTCCGTGGTAGCGACTGGCTTGATGCGCAATGCATTGAAGATTTGGGTGAATCAGGAGGGCTAATATGTTTACATATATAACAACTAAGTTACGATGCAACAGCATTTTCAAAGGATCGCTCGATTTGCGCAAATTACCCATAATCTAATGAATTTCATAAACTTGTATGTGGAGAAAAGCAACGTGCTGTGAATAATGAGTTAACGCTTCCGCAAATGGGGTATAAGACTGGTATTTTCAGTCAGATAAACGAGGATGGGACACAGGAACAGACGCAATACAACAATACAGTCTCTCACTTTGAAAGTCTCCATGGGGAATGTGAACATGAAAACTTAATGCCATTTTCAGGTTTCCACTCTATGAAGCCACTGAAATGACTGCCCGCAAAAACAAAAATAAAAAAAAAATGTCTTGATACAGAGGCCCCACTTCAGTGGGAATGAACGACCTTATGTTGGGCCACACACTTCTGCATTTGACGCAATTCAATATAGTGGAAATGCACCACCTGGAATATGTGTTTCGCTTGCATTTTAAATTTGAAAGGAGCTTGGAGGGTTAGGAGCGTTTCCAAACATGCATGTAATTTAGAAGAAAATGCAGTCCCACGATCAGAGACTGTCTGTCGCCTTTGAAGATTAATCAGCATCGAAAGTAGAAGGAAAACTTTAAAAACTGACACTGCGGATGGACAATTTGTTGCTATTTTCTTCCGCCGGTGTAAAATAATACACTTCAAAACAAATAATGGCAAGCTTTGGTTAATAACAAATCAATTAGGTGACATAAATAGGTCTTCATACGAGCGATTTGTATTGAAAGAAGTGACGTAAAACGCATTTAGTTTAAATGTCATGGAATCGTTTTATGACTTCTGGTGATTTTTTTTTTATGACTTCTTTTTTTTTTTTTGAAATGCTCGCAGGGTGTCAGAGAAGACTGAGGAAGGGTAAGTGAGTTAACAGAAGTAGTGCATGATTTTATTTTGTGATAATTTCGTCTTTTTTATAATGTTTTTCTCAGCAAATGATAATTCTTCAAATTAGTCGATTTCATAATCGTAAACTCTTCTTGATAGTTCAGTGCTGTGCAGAGCAGATGTCAAAGACAGCACCAGGGTATAAGTTAAGGGGATCAGTGGAAGCAAAGGTGAGAAAAAAGTTCGAGTATTGAAAGTTTTTTGACTCAGTTCAGATAATTTTATATGCCTACCGTATGGCTTACATTCATGTCACATAGAGCTCAATGTCGTTTGTCAAGGGAAATTAACTTTGACGGTACAATGATCTGACGTACCAGTTCCAGACAATGACGTCAGTAATTAATACGCACAGAAGTGGAATATATTTCGCTTGCTAAGTATTGAACTCTGCCACATATATTTTGAGGAGGATTAAATATAACTATTTCTTTCTTGCTGTGAGACTGGATTCTATTAACTTTAAAAAAAAAGTGATATGCAATATATTTAACTATTTCTTTCTTGCTGTGAGACTGGATTCGATTAACTTTAAAAAAGATGATATGCAATATATTTAACTTGTTGTTATCGCCTTTCATGTAAGTAAATAAGGATTAGTAAATAGAAGTAATAAAGAATTTTGTAGACCCACCACCGGAGGTGTAATTATGATTACAATGAATATTTAAACAAACTTTTCTCTCTATAATCAATCGTTACAGATGTGTTGGACAATCAGCAATGAGTACAACTATTGATTATATTCTTTGATATTTCTTGTCTTTTAATTTAAAGGAGAAGAAAAGTACGGGACATTTCACAATGTTAAATGGGAGACTAATATTTGGTGAACGGCATCACGAAACTTCATTTAAATATGTGGTTTACTTTCCAACATATTGCAATGTGAATGTTCTGAAGAATTAATCAGGAAGCTGCCATTTTGAAATTATGATGACAGCACCGGACCACATCTGATTGAACAATTTGTTGCTTTTTCTTTATAATTCATTGTCAATATATTGTTAACAGTAATGCATAGATTCGAATCAGGGTATTAATGATTTGATTATTGCATAACACAACTCAGTATACAACACAAAAATTCAACACAAAATGTGTACAAGTTTGTTCGGATTTATAAAAATTATAGGAAAAGAAAACAAAGAAATACATAGAAATTCCTGCTATCAGTGGTTATGTGACATCATTGTTCGACTTACTCGATTTGGTTTACATTCAGAAAAGGCAAAAATGGCAGCACCCTTTTCTGCAATTCAAAAGTATGTAAACTGGATAAGAAACAATATCTCTACTTTAAACTTTGTGAAGATGTTTGCCAAACACTTCTGCTTCATTTTGATAAATATATTCCCGGAGGTTCCTTCTCTTTTAACTTTGACACATCGACGAAGCACAGGGCACATATTACAGCTGAGTGATCTTTATTGCATATGAAAGTACAAAACGGTAACGCAAAGCTAAGATAAATGATCAAAACAAAATTACTACTAGGTTACAGTATGGGGTTACTGGTTATCATTACACAATATGATATATTAATTTCTTTCACTGCCGGAAAAATTGAACAATTTGTACGAAGCAAAAATGTGATGTACGTTTCATATCATGTTACCTAGTGGAAATGTTTAATGCAAACGAATCCTCGGAAAACCAAGTCAACATTTTTCACTTGAGACAGACAGTTTACAATTATGTCTGGTATTCATAGAACATTTTAAAACTGACAGTAAAAGACTTGAATGGCAATGCAATATGTGAGCATGATTAAAAAAATCACTTTTCCGATGATTACGTCGTAGTTAATCTACCGATAGGTCTCCTTTTTTTCGTTTCCATTTTCGTCTTAAACTTGTTAAAAAAAAAGGGGGTAAAGGTAAAGTAAGTACATGGGAAAGATGCATGTAACTGGAAATCATCTACCAACTCTATATATTGGACTGCTATCGAATGTTAAAAAAAAATGTGAAAAACGGAATTCTACCCTCAGGAACTCATACTTGTGTTTGCAGTTTTTGAAATTTTCAGGTCGATGTATCGATATTTGGTAAGGTGAGACTCAGTATCACAAATCCGACAGACAGACAAGGTAAATTGAAGGTGTCACATGGGATACCTCACTAATTATTAAGTGACATTGTTGTAATGAATCTTGTGATCAGACGCTTTTCACTTTGGGAGTAAGAGGATTATAAAGGGATACCTATGACGTCATTACCAAGTCAAAGATGATTAAACACGGACAAAGGATGAAATCCAATTTGAAAAACACCTCAGACAAGCGAAATGTTAAATTTGATAAGTTGGACGTAATTGACAGTCTCCAACAAATATTTTGTTTTGGTCATTTAAATTACTCTTTCCTGAAGTGTGGAAGGGAAATTCATTTATCAACAAGTTTCTATTCTGCTTCTATCTTCTCAAGAGCTGATGTTTTTTGTAAAGGTTTTTTCGTCAAGGATTGTTGAGTTCCGTTATGAAGACGAAGGGTGAAAGTTGAAACATCAATTCCCTGTTAGTGGTCTGTCTAGAGGTTTAATTGCCATCGAGAGCTATACAAACATCTCTTGGAACCCAGAACATCAAAGAGATTTACCTCTCTTGCCAGTTGTACGACTGGCACTTGGAGAAGTCACCCTGCTTGTCAAGGTGTCAAAACGAGATTAAAAATTCAACAAAGAGTTCAAGTGATCAGGTAAGCTAATGGGATTTTCGAGGACTGACTTCCAAGTAAAACAGGGACGTGTAGAAACAATGATTATTTGTGGCTTCGCACGTCATGTAAATTGTGACTCTATTACCTACAATTTTGTGTTTGTATGGAACCGGTAGACCTCAAAAGCGGAAGTGAAAATCGATGCAGTTAATTACCGATTTCGGTGGTCTGATGTAGTGAACCGAATAACTAAGTGTGACCACTATAGCATATCCATTTGACACCTTAAAATAATGTTTATTGCACGTACTGTTTACAACTTTTGTACATATGAACAGACGAAGTTGCAAGTCTGAACCACCTGATTTGGGAAAAGAGTGACAGGTTGTTTTGCAAGGGCTTAGATCCCTCTCAAAAGTGGGGAATTTTTCACCACTTGCTAATCGCCATCCCAGGGAGGGGTCTAAGGTGGAGGGTAAATCCCCCACACACTTTGAAAGAAAGAGAAATTGGAAGGTGTCTATGTGGCAAATGGTGCAACATTTTGGCACAATTTAGCTTTCACAAAAATATGGTCACGCCATGGTTATAACCTTGAATTAGAACACAGTAAAATTGACGTCCACCTTTGAATTCCAGAATTGTGACCAACATTCTATAATCTTCATCACGGTCGTAGGTTTCATTTCTTTAAAAAAAAATTGTAGGCAGATGTACTGGAGATGTCCTATTTTAAAAAGGTGAATGGGCTGGTCGATCGTTCGCCCTTCTGCCATGATCAACTGCCATCCTTGTTTCTCCATGTGACTAAACAAAACAAATGTGACATAGCCTTTTTGTATCACATTACTCACAGTTCACACCATCTTTGCAATATAAATTTCCTCATTTTTTTTTGTTTATAATGCTTAAGTCTGAAGTAACAGTAATTCAAAATTTCCTTTAAAGCAATTCATGCAAAGTATAGCTTTGGTCTACAGTATTTGTCTCAAGCGTCTTTCCATACTTTGCTTTATAATGATAGTGAAAATCATCTGTCTTGTTTAAGAAACTACTTTGCTTACCAAATGAAAGGACAGAGACGAGGGTCTATTACTTCGAAAAATTGCATTTATTTAAAAAAAAAAATCATACGGTTTGATGGACGACTAATTGTTGTCACTCTTCTAACACTCTTAGATAAAATGCTCTTCAAAAGCTCTAAAACCCATATTTTGGATTGAAGTACTCTACTTGCGTTAGCAACCTACCCACTTCGATTAGACTTGATTGTCGTATAACTCCTATGGGAAGAGAATTACGTTAATACATCACTTTACACTCCGTCATCTTTCAAAAATTGATATATTTACAGCAAACTTCTAGAAGGGAAAAAACAATCCCTTTTATATTGTTTGACAAAGAGAAAACAACTTACAAATTCATATGTGATACTATGATCTACAAGATTTGAACTGATATAAAAAAAATGTGCAAACATGCTTAGAGGCATAATTGATTGATATCAAAAGTAAAGTTTGCCTTCAATTAAATGATTCGATGGAGTTTGATTGAGTCACTTTATTCCTTCTGTGAGACGTAGCCCACAGGCAGACAGTTTTGTTACAATCATGCAAATTTGTAGTTCACTTTTATTGATGTGGAGAAATGTAGACCGTGTCACGTGCGTAAGTTGAGTAATTGATTATTTCAGGCAACCAACTTTGTAACACATGTATGATAAATATCACACAGTCGTTCAAACAGGTTGTTTGTATGAGTAAGGAAATATAGCTTTAATGATTTAATCTCGTACACTCTGATGAACACGAAAACTGGAGACTCGAAGTTTTGATCAAAATAAGGATAAAGTCAATGTGTTCAAAGATTGCCAGGCTAAGATAAGTTATACACAAAAATTAAGCCTGACTCAATTGAAAGTGTAACATCCAAAATGATTGAGTCACTTGAAAGTAGTGTATATATGGCGTTGCAATAAAGCACAATCATTAGCGTATCTATAGGGGAAACTGGGCAAGTCCAGCAGAGTAAAATCGTCTCATCAGCCCCCCCCCCGACCGGAAATTTTTGAATCATGAACAGTTTGATATTAGTCATTCAGAGAAGGAGAGAAGTTGTGGGTCGTGATCCCCAGTGCTCCTTCCCTGCTCAAAATGAAAATCCTGGGTACACTACTGCGTACGATACTGATAATCAAATAACCCTTGCAGAGAAAAATGTCATCAAAATTGGCTATACTTTACTATTCATAGATGCATTTAATATTAAATATGCATGCGAGTCAATATTGGAGCAATCATTCAGAGACATCATAAAGTTCACGTCAGTTCGATCGACGATTTCCAAGATACAGGTGCTTTTGTATGAGGACTATTTATGGTGCGCTGTCTGTTTAGTACTCTTAAATTCTTTCAGGTTATATTCTTAATGGTGGGTGGTGTCAGACAATCTCTTTAAATAGGTATGAAACATCAAGTACTTAATACATGTTTCGCTGATGCTGAGATGTGATGTAAGAGACGTAAGATCCTTTCTGGAATGATCTCGTTATTAAAACGTTTGTGTAACATTTCGAGAATCTAGAGTTACTTCACGTATAAATTATTCACACCTGTAATCGTCGATAATAAATAATAATATGGCATCATGCCAACAGCTTATTTTTTTTTTCGTGGACAAGATAATAAGTAATGATACAAATAAACCACTATCACAAACAGAAAACGTTGAGAACGGTTACAGTCAGAAATGTATTTGACGGTATTTGTTGACTGTAACTAGACAATTTGTACAATCCACATCTAATTAACATGTAGGATTTATTTTATCCTGTCACGGTAGGCTTACCTAGTTTTCGTCCACTTTCAATCTGAACAATCCTACCATTAAAGGTTGATCACTGTCTTCATATGATAACTTTATACTCTCTCATTATAACCTGATCCTGACAACGGTCGTGACGTCACGACATTCACCTTTAGTGTGAATAACAATCTTACTCAAGGATGGTGTAAATACGTTTTATTCTGAAGGGAAGCGTTCTAATTGCATGGAATTTTTTTTAAGTTCACAACTGTCAATATTTTAATGAAATACACGTTGCTTGATATTTCCAGTATTATAGTCATTCATGTCTACCTGCAGAGTCCAGGTAAACATTGATAGCATTCGACCAAACAATAGTCCATGTGGAAACTAGAAGGAACCATAAAAGACATACTCGTGAATATTATCTTGCGGGACAAAACGTAAAAATTCAAATGTTAACGGTTTTTTCTCGCTACGGGGGGGGGGGCTCTCTAACAAAAATGTCATTAGCAGATCATCTTTTACTACAAATCTGTTAAATAGGTATGCTTCTACTCGATTTGGAGGAAGAAAGAGTAAAGAAATATGTAAGATGTATTTTACAACGCTCTATATTCCTTTCAGCTATCAAGAAGTAAAATATTTCTCGTTACACGATTTCATTGGCCACCATCTTTGCCAATGTTAACCTACATACAAAGTAACAAATCCATATCTTTTAATTGCAGCATTCAGACAGTTTGGGAAAATTAATATCTTTCAGGTCAAGTCTGGCATATGATTTCGAATTCGTATAATAACATAAAGACTAAAAGTGTTCAACACAGTAGTGTAGTGGTTGACAGTTTTCATTCAACTTAACCGTGCGCTTTTTGAATCAGCCAATCAGGAAGCCCGCTGGTGATAACTATTCAATTTGTCAAAACAACTGACTGCTGCTGACGCCGTAATGCGGTGATCATTTTGCAGATTATATTTAAATACAATGCTTGGTTTCACTTAATATTACAATTCTCGACATCGATCAAGGACTTACGACGTGAGTAGTATATGTTTTGATACACCATTAGACCCGTTCTGTAGCATATTTCATTATGTACCTATCTACCATTATCTACTTCTTATATTAAGAATCACTGACCCTGTGTGGTTACTATGTGTGCATGGCATTTCTATCAAGCAAAATTTTACTATCATGTTTCTCTGCAGTATATTCAATCTTGTTAATTTTCTAAATTTGGAATTTAGAGAACTTTGCCAAAACTTATGATAATTGTCACTGCCACATCAAATGGATCATCACAATATTGAGAAACTGTTGCATTAAAAGATAACTGACACAATCTATTCTTTGTTTTGCTTGGAAGTTATATGAATAAGACATTGCAACTTTGTACATAATGTGTAGATCACTGGTGGAGCCAAGTCCAGTGTTTGGTAGGGTTTACACTGGTGACACAGTGATACGGGGGAAGGGTCTAATTGGATTGAATAGGATAATTTTTCTGTTGATAATTGCCCTCAGATGAGATTTGGTACAACAACTTCGTGTACAATCCGAAACTTAATTCTCTCCTAATTTATTTCTCAGATACAAGTTTTTGAAACAAGTTTGTTTGGGTTTGCGTCTTGGCTTTTGGATATAGCCTATGATTAACTCCAATAACAACTCCTCTTCATATTTAAAAGTCAAATATCGAAAACATCATCTCTATCTTCCCATTTTTCCCTAAATTATCATCAGCGATTCCAGTCTAATCACATACAATATGATCGGTAACAACACTTGTTAACAATTAAAATCTGCCTGATTGCAGCTATATCCTCCAGAAGCCCCTTCGCTTCACGAACAGTCAACACCACGAAGCTAGTGACGTCACATGGTACACTTCTGAACCTTAAGATAGACTACAGGATTGTAAAAAGATTTCAGTTTAAAAGTTTAGTAACTGTTAGCGTGAACACCTTGATGAAATTTACGGATGTAACTTATCCTCGCACTGTCTCAACATATGATAAGGGACCTTCTTTACTCTTCACCAGCTATTCCTTTCCCCTCTCCCGACCTTATCTGTTGCTCTATTCCTCTGTCCACTGATCTTTTTACAGTTGCTTTTTATCCCTTAATGATTGGCTTTCTATCTTCATCCCTTTATGCATCTTACAGGAAGTGTCACGTGCATGGTGTAATTTCTGGTTCTCTTTGATCAATTCTGTTTGTATTTCATCTGTCGCTACCCTCTGCTTCTCAGTTTCACATTGTCACCATTTACATCTCCTCTTATCTCGCATTCAACCACATTACTTCGACTCGCGACATATTTTTGCATCTTCCGTCCTCCATTATTCACCTAATCTGATTACCTTGGTAACCTCATTACCTCTTTCTTCTGACCTGTATCATATGTGTTTGTTTATACTTCGTTTTCTTCATAATTTTGTCAGTTTACCTTTGAAGTCCAGGGTCGACATGTCCTGCCATGAAGCTCAGGCCACCTAAGGAACCTTTTTACACTTCCCTCTGAGGGCGTTTTATTGTAAAAGTAGCTCACTAAATGTTGTTTTCTTTTACCTTTCCGATACATTTTCTTGTTTATCAAATGAGGACCAGAAGTGACCATCTTAGACGCATATGAGCAAACAAACTAACACGTAATGAGACAAAATGAAATTTACAAGAAACATGGATGGAAACAAATAAATGTACAGATTAAACTAACACCGTGTATTTCACAGACTATATTTGATTGACATATTGTTGCTTGAGATGTCTTAAATTGATAGATTTTTGTTGGCCTCAGACTTCGTGTGAGACACCGAAGCTGCTTTTTATTTGAGATTTCGTTCATTAAGCACGTCAACGCTTGTTAAAATTTATTCCAAATTCATTTCCAAGAAAGATACCATCAATTAGAAATGACTTGGAGAAGGTCTCGTTTGCAATTTTCCTCTCATTGTTCATGGCCTTAAGTCTTGATGGAAGATAATTGGGGCTGAGAAGTTGCATCGGGTTGACTAGAAAAGGTACCCATGGCTAAGAAACCAAAGATTTCATTTCTAAAGGTAACAGGAAGTAAAACAAAACCAGGTTACTTCAGGGTGCATTATGACGTTAGCTTGTTGTAGCAGTAGAATTAATTACCCTTTCGAAACCTTATACGTTTGTTTGATGCAAGTCAGACAAGAAATGACAAGGTCCGAAAGCAAAGAGTAGCACATTAAGATGTGTAGCAAGATCAATGTTAGTATAGAAGAGTGATACATCCATTTTAGACGAACTACCCCCACGTGATGTTTGGATAGTCAAGAACTGAGGCGTATACCTATATCCTGCCTCAAATAGGTGTGAGGACAGGCCCAATTAATCTTCGTAGAAGGGGCTCCAAAATTGTGTTTTTTATAGTTTTTTGTACTTCTAAACGTTTTTTGTTTAGTCTAAAAAGTTTGCACGGGATAAACCATAGGAATTTCTAATAACAGCAATAGGAAGGAATTTTAATGCTGTAAGATGCAATTGATCGCTTGCAAGGAAAGTAGAGGCATTTAATTTTTTTTTAATAATTTGCATTTGAAACAAGAGGTGTCCTACATTCTTCTTTCATTTTTTTACTAGTAGTGGTCGAATACTGTAGTCATATAATAGCCATATGACAGTTCGTCAGATTATTCTTGGAAACCGTACAACTGTATATGCCAATGAAAAGTCACGTGGAAAACAAGATAACTGAGGCCGGTGTCGTTTGTCGATGTTTCAGCAGCCAGGATTTGCCCCAGGATCTTTGTTGTTTACATAAGACAAAACAAATACAAAACACTCACATCAGGAAAAAGCAGATATGATGGGTTGAAGAAAGGCTCGTAACACTGAAGAAAGTTCACCGTGACTTTTTAATATCCTATGATTGATGAATCAGAACCGATAATAAAGAGTTAACTTGATTCTCGTATTGAACACCACGGTAAATGCATAAAACTTCATTGGTAATGTATATGTGCAAATCGAACATCTGAACATGAGAGCAAATTAAACTATCCGTTTGCGAGGGTGTCTGTGTGCATGTGAGTACAATCACGTGAATGAATTTGCCGGTGATTATGAATTGTTATCATACACCTGAATACGCTTAGTCTTGCAAATATAATGGAGGAAACTTTGTTAGCACACTTCCAGGGTCTGATCAAATCACAGAAATAAGAAATCATAGAAATTCCATCTACGGTGATAAAAGATGTGAAGATGGATAGGTTCATTGTCTCAGTGGTATTAAAGTATTATTTTGAGTGAGTTGAGGTTGAGTTCCTATCTTCCTAAAATGAACCAGTATAGTTGGCAGTTAGGAGGGATAGGGTGTCTCCCCTGTCTGGTACGGTTATGGATCAACGCATCAAGTGTTTCGGTGGGTCCAGCATGCTGTTATATACCAGTTGTAAGACAAAATTAGGAAGATTACCAAATTCAAAGTTTCGGACAAATTTGGGGTGGTTGACTACAAATGTCAGTGCATATTTCTGTATTTGAATTATAGTAAAGCGCAGGTAGGTTGCACTGAAGTAAAAAGTGTCTGACAAATTCGTTGGCACAATATTTGTAAAGATTTCTGTTTAGACTTAATTTGAATATATATACTACAGAACTTATGTCTATTCCGAGAAAAATGATGTAAACGACATGATCAGAGAAGTGCTGACATACATTCATATTCCCCGGATGTTAACTAAATCGGTTACATGGGACTAGCTACCTCTTTCCAATAACACACAACAGATGTAACGTTGAGCATTGACCAATCTAGGAAAAGAAAATTAGGTCCTTTCGACCCTGTCTTATTTTGCTTTGTAGATGGGCCATTTTGTTTTTTGTTAAAGAGACGCAAAGTGCAAGAGGGTGTCACATACCCCTCCCATTCATTCCCCTACCCTTCAGTGGCGGTACATTTATTCTCATAGGTTACAGTTAAAAGCAACATCAACTTTAGTAAGAATGTTTAGACAGTTTAACAGGAATGACCATTGATTGATTGACCAATCTAGGAAAACGAATATATATTCCTTTATTTCGTGCTTTGTCTTATTTATATGGGTCACTTTTTGTTAAAGAGACACAAAGCGCAAGAATGTGTCACACACTCCTTCCCTGTATCACCTTCTCTTCAATGGATATATTTTTTTATCCCCAAATGTTATCCTAAAAAGCAATATCAACTGTACTCAGTAGTGGTTAGTAGAGTTGAACAGGATTGTCCATTAATTTATTGATATAGGTAGTAAATGAAATATAATTGGATAGATAAGTTGCCATTAGTGATGCGGTTTTGTCTTAATACTTATTTCACTATAAATCCATGAAAAATCAAATGATCTGGAGATCATGTTGTTGCACTCATTGCAAAAGTATCCATTAGTGAAGAACTTTGTTTTTTGAAATTTTGATGATAAGTACCACAGGCCATCATAGTCTAATTGCATATTTGAATAGGTTACTCACCTTTTCCGCGAGGTATTAAGTTAAATAATTGGCAGGATATGCATTAAATTCCACTTACAAAGTCATCTGTCACCAGGGATATTTATTTTGCAACAGAGGAAACTGATTACTTATTGACTTAAATTATGTACAGAAATCTTCTTCTCATTAATGGACATTAAACTTGATGTTGCATTAACAAGTGGTTATTAACATCTTACGCTACAAGGCACGAGTGTTTGCTATTTATGAGCTACAGTCATATGCACTGCAATCAAGGAAAAACTCATCAAGCTGGGTCAAAATTTCTACCCATGCAACCAATCTATGCTGCCCTCCCATACTGTACTTCAAAGCACATGCAACTAACAATGCAAACATCACCTAATCTTTATATCCGATAGAAGCATGAATAACGATACTCTTCACACTGCCCGCACTGCCCAGACGAGACAAGAGCTATGAAGCGGAATATGAAATGGGTATATATATATTCTCCCAACTGGATGGAAGTACACAAGTCTATAGCATGTTGTTCAAGTTGCATACTATATAATTCTTTTACTAGAGGACGCATGTGTTTGGGATTCTCATTATGCTGACCCAGCCAATCTTCACATGGTATCATACATGTTTATGCCTTCTAGAGAGGAACATACCCTAACCCTAGTCCTAGTCCTAACCTAGCCCTCACAGAATTTTCATAATGTTCTAAAATCATATCTCGAGAAGACCCTTTTTGCATGATACAACATGACGTGATATCGAGGCAAACCATCATGGTTAGGGTTTCTTCCTTCGATGAAACCTTATAATGTATGATATCATGTGAGGATTGGCGCCCCTAACCATTATGGCATAACTGGACATCACTTCGTGTTAAATCATGGATAAACGGTCTTCTCGAGACTATTTAGTGAGAACTAAGTGGGTTGAACTGTATACAGAACAGGTACTTAAACATGTGAACTCTAGATTATAGTAAGGTCAGATTTTGTCAGTCGATTGGTAATCCTCCAAAAGAGATGTTCATTCGTTGATACGTAAAGCGAATAAGATGTTTGTTTCCCAGAAAAAAAATATATATACATATTTTCAAAACCACTACTTGTAGACACAGAATGATAGATTATTCAAAGTCAGCATGTGACTCATGCTCAACAAGGAAGAAGCGATGCAGACTATATTCTATTCTATATTCACAACAGATCGAGAAAGTGATCAGACAACTCTCCTAGATATGTGGTGATTGCTTCATATGCTGCTGTTTCTCGCCATTATTTCTCTTCAATATGTCCATCCTTCATGTACAGAAGACTGAGCAGTTTGACGAATGAAGTTCACGAAGTGATAAAATTTACATAAGTTATTGCAATCCATGGAGTCACAATTTCTCATCTTCACTTGAATTTCCATAGTACAAACTCAGCAGCTTGATTTCGTTTTGCTTTATGTTCCTACACAAATCTCTACACGTCAACTGCTGAATAAATAGGATTTATTTACCGAGAGCCATTTTATCTTTTTGATAACGTAAATGTCGTGAGTAACTGCCGTTCATCTGCACAAAAAGGAGCCTTTTGACTTCTATCTACAAGTCTACAAGTAGGATGCCTTGCATTTTGAGCAGAAACTATGTCAAGATGGTATGAACCGTCTTAATATTTTGAAAGTTTGGATGAACAAATTATTCTTGAGCAACAAATAACTAAATTCCTATCTTTCAATAACTTATTTCTTCAAAAGAAGGTCACCGTCCTTGATGACATTGGATAATCTATCATTCTGTTTACAGGTATTGGTTTTGAAAATACGTTCTTTTTCTGTGAAACAAACAGCTTATTCCCTGTAAGTGTCAACAAATGAACATCTCTTATGGAGGAATACCTATCGACAGACAAAATCTGACCTCACTATAATCTAGAATCCCAAGGACACGTTCCACGGAAAGTGTTTACGATAAACAGTCTCACATTTTAGAACTGATGCCAAACAATTCAAGCTACTTTTGTGGTTATATATAACATTTTACTACCCTGCAGGTAACTTTTATAAACAAGAAAATCTCTTTAGCGTCTAGAAGAAACGTGGCTTCACTAATGGGATATTAAAATACATAGATTCCAGCTTTAAAACCAGTTGTAAGCGATATTTGTTTTGATGGCCATTATTACAGCAGTTAAAAGTCAGGAAGGTGTGCTTCGTGATTGAGATTTAATGGCTTAATTGACTAAATCATTACTCTGTAACACGTATTTCTATCTGAAGGGGGAGAAATTGACGTCATTTGGAAATTTTGTTCAATAATTTTACAATGTTATATGTTCAATATTAAAATAAAATTGAATAAATTAAGTAATGCACGGATGAAATCCCTTGAGGTTTACTCTTAAACAGGGGTAGTTTGCACCTGAACAATCTTAGACAACAACATGTCTCAGTGATTGATCAAGATGGCGTTATCATATCAGAAACATTCTATAAATATCCCTGGGCTGTTCTGACATTGTTGTTTATCTGTCATTTTGTTTCGTTGTTGACACTTTACTTCTAACGTCCTCAGAGAAACCGTGAAATAAACACCTGTGAAAAAAGAAACTTGATTCCAGAAATATCTTATACGGATTTGAAAAGTATAGAATGTGACAAGTTTGATTTTTTATGTTTTAACTTATTCAGGTATATTGTGTATTGTTTAACTAGATTTAAACTAGAATTACATTTTACATACTAGTTTTCAAAACTGACATTCCAGTCTTACCGGATGTGTCGAACCGCATTTCCCTCGTTGACGAAATACCCCACACAACAACAAATTTAACAAATTGTTTGAGAAATAGCAACTGGCTTCCGATTGCGCTGCTAGTTTGATCAAGTAATATTATACTTACAAAAGAAAGTTAACTACTAGTGACAGAAGAAATAACACATTTTCGCAGGCCAGTGCTCATTACGAAGTTACTGTAATCTATAGCAGAACCCATTTGTGTACTAAAATATTACTACTTTGATAGCATTTCTTTTTAACTAATGACGATACAAGATAACGTTTTGGTAAACATATGTGCCAACTAAACGCGTGTTCTACATGTATCAAGTTCCATGCGAAAACGAAACTTTATTTTAACTCGATTGAAATACTCCCAACAAAAAAAAAGTGAACAGGACAACCATTTGAAAATTTTAAACAGTATACAATGAATATGACACGAAAACAGATGTTTCTCTGTGACATAATTAAAAAAGGTGTTCAAGAAATTAGTTCTAAGGGAAAGCAAATAGACAGCAAGTTCAACTCACGTAACTGGATAACGTATAGATAAACTTTACAGTGGAATGGATGCAACCTCATTAAATACCTGAGATTATGGGGATAATCGACATGGAACTAAGTATTTCCACCTGGGAACGCACTGTTAAATATCTTCTCGTTTCTTTTAATGAGAGTTTCCAATTAGCCAATGATCCCATGCACGAGCTTAAAATTATAATTCTTGACATAATCACAGTATACTGAAGTTAAAGGACGCTTCGGTAATCTATTTTTCATCGCAAAACGAGATATTCTTCTTTAATTATTACATATGTTAACATACATACGATTGCACAAATTTCAACTTTCATTTTAGTTTAGATAAAGCTGGAGTATAGTTGAAAATTTGTCAGTAAAAGTCAGAGTCAGTGGAATATGTCATAGCCACTACAAAACCAAGAACTGGTAAAGTACAATTTTAACATACATGAATATTGATATCCATCCCCATTGGTCTATTTGATTTCAAGTAGCGGTGATTGATTGTTATGCTTTCTTGGACAGTCTGAATTTTGTAGTGCCAACAAAATGCCGAGACAATTTTCATATTCAAATATCTGGAAGATGAGTGCATAGGTAGAGGTCAGATTTTATTATAAGTGATATTTTCCCCTTTTTTGTCTTCATTGAAACACTGACAAAAAAGGCAATTGCCTGGTCAACTGGTCAAAAACAAACAAATTGTCTCATGTATTTGTGACAGAAAGCGTGGGGTTTCAGAAGTAATGTACATGAAGTTACAATTAGTCAGTAACTAAGTGCCCTCTCATAGTATGGATGCATCGCAATATTGGCACCAAAGTCTTCTGCAGTTTGATAATGAATTTGCTCCTGTAATATATTAAACTCCTGTTCCTGCAACGTTTGTTTTCAACATGGCTTTCTACATATGTTACTTGTCAAAGTGTGTGAAAGAGAGAAAGGGTTAAAAATGAAATATTTATCGTCACGATCTTCAACATAAAGAGAATATGCAAAAGATAAACTGTTGAGTCACGTCAATGAGCTTACAGTAAAAATCAAAGAACTTATCAACATGGTTGAGGGCTGATATTATCAATGCATGTTAGAATTGACTTCAAGGCAAAACGTGGGCCAAAGTTGCCATCTTTGACAACACATAATTGCCCGACTGAGTTATTATTGGTTAGATAATGATCTTTTTCTCTGAAGATAATTTCAAAGCTAGTTACGTCAAAGGATCGTAAGAGACACTTTTTGCAATCTAAAAGTTTAGCCTTTGTTGTATTGAAGTATGAATGCAGTATAAAACTTTTAATTAGCTTATAACTTGGGAAAAATTGCAAGAATCTCTGCATCTGTTAATTGTTGAAAGTCAATTGTCATTAATTTCTTCCTTTTTATGATCGATTTAATTTTCAACGCATGAATATAATTTCCTGTGCTACTCTCCGAGTAAAATGTTATGAGACATTATAACATGGAAAAAAGAGGAAATATATAAAATAAACTACATTGAAGCAATATTCTACCGAGTGCACTTAAAAAAAAAAAATAATAATCTTGCTCTGAATCCAGTTTGAAAGAATTTAAAGAAACTGCCAGTAGCAAAACGTATGGAATTGGATTAATTTGGTTTTGGTAATGTTTCGGTTTCGATTGTCTCTGGAGACGTCTGTTATTGATTTACGTACATTACACTCCCGTGAAATTTGTAATCATCATCATTCATCGACTGTTCGTGTTTTCACCAAAGTAGAACGAGACGTTCGAATCCCTCAGTCATGACTTCGGGGATGATTGATATTGTTGGATCGAAGCAGTAATTCCGTGTCCATTCTATTGAGAACATATTTCATAATATTTTCACGACGAATAAATGCTCTCGTTCAGCTCACCAGTGAATCATTTCAATCGTCACAATCCATGTGTAAAGAGAGCATTGCGACTTTACTCACAGAAATATAAGATTTGAAAATGCATATCGAAAGACTTTCCTGAATGGAGTCACTTATTGCTGACAAAAAAAGAGAAGACTTAAGAAATGATACAGAAATGTTGATCCCATTAAAACTGTTGCTTGCTTCTGATGATTTGCTCAGTTGTTTAAGACGGTTCTTTCATTCCTTTTAAGTTTTCGGGCCCTGTCTCTATAACTTGTGAAGTTGCTTCAAGTTACTTATATGATTTCATCAGTGAAGAGCCAATTGATTTGTCCATGGTGGTAAGACGCTGTCATCCTCTGATTTAACATATTCAAGAGGAGGGACAAAAGAGGGCAAAACGGAGCATCCACTTGAGGGCAAACAACTACATACGGTGGTTTTAGGGAATCATAATTATATAATTCTCATTATGCGACCAGTGTTAAAGATCTATCAACCATATTGCAAGCATTATAAGACTCTTAAACGGAGGATTCATTTGATACATTCTTTTCACATTCTTTTCATCCAACAGCCCAAAGTTGTAACCTTCTGGTTTGAACGTGATCAATCTCACATCATTTTCATGTCGTTTGTTACATTCAGCTAAACAGAGCAGCCGGTTACTTTATTGATACGCTATCACACATGTTGACAGCTGTTGTAAACACTAAAGGTATACAGTGAAATGAAAACATTACTATAGCATTCCCTATTTATATGACACGGATATTGAGTTACACAGCGACTTGCTGAAATAAGGCAGAATCAATGCGGCGCTCTTCCTATAAAGAAGAGCTGGAAGTATAAAGAAGAGCTGGAAGTATTGACCAAGAACGAGACTAGTGATTCTTAACGTCACAAAACTAAATATGTGATAGTGAAGTAGAACAGAAATAAAAGAAAGCTCAGTAATCATTCATTATGAGGGTATGTCAAGCATATTTTAAGTATATGTAAGTCTTCAAGTAGTCAAAACTTGATTCATCAGAATGCGACGTACAGATGAACAGATTTAAACACTTATAGGGAAATAGTTACCTTCTAAATTAACATGCAACGAATGTATACCCATTTTCACACACGTAATGGTGCAAGACGAAATATGGAATAGACACAACTAAGTCATTTCAAGGGATACATAATATGCTTCACATAATGAAAGTCATGGAAATGTTTAACGTAAGTAGTTAAACACGACATACATTTGAGAATAGCTATCATGAACACTTTTATCTTATGTCAGCTTGTGTTCCGAGGAAATAACTACATAACATTGAGCATAATAGTATATTATTTAGAAACACAGGAATTGAAGAATCAAAAAATAAAAGTAAAACAATTTAATTGATCTGGATGAAAAGAGAGCACTGATTTGGAAGTATGCAGTGAACCGTATTAGGGTTAAGAAAAAAAACAAAACAAGATAATATCTTACCGATGAGTAATCCATCGTAAAATAGGTTACTGAAATTGGAAAGTTGGTAAAGTTTCGAAGATGTTGCAATGTCACATATCTTCTTTCGAATGTAAACCTTTCCTCCACAGTTACACTGATTAACGCAAAAGAGCCAATCCTTGGAATTCGATATGTGCTGCTACCACAGTCCGTATTAATTTTGAAAAGGAAGTCTTTTGATTTTTTTTTTCTTTTCATAGACCTCAAAGTATAATTGTCTTAATACGTTTCGAGAGAGATTTCGTTTGTAGCCGTTACCACGTTTTTATGATAAGGTGGTTCGCGGTTATAACAAGTGAATTCTGCCGTCTACGAGACGATGTTTGATTGGGTAAACTATTAGTGTCGTCAGTGATAAGACAACCAATGAAAAGAGAACATTATTGTTTTGAAATTGTGGAATTATCTCAGGGTGGATGTTCTCGCGTGCACTGTTTAACGCAGATGTACACGATAATTTTGAGAATGAGACCCCAAAAATAATATTACAATGAGGAGGGGTTGCATTCGGTAGCTCAATGGAAATTCAAATGGTTTCTGTGCGATCAGAGAGTCCCGCCGTTGTGCTCGAAGTCTTATCCACCATTCGGGATTCGATGTCTTGAAACCAAGGCCGAGTATGAAGCATCACTAAATCAAAACTGAGAGGAACTCAAGTTTGCAAGTTGAAGATCTCCGCTTACGGCGACGAGAAGAAGATTCGTACACTGAACTAATAATAGTGTCACCTAAGGAGTGGGACAGGTGAACAAACTGAGAATAAAGAAAAGACATTGCACCAAAACACGACGGACAGGAGATCAACTTGTCGGAGATTTAAGGTGAATAAACTCTACAGTACAGCTTCCCACTTAAAAAAAATCTGTCACATGAGAGAACATTTGTCAAAGTTTACAACTGAACCCGGAATCTAACTATCTATTACATATGAAATGGAACGAAGTATGTATTTCTGGCAGCACCCCTAAGGTTTTCTTCTTCAATTCCACAACTAACTCTTTAGTATATTCCAAATGTTAGTTAACAAAAATCGCTTTGGTGGTAATTATTTGTTATTCTGATGCCCTGTATATCGTTCATCTCCGCGTATTAGCTGCAACCCAAACGTGAACATATTGTGTTGTAGCAGTTGCAGAAAATTTGAAAGGCTGATGGGCTGTATATCTTGTGTTTTGGATTGTTGCCTGGTTAATTTTCATCTAAATTTCGTTTTCAAAATGTTATCATCTACATGAACAGGGAGGTCCTATGAACAACGTTAGAAGAAAGGACGTTCTTACGACCAGTCTTCTCAACTAACACCAAGTTACTATTCACTACTTCGGAGGAAAGTTTCTCTCGTTCGATGTATCCAAAAAAAAATTAACTAACAATTCAACAATGTTTGATTTCATCAGTTATATTTTGTAATGAAAACTAGCACTGGGGGTTGGATCAACCAAAAACTACATGTATTTGTCCAGTCAAGTCGGTGTGATTGATTAGAAATAGATAAACCCAAGCCATAAACCTGACTATCGATCAGGTCGATTGAAAAAAAAATTCTTTGAAAAAAAGTGAACTACGTCAATGAGACATAACTGTCGGCCTATACCATTGTATTAGCTCCTAATGTAATGTACATGTGAAAGAACATTAGTTTATTAGTGGAGAATCATAGTCAAAATCATGGTAATCTAGGACATACGTGACGGGCTAGGATATACGTCGCAAGAGATGAAATAGGATAAATCGGTTATACAAATAATTACCACAATATCCTCTGCAGGACAAGGCAGATTAGAATGAATAAATATGGCTCCCCTGTACTTGAACATATTGACGTTTAACTTCATGCTCAGTGCTCGATGCTAAATAATTCTTTATCCTATAACATGAACTGTGGAAATATTGTCATGACTTTTGAGGTGTATTTCAGTCCTCTTGTGACTCTTATCCGTCATCTCATCATTGATTTCGTGTCAAATGATGTCCTTTTTCTGAAGACTTTTATGCAAGCAATTCTATTTTATGTGTGTCACGGAATTGACAACTCCCGACAGACATGTTCTCTCTCTCCTGTGAAGTTTCACGACGAGTTTGTATTTTGTCCCAAAGCTAAGCCATTGAGCTTTCCAGAATAATGTGGTGTTAAATATGCCAATAAAACGAAAAGCATAAACAAATATTAGATCAAACACATTCAACAATTTACATATTTTTCCCCGCTCCTCACGTTCGTTGATCAGTTCCCTGTCCGGTTGCTTGTTGAAATATTTCCTGCTTTCTAAAACCGTCATCCTTACCTTGAATACAAATCTCTTGCTATCTTTAGGAGAAAAAAAGTTACAGCTAGTGCAGCCGCGGAATTTACAAACTTTTGAGAACGTTTATTCTGACCGAAAACTGATGGGAGAATTAAGAACTTTCATAACACCAACTAAGTATTAAACTTCATTGATGCTTTGATGAAACTTGCACATTATCGGTAGATGTTTGTTCCTGTATAATCAATTCATTTATTTTCTTTCCTCTAGTTTTCCATTCAGGAACCTGCTCTCCTAAAACAACATCTTCAATTTTACAATCAGTCAATATTCAAAGTGATCTGATTATGATAATCACATAAAACGATACTGAAGTCTTTTCAACTTCATGTCGATCATTCAAACCTATTCTAACCACCACAAAAACAATTTCCATAGTAACTTTTAGAGTATTTCGGAGTGTAGCAATACTCGCCGAGTCGTCAAAAATTAAACTGCAAAAAAACCCGCCGAATTCAGGGATTGCATGCGATGACTTTAAATTGTTTTGTTCGTACAAATGTTGTAAAAGTAAGATGGTACGTTGTACACTGTATAATTTACCACATGCAGGGACTGCAGGTAACCCCCATACACCTCCCTTTGAAAATGTAGGCTATCAACACTACTGCGGATTTATCGTTCGTAAAGGTGATTAGCTATGAAGTTAAATCCATTCGTCACGTGACATGTTCACAGAGTATAGAAGAAGACACAACGAAGTGTGGATAATGTTGTGGTGGGTGAAGTTATCATATACTGTATAGTCTGCAAAAGTATATATAGTATATTCTGTATAGTCTGCATCAGATGATACTGTGCAACTTAAAGGTCGTGTGACATGAAAATGACATTTTAGAGTATTGGGTACATTCAGCATTGAAAATGTTAAAAATTGCCAAAAAAAAAAAAATAGCCAATTCCTTCAAAATCCGTCAAAGATTGATCAATGTACATGAAAATTAGTGTCTCACATCTGTATCAACATTGGCTAAGTATGCAAATTTGTGACATCAAAAGATGGACTCCTATGATAGGTCTTATAACAATCTTTTGTTTATGTAACCTTTATTTCAAGGACATTTGAGAATTTTATATGCCCTGAGGGTTTTATTTTGGAAGCATTTACTTTTCTCTTCGAAAATATCGATATCACTTATCTATGTGAAACCCAGTTATTAAGTTATGAAGAGGTGAAATACATAAAAAAAAAAAATGATTACACTGCGCAACACTCCACGTCATCTGCTTTGCCTTTTTCTCAAACTTTGAAACTTAACAGAAACAATTTTATTTTCCCATTGAAATCTCAGAAAATTGTAAATCATTTTAACCCTGGCACATACTAGAATTTTTCAATGTTTTTTATCAATTGTTCTGCGATTTTGAAGTAAACTGCACCAGACGGTTTATCACAACAAGGCGGTACTCCTACTGTATTATCAATTGAACTGACACGATAACCAAATGTACTTAAACTTCAATCGAAGACGTATGCCCTCTACCGGAATTGAATTTTGATATTGAAATTCTTTCGAGATGTCGAATTAGCATACGTCGGCTTCTAGACAGTTTCCTCGGCAATTTGTAATTCTAACAAAGTAACTTCACATCTCGAATGCTACCTGACGTCCGAGGTAGCTCTGAGACAAAACTTAGTACTACACAGGTGACGCAGGGATACGAAGACAATAGTTTTCTCACAGCGTCCTCTAAATTTTGGCTCCTGCTTGGTTTGTTATTGACGGGCGCATTTTTAGACAATTTTGCCATTAGGTCAGTGGGCCTTCATAACTGCTTGTCGAAACTGAAACGTTCGTGAATATTAAACGTTATAGTGTTAGACATGCAGACACCTTAAGGTACTGACATTTTAATGACCCATTGAGTTATCAAGGCTGTTTTGGTGCGCTTAATGAAACGCAGCTCTCGGATAATGTTGATGATATTTGTCCCAAAACAAAATAACGAGATCCTTTAGGCAATTTAAGACATAAGGAAGGATAAAATAATAGTTAGTGGTTGTCCCAGAACTTACGCGAATAAGAATGTATACCCCGCGTATTGAGTTCACCATAAGCAGTGATCCCATGTGATGCTCCTATACTGAAGTAGCCTATACACACAGAAATGATTCTCGTTCTCCTTTTTCAAATCCGCGCTGATAAATAATACGAATGGATGAAATATATGCAAAAATTGAAAGAATGTAGGAGCCAGTTGTTGAACTTATGTTTTCTATATGTAGGCATGAATTTCATGGGATTGCCCTGAAGATGAGGACCTGTGCATTACGAAATGTGTACTCAAAGATGGTCCCCAAAGCAAAAAAGAAAAAAAAATTGAAAAACTGAACTTGAATTTCCAATATTTCAGTGTCACTATACTTCTTACGTACCTGCTGTTTAGAGTATCTATTGTGTGTATGTGTATAGCCAAGTTACCTGACTACTGACGTACGATAGATGGGGTCATGTAATTTTCATGCAGTTGAAGTAATGTGTACTCGAACATGGCCTTCACCCTAAGATTAATTTCTCAACAAGTGAAAATATTGCACTTTTCCAAATGATTTAGTGGTACTCAAATATTCAAGACGTACGTTAACTTTTCTGTCACCAACTCACTTTACTACTGATTTGGTGAGAGTGAGGAAATAAATTCCCAAATGAATAAATTAGCAAAGATATTAGTGTGATTGAATATGGCTCCACGCCCCCCCCCCCCCACCATAACTTTTTTCCTAAAGGAAAATATAACAATTTCCGCTTTCCTTCTTTCTCGTATGTTCGAAATTTTCTGTGAGTATCACGAAGTGTAATGTGCCTTCTTTTTGCAAAGACACGCAGTTACATGGCGTTAGAGTGGATATGAGAACTCAAAAATGGCACAAGGAGCTAAAATCACTGTCAGGAAAAGATAAAATTACAATATTTCGTTTAGGATTATTACCAGATGGTCGACATGAAGTTCAAACGATTTACATATATTATCAGGCATTTATCCTTTTTAAGTAATGAAGATGTGGATATACTGTACAGTTGGCCTCAGAGGCCAAAAGTTGCTGTTTTAACTGCCATGGGGCCATTTTAAATCCGCCGTTGTGAAAAATTGGCAGCAGGAGAACGTTTGATACGTTGCAGGAAACGCGTAGTTATAACTAAATGCGGTTAAAAAAGTAGACCCCCGAATATCGAAACGAAATCCATTTCTGGGCACTTTTTGAGTTTCAGCCTGAAGCCCAGCTATTTTACGTGTATGTATCATCTTTCAAATGTATAACAATACTTGTAGAGTACTCACTCCTACGTAGTGGTAACACTCGTTTAATTCTTGGGCCTCAACATTGTAAACGCTCAGGAAAATTTAATAATGATATTTACTCGTCATCTCGATCTTCAGTTATAAGTCGACATATTGTTCTTCGTGATCAGGAATGGAAATCGCGTCAATGTGGAACAATCGTCATACCCCCTCCTCCCCCCTCCTTCCTCCTTCCTCCCTACCCCTACCCCTCCCCCCCCTCCATCATTACTCCTTCTTTTCATCGTCTTTCAAGATGATCCTATGACCGCATTACGTATTCTGCAGACTCCAGTATTCCTACAAAAGAGTTGAGGAGTTACTTGTGGACGTAAAGCATTGAAGACATTTTGGTTTGATGTGTACCTATCTGGGGAGTACATCTGAAGCGAATCCGCAATTTTCAATGCCTTGAGAGGCAGTTTTTTTTTTTTTTAATTTTTTCTTTCAAGGATTTCCTGCTTAAAACAGCTCCCTGCTTTGAGGCATTCTAACGTAAATGCATCCCGTCTGTTGACAATAGCCCCATGGTATATGCCAACCAACGGATAATCCTCAATGCCACAACGGGAAATACGCAAGCATGGGGCACTCACCGACGAAGGGGTGAACAATAAACTCTTTAAAATGTGATTGGTTCAAATTGCCATGTTCTTTATAAATGATATTTATTGATAGCAAGTTTTTACACTTTTGTCAGAAATGAAGCAGCAAACCAAACCACATAGTAAAAATGAAACTTACTTGAAACGACAATATACTCCTGGTAAAATAGCTAACCTCAACTTAGATCTTAGCTCTGAAAGCTGGGAAAATGTTTTTCTAGAAGAAAATGCTGAACAAGCCTTTAATATATTTATGTCAAAATTTAATTATTATTTGAACAAAAACATTCCTAAGGCTAATCGAAAGTTAAAGCAAAATTGCTCCATCAAACCCTGGATTACTAAAGGAATACTGAAATCTATAAAAACAAGGAACAAATATTATAAGAGCAGCCTCAAAGACCCCACCACAAATAATATTAACAGATACAAGACGTATCGTAATAAGTTAACATCTATTATACGCTTATCAAAGAAAAAACACTATGGCACAAAAATAGAGAACTCAGATGGTGATGTCACTACCACCTGGAAAATTATCAATGATATCCTTGGTCGATCAAAAAATTCTACTCCTATACATAGGCTTACTCATAATAATTGTATTTATGACCAACCACATGACATCGTCAATGCTTTCAACACGTACTTTGTTAATATAGGACCTGAGCAAGTCTCATCGGTACAGGCTACTAATGTAAATTTTAAAAATTTTCTCAAAACACCATGTGTGTCTTCCTTATATTTTACTCCATCTACACCATTTGAAATAATTCAGGTAGTAAACTCACTTAAATCTAGTGACTCAACCAGTCATGATGAAATCAGCAATAATCTTCTGAAGAAAATAATTGCGTTCATCGTCTCCCCTATTACACACATCATCAACTTGTCACTAAGTACTGGTACTTTCCCTACTAAAATGAAACTCGCCAAAGTGATACCCATTTATAAAAAGGACGATGCCTCTCTGATAAGCAATTATCGTCCCATATCTATCCTCTCTAGCTTCTCCAAAATCCTCGAAAGAGTTGTATATAATAGACTGTATTCTTTCTTTATGAAAAACAACTTACTCTTTCCATGTCAATATGGCTTTCAAAAACACAAATCTACAGATATTGCTCTTATTGAGCTTTGTGATAAGATTTCAATTTCATTATCCAAAAAAGAACATGTACTTGGCGTTTTTATGGATCTTAGCAAAGCTTTCGATACTCTTGACCATCATATTTTACTAAACAAATTAAACTTTTATGGTATTAGAGGAATTCCTCTCGTATGGTTTGAAAACTACCTTTCCGACAGAAAACAGTACACTACTTATAATAATGTAAACTCTGATATTTCATTGATCAGATGTGGTGTCCCCCAAGGTTCTATCCTTGGACCCTTGTTATTTCTCATATATATTAATGATATTTGTAACTCATCTTCATTACTTCATTTCATCTTATTTGCTGACGATACGAATGTATTTTTATCTCACCATAATTTTGAGCATCTTATTGAAACTATGAATACGGAGCTACCCAAGGTCTCCACATGGTTCAGAAGTAACAGGTTATCATTAAATGTAAATAAAACGAACTTTATGCTCTTCAAGAATCAAAGGTCAATTAACACTTACCCTTCCTTTAATATTTTTATTGACAATATGAAAATTGATCAAAAAGTAGGTACTAAATTCCTAGGTATTACTGTCGATGAGGAATTGAACTGGAATTCTCATATAGCTAACGTTATTACGTCTGTATCACGTGGAGTTGGTGCATTGTATAAAGTAAGTTCTTATATTCCTCGACGAACTTTGATTACTGTTTATAATTCGATTATACTACCCTTCATTTCATACTGTAATATTGTTTGGGCTTGTCAAAAATCTAAAATTAACTCCTTGCTTCTTCTCCAGAAAAAAGCTGTCCGGATTTGTACGAACTCAGATTATCGGGCACATTCGAATCCATTATTTTATGAGCTACGCACACTTACTATACATGATATTCATTACCTCCAAATTGCTCTTTTTATGCACAGATTCCATACTCAAGAACTGCCCGCCAACCTGTTACACATGTTTCGCATCAACTCTGCTATCCACAATTATCCAACCCGAATTTCTTTAAATGTTCATCTAGAAAACCCCAAAACAGCTCTCGCCCATCGATCTATTAGACACACTGGCCCCGACCTTTGGAATTCTTTACCTATGGATATTCGAATGTGCCCTACAAAAAATAGCTTTAAGAGACAAATTAAGAGTCTTATCTTGGATAAATATACTATGCAATACTGATTTATTACAAGTGATGTAGAAAACCTTCTTCATCCCTTTCCCTTTGTTTTTCCTACATCCACCCACCTCCCTCCTCCCCACCTTTTTTTTTCTTCCTACTCCTAAGGTTCTTTTCTTATTCTTATTTCATTTCCAATTTTTGTTGTAAATAACTATTGTATAGTTTTGTTGTTCTTAAGTCACCTGATCTTCATTCCCAATTAGTATAACTTTGTTTATTTTCTGTTGGACGTCACCTCAAGCTCTCTCAGAGCTTATGACGTCCCTTTCATGTATGTGTATATAGTACTTAATAATTACGAAACAAGTAACCTATATAATTAAATCATTTGTATATATATACATGCGTGAATGAATAAACTCAAACTCAACTCAAACTGAAACTGAAAGCAGTGGTCTGACAACTTGGTAGAGCTTAAATCATGTCTTCATTAATCCTTCAGTCCGTGACACATTTGCATCTGATCTGAAAAATATCATTCCAACAATAAAATTTCAATGAAAATTTTTACAATAGTTAAATTATTTTTGCCAACGACCCACAGAATTATATCACAGACCACCCTCTGAAAATCCAATAGGATTATTTTCCACACCAAGCCACGTTAAAACTGGTATATGAGTTGACACTTTGTCATATTTTGCCACTGAAAGTCAAACATGCTATGGCCACCACAAAAAAAAAAAACATTGTTTAAGCCCCATTATGCATACATGGATATTCAAATCCATTCACATTGGTCTGGTTTTAAGTGAGTGATTGAGAGCCAGGCTTGCTTGGAGGATCAGAATATTGTAGGGCCAACGAAACCGTGGAGACAATTTTCATATTCAAGTACCTGTAAGATGAATGCATAGTTCTCTTTCAGATTTTGTAACAGGTGATATTTTCCCCTACTTTCTCTTCCCTGAAACAGTGACAGAGAATAAAGGAAGATAACCAGGTGATTGCAAGCACAATTTATTTTTCCTCTTAAAAAATCCTAGATGCAAAATCAGGTTCTAAACCGATGATGTGGAATATGTTTATGAATGTATCTTAAAATGGTTTAATAATAATAATTTTCTATTTGTTTGGCTAAGTTTTGAATCATATTTTCGCCTGGATGGATTATCTTTGTTCATCGAAAATTGGTCAAAACTTGCGAAATGTTAAATTATGCTGTTAATCCCTGAAATTTAAAGAGGCTCATTTAATTGCTTCTTGAAATTCACTACTTTTTTCTAAATCAGTTAATTTTCCTCAAAATACTAATGACAAATGATCACACTACGAGGATCCCAAAGTTCATATATACAATGGAGCATTAATGATTGAGGAGTAAGTAATGATTTAATTTGGTTTCCGAAAATTCGTGACCAGATACTTTTCATGTTAGTACTTATTCACATGAGCACAACCCGTACGAGTCAGGAACAAAAATTCAAAAAATCGACAGACTTCATAACTTGACTAATATCGTTTATGGTAAGTATTGTCATGTGTTTATACCCTTCAAATTCACCACGAAACTTATTAATATCAGCGTAATTTGCCCCTTTAACTTTCCATGCCAAATTTTTGAGAAGTTTATTGTGACAACGCTTATTGTGGATATATTCTGCTGTTCCTCACGTATTTTCATCACCATTCGTTCCTTTTTCCTTAAATCAAATTTGGGAAGCCTATTTTGAACCCCGAGAAAGGATATTTTACTGTATACACGCACAAGGTCATGATGAGCTGGACAATGATATTTTTCTGTACATAAAGGTATGAATACATTTTTTTTCTGACTGCCCTCGAGGAATTTTATTCCCCTGATTCTCAGTCAGGTGAGCCATATTCGCCCAAAAATCTAAGCCCAAGAGCGGAGTATATGTAGGTGGATGTGTAGGATAGAGCAGGGGCACACGGAGCCTCTCGCCATGTTGGAGAGGCTCACGGTAAAGACAACAAAATCCCCTGGGATTTACAGTGTTTTTATAGGAAAGTCTAATACGCCCTCTGTGAAAAAAATCAGCAAATCTATACCATTTCCCAAATTTCCACTCGTAGTAATTTTTGAATTATATTCTTACTGATAGCTTAGGCTGCCATTTTTCCACTTTACAAAAGGAGTGAACATCGAAAGTGACTTCATGACGTCACCTCAGTAGAACAGCATAAAAGCTTCCATCATGGTTTATTGTGTGTGATGTGTGACTACTGCTTTCAGTATTGCTGATCCAACTGACGACGTTAATTCGACAAAAACTAAGGAAAAACTGTAAAAAGTTTTACCTCTTAGTGTTGTATATTTTTCCTGTTTTTCAGTCAAACAATCTTCTGTATCCAAGTTTTTTGTTCCTTTGTGTTTTGAATTTGAATCCTTTTTTTTTTTTGTAATGGAAGACTGAAGGTTGTCGACAACATGACGAACGGTCATAGCGAATTGAGAGGGGGGGGGGGGGACCGACCCCCAAAATTCATGCTATCTATGTCGTAAGATAGCCGATCGACCATGTGTAATTTTGAGGAAAGAGCATGGGGTCATGTGTCCCAATTAAATGTTGGCGGCCCAAAAATTAAATTTAGGCCTACCTGAAAGCTACATTTATTTGTGGGGGTTGGGTGAGGGGTAAAATAAGCAGAAAAACACATGGTCTTGGGAATTAAGTGCAATTCTACGGAAAGTATGTTCATCCCATAATTTTCATTTACGTTCCAGGCCACCCCATGGTGGCCCTCCGAGTAGATAGTATATATGCAGGTGAGATATTTTGCTCAGGCTGACCGTAAGATTTTTTTAAGGATTACCGTAAGTCTTAGAGCCAGAAATGTTTAATAGTTGGAAATATTCTAGATAAAATCAATTTAACTTATTACCATTTTTTCAAAGATTGATTTTTTTCTTCTTGATGGAAAAGTTGTAGACATGAGGTTCCTATTTCAAGGCCGGGTCTTGCAGCCCAGGACATCCGAAAGTGCCGTTTCGGCCATCTATGGTGCTTGTAAAGTCAATATTTTCCGGCAGGCGCCGATTAGACGTTGGCACTTCGCTTAGATATAGTGTATGCAGACGACCATAAGATTTTTTGCTGTCGCCCACCTAACAATTTTTTAAAAGGTTCACTTGTGGTGGCCGAACGACTGAACACGATTTAATAGGCATAAATATTCTAGATAAGAGCAATCCACATTATTACTATTTTTCGATATAATGTTTTTGTCAGTAATTGAGAATTTGCAGACATGAGATTCACATTTCAAGGACGACCGGGAAATTCTCTTTCCAGTCATTTGAGGGTTTGCAACGTCAAAAATTCTGGTACACGCGCAGCGTCAACCCGTTCTAACGCTCCATTTATAGATAGTCCTGCCAGCTCGGAGCGTGCAAAAGGGCTACTCGCTCATGTCAGAACTTGTATGGAAATTTCACTGAGGATTTCGAACCACTCTCAGTGAGACATTTTGCTGGAAATTCCCTTTTACGTATCACCATTTTGTATAGATTGTTTTTCAAATTGCCGACATAATATCGATATTTTAAGGCTGGGTGTATGCAGCCTAACACTGGGGGAAGTGCCGTTTCCCACCATCCGAGAAGGGGGGGGGGGGGATTGCAAAACCCCAAAATTTCTTTGGGGTTACGCGCTGAGTTGGTGGCGATCTCCTTCGATAGCAAATACTCTTAGGATAGCATTCACCCTAAATAGTGACAGACAATATTCGGGCAAAAAAAAAAAAGGCAGCAAAAATGCTTCTTCTGCCTGCAGTGTTATATGAGGGTCATAACATGGTGAGATGGGTACGGTTGGTGAGGAAACTAGTGGGTTCTGGTGAGGTCAGTTTAGGATTTTAAATCCAAAATGCTTGGGGAAGCTAATAACACTCACACGTATACAACATCGAAAACCGTATACGTTGAAATTTGTGGGACAGAGTTTTTACATACATTTCTTATTTGTTTGTGGTGCATGAACGAAGACTGAAGTGGTAGCAAACACAAAACAGCCAGGAATCCTAGACTATTTCTTCCTCTCAAGTTGCATCTTGAAGATCGTTTTCAAATACAGCACTTCACAAGCAAACTCTTTCAAATCCGATTATCATTTTAAGTACGCACAAACCTTAAAAGAACAGGTCTTCTCTCTTTCATTGATTATGGTAGCATATGTGAAACTGACTCGTCAGTACTGGTTTGCCTACAAACCAAACCTCTGGCTGTCTGGCAAAGCGCTCACATAATAAAAGAAAGCCGCATCAGTTTGTTCTCACTTTTGTTAGCTCAAACCAGCTTATGTTGTGTTTGACCCACCGTTGTTATATCTGTAAAACCTGTCCATGCTTGCTTCAGAGATGAATTCTAAGATAACTTTTGTTAAGTTTTTGCCAGCCCCCCTCCAAAAAAGGGGGAATTGGCTTTTGGGGGGACAGTTTGTGGGGACCATATTTGAAGAAGGTGCCAAACTACGATTTGGCGTTTTACTGGCTAGGCGTTTTCTTCAATGTAGTATTTTTTCTCCATTTTGTATCAATTTCAATGAGAAACTAAACCAATATTAGCCCCACACGCAGCAAAATTTGGTAAACTATGCAGTTACGCCGGCACTTATTGGGCACCGTACTGAGAAAAATACACTCTGCTTACCTTAATACTAAAAAAAGTGCATTTTTGGATGTCAGATCTTAGACTTGGCGGGTTGGAACTAATGAAAATCTGGCAACACTGTAAAACTTGGACACAGTGATCCTTAGATAAAAAAAATAAAACCTTAGACACCAAGAAGACCAAAGGTCATTCAGTGGTTCTATGTAGGCCATGAATAAAAAATTCAAAATCTCCTTTTGTAGGAAGAAGCTTACATGATGTCGAAAGGGCACGGTGGTCACAATCTCAGGAAGGTGACCCCACTCTTGGAGTGTAGGCTACATTCGTAGACTTAGGATCAAAGGTAATTTACGTTGATCACCGTCCAAATGTCAAATAAAATGACAAATTGTGTAAGAGCTCTTAAATGCTAATTTCTTACACAAATTTTACTGTAACCCACACCTGCACACCGGTGTCCATAGACTACGTAATACGTCAAAGTATTACTGCAGAAAGTAAAGGTCAATGACACAATAAGTAAGATTATTTGGTAACTAAACCGATACAATGACCACCGCACCAAAGGTAAGTTGAAGTGTAAAAACACTGTAACATACATACCAGGGTTTGAGGTACTGCACCAATGCTGCTCCAGTTTTGTTTGGCTACGAGTCTACAATTGACGTCTATTAAGGATACTTAACTCCACCCACCCCTCTCTCCCTTCGTGGGAGAATAACCTGGGGGCATATACTACCCACGTCTGGTTGTGTGTACGGTAAGCAAAGCAGAGATTCTCATTGTTGTATACTTTGTCAAATTGTGCTGCAAATTGTGCTGCATGGTAAACTCGCCCTACTGGAAGGGTGTGCTACCTTTAAAATGTCTGTAGATTTTCTAATCGGGCGCGCAAAAGACAATTTTGGTTACAGAACCACATTATTTATGTGCCTCAAAGTGATTGCGTGTGTACTGAAAAACCAAAAAGATAAGATTATGCTTGATCTTAACTTTTTTCTTTATTTTTAAATGTACATGAACGGACTTTGTCTTTCAATGAAGGAAAATGACAGTAACTACCTCTAAAGCAACGGAATTGGCTTAAAAACAGTAAAAAACAGAAATCATATTTGAAATTTAACGACTCTTACTATAACCGCCTACATAATGAATATGCAACATTACAGGTCTCACTAGTGTATCAAAAACATACTACTCAAGTCGTCGCTCCTTGGTAGGTATCCTGAATTGTAGTATTTGGTGAAAGGAAACACTGTATTCACAAATAACCTACGAACTGAACACAACCTTGCCCGCGGCGTCAGTGATCCTGAGTTGTAACTGAATATTTAATACTAGTATACTTCCCATTGGCTTGCTCAAAGAAGCAAACCGTTGATTTGAATGAAAACTGTCAACCACTACATTATCGTATTCTACACTTTTTGTCGTTATGTTAGAAGAATTTGAAATTATATGGCAAAATTAAACAACTGGAACCTATTTATTTTCTCAGATTGTCTGAATGGTGTAATTAAAAGCCTTACCAAACTCTTAGAGATAAAATTTCAATGTTTTTACTTTTTGCCTACGCACGTAATCACTTTAATCAGAGAACTGGACTTGCGATGGTTTTACCTGATGCAGCAAATATACATCGGCACTATATGTCAAGAATGTGTTGTGTTTCGAGATAGAAATTAAGTTCTTTTATGATAGACAAAAATTATTATTATTATTATTGTAAATTATTTCTCGTCGAATGAAGTAAATCAGATGACTTGTCCTGTTGCGAGCCAATCAGCCCCCCCCCCCCCACCCGAACAAGCAAACAAATGAACAAGAGAAACAATTTCAGTGTCTATTAAACATACATCTATTTTGCCGTTACGAATTTCAACGTCACTTTTCCTATGTATTTATTTCGTCTATGCATGTATATTAAACTTTTAACTATAAAGTGTTACATCTGCCGTGTGCGAATTGCAGATTTTCGACATCTTTTGCTTTTGGTAAAAACAAAAAGTGGCATATCTGTGCAGAACAATGATTTCATTAATTTAAGAAGATATTGCAATAGCACTGTACGACAAAACAGTTGTCTTTAATTGTTAAGGTTAATGAGATGTGAGCACTTGGTATTTCACTCCTCGTCCAAACCCCTGCTTACAACGCCCATCGAATTAAGAGAGAGATTGGAATAGAAAAGGTTCATCCTGCAAAGTAATATTAAATGCATAATGATATATTAAAGCCATTACATAGTCCATTTATCAATTAATCTTGCACTAACCAATCAATCAATCTCACATTTGGGCAAGAAAAGCGACTACAAGCTGAAGTTAATTTTGACGAGTAGCAATGTCTAATTTAATATAAAAAAATAAACAAAAAATGAGATACAGTATCAGCATTGGTGATAGAACCTCATGATCAATTAAGCTAGCTGTTACAGTTTTTGTTTTGTTCCACAAATATAAAAATAGAATTTTGCTTTCGTTATTTTGCTAAACATGGCAAAATGTGTGACAAACACTTGCAATGTAAAGCAATCAGATTGGAAGTTAAATTGTCACGTACACGTCACCGTTAATAGAAGAAACCACAGACTATGTTAACATCAAATGCTACCAAAAAAAAAGGAAATGAAATCTCGGGGATACATGCCACATAAATTAACCTACACATTGTCTTAGAGCAGCTAGTATACTTGAATGGGATGGTCCAGCCACAGATATAGTCTGGCTATGATGAGGAGTATGTACATCTGACCATTATTATGAAACTTCCATTCAATTCCCACGTGTGGTTCCCGTGTTATGAGCAGTTGAAGTTGGCACATGTGTTACCGAATGTTGACTTGAAGCAAGCAAGAGCGACGTCATCTCCCCAAGTTGATAAAGCATTTTATGTTTCTCTTTAAACTTTTCACCAAATGCAATACGTCAATATCTAGTGCTATCATAATGAGAATGTATGAGGGGTATGATAGTTTTGTGGCATTCACAAAACCAGTACTTAAGCTGACCCCCTATTGATTTCAAGGTCAAAATAATAAATTCAGTAATGAAGAAAAAAAACCTTTTCATCAATGTGAGGAGATAACGTCACCCCTGCTTGCTTCAGATTCACAGTTGGTGGAAAAGGGGATAACTTCAACTGATAACATCTCGAGAACCACGCATGGGAACTAAATGAGAGTTTCCACCAGAGTGGTTAGATTAACTTGCTGTTAAACATGATCAAAGCAAAATTTGTTCCTGGACCATCCTTTTAACAAGTGCTTTCAATTCAGTCTAATGGACTTTCATATGAAGGCTCACTGCGATTATTCATATTCCGGGCTGCGTTTACTACATTGTAAATTTAAAAGTTAAAGACGGTAAAATAAACACAATTTTTTTTAAATAATCAGTCATCTGAATAAAAAAAATCTGAAAGCGAAGTAATATTCCTCTAACACAGGCAAGTACTAAATCCACAGCCATGTTATAATATGCTTTGCTTGTGGCATGCAAAACGGTAAGGCCGGAAAATGTTCATTTATCGTGGTTGCAACACTTTCCCCCCTACCGTTATATGTGCATATACTGAACGATACAAGTTCACTGTTAACTATTGATTAAACAAGCTTACTGTATTAAAATTAAAAAAAAAATGAAAATTAGAATGCAAAAAAAAAATACATATATGTATATCAAGATTATTTTTAACTTACATCAATTAAGCCTACTCAACGGTGCTACTGAAGTCAATAAAATACCAGTTACAAATTGTGTTAAGAAAAAAAATGGTCATGTGTTCAAAAAAAAATGTATCACATGACTAAAGAATGTCATAGTTCAAAGAGATTTTGCATTTTAGTGTACGGTAGATGGTTGTCTAGTAGATTAGACCGGAACCTACGTCGCTCCTCATTGTCTCAGTGTTGTAGTTTGAATCCCTCTTGTTTTTAGATTTGAAGGCGTCGGGGTTATGGGAGTACTGAGCAAGCGCAATGAAGATGAAGTTGATGATGAAGAGGGCACAAGCGACCAGCAGTAAGAAGTAAGATGATGACAGTGAAGTGGACTCGGTCAAGAAATTGTTAGGTGGGTCGCGATCGGCTTCTTGGAGTATTTCATCCTTCATAGAGATAGCGTAGAGTAAAATGTAGACAACAGCAGCTATTCCACTAGCGATGACTAAATAAAGAGCAAGAAAAAAAAAGAAAGGTGGACATGAGGTAAAATTGATCATTTTCATATAGGAACATAATACAGTAAAGATTATGTAACATTTTACACATGTCCTCGCATGTAATTGACAACTGATGCTATTAGTGCATACGAAGCTGTTGCAACGAGATTGAATGTAGGCTATGTTTGCTCCCTGAAATCCAAAATGGAACTGCAGTGACTCTTAGACCAGAGTCCAAGTCACTTATGACTCTTTCTGGGATAGGAGTCAACTGACTCTTGTGTAGAGTCTCACTTAAATATTCAAAACGGAAATTATGGATATTTACTGTTTAAAATGTGCAAAGCCCTGACGTGGGGAGTCATTGGGGAGCCAGTTAACGGTCTGATCGGAGTTTGATGGTTCTCTTTTCATTACCAGTTGACTTTATTGAAGAGCAATCACAGAAGATCTCCGATGGTTCTGACAGTCTCATGGCTCTATTGTGACTTTGACTTAAAATGCAAACGCTGAAAAGTAATTGGGGGATTTGTGAGCTTTCCTACAGATTTGTGTATTAATAATGGAAATATTTATAACTTTTATTTTCTGGGAGGTGAAAGGATACGGGGGGAAAGGGACGGGAGAATCAGGCTCATCTATAGGCTACTTGGATTTCTAAACTAATACATGACATATAAGGTTCCTTGTCAAAGGTTTTGTTGTTAGAAGTTCCCTTAATTTTTAACGTTTCCGACATTTTCTCAATAAGTTCCATAGCTTGTGGATAGCTTATAAACACTGTGTCTCGGGAAGGGTTAAACGAATAAAGTTTTGTTATGCATTTATCTCGATGTATATGTAACAATGAACGGATTTATTTCAATTTTTTTTCTTGTACATCCCACTACGGTCATTGATTTCTTAAGGGGACAACACTATTTGAAGTGGGACGCTAAGACATGTGTCCTCCACGACTTTCATGAGACCTGAAAATAAAAAATAAAACCGTGGCAACACAAAAACTTCTTGTAGGTCGTGGAAGGTTTCTCTATTGCAAATGCCAGCGAGATGGAGGAATCTCATCAAATTTTCACATGCCTTAATATCGGAACATTTGCACCATTTTTTTTACCTTGAGCCCTCCTCTTAGACTCCTCACCAGGATGGGGGTGAGGTAGTTTTAGGCGAGTTTAAAATCAAGTCGAATCTCATTGGCAGTACTTTTGTTAGACCCCAGTTAATTTATATCTATTTGGATGTAATCCGGTCATTGCTTTCGACTCATTAGTCACCACAACCTTTATATACGATAAATTACGATAAATTCTAATACGATAAATTACGATATACGAAATACGATAAATTCTCCGATAAGAGGTCCCTGTGTAGTAAGTCACATGTTCTGCTGAAAATTTCAGCATGTCACTTCAACTTTTCTAAAGCTTTTGCTTCGGGGACATTTGTCAAGAATCGTTGTTCATGGAATTTTGAAAATTGCATTTAGAACTTAAAAATCGCACCTTCCGTATTCGGACATTCTTCCACATTCGAAAGCTGTATGAGGAATAGAGCAGCGTCGCGATTGAGCGTATAGTTCGGTTACGGTAGTTCAAAGTACAGGTACTAGCTAAAGAGCTTAAAACACACAGAAGCATAGAGTGTATTTGTTGTGGTAAGAGAGGTATGAGGAATTCAGTAAATACGTACGTGCCAGCCCGTTCCACAGGTAGAGCCCAACAGGACCATAGATTGTCTCGATTGGAACAGCCAGAGTATTGACAAGACCGAATACCGTTGCAATCAGGGAGAACAGAAGAGCCAAGAAAATCAATATGATCACCACGATGACGATACCGGTTGGGTATATACCGCTATGTTCTTGGTAAACTGTAAAAGGAAGGACGGTTATAGCGATATCGGTTACATCGGTTTATCAAGAGTTAAAATGGAATAACATGTAAATGAAATGATTAACATTAATATATTGCTCTTACGAGTCAACAAGCACTGAGGGGTATTATGGCGCTCGATATGGCCTACAGATAGAGTTCAGGCAGAGCACTGAAAATAAAAGAGTTCTGCCCCTGTGGTACTTAAAGACATATGTTACTGACAATTGAAAGTTTTTCTTAAAATGAAAGAGAATAATTTTCCACTGCAGACATTTCAAACCCCGATGCCAATAGCTTGTTCCTTACTCAAGATATTGCTGTTTGACGAAAGACTTCTCAGGCTGGTCAAGGAACTTCAGTTGCCCCATTCATACCACAATGCAATGTAACAGTCCAGTGCTGAATTAATGCAAGAATTGTTTGCTTTTCTTTGAAAATTAGGCTCTCATTTAACCTTGAAATTTGACACAAGTGAAAACGAAGATAGGGTATAATGTAGATTTACTTTAAAATATTATGGAAATTTATAGCCATATCTCTTCAACTAATGTTACATTGTGTCTTTTAAGACAGACAAGATTATGAAGAAATACAAGGATATTCACGAAGTTTGTACCTGGGTGGCATCACAAGTTTCCCATTACACAGCGTACCATTTTGAAGTAAAGATTTCTTTAAAAATTCACAACTTCAGAACCAAACATGCTATTGAGATATGGCTTTTACCAATAAAGAGAGAAAATATCCCTAATTTATATGAAATATGAATTTTTTTTCAGTCAATCCCTGTACGACAGTTGTTGTTCATGGTGGAATAAATACCATGCATACTTAATTTGAGCTGGACATCATGCAGTTCCCATTCCCAGCAGGTTGGGACTCGTAAAGGTTACTGCGTTTTAGCATGTAAAGACTGTTTGGCTATGGAACGCCAAAAGGGCCACAACGTACAGTATGATTATGATATCATTTCTTACGTTGTTGTGCCGAAATGTTACGTCTTAACATTAAATATAATCGACGTATAACTTAAGCGCAGTGACATATACTGCAGTACATTAACATAAGATTTCGATGTAACGACGTTTAGTTTCTGTACAATGATGTTATGACGTATGCTTTCGATATATAGTCGTATATATATTTGTTATGTAAATGTATATTTTGGTATATAGACGTATATTTTCGGTACAGCAACGTAATAAATAATATCATCATCATATGTTGTGGCCCATTTGGCGTTCCACACTTTGCTGCGTCGTGTAATTACAGGTTTTTCTAACCCCTACTTCGGTGATAAGTGAAGCAATAAAGAAAATTTGATGAAAGGGCAGTTTCTTGTTTTTTTTTTTGCTCTCCAAGACTCTTCAGGCACTTCAAGCCTTACACCAATATCGTGTTGGTAACCCAAGGTATTGCTGTTTAAAGAAACACAGTCCTGGTCTACTAACATGTAATACTGGCAAAAAATACAGCATGGAAGATGTACCACAGAATGAGTTATCCTAAGTCTTCAAGGGGCTAATTTGATTTGACGAATAATAACTTACACACAAGGTCATTATGTGGCTAATTATATTTCGATGAATGCGGCCAATTCGATTTAGGAATACTGTACATACATAAAATGTACTTATGTCGCTATTTCAGTTTGCCGAACAATGACTTAAAATAGGTCGTTATGTGGCAAATCGAATTCTACGAATAATGACTTGGAGTAAAGGTCGTTATATTAAAGTTGCAACATAATGAGTTAAATGCTGTTTGTCGTTATGTGGCGCAAAGTAAGTCACCATGGTCTGTAATGACTTGTAATGAATGTCCGAGGTGACTGTGGTTATTTGGCAATATCTTAATTGTATTACAAAAAGTGATGTGTTGGTCCTCATGCTGCACTGACCAAGTTGTCAAATAAGGACTTATTTATAATTACGTCATTATATGGTAATTATTACTTGGCCACATATTATTACCACATAACCTTCACTCAAATTAATGTCCGTTTTGGCGTTCCATAAATGCAATAGTTTCCTTCAAACTCGTTACAAAATAACTGATCACCCCATGAGCCTCCAGCGAAATTTCAAGAACATCATTGATCATTGGGCAATTGGGAGTATCATGTAGGTTGATCTTAAATGTTGTGAAAATTATGGTCACAACTCTTAAACTATTGTAATGTTTCTTTAAACCAAAAATACAGATGAGACTCAAATAATTTGTCTGTTGTGACATTACCTGTTCACCCAAATAATGGAATGTACCGATATGAAATAGCTTTCTGGTTAATTGTAAGGGCGGTGAACAACGGATGGACCAATCATTGGCTTTTTAGTGTTGATATTAAATCTCATAATTTGTCATACAAATTAATCACCAATGATTCCTCATATGTTGGAATTTGTTAAACTGCTTAGAATTGTGTCCTTATGTGAAAAAAATTAAACAGTTGGGTTAAACTGCAGTCTACCCTGGTTGAACCATTTTAGGTTCTTTCACAGTACGTAACACCATTACGCTTCAGTTTGGCCCACTGGCTATCATTGTTCGTGGGCAGATGGTGTGTCCAGGGAGGTGGTATTACACCTCCCTGGTGTGTCATCGATACGCGCGAACAACACAGACTTCGTGAAAATTGTTGTAAAAATGGACGCAGTGGCTGTCAAAATAGAGAAACATGAAGCACAGTCTAATTGTGAAGAACATATATAGTTTGAAGACAGTTTAACTTGTAGCTCTCAAATTGTTTTAGCTTACCGCCCCTTTCAACCATCTTGAACTGTGCCGACGTCCCCGCCCCAACCCACCACTCATCGTGGGACTGTCACAAAAAAAAAAATCTTCATTTATCTTTTTCTATTTGCTAGAACGAAAACATCCTGCAGAGGCAGCTGGTTAACTGTGCATATGGTAGGCCTAGTCATAAGAAAGAGCCCTTATGCAGTCAGTGGGAAGTGTGAGCTTTGGTGTAGAGCTTACTATTTTAAATGGTCTCATCTGAGTGAGGAAGAGACGCAGATCGCCTTTCCCAGTATGTCATGCAATTTGGAGGTGAAATTGTGGAACTAGCGGGGGGAAACGAACATACACCGCCCCCTTCCCCGATGTCTTATCTCACCCAGAGGAGGCACCATGGGGGTCAAATGCCGCCAGTCACAAACTTCCCACCCCCCCCCCCTCGATGCTCCCCACTCACCTGAAGTGACCTGAAAATGCACACATATATATATGTCTTTTACCTGTTTATGTTCATATCTTTTTGTTATAGGAAGTCCATGAGACTAAATTTTTCACACAGTTAGAGATATGACTTTCCCTGTCGGGTTTCACGTCTGGATCCCACAAGGGGTTGTAAGTTTCCATAATTGAAGTATGCTATCCTGAAACTTAATTTTTCACCCAGCAATATGCCAAAAACCCAGAGATCTGGTGGACACCCACCCGGTCTTGCCAATGGACGTCATGAGGGGGGTCCTAAGTTCTCATCTTGTCAACTTAGAAGAGAAGAATAGCTGGGGAATCTTTTGGAATCTTTGGGTGTAATGATGCACTTTGAGCAAAAATGTTCCTATCGTGAGATTTAATTTTTCACCCAAAGATATGATAAGAACTCAGAGCTTCTAAGGGCTTTGCCCCCTGGACCCACATCAGGACCGCGTTACCCTTGGACCTCGCCAGAGGGCCCAAAGACTGGCCCCTGGACCCACTCGCCAAGCTCGCCCTTCAAGCTCGATTTCGTGATACAATTTTTACCCCCTAACAGTTTCTTAAGACCTCTATCCCCCCCCCCCCCCCCAATCTAAAACCCTGTCGCCGCCAGTGCCGATCGCACCCCTTAATCTTTGCAACGTTGTGTCGTAATTGCCATGGATCCAAATCATCACGAAAGCCCACCCACTTGTGTGTACACTCATGTAGCGCCTACATGGGACTTTCCAAGGACCCCCATACGGTATACGAACCACTTTGAGAAACACTAGTGCATAGATTTACTGCTTAATTATTGCTTCACAAGCAATTGAAACCAGTTACTCAGTACAGCAAGAAAAAAGAAAAGTAATATATCAGCACTGTGAGAAAGCACTGTAAAAAGCAGACACCGGTGGGGCGTTGCGGACTAATTACTAGTATAGAATGTACCCAATTCATTACTTGATCATTTTTATCAGACCTGGAAAAGAATCAAAAATGAAAACGGATACAGTGGTTCAGTGTAGGCCCCACGTCAGGCAAATTTGCAAAGTAGAGACACACACACACACAAAAAGTTTTGGTGTAATGAAAGCCACTGTCTACATGTAGTTACAGTTTCTAAATTTTAGTTGTGCTTGCGGCACACTTTTTCCTCTCTTTTTTTGCAGCTGATTGGGGTCGAGTTAGTAATTACCGGATTCGAGCGTGGCACATGTTTTTATACTGACATGGGCAAAGGTCATAGTCATACTTACTGGTGAAACTAGTCCAAGGTCGTCCACCAAAGCCATGATTGAATCTTTTATATCCACGAAACAGTCCAAAATGAACGACGCCAGAGAAAGCCCCAGGGTCGGTTTCGTCTGTGGGGTTCGTCCCAAAGAATTGTCTCAAAGGCAAGGTGGTATTGTACCTATCTCCGTCCTTTACGACTCTCGCTCGCACCCAATGGGGCGACCAGATGGCCCACGCCAACAATATGAAGCCACATAACGCCACTACGGCAGTCAAAAAGGAGAACGTAGTTCTGCGTTTGAAAAACATGGCCACAATATGAACTTACCCTGACGCGAACACTGACTAAAAAAAAACCCACACAAATTCTTCACCAAAATTCAAACCGAACAGGTTATTAGAATTCCCGGAGTCCTTATTGCCTTCGATATCGAACGGAACAGAAATCAAGTAAAAACTGTTGAGTCCAACCTTAATTGACAGTTCACCCAAAGGATTTGCACATTCCCTTCCGTCTTATAGTTTCTGAAGTTCACACTAACCACCTGTCCGCCGCTGTCAACTTTTCCCAAGGCAGAGAAAAATAGAAGTCTCCCTGAACAGGGTTCGTTATGGGTACTGATAGCCTCCAAAAGTACTCTGTAACTTACGTCGAATTTGAAACTTAGTGACAATTTAGACAATTATTGATTTTGTTTGAAAAAATCAACAATTAGGGAAAGTGTCTCCTGAAAGAAATTCTTATCGATCCAAAAGTAACCGTAAAACGAACAATACTTGCTATACAGGGCGAATGTGGCTCACAGTGCAACCCGATGCATTGTGGTGCGTAAATGTGTGTCGGACGCAGCCATATGTGAACTAAACTGAGGCATTACCCTATCAAAACAAGTGACGTTCAATACTTTGAGAAACACAAAAGATAGTTGCATATTTCTTGATGTGAATAATAACAGATTTAAAAAAAGTACGACCCGCTTGAGGTGATTTGAACATAAGAAGGATCACAAATTTGGTGTGAAGGATGGGCTTGGTTTGACCCAGGCTGTGGTTACTTGTGAACTCTGATATTGAATACTATTGTAGGTCCTACAGAAATCTGCTCTGCGGTAATATATAATGTTATGATAATGACGATAGAGAGTGATGACTTCACGTGACAGTATGTGCGATATGTGAAGACCAGCAAGGCGGCGTATCCCTCCTTGTCTGTTTGTTTGTTTGCTTGTATCAACATTTATTTCAGTCTCTTTCTGGAAAGATTTACAAAATGACAATAACAGTTTGGTGTGGGCTTAAAGTTCTCAAATCTTACAGCTTTCCTTTTACAGCGGGAGGGGATAAGGGCACTCTGAAAAAAATCTTATGTGTCATATAATATCAATAACATTAGAATTCACTTTTTGCACAACCGGGGTTGGTGGGGAGAGCTAACCAAAAATGTTTGTTTTACACCCCTCCCCCTCCCCTCCAAGATGTCCTGAAACGGCACTTCCCGGGTGCACCATTTTGTGCAGTCCTCCGCGTAGAAACGGTCGAATCCAGATAGCAACTTTACATGAGACATATAAATATAAGAACATTGACTAACTGCTTTAGTGTGATATAGGCAGTGTCAAGTTGACTTGTAGTACATTATTGGCTGCAACATCATGCAACCACCCTGCATGAATACATATACGTGGTAAGTTTAACGAAAGCGAGAAGAGAGTAACTTAATTCAAAATCACATTTTAAATTAAGTAAACTGGTACACTGAGGTGTCAAAGTAACTGCATACATTGCAAATAAAACGGATGACTACATCAATATGGCCGGCTTGATGGAGTGTAAACCAGAGGTTTGAGTTCCATATGTGGTTGACTTTGCCTTCTACAGATAGAGCCAGGTATTGTTTACACTGTACGGACAGTGGAGGAACAGGTTCATGACTATAGGTAAACTTGGGCAACTTTTTCATGGTTTCATACTCTTGAGAGTGGTCTTTTCCCGATCGGTGATCAGTACGCCCTCTACAGCTCCTGTTTTTGTGAGTGTAATGGAAAGTAATTAAAGACATTTGTACATTACAATTTTATGGTATTTGCGATGTAGGCCTAACTTAAGTCATCATTTTAATTAATGATTCTATTGAAAACACAGTTCTAAAACCAAAGTTGGATAACTGCAAGTAATTGTTTGTAACCGAAGCACATAAATAATCACACCGATCACCAATTGAATAACAGAATCCACAAAATTTATCCGTTTTGTTCGACTGCAGTCTATCAATTTGTAAAGATGATGTTGTATTTAGTTGTAGATAACAATTAGCCTCCATCTGCGATAAACGTGAATATGTTACCAAGGTAACGCAATTTACTCACTGAGAGGGAGCGGTATGAGAGAACCTCATCTCACGTAATTGAAGTTTCATCGATGTAATTAACATTATAAAATTTCAATGGAAAGAACTTAAAGGCAGTAACTAAGTCATCACCCTAAGCTATGTTTGTAGCTTCCGGAAAGCAAAATTCCCAACTGGCTCTAAGTTACACCACTCTTTGATTGACAGCAAATTCGAAAAATGCAGAGTAGCTCATTTTATACAGGGTACACAGGAATCCTTTGTTTTGATTACACATGTGGAGGAATTTTAGACAGGCTTAGGGAGGAACTGCACTGGACGTGAGCTACTTGGTTGGGAGAATTGAAGCTGTCTGGGGTTATGATTTTTTTGTCTTTAAGCTGTTGTTATTGCTAAAGTTAGTCTAGTATCTCCAGTAACCACTGTTCAAGAACCCAGACAGGAGAGGATAAAATCTGCAAAAAAAAAAAAAATACACTGGGAAGGGATGGAATTTTGAGAAGAAGGATTTAATTGTTTTGGGACGCATTATTATCTTTATCTATTTACATATACTCACTGATACTTAATGTAACTCACCTAATATCAGTATATGGTGCAATGCCATAGATACATGTGGACTTTCAAAAGAACCCCCCCCCCCAAAAAAAAAGGGGCAGTGGGTTTAGCTACATCCTTTTAATTCAAGTCCCAGAATCAGCCTGCCTTCCTCCGCCCCTCCTCCACTCCCTCCTCCCCCACGTCCTCCTCATCCCCACTGCCTCTTCCTTGGAATTTTCGAGAAAAAAAAAAAAAAAAAAACCACCGACGTGTCTATGCGATAGGTACTATTATAAACATCTGCAGTGCGTAATTGGCAATTCCTTCATAAGGCAGTCATTGCGTTTTAAAGAGGAAACGTTGATTGTTTTATATTTTAATATACCGAAACGCTGATTTTCCCATGAACAATATTGGAATAACTTTTTCTTGAACATAATAATGAAGGAAAGTCCTTTATGATAAACCCCAGGAACTTCCTCTATGGCTTCGACCATGGCCGGAAGTCAGACATTTGCCTGAGTTCTCAGTGCACGAAACATGGACCCCTGATGTGCAGTTCAACTTTACCATTACAGCACTCAGGTGGCCTGCATATGCTTATAGACGAAAGTTTGGAAATTTGAATTGAAAGTTGAGGATCAGGAAGCCCCATATGGGCTCATCAAGGACCCTATATCATGTTGATCGTGAATGAACACCGGCAAGATTCACCTACTCTTTTCGAAAAGTGTTCAGAGGATATCGAGGCAGGGTTGAAACCAGACAATCTCCAATGCAAACCCAAACCTGCTCCCGGGGCCACCATCTGACGTCCCCATCCAACGGACGAGAGTCTTTAGCCACTTTTCCAAAGGTTGGGAGGGGTGGAGAACCTGCCCAGTTCAGTAGCCCATCAGCTGTACCACAAGCCTTACCTGAAGCGGACAAGACCTGAAATCGGACAACAGGAACCCAAATAACCCACTGTAAACAGCTTTACTGAACAAGTCAAATTTGAATCCCCAGAAATTTTTCAAGTAGTTCCACCGGGATTTGATCCGGGCACCCTTTGATTGCAAGACGGACACTCTAACCATGCCGTGCACCAAGCTAACTCTCCACACTGGAAAGTTCTGGTGTAGGCATACCATGCTGGGATGGTAAAACATTAATTAGTTTAAAACCACCATCTCTACTATTGACTTACACTGATACTCACATAGCCACATCACTCTCTTGCGCCTAGCTTACGTCACATCATACATTCCCTGCCTGTAATGTGACTGGTAATGGCCTGGCCCATCATATGGCATTTAAAAATTTCCGTATGTCAACCATTCAAATTTAAGCTAGAATGGGTGGAAATTTTGAGAGATGCTACCTCTTCCCCTCCCCCCCCCCATCACTGGCAAGGCTCTCTGAAATATGACTAAACCACAATCTAAATCTCCATCAGTAACCCTGTAAGACAAAAATAGTGATTGGTGAAAAAATGAGGAGAAAAAGAGGCGGAATCCCGTGGCTTAATTTAGGCAGTTTCCCAAGGGTTTGATCTCACGGAAGTACATAATGTGATGGTTATTTGTGACCTTCGGTGGCTTCAAAGAAAGAAAGGAAGAAAAGAAAAGCAAATTCTGAAGGGAGACTTCACAGAGCGGTGGGGGCAGACAGTCAAACCGAAAACTCAATACTGCAGCCTGCCAGACCGCCATGTGACACAAAAACGAAAGGAGAAGTGCAAGCCTTAAACACTGAAACCACAATTAAAAACCACTGTGTGGCGTCACGGTGACCGTAACTGGATATCATCATAGGCCTAAAGGCTTAAGGCTTCTGAGTAGGAGGGAGGGAGGAGGGGGAAGGGTGGCACAAGAGCGAATCTGCCAGAAAAGTATAATAGCGTTTGCCCAAAACTTCCACATGTTGACAAGTTTTACGAGGTATGAGATGAATGTTCGGGTCATTGATTAACAGCATATCATAGTATGAGATAAACTTCATTGTCCTAATATATTTGGAATTCCCCTTTACCCCATGCCAAACTTATTTGAGCTTCCCTCTCTGCCCGAAAACTTGCATCTCTGCCACCCCCCCCCCCCCCACACCCGGCACCACCGAATAAAAAAAAAATGGTGCGTGGAATGTTTTCTGTGGGATCACAGACTGTAACACATCAATGCGTGATTACTTAATTATTCAGATTCTGATACGTCAAGGGATGCCGAGAGTTTCGACTGAATATAAAACTTGTTTTAGAAATGGATACTCTAAGAATTAAAATTATTGCCAGTCAGTATCGCACACATGACACAGCTATTACACTATTGGTAAACAACTCAGACTTGAAGTAAGTTTAAATATCTGCAGCCCATCGGCTGCCCTAATGCGATTGGCTAATTCGTACAACGTAGCACGTCTCTTGCACAATTCCCGCAAAAATTAAAATTCGAACGAAGAACGGTATCAACCACAGTAGCTCAAACAGCATAAACCTTTGTATGGTTCACCCTCAAAACTCGATTCACGTTGGGTGTATTGCTGCATGAGTTTTCCTACATAATTTGATGTAAGTTTAATTTTCAGCCAGGATTGTCGACTGACAAGGATGATCTCCAGTCAAGTTGTTAGCCAGCTCAGGATTGTAGCCTAACGTAACTTTATGTTCGGCCTAGGCTATGTCTAACGTTAGGACGACTAGCAAAGAGACATTAGTTTTACTTTCAACCAGCATAGCATAGGCCTAGATAAATTCTGGTTGAAGAAGGCACTTGAGTGCCCGTGGGACCAGCTCTTTTCTTGCATCGTCAAGTGTGAATAACGGAGAAGCATATTTTTTGATAATTTCCTTGGGAGTAATTGCAGAATACCCCGCATATCGAAGCTAAGCCTTGAATTGAAAAACCGCAGGCTACGTAGTGGCGCCATGCGTATTGCACATAACCATTTTTGGTTTTATGAAAGGAGATATGTTTAAGTATCAGAGAGGATAGGCTTGATCGAAAAAAAATACTAAGTCCTGTAGGAAATTCAATGGAAATTTGCTTTCGGTTTAGGCCTAGTAATAGTATTGCCTTTAATGAAAAAGAAACCAAAACAGGCAATTATGTGTCCTTTTGAAGGCTACAGGGATATGCAATCTGATTCAGGATATAGTTTTACTAAGAGGCTACGGGAATACGCAGTAAGACGTGAAAAAGAATAAATTAAGATGACTCGTTCTCAAATAATTCTAAGTCCAAAATGAAACCAAAATAGGCGAGTGTCCTTTTGAAGGCTACGGGGATACGCAGTCTGATCCAGGATATAGTTTTAAGAGGCTATGGGGATATGCAGTCGCATTCAGGATACAGTTTTAAGAGGCTACAGGGGTACGCAGTTGGAATTTCGGAATACAATTATTAAAGGATACGGGGATATGCAGTCGAAATCAAGATATGGTTTTAAAAGACTTTTTTTAATTTGAGAACGACTCATTGTTGTCCATTTCTATCTATGACTGCGATGATAGCCTACAGTCTTTACAAGTGAGTGGAGTGATAGTGTAGCCCTGTAATAAAGAAAGCTTCGCTCAGGCTTGCGGGATATTCTGCAAGTGTTTGACTGCGTAGCCCCGTAGCCCGTTAAAAAGGAGAGCTTCAATCTGGCGGGTTATTCTGCAATTGTGCCTTTCATTGTAATTGAAATGAACAGGTAGCTTTTTCCAATACTTCAGACTTTTTTTTCTCAAATACATATTGCTATTCAGTAAGGTGCACTAACTTTAACAACAGAACAATGCTTGCATGGAGATTGCTCCAGGTGTCCTCAACTCTCACGATATGTAAAGCTATTTTTGCCTGCGTTTAAAGGGAAATAAGGCGTTTGTTTCACAGAAAACAAACATATTTTCAAAACCAATGTTTGTGGACATAGAATGATAGGTTATTCAAAATAAGGAAGGACAGTAGCCTGCTTTTCAAAAACTAAGTTTCCCACAGAGAGAAATTCAGTTGTTTGTTGCTCAACAATAATTTGTTCACCCAAACTTTTCAAAATTCAAATGATGCATCTTCTGTTACTCAACACATGCATAATGTTTTGAGGAGATGGAGCTTTTGTTGATGTTTATGGATGAGACTGAATGGTTTGACAATGATTAAGGCTATTTTCTTTGTATGCCATGTTGGTACATTCTAAATGCCCTATTTCCCTTTAACCTTGACCTCCTTTTGATAAATTTTATACTGATGTCCACATGTAGAACAGTCCTGCATAAAAGGAAAAAGGCCTTAGTTAGAGTAGAAAGTAGCCTAAGTCAGATACAGAATTTACCACTCACTAATACTATTTTGTAAACTTCAATCATACAAGCCCTTAGCCGGCAATAACTTAGGGTAGGCAAATCTAAGATTTCCAGCCTGTGTTCATAGGAAAGATCTTTTAGTCTAGGAATTAATTTTGTGTCTCATATATTTTCTATAGTAGTAAGGTACTAGCCAGGCTGTTAAAAGTCCAGCCTATTAATTCAGCGTCCCAAGTGTTTGGAAAAATAAATTGTCATCGGATAGTCTAGGCCCTATGAAATAGGCTATGAAAAATAGCAACTTAACGGATGTCGGGACCATAAAATATTCAAGCATTTACAAACTTTGAAGTAATACTAATAATTGGTGAGGCTGTCTCTCAGTCTTTGTGCAGTACTACTGGCCTAGCCTATAACACAGTATAGTTTGATGATGTCTAAATTGAGAAATGAAGGTCACAGTGTCAATGAAGTATTTCTTGAGTCAATTACTACCAAAAAGAGCAAAGAAAAACAATTAATTACCACAACTAAGAATGCATACTGTAGCTCTCAACTTGTCTCAAGTTCTGTAAGGCTAGATGCAGGTCCACACCTAAAATGTCCGAAGGTGAATCGCCACCCCCTAGGGGAGGGGTTTAAGGGATTCAGGTGTCCCCCTCGAAATTTCGCAAAGTTTAGCAGTGTCTACACGCAAAATGATTAGCACTTTTTGGGCAAGTCAGTCAACACAATTTCTCTAGGTTACCGCCCAAAAATCTGTTCTGTACAATAGGTCTACTGATCTTTTTCCTTTTCTGGTCTTTCCCTACTGCGGAGAAATACAGGGTTTTTCAAAGAGCGTGGCGGGTCAGCGGTTTTGGGTGTTCAAGTTTGGGTCAAACCCACGAAATGCGGGTCACTTGGAAGGTATGAGAATGGTATAAACCCGTGTTTACACTCCTTAAGGCCTGGAATTGCGTGAATTCCGCATTTGCCTTCTGAATCCTGCACGAATACTATGTTCTTCCACAGCTGAGGTTGTAGCCACAATTGTAAGGACACATGAACTCTAATTTTAGAATCTTTACCAAATGACAGCTCTCTCTGATTTTGAAAATCCCACCCCAAAATTTTTTTAGAGTGGAATTTCCCTCCCAGGTGCAATTTCTTGGTGCAAACACTGTTACAAACAAAGAATGTCTTTTCTTTCTAAAATTGTAGATGGAGCATTGTATTTTTGTGTGGTTGGGTATATTTGTGTAGCCTGAAATAGATGTACTGTAGGCATTATGCTGTGGGCCTATGTGCCCAGTGCACAAAAATAGGGGACGCACTATACTATACAAGTCTCAAATCAAAGACATTTTGGTCACAAATTTTGGTAGTATTTGCAAATTTTCTTGCTATACAGTACTAAAGCAGAAACTTAAAAATATATTGTAAATTTGTTATACATGCAGACTTACTTGCTACCACAATAGGGTACTTTCCATGCAGTTAGGGTTACCATATTTTGCTAAGCTGAAAGTGGGACATGTATAGAAACTGATGTGGGGAAATAATGTCTAGCCTACCAGATTTCATCTGGGAGGGCTAGGGGGTTCCTTGGTTAATAGTAAACAGCAGACCCCACCATAGGTTAGCATGCACTGTACTGTACATAGAAAGAAAATTTTTGGATCACAAAGCCTCTCAGATTCCAGGGGAATGACACTTCCCAGTCTCCCTCGTCTCTTGAGCTTCAGTACAGTACAGTAACTTAAGTTCATTTTTTAAAATCACAGTATTGGAGATTTACACTTACACTATTGATGGTGGAGAGGTGTTTAAGAGAATTTTATATTTGTACAATTTGTTAATGAAAATGAAAAGGAGTGCTCAATTTCTGATACAGACATTAAAGCAAATTAATATTTGCTTTGCAGACAATTAGCATAATACTGAATATTGCATTAAATGTAACAGCTAATTTGTTTATGAGAAAATTGGGACGAAATGCTTGACCAGTCTGGAGACCCACTTTACCTTTAAAGAAGGGGACAATTTCGTAAATCAAGACAGATGTCAACCCTAAGTACAGTACTGTACATCATTTACTGTACAGTGAACATTTGGTACTCCCAATGTGCTGTACAGTGCATTCATGTCTTTTTTTTTTTTCATTTTTTTTTTTTTCTTGATTTCAGGAAGGTAACTCATTTACCCGTGAGAAACTTATCTTCTGCAAGGCTTTATAAATAAAAATAATAATTTAATAACGCAACAGGTAAATTAAGAAATCAAAGATAGAAGAAAAACAAAAATTTTGGCAAGATACAGAAGACTAGATAACTGAAAAGGGGTCTGTTACAGTAATTTTTAGTACTCAACCAAGATTTATTTGGGTTCCAGGAGTGAAGTAACCCATAAAATCAACTTCTGTTCTTGAATGGTTTCTCTTGCTAGATCAGCGCAAGATGTCAATCGTACCCGAAACATTGTCGGATGAAGAGGATAATGATGGTATCCTTAATGAAGATGAGCCAGTCCTGTATTCAACAGACATCAGGAAAAATCTGATGGATGACTTCAGTTCAAAGACTCCCATGAAGCTAACTCGAGAGAGTATAAACCACAAAAGAGAGCACATGAAAGTCTTCCTCAGGATAAGACCGTTTACTGACCAAGAAGTCACAGCTGGAGAAGAGCAGGTACAGTATGATGTACACCGAATAATCCGTTGTTTGCAGTCTTTCTGAACAGTGTGGCATTGGGATGCAGCAGACATTTGGTGTGATATTTTATCCCAAACAAGCACATGTGAAGTATGACACTCTTCGGATTTAAGTTTGAAAGAAAGAAACGCTAGTACAGTACCTCATGATAATGTACTGTGTGAACAACTGAGATGCTGCCTCATGGAAAAGATACGAACAACTGAGAAGCAAGCCAATGAGAACGGTTAAAAACTTCACAACAGTGCCTGTATGAGTGGATGTTGAAATTTGTATGTTAGTCTTTCTGTGAACAATCTGTCTCCCCATGATGTTCTGCACTGTACCTCACCTCAACATGAAAACCACATCCTGTATTTCCAGATAGCAGCATTTGTGACAGACATGAAATTTTCAGTTTAGGAATACAGTAAATGTATGTCACATGTACAGAAAACAAGATTTACAGAAAACAAGAGTTACATTTACAGAGAGGAAGATTCTAACAAATAAGTTAGAACTGTGACATTACTGACATTAATGTCTTGTTGATGTTGCAATTTATAGGTTTAAACTTTTCATGATAACAGTGCAGTAACTTCAGAAACATGCTTTAGGTTATCCACCAACTTGTTCTCATTCCTTTTTGTAACTCAACAGGACTGCATGCAAGTTTCGAAAGATACAACACTAACAATGAGGGCTCCAAAGAACAGCTTTGCGTTCAAGAGCAGCATGCGCGGATGTCAAGATATGACCCACAACTTTACCTTTACAGGAATATATGGCCCGGACACCAGCCAGAAGAACTTCTTTGACAACACCATGTTGTCATCTGTAAAAAGTGCCATCGATGGCCAGAACTGTTTAGTGTTTACGTATGGAGTCACAAATGCTGGCAAAACTTATACCATTCAAGGTAATCAAATGTTTTGTAGTTGCACACTATTACAGAGCACTTGAAGTGCACTGTAAATATACCAGAACAGTCAGCAAAATGGTTTGCCCTTGTCTTTGGCAGCTTAGTTTTTCTTTTCATTTATTTTTTCAGATCCAGGGCACATCCTTAGCAAAAGATATTTTGAATTGTTTTCAATCTTAGCAACAGGCAGAGAATGCTGTCATGCTTGTTTGCCAACATGTGGAGTTTCATACACACCAACTGACCACTGCTGTCCCCTTTAAATTTTGAGATTGATCCCATGGCTGTCAGCAGTGGCTGTTACAGTACTGTATGCTTACTTTTCCAGTGCTATCTTGTTGGTTTGTTTTGATCTCAATTTACTGCATGAAAGAAACCACAGCCTCTATCATGCATTTGTCCACAGTCAATTTTTTTGTTGGAAATTTCCTGCAAAATAAGAGACAGACATATTATGAAGCCTGTTCAAATGCTCACCTGTTATAATGTAATAATGATTTTAGATGTGAAAAGTTGATTAAGTGACTTATATGAGTCATTTATTCAGTGTCAGTTACTCATAGTTGACTGCAGGATTGTAGCTGTGGTGTGGACTAGTAATTTCCACTTGCCATTCTGGATACCAGGTTGTGCCTGCCACTAACTTCACAAAATGTACTACTGTATAGGCCTCAATATGACAGGTGGAAGATCTCTTTTAAATTAACATTTGAAAATTACTTTCGAAGAGTCTATTCCCATAACAGTGCCAGCAAGTCATAGATGTCTCAACTCGCTTTGTGGTATTGCCCCTAGACCCACCCTGGTGTGAGCCTCTGAACCCCACTAGAATTGTCTGTTTGGAGCCCAGCACTAAAATTTGAATAGCTACAATCTTGCTTGACTGACCTTTCGAGGGGGTAGTTAGTCCTTGTATATAAAGTACCTTTAGTACAATACTCTTGAAGACCAGAGAATTTTCAGAATGTAACAAATGCTGAGATTTCCACCCCTGTATTTATTCAAACAGGTATGCCAGAGGATGGTGGTATATTGCCACGGACCCTTGATGTCATCTTCAACAGTATCGACGGGAGGCACTTTGACAGCATGAAGTTGAAGCCAAAGTATTTTTGTGATGTAGTTAAGCTCACAGACAGTCAAGTCCAAGCTGAGGCAGCTGTCAAATCGTCTGTTTTGTCTATGGCCAGTGTCTCAAACCAGCAGGTACAGTAAATTATGTTACCATTGTCAGTTGTTTCACTTTCGTCGGACGTTCACTTCACTAAAAACAGTTTTCAGTACAGTACTTGAACAGGACACCAGAACATTTATAAGGCATGACGGCCAATGACTCATCAGGACAAGCTCCTATTTGTTATACTGTGCAATTGGTCACTGTCTAGATCTGATGCTAATGGCATAGCAGCGTCTTGCCCGAGTGCAAGTTCACATACAGTATGCTGCAATGCTACCATCAATATTTCTAACATCTTACTGTACCATTCACTTAAATCAGGGTTGGTGATTTTTTTTTTTTGAATCATGATTAATATCAGTGATTAAAATCAAATAAATCGATTTAAATCATGATTTTTTTTTAATAATTTAATTAATTTTAATTGTGGTTTTAAGCAGCTTGATTTAAATCAAACACACCCTGATGTAAGTTGGCATGAAGGCTTAGTTCATTCCTTGCTGTTTATTATCATTTCTATGGCCAGTGCACCACATTAAGAGAAGGTTGCACAAGGAGTTTATATTTCTGGCTTTACTTCTTTTGGAAATTATACTCCTCAGCATGTATAAAGGCCATACACTGATATCGTAACATGTCACTTCTGTGAATTGTGGACAGTAAGTTTTGGCGCATTCACCAGCAATGCATTGCTTTCATTTCTAAAAATTCTTTGGTGTGGTGGAAATGGTTTTTATGGTCCTTGATGGTATTTGATAGCAAATATGGTATTTTGCTACCTGGATCCAAAATAAGTACCCATTTCTTCAATAAGTGAAAACATGCAACCGCTGTGTGAACACACCCTGTCAGATTGCTTAATTTTGCCTACCATACACAGCAAATAGCTTCAAAACATGAATTTCCTTGTGTTTCTTGAGGAATATTGGTGGTACTATATACTGTAATGAGTTGGTATAGGCAGGTGTATGTAGTTCACTCCTAAGGTCCCTCGACCAAAATGTGACGTACTGTGCGGTGCTGTGGAAATGCTGATGGGTAACGAAAACAGTGGACATTCTGGTCGGGTACTGGATACCTGATGGGTGTGGAATCAAATTACCCGGTTCTGACTTTTAGGAATTGACGAACAAATTTATTTCTTTACCCATGTTTGTGTTTAATGTTTCCTCTTTCAGCAATGTTTATCTTCATTTTTATGCCTCTGTTCTTGTGGTGGTGTCTCCAGTTCTGCAGTATGTTAAATCTGTTCATTCAATTGTATGAGGTGCTCAGCTCTTAACAGCAGTGACAACAATGTACGCTTCTAGAATGTACGATACCTTTGTACTGTTTTCTATTTCAAGGAGATTGAGCCCGACAGTCTGGAGGCCAGCGACATCGAATCATCGAAGCTGTCCAATAACTCGACTGTGTACGAGGATTCCTTGATGTCGGATGTGTCTTCTTCATCGCTTCACGGGAGTCAAGATGTCACTAAAGATGGTGATGGTAAGTGAAAACATGGATGTGAATATCCAAGGTCACAAGAACCTGAAAAATTTTACCTTCATTCTCAAAAAAGGTAATTTACTAAAGCAAAGGCGACCCAGACAAGCTGAAACTTTGGAAATTGTGCTTTGCTGTGCGACATCACAAAAAGAATAAAATATGGAATGACGGTACAGTACATCATCAGAACTGATGCAGAGAAGCAATGAGAGGGCTAAAATGTATTAAACCTTTTAACTTGTTTGTTTTTTGTCATTTTCAGTCACCCAGAGCCTCATCAATGACATTCGGTCGAGAATACCAGATGATACATCCATCGATGTAGAGGCCCAGGGACCTGTCAAGTTCTCCATCTGGGTCTCGTTTGCAGAGATATACAATGAGTACATTTATGACCTGCTGGAGGCTATGCCCAGGAGTAAGAAGGTCCGTCGCCAAGCATTGAAGCTGTCAGAAGACAAACATGGAAGCATCTTTGTGAAAGGTGCGTAAACTAATCCCTGTTTCACTTCTATGTTGCATCAAAAGTCCTCGTACCTGTTGGTGATTTTGTTTTGTTGAAAGTTGTTTTCCCTCCTCCCTCTGTTCCTGTTCCTTGGTTAAAAAGGTACTACTGGCTTTACAATACATAAATTTTGATCACTCTCATACCATAACTACAGAAATTTGGTTTTTATCTGCGTACGGTGACCAGTTCTTCCTCGAAAGAAAATACCCATTGGGTCAAACAATGAATGATGGGGAAAAATTGACTTGCTATAAAGCAGTAGCATGTAACTGTGCATGCGTTCAGGTTGCATCAGTTGTAGCAACAAATGAAACCCTCTTTTTCTGTTTCTCCTACAAACATCAGTGGGAATCTCAAGTGGGAAATTATGAATTGATCCTGTTTCATTTTGTTGTAGTTTTGGTTTAGATGAAATCATAACCTTTTTAATCATGCGGGTGTGTGTGTATGTATGTTTGTGATGCTTACCTTGTAAACACAATATATCTTAAGAAAGGAAGCTTGTACAGATCTCATATAAGGTATGTAGGTGTACCATATTGAGTACAAAAAGCTTACAATTATTGGTGGAGGTTAAAGGTCATTTGGGGTCAACAGGGGTCAAATAGTGAAAAACTAGTAAACCCAATAATCTCAAGTTGGGAAACCTTGAAACTACAAACGTCATATTTAGTGTCTGGGTGTACCCTATTGAGTACAAGAAACCTTTAGTTCTTGGTTGAGGTCAAAGGTCATTTGAGGGTCAGTAAGGGTCAAGTAGTGAAAACCTTGTAAACTTGATATCTCAAGAGGGCAAGCTTGTATGGATCTCATATGTGGACTGATGGTGTATCGTATTGAGTTCAAGAAGGCTATCGTTTTTGGCGCAGGTCAAATGTCATTTGGGATCGACAGGGTCAGAGAGTGATACATTGCATACACAATATCTCAAGAAGGGAAGCTTGTACAGATCTAATATTTCATTCGTGGGTGAACATTATTGAGTGCAAAAGGTCTGTTGTGTTTGGTGGAGGTCCAACCACATCTGGGGTCAACTGGGATCAAAGAGTGGAAACCTTGTAAACATAGTATCTCAAGAAAGCTAGCTTGTAGAGGTATCTTTTCTGGTGGGTAGCGGTACCTCATGGAGGACAGATAGGCTGTATTGTCTTTTTATGGATGTCAAAGGTTCTCTGAGGTCAACAAGGTTCACATCAAGACAATCTTGTAAACACGATTTGGCAGGGAGGCAAGCTTACACAGACTTGATATTTGGTACGTAGTGAAGCTCTTGGATATATCTCTGTACTCTGCAGCTATGTGTGTTCAGATTAATACCTACAGTATCAGTCATCACCTTAGGTCAGCAGATGTCATTGTACAGTATTTCTTAGTAGGTGATATGATAAATTTCTGTAACATAATAACCAAGCATCTTACATTTACATCATACTTACACTGTAGTATGTCAGATTAATGAAAAAGAATCCCCCATAATGAAATCATCGAAACTACAATGCATTTATGCATTCTGGATTATGTATGTCACCATTTTCTGCTGTAATTTCGTGGTAACTTTTTGTGTGTTCCATAACAGGGTGCAAGACAAATGACTGTACAAATTTGCTAAAATGGTCACCATTCATAGAGAGTTCTCCAATCGTATCTCTCTAATGGTTCCATGAGAAAAAGTCCAATACTCTGTGAATCCTCTCTAGCATTCATTGCAGCAGCTGTTACACCTAAACAGTTTATCACACGTAGTAGAAGTACAGTACTTAAACTGAAACATGGGGTATTTGCACAGAGTATACAATACATTAGGGTGGCCTGGTACTGGAAATGTGATGAGACAGCTTAAATTATATCTCATTTTGATGTTTCATATTTCAAACTTAAGAGACTTTAAAGAATTTCCAAAGACTAATGTAATTATAATGTAAATGCAATTCATAAGCTGCATATATTAATTCCATTAGCTCATCCTCATTTTTTTCAAAACTGTTGGATATGTGGGGAGTGAACATTATGATTGCAATGGTTTTGTAATACATGTCAGTCTCAAACTTGTCTCTGTCCCTCCCCTTGTGCAGATGGTGACAGTTAAAAAAACAAAATCCCTGTTACACAGTGCAGACACTTTTCTCTGCCTATTAGTTACTGAGTACAGGCACTAAACTGCATTAGTTAATATGTGTTGAACATTATATTTTTTTGAAGAAGTGTGTTTTAATGTTCTCATTTGCAAACAGGGCTGAAAGAAATTCAAGTATCTGGTGCAGACGAAGCTTACAAAGTCCTCAAGATTGGACAAAAGAATTTAAGCATTGCAGCCACAAAACTGAACCATAATTCCAGCAGGAGGTATATTTTCATCATTATCATAACTTTTTATTTGAGAAAGATCAAGTATCTGTAATTTTGCTGAGACTGCTACTCTAAAACTGCCAATCTCATACTGTTACAAGTCCGGCAAAATAGAATTCTGAAAACTGCTGCTGTAAACATGGACAGTATCATACAAATCTTTTGCCCAATGCACAGTGATCTCGAAATTTTGGAGGTCGATTGGTGTTCATTTCTCTACAGGAAAATAATAAACTGCTGCATGTATTTAAAGAGGTTTCTAAATCTGAGCCAATCCAGGTGAATGAAACATTAATCAACGCTGGACTGTGCTTTTTGGGGGTTAATGCATCTGTCGATAGCATTAAACCCCAGTGGTGCACTATCCCTTAGCTAATGCATAGGTCCAAAGTTGGTTAGCCTAGTTCATTCATACAATGTGAGGTTATAATGAAAAAGACTGACATGAAAAAAAAAATGAGACAAAGGAAATTTGGGTTATGAATAACTGCATTTTCATTGTAAACGAACCCTGAGAAAAGGTTAATACCATTCACAACATGTCAACAATGTTCGTGTGTGATATACAAAGTACCAACATTGTTTTGTGTAACATAGCAGACGACGCAACACTGCAGATCTACGTTTTCATTACATTCAGTGATTTTACTATAAAATTGACCCTGCTTTGTATGTGCGATAATGTTCAGTCACCTGACTGTAATGTATACCAAGTATGAATGAATACAAGATCTATCACTTTTCACACTTCAATTTGGCTCATGGTAAGGTATTTAAACAACTGCTGACAGTTATAAGACATGGCAATATCTACCGTAATATTATCAAAGATTCCGGAAGCCACTGTATACTACTTTTAAAAACAAAAAGCTCATCTTATCACTGAATATGCTGTCTGATCATTTCTTTTCCTGTTAGATTATTTCTTCTTTTAATTTTGTCACACCTTTTTTTGCTCGTTTGTGTGGTCACTAGCTTCGTTTACACTTTACCAGTATTGTTGTAATGTCATGTTTATACTTTATTACATAAGATTACATACTGAACTGTTTTTATGTGTAGACGAAGTGAATAAATTAAGCAAGGAGTAATACTTCCATGAACTAACTAAGTTTTTAACATGGACCATCTCATCTATGGTTAGTAAAAATTCTTGTATGGAATATAGGAGGGCGTAGTGTGATTGATGGTCTTTTTAAAATGTAGCTCATAAGAAGTCAATAGTGTCACTTGTAGTTCATTCATAATTTGATGGTTTCATTGATGGGGTGGTATTGTGGTTGAAATTGGTCTCAGTTCAGTATGTTTTCCATTTTGAGAAGCTTTTTCACCAAATCTTTGTTTGCAAATAATCATTGCTTTTACCACATTGTGAAAGTTTCTTCTTCACCAAATCTCTTCTGACTGCCTTCCTAGTCTCATGCATACCCATAAATCCACTACGAATCAACGTTTCCTGGCTTTTCCTTACTTCTTTGTAGCCATTGGGCAAAATATTTTCCTTTTGTAATAAACGTAAAATGAAATGCAAAACTTTTCTTAAATTTTAGTTTTCCCAACAGGTGATAAGAATCTTCCTATCAGGTGTGAACCTTTTGTTTCCTTGATTACAACTTAAGCTAAAGTTTGACCTTTTATATGGAATTTGTCCATATATGAAATTTGTCAGTCAGCCATTTTTCTTTGAGCTGGCTCTAGTCAATAAATTATGCCTCTTTTTAACTCCCGCTGCAGTCACTGTATCTTCAGCATCAAGATCCTGCGTGTTGTCGACGTTGCAGAACCTCATGTGGCCAGGGTCAGCAAAATCTCATTCTGTGATTTGGCTGGCTCAGAGAGGTCAACGAAGACGCAGAGCGAAGGAGATCGGTTGAAGGAAGCAGGAAACATAAACACCTCCCTCCTCACCCTGGGCAAGTGCATCCATGCTCTAAGATACAACCAGAACCATGTGCAGTGAGTCCTTTAATTACCTTTGAGATCCTGTTAGATTAATTTGTGGAAGTCTTTACTCTCATCTAGAATTGTCATTAACATTTTTATAGAGTCTGCATGTATTCAACCGGTTGAATTTGACTTTTGTCAAACAGCGCCCACCCGAAGGTCATTCCGTTTCGGGAGAGTAAACTGACGAGGCTGTTCCAGAGCTTCTTCCTCGGCAAGGGAATCGCTTCGATGATCGTGAACGTCAACCAGTGTGCGTCTATGTTCGACGAGACCATGCATGTCCTAAAGTTTTCTGCGATAGCGAAGCAGGTGAGTGCCTTTAACTAGGATTAAAAATTGATAAATTACATACCTGTGTTTTTTTTTTAAAAATGTTCTCATCGGTGATCCCTTAAGAACATATCAACAGCTCAAAATTGCCTTATCAGTGAGACCATTTTCGACTCATTTGAGCTTCCCTGGCTTTGTATCAAGACAAAATTGCTGTCATATTCATTATCATTGAACAGCTAGATTGCCTTTTACATCAGCCGTCATGTATTGATCTACATAATCCTAATATTCTCCTGTTTTATTAAAAATTATTTATCATCCTACTTTTCTTCTACTTTTTGCTTGACTCTACTTGGAGGCCTGATTACTTTTTCTTTTTTTTTTCCAAACTCCTGGAAATAATAGGTTACAACAGTGGCGTCAAAGCTTGACAACAAGTGGCAATTGGACAAGCCAAAGAACAAGCTTATATCTGCTCGAGCTCTGTCCCTGGCAGTGAACAAATCCCTCAAAGCAGGGGATGCCAGGGCCTCAATCCCTTGGGCCACACCCAAGACCATGGCCAGAGAGGTCCAGAGGGCCAGTGACCTGACCAGGATAGATGAGAGCATCATAGATGAAGATGAAGATGAGGGAGAAGATGACCTAGATGAGACAATATTCGATGACGGTACTCCTCAGGACAAAGAGGGCGTCGAGGGAGCGTCAAGAACGGTGAGTGTATAGTAATGACGGTATTTGTTCAGTGTAGTAGGCCAGACAAGTGACAGGGGAGAGGAGATGTGACCTTAATTTGTAGGTCGGTCTACAATAAACTAAATCTAAAACTTTTCACTAATGACTGATTTCAAGTTCAAAGACGCACTTTAATTGAAAGCAACAAAGTCTTTGCAGTCATTTGCCAGCATTAAATGGCATTTGGTAATCTCAAAACAACTGGATATCTCTTTCGAACAAAGAAGTCACTCTTTAAACAGCAACATCAGGAGTTATGAAAAAGGTATTAGTGAAAAGTTTGAAGTATGTACAGTGAAAAGTTAAGTATCTTCCATGTGAAGCTGGAATATGAGCTGTACTGGCAATCACCTGGTCATCTACCTTTGTTCTCTGTCACTGTCTCAGGGAAGAGAAAGTAGGGGAATAGATCACCTGTCACAAAATCTGACAGAGAACTGTGCATTCCATCTTCCAGATATTTGAATATGAAAATATAAAATAAATGGCCCTTCAAAATTGAGACACTCCCAAGAAGCTTAGCCATCAATCCCTGTTAATTGAAATCAAACAGACCAATTCGAATGGATATGAATAATTTCCATGAATGCAAAATTTTGGCATTAAACGATGTTTTTTTTTTTGGGAGGGGGACCAGTGGCTATGACAAATTCCACAGAATTTGACTTTTGCTGGCAAAATGTGACAAAGTTTCAACTCATATCCAAGCTTCAAAAACCCCTTTTCTTGCATTGCATCTTTGAAACTTTCTGGACGAAAGTGACATAAATATCTGACAGTGAGGCAATAACGAGAAGTAGTATTAATTTAACTTATCACCATGCAATTACACATTCCCACGAGAGAAAGAGATTTGTTTCAAGGGCCCCCCTTTTTGTTATCATCTCAATCAAGGTTCTCGTCAACCTGGTGAACGTTTTGAAGAACGAGCTGATCGAGGCCAAGCAACAAATCAGGACTATAGAGTCGCAGATCCGCGCTGAAGTTTGCGCGGAAATGGCCAAACAGTTGGTGGAAATAGAGGCCAGTTACAAGTAAGTTAAGAATCTGTAGAATCAGTGGTTTAGTGCAATTATATCAATCGCAACTTTTGCTGCGGAATGTTTCTTTTCAGTTCATTGTTCTAACCATTTGCTTTGGTCGTCATTTCCACTTTCGATTTTCTAGTCACAAGTGATGCTAAAGTAAAGGTGATTGCAATCATGAATAAAGGTTTCAATCTTTTAAAATCACTAATAATTGATCCCCAATCTTTCTGTCAATTTTATGTCAATAGTTCAAGGTTTAAGGTTTATTTTTACTGTCATGGACAAAAATCACTGAGTATAGTGTGAAGTGTATGAGACACATGTATTAGATTAAAGGAGGGATGGTAAAGTAATATCTTGTACCAACAGATCCCTGAAAAACAACCAACAGACAGAAACAAATTTAGGGCCAACAAAAGCAACTTACAGTACAGTATGAAAGACCTGAAATCATCAACCAATACATTTTAGAGTATCATTTTATCTCTCACGGGGGAAACTCGGACTGAACTGCTGATTTGATAACTGAAGCAAAGAGACTTCATTCATATGGTGTGGTATGTTGCATTGAAGTCTTGATCTCCATGTGCACACTGGGAAATCGCAGCGGCTTTAGATTTCTGTCCAAAGATTTAGATTAAAATGGCACCATTGTTAGCCACTTTCACGTGACATTTGCTCCATCTTTGTTGATGCTTCCATGATTTAAATCGAGCTGAATTAAATTTGCCAGGTATGTCAATAAATTCATAGATTCTTTAAGCTTCACTCAACACCTTGCTGGCCCCATCCAACAGACTATGCTTAAATCAAGTCTGCTGTTTACTCTGGTCGCTCTAAAGACTGCTTGCAGCACGTTTTCGTATTGAAATACTCAACATGTTGACATCGCCAGTTGCGGTCTTCGGTTCTGCTGTGAGTCGCTTGTGCTACAAGGGCAAACTAGAATAAAATTACCTACCGCCAGTTATGACGCATCCATCAAAAACTAACCGTTTGTACCAACCAACAATGTCAGGACCTGGCAATTGATACCCAAGCTTTAAAGTTTCACTAATATACATGACGTTAGACCAAAAGACCTAAATGTTACTTTTTCCTAAGAACACTGCGCTGTCATACCTTGTAAGATGTATGGTGTTATATAAACATGCACAAAGTTAAATGTTGTATTACGACTTTACAAGGAACTCGTAGCCTAATGAAAATATTTTTCAATACGTGACTGACTGTGGACCCAGGACCCAGTGCAAACAATACTAAAAAAACATCCTTTTCAGATCATGACCATTTGGGATAATGATCATGGAAACAGGTAAAGAAGCCATGGGGGGATATTCTGATGTTTTTAACCAACAAACAACCTGGAGCAATCCGCGGGGATGTTGTCATAGATACACAGTCACAAACATACTGTATGTAAATGTGTACTCTTTTTGCCATAGCGTTGTTTGACTTTGACTGTGGAGTGAATGCCTGGGGTTTCTAGCTTGCCTGAATGAGGCAAATAATTTAAAAAGAAGACTTAATGACTAGTCTAGTTGTGGTGTTTTTCAAAGACGATATAAGGAGCACTTGTGACTTGTCCCGCAATTGCCAAACAGTATCACAGTATCTGAACCAAAGCACACCTGGACAAATATTTGTAAAAGTTTGGATTGTGTACAGATGTCACATTGTGCGGCCTAAGATTGACCTTAAATTCTGACATAACACTGTATATTCATATCAATGAAGCCAGTTCATTAAAGTTTAATACAAACAAAGGTCTGATTTCTTGTTTCCATATATATGTCATTAAGTATGGGATCCAAATCTGTGCTAAGAAACATTTCTTTTCCCTTAGGTGTATGTCGACATTGACGGCCGTTTGGGTCATTTCACAAACAATATCAAGAACAACGTCTAATAACGACATCACTTGCCAATATCACAATAACACTAATCACTACTTATGATTGTGATTAAATTTTAGTTTAAAAAGATACTCTGAAGGCCATTTATCTGGCAAAGAAAACATTTATTTATGAATGTGTCAGTACATGTACTGTATCTGTTAATAATGTGTATAAGCTCCTCATATTCTCAGTTTCCAAGAAATCCAAATTGTTCCATGTGACTGTCAAGTTTGCGTCATGATCAGTTTGCAAAACAGTTATTTTTAACATTCCTTGGAAGACATTGGTTTCTCTCTGTTTGCTGACTTTTAGTGAACGATTACAAGAAGAGAAGGAGATGGTGGAGGAAGTCTACGAGAAGAAGATGGAGATATTTTCAAAGTCAGTTAAGAAGACTCATTCCAAGCGGGCCAGGACCCAGGAAGACTCAGACGATTACGTGCCTGTTATGATGTACACTGCCTTAGAAGCAAAACTTGAGGTTTGTTGCTGTTTAACCTGTCCCGGGGGGGGGGGGGGATGAGAAGGGGTGGAGATATGGGGTATGCGGTGAGAGATAGGAAGGGGCAGGGGATAAGGAGTGTAGATAGTTACATGTAATAGAGCTTTCTGTTGGCTTTGGGTAGTCATGAAATCCTCTGAACTTTATACAGTGACAGCAATTGAATCAAGATGCAAACTTTCCTGTTTTGTTTTTACATATGTATTTGTTATTTATGACATATGACTACTTTCAGTTACTTTACTGCTACAGTACTCCTCTATTGATTTCAATGATTTTGGAAAAATCAAACTTACCCGGACAAGACACCATAAACAGGTTCAAACAATGCAACTTAACCACTTGCTTGCTATGAAAATGATTAGTTGTAAGTTTGTAGATTTTGTCTTTTGTAATGATGTAAAAGAGTAAAACTGCATGATCTGAATGCATTGTGTGTTAGTATCATGTTTGCCAAATTATGTTTTCTGTTGTAAAATTTACCCATTTTTCCATAAAAATTCCCAGGAGAGAGATGCAAAAATCTTGCAGCTTACCAAGGAACTGGAAGAGAGCTATGAAAATCTGAAAAAGGTAATTTTTAGACAATTCACAAACATGGTAGTTGTGCAAAACACTTTGAATAATTTTGCAATGTGGTATTTCTTCCATATTTGTGCCATAAACATACAACATTCATAGAGATGATTTGACAGACAATATTCTGACACATTAATCCTTCCTCTTAATCCACCAGAAATATTTTGAGAACATGATAGCTAGTGGTGAAGGCACCAGACTTGTAGTTTAGTGGGTGTGGTGCTGGAATCCTTGTTAGTTCCTTGGACAGGGTATTTATCTCAACATTTCACTCCACCCCGGTGCTTATCACAGTGCCATCTGCGCCTTAGTGGCAGTGCCACCTGGTTCCTAGTGAACAGGTTGCACAGTGCCTTGCACAGCTCTTATCTTGGATATGTGTGCTGTATTAAAAAAGACAGTATCGTGTTTATTAAGTGATTGTAGACAGTTTGAATCTCTTCTACAAAGTTGTACACACTGAAGGAAAATTTGAATTAAGACTGCATTTTCTGTCAACCAGTTGTCCAGCCAAATTTTTATTCTTAATATTTCAAGGATGGATGGGCTTCACCAACTTGAAAGTAAAGTATGGATAAAATTTCAACGAAACTACCTCTCCTGTCTACTACTATGGTTAGCAATGATGTTAGAATTGTTCCTTGTCACTTCATTCTCTTTTCTTGTCCTTTCTTTTTTTCTCAGCTTAAAATTGAGAAAGAAAACGAAACAGATGAGAAGATTGCTGAACTGTCTAAGGAGCTTGAAGACAGTTACACAAGCTTGGAGAAGGTAACTTTGCATACAGGGATGGCTGTGGCCTTTTCTCCACTTATCCAGTATAGCCATAACCTAGAATGTATGAATATGTGGTAAAGGGGTTCCAATTTGCAAACATGTGTCTGTAGGTGTAGCCTGAATCAGTCTGAGTTAAATATTTTGCATAGATAGTTACTACTATGCTGTATATGTGACATCTTAAGTAGGATCAACAAATAAATCAGATGGGACATCCAATCGGCAAAATTTAGATGCTGATGTTCGGCAGCCTGAAATTATTGTTTGACCTATTGACGTGTTGATCCATGAGCCAAGATAAAGGCTAAAAAGAATAAAGGAAACCATATTTTACAATTGATGTGTCATGCACAAAATGAAATTTTTCAGCAGATTGGCAAATATCGGATTGGATATCGGCACATGTTGTGATTAAAACATCGGCCATCAGATTGGCGAATAAAAAACCACATTGGCTAACCCATAATCTTTAGTGCAATAAGCATCTGGAGTCAAGTACATTACTTCAAACAGTAGCAGTAGAAGCAATGTCTGATATTTTCTGACAAGGAAGAAATGACCTTTCACTGATTGAGTTGTTCTAATCTTTTTCCGTCTGAGCTGTCCTTGTGAAAAAAAATTTGATCCACAATTGTTAACTTGGTAGTCACCTGACATCAAGTTGTAACATGTAAGCCACAGGCTTCCTCCACACTTGTGTGGTCTCTTAGTGTAGTAAAATAACTGCCCCTTAAAGTGGCTCATTGAGTTGATATCAGTAAAGATTGCGGTGATTTTGAAGTATACAAACACACGACAATACTCACAATCAGCATAATTGATCAAGTTTCACATCCAATAGTTATATGAAAACTGTCATTTTTTTGAATTTTTGACCGTTACTTGCTCTGATTGTGTGCATGTGAATGTACTAATGTGAAAATGTCTGGTCACAAAGTTTCAAAAACCAAATTTAATCGTTGGTTACTCACTCAATGATGTTCCAACGTATGTAAAATTTTGGGATCCTTTTAGTTTGATTGTTTGTCATTAGTACGTGAAGGAAACTTGACCGGTTTAGAAAAATTGAGTGAATTTCACAAAACAACTCAATGAGCCTCTTTAAGACCTGAATTATTATTATTATGTTGTGATGAAAGCATATTGTCAGATTTACCACACTGTTCCAGTAAATGTAAAGTCTGAGGTGTATAGAAATCTTTCTTTACACGATTTATTGGACAAAAATGCTGATTATTTTTTTTGAAAGAGGGAGAGAAGAGGTGATTCACTTTTAGTTTTGAAATATGGTAGGGAACTCTTTATCATTCATTCATACGGTGCATATTGTATACTACTGTGAGGTGTTATGGTATCTTATGATTTGTGTGATATTATCCATCATCTACAGTTTAAGCTGCAGAAAGAAAAGGAAAGTGACGAGAGAGTTGCAAGACTGACCAAAGAACTAGAAGAAAGTCGAGTCAATTCAGAAAAGGTGCAAATCAACTCTTTTTGTTGAAGTTGTCACATCCCTTTATTCCGGAAACTTAGATACTGCTGGAGTAATACGCACAGCAACAAATTGACTAGAACGGCAAGCCACTTGGTCGCCAAGATCCTATTGAAATACTGGACGCTTTAATGATGACGTTGATGATAATGATGTTGATGATAATGATGATGGCAAATTCTTTATTTTCATCCTTGATGTCAAAATGCCAAATTACACTCATTTCATTTAAAAAAAATGGCATTTCTCAGTGATGTATCCATGTAGTGACAAAATGTTGAAATTATATGCTTAAAAGTACTAAATGTTTCAACATCAGTAGATGATAATTTTCACAGGATGAATAAAGTTATGTCATCATTGTAAATTTATTGAGAATTACCAAGAGGAATAATGATACTCTTTTAGTGTTTGCAGGATGTAATTTGATCTTATAACCTACAGTATGTGTGGAATAGAGTAAGGAGAGTTTGGGAGAGGGGGAATGGTGTTTGCATAGATGCTAAGACCTCCCTTATCACTGCTTAGTTAAATGAAAGCTTATCCCATCCATGCTATATTTTACCCTTCTGTTATTTCAAGCTGGTGGAAGAGACAGCGAAAGATGAGAAAATTGGAAAACTGCACCAGGAATTGAAAGAAAGTAATGCCAATTTGGAAAAGGTAAATTTTTTTTCTTGCTAACATAGATGTTTGCTAAATATATCCCTCAAAATTAAATGGATTGTGAAAAGCACACACATGAAATTAAAGGCAGTGACTCATTTCCCCAGACAGTTCCAATTCTCCCAATGACTTCTAACCCCTCCCCACAGCCTGTTTAAAACTCCACCTGTGTAATCAAACTCGTCGGTCCCTGTGTATGCTGTGTAATGTAAGCTACTCTGCATCTTTTAACTTTTCTGTTAATCAAGGAGCAGAACCAATTGAGAATTTTGCTTACCCCTAGCCAAACATGTAGCTTGGGGTGATGAGTTACTGCCTTTAATATGTTCGCAGATTGCTGCTGTTTGTCTCCGTGTAAGTTACACACTCACACTTTATGAATAGATGGACTTACAGAGAGACCAAATGTGTATCTGTATGTATGTTCAATCACTGGAGTGGATGGAAAGGGTCAGGTGGTTGGGGGGGGGTAATGTTATCACTGGACTTTGATGAGTCATTACATCATCACAAGTTTTGCAGTTGTTTCAGGTTTATATTAAGTTTTGTGCTCTCACAGTTCAAGATGGAAATCACAAAGGAGAAAGATGAAAAAATAGCCGAACTGAGCAAAGAAGTTGATGAGAGCCATGCAAAATTCGAGAAGGTAAAGTTTTATTGCTTTGTAAGCTTTTAGTCGTAGATATCAAAAGTAACTTTACTCCTGTGCCTGCTACGTATACGTATCGGAAGTCACAGCTACCATGTCTCACTGTGTTTACTGTAAGTGCATACACGTACATTCTGCCACTAGCGTAAAACTGGATGGACAGAGATACAACGGTTGGGGTAGATGCATATGGCGTTCCAACAGTAGAATGACTTTATAACCGCACTGGTAACAATATCCCACTACTTGTACTTCTGTCTTTTTTTCTATATGCATGCAGTATAAGATGGAAATAGCAAAGGACAAAGATGAGACAATAGGTGAGCTGAGCAAGGAACTTGATGAGGCCTATTCAAAATTGAAAGAGGTAAGATTTACTTTTATTTTACAAACAGTATCTATACTGTAGTGTATGGGCTATGTTATATATGTCTCAAGAGTCACAGCTACAGCGACTTCTGACAATGTGCGAACTTTCCAACTTGAAGCTTCATTTCACATCCTGCTTCCTATATTACAGCACAATTACCTGGTTAGACAATGTGTTTCATAGAAATCAATACTATTAATCCCTGTTTAGAAATAATTAACAAAAACAGATAAAAACCACTGCAAGTTTTTTTTGTACTTGCTATGAGTGATGTGGAGAAACATTGCATTTTCCCTTCTTAAATTTTTAGAAAATAAAATTTAATTACAGTAGTAAAATTTAAGCTATCAACCGGTGCCGTGGCCGAGTGGATAAATGTGGGGGGGGTTGGAACACTGAAGCTTAGCAAAACACGAGTTTCAAGGTTTGATACCTCACCAGGTCACTGTAAGATGGGTTTTTCGTCTGAGTGTTGTGTTAGGTGTTCACACATGAACTGACTTTGTGAAAAAAGATATCAGATTTGACACAAAATTGTTTAGTTGATACTGTTTTCCCCGTGAGTGAAGTTGTAATATACGAGCCACAACATTCCTTCACACTTGTGTGAAAATAGCTGCCCTTCAAGTCCTGAATTATTATTGTAAATTAGTTATTTTTATTAGGTAACAGACTCAGTTTTATTTGTATCGGTTTTTGTTGTTCAGGTTCATGATAATCTTTCCTTCACATTCAGTTTCAGAGTCAGACAGAAAAAGAGTCAATACAGAGAAATGAAATTGTGACAAAAGCCTCCAGTGAAAGCAAAAAATATCAAGAGCAAGTCAAGGTATAATTGGACAGCTTAACTATACATTTTCATTTGAAACAGACTTGCTTTACTCAAAACATGACAACCATTTATTTATTATAACTTCATTTATTATACATTTATTTATGCTGGTCCCTGTTTTCTTTGAATTAAACACCCAAATTGATTGACTTTGCAGCTTCATTTGTAACAGGGTTCTTTTACATTGGATATGACACCCAAACGGCTTGACTGAAGTTGTCATCCGTAGCTGACTTTTACCTGGGATGTATCACCCAAACTGCTGGGCTAGATGTAGTTTCATTTGCAGCAGTTTTCTTCTTTGGACATAAAATCCAATCTGCTTGAACATGTACTTTCATTCCTAAAAGAGTTCTTTTTCTTTGGACGTAACACCCAAGTTGCCTGAACTATACAGTGATTCCAATTGTAACAGCTGCTTTTTTTTTTCTTTTAATGTATCACCCAAACTGCTTGACCATATAGTTTCATTCGTAGCAGAGTTAGCTTACTTTGACTGTAAGCCTGTAATACCGAAATCGCTTCACCATGTAGTTCATTTGTGATAGATTTCTTTTATATGGATTTAACACCCAAATTGCTCAGCCATTTAGTGCGTTGGTAAAAGTTTTTTTTTTTTCTGTGCTACATATAACCCAAACTGCTGGACCATATAGTGTCATTTGTAATGATGTTTTAAAACTTTGGCTGTAACATCTAATCGTCTTAACTATGTAGTTTCACATTTATAACTGACTTCTTTTGCTTTGGATGAAAGACCCAAACTGCTTGACTAACAAACTGGAGGCTAACAAAATTCTTTTTTCTGATCTATGTATTACCCACATTGCTTGACCATGTAATTTCATTTGTAATTTGTAGCTCTTTTACTTGGCTGTAATGCCAAAACTTTTTTCCATGTAGTTTAGTTTGTAATAGACTTTGTTTGTTTTATCTAATACCTTGGCCTTAACTACTTGACCACGTAGTTTTATTTACAGCAGGGTTCTTTTCCCTTGGATGTATTACCCAAACTGCTTAACCATGGAGTTTCATTTTGTAGCAGAGTTCTTTTTCTTTAGACACATTCCCCAAACTACTTGATCATATAGTGTAAAATGCACCATGCAGATTGACATGTTGCATTCAATCCCTTTATGGTTTCTCTGCAGGTCGGTCAACAGAAGATACACAAATTGGAATCTGAGAAGCAAGCTTTGGAGGATGAATTAAAATCATCCAGTGAACTTTTGAAGAACTTTCAAGATAGATTTGAGAACCAAAAGTCCGAGATCAGTCAACAATACCAAGATCTCCAAAAAGTGTGTAGAAGAAATTTGTCATCTTCTTGAATTTTGTCAACCTTGCTCTGTTAAATTATGCTAGCCAGCTGGCATGTGTTTGAAAAGAAGCTTTGGTAAATTTGGACACCAACGGTGTTCTGAAAGGAAACTTTCTGAACTTCCATAGATTAGTGGAGAATTTGTACCAATAAATCTGTCATAACATTTGCAAACAATCCTGAACAACATTTTAAAGAATAAGCCAGACAATGTTCAAAATGTTCTTGTAAAGTCCATAATAATACAAAACATAGCCTCAAAAACTCTCAATCTGCTTTTAGTCTTCGTAGTTAGATATGGATTGTTTGAAACCGCAAAGATGTTTGAATAGGCTGACCAAGCCTATGACATACTGCAGAAGTTGCACAGTGACATGGTCAAGCAAAACTTGTGCAACTATTACATTGTCATGCCATGATTATGAATTAAAATATGAGACTGTTTCAAATGTTAAAATTCCCATATTTTTATGGGGACCAAGTTGATGTTGTTTCTACAATAGAATGCCTTGTATGATTGTTATTGACTGTTCCCCATTTGTGAGAGGAGTTTGGGGACTGTGGACTATCCTTAATCAGTTTTGTCGATGTGAATTCAGTCTTGTTCGTGTGGTTAGACTACAGGTTAAGATGTCTGAGTGGGAGGAGGGGATGGGGGGGTGAATAAGGATATTTAATGCTTCAACCAGTACCTAGGGTAAAAGCCATAGACAAGAAAAATATAAATATACGTGATCAGAATGTTTTGTCCTCATTTCCAGACATCCAGTGCAAAGGTTGAAGAGTTAATGGCAGACAAGGTGACCTTGACAGTTGCTAATGAACAGCTGGTCAAACAACTTGAAGAGTTGAAAGAAACTTCTGGCACCAATTATCAGGTACATTCACAAATCTCTCGGCATTATCCACACATTTCCTTCTGGTCACAGTTTGAACCTGCCTTCTTCAAAGCACTTGATGTAAGACTATAATGATGAGATGATTAAAAGGAGTGTCATATATTTGTGAGATATCAAGCAAAACAGAACATTTTTTTGAATTACTAGTTTAATGGGTAATACATGTCAATCTATGCTTGGATCACTGCAGGGGCTGATGGAACAGATAACAACTTTGGCTGGAGAGAAAGAAAAGGTGAAGAATTTCATCTCTGATCTCGAAGAACAACTGACGACAGTTGCCAGCTCTGCTGCAGAAGAGAAGCAGGTATTGTATGTTGTTTCTGCAAACTGAGCTAATGACTAAAATAATGTAGCTTAACTTACAAAGGCCCTTTATTCCAGCTGAGCTTATTCCTTATTCCAAAGATGAGGTTTTGTTCCATAGCAAACAAGCTTACTTACCTTTGCAATTTTAAATGACTTGTTCAGTTACTGTACATTTTGGAGCTAACTTTCCTGGCTTTTGTGTTGCATGTGCAGTAAAGTCATGCTCCAAATCCTTTATTTCCTTCTCTATAAGATTCTGGAATCCAAGGTACTGGATGTTGTCAAGGAAAGAGATCAACTGAGCTCATCTGTTGAAGACCAAAGGAGGGAGATGCAATCATTGCAGCAAGAATCCACACAAGTTCGAGAGGTATCTCAAACAAACAATTGACTTTAATCTATCATCCAGTGAAAGATTGCCTGGTGCTGCCAGCTATGAGAATGATGCTTTCATTGGATTACTGATGTTACCAAAAGGAAATTAAAATTAAGCTCTTTTCATGCATAGAGAGATTAAAAACCAGGGAATGGTATGAACTGCACATATGAAAGGTAGTCAAAGTGATGTGGAGTGCATGCTTTGATTTTCAAGGAAAGGAATGTTTGGTTACCACTTCATAAAAGTGAAAGTGGTGTGCAAATTGTTTGATAAATTTTCACTGTTTTAGGGTAAATATTGTTATTAATCCTGACATAACAAGTTTTGAGTACACTAGGAAAATGTGATTAAACTACTAATGTTGATAGAGGCTCATACTGACTGTCAATTTTCCTGATTTGTATTTCCCAGTTAACACTTAATGGTTAAGTGAGTTTTTTGTTTTTAAGTGAATTCGTATCACTTATGTGGATGTAAAAGCTACCAGGGTATCAGGTATCTATCCAGTGTGTTTCATTTTCTTTCTGAGGTGATAATATGTAATCAAGCAGAGAAGGATAATGTTACAGATATGCCAGACTTTATTCTGATAGGCTTGCAACTTTTCCTTCTTTCTTGTACATTTCCTTAAGTGTTGACAATTTGATTTATCAGTCATCATTTTATGTAAAATAGAAATAATATAAATATATAAATAAGAATAAATCGGTTGATGCATGCCTGGATGCAAGCCATTACACTGCATACATGTTGTGTTAATTTCAAAAACAATATATTATTTTCATGTTCTGTGCCATATTTTAGAATGCGGAGAGTAAATTTCAGGACGCAATTAACGAAAGGAATCGCTTGGTGTCATCACTGGAATTACTGGAGCAGCAAATGGCGTCACTCAAGAAGGAACATGATAAGGAGAAAGAGGTAATTAACGAGAATGTTCTCACGAGGATTTCCCTTTCCTTGCTCTGACCTCCTGCTTTTTTCTAATCTTTTATTATTACGGAATGCACTTTAGATGTTTTTAGATTATGATGTTGTGAAATAGTGTTTAGCATGAGATTTGTAATGATCTCATTTTTACATGGATTTGCCATACACTGAAGAAATTGATATTGCATGCAGTGTTGAGCCGATATCCAAAATTGCCGATAACCGATAAGCCAAAGACAATATCGGCCCGATACTGATAACAATAAAAACAAAAACAAAAAAATGTTTAGTTTGTTGCTATGAGTACTACCGCCTAACGTTTTGAAAAGCCTATACATGTACTGACGTAGCATAAGGCTTCGGTATGTCACAACCCTCAGTGAAGTCTTTCTTAACTTCTAGCCTTGAAGAAATAATAATCTAAGCCGCTAGGATTTCTGAGCAATGTTTGAACTTATTATAATCACATGAACATCATAACTTACAAATGGTTGGCTGTTCATTTCCACCGACGGTAAATTGCACAGTCATGAAACCCATAATCGCTGAGGTGGTTAGGCTATTCACTATTCATCTCACTATGTTAGGATATGATCATTGTAAACTTCAGAAGGTGTCACTCCATCTTTTCTATTTGTTTTATAAGACACTTTTGTACATTTTCACTCAAAAATGTATGTAATGTAGTTTGGTTTACATGACATGTGTATCATTTTGGGGAGCATTTCAATTCTGAAGCAATATCAATGAACTTTTGTCATTCTGAAGTGGTTTTCATCCGTCATGCAGCACTGTATATAGCAAATGATTCCATAGTGCCCCGCACTTATGAAATCTCTGGTTTGTAGACCAGTGTGAAGCTAGCACAGGATTCCAGCATGTTCTTTCAGCACAGGATTCGCTCAGTACAGAATTCCAGCCCAGGATGCTCTGAGCTCTCTCGTGCTGGCAAAGCCTGTGCTGGAATGTGCTAACCTCAAACTGGACCAGGAAGAAGTTGGTAACATTTATTTCTGTCTACAAGCGAGTTTCGGAATGTTTAATGTCCAACCAAGTGCCATGCTGTGCATAAGAAAATGATGAAATGCTTGTCGACGATCATTTGTGCCGATACCGATATCTTACCTATAACGTCGTTATCGGCCAATACCAATACTGCTCACCGATAATCCGCTCAACACTGATTGCATAAAAAGTTAGGAGGAATGTTTTCCTCCCAATTGGTTAAAACCACAACACATTTTAGCATATATGCCATTTTTAGTCAAATATCTACTTCAAAATGGTAAATTGCATGATGGCAGACCTCTGATGTCACACAGTCACAACTACTTGAATATTATTTTTATTTCTTTATAATCTTGACTGACTTAAAAGAAAATAGTTTTAAGAGACTGTGACCTCAATGTCCACCCCAAATGTTCGGACATTTTTAAATGATTGTAATTCGTCAATATGCACTCCTCAACCAATCATTCAACCACCAAAGTGAAGCTTACAAAAGCTTCTGTGCAATTAATGATACCATTTGTACAACATTTAAAGTGAATTTGCAACAAATGCCATCTTAATTTCCTACTGGGGTCTAATTTCATAGTTAATTGAGCACTTCAGTTTCAACAAAAAAAAATGCTTAGGGTATATTTGCTGTAGTTAGAGGGCATTTTACAACTGTGAGGCAACTAGAACTCTCTCTTAACCAAAAATTTTTTTCTAACATCAATATTTTGAGTTAAGAACAAGGTATCGGTGTGAACTTTGAATACCAGCAGTGAAACATTACCTACAAGAATATCTAAACTGGTCAGTGGAATATTTCTTTGAGTAAGAATTGAAATAAATTTGCTATTGTGCTGTAGGATGAATGGCAGAATTATTTGGTCGTGCCAAGCTTTGATCAGTATTCATGAAGTAACAAGGAGTTACATTGCCTCTCCTGAACCTTCCCTCCCAAACTGATGTAAGGTGCTGCTCCTTTAATTTTTGGAGGTGATGCTACTGTATCCATGCTTTGAATTCACTTCGCATAATGTTGTTCTTTTCCTCGCAGGGATTAAAGTCTAAACTTGAACAGCAAGCAGAAGAAATATCTTCATTAAACTCTAAAATAAAGGAACAAAGTGATGACGTCCAGACATTGAAGAGTCATGGATTAGATGAAGTTGAAGTAAGATTATTAAAACATTTTTTTTATGGGGGGGGGGACTATTTCCCAGGATTGAAAGACGTTTACAATCTATACAGACTTAAGAAAGTTGAATACAATTTTTTTTGTTGAATGCTGTCTCTATTTCGCACATTCGATGCCATAAATCAAGAATTATTGTGCCATAAATAGCAAAAGATGCATAGCAAATGCTGAACTGTAAAATTAATACTTACCAGTATACTTCAGTAGATTTGATCACTTGTGCTGTAATGTCATGTTCACCTTTGCATCATTCTATGCAGTAATGTCAGCTTACCAAACTAAATGAGAATTGCATTAAGAGAATGGGGGGAGGGGGAACTTTTAAAATTCTTTTGTGTGTCTACGTGTATAAAGGCTCCCATACCATTCATTATTGAGAGTTACAATTCCATGTGATTTCAAAATTCCATACATGTTTGACCTTTGAAGTAAAAAAATTCTCATGACCTGTTTTTGGAATGGAAGCTGATGTAGAAGAACAGACTAACGTTATAATTCCAAACGCCCTCCGAAAAAGAAGAGAAGCTGTCACAATTCAATAAAAGTATTTCATGATAGTTTGCCCATCATATATGGCACAAACAATTCACCGTAGAAAATTCGCATATCAACTGTTACGAAAATCTGACAATTTAATTCAGCTGAAATTCTCAACCACAGAATCTCATTTTGGACAGTATTGACGATGACGTTACATGGAAAGGTGGCTTTGAAGATGTTAATTGTCATCATTTACAAACCGTTAGTGTAGACCGATTCAGATAAAGCACATTTAATGTTTCCACTTTTAATTCCTCCTTCTTTCTTTGCTCTTTCTCTTGCTTCCTCTATATCTATCCTCTACTCAAGAATTTCAAGCACGAGTGCCAGAGATTGAAAGGAGAAAACGAGGATCCTGAGGAACACCCAGGTAACAATGGAAGGAAAATTACAAAAGATAGAACACAGCAAAGATAAGGTAAGCCTTTCATTTACTTTACCTACATGCTACACTTATCATGACACACAATATACGTTACTGCCACTAATTTGCAGATCGATTCAACAAGTAATCTAGGGGTCTGCCTAGGGAAAAGTGAGTGCCAGCAGGAGCATTTAAGAGTAACCCCACCACATGATCTTTCATAAATGAAAATTTTTGGTCTCGGATATAGTTCCTATAAATGATGGGCAGTGGCACTTTTAAGGTTGTGTGAGGTGCATCCAAATGCTGAGGAATCTGCTAGGAAATTTTAATTCTAGGAACAAGTTTCATTGGTTGGGACAATGTTACCGCTGCTGATAGATATTTTATCTGGGTGTTTGTTAAACCTAGTGTCGTTTGGAAAAGCCAGTCTCTTAGCTAGGGATGGTCGGCAATTTTTCATCCTGGTTGGACCTGACCCGTGCCAACTGGCAGTGGCAGATCACTGATACTCCTAATTCCTTACCCCATCTCTAGGTTATCTTAGGTCTCTTAACTGACCTTCCACCTCCATCTATCAGCTTAAGTTCCCTCAAAGTCAGTGTTTATGTGTTTCCTTTTCCATATATCAGAGCATTAAGGAGAATGAAAAGCTGCAAGCATCACTCGAGGAGGCAAATGAGAAGGTTTCAAATATTGAAAAGAGAGACCAAGAACTCCAGGTCTGCAACGCTTTTATCACTCTCATCTTTTTATTTTAGTGCATGCTGCTGAAAACGAATGATATGTTGCTGTTGCTGCTGACCCTCAGGGTCACATTTTAGTTTACAAACTTGTAAACACTGACAATATTTTTATTTTTTGCTTGTGAAGTCACATTTTGACAAAGGAAATGTGTCGCTGTCAGCATGTTGTATTTTGTATCCTACATTTTTAGATTACTAGCAGTAAGTTTATTGACACATTCATAATATAAGCAAATACTGAAGTTAGTGGTAGAAACATTACTGATCAGTGCCTTTGCTTTCTTGTGTCATAATTACACGGATGATATCCAACGTCATAGCTATGGGACTACTGCCGTATATTAGATGCCGGCAGTTGTTTTCAGTGATGGCAACATTTTCAAAATATTGGGTGTTAGTTTGTCTGAAAATAGTCAAAACCTTTCTAGAAAAGAAATTATATGTGCATGACAAATTGGAACAAGTTTTGTTGTTGTTGTTGTCGTTGTAGGAACAACTGGACCAGCTTACGCAGGAGAACAAATATTTGATGTCACAGATGAAGAACCAAGAGACTACTGAAAAAGAAAAGTCAAGCCAACACTTTGAAGAACTGGAGGTGAGATCTTATCTTCCAGCTGCATCCAAATCCTTGATCCAAATGTGTACATTTGTATCATTCAGGTCATATGCTTTATGATCTTTGATCCAGATTTACATTCTCATCTTCCAGATGTATGCTTCCTTGATTCCGATATCCATTTTCATTATCCAGATATATTTGTTCCTTTGATCCAGCTACACTGGAGGTGGTATGCACCCCTGATCCGAATATACATTCTTATAATCCAAATGTATGCTCAATTAATCATACATTCAGCCCATCATCCAGCTCTCACTTGATCCAGATACACATTTCCATGATCCAGGTCATATACTCCCTTGATCCAGTTGTACACTCCAGTCATCTACATGTACTGTTGATCAACACATTTGTTCCCATCGCCCAAATCTACTGCATGTTCCCTTGATTCAATAAAACAAGTATGTTTTTATCATCCAATTGTATGCTCGATTTATCTTGATATATACATTCCCAGCATCTAGATCTACACTATGCTCCCTTCACCCAGATATACACTCAGATCACCCAGATATATATACTCCCTTGATCCAGGTGCATCCTTTCTCAAAAGATGTGGCACATTGCGGTAACATTTTCCGTGCTATAAGGAAAGAAACTGTTCCTCTGCAGCGATTGTAAAATGATTAGTATGTCTTGAAGGTCATGTGACGTGGGAATCACATTTTGAAGAATTGGATGTATTAATCATCGAAAATATTGAAAGTAGCCACAAATTCCGTCAAATATTGACAATTCATACAGGCAAATTCCTGTCTCACACATGCATAATGAATAAGCGTTGGCTAAGTATGCAAATTTGTGATATCAAGAGATGGACTCCTATGATATGGCTTATGGTTTCCTTTAAATTTGTTTACTTAACCTTTATTTCAAGGACAATTGAGAATTTTATACTCCTAGGGGGTTTGTTCTGAAAGCATACATTTTCAAATTCATAGATATCACTTATCAATGTGAAACCCCTGTAATTAAGTACTTAAGAGACAATACATGTCCAGGGTTAACAAAAGAAATACTCATACTGTGCAATACTCCACATCATCTGTCTTGCATTTTCATCAAATTTTGAAAGGCATTTCTCAAAAACTGTGAAAGCTACAAACAAAATTCCAACAGACTGTCATTCAGGGTTTCACTCTGCAACTTCTGAATGACGCTAGCTCTTTTCTAGATTGCATGTCACACGACCTTCAAACTACACCAGGAGACTATCCTTTATTTCACTCTTTGTAAACATGGTTGTGGGAACAAATCCTTTTTGTATCTTTTTTTGTCATGTGATATAGTAACAAGTTGAGACCATTTAAAGTGTTGTCACTTGCTTTGATGAATAGTTGCCAGACCAATGTTTTTGATCAAAGGTCTTTGTTTATTGCTCGCATATAGTCGGTTTTAGAGCCAGTTTCACCAGGACCTTTAATTAATGTCTCTTGTTTTCGTTTTTCTTTCATTCAGCTCTATAAGAACAGAGTGGCATCTCTTGTGTTAGAGAATGAGAACTTGCTCACCCAAAAGACTGACATGGAACATCAAGCAGAAGAACTTAAGAAACAAATTGAGGAGGTACTCTAGCTAATTGAACCCAAAGTAGTGCAGAAATGTAACTAATTGTTGATTGTTCTCATCAGTTGTTGATGTAGTTGATTGTCAAGCCAGCTGTATATATGCTGTGTGCCTGTTATATCTCTTACTTTTATGGTGAACCTAGACTTTGTCTGAATTTGTAGTTTGTGATGGCATTCTGTTGTCAAATATACTTCATTTGATTCCTCAACAGCAACAAGTTTTGTATCCATTCTGGATCTAGATCCAGACAAATCCCCTACACTCATTTCTGGTCAAATACAGCAGTGGAACCCTCCAATTTAAACACCATAAAAAACCCAATGTCACACTACCTTTACAAGCTGAAATTGTCAATGTCAAGATACGTTAAGCTCAATTTTGTTAAACCCTCCATGGGTAACTGAATGCTCACATAAAACAGAACAAACCATAAAAGCGTTAGTATGGTGTGTTAAGTGACCAAAGCGGTAGTGTTAAGTTAAAAAATATGTTCACACAAACAATACTTTAATGAGAAGTAACAAAGAGAAAGTATTAAATGTATATATAAGCAATACAAGTATAAGACAACAGGAACCAAGAAGGCAAGAATTAACATTTGAAAATATGAAATTTGATACACTGTAGTATAAAAGTGGAGGGGTGTCGATTAGTGCCGGGTTAGGGTAAGCAACATTATACTCCTGTGAAGGCAGAATGTAGGATAAAATGAGTCTCTGTTAATTAGCTTAAATCATTGAACTTGTCGCTGGGGATGCTTAAAGTAGAACATCTCCCCTTGATCCATTTGTTTTTTTTTTTCCCTTTTTAGGGACGTGAAGAGTGCGAGAAAATTGGCGAAGAGAACAAAGAACTCAGCAAGAAGTTGGTGGAGGTGGAAAAGAAGACGATACATCTAACCTCTCAGGCTATAGAGCTGACTACCAGTAAGATGAAGGTGAAGAACATTTTAAAAACAGAAAAATAATTAACAATTTTTCTGCAGAGAGTTTTTGTTGCAGGGGCACTTTGAGTTGTTTCATGAAAGTCACTAAATTTTTCTAAATCTGTCAAGTTCCCTTCACATGCTTATGACAGATGGTAAAACTGAGGAGGTCCCCTCCCTAGTTAGGGAGTGTTATTTTGAAAATTCATGACAAACCTGACACATTTCACATTAACGCCAATTCCATATGCACATAGTCTGTACAGATCAGGGTAAAAATTTCAAAAGTTTTGAAAGTATTCATAACCCCTGGACATAAAACTTGACAAATTATGCTAATTACACCATTGTTATTTGGTTGTACCCTTCAAAATCCGCTCAAACTAAGCAATATCAACTCACTGTGTTGCTTTAATGCCACTGCAGTTACCTGTGATTGAGGACCGTTCCACAGAGAGTTGCGCTCAGTCTTAAGTTTAACGTGTGGCAAGCCTGTAGAAATCGAACTTAGGATCAACCTTAACTCTTTGTGGAACAAGGTCTTGTGTATGATTGATATTATCACTGAAGGCAATGAAACCTTGACATCACTGGCAAGGGAAAGAAAACTTTATTCATATAGGGGGCTCATTGAGTTGATATTGCTTATGTACATTGTTGAAGGAAACAATTGTATGCCAATAGTTGTGAAGAGCCTCCACTAGTCATGTATCTACTCCTGCAGTCACTGAAAATGTGAAAAATAGTAGTTTTTTTGCAAACAGGGGTTGCTTATGGTAAATACCTATTATGGTAAAAAGGGTCTGGTCACATTATTTGCAATATCGTTGTTGCTTCAATTGAGTGTCAAATGTCCAGAATCTATTAGTTCGTCCATTTACCATAAATATATGAGTAATATTCCACAGGTGTGACAAAATTTCATGAATTTTGTGAACCAACCCAATGACCCCCTTTAAAGCACAACGGACATCACGACAAAGATTTACACTTTTTGATGTGCCAAATAAGTTGGCACCACGAAGGGAAACTTTGTTTATTTCGTCTTCACTAGGAAACCGAGGAAGCAACAAAGATTCGTCTGGAGAACAGGAAACTTAACGCCAAGATTCCGGTGTTGGAGAAACAACTGGATGAGCTGGTGGAGGAGATGTCACCGATAAGGAAACGAAACATAAAGCTGGTGAGTTCATGCACTGAAACTTTGAACGATGTATCTTGCCTTGAGTGACTTGCTTAAAGACAGATACTCATCACCCGAAGTATGATCTTTACTTTGGGGAAAACCAAACTTCCTAATTGGAGACTGGCCTTTGATTGACATCAGGTTTGCAAAATTCAAACAATACAGGTTAGCCCCTGTATGGCACATCAAGTGCAGCGAGTGGTCAGACTTCATGTACAGTCTTGTATGCTCACCAGGATATCCCTCAAGCAATAAGCCACGTCTTCACAAGGAGATGGTAAAGACAATTGTGGCTGGGGATTGTAGTAGCCTAGTTGGAAGATTTGAACTGCCTGGGTAGGTGATTATCATCTGTCTTAAAAGTAGGGAGTGAACTGGAAAGTTAAAGCTTTATCTTTGCACCTGTAAAAACATTGTTTTTTCTTTAAATTGATAGCTGAAGGAGAATGAGGAACTCAGGGAGACTATAAAGAGGGAGAATTCTTTGAGAGATGACCTATTCAAAGAAAAGACCGACGTAGCCGAGGAGGTGGCCGACTTGAAGCAGCAGGCAGAGCTAGCCATCGAGAAGAAAGAGGCGGCCGAGAACAAAGTGATGAGTCTGATGAAGGAGACAGAGTCCCTCAGAGTGCAACTGACCGAGAAGACAGCCGCTCTCGAGGCGGCGCAGACCGAGGGAAAAGAAAAGCAGGATGAAGTACCGGTTACAGAAATGAAGGAAAAAGTAGAAACCAAAGAAGAGACAGCAGTAAAGGTAGAAGAGATGAAGGAAGAAGAGGAGGAGGAGGATGATGATGAGGTATGTGGTTGGTCTTATTTGCATCAGTTAAAAATGCAAATTAACTTGCGATGTTGATGTGTATCATACTTTAATGATGACTTTCATGTTTCTCATACAGATAATGAAAGAAGGATCAACAACCTTCAAATTCCTTTCGTCTGTCACCAAAATAGAACTGGCTATTTGATGTAGTGCTCTTAGAATTGTAGCAAAATTAATGTTGCTGTACTAATAACTTGCAATTGGACATGAATTATCTCACCAAAATTAAAGTTGCTGTATTAATAATGTAAAACAATCTGGCAATTCGACGTGAATCATCTCACTGTCAATGCATCCTTGAGCGTTGTTGGTTTGAAGAGATCTTTCAAATTTTCCAGTCTGTTATTCACCAAAACACTGGCCCATCATTGGCTTTGGCTATTTCACTGGAGCTTATCTCATTTGCATATAGAACGTGATTGCAAAATCAAGGTAACGTGATTTGATGAGATTCTTGAAAGAGCTGATTGTAATGTTCATGAGTGACCATTTTCCGTTATCCACTGATCAGGACGAAGAATGCCCTGTATACACCATCGATGATTTGGAGGATGGCTTGGATGGAGAGAAGACCACTGAGGAACCAGGACAGGAAGAAGAGGCAAAGAATTTATCCAGGATATCATTTGCTGAGCCTGCCAGCACAGATACAAGCAGGGTGGAGGTCGATGCCACTCCGTTGATGAAGCGTAAGAAACAGAAAGCAGCCAAGTCGAGGAAGCGAAAGAGCACTGACCTCCTGGAAGAAGACGTGAGTGTGCTCATTCAGTTTATGATTTGAAAATATTGCAAGAACAAGAGAAAGGACTTACCAAAGATGTTTTGTGTCATACAAGGATAATTTTATCTTTAATGTTATTGACGTATACATGTTGCAATAAAATTGAAAAAGATTGCAGCACCAGAAGAGAGAAAAGTTGAGCCATGCTGTGAATACTGCACAATGTTTTTTTTTGTCTTCTTTTTGCATCTCATTTGTTGGGAATGATCTACATGAGGAAGCATTCCCTCTAAAAAAATCTGTCACATGCTCATTCTCTGCTTAATTACGTATCACCTCAGGAAGAAAATGAATCACACTGCATAGATTCCAGATACACAGTCAGCCAGTGCAACTGAAAAGGCATACTGTAAGGAGATTTGTGTTCAATGGAACATTTGTTAATTCGTTCTCTCTGCGCAGTGGGCAGAATGGATGCAAGATTGCTGGAGGGCGTAGATCAGGTGACAAGCTTTTTCACCTGACCATACCCCACACTGCTTTTGATGTAGTGCGGTCTCTGTGCATTGTCTGAGAGAAATGGTCACAGCATGTAAGAAATAAGCACATACAGTGATGACCATGTCCCCTGTGCAACCTTCTGCAAAAGTTGCATGGATATATCTGAAGGATTTGATTTAATTAATAATGAAAAAATGATGTCAGTAAGAAAACAAGTTAAAATTCCCATTTAATTTTGTCACATGAAGGATGGCAACCATAAGAAAAAGAAGAAGACGAAGGAACCTGTGGCCACCCGAAGGCAAACCAGAGGGATGAGCAGGGCAAAGAGGGCCAAAACTGTACCTATAAGATTTGAGGTGAGAGATGCAATAAAAAAATATGTTTGTTCCTTAGTACTTTACCATTGATAAAGAACTCTAATTTCAGAGCATAAAATAAGCTTCAGAAAGGGCACAGCAAAAGTAACCCTGAAAGAGGGCACTGATGCCAGCATTTTATTCCACATAGTGCTATTGATAGATCTTACTGCAGGAGTGGAATCCTCATACATGCCACAGAATTTTACAAGAGTTGGGTTCCTTGGAAAAGAAGAATGTGGGAATTAAATATTTAAGCCAAATTACCTTCATTGTAAAGCAGAAAAATAAATGCTCTATAAAACTTAGTACCTTATCTGTGTTATCAGTCCTGAAGGGAATGTCACAGGTGGCAAAACAAAGGGGGTCAATTATTGCTGTCAGTGATTTGTACTTTGACATGGGCATCTCAACAAATAAAGTGGGCACGGTGGCATTTTGCCATTGGTGCTGTCGGTTCTTTAGAGTTCTGTAAATCTGTTGCACAAATGAGGTACAGAATGTGAAGGTGTACCTCACGTAGAACACAGATGAGTTGGGCCTTCAATCGTCTTTCCTTCAATAGTTTCTGAGTACTTAACTCTGATTTTTTGCACTTCTATTTGTTGATTTAACTATTCTCTGAGACACATTGGTATGTTGCATCTGATCTCAGTCTTGGCAAGGTCTGTTTGGTGATGTGGTGTCGTCAAAGTGGAAAGATTTTAAATCCAGTGTCAAAATTCTTCAGATTTCTTGTTAACCACAAATATACCAGTCTCTTGTTATTCCATATTAAATGATTGCATGTATGCACACTTACTGTGACATGAAAATATTTGTTCAGTTGATATTGGGAAATGTGACTTCAGACTGAACTAGATGCATATATCCATTCAGCAATGACTTTTTCAACTACCCTTCAGCCTCAAATACTTAAATGCTGAATCTACTGTAGTTATGTCTTTAAAGTGAAGTGACTTAATTCTTACTCCCATTTAATTTAGTTTGCTTGTCATTTCAAAGTTGTAAACAAGTTTTTTCTCTGAATTGTGGCCAGTGATTGTAAACCTTCACGCTATTTTCTATTCAGCAACCCTTGCCCATTTGTACACCTGATCAGACTATCACCTAGTGTTGAATAATTACGTATGAATGAATTTGAGATAAAATAAGAACTGAGCACTCATTGATAAAAAGTAAATGATCCTCCATCTCTCTTGTTGCTCTTCCTCCCAGGAACAGGAGAACATACCCGAAGATGACCCTTCTCCAGGGACTGTGTCTACCACAAGTACAGACAGTAGTAGCAAAAGGGGTGCCCTGTCTAAACTAGGAGGCATTCTCCAAAATTCACCGCTAGGTCGATCAGGTTTGTTAACACGGTAGCAGTAGACAAAGTTTACATAGCTTATTGAGGGGCTCATTGAGGTAGCATCGTTTGTATTGTCAAGAGTTTGGAAGAAACCGTTGTATTTTGTTTTACAAATTCGCCTGAATTGCCTCATTGATCATGTATCTCTGTTACTACAGTTACTTAATGTTTCAGAAATTGTTAGTTTCTTTTTATGAGTATGTGTTGCCTATGGTTACTACCTTATGGTAGAAAGTAGCCAGTCACAAATTTGCAATTAGTAAAATTTGACCATTAATTACCCTACCATTGTTGCTTCAGTTGTGTGCCAGATGTTCAGAATCTCTGTAGTTTGCCTCTTCGCCACCAACATATGAGTAACATTCAACAGTTGTGACAAACTATCATGAATTCTGTAAACCAAGTCAATGAGCCTCTTCAATTAGAGAAATTCAAGATCAGATGATGTTCTGAGGAAGAAGTGTTCTCTGTAATTCCTAATGTTCTGCTGGATAGTATGGCCGTTCTCTCGATTATTTGTTTGACATATTTCTATTTGTGTGGACAATGATGTCATCAAAATTGAGGGATTGATTTGTTCATGAGTTTAACCTCTGTTGTTTATATGTTATTTTAGAAACACAGAGTAGAAGTCTTGACTGTCATTTCCTGCTTTTCTGTCTGCAAATAAAATGCCATAGATTGCTCTCGAATTTTTCAAACATGTAACGCTATCATCTCCCCAGTCAATAAGTTTTCATTTCACCCTTGGGTTGGGTTGTTTGTCAACTAATTACCCTCACCTATTGTCAGCATTTTGCTGCAGTCCGCCACATATTCTTCTCCCATTCCAATCTTGCACATATCAGTTCCTCTCTTGGAGTTTTTCAAGTGTCTTATGAATGACTATGGTCTACTAATGCCCTCTACAACACCTTTCGTAAGCTTTACTGATTGTGTACTTAATTATCAGTGTCCACTTTCATGTTAAGAACTGTAAGAGAATGAAGCTATAGCAGTTGGAAGGCAGAAAACAAAAATCAGATTATTTGACATATATCTGTGAATGTGTCCTGAAAAATCTCAGATGTATGACAGAAAGTTGGACAAATCTTAAATTTAAACTCAATCATGAAGAATATCAACAATTTGCCAGTTTTCCCTAAAATTTCTTACCAATTAAGTTTAGTACTATTGAGTGAAGGCTTGATCTTGTCTGCCTTTTCATGTTCGATGTATTTTCTCTCAAATGATAATCCTGACATTCACTGAGTGTTGTGACTCGTCTCAGTTGAGGCACCTTGTTTGCTATTACATTTTCTTGTTGATGGTTTGCTTTTCGCATCTCCATAATTTGCTTGATATGCTTTGGCACCATAAAAAGGCAATCATTGAGAAAGTACTACAAAGCTTTTCAAAATGACATATATCATAAATAGTCTCGGTGTAATGTCATGGTTTATTTCAACATTTCATCACTCCCTATTAAAGTATAAACAATTCTTAGCAAAAATCTAAACTTCCCAAGCTATCACTGTTGTACCTAATCATTCTGATATGAGTACGATGCTAATGGGGATTTCATGAGCCGGTGGTGGGCCCTATTTGGCTCGTTCATGTCCCGTGAGAGCAACGTCATAAAGTCATAAATCATGTCACTGTCACATAAATCATGTCATTGTTAGCATAGCAAAGGCAAAGGTTCCACATCACCAAAGCCTCATGTTTTGTTTTGTGAGGTTTCTCGTTCGAGTCTCAAGACATGTATATCTTACCTGATAAAATTAGGTTAGGGTTAGGGACATGAAGAAAGGTTATCATCAGGGTTGTCACCAGACCATTTTGAGAGCCGGGTAATTTGTGATCGCCGTCCCGGGGGGGTCTCAGGGGACCTCCCCTTTGAAAAATTTTTGCGGGTTGGAGAGTGCTTGGATGTAAAATGGCGCACTCTAGATTATAAATTATGAATTCGGTACTTTGGTTTCGACCAGTGCCGAAATGTTTAAGCTTACTTGGCCGTTTTGTGGTGAAAAAAGGATAATCACTCAGAATTCTAAAGAAATCTAACAATTTTATTCAGTTAAGTTAGGGAATTTGTGCCGTGCAGTGATGCTGAAATTGATGGTGAGTGCCGGGCGGAGATTTTGAGAGCTGGGTAGCACCGCCTGGCATCGCCCGGTGTGGTGACAACCCTGGTTATCATTACAAGCCTGTAGATTTTTTGCAATGCAATAATATGTTACAGATCGGGTGGCCACATGGTGGCAGAGGCATTAACAAACATTGACATAATCATCACTGTCTCTTTTCTTTTCCCATCCTCACTTATCCGTACTTCATCACTCTCCTCCTCTTTTTCTCTAAAATATACACTTTTTAAACCAGAGCATCCAACTAAAAAATTGAGCATTCCATTAAAGCGTATTTCAAATCAACCAATAGCCAAAAAGCTGGTGAGCTCTACGACGCCATCCCCGGCTCCCAAGTTGTCGCCTCCGAAACCCGCGCAGATGCAGACCGAAGGCAAACGTAGAAAGAGGAAACTCTTCAAGACTGACATATCGGCCCCATTCGAATGCTCTCCATTCGAGGTACGCGTGATTATGTTTCTACGATTGGTCACTGTTGATGTGGGAGACAGAGTAGACAGGGCAGGAGGGGGGGGGGGGGTTGGGGGAGATGGTGGGAAGGTGTTAGAAGCTTCAGAAATATTCATCTTGGTGTGGTGTTCATAGGTTGTTCGAGATGGTTTGCATATATCTGCATATACAACAAGTAGATCACACATTATATGCTACCATTAAGAATGTCCTCTAACGTAAGTGGAGGATTCAATTTTTTCACAGTTTCAAGGTAAGTGATATTGAGGGGAAAGATGATCTGACATTTTCTCAGCACCCTAATGACATGCAATTGTTAGCAAAATGTCATGGTTTGAAAATTAGAAGGAATTTAAGTTAAAAAGCAAGATGCTGATTGTGTCAGAGTTCCGCCAATTTCAGCTAGGTAAAGCTCTGAGGGACAGGTAGATTACAGTGTTTCCTCACTAAGTCTGAACTCCTAATCTTAATTTGTTGCAGACAGTTTTCGGTTGATGACTCTAAATTAATTTCTGATGGATCCAAATCACTTCTCATGTATGATGAGTTGATGACCATGTATAAAGAAAAAATAATTATCAGCCTCTCTTCATTTACTGTGTATATCGTCGAACAATATTTTAACCTCAATCAGTGGTTTGCGAAGGAGGAAAATGCCAGCTTTCAGTGATTGCTATTTCCATCTCGTTTCACAGACGGTTTCGATCGGTGATGCGAAGACGGTGACGGAGTCGAATCAGAGAGTCACTCGGAGCTTGCGTTCCAGGACAAGAAAGAATGCAAACTAACGACAACTGCGGTTAATGACAGTTTGAATGATGTATAATTAATATAATGTAATGTCTTAGATGCATTCAGAAGCACATTACTTGAAAGGTAGGAGATGCAATGGCTTGCTTGTTACCTTAAGACGGGTGTCAGTTAAGGTACTGGTAATGTGCTCCATGATTTTTATTTGGTATCTTTTCATTAAATGTGTTTCATCTTACATTGGAGTGTATTTAAACACAAGAAATGCTACTCAAAGTACACAGAAAACATCCGTGTGGCCAATCTATGATCCGTCTTACACCATCCTGTTAGAAAGAGCGTAAAATATGGAATTCACACAATCAGGCTTCTTATGTTACAACAATCCATGTGACCAAGTTACTGTGGGAGGTTTATGTTATTGGATATTCAATTTACTTTCTCTGTATGAATGCCAAGTCTTATTTGGATGACACAATTAAGGTTACCCTTGAACTCGCTTTAACGGTTCTGTTCTATGATTTTTATTTTTTATTGATCAAATTTCATGAAATACCAGTAGTTGCAAGCTAGCATGACTTAGTCAAGTTCAGTTTAGCATTCTGCCTTGGGCTAAAGCCACTAGGCCTTGTTGAACAACATGTGTAATTTTTCCACACAGAGAGGCTAAAATATGTCCTTGGGAGTGTGAATATCATGCAAGGGATATGTAAGCAAACAGTGCCTGGAGGGACTTAAACACTTCCTACATACACATGTATGGTGCACAGTAAGTCATGAGAGTGGACCTGTGATAGTATTTGTTGCAGTTATTCTCTGGTTGGTGTATGTCACCGTATCCCACTGCCACGTCGATAAACGGAAGGCATCCCTAATCGTTTGTTACATAAAATTGATTTAATTATTAATCCGGGGCAACAAAGTGATCAGCATTGCACAGGTACACATCACATAGCTAACCATTGGTTCATGCTTATTACACACATAAAAGCATAATGTTCTTTTTTTTTTTTTAAACCTGAGGATGGCAGACTTTCTAGACATCCTGACCTTGTGCAAAATGAGATAAAAACTCAGAAGATTTGCACAAGACCAATGAATGAGAGCTCTCTTTATAAAGTAGTTTCAGTTTTGCCTTAAGCTTGACAGAGAGGAATATTGCTACAGTATCTCTGTCTGATTGCTGTATCTTTACTATTATTTCATTTTATGTACCAAAACTTTGTTCAGTGTGAAGCCTACATAGCAACAGCAACATGGGCATGTTCATTCATATGCAGCGATGAAGGCAGATCTTTGCTCTTCTACGGCACGCTAACCGTCATTCTTGTGTAAACAGGCTGGCTTTGGGTGTGTAGTGAGACGTAAATAAGACCGTCGCTTGTGTGCGATGGCACAGAATCAACATCCTTTTTAGACTCACCACAACTATGACATAACAAATGAATCTAGTACATTCTTTTAATTTCTGCATATGCTGGAAGCAATTAACTTTTTGTCGCTTCAATCACCTTAATTCTTACACTGGTACTTCAATACATGTGCCTCAAAAATGTATTCCAAATTTTAAGTTAAATGTGTGAAAAAGTTTGACATTTTGTATGACACCACCTTTAATTTGCATACAAGCAATGGGGAATACTACAATAGTGGCAAGGAGCATTGGTTCCTGCTGTCGTGGAAAACCTTGAAAAGTCATGAAATTCTGGAAAATTATTTTAAGGCCTGAAAAAAAAATTTGAAAAGTAAGGGAAATTGTTCAAGTTCTGGAAAAGTCATGGAAAAGTGACATTGTTTCTAACTCGTAATATCAAAATGTGATTTGCACTTGTAATAGACACATTTATTACTCTCTTCATCTGATACTGTTTAATTTTTGCAGTTATAGTTTAAACCTGTATGAAAGATGTCTAGAAGGAAGGTCAATGAAATTCTTTATTTTGGTCAAATCATAGGAAAATCATGGAAAAGTCATGAAATTGATTCCTTAGAAAGTGCAGAAAACCTGTTTTATCCAAATTATCCATTTTCTAATAGTACCACTAGAACCAACCATAGGAAAAGGAAGAACAAACCCCAACTTATAGATTTGAAGATCCTTACAAATTCATTTCTTATTTCATATGTAGTATCTCTCTGGCTTGTTGCAAAGGAGCGCTTGACGTGATATTGACAAGTTCTGTTTTTTAACTTTTTTTTTTTAAATACTTCATCAAAAGTTTGACAGATCTGATAAATCTTAAAGGAATACTCATGTTGTCATAATGTACTTAGCCTGTACATAAGGAAAGTGCTCTGATTCTTTTTGTTTTCTACATTTCGTTGCCAGCTGACCTCTGTACAAGTTACCATTATTTCCCACTCTTGTATAGCATCAGTTGCATGTGTAACTTGGCATTTTGGAATTAATATGCATAAGATTATATATGATCCATGAGTACCTCTGACAGAAATTATTACACTGCAACCTGTGTTGCGCATAAAAATTGGCAGCTGGTTTAACATGGTTCCAGCATAGTCACACTTGGTCGATTCTGTAAATGAAACCTGCATTACTGCACAGTTGGAGGTGTGCCTACTTGTAATGCCACAATATACTCTGTAATTTACCTTGCATATTTTTTGCCTTCTAACTTTTTTTTTTGGCTGAATGTCTGGGTCTGTCATTTCCTATGCAGTTAGGTTGCAATTGATACATTAAACTATGTTCACTTTCACTCTCTATGTATTGTATATCAACTAATGATATTTCTATCCTGCAGAAAAATGTTTCAATATTGCAAACTGCCTTTGTGGTTATTTCTCACAAACCATCACATATGTACCTACCTTAAAAGAGTACCAGGGCCAGATTAAATCTGTACTGTTGTTTAAAACATAACCTGGTTCACCACAACTAGATGATTTTATGTCTCATGCCTATCAAGAACCTTGTGTTATGATCTTTAAATTCCATCTGTAACCTTTGAAGAAGTTTGTGCCCCTCTTTTAGGCAGTTTGGCACCTTTTTTTTTTAAACTTTGTTGAACATGTTGCACGTAGATATGGATTAGCAAAGTAATTCAGATGCTTTTTTGTTTTGTTTTGTTTTTTTTCTTATATTTTAGGGTATGATACATCAGAGAACATGCTCTGTTACTCTTTTTTGAGTAGGCCTAATTATGAGCCTTCCATCTTCTGAATATTCCTAGGGTACATGCATCTCCAATCAGTTTTTCTCAGTTGGCAATGTCCCTGATTCTGCCATTAACTTTTTTGACTATATGCAGTTTATGGCAGTAATCCATACTTTGGTGAAATCACCAAGATAAAATGCTAGAAGGCTACCATTTTCTCCATGTTTTACCCTACAAATTTGTTGTAAAATTTGTAGAATTTCGAAACCCTATATTTGGTATTACTGCTGTGACAGGCTAATCATAATGTTAATTATGACCATCGTTAATTCAAGAAAAGGGAAGTTGATATCAGCTTCACTATATTATTACGGTTTCCCTTATATGCTAAGTTGTTTATTATTAAATTTGAAGATTTATTCTCTGTAAATATGTAATAAACTATTGACTTTCATTCAATCATTTCATTTTCATGTTTGCTTTGTGGTTACTGTGACTCCCATTCCCAAGAGTAAATCAAAAGCCGTATATTCCACCTTGGTAGTGAGACTGTGAGTGCACTACTGATCGATCCAAGTGCATCGTTTGGAAGGGGTCAAAACCAGTGGTAGAATGATATGAGGAAGGTTCTGGAAAATTTTTCTGACTGGACGTCCTCATTCAATTTGGCTAAACAAAACATGTTCAATTGTGAGGTTAATTTCTTCTGAAAAATTTGGTTTCCCTAAGTTTCCATAAAAAACAAACTCAGGTACTTCTTTTTCTATTCTTCAGACTACCTTTGGGTGGGCAGTGCCCCCCCTGGATTCCCCAGTACCCATAAGTTGACTTAATCCACAGCAGATAAAGATGATGACAGCGAGGAGATTGCAGGTATTTAATTTAGTCACAGACGTAGCTGTTGGTAGGACATGAATTGATGGTACAGGATACACTATTGTTAACTTTAAATCACTTGAAATGGTGGGCCAAATTTAAATGACAAAAACTAAAGTGCATCAAAGTGGTCGGAGGTATCACATGTTGTTCCAGGAATTGCCAGTGGAAGCAAGTTTCGTTGCAATCTGGATTCGATTTAAAAGTTGAACGCTGATGACCGTGGAAGGTACACTTCACACTAAGTGCTGTATCACAGAAATGTGCCCTCAAATTTGTCTTGGTTTCTTTTGTTACCCACAACACACAGCAATGTACGGATTCTTCTTCTTGCCGTTTCTAATACCCTTCTGATGCAAATACCGACAACTATCTCACAATATAGACTACCGTGATTCATGTTGCAAATTACGTTGACATGTTACAGTGCAACACCAAGTTAGCAAATTATAAAGAATCTCATTGCTTCTAAAATGTAGAAGAACTCTGGACCATGCTGGCTGCCAGCCAAGTCACCTCAATTAGCACTTAAAAATAGCAACATGAATCACTTCAGAGTGTTCATCGCAAATACTGAAATACTGCCAAACAAACATAAGGCGAGGCAGGTTTCCTAAATATGCCAAGCAGTGCCATCCAGGTACAAGCTATTAAAGCAGTTCTTGGTCAACCTTGATATACAGCGACTCCATGTGGCAGTTCAATGTTACTGTTGTGCAGTTGTCTTGATTTGCAAGACAGCAAACAAATTACATAGCATTTTGACAGGTCACCACATCAAGACGAACAAACTGCAAAGAAGTTTATTCACATTACCTCTGACATGTATGTGGGAGAACTCCTCTGGACCATTCTGTCAGCCAACCATGTCACCCCAATTGAATCACTCAAGTATTGCTTGCAAGTACCAAAATGCTGGAAACGAACAAGAGGCCAGCCACATTTTTTCAGGCCAAGACGTTTAGTACAACATCCGAGGTAAAGAGAGGAAACACTATCATCTACTCTATACTGGTATAAAGCAGAACACCAAGATAAGGGTGCAACAACACAACCATGAGCACGTCAGGCATATTACAGACTACGTAACTAACACAGTAACTAACACGGTGTCACACGGTTTTTCCAGGAGAGAATGTACACCGAGGGTGTGACGATAAATTCTAAATCTTTCTAGTGTAGAAAACAGTTTTAATAATAACAAAATTTCTTTTGTTTTTTCAAATCTCCAGGTATGAAAAGTGATTTCCACTTCCAGGTTTTCTTGCGCATCTCAAAACTTTTTTTTCTGAGGTTGGCAAGTCTGCAATCTCACAGACATTTTGTTAAAATAGGCTTGCTTTATGAATTCCCTGGGACAGTTCAGAATCAATTTTCCATTACATCTTTGCAGAGGATGTTTGGAAAGCAAGCTGTATGTACAAGAGAAGGCAAATCTGTTATTCCAAGTGGTCTCTGAAAAATGTTTCGGAGAAAAACAGCTGTCGAAAGCGAGAAAAGTTATTTCAGTGGTTGTTGCCCTTGTGGCACAAATGATCCCTTACGGAATTACTGCAACCAGCACAAAAGGAGACTGACAAACAGCTCCCTGTACCTGCCAAATAAAAAGGTTGAAACTGCGTATCTGTCCGCGAAGAGAGAGTAGCGATGGTAACCGAGACACAAAAACAAACAACGGGCAGGTTACATGAATTCACAGAAAATATCTATTTCCTTAGACTTTTTCATCTATTTCTGAATGATAGTATTAGAAAAGGTTTTGCACATGTTTATTTTAAACAAAAACAATATCAGACAAATGGATGCTTACTTCACACTGGCAGAGATATTAGACTTTTGAGTTAAAGGAAAGGTAAGGTACTATAAAAAACTTTTAAAGAAATCATGTAAGATAATATCACTTAACAACATGCTCAATGATCTGAAGTAACAGACTCACTTTTTATTGGTGACAGACCTCCTCACCATATTAACCACTTGACATTGCATGAAATCAGCTGGGTTGACAAGGGCATTAAACACCCAAATAGTTCAATATTGTTGCCACATTCCAGTTGTAAGATTTAGAATTCAATGTGTCAACCAGTTCGAAATGGTATGCAATCAAAAGGTAGTCCTGTAGCATCTATTAAGGACAAACCACTGTAAAATGAAAGCTTGGATGTTGTCTATGAACACTGCACACTGGTGTTTGCACCAAGTCTAAAATTCAGACACACCTGCCATCCATGGTCAGTCTGGTACCTGAAAATATACCTTCGCTTGGCTATGAGCTTGTTGTGAAGTCATGACATTTTTGCTTAAAACGTCAATATAACGCCACGTAAATGTATCTTACATACGGGGTGTGTCAAATTAGTTCTAAGTTCTGCATCTGCTAAATTCCGTCACACCTACATCAGTGTCAGTAGAATTCTGGATCCAGGTAACAACTTCAGAACTGTGTCCTGGCCTCCCCGATGTGAATGCCGATGCATATACACAAATGTTCGACAAGAAGACTGATCTACAGTTGGCAGACTGCAGATGAGGTTCTTTACAACATTTTGTGTCATCACATGCTGTCAATAATGCTGCGGTGATTGTCTGGTCTCCGCTATATAACAGATTGATAGCCAACACAAGTCATAACAATTCCCAGCGAAAGTCCCTGACCCTTGAGAACTACCGTACGCTTAAAAGGTTCGTGAACTTGGGAGCCAATGATAAGACAGTAACATTGTAGCAACTCTTCTCCTGATGAGGACCCTCCATGTGAATAACATTTTAATGTTGTCCACATTATACATCTACTAAAGCCAGTATACTTTCAATGACGTGTTCACACGAAAGACATTCAAGCCGGGAGCAAGCAGTGCATTAAAGTTTACCGGAAGGGTCACGTATCATTGAAGGGTGGGTTACATCATCGCAGAAAAGTTATCAGGTGTAAAGCATGCATGTATGAGGAGCTATTATGACAGACATTTAAGAACGGTTGAAATCTATGTCAGCCTGGAGCAATGTCATGAACATCAGACTGCTTAAACCAGTAGCACATATACCATTTGAAACTAATGAAATCAACATGTTCTACACAAAGTCAACATGTTGATGTCCTACATTACACATTTCTCGCATCATTGCTAGGTTGCATACCATCCCTAGATCACACTTCCTTCCATCATCACAAGTCTCTGGTAGCCACTTTCTCGTTTCGACGCTGCCAAATTTGCAGTGCCTTGCACTAAAACATACCAAACCAAAGCTGGCAACAGATCTCAATAGTCAGTCGGTTGGAAAACTTCAAGCGACGTGACTCAGAAATCTGGAAGTCAAAATGTTGACAAGGATGAAACATCTGAGGAGCCACTCACAGCAATGGAAGCTATGCAGTACTGAAACAAAGGCATGCCAACGAGTAAAGTGGAAATCCCTCCTAATTCACAAAGTTTTCAAGTTGTCTAAATATACACCTACCCAGAGACTAAATGTGGTCAAGTGATCACCGTAATGAGCAAATGATAAGGGTAACGATTCACTGGGTTGCCTCATCTCCACAGCGACAGCAATGAATCCTACACTACAGTGTGCACAGAATCTGCCTCGTACAACAGTTGCCGAAGTTGTTGATCACTCTCATGCAAGCAACAGCCACAGAGATCACCAGTGTTTCCACTCTCGATGGAATTTCCCAGCAAATGGTTAAATTTTGGAAACCTGGCGACGATTCAAGGAAACATTTCAGGAAATAACTTTTCTCATTCTGTGCGTATTTTCAATTAGGTCATCTTTATTTTGGGAAATGAAAACAGGATTCAGGTAATATTTGTGGCTATTTTTTGGAAAATTGTTAATGGATGTGTGGAAACTCTGATGCCGACTGCCTCAAAAAAAAAAAAACAGTTACAAAACTCTCAGCACTCTCAGCAAGATGCAGTAACTTAGCAACATGAGAGGCAAACAAATCTCAGTGCAAGATATGACAGTGTCACTGACTTCAGCCAGGGTGTCTACCTTAAAATGCCCAATCTTATTGTCTGGACTTGCAAAAGCCTGCTGCAATACTTTCATGTAAGTATTGAGTATTCAATAAAAATAAAGAGAAATCAATTAAAGAAACATGTTCATCCTGGTGTTACAATATTAATTATTTCATGCCTGTGACTTGTGTTACATCTTTCACTCAGAATGCCGAGACAAACGAGCATCAAGTCTCGTACCGATTTCAACATTTTCTTTTTCGTCTCGAGAGGCATATGCTTTGCATTAGATAACAACCTAAATGATTTATGTACATAGGAATTACACTGTAACTATTTGTTCTCATATGTTGTGAAAGTGATACCAAAACAAGTTACTAAAAAAAAAAATACAAGACAAACAGATTACGTGGTCCAGATGGTATATATCAGGATATTATCCAAAGCAGACACAAAAATATCACTCAAGGCTGACAAGGAGAAAAAAAAAATGAAAAGCTTCTCGTACCAAGACGACAGGAATGACACAATCCTTGGTGAATTCATGCCCCCGTGACTTGAGACAGATAATGTACTGGCTTCCTGACATTAAAAGATCTGGTCAATAGTCACACACTGGAAACACACTTCATGTGACGACGATGTCATCATTACTCATTTAAATTACACTCTGATAGCGTGATTAAGCACACTTGCCAACTGTGATAGCAAAACAAAGAAGAAAGTGATTAACCAATGTCTAATTTGATGTACGCCTCAGATGTACACTAAAGCAGAATAACGTTTTAAACTGCTAACAACAATGAGGTCACCTAACTGTCCTAACTTGTTGACGACATCTTCCAACGACAAGTGATGATTTACTACAGCATTGTTGCCCCCCCTCCCACGTACTGTAGAGACAATTCTCTGTAGGTATGATCATGTTATGATTTCTGGCATGTGACTAACAAGTCCCCATCACATCACTTCCCCAACCCCCCCCCCCCCCCATATCAGTCAGCTACTGAATACATAGGCTACTGTACACTCACAGCAATGTATTCATTTTTAAGTATAGAATATCACAATGCATTTGATATTGCAATGCTACTTTCATGCTTTCTGACAGTCCTAAAACCTTCCATCCCCCACCAACAAATAAATATGAAACCCAAAGAAATGTAAGATCAGTTTATAATCCTAGAGACTAAACAAGTTCGGAGAGCAGGCAATCAACAAATTTAGATATCAAGTTGAAATCAGGAAACTGTTCCTACTGCCAAAATGTTTGAAGAAAAAATGCAAATTTCTTGATAGCAGGTTGGAAACCAACACTGAGGCAACACAGAATTTTTTTTCAGATTTGAATTTCAGTGGATCAAACAGTGGAATTATGCTAAAACAATCCTCCAGCCCCCTTCAAATGACATAAATACTGAAAATACTAAAAACTCCACAGATTGGAGAGGTCAAATTTTGTTCAGTTTCTCCAGCCTGCAAACAACTCACGACATAATGCATTAATTAATTGCAAACGGAAAAAAAAATCTATGACTTCTAGCAAACTCTTTCATTCTAATTCTGCTGATTGGGATGGCAGTGAAAATTGGCTGAGACCCTCTTAAGCAGGACACTGAGTGCTCGTTAAGAGACTGCAGTTACTTTCAACAAATTGAAATCTTTGTTCATTTAAGAACAAATCAATTTCTTTACTGTTGGATATCCTTACAAGCGATACGGCGTGATCTCTGCGGTGAGATAGTTTACTGAATCATACGTTCCTCTCACACCCAGCCCACGTTTGTCTCAGCGCAGTTGGTGGAGGGTTTTCTATGCAACATTTATCCCATCCTGTAGATAATAATTCACAGTTCTCTACATACTTTCCACTTTGCAAGCATTAACAACTTCATGGGGGACAGCAGAGCTGCGAACACAGACTATGCCTCTTGCTTTTCTGCTCATGTAGGTGGTGGATATTATTTGATCTGTTTCAAAGACAAACCTGCCAAATAATTGTTTTTTTTTTTTTTGTCTTTCTTAATTCTTTTGCAAAGTGCACAGCTTGTCCCTTTCTTTTCTCTTCATCAAGGTGGAACAATCTACTTGTAGGTGATAAAATGACAATTAACTCATGATGGACACATATAAAAACATACCAAGAAAAAGTACCTTAAGGGCACCCTACCGTATATGCATTTTATACCGCAAACTTTCCCTTCATAAATGTTCATACTCAAGGGTACATGAAGCATTTAATCATATTTCTACTGTGTAATTACCTTTTTTGTCATCTCACACACTAAGATATCAATGTGTTCCAAATCATATCTGAATGGTTGACCTCTGACAAATGTCATGCTGCCTTGCCTCAGACTGACTGAGAGAGAGAAAGGCCAACTCTTTTTATGTATTGTATATATAAGCATTTTCTTTTTAATCTTCAAATTATTCTTCTTCATGTACACTATGTAAGTCTGTAAAACCATTTGCCGCCATCCAGGCAAGAACCTTTTTCACGAGAGTGACACATAACACCACCTCTGACCAAACTACACATGATACAACAAAAGGATTGCCTCTGTGGGGTTTACTTCCATTGATACAGCCCCTGTGCCCATGCACTCATGAAAAGGGTTATAATGTAAATATTTCCAAAGGATATGACCTTTTCTACATGGTATCTCCTTCCAGCTTGATAGTGAAGTTGCTTGATTATCAGCTTACCACTTGCCCTTCTTTGCCTTTAGGGTAACATCTTAGGACATGCATGTTTCTTACTCACCCTGCTTAGCCACAGCTGATCAACCAAATACGATGGAGGCAGATGCCCTTTAAATTTCCAACACGAAAAACGACCACAACTGAAACAAAACACAATTTTCGAAAGCACAACTTCTGTAAGGGTTTTATGTTTCCAACAGATCCGAACATGGATGTCACCAAAACGCATATAAACTCCCGAGTTGCAGACTCTTAAGCACAAATTTCCCTCCTGAGGAATCTGCTAACCGACATTTGAGTAAATGCGCTCCATTCACGAGTCTCCTTCTCTTTTCCTTGAGGATCCTTCCAGGTTCCCGACAGCCACTCGTTTGCTCAATTCATTCCATCGATGACGGGGCTATTTAGAAACGTATGTATAAGTACGGGTGTTGGCAGAGTTGTTGCCTGTGTTGTTGGAATTGTTTGCATCGCTTGTAGGGTCAACACATTTGTTGAGATTGTAAGATGACTTTTCTGGCAGAAAGTCCCAGATCAGGATTGTGTCGTCATGAGAACTGCTGACAATTTGAAATTCATCAAACTGGAGTCTGAAAACTCGCCCGGTGTGTTCCTGCAAAAAGGAGCATAAAGTGAAGATGTCACATAACGATGAAGTTACCTGCCTTAGTTCCTACACTTAAACATCTGACAATCACTTATGAAGATTTCTTTTAAGTTCTAAGATAACAGTTGTATTTAGCAATCATGTCTTGGGCTGTAATACCTCTGCATTGATTTACACCACACGATACCATTGAACAGACTTGAGAATGATTGCAAGAATTTTTCAACCTCATATGCCTCATCTCATACACTCAACCTCATACACAGGGCAGCTGATGAATGTTCATTAAAGTGAAGCATTGTGACGAAAATGATATGTATTATATTCAGAGACAAACTTATCATTATCCTCCTCATTTTGTTGAGATCTTGGCCAGTGTGACAACACTGTATTCATTTTCATTTTCTCAACATTTATTTCAACCTTATATACCATATGTAACAAGTTACACAATTTGACATTGGAACAAAAAGAACAAGTTTTAAGAATGGAAACAAAAACAGGCAATAAACAATATCAACATGATGATATACAAAGTTAATAAACATGGTTGGGGGGAAGCACAAGAAAGCTACCAAAAGCTTGTGGTAGTGATTCCCCTGGGACTAAACACATATAAACATGTATATCACTAAACAATAATAGAAAAGAAACATGACCATCCGAAGAATGGAGGAACTTAAATTACCAAGATGAACAGAGATGTGAAACGATAGGGACAAAGCACAGCAAAACAAAAAAACTAATTGTAACCAGCTAAAAGGTAGTTTTTAAACTGTCGTTTAAACGAAGAAACAGAAGAGGAATTTTTAATGTGGGTTGGGATATGTGTAAATGTTATGAACTGAGACACTAGTTGCTATGGTAACATCTTCATCCACTGTTCTGAGACATTGACCAGCATAACAACAGAGCTATGCAATGTACTGAAAACACATGCCAATCTGACACGATGTCTACATACAGTGTAGATGTAACATACTGTAATAATGAAAGCATGGCAAGGATTTTTTCAAGCCACTATGGCTCTCCCTGCCATTTTGGTTCCATGCAGATTAAGTGAAAGGAAAGATTGTTCCATTCATAAAGAATAGACACCCACATAGTCCCTGCGGAGATAAATTGAAACTACCTAGTGCAAGTTAATGAACACTACCCTGTTTTACTTACTTGATCAACGTACAATGTTAAGACAAATATCTGTCCCATGGCATTAGCGAACAGATAATAGGGCCAGAATGTTCCCTGAGCACAGCGAAAGATCATTCAAGGATGTGCTGTTGACTCGTTGAGTGTTACGTGACATACTGTAGGTACTATTGTGCAAATATTTCAAGACGAAATACATAGATCATATGCGGCAGCGTGTAGTTAAAGCATGACAGATACATTCAACACACCAAGTTAATTGGTTGAGAGGGCTTTGATGTGGTCCAACGGACAGAAAAACCGGAGATCAAATATTACATGTATGACTTGCCTTGGAAAAAAGCTGGATGGTTAGGGAAAGGACACTAAGTGTTGAACAAAATTTCAAATGCTACTTAAAGTGCGACATCGTGCAGCAAACTAACTTACCATAAGGGTCCTTAGACACAGTGTACCTGCTGGCGCTCTAGGATCCAAAGCTGCCTGAAGATCCCAAACTTTGATTTTTCTTTACAAAAAGATCAAGAAAAATAAATATGTTAGTAAAGAGAAAAAAAAAAAGGGAATTCATTTCATCTTCACTATGGGGAGTAGGGAGGACCAATTATGGAGAAATGTCTTTACAGATGAAACTTTCAACAAAGGAAGCAAAAAAAAAACTGCATCAAATGTGTAAAGTTCATTCATGCAACATTATCTACATGGACTATTGACTGCAGACTAAACTTGGAGAAGTAACTCAACACTTCTTCCGAGTCGTGACTCCTAGCTGGAGTCGCAACCCAATTCCACTTTCTTGGAGTCAAAACTCCTGTGGAAGTTTTAATACTGTAAAAAAAAAAAAATTAATGGAGATTGTTTTCTTGTGTGTTCTGTAACAAGTTTAATAACTTATGAAAATGTTAAAACAACACTGTCCTTTTTTGCTTGTAAAGTTGTCATCTGCCACTAGTACTACATCAAAAACTCTCTGGCAACTCAGGTCATTGGGCAAGTAGCCGAATCATTACCAAATTACCAAACTGTTCTGGTTCCTGACATTGTACGATAATTCCAGCTCAAAATGTAACGTACATGTGTAGGCGGCACTTGTGACACCACTGAAACCAATAGCAAATAGGAGTTGCAAGTACCTTCAGAGTTGCGACTTTTTCGGCCACAAGTGCTCAACTCCAAAAACGTTGGAGTTGCCTAAGTCTAAGTACTGTAAATTCATACATACATATATATATGCTAGTATAGGACCAATTTCCAGTGCAGCACGAGTGTTTGTATGTGACTCCACATACAAAGCTGACAGCAACTCTCTTTTCAAACACATTCTGCCAATGTCCCTTTTTTTTTTATGATGCCACTGACAAAGAGTATCTGCTAGTCCCAAAAATCAACCTTTCTTTTTACACAAATGGCATAGTCATAATGTTTTTTTAAGGGCACAGACGTAAGAATTCCCTCCAAACAAACGGTAAAAAAACAATTGATCGTTGCCAAGGGTAATTTCTACTCAAAAAGATCAACCTTTCTTATACGACAATAGTGTAGTAACAATGTTTTTAAGGGCACAGAAGAATTCCTTCCAAACAGTCTATAAAAAAACAAATAATGGTTACCTAAGAGATCAACTGCGTAGTTTTAAATTGCTTTAAAACACATTGCCTGACAGGAATTTGCAGACAGTTGGAAATTTTATTATTATTCTCCTTTGTTGGGATTATGTCAGCCATCCTTTGACTATAGACAAATTTTTTTACTGAATTCATAGCAACGATTGATCGTATGGTTACAGTGCTTTTATCACTTCACTGACGTGATTGATTGTACACTGAATTATGTATGCTTGGAGTATGCCATCCGAAAAGGAAGCTGACGACATACCATATGTAACAACATGGAAAATGATGCAAATTACAGCAAAAAAATGTCATTGCACAATGACAAACAACAGTCAGAATGTCTAGAAGAACAAAAGGTATGTTTATGTTTCACTTGTACAGGGTTTGCTTTCAAAAGATACTGTTCTTCCATCACAGTTTGCCTTTCCCAAAAGAAAAAATCCCTTCTAAACTAGAACAAATAGATAATACTGTGCATTATTTCTCAACACTAAACTCACCTGGTTTTGTTATTTACGAATGACTCACTTACCTGTCTCTGCAGAACAAATGCACTCCACTGTACCATGTTGAGAGCACCGGTAACCTTTTACACTCCCCTTGGACTGGACGATGCCACGGGCGGTGTTAAAGATTAAAAAGTGCTCCTTAGCATGGTAGATTGGAGTGCACTTGCTGTGAGGAGACATGTAAGTAAGAGTAGAGCTAACAATTCAGGAAGTTGAGAAAGCTAGATACATGTTAGTAGTGACAGTTAGATCCATGGTAGTTGTGACGGCTACATCCAGTACAATCTATACAACCATATATAAGAATCTGATGCACAATCCCATTCAACAAAACCACTGTCACCATCAATCAGAATACAATGAAAAATCTTGGAATTTTTACTTTCCTGAAACATAATTTGAGCTTTAAAAGCAGAATTTTGTGATTCTTTTAAGGAGGGAGCCTGTGATCTGAATTGGATGATACAAAAGAATTACTACTTGACACAAACAACACTTCCTCTTGGCAATTTGCACTACCACTTAAGCCAACTTAATTTTCCAATTATTTCCTAACATCTTCAGTTCATACTAGCAGGAAGTTGGTCCATACATAAGGTCTTCAGTCCAAACTGGCAGGAAATTGGTCATTGAAAGGTTTTCAGCCTTGAACTGACAGGAAGTTGCTTTATGTTACAAAATTTAACCTGGATGAATTGTTACAATCACTGCAGCACCACAGTACCATGGGGGAAACCCCGTTAGTATGGAGTGCCTGATTTACTTACCCATCGTAGGCTCCACTAACGATGCGTTTGTTATCAAACCTAATGCACCTCACCAGCTCCTCATGTCCCTCTAAGATTCGGAGACAAGCTCCACATTCTATGTCCCATAATCTGGAACACATAGAAAAAAAAATACAGTTTACAATTTGTCTGAACTGGCATTGAGGAGGGAATTGTACTTAAGAGACAGGTCCATGGCAGAGATGTAGTAGGGATGGTAAACGCCCTGGTGGGTGGGGAAAGAGAGGGAAGCAAAGGTGCAGGCCGATATGATAGCCAATGCCATTCAGAAGGCAATTTTGTCAAGGTTAACTTCTGATGCTGATGAATACACTTATGTTGTTTCTATGATAGTTATATCAATTGCCAGGAATTGTAACATCTCATCACCCAATCATTTCAAAGGTTCATATTATTTTCTACATTTCTAAAATACCTCATTTTGTATTGCTAATACAATGACCTCTGACTTCCCCAACAACTATGTGAGCATCACAGTTATTAACTGATGTCCCAATATCTCCTATTTGACCTTACGGCAGTGGTTCTGTCCGCAAGTTGGCCCAGTTTGTTTCAGTACCCCTACATCTGTTTAACCTTTAAGTGTCTTCTTAGGTTAAAATCCTGAAATGACTGTCCTTCTCTTTTCTCTTCAGGCAGGGTTGTCATTGGTCCATGATTTTTTTGCATTTTTTTTTAAAGTATCTCTGAATCGCTTTTGGTCATTTTCTGGACATATTAAAGCACTACTCAAAAGATAATTATTGTCAGAAATATACCTGATGGTGTTATCTGAGGACCCACTGACCACAAGGCGATCTCTATACTGCAAACAAGCAATGCCCCTCCTGTGTCCGTTCAGTGTTCGCACAAACTCACAGGTAGACGTGTTCCACACCTGTTTGTGACAAGAGAGCAACGTGAAGATGACGGGTGTTCGATGGATCCGTGAAAGACAGATTAAAATCAATCACCAACCAACGCCAAACAGAATCGACTCTAATTGAACAACAAATACAGGCATGCTGCTCCATCATCACTTACTCAAATATGTTGGCCATTATGTTGAGCTGACATTTCACAGATCAGTCAATCTCTAATCATCGCAAGAATTGTAATGAAAGCAAAAGGGCAAACACGAGAGAATTCTCGGTCATTTACATTTTGTCACACAACATGTATCTTCTTGTAGGTATACTGTACCGCTAGAGTGGTCATGCACTTTGATACAGGTAACACCACAGAAATCACAACACATTGACAACACCTTATCCATTTTTTTTTACAGCTAATGACTAGTGTAGTTGGCTGCCACTTTTCCCATTACTTACTGGAGTTTTAATGCTTTCAACTTTAACTATAGTACAATAAAGGAGTCATCTTGTAACTTTCACAATGAGGCAACATCCACCTTCTTTTCTATTGAAAGCAAGTTAAGTGTCATCAAATTTATGATGGACAAGCCAAAGTCATTTACAAAGGTCAAGTACTTGGTCAGTGCTCTCGAAACACAAACATCTACATCTAAATTTCGTCAATTAATTTGCCAGTGACTATCAAACGCAAAATTGGTAAAGAAAAAAGTACAAAAGTACAGTACATTCTCGAGTCATTATGTAGGTGAAAAATAATGTCACATAATGACATAAACTGCTCAATTCACAAAGTCATTAGGTAAGATAAAACATTAGATGTCATGAAATGGTAGTGCTACAAGCAACATATGCTATGACTTTTTGAATGACTTCTGTTTCAGGCAGCACTACTTGACAGTAAAATATTCTTGGTTATTATGTGACTTTGTTACCACTGCCACATAAGGACTGCTGCAGTTTGTGTCATTATGTGACAATATTTTCCTACCAACATAATGACTACATATACTCGACTACTTTATTTTGTACTGCATTGTTTTCCCAATTTGGCCTCCCACACACAACGAGATCACACTGGGAATGAATTTTTATCTCATTGTGTAATCTCATTATATGACAGTGACCTAGTGGCTTGTTCATTCCATTTAGACATTGGCACTAGCTTTCGAGACATGTGTCAAACAGGAAAGAAAGGTAGCCAATAAAAATGGCTGCTTTCATTTGACCATGCAAACAAGCCTAGACTAGCTATACTTAACCTGGTTGCATTGTGAATATTTTAATGATCACAAACAGGAGAGATCAAATAAAGAAAGTTTAAGTTGAAGTTTGTTGGCACAGGACATGTCTTGACAAAGCACCAAGAGATAGCACTTTCCTTTTTTAATTTTGGCATAGTTTTACTTTCATACCTTTGACACACAAAATAACCAATGAGTACACAGTATACACATTTCATGGAAGAAGACATGAATTGAGGAAGTGAGCTGTTTATTTTGACAAGCACAGACTCCAACTGGGAATCAAGGCTATTCAAGACCTGCTGCCGGTACTTGAGCTGACATTCAAAGTCCAGACTGGTAAGTTTCTGCAACAGCATTGCAAAATGTTTGGAAACAAATGAGGTAGATGTGTGAACGATTCTAGTGGAAGTGGAAAAACACACTTGAGTGACCTCACAGACATATTTTGAGTATCGCACTGCATCAACAGATGACACCCCTAAAGGTCATCGGTAAAAAGTTTGTACTGAGCATCACAGTCACTGATGTGACAACAGCACAAACATCTACGTTGACATGCAGATTAGGTTGGTAGTTTAGGCCAGTGAACTTTCCATGGTGCATATAAGAACTGAGGGGTCCCCCACAGCCCAAGTTTTGTAGTTAAATTTGTCCTTTGCAAAATGAGTGACCACACTTTGCATGAGGAAAGTAACAAAATAAAACATTTTACTTGCATTCAGTGGACTGTTTGGCCACTTCAACTGAGGGCAATTTAAAAGTACCAGATTACTTGCATAGAGAAATACTTGAGATCATGATATTTGAGCTAACACTCTCCCCACTCCCTCTTCCCCTCATTTGTAGCAGATGTGGATGGAACCCTTTGGCCAATAATATTGTGAAACACGTACAATCCCCACAACTTACTGGTGTGGGTATTCACAAGTGACTGCACTTACCCCTTGCATCACTAATGCATCATTTGACCTTTGCTCAAATCGTCCTAGAAACTAATTCTAGCACCGCACCCTCTAAGGCCTAGCTCGCCCTCGTAGGAATGATGCATTAGTGACGCAAGAGGGAAGTATACCTCTACAATGTGAATCCATGTATCCTCACCTTGATAGAACGATCCCCTGAGGCTGATACAATATATTTGTCGTCAAAATCCACTACATTGACAGCTGCTCTGTGACCGACTAAGACCCTCCTCAGATTGATGTCTGTTGGTGATCTCATATCCCATACGGCAATGGAACGGTCCTTGGAACATGTGACCATCAGGCCATTTGCGAATCTCAAGTGAAGGACTGCTTCACAGTGGTGGATAAGGGTGTTCAACATCTGGCAGGTCTTGACATCCCAAACTCTGAAAGAGGTAGATGAATATTCAAACATTGCAAACAACAGCGGACCAATGGCAAATCAGTGAGCCTTCAGGACATTGCTCGTTCCTTAACATTGCTGTACCAGGATAATCCCCCTGAGTCACTGGTGTGGGTATTCACGAGTGACTGTACTTACCTCTTGTTTCACTAAAGCACTAAGTTTGACCTTACTGGACCAACATGGGTTATGTTTGTGCTCAAATTTTCTGATGCACTTTGAACAAGGTCAAACTTAATGCATTAGTGATGCAAGAGGGAAGTACATGTACATGTCTAGGATATGAATGAAAGGTCACTGACTTCATAAATAAATATAGAGAGTCCACCTTGAGAGACTTTCCAGAGTATACCTGCTTCATGTTGTATTACACTTCAATGTTTTGCATCAAGTACCAAGACCAATACAAGTATACATAACATAAAAAGATGTCAGACTATCACTACAGTTACATATAAAGTGACCCTCGGGTCCGTCTCCTGAAAATGATCAACTTTACGTACCTGACAGTGGAATCACTGGACCCTGTGATGATTACCCTCTCATCATACTGTAAACATAGCACAGATCCAGTATGACCATTCAGAATTTCCAAACACTTTAATGTTTTCCTATCCCAGATCTGGAAATGAAGAAAAGATAAATGTCACAAATATGTTGGGATCTACATGTTTGCAGTTGAAACAACTTTTCCTCTTTACTCTGGCTCAGCCTCTAGAAAAGAGGGACTCCATATAAAACATTGTTGCTGACCATAATCAAAGGATGAGAGAAGCTATGAGCTAGGGGCAAGAAAATGGATGAGGATTCCCACACCAAAGTAAATCCCAAAGTAAATCAAAGTTGCATACTGGTCTGAGGCTGAGAAATGGAAGAAATAGACAGCAAGTGGGGAGCTGCTATCCATGAGTTTTCAAGGTCCAGGCCAGGTACAGCTGGTCAGGGGCAAAGGTACTTGGGAGGCATTCACATTGCAATACACAAGTTGAAGACCCGTGGTGTGACAAAAGGAGTTAACACCAATATCTGTCTATTGGTTTCTTTTTCGTCCGATGGCAATACCATCATCCTTAACTGGCAACTTCTCTAGAGAAGACATTACTTTCGGAAAAATGAACAATAGAGGGATTTACAGTAACAGAAGTAAAATATTCAGACATCAGATGTGGAACTGCTCATTCCAATAAACTGTAAACTGTGCAGCATGGTGAACAATGAATACTGTATGAGGGAATATCAAAATGTAAATGATTCTTTTCTGATACTTCCAAACGCACAAGTCAATGTAAATTATGAAAACTTATGCATGCCAATCCAAATTAATCATATTAAATAAAAATTGTTGTGCACTTCCCCACTGATGCAAAGGACAACAAACAGGTGACCTCATGATAAAGTGGCAGCTCATCTTGAAGAACTGGAAAATGAAAAATAGATGACCAAGCTGCAAAAGTTCCTGCACTGCACAATGAACACCATATATTACCAACATCATCTTCAAAACTTTTCTTACCTTAATGGTATTGTCTCTCAGGCCACTGACAATCTTCTCCTCGTCATATTGCAAACAGTACACACCCTTGGAGCTCTCGCTGTGGCATAGGATTTTGTCCAGTCGATGATGACCACATCTCCAATTATTTTCTATGTTCTGTGTTACGAAGCAGAAGGAAAGGACGATCATACTGTAGTACATGACCACGCACACAGTACATCTCAGCAACAGTAGCTGCCATTGCACAAGCCATCAGATGTCAGTGAATTCCAATAGTGTTACAGTTCTACAATCTACATCAGTTCAACTGAATTCTTTATGTACAGACACAATTTAGGTCCCATTTCTACGGGAACCCAACACAGAAAGGGTCGTGTTCATCAAGTACAATGATATCATTTGGACTTTTGTTCCATCACTTTGCTTGGAAGTGCACCCAAGGGTTACCTGTATCTTTGTTGCACCACCCTCGTATTCGATAATTAAACTTGCAGCTTCTCGTGAGGCTCCATGTTCGTCAAGTTTGTAATAAATCAGCCTCTGATCTGATGAAGCGGTGACTTTTATGGTTATGCACTTTTAATTAGTCACTGTTGCTTCATGAAAACTGTACGTGGTTGTAAATTCTGCCTCCAAGGGACAACACAGTGAATCACAAACGGCTGTTCGGGGGGCAATCAAGAAGTAAATGGTAATGCCATCAACAACAGCATCGCTCTCCTTAAATGTACTGTGCACATTTACCACTTCAAGATATTGGTACATTGACTAAAGCATGGGAGAAATCTGCTTATAGTCTCAGATAGTCACATAGACGATAAAATGTCATTGCCTACTGTACCTTCTATACAGTACAATACTGTACACAGTACATATCAAACTGATATCTATTCATCTGTCTCACAGTCCATCTTCTCTCCTGTTTCCTTTCCTGCATGTACTTCGAAAGTCACAAAGGGGAAAAGGGAGGGGGGGGATAAGGGCATTTGGGTCACTACTATGCTTTTGCAGTGAGCACTATACAGTACTTGAGCAAGTACTCCACACTTTCCATCTCACAGCAGGCACTCGAGCTATATAAGCGTACAAAATCACTAGCGATAAACTGCACTGAGGTATTTTCAAGATTAAATGTTGTTCAACCTATGTCTGCAAACTACAGTCATACATATATGTAGGCATTAGACAACATACATACAACTTCAGAACCTCAAAGAATAACAGTAACACTCCATTAATTAATTAACACTGCATGTAAGTACATATAATGCAAAAGAAACAGTACTTTAAACATACTGCTGTCTGGTCTGTGTACTTCCGTTATCTTTCCCCCAAATTCTGAAGTTGTTCTTCATGTGCAGCAGAGTATGTATCTTGTAGGTACAGGTATTTCACTGAGCGTCTTTTTGAGAGACAAGTTATTAAAGCTCAGCTGATAGTCTCGACAGCTGTTTTCAAAAATTACTCTCAATTTTTTTTTCATACATGTAACAACTTACACTACGGAAGATACAGCGTCAAGGGAAGGGACTCTATTCATGCTGTACACAAAGGAGAAGAGTTTACAATGATGTCAGTTATGAAATTACTGCATACACAAACGAAGTCATGACTTAATTGCAGAGTCGAAACGAAGGTTACAAGATGTAAGCAGGAAGACGGTGTTCTTCTATGTAGCAACGGCACACCGTTTGAAGTGACTAGTAAAATAACAAGGAAACAGGAAAATTTAGTGATTGAAAATAAAGCACATTCTGTACTCTGCTAAATCCTCCTGTGGTAATGTACCGTCAGAATACCCGATAACAAGGTCTTCAGTCTGCTTTCATACAATGTCAACAACTGACCGATGCATTCACTGGAAATGACTCCAAGACTAACTGTACATGAAAGCTACCTGTGAATGTATAAAGTACTCTAAACTACTGCACATGTAAGGTCAGAATACCAAACTGGAGGGTACAGTAAATACAACCTAAGTTCTAGCTCAGACTACTCATGGAGTGAAGGAAAAGCTTCACATATTGAACACTGCAGATTGAGAGCAAAGCTATCACAGGTACACTAACAGAGCCCTAATGGTGAAACTACTGTACTACAGAAGGTTCTACACATACAAGATGAAAATTAGTACAAAGCTCCCAAGCATGCAGTGAGCTGAATCTGGTTTACATTAGTCTTTAAAGATAAAAGGGATAAATTTATTCCAGGCCACCGATCTCCTATAATCCCTTTGTATCAGACATTTCCAAATTACAGTCCACCCCTATTCAAGCACATACATCACTTCATTACAGTACAGTACATATTGCATCACAACCAACATTTCCAAGAGCATTGTATGCCCATCAAATCAGTAACACGAATGATGACAAAAAATGGTAAAAAAAAATGGTAACAGATCTGACATTGACACTAACTACTTGCAGTACTGTACAGTATGCCTTGCAGAGGAACATATCAGTCACAGTATGACAGATTGCAGAAAATCAGAAACTTTCGTTATTTAAAAACTCTAGTGGAATATTCGTAAGTTAGTCAACCGGACCAGTACACACATGTATCGTACCATTCTCTGAAATGGTAGTGGAGCATGTGCATACTGTATGTGATGTAAATTCTGACTAATCTGTCACTTCCCTAAAGTTCAACCTTTACAAACTTTTCTATTGCAGCTAGATTCAAAAGGCATGGCATCATTACTTTTAAAGAGTACTGTACAACGAATGCTTGTGAATCATCTTTCGTAGTTACTGTACAGTACTTCATATATACTTAAAACATTTACAGATGAAATTCTAATTCAAGAAACTCAGAAAAGTGAGGTAGAATTGAATGAATTTGATGAGAACCGTAAGAATATAAAATGTAACCAAAACACAGGAATACTCAAGGTTTGTCCTCAGCATGATTTACAATCCCACTCCAAAGGAAACCGGGAATCATCAAAAGGCACGCGGTAGCAGCAGAGTGAAACTCTAATGAGGAATAGCTGGGGCATAGAGGGCGCTTGCGAGAACAATTTATTCAAGAGTGTGTTTGAACTTGTCTAATCATGCATTAGTATGAACAAGGGATAAGTATACTGTATTTCTAGGATGTGAATCATATACTTAAAACATCTACAGGTCTGTATAGATGATGTGGATGAATGCATACATAACATCATCATCTGCTTCATGCGATATCACACTATGCTGGTACCGAAAATGACACAAATGATGGATGCATTACAATTGATCATGTTTTGTTCATTCTTCTTTTTATGTGCTACAAAATACAGTGCGTATCTGGTGGTACCATGCACTGTCTTCGGTCAAAATTTGCCATGCGGAAATGTTATTAATCTCACCCTCCCTTCCTTCCCTAACAGTATCTCCTTCAGAACTTCTCTCAATTTTGAATTTGGCAAATAAAGTTGTAATATTTTCCATGCAAAATTATACTAAGTGACTCATCTTTAGGACCAACTTCCCTCCAATACAATATGTCATAGACATGTGTCAGCGAACGTAGTTTAACGATACAACTGTACACTGACCAGCAGGGATTTTAGAATTTCAGAAGACCTCAGGCCACCACACTGCACAGCAATCCAATACTAAAGCCTATGGTGTCTTAATGTACAACATTTAAGAAATTAATCCAATACCAAGTAAAAGCCGAGTTTATATGCCTATGCTGCATGTAACAGAAACCTCACAGAAGTTGTCTGTATAGCATTTTCCTGTACTGCCTGATTTTGGTAGACACCTGTAGGCTGCCTGCATTTTGAGGTTGCCTGACCATCACCAAAACAAAAGATCACTCCAAATTTTCAGTATCACAATGAGTGTAAAATCCTCCAGTCCCTCTCAAAACTGAAGGACAATAGATTTATACGGTGAGTGGCACTGCCACATGTACCTCACCAACTTTCAACCTTCTCCTTTTTCTTCCTTACACATATATAATTCAATGAATAATACTCCTCAGTCTCAACTGTTTTTCTTTTTTTTATCTTAACTACTGCAATACAGAAACCATCCTTAGGAGGAAGAGAAAAAAAAAAGAAAAAAAAAGGTGGTCTTCCGTTGAAGAGTACTGTGTTCAATCATTAGCATGGATACACAGATCCATCTTTTTCCCAAAAAAATACAAGGGGGATTTCTTTGAAAAGCCCTCAGAGCCATGCAGAAAGATTGATATAGTACATAAATTAAATGACGCACTGCTTAGAGGGAGATGGTAGGTGTGAAAAAGGCACTAGGCCTGTACGTGTACTTCTTCCAAATATGGCCGGAAAGTGCACAATGCAAATTTATCACATGCACAAACTGACTCCAACCAATACATCCTTAATTTGCAGAAGACACGAGGATCTGAGAAGAATTTTAATTTTTCAGTCTGATTGAAGATAAACACTTGAAGAAGACTTAAATTTTAAGTGCATGGTTCAGTTAACTACTACTGTATTCATCAGTCACTCCAAGGTTGACAAATGCGAAAAATAAAGGCAAATACCCAAACATCTGTTAAGTATACAAAACTAGTAATCATGTGGTGTGATGTGCATAAAAAATTTGATAAAATTTTATACACGTTAACCATTTTAGGTGTATCTTACCTCAATTTCTTGAATCACCTCAGGATAGAGTCGCCTAAAGAAAGCCTCGTTGGGAGTTATACCACCTGGTTTCGGTCTGAACAAGTATCTCCCCCTGAAGAAACAATGACATTCAAACATTGTTGTAGTCTGTAATTCTTGGAACAGGTTTTGTCCAAACATAAAATATTGTTCAAATTGAGAATGTTTGGAGGAATACTGTGCATTTTCGGTTTACAAACACAAGAACAGTACTGCATCCTCTCGCCTGTACAGATGTGAACATACTACATTTATAACTTTGAAGAGTGCAAGTTGATCATTCAAATAAACTTACACAATACTTCTTTTACACCACTGCATTGGTGCCACTGTGTTCCTCCTTTGCTCAGTAATGGTTTTGAATGTGTTTATTATTCATCAAAAACTGACTAGATTTGATTTAATGATGCTTAAAATAATGCATATCGTGCCCCAATTTAAATTCAACCTTGTGCAAAAAAGACAAATTCTGATTGTTCAGAGAAGATTTTCCCTGGATATCGATCTTGCTCCCTTATCTTGTACTGTAATATCATTTTTTTTTTTGAGGGGGGTTATACTGTACCAACACTTAAACTTACCAGGAGCAGAGCTCTGATCAGATGACACAAGCCCGATAACATTCCTGTTCTTCTACAATGTTAACTACGCTTGAAACTGCTTCAGAGACAGTATTGTTTCCCACAGGAAAAGGATTACTCAACCTACCTGTTATGCTTAACAGCAATGTGATATCTTAACACAATGAACCTACTCTAGGGCTTAAAGCTAATAACAGTTCCTTCCTTTGAACTCCCTGCAAGTAGATAACATCAAGTCTATCTTTTTGTCTTGCTCTTACTGTTCTTAACAAGATTCTGAATGACACACCTTGTTTACAGATTCAGTAAATACCTTTATTCATGCTGCTCAGTGGGTACAATATCTATTCCAAGCTTCTTTTGTGCACTAAGTTCCGATTGGCTGAGAAACCTCCCTTATAAACACAGCTCTACTTATAGCACCTAAGCACTTCCAGTCCCTTGCATCAATTTACTGTGTGAAATTATCTTCAACAAAAATAATACTACAGTGTACTACTGTGTTAAACTCCTGACGATGAAATACACAAGCATGGTTGTTGAGGTGGTTAGGCTATTTGCTATTCATCTCGCCACGCTAGGGTATAATAAATTTTTGAAGGCATCACACCATCTTTTCTATTTGTTAACAAGACACTGTACAGTTTCAATGAACATGTATGCAATACAGTGATTAACAGTACATGACATATTTAAATCTTTGCGGAACGATTTATGTTTAAAAGCAATATCAATGATCGATTTTTCATCATGCTGAAGGGTGGTTTTCAACTTTTCATCATCCTTGACCATAGGCAGTAATTGTGTACATATAGCTAAGATTCCATTGTCCCTCACATTTCAAGAATCTCTGGTTTACAGATCAGTCTGAAGCTAACACGATTCCAGCACAGCATTCATTCAGCGCAGGATTCACTCAGCACGTGATATTTGCCAACCATTTGCTCAGCACCGTTGTACCAGCAAATCCAGTGCTGGAATCTTGTGCTAGCCTCAGAGAAGCTTCAGGCTTTTTTAGCAACATGGAAGGTTTAAGTGTAGGTGTACTGCAAGAGTTGGTATCGTCTATTTGTGCAAGATTGTGCATGCGCTGAGAGTGAGCTCTGGGATGTTTTTATTTTTACTCTACAACCAAGAAATGTTCGTTATCGGTTGCCGTTATTATGATGGCGGTCATTTCTTACTGAAAGTAGCATGACAGCTGATATTGACACTGCTCACCAATGATCAGCTCATACTTATATTTATACCAACTTTTGTGAAACGATAATGAAAACATGCTCATTTGGAAATGCTGATGTAGTTTCAGGACCCACAAAGTTCATTTATCTACAGACATAAAGTGTACCCTTAACTTGAAAAAAAAAATATTGCCATATCAAAGTCGCAGTAAACAGTACTTAGCAATATTAGTGTATTCAACATTGTTTAAACTACTGTACCTGCAGACCTGTAACACTCACACTGGTTTAAGTAAATATTCAGACAGAAAGAATCAACTTTCAAATTGGTTTGACTCCATGGACAGTGTCAGATCTGAATACGGTACTATGTGCAGTATTTTAAACATTGACGTGGAAACTGAGTGAGAGGTTGAACTGTACCATGGTTAAATTCAGAAAATTAAAGTAAGCGGGACGGATTGCTGAATTTCAGTTTCAGGTATGAATCTGCAATCTTGAAAACCTAGAGGTAAGAATCTTGTGATGATGACGTTACACAATGACCACTAGGGCAGTCTGGAACTTAATACCCTTGCACGATATTTGACACTGCACTTAATGATATAATAATAATAATAATATGCAATGTTATAATGTGTAATTTTATTGATCATGAATACAGCTGTGGTCCTGTATGCCAGTATGGAGAATGTTCATTTCGTCTGAATGTATGACTCACCACATTAACCCCCATAAGCAGGTCAGTCACATACTGTAGCGATCATTCCAATACAATATCTACAGTACTGTACACTGTATACACACTACAGCACCTCATTAAAAAACTATCTATATGAACTGTTGCCCCATATGTATCAAAAAGAACATTGACAAAGTAAAATTTTCATGAGCAATTACAGTACTTTACAATGCTCTACCTCAGAGTCTGATAATCTGGCAAACCTTCTAACATGGCACATTATTCACTCATTCACTCAACTTCTTTTCATGGTAAATGATCCACACTTGGCTGATGAAAATGTAGCGATGGTGACCTAATACTGCTGAGCAATTGGCATTTGTAAAGAGACATACAACTACCACACTGTGGTCTATTTGTCCAAATACAGCTTCATTTCCAAAAGAAATGTGTTCACATGGGAGTTTCATATATTTGCAAAGAAGTGCTGCAAATTTATCAAGGCGTCCAGATGTTTCTTTTTAGCCAAACTAGAGCACCGATAGTGCAGAAGCTCATACCTCAACACCCTGAAGGCACCATTTATCTATCACTATGTCAAATCATCTATGGGAACCACTAACTGAGTATCACTACACCAAACCATCTACATTTTGAACAATTGTGGACAGACAGACAGAGTGATGCCGCATGATTGCAATAGCTCACACCAACATGAGGGTGTAAGCTACGAAAGCTAAAACACTCTACCATACTGTAAATAACTCAAATTGAGTAAATTTCTCCTGAAAGAGACATGGCATAGATGTTATTTTCCAGATTGGTGTCAAATGAAAGAGAATGATTGAAGATTAATTGGTTAAAGGCTAATTTTTTCTTCTTCAAACAGCACATCCAGCATTACATTACTAAAACTATGACAAATTTAACCGAAATGTTGTTCAATTTATTTGTTCAAAATGATCATGCATCTTCTATTGCTCTTCTCCTATTCATCGCCATCATCAACAACTCTAAAGTTACCGCTCTCGCTTAACACTACAGTGACTTACCATCCTCTCCTTTCTGCTAGTCCTCCCCAGAGGCTGTCTGTCCGTACTTTGTGTTCTATTAACTTTTTCCAGAGCATACCATCTGATATCACTCTCCGCCATTCTTTACATACTAACTCTGCTGCACATAGGGATTTGGCATCTAAATATGATAAAATCTTCTCTGCTACATGATCTAGACCTTTCTCTGTGAAGGGGTAAAAAGAGAGAAAAGTAAAAGAACAAAAATTCATATTAAAATATTACAATTGTAGCAGTTCGGGCTATCATAGAACTTTGGTAGATTTCTTTATATCTTAAAGTGAAATAGGGCGTTTAGAATACACCAACATGACATACAAAAGAAAATAGCTTTAACCATTGTTAATCCGTGCAGTCTCATCAATCAACATATACCAAAGCTTCATCTCCTCAAAACATTAAGCATGTGATGAGTAATGGAATATGCATGATATGAATTTTGAAAAGTTTGGGTGAACAAATTAGTGTTGAGCAACAAATAACTAAATTTATATCTGTGACAAACTTATTTATTGAAAAGAAGGCCACTGTCCTTCCTTATTTTGAATAATCTATCATTCTACGTCCACAAACATTGGTTTTAAAAATATGGATACTTTCTTTAAAACAAACGCCCTATTTCCCTTTAATACCGTAAAGTAAACACATTAATTTATTTTCTGCAAAGTTGTACACAATCACAAATGAGAAAATACAGTATTATTCAAGATTAAATATCTTTGGAAACTTCCAATCTGTGAGCAAATTTCGTGTTCACATTCAATGCACATTGCACTGTAACTCTTGGGTCAAAACTGGGAAAGGCAACTATGGATGTTTCAGGATATCCTAGAGGGCAGAGTGTTTAACTTCATTCAGGAGTATGTCATGCTTATGTAAGAAGGGGATACAGTGCATCTACAATGTACCTGTAAATACCAAATTTCAAGTCGTTATATCTTAAAGAAGGCTACTGTAGTGAGTCTGGAATGGCTCTACACAGCACTTTGAAATTTCAGAGCAGTCAATCTCCAAACAAGAAATAAACCTTCAACCTAGACCCTGAAAATAGAACCGTAGAAACTGATATTACAGGAGGAATCTCCACTGAAAACAGACCTAAGAACTAGCTCAGGAAAATAAAGCCTCCCTTTGACTATCGCTTGCTCAGTCATTCTGAAACATACACCCCTTTACTGGTATGATCGTTCAATTCTGAAAGTTTTCATGACACACACACAGCACATGGAACTTAATTGTATAACAGTCTTGACATTACTGGAATATATAAAGTACTCTACATTCTACTGGGGTGCATCTTGAATGTTCAGTAGCACTGTTGACTTACCATGGAGTTTTAACACTGTATCAATTTCTTTCAAATTCTTTCAGAAAATATCCTCGTCTCTTCTCTTTTTGAACACTTTATTATTATCAGTTGATGTGTATTACTGTAGCAAACCCTATAAATTTGTCATACTGTACAGTACCCTAAAACCAGTTCACCCCAAACTCTAAATTTGCAGGACAGTACAACTGCAAGATACACTCCTATACAGTTACTGTCTTTATACAGTAGTGGTTTCAGAAATCGGAATTTCAAACTGAGCAGTTCCCTAAATTAAATCTAACAAATTTTCAAAATCAACAAACACATCTTTCAAAATTAAAATACACTTTAAAAATTGGTATGTACCAGGGTTCGTAGGTTTCTTCAAAATTGGAAAAAGCTGTGGTTTTTCCACATTTTTTCCACTTGGAAGAAACAGGTTTTTTTCCAGTTTCTTCCACTCAATATCTTAATAAGAAAAATATTTAATTTGCCACAATGTACAGTGTAAAATTACCTTACACGATCTGCTGGTGTGAACTTTAAGATTACCACACTACAATATCAACTAATTGCATTGCACCTACAGTATTGTACAGTACCACAGCTCATGTATTAGTCAATATGATATTCTACTGTACCCAGAAGCAGAAAGTCGTACAGTACTCAAGGGACTTTTTCAACAGCTTGTGAAGCAAAACTGCAAGACATAGACATGTGGTGACTCAAGGAATGACACATCTTGAGATAGAGAGAAATCAGTGAGTATTGTGTCAATTTATTGTCACAGAGCATCAGCTCAGCGCCTTATTGATGTCTTTGTTCAACTGAACAATTATCCAGTACTAAGCACTAAGTGCAATCTAGGAGAGTGCACTGTAAATGGTATTTTGTACATGCAATGCATGCATACTGTAATTGTGGAGTCCACACAGAGACCTGTCTGGTCGATGATCGTTAACATTTTCGTTCACATTGCTTAAGGTTAAAAAATAATTTTTCACCACCAGACTTACTGCACTATGCAATTCAATACTGTCCGTACATATGGCTGTAACTGCAGGGATGAAATTTAGCGGTCGTCCGGTCGTCCGAGACGACCAAAATTTCTGTAGGACGACCAAAGTTACTACCTCAGGTTGTCCTTCGGACGATCAAATTTTACCCCTGGTCATTTATATTGTGACGCAATGCTTACAACTCAACACTGAGATGCAACCAAAATATTTAACATGCATGAACTCCATTGCAAAACATCTGTTTTGTTTCACAAAAAACCGCCAAAACAACCTGAAATCCATGGTACGTAAAAAGCCAAACAAACAGCCTCAGTGTACAATCATGTTTCAACTGATTTTACTGTACCAGACATGCACATACAGTACACAGCAAGTACCAGATAGATGAATCGCAGTCGAAGAATTCGGTCATATGTGCCACGTGCAAGGAGAGCTGGTATGAATTTTCTAAATAAGGATAGCACCGTTCAAGATTAGTAATGTATCATATTTTGATTTGAAACAGACATTATATTATACAGAAATTTTCTTCTATATGATATATACTTTAGAGCATCAATGATTCTAGATATTAAGTTACAAGTCAGTAGTATAATTTAGCTGTGGAAAGTTTCAACCTGTATATGTCCGTTGTGGAGGGCGACCAAATTTTTGGGAGGACAACCAAATTTTTGCAGCTGGTTGTCCTTGGGACAACCATTTTCAGTTGCTTAAGGATCATCCCTGAACTGACACTTTATACATGGGCAGTATGCTGTTCATGATTTTTAGACCCCAAAATTTTAAATGAAGGTACAGAGGAGGACATGCAGTGGCATGAGTGATAACAATTGTACCACACAGCACAGCACAGTGTTCTGCTGTATTTCTCAATCACAAGTTAATGAGATCTCTATTAACTTACTCTTGTACTGTACAGTACAGTAATTCTCAACCACAGATGTTGGAAATTTGACATGCACTTGGCAGTAAATGGATAAAGCACACACAGTGCACATGCAGTAAGCATGAAATATTGTAGTAACAAATTATGTGTTGCACCAAAGTTCTGTTCATGCACAGTAGTACATGCAGACATCTCAAATCACTGTGAGGAGTGTGATTTCTTGCATACCTCGGTAGAGAATATGGGAACTATGCTAAATCCACCGAAGTTTAATAAAACAGCACACCTACATACTCCTTAATTTCCTCAGGAGTGTGATTTGAAGCACACCTGGAAAATCTCAAACTCAAGGCCATGCAAAGATCCACAGTGCAAGAGCAATTCTGTGCAGTACAGCACTGAATGTATCTTTACAGTGCAACTGCAAAGTACAGTACCTACTGTACTGTCAAAACGTACGGCACCACAAAGACACCACCACTGCCAAAACCATTTCCACTGAGCTGTCACATTCTAAGTCCACCTGGAGTGGGTACAGTAACCTTGTAGGCCTAGTAAAAGAAAGAACTTACAGTAGATGCTGTCACTGAAATGAATAAAAATTCTGAGATATGCAAGTCACATGAACTTACCACTGGTATCGAGATCAGCAGTGCCTAGTGAATATGCAGTACCTACAGTACCTACATGCACAGGTCTACTGTGGAGTATGTACTACTAAGTACTGCGCGTTCACATGTATCCTACTGAGCACAACACATAGCATACGTTTGTGCTTAGTCACTTGGCTGTGATGATTAGATGGCACACTGTACTAAATGCAGATGGGAACAGCCACCATGCGGGGTTGAACTACGCAGTAAGTGTGAGTAAGTGGTAAACTAGTCCATGATTTGAATTCTCTTTTTCATGGTAATGTGCACTCAGCAAGACATCTCCAGACATAATCACATGCAAAATAATGTTAGCCATGCATTGCCATCAATTGATAGCCACACAAGAACTACCCCACCTACTGAGCGAGTTTTTTCATTCAGCTTATCGCTATGAAAAAAAAATGTCAGCAGGCTAAGGAGACAAATGCCTTTCAACTACCACAGCAAATCTACGTAAACTTCATTTACATAGTTACTGTACATTATAGGGCTATTGGCTGAAGTAGGGCTTTTAATTGAAAGAGACACACTGCTACCATCACACATATTGTAGCTGCATAAATCAACTATGAACAACGTAACTGGACACCCTCCTGCACACACAGTACAGTGACAACTAGTTGAGATGATTTGAGTTTTTGAGCACCGCCTACAGTATTAAACTCATGAATAATACAGCAATGGTCGTTAATGGATCAATATTAAAGTGATTGCATGCGTAGGTAAATAATAAACATTCAAATTTCATGTCCGATAGTTTGCTGTGGCTTTTAATTGTTTCATTCAGACAATTTTGGAACACATATAAATAGGTTTTAGGTGGTAAATTCTGCCATACGATTTCAAGTTCTTCCAACATAAGGACACAAAGTGTTGAATACAATAATGTAGTGGTGGACTGTTTTCACTGAAATCAACAGCGTGCTCCCTTGAACTTAGCAAATAGCAAATACTGCATACTACTGTTGAATATTCAGCTGGTCAAAACAACTCCGGATCACTGACACCACAATAAGGTGATCAGTATAGGTTATTTGCAAATACTGTGTAGTGCTTTCTTTCACCAAATACTACAATTCTAGAAACCGACCAAGGAGCGATGACTTGAGTAGTACATTTTGAAACTCCTGTGAGCTCTGTACTGTTGCATATATTCATTAAGAAGGCACTCATAGTAAGAACCATTAATTTTCAAATATGATTTCTGTTTTTCACTGTTTTTTTGCCAACCTCATGGCTTTTCAAATAATGACTGTCATTTTTGTTCATAAAAAGCTGTGGTCCACTCATGAGCAACCTCGCGTGTGCATTTAAAAGTAAAGAAAAACTTCAGATCAAACATAATATTATCTTTTATTTTTCAGTACACACACAATCACTTTAACCGGTAGGTTATTCAGGGCGGCATCCTACTGTACATAGGGGCTGTAGACACAGAGGTGCCATAGTTGCAGGCTACATACAGTACCACCCACAGGCACTAGAAATTCAAGGATGCAATAATTCATAATGTACGTTACAAGCATTTAGTTTAAGCTTTCATGGCCAGACTCATACCATACTACAGTACAGCATACAGTACTGTGACCTTGGGTGACTTTTTGCAAACTCTACAGTAGCTCTTTGTATGTAACTGTACAAGGGGCATAACACCCACATTTTAATACCTAAACTCTAGGAATATTCTATATGCGCAACTTCCACAATATACAGCGCAATTCAACGTGTAGTACTGTGCACTATTTTTACTACATGATGTAGGAAATGTGCAGTATGTTACATCAAGAAGCTGTGATAGTATTCATCTTACAGTACAAAGACATCACGGCCTACAAAAGAAAACAAAATGGTTATAACTGTAAAATGTTTCCAGTTTAATGCCATGCATACTGTATAGTCCATTAGGCTATTTAAAAGAATAAGGTTACTTGGAATCACTGCCATATGCATGTACTGTACAACATGACACACAGTGCAGTGTCTGCTGCTTCCAAAGTCTGTGCCAGCTATCCAAATTTAATACTAACAAGCCATGAATGTACTGTGTCTCCAGCACAGACAGCTGAAGTATATATTACTTTAACATTATTTCCTTGTATTTGATTGATGACACCATGACAGATCTCCGGGTCTTGAGCGCTGTCTAAATTCTAGGTAACTTGTTCCTCAGACAATGTAATGTAATCTGCACATTAATGCCTAAAAAATTATGTTTTTTGGATTTCCTGAAAACCTGAAGATGACAGAGCTACAATTCCCTGAAGGGCAATGATTAATTAACGGTTCAAAATATTAACAATGAAGATCATGTGAGTCACCACAGATTCAAGAACAAAAAATCTTGAGCCTGAGCTATGAACAAGAATTGCACCAGAGTTAAAAAGTACAGATAACTGAAAAAAGAGAAATGTTTCCTGCCAGTTGTCAAAAATTGACCTGAGCTACAGTACTGTACAGTAAATCATGAAACCATGTAAGTCTAGTATCACACACTACATACTACAGTAAGGACTTGAATTACAAAAGCATGAAATGAATACAAAATGTTAGCCCAGAAGATTGTGCTAATATTACTGTACAGTAAAAAGCAAATGAAGAATTTCATTTCCTTTTCTTTCATGCGATGTCACAAGAATACTGTGCAGAATCAGTCATTTCTTGACCTTATACTAAAATTTAACCTACAGATTCAACAAACTTACTGAGGGGGAGGGGGAGACAAAGGGAAATAGAAAAATATAACAGGACCTTGTGGTTTTGTGCAACTAAGGCCAAACTCTTTCATGAAGAGAATTTTTCAAGCCAGCAAGTACTGTATGGCAATACTGTGCAGTGTACACACACTTTCCCATGCATGGTCATGGAGGTAGAAAAATTTGTACTGCACTGTATAGTCACTCTCTTCTTTGACTCTTGATTTGTGCTTGGTTGTTAAAAATCTAATATTTGCTACTGAATATCAGACTTCAAATTCTGCTGGGAATTTATTTATTGGAATTTATGGAAGGGAGCACTACTGTATGTGTGTTGCTAAAGAAAGCCAATCCCAATGAAATCACCCCATGTTCTGTACTTCTGGGGGTTGTGCATTTATCCAAATTCTAGCACTTGCACTGGGTCCAAAATTCAGACCCAGATACGGGGAGTCCATAGTCAAAACATACCCCAAAATATGTCTTTTGTCCAATACTTAGTTGTAAAGTCATAATTTTTGCTTTGAACAATGATCTCCATGTACCTCATATGTACTGTAGGTATGACTTTTTTTTAGATTGGCATATACAGTATATGCTGAATTTTGTCACACGTACAATATACTGTACATTAGAAAAAACATAAGATATGGGTTACAACATCAAGTCCTGACTTGAATGGTCAGATACTATAGGTTCTGTACTTATGGAGGTTGTGCATTTATCCAATTCTAGCATGTAAGCACTAAACAATTCCACTACATGAAGTGTAAATTAATTAGCATTTCATGTCATCCAATGCAAGGGTACCTGAAGAAGTAAAGACAAAATTAACTTCAAAACAAAAGAGATCTCCACTTGGAATGGACCAAATACTTACTTGGAAGAGCCGTGATAAAATCCCTTTGGAGCATAGGTTTTAAATATGAGTTGATTTGTCCATGCTGGTAGTGGCACATGTGAGATATAAGGGTCTGTACAAATTCTAACTGTTCATTTTCTTTCCAGCGGTCAAAATACTTTAAACAAGATTCCTTCTCCTCAACAAAATTTGGTGTTGGATCCTTGTTCTTTGATATAGTCCTTATTTTGGTCTGAAAAAGGAAAATGATAATTTTGTTAATTATGCATTTGAACATAGTTGTTAAATACGTGTACAGCACTTACCACAAACTCAGAAACAGATCCATCATAACTGTTTACTTTTTTGAAACGGTAACAGTTCTGGTAAATTGAGGCAGTACCTGATGGTACTCAGGAATGTGCTTAATTACTGTACCAGTAGTAGTAACAGTCAACCATTGGTACTGAATATCATCGGTACAATGTAAGAGTACACAACTTGAGTGGAAGTAAAGCACAACCCTACTGCAAAGACAATGCCAAAGACGTGGAGAGATTCATGATTCCCATGATCAGGACTAGGCATTTTTGGTTAAACATTACACTTTTGAAAATAATTATAAAACAAAATTCCGTGCGGCGTCAAGAAAGCATGCAGAAGGATGGATGAGAATTTTTTATATTGACTTAGCCTTACATAAATAGAGAAAAGGCAACAACAATATGGGTTGTTCATTAGGTTAACATGGCACATGACATGTCAGTGGAGTTTGCACACAACTCGTTCACAGTGGATGAACTGAGAAAGTACTGGTAAATATTTCATATGACCTGCAGCTTGCCCATATTTTTAAAATACTGTGATGTTAAGTCTACAACATCCCTGATTTTCCCTATCCATTGTGACTGAGCAAAAAACTCAGGAGTTGCCTACTCCTGTGTGTGTTGATATTATATGTTAAGCATAGGCCACACAGTAGACTGTGGCATCATGACAAAATTACAAATCAGGGGGAATTTGTATTCACCAGTATTAGCCTATGGACCATGAGAAAAAAGTATGGGTAACTATATGATGCACAAATGCAGGGACACTCTTCAACTATTCATTGCATCTAGATGTGTGGATGTGATCTTAATGGGAATCACCTCCTGCTGTTACAAAAAGCTTCTACAATTTCTGCACAAGACCCTCATGGCGCCATCATTATCTCGGTATTAAGTTTTACTCTGCATCCGTGCATCCATGCGTCCATCCAGGGGATGCTTGGAATGGTGTTTAATTTTTTAGATATAGTTACGCATAACATCAATGGTCTTATCCTGGTAGCCAAGTTACTACCGGTATTCACAGTACCGGTATTGGCACTACGGATGTCTCACCTGTTTATGGGTAGTAACGGTACTTTCGAAACGTTCCTGGTACCTCTGAAACTTATCAAAACCAGCACAGTCTCAAACAAATATTATTCTTCAAATAGAGCTTTAATACTTACATAGCAACATCAACACGGACCAAAAATAACTTCTACATCCAATTCAAAACATCGAACTACGAACTACGTACGATCGTACTACGATCACAACACATAATCGATAAACTGCATGGCGAAGCATGGGCCCCTCTACAAACAAAAGTCGCATCCCCCCGTGTCACGAGTTGTGATTGGCTGATTAACATCGATCCAATCATCGTACTTTTTATAGATTTCCTGTTGTTTTTCAGCTTCAGAACAGGGGGACTACATAGGCATCGATACAGTGTTGATTTGTTTTAAATCTTAACAAACATGTTTTCAAGTTGGGATGAGAAATCCTCACAAACTAATGAGTCATCAAGTTTTACCTTTACTAAAAGCAACCTTTTCTTGCCAATATTCTGTCAGTGCTACATGCAAATGCGGCGACTTTCAGTTAGAGTACAGTATAAAAGTATCCTGCAAAGCAGACGCTAATTCCTGGAGTGTCTGTTCAGCAGAACTCAACTAGCAAAATGCATGGTTGTTTTTATTAATCCTACTACTGCAACTGTCCTTCCTGAAAAAAAAGGTAACTTGGCAGGGCTACCTCATTTGTGGCAAGACAACCAATTTTCACAAAATGGTGGTCCACTGGTTGTCCTTCAGACTACCACTCAAATTCCTTAAAATTACACAATGAAAGACATGAATACAAGTCACTGCATTACTACGGCAATATATAGGGCTGGGAACTGCTTGTTTTTATCACTTTGAGCAAGTGGAAAGAATATCAGCATGTTATAAAATTACAGCAATCCTCTCAAACTTTTGGCTTCCATCCCTGCATTTACCCGAGAATGCTTGGAACAGACTAGGCTTACAAATTTATTGAAACATTTCAGTTCGACTCCACATCCACGCATCCACCCATGAAATACTTGCAGCTGACTTAGACAAAATACAAACTCTTCCACAAATACAGACTGTTACAGATACAGATCTTCCTATCATGGATATCCATGCTGCAATCAACAATGTGTTGACTGTTGTCCTCAAATTTAGAAATAATATAATAACAAAAAGTTCTTCCTCTTTTATGCATAAAAACACTCTACAGTAGCTTTAAATTAAAAGCATCCATACTGGAGAACTTCAAACCTTAGAATCATGGAATAATATAAAACCTCTGAAGTACAGTAGGCAGGTATATGTGTGCATGCGGCGCGTAGGCCAAAATCCAATCATGTAAACAATGATCCCTATTCAATCCCATAATTCATCAGTGCAGTGCGTGAAGCTTGCATTGCGCCCATTAGCAATATAGCCTCTTGATGTTTCAACTTTGCATTGTCACATATGGATGATTTGATACAACCCTCCACTGACCAGTGGCTCTGTATCAAGGATTCCTAATTAGTCAGGCCTATCCCCAAATCTAATGGCAGATGGGGGAGTCCAGCAAGACTCATCATCATCATCATCATAAATAGTACATTGTTGGCCTCAGGCCATTTCATCACAGCAAATAAAATCAGTAAATGTCAGCTTCCTAGTAAAAATAAAGTTCGCTTTGCCTCCAAACTCGGTCGAAGCTATATTTGAATCCATTTCAAGATGGTGCATTGACAACATGCACTGGGCGGGAGTTCCACACGCCTATATTTCGCTGAGTAAAAAATCTCTGTTTAACATTTTTATTACAACCAGGCTTGAGAATCTTAAAAGAATGCCCGGATCTTGTCCCATATCTTGCCGGTTTGTATAGACCAGACTGTTCCATTATATAATAGGTGAATAGAATGTTGTGTATAGGTATGAAGTGAGTATGTAGTGTATAGTACGTAAGTTGCATCGAAACAGACAAACGTAGATCGATAACGGTGAATGAACCATTGCGACCATCGGTCATCAAGTACCCAGGTAAACTGGGTGAAAGATGCAACTCAAGATGCATAATGCGGGGCACCCTATCGATCGATACTGCGTCATCAACTGCCCAGTTAAACGGGGTGAAAGGCATTGACAATGCCTGCATACGGTAGCAATGAAAATCAATATTGCCCATTAAACTCTCACTAAAATGTATTCCGCACTGTACTGTAGTTCACTGTAGTAAGCCTTTGCCGTTTACCTTACAAATGCGACACGCAAAAGTAAATTTTAACTTAGAGGTCAGAGTTAATGTAGAAGAGTTATGGTAGAAATATAATGGAAGAGTTTAGAGTTATGGTAGAAATATAATGGAAGAGTTTAGAGTTATGGTAGAAATATAATGGAAGAGTTTAGCATTATATCAGCTGATTTTACACATATACCCACCTTTTTGAGTGCTTTTGTTGTCATTCCATTTGTGGTATGATCAATAGTATTCCTCCAGGGTGTGGACCGAGAAGAGAGGAGAGGGTTATGGAAGCCACTTCTACCTCACAGTTTATTTACAATTATCTTATTAATAATTTTACTTGCCAGAGCTTCAGTAACCTCACAGATCTTGATTGGCATAATATTTTTGAAAAGAATGACAAAAAAAAAACACTACCTGCAGTTTTATACATCGAATTGTAGCTACTGTTAAGCTTTCACGTATGAAAAACTATATTTATAGAAGTAAATGCAAGGAGGTGCAACTCTCAGTTCAAGAATTTCTGTACAAGTTTAAGTTTGTAATTAATCTAGAAAGGTTTAATGCAAAGAGAAAATCTATTACATAAAAAAAAGGAGATCAGTTATCATGATTTATGTGATGCTTTTCATGACTATATTGATACTTGTATTTGTATACCTGTATTTGTATAATTTTTTGTTCCATAATTCTTGTAATTGCTTTTGTGCGATCAGAAATACTATATATGTCAATGTGTGTATGAATATTTCTGGAATAAAAAGAAGGAAAAGAAGAGGTCAGAGTTTTAAAAAAAAAAAAGGAAAAGCTGGAAAATTAGTTTATATGGTACTAAGATTATTGGTTCTAACCTGCTATTATATATTTCAACGTTTTAATTATATATTGAACAATATCTTTTTGGAAGACAAGTTAATCTCTCAAAGAAAGACTCAGTTTGCTTTTTTTTTATAATTTAGTCCCAAATCATTTGTTGGAAAGAAGGTATTTCTCGTAAACGAGTTAAAAAGTATAATGAAATCTGCCACTGCCTGAGCTATAGACGTAATTTTGATTATTAATAAACTTTTTCGTACGATATCTCCATTTAACAGAAGACATTTTTTTTTACATTGAGAATAACTTTACAGTTGTTTGACGTAAATAAACGATTGCAAATAAATAAATAAATTGTTTAATAATTATGGAATGAAGACAGTCGAAAAGTCGTGTCGTACGCTCTTGTCCTATTTTCTTTCGTTCCTTCATATTTTTTTTTTCTGCAATTTTCTTGATTCAGTATTTAAGCTATAACTAAGTAATGTCATGGGACAAAATTACACCATCAGTAACTTTACTAAGTGATAAGATAATAATATTAAAGAAGTAAGTTTAACAAAATATTAATGGAACGAGTAAAAAATGTGTCAATGCTTGCAAGATATTTACTTGATACAAATGCAGAGATAAAAAAAGGAAAGATTTGGAGGCTCAGTTTATTACAATAGATGCCGGCATGCCAAAGGGGTAAAGAGTAATTAGTATGTTTTTGGTGCGGTTAGTGTCACCTTCCTATCACAATATACGTCGGCATATTCAAGACTATTAGTGACAATAGGAGTAATCGGATTAGTGTTATAGACTACTAAACATTTAAAAATCGGCATGATCAATTGTAATGGTGAAGAGTTGTAACCAAATAATTTTAATCAGGATTAGTGATAAGCCTGCATGTTTTCGGCACACATCAGTGGGATTAAAAAAGACTACGGCCTGTCACTTATGATTTGAATAGATGGGATAGTTGTCAGTTTGGATTACTTTTACTTATATCATCAACCGAATAAAAACCCTCCAAGAAAGCAGAATCTCATCACTTGTGATTGAACATCTCAAGAAGAAACCATGGACATCGTCAAACAAGTTGGCAACCTTCGCTTCGAAGACATGGAAGACCATGTGGAATTTCTCCGAGAAAAGCATCTGCTGAAGAGAAGACTAAGCTGTCCATCCCGGGAGCATCATTCATTCCGACCAGTGGCGGGCCTATGCTGGAATAAATCAACAACTGGGGTTTCAACATAGCACTGTCAACCACTCCCTTCATTTCGTCGACCCACTGACAGGTGTACACACACAGGCCATCGAGAGTTACTGGGCGAAGACCAAGGCCAGCATGAAGAAGACCATGGGGATGAGGAGGGAGCACCTGCCGACGTACCTGGACGAGCAGATGTGGCGAAAGCGGTATACTGGCGATCCGTTCCAGCACATCATGGACCATATCGCTGAGCAGTACCCGGTGTGAACCAAGCACAAATTTACAACGGCCCCTTTTAGGGCCAATCTTTCAGAAAGAGCTGGTCTCTTCCTCTTAAAACATGCAACTTTCTCCTAAAACATGCAAACCTCTAAAACATGCGAATTTCTGTCTTTCCGTTCGTTTTCTTGAGTAAAATCTGGATTTGTTTACAAAAAAAAAAATCTTGAATGCAAAAAGAAAGACAAGATAAAAAGAAAAGTTTTTCCATTTATTTTCTTGTGTAAAATCTGAATTTGTTAACCAAAAAAAAAGAAAGATCTTGAATGCAAAAAGAAAGACAAGATAAAAAGAAAAGTCTTTCCATTTATTTTCTTGTGTAAAACACACACAGAAAATGGGGATACTCTTGAATTAAGATTGCAAGCGTGCAAACACAAACACACAACACACTATATATTAATGCAATTCATTTCTCTATTTATAAAATAATAATGAGACGATGAGTGTTCTTTTCCATGACAAACAACAAAAGCAAACCCTGTGCCAACCTGTCATCCTCAGTTAATTTAAGTGAGTCTACTGTAAATAGTTTATCGAATTCTTGGCGCACAGACTGTAAGTACTTGTCCTTATTTGTTTACATTCAGAACACTTTGAAGGTTACTTTGTCACTCTTGACATCAATAGACTGCACGCTCGGCATGACAAGCGATTCATCTCTACACAACATACGTAATTCCATTCTATTCACCTATTATATAATGGAACAGTCTGGTCTGTACAAACCGGCAAGATATGGGACAAGATCCGAATGCCCACGCGTATGGAAATCCACAGCCCTATAAAAAAGCTGATTCACAACCATAGTACCATTCAAATATTCATACAAATAAATCAAGGCAAATTCAAATTGCATAATATATAGGAAAGGATAGGAAAGTTCTCTAAGACCAGGAACCCATTTGGTAGGACATCTCTGAACAGTGAACAGACTCAATATCCTTCTAAAGAATGGAGAACAGGCAGGAATACCATACTCTAAAACAGGACGCACCATAGATTTGTACAACAAAATAATGGTGAACTATCCAAAAAATTCTTATAATTGTACACAAAACGCCATTGGCAACAATACCAGAAATATGTTCACAAAAGGCTCATACTACTTGTTGAGCACTACAGGATTAATCCCCTTCCTTACTAGTCTAGGCGGTTGTGGCGCATTTTATTTTCGGATGCACAAAACCAGGGCAGGGGCCACACAATGGGTTGGCCTAGGCCTAACTTAACCCTAAAATGGGGAATGTCGAATGTTGTTTCACTGATGTCCTTCGCCTACTAGCCTTGTCTGTATTCAGACCCACTGGCTGCCTTTATCCTAAGGCTTCAGTACGAAACGCCTAGGCCTAGTGGCACTTTAATTTCAGAACCTTTCGTATTCGTACTAATACTAGTTAGTAGTTACTACCACACTAGGCTAATGTTGAAGTTGTGTAGGCCTCGGTCCTAACGAATGAACGTTAGGCCGTAAGACTGAACAGTGAACTGTTTTGTTACTGTTGTTAGTGTTACTAATGAACTTAGCCTACTGTCTAGCCTCCTAGTCCTATTCACTCGGTGCACAAAACAAATGCGACAGAAAATACGTGGAAGTTGGACAACTTAACAGCGAACAGAACGAGACTACAAGAATCATCCTCACCATTTCATCTGGTATCGTATCTTCATTCATAGTACTGGTGTCCATCTTCTCGGGAAACATTGGTAATTTTCGGGGAGATTAATACAAAACAAACTGTGGCAATCTTGGGCAGCGCTCGTCTTCGTTCTCAAGTTAGGCTAGTCCAACACACTTGCTACACAAACGTAAATTTTGTACAAGAACGTACGTGAATTCGTTCAGACACTATCCCATCGGATCGATATTAGTGACGATCAATAAGGTCGCTAGTTTACAACATTATTCATGTTTGTGTCAGTTTTCATCTTTAAAATACACACAGAATTTGTTTTTACACCTACAAAAGAAATTTACCTCCAACTTTGTTAATGCTAAAATAAAATGAAGCAACTTTAGATGATGTAAAAGTCACTTCTCGTCACAATCCTACTGTGCACAATCAATTCTCTACTGGGTAACGTAATGGTGCTTCGTTATGCATGACGTCACACACCAACTGATTGTATCAATACACAAAGAAGCAAAGGTCAGTCAAGAACTTACTCAAATCAGGTGAGTCACTCATATGTGTAAAATGGTGGCTCCCGTATTCTGGGAATTTCCCAGTACTAGGAATTAACCCATTGCCAAGGAAACAACCGAGAGGATATGCATTCAGAGAGCTTTTACCACTCCCCGATGTATCTAGTTTTCGATTTGATGAGCAATTCCAAGCACTGAATCTTTTTGTTTGGGGTCGGGGGCCTGTCTTTAGCTGTTGAAATTTACGGGTCTGAGCAGGGAGGTGTGATGTGAACTTAGGATTTGAATCGCACCGAGTCCCTGATCCGAGTAAATATAGTTTAAGAACCGGAAGTAATAAAGTCATTTGTGCTATTGCTTTGCTGCATATACCTGTCTTTTTCCCCTGTATTCACCCGATGAGGTTACTGTAGCATAACCTGCAAAAGAACTGAACATGGACTGGTGTGCTGAAACCATGGAATAATCTTTCTGAAGCGGCAGTCTCAGCTACCACCATCACTAGATTTTAAAACCTGCATTAGCCAGCACAGCAGCGGATCGTCAAGAGAGCAAGTTTCCTCTCCGCCATGGACGTCAATTCTGGGGGGGGGGGGGGGGGACACGTCCACCCACATTTTTATAGGAGGGAGACATAATGTCAAATGTCCCCGGCAACATTTTGTAAAGAGAAATGTTTTGGCTCACTTTTTGAATGGTAGGGGGGCATTGTTACAAATATCGCCCACAGTTTTGGTGAGTGACTGATGTAATCACTGGCTGTGTGACCATCATGTAGTTTCGGTGTTCATGTACCGACGTTAGACTCGTGCATCTACACATCGGAAAATCCAACATCCGTGCGCTTCGCGCGCAGTGGTTTCTCTGCCACCTTATGTCAATGGACAACAGAGGGTAAGGGATTCATGCATGTTCCTTCCCCATAAATACATCGACAAAATTTCAAATTATTCGAAAAATGAGAACCTAGGTAAAAATTCTGTTTGTGAATGATGAATTGTAGATACTCTGAGGAGTCGCGACCGAGGAAGGTTCCCAGCCTCACCAAAAATAAGTCAGAGCCACGATAGTCGGAAAATCTAAACAAGCCTGAACGTCTATCAGTCCATTTCAAATAACATAACATAACAAGTTTTTAAGGGCAAAGGAGGGCAAAAGCCCCATAAGATCCCCTGTAATCCAAACCCAGGAGTGAAGATAGTCAGAAAGTCTGAGATGCCAGTTAGAACTTTTCATATCTCAGTCTAGCACATTTCAAAAAGAAGACAAGTATTGCACAGGATTGCATCTCACTTTTGGGGTAGTGACACCTCTTCCCAGGCTTACAACCCTCTCACAGATCTAGACCTACCATCACTCTTCTCATGCTTCTCCATCTATGAAAATACTATTGTATGGCATCATTTTCAATGTGACTGTCATTTTCAAACCTTTTCGGTACAAGAACGAGTTCTACTTTGTCATGCAATTATTGACGGTTGTAGCAAACTAATAAATAACTGTAACGAGAGTAAAAAATATTGGCATAACTTTTCTGAAACCATCATTTCTCGAAAATTACGATGGCATAAATTCTAGATAAGAGCAATCGCATTTCGTACTAGTTTCGAATAGAATGATGTTTTTCTTATTATTTGAGAAATTGCAGACATGAGAGTCCTATTTGAAGGCCGGGTACATGAAGTCCAGATCACGTGGAATGCGCCATTCCAACCATCTGGGGGGGGGGGGGGTTGTAAAGCCCAAACTTTTCAGGTACGCCAACCGATGGTGACACTCCGTTTAGATAGTCCTGCCCAAAGCCTAGTGCCTATGATTTTGCCCTCAGGCCACGTCCCCACCCCTCTTGAAAACCCTGGATAGGCGCCTCATATGTGGTATCCGTGACGGATAAGCAAAATATGCCCACAATTATTAGATCTTGTCGTTGCTATGGTAATTTCTGTTTACATTCTATTCACATTCATCTTCCGCCTAACCGATGAAGGATTTTTATTTCGAAATTTCGCTGAGGGTTTTGAACGACTCTCCATGAGACGTTTTCTGGAAATTCCCATCTCTGCATTTTTTGTAGATGCGTCAACTCATTGTAGCTCTCCGCTGAGACAGTAATTAGTAACAACATTAGTAACATTTTTCACAGATTGATATTTTTTTTTTACGTGAATTGAAGAATTGCAGACATGATATTCCTATTTCAACGCTGGGTATATGCAGCTTAGGACGGTCGAGAAATGCCACTTCCGGCCATCTGGGAGATTTAAAAAAAAAGCCAAAAATTTTACTTGTCCGCTCCGCAATGGTGGCCCTCCCCTAGATAGTCCTGTCACACATGCCCTCAGGCCAGCCTCCGTCCCCGGTTCAAATACCTGGACTGACTGTTAATCATCAAATTGATCATTTTTCGTAAAATCGGCAATCATTCAAATTTAATCATTTCAAACCAGTCCGTAAACTGACCTACACATGTCCCCCCACATTTCAATTTGGATTGACTCCCCTGCCTATCCGCTACGAGGTTATGCTATTTAGAGTAAGCTCATCAGGTGAATACAGGTGAATAATACAAGCAAAGCAGCAAAGGGTCTTTCTGACAGCTGAATCACATTTAAATTGACCGGACTCACGTGACTTGCTATTGTTTCAAGTTGCACTCAGAGCAAGAATGAAAATAAGGTAAATGCACCGCTACTTTACTCTCAGTGATCGGTAAGCTATTAAAGACGATCAGGAAGTGAAGAGGGACAATCATAGAGGACTTCAGAAGATGTCGTAGGCTTATTCCATTGTTCTGTAGACAAAATTAAAATAAGGTAATAATTTGCCTCCCAGGTCGATCCTTATTACTCGGTGACAGATTTGATATGAAGGAAAAAGTGCATTTTCCTCCTCAATTACCCCCCCCCCCCCCGCCTCCCCTCAAGAAAGTAATAAAATCCGTTGTGTTTTAGTCCTCCTGACATTAGTTTAACCACAAAACTGAGTAAGTGAAACCGTGACCACTGGAATCTCCACTCCCTTACATTTACAGTATGTAACAAAGGAATAACTACTCGTTGCCGTTACCTTTTGTCCATCATAGATCAAAGTGGGCATGGATCATGGGGGGGGGGGGGGGGGAAACGCGATTTTGGCGATTTTTTGGTAAAAGTACCCCTTCCCCTCCGTCTTTGGGGGTAGATCTATGCCCTTTGAAATCAGTTCGCAGTACGAAAGCCAAATACTACTTTAAAAACATGCAGTCTGACTGCTGCTCCGTAGAGTTACCAGTGAGAAAAGTTAAATTAACGGCAACGCGTCATCATAAAACATAAACGGATACGGTGGTTACAATTGGTTCAGCTATATTTAGTGGAATTACTCATTTTTAACACAACCAAAAGTGGCAGAATGGTAAAGGCACGCTGATGAATATCACCGTAAAGTTACATCATGGAGGTTTTGGTTACATCCATTTTTAGCATGTTTGTTCCTTGATCGGCTGATGATGCGCCCATGCTATCTGGTATAATCTTCTCAACAGTTGGCATGCACTGAACACTAAACCTTTTATATTCAGCCAGGTTGCCGGCCTCTGCCGCTGACTCATCCCGTCTTGTTAGTTGATTGCCTCTTATCGGTGGGTTAAAAAAAATAATAAACAGTGCCTGAGCAAACAGCACCGGCCATTCAGGCAAAAATCCCCCACTTGGTTGATTATTTTGCAGTGAGATTATAACAGAACACCAGGATGTGGTATTGCAGAATGGTGCGACCTGCTCCGTAGATTATCAGCGTATCACTTATGTCACAAATGCCATATCTGTGTAAAGTCAGTCGGTTGTGTGCATGTCTCACTTATCAGCCCCTGACTGGGTCGCGTGTATTTGCTCCAAATTCGGGTGGCCAAATCAAAATGATAAACAAATAACTCAAACCCAGTAGCAGTCAGATGCAAACGTAGGTCCGTCATGTTATAATACATCAACTTTGCAACTCCTCAAAAGAGATAAAATTTAGAATATAGTGCATTGGTCAAACCACGTTACAATGTACTAGGAATTTCACCTATAGAAGATATGCATGGTAATTACAGGTGACGGGCTTTAAATATTACCCCATGCAAATATCTTTCCGGTGCATAACCTGTAACAGAGTAAACTTTCTAAAAGTATCGGAGGGAGCCAGTCAAATTGCAAGTACCAATGCGATATATATATGTCACATTGTGCAATCTTCCTTCCATATCTCAACTACGGGGAAATCCTTTCAAATCTAAGTTACTCCATTAATCTTATAACAGAAAGATAATGCTTCGTTTTGCATGAGATAAAAATAAAAACCCTAACATTAGCACAAGTAATCGATTTCAATACCGGTTTCTAAATGTATAAAGGCGTACAAAGTTGTATAGGCAAACTATATGTGAAAAGCATTATTTGTGTGTAGTATATAACAGTATAATAACATTACTTCAAGTTCAAACCCAGTAAAGCTTGTAGGAATAAGGAAAAAAAAGTAGTGTATCTCCAGCTCATGAGTCAATTTCTGGAATACACGTGATGAGAGTTTTAAAAAGTGAACCCGTTGAGGTATCGAAAGCTATTCATCTCACCGTGGTTGTCGATTAACTTATTGGTCTCTTTATTTGGCAATTTAAAAAGATTTTGAAAGAGTGTAGTAACCACGAATATTTTTCTATTCTGTATGTTTTTTTTGCCTTTCTTACCTGAACTTCCTTTTTTTTCTGATTTTTTATACCCTTTCCTTCTCAATAGATGTCTTCGTCTTGTACCTGTATTAATTCAGTGGATTTGCAATTTTCTTCCGTCTAATTTCCTTCCAATATATGTTGCAATTTATTTATGTTGTGGAAAATAGTTTTTTATACTTTTGTTTTCTGTTTTTCCAGCATTTACATTATGGTACTAATCTAGAATGTATTCTATATAAATATTTAACCTTTTAATACAGTCTTTTAGGTAGCATGTAATTCTATTTGATTGGAGTAAAGTAACATGTCATTATCACAAAAATTATGCAATGGGTCCATTTTGATTTAGATTGCCCTTTAAGGCATGCTGTCTGGAATGACGTACAGGAGACAGTTATTGTCATTGACGTTTTAGTGTTTCACTTTAGGTAGTGGGGTCTTCGGATGGTAGTCATATCCTTGTCGCTCTACACGTAAATCGACCATAGGAGGGCCTTAGGCCCTTTGAACTGCGGTTCGGAGTAATCACAGGCAGAAATGTGCTATCATTGATATGATGCGAATGTGTAACAGTTCTATCTAGAAAAGTAAAATCCTTGTTTTTGTTCATATGAGACTTCACATATTGGGTGGGCCCTTTGAAGTTGCTGTTTAGCGCCCCGTAAAGAATAAAGTTGCTGTCATCATTTTTCAGTATTCTACCTCACACAGTTTAACAATTCGTCATTTTTTGTCATTATCTCTCGTTATGTGAATTTAAGCATTTTTGGGCCCATATTTTAGATGCCACGGGACAGCCGTACGTGATGGAATCCGAGGCAGCACAACCGTCCTCTTCTATATTAGACACATCGTAACACCATCAGACCATCGAACCGCCTTTTACCTCTTTTCATTTGATAAAATCGATCAGACTAGAGACGACCTAGTATAGTTCTTTAAGTGTTTCAGTCTTGACAGATTGCTGAAGGAGAATTGAAGAGAGAGAGAGAGAGCTAGAGAGCCCGCACTTTTATTTCTCTGCACATGATCTTCCCGCATGTATCCATACGTCACGTTGTGCCTCCGTCTGTATAAGGACCAGAGGCTTCAAGTTACTTTTCAAACGAGTTTCAGCTGAGGAAATACGAGGACGCCTTCTTGGGCTCATCACGGTCTCTATATGCCATGGCGATCTTTGATGATGCCGGCGGGATTCTCTTTGAGGGTAACGAGGCAGGGATAAACTAATCAATCCTAGTGCGAGTCCAAACCTGCCCATGGGACTCATCATGCTGCCAGCCATTTAATGAAACGTCCTCGCAGGACGGGCGAGATTCTATTCCCCAGTCTTATTTATCCATTTTTGAGAAGGCTGAGAGGAGTGGAGGACTTGCCCAGCTCGGTAGCGAGAAAGCTGAGGCGGAAGAGACGGAATTTACAGCTGAAACCCAAACTGCTGAAATCGAAAAAAAAAAAAAAAATCGGAGAAAAAAAAATCAGTGTGTACTGTCACGGCAAACCAAAAGCTTTGTTGAACAAGCTGTTTTGAGTCTTTCCAAAAATTTCCAAGTGGTTCCATTGGAATTTGAGCCGGGATCTATACATTGAAAGACGGACACTAAGCAAGCTAAGCCTCCACCTAATATCAGTGGCGCGGCCAAGGGAAGGAGGTGTGACCACTTCATAGACTAGGGAAACCAGCCACCCCCGGCACGCAACTGAAATTTGGATTGTAGTTAAGGGGCATTGATCTCCTGTTGACGGGAATGCATGTAGTCTTCAACCGACAAGCTGAACTTCGCACAGAAACTTCGCTGAGAAACAAGTTGAACTTCGCTCAGTGATAGATGCAATTCGCTGCAGGTCGGTACCAGAATGTGGCATGCTCTCCCTGCAACATTTTAAGACCAGCATTTCAGTCGATGCTTTTAGAGAAAAAAGTAAGACGTTTGTCTTCAATAGGACTTGACTTCACTTTGAATGGTTTTAATTTTTTTTTATTCTTATCGATATTCTTTGAAAAGCGCTTTAATGTTGGGCGTTGTATAAAATGTTTTCACTGATACTTGTAGCAGAGTATTTAAGTACCAGGTTTCGCACTCTAGATTGAAACTATTTTCACGAACAACCTGGCGAACGTTACGGGCGAATAACCTCCATTATGTGCACGCATCTATTCCCTTAACTTTTATTCTTAGTAACGATCACTTATTGGCACTAATCCGTTTTATTCTCTGGAACTTATTGCCAGATTATTAAATTCCTTTTATTTATGACAACTAAAGGCAGTAATGTGAGTTTTCGTCAGATGACGAGGATCGGCTCCATTTCACGAAACACACGTTGATTCGAACTGAATGTCGGAGGCTGAACATCGGTCCTAGCACTGGCGCCGACCGCCGCGGGAAGGGGATATCTAGGGACCGGAATCATACTTTGACCCCAAAATAAATTAACATGAAAACCTGTATTTAAGAGATATTTGTTCGTGTGTGTGTGTGCCCTTGTTTACGGGTGGGATCGAGGACCGAAACAAAAATTTTAGGTCCTCTGTAGAAAATTCAATAGATTTCTTCGGTCCTCTCAGGGATGAGAAAGAAAAAACAAAAGAGAAGCACAATGAGATCCTCAGAATGAATGGAAAACAAAGCGGTGTGTGTGTGTGGGAGGCGGATTAGGGCGTAAAACAAGAAAAGAAAACAAGCGGGGGTATGTAAGGTTTATTCGGGTGCGATTCAAAATTCAAATGATTATAAAATGCTATTTCTGGTAATCTGGTAGATGTGTGCGGCACCCACACACACACAAAAGTCGCCCACCAGCCGACGGTGCTCTCCGTAAATGTCCTATCATAGACGTAAACAATATGTGCCCCAAACATTAGACCATGTCGGCACCCTGGATCCTATCCATCCATAACCCCGTCGTTACAGATTTACATACAGGCTACGCCCTGTAAGTATAGGTCTGACTGAGAGCAGAGGTAATATTTAAATTTAGGGATATGATATTAATTGCATGGATGAAACTGAATCTATATGGAAAATGAGTTTTTCTCATGCCATCCCGTCCTAGCGTGTAAATTGTTACCTTGCCAACGTGTTTTATACGTTTCTGGTAGGTCGTGTACTCCTTATACAGATCTGAACATCTTAATAAATTATTTCCTCACATGGTCCCGTCCGGTAGTCAGTCCAACAAACGATAATTTTTGGATGGTATATTTTTATGATAAGTGTTACGTGATTATTGACGTAATGTAGTTTTGTTACAAATAAAATCTTACTTGGAGTTATTGAAAATTCGGTTCGCATGATTGCCTAAAGTCTATTCACGTGTAGCCAACGTAGGCCGTATATGCGCCTACCAGCCAGTGTATACCGCCAGTTTCACCTGCAATACTGAGAGCGGTATTTACATATTACATCCTAACTCCCTGATCCAACGACCATGATGAACTACGCTACACTTTAACGCTACACTTTAAAGATGACGTCGTAATGTAAGCGCCCTCTGTTTGTAAGGCGTGACAACACAGTAGGCTACATGTTACTAGCATAATTTAAAACTCCTGGAACATCGGGGAAGGTAGATTTGCTTATATATTTCACAATTGAGTAAGAATATTGTCTTTATAGTAAAGGCACTTTAAAGCCCCAAGGTTTGTAACTCCTTAAATATTTCAAACAAGGAAAGGTCTTTGTTTCATTTCTCCACGGTCCTCTTTGTGAAATGATATGATGGATAGCGAAGGAGTTTCCCGTGTTATCCCCCCAACCAAGCCCTGCATACACCAATGTAATGTTTATCTGCCAAGTATTAAACAAATCAAATGACTCAGCCGGATCGATATCCATGATCCTGTTACTGTTAGGGGAGCTACTATTGGTCCATTTGAGAATTGCACGTGGGAGGCCAGAAAGGGGGGGGGGGGGTGGAGTTACACAGAGTCAGAGGGAATCACTCAAACACGTCAGTTTATTTCGTCGCTAGACCAAAGAAAACAGGCTGTCAAAATGACATTTATGTAATCGTGGGAATGTGTAGTGACCTTCCAAATTTTTGTTGTCGTAATTATTCATTCTTCAAGTAATGAAGTTTTGACTTAAGCTTTCTGACTTTCTAGACCAAAAATAATGAATTCTTGGTTGCTTGATGATTTTCACATCATCTCCACTTCAACTTGTATTCATCAACATACCAATAACATAAACACCTAAGACTCCTGACACATTCTAAATTAAGCATCACCTCAGGTGAAATTTTCTGGTTGATGTACATTCAATTTTCAAGTCTTCAGTGGCATCCTGACTTTGGCAGACTTGCCATCTCTCACCGCATCTCATGGTTTCAGATATCGAATCACTGTGAAAATGCCAGATCTCACTCTGAAAATTACTTGATGTAACATGAGATATTTCCTTCTTTACATCAAGATTAATAAAGTCCATTGCTGTTTCATGTTGTGACTGAATTGCAGGAATATCTAGTTAATATCACTTAACACTGTGATTTTATATGTAATCTAATTAACCTAAGTCCGTAAATTTCTCTATGTTTTCTTTTCCATTCTCTTTTCCTTTTCAGGGAGTCCACCACATTGTTAAGCCTCTTGTGTCTTTTCTTTTTGTTTTTTTTTGGGGGGGGGCTTCCTTTTACATTTATACATATTCTGGTGATAAATCAAATAAATTTCAATTCAACTCAATTCAAAGTACCTCTCAGATTGCAGGAAATTGCACTAAATTTTCTTGAGCTCTTTCTTCAGCTAAAGTTTGATTTCTAGAACTGGAACACAGGTTAAAATCTTACACTTTCACCAAGAATGGCATGGCTCTTTTTCTTTAATTTCAAGTTACAAAAGTGTGTGTGTGTGGAAGGAGCGTGGGAGGATGTGTTATTGTCCGCCTCCTCTCAAAAAGAGGAAACATGCTCCCCTCTTCCCCACCGAATCAAGGCCCATGGACTTATTCAGTGTGGTTAATGCTATAACCAGGTAACACCTTACTTTTCTGACAATTACGAAAAAATTGGTCATGTTTGCGATTAGCAAGCATTAAATCATTCTAGCCATGTCATATCAAAGGTTTGGCAGGACAATATGGATCAGTTCAGTCACTGGTTAAGAACAATAATAAGGACGTTATTGTCGTGGTCATTAACATAACAATCACTTCGTTAACTTTAAATGGAAACATAAAAACACTAAGGATGAACTGACAAATATATGTAAAAGTGGAGCTTTCAAATGGCAGGTTTTGTATTGAGTAAATGTTAATGCATACAGAAACATTTCCTTGGTATGATAACTGTGTAATAAAATAAATATAGAAAAATGAATTGCACATTAGAATGTGACTGAGCTTGTTGACATGTCCCACTATATAAATTACTAGACCTGCCCTTTGCAAGGACTGGCACTGCTTTTGTGACTACATTCCACAGCTTAAAGCTTTAACATAGCAGAGGAACCTTAATCTATGATAAGTATCTCAGAATTCAAGAAGAAGGATCTAATTTGTTATCATCTGAACCAAATGAAAGCATTTAAACCTACTGATGAGGCTGCATGGACAAGAGAGCTCTGACGTAAAAAATACAACATAGCAAGCCTCTGCGGGTTACTTTCTACATGGCTATGATAGGAAAAACGAACAGCAGCATTCTATGCACAGTATCACATTATTATGTGTTATATGCCTACACTGAGTTCTGTCAATAGCATACAGTAGGTTGGCAATTAAAATTCTAGCTTGAAAATATCCAGACCGAAAATCATGTCGTGTTGTCAAAGTTTTGTGGCATACTTGATATCTTTCCCTTTATGCATCCCTTGTGTAACTTTCAGCATTGGAACATGTGGAATAAAAGCTGTCAAGTATTTAAAGACAAAGACTCATTACCCCAAACAGTTTCAGTTCTCCCAACCACTTATGTCTAGTCCCTCCCACAGCCTGTCTAGAATTCCCTCACATGTGTAATCAAGACAATGGGTCTCTGTGCATGCTGTGTAATATGAACAACTCTGCATCTTTCGAATTTGATGTCAACCAAACAGCAGAACCAGTTGAGAATTTTGCTATCCTCTACCTAAAAAGATAGCTTGAGGTGATGAGTGACTGTCTTTAACTCCAATACATGAACATATGAGTCCACATGAGTAAGAACTGACTCACTATCTACAGATAGCACTTAGCAAATGAACTTTCCCTGTCAGCCATATTCAAGCAAAGCCAACTCACTTTCAAAAGAATAAAACATACTTGGTCCCAAACAAAATTCAATCTCTTTCAAAGTCCCTTTAATGCAACAAATACTAAGCCTCCTCTGACAATTTGTTACATGGACACTATGCACACTGAAATGCAGTCTAACAACAGTAGCTAGGCCTACTGTACAGCCCCTTAAGTACACTGCTACGACCGAAATCATCTTTGCTTGCTCCTCCTGTCTTTCTCACTGAGCATTTTATTGATGTAAGCCTCTTGTTGAATTTTGATGTTGACTTCATCCATCTGTCTTCGATGGCTCTGCTTTTGTTTTGACAATCTCTTCTTGAGGTCCTTGATTTTGGTCTGGTTCAAATGGACTTGATCTTCCTTCTGCTGCTTCTCATATGCAATCACTAGTGTGCAGAGGGAAAAAAACATTGTTATTCATGTCAAAGAAAGGCATTACAACAACATCCAGAAAAAGCCAAAAGTCTTTGTGATTCCTTCCGACAAAATATATTATAACAAATATGAATTATACACATGACAAGTATGAGATCAAGTACAGTTCTTGTTCTTGAAACACCACATTAATAAGCCTTTGACCAAAAATGACCTTTTTTTTGGTGAACTCAAATGGCATTTGACCTCCAAAAAAAAAAACAATAGGGGTCACCTACCCAGTATGGCCAACCCACACATCAAGTATGACATCAGTCAACATCACTGCTCTGCAGACAATGTGTTTACAAGGTTTTCACAGTTTGACTTCAAATGACCTTTGACCTCCACCTAAAAAAAGGAGTCTTCTACTCAGCATATACAATCCACGCATCAAGTATGACATCAGTCAAGGTGGGACTCCTGGAGATACTGTGATTACATATTTTTACAATTTGACCTGTGGTGACCTCACATGACCTTTGACCTAGACCAAACACGACATTGATCAATTAGTTAATATGACCAATCCACACACCAAGTATGACATCAGTCGCAGTTACTGTTCTTGAGATATCGTTTTTACAAGGTTTTCACATTTTGATAGCTGGTATGAAGTCCTGAAGGCATATACTAAATATACAAAGAATGGAACCTTTTCTCTTAACAGGTATCTTTACAAACATCAAACTTAAGACACTGTTGACTTTGAGTAATAAGCAATGAAAGTAAAAACAAACTGAATTAAATAGTTTGGGAGTGACTAAAGATACCGCAATGTCACCAAACTGGTCTCTTTATGTATTACCCATGTACCTACAGTGAGGCTATATGAAATCCACCTCAGTATGTATCACTTGCAATGGCCGTTCATGACTGGAGGATTTAGCTTAAGTCAATACACAAAGACAATTCAACTTTCTCCAGTTACTTTTACAGTGCAGTGTTCAGTCTGAATGCCACAGTATGTAGTAACTGAATACCAATGATAATGCACGCAAGGTCTAAAGCAGGGGTGTGCAATCTACAGCCACAAGCCAAATGCAGCCCACAACCTCCTTAGCAGCTAGATTAACATTTTTCATCTACTTTAATTAAGGTCTTTGGATTATCATTTAAATCCAATCTGCTTAACTTGAGACCTATTTCAGAATATCATGAAAACAGAGAAGTGATCACTTCCTTCCATAAAACTGAGAGTATTCTTGATGAATTTTATGTCATTGCCAGTTTTCTTTGCTGTGAAGGGCCACTAAAAACAGTAACTGCTCTATCACCAGTGGTCTATCAAGCATTTCCATCACAGATGGGCATACACCACTCACAGAACCAGCATTGCGTACCAGTGTTGCGCATCTGTACAAACCAGAAACAGTCACAGGCCTCTCATGGTCAGATTAACAATGAGTACTGCAGAGCATTTTCACATCAACCATTTATCAACCGGAAAATTCAAAATTCACTTAAAGGAGCATTCCATATAAAATCTGAAGTACTGGTAACATATTTGTTGACACTGGTGGTGTAACTGAAGAGGGGCTAGTTTCCCCAACAGATGGTCAAATGACTAAATAAGCACACTGGACTAACACAAACGAGGGGAGTTGAAATGGAATGAGGGGATAAATGATGGACACCATCTACTATACTCCTTTCTGCTCCACTGTGGCCCCTTCAGGGGTTAGGGCAACATAATTTGGCCCTGTGTTCGAAAAGTTTGCACAGCCCTGGTCTACAGTATTACACTACATAGAATACACACTTCACCATCTATTCAAACTGGAAAAAACACTCCACCAGGGGAGCCAAACAGGTTGCAATTTTTATTTCTAATTCACATTTAACATCATACAGTTATACAGTTCAGCATTTCTCAAAGTTTATTGCTACACAATACATGACATTCCATGGTTATGAAAACACCTAATGTTCCCCTGAGATCCTTAAATGTTGTACTTACGGCTGCACTGTGACTCAATTTCAAATTTGCGATCAGATTCACTCTTTGCATCTGCTTTCAACCTCTCCAAGCTGTAATAGCAAAAACGAAGTGTAAAAAAAATTACATTCATTACATAATTTAGTCACAGTTTACTAACCTGAAGATTATGTGGTTTTGTTAACCACATTTGATTCAAGTAAGGTGACTTATGGATGGACAAAGCAATGAGGATAAAGACTAACTTAAGTAATGCAAAGACTTCTGCTATGACACAACTGGTTTCGTTTGTGCCAACAAATGATGCAATCTCAATGCATGCACACTTACATGCTGCAGAAATTTATAGGGAGTCAATTAGTTCTCATAATTCCTCATTTTTTTTCTTAGAGGAAACACTGAAACTGCTGCAGAATGTTTCTAGACTTTAACATTGTACAGTATGCTTACTTACCACTCTTCATATCTCTTCCTCTCCCTTTCCATTTGTGCCTTCAAGATTTCGACTTCTCCCTCTGCAAACTCTCTTCTCAGTCTTTCAGTTTGTAACAGAGACTGAGTCTCTAGGTGGTCATTTTTTTCCTTCTGCAGGAGAAGAAGTGGAGAATGTGTCTACCAAGGATGTAGTTATGGTGGTCGGCAGTGGTCGGCTCAAGCCGGCACTCACAATTGCCGACCACTACTAGAGAAAGAAATACATACTACCGACCACCACTTGTGGACTTGTGTGACTATCACTCTAGTCGAAGATAAAAGTAAAATGACACTAAAATATAAGGATAGGCAATTTCAACAACCACCACCTCAGAAAATATAACCACCACTCACAAAAAGCTAGCTACATCCTTGGTGTCTACCATTGTGGTTCAACCAATAAAACACGTAAGCACGGTCAGCACAATGCACAATTACAAGTCAGATTTATCAGCAAGTGTTTAAAAAGAAACTGTAAAATTTAATTACTGTGGACTGATTGCTTTGATCACATATATACTCAGAGAGAAGTAAGCTTACGATGTATACTGCCCGGTGACTTATCACGGAAAATAGGGCATTTCCAGCAGTGCACCATGATGGTATAAATGGAATGCAGCTTAAATCATTGTGAAACCATTCAGGCTCATCAAAACACATCTACAATAAGCTTCATCTCCTAAGAACATCATGCAAAGATGAGGTACAGAAGTGGCATCATTTGAATTTTTGAAAGGTTGAGGAACAAATAACTAAATTTATATCAATGAGAAACTCATCTCTTGCAAAGAGAGCCTCCATCCTTCCTTATTTTGGATCATCTATAATTCTGTATCCACAAAACGTGGTTTTAAAATTACATTTTTTTTCCCTGTAAAAGATAAACTTTACTGTATTTCCCTTTAAGTGTAGAGGACAAGTAACCAGCCTTGTGAAATATTACTTCCTTGTAGTACCTGAATTTTGAATGCATGGATCGACAGCTCTTGCAAAATCACAAACATGAAATACACTAAATGTAAAACTTTCCTCACAAGATTATCTGTTGATTTCAACAAATGGCAGAAAGGTGGGTACTCAGTGAAATTAAGTCCCAAGAAAGTGATCACGAACCGAAAAACTAGTGCACGTCAAGCTATATGAAGGCCAACACAATAACGTAAAAAACAGAGCATGATTCAACAGTATGGAGTTTCAGCTACAGTACAGTACCATGACAACAAGGCATATCTATCATGCAAGTTGTATCATTGTTTCTATTGGTTTCAGCAGCCTCATTACACATACTGCACCATTTAGCCATGGGTGGACAAATCTGAGAGGCTGGGGGGCTCCTTCCTCTCAAACTTAGGTACTGTACTCGGAGGGAAATTTGTGTATTTCAAGAGAAATTTTGGCATTTGAAAAAATCGATATTTCTCTTTGTATCGAAATTCTGTAAAGAATTGTCAAAAATTTAGGCTCCCTTCCAAGGAAATATAGACACTTTCTCCATCAGTGCCATTTAGATTGCTTCTGATTCAGTTGTTGAATACGATGGAGATACAGCAACCTGGACAGACAAGCAACATCCACTGATCATGTCGTTTCATTCTTGTTGCAAAAGGGGATTTGCAACTTGGCAGCACTGTGTAGACTGGATGAATATTCCCCTTACTTTGGCACAGTAAACATACACTACAAATATATTTAAGGAGCAAAATGAAAATTGTATATACCTTAAAGTGTCCAAAAAAATTGTAATGTCCTTAATGGTCCTCTTCATGTACAATGTAATATTCAACTTTCATCAAACTCGGACAACTCGTGCTTGGACACATGAAATATTTACCAACACATGCAATTGATGGTTTCAACTTCAATACATAAACAAAACAAGATCTAATATTAGAAATCCCTGTCCTATAATGGTCTCCACAAAGCTCTCCTACAAGTCTCCTCACTGAATTTCACTTTTAATGTTGGAGTTACAGTACAGTGAGTATACTTTCATCGCATGACTCACTCTGCAAAATTAACCACTTTTAAATAGAGACATGAAAAGTCCTATGCTGAAGAAGTTGCACTGTATGCACTCCTAGACAATAACAAAGTCATAAACCTAAAACCCATCAGGATGTTTGTCAAGTTTCATCACACAGACAGGAGTTCAAAAGAAGGTGGGTTGTCCATGTGGTTTGTGACCCACCAGGTCTTACCTGAAGTTCCTCCAAAAGTGAGTCATACATATCTTGATCGACTTTCTTTTGTTTTAGAACTTCCTCCTGGTGATAGTGACCCTAATGCAGAAAGAAAATAATATGATTCAATTGCACACAACTTAGCTAAATTGCATGAACATATTATCATACTGCATGGCTGGCTGGTAAACCATGAACTGGCATACATTTTAGAGTTCACTAAACATTTAAAAATTCTCATGGCTATGCCCTGAGTGATCATATGGTAACATATAAAGCTCAAGACTCAAGTGTCTACATTTCATCTTTTTGTAACCTACACTGCTGCAATTTCTTCTTCATGAGATCCCTTTACCCCAATCAAACATCTGCTGTACAACTACAATTCAAGTCCTTCTTTGGAGATCAATTTGTTTTATTTGAAAGTCAAGGAGGCAATAATTGTAATTCATGTCAACTTTACAGGCCACAATGACATTCCCGCCTCACCCCCAACTACTACTGTACAAGCATCACCTACTGTATGTTCTGATGGAACAAATGTTTATATGTTACAGTTTATTGATGTTACAGTACATGTTCCAACCCTGGTGTTTCTTCCTCCAGGATTTCTCTCCTCTCTTCCACAGCAAGGACAAAATTCATGAAAACAAGCTGAACATAGGACTAGAAATAAGTATACCATTGAGAAAAAAAAAGGTGAAAAAAAGAGAGGGGAATGCCACACGTCGAGAAAAAAGAACGGCCTCATTACTTGCTTATAAAATATGCCTAACTCTTTTAGTACCTCCCAAAAATCCATATTGCTTAACTCCATCAAAAAGAGCACCCTCTTTTAGCTTGTCTGAAAGATAACCTGACGTCAATTCCTGGCACGGATTCTAAATTAGTATCAAAAGGACAATGTCCTCATAAAAAGACCCTGAAAGAACAGACATCCTCACATGATGAACTGTGGCGAAAAATTATTTATCAAGTGCAATACTATTTATCAAGTGCTGGAGTTTGAAGAAAATATATAAAGTGCATTCTCAAAGACATTAACAATCTTAGACATCACCACAGACTCTGGCAGAGCATTCCATTCATCCACAACTCTTTGTGAGAAGAAGTATTTTCTCACAATATCCAGTCTAACATTACACTTCAGTGCATCTTTTGGAGCTTAAAAGTTAAATCTGTGAAGGTGAGTGTGACCAGTCCTTCCATTTAAAGGCTGTATTGCATCACCCTAAGCTATATTTTTACCTCCCTGAAAGGAAAATTCTCAACTGGTTCTAAGTTACAGTACTCTTAGATTGCCAGCAAATTTGAAAAATGCAGAGCAGCTCGTATTACACAGCATACACAGGGATCCATTGTTTTGATTACACATGTGGAGGAATGTAAGACAGGCTGAGGGAGGGACTAGAGGTAGGTGGTTGGGAGAATTCAAACTGTCTGGGGTAATGCATTACAGCCGTTAAGCTTAGACTAGAAAAAAATAATTAAAAACTGCAGTATCAACACCAGTGCCATGAACAACACTTGAAGTAGATCACCCCACAGACTCTAAGCTCAAGGGATGTAAGATTAACATTTAGTATTTTTAATCTGTTTGAGCCCAATAGTTAGGTAGGACCTGGAACGTTAGGTTACTGAAGTCGGGGCGGCAGTCCTGTAGGCTGTAGACGTACGTAGTACTAGTAGGCAATACGGTATAGTATTTTATTAGTAACGTTTGAAATACAGCGTTATCACCCTGCAGCTCACCGATTCATGAAACCTTCTGAACATTTCTCTCTGAGTTTTAACAACATCTTGCAGCTGCTTGTGTACTAAATACGACGAATCATGAACGCTACTGATGTCTTCCCTGACTTCTGATCCCGCCATGGCAAAAGTTAGGTCAAACTGGTGTTGGAAAATTGACCACCAGTCACACGCATTGTACCAGCAGCGCGTGCGAGATGGAGACAGACGGTTGTACTGCTGTTGATCTTACCGTCTATATCCGGTTGCGCGATGCCAAGTGCAGTACAACACACAACCACCAGTGGGTCATTGAAATCATAACGACTGTATAGAGAGCTACAGAGAGACATTTCTTGCCAGGGCCAATGGGCCAAAACCTGGGGCATGAGATTTCATCCTGGAAAGTGTAATGTTATATCTGTTACTAGGAAACACAATCCAAGAATCTTTAAGTATACCCTCAATGGGGTTGATCTGAAGAGGGCAGATTCTTGGGGGTGACCATAACCAAGCATCTCAATTGGGGAAATCATATACAGTCTGTTTGTAATAGAGGAAACAAGGTTCTCGGCCTGTTACGTAGAACCTCTCATTTTGTTCTAAGGAAGTTAAACTGGCTGCTTATAAAGGTTTACTAAGGCCTTTGTTGGAGTATGCTTGTTCCGTTTGGGATCCTTATCAGGCGTCACTCAAGGATAAACTTGAGGGAGTACAAAGGAGATCTGTTCGGTTTATCGCCAACGAGTACTCCCGCGAAGTTGGCTCGATGACTACCCTTTTGAAAGATCTTGGTCTCGGCACTTTCTGATCGCCGTAGGCGTTGTAAGGCTTCAAATCTTCGTAAAAGGTATCCATGGTCAAGCTAATATCCCTCTGTCTGGCCTTTGTAAACCCACTCGCATTACTCGCAACGTGCCATGCCTTGCACTACCGCACCCCCTCTGCTAGGACAAATTGCTTCAAATACAGTTTTATCCCAAACACAATTCGGGATTGGAATGATCTCCCTGCAGGTACGTCGCCGGAGGGGGGGGGGGGGGGTCGGAGCGTTCGAACGACCCACCCCAACTTGCAGGAGGTCCATTTTTCAGCCCTGTGTATGAAGGGTCCGCTATATGAAATATTTTTTATCTTGAAATATTGAGGCCGAATTTCCGTTCACTTTTAGCAGGACTCGATAAAACCTTTCCACTTATGTCATAAAATGTATACAGGGCCAAACTGACCACAATCTCATCACCACTTACATATACTATAATTACTATGTGGGGTGATGATAAGCTCAAAAACGCACATGCATGGTTATGTCATTGTGGCCGTGGATATCATCGAACTAGATACAATACAAAGCCCGGGACACACTGCCACGACAACCTGTGACACGACGGCGACCACCCACCGCGTCTGCTGTGGTCGTGGCCGTGTGACCGGTTCCACGACTAGAGTTCAGTTGTGTTGTAAACTGTCGCTGGGCCCAATTAAATATGTGCCAATGTAGTCGGGTGCAGTCGGTACATTTTAAGCCCTGTTACAGACTGCCACGACTACCAAAGAGTGTCTACTCAGACACGTAGCCAAGGAGGGGACGAAAGAGGCGACCGTCCCCCACCCCTGGCCATATTGTGGACTTTTTTTTAGGGTCTCCGCCAGAAACACCCAGGAGCATAGGCATAGCCAGGGGAAGGAGGGCGAATAGGGCGACTCTACTTGATCTCATTTTCGCTTTTTTCCCGCGATATCGCTAAATAGTGATTCCCTCAATTTATGTGGCAGGCCTATAACAATACAGGGGTGGAATGCAGGGTTGGAAGCATGTATGTATGCATGTAAAACACCCAGGAAGGGCCACTTTCTACTATCTGAGTGGTTTGTAGAGCCAAACGTTCTTTGAATACTCATCTCGGCATTGCATCATTTTTCACAGACTAATTGTTCTCTCAGTCATTGAGAAATTGTAGACATGGGATCTATATTTCAAGGCTGGGTTCATGCAACTGAAAAGACTAGGGAAGAGCTATTTCCGGCCATCTGGGGGGTTTGTAAAACTCAAAATTTTCTTGTGCACTCCGCGCCAACTGATGGTGGCGCTCCGCTTAGGTACGGTAGTTTTTACGAGTTCGTACCCCCTTGACATATTCCTAGCTAGCTTGGGTCAAATTGTCTACCACACAAGATCTTTTGTAGTCCTCTAAAATGCTCCAGATTGTGGTAAATCTGCAGATTTCAAAATTCCCGGGAAAATGCCCCCGGATCCCTAGCAACTGCATGCTTACGGCACGCCCCAGCAGTTTCCGTATTTGGAAAAAGGTCCACATCTTGGGAAAAAAGACCCACCCCTCCACATGGGCTGGCTACGGGCCTGCCCTGGCAGTCTTATCGAGAGGGCCGTTAGTCACCATAAGCCCGTGGAGTTTATTATTAATTCACTGAGGGTTTGACCGACCTCACGGCGCGTATGTGGTGTACTAATGTCCTTGTTTGGATGTCTTACCGTATTCAAAAGAAGAAGAAGAAGAAGACTACAAGGCAATCCACAGAGTTGCAAAACTCATCCCAAGCCCTATCGTTTTGCATGGTCACTCATACATCATTTCATGGAGCCTACTCCTGGAGTGCGCTGAGCTGTACAGTGTTTTCATCAGTGGTTTGCCCATTAAGAGTTGTGGATTAGAGATTCTGGATATTCAAATTACTTTAATTAGCTTAGTGATCTAGTACTGAGGTACAACGCATACGGGCACAAATACCTGCCACGTACGTACACATACGTACGTAGAAATCGAGTGTGCGTCAAAATTATTCCTACAAATGTCTGCACGTCAAAGTATTCCTCAGATCCCACCTATAGGCCTTCATATTTTGAATGCCCCGAAGCGCGCGTTGGGCGTGCTTCAGTATATGATCCTCACAGTCCGTAAACAACTCAAGTTCCTGTACAGCTTTGTATAGGCATATATACGTTACGCTGTAAAAGTGAATTGAATTTGAATTTGAAAGTTGAGGAGGCCTGGCTCATCAAGGATCCTATACCATGTTGATCGTGGATGAACACCTGCGAGATTCGCCTACTCTCTTCGATAAGTGTCCACAGGATATCAAGGCAGGGGGGAAACCAAACAATCGCCAATGCAAACCCAAACCCAAACTTGCTCCCGGGACCGCCATTTAACGTCCCCATCCGACGGACGAGAGTGTGTCCCCCCAGTCTCAGTAGCCACTTTCCCAAACTAAAGGCTGGGAGGGGTGGAGAACCTGCCCAGCTTAGCAGCTTATCAGCTGTACCAAGCAACCTGAAGCGGACAAGACCTAAATCTGACAACAGGAACCCAAATACCCCCCCCCCCCTCAGCACCACCGCAAACAGCTTTACTGAACAAGTCAAATTTGAGTCCCCAGAAATTTTCCAAGTAGTTCCACCGGGATTTGATCCGGGGACCCTTTGACTGCAAGACGAACACTCTAACCACCGGCCAAGCTATACTCTCCATGTATTAACGTGGCAAATGACATTGCTACCAGACAGCCCGAAACATGGTTGAATATTTTGAAATAACGTGTCACATTCATGAAAAAGGCAAATATGTAAAAGTCATGTTGACACCATGCACTTCCCCCTAACACATGGTTATGTGCTACAGTAACCTTGACCTATGACTTCATCGGTCGAGCTGCCACTTCATCTCTGCAATAGCTTTTAACTTCCATCTGACGTCGTTTTTTAGTCCCAAAAAGCATGTTTGGACTATAAAAATGGGTGGGACTTAGCTCCGAATGACTACCCAACCTCAGTCTGACCGATTGGATAAAAAACCGAGGTCCAACCGACGGCAAAATGCTTACCCATGTAAGCATTACAAGCGTTACAAGTAGCCTATGTTAAGTAAAGTGGCACAATAGGGTCATGCAAAAACAAATTCTTACACATCTCGGCCTTTTTTTCTGAGATGTCACGTTAGCGTAAGACGGTATCTCAGCAAAAACAAAATTTGGTCGAGATAACAAGTTATTCTAACATGATAACTTTGCATGTCCCGGTCAGCAGTAACATAATCAAATAATTTTAAATAACTTAAACTAATTTTAAATAATTAAATAACTAATAGGTCTTATTACGTTGAATGTGTAGCCCTAATTCAGTTTAATCGGCCCCTATCAAAATTTGAAGCATTTGGTCTGTAATTTAATCTTACGAAATAGAGAAGACGTCACAAAAATTTGCATATTTAGGTCTATGTTTATTCATGATGCAATAGTAAAAATGAAATTTGATAGTAAAATGGTCAATATTTGCATATCTAAAATTTCGATCATAAACATCGCAAATGCGTTACGGTGTGTGGGTATGGTGTATCTTTAGGGTTTTCTTTTATGTAATACTATTCGAGATTGTATTCAAGGATCTGGCTAAATTAGATTTGTGATGTTCATACTATAATACACCCATTGAATGCTTTTTGATTGGGAGCTAATACCCCTAACTTTCTTTGTAAGTCATTAATAGTTATGATATTGATTCTTATGGGCAAAAAAAAGGGTTTTTCATACAAAATTTACGTAATTTAGAGAATTAATCCGTGTAGTCACAAATATATTTACAATATTTACAAGGCGATAAGCGTTTCTCGGAGCTGTGTGTCATAGGTAGCAGGAGGAAAATTGAATTGGTTTTATTAGGATCTATATTTTTGTCTTAAGCCGCTTGGGTGTGAACGTGACGTCGCCCTTTATTTTGGGAATATTCCTCCAAATTATGACGTAAAAAAATGTTGAAATGGTAATATAACATGTATTTCGACTAAAAGTCGGCATTTCATGAATTATTTACACCTAGACATATCATTTCGAAGAATAACCGATTAGGCTTATTTTAAGTGAAACAATTTAGCAATTTGGGTATAAAATAAACAAATGATCGTTTTGTGTACAAAACTTTTCCATATGTCTAATAACTTCTTCCGTATCAGACAGTAAATCGAATTTGGTATATTTTCCACCTTTTAATTGCTGATATTTTTCCCTGATCATTTTCCAAGTCGAAGCTAATCAAAACATACCTATACGTTCCACCATTTCTCAAGATCGGCTGGATTCGCTGGCTGTCCACTCCATCGAGAGCGAGGAGGCATGGTCACTTGATATAGATGGACTAATCGATATGTTCGCCCGCAAGAAAACTAGGCTCAGTAAATTCAAGCTCTAGCCTTTCCAAGTTCTAGGGAAGTTGGAGTCCATTTGTCCATATGGCACAGGATTTACACCATGGGTGGAAATATCAGTGCTGGGAAATTTCCACCTTGAATGTTAATTGGACGTTGGTCATTTGTTCTTATTGTCCTTTCAATCTTTTAATGTATTCTATCTTTGCAATAATTTTTTGTTCCCACTTCAGTATGACAGATAAGGCGAACCAAAAATGTGTCTATGAACACAGATTGCCCCCAAAATCTCAGTCGATAAAGTCACCACGAAATGTTCCATACACGGCTTAGATTGCACCAGATAAGAGATAAGAGGATAGAACCCCAGAGCTTCTAGGGCCCTAAGACGGGCCCTGGACCCACGCCTTTGGGACTTGGCCCTCCGCGCTCGTGATGTGCGCTTCTCCGCAGCAGCCAGGAGCCCTTCCTTCGCTGGACACAAGGGCCACCAGGCTCATTGTTATACCACTGCGAGCAGTGTCTTTTTACCAATTATGTCAGTGAGATTGCTGACCTAGTACAGAAGCGCAAGGCAACCAAACACACTAACGTTAACGTTAGCAAATTTCCGCGGACTAGGAAGCCCATAGCGATGTGCTAGGTAGCTCATAGGTTTCTACGCCATATAAATTTCGATCGAGAAATTTGAGAAAAAAAAAAGATGAAAAAATAAGGGTGATTTGATAAAGTTACTTGTTAGGTATGGTAAACTCATTTTTGCAACTCTGGAGAGCATTTTTCGAGAAAAAAATCTTCGTAAAATACTTGGTGATTTATGGTGGCTCCGTTTAGATGGTCCCTTTTTTCAAATGCCCTACCCCCCACTAAAAATTTCTTAAAAAAGGCCCTGGCTATAGATGGTGATTTTGGTGTAAGTAAAGCAGTCGTATTCTTATGTGGAAATTCCCCGAAATGGGTAGGGTCTTCCACCGAATGCATTACTGGCCACAACAACAAACTAGTCTATTTTTAAGTCGTATGCAGCAATTGCATTGGTGCCCTATACGCTTGTCCCGGTCGTAACTCTCCAGCAGTCATTAACCTATGAGAACAAAGAAGCCTGGAACGCTATGGGAACGAAGAACCACGGAACAACCTTTGGTATACACACAATTTAATGTTAACTGATTTTTGATTGGCCCAGAGAAATTAGAATGGCTATAATTTTATGGTGATATATATTTACTGATGGTAAAGAGTGTCAAGAATTTGCCTGAATCCCACGCAGATGTACCGTAACATATGTCATTACAAATGATTTTCCAGCACCTACTGCTATGAGGGAGTGTGGTTGTGCTGGTGCAAGACTCCAGTGAAAAGTAGTAAATGTATGAAATATATTTGGATGACTGCCAAGCTATGCTTTTCGAACAGTCGCGTGATGTCTTGAACGAATATAAGGATAAGAATGTAATGGAAACATAGGCCTACGCAAACAAAAGTGAACACAAAAGAATATGATACTGGATGCATGAAGGAAATAATTTCTTTCATGCATCTTTTTACGCACAATTATTGTGTGTTATAGAGTAATGTAATTTATGATTATTTATGATTAGTTGTGATTACTTAGCGGTTTGTCCTTATTCCAGTGTTCGTGGCCATAATTGTAAGAAGCTGGTGAAATGTTTCTCTAGCGGCTCCCTGATGTGCAAGTTTAGCTTCTCTCATAGAGTGCTACGGTCAAAGAGTGGAATATTCTGTCCGAACTGGTTGTAAATTCCACTTCAGTAAATAGCTTCAAAATTCAACATGGATAAGTATAATGTGACTGTGACAGGATCTGAGTGTGCTGGGCTTTGTTGGGTATTATTATTTATTTATTTTATTTATTTATTTTTTTTTGGAGGGGGAAGATCTGGATTACAACAGCCAGCTGAGGAGCTTTCGCCTTCCTTTGCGTTTAAACTTGCTATGTTGAGAGTGAAAAATTGTCTCACATTACTTTGATTGGGATAGCCACTTTCATCATGTTTGTCTGTTTGTTTGTTGGATTTTATTTCCATATTTACAACAGAACGCAAGATGATACAAAAACAACATCAAATTTGGAAGTAAACAAAAGCCTCGAGCCTCATGTGAAATGATATAATATATTATATATATATATATTATTTAACTTTTAGTCCATTAGCCATTAGATATAATTGCAAATTTAGTGCAGCCACTCCTATTGGGCTTCGTTGTGTCCTATAAATATGATGTTCGAATGTGTGAGTGGTGAATATTCTGGGTTTTCCCAGAGTAGGAGTACGCAAGTAAAAGTTAGGTATGTATGTACTGCGCGTGCGATCGAGCTGCCAATTGCAAAATTCGCGTGCCATATCTGGTGTGTTTATAAACAACAAAAAGACTGTTGTTTGGCCTGGCACCGTAGACTCTGCTGTACATTAACTAAGTACAGTATAATAAGTAGTATGTTTGGCGCGGGATTGTAGAGTAAGCCTAACAAGTAACATTAGGCGACGGAAAGGGTATTTCCATTGCCATGGCATGCATTTTTGGCAAAGTTGGTCAGTGAGTGACGACCTACACTGCAAGAGGAAATAGTTGAATTTGCGAGCATCGTAACAACGTTCATTGGCACATTGCATCGAATTTAATCTATAAAAGTACCCACAAAGGCTACACTAACCTAGTACTTCAGTGCAAGTAGAAGCACAACGTCGAAATAAATCTGTGGTAGGCTAAACGCTGTGACATTTAATTTACTGCCTTATTTAGGCCCAAGGGCTAACTCAGTACCACAATAACAGTAACACAGTAAGACTAAGCAAGCGCAAGAATAAGAGAGTTAGGCTAGGCTACGTCTTAGTTTTTATACTTTTCGCCTTTCGGTTTCCAATGAGTAATGTACATAGAAACATCCTTATGTCTTTCACTAGTAATACTGTAGTTAAAATACTTATGTTTAGGTCTACAATAATTAGCAATGCAGAACTTGGAAGGTTATGGAACTTTAGTCTGTAACTTAGTACTAGTAGTCCCTTGCTAAGTTGGGCAACTTTAGCAACAGTAACAGTAGTACCAGGTCATGGATGAATATCACTATGTATTTTGTTTTATCACCCCCTTGTTTGGAAGAACACTGTTGTACACCAGAGTGCATTTCATGTCAGGCACGTGCCGGAGTTTACCTGAAAAAAAAAAAAAAAAAAAACAGGGCATGAGGGCAGAACAGTAGTGTGTTGATACAGAACCTTTTCCAAAAATATTCTTTCCCATGCATACCCTAGTCTGATACAGTACTGTATGTGGATGCATTTATGCCAAGTCAAAATTTTAGGAAAGTTTTATTTTATAATGACATGCTAATATAGGTAGAACCTTTTCAAAATATTTTTAAGTCCATTCCCAGCATCTCATGGGTGGGTGCAAATGTGCATTGAAATAACAATTTAATGATCTAATTGGTATTTTTAAGTAGATTTCAAGCATCCCTTGCGTGGATCTGCAGATTCTCTGATCTAGTCACAAATTTTACCATGGTGAATAACAGTGTACAGTATGTCTTATTTAGTGTAGATGCTTTTTGAGAACAACAAGAGATACTGTAAGTCACACTGACGTTGCATGCAAGGTGTAGTTGAATGGGCTGGGGTTCTAACCTTGCACCTTAAAATCTTCCAAATGAAAGCTTTTGTGATGGGAACCTTACTGTAGATCCCATTTATAGATTGTGGGCAGTTGTACAACAGAGATTGCAAGAATTTTGTTGTCTGTGAATTCCAAAATTTATTTTGGTTCAACAGGGTCAACCTTTTAAGCCTTGTTCCATAAAGCACCACTTGTCGAGTTTAGAAAGATTACATCATTGCATGAGTGTTTCACTGATTAATTTGGGTAGTGTTAATCAAATAAGTAAAACTTACAATGCCTGTGTTGTCAATAATCTCTTAGGAACTTAGGTAGGAACTGAAATGATTTACTGTACCTTTGCATTATCTCAATATTTAAGGTTATGTATTGGCAGGGCTGTTTGAACTTATGGCAGACACATCGAGCATTTGAGTAAGTTGGAATATGTGCAAAGACATTTCCACCCAATCTGGTCTGAGCAACTAACTCAGCAGTATTGTGTGTTTAACTGCATTCTAGTAAGATGTACAGCAATGTGTTCTGTGTTGTGCACCTTGTAACTGATCGGAATTCAACAGAAATTAGATCACTTCCTCACCTCTTTTGGAGGTACAGTAATATAATTGCCTCCAAATATAATTGCTACATGTGTGTGTATTTTGTGTATGCAATAACAGGAAACCTTGAACACTTTACCAGTATTATGTAGACTGTATCTTGATGTTTCTGCCTGTGTTCTATCAAGAGATACAATCTCATTACTTTTCCAGGCAATTCTTTTGGCACACAACAACTGACTTCATCTTCAATGTTGTCTATAATGGAGAACGAGCCGGACCCATTTGCCGAGTATATGTGGATGGAGGAGCAAGAAGCCTTTGATCGCAAGGTACAGTATTTCATGATCACAAGATAATTTATGTCATTGGAGATTGTTACAGATCAGTGAAATGCATTACATGCTTCACTTCAGTTTTGTTCTTTTACTTTTTTTGAGAACATATTTTGAGCAAGTGTCAAAAGTTAGGGATGAAGTTTTTCTTTTGGAAACTGCATATTCTCTGTAACCAGTCCACATTGAACCCCTACAAAGTAGGGAATGTTAGGAAATACCAGTAGTACTTATATCAGTACCGGTATGGTACTGGAGTACCGGTAGTACTAATTACTGACTTGTGATCTGTTTGTACTGTAACTACAGTACTACCGGTATTTGTACAGACTACTAGCACACCCGAACTTTATCGATATTGGTACTGTGTCAAAAAGTGGAAAAACTGTTATCCTCGAAAAGTAGCCTAAATTCTCTTCTACTCACAAATTAACATCAAAATGAAAGAAAACACAAATACTCCTGGGAATGATAGGGTATACCAGTAGTACTTATGTTAGTACCAGTACTACTAATTACTGACGTGTGACCTGTTTGTACTGTAACCATAGCACCAGCGGCATTTACAAAACTTACTAGGTACACCCAAACTTTATCGACGTTGGTATGTACAGTGTCAAAAAGTGGTCAGTCATTATCCTTGAAAAGTAGCATGAATACTCACAAATCAACATCAAAATGGACAAAAACACAAATACTCCTATGGAGTTTGAAGAAAGCTAATCGCTCCATGATCAATTGCACTCCTCGGTCGGAATTTGCGGGTGCTATGGAGAGGAATCATGCCCGTTTAAAGGATTGTACTGGGTGATTGATGCCCCATAAACTGAAATGTTATTAAAGGTGAGATCGAAAGAACTTTTCCGCTTCACATTCTGTTAGTTCGGCATTGAATAGGATTCTTTTAGGATCAAAGTGTTGGAAGGCCAACATACCATATAGTTACTGCAAGCAGTTTGTCGGTGCTAGTGGTTTTGTTCTTTTTTTAACCGTAGAAACTTGATAAGAGTCTTGAAAATCGTGTAGACACTGACAATGCAGTAACTCTCTACCTTTGTACCCTGAATTTTCACAAGTCATATTCATAGTGAAACCTCTTTAAAGCATGTGTGTGGCTTTTGGCTTTTCTTTTCAAGTAAGATTCATGCATACATGGACATTTTAAAAAACAAGGAAAAACAGTAAGTGGAAAGAGCAATACAGTCATGACTGTCACAGAAATTGATATCGTGGCTGAAAGGTTGTCCTTGAATATCCCCTAGGGTTACTGTACATCTTTGCCTGTATGCTTCAGGTGTGTAAAGTTTGAAGCCTTGGATGTTAATTACAGGAACAGGATTTGTGCAAGTCACCACCCTTTTTTTGTCATTCGTCTAGTCCAAGGGAAATAAGGAAGTCAGTGCATAATAGCTCAAGCAATTGAAGTGTCTCAAAACATTAGCAGTTTGGAAATCCCAGATATATTTTTAGAATTTGTAAAGAAAGGTCATTCTGGAACCTTGAATCTATTGTTCAAGTTCATTGCTATAGACAGTTATTACACCCTTAGCTTATACCAACATGAATTGGAGTTAACCTGTGGTGGAATTGATGACTCTGTTTCACTATTGTGAGGTTTGTACAGTACACAGTGCGTATATGGGTGTTTTTTAAAAGAATTGTTGTATTAAAAGCATGTGAAAAGCCAGGGACAACAATTCTTGACATACAGTCGTTAAGATGTTTCATTCCTTGAACTATCCTCGCCACCTCCTGCTGTAGTATGCTAAATGGAAGCAAGTTGCTTTAATAGATTGAAATATTCAACATGGCACACACATTTAAAATCCACCACTTTTATCATCTTGAAAGATGCTTCACTTCTAGATAGACAACCAAATTGATGATGTATGTAGCATATCCGCCAGGCCAATAGCACAAGAACTTGATTGTCAGCAGCAACGTTGGGGACCAAAGCGTTGGTCTATGTAATTCCTATTTAGGGTGTATAAGGTGTGAATAAAGATTTCTGTGGTACCAACCAGGAATTGGACATGTACTCAGTCGGGAGGAGGGTCACCTCCATCTCTTTATTTTTCCTATCTATCACATTCCAGAGCCCAATGTAGAAATCAACTGTGAGAATTTCTTAGATTTGAGTGTTGAACAAAAGGTTTCAGCTTATTTTAGTTGTAACTACGATACAGTATACATATAGGGACTGTACACACAGAGATGCGTCTGTGATGTCGCCTTCAACGTTGAACCGTGTGTAATTTAGGACGTCAATGGCCACATCCATCGCACTTCAAGGGAGAGGGATGAAAAATCCCAGAATCCTCCTGATTCAACAAAGTAGTGCTCCCTAATGATTTAAGTTTGTTACAAATGTTTATTTTCAATAGCTGGGCTGTTGAAAATGCTGCAGTGTTCCCCTTTAAACTTACAGCATGACATAGCTACTGTACGTATGTACAGTATGTACAGTATAGTAGAACTTACTGTAACCATAATCCCAGTATCCCACTAATGGTTTTCCAAGTGAGTTTGATCATTAGTTTCACAGTGTTTCATGTACGAGACTACTGTACTGTGCATGTACTGTACACCGTTTACACAAGTCGTATATCCATACTGACAGCTGACTTGTTAAAAGTCCATGTCATTAATGCAGACACCATACTGTAAGTATATATTAATACATAGTCAGTTTTAACATATTTTATTTAAATTGCTGGAGTTGGTTTTCCAGCAGGAGAAATGTATTCAAGGATTTTAAAGACTAGGTTCAAGAAAAGTTTGCATGCCTTTAGTGAAATGCTATGCATTACATGTACATGAATAACGATCCAGTTTGATAATTATAGTTCGTAATAATTTCTTCCCGAAAGTTTTGAAAAATGTTTTAGAGCTCTTATAATACTTTTTGTCCTGTTTTTTGCAATTTTGTCACTTGAACTACTGTAGCACTTTGTATGTGGCACAGCGTGTACAGTACTTATTAGTGCCACAAATTTTTCATCATCTCATTTGTGGTACTGTATGTATGATTCATTTTAATGTGTTAAAGTTCATGTTTCGTGTATCAGTGCTTCTGTTTTTGTCATCCACAGTTGAGTTAATATTCAATACTGAATACATTCTTTCCTGCTTAAGTTGTATTTTTTTTAAATTGGTGCAGGAAAGTTGTCATGGAAACCAATGGTGTAAAATGGTAACAAGTACCTCATTCATTTTGTGGAGCAACTGTCTCATTTTTTTTGGGGAACCTACAGTACAGTAGCATGCAAAAGTACAGTGTCCAGTGTCTTATGAGTACTGTAGCTTGGTCATTGATGGGATACAGTATTGTGCTGTCACCAATCAAAATGTGTTCAAGAAGTAATATTGACTGTAAAACTAGCAGAGTAACTGCTCAAAAAATGTAATTTCAGGTGATTGAGGAACTGATTGAAGAAGAACAAATCCAGGAAGATTTCGATGACATGATGGCTGAAGAAGATGAACACTACAACAATTCCATACTTCCCTACGAGGAGGAGATAGGATCGCAGCTGCCAGAGGATGGAGAATCCAGGTCACAAACAGAGCAATTCAATGGGATGCAGCTACAGCACAGTGAGAATTCAACAGCGATTCCAGAGTCAAATGACACCATCCCTTGGAGTAATGGAACAAACCAAAAGACACCAGTGAGTAATTGCATGCCCTTGTTGGAATTGTGTCAGTGAATGTACTGTCATGCTGCTTAAGTTGGCACATTGACATTGTGCCCTTAAAAATTGATGAAACTGTAAATAAATGCAGATGTGTACATGTTTTAAGAATTACATATGTTGTGGACAAAGGGCCACATGTTGCAGATGGGTGAGTTGATTAAAACCTTGAGTTTCCAGGTTACATGTTTTTACTAATTTTGATACAGTGGTGGAGTAACCATACAGTCAGGGGGGAGGGACAATCACCCCCTAAGCAACTCAAATGAATTACAAGCGCCCTTTTCAGCTTTTCACAAAAAGAGGAAAACTAAAGAGAAAGAAAAACTTAAGAAAAAGAAAAAAAATGAAAGAGAAAGTATAGAAAAACTCAGTACTTCAGCATCGTCTACATCGATGGAGTTATGTGGAGTGTTGCCCATATTCAACCTTAAAAATTCAAGCAAGCACTTTATTCATCATGAAATGTGCAAATTCTATCAGCCTTTTTGAGCGGAAAACTCTTAATAGTGTAATGAGATGGATTTCCATCCAAGATAATACTGACAGTACCATTTCCCGAGGCTTAATTGCAGATCATGGGAATGGTGATTTCTGGCCACTAGAGGGCTTATTTTTATGTAAATTTTCCTGGTGAACTTTGTGCTCCAAACAATCCTGGGGCTCCTCTTAGTTAGTCTTCATAAAATTCTCAGGTCACCCACAATCCAAAATCCTGGGTGTGCCAGTGCAACAAATTCATACTGTATTTCTAAATCACACTTACGGAGCCCCCCCTCATTCACGTCTAAGCTAAAGTAGCTGGCCCAGCAAGGGAAAAAAAATTTAGCTACACCCCTGGCAGCACATTTTGAGTCTCTTGACCCCTGTTATTAATCCCTATGACTCCACTGCCCAATGGAAAAAGTGAAGTACCACATACCTCCATTTGCTGCCAAAGACGAATGGTGAAACAGTAGCTTAGAATGACCTTACTGAACCTGTACAAGGGAAAATGCAGTCACCCCAATTTGTATTAGCATAGTCCTTATCCTATTTCATGGATGGCTCTTTTGCATCAAGTGACAATATTTTTGTGACTCGGTTTCTAAATTCATGCAAGTTATTTGTTTACTTTGAATACACAGTAGTATTATTCTTTAAGAAACTTCAAACATACTGTATAAAAGAGGAAATTTTTAAGATTTAGCTGATGCAGCAGAATAAAGCTGGGGCGACTGCTTATTCCCTTTAAGATGCTGACAGTCTTGTTAAAGACAGACTGTATTTTCACCTGTGCTTTTCAGTATCAAGTTGCTTTTCTTAAAGGGACTCATAGAGTTGGTTCGCAAAATCTGTGATGTTTGGTAACATCTGTCGAGTATTCATATGTTAACGGTCAGTGGTCAAGCAGAGATTCTGAACATCTGACACGAATGAAGCAACAATGGTAGTATCATGGACAGAGTAACGTAACTCACTTGTCACAAATCTGTGCCGTGACCCTTTTTTGAAATAAGGACCCTGCAGGTCGGAAACTCCTATTCATGAAAGCATTGCAATTTCTCACTTCTCAGTAACTACAGGAGTTTGAAACCTATATAATGAGTCTTATTAGGAGACCGGGCATGCAACGGTTCCCTTTAAACTCATGACAAAATAAATGATATCAACTCGATGAGTCCCTTTAAGTTTTTTTTTTTTGCTGTGTTTTACTTATTCTGCTGTGGTTTCTTTTTTTCACTTATTTTATTATATTTATCTTCATTCCTTCATGCAGGACGTTTCATCTGACTCAGATTCTGAGGGAGGAGGACCACAAAGATGAAGTAAAATGTTCCTTAATTAGTTTTTCCCACAGTTTTTCATCATGTGTGTAATCCTGCCAAAGAATTGTCATTTTTGTTTGGTTTTGTTTTCTGTTCCAGTTTGTGAAACGGGCAAAGCTTTTTTCTTCTTCTTTTTTTTTTCACAGAAAAGAAAAAAAAAAATGCTGTAGCATATGTCTTTGTGTGTGTCCTTAGTGGGAATAATGGCAGTATAAACTTTTACTTTCTTTTACGTTGTCTTATGTTTCAACTCAAAATTTTTCTCGCTTATTCTTCAAAGTTTTATAGTTTCCATAAATGACCAGCCTAATCACCACATTACCTCTGTGAAGTATTTGCTATGTTGGTGCTGTTTACTTGAGTGTGAGAATGACACGAAACTACACAGTACTCGAGAGATCACCTGGTAATGCTGGGTGATATCGTACAGGTAACTTGCAGGGTGGCCATATTGTTTTTGTCAAAGGCACAGTGTGCTGAACATTTCCATCAATGTAAAAAATGGTGAACGACTATTAAAAAAATAATATTTTCCTCTTGACGATTAGCATTTTGTCATTTGTTGCATGACAAATAATTAAGAATAATTCAAAAGTACTATACTGGATTAAAGAAAAGGCATCTGTATTTGCTTGATGTTGGGTTACTTACTGTGGTAATCATTGCAGTAGAACTGGGATAGAAGCGTCTTTTAAAGTTATGGAAGTGTTTCTTTTCCATATGGTCATTGGTGTAATACATGCTCTAACATGTTGTGATCTTTGTCACAGTTTATTGAGCATCTCAATTATTGAAATTGCCTTGGGTGATGGTTAATGCCACTTCCCTTCAACTGCACTCAGACGATTGCTTTCCAATGGCATACATGCTTGATGCATTGCCCCCCCCCCCCCATCTCTTGAAAATTTATGAAGAACACTGACACAAGATTGTACTGCCTCAGTTCACCTAAAAGTTAGAATGAATGTGCGTCCCAACCTGTACTGTACCCTCTTGAACAGTTCTCCAGATTGTTACCTATCTATAGAAGCTGTAACTTTTGAAAGGTATTTGATTATGTGGCAGGGGTACTTTATTTAATTAGGGTAGTAGGTTACACACAATTGCATTTAAGTGTTCCATGTTGTCATATATGACTTAAGCCTCAGTAAATGTCTGTTAGTTGTGGGAATCACAGCACCTGTGTGTGCCCTTTATTGTTTTCTCTTCCAAACATGGTGCACATACTAATACTTCGAAAACATAAAAAAAAAGAGAGAAAAGTAAAAACTCTAAAAAAATATGATAGATTTGTATTTCTTATTATCTGCCATTGTTTGCATTGTGGTCCTTCAATGGATGAGTAAACATATTAATCAAGGTAACACGATAGTCTTTTTTTGGTTTCTTAAAGATTTTCCAATCAATTTCCAAATGGTAGTTATTACAATGGGAAGCATTCCACAGCTGTATATATATTTTCAGTTTGAGAGCTCAGAATCTGAGGATCCATGAAGCGTAGGAATCGTCTCAGAGAATGATGCAGAAAAAAAAAGGTGACCAGATAAAGCCTTGTAAATTGGATAGATTAACAGACATTCTAATTATTTGTGACAAAATGTTGTTGGAAAAGATGTACAATGTAAACCCACTAGCGCTACTCGCCCTTATAACCACTGTAGTATGAGGTTCTTGCTCTTCGGAAGACAGAGAAATTCAAGCAGTGAACAAAAAAAAAAAAAAAAAAAAAACTATTTGGTATTCAACAAAAGCGTTGCAAGAAAAATAAAAAAAAGAAAGGTTATGTCAATTAAGTGCATATTGTGATGTAATTTATTGTCCATATAAATACATAAACACACAAAAATATGGAAAAAAAACAATCATGCAAAAATGAGGGATATGATCCAATTGAGGACTCTCTAAAAAAATAAGCCTGCACCATGGTTGCAATTAGACCAGTCAGTTTTGTTTTTTGTTAGTTTTCTAATGTGATGCATACCAATAATTATTTCAAAAAAGAAAAGCATTGCTTTGGAAGTTACCGTACATTTTTGAATAGTTACGAATTACTTTTTGTTGTTTATGTCTCATGGTATAAAATGTGGTTTGCACAGTAAGTAAATCGTAATATCTCTCAAGACAGATTGTGACAATCAAAACCAGTTCCACTTGGTCAAAGTTTGTCAAGAAAAAATGCCCTGAATCGATGTTCTGTGTACCAACGAACCAAAAACATTTGCTTTGTAACTTTGTAACCCATGGATTGGGCTCTTGCACCATCAGTTTTAAGTGTTTGTCTCAAATCTGCCTATTTTCTCGAAATGTTTAGATACACGTAGACGGTGGTGCATGTCGGGTAGTGTATGCTAACGTGAAGCGTAAGGACTACAGTACGTTACCACACGGTGATCATTGCACTGGTTCAGGAAAGTGATCGCTTGGTGTTGAATTTGGGGGCCAATGAAGATGACGAAGTACTGTGAGCGCTATGTTTTTTTTCTTTTTTTTGGCTGCTTTTTCAATTTTACGAAAAGAAGTACCTTGAAAAATAACAGCTATGCCAATGTCTTGGTTGTGCATAAAAGAGCCCATGGAAGCAAAAAGGAAAAGGAAATTCACTCTGTTTTCACAAAGTGTGAAGGGAAATGAGATCCATCTTATCTGAGAGTGAAATAAAAATTTGATGCTTCCCTGTTGCATATTTTGCGAAACTGTGTGCATCTCCCACAAGTCCGCACGATGTGCGATGGTACCTGTAGATTTCTTCAGATTATGAAATTCACTTCCTCGGTCAGTTTGAAAAGCAGGGAAAGGTCAGTTGCTGCCTCCAAGTTAGCTGCTCATTTTTATTCATTTATTGTGGACGTATCTCAAAATCTTTCAGATCCTCATCCTATACCCTTCCTCCAGTCACGTCACATCTGTCAGGGTTTATCTGAACCTTTTTTGTTTTCATCTGTTCCTGGTTATGTTTGTATTTGTTTTGTAGGAGTGTCTTATTTTATTCCTGACAAATGTTGAATATGCATCATTAAAGGCAGTGTATGGCCTGATGAAGAACAATGTACAAATCAGGTGTCCATCAAACATGTCAATTGAAACACTTCATGATTTCCTAGAAACTAAGATTTTGTTTTACCCTTAAAAAACGATTTTATTATTCATGTTTCCATCACCTATATAGATCAGAAAGTCTTTAGGAACATGTTGAGGGAAGACAGCTGTTTCTCATCACACTTGCATGAACCCCTACAACCTCCTAACTCTCCCTTACGGCCCATGTGGCTTTGCAGCTTACAGCACCTCTGATCCCTTCCTGGGTTGAAATTTTTGTGAGGGACTCATTTTCTTGTACCATGCTGCATTGTTTTATGTTGGTTTACTTTTCACAAGTTACTGAATTATGCATTAACGAGCATTTTTATTTTATATTATTTAGAGCTCCCTGGCAAATACTGTACTGTTACACTCGGCTTACTTTATAGTTAAACATGCCATCTGCTTTCATCCAACTGCAAAAGCTCTTGTTTTTTTTTTAGGTTTGTTAGCTTTTGTTTTTTTTTCTTCGACCAATGTAAAGGAGATTCTATTGATCAATCTTTGCTTGCAAAACACCATGCACAACATTTTCTAAAACTTGACGATTTTATTATACATTTAGTAGTAAATAATCAGATACCATAGTTAATTTGTTTGATATCACAATGACGTCATCAGGAGTTACTTTGTGTCTGTCAAATTCATTCAAGTGTGGAGATTGTTAATTTAATGACTATTTCATCACATCAACAAATTTACAGGCGCATAACGAGGTAAAGAGGTGGACGCAGCCTGCAGACATAAAGAAACTTTAAGGACATGCACCACCATACATTAACGCGAAACTTACAAAACGAGGTTCGCCGAAAATGCGTTCCAGATCGCTTGAAGTAGGACTTCCCCGGCCTTGTAATTTACATCTTAACAAAAAGTAAGGGAAACACTAGCGATACAGCCATTGAAAAACTACCAAACGTATGCTCAAGGAGGGGAGGCTGCCTCCTTTCCTGGGCTACGCGCTTGCATATGAGTTGTTTTTTCCCATTCATAGAAAAAAAAAATGTTCTGTATTGTACTTGGGTTAAAAATACAGGTTGTCGAATCCTCACTAGAAAGGAAACTTCCACGTCTTTCTTTAACTTGCTTCATTTCCTCTACAGTTCAATCGTTGGCATTAAGAACACAATTTTGAATATCAGGTGAAGATTTTCGTTTTCTTTCCTTGAGATAATTATCTTTGGTTTACAGAATATGCGACTTCATATTTTGATGAGATTTAGAGCTATGTTATTGATAGATTTACACTTGTTCCTTTTCTTTCTTTTTTTTTAATTACTGCGAGAAATAAAATGAAAAGTGGATATAAAACCCTATTTTACAGAGGAGTTCTTTATACTTAGTTTTCATTTTCATCAAATCATTTGATGCGTCAAGCGAAAGAGGCGTAGCACTCGTCTCTCTTCGGAATAATCACGCGAGCGATGAAAGATATCAACTGTGAGGTATCAACCTGCGGACATTAATGCACCCTCTGTCGCATTACGTGAACCATTTGTACTATGGATTGCATGTATCAGGAGTCTCTCGGCGTGCTCTTAGCTCAAGATTACCCGCTGTTTAGCACTTCAGATTTAGCTTTCTCCTGGTATAAAAAAAAAAAAAAATCGAAAGGGAAGGAGGGGGGTTAAAAAAAGTGCTAAAAGAGTAACTTGGACTGTGAACTCTGCAACTTGGAACGTCCCGGCCAAATACGTGTCGGTGCTAGTACAAATCAACAGAGTTTGTGGGAAGAAAAAACTTGACCGCCAAAAGTGAAGATCGAACACAAAACGGGTATATGAACTTGAGGACGATTTAAAAGTTTAACCTAGCCTCGGAGGTTCATAATAGAGTTATTTCTCTCCGAAATACGAACATCGAACTCCAGTTGTATAAAGTTGTGTCTTCGTAGCCGTTATGTTTGCCATCATGGCATTTATTTGAATTTCTACGTTTATAGTCCTTTTGTTCTAGAGGTCATTTGACTGGTCACGTTACTGTTGGAACACCTATTTTGCTATTCAGAGTAGCTGACAAAGTCAGCCATCTTTATTGTTAAAGTAGGCCTGCACATTGAAAAGAAAAAAAATTATCGGCACAGGAACATATCGTTTACGGTCATGGACGTGTATGTAGGGGGGGGGGGGAGGTAGGCTGCTTGGTCACCTGGAAGATTATAAGCTCAAAAACAAACTGCAATAGCAAAAAAAAAAAAAAAAATAGGCTAAATAAATCCATAAATAAACCTGTTGTATTGGGAGTGTTGATGTCCAAGGTGTGTTCTCAAAATAAAGAGCAAGTTCGATGCAATTCACGAGGCGTGCAGGGAGAGGACTAAGCCATCATTTCGCAAGAGGCTTTTTTATCCAAATTTAAAAAAGCCCTCTCTCTCGACGTGCCCACGGATGGTGACACTCCGCTTCGTGTCATTGTTGCTTGCCCCCTTCTTCGGCCCTTTGCCAGATTCATCCCTTCCCCGTGACTAGAGTATAAAGAATACTTACCTGAAATTCCAAAGACCAGAGAGACTAGGAAGTGCGATTTCCTGCCGTGCAAGATGAGAGGCATATTTATGCAATAACTAAGTTCCTCTCTACGTTACACGCCAACTTATGGGTGGCGCCCCACTTAGTTTCATTCACGATCACTGCTTGCCCCCATCTTCAGTCCTTTGCCCCACTTAGCCCCATCGTCTGTGACAAAATAAAAGAAAAAAATATAGGATATGTATCTGAAATTCACACGGTCAGCTGGGTAGACAAGGAGAATTTTTACCTTAACGTAATTTGACACGATGACGTCAGAATATACTGGTAGACTCCATCATGTGGGCTATATTCGCTATACTGAGTGTACCGGTCCAGTGTTTGTTGCGTATATTAGGGAGCACACATTCTGGCATTCACACAATGACGTAAAAAGCATATTTTATGGTAAAGCAATTAATTGTGCGCTAGAGAATCTTTGCACACTGACAGTCGAAAGTCACGTGGTCAAAAGGACAATGGTCCTTCAAACACTCAAATGAAAGAAGTGCCCTTATTCAAGACTAGTCATGTTAATAAAGGCGACATACATTATTGTATTTTGGGGCATACTGCTGCCCCCTCCCTAGTCAAATTCTACCAAACTTACCAACTTATGAAGTGCTCTTTTATCCTTTCTCCAATAGCCATTTTTTTTTATATCTGTTCAAAAGTGAGGATTTCAGACTGGCACTACATATCAGATGAAGTCAAATTAACCTTAAACGCCCTTTCACACTAGATGCGACACGATGTGGTACGACTCGTTAAAATGTTGACACAATGTTATAAATCTTTTCACACCAGCCTGGGGTGAAACATCTCAAGTTGTTTCCAATCGTATCATGTTCGGTGATCGTGGATAACCCAAGATATGGGATGCAGGCATTACATTTTACAGGCGCTCTAGAAAAATCAAAACGCATGAATCGAAAAACCGCAAGGAGCTTGTAATACAAGCGGTGAGTAAACTTAGCTTATTTTTTATAATTTAGGAAGAGTTGTACATTTGAAGAACCAGATGAAAGAGCAAATTAACACGAAAATGTTAACGAAAGTCATATTTTAATACAAACGTTCGGAATCGTTTTCCTCGGCAAGCACGCGATTTTGAACGCTTCCCGCCTATTCCTAGCGCCCGTGCCCAGCCGCGTAAGGCTCCGTCTGGGAGAGGCGAGGAATCCTCGGACTCGTCACGGTCGTCGGGCGACCGCGACTTTGGGCGCCGCCGCACACCCCCGCAGAATCGGCAAGATGCGGTTTTGGGACAGGTCAAAGACCTTTTGGAGCGCCTGCTTTCGGAGAGGGCAACCCCCGCTACGCCGAAGGGCCCAATCGGTCCCCCAGCGATGACCAGCCACACCTGACGGTCTCGGCCGTCGCGGGACCTAGATTTCGTGTTCCGCAGCGGGGCTTCCCAGAGCACTCCGGCGACCGGCACGCCTCCGCGAGAGCGTCAGGATATTCCCTCCGAAGGCGAGGAGGATGAGCCGCTACGAGGTACTGATATTTCAGTAGACGCCTTCGAGCGCGCGGCTACGGTGTTACGTAGGACCTTTGGGTACCAGCCGGACCCGTCCCCCTCGGCCGCAGAAGAGCCAGCGTCGCGCTTGACACTGAACGCGGCATCATCGGCCCCGCGGCATCTTCGAAAACGTTTGTATTAAAATATTGACTTTCGTTAACATTTTCGTGTTAATTTGCTCTTAGTTTATTTTTGTTGAAACTTTTAAACAAATAGTGAAGCAGCAGCAAAGGCATGAGACTCATATAAATATGACAAGGAAAAAGCCGTTTCTCCTGCTATCTGTTGGCAAAATGTACAGATGGAGAAACCATATTTCATTGTTATGGTTACCATGAAGAGGTTAGGGCAAGATGACGCATCCGAGGAGGAAGTTGGTACAGATAATCTTAGAAAGTAGCTCAGTCTTAGAGTACTTCGCCTTCGCAAAATCACACTAGACTAGATGTACTTTGTCACAATTATGTGAGACTTTTGATTGGCTGACATCAGGTAATTCCCTGGTGACATGGTGACGCTGATGTCATTGTACCACAATCACACACAAAGCACATATCATCATGTCAGTGACCAACTTGAAGAACTCAAGGATTTCTTGGAATGACAAAATCGCTCAGCGTCACAGTTCAATCTAGTGAGACCCGACGAGATGCGACAAAAGTCATTAAAAAAAAAAAAGTCGACCTGAGCAAGATTTTTGCTTTCACACGACAAGCGACTTCTTCCTCATCGTTCGTTATTTTTTTTCCATTGTCCTGTTAATCATGTGATTTTACCGAGGCCAGGATTGGTCGTAAGAAATCTGTCGTATAGCGAAACAACCAAAGTTAATGTTTTCAACTCAGTTTTATCGCATAACGTCGATCGTACTATATCTCATCGTTTCTTGCCTGGAATAAAGCGCCTGGTGTGAACTTTTTTCATCCTGGTCATATGACATCATATCGCTCTCCCAGTGTGAAAGGGATGGAAAAATATCACCGCGCTACATTTTGGTCGCATCACGTCGCGCCTGTAGTGCTGAAAGGTGCCTATAGAACCGCAGGATTACGTGCATGCCTTTAGGAAATGCCGTTACATTTTGCATGTGAATAAACCCTCTCCAAGACAAAACCTATATCAGATAAGTTCTGCACACCACAAATTTTCTTTTTTCTTTCGTAGGATGGCAACGGAAGACTCATGCTGATGAAAAAATCACCTTCTTGGAACTTGGCCACATACACCCCTTACTTCCAAAATTATAGTTTTTTAGTAATTCTGACACAGAATTACGATGGATCAATTACATTTCCCTATCAAAACATAAATGACGCATCATCAGGCTTGAGTAAGAGCCGCAGCTATAGGGTTATATCTTCAATTAAGGGGATATGGAGGCAAAAAATTCCGACTGGCTGCTATGTTTTATCCAACTGAGTAGCGACCCTCACCCGGGTGTACTTCAGCTACATGTACCCAGACTTAATTTAGGGATGTCATGTCTGCAATTCCTCATTTCATTTGAAAAACAAATCAATATATGAAAAATGGTAATACATACCAGGTGGATTGAAGTGATAGGCTACAAGAATCATAATGAACAATATGTGTAAAATGAGACATCACACCTTAAATAGAAAATGGTGAGACATATCTGGATTTACTGAACTCACAGGGTCCTTCATCAGTTTCGACGAAAAGCAACTGAACAACAAATTAACCTAAAAACAGGAAAACACAGAAAATTAGAACTTCTTACAATCTTCTTACAATCTTCTTAGCGTACTTATGAGAAAGTTCTGGGTAATACAAAGTCCCCTCTTCCCCCCCCCCTCCCATAAAGCCAGAAGCTTTTTCCAAAGTGTTCTAGGTACGTTGCATTTACCCAGTCTTAAAGGGAAATGACGTTTTTTTTTTAGAGATAACTTCCATATTTCAGTAAAGCCAATGTGTGTGGACTTAGAAGTGAGGGATCATTTAAAATAAGGAAGGACAGTAGCCTTCTTTTCAAGAAATAAGCTTGTCACAGATGTAAATTCAGTTATTTGTTGCTCAACACTAATTTGTTCACCCAAACTTTTCAAAATTCAAATGACGCATCTCTCATTACTCATCACATGCACAATTTTTTGAGGAGATGAAGCTTAAGTACATGTTTATTGATGAGACTGCATGGTTTCACAATGATTAAAGCTATTTTCTTTTGTATGTCATGTTGGTAGCATTCTAAACGCCGAAATCTAAATTTCCCTTTAAAGTCGGAATACCATATCATGAAATAAAAAAAAAAATCGTCGGTTAGGAGGATAGTGAAAGTGAATAGACTGTAAACAAATTGCCAGGGCACTGACAGCCGGGCCTTAGTAGTGATTGGGTAGCACCATATGGGTGTCGATTGAGGGGGGGGGGGGGTGGACATGTCCCTTCCACTCTTTTGAGAGGAAGGGGACAGTAACACATTTGTCCCCCACTTTTTGTAACATAAAAAAAGAGAAGTATAAAATATTCTTAGTGCCAGGAAGTGCAAATTTTCTAATTTATGCTCTAAGAAATAAACAAAACGTTAGCAGAAATTAACACGGTCAGGGAGACTGAGAAGTGCAATTTCCTGCAATCTGAGAGGCATTTTTATCATTTTCTCTTTTTTAGGTACGCTACGCAAGTCTACTGAAGAGAAAGAATACAACCTTTTGGGGTCATTACTTCCCCATTTCATTCCTTTGCTCAAAGTCTATTTACACTATGGACAGGGGAACGGACTGGGAGCTTCAGGTTTGCAGCTATAGCTTATGTAATTCTGTTTTTTTATAAAGCTGAAAAGTAGCCTCATTTATAAGCTAGTAGGCAAAATAGGCTTGCAGCTTCGAGCTGTGGATATAACTAATAGGCACAACTTTAAAATATTTTCAAGTTTATGACCAATGCAAATGGAGGACAAACGTTAAGGTTAGTCTTATTGTATCTATACAGCTGCATCTGTTTTACCATTTTGATACGTAAGGAACCGCAAATTTTCCGAGGGCTTCTCCCTTGGACCCCTGTAAGAGCTAGGTTCCACAGCTGGCTCGGTCCCAGCCGGGTGTCCTAAAGCGACAGATTTGCTCGCACGCTTCGCGTGCTCTGTTACAGGATAAACAAACAAGCGTGAAACCAGAAGATTTTCATTTGTGTTCGTGGGAAATTTAGCAAGTTTTTCCAACACTGCTGTGAAGAGGAGAGGATCGAGTGTGTTTCATGAGTGGGATTCTGGTCTGAGGGCTGGCGTATAGCCTTTTGATCGCATCACGCCGGCAGGACTATAAGCAGAGTGCCTCCGTTGGTTGGCGCGGAGCCTACTATGCGAAAATTTTGGCTTTGCAACCTCTCTCCCCAGATCGTCTGAAACGGCACTTCCAGGGTGTATTGGGCTGCATGTTAGTTACCCAGCCTCGAAATAGGGATTCTTACGTCTTCAATTTCTCAATTATGAGGGCAGAACATTCTATGGAAAAATGTTAGCAATTTGGTAATCTATAATGTAATACATTTGGATTGCTCTTATCTAGAATGCTCAGTAATTTCAAGAAAAGCTAATTCAACAGTTTTTCCTTCTAAAAATGACGTTTTTTTCCTTTTTGAGAATTTTCCCACTACCAGGATACCTTTGACTAAAATCTATATAGATTTTGCGTCTATTGCAGTCGGCTTTTTTTTTCACGAGAAATTAGATTTCTAGAAAATTTATTCCAGCAACTTTTACTCTGTGGTGATTTCAGTTTTTTGTCAGTTTTTATAACCGTCATAACGAATTCCGATAACCATGTTAATCATAGACACCTTAATGAGAAAAAATAATTGATAGATGGGGGGGGGGGGGCATGAGAGGACTAATGGTTGGCCTTGGAGAGGTTGTGAGCAAGGATCGAGTGTCCTGCTTTCCTTTTTGAGAAAGTTTTCACCTACTAGGCTACGTAACCGCAGATACAATCTAGCGCAATATTTGGCGTTTTTCTAACTCATAAAATGCTAGATTGAGATACGAAGAATTCCATTTGGTATTCCGTATTTTCCGACTATCGTCGCTCTGACAGGGGCTTGAGCAATGTTATCAGTGTACACATAGCCTATTCATTTTAGCTTGATGGGATACCGGTATCTGGCTACTTACTTCGGTTAAAATAGTATTTCTATTCGATATCGCGATCTACCAACAACGTGTTTGAAGGTAGCAGCCATTCAGATCAGCCACTATTTGCATACATTGGTGTACCTGCTGCTGGATACGAACCTTGCCCACTGTGGCACCAACTGCCAACGGATACTGTGGCACTAGTGTGATGAATACCAGCGTTAGACAATTTGATCATAAAACGAATATAATTCAGTCTACTGTCTATGATTACTGTTACGAGATTAAAAGAAGTGGCTTTCACAAGGGGAGGTGTGGGGGGGGGGGGGACTGATGGGATCGATAATCGGCTAATTTAATATACCGCCAACAATCATGACAATGGTTTTCACGTTCCAGGATCCGTATGTCATATTGTCCCTTTTTCGTGATGAAGTGGGTACTACTATTGTCTGCGCAGGTGTGGCTGCTACCTTCAGCCAGGCTGGGAACGTGAGTAACAACTAACAACTTAGGCCTAACGAGTAGCGATAACCAATCGTTCTGACGTCAAAACTTCTTTCAAGCAAACTGGCGTTTGTTGTTGATGGTCGCTACTTACTAGGAGAAGACTACGAGTTTTCTCAATTACTTGTCGAAGATCTGGAATTATTCAAGCTAGAAATCTTGGAAAAAGAGTCTGCGTTAGAAAGGTATCCTAATTGGACTTAGGCTAGCCTAACGTTAGGCTGTAGCCTGTCCTTCCCGCTAATCAAGTATTATAATTATGAGTGACTCTGAGGCACTAAAATTAAGTTAGGACCTAGTCCTTAGACGACGTTTACGTTTCGCCTACCACTTAGTTTGGCTTGTTCTAAGAAAGAGGACACGTTTCTTGACACACCTTTTTGTGTTGCTCGTTAGGGTAGCCTAACGAGCAACCGTTTGCTCGGTTGCCCTGTCATTTCGTTCATTGTCATTCTTGATTCATTGATATTCCGCCGTAGGCTTAAACCTATGTCGGAATATCCTGGTGGAAAGGTAAAAATATCTGTTAAATATAGTGTCTTTGGGAGAGTTGATTTGTAACTTAGGATTAGGATATTGAAATTTTATTTTACTTAGGTTTGAAAGGTAGAAAGTAGGGATAGCCTAGGCCTACCTGACAATGTAAATGCAGATGTCTTCAGTAATAATTTGCTCCCCATCTGCATCAAGTGTTTTTAATGCAAGCAGGAGTGCGTGTTCTTCAGTTCAAGTTCAAGGTTATGGACAAGTGGTTATTTGCCTATTTTTGTTGTCTTGTGTCACAGTCAGTTTATCACAATTCATAGGCCTAACAGAAACTTATAAAATATTAACATGAAAACAAACATTTTTTACTTCTGATTTTTTATTGCAACATCAGCAAATCAAGTTAATCAAATTTCAGATGTTATGTTGCACATCTGTGAGTTTTCTCCCTGATAAATATCCTAACGTGCATATTTTAGTAACTTCTTCTTATTTGAAATGTATCCATCCTTCAACTGGACTATTCCATTGGTAAGATTTTCCCATGTCAACTTGATTTTTCATTGCGACATCTCCAAATCTCGTTTATCAAATTTCGGACATTCTATTGCACATCCGTGGGTTTACTTTGCCTATAAATATTCAACACTAAGCATAACTTACACATATTTAACCTTTATATTGAAACGTATCTTACAGTTGCATTATTCTATTTGTTACATTTTCTCACTTATGGTAAGTTTAATGGTTAAAATGCTATCAATACAGGAAAGCAAAGAAAAATAACGTAAATGTATGCCATACTAAAACCACACTATGCTAAAACCTAAGCGCCTCACAATGTACAACTGTACTAATGCAGCACAGTCAGCACATTTCGCTAGAGAAAAGTCCTTCTGCCACGGTGGAAAGACTTGTTTTCTCTGGCAGAATGACTTGTTTTCTGTGGTGGAATGACCACATTTTCTACGGTGGATAGTACCTATGGCGGAAAGAAGTGCACCCCCATTTGCTCATTCAATTTCAACTGACGTTTGATAATATTCTAGCCCAGAACCATTTCGTGTCATGTCAAGTCGGAACTATCGTATCGATAGTAGGTCCGCTGTCATTCCGCCATTGGTACATTCTGCCAGGACATTCCACAATAGGTTTCAAGTCTTCCTGCCATGGCATTTGTTTGGCAGAAAGAGTGTAGGCCTAAATGTCTGAGGAATATTAGTGTCATTAACTGAGTTGGTGTTTGTATCTTAGGATGTACTGTAGGCCTAGGTAAATTTGGAGTTTGGGTTCAGGTTTGTAATGTAGAAGTACAGGAATATGTTGCAGTGTAGAATGCTGATGTCTCCCTTAATGGTTTGCTGTTGCTTCGTTCTTAGGAAATGAAATCCTGCTTAGCCTAGGCCAAGTTGAATCCTCGTGTAAGGTCTGTTTAGTTTTTCAGGGAGTGCCTGACTGGATTTCATAATCTACTGTATTAACACATGTACACATTGCGTCCTGTTACTTCATTTGCAGCTTGTGGAGAAGAAAATAATAGTAGGCATTGTGTGATACACAGGACACCTAATTATGTTCTGAGCAGTCCATGTGAATTAATCAGAAAATAGTAAAATGTGGTGCTATTTGTAGCAGGATGGCACATTTTAGAGAATAGCACAGCATTTCAAGGTAAAAAGACACTTTAAGAATGCCACCAATGATTGTGCTTACTTAGGCTAGTGCTTTCAGATACTTTTTAATTTGCTAAAAGTTTAAACGGTCAGAATAAATGTTCGTACAGTATATCATTTAAACGTTCTCAAAATGTATCGTTTAGGCATACAGCTGGCTGACTTTTACTTACGGGTTCATCTTATATGTGATGCTTGTTTCGATAGGCAGAGATCATACACATGGTTTTCTCAGTGGTGACATTTGAAAGTAACTGGTAAATAAATCCATCCAAATATGTATCCCAGCTGTGCTATCAATCTTTGCCAAAATGCAAAATAAATTACTCCTTTTGTAAATAAATGCTTTTTTACTTGTGACTATTTTATTTTTCAAGTTATGTAAAAAAGAAAACGTTGTTAGCAAATGTTTTCAGAAGATCTACGTAGTACTCCAACTTTACTAGGTACAATGTAAAATTAAAAACATTTGCTTAGGCCTGTCTACGCACCCCATCTGCAAAGTGCCAGTGAGCATACCACAACCCATAGAAGTACAAATATGACCATTTCTATAATCAAAACCCTTCACGATGCCAACATTCTGCGACTTCAAACAATTAAACTAAACATTTTAAGCGACTAGGATCAATGAACAAAACAAAAAAAGCATTATTTGAATGTTTCTTTGAAAATATCTGCAATCTGCAACTTACAAAAGGTGGTTTTTTCCCTGTAAAATAAAAATTTTAGTCTCTGAGGTAGTTAGGCTATTTGCTGTACACCCACTACGTAAGGATATCAATCCCTAAAATTTTCAGAACTCTATACACGATCTTGCCCGTTTCTTTTCACAAGAACTTTTGGGATATTTCAACTTCAAAAGTGTATCTAGAACTGTTTGCTTTACATGGCATGTGCAACATATCATGGAACTTCTAGTTCTGAAGCAATGTCAATGATTTTGTTCTGATCGAACATTCATGTTTTCACCCGATACACTACACTGTTCTACTGCAAGACTGATTGTCAAAGAGGCTTGGCAAAACCCCCATTGATAGATTTTGTTACTTCAAACATGCTACGGCATTTTAGCGCCAGCCAGCATCTTTGCAAACGGAAAAAAATCAGCAGGATTGGGGAATCAAACTAGAGTTGAAAAAAAAATTTGTTTCTGTGTAAAATCTACGGCCCTAGCATTGATTAAAACCACTCAGTGGTGCTTTCTGTTATTTAAATGGCTTATGTTCAAGAATCAAGACAGTAATTAGGGGATTAGCTACATGTATGCTCAAGCTACAGGAACGAACTTACCGCCACACATTTTGTATAGGAGATTATCACAGGTGATACAGTGATTAGGTGGTGAAAACCACAGTTAATTCCCTGCTTTTACACAGTTAAAAGGCAGCAGATTATAGCTGTCGAATGGCTAACATTGAAGTGAAAGAAATCTGAAAGTTTGGAGCTTGCTTATGCAGGGAATCTGTGTAAATGTTCAGCAGAATTGAGCTCTGTTTAAATGGCCTACCGTTTGTTTAAATGTTTGATTGTGACAGCACGACTGTAACTTAGGTGCAGCGCCAATACTCAAATTTTTCTCCTAACAGTGGCGTGGGCATGGCGGAAGAAAAATATTTGGTGAGTGAGTGCCCACAGGATTATCCAAGTGGATCCCTGCCACCATCGATTGATGTGGGGGTAAAATTTTTTAGGTATTTTGCAAGCACCCCCCCCACCATGGCTGGAAATGGCAGTACCCAGGTGTTCTAAACTACATGTACCCACCTTGAAATAAGGATCTCATGTCTGCAATTTTGCAAGAATGAGCGAAAAATCAATCTAAAAAGGAATATTGATGTATATCAGATGGGTTGATGTGAAACAAGAATCATAATTTTTTATGAATCCGCTTTCACTTCCTTTTTTTCTTGATGAATTTGACAAAAATTTGAGGCTGGACCCCCCTGCCAACCACAGCAAAAACGCTTCTTTAACCGACTGATGATCGGGTGATTAAGCTCTGCAGAAACGCTTATTTAACTGACTGACGAAAATGCTTACTTAACCATCTGAATATTGGGTAATTAAGCATCGCAAAAATGCTTGTTATACCGACCGACAATCAGGTAAATAACCACTGTGAAAATGCTTATGCAACCGACTCTTATTTTACTGATGATCGAGTAAATAAGCAGTAACCGACAATCGGGTACACAAGCATAACCTCAGCTCTTATTTAAGCAATACTGCCATCCATATTCGCCCGACGATCAGGTGAGTAGCTTCCAACCAAAAAAAAACCAAACAAAAAAACTAGTTTCTCAGCTATTTTCTTAAAAAAAGTTGGGTGTGTGGGCTGTTTTTTTTTTATTTTACACTCAGGAACTTGGAAGGAACATTGGCAGCACCGCAAACTGTTTTTTTTTAACATGCTTCATCACTTTATCAATGAATGCTATGTTGCAAAGGCATCACTAGAGACTTGGAGAGATGATTTCCGTGGTCGGGATGTGATATTTTCTGTTAAAAATCCTACTTTTGTTAGTAAAAAAAAAATTCGTGCAGGACGTAAAATTGGTGCAAGCCTGCACTCCCGTTGAAATTTGGGATTATGTTTGAAATGAAGTAGTACAGGGATAGGCTGCAACGTAGAGCTCTGATTTCTCGCTTAATGGCTTGCTATTGCTTCATTCTTTAGAAATGATATCCTAGCTAACTATTGTAGTAGACCTAATAGTATCACATTTAATACAAGGCCTTCTATCCTTTCTAGCCTATACTTATTAGCCTACGTTTTCTACTGTTTGTCTAATGCCACACTAATAGTACTATTAAAGCTCCTAGCAAACTAGCACTGTCCTCTATGTTATTTTTTTGATGTATAGTATTTCTCTCTCCTGGTCTAACGTGAATGCGAAGAGACCCAATCCAGTCCATTTCATTCAACTGTGAAACACTGATGTGTCCTAAAAAACCTTTCATAGTGCATTAAACCCTGTTAAGTTTCAGTGTATTGTACATTCCAGCCCATTCCGCCCCAGCAAAAGTGTTTCACCTCCATGGCGGATAGACTTGTTTTCTAATGCAGAGTGATTACATTTTCCATGGAGGAGGAGGAAAGTTGGTACGCCAGAATGATGGGGCCCATTGGGCAGCACAGCATGCTACGCTGTGCTTTAAGGTCGTGTGACATTCATGGAGAAAAGAGCTGGCTTTATTCAAAAGTTGCATAGTAAAACCTAGAATGATTTTAGACTTGTGTTTTTCTAGCTTTGTTAGTTAATATTACTGGTTTGAGATCCTGCTTCACAAAGTTTGAGGAAAACACAAATATGATGACGTGTAGTGTTGTACAGTGTTGGATTTTGGTATATTATCTCAATACTAAATTATAGGTTAGGGCGGTTCACAAAACACAGTGATCAAAAGATGAAAAAAAAAAAAGTACATGCTTCAAAAAAAAAAAAAAAAAAAAGCCTTGTGGCATATGAAATTCTCAATTGTCCTTGAAATTAAGGTTTGGTAAACAAAGAATAACATAAGACATACCAGGCAGTCTGTAGCTGTTCGAAAACTATTGTTTTTCTTATGCACTCTATGGAAGCTGTTTGGTGACGTCATAGAGAAATGGCATACATGGGGCATTCTGTGGCATTTCTGTGTATCGGATGGGACATTTTGCACAATTAAAACATTAATTACTCAAAATAGATAAATAATCTGGTTGTGTAATACATCTATTCAGAATCAGTCTCTCTTAAAGAATCCTGCTGTTTCAACATTGGTAATAACATTGAAGGTCAAGCAGTTGTAGCCTCTTGCTCATTGTGGATGGGACTGAAAATGGACATGGATATTCAAGGGTTAAAGTCAAAATGGAATCACTCTGAACGTGAGTATGGTAGTGTCACTCTGGTAACCAAGTTATTCCCATGATCCACTTTCCAACTTAAAGTGGTCATGTAAATTTGAAGGGACTACTAATTAGACTGGGAAATTTATGTTAAGCAAAAAATCAGTGTCAAGGACCGGACATTTCCCAGTGTCTCGGACAGGACAACATTAATGTACAGTCTTCTGGGTGTCTCCTTGACATAATTAGCATGAATGACCAGCAGAGTGTGCTCATGGGGTGTATAAAGCTCCCACTATAAAAAGCTCAACTCCCTCCCTACCTTGCCCCTGTTGCAAGCCCCCTGGTACACATGAACCACTTCTCCATAACTATAAATTAAGATGAACCATGATCAGAATTGAGGTTTTATAGGAACTAAGCTTTCACTTTCTAAAGAATGTTGTCAAGACAACTGTCTGCCAACCCCTCCTATACCCTCATTGCTGCAACTTCAACCCTGTGAGTCTCACCTAATCTGATACAGTTACCGTTCATTTCTCCCCCTTGAAAGATTTCCCCCAACCAGCTCGCCCCGGTCGTTCGCTCCCTTGCAAGTTCGCTTTCAAGTGGAAGTCTTTCCACCTCAAACACCAGTTTGCCCCTTGAACTAACTTATGTCAAATGCAGTTGTGATAGTTTTGAACTACATTTTTACGATAATGAAGTATTTTCATGATAGCAAAAGCTGCTACAGGGACAATGCAGGCAAGTTGTGCAGGAAATGGGGAAAAGTTGGAATTAGTATACTGCCACCATTAATAAAAAATACTGTGTTCAGATTATTTTGTGCTTGATGTCCGTGCTCATTCAAGTTCAGTTATTTCTTGCTGTTCTTTATTGAAGATAATTGTTTTGAGTGACATTTTCTTTCCAACTGACTTAGAAACACTTGTTATTTTACCAATCAAGTAAAATGTCTAATCGTAACTTTGTTAGCAAAATAACACATGAGAAAACACATGAACAAAGCAGTGAACTCATGAGATTGAATATGAAATGTAAGTCCACTTACAAGACATACCATTTGAATTCATTTCTGCCTTTTGTTTTTCACGTAATGGCAACCATCAAGTTATTGGGACAACTGGTCTGCACTTTGGGTCGAACTGGTATGTCTCCGGGGTGAACTGGTAAACAGCTTGGGGTGAAATGGTAATTTGGGGGCGAACTGGTTTGGGGCGAACTTGCAAGGGGGTGAAAGAACTGGTTACCTCTGATACCTGTATGCACTGTAACCCCAGGATGAACTGTAATTCTACACAATGGAGTTGGTCAACTTACACCGCACAGTAGTTAAATAAATTGAAAAGATTGAGTCTTGTAATAGATTTAAAGCATGGATCCCATTAGACTTGCATAATAAATTGACAAGTCTACCCTTCATTGAGGAATAATTAATGTGAATGACGGGAGTGGATAAGGTGCTGTCATGCGTACACTGTCACTGAAAAATGTCCTGTCTGTGACGTTTCGTCATGGATTGGACAGTTTATTATTTAATTACTCGAGCGAAATGAATGCAGTCGAGAAGAGACTCATTGGCTGGGCCCAAAGATAAATCTTGTATGGAAATATCCTGCACACTTTCCACGGCTGTGCAAACTAACAGTGCTTATATTTGAAATGGCTTTGCTGTATCCGAAATTCTACATCAAACTAGATGCTAAATTAACCATCCGGCTCTACCGCATCTCAAAACTGCCCTGAGGATGTTGTGGTGATGCCAGTATGCCCGCAGGGTCCTTAATGCTTTTCAAATGTACCGTAGACAACTGCAATGGGAGAGATTCCCAAGAAAATCATGGCAGTAGTGTAATTGTCAGTTGCACTGTGAGTAAAGCTACTGAGAGCCTTTGACAAATGCTCTAAAGATCACAGGAGCGGCTTCTCGTTACCATCTATGTATGTCTACAATATCCACTTTCATCACTTCGTGGGAATTGCAAAGAAGCTAGGCCTGCATGGGTGTTGGTCTGATGAATTCATTTTTTTGTTTCAAAATAGACAAAAAAGGTGAAAGAGATGTATCTGCGGTGCATTGTGACTCATCTGATTTTCCGTGTATGCTTTCCTTTCTTACAAAACAAAGTTAAAAGGAGGAAGATTGACAAATATTGTGCCTAACAAACTTGTCAGCCCATTGAACATCAAGTATGTTGGCATGACCAGTGGACCGAACCTTCAGACTCAATGGAAATCCATACAAAATTTTAACTTCCTGATACACTGAAAGGATAGGAGATTTAAATTTCTGTTTGAAAACTTGACATTTTGTTTAAAATATGGCACCAACTTTTCTGATATTCAACGACTGTCACCCACGATGAGATCAGCTTGTGGGACTCATAGGCCAGATCTGCTCTTTAATTTTTAAGAGGCATTACTGTAATTTCTTGAAATGTGGATTGTTGAAATCCCTTGTTTATTCCCCAACTTAGGCCTAGGGCCCACCAGATCTACTGTACTGTAGCCTTGAACTAATTTTGGCCTGAACTTAAAGCTATTAACAAATTTGTTGGTGACTTTCACCTTTTTTAGGAAAAAGGATATTGCTGAACTATGCTTTAAAGTTAGAAAAAAAAAAAAAACATTGACGGGCCCGGGGTATGCCTAGGCTCGTTCCTAGCTAAAGCTATTTGTGATGGATGGTTCCTAATTTAACCCTAACTTGAGGCTTGCAGTGCATGGCTACTTATCTGTTTGAATTGCAGTCCCAGCTACTGCATGATACAGGTAAGCACAAGACACTGTACAACATTGAAGCGGAAAGGGTCTCATCATACCAGGTGTAAATCAGGTAAAACCAGGTTAATCTCTTCATCGGTGATAAACTTGGTTTATGGAATTGAGAAACCTGTTTTATCGAATTGATAAACCAGGTTTCAAATGCTCAGTAAGTCGAAAAACCTAGTTAATTGGTTGATGAACCTGGTTTATCAACCGATAAGCCAGGTCTCTTGACTTATTGGGCATTTAGCTTGCCATATTCATCAAAATGGTAGAAAATTTTTAATTAGTTTTATGTCAAAATTTTCTTTTTTATTTGTCTGTTACTGATTAGTTTAAAATACGGAACAGCACTCTACACCGCATTATACAGTTAATAACATACTGTACTTAGGCTAAAGAATAACGTTTAGTACAGTTACTCTACAGCATAGTATCTTCACAATGCCGTTTGGTCAGAAAAACAGTTACACAGTCACATTTGCAATGAGCTTTACACTGCGGAATATGCCAATAAACCGAATTATTTTCATTTGGTCCAAAATGGAATTTTCTTAACTAAGAAAAGCTAGTTGAAAATGTTGTCTTTTGCCTGTCAAGAAGTCAGGTCAATGCAATGTTTGACCCATATTCTGAAAGCATGAAAAAATAACATACCAAATTGAGCAGATTGTGCCTTAAAATTTAGAAACTGAAGGGTAAAGTAGCTTACAGTATGTTTTCTCGAAAATGAAAAACTGTAATGAAGGGAATGACAACCGTTTAATGTATTATTCATTGAGATACAATGTATACCAGCTGTCAGTCATAGTCCCCCAGAATTTCAGTTTTGTAGTGGTCTAAAAGTGGCCAAGTCAGAGAACAGATCATGTGACCCGATAAACTTGACAGCTTAGGACTGACTGATACTGTACCATGTGAGTCCCTCGCTTGTAGTAGCCAATGTTTATTCATGATGCATACAAGACAGGAAATTGCCTGTCAATGTTTGATGATTTTTGATTCCTTGCCGAAGGTGGGCAAGGAATCTGTGCGATGGTGATTTTGGTTGTAGGTGTATGTGTGTGCGACTGTGTGCTCATGTGTGTAACAGTAATCTCGTTATCACGCTAGTTTTTGAAGGGAAGGTATGAGATTGGTGCAAGTTAGCATGTGGGTAGGGAATAAGAAGATCTTGGCTGGAATTGTTTTTGATGTGGGTCAAACGTCATATGAGGTCACCAGCAGCCAGTAAACTGACAAAGTATCTTTGCAGTATCTCAGGAAGTATGTGTTGCATGAACTTCAAACACATAGGGTATGTACTCCCTTATGATTAAATATCATTGTAATATTTGTCTTGGAGGTCAAAGGTTGTCAAAGGTCATATGGGGTCATCAGAGGCCATAATGTGAAAAGCTTATGAATGTTTGTTAACACCCTAGTTTTTGAAGGAGAGGTTAAAGACAAATCAAAGTTGGTATGTGGAGAGGACATATAAACTCTTGGCTGGGATTATTTTAGGAGCAGGTCAGAGGTCATCTGATGCCACCAGCAGGTAGAATGTAGACAACCAATGTTTGCAGAATCTCGTGAATCACATGTTGCATGAGCTTCAAATTTGGAGGGTGTGTACTTTGTTCTAAGTAAAATTGTGGAGGTTTTTTGTATAAAGTTCAAAGGTCATATGGGAGTCATCAGAGGCCATAATGTGAAAAGCTTCTGAACGTTTGTTAACGCTCTAGTTTTTGAAGGAAAGGTTAAAGACAAATCAAAGTTAGTGTGTGGTGAGGACATCTAAAGATCTCAGCTGGGATTGTTTAGGAGCAGGTCAAAGGTCATCTGATGTCGCCAGGTAGAATGTAGACAGCCAGTGTTTGCAGTATCTCATGAATCGCATGTTGCATGAGCTTCAAATTTGGAGAGTGTGTACTTCGTTGTGAGTAAATAAAATTGTGGAGGTTTTTGAAGGTCAAAGGTCATATGGGGATATCAGGGGTTGTACAGTGAAAAGCTTATGAACACACTACTTTCAATGGGGAAGCAACCCTTCACTTTACAGGTGGTGTTAAGGTGTAGTACATAAAGACCTTTGTTGGATCTTGTTTTGGTGTAAATTGAGGGTTATTTGGGTCACTAGGCGGTGCAAAGTGTTTGCACTCAGATGGTACTTTTTTCTCTTCTTGTGGGTACACAAGTACAGTATTTGTTGTTACCAACAGTCACATACCAGCAATACTTTGAAATCTTTTATGCATTTTTGGTCTTATAAATTTGAATTATGTGACTTTTAATGCAGTGCACAACAAAAAGCAATACATACTTTTAAAATCTTTTGTAATGAATCTATTATAATTTACTTAGCTGTTTTGATACTTTATAAGTACAAAATTCCCAAAAGAGAAGCAATTGAGTTTGATTTTGCTTTACTAAGATAAAATTTATGGCATGCAGAGAGAATTTGTTTCAGCTTGAAAAGTGTCCTTTGAACTCTGAGGTCACTCTGACAGGTATTATCAGTCCCTGAGGGATCTTTATCTAACAATTGAGCTGCACATTCAGAGAGAAGTGATTTGGCATGTTGGTTTGAATAACCTATGAGGGATTTTTCTACTCCAAGATACCATCAGATAGTTGTTATATTTTGGATATATCCAGAAAGGAAAAGGCAGAGCTGTAATGAATTGACTTCTAAGATACAACTTGTAACTGTAATATCAATATACACCGTGTGCTGGTTGCAGAATTCTCGGCAATCGATTACAAGCCTGGAAGGGCATTGGAGGAAAGCTTCTGTAAATGATGTGAAATTTCTATTTTGAACTCTTACACTAGAACTAGAAAAAGGCTAATGTACAGTAGTTAAACCTGTCTTACTGCTTTCATTACTTTCAAGTTATTGTGATGATTCAGTTTTTGCCAATCACAGGGTACAGTATGCTCCATTGCATTTTGACTCAAAAGATAAAGTTACCTGAAAACATACTCAAGCATTTAGGTTTGGAGGTGGGGCGAGGTGTACAGTTCAAACAGAAAAAGTGGGTTTGGATGTGTCACTTCCGTCCATGTGGGAAGTGCTTTGGGCCAAAAATTCCCTGTTACGCTCCATGCTAATCGATGCTGGTGCTTTGGGCAACGGTAAGATTTTGTGCTTGCGCTCATAGTAAGATTAACACACAACCTAGGAACAAGCGAACGCTGTATGGAAATAGTGTCATTGGCTTTATTGATGAATTCCTTCCATTTTCCTTCAGTGTACTGATATTTCCTCCTGTGACAAGCCGTTACCGTTTCCTGATCCATAAATTTGTAGAGGACATCCCCGAACTCACAAGCTTCAGCATTGGTACAGAGGATCGAAGAAGAACCGTCGTCTGCTCTGTCCTCTTAAGGTAACATTCATTCTTCATCTTTAGAGAGGCAGCCATTAGCTAGTAGAGCAGCCTTTTGCAATTAATTTGCCAAAGCGCTACATGACTAAATGTTTTTGATTCAGTGCGCCATTTATCCCCCTCCCAGGGATGTGAGGGAAGGGGTCCCCCCTCCTCTTTTGAAAGTTCTTGTGTTTTAGAAGGGACTCTGGTGTAAAATGGTGCAAAGTGTGTTAACGTAGCCTGTGGGAAGTAACAGATTTACCTATTTTTGAGACAAAATAATTTTCGTCAGTATGTTTAAAAAAAAATTTTGAGCTTTTCAATATTCTCCTAGTACTTTTTGTGGCCACTCTAAACCACTTTGCATGTCACACGTGGAGTGCACGCCGCCATTTTGTGGAAATCTGTAGTAGAGACATGTTCAGAAAGAACTCTTTTGACTGTGAGGTTATGGATAACATTAGCTTTTTGAAGTTCATTAATGAAATTGTGAAGGTTATGTGTATGGGGATGACCTTTGTTACTTAGGTGAGCAGGAACAAATGAAAAAGAAAGTTGGTAGTAAGTTCATTTGAACATTTTGGCTCACAGTTGATGTCATCTAACTTTTTAATGGAAGGCTAGTGTATGTCTTTAGTATGTCATTATTGTGATGATACAAACTCATACTGTACCACTTCATTAAACTTGTAGCCTTAAAATAGTGAAAATGCTATGACCTGCAGTCTTTGTGGTGATATTTAGACATATGCTAAAAGCAGGATGTGTTGTTATTCCTGAATTTTCAAAAGGACACCAAAGATCTGGACATAGTTCTTTCAGTTGTAACAGCGGTAGAATCTACCTCACCTTGTTCTGTTTGTCCGAAAATAAGTAAAAAACTGCCAAGTTATTCCAACCATTCATTTTAGCAGAACCTTACTCTGTGATTAATGTGTGGAACGTTTTTGCTAATAACTGTGGTTTGTCTTTGTATAAGAATTTAAGCAAGAAAAGTATCTAAGTCTGCTTTTTGCCTTAATTAAACTAGGGGAATTTCTGTTGTGAAAGAAACGTGGCATAGATGTTGTTTTCTGTGCAAGAAAAAAATGAGTGTCTGTTTTGTCATTTAAAATGCCAAACTGGCAACACTGAGTACAGCAATAGGCAGGCAGGCACACTCAGTGGAAGAGAAGATTTCCCGCATTAAGCACGCCATGAGTTGTGACAAACAGGGACACTTTTACATCACTGAATTAACTCCAGTAATAGTGAAGATTTCACTCACATCAGTGCATAAGCTGGATTAGGAATTGCCGCGATTTGCGATACTGCAAGCAACTTTCCTGCCGTGCATCTAATTATGAACATAAGACAGTTTGCTCAGCTTGGCACTGAGGTGTTGATCAACAGGTAAAAATTTCCCATTGAAATAGTACAGCGACTCGCTTGCTTTGAACGATAGTACAATACGATGCACATACAGTTGTGTGCTTGTATTATGAAAGTTATGTTGCTTGTGTGTATATGCAGCAATGACAACGAATTTGTTTGTATTTCTGGAGAAAGTACAACAAAACAAGACAAGTTTTCAACAATTTTGTGAGACAAAATAATTTGTAAGTGATGTACATTAATCAGATCACCTAACGTAAGAATTTCTAGGCCGCAAATGGTGACTTGGTATGTTGACACATGATCACATTGATAAAAAGTTGGTGGCCGATTTAGTTGCTGTACACAGGACTGCTCTCAAACCCTGCTGAAGCTGCACAAACAAAACTTTTTATCTCGCCATTTGATGTTTTTTTGTCAATGAATTTACATGAAGACATGAATACAAGTTACTGCATTGCTACCACAGTATGTAGGACACAAAACATGTTCTTTTTATCATGTTCAATATGGCACAGAACCTCTTGTTTTTATCACGTTGAACACATGGTCAATCTTTGTACTTTGAGTATTCCTGGTACTGATGCTCTGCGAATACCGGTACTGATTTTCCTGGTACCGCCCAACCCTTATGTCTACCATGTACCCCAAGAAGCCTCAAGGTAATGTTCACGATGATGTATTTTGTTCCATTTGTTCCAATTTGTCTCATGCTCAAACTTTGATGAACATGTCAGTTGGAAGAGAAGAGAAAAGCGGAACATAAAGTTTTTGATGATGATTAAGTTTTAGCAATTTTTAGGTCTTTGTTTGCAGTGAGTGAAACAGGTGGTTTTGTAGCCAGTTCAGCTTGAGATGAACAGTATTGGGTTGCTAATTGTATAAGGCTAACAGATTCTCTTAACTGTTTGCAATTTATGTAATTTCTGTAAAACAGGAAAGATTTCGGTGAAGAAACATTCCCATCTGAGAAACGGTTGAGATCCTCAGAAGAGGTATTACGTGGCCCAAAAGAGCAATGCATCAATAGGTGGATAGAAACCAAGAAGATGAATAAGGATGTGGGAGCACGACAAACATCCTCTCCAAGGAGAAACAGAAGGACCAGAGGTAGAGGCAGAGGGTAAGAGGACTTTTATTTTGTTAAGCTTTGGCTTACACAGTTTGTTAGTAAAGTCATGGTATGGTATGAATATTTTCCTTTAAAACTTGTGTCATGTACTTGTTGGCATTGTCACTCTACCAAGAACTCATGTGGACTCTTGGTGGAGTGGGGGTGCAGTGGATGGGGGTGAAGTTTGTACAACAATACCTTCTTTACAAGATTGATTGAAACTTCACTATTCCATAACTTAAATCCTTTCAAATCATATCACATATTTCGGTGGCCTCTGAAAACCTGACATGAAATTTCTAACAAAACAGTATACCCTTTGTGTAAAGAAAGTTATGACATTTCTTCATTGCAACTAATCTATCTGTAAAAATTTTAGTAAGTACCTTATTTAGATCATTGTACAGAATGTACTGTTTTTTATCCTTCACAATCGAAAGACAATAAAAGAAAATGGGGGTGTGTGGGGGGGGGGGAAACAAAGCCTATGCATACACAAAGCACAAACGTTCCAATTTTTCCGGGGACAGGCTCCATATTACAGACCACATAAATCAGTGGAGACTCAAGTTTGTGAAACCAGTTGTTCCTGATATTAAACTAGTTAGTCATCAGGGAGTGTTTAACAAAGCATATTACAGTAACATCAGGATTTGTTATGTTGGTAGAATGTGATCATCCTTGCAAGTGTAATTTGCTATGTATATGTGAATTGGCCAAGCCATAAAGTGTACATTGGACAATCACTCTGTAGAAAATAAAACATTTCATTTGAATTACTCCATGATGGATCATGTTGTGCCTGTTGTTGATGATTCTTTCAAAGCAGGGAGTTATGTGTACTGGAGAATTACTATACCCGACAAAACAATGTTTAATTTGATTAATGTGTAACTGTGAATGTTCTTCTATCATTCTCTCACTCAGGGGTAAGAGACCAGATCAGCAACTTTATGTACCTGTAGGCAGAAGAGGTCGTCAGGATGTTTTACCGAACAGTTCGTCCGATGAACAAACATCAGGGGGTGACAAGAGCTCTGCGACATCATCAAAGATAGACGTAGACAATGTAGCCGAACCTGCTGCCAGATTCAAGGAGAGGCAGGAAGATGCAGCGCCCTCTGATGTCAAATCGAAGGCAATAAATATCACGTCTAGTTCAGAGGCGTCGTGTTTACGAATGTCAGATTCAAGCAATTTTGATCCTTCATCTGGCACTTGTACCAAAGTTGAAAAAAGTACAAGGACAGAAAATCCTGTCAGTCATTCCTCACTCCAAGAGAGCAAGCATTCCACAAAAGCCTTTGATGAAATGAGAACATCTAATAGTAGTGATACCCAGGGGACTCTGGATACCCAGCTCGAGATGGAGAGTGGGTCCTCCATGGAATCCTCCGATGCAAACTCTGACTTTACAAGGCAAGCGTCTAATTCCTCTTTGTTACATTCATGTGAAATTGTAAATAGCAAATCTCAGGAGCAGGGTATATTAAGTAGAGTCAGCTTGGATGATGTCAATGTTATGAGAGAAGATGGGGATCCCTGTGGGAGGATGGAGTCTCTCAGACCCAAAGAAGAGAACATGGAAACTGCAGACGGAGACACAGAACTCTTTCCTCGTAGCAACGTCACATCGAGTAATTCGATACCATCAGATATGCTGCAAGATGCAAGCGGTGATGACAGGATTGAGAATCTGGATGAAGATGAGGGTTTAAGGGAGGAGATTGGTCCTACGGAGTCAGTCTCTCATGTAGATAATGATGATAAGGAAGATCTCATATCGATGAATGCCAAAGACACAAAGAGTGACACAAATAGAAATGACGGCGATGGTGCAAAGGATATCGAGAAACAAGCAGATGAAGAAAGTGCATCTGTGAGCACCAGTCACGGTATTGAGGAAGATGAAGATGACGACGATTCCTGGGATAAGATGTTCGACGACAGTGGGGAGTCTCTCATCCCCGATGAAGTGCAAGAAGTAAGTATTTTGCAGAGCCAATGAGTAAAGGAATAAACAAAGTCTAAAAACATGAAACCCATACATGCCAGAATTTTAAACCCTTTTCATAGTTTGTTAAACTAAGAGTTGGACACAAAATCGCAGTACTTGATCAACACAACGACTTCTACACGTGTTTTCAGAAACAAAACTTCAGTATTTTATGTTTCAATCGGGAATTCTTGGGTTGCTGTAGATGTGGTTCAAGTTTTGTGCATTTCCCAGCTGACATTGTGCATTCATTATATTATGGGCATTTTCCAAACTGAGTTTACACATTACTAACCAAAGTAGCTATTATTTTTTTTTTTTAACTAAGTACAAACTTGATAATTTTCACTTTGAGTTGAGCAAACTTTGAATGTGTATATAGCAGGCACTGATTGCTTTCAGGTATTGACAGTAGTGAGAATACCTTCATTTGGCAACATACTGTGCTGTATTTGTCCTTGAGGCATGCAAACGTGAACCACATTGGTTCAGTGAATAAATTTCTGTAATGAACATTTCTATTTAACTTATGATGATGTACTCTCCCACGGTATCACGCAGTTCATCAATTTGAAACATCCAAAGTAGTCAAGAAGGTATTGAAGTAAGGTGCTCACATAACATCTGATATGCACGCACTCAGACTGTGTGTAGTAGATTCTTCAGTAGTCTGAAAGTATTCAAACAGTTTCTGACTTCTTACTACAGTTAATTACTGTACATCACAACATCCCTGTCTTTGCTACGTCAAAACTAGACTAAATCAAACAATTGCACAAGAGTTGAGCGGTACAAACTTTACCCTGAGAGAAATATTGCGTCACCTGTCGGCAGCAAATATTTACCAGTCATTGAGCAGATTTTTTTTGTTGTTATTGAGCTCCTTTAAAAAGCAAAGCCTCAAGTTTCAAACATGTTGTGTATGAAGTTAACTTTGTTTGTTGAAATTGGTACACAATGGTTACTGTATGCATCTACAGGACAATAATAATTGTGACTGAATTAAAGATAATGAAAACGTAAGGTGTATAATTTGTGAATTTCACCAGTTTAAGTACAAAACCTTTTAAATATGATAGGAGTATTTGTAAAGAAGTCTTAACCAGTTATCAAAGTCAAACAGATGATATTTTATTTCTTTAGTCATTTCTTTATTACACATAGATAATGGGTTCATTTGTCTCTATGGTAATTACCTGACCTATATACCAGTAATGTGCACAAGCATCATATAAGCGTATAGATAATTGTTAATGAACATAAAGCAGTAGTTTGTATGAAGTTCATAAATGGGAGATTGCCAACTGGAGATCTGTTTATGCAATCAAAATTAGGCCCTGTAGGATTACTTACATATTACTACGCATAGTCGCGTAATCTGACGCAAAAGGAAAAAAGAACATGACTGAGTATTGTGAGATATGAAATGTTCCACCAATTTCCTACTGAATGCACTGGATTGAGGGCGCTGCTGCTTTGGTATGTTTAGAGTTTCTTTCATTAGTTGTGATTTAAATTTCGATGATTCTTCACAGAGTGAGCTATTTATTACCATTAATGGTCCTGTGTGAACATTGCATTGGAGGATAGTTTTCCTTAAAAGAAACAAGCTGTGTGAACAAAGTTTGCAAGGTCACATTCATCATCAAAACAAAAGGGCATGAGCGAGCTTGTCGTCCTGTCACCGGTGGTGATGATTAGAGAGACTCAGCACGTCTTTCGTTACTACGGAATACGATTTTGGAATGCCATCGAGGACAGGAAGTGTTTGTTGTCATACCAGATCCGACTTGTGTGAGTGGCATACTTTTGAAGGAAAGTGTCACAAAGGAATGATCAAAGGGCATTGGTAACTTGAGCTTCATTTCCTCAGCATCTGCCACAGAGATTAAGGGAGGTTGAGAAATTTGATCTTAAAGGAATGTGCTGTTTGGCTTTAACTTACACATTAAGAATAAGCTTAATGAGGACTTAACACTGGTGTAGCGATTTGGTGAGATATGAGGCAATTAGGTAAGCTTGGTCCTGTGTGAGATGTCAGTAAACAGTTATAATTGGAAAGTTCGACTACCGTACAAGTTAACATTGAACCATTGTTGACTTCCTTTATTGGGGGGACGGGCTAGTGAACAGTTCAAATGATGTGATTGTTTTACAGTGCACTCAAAAGATTGCTGCATGTTATCCATTTTGCTTTGATTTGGTTTGGATTTAGAACTGACTGTACAAAAAAAGCAATGGCACTCTGTAGCAGTACTGTTATTGTTCCCAGACTGTATTTATCAAATATTTCTTTCTTGTATTTTTTTTTTTTTTTTTAGACCAAAATCTATTTTCTGAGTTACTTGCAGAGTTACAAATTGTGCCCAGCGTCAATGAAACCATGTAATAATACTACTTTTTGATTACTTTACATACTTTTTCTTAAAACAGTCATGCAAACTGGAAGTAGAACATTTACACAAATTTTGAAAATATGTAATATAAAATTAAGGGAATCATTGCTGATTTTATTATTTTAAACTGGCTCATTGAGTTGATATAGAACAATTTTTGAGGATTTTAAATGGTACAAACACATGCCAATGTTTTTACAATTAGAGTATAATTCATCAAGTTTTTAGTTACATAAACTAATTTTCAATTTTTGAACTTGACTTTTACTGGCTTGTTTGTATGATTTAGTACTAATGTGAAAAGTGTCTGGTCACGAATTTTCCAAAACAAAATTGAATTGTTAACTACTGGCGCATTAATGTTTCTTCGTGCGTGAAACATACAGTAGGGGATCCTCTCAGTTTGACCATTTGTCATTACAATAGTTTGTAAAGGAAACTTGACAGGTTTAGGAAAATTTAGTGAATTCTCACAAATTAACTCTAATGTGTCTCCTTAAAGTGGTATTCCATGTTGACTTTGGAAAACTTCCATCTCAATTTAACTCCATAATAATGCTGATTTCCAAGCGTAACCAGTGACTCTTCTTAAACTTGGAGAATTTTGAATTTTGTGGCCCCAGGTTTGAAAGCAGCAACATTTTATACTAAATTGCAGTGTGACTGGTAAGGTGTACAGCAATACATCGACAGTTTACAAACATTATGAAAGTTTGGTTAATTGTACACTAAGTAAGAGGAAAACCTGGTACAGCTGCGTTTACTTGGTGCGTGGATCAAGGATAGCAGAATAGACACACACAGAATGGGGAAAGAATGGATCGCAGAATCCCAGGTGGAACGTGGAATGCGGAACGAATTTTCGATATTAAATTTCTTTCCACTTTCCATGTGCAGATTTCTGACCAAGAACAAGAACATCATAGGCACTATTTACAGTACCTCGGGCAGTATGTTGCAATGGAATGTGGAACAATTCGTGTGGGATGTTTATCGGGCACGCAGGTCCTTTCCCTGTTTAATGTTCCCCCTCTTGTGTTCCTCTATCCGTGCACTGGGCCAAGTAAACACAGCTTTAGAGTGAAAGCTTACCAGGATTTTGATGACTAGTGTTTTAGCAAGCCCAATTTTATTGGTGGGAAATTAAACCCACACGGAACAGACAACCTATCGACTGGAGTCATGCGCCTTGCGGCTGGGAGTCCAGAGGCCTGCTGAAGAGTCCCTATTGGGGATGGTTGGCAAAGCCTTTGGGCCCCTATTGGGGATGGTTGGCAAAGCCTCTGGGCCCCTATTGGGGATGGTTGGCAAAGCCTCTGGAGTCCAAGGTTTTTCCCAGCATTTTTACGACTTTAAAATGTTTTATATTGTCTCTAGCTTGAGTTCTGTATACTGTAAATCACAGTTTCAAACAGGACTTGTTTTTTTACAGGATTGTTATATCAGCAATGCTTTCAAGCTTTTCTGTGATGGGAAAAAGATCATGGTTTAGTTTTTACAGACACCTTCAAAAGTTACGCTGAAGAAGGTATGTATTTTTAGGAAATGTGTCATTTTCATGTGTTTTATTAGAACAATTTGTGGTGAGCAGTTCTGTATCATTGAGCCCTGAGTGGTGCACAGTTATTTTGAGAAGGTATGGCCCACCGTAGAGTGGCAACCCTACCGATGACTAAACTTTTCCCTTTATTTTTCAGCTTTCACAACAGATTAAGAAGACAGGAATTACTACAAAGAAACCGAAGAATGATTACAATAATTACAATCCCAAAGATAACTTTGACTACTCAGGTAAATTATTTTGCTGGACTCAACAGATGATCATACAGTAGTTCAGACTGTTAAGAATGCAGTTCCTTATATTGCTGCTTTCCTGCAATAGTTGAACAGTGATGATCAATTGATTAGAAAATTGTATCGATTTTTTATTATTGTATGAATTAATTAGTAAATTGCACTCACTTTGTGATTTCTGCTCGGTCATTATACGTAGCAATATGGTCGTATAAATTTGTGAAGTGTAAACCTGCACATGTTGAAAACATTGCAGGGGTACTATTAGTACACATGCTATAGGAGTAATGCATGGAGTTGCAACGGTACTGAATACTAATGTAAACATTGTCTCAATTCACATGGGAAGATACTGTTACATCCATACTGTACCGTTATATGTTTGTATTGGCAGCTTATACAGACCAAGCAATTGTTAGAGCATTGTAATACTGTCTGTTAGAAATATATGTTTGCTACATGAACACTTATTGATTTTAGGCCTAAGTTGAAAACAGTAGTAGTCTGAAGATGCTAAGCAACCATACAACTGTGTGGGCAGCCTGTGGCCTTTTACATTGGTAGTCTATTAACTGTATTTATGTAACATGAATCATGTGAATCAATGATGATTAAAATGTGTGAAATTTGTATTACTAGAGACAAGTGCTGACATATAGGTACATTGTTAATAAAGGAAGGTGATAGCCGATGACATGCATTGATACTATTCACATCGTAGACATATACTTACCCCTTGCATCACTAATGCATACATTTGACCCTATGCTCAAATCGTCTTCGAAACCAATTCTAGCACCTCCCCCTCTAAGGCCTAGCTCGCCCTCGTTTGCCTTTCGCTCAAGTGCTAGAAAGGATAATAATACAGACAATGGAAAAACAAGAATACTCAAGGTTTTTGAGCCAGCCGCCTTTGCGTGAGGCAAAAAACAGCGGAGCTTTCCAAATAGCATGTGAGGCACTGGAGCGAAAGGCAAACGGGGGCGAGCTGGGCTTTAGAGGGTGCGGTACTAGAATTGGTTTCGAGGACGATTTGAGCACAGGGTCAAATGTATGCATTAGTGAGGCAAGGGGTAAGTATATAGTCACTTGTGAATACCCACACCAGGAAGTTGCGGGGAGTACATCATGATCGCTGTTACTTAAGACTTCAGTGCTATCAATCATAAAGGTGTGAACTATTAAACACCTGCTACTGTGGATGCCGAAGATATCAATTACAGCTATGTACTCTTGCGTGCTTTTATTGATCTTAGTGTATGGCTTAACATTGGTACTTTTAGGTTTCATAATATACTGTAGGACATGACTGGGTATTGTTTTAATACGAAAGGTACTATGTACCTTTTTTGTCATGTGTGAATGCCATTTGAAGTACGTAGTGAATATCAGTTATGCGAAGTTTGTGCAAATGTTACAACATGCAACAGAAGCCATTCAAACATAGTATGATGCTGCTAGGTAGCTTTTGTCACATAAACATGACAATGGTTAAGCATGTATCTGTTAAATCTGTAACAGAACCGTGTGATTTAAAGCTGTAACATGCATTCTGATGCAATTGGCTTGGCTGCTCTCTGATTTAGAGAAAGTTGCTTGTTGATTATTTACATTTGTAACAATTGTTTAATGGTCAACTGTCCGATTGCCATGAAATGCCCTTGAAGTTCACAGTGCTGATATCGTATAGTTTTTATCGGTCTTCACACAGCTTATGAACACATCATCGAACTCTATGACTTTCCCAGCGAATTCAAGACCCAAGATCTAATAACGTCTTTCTCTGCATTCAAGTAAGTGAGACTAGAGTTGGTACGTGGCAATACAATCGAAGCCTATGTGGTCATGTCAAATGCTATTTGGTTATGATTACCTTGGTATATACCTCTGACTTTCGGTAATACCAGCTTCTGTATATCCAGTGACAACTACATTTCAAGGAAAATATAGGTTTCACTCGGATAAATAATGTTTGGAAGTATGAATGAGGCAGATGTCTTGTTTTGTGGTTTTTGGTGGGTATGTCTCTGTAATGGATTGCACACTTCATTAAGTGTGAAATTCTTGGTGTTTTACTAAGAACAGAGACAGAAAATCTTCTTTAAAAGAGGAACCATAGTGGGTGTTGCAAGTCTCAACCTACACTTAATATACATATATTTACAAACAATAAAGACAGTACTGGTGTTTTCTTTGTAATTATTTCTCTCTAAAAGTAACGTCAAACTTTCCGCCATTGGTGTAAAGGGTATTATTTTGGGAATGTATGACGTATCACATGCACTGGCAATACTACGTGATATGGGCAGGTGCATGTGTGACGTCACGATCACGCAATTATGCAACAACATGACGACTTGCACTTGAATAAAAAGTATATTCATAAAACCTTCATATTTTTTTGGAGGTAAATTTATTGTAGTACCCAATGGTGTCTTCTTATCTGAAAAACTACTCTTGAAACTTCAGGACTATTTGGAAGGCTGCACAACGGTTTTTCCTTTAATACCTGACTCTTGTCACTGAAGTTTACATAGTCATACCAAAGTGTGCGATACCATACACATCTCTTCTCTTTCTGACGCAGATCGAAAGGATTTGACATTAAATGGGTGGACGACACTCACGCATTAGCAGTATTTGCAACTCCTATGATTGGTGAGTTTAGTTGCAAATAATTGTCATTACATACTGAATCAGGGTTGTAACTACGGTGGTCGGCGGTGGTCGGCTTTAGCCATCACTCACCTTAGCCGACCACCACAAAGAGACAAAAATTCTGATAGTGACCATGACTGGAGCATCTGGACAAGTATTCCTGTTGCCCAAATCTGAGAAAAAAATTCACTAATGGGCTTTAATCGCTTTCCATGGTCCACGAATAAGCCACTGCTTTTCTTCAAAACAACCACCACTCCATTCTGTCTAGCTACAACCCTGATCCTAATGAAATAAGATATGTAACTGTAAGTGATAATTTATTTTGATGTCATTGTTTGCTTAACCTTATTTATGGATACAAACGTCTCAGTCACTCATTGATTCATGTTGTGCAAAGAAGTACGGTAAATACAGTTAAGTGTTGTACTCATCAGAGTTACTGTACAGTTTGGTAGTTCAGTATAAAAATTCATGTATGCCAAATATAAGTGACACATGGCTTGAAACGGTGGTTGAAAACAGTATGTTAATCCTTGTGTTCAAAGTATATGTATTTTTTAAAAAGCACAGTGGAATTCCATGATATTGATCGATGTCCTAGTTAGTCATGAAAGGTTGGCTACCCTAATTCATTATATCCACTAAGGGAAAGATTTACAGTGTTTTGCTAGTGCAGCGATGTGTGCCAACTTCCGAATTCAGACACGAGCCAACAGTTTAAGAGTGAGTGCCTGCATGCAATAATTTACCTGTTTCCTCTGTAGGAAAATTTATTTAGCATCTGTCAGTCAAGTGCCTTAATTTTCTGGAAACACAAAGCAACTAACAGTCTTTACACGTCCTGCGGGCTCATTCAAATCAGATGCTGGAATTGGTCGTCATGGATGCTTTATTTGCTTTTTTCTCTTCATGGATTAAGTATTCCTGAGTGAAATTTGCTTGTAGTAGTAACACTAATTGCCCGACGTAGGCGTTGAGGAGATTATAGGATGCAATATCTATAAGTAATGTCTATGCTCACCACACTTTTGGCTGAAATCTGTTTTTTAGTGGGATATATTAGCATAATTGGCATAATACATACAGTAGCATGTCTTGACAAGGCCATGAGGCAAAAATTCCATTAGCACTTTAGCTGTTTGAGAATAACATTGCGAAGGTTTTGTTGTGTTGTAATCTTGGCCTCTTCAGCTGATGTGCTAGTTCATTAGGCCTACTCCTCATAAGGTTTTGAACTGGCCAATTTATCGCCAGACTTTTAGTATCAGATGTTCTGTGATGTCACAAATTGATATTTTTGAATTGACATTTCTGAAGTCTGAGAATTTTTGCTTTTGTGCTTGTTCATGATTTCAGCATTTTCATCGCGAGGATTAGAGTACTTGCCCCGTATTATAAAGTACTTCCCCGTGAAATAGGGACTTTCCCAGCAAAAATGAGTGGACTCACCCTACAGAAGCTCCACTCTGCAAAAACAGAAAAGAAAGACTTTGCATAGGCTCCTGCATAGCTTTGGAATCCTGTACTGAACAATATGAAAACGGTCTTCTTCACGACTTCATACAGTGTTTCAAAAAGAGAAATATATCTAGATGGAATAATTTGGAACGAATGGTGTGCTTGAACTGACAATAGAATGCCATTTCAATAAGAGCAAGAAATTGTCTCTCAGTGGGACCATTTTGCATTATAATAGCATCTCACATATCAAGAATTTTCTTCAGGTGAGGTTGAGCCCCTTTTCATCAACCCCCTCCCCAGCGATCGCTTTGTGATCCCGTACGTGCTTCATGTGTGACAAACCTCTTTCCTGAAAAGCTGAGGTCAAAACTGAATCTGTAGTGACAGTTAGTTGTGTTATCGTAAGTGTGTGAAAGTGCAATAGATCTCATATTTCTGGCTACTATGTATACGTTACAGGATGTCGAACCTGGAGAACATGCTCTAGAAATTATGAGTAGTATTCCCATCTAAACCCAAGTATCATGTCGCTGATAGGCTGGAAGCAAAATTACTATAGAGGGTAGTCTTGGCTACTGATCAGGTTGTGTGAAGAAATGAAAGTTTGGTACCTAATGCAGAATGGAATATTAAGCATGATAGACAAAGATAAATGATGTATTTGTGTAGTTGGTATGCTATATCCTGTGGGAAGTACTATAACCCTTAAACCTGCCAGTAGTTTCTTTCAACTCTATACTGTGATTGGACCCTTCATAAGGATACCATAGGGTGGTACGTACTGTACGTTAAAACTCAAGCAAGTTTTACTGCAATAACTGAGATGACTTTGTGGGAATATAAAGAAACAGGAAATTTACTTTTTACTATCTAGATAAATGGAAATACAACCCCGAGTGTGGATACTTTATTAACTCATACCCATGGTGCAATTCATTGCTACGGTATGATTACAGTAGAAGGAAAGAGCAATTTAAGTTTCCAGATAAAGTTGTTTTCATATTTCTCTGTGTTTATAAGAAATACCTGTAACTGCCTGTCAGACTGAGCATTAATTCTTCTTTTTGAGATTCATAATGCTGTAATCGGGCATAACTGTACCAAAGTGTTTGTACAGGTAAATGGTATTTGTGTACCCTCCTGAACTACTTGTCTGAGGTACAGCAGCACTATTGCTGCTGTGGGTTCTTGGCCTCTTTCTGTGTTTAGAAGCAATGTTGGAGTTGCATCAGGAAAACTGCACAATATTCTTGAATCCTTGTCAGAAATTATAAACCCCACATTCTATTGCCTTGGTCTTTGCTCATCAGCTCAAGATGCTCTGAGCCTGTCCAATCCGATGCTTAGATCCAGGCATCTGTCATTAGCAACCAAACAGTCCAAAATGAAAGCCAAATCCTGCGCAGACTCCTTACAACCACACAAACCAAGGCCAGAGACTTCTGCCCTTGTTGCTAGAAATCTTGTCAGCGGAGCTCTGGGACTCAAGACCAAAGTGTCGAGGGAACAAAGAGATATGGAGAGAAGAAGGCTCAAAGAAGTGAAAGGTAAATTACCCCTTTCCATCTGACATGAGCCCCTGTCCCACCATGACATTTGTCCCATAAATAAATCTATTGTGCTTATAAAGTCTGACATGAGATAACTGTTTTATACTTGCAGTGATGGGCAATGGCAGACCATAAATTTATTTTCTCTTTTAGAAAATTCCCTGCAGTTTGAATGGTTGAAATTATGTAGGATCATAGTAGTTCGTGTTTTAGAGATGCATGGGCAGAGGATTTTAAGTGTAGAGTGAGATTAAGGTAAGTTGTTCAATTGTTCAATTCGCATCGCAGACATATACTTACAAGCAAAATGCAAATGAGGGCGGTGCTAGAACTAATTTCGAGGACATTTAGAACAACGCTAAATGTATGCATTAGTGAAGCAAGGGGTAAGTACAGTCACTTGTGAATACCCACATCAGTGATGTTGTGGGGATTCCATGAGAGACGCAAATTTCTTCCGCCTACTACTTGACTGAAGCATCTTTCACAAAACAGGCAATATGCCCGCTGTCAAGCCATTGATACCACATAAGTGACTACAGACCACATGAACTTGTGTATAAAATTCTCCACTTCACAGTTCAAGTTGCGATAAATTTTGCGTCCCTTTCATACAATCCCTGATTTGCCAATTTTTTTTTTTTTTTTTAAACTGTATGTGAACTGATACATGTGTGATTTCAAGCTTCTTACCTTTGCTATCAATAGATACATTCAATCTGATATGTCTGTTACTTTTCTCACTTTTTATCGAGCATTCCCTTTTTTTTTTTCTCCCCCATCTGTCGTGCCATTGTAACTTTAGTCATGTCCAGCCATTTTCTCTACACTGAATAAGAATGCACTTCACAGACGGTGCATCCCTGTCAACGGCAGTAGCGATAGTAATCACAACAATGACAGTAACGGTACATTCAATATGCTCAGGATGAGGTTGAAGTCAAGGCGACAAGAGTGCAGACTACAGATTACATTTTCATCCGCATTAATCCAACCTCGTCATACCTCGTCGTGCCTCGCCCTTTTGAATTTGTCATCTTTCTGATCATCGCTTTATTAGCCGATAATCCACCCCGTCCATTCTTCGTGCATAGCTTGTCTGTTTGTTTATAAAGCCTGTCAGTTTGCCTCCCTTCCCAATTGGAAGATGACAAAAACATCAGGTCAAGTAGTCATATCACACTCTATTTGCACTCTTGCAGTGTCATAGGGTACTGTATCACACACTTTTTTTTCTCCCTTTCTTATTTATTTCACATCTGCAGAGAAGAGACGGGAAGACAAAAGGCAGACAGAAGACATTTGGGAAGGCAAAATTTAAATTATTGTAATCAAATATTTCTCACATTTCTACAAAAGTTATATTTTTGGGGATTGATAGCATTTAGAAAGTCACAAGCCTTTCTTAGCTAAAAGAGTTGCCACTGTCTTTGATGAAGACAAGCACCTAGGTAAATGAGAAAATGTATGAGGTTGTTAATGGATAATTAAATAATGAATAAGCTTTGTAAAGTACCATGAAATGACTGCAGACATTTCTAATAGCTGTTAATTATATATTTGGATTGATAACATTTATGAAGTCACAAAGCTTTCAAATTTGTACTACAAGAGTATTGCCACTGTCTTTGAAGAATGCAAAAGGTTAGGTCAATGAGAATGACACATTAGGTCATAAATGGACAGTCCATTAATTAAATGAGCTTCTCAGAGGTACTGACAGAAGAAAGACGATGAAAGGAATTTGCAGATATCAGTATTAGCTATTAAAAGGTATATTTTCAATTGCCCTCAGTTGAGATTTGAAAACTATGGAAACCATGTAAAGATGGGTTGCTTTCGTTTGCTGGATAATTTTAATTTGTGTTCCATGATCATCTTGAAACTGCTGTAAAGTGGAGACTAATTAGTAGTGTCACTCTCAAGTGGATGCGAGTAGTTACTTTAGGTAATTATATGGAGAGGCAGAAAAGTATGTTGGAACAGCCTATGATCTTTGAACAGATGCACTGGCACTAGATTTAAACTCACCTTAAACCAATCAAAATGAGTTGGTCCAGTGTTCCAGTGTAAGGAAGTCATAAGATTAGCAAATAGGCATAACTGCCACTCCTGTCTAGCTGGTAGATCTTTCATTGCAATGGAAACTTCATATTCTTTTAACGGAAATTATTTCAGCTCTGGTACACCTGGTTGTTAAAATTGACTCATTTACTTTAGGAATTGCAATGTTATTTGTATTACAATTCTTCATAGATAAATTCCAAGTTTCATGTTATAGCTCAGGTAATGAAAAATGCAGAAATATTGTTATTTTTAGAATTTGTAAATTTACCTTCTAGGTTTTTGCTAATTATTCTGATTTTTAAAATTAAAGATGTTTAATAGATGTTAAGAATAAGTTTGATTGACTCTGTTGTGATTCAAATCAGCAGATAAAATTGTGTGAGAGGTGATTGTTATTTTTGTTTAAATATATCAGATTGAATATTAGAGATTTGAAAGCATAGAAAAGACTGGACATATAATATTTTGAAAGAAACGTTTGTCAACATATATTCAAGAGTCATTTGTAAAAGTCCTAGTTGGATCCTTAAGAACCAAAGGCAGATCCACATGTATGTGAAAAGTGTTGAAGATTACATGTTTTTCCTTTACTGAATGGGTATAAGAATTGTTAGAGTTTGTATTTAGATTGGCCTGTTCAACAGAGTTGAATGGAACATTTGTATTAAAAATAGGTTTTCTGTTAGATCTTGTATAGACAGAGGTGGGCTCCTGATATCACTGCATGAGCAACATATTACCACTACAGTGTAACATTTATTTAAGAGTGACATGCATTTATGTGAGAGGAAAATAAATATTTTCCAGAGCGTTTTGTTTGGGTGGTTCACAAGTCTGGAATCAGTAAAGACTCTCTACTGTCACCCAGTGCTTTCCTTACATGTTTTCCTTCCCTGCCCCCCCCTCCACCCCAGTGGTGCAATTTATTTTGTGAGCTCTTGGAGGAAAAAAAGGAAATTGGATGTTTTCCAAATCGCTAAGTACCACAGTAAAAAGTTTCCCACAGAGCAGAGTCATTTGCGGGAATTGATTTATCGGCAGATTTGGCTGTTTCCTAAGTCACTGTTTTACTCGACTCCCATGAAAATGCTCAATCACGTCTGCAGGATCCCTTTTGAGACCATCAGTAGTTGAGTCTCTCTTATACAAAGGTCAGAGCATTGACTGACACCAGAGGATTAAAAAGGAAAATGAGGTAAATGGTATAGCATAGTTTGATGTCTGGATTTCTCGTAGAATTTCAAGTCTGTAAGTTGGTCTTTCTGTCCCAAGTTTCTGCAAGGCATCGAATAATTGCAAAATACTCTACAGATGATAGTGTGAACAAGTTTGTGGCAATGACTTCTATCTGGTAATCTGTACGTACACAGTTTATTTATCAATAAGTTTTATAAAATTTTGCCTACCTGTAATATTTTTTTTTTATTATCTGTATGTTACAGAAACATGCATAAAATAGATTAAAAAGCTGTTTGGATTCATTGTGTACTTGGTGACAGAGATTTGTGTCACACTGTTTTGCCATTTATTTTTTTCATCTTGAAATTCATTTAGAAAAAGAGATGATTTGTGTCTATTTGGAAGTTTCAACACAGACATAACTTGTTTGAACAATGGTGAATTTTTTGCTGTCGTCCTCAATATGTTTTGTCAAACCTTGTGTCCAACAAAGCAGTTATGAAAAGAACAGCCTGTTATTGCAAGAGGCAAATTAAGCAGTCACTCACTTTCTTAGATGTGTAACTCACATCCCCCCAAAAAATGCTGCAGTGGGAGGGTGGCCATGTCCCATAATGTTAGTATAGGCTGTAGTTTCTTCCTACGGTGTTTTCAATAGGATGTATATGCTGTCAGGTTGACACACAGTTGTTTTTCATGGTGAATCGCAGCAGCTTTAAGTCCTGTTTTCTCGCATAATTAGTCAGACCCCTCTCAGCTGGACATTTTTGCCTATGGTTGTGACAAATAAGATCCCTCGCCATCACATGAAATGAAGCCCAAGAGAACGTACAGGCATTTCATAACTCATTTACGGGATCATGATGAACTGAGTCGGATATGATCACCATGAGGTGATAAAAATGACCCAAGTCAAAGAGCTTTGTAATAAGATACATCACACTATCCTTCGCCTCAGTGTGGTATGAAAAAACTGGATTTTCCGAGCTTCAATTTAGCTTGTTTTATTATTTCATGTCTAAAGGAATAATTGATTGGCACTAACATCCTGGAGGTACCATTGCAATAAATGGCCTCAATTATACCAGAACTTGAAAAGATCTCTGATTTTATGATTTAGCTACCTACCGTAGATGTGACAATAACTTCCATGGCCTTATCACCATTGACCTGCAAAGCTAAAGACATGTTTCAACATCTGTTGTGTAGGGCAATAAAGACTCTCATGAAAGCATTGCGTCCTTCACAAAGGACACAACGGCAGGGAAGCCATGGTTCACGTGCGTATCTTTGAATAACAACGTTTTGTTAATTGGTTCAAATATGGAATATTTGGAGTTCATTGACCCATTGCGGAGGAATAAGCTTCCTCTGCTGACAGTGGGTACCAATGCTAGGTAGAAGAGCTTTGAAACATACCTGTGATGTGAAGTGTGTCCTGCTCTGCTGAGCAGACACTATTCCTGAATTAAGATGCTGTACTTACAAGCATGTATAGTAGTCTGCAGACCTGCAGATTGAATAAATTTGTGGTGAAAGTTTGTCACAGTACATGAAATGTCTCAGTAGAGGATTTAAAATTGTAAAAGGACTTTTTCTCCATTTTTTTTCTCTCAAAACATAACATAGTACATCAACTGTATACTGCCATAAGAAGACACACTTTTGACAGATGCACCAGTAGCTTACTCTGCAAACATCAAGTCAAATGTTCTGTTTTTCACGTACTACTGCTGATTGAACAATGTGTAGGTTTACTTACACGGGAGTTACCATGGAGGACGTCGCAGTAATATTTTTATATGCATGAAATTAAAATATGCTTTTGGCACACATGCAACCAGGCGGAACTCATCCAGGTGGGGGTTTGATGGTTTTGCCACTCGAGAGAAACGTGCTTCGAATGCTACGCTGACACGGCAGTGCATGCAAGTAATGTTCAGCCTTTCGTCGGGTCGAAATATTCTTGAAGAGATCTTTATTGGGACAGCTGAAAAGGGAAATGATAGACTCACTCGATTGAAGGACAGCGTCTGAAAATATTAATTTTAACAGCAGCCGTTTTACCAACAAACAACTTTGGTTTTAGTCCATGTCTTGTTTTCATATCAATTACACCTTAAGCTCCGTTTTCTTCTGTCCTAATCAGCTTGGATGCAACCCCCCAAGTTCTGTCACAATGTTGACTGATAATCAAATTGGAACAACTTGTTCGCCTTCGTTATGTTATTACAGGCTTTGAGGTATGTCTCTCAGGAGAATTTTACCTTCTCGAAGATAAGGTCTTTGAAGTTGTCGAGAGAAATGCTCCAAGAGACAAAAATTTGCACGAGAGAATATCCTGAAAGATATTTCGCCAAGCCAATAGACACAGAGTATATCTACATGGGGGTTGTCATCCCATTGCACCAGTATGTGATATACGTGCTTCAGCATTCATGTTCAATAGTCATGCATTATCAAATTCGTTTGATGCTCTAGGTGATCTGACTACCATGTTCATTAGACATTTATTGATACGAAAAAAAAAAATGAATTGAAGGAGGTAAACTTTATCCTAACACTGCAACCCGACACTATAGATGAACATCATAAAAGTAATTTACGAAGGAGTCCGTGGGTTGGTGGGAATTAGAAAGAAGAATGAAGTGACCATACTTACAAATATCCAAACTGGTTGTTGCTGGAAAGAATTACTTGGATGAGTTTTAGCTGCGTGATGATTTGCAATTGACTGAGATATAATGTACCTACATATTGATTATTGTTGAGTCAGTCAGATTAAAATGTCTTTCATACAGTATTTAAGGAATACGTCGTCCGGGGTCTCAGTCCTGTCTATACGTAGGCTTACTCTGAAGTCAGTGGTCTGTATCAATAGGAATCCTCTAGTGTGGATGCGATTTGAATTAAGACACAATTTAGTATTTTCCAAATTTCGTTTTACCCAAACAACCCTTTTTGGCCTACAATCACTGTTTCGGGATGTTCCAGTGTTTTAGTATTTTGTATTGTGGTGGTATGGGCAGGGGAATGCATGAAGCAATTTTTTTTTTTTTTCACGCAACCTTCGTTTCACCAGAATCTTCTCAGAACTTAAGTTGCCGGATTAAGCGCGGTTTCCAAACACAAATTGCATACTGTTAGATAGTGTTCACCCATTCTTCTCTCTTCAGTTTTTACTATTACATTTTATATTTCCATTAATTTCTTTAAAAAAAAGGAAAAGAAACCGTTTCCTTTTGCTCGTAGCTTCTGTTTCTTCATGTTGCCATGTTTTGTTCCTTAAAAAAAAAAAAAAAACGTTCGTTTTCCGCCCTAGAGAGAGACTACGTCCATCGCGTTTGATTCTTGGTCGTCAGGCCTTTTTAACTGTCGATCAAATTCATTTCTTCTCACTCGATCACTGTCGCAACTCCTTGCCTCAGATGCATCATCAGTTATGTCTCTCTGACATCCAAGCAGGTGAAAGAAGATATTTTGGGGGTTTTCTAAAAGTGACTGACTGCATTCATCGTTCTCTCATGTAGTGATGGGATATAATTAACTGTAGTTACAATTGAGACTTATAGAACACAAATAATTTGTTCAATTTTTTTTTTTTTTTTTTGGGGGGGGGGAGCATTTTAATGGGGGAGGGTGAGTGGAGGGGGGGCAGACGTGTTAACGGTCAAGGGAAAGTGGAGGGAGCAAATGTTTGCGAAGTTAAAGGTTCACAAATGTGTATGTTACTCTTGTCTTTGCTCCTTTGTGTAACTATATCCAACAAGTCGTGTAACAGCAAATTTCCTGGCGTGATATGCTTAGCGCGTATTTGTTTTATTGTGTCAGTGATGTCAGACAGATTTTACTAACAACCAAGTCCTGTCAAGCAGGCTTTGTCGTAATTTTAATATTGGCTTATCTACCGGACTCATGGCACGGGTGCAACGACTTGAGTAAGTTGAGTGGGTTACAATGTTCGTAAAATGGCCTACTAGTGTAGAGGTTAGTCCTTAGTCGAAATTTGAAGCTGACAATATGTGGGGAGTTATGTTTACAGCTGCGTGGATTTTGGAAAGGTTTCAAACTTCCTTCTTTGTTTATGCGAGGTTAAGAATCCACTCTGTGTCGGAACGTGAGAAGGTATAAACGCAGTGATGGAACGAATTGTCAAAAAGAACGGACTATTAGTACTGGAATTGTGATTGGACTCGGCAGCGGCGGGATGACTTGAGGGGAATTGTATCATACTTGCACCTGCGTTCGTGGCCTCAGGTGGGGAATATCTTTATATTAATAAAGACTCGGGGATAAATCTGACGACAGCCCCATGGGCATGAATGCAATACTCTCCCATTCACTGTGTAATGTGGAGTCTAATTTAATCGGGTAAAGTGAAGAAAAAAAAGAGAAAATCCTATGGGAAGGTTTTTTTTTCTTCTATTTTTCAGGGAAAATTCCTTAAGGTTCGATGTTTTTAGTAGGTCATTTGCGGGATCTCCTTTTAAGAAAATTTGTGAAACATTTCTCTCTTCCTGCATGCATTGTATTTTTAATTTTTGTTAACTGGTTGCAGAATTTTCACTGGATATAAATAGATTTGTATGCCATGCAAAAGAGGAACGGGTTTTGTTTTTAGACACTTTCTCTCCCGTCGATCGTTATTCCAGGCCGACTGTATGGTGTCATAAGTGGTATTCTTTGATATGAAGAGAGGCCATAACGTCTTTGCAAACTTCAAAGTGGAGACTGGGGGGGGGGGGTTATAGTATTTTGTAGATCCCCTTTCCCGCCTGGGGTCGTTTGTTTCATTCAATAATGTCACACGACGAAGTAATTTCATCGACGGTATACTGCAGTATGGTTTCCCGTTACGTTCACAATGTTCCACAAATACTCTAAAGGTTACGTTCGTCATTTTTTTTTAACCTCGGTAAATAGTTCTCAGCATTGCAAATTGATAAATATTAAATAGGTCTATGAAGTGATCAGTAAGACCACACTTCCAAGTAACTTCAGTAGACGTATACTGCGGGTCATTTTTTCTTCCCTGTGTCTTCCGCAAATTAAGCTCATTCTTTCTCAAACACTCTGAAAGTTACACCGTGGTTATACCTACATAAAAAGTTAATAGACTGTAAATGGTAATTGGTGGATGTGAAGTCATAAAAGCAGTGGCGTAGTCTTCGGGAGGGGGGTGGGGGAAGATCCCCCTCACAGAAATTTCAGGGACGCGATGAATGATGTTGAAAAATAAGGATGGAAAAAAAAAACAAAGATAGGAGGGTGGGGTGATAAGTTGACGGAGGTGTGGGGACTGGGAAACGGGGGAAGGACGGGGAAACTCTAGGCATTGGAAACTAAGAGAAACTGTATACGTATACGCAGTGTACGTGTATGCGGATAGGATTTGGCATCCGCAGCAGAACTGTCGGCATATTTATTTTATGTAGGACTCATTGCCAATACGTCCCCCCCCCCCCCTCCACAGTCAATCAAAACCTTGGATATTAATGTTGTCATAGATTCTAGAGACAATGTTCCCCGAAAAGTATACCTTCCAATGCCAACTAAAGCTATTGCCAATACGAACCAATATTCTGTCGTATTATTATTTGAAAGTACGTCAATTCTACTATTTAAAAGTACGTCATTTAAAGATGAAAATGTTTCAAGCTGAAAATGGGTCATTATCAACCAACAAAATAAGTGGAGTCTAAATGTTTGTTCAACACCATCCTCCCTAACTATCTGCCAATCGTTTCAAGGAAAATGAAACAGGATGAATATTTCATTAGGATTTTTGTATCATCTCAACCCATCTGATATGTATTATCATTTTTCATACATTGATTTTTATCTAATTAATTGAGAATTTGATGGCACTTTTGAAAGACAGCAGCGCAAATTAATCTATTGATGGCAGAATAAAGATGAAGACTAATGACATAATGAAGTCGCAAATTGATATGATGATGGCGATATTTCAATTAATAATCTAATTATCTAAAAAGTGGTCTTCATCATGACAAAATTTGTCTTCGTCATATAGAAAGTCGCCATCATCAGTTGTTTGCTCTTTGGGCGTTCCATAAGTTTGAACCATGACTTGGCAAACTATGAAGGAAAAACATGATCCTTCTAAGGCAAAGGGGAGGAGGTGCCCCATCTTTTAGACCTCGCCTACTGCCACGTAGATCTATCTGTGGACTGAATGACTGAATCCTTGCTGAAACCCTGGGGATCCCCCTCCTCTTATACCCGTCCCCCAGGGCAGTGGTCAAAAGTAGGGACGATGAGTCAATTTTCTCCCCCTCACAAGAAAAAAACGTGTCTACGACCCTGCGTAAAAGAATGCTCATCGGAGGAACGCAAGCTTCAGCCCACCATGGTGCATTGGTGGATCCAAGGGGGAGGGGGGTTGTGGTCCTGGTCTCACCCAAAATTTGGCCACAATTTCAGAATTTAAACCTAGGACAATGGACTTTATATTAGAATGGACTAAACTATACAATTGTACCCTTTTGTTGCACCAAATCGCATTTTTCATTGAGTCATTCTGGTGTAGAAAAACATTAAGCCCCTCATCCCATATCACTGTACAACCAAGCAGTTTGGTAACGCCAAAAAAGGACATGGACCCGCTAGTGGACACGTGACACAATATTTGCCAGTTGCAGTCAACTCTACCGCGTGTGGCGAAATCACAACGTTTTACCTTAATGCTAAGCCTAACCTGATTATGGTTCAACATGTATGTGCAGATTGCTTAAAGTTACCCCCATTCATGCTGGGAAAACTCGGCCTGTGCATTCTGATCATTGAATAGCGAGGGGAAATTGTAAATACGATGATATCATAGCCATGCATGTACTGTATGTTCGTATGGCAAGCCGTTTAACATTTTTATTTACAAATCGTCATTATCTTCTTTTTTTACAGATATCTAAATATCTTTAAGATATCTTTTATTCATCACATTTGAAGACATCACTGTTACATTTGCAAATATCTGGAAGTGAATTGAAGACATCTGCAATTATTTGAAGATTATTAGCGTTAATTCTTGAATGAAAAGTAAAACCGACTTGCCTTACGAAAATTATAAAGCACACTTGTACGACAAAACGAACCTCAACGTTTGAAGCAGATGGACTTTCAAGTTCTACTTCTGTGTAGTGTTGCCTAATTTCACTGCACTTAATAAATTTTTGCTGTTTCGTTGAGGCCGGACGATTTGCGTATCCTCGTTAAACTCCTCTTCAATTAATACTTCACCGCGGAGTGACAATAAACTCGTTGCATGTTCTGACACGAGGTAATGTGACCATACCGCTGACGTAGCAGAAGATGGTGTTTCAGTAGCTGCCAGGACGTATACAGGGAAAGCAGTTTCAGTTTGTAATTTGCACTTCATGTAGTAGAAATTTTGGCAGTGTAGTGTAAAATCTCAGATTTGCATTGTAGTTGTCGCAGTAATGACTAAAGGAGCATCCATATTTCAATGGCTGGTCGGCGGGACGCTCTAGCTCAGTGTCAACCCCAACGCAGTGGATTAGGGGTGGAAACTTGGAAAGACGATTTCCAACGATCTGGGAGGCGTTTTTGTCCAAACGTTTTTTCTTCATTACCCTCAGCGCCAATTGATGGTGGCGCTCTGCTTAGATAGTCTTTCCAAAGTTTTAGCCACCATGTATATATGAGGGACGCCACTTGAGCATCTCCCCCCCCCCGGGAGGATGCACCAACGCCGCACACTGGTCTGTGTTATGCAATCGCACTGTATGTTTTGAACTGACGCAACACAAGGTTCAGTGCTTCCATCTGTCAAAACTACAAATGTAGAGGTATCTAACTGAAAGTTCCAAAATACGTGAAGTATCAGAACTTAAAGATGAAGTCCCCGTCCTTTAGTGTGTGGAGGAGATCACAAGTACGCCAACCTGTAAATTCTAATCATCAGTAATCCAGAAATTTGCCATTGAAGACCACATGCACGCTTACATCACAGTGTGAGTGGCATCTGCATAAGGCAAGACATGAGCCTAACCCTAAACTACGGTGACCCACTAGGGACCTGGTACAGTATGTGTTTTCACTTCGTTGATTCGCAAAAACGGATTAGTAATTCGTAAAAAAAAGTTACTTCGTAATAACGGATTAATTATTCATGTGGGGTGAAAAAAAAAGGCGAAATAGCAAATTGTTTTTACGAACTGGTACTTCGTTATTACGAATTTCTTATAGTAAAAACGCATACTGTTCCAGGTCCCTCGTGGGCCACAGTACCAAAACGTACATCAGCATGAAAATATCAGTATTATTCAAACACTTTCCAGGAATTACATCGCCCATAGTGGCCTACGGGTCAATACAAATGGTATCGTTTAGTCAAAAATGCTGACATCTAGTTCACGATGGGCAGGAGATATTCAGTGACAGTCTGCTTGTGCCGACGAGGCAGTTGCAGTTGAAGTATAGCAGAGATCAGGAAGTGCTGCAACCTCAAGTTTCAATTCGTGGTCCATGCCAGCAAATATAATACTCTATGGAATTTGGTCCTCTAAGATCATTCTACTTTAAAAATTATTAATGGGTATGAAAGGTTTTATTATACAAATAATTCAATGAAATAGCAATATGATAAACTCATAAACGGCAGTTATACCACTCATCTGAATTCCTGTGTGGGTATACCCAGAATGTCATATGTGATGAAAATATCTTCGACGTGATTTCTTGCTTTCCTAGGAAAGACCATTAAATGCTTGAAGTGAGGGAATAAAGTTTGTAAAGAAAGCCAATTATGCGAAATCAGGGTTAATAAGATTTTCAAGCATTTCGAAGTTAACTCGACCTTGACGGGAACTTCTAATCCAAGTTATTTGTTGAGCCATTCGCGATGAGACATCATTGCCAATCTCAAACTATTTGACCTTAGGGAAAATAATCCCGTATCCCTGAAAATGGTTTGATATATTACCCATTGGAAATTAATAATGGTACATATAGGTCAATTATGATTAAAAAACGTACACACATCAGTACACTTTTAATTTCCTGTATGCATGAAAACATTTTTAATAAAAACTATAAATGTAATACCCACTGCAAGTGGTGGGCACTGCAGTTATAGTTTTCATCATAGTTGTGGGTGATACACGTGGACGGGCACTTTTCTTCCTTTCACATAAAACGTTTGTTGCACCTTCATATTCGTTTTCAATTTTTATTTTGCTTACTTTCGGACGCCAAGATGACATTGTCCCCAGTGGCGGCTTTCCTAAGGGGAAGGGGGGGGGGTCAAGTGGCGTCAGTTATCACTCGTTAATAGCTTTGTGTAATTGGGGGAAAACTTAACCGAGCGCCACCACCAATTGACGCAGAGCTACCAGAAAAGGTTTGGTGGAAAGTACAAATTGGATTTTCGCAATCGCTTTCTCAACCTCCACAGGCTTCCTTTCACTTTCGTGAAGCCCCCCCCCCCCCAAACAGCTGTTGTGGGACGTTGCCTCCAAGTCGCGCTGCTGCTATTGTTCACAAAATGCATTAACAATACAACTTTGATAGGAATTTCTTATTTCATGTCAGATTAGTTAAAGACCAAGTGACATGCATCTAGATAAGAGCTGGTTTCTTACGGAGTGAAACTCTTATTCACAATTCCTTGGAATTGTGTTCAAAGGTATTTTCCGAAATATGGCTTTTCAAAGTTTTCAAATGCATAACAGACGACTTAGAGTGTTGCGCAGTGTCAGTATTTCTTTTGTTAGGCTTTTTAATTGTCCCTTAATTTCCTAATTTCTGCGTTTCTCATTAGGAAGTGGTACCAATATTCTGAAAAAAAAAAAGACAAAAGATGCTTCCAAAATAAACCCTCAGATCATATAAAATTCTTATTTGTCCTTGAAATAAAGGATAGGTAAACAAAGGACTACAAAAGGCATATGATATACGTCCCTCCAGGTACTTCACAAATTTGCACATTTGGTGTATGTTTATTCATGATGCAATCGTAAACAGAAATTTGTTGGTAAAGTGGTCAACATTTCATGTGTTTTGATGGAAATCATGGCTATTTTCAAAGTTTTGGATGATTAATTATGTCAATATACCAAACTGCATTTTTCATGTCACATGTACATTAATCATTCCTTGGGTAGACTGTTCATAGTCTCTGTTTTTAGTCGATTCGTCCAACTCGCTCGTTTTACCAAAGCAGTTCAGTAATACATCATCTTCCTCTGAATATGACGGAACGTTAACTACATTTGCCACATGTATCTACACGAGATGGATTCGTCCTTATGAGTGTTCCACTTTCCCATTTCTTAAGGTTGAAGTAGTTTTCTGAGAATAGCGAAATGATAATCTCAATTAGTTGAGTACCGCGATTCCCGTCAACATCACAACGCTGTGATTTATGAGATGGAAGGCCGACTTTGAGAGTGCTAAGAATTCCACAACAGAAAAGGCACCGTGTGCGTGGTGAAGTTAGTATACGACCCTGCATTCGATGAGGTGATAGAAAGAGGCACATAACAGGAAGCCGTGTTACAACAGCAAACTGGAGGTAGAAAATCCCAGCAAATGCAATATCAACCGCTAATGTAGCACACTCAACCGGTAATGTAGTAAACTCACCCCTAATGTAGAAAAATCAACAGCTTAGGTAGTAAAGTCTCTCCCCCCAAATGTAGAATCACCCAACAGCAAATGTTGTTCAGATTTGCGGGAGCGATTTCCATAACTACATTTGCTGTTGGGTAGTTCTGCATTTGCGGGGAGCTATTTTTACTACAAAGGCTGTTGATTTTTCTACCTTAACGGGGAGTTAACTACATGTGATTGAGTGTGCTACATTAACGGTCGATACTACATTTGCTGGGATTTTCTACATTTGCGGTTGTAATAAGTCACAACTTAGATGGAAACAACAGTGGAATACAGGCAGAGAGGTGGTGTACAGTATTCAGGTGGGAGGGGGGGGGGGCGCGGAGGAGTTCCTTCCTCCGTGGCAACTCTGGGGAAAGTTCCTCATCGACGTCAAAATCATTTTGATTTTTGATTGAAAGCAACAAAGAAGTCATATGTAATCGGTTACAGGGTATGAGAAAAGATCCTTACAATTGAGAGGGAGACACTGTACTGTAGAGTAAAAACCGTGAGTATTAAAGCCCTCTTGAATTACGATAGCATATCGTAATGAAATGCAGATACACTCTCCTTCAGCGAATATCTTATGCTAAGCCCTTATTTTGAGGGCACTAAGTTTTAATCACTCCCTGTCTAGGCGGCACAAAAACAAATACCCTTGTTTTCTTAGTGCCGTTAACCATTTCTGCAGAACTCGTGAAATATTTGTTTTTCTCCTTTGCAGACTAAATTGAAGAAAGAACGTTTCACGTCATTAAGCAATTGCAACTATTGAAAAATAAGTAACTATAGTTAGTGTATTTAGATTTTGACGTTCTGTAGGAGTGCGGAGGATGGATGCAGGTAATTAGAGAAAGTTTGCCAAAGAACGTTTGCACGTATCGCACCATCTCTACTGCTCATAGAGCGCTATTACGAGAACGCGATACGCAGGGAGGGGACTTCGAGCAACTTCGAAATGAAAGCAATGGAAGCCTGCGGAAAACACTGCAGTGGTGAAAGACCTTCAGAAGTTATTTATAGAACGAGAACTTGTGTGCACTTGATTCCCAACTGTGTCTACAGGAAAATAAAGCGTAGGAATAGAAGTAGTGAAAACGTCTCTGGTTACAAATTCTGGAAAAGTGAAGTGAGTTAGGGTTAATTACTCATTCATTAATGGTCATTTGTAAGGAGGATGGGGGAACCATCTTAATTTGAAAAGGACCCTCAAAATCATCGCTCACGGATCTGTCATTCGTCAGTCCCATCGGGTGCTCAAAAGAACAGATATGCTACTATGTATGATCTCAGGCCAAATGCTAGACTTGCACCTGCATGTAAATAATTTACAATTCAGTAATCACTTCCCCCCCCCCCCCCTCGTCTTGTTTTTATCTAGTATTCTATTTAATTGTTCTATCTTTTTCTCAATTCCTGAAATAAAGTTTATGAAATAATACGGTCAATTTAAATTTTCACGGTTGAAATTTCAAGATTAAATAAGAGTTTCAGTTTCAAAGAACAGCAAAGATTTCTTGCAATAATAATTGTCACTCTTACCTGGCCATAATATAACCTTGGGGCAACTGAATATCTTTCTTGACCATAACTTCTTTTTTAAACAGCAATATTTTGAGGTAGAACCAACGTGAGATATTGGCATGGGGTTTGAAATTCCTGCAGTAACAAAAGAAATGCATATATATTCTGTCATTTCAGGACCCCCTCACCTATCAGCGCAATATTCCATTAAAACAGGCGAAGTAGATTATACTTACATCCCTAGCTGTTGTTAAATTTCAAACAGGTGTAAGCTGTCAGTAACTTACACTGTCGATTACCAGCAATAACTATATAAAAACAAATTCGATAGGCGTGATAATCAACATAATCCCAGCACAAAGAGTAGAAGACTAGCAACAACTTGGGCAACCTACAACCTAGAAACACAACCAATTACTAACTAGAAAAATTACAAAAACCGAAAATTGTGCTACAGAATTGACAACGATCAAAACAAGTGACGCGCGACACGTCATTCAAAGTTTCAGTGTGTGTTAGCTGAAATAATTGTTGCTGTCAGTGAGTTTGCCTTAGTGGATATTTTCTTTCCATTTTTTTTTTCCATTTCCGAGACGTTTTTAGATTTCTTTCACATTCAAAGATTCCTAACGCATTAAGCAGATTTAACCAATGGTACATAAGACAGTTTTATGTGTACCAGATTAATTGGTCTCGTTAAGACAAATGGAAAACAAAGACAAAACTCAATACCTCATCTTGACAGGATATTTACCGCAATGAAAAGCTGTTTAATGACATGCCCTCGGATAACGCAATGATAAACCAGTTTATGAAGGGTATAATTTCTCATTCCAGTTGAACGTTAAGTGGGTTAGCTGAGTGGCATAGTAGGAAACTATAAGCGACAGCAGGATGGAAAATCAATCTCGTTTCGCACCTTCTATACTCTTTTATAGAGATAATAGTGTTAAATTCACATTTCTGGAGAGGTTTTGTGTTTTGCTCTTTAAATCTTATAGTCTTATAAGTTTTCAACCAATGGATAGCTACCGGCAACGTATGGGTTTAACAGTCTCAATTTTGTTTATCAAACTCGTGTAAAATAGTTTTATCATTCGTATTGCAAGATGGTGTAACTATGTTAAGCAAAGACCGAACGACTTAGCAAGTGGGATACTTATCATTTTAGATCAAACTGAGGTTGCTATCCGAAGAGGGTTAATTATGTCCTGGAGTAGTTGTGATATTTCATATTTCAGCCGGTAATGACTGATCGCCGGCATCTGCAGTATTCGTTGCTATATATGCCTGCCACGGTCTGGAAGAGAAGATAAGCTACTTGCACAGGGCAGTGTCTGCACTTGGACACCAATTCAGAGAGGCGATTAAGCATATATATATATATATATATATATATATATATATATATATATATATATATATATATATATATATATATATATATATATATATATATATATGTTAAAACTAGAATTGCAACTGCACATACAAAGATAAAAAAGACACCCTGAGTCGAGAAGCTTTCGGCTCTTTATTCAGCCTTCGTACAGTTCGAATGAAACAAGATAAAAAGCGTTCAAATGTCCACCTATAATATTTCTGAAAGACAAATAAGGATAAAGAAACAAAGCAGCCAGCGCAAAGTTTGAAAAGTAAAAGATAAAGCTTAAAATCACTGGGTGGACCCCTTATCCACCCAGTGGATTTTATGCTTAATCTTTTATGTAACTTGTGTCACGCGCTTTATGCAATCCACACACAGTTATTCATAAACATGAATGCAGGACCGTTGCATGTCTCTTATGATCTTCGGTAGCTCGATGATGCTCAATGATCTAGATCATGCTTCAGCAAATAAAATGAAAACTTTAAACCGGATTCGTTCCCTGCCATTTTCCCTTAGAACGGAATAATGTAATATAAAATATTGCTGAAGCCAACGACGAGAATAGACGTCCTTTATTTCTGGGAATGTTTGTATTTATAAGGAATTAGGCCCGCAGTATTCGTTTCTACCGGTTTTTAGTTTGACATGTTCTCTTCCGCACCCTGGGGTATTGTTATTTTATTAGTCTGCATAGAGCAAACTTCGCTGTACTGTTTTGAGACCGGGCTGCGTGAATAGAATAAACATTACATATGAACGTTCTACGCAAAGCCATGTCTCTCTCTATAGTGTCTCACATGGCAGCGATTTCTTCTGAATTATCCAAATCTTTGGAATCAGATGAAAGTTGACTCCCACATTCTAAAATTGAATATGCACGCAATCAATGATACCTGTGCTGGTGGAGAAAGTTTTACATTTTCGCGCCAATCTCCAACAATGACCTCGTCCTTCTGCTTCGGGTTCTACATATCACAACGGTCAGTGTCCCGATTGGTTAAGTAGGTCTGGTAGATTATCGGTTGAGCTCGATGAAATAGTATCTCCATACTTGATATGGAAACGCTTGAAATATTTTACCTACACCTCATAGAGATATCCGACTAATATGATGGTGAAAACACTGATACTTTGTAATGATTGTTGGCCAGCCTGACGTAAATCTCTTCCACTGTCTTTGATATTTACAATTGGAATATGTTGAACGTGTATATGTGATTATGTTTTGGCACTAGGCGTTTCCACGTTTTATGGTTGCTTAACATATAAACTTGGAAATAATGGTTTGAAAATGGTGATAATGTTTTGCGTTAAGTTTCACTTTTCGCTGGGTAGTCATACACTGCCAACAGAAAGGATCGTTGAGATGTAAGTTCTTAAATATGCATTAAAAAAAATCCCACCATTATCGCCAAACGTGACTTCACATTTGAAACGATGCGGGCACTGTTACGACTCATTTTGTGACAACTGACCAGAATGCAACACATGACGTTACAACCGTGCTAAAGTGTTCAGCAGACCCTCTTTCATGCCCGATTACACATGTATTACCTATAAAAATGACACCTAATACCCCTTGCCAGGCAGCTCAAGAAAGCCTAGACATTGGATTGACACACGTGAATCACTTTAGGATAACGATGTCTAATTGACCATGTTGATTATCACAGCATAAGGTGATAAAACTGACCTATGGCGATGAAAATTTGCAACAAGTTGAACCTCAGTAGAATAAAAAAAGAGTAGGGAGGTTGAAGTGAATTCCATTTTAATGTACGAGTAACGGCATGAACTAGGTCTAAAATGTTGCAACTTTTTGCCCAAAATGCAACAACTACTTCCAGTCCGATCCAACCTTGTTTGGTTGTGAATTATGGCACTTAAAAAAAATATGTTGGTTATCCTGGATTTTTCACCACCGTCTGATGCGAGCCATCATGTTGTCACATTTTGGGTAGATAGTTGTTGCATTTTTTACCAAGGTTCATAGTTGTTGCATTCTGGCAGTACGTTGTTACATTTTGAACCACGTTTGTTGCATTTCAGTCAAGAACAGGCATAATATCCTGTCTTTTATATCGTGTTGTACTTGCGCTCGTAAAAAGCTACATTCGCACTATCGACATTTAAAAGATATTTTTTTTTGTCATCGTCTGCTCGAGTTTTCTGATTCCTTGGTTACCTCGACGATTATTATCATGCTACATCATAGAATGTCAGTATGATGTTGCTCAGTATCAAAGCATTGAAATTTTTTACAGTGTCATGTGTGAACATGACGTGCACATGATGTGCCCGTCATGAATCTGTTGAGCATGATGTGTTGAATGTACTTCCCCTGGTCGTGATCACGTTTCGGAACGATTTTGTCGGCATCTACAGTACATAGTACGAAGTAACACCAGCAAGCGGTATGTTGTAGGAGAGTGGCCTACATTGTTACGTTCATCTACTTGCAGCTGGTCATTGATACTGCATTCCCACAGATTAAATACTCCTACAGTCTGCTTATGTTCCCAGCAATTCCATCATGTCCATGGCATGTGCTTTTTTAAGAGTTAAATTGAATCCCACGGAATTGGTCAAGGAGTCCTTCGGTTCTTTCTAACGTGGGGCAATCAACGAGCGTACATCCCGCTTCTTTAGCGCACCCGCAGATCAGTGTACGGTAAAAAGCATGCAACTCTTTGTATCATTCCGCAAACAGTTTGAGTCAGTCCCTTTCAGAGATTTGCTCATGGCAAGAGATTCGGGTCATTTCGGCAACACATTTCTAAATGAAGTATATAAGGGCAACCTTAGATGCAGTGAAAAAAGAATAATAATAAAAGAAAATTCAAAAGTTACATCGTTATCGGTATTCGTCTCGTTTGAACCCTTAAATGAGAGAAAGTAACATTTTATTATCGTATTTATTCCCTCGTGTTACGCCCTGTTGCTACGGGCAACCGAACAACAAATGAACAGAGCGAGACATAAATCTTTGACTCTAAATATACTTCATCTCAGTATCTCTCGATTTTCTTTCGCTTATGTTTAAATTGAAGCCACCGATCGTATTTTCCAGCAAATGCCTGAGAATACAACTGGAAGCCTGTCAAGATCTCTGTATTTCGATGCTGGGGAACCCAATGATATTACTCTTGGATATGCTTAACCGAAGAATTTAAAGCAGTGAACTCACAGTTGAGTACCCCCCTGAAATAAAAAAAAAAATACAGTGAAAAATAGTAACCGTATTAGATACACTTATAGCCATATTTGAGTGGTCTACAGGTTGATATACAGGTATAAATGGAAATATTCAGAAAGAATGCAGTGTTGTCTTTTAAAATACCAACAATTTTATTTCATCCATAATATTTCGAGCGAATTTGTTCTTCTTCAGATGGAGTCGATAGTGACATCTTCTACGTATAGATAAATAATAAGATATTTCGTCTATTGCTTTTCATGGTCTTTTCACTTTTCTGAAATAAAGTTATTCTGTGGTGGCCAGAATGTTAGGTGCACTGTTCAAAATGTAAATCGTAAAATGAAAATTAACAGAAAATGAAATAAAGAAATACAAAAGGATTACCGAAAGTTTCTGGTAATCAATTTCCAGACAATTTCTGTAATTCTTATTTGTTTCTTTGTTTTATTTTCTGTAAATTTACAGACATTTTTTTACAGTGTGGCAGTCTCTGCTGTAGAATGTTCTTCCCAAAGAACCATGAATCGCTGATCGACATATTCCACACATAATGTGGTTGTGTAAGCCACATGACTCCTCAACGTGTCGGTGTTTAAACGCGGATACAGAGTGGTATGTTAATTTGTGGAAGCAAACGGCACTTAGGCCTAATTTCTAACGATGAAATGCCGATTACTTCACCACAAAACTTCGCTATTTTTTCTATAACCAGGGCCAATGAAGCATGCTATTATAAATATAATCAATGCGGAAGTAAATATAAACCTGACAGATATTAATATGACAAATAACAGAGAAGGGATGCTCAGTTATTTGTCTCACGGACAAAGTAATTTTGGCTGAAGCATGTATTGGAGTATGTGATCCTAACGGTTACAGACGAGAAGTAACCGAATGTAATTATATTCTGCAGTAGCTATGTTCGCAGACATGCTGCTCTGCTAAATGCTTCCTCTCACATAGCAACTGAGCAGGGACTCAGGTGTAAGCAGGAGTTACATCGGAAAGTTGAATTGATTCTAATTCTGTGAGATTCTCTCCAGTGCGATATGGGTTTCAGTTCATGAAATATGATCCCGGTTTACAGGTTTAGCGCACTTTTTACTTTGTGTGATATATCCAATTCCTAGTTGACATCTAAATAATCTTTATCAAGATGGAGTAAGAAAATAGATCACTGCTTTTATTCGCGCTTGCTTATACCCATATGAAAAGGATCACGTAGAACAACGTCTGATGCCAATGTTATTGCCGACGATCTTTGGCCAGTACTGCTCCGCCAAAACGACTGGTTATCTCGTCGGAGTCAAGATAGACTGGAGAATATTGCGAATGACTCAAATTTTCATAAGACTATAATTTGCTGCAGAATTCTAGCCATATCTGCACAATTTCACAAAGTGCAGAAGATGTATCCATGTCCAGCACGTTGCACAAAACAAAATGGGTCTATACTCTGAAACGCGCCAGACCACGTCGGGAAGTTGAAAACTAATTTTCAAATGTCACGAATAGCGTGTGGCAAAATTACAGCTGTGAACAAAATTTTTCAATGGAACTTATGATTAGCACACGGCATGAACCGTTAATGTTAAAGGTCCTAATACCCTAAGTCTATTTAATCTGTACACAAAACACACGTCTTCTGGCCCCAACTGGTTGTAAACAAACATGAATTTCTGATTTAACGCCTTTTAAATTTCGCCCCTTCTTTCTTTCACGGCACAATTGCTCATATGGCCTACGGTATCGTCACCTATGAGGTACTAATTACCTCTGGGTCTTCTTTACCGGAAGTCTGTGCGATATCATTATAAAATCATTTGGATATGCCGACTTTTTACATTTTCTCTGTTTGACTTTTAACGGCGTGATCTTTTAATAAACTCTTAGTTAATGGACATTAGCGATTAATGTAAATATCTCGGAGAGAAAACATCATGTTACAACCCAGACACTGCATACCAAGTTTGATCAAATCAATGTTTAGTTCAACAGTATCAACCACGGTACTAGGAGAAAAGATACAATAAACTCTTTCCTAGTTGTTATGTCTTAAATTTTAATTTGAATCTGAAGAACTTCGATCATCATTTGTCTGGAGTAAAACGCCTTGTCCAATGTAAATCAGGACAGTTCAGAATGCCTTAGCAATGGGCTTTGCCTTAGCAGGTATTTGAGTCGGCGTGAAGGTATCTTAATGACTTGTAACAGGAAGAAGTCTGCCTTGAAGACAAGTATATATTTACAACAGAACAAAGCATGTTGTCAGTAAATGTCAGTAACGTTTATTATGATTCCATATGGTTGGTACATCGTCGAATCAATGTGATTTTGCGACTGAACTTTGCCGAAAAATCCCAATAAATTTCCGTCTCTTTGGTTAGATTGGTATAATTTAATTTTCAGGGGATTAAACGGCAACCTACCGGGAAACACATACAATACATCGATTTAGAAGAATGAATGTTGCATCTATGTATTTGCGTTTCTTTGCAAAATTGAGACCACTCAGTGCATTGTAAAAATTCCACCGCCATTACAATGCTATCAGGTTTTCAATTTATAATCTTTAAAATAGAAACATGTAAACCGAGTAAGCTGTGACATGATCTGTTTTTACTCTAAATGCATTAGATAACTGTAACCCGGTCTATATAGTTCGTTGCATGCCGTTGCCTCTCACGTTCCATTTTACCCTCGACCTTCATTGCCAATCTCAGTTTACCATCAACCTTACATCCTCTATCCCTCTTAATCCAAATGACGTCTCTCTTTTTTTAAAAAAATCGAACTTTTTAATCGATAGCTGTGAGGCTTTAGATGGAGGTCCTGGGCTGCAAGACCCATTTGAATGAATGTTAATTGATTTAATGCTGTGTGGAAAATGGTGCAAAATTATAAAATGTATACAATGCTTTCAGAAACTAATCCGTGTGGTAGAGAAATTGAAAATTTAAAATATTGAAGAAAGATATTAAAAAAATTGAAACTCCAAATATGACGTATAGCTCCATTCTTCAAATGACAAGAATTGCGGTATATGCTGTATATTATTTTGCACCAAATTTGTCGCAGGACAACCGCCGGTGCAACACTGCACCATCAACAGTACCATGTAAGATGTAATGTCTCCGCATGAATGCTACGAGATGAGAAGAGAATCGTGAGAATACGTCAAAATCTCATCCAAAGTAGGAAATAAGTTACTTGTTTTCGTATTTTAATGGTTTAATATTTCCGACCAAAATCTATCCCTTTATGATGTCATTACTGGGGTTATGTTCAACCCCGAATTTGCCGTAGTGACTCCTCAAAATTACAAGGATGATGTAGCCTATACTTATTTGGAAATATCCGTTATATGAAGGAGTACACTTTACGTCGTTTTGATTACCAGTAAAAACAAATCCTGTGGTAAGTCATTTATCTCTTAAATACATTGAGAATGATCCGTCAATAGATGGATGGAACAGATGAATACCATAACCACAACGCAAAGAATGTTATAATACCCCTGGCGGTTTGTGGAAAAGGTCATCAGCTTCTATCTCGTTACTGCGTGAATATCACTGTGCTGACTATTGCCTGACAAAATGTTCAAGTTGCTTGGCGAGTGATAACCGTTGACATGAAAAACGCAAGAAAAGGAAATATCCATACTCAAAAATCATCTTAGGAAACTCAGTGTGGAAATTTTGCTCCCATGTTAGGTGACTAGGCTTAAGAAATTGTGAAGTCTGATATTAATGTGTTGAAGGTATGGCTTAGTTTCTTTGATTACTTTGAGTTACTTTGATTCTTGACGTCACAGCAGTGTTCGAAACAAATAGTTTAGTTGAATGCGTTCTGTACCACTATTTTTTTGGTAACCTTTCTTATTGTTTTATATGCAAACTGTTACACGAAATGATCTTTATATTGAACTCTAGTAAATGTCACCAGTGCAATATTGGTCCCAGCCATGGGTAGAACTTAGTGACTACAACGAAAATATTTTTTACCTAATAGATGAAAAATGGACACTGACGCATTTCATCAAAGTAAACTACATATGAAATTATATTATGAAACCTTTGCGCGAAGTGTAAAGCTCATTTTTGGGTAAATTTGATATCATATCTTGGCCTTGTCCTAATTGAATGTAGTCAAATTTCATTACATTTCCTGACTTGTCTGATATCATAACTGTGGAATTGACTCAAAAGCTCCTGCAGGTGAATCGTCACAAATTTGGAGAATACTTGACGAAGTCGATCTGTAAGTACGCATGCCGTTTTCAAAAGTTTAAAAATTTGACAAGTATTGAGTTGAACATAGCAGCATCAACTCACATAAACATGAGATATGTCATGCGTGGGCGCTGTACACATGCCGCTGCCTAGTCGCATTGGTAATTAAGTGAGCATGACTATTATCAGAAGGGAAGCTGCCATTAACTCTCCAGTTCCGCCTCATCCTTTTAAAAATTAAATACATAACTCGAGGCAAGTTTTACATTCCCTAGCTTTATTATATGACTTTCCACTTTTTCTCTTGAGAGTGGTCCAACACACACTTGCGGCTGTCAGAAAAGACCAGTAAGATAAACACGTTAAAGGAGATGCCAGCACATCCCTCAAAGGTTGTATTTCGTGAAAAATAGTGAACATTTCATAGTCTCCATTTCCTTACCTGTAGGTATTGCACATATCTCTTTCTTCAGTGTATGCTGTATATGCTATATCAGTGTATTATAATATTAATATTATAATATATGTGACATATATAATATGTAGGCCTAGTATAGTATTATAATATTAGTATTATATATTAATACGTTTAATGTATAGGAACAAGTCACGGTGCAGCTTACATTACCATGTTTTGTTATACAAGCAAATCTTCATTTCCGTTTTAAACATTTGAACATTTTGTTAAGGTAGTATTAAACCTCTATTCTGCCTCTGTTTTATTCGTACGATTTAATCCTACATTTGATACTTAACAATCATACATTCAGCAGGAAAGCAAATAAAAAAGCATAGCTAGAAAAAAAATCGACTTTGTCTCAGGTTCCTTCAACAGACCGTAGTTCACGTGCGTTAGTATACATGCAGTGCACGCGCTAATTAAAAGAAAATAATTTGAAAAAGAAATGACTTTTTCACTTTCTCTACATCCTATAACGCAAAGTGCTTTAAATTAGATTCTGTGGCTGTTTTTAGTTAAATGAAATCAAGATTGACATTGTAAAAGATTTAGGATAGTTTTACATGAATAAATGAATATAAAGTTTCTTGTTATATGGGACTCTGTTTCAACCTCTCCTTATGTTACGGCGTAACCCCGGCCGATTTTGCTTCTCTTCCGAATAAGTCGAACATTCTGAGGCGTATCTCCCCTAAACGGGTTAAGCTCACATTGGTGCTAGGATAAAACAATTGAAGAAGCAAACAGCATAGCCATAATAAAGTCACTTCAAAATAAGTACTGACAAAATAAGTAGATGCTTCTCCTCTATACATGAATGAAATGACTAGAGTGTCACGTTCTCCAGGGGTATGCATATAGGAGGGGGGGGGGGGGAGGGGAAGAGCTTGATTGGGAGAAACGAATACAGCACCGGTAATAAAAGCCTTTGAGGCAGGACTAAATTCATTCAACATCAACAAAGCGAAATAAGGTTTTTCTTTCCCTGCATTTGTAAATGCGAAAAAAATGTTTTCTTCACGTCCAAATGAACAAAACTGTCAACATTATTGTCTTCCTCATGACGTTAGTGAGAAAGTGATGCATGTTTTCTGTCATCGACACTAAATGCATAGTCTCAAGACAAAAAAAAAAAAAAACCACAGACCCTCCTCCCATGTTTTTCCAATTTGTACATTCAAAGCCAGAAGTTAGTCTTATATATTTCTTTTGGTCCATTTTGAGTGTGTTTTCTAATTAAGATCAAATAAATTGCTTAGTGGAGCACAACTGCCAATGGATTTTAAGAGATAGGTTGGCTGACACCTAACTTTCACTGAATTCCCATATGAGAGGTTGTCATGAATCTATCAAAACGCTGGTAATGCAAGGCCTTTAGTTTGGCAACATTTTGAACAAACATATTGAAACCGCAAAGTGGTGAAAATTCATCCAGTTTAGATTATCTGCAAGGCTTTTGCAGCTCACCGAAGTTCATCTTGGATTGGTTTCCTTTATGTGTGATCTGTTTGAAACCACACATCAGAAGAAGGACAGGAAGGAAACCAAAGTAATTAAGGTATTACTTCCAAGAGACACGAAATATCTATAATCATAGATTGTAAGTGATCTTGAAAGTCAACACGTGTTCTTCGATTTGAAGTAAAGATAAGACAGTCTCACATTTCATTGTTTAAGTGTGTACATATTTAAATTGCGAGTAAAGATGATATCTCCTAAGTGTATAAGATCACAACAAAAAATGTCGTTCGATTTTCTGGGATTTGTAACTTTATAGCATTCTCATCGATAAACTTTATATCTTCTTGAATGTATTCACTGGGAGCACGATGAGGGTAGATTAGTCTTGCTAAATGATACTGGATGAATATGAGGGCTTCTTTATAGCGACCGACTGGATATTGGGATTACTTGCTATGTAGTCAACATTTGTCTCCTCGCATTCCAAACTAAATGAATTACATGCATTTTGGCCATCTCTAAGTGAGAAGATGAAATTAATGACGTCACGAAAAGCCTCAGCCCTCGTTTGCTCTTAGAATCTGCAGCGTAAACAGAGCGCGAACGTGGGGTTTAGTTAGTTGAGCGATTAATCCTTCACAAACTTTACGAATACATATACCAGTATTTAACATATAAACTTCATAACACAAGTATAAAATGGTATCCATTCGATGAGAAACATATATAAATCAATTTTAAGGTGGAGCTTCAGCCTTCAGGGATGGCGATACAGGGAATTGAAACTGTATTTAATGGCTAGGGTTGCCATGGATGCTGATTACAGTGAAATTTGTATATGTAAACATTGGAAAAAAATTAAGTTTATACTGTCAGTTTCTGTGGCTAGCTTTACATTTTTGTTGCCGTGGTTCATCGAATCAATCAGCCCATGATAAAATCTCCTCCTGTGTAAATGTTGAGCTATTGATCTATTAGTATTGACAGTCTTACAGGCACCAAACACATACAGTATTCCCTGAATTCACTAGCAAAATTTCGATATGGATTTTCCACAAGGACGAATCCCCGTCGTGTATACAGCAACATATTTCGCCGACCGAAAGAACGCCTTTGATAAGCGGGTACAGACAAATTCAAGGTCAATATAACCAAAAATTTGCAGAAGATGCTGGAGTAACAAATCAAATAGGTTTGACACTGATTTGATTTTCGGTAAAAAAAATGTGAATAAAAATGCCTTTCGAACAGCTCTATCAGCTGTTCATTATGAAGACTTGGACTAACAGTTCCTTTAAGTTGTTTACACTGTCCCGTGACAACGACTGGGTATTGGTCTATAGCAGCATATGTTAAAAAGAGAGATAGAAATATTCAACATTTAATAGTGAGACTGTACATTTTGATATAAGATGTAACGGTACCGCTTTGGAAAGTTAGTGACAGTATCACAACACGTAGGTCCATCTCGAATAAGTTTGAAAATTGCATCATTTCTTCATCTTTTTAGCGAGATTTCCATTTCTCCATCTGAAGCTTGTTCTTACAGACCAGTCTCCCCCAGTTAAAGTCAATGAGGTGCTATGTTGTGACATTACCATGATGAAACGCATTGAGGGATTATATAAATTATGGGGATGCCCGCTTCCTTATACCAGCTGAATTTCCCTCTGCATGGGGGAAAGTCAAGAAGTATATAAGGGAGCGAAAACTCTGTTCCTGATCTGATTTGTCCACGGTTTAGTAAATTACCTCAGCTTTTTCCTTTTTTCAATCTTCTCCTAGCCTTTTTGCGGCCATTTGATTAAATCTGCTCTATACAAGTTACAATCTAGACTATACAAGTTAATGAAACATAAAGGCCTACTCAAACATTTTCTCACCTGCCTATATGTCCTATTTAAGTGTTTGGGTAGGTTGTCATTTTGTTCAATTTCTGCAACAAATATAGCAGCTTTTTCTAAGATGACATCAGATCTTTCCATTTACTTCTAAATGTTGATTAATGTTGTTTACGTAATCATCAAGTTCCTCTCATGGTAAAGCTACCTCGAGTAATTAAATGAAAGAATATTCATATTGCAAATACGGTAATATGAATATTCGTCGATTTAACTGACGTTGTATGTATGATATACACTTTAGACAGTGCTATCCCCGAGTAATCCCTGTAATATCGGAGAAAATGCAGATAGTTAATAAAACACGTAAAGGAAAATAACCTTCACCCATCCTCATAATATCACCTGCATGTACAATAAACTGACTCTCTGAGGTTCCTTTATTTAATGCTCTTGTTTACTTATAACGTCAATCGTTATTTCTGTAAGTGTATAAGTTTTTGGTTACTGGTAGGTGTACAGCATATAGTCTCATATAACAGGTCGATGTGCATTCCTATATCTACATGTTTAATTTAAGGAATGAATATCTACATATGGAAAACCCTTTTTACGGTATATGCAGTGACGTTTTTAACTTCTCATATTTCGTTGAAACATGGATGAGTGGGTTCAGTGTTGATTGAATTAAAGATGAAACTCGGTCATGATTTAAGCCACCAATTGTCCCCTGGGTAAAAGAAAAATTATTCGCATGATAACACAGACGCCATTTAGTACACAACTCAAGGGTATAATTAAAACTCATACATTTTCATACGATTTATAACTAAAATAATGTATAACAAATAACCAAGCGAATTTTCCAATTGTAAAAATCCTCAAAATTATAATGAGAAGGGTTTGATCTGCAGATATCAGCGTTGGATAATTAAATAAAAAACATCCCGAAATTTCGGGAGTTCAAGAGTGCCGTATTAAAACGAAATATTCTGTTGGGACGTTCTTAGGACAAATCTCATTTCGTATAGGCACATAATACATTTTTAATTTAATACACTGGTAACTAAAGTCGGTTCTGTCTCACCATAGTAAATTTAAAACACGACAAAAGCAGGCACAGCCTATTTTATCTTTTAATGCAGTCAACAAAACACTGAAACACGTTTGAAATCAACAGATTCGATGTGATGCAAGCACCTGGTCCAAATCGTACAATCACGTGGTAAAGTTGTCATAACATTTGACTGTTGTTTATTCCAAAATGATTGATCATCAACTTCTCCAGGTGAACGATGAATGTGCATGATGAAGGATAATGTATCAATTTGCTGTTTTCCCCTTCAGATGGAACGGACTTTTCACCCTTTCATAGTAAAATACGTACTTTTTTATGTATGATTTTAATCTCTTTTGCTACTGTAGTACTTTTTGAATGAGCGGCAAAGTGATTCCGATGTATTCATTCAAAGGTTTTGGATCAAAAATTGTAAATGTGATATATGTGGAGATGAATATTTTTTTTTATAGAAGTCGTTATTCTTTTTTTGGTCTCCTATAACCTCTTCCAAAAAGGTTCAGAGGCTTGTACTAAACTTTTCATTAGCACTGGGGCAGCATTCTGGCAATAAATACATTTCCGTCTAATTCAAACCAGAAAAATATTTCTACAGCAAGTTTCACTTTTGTGGTATCTAAAAACTCTAAATGTCAGGTTATGAACATGTCAATCCTCGAAAAATGCAAACAGACACCGACCCATTCTGAAGGTTACCTTTAACGATTGAGAGAAAAATTTGACCAATCCTTGTCAAAAAGAATCGATCAAAATTACTTCAATTTTCATGCATCGTCGAGGATCAATTCCGTCTTTTCATTGTCTAAAGGGAGAGACAAAACCGTTCATCGATGATAACATTTGACTTTACTTCATTTGACATTTAATTGTTTTTATTCATTCTAAACTTCTACGTCATAGTATTTATACTGTGTGAATCCGGCAAAACAAAAAATGACAACTTCTGTTATTCTTTTTTTTTGACAAAGGGAAGGAGAAAGGTAATAAAAATACATCTATAATCAATTATTAGACATCGTGTGCAGGGTGATGATCGTTGCGATATCCATGTGCATGAGATATCTCATGAGTGTTTGGGATGTGATTTTAGAACACATTTTATGAGAAGCCAGAAGTACGTGTTACACAATGTCAAGTGTTGTCAAATTGCTGAAATGAAAGGTCATAATAATTGCTACTTTACAACAGTCTCGTAACGATGTATCTGGGCTAGGCTTCTTGAAGACTTTCAAAAGGGTAACATCTGTTCCGCTAAATACATATTTTTTGTTACATTTTCATCAGAGACTCAATTCTAAACAGCACTTCTTTTAATCGCTCTCAAAGTTCTTGCTTCCAAAGAGAATGAAGAGTAGCATCCCCAAAATGTTTCCTCTCGCTCTACTTCCATCGATCAAATTCCTTCCTGTTTCCTGTGGGTTTCTTTGTAAACATTTTCAAACTAGGAAACGAGTCGAATCCGAAAATGGGTTGACAATAACGAAGCGCATGTAAATAATTTCCTCTTTGAGAAAGTCATCGCATTATCAATCTCCCTGTGATCTAGCACAGTTTTTCTTTTTTTCACTAACAACACTAAATTTGTGTGCATCTCTCAACGCACAACGTGTCCTACTTTCACTAACTTCCTATTTGGATGCAAACTGTTCTCTTAACATCTTTGTGTTTTCTTTCCAGCACTTATGGCAGTGATGAAGGTTTTGTCTTTGGAAAAGACTGTATACTCTTCAATACAAGATTCTGACACACAAGTAACGGCCAACAAAATCAATAATATTTCGGAGTAAATGATAGAGCTTATGGAACTGACAAACTCTCTCTTGCCGTTCTTGTGAAATTTCAGCTGGATCTACAGTAGATGAATATGCCCCGGCCGGTATCTCATCGTATGCAAACATTACGTTGCTATTCATCAGTTGCCCTGGAATCGTCCTATCGACTGTGTGCATTATATGTGTGGGATCAGTTGATATTACCCTCGGGAAAGAGTTATGGTATCGCTCAAAGATACTTCAGCCATAGTGTGTAAGAGTGATATGACACTAAATTACAACCTTGGGAATATTGGTGGAAATCTGACTTTTCTCGTTTTATGGCAGGATGTTAAATTCGTGAGAGTGTAAACGGCTTGCGTGGTATACAGCTTTGTTTCCCACCCTGGATATCAAATATAAAAGCACGACTAAGTATCTGTTGTTTTTACAACACTTCTTTCCGAGATCTTGGACACTTGGACACTTAAATATTTAATGTAATATATATATAATTAATAACTCAATCATTTACAATTGTGGAAAACAATTACATAATATGGAGAGTCTAAAAATTATGTAATTTGTGATTAACACGTATTATGGAAACGTGTGATTGTCGGGTCAGCCTTCTGCTCTCTCAGCTAAATGCAGAATAAATATAAGAACTGTGTGCGTCTTCGAAAACGTTCAGTGACTTAACAGAGTGGTTCTTTTATGATTGTCTCTTGGACTTGCCTCAAGTCGTACAAAACATGACATGCGGCATAAAAGTGGAATGCAACGGACATGCCTTTCATTTACAAACAAGTCACTGAGCAAGGAAACCTGAGCAATGTCTCGGCAATCCTTATCCAAAATCATGGGTTTAATGGATACCAATGCGATATACCTGATATTGTCAATGGCTCTGATACATCCAGGTAAGTTCCAACTTTTCTCTTAGTTTACTTTGCGTCTTCAGGTATTATACAAAGACAAGATAACTTATCGGACTAACTTTACTCTCAATTAAAAAAAAAACCAAAACACACAAAAAAGATCTCTTGTTTTTAAGTAACTGTGTTTTGATTTTATTATCGATTGAGATTTAAGCCGATAGATATATATATATTTTTTTTGGGGGGGGGGGATTGGGGGTTTCAAAGTGTTGTTACATTTAGTTATAGTCTATCATTTTATGCAATTTTATTCATACTGTTATCGTAAAACCTTCTGCATGGTCAGTTTTATGTTGTCGTAAAGGTTACTTTCGGAATGTTAGATAAGGCAACTGAACGAAGTTTAGGTCCAACCCTTACGGTACTCTGCATTAACAGCGACACTGAATGAAAGTACGCCGTGTGTATTTCTTCTTTTAAAAATAGTTCATCAACGTTTATTGAAAGAAGTTGAAGTTTCGCGTTGTGTCAGAATGTCATGGAACAGGTGGGGGTGAGAGTGTTTGGAAAGGAAGTGAGGGGTCACGACAGGTAATTGCAACAGATACTACAGTCGCTGTTTCTGCTGCTGGCCAATGCACTGGAACCTTACCATAAAAAATCTTGATTTGGACATCATCGGTTATGCAAAGTATGACAATGTGTCAAATGTCTTAGAGAGAATGAGACACAAGTGGATTAATTGATTGTCTGTAATCAACACCAAAAAAGAAAATATGAGAGAAGAGAATATTTAAGGATATTACCTTTATTCTTAGTATAGTATAGGTGTCACGACTGCATTGCCAACAAGGAGAAATAAAAGGCTAAAAATTTGAAAGGAGACTAGCGTGTTACCCGCGTGAGAGGATATTTCCCTCGAGAAATGCTAACAACATGCTGATGAAATGATTTAGACGCTGACCGACAGAGGAGGAAGTATCTGATATTTTGTGACGTCAGTTGCAGAAGGTAATCCCCAAACGACCTCATTCGGTGTTTGTATGGCATTATCGGCCTTTCCATGCATGACCTAGCGACACACATTACCCTGCGGTGCAGATCACCTTTCCCAAGATTAAATATTAACATATACCTTAAGACATTAATCTTGACGAAGAAACACCCACACATGGTAGCATGCTGCGTTGACAATTCATGATAACTTTAGCTGTCCCCCGCACCGAAGAATTAAGAAAATAAACTTAAATTGAATAACATTTAGTTACATGTAGTGATTGTATTGGTGCAAGCTTCATACGGTCTCAATAGGCAATATAGCAGAGGCACATACCACACTTATTGTTTATCTTTGCGGTTTCCAAGCGCGCACTGCACATGAGCGTGTACAAGGTCTTTCCGATCTGCTTCTTCTGAAAATAATTTTCAGCATTCAATCGCTAGGGCTGAAGAAGGACACAGGGGTGTCCGAAATATATATGTAAACATATTTGTGCTTCATAAATTGTCATGTTTATGGAGTTTTCTACTTAATATTTTATAAATATAATATTTTCAATGACGATCAAAAGATTGGAATGTTCTTATATGGTCTGTAATAGCTATGCAGTCTTCAAGGCCATGGAAGGTCTTGCGAACGTCATCATACACATTGCAGACATTATTAAACAGTAAGTTTGCTGCTTCTTGTTTCAAATTTTGTGTTACTTTGCAGATGTAGACGAATGTTTGATTTCTGACATTATTGTAATTTGCATGCTACTTAGCAAAATTAAATAGGAGAGACACCAACTTCTCTAAAGCCTTATTTCAATGGGTATCATTTACATTCAACTCTAACGTCATGCCGGGGGAGGGAATTAATTATTACAACTGACTATTTACTCCAACAGCAATCATATCGGTGGGAAATAAAATACTTCAGGTATAGTTCACATTACGATTACTGACCATACGATGTCTGAATACAATATCGTTCCATTTGAATTTTTATCTGGACCTATTTGAATGTTATGATTAATGAAAACAATGCTTACATTATCAATATCGTCCTACGTCGATGTGGGACGACTGGCTACGGTAGCCAAATTAATCAGTGCTCCACTAGCTCACCTAATTAGATTTCATGTATTGGCGATTACATATACCATGGTGTAACAAAGGCTTATAAACACTGAATGTAAAATGTACCGCATGTAGGAAGAAAGAGATTCAGTAGTTGATTTGATTACTCTGTTCTCGATACTGACGGGAGTTTGCCTGTGGTTTCCATCTCATAGATCGTATTCAAATAACGTCGTTGCAGTATAATCAGCCCCATATGCTGAAATATGTAAAGAATTCCACTGATTGTAATCGAACCATGCCTCTCGTAAGCAGATATCGTCTTACATTTCATTTCTGGTGTTATGTTTGCATCTTGAATTTTCAAACAAGACGTTCTCAAAGGAGGAACAATGTGATTGAAACAAAAATAGGCCTAGATACTACATACAACTATATATATATATACATATATATATACAACTATATATATATATATACATATATATACAACTATATATACATATACAACTATATATATATATATACAACTATATGTACAACTATATATACAACTATCTATATCTATCAATATCTGTATCTATATCTATCTCTCTCTCTCTCTCTCTCTCTCTCTCTCTCTCTCTCTCTATATATATATATATATATATATATATGTATATATATATATTTATCCGTTGGCATTCAATGTAGCAACTCTTTAATTCTATTCAGCTCATACCGCAGTACAAAACTGGAAACTGGAAAATGGTTTAGAAACTGTACACATATCTACTGTTAGTATGTACTGTTTCAACAAGAACATTGAAAGTAATAAGATATGAGTAACGACATGAAATTGATGAAATGTCACAGCAACACACACACAAAACTTACATGTACAACCGTTTTAGTGTACTTTCACATCCCTGTGAAATAAATAGGCACCAAAGGGATATCAACAACTATACAAAATAGCAGCAATTTTACCCAGCAATAAGAAAATAGGCATACTGTTAATATTATACTGTTCATATTTATTTCTCAGTTGGTTGCACACTAGTTGGAAAAACTCCCTTGATAGAAACTTTTGTAACTTTGGCAATGGTTTGAAAGGTCAGATGTTTAAAGGTCACGCTACGTTACTCGGTAAATAATAATAAAAAAACTTAGCAGTGCTTCTTCAAATTAAGAAAAAAAAATGACCATTTCTTTGTAAGACACATTTTACTCTGGGTGATTGGTGGGCTAGTCGATACAGATACAGCCAAATTCAGGAGGTGTGTAAATTCAGGAAGTAATAGACAAAGGATGTTGCACTGCCGACCTACTAACATTAGAACAGGTCAGGGAACATGTCAGGTCAGGGAACAGGGAACAGGTCGAAGATACACTTTTAACATGCAGATCAATATATAAACACTTGATACCGTTTATTGAGTGTGACATGTTTTGTGGTCAGGTTTTTCTTACGATCTAGATTAAAGTTTCAACAAACAGAGCCAAACTGCAGCGAGAAACATAGGGTAAGCTCCATAGAAGCTCTAAGTGCCTGTAGAAATAGTAAAAATGCTGTACTTGCTGAAACGAAATTGCAGTGCAAGGACTTTTTGGATACGTTTGTGTGGCTGGTTGGTGAGAAATGCAAATTTTGAGATGAAAAATATGACTGGCTATGTCATTATATTTCACATGCAATCACTTACATGAAACTGATAATTGTGAACAGAATAGACAAATGATATTTGATGAAGTTCTTAGTACCAAAGTCCTCAAGGATCTGACAGTTCTAAGAATAGAAACGATATTGAGCAAACTAGAAAGAGAGAGAAATCCAATTCCCCTGATAGCTTCCAATACAAATTAGATATACCAGACTGAATCAATAAACTAGACCAGGGATTTTACGGCGCTTCGTTTTGAAGTCTTTTTAAAGCACATCATAACGTCTTCAACATTTAGCTGGCTTGAAACTTTTCAACTTGATCTATGTTTTTAGTGTCCTATGGTTGACACCCCCCATTACTGATCTCTGAAAAGGAAGAAGGCGCAGTGGGGTAAAAAAAATTGTCGTAAAGAGGAATAAAGTGTCCCTTAATTAACCGTTTGTGACAGTAACTGACAGTCGTTTCAGCAAGGAGCACGACTTGTTAGATTGTAACAGACAATTCGAAGACAGGGATCGACACTCCTACTCTTATATCAGGCTGTTTTGGACCTTACTTAGATTTCAGCAGATTTGAAAACAAAGGAAATAAAGAAAAAACGGGTGTTCGTCCAGTACAGGTATATTTTGAGAATGATTCCTTTTATGTGTGTAACTTCTAAACATTCGTATTCAATTATAGGATGCCTGACATGTTTTTCCTCTCTTTTTGTGAATCCATATAGACATTGCGTGCTAACGATGAATGCTACAAAGTTATTTCCGTGTCCCATGATTTCAAAACAACTATCGTTGCTTCAAAATGGAAATCACTGAAAAAAATGTTTTGAAGAGTTAAATCTATGACGTATATCCTATCTCTATAGCTTCACACGTAGGGGAAGCATGTCGCACCATAGATTTCTTATAAAACAAATCTCAATTATAAGTGTATAACCGCATGCGTCCATACCAATTCACGTTGTGCATAGCTTATATACCTGTTCCTCGAATAGATGGTTATGGCTGTTAATGCTAAATGATAATGATCAATAAGAATATAGCCTTGACACCGAAACACTCTTATAAGACCAAACCATGCAACCACGATAAAGCATTCTTTTATCAGCAAAATTACCTAAATAATACGCAGTATCACATACTCGCAGCTTATACAGCTTATCTGAAAAAAAAATACCATAATGGAGAAACCTTGCCTCGTTACCCTAAAAAGTTTCAAATCAGACACGTTTACAATGAGTTCAAGACTTTGGAATAATGAAGAGTCTTATTCTGTGTTTATTTGTTTTTACTACTAGTCACTTGGAACATTGGCAGAAGTAAAATTATTCGTCTCATCACTCAGTGTGTAAAATCTTCATTTATTTGCTGGTGTCCATAACAGTTGCTTGAAAGATATGTTGACGTTTATATCATGTCAGGATAGAAATCATATCTACGACTTTCTGTATGATTCGGAGGTGTTAATTCAGAAGAGTAAAATTTTCAATCAATGACAATTTACAGCCTAAACACTTCATCAACAAAAATGGAATATCTTTTGCCATCTTACAAACCGCTATAATTCTGTTCATACAAAGAACTGATGATATCCCATAAGTTTGAGAAGATAGATATAGGTGCAAGAGACACACATTTGACCGGTACTTTACAGGCAAAGACTGACAACTGCTACAGATTGCATTTCTAGATTCTTTGAAAAAATTCTCATTTATAAAAGTAAGAACTGTCCATATTTACTTATTTCTCTACACAGAAGTTCTTTTACCTATCTCAGAACTACAACACAATCCATCGCCTGCATGTATCACGAAAGAAAACAGCAATATACTTTTCCGCGTTCCACTCCAGGACTGAATATTCTCCATCACTTTGATTTTTTGCTTAATTCCAGTCCATGCTTTTCAAAATAATAATAAAAATATATATATATTCTTACTCAGAACATAAAATACTCAAAGCATTATCGACTAGCCATGTTTGCTCTGAAATCTTTCTACTCCAATTACTAGCGGGGTTTTCATTAACATTACCTACAATGCTGACACAAAAATTTCAATTTAATAGCACCTGCTGTAAAATCGGGCGAAGAATCTAACCGTTTGTTTCATGGAGCCTTGGACCAAGTCGGTACATTTTAAGGAAACATGACTCCAGTCGATTTTTGATAGGTAAAATAATTCATATTTCTGGTCATGTACCTAAAACAAAATAAAGTCGAACAGTAATTTCATTGAGTAAAAAATCTGGAACACACAATCGTTTAGTACCGCAGAGGAATAATAAAAAACCTTTCTGCGTTGACTAGATTCAAATCACTTGAAGTTTTGCTATTATCAACATTTTGCCAAAGTCGTTTGCCATGTTATATTACATTTATGTAAAAGTGAATTTCCCTCATTATGAAAAATGACTGATTTAGGTTGGTGTAGTTCATAAACATTTCAGTGTATCACATAGTGGGTATGTAAGATGAACATTAATGTGAGTATATAATATGAACGAACAATGCAAACCATGGTTTGATTGAGTTCGCAGGGTGCGAAGCCTAAAATGTCTACCTCAAGTATCTTTTCATCGAGGTTTTTTCAATTTCTTTTTACTCTGTGGCATAGTTTAGTGTGCAGTAACAGGGCGATGTTTGGTCAGCTTTAAACACTTTAACAGTTTAATACAGAAAGGTAACTCCTCATTTCGTTTGTAACGTACGCCAATCAGTGAGTCTGCATTCATTTTCAAGTGAAATATGATTCGATGAATGGCAGAGGATGACTTCAGTTATGATTGGCAGTATTGATCCTGTAAATCGTCTTACAGGAATCTGTAATGTAAAATGCCACACCAAATGTTCCCAGTGTAAATCAAGATATAAACAAAACTGCATTTATTGAATACAGTGAAGGTGGGCGAATGGCAAATGTCCCACAAAGGTAATACCGTTAGTTTTAGTAAAGTAATGAAAGAGTTAAATAAGAAAATTTGGTCCACAGTTAAACACATTGTATTGTTGATAAAACTGAACAAACGACTAAATAAACGACTAAAAGGATACGCATACTACCCTAATTTAAGCAATTCAACGCTGTCAAAACGTCCTCAGCATGATTAACCTCTGGGGTGTATTTGTAGTGTATCAAAATGGTTTCCCTTATATTTCCTAGTATGAGAAAACTGTTAATATTTTAACATACTGATTCAGAGAAATCAAAGGTTCATAATCACACTGGAAAATGCATGACAAAAATGGGTTTGATTTTCTCGTTGAAAAATCTAGGTCGATCTTCATAAGCTACCAGAGAAAAAGGGGGTCTTCGCCGAAAGGAAGACCTACATAACAATCTCACGTGCTGCAGAACTTGTGTTGTTGTACAAGGAGCATGTTAAAAACGCCAAACCGTCTCGCCTGGTTAATGAAAGAAAACTTACTTCCCCAAAATATTTACAATGTTGGTACCCTTACATGTCTCCCAATGACGTCACCGAGTGTTGTCATCATTCTGCTGTTGTATTTTAGCCGTCAGACCCTACAGAAATCTAACAGTCACCATGGACCTTGATGTCAAGGAACGGTTGCCCTAGGACATGTCTTCAGCTAATCAAGTGGTTCTTGTTAAACAACTGTCACTGTCTCTGATCGACCGTGATAGTATCTTTCAATTTTTTTCCGGTTTTGTCTTGAGCCGTGAGGAACGCCTGGTCATTGACATTATGATAGTAAGTTCATTATGAAATAACCCATCCGTTATACTTATATGGTCTTAGCACTGATTAGAAAGGCAGTAATGCTCAATTTTTTCTCTGCCACTTCTCAGTATCCAGTGTAAGGCCAGAGTAAAGGTAGACATAGGTCAATTCGTTTGTCCATAATATGAGAAAAATGTTTTAAACGGTGAGTTACAGTCATCCAGATTAGATGGACATGTTTCCGTGGGGTGAATAACATTTGCCACAACTTGAAGAGATGATAGCCAAAGCCCCACAAACGATTGCAATACCCGCGTTAGATATCAGCAATATGTCATATCAACCGGGTATAAATTCACTTCAGCAACAAAGAAAAAGTCTGACAGCGGGCGGCCTTAAGAAAGAAAATAAATCTCTATTTATGTCGATTTGTCATATCTTTATTGTTTATATGTTAATTTACACCCTGTGGATTCATACTATCTGACGTCATGTTTATCCTCTGTAGATGGCTGAAACATCTGCTGAATCTAAGGCATAGTGAGTTTCGTCGTCAGTGTAGTGTCTACTTTGTAAACACTTCTAAAGTACATATAAGAAGAACAAAGAAGGAAACGGGCGTAGCATTTTGTACTACATGAATAAATGAATATGCAGTTATGAATATATATTGCGTAACCTCATTTATAGTTTCTTTTAAAGTGAAATTATCCATTTGAGACCTCCTGCTACATGTGTACGAATACCTTCTTCTATTAACCAAAAGTCGCAAAAAAGACCCTATACCCAATGTAAGTGTCTTGCTTTATGCCATTTTTTTACGTTAGTGACTCTAAATTATCATGAATGCCCAAAGAGGGTTCTTTTTTTCTGCATAATAAAAGGCTTGTATGCCGAAAGGTCAGATCAGTGAGTGGTCCAACACAAAAGATTAAACGTCTGGAACGCCGCGTTTGCTTGTTCTTCAGAACAGTTTTTGTTTCAACATTTTGTCTAAACTATAAAAACTAAGCGACCGATAATCCCCTGGAAGTAATTCATTCTCTTTTAATTGGTGGAGGTGATCTTTGGTGGAGGTAATGGAAATAGTTTGAACCATTTCAAACTCAATAATATGGATATTCCTTAGTTTTGATATAGCTTACCAAAACCACATCGTGTAGTGAAATTTCTATTATTTCAAAATTGATTAAATTGACTTGGGTAGCACATTCCATGATAGAGGGCCAATTAATATCTTCCAAAGTATTATCCTAAATGACTTTGCCATTTGTCGTTCAGGTATTGGACATCTCCAACCACATACTGCAAACCCTTGGGGAAGTTGCTATGTTAATCTCTCTTCGCTTCCCAAGTTTATGAGCACGACACACAATTTCAACACCATTTTAATTACCCGAATGCTATGCAATACCTATCGGCTAATTATGAATCTGTAACGCCCTGAATGCGAGCACGGACTTTTCGATCCTCTGTCAAAAACCGCTGGCGGTGTCTACGAAAACATTAACTGTATGCTATCGTGGAACCACATCGTATGATAATATAGCCTAACGTTTGCCAACAAAAATAGAGGTTTTTTTTTGGAGGGGGGGGGGGGTTAGAATATATATATTGACTGTTGGAAAGTTTGCGTGAATAAATTATTGTTGAGCAACGAATGACTGAATTTTTATCTCTGAGAAACTTACTTCTTGAAAAGAAGGCTACTGTCCTTCCTTCCTTGGAATGATTTATCATTCTATGTCCTCAAACATTGGTTGTAAAAATGTTCTTTTCTGTTAAAAAAAAACGCCTTATTTCCCTTTAAGTTAATTGATTTTGACACCAATTCATCAGGATCCACAGGAGGTTCTATGTGAACTTGCTGCGTAGTGTCGTTATGTCGTAATGCTTTTCAAATAAATTTCATTGCTTGGGACGGAAAGTAATTTGTTCCTACGCTACCATACAAAGATCAATTGTTAAAGACGTTCAAAAGACTGAAGAAATGAGTAACATAATTTTTGACATTTTCTGTCTGTCCGTCGTTTGTTTGTTCTCAAGGAATCTAGGCCGTTTTAATACCCCACCCCCTTGTTTGCAAGGACAGAAGTCAACAAACCGTATGAAATGGATCTCTGTCGGCACCAAAAATAACTCATTTTAAGGGAAAAACATTGGTCGCTGCCACTGCTGTTATGCAAAATGTTTTTGTATAAAGCTATATATTCAGAGCAATATACCTTTATCATACTTTTTCGTATTACTTTTGAGTACATTCCAATGAAACGAAGGCATATAATAAAAACATGCTAAATTTTAAGAAAAATAAGTGCACGGTAAATTCACCTACAAAAGGACTTCCTGTAAGGAATAGAGCGATCAATACCTTTGTGTATATCTTCTGCCCAAGACAACAAATCGCTAATCAATCTGCTTCTGTCTCTCTCACACACACTCTCTCTCTCTATCTAAATAATTTCGACTCCGTAGATTTCATAAATAATAAAATGTATTTTTTTTTTGGCAACGTGACCTAGTTTCACGATGAGGAAGGCACTGGAACATTCATTCTTCAAGTATGAAGAATGACAAATCTTACTGTACTCAAGATGGTGAAGACTGTCCTGCTTACTAGAGATACGACTTTAGACAATAGAAGTTACTGGAGTAGTACCTGTTTTACGTCTTAGACAACCTAATGCGTTGAGGTTTCTGGGGTGAAAATAAAATTTATGACGACATCGGTCTTTGGTCGGACCCATATATTGAAATTGTTTTTTCTCTTGTTTTTGCTTTAACGATAAGGGATATTGTATAAATAGAGTGGATGAACTGATATCTTTTTCAAAGGTACCTTTCTTAAGTGACGATAAATGGTTAAAATTTGCTGCTAAGGGAACGTAGGTCCTCAAAATTAAAATGCACTGTGAAAAATACAATCCTCCAAAATTTTATATTTTCCTGGTCATTTTTTTACAAAGAAGGTTTTGTAATTACGATATTTTGTAATCTCTTGGAATATACATTCACGTTTTGGTGCATGGTGGAATCATTGAGTTGAAATTGCAGGTAAATGTATCCACGGTTTTAACCATTGGCAAGAGATAGCTTGACATGTGGAGGCAAGGTTTAATATTTTCAGTATTTGTAACTCTTACCATCCATCCATCCATCCACCCATCCATCTATCCATCCATTCATCCATCTGTCTATCCATCCATCCATCTAGCCATCCATTCATCCATTCATCCATCTATCTATCCATCCATCCATCTATCCATCCATTCATCCATTTATCTATCCATCCATTCATCACCCATCCACCTATCCATCCATCCATTCATCCATCCATCCATTCATCCATCCTTCCATAGATTCATCCATCCATCCATTTATTTATTCATATATCCATTCATACGTTCATCCATTCATCTATCCATACATCCATCTATCAATCCATTCATTCATTCAGATAATTTGATACAGCAAGAATATGACTATAAGACCAGAAAATAAAGTACACTCAAGGTTAACCTCCTGTCTACTAAAATTGTTTAAATTTGTGCATATGGAATTTCAAGTTGGGCTATGACATTAAACACCTACACAATGTTTTAAAAGCGTTAAAAGTTATTCGAGAAGACCAAAACATGCTGCTGATATTACATGATAGCACATGGGAGATTATGTATGATGTTTAAGTTAATTACATATATTGAGTCGACCGAGGTATCAATACAGTCGCTTTGTTTTACCAATGAAACAAAGGACCTTATTTTTGCCATTTTTACACTCCACCATCACTTCACTACATCACTCTGCATAATTGTTACAGGTTTGTCAAAACATGGAATAATAAATACTGGCAAAAGGCGTAGACATCTGGATGAGAGGTGGACGGGTAGGGATTGTAGTTTCGTTTCCAGTTTCCAAGGACTGCAACTCCTTGTTATGCCCGTAACAACATAAACACAAAATAATAAACAATGAATCGAAATTGTGGAAATGTTTTACCCTTTTGTGTTTTACCTTGAAGTTTTACCTTTTACTGTACGGTTATCCGAGGGAGAAGCTGATTGTAACAGTCAGTGGGCACTGCTGATTCTCACTACGTAGGAATGAATTTTCGTTATTGAAGCTTTCATTTAACATATTTATTGGAGCAGATCCGAATAAGAAAGTGCAATTTTAAGTAAAAGAAAATAAATAAATAAACAACTCCCCGTGGGCGAATAATGTGAGATAAAATTGAAAAGTGCTTAACTTTTGCTGTCCTTCCTTATAGTCATATAGTCACATGTAAACTAACCTTGATGGTGGGTCTGGGTTATGTGACCCGCTTGCGGATTTCTGCTCAATTTGTCACATTAATGTTTTAATCACACATCTGCTTAATTATTCATCAATTTTGTAGTATTTGTGAAAGGTTGTATTTATATAGTACCTAACATTCTCCTCGATGCTATTTACCCAGATGTAGACTATAATCTAGAGAATATGAGCATAACTTGACATTATCTTTCCAGACTCTCATTTACAGGCTGGCTTGATTATGGTATAAGTGTAATCTGGGATTTAAAATAATTAACGTTCCCAAGTCACGTACCCATCAATACGGAAAACCGGGTTTGAGCTTCTTTAACATCTTTACACCTCTTTGAGTATAATCTTTATCCTTGAAAGTTCACGCACAAATGTTAATCTGCGTTGCTAGATTCAATACGGCTGAGGTTTTGAAGCACTTATTGCGGAATGATCTTTCTAATGCCTTATTGGGATGAGTTCATGCTTGTTTCTCATCGTATTATAGGCGTTAACATATACAGCCTGAAGCAAAGGGTCACTTTGTTCTTGAAGCGATTTTTAATTTTCTCTACCTGAACTATACTCAAATTAAATTTGATTATTTAAAAGTGCAACGGACATTTCGTTCACCATTTGGAAAGACTATTGAAGTAAGGATGTCTTTATAACGTCAATTACAAAATTATAATGGCAATTGTAAGGGGAACCTCATTGTCAAAATGGTGAAAAGTATTAAAATGTGAGGGTTATTAAAAGGTATATACCGTAAGTCGTCCTCCGTATGGAACAAAGTGCAAAATTCGAGCGCTTCGAGAGATAAGCCTGATATTAGTTGTCAATACTTTCGTGATAACTTTTAGGATTTTCGAAAATTTGTAATCGCACCAAGTAATGTTTCTGTACATCGGTCTACTCGAATTGAAGAAATTGGTCGAAAATATTGAAAACTAACTAACTCGCCTAGTCACTTATTTTTCGTTAAATTCACAAGCTTAATTAATGCTCACTCACAATAGAAAGATGTAATTCTGCTCAGAAATTGTGTCTAACTAAAATTATACAAAACATTTACACTTAAGGAAAATAACGTGTATTTCAATGTTAAAAGACGATTAATACTCTCACAATTAATACCCTCAATTAATACTCACAATTAATTCTTACATATTATTACGCATATTATCACAATAAATACTCACATATTAATCCTCACAATTAATACTCACAATTAATACTCACATATTATCACGATTTATACTCATATATTAATACTCACAATTAATACTTAATACAATTACAATACAATTAACGCTCTCACAATTAGAGGCTGCGTACTTGTGCAGGAGCTGTTTGTCTCTCACTTTGCAACGGCGTCATGTTTGAAAGAGATTGACCACTGAAAATATATATTTCATAAAATTAAGAATCTTTTTCTCTCTTTATCTGTGAAAAGCAAATCTCAATATCATGTTTCGTGTGGATGTTATACGTTTTAAGGTATATCGGTTTCAAAATGGTATAACATTGCATTATGGGTAATTTGTGGTATTACACAGACACAACTAATTCTCCTTTGTATTGACTTATAATATGACTGTCTGAAAAGACGCATTTACGATAGTTCAAGAGATGTGACCTTAATATCTACAATATTTTAAGGTTTATATGCCCAATCTAAATTTTCACTAGTGTCAAATTTTAAGGTTAAATGAACCTTTTAATTTAAAAGAAAAACCAAGACTTAATTTGTGTCTGTTGCATAGATTTTTTGTAACCTTTAAACAACTTAAGACAATCATGTCTCTTATCTAAGAAAGTCTTGGCGCACGGTTTGCAATGCCTGCAGTAAACAATATTGTCTGCTTCACAGTGGAAATTGAGGAGATTTGTGCGAAGAGCTGAGCGCCACCATCAGTTGGCGCAACACTTACCAGCAATTCAATGAAACTTATGCATAGATAGCTGGAATTCACACTTGCCAGGTTACCTCATGGAAACTGAGCTGCCAGTATTAATGCTTCTTTGTTGAAAAATAGTTTACAGCTTTCTCTCAATACCCTCAGAACCAGTGGCGGCACAAGACCATGTAAACTCCTGGGAGTGATTCTGTCAGAATTGTCTTGGGTGGACACCCTTCTGCGTAACATTTTGGGCTTTTTTGGACTTGCATATTTTCTGATCATAGCGACCGTAAAACTTGTTCAAATTCTGAAGCATGAATATGAACAACACCATTATCATACACCGGAGACAGAGGGAGCTAAAAGTACACAAGCTGGCATTTACGATAACACTCTCTTCCATTTCTTTCTCCTCCTTTGTCTTCCTCTCTATTAGCCTTTTAATTTTATATTATTTTTGTTTTTCGTTTACCTTCATTTCTGCCAACTTGTTAAAAACTAAACCAACCCCCCAGTCTTTGATTGAGCTTTGTTCTTTGATTACATGATTGTTCTTGTAAGGTTTTAATAACTGTGATATGTTTGCGGAGTAACCTACTGCCTTTGCCCTCTTTGAAATTTAACATCATGTTATTGTAATACTATCACAAAGCTCTTAAGCTTATAACGCTGATCTGGCTTATTATTTAAACTTGCTATGTCGAAGGCAAAGGCGGTGGGGAAGCCCCATAGATAGTTACCAGGATTGAACATCATATGACATTCATGTATTTGGTATTTGTGTTGTGAAAAAAGCAAGGGAGAAGCTGGAAACGATCTGTTGATTATTCTCCTAGACTGAAATAATGTTAATTTTCTCGTATATGCTATTGTTGACATGACGAAAAGGGAGTTCTGAGCCAAGGAAAGTCCCCGCCAGGATCATCGCCTGCTTCAATTTTCCGTGGAATATTCCTTTAGGTATCAACATTTCAGCAGACGTCTATGTAGATAACTATGCATTACGTTAGTTCCGCACTTCATGTTTATTAGAATGTCGAGAGTGTGTATGTAACTACGTAAAATTAAAGGAAGTAGAATGAGGAGTGCCAGCAAACATTTTTGCAACATTGACTGAGGACCAAAGAACAATTTATGACTCTATTTCATTCCCTGTTAATATTTTCTCCCTGGCGTTACGTTGATGGCGTAAAAACACATAAATCGAATTAAAAAAAAGTATTGACTTATTCAATTAGCAGTCTGCATTTTTTTTAACATTGGGAATCTTACCAACGTGTGAAATACGAATTTTAGTGAAAATAAAGTGCAACTCATGGAAAACGGGAAAATATCTGGATCAATAGATGGAATTTACTTAAAATGACCTACTTTGCGTTTTAACAAAAGGAGACCAAATTACATATTCGAACCGTATGCTGAGCCTACATTAAAACGATGAAGGAAAAAAGCATGGTCTTAAAACTCTAATGTAATATACAATGTTCAAAGAATCAACCCTCAACACTGTAATGTTATTCTGAGGTTGGCCTTTAATGTCAAATATGTACATGAAATGAGCCGATATATTACATTCCTAAACACATGCACCTACATGCAGAGACAGGTTTTCTAGACCCAAGAAATGGTGGTTAATTTAATTTAATAAGTGCTGACTCACATTTTGCGTAAAGTTGGAATAAAACTAGAAATATCCATGTACCAAAGTGCAACATAATAAATATTCACTTACGCTATGTATGGTAACGTTTATCTATAAACAAAAAAAAAGCTGTTTTGTAATTTTTTTTTTGTCTTTGCGACTATTTGTGAATGAATTTCTTACATACGGTACCGGTACTTTATCAAGTTCTGTGTGTATCACGTCCGTTTTGCGTCTTTTTTGTTGTTTATGGGAACATGTAACTCAGTTTGGTCTTTGAGTTATGTTTCGGAATGCGAAAAAGTTTGCTGAGGAGATGCTGGGAGATCGACCCTGTGCTGGGAGATCGAAATTTATCATATTCGTGGCATCATTTTTATCTAGTCCGGCTGTAAATAAGTGCTAATTCATGTCGGAATTCTATGCAAATTTATTATTGTCGTATTTGGTCTCTTTCAGCTTAGGATCCTACCTTAACTTGAATAAAGTAAATGATCGGAATTTTTCAATTTCTCAAATCAGATATAAGTGCACACCCTCTAGTGATTAAATTTTCCTTGAACTGTTAAACGTAAGCGTTTGTTATTCGTCTCGCTTCGTCTCTCTTTGAAATAAATATATCCAATACAGGAACATCTCAATGCAACATTCATAAATGTGAAGACCAAGTCCCATAATTTCTTCGACATAATAACCTCGATATCCTACTTTAGATTACGCTCGGGAAATTGTGGTAGCAGTGTAATAGGTTATGGAAATCGGGATGTTCCCCGGAGTAGGGATTTATTGTTCCAAATAATACGAAGGCGTTTCGTCAGAATGCCGGATTAAATGTTGAAATGTGGGGAAATTCGACCAAAAGAAACGGAATGGAAATAAGACATAATGGGATTTTTCATTTGTTTGAGGTACGGAAAATGAATCAATAACCAATGCTTTCCATATTAACAATTTTGATAGCCCCAACGTTTATGATTGAATAATGTGGAATGGGAATGTTGCATAAACTCTCGTAGCTATGATTTTCATATTAAGAGATCGTCATTATATTATAGAGAATTTCCCCGCATCACTTTTATTTTTATCATACTCAAGTAATGGGGATTCCTCACAGACTTGAGGCAACAAGTAGTTTGTAGTTCATTATAAGGGAAGAGAGTTGAAAGAATTGCCTGGGTAAAACTTATCGAAATCAGATGGAGTTCATAAAAACTTGCCTGTTTATACGGCAGACGCCAAACTTAATCTTAGCATTTTAGTCACCTTGATGGTAATCCATTAACATTAACTGGTAACAAGCAGTCCCGCATGTAGTCATAGAAAGGATAGGCAGCTTTACATTTCATTGAAAATATATTGTTGTATATTTTCTTCAGATGGGATGGATGTAAAAACTCTAAATGTCATGTGAAACATGGCCACTTTCATCACAACCTCGATATTTTGGAAAGAAAGCTAGATTAGACTGTCAAGATCCTCGATTTTTTTTTTTATCACATGTCATTTTGATAAAGATCGAAGTTTCTTCTTATATTGATAAAATAAATCATCATGCTCAATTTGACAAGATTTTTAATGAAAGTCCTTTCATTCCCGAACTGTCGTACAGGTACAGTCATCCCACTCGGATACTAGGCTACTTTATTTTCTTTGTTTCAATTTGAATCTCAAGCCTAGGGTAATAACCGGACAAAAGGAGGTTAGGGTTTCTTCAAAATGTCTCCAACAACACTCACCCACGTGTTCTTCACTCAAGTAGTGAACCTGTCAGTCTCTAAACGTTCATTTTGATCATCCTTTACAATAGTCTGTATTTCCACATTAAGAGGACGGGGAGACAGAGAGAGATAGACGCATTCAGCAATCAGAAATATTACTTTATATGTCATTTAAAGTCAAAGAACTGTCTTTTTTTTTTGGAAGGGGCGTTATTCTGGAGAAATGTTTGTCTCTGTGTTGCAATGTGTGTTTGAATGTTGACTGGAAGGGAATTGGTATAGGTGGTAAAGACCAAATGAAATGATACTTTCTAGTGAACATTTCCTGCTTTAATAATAACACTCTTTATCTAATTTCACCTAGTTTACACTGTCTGTTTCTATTATACATCGTCAATAAACAGTCACCGCGTTGATGCACCGATGCTAAATTAGAAGTGTGGAAGTTTTCATGGAAGCATTGAAGACCTTTTTTAATTCAATAGCAGTAAGAACTTGGCTCTTTGTGGCACACAGACATAATTGTTTTTCTAATAAGTCGATAGAAGTGGACTTACATAAACTGTGCACGTTTAAAGAGGGAAGAAGACTTCTGACATCTGTTGGTCACGTGAGGTTCTTTATAGATACCATAGATACCCCTAAACCAAAATTAATGAGGTTGATGACTAACAATATTTAGTATGTGTGTTTCATTTTGTATGTTAACAATCGATTAAAAAGCTTATGCTCGAAGTGTACTACTTTGAATTTGTTATGACATTCGTTTATGTGATCTGATGCATATACATATTTAAACATTTGCTATTACCCATAACGGGCACTTAGAATAGATAGCACTTTCAGTTTTAGAAAGTTGCTCTATTTTCGACGGACAGCAATTATCCATTCAACACTGGCCATGGTAAGAGCTCTTCAAAGCGGGTACGCGGGGCTTAAGAAGGTAAGCTAACACCCACTTGACATTTCAGACAGCACTCAAAGCTAGGAGGCTGAGATTATCTTGTGAGGGGAAAGTTGGCCATTCCCATTTGGTGCGATCATTGTCAATCCGTTGGGATTGTCACAAACGCTCAGGTGAAGAAGTCTTACATTTTTGTTTACTAAAAAATGTCAAAAGGAAATGGACGTAAAAATAGCGTCAACTCATATGGAGCAATCCTGTTGATGAAAGCAACCCAGTTAGCCGAATACATTCCGGAACATGATGCGGTGATAAATTACAGTATTCAAGTTTTTAAATAAATTACGACAAATATGTTACAAAAACGACGTAATTTGAACGCATTCAAGGGCATTCTGATGTGTTAGCTAAATCCCTTATTATTCACCTTAGAAAGTACCCTGTAGTTTCCCTCAATTTGACACGGGGCTTAGTTGAGAACCTCAACTAAGGACATTTCTTTACTGGTTTGAGAAATCCTTAAGGAGAAAAACACGAATATTTTTTCTCTTTCTGGAGCGAAAGTTGTCTTTTGATTAAGTGAGCCATTCAAAGTAATGCTAGCAATTACTTGAAATACGTTGAAATGATAATAGATAAATGATGATATAGTAAAATACATTCGATTTTGATCATTCGCCACATGTTTGACACATTCGATTTTCCATTCTGCTTTTCATTAAGTTCTTCCATTGACAAAAGAACGTTCGTACACATACATTATAATTAGCTGATCTATTAAACTTCACACTTTTTTTTACTGATTTCTACTAAATCTGCTGGAATCACAAAAAAGAAGAAGTGGTAACGATGTTATTTGTCACTCCTCGAGGTCTGGAAGTTAAGTGCTCAACCCTACCTTGTCTAAAAGAAGCAAGTCCTTGAGTGTCCATTATTGTTCTTATTTTTAGATAACCTAAATAAAATCACGTACACGCTGACCCTCAACATGATGCAAATCGTGATTCGCAAAAGCAGAGAAACAACAAACAGAACTGTATTTTTGCCCTTCCTGTTGATGATAATCTCTCAAACAATACTTTCGAAACACTTTCAACAGAAAAAAAAACCCTTCAAAGGATACCGAAGAGTACTTGGTGGAGTGCAAAGTCAGTTTGACTGTCTATGCTTCATGTACCTGTAACTTTAATATTATAAAGTGCTTGACAAAGCTCGTATGTTCAAACTTACTTCAAATTCTGTTTCTCATTGACGACACTGATATTTGATAATAAGAAGTGAGAGAAGCAAAAAAATAAAATAAAATAAAAAAATAAAATAATTGACTTCCCATGAAAGTTCAATTTTCAACAGAAACAATGGGTGATCAAATACATCTTTACTGAGAAGGGTCACTGTGGTGTAATGCAAGCTAGGGACTTTACTGCGGCCTCACAGAAGTGTTTCGTGTGACTGTGACGTGACTGTGATGCCGAAATAACAGAATAACATTGCATCACGAAGTTCCATCACGAGACAAATCTTTCCTCATGTCTTTTGTAGTTTTCCTTGTACTTTAAGATTTAATTTAAGATATCCCTCGAGAACACAAGTTCGTGAATAAGAATAAACGTTTCGTCTAGCATGGGAAAACATGAAGAATGGTGGTTTAGTCTAATTATTCGATACAACAACCCCACCCGCAAATAAAGCAGTGCTTAAAAGTAGAGGTTATTAAGAAAGTGACAAGCCCCCTTAGTATGTGACAATACTTGAAGAAAATACTTGAACTGAGCTAGTCAGGATCGTCTTAACCTTGGAAGTGCTGTCTACTAACTATTCTTGTGTAATGAAAAAGTTGAAAGTGCGCAGTCATTGCCAGATATCACAGATACTTAACAATAAAATTGCCAATGAAATTGACAATGAAAGCTTTACATAGGGAGGACTCGGGGGGGGGGGGGGGGGTGGATCGCTGGACTATACTATTGTACTTAGTCCGATGGGTAAGAGATAAACATGGTATTTAATCAATCATTTAAAAAAGTAGGCCCCATCGATGCATTGATGCTCGTTGCCAGGTTGTTTGGCAGTTTTAAGTAACAATAAGGGAAGGATACAAGTTTCATGTATCATCTTTAAAGTAATGTATCTAATTCTTCTAAATCATATTAGCCTCCTATTCTTGGTAAGTGGGAGGAAAAAATTGAGGCGATATCACCTGCATCAGGTTACTTAAATTGAAGAACCTGTCTTAGAATGCCTTCAGTGGATGTTGTACAAATTGTAAGGAAAGATTACCAGGGCCGGGACAGGCTAATGGGAGTCACATCAACACCTTTCATGAGAGAAGTCCACACGTAACATAATAACTTATGACTCCACTTTTGATTTCGCCATATTGAGTGGAAGTTTATTTTAAATGCATGAATTAAAGCACCCTCAGGTTAAATAATTCCTAATATGGTGATTTTTCCGTATTGTTTTAATGTTCCTGACTCTTCTGTGATCGAGGTGCAAGTTCCGCCGTTTCGGAACTTGAATACAGTCATCGTTTTAATCGATCAACTGTCTGCAAAAATCTCTCTTGGAAACCTTTGTTTTTATTTCGGAGGGAACGCACGTAACCATTTCCGATGAAAACGTCAGGCTTTTAAGTCACATGTCTATTTACTGCTTCAACCATTTACTCTGTTCAATCCAAATTTCTTTCTTTTCCATCATTGTGAAAGAAAGAAAAAATAAAAAGGAAAAAAAAACCATTTATTTGATTTTAGATGAAATGTCCACAAGTAATGAAAACAACATGCAAACAGTAACTGCGTGATTACTGCAGTCGTCTCTGAAGCAACCGGAGGTGTTCGAACATTATGTCATACGTTTGGTATATTGCAGTGTATAGATCAATAGTCCCCGAGCATCTTAGTGCGGTACGATACAAGGGATTTAAAAAAAAGTAACAAAAAAAAAAGAAAACCCTCAGGGGTTTAAGTATTAGTTGTTTGATAATTGAACGGGTACAACATCTCATACTTTATTAAGTATTTTTTAACTATGGAGGTATGTGGTGGTGGTAAATTTGGTAAATTATTACGACTGTAAATGAATGTAAACAGTGGAGTACAGAACCAGAGAGTTTTGCACAACGAAGAGTGTGTTGTCCAACGTTTGGTGAAACAATCGGGATTTAAGCCGTGACTACAAGAAGATGTCGAAGATATGACGTCATATCATCCATGGAAGTGATGCCCTTCTCCGATCACTCTTGCTGCGGGGACGGTCATCTCCTGGAAAGGTCGATGTATAGCTCACAGGGACCCGCTAGGAGGAAGATACTCTCCTTCTGATAAAATGTCCAACAGGAAATTGTGCCCGTTGTTCGTTGTTTTGCATCTTTCCAAGTATGAGACCCAGTAATCTTTTGCAGATAGCTAATTGTTATTCACACACCTTGTCAGCTGCCCGAACATGATTTAGTCTTGCCGCGGATAAAACACCTAATTGCACTTTGATATCTGATGGGAGATCTAAATATAGCCCTGAAAATGTTCCCCCTAAAGAAAACATTAAATATCGACGGAAGCTTCACGTATCTTCATATCGTGACTAACTGTGGGCTAGAAGATGAAAGGAAAACGGGTCCGATCAATACCGTGTAGCATAAATGGCCGTGTGTTCATTGGGGCTAACCAGCTGCAGAGTTAAGAACGGAAAGGACTCTCGTTTATACATACACACACACACACAAAGAAAGAAAAGAAGGCAACGCTTATTTGAAACGCAAGGAGGAAGAACCAATACAGGAAGCTGAAAAAACACGCATCAGAGTGAAATAAGTATGTTTTGTTCATTTGCGTACTTGAAGCTATGGGATTATCATTTTTATAAAAAGTTTGTCATTCCTGAGTATGACCGTGGTGTGTAGCTTAACTATTACGGAACACATGGGTTCCAAGGGAACGGCTAAGGAAAACGTGTGAACTTACATTTGATGTCTGTCGACAATTTTATTTTTAAATATTGCAGACAATTATTCGCTCACACGACAGAATTCTCGAATCGTTTTGAAAATCCTAAGCTCTGGAAAAATGTACATTTGAAAAAAAGATAGCGAATTAGTAGCGTTACGTCAGCCTGATGTGGCATTCTGACCAAATTCTTTATATTAAGTAATTATATTAATGTTACGATTTTTCAAAATAATAATGGTTGTATGTTACTACCGAAAATCTCATGCAACAGATCGAGAAAAGTTTGTCAGCGTCTAATTGGTATAGACATCATACCCTTAAAAAGGCCATGATGACATAAATTCTGATGAAATTAGACCGACTTTAGAAGACAAAACATGTAAGTGTGAAGAAGTGCTTCAATGCTCCATGTACATTGCTAATACCGTGAAGCGTTTCCTAACAGCTTTGGGGTTTGTATCATATATCACACTTCCCATCGATCGATCACTTAATACCACACTAAATTGTTCTTCAAAATATGTAATCGTCGAGTGTAGAAAAAGAGTAGGAAAAGAGGGAAGTGAACATTAGGTCTCAAATGACACCTCTTTTTCATCTTTATTGCTAGTTTCGATGCCTCATGTACAGTTAGTTTATATCATCCTCTCACAAGTGAGAGATTCCTCCAAATGAGACTGGCAGATAAAATCAATACGACAGGGACCATTTTGTTTTTAGAAGAGGAAGCCGTCGGGAAATTGATGGGCAAACCGTAATTTATGTGATTTGCATAGGATTTTTCTCCGGGGTACAGGTTACTGGAGGATTTTTATATCAGTTATATTTGTCGAAGGGACAAGCGAATATCCAAGTCTATCATTAAAATCCTAGTCCCGGTTTTAATCATTGAACTAAGTATCAAAGAAGAAAATGCTTTCAGCAATGTTAAGAAAATAACACTTTTGATTACATTTGAATCTACATTCAGTATTCAGTTTGTAGCTTTATATGGCTTTGGCGCGCTGCTTAATCAAGTTGCAACCAATTCAGAGTTGTTGTTTAAAGCTACTATTCTTGTTTACCTTTCTCCTCCTTTCATTTTCTTTTTTTCGTTGGGACTGCAAAGAAGAGTAAATGATGCATCCATTTGGAAACTTTGTTAAAATGAAAATGAAGTAGGTCGAACAAGTTCAGAACAACTTACTCTTTATTTATAGATCTAGTGTGTTCGTAAATTGGACATATTGAAGAAGACTTTATCAGATGGTGCACTGAAGTGTTTGTCGACCAGCGGGGTGTTAGTATCGGAATATGGTCAAGGGGAGGGGGTAATTTCGAAAATCGGGGGTCAGCTATACAGTTTTCAAAACGTAAAATTTGTGAAAATGGAATATCTCGTCGTACCATTTCACACAATCAAACACTAGTGGCAGATAATTCACCTTTAAACATCTCAGTATGACTTAATTTGAAAACTTCTCACCACCTCCTCCTCCAAATGTCAATCGAGTCAAATGGATACTCCACGAAACCTGTCAACCCAACCCCAAACATCAAATCCTGCCCACTACAAATTATAGCTTTGTATTCATGTGTGACGTGCTTCAAGTCATTTTCTAGCCATGAACGTACAGCTTTTCTTTATGGTGGGGAGAGAAACAGACGAGACTGATCATTGAAACTTGAAAGGAGTGATGATTTCATTTGGTTTGGTTACTTGGCTACCAGGAATGACATACAACATTTATTAAACTGTTCACTGACATTAAACTGTCAGATTATGCCTGCATGTACAAATTTCAAAAAGGTTCTTGCATGTGAAATTTTAAACGTGATACTATGTTAAGACACAGCAGCGTAACAAAACGTATTGAGTTATCTAGCACCTTATTCCTATTAAGATTGCTTTACATGACTTCATTGTAGAGGGTGCAAGATCCAATCCAAGGAAGTGGGTAGGAGAAACTGTTCAAAGTGAATTGGACCCATGATGGGTCATATGTGCGTGTGTGCTTAACTCATGAAAATCACTGATGTTAAGATGTTAATAAAGTCTCTAAATTTCCAGCTTAATCAGTAATTGTATGCTTAAAGTTTGCATCTTGATGGTTTCATTCTCAAATTGTTTGAACACCCTGGGAGTGGTATGCCAATCTCAAGTCGTTCCCCTTCAATAGTTACCGGTACTGCTCTTGCCAGCAACCTGGCCTGAATTGCCCTCCCCTCTAGCATTTGGTTCTACACCCAGGGTCGATAAATGTCTAAAAGCACGTCTGATAAAGAAAGAAAAGGCCACATAATTACATAGAAAGGATCAGGACTAAAACGAAAATAAAAGAAAAAAGTATTCGAGAAATAACGAGCAGTGTGCATCAGTAGTTTATATGAACCAACTCATTGTACAGGGACACACGTTGCGATACGAAATAGGTAAAAAGGTAACGTATGTGTCAGATATACATTACATATATATATATATATATATATATATATATATATATATATATATATATATATATATATATATATATATATATATATATATATATATATATATATATATATATATATATATATATATATATATATACATTAAGCGTGTAACTAATGCCCACAGAGCGTAAACATGATACCACCTGTAAATTGCACACTTTTCCTTCTTTTACGTTGTAACAGTCACACCGAATTGACACCGCTAAGTAAAAAATCTGATACAGAAATAGATAAGTGGCAAAGATTTTCACATTTATGTTGACATATATTAGGATGTTGCTGTATTTGTGTTCTTTACCTCAGTTATGTTCCTCTTTCTAGTTCTAGATGAAAGACCATGAATGTCTGTTAGATAATGGTAATAATGATAGTTATAATTATTACTTCTCCATGCACGTACATCCATTTACTTTCAATTAAATACTACGTAGAGCACACTGAATAATAGAACATGATTGAAGATCATAGTCTAGTAATCTAGTTTAGACAGTTTTATCTATTATCATGAGATTGCACCTTTTGAACTGAAGTGAGAGACCTTGTTTAGGAATTGATTGGCATTTTATTAATAGAAGGGAATTAAAGGTAATCAGTCGTGATAAATAGTCTACATGCTTTCCCAACCAACTGGAAATTTGGCTTCGTAATTGGTTCCTACCCTTTTAGATAGGGGTCAATATACATTTCCAAAACTGAGAAAGGCTTGTTCAATGCTAAGGTCTCTTATCATAAAATTAGCAGTGAAATCTGATGTGGACAGTTTTGTGTTATGTTCTGATTTATAATACTATGTACCATAATATCATATAATACAAAGCAGAAGAGAACATCTCAAGTTAAGAAAGGACATTTTTGCACAAACCATCCAAAATCACATGAAAGTAATTAACTACATTTTGCTTAGATCTTTTGATACTGCTTTATAGTTTCGAAATACATTCAACTGAGAGGATTCCAGCTAACAAACATACTTTTTTTGTTTGAATTCATAATTTATTTCAATTTTTCGTAGTACCTTGTAGAGAATACTTTCTTGGATTTCATTCCGATTAGGTAATTCCGATTCGGAATTAGGTACGAAATGTGCGTTTCAAGAAGTCATTTGTATACACAGGGTGATGTTCAACAACATGTAATTGAGTCTTTCAAATTTAAACTTTGATTATTTTTGTAAATATTTTTATTCTTATATGCTATTTATGAACATGTATAGTATACAACCTATTTAGTCAAACAGGATTTAATTAAAAAAACTGACAATTCAAATAATTTCATGTGTTTTATACATGATGATCTCATGAGGATTCATGAGCAAATTACTTCCTTCTAACTTCCTTTGTAAAATTACGCGTGGACCTTTAACGCTGCAAGACATTATACGCAGACAGTAGACATTATATTCAAAGTAACTTTTCCTTTTAGGTGACAAAAAAAAAAAAAAAAACTAGAGAAAGGATTTTTCTTGTATTTGTTGGTTAGCTACTCCATAGAAATAAGATTAGTGGTTTTTACACTGATCTGATTACAACGTGTTGCTACAGCTAGTCAGATACTCCCGTTCATCTGTCTTAACTCGTCGATGTATCACCCTTGAGAATCTAATGTGGCAAGACGCGTTCGGGCTGGTGACCGACTATGTTGTAGAAGATTTTGTCGCATTATATTTTTGATTCTAGATTAATGTGGATGTACTTGTTGGAATAGTAAGAATATACAGATTCTGCTGAAAGGAACCTCATTATAGCCACTGGCGTCTCTCTCACAGAGACCTCAGACGTAATGTAATGTTGCACTCATATTGCGTTTGGAAGATGTAGTGGTATATTGTGTTGTTTCCTTACCACAGCATAATAAAATTTCGAAGTCATGTCAATGTTCACCACGGTGAAAGCATTGAGACTTAGGGCTTGTCTGAAAAGCGATGCAACATGCATGTTCAAATCACACAACCTAGAAAGGATGTACGAAACTCTGGTTTAGGTAATGTGAGTTCTCAGCAGACGGATGTACAGAGTTAGAGTGAGCAGTTTTTCCGTCTTTCAGTTTCTTTAATTGGTCATGGATAAAGAAATGCACCGATAGTGGGCAACCATCAAAGACCTCGCATACGACGATTTTGATAACATCTTGATCGTTAATTCCGGATAGCAAATATGAAAAGCTCATATTAACCTGCAACACAGCGACTAGTTTACACCGTGATGATGATAGTTTTTGTCCTAAACAGTCGTTATTATTCAGCTCACGACTTCTTTTAAATATCAAGAAGTAAAGAGTAAAGCATTTGCATTGAGTGGGATTGATGGGTTAAAAATGAGAGAAGGGACTTCGCAACAAAATGTCACTTAAAAGTACCATTGCCATCCACTAATCTAAACAAAAACACTTATTATGATGTCACAGCATTCCTCTATAATGCCTCTCCCTTCGAATTACATGTTCATCGAACTGCACCTGTGGAAATGGATGTTCAATTACATATATCACTAAAACAATGATAGACTAGTATAAGTTTATTTTTAGTAATATTTGTGAATAACTGATGATTTCTATGCGCGATCACAATTGATCACAATTGGTCGCCATAAATTAGAGAACCTTTCTAAGTAAATACCTTCTCGCGTTTTAGCATAATCGCCATGGTGTTTTTTTCCTTTATTTCCTCGACGTATGTACTTATTATTTGATTAGCAGCAAATGCATTTTGATTGGGAATTGTGGTAATACTTTTGTAACAACACTAGTATGTAGTAATTAGTACGATTACATAAAACACTGGTTTCTTGCTTGCTATCCGTTTAGTGACCAATCATCTGTACTGTATTTGCTTTGGTGGTGAAAGTCCTCCAAAAGTTGGGGACAAATGTTTGCGTACTAGAGCTAAAACACTTTAAAAGGAAGCTTCCAGTAGCATGGTAATGATGCACGGCTGAACCACTCATATAGTTGTCCCTTTTCCTCGACAGATGCTCCAAGCAGCAACTGCATGTTTAACTGACACATTGTTTAGCTGGAAGCTTTAGATTGAGGCTAAGGTCAATAGAGAAATCAATCCGTAGATCATATAGCCACAGGGCAATGACGATAGCTGGGCCCATACTGAAAATTGACGGAAAAGGAAAATGGGCCCATTAATATGTTATTATTCAGGCATCCCTGAATGAAACCTCCAATTACTGCATCAATCCAAGACTAAACGTATCACATTCTGTTGGTGCATACCGAAGATCCTCCTCACGATGATGAGGGAAAACTTCATCATAACTTACTACTTACCTAATTAAATAACTTGAACTAAAATCTTCTCCTTTCTTAAACTAAGTTCCAGAAAGGTATTTCTTTTACTCTCGAAAAGTAGAAAGACCTCTGACTCTTTTATAACTGGACTTGTTATTACTTGAAGAATTAGGACAATTCAATATCGCTCCTTGTGAAGTTGCTGACCAATCGCCACATCGTTGTCTATTGGAGTACTAGAGCAGAGTCCTGATAGTCTAATTCAGCAATGTATTATCAATGCATCCGTGCACAATTCAGACCTCCGGCGCTCAGTTGATCCTACCAATCTTTTCGTTAAACTTTGATTTAGACAGCGAGAACTTGACCCCATCTGGAGAAATGGTGTTGGAACATATACTGTCGCTTGTAAAATAATCAACAGTCAGTAAAATTACATTAATTCCACACGCAACTAAAGACATTGTTTGGTGCCTAACTCTGGGAGCATCACGGAATGTATAAGGTACGATTCTTAAAATGAACCATGTTTTATGTGACCCTTTCCCAAGAAATGAAATTACCTGTATTAGGCCATGAAATAATCCTACACCTTTCTGTACGTCAACATTTGAACTCGCGGCAAACTCAAAGTCAATATATTTTGGCCTATGCCCTCAAGATATACACTTGGTTTGCACTACGAGTCCCTCGTCCCAGGGAAGCAGCACAAATACGTCGACGTTGTGTCAGAATCCCGGACAGTTTGGAAAAATGGATTTCAATATAGATAGTGTACGTAGAGCACTTTGAATATCAAGTAATAGCCAGCTTCTACGGTAAATATGTTATCAAAACAAAGTTTGGTTATGTAATCTTAAAGCACCGGTGTAAGTTATTTTTGATTTCAATACTGCTACATCAGCCCAACAACATTTCTTTTACACTGGCCGGGATACGGTTCTGGTTGTATCCGAAATTCTATTAATCAATTTACAGATAAATAGCTACCAGCGGCTAGTTATTTGCCAGTGTGATGAGTGGGCGTAACCATAACGCACTTTCGATGTGTTGAAAGAACTTCGCATCCATCACTTTGGACATCCCCAAGAGCATCAGATAACGGCTTAAGGCTGGTGGATTGAGGAACTAATCTGTACTAATTTTAAATTCTACTTCTTTCAGCAGATGTGCACCTAAAACTTAACAATATCTGAACAAATAAGGTGTTGCTATCGGGGTTAGTAGAGATATATTACCATCATTCAAGGCCACTTATAAAAGATATCAAAAGGGTTTTTGATTAAGAAATTTAAAATAAAAAATACTACCTTTCAGATTCATTACGGTACTTCTGCTGTATTGTGCTCCTAGTCAATTTGGCTCTCATTAGGTTTGGTATTTAATTATTTAAGATATGGTAGTGTATCGATTCATCACAATGTCATATGGAAGAAAAAAGTCCCTACAGGGTGTCAGATATTAATAGATTAAAGGAAACAGAGATCATTTCAGAAAGATGCTAACAAACTAAACTTTTTTCACCTTTGCATACGTAAGGCAAATCAAACCGAACGTATATATTGTTCATGCGGTTTTAGAAATAAATATTATTTGCCTACCACAGACTAAACACATGATTACATAAGAATATGATATGCACAATGTGATATGATCATGAAATGATACAACATACTACTAATAAAGTTAATCATGTAAACATGATAAGGTTAAACAATTCCTGTTAAGACAGTGTAGAATTTACCGAGAGAACATTTTCATTCAAAGCACAATAACGCTTTCTGATAAAAGATTATTATAACACTTTAACAAATTTAACATCGAAGGAATTACAGAAGATCATTTATCGATTAATACAATGTATTCATTGAAACTTTAATGGCATCTATTGTGGGTTTCAGGTCTAGCGTAATAATAATATAATGTAATAAAATATACTTTAATGACGTCAAATGCATTACTCTGACGTTAAGACTCGAAAAATTGCAGTTCGTATCCGACATTGTTCTGTCATCTTTTTACCGGGCTATGTAAAACTAAAAAGTAAAGTGTTTTTCCATCAGATTTTGATGTTAAATCAATTTTTATGTATTTTATTTATTTTTTCCCTGGCAACTGAATGAACAATGTGCCATGTTTACGATCGTTTTCTTTCGATGATGATTCTGTTTTCAGTTATATCAAGAAAAATACAACCCCACAACAAAAATATTTCGGAATACTTAAATGCAGAAACTGCACATTTTCAGAAAATGTTTCATAACTTGTTCAGTGTACCGTATTCCTTAAGACAGCACTATGACCTTTGGCAGATGTTTATTATAGTACCCTCGTAGCTTTTGTACATTAAAACCACTTCATATGCAACACTGCCAGAATGCTTAGTGACGGCACGATCAATTTAAAGAGAGGATTATGCTTTTAGTAATTTGAATTTACTCCTATCCAAATTGCATCTCAGTAGCATTTACATAATAATCGTAAGGCCATAAATTAAGTTGCCTTCATGCCATTGATTACTTGCTGTGAATTGTAAACCAATACTTCGTAACACTTTTGTTTGTTTGACACGAAATGGTCAGTGAACTACAAAGTATATGAGTTGTTGCTATTCTCTGCGGAGGACCGAATGAGTTTTATTTTCGCAATAAAATCACATTGAGAACGATATGGGAAATGTTGGCTTATTTTCTCTAGATAATGTGACTTCCGTAAGCCTGTCTCCCTTATTAAAGTATGTAAATGGATTGCATTTGGAATAAAGCTGTCAGAAATCATTCATTGTACTACTTTAAATACAGAATTAGAATTAGAAAGACTGTCAATTTGTTTGGCAACCAGCGAAAGTGTAACTCTATACCACGTATAGGGCTCGAGAGAAAAAAGTGAACTTAAAAAAAGGCTAAGAGAGAACTATCAGTGATGTCTGAGAAAGAGTGAGATAAGACCATTTTACTCTAGAGACGTTTGCCATATGTGCATGAACTTCATCACAGATGAAGTAAAAATTGGCAGGGAAGGTCAGTTTAGGCCAGGAGACTTCGAAATTGAAAACCTGATTGTATAGCATTAAAAAATTCATCTGTGAATTTGTAAATACTTTATGAGATCTAATAAAAAACTTTATCTACTTGAAATGTTTGATAACCATTCACGACACTTTATTGCTATGGAAATAATCCATAGTGAAGACCAATGTATTCTTCAACCTACAAATTGTATCTGACAACATACTTTTCATTGTGCTCTGTTCACTGTGTAAATCAAGTATACTGGGCCGTCAATATATTACGAATGGGATTCAGAACAGTGATACCTTTTATGACTTCCCACTGCGACTTACTTGATACAATTATCGGACGGTGCAGTAAGAAGTAGTAACCGCATATAGCACTGAGACGTTCCATGAAAGTCTGGTAATAGTTATGATTTTTCAATGTCAGGGAGAGTGGAGCTATCGATTCGTAGCAATTCATTATGCTTCAAGTAGAGATGTGATGCCATTGGGAAGGATAGTCCTCGACATTTACTTTGAATGTAGGATTTCGCCATTGGTCATAATCTGTTTGTTCGTATAGCAATACTAGGTACGTCAGCACCACCTACAGCTGCTAACTCACACTGAATGCTAGGAAAAATCTCCACATTCAAGTAAACGTCGATATTTAAATTTTGTAACAAGGTGGTGGTTTAATTCTGCATTGTTAGATCTTTGCAAGATAACAAAGGAGGTCCGATATCCCTCATACTGCTTGAGGATTGCTCTGGATAGTAAATGAAAGTTGCAGCAGTCGCTGTTTTTGGTAGTCCCTATTACCACCACAATTTAAATATGGGCAGCTAAGCTGTATGTGCTCAGACGAAATAAAAAACGCAAAAAGAAACCCGCAAGAAAAATTATGGAGCTTGGAACAGTAAAATGTAACTTTAAAGAACAAACTAGTGGAGTAATGATATTAGTATAAGAAATAGTTCTTAAAGGAGTGAAAACGTACGTTTTAGATTGGTTATATTATCTATTGATATGTTTTTCAAAGTCTTCAGAAACCCATATATAAGATAACGTATAGGCTGCTTTCAAATTTGATGGACGGAACCATGAAAAAGATGTGATTGCAATCATAATGTCTCATCAAAAACCAATCCGTTGTTGTCAATGTTATCACAGCAATTGAGTTGCTACATCGGAGACGAGGGCAAAAGAAAACAACTGCAAAGAATATGTGTATACGTAGTATGCTTTGCACAAATTCAGCTTAGCTGACACGTTGAAATGGCGTGACTAATGCGATAGGAGGCCTACACACCTCGTCACCTACCGTGACTTTTCTGTTAGAACAGAGATGCCAGTTAATTGCACGTACCTATTGGAGAGCTTAACTAAACAAGTATAAAATTTGCACAAACTTGTCTATGGGGAGTGTTAATTATGCCTTCACAAACCCAGGTTGGGGAATTGCTTCTTTGGGGCCCCAAGAGAAGAACGTGTGAATTTGTCAGGCTATGTGTCGTATACTGTTGAAGTTTGCACTGACTTCTTCGTTACAAACGTACATATTTTTATAAAAGAAGGGAGGTTTACAGTTGACGAATTTAAGGAAATCAAAGGAAATCATAAAAACAGGAAGTCAAAAGGATGTGGGAAGAATGGTAATCATTATTACCACTGAACTGATGAATCTGCTTGACATACAAATGACATACGGCCATTACTGAGAAATTTAAAGGTGTCACACTTAGGACGAAATCCGTGACCTTTTTCCCTGTCGTAGGTGTGAATCACAATCCGAATTTTCAACCCTACTCACTGGCACTTACACAGTCGTCTGACTATTTTTACGCATTTTAAACGCATCTCCATGTACTGTGCGTACTACCATTGGCTATTAACGTTCTGAAAGAGAAACTTCTGACTGACTTGGTACTAAGCATATTCCCCTTTGTAACTAATATTCTTAGTTTTAAAATGAAGATAACTTCTCTTTAGTACGAGTCTTGTATATAGCAGTTACATCAGGTGCTCAGCTAGATTCTGGAATTCAGTGTGCACATGTGTGTGCATGTAGATTGTTTTTTATTGACGTATGGTACTGTACCGCTAATGTGGTGTGTTTCTGGTGAGGTAATCATCTGCAAAGAAAAACAAAAGCTGCATGCGACATTTTGTAAGCTTATTAATTTTTACATTTATTAACATCAGAAATAGAAGATGTAGAGTAAGTGTAAATCTGTAATGATCGTTGTGTGAGATATGGTGAATGATTTTCTGAAGAAAATGATAATTTTTTGAAACTGAGCAACCAGAGCACCAACACTTCACATTGAATCATAAAGCAGGGAAAATTTACTCACTTTTTCTAGTGTGTTGCAGGAACATTCACATTAATGAAGTAACGTTATCCCTTATCTCATAATTCATAATTTGTTAGTCATCACATTTTAATCAGTAAATTCAGGTATTTTGTAGTGTTTACAAATATTTTTTGTGATGCTATTACGTAAGGGTAGTGATAGGATACATGACGAAGTATGTGAAAGCGTCACATGCCGACAAATTCCTCACCTGATCAAACTTTACTGAACGACGATCACGTCAAATAACTGGCTGAATTGTAACTTCATGGTTAATGTGCTTAAATGCAAAACTCGATGCAAGGGAAGGGTGTACTCTTGCTGTTTTTACTCAACAGTTTCCACTAACTGTCACTTAAGTAATCAACTTAAATCCGAATAGTACTATTTTATGCAATTTATATTCTTGCAACATGGAACATTCACTTGATTTTCATTGTCAGTTGTATACTTACATTGGTACAAAGTTGCTTACACACATTGTCAACTGAAGGTCGAGATAAATTTAAGTGACATCAGATTCCATACAAATTTCAATTTCAATTGAATTACTCACATTTGACCTTCAGGTATTGGTATTTAAGTTGATAGAAAGAACACAAATTAAGTCATTTTCATACAATCCTAGAGAATGCCACCATATATAGTTTTAAAGGCATCATGAAGTTGTCATCAACCTGTGTATTGTGGGACAAATATCATGATTGTGTCGCAGAAAGCAAGCTATCTATGCTCATCTATGCTTATTTTGTATACTTATTTTAGAATGCTGGTATCACCATTAACATGGTAATAACCATCATTAGAATATGAATGCAAAGCAGAAAATAAACATTTTACTGGGCAATAATTCTACGAGAAATCCCATTAGGGATGAAATACGTTTAACCGTAAATTTTATGAAGAAATGGAATAGCCATCACTTTTGGATGAATTGAAAGTTATATCTCAGTGCGGAATGATGTCAAATATTCTTCTCACTTCTTTCATTTTCGTAGTGTCTGAGGCCGACCCGAGAACAGTTAGTCTTCACAAACATCTACTTCGGAACTACCACAGGGACATCCGGCCGGTCATAAATTCCACTACAACAGTCGAAGTCGTATTCAGATTTTTCATATTTAATATTCTTGACATGGTACGTTCCTTCTGTGACAGTTAATCGAGATCGGCGTTATTGGTGTCTCGATAATTTTTGTTTGTCATTCTTATGTATGAGCTACGAAAGACTGATTAAAAGAGAAAACGCTAGCGTCGGATATTTATGGAATATATTGAAAAAGAAAATGAGGAGAATGAAAGCTCTTTGAAAGTGACATGGATAAATGAATTGCAAGATGTGGCAGCATTAAACGATTGAAATTGACTTTATTGACTTGATACTGGTGATGATGTTTTGGTTCTGTTACTATTATTTTTAGACGTTTCTTTAAACGTTCTTTTGAACAGATATAAGGGGATTTAATAAGAACATAACGGGTTGGAAACAAAAGCTTTATACAGAGATAAGCAAATTCAATCTACCTCGATGGAAGCAAATATATAGTTAATTTTCACTTTTGACCCAAAGAATTGCTTCAAACATTTATTACTATAGACTTCGTAATCCTAACAAATGAACTTTTGGTTTTGCGCTATCATGGGATACGTAAGGACACAATAACTGAAACTGGCGCAATTATGATTGGATACTTAACGTTTCAATGGAGATTACAGGCTAGGCTTCGAAAAGGTAGATAATAACAAATCTATTGAAAATGGGAATGAATTCATTATCGCTACAATTCTCGTACAGTAAAATACGTTCATGTAACTTCTTTTCTGTGTGATTCACCCCAGCTGATTGACTCAAAAAAGGTTACAGAATCTTACTGAGGTAAATATATATCACCGGTATGCAAACAAGTTTTAGTCCACACTGAAATAAGATTGGATGCCTTCAACACCTACTATAAATAATCAACTGGGGAGATAAAAGCTCATTAAAGTCGAGGAGGAGGGGATACTGATTCTAATTCTGCTCAACAGATACTGTGGCTGGATATTAAACACAGTAAATGAAGGTGCCGAAGTCCTCCCTCGAGGCACCTTAAACTTGACATTTAGAATTTTGGGCTCAGTTAACTCTGTAGGGATCTTGATCAAGAGGTACCGACGAGACGTATTCAGAAAACGTTCAATTTTGCTACAAATATCTCGAACCTTTTTAACACCTTGGAGATATTTGTCTGGCAGAAAGGTGTTCACCATGTCCAAGTCAATCTATGATTTTTATAAAGGGAGTGAAACATTGTATAAATCCTAAACATCCACAAAACAAAAAATACAGATGTAATATGAACGGGGTGTGAAATATGACGTGCCTCAGAGCTTTTCATTACATACTTCCTGGGTAATGTGGCATTTCTAGAATAATTTGAAGACAAATCTATCTGCCTGTTATTGCTTAGAATGCAGATCTGAAGTATTATACCTCTGTGGAGTTGATTTCCCATGATGCTTTAATGGGAGAAAAATACATTTGCTGACTGAGATAAGTCAACAACTAACAACATAAAATAATAATCATATAGTAAGTTAACAACTAGCAATATGTAAGCTTTCTCCATATGCAGTTCATTATGGCTGATGGGCGTTGAGAAGCATAGTGGTCATAATCGATATCGATAAGGTATATGAAGACCAACATATGTGATTGGCCAACTTACGTTTATACCAGTACTTGATCCCTTCCAGTGATAAAGACCTTTAAACTGTGCATAAGTAACGTAAATAAAAGCAAACCAACATTCCCACCGCCACTTCCTCCGTCGATCTGCGCACTTCTGAAGTCACTCTTCTGTCTCTTATTGGATATGTAAGTAATGAGCATTTTGTACTCTCTTTGTATTGATTTGAGACATGAGATCATGTGAGAAACATTGACGTTCTACTTTTCTTTTTCTTTTCTGCAGGACGAGAAATCACAGACCTTGAGCTGTTCTACATGGCTGACTTTGGTATGTAGACACGAAGGAAAACGTTTACCGTACTATTTCATTTTTCCTGTATGACGAATGCTTCATTAAGTAGGGTAACCATCGATACAGGAGGGTCATGTTGGGTGGTATAAATGAAAACGTATCCGTGCCAATATGTGTGCGCGCGTGTGTGCGCGTGTGTGTGTGTGTGCGTGTGCGTGTGCGTCCGGACCTGTCCAAACTGTGGTTTTTCCAGAATAGTTTGAAAAGCATATGAGCGATTAAGTTGAAACTTGGTAAGGTTGTGCATGATGCCAATTCGTGCAAGGTGTAAGTTGTATTGTATATCGAGTCAAATTTGCTGATTTTTGAGGAAAAAGTCTATTTTGCCCCAAATTGCTATTTCCAGCATATCTTGAGAAGTACTTGAGCATTTAATGCAAAATTTTGCCAAGTTTTACCTGAGAATGAAAAATTTCAAGGTATATCACTTTTGTAGTAAAGAGAGTGAAAATTTGCTGATTTTTGAGAAGAAAACAAAAGAATTTTGCAACAAAATTTGTATTTCCAGCATATCTTGAGAACTATTAGATCAATTCACTTACAGTTTTATAAGTACTTACCTGAAAACACATTGTTCAACATAATATTACTGCAATGATAAATCGAGTCAAATTTGTTGATTTTTGAGAAAAAAAAAAGAAGCCAATTTTGCCCCAAAATTGCTATTTCAAGCATATCTTGAGACGTATTTGAGCATTTAATGCAAAATTTTGCAAACACTTACATGAGAATGAATCATTCAAGGTATATCACTTTTGTAGAAAGAGAGTGAAATTTGCTGATTTTTGAGAAAAAAAAAAACAATTTTGCAACAAAATTTGTATTTCCATCATATCTTGAGAACTGTTAAACCAATTAACTTCAAGTTTTCTATATACTTAGCAATCAGCTATTACAAGTTCCCATGTGCAGGCCCTGTATTGAAATCAATGTGTATGTTGGCCATGAGATATGCAACTCGGTGGATTGCCCTCTTGTTTTTTTTTTATAGTGCATTTAATTTACCTCGCGCGTTACCTTTTTTAAACCTGCGATTAGGAATTTGGTGCAAATCTTCACCACAGACTAATGCGGGAGCCTATAACATACTACTTATTCATAGATGAGTGGTAAATCTATTTTCGTGTTTCTATTGAACATGTGACTTGCTATAATATTAAAGCCTTAAAATACATATTTGATGAGCTTGCTCTGATAAAATTAATCTCTATACTCTTGCTCACACACACTGTAAGAAAATGTCTGTTGATGTACAGAAAATAAAACAAAGAAATATTAAAAGAAAACCAAAATGTCCTGACAAATATTTACCAGAAGATGACTGTATTTCTTATTTATTTCTTTTTTTATATTTTGTGAATTTATATGTATTGTTAACAGTGTAGGTATGTTTTGGAAATTTTGATAACTTCTGGGTTTCCTAGTTTGGACCAAAACATGTACCCTTTGACACTCCTCTCTCACGTACCTTAAAAAAAAAATATGAAGAGTAGAGATGGTATGATGATGACACAACTGCATTCTTAAAGCATCAAAAATATGTTTTGATTACTAAAATCACTACAATTACCTTGAAGACGGTTTTCTCTTTTACGAACACTTTAAGGCAGTCATATAAGTGAACTACAAAGCGCACAGGACTGTTTATTAATCAAATTGTGTTTAGAAAAAAATTGGAAAATTTTAAAATCATGACCTCTAATGCCTATAATGGATGGTCAACAAGATTTATGCATACGTTAATTCCAGTGAAAGTCCCACGTCCTTTGTTTATTGTTTTAACCATATTCTGTTCCTACATAAGCATAGTCGCTGAACTAGAAGGAAAAAAAATGAATCTGGGAAGTAATGTGAACGTGCTAACCACCTGATGTACTTCTTGACTCAACAACTGTAGGATCTTATTTTCGATATAGATAAATACAGGTGCAACATCGATTTTCAGATCTCCCATCCCTCTCGTTTTCCAGCATTAGTTAAAGATATTGATATTCGAAGGTTAAATATTTTAATATCAGTGCCTCAGACAGGCTTTCATTAAGGTATTCTCAAAGGATGAGAAATAAAAACAAAAAGATAAAGCATCAGCATATCTACCTGGAAATAAAAACAGTAGTTGACCAATACTGCTGTTCCACCTGTCATTCCACTAACACTCACATGTCTGTTAAGATTGCTTCCTAAGCTTTGAAAAAAAAAAAAAAAACTTGAACGCATTCCTCACTAGGATTGCAAATCCATTCATAAAAACAGGAACACCTGTCTGCTAGCCAACGAGTTAGCTGTCAACAGGAAGTCATTGCAGTGAAGACTGAGAAAGACTGCAAAATAACAGAATCACACTCTTATAGGAGGATAACTTTGGGTGGACAAAAGTTTCGTGGCATACAGTAGTCCTGGTATTTTTCAAGCTGTAATTTGATACGTTTTATTGCATTGTATTGCACTGTTTTGTTCATAACCAAAAGTGACCCGTTTAGCAGTCACTGGAAAATATTGACAAAATGTGGTGTCCTGATTTCACTTTCGTGTGGTTTCCTTTAGCAAAAGTGTTCATATAGACCTATATCTACCAACCAAGTGTCTACTAACTATTTCTCTTGATAAGACCGGCTGCAGTCCATGATCACAAGTACTGGACAAATTACATTGCACTGGATTACTAAAAGTGACGAAAGACCACCGAGGCCCTCAGAGATCAAATGAGTAGGAAAAGGTATAGGCATTTAATTTTTTTCTGGTATGATATTTATCCGGAGGTTAGTCTGAGCATAGGGCATATCGACCACCATGTACCCTGATTAAATTGTGCGTCGAATGTGTGAAAACCAACACACCGAATGGCGTCAGATGTAATCGGGATATTAATAATTACATGTATGCAATCGACATAGACTTACCTACTGCCTGCACCAACCGAAGAGAAAAAGAAGCCAGTCATGTAGTTACTAAAAGTCAAACATCGCCCTATTTCTACACTTCTGGCTGTTGAAAGTAACCAACGCCAAGATGCACAGCACATTGAACATCATTCAGCTCAGATTTGATGATAGTTTGGAAAATCTCGCAATATGCCTTTTGACATTTACGCTACAGCGAGGTCTTCAAAACTCTCCACATGTATATTAATTCCGAAAATCCAGTTGACTATGTGATTTAAATAAATTTTAATAACTACATTGTTTTCTTAGAACATTAAACTGTAATTAAGAGCAGATCAGTTTATGACTAATATTCACCTATAATGAAACCGTAAACTCATATCGTTGGCTCATTCTTGATTACTGCATTGCACATAACCTAATATAGCTAATTGCTGTGGACGAAATACAGTTACATACATGCTCTGATACTTCTGTATGGAGTCCATGTTCTGTTTCTATAAACAGAAATGTTCCGTTGAAGGTGTCACTTGTCACCATGATGGAATATGCAAAGCAGTTACAAGTCAGAATAATTTTGCATTATCATACTGAATGTAAATGAGAAATGAGCTCATATAAGCAGCTGCGTTGTAAACAGTAAATTATAAAGTTTACTGAGATAACTCGTAAGGCAATGATTTGTTTTCAAGATGTTACAGGGTAAATAACGTCTGCTGATTTAATGTGAAAAGCTGTTATGTAGTGAATGTTGCAGTTAGAATTAAGTGACGACCGCAATACATCAAATAAAAGTATGTCCCGTTGTATTGTGTATTTCCCAAAGAAATCTTTGGAATGAATCGTGGTTCTTTTATGTCAAGCATAATACATTAACTATATGAAAATATTCTTTACTTTCAATATCGGATCACTCTAAAAGTAGGTCACCCTAAAAATCCTTTTCATGATTCAATCATTGGCAGCTGAAGTGAGGCAGGGGTGACGGAGCATTGGCACCACAGCAGTTGGAGTTCAATGGCACCATTGTTTTCTTGTGAAGTTCATTTGGTGTAAAGTTATAAAGAGAAAGTAAAACAAAACAAGAAACATTTTTATTTCTATCATCAGCATTGCACACATGCACAGCTAGTCATTCAAGAAACACCGGGAAAAATAAAGTAAATTTAACATTAACATATATAAGTAACATTGAATTAAAACATGAAGCAATGCTCTTTGGAGGGACTATATGATTTTTCCCGATATTTTAATCGACAGCATGGAAAGATTGAGACAAACGTCCTGCAGAATTTGCAGGTCGTTTGTAATTATTTGGATAATAAAAATAATCAAAACTTAAACTGTACCGTAGTACATGTAGTTCGATTATATGGTAATTCTAGAATTCTATATTCTCCGACTTTTCAATTTGTAGCAAAGACTACCTAAGTTACAGCCTTAATGAAAGTTATGTCCTAGAAGGTATGGGTGGCGTGTAGAGTTCTAAGGTTGTCAAACCTTTCAAAACGGCAGAAGCATTGAACACTTCTAAGTCATGCACACTCAGTACCTGTCACGTAATGAACTTATGCAGTTGTTCCTTACTGATTTCTACAGAATATAAAAAAATTGTTTCACTTGTATGTTTCGGTCTCATGTGGAATGGACTTGCCTTGACCCAAACCAAGGAACGGCTGTTTGTGAAGGTCTGCTACGTATCGCTGTGTTTCGTTACAAATTTATAATCTAATTGATTTGTGTACTAGTGGTATACAAGAAGAGGCAGGTTGCGATGATCTTATTTGTAAGAAAATTCGAGAAGTACTTTGCAGGACTTTGCAGGGGTGGCCTAGTAGATACTCAAAGCTATGAAGTGTACCAACTGAGTGATATCTCCTTAAAGAGAAATACTGTATTTGCTTCACCGACAAAAGTCGGAAGTTGCTTAAAGTTGATTAAACCAATATTAAAAATCCAGAAAAATAGATCGTAAGACAGGGTGGTAGTCTTCTAATAAAGAGTTACCAATAGAAAGAAACGTAGTCATTTGCTTTTCAAGAATACTTTGTTAACCCAAATTTTCAAAATTCAAATATTGCATCTTCCGTTACTCATCTTATGGTTTCAGAATATGAGGCTATTTCTGAACTTTTTGAGAGATTGAATGAATTAAAACGTTTAAAGATGTTTTCTATGTATGCCATGTTGCTGCATTTACAGACAAAGTTTTTCTTTAAGGTATGATTTTATGCACAGGCATTGTGGTTGTAGCGAGACACAACTGCAAATTATACATCTTTTCATCCCGTGTCGACCACTCAGGGCGACAGTTACTACATACATACAACTTTACAAACAAAGTGAACACGAAATGCTCACATGTGAGTTCAGGTATTGCGCAGGATGTATGACCAGATTGCGTAGGGGCAATTCTAATATTGGATACGTGACTGTGCTGTAAAAGTACAGGACGTAGAGGAATCTACACGACAAAGATGTTGAGGAATATACATATTCAATATAAGTTAAAAGCATAATTATATCTGTCTGCTATAAGCAGTACTTGTAACTTGATTTATTTTAGTTATATTTGAAATTATTGCACAGTATTATTTTCTACGACCTAAAAAATCGCTTATAGTCAGGATGCACCTCCAGCCATGTGATTTTTTTAACATTTTTTTTTGTGACAAGGACAGACGAACCCCGTGGAGATTTAATAGAAATTTAATTGGCTTTTCAGATTAAATCGTATTGGGAACGTACCAATTGTAGATGAGTTCAAGGCTGCTGGCTTGGATTAGGCTCTGATGTTTATCGGCATTCTAATCTTATTACGATGAAAAAGTAGCCTCAATATTTTGTACTTTTAGAAAGTTGTATATAAGGCCGAAGAGCTGTCTTATACTGTCTTTTCCAGTTGCAAGAAAGTAATTTGTATTTTCATCAGTTTCTTAAATAACTTTCTGCCGTTTTATGATACTTCTAAGCTTCCTCAAAATCCAAAGCTCCATATCAATGCTATTGAGCAATCAAAATAAAAAAGAAGTCGATAAAGTAATTTCATCCTCCTAGTGATTATCAAATTCGAGAGAGCAGAACTGAAAGAATTCATATTGTATGCTTGTGTGAGGGTGGGCGAGCTGCAATGTCGGGGGAGGGGGGGGGGGTGAATTTTAATAGGGTCTACTGCTTTCTTAATACTTTTCATTGATTCTCTTAGTTGAAGAAAATGGCTCTGCTCAACATATAAATCCAAAGAATGATAAAGGTTATAAGCAGTATAACTTGGGTATGCTTAACTTGGCTGGATAAAGAAGTCGTAGGCTAAGAAAATGATCAGAAATTTGCGTTAATATTCAGACAATACTCCTTGTACGTGACAGCAAATTTCAGCAGCTATGAACTAGAAGCTCCAATGTGTTCATTACACTAACATCAATCTGTGACGGTGCTGATATACTTAACGTGATTGATGATCCGCAGTACATACAAACCAGTCACTCATTTTGGCAATCATGTTTAAAATTTAACATACAGTCAATCCAAATAGGTTGCAAGCATTGCTCCCTGCTTCAACGCTTTTGGTTCCATTAATGTTTGGAAACACTTTACTAGTTACTTGTGTCCTCAACTGATTGCTATAAGGTGCCACGAGAGAAAAATTCACGGCATGTTATGGGCGCTCTTCACATGCTCCCGAAGTTTCTCCTGCCCTCTGTTTTACACCTACGCATAATCACTAGGCGGTGACATGGTAATATCGTTTGTAGTCAGAAATATTCGCACCAGCAGAGTGGTAGACCCAGACCATTTCCATAATATTAAGTCAGTTTTAAGGTTTTTGTATTTGTCTCCAATGACAATATCGCCCACCTACGCAGGGATATAAATGTGGATATGGTCATGCTAAAAGCACTCTCTAATAACATTTTCCAATCTTGGCAGCCTCACATGATAGTGTTTGGGTATTCGTCAAAATGTAACTACATCATGTGAAACTTGACGGGTTATATAGAGCGTATTGTAATAAGCCTGAAGCAGGGTGTGAATGACTGTTGGTTTCAGGAGGACATGGCTTCTTGTCACAGAAACATATCTTCAATATTGGCAGGTTTATTCTACAAAACCAGGACACTCATATTACTTCTGCTATTGTTATGATTAAAGTCTGTAAGGGACAATATATGCACCCACGCCTGTTAAATGTACCTTCCTCCCATCATGAAAAGGTAGATGTCTTGAAAAAAGGGTTTTATATGCTTATGCATTAAGTTAAAGTCACTAAAGCTGTGGTATTTTACACTGTATAAGATATTGTCATATAAAGGGAGAAATAGTAAAAGTGCAGTAATTTCTTAAGACATCTTCATTAAGTGTCATTTTCTGGTGAGTGCATAGACTATATGAGTAACTTGCCGAAATATGCCATTGCTATCTATAACCTCATGAACTGTATTCACCAGTACTATCAGAATTATTAACTGGATGAAATTCTTCGACGACAAAAGTTTCATTTCATTGTGACACTTGTCCTCGTGGAGGTTGCCATTTGTTCATTCTATTGAAAAGAAGTTTATGTGTGTTGTCATTGTATATGACAGTGAGATTATTTTGGTACTTGAACATTTGTTAATGCTAAATATTTTACTTTATTTGTTACAGTAGACCCTTGACCTTTACTATGACGTCATGGGTTACAAAAAGGGAGGGGAAGAGGCACGACATACATACCACACACACACACACATCTTATATAGCATGCAGACTATAACGACTTTCAATCTGACTTTCTTTAGTCACTATACCTGACAATTAAGGCTGGTAGTTGGTAAAATAATAATAGTAGTAATAACAATAGTAATAATATTAATAATTGTAATAGTAATAATAATAAAGACAGTTTGACTTTTGTAATGTGATGTATAAGGTAATACATCTTTCATGGAATGGACCACTTGCTACAAAGAACGGTGAACATGACTTTAAAAGACATCGCCTTTTTAGGGTTTTCATTTTAAGGTGAAATGACAGTTACAAGTATGTTCTGAAGGAGTCGAACGCTGGCTCTCTACAATATGCCAAACGCTTTGAGAACATTTGCCATACGCAGATAAATGTTCATAAGCACATTTTGACGTCTTGTTGAAGTTTTAAACGAACCTTCTATACATCTTTGTCAAATGATGAGTGACCAAAAATTATTATTGAATTATACATGGTCAAGTATACTCATTTGGATTCCGAGTGATTCACATCACTTCAACAATCTCAGAACAGTATTTTGTAAAAGGTTTAGTATCAACTCAAGATTTCAGCAAAGGGGCTAGATGAAGGATGTCGCTATTGGGAAAAACAGACTTTTCGTTTCTCAAAATGAAGACATCGTCCTTGAAAATTAAGGTGAAAATGGGGGAGAAGGAAGGACGATTTTCTCATAGTCAGGAGATTATCCGATAAGAATTCAAGTTCATCTTTTATTTAGTGTTATTTTCTTTGGGACTGTTTGAAAACTTAATAAGAAAATAACCCTGCTACAAGCAAATATAGAAATTAAACCCAGCACATCATTTCGCGGTGAGACGTGATAGAGTTTTCTGTTTGCCCTAATGTAAGATTTTCACTGAATTTGCAACCAAAATTCGTGGGTGCCACTCTGTAGTTTAAGCCGACGTCACTGTTTTGGTTTAGTCTGACAAATAAATTGCTTTGGTGTAGGCCTATGTTAAATAAAAGGACTTTTATCGTAAGATTTTCTTAAGTGACGCTTTAGAAAATAGGCCCTACCTCAATTATAAAACCATCAGCCAAAGACCTACCTCGTTTAACTTGTTTACTTCTGTTCGCTTATTGTCTTCCATGTATTTACCCCCATATAAACAGTTATCCTGATGACATTGCTTGAATTAGCGTTGCTGTCTTTCTCAACGTATATTTTTAGCATAGACAACTTAGCAAGAGACAAAACAATGATAGACGCTACCAATTCACACACAAACAGACGGCACTAGTTAACTGTAGTCAACAAGTATTCAGCAACATCACATATCACATTTTTTAGTATTTCGTAATTTTCAACATTCCGTTATTCCGTTAGTCCAATAGAATGATATATCACAGGTTAAGTACCTTTTCAACACTTTGCATGTGTTTATTGTTACTCAAACCCGGGAGGTGCACCTCCCTGCTCAAACAACGTTGAAGCCTGCACTGAACAACACATTAAGAAGAGCACATTAAAAGCTTTTTGATAGGACATGCAGTTGGATCCATGATAAGACGTGGTAACAAGGCCTCATTGGCTTTTGATATTTTATTATATAAAACTACTTTCCATGATGGGTAGAGAGAGAGAGAAAGAAATGTGACAACAACGTCACATTTGTCTGCCACATACTCAGGAATGTAATATGCCGAATATCATGCTCTACCGGTGATTGAAATGATGACGCTGTGTAACATTGCAATTCTTTATTGAATGTTTAGAACTATAAGAATCAGGGCAGTTGTCCCTGATAAGTATTGTCTGGGGAAGGAAGGTTTTATCAGCCAACAGAACTAAGTCCAACCTGAGTGTAGATAATACAGAAACTGAGCCACGCAACCTGAGTCACTGAATTGTTGAAAAGGCATTTAATACAAGGGATTTTGTTCCCCTGATTCGTGGAATTGCATTAAATAATCCTAAAATTGAAGAGGGATTTGAAGGGGATCAGGCAAAGGCCACAATAAAAGTTCTTCAAGATTTAATGGATTCTTTTACTTTAACACTCAGAAGGCCGTTAAATATTTTCAGGTAACCTAGAATACATTGGATAAACGTTTGAAGGAACACAGAAGGTTTCTCTGATTTAGTCATATGATGAGGACGTTCAAAGTATCAAAGGTTGTAATTCATTATAAATTAGTTCAGCACTTTATGAGAACAAAAAATAAGGCAACAATGTTTAACAAATACGTGACTGATTACTAATTGTTGTTTTTTTTTTTTTTTTGCACTTCTGCGTTGTTGGTAATAATCATTCATAGGCGCGGATGCAGGATTTTGAGAAAGAAGAGGGCATACACCTTCGACCGAAGAGAGAGCGCCAATTGCGAACCCATGGTAGGGGTGTAAGGGTCCTCCCCAAGAAAAAAAAATAATGCCATATGCTCTTAGATGCAATTCCCCAGCATATGGAAAGCATGTTTTCCATATCTATTTACTCATTTTTTTATAAAAGCAATTGCTGGTCATCGAAAAAGAGGGGAGGGGAGGCGTGCGCTGCCTGGATTCGCGAGGGACTCATTTGGACTAACTGCATGACTTATAAAGGACAAAAATGACCCTAAGCTATGTAAGGAAACGAAATTCTTTCCAGTATTAACAGTTCGTTGATATGCACTTCCAGAGTAATCGCAGTTGTCCATAATGACTGTTAGCGGTCTTATACATGTGTTTGCTGTAGAATACAAAACGAGGTGACAATAAACTTCTCTTACGCCCTCCAAAAATGTAATAAAGCAGACCAATGAGAAGTTGTGCAAATAGCATGCAATGTATCACGTACGGTAGAAGGAAAGTAACTACGTCGGTGAATCTAAGTCGATCCACCCGAGCAAGACGCCAAAATTTTTAGCGGCGCTATTCAGGAACAAGAATCTCTGTGCGAAGGATAGCTGGCGCTCGTACAATTTAAAATCTTGCAGTTGCTCAACAGATTCTTGTATATTGTTGAACATAACACCAGCTGCATTAAAGCAGCCATTTCGATGAGTTGTTACTTGTAACAATAGCTCCATACTTGCACTGATTCGTTTATCTCAAACTTCACATACATTTTTCACGGAGATGAATCATCTATTAAAGATGAAACTTCCCCATAATTTCAGCTTATCAATCGACAACATTCTGGTTAAGTTGTGGTGAGAACTTGTGAAGAGTTTTGCCGATCGGTTGAGCACCATGTTTTCTGTTTCATTCCAGATATGGACAGATGAATACTTGAGGTGGGAGCCAGAAGATTACGGTGGATTAAAAAAGACCAAAATGTCTTCCAACAAAATATGGCTACCCGATTTATTTTTCTACAATAAGTGAGTGGAAGACATACAATAATATTGAATATGGTCATATCACTGATTTCACTGCTTATACTTTTCAGATTATCCTAATTTTATCGTAATTGTATATCGTTATTAGGAATGCACATATATAATTATATGTTATGGTATTTATCATAAAGCATGTGATTGTTACCACAGTTATCACAGTATCAGTTGGTACTGAGGGTATGCTAGTATTCGAATATTGTTGTTAGGGTTGGGGGAGGGGAAAAAATCTTGATAGAATTTACTGTGCCGGATCATTGATACATAAACAGTTACAATTATTAAAGCATCAAAGGAATGCATATCTAGCTTCAAGGCCAGAAGATTTAGTGAGTTTGTAGTGAGTTTATTATGATCACAGGCAGACATGCATATTTCATGTCGGCAGCATAAATGATTCCTCACAAGCTTATACATTTAATGCTGATTGGTATTATAAGACCTTTAGAGGTCATTACTTCATGTAATTAGTCAATGTAACTATTTAAAGCTGGGATATGAATTGTAATGACAACCATCTGGTCATCTACCTTTGTTCTCCATCAGGAGTTCAGGGAAGAGGAAGTAGAAGAAAAGATCACATGTCACAAAATCTTCCAGATATTTGAATATTAAAATTGTCTCGAAGTTGTCGTCTGAAATATTCCAACAAATTTGATTTTCACTGAAAGATGTGCCACTGATATTCCAGCTTTAATGTAATTAGTTGATTACGTTGCAGTTGATCGTATAAAAGTGTCTTAAAATATTTGGCGTAAAATGCTGTGAATAATATCAAGTATTCAGTGAGTTTCTAATTCTTTAAAAATGAGGCACTCATGCCCAATTATTACATTACTTTTGTGTAATGTTGTGCAACTTAAGAAAATCGAACACGGAATATGAAAGAGATGTGAAAATTAGAGGCCTGTTTAATATTTCTCTGTTTCCTGTGATTTTCCTTCGACATAAATCGTATTGTGTATTGTGCAGTGTAGCAAGATCTTCAATATTGCAATACCAAAATAGTTTAGATTTTGCAGTATATCATATACAGTTATCGTCTTGGTTTCATTCCAAAATGGGAACAAGCATGGTATCGTAATAGCAATGGAACAAGGATCCGAGTCTCCACCAGTTGAAGTAGATAAAATGAGAGGGATTACGCCTCATTTCCAACACTTAACTATTAAATCATTCCCTTTTGTTTGTAGTGCTAACCAACTTTATCAGAAGTTCTTAAAAGACACGATTGTTAAAGTCGATCACCACGGGGAGATACTCTGGGCTGCCCCAGTCAATTTCCGAGGCTTTTGTCTGTTAGATGTCCGATATTTTCCATTTGATGCTCAACTTTGCGAGATGAAGTTCGGACCTTGGTCTCATGATGGCAACGAGTTGGTTATCAACGGATCAGGTATTATATTTATCTGTTTCGAGCACCGTCAATCGAAATCTTTTCACGGTAGCATACACAGAAGCTATTTATCTTAACTTCACTTCAAATGGAGAAATTCCTTTGAAGTAGCGTTATAAGTTTCCTCGTCGCTCAAGTCATCATAACCATCATCTTCATGGTTTATAAAAATGATAATAATAATAATCACCTTCATTAGTTTGTCCTCGTCATACCTTCATAAATTATCATCGTCTTAATCATCATCATCATCGTGATCAAAATCACATCAACATCATTATCATCAATAATTCCCGTCTTCACCATAAATCATTGCCATTATTTTCAGCTCATCATTAATCTCCTCCTCGTCGTCGTTTAAGTCATCATAATTATTCTCGTCAACATGTGTAATAATGATAATTACATAATCATTCATCATCATAGTCATCAGCATCGTGTCTTCATTAGTACCACCATCACTATCAACCATCATCATCATCCTCATCACTATCATACTCATAAGGATAATCAATCGTTAGCACGCATCATCATCATCATCATCATCATCATCATCACTTGTTACCTTTATCATTATAATCACAAGTACCATTATCACTACTATCATCATTATCACCATCATTGTCACCAGGTATTACCAAGTTTCGATACTCGAGAGAGCTTTTTTCCCCGTTCTCGGTCTCAACATTTTATGGTCTCGGTTTCGGACCTTCGTAGTCGGAAAGAGAATGAACACAACGATTATTGTCTTCTTTCTATTGTTCTTTTTAAAGAAAATTAAGTTTTTCTAAACAATTTCTTTACTTTGAAAAATATTTCACTGAGAGGACTAAACCACTTATTCTGAAAATCCATAGAATAAATCTATTGTCTGCTGTGAGCTACTGAGTTGGCTTTTCACTTGGTCTATGGTGATAATAGTGCACTCTACCAGGGTACACGTCGTGATACTCTAATCATCAAAAGCAGCAGTCTGGCACTGCATTGCATTGTATGTTCACTATATTGACATCGTCTTCTCATTGTTTGTTCAGTGCTTACCTTTTCTGACTTCACCTGTGCAAAATTGTCTTGTTACACATGTGGCTATTAAAAACTAAAAGATGTTAAAAATTTTTCTCACTATTGAGAAACTAATTTTGTGGAAACTAAATTTCTATGATAAGGGAGTACAGTTTATAAGTATGAAACTTCTGTATGTTGCGCAGGTAGATCATGGTAGGTAGGTAGATCATATTCACAGATTGGCTACGAGATCATATTTAAAGTGTTCTTAGAAGGCCAAAAGAGAGATGGAAGAACTCATTACGTCAGAATCATCAAAATTTATTCAAGTTGGGTTTTTGTAAAGGACTTGTGTTTCTTGGGCCCTATGTTTGGTTAGAGTTCATGGGACAATATATTATGAGACAGCAAAATGGTACAACCATCCTTGGAGAAACATCGGTGTGGAATGAGAAATTCATTATGTTATGCATGTTTGGCACACAGTAAAAAAAACAGAAAAAACAAAAACAAACAAACAAAACAGAATCATACAAATGGTATTGCACTCTTCGGACTAACAGTAGTTTGAGGAGCATAAGATAATAATGCCAGGGTAGAAAACTATTCAATGGCTGTTTGTTTTATTTTTCTTTACATTGCGTATATTCAGTCTAAGTCTTGGTTTCATACCGTGTTGGTCTCAGTTACGAAGTTCTGCCTCTGGTCTCGGTCTACCGTCTTGGACATATTGCACTCGACTTCTGCACTTGTTATAATCGTCATCATCGTCACCAATCATCACCATCATATTCATTGTTATCATCATTATCAATATCAATCATCATCGTCATCATTTTCACTATCATTAACATCATCATTATCATCATCACAATCATCACTATCATCACAATCATCATCGTCACATCATCATCATTATTATCATCATCATCAACATCATCATTATCATGATCATCATCATCATAATCATCATTCATCCTCATCATCATCTTCATAATCATCTTCATTCATCATCATCAACATCATGGTCATGATCATCATCATCATCATCAATCATTTCCTTCATCGTCTTTATTATCATCATCACCCTTTACCAGTCTTTATTATCATCATCACCCTTTACCAGTCTTTATTATCATCATCACCCTTTACCAGTCTTTATTATCATCATCACCCTTTACCAGTCTTTATTATCATCATCACCCTTTACCAGTCTTTATTATCATCATCACCCTTTACCATCCTTATCCCCATCGTAATCATTTCATCCTCATGCCCATCTCGCTAATGTTAATCCTCTTCAATATTGTGATCGTCAGTCTAACATGTTGATCCTCACCCGTGTCGTCATGATATTTCTGTCATCTTCCTCGCCTCGTTAATTTACCTTCCAATCTTCATTTCTGGCAACATTATTTCCCCCATCTTTGAAGTCGACGTCATCCGCTGTTGTTATGTTCGTCATCTTCATCAATCAAGTTTTATTTATTTCGTCGTCTCAGTCTCTATCGTTGTCGCCATCATCTTACAGAAGTTTGCATTCTCTAGCTTAATCAAATTTGAAGTGGATGTTTTAAGAATTCCAGCTCTCAAGTACAGTTAAAACACAAAAAACACAGTCAAACAGAAAACCCAGAAGATTCTGAGACAAGATGTTTAGCCTTCATCATTTGTGCTACCCGCACTTTCTTCTGTGTATAGTTACAAAAGATTAGGTCTTTATTTTCGACGGTAAAACGGATTCATGTCTCCCCGAACACATTTGACTATACGACGTTTGATGCTTTGTATTTTAATTAATTGCCTAACTCAGCTGTCAACTTCAGTATCGGTCACGTCCAAATATTTGTGAGGGGTAAGCCTGCTAACTTCGGAAAGAGAAGAAAAATTCCCTCTGTATATTCCATTTTTACTGTGAAACAGGCCAAATATACACTTTTTACTTTACAAACCTTCTTGTGTCTGCGCTAAAATGCATGTCTGACTGTTGACCGCAAATCATGTTTTTTTTTTATTGAATTGCCAAAAATGTTTTTCCTGTTTATTAAAAGGTGTTTAAATGTATACATAGAATTGCTACTTAAGCCATACCTTATATGACAGTTGTATTTATATTGACAGATTGACGGTTTCATCACTCGCCTTCACTGAAAAAATTCCCTTTAATCCATTAACTGCCAATGTCTGCCAATGTCTTGAATTACCACCCAAAATTTCGTTTGTTGGGCATATCTGTACCATATTTTGTATAAGATGAAAACATTTGAATCGTGGTAGTGAACCGTTTCCTGCTAATTTTCTTCTCAAGGGTAGCATTTTCATGCTGAATACGTAGGAACACTCTTTCGGTATAACGGTTTGAAGTTGACTGTTCCAGACCTGAAAATAAATCCTGTATTGACGCATTTTAGAACATTAAGATACCTCATCTTTGGATAGGTCGTATATTTAGAGACATATGTCAGATTGATTATAATATCTGCCTCTTTTGTTTAAGGTGATACCTCGGCGTTTACCGCTAATGGTGAATGGGATATGAGTAAAATCGAAGCTCTGAATAACGTGCAGTATTACCCAGATGATCCAGGGGTCCCTTACACTGACGTCACATTCCTTATTTATTTTCATCGAAGGTAAGCGAAAGCAAAGATAAAAGCATAGTAAAACTCTTACAGACATGGTGATGACAGAAACACGAAATGACAAAAATTATAACAGCAATCACATGGAGGAAGGTCAAGAAAAAGAACGAAGAAATTGCACTGACAAATAGCACATCGAAACGCCATTTATGCGATAATGAATGTGTCAGGAGTTATTCATTTACATGTAATTTTGATGCAGGGCACGTAATTCAATTTGGAAAGAATTAAGAAAATCTCAAGGGAAATGGGACGTTGACATACAAAGAAAATAATCATTGTTAAACTATTCAGGCTCATCAATAAATTTCTGCGAAAGCTTCATATCCTGCGAAAACTATACATAACATGAGCTACAGAAGATTTATCATTTGGATTTTCAAAAGCTTGCTTGAAAAATTCTTCTTGATTTTCTGTCCCAAGACAGCACCTAAAGTGTTGCGACAAATAGATGCAATTTCTGCCTGAGGTGGGGGGGGGGGGAGGTTTTGTTATTTGTAAAAATAACACTGGCACTTTGAATGTCCGTTCTGAAAGTAAACCAATATTAAGGGTCGGATGTTGTTCAATTATCAGTTACTCTCTCAAGGTATATTCCTTTTCCTTTGCACGACTTAGATGGCTGCACTTAGCTATATGTTCAATTTCTTTTTGTTGTTGAGAAGGTTGATCTTTTGCGTTTGAGCGGTGATGTGGCAACTTTTTCTTGTACGTAGAGGGTTGCATTGCGTGTCCCGTCTTTTGTTAAGAGACTGACACCTGTGCAACTTCTGGTTGTATAGGTATCTATCGATCCGTTGAATTAGAAACGCTAAGATATGAATATAAATGAAATTAAACGAAGGGCATTGATGTTAAATGAGTGGAGATGATAAATATACGAAATATAATTTTGTTTCATTCAAGATTAATATCAAAGAGTTCCTCGAAATGTCTGAAGAAGAGATCTCTCCACATTGTAGTACTGAATGAAATGTGTGTCGACCAGGGGGATATGGTTCAATTGCCCGTAATATGGGATTTTACTAATAGGATGGGTTCTTTTTATTTCCAACAGGACCAATTGGATATAGCCTATACTACCACAGTGAAAAATTAATCGCTCAGATTTAGGTAGCGCCATTGTTCACACATAGCTACTTACAAATCTGATGCTTCATTGTAATAAAGTGGAACTCAGAAAGAGGCAAGAGTAGATACAGGAAATGAAAGACGTGTAAAATATAGAAAATGATGTTATCAAGACATGGCCATACGCGTATAGACGTCTGGCTGTTTCTCGGCCTCTCCTTTGGAGAATGTCCTCAAGTCCAGAGGGTATCTCAAGAGGACGCGCAGAGGTTTCTCGATCGATTGAGCAGAATTGGAATTGAAATGTGTCAGGGAGAATACATACAGGTTGGAACTGTTTTGGCAAAGCTCGGCTTTAAGTTTTGTTTGGTCCATTCATTTGTATCATTTCATTCTTAGATTATTTATCAACTCTTGCCGTAGGTACCCACAATCAAGTCTGCCATGAGACGTTTTCTTCTGACAAGCATACATTGTTATCTCCATTATGCTGTGTCGCCCAATTGTAAATTTCATTTTCTAGTCGTTTACCAAAGGAAGGGATATTTGGGTGTGACATATATACCGCTCTCCACTGCTGGCTGTAGAGCATGAACAATTAGCTAGATAATCAATTCCAAAAAAAAAAAAAAAATGACAAAACTCAGCTTGTGGTAAAGAAAGCCAGTCTCCTATACAGCTCCTCGGTCGGTAAATGCGCAGAATTGAATTTTGTCAGTAGTTATAAAAACAATCGTATTTTCACAGACATGCCAGGTTAGAGACTAAGAAAATTATTCTCGCTGGTGTTTAATGATTTCGGCTCGTTTATTTAATGACCTCCCTTAAGGTGAGATGCATGGTTTCAAGTGTGATGACGAATAGCCAGTACCGAATAGAGAGTACAGATAGAAACCCATTAACCTTTTCGACTGGTTTTCCCTTCAGGGGAGCCATAAATCAAATTTAATTAACACTGTGTTTTGTGAAACTAAACAATCTATCACGAAAAAGAAATCTTGTGTGAACCTGTGTAAACAAACACAAAAAATGATAAAAAAGTTAAATGCATCGTACCCATCAGCGTGAAAATTGAATCTTATGTTTGGAGTCGAACGAACCGTTTACTTAACCCTTTTTTTCTAGATGATTTTGCTAATCACGGACAGTCGATAAACACTATTAACGTTATAATCTAGAGTGTTCTCTCAGGAAATAAATATATTTTTTATCAATGTGATTTGTAGCCAGATAACAATTAACGTAGATGAAGAAAACTTTGGGCCGATTAACTCCTCAGTGTTATCGTGATGTAATTCAATTTGTGGCCTAAGTTTATGCGGCACAGAACCCCCACAAATTAGTGTCACATCCATATAGATTCTCATAGAATTCCTGGCATCATCAAATGCTCATTATTTTATAATAACGGGTCATTTAAAAAAAACAACATTTGTAAAAGGGATTGTAAATGTGAGTGTAATGTTGATGTAAGTGTCAAACTTTATGTAAATTTAGGTAAATTGCAAATGTTTCTTTACATGTAGAAGTCTGCTAGAAATGAAATATGTTAGTACAAACATACGAACAGCTGCTTCCCATAGCTCAACTAATGTTTGCTATAGTACACACACTGATGTAACATTTCGTTTCTTTTCTCTACCGCCATTATAGGTCACAATTCTATGTATTCAATCTGATCATGCCAGCTAGTCTTATTACATTAATGGCCTCCTTAGCCTTTCTACTCCCGCCAACGTCACAAGGGAAGATCAATCTGGGAACGACTTTCATGCTCTCTAAGACGGTCTTTTTAATGATCGTCGCTGAATCTATGCCGCCGACGGATGCAGTACCATATTTAGGTAACCGCTAGATTTTTTTGTCGCATTTCCGTCTTTTCTCTCTGTTTTTTTTTTTTTAATAAGAATATACGCAAACTGCTTATGGGCTGCAATGTTTGTGCATAACGACAAACTGCCTAATAAGAATTGGGGTCTTTTATCCTGACAGTGTATTTTGATAGAATTCTTGACCAAAGATGACATGCAAGACGTGTATTGCTCTTTTCAAATTTACAATATGTAACTTGTATACTGTACTTGTAGTTTACTACTCGAATTTGTTTTACGTTGGAAAGCGTCAAACCTCAAGCCCATTCAAGTTCAGATATTGAACAAATTTTATCTATTTACTTTTGTAATATTCCTCCGTTGCTTTTACCACCAAGAATAAATTTGCCATCAATAAATCCCTAATTTGTTTCCCTTTTTCTGAACCGTGAAAATTGTCTAACTTTGAATAATTATATATGATGGCATTTTCATGTTTCATTGAACGATGCAACATTGTGGTCAAGGAGGATTTCGAACTTCTAGAGTGAACGTCAAATGTTGAGCAATGTGCACCCATTACATCCCCCACCCCCACACACATTTACTACCATTCTACCAAATGCATTCCAGGAATCATGCAGGATGTCTATAAAATATGCTTTATGTACCATGCAATTAAATCAAAGTCATAATTCAAGGCCACAGTTTTTGCACGAGGAAAGGTTTTCATTTGCCTGTAAAAAGAAAGATTCACATTTTAGGACGTTTTTAAAGATTTTATGATAGTAAAACATTACCTGGTAGATTGTCTTTTGAATTTATTAGCAGACGGAGGTATCTTTATCCTCTCAGCCCACTGTGTTTTTACAAGCAGGAATCACCCAAATTATCTGTCCATAAAAAGGACCTACAGCTTATTATGAATGTCATTTACTGCATGTTGGTGTAATCCTTTCTACTTCTAAAAAAGAGTAATTAAGAGATAACATAAAATGGATTAGTTAAATTGGCATAAATAGATTGTGATGTTCTTCCATAATTGAAGAATGAATCTAGTGTTAAAAGTATTGCAGTGGTAGAATATATTACTTATTTGAATGCAAATTAATCTCACGAAATGATTTCAACTTCTTGGAAGTTTGAAGCAAACAAAGTCAGATGGTAATGATCATTAGAAATATATGGATGTAATAAATATTAGACACTGTAATTGCATGCAAGTAACAGTAAAGCAAGCATTTTTATCATCCTCTCAAGTTCACCAACTCACCTTCTCCTCTACCCCCTTCCCCTTGGGACATACACACATGGAATTAGTCGGCAAGTATTGTAATAGCAGAGGTTACAATCAAGGTTACAAGTTTATTACTACTTACAAAAGTAATTCTTGGGAAAATTATTATTTGAATCAACTGGTGCATTAAAGTGAGCCTCTAGGAATTATTTGTCCTTCAGTGTTTTAGGTTTTGGCTATGGTTCTAATTTACGAAGGACGATTTTATTCGGATGAGATGCCTTTGTTGTTGAACATTGCATGAAGGAAACTGATTTTTCGTCGATAAGATGAAATATTCAGAGATATTTGAAACAGCTACTTTGCTCTGTGCAAATTTCATTAACGTATAGTGTGCAAATAGTTAAGGATCACAGTTGAATACAGTTGCGTGTGCTAAATAATTTTCCCAAGAAGCAAATCTCTGAGTTTCAAAAGTATAAATTATGTTCTACGAGCCATATAACTAAACATCTTGTTTTGTTAGTAGACAGCAGTCTATGTGTCAGGTGCATATCTCCAATTAGAAAATGACGGCATTGGTAAAACGTATAATTCTCTCCTCTGCACATATTCCCCGTCTTGTCTGATCTGCACTGGTACCGTGTCCGTTTCATAATTCATTTAAAACAATTTTCTCCGCACTTACCGTGCCATACACAATCTAGCTCAACCATACAACAACTGAAATGCGTGATGTCTCCCAAATGCGCCCCGGTTTGAGATCAGCAGGCCAACATCTCTTGGATAAACCGAAAACTTCGAGGTCCTGGGATGACTGATATTTCTCTGCTGCTGCTCCTCATCTTTGGAACACACTCCCGGAGCATATTTGTTTCAGTCCAACTTTACAGACTTTTAAATCTAGACCTAAGTCTCAGTTGATGGACATTGCTGTTTCTTAGCAATTCATTCAGTTATTGCTTTGTGTTGTGATTTTTGTGATTTTGAGCCCTGCATGCGTCATGATCCCTTGTTGTGAGCATTATACATTATTATTACTCTGAAATGAGAATAATATATCCTGCGATTACTATATATCAGTAGCAAGTTACACCTGCTAATGTACTAAGATATACAAACATACATACCTCAGGTGGGGTGGAACGGAAAAAAAATATTGCAGGCGGGAGGATGGGGGGGGGGGAGCTGAATGATGGCAGGATGTCTAGGCGGAGAGCCACCCTAACTTGCCGCTTACAAGAAGAATTGTACTTTACAGGCCCCCAGATGCATTTACAAAGTGCTCTATATTGTATTTAGCCAACATTGAAGTAGGAATCTTATGTATTCAATTGAATCTTAATTGATTTTCCGGGCATTGGCCAATGGTGTTTCTGAACATACCATAAACCCCTCACTTTTATAGGAGAGACTGACATCCCCATGATCTCAGGCTTAGGCACCAACATATCTACAACCATCCATCTATCCTATCCATCTATCCTATCCATCCATCCATCCATTCACCATAGGTAAACATATAATGGTCTTTAAGTATCTTTGGCCATTAAAGAAAAATAAGCAATATTTGTGGATGAAGAATGGTAGATTAGTCAGTGCAAGTGAGGACAGTGACCTTTATTTGTTGTTCAAGAAGAATTTGTTCACCAAACGGTTCAAGATTCAAATGATCCATCCTGAGCAAGTTGTCTGCATAATTTTTTGAATAGATAAGCCTTTATAGATGTTTATTGATGAGCCTGAATGGTTTCTCAATGTTTCTTTGTATGCTAGTAAGTGCATTGAAATGGCCTATTTCCCTTTAAGTACTCTTTTTTCAAAGCTGTTCGTTTTAAGGCTGTTTGTTTTTTACTTCTTCTTTGCAGGCATGTACTTGGCATCCCTAATGATCCTCGTATCTGCATCATTGGTGCTCAATGTGAGCGTGGTAATGATCTATAACAAAGGCCTTTCTGGAGAACCGTTGCAACCGTGGATACGAAACGTACTTTTAAAAGTTGCAGCACCTATAGTTTTGATCTACATCCCCGGACCTAAGAAAGTTCGAAGAGAAAAGCATAAACCCAAACGAATGAACAATAGTAGGCCCAGTCCTACAAATTATCCGAACGTGAATTTCACTCAGCTGAAGCCCTATTCAAGATCGTTCGACAACGATGAGCTCGTTTTGAATGGAAATAAATATGGCGGCAAATATTCCACATCTATGGATAATCATGGTAATTCACATGCAACGGGTGAACAAGCTGTCATCGTGGAACTCAGAAGGATGAATGAAATATTAGCTAGTATTAAACACGACAAATCAAGCATGAAACAATTGCAAGGCAAAAATACGAACACCGCCAGTGAAAATATGAAAGAATGGTTGCTACTTACTAGAGTCCTGGATAGGATATTCTTTTCGTTTTATATTTTAGCTTGCATACTGGCCTCTATCGCTTTGATGTTAAAAATTAAAAACAAGGAAGACGACCTCGGTGATCCATAATTTATTTATTCCTTTAACACACGATATACGAAAAGAAAGAAGAAAGTATAAAAACAGAAAATAAGACTTACGTTGGCAAAGACCGCACAAAAAAATTCATCAAACGTTTGGAAAATTTGAATAAAATCGCCAACTACATATACCGAAGTAATAATGACTTATGCGTACATCCATATAATATAATATAAAGAGACATGACGACTTACATGTGCATATTTTTTTAATGTAGTTTAATATTTTAAATTAATGCATGTAATATTTCCTAAGTTTAATGTATGATACTGAAACTATATACAATATAATACCGTACTTTTTCATGTCATAACTGAAATTAAATTTTTAAAAAGCAAGGAATGGACCATTATCAGTTTAATCTTGGTGTGATGTTGACATTATGACAGCTATATTTTTCAGTGTTTAAATTTCAGATAAATGTTTTTATTTGAAAGTAGCAGAGGCTACACTTGCACTTATATGTAAAACCACAGCTGGGTACGATATACTATACTACTCTTGTTTGTATGACACAGTTCTTTAAATGGAGGTCTGTCGGTACGACTCTTATCCCATAGTATGCAAGATTAAAGAGTGATTAATCACTTCATCCACAAGAGAGAAAACAATAAGAGCAATCATTTACAAGTTTCTCGCTCGAATTTGATATCACTTAAAAATGGATCCACAATTCTTGGAAGTGCTGGTCGTATCTCTCATCTTCATGTTCTTGATTACTTGTATTACATTTTCCCAATTACTTTCACTACTTTTAAGTACTAAGATCAAGTAAGACGTGGTTTACAACAATAACATGTTAAGTTAGATTCATGTAGCATGTGGCATCTTAATGGTTTCTTATTTAACGACGTAACTGGAATTTTTTTTCAAGCAATTCATTGGAAAAGTGGTGTATGCAATGTGTTGTATGAAGCGAAAGTCGTAGTACGGAAATGAGTTTTCAGAAAAAGCTCTCATAATTCACGTTAAACGTAGGATCTGGTTCAAAAAGGTGACGTGTCGATGTATTTAGAGGGTCAGATTTGTTTATTGTTTCTAGTTGGAGATAAGAATGAAAAAAAGATTACCAAAAGCTCCTGATGTACTGGAAAGCTTTGCTGTGAATATATTTAAATCATAGTTTGGCATATCAGACGTTGATTTATAGTTTACACCGTTTTGTAACATGGAGCTCCGTAATCGTTGCGTTTTTTCAACTACTGTTATACTATGATAGCCATGGCATACTTTCAACTTAGAAGCAAAGCTCTGGATGTTATCTGGGTGGAATAAAAAGAGAGCAAGAGATAAGGAGACGTGGAGGGAAGGGATGACAGAGAGGAGACCGTGTTCCATTCACTCTCATTGCTTCAAATGTTTGCATTGTAACTTGAACATCAAACACTTGGCTAATCTGTTATGATTTCAACTCTCCACAGTAGACTGACATGAATGTTAACTCCTTTTCATCCTTCGTCCCCAAAATATTCAAAATATGTCATACGTTTACTTATATCTAAAGTAATTTAGTACTATTTTACTCTACTCACTTCTTTCGTGTTTACTGTCTTTTTCACATCTAAAGCATTAACTAAAATATTCTTAGAAGACAAGACAGTGAGAACTACCTACAGTCAGAAGTTATACTGATGAAATTTACATTTCTAACAAGCTTTGAGCAGGAAATGATGTGTTTTCTTTTCCAAGTAACATGCATTCATGACTGTTTTATATAGTTAGATACAGCAGTGTATCACGCCAGGCAATATGTATGAGGTACGCTTTTCTCTTTATATAAATGTCATAACATTGAGCGTATACGTCGTAATATTGTACTTTTTATACCGAATCCAATGTAGGCTACAGGTCTCTCCAGCATTATTTGTGTGATACGTTTCGGCGACAGCAGTGTAGAGATAAGGCAGGCTGAATTCATAGCACTGACCTCTGACCAATGTTTTAATTGTTAAATGCTTCATACCGTTTTGATTTGTTGAGGGTGATGACAAAAAAGAAACAAAGTTGAGCAAATAATAAGTTAAAAAATAAGTTTAAATGAAATATTCATCAGTACATAGATAACCGTTCCTGGATAAATTTGTCAAATTCGTCGTGAGCCAATAAGTGTATGGACATTTTGCAGCAAAATAAAATTGTTACATCTAGCTACAAAAACATTGAACGTGCTTAAGCTCTCTCCTGTTCACTACGTTTGTGTATCTCACGTCACTGAGTCACTGAAGCATTAATGACCAATTCAACATTTGACCAATTGTCGCATTCATACATTCGCTTACGATGGTAAACATGACCAGAAATTTAACAGCTATTTCAAATTACGTATTCTATTAATGAAAATGTATTTATACACCAAGGTTTGAAGAGCTCGCACCGTAGCTGTTCTTTAGCTGGAGATTTTGGCTGAAGCATTTGGCGAATGGACACCGTTGTACATATAAACAGAACTGAACAACTACGCGTGTTTTGGTGTTAATATGTACTTCAATTTTGCTAAGATAAAGTTAACGATAAGAATATAATTACCATCAATCAGTGTGTCTATCAGTTCGCCAATATTTACAGATGTGTGTCTACCATATATCTTACTCAAATTTGATTAGTTTAAATGGTTTGTCTCAAAATATTTATCAAAATATGCAAATATTGAAAATAAATAAGATAATTAAAACGATATATGTTTCACGGTGCAGGCGTTCCTTCATTTCAAGGTAGAACGTTATAGCATAATTTCACAGGACTGCTTAAAGACAAAATGCTTAGCATGGTATCAAATTGCATATCATGGCTTATAATGATAGACATTCGAGATGAAGCTGTGACTTGGAAAAGGAAACCAGTCAATCTTAAAGATTCTTGCTAAAATATACCCTCTACAAGGAAACAAAAACCATGAAGAGAAAAGTGCAAACATCTAAGCTGTCAGATAGATAACTACGGCTGTAATCACATACCTTAGAAATATAACTTGCAATTCAAATTTATGTAATCTAGAACAGGTTCTGGGTAAAGTAACCTAATAATTACACGCATCATTTAGCAAAAGGAAGCATTACTGTCAGTATCCAGTTTTCTATTTGAATAAATTAGTAGTATAAATATGACACTTTCCATGCAACTTGTTGATCGGTGCCCGATCAAACTTTGTACGTACACATGCAACGTCCATTGGAAATACAGCACTGCATTATCCAGAGGCCGGTTGAACAGGCCTGCCATCATTTCATCCCCTGAATTGCAGTTTTAGAAATGATGTAAACGGTTTTTGATCAACAAAGCAACATCGTGGTAAGTACAGACTATACTGATTAAGGAATGTAGAAAAACGTATTTGTATCACGTTATAAATCTGAAAGATTTTTCATAATTGAAGGAAAGAAAATCGGCTTACATTCAAAGAAATTTAAAAAAAAAAATCTCCCACCGAGTTAAGCATCGACATTTCAGTACCAAATGAGGCCTGTGGTTAAACTACCCCACAGGTTATCTTTATATTTGTGAAAGAAACATATGCAACTTTATTAACATGGGTGTATCGCTGTAAAAAGAAAAGTTGAACTTCAGCAATCACTCACGAGGATTTTTCATGTTTAACTTTTGCTACTTTGAAATCTTAGTGATTCTAAAGTTATAGGTCAAGATATCCATCAGTTAGTAAGTGAAAAACTACTTCAACGCCACTTTTGAAGGGCTACAAATTTACATGCAAAAAACATTTGCAAATGAAACAAAAACATTTGCGTGCTAAATAGACGGGGGGGGGGGGGATCTAGAACTCTGGAACAAAGTGGTAAACGGAAAGAAGCAAGTATTCTGAAAAACTAAACCTTAACAATAAAGAAGCATTTAGTAGAAACAGGTTTGCCTTACACATCATTGTAAGAGATGAAATTTTGCAATGGACTGATGTTCATGAATTATCATAAACAGAAAGCTATATTTCACTGAAAGGAAGAACATTACACTATAACTCGTGTATTCCATCTGACTGTTATAGTTTTAACGTAAGGATACAAAGGTCAAAATTTGATTACGAACACCTTGCATAAAACTGATATTTATGAGTATTTCAAAAGCACTCAAGGTTTATCAACACGTATAAGCGACGGAAGGTCTTCGACAGTTTCGTGAAATCCAGGGACCTGAAGACTGGTAATTCACCAGTCTGAACTAAAACCATTATTTGAAACACTTCTATGAAGGCCATTGCCTTCCAGACATTATGGTGTACCATACATTGCGTTCAGTGGCAATTTTCTCAAAATGAAGTAATAGCAGTAACATAATCATGGTAATAATTCACCAGCTAGTTATTGTTAATCAGGCAAGCATCATTAAGTGAAGTGAACTTAAGTATAATGCAATGTTTGGAAGAAATAAATTTATCATGGCTATATACGTTTTTAGTGCACCATTCTAAGGCAATGAAATACACACAGGTGCAATTGGTGCTTATAATTTGCTAATGATGTTAAGCTTTTACATTACATGCACCTGTTGCCGTGATAAAAAATGTTATGTTGTATACATGCACACACATATATATGTATATGTTATTACTCAAATCACCATAACAAAACAGATTTTAACATGTCTTTCATGTTTTGTTTTGCTGAAAAGCTGTAACTGAAAAGTCACTTGCTCTAAATTGCAAAATACGTTTCAACGCACAGATTATATCGTTTCATGCCGTTTGCTCATGTTAAATTCATGCCATTACTTATACCATCTTACTTGATCTGACAAATTCATTGGGACATACAGACTTATGCAAACGATTTTTAAAGATAACATCTCTTTTTACGATTCTTCCATAAACTTTGCAACCGAAATCAAAATTTACGTTTACATGCATTACATACTCTTGAAACACAGGATGTCTGATGGTGCACATGGTGGTTGTTGTCAATAATAACTCTGCTGTTCACCCATAATTCTTCATATAACATGACAGAAGTTTCACGAGTGACTTTAAATTTGATTTAGATAAAAACATTTGCATCCCGTGTGTTAAGTATAATTAATAGTTTGTTGCTGACCATGAGTAATACAAATGTTTCACATGGTGGGTTAGCTTGGTGGTTACAATGTTTGCCTTGCAATCTTTTATTCCCTTGATCAGATTTCGGGGCAACCAGTTGGAACTTTTTTTTTGGTATTCAAATTTGGCTTGTCCAGTGTAGCTGTTTACAATGGTGCTTCTTTAGGTTCCTGTTATCTGGTTTAGTTCTAGTTCGCTCCTGATTGCCCGGTACAGATGATGGACTGATGAGTTGGGCAAGTGTCCTCCACCATCACAGCCTTTGAGAAATTTTCCAAAGACGCGGATATACCCTCGTCTGTCGGTCAGATGGAGACGTTAAATGACGGTTCTGGGAGTAGTTTTAGGCTCGTATTGTGATTGTTTGGTTTCATCCCCGCCCCGCTATCCTCTTGATATTCATCGAAAAGAAGAGGCATATCTTGTCTATCCAAGATCAACGTGTTATAAGGTCTTTATGACATCAAATGATCTTCCCGATTCTCAAACTTTCAAATTCAAAATGCACTGAACAATCAAATCAGGTTTTAATGTAGACAAAATCGAATGGTTAACGTTCTTTCCTATTTTGTGGAATAAATTGCACATTTTATCATCATTTCCACCGTTGATCATTACGCAATTGTCCTCAGCGATATGGTCATTCTGATGATATGCATAACTGTTTATTACAAACTTGCCTAAGGGGCGTTGCACGTGTTAAGCAGCTTTGCTTTGATCTAGCAACTGAATGGCATGATAAACCATTTGTCACTGTCCACAATACGAGTGATGAGATGGATGCAAGTGGCAATCCTTTGTCTCAGACTCCGTGAGAGTCCAGTTTAATATTCCAGAAGTATTCCAAAGCAATTACGGTACACTACGGCCAGTCCCTGCTTTGCGCATTATGTGCATACTCAGAGTTCGTCGTCAATCAGCGCTAACATTCTGATTACATCCTTACATATCAATTTCTTGACATATGTGTAATCATTACAAAGAAAGTAATTAAAGTACCAATTACAAATAAGATTAAAAACAATCTGTCCATGACTAGCGCCACACGCCTCCATTCCGCTTGTTTGTGCTTTTCTTCTCGCTTTCTTTCACGAGATGCCGTCATCTTTCTTGTCTCTTTTAGAAGTTCGCGAAGGAAAACATCCGCTCGAGTTGACGGTTGTTCTTTAACCGGATGGGATACCGTCTCGTCTTTGGTGGCTGTTTCGTTACCGACACAAGTGCATCCCCCATTTTGATTGACATTATTACTTTGCAGGGATGTCTCTGTAATGTTCATTAGTTCCTCGACATCCCACAAGTACACGTCAGACTTGATGCTGACTTTGTGTGGAAGATAATCCCGCCTCTTTCGAACTTGTCGAAACGGAAAAAGAGTTGGACCGAGAATCCCCAAGACGTATTTACGGACCCACCATGGTACAGGCATGCAATCTGGCTCCGTGTAATGGAGGTTCAGAATGACCACAGAAAGGGCAAGGGAACTGCAGATAAGCGCCATGGTCGACATGAAAAACTTTCCTGATGAGGAAAAGAAAAAAATGTTGTTATTGTTTAGCTTACAATTTACATTTACACATATTAAAGGGCGTTTGAGAAGGTGCTTATAGTGTTCCTCTCTGCCAAAGGGCGGACAGATCTGGAAATAGGAAGATTTTACTCAACTACCACAGAGCACACGAAGTAAATGTAAGGAAAGCAATTGGAGTAGAATGGCACTAACTGGCAGACTCAGTGACATTCATAGCTTCCCCATATTCATACTGAGCCTTGATCAGAGATGTCGTGATGGTTCGGGAGGAGTTAAGATCTAATGGAGTCTGGGCGATTCGAAAGCAAAAGATACTGATAGAAAAGAAACGCAGTTTGCAACTCTCTGCCTCTCCCTCTCTCTCTGAGATGCGAGTTCGGGGAGAGAGAATACTGTGTAGGCAACTGTTCATAGTTCACTATACACACTCAGGTTTTTTTTTTTTTGTTCATTTCAGTGCAAAGGCTGCAGACAATCACCAAGTTTATACTTGGAACACTCTGTTTGACGAAGCAGTATGGTAATTGTAGTCCATTTCAGTGTTAATAATGCTAAGGTCTCCTGACATTCGACGTATTTTATGAGCTTTTTGCACTTGCAGACTATCGATCACGACTCGTATTTAAATATCTTCCTCCAAGGGGAGTTACCGAGCTTGCGCTATGAAACTTTATTCTACGGAGTAGTTCTTTCAGCAACAGTGTCATATAGGTTCCTGAACTGTAAGAGACTTTCGAAAAAAGAAAAAAAAATAGGAGAAATCATTTACTCGACCAATTGAGACTTGATCTCTCAGTTAAATACTATAGACATACAGACATTCCACAGGCATTTTTGCGATACAGATTCAACGTTTTGCCTTTAATTTAACATATTTACTATTAGCTATGCAAACTCTGTAATGTTCCGAGTATCAAAATCTTACTTCTTAATGTTTAATTTTACATTGAAATCCAAATTCTTCAATTTATCTGTTTGATGACCGTTTGCCCGTAATCAACAAAATTTGTAACATATTATAAATGTCGTTTCTAAAATCGTTATTAGCGATACCTTACTTTGATATGATAAGTTGATGGTGTTGGCATTTCGTGGTGTTTACATTCTTGGAGTTCTAGAGCCATGAAGTGTTCAAGGGTGTTTTTAGATGTCAACTTGCCAACTGCGCAAAGTTCTCATGACTATATTACAGGTATATATCAAATATGATATATGTCAAATGTTTTACCCTATTATGCAGTATACAGAGTATAATATAAAGTATGAAGTATGAATACAAATTTAATTCAAAAGTAAAACAAAGTCATTCGCTCATCAATTATTAAGTTATATATATTTTGATATTCGATGGCTCACTTCAATTAATTTGAATTCGTCGTAAAACGGAAGGACGAAAGACAACAACTCTCCGAGAGTATCACGCAAATTCAAACAATTTCAAATTTTGAGAGTTTTGATGACATATTTCAAATACCGAGATTCTGTTACCAATTGTTACAGCTGAATGGAGAAGATTTCATGCGTGATAAGCGTGAAATTGTAGTCATTGATGTGTGAACGTAATCCTACATTACTAGCAACTCTCGGTCAGGGTAATTGTCCATCAAAAGAACAGTGACATATTACACACATTCTCCACGGAGAAAAAAAACATTAAAGGTAGATTGTAAAGCTGAATATATAGCAAGCTGTAAGTGACCACAGCACGCCTGTATGCAGCTTTCTGTCAGAAGGGGAGGAGATCGATTTTACCACAAATGGACCATTTTACCAGACAATTATGACCAACAAATTAAAAGTGATCATATATGTTGATAACGCAGGCCTGCTATCATAGGCTGAGCGAAACTCCAGATCTCCCTACCCCCCCCCCTTCGATACGGGCGTGCACATTAAAACTATGAATCTATTTTTATTTATAAAGCAATGGGTTATTAATAATATGATAGACTCTGCAAATATTATACATGACATACAAGTTGATCATTGCTCCCAATTAGACATGCTATACATATATTTGTATGTTAGGCATAGATATCTGCAATTTACAATTGCAACATGTTTAATTTGACAATAAAAATTTTGTGATTGTTTTATGTTTAACTTGTAGACTTGAAAGTAAAGCTACAAGACTTTGTTTTATTCTTATAGTTTTTATAGCATTTAATTATGTATTTGTATTTAAAATTCAAAATACTGCATGTATCAACATTTCCAACTTTATCCATGCTGCATCACATTAGGCGCAAAGCTGCTTTTCATCACAATTGATTAATGGACGAGTCATTTATAGTTTGCAAGTTAAGCAATCCCGTCTGATGAAATCATAAAGTGATCATGTAACATTGATGGGGCGAAAATGATTTATTAGTTTAATCCTCGAAATCACACTTATCAAGTTTATCGTGAAGCGGTCTTCATTGAATGTCAGCACTTTGGGGAAGCTATCGAAATTAATGTCAAATATTTATCTTTGTTTAGCGTTGAGAATGACAATGTTTATCACTGGAATCGCATTATAGTTTATCATCTGTGGTCTGCAGAGTGCTAGGCTGAACTTTGGTATTTGTAAAGTAACAATATTTAGACCCACAGCCATTATTTTCAATCCTCAAACTTACATTGGAGCGTCGAATTTCATTATGAATGGTCAAATGCCGTCTTCATTTTTTTTACTTTATAGCGTGTTTGTAAAAACATCCTATGGTCTTTATGGATTTACAATGAAAACGAGACTGTTGTAAGTATCAAGCACGCTTCATAATGAATCATTCAACTCAATTTCGCAACGGTGAAGTAGGTCGTCGTTGATGTAGATCCTCAGAGCTGCATATAGCCGATGATAGTATGATAGATTGTAAGGGAGTGATACCCTCGTTGTACCTTCACACGGTTGCAGAAGTGTGGGGCTCTAGCTGACAGTGATTTGTAAATATTGATAGATTTTGCATCTTATCGGCTTATCGATGATTTATAAAGAGGTCAGTAACCTTTGGTAAACTTCAGATTTGTAGGATAATGAATGTAAAGGAGGGTGGGCTGTCAAGAACTAAAATCTGAGACAGACGGCCAAATTAAGAGGTTACTCTTTTTTGAATACTGGTTTATTTAATATCCAATCTTAAATGCCACACAATTGTATCTACGTCTGGAACTTCAATTAAGCACATGCATGGTTGAAGCGTTGCAAAAAAAAAAACCCTTGATTTTAAATGAATATGTCCTCTTCATTAGACTTTAAATTCAGATCATTGCACGGCATGGCGACTTACCGTTGCTTTACAATGTTGTGTGTTCCATTCTCTGCCTTCCTAGCGTGTAATCATTTGTACGACGTAAAATCGTCTCTGACATTTGTTGCCAGTCAAATACATTGCACAATGACAGGCATTGCAAATTGACGGACAATAACAATTTAATCTCCGCTTTCTACACTGACATATGCACAATGAAAACAATATGATGAAAGGAATCAGTCAGTTAAGTCGACTGAAAATTATTGACAGTTGATTGCAATCGTAATACAGCACTGCCATTAACATTTATCTTACCAACTACAGGAACAGCGCTCGTTGGTGGCATTGTTTCGGCAACCAGCAAGAGAAACACCGTTAAGGAGAGTAACACTGTGATGCCGAGACTGATTTTTTCTCCGGACTCAGGCGGTAAAAAGAACGTTAAGAGCGCCACTAAAGATACAAATCCACAAGGCAGAATCATGTTGAATACGTAGTAGTACGGACGCCTGCGAAATTTGATCTGTGGAATGAGCGCAAAAGCAGAAACCTTCAGCAAATCCAGTATTCATGTGACATTTCAGTAGGTATCTCCCGCAATAACGATATTGTCGATAGCTCACATATTTCGTATTGCAGAATATTCATATTCATTTGCAGCACATACCTATATTAAGACGCAATTGACCACATTTGTCTGAAACTAGATGTATCCCTCATTATAAACTATTATAAATTCTACACCTTGTTTTGGGTTTTGTTTTTCTTGTTTTTCATCTACATGTTCATATTTTTCATATTTCTCCATTGTCACAGGATGCAACGCAAATAATCTTTTAATTAAATTCTTGTTGTCACGCCTCACTTTGCCTTATTTATGTACACACGTCATGCCTCTTTATTTACTTTTAAATTGAGATTGAAATGACGTTAGAATGAATTAATTAAATGTCCCCATAATGATTACTGAATCATTAAAAACACTTATGTACAGGTACACTAAGTACACACATTTACACTAAGTTTAAAACATCAATTTTCATGAAAATTAAGAGTCTGATTTGCAAGTTTTGAGGATAATACCTAGTTGGGATATACACTTTACGTTCCTTCTTCTTGCATTGATTATAGGAACAAACTAACTGAAACAACTGCAACTTTCTCTCAATTTACTGAAATAAATTCAAGTTAAAGCTTTTCTTTCTGACCATTTATTATGTGTTTGGTCTTGCAAAATGAATTTATCAAAGCAGATTTTCATCCTCAAAGTATAATTTTAATGAACATCAACGCCATGAGCAAGTTACATAAATTCATGAATCGACATATTTGCATTACATTTGATACAATTAACATTCATCAAAACAATGTTGCCGTAGTGATATTCTCAAGAGTTTGATTGAATATGTGCTTCTAATTTTCAACAAGGAACGTTTCAGCTGACACTTATCTCTTAAAAAACAAAAACTTCCTTGATTTACGAACATTTTGATATCCCGCAAATGTAATATGAGAAATAAATTCACACAAGCCGTGTATAACACATAACGATTAACTAAATATATTAAGCACTAAAATAAGAGGACATTTCATGATTGCATCAAATCTGGTATGTTTGTGTCATGTTACAATTGAGTAGCTTGGAGTAAAGCAAAAACCATACTAATATTTAAGACTTTCTTTTCCAGATGTCCTATCCTGAATTATTTAAGTATTAACTATACTTAAATTCATATAAATCAAATGTAGACTTTACATTGTCAGTAACTTTTCTGTAATTAGTGAATTGGGTGTCACCATTATGGTTTATCTATAAAAACAATGAGTTCTACAGCCAGAATACGACCAAGAACTTTGGCGTTGTTTTCTGACTTTTTAAGATCGTTACATTTTACAAATATGTAATGGAAACAATGTCAGTTTTCATTACGAAGTTAATCACACCAATTCAACAAAGTTTACCATTGTTGGATACATTACAACTAAACGACGAAATATCGAGAACCCATTTTTTTTTTAGCAAGTAACAGGAAATAATTAACATCTCCCAGTGTCGTATTTCTGTTGTTTACTTCTATTACTTTTTTGTTTCCCAGGCTAATTTGCCAGGAAACGAGAAACAACAAAAGTTAGATGATGGTATACCAAACGTTTTGGAGACGCTCATTAGCGAGATATTTGCGGCTCCGACTTATTCTCAAATAAACAAAGTTTCACAGGTTTACTTTCAAAGAAGGAATGTTTTTCTAAAATGTTCTCTTATTCCATCTAGTCCATTATTTTCATATCATGTTGATCTGTTTGAAACTAAACGGTTGCTTTGGCGCGTTTCTATAACCATTAAAACGAAACGCAAATAAGCATTTTTACACTTTCTACTCTTGACGTATTATTGCGTCTGTTTAGAATGATATGTCATCTCGATTGGATGACGTCAAACTGCTTGCAACGGTGCATTCTGAATGATTTTCAGGAATGTGTTTACAACTTTTTTTTTTTAAACCGGATACATTCACGAACTGCATTTGGAACATGTTATACGTAAGGTGTTTGCCACTGTAAACAGATCAGTTTATATGCCCTAAAGACTACTACCATTAAAATATTTCGTTCACATATTTCGTCTGATCACGTTTTATCCTCACTCGTGCCTCCATGTGACTACAGTGTCACAGTCTGTTTCCTGGTAATACTGAATAAATCTACGGGGATCAAAACCATCCACAGGTTCGCCCTCTCGATGTCATCGGATGATTAAAAGCATGGAGGACGTCGGAAACGGTTAATTCCGTATTCACAGGAAAATGGTACCCTAAGACCGAAGGCTTTAACGCAATCTACAGTAAATGGGAAAATTATGCACCGCAGTAGTATTCCATGTCAGTGTAGAATTTCATGCTTTACACAAGGAAAACAACCAAACTCTATTCAAAAGTTAATGCCCTAATTTATCGTTAAATTAAGGCACATAAAAAGTTTATTTTTGCAATTGATTCCGTGACTTTTATTCATCAGAGAAAGGTACAAGAACGAACGTCCGTGGTAGAGGTCTGCATAAGTCATGGGCAAGTGACACTGACCTTTTAAAAAGTTAGCCCAAACATAAAACTGACCTCCTTGCTTGTTTATTTAGGCCATACTAGGATGCTACTACTGTGGGTGTAGTGCATGAGATTGTATAAATCATCATTCATTTTGCAGTTGCTGTAGGGCTACGTTATTTTACATTTAATAAGTGCCGTTTAGTACCCACACCTTTACAACGAATTAAAGGAAAAAGAAATTGTCCCGCTAAGTGAACTTTACACAAATACAAATTAAAAGTCACAACAGGCGCATGCTACAAAGTTTAAAATGGCCATGTTCGGAAATATAAGGTACTCGGACTCCAGTGTGGAATATGCGAATCTCAAAAATAGGCTATATTGCAAACATATGCACGTTTTATACAAGAACAATGAACATGTTCTCTGATGTACAGTAAGTGGGAGTTTTCTGCTGAGTAAATAACCTTGAAAAGGCTGCTTTTAATTGCAACACCGCATCACGAATGCAGTTTTAGAAGTATACAATCTAAGTAAATGGATTCATCCATGCATTAATTTGCTTCCAACGAGAGAAGATATTTATATGTATGGAAACATGGACTTCAAAACAAAGTGTAACCTTGTCTTGAAACTATTGCTTCTATATTTCAACAGGTATTCCACTACAACATACGAAGTAAACCACCGACAGAGTGGCGAGAAAATTTACCTAGCATTATTCTTTGAGGTGGCCCGATGAAGTTATTTGTCTTCTGTATGCGATAGGTATACCTAAACCATCATCACTATGGTGATAGTCCACATTAGGATGAAGTGGGCATAGCGAGCAACGTACTTTTGGGATTTCTTTCAATAATTAGAGGCACCTTTTGTCAGATATCAATGTTGATTAGTATCAAATGCACTATCAGATTGCAACTATAGGTATTAGGAATACACATTTGTACGTATATTTACATTTTGTTCAGTATTATTGTTATTAAATGTCCTTGGTATACTACGTGTTCAAGGAAAACATCGTCGATATACGCAAGAGGCTTATTAACAAATGCTGTTTTTTCTCTCTTCGTTGCAGGTTTGAAAGACGATATCAAATCCATTAGCAAACTTCCTTTCCAAATGACGGAGGTAGCTTTAAATTGTAATAAATCTCATTGTCTATACCAGTTGTTTTAGTATGCTTGCTGCTGAGATAGTACTTCTTGTTGAAGCGATCATTGCAGTCATCAGCATTACGATCAAACGACTGCTCACAATAAATCTATAGACAGACTTATTTTTAATTAATCAGGCCATTTTTTAAATCATCGATTTGACAATGTGTGATATCTTAAATAAATACCTCTAACGATATGCAAGCCATACGAGTCATCAGATGAGACACTGTGAAAATCAGAATATTACGCTAATTAAGTCCACCTTTGCATAAGTTGAAGAAATGTTGTCCGTTTAACATAAAAGTTCCTCAATCGGTATGTTAAGTTAATATTGAAAGATGTAACTCATTTTATGTCCCAGACTTTAACATACATTGCAAATTGAACCAAGCCTTCTCTGTGTACTTGTGATATTTTTGGAAAGTGTTTAAAAATCGTTTTCTATATGTATTGGTGAAAACATAAAAAACTAAAAAAAAACAAAAAAAAACGAGAGGGCAATCCACGGAGTTGCTTATCTCATCGCCGCCAAGCACTGATTTCAGTTCAGCCAATATTCTATAGAGAATTGCTTCTAATGCTGCATGAGCATATATATCATACACGACGTGCGGTGTATTGCAGTGGTTTATCTATTGTGGTCGGGGGGGGGGGGGAAGGGGGATATTATATGCCTCCGTGATTTATAAGGGTTAAAGATATTGATATTTAAACAAAGATATTGACATGTGTGTGTTTTTACAATGCAGGCCCCCTCATTCATGCACCAGGTCCCCATATCTTATACTTCTACGCCTAGTTTAATTTACACCGTAGACTCACTTAAAGGAAAATATGTGAATGTTTTTGCCTTGATCAATGATGTCATAGACAAGCACTGTTCCACATAGCTATTTGTCTCAACTATATGTTGGGATCGGACCAGTTGGGTGAACTTGCTAACTTCAACTTACTTCTCACATTACGACAAACTGAGATTTAAAGATATGCCTAATACACTTAGACGATCGCATGAAATTTAAGAAACTAAAACAGTGACCCATGGAGTATGTCCGACTCTGACGACACAGAATGAGTAATCCTTCTTGCAACTATATCTAGTAGCCTAATATTGAAGGTAATGTCAACTGCAGTAGCTAGCTATTCACTGGCCCTTGAACAGGATTGTGCGTCATACGTTACACGGTCTTAGCTCGTTACACTCCACATCTCAGTGTAATGTAACCCACAGCCCTGTTTGACTTTTCTTCGCATACACGTCAACCACATACATTTACCACAGGAGGATGTAGTTCTGCTAAACCTATTGTTCAGCTTAGCTTACGGTTACACTAATGTTAGTTTTCAGAAATTCAGATGTTGCCTAGGCTATTTATTACCACAGGACCTGATTCTGCTAAAGTTATTGTTTGCCTTGAAAATTTTAGCGGAAGGTATGTCTAGTCACAAGGCTGTTGTTATTATTACGGTATAAGGGTTGGATTAGACTGTTAAAGGTAAGTTATTTAGAATCAAGGACCACATACACCGTCAGTTCAGAGTCAGTGGGACATACATGGGGGCATGGACAGACTTCTGTGGCAATAAGTGCCCACCTGATGGAATTGCAACAGTAAACTGAAGCGGCTATAGTCGCACAAAGCTGTTAGTGTTAGGGGTTGGATTAGCCTCTACAGATATATATTATCGAGAGCTAGCCCTACTTCCTGTTCCTGGACCTACAGTATAATATTTATCACTACAGGCCTCCTGTGTGTAGAACAAACACTGATGAAGCAGACCCTCTGGAACCTATCCCTCGAACAGGGATGTGTGTCCCATTACACCTCAATTTCACAGGCCTCAAGTCTCTATAACGTTACTAAGCATGACTGTATGTTAAATAATTGCAACAAACAGTAAAAATTCTGCTAATACAGAATACAGAAAAAATGGGGCAAAATTATCAGTTTGTCCTAAAGAAAAGCAAATTTCACTTACGTTTACAACAAAAGTATGCATGTGGAATATAGTGATATATTTTGAATATTCTGTACTCAGGTAAGTTTTTACATTTTCTAAAGTAATTGCCTATATATTGTTTATGATATTGGATTCGAAATTATTGAGTGAATTGGGCATTTTTTTCCCCTAAAAAATCAGCAAATTTTCTTTGATGAAGCATAAATAGGTACATATCTTAAACAGTGTGTTCTCAGGTAAGTCCTTGAAGAGTTTTAAGGTAATTGCTAAAATAGTTATAAGATATGCTTGGAATCCAATTTCTGGGGCAAATTAGTTTTTTCCTCAGTGATCAGCAACTTTCACTATATTTACCATTATAGTGATATTAACTTGAACAACATGTACTTTGGTAAGTTCTTACAAATTTGTAACTTCTTTGGTCTCATAGTTCTCAATATATGGGGAAATCCACATTTTGGTGAAAAAATAACTTTTCTTTCAAAAATCAGAACAATGTACTTCATTTAATATAATGATGATATATCTTGGACATTGTGTTATCAGGTAAGTCCTTGCAAAGTTTAAGGGCGTGTTGCTCTGATAGAATTCAAGGTATGCTGGAAATCCCGATTTTGGATCAAAATTGGATTGTTTACTAAAAATCAGCAAATTCAACCATAAAACTAATATACATTGCCTATTTTGATATCATGTACAACCGTACCAAGTTTAAACTCAATCGCTGATAAACTTTCCAAGGTATTCTGGAAAAACCATATTTTGGACATGAGCGAATACACACACACGCGCACGCAACCACACACTTATACAGCTTTGTTTTCCATTCATTCCGAGGACCGCATTGTGCTTTCTTTTGTTTTTTCCTCCTCAACCCTAACCTTAACAATAGACTGTCTATGAGTCTTGAGAGGACCGAAGAAATCTATTGAATTTTCTACAGAGGACCTAAATTCTATTGTTTCGGTCCTCGATCCCACCCGAAAACAAGGGCATACACACACACGCACACACATCGGCATGGAAAGGTTTTCATTTATACCACTCAACAGGACCCGGCTGTACCCGTTCTCACTCTACCATGGGGTACATCTGGGTTGTCGTTACTCATACACGCCAAGCGTTCCATGACAAACGTTCTCCATGGGTGCACAGTACAATGTATAGTTCCACTAGCCAAGTGCCAAGTAGTTGGCTATGAGATAAAAACTTACCGTATATGTGACGTCGGTGTACGTTTTCCCAGGTGCATCTGGATATTCCACTTCGTGAGATGCGGCCACAATTTCAGTGATGTCCCATTGTCCATCACTATTGAAGACGGTCTCGTTACCTGGGTAACACGAAAGATTGACGTCTTGTCAAATATGTGGTATCATAATAAAATAGTAAGTAATGATATAGTAATGATTTTCCTTTTTTCCTGAACCATTCTCAGCCTTTATGTACGGTTATTGTTAAGTGCATAGTTGGTGTGATCTGTCACGTGTAAGAAAATTGTTGATTGATAGTTTAGTTGAGGTATTAAAATCGTACATATAACCTGTGTCATTTAGTAATGGATATCGAACAACTGTCTGTTTGTCGTCGGCACTGAACACTCGGCAACTGAACACTCTTTGTTCCAATACGCAATTGACATCTCTAACTCTCTAGTCATCAAACTCAACGTCAGCAGGGAGGAGCTATAAAGAAAACTAGGATATTATGCGCGTTTCAATGGTATACTAAATTTGAAACACCTAAAAGCACAAACCCACGTGCATATATTAATGTTGTATCTCTAGATGAAAGTGAAGCTCGTATTTGTCCTTGTAGATATCAAATCTGTTGACTGCGTACAATACTAACTCATCACTGCAATCAATTAAGAAACTCTTGTCCAGTTCAACTGTGTAATAATTGTTCAACCTGCTATTTATACTTAAAGCGTCTCTTATCTGTTACTCAGTTTGTGAGATTACTGGAAGGAAAATTTCGGTTTTCAATATACTAGTCTACAACGTACATATCCTATCCAGAGCTCTCAAAGAACCGCAGTTATATTTTCGTTACTACGTATTGTTATTGGGATGCATGAAGATCTTAAAAAGAAATCACAAAAGGTTGAAGGAAAAAATACAGCGACCATGAAGCTTTGCCAAAGTGACGTTTGTGAATCAACAATCAGAAGAAGTAACAACCATACAAATAATCAATCGTAGTGTGTAACTTTGATTCTTACATCTCGTTAGCTATGTCTGGGAAATCGAGGTAAAAAATAATCATTTGGGGAACTGAATTATTTTTTGTATTCACTAAGGGCAGAAACATGTAACTTTAAGTGGCTTCCATTTACAAGTTCTAGATTCTATGTAAAGGTTTTCAGAAAGTCCAACTACGAGCAACATAAGTAGCAGAAGCAGGCACTGGAAAGGTATATATGCATATGTATAAGCTATTTAAAATAAAATTGACTTCAAACGAGTACTGCCTTCATATTTAGCAATCACATGTTTTTTAGAGAAACTTTCTGATACATCCATGCATTCAAGTAATAACATGTACTATGCACTTTGGTGTACCTTTTCGTAACTTTGAGACATCTGAACTGATATGAAATGATTGACATTGAATAGGTCCAAACAAACCAAAGGTAATAGTACAATAATATACTTTCAATAACAAAATGTCCGGTAATGACTCAATTGTCGTCACTACGGAAATTGAAAGTTTGAATCATCCTTATTCTTATCTCCGTATTTTTAAACCTCGGTTAATAAATAAGAACAATTGTGTCAACATTATGTAATGAAACTTTCAGTTTCTTTTAGTGGACAAAAATATCCAATGAACTTTACATACAAAGAACAGTTGCAATTTGTAATGAGTGGGAATGAACACGGTGGAAGAAGTTGAAGGCACGCAAACGAAGGGCTGATGCTTGTCAAAGGTAGCTTGGATAAAATAAAATTTCAAGAAGGAAAGTAGCTGTAAACATAAAAGTACAGGAAGCGGCAGAGAATATTTTCGTATGATATATGGTGGTGAAATGCTGGACAAACGAACAGATACAGGTAAAGAAAACTTTTAAGTCGTATCACTAATAGTAAATACCAATGTATTTAATAATTCCCTATTATGCTGATAAAAAAAGTTATTGTGGGTTAACTTTGAAATTTCCATAAACACTTAGAAATGTATCGAGAATATTTCTGTTTGTACAAGAAGATGCATTGTACCACAAACTATGCTATTCACAGATACAAGTTTCTTTCAAATATAAAAAATCTTCCATTCCAAAAATAACATAAAGCATATCTAAAGAAATATTGATTATTTCAAGCATTGCACAGAAATACACAAAACGTAAAGTCCACCGTGAAAAGGAAAATAAAAAGACTTTCTAGTTGGATGCATTATATTCTTGTGCATTCAAAGGTCATGATGGTTTTAGAAGTGAAGTGTAATGATCTGTAATATAAGTATTTGTTTGCAATGTCAGGAAATGTAAAACAAATAAAAAACATGATAGAGTGTGTACTGAGGAACCGATCAACTTATGGGAACATACATCTAAAATCATCCCCATTTTACATATGACGTTCAAATCAGCTGATTTCAAATTATTAATTACAGCTACAAATTGACTATAACAAAAATGCTGTCAAACTTTCCGCAGTATAGTCTGTTGGATGTTTCACATAGCACAATTTTTATAATTTGACACAGTAAGCAGGACTCAAATGAATTATCTGAATCAATTATTATATTTTACGTGTAATTTAAATAAAGTGATACAAATAATGAGTTTTATAACCGAGAATTTTTCATCATAACAAAATAGAGAAATGATAACTGGCAGAAACTAAATTTCTCCAAACTGCAATTTTACTGTTCTAACATTCAATTTTGTAATTAAGAGCCATGAGACACTTATCAAAATTAAAATGCAAGTTAAAGATCTAATAGTGGCTTTATTTAGCTCATTAATTAACGTCTGTCGAGATCGGGCAACTTCAGTGCATGTTATTACTGCTTGATGTCATTGTTTACTGCTTATGAAGTATCACGAAAAACAAGAAATGCAAGGAAAAGGTGATGGTACTGCGGAACAAGTTTCCAAGTGCAGAAAATTTAATCCCATCATGTGAAGAATACCAAGAAATATTTTCTTCAAATATAGACAAATGCCACACGATGATTTTTTTGAACCCTTATGTTTTATGCGAATTTAAGTTCCCTTCTTAATTATTGTATGAAATGTGGCACTACATTGGCGAAATATGGCCAACGTCGGTTTGTCTCAAGCTAACGCAAAAAAACTAGATCACATGCACAGGAAAGTGAGTTAATGAGCGATAGGTTTCACTGCAGTACGAGACCGAACCACATTTGCAAAATCTAAAACGCTAACAGCTACGTACCAGAACCGTCTTCAGTAGAAAACGAAATTGGAGAAGAAATTAAGAGAATTATGGTGAATGTGATGAAGAAAATTAAGGTAAATAAGCCACTTTTTGACAAAACATAATCTCTGCCATAGGAGTTTCTTCGCAGTAGCCACATTGAACTATGTAAGTTAGAAGCGCACCTTCACAGTGACGGCAATACACGATGATACCCATGCAATAAGCTTTGAACAAACATAGTTCCTCTTCTGGCCGTTACATGGCATTTCGATGTAGAAGATGTAAATTAGCTAGCAGGAAAATCATGTTAATTATCTCCATTAGACAGATTGCTTTTGCAAAGTTATGAAATGACAAGAGGAGTGTTGTTAGTGTAAAACTAATTATAAAACTTCAAACAGACAGGTAATTTGGGCAGGTATGGCAGCCTGGCGAAAGGTTAAACTGGGATATCTCAAGAGAAGCATATGTAGCAGTGTGTGGAAAACATTTAGGTCTCAGAATCGTTTCTGAATTAACATAATTGACCCTTAAATTTATAAATTAAAGTAAAAAAATACGTATAAATTTTTAATGCATAATAAAAAAAAATAGAAACCCTATAGGTTTCAGAATACATGTCTTGCTACCATCAGAATGAGCTAAGAAACTGTATGACGATGACGATTATAATATATATCTCGTTGTATAAAATCGAAACAAACCACATAAACTGATTAGGTCATTAAGGAACAAACTTTTCTTTCGACTACTAAATTTAAATTCACCACAGCTGGCTTTTGAGGTTATCCAGTTTCTAGTAGATGTCATTGCTTAACGGATGCGTTTCAGTCTATAAACAATCACATTTATCATATTGTATACGTGCAGTTATCCTATCGTGAGTTATAAATTTGAGCAGATTTGACTCAACTATAACTGCTTGTGTAATGTTATAGTTCCTTAGTAACGGCAAAAGTAAGATCAATGGTTATATATCTGACAGTCTTAAGTGTTATCTCAGAATACGTTTTCGGTTTCCAGTTAATGATTAAAGAATCTTTAATTAATATGGTATCAGTACCAGTCAACTTTACTAAAATAAAAGATGTTGTCTTGCGAAGACTCAGGGAAAGAAGCCGATCCTCAAAATGAAAGAAATTCAGCTCATATTTCAGTGCCAAGTTTGACTTACGTTGGAGTTTTGTAGAGTACTTTGCCCAGCATTATTAGCTAAACAATCATTTAAGTGAAGCTTTCAATAAGCCCAAACATTTTTAAGACGTTGCACGTGCGCTGCAGCAAAATTATCTGAAAACGTAAGTTGATGTTACTTGTTACTGTTACCATAAACTGCAGATGAATTCAAAAATTTTGGGAAAGTAAAAACATTAAATATACATAAGTCACGTTAGCAATCACGGCAAATCACATCTCTGTATTATGAAGTATTATGAATAACACGAATTCAACGGCAAATACATTTTAAGACGTGGACTGCGGAAGCATGACCAAGGTGACAAAGTTTGGTATGATGTTTTACTTTTTTTGACCAAATGAGAATATTTGTGTACATGGCTGATACAAAAGATTCGAGTATGAAAGCAGAATATGGAAGTATAATGAATTAGTAAATGTATCATGTAAATGACAAGGCATATATATATATGTATATGTTTTAGTACAGATAGCATGAGTGTATAAGAAGTATCGACCTTCAAACATTACGAAACGCTTGTGGCAAGCAACACACATACCAATACCCATATATCTATATATACATATATCAGTTTTATCATACATATCTATATGTCTATATATCTATTTATCTATAAGTCTATGTATATATATATATATATATATATATATATATATATATATATATATATATATATGATGGAAATATGATTATATATATATCTATATATATGCACAATTGCTTTCTTCGGAATTTGGGTTTGGAATGAAACAGCTTGAGAAACTTTCTCTCAAAGATGCCAATACACATAGACTCCCAGGAAATACTCATTATCTGTCATGCATCTTTGTGAGGGTTTCTGGAGAAATATTTCATTATATTCGCAGTAATAATTAAAATTTTAACTTTCAAAACAATACCTCAGGCGCAACATACCGTACCTTCATAACAGTAATATGCATGGCAGACAAAAATCATTAAGTGTCCATGTACACTGCAGCCTGTTACTAGGGGGGTATTACAAATAATTGTATTTATTTCCTGATGGCAATACTTTTGGTACAACGCTCTGTATTCTCTGAAGCTGTAAGAATTGGTACGTAATCTTACAGATACGAATCTGTGATCATTCAAGCTGTTACGTGCTGCACCGGTAACGTTGTTGTGAATGGCAGGAATCGACATAAGTTGATTACACACGAGGGTAAGCCGCGAGGTGGAAATTAGGCAGCAGTTGGCTTATCTGAAACTGAATCTGTTATTATGAAGTATGAGGAGATTGGAGCAAAACAATGTTTTTGCATTGCTAACGTTATTTTACGTATTATAACCACCTAGAATTCATGTATCCCATAGTACCGTACCTCTGTTCCTTACATTACAAACATGTCTCAACGATTTGAAAATTGTGTATAGGTATATGTGTCTGTTTTCTGTTTACATGAGTAATTAATCACATACATGCATAGATACGGAACAGATTATGAAAATTTTCGAGAAGGGTTTCAATGACATTTTATTCTATAAAACAGAAATCAGTCGTATGACTCGTGTTCGTTTCTGTTTGGAACTAAATCTTTTTATAACATTACAGTGGCGTAGCTAGGATATTTTCCAGGAGGGGCAAAAATATGAAAATTTCACCCAAATTCCTTCAAGGTGACATGTGTCTGGCTTGATCCTTGAAAGTGAGGGGGGGGGGGGGGCGTGGTTATTTCACCTGCCTTCCTGGCAATTGAAATATTCGTTTTGAGACCTTATCTGACTATGCTTAATTCAGAATGACAATGTGATTAAACTGTGCAATTTTAGATTTGCTTCCCAAATTTTAAAATTTGTTTCCCAATGTGCAATTTGTTTCCCAATGTGCAATTTTTGTTTCCCAAAGCGTGCTAAGCACACTACAGGTATTGGCCGACTAACAGCTAATCAGTCCAACACCGTGAAAGTTAGAAACATAAAGGGGCATTTCTGTGAAAAGCGACTTTGGCATGCTTCATGCCGCAGTGAGACAGGAAATTTTGAAAAGATGCAGCATTAAAATGTAGCATTAAAAATAAAAGGGTATTTCCAAAAAATTTTCCAAAAACTGTTCTTGGCAAGTTGCCCCCTGTCACTTTAACATTATTCCATACCGAATATCGATATCCACATTTGAGTGGGAGTAATATCGTTGTATGTAAACTTATACAGTTACAAAAAATTCTACAATCGTGTTTGGTGTAATTACCAGGTTTCCTAAAATCAAGCAGAAAGCCTGGCCGGTCTTTTAACATATGTCTTATAAAAATGTCTCACATAATCAAGAATATTTATTCAATAAAGAACTTTTAATTGCAAAGCAGTTTTAACCATTAGTTTTATTCTAAATTTTGCCTATCAATGTTTGAAGCAATCACATAGTAAACGTTGTATCCCTCACGTTTGTTCAGAGTGTCTTTTACAACCCACGGTTTTTAGATCAGTATAATTAATGTCCCGTGTCAATAATGCTTTGACAAAACTCCAACAGTCCCAGTGAAAAAAAAAACAGCCATTTTAGTGCAATATGTACAGTAGAAACACATTGGTACTACAGCCGATGTGAAAGCGCTTTGAAAATGTTCTTGCCAACATTATACCACACCATCGCGCTAACTTATACATTCAAATGAAATTGTAATGTTAATTTTGTCATTTGAGTGCATATCTTATTCTAGCAAAATGTGACTGTTAAAAGCCATGGTATGATCTTCATTCATCACACAATACTCTTGACCCACTTCCAGTACTTACATGAAGGTCATGGCAATTATAACCCACAGGAGTTATTATATATTAACATGCCACATGAAGGCTTAGCATGTGTGGATAACACTAATGATTTGCCACTTGGCATCTGACGTAGTATGGAATATATACATGTGGGGGAGCATTCCGTTTCAGGTTAAGGAAACAATGTCGAACTGTTAACAATATGGGTAAATTAAACATAAGCCTCATTATCATGTATAAGGAGAGTACAGATTTGTTACTAAATTTGAATGATAATGATAATTATATCTCTCGATATCTAAAGGACAAAATAGTGAACAAAGAAAGTCTTTATGCTAAAAATGGTAATTGTAGCAATTTGCTTTTTCGAGTTGAAGGTATACTCTATATGCATGCATACAATGCCATAAACTCCAATGTGACCGCTGACCTCACGTGACTACAGTGAGCAGTAATTATACACAACATGTAAACAAAACCTCGTCAACCTTCGTCAAAAGGGAATTTACAGAAATAAATACTTTTTTATATAAAAACTTGAAATATACACCATTTAAAGATCATGACAAGAGTATAAGGTGGCAATATCTAGGGAGTACGTACGTTGAAGATGACATTCATTCATACAGGTTTTTGATGAGTAGTGATATACATATGTATATAGAAATGTTGCTTTGACTATCATGCATTCTATCGGAAACAATTCATGGAAAATGAATGTGATATTATATGAAGAATGAAGCATGCATGCCAAGTCTGCACACTGAAGAAATATCATGCTTGTTTGTTCATGCACAAGAAAACTTGATATGAAACGGATAAGGCATTCATGAATTAGATTCTCATGTATTCTTTCATGGTAACTGATTATGATAGTTGATGAAAAAAATATGATGATTGATATGATAATTTGTAAGACATCCAAAACATTGATGACGGAAAGAATTTTTTATAGGGAGAGGTGTTCGTGAAATCCATGCTTGTTTGAGGTCTTACCAGCAGGCATGTGGGTGATGGTGATCCGATGGAGGTAAAATTAAGAATGCTTACACTCACCACTACCGGTTACTATAACTTCCTTTCCTTCATATTGCCAAGGACCAAATTTCATGGAGCATACTTGTTCATCGAAGGGAAAGTTTGTAACGTCAATGATGCATGAAGTTATATATATGCCAGGCGAAGCCCACATGACTGATCCGTCGTTGTGTACTACTGTGACTTTACCAATCAAATATTCTTTATATTCATCGGCACTGTGGGAAAGCATTAAAAAGTGTATACACAAAATGTCACACATATATTGTTGAAACAAAATTTGGGAATATCAATAACGTGTCCAGTAATGGTTGTTTATGTTTCTACAAACGAAGGTTGCTACACAAACATGGTATCGTAGACTCCACTCCCATTATCGAGAAATTGCGTTAGAAAATGCTACTGTTGAAAGTAAAACTAAAAATCATGTCATTTATGTTGCCAACTATTAGTAAAGTAGCACGGATGGCTTATTGAAATGCTCTTCAATAGGTTTCACATGTGAACAATTAGAATCCGTGGAGTGATCGTTAATTAATGCCATTGTTGCATCATTGAAGTTAGAGGAACTTACATGATCTGCTCAATGTTGCTTACTGTTAGTAAAGTAGCTTGAAAATCGTTTATCGAATTGCTTTTGAATGGGCTTCATATGTTAACATTTAGTAGTCCCAAAGCACTGCTCTTGAATAGGTTTCACATGTTAATACTAAGAAGTCCTAGAACAGCTAGGAATAACTTATCACATAACTTTTTGAGAAAGTTGAAAATTAAATACTATGTCTCAAAACAGTTTCCAGAATTACTTCTTTGCTAGTTTTAAGCTTCTTCCTTTAAACAACTGAAATTAAAAGAAGATAAGTTTTCAAAGACAAGGATTTCCAACCGTATGTCAATGTCTTGCTCCTAACTCAAGATAGTGCTGTTAAAGAAAGTTCTCTTGTCAAAAAGATTTCTAGTTGCCGCTAGGTTACCAAAATGACATGCAACGGTGATATTGCAAAAAGTCTTCTTTTTTCTTTCAAACTCAAGTCCTCGTTCAACCTTGAAATTTGCCTCTTATGAAAATATATATGAGGTATGTTGTCGCTTTTCCTTGAAATGTTGCCGAAAGTAAGGTCACATTTGTAAACTATTGTAATTGTTCTTTTAAGACGTTCACGAGTATATAGAAATACCAAGGATATTCATGTAGTCGTGCCTGGGTGAAATCACACGTTCCCCATTACGCAATGCACCTTTTTTTTTAAATAAAAAATTATGTAAAAATTAGTAACCTGAACAGAACATGCTATTGAGATATGGTTTTAGTAATAACCAGAAAACGTATTCCTTATTTTTGGTTTATGAAATATCAATTTCCTTCAATGGTTAATCCTTTTAAAGTCAGCAGCCAGTTCTGAGGATTAATAGTTATGGGTGTACAAATTAGTTGGAATATCATTCTTGCCATTTTGCTGTCTCTGGAAAGCTGACACTTGTTCACCTTGACTAAGATAAATATTGAAAGATGACGGTAATTATTTGTGAAGGTACTAGATTGCTAGATCATTGACACAACAAGGTGACATTAAACACACTTATGTTGAGAGAAACAAATGCATTTCATCAAGTTCAAAATGAATAGCCGAGTAATGAAAACCATGAGAGTTATAATACCAGTTTTAAATTCTGCCAACACAGTCTTAGTGGTTCTAAAACATACGAAAGGCAAGGTAGATGCAAGATTGATCAGAAACGAGCGACATGGAAGTACAAAGTGTTCTTTAGTTAAAAAAAAAATCAAATTCAATATTCGCCTGAAAATCTGGAGCAGGTGTCAGAGTGGAACTTAATGAGAATCTTGCATTCTCAAACATAAGTGTAATTTGCAAAGCATCAGCTTCTGGTTTTGAAGATGCATGTTGAGTCTTGCTAGTTGCTGGCATCAATATTTCCTTACTTATTGTACAATACCACGTCAGGCATCCACATCTTCTCTGAAGGTACTTTGAAATTATCTATCCCATTGTAGTCGGCGGGGTTCCACTGGAGGTATTCGTCTATCCATTCCTGTCAGGAGAAGAATCAACAGTTAGCTTTACATGGTTTTGTCGGAAGTGAATAGCTGTGATTGGCATTTCGTAAACCAACATTAAGTGGATACTACTCTTCTGCAAAGTTGATACAACTCTTCTGCATTTGGTAAAAAATAGCGACTTAAAAATACATGACAGACAGGGTTAGACAGTTTTGTGTCTATTGCAAAACATACTGCATTTAAAGGAAAATAAAATGTAATGTACAGACACTGCTAAGATGGAATTAACATAACTGCATCATTGCATCCATCCCAATTGAAACTGGTCTTTTTTATTTCAAATCTCTGCTTAACTTGAAAAAGTGGGCTTAACGCAAGAACATGCCACAGAAGGAAAGTGACCGTTCACCTTTTGACAATTACAGTATTATAATATGTTCAACAAAGTTATCGTGATGTCCCTACAGCAACTTAATCCGATCCTGTCATCGCCTAGCTCCTTTAGGAATTACCTGCATACTTTAAGACTGCAGTGGTTATGACAGGCAAGGACAGGAGTGATATCTTTTTTTTGGGGGGGGATGTCTTTCTCATTTCAAAGACGAGAGGCTCTCTCCCTCCTTAATAAAGATTGAACAGTATCTGGCTGAAACAGCCAAGAAAATAAAATATGAGAATTGTCGGACTTTTCATACAGGTAAGCTAACAAGTTCTTATTATTCAATCTTACTTGACGACTTCCTGCCACTACATCAAATCTGAGTTAAAGAAAACTTAAATTTATGCAAATGAACTCCAACTAGGGAAACGGTATGCATTTAAAACATTTTTACCTTACATTTTTTTCTAAGTTGTAAGAGAATATATGCTTTAAAATGTAGATATTTCAAATAACTATTTTGGAACTCTTCAATTTGCTATTCGTCTCTGTTTGAATTTTTCCACAGCTTTTGTAAATACATCCAACTCCAAGACTAAGTCATCCTCACAGGAGGGGATTGTATGGGACTGCAAGTCTCTATCAACAAAGCATTGTCAAGAGGATTGGATTTCTTCCTGGTCTGAACCTGGGCAAGGTAACTACGGGCATAACAAAATTATTCGTACAGATAAAAGTCGCAAGCTGCCAGAACAAAGCGTTCACATGCTCTCGGACTTCTTTTGATAGATGTGATAGGCCTATCTACACATTTAGAGATAATTTTTTTATTCTAGTGGAACAATGAACGGCCAGGCCATATATCTGATGATTTTACTTGCCTCAAGCTTAGTGTATCACAATTATACATCTACAAGTTCAAAATTAGTGTAAATTGTTTCCAGATTTCACATGATTATGGCATTTTCCCGAACCCTCTATCATATAAATATAACGCTATCACCCTTCGGGATTGAGTTACTAGCCAAGAATTTTCCAGGATATCTTCTCACCTGCATGTGATTTTCTTCCTTTACAATAGGTTTCCTGAACATAATTGCATTTGATTACAGAACAACAGGTTTTTTCAGTTTCATGGTAGTTTTAGAATGTGTTTGCTTTTAACACCCAATCAAATTCCCAAAGCAACTACATATTACAACTCGCCTCCTAACATCCATCGGATTTTTTTTTAACAATACGAGTTTCATTACACAGTATTGGTTGCTGTTTTACGCCCCCACCCCCCCCCCCCCACACCGATAAGTGTACATTTAGAGTGACGAGGAAAAGTAAGCTAGACTGAGAAACTATTTGATGATATTAAATGATTCCTGGCAATGTTCTTTAATGGGATTTAATTTTCATGGATTTGTGTGGTCGAATGACGCCACCCGGTCAGTCAAATGGTCTTCAACGGTATCGAAAGAGAAATACACAATGAAAACTATGCAGCCTCTTTAATTACGATAATGGCTTGCCGTATACGCTTGGCGTTGCCGCAGTAGCTGAGCGTGTTATTTAATCATCTTTTCCAAACGATTGATGTCGATTTTACCCAAAGGACTGAAAGCAATTATATTCAAGGCAAGATAAAAAAGGTTTCCTTAGAACACATCAAAAAACGTAATTGTTTATATTTTTCTTTATCAATAACAAGAATTCTCTGTTCTTATATAGAGAACTATAAATTAATTTAAAAAGTAGTGAAAATATTATACGCAAGGGACAGGAATACGATACTTTCATTGGTTTCATTTTCCTAAAAGAGATAAAACACTAAAGAACTTGCTAGTAAATTTACGTTTTGCTTAGACTTTTGTATATGTTTACGTACTTATTATATAGTAGGGAGTAAGGCAAACTATGTAAACGTCCCTGACAAAATATTTTCTAACATTTGTGCTGTAAAGTTATCCAAATGAGCTGTAATGTGAGAAACAAAGTTTCCAGCAGCGGTAGAATGAAGGAGAAATTAAGAAAAATTGTATGCATCTTTATACGGTTCAATGAAGGAACCATACGAGCAATGTAAGATGATGTTTATAACATTTACTATTGCAAACCTTTGTGCAGCGTCTCAAGTACCAAAGGTATCGATGTAATGGGAACGTACATAGTAAATGCATGAAATTATACATTTACCTGCATCCAGTTCTAACAGAGAACGATGACTTGAATAATTGAACAAGTACTTAAATAAAAGTGTGAATTGTATGTAATTTCATAAATGGACTTACCAAGGTCAACCACGCATTAACTTGCAGTGTCTGCATTCGCTCATCCTATCAATAAAGAAATACAAAGACAGTTACACATAGCCCGAAGCATAACAGATTGTGTTCTGTTAATTAGCACAATTTTGAGTACTCTGAAGGAATAAGTACCCATAAAAAAGAAAGAAAAAATAATAAAACCTATCTATTCCAATAGTACCTTGGACAAACCGATTGTCCAATAAAACGACTGACCTTAAGACTACAGGTCTCAATGCAATCGGATGAAAATGAAAATTTTACGGTTCCCTAAAGTAGCACACATTGATTAAGGAGTATAATCCATTTCGATCAACAAGGACAGTTATTTTTTCTTGATTTTTTTTTTTCATTTTCTAAAAGTCTTAGTGAGATTCTCTATCCAAGGTCAACCTGACAGTATACAAAAGGGAATATATCATGTGCAATTCGCCGGAAGCGTTTTACTGATTAAGAGTTATCTCTCAGCCTTCCCACGCACTTTAGATGCTCGTGTAATTTTGACTCATTTTTGGGTCTGCCATAGTACCTGTTTCAGACCCACTTAATGCTATTATTCACCATCACTGGAATTACACACAGGCTTGAATGCTCGATAAACGTAATTAAAATTGAGTGCATTGACTTAAAGTTTGTAAATTCATGCGTTGCAGATGTATCTTGGAGCTTTCCGTGTTTGTTTAAGGGTACAGTTAGTGGTAGATCCTAAAGATTAAGGACTGTGTGTACATATAGATAAATATCTTCTTCCATTCACAACAAATAAAGACTTTGCTGATCTGTATACGTTGACATGGGGTGGTGTCACTGATATTTATAGTGAATTCGTTGTTGTGATAAATGTTGCTATAAGATCAGGGATAGGCCTAAACAACAGCCCGGACAAAGCAAAAGGTGGACAGTCCTCCTTCGATTCACCGACTGTCTAAATAAGACAGATCAAATCAAGTGATACAGAAATATGGAAATGAACATATTTCAGTTGTTTACAGTTCACTACGAACAGCTTTTCTTTTGTCTGTGTTTTTGATTAATTACCATATTATGTTCGTCGTAAGGTTTGAGGGCGGCAAGGAATCCAGCGAGTGGTTGGGTTACCCCGAACCGCCTGTATGCATAAGCCGTACTTTGTCGTATACTAATCACGTCATAGCCAAATCGATACCCTTTACGACACAAGTACATTGATCGAAGCACTGCATCCACAACGACCATGTCAGCGAAGTATAAGAAAGAAGTACGTTGATGTCCTAGTTGCTATTACGTCAGAGTGGGGGAATAAATGTTACACAATATCTTTGGGACATTAAGCCATAAGCAAGACCTGCAGTTTGGTAATCTGGAATTATCATGTGACCTGTTTTTTGTTTCCTTTGCAACAATTTCACTTCTACAATAATCATATAACAGATACTTGTAAGAGTTTGATTTACATTATTTACAGTCCAATTATATCAAAGTTTCAGTACAGGCAAAATTTATATGTTTGTGAATGTTTTGCAATCATATCAGTTTCCAAGCTGGGTGGCCTCGGTGCATCCCCTCAACAAGAATAAAAATTGAGCAGTCCTTGAAAAAAAAAAGGTAGAAAAAAAGACAAACATACAAAAATGGAAAGGTAAACATGTAATCCGGTACATTTAAATATAGAATGTTAATATGCAGAACCTAAAACAGACTAATGTATGACATATAACTATTTTCTGTGTTTTAAACGTATTTCGTAAATCCAAAAGGGTTTCCAAGAGCTGAAAGCTGATTTGACGAAAAGGTAAAAAGGTTTGAGGTCAAGATGACGACTACATCAGATTCCATTGGAATAACGAACATTATAAAGCACAATGTCCTAGTTTTCTTATCAGACCATTGTTACTATTTTACTGTATCTTGCAACCTATTGTTGAATGGACCTATTTCTGATATCAACACTGGACACATGTGTACAACGCTAGTCACATGTGTACTGTGCCCAGTAACCGTAGTCTAAAAGTTAGCATATTAAGTTAATCCCTTGCTCCTAGCTTGCTCCTAACTATGTTGGTAGCATCATGCCTTATATCAATTTTCTGCCTACGTGAATATTATCACTAACTGAGTTGGTAATGAAAATGAATAACTTATGAAATTAGTAATAGGGTTCCCCGACCATTTTCAGTAACGTGAACTATGAAATTGGAAAGTGTATATGCCAACTTTTCAAATTAGAAGGCCACGCTGTGAGCTTTTAAGTTTGTCTCTGAAATGATTCCAAAGAGATAGTCGGAGGATGTGGCTTATCTTGTTATCTTTAAAGCATTTTGTATTATATTGTATTGTGCTGTGTAGTGTTGTATTGTAATACATCGAAAATTGCACTGTATGTGTAAAATATTTGCAAAGTACTCCAACGATAATGTACAGCACTTTGGGCAACAAAATGATAGCAAAATGTTATTCATTTCCATGCATGTTTGGTTATTGAATGAATTGAACGTGAACGTTTGGAAATCAAACAAGTTTCACAGCTATCAACGCATCAAATGTGAAAACAGGTAATATGACTATCGATTATAGTGTACGGTATTAATTAGAGAAAGGAGAGCAGCTTTAAGAAAATATCTACACTATTACACTATCTATCGAGGAGAAACGTCTTCAACACAGCACCACTGATAAATACACATTTGTTCTTGTTTATTATGTTTGTGGGTGTTAGCAAAGGATGATTGTTTCAGTTGAGCAGCTTTTGGATCCACAGTGGTGTCGTATTGCCTAATACCACGTGAAAACGATAATACAATGTGACACTTTCTGGTGTCACTAACTTGAAGTGTTTCGTGACTACTCGTCTAGAGCACAACTTGCGTCGTCTACAAATGACTCCAATGTCACCCTGATATCAGTCGCATAAGGTTTGAATCCTTTTCCCGTTCCCCTTTCATATTTCATCAACATAACTGCCATACTTTCCATGAAATGATATGCACCAAGTGTCTTATTTCCATAACTTTCGAGACGATATGTGAGGTAATTATAACTTTCCGTTTAAAATGATTTTTACTTCATATGCCTGTAGTTTACTTTGTAAATATCGTTGTGATGTAGACACAGACTTTTAGCTGCAGCATATGGCTTAAACGTAGTGTTTTCATACTCGTTTGATTAACTGCTGACGATATGATTAGTAGGAACGTTTTTTCCTAAAAATGCAACATCAGTGATTCATTTCGCTCTTCATTACCTTTTCAAATCCGTAATGTCTTCGGCTAATAAACAGTAGCGACACGTTACAAAGGCACAGTATGTAACAAGCTCTCAAGCTAAAACTGGTGTAGGATTTCATAGGTAAGTTCCACGCTTCATTTAAATTTGCATGTCGGATGATATTCCATGAATTAATCAACTGCAACCTTTCCACGTGAGATGGATCCTCTGGTTACGACTTACGAACTATCGGACTATCCGGGGTAACGTTGCAATAAAATAACCTTGCATTAAACAAAAATTGTATGCTTTTCAAACTTACTTCTCATAACCGATAACAGTGAGATGTTTTTAAGCAGCGCAAACCAATAACAGTGTCACTATCAACCATCCAAGAGGAGATTCATGTCGCTCGGAGAGTCGAGTTTTCGTGAAACGGAACACCTTTTACGTCCAAACAAACCTACGAGTAACAGTTGACAGTTGTTTTGGGGTGGGCCTCTTCCTACCAAGATAACTTGAAGGCTACGATCGATACCTTCTAAACAACGACCATGCTAACAACGTTAAAGTGATTTTCAAGTAGTTTGTGGTCATTTCGTATTACACGATGTGGCAGAATTTTAGTGTATATCATGTTAACGTAAACAAGGATGTCATTGAAACTATGAGAACGGCAAATATAAATCAAATGGACACTAACTATCTGCTGATCTTGCGGAGAGTTTTATTTCATGGTATTATTTAAGAACCTGGGACGAAATAACTAGTTTCATCCGGGTTGTAAAACATACGTGTAGTGTAACCTGTATTCAGTCATTTCATGGAAACATGAGAGTGGTTATTATAACCATTTAAGAACTGTTGACATAAAATTTGGTCCCAGTTGATAAACACAGCCATATTGACTGGAATAGCAATTCCGCATACATACAAATACAAACATTGACGTCATATAATTTATTCTAAAACAAATGTACTTACTTCATTTAAAAAATGTTTCAAGGCTCTCTGGAAACCACTGTATATACACACAGTGCACACAGTGCTATGCTGTGTATATATACACAATGCTCTAGGAACGTGTACATAGCACTGCTGCAACTTCTCATCACATACATTGAAATTAATATTACATGGCATTTATGATAACTAGAAAAAGATCGGTTGTGATTGAGAAATTTGGTTCTGTTACAAAAGTGATCCATTAACAATTGCAGATCTAATGTACACAATTCTATAAGTACTTGTATAGTACGCACATTACATATAACTCCACCTGTTTGCAAACACAAGAGGAACCAAGAGGCACGGAATCTTCAGGGAATTGTGTTATTTACTTTCATTCAAATCTCCTTCTTGAGTTCTAAGTTTTACTTCACGAACATGTCCTTACTCTATCTTTCGTGAAAAGATATTACCTCCAGACTTAACCTTGTAATGTAATACATTGGATTCCTTTGAGTTTAAATCTAGTTTCGAGATTTGTCTTTCCTAACTCGTGGACATCTTCTACTGCAAATCGGATGCCTTATGCTTGCCTGGCTGTAAACTTTGCACGAGTCAATCTTCACGCTAAACTCAGCCCCAATTTCAGCAGGTGCATAAGTTCATGTTGCTGACGGGCTCAACAAATTGAATTTCCGCTGGTCTGTGAGTCTTGAGTGTGCTTTTAGGCCTTACAAGCTACTCGTAATGTCTCTAGATGGTCTCCAAAGTGAGACAGGCTAAGATCTATCTGAGACTGGGGAGAATCAAACACACTTACATGCTTGATGAATGCATAGTCAAAAGAACAAAGCAAAAATGGCTATTATGGTTATTTATAACTATACGCTGCCCCTTTTGATGATGAACTAGTTCACCGTTGCCAAAGACTTTTTTAAATAGTGTTACAGAGAAGGAGAAAGTTTCGAGTGCAATCGCACATTGCAGTCTAATTTGAATTTATGACAATATCTTCAAGAACTGAAAGGAAAGTGAGCTATACTTCGCACAGTAGTTGAAAATTGTTTGATGCACCACTGCCCAGTAATATGTCCGACGTCACCAAACGATTCTTCCAGCCACTACAGTCTATAAATCACCACAAAACGATGCCGCCTGTAGTTACGATCATTAACACCATATTAGCTAAAATGTATCAAATTTAATTGTTGATACGAAGGCCCTGCGATAGTGGTCAAAATCGCCTTCGATGATAAACCATGGATTTTTATTGAAAAAGAAATGGCGGAAAACCACTTTCCTGAAGCTTTCATTCCGATTGGTATAGTGTGTAATAGATACTTGTGTTTGGTACCGAGTTTGGCATGTGTCGATGGCACTCTAGAAACCCATTATGAGTAAGTTAAAACCCACTATGCATGAGTTACGATTTACATCTAGCTAGTTCTGAGCAGGAGATCCAAGCTTCTTCCGCAGGTCATAAAATATGTTGAATGGCTCTTGTTGTTGCTATGCTTTCATTCTTATGGTTTCAGTTTGATTTGGTTAGTGTACTTTTCCTCGTAGCCTAACAGACGGCTTTCTTGGAAACCAACATACATGTTGGTAACATACCAAAACTTAATTTTTAACCTTTGCAATACTGCAATGGACCAAATTCAAACAATTAGTCACAGTGGATATCAGAGGGCACTAGTGTGTTTCAGTGGTGAGTGTGTGAATTAAAATAGTGTTCTAAGTAAGTATAAATGTTACGTAAAATGTAAACTTCTGAAATGCATTCCCAAGAAAACCCTTAAAATTGTAACCATTGAGGCAGTGCTAGATATTTATCATAAATGAATAATATTTGTCTTGTTCTATAAAACAATTAAGCTTTTTTCTGGGAAACCTGCTGCATGACTTGGAATAAGAATGTATCAATGCCTGCTTGATTATTTGAAATATTATAATCAATCCAATGCAGTCCAGTGCATTCTGTTCCTTGGTTACCAAAATCAAGTTCACTTTTTGTACTTTCTATTTCATTTGCACAGTAATAACAATAAAATCGATTTGAAACTAGAGATCGAAACTTTGGTAAATTTGTTCCACACTGATTCAACCAGGGATTAAAAATAACAATATTGTTGCCCCAGGATTCATGTGTACTGATGCGCATGTATAAACTTCTTGATTGGGCCAGCTATAACGGTACTGTAGAACACTATACAGTCGTGTAAAGGTGTAACTGCACTTTTGTATAACTGGTCTGTTGTGGACGATTGATACACTGTTGACACATTCTGCCTTTGTTTTCCCTTGTAAGAATTTTTTATATCCAATTTGAAAAGAAATTTCTCTTGTAGATGTTGTGTTTAATGTGTACATACATTTGGAATTTTGCATACTGTTGTTCAGCTGGATACAGCTATCATGCAGAAATGGTGTTTTGGGGTTTATTTACATGTTTACTTACATTATGGTCTGCAGCTCCACTTCAGTAAACGTTGGTATGGTCCTTACGTTAAAAAAGTTGGTGCGGATCTTTGCATGTATATATATAAATATATATATGAACTTAAGAAGAGCGACAAATTTCAGTGACATGATACTATATTTCAGTCCACTCACGGAACCACCTTCAGGCAGAATGTAATAATTATACAAAGGAGACAAAAAGGTGAAAGCAAACGAACAAGGTGAATGAGAGAAAAGAGAAGCACAATTGAAAAGAAATACAGTGCATGTAGTCAGAATAGCTCCAGTGAATGGATGGCAATGTTACCGTTCAGGGATAATTATTACTCTTATTATATACTTTTATTATTTTATACATGTATATTATTAATATTAATACTTAAATCAGTGTCATCGTTGCGGCAGCGAAATTTCCGTCCATTGATGGTACTGGTGAAGTGTGAAAATGGCTGCAGACTATGAATGAATACACAGCTGACACCTTTTGCTGCTCATGGATGATCCTTGATCTTCCCTCGACATAGGATTTTGCCGAGGTTGTCAAAAAGTGAGGATGGGTGGAAGTTGGAAAACTTCCCGTATGCGTTCTGAAGCATGTAGAACCGTTAAGAAGTTCTTCAGAATAGATTTGATGTCCGGTAGATTTGGGTGATAAAGGACCGTAAAGTAAATCTTACGGTCGTTATTGTGGACTGTTTTCGGTGGACTAACATATTAAGTAGCTGTCGCGCGTTCAATTTGAGGAATAACACGTCTTCGTCCGTCTCCTCTTCTCGTCAGGTAACCCTCCAGTTTCCTGCAGCGTTTGGCATCTGTATCAGGATCACTACAAATCCTAAAAATATGGAGTGCTTGACTTTCAGCTAAGGTCCGCTTACAGTGGTGGGGTGGCAACTGTCATTGTGTAGAAGTTGGTGAGTGTCGATAAGTTTAGTGTAGAGGTCTGTAGCAATCGATCTGTTTTAATTACCAGAAATAGTGACATCGAAGAAGTTCACGCTCCGCGTTGAGTAGTCGCTATTCACTGTATGGCAGGACATAACGAATTGAGAAATCCGAAGAACTGAAGCACTTTCTTCTCTCCCATCGTTTCTCCTTCTTCTCTCCGGCCGTAGGACATTTAACGTGGCTAGTGTACTGCTTGTTTTTTTTTTTCGTGAAATATCATATCAATTAATGAAGTGCCAACACATATATTGCACTCTTGATAATATATACTACCTTCAAGACTAAGTGTTATATTACACATCAACTCACGATTCGTTGCATGTCCTTCACAATAAGGATATAATAACAGTTTTAATAATGCATGATTTAAATCCCTTTGTAAATACGAAGGGGAAAAATCAATAATACATTCGCCACGAATGAGACAACGTATCATTTCCTGAAGAGATTAAACTTGACCACCTTCTTTGAAAATCGTGGACACATGTCAGTATGACAGATCGAAATATTTGCCTTGGGGGTATTGTTACCTAAATTCACGAAAATAAATATTCTTACATTTAGGATAAACAATACAAAACAAGAGGGCAATCCACGGAGTTGCTATCTCATCGCCAACATGCATTGATTTCAATACAGGGCCTGCATATGGGCCTACAAATTTTGGGGCAAAATTGGCATTTTTTTCTTAAAAATTAGCAAATATCACTCTCTCTACTACAAATTGATATATCTTGAAATATTTCATTCTCAGGTAAGTTTTTGCCAAATTTTGCATTAAATGCTCAAACACTTCTCAAGATATGCTGGAAATAGCAATTTTGGGGCAAAATTTGCTTTTCTTTTCTCAAAAATCAGCAAATTTGACTTCATTTACCATACAACTAATACATCTTGGACATACTGGCATCATGCACAACCTTACCAAGTTTAAACTTAATCGTTCATATACTTTTCAAACTATTCTGGAAAAACCACAATTTGGACAGGTCCGAACGCACGCACACGCACTCACGCACACACATTGGCAGGCATGGACACATTTTCATTTACACCGCCCAACAGGACCCTCCTGTGCCCATGGTCAATCTACCATGGGGTACCCCTGGGGTGTCGCTACTCATCCACTCCAGGCGTTTCCATGGGAACCGTTGTCCTATGGGTGCACAGTACAATATAGAGCTCCACTAGCCAAGTGACTAAAATATCTCATTTTAGCCCCTATAGGGCCATGAGATGATAAAAGGAGAACAAAATTAGGAAGTATAAAAGTTTGGTTTTGTAACCTTTGAAGATAAAGTGTATTAATGTATCGTTGATAACTATACCCATACTGAGATAAAAGTATACATTATGGTCTTTATTTAATTTTGACATTGTATGATAAAACAAATCACACAAAAAGTACCTACATAACATCACAGGGGCTAAACTTTCCATCTTATGTGTTGCAGATGACATAATGTGGGTGTTTATCAAATGTGGGTACTCTCTTTTCCGGGCTACATCTCAAACCAATAAAGTATCCCTATCAGAGGAGTGAAAGACACATTTTCTTCGATTCTCTCCTGTGAACTCTTAATTGGTTCCACCATTACTGTGCTATGTCTTTACGTGTAGATAATTTAATTTGTTATTTTCATTTACAGTGAACTTGATATGTTTCGTTTGAATGAATACAAGTAAAATCCCTCGGCTACGATACCCGAGAAAGGAGAATATCAACGAAGCAGAACTAAGACGTGGAGCAGCACCTAAAAGGCGAGACCATGACAAAAAACATAAAGAAAGAGAAGAGGGTCACCAAAAAGAAAAGGAGAAACACAATCATGAGGGGCCTCCATAAAAACAAACTGGAAACAAAGGGAAAGCAAAAAGAAAAGAAGGGGACAGAGAAAAGATGCAAGCGTAGAGAAAACTAACAGAGAGAAAAATGGAGACAGGATAGGGCTCATTGCCTACGTTTTCTTATCTGATGGTCCTAGCTTTAGCAGCCGTCACCTGAGTTAAGACCGAGCGGGGGCAGTATTTGAAGCTTCCAGATCCACTCTCGTTCCTTCCTGTTTAGAATTTGATCTAGATTGTGAGCTTTCTTGCCGTAGGCACCATGTTGTTGGCCGGTAGATGTTGAACGGTGTCTAGTATATGGAAGTGGAACAGGTCAGGAGAATGCTCATGGAGACGTTCGTGCAGGGTGACGGTATCTGCTCTTTCATTTGAACCGTCGACGAATTTTCATAGGTCACTGCGATGGTCATTCATGCGAAGCATTAAATTGATCGTTTGTCCCACGTATTGACGTTTGCAGACGGGAAAAATGATGGCATAAACGACCCATTTGGCATTACAGTCAGTGTCATTCTTGCGGCAGCGATATTTCCCTCCATTACTGCTACTGGAGATGTGTGAAAATGATTGCAGACGAATACAAAACTGACACCTTTTATCTGCTCATGGATGATCCTTGATCTTCGTTCGACATAGGATTTTGTCGACTTTTAGAGGTTGTCGAAAATTGAGGATGGGTGAAAGTGGGAAAACTTCCCGTATGCGTTCTGAAGTATTTAGAACCGGTAAGAAGTTCGTCAGAAAGATTTGATGTCCGGTAGATTTGGGTGATAAAGGTCGGTAAAGAAAATCTTACGGTCGTTATTGTGGACTGTTTCCGGTGGACTGGTATAAGTAGCCTTCACGCGTTCAATTTGCTGAATAATGCGTCTTCATCCGTGTCCTCTTCTCGTCAGGTAACCCTCCAGTTTCCTGTAGCGTTTTGCATCCGTATTAAGATCACTACAAATCCTCATAATACGGAGTGTTTGGCTTTAAAGCTAAGGTCCGCTTACAGTGGTGGGGTGGCAAATGTCATTGTGTAGAAGTTGGTGAGTGTCGATAGGTTTAGTGCAGAGGTCTGTGGCAATCGATCTGTTTTAATTACCAGAAATAGTGACATCGAGGAAGTTCACGCTCCGCGTTGAGTAGTCGCTACTCACTGTATGGCAGGACATAACGAATTGAGAAATCTGAAGAACTGAAGCACTTTCTCCTCTCCCGTCGTTCCTCCTTCTTCTCTCCGGCCGTAGGATATTTAACGGGGCTAGTGTAGTGCTTGGTTTTTCGTATATATGTATATATATATATATATATGTATGTGAAATATCATATCAACGAATGAAGTGCCAACACATATATTGCACTCTTAATAATATATACTACCTTCAAGACTAAATATGATACTACACATCAACTCACGATTCGTTGCCTGTCCTTCACAACAAGGATATAATAACAGTTTTAATAATGCATGATTTAAATCCCTTTGTAAATACGAAGGGGAAAAATCAATAATACATTCGCCACGAATGAGACAACGTATCATTTCCTGAAGAGATTAAACTTGACCACCTTCCTTGAAAATCGTGGACACATGTCAGTATAACAGATCGAAATATTTGCCGTGGGGATATTGTTACCTAAATTCACGAAAATAAATATTCTTACATTTAGGATAAACACTACAAAATAAAAAGAGTACAAAATTAGGAAGTAAAAAAGCTTGGTTTTGTAACCTTTGAAGATAAAATGTATTAATGTATCATTGATAACTATGCCTATAGAGAGATTAAAGTTTACATTATGGTCTTTATTTAATTTTGACGATAAAAATCACACAAATAGTACCTACATAGCATCACATAGCATCTTTTGTGTTGCAGATGATATACTATGGTTGTTTATTAAATGTGGGTACTCTCTTTTCCGTATTTTATCCCTATCAGAGGAGTGAAAGACACATTTAATTTAATTCTTTCCTGTGGACTCTTTTGGTTCCACCATTACTGTGCTATGTCTTTACGTGCAGATAATTTAATTTGTCATTTTCATTAACAGTGAACTTAACATGTTTCGTTTGTTACCACAAATGATAGATTTAAGAAACTTTGTTTCTTGATTTGCAACACATTTTTTTTTCAAAAATATCACTGAAAGGTTTATGTTCGTTAAATCAACACAACTTAAATACGCAACCGTAACATATGGGTCATATCCTGACAATAGAACTGTACAGCAGCAAGGTTTAATTTGGTCGCACACCTAAACCACTGGAATTTCATTTTGTTCTTCTCCATTTCTCTTATCTATATTTGTAAACAAAGAACACATTTTCATGGTTTACATGATACAAGCGGGAAGACAGAGATATGCTCCACAAAGAGTCAAACTCGTTCATCATTGGCGATTATGCAACGTATTATATTCTACAGCTTAAACAGTCAAGTTTAACCTTGCAAAGCCCTCATGTTTGGACACTTTGTTTACACAGATTCCACCATAAAATTGCTTTAATGAGGGTCTCGATTTCCTTCAAATGTCAACAGAGTAACAATTTGGACTTGACCTAATTGCTGTTTTAGTACAGAAGAAACACGTTTCGGAGATAGGGTGTGCGACTCCAATAACAATTCTCTCTGTGCATCGTCGAATGGATCGATTGCTTGAGAAAAGATCAATGAAGTATACTGATAACAAACACTCGCAAAGACCTACAATTCCCACACATCTTAATATTTATTTTATCCAAGCACGGTGACAGATTGGGGCCAACAGAGATGTTGTTAATTTCACTAGCGTTAGACCGATAGAATAAATGCTAAAGCAAAATAGTTCGGTATGAGCCATCCCACTCGACAACAGTGAAAGAAGATTTGGTTAGCATATCAATAACCAATTTGTAATTTTGCAATGCCAACCAAGAAAAATTACAGCTTTCTATTCTTCTAGTTTTGCAACCTTGAAAGTGATGACATGACGTCTTCTCATGCCGGTGTAGAAAGAAATGTGCCGTAGATGATGTGTTTTAACATTTTCATTCCCTCCCCCCCTCCCAAAATGTTAACATTTATGGTAATGTATACATTTAGTTCTTTCCACAGCTAACATTCCACATAGCTGGTGATTTGACAAAAAAAAAAAAAAAAACGTGTACTTTATTTTGCTACTTAAGTACACTCATCTATACCCTAAAGTACTTGTTAAACATTACAAATTATCTTTACATTACATCTACAGCTATTTAACAATTTCAACGGTACTTCACAATTACTGCATGATTAAATTTCTGTCAACAAACCTCTCGTAACTACATCTAACACATTTGTACCAACTTTATTTGATAGAAGTGAACTGGAACAATGAACCAAGTTTCTCAAGTTGCAAAGTGTGGAATCGAACATACAAGCAACTGCTTTGACTACAGTACATTTTCATTTTACTGTGTCTTAACGCACTATGTACGTCACTACGGTGCGTCATTCCCGAACGTCACTACCGTTGACAATACCTGCTACAGTATCTATAAAGGGCCCATACTTTCTGCATAAGCAGCACGTCGTCTCACAGGAACTATCTATCGTAAATTCATTTTTAACTCTTTAACTTTCAGTCCGATCTTGTCCGATATTTAAACCATTGGCAAATCCTAAGGTAGCTTTGAAACTCAGAGATACTTATGTAAGCATCACGTTGTCTTATCATGGAACTCGGTGGTCTTACAAGCACGTTCATCAATATTTCCACTTTTTGTATTCAGTTACTTTAATAACAATAAGTTGGGAGAATCACGTGATGCAATCTCTCGGTAAACTATTAATGCGACATTAGAATTACTGACTCCCACAGTGTTTTGACTTATCTAATAGGCCTACACACAGGATCAAAACATTCGAAACATACTTCATCGAGCCATGAGCGATAGTCATTTATGAATTGTCCTGAAAGTAGAGGTGAACTAATATTCAATTTTTCTGCCATACTTCAGTCGGATTTCGAGTTAGGTGAGAAATTTATCAAGGCATCGACATCAAGAGGACGATTTTGTTTACGTGATATCGAAACACGACACCAGTTTGTATATATGTTCAGAATATATAACGTGTAGCCTCTCTTTTGATCGATATATACATGAAACAGTGGTCAAAGTGAAATATAGTCAAAGCTATAGTTGAACTTGCTTTTCATTGGCTGACGATTATCCAGGTTTTAAAACTATGTAGAAGACATACAGCAGCCAAGGATATATTCGTAAAACTACAGTTCAATTACACTGTACTGAAAAATGCTACAAATTCTCTTGTTAAAAAGGAAGCTGTAAGTAATATATATATTTACTTACATAGTCTGTGTAACCAGTTTACCTTGATATCCGGCACCAACGAACAATTAAAAGTTGCCATGCAGGTATTGAACTTTTTTGTGAAGTTAATTTATGTTCCTTCTTGTATATGTATGTATATGTTTAATGTAGATGTCCAATATTCGAAAATATCTTCTTTTTTTTTCAGTCGTTTATAACTTCAGTCTGGTTTTTACATTACATCCGGATATTTGCAGAGTCATCAGGTGTTTAAAACACAGTGAGAGAATTTGATAACATTATATATGATATGTATCCTTACGTTTATTATACTGTTCAGCGATCACCAGAGAACAGCTCTTGTTTGACGTTTATATACTAAAAATGAAGAGTTACTTGTAACTTCTCTTGACGGTTAACGTTTTTGAAAGCTTTGTTTGATGAACACATAGAGAGACAATGTTATTGTTAAAGAAACCTCCTGATGGTGTAGCTTAAAAAAATCAGGGGAAAGATGTAATACCTCTTACTATCCTCGAAAGGGAAACTAATTGTCAGAAAAAAAAAAAAAAAAAAACACTGACGTTATAATATCTGGGAGACGTGACATTCACTCTAGTGTGTGAAGTGTCTTGACACCTTATACTGACTTTGATTCGAAGTTAGTCAGAAATACGTGGGAACGTGGAAAGCTTTTGATAAAAGTTTCAAATCAGTTTCCAGTACCTTACTAGACGTAACGACAGCTCGGAATATCCTCATCAAATATGTATAGGACTCGGGTAAAAGGTTTAAATGTATTGAGTTCTCTCTACGAAACCTTGTACTTTCTGCACATATATCAATATAATCTTTAATCCTTTCCGCACGATCTATCAAACAGTAACTGTGATTGGTATAGTGGTATGTTGGTGATTGCAAATTTTTAATATAATACTGATTTCGAAACAAATAGCGTGCTGTGTCATTGTATTAGAACAACATGTTTTTACCATATACAGTGAGTATTCGTTGCATAATAACTCTGCTTTAAACTCCATAAAAGACCACGTGCCGGACATGCCTAATAAATTCGAATACGTTAGAAGGACATGCGACCTAGCTCATGTTCTAAAGCATTATCTTTAGAGCGAATACAGTTTCGAAAGACCCATGTACGCACAACTGGAGAATCGTCTCCATCCGCTTAATATGTAGTTGTGTCGTAGACTTCAGGTATTAATTACGCAAACTTGTTCCGTAAGGTAGAAACATGTGCGCCTCAGGGTATTCAATGTTTTCCCTTCAGAGACTTCTGCATTCCATTTTGATGGTGACAATTTTTATGACATTGGAGGTAGTTTGCTCAGAAAGTCAATGCAACCTTTCCGAAAATGGGTTACTAGTTTTTGTCTGTCTCAAGGGTTCTTTATCTTTTAATTAAAAGCAAATCCGAATATAGATCTCTGTCGATGCTAGTTCTCTTCCTATTCAAAGAGTCATCCATGGAAACACAATGATATTGTGAATAACTAAGAAATGGTAAATAGTGATGAGAATTCAGTTTATTGTATTAGTTCCATATACTGCAAGTCTTTTATACACTGTTCTGTAATAACATATTAAGTATATCATAGTAAGTACTGATGTGAAAGTAAAAGACGTGAAAGCAAAAAATCTCAGCTCAGACAATACACTGAGTTGTGGATGTTCTCTCATCGGAACCTTAATTGAGTTGCAGGTATCAAGTCTAATAAGAGAGTTGTTAAAAATTTATTGTAATTGAGCACAATTGTCGTGGTTAGATGTTCATTAATTCTTCCTTATATGAAAAACATATGAAAAAATATATGCAAAAGTAATTTGTAGTGTTGTTGTTATTGATGTAGTGTTGTTGGCATTGATTGATATTGCTTAGAAATAACATTTTTAATTTTCTGGTAATACTTGAAATTAAAGATGTCTTTCTTTTCACCCATTTCTTTTTCACATCATTTATGACATATTATGATATTACTCAAAATCGAATGGATCTGCTGATAACAAACCTTTAACGGGCTATACGCCTTGCAGAAAGAAAAATGAGAAACACACACACACAAATACCAACCAGAAGCGAAAAGGCAACAGCAACATTCATAACAAACGCATTTTAACAAGAATATTCTTCAGTAATGTTTCAAGGCAAAACTCTGTTTGCATTAAAGGACAAAGGTCTTCTTTTTGAGGTTGATCAGATAATTTTCAATCATTTAAACAGCTACTTCATCAACTTCCACTCCGAGGAGAGACGCAGATACTATGCAATCATCTTTTGGTTATAGAATGCTGGGAGGCACTTCATAATGTTTGACATTACATGAAATCAGCAAGCTCACCAACGAAATCGGTAAGTCTAAAATACCAGGGTAATGATGAATTCTGGAAGTGAATAACGTATCGTTGCAAAGATCTCACGTGTGGAAATTTATATCTGAATAGCAAACCATTTAATGTTATCATTATCGTGAAGACAGAGAGGAAGAGAATGTGGTGAATGTATACTTACAAGTTTGATGACTTGGGAGAGAAAGAGTAGTAATCGTACATGGATGACGTCAGAATGGTTCCTGACTGGTCTGACTAAGTTGCTATAATTACCAAACATATTATCTAATAGCCGTTTGTAGTGTTCATCACATCTGCAGACAATGGCCGAGCCTATAGAAGCAAGTAGAAACAAAATATCAATAATCCCCATAATATATTCAAAAAGGTGAGACAAGAAACTAAAAAGACTGTTTCTTTAGTTTACTACACATTAACGATAGTCTAAAACGACCTACAGACACAAGTTAAAAAAATAGTCATGTTATTTATTTGAATGCTAGTATAAATATTTCCACTGTGTCATCTTCCTTAACTTACTCACACTATAAGGGATCACTACAATTACCTGTTAGGTTCCTTTGTACATCCATAACACTGGCTAACTCCTTGAAGGTTTCCTTTCATTTTCTTGAGCTAATAGGCAACATCACATTTACCCTACGCTGAGTAGAGATTGTTTTCTATATTCTTACACAAGAACTATGTTTGCACACCAACAGACTAGAAAAGATTACAAGCTTATCTGGTTCCTTTTTAGTTTTGTCTCTATTCATTGATTGTTTTCTACTTTTCTGTTTTTTATTGTCTATAATGTTTGTACGTAAATTCTGTGAGTATATTTTGTGCGTCCATTTTCTACGCAAATGTCTAATATTTCGTATGAAAATTAAACCTGATAAAGAAACTCAACAAACAAAGAAACAAACAAACAAACTTTAACTGTGATAAGATGAGTGAACCGTGACGCAATGATTAATCAACTGTAACATTAGTCTAACACAAAGCTGTCTTATTGCTTCGTAAAAAAGCTCTCTGCCGAATTTACGTTAGTGTTCACCCTACTGGATGATCAGCTGTTCAGAACACACGATGGTTGAGAGAACCACTTGTAAAGAGTGCAACTTATATAGAGCAGCAACTCATTTAGAGGTAACTATTGCGTTAAAATCGGATAGGAGCAAATGATTTGATTTGTATACTGAATACCTATACATCAGACAAATAATATGTGACAAATATAACCGATACACGAGGCTGTAAGAACCGTCGTGAGATTTGCAATTCCTGTGTAACAAATTGATTGGTGCTTGAATGCATTGCTTACCACGGAATGTCAACGCTATGTTGTGCATTGTAATTATCTACACTGCAATAACTATTTGCATTTTTGACAAGCTTGAGGAAAATTGTAAACACTATATACAGATATCTGTGTGATGATCACGGTCATTGTTTATCTGGATGCTTAACATTTCATGAGATTTACAAATAACTAATTTTAATGGAAGATTGTCCAAATACTTTGATTAGCATTTCAACTTCCTTTCATTCATCACCCAGCCAACCTGGTCACAAGTTGTAATTAATATTCCAGTGCCTTTGCCAACGTATATATTTGACAAGGGAAAAAAAAAGACTTGACTAATTATATAAATTGGTTACAATGTCATGTCGTAAACTGAGAAGTTTAATAATGTGAATTAATGCCTGATGTTTTTTTTTGTTCTTTTTTTTTTTGGTTAAGTTGAACAGGTAAGCGCCACTTGCCAGTGGAATTTTTACTTCATTTACTATAATAGTGACGTCACTTAGGATTCATATAAGGATTCATATTGTGATTACTATATTATATATCATATATCATATTATGATTACTCACTTAGGATACATATTCAAAACACTACAAGGCTCACATATGCATGCTATTGTGGTCTGCATGGGCACCGTCTGTGGGATGTGTAAATTTTTATATAACCAACTGGTGTTATCACATCTAGACCTACACCATGTTTGTTCGGCATTTGGCATTTGTAATACCAGATGCAATTTCTTTGTCAATTTATAGAGAATATAATATCGTATGCTGTGTTAAAGTATATTGCAAAACATTCTTCACATGTTAAAAACAAATTATGCTACCCTCAAAATCAATCAATCAATCAATCAATCAATCAAAAAGTAAAACTTCAGTGTACCTCACAAAGTAGACATTAGCTTACAAAGTCAACCAAGATTAGTTTATGGTGTTGCGACTTAGTAAAAATGCTACAGGCCTTAATCAACCCTACCTCATTCGGAGAACATTCCAAGGTCATGAAACCCTAAGGATGAAGAACTCTTATTAAGGATTCGGTCTGAAAACAAATCGTCAAATGACAGATTGAAATATTCAAGGGAGTTCTTCACGAAGAAGAGAGAGATCTTGGAGACAATTTTGATTGGGAACATTGAGAAAAATTTCCCAGCCGTCTGAGGCCCCTCGAGAGTAACTAATGTAAACTTGCGGATGACGAATGCTAATGGATGCTTTTATTTTCGTTGTGCTGGCAAACTTTAAAGTCAATCCTTACGGAATCGCAGCATCCATAACATTTTCTGTTAATGTTTGCTTTAAGCTATTCCTTCCTTTTTTGTGTGCTTTACTAGCATATTGAACGTTTAAACACTGATGACGTATTCACTGGTTGCAAGTGGTGGGTCTATAGGCTTCCAAGTGTTGCTAAATATCTCTGCTTGTTTTGTGTTATTTCCAATAAAATTTATAAGTTACTTGTTAGCAAAGACCATTGTAGTAAGCAAGTACTCAACACGAAATGAAATTGTACCAATTTATGGAGCTGAACCATGCTACTTTCAACTAAGGACTAGTTAAAACAGTTATGTCTCTTGGTTTGCTTATTTATTTTCCATTAATGGTAAAATTCTTAAACAACTCCAAAACTATCTTTCACAATTTTTTGCCCAGATCTTTTGCATCATGATTCGGCGAAGATGTAACACCATACAACATAAACTTTTCACTTGAACATACACGTTCTCTCCAAATTTTTTGGATATACATCTGACACTTGCTGTCTTGTAATTGGTTCAAGAGGATCTTTTTTCTAGCCTTGACCCAAAAATCAAATCTATCCATACCCTATGGGCATGTCCATCTCCAATTGAGCGAAGCAAAGTTTACAGTTCGTCTCCAATATTCGATCGGTTCAAGTCCACTTAAAAAATTTCTCGAAGACACCAAACGAAACACACATTCTGCTTGTTAATGTAGATGTGAACTAAAGTCTTACTACAATTCCGTGGAAAAAAAAAGAATACGTCGTGATGAACGATAACGAATGTCATACGATACTGTTATTTAATGATATTCTTGTTATTAGTTATGGCGGCACGTTTGTGTCAGTCAAACTAAGTGAATTTCTGTATGTGACATGAATGTGTCTATGTAGGTACGAAGCTACATCTTTAATCTGTCAACATATGAAGTCAGGATATTTCAATCTTTATTATATTTTATGCATTATTTAACATAAGACGAGCAGAAGCAAGTTGACATTTCGGTAAATTTCATGATTATTCCACGCGTAAGTCTGTTAGATATTATCGTGCAAAGTGTTTCAATGCATTAGTCGTGGCGATAGATGTGTTACGAAAGAAGGTCTTAAATTATGCGAAACCAATCGATCGTGAATAAAAGGATTAATTACCCGACGTAAGAAATATATTGACTTCAAGTAAATTTGATATAATAATCAATAAGGAAAATTAACAGGAAATTCATAAATAGTTAATTTCATAAACTAACATGGACATGACAGGGTTGTAATCTGTGCATATTGACTAACAAACATGTTATGTTTGCGCCCACAATAAAGTGTTGCATATTTATGCAAACTAAACGATTTTTAGGAAACCCATTTTAATCTTATTTTGCTGCCAAAAATTACATGTAAGTAATTGAAATTTCATTTGCAATAGGTACTTAACATCACGAAGTTCATTTATTAGAGTAACTAGCCTAAATTACACAGTGAACGCTGAAACAGACTTTTGGCTTACGTTGTTTATATAGCTAAATCTGCAAGTTTATTTTGGATTAGTGACAATATGTGTGTGTAAAAAAACATTCTGAGACAAATTCTCCCACACAAGGTTCCGTTTCCTCTCGGTTACCCCCTATACAAACATCATTTCTTGAGTTTTCTTTTCCACACATCCAGTTGGCTTCCTAGTGTTCCACTTACTTCTTACTGTTGTGTATAAATCATACTTTTTTGCATTAATTTAGATCTGAAAAGCATGCACGTAAGCAAATGGAATACCCTTGTTCATCTAAAACAGAGGAAAGACACTTTTAGAAACACATCCATTAAATATATAACACGAAATTGGTATTTTTGACTAATCAGTTGTTTTACTTTAAAGAAGTATAATGAATTATCCATCAGACAATGTGTCTTCGTTTTTTACGTAATTTGCTTTTTTAAGTCTCAGCTCTTAGTGTCATCGTATAATGTATCTATACTTTGGAAAGGCAGACTTTATATAGAAGAGTTCACGTGAACTATTATCGGTACATATTTTCTTCTTGAGAAAAAAAAACACTTGTTGTAATCAACTAAAAGGTGGACAGATAACAAAACTGCCCTAGTTTCTTTTTGATAATTAACATCACCATCGCTTTTTTATAACTTTCTTCGAAAGCCAGTGGTGTAAACAAAATATTCCTAATGTAAGATTACTATTAAAAAGAGAGAAAAACCGTAAGAAACAATACATGTTTAATATTGGATCACGTCTAGCAACAGGTGATGGCAGGACTTGTGTATAAACACATCTTAGCATAATTACCTCAACGGCTTCTCAAGAAGCTATCGGAGGCAAAACTGTCAAATTGATCCACGGTCTACTGCAATTACCCACGAACATGATCTCGTGGCGTGGGAAGGGTATAAAGAAAATGATATGCAAGAACACGCAGCATCCGTCCTCCAAGTAACACGACGACACACATTTCTTCGATTGATATTACGGCAACGAAACCGTTATTGAAACTGCCTCAAAGGTCACGGGGTTGTAATCAACCCTCTGAGTTCTACATTATTTTTTGCAGCCAAATGACTGACTGAGTGAGGGTGTTTCTCTTCTTTTCTTCTTCTTCAACGACTTAATGAATGTTTCACTGTGCCCTATACATTTATGACAAGACAACGTCATGTTGGTAATAGTAAACTCCAGCTTCGTTTGAGACAGTAGAAACAAAAAAGGGGAGAAAAAACAAACATTAAAAACAAACATTAGAAAAGTACACAGACAAACAGCAATACACGAATATCGGATAAACAACCGATGCTATTTGTATTTCAGCCCATTTTTGAATCATTTTCCATTTCAGTCGTTTGCCATTGAGCAAGTGCCAAACCCAAATTCCCAACCTGTGCTCTTATTTGTCAGTCACCGATAACAAGTCCATTTTGTAACCAGCTCACTCCCTTTATTCTCGAAGGCTTGAATGTCAGGTTCGTCTTACATTGGGCCATTGCACTGCTTTTTGTCAATACATTTTACAGAACAAGAGCAAATTTAACTCACATGGTAATCAACTTCTAAACAGAAATCAGTATATTTGTAAATGACAATTCACTGCCCACTCACATCTCCGACCTATTGTCAGTGAATGGTCTACGCTAGAATTGTGGAAACTGAAACCTGAATTGTTACTGAAAATCTTTCATCAGAGCAAATGTTGCGTCCGTTGGACAATCATCTCGACATATGTCTCAAGATAAAATGACCTAACAATGAACTATATTCACTAATTTCTTACACAAATAAGCTAACTTGTGACAAATGGAGGCTCGCTGAAGCTAAATGTTCAACGTTCGTCAATGTTCGTTGCATATTTTGTTTTTTAATTTTATATTCAGGAAAGCCAATATCAATATGTAAATTGACGTGAAGCTTGCTGCAAATTCTCCCACAAATAATGACCTACAGCAATTTTCAGTGATTTCCTGCCAATCGTGAAACAGCTAGTCATCCTTGATTTTCAAATAGTGAAAGAGAGGGAGAGAAAATACCACTCTCAAAGAAGTGGGTGAATTTGGTCGTCAGTGAACTGACCTATTTAATTCTATAGTATGAAATATCATAAGAATTCAATAAGTTACATTTGAGGCAAAATAGCGTAATATACGTCCTTGGTGTGTTCATTTTAAACATTCCAGAATGCGCTCGCACCATGCAGTCCGAATGACCATGAAATTGGTTTAAGAAAATCCAAGCAGACGTCATTTGAATAGTTTCTTGGAAGTTATTGTGGACTTCTACAAAGTCTGGTTAATTAAAGATAATGAAATCACATTAAAGTATACTTAAGAAGAGGCACTACGCAGAGTACCAGCGATGGTACCGGTGCCAGACACTGCCTGCCACTGAAGATCCACGAAATGTTGAGTTTTTGGTAACAAATTATCGGCTACTCTGTTAAATATATTTTGTGGATATAGACATACTCATCTCTCACTAAAATTATATAAGTACTAAAATTTCTTAAGAAGCTGAGATTGAGAGATATTTCCGCAGTCTATAGTGTTCATGACATCACCGTATCGTAACATAGTTTGCAATAACAAGTTTTCATCAATGTAAAAATATAATGATATAACCACCAGAGCTGATGCAGAGCTATTCAATGTATACTCACTCCCAGATTTTGGCACACAACTTGAAACGGAACTTCACTGATAACTTTCGCAGGTTACGGTACCAAATCACTGGCTTTAAATAATTCCATCATTTAAGAATTTAATGTGGATTGTTGGCAAAATGCATGATTGACAATCTTACAGTCTCCCTTAGCAGTTTTACTTCTTACAATTAATTCAAACAATGTAAAGTTGACAAAGAATTCATTGCTTTGTTGACAAGGCTCATTCCATTAAAATGCATTAACTATTGTGTAATCTTTGAAATCAAGCGCAAATGACTCTCAGAGGACTACCAAATTCACAATGCACGCATTTGGAAACTAATGTAAATGTAAGAAATATCAACATTGACAATTGTCCATAATTATCACAGGTGAGATACCTTTCTTACGAAGTGAGTACTTTCCTACCAAGTATAAGATCACACTAATTCTGTTATTTATCTGTTCCTAACCAGTTGATGATTAAACGGTTGAACTTGATACCTTTTTCCAAAATGACAAAATCAATAATTATAATACTACTAATAATAATATCAATAACAATAGTAATGCTCCCAATACTGCTACTAATAATAATAACAATTCTAATAATAATACAACTACTACTAATCTACCACTACTAATAATTATAATAGTAGTAGTAATAATAATCCAATTACCACAAACTGTAGTACAGGGTTAATTGCTGGCAATATGCAGTATATACACTGAATACTGCTAAATAACTGCAACGAGCAATTAAAAAGTACGACAGATCAGACGTTATTACCATTGGAACGAAAACCTGCACCAATTACATTTGAATCGGTAACGGTGTGTGCCAGCTTTACGGGGGGTTCATGGTTTACAACTCAAGGCAAAGCACATGTAATTAGTATATAGAAAAAAAAAGTTCATGCAGGTATTTTAATACCTTCCAAACAGCGTATGGCAAAAGCTACAATTAATTTTATCACAGCTGTATGGATTGCCAAACAAAGCAATGGTGGTAAAATGTGTCCACCTCTAGCAGTAATTTCAATTATACTGTGTTTAAAATGAGCAAGTATACAATTTGTGTCACTGACCAGTGTCATTAATACAGTGAATTACTATAGGTGCTACTTGGAGAAAAAAGTGTTATTCATTTGTTTGCCGATGAGGTTATACTTTCAACTCAACCCCCCCCCCCACCCCATCGACCTTTTTCCTTTCTAACTTACCCAACATTGCCACAAGATACGCGTCCTGATTGTAGATTGTAAAGTACCTTGGACCATTGGTGGGTTTTACTTCAATGGTGCATGTATATCATGTGCAACAATGCAGTATCTTTTGCCTCTAAGTCTTTTAATTAATGTAAGCTAATCGAGGATCAGCAAAAGTGATGCAGAGTCAAATCTCACCATCTGGCATGTGTAAATGCATTGGTAAGCAACTTTCGCGATGAATATATCATTTAAGTTCTTTAATCTTCAAGATCTGCCACCTGCGACACCTTGAGCTCTTGATACTCTACCTGCATCGCCATTTCTATATCTGTTAACGTTTCTACGAGAGTGAGAATTTTGAACTCAAGAGGCCAACTGAGAACAAATTGGCTTTTCACGAGAAAGCAGTTGAAAGGCAAGAATCATGAAACACCCCGTGGTCAATGTCTAATCGGGGAATCAACTTCATGGTAGAAGTCTTTGTTTAAAAACTTGAAGAATTTGATTTCTCTTTGCTGATCATGGTCTGAGGCTGCCAAAGGAAGGGTGTCTTTATTAGGATGATGCCCTACATTTCGTTTTTTTTTTTATGTGACTGACTTATAACTTGCATTGTAATATCAGAATTCATTTTGTGTTCGAAAGATATATGGAAATCTGTAGGAATATGAATATTTAAGTGAGACGATGATATGAGAACGAAAAACTTGAAAAGTAGCTGAGTGATGGCAAAGACTTGGGTAAGCGAAACCAAATCACTTAGAAATTCAAGATATGTATTCTGGTTAGAAGTGAAGAAATGGCTAGTGCTTGTAGAAAGTGAACCCGCGGTTAACTGAACTAACTGACATTGCTCTTGTGGATATTTAACATCGAGCAAGAACGGTCTTTTCAACCATGAAAGTTTACGAAGTCCTTCCTGGGATTTCTGTTGAGATTTGCTCCTTTGTCAGACAAATGGCTAAACTTACCCTTGGGGAGTTTCACTTTGAAATCACAGAAACGATAGACTTCATATGGATAATGAAGAGACAGATATAATTGCAATACGTTTCTATTTGTTGTGTAAGCAAAGAGTTTACACTCTTGTTTCTTACAACGAAAGCATCCGAGTAACGATACTGGAATTGGTATTGCTTTCAGATATACTTTCAATCAGAGGCGTGCCTGCAGAGAAACAGTTCCTACACCTATGTGGCTAGGGAATGACTTATGAGGGAATGTGATTGATTCGAGTGAACTGTTTAGTTTTCAAAGCATTAACTTTGGAAAATAGAATATATTCTACCATTCTACACAATCAGGAACTAGTCACATATTGCACAATTTGCGACTCTGTCTTATTAATTTATTGAAAATTTTCCAGAGGGATATTGGGTGTCCTAACATGTCTCATCCATGTCAATCGGGGGTGATGGATACTCCACAAAATCATCCACCCCATTTGCGCACGCCTTTATTTCAAATATACCTCAGATGAATCATGGAAACTCAGTCAGTCTGTCTAGCCATGTTGAGCTCAGGTAAAGATTCCCAACCAAGTTAGGTACATGTACACAGTGCCGTGCAGCATGACACGTCTATGTGAGCATATGTGGAAACGTCGTTGCATCATGGAAATTAATTAAGAAAACGTATTCTGTATACCGTCCCGTTATAATTTGCTGCATACGCTACTTTGTTACTCTTGCAGATTATCGTCAGTGTTTCATCGGTTTGTTTTAATGGTTCAATTTTCTTGTTATATTTGTAATTATACTTTTATGCACATAATAGTTCACTCTATAATGATCCTGTAAAAGTTTGAGTTACGTTAGTAATATCACTTTAAAATAATTAAATGATTAAATATATTTTCCAATGAATAATTAAGTAATTAGGTATCATCTCTCACTATTGATCCTCATTTGAATGCATTGTGCTCAAGCTGGCCTCCGGTGCAGTTCTCGGGTACACGGTAATTGTCATTCTCATCTATCGGTTGTGAATTCGTTGCTTTCCCCGTAAGACAGTCATGTCGTTACCAACAGTAAATGAACTTGTAAGTCTTAGGGGCAAACCAGGAGCGGAATAATTTCCGGAAAGCCTCTCTGTCAACAGATGGAATGTAAAGTAAGCCGGTAGCATTATATGACAATGTATGGATTAGACTAACTTAGTTTAAGGTATACCGGTAAAATGCATTCACTGCATTGCGACGATATAGAATGTGCACAACGTAGTTATTATTTGAGAAATGCATCGACTTGTTTGATACTTGTCTTGGTGATAGTTTGTCAAGGAAAGCTACCGTCTCGGCCCTCAGGGACATATTCCCCAATAAATATTCCTACTTTCATTAGGAGTTGTGCTCTCCTGCCCTGTAAAATGTCTGCACATTTAAGGAAAATTTCAAAAAGAAATCTAAAGGGAAAAAAGGAATAAAAGGAATTGTCCTGGCAAATAGTTGCTAGAAAATGTCTGTATTCCTTATTTATTTCTTTTGTTTTCTTTTCTGTCAATTTACAGATATTTTTAACAGTGTGTACACCAAAACATGTGCATCTTCAGGTTGTTAAAGCAAGTGTTACTTTCATGGACAAACTAGATCCATGAACAGATCATGGACAGGTCCTTACCTGATACATTAGTGACTATAGGGATGGTGTTGCGATTGAACTTGCATGGAGAGTCGAGGAATTTTGAAGATAATTTCAAACTTAAGCTGCTTCATATACACCCGTGCTCTTCCCACTCCTTTAATATTTATATAAACTATTCAGAGTACATTTTAACTTATTTGCCTTGAGATATAGATGTACATAATTCGATGACAAGATCACGTCGATTCACGGTGAGAGATAAAGCGGATTATCAGATAACTTCTTTCTTCCTCGCTTGAAGTTTGTAATATGCACTGCTACAATTTTGACCCATTTTATTTTTTTTTTTTTTGCAGCTCTTTTATGGATCACAGTTGTAAGGATATATCTCAATTATTCAAGACAAACAGGAATCGTTCGAGGGCATATTGTTCCAAGAGGTAATTTACCTTGCACTTCTTGTTTATCTGACTGTCTTTCCCTTTTTGTCTTATCGAGGTAAATTAATCAAAATCCTGAGATCTCATGTGATTCATTTTTAAGTTAATTTACAATGTGGAAGAGTGACATCCAGATATAGGTTAGGTTTGGTGTCCCGTGGGATTCATCCAAGGTGCACATTAAAAACTACTTGCGCTATGTAAGGTCAAATTCAAAAAGCACAGCTTACCTAACGAGACCTCACAGCCTACTTGTCATTCACACTGAACATGCAACACCCTACCAAAATCTGTTCACAAGCAGAGAGCAAATGTTGTGTGAATATTTTATACATTTGGATTTTCTTCTTTTTGGTGTTTCATTGAAGCTTTGGATCCAACTACCAAGGATGCATTTAAAGTACAATTATTTCATTTCTGATTAATTTTGGAAGACAAGTTTGCAAAGACGAAAGATTTCTCAATGCAAATGTTCTTTGATAAGGAGATTTTAACAGAATTAAAGCCACCAAATTAAAAAAAAATAGCTCTTGTAGCCTCTTGTAGCATGAAATTTTCGGTGTGGAAGCACCACTTCCTCTCTTAATTTTATATGACTGACAGATGACTTGCTTGTAAATGTTTCATTACTCAAGAATTCTAAAATAATCTACGGCGTCGTTTGATCTAAATACTTTGTGTAATCGTTTCATAATTGGTTGCAGTTTCCAGCATGAAAACAAGTACTTAGACTTCAAATGTAAGAATTTTGCCATGATGTTATGACTGTGGTAAATATTCTACAAACCCGCTTCCATGTTCGATTACACAAGTTTTGTCTATCGTCATGACACCTTCAACGACCTGCTATGCAGTTCAAGAAGGCCTAGACATTCGATTGACACACCTGAACTACAAAACGAGATTGATGTTGAATTGACCATGTGGATCATGGTGGAACAGTTGAACCTGACTAACACAAAGAAATGGTGTGGTTGCAGGAACGGACTGTTTAACGTCGAGAAGTGGAAACATGCTAGAAAAACACATTTGCATTCAGGGATAAAGATGGTGCCGGGCGTGTCCCCTCGACATATATGACGTCAGAGTGGACATTTACATATTTAATTGGACCAAAAAATTACATATTGTTTCGTTGGTCATCAAAATAACTTGAATCGATCAATTGCTCATGCGTTCTATGTTGAAAGGAGCTGAGTATGCAATTAAATTTCAAACAGAGTGAGCTTCTTTAAAGGACGGAACGGTTAAACTTCGATGACGCGCGTTAATATTAAAACATATAAGTAGGGCAAAATACCAAACGCATTGAGACCAAGAGATGGAGTTACGATTTCAGTCGTAATAATTGTAAAAAAATAATAAAAATAAGAGTAAAATAAAGTAGAAACACATCTACGTTTGCTCCAATAATCAATTCAAAATTTCATAGGTTATATTAATACGGTACCATCTCTCTAAACATAGTTTTATTTGAAGCAAATTTTTGGCAGAATACAGTCACGCCTATACAGATCATACTTTAAAAAGTTTGTTATGCGTTGCCATAGTGATAAGAAAAGTTATGTCTGAAATTATCATTACCTGGTCAACGAAGTAAATCACGAGCCGGAAAGAATATTAATTCACGACAGTTCGTCTCACCACAACACATTATGTATCCCGACCCTGCAATACTAATGTCACATAAATATAGCTAATTAACGGACATTGCTAAGACCTTGGCTAAGAAGACAATTGCCTGAAACGGCTCAGTGCATGCTTGTGGTGAAATATCACCTGGTAAAGCTTACATTCATCTTTTTCTTCCAACACGTCTTTAGAGAAGCCGATATACTGGAGTTACGTAGTACAATAAAGTGTCCCACTATCATAGATAATGTATCGAAGTATTTCTTAATGCGTCATATTGTTTAACGGAGGAGTTTGAAAGAATTTGTTAGTATGGCATGATACATAACTTTTAAACTCTTCCCCTAGACACATGAACCCAAACATTTATTTTTGCCCACACAGTATGTATATATAGATATATGTAAACAGTTCCTCTCAATATTGTTGTTCTTATCATAGCTAGTGTCTTCTTTCCTTAAAATTGCCTTTCCAGGAATCCCCTTTCTTCTCACTTGCTTAAGAACTCCGACTCTTCCGAAGTTTGTGATCAGTCCTATAGGTGGCAATAAGTTTCACTCGCTTCCGGAAAAGGACAAAATTACCTTCTGGAACACGTGTTTGTACGGTGTATGTGTTGATACGCCACACTTTCCTTGTTGCAATCCGAGGGTGTGTTAAAACTCAAGCAGACTGCTGGGTAGTGTCCATTTCAGTGATTTTTCTTCTTTTTTTCATTCGGAATAGCGTTTTTATTTTCTCAAAAAGTGAGGGGATTGTTCGGAAAATGAGTGTATAGTTACCTAACTATATTGCTAATGTGATAAAATATGCATTTATTGCGTCGATCATTATTACTTAATGATGATTATGATTTATCCACTATAAATAAATCACTCTCGTTTCCAGCGTAAATGTCTGTTGAAATCAACGACTTCAAGAAGAAATCCCCGAGTATTACAACAGCAAAAAAACAAATCCTTTGTTATCTAACACTTGATTTAAGTATAGGGGTTTTGCTTGGGTCTCAATTTATTGGTGTTTTCGTGTCAGTGCTTGAAACTGACTTGTCTGGCCTTTTTGTCACACAGCATATTACATTTTATGATATATCTTATGAAAATGGTTCGTCAGTTTCACAAGAAAATAATGAAAGGTGAGGTTCATGGTGGTTTGACCCTCGTGCATCCAGCGATAGCATTAATCCCCGATCGTACGTTGCCCTTCAGATAATGTATAATCCAACGTTCATTAACCTTGTCCTTTCATACAATGCAAGATTTTGACGAAAAATTCGAAAACAAAAAGTTGGTTTGGTGATAAAGATATTTTCATTGAAAACTACCCCCCCCCCCAAAAAAGGGGGGTAAACGCGATTAACGACATGTCAACAATGTTCGTGCGCAATTGACAAACTACAGCCTTTGTATTATGTGAGATAGTAAAGGGCTGTTGATAAATGGCGTTTTTATTGTATTCATTCACCGATAATATTACTTTAAAATTGACGGTATATTATCCATAAAATTATGCACTGCCATGTGACTGTAATGTACCAGTTGGGGTTGATTCCTCCCAAGTATGAATGAACATTAAGTAGTTTCTTCTGAGTAAAGAGACAATGATTACAAATCAATCCTCATACCTGTGACAACACAGATAACCATACGACACATATGGTATAGTTATGCTTTTCATATGGGACAATTGCCCACGTGGAACTATTCCTTATTGGTCATATGGGTTATCTGGGTTGACCTGGATGGACTCATTACAGATCTTGAATGCAAAGACATATAGGCCCTATATGTTCGTTGATATGGGGCCCATAGGGGGGACCGTTTTGGAATATCAGTATCAAAATGTGAAAAGAGATGTGTATGTTCTTGGGGTGTTTTTGTTCGTTTAGTTTTCCGGGAACATTAAGTTATGCTGCACATGTTCATTTTCTTCAAAAATATGTACATCTAATATCTTGATGAAGAAAATGACAAGGGCAGACAAGATTCAAACAAGGTTTTCTTAGAAGTTCTCATTTTGACCTAACTGCCGTTACTCTGAAACATGACCAAGATATATTCCTGCAGATGTGTATGCCTTCCTCAACGTACACAGTGCAATCATTGTGGGATATATGTCTACACAGGCATTCAAATATTCATACTTCGAGAGCAGCTGGAAACAAGTAGCGAGTTACTCATTTGGAATGATCGTCTTGGTGCATCCTTAAGATTAAGGTAGCGATCTAATCCAGTGGACCTAGAAGCCTGGTGCCGGGGTTCTACAAAATACACAGTGGTATTGCTGCAACATATGACTCTAAAGAAGTCTCTCGATTATTTACTAACCTTGTGTTTTGCCGGCGATTCAATTAACGACGCTGGGAATGTATTTTACCCAGGGCCATAACGCATATATGGTCATGATGCAGTTATCAAACGTATTAAAGTCATCACTGCGGCTAATGCATATATCTTTATATATTCGGTAGGTGAAAACTCAAGGCAAGATGGGCAACTACACTGATCACTATATCGCCGAAAATAAAGCGACGGAAGAGGGAAGGTGATTTAGCATACACGACCAGTTTAAAAATCATTAATAAATATCTTACTATGTGCTTGACTCAAGTCGAGTAAAGTTTTACACTTAATTCCCTGTAAACATGTTTACATCGATTTGTCGCTCAAGTGCTTTTGTAAAATGATTGGTGTTGTTTTACTTTGACTCCAAAGATAGATGTTTGTGTAACACACTATTGGCTAAGTGGATAGATTGTAAAAACATATAAAACATATAACAGGAGATGCTTCAACTCACCAAGTTGATATACCCCAGCTATCGGAGGTATATGTCATAGAAAAAAAAATCACCATTTCTGTTATATATTATTGCGCCATTTTGGTTGTTGATGTAGTCATTAATATCTGCTTAAATGACAAGTTTACAACGGAATTATTTTGAAAGTGGGCTATTCGTTACCTGTTAATGTTTTCGTTCATTGTTTTACGTCACTTTTCGACAACATGTGAATGGTGCATACCATGAAATGAAATTCATCATGACATTATTGTCGGTACAAAGTAAAGATAAGAACAATTTTGTATCCATCCAACTAACTCATTCCTGGACAAAACTTGGAGACTGTGGACACTGTGGACCACGTCAAAGAACAAAACTATAGTACTTAATTGTAACAAACGACTTTCATTTTACTGCATACACCCAAGCAAAACCAATCCTATCCATGGATAATCCACAGTAATGCATTTCTAAATATGGAATATACCGAACCGCTGGTATCACTGGATCTTTAGAAAAAAAAAAAAGACAATTTGGCCTGATCGCTCAGTCTTATAAGATACACTTGAAAGTAATATTGTTGAAAGTCATATATCGGATCTTGCAGTCAGACGACTGTTAGATGTAATGTGTGCTTTTGCTCATAGATCAGCGACTGCCTGCTGAGATGAGTAAACTATACGTTCACAAAAGCAAATATCAGCACGCACAAAGGAATTTGTTAGGATTAATTGATATAATACGCTTATTAAAACCGTTGAGGTTTTTGTTTCATTAAATTAAGCTGTAATATACAAAGAGACTGTTTGATATTTTATTTTTAGCTCCCCCTATCAGGTTCAATGTATTTGAGTGATGAAATGCTGGAATGTTTAATAACTGCGGTGATATAATTATCGAATAGCCGTGACGTGACCTTTGAACAACCTTCTTCCAGAGTTAAAAGATTATGAAAAAGTCGTTGTTTGTTAAACAACCTGATCTGAAATTGTGTTCATCTACGGAAACAAAAATATAAACTATTCTTCTGCAATAGAAAAGAAATATTTACTTTGCCATGCCATTGATTAATCGCCCTTTCCTCCTCTTATGGAAAAAGTGAGCTAGATTTGATAAAATCTGCTGTGAGAGGGTTCTTGGCCTATAGGCTGAGGAATTGACGTGTATTTAGATTAATGATAACTCCTTTCCAAAATGCGGTTTGTCAGATGAGTGAATAAAAAAACAAGTACTTCTGACAAGTTGGTCACATTATGGTAAGTTATTGCTTGACTATATTCTCAAACGCTATAATAAAACCATAGGGCGAGGTCGATAAAAATTATTAAAGCAGTATTAAGATTTCCACTTGAACTACATACGAATCACAGTTGCAGTTATCTTTTGTACTCTGGATTCTTGCCATGATTTGGTTTTCTTTACCAACATATTATGTTTTATTGAGTTTGAACAAAGAGCTGAACTTCTTTAATGCAGTTTCTGCTGCTTCCTTTTTTTTGGGGGGGGGGGAAGGGTAGGGGAGTTATTGTTAACATCACTTTAAGACTTCAAACGTCAGAAGTGAAAGTTTTGTTTGGTAACAGACACGTCATTGTTACCATGTGATAATGTTGACGCTACACTTAAAGGTTCTATAAATCCATATGTAATCAAATCATCACGTGTTTGTATTTAAACTGATAATCCCTACGAAAAATTGTAATAATTGTATTATAGCAATCTGTTGCAAGGTCATGTAGATGGAAATATTCATAATTTTGCTGATATTTTTATAGTTCCAGTCAACAGAAATATGTAATCATATATACGGTACAGTCAATTTGTTATCTACAGATTAAGTATCAGAACGGTAACAAAATTATGCGAATGAGTAAAGGACACCATGCGATGACAATATTCTTATAACATATTTGATTCTACGCAGTAACCTTTGTTGAGGGGGGTCTTCCTCTGCCTTTCCCTTTTTTTGACCTGTGCATTGTAACTCCCTGAACGAGATTCTCTTTTGGAGATATATCATCATACTAATCGCAAATGCCTCAAGTAAATGACATCCTGCATGATAGCCGATGTCATTTCTTTTACGTTGGACAGAGGGTGTATAAAAGGTAATTCGCAGCAAGATAGAGGCTACTTCCAGGTCAAAGTCTGACAATTTTTTAAGTATGGTGAGGTGTAGTAAAATAAACTTTCTCAATATAGATACCTGCCGTGTTCAATTCTTCTGATAAAAGATAGTATCATAATTGACAGGCCGAGGCTGACTTGTGTTTTGAACAATGGAAGGGGGATTCATTAAAGAGTATAAGAAAGGAAACTACAGAAACTGCCTATTTTTTGGATTTAATGTTCATATTCATTTTTATTTTTTTGGATTATTTCATCCTGACAAGACTAAGACCTCATATTGAACACAATTTAAAAAGAAACTAACATTGTCCTCTTAAAGTACCAACTTAAGTTTCCAATAGACAATTAACGAATTGACGGCGGGTTTATTGTTTTAGATTTTATTATCACATTATTTATTATCACATTATCCCATTATCACATTTATTTAGAGCGGAGGATCTAATTAACCTTTTGACTGTCACCACTTTTTTTCTACATTTTTTTTCTTCCAACAGTAGATCAAAAACTTGATCAAAAACAATTAATCAAAAATATTCAATGTGTACGCAACTTTCGTTGAAGTTGTTGATAACTGCTCTTAAGTCAATTCTGAAATTAAATGCTTACCCTCCTCAAATTTATGTCTTTGTTTGTAAATCATGTTTGTTACATTTGAATGAATCAAAGAGTAAATGTCACATATTGAGCACTTGATTGAATGTAGTAATTGAGGGCCCATGGCACTGTAAGACTACAAGTGTCACTCTAGAGCTTAATGCACATCTCAAATGATCAGGGAATGTTTGTAAACAATCAAAGATTTCTATCAAGAATATCATTTCTCATTTCTCAATTGTTTTTCTTGTTGGGAAACACAGAAAAGAAAAGTAAAACATGTAAAGGATCAATGCTTATCTCAGATGATAAGCAGATGTTTTCTTTTGTTGATAACATTGGAAGATCTACAGAAACCCTTGAAGAAAGTAGTTTTAGTCACTAAGTAGTTTCATTGCGACCTTCTCTTTACATAGAGAAACGCAGTTCAATGATCATCTTCAGATGACCAGGGAGTACTTTCCTATTTCTTAGTAAGTCTTAACACTGAAGTTAAGTTTATATTGAAAGTCCCTGTAATAATTCCCACCATGGCAGGGAACTTCTATTAGAAAAAGGTAAGCTTTGAACTCAATCAAGGTTTGTACCGTCAAGTTCACACAGTAATATGACATTTGTATCGTTCTTCACATTCAATGACCCTTATACAGATTAACAGTGTTTTCTCTATTGACAAAGTATTGCCAGTCGTCAGAAAAATAAGCAATTATTCGACATTGAGACTCTTTTTGACGCGTTTGACAATATAACATTTAGTTTGTACGTCAGCGCATGGAAAAGAATATATATATTAACTGGCTCTTTCAGTAAAATTCCAGCGATTCATATAGCGATTCAAAATTTAAACTGCCTCTTCAGCTCATTTGCATGCGTTTTCTAGGAAGGAACTAAATATATTCAACTAGTTAAGTTAAACAATCCTTTCTAGTTTATGCCTGTGATCTTAAGGCATTGTTAAAGCATTGTTTTGAGAGGGGCTGTTTCAGGATTAGGTGACTTCAATGATGTTGTTCGCGAGTGGCACATTGAACTGGAATTGCTGCATAAATTAAAGAAATACTTTTGAACCAACTACGCAACTTATCTCATTTGGTTAGCGTCTTCAATTATTTCCATTAATTAAAGTTTCCGTTGTAGCGTCTAATAGCAGCTCCCTGTGAACACATCCAGTGCCATGGCACATCGTTTCTTAAAAACGTAGTCAGACGTAGTAGGACTTCAAGTTGGCTTGAAGTTAATCGTGTCAAATAATCTCAGAACGATCGAATCCACTATAACTACATTTGTTATTGAACATATACCGCAGGGTACACGATGATTTCATGTCAAATCTGACAACTACCTTCGACGACGATAATGTGACAATCAGCATTCCCATCTCACCCTTAAGAGTCATCAGTTGGGATTGGCTTTACATCCTGCCGAAATTAAGGCACATTGTAGAAAGATTTACTTCTTTAGATGTCACTTTCCCATTTAAGAAGATTTATCTATCTCATTTTTCTTCTATTTCGTCTCATCTGTTTTTTTTTTTTCGTTTATTTTTCTTTTAGTCATAATACTAACATGTCAGTTTCACAAAGTTGTTTACTGCAAAAGAGTCTTTTGGTCATTCCGTCACCATAGTGGTTTTCTTCCGGCAATTAAAGAATTACCAAGGCTGCAGATGTTTTATCGTTAGAAGAAAAGGTCAGTATTTTACCATCCACAAACGCAAAAGAGACATCAATTAACTCATTTTTGCTTGGATTACCTGAAATTCTATACCTCGATTTTATAGCTGTTTTGTGCGTCTGTTGGTGTTCGAACTGGGAATGGCTTTCCGTATGCTTTCGAGCAATAGTTTTCCTTCTGTCTTGCCTGAGGCACATTTCGGTTTGGATAATTTTAACTTTAAAATACATTTTGAATGTTTCGACAAAACAGGCACAATTGTGGCCTTTTAACTGAGAATAACTACATATAAAGCTTTTTTCTGTTAAAGTTATGATCTACATTGATCGGTAAAAAATATATGAAAGGATATCCCAAAGTAAAATTGTGACGCTGTGACGATGACACGGAGCATCGGAACAAAAGGAAAAAGGAGATGTTTCAAGTGCTTACAGCTCTCTTTAAACTTACTGCAGGAAATTGAAATACACTATGTGATAGTTTCATAAACATTATAAAACTGTCAAAACAATAGTAATACAATATGACTGGTTTATGACTTTACTTGCTAAGTTATGATGTCAGGCAGAAAATTGTTTATGGATTCCGAGAGTTGCTATTTTGCGCTTCAGATGTTATTCTATCAACAAACACTTAGTTTCCTATTTTCTTCAATATCAATATATCGTCCTTAAATGTTTTCAAAATATACGTAAAGTTACCTTTAGTCACGGGACCGAAATGCTCCTCACGTACACTCACCTCCAGTCACGAAAGTCTCGTTTCGTGCAATCATTGTGTCAGTTTAAAACAAGTAACACTCTTAGAGATAATAATGATGACTAATTTTAATTGTAGCGATGATATTTATGTACAAAATAATTCTTACAAGATGCATACCCCCAATTCAAAGAGGCATCTTGACTTGTCTAACAAAATTCGTTATTTTTTTTTTTAAGTCTGTCAAGTTTCATTGACGTATACATCAAGAAGAATCCAAACGTGTCGAATTGTGTCATAAAATCATGTCACGAATTTTAGTAAAATTCGTGACCGGAGCGTTGCCACAGTTGTACTAATTCATGAGCACACAGTCATTACGAACCAGCTCATACAGTATTCATAAATTTTGACAGTTTTCATTAACTCTTAGACGATGCGAAGTGTGATTATAATTATGCTAATTGTGAGCATTGTTATTTGGGTTGTACCCTTCAAAGTCTTTACAAACGTATCAATATCAAGTCAATGTGCCGCTTTAAATCGATGTCCCGCTGGTAAATCTATAGTTTATGTTTATTTCGAGCGTAAACAAAGAGCAAAAACATTAAAATTTCATGTCCAAAAGTGTAATGGGTCTTTTAATTGCATAAATTCAGACATTTGGTAAAAAATGGTAAAATAAATAGGTTTCAGGTGATAAATTGTGCCATAGGATTTCCAAGTCTCCTAACATAACGGCACGATAATGTTACTGTTTTTACGAGGTTTGCATTGCTTTTCAAAATGACCAATGAAATTTTTGATTAATGAATCACGTATGTCATCCAAGAACGACCTCGCGTGTACATTAAAATATAATGAAAAAAATAAGGTCAAAACAAAATCTTATTCTTCTGGTTTCTTGTATATACGCCATCACTTTAAAATATAAATATTAAAAATTAAACTTGTGTCCTAAACATGTGAATATATATTTGATCCCTGAAGATAAGGGAAAGGGTTAGTTCACCACAGGTCAACACTTTTGTGTTTAATCTTCGTTTAAACCGCTTATGCGAATGAGAATATCCTTAAAGGTACTTCATGTGATATGTTAAATACAATCTTATGTAATCATACCAAGTCAGAAATACCAACGAATCTACACAAAAGACCCATATGTAATTAATTCAATGACAGAGTGTCCGTACAAAGTCATATCTTCATAAGAATATGGAAGATATATTGCATTGTGTTGAATAGAAACCGAAGCATGAATGCAAAGTATATGAGCCAGCCTCTCTCAAATATCGGAGCGCCCGTCACATGTGTTGCGCAACGTGGTTTGCAGGGAGAATATTGAAAAGTTGAACATTGTTTAACCATGCTGACAAAAATATTAATCTCAAAAGTGGGAAATTTGTTACTTCCCGAATACTAATTCAGGAAACTTTGCACAAGTCTGCATCTGAGCCTCTTCTAAGCCACAAAACTTTTCAAAAGGTTGAGAGGGACATCCCTTTCCCTTATTCGTTCGCCCCTACACCCCTTCCCCAAGGATAGACGATCAGTGGCGCATTATATCATCAGCATTAAGCCATATGGCGTTTCAGCAAATGTAATGGAGGAAGCCTGATGTAAGCATACCAAGTGATCAACGCGAATGACTCACATTTAATGAAATCGATGAGAGAGTCTTCTAACTTGAATCTTCCACTGAAGAAAACTAAGCAGGAGAGCGACCGTGAGTGAGTATATGTGGGGATATTTTACACATGATGCAGTCGAAGTAAACTAAGCAGTCACTGACCGTGAGTGAGTATATGTGGGGATATTTTACACACCATGCTGTAGAGGTAAACTAAGCAAGCAGTGACCGTGAGTAAGTATATGTGGGGACATTGTACACACCATGCAGAAGGGAAAAAAATTTAAGCCATAAGTGAGCGTGAGTATATGTGCGGATATTTTACACACATGATGCCGTAGAAGGAAACTAAGCAGGCAATGACCGTGAGTGAATTTATGTTGGGATATTGTGCACACCATGCAGTATCACATGATGTAAATATGAACTTCATTATTATCTATTATGACTGCGTACAGTGACCCGTAAACATTTATGTCAAAGCACTTTGTTTACTTCATCAATCTTTTTTTCATTCTTGAAACATACTTATGAAGCAAAAGACTAACAAGACTAAGCTAATCTCTATGTTTTTATTTTTCAAAAGGACTGCTCAGATACTCAAACTAGAGAATGTGGTTACTTATCATAGCCACACTGGACACGGCGAGTTATTTTCTGGTGTTTAGAACCTTGAAATTAATCGGATCGTACGTCGAGTTGAGAGAGTTATGTATGACGGGGGAGGGGAATAATTCATGCAAGGCTTGAAGATGCAAATGAAGTCATTGCAAGTGACTGTCATGAACCAGACATTAGAAAAAATGCATACTGCCAAGTGATGTGGAGTAGATAGTTCAGTGCTACATTAGTTCACAAGTTAGAGAAACGTAGCAAGATACAGCAAATGAAATGGACCACTATTTTCGTTCGAAAATTTGCATTTGATCATAAAAGTTAGTTTAAGAAGTATGAGTAATTTAGTGGAACAATGACAATGACTAAGGCAAGGTTTACACTGTATAGATATGTGAAGAATGAATCACAGAGAAAAGATAGATATGTGAAGATTAAATAGAGAGAGGGAAAACCATTTAATTTATCATCCTTTTATTTTCAAATAACTTTGTAAAGTGTTGGACTTAAATTAAAAAATAAACAGTTAACAGGGTAGAAGTAGAACTGTAACGAATATTTTGAAGTCGGTTGGTAAACAAAGAAAACAACAGAGAGAGAATGAATATTGTTACACATTTTAAACCTACTTATTTTTTAGCTAGATGTAGAATCATAATTAGATATGACACAAGCCTTTGTACAATAACATGAGCATGCATCATAGTCCCCAGTGCAAGTTAACTGAATCCGTTTTAAAACGTTTGCGACATGGGTATGGAAACTTGACAAATGGTTTTAATGATGTCAGACTAAATACTCAAAGTATTACGCTTTAAATGATGACACTGGCTTAGTAACATTTCCTAACAGTTTGATATCTGCGAAGCCATTCGTTATAGGAATTTATATGACCGATATATAATTGTTGATTGTGTTCACGTATGTGCTATAAAAAAATGTACCGACTGAAGTAGTCTATAGGCTATTTGCGTTAATGTTAGACATATTAGCTGATACCCTATACCCAAATCGCTTTAACTTAACCCTCTATTCAAGGCTATCCCACAAAAACATGATTTACAGCGAAACTCACTCTTCAGATTCAGCCAATTCTCTTAGCATGCACAGTATTTACAGCTAATAAATTAACACCATTACACAGTGAAAACTGCTCTGAGTTAGTAATTAGTAAAACAGCCAGGTTTTCTGTTAGACAAGGAAAGCTTGTCTGAAAGATGCCTTTTTCTATTGGTTGAGCCTAGAAAAACAGGGCATGCTTTGTCGGGCACAAAAAGGTGGACAGCTCCACTATTTAGAGTTAGTCTGCCATGTTTCTCTCTTTCTTTTTACTCTTTCTTTTTACTCTGGAAGGTTTTGTCTTTTTGTTTTCTTTTCTTGACTCTTTTCTCTATATTTTCTTTTCCTCGAAGTTGTAGAGGAGAGAGAACATTGGTGAAAGATAAATCGGTACACATTGGATTTAAAGTCATGATCATAACATTTATTTAAGTAATCATTAAAAATGTCCCGTAACCCATTGCGCCACGAGTGCAAATGGAAGCTTGGGTTGTTCAAATTATTACAACCATCCTTACCGCAATAATATATGCCGACTTGTCAGACCTGTGTTACCGTGTTATAATACAACAGTGTTTGAATATCTACCATTAACGTTAAGAACTGTCAACGGTCACCTATCATTAACGGTAAGAACTGATCAGGCCAAGGAACTGGGATATCGGATTGGACCAAAACATCTCGCTGTAGGTGAAAATCTCTAGTCTGTTAAATACGAACATTCACGTTAATCCATTTAGAAAGTAACTTCTAACTGATCAACAAGTACGCCGAAGATTTCGTTCATCGCTTAATCACGGAATACAATGGACGTACATAACACGTATATACGTACTACTAGCTATAGTAGACGAACAACTGCAACTGTTGTGTATAATTATGCGGTACAAATATATACCGTTCGGGTGTTCAGATCAGTCGGAGACATACCATACCCGGTTCTCTCGAAATTCAAACAAACATGCCAGAAATAAGTTGCACGTATTTTTTACCTTTACGTAATTCTCCTTTATATCACTTTATTGACAGAGTATTGCAAGAATTTAGTTTTAAACGGGTTGAAATGAGCTGACAGTCACAATGCAAGTAATATATAATAAAACACAGACGATCTACAAAACAGTCCATAGTCATACCTACGTCGACGAACACCTTTGATGTCATATACAAAGTTTTCCCGTGAATCAGCCCACTTATATAATATTGCCATTAGGCTGCCAAAAATTTACATGTGGCACTTTGGTGGGAAATGCCCGGCATTTCGTACTTACACTTACAGGTCTCTTCTGTTGCATGAATCTTTTTCACAAAATGTATGTATATAATGACAAATGATACTCATGCTATTGCCGACGTTTCGGGTATTAGCATGGGGGTACCATGAGTCGATCACCTAACAAACATTTTAATCCTAAAAATATGAAAACAATTTTGTAATGTATGTAACTTGACAGAAATATTCATAAATCTGCCCTTACCATTTTATCAACTTTTAGTTGTGTTACAAATGAGTAATTACTTGGAAATAGGTTTTGAATTTAACGTGTCCGTACATAACACTAGGCCTGTGATGAAACCTTGAGTCGATCACGGCATAATAAGACCTATGAAAATACTGTTTATTATCAAATAAATACATAGTAATGTCAAAACCCGATGAAAAATGTTGTTTCCGGATGTGAGTTTTACCGAAGACATTTTGGTCAATATGTTGGTACCATTTGAAACATGATAGTCAGAAATATTGCTGAAACTAAAATGTTTCAATTGAAATGAAAAATAACACAGCAAATACTTGTTTTTGATGTTGCTTGAAGTAATATGATGCAGGCGGTGCTTACTTTGGAATTCCTTTGCGTCCACACGGTCTCACTAAAATTTAAAATTCATTGATCGAATCTAAGTACTGATCGACCCAATGTACACCTAGTATATGTAAACCCTCTCACACAGGCGCCTAAAACGGTACTACAACGGTGCCAGCTTCGAAATATGCAAATTTATATATAACAGATTTCAACATGAGACGCAGTCGCACACACCTTTAAAGAATTGTTATAATGTCACACGAGCTTACGCAGAACTGATGCGCATATGTAAAATTAATAAAGTGCGTAAAATGGTATTATTACGTCATAACACTGTTACCAGTCTAAGAGAACATTGCCCACAAGTAGGGACAATATAGCGTGTGTTTAATAAGTACGTAACAATACGTCAAGGGAGACTATATAATTAACTATTACAACAAATGTCAAACTTAACGTTGAGGCCACCAGGGTTTAGAGTGCCTAGTTAAAAAATCAGTCTATTTTCAGATTTTGTTATTGTCATATGTCATTTTGTATTACTTGCTTTTTCTATACGCGGCCTACTCACAGAGTAAATGATCATGTCTTCAAACGTAATGCAATACACAACAATTGATTTCTCTAAGTAAGAAAAGATTGTTACCCGCCAAACACGTCTAACGTAACGTGTGCGATGTTTACACAACATTACTTTCCAAATCAAGGATACATTCTTGCGATTCTTCTCGAATCAAATATCTGGTAATTCCCTTGCCTTTCGTAAATATCCATCAAACCTGGAATTGTTCCAGTGCAAGTTTGATTTTTTACAAAAACTCACTTGTACTGAATTTTTCATAACTTGTAATATTGGATACACTCCCATTTGCGATTATCATAACATATTTCAAATCAATCTCTTTCTACATACAAAAAAAAAATCAATTAAACAATTTAACGGAGAAAAATCTTTAATAACTTGTGAAACTGTCAGGATAATATCTGTGTGTCACGTTCACATCTGATTCATGGCATACTCGATTTTAATGCATGTGATGTCCAAAATTGACAATGTGACATAACTTCGAATTTAGCATAAGTATCAATTGTGTTATTTGCCTTTAGTTTGAATCTTTAATGATAATTTAATGTTATACCAGAAGTGGTATACCACAAGTTACCTAATGTAACTATCTAATGCGTTATCTCGTTTCCTCCGTCATTCTGTATGTACCATTAAATGCATGTAGTCGTAGTCTTTCCAACATTTGACAATATGACTTTAACATTAAAGTACATAACCAGTGCATACTTTGGAAATGATAAACTGAAAGTAGAAACTTTGGTCACTCTGCTAGGAAAATGTTCTTTGAACCAGAACATAGAATTGATAGCTGAAATCAACAAACGAACAGAAAGAAAAGTCACGAAAAGAAGGAACACGGCAGATTTTTCTATGATACAATCCAAAAATATGTGTATTACAACATTATTTCTTTCTTCCTCAGCTCATATACTAAAAGAATCAAGGTAGGCAGTGAAAGAAAAAAGTCATGTGTTATGAAGTGAATACAATTTGAGATAAGTTGTATTGGTAACACCACGGGATTAATAAAAGGTGACATTTCGCACTCTTTCTGATAGAAATCTCCACCTGCGGCCTGAATACCTTAATATCTTTATTGATTTGACTGTAAGGTAATCCTCTTCCCCCTTCAACAAATCAATTATTTTTCGGAGAAAATTTGTTATGAAAAGAGAGACAAACTGTGGCTCTGGTTTCCGTTCTTTTTTTTCTTCTTTTACCGTTTGTAGTCCAACTGCCTTTGATTTAAGGTATATAGCAAATGTATATTACCCTACAAATAATATTTGAAGGACGTTCATGTTGATTCTAATAGAGGGTTGGAGGAGTGGATAGTGGAGAGGGATGGTAGAATCATGTACTTTCATTGTATACAGCATTATCACTAGGATATCATTTAAAACTATACTCTCGATATATGATGCTGTTCTTTGAATTCAACTGCATGCGTTTAAGTGACAAGGTACCGTCCAAAATATATGGCTTTGATCACAAATGATGTACCCTTGGAGTTTATTACAAACATGACACATTTTATTGAGGTATTAGACGTATCATATCATATGTAGAGTAAGATAATTACATTGCAGGGACATTCATTAACTTACTCATCATAAGACAGACAATGGCGTCGTTGCCTGGCAACGACAACTTAGTTAGTATCAAACATATTGAAATATATTACGACCTCATGAAAACATATGGTAGCTTTACTCAGCAGACCAGTATACAAATATTTCGACGGGATTTTTTTTCTTCCTTTTATTTTACTCTTCAACAGGAAATTTGAAATGTCATAGAACAACAACAGTTACTATAACTAGTTTCTTAAAATCAATAGTATAGCTGTGATAGCTTCAATAACGCGCCTGAAATGAAGAAACATGACCACAGCGATCATGGATTAAAGCGCCATGATAAGTTTATGTGCTGTCAGTTTTAACTTGTGAAACATGACAGACAAAGAAAGAACATGTGTCCAAGAAAGATTTGAATAAAACAACTTTACATCCATAATTTGCGTAATTCTCGCGCGAAGACGAGAAAACTTACCCAGAATGAACAGGATGATCATCAATGGTTTTACTACTTCCATTATGTAGAATCCACCTCTTTGTCGTGAAGTTAATGGAATTGATTTACTCTCCCCAATAAAACTCTCCCTGTATTACAAGTACCTCCGACAGTCTGGTCAAGTTTGACGACTGGATTCATTTAAAAAAGCTCCTCCTTACACCAAGCACTCCATCTTACTCGGTCTACTCCGAAAAGAATTGATAATAATCAAAATAATGATAATAATTAAAGTTCCTGAGAGGAGAGACAGAAGTCATGGTATTGTTTATTAAGACAGTAGACCTTGGAGATATCAAGTCATGTGTGGCATTCATAACCAACCAAACTAGATCTCAGAGTTTCGTGAGCTCTGTTCCATAGATGATTTCAAAAGGGTAATTTAATTTCTTAATCAATTTCTGCTATATCCAGAAGAAGAAGCAATATACTTTGCCAGCTTCTATTACTGTCACAATTATTGTAATGCTGGTGCGAGACAAATCATTAGCTCACTTCCTTCGTGTACGAACAATAACGGATGTCTTAAACTTAGAGAAAACAGCAAATTCCCAACTATTCCCACTTTTTCCCTTTGGCTTCGTTAATCTTGATCCACCGGTTCAATGAATTCGCGACCACTCCTGCAATGCTTTGAATGATACGAAGTATAACTCTGAATACAAAGAAGGCAAATTTTCCAAGTAGAGGACGCTACTTCAGTACTGATACTCTTTGGCAGTCAACACATCATTGCATCAATACAGAATGTCACCAACAACATCCAAAATATTTGTAAATGATGTGGATGTTTCATATTATTTTTGAATGATAGTGGAATACAATTGCAATGTCGCAAATAAAATTATCAAACAAATCCCATCAGTTACTTAAAAATAATCTTTGTTTAAAACAAATACCCATGCAATGTTTGGAAAAGTACTCTTTAAAAAAGAGACTTTACTGGCAACATTAGAATGAGCTGTGAATCACTACTTGTACTATCATATTTCAGAGAATAAAACCCGGTATCGAAAAGGTTGAAATATACTATAGTTCATCCATGCATTGTAATATTTGGGAAGAAAAGTTGCTTGATTGTTAGAGTATTATGGTACTCTCTGTATATATGTAGTTAATGTTGGATGCGAGTGAATCTAACCTGGTATGGTGCCTACGGTGGCCCCGGGCCACGCTTCACGAGAAGGGTCGAAAACGTGGATGAAGATGTCGCTGTGTTTGTGTGCGTGCGAAAGAAAATTCCAATTTCGAAAATTTGCTTCCGCAACTCCTCCAAGACCGGCACAATGCCGACAAAGGTCAAATATATGTAGGTGGGTGGTAGGTAGGTAAATAGTCCATAGTCTGAACTTGTGTCTGCCCTCAAAATTTAAAGCCAAAGGTCAGGGCTCATATGAGTGAAAATCTCATTTTTCTTAATTCAAAATGGCTATTTTCATGGGGGAATCAAATAAATCACTAATATTCACGATTTAAGCTAAAATTCATGTGTATATGCATTATGCAATCTCAAAGGTCAAATTTGACACAGAAAATTTGGGTCCCCAGTTCATCCTAGACCACAGAGTAGATTAAGATCAAACCTGGTAGTTAGATGATTTATGGTCTGAAGTTGTGTCGAATCAAAATTTAAGATCAAAGGTCAAAATAGTGAAAATCCTATTTTTATTGTATTCCTTGATCAAAAATGGTTATTTCACGGATCCTTGCAATACGTGACCGGTATACCAGGTTTTATATAAGATCATGATCAAATGTGTTTAGTTATCAAATGTCAAGATCAAAAACATTGAATTTATCAATGTTCAAATTTGACACTGAAAATTTTGCGTCAGCAGCTTTTCCAATACTGTAGTGCCGATGAAATTCAATGTTGGAGATACAAATCTGAGGTCAAAGGTCAAATCGGCAAAATGCTCCGACAAAGTGCCTCATTCTCCACCTAAACTGTAATTGGAATGAACTTCAAACTTGGTGCTTACCATATGGTATAGTGTCCGCTCAACCAATGACGTCATAGGTCAAAAGTCAAGGGCCACAGATCATGAAACGAAAAACACATTTGTAGCATTATCTCTATGTGTAAATGTCGTAAAGTTATGACACTACCACATTCGTAAAATGATTAATACAGAAATATTTTTAAAATATTGATAACGCCTGGGGGTCAAAGGTCACGAAGTTAAACATTAAGTCGGCAAAAATGCTTTGAAAAGTGTGTCACGCTCTCCTCTTAGACGGTACGTCGGATAAACGTCACACTTAGTGGGTAGGAGAACGAGTATGAAATGTAGTATTAGATTAGCTGATGACGTTGTAGGTCAAGGTCAATTTCGCGGTTACAATTGCACATAATACAGTGTGTTAGGCGCTGGTAGTACATTGTGTCAACATGACTTTTCAAATCTTTGCCTTTGCATGGATGAAACACTTGATTCCAACCTATGCAACCATGTTTTGGGCTAAGCCTGATTATGTCTGGTGACAATGTCGTTTCCTTTGACTTAGTAGTACCTTCACTCAGTATATTGTAGCGTACATATAGGCCTACTACTACACAATTGAACAAGGACTCCAGACCTTGTCCGCAGTGTGAGGAAAACCGAACGATGCGGCACAGTGCACTTTCAAAACAAACCGGAGTAACGGCCTATGCCGATCTGAGGAATACTTTGTGGTCCACGCATTTCTGGTAATACCTTTGACGCACACTCGATTAAATTCTAGGCCCATGTGTACACGCATGCAGGTGTGTGATGTTCGACGCATACGTGGTGTACTGCAGTACTACAACATAAGTAAATGTACAGCACTTCTATCGACAACGAGCCAGCTGAATCAGGGATGAAATGTACAGCTCCGCGCTCTTTGGGAGTACATCATGATGAGTATAGAATGACCATGCAAAAATGACAGAAATGACATTTGCAACTCCGGGATTGCCTTCTTGTTTTTGTGTTTGTCGAGATAGTGGGCCCTGATTTGATATCACACTGACGTCACTGGCAATGCTTTGTTTGTATTTCTTTGGATGTTGCATACTGACGAACGTAAAACTTGCAAGTACCGTTTTCGTGTTGCTTCTTCTAATAGTACTTCAACCAAGCTCAAACGACCGCTGTAACATGTTTGACTTTATAGATGAATCCCAGCATTCATCCACGGTACTATACTGTTGAAGAAATCATTAAGAGGTCGCCATCATTACACTTATATGCTGTTACGAATAGCAATCGCTCAGACATGGTTCAGATTGAGATACAGTTTATCATTACCACTGGAGACTTACATACATACATACATACATACATACATACATACATACATACACACACACATACATTTATCCAAGCCTTGGAAGATATTTCATGATTCGGTGGTGATGTTGTCAATATCTAACATCTTTTTGTTGAGAGCATCTCAGAAAAATTTGGAGTGGTTTGAAGATGGCAATCATGAAAGTGAAGGAAAAGGAAATTTCCTCTCGATGATTCAAAATTCGGTTGAACGTCCCGCTTTGTAACCTGACACTTTTTGAAGTAAAAGTAAAAGTAGTTACCCTCCTTGATAAAAGCAGATCGTAACAGACACTGTGATGCAGAATTCATTACACTTGCCGTTCCGCTAATGGTGCGCCAATGACTTAATTTCTAAAACCGACTCGAAAAGAGAAATGTGTCGTTTACCGCCATTATATGTATGCCTATGTTAAGATCTTAATGTCTATCTTGCTCCTCATCACATAAAATCGTAGTAATTTACAAAAGCCTACCTACTGTTCCTCGAATTCATGGTTTAATTCTCTTGTTGTTTCAGAAAAGTAGCCATATTCGCTTCCATCTTTAGATTTTCAGAGTTGAAATGTATTTGAATTTGTGCCTGCCATTTGGGTCTTGACATAATATAAGGGAGTTCATAAGTTTACCACAGCATGTGCATGATGAAAGTATTATTTTTGACAAGAATCCTTTTGAAAAAGTTTCTCCAAAGCCAAGTATGCCGCAAATACTACAAAAGTAGACACAGTATAAACATCAGAGTAAGGTAGCCCTGTAACGATGAGAAGAAGCCTACTTTGTCGCCGATACGTCTCAGTGGAAGCAAATGGAAAGTAACTTCGTTATGTTACATAACTATTTCCTGCAGACTATGTCTCCAACGTTGTTCAAGACGTTGTCGCAAGAAAGAGCAAAATGTATCAAATAATCATAAAGTCATGTACATCTGATTGCAACATGTGCCATTTAAAAGTCCGATGTCACATACGGAATCTACCCACCATTATCCTGACCTCACTTAAGGAGTCTACCTACCATGTTGAAGTTTCCAGAATGTACGATAGAATGAGGTAACATGATGCTGGCATTCTCACTCAATATCGTAAGGAGAAATGCTAAGAGAACACTTCTCCTCCTATAGTCATGAGATGGAAGACGCAAGTTAAACTAATCAGTACCAGCAAGACATTTCCATTTAGTTCAAGTGGTAGCAAGATCGATATACCTTCTGAATTTCTATAACCTCGTACCAGAAAAATACGGTTTACAAGATTTTCGAGAATAGCAGAATTCGGAATCCTTTGGAATTTAATATATTTTCTAGCGTGAAATAGAGACTAGGGTGTATTCTTTGGTTTGTTGGTTGAACTTATCTCTCGTTCGTCTCTCTTCTTCATATTCGATCAGTAAGGGTAGCACTTTCACTAAAAGTATATATCACGAAAAATATCAATTTGTTTTAAGTACGTATTTGTCGTTTAATATTTCGCGAAAGTTCGTCTGCGGACTGTCCTCTCGTGTTGCTGTCTCGTGTACTCCGTCTCCAACGTTTTATCATTATCGTTAGTTGATATTATTCAGAGCATCGAGACCAAGATTAGCAGCCTATGAGTCGTAATGATTCATATCTCATAAGTCGTTTCAGGGGTGAAATTTCGAGTGGGCGATAGTAGTAGGCGGTATATAGACAAATTCCTCCAAAATTGTGGTCTGTGGGTGGATTAAATATTGGAAATTTAAGAAAGCACGATTTTCGTCTGAGAACATCTGCGTTCATGCCGAAGAAATATTCACGAGCATAGAAGAAGTTAATGCTGAACCGTGTAAAGCCCTGGTCACGCTAGCGCAATTCAATACGCCATTCAATTTTCAACTAAAAATTGCAAAACTTGAATTGCCGTTTACATTAATGAACGTAAAATATTAACTACGAAATCGATTTTTCTCTTTCAAGAAGTCCAGGATTGAGAGACAATTGTGACTCTGTGTTACTCTGAACAACGTTTATGATCAACTCAATTTGCAATAATTTAGTTGAGAGTTGAATTGCGTATTGAATAGCGCTATTGCGACCCGTGATTAAGTGGTGTTTTCCCACCAAGGGTGGTCTGAACTGTATACTGCTTGGGAGCAGGGGTTTGAAGGGACGACGGGCAACTGCCCCAGTCTCAGCTATTGCCACTTTCTTCGGGAAGCCACCTTACTTTTTTCAGACAGTTGGAAAAGAAAGTGTCTGAAAAGAAAATAATGCCAGTGGGCCTGTTTCCCTAAATGTTGACTCTTTTGTGAAGGTTTTGTCCCAGCCTTCATCATGGCTTGCTCAAATATTATTACCCGCTCCCTCTGTAGCTCTACACGAACTTGTAAACGTGTCCAGATGTTACCATAAAGCTCAAGGATAGAGTTTCTTTTTTTTGGGGGGGGGGGGGGTTGGGGGTGGTGATGATATTATCCTTCAAATTCTGTCTCCTTGACCATCTCCCTTCAAATTATAAAAACGCATGTGCTTCCGACAGTAATGAACATACGCTTTCCAATTGCAATACAGGCTGTTTGCAAGCTTACAAAGTACAACACATATGCAAGTCCCCTTAAACAAATCTGTACAATTTACATCTCTGCCAAAGTCGCATTAACATGTCTCAACAACAATTCGACAGAAAGTCGTAACAACGAGACTCACAAATCATAGGCCTCTCGGACGAATGGTCTGACGATCGGAGATAAACAACTGGATTACATTTAGTAGGACTGATGAAGGTTACAAGGATGTATACAATCATGTATATGCATTCATCATAAAGGACAGTTTACAAACAAGATTTAATCTCTCTTAGTAACTTAGAGAGTGGGATAAGTCTTAAAGGTAAGAAATAATGATCGTAATAACAATAATGTTAATAATGATATTAATAATTTCTAATAATGTTAATAACAATAATGTTAATAATAATAATAATGTTAATAATAATAATGCTAATCATAATAATAATAATAATGTTAATAATAATAATGTTAATAATAATAATGTTAATAATAATAATAACATTAATAATTTCTAATAATGGCAATAATAATAATGGCAATAATAATAATGTTAATAATAATAATGGCAATAATAATGTGAATAATAAAAATGTTAATAATAATAATGCTAATACTAATAACAATGCTAATAAAAATGCTAATAATAATAATAATGTTAATAATAATAATGCTAAGAATAATAATAATAATAATGATAATAATAATGCTAATAATACTAATGCTAATAATAAAAATATAGTGTAAACGTCAAAATAGGTTACCTATTGTTTCGAACTTTATTCATAAATTTAAAGTTTTTGTTGAAAGTTGAATGCTTTATCCTGAAAAAGAGTAATAGAGATGTACAGGCACTGCAGCTCCAAGAAAAATTTCGGTTAGGTTCATAGCTATTTCTTATCTTTCATTTCTTGTGCTAGATTATTTTCATTTCAACAATTAATCATTTATCTTAATTAGAAATTTCACCAGTAAATCGCAATTTACATGTAAATATTGTAAAAACATTTTGTAAGTTCTTGATAACACATTTCTATATTCTTTACGATATTTGTAAACACACATTTTCACGCAGTTAACTTAAAGGTAATTTGTATGTTCCATTGTAAAACCTCACCAAAAGAAAACAATAAAAGAGATGAAAAAAGACTAATAATAACTATAATGTTAATAATAATAATGTTAATAAAAAATATTGTTAATAATCATAATAATCATTATTCACAAAGAAGTGTTTAGACTGTGAGCGTTTACATTTTGAAATTTTGTCACAGATATGAGAAAAAATTGTGTAAGAGACCACCAGACAGATCTCTTTCCCTGAATATATACTCAGTATTCAACCACCAACTGTCAAAGACGAAAATAATTGAGCTAATTAATCTCGTTTTCTTTGAACTGAGGCCCGCTATTCCTTAACCAGAATAAGATACTAGTGCAACGGCGAAAAGGAGACCAACAAGAGACTTCAATTTTGTATGGAAGATGGGAATGGGAGAAGTTTTTCTCATATTTTTTTTATTGATTTTAATGTCAGTTGACACGATGGAACGAAACTCACGGCTATCTGTTACAGTGTCCACCTGACTAACGATTAAGTGCACTCATCCGATGGACACATGGCATTGTTCACTTTAGATGGGAAATGTTCCCATTTTAATATAAACAAATGAAAAAATAATTACGAGACATTTTCACCTGCGTCACATTTAAAGCGGTTCCATGTGTTGATGACTTTTTAAAGGTAAAAATCAAATCGTAGCTATGCCATAATTGCCACATGATTTTTTTTCAGTTACGGTCGTATCCCACGTTGATGGTTTATAGTGTCAGTCTCTGCTCTGATGATCATACTCTTCCATGTCATATAACAACATACGGTGAGTAATCAACTCCCAAGGGTTAAATTCTTGATGTTACGTCTAGTGTCTTTATATCACATTACACCTCAATATAAACATGATGCGGTGACTGTATCATTCGACAGCGGACAACCTACATAAATTTATAAGTAATTTAATAGTTTTGCATAATCAGGTGATGGGTATCTCCACGCGGATGTTTTGAACGTTTCCAGAGGTGGTTTTGATGAAATGTCTGTCTGGAAGACAGACCTAAAAACTTTTTCCCCCTTTTCCATTAAAGGGTTATTCCCTGTTTCGCACTAAATACTTGTAAACCCCAAATGAAATTAACGAGACCATTAAAATTAAAGAGAAAAAAATAAACAAAAACAAACAAACATGTTGGACTTTTTTTCTAAGAATTCATGCATTAGCGATGGTTAACGTTAAACACGGAGGCATGCAAAACGGACTGTCCAAGTTTAACTTAAATTATTTGAACGAGAACCCTGCTCAAGTGCATGATATCATCACCTCTGCTGTAGGCAAGTGTGGAGAAATTTAATCCATGTTTACGTACGTCATCTCTTGAAGGTCAATAATTTTCTGGATGTCCTTGGTGCGAACGTGAACTGTTACCAAACGTATCACAGTTATCAAGCTACAGCTAGGATACGTGTCCTTTCATCGAGAAAATTAGATTGGTTTCTCCCCATACAGTGTTGTTTATTTTCTTATAAGACAGTGCTCGCACACTTTGTATCTGTGCATCACGGGTGTAACCTTTCTGTGATCACATTAACAAATACCAAAATTATGTTCCCTTCGTATGATTGGTCGATAACCATTGAAGTTGGGTCTGTAATCAGAGGCATGTAACCTGAAATTGCTTTCTAATAGTGTCTCCTGGGCTTGCTCATTTTCTTCGACGACGTCATCATTGGCGTTAAATCACATTAATGACTGGGAATCGCGGTTTAAATCCTTCAATTACCAAGGGAACATATCCCGCTTCAAGTGGCTGCGAGGAATCCCTGTCAATATTGCGGAGTGCACAATATATGGAAAACAGTTACAGAGATCTATACCTACAAATGTGTGTACGATCCACGATGGAAGGTTAAAACAAGTCATGTTATCGCAACAACCGAGAGCGTCTTTCAAAATAAAACCACTGAAGAACTGACTGACAAAAATCGTCTAGTGTGGTACATCTCAAAACGCAGGTCGTTGTGGAACATTACCTGGCTAATCCGAACTTGAAAGACAACTAAATCTTACCGAACATTGTACTTCTGATTTGTGGTATTATTTACCCAAATTGTGGTCCAGAAGTTGATATTGCAAAAATGAGATGATTATGTTTCATTCCATTTTATTCATAGCTGATCTTTAATTTTAATTGGATGGAACCTATGGTAATAATTACGAAATGTAAAAAACCTGCAGCTATCGTGAATACTCATTCAACTGGTAACTGGTCTACACCGTCTATTTGCTCTCTCCGATGTTGGTAGCATACATGGCATACAGCAATAATACTGCTCCACCCTCGTCACATGCACTACTTAATCACACGTTAATGATTCCAGGGTTGCCAGATTTTTGATAACACAACAGGCAAAACAGTCTTGAAAGACGCCAAATTGCAGAATGATCCGTTAGGTTGACTATTAAACAGCCAATCATTGGTCCCAAATATGCTGGTGGCACCTTTTGTCGCGATATTTTAGGCATTTGTGCACGAAAAATCGTCATTTTCCCAAAACGCCAAAATATGAAAAATTTTGCAAAAAGGCCAGACCCAATTTTTGCCCTCCAAGGCCCGTCAAATAACCACAACATTGTCACTTGGGACCGGTAAAACGCCAAACTGGCAACCGTGAGAGGGATTCCACAATTTCAAAATGTCTTTCCATGAAGGCCGTCCACATAATGTCCCCAAATCTGATGGAGTCAGCCTAAGATGGTCACTGTTGTCCGTCTGCCACCGTCAAACTGTCTTCGTGTTTTCTTTAAAGTGGAGATTAGCTGTGTCGTTATCGCAGCCTACAGGTATTATTTCCATTTCTTTATTCCATTTCGATATCATTCACAAACCAACACCATCTAAGTCAACTTCTGAAACAATTATCTCACTCAGAACAATGTTTTGAAAAATAGGTTTATGCTGACAACATATTAAGAATATAGGTGGCTTAAAATTCGAAACGACTTAAAATTGAAGTAAGGAACATATTTAGCCAAATTTCTTTAAAAGGGATCCTATGCAAATGAGCTGAGGAGACAAAACCCTATTTTTCAAACAAATTAGGCGAGAATCACCAGGAAGTTTCCAAATATGGATTTTTTTTAACCTTTTGATTATACAACCTCAATGTTATATTGCCATACGGGCATGTCCCCATATGTTACAATCCGCCCTTTAGTTCCACTGCCATGTCATCAACGCCTCTCAGGTTTCCTTCGGAAGCACCTTTGAAGGACAAATAGTTTCCAGTCAATTAAGAACCAAAAACAGTTCTCGAATTTGCATATAATTGATGAAATGATACTCGGAGAGTAAGTTGATGGATCATATATAACTTGCTTATTGTTTGAATTTTTCAATTTTTCCATCGCAACGAGCGTGGAATTAAAGGGGACTTTCTGACATGCGAGGGTCAAATTTTCGAGTAATTGTATATTTTCCTAACGACTGCAATGCTGTTAAAGTGGGGAACACCTGCAAGTCCAAATGTGACTCACGACCGCTACCACCGTGACACTTGTTTACTTTCTAATCCCTATGGTAACGTCAACAAAAAGACAAAATGAGGATTACTATGTGACCTTGCTAACATTAATTTCACCTTATTTTGAAGTGCTCGCTTTTCTCTTTCACTGTCACAGATGACTGCAGAAACTAATATGTGTATATGTATATATATATATGTGTGTGTGTGTGTGTTTTTTACATTACGACTGTTTGTACTTCAGCTGAACACTAATGAAAACATAATTAGTGATACAAGAAAAGTTTATGAACCGAACACCTTTCAGTATGCCTACTACACGTGAAGTGCCTTTTTTGAGGATGCACTTAATTTCTCATTACATTACTTAGCTGATACTTTTAAAACGGTATATTTTTTATTACTGGTTTGCGAGGAAAGAAAACGAATATTACAGTACTTCATATGTCATAAAAACTGATCTTCATTGATCCCATTACAAAGAAAGAATTTAACTATAAATATAGCACTCACGAAAACAGAACATGTATTGTTTGAACAGGGATCTAGATTACGGCTACACAGACAAACGACATCTTGACATCAAATTGTTTTTAAAATCAATTTATCCAACAATATACCAAATTACTAATATAATAATAACAATAATAATAATAGTAATAATAATAATAACAGTAATAATAACAATAATAATAATAATAGTAATAATAATAATAATGATGATAATGATAATAATAAAAATAATAATAATAGCAGTAGTAGTAGTAATAATAATAATAGTGAAGCTGACACTTGGAGGATGTCCATTACTTTAGTCACATTATAAATTCAGATGTGTCGAAGGTAAAAAGTGATTATATGCTCGTAATACCATTATTTTGGTACTTATAGGCTACAGCAAATTGAAGATAGAATACACTGAAGATGGAAAAATTCCAGAGTGAATAGTAACATAGCCAACTAATGATGTATTTTGAGTTTTCTCTATATACATCTGACACGAACTTTCATGTTTGAGATCCATTTGCCATTTTTGTAATCCACATCTTTAAAACACATATATGTTGCAACGTCACAATTAATAAGCTTTATAAACATATTCCCCACATGTATAACGGCAATGAGGGCATCATCTTGTTCAATTGTTCTGTTTTAACAGTACCAATGAATGTTGTACCCTGACAGGGTTTTTACACTTAGCTCTATATATCCCGGTGGTGCAACATCATCCTAATTTACCTGACTTTTGCTCTCGCGACCTACTGTCGTTTCACGAGTACATACGTATATATATAGCTACCGGCGCAAGTGATTGTCGTGGAGGACATCGGCTAGGAAAACTAATATTAGAACCTAAGCAACTTTTCTCCTTTATCGAGGAAAAAAGAAGCTTGCAGTCTTCTGACATGTTTACTGGAAAAAGAACATAATTACTGCCATTCCTGACAAAGGTGTTATATGACTGCAGGCATCTTTTTCAGTCACTCTTCAATGGTGTACCCCTTGTAAATTTGGTTTCAAATGACTAATTCGATTGCTGCTTCTTCAGAGGGGTAATTAACATCTCACTGGAGTAGTACATACTTCTCTCCTGTTTATGAGCTATGCTCTCCTTTCACAGTGACGTCACCCTACAGGTCATGACTCCAAACTTAAAACGGTGTCCTATTTTTATTTTCGCGGGTTTCTGGTGTGTGCTGTATCATCGAGAGAAAATAACTCTCAATTCGAAACATGTATGAAAGGTGAACACATAAAGAGAAGTAAAAGCTTGGAGACATGAATATGTACGATGCCTTCAAAATATCCACCAAGGCATGTTTTGAAGGTAAATACATTTCATGTTAGAACGCGTGGGGAGAAAAGGGGATAATTAGACAGGAGATTCCAACCATTGAAAGGTAAGCCTCTACGATAAATACAGTTAAGCAGTGGGATCGTGCAATGATGCACATATCATTGGTACGAATTAGTTAATAAACCGAACATCTGTTTATCAAATAACCTTTCACTTACGCCGTCAGTTCCATGGCATTAAAGTTTGTTTAATAATTCTACCCATTTAACTTGTACTTCTGTTTTCAGCAGTAGCTCCTTTCTTATTCCTTACAGTTTAGCCATATTGTTTGGAGATTTCATACATCAATAAACACCGCAGAGTCCGCCAGACGAAGTGAAGCGTTTTTCGTTCATCTCAGAATTAAAGTCACTGTGTCGCTCAGTGTATATGCTCTAAGGTGGCATTGTACTTTGAACAGGTCAACCACACATGCCTTCACTCTTAAAAAAACAAATAAATGAATAAAAAAAAAAAAAAACTAGACTCATTCGCAAAGGATGAAAGACATCCACAGCAATCCGTATTCATTTCTAACACCCAGATTATTCTTCAGAAGATGATAAAAAACCATCAAGTTAAGTGGTTTGTCTCCCTTCCCAATTGCACTGAGAGATCTTATGACGATGGTTTTACGTACACACGAACTTCACAGTACATTTCAAAACATCGACGGAACTGATAAACAAAGAATCGATTACAAGAAATACCAACGAATACATGAAATCAAGAAGCTTTTCATGGATTTACAGTGGATCTGTGATCGCCATTTTTCTTCTCAGCTGTTGAGGAAGATCAACCCACATCAGATCAGTCCGCTGACAATAAGTTGAAAGGTTTTACGCGACACATCTCTTGCCGATAGTAATGCTAGTTTGTAAACTACAAATGTACGTCCTGGGTACAGCTTAATATACAACACTTTATCGTGTAAGAGATCGCAGATTTGGACGGATATATTTAATCGCCAGCTGCAGGGTCTAGCCATCTTGTTACTTAATACTCGGTTTCGAATCAAAGAAAGTACAGTTAAATTGTATTTAAAATACCGCTTGGAGAAACAGAACACTTCTGAGCTCAACAAAGGGTTGATAAACTGATCTCATTCATAAACTGTTTCTTTAGAACTGTTTCTGGTGGATCTGAAAAAGAAAGATGAAGCCAATTACAATGGTAAATTTGAAGTACAAACGAACAAGACTGATTCATTTAAGTCAAATTTATCTTTAATCTGTAAGTGAAATTGAAACGGAAGAACAAAAAAACCTTAAAACGAAATAAGACGTTTGTTTTATAGAAAAAAAAAACATTGTTTTAAACCCAATAGTTGTGGACACAGAACAATAGATTACTCAAGGCAAGAAAGGACAGTTCCCTTCTTTACAAGAAATACGTTTCTCAATGACACAAATTAAGTTACTTGTTGCTCAAGAATAATCTGTTCACCCTAACTTTCGAAATTTAACTGATGTAACTTCTCTCATATTATGCATAACGTTTTGAGGAGATGAGCTTGAACGGTTAATCACTGAAGATAATTTCTTCATATGGCAAGTTTATGCAAAGGAAAACGCCCCATTTTCCTTTAAAAATGTTATCAGGCATCTCGCCAAAGCGATGGATGCATCAAGACAGTATACAGGGAGAAAGCTATAAGCAGCAATTCAATCACGTTTTCTTCGTTTTCCACGTCAGCGTCATCTGCGAGTGAATGATATAATTTGTTTTTATTTATAATAACTTACCTTAAATCGTGACTTTCGTCTCAAACAGACTTCTGAGTACTCCGCGTCAAGTGAAAAAGTGACATGAACGACGGAAGTAACTTGTAAAGTATAAACAAACTAAAATATTACCAACCTTTCCTATATGTTATTTCCTTTTATAAACACTCTTGCATTAATATTTAGCATGTATAAAGGACGATGCGCCAACCACCCTGTTAAAAATTCATTTTACATATCCCAGCCAGACTTTCGTTGAAACGTATCTTCAGTCAGTTATGGGTCCAATACCAACTGACGGTATAGTCTTGTGTCTTGTGACTGTTATCGCCATACGATCATCAGGACAGATATATAAACATGCATACCTTTGCTGTTTATCACGCAACGTTTTAACGATAAGGTGGATATACAACGAAATATACACCTCCGAAATATGACAGGAATCTTAAAGTCAATATATAATAGACTCTACAAGTACATTGTTTTCCTTCTTCTTCTTTTTTTAATAAAAAAGTCTGTTTTTCTTATGTTACGATAAGAGTGTCGACACTTTTGGTTTACTGTTTCCTTATTCAGTTTCAGTCACCCGAGCATCTAAGTGCCTCATTATTCCCATGTACGGAGAAAGTCCTATTTTGTTTAGAACGCACAAAGTCGTGAAGGTATATTAAGACGGGCATCTTATGTTGGTCCATTATTTTCCTCGGCGCTCTTGAGGCCGATTAGGTGTCGTTTTAAGTGGAAACACACATCCACTTGGAAATAAAATTAAAGTTTATACCTGCTGAATGGTGCTGGGTTGCCTAAATATCTTTTATCTTGTTTGTGATCAGGTTTCATATTAAAATTTTTGCACGTCAGTGTTCACTACAGACTCTCATGCAGGCTTATGAATTCGGGCAAGAATCGACTGAAATTTATGCAAAGCTAGCATTTTTCGTCATTGCAGAGGCGGAAGTTTTCAAAGCACACGACAGTCGGGTTAAACAGTGTATAAATAAAACATAACTGGTTGACTTGAAGAGCACGAAGTAATTAAAAGATTATATTCGAAATTTTCGGTTCGCCTGGACCTTCTTCAGCGAGAACAGAAAATAGTTAAAGATTTAAATCAACAGCAGGAAAAACAAATGAAGATCAGAGTGTGATAGGCCATAGGTGATAATTGAAAAGAAAAGTAAGCAATCACGTAATACCGTTTGTTACGTGTACTGGATTAGGACACCGAGGTCTTTGTTTAGCCCCATGATGTAGAAATAAAGCCTCAAATTCAGTTTATTTCTCCGAGCTTACGGTGTTCATTACAGGCAAAAGTGTGCAGTGATGATGACTTTAAGATTATTAAGAAAATGTCCATTTTGGTTCTAGTGCTCTGCCACCGGAAATCCTGGCGTGTTATCACGAATCGGCTTTTTATGATTGTTAAATCTAAGGCGAAGGGGAGTCTTAGTTTCACCTAAGTAGATACCCTCAGTGCAAAAAACAGTGAAAAAACAACATCTGCAAGAGTCACAATTTAGGTTTGGGGGGAACTTTTTAGGTTTTTGGGGGGGGGGGGAGCAGGAGTGATATCATCTCCCCACATTGATAAATCATTTTGTGTTTCTTTATACTTTACACCAAATTTAATACTTCACTGTCTAGTGGTATCATGATGTGAATGTATGAGGTTTATGAGAATTTTGCAACTTTCACATAACAAGTACTTGAGCTGACCACCTATTGATTTCAAGGTCGAAATAATAAATCCAATAATGAAGAAAGCAAACGACTCTTCATTACTGTGAGGAGATGACGTCTCTCCTGCTTGCTTCAAGTTCACAGTTGGTAGCAAAGGGGGTAACTTAAACTATTATATCTCGAGAAATTGCAACGCATGGGAACTGAATGGAAAGTTTCACCACAATGGTAAGATTAACTTACGCTTAAACATATCAAAGCTAAATTTGTGGCTGGACCATAATTTTAAATCACTACCAAGGTTTGGCACAATTGCACTTCTACATGTCAGTTGTATGTTTGTTTCAAGTTCATTGCTAGTTGAAATTACTTTTTAACTTTATTGTGTCTGCAGAAGGAAATCTGTTCTGTGTGTAGGCTGATTATTTCTTTTTTTGTTTTTTGTTTATTGTGATAATGACTAGTTGGTACATAAAACACAGCTGCCCTTTCGTGTTTTCTTGATCATCCCATCGGTTGCCCATTTTCTTTTGAAGCGCTTCACGTGCTTTGAGAATTCTGTTTCCTTGTCGCCCTTTCCATGCAGGAATTATTTGTGTTGGTTGGCAAATTATCTCAGTTAGACAGCATCTCCGGTCATGCCTCCATCATACGCAATTGTTTCGCCGTCGCCTTGTAAGTCTCGGACTTGCTCATGCATTGCTCGTTGACTGACCAGTAGTTACATGGTTGTTGTATCGGTTTCGGTGATAACTTTTGAGTATATTATGCACTTCAGGGGAATGTCTTCCTTACGTTTCCCATGCACGGATAGCTGACATTGATATTGCTGCCTTGAGGAGCAATGAAAGATCGGAAGCAGTTGCTTCATCCAGTGCTCACTGTCTTATTGGTAAACCATCTTTCAAAAGTGAATTAAAATATCTCAAAGCATTTCCTATAAGGAAAAACTGGAAGCACCCGTATGAAACTTATTATGTTACCAACACTGATTATGTCCCAAGATATAAACTATCGTTAGTGAGGTTATGTTATCAGCTAATATGAATTCATTTATTTTGACAGGATCGTTGGCAACAAGTTTTTTATGACGTCACCATGGTTGTTGTTTTGTCAGAACTAGTTCTAAAAGGAACAATAACAATCAACATTGTAATATAAAAAGTGATGGCGCTCTTTAAGTACTTACTTAAGGTTGTCATTAAATTCACAAAACAAATATTACTGTTATGCAGCCCTATTTGTAGCAAACATACCTCCTGGCCCCCACCCTACATGTATTTCTAAAGTCACGAAGTACCTTCTTCCAACTTTCATTTTACGCTCTTAAGCAACATTTACTATCCTCCCGGCGATAACATTCTGGAGACAGAAGTAAAACTCCAATTATCAGAATGAGCACATGCGCCGACTTACCTCTCCCAATGCCCTCTTAAACATTCCCTCGAAGTCTTTACAGTCGATACGGAATGGAAGTATTTTAACCGCAATATTTAGATGTCGCAGACAAAATTCCCGCAACAGCATAATGTCAAGGACCTATTAGGTTCATTTAAATGTCCTCCGGGAATGGCACAAATACTTCGCAACGGAGTTAAAAAGAACAGTTTCCCCTTAAAATTGCCCCAGCTCGACCCATTGTAATTTTGTTTCCTCCCAAATTATCTCATTATTTGCAAGACTGGCATACCACGGAAAAGTTCTCGATCGATCATTCGCCAGAGAGTTAAGATTCCACAAAGGAAACACTTCGTTCTGTTTTCTTGGGATCTTGGTGTATAATAATTGTAAACGAACTGAATGAAAAACGTACGCAACAGATAGGCCTGATAATGAGCCGATATTAAGTTAGCCAACTTAGCCTGACGTATACTGAAAGGCACACATTACATTTTATCGACAAGTTTGACTTGATGTACAGAGCTTAAAATGGATGAAGGAAGGCAGTTTTTTTTTTTTCAATCAATGAAACCGAGGAAAAAGAAACGCCCCTGAGGCGTTTGTTCTTTGTATGAGATGAAGTTTTTCTTCTGCTATTTGGAGAGAAAAAAAGCGGTTGACAATATTTCGTAAAATGTCTCTCCTTAACTCCATTACGTATCTACGCTATTCTGTCTTCTACAAAATTCGAGCATAACGGATATTAATTCTTGGTATATTCTCGAGGTGATATGGTCATACCTGACAAACATTTCAACGTTTCTCAGGCCGTGGGTTCACCGACAAAAATGTCAATAGTGTAATTTTGTGTCACATTGTGCTAGCTTGCTTTTCAAAACACTCAATGCCATTTTACTCACCAGGGATCATATCTTTGTGGTGGAGGGGGTTGAGTTCAGAAATTCCAATTGGCTGGATTTTTTTTTTTCAACTAACTTAGTGACGACGCCACTGTCACAGTTCCGGGCACTATACGAATACCTTATCAGGCTGGATTCAGAATTTTAATAAAGGCAGGGGTTTTCACGAAACGGGGATTGTCCGGTTCGCCGCAAAGAAAGAAATAACAATATATGGGGGCGGGTTGCATAGGGTTGAGCAGGACTATCTGAACTGAGCCACCATCTCTTTACCATTTTTTTTTTCAAACCCCCAGATGGTACGCAGGAGACGTCACTTCCCGGGTGTACTTTCAGCTGCATTTATCCAGTATTAAAATAGGGATATCATGTCTGCATTTCCTCGATTCATGTGAAAAAAAAAAAAAACAATCTTTGAAAAATGGTAACATACATCAGATGGGTAGAGGTGATAAAAGTATCATACTGAATTACGCACTCTCTTTCATTTTTCCTTTGCGCTCTTGTCAAATATTTTTTTAGGTTGAACACGTAGGTGTAGGGGCATCTGCAAATTTGCTGGCAGGTCAGAGATTTTTGTCCGAATTTTGTTTGTCACTAAGTAGCTGGATTACTCTCTAAAGGGAACGCGACCAAGAGTTGGCGTGTAGCGAACAAGAACATTTTGTGTGTTGCAAACTTCTAAGATATCTGAAAACGGAGGTTCTCGAGTTTTCTAGGCTGCATGTACTCAGCCTCACAATAGGGATATCATGTCTGCAATTCCTCAGATTATGTGAAACAGAAAATCAATCTAAGAAAAAAGGTAATACATATCAGGTGGGCTGAGGTAATACTAGAATTATAATGAATTATACATCAACTTTCATTTATTCTTCGAGTAGTATTTGACAGATATTTTGGGCAGCCACATATGCGTACGGGCGCCTAGAAATTTTCCCGGAGCCGAGATTTTTTGTCCGAAGTTTGTTTGTTGTTTACTAACCGCATTATTATGGTTTAACCGGAGCGCCACCATGCTGAAGAGTCGCGTCCAAGAATATTTTTGGTTTTAAAACCTCCCCAGATAGCTAAAAAAAGGGCAGTTTGTCGAGTGTTCTAGGCTGCATATACGCAGCCTCAAAATAGGGGCAGGTTGTATCAAGAATGTCAAGAACCCCCTGCCAAACCGCATACACCATAGTAATAAAGAGAGCCTATATCATCAAATTTCAGTAGTAGTACATTAAGAACAATGAGATGGATTGTCCTATGCACAGATGCATTAAAGTCACATTACACCTACATTTGTTAAAATGATTTGAACACTGAATGAAATACTTGAAATGAACTCAACATAGACAAGTAACTGTTGGTAAAAAAATTATTTCAATCTTCATTCAATGATTGAGGGGGGGGGGGGCTAAAGCTTTCCTTGCTGCTGACATTTCTGTTTCACTGTCCGAGTCATCGCTTCACAGTGATTCAGAACTGGAGTCCTGAGCATCTTCAAATACGGTAGCTGCATCTGGACTGTTGCACTAAAGATCCTCCATGCTGTCTTCTTCTTGATCCTCTTCCTGAAAAAGATCTTCTGGGACAGCGGGTCAATCTAACCATTCAAGGACATAGTAGCCATTTTTTCTTTCCACCCAAAGTTAAAGGGAAATGAGGCGTTTGTTTTACAGAAAACAATCATATTTCTAAAACCAATGTTTGTGGACATAAAATGATATATTATTCAAATTAAGGAAGGACAGTAGCCCTCTTTACAAAAAGCAAGTTTCCCAAAGATAGAAATTCAGTTATTTGTTGCTCAGCAATAATTTGTTCACCCAAACTTTTCAAAATTCAAATGTTGCATCTTCCGTTAATCATCACATGCATAATATTTTGAGGAGATGAAGCTCATGCAAATGTTTATTGGTTAGACTGAGTGGTTTAACAATGATTATACTTACTTTCTTTGAATGCCATGTTGATATATTCTGAACGCCCTACTTCCCTTTAAGTGGATATAGACCTTGTCCTAGCTGTGTCAAGTCAGCACTTCCCCACAGAATACAAATAAAGGGGGCCCGTCGTAATTTGTTGCGAACAGTCTTTGCACATGGTGGAAGCAGTGCACAGTCGATTTTTCTTACATTGTTCATCTGGAGTAACCCAAGTATAGGCGGGAAATCAGTGTACACATACAAAGGTAGGGTGGGGTAATGTTCATCATGACTTGGTAAAATGATGATACCACTCTCTCCTAAACGTTTAGGTTTGAATTTGTTCTCCCTCGGTGGTTATGGAGAAAAACCATCATTTATGAATGGGATAAATCTCTGTTTACCTCTACTTCTGTCACATTCACATCACATCAATCACCAGAGATATCGCCAGAAACAATGATAATTTCAAATCTCAATGCTCCTTAGTTATGAAAATGGGCAAAACTTTTTCGGTTGCATTGTGCTGTCTGGTAAAGCCATGTTTGTGCATTACATTTACATTGTCTACGTATGCACAATATATGTACAGTTAATGCAATGCGTAGATCTCTAGATTGAGATATGAAAAATTTCCAACTGGTATTTCAGATTTTCCGACTATAGTCACTCTGATATTTTTTCTTTGGGGGACTACCATGTTCCTCGTGGGTCATGAGTTGGGCCAATTAGGCTCAGGAACACTATTAACAAGTTTCAGTTTACAACGAGTTTATCACACACCATTCAAATGTACAGTGACACCACAATATTAAGCACTGATTCCCCGCATTGTTTATACAAAATGGAAGGTAAATGAACGAAGATGACAAATGTTTCCTATTCAAAAATGTTCTTTGAAAGTATGTCTTAATATTTAAAGAAAGGCTTCTCATTCCAGGATCAAAATATCTTTTTTGGCTGCCCTTGTAGCGTATTAAATGATTCACATTCCAATCGTATCACCACCATCCATTTCAACATACCTATTTTCTGTGCATAAATGAGCGTAGGACGATGGCTGATCGCCGTCCTGGGAGGGTCACAGGGGAGGGAGTGTGCTCCTCCCTTATGGAAAATTTTTACTAGGGTGAACTAGATGCAAAATGGCGCTACATTTGATCCAGGATTTGAAGTGAATATATCTTCAGGAATTCTTACTTTAAACCTTTCCTGGGTAATTCAGATTTTTTTTTTCACCTGGTACAGCCCTCACACCTAAGCCCACAACTCTGCCCAGTCCAGTTTGGAAAATGTTTTGCTAACATAGGGTGGGCTAGATGCAAAATGGTGCTACATTTGATGCTATAGATCTGAATTGAATATTTCTTTATGTTGTACTTCTCCATAGAATAGGTTTCAGATTGATAGTTCCACATATCAGGCTGACAATTTCGTTTATGAGTTACTTTGTTTCTTCAAGTCACCCAGAATTTCCATCCAAATCAATAGCATGACCTCGAGTGAGACACTAAAAGTGCAGAGAGATATGGCATTAAAGCCTGAGATTGTGAAAAAACTATTGTTGAAGGCTCTTAAAAGCGGAAAGCAGTTTTCTGTGGGTTACCCTGGCAATAGACTGAAGTTAGCGATCCAATTGAACATAGGACTCATGAGTAACCACAGAGGATAATATTCCTAGTAATATTTGGAGTTAGCCTTAATCATAATGTGGTCTATATCCGCCATAATATTATCAGGGCGCTAAAATTCAGGGTAACAGAATTTAGTATTACTTTCAGTGAGGGACTTACTGGTATTCTGAGGTCGAAAATAATGAACAAAGCCTCACGGACACATCACATGGGCCATGTGCACCAATTGGATAGGACTTTGTACTGTTTTATGGAGTTGGAAAAATTTCAGCTTTTTTGTAAGGGGGCGGGACACTCGTCCCCCTCCCCTCGGCTGCCCTAAATCCGCCCCTGCATTGGAAAGGTATCGCTTGAAGCAGATTTTTGTGCAATCATTCCTATGAAACTTTCACGCATTGTAAAAATTGGAAATCAGGCTGTAATTGTACATGAGCATTTTGCGCTATGTGAAGGTGTAGTCAAGCCTTTTTGATAGAAACGTGCATTTATTCACAACGAACTCCAGAATTTCGCAGTGTATAGTTCAAACAAGAGGTTTCCAGCAACTTTAATACCATGATAAACCTTAGTTCATAACTATACACTATTCTACATGGTACCTGTCCAGAAGAGACATTTACCGTCGCTTTATAGGTTTTGATTTGACATATGCGGGGGGGGGGGGGGGGGACGACAGAACCAACGATGCGATGATCACTTGTAAAGTTGTGAAATCCACAGTCGTCCCCCCCCCCCCCAAGAAAAAAAAAATTGACTTCTAGTGATGGGCAGAGTGTCAGTTTAAAATCGGAGACAACTAACAATTCATCTCAAAGACTGCAACGTATATATCAAACATCAAGAACATGGGGAAGGAATATTTGCCCAGTGTATTTGAAAGTACGTGGAGAGAGAATTAATTCCAAAACCAAATATTGATTCCGATGACTGTGAATAGTCGGTGCAGTTGATTACGAGCCGGTTCATGGGAGCAAGCATTGGCTTAAAGCAACGAGGATTGCAAACCTATGAATACAACGATGCTTTTGGATCATTATGGTTTTAATCTGAAAGAAAAAAGAAGCCCTGAAGGGTTCTAGCAGCGCACTAAATGCAACGCTGAATGGTAATGAGGACACATATCCTTGAGTGCGTTATAGACCTCCATTGTGCTCACGCAGTGGCGGCACCTGGCTTTTTAAAGTGGGGGAGGGGGGCAAAAGGAAGGCAGAAGAAAATGTTGGGAGTGGAAAAATTTTTCGAGAACGCATCGCGAGTCGGAGAACAGAGTAAAGGCTCTGTGGATCTCGAAGCAAAGGCACTACCCCCTCCCCTTGGTGCCACCCCTGTGCTCGTGATAGCAGAGAATATAGTTGTTTTCTCTGTATGGGAATTGTTTGTCGTCTTGTAGTACCTCGTTACATTAGCATAAAGAGGTTTTTGACAAATTTTCGTTTCAAAACCTTGCACTGTTTTCCTTTTGGGGTATTTTTGCACAGTGACATCAAAGGTGCCGCTCGGTCTACGACTGAACCTGCTCTCTAAGAGATTGCATGGTTCAAACGTGATCTCTGAATGTTTCAACCGGTGGACTGTTTTTCATCGGGACGCCAGTGTCCGACCGTATAACCACTCTGATTTCAACATGGTGTCAAACAAAATTTCAAAGCTGAACATTTGCAGATGGACGTTACTTTTGCTACACAATTTATTTCTGATTTCGAAGATTTTCTCCAAATTCTCGCATTGTCTATCCAACCGCATAGGTCAACAGTAATTTCGCTGTACGGCAATAACCTTCAGACTGCCATTTTCCACTGATTTATTTGGAATGTGTCCCAATAACGACAAGGCGCAAGTCCTCCTGATACCTTGTCTTTCAATCTTTTAGAAATGACTTTGTAATTTACCACATCTTCTTGTCTTGTTCGTCACTTAAGAGATATTTTTAACTTGAAGGACCGGTACACAACACTGGTGAGTATCTTATTCATAAAAAAGTGGGCCATTCGTAGTATAGGTTAACTTGAAGGTCCATCTGTATCTTGAAACATCTGATCAGAACTTTAAAATTTTCAGCGAACACTAGTGCAACTGTGTTTATCACTTTAATGTAACTTATATGAACTATTGGTGAGTCCCCCCCCCCCCCGTCCAGATCTAAAGTATTTCTAACTTCAGTCACTTACTCATTCATTTTTGCCATGGAAAACTTCGAAAGAAATGTTTTAAAATTTCGGCTGATAAGAGATATCCAGAATTGCTACCTCTTTTCGACTTCAACGAAATAGTTCAGATCATCTACCATTTACTGTATTATTCAACTAAATTTGCTATACGCACACTTAAAGGAGAAGGCAAGTCAGGACCTTTGACAATGTTAAATGAGAGACTAATATATGGTGAACACCATTACCAAATTTCAGTTAAATACGTTGCTTACTTTCCAAGATATTGCAATTTGAACATTCTTAGAAAATTATCAGGAAGCTGCCATTTTGAAATTGCGATGACATCACCACACCACATGTGATTGAAAAGCTTTTGTTTTTCTTTATATTTCATTGTCAATAAATTTGAACAGTCATGCATAGATTCAAGTCATAGTATTAATGATTTGATTATTGCATGATACACCTCAGTAATTCAACACAAAATGTGTACAAGTGTGTTTCAGATTGATAGAAATAATAGGTAAAGAATATAAAGAAATACATTAAAATTTTTGCTATCAGTGGTTATGTGACATCATTATTCGACTTACTCAAGTTGCTTTACATTCAACTTAGGCAAAAATGGCAGCACCCTTCTCTGAATTTCAAAACTGTGTAACTTGGTTAGGAAACAATATCTCTGAATTAAACTTTGGGAAGATGTTTGTCAAACACTTCTGCTTCATTTTGATGAATATATTCCCAGGGTTTCCTTCTCCTTTAAGGTCTTATTTCCGGTAGCGTATCAGGCAACGTAAGTGAACTATCAGATTATAAAGATAGAGTTGCAAAAGCATGACGTAGTGAGGTATCCTGAAGAACATGGAAGAAAAAAAAAACACATCATTGATTGCTCTTACACGTTTAGGTTACAGGTTCTGAAAAAATACACATTTATGAAAGCTAATTTTTGCTCCACTGCATGCAGGAGACAAGCGATTATTTTTTTCATAGAGACTTACTATCTGCAGAAAACAGCAAGTTCGGATATTTTGCATGTTTATAAAACATTACATGAGGGCCATCAAGCCACCGTCAAAAAAAATGTCTTATTTGGCAACGCCGTTACGCGTCGTTGATAAGTTATACCAAAAGTCACGCATAAAACGAAAATTACAAGATACGACGTCACACGCCAAAATACGGTACTTGAGATTATGACGGAATCATTTTCCCACTTTATACGAATGACCTTATCTAAAATGTCTGCGATAAAGCTGCATTTGTGAGGATATTAAAGAGTATATAACCACATGGAAATTGTAAACATGATTAGTCAATTTTCACATCCAAGAGATGTGAAAGCCGTCGATATTTTTTGACCCGGGCTTGTACTGGCTGTGGGATACATGACGGAGTGCTGAAGCGAAAGTGTCTGGTTATACGTATTTCAAAAGCCAATTTGAATCATTAATCACTCATTCATTAATGTTCCTTTGTGTTTGATGTATGAGGATCCTTTTAATTTGACCATCTGCCTTTAGTCATTATATAAAGAAAACAAGACAGATTTTATAAAAAAAAGGAGTGAATTTCACAAACCAACTCAATGATGCATGTGCCCATTAACTGTAACTGATTTCACTTTAACGACGTCTGGGGATTTTGTTCTTTAATATTTCTGTCTTTCTGTAGATTGGATGTAAATAATTTCAAAGCATATCTATCTGTGAATTTAAAAAATACTACGGTATTTGCTTTAGCGATAAACCCATCAAAAGAGTGTTTTTGAAAGTAATTGCTACTCATCGGCAAATGTAGTACACCATACGCAGTATTAGAATTGCAATAAAGACAGCAAACTACACACAAAATATCGCGTCTGTCCACGACATTCACTCTTTGCGTCACAGTTTCGCACGCGTCACGTAAGCGGAGACACTGATACCGAGTTTGTTTCCTTAAAACTCAAAAACATTAACGCCCATCCCAGCCCCCTTTCCTCCAAAGCAAAACAAAAAAGGCAAATACACAAAAATAAGCATATTTTAAGTCTAGGATTATATTGAAGAGGGCTTTTCCAGACTCACCCTTCATTTCCTCACAAGACATAAACCAAATACACAAACCTCCTATGACCATCAGTCCGGGTGAATTTCTGTGGGGATTTTGTGGCACCCCTTGCCTTCGCCGCAACAAGTGACAAAATAACCTTAATGCAGTGATAGCTGTAATGATATTTCAACAGTAATATAATGATAACGGGTAGAAACACAGATACCAAATATAACAACAGTGAAACAGCTTTTTCGAATCTCACTCCGAGAATCATTTATTGGAGCCTACTTGCTGAACCAGGGAGGGCGATTTCCGTCGATCTAGTCTTTTTATCCAAAGATTCCGAGAAAATTGACGGTGGCGCTCAGCTTTGATAGTGTTCCAACAGTTTCCCGAACCCCTCCTCCCTCCCCCGTTTTCTCTAAATTCAGCCCCCCCCCCCTTAGTTTACGAAGGTGGGGTGAAGCTAATATACACATAGACATGGGTCTACCATGAATACGTCCTCGTGGTTCTGGACGTTTGGTTTAATGTTCCTACATTCACTTACGGCAAAGCAGTCGTTTTGTTTGGAAATCCTAGTTGGTCACGTTGTTCTTGCTGTTACCTACCTGTATCACAATTGACACTTTCGTCCGTATAATTTCTCCACACTTCATACATTTTAATTGGGTCTTTATAGCCATGTATAGTCATCAGATCTTTATTCCTAAGTGAACAGGTATCGCTCTTCTGTCCCCAATTTTTAAAGCCTTTATTGTTTCTCGGCGTTATGCCGACTTGTTTAGCGAGGATACCTTGGTATGCATCGTCAATGGGTATAAATGAAGTCGACAACGACTTTTCGTACATGGCAGGAATGACGTCGGTGGAGATTAGGTAACCACCACCCGAACAGTACGGTGGGAAGTACCTTCCACTGTATATCTTATCGGGTACGTAATATTTTGAATCCTTTCGAGTTATTCGAACACTGCGATACAAGACAGATCCAGCAAAGAATCGTGTCTTCGCATCGCCTTTTTGACGAAGATCCCGAAGGTAAGATATGATGTTTTCCCAGTTCACAAACATATCATCATCACCCTTGTAAAGATACTTCGCGTGGTGGCAATTGTCTGTGACCCACTTCAGACCTAGGATCACTTTTAGTGTCAGATTCTGGAAAGATTCGACAAAATCAGCTTGGATGACGTCTCCGTACTGATCATCTTCGACTTGAACTTTTTTCTGTATCTCTTCTGTATCCTTCTGGGTTAGACCCATCACGAAAAGAACCCTTATCGATTCACCGGCGGCAGTTTTCATGCCACCCCACGTATCTCGAATCGCTCTTCGAGCATCAAAATTTCTGGGTAAGGAGCTAATTAAAACTACCAGAAATATATCCTCTGCTGTGTTGTCACCGTTGAAACATGTCTCGGGATGGTCATGGATAAGTCTCAGCGTCTTGTCTAAGTATTCCTTGTTTGAATCTGTACCAGATAAAACCAAGTTAAGGTCTGGCTCTGGACATTCTCGTAGGAAAGTCATGTTATTCAGTTTTGACCATGCGGATGTAAACATATCCGGTTGGTTAAAACCACGTGACGTAACCACTGACCTTAACGCGCAAACATCATTTTTGAAGTCCCGATAACTGAAGGACTCATCTGGGACTAATTTCCACCCTTTACCTTTACCGATAATACCGCCATACACGTCGGGAAATGGCAGAAGTGGCTGATTCCACGAGGACTGTAAGATAACTTCCCCAATATCCATTGACATGACACAACCGGCGTCTGTAGTGCAAAAGGGTGGATAAACTGGGGCTTTAAAAACATCAGTACTTACGTAATATCTACTATTTATGTTCCTATCTACTTTTGAATGGTTAATAATACGTCCGCGCCACATTTTTGTTACATCCCCTTGGTTTAGGTTCCTCAATTGGCGCACCAGACGTTCAAAGTTTACTAACATGTGGTCGTCACCTTGAAATATGAATCTAGCCGACTTGCAGTCTTTGACAGCGAATCGCAAACCTACCAATGACTTTAACGTCATATTTCTAGTAGTGTCAATAAAGTTTCCCTGTACAATATCGTCGTGTCTGTCATTCTCCTGAACGATAGAGGCCTGACGGGTTTCAAAGTTCTGATAGGGTAGTCCAAGAACGAATTTCAAGATGATACCCAAGTGTTCTACGTCAGGGACGTTACCCCAGGTCTCCCGTATGGCCATTCGATGTTCAAAGTCTTCCCGCAGCCGAATAAACCAAGGCAACCAAAAACGGAGAAGATAACTTGCAACTCTCCGTGTGGTCAAAATTCGGCTTTAAAACTCTTGCAAAGTACATCCCGTTGACCAAGCTACCTATTTCCATTACGTTGATTTCGTCTTCCAACCAGTCTAGTTGTAACTCATCTGATTGAGCTTCTTTCTTATCATCATCTTTATGCTCTTCCGCCAATTCTTGTTCTCTTTGTCGTAATTCTTTCTCAGCATTCTCGCTTTCCAACTGCATTTTCATAGCTTCTGCTGCTTCCGCTTCACGACTTTTCTCGGCTGCTTTGGATTCTGCATCTATCTCAAATATTTCTCTAAGATCTCCTTTCCAAATTCCCTTACTCTCATACCGCGGGTCTGCCTCACCGGGGGCGTGAGGTCCACCTGGTATCGGTAGGTGCTTGGAATCCAAGTAAACTAGAACGACAACTACTCTACCGACATAAATGCAGACGAGGGTGAACAATATGTTCTCTAATATTTTCTTTCTCATCATCTTGGGGCACTTCAAATTGTCAGGACGGATTGGAGAAATTTCACCAGTCGTTTTTTAGGATAGATGGATCCGCAGTTGCCTGAAGGGTCAAGCTCGTTGGGACTCGTTTGTTGGTATTTCATACTTCATTGCTCTGAAGTGACCTGCGAAAAAAATAAAAGGAATATCATGAGAACACGAAGCAACTCCATAGGATAATACCCAGTTTGTGTTTCTATGATAGTGGATTGGATAGTGAATTGTAGTGACACTACCAGTCCCGTGTGCAAGTTCTAGGGTGTAAATCTATGTTCAAGATCCAGCTTACCCTTTGCGACTCTCTAAACAATCTTTTGGTACCAAATGAAACTAAAACAATCTCGTACGTGGAGCCGACAGCTCTTTAGAACTTGTCAACTTGCCATGGAACCAATACACACGGTGCAGGGTTGATGTGAGATGGTATGAATACAGTACTTTGATTGGCAACTTGACTTCAGCATTGTTATGAGTGCAATATTTACGTAGAATACACTGTACAGTATGTGGTACTTTTTGGCACAGTATCAATTGTTTTTCCCTCCGGTGTTTCACCCTAAAGTCGGTATAGCGCCATCACATACATAGCACGCACAATCTGCAGAGACGACAACGAAATGTCAACGTTGAAAAGAGGAAAGGAAATAAGTACAAAGATACACGATCATTCGCAAATCTTCTGTACCCATTCTGCTACTACTAATCCCTTACTCAGTTAAAATTCCAATGTTAGAAATAGGTCTACTTCTTTATCATAATATGGAAGCGTTACATTGCGAGGAATACATTCATAAAACATTTACGGTCACATTTACCCCGTCTAATATTTACACCTTACCAGTTCAGATGCAAATGCATATTCTGACATATTTCACCTTTAACCTAGGGACAGCGTTCTCACGAAGATACAGAAAATATTTCGAACGATTTCAAAAGAATGACTTAAATCAAATATTTTCGTAAAAAGGCACTCCACTGATAGTACCGAATTGAGCATCTTCTGTACAAAATTATGTACTGTACTGTACTGTACTATACTGTACTGTACAGTACTGTACTGTAGGTGGTGTAGTGATTGCTTCGCACTTGAGGTAAATCCACATCAAATCAACCGGAGACTCGAGGGCTGTGAAATTCTCACACATTGCTCTCTGATGTGCTAGAGTGGGTGCAATAGTGGTTGCTATATTACTTTAGATCTAGCGGGCTACAGTCGGAGATACTTGAAACACTGACTCTCATACATGGTGACTTTAAAATATAATCATCATATTCACAGTTGATCATCTCGTGAGAGACATGACACTGATCTTCGACTTGTGTGAATGAAAATGATGGTAATTTACTCTATGTTGCAATGTACAGTAATTGTAACGAATGCGCGTTAGGTCAGAGGCCTAACCAGTACAGTGGAGAGCACAACGACTACACGTCTGTGCGTTACAGGCCTAACTGTACAATTACTTCTCCTAAATTACGTACGTAAGTTACCGATACAGAGTGATGTGCTATGGGTTAATACTTAAATCATGAATATTCATAAGTATCGGATATGACACTCTAGTTTGATTAATTGACACTGACAGAAATTCCTAGACTATACACTACCATAACAGACAAACATTAAACCATTTGAAGCTAACACGGGGTAGTGTGTATTGTGTCCAGATAAACATCCTTTAGTCAAGATATAGTAGGCCTACTCTTCAAATCTCTACGTCCACACAAGTTTGTGAAATGGATTTCAAGGTCACTTTCACACTACCTCACGTACATATATATTTGAGTCTCTGTATGAATGATCAGCCATATGCGGGTATTCAAGATCAAGCTGAGAATTACAACATGTCAATCGTGCTGTGTTACACGTTTTATCACTGTACGTTCTACATGAACACAAGAGTAAATTTTTTGTTAGGCCTATGATTGGCCTGGACGAAACTACAAAGCTGTTCGACCTATAATGCCGAGTGTTCTTTTGTCCAAGTATACATCAGTTGCTACATGCTCGCATACCCATAACTACCAGTAGAATTTCTTTCTGATAATGACAAAGTTGTAAGATGATATTACTGCACTACAGAACACGCCCACTGATCTAGTGCAAGATATCATTTTTTTTTTCCATATTTCATTGATAAATCAAGTATGCGTGGCTTTTTCAGTTAAAGTGAGCAAACATCTCAGCAGTGGGTAAACCAACCGGCATATTTAGAGAGACACATCAGGTAACAGGAGACATACTTGTTTCGTTTTCCGCACAGATTAAAATTTTACAATGCCAAAATACAAACAGAGTCTGATATAACGTAAACTAAAGTAGTATGTAATTGCTAACAACAACACAAAAGACCACAACGAACCCTCGTGTAGGGCTGGGCAGTATCCCGTACTCAAGTTGGAACTGGTAATACCGGAACCGGTTCTACTGGGTAGTAATTTATATTTGTTAATTACTATTACTGCCCGGTACCTTTACAAATCGTCTGGCACAGACTCAATTTATCAGACCCGTTACCATTTAAAAAAATTAACAAAAATTGTCCTTGAAAGGTGCTGTTAATTCTAACATTCAAACATCTCAAAATCGTCTAAAAATATGATCCTGCATGCCAACAAGTACTGAAAAATCCTGAAAGACATTGTTGTTTTGTTGTAGCCAACAGTCATTCCCTGAGCCTAACACAGATAACGTCAGCTAAAAATCTTAACATTAGGCTACAGTATTTCGTGCATGAAACTGTGGGGACACGATGTAAACAACCATCGGTCTACAGGATATAACATTAGGTGCACGATGTTTAAAAAAGAGTAGTATCCTCGCAAATTACAGTACTTCAACATCATATAGAAATGGGTAAACTATAAGCTAACTATTCAAACACTTATGAAATCGAACATAAATGTGTGGCGTCCTTGTGCTGTATTAAAGGCAAAACAGTCACGTTCCACCCCAAGCGTACAGTATGTACCCAATGTGCCTCCACTTGTTGCTCCCTGCCCGATGTCATTCTGGTGTATTTGCTTTTATGGCTCTATAAGCTACTGTAGTTTCGGTGAGAGAAAAGATTCATTATTGGCCACCTTTTCGACGGGCCTATGAAGAGTGCCAGAACTTTATCGAATAAACTTATAATCACAAATAGACAGTATATTTACGTATATTTCTGTACCTGATTCACCTAGCACAGTAACGTTATAGGTATGACGTTAGTCATACTTACCTATAATAAAGCTTGGAGATAAAGTATATCGGCCTACGTAGTTTCGTCAACTTTTCACAAAACAGCTTGAGACGTGCTGTACTTCAATATTTTGCTTAAATTTGTTTCTCAGGATATCCCTGCTTTTATGAGTAAACATTTACAGCAAGTTTAGAAATACAAGCTACTTACGCGATCCTAAGTCACTTTGCAGACAGATTTTATTTGCAGGACTAAGCTTATATTTTTCTGATTGATATTGAACCTACAAGGGATAGTCGGAACCGTAGAATTTTGTGGAAACATGTTCACATTTCTTTTCTTATAACTTGAGAGCGCATAACAAATAAGGCCACGTTAAACAACATGATTAATTTAACTTCAACTTTCGCTGAAGATTGAAGGTGGATGGACGATTTTGGATACATGTGTGAGTGGATGAATTTATGACTTACAGTATTTTCCACGTTGACCCTTTAGAAATGCACGCATGCGCGGAGGACTGTGCCGGAAGTAGTCCCAACACCGGTACTGACACGGGTAAAGGTACCGGTACCGGTTCATGGTACCGCCCAACGCTAACCTCGTGTCCCTCCATCGTAAAATGTCTTTCCCCCGCACCGCCTTTGCTTTTTATGTAAGAGAAAACACTCTTTGTTGGAACTCTCAATTAACTTTAACAAGGCTTAAAGATCGTGTGGCATACCGTACATCAAGAAAATAGCTGACTTTTTCAGAACTCCATTCAGAATAGAACCCTGAATGAAAATCCGTTGGAACTGTGTTTATATCTATTTCCGTTTCTGAGATTCGACTTTTCAAAGTTTGATGAAAATGCAAAGCAGATGACGTGGAGTGTTGCACAGTGTCAGTATTTCTTTTTTATGCCTACATATTTCGGACCTTAATTACGTATTTACTAAGTGTCACATTGGTGTAATATTGATATTTTCAGAAAATGTATACGTCCAAAATGAAACCCTACCTGCATATAAAATACTCAGTTGTCTATTAGATGAGGATTAAGGTGACAAATGATAACATAAGACATATCACAGTAGTCCATCTATTGACATCTCAAAATTGCATACTTAGCCAATTAATTTTTATTTATAGAGCAGGTGTGAGACAATAATGTGCATGCCTGTAAAAGTGTCAGTTTTTGATGAATTTTGATGGAATTTGTGGCTATTTTCAACAGTAATGATGATCAATGCACCCAAAACTGCAAAATGTCATTTTCACGTCAGACGACCTTCAAAGGATGTGACTTGACGTAGAAAAACCTATGTCCCTATTTTCTTTGGAATAGGTTATCAATGCATGATTCTCTATAGAATTTAACCATTTATCTGTTTATGTTTCCCCAGCTCTTCGCTTCGCTTCGGAAATACACACTAATGCCAATTAAAAACAAATTGAAGTTGTAAACATTTCACCCTGAGCTATTGAGGTTTAAACCCTCATTAATCGTTGGAAGGTAAGAATATGTCAACATTGCAGTAAGTAAATATCTTGCAGATTTTCCAATTGTATTGACTGCACGCGGCAGTTAACCATTTCCTAAAACGATGCAGGCTACGTTTGTACAATAAACACTCAAATCTACCCGTTGTCGAACAATCTCTATAGACAATGTGTATACAGAAGCACAAAACGATGATAGGTTGATGACCAAAGCTGTCGAAAATGACCGAACTTCCAAAATTACAATATTTACGTTAACTTTGCTACTTCATCCACCGCGTTCGGTATGCACTACAGAGACAACATTTTGTAGACCGTGAATTTCACACTTCGATTCCTGCTGACATGTCTCATGTAGGTAGTGAATGAAAATTTTGAGCCCGGTATCATCTAGAGGAAACTAGAGGTTTATATAGGTTTAGTATCTGGAGAAGCTATAGCAGAAAGGGACATACGAATTGTTAACGTCGAAAGAAACAGCACCTGACTAAAGTAGGTAGTTCTCATGTTTCCTTTCCAGTTCTCACAACCTCGGTTCATAGTCCCACCTTAAAGAGAGGTGGATTTCTAGGTCACCCCAGGACGCGCTGTGTAAACAACTGATTTATTTCAAATGATGCGAATGGCTCACAGATCTGCTATTAAGGACAAAATATTTTGACTGTGGGGAAAAGATTTTAATGAGCTGTTTATATCAGGCTAAAGAGCAGTTCCTCTTTCAAGTGAATGTGGCAAAGATAACATGAACATCGTACAATTGAATCGGGGTTGAAAACGTAAAATAGAACTTGTTATAAGTATATCGGTTAAGCATGCTAAAATCTAATGTAGACAGTACATTATAGACCTTGAGTAGTACAAGGTAATAAGTGTAGTAAGATACAGTATCGACAATTGTGCACAAAGGAGAGCAACTCTGCATTTGAGGGACCAAAAAAAAAAAATCTACGCCCTCTTAATTGAGTTAGAGTGACCTTTTAATAAGTGATGACGCCTGTTACTTCTGTGGTATAATTTATTCACTTATTTATAAATTTTACTTTTTATTGTTTAACAACTCAGTGTGTCACGATCTACTTTGCAAGTGCTCTTTTAGGAAGGGATAACCAAACGTTAAAACACACCAGAATCAGTTTCTGCAAAACAGAATCCGCCACATCGGTATTACCTTTGACGAATGTGAAAATGCTATGACCAGCAATGCCTGTTTGCTTTAAAGGGAAATAGGGCGTTTCTTTTGGAGAAGACATCCATATTTTTGAAACCAATGTTTGTGGATGCAGAATGATAGATTATTCAAAACAAGGAAGGGCAGTAGCCTTCTCTTCAAGAAATAAGCTCCTCACAGACAGAAATTCAGTTACTTGTTGCTCAACACTAATTTGTTGCTCCCAAACTTTTCAAAATTCAAATGATGCATCTTCGGTTACTCATCATCACATGCATAATGTTTTGAGGAGATGAAGCTTTGCCGGTATATGTTTATTGATGACACTGAATGGTTTAACGATGATTAATGCTAATTTTCTTTGTATGCCGTGTGGGTGTATTCTAAACGCCCTATTTCCCTATAAAACCAGAACATGCAGTCCAGGCAGCATCCTTGGTTCAAAAACATTATGCGATAACTGACGAGTGGATTGTAACCCGATCAGAGTACCGTCACATTGATCTCATTCTATACGAGTGAAACCAATATCCGTGCGGAGGGGGGGGGGGGGGAGGATAATAGACAAATAAGCTATGAAACACATATGATTCGGAACCAAGTCGACTATACCGGTACTACCGGTATGGATTACTGAGACTGTCCGCCAGGAAATCATTTGGACAAAGTGTTCAGGTGTGCCCATCACATCGCTGTGAAAGACATAACTTACTTCAACACCACATATTTTCGAGTTCATATCATTCTTTCGCTGTTTATTTTTTTTTTTTAAGTTCTTTCACACGATATGTATAAACAAGTTTAATACGGTACCTCTGTCATTGTTGATGGCAAATATTATTTTTTTTTTTCCATATCAGTGGAGGAGCTGCCATGTAGTCATGGAAGCGGGCGACCTTGGATAACCGGCGCCCTTTTCAGCTTTTCATAAAAGAGATAATGCAAACAGAAAAAAAAGGGGGAAAACATGAGAAAAAAATGAATGACAAGGTAAAGAAGTGCAAGTATGAGTACTTCAGTTTGAGTACTACCTGGTAATATCCAGGAAACTATTACGGTGTTGCCAATTTTCTGCGTTCAAATTCAAGCGAGTACAGTATCCATCATGAAGTGTGCGAATTTTTATCGCACTTCTTCATCGAAAAACTACAGTACCAACGAGATTTATTTTTCATCCCCAAAAATATTGACAATACTGGAGCATACTTTCTGAGCATGGGAAGGGCGATTTCCAGCAATTTAGGGGTCGTGGGTAATGTATTCTTTTTCTGGTACGCTTCAAACGATGCTAGCCCCCCCCCCCCCCAATTCCCTTAGAGTGTCTTTAAAGAATTTTCAGACTCAGTTTACCCCTAACCAAAACATCTGCCTGCAACAAAGCAACATGCTGCATGTCCACCATATCAGTATCACACTGTATAACACCTACAGTATTGATGTTCCCTCATCCATGTCATAGGCTCAGTAAGAAAACAAATCCAGCTACACTTATAGCAGGTCTAATAAACTCAGGCCCGTTTGCAGCTTTTTCAGTGGGGGGGGGGCTCGATTTTATCACAAGTGGAACATTTTACCAGACAATTATGACCGACTAGTGCCGAAGACACATGCAAAGAAAGGTTAAGTTGAATGCGTCAGATAGTTATCAGAGAGGCCTAACTTTTCATGATATATGTTGCTAACGTAGGCCTGCTATCATATGCTGAGCGGAACTCCAGATCTTGTGGGGGGGAGGGTTCTCCGAACCCCTGAACCCCCCCCCCCCCCCCGGATACGGGCCTGAAAAGTTGCCTGCATGGTTCACGATAAGCTATAATTCTTTGTAGAGTAAATTCTTTGTAGTGTTGGGTACACTGCACTTCAAGGTCTCGACTGTAATTTCTGGATGTCTCAAACAAATGTTAATTACCTTGTAGCATTTACCGTAGAGCACTTCGTCCGTTACACCCAACAGTGGTAGTCACCCATGTCACTCTTTGCATGTCATCCCTGTCACCATCCATTCCATGCCCACAGTTTAAGTTAACATTTTGCAACACGTTGCTGTTATATTTACACTATGATATTAAAGAGGTATCAAATACAGGACGACCTGTCTGCTTCAAATATTGAAATGTCTTTGAATACTGTTATTCCAATTCCAAGAGCTGGAGCGTAAGCTGAAGTATGTTGACTTATTATTCATTGTGATTCTGTATCAAAATATCTCGCGATGGATTGTTTTTCCTTTCCTGTACCCGGCTGCATTTTAATGGGTGTTAAGTAATTAAAACTTAATCCAATACAGGTAAATAAATACAGGGGCAAATAACTGATTGGCTAATTAATCCCTAAATCATAATTCATAAACCAAAAGTGGTTTATTCAACATATTTTTGTGCTTACAGTACTTATGGAACACTAAAATGTAATGTCGGAACATCTGCAATTGCCCAAGCAGTTTCTCAACGATCCGATTGCTGCTGGTAAAGAGGGCCACTAACAAATGAAAACTGATTTATGATTATAATTTTTTCCGCAAATTGAAGTTCCAAAGAATGAAATCGTTTGGTATTCATTAACACTATTATCTCTAGGCTTCAAATAGTCTACGCTATAGCTGTGCCCTGAGCTGAGACTCACAGTACATAAGTAATATGAAACAAGAGAATCTGGCATTCCCTTAAAAATAATTTGATTGTTCGTCGCTTTGACATCTTCAAAGCCAACTGATGCTTTCACGGCCATCAGCACTAGTTCGAGGGGGGGGGGGGGGGGATTATAGTTTGCTTATAGCTTTATCTCCAACGTTTAATTTTGCGTACATTAATGTATATACCTGCTTGAAAATTTGCAAATCGCAATTTCGGATGAAAATGTTCAGACAGTCAATGAACAAAAGCATCGATGCGATTCAAATGAAGCAAAATCTGATTTAAATCAATAAAAATCGATTGTCTTGATTTATTTTCAAATAAAAAGATTTGCCAACCTTGCAAATCACTAATTTTAAGGAATTCGGAACCTGCAGCATATACCAATGTTTTTTTTTTCGTTGTCTTTTTTTTTTCTGTCATTCACTACATAGTGAGGGTCTTCCAGATACTTAAGTGGAAGCATAGCCTACAACAGACAGGAATGATAAAATTTCAATCTTCTGAATCTTATGTATTATACTGACGATTGCTATTTATTTGGAATAGAAATAATGTCTTTTACAATCACCCTAAAAGACAGTGGTAATTGTTAATCTATTCTTTCATTCATTCATCTGTAAGAAGCAAGCACAATGTCTCCTCCACGTAAGGCGCTTTCTTTGGTTGGTTTCCATAGCAATGAATGCAGGAGAATCTGCCGTCTTCATAGGAGTTAGCTGCTCAAGCAGAGAAAACAGTGGATAGGTAGGTGTAGGAAGTATAGTGTGGAAGTTGGAAGCACTGTGAGACCTCTGAAAAGACGGATGTCACAACGCATACAAACAGGGATTTTACAGTATACTGTAGCGAGGGCAAATAGGGCATTTACAGTGTAGCGAGGGTAAATAGGAGGATAATTTCCCTATTTTTTTAATAAAAAGGGACAGGTCTACGGTGTAATATCTTTAACAGTTCAAACTTGTAACCTGTCGAGTGTGGAACACGTTTTAACGCGGCAGTAAAAAAAAAAACGTTACAGAAACAACGGATTTTTGTAAAAGAATTAAGGTAAAGATCTGAAAAATTGTTTTCATTCAACGCTTGCAAATATCCATGATCCACGGGTGAAAATAAGTAAAGGTACAAAATTAATTTTTATGTCGTATGAAAGCTGGAATATGATTTGTGCTGGCAAGCACCCGGCCATCTACCTTTGTTTTGCTCTTCCTCAGCGTTTCATGGAAGAGAAAATTGGGGAAAACATCACCTGTCACAAACTCTGAAAGAGAAATATGCTTTCAGCTCTCAGATATTTTGATATGAAAATTGTTTCGACATTTGTGTTGGCCCTACAAAATTCAGATGACTTTTGATTGATGACGTTATATTCAAGTATACCGAAGGTAGTGTAAAATGTTGCTTTTCCTTTGATTAGTTTAATATCATTTGGAGCAAGAAAGTTTCAGAAGTCCATTTCTAGTATAAGCACAAAATCTACAAAATTTCACTACAGCTACCGAAAATGAAATTATCAATAAGTAAACCGTGAACAACGAATAAATAAACACACCCTTCTACTAATCACAAAGGAAAATAAAACACCGCAGGTGTGTATCCCCCTGCTGTATATCACCAGACCGTGACATTGTATATACCTGATTTTTAAAAGACATTTTGCAGAATCTGGGTTCAGTCAGCCCTAATAAATGACACATAAACATCATATCTGAAACATCAAAATAACTGTACTTAAGGTTTAATAATACATAGTTAAACAGCGTCACAGCTCGTTTATGATTCATGGAATTCGAGACGGGCTTATAGCATTCCGCAAAACTTTCAGACTTACGGTAGATCTGAAACTGGGGGGGGGGGGGGGGAAGGGGCGGGGGTGTGGGAGGACTTCGCACTTTTGTTCACTCTTGTATGATTGACACGCTGTGCAGTACAGTTGCACAGTTCCTAAACCTAACAAACAATTACAAATTGAGGATGTCAACAAGATTCGCACAAGCAATGAGCTCATAGTTTTCACCACTGACTGCAAATACCCGATACAGATCTATAGTTTTATTGCTTTTGTCGACGTGCACAATATCAGCCAACTAACGAACATGTCTACAACATGAACAAACATGTTCACTTGACAGGAGCATTTCTCTTTGTCGTACTGGGGAAGCTGGAGGACCGTTCACCCTTATTTCCGGAAATTCAACATTAAAGCCTATGCATTGTATAATTATACATATTTTCTGCTAGCGCATTCATATGGTAAATTTCCACCGCCCAAGAGATCTCAAGAGATTTCACTTTCTTTGGACCGAAGCATCATTATTTCTACAGTTACGCCAGAAAGCACAGAAACTTGCAAAATCTTAACGCAGATTAGTAAATTTCCTGTTGCATACATACAGTACGCTATATGGCATGCATGCAGGCGTTTTCGTCTGGTGCGTAAGATTCAAGTTTCAGGAGGCAAAAATGAAAAAAAAAAAGAGAGAAGAAAAAAACAAGGAAAGAAAATGGAAACTACTGCATTTTTGTCAGTTCAAACGAGTAATGTAGAGTACAGGTACGTCGACAGTGTTGCATAATATTGTACATTGTATTGTATTGTATTAAAATTTCCACAGTACAATACAAAGTAGGCAGTTATTCTCAAGTACTGTACAGTAACCGAGGCTCAAAGCCTTAAAATGCGTACAGTATGCTTATAGGATCAATACTGGAGACACGTTTATGAAGAGAGAAAAAAAAACTGTCAAATGTCCCCTGAAACTGTGAGTTTAATGACTGAAACAATCGAGAGGGAAAGTTATAATTTCGGCTGCCTATGTGACAGGGTTGGTGATATTTTGTTTTTAATTTTTAGACAATCCATGCTTCGTGTCAGTGATTTCAATCAACGAAATTGATGATATACTGTACCTGTATCAATCTTTTCTGTATCAATCTTTTCTGTATCAATCTGAACTACTCTTTTCACTTAAAATCCTGCTTCTTAGCACGATTCAATCGGCTTGATTAAAATCAAACAAACCTGCTTACGCAGTACGTAACGTGAATGATTCACCACATGAATCATTGGGACCACTGTGTCAATCATTGGCGTCGATTGGGTGTGGGTGTGGGATATACCCCACTTTCTGAGAGGAGAGGACACTGATACATTTGTCCCGACCGACGGGAAATTAAAAGAAGACCAGCATCATTCTTACTGAAAGTGTAAATTTCCTAACTTAACAAACAAAATGTAGCTGAAACTAAGAAGGCGACAGAGATACCCTGGAACTTATGACATGTCAAGCATGGTGGTGTTGAGCTTTAATGGAGCTCATGTAGAGAAAATATATGACCCTTGTTGAGCCATTACTGCTTTCCCCACTTCAAGCTATTGCTCAAAGTCTGCCCAAGTCGGTGGAAGGCGAACAGGAGGGAGGAGTATGTTCAGTCCTTTTCGTGTTCAAGAAATAAATGAAAACGGATGCAGCTTTCGATTATGATTCTTGTATCACCTCAACCGAACCGACCAATCTGAAATTAAAGTCCACAAATTTGTATCTGTTGGTGGAATTTTCGTCATTATTTGCCATATTGCAGACATGAGACCCCTGTATGAAGGCTGGGCACATGCAGCCTGGAACATCAAGGAAGTGCCCGTTTCCGTCTATCTGGGGAGTTTGCAAAGCCAAAGATTTCCTAGACAAAACTGATTGTGGCTCTTCACTAAGATAGTCCGGCCAGAACTCAGCCCCCCCCCCCCATATTTTTTCGCCACGTCTAGCTTACATCACGTTTAGGGGAAACAATTTTCTGCCAATTGCTCCCCTACCCCCAAAAAAAAACTTTCAAAAAAAAAAACTTGAACAGACAAATCTTGATCCATGGCTGTAATATTTACTATGTCCAGCTAACGATGGCTATTTCTGTCCTTCTTTACTATTGCCGTGACAGTTGAAAAAAAAGTGTTCTTTTTTCTTTCTTGTCATGGACAAATGCTTTGATCCTCGAGTAAAGTGCAATTGCAGATTCTACTGGGCAAGGGGATATAATCATCAATCTGTGCGTTCGCTGTACTCGGGTGAGAATGTACAGGAGGACATAATTTTTTGAATAATCTTTTTTTTCGTTCAAATTTTTAACATAGGTATGCAGAAATGTTTTTATTATGGAGGTACGTTCTCAGGAATGGGAGGGGGACGCTCTTTTGTAGCCACTGCGCCTTATCTATATCAGTCTTCGTTTTGACGAGAATTACTAACACCCAGCATATGTTTTTTTGTTGTTGTTTTTTCAAGCTGACCATACTATTACTAAGTCTTACATAGCGAACTAAGGATTCCACAACAAATATGTACAACCCAGGAGCTATAATTTTTCAATAAACATCGAATATTAGCACAAAATTCTGAGAAATATTTCCTCACAATTCTATGCTTGTATGGGTTTGTCCTTTACCATAAAACTAGGAAGCAACTGTAAGTTTAGCCCGTCCGAATTGTACACAGTACAGGTAGGCATGCTATACAACTAAGCCACTAAGCGGTGACTTCACACCGATTGCGCGAAAACTTCAACTGGCACGACCCGACCAACTCTGAGTCTTGGTACAGTAAACGTGAAATCTAATACAATAACCTTAACTGATCTTTTTGTTTTTAATTTTTATTCAGGTGATGGCTTACGTCCAGACGAAACTTACCTTATCTGCTGTTGCACATCACAGTGTGAGTTTTCCTTCCAAAAAGTCTTTTCTAAGATCATACCGACCTGCGCTAGATAAAGCTAGTTAGCCACAACAAGTGCAGTCAATCGTCAAACTACACGATGTGTAACTGTGAAACTAACCTTGGATAAAACTTAACTAACCGAAGAGTACTCATATTTTTAAACTAACCTTCCTGTACGGATCACTGTGACTTCTTCCCACCCATATTGGCGGCGTGTGATATACCGTATCTCTTTGTATCGTAAGTGAAACAACTTCCCCTTGAATTCTGACTGGGAATGATTGTGGAAAACCCGCTTCGGTTTATTTTCGAGTTTCCCAACTTCTTGAATGCTTACACTGAAGAACGTACTAGTAAAACTTCACAATGACTTGTAGTCAACGTCGGCAGTGCTAGAAGTGTTTACACCACTAACAGTAACAATTGAAAATCGATGAAGCCTGCACAGAGGTGAACGCATTTTTCCGGTGTGTACGTGGTGGAAAGATGTGTTGACTTAACTGTACGAAGGTCAGGACTGCTGAGACTATTGTGGCTGCGTATAGCAAGCAACTATCACATTTCGATGGTGAGTCTTCGTACTACCTCCGAGTGATCTCGAGAGCTTGTGCTATAATATTTGTTTATTCCACAAATAATGTGGGCTTTAAAAGTTGCTTAGAATCCTCTCTACGTGAACAACTTGAAAGGAATGGCTGGATCTGCAATGTGTGGCACACATGATAGAACTGCTTTATCGTTTCTAGTACGGGCAGGGATCTGCCACTTATTCGAAGTGGTCGCATCTCTTGTTTATTGGGTCATTGTATGATCCTCTTACTAATGAGGTACGAACTTTTTTTCTTTTTTTTTCGAAGAAGCCGACATTTTCGTCGTCCATCTATCACGCATGTGTTTGCCCACAAACACAGGCGTATGTGGAATTTTGTCCCAATCTGGGAACAGCGGCGTAACTAGGATCTTTGCAGTTGTAGCAAAGATATGAAATTTCCCCAAAATGTTTTCAAGGTTACATGTAGTCTTTTTTTTTTTTTTTTTGATGTGGAAGCTGAGTGTAGGATGGATTGGGATATAAGCTAGACTGAGCCCAGTGGCGCACGGATGCCGCCGAGAGGCAATCACAGGGTTGCTAAATGTGAGTGAGTATGGTGAGTGATATTTTTGGGAAGAATGCTCCACTATCAGTTGGCGCGGAACCTAAAGAAAATTGTGAAAAATCAGAACCTCTCATGCAGACAGCCGGAAATGGCATTTTTGACAGGCTTGTAAGTAAATTATAATCAGTCATTATTTTTGCGTTTTTTTTTTTGTTGTTTTTTTTTTGCAATAAAATGTTCACCTCAACTTGATAAAAAAAATTAGCAAATGCAAAATGATCACAAAAGAACCAGAAAAAAAAATACTACGTAATGGTAATGTAAAGTGCTAAACTAATGACACATCTTCTGCATTCTACAAAATTGAACCAAAAAAACTTCCCATATCTTTTTTTTTTCTATTTCTTGTAAACTTTTTATTCTTCCCCAGAATTTCGGGTCCACAACACAGCAGGCCAAATAATTTTAGCGAGGGGGAAGCAATCTCAGGGCTGCTAAGTTTGGGTGTGTACCTGGATGAGAGTTATCTGTGAGACTATATAAGCGGAGCGCCACCATCGGTTGACACACAGCGTAGAACATTTTGGTGTTTAATACAAACCACTCAGATCGCGAGATAACACTTCACGACCTCTTTAACGACATCACTGTTTTTTTAATTCAACATTTAAAGTTGCAGTCAGCATCGGATATCAAGTGAGATTTATCGACCGACTGATCCACGCCCTCATACAGAAAATTATTTTTATTCATTTTTTTTCTGGTAAGTTGGGCAATATGAGTTGGACAATGCAACCACCCTCTCCTTTCCGAGTATGCCACTCCCTAAGTCTGTATATAAGTGTGCAATTGTGATATGATGGATATGGTGACTGACTGCCATCCTGGGAGATGACTCTTTGGAAAAAAAAATCATTTTTACGGTGAACTAGATGCAAAATGGAGCTATATTTGATGCTAGATTTGAACTGAATATGTTGCCAGAAATTCCTGTTTTTTAAGTAATGGTTTTAGTTTTCTAACTCCATTTTGCTTTGCACTCCTTATCTGTGTAGGCCTATGTTTAATTCAGATTCTAAGTTCTTCATCCTTGTAGATTACTTCGGACTAAACTGACGGTGATGTTGAACTAGTATTCCTGATGACCCTTGTAATGGGAGACATCTTCCATGACCTACATGTTTTGGGGTAAACTTGGCCGGCTTTTTAGTTTAGGTCACAAAAAAAGTGTCTGCCGGTGTTAGTTGTACATAGAACCATTGTTGTAGAGTTCCACTAAACTAAGGTCCCACTGAACTTTACCGCTCTGCAGTGCACAGATCGTAATAACACCAGCGCATCCACGTTCGGGCTGCTGTAGCGAGGGATGCCTTTCAAGCATGCTTCATGCGTGAAGGTCAGTGACCCACAAAATCTGGGGAAATATATGCATTATGTTCAAATATGAACTAGACATGTAAATGACTCACAATTTCTTATCCTAGTAAAAATTTTGACACATGGGAAAAGAAATATTATTTCCCCAAATTCCCCCCACCACGTTTTCCAGAGGGGGCAACTTGTCCCCCCTGTCCCATTGACTACGCCACTGTCTGGAAATAATCACCGCGGGGATATCAATATTGAAGGTGATACTAAGAAGATTAAAGTCCTCTCCAAGAACCAAACGAATATTTATTTTGACAATCGTTAAAAGACAATTGAGAACCAGGCAGAATCCCCAACCCACTAATAGGGACGTATTACAATTACTTTTTAAACCCAAAATTCCACCAAAAAAGGTTAAGTTGAACCAATTAATGATCTATTCAAACACTCTGGATTTGTTTTGATGAAGAAGGTGCAGGTGTCATCAACGTATGGAGTCATCTTACATTCTCTGCCAACAAAATCAACACCACTAATCGATTTATAAATAATGAATTATTATGAATTAATAAGTTCAAAAGCTGAGTACATAAAATAAAATAAAAAAAGATACGGTAGACAGCGGATCACCTCGTCGGCATCCTCTTTGAATAGAGAGAGAGAATGTGAAGGCGAGGCATCATGAAGAACAGAGGCGGAAGCGCAATTATAATATGTATCGAACCACTGCATGATAGAAGCACGGAAATTGAAGAGATTCAAAGTCCTTTCTGATAAAGCAATGAAAGAAGGAGTCAAAGGTATATTTGAAAATCAATAGCAAACAGCAGACCAGCTTGATTTCCTTCATTAATAGTACCTGTGATACGGTATCATATATAGCTGAACGAATACAATCACCAATACATCGCCCGGCTTTCAAAAAAATCCATTCTTGTAAGTGAAACCAGGGAAATTAAAACCAGGTAGCACAGCCCTTAGACGGTTTGCAATGCAAGTCGATGCAAATTTATGTGAAATTTTGAGGCGCCTGGTAGGGATGTAGGCCTCCAGTTTCTAAAAAAAAAGAAAATACGAGGTTAACTTGCAACCTTTTGGTATTAGAGAAATAATACCATGTCTTTACAAGAGAGTGAGGGATTTCTGTAACCATAGTCCAGGAATCAGGCAAAGAAATGACCAATTCCCTGTAAGATAATAAATAAATAAACAAATTCAACAGTAAATCCATTTGGCTCAGAAGATTAATAACTTTTCATGCTTTCTAAGGGTGGGTATTACATTTATGTATTACATTTATAGTTTATACAGGTTCGCACGAAGTTATCTTTGTAAATATTTTGCAACCCACTTGCCGACGTTGCTCAACCCCAACCGCAACTCAGTTTATACAATTTTCTACACAGTTCTATACAGGAAGTGAAACCGGATTTTCTAGAAAGATCAACTCAAGGCCGCCCATGTTTTTTTTTTTTTTGAGATAGAAAATACAATGGTAAACTGGGGAGGAGTAATGAATTATATTTAATCAATCAACTAACATAACCTTTACCCCCCCCCCCCCTCCCTCCCGCTCTCTTCCCGCCCATCGTCCACTTACCACTCCACTTTCCCCGGAAACATTTCTGTTGGATATTGTGACCCATTTGGCAGATGAAGTAGGTACACATTCAGCAGTTTTCATTTTGAGAAAAAGCAAGTTACACTTTGACTCGCAAAGAGAAACCTATGATAACATGATGTCAGGATTACTTTAATAGGAAAAGTGCATGAATGCGACAAAAAATAATATTTCAATAATATCTTAATACACAAATAGACAGACAGATAGACACACACACGCAGCGTCTGCAGATATGTGAGGACGCTATTCAAGAATTTACGGTTGTTTTGAATTGATCCAATTTCGACATTTTGGTTATTCGTTGGTTTAATTCAAGTGATTGCGTATACGTACGCAAGAAGTGACAAGTTTTGTATAATTTAATTGCACCGATCATACAAGTTTCGAAAATAAATAGGTTTCAATAATAAATACTGCCATATAATTTCATGATCTTTAAATACCACGACTGAAAGTGTAACATACTGCAACGACAATGCAGTGGTTGAAAGTTTCCATCAACTTAACTGTACGCTTACTTGAAACAGCCGATGGAAAGTATGCTAGTAATGACTATTCATTTGACCCAAACAGCTGATGATGAATGATCCTTATTATGAGGTGATCAGCGTGTGGCTTATATCGAAATACAGTGCTTCGTTTAATATTAAATTCTTTCTTCCTGATCGCGATCAAGGAGCTACGACTTGAGAAGCATGTATGTTTGGTACACCTATGAGATCTTGCATATTCATTATTTACGGGCGACGTACTTCTTGTAATAACCACCATTGATTTCTAAATATAGCTTCGGCTTACTGTTTTGACGGCTCCTTCGGTTGCTTTTTAAACTTCGCCAGTCACATTCGTTCCTTAAATCGTATTCCGTCCATGAACAACGAAGCAACTAGATTTGAAAAAGAAAAACTTTGTATCAAAGATAACCTTATCTTTTTCTAGTTTTTCTATACGTCCACAATCACTTTAAAGCTGGAATATGAGTTGTACTGGCAATCGCGTGGTCATCGACCTTTGGTCTTCTTCAGTGTTTCAGCTAGGAAGAGAAAGTAGGGGAAAAGATCACCTGTAATAAACCCGAAAGAGAACTGTTGTGCTCACCTCCGAGATATCTGAATATGAAATTTGTTTTGGCCCTAAAAAATTCAGACTCTACAAGAAAACATAGCAGTCAATCATCTTTACTTAAAATCAAACAGACCAATGGGAATACGAATATTCATGTTTGCAAAAGTGGAGCTTAATTGATGTTTTTTTTTTCGTGGTGGTTATGATACATTCCACGGAATTTTGATTTTCATTGAAAAACTTACAACTCATATTCCAACTTCAAGGTTAACATGGATTCCTTCCTGTACAGTGATTGGTTTAATGTCTATATGAAATGAAGTTTATTATGTCCCCAGTTAGTTTGTTACATGTCGGCAATTTATATACAGAGAAAACTGATTGATTTCAACTAATTTGTATGTTTAAAATTGTGAATTATATAGATTTTGATTTTTAATATTAGCAAAAAGATCTCTCGTTATTGGTGGAAACCGTATCTCAATAACGTCTTCCTTTTGGAAACCCGATAGATTTGGTATACCCAAATACAAACTTCACATCGAGGCATCCCTTTTCGGTGGTATGATGCATTCTTCCAGAGGCAATGCAATGCAATGCTTTAGTTATTAAAATGATATTTGCGAGTGGTTGAAAGTGCCTGCAGTGAAAACGAAATACTCTAACACGCTAACTATAAGGCGCTCTTGGGGTCTTCCAGGCTTTCATTTTTTTTTTTTTATGGCGACATCATCAGATACGTTAAAGATGCACTGAGTCATCTTCAAAATTTCATTCAAGTCACCTTGGAAGGAACTCCCGACAGAATACCAGTATAACACGAAATAGCCTATCTGTAAGGTTGTTGTGATTGTAAATACCCCATGTCCGATTATTCTTTCTCAGGGGATATCCGATATCCTCTTTCAACATAATACCTGAAGAGAAGACAATCAACATCTTGTTGGAAAATATGGTTTGAATGTCAAAGAAACATTTACCCTAGTTTCTCTGGACGGTGCTTGAGAAGTTGAAATATCAAAGATGTTTATGTTCAAACATTAGTAATCATCTTAATGTATCCTGAGTGACGCCCTGGGCCCGACGGTGACCGCCTTTGACCACATCGATGAGGCATTGTTTCAGATAATATTATTCTAAAGGCCGGGGGCGCACTGAGCTGATATCGAGAAGCCTGTGGTGAATTTGAAGGGTGTAAACGCATGACAATACTTACAATTAGCATGATTAGTCGCGTTTCACATCCATAGTTATGAGAACTCTCAAACTTTTTTGAATTTTTTGACCCTTAATTGTCCTGGCATGTATTCATGTGAATAAGTATTAATGTGAAAAGCGTCTGGTCACAAATTGTCAAAAACCAAATTGAATCATTCCTTACTCATGTGTCTATGTTCCCTATGCAAGTGAAACATCAAGTTGGGATCCCCGTAATTAGACCGTTCGTCATTGGTAGGTTTACTTGAGGAAGCTTGACAGGTTTAGAAAATTAAGTAAATTTCACGAGAGAATTCAATGAGCCTATCTAAATCAATCCTGAAAGCTTGATGTACACCTCTTTCTCAATACCAACACTTTTTAGCCCTAATTTTATTGACCTTATTAATACACAACATGTTTGCAACCCGGCTCAGTATATCTATGACTTGTGGGATGCGGTCTAAAATATCTGTGACGTCATCAACTCTGTTCCTTGGAGTTTTTCGTTTCCTGAGATGCAGCTTACTGTTACAGGTTTCATCGTCAGGACACGAGAAAGATCCCTTCGCCCATCGATTTATCAATATATGAAATAACAATATGATATTTTTTCGACTAGGAAATAAGTCGCCGTGAACCATAGCGGGGAAAGGAAATTTTTGGTTCAATCTGAACAAGGCACACCAACCTTCCAAGTGACTGCAGCACCCTCACTCGTTTCACACCGATGATCTGTTTTATCGAAACTATTATTAAAAACCGAAAACCAATGTTTCCTTACCATTTGTAATAATTTGTACTTTTGGGAGGATCCCCTTGTGTAAAGAGTGCTTTGTGATATCGGCTATGAGACTGAAGCATTTAATTGTACAATGTTGGATAATTCTATTTACATAATTATAGTCGGTGGACTTTTATTACATTGTTGCCCCATTTGCTATCTTCAATTATTTCCTTTCATGAATGCAGTCAAGGCAGGCTTTGTATGGTTGTTGTCTTTGACCAATGAAATCACTGCGGATGATCGCCCAGAACAATCAGGTTTCACTGAGAACTGCAGTTGATGTAAATTTACATCAACATTCATTTTCCTCGTTGAAATATCTTTGTTTAAAAAATATTTGGCTGAATATTATTATTTTCTATGATTCTCTATGATTCTTTAGTTCAACTAGTCCTTACATAATTTCCATAATATGCTAAAATCATGTCTCGAGAAGACCTTTACTTCATGATAGAATATGACGTGATAGCCAGATATACCATAATGGTTAGGGTGTGTTCTCTCGAGAAGGGATAAACATATATGATATCATGTGAGGATTGGCTGATGAGTGACCTTTCACGGTGAATCGTTTATGCCACACAGGGTCAACCGAGCACTTAACGAATATTCCTTTTTCCCGAATGTGACTGGTTTTCTACATTACAACCACTTTTCCAGAGCATATTTTAAATAGTAAGATTTCTTCTTTAACGCTTGCCCACCCGAAATTCGTCAGGACACACAAAAGGAACCTCAAATGTCATTAGTTTGGAAACTGACGTAATTAGTTCACCCTGAATGAGGAAGTTTATATGTGAAAATGTTGTGGGCGACATGAGGCCATTTGTATTGAAGCCTATTGAAATACCAAAGGCTATTTATTCATACAACGTTATCGGCAGAGTATCATATAGAAGGTTAAATGTTCTCTGCTTTATTAATTTATTTCAATATCAAACGGTAAAGTCGATTTGTGAAACGCTAATCTCACTTGGGACTCTAGTAAAAACTTTGAAACACAAAAACATAAAATAAAAAAATGAAAGAAAGCAAACAAGAAAAAGAAAAGAGAATTTCAAGAGTGCTGTTCTAAAAATGATTTGTACCGATGGCTTCATATGCTTATACCCTTTGATGTGACCAGTATGTACAAGTTCTAGCAGATTACAGCAAAGTAAAAGGGCATAAGTTAACTTGCAGCCACATTCTTCCATTGACCTAGCAAAAACTGTCCTATTTAAGTGTAGCGCCCTCTTTTGTTTTGTTGGGGGGTCTGCTTAGGACTACGGAGAAAAATGGTGCGCTCGAGGAGGATATTCGCGAATATACTGTAGGAAAATATAATTTTTTTCTTCTTTTGCTGATGGACGTTTAAAATTCCAACTTTTCAATTTCAACTTCTCTGAATCATGCAGAGGAACGTAGAAAAGACTAAACCGCAAAGCCACGCTAACATTGATAGCAAAAACGGACCAAATGTTAGATACGGATCGAGTATTTCCTACCGCTGTTAAAAATCATCCTGGGAAATAATATTTATGTAGATGAGTGAATAAAGCTAACATTGTTATTAATAGGTCAAGGGAAAGGTTACAAGGAAATTAGGCTTCCCTTTCCTTGTTAATATTCCAACCAATGATATCCGATATCTAGAAAGCAAAAATCGTTCGAATTTCACAGGTAACTACTTAACACTGGAGTCGTCATGGTCAATTTAGCGATTGGTTGTTGTTCTATCCAGACGCAAAATGATCCTAACTACCCGCTAGAGTTCAACTCTTAAAGGAAACATTTTTTCCTTTATCTAAGTTATGTGGGACAAAACATGATGACTCATCCCTATACGTCCTGATATCAACAGCCCTGGCGTTTTACACAGACGCCCTACAATGGTGCATTCATTGGGACTCATTTGAATGAGAATAACAATCGCAGGTGTCAATGATTGGCTAGTGATTGACTTACGTTTGTCCTTGAGGCTATTCAAAGGTGAGGGAGTTTCTGATTGTCACGTCATACGCATTTACATGAACATCTTATCAAAATTGTGATTGCAAGATAACATCTTCAAATGTTGTTAATAAAATTGACACCGTACAAAATTTTCCCCGGGAAATTGACACTGATTTGAATCACTGTATTACCCCAATCGCAGGATTTACACTGCCCTTACACCAAATTGATAATGGATACAACTTAATAACCCCGGTACACAACAGGGTGGCCAGAATTATTTCAAAATTCCATAATTGATGGTACAAATTTCGTCTCGGGCCGGGTAATGAACACTGCTTTGTATCAACCGGTTGTGACGTAGCACTGACAAATCTGGTTTTAACGATGCTGTTGATGTTTATCTTACACCGTGGGTTGCAGTAGCATTCTGATCTCTTATTTGGTGATATAAAACCTTAATTTCACCAAGAAGCGACTTAAACCTAGCTTTCAAAGCATTGTTCTGAACGAGTTAATTGTTTAAGGATTAGTTGACTTAAATGATGTTGCCCTATAAATGATATTGAATTAGAGTACTGAAGCCCAACCTTCAACGAGTTATTTCACATCTAAGGAAACTTCTACTGGCAAAATCATTATGTTTAACTGATAGAAAGGTAAAAAATCTCACATATAACTGTCACTTTTCTTATTGGTAGGAAAAAATAAGACAGTTATTCACCTACAACATGAGAAGTTAATGATTCTCGACTCACATTTATGTCACTAGGGGGAGGGGGATGAGTGAAAAGAAATTAAATAAAAATTAAAAAAATTAAATAAATAATAACTAGGTCTAAGGTCTTACTTTTGTAAACCCCCCCCCCCCCCCCTCAGTTCAATTGTCAGTAAAATATCGCTTTGATGGCCTTCTCTTAATCACGGCTTAATTCTCACTGAATCACTTAAATATAGTGAGCTCAGTGATGGTACATAAAAGTTAATGGTCTGTTGCTTTGTCAACACCGTGACGTAACTGTTCTTACGGCCGGCCATGATCCATTCAACAATTGAACTCCAATCCAGTTTGTACCTGTATCTTTTATCGCATTCAAAGATATGTTCTCCGCCTGTTCCCTCACAACAGTTATGTTGGCCTTCCCTTTGCCAACTAATATGAGTGAAAATATTAAATGCAGTTTTGTTATAGTTCAGCCGAGACCTGCTGGTCCCTGAAAACAGTTAAAAATAATACTGAATACGTAATCGACAGAACAAGGTCGCAAACTGACTTCAGACTCCGCAAATTAGATTGCATTGCTTCCATTGTGCAGTGAGACCACTGAGTCACGAGGTACGTGTGAAACATGGAGTACCAGGAAGTTATTGTTTTTAGGTAAGTGCATACACTGAGCACTCATATTACTTTTTTGTTATTTTCCTTTGAGGTGGAAAAACCCCTTTTCAACTACATGCACCTCCTACCCATACTTACACGTTTTGGGTTAGGGGTATAGAATAGACTGGGTGTAAAAGTCACCATACAACGTTTTATACTTGAAACTTGGGGATTGTCAACTTTTTAGCACATTTTAAGGAGCTATTTATTGTTGCACAAAGTTGTGTACTAAATATGGTCCTCAAAATGCATAGGAGGTATAGGCAGGGCCGGCGTCTCCCAACTCTGTTTTTGAGTACCCTTTCAGACATTTAGACTTCCAACTGTAATAAGATTTCCGGGCCTCCCCCGATGGAAAATGGGAGGGTGGGTGTCCATAAAGCACCTGCTTTTGTTAATCTTCTGTTCCTCATCTTTGTGCATGCCAATGAGGAATGTGAAAAAAAGTTGTGCAATAAGTGTCTCTCCAAACTCGAATCAGCTCATTCGGCTTCGAGAAAGTTATGTCAGTATTCTATGTATAGGCCTACCTAAAAAGAATGAGGTCACTTCCCTGGCCTCTCAGCATTAGAGGACAGCAAGAACAGTGTTATATAAAAAAAAGTAGTAGCAAACATGGTCAACAATCTAAGAGACGTTTGTAGTTTTAATATCATTTATTTTCCCTCAAGTGGCCTGGCTCGGAGCAAATGCATGGCCAACGCTTCTTGCAGTCAAATTATGGAAGGCCGTTGATGATAATCTGCCTTTGAAAAAGGTTTTTTCCGATAAATGCAGAATAAATCTCATCATAATCCGATTGTGTTTTAGCCTGTCGGGTTGGCAGGTTCCACAGAATTTTCAACGAAATGTGTTTGTCCCTGACAAACGTTCAATCTATTTTGCCGAAACCGGAGCTCGACTTCCTCAATGGCAACGGTAGTTGTAAAACTTACACTTCGTTAAACTCAGTTTTTTTTTTTCTTTTGTAGATTTCACTCGCGTCTGACGGTTTCGGCCGGTTCTTTCGGTTTTAATCGACGGTAGCAATATATTTTTTTTTTGTTTTGTTAGCATAAACATCGAAGCCATTAGTCTGCCATGGTTATAAGATAGTGCTAAATACAAAGGAAGTATACGTCGGGTGCAGCTCAAGTTGCATCTCTGTTTCAAGTTTTCTCAAGGCTAAACCCCTTTGAAAATTACACTTAACTTAAAACCAACAACTGCGGCATTTAAATGTTTTAAGAAAAGTTAGACTGACCGTGACGTTCTGAATTAATTAAGACGAATCACATCAACAGAGTATTCGAGATGACGCAAAGGGGAGGGTGGGGGTTGCTGGGGGGGAGGTGGATTCAGAATGGAACAGGATTAATTAAGTTTGGTGGATCCGATGCCTAACAAGTGATCATAAAATTGTACTAAACTGGCTGCACGTCCATCGATTCTCAATAGCGACGCTTTTTTCATCTTCCCCTGAGTATCCTCCCTATTTAAACATAACAACACAGCGGGTGCAGCAACGGTATGACTTCTAACTTAGCACTTAATTTTCATGGATCATTGCAATAGTTAAAACTGCAACCATTTTCTGAAAGCCCCTTTTTGTAACGTAACGAGTACATGACTTGATGGATACCGTGCAGGGACTGGTCTAGGATTTTTGTTTGGAAAGGTCATTTCATTCACGCATTGTGGGAGAGGGCCTTCCGTCTCTAGTATGTAGGCCTACATAAAATACGGGGTAAAAATGTGATCCACGGGTATATATCATTCCCAAAACCATGACGAGAAGAGTAACAGTGAGATCTCTGGAGTAGAATATTTAAGGCACAATTTTTTGTTGGGGAATGCATCGGCCACCTGGATCGGAAACTAAATGAATGAATATGCATGTTTAAAATCCAACATAACCCATATGTGCACTGAGAAATATACCAATGTTTATTTGACTATTTTATAGGCCTATGTACAGTTGATGCATGCTACTGATCTATAAGATCTTATGTATGTTCATACTACTCCTGTATGGAGGTAACGCGACTTAAAGTCTAAAATCAATATAGTTATGGTTTATTCTTTATTTGAACACTTGATATTTTAGCCATTGTTGATTTAATCATATCGCCTGTTTATCCTCCTCGCTATGGATACGGACAGCCAACACATAAACACCGGTTGCTTATGTCGTATTAAAGGTGGCGGTCGGCGTTCGGTCAAGTTGCCACATCTCTCGTTAATACAGCATATTACTTTGATGCTTCCTGGAGACAGAGAGTGAGCGAGGTGGAGAGAGGGCAGAGAACCATGCCCTGGCCCAGCCATAAACACATTTCTTAAACACCGTTTTTAGAGACCAAATGTATGTAATAGCTACATTGTGAATTTGCCATGTATCAAAGGATGAGCTGCATAAATTCAATATCCAGCCGTAGACGCTTTTTTTGTGTCACGTGAGGGCTTTCTTTTTTTATTTTGCTTGTATTGTAGTTTTCTTCTTATAATTATACATTGAAAAAATAGGTGGACAGTGAAGGGAAAACCCCAAAGATAGACAGCTGATCATCGAAGGTGCGGTACGTGCACCAAAATCTCTAGTAATCTATTATAGCGCAATACTGATCAAGATCCAACGGAATGTACTCAGATACACTTATATGGTAGTAGACAATCGAAACTATTCCAGGCTAGTGAAACGGGGACATCCCTATGTTCTGACATCTCTATGTTTCGACAGCCCTTAATTTCGACGTCTCTATGTTCCGACAACCCTATATTTCGACGTTTCAATATTCCGACATCTCTATGTTTCGACGTCTCTATATTCCGACAAAAGTTAACTTTGGCGCGGAAGAAAATGTACATTGGCGCTGAAGAAAATGTACATTGTCTCCGAAGAAACGTACTTGGGCGCCGACAAAGTACTTTGGCGCCGAAGAAAATGTACATTGTCGCCAAAGGAAATGTACATTGGTGCCAAAAAAAACGTACTTTGGCGCCCGAAAAAAATGTACATTGGCGCCGAAAAAAAAAACGTACTTAGGTGCCGAACTAGACTTTATCGGAGCCATAATACATTCTTGGGATGGCGCCTAAGTGCCCTTTTCATCGGCACCAAAGCACCAATGTACATCCAGCGCTGAAGTACGCTTTTTATCGGCGTCAATGTTCATTTTAACGGCGCCGAAGTACAATTTTTGGGTGCGCCAAAATACACTCTTCATAGGCGCCAAAGCGCTAATGTACATTCTTCGCCGAAGTACACTTCTTATCGGCAGCAAAGTACACTTTTTGTCGAAGCATAGAGATGTCGAAACATAGAGAAGTCGGTATATAGAGTTGTCGGAATATAGATATGTCGAAATATAGACACGTAAATGAAGTATCTATATTCCGACGTCTCTATGTTCCGACAAAAAATGTACTTTGGTGCCGATTTGTCGGAACATAGAGATGTCGGAACAAAGAGATGTCGAAACATAGAGATGTAACTTAGTGAAACTACTCGACCACTTATCCTGCAATCGGAAAATCCCATGTTGGCAACCTACATGAACGGGAAGAATGATGTACCAGGGAGGTGTAGCGGATGGAGTTACATCAGAAAGTTTAATTTATGCTAATCCTCTTTGATTTTTTTTTTTCTTCCACTGTGATAAGAGTTTAAATTCATAAGGGATAAGCGCGGCTCAGGGCCCACCGTTTATACTTTTGTTGTGATATAACCAAGTTCTAGTTGGTATCTACATAACCAGTATTCACATCTGCGTATACCCTATAAAAAGGGATTACACGAATGTTTTTCGTTGCCGACAGTCATGGCAGGACGACTTCGTCACAAACCAAAACGGCTGGTTTTTTCTCTTCCGTCAGGAATCAAGATAAACTGTGGTGTTTACAGTAAAATAAGGCGTTTGTTTCACAGAATACAATCCTATCTTTAAAACCGATGTTTGTGGACACAGAATGATAGATTAATGCAATATGGAAATAGGGTGGTCTTCTCGACAAGAAAAAAAGTTTTTCACAGATGGAAATTCAGTTATTTGTCGCCCAAGAATAATTTGTTCGCCCAAACTTTTCAAAATTCAAACGATGCATCTTCCATTACTCATCACATGCATAATACTTTGAGTAGATGGAGCTTTGGTAGATGTTTATCGATGAGACTGAATGATTTAACAATTATTACAGCCATTTTCTTTGAATGCCATGTTGGTGTATTCTGAACTTCCTATTTCACTTTAACAATAATACATACAGCTTTTGCCAAAAAGGTCAAAAGACTATATGTTATTGTATCATTTTATCAATTTCCGCAAAAGCTCACTATAGTTGCAGAAGGCATACGGATGTTTAGTAAGGTACACAGGTACAAAAAAATCAAAGAGAGATAAAATTATCAGATTCTCCTTCCTCATATGCAAATCAGCTCGAACATTTCGCTAAAGGAAGTAATATTCGGATCAACGAAATTGTTAAAAAAAAGTTTGAACTTGTCCAGAATAAAAAAAAAACAGAAAATGAAAGGAGTGAGGTATAGAGAACCGAAAAAACCCAAATAAATAAAGGATAAAAATCACGGGAAAAAAATATGGGCAAAAACTCACTTGGCAGGCTGATAGCAGACCAAAACTTTTCATATTGAACAACGAACATAGTTTTTCCTTCGATATCCTTACCTTTTTCTGAACCAAACATCTTTTCAACTCTGTTTCCTGAACTATTGACTATTTAATGAGTTTTACTACCCCATACTGACTTTGTTTAAGTTGTTCGTGTTTGTTGCAATGGAGCATTACACAGAAATGACAGCTTACAGAGTTTTAGGTGGTGAGGTGGGGAGCAGGTCGCTCCGTGTATAGTTGACTTTGCCAAGTGGTCGATGGGGTTTTGCAGTAGGGTATGTGTGTGTGTGTGGGGGGGGGGGGGTATTTAGTTAGCTGTATCGGTTTCCAGTTATGCATTTTTTTTTTCGACGTTCTCAGTATTTTCTCTCAATTCATCTGGATTTTTACTTCTTTGTGTGTGGAAAGTGAGACTCCTCAACAAGCCCCGAGAGAGTTTGTCTTCTTTTTTTTTCTTTTGGCTTTGCGTTCTTCAATTTCGTTGCTTGTCTTTACACATTTATTTATTTTGTACATTTCTACTAACGAAAATGTCGTAGACAAACAAATAAAAGAAACCAGACGCAACTAAGACTTTTTTTGGAGCAATCACCTGTTCATCGGATTCTCCTTTAAAGCAATGCCGTTTGACCGTCGACATTCAACACGACTTTTGTTGTGTATCACCCCCAGCGGCGTGTTCGAACACTTTTCAACAAAAGGAATAAACCAAGAGTTGGTTGATATTTCTGGAGCACAAGTGATTACCGGTGCTAATTACACAATAAAGGAAATAATCAGTTTCGTCAAATAGGCTAACTCAACGAACGGTTGAAGTAATGGACACATGAAGACTCACCCAATCAGTGGCTATAAACTTGAGTGCAAATGTTTTTTGATGGCTCATATACACCAATGGTACATCGATAATACACTCTCTGATGTTTTCACGGAGTGGAATATCACCTTCAAGAAGAGGGTGTGAAGACTGCCCTCTTTACTGAAGGGTGATTTTACAGCCTACCGGGACTAACTTTTAATCAATTTCTCTCTGGAATGCGTCTCACTAAGTTCGTCCTCTAGTTAGTGGGAGAAGCTCCTTGCAATAATCACCCCAGCCAAGAGAAACAAAAAGAACGTCACTATTTGAAACTTAAATAATTAAGGGTGCATATCTGGAGATGTATCCGTGAGAACATTCATTTTAAAAGCTGTTGGGGGCGATACGTGCCCCAGTTTGCTACACGTTTTACTCGTATATTAGGTGAAGGGTGACTAGCACCAATGATATCACAACTGCCAATATCGATGAAGGATATACGGCTATTCACTATTTCGTTTGCTATGATAATATGTATGGCTATGGAAATGTATCACAACCACTAAAGCAACACAGGCTTGCTTCGTTGATGAAATATTTAAGTGACTTGCGTAACGGAATTTGTTGTTACATGATATAGTGTTTGTTGTCATAACCAAACAATTACAAGATGAACACTCAAACAAAACAAATCTAATCCTGCTCATCTTTAAATGAGACTGCACTGAAGGTGAGAAAGCAACGTCATCATTAACAACGTATTCCATAAAACTAGATTCCTTAAAGCAAGTTAGAGAAAGGGGGGGGGGGGGCGGGATTAACAGACGGCTTAACCCAGATAGCCCCTGAACTGCGGCTCATGACTGTGATTGGCAGCAGTGCATGAGTCTCGTTTTACTCTGGAACGATTTTAATCTAACCACTCTTCATATTGTTAGTTTAAGTACAAATACAACAGGAGTAAAGTGTCACATTGCCTCTGCTCACGCGCCTGCTTTTCATCTGTAAAATAATCTGATAGCTGTCCCCATGACGAAGACAGAATAGACGGTAATAATTATACAATACCGAGTTAAATTTATTGTAATATTCGAAGAGAGAGAGAGAGAGAGAGAGAGCGCGGAGAAGCAGAAAAAAAAAAAAAACTACGGATAAAAATAGGAATCGTCCTCGGACGTTTTTGTAGCAGATTTACGAGTCAACCTCTAGTCGTGATCACCACTTCAGACATCCTGTGTATTTCGTGTTACCATTGGCAACGTCAGAATTTTGTCGCCATATTACTTACCTAATAGCGCTCTGTTGTCTGTTACAGACACTGTTTTTTTTTCCAACACTATCTATTTAAAGGAGCTTTTGATCTTGAAAAAGACAACCTTTGTTTTAACTTCCGTCCTGTAATGACATCGAAAGTAAGTCTATAACTATCATTCAAATTCATCCTGATCTATATAAATGATCCTGTGGTTGACTAAGCAGAGGAATTGTAAGATATTGGGAACAAGTTGATGTAAGTTTAGTTACTCATTCCCAGATCTCTGATAGGACACGGCATCAGAAAACATCAGGAGACACTTCAATCACTGTTGCAAGTCCCTTTTCTGAAGTAATACGAGTTCTTTTGTTTGTTCGTCTGTTAGTGTTTTGTTTGTGTGTATATGTGTGTCATGCCCATTGACTTTTCAAGGCAGTGTCCCTTCAAAGGATCGACCAATAAAAATCAAGAGTTGATGGGGGTAGGGGTGAGTGATGCAGTGTCCATTCGTTGGGGAATGGGTGGCTTCACAGACACACACACACACGCACACACAGCCACATACACACACACATATTGACACCAGATCCGACTCCAGACATAATAGGATACAATAGTCTATCAGTCTGGATAGGCCTGGCAGCCTTTCAATACATTATTACTACTTAGATAGTTTCTCTTCATTTACTGATTATCGTCTCGTTAAAACTGTTGATCATGGCTCAGTGGGTCATTTTCTTTTAGAAATGATAATTATCAAGCTCATATTTTACGGCAAAGTATTCCAACATAGCAAAAAAAAAAAAAAAATCGCACCTTGCAGTATAAATCGTGCCCCCTGTGATTGCATGAAAAATCAAAGTACTACCTTACATGTATACATCTATATTGGGTTACTTCGTATTTGCGACTTCATTTACAATAACTATTTGTATACGAACGTCACGGTAGTGACAAATAGTATAAAGGTAATACCGCAAACAAAACAGCAAACAATACAGAAATTGTACAATTTTATTTTATTTTTAAGAAATTACCTCCAAATGGGCTTTTTTTTTGTCTTTCTGAAAAATAAAAATAAATAAGATATATCACTGAAAGGTTTGAAGGTTCTTAGTAATGTTTTTAGTACATCAAACTTTACGATAAGAGTCACCTATCACGTTATACACGTGATTCAGCAACTTTTGCACCCTTAAAAAGTCGTTAGTCAACTTTCGAACAATTATTCAAGGTCACTTGTGGGGGAGACTTTAGCTAGTATATTGCGTAATTAAGGTTGAACATTAATTCAGGTCAAAACGCCACTATGTGCTTTATATTCTAAAAGAATATAAACACACAACAAAATACAATTCGCAAAATTTAGAAAATGCAGGCCTAAGCAAAATACGCGGAGCACGGTAACTAAACCACACATACACACAGATAGATAGACAGACAGACAGACACACACGTACACAAACAACAATTGAGTGAGTTTAATAAGTTTTGAGCTAGAATTTGAACTTGATGCTGGGGAACGTTGAAATCCGAATCCATATATGAGTGTGATTTCACCAACCAGAATAATGGTAGTTTGTATGTTATAGTGAATGGAAACAAACCTATCCAATGACAGGGGAGTATGTCGTTTTCACACTCATTTTTAAAACCCGCTCTTAGTAACATTTATTTTCACACGACATCAGGCATTAATTTTCCTCATGGCTCTTGTCTATCAAACTGCAAGGGGTGTCTTCTGTGAAAATCGCAAAAAACAGTTATTCACGAAATACGATGGAAAAATTATTCTGTAGAACACCAACTGTCCGTCACTTTCATCAGTGTTAAAAGAAGAAAACGCCAAGGTTTTAATTTTTTGGCGATAGTGTTTAGAGGCATCCGTATCACAGAAAGGACACTGGGATCAACACGTAAATTTGCGGTTGACTTGGTTTCAAACAAAGCTGACAGCGAGTGGCTCCATCCTAAGAACGCCCGGCTTTCGTACAGAATGATTGAATAGTCTGGCTTGTCACCGTATCTCCTGCCATAAGACGTTAAATAGTACAGCCCTCTCCGTCGAGGAAGTTTTTTTTTCTTTTTGAACTAGAGCTACGGAAGTACCGAGTGGCCATTCTGTTTGAGTGTAGCACCCGCACTATTAATTATGAGAAACCATAGATTGTTTTTCAATAGAGTTGAGATTAAGATGGTACATTTTGGAAAATTGTAAAGACAAATTGGAAATGGCCATGAAATTATTGTGGTATGAAAATAATAAAAAAAACTACCTGGAAAATACAAGAAATTATCCATAGAACAGAACTGACCTGTCAGGAAACACGTGACCAAATTACGTAACTAGTAACTAGATCAACCTTTTCTGATATATCTCCAAAGCTGCTCCCCTTATATAATAAAAGCACTACTGACTCACTGTCCAGTGATTTCCCTTTTTTACAATTTGGACATTGAAGACTAAAAGGAAAGGATGCTAGGTTCCATTAGAATTTTGAGTCAAGTAATCAATAAGGTGTACATTTTTTATGACTTTTTCACCCCACCCTCTATTTTCCATTTTCAAAGAGAAGTCGTTGCGCTTGTGAAGCATTATTCGCAAAGCTATGACGGTTACCAATCATGTGGAACCCGTCAAGCTAGTCATTTTCAACTGATGATAACTAAAATTACATGCACCAATGCTTATAAAGGTGAATGAGGACTGAGGTTTCTAGGAGTTTGGTAACGTTCGAGTAAGATGATGGCGTCATTGCTCTTTCATTTGACTGAAATATGGTGTAAAAAATGCCTTCCTTATCAGATGTTAAGTTTCCGGTTTTCTAAAGATCGCTATTAAGACAACAGGAAGTCATAAAATCAGACGACGTTATCTGTTGTTGTTTTTTCCCCCTACTTTTATTACAGTATTTTTTTAATATATGTTCGCCACTCCCTGCAACCAACATCATTACATCCCAGTTTTTTAATCGTCTCGGCAGCACCCGTTACTTCTTAAACAAAACTTCGGACATCCCGCTCTTGGCCTCATTTATTGAAAAGACTCGTCGAAGCTACCGTATTTTGTGACACCTTCAAGCCCACGCCAGTTGAAATTTATCGTAATTCTCAAAGATCACATCTTGACCGACATTTTACTAAATCGTATCGTAGCAGGACAAGATAACAAAGTCTCTGATGGACCAGACGACAAACGTCTATTAACGAAACTTTACGGAACGCTTCAAAAAAAAAGAAAAAAAAAAAAAAGAAGAACAGGACGGAGAAAAGAGGGTCACCATTAGACGTTCACCTCTTGCTTTGTGGTCCGTGAAAAGAAGGACGCCATCAACTTTACCACCGGCATAGCGTAGTTGTGACAGGACGTGGTTTTTGATTGATATTAATCGAGGTATTATTTGCCTCAATCACGTTTAATCGGTCATACGTCGCCGCACTCTAACCCCTGATCCTCATCTCTTTGAGGGTGAGCTCCTGGTTCACTCTGGTCGTACTAGTGAACTAATAGTTGCCAGCCACATTGACTGACTGAGCAGCCTCATGTTTCCTACTGTTTTTTTTTTCTTTTTGTTTTGGAAGAAATAACGAAGGAGAATATTAGGTTTCTTCAATAAAACCTTATACCTGAACGAAAGTGATATTTTACTCAAACGTGCATGGATATATAACTTGTGCCACGTGTGAAAAAAGGAAAAAAAAAAACTTTGCAACGGCTTCAATCTAAATCTGGAATATTTAATAACGCAAACTTTCTGTTGGAATGTTTTCACTTTGTTTAACATTACGAAAACAACATCAAAGTTTGTTGATCACGCTAGGAAAAAGCAAGAGACAAAGTTTGCATAATTTTTGTGGAATTTAAAATACCATTTTTTCTTTAATGTAATGGAAAAAATTACTCAAAAAGAACGACAATGATTGTCCTATACTCTTGTTTTGCACGCCTTGGAGATTCATCAAAATTGAAATTGCAGTGGAATTTTGTCAATTTTGTCAAAAGACCAGGCCATCTCGTTCGTCTTCAGAAATTAATGCCAACAAGTTGGTGAAATCGACTGTGGATTATTGGCATCCTTGAAGGGCTTTTCTCCTGAAAAACAGTTGTTCGTAATAATTTTAAGTTATAGGTGGTCGGTACTAGTTAAGGAACGATTTGTTGATGAGTTTGATACGTCCCAGACATGGGCAAATGATAATGACGTACATTTACAGTGTCAGCTAACACCAGAGAAACAAAACGTTAGGTCAATTGATGGCATAAAATAGTCGATCATTTTACCGTGCTAAATTGTAAGTCCCATATTCAAAAAACACGAGAGCAACGAAGTTTCTGTCACCGATTGGGATTCCCTTTTATTTTTAAAGGGGAAGTTACACAAGTTACACATTATATCGCCCTAATCATCGCCCCAATTAAGAATAGTTTACGATGTCCAAGCAGCAGAAACCGTTTATGCGAGTTGCGACTCTCATCTGAAGCGACAAGGATGCATGTGGGGAAATTCCGCATAGTTTCCACTTGTATAAGCGTGTTGAATAGACACCCCTTTGTTACAACTGGTATGAAGTTTCAGAAACAATTGCGGAAAAATTTTACCTTTGAAAATTTTAAAAAAAATGTGTTTGTGACATGATTTGCGCGTTACTAACGTTGAGCTTTTCGCAATCTGTTAGCTTCATTAAGTATACTGTAATGGTAATCCTCAGGACAGGTACCAGTAAAACAGTTTGTTTTGCGGATAAAGTTTATCGTCAGTTCAGTTGTTAAAAGCGTTTCGCGAAATTTGTGGACTACGCGTCAACGGCATTTCGGTACTTGCTTGTTCCTTTTAACGAATTCACGTGATAATCCCAAAGGACATTTTTTTTTTACAACAGACGATAAATGGCTACACTATCATTATTAAACATTATCGTAGTCGATGTTAAATTTTAGTTCCTTTTAAGGTGATTTTTTTTAGATCTTTCTCATGATGGAGTACACCAGTATATTTACGTCAAATATTCTGACAGATTGCGTTTACGAAAATAACTATTATATGGAGACGCCGCAGGCGACGTATTTATCCAACGGTAACCATATGCGGAACAGTGAATGTAGCCATTACCAGAAGGCCTGCCAGTTCGAGGAACCCCATGTCAGTGCCCATTCGTTTTATCACAGAGAAAAACACACGGTCTCACCGACCGTCTCCTCGACGGGTAAGTTAAGTGGATATATAATAATGGATATATAATATCGGAATATAAAATATGTGGATACAATGAAAAAAAAAAAACTATAGAACACTAGTTTTTGTCATATAATGCAGTTCAAGATGTTTCATGAAATGTTGCCATTTATATGAAGAGTCTCTACTTGGAACGACATGTCACACGTTCAGTTATACGGCGCTTACTAATAGCAGAGATGTTTCATCTGAAGTAAAGGGTATATATGTGTGAGCCGGGGGGGGGGGGGGTGGTTATTGAGGAAGCCGAACAGTACCGGTAATGCTTAGCTAATGGTGTAAAATATGTGGATGCTGTAATTAGGGACCTGTATATCATCGCATTGTTACTTGTTGTGGGATTTCGCTTCACAGACGTTTAATTTGCCATAAATGAGCAATGGTTTTGTGTAGTGTGATGTAGCCTCTTTGAAAAATTATTTCCAGAAATGCATATATATACTCAAGAATAAACCAAAGATGGATATTTTCGTCACCAACACAAAAAAGCAAGAATGAATTAGAGAAAGCAACAAATATTTGCGTTCAATAGAGACTTTTAAATTTGCTGGGCGGTTTTACTCATTTACGTTTTGGTCATCGTTTATGGTTTATCTGCATGGATAATGTTGCTAAACTTTCGACTTAATTGACACTGTTCTGAGATATTGTTGCTAGATTTTTTTTTTTGTCTCCGTTAATTGCTTAGGAAGTGTTTCCATAGTGCAACACTGGATTACCATTCATACGATTAATCGAGATTTCAAGGGATAAACAGAAACGTTTACATAGATTATTTTTCCATTCATATCAGCTTTGGTAATGTTGGATTCCATGAATTAAGTTATTTTGCTATCATCGTAGGTTAATCACAACTCTGATTAAACTGTGTGAGAGAAGTCTCTTAATTACCGATAAATCAATGGCAGAAATTTTCAATAATAGTGACTTCATCAATATGTATCTCTATTGCATGATAGTTCATAACCAGGGCTACATTCCACATGTGGACACACCAAGTGAACGCATTTTAATAAGTCGTTTTGTTCTGCTTGCTGATCATACGATCATTTGCATTCAACTTGTTGAGGCTTGAGGGAGATATTTCCGTGAACTTTCTCGGTAAGTTATGGACCGATTGTAATTCTGATACGTTTGTAGAATCGAAGAAACGACAACTTCTCGAAACTGAATTAACAGATAGAAAAAAAAAATATGATGGAAGAAGTTGCAGTGGTGTGTGGAGGGTTGGCAAGTTGGACCCAAGTGCAAAATTTCCCCGAAACTTCATTTACAGGTACAGTAGTGTATCGATACTCCAACCAATTTACGATCAAAATTTAGTGGATTCATACGTAGTTTCATTTGACGGCAGGGCTGTTTAAAGATCGAAATTTAATAGAAACATACATATTTTCATTTTATTATACGTATAATATTCGCAAAATAATCTGCAATTTTTCAGATTTCTGTCCTTTAAAGGGAAAGTGCTACAACATTAAAACTGTCTCTTTAGTGAGAAGAAACAACTTTTTATACTTATTTGTATCTAGTCAAGTCTTTTTTACCTAAGACATTTGTATGTTTCATATAATTTTAAGTGCCTCATTTATTTAGACTAATCATTCAGTTTTTAACAAGGAGTCTAAGTTGTATGGCAGTTATATTTCTGTTAGCCTTACTTCTGTTGTTTTTTCTCTTTTCCCCTTCATTTTCTCATCTTGATAAATACTTAACAAATAATTCATACTTTTACCAAATTTTCAAAACCAAAAACACGTTGAAGTCAGCTCTGATGATATAGGCCAAATATCATTGTAACAACAACTTAATTGCTACCGAACGTAAATACTCGATGCACACTTTTTTCAGTTGCCAACTATCGTAGTATTTACGCTATATATGCTGATGCAAAACAAACTAGTTTATTTTATTCAACAAGTTTGACGAAAATGACAACATTTAAGAATGACCTAATGGATAAATGAATGTCAAGTGAATTTCCGACGGTGTTCTACACCTCCCCACGCTTCCCAATCAACTTAAAGTTAGGCAGAAATTAATTACTTCTTACTCTTAAACTTTCTAAAAGATCGCCTGCATAAAATAATGACATTATGTTATAAAAAATAATTTTTTTCACATGGGTGTAGATCTTACGAACAGTGGACGAATATCAAGAAAGGCAGGCGCTGTTGACATACACTTTCTCGACTGCAGCCCATATACACTAGGCCTATACATCGTTCTTCAATGCGACCGTTGTTCTAACAGGTTGTTGTAATGCACTGGAGCCAACAGAGAAACTGTTTTTTTTTTTTTACCAACTCGACAATTTTAACGAAATATTACTGTTGATGAAGTTTTTAAATTTGTACTGTTTTGATTATGTTGACGCTGCCTTCTGGACTTAGTCCATTTTTCTCTTTATAGTAAAACGACGAATGAAACAAAATAAATGTTTCATTTGTCCATTTTAGCTCTGTGCAGGAAAAATGCATGTTCCAAAATGTTCAAGTCACAGGTCAGTTTAATGTTATTTCTTGTAAATCAATCAATAGCTTCAAAATCTATCTATCGATAATACTCTGTGATTTCTTAGTTGACCTCAGACTTGTAAAAGATTACAACAAGTATTACCAATGCAAGAAATCTCCGCTTGATCACTCCATACATACAGTAGCGGAGGTGTTCGTATATAACTAACAATGTAACACAACTGCCAGTAAATACATCCGTAAATCTATAAGACACATTCAACTGTCATGACTTTCTGAATGAATTATGCATTAAAATTATTGGGACGCGTAATGGGACGACCAAACGAGAGTTTGAACCGAGCTTTGAAAAAAAATGCAGTAAAACATGTTTACATATATCAATATGATCAATTAATCAATCAGTACCGAAGACGCTTTAACATCTATTAGACTAGTTAATTTATTCGAATTAGTTTAATTTGTTTTGTAGACTTTTGCAGATTGGGCTATTTTCTTTCTCTTTTCTGTGTTGCAATATTTTTCAAACGTCCGTAATTCAAGTACAAGTTTAGTCTTTCATTTCACGACATCAAGTTTCTCAAATAATGATCGACTCTCAGCAATCAAAAATTTAACTAGAAAACTTCAAACCAAAGAAACGCAAGGCTCAGAAAATTTATAAAAGAAAATTAAAACTTAGAAACCCAAACAAACAAGACACTTGAACAAACGAGCATACATTCAGGGATGGTTAATACCTTTAATGTGCACAGTATTACATATGAGTATCCGATGAAAGTTGAAGGTATGTTTTTATATCTGTGTGAATCTATTTTCCTTCTGGACCTTGGAATGAACCGATAACTAAACAAATACAAGAGAAATGAAGCGCTGCATTCACAACCAACAGATGGTTTTACATTTATTATCTATCCTTTCCATAGTATCTCTCATGCACTATATATAGTATCCTTCATCTGCCGATCACGGCAAAGCTGTTGAGAAATATGCCTCAAAATGTATGTCATTAATATTCATTAAGTAAAAAATGAACTGATGAACATCAAAACAATGAGTCAACAAAAGACAGAAACTATTAAGAGTACTGGGCCTACATTGTTTGGAAACATGTTGTGACGTAATTACCAGTGTCCGCCCGCATTCACTGAGCTAATCTCCTACACACAGTTATACCCTTTAAAGCTACGAATTAACTGGTAAATTGTTTTGTTTGGCGAATTATTTCAACTGTGAATCGTAATTGTTTATAGGTACCCCAGAATCTTTTGACGATACATGGTACAAACATTAGTTTGCAGGTTATCGAAACGAAATAGGCTATGATTTTTTTAGGTAAATTTTTGGCAAGCTGTCAAGGGATGAACCTTTCTTACCAGAATCCACAATATAGTGCCAATACACGTAAAACTGAAAAAAGGGCGTTTCTTTTAGCACAGAAAAAAATCATATTTTTAAAACCAATAATATTTGTGGACACACAAAGATATTGAAAATTAGGAAGGACGGTTCCTTCTTTCAAGAAGCAAGTTTCTCACAGATAGAAATTAATTAGTTTGCTGCCAAAGAATAATCTTTTCACCCAAACTTTCAAAAATTCAAACGGTACATTTTCTGCAATTCATCTAATGTATAGTGTTTTGAGGAGATGAAGATTGTGTAGAATTATTAATGAGCCGGAATTGGCTTAAAGGGAAGTGGAGCGTTAACAATGCACCAAACTGGCACACAGAGAAAATATTCGTAATCATTGTTAAATTATTCAGGCTCATCAATAAACATCTGCAAAAGCTTCATCTCTGCAAAAAGTTGTGCATGTGATGAGTTGTGGAAGATGCTTCATTTGAATTTTTGAAAGTTTGGCTGAACAAATTATTCTTAAGCCACAAATAACTGAATTTCTGTCTATGAGAAACTTATTTATTGAAAAGAAGAACACCATCCTTCATTATTTTCAGTAATCCATGGTTCTGTGTCAACAAATGTTGGTTTTAAAAATATGATTTTCCCCTTGAAAACAAACGCCTTATTTCTCTTTAACAATAGCTACGGTTATTTCCTTGTATGCCATCATGATGCATCGTGTGCACCCATTTACTTTTCAATGCTGTACTCCGTTGTATCATTGCATCGCATATTGCAAAGTCATATGAGATCGTCCAAGGACTGGAAATACACAAACCCTATTTCCTTTATTCATATGTAACCAGTTTAGAAGTTGTAGGAGAACAGAGAGGGTAACTGTTTGGTGAAAATCTGGATTGCAAATTTTGAATTAATCACCATGAAACTACAGTGATGTTGAATTCACATAATAGAGTTTGAGTAAAAATATTTTTCGTTTCTAATAAAATCAACCTTATGTCAAACCTGAAATTATGGAACTATGGAATCATTGAAATAGTCCTATCCACGCCAATTAAACTCTACATGTCTACTCTCTAAAATGGATGAGTACGTAAGCCTCGTTAGAAACTGTTGGGTGAAAAATAGCCAAGTTGGGTAACGGTTAACCAAAGAAGGACGATGTTTTGACCAACTTGGGAATTTTCTACCCAACCCTTTGTAACGAGACATACGTAATCAACCTGGGTAGAAGTTTTCTCAACTTAGAAATAGAAATGATCTTAGAAATGTATTACATTTTCATCCTTTAAAAGTCGAATCCGTCGATTGCGATCTTCATAATGATAAAAATGATATGCCCACTAGTAATAACTGGTCTGATTACATCCCATTCAAAGCATTCCCCAAAGTACAGTATGTATAACTGTATCTTTATATATTAATTTACAGGTGGTTAGGGTATTGGTTGGTCTACATTTTAAGTTACTTAAATCATAGTTACACGTATGTTACTTCTATTGTGCATAGGATCATTTTCCACAAGTGAAGGTCTACCATAAGCTGAAATAACATTTAATGAAGGGTACATTTTGCCTCCTTAATGACATAAATCCCGAAAAGTGTAATGAATTGCTCAATTAAGTAGATTTATAGGGTTGTACCATCAGGCCTTGACGCCACATGTGCGGTCAGTGCATACTACCCTAGTGTATGCTGCATGGATCAATGAATAGCCTGCCCAGTGCCCACGCCCAGCTGTGATAATCCTCTTCAGTACCATACAGGGACCTGGACCTCAACCGGGATAATGCAAACCGACAATGTGTACCTTTCTTCTGCTCGTGTTCCAATGAAATGTATATTTTGGAGATCACCCTTGTATAAGAACAGTTTAAATGAGCAACTAGGCCTAGCTGTTCGGAAAAAAAAAACGGAGAAAAAGGAATGGAACGCTTAGTCTAATTGCTTTATGCATAAATTGGATCGTGTCCCCAAAACACAGAATAGAAGTAAAAATAAAGGAACATCAGCAGAAGGAGGTCAGTGATGCCCTCAAACCCTAACGGACAACGTCAAGTTTGTTTGTTATTATAACATAGCAGTTCACAGTGGATCGTCTTGTTTCTGGCAAAAGGTATAACGTTACACGACCGCAAAAAGTGGGTCACAAGAACCACTGTCAGGTGGCCCAAATGTCAGTTACATACAATTATGTTATAAGGTCTCTCCCGCCTGGGTATACAATGTAGGTCAACAGAGGGCTGTCTCTTGGCTTCAGTCAGCTACAGGTTGCATCGTTCTGTTTATCTTGTTAAATGTTGTTTGATTTATAATTGCACAGAGTTTCTTGTTCTCCTCCGTTTGCCTAGTCTCCGTGTGATTGCATTGCAGCAATGAGATCGATGTCAATTCTGTTTCCAATGACGTCCTGTAATACACAGATTTTGATAGCTACAACAAATCTGAGAGCCCCTACGCTGTGCTCTTTCTCAAAAATCACCTACCTACTTTCCACTATTTGGCTCGTCAATGACTTGATATATGTTCAGCACTTACATTATGCTGTTTAACTGGTTCTCCTATAATCACTGAAAGTATCCAAACATATTCGTGGGGGACCGGGCTGGGAGAAGTGAAGGCTGTGCTTTTTTAAAACTGATGTAGAATTCAGTTTAAAACCATGGAAGATCGATTCAGGAAGCTTCTCGCTAGCTGTAGTCAAGACTATAGCCTTTAAAGGAAATGCCCACTGAAGAAAATTGACATTTCATAAAAAAGAAAAGAGTGAGGGTTTCACTTCCCTGTGGGTGAAAACCAAATCTCAGTGGTATGCTCAGTTTGGAAATAATGAATTTTTAAAAGAAATATCTATTTCTAATGCTGTATTTCATTATGAAAAACTGTGAGATCACACAGACGTAGCTCCTTGTTTCTACATAATGTTCACTGTCCTAAATGAAACATTTTCATAGTTTAAAAGATGTAATCTCAATTTCACCAACATTCCATGGTGAATCTACAATTAACCCTATCTAAATTTTCCACTGACGTTAAATTTCAAGGTTAAATGACCACTTGAATTAAAATAAAAAAGAAACAGAGAATTATCATAGCTGTTTGCTAATAACACGTAGCGTTTTGTGACCTTATAGCAACTTGACGCCCATGGCTTGACCAGAGAACTCTTTGTTCAAACAGCAATATCGACTTGAGTTATGAACAAGGTCTTGGGTGGAGTTTGAAATGCCTGCACTGAAAAAAAAAATCATTTAAGAACTTTTTAACCTGTCTGTGGAATATACAGTGAGCAGATCTTCAGCCTTTAGTATGTTAATTAACAGTGGTATTATATACTTATATACGTGTAGGATTTTATACCTACATTTATATACATTTTATATACCTAAATATTTTATTTTTCATATTTGATGCCTTCATGTTGAAAATTGTTGTAGCAAAAAAACTTAAAAGAAGCAGAGGAAATTGGAATTTATTGATATTATTCAAAGATTTCCTTTTTGTATAGACATCCTAAATCAAAAGTCGTAGTGAATCTAATGTCTACCATATCATGTATGCCATAGAGGAGAAACCGGGGTGGGGGCATATGTGGAGTAGATGTGGGCCAGAAGTATTAACAAACAGCTGATATGTAGATAGGTATACATTCAGAATGTTCCCAAGGTTAATCAATCTAAAACAGGTATTTATTAGGTGACTGTTTGAAGGAGTGAACATGTTTGTTATGACATTATTACAACATTCTCGTAATATATTTGGGTCGAAAAACGTATTTTACGTTACAAACACATGAAAAAAAACTTGTTAAACCACTTGACCTCTGACTGCAAGACGATATCAGAGAATAAAACCAAATTGATTTAAAATACACAACATGAATGAAATATTGAAACACACTGTCATGCGTATGACATTTAGAACCTGGACCAGGCGTGTTGTGGTTACTAAGAAAGTGTTGTTATGCACCACCTATGTTCACATTGTTTTCCGATCATAACAAACACGAAGAAAGTTCTTTGAGGGTTTCCGCTTTTGAAAATATGTCAAGGTTATGGACGTGTAAATACATGTTTGCCATGTCAGCGAATTAAGTTTATGAATGCATGAAGCTAATGTACTTTTCATGATAAAAGAGACAAAGTTCACAGGTTTTTTTTTTTAAGTGCATTGGCGCACATTAAAAGTCCTCAGTAAATATGGACCAAACAAACTTTCTATAAATATGGTATTTTTGTTTATGGGATATGGTTTGCTTTGTATAGGTATAAGTACAATTATCGGCCAGGATTAATCAGTGTATGGTACATGAATGTGGACCTATACGGTAATAATTCCCATAATCCTGCATTAGACAATAGTAATAAAAAAATATTGTAAACATCATTTTGGGAAAGATCCACTTCTTGTGTAGTTACGTAGGGATGACTTTCTCATCCCTCAAGTGTGGGGTCCCAACGTCAATAATTGTGATATTGTACGATACATGCCGTTGACTCTTGCCTAATTTCGGAAGAATTATCCCACTTATCCAGATTTAAAAAAGTTATAAATACATTCAATTTGATCCTATGCAACAGCTAGACGTAACCACCTGGTGTATTAACAAGTGATATAGATTAAAGGTTGTGTGGCACGCTTCTAGAAAAAGAGCACCCTTCATTCAGGAAGTGCAAAGTAAAACCCTGAGTGAAAATCAGTTGGAATTTTTTTTATATCTTTTACATACTTGAGATATGACATTTCAAAGTTGAAAAGAGAAAAATGCAAAGCAGATGATGTGGATTGTTGCACAGTGTCAGTATTTCTTTTCTTATGCCTATATGTTTTTCCTCTTAATTACTTAATTTTTAAGTTTCACATTTAGTAAGTGATATCGATTTTTTTAAGAAGAAAATACATGCTTCCAAAATAAAACCCTCCGGGCATGAAGAATTGTAAAATGTCCTTGAAATAGAGGTTTCGTAAACAAAGGATGAACACCAGCTATATCATAGGAGTCCATATCTTGACGTCACAAATTTGCATACGCAGCAATGTTGATTTATGATACATCTGTCAGACACTAATTTGCCTGTAAATTGGTCAATCTTTGATGGATTTTGCTGGACTTTGTGGCTATTTTCGATATTTTGCACGTTACTGCACCCAAAACTCCAGAATGTCATTTTCATGTCACACGACCTTTAAGCATTTTGTTGATCGTACCTACTGATATAGTTTAATGTGTACAGTAGTTATACTGTTGGAAGACTCACAAAACTGTTCACATTTAATTGGTTTCGATGATAATCGTAACCATTGCCATCGTGATGGCGTATGTTCGTATATATGTATGTGTGTATGTATCTGTTTGTTACGCCTACCTCGTTAACAGCAGAGAGAAGGTTTAAAAAATCTCACGTATGGTATGTAGGTGTACCACACTACGTACAAGAACCCTATGGCTTTGTTGAGGGTCAAAAGTCATTTGCCGAACTGGCCTCAAATTGTGTAAAGTTGGTAAACATGTCTCAAGAATGGAAACTTGGTGAAATGTCACATTTGTCATGTAGGTGCACCACAGGGACTAGTATTTTTCTTGGAGATCAAAGGTCATTTAGGGATCGACAGGGGTCAAATTGTGAAACCTTGCAAACACGATATCTCATGAAGAGAAGCTTCGACATTTTACATATCACGTGCATAGGTATACTTCATGGACTGCAAGAATCCTACTGTATTTATGGCCATAGGTCATTTGGTGTCAAATTGTGAAAATGTTGTAAGCACGATTTACCTCACGAAGAGAAGCTTACACTGATCTCATATTCCATATGTAGGTGCAGTGGTGTACCATATTTAGTACAAAAACCATGATATTTGATGGAGGCAATGAAATTATCTTTTTTCCAACAAAGTTTAGTTTGTGAAAAACATGTACACATGTAATCTCACGACAGGAAGCGTAGACATGTCGCTTATTTAGAATGCAGTGGTGCAAGTTGAATCATGAGGTATAAAAGTCACATCTATATAGAAGGTCAGCGAATGTCATTGTAGCGGTTGTTTCGTCTCAATTGGTGAGCATGATAAATTACTGCAGTGCTAAAAACATCAAGCATGTTAAACGTCCCCTATGGAAGTCACGCCAGATTCATAACGAAACCATAATGCACTTGTGCTTTCTGGTTTTATATAGCATAACTGTAATGAAGAAGAAGATTTTTATCAATTTTACCGTATGTTCGAATGGTGATGATATCACTTGTCAGTTTACAGCTGTAGAACGATATTCATTTTTTTTTTTTGTATAGATTTCAAATTATCGATGCCTATTTAATGTTACCGATACGTTAATCAAGAATCCGCAAAGCGCATGCATGACGTCAAACATACCTTTGTTACATTTGTGCATGATGCTACACAAACTTCAAGCATATGTTTGGGTATGGGCAGAGGAGGCTATTCAGATTTTGATCCGGTCATATCATATCCGGATATTTCAACTTGTGCCCCGTAAGTGACCCAAAGTTTTAACATCTTTAGGACATCTGCATTATACAATGATGCAATGACACTAGGATGCACGGATGTTTTTCCGACCACTAACCAACCCCCTTCTGCCCCTTATACAGGCAAATATTAACTGCCTGAACTATGCATTGCGCAGAATTTGCTGATAAGCTTGTATATATTATTTAGAGGCCTATGTGTAGGCCTTTGAATCGGTTGACTGTTTCTATAACTTAATTTACTAAGACGAATATCATCAAGCCCGTAATTGGCACTTGATCAGGCGTCTATCACTTTTTATGCATCGGTTCGTTGTTTACCCTTAGATGGTACAGAAACAACAAGGGATGTATGTTGTTATCCTTCAAGGTTTCCTCAGTCATGTATCAACAGCGTCGTTAGTTATACTTTCATCGAGAACCCATCTTATCCTCGTCGAGTGCTAATTAGGATAATCCAGTGGAGGGGAGGAAGCGATGGAGGACACGATGACTCTTGTCCTGTTGTTAAAGGGAAATATTGCGTTCAAAATGCAACAACAAGGCATACAAAGAAAACTATCCAGTCTCGCAAATTAACCTCAACAATAGCATTACATCTCTAAAACATTTTGCGTAAGATGAGTTTCGGATGAAATACCATAGCAAGTTTTGAAAAGTTAGAGTGAACAAAATATTCTTGAGAAACTGCGTTGTTGAAATGAAGGCTACCGCCCTGCTTATTTTGAATAATGTATCGCTTTTAATCTTCTAAATATTGATTTTTATTATTTTGTTTTCTGTGAAACACTTGAACACTGTACTTCCCTCTAAGTACAAGTTTTCTTATTTATTTTTTTGACTTCCAACATTTTTTCTCCCTACGGTATGCATGTAGCAATGGTACAGGCAAGTATTGCCAAGTGTGTTTTATCTTAAAATCGTAAGATTATTAATCTTACAGATTAATAATCTGTGACTATACAGATTAATAATCTGTGACTATACAGATTATCAATCTGTTATCACAGATTAAATTTATATTTTAGATGGCACTAATAGGCTTTCGTAATTTTAATGAGGTAAATGAAAAGATCAAATTGGTGCTGATGAACACTTGCATTTCAGTATTGACGAACGATGAAGATGTTCAGCTTACAGATTTTATCAGCTGGTAGCAATTGCGAGCAACAAACAACACTTGCAAAAAATGCAAATATAAAAAAAGACTGAGAGATTGTCAGCATCTTTCTGTATATATGCCAGCGAGGCAGTCCAGTGTTGATCTTGTCTGAGGGTAGAAGTGTATATAGTTACAGAGTGCTTACTATTTTGACATTTAAAAATATTTCTTTATTGTTGGCATTACTCAGAATGTTAACCACTTGAATTAATCCCATGCAGAAATAAGTTAAATAATCTACATTTAGATATCTAAAACAAAAAATATATCTATAAGGAAACTTAGGTAACTTGATTTCATACACGAAATTTGAACGATGAAGAATGCGAAGAAAAAAGTAGTTTTATTCATAACATCCTACATAAAGGTTTAAAATGCCAAAACGTTAATAAATCTCTACTGTCAGTAGTAGGCACGGGAAACCTGTTATTGTATATTTGTTTGTGCATACTCCTTACGGTTGTAATGGATTTGGAAGTACACGACTTTCGTATTAATAATGGGTCCATAAGTGTCGGCTAGATTGTGCTGAAATGACCCCGTGAATTGACGGATTATTAAACAAGTTTTCACGGTAAATCGGTGGCCTTACACGAAACAGGTTAGTGACGGGTTTCAATGTGGTTGTTCATCCTTTGAAGAAAAAAAAACTACAATCGGTAACATCCGCAAATTATCCGCAAGTTAATCGTAAAATATCGCAAGTATATTGAAAGTTATTGTGAAAGAATTGTAGGAATATTAGTCAAAATCGAAGAGAAATAAACTGATTGAAAAATCGTAGACATGCCCTGCTGGCGAGATTTTACGAGCGCTCTCGAATTGTGTCGGACATAAAATAATATATGCTAACTTGTACATACGAAAAGTGCCTGGGGAAAAACCGCCAGTTACAATCGTAGTATGGTTACTAAAATTTATTAAGAGTGCGATAATACCAGTTTTCCCCTTTAATACCGTGAGAGATTAATTAAAAGGCCATGAACAAATGGCCATTACTGTGGTGGGCCTTATACATTCTGGTCTGTTCTATGAAGTACAAATTAGAATCTATAGGTACGATGCATGATATCGCTTGAAAAAATTCCAAGCAGAAAGGTAGCTAGAAATATCTTTAAGATCTTCAAGAAATATCTTGATGATCAGTGTTCAGGCTATGTAAATGTATACTCTACAACACTTTAAACAGTGGTCCCAAATACTATGAAGTCTAAAGTGCACACCGCCTGATCGCGTTAATTTTAGTGGTATAGGTTAGAAAATAATAACGGATATAGACAAAATATAGCTAAAGTAATAGAAATTAATGGCCTTAAAACTATATGTTGGTTATTAAGGATAACTTCTTTGACACTAACCAATGTTGTACCATGTTGTACCAGAATATTTTTTTGAAAATAATGACCTCATGCTCTTGTCCTTCAAATGATCTCCTTGTTTTTGCCTCTGCAAAATAAGAACTTCTCTGGCTATGTTGATGACATTGTTCTGATGTATTTTAGCATTAAAACATGTTTCTCAGATGGAAACAATGTGTAAGTGGCCCTCTCAAATGTTCTAAACCTAGGCCCCATGCACGCATTGATCCTGCGTAAATCCTTGAACTTGTCGCCCTCTTTTGATAGAGGGGCCATTGCATAGGCCAGATCCTTAGGCTCATCGCTACCCCGCCTGATTGGAAAGTTCGGAGAAATGCTATGCACTGTTGCAATGGTGGGTGTTGTGTGTTCTCGAATTTAATAAAAAGAAGGATACTGGAAGGATGTTGTCAGTTTTGCCAAGCTTTTTAGCCTGTAAAAGCGAAAGGTCATTGAGGGATGCAGATGGACTTTTAGAAGTGAGATGTTGCCGTACGTTACAAAAATAGTCAGTTTTTAAAATATCATTCCTTTTACAGGAATTAGCCTTTATGAATAGAGGCTATGACATATCTGAGGTCCCCCTACCGGGAGCTATGCCACTAAGAGTGATGACCAGCGTTATTCCCTTTCTCGCAAACTACGTACTTTGTGTAAAGTGTGTAATTTCGGTATCTACGTATAGGCCTACGTTTGTATAAGAAAGGTAACAAAGGACGGGGCACATTTGAAAAAGAAAGGCCAATGAAACTGAGGACATAATAATTGGTAGGAGCGACTTAATAATTGGTATGAACGTCATACGAAGTCGTAGCAACGAAATAAAAAATTAGGTTGCATGGCACTACTGGGGTCACGTACACAAGGGCCTTAGAACGGTTTACACGGATAAATCGAATAATAATATTGAATGTGTTATAACTGTATACAGTTATAATTGTTAACAGGCTCACTGCGATTGGCCTGAAGTAACAAACTTTTTTAAGCGTCAGAAGGATCAGTATAGCTCCAAGGTATAACTCCGTGAGTGACTGTGCTTTCCAAAAACCAATCGGCTGTATATCACATTGGTATTCATGCGTAACGAAGGCATATAAAAGTGTTCGATAAAATGCGTGACGCTATAAAATCTTAGTGAGAGCGATAGGAAGTGAGTGTTCATATTTTAGTATTTGCCAACAAAAGGAAAGTGAAGGAGTAACCATGCGAAAAAATGGGTATTTATACAACATATACATGCCATATCTTTCCAATACACTTGCAGTTTCCTGTTGTTACAAGGAACTTTTTCTAAGTTCTTCTTTTTTTTTTTTAAAGTGAATAAAACATTTAAGGCGTGACAGTTCCTGCCATAATAATCTCTGAACCAAAGCTTCCGCCTGAAGGCAGGCAAGATCTTACAAAATACAATGATGTCACTGTTTATTACTGCCACTTCTTTAGTAAATTGAGCGTTATACGCAAAATGACTCTGCGGTTTGAAACAATTCGGACGACACCAGGGGGAACTGAAGACCGGTGTCGAATTTCCTTAAAATAGTTAAAAGGTACAACGGAAATTCTAATCGTGTTTACTCTCTTCCATTTGTTTAGTCTAATTGTCTCCAAAATTCCTGAACTGACGGTTGATAACCCTTCCAGCATATTATAATTTTTTTCTTTCTGTACACACTTCGCTTTGCCAACAAATTGTAAAGGCAACAAAACCATATTCGGAAATCCTTCGTATCATATTTTTTTTTTCGCGCTAAGCTGAAGAAGAGACGTGATCTTTGGCCAGATATGTCCACTTAAAAGTCTCAATTTGGTTGCCAGATTTGTCCACGGATATTAAAGTCTCAATTGTGACAAGAGAGTTTGGATCACTGGTGTGCAATCCGGATAAATAGCATGCAGAGGAGGAGGTCATATACAACGCAAAAAATAAAATGTTTGTGAACGTTTTGCCATCGTTGGAAAGTAAGATTTGGAACTTCTTCTTGTCACTCGTCAAACTTAAATGAGCACTGTTATGTAATATCATTGAATTAACGGTTGTCTTTCAGTTACATTCTAAGAGCTGCAAACTTCAAACTTCATTTATTGGCCATCCGATCCAGAGACAAGATAAAAGGAAAGATTCTACATCAACGTAGTGAAGTAACGTTCCTCCAATGTTCCGCAACCCTGATCAATGCCTAAGCTACGTTACACAATATACTGTATAAATGTTATAAGAGAAACACACGAAAAGAAGTGGAACATATAATTGCCATTTGTGTGATAGTTCTTTAATCACCATGATACAACTTGCATTGAAGAGCTACACTGAGTGAAATGCTCTAAATTGTCCTAAACCTGTGAAATTGTTTTCACTAATGACAAATGGTCAAGCTAAGAGAATCCCCACGTGTCACTCACAAAGGAACATTAATGAGTGAGATATTGAAGATTCAGTTCCGTTTTTTGAAAATTTACGACCAGACACTTTTCACATTAGTATTAATTCAAATGCACACGGCCAATACAAGTCAGGACCACAAATTAAAAGAAAATAAGTTTTCTTAATTTTGACTAATTTGTCCAATTATGCCAAATGTTATACATTGTTGTGCAGTTGTATCATCGAAAATCTCACAAAGTTATTAATATCAACTCAATGACCCCTTTTGAAACTTGAAAAGGCGGGGTCACCGAAGTCCTCATTTTTACACTGATCCCTCATTGCATGTGCCTGAAAGAAACATCGTGACATATGATATTAGTTTACCAAGCAATTGCATATTATCCAGTCGGATATTCGTTACGAAGTGCTATAGTGTCTTCATCTAATGTACGTAGGCGGCTTTTGATTAGACAGTTGTACGCCTTTGATCAGCCTGCGTCTCTTAATGAAACCGGTAGTGACCATGGATTGTAAACAATAAGTCTACAACAATACTGTATTTGATGCCTCTGAATTACAAAAGTGAAGGAGTCATTTTGAAAGTAAGTTCGTGTCCCCTCCACCATCCTTAGTAACTCTAATCGATCTTCGTTTTGGAACGTGTATGACGGTCACAAATGCTGTCGAACATACTAAAAATGAAAAAGGAAAAAATCCCATTTTAATTTCGCATTATTTCATTCATTCTTTTCTTTTCTCTCTTTCTCTTTCTGTTGCAGTTCCTGATTTCACCAATTCTTGTGCAAACTCCACCGATGACCTATCAGTGTATGAGACAAAACAGAGGAAGGGTGCAGCTGAAAATCTTCATTGTGTGAAAAAGTCCAAAAACCGAAGAAAACGGAAACCACGGGTTCTGTTTTCTCAAGCTCAGGTGTTTGAATTGGAAAGGAGGTTTAAACAGCAGCGGTATCTGTCTGCACCGGAACGGGACCAACTCGCCGGGATCCTCAAGCTGACGCCAAATCAAGTCAAGATATGGTTTCAAAATCGCCGTTATAAGACCAAGAAACAGAGGCTAGAAAATCAGAAAAACATAGAACTGAATGCGGCAGCTTTAGGCATGGGTGCTGTGCCGCTCACTCAGGACCAATATTCTTCACCGCGCAGGGTCGCCGTTCCGGTCCTTGTAAGAGACGGCCGACCTTGTTCGGTGGCTGCTGCCGCTGCGGCGGCGGCTGGCAACCCACCACCGTACAGCTTCGGTAGATCAGCTTATTCAGGTTACCCTTCAGTTTCATTCAGTCATACACCAGCCGCATCTTCCTTCAGTGCCTATAATAACTCGTGTGCCTACTCAGGATTTAACCAACTTGCCAACATTCAAGGGGAGAATTACGAATATTACCAACAAGAGATTAAATCGGAATTTCACGAATGAAGGAATGAATGTAATATCTCAATCGACTTATTATTCCGCCCTCACACTATGCATTCGGATGAACCCTTGAAAATGTGTGTAAGATAATTAGCTCCGAGACTTACCGTACCAACAAGTGAACTTCAATTCCTTGACTATGGCTTAGAAGTTGCCAGTTAGAATTAGTTGGAACAACGTTAGAACAACAGATGAAAAACAGTTAAGAATATCTTAAAACAGTCTGACGTGCTATTGTTCAATGAAGTATACAGTAATAGTTTTACATCTACCACTGTTGCAAAGGTCTCCATCTAGACCTATTGAGCTAACTCTCCAAGGCAATGTGTGACGTCACGCAAACTGCTGTCTTCCATGAAGAATTTTTAAGTTGTGCATGTTTTACACCAGGTTTAAAATTGTGACATGTTCACCAAAATTGGCCTCAAATATCTTTATTATTCGTTGCCACATTATCACAATGTGTGACTTCTGTAAGTGATCAACTCCATTTTAGTACTCGGCATACTATGATTCCTTTATTAAAGTTGTAAGCACCACGTGACAGATCGTCAACGGATTCAAGACAGATATAGTCACTTTAAATCCCCTTAATATGTCCAACAATACGCTGTTATTACGAATACATCTTAATAACAGCTCCCTGAACATTTTGTAAACAGTCGTTGCATTTATAGGTTTTACTCTACACCCTTAGATCATCCCTAAAAGTCAAACTCAGGTTGTTGCTATAGTTGAGTTTGACGGAAATGGCTTTGTGGTAGTGTTTGTATCGGGTAATCGGGTACGAATTTTGGACCCGGTGCAAAGTTTTTTTTTTTTTTTTAAGTTTTACATACATGCAAACGCAAATGTGGCAGCCCCCAGCGGTATTCATATTAACACTGAATTATGTCCCGAAATGTGTTACTTTTTGAGATATCTCAATTTGGGGATGAAAATGTAAATGAAAAAAACAACCACTCGATACAAACATGGGACCCCGTGCACCGATTACGTTGTCTTCGTAGGTCCGTGTTTATGGACGTGTGGCACGGCCACGCATGGTTGTGTCTCTCTAGTCCACCATAGGCCTAGTAGGGCACATCATATCTCGGCAGTGTAAGTTGTACGTTCCTTCATTCCCATCAACGGATAGAAACCTATACGAGAAGATCTATCGGACGCCAGTGTAGACATGATATGAACTAGAATGCCATTGGTTAAAACACTTAAGCTGGCCACAATATTTACCAAACATTTCAAGATGGTCGGAGAGAGAAGGCAGTAAATCGTGGAGCGTAACGGTCGCTTAAAGACCATATGAGAGGATGACACACTGGTAAACTCTGAATGGATCTTAATGGGTGGTGAAAGGAAGTTGTTTGGTAGGAGAGATGTTGGTGTGCACTCTGAATAAAGGATGGGGATCTGGGGTTTCGAGCTGAGGAGTCGAAGGAAGAGAAAAGTTGTACGTACCACACGAAAGGCGTCTAAATCGGCTTTATCCTCTCACAAATTACAAATTGATGCAAAATATTTTGCGTCGCATCTCGCGTTGCAAGGCGTAGGTACTTTGGATAAAAGACGTATGGGTGATCATGAACTGCCAACAACTAGTTGCCTTTCATGTTAATTTCACCTTTGAGTAGGCTTGTATGTGATATACTTATTCCGTTTCGTAGCCGTCATTGACTTGTTGAGGTAATTCCAGTACAGTAACGGACAGAATAAAGTGTAAGGAAGAGAGGGCCAGGGGGAAGGACAAAAGATCGGAAATCTCAAGAACATAAAAGAGGAAGAAAACCAAAGACGCATCAAATCATTTTTATGTTGCATTTAACGTCACTATTGCTACGATATGTTGTATGCCCAAAACACATGTCGTCACACCTCCCCCTGCTCCCACACACACGTACACAAAATTGGATTCTTTACCTTTTGCGATTCACATACTGATTTGGCAACATGAATCTGTAGTACGGTATGGAAATTAATTTTTTAAGTACTTCGTAGCACATGCATTTTTCCGTAAATTAGAGTGAACAAAAACTACTTTGTGATAAAAATCATACAACTTTGTTCATCCTTACTAATTTACTTGTTTAATGCTGTGTATATTATTCTCCTTTCGGCAGATTAAAGTGTTTACTTGAGCAAAAGTCCTCTGTAATGCATGTTGCGGTCGCAAATTATTTTCTCGTCGTGAGTCTTGTTTTTCTAGCATGTCCCTAATATTTCTTTAGATTTTTGAGAAACCTATAGACCGAAGACAAAATGTGATGCTACATAATAACAGAATATTTATTCCCGAATTATAACATTTTAGGTCTTCTGTCGATTGTGTACGATTTTGCCAAACCTGTACGACGTAGGATTGGCGTTGGGTGCCTCCGCGGAATCCTACACTTGTATATGTCTTTTGGTAAATATTCGCTTCATTTGAAGAATTCACACAACTGTTCTCTTTCTTTTTTGAAATTGTGATATACCACTCCAATGTACATTATTTACAACGTGCATCTAAGGCTCCCTCATATGCGAACAAAATAATTTATGTTTTATTGTGTTGTGAACAGAAGCTAACAGTTTGTTTAGGGCATGATACCCGCGATAGGTTGCCAAACAGTCTCCGTTTGTACTTTGGTATACTTTTTTTACATGTATAAATATCCCATTCACATGTCACATCTAGGAATACCTCAGTAAATAACACACTTAAGTAAATAGTATGATAGACCTCTCAGCCCCCCCCCCCCCCTTTTGCGACTATGAGACTCATTTAAGAATCATTTTCATCGCGACGGAAACGCTTGAAGCGGGTTTTGACGTGGCACAGGACCATTCGTACTTTATCTTAGTTTCAAATCGCTCATCGTGGGATTTGATCGGTGGTCTCCGAAATATTATACAAGGAAGTAGTTCCAATGTCTACCTCACTGAAATGGTACGACAGCAAAGGGGAAGATCATGAAGGGGGGGGGGGGTGGATGGGATTGAGACTCCAGATTCTCAACGATAGAATGACCTGAATTTTTGTACAAAACACTCGAAGATTTATCACAGACAATTTAGTAACCTCTTTTATTTGACTTCACTTTGTTTTTTGCTTTTCTTTTAAATTGCCGTGCTTGTTATATCAGTCAGAGAATACATGTATAGTCCCTAGAATGTTTTAAGTGTATATGAAATGCTCGGCAATATATTGAGCGTTTTAGCTGTTTATAGTACACCGTAATATGTTGTCCCCACCCCCACCCCCTTACTCTCGAAATATTGATACGATTACTTTTCTAACATTGGTTAGCAATCATCATGTCAATTCAGTATGTACACTGCATCATCCCTTACACTCACCCTTTCCTATGAGGTGTAGTAGTCTCCATCAAATGATATTCGAGCAAACTGATGAAGACCACGATTACAAATATCACCTCTGAGTATATGTATATCAATCCTTAACTGCATTTTGTTTATTAATTTCATGTGAGTTCTCACCAGACGTCACGTCATGTACGTTCACCCAAACATCACCCATTAAGGTACTATCAGTCGGGGGTGGGGGGTGGGTGAACTAAAGAACGCATGAGGTGAAAGGTGAAACTTAGCGATACCTTAATTAATGCTTATCTATTTTAAGGGTATTATGCAACTCCACGGGTGTATTCTGTTTAAAGAAAGTAGTCAGAGTACCCTTACGTCTTACATTTTTAACCCTGACTGAGTAAGAATAAGAGTTTCAATGCATATATGGAAACCTGTTTTAAAGGTACTTTGAATATGAAAGGTAAACAGTCATAACTACACAAAGACGATTTATGAGAATAATCAATGAGAAATAAAGAAGCAGAACTGATATTGTACATCCCAACACATCTTATTTTTGCAGCGTATTGCTTACTGCCTTGCATATGTTACTGCTTGCCTGTAATTCTAATTTGAAGGCTATCATTTCCCTGGTATAACAAATTTAGTTGTAGATATCTTTCAGTGTTTTGCACTTTAAAATGTTAATTTAGTTGAATTCCACATTTTACTTTTGAAACTGCCAACAGAAGTTAAAGGGGCTGCTATACGATGAATATAACACGTAAAATATATAGGGTGTACTACAGCAAGGGTCTTAGGAGATCGGATAAATGTAAAGCTGTTAAGGTCCATATGGAACACTGCATGAATGCTATTGTACTACGGTAGGTTCGTTTAAGAAGAAAACTAAAATACGACCCAACACTTTCCATGTCAAAAACAGGTCAACGAGTTATGCCATTTAAGTTATGTCAAGAAGTAAAAAAGGACAATTCGGCCTACATTAACTCCGACTGATTGGCAAATTGAACTGTCGGGGATTTCAAGTGATTGCGTGACTTCTAAAAAACCAGCAGGATAAGTTTTTTGTTATAAATGTACAAAATGTTTAAATGTACACTTGATGTCGTTCGGGGACCAAACATGTCTTTCAATGAACGGAAGTGACAGCAACTACTCTGAAAAGCAACGGAAACGGCACACAAACAGTAAAAAAAAATAGAAATTATATTTGAAAATGAACGGTTCTTATACCATAACCGCCTACATAATGAATATGCAACAGTACAAGGTTTCACTGGTGCACCAAAAACGTATTACTCGGAGTCCTCCCTCCGTTGTCCGTATCGGGAATTGCACAACTTTATTTACAAATACCTACAAAGTGATCGGTTGTTTTGACTGCATACACGGCTAGTGAGACCTGTGCTATTGCATATTCATTATTTTGGCGCTTCTAGTAAGATCTATTAAGTTTCCAATATGATGTCTGTTTTTTTTTAAACCGTTTTATGCCAATTTAGTTGCTTTTCAAAGTAGTTACTGTCATTTCCGTTCATTGAAAGACGTAGTCTGTCCATGTACAACCTCAAGTGAAGTGTATACATTAAAAGTACTAAGTTAAGATCAAACACAATCTTATCCGTTTGGCTTTTCAGTACACATGCAATCACTTTAAGAGAATTCACCTAACTCATCAGTATATATGGTCAGGAATGAAGGACGATCAGCACTGAACTGTTGAATCATAGAGGATGTGTGATAAACCAACATAGATGATTGATTCTTGCAATTTGATATTATTTTGCAGAAATGTAACGTACAGCTGCATCACTTCTTGTAGTTTTAAAGAAGTTCTTGAAGTTTTATTTTTCAAGATCCCTTGAGATGCAAATTACCCACTTTCAATTCTTCATGCTCTCCCTCCGCCGCAGACATTTTTTTTTTTTAAATTTTAATCAAAGCGTGAACGAACCACACTCATTGATTTGTTTGATTGTGCTATAACTAACGTAAACATATCTTCCAAGTTAAAGCTAAAGTCACTCATCTTTAAAATGTATTTCCTTGTGTGTTAACAAACAGTATCTCGAAATGCTCTCTCTTCATGTACTCTGCACACTTTTGAGAAAACCCCTTCACAAAGGTTACAAGTATCCTTAAGACTAACTAGGCTAGTTACAATATTTAATATTTATCTCGTCGATGTAAACTAAAGTAACAGTCTCTGACAAAATAATTTCAAAATGCACTGAATTATCATATTTTGTTTTATCTGCTTAAAAAGGAAAAAAAAAAAAAACTTCTCGCTTCCTGCATAGCCGAAAATCATTTTCCTTGTCGTCATCGCCGTCGACCCCGCGGTGTCAGTCACTGCGGCGCCGTTCATATATCTCGCTCTCCGCGTTTATTTAAACTTTGCTAACTCCGCCGGTTAGCTTCCATCGGCCCGGGGTTATTAATTGCCTCCTTTGGTTAAACAGTTTGTCTTAGCCGATCAACTTATGTTAGCTGGGTGATGAAATATATGAGGTTTTGGGGTAATAAATTGTAGTATTATCACATGCAGTGGGATAATGTGTATGTAAGGCTAGGAATTTAATACAAACAGATGAAAAGTTTTTGCCCGAAAATACTTGCTCACTCGCTATGTAGGCTACAACATGCCGTCACTGCTTTTTGGTGCACTATCTCAAACGCTCAAATCCTAATCAGAAATGGGAGACGCCATAAATAAATACCTAACTAACATACCCTAGGTAATAATAGCGTTACCGGGATGAAAAATAGGTAAAAAATATGTTAAATGACGTGAAGAATAACAAGTTTGAGTAATGACAAAAGATCCCATTGTGTCTAAGTGTTTCTTTTGATGTCAACTGAAAATTCATCTAAACTCCTTGCTCTAAATATACCTTTCCTCAGGAAAACGAATGCAATACGCTGTTGGTTTTTTGCCTTTTCTCTCTTATTGCTTTTGTTGATATGATTTTGTAAAATTGTTCGTGGGTCGCACATGATTCTATAGACAACTGGAAACTGCCATCAAGTTAAAAAGTTCAAGACCTAAGCAATTGTGTAACGAATGGTTTAAAATTTCTTAAAAAATGCAGTTGTTTGTTTCGATGTAAAGCGAAACCTGTGAGGTCGTGACTGGGTGTGTGTGTGTTTGTGACGCTGAACTTGTTATCAGGATGAAACAGGATTTCCATTCCTGGTACATAGATGCCCCATATCAAGCAGAAGAACCATATTAATTTTAGTTCAGGTAAAGGTCATCTGAGGTCACCAGAGGTCAAATACTAAAAACTTTACAACATGATATGTCAAGATAGGAATCATGAAACTTTTGATACTTAGGATGTGAATGTGTCATATCAAGTAGGTCTTCACCTTTTGGTTTCGAAAAAATATATCAATCTATCAAGGTATGTGTGTACGAGTATGTTCATCTGTGACACTTGTTTGGGCATACTCTAACTCAAGAAGGGAAAGTCAGGATGATATTGAGAAGGTGTGTGCTAGTGTTTTTGGTGCCAATATCGTGCATGTTAATGAAGTTACGGGGTGAAAGGTGAAAAAAAAATCGGTTGCTATAACGCTACAATAATTTATTGGAATGTATCTTAAGTTAACGCAGATATTCTGACTGATGATGGGCATGCGTCCACGTGGATTAACTTCAATAATATGCTTATAATTCTTAACAGGCGGGAGCTCTCAACTCAATACTTTATAAAACCCAAAATTTCAGCTATAAACAGCCGTTACGGGCTACTATGCAAGGTATCGACCAAACAAGTGCACTTTATGTGTTACTGCCTTGTAGTTACACGGAAACTTATAAGAGCCACAACATCACCAAAGAGATAACTTAACAATTTGCTACTTTGCAGACATGCTTCTCTTTTAAATGCAACAAAACAGTAATTTTCTCGCCTATTTCACCGCATTGCATATTTAAGGTAACATCGTCAAGAAACCGATACGTTTCCGTATGGTTAGTACAATAAAAAGATCACATTCTTTACAAGCCGTAGTCAATAACAAAATTGTCACAAATTGCGTGGTAGCTCTGGGTAGCTACGGAAGCCCTTTGAAAACATTTGCAGGCTGATACGTACTTACAAAGCTTACAGTCTAGAATGAGATCTTTTTTCTGTCGTTTCTGGTCACACATTTTTATGGACTAATTTACTCTTCTGTGGCTCTATAATTATTAAGCAGGTTGAATTCAAACTAAGTTATTATTAGGGTGATTATTGTAGCGTAAGTTTGGCTATGTAGACCTTATAATTTGGAAGGTGAAATATTTGGGGCTTAATGTCTTTGAATACAAATTTTGCTTTAATTTATTGCTGTCCATTTGTGGCCACAAAGGAAAATGCTCCCAAATCTCGAGTTACATTTTATGCAGACCTGGTATATGGGGTGTTATTTTGTATGCAATTTGTCTGTCTACATGTGTTAAGTGCATGGCTTTTCCCCCCTAAGCATGGAATAGTAGTTCCCTATAGGGTCTTGCATCTACATGCCATGTATGAAGTCCTAGAATTTACCCTTCTTGTGATATTTTGTTATCGATCTGTTTACAGGGTTTTCACCGTTTGACCTCTGGCGACCCAAAATGAACTTTAAAATTCCACGAAAATTGATAGTGCTTTTTCTACTTAATATGTTGAGCTTACATGTCATGCATGAGAGATTAACCCAAGTTTTCCTCCTTAGGATATCCTATTCACAACGTTTCCACATTTTGACCTCTGATGACCTTTGACCTCCACTTGAAACAGGCGTTTTCTGCACTCAATATATTACATACACAATGTCAATCTCGAAGCTCCGGTTCTTGAGATGTAGTGCTTGCAACAAGACATTACAGGCACACACCCAAAAATAACCATGATTCCCAAAGCAAGAAGTACTCAGGGAAGGGGTTCCGTGATTGTTTTCTGTGGTAACTAGCCTTTGGCGACTTTGCCTTACATTCTTCTAGTTGAAAAGGTCGATGAATAAAAAGTTCAGGCTGACATGTAAGACATATACTTCATGTTTAAACTGGAATGGGACAGAATCACATTTTCACGTATTCGTTTTCAGTTTCTGATTGGTGGGAAGATGCGAAGTCAATACAAGACCCGTAGTCACGTCAAATTCAAATTCTTAAAAAAGGGGGTGGGGAATAGAACTTTTGACTACGTGCATGGTGAATACTTAGGCCTACTGTGCTGCATATAGCATTCCTTAATGTAAAAAAAAAATGGTGAATTTGACAAGTTAGATGTGGACATTAAAAGAAGCAATTCTCCGTTGGTATCGGTACATCGTAAGTGTACGATCCTATAGGCTACTCGTCTGATTGTAAACACGTGACAGCTCCATATTGTAAATAAACAATCGCTTATAGAAACCATCCCCGACTTAAAGGTTTTGTCATTAGTAGCTTACAGCTTGAACATTTAATTAAGAAGGGGGGGGGGGAAGAAAAGTATCAAGACCAAAAATGAACGGCCTTCATTTATCTTTGCTAACATGATTGTACAGAATAATGAGGGAAGGTATATACTATATTTACGACTGTAATGCTTCGAATCTCAGGCTCCGCGATAAGTTTTATGGCATGTTTATAATTTATATGAAAAAAAAACTCACCATCCACGTCTTGTTATTACTTGTGTCTTTGAATTTGTAGAAGGTTGGAAAGGTGTCAAAAAAGGGTATCAAATTTTGAATGAGTGTCACTTGATATAGGAAGTTTAGTTATCATTTTGAAGTTATCATGAACTCATTATGTATGATGGAACGCAATACCCACCACTGAAATGTTTTTTTTTTTTCATTTATATCAGTACAGGCCTTGAATAAGATAAACTACATGTACTTCCAGAGACATATTTAGACTTCAAGCAACAGTTCATTATAAAAACAAACCAAAGGCAAGTTCTTCTTTGTAATCACTTTCTTTACGTACACATAATAGAAAATGTTTAGCAGTACTTATCCAAAGGCGTTTCGAGAATATATTGCGTAAAAGTGTACGATTAAGATTCCGTAAAAAGTCTAGGAACCTTGGAGAAGGCAAAAAAATATATATACCGTATTTAAAATGTAAGGAATGCAAAACAAGAAATTGTACAAAGTCTGCATACGTCATAGCACAGACGCCCAGTGAAAGACTTGATGTTGCACTTATAGTACTTGTTAAAAACAAAATATTGCATAACTGCATTTTAAGTAGCCTTGCACCCTGATCACGAAATATGCTCTTGATTTACAGAACAGAAAAATCGACTGCGAGTTGTCCCTCCACGTTTTCTGTATTTGCCTACGTTTATCTGCAAGTAAAGAATTAACATGGTAACTCATGACTATAGAAAGTCGGACTGAGTATAAAGAAAAAAAAAAACTAATTGGCTAGTGAAATTCTCCGTAAAAAAAAAGTAGATATTGTTGTGCCTAGAGTGCGTTAATATCGAACTTCATGAAATTTATCCAATTGCATTGAAAGACGTAAAAAAGAAAGTTAGGATGAAGCACCTGTTACGACAATCAAGAAGTAGGTAAATGGATGGGAAAATAACACATCTTTTGTGAAAGACTTCGTAGTTGTACATATATAGGCCTCATTATTATTCTTCAGCGTACATTATCATCATGGGACGAAATATCGTAAACAGATTGATGAACCCTTGTTTTGCCGATCAGTGTTTGAAAATTTGAAATCCCGGTTAACAGCCGAACAAAATTTTGATCAGCAAATTACATAAAGAACCCCCCCCCCCCCCGCCCGATGAAACTTATATATAGGTAAGTCATATTATATGTGCACATCAAAAACCTTTTAACACATTATTTAATACTTAATGCGACGCGGTTACGAGACTGACTGTGTACAGGTACAGCAAATGCGACATGTTGCGACATGTTGTTGTTTACTTGGATAGCAAATGTAAAGCTTCGACTTTAAAACAATTTGTTGAAGGATTCAATTTTTCAGACAGAACCAAAGAAAATATATATTGCGCAAGCTTATATGAAACTGTTACAGTGCAGGGAGATGCCGTTGGCAGCGAAGCAACATCAATATGACAAAATTATAAAAGTCACTAAATTTGAAAGACACAAGAGAAGGCCAAAGTTGACAGAGAGCATCCGCGCACGTGCAGCTCCAGTACTGACATGGATCTTCCAGCCAAAGAAACGGTGCGTATAACACTGTAGGAAAATAAGAAAGTAGGCAAATAAAGAAAAGTTTCGTTTTCTCCAAGAATCACAATGACGTACAAAAACAAATGTGCAAATGAAAAACGTAGCATGTAAATGACTCAGTATTGGACTTGAAGGACGCAACGGAACGTTGATCGGCTGAAATGGAAATAGGGCGTTAGAAAGCACGTACGTGGTATACAGAGAAAGTAGCTCCAGGAAATCGTTCCAATGTGGACCAATATCGACGAAAATATAGGACCGATACTACACCCATGCAAGGTTCAAAAGGGACCAGAATGAATTGGTCAGCCCAGGTAGTAATGGGGTAGTTCCACGTGGGTAGTTGTCCCATATGGCGACATCATTGCAATCCCGTATGTGTCATATGGTTATTAGGTTAAAAATGTGATTTTTATTATGTAAAACAAACGCCTTATTTTGCTCTAAGTCAACTTGGAAAAGGCGGCAGATTCTGATACGCTAGCCAAAAAATCAGAGATGCTAAGATGCTAGTTTTAGATCGTGAAGTTGTCTGACTTTTTCTCTGATTCATTCGCATACATCACATGTTCAGATATACTACTAATGCTTCAAATGAACCTTACGAGATCTCTAACATATCAAATTACAAAAAAAAAATGTGCTAGCTGAAACCAGACTCCATATAACGTTGTCCTGCAGTTTCTCCCAAATAAGCTCTAACCATGCCCCTATCCCACTCTGTTCCCTTAAACTGTCACAAGTGAAAAAGTATTTTCCTTACACGTAAATTTGGTCAAGTTAAACGACTAGAATAATTTGTTCACCACAAAGCAATATTCCTCCATTTACAAGTGCACATCATTGTAATTTCTTGCGTAAGAAATGTATAAGGAACTTACCTGGTAGTAAACCGTGTCTGGAGTATCTACGGCTACGGTCCATCTTAGAATACCAGGTTGCCTTCGCTTTGCAGAACAATCCAGTTTTAAACTTGAAAAGAACTGTTCAAAAGAAGTGAAATCTTCTGGGTCACTGTCACCTAGGTATTCACAGAGAGTTCCAGCTTTGAACAAAACAAAAAAAAAACACTTCAATTAATGCACTAAATGACAAAAGATAAAAACAAAAACAGAGGCGCATGTTAAACTACAATAGGGAAGCCCGACAGGACTAAGTGGACGTTTACTTAGGATTTGTCACTAACATCTGTTAAACAATATTATTCAAGGAAAGTGTCTCACACTAAAATGATATTACACTAATTTTGTTTATGTAAAAAATACTATCATTAACGATCGACAGAGGAAGGTTTCCCTTGCTGTTTTGGGTGCACCAGTTTTCTTCATATGTCTAACCATAGCTGCGAGAAAGAAAACTACACATATTTGCTAGATAAGACAGTAGTGTAGTACGGTACCTTATGTTCATCTGCTTACCCATGGAGCTGGTCTTCCAGCTACCCTGGTATACCATTCACAGCAGTTAGGTGTTTATTCACAGACGTTCACCGTCACACCATGAAAAAAAGTCTCAGTGTATCGATACTTTGGCAACTTATATGATCATATTACCAAATAAATTTCTATCTTAAGGCAAAAGAGTATTTTCACTTCAGACAGATTGTGCTTAGGTCCTAGCAACAGTAAATTTTACACTAACTGGAGTGAGAATTCACATTAAAAAGAACGATGTTCCATACAACTAGAATGAATTTTCCACTCCATTCCGGTTGAAATTTCACTCTTGCCACGAGTTTGCCCTAAACAAACATTTTGATAGTTCAGGGTTTTTTTTTTCACTCTTTTGCTATTAGAGTGTAGGCTCTTTTGTGAACTTGATTTTGTAATGGGCATTGACTTGAGATATTATAGAGACTTTAAATGATAAAGAGACTTACCAACCGGACCTGCATAAACCACTTCGTTCTGAGTAAAAAATGAAACAAAAAACAACGTAGGTAACATTGGCAAACCTCAAACACATCAAATTTTTCAAAAGTCAGTAAAAAAATTGCTGTTGTAACTTTTTTTTTTGAGTTCTATACAATGTTCAGTCTATCCTTGCTATATTTTTTCTTATACCGGTATTTCATGAGGTCATACCATCATAGTCAAGGTCAACAAAAGGTCATAGAAAAGATAATAACTTGTGTAAGAAATTGAGGAACTTGCGCGCACTTACTCAAGTAAACTTACAAACATGTAAATGACCATGTTATTCATGCTCGTATTTTGTTTGATTGCAAATACCACTTTATTCATGCAAGTTTTATGACATTTAATTTTATCTCGAAAAACCCTTCCTCCCTGCATTGAGTAGTATTTCATGGGCCTAGGCTGTATTCTGCACCTCCCTTTTGTTGTTTACATTGGCATAGGCTATGTGTTAAGCATTAATGTTTTCCTGAAGAAAGTGCATCAATTGCTGTAAGGATAAGTCGGCTCAAACAATTTCCACCCCTTAACTCAACCCCACCCCACCCCCACCTCCCCCCCCCCCAAAAATAAATAAATAAAGTAAAAGTCTCCAATGAAATTATAATCACAAATCTTAACAATTCTGCATCCATTGTCACATGATAAAAGAAGGTTTACAGAATAATGCTGTAGCGCCATTAATTCCAGGACCCGCCACTTGATGTATTTTCTGAACGATTTCACCGAATGTAACCGGTTCATTGCCAAGTGTCAGTATCGTAAGCTGTAGCTACAATCAATGCACATGAAATGTTCTTCAGTTGATTCATATACGGCTAATAAATCCGTGACTCGTTTCGGAAAAAAAGCAACTTTGGTGTTTGCTCTCAGACTGGCAATGGGACAAATCTCAGGAAAAAAAAAGAAGTTAAATAGACTTTTCCTTAAGAAACTAAACAGTCACATGAAAGAAATCCCAACCTACTTCAGAGATGATGACAATCACGTCATTAAATAACTCAATAAAGGCAAATAAAGTATTTTTTCAGTGGATTTGCATACCGCTGAGTAATCTGTGAAATCACATCCTCTGATTTAATAAATTTAATAAATTGTGGAAAATATTGACGTTTCTGTTTACCCGGATAACGGAGCAACACTAAAATGAAAACACAAGGTCGAGGTCCCTTTTCAAAACCGAACAATCACATAACACTGAAAGAAGTCCCCGCCTCCATAGAGGATGCAGGCCATGGGAATGACAGTCACATAATTTGTTTCGTCGTTTGTGGAGACGCTATGTAGGTTGCCAAAGGCTCAATAGTGGAGTATTCATTGTACAGTAAATTAGAAACTCTGTGTGTAATCACAGTTGTCTCGTTCGCTTGTACGAGACAAACGGGTGGTGGCATCCATATCATCGAGGCAGGTAACATCTTTACACAGAATATAACTGTTAGTGCTGCAATCATTGAGAGCAGGCAATCGAGAACATTAAACGAGAACAGGTTCATGGTTACATTCGTCAAGGCTCACAACTCAAAAAGTAACCATCATTAGCTTAACTGAGAAGCTCTTCCAACTACCGTATGAAATAATGGTATGTAATCAAAGCTTTATACCGTCCCTGCATACAGTTTGTGGTGCATAGGGGTTTCATCCGTCCCCCCCCCCCCAACTCGTCCCTACTCTTTTTTGGTGGGGGGAGGTCCAGTGTTTACACTAATAATTTGCTGAACTGCTGCTAAGTATTGGGCAAATTATCACAATTTCATGCCCGCTCTTTCAAGTTCTCCTCGTGGAAGAAGTGGGTCTATAGTGTCTATCGTAAAACTAGCTATACAGCTGTTTCATTTACCATGCGCTGTATGCAAATCATAAATGTCGTCATCCATTTTGTCGTGATTGGGGGGGGGGGGGGGCTGAGGTTTTCCAGTTGAACGTTATGGATGATAGTATGGGTTGCAATTGATATTTTCTTTATTTGACAACGTTACGCAAAGTGTTTGTCTTGTGATATATAAAGGTCGAATGGGATGTCAGACAAAATAATTAACCAGTTCCATGTTTGCTTTCAAATTTGCATATAAATGTGTCGGTTAAAAAATAAGTTAAAAAATGCAGAAATAATTCAAATAAGAACTGATTCCACGTTATCCACAACATATACTCGCCATGTTAACGACTATATATGGGAATAACAATTCGCATGAACTTGAATTACCCGTTTCTCTACGGTGGTCTTCTGCGCGTACCCACCGTCTGGTGAGTTGGTGATGTAGAGAGGGTGGTAATTTCCAAGGAAACTTCTGTCATCTCCCCCATGTACAATGAAAGTGTACGTCTTACCCCTCTCAACGTGAATCTCCGGGATTAGGGCACCATTGATATACCATGCTAATCCCCAACCAATTTGACCTGCCATCGTCAAGAAGAAAACGTAGAGCAAGTGCATGAAAAAGGTGGCAAAAGACAATCCATTAGAGAACATATTGACCCTCATAACCCTAATGACGTTTGTGGCTTTTAACAGAAGCACCATAATCATCCCGGCGGTTTTTGATTAGAAATCAGACCAATTGTATAACAAATTGGCCTTCCAGAGAAACGTTATGGCAACCATCAGCTAGTGGGCCGCTTAAAGGCTGTATTGCATCACCCTAGGCTATATTTTTACCTCCCGGAAAGCAAAATTCTCAACTGGTTCTAAGTTACAGTACTCTTAGATTGACAGCAAATTCGAAAGATGCAGAGCAGCTCGTATTACACAGCATACACAGGGATCCATTGTTTTGATTACACATGTTGAGGACTTTAAGACAGGCTGAGGGAGGGACTAGAGGTAGGTGGTTGGGAGAATTGAAACTGTCTGGGGTGATGAGTTTTTGTCTCTAAGTTAAATCTCAAATACACGAACGTGAGAGTGATAGCACGGGGCACGAGTCATTGAATTAAAAGTTTATACACTTATAACGTATACTGCATGATCATTCACTTTCAAAGTGACTTTTTAGTCATCAATGCGATGGCCGACGGGGTGGTCTTAAAGGCAGTGGCTCATCACCCTAAGCTATATTTTTGGCTGCTGGAGAGCAAAATTCTCAACTGGTTCTAAGTAACAGCACTCTTTGACTGACAACAAATTGGAAAGATGCAGAGTAGCTCATATTACACAGCGTACACAGGGATCCAATGTTTTGATGACACATGTGGAGGAATTTTAGACAGACTGAGAGAGGGGACTGGACATGAGTGGGTGGGAGAATTGGAACTGGCTGGGGTGATGAGTTTTTTTTTCTTTAATTTAATTGTTTGTAGCACCTTCGGCTCTTGTGGTCCTTTTCTTGTGACTTCTGGTAAGGTAAATACTATTCTTTATTCCTTCTGAGGTAAAATTCCTTTTTTGGTAATGTACATTATTCCATTTTCAAGGCGGTATGCTGCCTTTGATAGCAAGACCAAGAGAGTTGGCAGTGAACTTGCTTCCTGCACTACTACGACGAATTACTGTAACTATGTGATATTGTTCAGTCGTCGGAGAGACAAAAATGAAATTATGACTGCTGGAATATGAGAGGCAAAACAAGTTTTCGGTCTCATAATTGCTTTTAAAATTGGTGATTTGAATAAACAGCAGTTCACACAAAATCACGGTCCTCACCAACACTAAACATAAAAAAGTGTCATGTGGTTTTGAAGTATACAAACCTACAATTCCTTGATATCCCCTCCTACCACCAGCAGGGCCTATGTGAGCAGTCAGTGGTTTATCCTCCAAAGCATAAATCGGTTCGATATCCCAAGGATCTGTAGGTCTGGCCGTCACGGTTTGTCCGATGAGAGCGGGGCATTCATCAGAACTCGGATTGCCAAAGTTGACCGAAAACGTTCCTGTAGTTTGAGAAAGAAAGACGTTTTCCCATCCGTGACTTCACGACAATTTACCATACTATATGCTATTAGACGTAATTACTATACACTGCACTATATATAAGTGTTTGCAACGGGTCCTGTGGCCTATTTAGAAGTGGGCGCCCTTCAGTGCAAAGAGTGCAAAGTCGGTCAGGTACCTGGTATATAAAATATAACTTAATGTAATTAGTATAAGAAAGGCCTGAACAAGAAGATAAAATGTGAGGAAAAACTACATTTTACGATATTTTGTTTCACTTGTAACTTAGCGAATCTTTGCATCAGGGTCCTGAACCGCGTCCTCCTGATATCGTCCGCACAAATACTATGTAATATATAATCTTATTATATAATGAATAATGACTTTATTATATAATATTAATTTATGTTTTACATTATTACAAACTATACAACATTCTATAATATGCAATTACCATATAATGTCATTTTTGTCCTTTATATGTGTTTTCCTTCAATAACAAGTATTTTCATCGTTTCATCTCTCTCAATTGTGTTAGCTGTGAAATGTCTTCCAGTAAATTAGCTACTGTGACAACCATGTGGTCCGTGTGCCAGTGTTAAGTATCTCTTATTCCTTAATACTGCCCTTTTTTCACGATATCAGCCAAAAATTGGCTCCCTAAAAAAACCCGGAAGATTAAATATCGCGCCCTATATTTCGGGATAGCGTTACGAAGTTGGTGCTGTATTCAATCTCTCCTGTGTTTGATAAACAACGGAACAAACAGTGAAGAACAGAAAACACACTCACACACAAATGGGAAAATTTGGAATTTAACGTGAAGAGAAAATTTGAATAATCAAATTGGTACGCCTACGAATTCGTACGAGATGCTTTTGAGGATTATCTTGTTTTTTTTTTTCAGTTTATTTTGTTAATTTAAAGGGACTACGAGCTGGGTAGCCGCCGTGCAGGGTTCAATGATTGTGGGCCACATATCGCCACGCGTACGTCAGCGAGAAGACTATACACTAGTTCAGAGGAGAGCCATCATGAGTTGGCGCAGAGGGAAATGGAATGTGTGGGAGAATACGCTTCCCAGAAGACCGGGAATAGCATTTTCAAGCCCGTTTGGATTGCACACGAGTGTTCCTACCTCCGCATTTTTCTGCTTATTTACACTTCACCCAAATGCACCGACTTCAAATATTTGTCAATTAAACGCGTTTTCATATAAATTTATTTTTGGAGTCAAATATGATTCGGGGGCACGCAACCCTCCCCCTTTACCCCCTCCCCCTAACCCCCTCCCCCTTCGTGGAGGTCCCACTGACTAAAAGGTATGTCAACTGGGGTAAATATCGTAACATGGTTCGATGAGATTATGATTGTCACTGCCTGAATATACTCACCAGAGGTTCTTGTGTGATGCCTCGCAACGTGTCCGGTCGGATTAATAAAACCGACCCCCCACGAGACCGCCACATCGCCAGCAAGAGGAATACTTCTGTCTGTTGTACTCACTAATAAGATAACGAAAAGAGTTTTGAGTGACATATTAAGGTTATCATATCTTAACTTTCCTTTTTTTTTGAGGGAACATTAGTCCTGATATGTTGCTTATGTTTTGAGTATTTCTCGAAATGTTAAGTTGCCTGTCTGTATCATTAAAAGTTAAATGTAAACAAGCATTATTAAAGTGGTCCAACTGATGTAGCAATTACGGGTTCCTTCTAGATGAGGTTAATCAACTCTATCTCTCAAGACAAAAAAAGAAGAAAAGAAAATAAATTTCCATCACAGAACATCACAGTACATGTGCCAGTTTTACTTGCATGAAAGATGCTACATATCTTTAAGTTGGAACATTTAACAATTAAATGCACCCCAGATGTCAATGAAGCCTGGTCTCCGGTATACTAAAAACAGAATTATTAAACCTGGATTAGTAGTTTCCGCGCCTTCAGTTTTCTTATTTTGCTATTTAAACCGACAAAGTTACTTGAATCATGCAGGTGTTTTTTTTAACATTTCTATGCATTGAATCATTGACGTAGCAACAACGGCATTCTTCTCTAAATAATTACAATGGTAATTTTAATGTATTCTGTAATTTTTTATTTAAGCTGTTCAGGGTATCGACTAGCGTCTAATTTCCTTTTTTTCCAATTGCAAGCACATGTGATTGCGTGAGTAATGGAAAACCAGAAGGATAAAAGTACGCTTGATCTTAACTTTTTCCTTATTTTATGTACACGCGAAGTTCATTGCATATGGACGGATTACGTCTTTCAATGAACGAAAATGACAGTAACTACTTTGAAAAGATACGAGATTGGCCTAAAAATAGTGAAAAACAGAAAAAAAAATCTTAATCATTACAGCTCTTACTACAAGCGCCTTCACAATGAATATGCAACATCACAGGTCGCACTGGGGTATCAAAAACATACTACTCAAGTCGTCGCGTATTGGTCGGTATCGGGAATTGCAGTGTTTGGTGAAAGAAAGCACTGTACTTACAAATAACCTGCAAACTGATCACTTAATTGCGGCGTCTGCGATCCTGGTTTGTTAAATTGACTACACTGAATATTCAATACCAGGATACTCCCCGTTTGGTTGTTCAAAGAAGCACACGGTTGATATGAATGAAAACTGTCAACCAGTTTACACTTTTTGTCGTTTATGTTAGAAGAATTTAAAATCATATGGCAGGATAAACCACCTGAAACCCACTAACTTTCCCAAATTGTCTGAATGACGCAATTAAGAGCCTTACCAAACTTTTGGACATAAAGTTTTAATGTTTTTCACTTTTGCTTACACAAGCAATCATTTACTACTCAGATAAAACTTTCATCACGACTATGGGGGAGATAAAAAGCCATTTGCTTTACAAGATGTTATCACACCGCGGAGAACAAACATATACTGCGTATCACTTCGAAAGAGAAGAGAATATTTGAGCTGTTAGTCCAATTTTCATTCCAAATATGAAAGTTGTGTCTTTTCAAAGGCTAAGGGATATAAAAGTTACCAGCAGTGATGGGTCTCTCGACAGAAATTATTGTAACGCCATCTCTCACTTCACCACTTCTTAGTTTTACGTCATTGACCCCATTTGGTTGCAGTTCGTCTGGACATGCACCTCGACCATCATTAGGAGTGCACTTTATATGAAAATAAATGCAACATACTAAGACGTAATACAGAAAATAACACGTACATGCAGTAATAAAACGTATTACAGAATAAACAACCAAGTACGGTACCCAATTGCCCCGACCTGAAAAAAAGATCTTCTTTTGGGAAGTAAAGACTGAGAACATATTATCTCATTTAATAAACAGAGATAAGTCCACATAGTTACCGGTCGCGTATACTTAATTCCAGGTATGGATCCACTGATAGGAAAATGAATTTCAGAACGTACTACGTGAATGGTGTACATCTCAGAAGTGTATTTAGCGAACAGTTGACGTATCAGCATTATTTTACTGTATAAAAGTTCAGTTTGCCTTCCTTCAGTCAACTAACCAGCTTGTTTATTAACTAAAAATTAAACATAGCCAAACACACTATTGAGAGAGGAGGAATGGTTCCCGGCGTTCTTGATATCAAATATTGATTTTTGACATTCAGTCTGAGGTGACTGTCGATTTGCCAGTCATCCCTTGTTAGTGCTTGCGCTTGCTTGTAGATGGCACGACCCCATGAGTCACCCCACGAAAGGACGAGCCGGAAGCGAATTCAACTGCGATGTATGCAGCAGATATTGTTTCCAGGCTAAAATCAAGTCAAACTGCATGAAGTTATACAACCAAGCTGGTAAAATTCAGGAGCTGCGGTCCGAAAGCTTACGGATTTTGTTGCATAATGTGTTGAAATTATTGGGATAGCAGACATTTCTTATCATGCTCTCGTTTACCCTATACTGAGGCATGTAGGTAGCCATGTTGTTACCTATATTACCGATAGCACTCTATTATACTGAGCCGATGATGGAAACCTTGCCATCAAGATACCAGTTGATGATGTAGTGGCACAGTCATGTGTTGCAGAAGTTACCAATGACCGACATATGCATATACTTCGAGATTATTACACCAACCTGGCTGTAAGCATTTAGATAATAATCCTCCGCACGAGGTAAATTAGAGTCTGGATCCATCCACACAACTGTGACGTCAGAGCCAACCATTCGAGTGAAAGAGTCTGAGCCACTGACACCAAAGGATAGGTATTCTCCTTCTTCAAGGATGCCTCGAAACGTTAACTTTATAGCGTTCTTCTCCGAATCAATTTTCCAGCTTATGTGAAATTTATCTTTCAGCAGAACCAGGCAGCTCTCCTGAATGATAAGAAGAAAATGATAAAGACGTGTGGTTATCGTTTCCAGTTTATACTTTTTATCGACAATTAGAGAGAACAGATGGACCAGTCAAGTTTAACTGTGACTTTGATGTTCAACGTGAGAACAGCGGTGACATGTGGACATGAGTAACGTATTGTTTAACTTGAAGCTATGACAAAAAGTACTTTTAATTTTGTCTAAAGAAGAGAAAATTAATACGAAAAACTAAATGATATGTGTATTGTATTACAAGTTTATATCCCACCCCTTTTTAGTTCTCTAGTATAGCTTTTTAATGTTATCGAACTTTAAATGTAAGAAATCGGTTTATAAAAGTACTGATCGACAAACCACAGGAGTTTCGATGTATGGCGGAATGTTGCTAATCACTGAGCTGGATATCGCTACGTGTCCAAAGTTTTGTCTGGCTAGGACACACCACAGCCCAATGAAGTCAACATCATGTACAGAAAGGTCGCTGGGAAACGTTATCGTCACGTCTTCGCCGTCATAGCGGCGTAGATCGTCTTTTCTGTCCAAGTGATAAGAAGAAAACCACTCATTTAAGTTGTAAGTTGTATGTACTCCACCCACAGTCGCTCAAATCCCGCTGATAAAGGGAATGTTATGAAATCCCAAGTTTGGGTAAAAGTTCTAATGTGTCCACAGATCTCATTGTAAACCACATGGGATTAAAGGGCAACAATAGTAACGACGGAAACAAAGAGACAAAGAAACGGACGCAATTACTTTGAAGGGAACAATGGAAGAACGCCCGCATATAGTAAAATACATTAAGAGAAATTCACGGCATGATTTCCAATCTGAGCTTAGATAAAAAACTAGAGTGCATTTAGCCGACATGAAGAAAAATAATCCAGGAACCAGTAAGTGATATGTATCTCACAGTGAGGGAGGAAAGTTGAGATCTGTTTCAAACTGACACCGAAGTCTGTCGTTTTTTAGTTTAAGAACAACTACTGAAGAATTTAAACACAACTTACGACTCCAACGGATGGGGGATTTTCCTGTCAGAAGGGTCTGGCCTTTCATCACCAGTCCAAAAGTAGGCGGCTGGAAAATAAAAAAGATCAAGACTTTCGTGGCATGATATCATATCGAAATGAAAGCTAGTGTGTTCATGTCATTGTATAGCTTTACTTCAGATTTTTATGGCATCTGCTGGTATACCGTCACTTGAAAAAAAAAAAAGATTCCTAAAATAAAAGGTGCACTAAGTACAACGGAATACATAGATCCAAATAAATTACTAACGAAAGAAGTCGCAAAGAAGAAAAGTGGTAAAGAAGTCGCAAAACTACGAGTGTTTATTTTGTAGCGGTTGGAACCATAAATACACTGTTACAAGTCAGCTTCGGCTTTAAGGGGTCATCATGTAAACGTGATGGTGTAATGGTGTATAGATTGGGGACCAACTGTTTTCAGACTGATATTTATTCACCGTGTCGCTATACCTTTATAATGCATCACTTTAGTATTGAGGATAGAGGTAAACAGATTGAAGATAGACACCAAGTATTCCCCCCAAGAGATACAACGCACACCTGAAGACACCGAGCACCAAATTACACAAATGTTTCTAAGTATTTTTTGAAAAACTTTGCGAAATGAGTCAGATTTACAGAATAAGACAATCACCTTTACACTTCTGAACACACAATGATCTAACACAATCGTCCTAGCTCACTTTTTCTAAGGAAAGCGCAATAGATTACCTGGGCCAAAGCCATCGTAGTATAAGTTTACAAAGAGGATTTGTCTTGTGTTAAGAATAACCACATCATCTGCGCGGACGTTGTGCACAGGGGGCTTGAATCCTAATTCCCCGATACTGACTTCGGAAGGTGGTTCAAAATCTGCCGGTATAGCTACTGATCCAAAGTCAGCCTGCATTAAAAAAACGGAAACACAACTGATTCAGTTATACATATTAACGCCTCCTGAGATGGGTTCCTTGCTATGAACAAATTCTTGAAGCGAAAATTTTCAACTTAGAAAATGTGGTTACTAATATCACAGCTACCTGCTGTCCGTGATTGCTCCCGTATCAGATTATTTTGGAACGTTCTAGCAGTTCCCTGATTATGTCGGTACAACTGTAGAAGATGGCTCCGTATCATGGTATTCAGTGTCAGATGTGTATTGCATATATGCAGAGAGTCTATACAGTCTCCGCGGAGGGACCGCGGTCATGTACAGAGATATGAGATACACGGAAGAAACGACTATCACGGTTTCATGTACAGTGCACTGTTGGGAGTTTGACTTACTCAAGTCGCTTTTGACTTACTCAAGTCACAAATTGCGAAACGAAAAGAATACAAACCTGCCAAAGTAAAAACCAGTCATATTAAGCCATAGACCAACCAAATTTTACAATGAAGTCTTGATCCCGTCTACATGATCCGTTCAACACGATGAGCTCAATTGTAGAGCAAACCACTGAATGTGGATCAAGAGACATTGCACGAAAGAACTGCCTCTCGAAAATGAGAAGGTGTCATGTACTGAATTACTGTAATACGTTTTGGAATGTATCATTGCGCTCACTGGTGTTAGCTTCGAATACTTTGCTGTCGGTCAATTTCTCTGGGGAAACGGTAACTTCTCTTACACCATTTCTCACAGGTTGCCTTACCGACTATATGTCTACTGAATATACTGACGCCGCCCCGCCAATTGGCACTGCCAATTAAATCACCCTTTTAAACCGAAACGAGATAAACTATACTAACTTTATATGGAATCTTCTTGACAAAAAGAATACAAATTAAAATATAAAAATAAAAATTCAAGAAGGAAGTATAGCAACATAAGATTACTTACACCAACCAAATTACACCAAACGGATATCCATTTAAAATCTTGAATAGATCTCCCTTTTGGCAGATTAAGGATAAAATCATCTTTTGAATAAGACGGTAATTTGGATGTTCTACAAAAAGAAAACAGTATTAATGTAATCATATTTTATCACAATTAATGATCGTTGTCATAATAAGTATTGTAGTAGATACATCAGAACTGCTTGTGCAAACGACATTCTGCCTGTGCATACCGAAAGATGTCTTTGTTTGTCGCTGCAAGGAACTTTATACGAGAGAGAAATTGACACTGATGCCTAGAAAAAGTAACGTTTTTATCTCTTCTTGGGGCAATTATAACAAATTTATCATCGGCAGACAAAAGAGATCAAAAGTAACCACTTAAGAGGCACGGATCCGTGATATATGTGTGTGTGAGTGTGTGCGTGAATGTGTGTGTGTGTGGTGGTAGAAAACAAGATTTAAAAATTATGAGGAAGTGTCTTCCACCTCAAGGATTTCGATAAAAAAAAAAAAGAGAAAAAAATAATGCCCTCAATAATGTTGAGCATGAACATAAAATGTTCCAGTTTCTGTAGCAATCCCATGACGGGGAAAAGCAACAATGAAATTATGCGATACAAATATAAATTTGGAGGCACGTCCACGTGATAAATTAACGTGAGAAATTTTTCGATTCGCTTCTGTTTAAATGTGTTGATGCAATATAACTGTACTGTATTAATTGAACCACAAACTGGGGTTGGGATTTGCGGTAACAACAAGGACAGGCGTGGTAGTTCGCTTCTTATATTACTGCGAGTGCACACGTGCATTATGTACCAAGGAGTCTACAGTATAACAATAATATTCTGGTTACTATGGTGAGAGTGTAGTAGTAGTAGTGTTAGATGGTATTTATGTTACTTACAATCCATTCTCGTCTGGTATTACAATGCCATTACCACTAGGCACGTCCGTTCGACTGGCGAAAAACGTAGCATCTGTATGTTGAAATACAAGAGAAGGTTTGATTTTTCTTGACACACCCATTTATCTATATCAAAATGTTTTAAAGAGGTAGATTGTAAATGTAAAACATTTAAGAAAATCTTATTAACTGTGAAATTTTATCCTCCCCACACCCCTACGATCGATGTATTCCTTATCGATTAAATAGTAAATTCTATAAGAATCAAAAGTACCTGAAGGTGAATAATATCCTCAAAATGTTGTTATACTTACCTGGTGCTGAGCCATCATAAGAAAATCCTCGAACCCAAATTCTGTTTTCGTCTATTGCATAAATTGACCCCTCCACGTCATGAAGCGTTTCTTGGCCGAATGAGCCAATCAGCTTGCCGTATTTTGTGACAGCGGACGGTGGCGTGGCTGCGGGAATGATTTAAACCGTTGTGCGTAATGCATATCTCGGGCACTTGAACATGTGCATTTAGTAAATTGAATCATACGAGAGGAATAGTTGGAAATTTAAGACAATTGGAATAGCATCCGTTCAATATACAGACATGATCATCTTGAAACGGAGTAATTAAGTTTGATATGCAAGCCAGGCAGATATGTTACAACTAACTGATTGGTCACAACAGTGATCAAAATGATTTCGTTTGTGGTTTTCAGATATTAGACTGCAAACAGTAAATCACAAAACACCCTGGTTTGGATATGTAAGGACGTACCTGTCTCCGCACTACCTTATGCACATCTTACCACCCGTGCAATCATGAATGCATGGCAACCAACACAGCCCAACCAGCTTTTACAATACACAAATAGAGGGCTTACAAGATGCTAACAGCATTGCTCATTAATTTTGGAGTCCTTGCGTCGTTCAGTGAGTGAATGGCTAGAGTGAATATGCAGGACTGGCACAATTCTCTTACAACTGAGTGATGAATGCTGAAAGGGGGACTCTAAAATAAAGTTAATTAATTTGTGTCAAACTCTCTTAAAATAAATTAGTCAACACAGCCTTAATAAGATCTCTGACACATCATTTGACACATCTTTAGTAGATATTATGTCTCATAGAACTAATTGAGGCTGTTTTATGTATTTTATTTTCAGAGTGAAAAGGACACTGTGTCCAGAGATGAGTAAAAAGAGGGGGGGAGTTAAACACCCCTCTTTATCCCCTGCTGCTAACACCATCCTTGATACTTTACCTGGTGGTGTGGTAGTCCTTTGTCTCTGAGACGTGGTATCTTCATCTTGGTCCATGCTAGAGGTTACTGATGGAGGATACGCATAAGTTGTCGTTGTTCCTGTTCTTGATCCTGACAGGGTGGGCGTTGTGCTCGTCCCTGGCTCGACGAAGCCATCTGTCACGTGAATCTTCCATCCGAAGAAACGATGTTGGTAACACTGGTAGGAAACAAAAAAATAAACGTAACAGGGATTTTTAACAAGCATTCCATGTCAAAGTATCACTGTTGTTGATCCTGCAGACACAAGGAAAGAGCAACTTTAAATTAATTTACGGCGTGATTCTCTGGCTGGGCTTTATCCCATATCAATGTTTGTTTACGAAACAGTGTGCGTTTGAAATAATTGCACAAAATTTGCCACCTAAAATTTAAAGCATAATTAGCTTTTCTATATTTAGCATTTGTCATTGCCTTAATTTGTTTGTATTTAGTCATTTCATGCAACTGCAGCCTGCTGATATGTGGTAGGTTACAATGAACTTCTGCAGATTAGATAAGAGTAGTAACATGGCGTCAATGGGGAAAACACATTACCAAAAAGAACCGACTCGTGTCTGGTAGCCTAGTAGGGGGTCTAACTTTCTCTCGGGGGGAGGGCTTACAAAACCTGTAATATGGCGAACAAAAACAACACACGTTCGATATGCCATAGCGTTACAGGACGATACTGCATCAAGGATTTTCTCCAGTGCCCCATCCCTCACTACTACCCCCCCCCCCCCCCGTTCCTCATTTCATGGTGGTCAATCCAATAGAACGAAAGAATTATCCGTAGACTTTACGGATATTTCAAAAGCAAATTTGTTTTGGTGGGTCATTTATTTTGATGTAATTTTCAGCGACTGTTATTTTTTTTTCACCTGGTAGTAAACTGTGTCCGGGGTGTCCTCGGCAACCGTCCAACTTAGAACACCAGGATTAGGATTAGGTTCGGTGCCACAGTTCAAACTTAAACCTGAAAAGTACTCATCGAACGAAGTGAATACTTCTGGATCACTGTCACCTAGGTATTCACAGAGACTTCCAGCTTCGAAGGAAATAAAAAGAACAACATAGTTCACTACAATTGTGCCTCAAAGTGGGAAAAAGTCTACAGCGAAACTACAGAAATAGTTCGATATGAAAACAAGCTTATAATCATTGGTGGGTAGGAAAGTATCAAAATATGATGTGATAATAGGACACTTTAAAGGTATACCTGTCAGGATAAACAAGTGAGAGTGGGTAGGCAGTCAGTGATAAGAAATTTGTTTCAAGTTGGTCAAGGGGGTGACATCACAGTAAAAGCTCTCTATGCTGCGGTTATTATTATTTGAGACTAATCATGCAGTATACTCTAGTCTTAATTTGATGGTTACTCGTAGCTCGACTGATTTACAACTCATGCACATTAACTTATACAAGCGAATGACTTCCACCTAACTTGGGTATTAACGACACACGTACGAGACCACGGAATTCTGATGAAAATAATATTGAAGTATTATTAGAGTCTGTTAGTAAAATAAAACACTCACAAACAGGGCCAGCGTATATCACTTCATCCTGTAAGATATATGAGAAGAAAATTATGAAAGTCCTTAAAGAAAAATTGAGAATGAGATATGTTGCATTGAAACTGGGGGAATCAATTGAACTTGAAGAGGTAAAACGTAAAAGAATGAAAGTAGTAATATCGATCACATGAGGCTGCAACAGAGACTAAGAAAGAAAAATGAAGTGAACAGAAAGAATATTTTTGGATATTCTAATTTTTCACACCTTTCATCCTACGGGCTTTAACGTTAAGAGACCACTCATGCATTATTTTAGGGATAACAAAATGCTTTACATACCTGCTTTTCAGAATCGGTCTTCTGTGCGTATCCGCCATTTGGTGAGTTCGTTATGTAGAATGGGTGATAAAAACCGAGAAAGTTAACATCGTCACCTCCATAGACAATGAAAGTGTACGTCTTACCCCTTTCTACGTGAATCTCTGGAATAAGTGTATCATTAATGTAAAATGCTATGCCCCAACCAACTTGACCTGTGGCGAGAAAAATAAAAGGTACGTATTTTAAGTAAAAAGCACCACTAATGTTGTACATTGGACTCATTGATTTTTTGAATTTGTGGTGATTCTGAAGAATGATACCACATGGAAGTGCTTATAATTACCGATTAGTCAAGTTTCTATCCTAAAATTTATGAAAAGTGAATATATATATATATATACATATTGACCCCAACTTATACAGACTGATTGACTTGTACTTACCAACGTGAAAAAGTTGTAGGTCACAAATTTTCGAAAAAAATGATTGTTCATGTTACTCACTCATTAATGTTTATTTGTTTGTGCCTCATACTGAACCTTTCTATTTGAACACCATGCGAAGGAAACGTGAAAGGTTTGAACGAAAAAAAAATGAATTTAACAAAGCAACTCTGAGTACCCCTTTGGAGAGAACGGAGTCGTATTCCAGCATTCTGTTTCATTTACAGAATTTCGGTTACAGAATGTAATTTAAATGCAACTGCTAAATAATTTATTATCAATTTTTTTTTTCAGCGTGTTATACACGGTTTCAGTAAAGCGTATCACATTATTGCCAAATATTAAAGGTTGACATAACTTGTCACGTAATCGTAATATAAAGTACACAAACCTGCAATTCCTTGATATCCCCTCCTACCACCGGCAGGTCCAATGTAAGCAATCAATGGCTTTTCCTCCGAAGCATAAATTGGTTCGATGTCCCAAGGATCTATTGGTTCTGGAGTCACGATTTGTCCAACAAGCTCTGGACATTCACTACCAGTCGGATTACCAAAATTGACCTCGACAGTTCCTGTAGGTTAAGGGATAGAGCAATTGCCATAAAGCATTGTTACCAATGCCGTATTTATTTGTCTATATTTTGAGTTTATTTTTTAACTTCAATATCATCACCACTTGCATGTCATCTTTTCTGGTAGGAGCTTTCCTTTTAACAGAAGCCAGCAACTTTGTCCACGTATGTCTCTTTGCAGCATTTCCATATTGGTACCTCATAACCCCCTTTTTCCCTTTTTTTGTCACTATGTCTAAGTATGTACAAAAAGCACTACAATGATTTAACAATGAGGTCGTTAAATGGCTTTCAAAACTGTAGTAATTCTTGCCATCCGCGACGTAGCGAAAATTTCCACTTACCGATCGTTCTTGTATGATGCTTGGCCACGTGACCGGTTGGATTAATGTAACCAATTCCCCATGAGATTGGCACATGTCTATTAAGAGCAATAGTCTTATCTGTCGTACTCACTAGGGTATAGACAGAGAGAGAGAGAGAGAGAGAGTGGTGGGGAGAGAGCGTGAATTGCATATTCATGTGGTCGGATTTAGTCATTGATGTCTCTACCAATGAAAGTAGGTTACATGACTGAGAGTGATTTGAAGTTTTCCCTTAAAGAATACATAGATTGAGCATATTCCCACCATCACCCCACCAAACATAGAACATCTTTAGTTAGCACCACCTATCTTTCTTTACGGAGGTCCTGCAAACCACCCTTTGATACAAGTCATCATCCCTCTAACTTGCATACCGATCGTATCAAGTGACCAAAATCCATAACTAGAAAATCTCCCCCTAGGGTAATTATGACAGAAACCCCCCTTTAAAGGAAAATCTGAATCTATATATTTTGTTCTCTGTCGACTGATAGGATATGTAGACCTAAGTTGGAACAATTAAAAAACGCCTGGCAGGTGACGTCACGTTGTTACAGTGAAGCGTCCTAGTTGGATACGCTACTAACTTCAAGTCAACACCTTCACGTCTGCACGTGCATTGTCTCCGTACATGCCCGCAATGGAGCAATATGTACTGTTGGTTTCTTTTTCTTAATGGGGATGCCCTTCATTGTTCTTATGCGACGTTAATGCAAGGAGGGGGGGGGGGGGGGTCTATTGACTAATGCGTTAGTTTCTACATTGGTGATATGCATCAAGACTGCACAAGGAAGTATTTTGTAATCTAAGTCTGTATTTCACTATCAATCTTTCTCACCGCTGTCGTTCTCTAAACTTGAAAGAATAAATACTCATCCCTAATTGATACATTGTAAATAGCATGTTCATTACCACGTCGCCATTCTATTATGTAAAACCTTAGGCCATATGGTACTTAACTGGCCAACTGTCCATATATTAGAACCATCATGATATATCAAACAGGGCAGAATAACACGTCAGAAAGAACGTGTGTTTCGTCTCACGACAAGAGCATTCCTCTGGCAAAACTTTGAATGAATATCCGTAATTGACTTCCTACGCGCATTCACACATATCACAATCTGAGACCAACCAAAGGCAATAATCCAGGTTCTTGTTTGATATCACTATAATACATGTTGCTTCTGATCTGAAGATTTACGACAAAAGTGACATTACCAGCAGTTAGAGGTCTCTCTATAGAAATTACAGTAACGCCATCTTTCACTTTTCCACTTTTTAGTATCACGTCATTGACGCCATTTTGTTGCAGTTCGTCTGGGCAGGCGCCTCGGCCGTCATTTGGAGTGCACTATGAGATACGTTAACGTAGAAGAAAAAAAAAATGTCAGCAAATATTTCTCTGTATCATGAAAATACTCATCAAGGTAGATTACACTGATAATTAATCGAATAACTTCAACTATCGGTATCATCGTTCTATATAACAAAAAAGGATACGAATTCATACTCACGGCACATGATGTGTGAAGGTCTCATGTTTGATGTGTTACAATCATTACTCTACTACGGAATTTTGTCGGACATTACTGCAAATATGAATTTTAACTCTAGTCAAGCCATATAACTTTTCACAAGAGACAAATATTTTAAACTCCTAACGTCTTGGTGTAGAAGAAATAAGTTTCTTGAAGATGACACAATTTTTCCTTTTTCCTTTTTTATGCAAAAAGTCAAGTTGACGTATCAGAGTCAATTTTGATTCATTTTGAAACATATCCAAAGGAAAAGCCAAAGGGAAGGAATTAAACTAAGGCTAGGTATCCTAAGTTACTCTCAAACTTAGAGTGCTCTTTCATGCAAGGCGTTTACTGGTTTCATAGCCAAGGAGACAATTTCATTTTTGTTGTCCCTGTATATGGCAGTCTGCTACACCCTACGACAAAAAAAAAACAAAAAAAACATTGGTGCTAACAGAATGCGTGTGTAACATACATCAAGAAGACTGTGGAATACTCTAAAATACATTTTTGATGAAGTACAAACCTGACTGTAAGCATTTAAATAATAATCCTCCGCACGAGGTAAATTAGAGTCTGGATCCATCCACACAACTGTGACGTCAGAGCCAACCATTCGAGTGAAAGAGTCTGAGCCACTGACACCAAAGGATAGGTATTCTCCTTCTTCAAGGATGCCTCGAAATGTTAAAGATATCGTGTCGGCCAGCGAATTTATAATCCAGCTTATGTGAAACTTGTCTTGCAAGAGGACCTGACAATGCTCCTAATGGAAGATAACAATGAAATAAAACAGTGTGCAACATGCTTGGGGGGAGGGGGGATAACGTGAGGGCCTGCTGCTTTTAAGGGGGTACAAATGGAAATGATAATCAGTGATACACCCAGTTAAACTATATATTAATAGATTATCCCAAGGAGCTGCTATTTGACAAATAGCAACTCCCTGATTAAATACGTTAATCATATATACACACTGTTGACAGATTAATACGGGTCCGAACACTCATCTCAGGGCAACTGGCTATAGAATTTAAAACGATGTGCTGCTGAAGTACGACGAGACTTCCACCAGTGTGTAAGTGTGATGTTTCTTAAGCCCGGGTTCACACTAGCGCGATTCAATACGCAATTCAACTTTCGACTAAATTAGTGCAAATTGAGTTGATCATAAAAGTTGTTCAGAATGAAATAGCGTCATAATTTCTCTTAATCCTGGATTTCTTGAAAGAGCAGAATCGATTTCGTAGTTCATTTTTTAGTGTTCATTAATGTAAATGGCAATTCAAGTTGTGCAAATTAAGTTGAAAATGGAATCGTGTGTTGAATCGCCTAGTGTGACCTGGACTTTAGAGGTCGTGTGACATGCAAATGCGACTTTGGAGTATTGGGGGTATCAATCGTTGAAAACGTTGAAAATGGCAAAAATTGCCTCACAATCTGTCGAATATTTAACAATTTTACGGGCAGATTCCTGTCTCACACCTGCGTGATGAGTAACTTTGGTGAAGTATGAAGTTGTGACGTCAAGAGATGGACTCCTATGATATGTCTTATATTATCCATTGTTTACTTAAAATTTTGTCTGAAAAAACGATTGGAACTTTAAGACATCCAGGGGTTTTATTTTGGAAGAATATATTTTTCTCTTAAACCGAATATCGATGTCACTTACCAGTGTGACAACCAGTAACTAAGTAATTCAGAAACGAAATATATAATTAAGAAGAAAAACTGAAGCTGAGAAACACTCCACGTCATGTTTTGCATGTATATCAAACTTTGAAAAGCCATAGCTCAAAAACGGTAATAGATATGAATAACGATATCAAAGGATTGTCATTCCGGGTTTCACTCTGCAACCTCTGAATGCCAAGAAACCCTCTCTTCTCTGGATGCATCTCACATGAACTTTGAGACATTATTATCAATTTACTACGGTATATTCTGCAGACGACATACCACAGAGGGTGCAATGTATGGTGGAATGTTGGCAATCACTGAGCTCGATATTGACAAATGACCAAAGTCCTGTCTGGCTGCAACACACCACAGCCCAATGAACTCTACGTCATGCACAGAAAGGTCACTGGGGAAAGTCAGCAACACGTCTTCGTTCGCATAGCCGCGTAAGATTGCGTTTCTGTGAAACAAATTAATCAATGCAATTAACATTAACCATAACACGATTCAACCTGCGTGGACGAAACCATGATTTTGCCAAAGAAAGGACAGGGTTAGCTATACTCCGACACAATTTACAAAGCATAAAGTCTGAATGGAATCTTTTGACCATGATGGGCTAACACAGGTCACTTGAAAAGACAACATAAGGGCCTACAGTAATAATCCTTTCAGTTCATCGCATATCGAAAACTTGAAGTTACGTACACAAATCGATCATTTGCTCACTTTATGCACAAATTTCTAACTTGTTCACATTAACGTAAGCTTAATTGGTTAGCCTTCAAAATTATGTCTCGGTGTAAACAACTTATGAAATGACTGACGATTTTTGTCAAAGTTTTGATCATTTCAAACTTTTATGACGTCATAATTTGGGAATTTCCCCAAAATAATGGCCCATGTCATGCTCACACCCACGTGGTCTATGAAAAAACTATAGATCCTAATAAAATAATTAATCCTAATAAAATAATAATTCTTCTCCTCCTGCTACGTATGCATGCACGAAACTCACAGAAACCCACTTAGTCGTGTGTTTGTGACTACAAGTATTAATCCTCTAAATTATGTAAATTTGAGATGAAAAATGCTTGTTTGTCCATAAGAATCAATCTCATTACGACGAAAGTTTAATGGGTGTGCCCAGTCAAAAGGTATTCTATGGGTGTGTAATAGCATATTCATCATCAGTCCATGCAGTGTTAAGCCAGATCCCGACCCCGAACACTACATAAAACGAAAATACTAAAGACGCACCATGCGCACACCCACAATGTAACGCATTCGTAAGGTAAATGATGTTTGCAACTTTTCGATATGTTTTAGCATGCCCTTATGTCATGATATTCATATCCATAATATAGCTCCAGACTAATAGAAGTTTTGTACATGACGTCATCATAAGCAACTGTTGTTACGATGCCATACTGGATGGAATCAGATTTTCGTGTGACTAGTAGCAGACCGTACTGTTTCAGTAATACTGCGTGGTTGTTAATACGATATTTTCATATTTTTCATTGCATAACCGGTCATAGGACGCAAATGGTCCTTAACAACGTAGCCGTGGGCTGTGCGAATCGGGGAGGCAAAAAGCCCGCGCTGACGTTCCACCTATTTGCCGCAAGTGAAGAAAGAAGCAGACGCATTGGTAATAAGCAGCAGTCATCTAATCACCATTGGTACGGTACGGCCTGACGCCCGTATGTAAGCATGTTAATTGTTTTGTTTTTCATCCAATAAGGCGTTTCCATATGGAACGTGACGTCACTGCACAAACTCTATACAAGCAAAATATAAATATTACGTCATATACCTTTTCGAATCTGTCTTGATTTTGTTATATGTAAATATTTTTCATTGAACAACTTACGACCCAAGAGGATGTTGCAGTTTCCGATCACCACTATCAGGGCGGCCTTCGCCGGTCCAAAAGAAAGCGGCTGTGAGAGAAAAACCGTATGTAACAACTTGGTGATCGGAAATGGCCACGAGTTCATTCCTTAAAACAATTCAAGAATTGCATGTTGCAATGACTTGCAAGGTTTGTGATCAAAATGACTCTAGTGCAGCTACAACCCAATACCCAAAACGACCAAACCCATTACACTAGGTACATATTACTGTGTATTGCGTTGATGTGGCTTCTACGATAACTTTACACAACAAACTTGTTTATTATGATATCACATGTTTCTATACGTTGATATGAAAGCTACTTCTGGTCGTGTAAATAAGCTACAATTATACATTGTACCTATTGGCGTCATCTTCACAACTCATTTCTTTTTGCAGGTCTAAACGTCACTTAAATTAGATTAAAAAATGATATTGTAACCAATAAAGAAAAAATAGTAACACGTTGCTCTATAGTTCACCCATTTTTTTCATAATTCTCACGATTAGACGTCCACACTCAAACATGCATGCATTGAATAATCTTGGAAGGTGTATATCACCGGTACCTGGGCCGCGGCCATCGTAGGTCAAGCTGGAGAAGAGGATCTGTCTTGTATTGAGTATTACCACATCATCGGCATGGACTTGGTGCACAGGGGGCATGAATCCTAATTCCCCGAGACTCACTTCAGATGGCGGATCAAACTCGGGTGGTATCGTTACTGATCCAAAGTCAACCTGCAATGATCATGAAACCATAAAAGTCGAATCCAACCGTAACGACAGAGTGAATTCATTAACTTTCAATAGTGAAATCAGCTGCATAACAAAATCAACAAAAAAGCAATTATAAAGGTCGGGATATAGATAGGCCTGCTCAATACAATGCCGATGTTATTTTCTAGGCATTACTGTAAATTGCGGAAGATTTAGATACTGTAACACCATGTCCGAGCAGCTGTAATTTAGTTATTTTGTATAGCTTGTTAAAATAGTCATAGGTGTCGTTCTCGTCCATGCAGTGTCGTAATTAATACCATAGCGTTCCAAGATCATGTGAAAGAAACGCAGAATGGAGCCATTGAATATTTCACGTAGAATTTCGCAATGGAAATGACCTCTAGACTACGTCTAATTACGTAATCAATTTCCGGTAATCTATAAGTCCATGCCAATCAAATGTGTGTCCGCATGTAGGTGTTTTGACCTATGCATGCAAAATGTACTAAAACTAGCATTCGAAAGTTGTTTCACATATGTTTAACATTCAATAGTAAAGGACAATGAGAGCGACATTGCAGAATCCGCGTACTTTAAGCCTAAAAAGGTAATATTAGCCTGTTGTTACATCTCTTTTCCGTTTACCGGGAATACCTTGCTGCAGGCATTTTGTTCCCGGGGAGATCACTCTCGTCTCAGTTCGCAAATGATTCGAGTATAATCATTATGAGAATTGACCTTGGAGACTATCAAAGCAATTTACACATTTACTTACCCTAACCAAACTGCTCCAAACAGAAATCCATTTAAATTCTCCGATAGATCTTCCTTCCGGCAAATGAAGAATGAAATCCTCATTCGAATAGGAAGATAATTCCGATGTTCTACAAATGAAAAGGATACCTTAAATTAACCGCAAAATCATTTTTATGGTATGTTAAGCAACCTCACTTTAAGAAAATGTAAAACAAGCTTCGTATATTTGTACCAGTTGAAGAAGGGCAATGTTTAAAGGCCGTAACTCATCACCCTAAGCTATATTTTTAGCTTCCGGAAAGCAAAATTCTCAACTGGATCTAAGTTACAGTACTCTTTGATTGACGACAAATTGAAAAGATGCAGAGTAGCTCATATTACACAGCGTGCACATGGATCCATTGTTTTGATTACACATGTGGAGGAATTTAAGGCAGACGGAGGGAGGGACTAGACGTAGGTGGTTGGCAGAATTGAAACTGTCTGGGGTGATGAGATTTTGTCTTTAATCATAAAATGATTGTTCCCTTTAATGACTGATCTTCGGGAATGCGTGTCGATTTAAAGGTACCTCGCTTTTCTTGAGTGGAGGGGAACGCAAGCACATTTTAATTATCAACCAACCCCACTTTTGTGACCTGAAGCTGTAAAAGAAAATACACCATATTTCGCACAAGTGTAAATTTTCCAATCAGTACTTTCAAAATTAAAGAATAGGTCGCTGAAATTTACAAGTCTACAGAGGCTGGGGAATTTGAGAGGCATTTGTATCATTTGTATCGAGCAGAAGGAATTTTCATGGTAACGGTAACCCGTGTAAATGGCGTCATTACTGCTTGCGCCCCACTTAAATTCCCCACTGCACGGGATTGAAAGTCTGGGCTACTGCACGCCATATATTAAGAAGAGATCCCCCCTGCACTTACTTCCAATATAAAATCGACGCCCATGACTTGTGGCGTAATTACAACGTATTATGAAACATACTGCGATGTTGAATGCTTTGTGGACCAAGCACTGTAAATGAAACGATAGCAGTACATGATTTAATGAGATATGGGCAAAATATGTCAGAGACTTTTGAGTGAAGTTTGCTCAAAAATACTTACAATCCATTCTCGTCAGGTATTATAACGCCATTGCCAGTGGGCACGTCTGTGATGCCGGCGAAGAAATTAGTCTCTATAATATAATGGTATAAACCGGGAGAATATTACTAGTTAGGGCAATGTGGGGTAAGTATGGGTAATATCTCTGCAGTGAATCTATTTATCCCTTTGAATGTATTGATAAAGAGAAACAGTGCAGTTGTAGGATACTACACACGTACTTCGTTCAACATTTGGGCATTATCACACAACTCTCGGTGAAGTAGGTAACTAAGGATATACCATCCGTCACCAGACCCCCCCCCCCCCCCACATCATCATCCAACTTTTTAAGAACTGCCTATTTACTGTAGTAAGATAAAAGTGGTAGACATAAATCAAATGAGGTAAACGGATGGAGCACTATATCAACATTGTGCATAATGTGCCGGTATGGCCTCGACTACAAGACTTTTTTCATCACGACTCCTATAGGCTTTACTAAACTTACCTTTGCACCAGCAGGAGATCTGCGTATATTGTGATCTTATAAAACAATACATCGAATCATATCACTCGGCTGTGTAAAACATGACAAAATTTATGAAAACTACAAATACACACTTTACAAGCACTTCTCGCCACCCATAGGTAGTATTTTGTTAATATTTGAAATATACCTCTCTTCTCTCCTGTTTAATGTACCGTAAAAATTGCACACCATGTCATTTATTATATTACGTCACCGTCACGTACTGTATATGTGTATATAACATTTACAGTACGGGTAAGGTAAAGTCCTTTCGTACATTATTTCTTTCTTATATATCACTTTGGTTTAGTGTACAGTACATGAGAATATCTTGGCTTCGTTCTATTTGTTTTAAAGGATTGCGTAATTAATTCCTAAGTAGATTATATTAAGACCGCCCTTACTCCTGCATATATCTATTTGAGAAGTACGACAAGCCGTTTTACGTTAAATCAGTGAGTTCATGAAACATTTAATGATGTCATGAAAATGTTTGAAAATAATGTATCTGTAAATACTTTGGACACATATTTATTTAATTGAAGACACTCTACAAATTCTTCCAGTTGTTGTGACATGTATGTGAGTTCGGATATATTGTAAGGATAAAGGTAGGTTTAACGGTATTGTATAACCGACAAAAAATACAAGGTCACCGTCATACTGTAGGTCTATATTTAATTCAACTTCATTTGTTATTCTGGGAAACTATTCATAATATACTTCGTCAAATTTTTCGATATCATGAATTAGATATTTAGATATATGCAACTCCTAAATTCTAATTCATGATCTAACTAAATCGAGTTTATGACACCGTTAAATGCCAAGGAATTATCGATTCTTGCATGTTCAGTGCGCCATATTTAACGGTGTTATTTAAATTTATCTATCTAGTTCTTTTTCTTTGTATTAACTTATATTTAAACACTTTTAAATACCCGGTGATTTTTTTAATGGAGGAATATATGGTCGGTTCTCTGTAATATTCGCATTTTGTATAATGCGATTTTAAATTAATATGGACTTATGGATATGTACATCATAATGACAAGGTTTGAAGTATGCAGTAATTTGTGAATGATTTTGTGATATCATAAAGTCAATAAAGTATCACAATAATTCACTTTGTGATATCATCGATTAATAAATAAGAATGTCATAAATCGACTGATTAATGTTATTGCCAAATTACTCAATGCAATAATATCCGGAATGTGTTTTGATGTAATCTTGAAACCTTATTCGATATTATTAAAAAGGGGCATTAGAAAAAAACAACTTGCAGTCTGCTTTTCCTTTTCATTGACCAATATTGAAACGTATTCATGACATGACTCACTGTTACAGTACCGTAACTGAAACTTTAATAGCTTCATCAAATGTTAAAACAATGACACTATTTAAAAAGGGGAATTAAATAAAAAAAGTTTAAACAAACTTGCCTACGTCCTCTTTTGCTTTGGATTGTCTAGTATATGTATTTCTATAAGATACGATCTGGACGACATATTAAAAATAGGGCCTGCTTGCTGTCATACTGTAACCGTCTTTTTTGTTCAATGTGTTTTTTCTCGATTAATACTGAATTAACGTAAATTATACTGCATCAAATAATCATGATATTACTTACATTTACATTCAATTACAGATATCGATAATTCGAGTTTTTGATAGGTAGTCATAAATTCAACATTTCACTTTGTGATATCATAAATGGCGATCAACTTATTGATTAATTTAAGTTGTTCATTCACACATTTACATATACAAACGATATAATGATATAGGTAATTAACTGTCTAATTATTAAGTGGAATATACGCATACATGAAAGGAACGTATAGTAAGCTCTGAGAGACTCTGTGGTGCCGTCCAAAAGAAAGTAAATAAAGTTGAACAAATTAAGACTGCAATATCACGTAAATTTATAAAAAAAAAAGTAAATCAAGTTAGCAACAGGTATTTACAGCAAAAAATTGTAAGGAAACAAAAAAAAAGACGATAGGAGGGAAGGGGATGATAGAGGAGGAAGAAGGAGAGTGGACTTTATTAACTGACTCACTGCAAATACATCTGAAATTGATTTCGATGATTTGTTTTATTGACACTATTTGAAAAGAGAATGGCAAGTTAGACCTGTTGTTTCACGACTGCTTTTCCTTCTGATCAACCGTGCAATATTTATACATTTCCATTAGATACAGACAATACAGGTATTTTAATTGAAGAAAATATGGCTTCACTATGATCTTTCTTGGCCAATGCGATTACTGTATAAAATAATATATTCGTTTCACTACAGGCGTTTCAAGCTGTGATGTAATTCATTAATGTCACCATTAAACAAAGAAATCAAAGTAAAAAGTAAATAAAAATTGATACAGTGCAGGTTGGTATTTTATTGAAGGAAATCATGGCCTGTTCACTGTTCGCCGTCGTTCTTCCAAGTTACACAAACGTTGTTTTTAATAATACTACAAGCAATATATCATGTGAAACAACTGCAAGATTCAAAAGGTGTGTAATTAATTTGGAGAATCTTTGAATCGAGATTATCCCAATGCCATCGCTTCACTTACCCGGTGCGAGACCATCGTACGAGAAGCCTCGAAACCAAATTCTAGAACTGTCTATGGCATAAATGGTTCCCTCAACATCGTGGAGGGTAGGATCCCCAAAGGAACCAATAAGCTTGCCGTATTCTGTGACGATTGCTGATGATTTGGCTGTTGAGAGATTTTAAAGATTCACCATCTACAGCAAACAGTATACGATTGAGAATTAATAGCCTACATTTATACTCAACAAAAGTATATGATTGACTATGGCAGTACTGTAGATTACGATTCCAATTCAAAGATTACTGCCAGTTCGAAAGCTACAAGTGTATTTTAAAAAGTACCCGTTCACCTACGGGGTTACGTTATAGTGCTAATAATGTAAGCCCCACCAAATCAGCAAAGATACCCTGTGCAGGTTGTTCAAAGTTTACAGTATTTCTGTTCTTCATTCGGGGCTCCAATTCGTTATCATTCACTGACCAAGATCATTCAAGCCAACTATTCCGTAAACAAGTAACTCCTAAAGAACCGTACAAGTTCGTGTAAAGTTTTGCAGTGCCCGCACTTCAAGTGCATGTGGTATCGTGGTAAGACACGAAACGACAGCTTAATTGGAATGAATGAATACATTTAGTGTTGAATTAAGAGTCAGAAGTCCATTTTGTTGAAAACTACTGCCATGAGAAGCAAGTCAAGAAGCAGTCAATTTCCTGAAATAGCCAGATGTGCACTCTTTTTCATACTTTGATATGCAACCTAATGCTACATCGTTATATGGGTACACCGAGCGTTTACATCGCAAAAAAAAATGGTTATTTTTAGTCTTGGAACAGTTTTCCTGATATAATGTAGGTAGAACAAACGTTTGCAAAAGGCGACACGTACACCGAAATATGCACTTGGGGATGCACTGTTTATCATTATCACTCTCTGGAATCAGTACAAATCGAAATGTGAGTGAAAAGTGCACGACTTTTATTGCATGCGTTCTTCATCACATATAACTGTAGATACTGTAGTACTTTACATATGTTGCGTGCGTGTGTGTGCTCATATTACATTTAATGTAATTGCATACAGTAATACTGTAAAGTAATGTATGGTACTCATTGCGTATCAGAGTGAGCTCTTCCTCAACTTACAACGGTACTGTACTGTAAATATAATATTATCTTACCGCTGTTTAAGCGATACTAGGCCTATCTCCCTTGATCCGTGGAACCTATGGTTTGACCACGTAAAACAATTCAAACATGCAATTAGGAAAGGCTTAGTTATTGGCTCAGTTTTACCATCCATACACTATACAGCACCCGAGAGATTTAGTTTGAATTTTACCATAAGCATATATTTGCTACAGTGCGAAGGTTTTGGATGCCTACAGTAGGTATATATGCCGCGCCATAATTATTCAGCGGTATTTTAAATATAAGAATGCATCTTTGCTATTCTTAGGCTAATGATACAGATAAATATTAATGTTAACAATATTACACGAACAAGAAAATATGATAGGTCTACACTTACCGATCATAAATGTACACAACAAAAAGATACGTTGTATTAATTTGCTCTCCATGACGCTCAAGAAATTTTCTACTTGTGCACGATCTGAGATGTGGTAAAGTCTTTCAGTATTATATTTAGAGCAATTCTGTGTAAACCTAAGTGACGGACTTTTCAACTACAGTAACAGACATTAGTATACACTCTTTACAATATACGCAGCACAAGCATAGTGAGTCTACGGCTCGTCATGGACGTTTTCTCAATACTTCACCGTATCCAAGTGAAATTAATATACTCCTGTTGAGCGAGCAATGCAGGCCTATCGTACACTAAACAGAAAGCTAAATAGCTCTTCTCTGTTAAAGTCCTTCTGATGAAAACAGAGGATGAATCAACACTAGGCCAGTGCTGGAGCTCATGCAAAAATAATCCACATATACATAGTGTGCTAGGTGATCAGTATACCAGTTTGATTTCTCCTTCTGTGGCTCAACGATTGACGTCACACTGGACTCAAAAAGCACTGAGATCTGGATCAACGAACACTTTACAAGGCTGACTGCTCACTCAGACAACAGGGTATTCAGATTAAAGGAACGTGACTGCTTGTCGGTTTCCCCCAAAACAGCGGACACAATTGTTAATTAGGAGTGTGACGTGGGGTTGAACAATAGGTTATCTCAGTCGGAAAAAAATGCAGCTTCATTGCCCGTATAAAACGACTTCGACACGATTATATGTCTTTACAAGTGCAGTATGTATAGAAAGTATGGTTGAGCAACTTGCCAGCCTTAGTTTTGCCAGCCTTAATTATAGTTTTTTTCCAAGGAGGTTTTAGGAGGAGCAGGGGGGAGGGGGGTGGCGTTGGAGGAAAATTTGAAGTTAGCGTCAGCTGAACGTAAAGTTTCACACAATGGCATTGGAAAATTTTCTTACACTCCCTACCATTAATGAAATACCATGACCACAATCACCAGACTGTCTGCTAAGTCAGTACCAACAGAGTCTGTCACATCAGCATAGTATCAAAACACGTACTTCCACTTGCTTACATGTAGGAAATGCATAGATGAGAAAAGATAGCACGACTTGAATGAAATTCCAAAGCCCTTGGGTAATCATATGTTCAACGAAAGCAATTCGCTGGGTGGGTTCTTGTGATTACACTCCCCCTTGTAACTGAAATTTAAAAATATAAAAGTAATTGAAGATAATTGCGGTGAGAACTGTTTTTTTTTTTCTTTTTACAAGCTCGACGTTAACTAGGTATATGGTAGTCCATCTCATTTTCCATCCATTCCCTTTGGTATTCCCAGCGTTTATCTGCCAATTGAAATACTTTAACGCCACACTTTGAGGCTGCGGTATCGTCCCGTTGAATTCCATTAAGTAGAGAGGTCAGCTTACTGTAAACTATTTCCTGGACCATGTATACCCAACTCCATTCACGCTCTCAATCACTGACATTAGAGGGAAATGTATCGCGTTGCTTTCCAGTAGGGACTGTGAGTGACCACAATCTTTGCACTAGCTTTTGGGAATTTGTGCCACCGCAGTCTTGTGTAGGACTATCGTCGAATTGAACCCATACATTAATTTGCCCCCACCCTCCACACGCACATGATGAAAGTCCGTAAATCCGGCCAGGCCTGCACCAGAAAATGTACAAAATGACAGCAGGCCGGGTTGACCTGCAGTCACACTTAGTACACGCTCAGTGGTGAGGAGCGACAAGAAAATGAGGGTTTTAAAATCTCCACCCCCCCCCCCCTCCCTATGTCGAGAAATTGTCACTTTCCGGGTGTACTTGAACTGAATACCCAAACTTGAAGTAAAGATACCATGTCTGATTTCGTCAGTTCATGAGAAAAAGATGGTATACATATCAGGTGGGTTGAGGTAATACAGGAAAATCAGAATCAGAATGCATTACGAATACTCTTTCATTTGGAGTATACTTGGCAAATATTTGGGGACTGAACACTGTAGTCGCACGAGCGCCTAGAAATTTTGGGGGCACGGCAGAGACTTTTCTCTCGAATTTTGTTTGTTGCAGGATCATGTAAGCGTAGTGTGCGAGGAAACCCTATGTTTTTCAAACACCCCACATAGCCTGAAATAGCGTTTCCCGAGTGTTCTTTTCTGCATGTAAACAGATCTATACTATGGGGATATCATGTCTGCAATTTGAAAAACAATGAATGAAAACTGGAGATAGATATAAGGGAAATGCCAGCGAATCCTCTCATACAGAGTGGATCAAAATCCTCAACAAAATGTTGACAAAAAAAAAACTTTCACCGGTTATTGAAGAAGGTAAACGTACATAGAAACTGAACTATAAACAGAAATTACCAAGACACTTCCAGGATTTAATGATTGGGCCAGGCACATATTGCCTATGCGTCATTGAAATGAAATATGAGGCCTATGCATGTCCAGGCAGGGAAATTCGGCAGATGTGGTGTTGGATCTGTTCTGAGGGTAAAGCCCTTTTGGGCGCACCGCACCTGCAGAACTGTCTAGGAGGAGAGTCACGATCATTGGCGCGGGACGTACAAAAACCATTTGGCTTTACAATCCCCCTACCAGATGGCCGGAAACTGCCGGCACCAGTCCCCACTTACCTCTGCTGCATGAACCCAGTCTTTGAAATAGGCATTTCATGTCTGCAATTTGTCATAATGAGGAAAAGTCGTTCTATGGGAGAATGGTAATAATTTGGTTTGTTCTTGTTTATCCCATCAGAAATGTTAATGCAACAGTTTTCTTCACTTTTAAGCGATACTTACTTTCAGTTCAAATTTTCCTAAAATCCTGTGCAATATTTTATATTTATTGCAATCATTTTAATGCCCCGAAAAACTCCAGCTCTAGGTAAGTTGTTCCTGGCCAACAAATTTTTCGCTATATCTATTACAGTTTTTCCTTAGTTAGCCACAACCTACCAAAAAGAGCTGAGTACCAGTACCTTCTACTTTTGTAAATGATATCCACCTTAACGAGAGAATATTTGGCTTCTTTTGAAATTCCTGTGCTAGACTGAGATATGAAAAATTCAAACTGGTCGTTCCCAAAACTGAAATATTAAAAACTTAAATGGTAACTGGACTGTTTCAGATTTATTGAAACTTATATATTCAATTACCTGGTTAACCTCAGAAATAATCAGTGGCGGCGCCAGAATGTCAAACTTGGGGGGACAAACTGAGGGCAGAGGAAAATGTTGGGGGGCAAAGATTTTCGCGCGCACCTCGAAACCGAAGCGCGAAGCCTTGCGGGTGGGGCCCAGGGGCCCGTCTTAGGGCCCCTGGTGGGGTCCAGGGGCAAACCCCGGTTGGGGTCCAGGGGGCGAAGCCCCCGGAAGCTCTGAGGTTTTGGCATATCTCTGGGTGGAAAATTAAGTCACAAGAGAGGTATATTGTTTATTTTTATATTATTTATTTTTTCGGTTGACCGTACTTCAAGGCTCCCAACTTTTTTCTTTGGGAGTACCATTTTACATTTACGGGGTGCCACCGAGTACACACACACACACACCCACACACACACACCCACACAGGCTACATACACTTCCATTCCATTCCTATATTTAGGAAAACAACGACATTCCTATATTTAAGAAAACAACCACCTCCCCCCCCCCTTCCCTTATGCTGGACGGTAAACATTCCAGAGAAAATTGGTCTGACCAGGCTGGCCTACTGTTGAAGTGCCTACGGGCATGATATGAAAACTGGCAGCCTGTGTAACATAAATTAGGCATTTATTAATCATGGTTCCCCGGAAGCTGTTCTTATTCAGTCCAATGCTAATACATAGTTTTGTGATTAAATTAATTTTGGATGAGTACATGATCTGATTGGGAAGGGTGAGAGCAACTGGGGGGGGGGCAACTAGGGGGCAAGGAAACAATCTGGACGGGCAAATGCCCCATCATGCCCCCCCCCCCCCGTAGCTCCGCCACTGGAAATAATCAGGTGCATGTAGTGTATTTGACATCTTTTTATATCATAAAATGTGCCAGACTGAAAAACGAGCAATTCTATCCGGTATTTCAGATTTTCCCACTTTCGTCGCTCCTAGACTACAATATAAGAAATTCAAAGGGCGGGGGGGGGGGGCAGATTTATTGAGAATTTTATTCACTCACCAGGTAACCAAGATTAGACAGAATCTGGTGCAATTTTTGGCATCTTGCTATCACATTGACAGTGACAATATGAAAAATTCCAACTGGTATTTTAGAGTAGCGGATTATCATCGTCGCACTGACATTTCCTTTTTTTGAGGGGGGGTATGCCACCTCCCCCTCCGTTGACCTTGGTCGCGACGACCATGCATCCCAACTAGTTCATCCTGGAAAACAACCTCCTGCAAAATGTAAAGGAAAACTGCACCACCGCGAAATGATAATATTTAATGATTAATATAGATGGCACTGAAAACAGTCAACAGTGCTTACAGTGTTGCATAGCGCGATCTTGACCGACAACAGATCTATGTGAGGATCTATGTCACCGTCTTCCTTTTTCGCGTTCCATATAGTACTAATAAACGCAAACGTGGGTTACCGCGACAGGTGTTACCGATCGCTGCACACTGTGCCCTACGTTATGCACTACCATTTTGTTTACATTGTATTTTGTAGTAGATTCAAGCTCAGCCCCAATACGTGGCACAGGCTCACTCACTGCAGTGCATGAAGCTATTTCAAAAATAAATAACCAGCCTACTTTGAAATCCTTTACGTAGAATTCGGTGGTGAAGACAGGTAATTATTTGTAGGCCTATGCTACTGTAGACGTACTGTACAGTGAGGCAGTAGTTACTGTACAGCACACTAAGTTACATTAGCCTAACCACCGTAGTCTATCACGATTGTTCTTCAGTGTATCATTATCCTAAGTTCTGAAGTCCATCCATACTTCATGTATTCCTTATCTATTTCTCTGATGTCCTCTCAAATCACGTGTAGTCACTATTTAGTAGGCCTGGGCCTTAGTACATTATAAAGACTTCAATTGTCAATCACCTGTACCTAGTGTAGTGTGTGCACCTATTATTGCATGGAATTAAAGGCAAGTACAGTAAAAAGAAGTTTAAATACTTTTTGATCATTTCACCTACCTCAAGGAATTAATATGTAGAAGAATAACGAAACAATTACAAACAAAACAACACAACAACAAAATGATAAGCTGGGGCTGGAAAAAAATTTTATTACCTGGAAGGGAGTAAAATTATTTCCCTGGAAGGGAGTAGAATTTCCCACAATTCTCGCTATATTCTCAGGTACAGAAATGGGAAATTTCGCTCCAAAAGCTAAAATTTCCCTTCAGATGCCCAAATTTCCAGGGAAGGAGCCTCCCAGCTTCCCAACTTTTTCCACCCATGATGATAGGGAACAATTCATGACTACATTGTAGTACTAGGCTAGTTGGTGAATCTTTAAACTAATAGGATGTAGACAGTTGCTTTTAATATCTTTATAAATTTCTTGATGTTTTGCAGCCTATTAGATGTGGAGACAATAATTCAATAGCTTTACCCCTGAGAACGACTTGCAAAATTGCTCTTTCTCGGTTCTGGCAAATCTTTGATGAAAATTAATTTTAATGTCTGGTACAGTATAATTAGTACAACGTGAGGTAGTAAAATGAAGTTGCAAGCTTGGTTGCAGAAACTTGTGGTACAGTATGCTGTATACCTGAAAATCCCAGTGTTGAATTGAACTAATTTTTCTAATGGGTGTATACCCAAATTATAAAAGAGTGGTGAAGTATGTTCTAATAATTATACAGTACTAGCCATAATCTGAATTGCCCTCTTTTGCATTAAGGATAATGGAGTAAGATTTGATTTGTACTGTACATGATACCCCATCCTGTATCATGGATGTATAAAACTTCCCAAATCTATCATTAAAACCTTGGAATTTCTAGCTGTTGGAAATGTAAAATCCCTACAAATCTAATTACCTTGTTTTCACAAGTCTCAAAGTCAATTTTACTAGTAATTTGATCCAATATGCTATGGATTGTACCTGCCAAACTTTGCGCACCTTAGTAACGTAAGCATGACAATCATTACATGAAGTGTGTCCTTTTAAACAAATCCTGTGCCTAAACCTACAGCAAAAACCTGTGAACAAGCTACAGAAGCAACAAAAATGGTCATTAAAAATTCCATTAAAGAGCCAAAATCATGATTTGAAAATTTGTAACGTTTGGCGGAAACAGCGAATAGGATTCTCTAGGCCTAGTCTACATCTCCTATGCCATGCAGTACCGTAAATTTGACTAACCAGGCAAGGGCGATTAAGTAAACAGTGTCTCAGCTTTCCTTTCAGTCTTTTCAAGGCATGTTAGTCAAAAATTTGTCCAGCTACTTAGGTCTTTGCATTTTAGGGCTTATTTTTCAGGGCTGTGTGAAGTTTGGTGTATGCACTATACTTCAATACAACACCTTAAAGGGAAGTAGGGCGTTTGTTTTACAGAAAACATCCATATTAATAAAACCAATGTTTGTGGATGCAGAATGATAGATTATTCCAAATGAGGAATGACAATAGTTTTCTTTTTAAGAATTAAGTTTCTCACAGATAGAAACTCAGTTATTTGTTGCTCAATATCAATTTTTCACCCAAACTTTTCAGAATTCAAATGATGCATCTTCTGTTACTCTTACTACTACTGTGCAAGTATACTTGCATACTTTCTCAGCTCTAGGCCTAATTTACACAAATAAGTGTACTTGCTCACTTCAGTTACAATAGGCCTAGGCCTAAGCTATCTTTACTGTAAGCTTAGAGCTAATATTTACAGTCTGGATGTTTGAGTCTTATGTCTAGAGGTGTTACACACCCACTGTACTTCACGTTACACTTCTAAACATTACCGTAAACAACATACTGTAGACCTGCCAATCTTCAGACTATTTGTGTGTACATTTTGCATACTTGCATAGACAGGATTGAAGCGACAGTCATTGGCATTGCCATGGTCGAGTTCTTCCCCACCCCCCCCCCACTTTTCAAAGTGATATTTTACTTTTATACAGTAATTATCTGCAAATGCATTTAAGCTATAGATTCCTGTGGGAATGTTGGGGTGAGGGTTCTGAAATTTAGAAAATCCAAAAGTTTGGCATGCTTGGCGTGGTACTGTATGTAATTCGCTGACAAAAACTGTTTCCCTACAAACTTCCTTACAAAATTACCCCAAACTTTTTGTGTACAATACAGTATGTATAGGTTCCAACCAAGCAAAATTAATTTCCCAGACAAAAGCATACTTTAAAAGGACTTTCTGTGTGCTTTGTGCACTGTGTGACATGTATTTACCACATACTGTAGCGCACGTTGAACCCAATTTTGTGCACCTATGTACTGTAAGCCTGATAAAAATTACAGTATAGATCCCCTACAAAAAGGTGCCAAAATATCCTGCATTCCACCACATGTCTGGACATTCAGTTCCCCCCCCCCATTTCAGCACCACTCCTCCAGTACTGTATCTACAGTAAAACCCATTTGACCTCCCTGTTTTTGGGACCTCTTGCTGACCTGAAATGTAATGTACATGTATCATCTCAACTTGGGTACACCAAAGGAAATACATCTTGATGACATATGCAGATTGGAGGATACTGCTGCTCTAAGATCAGCATACAGGTTGTTGATGCAGATTTACATTGACTTAACGACTGAACCTTGAGGCACACTCCTTAAACAGAAAGCTATTCAGACTTATTACTATTTGCTGTAGTGCAACTCTTTTTGATGGAATTTCTCACAGGATATTACACCAGCCAAAAATGCAGCTTGAGGTGATGAGTGACTGCCTTTAATGATGTTTGTATGGTAGAACCCTTCCAGTCTCTCTGATTATGTTTTTGTATCCTCAGCTGCAATACTGAGCAGGTACAGGAAGTATATTTAAAATACAGTACAATATGCAACATTTGTTCCATCTTTGAATCATTAATCGAGTAGGCTACTGTACTGTACACTTGTTTACATGGAGGGTGGAATGTATTTTTTACATGGTGTTTATGTAGTGTAAGGGGAGGTTGTTGTTCAATACTACTGTAGTATATGCAAGCATTGTCTGATATTCTCTTTTGTGTTTGCCAGACTTTATTTGTGGTCCAGAAATCTTTGCATACAACTATTCATAGACTCTCATGAGTTGGGGAATTTTGAGCACTGATGCGTGACTCATTCATTGTTTGGTTTCTTAGCTCATTACAATGGGTAGTGGGTTGTTAAAATTTGCAGACCCTTCCCTTACTATGCAAATATTTGCCATGTTTGATTGTCATTGCCAGTAATTAAGGCTAAACTAACAAAGTTGCATTATCTTCTGAAATCATGCCAACAGATACGAAACTTGCAGAATGCCTCTTGAGTTTGAGATTGCCCCAAATAGGAAGATCGGAGGCGACAATCCATGCTTCATCATCGCTGAAATTGGACAGAATCACCAGGGTGACATTCAAATCGCCAAAGATCTAATAAAAGTTGCAAAGGTGAATTTCTACATCAGGCTTCCTTAAATGGCGGCACGTGCACCACTTGTGGCACAGGGTGTGGTCTGGGGGTGGAGAGCCAAAGGTGCAGATCACTGGAAGAATATTGAAAAGTTGCACATTTTATAACCATGCTGACAATTTGTCTCAAACATTGGTAAATGTTATTTCTTATTTAACAAACTTTGCACCATACATGTAAGCCCTTCTGAAACACAAAAATTGTCAAAAGATGAACCCTTGACCCCCCCAGGACAACAATCAGTGGTTCATTATATCAAAAAAATTTAGCCATGTGGTGCTTCAGCAAATTTAATTGGGGAAGCCTGGTCCACATGTTCGTGAATTGCAATAAATGTGAAAATTTTGGAATGGCTCGACTGCCTTAATTCATCAATTAATCAACATGGTTGTTGCTTTATTGATGCAATAGGATGCAGGGGCAGACTGTGCCAAATTCCAAAAGAGTGAGCTGAGCTTCAAGTTTAACAAAGCGGCATTGGCCAGACCATACATTACGAAGAACTCGTGGGGGAAGACCTACGGAGAGCATAAGGAGTATTTGGAGTTCAGCCATGACGAGTACAAAGAGCTGCAGGAGTATGCCAACCAATTAGGAATATACTTTACTGCATCTGGTATGGATGAGGTAAGTACTGTAGGTTGGTAACTTGGTTTGATATCAGCAAGTATCTTTTCTTTAGGACTTGCCAAGCAGGTGATAGGAGTTTGTACAAGAGAGTTTGTAAGAAAGAGTTCATAGTCATCTGAACATTCCATTCTGAACCTTCCTTAGAATCAGAGAATAAAAAAAAAACAATTTTGTATGATTAGTAATGAACATCACTTTGTGTTCTGTTCTGCCAGCACTTTTACTGTAGCACAAGCGATAAGGTGGCAAGGCATAAAGAAACTGCAGCTATATGTGTATGATGTGACACTGTTCACATAGCATAGTTACTGTATCACAGAGTAGTGTTGCATGTTGATGGAATAATGTAGGTGGCGTGAACATCGTCATCCACGTGTACAACTATAAATGGGGAACCTCAGGTATATATGTTCATACCAATAGACTTAATGTGAAATGCAATTCTTTATTGTAAATGTAGAAAATGTTTAAAATGTTCTGTGTTGATGTGTGACATGATAAAGTACATTAATTTCTTATTCCTTGAAGTTCCATGTCTCCTTGCAGGAGTGTTGACTGCTTTAAAGTGATACCGTCATTTGTTTACATTATTTTAAAAACTTGTACTGTATCTTGTGCACAACATATTAGTCCATTAATCATAATGGAGTGACTTCTCTTTCGGGGTGACCTAATCAATTCTGGGGGGAAAAAAAGCATTAAAGACAACAAAAAAAAACAACAAAGCAGTAGGTGGCTGTGTCTTCTGTATTTTATGTGCCCTTTACTGGACATATCCACCAAAGTTGCAAATTTCGATCAAATTTGAAGAGCATAGTAAGCACTGCTTTGTAGTTGGCCTGTGCTCCCATAGAGGCACATTTTCACTCAACACCAAAGTATAAGAATTACTGTAGACTTTTATCAAATTGCCCTTTACAGTAGATGTTAATGATGATGATATAAAGGGAACGTTATGTACTGTAATTCAAAAAGTTGTTGAGAACCTATGGTAGGTAGGGGAAGCGGTATGACTGAAAGGGAGCTATAACCCGTTCATACCATGTACAGTACGGGGTGCTGGAAGCTCTTCGTACAGTGCCAGTGCCTGCCTTCCATATGCTGATAACTGTTTAGCAGTGAAAGAATTGGTAACATTTGGAATCTATGTATATGAGCTTGTCATTACACTTTTTGTCCTGTGCACTAATAACGTGCTCTTGACTGTTTCTGTATCCAGAAAGCTGTTGACTTTCTTCATGAGCTTGGAGTACCCTTTTTCAAAGTTGGATCCGGTGACACCAACAACCTCCCGTATATAGCAAAAACTGCTGAGAAAGGTCGTCCGATGGTGGTATCCTCTGGTATGCAATCAATGGATACCATGAGAAAGGTAGAAAGTGGTGAAAATATGCTTTCTGACTGACAAATTCAATGCCTTGCTTGCATGTTAAAGATTTTTTTCTCTTGTACAGACAGACAGACATGTCTAAAACGTATTACCTGCACTTGTGGTGTTTACATGTTGGTGAAAATTTCAAAAAAAAATTGTCATCCCATGTTGACCTGTACCTATTTTACAGAGAGATCTGCCTCACACAGTGTTCCATGTTCCGTTCTCGATGAATATCCAGTCTCCAAAGGCACACATAAGTACTGCCAGTTCCATGAGTAAAAAAAAATTCACAGCACACAATGAAGGAAGTCAGTTTAATGCTGCACTGCTACAACCACTGCATAAATAAAATAAATATCACATTCAGCTCATGCAATATGCGAGAGTCACCTGTTAGTGTTTTCACGGGTAGCACAGGTAATTAACCTGTCCAACATTGGATATTGCCTGTTATTTCTGCTCCATTTTGCTACCAAATACAAGATTATATGTTAAAATGATCCAATGAGAAGGTAACTATGTACAGGTAGCACACTAGTCTTACCCCTCCACACCAACTATTATTTGAGGTACTGTGAAAATGCCATTGGTTACGACAGTTGTCGCCTTTCCGGGTACGGATCAGAAATGACCAGGTCCCAATTTAATGAGCCATTGAAAACACCAGTGTCTGTTTATGTTGTAACAAGTAACATGCAAGTAACATACTGTGAACAGTAGTTATCTGTGAAAAACTACTACCTATTTGCAAATGGATGTTCATGTATCCTCGGGCACTAAATTTGACAGACCTTAGTTATGCAACAACATGGTACACTACAAGAGTTATTAGTAGATCAAGTCCTGACTTTGAGACGGCTGTCAGAAATATTAAACAACATTCTGACCTTCGTGTTGCGTAAAAATGTCATTTTTTCCTCTTTTGTCGTCCTTCATGTCACTTGTGCTTGGTCAGCTTTCCTGTCCAGGAGTACAGTAAAATCATGTAATTTTTAGGATGGTAGGAGATGTGTAATTCTTTACAAATCAATGGTAGAAGTCATGGTAAATACTGTAAATTCAGCTGTTTCCTCAATTTTGTGTTGAAGAAGTTCCTACGTGACTGATGACATATAGCTAGCATTATAATTCCGCAATCTCTCTCTCTCTTTGGTGTGTGCTGTGCTTGGTAACACATTATGGTGTTGGAAATTGACCATGAATCAGGTGTGTAAATCTCTGAACATTTCTATCTTTTCAGGTTTACAAGATTTTAAAGGATAAAGGTGCAAACTTTTGCTTCCTTCAGTGTACAAGTGCCTATCCACTGGAGCCAGAGGACGTCCACCTACGAGTAATAGAGGTACGTGTTTGAAGGAAATGGCCACTTTGTTCTTTTGTCAATAAAAGTCAGCAATTTTACTCACAATATTTTTGGTCGTGTCAATCTTCGGTGAAATTTCATGCAATTTTTGCTTATCTTTTTCGCAATTTTATGTCAGTTTAGCAAAATGTACCATCCATAATGCAGTACATCACAGGTTAAACTTGACTGATCCATTTTGAAACAAAAGGACAAAAGGAAAATGTCTCCTTGATATCCTATCAATTGGTGCTTTGCTCTCTGAAGTATCACATAACTGTCAGCTTTTATTGTGAAATGTGAGTGTTCTGTCTGCAGACTTTGCAAGTTCTTGGGCTTGCTGAAGTTGCTATGTAGGCAATAACGACAGCAATTATTTCCTGTTTTTTTTGTCATGTTTTTTTTGTCATGTTGCACTATTTTAGTTTGGCCATGTCGTCTTCAGAAACATAGTCCGAGTCCATCTCCACCTGAGATTATGTGACCCTGTAGCAATTTTCTCAAGCCCTGGAGCCATGAGACCTTTTGGCCAAGCCATAACTGTTGAAACCTGTTTGAAAAACAGTGGGAAAGTACTCCAGAATGGAGGAATTTTACGACTCACTGCCAGAACAATCTCTATGAGCAAGGCTGTAGTGTGTGGAATACATCAACAACTTATGACAAGACCCTTTGGGAAATGCAAAGTGGGGAAAGCTGTGAAAGACTACTGATACTACTCTGTTCAGTTTTATTTCACACCAATAACTCGTATCCCTTCCCCAACATCCTTACCATTCCTACTGTTGAGTCTCACAGTAGCTTTCCGTCCAGAAGTGAGGAGGGCATTTAAAAAGTGCCATTAGAATTTTCAAATTTTCTTAGATACAATGCTTCTTATTTTGGGGATGGGAAATCTGTTGATGTTTGTTTTTAAAATTTGAACATTATCTTTCCAGTTCGGAAGTAAACCATGAACAAAACGTAATTGTTATCACAATGAACATTTGAAGCAGGTGTTGTTCTGTGCTGCTTTTCTAGTGTTCATAACCGAATACCTGCAAACAATCACAGATTTGATCCGAGGTTTCCATATGAGTTTAAATTCATGTTTGATGATTGACTCAGAAAATATGCATATTTACATTTTATGGGGAAATAAGTATTGAGTGTTACCGAGTGTAACTGATTATGCTGGCATAACTGAATTTTAATAGCGTACAATCTGCGTGCAAATCGTGTCTGAATCCAAGTTGTAATTTGACATTACGAATGCCATCAGCCGTGAGTAATACGTGTACAGTACCTTGTGTGGACAACGTTAGAATATGCACCTTCTTGTGTGTTGCCATTTGTTTCTTTCTCAATATGAGCATGGAAAACCTTTTTCTTTTGATATTGTAGGAATACAAGAGAGAGTTTCCAGATATACCCGTTGGTTACTCAGGACATGAAAGTGGTACAACCATAACCCTTGGTGCCATTGCTCTGGGCGCTAAAGTTGTTGAGCGCCACATAACGATGGACAAATCTTGGAAGGGTAGTGATCATGAGGCTTCGCTCGGTGGGTAGCTCATCTCAGGTTTCTTGAATATTTCTAACATTTCCATCAGAGCTTTTGCCTCTCAAATTGCGAGCCTCCTACATCTCAAATACCAGGTGCAAAGTCTGAGGGGAACAAAACTACCTCTTGTTTGAAATATACTGTAATGTTACCCAGGTGGCTTATTGGAAAGGTCAATTCAGTGTTGGCATCGGCTTAGGCGTGTTATTAATTCTAGTTATTTTGTGTAGGGTAAGCTCTTTTCATTGCCATGATTGTGTTCACGTTGTTGTTATCTGTGTTGGCATTGCAATAATGTCATGATGATACTGTCAGGCTCCAGATGGAATTACTCAACTAATATTATGTCTTTTGTAAAATTGTTTGAAAACAAACAGATTATCAGTAAGATATAAGCATTGTTACTTTTCTGACAATACAGTTCAAAATGCTTGTCAATACCATTTAACATGTTGTCTATTAGTTCATCTGCCTGACATTTTTCAGTTGCATGATGGTGTAATGATTATGTGTACCCATACCAGATGAAAATAATTTGAAAGACAAGCTACCTGATAGCTTTGTAGGTCATCACAAGATGTGTATATATATATGCAGTTATCTAGGGGAGAAAAGATTGCAACTAGTTAGGAGCTTTTGGCATTCCACAGCATAATATTCTATTTTATTTTATTCACATGTAAGTATACTAGTTTATGAAACATTTTGCAAAGCAACTCTTTGAAACCTTGGACCTAACAATCCTACAATTGTCATGAAGAAAGTGTGCACTTATGAATAATCATGCAATACCGCCGTTACGCACATCAAATCCTAATGATTTGGTTAGTAAGGAGTCACATTCATGCATTAGAAATTCCATGTCGTACCATGTCACAAGGTTACAGTAGCTTAGTGTCAGAAGCATGAGAAAAGGTTAGTGTTACAAGTCTGCAGATGTATTATCATGTGTGATATCATGCTGTGGTGTTGGCGCAATGAGATCAAGACCAGGGTTCCGAACCTTCTAGCCTTCCTGAACAATTTCAGTGGCATCAATGACACCAAGTTTAGCCCCTCACCTTTATCCAGTAAGGCTCAATGTGACATCAGATGTTACTAGAGGACAAGGAGGAGGTGGGATGGTTATCTGTGGGGGCAGGGGGACGATGGAGTGGTTTTTGTTTGGTACGTCTCCCAGTAGTTGGAGTTGCACTCATTCAGTTTGTGCTGTTTGTGGACAAAAAGGAAACTACTGTAGCACTAGAGGCTTAAAAGGTTTATACTTCATGTAAGCTATGTATACTGTAACCTGAAACTGCCTTCATTAGACACCTGCTACTTTAATTTTTTTTCAGCTAAGGCTTCTACTCCATTTGTTTCACCTCTTACGCCTGTTCACTTACAGGAATTTTCCACCCTCACTTCTCATGTCTCTTCAAAGGTTACAAACATACAGTATTTATATCCAAGTCAGTTTAAGTCTCATGAAATACTGCACAAAATTAGGAAAATGAATCATCGGAAATCGATAGGTTGTGGTGTAGTGCTGACAAATCTAGTTTGCACATTTGCTATCGATATTTGTTTCACCCTGTGGGTTGCAGTACTGTTGTGGTCTCATATTTGGTCATAAAACCTTACAGTAGTTTTACCATCTAGCAGCATAAACCTATCTTTCAAAACATTGTTCGGAGCAAGCTAATTGTTTAAGGGTTAGTTGACTTTAAATGATGTTGCTCTGTAAATGATATGGAATGTGAACAGATGGATAAAGTATAAAAATACCTCTGAGCCAATTACACAGCTTACACAGCTCTTCACTCGATTTGGTGGGTCTAAAAGTAATAAGCAGTAATTAAATTTTCTGTCCATCTCAATAGCAGCTTCCCTGGTTTCACACACAAATAGGTTTCTTACTGAATGTAGACATTGAGGTTTTGATAATTGCTGAACTAAAGAACTTTTGCATCATAAGAGCTTGGGAGGAACACAAAGAGTGCAAAACATGGAAAACAGTATTTGCCTGTTCTACATCACACATTTTCAGGCTTAAACTGAACCTGAATCCCAAAGTATATTTGACGTCTAAGGAAGCTTTCACTGGCAAAACTATTATGTGTAACCGATAGAATGCTAAAAACGCTAACGTATTACATTACGTTTTATTGTTAGTGCAGAATTCCTTAAATCATCCCCACATTTAACAATGAAAGCAAGAAAAACTTTCATCCATCGTGTGCAATTTCCTGTTGTGCTTACTTTTGCTATTTATTCCATCTCTTCATTTTGATCAACTTTATTCTGTATAACGTTGCTACTTTAGTGTACATTGCATCATTACCATACTTGTAAACCACTGCATGTCAGTGGTTACCCAGAGTTGCAATATCATACCCAATTCCAAATTACTAATCCCCATGCATTTACTGAATGATGATTGCAATGGCTGAATTTACTGCTTTTTTTTTGTTATTACTGTTGTCTCAGAACCGGATGAGTTGAAAGACCTAGTCACGCAGATAAGGACCTTGGAAAGGGCCCTCGGGACCACCGTGAAGGAGATGAGGGCTTGCGAACTACCAACTTTCAACAAGGTGATTTAAACATTTACGCTTTCTTGCGAATTTGATGTACTGTTGTATAAGCGTTGCTTCTGACAGTCGCAGATGGAATCTGTGGCGGCGCCATTTTACAAATATCCTCTGATGCATCAGTGTAGGATCATGTCTGACTTTAAGTGACTATGTCAAAGGAATGTACCTGTCAGTCACAGTGAAATATGTTTGTTGGAAGGGATCACCGACTTGACTTTGAAACTGTTATCAATTGTCATTCACATTGCAACCAATGGTGAGCCAGGGATCGCTTGTTTTCTTCCTTGCAGTCAAGGACGGAAAGAGGGGGGGTGGAGTGCACCGATGCAAATTTGTCATTGAGAAGTTAGCGAAATGTTTACGAAGCTGTTCAAGGTTGGGATAGCAGCTGTTGTGGTTGTTGACCAGTGACAGTTGTAACTTCTTACTCTTATTTCACCAGCTGGGGAAAAGTTTGGTGGCAGCAAGAGACATCCCATCTGGAACCGAAATCTCTGCCGACATGCTGGCCGTGAAGGTGGCGGAACCCAAGGGGATTGCTCCCGAGAAAATTTCAAGCTTGGTAGGCAAGAGAACAACACGTGCCATTGATTTTGATGACAGTATAAGAGAGGGCGATGCAGTTTAATATATCTCAGTTTCAAATGTATTCACCCAATCATCAAATTTGCCTTCAAATTGATTCTCATATTTTTTTCTGTTACACACAACAATTGCTTTCGACTTTTGTTTGTTTGTTTTGTTTTTTTCTTTCATTAATATTTATTTTATTTAGTCTCTGGGTGATGAAATCGACTGAGTGATTGCAATTAAAATTACTTATAAAATGAAATGTGCTTGCAAGTCACAAAGTGACACAAGATTGTTCCAGTTTGTTGTCAAACATCATGTGTATCTTGCCCCTGTACTCTCTGAGTGATTAAAAAAATGCCTTGATCATGTTGTAAACGTCCATTACTTTACAGGAGTGAAATATGTCAAATGTGAATTGTACACATAAACGTACACCTTAGATAATCTACATTGAAATGCTGGTGTACAAATCTACATCAAATACTAAACCAATCCTGACGTCTTTATGAAATACATATTAAAATACCTATGTTGCTCTAATGTCCTTCAAAGTAACTGAACAACTCCTTTTTTTTCTTCTTTTTTTTTTTTTTGCTCCCTGCTTTTGACTGATTTCCAAATAATACGTTGTAGTTTTCTTTGAAAAGAAGAATTATTTCAGGAAACCATGATCTGCCACTTCTGAGGGACACTTGATTCATGTATTTAAAATATACGATGGATGGGTCACCACCCACGAGTATTTACAATCACCTATAACTGTTTATTTGCTTCTCATTCTCATTCTTGTATCTGATTCTAGTAAGTTTTGTCCAGGTATGTTTACGTAGGTCAGTCCTTTACAGGTCTTTGTCATACCATGATAGAGGACAGCTTGGTATGTAAAAATCACACAACAGTTTCTCTTTTACAATCAGCATTATTTTTATCCATGATGACAAGGCGGCAATGTTTTTGGCATTACTGGTGGTACATCTGCTATCTTCCTATACATTCCCATCCTTCTTTTATTCTCTAGGTTGAAACCAGGAGGACAAACCTTTTTACACTTTACGCTGTCATCTCGTAATATGTTGTACCCACCTCTCAAACCTACGCATTGTTTCTCTTTTGGGGCATTTCAGGTCAGATGAAACCTATCGTGCATTAGGGTGCCTGTGGTCATAGAAAAACTTGGGCAAGTCATGAAAATTTTCTAGGTCTTTTAAGGCCTGAAAAAACTCTGAAATTCAGACAGGTTGTCTGAGGTTCTGGAAAAGTCCTGGAAAATTCCACTGTGACATTGCTCCTCTCCCTCACTCATAATATCAAAATTTACTTTCACTCACCATGTCAAAATTAATTCTCTTCACCTTATATTGCTGTTACAGTTGAAACCTTCATGTAGGATCTGAGGGGGGAGGTCGTGGGGGTTCTTTGTTTGGTCATGGAAAAGTCATGAAAATTTATCAGAAGGAAGGTCCAGGACTCAGGTGGTGTATTGACATATATTTAAAGGGAAATAGGGCGTTTGGGATGCACCAGCACGAAGTACAAAGAAAATAGCTTCGATCATCCTTAAACCGTCCAGTCTCGAGGCTGAACACAAGCAACGGTTCCATCTCCTCAAAGCATTGGACATAAGAAGAGTTATGCAAGATGCATTGTTTGAATTTTGAAAGTTTGGGTGAACAAATTATTCTTTAGCGACAAATAACTGAATTTTTATCCGTGAGAAACTTATTTCGTGAAAGGGGGGGATCATCATCCAATCTTACATTGGATAATCCATCGTCCTTTGTTCACATAAATATGATTCTTTTCCTTAACACAAACGCCTTATTACCCTTTAAATGGAGGTACCATAAACTAGAAAGGAAATGTCACACCGAATAAACCTTGAAACCAGGAAACCGATAGCAGAATGTCATGGATTGTCAGGAATCTGACAAAGTCGGTAGTCAAGGGATGCCAGGGAAATTAAGTGAAGTCCTCTACACCTCCCCCCACAGATTTTGGGGGGTAAAGAAATTATCAACATTATGTCACAAGTGCCAGTGAGTGGTGGTGCTCATTATGCCTACACTTACGGTTTTCCTTGTAATATTTCTATGATATCTGGCACATGGAGAAATGTTTGGTGGTTTTTATAACCCACTTTAAAAAAGGTTGTTCTTTTTATATCCCTCCGTTTTACTGATACTGCTTATCTTTCAAAATGTATCTTTGTTTTATTTGCAATAAAAGACAAATTCTGAAAAAGTTTAGTATTTATGTTGTGTTTTGTGTATTCGAATGCAGTCAGTCAGTCTCTTTTACAGTTCACTCCATCGGTTGTCGGTTCCTGCCGGTTGCAACGTTTATGTGGCCGTTAGTTCAGCACGTTTCTCATGGTGTCCCCGGATGATGATGACGATGATGATGATGATGATGATGATGATGATGATGATGATGATAAGAGCTTAAAATAAACCTTGTTTTGGTGTTTTAAATATAATTTTAGACCAACTAGTGTCAAATTATGAGAAATTCTGTAACCGTGCTAAGTAGTAAGTTTGAATGGATGCTATGTATTTGCGCATACAAGAATGACAATCATTCAGCCTGTGCAGGTGAAATTTCAGATGGGGTCAAACGGGGGTCAAAATTGTGAAATACTTGTAAACACAAAGTATCGAGAAGGAAAACTTACCTCTTTAATTGCACGTAGGTGTACCCTATTAAACCGCATTTTTCAATACCGTTTTTATAGGACCCCCCACACACATATTCCGTGTACAACTTGTAGCACAGAATGTTGCACCGTCAATTCAGCGCTTCGTAAGAGAAGGTTGGAGACTGGCCAATCACATGGATGTTTCACTAAAGGTCATCTTTCTGTCTGAAAATACAGTATAAAAGCTAACAAAACGCCTGTACTTTCTTTGCCGCCGTTATTGCGTAAGTGAGCTTTGTTGGTGTTGGTCGAAGTCCGATTGGCGTCCTCCATCTCGTCCTTTCTTCGAGATCCTCGGTTACTGTCCTGAAAAAAACCATGACGGCACCTGACGGCATTAAATTAGTTCCGATGCTAAGAAAGATGGAAATGGCAAATGGTGATCATCATGTCCATTGATATGAACGGGACAAGTTAGTTGTCAAGGAATATACCTATGCAGTTGGAGTATGCATTGGCGAAGCTTGAGTTGTAAGGCGGTAAAGTTTCCTCGTTACATTACCATCGCTTCTACGTTGCCTGCGATATTCTAAATAACTCATATTTCTTCATCTAATTATCCCACGCAATCATGCTTCGACTTCTAGGGTGATATTGATATCAGCCATCTAAAAGGGTCTGTAAAACCTAAAGGTACTCACCGGTTGCCAGGCACGTAGTCACAGGGGGAAAGGACATGTCCCCCCCCCCCCAAAAAAAAAAATCAGTGCAAGGTCCCGAGCGCTTTTTTGGAATACAATACATCCATACAAAAGGTGGTTACAAAAAAATGGAAGTCTCGCATCATTTTGCATCTTAGAACCCTTGAAAAAGGCAAAAAATATTCAAAGAGTAAGGGGGTGACCTCCTCTTAGACCCCTCCCCGACCAACAAAACTCCAACATTGATATGCCCCCCTCCCCCACAAAAAAAAAAAATGATTGGGCCTGCTACTGGTTGATAAGGCCTACTTATTTGTTGGTCCATACTCAAAAGCAGCACTTAGTAACCGTCTTTTTTGTAACTTCCATTCTTTGAAGAAAGACAAACAAATGTTCCTTATTTGAAAAACATAAACTGTGAAAAACGAAAAACCATTGACAAGGAGAATGTAGATAAGCTGTACACTGTACAACAAAATTGACACAACTCACTACTTCATATCCTTAGCTAAGGAAGATTTATTGCCATCCATGAACAAGAAAATATATCAAAGGGTGGTGAAGAGAGATTAATGTGTAAGTGAACTTCTTAGAAACATCACAGCAGCTAGTCTACTTTCACTTGACTATGAAGGGACCACGAAAAAGCTTCAACGTAGAGACGTATATGAAAAAAATAAACTGCACTGATCTTTACCTTCCTCCAATTGAAGATTTTATATTGCCTGAAGATGTCTTGGCTAGGACATTCAGTTCAGTTAAACGTTACAAAAAGTATCAGAATGCAATATTGTCCTTTGATGTTGAAAAGGTGAAGGTTTCGCTGAATAGTTAAAACTTTCACGTACATAATTCTAAGGATATCTACTCTAAATTGTAATAATGGAATTGGTACTTTTTGAGGTAACTTTTGGTAATAAATTGCGGTCAAATGACCGATTGCAAATCTACCTGACACGGTGCATTGTATTGTATTATAGCGCTTGCAGGAACTGAACAGGATAGTATATCTTTATATGGCAGCATGTTTTTCATAGGCATTGATTACACATAAACGTTAACTGAATGCGTTGTTAAAAAAATAACAACATTGGAACTCGAAGCTTTGATAGTTTTCTGATGTATTCAGTACGTAATGAAGACCAGCAAGTACAATATAAGTATTCCATAAAAGGTGAAAACTTGATCGTACTGTCCACAGAGTTCCTTCTTTATTTCCTTGTACATTTTCATCAGTATCTGAATGAATGAACTGAGAGATTATGAGACCGTAATCAATTACCGTGAATTAAATCAAGCAAACATTTCAAAATGTCTTAATGGTGTTGTAGAACTCAATTGGAAAAGTTTAGATTCATTGACAAGCAATTGAGTGTCGCCTAATTTAATTTTGCCCAAAACCCGCACTGTCAAACGTCTGACCATGTCCAAGGTTTTGTATCTCAAAAGGCTTTTCCAGTCTCTTCATCATAAGAGACCGTGTCTGAATCTAGATGTGCACTTTATTTCGACTCGATATATTATCTGTTACTCCTCACATCATGGTTTGCTATATATTAATTTTGCATTTGTTGAAATATCATCAGCAGCTTAATCTTCATTGCTCGATGCAACTGAACTCGTAGATGACTTTCTCCTGGAAGAAGATCCTACTCCATTTCCTGTTTCTGTCAGCTGAATCTCTGACAAATCTTTCACTCTTTCATTTAATGTTGTATCCTTTCCTGAGGAAGTTACGTTGCCTTCTGTTCCTTTTGCTGTGAAAGTACTTTCAATGTCTGAATTACCATTCCCCAATTTTGGTTGATCATCCAGCTGAACTGGCGGTTTTTTGTCGATCGGTGTGAGATACGTGTCGTCAGAGTTATTATAATCTGTATTTTTCTGCGTATTTCCTATGGGAGTTATATAGTAAGAGTTTTCAACCACTTCAGGTATCACATCGTACACACTTCCAGATTCACTGACGTTGTCTTCTTTCTTTGAAACATGCGAAGAGATTGAATGTATTACGGGTCTTGCCGGAAGAGGTCGTCTGGCAAACCGTTTTGCTAATGGAACTCGAAACATCCATATGGCTCCAATAATAGCCAAAAGCATTACAAAGGCAAAGGACGAAACTACCAAATACACCGTCTGGACATTGGTGATACCATCTGCGAAATTAGTAACAAAAAATGCATTGATTTTCATTTCGGTAATATATAGCATGTTGTAACAGATATGGTTATCATTTAACTGTTTCTGCAAATCATAACATTCCTTGTACTATACGGGCTATTTGATTTAAAACTACTCTTTTACATGATGATAGCAGCTTTCTTCTTTGGAACCACTTGTGTACATTTGTGAATACGAAATTTGTCTTCTTGCCTGCCAAATTTGACAGGCAGCCAAATACACGCGGTCTCAAGTTTCAAGTAAGTGGACTTACTGAAAAACCATCAAGCCAGCGCTAATGCTCCTAACGCTTTTCACTTCATGTCAACAATATTTAGTTACCTAGAAAGACTTAAGGAAATTTTTCCTTTTTGTAATCAGTCCAAGCTCTGATTTACATACCGTGAACTACTGCCGATTTATTAGCTGTTAGTGCATACTAATATTTGGATACTGATATAGGTCTATGAGAATTCATATTGTATAATTCTCATTCATAGACCTATAGTCACATATTGTACATACTGGCAACTGTATTATTTTTGCAAATTACTAATTACATTAAGCATGTGCAAAAATAATACAGTTACACATGTAATTCGTTAATGAAGGGTGACTCAACGCTGGACCGTGCATTAACTGTAGGACAATACACCAATGCACGAATCAATAGTGCATCTAGTGATAGTATTAAAGAGGAACCGTAGAGGGTGTTGCAATCTCAACCTATACTTAATGTACATTTATTTACAAACAGTAACGACAATACTGGTGTTAATTTCGTAATTACTTCTCTCCTAAATATAACGTCAAACTTACGCCGTTGTTGTACAGCGTATCGCCATTTTGGAAATATATGACGTATCATATGCACCGGCAATACTACATGTGCAGGTGCATGTGTGACGTCACGATCATGTAATTTCGCAACAACATGGCTACTTGTAGGTGAATAAAAAGTATATCCATAAAAACTTCATATTTTCTTGTACGTGTATTTATTGTACTACCCAACAGTGTCTTTTATTTGAAAAACTACACTTGAATAATAAGGACTATTTGGAAGACTGTACAATGGTTTTACTTTAACCCCGTGAGAGTTAAGCCAGAGATGTCCAAACTTGATTAGCCATTTTCACACATGCACAACACGTTTGTTCAAAAAGAAGAAACCGAAAGAAAATGTGGGTTTGTCAGCGTCTTTTTAAACTACAAACCTCTAAAAATGTTAAACAAGATTCACAACTTGTCAACAAGGTTCGTGCGCGATCAGTACCACCATTGTTTTGTTTAATATAGCAGACGACAAGACACTGTCGACCTATGTTTTGTTGTGTTCATCTGCCGGTGATGTCACTCTAAAACTGAACGTGTTTTATCTGGAGGATAAACCACGGCCACTTGACTTATAATGGGCCAATATGAGTTGTGGATTCATCCCAAGTATGTGTGAACACACATAAAATATACTGCAGAATATGTCGTTGACATATGTGAAATAGTTGGCCACCGTGTAGTTTATAGTTTACAAATAATAATATACCTTGCGGAGTTGGCACTTGTTCCCTTCTAACCGTCACTGTAAAGTTACAAGATGCCTTGTTTTCAGACGTGTCCTCGAACCGATAGGTGACTACAGTTGAGCCTTCCTTGAAGATATCCCCTGGGCTGTGATTGCTTGTAACGTTGACCTCCCCACATGGATTGTCATCCACTGAAGGTTCAGTCCACCATACAGCCACACTTCCGGCGGAACCATCCAGGGGAGCTTCTACATCGTCAGGACATTGGAAATCAAGACATGCTGTGCGAGAGAATGAACAATATGCAGAATAAACACTTCTGATTACATTGTATACACTGTACACTGTATTGTATACACTGTACACTGTAGTGTATACACTGTACACTGTATTGTATACACTGTACACATAAACACTTCTGATTACATTGTATACACTGTACACACTGATACTTGTATGTTCAACTTACGAATTATGTCGTTGGATTGTTCCACTTTTTATCCCGTAATGTAATGTAAGGGATGAGATATTGTAGTTGCTTGATGGTTAGCTGGTATTATGGCTCTCTCAGTTGCCATATCAACAGTTGACATGGTGCCACTATGTGTGGTTGATATTTAATACATGGGGGTCTGACCTGGCATGGTACTTAAGTTGACACTGAACACCGACATGTGGATAGGGGTCAAACAGTTTAAATGTGTGTATGTGCCCTTGTTTTCGGGTGGGATCGAGGACCGAAACAATAGATGTTAGGTCCTCTGTGGAAAATTCAATAGATTTCTCCGGTCCTCTCAAGATTAACAATAGACAGTCTATTGTTAAGGTTAGGGATGTGGAAGAAAAAACAAAAGAAAGCACAATGAGGTCCTCGGAATGAATGGAAAACAAAGCTGTGTGTGTTTGCGAGCGTGTGGGTGCGTGTGTATGTGTGAAAACTTCCAATTTCAAACGTTTTCGTCCCCCCTTTCAATGCCGCAAAGCTGATGAAGGTCGAGACAGGTTGAAAGATAGGTGACCCATGGTCTAAAGTTGTGTCTCCCGTCAAAATTTAATGTCAGAAGTCAAAGGTCAAATAAGTAAAAATCTTATTTTGCTGTGTCTCTCAATCCAAAATAGATATTTCCATGGGATCTTCAAATATATGACTGGTATGCAAAATTTTATATGAAAGGATATGTTTACATGTGTTCTGAAGTCAACTTTCAAGGTCAGAGGTCAAATGTCAACTTCGATCTAGAAAAGTTGAAAACTCCTCCAAGACCGCAGTGATAACGAAAGTCAAATTTGGTAGATGACCCCATGGTCCGGACCCATGGTCTCCTATACAAATTTAAGGTGAGAGGTCAAGAGTCAGAGGTCTTATTTAAACTTAATCCAAAAATATTTTCATGAGACTTTCAAATATTTGACAGTATAAACAAGATTATGAAATCATGCTAATATGTGTTTTGAGACCAAAGGTCAAGATTGGAGGTCAAAGGTCGAATTTGACAATAAAAGTCCGCAAAGTCGTTGAGGGTCAGAGGGTCAACGTTGGTATATTGGTAAGCCATGGTCTGGAGTTATGTCTCCTATCAAAATTTAAGGTCAGAGGTTAAAGGTGAGAGGTAAAACCTCACATAGGAAAACTGTTTTCAAATTACATGTCACGATTTCCTGTGAGACAGTAAATCTGTAAAGTTTGTCGTAGATGTCAGGGCTTAAAGACCACGGTTATTACAGCACGTAGTACAGCACGGTACGCTTTGTTACTGCAAAGTGTTGATCTTTGCTTTTCCATGCAATGTGACTTACTCTTTCAACCTCTGCAGCCATATTTGGACTGAGCGATTACGTCTAATCACAATGTCATTTTCAATGTTTTTTGTGGTAACCCCACTCAGTATGTTTTTACTGTCGTATAAAGTAGACGCAGAGTTCAGTTGTTTACAGTAGGCCTACGTTTTGATAAGTAAAGGAATTAAACAATGCAAAGGATCATGACGTGCTTCCTAGTATTATTTATGAAACGCCCAGTGTTGTGACGCGCCGACTTGAAAGAAAAAAGGAACTGTAAATATCACGCAACTTTTGCATGGAAGTACTTTGACGCTCACGCGACTTCGATTTACGCATGTACACTCAACACTTGCGCGTACTTTACATCCATGGCCACGTGTGCCAAGCCTGGCTTGTAGTGTATAATATCTAGCGCGTCGTGTTAAAGAGGAACCATAGTGGATTGAATTTCAACCTACACTTAGTTCTCATCTGTTTACAAACAGTCACGACAGTACTGGTTTTATTTTCGTAATAACTTCTTTCCAAATAAAACCTGAAACTTCCCGCCGTTGTTGCACAGCGTATCGCCATTTTGGAAACGTATGACGTATCACATGCACCGGCAATACTACGTGACATGTACAGGTGCATGTGTGACGTCACGAATCACATAATTTCGCAACAACATGGCGACGTACGAAGGACTAAAATGTATATTCATAAATACTTCATATTTTCTTGGGCGTGAATTTATTGTACAATCGAATGGTGTCTTCTTATTTCGAAAACTGTATTTGAAGTATCAGGTTGATCTTGGAAGCTGTGCAACCGTTTCCCGTTAAGCTCTTGATCCACTATAGAGGTTTTCCAGTGACGTCACGTTCCCCATAGAACGTCTTATTGGATGGAAAACAAAGCAAGGTGTTTACGTACGTGCACGCCGCGCCGTGCCGTACAGCCTGAAATGTACTGCTGCTTATTACCAACGAGTCTGATTCTTTCTTCCTTTGCATGAAATAGGTACAACGTCAGCTTAGGCTTCTTGCCTTCCCGATTTGTACAGCCTACGGCTACGCAGTTAAGGGCCATTTGCCCTCTGTGACCGGTTATGCAATGAAAAATATTGTAATAACCACCACGCAGTGTTACTGAGACAATACGGCCCAGTACTAGTGACACGAAAAACTGATTCCCTACAGTACGGCGGCGTAACAACAGTTGCTAATTATGACATCACGTGCAAAACCTCTATAATATATGTGTGTGAAAGATCTGTGAATGATTGTGGATTGCCCTCTTGTTTTATCATCTTGAGTGTATGAATGCAACCATGTAGCTTATTTCGGATAGCCCATGTTGTGACTTAAGAAAACAAATCATGTCTGGTATTCGTAGAGAAGTTGGTCGTCGTTCATGTTGGATAGAATTAGAAACGAACAGAACAGTAAAATGCACTTCAACTGCAATCTTCTCTAATATTCTGTTAGCTATGCCAGTTACATCCATGGTAGTTCACATAGATGGATCCAATAGTTGATTTCTTACCTCCAACACACTGTACCCCTGCAGTGGTAGAATCGTCACATGTCTGGTCGTAGATTCCAATCTCAGAACCGATGCATTCACTTATCGCATCTTCATTTCCTCTACAATCCACGTTCGATAAAAGTATTTGTCCTAATGTGATACCGAATATCGTTAACGCATTGATTGCTCCTCCATACCCCAACTGATGACATACAACGTTGGCGTCTCTAATATCCCATCCTGTTGCACATATTCCACGCCACTGTCCAGCAAAGAATATTTCAACACGACCAGAGTATCTGTCGCGACTGCTGGCAATTCGTAATTGGAAGCTGTCCTTTGTGTTAACTGTTGAGAAAAGGGTAAAGTGTATGCAATCAACCAATGAGATATCAATATTTTTAATGCAAATTGTAAGAATGATATGGGAGACAACTTAAGTGAGCAGTATTTTCAAGCTTCGTTATTATAGAAACATTACCACTAGCGAATCCAGCGGAGGCCATACCCCCACCCCTCTCTCTCACAAAAAAAATTGTTACAAACAGTTGTTTCGAAATCAAAACGTTTCTAATAACTTAAATTGTTTCTCACTTACTCTCGCTTTCCTCGCATACGACTCCGGCGTGCTTTCCTTGGTTGCAGATTTCATGGGAGAAAGAGCATCGCGTCAAGGATCTTTCTGTTCCACTGCATTGGAAAGTTCCCAGATGAAAAGGTTCGTCGTTGATCGACCAAAACGGAAATACATTGTAGGTAAAATACACGGCCTTACCGTATCCCAGTGAGGTACACACTACATGGGCATCCTCGATGTCCCATTCATAACCGCATATATTGCCCCAGTTCCCATTGAGGAATATTTGAACCCTTCCTGAAAAGATGTCCGTCCCGTCTACCAATCTTACTTGACCTTCACCTAAGGAAAAAAAAAAAGAAGGGGCCACAATATCCGTTACGTAATCTTTCGGTTGCATTATCGTCAGCGATTCTGTTCAAAGTATATTGTACAGCCTAAAAAAAATCAGTTTTGGTATGTTTGAGAGTAGGTTAATCTAACCATTCTGGTAAAACTTCCATTCAGTTCCCATGTGTGGTTCTTCAGATATTATCAATTAAAGACACCCCTTGTAATTACCAAATGTGAACTTGGAGCAAACAGGAGTGACATTCTCCTCACATTGTTTTCTTCATTATTGAGTTTATTGTTTTGAGCTTGAAAATCAATGTGGTCAGCGTAAGTACTGGTTATCTTACATTCACATCGTGATAGCACTAGATACTGAAGTATAAAATTTGGTGTAAATATTAATGAAAAGCATAAAATGCTTTATGGGGAGATGTCATCACCCTTGCTTGCTTCAAATTAACATTTGGTGATAAAAGAGGCAACTTCAACTACTCATATCTCAACTCCTCATATCTCGCTAACCACGCATGCAAACTGAAGGGAAGTTTCGCTGTCTAAGTTGGTCAGCTTTAATTACTCTTAAACACATCATAGCTATATTTGTGGCTGAACCGTTCTTTTAAAATGTTGCTGAAATTTCTATTAGAGTTGTACATGAACCACACGTTACTTTCTCATTAAGTAAAATGTTGCTTTTATGAAGTACACTCAAAACACTTCATTTAGACTACATGAAAAGTTAGTACTTTAAAACAGTGATCAGTTTTAATTTCTGGAGTGGTAAGTGGGAAGTAACGTCTTAACGTCCGAACTTGAGTCTATCCCGGTTCAGCTTAGAGCTTAGAGTCAACATATAGTACACAGAAAACTGACATTTCAGTCAACTTGCACGAGAAGACATTTGAGTCAAACTTTCATTAGGTTAATATTCAAACCTGATTTGGCCATCATGTAGAATTGAGTGACCTATATATTGCTCGTAAGTCACGTGACAATACAGTTTAAAACAACACTGAAATCAATTCCTGTTTAATCAACATCTATCTAATGATAGGAACTTTAAAAATAGCAAAACAATCGCATATCCAATGGTTAGGTGTTCATACACATACATATGAAGTGGGAATATGCCGAGGGATTCATTTGAAATTTTCTGTCATCACAACAGATACCAGTGATACATACAGCTAATGCTCACACACTACCTTCACCAATGCAAACAACGCCCGCGTCTTCATTGTGGTTACAGTTGTGAGAAGTCTCGTGAGGGCACTCTGCAAGTGACTGTTCATTTCCAACACACACTACGTCATCAAAATGAATTGAGCCCGTTCCTCGTCCAAAGTAGGCATTTGAGTTGGCTTCCAAGGCTCCACTGAATCCAAGTTCGAAACACACAACGATTGCATCTACTATATCCCATTGATCGTCGCATATTGTACCCCACGATTGGTGTAAAAATACTTCGACTCGACCTGAAGAGCTGCTGGCATTATTTACTAATCTAATTGATCCTTCTTCTGATGGAGGAATCAAAGAAAATATGATCATGGATGCAATTGCCATGAGTAATGTCTGTGAACGTAATTTGGTATCATGGCAGAATCGTTATAGATCTTCTGTCGTAGCGTTATATTTTTAAAATGAGAAAAAAATGTACTAACGGTCCAATATAGAGATAACACAATCCTCTCTGTTGAAACCACTGGATTGATTTACAGAAGTGCAGACGGATCTTCTTTTCTTTGTTATTGTTTTCTTAATTATTGTTTTCTTTTTGTGATTGTCTTGTGACCTTTTTGTGGTTGATGGTTTAATTGCAAACTGTAGAGTAGACCTATATATGTCACCGTGACAGCTACTGTAGCTTATGTAACCCAAATATATTAACAACGTAGGTAGTTTGTGTTTTGTCATGGCACTCTTGTGTCACTAAACTTAGGTGACTGAAACAAATTAATCATAAGTGTTTGTCATGTGTCTGTACAGATCGTTGAGGAAAACATACCGTAGGTTTTGCAAATAACACCTGCATCCTTAGGGCGACCACAGTTATCACCATTTGTAGAATTACAATGTATGATATGGGTCTCGGTACCATCACAGGAAAAGTCAATGAGAAATACAGGATTTCGCACCGTCAATTGGTCGTGGCCATTCAACGACATCAACCGCTGACCGGAAGCCAAGTTGACGACACACTATACCAGCATCGTTGATGTCCCACCTGTCACTGCAAATTGTACCCCATCGACCCCCTAGGAACAACTCGACTCTCCCGGAAGTTTTGTTTCCACCTCGAAGACGAATTCGATAGTTGTCGTGTGGCAATAAAGGCTCTGCACGGTTCGAAAATGGTCAGGAAGAATGTTAACATAACGCATGCTCAATTCCTGAAAGAATATACACTAACATTTACAATGAAAGACATGTGAGGAGATTTGCCATTAAAATCAAAATAGTTTGTGAATGTTAATTTTTCGTCAGTCATGCCGGGAAAACAAAGCTTAACAATTTTACGTCTATGCCATAGATAACGGTTAATTTTCTTCAGTTGGATCTGGTGACTCAAACGTGAACGATCTCTTTCAAATACCTGTCTCTACTTCAGTCCTGCTCACTGAATGGTGCTTTGAAGAAGCCTACTTCACAAAAGACTTAATGTAGACTAAGTAAGGAAACAAGCTTTAACTCACTTATCCTAGAATTGCGATTATTTTATGTCCTTCATCCCGACTTAATTTGCTGGCTTTTCTTATTGTTATTTTATGTCAATCGAGCCTCACAAGTCTTCATGTTTTGTGTACTCTTTGTACAAAAAAAAAATCTGAAGATTCTCCTCAAGTGGTTCTTGCATTTTATCCTTTCTTTGTGTAACTATGTGTTTGCCTGAATATGGAGTGGTGAAGATATCATATATAGTTACAACTCCAAAATTACTCACTTGGTTTTTATGAGTTCTCTGCAGCCAGGAACAAACATTATGACCTCTGACCAAGCAATTTATTCTTATTCAAGATTCTTCAAGCTTAGGATAAGCAAACCAGATGCCCACGAATATCATCTATGGGACGTCAACGTGAGAAAAATCCCAACATTGAAGATTTTTTTTCTCTCTGCTGGGGCACTTTCTGACAGAATTCGAAACTGGCAGATCATTACTTTTTTAACAAATCTGTTAAGGTGATATGGTTATATACCTGATTTGACAATAGAAAAAAAAACAATATTGCAACAAACAAAAAAAAAAAAAAAATCACGTAAGACATATATCACGACTGCCTATATTTCTTAATATTGCATTAAACGTACCGCCACAGCTGACACCAGCATCTTCCGCATGACTGCAGTCATGTTCAGATATAAAAGAGCAATCTAAGAGAAAATTCTCTGTTCCCTGACACGATGCCTCATCTACATGAATGTCACCAGTGCCTCTGCCAAAGTAAGCTTCACCAAAGGTTTGAAAAACGCCACCGAAACCAAGCTGACGGCAGACCACTTGACCGTCTGATAAATCCCAGCGATCATCACACACTGTACCCCAACGTCCGTTATAGTATATTTCCACTCTTCCACTGGTTTTGTTGCCACCACGAAGCCTTATTTCTCCAACATATGCATTCTCTAAGTATCATTGTCAAGAAAACAAAAAGATGTGACAAAATTGACTTGTGAATCATTTTGAAAAATTTTGAATTTGAAAAGTGAATCATGTTGACATTGCTTCTTAGAAATGTTCTCCTTTAGTTGCGTTGAGGAAAAACAGCTAACGTGTTACTGTCACAAAGTTGTCTGCAATGAGAAATGTAAACGACATTTACCTTGTCTGGTTACATACGTAGAAACTTAATGTTTTGTTTTATCATTCAGACATTCCGCTGAAAGTGTTTACAATAATTTCTTTTTAGTATCATTTCTTCCAGGCCAGTATTGGCTAAAATGTGTGTCCGTAAAGAAACTTTCCTTCCTTACGTCGGAAACTCTGTCTCCTATTCACATAGTGAAGTTGCTTTCCTGTCCAAGGAGATATATAAACAATGGGAATACGGAAATGGGGTGCAGGCAAATTTGCTACGTGCGACTTTTTTGAGTGGGGCAATTACCATTGTCATCTGAGTGGATGGTTAAGATCAATCGAAAGAAATCATACGTTGTCAAAAAACATTCTTCACATGGCAACTCCAGATCAATAATCTTGAAATATATGTGATTGTTTAGCATTTCCCTTTAAACTAGGTTTACATTTAGTATTAATGTAGGTCGAATCAAGGTCAATGTTAACATGATAAACACTTTACTCAAAAGTGATCTTAACATTAAACGTACATGTGCAAAAACACTTTTAAAATGAAGTTTATTTACGCAGTGAGATACATCGTGAAACGTTTAGGAGGTCATCCTGATAATTAACTGCCAATTCTACGATGTCTGTAAATGGTTGTAAATTTACATTACCCTCTGCGATACAAACGACGCTGGCATCTTCATGGTGCTGACAATTATGAGAACTGTTACGTTTGCAATCTATCAGCAACTTTTCATCGCCAACACATCTCACGTCATCGAGGTGAATATTGCCCGTTCCTTCTCCGAAGAAGGCTCTGGAGGGCGCTCTCACGGCACCGTCGAATCCAAGTTGGCGACACACAACGAGCGCATCCACTACATCCCACAGATCGTCACATACTGTACCCCAAGCTCCGTTTAAGTATACTTCTACTCGTCCGGAAGAGCTACTAGTCCCATTAGCTAACCTTATGGATCCATTTTCTGAAATGGAAAATAGTTTTGAAAATAGATATTTTGTATCTAGTATAAGGTGAAAACAATATTAGGATTTCAAATAATATCATACGACTGGATTTACTATGTACGAAGATGTAAGTATTATATGATTTGGTATTTTGTGCACAAGTTTATGTCGGTTATCTTATTGTTACTAATATCTTAAGTAACATCAGGGCCAATCAGAGAGCCAATCCAAAAAGGGTACAAATTAAAGTACAGTCCCCCACACTAAAGTGACAGGTTCACACATCTACCCAGCCGCCGCGGAAAGAAAAGTAAACTGGCAGGGGCGGACTGTTCAAAGCAGCATCTAAACAGAGCACTACGATTGGATGGAGCAGAGCGTAAAGAAGAAAATGTTTGTTAATAAAAGACTTGTCTCCGCAGCACTTCTACATTACTGAGCCTTCGCTCATGTTTTTTTAAATGGGGTTGGGGTATATTGCTATTTCTAAATCAATTAATAAATTGCGTTTTTTTTTCTTTGTCTGAACTCTTGGGACTAATTTGGTGAAAAATAATCAGACACATACATTGTGACTCATATTTATGCAATGGAAAATCTATGATCTTTAACCTGTCCTGCCGTAACCTTATTGACACTGACAATATTTGAGTGTAGGTCTGTTAATTTTCGACAGTGGGGGAGGGGGACAGAGGATCAATAGAAGCTTTAAAACTACAAAAAAGCATTTGCTTACATTAGGTCATAAAATGAACAAGATTGCAAATTGCAACTTGAAACATTAAAATGCTGCTGAAAGACCGGAACACCACAGTAACAGTTAGGAGAATCCCTCCTTATCGTCTTAAATGTGCCAGGGTTAGTTTAAACTTGAATTTGTGACAATGTTCAGCTACTGACACTTAAACGTGTGGTCGATGGGCAAATTGAACCTTCCTTTCATTGGTGGATTCTAAAAACGGGCGGAGAGTTGGTGTTCCCTATGATTGCGTTTCAGTGTGTTACATACTAACTATAAAAGCTGGATACTAATTAATAAATACTAAATACTGGGTTCTAATTTATAATCAGTGACCGGAAGTGACGGATTCTTGCTAAAATCCTTGTTTTTGCCTAATTTCATCCTAAACTTAACGCTAACTCTTGAGTCTAATCATGATTGGTGGTTATTTAGGTTAAAGCTAGGCGTAAATAGCTTTTTACACCTTAAGCTTGGTTTATTCACATTACATACTTAATCTTAACCATCATCAATAACCTTGACTGGTGGTCAAATACTCCTCACTGTTATATAGTAGTCTGTGCAGTTCGTACCCGGACCTTATCAACCTGAAATGTTATGCACTATCGACAATTATTCCTGTCACTCATTTCCATAGCATACACGTAGTGATGAGAATTGTCATACACATACACATGGTATATTTCAATTAAAAATCCACCGTTTTAATACTTCAAGCTGAAAACAAGTCCATTACGTCCATACTATCCGGTGCATTGTGAGAAAAAGTATACTTACCTTGTCCCGTTGCAAAACGAAAATGACATATGACAGTGAGTTGCGAGAAGCAACAAGCGAAAATTAATTTTATGACAGAACATTTCATGACAAAATTGAAACTGTCGGGTTACAGTTACGTCAACGACAACAAATTCTCGACTACACAATACCAACCAGCGGAAAGCTAGATTCACCGGATATCTTTCTGTATTAAAAGTGAACTATTCCATTGTATTGTTACTGGATGAGCAACTGGGTTACGTAACTCCTGTGGGTTGCAAATACCTCTGACCTTGGTTTTGTAACTGTTGGATGCTGTAAGATGTTACGTCATATGTATGGGAAGGAAATGCAAGCCTCCGTGGGGAGACAATCCTAGCTTGGGGAGTCGTGAATGATTTTATTAAACCTCTTGTCGATCTGTTTGTTGTCTCTTGGACATCTCCATTTTACTTACTGCACCGCATCCTTATTGGGATTTGTTTCATTGTGTCAAAGCTGCAACTTTTTAACCATGCACATTAGTCTTAATTTGAGCCGTTCCGACTTTTGAAGGTTGTCAATGGACTTGGTAGTAACAGGCCAAAACCATCGTTGGAATTTTGTGTACTTGATCAGATTTGATTAAAGACCTCGTGGCATGCATCTAGAAAAAGGTGCACCTCCCTGGTTTCATTCAGAAGTTGCAGAGTGAAATCCTGAGTGGTAATCAGTTTGAATTGTGTTTCTATCTATTACCGTTTTCGAGATATGGCTTTTCAAAGTGTGACGAAAATGCAAACGGGTGTAGTGCGTTGCACAGTGTCAGTACTTCTTTTGTTAGGCCTTTACATTCTATCTCTTAATTACTGGGTTTCGCATTGGTAGGTGATATCGATATTTCTAAAGAAGTTAATACGTGCTTCCAAAATAACACCCTTAGGGCATGTGAAATTCTCAGATTTCCTTGAAATTGAGGTTAAGTAAACAAAAGATAACATAGCGGATATCAGGTGAGTCCCTCCCCGGACGTCATAAATTTGCATATTTGCCTTATGTTTATTCATGATACAATTGTAGCAGAGAAATTTGTTTGTAAAATGGTTAATGTTTGATGGATTTCTATACAAATTGTGACTACTTTCAACATTTTCAATGGTCTGCCGGTCATATTTTATGGTCAATACTTCAAAATGTGTTTTTCATGTTCTTCATGTTTTTCATACTTTAAGTGCTGTGTATGTCGTAGACGTTTCCAAGATCTTTAAAACTTTCTTTCAACGTAGGACTGCGTGGGTGGTGTGCATACAACGTAAAAGACGTTGTTGATAAGAGGCTAAAATATATATCAGTACTATTTTGAGCCCTTCGTGTCTTATTCAAATGATGAAATTAACAAATTTTTATGTCAATTTTTTCACGTGCACACCGCCTTTATGGGAAATAAAAACATGATCAAGTGATCAACATCATATCGGAGACCATGACGTCACTGTTGGTACACCATATTGAGTTCAATATTTTTATGTAAATCCTTTATATAGATAGCAGACACTTTTCCACAATACGTAAATTTAATGCACCCCAAACAAAACTCCTGAGTCCGTTACCGCATGAGAGATGTTTCTTTTGCTTTATTTTATTCGTAGACAGTGAAAACAGTTTACACTGTATCAGGTATGAGTTCATATACCTGCTGATCACAACTTGGATGTTTATTGTTCTCGGTTTACTTAGAGGACTTCTGATTATAGCATGACATTGATTCAGATTATCAATTTCGGCAAGAAAAACGGAAAGACTGATCACCAAAAAATATTTAAGTTAAAAGAATTTGGGCCAAAAAACGAATGTTTTAAATTCTAAAATCGACCAGTCATTTTTTTCGAGTCAATTAGTAAAATCCCAATTCATCTTTCAGCAAGTCGAGTCAAGTCACAAGTCAATCAAGTCAGGAAGTCACAATTTGAAGAAAAAGGTGACTTGAGTCGACTTTAGTCACAATTCATTGGCTCGAGTCAAAATCTTTGCTGAATAGTAACCCTGTTAACCTACTGCCTTGCTTCTAAACATAGTTTTTTTGTATTTTTGCTGTCACCACTCCCCTGAAATATTACACAGTGTGCGGCTACTTTCCGGCACATTTGATCTGCGTGTTTACATATAACATGCATTCTGCTATAACTAATCGACAAATCTACGGAAAATGTAGCAGAGGTCCAGAGAACGTCAAGTGTCTCTTCCTGGGATGTTATTATACTTGAATTAGTTATCTCCCTTGTCCTTTCACTTGCTTCAAATCGCGTTTTCAATCCATTTTTGTGGTTTTTTGTCAGACATGTTGCTTTACCAATTTGACTTGCGGAAGAGACAGGCTCATCAACTGTCTCCGCCATACAGTATGTTAAAATTGCCAGTTTGCAAAATGGAGAGTCTCCACACTTTATTCCCCTAAACAGAATATAGTATTTTCATCCTTACTTCAAACCTATTTCCTTTAAGAATTGCTGTCAGTTCTTAGTTGCCAGCCGTTATCTACCACACCAATCTACTTATGACTGACAAAGAGTTGTGAAATTACAGGGAGAAAAGAATGGCTAACTCAGTTTTCAAATGACATTTTGGTGGACTTCTTCTCACATTGCACACATTCTAGTGATAAAATAACTAATATTACATGCAGTCTGTCCTTTTGAGGTAATCGAAGAGTACCTCTTTGGCTAATTTATTGGTTTATCCAATTTAGCTATAAGAGCACACAGGAACATCTGATCGTATTTAACGGACTTTAAATTTTTATTTGAAATGGTGAATTTGCTTTGAATATACATAGACACATTCCACGTGAATAAAGTTGCTTTGTAATTATGGGAGATTCATTTGGATAAAGAATTCAGAGGTTTGCACGAGGTTTCCAAGAACTCATATATGACGAAAGTAGCCAAACTTGACAATATATTTGTGATAGTTTCTAAAGATTATGAAATTATAGTAGTCACTGAATCAACCTTGTTGATGCAAGGCCAATAGATGAAAGAAAAATACACTTTTTGACGTCTCTCTCGACTAAAACCAATTTTATGTCAACATTTCGTCATCAGATCAAGCTCAAAGTTCAAGCAAACTACCTTCTGGATATAGCATCATCAGGGGCGGCGCTACCGGGGGGGGGGGGGCTATGAGGGGGCATTTGCCCGTCCAGATTGTTTCCTTGCCCCAGTTGCCCCCCCCCCCAGTTGCTCTCACCCTTCCCAATCAGATCTTGTACTCATCCAAAATTAATTTAATCACAAAACTATGTATTGGCCTTGGACTGAATAAGAACAGCTTCCGGGGAACCATGATTGATAAATACCTAATTTATGTTACACAGGCTGCCAGTTTTCATATCATGCCCGTAGGCACTTCAACAGTAGGCCAGCCTGGTCAGACCAATTTTCTCTGGAATGTTTACCGTCCAGCATAAGGGAAGGGCGGGTAGGTGGTTGTTTTCAAAAATATAGGAATGTCGTTGTTTTCCTAAATATAGGAACGGAATGGAAGTGTATGTAGCCTATGTGTGTGTGCACTCGGTGGTACCGCGTAAATGCGAAATGGTGCTCCCAAAGAAAAAAGTTGGGAACCTTGGAGTACGGTCAACCGAAAAAAAAATAATATAAAAATAAATAATATGCCTCTCTTCGGGCTTAATTCTCCACCCAGAGAAATGCTAAAACCTCAGAGCTTCCGGGGGCTTCTCCCCTGGATCCCCACCGGGGGCTTTGCCCCTAGTCCCCACCAGGTGCCCTAAGGCGGGCCCCTGGACCCCATCCGCAAGGCATCGCGCTTCGTGCTTGGTTTCGCCCTGCGCGCGAAAATCTTTGCCCCCCAACATTTTCCTCTGCCTTCAGTTTGCCCCCTCCCCGAGTCTGACATTCTGGCGCCGCCACTGAGCATCATCCCTCTCGTCTAGGCCACCAAGAAACCGCTGCTGGAATCAGAAGCAAGCACGCAGTTATCCGGCTTTAAATCAATTTCACTAGCTACCCATGCGTGCTAGTACAGCTAGTCTTCTGAGGAGCACTTTTATAACTTTCAGACATTGTGAACCATCAATCGAGACATAGACCTGTAAGATCGTTCCATTAAAACCAAGTGCAGATTCCATCCTCTAATACTAAATCTCTTTTTTCTATGCTGTATCCGGCTTGTGAAAAGCTCTTGTAATTGGTCGTGGATGTCTTTAGCAGTTCAAGCACCATCTTTTGACCTTTCTTTATCTTCTTTCTTAGGGCACAATGAGCAAGCATGGTTAGATTCTGTGCCGCATTAGTTTCATTATTTTAATATCGTTATCACAAACTTGCTTCTAACAAGTTTGCAAACTTGCTTCTTCATCATGAGTTTTTAGGGACCTAAAATTAAACACGTGCAGAAAAAAGATGCTTTGACGTAATATTGAATTGATCCAATCTATCCAATAGTTTACAATTTAAGACGGCAGAATTCCCGCCAAAATCATACATGACCAAAGACTAATAACATATCTCACGCTCATGTATGTTTTAATAAAACACGATATGTACTATACAAGAAGCTTACAGTCTCATTTTACAGTTGATTACTGTTGTCCTAACATCTTACTTGAAACTTAGAACCATTGTCTTCAATGATCCTGCAAGGGACTCAAGTCATGTCAATTATGTACTACTATAGGACTAAGCTTGTGGTAGGGAACAAGAAACTGTTCCTTTTGTTTGTTTGTTTGTTTTTCGCACTATATGGTGTCGACAATACAAGAAATATACGCGATGGAAATATAATACTGAAGATCAAATAAACTTCATTGGTAGTCAATAAATTTTAGATGGAACTTATCAATGCGTAAAAAAGGATACCGCATACAGGGAAATGAAAACAAGTGCATATTGCACCTTTTTATGTGAAAAGTATGTAAATGTGGAAAAGATACTTGCAGTGTACATTTCATTTTGAATTATATGAACATCATTCCTGGAACAAAAGAGATTTGTGTTTATAAAAGTGAGAATACATAAAATCATTGATGCAACCAACTTTTGTTTAAAAGTAATAAAAAGTGATTAAAAAGTGATTAAAAACAAGCTGCATCGAAATGAGTACTAATATCAAACATTCAATTAGATATACTGTACATCTCGATAAACTAAAGCAATCCCTCGTCACAGCCACGAAGTAGTTCTAGCAGGTTTACGATACATATCGAGTGTACGGATTTTCAGTTGACACTTCAGCTTCTCTATTCTTTTCCTCCTCAGAGACCATTAATTTGGCTAGATGAAGACTGTCTTTGGACTCTTCATCTGCATCAGTTAGTGCTTTCTTATTCAAACTACTGTTTGTTGTCCCATCACCAGTACCCAAATCCTCATCAGTCGATGGCGTTGAACTCATAGATGACTTTCTACTAGACGAATCGTGTCCGTTAATATCCGTAGAGGATCCTGGATCTTTTGATTCTTCTTTGTCATTCGTCTTTCTTTTTTCAACTCGTTCTGTAGTTACGTAGCGTTCGGTCTCTTCTCCTGTAGATGGTCTCTCAATGTCTGAGTTTTCTTTCCCATCATTTGATTGGTCGTCCTGATTTCGTGCTGTCTTGTCCACTGGTTTGAGATACGTATCGTCAGTGTTTTCATCATTTGCCGTTACCTGTGTATCTGATATCGGTGTGATATAGTAAGCATTTTCACCTTCAGGTATTACATCATACACACTTCCAGATTCACTGATGTTATCCTCTTTGTGGCTCGGGACATAATTAGGATTTGAGTGCATTGAAAGAGGTCCAGGTCTTGAAGGGAGAGGCCGTCTGGCAAACCGCTTGGCCAAAGGAACTCTGAATATCCATATCAGTCCGACAATGATCAAAAGAATTGTGAAGGCAATAGAAGGTACTACCACATATGTTGCTGCGACACCTGTAAAATGTTAAAAAAAAAAAGTACACTTGGTAGATAAGGGAAGGAGTTATCGAGTTCTCCTTATCTGTCATCAAGTTTTCCAACAGTTTTTTAATGTTTAAACTTCATAGAATCTAACTTGACCCAAACACTTGATCGTATTATATCAGTTGGAAAGCTAACAGTGTACATCTTTGATTACTATTGAGTTACGTGGGACAGATTTCGTTTGCTTAGGTTATACAAATTATAAACATACCTGGAGGAGGTGGAACTTGTTTCTTGCTAACTGTTACTGTAAAATTACATGATTTGGTGTTTTCGGATGTGTCTTCAAACCGATATGTGACAACTGTCAAGCCTTGCGTAAATATATCCCCTGGGTTGTGACTTCTTGTAACAGTGACATCCCCGCATGGATTATCATTGACTGAAGGTTCGGTCCAAGAAACAGCGATGCTTTCGATTGAAGCACTTAAGGGAGTTTCTACGTCTTCAGGACACTGGAAATCAAGACATGCTATATGAGAAAATGAAACATGAGCACAATAAATACATCTTTCTGTCGAACCCATCTTTTACAGTTGGAAACTTGTATAGGGCCGCGATGTAAGTCAGCACAGCTGAGATAAGCATTTGTTAAGACATAAGTGGCTGCCTAATTAACAAATATGAAATATTCCAATTCACGACTGAATTTGTTCTTTTGTTCTTGTACGTACTCATTAGGAGAAGGCATGGGTCCGAATAATTGACCTTACGGTTGACAAGATTGTAATGTATACTCAGCCTTTTAAATTTGTTTCAATAAAACCTAATGATGGGTTACTAGAAAACGTTCGAAATACAAAAGCAAGAGCACCAAAAATAATTCTCATTTGCCTCTGTTTAAATGACGTTAGGTAAGTGAGACCGCGTGATTGCCAAGAGCTTACATTGTTGAACATGCAATATTCTGTTATATTAATATATATAGTTCGGCTATCTCTATGTATGTGTGGGGATAGACCATCCAGTTCTAACTCTCCTACATCACAAGTTTTTTTTAAGTGAGAAGAAATTGTGTGTTAAAACAAAATATAGAAAAATATGACAGACATTCTAGTGATAGAGTACAAGGCATATCAGCCAAGGCAGTCGATCTTTACAAATGTACACACATCACGTCCTGTGCATTATATGCAGTTCCCCTTCTAATGTCACATGTTATGAATATCCAAATTTTTGTATTCGTAGATTATGATTTTGAGAGCACGGGTTCTTGATGTCTACTCAGTCTAAGATAAAGAAGAGAGTTTTTGCCAGTGATAACAGGTATAACTCAAGAATTGTTGTGTAAATGCTCAGACAAGATTAATTATCTTTAACGCATAAGACTACCATCGGGAGAGATGATAAATCATAGGTTTGTAGTAGTAATAGAGACCTAGGACATGTGTTACATTTTTCTTGTGGTGAACTGAGTAACGTGGAAAAGTTGGCGTACGTGCCAAGATCTCGTTGGGCAATTTCCTGCAGAAATTAGACGCGTACGACATGGACATATCAAAAACAAATTTATTCCAAAGCATCAGTGGTAACGTTCATGCCGGTCGGAAAGAAACCGTGCAATTTATATATTTCGTATCATCCAACACCCCTACTCCCCCCCCCCCCCCATCGTCCACCCTCTAGCCGTAAATGTAAATATAGAGTTGATGTAGTATGCATAATGCATGTATGGTTCCTTTCAGTCGGCATATGATCTGATATGATGTAAACTTACGTCCAACACACTGTACTCCTGCATCAGTAGTATGGTCGCAATTCTGGTCGTAGGTTCCAATACCAGCACCGATGCAATCTGATATCGTTTTTTCATCTCCTCTGCAATCCACATTGGAGAGAAATATTGGTCCTAGTGAGATACCAAATACAGTTCCCTCTACTGCATTGATTGCACTTCTGTATCCCAACTGATTACATACAACGTTGGCATCCCTCACGTCCCATCCTGTGGCACATATTCTTCCCCACTGCCCAGCGAAGAAAACTTCAACACGGCCAGCATAGCGGTCCCGATTATTGAAATCACTACTAAGCCGTATCTGAAAGCCAGTCCTCCGCGTTGACTGCAAATAAATTTCAAACAGATGAACAAACTTCCATTAGGAAGAGCGAACATGTCAGTTATTTATTTTCCTCTCCCAAGCAGAACATGAGTTTGTTGCATTTTCATTGTGAAACATTTTCAACTGTTTAAAAAAAATGAAAATTACGTACTTTTAAGTAGTAGAATTGACATACTTTAAGTAGAAGCATTGGCGTACGTTTCAATAATAATAAAATAGAATATTGGTTCGTATTGGCAATAGCTTTAGTTGGCATTCACAAACAACACTTTTGGGGAATTTATTTTTCTTTTAAATTCAGCGATAGGGTTAGCAAAATTAAAAGAACATTGTTTCTAGAATCCATGACATCATTGATATCCAAGTGTTGATTGACAGTTCGGGGAAGTGCATTACAAAATGCATTCTGCGTGAAATAAATATGCCGAACATTCTACTGTAACTTTTACAGCAGATAACATCCCCCAGCGGCTCACTCGTAACACGGAGCTGTCTAAATAACAGCTCCCTACTCGTATACTGCGTGTAAGCAACAGGCGCATGTATGGCCAATGGAAACGTCGAATCAACGATTTCGCAACTTTATGAACACCTTGTTTCAATTGTGTTGTTGATCTGCTTTGTCTTAGTTTTCATTGTCCTAAAAAGATCACACTCGTGAAGACCGGTAATTTCTTAGTCCCCCGCCTCCCAACAGTCTAGGCCTAACAGTTCTCCCCAAGTCAGTCAACTTTTCATCCTGTCCTCCTCTCTTTTTTTTTTTTTTTGTCTTTTTTTCATTGTCTCTTTTATTTTTCGACATCGTCCATCGCGTGCACCAGTTTCTGTGGGGGAGGGGGCAGTCTTCCCCCTAATTCCTTAACCCGGTCGGTTACGCCGCTGGACATGTCCTTATCACTGTCAAGATAAAAATCTTCTCGTCCTAGATGTAAAGTGTTAAATTGTACGAGATGTTGAGTAACAATTTCAATTGTTTGTTTTTCCTTACTTAAAGTTAGTCGTCGTTTGTACAAATAAAATGCTGTTGGTCAGATTACGTCATATTTGTGATTATCTGGTACATACATCTCTGAACGTATCATCAAAGGAAGAGATATTTTGTAAACGTTAGTCTCAAAACTACTGTAACTTTTACAATTTCACTAGACGTGGACAACATTTGCGTTACAGTTACAAGTGTAAAGCAAATGTGTATCAGTTTAAACTGATAACACGATAACTAAGTTATCGTATTATCATGAATTCTGGCATTGGCGAATTCTTACTGGATGGATTTTAAAGGGAACTCGGTTTAAACCAAAACCGTTTTCACACATTTTGCCGTTTATTTCTGTATTCTTGACACAATTCCACTAATAAACATAAACTGAAAAGTTTACTTACATTCGCTTCCTTCGCAGACAACTCCAGCATGATTATTTCGGTTACAGCTTCCTCGGGTGAAAGCACAATCAACTAAGGATGTTTCATGTCCATCACAGTCCAGCTGGTCTAGATCAAAAGGTTCGTTGTTGATATTTCCAAATGGAAATAAATTATGAGTAAAATAAACTGCATGTCCGTATCCCAATGAAGCACACACTACACTTGCATCACGGATGTCCCATTGATTACCGCAAACATTGCTCCACCTGCCGTTGAGAAAAATTTGCACTCGTCCTGAAAACATATCTGGTCCATCCAACAGTCTTAAAGAACCTTCACCTAAGGAAACAGATAAACAATTACTTGTTTTTACAAAAAAAATCAATGATACATAATAGGAAATACAGAAGCTCAACCACTTTGTGATTTATCTGATCATCAGTTCCTCAGTAATCAGATAATATTATATCACTCTCAAACTAGCTTTTTTAAGAACCCAAAACTATACTAGTTTTGTGAATTAGCCATGTCATATAAATTGTTAATACGAATATTGATATTTAGTCTACAAGAACAAGTGCACAAGTCCACAAGAACGAACGAAACTAGAAAATAAACTAGTAGACTATGATTTGTGTTAAAATAACGGTATAGTCTCTTTGTGTATAATTCTAATTAAATCGCATAAGAAAACAATTCCTTGTCATAAAATTGAATGTTAAGGCAAGCATTTCGTCATTTGCACATATAGGTGTTTATGTCCTGTAATACTTTTTAAAAGCTTGTCTACAGTGATAATAATTGGTCGACATATTAATATGTACTAATTGGGCAAATTTGCATTACCTTTGGGAATACAGACAACCCCGGCATCTTCAGAGTGCTGACAATTGTGAGAAGTTATATGATCGCACTCTGTTAGTAGCCTTTCATTCCCAAGACAGTTTACATCATCTAGGTGGATGTTGCCAGTGCCCCCTCCGAAGTAGGCTTCGACGGGAGCCGCTAAAGCGCCATTGAATCCAAGCTGGCGACAGACAATGAGCGCATCAACTTCATCCCACATGTCGTCACATACTGTACCCCATGATCCATATAAAAATACTTCTACTCGTCCGGAGGAATTGCTGTTTCCGTTTGTTAACCTTACAGATCCCTCTTCTACATTAAAACGCAGAGAACATATACGACAGAGAAAATGTTATTAATTTTAAAGGAAAATAAGGCGTGATCTTGATTGATTGCAGTACCATGTATGTCTTTAACAAAGAACAGGAGAACATACCATACTCTTTACAGATAACACCGGCATTCTTGTGCTGACCACAGGAAAGACCTTCTGTGTAAAGGCACTCTACCAGGGAGGACTCAGTACCATCGCATGAGACATCACTAAGAATGGTCACGTTTGTTCCTTCGTCAAACAGTGCCCCTTCGGCGGTATCTACCGCTGACTGGAATCCAAGTTGACGACATACAACATCAGCATCGCTTACGTCCCACATTTCATCACATATTGTTCCCCATTGACCTCCCAGGAATAACTCGACTCTACCGGCAGTTAAGTTTCCACCCCAGAGACGAACTTGTCCTTCGTATGGTGGCTCTGTGAAATTGTTTTAATTCAGCATGCGTTAATGTTTGAAACTGTCTGGTAAGACTCTTAATATGAATTACTTAAACTATTTCAGTGTAAATAACGTTACTATGAAGCCATTAAATCATGGACATAAGTCGTGTTACTATCTGCGTATTTAAATTAAGACTCTAATTGCTTTATTTGCATGAGCTTTTCTAAATCTCGGACAAGATGCCAAAGGTAAGTGACTAACATGTAAATAATTCAAACGAATGCACTCATGGAACAATTCAACGAAACATAATGGGAGGTATTTAATCTTTTATAAGACCATCGTATTATAAATTCAAACCTATATTTCAGATAAGGGCATGTGTTTGCATTACTATGTGAGGTCAAGTTTACCTTTAATTTGTAATACATGTCTTTAAACATCTTATCATGACTATAACAGAAAATGTCATCTCAGAAAACTTTTGAAAAAGCTTAGGTTAGGCTATGGTTTGCACAGTTATATTAAAGTCGATTTTTTTTTGTTGCTTAATCAAATATCAACTGGGGTGGTGATCCTATTAAAACTTCTTCTGTAATGCAAATAGAGGTCTATATAATAGTACGTTCATTCACACCATACCTTTAGGAAGGCAAACAACCCCGGCATCGTCAATATGTTCACAATTGTGAAAAGTCGAGTAACCACACTCAGTGAGAGATGTTTCAATTCCAACACACTCTACTTCATCGAGGTGAATAACGCCAGTCCCTTCTCCATAGTAGGCATTAGAGGTGGCTGCTATGGCGCCATCGAAGCCAAGCTGACGACACACAACGAGTGCATCGAGCTGATCCCACTGACCATCACATACTGTACCCCACGTTCCACTAAGAAATACCTCTACTCTTCCGGAAGAGTTGCTCTCCCCGTTTACTAATCTGAGCGATCCTTCCTCTAATTGAAAGAAATAGATCAATAAATGAATGCGTAAGTCCTTGTCATTGGTTAAAGGCATCCGAGGTATGATCACAGAGCCTCCTCCAGTAGTGGTTGGATACCATGTAAAAAGAAAAGATAGTATCAATAAACGAAAGTTGTGCAGACACGTTTTAACCTTCATAGGATGAAAATACGATAAGGAGGTATGCTAGGAATTGTACATACATTTTCAGGTCTACAGCACCGTCAAATTGTTCGTCATAGTCATTAAGACAAATTCAAGCTACATTTACAGGAAGCTACACAGACAACCCTGAATAAGGCCAATGTGAATGATTGGAAAGAGTTTCAAAATCACATACCGTGTTCTCTACAGATAACACCTGCCGTCTGGAGGGGACCACATGAGCCACCGTCTGTGAAAGCACACTCTACCAGGAAGCGTTCGGTGCCAGTCGCATGACACTTCACTAAGAAATACAGGATTTGATCCCTCATCAAAAAGTGCCCCTTCGGCGGTATCTACCGCCGACTGAAATCCAAGTTGACGACATACAACATCAGCATCTTTGATGTTCCACATTTCGTTACAAACTGTACCCCATTGACCATCCATGAAAACCTCGACTCTCCCGGCAGTTAGGTTTCCTCCCTCAAGACGAACTTGTCCTTCGAATGGAAAAGCTGAAATTTTCGATAAAATTAAAAATTGAAAATTACTGGCGAGTTCGAGCATAAACAATACTCAATGACATCATTGTATATTCTGAGAAGGTATGTTCTGGAATTTTTCATAAATAATTGGCCTGTGCTGTAAAATTACTGAAAGATTGCGTCATGATCATGTAATAAGTAGATGGTTTAATAGTACCTTCAGGAATACAGACAACGCCGGCATCTTCAGAATGGCCACAATTGTGAGAAGTCGTATGACTGCACTCTGTAATGGATCTTTCATCTCCGAAACACTCTACGTCATCGAGGTGAATATTGCCAATGCCTTCCCCGAAGTAGGCGTTGGAAGTTGCTTCCAAGGCTCCATAAAATCCAAGCTGGCGACAAACAACAAGTGCATCATCTTCATCCCATTCATCGTCACATACTGTACCCCAAGCTCCGTTTAAAAACACTTCTACTCGTCCCGAGAAACTGCTGTCACCATCTGCTAATCTTATCGATCCATCGTCTAATTGAAAAGTAATGGAGAAATCTATAAAGTGTGTAGTCATTTAAAGGTAACACAATATCTCAGCGTTTTCTTTGGAAAATGAAAGATGTGCATGTACATACACTACAACTATATGCGCACTGAAGTCAATGTTTTTGTTTAGACTGCACCCTTTTAAACGTACTTAAAACTGGCACAGAGTTGTACACACGCTCGAAATATATTGCAATCACCCTCCTGTTGCATTAGCAGTTGGAAATAAATGTGTATATGGTCAGATACGGTGGATCTTAAGAAAGTGCTCAGTGCGGAGGGCAGCACAGGACAAGCTAATGCGAACTGAGTATTTAGAATTGACTTACATTCTCAGACACTGTGGGCACTATAAATGTGTTTCTGTGGAGAAATCTATATTCTTCATGTGCTTGTAGTACTATTCATGTTATGTGAAGCTCAATGGACTGTTTCAAACTATCCAGATAAATTTTGTACTCTTGTCACTGCAGATATTTTACACTGTAACAAAATTTTTTTGAGTGTCTACAGGACGATATCAACTCCGGTCTCTTATTGAGGGCACATTGCTGAGACTTCGGCAACTCATAAATTACGTCGGTGATATTTATGTATTGTTTATATATATATACATATATATATATAGCATACATATATATATAGCATACATATATATACAGCATACATATGTAAATAACATACCATGCTCCCTACAAATAACTCCTGCGTCCTGGCTGTGTCCACATGAGCGGCCGTCGGTATACGGGCACTCAACCAGAAAGTTCTCGGTACCATCACATGAGACATCTCCAAGGTGAATCAGATTTGTTCCCTCATCAAATAATGCCCCTTTAACAACCACAATAGCTGACTGGAACCCAAGTTGACGACATACAACATCAGCATCGTTTATGTCCCACATTTCATTACAAATTGTACCCCATTGACCTCCCAGGAACACCTCGACTCTCCCGGCTGTTATGTTTCCACCGCGAAGACGAACTTGTCCTTCGTATAGGAGGAAGTAAGATAAAGTAAAACCAAAATGACTGATCAGAATTTGAACGAACAAGAAGTAGTCAAAGTGTTGAAGAAATACCAAACATGTTTGACCTAAGCTTGCCAACATTTACAGTAATAAATAAGTAACATGATTCCCTCGTTCCTATGTGAACCCCTAAAAAATGTAAGACTCCTTCATTCCTTGAACATGGTTTGCTAAATATAATTTAGGGTAGGGATGGCAATTGACTAACATCAGAACAAGTTGTGAAATGGGGAATTCTACCAAACAGTTCCAAGCACGTTCACTGAGGAATAAAATCAAAATGTTATAGCAGAACTTTTTTTCTCTCTCAAGTATTTGCAATTTCACTAACGTTATCATAAATATAACACATTGTGGACATTAAGTTGCCATGTTAATCCTTATCAAGGTTTAAAGTTAATCGCCTGTACATATTTAAGGTTTGGCAGTTAACGCCCAAAGTAACCAGATACGGGCACACACGCGTGTATGGACGCATTTTCCCCTACATTAAGTAACAGAACACATCTGCACTAAAGACCACTCCACCACTGGGGTACCCATAGTCTGCCGTCACTGACCTACTCCATTGCAACCGTTTTGCTGTAGGACTACAGTACAGTATATAGTTCCACTATGTGACTTTGGGCCATCTAAGCCCGAACTGACGATCGAGATAAAAATGCCATCTTGATTTATGAATAATGAGGAGGTATGTTCACATTACCTTCTGATACTTCAATGCAAACAACCCCGGCATCTTCAGAGTGTTGACAATTGTGAGAAGTCATGTGAAAACACTCTGTTAATGACATTTCGGTTCCAACACACTCTACGTCGTCTAGGTGAATATCACCAGTGCCTTCTCCAAAGTATGCATCGGAGGTAGCTGCCAAGGCTCCAAGGGATCCAAGTTGTCGACACACTACGAGTGCGTCAGCGTCACCCCATAAATCGTCACATACTGTACCCCACGTGCCATTCAGAAACACTTCTACTCTTCCTGAGAAGCTGTTGTCCCCATCTACTAATCTTATCGAACCTTCCTCTACTTGAAAAGAAGTAATTGATGAAGAACGTAATAAATTAAATTTCAAGTGAACTTTCAAATAAATTAATGAAAGCATTTTTTGCACATCAGCCTCCCAAAATCAATGTGAAATCGTTTTGTTTTTCATTAGCAGATATGATCCATTACCCTTACATTATACAAATGTTACATTAGTAACATGAATAAACAATCTTTTGCATAAGATGTGATGTATGCAATTTGTACTTAAAGATAGATACTCATCTACCCAGACAGTTTTCTCCTACTAGGCTATTTCAAGCCCCACCTACGACTGTCTTTAGCTTCTCCTTTTGCAGACCCAAAACTACTTTCTCACTGGACGAACATCCTGCTGAGCATACACTGTAAAAATGTCTGTAAATTTACAGACCGGAAAACAAAAATATAAATAAGAATTACAGAAATTGTGTGGTAACTATTCACCAAAACATTTCTGTATTCCTTTCGTACTTCTTCATTTTATTTTCTGTAAATTTACATTTTACAATTTACATATTTAACAGTGTGCAAGACCTTTCATGTAATCGGTTCACTCCCTGTATATGATATATTATGGAATATGAGTAATGTGCTAAAAATGACATTTTTAATTTTGTAACTTTGATGTCAACCTAAAGAGCAGTCATCAATTGAGAATTTCATTTCTTCTAGGCAAATGTCATACTGAGGTGATATGATGCCTATGACTTTGAGACGTTGAGACAATAATTTGTGTGTCAAACAGTTATGAATGCTCTACAAATTTAAGACCAAGTTCTTACCGAGCAATAACCTTAGAGTGTCTTAGTTGCCAAACAGTGTGTATTAACTGGTGTTTTTCAATGGAGTCAGCAAAATTTAATGTGCATAAGATTTTTTGTACTTCACTTAAAATGTGTCTTTATCAAAACAAGTTTGTATAATACGCTCAATGGATACGTGTCCTATTTTGATGGGATTTTTAAAGCTTTTCAACATATCTCACAAAGTTTTAGTGACGGTCTGCCAGCAAACCATATATCCCTGGTAGTGTCGAAAAATTTTGTAGGTACGGAAAAAGTTCGAACGTAATATATATATTGGGAAACACATATTGCTACGTAAAATATGTTACCAAATGAAAGATACTTGGGGTATAGGTTTCTTTAGTGTTACAACTCAAGTCAGTGACTGTTGTGAAAAAGGAAATGATAAATTTTTTCGATAACTTGACCGAATTGTACTAGTGCACTTTCATCTACCTATTACCCAGCAGCTCGGAGAAGTAAATATTTCATTTCACTCTGGTAAAGAAAGTAGCTGTTATTTCACGTTACCTCGAGTAAACACAGCTTACATTAACAAGATATAGATGATACGAATTTTTGCAACTGTGCACTTGCAACTATTCATCGATATGTTATTAAAGGCTACAGCTAATTATTTTTCAGTACTATACGGTAGTATTTCATTAGATGAGTCACGCAATAACACTGACTCACGTCTAGCTCATCCAAAAAGGCAGGTTTGAGCCTGGTTTCCACATTTTTAGGTGAAGCCGAACTTTTACCTTTTCAAAAAACACATGCCTTTCAGATTTGACTAACATTTTCCCGTAATGACAAAAATGTCCAGGAATTCGAATAAACCAGTATATATAAAATTTCGTCAGTACATAAACCTTTCCTACACCAGAATCAATATTTGTGTAAAAATAATGTATGAACAGGGAGAAATAACACAAAACAACATTTTCGTTTGGTACATTGATGTATGCTACACGACCATCTAGTTGGAATGTACCTACTTGAGTTTCAATGTTAAATTGGTGGTCATAACCGTAAGTGCATGACAATATTAGTATATATATCTGATCACTATAAATCATTTCTTCTTTGATGCAAGTTACTTCAACGGGGTCTTAGAGGAACAAAAAAAAAACATACCGTACGCTCTGCAGACAACACCTGCACTCTGGAGCAGACCGCATGAAAGACCGTCTGTATAGTTACACTCTAACAGGAGTGACTCGGTCCCATCGCATGAGACATCACTAAGAAGGATCTCACTTGTTCCCTCGTCAAACAGTGCCCCTTCGGGGGCATCTATAGCTGACTGGAGGCCAAGTTGACGACATACAACATTAGCATCGTTTATGTCCCACATTTCATCACAAATCGTACCCCACTGACCTCCCAGGAATACCTCGACTGTACCAGCAGTTACGTTGCCACCTTCAAGACGGACTTGTCCTTCGTATGGTGGAGCTGCAATGTTTATTCATGAAAGATAAAAATTGAAAATGGCGGTAACAATTCCACCATAAAATTATCAAATTACTTAAGGATTAACAGGAAGAATTTTACGATGAAATCATTTGATCTTTGACCTAAGTCTTCCTTTACGTTATATGCAAAAAGATTACAACTTTGATTCGTCGGTCCTATTAAATTCTGTTACAATATGCAAGACTCTCGTATTCCTTGAACAACATGAAATCAGGGCATTAACTTAAGCTGGCGTAGACAATTGGCAAATATCACATATTGAACAATGAATGGTACTCCTTCTTTAAACATTTAACGTTTAAAGAGTAAGATCTAGCATTCCAACTGATTTAAGGTCAACCTGATAATAATAAATAAATCCCATAATCACAATGGAGATCTTGTTAAAGGCTGTATTGCATCACCCTATATTTTTACCTCCCTGAAAGGAAAATTCTCAACTGGTTCTAAGTTACAGTACTCTTAGATTGCCAGCAAATTCGAAAGATGCAGAGCAGCTCGTATTACACAGCGTACACAGGGATCCATTGTTTTGATTACACATGTGGAGGAATGTAAGACAGGCTAAGGGAGGGACTAGAGGTAGGTGGTTGGGAGAATTGAAACTGTCTGGGGTGATGCATTACAGCCTTTAACATTTTTTTTTATGGGAAGTTCCATCATCCATTCACAAACCCAGAAAGTTCCTTTCCTAATCTACATAGGTTATGTAAAGAGCGAACACTACCTTCGGGAATACAAACAACGCCAGCATCTTCAGAGTGGTCACAGTCGTGACCCGTAGTATGACTGCACTGTATTAGCGCCCGCTCATTTCCAGCACACTCTACATTATCAAGGTGAATACTGCCCGTGCCTTCTCCAAAGAAGGCATCAGAGGTAGGTTCCAAGGCTCCATCGAATCCAAGTTGGCGACAAACAACGAGCGCATCAACGTTATCCCAAAAATCATCACATACTGTACCCCAAGCTCCATTTAAAAACACCTCTACTCGTCCTGAAGAGATGATGTTTCCATTGACTAATCTAATCGATCCTTCTGCTACTTGAAGAGAGAAACATTTGGTGAACTGAATATGTAACAAATTATTATACAACACAAATTTATACTGATTTCTTTCAAATGAATGAGAAAAAAAGCATGTTCAGCCACCTAGCCTATGAAATGTCACAGTTCGTATTTTATATTATATAGCGATTTATTAATTCCTCTATATCTGACTGTAGGAGTGATGGCCACATGTCCTGCCTGACTCTGAGCTATCATCGCGGTTATGGCTTCAAGAGTGTGCTAATGCGTACTAACCCACGGCAACGAGTCACTGCAATGAGTTATTGCATTACGGTACGTGCTGCGACCAAATGACAAAATCTCACAAGTATTCCATTAACGAAATGAAGAGAAAAATGAAACTCATTGCCAATCTAGAAGAAAGGATGGAAGAACTGGAACAATATACAAGGAATTCGAAGGAAAACATTAGAAAAATCACAGATTATGGGCTCGCGCAGTCTTCAGAAATGGAAGCTTTAAGTAATGAAAATACCCCAAAGAAAGAATCACCCTTTTATTCAAAAACAGGCGAAAGTTGAGGGCTACAATTGCTTAGTACTTGTCACTTCTCGACTGGGTTGAGGCCTTTCTAGCAGGAAGTCGCCATCTGCCTGACTCAGAATTACTATACTATGTCCTGACAGAAATGTTTCAGAAATGCAGTCCTAGTTTTTCATAACCATGCATCCCCAAAAGTTATAGTTCTCTTATGTACCAACCACAAAACACACGTATAAAGCAACGGTCGACCAATCACTGATCTCTTTATTCTATGCGATCTCATGCATTGACGTAAAACGCGACAACTCACACCGTGGCAGTCTGGTATGGTAACGATAACACGTGATATTTTTAAGCTGTGCCAGAGTCAATCAGTGTAAAATCGATCTTTTTGCAACACCTATTAAATAGAAGTGTTTGATAATAATAACAGCAATGATATCTATCAGAGCGTGGTACTCGTAAGGTAAGTCTAAAGTAGTATAATCCTGACTTAAAGACAAGAAGTCTACTAAAGTTGTTGTGATGTCACTGCCAAATGAGCTTTCCTCTTTGGTCTTCGTATAACATAACATAGGTAATCAAAGTAAAGAACTTGAGGATAGGTAACTCTTGAGTGAAAGCTGAATTTACGAAATTTTCAAAGCATCAACTATTGAAGTGACTCAGCACTAGAATTTTTCATAAGCATTGTCACTTACGAACCTATTGTCAAATGACGACTGCAAAAAAGAATCACGCAACCATGATACAGCGATACCAATGATACCAATACGAGGTGTCATTCGATCTGCTTGAGCAGATAACTTACAGTTTCTAAACTCCAGTACTTGACTGTTACAAGATTTGAAAGAAATACACCTCTGTACTTGCTTGGGGGACCGAAGCTAGTGGAAAAAGTCTAGAATTGAACAAGTGTGTCCTTGATATGTATGTATGTATGTATGTATGTATGTATGTATATATATATATATATATATATATATATATATATATATACATATACATATACATATACATACACACACACACATACATACATACATACATACATACATACATACATACATACATACATACATACATACATACATACATACATACATACATACATACATACATACATACATACATACATACATACATACATACATACATATATATATATATATATATTGCATTAGATACCAAGGATAGCAAGGACACCCTCTAAATTATATACAAGAGTCATTCAATACAATTCATTTAACTTTCTTTCACCCTCTGACTAGACAAACTTGGATCTTTCGTGTAGTTGTATGAATAACATGAATCATAAATCAAACATAAATCAGCTTGTAATTAATTATCAATAAACCCAGAATGACCACAGCAAGTGAGCGGAGTTCATCCACAATTCGGTTAAATTGAACTATTTTTTTCAGAAACTAATTCTACCATGAGATACTGCTTGGAAGTATGATAAGTTTTTGAATTGGAACACGTGCAATTTGTACTGCAATTTGTAACTGATATCACCTGTTAGAGATAAACGAAGTTGAAAATAGAACAAATTATCTGCAACAACAATGATTTTCATCATAAGCAATTGAAGAAGTAAGGTTGACAACGAGAAAGGTATGGGTCGGAGATCTTTAGTGCAAATATGAGGATGAACTTTTTGCTGAAGAATAACAGAGGTTGAAGTTTGGTGACATCCGCCCCAATTCTGCAACACTGAAACAACATTTCTGTAGGTAACAAAGAAAGGAAGAATAAGTGTGGTGTTCAAAGTAAGTGAAATACATTTTCAAGTGATTTGGAGAGAAGTTGGTTCAGATTGCCAACCACTTCAAGATATTTGTGCCTGCGTAATGCAAAGGATTAAACAATGTTAAAGGTAACCCATGGCAGCACTGTAACAGCGATTATCATTCAAATAAACCTTGAACTTCAAAGCTAGTATGTCATCCAACTCTCTGTGAAGCTTGTGTATATATTTATGGTGAATAATCTGCCTACCTTGTCCTCTTGCAAAATGGAGACTGGATATCATTAAGAGTAATAGGAAGAAGCACTGGGCACACAATCTCGCGAAAAAAGTTTCCATGGCAAAGTTAAAACAACAAATTTCGGTGTAAGCAAACAGTAACAGCTTTCAACTACACAATACCAACATTTCAATAGCTTCGACTGACCAAATCCTTCGGAGCAAAGAAAGTGTACTAATCAATTGTCTTCGGTGCTTCTATATTTGCCGCAGAAACCCAAGTTCAAGGGTTTTATAGTTTTCAAATGTACATCTTTACACTGAATTAGTGTACATGCCTACGCGTACTTTACAATCAGTGGCCTGTAACAGCCATTGTTGATATTTCGTGCTAGGTGGTTCCAAAAGCTTTCAGTTTCGTCCTGCCAGGCTGCACTTGAAAGAGTCGTTCCGTGTTGTTATGACCAGAGCAGTACCCACACATTGTTCCTTTCAGTGGTGATAACTTTCTTGTGACGCTTTGGCTACTTCCGGTGTGTATTTCAACTCACCATGCAGTTTGTGATAATGTAGTGTACTCAGCGTACCAAGAACTGATCACCTAATGAACACTTGGATCGTAAAAGTATAAAAACATAAGTCAAGTAAATGTCACTTTATAGTAATTTTTATTAAGGTTAAGGAGGTTGTTCCTTATCCAAGTTCATTTTATGGAATTTTGTTTTGCTCAGAGTGATCGGTTTCTTGGGAATAAATAATTAAGGGTGGCAGTGACACAATAAATGAATGCTTGTTACTGAATCGTAAATCTTTTCACGGAATATTAAAGTACTGTTCTTAGCAAATTCATTATTAAAAGCACTAACAAAGACTTAAAAGGTTATCTTTGCCATAAACATTGTGATTGATAATTTCTTTCATTCATGTCAATATTATAGATAAATTTTAAATCATGCTCGTTAGCTGAAATGCTGACTGTTGGAGGCTTCACATTGTGAGTAAAATAATTTCTTGGAAGAAAAAAACTAATAAAACTGCAAATATGTGTTTGTGGTGTTATTTGAAGTGTTTGCGTCGTATATGGTGCTTTATTTGGAATCGCATATCGCCTACATTGATTCACTTGAAGTGATTGACTCAAGATAATGATATACTTAAGACATTCGCAGTATGCAATTTTTACTTGGTATGAGCCACATTTAAACTATTAAATTTAACCCTCCTCATTACAATAGTGTGGCAGAAGCCAATGCAATCAGGACGAAAATAATATTAAGGGGGACCGGTCGGAAACAGCATTTCCAGATACTCTAGTATGTATTTACCCAGCCGTTTTGAATTACGCTTCCCCTTTCATTAGAAATCTCGGAGGAACTGGCATATATTGAGAAGCTAGCATTGGATGTATGTCGTTAACGTAAAATAATACATATGCAGTAGTAGAGAACAGGGTGACAAAGTGGATATCAAGTAATAGCTTACGATACATTCATTGTCCGTTATGAAGGCGAATCATAAATATGTACACAAAAAGTATTGATCAGGATACCAAATAGCTGCTGCAAAGGTCACGGGAAAACAAATTACGTAGGTAAGGAATTTAGATTAAATGAAAACCGGTTGCACAGTCGTCCATTGGTAGGCTACTGATACTTCAAATACAGTTTACCAACAAGGAGACACCCTTCGGAGGTACAATAAACTCACGTTCATCAGACTATCAAGTTTTTACTAATATAGTTTTTATTCACTCGCAAGAGGCCATGTTGTCGCGAAACTATGTGTGAATCGTGATGCCACATACGCACCTCTAACAGGTCAAGGCTGGTGCATGTAATACGGCATACATTTCCGAAATGGCGACACCCTGTACAACAATTTGGAAGCTATGTTTGGAAGGAATTAAAATAACACCATTACTTTTGTAACTGTTGGTAAATAGATGCACATTAAGTTTTGGTTGAAACTGAAACATCCACTACGGTTCCTCTTTAAGTGACAGTAAACTGCAGTTACCCACTGTCTACAGGGACGTAGTTGTTTATTTATTGTTACATGTTTATTTCGGGGTGGGGTCGACTCATCGTCCCCATTCTTAATCGCAGTCCTGGGTAAAGGAGTTTAAGTGAGGGGTCTCCTTCTCTCAGGGCTTAAGCCAGGATTTCATATCAGAGAGTTAACAGATACCCGGCATGAGGAGAGGTGTAGGTAGATAGGGCATCCAACTCCCCTTTGCCTAAGGACGGGTCATTTTTGCCCTTCTTAGTTTGCCCAGTCATATTGCAAAACTGACGTTTTTGACACCTGCACCATGAACATAAATTTAAGGTTACGTGATGAAAAAGCATCTGAGGGGGGCTGGGTGTTTGTCAAGACTATCGAAGCGAAGCGCCACCATCACTTGGCGAGGAAGTGTAAGGAACATTTGTTTTTCAAACCATCCAGATGCCCGGAAACGGCACTTCGTGGGCTGCATGACTCAGGCTTGAAATAGAGATACAAAGGCGTGCCATTAAGAATCAATTAATGAGATAAAAATCAATGTATGAAAAATGGTAATACGTATAAGATGGGTAAACATGATACAGGAATCATAATGAAGTATGCAGTCTGTCTCATGTATTCTTGGAACAGAGTTTGCAAATGTTGGGGGGGGGGTAGCTGAACATACCCTTAGCCCCCACTTAAATAAAAAAAGAATTAAGAATTCTGGGTATTCGTTTGAGGATAGACGCAACACCCGATTGGAAATTTTGTAAGGGTAAAACATGAGCTTCTTGCATGCAAGTAGTAAGAAAAAAAATCAACTTTTTGTGAAAAACTGAAAATGACGTGCTTTTAATTAGTAGAATTGATATACTTTTAAATAAAAATATGACAGAATATTGGTTCGTTTTGGCAATAGCCTTTGTTGGCATTGACAATCAAGATATTTTTTTTGGGGGGGGGGACGATCCATCTCTTTGTTTTTAATTCAGCGTTGGAAAGAGTAAAGGAACATTGTTTCCAGAATCTACGTCGTCTTTAATTATCCAAGGTTATGATTGACTGTTCGGAGAGGCCTATTTCCAATGCGTACTGCTTGAAACAGATATGCGGACCTGATGGATGCCATCCCCTAGTAGCATACTACGTATAAGCAACAGGCGTATGTACACTCACAAAAACGTAAAGTAAAATAAGAACTCCATAACTTTTTGGTAAAATTTTACACACAGTTAATGTAAGTCTTACATTATGATATCACATTTTTACTAAAATGTAGTAAAATTTACCAAAATTATGTAAAATTTACAAACACTGCTTACATTAATTTTACATAAAATTTATTTTATAAAATGTAGGTAAATAATTCTCCGAGTGTATGGCCAATCGAAACTTCGAATCAACGATTTCACACCTTTATGAACACCGTGTTTCAATTGCGCTGTTAATCTGTTTCGTCTTAGTTTTCAATATCATAAAAAGATCACACTTGTGCAGTTTAAGTTCCCCCACCCCCACTCCGTCAACTGACCACCCCTTCTGCTCGTTTTCCTTTTTGCTCTCCTTTCTTTTTCAACATCATCTATCACGTCCCCAAAGTTTCTATGGGGGGTTCGCACTTTGCTCCTGTCCTGCCTCGATGGCCACGCCACTGCATGCCATTTTGTGGTATTTAACTGGATCTTGATGAGGCAGTTGAAATTAATGTCTAATCATATCCAAATGAATAGTAGTAATTACTTTTACTTAGCATTTTCTCAATGTATTGAAAGTTTCAAACATTTCCAAATCGTAAATGTGAAATAATGTATTCAGCTAATTCCTAGGTTAAATGCAAGAAAAACATCTAGAAACGTCCGGTAATATTGTGGTACGTTTGGTTATATGGCATCTTCACTTACATAATTTCTCTTTTGTACGGTTTCAAAACAGATAATCATATGGAAGATGTAGGAGTAAACTGACGTTTCAACACAGGCGACAGAAGATATTATAATCTATTTACGTTCACTCCCTTCCCTTATCATTTTCAGACATCGTTAAAACACAAGAGAAGTTTTGCAAGCACTTTGAGGTTTCATTTTGCAAACGAAGATCATTATTCTCCCAATAGGATGGTGAATTGTCAACATCTCGGTTTGAATAGTGTCTATTGTCGAGAGTGACCTTTATTCAGATTCATCATTGATGAGTTAAAGATATCAGAGTAAAGCCCATGCAGTACTTCACATTTTATGATAACTTCTAAGGTGACTTGCTTCAATTACAAAATTGACTGATGACGTGTTCAAAACGCTCGTAATTTATCCTCTACTCAATTCCGAATATCTTTAAGGATGTACAGTTACATCAATGCGTATTAAGTATCCCTCTCCCACTTCTCTAAACTAAGTTCGTTACTTTCAGTCTGAGAAGCATTTTCCGAGACAACATTTGACCAAGTGAACTCTAATTTCTAATTGCATATCCGAAATCTCGATACGTTTTTAAAACCTCTTGGAAAGCTTATCCCGTGATATTAAAAGTTCATACCATCTGCGTAAAATAAAATCTGATAATGATGAAATTCTGACTATGATGTGTTCTTGACCAATTTTAAACATATGAGCCGTATAGCAATAAATAAATAATAAAAAAAAACTCTGGCATTCTCTCTCACTCTATGTTATGGATCAGCTTGAGTGTTGAACATAATTCCAGAGCATTTTGTTTTGCTTGCAACAGAAAACCTTGACTTGAGCAGAATGAGATTTAGGAAAGAACCTATAAATAAAACGAATCAACGTCTCAAAGTTCTCCAGATCAACATGAAGTAGACAAAAGATATATGACAGACAATTAACCGAAGGTGCAGCAGTAGCAGTACATTTAGCATACAACTTGATCGATTACTGAAGTTCCTTGCAAAAAAAAAGGAAGAAAAACAAACAGCCAGGCTTCGTGGCATAGAAATAGAGACACCACAATTTATTGGCACCTCACACGCTTAGGATTGTCTGGTCATTGACAACTGTCTATTCATTGGTCATCTGCATAACTTTTTTTGTTTATATTTCTTTTATTCCATTTTGCATTTCTCTTCACCAGCAGCCTCACCTCAATCGTCATCAATCGATGGAGTCGAACTCAGGGATAACTTTCTACTGGATTAATCGTTCTCTTTATTATCCGTCGAGGACCTCTGACACCCCTGTCCCCAAACCCCTCCAGGAAGGGGTCCTTCAGTATCTGAGTTTTAATTCAGATAGTTTGATTGGTCCTTAATCGTCATCAATCGATGGAGTCGAACTCAGAGATGACTTTCTACTCGATAAATCGTTCTTTTTATTATCCGTCGAGGATCTCTGACCCCCGGCAAAGGGTCTTTCAGTGTCTGAGTTTTCTTTCGCATCATTTGATTGGTCGTCCTGATTTGGTGTTTTCTTGTTCTTTTGTTTGAGATGAGAATCGTCAGTGTTTTCATCATTTGCCGTTACCCGTGTATCTGATATCGGTGTGATATAGTAAGCATTTTCACCTTCAGGTATGACATCATACACACTTCCGGATTCACTGATGTCACCCTCTTTGTGGTTTGGGACATAATTAGGATTTGAGTGCACTGAAAGAGGTCCAGGTCTTGCCGGGAGAGGCCGTCTGGCAAACCGTCTGGCCAGAGGAACTCGGAATATCCATATTAAGCCGATGACAATCAGTAGGATTGCAATGGCACATGAAGGTACCACCAAGAATATTATTCCTGCATAATAAATAAAATACATTTTCAATTCTCTTCTAATGTATAATAGTTATGTGTATTATGAAATTCGAATAAAAATGTTTGTTATACATGCAATGATCATTGCAGTAGATATTTACTTAACATGATGGTTTGCGTTTGTGTTGCACCATCTCATTTCCGCCAAATAATAATTTGGAATCGGATTTTAGTAATTTTGTTGAACTTGTTTTACATTTGAGTTGCTTTCATTTTCTGTTAATAATGTATTTAGGTGCCCTCTACACAAGCTGCTCCAATTGATTTCAAACGTTTGAATAAACACACTCTTTCAGATAAATAAAAAAGACTAATGTTTGTTGTTAATAACAGCAGTTAAAGACAACCGATCATCTCATGAATGGTGTGGACGACCGAACATAGTGTTGCACTTGCATTTACAAGTCAACTGTTAGTGACAAATCCATCCACTCGCAGTGAAAAATATGAGTAAGTAAAATGCGGAAGTGACGTATGGAATTCTGAGACGATCGTGTGTTTTAAAATAAGTAACAAAAGAAGTCCGTATAGTTCTTACATTAATTTGCAACTACTGACATACCTGAAGTAGATGTATCATTTGTCACCGTTATTGTGAAGTTACATGATGCCTTGTTTCCAGATGTGTCTTCAAACATATAAGTGACAACTGTCAATCCTTCCTTAAAGACATCCCCTGGGTTATGACTTCTTGTAACGGTGACATCGCCACATGGATTGTCATCCACTAAGGGTTCGGTCCAAGCAATACTTATCCTGTCGACTGAACCGCTGACGGGAGAGTCTATATCTCCAGGACATTGGATATCAAGACATTCTGTATCGGAGAATGGAACGTAAATACAGTTTTATCAGTAAATTTAGGTCTATCCATCAGATCCTTAGCTGAGGAGGAAATAGCAACACTGCACAGAATTGGCAGATACTGGGGAAAATTCAAATAGTGCTAAAAAGACTTAAATACATTGTCAGTCACCAGAAACTGTCACTTGCTGGCCGATTTTGTCATTTTTTTTTCTGACTCATCAGATGAAGTGCGTGATTTCGAACCGTTACTCTTGACCACAAACATCATGTACCATTTGAAACAGATTTGGGTCTGGTGTTACTTGGTTTATTTTCTGAATGATTTTGCACTTTGGCAGAAGGGTATCAGTTAAATACATGGATGCACAACTGGTGGTACTTATAAACCAGCACTTTGTTCAACTTGAGACCATCAATGTATGGAAATATATATCTATGTCCTTTTCTGTACATAGTTTGTGGTTCTACTTAGACTTTATGATCATTGACATGTCGTGACATATCTTGTTAACTTACTTCCAACACACTGTACCCCCTGCGTAAGTACTGTGGTCGCAACTCTGATCGGAGGTTCCAATGCCAGCACCGATGCAATCATTGATATTTTCTTCATCTCCTCTGCAATCCACATTCGCCAGAAATATTGGTCCTAGTGCGACACCAAATATCGCTCCCGTTACTTCGGCGATTGCATTTCCGTATCCCAACTGATTACATACAACGTTAGCATCTTCTCGATCCCATCCCGTAGCACATATCGTTCCCCACTGCCCAGCAAAGAAGACTTCAACACGACCAGCGAATCTGTCACGATGTTGGAAATCACTCGCAATCCGTAACTGAAGTCCTTCTTGGTTGCTTACTGTTATCAAGCAAAAATAAATAATCAGTTTAAGCAGGTTATCTGTACACTACATCTGGCTTCTCTCTAATACACCATTTTGTAATTGTTCATTCGACACCTGTCAGCATAGGTACGGAATTTTAACCACAAACGTGACAAACGGTATATTAGAAATATACATATAAAACATTTGCAGAGTACCTTGTAAACTACTTAATTAATTAATTTTAATTAATCTACCCAAAGTTCTCCTGACCTCTGAAAACTAGTTCCCTTTATAAAGTTTCCACATCAGATTTGACTGACGGTTTCCATTTTAATCAGCACTTCAGCTGATTATCCAAAAGCCAAGATGATAATGAGAATAATGAAAAATTAGAACAGAATTCCTCACCGTGGCATACTGTAAGATCAATGAGATAAGAATTCCGTCCAAAGTAATATGTGAATTAGGGACATATTTTTATGGAAGTTGACACATTCCTGAAGTGCATCTGATTGTCAATCCAAAGTCTCGTTCTGATAGTTTTGAACTAATATGTTTACACCATACAAATCATGTTTCGTATGTACCTCTACTGTCTACGCTTACCCTTTCATCATCCATGTTATTTCTCCAAATGCTAGATATTTTCACTCGATTAAATGTTATAGCGAATCATCCTGCCGGGGTAATTCCGGCATGGTGATACGAGGTGCTATAATGTTAGTAGTTTACTTAACAAATAACTGACACTCATGATTTCGATAGATCCCACATATAGGATCTCCAACTTGGTAGAGAATTGATAAGTGACCTAATTATCCTATAGGAGTTACGAGCTGAATTATGAAACAAGGATTAATCGATCATGGACTTTCCTTATCTCTCTCCAATATTGCCTTCAAACTTGTCTTTGTAATTGCACTGAGTGGGCCGTGGTAGACATACTTACAAAAGGATAGGTTCGTGTTATTCGTCGTAACAGATATTCACTTTATACATGAAGCCCATGATGCCTGGGCCCTGTTCCACAAAGAGTTAAGACCGATCTTAAGTTTTATCTCTGTAGGTCTTCTACATGATAAATCAAACTTAGATTCAGCGTAACTCTTGGACAAACGGAATCTCTCTAGACGGTGTAATGCTAAAATCGTAGCTTGCATTAGCACATATATAATATTACACATAACCGTTTGCCAAAATAGCATGCATCTCCACTCCGCATCACTCCTAGCATTAAAGGCTGTAATGCATCACCCCAGACAGTTTCAATTCTCCCAACCACCTACCTCTAGTCCCTCCCTCAGCCTGTCTTACATTCCTCCGACATGTGTAATCAAAACAATGGATCCCTGTGTACGCTGTGTAATACGAGTTGCTCTGCATCTTTCGAATTTGCTGGCAATCTAAGAGTACTGTAACTTAAAACCAGTTGAGAATTTTCCTTTCCGGTAAAAATATAGCTTAGGGTGATGCAATACAGCCTTTAAAGCCAATGTCGGGTACCTGTTGTACGCATGTACATATGCTGCCATGTATCTGGTTACACTTTGTTGTGCTGAAGCTCCAAAACGTGGGTGTACAAACACCTCGATCATGAAATTCAGAGATAAGATTTCAGTATCATGTGTTCATTTGTATATCAGCTCTCCTACACCACTCTACACCAACTGCAAAGTTGAGAAAATAAATTTTCAATTTATTTATATTCCGAATGCACAAACTGACGGATCCAGATGCATGACTTTCCGTGTTTGCTGTTGTTACTGTAAAGAATGAAGCAAGCTGCAAAATGGAAAATCACCTGGTTACGACAACATTACAAATGACATTTTAAAAGAGGTCTGTAATTTTATTGTGTTACCTCTATCTCATGTTATAAACTTGTCGTTTTCTTTTGGAGTTGTTCCTAGTGAGTTAAAACTTGCAAAAGTTATCCCTATCCATAAGTATGGAAATGAGAGAGTTACTTCAAATTATCGACCACTTTCTATTCTTCCAGCTTTATTTAAGATTTACGAAAGAATTGTGTACAATAGGCTTTGGAATTTTATTGATAAGAATAATCTCATGTTTAACAGCCAGTATGGTTTTCGTAAAAACCATTCCACTTACATGGCGTCACTCAAGTTTGTTGATGATATTGCATTTAAGTTAGATAATCATGTTAAAACAGCTGCTTTATTCCTGGATTTATCAAAAGCGTTTGATACTATTGACCATCACATTTTACTTAGGAAAATCTATATGCATGGTATAAGGGGTGTAGCTCTAAGCTGGTTTCAAAGCTACTTAAGTGATCGTACACAGTTTGTTAGGTATAAGGGTAAAGACTCTTCTTTTAGGAACATAAATATAGGAGTACCACAAGGGTCCATTTTAGGACCACTACTATTTCTTCTACATATTTATGACATGAGTCAGACGTCAAACCTCTTGAATTTTATCTTATTTGCCGATGACACAACTATTTATATTCAAGATCCTAGTATGGATAAAGCTGTAGAAACCCTTTCTTTTGAATTTAAGAAAGTGTATGATTGGTTAGCGGCAAACAAATTATCTTTAAGTGTTATTAAAACCAAGCTTATGATATTTGCAAGTCCAAAGAGAGCCGCTCCAGATCAAACGATTACGATTAATGATACGATTATTTCCAGCGTACACAGTACCAAATTTCTGGGAGTTCAAATTGACGATCGGTTATCGTGGAAAGATCATATATGTGGAATTACTAAAAAATTATCTAGAATAGCAGGTCTTTTCGCTAAACTGAAAGAATTCTTGCCAGGTAATACGCTTCTTACCCTTTACAAAACACTCTTTGTTCCACATCTTAACTACAGTATATTACTGTGGGGTGACTCCTCTGATTGCTTACTCAATCAGCTTCGCATTCTGCAAAAGCGAACCTTAAGGCTTATTTGTAATGCCCCTTTCTATGAGCACTCAAAGCCTCTCTTTTTCCAAAACCAAGTTCTTACCTTGAATGATATTTATAAATACCAGTTGGGAATCTTTTTATATAAACACAAACAGAGCAATCTCCCTTCCGACTTCACCTCATTCTTCCAGACTAATAGTGATTTCCACTCTTACTCTACTAGATTCAAAGACAGACTTCTCTTTCCACATACTTGGACTTCTTTAGCTCATTCCCAAGTACGAATTACAGGTGTAAATTTTTGGAACACATTACCCGATCCCATCAAGCAGTCTTGCTCTTTAAACGTGTTTAAGAAAAAACTGAAATATCACCTGCTCGATAAATACGATGAAGGATAGTAGTAGTAGTAGTACTGGTTTTACTGCGTCACTGCATTTTTTGTTTTTTCCTCCCCCCCCCCCCCCCCCCCCTTTTTGGCTTCGTTTGTTAGGTTTTTTTTTCTTTTCTTATCTTCTTTTTTCTTTTCTTTTGGTTAAGAATGTATACAATCACAGACTGTACAGTGCTCTGATAGGGACCAGACTAGAAAAGTGAAAACTTCCTTCTGGCTCCTCTTCCTTTCGTGTAGTATATTTAGGTTTTATTTTTTTGTAACGTATGTCATGTTTTATGCTATACTTGTTTGTATTGCTTTGTTATCATTACCTGCAAAGGAAGGAAATAAACTGAAACTGAAATGAAATTCAACGTAACAATACTGATATCAAGGAATTAAGTGACACACTATTACTTGTAGCATTACTTTGTCGTGACGACTTTAACACACCATAAAAACGAAATACAGTTCACAAATCTTAATTCTAATTTCAAATAATTTCGTGCAGCTTTTGGCTCCTCCCAAAGGTGATCATAGCAGAGCTCTTGGGAGAAGCCGACTTAACTGACGGTGCAGTGACGTGGGAGACATGTCTCAGGAGGAGTATCCCCATCCCTTTGGAAATTTTCTGTATCCGAATGTTGTCAATAAGTGAGTGAGTCTCAAGTGGGCCCTTCATCACTAACATCCTAGCTAAAGTTGTTAGACGATTACGGGAAGCTCCATCATCAGTTGGAGGGCGCGCGAAAACCTTAAAAACCCAACAACTTTAAATCCACATATTGGGCCACGGTCTTCGTCCCTCACCCCTTAAACCGATTTTATGTATGATGAAAAGTATGTGGGATCCCACAACAGGTAGTATATATACGCTAATTACTGTGAATTTTTTTTTCACGAATTCGGGCGCCCACTGAACAAATTCTATTTCCTGTGGTGTTACTTTTATTTTGTTAGCTCTGAACATTTCGTCTAATCATGGACAACTTACACACGCTTGCCTCGCAAACGACCCCAGCGTGGTTCTCCTGTTGACAGCTTCCGCGGTGGAAAGGACATTGTGCTAAGGATCTTTCAGTTCCATCACAGTCTAATTGGTCTCGATCGAATGGTTCGTCGTTGATATTTCCAAATGGAAACAAGTTATGTGTAAAATAAATCGCATCACCGTATTCCAGAGAAGTACATACTACTCTGGCATCCTCGAGATCCCATTGGTTAGCGCAGATGTTGTCCCACGTGCCATTGAGAAAAATCTGTACTCGCCCTGAAAATATGTCTGCACCATCCACAAGTCTTACTTGTCCTTCACCTAGCAGAACGAAAGTAAAAAAACAGTACCATGTCATTCTTCCATCTTTGTTGTAGTACTCAGACTGATGGATTTAAAAAGATCAACGATTATACAGAATACCCGTATTATACACCTCTTTATGCTATCATTTTTTTAAACGTAAGTTCAACTTAGTGGTTTACGTAAGTTAGCGTTGAACGTTCACTACTGAAATTACAACGTAGGCAAACGTTCACCTCCGTAAATGTAGGCACAAACCCTGCCTCGTTCTGGGAAAAATGGCGCTCTAGTGTTATTATGATCAGTGTAGTGCAGGAGCTAACAAAAACTAAAACTAACTAACAAAAAAAAAAACTACATGTATATAGTTCTGGGCAGATCTGTTCCATGACAATTTTCATATGATAAAAGAAATGACAAACTGAAGGAATGCTACTCCATTGTTATTAAGTTTACTTGGAAGTTATCTACAGGGACGTGTATTGATAAACTTTGTGTCGCTGGCGTTCCTGGTTTTGGCCTAGGTTGCGCCGGATATACTTGTGCTAAGCTGAAAACTATTGGATCAGGATGTATTGCCTTTGCTGTTACAGAGGGGACAGAATTCAAAATAGGTCTACAAATGAATATTTCACGAAAAAAAAAGGAAATATTAAAATCCTTACTGACTTAAAAAGAGAATTCACTTCAATTCTAGCACAACATGTATCACCCTTTTTCATCGATACCAACCAACATAAGCACCCTTAAACCTCTCAACTAGGACGGAAATCACAGTCATCAATTTGATCTTATCAGAAATCACACTCAAGACCAGCTTCGCACACACCCACCCTGATGTCACTCTTACCTTTAAGATAGAACAGCCCCTGTCACCTTGAAGAAAATTTCAGAAAATTTTCTTATCTTCGCCCCCTCTGGAAAAAAATCCCAGTAACTTCTTAAATGTTATAATAAAATACCAGATTAAATTGGCATATCCCGGGAAATAATGCATGCACACGCATTAAACTTAATAAACTTAATAAAGGCAAATCTTGTCGAGTTAGGGCCTTCTACGCAAGAGCCAAAAAAAGGAAAGAAGACAAAATACCCAAATACAAACACGTGCAAACAGTATACTACCCACCTTCTTCAAAAACGAATTGAAGTTACCCTATCCCCCTCCCCCTTCCAAAGAAGTTACACCTATTCCAGCAAGGACACGCAAACAATCGGGAAATGCAAAAGAAAAGAATTACATTCCGACGTCCAATAAATAATATTTGACGGCTCCCTTAGAAAGAATTATGACTGAAGAATTAAGACTGGACGAAGGACAACTAAGAGCATTAGTTTTTAAACTATTCAAGAAATTGGGACTATTTACTCTGACAGTACATTTTAATGTTAAAAATTTGACCATAATTTCAAACAGATTCCATTTATTTCTTGTGTTATAGTTACTTCCTAAATTACTACGATATAGTTTTGCAAACTTTAGGGGAAGCAAATGATTCTTGTACTTATACATAAAAATTCCAAGCTCTTACTTATAAATGCCGAAAATACCCAAAAGTACGCAAAGCAATGTAAAACGTATTTAGAGTAAATATGGCAGCACGCTTTTGAGTAATAAAGAGATGGTTAACAATAGAAACTCAACATCAGTTGTTGACTTTTTTATCATTTGTAGAGACATTTTCAATATTGTGGAAGAATTTATTTGAAATTTGCTAATCATCTACAAGTAAAAAATAACAATTCCATGATCCATGTAACGGTAGGTTTTATGTACCTGTAGGAATGCAAACGACACCAGCATCTTCTACATGGGTGCAGTCGTGAATCAAAGGTAGGTGATCGCAATCTCTAAGCGACGTTTCATCGCCATCACATGCTACCTCATCAAGGAGAATGTAGCCAGTACCTACTCCGAAGTAGGAATTGGAGGTAGCTTCCACGACGCCCTCGAATCCAAGCTGGCGACACACTACGAGGGCATCAACTTCATCCCACATATCGTCACATACTGTACCCCACACTCCATAAAGAAATATTTCTACTCGTCCTGAAGAATTGTTCATCCCATTTACCAATCGTATTGATCCTTCATCTAATTGAGAACAAAGGGAAAGTTAACTTACGGTATATTATTAGATGCTTGCTATAGGTATTCTGTATTGATCATAGTTAGCACTTTATAAGTAGTTCTTGTAAGTTAGGGCAATGCGCTTCCAAGTGCAATAAATGTAAGTTGCTATTCATAACACTTGTCCATACAACTTGCGTTGACTGCTATACTGATGGTCATGTATGATTATATATACCTGTATCCTCTCATTCAGCAAAATATACTACCATCAGTGAATGACCGTGATTCGTTTTACTAGTAGGAGTACGTACCATATTGTCTACAAATAACACCTGCTTGGTTAAAAACACAAGTGCCACCGTCTCTAAAATTACAGTCTAAGAGAAAGGTCTCGGTACCATCGCATGAGACATCACTGGGTAAGACAGGTCTTGTGTCGACATCAAACAGTACCCCTTCAACAGCATCTACCGCTGACTGGAATCCAAGTTGACGACATACAACATCAGCATCGTTTATGTCCCACATTTCATCACAAATTGTACGCCACTGACCTCTCAGGAATACCTCGACTCTCCCGGCAGTTGTGTTTCCACCAGCAAGACGAACCTGTCCTTCGTATAGGAAATCTGTAAAGTATGTCATCCAACACAGAATTGACTTTATATTTTATTTTCATAATTAAGATTAAAAATAATGTTTCACCAATAAAGTTACTAACGAAAAGTGTTGAAACATGTAATTAGACAAAAGTGCTTCAACTTGCTTGACAGATGTTAGCTTACCAATGTTAATTGAGCAATAAAGCCGTTCTGTTGGTTAAAGATAAGGGCGTTCCTTGTGAATAAAAGATTATCGTAGATACCACATGTCAAGTTAAATTTTACTTTGAACATCTTCAAAGATATAGTTCGCATTTGGGGATTTTGTGCTTTATCACATTATCTATTTTATGTTTTATGTGACTGCAGTGGGAAGAAAGAGTGTAGTGTATCAGATGGATACATACATATTGTATGAAATTATTCTACATGAAAATTTGCAACGTATAGTTACTATAATACGTATCAGTGCCTACGTCGAAGTATTGCATTTACCCAGCAATAACCTGTCACAAAAACAACACATGTATAGAATATCAAATGCAAATATTGTCACTTATTGTTTATTTCCGAAATAACTATAACGTGTATCTGCAAAGTGCTTACACTTCCAATCTCTTGCTGTAATTACATACAAAGACTGTCACTGTTGATACATTTTAGTTGTTTCACTACGAATATTACCTATTCAAGAAAGTAAGAGTCAATCTTAAAGGTCAGACATCGGCAATGAAGAGAAAAACTGATTGCAGGCAGCTCAGCATCTGCCAAGTCATAAACTTTGTCACTAAGGTCTTTTTGCAGCACCAAGAAGTGCACCACAAAGATTATTCTGCCTCCTTTGACGTTGCCAATGTGATAACGCGTAAATCCAGACAGACCTCAGAACTAACCAACCACAACTTTTTTCTCAACATAAAATTTCGGAATATGTCATTTTGTGCTTTATTTTTCGAAACTCAAACACCAGAATTATTTTATCGCTTCACTTTGTGCTGAAATCACTTGTCCACCAGATATCATGATGGATTTATTAAGTTTGCAAAAGTTGAGTCACACCACTGATCTGTTCCAACTGATTGTAACATATTCATCTCTTTGATTAAAAATTTGTCAATCTCAACGCTTCCAACGGACCGATGTTAATGTTCATTTTATAATCTAATGCTCTTGACATTTGTATTTAGTGATATCAGCATACGACCAACAAAAATGGTGGTAAAGTTGAGGTGACGTTTTCACGATGACGATTTCAGATTGACGTAAAATAGATTAAAGCTTGTCTTGAACTCACCATTACAACTGACACCAGCATCTTCAAAGTGAGTGCAATCATGTTTGGGAAGATAGGAACAATTGACAAGAAAATTTTCTCCTCCGTTACAAGATGTCTCATCCAAATGAATAGCGCCTGTACCTCGACCAAAGTACGATTCTGTAAAGACCTGCAAGGCTCCAGGGTAACCAAGTTGATTGCAGGCTACGTCAGCATCAAATAAATCCCAACCGTCATCACACACTGTACCCCAACTTCCGTTTAGGAATATTTCGACTCTTCCACTGATTTCATTGCCACCACGAAGTCTTATTTCTCCCTCATTCACGTGAACTAAGAAGCAAAAATGAAATTACACGATGTCAACTTACTCCAACTGTAATATATGTCTTCATAATAATGCTACAGTAATGTGCACATAGTTTTGTTGAACTAACACAGTGAAAAAATCCAACGAGTGTTTCGTCTAAGTCTACACTGATATCAATGCAACGAGCAATTTGACGAAGAATTGACTGGAAGCGTATTTCCTTATCAGTTCTCAGCATCAAGGAGATCAGGAGATAAAAAAAAGATGTTCCCAACGCACAAGATAAATATTAAAATTTTGCAAAAGAGGTTCGATTTATGGAAATGTTTGCTATAGACTTGAAAGTACACTACACTATATGGGGAACGTCAACATCAGTTGACACAAACCGTAATTGTGGAACAAGTGCTGCTACAAGGAAAGGTTACTTGTAAATTATAATTGTCAGATATCATTAGTATTATTTTTTTGTGTAAAAGTTAAGATTTTGCAGTTATATCATTCTCTCAATATATATTTTTTCCTTTATGGGAATATAAGTTTCTTTTAATCTTTTAAGCTGGAGACGGATACATCCCATAGGCCTAGGGAAAAGTTAGGCCTATAGGTTATGTACAGACGAGAAAGGTAATCCATGATCTGTTATTGATCCTTTAACGTAGGAGGCAAGATCATCAAGTGAACGTTTCTACAGGAAAGTAACAGAAAGAACATGCATTGGCAACTGATGGTAGTGATAGCGTTAATAGCGTAGTGTTATCATACCAAAATCAAATCACTGTTACTATACTGGAGTCATTGGATCAAGGACTATATATTCATATCTGTTTTTATGATACGTTCATTTGCCATGAAAAATAAAGGAATGAAATCCTCAATACAAGCATGGAACTTTGGTCTAGTAGAAGACAAACAAAACCAACAAAAGAGTAGGCTATACAGCCATATTTGACTCGTTTGGGGAAAGGTGTAACATTTTCTCATAACAAAATGGTTCACGAAATAACATAATCAGCACCAAATAGTGGGTGGATAGTTATTAAATTTAGTGGCATCTTATTGATGTTTTTTTTGTTCTAGTTTTGGAAGGAATACTCTTAAATGCATGACTTCTTCCAAGAAGTCATACATTATTATTAGGGACGGTGTAATAAGTTCAAAAGTTTTACTGGTCTCAATCTGAAGTTGATTCATACTCCTGAATTACACTTACGTGACAAAACTTAAGGTATCAGTTATAAATGTTAGCAGTGTGAAAGAGAACTTATTCCGTCTGGTATTCAGGAATTTTCAAACAAATCCATGACAACATTTGGTTGCTTTCCAAGGTTCACGTCGTCCAGACGAAGTTATTTAGTACGTATTTGCAGATATGTGATCTTTCCAGTGTTGTGGTACAAAAAAACATCATTACCTTTCCAAACTGCTTGTGTTTCAGTGTAAGTTTACAATTGTGGTGCTGAGTTGTGCATTTGACTTACCTCTACACATAACACCAGCATCTTCAAAGTGAGTGCAATCATGTATGGGAAAATATGAACAATCGACAAGCAAATTTTCTCCGCCGTTACAAGATGTCTGATCCAAATGAATAGCACCTATGCCACCACCAAAGTAGGATTCTGTAAAGACCTGCAAGGCTCCAGGGAAACCAAGTTGATTGCAGACCACGTCGCCATCTAATAAATCCCAATCGTCATCACATACTGTGCCCCAATTTCCATTGAGAAATATTTCGACTCTGCCACTGGTTTCATTGCCACCACGAAGTCTTATTTCTCCCTCATATGCATTAACTAAAAGGAAACCAAAGAAAAAGGGATCTTTCAGTTCGTCTGATGATTTGTTAGCAAATTTAAGATATTCTGTATTTATTCCATTAAAAAAGAAAACCTTACATTATCAGTGGCGGATCCAGAATCCGCCTAAGAGGCATGTAGATAACGTCGAAAAGGATACCTCATGTTAGCGATTTCTTAAGTACTATCTTCCTTAGTACTATTCAAGTGGAGCGCCACCATTCCTTGGCGCGGAGCGTTTAAGGAACATTTGACAATTCAAGCTCCCCAGAAGGCCGAAAACGGTCCTCTCCGAGTGTTTTAAGCTGAATATAACCAGCTTCGAAAATAAATCTCGTGTCTGCAATTTCTCAAGCTCTATCTAAACGAAGCGTCACCATCAGTTAGTGCGGCGCGTACGAGAAAACGTTTATCTTTACAAGCTTCCTAGAAGGCCTGAAACGGCATTCTCCGAGTGTTTTAAGTTGCATATGACCAGCCTTGAAAACGAGATCGCATGTATCGTATTTCTCAGATAATAAAAAAAAGAACAGTCTATGATAAATGGTAATACGTATCAGGTTGAGATGATATAAGAATCCTATGGGAACTATGCGTCCTCCTTCATTTATCCTTTGGTCCTCACTTTCTTACTACGCCTTAACTCCAAGGCCCAGTTCCGGTTTTTCCTCAGCAACTGGTTTCAGAAGTGGGGAATTCGTGTTAGGGGAAGTTCAATGCTTATCCTTTACATTGTAGCTGGAGTTGTGGGAAGAGTATGAGGAGCTCTACCATGGGTAGGAACGTGCCAGAAATTTTTGAAGAAAAATGCTTCCTAGACCACCAGGGATCGTCTCATAAGGCTTCATAGTCACCTTTTAATTGCACTCCTCCGACTCCCAAAAACCCGTTGCTTAAGGTCATGGCTCCATTATCCCCCAACCACGCAGCATGGAGCACGCTACGATTTGATGCAATAATTAAAAGAGTATAATTGCATAGTTTTCTTTTAACAAAGTACAGTTTATTACTAAATTACATTAATAAGAGTTCGTCTTATAATCTCAAAACCTCTCACGTTATCGGAAAAAAATAGCTCAATGGACTTATGTTCACCCGACTAGGATAGTTAGTTCAACTTTCCTGAAAATTACGCTCTCTCAAATCACGCAAGTACTCTTTGGAAAGTGGTTCGTGAAATCTCTGAAATACTGCGTAAGGTGACAGGCGAAGGGTGCATGTCCAAGTAACGCAACCTTTAATACCGTTGCAATACTGTCACTCAGACAAATCTTACGGCGGACCATTTCATTAGCAGCAGATAAATCACTGGCATCATAGAGGATATCAATATGGTGTTTTGAAAAAGAGGCTACAGGTTAAATGAAAATTTCAGGTTTTGTGTAAGTTTCCGATTATTACAGCATTTTAGCAGGCTGCAAAATTATGAATAAGGAAGAGCAACTACATAAACTGTCGTGGTTTCTCTCTGAAAAAAAAAAAATGCGCCTGAAAAAGGAGGGTTTCGGACCCGATTGGAAGTGATATATCGTTGAAAAGTGGCTGGATCCCTTGGAACCCCCCCCCCCCCCATGTCCCTGTAACATATATCCGGGAGTTTCAACAAAGATAAGGGGTAGAAATAAGCTCGCCAGTTTTGTAACTCTTTTATTTCTGGAACATTCTGGAAAGTGATATGTTACAAGTCAAAGGTTGTATTGGCGCACCAACGTGTCAGTACACCACAGTTCCCTTGAGTGTTTAGGTTACGTTTAGAGTTATGGGTTATGTCAAGCGTTATGGGCCTCTGTTATACTAAATGCAGAACCACATATGTAAAGAATTTAAACATGTGTACACTGTAGCTTATGTTTAGGGGCAGGGGCGATGTTAACGGGCTACGGGTTATACGTAATGCGGAAATAGAAAGACACTACTATCACCCGTGGGTTGGAGAAAAACAGAAGTGAAAACGGGAGTCAAATTACAGAAAAACGTAAGACATGCCGTTGGAAATAAATCTGAACAAGTTGGAGTCGTATAAGATAACATCAAAGACCAAAAATGGAAAACCAAGTTGAATAAATGTCTGACTGGTGGTAAAAAGTAGAAAAAGGAATGAGATAAAAGTAATGAGAGCTATTTACAGAAAATACAGGTGTCTCTCAAAGAAAATCATATATCCAACAGTTGCACTGGTTCCGTAACAACATTCAATAGTGATGAATAAATAGAAATTCATCCACCGTGTCCGGATGCAAGTTCGGGGAGATGACTCCCACAAACACTGGATAAAATGGCCATAGGTCTACAGTGTATAGGTTAAGGGTCAGAGCTGCACGGTATGTAACGCTTGTTCCAGTGACTAGACCTATACCCCTTTGGAATCCTATTCGATGGAAGAAGGGATGTGCATTTGTTGGCTTTCACTTCTTGTTTACCTACACGTAATACCTATTTAGATGGCATTATTTTCGTGAGGTTTTTAGTCATTTTTTCATATAATTGTAATAATTTGAACAGCCGACTCGTACATGTCCTTTAGTGGCATGGTAGGTTACACCTACGTTCTGATGCAACAAATGTTGAAATGTTATCATGATGTAATCCAAGTAATAACAATGTATCTTCTTTCAGGTTTTTCCCCTTTCTTTCACAGCTAGGTCAAAAGTTATGAAGACAAAGGAAAGAAGGACAAGCAAACCTGACGTCAGTTCCGGTCACGTATTACAAATTATCACCCACTTCCTTATATTTTAAGCCAACATAATTTTAGCTGAACTTTTAGCTCGTGTAGTATATGCAGTATTTGTGAAGTTGTCATGTTAATATATAGGCACTAACGTCACTCAAACGAAAGTGATTGTAGCAGAACTGATGCCAATTAGTATGCAGTGTTGTGACTATTGTAGTATCCAGATCATTAAGTTTGCATACTTAAGCAAAGAAAACACTTTATCTTCTTACTTCAAAATGACCCAACTAATGTGAAGATAATTGACGTCTCAAAATTTCATTTTTTTTTCGTAAATAAAATCAACGAAAAGAAAATTATGCAAGTTTACGCTTTCGATGTTACCGATGGCCACGTCACGAGCAGATTTCTTTGCAAACGGGCAGTGTAGAGTTTTAGATCATGCCATTGACCACCTGATCAAATACTTGGTCGCCATTGGGCGCTCGGTCGTAAGGAACCGTATAGTACTTTAATTTATTTACTTTTTCATTTTTCACCGGCCCCCTCCCCGTTAAAAATCATGGACAATTTTATAGATGTGTCACAATATGTGCAAAACAAATCACTAAACCCTGGCGACTCTCCTCTTCTTATACTCTCCTCTCTATCTAATGTGTCTCAAGCCGTCCCCTGCAGCAACAGTTAATTTTGATCATCCAAACATGTCAGTTACTCATATTTGGCCATGCAACCACCCCCATACTTTAATTGGGATTACGGCCCCCGGCGATTCTGACTAAGCCATCAGTACTCGAAAAAAAAAGTGTCAACGCTGTTGTTGATCCCTTCAGTTTAGCAATTTGGTCGATAGAGAATGAAGAGATTGAATTCCTGTGTATACTAAACCTGCGACAATTATCACAACATGTTTAGTCATATCGCTCTCAAAAGATCTAGGAATTCAATGGAACTCAAAAGACTCGGTTTGGACTCGAATCCATAAGACTTGGCGTCGGTTTTGGGTTGTGTGATCTTGACTGCAACACAGATATAGAACCATCAAACCTTAGCTCACTCAATGTGTTAAGAAAGTACAATCTTAGAATCGAACAGTGAGGGACAATTCAGGAATTTGGTTGTTTGACAAATGCCCCATTTGTAGATTTGCAATTCATAGTCCTAAACTTGGGCTCGAATTTGGAGATATTCAACTTTGCACGATATACTATTGCACAATGATAGCTTATATTAAGCGCTACATATAGTCATAGTCACTTACGCCATTCGGAACGGTACGCTGTAAATGTTGATTACTAGGTACATGCTTACCTTGTCCTCTAGAAAAAGGAAGGTCAGATATCTCAATAAGTAACACCAAAACACACGTAACAGATAATTTCATTTTTGAAAAAAAAAAATCCCAAAATAACAGTGAGTTTCAGCTCAGGTCAACACGAGTAACTCAACCATACAAAGTACCAATTTGCCATGTACGTAACCTAATGCACACTTTGTAAAAGGGAACTAAGATGCTCAATAAAAGTATGAGTGACGTTTGTATCTACTGCCGTGTCTGTATCCCCAGTCCTAGTTGATTCCTATCGTAACTGAGTTTTGCTAGGTGGCCATTGAATTACTGTAGGAGACAAACTAAAAAATCGGTGATGTGTGAAAGGTGTTGTTAACTGTGCTCATTCAGTTGAATGAATAATTATTTATACCCCATCAGGTCTATATGAGAGGGAATTGTGTCATGTTGCGGTAACCATGACGGTGAACTGAAAAATAGCATTTCATTTTATTAGACTTGATAACAATATTTCTACTTTCCTGCATAAATCTTTCTGAGGAAATCAAAACTACTGCCATTATCTATTGACAATTAAGCTTACGATGGTACTCATCACCCCTTCCATAATCTATATATCGCTGTTGTAAATAAATACCTATATACATTACTATGTATTAATAAACATCTACAATAACGCCGGTTCCTAAATGAATAACTTTGAGAGCCTTACTCTGGTGTATACTCTGGCTGTAAAATCTATTTATCGAATCACTTCTGAATTATAAACAATTTTGATAAGATTGGATCAGTCACGGGAACATTGTGTGGTTGTATCGAATAACCGACGATATCATTCGATATAGCTTACATCGAGTATAGGGTATCGTTTCATTTGTTCTACGTGGTCACACACTTTGGATATCAGTATTTTATGGTTACTTCATATATAGTCCCAACAAACGAGTGTATTAGAGAATAGTGTACATGCCAATTAACGATTCACATTAAGGTCATTAAACTCATTAAATGAGCAGACTGGACTTGAAAGAATACATATCATGGCGAGGGAAGCCCACAGAAAAAAAAATACGTTGGAGTTTATGACGAAACGTGACGTCATAGACCTCTCAAACTAGCACAGTCACGTTCCCGTGAAATCTTAAAAAGGCTGGAACACTTTGATATACGTAAGAGCAAGAAAAAAGATTGAAACTTTCAACAAGTGACCATGCAACATGATGCTTCAGTTTTCTTTAAAAAAAAATAATTACAACGAGGATTAAAGAGAACATTCAATCAATCAAGACATCCCCTAACCAACCGTCATAAACATTTACGGTATGCGGCCTGAAGGTTTTTGGAAGCTTGGATTTCTACTGGAGCATCAACTTCTTGTTCATTTATGTAACGCTATTATGTTTTCATTTGACCTATTTGAGACAAATAGACTCAAACGTATCTGTCACTTTCCTAAAAATTTCACAGGCCTTTGAAAAAGTTTACTTAATAAATATGATTGGGGTAGCCCTCAATTGGTTTTGTTGTCACCTTTTAGATCGGGAACAAATCAATAACACCAGTTCTGAATTGAAGCAACGACGGTGTGTCTGGAGGCTCTCTAGGGTTATAATTCAAGTATATATGTTAACAATATTTATACAACCAGTAATTTATTATCATTTGAATTCGTAGTCTACTGATACAATCCTTTCTTTCTCAAGACGTGAGCTTTTTCATTGATAAAAAAAATGATGGTTCCATTTGGAAAAATGGGCTATTGTCTTTGCTAATACTCCTTTAATCAGGTTAATAAAACTAATACTGCTGTTTGAGTAAAACGTGTTATAGTAATGTTCATATGGGGATTTTTGTTTACTTGGCAGGAGATAATAAATTCCAGTTGTTCCAAGTTCCTATGAATTTTATTGGTCGACATTCTTCCATGAAGGTATCATCACATTCTACACATGAGTAATGAAGTAGCTAAAGTAACTGGTATTTCTTCTTTCTGTTTTTTTTTCTACAATCTTTAAGGCATAGTTTTCTGGCAATTGAAGAGGTACTGATGTAAAAGAGTGTAATTTACACTGCAAGCGTCCCAAGCCCTATGTTAATATCATATTCCTAAAGAGGTAATCAGTGCTTAATTTTCCGGTACCTTACCTCATACAGTAAGACTACCAGAGGTCAGAAAGTACTAAAAAAGAAATAACCAAAATCCAAGAGATAAAAAAGATGAAAAACAAGCAGGGCAATTTGCAGCAAGATATTGCTATTTTAACAAAAACTGTTCCGGCCAAGCAAGATTTCCTCTTGCCCCAAGGTTACCAAATGCCGTGTACCAATGGCAGGTTATTTGCAGGAGATCTTGGTTTTTCTTTGGAAATGAAGCCTTCATTTGACCTTAAAATTGAACACTAGTCAAAACGTAGACTGTAGATTTTATGAACATATTGAAGAAGTTAATATCACGTCTCTTAAACTATTTTGATGTTCTTTTTTAAAGAAATACAAAGAATATTAATGCACTTGTGCCTCGTTGAGATGTGATATTTACCCATAAAGAGAGTTCAAATTATTACACCATCAATTTCCTCCATTGGAAAATCTCTTTAATCGTTATTTTACAAGAATCTTCTTGTACAATTGATGTAATAATAATTGTTACTCAAATACTTTTTTAGTTTCATTCTTATATCAATATCTATCAAACACACTATCCGGCTAACATTCGTGTTTTCTTCTAAGCAGACGTGCAAAATTTTAAAGCAGAGTTGTATTAGGCCCACTCTTCCGGCACGCACGTGTTGCATGCAATAATTAGAAAAGGGGGGATTCCAGCGACTTCCTCACAGGAACCTTGGCAAGCACTCAGTAAGGCATTGAGTTCGAGTATGTGTCAGTGTGTGTGTGTTTGTGACGACCAATTGCAAACACGATATCTCAACAAGGGAAGCTTGGACAGATCATGTACTTAGTATGTAGGTGAAACACATTCAGTACAAGAGAGCTATTGTTTTCATGGAAGCCAAATTTCATTTGTGGTCAACATGGGGCGAATTGTTAAAGCTTCGTAAACACGATATATCAAAAAGAGAGGCTTAGACAAACATTATATTTTGTATGAAGGTGTAACACATTAAGTGCAAAATACCAAGCTGTTGGGTGGTGATCATAAGTCATTTGTGGTTATCGAGGACCAAACTGGGAAAACCTTGTGAACACAATATGTCAAAAAGGGAAGTTTGGACAGATATCATATTTAGCATGTAGGTGTATCTTATAGAATACAAGAACCACCTTTTCTTATTGGAGATCAACGGTCATTTGAGATCAACGGGGGTCAAATATGGAATCCTTGCAAACAAAATATCTTAAGAAAAGAAATTTGTACTCATGTCATATTTAGTATGTAGGTGTATCACGTAGTGTACAAGGACTTGCTTTTATTGGAGGACAAAGAACATTTGACATCAACAGGGGTCAAGATTTGAAAGCCTTGTAAACACCACATCTCAAAATGAGAAGCCTGAAAAAAAGGTGTCATATGTAGTATGAAGGTGTAACATATTAGGTACAATATCGGTATTGTTTTTTGATCTGGGTCAAAGGTCATTTGAAAAAAAATAAGGATCAGTTTGTGAAAAAATTGTCAAAACAATATTTCAAGAAGACAAGCTCTGACATTTACTACGTAGATGTATCTTATAAAGTGATCCCTCTCGATTTTATTAGCCATCAAAGCTCATTTGGGTCAAGAGCGGTAAAAGTTTGAAAACCTTGTGAACATGATATCCCAAAAAGGAAATTTTGAGAGATATCTTACGTAGTGCACAGGTGTATCTCATAGATTGCAAGAAAGTTCTTGTTTTTATTGGAAGTCAACAAGAACCAATTTTGGAAAACAGTGTAACACAATTTCTCAAAAAGAGAATCTTGGACGGACCTCAATTTACCATGTTGATGTTTCTTATATAGTACAAGATCCCTATTGATTTTGTAAACGGCCAGTATGTCATTTGTGGTCAACAGCGGTCAACTTGTGAAAACCTCAGAAAGACAATATCTCAAAAGGAAGGTTGTGAAAGTGGGGGGTGGGCGCTGGTTCACTATCTAACGCAACAGTACGACCAAGAAACTGGTGAGAAAACTTTAGGTTATGCCCTGAAGTATACATGTCTTATGTATGTTCTTGTTAGAGGCATTTTCACCTTTTAGGTGAAGTAACCTTACTTTTGATGTAGTATAGCGACAAGAATGGTTCTTATGACCTTTAGTTCTTATGACCATGGTCATAAGAACCATTCTTGTCGCTATACTACATCAAAAGTAAGGTTACTTCACCTAAAAGGTGAAAATGCTTCTAACAAGAACATACATAAGACATGTATACTTCAGGGCATAACCTAAAGTTTTCTCACCAGTTTCTTGGTCGTACTGTTGCGTTAGATAGTGAACCAGCGCCCACCCCAACTTTCACAAGGAAGGTTGAATAGATCTCTTATGTAGCATGTAAGTGTATCTCATAGAGTACAAGAACCCTATCGTTTTTACCGGATGTCAAACGTCGTATGAAGTTAACAGGGTTCGGAATATGAAAACCTTGTCAACAAAATATCTCAAAGAGAGAAATGTGGACAACTTTCATAATTGGTATACGAATATACCGCATCATAGGTGCAAGATTCCGATTGATTTTGGTGGAGGTAAAGGTCATTTCACTTCAATAGCTGTCAACTTGTAAAGCATTGTAAACACAATATCTCGAGAAGGGACACTTAGACAGATCTCATTTAGTATGTTGGTGTGCCACATTATGTACAGCATTACTATCAATCTTGTTGTATGTTTAAGACCACTTGACTTGAGGTAGGTTGAGACAGGTATCGGGAAAGCTTGTACAGATCTCATATTTCGTATCAGCAAAGATAGCTTGTGATATATACTGACGTCATAACATCGGATTCAGCAAAATGCCCATAACTGCATCATCAAAACTACAATGCATTTGTGTATTTTTTTTTTGTTTTGTTTCATACCTGTGTTGATTTTCTTTACTTTACCTTCAACAAATCACATATGATTATCTTTTTGGTCCTTGAGTTTAAAGATGATATCACAAAAAACTTCCCCTTATCACTCCATTGACCTGGGTTACTTTAAAAATTGATCATCGGTTATTTTTCATTTTTATACGTGAGATGTAATGACGTGAACATGGTGTTATGGAAATATCAACTGGCTTCGATTTTTCACGGACATTCATTTGTTTCAGGTATGTGCATATGAGTAGGTTCTAAACATTTGGGATTCAACACGTCAACTTAGACAATGCGTAAGAATAAAATTAATGGGTGTCCTTTTTATTGACAGTAAAGTATTCCACGAGAACTGTTCATTAAACGTTTTTGGAATGGTATTCACTTACATATAATGCGATTAAATTGCAATATATTTTGTAGTGCATTTTTCACAATTGTAAACACAGTAAGTGTATACTTTAATAGCATTGATAGTCTGAAAAAGCTTAACACTACCATGGAGAGCAATAAAACGATAATATATAAGGACGTTTACACGGAGGACAATAAATGTTAAGGCTATGATATTTCCTTATCAAGAAAAATAAGAGAACAATCAGAAACTAAGAAAGAGTGAGAAATAGCTTATGATATCCAGAGGATGTGGCTCTGCTATTAATCAGTGGACTAATGGACATTTCCCAGAGTTTGAGAAACCATTGTAAAAAAAAATCACACACACACACACACACACCAGTGTGTGTGTTTTTGGTTTTAGAAAGGAAGAAACTGGGCAAACTATTGTTAGGGTAATGCGCAATACTTATTTTCAAAGTGTTTAAGTTACCATCTTATCGTTTCATATGGCACTATGGGCCTCCATGGTAAAGGCAAGAAGCACAAATTTTACCATTGAGTCATACGTGCTACCAAGTTCAAAAGTTCTGGACTTGAAAAGACACATTCTAGAACCTTACTTTCTCCTATATTTAGTGCCACGTTATCGCACAGGTATTTTTGAGAAGAGATTGAATCCTCTGGAACAGAACGACTTCTATCAAGTTAGTTTTATACATATAACCTCCTCGAAGATTACTTTCACTTCTGATGGCTCTGTCACTGTTCCCTACCTGTATGGTTACTACAATGATTCATGGTCTAGCCTAGCCTAGCCTAGCCTTATTCATGGCCTAGCCTACACTCGTTCACTGTTGTGATATCCCCATATCCTGTTACTCTGTTTATATCTCCATCGCAGAAGCTCTGGTTACTTTTAATCATCTGACGATAATCGCAAGTTGTATTCATTCCACGACAACGTTATAGTCAGCCTTTCCTGCGTTGTGGACGTCGTAAAACTTACAAGACTCCTAGTCCAAAGCTGTGTTACTAGTTACCATGTACCACCTCTAATAGTCTAATTGCTTATTAAGTGAACACCGTTATCATTTTAGCCTAATCAACCGGGTACATTGAAATCTGAATCTCTCAACCTAAGGTCCAACGAGTAATTATATTCTAATTGAAACTTTTGAGACTAATTGAAACGAGTAACACTCTTCCAACTGTCGTCTGCTTGGGTACATATTTATTAGTATTCTTTTCTGTCCCCTAGCTGAATGTGTCCGACTTTAAGAAGTCTAGAAAACAGAGAGCGTAAAGTTTGGGCAAAGAGTTAAAACTGAATATCAAGCAAATTGTTCATTCGTGTAAAACCCCCTCTGCAAACTACATCAGTGATAAATTCTAGTTTGACTCGAAGTCAAGACAAAGTGATTCTGGACTACTCTTACTTAAAATTGCTTTATAGCATAATGTTGAAGACAACAATGTAAAAGTTGGAATCACTAACATGAAGAGATTAAGGCCATGTTTGTTACCAAACCACCAGTTACATGGAGCTTAAATTCTTCGTCGATGCCTTGTGCAGAATGCCATTGGTTTCTTTACCTTAAACAAAGCACCAGACAATGACACTTGAGATATGAAGAGGTTCCATGAAGATCATTTACGCAAATCAACAATAGTAAATCACGTAAATTAAAACTCTGAGGAGCACCACGGGCAACGTAAGCCAAATTCAAGTGTGCAACAATAATAGGTATATACAAACGCAGTCAGGTGTCTTAACTACAATACCGTTGCGTGGGTATACCGATAGCGAACGATAAATAAGGGGTACTGTTCATTATTAAAGTGAATGCGTGCGTGGGCGAAAATTAAAAAACATTGAAATTTTAAGTCCAAAAGTTTTTTAAGGCTTTCAATTGCACCTTTCAGACAATTTGGGAAACTAAATAGGTTTCAAGTGGTTAATTCTGCCATGTGATTTCAAATTCTTCTAACATAGCGACAAAAAGTGTAAAATACGATAAAGAAGTGGTTGACAGTTTTCATTCAAATCAACCGTGTGTTTCTTTTAACTAGCCATCGGGAAGTATACTAGTGTTGAATGTTCAGCTAGTTATAACAAGGATCACTGACGCCGCAATGATGTGATCAGATTGTAAGTTTTTTTTTGTAAATGCAGTGCTTCCTTTCACCAATACTACGATTTCAGATAACGAAGATGTTTTCTCTTACTGTTTTTATGCCAATCCCGTGAAACATAATCTTATCCTTCTGGTTTTACAGTACATACGCAATCACTTTAGTGTCTTTCATTACATGCATTAACAACGTTAGCGTCAACATGTTGAGCTGCTGTGTGAGTAAGTATAGTCTCTGAGAACAGAAAATGGACGTGCAAAGAAATAAGAATATAATCATCATGGAAAGAAATGACCCACTGTACACATTTTAAATTTTAAAAATATTTCTACAAATTTTCTACAAATTTTGAACTTTTGATACAAGTGTTGAATATTTTGATAACTTTGATAGCCAAAGAATTTTTGATACCCAAAGAATATTGTCCTTCAACAAACATTTGTCAATTTTTCCCCCTTTGTGTGATACATGACCTCCCTTCAAATTTCTTGAAGTTACACATAAACCTTTACATGTGCACACACAAACACTATACAACCACATGACATGTGTCATCCTGAGTGGAGAAATCGTAACATTAGTAATTCAAAGAAGTGTGTAGCATATATCTAGAAAAAAATTGAACCTTCCTAACTCTCTTGCTTGATCAGCTGATACATTTATACCCAATTCTACTCACTTTCTCAATTAGAATTATCTAGGTCTTCTTAATCCATCTAGAGTGACTAACATTAGTCTCAAAACAAACTAGAAAGCTTTCGGAAATCAACACAACATACAAATACAAGTTGGTGAACACTTTTGATTTAAGTCTTATCAACTGCGTTCAACTGTGCCGTCGAACGCAGCCAATATCCTAGCATGTACAGTATAACCGTTAATAAATTAACACAATTACACAGTGAAAACAATTACACAGTAAAGTGAGTTAGCAATTTGTAACACAGACAGGTTCTCTCTCAGATAAGAAAAGAATGCGCTCTTTTGGATTGGGTGAGCTTAGAAAATGGGGCATGCTTTTGCGGGCACTAGTTAGTCTACTGTTTCCCTGTTTTCTTTTTTCTCTGGAAGGTTTTTCTTTTCTTGACTCTTTACTCTATATTTTCTTTTCCTTGAAGCTGTATAGGAGAGCGGACAGTGGTGAAAGATACATCAGTACACATTGGATTCGAAGTATGATTATGATGATTATAACATTTACTTAAGTTACCATTAAGAGTGTCCCCCATACCAACTGCTCCACGAGTGCACATGGAAGCTTGGGTTGTTCAAATTATTACAACCATCCTTACCGAAGTAATATATGCCGACTCATCAAACCTGTGTTACCGTGTTATAAGATAAGTGTTTGAATATCTACCATTAACGGTAAGAACTGATCAGGCCTGAGGAATTGGGGTATCGAACGTTACAATCTGATGTTCATATGTTATTAGTTTTTCATTGTAGCTTATATACGTCAATTTCTTTCATGTCCGTACCACTCAGGATATTTCCCTTCTTTTTAAATCTTTTTAAATCTATGCACTGGAAGTCAGTAATGACGCTTTTTGCTCTACGTTTCTTCCTTTTTCGTACTTGCAGACAACGTATCTCCTTCTTCTGTCATTACCTTTCAGGGACTAAGGTAGTAGGCATTTTAACTCTCTCAGGCATGTACGTCTTCATACACTTCATCATCGACGTTGTCACTTCTTGTACTTGAAACATAAGACCGGTTGGCGTGTACTGAATGATTCCCAGCTCCACTAGGGAGATAGCCTGGCAAACCATTGACTTTGATAACCGTCAATGTCCATATCAGGCTAAAAACAACCAACTGGTATCACGAAAGCGAAGGAACCCCCTACCACATATGTTATATGAACTCTGGTACCTGTGGAAAGGAAGTCGAAACTTTTGTTGAAACGTCTGTCTTTAGTATCACCAGTTATTGTGTCTCCCTACTTCTAAACGTAAATAAGTCAGAGATAACACATGTGACAGTCTTTTGTCCGCCTCAAATGGCATGTAACTGCCTCCTCTAGATTGTTGTAAAATATTTCACAGTTTAAAGCGTCTTCGTTACTTGGCAACAGCAGATTTTTGATATACTGTCAATTTCATGTCAGTAAGTCACGGGTTGTTGTTCTAGAAGTACGTGAATGGTAGTTGTATGGTTAGCACATACTTTACCCATTAGTGGACCGATGAATTACACACAAAACTTACTGGCTACCGACATATGAAAGGACTTATTTATCCCTTCTTATTTACGCTGTACCGATCGTCAGGGTCCAAACAATTTTTCCCTTTTGTTGTGTAATGTATAGAGAGATTATCACAACATGTCTTTGCCATTGCGATATTCAAGGCACTGTTTATCTCTTTAAAATGGGACTGACTTTACCTTTTAGAGTACTGTGTGGTCAATTATTGTAGTAATGAGATGTTTCTTATTAGTCATCAATGCATTGTAGAGGAAGCAAGGTTAACTTAGTAAAAAAAAATTCATTTGGTAATGTCTAGGAAACTTTCGAAAATTCTTTTGGAATCTATTGTTACTTATAGTATTGTACACCTAAAGGCTTACAAAATTAAGATTTAACAAACTAGCTGCGCTGGTCCACACAGCCAATTCTTCCAGCAGGTACAGTATTAGCCCATATTAAAATAAGGATGTAATGAGACAAAACATCAATGCATGAAATAATGATATTAAATTGGATTGCTTTTATATAGAATATGTAAACCAATCGCTCAATCTATTGCCGTGTTTTGACCAAAAGTAATCTAAAGCTTAAGGTTTTAGCTTGTTTCTTCAAAGGTCAAGTGGATGCATAATCACGCGGGGATCCAGACATTTCAAAGAGGGGGACTTAACTTAAGCAGATAAGGAGCTGAATTGTGGGAAGACTATTTAGGCACAGAACGTCTCCCACAACGTCTCCCCTCCCCCCCCCCCCCCCCCCCCATCGTGTTTAGCTTTGGGTATAGTCGCGTATATGCTACAAATCTCTAATAACGACACAATTGCAACAAGACTTTTTATGCATAAAATACTCATAACTGCTATGCAACACTTGGAATTTTTTAAGCTTTATGGACCTTCTTAAAGTCAAGTGAATGAGTAGAAAAATGCCTGTCATGTCAAACAATCGAGCTGTTAAACACAGAAATAAAACCTTTCTTTAGCTTTCAGAATGTAAAGTAAAATATATGTGCCAGGTTGTTGTAGTTATTGACATGTTTGTTACACTGTTTTCTGTTTGCATACAATTATCTGTGGGGCAGTAAAAAACTTTGAAAACGCAAAGCTGTTCTCAAAACCAAGGGTAAAATGGGCTGTCAGTCACATGAACAGCAGCCTAAAAGATAAGCCTTAGTATCTGTACATACACATGGTTTTTTTTTTTTTAATGCTGACACCAATAAAGGAATTCTCATTTGATTGGCACCTACTTTGACGGACTCCCTAGTCATTACGATAGCCCATTTCACATTCAAGTGTCTCAGTCTTAATTGTGCGTAACACACAGATGCAGTACAATGTGAGGACTGCCATAAATGTGGTACATTGGTTAATTTTTCGAAGTTTTAAAATATTCCTTAAACCCTTCCCACTTCAAAAAAGATCTTCAGCATGGAACAGCGGTATCAGATTATTTACATAGGTACGTTAATTACCACATTCTGCTTTTAATTAAAAACAACGGATTGTTTGTAAATAGGAGAACAGAGCAATTGTGGAAATAATGTGTGAGAATTGTGTAAAAAGAATTGTGTAATAATGTGTGAGAATTGTGTAAGAAATAGACTAATTTTTACAAATATATCACCCCCCCCCCCGGAATTACAAAATTTTAATTCAACAGGCAGATTACTGTACACGAGGGACACAGTCGCGATCCCCAAATAATCCAACCATTACATTTTTGTCACGGGTTTTCATCCTGCGGCCATTACAGTTCATTTGCAGATACGAAGTTGTGCCAGGTAGTATCTGGCACTTACCATCAAGAAACTTTGAGAAAGCTTTTTTTAAAAATTTTACCCTGACGAAAAGACACTTTGCCTTAAACAAAAGTCCATGATGCAATGGGATAATGCCTTTCACCCATACCCTGCATTCTTCTCTAGAAGAAGAATTGTTTTTTTAAAGTCAAACATCATTTAGGAAAACCAAACCCATAAAAAAGTTTTTGTAATCCAACGGACAGAATCACCCTTGTCACAATATCAGCCTTTAGTTTGTAGAAGTGCATACATAGTGAAGAGGTGTGGAAGTGGAGGATTGCAGGAATTCCATTATTATAATAACATTGCTTCCTACTGGTAAAGGTGTGCTCTTACAAATGGGAAATGAAGGCAAGACTTCCATTCATCAATCTTTCATAATTTTTATGTATCAATGTAATCTATCATACTTCACACAAGGATCTTTATCAGTCTTCCTACAGTCCGCATGTCCACGTTGAAATGTGGCGCACCTCCAATCACCCTCTGATTTTCTGAGATTCTAGTATAAAAATGAGGTCACCAACCATCAGCATCAGTCTGTGATTCCTCTTGAACATTTGAGGCACCTCCCATCATCTTCAGTCTGTATTTCCACGTTGAACATGTGGGGCACCAAACATTATCATCAGTATGTGCTTCCACTTTGGACATCATGTCTGGCACCACCCAATACGCTCAGACTGTGATACAACGTTAGACATGTGGGGCACCACCCATCATCTTCAGTCTGTGATATACCGTTGAACGTGCAGGGCACTACCCATCATCCTCAGTTTGTGATTCCACTTCGAACATGTTGGGCACCAATCCTCATACTTCGTCTATGATTCCACTTTGAACGTAAGAGGGGACGTGGCACCATGCATCATGGACAGTCTCTGATGCCAAGTAAAGCAGACAACAAGTGATACCATGACCAAACAACTATCGTAAATGTTTACGTCAAACATGAAACGACACATTTCCACGGTTCTTCTCTAAATCATGTTCATGGAGTTCAGATACCCCTATGCCCATTTTGCAAACCCATGATCAGGCTCGACAAAACATCTTTGTCTTCGATGTCTGAATTTGCAAGGCAACATAGATGGAATCATGTTTATAGTTGGCAGTGTCAAGAAGAAGCAAGTTGGAGAATACAAAAACATGATAATGACTTCACACCACTAAGGCACAGAAGTAATAAAAGTAAATAAGTCAAGTTTGGAGAAAATTGAACTAAACTACTAAAATTTTCAAGAAATGCACCATAAAGATCCCGACAAAAGATGATAATTACTTAGCAGTTAAAAAAAAAAAAATACCTAGGATTATTTAAAATCTGCATCTTGTCTCAACAACCTCTCTTCTCACTATTTTCTTCCTCTCATCTAAGCTTACAGCAAGTATCTTTGATGATTTGATGACATATTTGCACGGTAGCACATAACATTAAAGAATGTTGTACAGACATACGTGAGTCTTACACTGGTCTAAACGTCACTTTGGTCAGATACATGTAAGTCTTATACTGGTTCCGATTATACATGTCATCAGCAAAACATCAGTAACTGTTCTTGAGGACTAGCATATTGACGTACAGTTGGTGAATATGCAAATGCACGACTCATGTAAGTGTTTCATCGTTTTGAGTGAAAGACTTTTCATTGCTAAGGCAGCCCCCATTAATGGATAAAATTAACACGGTAACCTGCCCATATTTTATATTAAGCCTGTCAGTTCACATAATGGTTGTAAAAGCGTTGTGTAGTTGCAACTTCTAAAAGAACAAGATTCATCAGTATCATGAGATCTACCCTTCTGATGCAACACGGTGGTTTTCCAATTATCACGCTACTGCTACACATATTGAACAGTGCAGTAAGGCAAGGTGTGCGACTCCTAACTGTAGTTGCAAGGGTGACGGAGGAATTCTCTTATAAACCAAACGACTGTTTAACTGTCAAAGCCCTACCCGTGCATTGCTCGACAATGCTATTGATCTCTACAGTGAACATGGTGAATTTAAAAGAACATCCCTGGAATTACAGCCAAAGTTCTACATCCTTGAAAATGAGAGAATTAGCCTTTGAAACATTGAACATTATCAATAGATCACAGGACTAGCGGTTTCAACATATCACTTTGACTACCATTTACGTATAAAAAAAAAAAGAAAAACTTCCCCAATGATCGATCAGAAGACTGCATTAAAACTGTCACAAAACTTCCTACAATATTCCATATAAAAGTAAATATTTGAATTGAAATGACTGTGAAAAGCAAACAATTTATCATGTTGAACTTACATAATGGTTGGATAGCTTTGCGGAGGACTCGATGTACTTCAGTGCAATTATGCCTACTTTCTCATCATACAAATAACTTTACTTGCAATCCCTACACTAGAAGTAGACTATAACACTGTAGAGTCTACAGATAGTCTACGCAGATTACACAAACATTACGTACAGACTATGCAAAGTTACAATACCTTCTAGAGCTCAAAGGGAAAGATAGAGGATGTGTAGCTAAGTGTTCCTTAAACTTTTTAGTAAGTACCACAATAAAAATTTCGGCCAATTATAAGTGTCCCAACTACAAAGTTTTCAACTGTCGAAAGAAAAAAATTGTCTTAGGCATCCCACCTGACATTTCTTGCGTCCCACTCTTTGGGACACGTAACAGAATTTGAAGAACCTTGGTTTCCCTGACTGACGCAGCTTTTCCTCCACCCCCCACCCCCTCCTTATCTTCCTTGCAGTAAAATTGCGACGAACAGGAACTTTACACATGCGAAAGTTCATTGTAGTGAGATAAGAATGCGATTCACTGTCTAGCATTTGGAAGTAGAACCAAATAGTCATGCTAGCTGTTTCTTTTCATCGAGGACACTGAACTAGATCAAATTAGACACGAATGTCAACGCAGACTCAGACATATCTGTGTGGTTATATCTATAAATGCAATATCAACATACTGTGTTAAACATTATAACGACTTCCCCCTCCACCCCTCCCAACAAAAAATACTTTACATGTAAAATCCAGACATATCTGTTATACTGGTTAGGAGTTTCCCCTCGTTACTTTTTTACACTAAGCGAAAGTGTGCCGACCACACGTGTGCACCAGACTAAGCACACAAGGTCGTACGACTATTTGTACATTTGAATGGATGTCAAAAGGGAGACAAAGTCGTTAAAGAGGTAACGCTGGTATATACAGGATATGGTTTGTTGGTTTGATATGGTCTGAGTCATTGATTTGTATACCTAGAGGAATAAAAATGAAAGAGGGTGATTACGTCGATTTTTCTGAGGGAATTTCCATACCATATTTACATTGCAATAGTTTCATACCGTATACCACCATCGGGGTCTTAAACGTCTCCTCTTTGGCAGGCACTGCTGGAATACCCTTCATCAATGTATATCAAGGTAGCGTCTGTGTGATGCTTCACATTCAGCAGATTAGGACTCTCCGAGAGAATCAGCTGATGCCTTAATTAAGGATGAGAGGATGTCACAGTAGAGGTGATAGGCTCTCTGTTTTCCCCGAAATTCAACAAATTCAGTGGGTTATATTTGGTGTGTTATCTTACAATAAAGACCTTTGGTAACTGTTGGGACTCGCAGAGGAATAGAAAAGACCAATTAATTGGTAACATGCCATACCAGCGTGCAAACCAATATTATCATTTAATATGATTTTTAAACTGTTCAGTACATTATAATCAAGCACAAAGCACAATTTGCATATTACCTCTCTGTATGTGCAATACTATGAATAGATGCACTGATATACAGAGACAGACCCACAGACAGACAGACAGACGGACATATTACATTGCATACGTCCATTCCAACACACTTGTATACACGCTACAGCTGACAACTATTGGTACAAGTTACAAAGAACTAAGGAGGCCATAAAAACGGCAAAAACTTTTCTAAAATCCAGCGATAAATACCATATATACTACCGTCAAGACATCTAATGCACGACGGCCATCCTAGGTGTTCTACACAGGTAGTACACAGACCAATGTGGCTATCACGATATCGAATCAGTCAAGTGAACACATGTGGAGGAAAATTTCTTATCAAATGACCAGTAACAACAAAACAGCCTAGCCCAGTGTGAACAATTGCTCGAAAACATGACCATTACTAAGATGGGAAGGATTCGAAAGTAATTCTTTCCTGAGAAAGGGCAATAAGCCAACTAATTATGCCCCCTCATTATCTAGGGCAATCAGGTTGGTCGTCGTGCATTAGAGCTGGGCGTCGACTACGTCACATATCTCAGAGATCACTGTGGTAACGGCAGAACTCTTCCTATATACGCACGGTGTTAAAAACTCTATTGGGCGGGATTTTTAACATATCGTGGTGTCTAAGTTTACTTCGACACATCAAGAATATGAACGAAAATGATTTGAAAATACATGTTAATTGCCTGGAATTCCCCTTTTACGTAAACATCGAAAGATTACAAATTTAAGAGGATTCCATCCCTTTAATTCTAGACAAATATTTGACCTGCACCTTTGATTTTTTTCTTTTCAATTGATTTGAAGCATTCCATACGGTATTGTAAAACATTCTTAACCTTGCGTGAAAGGTAAGAGCACTTATCTATTCATGAAAGGTATATTTTCAAAACGCTGTTTCCTTCGTCACAGACATTAAAAGTCAGTTTCGTTTCTCATATGTGAAACCTCGAGTCTTTTCCTGTGCTTTACATCTTTTTAATATCAGTTAGCCATATCAGCACTTACTTTGTCAGGTTTTACAAAGTATACGAAGAGTCCCCTCCTTTTTATCTCCCTCTTCTTTTTTCTTACTGGATGTACTTGAATAATCCCTTAGGTGGGTCACTTTTAGTCGATTTACCTTAAATACTCTCAACAAGGTTACCTACCAAACAAAACTGTTTTAAAGGGTTCAATTTATTATCACAACTTGAGGGTCTGTGTCACCCCTGATGTATGATTCCTAAGTTCCGATGGCTAAACTTAGGGGCGTCCTTACTGATGTTAAATTGAAATGGGTTGTTGTTGACCTACTGGGTATTAGGCCAGTACTTGTGAAGTGAGATAACAAAATACAATTATTCAGCTACGGAGGCCGACATTAGTGCATTCAATGGTCGTGGACACCTGAGCCAGCTCCTACTTGCAACGTAGCTGAGTGCCCATAAACACCTGACCTAAAGTGATTGAGTGTGTACTGAAAAACCAGAAAGATAAGATTATGTTTGATCTTAACTTTTTCTTTATTTTTAAATGTACACGCGAGGTTGTACATGAACGGACTATGTCTTTCAATGAAGGAAAATGCCAGTAACTACTTCGAAAAGCAACGGGATTGGCATAAAACAGTAATAAACTGAAATCATATTTGAAAATTAACGGTTCTTACTATAACGGCCTACATAATGAATATGCAACAGTACAGGTCTCACGAGTGTATGAAAAACATACTATTCAAGTAGTCGCTCCTTGGTAGGTATCGGCAATTGAAGTATTTAGTGAAAGGTAACACTTCATTTACAAATAACCTACGAACTGAACACAACCTTGCCCGCGGCGTCAGTGATCCTAAATTGACTAACTGGATATTCAATACTAGTATACTTCCCATTAGCTTGTTCAAAGAAGCACACCGTTGATTTGAATGAAAACTGTCAACCACTACATTATCGTATTCTACACTTTCTGTAGTCATGTTTGAAGAATTTGAAATCATATGGCAAAATTAACCAACTGAAACCTATTTATTTTTCCAGATTGTCTGAATGGTGTAAATAAAAGCCTTACCAAACTTTTGGAGATGAAATTTCTATGTTTTTACTTTTTGTCTAATCACTTTTATTGCCTCTGATAATAGATCCTGAGGGAGCGACCATTTAGTCAAGACACGTCTGAGTAATATCGCCATCTATAACCTTGGCGTATAAACACGAATACAGGCGCAGGGACACCGCTATCTGTAATTACACAGTTCTCCTTTGAGACTGGCACACAGAGCTATCTCAGACTATTCACAAGTTGACGGTTTTGTCTCCGAAGAACAATATCAATTTCTTTATCATCTAAATGCGTCTGTAACCAACAGTCAACACAGGAGACATCAAAACAATGACATGACAGAACTGTCTAATATTTGAACCTCCCAGTTTATTTAAACTCAATTAATAAAAACAAATAGAAAAACTAAAGAATAGTTTGTACACTTTACACCACGTAAATCCACATTGAATCTGAATACACTCCTGTTTTGTGCTAAATCCTCAGGGCATATGGGACCATATTTAGATCAACTTTAACACTGATTCACTGAGGTCATGCTATGAAACATCACACAATCATTTACAAATCAGGCTAACACTATCCAGCACACAGTAGTCATACAAATGACCATATCACACTGAGGGAGTCAACAACATACGAAACACTTAAGGCAATTTTACACCGTTGTCCTAACACTAGGCCTCATACATAGCACAAACGAAGGAGCCTACCTTTCATAATTAATACATCACTACAGTAAGCCTTATTTGACGTAAGTCTCCTTACTCGTAAAAACACGGTTATAATAACTTTAACAAGTGTCATGAGCAAATGAATACAATTAAACAACATCTGAATGCATCACATTAATATATGTACACCTATGGATCCATCGCGGACCCCACGCTGGATGGTGAATTTGATTTATCCTGTGACTTTCGCTTCTCCCTACTGTTTAAATCATCAGTCGCCTCCGTGCGCTTAAAAGCACAGCGGTCGGCCAGCAGTAATCTACGTAATACATACAGGGCATTAGTTGAATCAGTTCACAGGCCTTGCGTGCCAAGAAAAAGAAGAAAATGGTGGTGTTCTCAAGTCTTGCACAGTCACATGTACATTGATAACGATGTATACCTACAGCAAGAAACTTTCAGGAATCTCACAGGTTACCTGACAGGTACTCAATAGGTCCTGTCAGCATTGGAAAGTCCAAACGACTTCTGACAACAACTCCAGGAGGAGATCAGAACATTCATTGATATGATGAGGATGAATTGAAATAAACGAGAGTCAAGGAGGACAACATCTGTACCTATCAGTTACTTCTCCAGAACTAACTCGTGAAGAGGTACGGGTTTCCGCATCTCTCACTGAGGACGCTTGTGGTTTCGGTTTCACTCGATCAGCTTCCAGAGAACGAAACTCTTTCTTACCATTTAAATGAGGGCGGCACACATCAATTGGTTTCCTCAAAACTGGTATCCTTACGTGTCGCTAATTTCCAAGGCATGTTTATGGACTAACACAACCTCATTACAAGTAACAACGTTTACAGTCTTCAGCCAATACATAACCTTCATCCATGACATAATTGCTTAACAATTGCTGACATGTGATTTTTCCCTCACAAATGATATACATCCACCAATCTTACATTACTCATAAAAAGTCCTACCTTTTATTTGACCCATCTCATGTTCTGGAAGAATCGCTTTTTAAATGTTTTTGAAAGAGAAGATGTCTTTGGGAGCGTTGAAATTCGTTCACGGCTATACATATGCAAGGGGGTGACACGTAGGCCTCCTAATCAAAGCGTAATACCATACAAGCCTAATTCGAACAACTGACAAATGAGCCTGCAACACATTCAACCTTTAATGATCAACAGCACTTTTAACGTATTTTGAATGTCCTTCTACTGCTATTCATCAAGAAGGAAGACCTAATGTTAGACAAGGTCTACAGAATTACTGCAGAATTTACAATATCAGTTAATGTGATTTTGTTTTTCATTTAAATGGCTGAAGGACGCATTGGAGAAGGGTTTTTTTTATGTATGTGATCTTTTCTTTTATTGAAATTGCTGAAGGATGCAAGGGGAAGACATGGTTCTTAGTTTTAAAGAGAGTCAGCCACAGCTGGCAACAAATACGATTCCATTCACTTAGGAAAACTGATAATCTGTTGTGAGAGTTAGAGTCTATTGCATAAAGAACTTGTCTGTATATCAATGCACTCACGATGGACATAAACTATTGTCTTCATGGAAAATTTTTGTCTTCGTGTGACATGTAAATAACATTTTGGAGTATTGGGTGCATTAGACATTGACAATATTCAAAATAAATACCATAAAAAATCTGTCAAAGATTGACCAATTTACAGCAAATTAGTGTCTCACAGCCAATCCTCACATGATACCATACATGATAAGGTTTCATCGATGGAACAAACCCTAACCATGATGGTATGACTCGATATCATCTCATGGTCTATCATGCAGACGAGGGTTTTCTTAATACATGATTTTAGCACATTATGGGAATTCTGTGTAGACTAAGTTTGTCTCACAGCTGTATCATGAATAAACATTGGCTAAGTATGCAAATTTGTGACATCAAGAGATGGACTGTTATGATATGTCTTTTGTTAATCCTTTGTTTAGATAACTTCAGTGTAATTTCAAGAACATTTGAGAAATTTATATGAATACAGGGTTTCTTCTTAAAAAATATGGATATCAATTACCAAAGTAAAACACAGTAATTAAGTAACTAAGGGGCAAAATATATAGGCTTAACAAAGTAAATCTGACACTGTTCAATACTCCACGTCATCTGTTTTGCATTTTCCTCAAACTCTAAAAAGTCTTTTCTCAAATCAGTTGTTCTGAAAGAAGTGACCTTTAAAAACCAAAACAAGAAAGCAATTCACGTAGTTGCGTATTTCATCGCCAACATGCACTGATTTCAATCAAGTCCTAAATACAGGGCCTACAGGGGATTTGTAATAGTCTACTGCGACCTTATGTTGCTGCAGTTAGTTCTGGGCACTGATTCTAAATTAGAGCAAAATATTCTTCAAACATAAAATGGTTGTAAGCAGAAACGCAGAACCGAACGTAATATTTTGATATTGATATCTACTGTAAAGAAGCAAGCCTTAGCCTAGAATGGTGCCACTACTTGGGCTCAAGTAATGACGAAAATAACGGTTCAAAGTATCTCTGCGCATTATGCTACATAACACAATTATTATATTGGGTTAAACTTATTCCATATAGGTTAGGTTGAGTGGTTAGAGTTAGAGTAGGATAGGAGAGCATTCGTCTATGGGTTATTAGTCCAATTTACCTGTGCATGCATGTCCTGGTTCTGCTAAAATTATTGTTTGACTTAAAAATAACATTCTCATACTTGGCAGGAATGTTCAAGCACAGTATGCACAGGAGCCACTTCGGCTAAAATTGTGGTGACTAAAGTTAAAAGGAGGTGTTTAATGACCCGGATGCCGGCTCTTCTTTTTTTTTTTACCAAACAACCATCAAATTTCACCAATTTACTATACCAATGATATACTGTATCTTCGTTATTGTGTTCATAGGAAGGACCTTGAAAATTTTTACATACAACGCTCAATTATCTCTCAAGATATGGTGGAAATAGCAATTGTTGGGAAAAATATACTTTTTTCCTCAAAAATAAGCAAATTTCACTGGATCTACCATTAGAGCAATATTATAGTGAATAATGTGTTCTCAGGTAACTCCTTATAAAGCTTCGAGTTAATTAATCTAATGGTTCTCAACATATGTTGGAAATCAAGTTGGGGGCAAAATTGGCTTTTTTTTCTAAAAAAATCAGCAAATTCTACTCTCTTTACTACAAAAGTGATGTACCTTGAATTTTACCGTCTCAGTAAATCCTTGCAAATTTGCATTTAATGGTCAAATGCATCTCGAAATATGCTGGTAATATCAATTTCGGGGCAAAATGGCTTTTTCTTCTAAAAAATCAGCAAATTTGACTCAATTCACGATAGAACCAATACGTCTTAGACGTTTTGGCATCATGCACAACCTTACCAAATTTAAACTTAATCGCTCCCCTACTTTTCAAGGTATTCAGGAAAAGCAATAATTTGAACCGGTGCGGACGCACCCACACACGCACACACATCGACGCGGATATGTTTTCATTCAAACCAAGTAACAGGATCGGGCTGTAATCGTGGTCACCCTACCATGGGGTATCTATGGGGTGTCGCTACGCGTTCTCTCCAAGCGTTCCCATGGCAACCGTTCTCCCATGGGTGCACAGTACAATATATATCTCCACTAGCCAAGTGATTGCAATATCTCATCTTAGCTCCTACAGGGCGATGAGACAACAAAATTAAGAAATTAAGCTTATCAAAGCCAAACTTATAACCCAGCATGCTCACGGAACCTGCAAATGTTGGTGAAGAATTCTGGAATCTAAAACCAAGCAGTTACTCTCAAGGTAGCTATCTTTCACAACGAAAACAACATTTGGAAATTCAACCTTCTAACTCTGCTCTGGCAGCGCGCGGAAAATACAAATGTTGATATTAGGAATTGTGGAAGAGAAATGTAACGTTGCTAATGCCAATTGTTAAGCAGTTCTCCGCTGGCCAGAGTGGATTGTTGAAGGAATGTCCAGTGAATCGGTACTCTTTTACACCAATTAAACACCACAATTTCTTGTTTTTCCCCATAATGAAACTGGCTATCATTACTGGTAGGATTTCGGAGATTTAGGAGTCCACTTTAAGGCTATATTCCATCAAACTGGGATACAGGAATTGAACTTGACAGTTGCCACTTAATGATTTGGTCTTACAAGCAGCAAATTTCGAAATTTGTCATTTCTCAGAACCAGTCCCTTCCCCCCCCCCCCCCCATACCCAGGTTAACTCGTAACTACACCACTGTTTCAAATGTTGCTTAAAACGTAAACCTTTCAAACTATACTTTTACGTAAAACGTAAAATTATATTCTAAAGGCTATACATCAAACTCTTGTTTTGCCACATTTCATGAACTGCTCTACGTCTGGTCGGGCACAAGTGAGTCAAATCTGAGTCAAGCTATTTTACTACAGAAAAAAAGCTGTCCGACTTTAATACTTTAATCGCAGCGCCACGTAATCACTCCAGTCTCCTCGATAAAGATCTTCCTTGTCTTGTTAAAGGTTTAAGAGTCTTGTTTCATGTCGACACCGCTACTTTCGCATACAAAGCACAGGATGGTTTACTTCCAAAACGCATTTACAAACTTTTGAACTACTGTAATAATGGAGACATCCATAACTACTACCACTGGACACCCAAATCGCGTTCATCAATGCAGTGTGAATTCTACAATTCGTATGTTGAGTATTCAAAACAGAACATTTAAAACATGTAACTCTATTTCTGATAGTATAAAATCAATATTATCAGTTCCGAGTCATTCATTCGAGAGGAAAGTACTCTTGATATTATTCAAGCGTATTAATTATTTTGGCACTGTATCTTACTATATTTTCAGATGTAATGCTATCCATACTCTGAGAGTTGTACCAGGGTACTGACACTGCCCTATTACAAGTAAGCTAATTAGCTTAAAAGTCTGTATTTTTTCTCTACGTTTCTTTTCCTTTTCTTATTGTTTTGAGTCTTGTGTCATTTGGGGGACTTGCTTTCACATTTGTACATTGTTCTCGTGATAAAACAAATAAATTTCAATTAAGTTCAAGCCAAAGTCATTGATCTCTCCGGAATATGTATCTATTTCTTGATTTGATATGCTTTGTCATCCATTTTTATGTAAAAAGCAAAACAGAAGACATACCATGTATAATAATTTGCAACAATGCACAGAAAAGAATACAAGAATACGATGTATATAGATATGTACCCGCAGCAGAAAATGGTGGAAGTCCTTAGAGGTCAAAGTTTATGTGAGAAGCCCCACCAGTGTTATACTGTTAATATTTCATGTGCGAAAAGTGAAAGAAAATACATCACCCCCACACACACGCATGACCAAAGACCCAATCATCCCAACCCTATAGTTCCCCCCCCCCCTCCCATAAATGTCACTGTAAGGTACCAAATCGACTAAAAGGTAATAACAAGAATGAGAATGTAAAGAGACTACAACTGGTCTTGATTAAATATAAGATACAAACTTATAATAGAATAAATGAATGCACTTGAACGTTTTTAGTACGTGATCAAACTGAAGCGTCTCATAATGATCACAATGGACAAAATCTGAATGGTTAATAGACCCGTTATTGTACAAGCGGACTGTATAATTAAAGGTAAAGATGTTGTTCAAGTGCAGGCCATTACTTGATCATGGCTTTAAAGAGGAATACACCAGAATGTTGCCCGTAATCAGTGTATACATTTACAAAAAAAAAACATTGTATGTAACTACTTTAAAAAAGTGAGAGGTTCGTGCCTGAAGAGATGAGTCTGTTACAAGGTACGTATTACACAAGTGAGGGAGAGTGAACGCGTTGTACAGATTCTTGATGATATAGCCTTTCTCCTTTTCAGTTTATCCATTCGAACTGAAAAATGATATTTTACTCTCGAACTTTCTTCTTCCTTCTTCGTACGCCGCATACAATATGTTTGTTTCCTCATTAATTTCTTGGGGTTATGTAATAGGCATTTTGAGCTTGTTGGGTAGGTACGTCTTCATACACGTCACATCCGTCGTCGTCATTTCCTTTATTTGAAACAAACGCCTTGTTTGCGTGTACAGCCAGATTCCCAGATCCACTCTCGAGGGGCGGCCTGGTGGTGGAACGTTTGGTTATGATAACTTTCAAGATCCATATGAGGCCAATGAGAAGCAGAAGTATCACGCAAGCAACTGAACCGCCTATCACATACGCTAGTAAATCGTTGATACCTGCGGAAAATTAACAGAAGCTATTCTAAGTTTTTACAGTGTATCGCACACATACAGGATGGAAGGATATTTTGAATGTTTGCATATCATACATATACAATACAATATATTGCAACCAGTCAAAGAAATATTGTAGCTTTGAGACACATTACGTTGCGATTCTTTCGTGTATTTGATTTACATTCCATACTCCTTGAATCCATGAACTGCCGCCAGAGGTAAATCTTTCTAAACCTTCTTGTCAAGAAAGGATCTAAGTTGGTATTAGCCATTCTGACAGTCTTGCATTAAGCGTCCAGACACTTGTTTGGGCCCTCTAGTTCGATGTAAAATATTTCATTTGTACGAAGTTCATTATTTGCCAAAGTAGATGTCTGTAACTTTCTTCATGACAAATGGTGGATTAAGGATCAAAGGGATATCGTAAGACAATTTTCTTCTTTATCATTCGCTATATTTTTTAATTACTATGGTACCTTTTTCAATTAAAAATTTCTGCAAGTTCCCTTACTTATTTCAAGATAGAAAAGTATCACAATTACCCGGTAAATCACGGTGGTGTTATTGTTGTAAAGCAGTAAGTGGTCAATCACTACACTTAATCTACTAGTATGTCAATGTTGTAGAAATTTCTTGAACATTCCCTAAAATCATCAAACAATTTGAAATGTTTATTATTTAGCAACACCGTACAAAGAAAGAGAATTGAAATCACACATTTAATCAAAACATCTTAATATGGATTGGTAATGCAGGGGAACCTTTTCCAATTGGAAAATGTTTTAACTATGTATTCCCTATGTCACTGTATAATACCTCGACTGTACTGACAATAGTTGGACATGGCACTTTCATAAATTATGTGTAATTGCTGACAATTAAAAATCTGTTCACGCCTCAGAACACATCGAGGTTTGATGTACATAGGGATTATCCGTCTCATTTGCATAGCCACTATACCTGACTTTTCAGTACGTCGAAACGTACTCCGCGCGTTGTTGGTTTACGGCAGAACTCGTTGGGTAAGTTTAAAGCACATTTTAAGCAGGATTTGTTAGTCTTAGGAAAATCACCTGATTGAACAATAGCCAACAAAATGCGCCATGTCTGCAAGATTCTGGCAATTATTCATCTATATTGAAAATATTGAGAGCCCAGCATGCAACAAAGTTTATATTCTTTCTAACCCAGATATTAAAGTACAAATACCATTATCAACAGTTATAATATGAACTACTTAATTCTGTGCAGCGAGATAGACCAAAGCATTTCTCGAATACTGATAATAACTCGAAAAGTTTATGTCACATTGAAGTTCCTGTTATTTCATATATACCGCACTAAGAAAAATTATATATTTTGCTACTCATCTCATTACAATAAGTCATTGTTTAATTACCTCATGGTGATCCCACACATATAGTGTACAATAGAAGGTCAACACATCAAATACTAAGCGTTCCTAAAATGTCAATGGCAAAGATGTGTAATTGAAAAGGGAAAAAGGTCTTTTGACTACTTAAGACAACATGATTTGGGAGGCTTTGACTCATTTATGTTTGCAATGATCTCTTCTGCATTGTCTACTTCTAAAATTTTCCTAAGTCACTCAATATGTGAATACCTTGTCTCGGTTGTCTTGTAACCGTGACCGTGAAATGGCAGGAAGCAGTATTTCCAGATGTATCTTGGAATCGATAAGATACAACTGTTACCCCTTCACTGAAAGCATCCCCTGGGTTGTGACTCCTTGTGACAGTGACTTGACCGCAGGGATTATTTTCTACTGAAGGTTCGATCCATAAAACAACAACTTCTTCAGCCGCACTACTCAATGTAGCCTGTACATCTTCACCACATTCGAAATCGAGACATGCTGAAAAAGAAAAAGGTGAATCGAGTAAAATCCATTAACAAGTCCAGTTGATGTACTGTCAATTAGTTGTTAAAAATACACGTGATTAGCTTAACATTGCGTATTCATTATTTTGTTTCTAATAGTATACTAGGCAATGTCCAGTTGAAAACAAACAGGAAGGAAATTGAAAAATATGCATGTGCTTTCAATAATTGACACCTTCAACATTAATGAAGCTGATAGAAGTAAACAGTGCAGCTTGTAATCTAGAGATGACTGATCACCACTCTAAAATTTTTTGCTGTCTCTATGACGATTAAAATTTCGAATAACCATCTCGGCCATTCATGGATCTCTATGAAACATATGTCAGATGCTGTATGTCCAATACGTTTACTCAAGTATATGTATGTTTCGAGTTTATTTCCCATAATAGATGAACGAAGAGTTTTGTACATAAAAAGGAAAATGTTCATAACATTGTACATGGCAATACGTACTGAGATTGTATTGCAAAGCACGGTAAATCAATGAAAGGTTAATCAACATCTGTAAGAAAGTGCACCATTGAAGGTCAATGCGAGCTACGTACGAGGGGTGCACCCAGCAAAAGCATTAACGACGGCAGTGCATTATCTTTCCGTTAATGCACAGGTGCAAAGTTGATCAATCTTGTCCACATATATAAAACGAGATTTGGATCAAAAGACGAGAACTAAAGAATATAGTTGGGTTTGTAACTAACCGCATTTTTGTTTAAAAGAACCCCGAGACAAGGTAAAGATTCAAAAGGTGTCAACAATGTTTTTGTGCAAAAGAACAAAGTACCGTCGTTGTTTTGTGTAAGATAGCAGACGACAAAACACTGTCGATCTACGTTTTCATTGTATTCATCCGCCTGTGATTTCACTCTGTAATCGATCGTGTTTTATATGAGGATCCGCAAGGACCAATAAGAGTTGAGTTTTCTTCCCAAGTATGTATGAGGATATCATATAGGATGAAAGTTGAGGAACCAGAAAGGAACTTTAGATGAAATGACACTTGTGCCTTTATTGATTCGATGAGCTAAAGTCTCATGATTGAAACATCAATCGACGGCTCAACTCGATGAGATCAGATTCGACAGTCTCTCTTTCATTGATATGACAGTTGCCTGATATCCGAGTTGTCCAAATTATCAAAGTTAGCCCAGGATTTCGCTAAACGGCAGTAAACATGCTATTTCCATCACCACAAGTAAATTAAATATTTACTTAATATTAAAAAGTATTATGCAAATTTGTTGTCAACTAAGGAGTGTTTTTGTCCTCTTGCTAGATCTAAAAGTAAAGCTTTTAAACTTACGTCCGGAGCATTGAACTCCCGCATCATTGGTGTGATCGCAAAGCTCGTCGTAGATTGCAACACCTCTACGGACACAGTCAGCAATTGCGGTTTCATTTCCTTGACAATCCAGGTTTGATAGTAAAATTGGTCCTTTTCCTACTCCAAATATCCTCCTGTCACTGCAGTTGCTCTTCCGTAACCAAGTTGATTACATACAACGTTAGCATCTCTATCATCCCATCCTCTTTCGCATATTGTCCCCCACATGTCCCCCGAAGAAAACTTCAACACGGCCAGAGTATCTGCCGGCAAATCCATTCACCAGCCGTACTCGAAAATTGTCTTCAGAGTTTGCTGTAAATTAGTAAAGTAGACTAGAACAAAAGCGTCAAGTTGGTACTGAGTTTTCATTTGTTTTTTTCAGGTAACGTTTGAGACCGTGCAGTAAATCGTTAGTTAAGACAACTCCCCTCGAATCTCTAAACTTCTATGGAATCTCTATGATCAATCTGATTATTTGACGGTATCAAACCCTGGTGTTATCGTTCGAATGGGTCTTAAACTTCATGAAAAACTCATATATTAGACCATCAATCTTAACTAAAATAAGTTGTGTAGTGAATTTTTACAGTCATATAAATGATAGCATTCTAATAAAAATTAATAACGACAAAACTTTACTTGGCCATGTATTACCCAATCCAGCTAGGTCAGTACATTTGTTTTTGCAGTGCTACAAGAGACAAATGAACTTTTCATCGTTGTGTTATCGACGAGTACCCACTTGATAAATACGAGTGACAAGTAAGTGGATAAAATGTTTTCACAGGTAAATGTTATTGGGACGGACAGACTTCTAAACTTTGTCCTTGTTCAATTTCGATTTTCGTCAGTTCCAAAAGGAAAATTCTATGATCGCAGTAAGATCTTAAGGTACAAATACTACAAAGAGGTTGACAAAAATGAGAATAAATTAATACATGTGGAAGGAATGCTCCTACTCATACTGCTATAGACATTTGCCTAACCTTACTTCTACTATAAAAAGTCTGGACCTCAAAAGAAGTTTTCAGCCAAATGATTTTATAAGAGTCCCGATCCTTAGAATAAATGAATAGGAACATACGTGTGCACTGTCGACAACGTTTTATAAAAGCCTTCAACTGCACCCAACCATATCTGAGTGTAAGCTACAAAAGACTACAAGTAGCCCTGTTGGGTCTTTTGACTAAGAACGTGTGAGCATTTTCGACTACTATGTATTGAAACGAGTTGTACATGGGAAAGAAAAGAAGGAATGTTGTATATGAACCAAATATCATCGATCTGAGTTTCCTTTTTATGTGTATAAGAGTGAAACTTACCAAGAAGGCCACTGATTATTTTAACAAGCATTGTCAATGTTTTCAAGAAAATATTGACCGATTGACAAAGAAACGAAACCTCCACGTGTGATAGCTAAAAGTCACGCTTGAAACTTGATTAGAAATCGGTAAATTTAGTATTTTTATCTGTGTTATCATGTTTACGTTTTTCTCCCATTCTAACACAAGCAATACTGAATAAAATTTTCTTACGCTGGCCTGCTTGACAGACAACTCCAGCGTGGTTCTCCTCCTTGCAACTCTCCTTGACCCAGGGGCAACAAGTTAGAGATCTTTCCGTTCCTTTGCATTCCAATCCACCCCGATGAAATGGTTCGTCGTTGATCCTTCCAAATGGAAACAAGTTATTTGTAAAATAAATTGCTTCACCATATCCTAGAATAGTACATACTAATTGTGCATCGTCATGGTCCCAGTGACTGCCGCAAACATTACCCCACGTTCCATTTAGGAAAATCTGTACCCGTCCGGAAAACTTGTCTGGTCCATCCATCAATCTTAGTTGGCCGTCGTCTGCATATCAGTAAGGGAAGAGAGCATGACTTGTTTACATGAAATCGATCATCGTACCCTGGTGAGAGTTAATTATATTTACATTCGATGTTTGATAATGGCTGACTAGTCTTCTACAAGTAAAGACATTCCATTGACCTGGGGATATACTATCAGTAACACAATATTGATTTACACTATCAAATGTTGCTTGAACGTTGTTAACGTCATGAACAATAATGTGCATACCTTACATAACACTACGACTAATATCACATGCTCATGTCTATCCGTCTGTGGCGATAACCTACCTACAGGAATACAAGAAACACCTGCATCTTTACTGTGTAAACAGTTGTGAGATGTAACATGTCTACACTCTATGAGAGACGTCTCGGTTCCAAAGCACTGAACGTCACCAAATGCGATATGGCCAATGCCTTCTCCAAAGTAGGCATTTGTACGAGGTACCAAGGCGCCATTGAACCCAAGATCGCAACACACAACGAGTGCATCAACCTCATCCCATTGATTGTCACATACTGTACCCCACACTCCGTTCAGAAATACTTCTACCCGTCCTGACGAGTTGTTCTCTCCATTTACCAATTGTATCGATCCTTCCTCTAATTGAAAGACAATAAAATTGTAAAAAGTTTAATGAACCGTCCGTAAAGTAGAATAAACCTTTCTTGAATATTTGAGACTGACATGGAAACTTGTCTTGATGCATAATGGAGCAGTAATGTAGTCAGGTTCAGTAGACATGACTTCTCCTCAGGAGGCCTAAGGAATCCGTGCTTTCAAACACCTGTTCAGCACGTTACGTTACATTACTTTTTTGCTACTTTTTAGTGTTTTGATGTTTTTAGTGATAGCGGTTAATGGCGGATATGTATTTTCTCAAATGGGAAAGTTAATCAAAAAGGTTGAAAAGCACTGCACTTACGTATATGCAGGGGAACACTCTAAATGCATAGGGATATCCACCATTAATTCCATGGCACACTATTCACTGCAACCCTCTTTGCCGAGATCGGCGAGCATGGCATGTACACTGTGTACAACCATAGCTCCATGTATAAACAAGCAATTAGTCACGGTTATTCAAATGATCTAGATTTAACTTAGGGTTGTCACGCATTTGTTACCTGTATTCCCTCCAGAGCATACCTACCAGCAGGAACACATATCACCCCAGCATCCTCAGAGTGTTCACAATTGTGTTGAGTTGTATGTGCACAATCAGTTAGAGACGTTTCAGTCCCTAAACACCCAACATCATCCAGCTGTGTAGTTCCTGTTCCTTCAGAAAAGAAAGCCGATCCAAAGACTTCTGAGGCATGAGAAAAGCCAAGCTGACGACAAACAACATTGGCATCCTTGATGTCCCATAGATCATCACAAACTGTGCCCCATTGACCGTCAAGAAATACTTCAACCCTCCCCGAGGTGTCATTGCCATCCTGTAGGCGAACTTCGCCGTTGTCGTAAATACAACTGACCCCAGCGTCCTCGCTGTGTCCACAGTTGTGTCGAGTTGTGTGGGTACAATCTATCAGAGAGATTTCTGTTCCTAAACATCCGACATTATCCAACTGTATAGGTCCTGTTCCTTCTGAGAAGAAAGCCGATCGGAAGGCTCCAGAAGCGCGAGAAAAGCCAAGTTGACGACAAACAACATTAGCGTCATTGATGTCCCATAGATCATCACAAACTGTACCCCATTCACCGTTAAGAAATATCTCAACCCTACCCGCCGTTGAATTGCCATCCTGGAGACGAACGTAATCATAGGTGCAACTGACCCCAGCGTCCTCGTGGTGTCCACAGTTGTGTTGAGTTGTGTGGGTACAATCTATCAGAGAGTTTTCTGTCCCTAAACACCCAACATCATCCAACTGTATAGGTCCTGTACCTCTCGAGAAGAAAGCGGATCCAAAGACTCCAGAAGCGCGAGAAAAGCCAAGTTGACGACAAACCACATTTGCGTCGTTTATGTCCCATCCATCATCACAAACTGTACCCCATTCACCGTTAAGAAATATCTCAACCCTCCCCGATGTCGTATTGCCATCCTGGAGACGAACGTAATCATAGATGCAACTGACCCCAGCGTCCTCGTGGTGTCCACAGTTGTGTTGAGTTGTGTGGGCACATTCTATCAGAGAGTTTTCTGTTCCTAAACATCCAACATTATCCAACTGTATAGGTCCTGTTCCTCTCGAGAAGAAAGCCGATCCAAACACTCCAGAAGCGCGAGAAAATCCAAGTTGACGACAAACCACATTTGCGTCGTTAATATCCCATCCATCATCACAAACTGTACCCCATTCGCCGTTAAGAAATATCTCAACCCTCCCCGATGTGTCATTGCCATCCTGGAGACGAACGTAATTACAATTGACTCCAGCGTCTTCGCGGTGGCCACAATTGTGCTGAGTTATGTGGGCACAATCTAAAAGAGAGCTTTCTGTCCCTAAGCATCCAACATCATCCAATTGTATAGGTCCTGTACCTTCAGAGAAGAATGCCGATCTAAAGACTCCAGAAGCATTGTAATATCCAAGTTGACGACAAACAACATTAGCGTCATTGATGTCCCACCCATCATCACAAACTGTACCCCATTCGCCGTTAAGAAATATTTCAACCCTACCCGCGCTTGAATTGCCACCCTGAAGACGAACGTAGTTATAAGTGCAACTGACTCCAGCGTCTTCGTGGTGTCCACAGTTGTGCTTAGTTGCGTGGGCACAATCTATCAGAGAGTTTTCTGTTCCTAAACACCCAACATCATCCAACTGTATAGCTCCTGTTCCTTCTGAGAAGAAAGCCGATCCAAAGACTCCAGAAGCGCGAGAAAAGCCAAGTTGACGACAAACAACATTGGCGTCATTGATATCCCATTCATCATCACAAACTGTACCCCATTGACCATCTAGAAATATCTCTACCCTCCCTGTCGTTGCATTGCCATCCTGAAGCCGAACTTTACCGTTGTCATGACTACAACTAACACCAGCGTCCTCGTGGTGGCCACAGTTTGGTTGGGTTTTGTGTGGACAATCAATTAGAGAATTCTCTGTTCCTAAGCACTCAACTCCGTTCAAGTGTGTAATTCCTGTCCCTTCTGAGAAGAAAGACGATCGGAAGAATCCAGAAGCGCGAGAATAGCCAAGTTGACGACAGACAACACTGGCATCATTCATGTCCCATCCATCATCACAAACTGCGCCCCATTGACCGTCAAGAAATATTTCAACCCTCCCCGCTGTTTCATTGCCATCCTGGAGACGAACTTTGCCGTTGTCATTAATACAACTGACCCCAGCGTCCTCGCGGTGGACACAGTTGTGTTGAGTTGTGTGAGCACAATCTATCAAGGAGTTTTCTGTTCCCAAACATTGAACATTATCCAACTGTATAGGTCCTGTTCCCTCTGAAAAGAAAGCCGATGCAAAGACTCCAGATGCATTAGAAAAACCCAGTTGACGACAAACAACGTTGGCGTCATTAACGTCCCAAAGGTCATCGCACACTGTACCCCATTGACCGTTCAGGAATATTTCAACCCTCCCTGCTGTGTCATTGCCATCCCGGAGACGGACTTCACCATCGTAATAAGAAAAGTCTGAAAGTGAAAAGCAAGCAAGATCAATTTTATTTAGAACCAAAGTGTATCTCACGTCTACAGATAGTATATTATTATATATATTATATTTTATTATACATTCTGCAATGTGCTGCGTACATCTTAAAGTGCAATATAAGTTGCATATAAGAGGAAATTTGTCAGTGAAAGTTAAATTCCATATACATTGTGATATGTAATAGTCAATACAAAATAACATTGTGTAAGCTTTATATTTGCGTAGACTAATATTCATATTCATTCCTTTCTTCGAGAGTCTGAAGTAAGTAAGCATGCAAGCAAGAGGCAAGCAGGCAGGCAAGCAAGTAAGTAAGCTATTAAGTAAGATATTAAGTAAGTAAGTTATTAAGTAAGTAAGTAAGTAAGAGTGAGGAAATATTTTTGGGGGGAGGGCTTAGGCCTACATCAATCTTACCTACAACTCTCTGAAACTTTCAGTTCAATTTCGATTCAAGTAAATTGTTACAAACAAAAACAAAAGGGTCTTACTTATCAAGTTCCATAGTCTCAAACAATCATTAGCCAGTATTAAGATTTTTCTATTTAACGGCCGACTTGAGCAAATTTCCGAACAACTGGATGTCCTTGCTTGAAGACGTTTGTGCTGACTTGGACACTTTGGCAATGTTACGAATCTGTAGCCAGAACACCTTCTGTTACGTCTAACGTATAGGATTTTATGTGAACGACATATGGCTTGTGAACAAATTACGGCAATCCGATTTCCTTAACAGCTCTGTAAAAGATGCCCTTTCCACCAATGACTGCTGAAACATCAGTGATAAGCCTTTCCAGAAAAGACTTCAAAGAGACCACTTTCCTTTCTTTTTTTTTTCGTCTTGATTGGTTGGAAAGTAAATCGTTTCCCAAAATACAATCGAACCGTCTGACTTGTAAAAACTCTCCCTCTCATGACAAAAGCTCAGACGGAAACATTGGAATGAAAGACTTATCCAAAAGTATAAACACACACAGGGAATGTATATATATATATATATATATATATATATATATATATATATATATATATATATATATATATATATATATATATATATTACGGATATAAAAATAACAACCTACCCTGCGCAGTGACTGTAAGGACACCTGTATGTACCAACAGAAGTAGCGTGTTTAAGCATTGAGTAAGCACGTCCATTTTTTTCTTTTCCTGGTTACTCCGTTATGATAAAAAGTTGGCTTTCAGGGTGCTGGCTGAGGAGAAACGTTCACACGAATGTTAGGCTATCTGTAAGGTACTCATACTGAACGCAATGCTCTTCTTCCTCTGTAAATTTTGCTGTAGCTGTTTTAAGCCTTTTCAGTTTTAATTAACTTTTGCTGAAAATAATTTGGAAATCATTGGTATTCACGTGGACATGTATGGGAATGCAATGTCGCTGAAGGTCTCTACTACCTCTTTCCCAGCTAAACGCCTTGTACTTAGTAAGTCACCCATAACTTGCATAACAATGAAAAGGTAAATAAGAGAATATTTTCACGGCAGTTACAACCTGTTTGATGTGTGTAAATAATGTCACCAATCACCAGTTGGCCTTTCCTGGTGCTACAACCAAATTTTTATGGCAGGAATCTTTGCTTGGGCCAAGTTTTCCATTCAAATAATTAACTCCCCTTTCGGCCTGAGTCAATTGCCCATCGTTAGAGGTTAAAAAAACGTTATATATATATATATATATATACCCTGGATTGTACATTTGCTGGACATACGTTAAGATTGTACATTCGGAGGACATGGTTCTGAAAAATGTCCTGCAAATGTTCATTTTTAAACGACAAAAATAAGGCAAAAGTAGATGATGTTTCAATGGGGGCATATGACGGAGCAGAAATCTGTGAACTCGTCGGCCTTTACATCTTAAGCATGCTAGAAAACAAACTCGGAATCACAAGCGTTGGCCTATACAGAAACGACGGTCTAGCGGTCATGAAATCCTTCACCGGTAACAAGGCTGACCGTTTAAGGAAAGAACAGACAAAGATCTTTCAAACTTGCGGACTAAAAATCACCGTCCAAACCAACCTAACAACTGTCAACTTTCTAGATGTAACCCTAGACTTGAGAATCGGATCATACCAACCCTACAGAACACCAAATGACAACCCGGCCTACATCAACCGCCTTTCAAACCATCCCCCCAACATCATAAAAAATATACCACAGGTTATCGAGAAAAGAATCTCGGAACTTTCTTCTTGTGAGGAAGCCTTCCACAAGGCTGCCCCTACATATGATAGCGCACTGAAAGCAGCTGGATACAGCTACGAAATACAGTACCAAAGTAGACCACGCACCGAGCAGAAGAAAAACAGATCACGAAAAATAATATGGTACAACCCCCCATTCAGCAAGAACGTGAAGACAAACATTGGAGCTCAATTCCTGAAGCTAACTAACAAGCACTTCCCTAAAGACAACAAACTTCACAAAATCTTCAACAGGAATACGCTGAAAATCAGCTACTTCTGCATGAGAAATATGGAACAAATCATCAAGTCGCACAACTCAACCGTCCTGAAATCGGCAAACCAGGAACCCAACCAAAAGTCATGCAACTGCAGACAACCAAACAGCTGCGCACTAAGAGGAAACTGTCTCAGGAGTGACGTCATCTACAAGGCCACAGTTACATAAAAAAAAATAACAACACATCATACATAGGCCTTGCAAGCGGACAGTTCAAAACTAGGTACAACAACCACACAAAATCATTTAGAATAAACGCTACAGAAATGACACCGAACTTTCTAAACATATCTGGGAGCTAAAAGAACAAAATAAGGACTACTCCATAAGATGGGGTGTACTGAAAAGCTCACACACAGCTAAGCGTGCATCAGGCCTCTGCAACCTATGCATCGAAGAGAAGATAGAAATAATCCGCATCAAGGAGAACAGCTTGAATAAAAGAACAGAGTTCATCTCTACGTGTAGATATGGAAACACACACAAACAAAAACCACCGAACCGCACTAGTGGAAAACGTTAGCTCACTGTAGCATTGGCCCATACACAGTCACAATCACTTGCCTGATTATCGCCACGCTAAGAGCGTGAAACTCAGAGTAGCAATGATTCTTTGAACGATATCGTGTGTTCAATATACATAAACAAGCTCTACTTATAAGTATTGAGCACTTTCATAGTTAGAAGTGACTAAATTCATTCATTTAATACATATATATATATATATGTATATATATATGTATATATATATATAGATACAGATATATATATATATATATATATATATATATAGATAGATAGATACAGATATATATATATATAGATATATAGCTGTATAGCTATATAGATATAGATACATATATATGTAACATGTTACTTAGTTTGGAAACTAGAGAACAGAAAATGTCGCTTAGAGTAAAAGGCAGTAACTTTCGAGTATAGTGGATGTGTAGTGTTCGAATTTCATTAAGTGTTACGTAGGGTCCAGACATACAACCATGGAGTGTATGAGAACTACCTTTCCGGAAACGATTACGTTAAAGTGCAGCAGCATGAGATACACAGACGCCTCACCAGCAGACATCAGAAATCCGTCTCTCGAAACAGTAGGCATAAAATGATTTGCGGAAGATGCATTACTTGATCTGTAACTTTGCGTGAACAAATTATTCTTGAGCAAAAAGAACGTATTTTTGTCTGCGAGAACTTTTTTCGAGAACAATGTTTCCTTCCTTACTTATTTTGAGTAACATATATCATTCTGTGTCCATAAATTTGGGTTAAAAATACCTTTTTCTTTTCTGCATAACAAACATTATTTCCTTGTAAGAATCACATGCTCCTATTTTATACAGTTCCAATAATCTCAAGAAGCTGTTCCAGAACGCTCTATCGTGCATATCGTAAATCCCCTGAAAACTAAATTGATTACACAACATCCCGCCGCTGGTGCTCAAAAGGGTAGTGTTTGTGTCATAGACTGTGGTGTGATTTATGTAAGTCATCATTTTCAACATGGCTCAACATGTTATTCAGACAAATCTTATCCCATCAAGGCTAGGCACGGAAACATCCTGTCAGGGATGAGGGTTGCGCACTTGGCAAAGCGAAATCGACCTGGCCAGAGCCCGCTTGCTTGGGAAGTGGGAGGATGTGAGAGGGGTAACCGCCCCAGTGTTGTTGTGTTGTAAATATGTGAAAATGTGCAATGAAAAATCCGATTTGTAAAAGTCTGCGACAAAGGCTACTCGTCGTAAATGTTAGGCACGATATGTTTAAGTCTACAACAGAGCTATTAAAAAAATTCAAGTTCGCTTTAGAAAGCTTTAGAAGTCACATCAGGGAGCTGGTCAGATATGCTTAATGGGAGAAACAGATGTGACCTTTCGGAAGTCTCCCTATAATCTTTACTAAGATATTCCCATGACGTTACAACCGTGTTAAAGTGTTCAACAGACCCTCTTTCATGCCTGATTACACATGTATTAGCTATGGACATGACACTCACCCCTTGCCAGGCAGCTCACGAAAGCCTAGACACTGGATTGACACACCTGATTTACTTTAAGAAAACGATGTTCAATTGACCATGTGGATTATCACAGCATGAGGTGATAAAACTGACCTAAGGCGATGAAAATTTGCAACAAGTTGAACCTCAGTAGAACAAAAGAAGAGTGCATGAGGTTAAAGTGAATCCCATTTTAATGTACGAGTAACGGCATGCCCTTCAGGCTAATTTTCAAAAAACGTAATCTTGAGGTTTTAATTAACAAGAAGGGACACTGATTGGAGGTAGTAATTGTGCACTTCAGAGTAAAAAAGAGTGTATACCGGACCCTCTCGTCATTAACGGTGTTGCAGCGGGAACAGGTTCACATCTTGAAATTTCTACGTACACTTGCCAGCGCGTTCGTTATGAACGATTTATCTTGTACCGTGTACTTCACATGAGATAGCTGAAGAAGAGACGTTAGTGACTATACTTTCTCCGGACTCGTGAATCCCATGGCTTTCAGTATTTAACATCGGTTATTGTACTATTATAGAAAATACTTAAAAACTACAAATATTTTGGTCTGGTTTGGCCGAAATCTGGACAAACAGCAAACTGCAATCCATTCTTCGAAATGTGATGCGTAGCCTACCACTGCCACAGGCTTGCCGGGGTCTTCATTCACAGTGAAGAGAGCGATCGCTTAAGCATGTCGATATTTTAAAACTGTAATTTCCTTCCTTCAATAGACTCCCAACTTTCCGAGGTTCTTAAGGTTATGTACTGTACCTGACTCTATCCTTCTGCTGTGAAAATGCGCGCCACAATCCGCTCTGCAAATTTTAAAGTTTGACAGTTCATTTCTTTGTTTTCGTGAAACAATTGCGATTTATGCTCTTGCTTTTCGTTACATGTATATGTCCTACTCCTTGCATAAACATTTTCATGGTTCATTATAGGCTACATAAGAACAAATTCACTCCTATCCTTTACATTTTTTTTAACTTATCGAGAGTAATATTTGTATCAAGGAACATACCTTATTCGACATTTTCCTGATGCTATGTCTTGCTCTGTCTCATCGTTACGTTGTTTTTAACTTTCATGTCCTTTTAGCGTTTCTGATGTGATCACAAAATTTCCATGTTTTATGCGGTTGGCAGAGTAAGATATCTATGTATTCATTCATCCACCCATTAATCTAAACAATGAATTGCTTGTCTATATGTCATATGTTTGTCTATATATCATTTACATACCTCAAAATTTGCTCAAATTTCGTAGTGATATTTCTGAACTTTCAATGGAAGTAGTCTGCTCCCCTGCCACTAAGCCTATCTCCGGGAAAGAGTTGCGGTAGACGTATCACTTAAAATCTAGATTTTGATAAAAACAGAGTTTACTATAAATTTGCTTGCTTGTATTTGGTTGGCTCTATATTTGCTCCACGAACCACGGTCTGCGGATTGGTCTTAATATTAATGCTTGGAGGGAATTTAAATGCTTAACTTGTTATGCAGGGGTTAAATCAAATGAAATGTCACAGTACATGCTCAAAAGACAAGATGAAAAAAATAAGATACTTTCGCTGTTGAGGGAATCGGGGCGATTTGTCCTGGACTGTCACTTTTCCACTCGAAAAACGAGACAATCTTAATTAATCTGGACAGATGGTAACCCAATATAATCAATCTGTCCGTTTTTTTATTGATCTAATTTGTCTATCTATGTGTCCGTTTGTAAGTCCATCTACAATCCATTCATTAGTGGGAATTCAACATGCAGAGGAAACGATTGCAATTGAAATTCACCGGAAGAAATCACCTGTCTCCAGTATATTGACTTTTTCTTAAACTTTTTGTTTGTGTTAGGCCCCTCTTTAAGTGAGTTTTAACTTTTACAACCGCAGTGGTGTTATTATGGTGTTATTCTTTTAATCCAGATATATTTAAGATCCCGTCTTGCATACTTCGTGTATTGTTTACTGTTGACTGAACCTACAGCCATCGGAATTGTATTAAGCTTTGCCATTTGAAAGTGCAACATAGTATACCAAAGGAATTTTTTTCTTTTTATTTTTTTCAATCAAATAACGTTCAGTTTGTTTCGGTACTCGACAACCGTGTTTGCATTTTTGAGAGAGTTCGTTCACATAACGTCAACACTTGTTTCGTTCATGCCCGCTGTAGAAGTCTGACAAAATGGACAAAGCGCCACCACAAGATACATTTTCAGATCTACAGTGGACTCCACTTTATCGTCTTAGTCTTGGGACTTGCTGTAAAAAGCAGCAAAGAAGTGGACCTCGATTTTCCTTCCATCTAAAAAAATAAAAAAAAAATTTTACCCTTCCCCAAGAAACAAAAAAGTTTTTAACACTGAACAGCATTTATCAGAGAATTTATTTACGTGTATTGATTGGCCCATTTTTCTCTAAAATCAAAACATTTTGATTGTTTCAATGCATACAAAATAAGAGAATGCAGCAACAGTGGGTGGGAATCATGTGTGAGAAGATGTAGGACACAGGCAATAACCTACTGTAACATATCACTTCCAATGAAATTCACTTTACGAGGCAGTGTGATGACAGCGTTACGGTAATTTACATGATATCCCCGGGCAAACCTCCAAACATCATACATTCACATCACGAGTTTCCATCCTACTTCAATTACATTTCATTCACAGACAGCGTCAGAAGGGAAGCCGGGTACAATAATGGCAATACACCGTCATAACTGACAAAAACATAAGTGGAACTTCACGAACGTTTTCACAACTTTATTTTGACTAAAGATTACTGTCAGTTAAAGAAATGCAAATTATACAAAGGGATGGTTCCCTTCACTAGACCCTTGCATCTATTCTTTCCGAAGGAGAAAACAGTGTCTTTGGAAAGCCTAAGCATCATTCAGTGAAACAAAAATACTTCAGTGATGCAATTCCTTTGTAAATAGCTTTGATAACTCTAGCAAATTGAAAGGATACAATCATCTTTAGCACTATATCAACCTTTGGTGGAAGGAAATTCAAACCTATAGTCTGCAGTCGAAATGTGGGCAAGGTGAGAAGGGGTAGTCAGAATTCATGTATTGTGATGACAGTGCTTCTTAAAGTGTATATGATTACAGTGATTACAAATGGAAAGTGCTGGCAAACTATTACTTAATTCCATAGTTTGTTGTATCAAGGTAATCTCTCTAACTTTACACATGTAGGTTTCTATCAAGGATTCTACAGTGCACAATCCTACTTTGAAGGTGTGGGGCACCACCCATCATTCTCAGTCTGTGATTCCACTTTTAAAAAGAAGGGCGCCACATATCATCATCAGTTCATAATCCACTGAGCACAGCCCATCATTTTTAGTCCACAATCCCACACTGAACATGTGTGGCATCACCCATCATTTTCAGTCTGTGATTCCACTTCCAACAAACTGGTCATCGACCCACTGTTTTGTGTCTCCCAACCACTTAACACACTGTTTCCATTTCCTATACTACATGATTTGACTACACACATGGGTCATCAACCTACGTCTCCGCACAAAATGTTTTTGTGCGCCATCTGAAAACTTTTCCTTCCTAAAAATCGAGGCAGACTTCGACAATATCGATCACAGCCACATGGCTCAATGAAGCATTTTGCCTTCTTCTGTGTTACCATACAATGATACCATGACCAAACAAATGCTCATCAATGTTTACATTCATCAGAGATAACAAATTTCCACGCTTCTTTTGTGATGACCATGTTCATGGTGTCCGAGCACTTCTATGCCCTTTTTGTGATGGCCACCTTTACATCTCTGGCTTGGTGTCCAGATTTGCAAGGCAAGTGAAAGGACATCATGTTCATAGTCGAGATCATGCCATTCCAAGGAGATACCTGTTGGCAAATGCAAAGATGGGAAAATTTCCAATTGCAGAACGGTGGAAGGAAAACCAATAACAAGATATCATGGAATAGTGCCACTTTCTATCTTTAAACATTTAAAATCAGAAGTGTTGATAAAGCTGTACACTAAATAATGGTAGAACATTAGTAAGTCTAGTTTCTTACATTTTTTTCAGCAGATTTAACATTTGTGACTACATTTGTCACATTAAATGAAGCTGGTAACATATCTAATCTGTATTCATGTAATGGACATGACTTTCCCACATTTGTTTTTTAATTTTGCATTCAAAACATTTGGTATAACACATGCTCCCTTTAACCTATACTGTCAAATGCTGCTGTTAGACCTATGTCAGCTTGGACGATTAGGCCGTGGTTTGATTCACGGTACGAACAGATTGTTTTTCACTGTTTCTTTTTCATTTGTAAATTTGAAAGTGGAGTGGGGTGTCCCAAGGATTTTTGTCCAGGATTGTAGCTACCACACAGGCCTGAAGTCTGTTTGGGGGAATGGAAACTAAACTAGTCAGGAATGGACCACTGAGAACCCAAGAATGATAACATTTACCAAACAGGTAACTACAAACCACCAAAAAAGTGCCAATATTATTTACCATCTGCATCTTGCCTCCACAGCCTCTCTTCTCACCAGTCTCTTCCTATCATCCAAGCTTACAGCAAGTTTCTTGATGACTTCAGATTTGTAAGGTAACACCTAAAATTAAAGAGAGTGGTCACACATAGGTTAGTCTTGCACTAGTCTGATTATCACGTGGTAATACATAGGTATGCCTTACACTGGTCTCAGCATCAAGTGGTCAGACACATTTGTAATTATTTGTATATTTGTATTAATTGTAATACTGGTCTGGTTATATGTGATGACTAACCCATCCACAAAGCATCACTAATTGTTCTGGAGGAGTGGTTAATTGAATTACAGTTGATGACACTGATATGCATTCTGTTTCAGACTTCATCACTAAGACAGCCCCTTTGTGCATAAACTGAATACAGCTAGACCAACCGGCACATACTTAAACAGCAAACTACTATGCCTTTCAGATACACAACTTTTAACAAAACAGTGTGAATTTACAACTTTCCAAAATACAACGATGCATCGGCATCATGAAAGGCATCACTTTTATGCCGCAGGGTGGTGTTTCAATTATCCTGCTAATGCTACCACACATTGAATAGGGTGTAATTGAAAGTGCATGACTCTGACTGAAGATTCAGTGCTAGCAGAAGAATCCTGTACTAAGCAAAAAGAGTGTTTAACCATCCCATTCCTATACGGTGTATTGTTCAGCAATATGATAGATCTCAAACGGAACATGGCGGACTTATGGCTGGATTGGTGGCTGTTTCCAAACAAGTAAAAACTTTGAGGTGACTAAAGGGAAAGAAAGGTTGCCAAAGCTACCAAGTGCAATAATGGGAGTGTACTCCTAATACTGCAAGAGCATCCCTGGGATTACAGGCAAATATTTACACTCCTTGAAATTAGTGAATTGCCCTCAGAAAACCTTGTATGACATTGTCATTACATCACAGGGCTCAACAGTTTCAACATACCCCTTTGACGACCAATTCCCTAAAGGGGTTCATTGACTAGCTGATATCAACAAGTTTGTGGTGATTTTGAAAAATGTAAACACATGACAATACTAACAATAAGCATAATTTGTCATAAGTTTCACATCAAACAGTTATGAAAACTGTAAAAATTTATTGAATTTTTACTTGTGTGGGTTGTGTGTATGAGAATAAGTACTAATATGAAGATAGTCTGGTCACAAATTTTCAAAAACCAAACTGAATCATTAATTACTCACTCATTAATGTTCCATTGGATGTGAAACATTGGGGTCCTCTCAGTTTGACCATTTGTCATTTATGTTTAGGAGACGTGACAGGTTTAGAAAAATTCAGTGAATTTCATGAAACAAGTCAATGAGCCTCTTTAAGAAACTTTCGAAAAAATCAGCAGACTGGATTAAATTTTTTTTACAAAGGTTGCTATTGACAACTTTCTAAAGTAAACATTCCAACCGAAATGGTTGAGAAAAGCAAATATTTTCTTCAACTCACGTAATGGCTGGAGAGCTTTGTCAAGGACTTGATGCACTTCAGCGCAGCTATGCGTACTTTCTGACGGTTGAAAGAATAACAAATATTAAACCTATGAATAAACTCATTACAAAATTGCTTTTACCTTGAAATCCCTATACTAGAGGTAGACGTTAACACTGTATCCAAAAATTCACGGTTAAATGGACCACCACTCTTCTTCAACCTGTGCAGCACATTCTTGAACAAAGTGTGTCGAAATAGTGAACAGTATTCACTGGGCTTCGACAAGACCGCTGACACCAACTTGTACATTACTTAATTATCCACACATCATACATTTAAGATTCTACATTGATTACATACAGGTTGTACAGAGACTAAACACACTGTTGACTCTTTGCAGGTCACATAGAGATTGCACATATAGCCTTTGCAGATTGCATGCACATTGTGTAGAGATTTGACAAAGATAACATACACAGCAATTACATTGAAAAAGTAGATTTCATGCAGATTTTACGAATATTACACATAGATTCTACACGGGTTACATACAAGATTACACAGAGTCTACACAGATTACATACAGATTACACAAAGATTACATGAATATTATATAGAGATTACACATTGACACTACATAGACTACAGCTCATATACGTATTACACGTACATTCTACATAGATTACAGAATACACAGATACTACACATGTTGTACATAATTTTGTATTACCAAAAGTGCTTATTTGGGTCATGTTCATGGAAAGAATGGCCAGTAATCTTATCTTAGGGATTATCCACTAATGGCAAAACAACAATGATAAAATTTTTTAAATGATGACAGCAAGTAAATCATAAGATTCTTTTTGGCACCTTATTAACCGCTTTGCAAAATGGATATCTCTTTGTACTAATACTGTAGATGAAGTGACACAGGACAGGCACACCATGGTCTTCGAAGGCAATGTATCCTACACAGTAGGTTTTGGTATAATGCAAGTCACATTCCTCTTGCTTTTACAATTTCAACTGCATATGTTCAAATGGTTCTTAGAACAGAGAAATCAACAATTCCTACGGACCTCAAGTTTGACTGCGACATTTAATTTCGGTGTTTCACCTTTTATGATTCCCCTTCACACACTTCCACGGAACTCTTACAGTTACCCCCTAAGGAGACGATAACTCTTAGAGTTCAAAGAGAAATGCGACGGATGTTGAGTTCAGTGTTCCACAAACATTTTACCGAGTGTCACAATAAAACTTTTGGCCAATCGTAAGTGTCCCAACCATCAAATTTTCAACTGTCGAAAGAAAAAGTACTTTCACCTTTGTAATCTTAGGCATCCCACCTGAATTTTCAGGCATCCCACTCCTGAGGACACATCCCAAAATTTGAAGAATGCCAGTTTAGCTGATTGATACAGCCACCCCCAACCCCTTTAATATTCTCCCTCATATCTTTGTAGAGGTTACCAACTTAACTTACCATGCTTGCTTTGTACTGGCTCAGTCTTAAAAAGGCAGGTATCATGGATGTGACTTGTTGGGCTACAACCTCAGAGGCTTCTGAGATTAGTCCATGCAGAGTCTCCAAAGTGGAGAGGTACATGAGGGGGTTCTCCTGGTCCAGTGATCGGATGAAGAGAGGCAAAAGGGACTCCAGCGACCCCATCAGGACAGGGTGAGGAATGTGACTCAGGAGATGGGACAAAGCTTGCAGATAGTGAGGTCTCACAGCTGTTTAAAAATGAGTTGATAGATAGTAACTGAAAGAAAGGCTTTGGAAAGATACCAGCTAAGATATGGACAAACAACCACAAAAGCAACACAAAGACAAGCAAAGCAGACACTAACTTGACAGTATAATATTTTACTCAAAATGTCCTATTATTCACAGTGCAAAAAGAATAAAACTTTGGGTTTTATCTTCGTGACCTTCAAAGAGGTACCAATAGCGAAGAAAAATTTGAAATTCAAACTGAGTGCATTGCACAGATTGCAGTAATTTTGTGACAAACAGGAAGTTTAAACATCTGCAAGTTAATTGTAGTGAGGTGAGAAAGTGGTTTTGTTTTTTTTATTCTTTGGAACTAGAGTCATGCTGTTTCCCTCCACGGAGGATAACAAAGCCGATGAAACGAGGAACGAATGCTGATACAGATACAGAAGTATCTTTGTGGTTGTAGCTATAAATGCATTACAAACAAATGTGTATGGCGAACAGTACAATGATTCCCCCAGAAAAGAAAAAACAAATTGTTAGACCTAAAACCCAGACATATCTATCAACCTGTTTGCAGGTCTTTCCTAGTTCCTCGTTTTAGTTTGCAAAAAGTGTGCCTGTCACTCATGTGCATTAAGCTTAGCAGCCAAGGTCGGACGACTATTTTTCATTCTTGAATGGATTTCAAAGGAATGACACAGACGTTAAAGAGGTTAGGCAGGACATGGTCGTGGGTTTGTTTACACAGAGGAATGAAAATGAAACGGGCGATTTTGCCGATTTTCTCGAAGGCAAATTGCATGTTTCATATTGTAATAGTTTTAAACCATATACCACCTACCATCATCAGCTTCTAACACGCCTTGTCTGATCTTCGGTAGGCACTGCTGGAATACCCTTTGTCTGTACATTAATTTGACCTCTGCATGTAGCTTCACATTCAGCACATCTGGACTCTCCGAGAGAATCCGATCGATGCCTTCTGCGGCTAAGGACGACAGACCATCCGTTTCCAAGAAATCCATCAGTTTGTTTAAGTATTCACTGCTCTTGGCGTGTCCTCTCAGAATAAAAGCCTTTGTTAACTGTTGGAAACAGAGAAGATGGAGAGAAAATCGCAACCTCTTGGTCACATACTACATCGTATGCAATCCATCATTATTTTTTTTTTCTAATGTCATTTTCCTAATTTGTTGAGTAAATTGAAATCAAGCAAAATGCACCATTGGCATTATAGCGGATTGTGTCTGTGGTCAGATCAACAGATGTAAAATGCACAGATGAACGCACTGGCAGATGCACAGATGCAAGCACCCACGCACGCACACAGATGTACAGAGGCCAGCAGGCATGCAGATACTTAAATGCATCAGTTCATTCCAACACACTTGTTTTCAAAATAGAGATGCATTTTGAGTGTAGCGGATGGTTGTTGGTACAAGCTATGAAGAACAATACCACAACTAGGGACTTTTCGAAACTTCACATTAACTTCATTTTTAGAGAGGAATGTCAGATATTACTACCATCGAGACATCTGTATTGGCTACATTACAAGGTCAAGGAGATACAACTAACTTCATGTGTACAGCTCTATGAGAGGGCCATAATAAATACTCAGAATTGAAAAAGACTACTTTGTTTATTTTCACTTGAGAGAATTGACATGAGAACAGACAAATTCCATTTTTTTTTTCTTTTATTCTGCATTTTTTTTGGACTACTCCACAAGAAGCATTACTGCATTTGCATAAAACTGTGTCCTTCATGCAAAAATTATGGAAACTTTAATCTAGACAAAAGTTACTGTAAAAATCTAAAAATTCACAAATTTAAGAAGATTCTATCCCTTTAATCACTGAAAATATTTGACGTGCACCCTCGATCTCTTCCCTTTTCATTTTCATTTGAAAGCACGCCATCCTCTATAGAAGTACATTCTTTACATTGCGTGATCGTTGAGGGCACTGACCTGTGAAGTGTATAAATGAATAGAGTTGTTTGCCTTTGTCACAGACTTTTAAACAGACCGTCGAATGACTTTGAGATCCCTTGACGAAATTTGTGGAAAACGAAGGGTAATATCTACCGATTTTCAAGTTCGAGCTCCTTACTCTTCTCGAGAAACTGTGTTCGAAAGTCGCAAAGTACGTTCTCTAGTGAACTCTGACCTCCAGACAAGTGACAGAGATCAGAGGTTTTTATCAAAAGCTACCAATGTTAGCAGTTTAAAGTTCAACATTCAGTTGCTTTAATAGCTTCATACTTGGTGACCATGACTTTTTGAAATTCCTGGCAAAGAGTAGATTTCAGGAAAGATCTACATGGAAACGTAAAAGTTGAAGTCACAGCAATATACCTTTATTTGAAATACCATGTTTGGAAGGTTTTTTTAATTATGACTTCTAATGAGGTGATATTTGTTCTGGCAATAATCAGTGAGAGGCTTCTGAATTATTCTACTTGTTAAAAATTGTAATCTTGACATTTGTTTGTCTTTAAACACGATGAAGCATCTCCATAACTCTTTCACACCAACAATCAAAATTTTAATGGAGAATCTGGACCATGTTGACTGTGCTACTATGGAAAGAGGTCACTGACTTATTTCTCCAAACAGGTACATGCAAGTAATCATATACTGTACGATGCAGGAAAAAGGATTCGTTTTGTCATGTTTCATTTGCAAGAGGATGATCGTAGGATTTGCGGCAAACTATGAATTTGTCATACATACATACATACAAATACAGTAAAACCCTGTTTATCTGAACGCCGTTTATCGAAAGCCCCATTTATCTGAACTGGCCGTTCGGTTTCGCAAAAACGACATCTTTCACAAGCTATGTCAATTTCAGTCTAGATTTGACAACATTTTGTCTCTCTATTTTACTTTTCCCATCCGATCTTTACTGCCGTAGAACACAAGTATTTTTAATGTTTATCTACACTACCATCTTTAACCATCAAGCTGGAGAATGAATAAACGATATAGAATTACCCTAATTCTTTGTGTCTTTTGTTCCTAAGTTGTTCATGCAGAGCCACAATAGGATCAATAGCCTACCGAAGTGCATTAAGCCTATGCTATTCATACAAAGACCAGCTAGTATCAGTGCTGCCCAACAGACTTTCTTTTCACTCTTATCAATGCAGTGATTAATTAACAACTGCGTAGAAGAATGTCAATCAGACGTGAGCGTAGGGTGTTACAGGTAAGACTATAACAAACTTTCAAATGCTTAGCCGACGGAGAGCATTCCATTTCGCAGCGTAGGTTTCATACAGTAAAAGAGAAGTTGCCCCGCTCGTACTGTCATAGCTAGTGCTAATGTGCCCTACAAACGCTGGTAGCAGTACTCGCGCTTCGACAGTCAGCGTTATTAAGTCGCATGCTTCTCAATTTATATCTCCTGTTTTAATGTCAGCCAGCACATATCCCACTTGTAGAGGTAAATTCTTAACTACGTGTGGTTATTGTAGCGCAAAAAGTTTGAAAGCGTAACTTACTGTTGTTTTTCTGTTGTAATGTTAGGATTCAGTGTGTAGCCTATGTGTTATCCTAACGCTGAGCAAAGTAGCGCAACTCAAATGGGGACACTCATTACCCACTTGTAAAATATCCTTCTTGCAAGTCCAGTTTAAACAAAGCACACGAAAAAAGTTCAAACCTTTAACAAATTTTTACTTTTTACCATGGAATGAAAGAAATGACACAGAGACAACCTAACGAAGGTTCACTTCACTTTATTAATAAGTGCATGCTACACCTGGGACAGCAAATCAATGATAAACATGAAACCCCATTTATCCGAACTTTTCCCTTATCCGAACTTTTCCCTCATCCGAACAACGGCTGGTCCCAACGTGTTCGGATAAAGGGGGTTTTACTGTATACAAATAAATTCCCAAATCTACATGGCATAGTGAGGAGGTATTCTGAAACACCAATTCCCGATTGAACAATGATGTAGACACTTACCCAGATCCACAGTTTTGATCCTCTGACGTTGGCATCTTTGTCACCGGTGAGGCAGACTTGATCGAGTATCTTCTGTTGGGATGTTTGAATGAATTCGGTGAAAACTGGACCTGTTTTATCAGACACAAAGTAACAAAATGTGCATGAACACCAAACAGGAATTAATCTCTGGTGCTTTCGGCTATCAACGTTGCTTCATGCACACCAGCGATCTCTGACGTGCTATCATCGACGACATGCTTAGTTGAAATATCCCACAAAGAAAATCCTTTCATCATGGATTACGCCAGAGGGCGAAAGGGTTCCTTTGTCCTCCCATTCCAAGAAGAGGCAGGATAAAAATTCCCCCCTTTTCACTTCAAAAAAAAATGTAAATATTCAAGGGGACACTTTGCAGGAATGTTTGAAGTCACATAAGTAAATAGCCCTAAAAACCCTCTAAATTGCACTCTACATGGGCTTGAAGAAAACTTTTGCCCCCCCCTGAACCCACGTGTAACTTTCACCAAAGACAGCATCAACTTTGAATCATGCTTTGGCCTAATAAATTCCCCCCCCCCCCCTTACCTTTATGAATTTTCAACTCAGATATTTTATTTCAATCAATGACTTGATGGTGTTTACATACAATCAGATCATGTCAAAATGTGAACAACAAAATGCATTAAATCAGGTTTTGAGTCCAAGAACACACTTCAATCAGACTGCCATAGAGTGAAACTACACCAAACTTGTTGTGGTGAATGTGCTTGAACATCCTGAACATATGGTGACAAAATTCAAGTCAGCTGGTCGTGAAAGACTTATGCAAGCCATTCTGTTCCATTGGATATAAAAGATGTAACAAACTGACCTAAAATCAAGCACTTCAATTCTGCAGGCCTTGTAGAGCATTTGTTTTACAACTCTAAGTGAACACACAAATACAGTATGGAGGAAGCCTTTGCCTTTCTTTATTTCACCTTAATGTCAGGTGACCACCAACTCAACAATTTTGGATCCAGCTTGGTATCCACATGAGTCATCACAAAGACAGCAGTGTGAAGTGCATAAAGGGCTAAGTGACTGATAAAATGACTTTTTGACAAAAATTTTGTAATTGAAAATGTATTTAATTGAATCTCTTTCTGCTCTTACCATCAAATTTGTTCAATAATGTTGCCAGGCACTTTGAAGCAAAATCATTGGTCAAAGGGTCTGTGGAAAAGAGGGCCAAATCTAGGAGCAGAGACAATAATCCAGCCTGAGACGGGAGGTTGACTTGCCTCTCGACGGCACTACACACCGCCAGAAGGAAAACGATCAGCCTCGTAACTTGGGGGGAAGATGACGATGCCTGGAAAAATATGGAAAAGGGTGAGATGAGAGAGCAAGACAAAAGGTGTACTATTATTAATTCACCTTGAATGCACAAGACGTTTGCACCGGTAGGTTGTTCCATTAATATGTGGTCCTAACAAATCTAGCAGACTCACATTTAGCAGATATTACAAACTCGTCACAACCCTCTCTCCCCTCCATGATCTGTCCTTCCACGGGGAATCATTCCTTGATTGGCTTTCCAAACCTTTCAACAAACTTTATTTCCAAATGAAACATGTTTCGAAGAGTCCGAGTTTCTATTGCACAACTGCTACTTTCCAAGGCACATTTGTGGTAACGTACCACTTAGCCAGAAACAGGTTATATCTGACTACACATTAGATAATGTTTATCTTCTATTAAACATGTTCCAAGATTCTAACTCTAACATGCAATGTTCACTCACAAAAGACATACATCTGTTATACATCCAGACATGTTACACATAAAAATCTTAGTTTTTACATAAACCGTCTCATGTTCTGAAAGCACAATTTTTTAAACATGAACGACAATGGAAGCTTTGAAATGCCTAAACGACAAGGCATTCTGCAAATGCAGGTCTAACCAACGGGTTCGAACCATTGTTGCATGAGAATGCACACAGGAAAAACACTCAACCTTAGATGATCAAAAGCACCTTTCACCTGAAGTATTTTGAATGTCCCTCCAAAGTAGTTGATCAAGGAAGATGACTTGAAGTTACTGGTATCTTCTCCAAGGAAAAAATGAACCATACAAGAAACAAGGTCATATGAACTCCTGCAAAAAGGAAAATATGACAAAATATAGATCGACAATTAGTGTGATTTTTGGTTCATTTTAAATCTCTGGAGAAAAAAGGAGGATAGTTCCTATGTTTTACAGGGAGTTCATAGTTTGCTTTAAATCTGATTAGATTCACTTGAAGAACCGGAAAGTCTGCTCTGAGTATTACGCCACGATGGCGCTTGCACTGAGTGCGGGGCAATTTGTTGTGACGAAGCATGCCAATCCGGCACCATGGAACGTGCAGCTATGTCTTCAGTCTGTTGACGAACCATACACCCTACAAGCATACATTATGCGCTATCAACTCAATGCACTGCCATAAATGGGACGGACTGGCACACATTGACACAAAATTGCTCTACTTGTTTACATGTCTAGGTTAGGCATCCTCCCAGCTGTTAACGTCTACAATGCACATCGACAAACACTATCGACAGGATTCGTGATGAATCGCGCAGTGTTATGCATGTTTCAGGAGAGTCACATGTACATGGCATTAAAATTGATGCATGCCAAACTGTGCCAAAATTTCCAGATTCTTTGACATAGCATGCACCTCCAAATCCTTCACAGACTCCTCACACTTGTTTCACAAAGGCTTGAATCATTGGCATGAGACTGAAGGATAAAATCTGTGAGGGTCAATTATAAAAAGAATGTTTAAATAAATGGCTATGGACAATTATTTTTTATGACACACTGATTACAGACTAAAGAAAAAAATTGCAGAAGTGTGTAACTTTTAGTTGTTGCTTCATTGACTGAGCCTGCTACAAACACTTTTCAACAATGTCAACAGTTTGGGCTGACAGAGTTAACAGTGCATGAATTTGTGTCATAAAGTTCACGAGGAAAACAGTGATCTTACTCATTGTAAGAAGAGAATGTGCAGAAGACTGCCTAAGACAAACAAACAAACAACCAAAGGTAGAAAGAGTTCCAAGCTGGAAACATGCAGTCATCGTTGTGACAACAAATACAAAACCATAAACATGTTGGCAGATGAAACAAAATTAAAAAACTCACTCCTGATCCAGCTGTAACACCAAATCACGAAGGATTTCACCGGATGTTAGCAGCATTTTCTCGTGACGGAATAACGGTGATGCATCATGGGAAGGGTCTTGCACAGCAGCATCAAGGCTCCACTGGAAGAGAGAACTAACTATGACATGCTTGACGAAGTCTTCACCTGCAGGGAACCCCAGTAATCTCTTTGACGTATCTGATAACGCGGTAGCTAACTGCAAACTGTACTCCATAGAGACTAAAAAAAAAAATGAATGGAAGCGATTAAACTATACACCAGATAACACTACACACAGGGATGCCGGTCCTTGCCGGTCGCTGCCGGTCGCTGCCGGTCGCTGCCGGTCGCTGCCGGTCAAGCCTAACCAGCACGGCTTCTTGTTGACCAGCACAGAGCCTAAAACTGCTGGTTTCCAACCGGCACTAAAATTATGAACTCAACTCAACTCAACTTGGGCTGGCAGCAACCCTGACTACATACATAGGTATTGTAACTAATACTTAAAACTTGTTGATTGAATTCTGAAAACAATGCCCAACACTCAACGACACTCCACACTCAACAATGATTCACACGCAACACTGCTCAACACTCAACAATGCTCCACACTCAACGATGCTCCACAATCAACCTCTCATAAAATTCCGGTGACAACTATTAATATTACTGGAATTAAGCAAAGAATTTGCTTTAGATAACATAGACCACTAACCAAGCTACAGACTCTTCTATTTTCTATCCAACCTTGACCTTGCCATTATCTCACTGCTTGGTAGGGTGCAATTCATGTACCAGTTTTTGTAATAATTTGACTACATTCATCGACGAGTCGGATTTCCTCTCGATATGCCTGTCATACTTAGTACCATTTTTACACTTCTTTTGCCTCTAAAAATGGTACTGTACAAGCCTTTGAATGGTTCCAGTACATTTCCAAGTCCATGGTATGGCCACAAACGGAATAAACGAAAAGAGGAACAGAAATCCGGGTGATGCTTCTTATAAAGCAAACAGAAACAAACATATCAACCCCATACCATTACTCTGATTTACCCCTCCACTGTGACTTGACATGTAAACCCATGACAAATTTCTAACTTATCCCCTTCACCATGACTTGACACATATTAACTTACACCAAATCACTGATTTACCCCACCTCTGTGTCTTGACACATATAAACCCACACCAAATTTCTGATTTACACCTCCGCTGTGACTTGACACATACAAACCCACACCAAATCCCTGACTTACCCCCTTCACTGTGACTTGACGCTACTTTGATTTGTTCTAAAATACACTGACATATAGTTTCTCCTATTTCTTTATCTACTGCTAGGTGTGGAAGTTTGTCCCAAGCCTGATGTCTGACACCAATCTTAGCATCTCCAGCTTCATCTGTTCCTGCTGCAGGAGAAGAGACCAATGCATAGCTACGTCAGTGAATGATTAAAATACTTTGGGCATAAATGGTGCATGATAAAGGTTAAGTCCTATGTAAATACATTGGTTGTGTCTAACTGTTTCAAGACACTAAACATTTATGATAATTTAAACAGCATTCACAGAGTGTGTACTGTGTGGTAGAGTCCCAAGTACCAAGACAGGTTGTACTTTGGAAAAGTCAAAAGCATTCTTTTGTGATGTACCTGTCAAATACTGTTCATGCAAAGACTGGTAATCTTTCCGACCATTGAAGTAAAGTTTTTACATACTAGAACTATGAAAAGCAGACATGTCAAATTGAAGCCACTAAAATTTGGATGTCTGAAACCACACTATTCCATTGTTTTAGTGAGGTAAAGCCTCATCGCTTCATCGGTCATTTTCATTACCTCATGCTGTGATTTTTATATCCTTCATAAATCATGCGGTCAACTAAACATGCAAATTGGACTTAAAGTTTTTCTGCTTTCCTTCTCTTCCATGAAGCACGATTTCCATCAAATTATGTAGCATGTCTGAGGGTCTGCACATGTGGTCGAACCTATCATGAATATCATGAATACAGTACTTGGTAGCTACAAATGTGCAGCCTTTTCAAGGATTATTTTTGACTGGACCTCTGTTAAGTTTAGTACAAGCCCTAGTTCTAGTAACAAAGTCATCTGCAGACAGAGCACACAAGTCTAACAATCTTTAGTGCTAATGAAGTCTGCATCTTTCAATTTTCCTACTCAGATGCGCAAATCACAAGTCCTGTGAAAATTTTTGGTATTCCATTCTTCGTCCAGTATCCTTCCTTTCCATCATGCTCATGTGTACAAATATTACCAGTTTAGATATCTGTGTTTTTGATCTGGGCCACCAACAATGGTACTCCCTAAGGCACTTGTGCGACACAAACTGGATACAGAGGACAGTCGATACCTGCAGTGCAAACTGCAAAGGTCACAAAGGGGCTTGGGATACAATATCAGAGTTGGCACAAATTTTCTGGACAAAAGATCGAAAAGACAACAAAATTTGTGGAGAAAAAGGGAAATTTGTGAAAATACTTGAAGCACACGAAGTCATGTCAACACACAATTAAAGCTAAACAATAACAAGGATGCTAATGTAACTTCAGTGCAAGATATGTAAAGAATCTCTACTATAATGACAAAAAAAACCTCACCAGGAATTAAAGTTGTCCACAGGACCGGTAAAACTCTTGTCTTCACCAAATTTGGTGATAATTCTGCCAACCTTTGTAAACAATTAGTACTTTCAGACCTAGAGGTGACGAAGGAAAAAAAGAAAGTACTTACAGAACATGATATAATTTCTGGTGTAAAAAAAATAAATGCTGTCAATCTTCAAAACAATGAATTAACAGAAAGAAAGATGAACTAAAACTAAAAGTACCATTCAACCAAAGGTTGTTTAGTAAAACAGGGGAAGGGACATCAGACGAAAAAGGTAAAATGGTGGTATCTCATGGGGAGTCATAAAATCACATCCTCAGATTTGTCCCAACACCCAAAAGATGTGAAATTGCAAGACCAAGTAATATGTGACTTACTGACATGGACAGACTAAACAATCCTAATTACCACAAAAAAACTCTTCTGATAAAGAAAAAAAAGGTTCACAAAAAAAAAATTGAAAATTTACATGCACAATTTGAAAGTCCTCTATTCTTTTAAAAGTATGTATTCTGTTACATGATATCTTGAACTTCATTTCTAACAAAAACAATGAGGAAAGAGATTATAAATTTAAAAACTTTCACAGGGTCACTGGAACCAAGCCACATGGAGAGTTCTGAACAAGATGGGAAATGTTATTCTTTACTGGTTTTTCTCTTGCTATGAAAGTGAAAGGAATTCACACATTTGTTGGATACTTCCCATCTGAGGAATCGTTATCCTTGATGCTGTCAAACCGATAAATTTAACGATGGTCGTTAAAGGTCTGTACCTCACTTCCTTGTCTTCCTCGTTGATGAACCTCTGTGTCAGCAGATCGCAGATCACGATGACATTTGCCTCCTCGATTAGACCGCGGTTGATTATTAAAGATGAGACCCCTTTCACAGAAGCCCCTCGAAGCCTGGCATTGGGATCTTCTAGGTGGGAGGTCAACATCTCCAAAATGCCTTGTTTCCGGCTACTCAACGTTGGTTCAGAAGAAGCATCCACTAGAGTCTTCGAACAGATTTGTAGGAAACTGTCGAGAACTTCCAGTAGCAGTGCTCTTTGTGTCACCTTCGAAGGGAAAACAGCACAAGAATTTAACAAAGTGACCTTGGAATAGCTAAACCTCAAAGACCACCACACTGTAAATGGAAAGTGAATGGCCAAACCCAGCAGCCCTTGAGTCATCTTTGAAACTTGAAAAGAAAGTTTGTAAGGAAAGTTGTGTCCTTATCTCTAACAACTTTTGTGACTGTTTGAAAACAATAAATTTTCTCTGGTAGTCTTGTAAACCACTAGAAATATTTTAACTTTAAATGTGAGCACAGCACTTTCATGGATACTAAAGATAACAAGATTTATCGTTGTCAATGCATAGATCTAAAGAAACTGCTTCCATTCATAACATTATCACATTTCAATTCCATCTACCATAAAAATGCAAATTGAACAAATCCAGTGAGGGAGCTTTTCGCTATGTGCAAGTAGTATCTTTAGATGTTGAACGCAACTAAGTGGTAACTAAAGTCGATGTGCGGCAAACTTAGCCATGACTGACATGTTGTGTGACATGTTCTCAAAAGTAGTTACAAGTTACACGACCTAACAACACTTTGACTGGTACAGGTTTACTTCTTTGAAAGAGTTACCCTACACACATAATCTTTCTTTGACAGCTCTTTTACCAGTAAAACAATTCAAAAATAACCTTTAAGAAATCCTCAGCAAATCATCGATGACAATTTTTAAGAGGATTGATGACTATCTTTACATTTTGCAACATATCACTGAAGAAAAGTTTTGTAAATTGTTTCATTTTCTTTTAATTTTTTTCTTTAAATTTCATAATTTTTTCCGCATTTGCTGTTTACTGATTTTTTTATTTCACTGCATCTTTGTTCTATCTGTTGTGATGAAAAAGGGAGGGAGTTGATGTCTACAAGCACATTGCTGAATCAGCTCTCTTCAATATGTCCTTTCTAAATACGCCAAAAAAAAACAATTCAAATTTATCAACTGAAAGATGGACTTACAGGTACATCCTTCTTAGCTTGCTCTAAAAGAAGAGGTATCACAAACTCTAGGACAGTTGAGCAAGAGGATGGAGAGGCAGAGGCAATGGCCTCTAGGAGGTGAGAACAAGGCTGAAGAAGCCTCAGGTCTTCATCTCGTAAATGATTGCTGCAACCTGTTCAGAGGATTGAAGAATTCAGTCTTAAAAATTTACCCCATGTGGATTGGGCATACTCGTAAATTCTGTTTGGTTTCAAGGCAATATCTGAAGTGATACAAACATTTGGGTGAATTTATTGAAAAACTATTGACAACTTGACCCACCCCTTTCTAATCACTCTCCATGTCACCAACAGCAAAGATGGACACTGAAAAAAAAAGGTGACACAGATAAATTATTATCAGAGTCAACAAAATTTTCACATATTATTACAAGTTACGCCCGGTGATAGTACACAAGCTATCCCACTGTCATAAGAACATATCACAAACTACTCTTTGCTTCACAATTCTTCAATCCTTCAAAAAGAGCCAAAAAACACTATTCAGGCTAGCCAAAAAACACTATTCAGGCTGGGTGCCTTGCTCAATAAAATGACAGGTTGTCAAACTTACAAGAATCAAACTGCTAGTAAAGATATCACAACGACGTGAACATGGGAAATATAAGACATTTGAATGCCCGTTTCCTTGGTTGTGAACACTCAAACAGCACACCTTGCTGCAATTTTGTCATTTAAAAGAATGGTTCGACGACAAAGTATACAAAAATGTGTACTGAGACCTGTTCACAAGTTTGTAATTTACACTGATTGCTTGATCCTTTACTGACCTCGCAAGTGTCCACATTGCTAAAATCATCACAATCCACATAAAAAGAATGCTGTCCATGTTGCTATCATTCCGTTGGGGGAATACTACAAAGGTCCACCAGACAGAAACTTCACCATGATGGCATCAAAATCCCAGAGAATGATATTTGTTAACAACTGACATGAAAATTGTCATCAGTTAACGTGAATTTCATGAGGAAAAAATTATGAGAAAAAGATGATGCTTCATCAACCTCTGACCAATAGGGGGCGAGCATCTAGTATTTAGTAGGACAGAACACAGGCCCTTTAAGGAAGCAACAACATTTGGTACCTGACTCAACACATGATCGACCCTTACGATGGCAATGTAGAGCGCTTCCTACCTTCGAATACTTTCTTGTAAAATTCTGCTAAAGTTTCAGTGGGTTTTCCAGCGATGGAACTCATGGTGAATGTCTGTACTATACTTCTTAATGCAGAGAGTACTGCATGTTCTGTGTTGGTGTTGAAAACTTGAAAAATCTAAAAATGAAAAATGACCAAAAGATGACATTTATAAAGGAGAATGCAGCTTACTTTTGGTGGAAAGGGGCAACAGAACATGCAAAAAACAACTATTGGCTTTAATCGGTTCCAAGAGCGGCCCTACAAACAATGCTGTCTGTTGTTTATGCCCTGCAAAGTATTCTATGTTTCTTCTCACGTGATTCCGAAATTAACCAAACTATGACATAGCAATGAAATGCCAAACTCATCTCATTCTACAGAGTTTTTTTCACTTTTCCATGACTTCAGTTGGGCTGATCTGAAACTTTCAAACCCTCTAGCTGTGCATAATATGTGATGCACTCATAAATAGTACATAAAAGGAGAAACAAGTTTGGTAAACTGAACAGTGTTCTGGAACAATTTGACTTGTCAAGGACATGAATGATGGATGAATTGTACATATTTCCTTACTTTCCAGGCAAGGAAAGTCATACTTCCCCAAAATTCAAGGATTTATAAAACTTCTGCCAATTGATGTTCCTCATTTAACTTTCACTGAGAGTTGTAAGTCATCTATACTATTCGAGAAATAGACACATGACTAAAATTGGCTGCCTTTGTGTCTGACTACATATGCATCAATCAAATACAACATCTGAAAATGAAGGAACAAAGCAGAGCACGTTATTTTGTATCCCTTTTTCTTTTTACACCCTTTTTACACCCATACCACAATTGCAGCCCAGGCACCTCTCACACCAGATGTTCCAACCTGATGTTGTTCACATAAATTTCTTTACTATGCAAAGCAAAGATAATGCTATGGTTTATTACCCCCCCCCCACACACACCCTTCAACTCAATGGGGTGGGTATTCACAAATGACTATACTTAACCTTACTTGCTTCACTTATGCAATCATTAAGTCTTGCTCTAACTGTTCTCGAAATTGATCCTAGTTCCACAGCTTCTAAGACTCAGTTTGCCCTCGTTTAATAGGCTGAGGGAAAAGGTGAACAATGTGAACAGTATATGTCTCCCATTTGGTGATGAAATGCTCAGGTCTTCACACGAGTTACATAATAATTTACAAACGATGGGGATTAGGTATGAGACGACAGACCTGAAAACAAAAACATTAAACGAAAACATTTTCATTGACTATTCTTGAGAATATGTCAATGAAACGTTGATCAAACCACATGAAAAACGATCTGAATGCTCTACAAAGACACATGTATTACTACTAATACACAGCTTAAGACAGGTCTGTTACCTCCAATCGTATGGCATTCCATATCTGTATGAGATAATTACTGAGTTCCAAGGGACCGTATACTGGAGCACACAACGCCAGGGCTTTGTAAGAATCGCTCTTTGCGGTGTCGAGGTCAGAGGTCATCTTCTCCATAAGTAATGGCAAGCAAAACTGAAACAAAAGGATTAATGGAAAAGACCCAAAAAATTCTTCAAAGTTAAACAATTTGAGATGTCTGGTTGGCAAGCTTTCAAATTTAACATTGTAAATTTGCAGTAATGTTATTGTTTTGCCTTCAAGTACTTACCAACCTAGACACACTTTTTTTTCAATGATCCACTTAAAAAGCTAAAACAAAATGTTAAATGATGAAAATTTTCTCCTTCTTTACATCTACTATGGAGTAATTTTCTCATGTTAAAATATTCTGACAAAGGAGCAAATTCAATGTCCCCAGGATGTCAGGAAATTCACTTTATAGAACATATGGACTCTGCCTACCTTGCTACAAAGACAAACTGACATATTAGTCTTGAATGGGATGAAAGATAAATTTTCATCAAGGAGCATACTTTTCGAATCTGGTCACCACCTAAAAACCCCTCTTCATATCCTGAATCAACTTTACCTCATCAAGTTTACTCTCAACTGCTCTGTCTTCAACAAGGCAAAAAAAAAAAACAACAACTATAAGACTGCTTCTTTTTCTACTTCATTGATTATCAGAAGTCAACAACAACTTCTTTTGTCCATCACAATGTTTATCTCAAACAAGCCATGCTAAAGCTTTCATACGATACAAGCACACAGTAACCAAAAAAATACACTTTTCAGCACAAATGTCTAATACACCTCTTCTTTTCAACTTACGGGGGCAAACTGAGGTGAAGCAGCCAAGCAGTGGACGAGAGCATCTGCGAGCATTTCTCGGCTGATTGCATCGTTGGATCTCGGTTGGAAGTCGACAGGAAAGTAACAAGATGCCACTTCAAACAACTCTTCTGCAAACAGAGCTGTTTAGAAAATAGCCAAAAAAAAAAGTGAAAACAGACATGAAAAGATTTTCTCCACCGCTCCCTTCCCGTTCATTATTTGTTTAAATATTATTTTTCACTTCCTTTACATTACATTATAGAGATTATTTCCGATTTCTTCATTCTAGGGATTCTTTCAGATAGTGAGATTTCAGAGATATATTCAGATTATTCTACTGAAAATAGCATCAGACTGCAGAGAGGCTCCCTTAATGAACACGGTATACAAATCATTTACATGACATACGCTTGATTCCATTCTAATGGTACTGTATACCAAGTATGGTGGCACACATTGATCAGAGACTCACCTGAGTCGATTCTTCTTTTTTTTTTCCTCCATTTATTGAATATCTTCATAGTTTCCATAAACATATAACATAAAAACTACAATGACACAGAAAAACACAAACCTAACTTCTTTCCTACTTGAATCCATACATACTGCATACAACTACAAATGATCTTGAATACATTAAATACACTCTTGTCATACCAATACATACTGTGGTTCTTCTAAATATTCTCGAATGAGATAATGCTGCGGAAGATTACGTATACAGGTTTACAATAAAGGGGAACACTTGTAAAGCATTTTCAATAGCCTGAATATTAAAAAAAAATATTTGAAAAGAACTTAAATCATTATCATTAAAGAATAATGTTTTATTAATGAAGCAAATTATTGAACTTTTCATCCATTTTTGTTGACTGTCAATGGACGTGACAATTTTCGTCCGAAATTACCCATACATAGTTCAACACAAGAATTATGTCAAAGACACACCTAAATGTATGTACAGCCCCCACACGTATATCATACAAATTAACAGGCGCCTTTTGTTTTAACTCACATTAGACTTTAAAAATTTAAATTGAAAAGAGGGAGTTTTAACTCGATGTGTTGTTCTCCAAGGTCAAAAGTAGGTTATTTTCTATTCCCTGTCAGAGTAGTTGCTATAAGAGGGATTATCCCATTTCTTTAGGGGTTAGGTTTTTGAGTGAGGGTCTTAGAACTAAAATATGAATCGTACCGGCAATCACCTGGTCAGCTACCTTTGCCCTTCATCGGTGTTTCAGGGAAGGGAAAGTAAGGGAAATTTGTCTGGGTCAATTCTGTTTATACAAAATTCTTGAGAAACAAAGTGAAGTATCTCAAACCATTTTTAGTGGGTTTTACTTCACTTCTGGAAATTTTGATGCATGTTGATATCTAAGCTGTCAAATTCATGAAACTTACAGACGTTTTGTCAGCATAGTTCACGTTGAAAAGAATATTGAGCAATGCAAACACATGTGTAAATGCATTGTGCATTCCCAGACAAGACTTAGGAAAGAAGTTTTATTTTCTTGTTTAAAAGTTTTGAAACTTTACCCACACTGCCTACAATGTGATGAGGTCTCTATGTATACACCCTTCAGGAAACAGCCACAGCTTGTAATAGCACATGAATTGTGATATATATGAAGCAGATCACTCACTGATTGGAAAGCTGTGGATGATGACAGGATAGAGTTTAAAGAGGATAACGAGGTTACGTGGATCCTTCTCTCCGTCCATGACCTGCATGAAGCCATACACAAACTCAGAGCCTAACTTGTCTTTCAACTCTGCCAGAGAGATAAAGCACACACTGAATCACATTTTCAACAGAAAATTGTGATATGTGTTTCATTGTTATAAAAGGAAACAGTATTAACAAAGTTCATCTTAACATTCTTGGTATTTCACAATGTCCACATCAAACAAAGAACAAAAGCAAAGGCTTAAGCATATCAGAACGTGTGAAGCACAACACTGAATGCAATATTCGAGACCTGTGTCCATCTGTGGGAATAAAATTAACTTAGTCAGATTACATCTGCTTTCTGCAGTAACTACCTAGTCAGTACTGATCTCTATAGCATTATCATTAACAACCATCTGGCCATTAGAGCCATGGAAGAGAGCAATAACTCTAAATGTGAAACATACAATAACAATGCATAGCCCAAAATTGAACTATTTTTTTTCCTTGTGAAAGCCTCTCTGTTCGTGAACCTCAGTCTTTTAGACTGTGCCTCGACTGCATATTTTCCTCTTCTTTTTGAGTTTACATCTTTTGTTATAAAATCGTAAGCCATGTAGAAATCTTCAACAGTATTACACACATAGGGGAAAAAAACACTAAATTTTGGATTGATTTGGAAGAAGTTGCTATAGTGACTGACCATCAAGTCATATGACTCACTACAAAACAACTGTAAAACGATAGATATACTCCTGGCAATGGTTGGTCAAACACAGCCTTTGTTACAGAATAGAACCGACATTGGTAGCAATCTGTAAAAGTTTGTACATTTTGAAATAAACAGAGAACATTTAAAGACCAATACTGTTTGTCATTTCTCTACATTAATTACCTGTCATCTGGTTTTGCAGGAAGTTGCTGATGATGTTGAAGACAGAACGACGATCCACGTGTAGGAGGGTCTGTACCTGCACTTCTCTGAATATTGTGGTGAGGATTTGACAGGCAGTTCCATATGGTATATTGACTGCGTTACTCTGTTGTTCGGAATAATCAGTGTATAAGTTAAGGGAATTTTCATGATTATTCATCAGACAACTACATCACAAAGGCTTGGTTGCCATGCTGAGATTTTTGATGTCCTGCAGCCAAAGACCGCAGGACATCCAAACAGAAGAACATGAAAATCAAGGATTTTCTTGCTTTGCCAGATTTATGAAATGCTATGAGGAACATCTCACCCATGTCCAATTCATGTGACTGCTTAATTTTTCTGAGCTCTTATAAAGATTCTTGTGGTCCACCTGGGCCACCAGATACACATGATTTGAAAATTTCTAGGTTGTTTGCCTTTCATTCCGGCCATCTTGGATGACTACCAGAAGATCACTTAATTTGTACATTTATAAAGCAACAAAAATAATCATCTTTCTAGAGCAGCAGAATTCTGTAGACTTACAATCAAAGTTTAAATCTTACTTCCAAACATCATAAATCATCACAAGTATAAACAAGGGTAATGCTTTCTTTGACAGTGGTTCCAGTCAAAATCTTAGCAAAAACCTGAACAAGGTCTCTTGGTCTAGGTTCTCTACAAAGATGTCACGCTTGTCAATAAGAAACACAAGTTAGTCTAAAATTGGTCGACTGAGTCTTGATCACTCTAGCCTTAAGTTTCTTTTGCATTACACGAATAATATTACCATCAACTGTCTGCTCAAATGTTCATTTCCAAATACAATGTCACAATGAACTACTCAAAGAATATGCAAAGTCAACTCAAGTCAAACCACTTGAAGACGTGGTCACTGTCCTACACAGAGCGGTGTGCACCTGCACATGCACAAACTGTTCAATAAATTACAGTGTCTAGTGATTAACACCTCTTATATTTTGTTAAAGAGGCTCATTGAGTTGTTTTGTGAAATTCACTCAATTTTTCTAAACCGGTCAAGTTTCCTTCACATACTAATGACAAACAGTCAAACTAAAAGGATCCCAAAGTTTTACATACGTTGGAACATTAATGAGTGAGTAACCAATGATTAAATTTGGTTTTTGAAACTTTGTGACCAGACATTTTCACATTACTACATTCACATGCACACAATCAGAGCAAATAACGGTCAAAAATTCGAAAAAATTTGACAGTTTTCATATAACTATTGGATGTGAAACTTGATTAATTATGCTAATTGTGAGTATTGTCGTGTGTTTGTATACTTCAAAATCACCGCTATCTTTACTGATATCAACTCAATGAGCCCCTTTAAGTTCATTTTGACGATGGCTTCTACGAGTAAATTAAGGCACATACCAACGCCAAAAGACCATGGAGAGTCTGAGGAGTGATGGAATGATGGTCTTTCAGTCTGTCGCAAAAGAATGACACTAAAACTCTCACTGTGGCAGGAAGAGAGAAAAGAAAAAGAAGGTAAAAATATCAAGGTTTAAAAAATAAAACTGGAAAGATATTTAGAACCACTTTTTACATACATACATAATTTCATACTTGCTAGTTATTTCTCTTTGATAAAAGCAGTGCCTTTTTTGTGGAAAAGTGGACTCTCCCAAAGTTGCTGGATATTTCTAAACTAGGACAAAATTTGCTACAACAATGTTGATAAAGTTGATTCAAATGAATCCAATCGGGACAAAACAATCCATTTTCTGACAAATCTTTCGTACCGGTTTATTTGAAAGTGTAAACAAGTGCAATACATGTACAGTAACATGAGGTGCTGTATCAAGAAGATGTGAAAACAAGTTTTGTGTTGGTTTTGCACATTCACTTTTCGGTTCATTATACCAATGGTAGACATTAATGGGTATGGTGAGAAAATTTGTTCTATAGCCCCAGATCAGAGGTACACTTAGTACAGCAAATTGGTATTGAAACACTATGCAGCTCATATCGCAAAATAATGTTGCTTGACGTAGCAGCAGCATGTTAAAGGGAAACATTGTGTTTACACTACAGCATGCCACGTAGGTGCATTTTAAACTCATCCTTTAAAAACACATGTTCATTCATACTTAGTATTAAAAAACCCTCAACTCCTAATGGCCAATTACAGTCAAGTGACTGTGGTTAATCCTTAAGCAACCTCAAGGTGATGGTTGTCATGTTGTGAATCCTGTTACCTTTTCTTGAGGTTCGATTTCAATAACGATGTGGTTATTTACGAACCCAAATTTTGTTTCATTGTTGTCTCCTTCATCTCGCTGTGTATGAATGAAACAGGGTTCATCGACGCTGGACTCTCGGGGGTTATGCTACTGCTGGAAGCACTCATGTTTCGCCCTCTGTCATCGCTTGCATCAATACCCGGTCATGCATGATCCTCTACTGAATGCCCAAGTCCAGTGTTGATTACCCGTGATAACCTCAGCACTCGATCAGTGCCGCAACATTTACACCTCTCCTCTCCCTACATGGAATGGTAATCCAGCCCTAAACTTCAATCCAAACCACTCAACCTCCCTTCTGCATCCACTAACAACAGAACTGATTTACAAGAAATCAATCCCATCATTTCCAAGGACATGACATACAGAACTGTAAAACCTTCCATTGACAACAAAAAGTATTATTTACCTTCATCCTCGGATAAGGCATTCCGTGGTAGAAAGTGTAACACGTCAGAGATGAGTCTCACTGCCCTGGCCCTTACATCAGTACTCTTGTTGGTTAAAAATGGTCTGAAAAAACAAAAATTTTTAAAGGTTGGTCCTTAGATATAGCTCCTGCCAAACATTGAAGATTGCAAAGAGAAAATGTTTTCTCCAATGAAGCATCAGTTAAGGGTAGTACTAGAGGGTCACTTTAAGATCTTCTTCATAAAGTCATTCATTGTACCATAAATATTAGTAACGATGTAAATCCCATCTATATTTCCAAGATCAAGCAGTATGTCCTAAAAGTGTGTTTTCAATCTGTTTTGTTTTCCATAACCCATTTTTTTCCCACACTGTGACCATATATGCAAATACCTATTACCTGCCACAGTTGTTTACACTACAGGTACATACATGTACGGTGCTCAAATCCATACAACAAAGACTTGCGTGCAGTCCACTGTATACAGCAAATCCATTTAACTGTCATGATCATCCAACTACCACTGAGGTAATTTTCTTTTTCTCACTTATTTTGTTTTTTTGTATTTACAAGAATGACAGTAACCTGCAGGAAGCAAGCATAGTGTGAAATTGGTGCAGACAGCCCAAATGTACTTCACCCAGCAGTAGAGCTAACAAGTGAGCTCGCTGTAACGCTGCTAGATGACAAATGTATGGTTTCAAAAATAGTGAGGAAGAGGCAAGGACAGTCTCTCGAGGGCAGTCTCAAGGACAATTTCAAAGACAGTAATGTAAAGTCAGTTTCAAAGTAAAGAACTTATAGACCAACAGACCCCCCTTGAATGCCTTATAACAAGGCATTTGAGCAGGTCTGTTGGTTATGGTTTAAGTTATTGTGCGCTAGATCACATGTTTAATAATTGCCAAGGACTCCCAAATCAGTGCATATGCCCGTCGCCTGGGGTACTGTACTTTGTATCACCTACCTGACACTCAGTGGCGGCGCCAGGATGTCAGACTTGGGGGGCAAACTGAGGGCAGAGGAAAATATTGGGGGGGCAAAGATTTTCGCGCAGCGTGAAACCGAGCGCTAACCGAGGCCGTGCGGGTGGGTTCCAGGGCCCCGCCTTAGGGCCCCTGGTGGGGTCCAGGGGCAAAGAGCTGGTGAGGGTCCAGGGGGCGAAGCCCCCAGAAGCTCTGAGGTTTTAGCATATCTGTGAGTGGAAAATCAAGTCCCAAGAGAGGTATATTATTTATCTTTACATTATTTATCTTTTCGGTTGACCGTACTCCAAGGTTCCCAACTTTTATTCTTTGGGAGCTGGGGGGGCAACTGGGGGGCAAGGAAACAATCTGGAGGGGCAAATGCTACCTCATGCCCCCCGTAGCGCCGCCACTGCTGATACTTTCCAACGTCCCCTAGGGGCAGTAGGGCCCACTTTGAGGAACACTGATTAAATCTGAACTGGGGTATTTCAAAATTATCCATGACCCAGATTTGCCTCATGGCCAGGAAAATATTTGTCCTAATTTTACTGTGCCTTCAGGAGATACTTACTCAGAGAGTTCAACCAGTTGAAGCAGAGTAGTCTGTTGACTTGATATTCCTAACATACCAAGACAAAGAAAGAAATACTGAGCTCTGTTTTGGATTTACACCTTACTGGTGTAAATAACCAAAATATGGAAATGACATAATAATAATAAAACTTTGAGTCAAGTCACAATGACAAATTCAGAGATGCACATTAGAACTGATAAAGAGGTTGCGAACAAGAAATCACAATGACAGGCCATCAAGAAGGAAGTGTCAAAGAACATCATGACGATGAGCCAACATTTACTTATTTTTACATTTTGCAACATTTACATTTACAACATTTACAAAATGTCATAAACAGTACTGTATGTTTCAGAGCATCAAGGACAGCCGTGGTGCAACTAAGTTACGGTAGGAATGCTGCAGTACATAAATTTGAGTGACAAAAGTACTGAAAACTTGGATTTTCATGTATTGGCAACTTAGCATACAGTACTAGTGCACAGTTCCAAATAGCAGAAGGAGCATTGCCCTGTTATGAATCCCAGGATGCTTCAGTGGTACCATGACATGAGATGCCATTGGACAAATTTGCCTGTTGGCAGCAATGCTTACTACCATTGCTGGGCATGTTATGTAGCAACCTTTTATCTCCAATATTGTTTGTTGTTATTCTAACTTTTGTCATTGTTATTTTTATAATTGTTATTATGACTATTTCATTGTTACTTTGATATTCTCATTATATTAAAATCCCAAGTATTGTTTCTAAGGAATAAAAATCATTCTCACAATTTATGAAATACCAATAAGTATTGAGATGGATTTTTTGTACCTTTTCATACTTTTACCTACTGTGTGGTATTGTCATTTACTTCAGAAATGTTGAACATTATTAATAGCACTGTCCCGAAAAATTGTTTCTTATTACCACCTGTACACACATTGAACAGATGATTCTACCTCAGATACATTGGGGTGAAATAACATGTGAATTTGTTTCAAGTACAGAGTAACTACAGTCTACACAGGATGCTTAACCGTACAGTAAAATGCTGTGCACTGCAGGCACAGTTGAGTCCCATAGTAATGATCCTCTTCTGCATAGTAAATAAACCAAACACTGGACATTGGGCATTACAATATTAGTGGTGAAATAAGTATAAATTACTCACATCATAGAGATTATGTACAAATGTGATGGTATCACAAAACTGACTCAGATGTAAACAGTATGAATACAGTAAGTTTTACTGTAGGCTAAAGGTTAAATAACTGAATCAATAAGGTGAGTTCAAAGTCCAGTCATTGCATTTCGATAACAAATACAAGCTTTACAGAAAATGGTCACACATGAAGACCTTAAGTCCAAAACCAGTAGAGCTGTAGTGATCTTTCATAAGAGACCATAATACTGTATGCAAATGCCACATGCACAATGGTAAAAGTGCTACCAGGAGATTCAGGGTGCGATATACAGTGACTGAATGCTTAATCCACAAATGTGTTTACACACATTATTTCATGCAACAGAATTAAACAGAAAGGTGAAACACATTTTCCAATGTTTTAAGCAATTCAATAATAAACCTGCTATTGCATACATCCAGAAAGATGGCTTTGTCGAGGGCTCGTGATAGCACTACGTAAATATGTATACCCATCATGTTTGAATTTCCATTCATCATGGCTATTCTCTAGACGCCTAAACTCAGTCTCAAATCTTGTTTCGTGTGCAACAATTACCCGACCAGGAACTGTAATTCAAAAGGGCCAGACTGCAAAGTTTGCTATCGTGTCAAGAATTCCCCTCACAGATTTCAACAGAAATTGTGCCACCATGCATGGTATGTTTATTTAGTCCTCTGATCAATTGTTCTCATTTGTTGTCTGCAGTTCAAAAACCCAACCTAAGGCCCATATGCTGTGTTTTTAGAAGTGTGCATTTTCTGCTATGGGCAATGTCATGGCATGTTTTGGAACAACGGGGTGGGGGGTGGGGGGGCAAAGAAATCCCTTGTGCATGGTATGCAGAAATACAAACAAAGATTCATGCTGTCATGAGAATCAAACATTAAAGACTACTATATACTGTAAATGCAAATTTACCAAAATATTGCATATATCCATGCAATTTTCTAGCCCACTAAGGAACATTTTATACATGTTATCCTAGCAGATCTATTAATGATACCTTTCCAAAGCTTTCCAAAGTGATCAACAATATTCTCCCCATGCATACTGAAGAAGAAAGATTTATCTGCATACTCTTGAACAGCCCAAAAATATGCCTAGTGCAGTTTGCAAACATTCCAATCTGGTGAACATGTTTCTGGTTCCGAATTTTGCTACAGGTACAGACTCAGCCCAATTGTTATTGGTGTAAATCTCTTGCATGCTACATAATTCCTTTTATTCCAAAGAATTTGTGCTGGCATACAGAACCTTTTCAAAAATGGAATTACAGTCATCTGACTACCAGTGACAGGATTTGACTCAGTTGTACTGTAAGGCTCAGGTCTAGGGCCTAACATTACAATAATTTTTTGGAGGATCAATATCTATTTAAATGGACATTGCTATGTATCTCTCATTTTGTACTTTTATGCTCTGCATATGGCAAGCCAAATGTGCAGATTATTGACTGATAATCCATCCAAGGTTGTCCATAATCCAAGGTTACAGTATCTACCAATAACCCAAGATTATTAATGATAAAATTACTTTCAAATATTGGATTCTTGTAGAAAATCCATGATTATCAAACCATAATCTTGGATTATCTACTAATTAAACATTTGGCTATTCCTGCCCTATTTCCTGCCCCAACAGTATGCTTCAAGTTGAAAGCACAATCATCGCACAGCAGGTTATGTTATGTTCGATTTGAGAAAAGAGGTATATAGCACCTACATTTGTTGACGTGTGAAAGCTAACACCTTGGCGTATTAACGCTAACACCTCCACATACCTTTGGCATAAGCGTCACATGGAATGCACACTGGATAATCTTAGATTCTCAACCAATAATCTTGGATACTCGACCGATAAATTGAGTTCACAATAAATTTTGATAATCTGAGATTCTCAACCGATAAACCAGATTTTACAATTTGATAATCACGGTTTGTTGAACAACAATCTTGGATTCTCTAGGCTCTACTGATAAATCAGGTTACCCAAACTGACTTTAGTTATGATAATCTTGGATTATCAACTTATAAGTAATCTTGGATTTTCTAACGATAAACTGAGTTGATCAATTGCAAAGCATTTTGATAAATTTGGATTTTTGGATGATAGCCTAGGCCTAGCCAGGTTTACTAAAGTGTGTTTGGTAACCTTGGATTATCACTTCAATTGATAATCCCCTTGGATTATCAGTTGATAATACAAGTTTGTTAACTGAATTTGAAGTACACAAGTTAGTAGAAAATCCCATGATTACATATCAACTTACATGCAGCATTTCTAATCTGTATTTTGACTATCTAGGCTAATCTTGGATTATCATGTGACAAACATGCCATGGTTTATCATAAATGATCTTGGACTTTCAGTTAATAAACTTTTGGATTCACGATAATCATGGATTGTCTATTTATATACACATTAGACTTGCCATACTTGCATGCTTCTGCAACGTACAGTAGTGTTCACAATGATGACTTAGTGTAGGCCGTAGAGTCTAACGCAGTTACGCAACGCTTAACACTGCTTGACGCAATCAGCCTAACGTTAAGATAAGACCTAAACGCGACGTAAGGGCTAAGTCTACCCTAGCCGCTCCCAGGACATCGGCGTACACAAGTAACACAATGTCGGATTAGAATATACGAAAATTTCGAGAATGGAAAGATTACGTTGCAATGTTCTACGTTACAATCGCACCCTGAGCAATTTCGGTTACGCACGAATCACTGCTACCAAATACGAACTCTTCTATTTTTTCGGTCATCATGGAGGTCGCCATTTTAAAACCTCGTTCAAAGGTAAAAATAAAATATATATTTCGTTTATTCTTTTTGCGTACCATGAATAAACTTATCCAACACATGTTTACCAAAAAATATTATATTCACTCTCTTATCCATGCTTCGTATTTTACTGCTTGTTTTATACCTTTCTGAAAAACGAACCATAGCCTTTCTTTGAAGAACCCCTTTCCCAACTAAGTGACTGTGAACTAGTGAACTTTTGGTACAGAGCTGCAGCAGCTGCACAGTGCAGTACACAGGATTGCAATTCCGCATACCGTGCCGTTGTAATTTGCAGGGTTGTGTGGTACCAGTGATACTGTAACTTCGTAAGAGTAAAGTGTCAACCTGAGCTCAGATTCAGCCCAACTGCGTCACTCGGGATCTAGTATTACTTATTAGTCGGTCTACCCGTCGTAAGTAACTTAGTGTAATTGTTGTGAAAATCAATGTTTATTCTTTGTTATGCAGCCCACGAATACTGTTTGTACAGACTACTGAAGTTATAATACTGTTAGGCCTATTACCTAATAGCAGCAACAGTCATTGCCAACTGTTTGTACTGTTCTGTAGCCTACACAGTACAGTAGGCTACAGTAACCGGCTGCTGACACTGAGACTAAGAGGCTACGTCTACTTGAAAGTTGTCAAGTTGCATAGCTGCAAGACAAAATTTGAAAAACATATCATTCCAGACAGTTTCAATTCTCCCAACCACCTACCTCTAGTCCCTCCCACAGCCTGTCTTAAATTCCTTCACATGTGTAATCAAAACAATGGATCCCTGTGTACACTGTGTAATACGAGCTGCTCTGCATCTTTCAAATTTGCTGTCAATCTTAAGAGTGCTGTAACTTAGAACCAGTTGAGAATTTTGCTTTCCGCGAGGTGAATTAGCAAATACAAATGAAAACATTCAATGGTCATCTAATTACCTGCCTTAAAGGGAATAAGCAGTCACCCCACTTAATTCTGGAGCATCAAAAAAATCTAACAGATCTCCTTTTTGATTCCTTGCCGAAGGCTGGCAAGGAATCTTTGCGAGGTGATTCGGTGTATCCGCGTACCTGTGTGTGTGGGTGTGTATGTAGTGTGTGAGCCAAATCTTGTGAACTCTCTAGCTTTTGAAGGGAAAGTGCATGGTGGGTCAATGTTGGTGTGTTGATAGAACATATGAAGATCTCAACTGGGATTGTTTTTGGTGAAGGTCATATGAGGTCACAATCAGGCAGAATGTGTACAATCTATGTTTGCAGTTTCTCAGAAACAACAATTGCATCATTTTTAAACTTGGGAGGTAGGTACTGCCCTTTAAGCAGCTGAGATTGTGAGGGTATTCTTGTAGGTCAAAGGTCATCTGGGGTCATCAGAAGTCATAATGTAAAAAGCTTGTGAACACTCTATCTTGTGAAGGGAATGTGCAAGACAGTTGAAAGTCAGTGCGTGGGCAGGACATTTAAAGATCTTGACTGGGAATGATTTTGGTGGATGCCAAAGGTCACCAGAGGTCATTTGCAGGCAGACTGTAGACAAAACATGTTTGCAGTACCTCATGAACTGCACATTGCAAACTTTAAACATGCAGGGTATGTAAGGCTCTCTAAGTAAATAATAAGAGGGTGTTTCTAGAGGTCAAAGGTCATGTGGGGTCATCAGAAGTCATAAAGTGAAAACTTTGTAAACACACTATTTGCAAAGGGAAGATAATTCCACTCTTTAAAGTTGTTCTTTTGAAATGCAGTATATGAATGTTATTATTGGGGTGGTTTTGGTGTGGACCAGAGGTCATCTGATATCCTTGAGTACAAAATGTTGAGACCTTTGCTGCTGTTTCACTTTTCTGTCATTCCTGATGGGCAGAAAGTCTTTCCAAGCAAAGACTGGCAATGCTTGCACATTCAGGAACTTCCAATTTGAAAACTTTTACCCGTCAGTTAGGTTATAAAGTGTAGTTGCTGTACTAATTTCTCAAGTCTTTGACTTATAATGATGTAACTTCATCTATGCATCTTCAGCTGGCATTATGCTGGTTTCTGATATTATGCTATGGTTATTTGCTGACCTCATAAGAAAGAAGTGTGGTGGAAAAGTGGTGTTTGAAAGCCGAATTTGGTTGATTAAATTCAGCACCATACACCTTTGAGTTTCTGTTTAGTCCGCAAATCAGCAGCACAGTATTTGGTATCATGCTTCTTCTATCTATTACTGTTGTTTTGACAGTTAAAAGTGCTCACGTAGTTTTCAAAGCCATAATTGACTTTTTACTCCAACTGGGACATTTGTCTGTGTGAAAATGGTGATCGACCAATGACCTCTGTAGAAAATGGGAGAAAGGTTGACCTTATCTTTCCCAGAGGAATCATCTGAGATACAGCTCTTGTTCTGTCATCAAACAATGTGGAATACATTTGTCTTCTGAAGTGGAAATGGGATAGTTGTGTCAAAGATTTTTATAAGGAAAAGTCTTATGGTGCAAAAGAGATGAGTATATTGTAACTTGGTTACTGTATGCAGATGGAGGAATTTATGTAGTTTATATAATTGGCAACCACTTCAACTGTTATATGAGTTTATCTCATGTTCCTGGAGAATGTGTACTGTACTTGTGCTATCACTGTGCAGGCTGGGGAATTCTTCGTCTCCACTGTTAACTGACATTTTATATGTACAGTAATTGGAAAATGATGTACATCATTAATGCCTTTTATCTGGTAGCCTGTGGTTACTACAGTATATTCACTATATTGCAACTTGGAAAACATCAATGCAGGTGTATTAGCAGCAAGGAATCAGTAAGCCTCTTGGCTTTCTTGTTTTATTACAAGTACAGTATCTTTAAGGATATTCAAACTATTGTGTATTCAAAGTGAACAAGTAACTTGCATAAATTTAGCAATTCAGAACCACAAATATTGTCCCTTGGTGCTAAAGAGTCATCCATGAATTAGAACAGGGGACTATACTAATATAAATTGGGGCAATTGCATTCCCTTTAAAGAACTTCTCTCTTCATAGAATACATGAAAACAACATGGTGGTAACAAATGGAAGGCAGTTATTTCCAAGTCAGAAGATATTAAACGTACAGTATCTCAATGTTGGGCGTCCAGGGTGCCAGAGCCTCATGGGTCGATGTGAAACAAGGAAGGCCATTTTCGCTAGACATGCTGTCTTAGTCACTCAAACTAGATGATGGACTCTTCTACAAAGAAGCACCTTTTACTGAAGTGGTGTCCCATAGATGTTTGCACTATACATCTGATGTTTGGTGTCTGAAAGTGTCTGAAAACATCTGATTGTGTCGTTACATAGCCTGGCATCTGATCGGGAAAAAAAAGAAAAAGCTTCAGGGTTCTGTGAGCCAGAGGTGTCCAAAAGTGTCCAGATTCAAGTTTTTTCATTGCACATGAACAATATAATGGGGTGCTTGCTCTTACCCTCTGTAGTTATGTGGTCACCAAAGAATAGGAATACAATTATGATGAACTGATTGTAGGTTTGGTGACATAGAAGTTAGTGAGAAAATCTGAAAAGGGTCAGAAAAATGCCTGAAAATGTTAAGAAGTCCCTCCGGATGGACGCATAGTACTTTACAACTGGATGGAACACCACTACAGTAAGCTAACAACTCAAAGGTCAGTTTCTTGTCAATAAACTGCTCTTCAAAGTGACTTACTGTACCTGTTACAGCCAAACAACAGTCAACATAGAAACACCAGGATAAAGAATTGTATGTCTATATGTTCATTGCTTGAGAACAGCACCACTTGATTTCAGGTTACCTTCACTTGCCGGGTTATTTTGTGTTCCAACCCTTGACCCCCACCAGGGGCCCCAGACCCCATGGCGATTGCTCATGCACTTTGAGTGCTCATTACAGTGCACACAAATCTAGCTTGAAATTAGAAGATTTTCAATCGTGTTCACCAGAATTTAAAGGAGAAGAAAAGTCAGGACTTTTGACAATGTAGAATGAGAGACTAACATTTGGTGAACACCATTACCATTTTTCATTTGAAAATGATGTTCATTTTCCAAAATATTGCAATTTGAATGTTCTTAATAAATTAATCAAGGAACTGCTGTTTTGAGATTGTCATGACATCGCCAGACCACATATGATTGAAAAACATTTGGTTTTTCTTTATATTTTCATTGTTAACATATTTTTAACAGTTACAGTGCTGTATGCATAGATTCAAATCAGAGTATTAATGATTTCATTGTTGTATGATACTCCTCAATAATTCAGCACAATATGTGTACAAGTGTGTGTAGATTTATAAAAATTAAAAGTAAAGAAAGTAAAGAAAACATAGAAATACATTAAAATTCTTGCTGTCAGTGGTTATATGACATCATATACTGTTATTCCACTTACTCAAGTTGGTTTATTATTCAGCTTAGACAAAAATGGCAGTACACTTTCTGAATTTGGAAAGTGTGTAAGGATAGGAAATGATATAGTACTGTATCTCTGAATGAAACTTCCGGAAGCTGTTTGTCAAACACTTCTGCTTCATTTTAATAATTTTTTTCCCAGGGTTCCTTTCTTTGAGCAAGGTTTTCCAACACTGCTCTGCATCTTTCAAATTTGCTACCAATTGATGATCGATAATGAAGTTGATATGCTATACACACTGTACATTCTGTTATTCACTGTATTTCCGTATGCTGTTAACACTGTGATTGTCTCTGTGAAATTATCGTCAACAGGTCAAGTTTTTCAAAACAAGCCAAGGGAACCTTTTAACAGGTCGCATTTCATTTTATACTGTACTCACATCGAAGGTACAATGCACAAAAACTTAAACCTAAAAGTCAGTAGACCAGTTGGCAAGGGATGAACTTTTGAAATTTGGTTGGAAACTTTTTATGACTGCACCAATCTTGTGCACCTTGTAGTTTTTCACTCTCATTAAGGGAGATTTTTTTAATTCTATGCCTGCACAATATGCCAAGTGGCATAAATTTTATGATATACCACCATATGGCAAGACCTACAGTAAAGTACGTTCGATGCTAAAGATTGTCAGCTCTGAGGGTACGAAATGCAGACTGTCATACTGTTCATGGCAAGGATACGGACTTGTCCTTTACTCCTCGCTTTTGAAAGGCACTTTCATGTCTAGGCTGTAGGCCCTATTTAGCAGTTCATACTGTACTAATCAAAATACAGGTAGTTCTGGTTCTACAGTAGATGTTTTTTGTCAGTACAGTACTGTAGTTCTGTCTCATAAAATTTTAAGGAACATGCAGTACTATAGGTCAAATAGGATAAATATTGTTAGTAGTGACCCTGTGTCCAACAGTTACTCGCATCATGTTTCCTCATACAGTACAGAAGTGCGTATTATCAATCCGACTGTAGTTATTCATGTCCATTGTCAAAATTGATGCTCATACGTAAAAGCGCTGTATATTTTCACCTGGTCAAAAAATTTCTTCTTGTTCGTGGAAAGCTATGCAGTATTGTGAACTTGGACGAACCAACTCTGTACATGTATATTAATGAACAGTGTTTGTACATTGACATGTTCTTAAAGTGAAGATTGTAAAGTAAGCAAAGGATAAGGTAAGGCATACTATGTATGAATCCCTCCCTTGCGGTCACAAATTTTTCATTGATGCTCCAAAAGCAGTCTTTTGCAGTGCTACTGACAACTAAAGATTTACAGCACAATATTACTGTGGCTCTAAATGCTATTACAGTAACTTCAGCAATTCCTACTGTACTATAGATCTTGCTGGTCATCAGTGACTACTTTAAAAAATGAAACATTAGGTGCTTCAGTAGTATTCAATATGAGAATATTTGACTCACTAGATATTTCATGGAAGTACGCACATGTTGTTGCTTTCAGTGCATCAATTTTAAGCACCAAACTGAAACCTTTTATCCTATCCATTTTTTCACTGGAACATCAATGCATCAAATTGTTAAGTCACAGCATCCAAGTCCCATACGGTACTGTATAGTGGCTACTGTAAGCAGAAACACTGCTGGTCAGTGAAGCCAGGGAAATGGAATGAGACCAGAACATGAATACAGCTTTTCTGTAGATCAAAAGGCTACATACAGTAGTAACATGCGAGGATCATTCAAAGCCAGTATTTACACAACATGCAAGTAACAAATAGTTAAATATATGTGACAAATCAGACTTGGTAATGGACATTACAGTTACAGTAACAGTACAGTAGTACAGTAAAAGTTACAGCAATGTTTCATTCACATGACATAAATTTGACTGAAGGTCAGAAGACATGTATCTTTTTTAGCACACTTAAGACAAAATTAAAGTACTGTACTTTACAGTACATTTAAGATAATGTACTGCACCATAGCGTACTGTACATGAGTTCCTGTAACTTAATTTTATTATAGTTTGTTTACAGTAACTATGGCAGCATATAAACAATAATAAATGATGCGGATGTTACACCTTGTGACTCTTAGTGTGTAACGTTTGACACTTTCAGCCACCACCTTTTGTACCGTACTGTATATACTCAAGTTGTTCAGTTACTACTTCACTGTTTAATACTAGTGTGTAACTCAAACTCTCAGTTACTGGACTGAATTCAATATCGGTGCAGTCTTAACAAACGTGAATAGCAACTCTAAAATACAGTAGCCTCACTCTTGTTGAGTAGTTGAGAAACCCACAAATCACTACAGTATGGCAAGATTTTTGTTTGGGTTGGGTTGTAGCCATTCCAACTGGACTCAGTTTGTACTGATATTCAGGAAGTAAACAGTTACAGTGAAATGTTTACTTTCTACAGTTTATGAAATTTTCAGTCTCTCCTCAACAATCATCAGAATACAACTCAGTAACACTGCCGCAAGGGTTTTACACAATGCAGTGTTGTACAGTAGATGTTGCATGTACTGTACAGTAACTTTTCTGACAGTGATTAGACTGTCCTTGTGAGCAAAATTTGTTTCTCGTCCTCACTGGCAAACCAGGTCTTTTTGAGATAATAACTCAAGGAGTTGATAAGTGTCATTCATTGCTGATGAAAAAAATGTTCTGAAAACATGTACAGTATGTAAAAGATTGGCATATGATTGTTTGCAAAATCATATGAAAACTTTTTTTTCTCCAATTTGTGATTAAGTTTGTCTTCATGACAGCCACAGGTATTGTTTTCCCATGGCACTTTCATGTTCAAAAGAGTGTAGACTTAAGTTTGTATATCTTTCCCTGTAAAATTTGCTAAATTATCAAATTTTCTGTAATATCCACGTACAGTACAGTACATGAGCCTGTTGTAAACTCGTATTACTGTGCAGTTATGTGGTATTAATGCTAGACATTGATACAGTAAGTGTTATGTACGATATTGCTGATAAAAAAAGTTATGAAAACATGTATTTAAAAGATTGGCATATGATCGTTTCCAAACCATACAAAGGTTTTTTGTGTATTGTATTCTACATTGTGAAATAGTAGAGAATTCTGTATTTCACAGTGTTGTTTGCAGTACATTCATGATTTCATCATGTTTTTTGAAGGAGCACTTACTGAGCATACTTGACTTCATCATGATTTGAAGGACCTGTTTGTTATTCCAGTATTGTCATCTTTTTCACCTGTTCAAACATCAGGTAGCATTTCAAAAATGGGGACATCTCCCTGTGACTTCATGAGCAAACATCCCAAGTAGATATACGCAGCATTAACATGCAGTCAGTGCTCGCTCTAGAATCATTCATGAACTCACCATTGAGATGGATCACAGGCCTGGAGATTGGTCTCAAAAAGGGCAAGGCTATTTGCACAGTTTACCGGGGAAAATAAAGTAGATGAGGCATATACTACCATTGCACCTACACTAAAAGTTAGCCTTGATTTGCTAAATCTTTAAAACGGCATCAAGGCAAATGTAAAAAAAAGGCAAGCCAAAATCCTTGGAAGCCTTCGTGAATCTCCACGCCTGGGATCAAAGGTTCCTATGGGAGAAATTTTCTGCAATTGAAATATAAATACCTATGTTTTCTTTATTTCTGACTGATTTCAACTCACCAAGAGCTTTCTCAAGTCACCAATGGTGACTTCAAGAGCTTTGGAGCAAGCACAGCATGCAGTGCTTGTTTTTATCTTATCCAAATGGCATGCACCTGTACTACAGTACATACAGTCTTTACCACATGTGAATAGTCCTAAACATTTATATACTACTTCATGCATACAGTACTCTTCTGGAAATCAGTGAAAATATATTTTTTATCAGTTGCACACATCCTACTTACACTAGGTGGTCACATCTTTGTATTTTTTGTCATCTCTTATGTATACTGTGCATGCACAGTACATGTACTGGATGAGATATTGTACTATAGTTGCTTTGGGACACGAGGATGTATTATGTCTCTCTTAGTTGCCATAGCAACCGATGCCATGGTAACGTTATGTACAGTTGCTGTGTAAGACATGGGGGGTCTTAACCTGGTATGGTACTTAAGACGACTTGAGACCCCCATTAGGGTACAGTAGGGTTCAAATGTGTGTTTGTGTGTGCCAAGGAATCTTTCAATTCAAAAGTTTGTGTCCACAACTCCTAAACCACAAAGCTGATCAGGGTCAAAGTTGGTGCAGTAGATAGGTGACCCATGGTCTGAAGTTGTCTCTCCCCCTCAAAATTTAAGGTCAAAGGTCAAATTAGTTAAAATCTTATTTTTGCTGTAGTTTTTAATCCCAAAATGTCTGTTGAATCGGGATCTTCAAATATATGACTATTGTACAAGATTTTGTTTAAAAATCATGTTTTTATGTATCCTGAGGTCAGGGGTCACGTTTAGGGGTCAAAGGTCAAATTTGACACTGAAAAGTTTGTGTGCACAACACCTCTTAGACTGCAAAGCAAAGAGAGTTATAGTTGGTAGATAGGTGACCCATGGTCTGAAGTTGTGCTTCCCATCAAAATTTAAGGTCAAAGGTCAGAGGTTTCCGATCAAATCTCTAATTGACAAAATGCTTTTGTATGAAACTCGGACACAATTTTTCATAGGTGGTAGATCATTTGCTGAATGGGATGTTCAAAACATTTTGGTCCAAGGTTCCATATGGGTCCTATGGCCCATTTTATGAAATTCTGCAAAATGCTTTTCCTCCTACAGATTCCTTTCAATGTGGGAAGATAAACTGAATTTCCAAAAAACAACTCAACATATGCCCCTTCTCAGTACACCAGCATGTACATCAGACAAGATTGAGTTTCAGTTAGTGACAATCTGACCTATTGCCCTCTTACTAAATTATCCTTCATGCATGATAGAGATATGTTGCATGGCATTTTTAACAGGTCTGACACTTTAAAAGTAGGAAGAGGGAAGTTCTGCAAAATTTCGTACTTGTAATGGGACATGTAGGGCCCACATGTAGAACCATGGACTACAAGTTCATGAACACCCTAAGATAACCACAGAGTTTCATTATGACATACAGTACCAACAATATTGTACAAGCGAATCTGTAGGTGAAGAAGACTTTTGCTCAATTTCATTAAAGGGGCCATAGGATCCACATGGAACCCTGGACAAATTATTTTTGAACGGGCCAAATGGCCTACAGCTCAAGGGACAGTGTGTCCAAGTTAAAGGCAATAGGAGCTTGTGCAAAAAGCAGCATTTCAAACAGAATGTCTTAAGATGGGCCATAGTGTCCACATGGGGTCTTGAACTAAAACTCTCTGAACACCACGAAGGTCCCACTAACATAGTATCGTTGTGACAAACCATCAACATTGTATGTTGGAGCTATTACAGAGATACAGTAGCTCCATGGTCTTCCCAAACCTGTCATCTTTGTTTCAAATTCTCTCCACATGTGACAGATCAATGGTCAAACTAAGAAGGTTCCCATGTGCAGGGTTGGAAAACCTTGGGAACCTTCTGAACCTGGTTCGCGGGAAATCGGCGACGCTTGCGGGAAATCCTGCGTGTTGGGACACATTTTTTTTTTAAATAAAAAACCAGGAAAAAACCGGGAAATCTTCAGAGAAACAAAGTAAATGAGGGAGAACAGGGAAAATGCTGTTAGACAAATATTTACAAGAAACTCTGTTGATCGCTATTGCTTACGATACTCACATAGGCAAATAGCCCATGTTACCTCTATGCCAATAAACCACGATGTCCAGTATATCCCCAACGACCACGCAAGTAACCAGAAATTATCGCCAGTTTGCTTCTAGGCACACTTCAGTCGCCCTACATACCCTATGAATTCCAGTGCCCCGTCCCCAGGATGACTCGCACAGAGCTCATGGACAATTTCATCTCCTTCGGTTTTAGTGTTTTTTTATTTTTTTTTTCCAACTCAGCAGAAGGTTCTCTGTGCAATTAATGAGAACCGAGTGCTTTCACACAGTAGGTACGTATATACACAGCATACATACAGTACATAGCAGCGCAACAGACCCATGCGGCATGGCTTAACCTTTGTACCTTCTTTACGTTTACAGTCTTACACACAGATGCAATGGTAGCGCCAAACACCTTTCTGGAAAACATAACGTTACAAGCAGTAACAAAAATTGCCTCGATTAAACCATTTTAAAATATGGTGGACGACTTTTATTTTTAACTTTTTTTTTTGCTGCAAATTTCTGCTGCCTCTTAATGGTCACAGTTATCAGGGATAAAAAAGTTCGGTACAAATGTCGTAGCTGCAACAGGTGGCTGAATTTTAGTATTATGAATGCGATAAATGTCCATTTTGGGACAGGTTTTGACATTTTTGCAGTTAAAAACTTTTCTTGGAAACATGCCAGGATTTTTTACGTCAAACTCGCAGAGCTGTTTGTAAGTAGCACAGCTTGTAGTAGTTGACAGTGTATAGTGGTCTATGATCAAGTCATTTATTCTAGGCCTGTTGCATATCTATATAGCATAATATCGGGCTCAAATTTCTCTCGTTTCTGACATTTTGTACGTGACACTTCTTCACATTCAAAAGGGTACCGTACATTGCCACAAGGCAAGTAGCCTAACGTTAAGCTTTCGTGATTGATTTTTCAAATATTGTACGAGATTTCAGGTATATTTTTTGTGCTCAGCTGCACAATTTTACCCCTTCGATGTGCTAGGAACCCCAATCTCCCAGGAGCTTGCCCCTGAACCCCCCACAAGGGGTTCCACCCATACACAAATGTCAGCGGGAAATTGGTGGATTTTCTACTGTGTTCGTGGGAAATTCAGCAAGGTTTCCCAACCCTGCCCATGTGTTGCATACTGTACAAATGAAAACTAATGAGTGAGTAGTAATAGTTAATGATTCAAATTGGTCTCTAGAAAATTTGTGGCTAGACACTTGTACATAACTCCACTTCATATGCCCACAGCCAGGGAAATGTAAAAATTGACAGCTTTCAAAAATTATTGAATGTGAAACATGAATAGTGATGCCAGTTGTCATTGTTGGGTACCCATCAAAGTTATCACAAATGTATTGTTAAAGTTTCAAGTTCTGCAGTGTTGGTGCTCTACATATTTAATGAAATTTTGCAAAGTGTGCAGTACCTAGAGATTTTCTTGTACAATGTTGATGAATGAAAATAATGATACTCATTTAGTGGTTCCTAGGATGATGTGTGAATTACCTGCATGGTGGTCAGGTATGGCTCTCTGCACCATTGGTGCATACAGTTGGCAAGACAACAGTTCAAGCATTTCACTGCATTGTACTGGACAGTGTACAGATTGAGGTACAGTACTACAATACTGTACAGTACTTTACGTAGAGATGTGAATGTCCTTCCTGCAGGGCGCAGTCCATGTATGGGACACTCCCTTCTTCATTTGTGTTTGCTTGAACTTTGAAAGAGATCAAGTTGCATTTTGTACTGCAGTCCAAATTCTGAGTCTGGTTTGAGCAGGCTGCATCGACTGTACAGATGCGTGTACGACCACTTCCTCTTAAATATTTTCAGATGTATGCTGTTGTAGGCCCACAAGCGCTGCTTGCTACTGCTGGCCCTGAAACTATGCACGTTGCATAGCATGTGTTACTGGAATGCTTGGTAAAATCTGTTTCTCTTTTTGTTTGTTTGTTTGTTTGCTTTTAGTTTGTTTGCAGGCTTACTGTGTTTACTGTATCTTCAAAATAAGCAAAGGAGTTGTACTTTCTATTTTAGGTGGCCAGCTTGGTCAAGATTATTTTCTTTCAATACTTGATCAACAATCCACAAATATTAATTTTGTATGGTACATTGACTATGCAAATGGTCGTGCCCTTCTTCCTCCCTGCCCCTTCCTTCCTGCCCCCTCCTCCCCCCTCCTTTCCCCTTCCTTCCCCCTGGGCAATGACAGTATGCTAGTACAGTAGCAAGATATTTACACTGTACTGCATACAGTACCTCTCATCTCTGGAGATGCTTCTCAAAATTTGGATTGTATTTAGTCTGTAACAGGTACAGTACAGTATGTCACTTACAGTCACTTGTGTGCAGTTCAGGTAAATCCGCCTAAAATTATCTGATTCCTCACTGCACTCTTGCTGTGCCGTTTACCATTGATGTGCTGTCCTGGGCCTGCTCACAATAAGTTCATCATAAGTGTGGATGTTCTGTTCATGTGTGGTTGCAGTCATTGTCGTATTGTCCGTACATATACCGCTTACGTACAGTATTGTAAGTTACAGAATAACACAGTGTTAGCAAACTACCACTGGAAGTGCACAATACTGAAAGGATCAAGGACCACATTGTACCAATTATAAACCAAATTGAATGAAACACGGTTACATGCGTAAACACTTTTGCTGCACAGTGGGCCTACAAATGCTGCAATTGTGTGTGTGTGCACTCAACACAGACTTTGTTTTGGCAGTAGGACTTACAGTACAGTCATCACACACATAAAGAGACAGCAAGTACTTTACCATACTGTACATACTCTGTGATAGGGCTGTATTGTTTGTACAGTTACAATGGTACTACTTCTTGTTCATATACCATGAATGAAAAACAAAAGTCACAGCTCAGTGCATGTATTTTGGTGTGGCTATTGATTAATTATTAATATTTATCATCATTCAGACATGTCCAGTTCATCAGAATTTATTGATATTGGAATTTTTTTTTCTGCTGATGATTATGCAGTATTGTATGTACTGTATGTATGAGAATTTAACCTACTGTAACTTCACTGCTGTGCACCATCAAAATTTGAAACCATGGTGGTACTGCTGTACTAGCGACTTCACCAATTGGTAAATTTTGATATGGTGTAAGGCACTATAAACTTTTGACGTACAGTACTGCAAGGAAAACTTCGGGGAATAGGAATACTGTAATTTGTAATTCATCAATTTTGTACTGCAAGGTACAGTGTATACTGAAAATGAAAATGTATGAAGTCTGGAATGCATTATACCACACCTAATGACATAAAAGTGCATGAAAACAAATTTCAGAAATTTGTACAATTCAAGTAATAACCTTTGATCTTCCAAATGGACCATACATCAGAGTGGCAATTTCTCAGCGCATTTTGATAAAATAATGCTGTTAGGGAACTCACATTTCCAAATTTTGTTCTCATTTGACTAGTTCAGTACACTCCTGTTGTTTGCACACTGTACCAAATTCTCTCGCTCTGCAGATAATGTTCTGTGTGACAACATCAGGGTTGTTTGATTTACATCAAGGCAATAAAAAGCATGATTAGAATTATGATTGTAACTGAAATATCATGATGTAAGTTGAGCGATTTGATCAATTTAAATCAATTTGTTTGATTTAAATCATGTGTTTTTTTCTTCAGAGTCAATTGACACTCTTTAGGGAAAAATTAAAAACATCCGTAATGCATCTTAGCCTATATTCTTGGAAATGATCATTATTTCCTATTTCTGCTTTCTCTCTTCTTCTTCTTGTTTCTCACTTTTGTATTAAAAGTACTTACCATTAGCACTTTGATGGATTTGGTTCAGTCTTCATATCTCATTGCCCTATAGGGGCTAGATGAGATGTTGAAGTCACTTGGCTAGTGGAGCTACATATTGTACTGTGCACCCATGGGAGAATGGTTGCCATGGAAACACTTGGAGTGGATGAGTAGCGACACCCCAGGGGTACCCCATGGTAGAGTGACCATGGGTACAGCGGGGTCCTGTTGTGTGGTACTGTATACTGTAAATAAAAACGTGTCTGTGCCAACGTGTGTGCTCGTGTGTGTGTGCGCGCGTCTGGAGCTGTCCAAATTGTGGTTTTTCCAGAATAGTTTGAAAAGCATATGAGCGAGTAAGTTGAAACTTGGTAACTTGTGCATGATGCCAATACCTGCAAGATGTGTTAGTTGTATGGTAAATTGAGTCAAATTTGCTGATTTTTGAGAAAAAAAAGTCTATTTTGCCCCAAAATTGCTATTTCCATCATATCTTGAGAAGTATTTGAGCATTTAATGCAAAGTTTTGCAAAAACTTACGTGAGAATGAATATTCAAGGTATATCACTTTTGTAGTAAACAGAGTGAAATTTGCTAATTTATTAAGAAAAAAAGCCAATTTTGCCCCAAAATTTGTATTTCCAGCATATCTTGAGAACTCTTAAACCAATTAACTTAAAGTTTTGTAAGTTCTCACAGTAGCAATACACTATTACAAATTCCCATGTGCGAGCCCTGTATTGAAATCAGTGTGCATGTTGGCGATGAGATATGCAACTCCGTGGATTGTTGTTATTGTGATTTAAAAAAATTTCAAAAGTCACCAGCCCTGGACAGCACATAGAGTATTCATACATCATAAGTAAATTATCTGCGTTAATTGAACTCATTTTAGTTTTCAAGGAACAACAAACTCTTCTGTGCTGTAGGAGGATGGTATGGTACCCGTACGTTTACAGTATTACTACCGTAGTTTGCATGCTAACTCTGTTCAGCACATGGTGCAGTCAAGTACATGTAGTATGTGATCCCCTAAGGAGGCCGTAATGGCAAACATCATCGAGGAAAACTTAGTAGGTGGAGCTCAAAAGGAAACATATCCTAGTAAAAAGACAAACAAAGCAGGCAACTGATATCCCAGGTCTAGAAATATAGTTTGAAAGGGTGTAAGTCCTGTGGCCCATGTAGTTGTCAAACTTGGAAGAAAACCAAGACCATCAAATAGGTCATCAAAACAAAATACTGTTTGGATGACAGACACCAAGGTAAATAAAAGTAGACTAAGTAATTTCTCGTTTTCTTATCTTGTTGTGAATTGTTTCTTTTAAAACAGCAGTGTGAATGTAGGCTACAGAACAACACAGAGTGCACGTGCACACATGTTCGTCTCTCACATCTTCCGTCTCAACATCATCAGCGCATGCCTGTGCGGTGCATCCCACTCATTGAAGTTTGCTGTGATGCAGGTCTTCAAATACAGTATACGTACAGTTGCAGCTCAGCGTCTCCTTCTCCCAGCTCTGCCTTCTGGGCACTGAATTCTGTCGCTCATTCAGGGTCTGTCTCACTGTCTGCGCAGGGTCTCAGGACATTTTTAATTTTCAAGCACTCCAATCTCCCAGAAAGCCTTAGATTGGGGAGAACTGGTCTTCAACCTGGGAGGACGACATTCATACTGTACGGTAGTGCAGGAGCAATAAGGATTCTCACTACTGTAGATGCAGAGGGTTTGGGTGTTTCTGTGATTTGAACTGGAATGTTCATGTTTGTCCATTAGGTACAGTAACAAGTCATCCAGCATTATGGACAAGTACATGACTGTACCGTACAGTGTACAGTATGTCATCATCTGCCCATAGCAGCTCCCTACTTAACGGCACTACAACAGCTAAGTCACAAACTTTTCATTTTCAGCAGAGCGGTTTAATTGTGACCAGCATTACAGTATTTCATCTAAGCCATGAGTAATGTAAGCAGAAGGATTATTTCATGACGTCAAGGTTGTCAACTGTTTGATTTACACTATCCCACATATTGAGTTTTGCAAACAAGCCATTCCTTCCCCCCCCCCCCCCCCCCGCCTTTCCACTCATTACAGAACTGTAAATGTTTATCTAGTATCAATACTTTAATAGTATTTTCAAAGACCTGGATGGAGTGATTGTTTCCGGGGTTTTTTTGACAAATAGAAACAATGATCAAAATAATGTTGATATTAATAATGATAGACTTCCAATGTACAGTATCTCTGTTTGCTGTACTCATTTGTTGTTGACAGTATTACATGCATTCACAATGGGTAAATACAGTACATGTTCAAAAAGACCACCAAGTCTGCTTCTTTTTCCTTCAACAGCAACTGTTTTCAAGTCATTGACATTTATTTACTCGTACAGTATAAAGTGTGTACAGCTGTAGGTTGTGGTCTTCTTTACAGTATAGTGTGCAATTACAGCGTTTCCAAAGTTTTTCATCAAAGTTTAATTCAAGTGCAGTAGTTATCAATACCCCTGGATGCTTGTAAATGTTGAATTTATAGGCCTGTGTTAATGCTCCAACCACAGAAAACTGAGACAAATCTACAAGGTAAAAAAAAAAGGAAAAAATTGAAAATATGTACATGCTACAGTTGATACAGTGCTGTGTAAAATTGCAATATTGTGAGTCTATTAGTGTTCATTGTAGTTCAGTGCGTTGCATAGTGCAGCCAGCTCTTTTCCTGGGGACTGTCACAAGTGCCTCTGGCAACTGGATTAGATTTTGAATTGCTTCTCAAGGACACAGCCAACAGGCCATCAGTATTGATGGTCCCTAAAGCTCTGGCTATCGGTGCTGTCGGTTATTTCGAGCCCTGCTGTATCATTGAATGCAGTCTGCATTTGGTATGAAAAGGCTCAACCAGCGTGGTCAATGGAAGACAGCATAATACGCCAGTTGTCATTACCTAGAAAGTTGAGACATTTATCTGGGACACCCCAATTATTTGCTTAACTTACTCAGAATTTCAATATCATACAATAGCAGTGAATTAGTTTCCCCAAAGTTCAAGGAGAACTTTAGTTTACCTGCTTGGTTTTTTTTTTTATGATTTCTGATATAGATATTTTTCTTCCTGGGGGTTGCATTTGGATTTCAAACCTTCGGTAGAGGAAAACTATCACTACAGTACAAGATGAATGTTCTTGCAGAATAATATGGTTAGTTATATGCTCTATGCAGTTATTAGCAGTTATTACCAGTGTCATAGTCGAGTCCTGGCAAACAAAGGCTGTAACCAAACTTGAATAGAGGCTTGTACAGTAACACTAAATTAATGGAGTCATCAAGTCTTTAAGGTTGCTCTTGGCCTGAAACTTTTACCTTGGTTATTATACACTGTCTAAGGTACAGCGCTGTCTACAACTGTTGGCATACATACTTTTTACTTTGGTAATTACTTCCCCTGTGTTCTACTTCTTCTGTCCATCCTTTCATTTCCAGAATTAATTGCTTATCCATTTTTCACTTTGCCGACGCCTTGCCCAAGGATTGCATGTAGTGTGCTGGCTCTGTGTAGGTTAATTGCATACATTATGTTTAGCGATGCATTTTTCTCTCATCTGGCACTCATGTGCTCTCGTTGCAACTTTCCTTGTTGTTTCGTCATACCATGCTCACTCACCAATCAACAAGCACACTGACTGCATATTGTACATAAAGTGCACAGTTAAGTAGTATGTACATTACTGTATATGTACTGTACATTGTAGCCTACAATGTACAGCAAGTCTGTTGGATGGTCACAGATACATCCAGTAGATGAAAAATCAATAAACCATACATGTATTGTACATACATTATTGTGGCTATATATGTCAGTATTTTACAATGTAATAATAAGCCCATAGCTGTTGCTGCACAAGGTTTTGTTTTATACTTTAACAGCTACAGTAGTTTTGCAAGGACTGTACTGTACAGCACTATACAGTAGTGCCAAAGTGTCTGTAGTGTATGGTGTGACGACACTCGCTTCATGTTACTGGAATTTCTTTTGAAGGATAATGGTATCCTGTGCATTTGTTTTGTAAATACTCAGAGTTGTCTTCTTGACTGTAAGACACTGTAAATTGGAATACAAAGTCTATAGTATCACACTCTTGTGCTGTTTGTGCAGTTACTGTTAAGTAGAGCTAGACCATCTCTAATATGTACTGTATACAGTACAGTACTGTTTATTCTGTTCTGTTGATACATACAGTATGTATGCACCTCTTCATTATACAGGTAATACTGCACAGTACATATACCGTACCTGGGTTGAAGTTGAGGTGGTCAGCAGTCGTCCGCTTTAGCCATTACTCACCTCAGTTGACCACCACAAAGAGATAAAAACCTTCATGGTTTGGACCACAATTAGGACATCTCTATAGCCACTTCTGTCATCAGACTCAAATGAAAAAATTACTTATGGGCTCACTTTACTTGGCACAGTCCAAAGATTAGCCATTACGTCACTTCTTAATTCTATTTTGTTTCGACACTATTGTAAAGTAGGCCTTTCATCAACTTTTGTTCCTGTTTTGCATTACAAGTGTTTTTGTACAGTACTGTATACTAATTATATGACCCTATGCATATGATTACACCATAATTAAAAAAGCCAGACTGTTGTGGGAGACAAACAATTCCAGAGTAACAAGAAAAAGGTTGTTCAGTTATTTCTCAGAATAAACAGCTAGTAGGCCTACATATTATGCACTCTGCTAGTCAATGTACACTAACTGCACTGCATGGAGTACTGAACTTTAAAATGTTGCCCTTACTGTAAATATGATACTTTAATTGCAGTAGTTGTTCATTCGAAGTTAGAAAACAAATGGATGCTTTGTCTTTGTTGTTTTTTTTAATTATCATTGTTATTATTTCATTCACTACTTATCCATCATTACTTGTAACAAGTTTGCCAAACCTGCTGCTTTAAAACTGTAGTAAAAGCTTCCATAAACATTTTATGCATTTACACTGCATTTTCTAGAGCGCTATAGACTGTGTGTATTCTGTGAAATGAAGCATGTTGGCTTTTCCTCTTGACTGCACTGCATGAAGTACTGTCCACATTGTTAAAATCATGCAGGTTAGCCCACTGCTTTACTGTGCAGTAGTTGTTCCACTACCTGTTAACAGTGCTATACAGTGTATCCTCTGTACTGTAGAGTGTAGTAGACCATTAAAGTGGTCTCCCCTGATGCCAGTCTTTGCCAGTCTTTGGTTAAACAGTACCACATACAGTAATTATCATCGCATTCAGTGAATTGTACATTATTTACTTTGCCCCTCACGGCACTGTCTCCAACAGAATTGTACGGCCCTCTTATTAACCATGCTGATCTGTCCACCAATAAACTTGAACAAGGTGACTGCAGCCCTGACACCACCCGGATATTCAATCCTGGCGCCAACTGGTATACACGTAATCTTCACCATACAGTGTACTGTAGGTGCAGCTCTGCTCAGACTTTGAAGGAAACTAAAAACGAGAGCAATTATGCTAAATACAGTATGTGCATATACTGTATACTCGAATACATGTTGTCATACATAAATTTTAATAGTGTGCGATCTGTAAGCAAATATTGTGGGGATCCATGTGATAGTTTGCAGATATTGCTTTGACAAATGCACTCAGCCTTGCCTGAGAAATACTGTACACTTTCGTTTTGCGGACAAGTTCTGTTAACAAGGATGTGTTGAAGATGCATTCTTCACTAGTATTTGACCGACCTTCTGTTAGACAATTGGCGTCGGGCGAATTATCGGACAGTCGATAAGAAATCGGCAATGGTAAACTTCAGACTGTTACGGATTACTCGTAACAGATGATAACGGCTTTTTATGCAGTCTTTACTTAAAAATCCAACATCTCTACATACTGTACAGTAAGTCATACAACATAAAATGAGAAAAACATGTACCTGTTTACTTTCACTTCACTTTGAAGAATTTTCAAAGCATGTTTGTTTGTTAAAGAATAGGCTACTTAACTACTGTTTACAATATCAATTAGGCCTATATACAGCACTACACACCGCTGTGCATTACAAACTTGCAGGGTTATACTACTGTAGTATCATGATTTATGAATGTACATAGTGATACTGACTACAGTACTTGATATTATTGTAACTATTGTGGAGTGGAAGTGACGTACTGTACATTGAATATATATATTTTTCTTTACCCCTGATTCCTTGTTTTTATGTGTTATATATGACTGGACAATGTCATGCGAATCTTTATTCTACACCTAGGCTGCCTGTGAGCCTGAACACAAAATGTCATAAGCCTACAGTACAAAGCACAGTACGAGAAATTCACCGACCTGTTTGCATCATCGTTACTTAGGTTGCATTTTAGTTCATACCTGAAGTTTCTGTCAAAGATATGAACAAAGATTTTGAAAGAAAATTTGTTTAAATGTGGATCCATGCAAGGTGCAAGCCTTAGAATTATACCTTTCTACAAACAAGGGCAAAATGAAAGCATGCTGTTCTATATACAGTACTATCTGTATGCAGTTGCAGTAATATCATGTAGAAAAACATCGATCTCTGAGGCTTGATTGTGCAAGGCAAAACGAATTTGCAGATTCTGCACCTGTTAAAATGCTGACTGCTTATTAGCCCTTGCAGAGATTCATTCATAAACTTTCTTTGCTGCTAGAAGTTTAAATGCTAGGGATAGTCTTAAAATTTGCAAATTATGAGATTAATCATGGTAGGTACTGTGGTTAGCAATTCTATGACAGGTCTCACTGGAGACCTCACTTAAAGTGAGGTCCCTAGTGAGATGTATATAGGCTAGCAAATACCCTGAGGCTAACCACCTTTGAAGGTATTTCATCGTCCACGTGGAACAGTGGCACTTTAACAAATTACAAACATCAGTGTTTTTTCTACAACATTTAAATAATATTTTATTTTTTAACAATTCTTGTGGCTTAAAAATATTGAATTAAATGTTTGAATCTGCTCTACTATTACCATGCAGTTGCATACGTAAATTGCTCTCTTTACAACTTGTGCAGTATTATTCAGTATCTTTATCAATGTCTTTTCATGAAAGTGAAAGCAAGCGTTTCCGTAAAGGTCGTGTAACATGAAAATGACATTTTGGAGTGACAGGTGTATTAATCATTGAAAATGTTGAAAATAGCCACAAATTCCATCAAATATTGACAATATCACAGGCAAGTTACTGCCTCACACCTGCATAATGAATGACATTGGCTAAGTTTGCAAATTGAAATTTGTGATGTCAAGAGATGGATTCTTATGTGTTACAGTATGTTAATCTGTTATTTACTTACAGTAATCTTTATTTCAAGTACAATTGACAATTTTATGCACCCAGAGCATCTTATTTTGGAAGCATATATTTCCTTCTTCAAAATTATCGATATCACTTTATACTGTATCAATGTGAAACCCAGTAATTAAAGTATTAAGGGACAATATGTAATGAGTTAAAAAAAGAAATACTGACACTGTGCAATACTCCACATCATCTGTTTTGCACTTTCATCAAACTTTGAATTTTGAAAAGTCATATCTCAAAAACGGTATCAGGTGTAAACAACATTTCAACGGATTGTCATTCAGGGTTTCATTCTGGAACTTCTGATTTAAGCCAGCTCTTTTCTAGGCAACCTGCGAATGCCGAGATACCATGATCGGCAAACACGGGTCGCAGTTCTGTTCTTCAGTAGCCATACTGTAAAGTCAACCACTTTAATTGAGGTGTAACCATATCAAGTGGCCGTGAAGTCACCCAAGTGTATCATGACTCATCATGAAAGAAAGGTTTGGATGCTAATGGTGAATAAGCTGGGTAAATTTGACACTTCATTTATACCCCATTGAGCTGTCATTTCTTGTTTGTCTTGGCAGCTACAGAATTATGGATACCAATATCTATTTTGCTTTTTTTTTTTCCGTATTTTCTTTTAGATGATGAGTATTCAAACCAGTGAAAGCCTCCTCCAGTTTCTCGTGTAAAGAGATGTCAGCTCTCATCAACCAAAGGGAAAAGATTAACGTCTAGATCGTGTTCATCGACGAAACCCCCAGAAAATGACTCCTTGGAAGTTGCGTCCTGTATTGCAGACATAGTACGGAGGATCGCTCTCCTGTTCAAAAAGACAACCGGGGACGATTATTCCATCGAACCATCGAATATTTTGTACTCGTTATCAGTATCGATTCATGAATGTGACCCCCATCTTCCTGCAAACAAAGACAAAGAGGTGACTTACAGGATGGGAGGCTGCCTAGGCACCTCCCATGATTCCAGCAATGCTAGGGCTGACATGAATGCCGACATTGGGTCAAGTAAGTAATCACGTAAATATTCGCTCTCATTTACAGAGAGGTCACCATTGTGATATTTGTATTTTTGGTTTGAACTTTCCATCGTGAAATTAGAGCAGCAGTAACTTAATATACAGCACAGAAGAGAGAGTTCAGCCTGTATTAGAAACTCTGCAAGACAAAAAGTTTGAACATATATCCTTTTGCTTATGAGAAGTTCCCTTTAAAACATCAAAAACACAAATGAAAATGGTTTGAAATGGCATACATAAGTCAGAAGATATGTTCCTCGCCTGTAATTCCCCTTCAATTTTAGGGTGATATAGTCATCTGCAACTGTGCATTTGTGGGGCACTCTCTCATGATATTAATACAGTTGAGGGTCTGAGAACTACTATGTAATTAGAACAGGAATTTAAGATTCTGGGTACATATCCCAGGATTACCATAATGAAAGTAAAGTGAACTTATTTTTTTATATCAAGGTCTTTCCTGTCCCATTTCATAATTTTGGTACCAGTTCTTCTCTCTATTGAACAAATTTCCCCACCGTCATCAATATTACTTTTACACCTGCAGTGCCCATCGGCCGAAATCAGCCACTCAAACCCGAAAGTCCAAAGTGGAAAAGTGACATCCCTCTGACAAAAGGACAACTCAAGAGTAAACGAGACGAATTCTGGGAGACCGCACCGGCCTTTGAAGGAAGGAAAGAGATCTGGGATGCACTGAGAGGAGCAGCCCAGGAATTAGAGAACGGGGAGCATGCACTTGCTCAGGCCATTGTGGATGGTGCAAACATAACATGTCCAAATGGTAAGAGAGCGTCTCATAGCGGTTGGAGTAGTCTGTTATCTAAATATATACATGTCATCCTTCTGGCTTTAGTTATATTCTGTATTCCTCCAGATCAACAATCCATTGTTTTGATCTTTTTTGAGATCTTGTCAATAATTCTTCCCACCAAATACTGTTACATTCATTTCTTTCCTGTATTTTCAACAGTTGTGAAAACTTTTGTATGTCATCACAGAAAAGCCTTGAGAAAAATGGTTTTTGGATTCCTTGCCGCAGGCAAAAGGAATCTATGCAATCCTGATGTCGTGTGTGGGTGTGTGTGTGTGAATGTGTGTGATGCTTCTTGTAAACACTATATCTCAAGAAGGGTAACCATGACTGATCTCATACCTACTGTGTGGGTTGGTCAAAGTAAGTAGAAGATCCTTATTGTTTTTGGTGGGGGTCAAAGGTCATTTGAGGTCACCAGAGGGCAAAATGTGAAAACCTTGTAGACACAATATCTCCAGAAGGATAACTGTGACTGATGTCATGCTTAGTGTGTGGGTTGGTCATAGTAAGTAGATGATCTCTATTCTTTTTGGTCGAGGTCAAAGGTTATTTGAGGTCACCAGAGGTCAAACTGTGAAAATCTTGTAAACACAATTTCTCCAGAAGGGTAACAGTGACTTATGTCAAACTAAGTGTATGGGTTGTTCATATTAAACAGATGATACCTATTGTTTTTGGTGGAGGTCAAATGTCATTTGAGGTCACCAGAGGTCAAAATGTAAAAACCTATGAAACACAATATCTACAGAACAGTAACTGTGACTGATGTCATACTTGGTGTGTGGGTTGGTCATATTGAGTAGATGATCCGTAGTGTTTTTTGTGGAGATCAAAGGTCATTTGAGGTAACCAGATGTCAAACTGTAAAAACCTTGTAAACACAATATCTCCTAAAGAGTAACTGTGACTGATGTCATACTTAGTGTGTGGGTTGTTCATATTACGTAGATGATTCCTTTTGTTTTTGGTCGAGGTCAAAGGTCATTTGAGGTCATCAGAGGTCAAATTGTGAAAAGCTTTTAAACACAGTATCTCCAGAAGGGTAACTGTGACTGATGTCATACTTGGTGTGTGGGTTGGTCATATTGAGTAGATGATCTGTAGTGTTTTTTGTGGAGATCAAAGGTCATTTGAGGTCACCAGATGTCAAACTGTAAAAACCTTGTAAACACAATATCTCCTAAAGAGTAACTGTGACTGATGTCATACTTAGTGTGTGGGTTGTTCATATTACATAGATGATTCCTTTTGTTTTTGGTCGAGGTCAAAGGTCATTTGAGGTCATCAGAGGTCAAATTGTGAAAAGCTTTTAAACACAGTATCTCCAGAAGGGTAACTGTGACTGATGTCATACTTAGTGTGTGGATTGTATACAGTCAGTAGAATACTCCTTGTGATTTTGGTGGAAGTTAAAGGTCATGTGAGGTCACCAAAGATCAAACTGTGAAAACTTTTAAACACATTATCTCCAAGAGGGTAACTGTGACTGATGTCATACTTAATGTGTTGCTTGGTCATACTAATTAGATGATCCCTATCATCTTTGGTGAGGGACAAAGGTCATTTGAGTTCACCAGAGGTCAAACTGTAAAAACTTGAAAACAATATCTCCAGAAGAGTAACTATGACTGATATAACACTTGATGTGTGTGTTGGTAATAATGAGCAGAAGATCTCTTTTGTTTTGATTGAGGTAAAGGGTCATTTGAGGTCACCAGAGGTCAAACCTTGACTGATGTCTTACTTGATGTGTAAATTGTATATACAGTACTAAGTAGAAGACTTCTTTTGTTTGTGGTGGTCAAAGGTCGTTTGAGGTCACCCAAGGTCAAACCTTGCTAACACATTAACTCCAGAAGGGTAATGTTGACTGGTGTCATACTTGATGTGTGGGTTGGCCATACTGGGTAGGTGATCCCTATTGCTTTTGGTGGACGTCAAATGTCACGGTCATTTCAGGTCATCAAAATAAAGGTCATTTTGGGATAAAGGCTTGTGGTGTATCAATAAAAATAACTGCAGTTGATCTTATACTTGTCATGTGGATAATTCATGTTTGTTATAATATAACCATGTAGCAGGGAATCACAAAGCCTTTTGGCTTTGTGGTTTTTCTTGAGCTAACTTTTACTTTTTGTTTGCCGCTACTTCACTTTTGTACTTTCGACTGTAGCTAGTACAATGTAGATTTGGTAACAGTTAAAGCTGTTTCTGACTGAATAAACATTAAAAAATGAATTGTGTATAGTGATACTCCTATCTTACCTTGCATTTCACCTAAACATGCTGTCACAGCTTTTGTAAACCTTTATCTGAATAGTACAGTAGTATGGTATGAGTTCCTTAGCCACAAATTAGTTGTTTGAATTTCAATGAAAGTGGTACATTAAGTAAAGCATTTGTGTGTCTGTGACTCTGTGTTAGTGAACATGGTATCTGGAGAAGGGAAGGTGGGTCAGTCCAATATTGGAATTGTACTGCCAGTGTACCACATGTAAAAGAAGCTTGTTGCTTGTAAAATTGGTTATGTTGGAGGCTAAAGTCATTTGATGTTGACAGGGGTCAAAGATCAAAAACTTCGTAAACACAATATTTTAACAAGGAAACTTAAAAAAAAAAAAGTTTATACTTTGTATATAGGGTCACTGCATTGAGTGAATCTAGTGAAGGGAACCCTGGTTTAACCTTATATTTGGTCTTTTGGTGTACCCTTTGAATTTGAGAAATCTATGGTTTTGGGTGTCAAATGTCATTTGAGATCCATATGTGTATAAGTCTTAAAGTTTTGTATATGTGGTGTATCCCAGAAGGAATATTGAACTGACTGTATACTTACAGTAGTGTGTAGGCACACCCACATTGAGTGCAAGGCACTATAGGTCAAATTTTATTCAGGGGTCAATTGGGATTCTATATGTTTAAAACCATGGTAATCTGATATGTGTGCAAGGTAACCTTCCGCTGTTTTTGTATGTGGTATTTAGGTGTATTACATTTCTTTGAAAACATCCATTGTTTTTCCACGGAGTGACAGAGATCACTAGGGGTCCCCATAATTGGCAAATTTAGATAAAGTTGGAAGCAATGCTTCAAGAAGGAAGCATGCACAGGCCTGATGTCATAACATGATGCTTCCACTTTACATTTTGGTTGCTGTAGTGAACTAGGCATCGCCCCATGGTACACTAGATTAAACACTCTGGTAACATCATCAAAACCACAAATGCAGTTTGCAGTCCCTTCCCATATCGTGTTAAACAAGGACTTCAGCTATTTGTCAGGTCATCATTGACAGAATTTCAAGTCAGTTTCGTGTATGATAAAAGTAACAGAATGGCTCTTCTGCAGATACCATTTTGAAAGTCCAGTTTAGCACTCTTAATAATAGGATATTCTGTTCCTTCCTCTGCAGGGACATTAACAGATTGCTATGATGAATTAGGAAACAGATATGTACTACCAGTGTATTGCCTTAGTCCACCCATCAACTTAGTGGAGGAGTCCGTGGAATCGGATATCATCGACCCAGAGCCGGTGTCGGAGGGCGTGGAAATGAACATCAAACTCCGTCTGTCAACGGGGAAGGATATTAAGATGGTGGTGCATTCTACAGACACGGTGTTTCAAATTAAGAAGCGCCTCCTCAAAGAGGAAGGAGTCGACCCCTCCCAACAGAGGTGGTACTTCTCCGGCAAGCTCCTCCCGAACAAAACCCGCATCGAAGATGCAAATATCCCCAAAGGATTCATCGTGCAGGTGATTATTGCTCAGCCAGAGCCTCCTCCGCCAGTGGACGGTTGATGAAGGTGGTGATCTAGATGACATTTCAATGTTTTGATTCTTTTTGTCTGAGATTTGTATATACTGTAGCCAAGATGAAGGCGGAGGCAGAGAAGGAGTAGGACAAAGAGGATCAAATGAGTAGATCGATCGCAAAGTTACTGTGCCAAACTCATTGGACGTCCTTCACAGGGTCAGCTGGTCATATTTGGATGGATGACTTCTTTAGAACACTGCCCCTTGTTTTTCTCTCTTTAAACAACTGTCACCCATCCAATTTCTGTGACGTTGTTAGGGAACTGGACAGCCAAGTTAAATATGTTATCAGTAAGATGATGTAACATGACTATGAAGTATGTCTTGGAATTTGGAACCCATCTCAGATGTTACCAGTATTCCCGATGACACACTACCTCATAGAGAGTTTAGAAGGGAGGGAACAGCAGCACGTGGATCTGTGGATGGTACGCTCCAGTCAGTCCTAACATAGCATGGTAGCAAACGACTTTCTAAAATGCAGATCTTCTCTAATGTATGGAACGGTGATGTCGTTGCTTCTGTATTTCTGTATGGAGTCAATCCCAGGTACTGTACGTTCCACCTCCTGTTCAGTCTGGCATAGCGTCTTTTTTAATGTCGCAGATGATGGTATAGCTCACATATTTCTGTCCCTCTCTTGATGAATTTATGTTTTACCAGCCAGTTGGAATGTTTAACCTCTTATCGGCAGCACTCATCTATGATTCCACTGAACCAAGGTGAGGTCATGTCCTCTTGAAAGAGGCATGTGAAGTCATGGAGAATGTTTCGTAGCTGGACGTGAAATCGTGTCTTTCAGTGTTTTCAGATCGTCACTGTTGTTGCAAGGAAGGATCATTTCTGAAACTGTGCACATTTGCTTTATAATTAGTCATTCCTCTCAATGATGCTTCTAGGGTAATGTGATTTGTATTGTGTGATCTATTGTTTGATCAGTCACATTTCTCTGGAACCAGTAAAACTCACCTGTAGACTGCACTGGAAATGTTGTTGTTGACGACATTTTAAGATTGGAGCTATGAGAGTTAGTCACCATAGTATGTAGCAAATTCAAAATTCAGTGGGGTTAGAGTTACTAGCATAGTAAGCAGTGAATGGGATGAGAGTGGGGGAGGTTGATGGTGGGGGGAAGTTGAGGGTGGGGAGAAGTGGTGGTTGAGACTAATGACGGCTCTGCCATCATCATAGCTCACTGTTTGAACTGTCAGTAGATGCATCACATGACCTCTTCTGGTTTGTGTTTGATGTTACAATACGCTGCTATTGCATAGAGACCACCATCTGACATGCTAGGACTGAAGTATTTTTTTCAACACGTTCAAAAATCCACGATGCGATGACACACATTCGCTGGATATCGTGTAGTATCGCATCTCACGAGTCCTCAGACACTGCTGTTCTTCCTGATCGTCATGTAGCATGTAGAAGCGCATCGTTGGATATCAAAGAAAAATGGCAGCATGTGAGACTGACTCTAGACATGCAACACTATTGTCACTACACATACAATGCCGAAGCAAAATTGGTTGAAGCAGGAAAATGGAAATGTTGACACCATAACAAGGTGTGATAATGATCATTCTGATCAAATAAGCCACATGTAAATGCATGAATCGTTGGGAGTATAGACTCAAGTAGGTAAAGTGCGAAGTTGCTTTAGAAAGAACCTCAAAGTGTTAACACATGTTAAAGAAAATGTATGTTGGAATAGTTGGTTTATAAAATTTGACAGACCGTTCATAATCATTTGTAGCAATAGCTGCCGCAGCACATGAAATAGGGGGCATGAACTTCCCAAAGAGGTAAACTGTACCATTCACCTTTGCTTGTATTACAAAAGTTAATACTGTTAAAATTAATCTGTCAAAAAGACATAAATACTGAAAAGTACCTTCTCGACAAATCGAAAGGACTTTATTGATGATTTTCTTTTTCCATTTTTGGTGAAGGTAACATACACTATTAACAAGGATTCCAACTGTTGCTGTATGTATACTACAGTTAGCTTTAACTTATCACTATTTCATACCTTTTGCCTGTGTTTACAACAGTCAATAAGGGAAAGATGACAACTTTCACATGTTCCTGCAAAAAGAGTTTTCATTTTAAATAAGAAAACAAACTGCGTAATGTATTTGCAACCACAGCAGTTTTGCAGCGAGTGAATGTAAATTACTATGAGAAAACTGCAGAGGGATGCTGATTTTACAATCGTGGTCAGTGAGACAAAGTCATCTTTCTGTTTTTGCTGTTTTTCTCTTTTATTTTGGTTCAGCCCTTTAAACTTGGTTATTTGTTTACAGTGATCTATCACCAATAAGTAGTGGCTGGGCGGTACTCCTCCCCTGCAAATTACAATACCCTATTAAGTGAAGTTTGTTTACTCCTAACAACAAAAACTGGCAATTGGAATGTCAATGGACACCCATTACAAGTTGTTACTCCAACTGATTTGATGGTTTATCACCTCGATAAGTTTAGCCATTATTGTTTTGTGCCTTTGTCGTTGGGTTGCACGCCAAATATACACCTGTGGGACACCTAGTAATTGTCATCTCTCATGTCATTCATAGGAGCTCTTCACACTATTTGACAAACTCCATCACCAGGCCCTTCCATATGGGCATTACTCTCTGTATGCAACATCAAGCCATAGGATTATACACACTGTCTCATCAGCCAACAACTGTCACTTTTTTTTTTGTTGAAAACTCAGTTGAGGTTTCAGACAAAATGGAAGTGAAAATCAATCAAAAATTGATTTTTTTTTTTTTTGCCCATAAATGTGTGGGTTGAGTTGCTTTTGACAAATTTCAGTTGATTACATATTTCTTTTGTCTATACAAAAAGTGATGTGTTATGTTTGGCTGTAATGTCCATTAGGATATAGGCCAAAAATTGTACCATCCAGATGGCGATAAAGAATAGAAAAAAGAGAATGCAAGAAAAAGTCAGAGTCGTTGAACAAACAAGAAATTTTTCTAATCTGTCTTGAAGCAAAGCCCAATCCAGATTGATTTTGAAATATTATTTAGAGGGAATGACTCACTTTTCATAATTGGGAGAGGAAATTGTTGCTTTGCATTGTAGTCAGGCCTGGTGCACAAAGAAAGCAGAAAAATTGGCCGTCCCAACTGATGTATATGTCAAAGTTACATAGGATCACAGAGCAAAAAATTCCATGAGACTTTGAGAAAGATTCAGAAGAAATATAATAAAGATAGTGGTATAGAGTTGACTGACTACCATTATAGTGACCTTACGGTAAGTCATGCAAAGTTGAGGGCACCTGTCGCCTACACTATGTAGTGAAGTCACGTGATGGAGCATTAAGACAACGTAAAGAATCTCTGGTTCATGAGATAAATAGATGTTCAGGAGAACATCATTATAGGTGGTAAAGGCCCGCCAATCTCATTTCAGTATGCAGAAAAGTTTGCTATTAAATTGATTGATGTTGGTTTGTCATTGTAGTGATGGTTTACAGAAACTTCAGTTTCTATATGCAAGCATCATCACTTCTGATTTCCATGAAATACAATATTGCCATTGAATTCTCTGCTATATTATTATGGTACGATTTTGCCATGAGAACAACATGGAAAGTTCATCTCTAGTCAATCTGTAAAATGCCCCCATTTCGTGTCGTGATACATTTGTAATCATTTTGGATTTGCGTTGGATTATTCGAGTCGCCATCACAGTGCACACTTGCACAAACAACCATTCTATTTTAGGCAGTGGTCATGTGGGATATGAAATACTTTCTGATTGCCTGGCTGTAATGTTAGTCCAATCTTTCCCTGTGTGTCCAGGCTTGGTTAATCGATATGTTGTGTATTTATTGATTGATGGATTGATTGATTGGTTGATTGATCGATCCATTGATCCATCATCTGACTTATGACTGACTGAGTTCTGAGAGATTCATGACTGACTAACTGATGGACAGACAGACTGTTTAATTGATTTGATTGATTGATTGATTGATTGATTGATTGATTGATCGATCAAATGACAAAATAGTTGAGCAAATGGAGTTTGGCCCCCATGTTCATGGCAAGGAGTTAGGTTATCTTATGATTCTTCTCATTTATGTTTACTCGGAGCTATTCTCCAAATAAAGTGTCTTTCAAGAAAACATTTCACTGCAATGAGAAGGCAGTGGTTCGTCTGTGATTCCACCCTCATGTACCCTTCTTTGTCATAAACTGATGCAATTACCACCCATTGTACATTATCATTTGCTTCAATTTATTCTCATTGTTTAAAGGTCTCACAGAAATGTGTCAAAATATTGGCAGTCATCTCTTGGACAAGATGCAAAACCAGTCTATTGTGTAATTTAAATACTCTTCCTAGCCACACAACCTTATGAAAGGGAAATGTTTGTTTTCATTCCTCTCGTTCAACTACAAAATTGATATTATTTTTGGGCATTGGCGTTGGCAAAACATCCAGGAATGTTTGTTGACACTGTTCTGGCTGAAATCCATTGAAAGCATGCATGCAGTGCGACCTGATCTATCTCTGCGACCCTGGACAGACACGATAAAATCGTCGCAACCCAGCTCATCACATGTGTGTGTGTATGCTGAAAGAAGAATCCTGTATCCACGGGTAAGCCTTGCCACGTTGTTATCGTCAGATATTGAAATCACAGTGACAGGACCGAGGGATTGGAGCGGTCATTGAAAGACTATGTACTGCAGTACAACTACAATGGAAGCAGCATCCTATGAAAGGAAGTTTGTTTATACCTTGTGAGAATGACTCTACAAATATTTTGTGAGTCGTCCTTTTTTTTTTTCAAAGGATTGAAGTACTTTGCATCTTGCAAAGACTATGATAACACACTGGCTAAATACCCAAAATATCGAACAACAAAAGTCGCTTGGTCGACAGAAAAGTCAGCTTTAAGTCATGTGTGTGTCACAGTGTGTGTATTTTGACTGCTAGGGGAAAAATTTAAATATAAAGCATGTTTCCAGGGGACAAAAGGATTCATTTGTCCAAATTCCAGCTGTCAGGTCCTCTTCTGATGAACCACAGAGGGTGCATACGTGTTTTAAGGCTCCTTTGGAGAAATAGCACGTGTCAAAACACTATGTGAAGTCTTCCCAATGTGACCCACATGGTGTAGAGTAGGTTCCATTATTAGTACTGCAGCATCAATTAAGACTGCAGTATAGATCAGAAGACGAAACTTTTGTTACAAAAATAGTCAGCAGCCAAATATAACTAGGGGTATGTCAAACATTCTACGGTGGGACAGCAGCACCTAGTACTCACAGAATTTCCACGATGTGCTAAAATCATGTCTCGAGAAAACCCTTTTCTGCATGATAGAACATGATGTGACATCGAGACACAACCATCATGGTTAGGATTCGTTCCTTTGATGCAACCTTATCATGTATGATATCATGTGAGGATTGACTGGACAACAAAAACCCCCCATCATGCGTATTCATAGATTAACCAACCTACAGTATGTTGCTATTTCTGTCATTGAATATTTTTTTGTCGGAGATGAACGCAGTGACGCCAGGGGGAAGTTTGTCATTGTTAGCAATCAGTGAGGAAACACAGCATTGCCGTAACTATTCATACAAGTATGAATTTGCCCACAGCTCTTGTAGTCTCATCGCATTTAATTAATGATGTATTTCCATGTTCCATCACCTATATGTATTTATGTAACTGATATGTATGTGTAACCGATACATATGTGTAACTGATCACATGCATTCTATCCATCCACTTTCTTTCACCTGAAAAAGTCCACCATACCCCCCATGCCATACCCCCCATGTCCTCAACCATCAGGTTGAGAACCCTACAACCTAGCAAGTAATTTCTAAGAGTATGGTATATTGTAAAGTCTACATACCATTTTTGCTGTCTTACTTGTTCATCTAATATGTCCTGTATATCGATGTGGTTTCAGCCAGCTCACAGAAAACAGGCTGAGCTCATGCTAAGGATATACATTTCCCGGACCCCTCGCCAATGTACAGCTTTGGTGTCGCGGAAACGTCAATGGTTCTTAAAATGTTCCAAACTGCCAAGTATTAAACAGTAATGATTTTGACTTTTTCTCCTCTATGAAACTGAATTGTAATGCATCAACTGCCAGTCTGATAGAAAAGTCCCCATTCTTTGGACCCGGTGTGATATCTTAATACCATTACCGGTCAAGAAGTGTGGAACGCTCTGCTATCCTTGGAAAAAAAAGTGTTAAGCCAGGCAATCTTGTGATCTCCTATTGCAGAGGTTTTCTTTATTGGCTTCAAATATGCTAGTTTTCATGTTATGGTTGTTTTTGGGGTGAAGATTGTGTCACCTATTTTTAGTGCTACTGTGGAGATTAATCCTACCAATCTAACTTCAGTTCCCTTGTGTGATTGCATCCATTGTCTGAAGACAAAATGGGTAATGCTTACTGAAAACTACCTTTATCCAGTGTAAATTCCATGAAATGTTCCCTATCAGAAACCCACACTTCTAGTGCGGACCTACGGGAAATGAGAGAAGCTTGTTAAAAGGACTCAGGAAATAAATACAGTATGCAAGGCTGCCCAGTTTTGAAAAAAAAAATCTGTGAATGGCATTTCTTGACCTGAAGCATGCCAAAAATTGATTTTAAATACAGACAGTTGTAATTCATTTAATTTGTGACAGGCCCGCATGTTGGAATTTACACCATATTGCTAAAAAATGAGGTCACATGACTTGAAAGGTCAACCTTCCTTGCAAGTAATGAAAGCATTTATTTATGTAATGCTCTTTCAGAACAGCATATTTTGAATTAAACGCAGACTGCTGTTCAGATTGAGTGGTTTGTTTAATTATTAATGGTCAATTAATCATGTGATAGTGTTTCATTCTCGATTGAGTTTGTTGGTTCAGAGCTGTGATCGTTCTATATATTTGAAATGGTACGTGAAACACAGCGATGACCAATGATGCGTATTCCACATTTTATCATTGTTATTAAAAACGATTTCTTTCTAACTGATAAGTTTTCAATAAAAGTCAATTTGATAAAAGTCAAATTTGAAAAATGCCCGGCTATGTTTTGTCCTTGTTTTTTTCTATCACAGAGGATGAATCAAGGGAACACTATTTCCGGTAATGCTTTTAAGTAGTACTCTGATGAGTGATGGAATTTGGTAGGAAACAGTAACATGAAGAAGAGGCCCATTCGACGGGATACTCGGGGGAGGTCATGGATGTAGTGTTCTAAACAGTCATTGAAATTGACGTGGTGGAGGAAGCAATGTTAGACCTCCTCTCCCACCACATTCCACCAAGTGGGTTGGTACCACTTGCAGCATTATGATCGTGATTAAAAGTTGGCTCCTTTCTGGTTTTACTTGTCACTCATCAGATATTGGTAGCAGTGAAAGCAACGGCGTTCTTGCGGTTTTTTTTTTTTTTTTTTATCATGCACCTTTTGTGGTTGGTCTCTTCATTCAAACAGTTATGGTTCCCCTTCCCAGAGGGTCACTCCTAAAATTTACAAACACCTAGTTCTCACAGAATTTCCATAATGTACCAAAATCATGGCTGGAGAAGCCCTTTTTTTCTACATGAGAAACATGACGTGATAGCCAGATGTACCATAATGGTTTGGGTAGGTACTTCACGAGAAAGAATGAACATGTATGATATCATGTGAGGATTGGCTGTGACAAGTACTGTGTGAATGAATTTGTTTCTTTTAATTTGACTTCAAATTCCGATCATCAATCAAACCAAAAGTTCAAATAAAGGATGAGAAAATTTTAAAGGACGTTACTGTACAACAAAGTCCGACATTTTTTGAACTAAACTTTTCTTCATGAGAAGTTCAGTTATCAAGTTGTCACAAGCTCGATTACAGCAATACACTTATAAAGAGCACTCTGTGTTAATTCTAAAATTTACCAAAGGGCCGAAAGCGCAACAAGCGTTTCTCTGTTTCTACTTCAAAATAAAGCTTCTTTAAATATTTTCAAGACATTCTTAAAGGAGAGGTTCAATTCCATTACAACTCAAAATATATCTAAAATTCGCCTGGCATTCCTAATTTCAAATTAAAGATACAATTTAACATCAACGACTATTATTGGTTTCGATGATAATCGTAACCTTTGTAATCATGCATGCGTGTGTGTGGGTGTATGTTTGTGATGCCCTACCTTGTGAACACGATATCTCAAGAAGGGAAGCTTGGTATGTAGATGTACCACATTGAGCAGAAGAACGCTATTGTTTTTGGTGGAGGTCAAAGGTCAATAGGGGTCAAATTGTGAAAACCTTGTAAACACGATATCTCAAGAAAGGAAGCTTGGAGGGATCTAATATTTGGTGTGTAGATGTACCACATTGAGTAGAAGAAACCTATCGTTTTCGGTGGAGGTCAAAGGTCATTTGGGGCCAACAGGGGTCAAATTGTGAAAACCTTGTAAACACGATATCTCAAGAAGAGAAGCTTGAACAGATGTCATATGAAGTGTGTAGGTGTATCTTATTGAGTAAAAGAAAGCTATTATTTTAATGGCGGTCAACGGTCACTTGAGGTCAACAAGGGTCAAACTGTGAAAACATTGTAGATAAACTGCGTTAATATACCTGGCATACATAGCTTGGCATTGACACCTACACCAACGGTATCAAACTTAACAGCAATCATGTAAACCAAACATACCAGGTACACTTAGAAAGGTGGATAATACTTAGCAAAAAGCAAAGCCGTGTGAAGCAAGCAATTGATACCTGCTCGCTTGCTCAGGTAGTCGATCAGAGAGAACGCAACTGAACTGCAAACATATTCTAACCTTCACACCATGGCTTGTGCTTGATTGCCCAATGGATGGTTGCAATATATACATGCTATAGTTAGAATTATGAAATTGGAATAGTCCGTGATTAGGGGTTACAGAAAATTCCACGACACGCGCTTGTGTACACAAAAACTGTGCACCTTGCAGGGCACATCAAACACAAATTAGCATTTTAGCAGAAAGATAAAAAACTTGGCGACAATGGAACATCAAAATAAGTAACAATGTTTGTAAGACAAAAAAACAATCTAAAAAAATTCTCTCACGCAGATCATCGAAACCACAATGCATTTCTGCATTCTGGTTTGAACATGTTTGCAGATTTGGAATAAAATACCGAGAGCCATTGCCAATTAGAATAACAAATTACGACATCACGATGTTACGGACAGTGACGAATATTGTTTTTGAGTCTTGTAATTGTCTTCTCGCTTTTATTTTGTTGGGTTTATTTATTTTTATTTATGAGGATTTTGTTAAGTACAGTTCACGTGAAAATTAGGACGATTGATGGAGATTTCATTTAGTTAAAAAAATGTTGAACTGGTGAGTTATTGTCTGGCCACCTATAAAGGAAGAGGTAGTACTTAAAGCATTGGTGTGCAGCCCACAGGTCAAATTCGCATCTCGGCCGAATTCTGTGACCCCCCCCCCCCTCCGAACCGAATTATCTTACTTGCCCTTCCTCTTCTTGCCATGTGACCGCAACTTGAACTTGACTCGGTTCAGAATATGAACTTGCAAAAAACAAAGTAAACCTGCCAATTGCGGTGTCCCTCAAAGTTTCTCCATATTTAAGTACTGTAATGTCGTTTGGGGTAGCACATATGCCACCAGACGTCAACCACTTTATATTCTACCAAAAAAAAAAAGAGTTATATCAACAATACAGATAATCTGCATCACACTGCTCCACTTTTGCCAGCCCCAATATTCTAAATATATATGACGTAAATCGTTATAACGTTGGTATATTCATTTTTAATTGGTTACATAACAGTGCTCCGTCCGGTTGCAATGTTTATTTTTCAGTTACGTATAGTGCCAATCGTTCTTATCCCAGTCGTGCCCTCAATCAACTAGTTATCCCTTACTTCAGATTTAAATCCGCCTAACTCACGATCCATTTTGTGGGTTACCAAACTCTTAATTGCACTCCCTTTTTATATCACGGATATTGCAAAACTGTTTACAAGTTAAAAAAAAAAAAAAACATTAAGAATCTCACCTTATTAGAAACTGCCTCTGATTTATATTTTGTTTCTCTTTTGTTTGTTCTTCTTGTCCTCGTCACTTAATTTTTTCTTTGTGTTTTTTTATTACTTTTATTTACTTTTTTCTTCTACCCTTTCATCAAAGGGTATCAAACCTCATAAGCTATACTGAGCCTCCTGTCGTCACGCCTCATATTTCATCACTTTGAAGATATAATTATTGCTTTGTGTTTACTCTGAGATTTGAAATAAAGTTTGATGGATCTGAAAGATGCCCCTTCCATGAAACAGTTTTATATTTACTAAAATGGGATGGATTTTACGTCATTGTAAGTACGATACACCGGTGAAAATTTAGTATGGTATAGTTTAGTAGTAATTTAGTATAATGGTATAGTTTACATAAAGTTAGTGCTTACCGTTTTGATGGAAACGAAAAAATATCACTTTATATCATAGTACAACACGAAAAAAAGTCAAACAACCATTATGTGAAAATTGAAAGTGTCCAAAGGTATATCAATTTCAGTATTTTCCCACCATTTTGAACGAGTATAATGAAATCTAATTTTGAGTCAAGCCTATAACCCTACCGAAAGTGTTGACCGACACTGCACCGGGAGGCTATTTTCCGTGACAGTTATGCAGCTATATGAGACAGAAACAGTCACAGGTCTCTCACTGATGGATTTCCTGGTAAGAATTGCTAAACATTTTTACGTGAACTATTTATCATTCGGAAAATTACAAAACAAAAATCATTAAAAGTACCACCGGTGGTCGAAACAAATCGGTTGGCCGGGTAACCGCATAGCTGGGACAAGTTTCGCCAACAAATGGTCCATAGTCCAAAGATTAGATGGACAGTGAGGAGAGATGGTTGACGGGAAGGCCATGTGATGGGACACTAAGTCATATATGCTACTTCTATCTGTTCTATTGAGGCTCTTTCAGGGGTTACAGCAATCTGATTTGATACTCTGCTTGTACCCTCATGACCTAAAGATTACATCCCAGCCTGGTTTCATGTAAAATTGCAAAATCTGCAACTGCGCAGAGGACCAAAGCATTAGTCACGACATGATGGGAACACTGAAAAAAAGTTGGGTAAACTTTTATTCAGGTTGGTTTCATACATTCTAAACTGTTGGGTAAAAAAGAAAAACGGCCAAGTTGGTGAAAATATTACCCTTCTTGAGTTTCACGTTAGCCAATAATGGGTACTTTTTGATTAACTTGAGTGTGTTTCTACCCAGCAGTTTGTAACGAGACGAACCCAACCATTTAAGAGTGGAAATAAGAAAGCGTTATTTTTCATGTGGGGCATCAAACAACAAGCTTAGTGTAGCATAATTGTGAAAACGTGTCTTCACCTTCCCCACAACATTCAGAGATCGAAGTGGACCAGAACAAAACTGACACAGCGCCACAACTTTTCATTGAGTTGTCGTCCTTTGTCGGAACAAGATGACGTTCTGTGAATAATATTATTCTAATGATACGCTTCAAAACAACGAAGAGTAATCAATATATTATCGTCTATGCAAGCAGTTATGTTCCATTCATGTTTAGCTTTCTGACTCACATTAGATGCTTTCCCGAATTTGTTCCATATGATGTGGGTCTTTCGTTTTTCTTCTCACTGGACTTTCATGTTGAGTATTACGTATCCTTTACGACCGTCTAACTCACACACAGCATCGACCGCGCCTGCATACCGCAATATCAAGCATTGGCAAAGTTTATAACAGTTTAACGTGAAAGGTGACGTGATGGTTGAAAGAATTATTTATGCGGTGGCGAAAGACAGAATTCTATCATCATTATTACTATACGATCAAGTAGACGATATCTAAATGGGAAGAATTCGGAAAGGAGTCGTGACTCGGCTGTTGCCAAATATTCCTCCATTTTTATTCCCCACTTGAAAAAAATATTAGTCCCATCAATGCGATTGTAGGACTCTCGAAACACGGAAAATGATATCTAGGTGAGAACTGTCTGCTCTCTCTCAAAACTCAAATATGACATCTGTCATATGAAATTATTCCTCATAATAGATATTTATATATCCTGACTACACACATAGGCCTACCATGCAGTTTAGCCATTGTAGAAACGTTCCACACACTCCCTTGACATCATCTTTGTTCAGACCGTGGAGAATACGCTGAAGCTATGATACAAGGTACGTTTCATTATAACTGTACCAAAGAATAGGGGGCTAGCCTACTAATTATCCTACAATTATACTTGCTAGGTATATGAAGGCTTGAAAAAAAATCTAACATATCATTCTGTTGGCAAAGACTACAATTTGCTGACTTCCAAGTTTTCGTTGAAACAGCAACTTTCTCCAATGTTTCGGTCTCCTTTCAAAACTTTGACTTTTTTCCAAATTCATCATCAATATTCATCTGCAATATGAGCGTGATTGTGATCGTATGTAAACTATACTCATATATTTAATGAAACCTTCAATCTAAAACGGATTTTTGTAAGATGCTTTTAGAAACGCCCATTTTGTTTTCTCTTATTTGGGAGAGGTTAGTATTCTAATCCAAGAAAAGAAAAACACGCTACCCTGGAGTCCACATTCGTCCTTTACCGGCTAGACTAAGCACAACGCGGAGGGAGGTAATGATAGAGGAGGCACTCTTTTAAATACGATCTTTGGTGAAATTGATTTTAAAAGTACCCGATTTGTGCCCCTCCTTTCATAGTAGACAGCAATCCCTAAACGAAGCAAGGTATCTGCCCTCAGGAAAAAGTCTAAGCTGATATTGATTCAGGTAATTCATAAACTATAAGAACACGTACATGGCGAGAAACAAGACGAGGAAAATACCTCAAATGTGAATTCTTTTAACTATAATCGTAGCCGGTGCAAAGAAGAAGATAAATATACAAAAAACTTTCGAGTAAGATAGATTTATTGACACTTTCTCTACGTCGCTGGTCGAATTTTAAAGGAACCATCCATTCGGATTCTCAAGTTACATTTCAAATTTTACCCATTGAGCGACTAGAGTTGAAATTCCAGCAGTCAACGATAGTGCATCTCGTCGCGTTCGTGATAAGATAACACAAGTCGTATGGATGGTATAGAGGATCAGGACTAGTATCTCTCAGGATCGTGATCAGACCGTCAATGTAGTACGGACTGTAGAGTGAACGTAGCAGCTCTCACGATCAAATTAAATGGTCAAATTAAATGATCAAAGTAATGCGGATATAGAGTGAATTAAAGATAGTATCTCACGATAAAAATTAGGCAATCAAAGTTATACGGATTGTAAAGTGAATCAAAGTTAGTATCTCTGACGATCAAACCAAATAATTAAAGCAATAAAGATCATAAAGTGAATCAAAGACAGTATCTCACGATCAAGATCAGACAATCCATGTTGTATGGATTGTAAAGTAAACTAGTGCTAGTATATCTCTCACGGTAAAAATCAGACAGTCAAATTTACATGCATTGTAAAGTGGATCAAAGATAATATCTCTCGATCAGACAAACCAAGCTGAAAGGATTGAAAAATGTATCAGAATTAGTTTCGTTCGCGATCGTGGTCAGGTTCAGAGAGAAATATTCACAATTATTGTGTTGATGATAACAAGATTCAGTCATTTTCAAACAAGAAATAAATACTGTAACACAAGGGATATAGCGCCCCCCCCCCCCATCCGTATGGCTTAGGGCTTGTCGGGCTTGTAGTGAAAGTTTGCAACGTAAATATAGAAACATATTGTTACTTATTGTGTGTGAAGTTTGCGTTTACATCATGCTATCAACATTATCAACGAAGAAAAACATAATTTGCCTGCAGATTCCAACTGCACAAAGTTTACCTAAATGAAAGTTAACCCCAAATAAAACAATAAAACGAAACAAAAGAAATAAAAATGTGCATCCCACAATGCATCGCGCATCCATTAATCTGACAGAATGTTCCACATATTTTGGACTTAACGTGTGAGTCTCCAGCTAATTAACAGCAGCTGTTTACATTGTACTTCGCATGTATGTCTTTCCTCTGGTTTCATTGTTAGTTTGTGAAACTGTGCAAATGTTCCCATTCGATACGTCTGTTACCAAACTTACAAAATGATTTATTCCAGATAATAATTCAAATTCAACTTTATTCAAATATATCATCCATCATTTACTTCATTACATAAAATCGACTGAAACAGACCTATAAATTAACCTATTAATTCATTTTTTCTTATGAAATCGGATAATGTCTCCAATTGAACTACTCCAGTATCATGTAAGTATACCTTAAATCTAATCACTGTACCATTTAACCACCGGTTACCGCCGCAGATTCCCCGCACAACAGTCGACCTCTCAAATGAAAAGAAAGGAAAGTTAAAAAAAAATGTGGCTAAGCACTTAAGCCGGACGTAGACGGGCAAAATGAATTTTGATGCCAACAGAGAGTTTTTAATTTCCAACAAACGGATGTCAATTAATGATTCAAAAGTCACGTAAAGTCAATAGTCCTCATCCGTGATAACAAAACCATCATGTTGTGCTCTCTAATGAGGCATGAAAGTAAGAACCACTTCATCCCAAAACGGTCGGAATCGAGAAATCCTTGTTTTAGGTAAAGGTCTAGTATTTTCTCTTTTACTTTTCCGTATTTTTTTTTCTTCAACCGTTTCTATAAAAGAATGATAATTCCGCCCTATTGTACGCGATGATTTTAAATTGTCCGTGTGGGACCCGGTTCTCTGTTATTCCGCCGCACTGGTTTCTACACAAACAACAACAACAAAAAATGGATGAAAAGAAGTTTACTAAGTAAGTAGAGCGCGTTGAACTGCTGCGCTGAAGGGTGGTCTAAGTGACGAATAGAATAACCATCTTTATAATTGCACCGAATCGTTGCGCAAGACAGGCTATATATAAAGTTCAGGTTGCTATCATGGGAGAACGAGATTGATGTATACAAGAGAGATAAAAACAAAACTTATCTTCGTAACTCGCCCGTTTCTTAATTGTTTATAGAGATGAGGCGTTTAAAAATGATTGATTGGCCAATCAGGAACCGAGGGAATATAATCAGAGAACAAACAATCGACTGAACTTCACATTCAGAAGATCATTCGTTCTCTGTTAAAATTAAAGGTACACTATGGCAATTAATGAGGGCGTACATTCTTTCCTGTCTTACGATACATTTGATATATATTCCTATTCGTTTCTCCTTTGGTACCACTGTTTACATCTAGTTTCAAATGTAACACGCACTAAACTCTGGTTATATTGCAATTGTTAGGTCAGACCTAGCTTCAGTGGACATTAACTCTCATAGTGGTCGAAATCTGTACGTAACAGATTGGAACAATTAATACCTCCATTGCAACAGCAACAACATGGTAACGATGTGTCTCCATACGAGGTCAAAGACGGACTACGGCTTTCGGTGCACTTGAAGCATTAAGCCTTGTATCAGAATCATTAAAGCATTAAATACTTGTAGTAGAAGCATTAAGCACTTTTAGGAAGAGGCCATTTCCAGGTACCCGGTCAGGCCTCACGAAGGTTAACGTTGGGACTACTCTTGGAACTGGCCTATTGCGTTGCATGTTCAACAACGTATACGTTGTTAAGTGTAAAGTAGGTCTGAAACTTTGTACCCTTCCGTGTATAGATATGTTCTGTTTTGTTGTGACTGTCAAAATATGGCGTCACTAATGGGTCTAGTGTAGTATAGTGTAACAAACTGTTGAAAATCAAGTTTTGCGTTATTAAGTGGTACGCTCAATGTGGGAATAAACCTTGAAAAAAATGCAGCAAAAACATCAGCTACAACATTTTGATATTTTTGAATATGAATTTCATGATATATTCCAATATTTGTATCAAGTTTTATATTTTGTGCTTATGTTTTAACGTACCGTACATTTTTTGATGAATTCCTACAATCAATGCAATGAACTGTTCATGATACCGTCAGTCGGATTTTGCAACAAAAAAAAGTGAAAAAAATATGATAGCACTGATAGTTTATTTTAGATATCAATACTTGTCTCTAATTTCTCTATTTTCAGTCACCCAGTTGGAATAGAATCCATTACATCTGTATTAACATTTGAAAGTGATATTGTCCAGGGAGAGTATTTCCAGGGAAAGTGTATTAATAACAAAGTAAACACATTTCTTGACTTGACGAAGAAGACTTTCAGCCAGCTGTCAAGTATACCGTAAACAAAAAGAAAGTTTGTTCTGTATCAGGACACTGCATCAGGTGTAAATTGTAAAATGAGACAAATAGTTTAATCGTTTTTCAGTGTGTGTTTTTTACTATCCCAAAGGTCAACATGCTGTTCTGAAAATATTTCCTCCTCATGCTGCATTAAAGGTGTTCATGTTCTTCATACCACACTAAGACAAACGCTAAGTTCCCTGTTATTGACGTCATTGCCTTAGGTCAGTTTTATCCCCTCGCGGTGATACTGTCCCACCCACGGAGGAAACATAGACACGATCAGTTAGAAAGTATATGCTTGAGCTGTCTGTCACATGGTAGAGGATATTATTTGCCATGCCCGTATACAAAATGTGCAAGTGAGAAGGGAAGCAAAGTTTCCTGACTATTTTAGAGAGACCAATTCATTATGCTCTCGTGAGTCACTGGTTTTTCATGTTCCATATTAACAAATGAGAGAGACTTAACAATATTTACCCCACACGCACGTTCAATGATACCTTCTCTCTCCCAAAGTATATTTACCTAATAGAAGATTACGTAACAGCAGAAGGCTGTGCCAAACAATTTGTGGTATCTGAGGTATTTCCGGTAACAGTACAACGGTCGCTTGCAGGAAATCTAAGGAACGTCGCGGAAAGGGCAATGCATTCTGTTGGTTATTGCATTCCCTTTTGGCGTTCCAAACAAAACAAGAGATTCGAAGTGAACCTCAGGGATGCAGGCAAAATTGTTTCTATCCGAATCTGAGACATGAATTAGGGGTTCAGCGCGTGTGGTATATGGAAGTACAGTATATGTCTGCTGCAATAGCGAACCCAGAATGTTAGACTAGCGTAGTGAACTGAGAATTGTGAGAGAACTATCTAAGCGGAGCGCCCTCATCCATTGAAGGGAACAGTACCAGAAAACGTTACATTAAATTACCCGCTGCAGGGCCTCGTGAAATCCCTTCCCAGGCTCAGCAAACACGCTCCAGAAAATGATACTGTCAGTATTATCTTGGATAGAAACTGACCCTTTGTCTTCACATTCTTGGAAGTTTTTCGCTGTAAAACTGTAATAAATTTGTACATTTCATGATGAACACTGTAATTTGCTTGAATTAGAAAGGCTGAATGTGGCAACACCATCCTGTTTCTCTGGATGCAGAGGGTAAAATTACTCAAGCTTGCATTTTCGTTTGCCTTCTTCCTTTTTGTTTTTTCTCATTCTTTTATTTTCCTTTATTTTTCCTTTTCGCCCACATCATTCTGCGCCCCAGGTTGTCCCTCACTCCCCGACCCCCTTATAACGCCACAGGGTATTTCACATTTATGACTGTTTGATTACATAATCAGGAATACTACCAGGGGGAACTCGGGGGAAAGATATTTCAAGTTTTTCATCACTGTCGACAGCCGGTTAACCAAAACAGTGATTCTATGGTCTGCATCTCTTTTTCCCCGACCAACCACAAGTTAACAGTATAACTTCATGAAAGAATAATCAATATTATGGATTATCTGCCTCGTTATTCCCTCGAAAGGAGAGCTGGTAATATCGCACATCTGGGGGTACCTAAAACATTTAAACGGTACTCTATCTGAACCATATATCGCACTACAGCTATACAGATATTCACCGTTGCCATACGTCACTGATTTCGGATAGTGACACTGAACCAAACCCAAACGACCACATGCATCACAATAACCTGGGTATCTTCCTTAAAGAGCAGTTTGCGCATGTCAGTGGGATTTAAGAAACCGAAGTGACTTGTAAAATACCATACCTTATACACAAGATGAGCTGGTCTACGCCAATTCCCATTTGGAATTTGAAATAAATGTCGGAGATATTACAACTTTCTCCTTTGCACTATAGTTTGCATTACAAGATGGCGATAAACTTTGATTACATTATGAATATTTAATATGAAATATTGCTTCTGATGCAGGATTATCTGTAATTGAATCTATTTTTACCCCGGATACTCGTAAATAAACGATTCGTCATTGATTGGTTAGTTCTTCGAGAGTGGTTGCATGTGATTAAAATAAAAGAGGTAATCCGACAAGTAAACATTTTTTTTTGAGAATTAATTATATACCGCACTAATTTTTTTTTTAATTTGTTTCTTTTTATCAGCATATCATTGTAAGCTACACAATTAAAGTGGACATAAAGAACTAGTAAGTAAAATAAGTGTTCCTCCAAGGCTACTAGCTGCTTAATTACATGATAAATGCAGACCAACTAAACCACTCCAAGAGATCCAGCTATGTTCTCCTGCGCACCTCATCCTGCTACTTTCAGCCCCTGCCCTCCCCCATCTCTTACAATTTCTACCAAATCAAGTGCAACCATTCAGAAAGCTTAGCTTTATGCCTGATGAGTAGCAAAGACATCATGCAGCATTACGTGAAAGAGATTATACGAAAGTTTTCTTTCATTTTACACTCACTCAAAAACAAAGTACTCTATACTTATGTATTTCTATTTATACACGTGATGATATACTAGTTGTTACAATGTAAAAGTGTTCCTCATCCAGGAATCGTGAGTCTTTTTTTTTTTTTCAATGTCAATAGTGGGTATAGCGTGAGCGAAGTGTTCACTATCCCCCAGTACACGAAACAGCAAAGATTGAAAACTGCATAACTGCATGATCATGTGTGTGCGTTTTCGTCGCATGCTTATCACATATATATATACGTAATACAGCGAACCACTATTAAGGTTATACCTCCAGGTCATTAGTCGCAGATAGAGTGAGTTCGAAGAAGTTAATCGTTAAAAATCTGATTTTGTTTTATAACACTGAAACGAGCTTGGCACATTGGATATCTCGGAGGCTTTTTGTGGAAGTTTGAGGGAAACGATTTGCAGACGAGTCAGCCCGGAGACAGTCATTGAAGATAACAAAAAGTTGTGAGTATATTTGTGTACTTTTGTAACCTACCTTAAAACATACAGACGACCTTGACAAAGGTGCTTTCATTTTGGTTACAAGTCATTCTATTGAAATTTATGCGAAGTCTTATAATATAGTTCTTTAGATAGTTTGATAGTCATTGTATCAACTTGTTTTACGAGTCACCTTTCACATTCTCAGAACGTCCCTTTAAGAGAACGAATGATGTTCCCTTACGTATCCTTGTAATACGCTGTTCGTCGGCATCTGGCTATGGCTTTGCATAAAAATTCCTTCGTTACAGAACTTCACGAACATAATATGTAAGACATATTCCTCAACACGCCGCAACACCCATTCTCTATCACCATCCTTTTTAATCTTTCTTTTTCCAGCTAGTGTCTGTTTGATTTTGATATAAAGTGCACAGAAGTCGGTACCGTAATTAACATAGTAACCAATGCATGGTACTGAGCTTGTATTTTCCTCTACTCTACTGTGTGCCGGATTTCAAGTCTCCTTATGGGATGAAGGGGTGAGACAGGAACAATTTTCAGGGCAAATATCTACGGGAAGGGGGTTAGAAATATGTAACGCTCATTATTGTAAGCCGTAGCCCGCGAACGTGTCCAAGCTTTTAACATTACGGTTTCTGTCCTCGGTGGTGAAGAAGCCATTTTCCCGTTGATTGATGCTCCCTTCCCATAAATAGCGTCGATCAGTTGACACTTAAATTCATTTCGTCAGTTAGTAATATCTACTCTGATCAACCAGAGACTTCTGTCTGGGGTGTTCTGTATTTCTCCATTTTTCTTACTTCCATCAACGTATTTTGTGGCATGCGTAATAAGATGAAGTTTCAGTTCACAGTGATTCGACACATAGTCAGTGCAATTCGAAAGGTAGCCTGCGGAACCCCTAAGAAAGAGAAACTAAAGAAACTAGATTTACCATGCAACGGTAGACACCGTCACACACTTTCACATCAGCTACGAAAACCGCTGAAGATTGAAAGCCATTGAACCGTATGCAATATTTATGAAATTGTGAGGGAATTTACATCAAGTTGTTTACAAACCCCTATATCTTCTCTTTGAGTGTTCCTTGTACGCAGTCGATAGGTAATTTTCAGTAGCCTATACAGATTGACTTTATCCGAATTTTTATCGAATCGGTTATTTACCTTTTCGAAGATCCCGTATAACAACTTCATTTTCTAATTTATACAAATCGAGAAATCCTGACCAAAAACAATTACATTGTTATTGAAGTTCCATGATCATAGTTCTTGCTTTTGTATTTATCCCTCTTTTTTTTTTTGGTTTTATCGTAATATATACCAATATATCTTTTTCCCTTTCCCTCTGTATCTCTCTCTTATACGATCAATAAAATATGAGAGAATAATGAATTTCTGTCGAAGGAAATTCAGAATTCGATCATTTTCGCCCCGTCTGAATGAAGCGTTGCCCGGCAAAGGTATGCATACCATTGCAATCTAATTTAGACACATCAGAGCGGCTAAAATTTGGTATGTAAATGACCAATATTGTACAGATTACAAGCAAGTCTAATACATCTGGCAAAAAATTAACCGTGTATATACCTTAGGTGGAACTGCACCGAAATGTGTGAAAAGCCGAGACTCGGCCAGCGGTGCCGTGATGTGACTGGTAAATTATTCAAGACATTCACCAGTAATCTAAGGCTTGATGTCTCAGTCACCTGGTGTCCATGATGACATAGACCACTATAGACAAGCTGTCGAGACACATTTACATGTTACCTCGGACGGATGGATTTGTGTAAGTGGGGGACTCTAAGAGAGACTGAAGAGCCTACTATATACCAAACAATACATTAGCCTCACTAGTTTAACAGATTCCTCAAGGGGGTATACATTTTAGCCCCACTGACTAACTTTTCATCCCTCAAATGTTCCTTTAAATGGTATCTTTAGCCTGAACTTTACCAGTTCCCCACCCCCCTTCACTATTAGTCTTCACAGGTGTATGGAATTGATCGTTTTACACATTTTAGAATCACAAAGTCGTAAGTAGGTATGTGAACTTACACGTGACCCTAAAGTTGCACACTGGTTTGATTTATAACTTTATCCTAGGGCATTTTCATTAATCACTGTACTGCAGTCATTCCCCCCCCCCCCTTTCTTCATTTTCCCCCTTCCAGGTAAATATTCCCCTTTTACGATTGGACTTAAAGGGAAATTTTGTGTTCAACATTTTCCGGCATGGTGTACAAAGAAAACAGCTTCAGTCATGATTAAACCGTTCAGTCTCACCGATAAGCATCGGAAATCTCTTCATCTCCTCAACAACATTATTCATGACATGAGTTACAGAAGATTGAATTAATTGAATCTTTGAGAGTGAAGCAAACTATTTCCTCAGCGACAAGTAACTAAATTTCTATCTGTGAGAAACTTATTTTCTGGCAAAGAAGGTCACCGGGCGTCCTTTCCTTACTTTGAATAATCTATCATGATGTGCCCATGTTAATTTGTTTCTGTCTGTAAAACAATATTCCCGTTACGTGATTTTACTCTTTTTTTCTTGTTAACGCTGCACAATCTCGCTTATTCCCCCTCAGCGGTACACGTGTCCAGTCTTATACGATGTGAAAAGACGGAAGGTCGATGGTGGGGAGGGGGTTGGGAGGGGGTTCGTGAGGGTGGGCGGGCGTTCGGGTGGGGGGGGTTCGGGAGGGGGGTTCGGGAGGGTGGTGGGGGTTGGGAATTGTGCCGCAAATCCTTTCACGTGCATGCAGTTATCATCGTACGTCTACCAATTCCTATCTCTCCGTCTCACAAAATTCTTGCCTCTGTGAAATTTAGTTAAACTTGCAGGCTATAGGAACAAACAATATTTTTGTTATTTCGCTAATTGTAAACCACCATTCCGTGGCGACGTCGATACCCATCATGAATGTATTTTAAGTTTTTAAGCCATTCAAGCACGTCTTCACTCACCCTTCTTTCTTTTTCCACTTGCGCCACTAACAGTGTTCCACCGTTACCTCTTCCCTTGTTAAGAGTTACCTCAATTTGCATAAACTGTATACTTCAGTTTGTTTACATTACCCTTTCCAAAATCATCATCTTCATCCAATCCTTTCCAATCATCTTCTACGCAACCAGCAATATACATAAATTAAAAGCCGCACAAATTCGGCTTTCTTGTCTTTTTTTTTAACTTCCTCCACCAACGGTGTTCCACCGTCCCCCTTCCCCTTGTCATGAGTTACCTCAATTTCCATACACTATATTCCTCTGTTTTCGTTGTTTTAAGTTGCCCTTATACATATATGTCTGAGTGCCCTTCTACGCAACCAGAACTACAAAAAAAAGTCTGAGTAAAACGACACCTTCAAATTGTTTGATTTAATAATTGAAATGCAGTAAGTTGAAAATCTAGAGCGGTGATAACTCGGAACCCCCAATGGAATTACTGCTGAAGTTGACGAACTCTACAGCTCTCGACGCCATGCATGGCGTTTCAAATCGAACTGTTACGTTACGTGACCGCGTAAGATATTATTTCTAACGACGTGTGTTTTATCATCTCAGAATGTATCGTTAAAACGACGAACGTCTAGAAAATCGGTTATTACTATAGCATTAGTTAAAACATACAGGATCGTGACTGATTAATTTCTGGTTGCCTTGCAGCGTTTCATTTTATACTTCAAATGGTTACAGAAGACGAGCCTAGTGTTGAGATAACTAATACATAATCCTTTTCGAATGAAGTAAATACCGTATTCAAGTTTAATGGATGAACTCACTACTATAAGAACAGTGACTCTTCATGTTTTGAGAATCACAAAGGAAATTAATCCCTCTTATTCCGGATAAGTTGCGGTGGGGGAGTTATTAACGGTAAATCCCCCAATGGTTTAAGAAATGAATACCTGCATCATCTCGTGTATGATTTTTAATATGAATCTGATTTACAAGCGTGCTATAGAGGGTTTCTTAGCAGTGTAAAACATTGTTTATTAAATTAAGTCAAAGTAAACTAAAAATACATTTAAAGGTGGTGTGATGAAGACACAGTAAGAACCAAAGAGACATATAAAATTGGAACGAATACACACCTTAAACAAAAAAACAGCTATGTAGACACACATAGAACAGCTAACTGCACTTAATTTTTTTTTTTTTTCGTAAGCCGGAGGATTAAATTGCTTTAAACGAGATGAAAAGTAAAAGAAAAAGTCTGAAAAGCCTCTAAAATTCAGGGACCGTAGATCAGGCGCAAACAGTCTTCAGAACTCTTTCTAATCATCAGAGTTTGGAATGCAGATGCGTTGCTACGAGACGTGATCCATCTATGTTTGAAGAAGCAAAAAGTATAAATTTAGAGCGCGTTAAACTCAATTAGCTTATAGACTTGATCTGTTCTCAATAATCGTCTTACCTTACAAAGGGATCGATATTATCGCACACAAGAGTTGAATACGGTCTATATGATCCCTAACCATAAGGTTCCCTTAAGTAATCAAGGGTAAAGGGAAAAAAATGTTTAGCACAATGGAAGTATATGGAAAGCTAAGAGCAGAGGTGTGCGCTTTACAGGATTATGTCTCTTTATACGGATGCCTGAAGCTTTAAAGGGACAACATTTCTCTGATCCAGGGGTGTATTTACCAACCCCCCCCCCCCCACCTTAAACCTGGCATCAGTGGGTGACAGAATTCTCGACGTATTCGTCCTCACAATGATACCCCAGGACATCCTTACAATGTAATTATTGCACCTATATGTCGATGGCTCACAATGTCCGTCTGATGTTTGCTTTCATGACAAAACATAGTCCAGTCCATGTCCTTTCCGTGATGGGTTGATAGTATGATGACTCTCCTGTATAATACCATTTTGTTCTCTTGTAATCTTTCTTAAGAGTAATGCGTCGGGTGCCTCTGCTACGTCTGAAGAAGACGTATATAGAGTTTTACTGTTGTGATGTTTCCAATATAGTGACGTGTGCGCGATTAGGATTTTTTTCATAATGAGGATGTCACTATATAACCTACGCGATGGCAGTCGTTTATTTTGATATTTTCTGATCATTATTACTGAATTATCATTATTACCACAGTTATAAAGTAATATGTCCTTTTGTAAAACCTCCCTTATTGATATTTATTGATATCTTGCTACAAGGCCTCTTGTAATTTTCATTTGTGTGTGTGTGTGTGTGTGTTGATATTTGTTGCCGTTTTATTTAGAAGTTTTGTTTTGTGCTTTTTGTTCATTGTATGTTTGCTTTACACTTTGTCATATGTGAGTCACCAGCGCTATACATATTTGTGTCGTACTGTTGATGTGTTGGAATATCCATGTAAGGAGGCGATGTATCGTCATCTTTCGCTAACAGTGCATCCACATTCCTTGGGTTGCTTTGTCTGCTTTCGTCCACGACAGCAACATCTGTTTCGTTATAGGACTGCTCACATATCCTTGCTGTGTGTCTTGTGCCCTATAGGCTACGGTACACTGTCCCGATCTGACTGCAACGCATCAAAATTCCTTGCGCATGGTCATCCTGTTTGATTGGCGTCAAATATGTTTGACAATCGTCGTCACCTCTTAAGGCGTTGCGTCAGAGCTGAGTCGCGTGGGGCCAGTGCGCGCGCTAGTCACCGGCCAGGCTACGACGAGACTGGCATTTCGTAGCCAATGAGGACACAGTTTGGGAATCAGGTGACCGTATGGGATGTTAAAATGGCTACCCCGCTGTGAACTGAGGAGAAAGACGTCCAACTCATTGGGTAGAATCTTGTGGGTTGAATGTGCCGCTACGACTGAAGCAAGACACAATTGTTTAAAACACGGACGAATTTGTCACAAGCAAATCACTTTTACCACAAATACATTAAGGAGATGCTTACAAGGAGGAAATTTGGAGGGAGAAAGCGCAAAGGTTATGTAAGATATATGTGACAACTACCTATTCCCCCTTTAAACAGAAGTATTGTGGATTCTGAGGGGATACATATAGGGGATACATCTGTCATAATGGTAATGTCTTCTTTTATTGTATATGGAACCTTCCTCTTTGTAGTAAACAATTTACTCTGAGGAAAACATAATTATTGTAATCATACAAACAGACGAATTGGAACACAATTATACGGCTGAGTTTCCAAGCAAAGTTGATATCTAAATCGAAGAGGTTCCATATGTTAATTTAATTACAAAATTGATTTTTAGACCGCAAGATGTCAGTAAGTATTTCTTCTGTCTATTTTACGCGTTATTTTTTTGTAGTTTAAGACAACTGTAATATTAGAATGCAACCATGCATGAACGTATTCCATACACACTGCAGTTGAGGCAAGCCAAAGCATTGCAAAGTAGAGATCACCTTTACAACGGATCGATAGATCAATAACAGAGTATCTCAAAGTCTTCCCCTTATCGATTAGACATGAGCATCCTCAAGTGAAGGTTTCACTTCAGCTTAACCGAATTTTTGTCCTTTGCTTTTGGCGTAATTGTTCTGGTCACGTACAGTGAGAACTCTGTTATAATGGACAGATTGAGAATCCTTAAAATTCTGCCGCTCTTCCGAGGACGGGACGGGCTAATGGGCGAAAAAATTCCAAAATGAGGAAAGCGAACAGTGACGCAACTGCAAACTGCAAAGAATACATTAACAGGTGGAAATTTTCTGCCCAAACGTGACAGTGTAAGGATACTGGGCAAGGTCATTGAAATCGTTGAAAGCATGGTATGTAACGCTCTTTCATATACTAGTTGCCTCAAGAAAAATTAAAACATAGTATTTAGAACGAAATAATTACCCCAACTGTTCAAGGACTCATATTTCTTCGTCTTTTACTAACACATGAACACTTAAGACCAGAAAAGTATTTTCACGAATGTATTATCAGTCCCGTACGCGGGTAAACAGCAGTTTTGTCGTGAGCACCATCAGCGCTTCATCGTCGGGGATTTCAGGATTATGCAAATGTTTGTCTGATTATGGGCTTGCCAGACAGAAGCAGAGATAGCTCAGCCAACTATAAACACACCAATGCCTTAGTGAATTAAAGTCAAATCTATAGACCCATATGCCACGCACAAACAAATCTGACTGTTATTGGGATGTGGGAGATATGACAACCATGGGCATAAACCACATGTTTAAGCTAGTGTCTCCAATGCAAATAAGACTTGTCTTACTTAGTTTTTGCATATATACGAAAGGTTACACAATTACCCTTTGCTGGTTGGGTTGAAATTTGACGGAGTTTTTCTCGTCTCTATCCTTCCATAAAATGTCGAAATGCCAAAGTGGCACGGTACTTTTGATTGAAACTTCCCAAGATTTTTTGATCATAGAAGCAACAAGAAAGTAGACCTCTCCGCAAAAATAAGCAGATTTCCAATATCATGTAAACATTATATGTCTCCCATTCTCGTGAATTAATATATGTATGTTGTTAAAGTAAGTGTTAAGTTTTTGTTATTTTATTTTTCTTTTCCTTTTTTAAAACACAATGTGTCTGATGTTGACGCTTAGCTGATGTGATGTTATTTCTCGGAAACACAGTGTCTGACATTGAAGATAAGTCGCATTCTTTTGAAAGACTGTATCAAATGTTGAAGAACAAGTCTAGCATTTCTCAGAGAAACTATGTCGTATACGGTGAAGTACATTTTAAGGCTTTTGCATAGCCTACTATGTGCCTGATGTTTACATTAACACTTCTATTTCTCCGTCTCAAACACTGTTTGTATGATGCTGCTGTGCGTTTTAGTCTAAAGTCTGTTTTACCTATCTTAAAAAATGGGTAGTAAATCATAAAACAATACTCGGCTTCAGTGGGACTGGTCGGTATGCTGTAGTACAATGTAGTCACAATGAAGTTATTTCGAGAAAAAAAAAAACAGTAAGTGGGCATTTTGTTTGAATTGCTATTAATGTTGTTACGATATCAACCAGACATGATGTTTGCACTTTAAACTTATTTGAAAAATACTTTTTGCTAAGCGGCGTTGCCTTAAAATTCTACGAATGTGGAACTTTAGTCGTTGTAAATTTTTGAAAGAAAGTATGAATGTTAAAGTTCTTTACGATCAAGACCATGCTGTTTGCAGTCAGTCAATATATGCCCATCGAAAAACATGTTTGAAGTCTGTCAGTAATTATCTCAGCCTCATGTTTACATTTTTGATTTGGAGCCAGCTACCGTCTAGACGCAGTTTTTGATATTTTAATTAGATTTTCGTCACTAATATCTCAGTCAGTAAGGAGTTTTTTTAATTACGGAAGTAAGTAATGATGCATAACAATGGACTACAAATACCGAACTTTATTTTCTCCTGGGTAGGTTACGGTTGGCCTACATCTTATTTGCCTGTCATCCTGATTATGGTCCCTCCTTCTACACTCACAAAACGTAACGGTAAAATAAGAACTCCCTAACTTTTAGGTAAAATGTTACACACAGTTAATGTAAGTCTTACGTTATGTGTGTAACAATTTTACTAAAATGTAGTAAAATTTACCAAAATTATGTAAAGTTTACATATACTGCTTACATTAATTATATGTAAAATTTATGGAGTTCTTATTTTACACAATTTAGGTAAATAATTCTGTGAGTGTAATGTAAAACTTACATTAACTGTGTGTAAAATTTTACCTAAAAGTTATGGAATTCTTATTTTACCGTTACGTTTTGTGAGTGTACCCTCCGCTTTCTTTCTAAACCTCAAAAACTCTGCTGCGACAGAAATGCTTTAAAACTCTGTGAAGTCTCTGATTTGTCTGCTCATACCAATTTTCTCAGAAACATTCTCTTATTCCACTCAACTCAAGCTAGTAAATGTCGAAAACGTTTTACTCTTCAAGAAACTGCGCAAAGGTCACGCTACTATACGGTGGCATGGAATTCAAAGACTTAATCTAGATATATAGCTTCATTAACATCCCGAGAAGAAAAAAAGTATCGTTATTATTTTGCCTTTTCAACGGAGCTTATGGAAAATTTCCTGTAATATAGACCTTTAGCTATTGTTTGTGAATACCGGGAGTCTCGCAAAGTATTTGTAAATCCATAAGTCACGATTCTGGTAGTTGTATATCAATAAGTGTCCTTTAGGTGAACTGAGACTCACTGTGTTGCTAGTTTGATCGTCAAAGGAAAAACAAAACACAGAATACACAAAGAAAGATGTTCAGATTTAACTTTCAACAATAAACTTGTTTTTGTTTTTGTTTTTTTTTTGGTTTCTTACAGTTTCTTTGTTTTCTTTGTCTTTTTTGATGTATGTATTATCATAATATTTTTTTATATATGTTTGTTTTGATATCTATTTAAGTATTCTTTTCAGTCAACAATGGCAGTGTCTTTTCTGCCTTGTCCTCCTGTAAATTAAAAGCCTTTGGTACCTGCCTACTATTTTGCGAGGAATCGCCTATGGTAATACCCAGAATCCCCAAAATGTAGTTCACTTTGCTTGCTTGTAAACGATCCACTGTGAGGTGACTATTTCTTAACGGGATTTTCTTCCTTTGGTAGATTTAGACTGAAACAAATTAAAGGGATTCCCAGTCCCCAAACAAAAGAAAAGCAACCTTCCAGAGCAAACAACAAAGAAGTAGTGAGAACAAATGAAATTGCTTTAATTTTTATTGTTACTATGGTAAGAAACAATGAAATTTGTTAATCTCTCTATGAGAAAGAGATTCATATTCATAGAGAGAGGCAAGTAGATTTATATGTTAAGCCCAGTGATGCGTGTTACAGAATTTCGGTTTGCTAATAGCATGTACTTAAGAAAATGGCTTTGCTTCTGACCTAACGATTACTTCCAGATGAGAGAGTTTGAAAGGGAATATTAAAGTGAACCCAACGTAAACATGAGAGGAACAACTATTATGATCTATTTAGTTATTTGTAACTCTGTAAATGGACATTTGTGAATAATTAATAAGTAGGTATTCTGCAATATGGATCTGGCTTATAATATTTGGAAGTTATGAGGTGGGCTAGAAATCGATTTACTCTAGCGCTACAATATAGTTCGTTTAAATTGCAAGATTGATGGTCTGTATGATGTTCCTTTAATTTAGCAAGGTACCGTACCCGTTCATATCAGGTCGACCTCGTTTTCCACGCAACCCCCAAGCCAGAAAACATTCCGAGATATCCAAGGTGAGCTAAATATAAACTTCCCTCAAGTTTTCTCCAACCGGTAGATCTGGCGCCAAGCTCAGGCTTTATGGCACTATCCTGCAGATCATATACACTTATTAAACCTTCCTCAATTGAATTACAAACGGTCTCCCGCTCTTGCGAGTTTTAATACAGGTTTCAACTCTATCCAACCTAAATAAAAAAAAAAACTCAGTCAACCTTTACCTGCCTGAGAGTTGAAATATACTACGCCTGTTGTTGTTTTGTTGCAATCCGCGCATTTGTCTGTCCTGAGTTTCGTATGTCGGTGTAATGGTTTCATACACTCGACAGATGTTTCGTTTCGGCCATGGTAGTACCACTCATGTGCTTAAAAAAAAAAAAAAAAACACCTGAACTTTGGTATGTCAACTCCGGTTGGCTGCCGTGACCACCTGTCCCTTGAATTGCCTGGCAAACTGCAAAACACAAAAAGAAAAATAGAAAATAAACGAAAGACTAAAGCATAACGAATTTAAAGTGCAAGCATAATAAATCAAAAATACGAAACTGTCCAATTTGAGGAGCTTCAGTGGGAGAATATGATTGTGCAAATAGTGTGTTTACATATTTTAGGTCTTTTTGTTAACACAGGTACATTTAAATTGTTTAAATTTTGTCGTTTGTTCGTAGTCGTAACTTGGCACACCGTTACTTTTATGGATTTTTCATGGATTAGAATTATTTCAATCAAGGCACAAGTATAGGAGTGTAGTGCGTTTTTTTTTGTTTTTTTTTTGACGGGGACTCCTTTCACTATATCGGGTCAAAAAATCCTCCAAAACTAACTAATCTCGATTACACCTGCTATATATGTCATTTCAAAGGAATGTATAAATTGGAAGAAACGATGATGTTGCCATCAATATAAATATAAAATAATATAAGACGCTATGGATAAACACATCTATGGAAGATGAATCTAGAACCCAAACCCAATACCTCTTGAGATGGGTTTTATTGAATAGCGATGTAGTCGAAGGCATGAATAATCGTGCTACGTAATATCTTTAAGCGGTTCTTCACTCATCCGTTCATGATAATCGTATACATACAAACAAGGGAGTCTAGCTATACCATCATTCTCTTTATCCCTCAATTTTGTTCACAGAATCTAACTCTTAACAGGTCGTATGCAGTGTTAACGTATCTGCAACTTCCGATGTATTTCGGTGTCCAATCAACACTTTCCCTGGCAACATTACCTGGATTAACTTTTGCCTTGATATGTGCAGGACGCTATAGTTATTAACATTTCCGGATTACGTAATTGCCTTTCCATCATCACTGACAGTAAAAATACCTCATGTTCTTCGTCACGATATTTTTTTATAACTTCCCTCTTATACTTGAATATAATCACTGAGAGAGATCCATTAATAATTTGAGTAGTTGTTTCGTTTTCAGCTTTTAGCTGGAGTTAAATCTTAGTTCATCGGGGCTGTCCGTCTCGGTGATACATTCAAAGGAATAAAACTAATAGTGTGTCATCATCGCATTATACCATCGTCATGTACCATACGTTTGATGATTTGAATAATGTCCGTTTGAGAGCAGTACAGACTGACGTTATCACAAGTATATTTCCGTAGAACACTGGAAAGAAAGATCAAGTCAGTTCTTCGTGTAACTAGTACCAGGCCATACTGTTCCACTAACACTGCGTGGTGGTTATTGCGATATGTTCATATCTTTCATTGTGCTACCGATCATAGAAGGCAAATGGCTTCTAACTGCGTAGCCGTTGGCTGTACGAATTGGAGAGGCAAGAAGCCTGGACTGATGTTCCACCCAACCCAGACGCGTTGGTATTAAGGTGCAGTACATCACCTTCCGGTACGTAACGGCGCTGCATGCACTTATGTAAGCACGTTGTTTTGTTTTCCATCCAAATAAGGCGTTTCCATGGGTAACATGACGGAAATTCAGAACCTCTATCATGAGTCTACTATACATACTCATGTCTTCTCGTTCTGTTGCTGCGACAGTTTGTCACTAGCTCGTTTCCTCTCCAATAATGTTTCACTTCAACTTAAAGAGACTTTCAGATATATCAACCAAATTAGTAGAACAAAGAATTTGTTGAGCTAATAATTACATTTTGTTTGGTTTTGTTTTGTTTGCGTAACATTTCATTTTGTCTTTTTGAAAAAAAAAATTACAAAAAGATAATTGAAATGGCAAATATATATAGAATATGAAAAAGAAAAGAGACTGAGGAGTGTCTATAAAAACATAAGGAAGCTTGTAGACACTCCAGAAGAAAGAAATAATACCAGCAACTATGAATATAAACAACATTTAAATACGAAAGAAAGAACTGAAGACATGGAAGAATCACTGATAGTTGGAAATAATATAACTGGTAAGAGCTTTCTTGAATGAAATGAGCGAGCTTTGCTTAGTAATGTAAAGAGGTGGGAGGTTCCAGAATTTGGCAAATAGATATCTTACACTTTGTTGAGATATAATTTCATTCTAAAACATGGGATAGAGATAGTATCAGAACGTCAAAACTGAGAGAGGCAAACATGAGAAGGTCAACAAGTTTGTGCATATTTAATCATGAAAATCAATGTGTTCATGAAATTGAAAAAGACAATAAGAAAACACGGAGATGACAGGGTGAAAAAAATATATATACAGGCCCCATACATACCAACATCCATGCAGTAACAATCATAAGCAATCTCTTCAGTTAAACGTTACTTGTCACAACTCTACTCGCCCAGTGGTAAATTGCTTCTAAGCAATTGCTGTTTTAACATAGGGCAGCCCATTCTTTTTTACAATTTATCTGTCAAGTCTATTTAAACCACTTCAAATGAAACTGAAGCAAGATCTTCTTACGGCGTACCTAATGGATCTGTCTCTTCCTCTTCCGCTTTTCTTTTCGTCTCTTTCTTTCTTTTGTCTTTTTTCCCTTCTTTGTTTCGTTTTGTTTTGTTTTACATGTTCTATATCTTTTCTAATTGTTTCGTTTTGTAATTTTGTAATTTCTTGATTGAAAATGTGAGGAATAAATTGCAATTGAATTGGTTTGTTCTGAAGCAGCCAGAACTTTTTTTTATATCTCCTGCTCATAACGATTAGTTAGTAAAGGGAAAAACGTGCAAATCTGTCTTACTTTCATTTGGCAGATTACAGAAAATCATGTAACGATCTTTTTGTGTTCTTGACCTAGGCATATATCTGAGAGGCTCCTTCTCATTGTCTTCATTTTCACACCCCTCTTTATCTCGTTGATTGTACAGTTGACTTTCAATGTCGTTTAATAACTCAGTGGAAATATAAGTAAATCAACTAAACTGTGGTGATAACTCGAAACTGTACACACTATCTCCGATTTCCTACGTCATACTGACTACCAGAATACGGTTACCATAGGAGGTAAACACATGACCGTACAGTACGGTGCACACACGATCAGTGTAAACAATCCCTCCCTCTATATTGACCGAAAAAAAAGTTCTGAGCTCACAGCACCTGCAAACAAGATGGACAATGGATGAAACTTGAAATCAGAGAACAGTATCCCAAGTGAAAGAACAATACGATGAAATGCCATCGATTGACTTGTTTACTCTTCATTGTTGGGGACATTTAGATTCTAAATACAGTCACCAATAGCCATAACGGCAGCACGAAAACACTCCAAGCAGGTTAGAGTGGTACTCGTTCAGCTTTAGCCTTACATAACATTTCCTGCTTGTCAAGAAGGACGTCGTATGGTCAACGGAAATCTCTACTACAGTTGAAAAAAGTGTTCGATTGCTCCCAAGTTTCCAGGTAATTTGTTTTGTTAATGCAGACCGTGCTGGTATATATTCTCTGTACACTAGATTGCGTTTCTCCATTCTAGAACGTCTTATAACCGATCTGCCTTTCGTCGGGAATAAAAAACTTTTAACGCTTTAGGTATACTTCGTTAACGTGAATGGTGAGTACCGTAAAATATATTCAAAATGCCCTTTCTACTTACTAAAATTAATACTTAAAATCTATATGCTCGTTTAATTCCATTATATCGCTCCTTACTATGGTAAAGCATGTATTAGCATTCCATAGTAAGTGCCTCCGTCGATGATTCAAACATGAATGACTGGTTCGTAGATTGTGTACTGCGTAATTAAATGTTATACGTAATGATTTTGTTTTGTTTACCGGCAAAGTTTAAACAATTTAAATTGTTTCTGCATGATTCAACGACAGGATACTGCACGTGTAAAAAGTGAAAAGAAAAACGATTTTTTTACAAGGGTTTACGTTGCACTGAACCACAGAAACACTTTAACCTGTGCAGGCCTATGAGTGAAAGGCAACATTCCTATACTGTACTACTTTAGTATTTGCTACAACTTGTGCCACACCTAAATCAGAATTAGTGTGGTAGGATGGTATGGTAGGATGGTATGATATTGTCTCCCAATTGACTCCTGAGAGCTTCTCTGTTCAGACAGTTTTTTTTTTTCTCCATACGTCGACTCTCTGCATTGAAAGAATATATATACAAAACAAATGCAACAACAAAAACAACAACAACAACAAAGCTATAAATGACGACGACGAAATCAACATCGTCAACAACAACGACAAACAAGAACAGTATAGTAAACAATAAAGGATTATACAAGAAATGCTTTGAATCTCCTTTATACGATTCTATCAATTTGTTGCAACCATATTATTTGGTGAAATCAAACATGTCACTGTTGCTGAATTGCCCAATACGCCATTTACACGCAAACGTTAATAAAGTATTGTTATTTTTTTGTTACTTCTGTGTATGTTTGCTTCGAAGTGACCGCTCTTCATCAGTACCGATGACCTAAGTTAAGTTGGTACTATTTTGTAAATAAGAAACCATTGACGAACTTACACGCTGAGAGAGTTTCTTAACATCGTCCTCCCACCAAAGACATAAAATCAAGATATGTAAAAAATTAAAATCTGAAACCAGATCCAGTTTTGTTTATTTCAGGACAAATTAACTCCAGTATTCATTTCGTTATAATAATACACATACATTCAATTAATTAAATCAACGATACTGAGGGAAATCTTTATTCAGATCAACCTTGACTCATTCACATTGATATTATTATTTAATATCTCCACAGGCCATGAATTAGAGTATAGCTATTCGTTATTTGTGTGTGAATTATTATTTCATTTGTCTCTGAGATGCATCTGGTTATGAGACATTATTTTCACTAATCCGCCCAAAAAGTACCGAAGATATGATTATGCAAACACAGCATGTGCCCACTTCATCCACGTGTGGAATCTTGATGGAAATGAGTTTCACTTAAATTTAATTGTACTAAAATTCACTTAATCGTATAAGTCTGTGCTGGTTGTCTCAATCTGAAAGGCCAGAAGCAAACATGCTAGTTTATTACAAGTACATTCATAAGTTCATTCAGTTTAAGTAAGGATACATCAATCGGTAAACATTCGAGATGATAATCTGCGATTTGCCAACAGTCTTTAAGTCCATTAAAGAGAAATAGGGCGTTTGTTTTAAGAGAAACATCCATGTTATTGAAACCAATGTTTGTGGACGTAGAATGATAGATCATTCAAAATAAGGAAGGACAAGTAGCCTTCTTTTCAAGAAATAAGCTCGTCACAGATATAAATTCAGTTATTTGTCTCTCAACACTAATTTGTTCACCCAAACTTTTCAAAATTCAAATCATGCATCTTCCATTACTCATCACATGCACAGTGTTTTGAGGAGATGAAGCTTTGGTATATGTTTTTTGATGAGACTGAATGGTTTAACAATGATTAAAGCTATTTTCCTTTGTATGTCATGTTGGTGCATTCTAAACGCCCTATTTCCCTGTAAGTGCACTTTACTGACTTGGTTCTCATATTTTTTATTCAGAGTGATTCCAAACAGGAAGGGATACCACAGATCAAACTTTAGAGTTGATGTGTGATCTTTTTGTGTGTTTGAGAAACGTATGAAGGGGTTGGGTAACATTCCTTTACAATCATCTATATAAACAACAATTGCTTTATTTTCACTGAGAAATTATGAAGATGGCTGGTTTCTTCACAATCTCTTACCAAGAAAAATATGAACGATATCATACCCTCAGAATTTCCCTAAAGCAATACACTAAGGCCTTGCTAGGGCTGTTGACAATGTATTTCCCTTTTGTGTGAGAACGAAAAAAAAAAGGAATTGTCCTTCTGTATAGTCCTAAGTGTGTTTGTCTGTATGCATTTTAAAACAATACATATGAGGTTTTGTTTAATGTATTCTTTTTATTTGAAGTTTGCTCACGTTTATCTGCGGTTCCTCTACCGTCACAATTACTACATTTATCTGCAAATTCTTTCCCTTAGGACTGCTTTGTTTATATTACAGGTCCTATCAAGAACCTCTTGTGCACTTACTTTTATCTCCTTGTATTTTGCGATCTGATTAAGAAATATGTACTTTGAAACATTGACTTGTACTCTCAATTTCGGTACAGTTTTATTGTGATTCACAACTACGTGAGGATGTTGAAATGAGAAAGACAAAACAAACTTGTTCAATAAACCAGACATCTCACAGGACTTTGTACACGCTGTGGATGTTTATGAAGCATATCGAAAGTGATTCGGTTATTTTTTTTATGGTGAATTCGCTTCCAGGTGCCTATTGTTTCTAGATCATTAATTGCAAACAGTGTTTCGATAAGTGTTCTTTGTTTTCGACTGTTTGTTGGGTTTTGCCCAAAATATGTTAACAACTTGGACTTCAATAAGTTTACTACGGCTGCAAACACTGACGTTTACAATATGGAACAAATATAGGCCTATGTATGGTAAAAGGAAACTGATACTGTATACGTTATCCTTATATTGCCTTGTATTAAAGAGACAATGTGGTGACTGTACAATACTATGACAAGAAGGCCAAACGGATGAACTTGTGAAAAAATCAAAGAGACATCCCTTCTTGGATGTCTCTTCATATTGTCACAATACTTGTTTTTGGATTTCATTTATGGATCTGCATATGATAGTCAGTTGAAATAATTTCAAAACGAAGTGAAGTTTACACCCGATTGTACGTTACTACAGTAGGCATAACAACTGTGAATGTGAAACCGTACCTCAGTAACTAATGTTTTATGCTATATCAATCGGCTGGAATTTAGCTAGCAACAGCTCACGTAAGGCCAACACTGGTGCTATTATTCGTCCATTATACTGGTCCATAAACGAATGCTTTGCTTTAATGTTTTTCTCATGTTTTGAAAATCGTTGGCAACAGCAGTTCGCATTCTACAAATAAAAAAATAAATAAAAAAAAGTCCTTGATGTTTAAGAAAAGTGACAATTTTTTGAAACATATAGATAGGGCTGCGTTAGGTTAAGGATTTCTCCACTTCGAAAGCTTCTGTGACAGTAGAACTGTGAAAGTCGAGAGCAGTTGTCGTGACACATGAGGAATTGTGTCATGGCTGTACATAATAAGTGAGCAGAGAATCGCGTGTGGAGGTGTATCCATGCAGATAGGCCCATAATGTACCAGGCACGTTGTTATCCTTGTTAACATCACAACGTCTAGAAAACCCTCACCTCCCATTCTGTTTTCATCCAACTATTTCCATTTTCAACCACCCATCGCCCTGTTTTATCAAAATTGAAACTATCCCTATATCGCAATCGTCAAATTTACAATAATAATCACAAAATATGCCATATATACTAATGGAATGTTATTTCTCTATAGAAGCCCCCTCTTTTAAACTATCGCGATTGCTACGGCTTCTAAGTAAGTTTAAGCAGTGGCGTGACGTAATGCTCCTGTACATGTTACTGCATTTTACGAAACTGACGGTATGTAAGATGACCTATGCTGCTGAACATGCATGTTTATGGCTGTGTATTCGCAGGGAGCTGTCACTTGAAAGGAGATGCAACTGTAAGTTTAATGTATTGTCATCCAAGAATATTTACCATTGTAATAAGAGTTTCAATTGATAAGCAGTGCGGCCAATACGCCCTTCCCTTTTGTGCGATACATTCAGAATTAGTATCCCAATAAAAGTTACACACGACTGCTGGTACGCCATGAAAATTACGTAATAGGGATAACGTGAACAATACTTCGATGCCGAGGAGATTGCCGACCGTCAATTCAGAACCACTGGCTCATAAATCGGAAAGACTGGATTTCTCTTCGAAATCAAGATAGACTGGTGTATGAGAACAAGGGGTTGTTATTGGATGGCCATATGAACGAAGCTGAAGGGGCAGAAATCTAATTTTTGACAACTAAATGAGACGTTTCCTGAAATGTCCTGAAATAGCCATGTGCAAATTCTTTTTCATGTTTTACCATACAACCTATAAGTGTTAAAATGTCATACGTGACACCGACCGACAAAAGAAAACAAAGTTATTTATCCACCCCTCCCCCTTCCACGACTGCCAATGTTTTGTCAGTAAGGACACCCCCTCTCGTATTTTTTTTTTTTTTTTTTTTTGCAACCTGTAGCAGACCACAAATATTATTGTGGTTATTTTCTAATCAGGTATAAGCTTTATAAAATTGCTAAGAACGATGCAAAAGGCATACTGCTGTGTGACCCTGGCGGTCCCCACCTGCACATCGAAGATTTTCATCTCCGTTCAAAAGGATAGCTCCCTGGTATTAGTCTCTGCATGTTGCGTTGAATTTATGAGCTAGTTCAATATTTGGGGTCATTGGTCAACAGTCATCTCCTCCTTTCTGTTTGTGAGATCTGAAAACTATGGACACTATCTACCATTCTTGTGAACGGCACTTTTGACTTCCTGCTAGATATAGTGCTAGAAATATCATACTTATGAAAGTTCTCAAGCTCAGTTAATTACGCAAAGAAAAAAATGGTAACTTAGTACATACAAAATTCTAATTTTTATTCCTCACCGCTACTTTATTTGACATCCATTAAACTTTCCTTGATATTTGACAATACCTTGTTGATTATTCTCAAATGATAATGAATATTTTTCTTCCCTCCTGTGTTGAAATGCAATTGTCACCATGTGTCGTATACAAGAGGTTTGTATAGCTGTAGGCTGGTAATATTAAAGTAATGTCATTAACTGCAAAACTGTGCGTAAGTGTAAATACATATATCAAGATTAAAATAAAGGCAAAATCAGCAGGACTGAATTCATTTATTTTGATATGGCCAATTATTGTCTCTTAGCAATCAGCATACCAAATTTACTTGTATGAATATGATTTCTGTCTTGTTTATTCCAACTGTGTTGATTGAGGTTTTACGATAAAAAACAAAAACAGTATCAAGTTTTCCTACCTACAGTTCTCCTTGTAAAACAAGTTTATTCACCTTTCACGCGGTGTGCTACATCAAACATGTCCATTAGACTAGGATTATATCAGAAATGCCGATAAATCTACTTTCTTGCCCGAGAGAATACTGACGTCACGACACAAGGCAATGCAGATACCGCCATACAATGCAGGTTAGACACAGATTACGGAACGGTCCTCACTTTAAGCTTATTCTTCTTAATAATTAAGTGTCTAATGTTGTGCTAACAAAGACTACATTGATGCCAAAGACTTAGTTACTTCCGTGGCATACTATATACTGTGTGATGGCAGCAGAAACGACATTAAACGTACACCACGTACGTTGAAACAGCCGTTCTATATCCTTACACGCTACTGTAAATTTTATTGTCGCACTTGACTCACTGTGACAACATCATTCATCGGTGATGTGTAAAATGGATCGCAATGAGTGTCTGATCATTACAATGTATTCGTTGCAATTGTTTCTCAAAAAGTCAACTGGCCTTTCATGATCCAGTTCTGTTGATTTGTTGTTGAAATGTCAATAAGTCATACACCTATAAGTGAAAAACGAAAAGTTTTGAGTTTGAGAGAACACGAACTTCAATTGAAGAACAAATGCAGAGTTTGAGCAAAGTATGAGCAGACACAGAAACTACTGATTAGGCAACTACGCATGGAGATGTCAATGACCGCAGCGTCGTCTCGGAGACGTATCGAAAGTGACCAAAATGTTAATAAATCGTTGAAAACGGTCACATAATTGATTTCAAAGAAATCATTGTGATATCATTTTTTTTTCAGTCTTTGTCTCACACAAATTTCAAGCAAATTGATTGACTAAATAAACGGACAGGTGCGCTATACTATGATCCTTTCACTGATGGTATAGCCTGCTCTGTCGTATAATATAATGGAGGACAGTGTCTGGGATATGCCTCTGAAAAGTAGGCCTACGAATTGATGCGACATGAAGATTCGGTTTTTAGCTCATACCAGCTAGCTGGTGTGAGCTTTTGTGATCGCGCAGAGTCATTCTATCTATCTATCAATCTATCTATCTATCTATCTATCTATCTGTCCACAATTTGTTCAAAATGCTTTTATTCCGGCATCCTTTCATGGATTTGCCTGAAACTTAGGCACAATGTGTGTCGGGTGCTGGACCATTTAGGGTATTCAGGAATTCTTGGTCCAAGGTCCCATGTGGGCCCTTTGGCCCATTTTATGAAATTCTACAACATGTATCTTCTCCTACAGATTATATTGTAGAATGTTGATGGTTTGTCACAATGATGCTCAGTTATTATCCCTTCGGGGTGGTCAGGAATTTTTGGTCCAAGGTCCCATGTGGGCCCAATGGCCCATTATGTGACATTCTGTTTGAAATGTTGCTTCTCACACATGCATCCATGGATTTATATTTAACTTTGACACAATAATCCCTGGGTGGTGCTTCATCTGAGGTGTACAAAAATGTTTCAGTCTAAGGTCCCATGTGGACCCTATGGTCCATTTTATGAAATTCTACAAAATGCTTCTTCTCCTACAGATTATGTTGTACAATGTTGATGGTTTGTCACAATGATGCTCAGTTATTGGTCCCTTCAGGGTGTTCAGGAATTGGTAGTCCAAGACCCCCATGTGGGCCCAGTGGCCCATTTTATGGAATTCTGCAAAATACCTCTTTTTCTAGTGTTTAAGTGCCCCTTTAAACTGTCATACACATCTCAAATATCCCTATCGTGCATGAATGATAATTGGTAATTGCACAGTGTCAGTTGCTATGCTAACTGGAACTCTTTATTGCCTTCAGGTATGTTGACAGCACTTGGACTTATAGGGGCACTTTGAATTGTTTCATGAACTTCAGGGAGTCTATAAGATCAAACTTCTGCAATGTTAGGGCTCTAGTTTATGAAATTCTGAAAATTGTGCAGTCCTACAGATTTTCTTGTACAGTGTTGATGATTTGGTATAATGATACTCAGTGATACCTATAATTTGACATAGTGATACATAAATGGTACCTTCAGGATGTTGAGGTATGAGCTTCTGCACCAATTGGTGCTCTAGTTTTTTTTTTTTTTTCTTCAAGCTACAATGTTCAGAATGAGATTTGCGTGTCACGTGTTCAAAACACTCTGGCAGTCGATATTTTGTGTTCCTTACAATGGACTGGAAGTCGAATGCATTACTGTAAACATTGGAAACCTTATTGAAGATTTCGGGTACCATACCCCTATCAATTTCCCACTGACAAACAAAGTCATAAACGTAATGCGGTCTCTTGCAGTTTACGCCATTCCGGTATGTTTCCTACCACTCTCTTTAAGCCTAACATGTTAGCCGTTTATATGTTTCAATTTATCGTACCTTAGGTGGTTAGTGTTAGATAGAGGTAATCGAACAGTCTTTTTTCTCCAGAATGGGTAAAAAGGCCAGAATCCAAAAAAGTCCTAAGCATTTTCAATTCCATATGTCTCTACTTTCCATCCCGTTCAAATCTCCTTTTTTAATATTCAATATACAATTAAGGGAATCCAAGTAAAGTATCGAAAAGGTCAATCCAAGTTAACTATCAAAAATGTCAATTGCGTGACTTTTCCTGACACCTCCGAGGAAAGGAAAGGAAAGAAACTGACATTTACGACCGGTATATGAAACACCATAAACATCTTTTCAAAAAGCAAATTTATTTTTAACTGGCTAGAGTAAGTTGCAGTTTCTGTCTATAACTAAGTCAAGTGTACACCATGTAATATCATTTCTAGGATGCTGAGAATGGAGTTAAGTGTTTGGAAGTAAGACGCTGTACACCTCTTTGGTAACAGTGTGTGGTCATCTGCATGGTAACAATGCAATTCTGTATACAATTTAAGACTGTGCAGAGTACAACACTATTCAATCCAATGTGGATTACTTCATCCCATTGTAGTGTAGTACAGTAAAAACACAGAACAGTCCACTAGTACAAATAATACAGCGTGACTCATGTTGGAACAGTGCAATGACGTCCATAAGTCAAAGCAAAATTCTTCCTCCTCTCTTTTACTCCCAGGGCGTCTGTCGGTGAAATCTTTAATCTTATCGGTACATATCGCCCTGACCAGCATTTGTATTTTTATTCTTAAGATACATCGTTTATCGCTCTCGTTGTTCCGTCGAGTGTACTGTTATGCATAGTATAATACTCGTATAATGTTTGTGACGAATAAAGATTCTCTAGTGTAGTAAGTTACCTCACCGAACTTTATACATTTATGTCATTGTTCTTTGCTTGATCCCGATGGGATAATCCAGCATTCTAGCATTTTTGGTAGGAGGATATTTGTTGGACAATTTGTTTTGAAGATTTGTTTTAACTTTACGAAACAAAAACCCCTAAACAAGAACTAATGCTATGTGGCCTCTTCACGATCTATATAGTACTCCATGCATATAATCGGTTGCCCTGGACCGTACATATCAACCAAAGTATTAAGTCTTTGTTGAAGATGGATTAACAATGGCTGATTCTGGAAACATTGGTCAATATTACGTCACTAAGTATTTGTCTTCTATCCTCACTCATTCTGTTCTTTTAATCCGAACTATATGCTTAAAGAATCCTGTTGAAACTCAAACAAAGGTAAATGGATTTTACAGTTTTGCCTTTTTGCAATCCTTTTCTTTCGTATTCTTGACTCGATGTTACACTTTAACCCCACCCCTCCTCCCTTCAAATGTATAACGTTCTAACTTTAACTTGTATTTATAGGCAGAAATCTCGTTAAGTTTAAACTAGGAAAAAGAAACTATTGCAAAAAATTAAACGACAAAAACACATACTGTGCGTGTCAACATGAAAAACTCAATCCTACAGAGAGTTTGCTCCATTTCCTTTGCTTTTTAATATAAGCTAATAATAAATCGGAAGCGATAAAAGAAAAGACAACAAATCCTAAGAATTGATAAATATCATTTATAGTATGCTATATTTTTCTGAGTGTTTTCACCAAAATATTCATCACAATTCGGAGAATATGATCACGTGGTGCAATGCCTTCGATAACGTGAATGTACTCTCAACATACAAAAATGCCACATGAGGATAAATAGAAAGTTAAAATATTTGGCAATTCGTTTGTCAATTGTAATATCAATACAAATATGAATACGCAAGCAGTTATTGGTCTACCCATCCCAAAATGCATTCTTGAAAATATTACCATTTTGTTTTTTCGTCCTTACTATACACTATCGTGATACATATTTTTGCTATGAAACAAATCTTAAGACATTGTCGGTAATGACTATACCAAAGGAGATTTAACGAAATGTTTCTTGTTCATTCTGATGGGTCTCTTGACCTATTTGCATCTAATTAATAACCTTTTGTTACAACAAGCTGAATTATCTTGACTACGCAAATTTTGCAAAAGAAAACAAAATAATAATTCTTTTTCAAGGCTGTGGACGACAATGTTACAAAAACCTTACTGATATCAAGAGTTGTCTCCTTTCTAGGGGTAAGTTGTAGCAATGAACCTTCTACAAATACAGAAGGTAACGAATAATCTTTCAGAGTTACTTACCTGTGGATATTTATTTGGTGTTATATCACCACACCGAAAGTGGCATTTTCCTTCAAGGTGCACGTTGCGAACGCTATAAATGCCCGAAAAAGTTTGAATTTGAAGATGTCTATATAATGGACTGCTATTTCTCATGTTACCTAAGACCATTTCAGATCACACGTTATGCAGTCTACTAGCACGGTGAAAGTATAAGCAGACTGTGTTGAAGGAATTTTCTTACAAAACGTTAATTTTCAGCTTAGTAATATCATAGTGTGTCACCAGCCCAAAGCTTTCCTGAATTTCAAAGCTTTGCTTCAGCAGATGAATCACGTTGAAGTATATGCAACTTGAGAGAAGACCATCCGAGGAAAAGATCAGTCTCTACAATTAAAGAGGCCTGAAGTATATAGTCTCTTAGTTGACACATGGAGTATCGCAATGCCTCCCATGATATCCATTTGACTAATGATTTCCTAGTTATTATGAAAAAAATTATCAGAGGTCTAAGGGAAGTAATCTAAGAACCGTGCAAAGGAAGAGGGGAGATGCCTAATGTTAAAAGTCATCATTTACTCGACAATTGCAAGTTGACCTTTAAAAGAAAACACAAGGGGTCTATAAGAATATAAATTTTTGGCAACTATCACTGTAGAATATTACTGTCTGAAAAAGAAAATGGCTAAAACATCAACAGTTGCACAATTGGTGTAAAAGGTCATATGTATTCTTGAGTCAATTCAATATATTATACACACATCAGCAAAAGGTACGGAAAATGTTACCTGGTATTGGCCCTCTAAATTAAATTTTATAGCGATTTTTTAACAGTTTGCTAAAAGATTTATTTTTACAAAAAGTTATTCAGGGTAGATTTGTGTGATTATTCCAAAATAGCGAAATTGTTTTCCACCAAAATTTAGTGCAACAAAAATTTGTGCAGTGAAAAAAGTCTCAGTCAGGAATTAAACTCATTTAATCTGTCAATGGAATATCCCGGTGACAAGTTTAAAGGTTATGGGTTTTATGTCTCTCCTTAATTTTGCAGCAGGAATGTTGTTGATTGAAGGCAATCGATGTCTACCTACAGAGTGCTTGGAAACATTGATAACCTTCGACCAAACAATTGGTACCACAAATCTGTTGAACGAGTATGCTTCTACTCGACTTGGAGAAAGAAAGTGCAAACAGTTATGTAAGGTGTATTTTACAACTCCCTATCATCCTTCTTAGCCAGTTAGTTGAGACTGACATCACAGTTTTCGAATAACGTAAATGAACGCTATAAAAAAGATAAGAAAAGCAGAGCATGTGATTGTGATATGGTTTACACCGATAAAGAGACAAGCACTTTCATAACTTTTTCCAGTGTTCAATCTCTTTAATTTTGAAAATTTTGTTATTGAAAAGTTATAACATTATAAAGAGTATTGTATGATATTATACCAGGATCTTCTTAAATTCAGGCTTTTACAATAATGTAAAAATATGTGTCTGCGTTCCAAGACAAAAGATGGCGAACGCACTGGGGCAAACATCAAGGTTCTTTATTTTGGTTGGAAAAATGTGAACAACCATCGAAGTAAAAAAGGACATGTATGATGTAGTTCGGGTACCTTTACTTCGTCAATTAAACATAGTAAATGAGAAAGTCTAACAAGACTTCAAAAGAAGTATTCAGTGACCTTCAATAGTTTCTAAGTTTACTTTGCAAAGATGAATGTATTATATTTTCATTGTTATTACTCTAAAAGTACATGTAATTCGCATATCTAAAAGCTTTATCAATAATAATTATATAGTCAATGACGTCGATAGGGTCTTTCAAGAAAATGTAAGTGTTTAGCACTACTGACCTACAGACGCGTCTAATAGCATTTGCAGAGGTCGGGAAATGGATTTTAATCGTACCATTTATTTCATATAATGGTAAATATGATGTCACATTTAACCTGCCCTACAAAAGATAGATGATGGGCATTTCTCTGCTGTATTCCATTATAGACAAGGATCGACTTGGACTAAGATGAAAAACTGCAATAAGATAATTAAAGTTTTATGTGAAGGATTTAACCTAGCATTTTCATTATTATCAGTTTTAGAAAAAGGGTGAACCTCCTGCCCTTAATAATGGCATGGTGTGTCATTCCTTCAAAATGGGATATTTTAAATTCATCTAATCGTTCTCCAGAGGATTTTCCCTTGATAGTCAAATAAAGTAAGTAAGGTTCATTATTTTATGGGCCTTATATCTCATAACTTATTTAAGATCTTCACGATAATAAGTGTACTTCCTTGGAAATAACCTTGACTCTAAATGCAATTAAATGAAGTTTTGTACAAAACAAGAAAGTTATCAAGCGACAGCCTTCGTGCATGATGTAGTTCCGGCTTACTTTGAAAAGTACTTTGCTATTGGTTGGTTTTAAAATAATTTTACGTAGATCTCAGCTGTTTCATATGGTGACTTCAAACGAAGAGAGTAATGTCGTAATAGGAATGTCGCAGACCCAGTAACGTCATTACTGATCACGTACGTTACGAGTATATGTCATGAACATTTCAAAGATAGAGATGTCATCGGTTAATTCAAACCTCTTGGTTTCCAGAAAATTATTAATGTGTAAAACCTTATCTTGTCAAAAGGCTGTCAATAGACTTAAAACTTTTTGCGCTGATGGTTACATCAGGGTTAATTCCATTGCACACTGTCTGTATTTTCTTACCGCACTATCTATCCCCATCCATACTATTTATGCCATCTGACAATTTACAGACATCCCCCCCCCCCCCACCCTGAGCCATGTCTTTTACTATGGTCTGCTATATTGACAAAAATAAATCTGAAAGCCTTGGAAACTTGATTATGCTTCAATACTCCATGCAGCAAGTAGAGATGGTTTCCTGCAGTAATCCTACCAACTTTCGTCTCATTTCCACTTGCACTTTTGCTTTCTTCCCCCTTTCGATAGTGTGCTTCCCTATCTTACCCTGGTGTTTCGGGCTAAATCAGGACAAATCCCAAATCCTACGGTAAAGAGATCGTATTTGCATTGGGAATTCTCTGTCAACAGTACTCCCCGTATGTGCGCATTTACTGTATCGCGGTATGTTCGCATTCACTATATCTACTGCTCCTTCTGTTCGTAGACTTATGGTCTTTCCCGCCTCAGTTATCTCTTCCACGTCTCTTTAATTTCCTGCAATATATATTAGCGTTAATTCTAAGTTCATTCTTAATGTGTCTCTATGGAATGTCTGATGTACAAAAGGCAATAATGTAATAACTCCATCATCTGCTAAATGCTTTACACCAGACCGCCGAACAGGAGGCCGAAATTATTTCCAACTGAGCAGATAAACAATCATTTTAATGATTATTCCCTTATACTTCACTTATTGCTTTACTTGGAAAAGCTTTCACCTACAGCTAAGGAAATTTACTTTAATTTCTCTTAAGCAAGTTCTAAATACACTCAAATACTCACTGTTGACCTTGACTTCGTTAAAAATCGATTAATAATTGCCGCCTGATCGAATTATGCTATATGCCAAGTCACTAGAGGGTATTCGCCTACATTTTATGAGAAGTTCCTGTTGCGCAGGTCCGACAGGTGACGTAGAAATACGCTGTCGATTAATGGAGACAGGAAGTTTGGAGCTGGTTTGGAGGGAAATATGAAACTTATGAAGAAAATGTGACCTGACTTTCAACTGCATTCTCAACGTCCTTTCATGTGTGTATGATTGTCTATGTATCAGTCTTTTGTTCTCCAGTGAATTTTCGTAGTTGCAATGACTTGCGATATAATTTGCGCTAGATAATACGTACTCTTAAACTATATATCACATAGAATGGTATAAAAATTAGATCAAATTATTAATTTGTTCAAAACAAAAATAAAAACATCAATGTTTATGATTTAGCATATAATCTACTCTCTAGACCAAAAGGCCTTACTCGCGAGATAAATGCTGACTTCATGTATTATGCATTACCATATTAGAGGATGATTACTACATTAGACAACACACTGTCGAAACATCATGCAGACAACACGTTCCTGAAAGTCAGCTTGCTAGTGCTATACCACATTTCACGGTTTCCTTACACCCTCCCTCTTTTTTCTCTTTATCTAGTGACATCTGTTGAGAGGAGATGAATAGCAGGAAGAGATTTTCATGTCTCTACTTATGTTGATTATCGCAAGCATAATTTTCAAGAGTCTTCCAAAGTTTTTGGGGGGTTTTACGAATTTCACAAGATCTATGACAGGTTACAGGTTATGCAGTCATATTTTCACACACTAGTGAGGCTTTACGGATCACGGGTTGTCAAAATGATGTTTCACGGTTACGTGTTTGAGAGATTAATGGACCTTAATTTCAGTTCTTTAATGGTGCTGTAGTAGTTTAATATATTGTCACTGTGTCACATTTTGTTTTCTGCTTGTGTGCCTTTCACCTGACTATTTCACCTGACTATTTCACCTGACTATTTCACCTGACTATTTCACCTGACTATTTCACCTGACTATTTCACCTGACTATTTCACCTGACTATTACCTGACTTTTTCACCTGACCGTTTTACCTGACCGTTTCACCTGACTGTTTCACCTTACTGTTTCACCTGACTATTTCACCTGACTATTTCACCTGACTATTACCTGACTTTTTCACCTGACCGTTTTACCTGACCGTTTCACCTGACTATTTCACCCCACTATTTCACCTGACTATTTCACCTGACTATTTCACCCTAAATATTCTATTCATTTACATAAATAAATGCTACATTTTGTGATTGTGATCATCAAACTATTTTACTGAATGAAATATGAACCAATCAAAGTTCGCTAGATTTATCAATTGAGAACGGTGGTCTTGCGACCGTGAAATCCTTTATGTCTTAAAATAGAACATCTTGGAGATTTCCGACCAGCTCGGTGACACACTTAACTGATTTTCATATTTCGAGTGAAGTGTTAGTGGTATCTCACATACGTAATAGGATTTGTCATGGCATGACGATGAACTAATGTAATAAGCCTCACTCCAGGTAGAACTTGATCCAAATATTAGCTTCAGGAAAATAAAAAAAAAGCTACGTTCTACCTTCTATATCAGACCTACAATACTATAGGTGCTTGGAGATTGGAATAAGTCAATCCACGCACAGTAAAGATGTGGAAAACGTGACTGTTTTAATAAAGCCCATGTGTGTAATTATGTGTTAGCATGGACTGGTTTCAGAAGAATTCAATTTAGAACAGCTTTTACTAACCTTGATGCTTACTAACAGAGCCACACTGTAAAAAATGATGAAGAAATACAAAAAGGAATACAGAAATGTTCTGGTAATTAGTTTCCAGACAATTTCTGTAATTCTTATTTATTTCTTTGTTTTGTTTTCTGTAAATTTACATTTTACAATTTACATTTTTAACATTGCATTAATGGACTTTCAATAATTGGAAGACTTCGATAAGACACCTAAAATTCATAACTTTAAAAGATTGAAGGAAATATACGGAGATCTATACCTACAGTGCACGTCTCAATGTGAGGAATGAGTGACAATAATTGGAAGTGTGAAAATTTTTTTGTTGAATATATAGGCCTACCTCTTCAATGCAAAAGGTTTTCATAATAACGTACTGATATCAACACATCAAATTTGCTTTCTAATTTATGCTTTCATGGAGATCAAATATCCTGATATTGGACCTTGCCAAAATACCAACCCTTCCCTTGACAGCTGACGCATTAAATCGAAATGAAAACGTTAAGTTAGAATAAATTCATGGAAGAGAAATTCATGGAAGTGTAGAAAAATAACATTAAAGAACGTAACATGAGAACATTTTCAAATTTGACATTAGTGTATATTAGGGAACAAAGGAGCAGTTATCGTACTCGGTGGAGATGCCGGTACGTAACTAAAATTCAGTTCCTTATTTCCTGATTTCTGATTTTGAAACAAACGAAATAAACTGGTAAGCAAACTGGCTTAAACTTTGAGCATCTGTTGTACCTGTTGTAACACCTGCATGTTATATTTAGTACTGAGTAGAGAATTGCGCATTTGTATTATGATCTAGTACAAATGAGCTTCTCAAGTTTGTACGTATTTATCTGTATTTAATGGTTCATATCTACAACCATTCACAGTGCGTTAAACTCAGTTTCATTTACCTACAAACACAAATCCTACAATGCAAAGCTCTTCGAATGTGTTTACAATACGGAAATTCGTCAATTTCGTCTGCTATATATAAGCTATTCATGATATTTCAAGGGGGTACTAGAAGTGTCGGTAACGTATACACTTTACCGCATGCATCATGTAGATTTCTCAAAGTCGTTAATAGGAAAACATGCACAGATATGTACACATTCCATCTTTTGATAGTTGTATCTCAATTTTTCATGTGTGCACAGATATTTTTCGGTCCTTAAATTACTACTTTGCCCTACAGCTATGAGAACTTGAATGCTTAGTAAAGTGCGAGGTGGGAAGAAATATGCAAACCCGGATGGCAAGGGGATACCAGCTATTCCCATGCCGGAGGATGAAATAGTAATGGAATAAAGTGGTAATGAAATTATGAAACTATACTTTTAAAAAAGCCTTATAGTTCCCGCATTCTGTCTCACGGGTTGTCGGAATTTCATCTCACTCACTTAAACTGAATTTTAAATCGCATAAACTGATTAAAGGGTTTAATCTTGATTACGCTTGAGGCAAAACAATGTGTTTATTTGAGAAAATGCTTGAATAAAATTTGATTTAACACTGCTTGCATCAAATACGATTCTACTATCTCCATGCATCAGGAAGCGATATAGTTAAATCGAAACCCGTTTTTTTTTTTTTTTTTTTGGAAGTGTGGAACATATGAAACATAACGTTGTTTAAAGTCCCCTGAAAGAATTCAGGTATCTATCCTTGATTATCAAATATGAATGAAAGGGGATCACTTCAGTCGTTAAACTTGCATGTGATCAAAGTTTTACTGTAATCCTTTTGAGAATAGTTTTTGCAAGTGATATCGAGTTACGTACTGATATTGACTCTCTAGTACATTACACCTTTCATGCACGATGTAAGAAGAATACATCACTAATATTGGTAATGGTGACATTGGATTTTCATTATCATACAGATTATGTCCCGATGACCAAACGACGTGTCTTAATTTCGGAGATCAAAATAATTTTCAGAAATCTTCGATACCGTCCAGTGTTCATGTTGCTGGTAAATTTCAAAATTAGACTGCTTAAAACCCCAGTATCAGCGTTCATTTCCCACTTGCAACTCTGGAACCTGCTCGTTCCAATCCTTTACGGCAGGCTTCCTGAGATAGAGATGGGCGACACAAGGACGTGGCTTCAAATGACTCACAAGAAAGTATTGGAAGATTATTGAAAACAAAACTTATTAATAAAAAAGTTTAAAACGGAGACCAAGGGTAGGAAATTTTGTGATAACATTTAGGGAGGAAAAGTGAAAAGACCTTAGCGCCATTTGCATCTGATCCCCTTCTGAAACACAAAACAATTTAAGGAGAATAAGAGGAGGAGGACACACGTGTATTCGCCTTCCCATGACGACCATCAATCGCACATTACATTATGTTGTCATGTGGTCTTCGTAAAAGTGTTCACGTGAACGGTGCCACGAGATCGACGGTCATTATTTGTTTTTGATTTAATGAAACCTGATGGTGAATGTTTGTTTCGTCGAAATATGTAACGACTGTGATTACAAACATGAAGATACAAACAAGTGCTTTTAGGGAGGTAAATCCTCACTCAAGTAAACGAGGGGGAACTCTGCAATGTCACTTGAACCACCCCAAGGTAGGCTATATCCTTAAAGAGTTTCTTTTAATGAAAACGCTTTCAAACATGGTAGTATTGAAGTAGCTCTGGTTCTCCTCAAGGACTCACTCCGTGAATTATGTTTAAAATACATGAACAAAAGGTTTGCTAGTTCAAACACCTTTTAATGTATTAACATAGTGTATTCAAACCTTCGAGTGTCTCAAGAACCTGTTGTAACAGCTGTTGAATAAATTCAACGAAATGCCATCTTAGTGAAACGAGTATGTTGAAGTGTACCCCTCGTAAAGTAAGAGGGGTAGATGCTCTGAGTTTGCAGATATAGTCATTACCATGTGCCACTTCATCTTGTCAGCAGTTGATAGTCTTGGAACTGTTTGCTCTGATGACAACGTCAGGGTAACGAAGTTGCTTAAATAGGTAGGACCCGAAAGGGAGGAAACACTCTTTGTTTCAACCAAAAAGATCTCTTACATGAAAGAAATATCAAAACGTCCTTCTGTTTGAGAAGCTTTGACGCGACTAGCCGGGGGAAAACCTCAAAACAGTTAGGACTATAAAAAAAATGCGATGCAAAACATGACATTTTGATATTTTGATATTTGGTTTATGATGCTCACTTTTGTGTAATATCTACAATCTATGATAGAACTCACAAGGAATATGCTTCGTGAAGAAAACACCTTGATTGCATTCGGCTAGCCTTGTTTAATCTTTCACATTGATGGGCTACATCAAGGTACTTATAAAACTCATGGCTTTTTTTGTAATCTTTTCCTGATATCTACAGTCTTAACTTTGTATTATGTCTTTATTGTTGTTACTTTGTTATTGTTCACACCGAAGAGTGCTTGCATGTTCTGTGAATAATGTGTTTAGGTCATAACAAAGAATTACAGACCATATTTATGGGGGCGTCCTTCGTTTTATGTTATTTCAGATCATTTTTCAATCCCTGAAGCTATTACAGAAGTTCCACGGTTCCAATCCATCAGTGCAGTCTCGTTCACTGCTTCACGTGACAACAGAAACTTTAACTTGAGTATGTATAATTGCGTCTGATATTGGCTGAAGATCTGATGAAATTTGTGCAGTAGCTGATAATTAAATAACGTCTATTTTAGGTTTCAGTAGATTTTGTTTTGCTTCCGGTTGCCCATGATAATTTTTTAACTTGTGTATTAAACAGTATCTTGTCTATAAATAATAGATGATTAGCTTATGACGCTATTGAATATTTATGCAAACTGTGGATAAACTGTCTGCGAGTAATGTCTTTGCTCAATTGAATTTGACTGACAACCTTTAAGTATCCCCTCATTCGTCAACTCAGTCATGTGACCTAGAACTTAGAAACGTTTTCACAAGACTCGATACGAACCGTCATTCGTACTCTCCACTCTGTATGAGAAAGCTTTTTCTTCTCTTATCTTTCTTTTTGTGTTTCTCTTTCCGTCACTACGGTACCTTTTTAAATATCTGTCATCTTTGATCATCTGTCATCAAATTACTGAACTATCTGGGAGTCAAATCAGATAAAAAGAATAATAAATCGAACTTTGATTTACTTCACAAATTGAAACTTCTCATACGTCTCTCTACCTCCCTCACTCTGTAATGTTGCAGTCTCAAGGTTTATGAACCGGTATACCTCGTATGATATCACGGTTTTGTCGGCTAACGAAGATGTTTAGTTCACACGTAGATAGCATCAAAGCAAAGTTTATGTTTCTGAGAGGCTGACAGACGACGGACGTGGATTAAATGTTTGCTTTTGGAGTCTGAGGGTGTTTCACTTTCAAGTTGTTGTAATTTATAACTTGTTAGGTCTTTCTTGTCCAACATGCATAAATGATGATCGTCGAGTATGGTGGGTTACATAGAGGCCTATCCGGTGCTTTCCAAATGTCAAATCAAACGTGTAACGATAAGCCTTAGTGCAAACAAATTGATTTTCCCACCCTGTGGGAGATCAGTTTGTTTCAACTGGTTTGTGTATCACGCGTGTTATGCAACCAATTTACAATGTTATTCAAATATTTAACCACTGATTTACTTTGTACCTACTACGTTTGTTTTTAAAAAGAAACAGCCAAAACATGGAATGACCAGGAGAGGGAAGCAAAGGAAAAGAAAGGGGAAGAAAAGATGGAGAGGGGAAGGAAAGGTAGAAAAGGGGATTGGGAGAAGAAGGGGAAGAGAACGGAAGGGAAGGTAAAGTAAAGGAAGGAGAAGAATAAATTGTTGCGCAGAGAGGAAATTACAATCAGAGTTGTAATGGACCACTAACTTACAGTGTTAAAGACCAGTTTCAAAGCAATTTCTTATGTACCAGCACGTCCACTCACAAAACCTTCAGCAATATCCATCAAAAATCTGAGATAACATTTGATAATGGTCTTATTAATTCCCTGTCACGCAGCCTTTACTCTCCTGTAGTAGTACACTGGCTCCCTGACCAATGGAAAGGTCATACAAGCATGCTTTCTCAAGGGCTTTAAAATTGAAATTTCTCCATGCTGCGTTTATAGTTCATTGTGTAGTCGAAATTGCCATTTCCTTGCATTTGAAATTCAAGACCGTCAACTGAGATAAACGTCTTGATGTCTTCAGAGACAAATGGATGTTCTTCGGTTTGCACGTTTCCATATAACACATCTTCTCCCTTGTAACGAATGACAAGAGAGATTTCAATGCACTTACACTCAAAAAAGAGAAAAGAGAAAAGTAAATATGAGTAAAGCTAGAAAGTTAATTTGACACCTAAAAAGTAAGTTTTTGACTGGATATTTTAAATCACTTGATCATTTCCTTTCATTGCAGCTTACAAGCACATGTTACAGTCAGCTACTGTGAACCTTTTGACTTTTAATAACAGAATTAACCTAAAAATTAACCCATATTAAATCCAATCTTCAGGGCCAATCTAAGGGGTATTAACTTACATCTTATCACGTTCTGGGTATACATGGTTGTGCCACAAATATGACACAAAAAGACCGACAATGTCTCAATGATCTGTCGGTCAGTTAGAGCTACTGCTATCGTACGTTGAAACGGCCTTATAGACTGCGTCCTTGACACTCCGAGCTAAATAGAATAGCGTTTGGAGCAGATTTGAGGTGAAGTTTGTCAATAGATTGGGACTATTCGCGCAAACAAATTCGTGCGAATTAAACGAATTATTGGCATAAACGAGATTTTAGCCAAGCACAGGTCGTTATTAGAGTCAAGTTTAGCGTTAATGGTTACGTTCGTGCGAAAACCAGAGGTTATTCGCCCGTTAACTCTCCCGTTGTTTGTACGACTACTTTACAGCTAGTCAATATTTCGAGGCATTATATCTTAAGACAAGAGTCTCTTGCTCTGTGTCATTGAGAAAGTGTCGTAGTACGATGAATCTAATTGTGGTAGAATATGCAAGCATGACGTAAAATTTTTAATGAACTTAGACTTAAGCAGTCGTGGTATTGATACTGTGTGCTTAGTAATGGTTGCAGAAGTGCACGGTAAAGGCGTTGTTACTGATATATTTATAAGGTCTGTCTTGGGGCCACTTCTGTTTGTTACCTTAGTGCCAGCTTACTGCATGGACATAAAGGAATATCCAAGTGACAATTTCAGAGGAAGGCGCTTAAACGAAAGTGCATATTTTTCACTACAGTCACTTTAAACCATGTTCAAATATCTTGTTCATATCGAAAGCTATTGCTGTTCGAAAAAGGGAAGCCTCTAGCAAAATTTAACAGGTATCTCAAGTTTTCAAAATTTCATCTAACACTGGCAAATTAGTACAATTACGGGTTTTTCTCTAAATTTAATTTATCTTGAAGTTTGACGGTGAAACTTTACATTGAGTTTTTTATATTGACCTTAACATAATTTCAAAATCTCTTATACTATGGTACTATTTCTCATGACTCATTAGATTAAAAAATACAAAGTATATTCCAGCGGATGTGTCTAAATGATATGACACAGATTTCCAATGATTACAATAAAATATTCGCATCTTTTTGAGAGACTTGAGAAGGGACGTTGGAGAATTCCTGTAAATTATGTAAAGTAAACGATTATGAAGTGATTTCGGTAGCTTATTCCAAATTTAATTTAATCTGACAATAGTAATGTGACAATAGTACTCTTACAACTAAGGATACAGATAACGAGTCACCTTCAGGAATACAGCATATGATTTATTCCGTTTATTATTTGCTTGCTTAATAAATTGTGAGAATTATGAAAAGGTCATCAGTTGATTTTGAGAACTTATTCTACATTCAATTACGGTACTCTTACTTTTAAAGAGGGAATATAAGCCTGGTCATCTACCTATGTTCTTCGTTATTGTTTCATAAAACAGAAAGAAGAGGAAAAGATCACATAAACAAAAAGACAAAATTTCCAAAGGTCACAAAAAGTAAAAGAGAACTATGCACTCATCTCCCAGGTATTTGAATATGAAAATTGTCTCAACAGTTTTGTTGGAACTTACGTAATGCAGAATCTCCGAGAAAACATAGCAGTCAATTGCCTTTACTTAAATCCAAGTTGGGATTGATATGAATATTCATCTATGCAAAAAAGGGGGCTATTGTAGTGGCTATGACATGTTCTGCGGAATTGGACTTTCACTGAAAAATGTTCCACTCATATTCCAGCTTAAAATTTAAAGATGCCGAGCCAGCTTCATTGACGCAATACATGATTTATTCTGTTTATTATTTGTCTGATTAATAAATTATGCAGACTGAAAAGATTATGAGAATTCACGAGCTTATTGCAAATTAAATTACGTGGCAATAGTACTCTTACTATAAAAGATAAATATACCTGGCCAACTTCTGAGAAACATCATGTTATTTATTCTGTTTATTATTTATTTTATTAATAAATTATGAAAACTGAAAAAAGATTATGAGGTGATTTTGGGAATTACTTGCAAATTAAATTACGTGACAATAGTACTCTTTCTAGTAAAGATGAAAATACCGAGCCACCTTCCGGGGACGCAGGCATGTGATTTACTTTGTTTATCATTTGTTTGATTAATAAATTATGAAGAAGTGAAAAGACTACAAGGTGAGAGCTTATTTCCCATTCATGATGTGACGATATAACTCTTACCGTTTAAATAAAGATGACGATTAGCCAGCCATTTTCATGGACACAGCATTCTCTGTCTTATAATTTTCTTGATTATTCAGTTATTAAAATGATTGGTGAGATCTTATCAGTTGCCCGTGTGGTTTAACATCGCACGATGCGACCATAGTCCAGTATTCGGAGTCTTCTTACACAGTTGTCTGCCGGTAACGCTTAAAAGAACGGTACGGTGCTGTACCCTCAGCTGGCTGCTATTAGCTCATCACATTAGCAGGTACATGTGTAGTAAAGCGTATATGGAAAAAAAAACGGAATTTGAAAGATGAGAAACTAGCAAGAAGAAGCATTTCTGCAGAAAATCCACTGATAATGGAAAGACAGCTGCAAGTTAAAACAACCCTTGTTCATTGAACTCACACTTCAAAACACTCATCCTTAAATTTCACTCTTTTGACCCTTTTTTTTAAACTTGTCTACTCTATACAAGGGAATAGCTGTGAATTAAGCTCAAAACGCAAATGACAAGTTTGTTTTTTATTTTAAATTTCTCTCCTTCAAGAGAAGCAAATCACACCCCATTGTATCAACCCAAAATATCCTCGACATCCATCACGCTCAGCTTATTTTCAGCCCATTCTCATCCCCTCAGGAAGTATTGGTAAGAATTTCTTTGCATCAGCCATCTTGCCGACGATACTTCCATTTGTCATTCATTTTTCATATGTATTGCAGCCCTATTCGATGTTTCCTACATTCACAGTGCAATAGGCAGTTGTTTCATTTTGTTGTAAGGTTGGTAACATCTTATTATGTTAAACTTCATAAACGCAACACGATAGCATTCCATAACGAATTACCCCAGACCAAGTGGATGATTGATATTCCTCCAAAACATCTTCTAGTGGTTTCACTCCAGTTTTCCGTATGGTCAAATGACTGGCGTCACGAATTCGTCTTGAGATACCCATAAGTCTTGAAGCAGGTATTTACAGATAATTTTGAACCATACCATCTGTTTCCACGGTTTGCCAAACGTATGAAGGATTACCTTCAAAACAAGTGTTATGGAAGATAATGATAAACTAAGAACATGATTTACCATGCATGCTAATACCATTATAGTCAATCGTCCAGACTGTTACTGCGTCACTATAAGAAGTAAAATTTATCGTTTTGAGTAAATATTGCTAGTGATAACTGCGATTCATTGAGTTATATTCACTTGAATTATATCCCCTGCCCAAATACATATTTAATACATCAAACTTCGCAATGTATGGACGTTGATTTGGTCAGCTGTTATCGTAGCTAATCATCCTTAAACTTCGGGACTTTGTTACAAAAACAAAGAAAATCATATCAGAAAACCATATATATTTACCATATCTTTTGAGATTTGTGCGTAATGTATTAGAAAATTGAGTACACAGAATTGAAAAAGCCACCAGGAAATGTGTATATCTCTTCAATAATTATACTATTGCGGCAGATTTCATATTGGTGAGATCAAAGCAAGAGCCTTATCACCGCATATTTGCCTTCTCTTTCATGTGCATTTATATTGTTAACTATTACAGCAATTCTGAATTTCACCAGAAAGATCCGTCATTCGTGAATGAGTAAGTTTGACACTTTAGTCAGGATGCATTAACTCTCCTAAGCCTCAGAAAATGTCACTTGTGTCGTTATGGTAGGGCATCTGTACCTACAGCATAATACGGAGTAGTGGTCACATGGGTTTAAGTTCATACCAGAAATTGTAACTGTAAATGCATATTGATCTGAAGTAAGCATCGTATATAAACTAAGAGACTACACGGGAATATCGAAAACATGCCATGTACTTCATACTTTTCACTTACTCATTTCGTAATTGAATCTGTTAAGAGATTTATGAGAAACACAACACAACAGTACATCTTACAGCACAACGGTATGCAAGGGGCCAAAATTTTAAATGAAATACCCTGTGATCACTTATTTTGAACGATTTCCTATTTGAGAACGTTTGGCAACATTTCATCTGAGGGCAAGTTATTTTGCCAGACCAGTATTTCGAAATGTTTGTTATGATGACATATCGAGAATAAGTGGGTCATTATCAGTTCACGAAATGTTCAAGTCATGTGTGACCCTTTTTTAATTACTGTAAAATTCGATTTCAGATTACTTTAGAAGAACACGGATATGTGCAGATATAAACGGGGCACTTACATTGCTAAAAGTTATTTAGTTTAATATGTTCAGAACTGCATTAATGAAATTAAGGCTACCTTTAAGGGACTTGCGGATACACTTTCTGTTTTGTATGTCCTTCCTTCGATAGCGAATTTTTCAGTATGACAAATCCCCCAAAATGTCTGGCATAATAGGAGATCTTGTGCTTTTCAGACATTCAACAGACCCCATAGTTTATATTAACCCTTTAGCAAATCATTAAATCATTAGGTAAATATATTCTTCAAGATTCGCGAAAAAATATTATCATCGGATCACCCAATCATTCATACGTCTACAAACGGGATCTCTGTATGATGTTAAGTTGGTCGAGACAGGACAAGAAAGAAAAAAATTAGAGAGACCATATCTCGGAATTTCAACGCAATATCTCAAACTTTGGACTTGATGTTAAGATACTTTGAAATTTCGAGTGAATATCTCGAAATTTTGACTCACTATAGCACTAATTTAGACTTAGTGTCTGAAAAAAACATTGACTTACTGTGTCGACATTTTAACTTACTGTCTCGAAAAGTTGAGTGAAATTCCTAGAAGTTTTTCTTGTCCCCCATTTTTGTCTCCCATTTTAAGATCTCTGTCAGCCATTTTAAGATCTGAAGATAGCAAGTAGTAATTCTGAGGTATTGGACTCTCTATAATTTTCTTCTTGTCCTCTCTTGACTCACCGTATGGTGTGGATAACGATTGTTTATTCTCCCCACCCATGACAATTTTCACTTTTTCTGCGTATCCTTTTCATGTACATTGCATGATTTATCCTAGTACACCTCCAGTACTTTGATGTAGCGAAAAACATACTTAAGACAGGCTCACCGTATTTGTAGAGGTAGACGGGAAAATTAAAGGCCCAGACTGCAGCTGGTTTGTGAGCAAATTTAAATAAAAAAGGGCATTTTTCCTTTGTTTTTCAAACCACTGATGTGATTTTTACGACAAAAGCAATTGAACAAAATGTCATGATAATAAATGCAACGGCTGTATCTATTAGTAGGATGGCATTTACAATTTCATTTGACTGATGTAATTCGATATTCGTATTTCGGAGAGAACTTACTCCAATAAGAAGCTAAGGTTAGAACTTGTAAAGCCTCCTAAAGTTCACATACCTTTTTTTTTTCGATCTTCATTGTCGGTGGTTGAAGTTTTCCTTACACAAACTCAGCCTCGGGCTTTTAAGTTGTTACGTGTGTGATTCTGGCTGGAGTATCTACTCCCAACAGACTCATAATAAAAAGTATATTCAGTTTACTCCTTTCTCGGCACACTCAGTTTCATAACGTGTTACGCTTCCCATGGCACGCTGTGATTGTAAAAAAGTTTGGTAGTAATAATACGCAGGTATATTATACTTTGTGTTATTAAAGTGTTCGCATCAACATCTATGGGAAACAAACTGTGATATACTATCGCTCAGTCATTCGAAATGTCTCAGGTTTCTTGAATAAAATGCAGTAACGTTGGTATACAGAAAATGACATTTTACGCATCATTTACAAATTTATTGCTGGAAATATAATTGAAGATGCTAACTTGTGATACTAGAAGAGGAAACAAGAAACAGCTTCCCATCAGCACATAGCAGCCTAAAGCAACTCTAATTTTCATGCATAACAGAATGACAACGCAGTAATATCGTTCTGTTTCACATCACAAATGGAAGAACGTTTTTATTTCAATTTTATCCACTCCCCCACCTCCATATATCAGATATTGTAATGCCTTAATAATCTCGTTCTGCTAATGGTATTACTAAAAGAACCAACAAGTTTCAAAGTCACTCCACTGAAATTAACATGGTAAAATATCACAAAAAATACTGTTTTAGTATAAGGCAAACTTTACTATATTATCTTGAGAAAGTCGTCGGAAAACTTACTTCATTTAGTATCCTTAGCCTTAAAGGGAAATAGGGCGCGTCTTTTAGAGAAGACATCCATATTTTTGAAACCAATGTCTGTGGATGCAGAATGATAGATTATTCAAAATAAGGAAGGACAGTAGCCTTCTCTTCAAGAAATAAGCTCCTCACAGACAGAAATTCAGTTATTTGTTGCTCAACACTAATTTGTTCACCCAAACTTTTCAAAATTCAAATTATGCATCTTCCGTTATTCATCACATGCATGATGTTTTGAGGAGATGAAGCTTTGGTAGATGTTTATTGAAGACACTGAATGGTTTAACAATGATTACCGCTATTTTCTTTCGTATGTCATGTTAGGGTATTCTAAACGTCCTATTTCCCTTTAAATAGTCACTCCATCTCAGCTTCAATTTTCAGCAGGTCCTCTTTGTAAGTTATTCTCATCTTCTGTTTCCGTTTGTTAGTTTGTTTGTTTGTTTTGTTTTCTTTGTGTATTTTCTTTGTTTGCTTTCTTTAGTTTGTTTTCTTTGTTTGGTTTGTTTAATTTAATTTGGTATTATCAATAGCCGTGACACAATATACTCTTTTGTTAAGTGTCCTGCATATGTCATATTTTGGAATTGTTTAATTTAACTTATTCCGACGGAAACATATGTGCAACATAAATTTTAATCTTATTGAGTATGATAAAGCAGTAAACCAACGCGTTAAGCAGTTATTAAATGATCATATAAAAGCGTCATCTTTTTTTCATTCAATTTAAAGTCATGCTGTAACTATCCGTGATACCTTACTGTACCTTACCATGAAATAAAATGAAGCTTTCACCCTTCTTTTGAACTTTTAGCTACTTATCAAAATGATTAGTATTCTAGAATCTGGGTCTTGTAAACTCCCACGTGGGCAAAATAAAATGACCGGGCAAGCTACAACCGTGTGAAATCATTTCGGCCGTATTCATTTAATCGCTCTAATATATATTTTTCTTTTCTGATTACTTTCCTTCCAGGTGATTGAATGCCATCGAGAGCATGTACCAAAAAGAAGCGTTATACGGTTTGCCCAAGGTCATATTTCTCTTCATCTCCATTGATTAAAAAGAATGGAGGAAAGCAGATGAAGTACAAACCCTGTCATCACCCTCTCATTCTATACTCTCTCCCTCACTACTATGTTGCGTATTCTACTGCTCGCCCTCCCTCCCTCCCGCAGTCAGCCTCGAGTCGTTTACATATTGATATTGGGATGAAGTACCGCTCTCGTTACGAGATTATAAGACTGAATATTATTCGGAGCGTTTCATAGGTTTACCATGTTTTCATCACACCGTTCGAGAATTCAAAGAGCTTCTTGCCATGCTACTTAAAAATCTTGACAGGCATGATGTCTTTCTTGATGCGATTTTATCCAAACAGCCTTGACGTAGGATCGAATGAATCCTTCCCGGCCCTTGAGGCTTGTTCAGTTTAAAGACAGGGCGCTTCAGTTAGGACTTAGAGCTGCCAGTGTAATATCCACCAGGAAAGGAAAGGTAGTTGAGTTTTTCTTCCTTCCATTTTTTATCCTTCTCCTGAAGTAACATGATGGGGAGAAAAACTTTCAGAAATGGTTATCACTCAAAAAGTAAAAATTTCGTTTTAATAATACGACAAAGAGGAGAGTCGTGATGACTTCGGATGTATTTTGAGGGGCGCGTTGTCATCTTCTTGGAGGATAAGAGCATATCTGAACATTTGAAATTATCTTGATTTCATCTTCGCCACAGAGGACACATATGAGTAGTGGCGAACCGACGGAGTTAAGTCGATGAACCTTTTGATGATTACCAACGCCAAAAATAGTCTTTTGGAAGCCAATCGTGAGAATTTTTGATATTGTAGCATCCGATAATGTGCGTCTGGTTTGAGTAACGTAGGCTATATGAAGTATTGGAATTGCGTCTTCTGATAGGAGACATTTTCTTTTCTGTTTACCACCCCCGAAACCTTATCGTGTATTTAAAGCGACACTGTTTTACATCAGCTTTTCCCGAGCGTTTGTGTAATCAGCGTCTTTTGGAAGAGAATTGATGGTTCATCGATGCAAAAAATGTGATTTTCATTATTCATCTTCTCTTGACGGACACAGGGAAGAAAATGCAATGGAAGATAAAGACAACGTTTTTAACAAACAGTTCAATGGAACCCATTTTAATGGGAAAATACATTGTTCCACTTAATTATATACTCTACGATTGCTTGTGATTGGTGTTTCAGTCAAGGTCATCTGCTGATTAGCTGATTGAGTGCTTAATCTAAAGCTCTCAGAGACAGAGAAGTTTGTGACTTTCATATCTGGTGCTGGTTATTTTAAAGTCACAAGGAGCAAAGGAGGAGTGTGGAAGAGACGATACATTTATCGAAGTATTAATGATAGAGAAGTGATCTGCTGCATAAAATAGAATTTACTTCTACCGTCTTCTGTTTAACTTAAACTTTCTCTACTTGAACAAGCGTGACATCGTTGCTACACCATGCAGAATATAACAGGAAACGAAACGTCTAGTTCTGCACCATTTCCATTAGGAATTCAGATTCTAATTGGTCTTATATTGTATTCCATGATAGCTCTTGCAATGTTTGGAAACGTGCTCATTATCGTGGCCGTGTGCAGCTTCAGGCAGCTACGAACGATCACAAATTACTTCATAATTTCCTTAGCTACCGCAGATTTACTTTTGACAATTCTGGTCCTACCGTTCAACGCGATCTTCACGATAACTGGTCACTGGGCTTTCGGGTTTTTCTTTTGTGATGTGTATATCTCGGTGGACATTTTAGCGTGTACGGCGTCCATATTGAACCTATGCGTGATTGCAGTAGACCGCTACTGGGCCATCACGTCACCATTTACCTACTACCAAAGAGTCACTGCTACCTCGGCGTTTTTCTCGATAACATCCGTTTGGGTCGTCTCCTTTCTCATAAGCGTCTTACCAGTTTTACTGAACATTCACGAAGACGAACTCCTCAAATCGATGAACTGGTACGATAATGAAAATTTTTGTGTTTTTGCGGTCAACCCGGTTTTTGCAGTCATATCTTCGCTCGTTTCTTTCTACATTCCAGCATGTGTGATATGTTTTGTGTACTTTAGAATATTTCAAGTAGCCCGCCGACAAGCTCGGCAAATTGCCTCCCAGACCAATGCGCTCCAAAGCAATCACAAAAGGAAATCTTCCATGGTGAGAGAACGCAAAGCGGCCAAGACACTGGGGGTCATCATGGGTGTGTTTATAGCTTGTTGGTTGCCCTTTTTTACAGTAAACATTGTCGACCCGTTTTGCGGACGATGCATACCACAAGTAGTATTCAACGTATGCGTGTGGCTTGGGTACTTCAACAGCTGCGCGAATCCGCTCATATACGCACAAAACGTATCTTTCAGGAACGCGTTCAAGGGGCTGTTATGCTGCCACAAGTGCAGGGGAATAAAATACCGCACGGGAGATTCGAGTGATGACAATGCCACGATTATTCAGCAGCGACGACTGCCGAACACGTCAACAGTCAGAACGGTATCCGAAGATGTCGTGAAAAACCGGGAAGAATTCAAATGACTGCTAGGTGACACAACGGATGCAAAGAGTTTATCAATTTAAAAGCAGAGGGAAGTCATACCTATTCACGGATAACAAATTATTACATACAATATTAACATAATTATTTTAATACGAGAGCATCGATAAGCACGCTTGGATATCAAAATTATTTGGGATCTTTAAAAACTCTTTTCGACGCTTTTTTTTATCACAAATATGACATCATCTGTTGCTACGTCGTGTGAACTTTGTAAAATCTTTATGCAAAATTAAGAAGGGTTGAACAAGACCACCATTGATTCTTTCATAATTAAGTTTAAATCTTAAGTATTTAAAGAGGGTATGTAAATATGAGAAATATGACTCCGGACACCTTACTGTACACACTATTGCTTGGAATGGGGAGTGAACGTGCATCCTGCAAACGGAATTCTGACGTGCAGGGACCGACGTGACCGCAGAAATTCTGACACCAAAAATCATATATAATTACCGGAAAACATATTTGAATTTAAATTCTTTCCTGAGAGTGAGTCCTGCGATGAAGAAAAAATTTGATGTATAGAATAAAATGACATATTTCCATATCTTATATGAAAATATGATGCACACACATGGGACTGTATTCCAGGAATAATAGTTCCAATTGTTATGGCTCATTCAGCAGCTAGATATTCTGTGGTGAAAAACTTTACATGTAACATGTGTGAGTGCGCCTACCTGTATTCCTCCAACCCCCCCCCCCCCTCCAGGAATCAGAATGGCCAAGGGACTTGGCTCATTTACAGAGACACACCAGGGAAAAGTTTTGTTCCAACAATGCATCCTTCTGAAAGTTACAGAACACGTCTTAATGGTGGCCTTTCTGCAATACGACAGTAAGCATTGTTCTTAAACAGTCAAGTCATAGGTCTTTCAGCTGGGTCTTTGCATTGGCATCTTTGCAGTTTAGACCGGACAATGGGTGCAAGTTCCACCACACGCGTTGAAAAAAAAAAATTTCGCTGATACGTTAATATCTCATAAAATCATGTCTCATAAATTACATATTTAGTGAATGAAACTCACAACATCAAGGTTACTTCCCTGCCACGCATCACTTGGAAATATGCATCAGTGAGTATTGTCACTTGTATCAGTGACGATTGAAATTGACGAGGATTTTTTTTTCTATTTGTAACCTTTTTTGGTTATTTTGCAGGTTCAGAATTTTATTTTCCGTTGATCAGTTGAAAGTTATATGATATCATGTAATTTACATCCGTGTGTTCGTGTTCCGCGATCATTACTTTTAATAAATATTTTATCAACAAAAGTTAGGTTAATTATTCTTATCGTTTTAATATAGGTATGTCCAATGCACGCGTGTGTAAAGTAATGTTTACTCCGTAGTAGCAGTGTTTTCTCCTTATTCTAATATTTTTGATAAATAGAGCCTTTATGTTTTCTACAGTAGGGTAGTGCACGTGAAACGGTTGGGTGTGACCCAAAATTTGAGAGTAAAAGATAATGTCACAAGGTTTAAATTCTTCAGCAGCAATGCCAGCACAAATTATTTGATATGAGAGCATTTTTACGGGTTACTGTGTGTCGTTCTCTTTCATAATTGAGTAAATTAGACAATAGGTTAAAAGTGTCAACGTTAACATCGCCTTATTGAGCTGAAAGACAAAATCTGTAACGTTATACTTGAGTTGTGGCGTAAAATTTACCATTTGTTTCCAAATCTGTCCCATTTCCTCCACATATTTATGGACAATGGTCAAAATATGAAGATCCCCATACGTCACATAAAAGTTGACATAGCAACGATTCAATATCTTTTTTGAAAATACTTGAACACACACTGCTTTACATTAGTAACGTACTAATTGATACGCACACAGGCAATACAAGCCAGGGTAAACTGATTTAAATATTTTGGCAGTTTTCATAGGTATTACATTTGAAACTTCACTAAGTATGAAATTATGAACATTGCCCTGTGATTGTTTCCTTCAAACTCCTCAGACATATATGGATGCCAACTCTTATGCTCTGTTTTAAAGAAAAAACATACAAACCATACGGTACGTGTCCAGAAGAACGTCTGAGGTTTAACTAACTCGAGGCCGATTAAACAATACTTACCGTATGGATTTCATTAATGAATTTTTATTGAGTTGCAATCTATTCAATGTTGTCGGGTTTAAGTTAGTCCCGGGCCACTTTTGGCATAGAAACAATTAAGCGCAACGGGCATGCGCAATTGGCACTCGAGTATTTGCAAGTACTAGCAGTGTCCTGCAAAAATCATGACGTGGACAGTATCACGTAAAACTTTATTTACAGGACTGCCGTTTGTTGGCTTGGTTTTTTTTTTTTTTTTTTTTGGCTTCGTTTCGTTTTTATTTCTTTATTTGGAGGGCTTAGTTTGGTACGTTTCTTGTTCCACACTGTGCTCTTACATGATATTTGTTCATTACAAAAGAGATTTCAGCACGAAAAGTTCTTGAGAATCTCTACCATAGTCTATGAAAATACAATGAACCGATCGCCCGATTTGATATAAGCCTTTTAACGTTTAAATAATATTGCAGTACATTTATACATTGCAGTGATTGATGTTGGGGGATATGTCGGTTACAGGTATTGATGTTGAAGTAGTATGGTCAGACTAGGGCTGGTCGTTTATCGATGTTCACCATTTGACTGTTTTCAAAGTATCACCACTCAAACGTCTTTTACCAATAGGATGGGTTTATGAGAATCCATTCAACATTTTATCTATTCCTTCTTTTTTCTTTAATATTATGGCATGATACCAAAAATATGAACAAAGTCAAATGTACAATTGATAAATGATATATTTCAGGTGTATAAAATTAATGTATTTATCTGTTGTCAAATAAGTTGAATTTCCTTTAATCATGTTTTAATTTTCATTAAAACATGATGACAAAATATGAGCAATGTGACATGTACCAGTCTGAATTTGTATATTTCGATTGAACATTAATCGATCAACATATACATAGGTTGTCAGGTTGAGTTTCACACGCTGCTCTCGTGATGGACTGCCATTGACAGTGAATTGCGCGCAATGCACCAGTTTAAGGAGAAGCCAAGTATCCATACTTCCTGCGTTCGATATAGCGCCTTACATAACGTAGCGCGATAAAATATATTGTGAGTTGTACTGTATGGGTTCCTTATAGCTAACTTTTCTATACTTTACCTATTGCTGTAACTAAAGTTACTTTGTAATAACCGTACAGCATGATCCTTTGGTTGTGCTTATTCCATTAACACACTGCCGAGATCGAAGTTAAAAGGAGTAACATAAATTTCCTATAATTCAAGATCAAAAGTTACGTTCCACATAGGCTATCAGTTAGGATACCCTTAAATCTACTTTAATAGTATGACACATTGCGCAGAAGTCTTGAAACGTGTTTTATGTGACCCATCATCAATATGTGAGCTTTAAGGAATAGTAAGTAAAAATTATGTTATAACGTTACAATGAAACTGACCTTCCGCGCCATAAACTGTATATATTGACTAGATAACTAAATCTTGTAACCGATGCTGCAGAAGTACTACCGGGATCTTGCCTCTGTGACTGAACCTTTCAAGGCAGGTACTCTACGCCAAGTTCCAATACACCCAACCACTTATTTATAGTCACTCCCATAGTCTGGCTAAAACTTGAGTTACGCATAACTTGGTGAGCATACATGGACCACATGAGCAATCAAACACTCTGCCCTTGTGTATACCGTGTAATATGACCTAACCTGCATCTTTGGAATTTGCTGTCAACCAAAGAGCTGAACAAATAGAAAATTTGTTTACCCCTTACCTCACATGTATCTTGGCATGATGACTGTTTTTAACTTCATGGTCAGCACTGCACATGGATTACTATATACTCGACACACCAATCCCTTTATAAACCTTCCCAAAAACCGCCCCACCCCAGTGCCACCTACAACCTTTCTCCGTGGAAAGGTGTCAACCTACTGCTTTGAAAATTGACATATACTTATGATTGTGATTGGAGGCAACTCATTTAGTGTGGTACAAATCCATTACTAAGTAACATCGTGCCCATACATACTCGACTGCATTCCTCAGTTCAGAAGTCTTAAGATGTTTTACAACAAGAAAGGACAGAACTATATGTTCAATAAGTTGCAGAATATTACATCCTCTCTCACGCTACAGCGTTATGTCTCCTGTAACATTGGGACAGGAGCATTTACACATTGCCACGAAGTAATCACTTCTAGCTTTACAGATTTAAACCAGAAAACTGAAGGAGGATTTGTAAAACGTCGACCATTTTACAAAGTATCGCAGGATTGCTGCGTAAAAGGAAGGTGGTCAATGTTAAGGTTTCTTAACCTTGTGACACTTTTTCAAATTTCCAAATGGTCCATGCCCATTGGTTCAGTATTATGCCGGTTAAGCTAAGTCCGCCTGCGGTCACAATTAATACAAAGCAATCGACTATACAACGACAGGGTTACATTGCCGCTGCCACAAGAGGGTAAAGTGCGTGACGTCAGTCATACATCGTGACATGACCATCTCACAGTACTAAAACAGAACCCTTTTTTTAAATATTTGCACAAAATCCTTACTTACCGCATTACATTTTTTTTTCTTATTTTCTTTTTTTTTTTCAAATTCCTCCCATGTGTTCTAATGTTTAGTTTACGTGATACGTTTCGGAAGAAAAAGTGAGTTGCATCTCCCTGGTTGTACTAAACCATGCAATGGATCTGTTAGCGAGGTGGCACATACATGTAGACTAAACAAGGCGGTCAGAGAACCTTTTCACACGTTCATCCTCTCACGGCATCCTCTCAATCCATCCTCTCGATTGGGAGGGAAAACACTTCCTCACATCTGGAGAGTTTTTTTTTATACAGTCTGTTCACGTATTAAGGAAGAAACCAAAACAAAGCAAGGTTTACCCATCATCGTATCATCTGCTAACTTCCGTGCATTAGCTGTGTATTGTTTTTCCTCAGCGGTGTCTTCGATGGTCGAATTCATTTTCACGATCTAAATTAAAGCTATATAAATAAACTTAAGGCTCTTTTTTACGTCAAGCGATATATGTAAATATATTTTGTCTATTGAGCTTCCTTTTAGTGTTGTTTTCCTAAGAAGTGTCATAATTCTGTTGTGTCGTCTGTATCCCTATCACAAGGAAAATGTTACAAGAAATTGAAAGTTCACGATGTTATTATCTTTCATGATTCTAAGTGAGTAGTCACGTTTTGTTAATGCAACCTTTGCTATATAGGCAGACCCATACCCGATACGTAATTAAATTTCTAGATGTTGATGTGGAGGGACTCCGGGGGGATTGCACTGAATTTGGGTCGATGAAAGCCAGACCGTTGCCATCTTGTCTCCTAATACACTTACATCACTGTTACGTCAAATATGTCACCGGGCAAGTTTAAAGCTTAAATAAAACAAAATGCTAATTGATGCAGAAACAGGGTAACAGTCACATACCGATGGAAGAACGGAACGTCTTGGTAATCGCAAAAACCAATTTAAATGGTTTGTTATGAAGAGAAGTTCATTTACTGCGTTTTGGAGCTTACGTTTGACATATTTGTTATGATGTATGTTAAAAGCATCACATAAACAAAGTGTTCATCCTGGGAGAAACAACTCGAACCACTTCTAGCGATGCCATCCTTTTCCTCTTCTCTTTCTTTTCCTTTTTCTTCTCTTGTTTCTTCTCTTTCTTCTTTTTCTGTTTTTCTTTCTTTCCTTTCTCGATTTTCTTTAGAGCAACGACGGAATTACTGCCTCCAGAAAACTGTTAAATTCACAGAAATAATGGTTGTTACTTGTCAGAAAAGCATTTGCTATATGATGTCACTTTCAAGGCGTTTTCTTTCTTTTTTTTTTAGATATACCTCAGTCTCGTGCAAAGCGAGATGACTGGTATAGGTTGTATAGTAATGATGTAATGCAGTGTAGTTTTTGATTGACATCTGCTTTAGGCTATGAATCATGTTTTCATTTAGAGAAAATAGATAAACTCAACTAGAATTAATGAATTGAAGTTTTTCACAACAGTGAACCAATTTATACTTCATCGTACGTACATCCCTTTTCGTTAAAAAAAAAACTGTAGGTTGTTTGCTTTGTGAACGGAATATGAAAGTATGTTGAATATGCAAACACCCACCAATTAACGATGAAACGTAATACATATTGGGTGTTGTATTTTTAGTCCATTAAATGACTCTAAAAATGATAAAAAGACAGAAATATTCATAGTCGATGTGGTTTTTTCCGAATATGAATACAGTCTCACCATATCTACCTCGAATTTTTTTCTCATACATAGGGAGGAATCCAAACCTCTCTTGGGTAAAAGTTCAAAGTTAAAATTAAAATGTAATAATTACAAGGAAATGTTGTAAACTGCCGAATCGGATAGCACTCAACCAAAAAGGGACTATACACGAATATGGAATTGTAGATAGATGGAACGGTTTAATCTGCAAATTACGCACAGACAACGGTAGGACAAGATTTACACACAAACAAACACGGTGAACTCATACTCGATTGAGTATTGTTTGATATAAAAGACAGGCATAATGACGAAGGTTTTGTTTTAAAAAAACAAATACAAAAACCAAACAGAAGAGAACAGAACAGTCCATTAACAAAGTACACAGGAGGAATTCAAGAAGAAAAAAAAGATATAACTTCAATTTTAAATTGTGTTTCCTGTCCATACTTCCCTCTAAAGTTTAGTTGTGTAGTGAGTTTCTACATGGTAATTTGTAACAGGCATGTTTTCTTAAATATTTCGGAGAAAAACTGGGAACACAAACGAAAGAGTAAAGGTCATGTAAATCTTTCATTACGACTTTTAATCATATCCATCCACCTATCTATATATCTATCTATTTCATCTATCCACCTGTCTGTCTGTCTGTATTTCTGTCTGTCTGTATGTATGTCTGTCTATCACGTATCTGCCTGCATATCCGTCTATCCTTTTCTCTCCTTTTAAGTTATCGATGATTATTGAATAAAGGAAGGAGAGGTACTCGTGGGATTAGTGTTACGTAACGTTCTCTACATACTCATTAACCAACTACGTCAGGAACATTCATCTCACTAAGATAATTAGATATCCTTACTCGGCAGAAAACACTTTTTTAAACAGAATGTTTCCTTAAGGGTAAGATACTCACGGGAAGTATTCGGCTATAAATGAAAAGACATGTTGAAAACTTTCTTCTACTCCCAGTCAGCGTCTACTGACGGTATTTGCATGTTAAAATATTATTATCTCAAATTATCAGGAATACTACACACAAGGAGTATGTGTTACCTTATTTTCTTACTACTAAATGACAGAAAATTGCCGAAAATGTCAATTTGTGATGGGTTTTGTGAACTTGATGAACAAGTAAGCTGAGTAATAGTCAACTTCCATGTAGCACATGACACCCCTTTGAGGTACTTGTAGGTATATACCCCTACAGCTTTGTACCAAAAATCTGTGTATCCCAGGATCCGCTCTTCCTGTGACTTTGAGAGGTACGATATACTAACTTTGCCCCAAAGTGCTTTACTAAAAAAATGATGGCATTACCTTATTTTACCCAGCCACTGGAAAGACTTTTTCAGACACCTTCCAAAGCTTTTTTTACACTTTCGCATAACGTCCAAGCAGTAATGAGGATTCCATCATAACGTACCTCCGAGTCTCAATTTATTCGTGTTTATCCACGTTACCATTGCCTTAATGTTAACTTGCTGGATCGTTTCGAATGAAGAGGGCGCACACCTACAGGTCTTTTTGTTTTCCTAACTCCTTAAACATCACAGCATCCTTTACTCTGAAATCACTCGAACTCCCTATTTCATTATTGCTTTAATGCAAAAATCACTTGAAAATACAACCAAATGAAAGTCTCATTTTATCTGCGTTCCATTCCCTCGAAATGTCAATGACATTCCGTGATGTTAACATTACCCAACCTGCGTGATTTGTCATTCCAAAACTGTAACTGCGTAAGCGGCCGTTGTTTTCGAATTACCGCTTTCACGGGTTTCCCTGATAGTGAGAAGCTAAGATGTGGTTTCGCAGGGTCAAAACAAACATAAAAAACACTGAAAAGTGAATTAAAGAAAAAGCGATCATTTCTGACAATTTCTCTTCCAATGTAGTTAGCGTTTCGATGAACGTGGTTTCCAGGATTGTGAGCATATGTGTCTGTAGATGCTAATATTATGAAACTTATATGAAGTAAAAAAAATAAATAAATTTATCTTTCTATTGTCTACATAGAAATAGATTAACAAGAATGACGACAGTCTAAAACCGAACATAATACTGTCGGTCCTTTCTTTGTACATCAAAACAGCTCTTCCTTCAACATTTCCCATATATCTGTATAGAAAGCACGTACAGCCCGTGAATTTGTTCGTTAGTTAAATATCTAACTACATTTTGGGGAAAACAAAAGTAAATGCAACCATTTCATTTCTTGAGACAAGCTGGTAATATTCAGGAAAAAATGCTTTTCAACGATAAGCTTTTATCCTATATTCTCTGTTAAATTTGTGTCACATGGGTTTCAAAAGAAAGCCTTTTTACACAGGTCGAGCTTCACTTACTGTTCTATGACGTCATTCTGGTGTTCATATTTCTATGGCTGTCTACCAAGTTGGTGCACTCATCTCTGAGTCATAGTTTCGTAAATATTCATTTAAAAATGACCTGTTCTAATGAATAATATATGACCGGTAACTGCTAAAAAGATAAAAAAGAAAAACCTTACTTTGGGATATTTCGGAAATTACGGAGTTTTTTTCACAAACATTAGAGAGAGAAATGTTTGATAGTTGTTAAAAATATGTATACCTATAGGATGTTTCTGTCCTTACTGCCATGAAGGTATATACGTACCTGTATGCTGTATTGGAAAGAGATAGCTTGAGCTCAAGAATAAGAAGAAGAAGATCCGGAAATGTTGCACAAAGAAAATCGCCCCGTCCTCCGCCATTTTACATTATCAGATTAACAACTCCATCTGTGGAAGACATTCGATCCCATCCATTCATTATCCTAGTATCTTTCTGAATGTTATTGTCACGCTTTTGTATATACTGTACTTATATCATTTACCCGAGGAGGGAGATGAGACATCATCCAAAACGTTTGTAATGAACTGTAATATGTAATTTTATTAATATTATTATTATTATTATTTATAATATGACTTTTTTAAACTTGTTCGTATTAATTTGCTCTTTTACTTGTTTTTGTTTTAGTAAAAGAGATTTGCCCTTCAAATTGTGAACAGTGTCATGTTTTTCCCTCCCCTCATATTGGTGATAACCACCTATATTAATGATCTAGTTTGTTCTATTTCGAGGGTACAGTACTTTAAACAGCCTTTTGGAACTAATTTGAAACTATAGCAAAATAGTGCATGGCAAATTGGGAAGTGTGTAATGTCATAACAGAACAAATAATGGGAACATCCTTTGTGTTTATGTGTTTTCGGAACCCAGTTTGAAGGATACATTACTGTATTTTAAAAGTGGTGATTTTTATGCTTACCTCAGTTTGAGATCAATCTTTACAAAAGACCAAAACCTAATTTTGTCGCTGGTCCAAATGTCTAGGATAAATAAATGCCGTTCAATGTTGTCAGAGAACAACGAAGACAGTTTGCAGTCATACTGTAGGTGTCATACATGTCAGTATACAACCTCGAGTCACCATCTCTTGACCAGAGTATAGTCTTTCTTCAAACGTCGATGACTTGAATTATGAACAAGATATCGGTGTGCGGTTTGACGTGCCCGTAGGGAGGGGGAAAAATGTGACCTATCATATTAGAACCTCTTAACTTGTCAATGGAATATTTCTAAAACATTCGGTATTGTCCAAAGATATGAGGAAATAGTCCCCTCTCTGTCTCATTCACGTCGGTCATTTTTGTTTTTTAACGTTAAATTTAATCGCTGTATTATTTCTCGCTCACGTCTTCTCTCCCGTCCGGGGCCATGACTTGAGGGTCGAGAGATACGTCCGGCCTCCCGTTTTGAGCATCACGATTACATTTCTTTGTTTCGAGGGTGTCAAATTTGATTTCATAGGCAAGTCATGATTTTATCATTTTTTCCGCTTATCATGATAATATCGCTAATATCTGATCATAACGATTAGGTTCCATCTCATTTTTATTTCTTTCTTTCGATACATACCGTCGATCGATCGGATAGCAATGTTAAACTATACTAGCTCTTATCATGACTGAAACCATACGGCGAAACCACGGATCTGATGTTATATTTGACCTTCCTACTTTAACATCTTTACCTGTGGATTGAGAAACGCGTCTCCTCTGTGGATTGATGAAGAGAAATTTAAAACCCTCGGGAGGTATTGAAATAAAATCCACATTCATATTTCCACACTCATTCGACATTTAACTCTTAGAATTCTCATCAAGCAATATTGATTGTTATCCTTAAACGAAATAACTACTCAGGCCCCTACTAGCCCCTTCCCATATCCGTGGTATTGACTTATACGCCTTACACTCTGCAATTATATACTGTGAAAAAAAATTCTGTAGATTAACAAAACAAAAAAGATAAAAACAACATAGAGAAAACGAAAATTAGTGTCAATTTGCTTCAAAGAAATTGACAGCACTTTTCCATTCCCTCTTTGTATGTCTTTATTGCTTTTATTCCCTTATCTTCTTCTTTTTTTGTTCCAGTCCGTAATTTTACAACAATCTCTAGACGTTTTTTACAATGTATTTGAATACACCGTAGATATCCACAGTCATGCATGCAAAATCATGTTTTAATGTTCTCCACGTTTTTCTGTTTTATGTCAGAGAACAAAATTAATAAAAACTCCGAAACAACCTAAAATATCCAATACCAGTAGCTTGTTAAAAACAAAACTTACGTGAGGCGTTAAATGTGTGATGTAAAGGAAAAAAAATCGAAACAAAGACATCATGAATGACATGAGAGAAAAATCCAGGGTCTTTAGAAATGAAATTTAAAAAAAAAAAGGTACTTCCATCGAACTGAGGAAATTATTTCTGATTTGAGAATACATTTAGTGAGAACTGACAAACAGCTGACAGCATGGGGGATGTTTCGTCAAATTTTGATCAATTTAGGCACCTGGCAATTTCTGACTTTGCCGCACCTTTAATGAAAGCGCTGTCAAGATATCTCCTGGTGCCGGAATTAAAGAAGACGGTATATCAGAAGAGAATTGATTTCTTGTTCAGAAGTGCGGAAATAGAGTCCTTCTTACAACGCTTTATTCAGTCAAGGTCATTTTAGTGGAAATTATTCGCCTTTATTTTATCTTTTTTGATTGCAGGTAACCGGTCTCTCCTAGCTCGGGAAAACGATCATCATGCAGAAGAGGCCACCTACGTGTGTGCAAGGGGTGTGTTGATACATATCAGATTTTAAATTATGTTTTAATATCATTAATGAGTGTAAAAGCCGAGCAGTTAAAAAAAAAAACAAACAAACAAGTGATCAACAGAGGAACGATATATGTATTTTTTTGCGACACCATTTTATTTTCTAGATTTTAAAGGAATTGCCTGGGAAGACAATATATATAGTGTGAAAATTAGGGATGTTTATTTCGCTTTATTGGTGAAGACCATTTTTTAAAGGAATATTCCTTTTGGAAGTTATGGATTTTTAAAGAAATATCTATTTTAAAATGGTTCATTGCACATTTGACAAAAGATAATGTTTTAAAGTAAATCTATAATATACCCAACCTACATTTTCATAATAATGTCAAATTTCAAGGTTAAATGGGCGCTTCAATTCCAAAGGAAAACAAAGACTTCTTTCAATAATTCGTCCACGTTACATGGTATTTTTGGTAACCTTGATGTAACTGGAAAACTTTAGGAACAAGATATTGACATGGGATTTGGAATGCCTGCAGTGGAAAAGTCATTCTCTTCTATTGAAGAACCCTTCAGTTGCCAGTAAAATATGCCTTTGAATTTTCTTTTGAAAAGTGATTTTGCCAGTTCAACGTCATCACTGATGTCATGTTTCATCAACATTATCCAAGTAATGAAATATAGGTGAGGGGGTGTTCTCGAGGAAACATGCAGGAAGACATACCGAAATGTTACACACTGCTGGCTCTTATCAAAGTTTTAACTTAGAGTCCGTTTCAGTTTACTTTTTATTTCTTTGCAAAGTATCAATTGATTACTAAAAAAGAAAAATAAAACAGAAGAAACACAATACGGTAGCATAAATAGAAAACAAAATAATGTATCATAAATATAAATCACATGCCAGGAAGAAGAACCAGAAGGAAGTTTTTACTTTTCATGTCTGTTCCTTATTAAAGTACAAATTGAAGTAAAAAAAAAAACCCTTATGCAATTTTATAAAAAGAGGAGTAATATCTTTATAATGGTAAATAATAGACTAATATTAACATAGCTTAAGTTTGTCTCAGTCTTTCTACTTGAAGACCATCACAATCATGTTTGGATCTCCATGCTCAGGGTATACCAAGTCTCGAATCCTTTTAGATATTGCAGACAGCATTATTTTTAAACTTTGACCCCTTTTGATGTTTTAACTCGGAGATCAAATATTCTCTAATGACTATCTTCAACAATCAATGTGAAGTACAGGCGTCTATGATAAATTGAAATTATGGCATGAGCAAATTTTAAAGTTTGATCTTTTTTCCCTCAAATATTTATTGACCGCCATTAAAGTCAGTGAGGATCGTCTCTCCACCGAATGGAATCTACCCTTAATAAAAACGTCAAATTTTAGCAACTTTTTGCACCTTGAAAGATCGTATTAATGAACCTAGGCGTCACACGCACGCACGAACGCATACCCCGAATTGCCATCCTTATCCTGTAGATTCCTAATGCCTTCAGGGAAATGAAATTCGAAACCTTTCTATTACCAGTTTACTTTTTTTGAGTTGATTGCCTCCTTTAGAGCATTTCTACAAGTTTCAAGAAGCAACGAAATTTAGATGGGAATGTTCGGCAACATTGGAAACTGAAAGAAGAAGAAAAAAAATTAAAAGCATGCTCCCGTCACTGACCGAAGATTTCTATCCGTTTGTATGAAGAAAGATTTAAAAAACTACCGAGGCGTATGACACGGTTATATAGCGATGGCCAAATTGGACCTAAAGTGTGGCTGTCCAACTTAGATTGAGAGTAATATTCATCCATCATGGATGATTATGATATTAATTGGTGTGCTACCTTGCTGATATTAGATCAAAATATATGTTTTCAGTCAACATTTGTCCTTCTACTTTACCATTAGTAAATTCAGGAAGTGTTGAAAATTTACCCATTCGTATTACTTTCACGGTTCTGCTTCTTTCACACTTGAACTTATTCACATACTTTCACATACTTTCAAAAATGTCATTTTTCTTTATCTTGATAATGTTTTGTTCACTTATTCTGGTATTTCTGCATCTATAACGTCGGAAACAGAGAGGAAGGGTCTTTATAACGGTCATCGACTTTATGTCATCAGTCTAAATTTTGGCAAAATAGTTCAAGTTGGTTTATGGATAATTACGAAAGCAGCTGAGGCGACAACCGAAAGGATCCGAGCAGGGCCACTATGAGATCTCACTCATCCTCCGGGTGCAGCTCATGAAAAATGTAAATAGGTAATCAGGAATACTAAAAGGGAAGATTTCTTTACGCACACACAATCTCCACCCGCATAATGTTTTGGAAACAAATTACAGAAAAGTCATTTCCTATGGATTCCAGATGGAAAACACTTAAAAGACATTAAGTATTGCTGGAAGAGGATTTGGAGAGGTTTTTCCATCTCTTCAAACATCCCTTTTATTTTTGACCTCATAAATAGTCAAAGAACAAAAGCGAAATGAAAACAAAATCTCTAGTGTTGACTTTTCTATCTTCATTTTGTGATGTCCTGATATTTCTTCCTTGATAAGATAAGCTTTACTTCCGAGATTGTACCGGACGATGTGTTCTTGGTGATATTTTCTTGCCGATGAGCAAACTAATGTAAACAATTACCTAGATCCTAAAAATTTTTAAGGAGGTTAAAACAAAGAAACAATCACTTGGAACGACAGAGACATTAAGAAGAATCTGACTTTCTTCTTTTTATTCTATTTTTCTCTTGCCAATGTACGTGCATATTTTTTTCAGGTAAGCTCTACAAAGCAACAACATTTCCCTCAGATTTGCGGGACATGTTTAGTTAATATGCTGCACGTATGGCCTAAGATGGTAGTAATATTACCAAAAATGGTGATATTTAAGACATTTATTTCACGACTCTAAGCAACCACAAATGTTGAAGATGCCTTGCGGCTTATAAATTACTGCTTCGCGTCGGGTGACTTTCATCTCAACAAGTACAAATCAAAGTTGAATTTCTCTTCACAAGGTCAATTCAGATTGGAAAACTGTAGATTGCTCGTGAATAAAAAACTAACCTTACTGGAACACGAGCAGGGTTCGAATCCTGAAACTTCCAGTTGTTAAGCCATAAATTAAGACAGACTGTCTAACACTCTGCCACAGGGCCGGTTTTGTGGTTAAGCATGTTAAGTATGGTGTACCTGACTTAAGGGATGTATGGGATAAGTGTAAAGAGCATTTTAATTGTAGTATTCCCGTAATAAATTAGTCTATTTTGTGGAAGGAATGTTAACCACACCCATGTTTAGTATGGCAACTGTTGAAACTTGAACAATAGAAAATTCACTTAAGGAAGGTACTAACTAAACGTCACACGAAATCAAAACAAAATGATAAAATGATAAACAGTGGCATTGATTGTTTCATTGAAGTCTGTGGGAGTTTCACCAGGATAGTCCGATCAGCAGTTCGGTAGGTGGGGGAAATGTGGGTGTGTGGTTGAGTGGGGGGAAATGCGGGTTGGTGTGTGGATTGTGGAAGTCTGGCATAACAGATTTTGACTGTTATTCGTCAATGTAAGACTATTGTTTCATGTTTCTTTTGATCCAAATTTGATTCACCCCCATACCGTATGATCGCTTGCTTGTCGTTTTTTTTTTCTTCTTCTTCTTCTTCTTTCTTCTTCTTTTTCCACCTCTCGGATACTTTCACATGAATGGATGGAAACTGCGGAAATGAGGAGCGCTGAATCAATACTGGTGAAGATGGTCCCCTTGGGCAGCATGAGTCCATCTGCTCATACAGTTAGTACGGCCTTTGTTGAGAGGATATACAGACCCATTATTTATGACTGATACCTCTCGGGTAAGTCATCCGTATAAGTATGTTCCAAATCACAGCTTTGACGAAGTAGAAGTGTTCATCTCAAACTTTAAGTTGCTGAAGACAAACATGAATTATTTCGATTGAGACACGACATGACGTTGTGCCAAGTTCGTAACAATAAGTGAGCCTTACACTTACTGCGTCAGGCATTTTCAAGCGCACGCTGGCTTTGCTTTTTCACATAAAATAGGCCTATCTGTAAATATTTTGCTTATCCACCACTGACAAAATTATGGAATAGCATGCCATTGACAAAATTCCTTTCATGGTATGTTTCTACAGGTTCTTTTGTATTTTATTTTCATATGTACAACATACCAAAGTCGCATGTGAAGGGCACTAGGAAAAAGCAGTAAAACTGTTCTGCTTGAGCAAGGATGTGTTCAACAACATACCTACTCGGTGAAATGTAATGATGACCCTTCAAGAAACAAAAGACAAAGCACACACGAAACGTTAAGAAGGAGAAACGAAACAAAAGGAAAATCATAACTGTGAAGAGAGAAGTACTACCTCAAAGAGATGTAAGAAAATGGAGAAAACACACAATGCAAAACAAAGAAAGGTACCGTAATCAAAGAGAGAAAAAAATTCAAGTCGACTTAATCTCTGAAAACTTAGTTCTCAGAAATATTTACAAGTCGAAAGCGCTCATTAACTTTGCAGATTACTATTGATATTGGATGAACAGTGTACCTCATTGGTTAGATTTTCTTCGTCATCATTTTCAAAACTCGATATTGCGTAAAGCCGGTGTTACGTTAAGAATTCCATTGTCCACCTTCGCTGATTTCCATATGCTGACATGAACATAGCCTACATCTTCACGAACGTTTTCAAACAGCAATCTTCAGGCTATCAGAAGCCGTCACGGTCGGCGCTCGTTGTTATACTTTAATTGTTGTCTTTTACGTAAGTTGACGGGATAGTGAAAACAGTTCTGGTAACTATTGACCTTTCATCTCGTTGCATGAATCAAAAACAGGTAAAGGTAAGTGTTTGACTGCGTTAATACTTTCCATTTGGAGAATGCTGCCCCTTTCTTTTCGGGTCCCAGATACATTTTGAAAGTTTGCTGTTTTGTTACCCTTTTAAAGCTTTGGAAAAATGTGACGATTGTGGGTTTTGCTTGCGTCCTTTCTTCTGGTATTTTGCAACGTCTTTGGATTGTGAGAGGAATTCATATAATGAAATTTTTATTTCTCACGCAATTATGGCTTATGTTTAATTGTTCTTTTTTCTGTGGAATGTCTTGCTCAACTCATAGCTGGCACCTTAGGCAATGTAAATCTTCGACACATAAGAATCTACAGACATTTTGTTTTTTTCACCCTCTCAGTGAAAGGGTACGGGTTCAAACTACTTCTTCTGCTGCGCAGGTTTTTGCAGAGGAGTATCGTTTTTATTTTCATCGTATCCAACTTTATTTCAATCTCTTTTATAGAAATAACAAAGATTATATATATATATATATATATATATATATATATATATATATATATATATATATATATATATATATAAACAAGATTAAAAGAAAAAGGTATAAACGTTACCACCTGTTTGAATGGAAAGAGAACAGAAACGTAACAAAACGAAATTTGAAGGAAAAGAACAAAGGAAGAACAAGCCAGAGAAAAACAACATTGAAAATAAACGACGAAAATACCTACCTAATCAGTCAAAGTTTGTTGTGAGTGTTTGAGATGTTTTTTTTTCTGTGAGTGTTTGAGTTTTTTGTTTTTTTTTTTCAGTGGGCATCAATATGATCAAGCATATGATTCCAGAATTTTACACCAACGAAACGAATGCTGCAATGCGAGTATTTTTAGTTTAAAGTATGGATTGTAAAAAAATGTTTAGCAGAAGGAATTGGATATGAATTTTTATCTCTGCTATAATTACAGAAGTTACTAAAAATTGTCTCATAATTATACGATTCGACCAATTAAACATGAAAATTTCAACGTAATATCTATTAACGTCATAAATATTAAGTAGATTAAGGTTCACGAATAGGGAACTATCTGATTTAGGTAGTCCTGGTTGTAAATATAACGAACAGCTTTATTTCTAGTGCAAAAGGAGGCTGAATCCTGGTAAGATAAGTACTACTACTCCAACAATATTACTATAAGAGAAGTACGGAAGTATAAATCTGTTATATGGTGGCGAAGTGTGTTGATAATACCAATTCCTTTTGAAACGTTTTGTACGACGTGCTCAATTTGCTTATATCAAGTAAGATGATCATCGATGATTAACGCGAGAAAAATAAAAAAGCTTAATATTAATATCATTGATGTGGATACTCCTATAGTAGGATTGGTACACTCAGAGGTCGAGCGGAAAACAATAGATTTGGTTTTACCAACGTTTAATGATAACTTATTCCCACAAAAACAATTACAAATATTGATAAATTCTTACTGAACGGTATCTAACAGAGAGTTAATACCATTTTTGGGGAAGAAGAGGTTTTTAACGTCAGTGGTAAGAGACTATATGAAACTTGTCACTGGCTACATAAACGTCATGAACATAAATAATGAATAGCAAGGGACGTAATACAGAGGCCTGTGGAACTCCACAAGTGATAGGTAAGGAAACAGAATTGACATTACTGATAGAAACAAAATGTTGACTATCATTCAAGTAGCTACCGAACCGATCAATTGTAGTCCTTCGGACTCCATAGTATCTAAGCTTGTTGGATAAAATGTTATAATCGGCCGTATCAAAGAAAGGCTTTCGAAAGGTCGATAAAAAAGCCACATGCAAAATGAGAACGCCTCCAAAAAAATTTGGGTAAAATTTAGGATAGCGTGTGTGATTGACCTGCTAGGACGTGACCCAAACTGATGGTTTTAAATGAATACAGTTTATTAAACATTATTCTCTCTCTCAAATTTTCGAGAAACAGGGGAGAATTGAAACAGGTTTATAGTTTCTTACGGAATCATTTTAACCACTTTTAAAGACATGTAGAAACAATACGAGCAATCTTAAGGGAAGCAGTTGCTACACCCTGGTCAAGAGACATATTGAAACGATGAGTGATGATGCCAACATAGAATGGGCAACATGCTCGTCAATATTTTCCGAGATGCCATCCAATCCAGCAGCAGAAGGGAGGAGGGGGCCTGTTTCCAGAATGAGACAGGCTCGGTACCTAAAACTTTCCCCGAAGATGCAAGTGGACAAGTAAATTTGTAAGTGAACGACCAATGTTACCGTCAGATTGAGAAATAGTTCACTGAAGTGTGGACTATATATATATATATATATATATATATATATATATATATATATATATATATATATATATATATATATATATATATATATATATATATATACGACCATAAACAAAGAATTGAAATGGCAAAAATGATGGCGCTACGTCGTTCCTTTTGAAGTTCAAACATTTCCACGCTCAAAGTCTTAAGTTATTCCACGTCCCTAGCATAGACTGTGGAGGCGACTCGACACAACATAGGGGCACTGTTGACTGTTGTCTGTTGAATTCGCTCCTGTTTTTCCTACTCTTTTATTTCATATTTTTTTTACTGAAACTAAAAGTTGTCGCACGTTGGTAAGCCTTAACGCTCTCTCATTTCTTGGTTCTTCAAAGTGGCCCCTATATGAAAGATGCATGGCGGCGCGTGCTCCCCAAATAATATCTCCAAGATCATATTTGCCCTTAAAAACAAATTTACTTGAGAGTGTATTCAAGGTATATTTTATGGATGGGTGTGAAATGAGGTGTTAATAAACCGAAACATGGGCTCGTAAATGGCATTTCTTTTTTTTTTTTTTGCGATCTTAGAGGTGTTTCGGCCAAAACTGGTTTGGTATCCTCCACCAAATCTGATGGTGGCTCTCCGCTTCAACGTATTTGTGCTGTCATAGACCTACAGCAATATGTGCCTAACTTTCTCCCATTAGACTATTTCGGTTCCCTTGGCTCTGCCTTGTGTGAAACTTGCTTGTTTGACTATGAAAATGATTTAATTTGTTTCAAAATATTGAGTCAGAGTACTAGAGAGCCATAGGACTTTCCTATCACTAAAATGCAAGGAACGGTTACCTTACGGTATAGACTCGTGTGATTATATTAAAAAAGTTGTTATACTGCTGTCCCCTTGTACGTTTCGGATTGTAATTCATCTGCATGCGCATGCGCACGGTCATTGTAAAGATTTGTAGAGACACCAGAATTTTACTGCTAACATGACGATGTCATAACAATGGACTCTGATATGTAGGTCTATGTTTCAGAAAAATAAAGAAGGATGAGTTCATTGACTGATGCAATCCTATTTGGATACAATTTCTTCTGAAAATTGTTTTTCTGTTCGTTGAATTTGAAACCGTATACTCACATTCAAATATGTCGTACATTAAACGTAATCATAAATCTTGCTTATATACTGAAAGTTTGAACTTCCCATTAAGCTGATTGCTGTTCGGAAACAATGATACTATGCCTGAAGGGAAAAATGTTATCACTTTCCTTGACTATTTTCCCACCATTTTAGTGAGTCATATTTCTTCTCTAGACTTTACTACGAACGACCATAAATCCAAGAGTAAATTCATAAATCACAACCCCTAAAGCAGCTCCTGAATAGTGATCAAATGAGTGGAAATTTTTCTCTATTTTTCGTGTGAGTGGGTGCGTGTGTGTGTGTGTGTGAGTTGAAATGAATGCTTGTTCCTCTTTGTAATATACAGATATATCATATTCCTTTCAAACATTTACATTGTTAATACTTACCTTATTGCATACATATAGAACTTATTTCAATTTTTCTTTAAACAAATCACAATTAAAACTAATACGTCTACAGCAGAAATCTCGGGAAATCACTCTTCACTCAAACAAATAAAACAAAGCAGGACATCAAGAACGTCACTTTAAAGTGTAAGTTAACATTAATAGAAGTTAGAGTGACCTGAAAACATATTCAAACCACGAAGAAATCCAGATCATGTTCTTTTTCTCTCAGAGTCCCAAGGCTTCCCCTATATAAAAACATGGAGATCTCTTTTGTTGTTCGCAGATCAGTGAAAACACTCTAAGGGATTTTATTTATTATTTTATTTATTATTATTTATTCTTATTTTTGTTTTACTTAAAAGGAAATTTAATTAAAGTTATCTTTACAACCATAGGTAATGGGTCCATGGGTTGAGCATCCCCGGTACTCAAACTCATCATTTGTCGTCATAACTGCCAACTTATCTCAAAATGTTGAAATTCTGATCATGCGCGAGTTACATTGCCAACATTTCCGCTCCGATCAAGTCACGGATCTTTTCAATTATAAAAAGACAAGTCTGCTTAAAGTGATAGCGTGTGTCCTGATAAAACAGAAGGATAAGAGTATGTTTGATGTTAAGTTTTGCTTCATTTATAAATGCAAACTAGAGGTCAAGTTCATGGAAGAACTATGTTATTCGGTGAACGAAAATGACAGTAACAACCCAGAAAAGGAAAGGAAACGGCATAAAAAAAAACAGTAAAAAAACAGAAATCATATTTGAAAATTAATCGTTTTTACCATAAGCGCTTACGTAATGAATATGCAATAGTACAGGTCTCACTGGGGTATCAAATATACTTTCATTCTGTATAATGCAATTCCATTTGTCACTCCTCGACCACTATCTAAAACTTATTTAGTAAAACGAAGCACTGTATTTACACATAAACTACAGACTATCGTCTCATAACGTTAAGCGATCAACTGCATTGACTAACTGAACAACAAATACTAAGTGTGCTCCAAATCGGCGTGTTCGTAAGATTAAGTTGAATGAAAACTATCAACCACTGCATTATCATATTTTCAGGCTTTATGTTAGAAGAAATTGAAGTCATATGGCAGAATTTACCACCTGCAACCTCGAATTTGCAATTCAAATTAGCCTAAAATTATTTTTAAAATATTATGTATTCAATGTATTTCGATGTTTTTTACTTTTCAGCATTCACTCGAAAATCACTTTAATGTTCATCAAGCCTGTTTTAGTTCAAAAACCTCTAACCTATTTACCGACGCATTAAGTCATCAAATTACTTTTTTTACAAGATAATTAGGTCAGATTCAGGGTGCCACATGTGCGAGTATAGGCAATCATGCTGCTGTAGTTGTTGCCAATCAAGGAACACTTTCTTTTCAGAGCAAACGTCGCAATGGAATGTTTTCCTATGCACATGTAACGTTTACTTCGATCTTTGAAATGTTCTGCACATTGCTGTAAGCGGAACCTTCTTCAAACTGGATTGAAATGCGAGTAATTGATACTAATCGTGATTTTGCGCTTAAATGAACATGAGGCACGGGAACAATGCAATGGAGATGTTCAGTAGGTACTTGTATGAGCAAACAGCGGCATGCGAAACCGGCAAAGGGTGACAAGAAGTTATACAAACGTGAAAATGATCAAATCACCGTCGTTCACACTTAACGACTCACCCGTATTTCAAGTCCCTCCGCCAAGGGGTTAAAGTTTTTGTAGTGTGGACCCTCGGGTACTCTCCAGAGAACGAGATTAGCCTGGCTCCAAACTTAATATGTAAGTTACATAATGGTTTAATTTACTTTAATGAATTATTAGCGTATGGTATGACTTTGCCGTCATCTTGAAAGTGGTGTACTCTGCAGTATGTATAGGGTCACACACAACCATTTATCTCTCCCACTGACCTACACACTGAAATAGCGATCTTTGAGGTACCCGTCGTGCATGCAAAGATCATCATGTCCGAGATTCCTCATGTGACTGGTCACGGTCTGGAATATCCTGGCATTTAAAAATTTTCCCCTACTTCGACCATTCAGATTTTGAGCTAGAAGGGGGGGGGGGGACATTGGAAGATTCTCCCGTCCCTTGAGATAGCCTGACTCTTCAACCGAAATACCATTACGACACCTTCGATTTTATAAAAAGATCTAAACCTCCTTCAATCGTCCTACTTTTCAAATCATCTGAACTTTAGCAGATGCTCTTCAAAATTCAAGTAAAAAAAAATGTATATATGATAATAACTGAAAACGTGACGAAAAATAGATTCCCTTGTCTTAGTTTAGGTACTTTTCCCAAGGGTCAACAAATCTCGCGGATGTGCGTACTCTAATTTTGAAGAGCGAGGGAACGGTACACGAAAAGATATCGAGGGGGTACGACCGTACGACGGACGTATAGGCACTATTATAGGACGAAAAGAGGGCGCTATACTTATTCTGCAATCAGCGCCATCTATTTACATAGTTATCTATTTTCCTGTCATAGAAATAAACGTTTAGTGGCCATTTTCAACACCGATCATGACCTGAGGTGATCATTAAAAAGCCATCTGAGGATGAGACAATATTCGTAACATCATTACCTTTCTACTAGGTTCCAGAACAATTGAAGACTGACGGAGCTAGTGAATAACAACTGTCCAAGCTGGATCAATGGATGATATATTAGGGACTTTTCAGTCACACATTACCGGGAGCGGATAGCCAGAAATTTTTCAAGGACGGGGTGAAGAATACAGAAGACTATTTAAGCTTAACGTCACCACAGGTTGACGAGAAGCGCATTTTGGGGCAATCTACCGAGTACCTAGCTGTTTACAAAAGAAGCGAAGAGAAAGCTTTCCACGTCACTGCACCTGGCTTTCCAATAATGTTCACCACTGCTTCCAGCAGTAAACGTTGAAATCCGTGTAACCTTGAGTTTAAAAAGTCCATCAGGCACCTTGAGGATACTAAAGCATGAGAACCTGACATGAAGCTGACATGGACCTGGTCGATTTTCCGACTTGATTTGTACTTCATTGATTCTATGTTCTGTACTGTAGAGTTCAAATACAAATTTAGTATAACCAAGAAAACTGAGGCGTTTCCTTTTTCTTCTTCTCCGAGGTGAGGGGGGGGGGGGGGGAACGCAATTATAGGTAGCATACAGAACTTTCTATATTTCACTGATTGATAAGGTTTTCAAAGCACCCCATTATAACTATATTATCGTATTGCGTAAGTATACAACAACTACGCAATGGATGGTTTACACTGACATACCTCTACGTTATTTTTCTTTGAAGTGCTCAAATCTAAGACGAAAAACAAAATCATAACCTGATAACGAAGATAACCCGCAACACGGAAGTTCACCGGACCTATCTAGATAAAGATTTATCAAAAGTCATAATAAAAGGTAAGGTTTTAACACTATCTTCTGGAAATATTGGCACATTGCAACATTGACAAGCTAGGGATTTTGTAGCGTAGACGTCCAACTTGTTGAACTCTATTCTGCTTACAATACTTTTCGTCACTTCCGGCACTTTTCCAGGGATGACGAGCTGTCTGCGACTGCCCAAGGGCAATCACAGTAATGTAAATCGGAATAAGACCGGAAGTATTTGTAGCTGTGGTCTTCATCCGGTTGAAGCGGAATAAATGATTTTACTACAACCGGACACTAAATGGGAAAGAGTATGAAGTTTACGATATCTCTCTGTCGCCTTCTTACCTATATCTGTTGCACGTTGAAATCATGAAATGTAACAAAGACCATATTGTTTTCTCCATCCCTTTTCATCCGCAGCAGCTAGGGCGCTGAAACGTAACCAGCAAGAATAAAACTCAAAAGTTGCTGTACTTAGTGTTCCTCATCTGTAATTATTTTAGGAAGTACGCCCTCTCATAACTTGCTTGGGCGCGTGTATGTACGTCTCTGCTTCAGTGAAACATTTTCATGAAGTCTTTCTCGTACTGGCCGGGTTGATCGCGATGGTTGACGGGCTTTCAGTCCTTTCAGTTCCACATCAAAACCGATACTCATACTTGCAATGATATCACTATTTGTATCAGGGACCTAATTAATTGAAGAATTTATTTGTACACGAGCTTGTATCAAGTTAAAATGAATAATGTGGCCAACAGGCGGCCTATAAAAAGCTACATTAAAGGAGAATAAACCATGTTAATCGTAGGATTTCTGCGTAATATTATCACATGAGAGGGAATCTTATTTCTTTCGCTTCACTCGCAATATAGGGTGAGATCAACTTAAAGCATCCTGCGGGTTCTCCATACTTTTGCAGGGTCTATATATCTTTTCATCTCATCATCCCGCCCCTGAAAACCAGATATCGGCATTCTCTGTAGTATCCCCTTTCCCTGTCTAACGTGCTGCCCGCTAGACAACTATAAAGAGACAACAAGCAGCCCCTAACTTCTGAACAGAAATAAAAAAAAAAAAAAATAGAGAGGATAAAGAAATTTAACGCTGAAAGGGATGAGTGATATACTTTTGTTGTCAAATGTTACAATCACTACCTAGGTTAGTGATAGGCCTATTACCTATTTTACACTAATTTTTCTTCTTTTTTTTTTTTTTTTTTTGCCAAATTCGCCTTGTCATAAACATGTGTCCATGTATACTATTTCATTCATATAAATTTATTGTCTTACACATGGCGTTTTCGGGCTGCGTCATTTTATTTTCTTTACAGTACAGATAGTATATTATAAAAAGAAGGATAATAGCGGGCGGGCTTGCAACTTGAACTTCCCGTCTAGTGTTAACATCTGTCCCGATTAATCGCATGCAGTGATCCTTTTTTGAAAGGTAAAGTGAGTGTCCGGCGCGTAAAACAAGTCGTCCCAATTTTTTCATAAACGAATATATCTGTCTTTGTAACGTGTGCCTGGATAGGTCCTCGAAAATAGGCGAGATATAACACTCGGCAAGTAGCGATGATCCGCCCCGGCCGAAAAATTACTTGACATGAAGATAAAAGTCTGCTGTGACGTGCTCTGATTTATTTACCTCATTCATGTCACCCTTAACGACAGACTGGCTACAAACTGCCAAAATACAAAACAGCTAGAAGATAACGAATCAACGTAATAACTTAAACAATTTCTACTGTGCATCTGCCGGTACCAACATATGTCAAAACTAAATTTCCTACAAACAGAGACGTGTGCAATTCCTACATCTGATGAACACGCGTACAAAAGTAGAACTAAACAGCCGTCATTACATTATATTTGACGTTATAATCTGTATCTGATGTTTTGCTTCCACAGTAAAAGTCAATTTGCTTCTACATCTGTGTCACAGATTGCATACTCACTTCTCAATCCCATCCATTAACTAACCATCATGCAACTATGAAATTTTCTTATCCCCCCCCCCCCCCTTCTCTACATCATTGGCAGTGACAGTGTAAACTTCGAAACCTGTGGTCTTAAAAATAACAAATATAGGCCTATTTATATGAAACTCACAAGTCCAGAGATACTGGGTAATGCCATTTCCTGCAATCTGAGAGACTTTGTAATCATATTTTTCTCTCAGTGTTTGCTACCCTGCATTTGATGGTGGCTCTCCGATAGTGGCATTGCTCCTTCCCCCCCCCCCCCCATTTAGCCCTCCCGGACGAAAAAGTCTGGTTACACCTTATAGACTTTTTCAGTTGAGACTCCAGACGTTATATCCCACTTTCACGTTAACGAAACATGGTAATCCTAGGCCCCACCCACCCCCACACCCCCATGCCATAAGTGGCAATGTTCAGTGCCGCCCTTGCTTCAAAAAGGTTGGCTACCTACGCACTAAAGTTATATATGTCAATAATGTGTGTGCTCATAAGGAAAAACTGCTTTTGAAATGCAACGACATGGCCGGCGTACAGAGAAAATACCTTCAATCATTTAAACACAATATTGAGTCTCATTCCTACTTGAACTTACATCAGATATATGCAGCTTATGATCTCCCTAAACATTGTTCAAGATTTACAGAATATGCATCATTTCAATTTTGAAAGTTTGGAAAAGTTCATCACTGAATTTCTGTGAGAAACTTATTTCTTGAAAAGAACTTAGCTACCGTACTGTCTTTATGCAATAACCTATCATTCTGACAATGGTTTTAAAAACATGCAAGTATAAGTTCGAAACAAGCACAACATTTCCCGCCTTTTTGCACAATACTTTAATCATCTTGTTTCCGTCCTATAGGCAGTTGCTTTAGTCCATCAGAAACTAATTACTAATTTCCAATATTCGAGTGCACATTGCAGCAGGAAAGTTCTAAGTTCGATCCGTTTTGAGTATACCACCCTCAGCCTGGGATCCAGGCTAACTGATGGAGTGATACAGGACTGGCTGCATCCCGGCCAGGGTCAAAATCAGTCAGAGATTAGGGTGTGTGCGGTCATGGACTCACGTCATAATCGTCCGATGGGACCTCCATGGGACCATAGGAAGTGTAAAGGAGATCATGTAAATATTTAATGGAGCTACATCATGGAAGTACATAACTCATATGCAACTTCTAAGTTAAACTTAGTCTTCAGAGCAAAAGGTTAGAATGATATTTGTATATTTGGCTACGTAAATTCATTTCCGCACATGATCATGGATCCAGGTCGCCCAGTGCAAGAAACGCCAGCCGTCCTCTCCACTTTAGTGAACCTTTAGAGTTTGTAAATGCTGGGGACAACTTGAAAATGACATACTATTTGCGATAACTGCAGTGCATTTTAATCACCCATAACGTAAAATTAATGCCTTTACTTTACGTCACACACTACTTGTAACGTCCATTTAATCGTGCACAGTGTGTCCAAATACCATGATTAAGCCTACCTATTAATCCTACTTATTAATCCTATTGAATGCGCTGACACAACTGCATGAGTTCGGGACCAAGCCTCTCTAATTTCTGCATTTTCGACTCTGTGCACCGTTTGTGGAATAGACCTTTTCCATACGGGTTCAAAACTAGCATTGCCTCCTCGTTTTTAGATCTGTTTATCTAAAACACACATATCCATCTCGTTTCCAAATCTGTTCTTGCGTTTTGTTTCAAGTATGTAATCATGAGTTTATGAAAACTACATTTATCGCCATCTTCATTGTAAAGGGCAAACTGACTCCAAGGGTCGCTGAAAATCCACATTCAAGAGGATTCTTTGTTGACAAACAGCTTCTACAGTCACTGAACAAACTTCGCTATCTCTGCTGCTGACGTAGAATGTGCGTAATAAGTAGGCGGGACCAAATACCCTTGTTGATAATATACCTGTGCTGTGTATATTGTGTAAACCGACGGTACGGTAGAGGTGAACACTTTTACCGTTTTAACCCGGTATGTGGTTGTGTGTAAGCAGCACTGTGAAATTCTCGTATTTAAGAAAGAAACCGAGGTATACAAATGGAGAGGCGACACTGAGAGGTGGATTTATATCAATTTGGGTGTACTACTGGTCTTCTCAAGTAAGTTAATGCGAAGAACCGTACCCTGGTTGCCTTGACTTATGTAGTACACAACCTAGCCTTTTTTTTATAGTTCTAACTTCTAGTTCTATGATATATGCAATTGCACATGTGCAATGCTAATGGGTATGGACTACAGAACGCTAGCAGTAACTGTAGTACTAACAGTAACTACTGAAGTTAGGCCTAAATTTCAGTGATAGTCTGGCCGCAGGCACAAAAGTTAAATTAGCCTACTTTAGTCGCGGTAACGTTCCCCATGTGTGTTCTGCGGGATAATCCCAGTTTACGCCTCAAATTTTCTGACAAACTATCGCGAAGTGCAATCTTGGTGTTATAACTGTAGGGTTAACGTTGCTTGTTTATACTATTTATTTACGTTCGTTATTGAGTGGGTATGAACAATGATTATGAAAAGTGAAGACCTGCGGTGAAGTTCCTTCGTCAAAGGCAAGAAAACTAAGTAGACTTTTTGTAATGTAAGAGCATGGAAACTGCTCCGCATTGTAGGCTAGTTGCAAGTGAATATTATCTTGTTAGCTACTACATACGCCTATGCCAGACTTGCTCTGATCAACATATTATTAGTTATAGGGCATGTAGCAAAAGGGATGAGACTAGTGTCAGGGGCCTACAGAGACAATGGCCATCAACGTTGGTACCTTGACCGCTACAGTTTTTAACCAAACTGATCAGCACATGTCTGCTAAGTCCCATAGTTCCCTAATGTTAGACCTTACATGCCTTGGCCTCATAAGCAGTCAACTCTGCTGTATTTTGAAATTGAAGCATCAGCTAAATCTTACAAATCTCCTATTTTGTACCTCGAGGCTCAAGTACAAGTATCTTTCAGGATATATCAAACAACTGCATACAAGCAAATAACATGCACAAATTTAACAATTCCACAAAAAAGTAGAGTGTCCCGTAATTCAAAAGAGCCATCCATGAAATAGGATAGACAACTATACTAATGCGAATTGGGATGACTACACTTTCCCCTTAGGTACAAACCCTCAAAACTTAAACATTTCCCACAGGAAAATTGCATTGTGGCATAACGTTTAAAATCTGATAGGCCTAAGCTGTTGTCTGTGTCTTGCCCACAGAAATAAATACATATTTATTTCTGTCATCTTGCCTATGACTCTGATTACAGGATAAAGGCTTTTGCAGGTAGAACTAGGTCTTTGTGGCTCTAGATATTATCGCATATAGCTGAAATATGCTGTGTGCCAAGTATTGCGAGACTGAAAAGGAATACGCTCGTACAATGACTTCATATGCAAGCGATTCCTTTGCGATTCCATCATGCATATATGCTATCTATCCTATTTTCCAGAAAAGAAGGGGGCTCTACATAAGCCAGGGATGACTGTCTGCCACAGTTCTTACGACCCCATCGACATCTTATGCCGTTGGGCTCCAGCAAATTAGTAGATCTGTGATAATAGGTGTACGAGTCATTGCACTAAATTATGCACTTGTCATAACGAGATGTGCTGGAGCACTGTAGGGCTATTGATTGTCAGCAATTACGGATAATTGCCTTGAAAAAATGGAAATTGAACTTTTCTACAGAAATCACTGAATTTAACAATTTTGGAGACGGTTTCTTAAAATTAGAGGCTTGTATTAAAAAAAAAAAGTTTCATGTACACTTTTCTGGGCTGCGTATCTTCCATGACCCACTAAAATTGACTGATAAAGAGTACATTTAGTTTCACTGTCTTTGCAACTGCAGTAGTGTGCATACAGTATGACTAACCTTAGACATGAATTTTGTGATTATGTAGTGAAGGCTCACAAGTGAACCTGATCCCCTCTTAACCAGGATATTATATTTAAAAAACAAAACATGAATATTAACACGGATGGCATATCTAAATGACTAAAGTGACTTTACATCTGTTGTGACCGACTGTATCTTGATTTAAAGTAAATGGCTACAGGGAAGTAAAAAATCTACTTTTAGTTCATTTACCTTGTAAAAAAGTTTACAGAACTTACTGAAAATATTTAGTTTGTGTCAAGCCGAAGATTAGACTCATTGTTGATTCTGAACCAAAATCTGAGTGTAGTTAATCATTAACTTGTAAAGTCTACAAGATTTTTTATCTGCTCTTGAACTTAGTAAACATGAGTGGCTGTTGCCTGAAGTAATAAAAAAAAAATCCCCTAATCATGAAGTTATTTGTCTTCAGGGTTCTGTCTAGGATGGTGTGAGTGCTGGCAGCACTATCTGAGTGGAGCACCACCATCCGTTGGCACGGAGCTTACAAGAAATTTTTGGAATTTGTAATCCCCAGATGGCTGGAAATGGCAGTTCCTTTGGGTTTTCAGCATGCACAACCTCGAGGCAGGAATCTCATGTCTGAATTTTCTCAGAAAAAAACATCTGTGTAAAGTTTTAATACTGTATCAGATGGGATGAGGTGATATTTAAAGATGGATAATTGAATTCACTCTTAAATAAAGACAATGACATTCTCACGTGAAAAACTTGTCCAGCATTCTCAGCGGCAGGGTTGCAAGGTCCAGTTTCCTCCACTTTGGCATATCGGCGCTGGTTGACAACACGTAAATGACGCAAACTCTATTGGTATCGACCTGCACACAGAGACTTGTTGTCAAGGGTTTGCAGAGTATGAAATGCCAAAATGGACATAAAAGAAGTGCAGACTTGTGTGATCCTGCATATAGTAAGTCAATATGTTGGTAGAAAAGTTCTGTCGCGTAAAGATATAAAACTACACAAGTCCTCATGTAAGAGTTACAATATTGCCACTTAATGATATTTTACTGTCAAATAATGATCACTAAAATGGACATAATTCATAATGTCATTATGTAGCATATATAACACTGTCACATAATGATTTGTGTCCTAACTAGTTATGTGGTAGTACATACTGTCATGTAAGGACTTCCTTGCTACTGCCGTAACTACTTTCGTAGCTATTGTGATAATGACCAAAGTAACTAGAAATTTGAATTTGCATGGCAAATTCGACGTAGCCACGATCGGCCAGAGACAGGCTTGAAATAAAAACTGAAGTTGGGTAAATCGTTCTAATGATGCTTGCCGATAATTCTTAGTATAGTCCAGGAACCAGCTATAATCAGCCTGTCCACTTCAGGTAGAGATGTCAAACATCGTAGAGGACATCGATAACTTCCAAAAGCATTCAAGTGATGAATTATGTGAATGAAATCATTTTTTGTTACCCACGTCCAATGTTTTGTGAGAAAAAAAATGCCCGGTTATGATTTTGTGGTGATTTTGAAAGTCCTAAACTGCTCAGGATATTGCCATATGCTTCATTGTTATGATTCTTATGTCAAGCTTGTTTGTGCGGTATCAATAAGCACTTGACCTACTTATGACTATTAACGACCTTTCGCCATGATTATAACCGCAAACCAATCAAATTAAAAGTCACATGAACAGTCAAACTTTACAATCAGATGTTCAAGACCAAGCCTCTTATTAACAAAAGACAAGATAACGTGCATAAAAATTTTATTACTAAGTGATTCTCATATAAATTTAGACCTTTATAACCAAAATTGAGTTTTTTAAGTAGCGTCTGTGGGTAACAGAAACTATTCTTACATAACTTTTTCAAGCACACTACCGGTATGTAAGCGTAAGGGGGAAAAAAATGGTCCATTCCAGCAAGACAGGCAAGAGTGCAATAAAACTTTATGACATAACCCACTTTTGTCTACTGACTTGGACCCTAGAATTTTTTCGTGTACTAGGTTAAGCCTAGCAGTTGACCAGGTAACATCATTTTTGTCATATGACTTTCAAGGTCGCTATATGTTTAGGCGTCTTACAGAAAAAGTCTGAAAAGGGAAGTGGTGTCCGGATGGTTGACCTCCTTCTCCCTAACCATACGCAGACATGATCTCACTCTGCACCTATATATAGGGTATATGAGACTTTTTTTTTATTTTCCCAGTTTGAATGACGATTGAAAATTCATGAAAATTTCAGAGCGAAAAATTGTGAGCCTACTGACGGTATTTAGCTATATTAATCGCTTCGGTGCTTTACTCTTTCATGGGCTGAACCATTTCACAAGTCCCTTTCTTTAAGATGATTGGGTACTTTACTTTTATATTTTACATTTGAACTTGCTTTGATTTTTGCTGTTGATGGTTCGTCAACTTATACTTTCACTTTTCTTGTTATGTGTAAGTTTGTCTCTTTTTTGGCCCTAATCCGTGCTTAAATGTCTTACTGCTCTACCACAGATTTCAATTTCCCTTGTAGATCTAGTGAAGTTGTGTTATTTTCTTTGAAAGTTAGCCTAAGCCTACTTTGCATAGGCCGCCTACTCATGCGTTGCATTTGCAAGAATGAAGTAGCACATAATAGATACAGCAGATATTCCAGCACACATGTAGGGGTTTAGGGAGAAATAGAAATGAGGTATTTTTTTTAATTCTTCTCTCACTTTGTGGTTGATGTTCAGTAGGCTAATCAAACACAAACTCAGCTATAACGTCTAGGACTAGCAGGATGCGTAGGATCTACCTCGCTTACGAATTAGGCCTATGAATCAAACAAAAGCAGTTTACGCTAAGAAAAATTCACTGGAATACATCCAAAAATGTTTGAGGTCTCAATAAACAGTGGTTTTGATAACCCTAGGTGAACTTTCAACGACATCTCCACGATAAGTTACTCCGCGCTGCGATCGATAAAGCTATTTTACACTGATGTGAATACATGTATGTACATTCACAACACATACTGTATTAACGTTGCACTCTAGCACGAAATGCACAGTGTAAGTACGGAGAAACTTTTCGCAGTTTCTTTGGTCGAGAGCCTGGCCATATCAGGCTAGCTTCAGTAAGCTTAGGCAAATCTGCTAAAATTGGATTGGGGTGGGGCTTAGTGCTCCAAATTGGATTTTTTACTACGAAAACGAGGGTACAACGCCTTGACTGATTGAAAATAAAGAAACATGTTTTTAAACGTTTGGAATAAAATCTATCGATTAGATATTGTATTCGGCTTTTAATTTTATATCTCAATGCCGCCATAAACATACACCGATATTTAACACAAAAATAATAAAAATAGTAAATAACGTACCTTCTTCGGGACGATACCATATAAAAACCTTTGATATATAATGCGGACTAGACAGGGTTACAAATGACTCTAGTCAAAAGGACGTAATGTGTGCCAACGTGATCAATATAGTAAAAGTGATGTTGTTCTAGTCATGTCTTATCTATATATGAACTCTATCACTCCACGCATGAATCCTTTTCAGGAAGCTACCAAACCTAGACTGCGAATGTAATTTATTTGTAGTGTTTGTATAAAATTCATAAACAATCTTCCCCTGTGTGAAATTTCGAGGAGTTTCATAGAGCCAGAATCTTGATTTATGGCTTGATTGCTGAAACATAGTACTTGTATTGGTGCTTTATTCCCTTCGCTCATGAACATTTACGGTTATTATCATGAATCGTGGGGGCGGGCGACCGGAACTTTACTTGAGGTTGTGTAGTAATCCGCATGTCAGCCGACTGTGTGGTTAACGGATCTATTGTTTCTGCAAGGGTACAAATCTTGTGTCAACCTGCGCAGAAAACCTGAAGGACGATTCCAGAGACGTAGCCTGTGAGGCTACGTAATTACTCCAGTAACTGCAGTAATTACTGCAGCACGTCACTGTTTCTCATGGTGTTGGCGCTCTTCAACATTAAAGCAAGCAAATTCAAAATGTCACAGAAATTTAGTATGGAGCATACAGCAATTTATGTTAGCTATTGGATTACACGATTACAATAAGCCAGACTGGTAATGAATAGTATCCCACCTAGAACGGGATGTCTGCGGCCAACATCAAATGAACTATGTGATATCAGATACTGTAACTCACCCATGAAATGCTAGTAAGTTATTGGTCAGCAGGAAAGCACCTATTCTGACATTGCATACACCAAGTGAATGTAGTGTAGCCTGCGACTAATGATTTGTATGATCAGTAAAAGGAACTGACATTCTCATTGCAAAACAAACGCTCATTTCACGCTAGTCGATACATCTAAACATGGTTCAATCGAGCAAGTAATACTTCATGCCTGTAATGGATTTGTATAGCATCAGACCCTCGCATATAGCTTTACAAACTGATGAAGATATTCTGAATGTTATGTGGCAATCTTGAGACTATCACATAAGGGCTTCACCTATATGAGGGTGAATGACCACATAAAGTTTGCACTTTTGTCCATAATAGTGTTCCATAACAGAGCTCAACATGGAGAAAACATTGTCTTTCTATCTGTGATTGCCAAAACTCACTTCTTTTCAACAGTTATGTACTCTTGGAGACTGGCACTACTTCTCACGTTTCAAGTAGCAAATTAACAAACTTTTGGGGATAGTTTTATGTGCAAATTAGCTAGTGAATAGCTTTGTCTCATACATATCAACATTGCGATATTATGCAATGGGCCTTCAAACGGTGACAGAGCAATGTGTCTTTGGCCCCCTTGTCTAACTTTGACCCACCCTGCATTCCATTCATACATTCATCAGCTACTTTCACGATACCTAAATAAATTGCGACCCACCACATTGCGTGGGACAGAAACATGAAAAGGTGTTTTTCTTTTGTTTTAAAATTACAACATGGTGAGTAACTAATCACTCTGCACTGACTTGACCAACGTTTTGTAACTGAAAAAGTCAGTGATCAGTTATGAAATTGCCCACACAGCCAGAAGTATTATAAACAACGCAAAGGAAGCGTGAAGCTGTATGTACGGTAGAAGGTAGCAGTGCAAGTGGCTGACTACTAGGCAACATAGCTGACATGTATGACCGCTGTGTTAGTCATGCTTACAGGGAAATAAGGTGTTTATTTTACAGAAAACAATCATATTTTTGAAACCAATGTTTGTGGACATGGAATAATAAATTAATCACTCAAAATAAGAAAGAAATAAGAAAAGACAAGCAATTTATTGCTCAACAATAATTTGTTCACCCAAACTTTCCAAAATTCAAATGCTGCATTTTTTTCCCGTTACTCATACCATACACAGTTTTTTTATTAGTTGATGCTTTTGCAGATGTTTTTCAATAGGATTGAATGGTTTAACGATGATTAAAGCTACAGTATTTTCTGCCATGTTGGTGTTTTAAAACGCCCTACAGTATTTTCCCTTGAATGCAATATATTGTATAATGCACACATGCTGCAAAGGCTACCAAGGTGGATGTATTGTATGTATTTCAATTATACTGCTGACTTGCTGGTTGCCTGTGCAGTGCTGTTATTGATAATGAAACTACCCTGTACTGTAAAGTGCGACAACCAGAAGGTGAAAACGTGAAACAATCATTGCCCTGGAGTGCAAAATTATAGTATTTTTCTCAAGTTGTGTTGGATATTGTGAACAGTTATAAACTAGATTTCTCATCCGTCTCAAATTATGACCAAGAAATATTTGCGTGATGTAATTTGATTGTGCATATTGCAACCATTCCATCTATGGAAGTAAGAACTTTCAAAGTCTGTACATTTATTTTTGCACCTGATAAGGGAGAAGTGATTCTCCCAAAGTGCTTCTGACAACAGTGTATGTGTTGCTTTTGCTCTTTTATTTATGGTTTCACAAATCTTAAGTTCCAAGTGTTCAAACATTTCACCACAGTAAGTACATTGTAGTTGTATCATGCATAAGTTTGACATGTTGATATTCGCTCACCTTTTCTTTTATCCAGACTGACCAAACATAAGGAAGAAGCTCCATCGTTCTGCCTCCTGGTTTAATCCGCATCAGCACCGTCGCGATGGAGCCAGGGGTTCTGCTGATCACAGCAAACCTTGGGACGCTCTTTGAGAAGGTACGGTATTGAGCAAATTATCAAGCAAATGACCTTATATGATCACATGATCTCACATGAGATAACTGCACAAGTGTGTGTCTTGCATACTGCAAGCCTATTCCTGTACTGTAGGACTGCTGTAGTGGTGGAGTCATCACAATAGATTTGTCGTGCCGCATTGACCGATGTGGATGTGAGCTACATTACGGTTGAGTAACTGGTAATTAATACAATACAAGTCTGTTCTCCACAGTCTGCGATTACAAAACATTGGCATAATTTCAGGAGGGGACACAAGGACAGTGATCCATAAAGGATGAAATATTTAAGTTTTCACCCAAAAATGAGGTCATAAAAAACCTTGTCTGTTTGCAACAATTGGAAGAATGAATGCATTCATGAATACTGACAGTCTCTGATGCAAGCACAAAGTTGAGTTAGAGTGGCTTAATTTCCAATAGGGATGGCTCTTGTTTAAGTGATCCACTGCCGTATCAGGGTCCTTGCCAAGGCACTGTAACCAGGTGTTGTGCCCAGTTTTGAATTTTCATTTACCCTCTCTGCACTTGGTTTGAAAAATAGAATGCCTGGCATGGGAACAGAATGAAGAACTACATAGATTTACCTGAATGAATAATAATAATCCATACAACTGAGCACAAAAGAAAATTGTAAAGCGAAAGTTTTTCTAAGGATTGGTCGTAGCAGTGTGTGTACGGTAGGCCCTGTGTACTGTACACACACGCTAGACTTCCGGACTGTATTACCAATTGATGCTTCCAACCTTGGATTATTGTCAAGCTTTTGACACAGATTGAACACTTGCTGCCTTGAATTTACATGAACTTGAAGTCTTTGCACATGAAGCTCCTAAAATCACCAAGATTTCATGGATCCCAGCCAAGCTAATGTCCCCGGACTCCGCAAGTCACCCTAGGGCATACCCCTCACTGGACCTCAAGCCACAGTGGGGAATGCTCACAATGATGCTGTTTGGCATGGATTAGGTCGATCCTCTTTGTTTGAGGACAAAGCTGACATCAGTAGAAATTGGAAAATGACTAAAAGTTCTGCAGTTATTTCTCAGGAAAATCTGCCAAATGTTGCAAATACAGTATCTGCACATTAATTTTGGCTGTGACACCATAAAGAGAGATACTGCAGGCCTTGTCAAGCATGCATCTTGTGGGGTGTTAATTCAGTGAATTTAGTGATTTTGCAAGTTGCCTGTTTGCAAATGAGCTATAATGTACAGTAATAAAACTGAGCTTTAAACAATCTTGTGATGTCATTGCACTGTATGTATGTCTGACTTAAAATTTCTCCAAAATCGTGTACGTGCACTTTGCACAATATTCAAACAGTGCAGCACTTCATGTGCCTCTGGAAGCAAGCATCAATTAGTTTTATCAAGGTACTTCACCAAACACTGTTTGTGACAAAATTTAAGCACTGGTAGTCAAAATTCAGGGCTCACAGCCTGACAGTGAGTGCATATATACCCAGTAAGGGAATTTCCTCTTATTGCCCAGAATGACAGTATGACCACTTTCCGGTGTCCAGGGATGCAAACATTCCATTCTAGAGATACAGTAGGCCCAGATGAATGTTCTGTGTATTCTCAACTTAGATACAGGACTGTAAATTTGGGCACTTTGAAGCCCTTTATCTGCATTATTACATATTTTGTCTACATGTGCAATACATCACTTTTTTGCAGTGCTAGTGTAAATATTCAGTGTACAGTACAACAAATTCAAGGCACAGTGCATCATTTTCAGGCTAAAGAAGTGTAACAGTCAGCATATATTGGTGCAACATTTGATCTGCAGTAAACTGTGGCCTCCATGTGTCGAATGCCATACTGGGTACACCATGCATGGAGAGTAACACAGGGTAATAACCCTGTTGCACAAGACGCAGAGTGTTCCAGAGCTATTACAGTAACTGTACAATGCATTGTATGTCACCTCTGAATACAGAACTCAACCCCATTAATATGAAAATGAAAGAACGAAAATAAACATTTGCATTATTAAAAAAGGGGGACAGAGGAATATTGACTGCCTGTGTTTCACTTTTGACTCTGTAGTAAAAATATTTTAAACCTTACAGTAGGTTTTTATACATAAATAACTTCAGAATATTTTTGTTCATATCTTTTGCTTGAAACCTACATAATCATGGTAGGTACACTAGGTGAAGACTCTGAAAAGTGATCCAGGTACTTCCAGATCCTTTAGGGAATATCACACACACTTGCATTGGCAGTATTAGTTGTATTAAGTTTCTGTGATGTAGATGTTGCATGCCCTCAGATGTATAGTAGTATTCACAGGTCTTCAACGTGTGCAATATTGTACATTGTTATGATTGCTCAATAGTATGTGTGACTTTACTGTGGTGTGCTTAAATGCAGACTGTAATCGCTGTCTTGCAGTTTCCAGTGGTCCTTTTCTACCGAGCCAACTGCCGGCTGCAACAATTGTGACCCACCCACAGACCACTGAGTGTGTACAGTAATGCACGTGTATGTAGCACTGAAATAAAATAAACTGGTGGACATCTACAGTACTCTATAGCATCAGTCTCCTCAATACGTATTATGCAGTAAGTACTTTTTTTCACCAGGACAGTATAAGATTTGTCACATGCCGGACAGATTTGGAAATGACAGAGTTCATATCCTTATTTTTAGGATGAGGTCAAGGGGTCCTTATCGTTGGATGGTCTGTATATTTGATGAATGGATCTTATGAGCAGTATGCCTGGCTGTCAGTGCAATGTGTCATACAGTAGTCAGTACTGCTTAGGAATACAGGATAAATTCATCTTGTTTGTGTGTTTGCTAGCATTCGGTTGTGCTATGCTGGTACTTGGCTATATATGATAAAGTACACTTATCGTACATGCTTGCTTAGGTCTAATATATTTTACGTTATCTATTGTGCACATGGCAATTAGGCCTTCTAACTGTAAAGTTGTGTGATTAAGAGGTGTACAGAACAGAAAACAGAATTAGTCAAAATATTAACGTGAAATTGATGGTATATAACCTGTACAGGCCTAAAGTGAACGCAGCAGATGTTACAGTGCAGAAAGTATTAAGTATTAACCATACACTACACTGTACATTGAATAATACAGTGGGTATAGCATTAGCATGTGTCTGCAGGATGAACTAACCATGGCTGTTGTGTAGAGTAGTGGGCACTAGGCCTTCATGCAGGGGACAACCCATGAGACCGAAGGTCCATGAGACCGAAGGTTCATGAGACCGGAAATCAAAAATTGGTTCACGAGACAAGGCTTGCAAGACCAGAAAAAAAAAAAAAGGTAAACGAGAAAAAAAAAAGTAAGAAATCCTTTGTTACTGCCTGGCTATGCTTGAAGTCAGAGAGATGCACTTCCCTGGTGAAGTAATGCTAGCACTGGGCTATTAACAATACAGTACCTTCCTTTTTCATGGTGCATTGCCCTCGTTGGATTGGCTCAATAAAACCGAGCTAGGTCATAGATGCCACCGTGGTAGAATTAGTTTCGAGGACGATTTGAGCACGGGTCAAATCTATGCATGCATCAGTGAGGCAAGGGGTAACTACTGTATAGTCACTCATGAATACCCACACCAGGAAGTTTTGGGGAACTTATTATGTTGATTAAATATGAATAGAAATAATTTAATTTTAGTTTTAGTACTTTAATTTTCACAAATTGCTCAACTTTGGTTAAATGCTCGAACTCACCCTATTTACACCCATTTTTTTATTTTTTATTTTTTATGATCATCATTGACGATCTGGCACACAGAGTTTTCAGGCATGATTATGTCAACAGTTATGTAACGGTCCTTGTCTTGCCAAAAGGGCCATAGCTAGGGTTCAGATGCGATTATTCCTTCGGTCTCGTGGACCTTCGTTCTAGTGGACCTTCCTACTCATGATCTGAAATTGACATGCATGGTACAGAACTTCAGTGGTGAAAGTTGGATGAACACTTAACAGTGGCTGTACAGTAGGATGAATGGATCTTACAGCCTACTGTACGTACTCTGAATCAGAAGTGATACTAAGCACTTGAAGTACATGCACCACAATGGAAGTATTGTGCAAGAATGCAAAAGTACTATGTTGCAGGTTGAACTGATAGTGAGTTCGTAGGAACGCATCTATAATGTTTGTGCTTCCTGATGTGTTACAGTTCAAACTTCAATGAACAATCGCTACCTTTGTATGTATTGTACAAATGCTGGACGTAACAATGGATTATTTACTGTAAGGTACATGATATGTGAAAGAACAGAGATTATAGTTTCTAGGAAATTGTGGTGGAAAGGGTCAAAAAAGGAAAAAGGATTCAGCTCAGAAGAGAAGGATGCATGCAATTTTTACTAAATTTCCACCATAGAACTGCGTTCCTATATGTGCGGCTACCGTGCAAGATTGTCTTCTCTTTTTTCCCCTTTTTTTTCTTCGCTGAAGCCTTGTCCCTGCAGTCTTTTGTGTGAGTTACAGTGGTACTATAAGTGATGCCTGCGGTGATGCCTCAATACAGTGAATGTCAGTTTGTACCTGCATTACGAGGAATCACTTTTCTAAATTATGCTCAGTCTCTGAAGGATTGGTCCAAAAATGCAATCAGTATTCGTATGGTAACTGGTGACGGTTGAACCCCGTCACCTTTTTTTTTTTTCGGAATGTTTCTTGTTTCGAGGTATCTACTTCACTCCTCACTTACCTGTCTCAGTACAACAAATGCACTCCTATCTACCGTGCCAAGAGCACTGGTAACCTTTGACACTGTCCCTGGTGCCGTCCAGCCTACAGTAATACTGGACTAGTGCTGCCTCTTCCCATTCTGCCATCCCAGTGTGCCTAGAGTTTGGAGGTTTGAGGTTTTGATTTTGATGAAGTGGTAGCCACAAATTTTTGCAATGATTCTGAAAGTTGTTTCCGACTTCATTCACTGAGTATTATTCATGGTAGGTCACTGAGAGTACTCTGAAAACTTCAATTTTGCGCTGTACCCATCAATTTGTCCTCTTCACCATGTAAAGAACATGAAGTACCGTATGACTGTGGAGAGTGCTCTACTTGAGTTTGAATGGTTTCGTGGGTCTCCACTATGATTTTGAAAGTTCTCTGTTTCTTCAAAAGTTCAATGTGATTTGCGTGGCATTTGTGCACGGTGTGCATTTTCTTGAAATTCTTTCCTTAATAAAACGTCAGACGTGTAACATTTGTAAACTGATAACCTTATTCACACTGCAGATATACTGCATGCGCGGGACAGTTCTTACTGTACCTGCTGCTACCACACAGTTTGTAATGTATTGTTATCTTCCTCGTATGGTAGGCTGTGCTGGACACATTTCATGTAGCTTTCAACACTTTGCAAAATTGATGAAAGGCCAAACAATGACACAGAATTGTAATTATCCTAGTACACTGTATGCATTGGGGGAGTTTGCATGTGTGACTACAGTTGTTTGGTAAATGTTCATGTACGTTACTAGTCGGCTTCCTCATGTTGTTTCGCATTGTTGCAAGGTACCTGTGCAACATTCTTGCATTTAGCCATGACTTGTGCTAGGCTATGATATGCTAGTAAAGAACTTGAAATGGTAGTAAAGAATGTCCGATGGAAATTTATCCGGGAACCTGTTAGCCATCTTGTACCCTGACTTTTTTGTCCAGCTTTGTACATTGCCCTAGTGACAGACTAATGTGTTTCCTTTGTGGGATTCACATGCATCCTGAAGATGTCAAACTTCTTATTTTCGCTCAGTGTTTGTCATTCACTGCCATTTTCCCCCTTATATGAAATAATCCTTGCCTCTCTGCTGGAGGGTGTGTGGACGACTTTGTCATTGACATTGCACAGAAGTGAAGTTGAGTTTATGAGTTTGTTGTGTTGCAGATGTTGTGAAACCAAATAAGTCCTTTCATTTAGCCTAGAGGAAGCCAACAGTACCTTTTGCATGGACCTGGAATTTTTTTGCAAATTTTTTTTCACTGAGATGCACATTTCAAAAACGTAATCTTAGCACCAAAAACAAACATAGTGTACAGTTTATCACTGTTTACCTTTACAACCAGACTGTTGATACATTCAGTGATGTGGAAACTTGTACACATCTATTTGATGTGCCATGCTGTTTGTAGACAAAGTGATGGCCATGCTTTGTGCACTGAGGCAATTTTCAAGTTTGCTCATACTGTCTGAATGCTGCGAAAATTTCAGAATGGGAAGTATGTTATTGGACAGTGGAAAAGCATTTTTTAGACTGTTAGCATTGAAGGTTTTCCCATCTTTTTTTCTTATTTTTTATTCTTTCTTGAAACCATTCAAACCATTGTGCTGTTTCAAGTGCTTGGTGAAATCTTTGCACTTATGTAGTGGACTGCTTGTGAATAATATGGATGGGAATGTAGTTTTTGAAGCATTTTTCACAATTGACAGATTTATGTCACAGAATATTACTGCATTTGAAAAAAAAAAAAAACAGTCCTAGTATTTACTAAAGAAGTTATTTCTTGCAATTAAAAAGTGAGAAGTGACTCGGTCACTCATCTGTTTAGCTCATGTGAGGAAATAAGAATTCATTCATTATTCATTCGTTCATTCATTCATTCATTCATTCAAAAAAAAAAAATGGATATTGCCAGCAATGATTTACAGCACTTTTCTGTGAACAGTCCAATGGTTGAAGTTTCTGATTTATTTCTAGCCTATGCTGAAATTCACCCTCGTCAACCTCTATCAGCGTTTACTGATCGACTCAGTTGAGAGTTAGTACCGCTGATTACGTGATAAACAAATTTTCTCACTGCAATGTACTGTCTTGACCTAATACTTGAGATGTCTTTATAGTAACGCTCTGACGGTTAGTAAAAAATTCGAAACGGGTTTTGGTGGCTGTGAAAACGGGTTTTTAAATCAAAACCGGTTTTTTCAAAATCTACGTTGATCATATGCATAATGCACTTGCCTCGACTGCAAATTATTTGAATTTAAGAATTCGCGCAACTGTTGGTCAAAAGTTAAACAAAAACTCAAGTTTTTCGACAAATTCTTCAACACACCAGCAATAAGTAGAAACTTTCCATTAAAAAAGTGTGGAATGCCTTATCGAAGTAAAATTTGAAATGGAGCAAAAATCATGATCGGTTAGTTACAGATTTTTTCCTTGTAGCCGGTTTTTCGGTTTCTCGAAAATTCCAAAAACCGAATCAAACAAAACCGGTTTTAAGTGGTTTAAAATCAAAACTCGTTTTCCGAACAGCCTTAGCAACATACCGTCTTGACCTTACATGAGATGTCTTACACTACTGTGGTGAAAGACGATGAAGAGAGATACGGTATCTGGCCTATTGCAAACAGGTTCATGCACAGAGAGAGATATATTGATCAGTTTGCACTTACTTGATTGCACTTAGCTTTGGAAACAAAATTTATTACTGGTGAGTTAGCAGAGGCAGAACCCATCAACACAGTTGGGTCATCCACCTGTTTATAATTGAGGCTTCCTAAGTGCTGTACCAGCGCAGTTTAGCTAGCAGAGCTTAGCACTCTCACTGTACGTACACAGGAACTGAAGTTGCCTACGGTGGGTAACATTAACTGGCATTCATTGTCGTTACACTCCACCTTGAGTTACTAAATAGTTCTGTCATACACAAGTATGGTGTATTGACCCCATGAATCGAACATTTCCCAACATCACCTCAGCTGGTAAAGCCAAAATTTGAGATATTTAACTATGTTTTATCAGAAACCAATTTGAATGAAACCCCTCAAAGCAATGTGTGGTCTTATGGACTTCTCTCTACAGTATGCAGTGTGCTGTACGTACACTGCTTCATGGTACAGTAGTTGATCTGTGTTCTCTTTAATACAGTGTTAATGTGTATACTGTATGTTGTGCTTAATTTAATCCCCTAAGATGTACCAGTTATCAATCAGTCAGAATCAAAATATTGTATCTTCTTTTAATATTGTTGATTGGAAGTATGTTATTATATTTAATGTACGAGAATTGTTGGCACTGTACTGAAGATCTGCAGATCTCTTGACACCATAATTATATATGCTGAGTCAGTACATATGCAACTCTCAAAATACAAATAATCCCACATGAAGTAACTACTCTTATAGTGCAGAAATCATGTGAGTGACTGTATAGTACATGTGTATATATACTGTACTCTCTGTCTTTAGAGCAAATTTTGCCAATTCCTCTCACTACTGTGCTGTATGTAACAAAAGATCATTCATTGATAGACTCTTATAAAGTAGCAATGCATAGTTTTACTTTTAAGTGGCTACATTTGCTTTCCATCTTTCAAATTTGTCCCTTATATTTTTTCTTTCATCAGCCACAAGAAATGCTTGAAGTATGGATGTCAAAGTTTTATGAGGTAAGCTAACTTTGCACCACAATCGCACATGCTTTCAATACTTACTGTATTTGGAAACACCCTACAGTAAACCAGGGCTGGGCAACCTTTTTGACTGAACGGGCCAGATATGAGGAGTGAAATGTATTCCATGCCGCATTTGACGAACGACCAGCTACTGATTTCAAACGAGGGCGGGCTAGGCCTTAGAGGGCGCGGTGTCAGAATTGACTTCAACAGCAGTTGAGCATAGGTCAAACTGATGTAATAGTGGGGCAAGGGGTAAGTATAGTCACTCGTGAATACCGACACCAGTGAGTTGTGGGGATTCTGAGGACTTTCAGGCTGTACAAATCTTAACTCACCAAAAACATAATCTCAGCCCTTGTTGATAAGTTGACCCTGATGATTTTTTTTTATCTTGAGACATCTCGCGGGCTGCAAGAAAATCTTTGCCGTGCCACATGGGACCTACGGACTATAGTTTGCCCACCGCCCTAAACTTGCCACCCAAAATTTAGAGCAGGCCCCTATATTGTGTTTCGAAATGAAATCTTCCGTTTGTGTCTCCTTAAATTCCGTTTTCGTTTTTTTTTTTATTTGTTTCTGTTTTTCCATTTTCATCTTTCCCATTTCTGCCAATTTCCATTTCAAACATAAATGGCAATTGCAAGTTACACTTGTGAGAATTGCTCCACATGTGTGCAATTTGCACACCGAGATAAAGAATACGTATACCCTGTGTAGTGTTACTGTAGGATGAAAACTACATCAGCGTACCAAAGGTTGGATCAAAAGAAATCATTCCATATTGCTTCAAAACTTAAATGCTTCACAAAATGTTGCATATTTCATGTAAACCAAACTTTATTACGTGCATTTTTTAAGTTAAAATGTACAGAAAGGTCACATTTGAAAAAATACAAAAGATCGCCCAAAGCCTTAGGAGAAATTACAGTAATTATATCCTAACGTAGTAAGATGCATACGGAATAGCCTAACCACCTCAGAGACTACGTGCATCTTTCATCGCCTGTGAAAGAACAGCCGGCTATTTGTAAGTTAAAGAATTCATGTTATTTTATAAACAGTCAAATGTATTCTACTGTTTTGCAGTCCCAGAGGCTTAAAATGTTGAGATTCAAGATTGAATTTGTAGGAATGCAGCTTCGTTAAGGCAACAGTAGCATTAACGTCAGTAACTTACCCGCCTCGAGTTTTCGAGGGCTAGGCATACTGTAGTCAGTGCTAGCACTTATGGCGAATGCTGGCTTGATTCAATCAGGTGTTTTAGCCAGCTGCAGCTGGTCTGTTGGGGTCGACTTTCGTATTATGCTTGCAAAGTGTTACGATAGTTTCTTTGGTATATCGATTGTAAAGTTTATGCCAGAAAATTAAAACTGTAAACCATGTACATTTCATTAATTTTAATTTTTTTTATGCCAAAATATCTTAGTGTATAAAGTTTCTCTAACATTGGTAAATTCTGTGAATTTCTGTCGTTTAAAAATTTAATTTCCGTTTATTTCCGCGATTTTCCACTATCGCAGAAAATCGATGGCCCTACAAGTTGTGAATTACACTGTGTTTTCAACATTGCAATCATTGCCAAAGTTTAATATGAAAAACTGCCGCTCATTTTTAGTTGGTGCACCAGCTGTACCAATACTGTACCAGCTGCCAAGCGGGTATTGATATTCTTATGTTCCATGTATTCATGTTTTATATGAAAACAGTCTGGCTGATCAGTGTTCTTTGTGTCAGCCATACATAAAGATGAAGACCAAACTGCTGTCAAAGCAGATTGGCTGCAGTTTTGTAGCGGTAATGGTACCTCTGGGCCACTGACATTCAGTTATTCAGAAGGCATTAGAACCATTGCCGACGCTGCGACACAAGGATTTTTGTATTCGTGTGGTAGTGTGCAATTGATTCCTGTCAAGAATTGGAGGATCATTAATTGGTTTATAGTCAGCCTCTGCAAATGAGCAATGCCAAATGATATGATATTGATCGTTACAAAGAAGAAAAAAGAGGGATGATGCCTAGCAAATCATGATGTAATGTAACTTGTGTACAAAGAAAATCAACATGTTCATTCAACGTTCTGAAGCTGACTCCACACTCGTAGTGATGAGCGATTTTGTGTACAAATAGTGTGTAGACAACAATACACATTTCACTCCCCTCACTATATCCTGACCTACAGTAGTTTTCATTTATCAGTATACATCATACCATCGTAAAAAAGAATTAACTTCGCACGTCACTTGCATGCCTTAGAATGGGAGAATGGGAAAGAGGAGTTATTGTGGTATATATTAGGTCAGTAGCAGTGTGAATTGTGAAAAGGTTACCAGTACTCTTGGTATGGTAGATAAAAATGCATTTGTCGTGATGAGGCAGGTAAGTCATTCATAATGAAAAAAACCAGGTGAGTTTTGAGATAATAACTAGCTGAACGGGGAAATATCCATGTTCTCTTTCAAATTCCATTATGTGATTGACCAATAAGGACACGTAACATGAATTACCATACTGTACTGTAGGTTACTGCTTCTTGTCAGGAGGAAAAGGTCCTTTGTGTCCTTGGTCCAATATGGTTCTTACTGTAGTTACCAAGGCATGTGTCTGTCAGCTGTACATTTGTCTTTGCAAACTGGTTGTAATTCTCAGTCTCTGTGATTATGTCCTGATTTACACCGAACTAAAACCATGAATAGGTCACTGTAATACAGGATGATTTGATGCACTTTAGCTGCACAGAATTTGTCATATAATCACGCCGTGATTAAAGAACACCCTTGATGTAGTGCAAAATAAAATTGGATGTTAAATCAATTTAACCAGAAGTCACCAGCAGTCTGTGTTTTCCTCTCTTTGTACAGTGTAGTGTATAAAGGTAGGTTTCTTGACAAAAATGGAAATTAATTTGAACTTGACATTGTGCATTGTCGCAGATGGTTTCGTAATTTTGCACTGTTACATTACCTCAACCTTCACACTGACTGAACTACAGTTTGGGCTAGCTGTATACACCAGTCTCACTGAGACAATGACTTCTGCAGGTTTTTCGTTGTTCTTGCAAATTGGAAAATGTGGTGAGAAAAAAAAAAATGATGTTGAGTATATGATTATGAATGAACAAGTGGAGGGGAAAGGGTGATAAGGTGGGGGGAGAGGAGCATACACACACTTACACAAAATGGTTGAAGAGGATGGTAGGCTCATATCAGATCTTTTTGCTTACCACATTTAAATCTAATTCTTTATCTTGTGATAGTGAATAATACCCTTGATGGTTTCCATAGTAAGTTTGCATGTACATGTATGTGAGTGACTTGAAAATTCTTGATTTCTACAATTGGGTCAAAACTATTTGTCGTTTCTGCAGGTACTACTTGCTTCTTCAAGTTCTTGATGCTACTACCATCAAACGCAACTTTGCATGCAAAATTTTCAGGTTTTCAAATTTCCAGTTGGTCAAGTTACTGTATTAATTTTCAAGGGTAGCTCTGGCAAATGCACATATCACTGGTTCTGTAAGCCTGTGTTGGTCAAGCCTCCACAAAAATAACAACCTAAATGCTGAGGTAACTGCAGACTGAGATAACTGTAAACTGAGGTTTTCCCAAGAACACCTGTAAACCACATTTCAAATGTAGAGATTTTTTAAACCTCCTATGTCATCACAAAAAGGGGTTTTTAAAGTAGGAAGGTGTGGATGTTTTTTTTTATCTAGCCTTTTTTTTCTTTTTCCTTACCCGCTTAATAACCTTTATTATCTGTGGAAATCTTAATTTTGCTAAATTATGCCAAGGCCTAACCACATTCCTGACAATGATACCTTCCAGATATGTACAATACAATGACAATAAGTATTGATCTTGGTTTAAATGAGAAGAACATTGCACAGTGCATAAATGCATAATAGTGCTTTTCACTTAGATTTGGCATTTTCACAATGGAGCGAAGCCTGAATCCGTGAGACGCTTGGTAAGCAAGGGTTGGCAACTCTGTGTAAACTGTTCAAAAGTTGCTATGGTGATCACTGTGCAAGTACTGTATCCTGAATGTTAATAAATATGTTCTAAAGCTACTGTGTAGAGTGTGACAAGGTATGTATTCAATTTTTAAATTATGTACATAATTTGAGGAGCCAGATGAAGGAAGCAAATGTGTCAAGTCAGAATTGAATGAAATGGACAAGATTGTCTGTATTCTGCGAGGAAATTAATTAGTCATGGCTTTTACATCTGCACAGTGCAAGTACAGTTATTGTCAGCTTCTGTCAAGGGGTTGGTACACTCACTTTCACCTACATTTTGAATCATATAGTGAACTGCTCGTCCATACAGTACATTTAATGCTAGTGTGTATCATCGCGGCTTTGAAGGGAAATACAGCATTTATTATGCTCCGACACGGCATACAAAGAAAAAGCTGTAGTCATTGTTAAACCGTTCAGTCTCATCAATAGACACCTTCAACGGTCTCATCTTTCCTGAACATTGTGTGTAAGTTGAATTACCGAAGATGCATCGTTTGAATTTTTGAAAGTTTGGATGAACAAATTATCCATGAGCAACAAATAACTGAATGTCTATCTGTGAGAAACTAATTTCTTGAAAAGAAGAGCACAGTCCTGCTTTATGTGGAATAATCTATCATTCTGTGCCTACAAATCTGTGGTTGAAAAGTAGTATGATTCTTTTCTGTAAAACAAATGCCTTCATATTTCCCTTTACATGTACTGTAAATAACTTTATCAGTACAGTTGGTTGAACTAACTGATATGCAATAACTTATGTAGTTACGATGGAAAGAACAAACACCCTTCATACCACGCAATAGGTCATGTGTGATTGGTAAATTGTTATACATGTTGAAACATGACAGGTTGTTATCATACTGCACCAACAGAGTCTTGCACCGCTTTTTCACTATAATCTGGTCTCCAGCTTGCGATCTGATCCGGATCAGATCCCCGCTCGAGATCAGTGGTTAAGCTTTCACACAAGGTCCTCCACAGTGACACAGACCCCGAGCAAGGGATCACTACACAGGAGGTTACGTATGTGACTGACTGTAATGGTGATTATGACGGTGATCAGATGTAACACATTTGTGCACCCTTCCTGCCAATTGCAGGAAAATATAATATGCACAGTCTATGCACATGTTAGTTGCACTATATATAGTTCACTCATATTGTAACAAACCCAAATTTAGCCTATTTGCTTGTAGATTAATGGTGATTAATGGAGAAAATCTCATTTCCTTGCAATGTGTCACAGTGATATGGAGTCATTTGCTTTTGATTTTTTTACAACGTCTGGTACTACCGGGGACTCTCACTCACAGGTGTTCAATGGCCGTAACGTTTCTAACTTACTGCCGGTGTGCTCCTGTTAGTTATCCGGTGAGTTATGGTAATTGTAACGTTAGTACTTTTAGGGCCTAGGTAACGTTGCGTTACAGTTTTACTGTCTTCAGATTTCTCGAAAACGGGAACTTTTCAGTGATGGTACGGATCACAAAAAGAATACTATGGTGCAGATTCTGTTCAGCTTGAAAATTCCACCTCAATTAAAAATAGCAAATTTACAAGAACAACCAGCACTCGCTTAGAAGTGTAATAATTATGGCTTCACCCGTACTGTAGTGTTGATAGCGATGAAGCTGTGCTGAATACTAGCTGTAGTCTGGTGATACTGTACTGTGGACGCACCCACAGCCCACGACACATAGCAACATAGTGTATACATGTGTGCCCGACTATTGCAGTCTCACAGGAAATACAAGGATGTGATGTCAAAAGTCAGCTTTATCTCAGGTCCTCGTGATCCTCCAAGCTTTCACACACGCAATTTTGAACCACTGCTCAAGATCTGATCTGCCCTGTGGGTGGATCATCATCTCTGCATCTGGTCTTGAGTGCGAGTGCTTTCACACTACAAAGTTGATCTGGAGTTGGATCAGATCAGGTTCTGACTCACCGCTCCAGATCCAGTGAGAAATCAGTCTTGGAGAGTATAGTCAGTCTTACTGTATGGATGGCTGATACACAAAGGACACATTTATTTACTGTACCTTCTAGTGTGAACACTATGCCAACTTGACTACAGTAGTACAGTGGAGTTCAGTACAAAGAGCCTTACCTATCTTTACAGTCTTTACTGTAAGACTACCATGAAACAGTCTTCAAGAATCAGTGGTACGTGGCATGGCTAGGGAGAGGGTTGGGGAGCAGGCAATTGTCTTTAGGGTTTGCTCCACATGAGTGAAAGGATGCCTGTGGAGCCTACTAAGTTATTTCCGGTGATCTTTTTTCATCTGAACATTTTCTGGTACAGTATGCTTCACGCCAACTGATGATGGTGTTCTGTTTTGAATAGTTTTCTCAAAATTTTTAATGAGCTTTTTGGATCGTTGACACTAGCATAAGTTGTCTTGTAGACGTTGTAGTGGCAGTTGTTAAGATTACATTACTCAGAAGTTGTTGAGTCACAATCCTATGAAGTGTTGTAGTGGCAGTTTTGCTTTTTTTTTTGTAGGCAACCAGTTTCTTTATAGTACAGTAACTGACCAATCCAGTATTGCACTACACGTAGTCTATTGAATTACAGTGCAGTTGCCATAGATACCGATGTTGTTTCAGGTTGCCCTTTGCTCATGTACAGTAAAGTGTACATTGTATTGAATGAGCACAGGTTAGCTACATACTGTATAAGTTTCACTTACTGTGTGTTTATTTTTACTTGTTCTCTGTAAACACGTGAGAAACGTCATTGACTTCCAGGTGTCACAGTTAAATGTGAAAAGTCATATTGGCAGTTTTCACATGGCCACTGTCAGCAGCTGTTGTATACATGCTGCCTTGTGCAGCACTTACTTTGCATTAATGTGTATGCAACATGGAACATAAAGAAGTGTCACATTTTTAATAAGACACCTGGGAGTAACTATTATTTTACTGCTACAAAGAGTAAGTAAAAAACTGGCTAATGTTATGTTTTTCATCATTAGCAATATTCCCTTATCTCATGGAAGAAGTTCTCCCTCTTATAACCTGAATCTTTGAAATTAAATAAATCAGTTATCTAAAAAAAAGTATGTGACATATATCAGCATCAATGAATGAAGTTCATACTCTGGATAATTTCAGTAATGTCTTCTCTCCTTTGTTTTTCTTACAGACCATTGAAAAATTTAATCCCTCCTTCATTGCCCTCCATTGTCAAGAGGTCGGTGGTAAACAGTTCAAGAAGTGCATGAAAGAGGTGTCAAAATTCCTTTCGTAAGTCATACAGTTGCAAAACCACTTCACCCTATCGCATGTTTCTTGGAAGAAGTCTTCAGATGTTTATATAGAACGGTACTGTAACTCACAGGAGTTGTGTAAGCTTAAATGTTGCATAATTTATTGAAAAATATAAACTAACTGTAATCAGTTTCTGTAATCAGTTTTACCCTGGTGCATTCAGTAAAATCAGAGTGAAAAAGGAAGAAACCAGGCACACTTTTTCTTGTTTAAATCAGACAGTTTTAAACAATAACTTTTAAAATGCTATGGTTCAAAGCTTATCTTTTTGACAACACAATTGAGGGCTTTGCTTCTTGAGGCTTCTCAGATTTGTTTATTTCACTCAGAGCTCATAACTGTACTTCATTTGAAGACTACATTTTAGAACAGTATGTGCTTTCTGTGATACATTCCATACAGTGAATGTCTCATTATGCCTACACATCCTTGCTGCTCTATCTTTTTTAATAGCGTTATACTCTCCGGGGAGAAGTTTCGAAGGCGTCATATACTGTACCTGTATAGGACAGCAGGAATTACTTATTCATCATTATTTCTGTAGATCACATATATGTTCACTGACTGCATGATGAGGTGATAAAAAATGTATTTTGTATATATATACCTAAAGTAATGCCCATTTCACCTTTATGCTACGGTACAATGCAACATGACAATATCCAGTGTAGCTCTGACATTGTAAAAGAGTGTATGGTAATAAAATCTGCAGCAATTCACAGTGACACAGGGACACTGTGGCATTTGTTTGGCACTAAGTATCTGTACGTTAATGCAGTCTGTATTCTCTTACGAGTTGACAAAATGTCCACATTATTTGGGTGGTACAGTACAATTCACCAGTTACCCCAACCTTAACTTAATATATATCCCCAAGACCTCTGTACTGTATGTACCACATGGTGGTTACCACACTGCAGCATGTGAAGAGTAAAAGTGTTCCAAGGGGGGCAGAGACATTTTTGGAATTTAAAGGCAAGCTTGTGAAGAAGTTTTTCTTATTCTAAATTACCTCTCTGAATAGACAGTTTTACATCACAATTGCAAGATATGATTTGAATTCTTGTTTCCATGACTTTATTGACTTTACTGAATGTTCACATTGTCTTTTGTGCAGGCACACAGCCATAGGGAGGCATATTCCCCCCCCCCCCCATAAAAAAATAAAAAACTTTTCAACAAAAGGTCCAGCTTTTCTGGAATACAAGTAGGAAGAAAAGGTGGAAATCTCTCACAACATAGGGACCCTTGAAAAGGGCAAAAATGTGTCAAATCCCTTAGACCCCTCTTCCAGGCTAGCAAAACTCCAAATATTGATGTCTCCCCCCCCCCCAAAGGTTGGTTAGTCTGGCTACGGGCCTGCTTTTATGGCATGCGCTATACACTATGGTATCATTGCAACCACTCATTTCAACGTATATGCACAGTTCTGTTTGTGTGTACAGTACAAGCTACGCAACAGTTCTCGTAAACAAAGTAATGAGATACCACTACTACTTAATGATTACTTGAAACATTTAAGGTTGTACACTTCATACTGTACAGTACAGTATGTGTATTTCCTGATTACGGTGTGCACAACCACGTTGTGCAATGGACTGCATACCCAGGCAATGCAAAGTGCACTAGAACTCTCCCATGAAAACACAGTTTTTTTCCAAACTTAACGCACTGTGGAAATGGTGTCACTAATGGTATGTTAGATTTTATAGTGTTTTTGGTAATCAAAATATGTACCAATGATTAATGCAGTTCGTTATGGACTCAGGTATTTGGAATTTGAGTTGAGAAGGGTTGTTACTGTAGCCCAAAGAGTTTGCACATGAACTTGCAAAAAGAACTCTGCAAACTAGAGCTTGATCATTGCAACAGTGATCAGTTTACTCTAAATGACTAAATTTCTACTGCGCTGATTGCATGCTGCCCGTACAGCCTTACTTAGGATCTGTCTAAGAACTTTCTCAGTTAGTCACAAAAATTCTTTGGAAATGGTGTGTTTGCCTAAGATCTGGGTAGTTTTCTGCAGTGACTTCTAATAGTTCATTTCTTTTCAGTTCAGAGAACTTCACAAACCAGATGTTGATCTACCCCACAGGATGCTGTAGTGAGTAAACATACACCGTTGCCCGCAACTACAAATGACTTATTGAGAATCTGCCATTACTGTGGGTTATCAATCACAGAAAGCTGGTCCGTTAGAAACCGAAAAGTGGGTTATTGAAAACCAAGACGTAACCAACACTTAATAATAAGTGGCAATTGAGCGATGATTTCTGTGCATGCAGTGAATGTTGTAAATGATATTGCTGGACTGACAGCTAGAGTTTACTTAGCCGGGAATAATTTGTCGTAGTTAAGCATCTCATTTTGCTACACAATATGGTCAAATTCCTACACACAGTTTTTGTTCATGCAACGTGTGGGCTTTCACAGATTTTGCAACAAAATACCCAAGAATCCCCAAAACTGCTATGCAAATTTTGACAACTGAATTATTCCCTCCTTAGAAATATAATCTATAGGACATGTGAACCCAGGCCAAGATTTTCGAAAGAAACAAAACTTCTGTGCAGGTGTGTGCATACAGTACAGTATGTTGAGGCCACACCAGTGGTGGCACAAGGATTTTAGATTAGTGGTGGCAAATGAAGAGCAAAAGAAACTGTTGGGTGGTGGCAAAAATTTTGTGTGACACGAAACTGAGTGGAAAATGCAACCTTAGCATGTGGGGTCCAAGGGCCCATCTGAGGGCCCCTGGTGGGATCCAGTGGGCAAAGCCCCCCAGAAGCTCTGAAATTTTAGCAAAGTGCGTCAATATACCCAAAGATTCCAAAGGATTGTAATTATTTGGGCTATTCCTCTCCTCTAAGTTTTGCATATTTCTGGGTGAAAAATTAAGTCTTAGAACAGAATACTTCTAACATGAAAACTTACATGGGGCAAAAGGTCTGACTGGGGGCATTTGCCCCATCCCCTCCTCCTTGGTGCTGCCACTGGACCACACACAATATTAGAAGTGGTAAGCAGGGATGATTTGTGTGGTACCGTCTGTGCATGTTACTATGGACATCAACTGATCGACACTAATATTCAAATGGATCTATGCAGGTTGCAGATTTTGTTTACTTGCAAGTGTGGGATTTTCAAAGAGGTCACTTAAGATGGAAAAATCAAAGGCTTTAAAGGAGGATACCGTGGGTAAAGATCTACAAGACTTTTTGCACATTCTTCTTCTAAAGTGGGTATAAACATGTATCTCAAAGAGATTTGCACATGGTACAAAATGATCTGCCAAGGACAAATTTAGTCAGACAGAGACCCAGTATCGTAGTTAGAGAAAACAAAAATTTTGTTCTTCAGTAAATTGACATCCCTGGCAATATTCATGGGCGTGTGTTTTATTCCTCTCCCTAGCTTGAACATGGACTTTTGTTTGGTCAAAGGTCAACAATTTATACCTCCACTCTGCAGGTAAACATCGATGACCTTTGACCTAACATGACGTATCTATGTAAGATGTATCATGTGCAACTATCTTCCTTCAAAAAAAATGCAAAATATGGAAGTTAGTTAGTATTCCCTGGTTCACTATGTACAGTAGTACTGTGCAGTGTACAGTTCTGCTATGGCAACATGATTTATTAATGTGATACAAATTCCATGCCAATGCCATGCATTGCTCAAGCCTGCCTGCATCGTATCCACACACTTAGGTATTGCACATATGCCGTCTCAATGAGGTGTTTAAAAAGATTTACGGTTGAGTTTCTCTGATGATGCCAGTTTCGCAACTTTTTGGCCTAGTTCACATGGAATAACACCCTCCTCTTCCTCCTTAGTGATCATGATTAATGGGAAACAGAGCTGCCCTGCATGGTCCCTGGAGTGTCTTAAAATCACAGCCGAGGAGAGCATTTTCCTGAATGGACAGTAATGCCTGTGAACCAGTGATACCATTTGTCACAAGCAAAGCTGTGCTGTAAAGAGCACTGCATACTAGTCGCATCTGTTGAAATCATTAAATCATGCTGTCAATAATTGATGGAGGTGGTTAGTTTGGCACTGGGTGTACTACAGTATACACACGCATACGCTCGTTCCCATGCAATTCCTCGAGGGTTATGCACTCGTTGTCCTACTGTATTGTCAACTCACATTGTACTTTATAAACCCCTTGCTCACACTGATGCACAGTCCTCACTCCGTGAATACTGAATACCAATACCTCGTGGGGATTTTATGATCTGTGATTGTTTTGGCAGTCCTGATGCATCCTGAGAGGATGGGGGATGAATACAGGAGGAAGCTGCCACTGTGAAGACTTTGATCATATGAGCTCACAAGGTGAACAGTAAATTCAGTAAATGTGTTATGAAATAACATAGACCTTCAGCCATTTTGCTCGTGTCGGCCATGCCCTTCTTCAAGCTTTTTTGGAGTCCTTCACATTCACCTTCACATTGCGGAGCTTATGGGAATTGATGTACAGTAGCCTAGGGATCAACAGATATTTGGATCAGATACAATGGGGTAACCAGCGGGGACCCTTGGCCAAATGTCTTGCCCTCCTCTTGCCCACAGCAGCAAAATGAAATTTGAAGGTAAAAAATCATCGGGCAAAATTTGTATGAGGCAAATATTTCCCAAACAGTCATTGAAAGTGCAGATTTTTAGTATTTGCATAGAAAAAGTCTGCTGACAATAGAGAAGTATCAATTTTTCATAGGACAGAATACATGCATGCAGCATGAATAATGACTACATAAATGATGATTATATGTTGTTATCCATAAATGAATCGTAAACCTATGAAATTCTGTTATCATCCCCTCTACACCTTTTTTTAGTGGAAATGTGAATTTTCCAGTCTGTGCTCTGATAATAATGAAAATGTTTGATGCAACTCACAATGCCAGAGGGACTGGGAAGTGCCATTTCCCACAATCTTAGAGGCATCTTTATCCAAACATTTTCTCTAAACTACACACTAACTGATGGTGGTGCTCTGCTTAGTTACTGTAGTGTCATCACTGCTTGCAGTCCCCACTTCAACCCTTTGTTCCCTTAGCCTCCCAAATGAAAATTCTGGTGTACGCCACTGATTAGACATCAGAGCAGGCGATGTTTGCAAGCATGTATATTGAAATTGAGCACCATTTGTCAATGTTTGCTGACATTCATCTACGGGAAAAAATATTTGCACTGGATGCTGTACCAATCCATGGTCCACGGTAGGAATTAAGAAATGCTCCACTAGGGCTATTTTCTATCTGAAAAGTTAAAATTTGTGGGCATGCGTGTGCATGGTTAAGGATAGGAAAGTATAAGGAATGATGTTATAAGGAGCCTTCAAGTCTGTTTGTAAAATTTTGTACAGACAAGCATTGATGGTGAAAAAATATCAGATCAGATATCAGCCGAGATTGTGATGCAAGCACCAGCCATGGGATCAGCAGCCAAAAACCACATGGGTTCACCCCAACTCATATACATCCCATGGGAAATCACACTGTTGCAGTAATAATTACAAGTCATACATGTAGATAGCAGAAATCTCAAAATGTTTGTTTCATCGTAGGAATTTGATAGATATTTGAAAATTACCTTTATTAATTCTATCAGAACATCTGAAAACACTGAAATTGGCTGAATGAACTTTAGAACGAGAGCAATATTTTTTTTACTTGCAATAAATTGGTTTATGTTTTGCTTGAATAAGGGACAGTTGTCTGGCAATTTATATTCAAACTACAGAAGTTGTGCATTCAAAAGAGCTGCAAATACTGTTCGATGACAAGGCTCTAATCCACTGTACAGAATGCATACTTTATGCTTTTATGATTATATTGTCCATTTTCATGTGTTGTTCAGCTTTGGACAATTATAATGCAGACAAAACAAGAAGCCATTATTGTAATGTAAAAGGCGATTGTTGCCACACTAGAAACTTGATGGTTTTTCACTTTACTGGGGCATTCCCGTGTAAGTCTTGAAGTCCACTGTACACTGTAGACCTGCAGTACTTCACTACACTGTTGGTACTTTATGTATTCAGTATTTGCTCATAGTGTATTCTGTTGGCACACATACAGATACAGTATGCACTTTGCATTGTATCAGATTTGTCACGTCAGCATTTTGGGGGAGTTATTCGCACGAAATGGTTTGAGTCAATCTGAATTTACCAATGCTTGGTTTTTTTTGTTTTTTTTTCTTGAGTGACAGTTAGTTTGCATATGGTTAAGTGCATTGAACTTTTACATCAAGGTTGTCAAGTCAGTAACTGTGTGCACTGGATACACAGATGATGCCTGTCTACCTAGCTATAGTGTACAGTATGTATTGAAAGCTACAGTAGCAATGTTAAGTGCTAACATCTGAGACCATAGTAGTTCCATGGTAGAAGAAATCTTGTGACAATTTGTTTGAATTTCTTTTAATCTTTTGTTATCATTTAGCATACAGTGTATCTATGCACTGTGTGTCTATACATATTACATTAGCTGTAAAGTTACTGCACATAAAGTTTATCCTGACGGCAATGTGTAAACCACCCCTTCATGTATCATACAGTGCAGTAGTTTTGTTGCACTTGTGTCAGTTATGATTAATTTTTCTCTTTTTCTTGTGCCTCAGTCGCAAAACGGCTAAGATGCAACTCATGGACTGCTTAGAAGAAAAGTTTTGTAAATTACAAAAATAGCTGCCAAAGGTTGCTAATTCAATTATGCTGTCACATATTAACTTAAAAGACTTACCTTTTCTCAATATCGAAAGCGTCTGATAGTCAATTTAAAATTAAGTAGAGACATAAACTTTTTGAGAGGGAGTTAGGGTGATTGCTGAGGTTAGTCCAACCACCCCGGGCATTATCGGGGACCAACTCAGATCAAAGATGGATTGATTGATTGGTTGATTGATTGATTGATTGATTGATTGGTTGGTTGATTGATTTGAATTAATTCAACAAAACAGTGCCAGAGGTTTTTTTGGTTTATTTTTATTAATCTGAGGAATATGTCAGGGCCATGCTACTGAAGGTTTTATGAGCAATGTAGAAGACGTATTGATGAAAATTTCGTAAGAAAGAAGTATAGTCCAAGTATAAGAGATACTGGATAGGCTTCTTACTGAGAGTAACATTAATAGTTTGCATGCTTACAGTCTGTGGTACTGTACGTGCATGTCAGTGCTATTGTCACATGTGAAAGTGCAACTTTCGCAGAGGTACTGTCAATGCCGTATCAAACGATTACAAAAATGTGCCATTTGATTGTCGGGTTCAGTGAATAATTTTTGAACACTTTCAAGTGCAGCACACTACCCAGTCCGATGCTGTAATAAGGCCTTGCAAACTCCTGGAAAATGAGGCACTGGCACTGGACATTTCCGTTAGCATAGACAGTATGTGATGCAATTTGAACTCTGTTCTTGGGTAGCCTATACACGTGTAGAACTTTTAATACATGCACTGTATTACTATGAAATTTGTCTTTCATTGGGTGCTTTCCACAAAATCCTGAGAACATTCAGGGGGAATATCACCGTTCCTGTCTGTGATACTGTATCATCATGCTAGTGAACTGAAATCAGGCCTGTCCACATCAATGCAAAGTCACATGTCAAAGCCATTGGACAGTACAGTACTGTACAGTTGGTCTGCATGCAATCTTTTTGTCTTCCTTGTTTTCCTTCTTAAATTGGGAAAGGTTTAACAAACCATACATTATGACCTACAGTATTGTATAATTGGTATTAAAGTTGTGGTTGTCACTCACTGTAAAGTTTTCCCTGACTGTTGCGTACACGTACTGTCAACCGTAACCTGCTCGACGGTCAAGACCGTGAACAGAGCTCAGTGAGTAGTTGGTACAGAAACTGTGCATACAGTAGTCAACATCCAGAGTAGGAAAAACAATGAAATGGATCAGTCAAGCACTGATTAAGTTTCGTAGAAGTCAACATCGATAATCATCGTGACAGCCAAGCGTGGATTAGGTTTTGTAGAAATTTTGACTTTGTTAATTATCTTGAAGTGTCATATAGTACATTTGGCACAAGCGGTGGTCATGTATTGAAAATGAATACGCAGTATTAAGTGGCTTTACCTGTAATCAGTCATTTTCTGGATCAAGTCAGTTTCCAGATTTGTTGTGATCTTTGAAGGTTGTGGGTTTATGGCTGCTAAGGAAAGGTAAATTTTTTTCAATATTAACTTTACCCTACCTGCTGTGCAATAATTTGCCTTTGCACCAGTCACTGGAATTTCATTTTTGTTTCTTTTTTGTCTCACAGCCACTTGTCAAGAAGTTCGTATCTGGATGAGTATGACCGAGCTGCAATGTACCTAGATGAGGACTTCACTCTTGAGGATAATTTCACTGTGAGTTTTCGGTTTTGAACTTTTTTTACTCTCTTTCAGGTACGGGTCGTCTGATCGATAACTTTTGAAATATGTGAAATTCACTTTGTAGGTCTCTTTCTTACCCGTTGCCTACCCCAAGGCATTGTTTAATGCACTGAGTTCTGGCAAGATTGAGAAATTCCTTGCACTTGTTCATTACAGTATCCAACTTAAAGCACTGTAGGTTTCATTCCAGTACGGTGTCTGCCTTTTGTCTGGCATTTGGTTTTCGTTTTGCTGTAGCAGCTATTCTCTGGGCTTGCGAAACTCACAGTATGAAAATCCAAAGGTATCAGGTATCCTCCTGTTGCCACATACTCTCAGTTGAGAGCACAAGTTACTTGTTGATGTCTGATACTGTCAACTAGTAATCGTCATCCTTTAATTACCAAAGTGGGGTAATACGGCATTGTTTCCTAGTCAGTGACCGGTGAAAATCCTCATGGAACCTTTCATACGGTGTAATATTTGTTTCTCCTTCAGAGAAAAGTTTGAGTGTGCTATTAAAAATTATGATGCTGATGATACAGGGCCAACAAAATCGTTAACGGTGGCTCACCTGATCCATGCTTCTTTAGGGACACACGTCACATTCTACTACAGTGTAAAGTGTTTTAGTGAGTCGTGAATCATTTTTCTACAATGGAACATTACAGTGGACTCTGCAATTAAAGGTAGCAGCCATTTCTTTAAACTATGTAAACTTAAGTTATGCCTCTGTCAGAACATTGCATTGTTTCATGGATTGCCACAACTTCAACACCAATGCTTCCACCATTTTGCCACCGACTAATTTGTCATCAAATGACATTCCTTCGAACGTGAACACTGTACGCTATTTCTGATTGCAATTTGCATGCAGTTGATCATGCTCCACTATGAATACATTTATAACTGGAATGCATCTGTGTATAAGTAGCAGATACTGTGGTATCTACTGTATTATAGCATGTTCAGATACTACCAGCCTGAATATTGTTCACTCTGTAAATGTTTACTTCTCGACGTTGTAAAGATGCACAGCCGGTTCGTGCATCTAATAAACCCGTAGCGTAATTCCACGGCAGCGATTATGCCCAGTGGGAACTCCGTCATTAGATGGTGATTGTGAAATGTTTGCATTGCAAGCGCAGTGGTCATAGGACGACAAAGAACAGCCTCAGAAGTTTCTTCAGTCTTGAGGTTGCAATGTGTAGCTTTTGTTTTGCTTTTTTTTTTTTTACTTTCATCCACAAATCATGAGCAGATGCAATTACTGTCGTCTAAAGGTACCAGAGGACTGAATTACAGGAATAACATTTAAGTCCAGTCCAGACGGTGTCACTTTGCTAGACTGTTTGCTCAAGACAATGTCTGTGTGCACACAGAATGCAGGTATTCACCATTACTGCACTGTGCTCAAAAATCTCTTGCACAATATTTGGGTAACTTTTTACATCTACCTGTAAAGCAGCAGGGTATTTACAGTACCCTGTAAATTTGCTGTTCATGTAAATTTGTGGAAAATCTTTCTGTGTTTTATCAGGGAGCTGCTATGGTTTTCCCTGGTGTTATCACAAGGCCATTTTCTTTCTAAGACTATGGTACTTCCCTGCTAGCCTGTAGGCTCAGTTCAATGGATTCAGACTGTTTACTCTACTTTTAATTACCTGTCCCATCACAACAAATGCACTCCTATCTAAGACACTGACCTACAGTGTGATAAGATAAAGAGCTCATCATTAAAGTGTTCATGTTGAATGTGACATAAAGTGTTTTGTATCCCTCAGAGTGCCATAGAATGCTTTTAAAGTGTTTTCTCAAGAAAAAGTAGAGGCAACCTAGCATGATTTTGTCTGGATTTAATTGGCCTTGTAGAGGAGTGCACAGTACTCTGAGAAGCTTTGCGAGACTTTTGTCAGATGAACGGGTCTGAGTCTTAGTCGATGAATCCTGCGATAAACGTCATTCCAGCATTCCTTCTTGTCACTTTTTCTTACTTTTCTTTGAACTTGAAGGGGTGCTTGAAAGGGTATAAAGAGTGATTATTTGAAAGGTACTTTAATTGAGACTTTTTTATCTCGGGGATGAATTTCTGTACTGTTGTACATGAACAGTGTTCAGAATATGCAGGTACAGTTACCAGTGACTTTACACTGTACTGTGGAAGCCACTATCCAATATATATTCAGGTGCTCTCCCTGCTTACTGTTCAACAGTGAATTATTGCACTTTTGTTTAACTACAAAGTCTTGCTCATGGTTTTCTTCCTTTATTTTTCAATCCGGATGGGTGAAAATCTGTGCAAAATATTTAGAAAAAAAAAAGAGAAACTGGCACTTGTGTGTACAGTAGGTGCAGACATACAGTAGTTGTTTTCAGTATATGTAATCATGCATCACTACAGTCAGCAGAGTGGAAACCAATGACACACCAGAACTCATCATAGTACAATAATAAGTGTTCATGTGCTGTGGAAGAAAAAAAGTTTTTATGTGATGAGCATTGTCATTTGTTCGATCTGCTCAGAACCATGTCATTGCCAATCAAAAAAAATGTGCTACTGCTGAAGACACCCCACAGTATGGGATGGGATGCTTCAGCTTCAATGTTTCCATCGGTCTGATGGTCACAGATTTCATATCACTCTCAAGGGTTGGGAACAAGGAAGGATCTTTTAATGCTTTAACCAACATTATCAGTGTAAGTTGCCTTTGCTTCGATTGAAGCACAAATACTGCTGTGCACAATGTATAGCAATGTAGTGTACCGTTCATGTGTCACAGGTTACAAGATGAAGTTTTGCTAATTGTAATGCACTTTAACACAGATGCTAAAAGTACTGTCACTTCGAGATCAACTCATACACTTGGGATCAAAGACCAGAGTACTGGGCCCACCAATAGTAAATTTATGCATAGTACCGTATGTCATGGATTTTGCCCAAAAACTACCTTAAATGTGAGTTTAATAGGAATAACAAATTGAACTGAAATAGGGCATTTAGATTAAACCAACATAGCATACGAAGAAAATGGCTTTAATCATTATTAAACCATTCAGTCTCACCAACAAATATCTGCAAGAGCTTCATCTCCTCAAAACATTATGCATGGGTGTGAGTAACGGAAGACGCATCATTTGAATTTTGAAAAGTTTGGGTGAACAAATTATTGTTGAGCAACAAATTACTGAATTTCTATCTATGAGAAACTTATTTCTTGAAAAGAAGGCCACATTCCTTCCTTATTTTGAATAATCTGTCATTCTACCTTTACAAACACTGGTTTTAAATCTATGGTTGTTTTCTGTAAAACAAACGCCTTACTTTCCTTTAAGAGAAATTACTATATAGAGTACAGTTTGTACAAAACTTTTGCCTAGATGCTACCCATGCAAGATTACCATAACCGGGTCATTTGTACATGCTGTACAGTACCTACATGTACATGTGCAGTACCTGCATTCTGACCCATTTAACCTCATTCACCCTCTAACAATCTTTGATTGGGGTCTTTCCTCCACACTGTTGCACATACAGTATGGCTGTATGGCTTTGTATCAAAAAAGAAGTTGAAGTGAAAACGAAAGTCATTTCCAATCATATGCTGTCGTTACAAATATCAGCACAGTTCACTGCAGATTGTATTTTATGAACGGAATTTTCTCTGTGTATATGTACAGGAAATTTTAATTCAACTTGTGTCGGGAGTAACGATACCAATCAACCTCTCATTTCGAAGTTTCCTCTCCCAGACTTGCAGCCCAAGTATATATGTACAGGAAAGTGAGAATCATATACCAAGTAATTTACACTGCAGGTCTGTTGCACTTTATTGTAGAGAGGCTTGATGTAATCATTCCCCACTGAATTTAGAAACCATCAGCGGGTACTTCTGTGGGCCGATTCACAGTTAAGTGGCTTATATACAGTAGAGGGTCACCATCGTTACACCAGATTACTTTCAATGATTCGGTTTACACGACTCGGTCTGCGAGTTACGGTACTGTAGTGAATCCTTTTTAGTTGAGCTGGAGACAAGGTGCCTGTGATGATAAGTCTCTACACAAAATACTCTGTGTGTGTGTGTGTGTGCAAAATAGTTATCATAATATATTGATTGCATCAATAATGATGGTGTATGATGGTGTATTTGGGCATGTATTATACATGTGTTTGTCATTTGATTTGGGAGTCTTTGAGTTGAATGAACGCGGTTCCCATTTGTGGCACTGTCGAGCCAGACGCAGGTCACACATGATAAGTCATGTATATCACAGTGCACTGCACTTTAAGTCATCACATGTCAGTGAAGTCCATCATACTTACCAGTGTGATACTATACAAGTTTTCAGTGGCTACCGTATGCCCTCCTGCATGGTGTGTCTTTGCAATTTGCCTCACATTGTAGAGTCTAGTTCCACCGTCTGTTACAATTTTGAGAATTAGCAGTTTTGATGTAGCCTTTAAAGTCTACAAGTAATAATCAGGAACATTTCTTCTGTTGGTCAGATATACTGCTCTCAATGGACTTGAAGTGCAACTACTGTAGCAATTAGGCTGTCTCTAAATGTGAGAATGGTTTGTGTTTCATGGACTTACTGTAGGTGATCAACTACAGACTGATGAACAAGATTGACAAATAACAGGATTACAGGGACAATAGCCAAGGTTGTGAACACCGAGTCTATGGTCAGTCACACAAAAAACAAGAAACAGACCTGACCCCAGAAAAATGGAGCAGCTTCTGCAACTGCAGCCAACTAGAACCAATTGAGAACTGTAGCTGAATTTACTGTAAATGCGGTTCCCGAAACAAATCAAACCATGGCAATGTCGAAAGGTTGATGTTTGAAGCGTAAACCTAAGGGGTCCTCGCACCATCTCATCGTGTCAAGAATCAGAGGGACTAGGAAAGTTTGTGAACCAATGATCTAAGATCATCTGGTTCATTAAGTGCTTGAGATTTTTCAGGAATACAAAACTGAATTCTCCACAGTGCCCCCTTCCAGAGGCGAGAGGAGAGAAACTTTGACACAGTCAATTGGCCCGTGGTCCGCAAAGGCCCCTGCAGGCGAACCTTGTATCTGCATGGACTTGTCCCCTGCTACACATACTTTCCAAAGGTTGTTGCTGTGGAACAGGAGGTGCTACTCCCGACCGGATTGTGAGGAGTTGTCAGGGCAATAGGAAGGTTAATACCAGTTATCATCAGTACCATAAACAGATGCAATAGTGTTGGAGACAGGTTTGTCACTTGTAAGTATCCCATACTGGTGCCAGCTTTGGGATACCTGAGTTCACAGTGTTACAGATGATCTCTACAACTTGTCAAGTTTGTCCCAACCAGCGGTAGTAGGATTGCTTTACAAGGTGATCTGTCAAAAGGATTTGATCATCTTTCATAGCAAAGGCCAAACAAATGTGTCACATGCATTGCATCCTTGTCCCTGAATGTGCTTCCATTACAACCTGATATATATCTCTGATTTAATCTTCCTTGGCCTGCAGCTAGGCCTCCTTAAACTCACAAAAGCTCTCTTGCAATTTTTATGCCTCTGCACCATGTATAGTGCGTAGAATCGTCTGACCTGTTACTTCATAGTTGGTCTACGCTGTGCTGTGCACTAGATACATTACCAGATATCAAAATAGTAGATGTTTTGTGTTAGTGTATGTGCCAGGTATGTACACTATGTGTAATGTTTACTTACAGTGTGATTTTGTCCTATTCAGTGAACATCATTATTGTTGTTTATGTTTTTAAGAAAGCCTTGGCCTAAATATTACAATTATGATTTTTTTTTATGTCAATGTAGATTCTGCTTGCAAGTTTGGAAATTTCCAGTGTAATTAAAGTAAACAAAATACAGAAGTAAGTCAGGTCTAACTATCTAATTAAATGGCATGCTTGGTATATCATGATTTTGTCAAAATTCTTCAAAATTTCCAAATCTGTCTGCATAAAACCCAAACATTATCCCCCATGATGCTCTTGGGACATCTTTCTTTTGTCTCGTCATGTCAGATCCTAATAAAGTTCTGCTCACAACATTAGCTGAAGTCAACTGATGAACCACAACTCAAAATGTGATGTAGTGTTAATCAGTGAATGTTATTACAGTGTGTGCATGTGTGTGACTAATGGCAAGTACAGAAACAGTGCAGTGCAGTAGTTGCGCTATTAACTTCTTACAAATTAATGCTTTCTTTTTGCACATATTGTCCTGTATGCTAAACTGCTGTTTGTACATTTGGTAGTCATTTAACCATGGACTCCCCATTTCACCTGTGTTTTAAATTATACCTCTACTTCACCTTGGTTATGTAGGTGTGGCATGGTGTGGCATCACTCTGTCTGTCTACCTGTCTGTCTGTCTATTTGTCTGTGTGTCTATCTAGTCTGTCTATCAATCTAATCTGTCTACAGGTATCTAGTCTATCTGTTTCACAATTATTCAAAACGCTTCTTCGTCATGCTTTCATGCATTTGCATGAAACTTGGACAAACTCTTTCATAGGTGGTGGACCATTTCTGGTGTTCAAATATTCTTGGTTCAAGGTCCCTTGTGAGCTGTGGGCCTTTTTACAAATTTCTGCAAAATGCTTCGCCTCCTACAGATTTTCTTGTACAATGTTGATGGTTTGTCACAGTAATACTCAATTAGCGGGACCTTCAGGATGTTCAGGAATTTTTAGTCCAAGGCCGCATGTGGGCCCTATGACCCATTTTATGAGACTGTGTTCTAAAGTTCTAAATGATGCTTTCGCACATCACGCTTTGATGGATATGTATGTAACTTGGACAGAATGTTCCCCGGGTGGTAGGCAAATTTGGGGTATTCAAAACTGCTTGGTCAAAGGTCCCATGTGGGCCTGATTTCCGCATTTTATGGAACTCTGCAAAATGCTTCTCCTGCTACAGATTCCCTTGTACAATGTTAATGATTTGTCGTAATGATACTCTGTTAGTGGTCTATCTTATGGTGTACATGAATTTGTAGTCCAGGGTTCTATGTGGGCTCTATGGAGCATTTTGTGAAATTCTGCCAAAGTTTTCTCCTCTTAGTCTAAAGGTACGTGCCCTACAGTATGTGAAATGTCGTACAACATCTCAGATATCCGTGTCGTGCATGAATGATAAGTGAATAATGGGGCAATGGGTCAGATTTGTCATAATTTATAACCCATATTATAATATGGGATTTTGTCCATTTTATAAAATCAAGAAATATCTCTGTCTCTACAGATTTTGTGTTACGAGAGTGAGGGTTCATTGTCAGAAATGGGCCATATGGGCTATCGTACAGAATAATGCAAAATGCTCCTTTTACTTCATACTGCACATCTGTGCAAAGAACCAGAGTGCCCTTGGGCTCTTGTTCCACATTAGTACTACTTGATATGCCCACAGCCAGTACAAAACCAGGTAGGAAACTTGATGACAAAAATGACAGTTTCATAATTATTGGATTTCAAACTTGAACAGAGATGCAATTATAGCAGTGCAATTTGGTAATGCCCATTAAATGCATCACGAATTTATTGACAAAGATCCAACTTCTGTGCTGTATGTGCTCTGGTTTACGCTATTCTGCAAATTATGCAGTCCTACAGATTCTCTTGAACATGCAACATGGTGGTGATTCAATATAATGATTCTTCTGGAGGTTCCCATTAGTATGATATGATATACGTAATACTGACATGTTAATGGTACCGTTAGGACGTTCAGGTATGAGCCTCTGCACCATTGGTGGGCTAGTTCATCTTTTAAATATGGCATGTTATGTCACATCGTTACGAACATTCTGGAAATTTCAAGTTCATTTAGTCCAGCTGCACTGTACACGTGAGAGATTTACATCCTGAAATAATGTATATGCAGGTGTGGGTAATTACAGGGAGCTGATTACATTCTGTATAGCACTGTATTACAGTATTTTTTGTAGGATCTCATTTTATATGAAGTCAGCACATGTTTAGGTAATACAGTGTTGCTTTACCTTGTTTGAAGTCAGGGTTTGCTGATTGATCAGTTTCCAGGAAACACAGCCTTGTCCAGCTGCAATTTCATGCCTGTTTTTTAGCGAGATCAGTCGGCGGAAAATTGTGAACCTGGCCCTTGTCTTCCACATAATGTGTTGAGAGGACTGCATGTGAGACTATACGTACATAGTCATTGATGCATACCATGAACTGTATTCATGCAGTGGTTATTATTGTGAAAATTAGGAAAGTGTTAAAAGTGTTTGGTTTATCTTTTTTGTTTTTCATTTGTTTGTTTGCTTTTTCTTTGGTGATGAAAGAAATAGTCCATGTACCTTTAAGAGCTACCAAAAGGATTTTTTGCAAAGAGAAGTGTGCATGCTACTGCAGCATGAATATTGGTACCAAATTACCCTCTTGTATGTTAGCCCCCGAAATGGATTCTTTGCATCCAAGCCCAAACATTTTAATTTTAAGAGGTCCTAGCCTCATTTGAAAATAGAGGTGCCAAATTTCTCAAATTCCAAACATACTCCACAGAAATTAACACACTGAAGGTCTGTTTATTTTAGTTGGAAAATATGAAAATTGTCTGTACCATTGTTTGTTTAGCTCTTTACTTTCCAGAAAGTTCAGTAATGTGCACTATGCACATTTCAAATTAGTTAAGGTAGATAAACCAACAAGGGTTTTAGTGCTACTACTATAAATTGACATGATGGAAGGTCACACAGTAATACCTCAATCCCCATGATGATGCAGTTTCTAGTGATGAAGTTCTGCAAGTTACACTAGAATGACTGCATTTATACTGTGTTGTGGAATTGCCTTTTCATGGAGCTACACCAAACAAACTGTAAAGAAATTTATGAATTCGTACTCATGGTTAGTGTTTTCACGGGTAACCCGGGTACCTGAATGGCATTTTATTACCCGAATCAAAAGTTACTATCCGATTCCTTCATAAAGTGAAAAATGACACAACTGCTTTGTGAACACACTGTGTCAAATTGCCAAATTTCACCGTAACCATACACAGCAAAAAGCTCAAAAGGAATTGTCCTCATTTTCTTAAGGAAAACAGGTGGTCCTATTCATGAGAAGGTATAGGCACGTGCGTGTAGTGCACTACAAAGATCCCTCCACGTAAATGTGATGTACAGTACTTTGGAAATACCACTGCTGACAATACAAAAGCCACCATATTGGTCGGGTATGCAGGTACCTGATGGGTATCAGAAAAACTACCTGATTCCAAGTTTTAGGAACATTTGAAAACACTACTCATGACCATGTGTGGAGAGCAGCTTCAGCTGCAATCTAGTTTTGCAGCTATACAAGCACAACATGAATGGTCCAATTGGCTGGCACATAAGACCTGGAGTAGAGTAACGTAACTTGTGTCTCCAAGTGACCATTCTGTATTACGGGAGCATTTGAAGAAGCATTCAAGGCGATGCACTGAAACTGTAGGTAAATCAAAGGTGTTGGCCACCTGCTGTAGACAGTTTAACTTTTATATATTTATCAGGCTATATTGTACAATATAGATCATGTTTTGAAACATTGGTGGAATCAATTGTCGAATTCAATCATCCAATGGTTGAATAGGTTCAAATGTTGTCCAGAAGCAAAATGAATCTGCCATACATGTGTAAGTGATAACAGAATCAATGAAAATCAAAACCTGACTACAGTAGTTAGGTTGTTTCGTGGTGTGATACTTTCGTTGTGATATTCTGCGGCGTACAGGCATACCCCAGTAGGCCTGTATCATACTGCCTTAATTCGGTCCCCTCGTGAACTGGCGACCAGTGCCACTTGAAAACCTATTGCCATGCACAGTAAACCTGTTCTCATGAAAGCTGGCTGCACGCATTCTGTAGGAAATATATAAATTAAATTTCGCTGTGCTAACCTGGTGTGCAGCTGTTGGAGAGCACGCAGCATACTGTGTTAGGAGCAGCATACTGCAGTACATGTATGCATGACTTCTTTTGACACAAAGTGAAGTTTTTTTTTTTTTAACTATATTATATGATGTTTAAACTTACCACGTGGCGGTAGATGTTAGCTGTTAGGGGAATTCGTCAGGTGCTTCTTCAGATTGCTTGCCTTGATATACAGTACATATCTCTTCACTTTAATTTATGTTCACATAGCGACACCACGAACCAATACTGCAGGCTAATTCTCAAGCTTACAGGGAAATAATGCATTTGCTGTGCAGAAAAAATCACATTTATTAAAACCAATATTTGCGGATATACTGTAGAATGATAGGTCATTTAAAATAAGGAAGGACAGTGACTTTCTTTTCATGAAATAAGTTTCTCATAAATAGAAATTCAGTTATTTGTTGTTGAACATATAATTTGTTTACCCAAACTTTCCAAGATTCAAATGATACATCTTCTGTTACTCGTCACATACATAATGCTTTGAGGAGATGAAGCTTATGTAGTTGTTAATTGATGGGACTGAATGGTCTAACAATGATCAAAGCTACTTTCTTCATATGCCATGTTGGTGTATTCTAAACGCACTATTTCCCTTCAAGTGAAGTGTTTTATCCAGCAATCTCCCCTTACTCCCTGGATGTATTTTGGGAGTTAACTTTAACACCTTCTTGGGTCTCTAGATCAAGCCATGCAAGCATAGATACCTACTGTATATGCTGTATTGCACTACTCAACTGACCTGCACTGAACTGTGTTGTTCTGCTGAATGCACAGTTGTATCATGAAATATGCTCTAGAATCAGATAAAGATTTCACCATTCAAGACAAAAAAATAATAAAAAACAAACATGCTGGTAGTCTCAGTTTACTATGATGACATATGTAACAGAATATGTACAGTAACATGCATGCTGGATTTTTGTTATTCTTTTAATGCCAGTTGGTTTTGTATTACACTCTGCTTGTTCTTAAGTGGAATCTTTCTGTACAGTCAGTTTGTTCTTTTGTAGGCAAAGTAAACAACTGTCGTGAGGAATCGACCTCCACTTGGAACAACGATAAGTAACAAATGTTGAACTGTTCCATTGCATTAGGATCGAAGACTGCAAATAGTCAGGTGCACTGTAGTGAAAATATAGTCAGCAACAATTTAGATTCATGCGCACTGTATTGTAACAAGACTGCAATTTATGTCCATCACTGAGATTTTATGATTTGATGTGACTGTAAAAGTGTTATGTCTATAGACAGTATGAGCTCACCTAGAGCCACTCCCTATTTGAAACAGTGAACTTCTGTTTTTACAGTTTTTTCTCTCTTTATTATTAAACAATTATTCCAGTCTGCGGTAATAACGTATGTACAATGTAAATTATTAATTTTTAAAGTAAGGGACAACCTACGAGAAGCAAAGATGCTTGTAAATGTGAGTTATCCATTACAAAGAGAAAGTACAAGGAAGAAAATCTCAGACCATGGAAATGCAAGGAAAAAACAAAACCAAAACAAGCAAAAAGGCATTTAAATGTGAGTAAGCTTGTTTATAAAGAATCTGCATTTCAAGAAATGAGCCATTATGGACTTCTTAAAGCTATTGATTGTAGCAGGAATCTAAAATTTTCTTATGGAAGTTTTGTCACTGCAAAGAGAGAGTTTGTTCGCACAAAACCAGGTGTGAATCTTGCTGAATTCATCATTTCTTATAAATGTTCAAAAGGGAATCCAAACAATGATGAGAGTAAAAGAGGTTTGTATTTTTAGCATAAAGAATAACATGGACAAAAAAGTACTTACCCTGTAGAGGTCATTCACATATGCTTATATAATACAGAGAAAATGACCCAAGGACAGAACCTTGTGGAATATGTACTGCAGTATATTGGTAAAAGAGTCAGTTGCAATTTTCCAGCAGTTATTTTTAATTTACACCCTGGGAAATTTCATTTGAAAGATAATTACCGAGCCACATATGGATACCACAGTGATTAAGTTTACTGGGAAGGATACCGTGATGTGAGGTGTGGAATGCTTTCGAAAGATGTAAAAACTATTCCATAGACGTAGCTTTTATTTGCCCGTGCATGGATAAATAAATCAGAAAGATGAAGTAAGGGTGTGAGTGATTGATCATCCAGAGAGAAGCCCAAATAGATAGTCATGAAATACATCATATTTCAATAAGAAGTTGTAAGCACAGGAAAACAATCATATTTCTCAAGGAGCACAAGTTTGGACTGTAATAACTAGCAAATTCCCTCTCCCCTAGTTTTGAAAATAGGAACAACTGGAGCAGCTTTCAGTAAGTCTTGCACAGTGCTTCACATGTAAGATGAGTTGCAAATGAAAACTAATGCACCACATGTACTAACTATACATGGGAGTACTGCTATACTGGTCTTACTGTACAGAATGTTAGTCATATCCTACATAAGAGGTTAAATGAGAGGGGTACTAAGAGGAAGTAGGGAAGAGAAATTTGGTATATGGGCTCTGAGTCCAAGTTTAGAGCATAAGATCATGCAGTTGGTGAGTATTGCGTGTATACTTAAGGAACAATGCATAGCTGTTGTTGCACAGCATGTTGTGTACTGTATACACAGCTTCCCTATAATGTACTGTACACTCTGTACAACATTCATGTACTTTTAGAATGGATCCTTACAGTATGTTTAGCTTAATACAGTACATGATTCAATTTTCACTTTGTGTCAACAGAACTCAAATCATTAGATTTGTCTGGTCAGGTCAAACATTGTCTCATTAGATCCACAAGCAATAATATTCATCACTTTTAATTTCCCCAATTTTCTTGTTAGTTCAGTTCAACTCCACCTGTGGAACACATCGAGCTATATAGTTAATTGGATCCTGCAATTAATGTACCACAGAAGCACGAACTGATTCAGATTACTAGCAGTTAACTGATTTTCAATGTTTTAGTCCTGATGGCATTATCAGACATTGAACATGCAATTCAGATAATGTTACAGTAGTGACATGGATTATTGTATTGTTCCCCAGGGAAAACAAAGAGCAACATGACTTTAAGCTCATCATTGACTGAACCTTTAGCTTTGTTCCACCAATGTTTTGATGAACATGGAGTTAAAGACAGTGGATCATCTCATTATCTCCCATGAATGGAGTGCCTCAGGATTCATCCAGAGACGATCTGTCGTCTCTAAATTAGCAAGAAATGTCTCAGATGGCTAGTCAGCAACTCCAGTGAGAATAGCAGCCTTTACTAATACACACACATTTTGTGTGCGTGTCACAGACTTTTCATGCTTCACACACTCTCACACGCTGTTTTACTTTTTAACTTTCTCACCTAACAGCCTCTATTACTGAACTTACTCACTCACAAAGGTCAAACTCAAGATCACTTATGTCCTGTACAACAGTCGTTCCAGCAAAGAATTTTTGCAGCCAAATTTGCAATTAACGTATCGATGAATACAGCCAAATGACGAGGTATAAGTGCACCAAAGCACAAAGGAAATGGTAAATAATACGGACAGTGAAAAGATGCAGTATGTTTCAGCTCCTTTGCAGAATATGCATACACTGATCATTTTCTTTTCCAAATGGAAAGAGGAGGTGTCCCCTTCCCAGTGACAGTGTTCCCACACCAGAAATTTTTCTCATGCTGAAAAGTGTCAGAATATAATTTACTTTATTTCTTTCGTGGACATGCTTGGATTTGAACCGATCTCTGCAGCATTTGCTCTCAATTAATGGGACGGTGGCAAAAAAGTAGATAATGGTTTGAGTGTGATTCGTGCATGTCCTTAAGAGTTTCGTCCCCCTGCCATGTCCTCAAGAGTTTTGTTCCCTTGTCAACAGGAAAACAAGTTGATGATGGAAAGTCAGAACACATTTTTAACATAATTGATGTACTTCATTTGATGATGTATCACATACGGGGACATTTTCTCATTGCAATACATAGAACCCCCCCTCCCAATTAAGGGGGATCATTACAGAAAGAATCATCGTTTGCTCACATTCAATTGCATTGCACTGCACACTATGTATTGTCGAAAAGATCGTCATGTACTGTACAAATCCTAGAAAACATTTGGTGAGCTCTGTTGCTAAGCTACCATGAAAAATTTCAAAATTGAACATGCACCATTAAGTTGGCATCACATGCCTCATTCCCTGCTCAATTCAATTAAACCTCACAAAGTTTTTAATATTGGGTGCAATAAAAAGGTTGGCATCGAAGCAGATGAACCAGCCATGCAGTTTATGAAACATACTGCGTAGAGATCTTCAGTCCGAACAACTCGTGGGAGAGCAGCATCTATGGAACATTGCTCGGAACATTTTAGCAACAGATACAGTCAAGACAGAGTTACAAAATACGTTTGGTATCATGGTTTCCCGTGGTCACAGAAAACTTGGAAAAGTCATGAAAATGTGGGAAATTGTCTCAAGCCCTGGAAAAGTTTGGATAAGTTGGATAAGGATAAGTTGTGTAAAGTCCTGGAAAAATCCTGAACATTTTCACCGAGTGACTGTTTCTTTCTCAGTTCTCACTCATAATATCGAAATGAGTTCTTTACTCGTAGCATCAAAAATTTGTCAGTCTCTTCAATGTACATTGTTTTGACATCATTGTTTTGTACATCATAACATCTTTCATTACAGGAAGATGAAAACAAAAGAAAATTTGGGTTTTTTAAAGAAACAGACTTTATTGAAAAGAAGTCCTGAGAACAGGTAACATGATGAATGACATGTAAACAATGTTCGTCTGTTATAAACAGACTTCCACCATTGTTTTTGTACAGTATATCATGAATAATATAGCAGATGGCAAATTGCTGTTAATCTACGTTTTTATTGTATCCATCCGCTGGGGATTTGACTCTTAAATCATCATGCTTTTATCAAAGGATAAAACATTGTCACCTGACTGTGAATGGGCCAGAAGGAGTTGATTCTAAGTATCAACGCACATAAGATAACTAATAACACATACAACATGGCACGCTTGGCTATTTTGATGAAAACGTAGTTATTGGCATGGAGTGTCCAGATGGATTGCCTAAATTTGAGGCACTTTTATGTTTGTGACCTCTCCCCACCCCTTTCACCCCTCCTTGTTAGTTTGGTCATAATTTACACTTTTCAAGGTATTCAGGCATTCCCTGTACTATCCTCAAGTTGCTATGACCAGTCTCAATTTAATGTTTCATTTAGTAGTTCTTCCATGTGGCTTCACTGTCTTCAGTGTACCTGTATGCAAAGGTAGTTATTCAGAATAGTAAGTTTAAATTGTTCTGCTTATATCAAGTTACATGTATTTAATGATTTTTGCATCAGAGGTACATCCTATTGACCGTTCTGCCAAGTACTGTACCTATGTCCTACGTTACAGTAAAATTCACTCGAAAGGAGATTGTTACCCCTAGCTGTGTTTGGTAAAGTACACACTCTTTCTTTGCTGCAACAATGGCTTTTCTCGGTAAAAGCTACAGTATATATTGTAATACATTTGAAATTTCTTACTTTGTTGTATATACTGTATTGTTACACTTCACTGGATTTTCCTCTCACAATGGTACACAAAAATGCCCTTTGTTACATGTTATTTTTATATAGAAAGCAATTTGGTTGTGAAACTGGTAATCCCCCAGTATTGTTAGATATGTACTCGGCATGTTTGATGGTGGTATGTCGGCAGGAAAGTTCCATGCAGTAAGGGGAATACCGGACTAAGGAATGCAGTTGATATCAAGTAGACTGTCTTCCTTTTACAAAATTAGTTAAGTCCGTATTGCACATTGTACATGTATGTTATCAGCCAAATAGGGGGATCCGTGTTTGACTTGATTCTACAGCATCTCAGAAGATGCAGCTGTTCGTCATAGTCCTCCCAGATATGGGTACGTAGAATACCATAGAAATGTAACTTTGCAGTATGTATGTTTTCCAGACTTTCATGAAAACTTACACATCATTCAAGTCAGTACAACATTTTAAATGTGCAACTACATTACGAAACCTTTTAAAGTCAGTTTCGCATGCTTGGTCAGCTCAGCCAGTTTTTAATGAGTTTTCTGTAAAGAATGCACGATGATTATGGTTCACCTTGGGGAGACTTTTACGCAGAACATTAAGTACTGTATACATTAAAGTTTATCTCAGAACTTTGATAAGTCAGCTTGTAAAGCTTTGCATACATTACGGACTACTGTGTACCTTGTGTCACCATTGTTATCTATTCTCAGCTGTGTTGGTATACGAGTGAAGCTGCATTTCTTATCTTTAATTTTCATTTCTTTTCTTTTCTTTTTTCTTCTTTCTCCTGCAGGCCCTGGGCAATATTTATTTTGTACATAACTCTGTTAAGAATGTCCAGTGTTTCGACTTCAGAGGTAATGAAATTTACCTTTCTTTTATGCACTCTGTTCTAGATACTGTAGTGTGCTAATTCTTTTCTTTATCCATATTCAATGAAAATATTAGCATGTCTCCTTTCAAGTGCCAGTGTGTTTCGCATTGATTTCGTCTTGTATTTATGCATAGTATAGGATTCCAACTAGAACACGGTGCCTGTCAATTTCTTGAATTATTTGATGCACGCTTGCTTTCAGAAATGTCGCATTGCAGCTCAAACAATGAAGGATATGCGCTGAAAAAAGCTCCAGCAGACAAAAGGTCAAAGGTCACATTTACTTTGCAGCCAGCTGCTAATATCGTGCCCTTGACCTTTCTGCGAACAAAGAAATCCCAGGCCAAAGTGAATGTTTGACATACTTGAGAGTCCTGGACTGCACATTTGTAAGCTAAACATTCATGAATGAAACATTAATGAACTGAATATTCTGATGAAATTTGCAATCTGAGTTGATCCATTGGATTGCCTCAGAGGCAATTGGCAGCTGGAGTTTACTTCACATCCAAAATGTGACCTTAACACCAGCAGGGAACTGGGGAGGGAATAATTTAGTGTTCAAAATTTGCATAGCAGTTTGGGGGGTTCTTCAGTATTCTGTGGCAAAATCAGAGAAAATCCGACCAGTGCATGTACAGAAACTGCCACACGTTAGTCAGTTTGTGCAGCAATCTTTGTCATTTTGTGTAGCGAAATGAGATGCGATACTGGAAAAATTATTCTTTTGATGGGGGGAAGTCACACTTTCAAACTGCTGCAGCCTGTCAAAGTTCACTCACCGGTGTTTTCATCTTTTTTGAAATGATTTGCATCAGCTTGCTTTTAATAGCTGCAACAAGGTTGTTCATCTAGATTATAGATTCTTTAATGTAAGTTGGTATGCATAACTCAGATTCTACAATAGATGCATGCTTAATAATATCCCATTACACAGAGAGACTTTAGAGAATTGTCATTCTCAAAAGTGTATCCTACCTTATATTCTCCTTGAGCTTCGAAATAAAAAAATAGTCACAATGACGTTAATAGCACTATGTGCAAGCCCTGAAACCTTGATGAAACTTCCGCAACTGGCATTGAAAATGCAAAGGTCATTTATCGGGTGTTCGCTAGACACTTGAATACACTCTGTGCTACTTGTTAAAATTATGATTGCCTTGGGCATGCATTACTCTGTTTGAATATTTGGAAGTTATGTGAAGGAGAACAACTTTGCATTAAAGAGGAGATTGTGATAGAGGATCACTGAGAGTATAATTGGCCTGCGCTTGTTTGCTGGCCATCATTGTACTTCAAGTATCTGGCCGTAGTAAACCCACAATATCAAATCTTTCTCAGAAGAAATAATTTCTTCAATTTGCAAATTTCAATTCACCGGAAGCTGAATTAGTCCAGAGGACGATACATAGTCGTTCAAAAAGTTTCGTATAGACACAAGATTTTACCGTTACTTTAAATGCCAATTCACGTTTCCTCCTCCGTTTTCTAACGTTGAAGCTATTTTACATTTTGTTGAAAAAATTTTCCATTTCGCAAAGCTAGAATTGAATTTGGTAGAGACAATGGATGATGATTGGGTGTTGCTATGCAGTCTTACTCTTGAATGATGTGATCTTCATCTGAAAATGATTGGAAAATACTGAATTTGCCATACATTTCGACACTTACAATTTTTTACGCAATATTTTTTTTTCTTTTTGTAGTCTCAATTTTTTTTTCGTTGAGCTTTCATTTCCCATGACTTTTTCAGTTTTCCACAAAAAAATGGTAAACTCTTATCTTCAGTTTTGCGTCAGTAATCGGAATCGAACAATGACAATTTGAGTAAATTGCCATCAACTTTAGGTCTATGTTATCCACTCTGCATCTACAATAAGCTAATTTTGGTAAATGTTACTCTTTATGTTTATAATTTGCTTGTATCTGAATGATCAATGTCGTCTTTGAATGAACCAGTTAAGAGCAAAGCCACCGTGGTGTGTTTGAAAAGGTTTTAAATCGCTTGAGGACTGATCACATTAAGATACTTTATTATTAAATTTTCTTAAACTTAAAATGTCTCCATATGACTAATGTACCTTTTTCCACTGTTCAGACATATATAGTCATTGACACTGTTCCAAAGTCTCCCCAGTTCCTAATGCAGAATAGCATCTTCTCAATTTGCAACCTGTAGTACGCTAAATTGTTGCAGACGTGTGTGTGTGTGTGTCAATTTTCAAGGATGTTACGCACTTTCAAACACTTCGGACACATTTCACAATTTACCAGTTGTAAAGAGTACACTTCTGCTAGTATGTGTAAAAGGCATTGCATGATGGGAATGCTGTATGTGCAGTGCATTATACGTCCAGTATAGAGCAGACTTGATCGTGCATTGCAATACAGTACATCACCGAACAATGAAGTACGCACAGCACAGGTGGGTAATATTGTTTTATGCACAATGTCGCAGGGGATGCCAACTTGGCAGGGTCGATTGTCAGTTACCAGAATGCAAATTTGCCGTCAATATAATACGCAGTAAGTGTCCAGTAGAGATAAAAAGTCTGCTAGTGAATTTGGCAACCTATATTACATATATGCTATTGCCATTCAATACTGCTTCTTGCGACTGATGACTGTACTTCTAGACATCAGCTGATGAATGTACCGCACAGACCTGCTGATGAACATATCACCGTTTTTGTCACAATCCCTAAATTTTGACTGCATACCGGAAAGAATTATTGTTTGTGTAGATCTAATCTTTTGATTAGACAAAGTCACCTCATGTAGCTTTACATTACATCCCAGAGAAGTACAGTGGTGCGTGTGTTTTTCCCAGAGCCCAAATCTCCCACAGACTGCATGTTGGAAACCAAAGTGCACACCACATTTTAACCTGCGTTGATGGAGAGTGTGATAAACTCAACGCAAACAGCAGAAGGGTCAATCTATTCAGGACCATTCCTTTTGTTTGTTTAACTGTACGTATGGGATCAGTTTCACTTTGATACTGTTTGTACATGTATGTACATGTATCTACTGAACATTCTGTACTTCTCTTTAGAAATTTGTCATATTTTGGCAAAGTGGTGGTACATTAAAAGGACAGTATAGAACCAAACCAATCAACACCAAGCATCTCAGAAACATGTTGAGAAATTAGTTCTTTCATGGTTTATCGTTGTCCATATGGGGAACTATCTTTTCAAATCTACAGTTTGCAAAAGCAATCAATTCTGCAGACTGGTTACAAATGGCCTCTTAACTTAATTGAGCTGAATAAACTTAGACGCTCATATTTTATTAACTTCAGGTGAAGGTGGTGCTGACGTGCATCTGCTCCTGTTTCTGTATCTCTCTTTCTAAGAAGGAAAAATTTTGACTGTCAATTAGGAGGAACGCCTCAGTACAAGAGGGGGCTTCACCAAAATAAACAAAGCTTTGTAGAAGGCTTGTTTTGTCAAATGCCACGAGTCAGTTTGTAACCTTACATAGCATGGGAAGTTGCAAAGTAGTTCCTGCAGATTGCGAGTAGCTGAATCCTTTATACATAGATGTTATATGACTGCAAATGACTCTTTTTCTACGAGATATTGTTTTTGAACCATTAGGAAATGCAGTAGTTGTGATTTCATAGAGTGCTTCACAGTGTTGGTGGGGGGTGGTCCATCGTGCATTCCGTCACAGAATCTAAACATCTTGTTTGTTTAACATTAGTCTACTTGCAACTTAATATGATGTATGGAGTTGCAGAATCTTTCTAGCAATCGTGGATCATGGATATGACTTTCAAATAACTGTAGTCATTTTAGATGTATTTAGAACCTCTAAAAACTGAGGTGTGGAAGCCCATTTGTGTTGATATGTAGCATAGAAAGTATTGCTAGATCTGATTTTCCTCTGCTGCTTTTTTGGTGTTTTTTTTTACAGATTGCAAGTTCAGGACATTATCAGGTAGAAATATTCACCAGGGGAATCTATTAGGTGTCTCCACACATGTCAAAGAAAGGTTTCCACCACACTTTTTCCCAGAGGTAAGTGTTGACCAGGGCCAGTGCAGCTGGGTAGATACTGCAGTCGTTAGAAAGTCTGTGTATAGATACAGGACCTTCTATCAGTGGGAGTGTGGATGCATCTTTCCCTGTGTGGAGGAGGTTCACACTGCACCCATCATCCCTTACATGCTTAGACAAAATTGCAGAAAGACTATCTTTAGCATCCACCATCGATCATTTGGGGGTGCATGCTACAAATATTTGGATAAAAATATCCCTTTAATACGTCACCTTCCCAGGCTCTGCAGGCACCCTTTTCAAATCAAAGTTTTCCCCCAAAAATTGATGCTGCTGTCCTCCTCCCCCCCTCCCCCCCCTCCCCCCCCCCCCCCGCCAAGTCACCACTTTCTATATAGTCTTTTGACCAAATGAAGTTTATAAGTTAAAAATTGACTGGACGAGCTGTCTTCGACAAAGAAATGAAAATGCAGAAAACATTTTCAATGTATGTTTCATCCTCTTGCAGCTCTCAGATTCTTTTTTTCTTTGGTCAACCCATATAGTAGCAACAGTCACATTGCATAGCATTGTCAAAACATTCACTGCTCAACGAAGAAAACAAAGACAAACACATTGATTTTTGCAGTGCCATGTACACAAGAGACCCGATGCTTTACTTTTTCCTTTAATTAAACTTTCCATTTCTCTGTATGAGGGAAAAATGAATCTTGTTGCAATAATCAATTGCTGGCAGATATCACACGCTAGGGAAGTTGAGACAAATTAGACCAGTTTCCAGCTGAAAGTATCAGAGAGTATATAGAACAGCTATGGAAATCTAATGAAAATTGTCCTGACAGACGTAAGCTACGTGTAGGCTTTGCTGCTGCAACTATGCGGAAGTATGTAATAATCAAAAACAGATCTTGAGGACGGGTTGTTGTTTTTGTTTTAATGATTTGATGTGCCAGGGAGAGCTCGAGATCACAGGGAAAGGTGAAGTTTTTTACATTAGGCGAGTGGCGATGCATGAATAACGCCATCCCAATTTTGAAAGAATAATGCTATGTATCGTTTGTGATGTTCAAGGCCGAACAAAACTTAAAAACACATGGTGAAATGGCAGACCAAGGTGCTGATGAACGAGAGGGAGCAGTGGAAAATGCTTTTTTTTCTCATCTGTTAGCAGGACCTGAACACACATCAAAGCACAACCAACTGGAGTCGCAGATACATACATACCTTTGTCATTCCACCATGAAGCGTCTAATATCCAGTTTATGACACATTAGAAAATTGACAGTTAAGCCGATTTTGATTCTTAGAAGCATATGCGATCAATTAATTATATGAAAACATCTGCTTTTCCATGGAGTGAAATATGCCATAATCCCTATCACATGAAATAACCTTGGTGAAAGCTGTCAGTTCTTCGATATTAATAGATAATAATATTGACATATGAAGCTCTCTCACTTCCTCTCCCCGAAGTAACTCCACAATTTTCAAGGACACATTCTGTTTGCCATTTTCAGAGCACAGGGCAAATTGTTTACAGAATGAAATGAAAAAAAAAAAAAATAGATGAAACGTAAGCGTCAGAGCAAATATGCTAAATGCAAACTTGGTGAAAGCAAATTTTGTTTACAGGCTTCCCTTCTCTTCATATAAGCTGACACATAATGTGCAAATAGCAACGTTTATAATGTGCAAAGCAGTTTGCTGTATGTAGGCCAGTGGTAAGGATGTTCTGCATTAAAGTTTGAGGGTGACTCTTTTGGTGTATGCTAACCACTGGCTGTCAGTGGCATTGGTGTTTAGCGAGCTTCGGTCTGTTGCGCTAGAAATTTAGACAGTGCTTCTGGTGCCACTGTACGCAGTCGGTATCTACCGTCAAAGCAGGGAGCTGTCATTTAGATGGAGAGAGTACGGAAATTCAGTTAAAGCTAATACTTTAATACTCCCAGATTAAGTGAAGATAAGCTGTGCAATTAGCTCAAAGGTATTTCTTTTCCTTCAATGTAATTCACCTAGCAACATCATTTAAGTCAGCTGATGCAATTAACAAGAAGTGCCCTCAGAGCAATGCCTTGATGTGTGGGTTTGTACCACCAACACTTAAAAGATAGATGGCATACAACTCCAAATTACTGTTTAATGGAAATGAATGGGTATCTTTAGCCCGTTCTGTTCCTTTAGAAGTTAGCGCATGCAAATGAACCACAGAGGCAAAAGTCTAATTTCTTGACACATAGCTGAGGAGTTTCCTTAAGTTTCCAGAAATGACAAAATGTAGATTCTTTTTCATGGTTTGATATACCACCCAAATGTTGCATTGTCATATGCAACACAGAGCACATCGAAAGGCTGAAAAAGTTATTCATTTCCATGACGACTGGCAATGCTCCAGCAGTAGGGAAAGTCAAAGTGAAGTTCTGTTTCTGTGCAGACGAAAAATACATAATTATACAAAATATACAGTCACTTTTGCAATAATTTGTGATGCCATTTTTGTGCAATGCACATTACATTGCTTCCTTCTGAATATAAAATAGTTATATGTAATCAAAAAGTTTTTTTTTTCTCGCATATCCTGCCATATGGAAAGGACTTGTAAGGTCAAGTCACCCCATAGCAGTAAGATAGTGATCACGTTTTTGTGACAAGGTGAAATGGCTTTTGAAAAAAAAAAAAAAAACAGGGAAAGTAATTTGAATTGTTCAAGAATGACATAACAACTGATTGTACAATCTACCTGTTTAAATTGAATGAGTAAGCTTCAACATTTTAGCTGTGGTATGTCCAGTGAAGATGGGAATTGTTGGACCACTTGAATTTATTTTTTAAGCTTTGTGATGTGTGTTTATATTCTGCTCCTCTTTGAAATTCCTGATTTAAGGTACACTTAAACTTTGTTCCCTGGTAGTAAATGAATTTCAGAGGGCAAACATACAAAGAAAGAATCTCATTCCAAATGCTTTCTGAAACAGGGGCTTACATGAACATGCACCATCCGAATCAACAGAAAAGTATCTGTTCTTCTTGTATGGCCTTGTAGCATAAAGGAGCCTACCATTGAATCACTATGATTACAAATTACAACATGTTGCATATTCATAGATCTTAATTGCCTGACACAGAATTGTGTTGCTTACTTGTGTTGACACCTAGATCTGTGTATTTGCTGTCACTGAGGTTGGGAAATGCAAATTTGAATGGTGTCTTGAGAATTTGCAATCTTCACACGTGATAGGAGTGCATTTGTGGTGAGGAAACAGCTAAGTGAGGCATGAAGTAAATTCCGCAGTCTTTTAAAAAAGTTTGCAAATTTAAATTTACCTCAGTGAAAACATCACTAAATTTACCACCTTTCACTCCTGGAATCTTCAAGAAGTTTGTCTCGGAAGTTGTTTGCTGGTTGGAAGCATTTACACTGCAAATCCAGTTTCTGTGTTTCAGTGATTGTGCGACATACAGTAGCTTGCACTGAAGCAAGTTCGATTTTCCCTTTAAAGCAACCATTGCATGAAAAAGCTAACCATAAAGTGAATAAGTGTCTAAAAATAATTCAAGTGTTGGAATGAAATTTACCTTCAGGGGGGCAATGTCAATCACTTAGAATCAAATCTGGGTGGTGAACTTTGCTAAGTGTGTGAGATTTACACTTTTGTGCCAGTTACTTTTTACTCAAGGCATGATATGATGTTCTTAACACCAGAAATGGTGTCTCTGCTGAGGTACATGTATCAGTGGCGTATTGTGACTTCATTGTTGCTTGGCAAAGTGGTCGGGATGCTGGACTGATTTCTGAATTTATTCCCCTCAACCACCGTCCTGTTACTAGGTAACAAATAAGATCCGCAAATTGTGCGGATTTCTGTACCTGCTGTAGCACAGAAGGTGACCTCATTGAACGGTGATTGAACTTTGCACTGATCTCACCATCAAAGTGTGGTCTTTCTGCGGTAATTGCTAGATCCTCTGGCTCAAAAATTATAAAAGAAGGCACATATGATGATGTCATTTGTGCTTTAAAGGGAATAAGCAGTCGTTCCCACGTCGTTCTGAAAATTAATCAAAATCTTGCAATTGACTTCTCAGTTCTCTTGTATTTTTCATGATGTTGCCGAATATCAGTGCTGCATAGGCAGGGTGTTACACTGTAGAATCAAGCAATCCAACAACAGAAGGGATACCACATGGTGAAAAAGAGCCATTCATCAATTAGCATAGGGGAGTATACTAATGCAGGTTTGGGTGATTGCATTTTCCCTTTAAGTTTAACAAACATTGAAGGAAACATCATCATTTCTTTTCAAGGGATCAAACATGTGTCTATGGCATCTAGTGGATTGTTATCACAGTCCCAAGTCATAGCATCAAAATGAAAAGTTTGGCTGGCAAACGCAAACTTTTTAATGAATCCTGATCAAGTTTTGATCAAGAGTCAAGTGTTCAGTGCCATCTTAGTGCCATCTGACCTAATGGAGTAGGATCCCCTTCCCATTACACTTTACTTACCTCCATGCATAGGTAATTTTGAGGGTTTTCTTTAACAGGATATTACACAAAGATTGATAGCTGATGAAGACTAGCCTACCTGAATGTAGCCTTCTGAAATTCTGCTGTGTCACTAGTGTAATTTCTGAAATGGTCGAGACATACATCATTAAATTACTGTGGTACCCTATTTTTATTACAAGTGGGTGCAACCGATGAACAGTTGTAGAATAGATGAGACATACCACAGCTTTCTCTTTCATTATTCTGTGATGTTCTCGCTTCTTGAGATTACTGACATACGTGAATTATTGTCATGTAGCTGTTGTAGGATATTTTGCCGGTGACCTTATGAATGCAGGTGCGTCAACTTCCACACTTTGAATTGTCTTCACAGGTCAAGTGGTCTCGGAAAGGTTACCTGAGGACAAGGTGGAAGGTGGAGAACAGGTAAATGCCTTTTAAAAATAAAGCAATAACATGCTAGTCGTATATGAAGTATTGATAACCTTTGCATTACTACTGTCAGTGCAAGAAGTCTGCCTCTCCTCCGGTCTCCCTCGTCACCCATCCCGTCTCCCACCACCCTTTTTAAATCCACCTATTTTCAACCTATTTTGCTTTTCTGAGCACCACACAATATTTTACTTTTTAGCTTTATTTGCAAGCCTCATTTACGTATATTTTTTTTTTTTAATCAGTAACTGAACTACAGGGCAGGCCTAGAACATCAGTTTCAGTTCTGTGGTAAAGCATTATTAATCATTGATAGAATTTTATGTTTTACTAGTTTTTACCTTCGTGAAATTCAATCACATGTGCACTTGACATAACCTTGAAAACCTCTGCAATGCAATGACACAAATGAGGTGACATTGTCATCCAAGTGCAGCCATTTATCATATAAGAGAAAAGCTATTTCCTGTTAAATGGGATTGATGATCAACTCAGCAATCAGTGATGCTGTTGTGTCAGACATTTCTGTTTTGTGACATTCCTTTGAAGGTGTTGGGTGTGACTTCAACCACAGTGTCACGAAGAGCGAGGGTAGAGTAGGGAGTTTGGATGTGTGTGACTGTAGTCCTACTGTAGTGTTATCAGGGGCAGATGACGAGGTTTATGGGTGACTAACCCTGTGACTACAGCCATGTGTCACGGAGTTTTTGAAGATTTTAAGTGCCGCCCCTGTGTTGATGAAGTGGCTGGTTGGAGTGGGCTGAATGTGACTCCGTCACTTTGTCGCCAAGAGACCAGGATGATTTGAAAGTTTAGGTTTGTCTGAAGCCGATGTGTCACGAAAGATGGGAGGTTACACGGTTTAGCTTTTATGAGTCTACAGTACAGCTGGGAGACGGGGACCTGGGAGATCAGGATAACAATGACCCTGAGTTCCCTTTGTTGATGCACAAACCAAAGCTTAACTGCAGTTACATGCAGTAAATTGGTATAATGTAGATATCGCTGTTAGCCGTAGAAACACGAGTATTACAATAGCGGAATTACCATCCCCTCAACAATGCTTAAACAATTATATTGTTAAGAAGAAAAGCGTTTGAATTCTACCAGATGCAACTAACATCCATTTTATTCTGAGTGATTCTGTACAGCCAGGGCTGTTCTATCAACAGATTGGGATGGGAGGAACTGTCTGTGTATGTAGCCAAGAGGGAGGGATTTCTTTTGAGTGAATTTGCCATAATTTTTCTGTCATGCAGCAAAGAGTCGAGAATGAGGTTCATTGGTGTGTGCCAAGAGGTGGTGGTTAAGTAGCAAGCCAAGGAGGAACAATGTACTTTCTCAATTTTCAGTCACAACTACTGAGTCATGAAATGCATCAGAAATTAATGTAACTAATTTTTACATGCAATCTTGTCACAGTTTCAAACTTAAATGCAAGCATCATGTTCTATGGCCATTGGCCAACAAAGTGCCCTTTTAGAATCTCAATCATTCAATTCTCTACACCATATAGAGAAGGACGGTGCACCTTCTCAAGGTGAATCTGATCAACTTCAAGCATCTTGTTCTGTTTTCCTCTTGAGTTTTTGTGATGTAGATGCATCTCAACCCCACACAGAGCATTTATTGAAATTGGTGATCTATAATTAGATAGAAACAATGGGTGGACAGACACTTGATTAGACATGAGGGCTTCATGAAACTCATTCACTATGAGAAGTGTTTAGAATTGCTCTTTGAAGTAGACAAAGTTTGAGAAAAAAAATGCATTATGTCAGTAGAAATAGTCTTGTTAGACTCCAATGCCTTGACACAAAGTAATACAAAACCATTATGTGTTAAAGTTTGATACAGTTTTGTAGTTTCTAGCAGTGCAAAATATATAAGAATTTAGGGCAAGGGTGGGGAGTATGTTAAAGGTTACCAGCCCTTTCTGGCACAGAAGTGAAACGTGCAATAAGTTTGTTGAAGAAGGTCAGTTGGACACTTACAATTATACAAACAAGATGTTTCGCCTAGTCCTCACAAAGTACGCATACAGGCTCTGCTGAAATCATATCTCGAGAAGACCGTTTTTTGAATGATAGAACATGACGTGATATTTGGATATACCATAATGGTTAGGGGTTTGTTCCTCTTGAGAAGGCATAAACATGTATTACGTCATGTGAGGATTGCTTGGGCTTTGGGGATAACGCATGTTTCAAGCTATCCTAGATACAGTTGTTTTGATTGCATGTCTGTGTAATCCAACATTGTGCTTTGGCGTTCTTGACTTTTCTCCACCTATGTTGCTTTTCCTTTCGATACCTTTTTCACACTCTCCCATTTTTCTCATTTTCACAGCACCTTTGACTTGGTTAATATTCACCTGTTCCATGATGCTAGTAATTTACAGGCTATGGAAAAGGTTTGTAGAATCGTGATGTTCTCTCTTTCTCATGAACGACAAATCCCAGATTTCATCTGTAACTGGTCTTCATTTATACCGAATTTTCACTTTCAGAAATTGGTAAATTTTTCAGATGATTGTGAGTAGTTACTGGCAAGAAACACTTCACACTTTTATCTCACCAAATGTTAGCACAGACAGTATCAGTTTAGTTTGTATATATATGGTAGCTGCAGTGTTTTATTTCTTGGGTGAAATTTTAGAGCTGTGAACTTGGGGAAGTGAAACTTTGGTAGAGTTCAGTTCTATGAAAAACAGTATCAGTTGGGAATGAAGCCTTTGAAATGGATCAATATTTACAGATCATGACACGTGAACTTTGGATAAGCAAATTCTAGTTCCTGAATCCCCTTTCTTCATTGAAAACCAAACTAGCAGAAGTAAAGAACATCGATAAGAATCTGTTAGTTGCTTTATGCAGGTGAAATCAAATGTATTGGATTTATAGTTCAAGGAAGCAACAGCTTAGTTTGAAGTACTTTTCATGCACACCTTTAATTTATCTTTGGCTAAAGTGGGTAGGTCCTCTTTGCTGATGGAGGACTAACTTTAAAATTTGTTGGTTAGAGTGACATAAGTAGCCATTACCCCTATGCATGAATGGTATATCCTAAGTACCCGTTGCTGGGAAGAACATCAAGACCAATTGTGCTTATTCGTGGTATTTCTGGTATTTGATTTTTTTCAAGTGTTTCTGTTCCTGTTTTTTTTTGGGGGGGGGGCAAATTCAGATGTGCTCTTTAAAAGTCAGGTTTTGACCCAGAGGAAGCACCCCACACCAAAGATTTTGATGGAATGGTTCACCTCATCAGAGGTTTGTCATGTCATCCTGTCATCTATGCTTTCATGTTATGCTGACTTTTTCAGATGTATAATATTTTCCAAAGGTGTTTACCACACACATTCTTGTCGGGGAAAGAGGCAGCATGAGTTAATTTTAGAGCTTGCAGTCACGTTTTGACCATGAAATGGGACAGACCTCTTTGAATTCCTCTTTCAGTACAATAGATGAACAGTATCCAGCAATATATGTGGAGCTTACACTTTGTTCTCACTATTCTCCAATTACTGTCATAGTGTACTACCTGCATTTCAGACACATTGCATCGAGAGAGTTTCGTCGAGTGGAATTTTAGCTATTTCTGCACCATGTTTCGAGTATTTGTGATGGTCCTCCGTGCCAAGTAGAGGTAAAGGTGAAAAAGGGAAAACCACAATTTCTAGAGGAAAGCGCAGAGGTGTTTAATAGGTACTGGGTACTGGTGGTGATAATTGACCTCTTCCTCGGGGGTAGCATCCTTAAAAAACGTAACTCCAAGTCGACATGTAGTTGTCGGGAAAAAGATGGTGGCAGCCATCATGATATGTCCTCAGTACTCTGCATTGCATGCGTTTGATAATTGTTGGCGAGGAAATCGGTGCCATGAGTCAGTAAAAATGTGTACACAATATATTTGTTTACCGACTATGGATCTGATGAGCACATTATGCACAAAACCGTAGAGTTGATTTTATCAGTATGAAGAATAACAGAAAAAAACATCTAATCAGTATAAAGAATAACAGAAAAAAACATCTAATCAGTAACAAGATTTATGAAACTAGCTGTCAAGATAGATGACCTAAAGTCTGTGTATAACAAAAAATAACAAGCCAGCAGACAACGTCGAATAAGCCAGCCTGTACACCGTGCATTCAAGTCTGTTATCATTCCTAGCATCTTCCTCTAACATATTCTGCCATTACTTGCTTGTCATATGACCAAACTTTCTCCCTGTTACCTTGTGCATCATGCTTGGGTTTGCTGGGAGCAACACCTGCCAAGCTGCAACCAGGATTTGTGGCATATTTTCAGTGAAACCCTTGCTGTGCAACTACACCCGATTAAAATTGCATCTACTTTGTTGCAAACTGCCACAAGAGCTAAGAGATTTGAATGCGTGATGAGGGTATTTAAATGGTGTGCAGAGAGGACATGACCAGGCAACTCAGGCAAACACAAGCAGATGATTAAAACTGACCAGAAGTTATGAAAAACTTGAATATATGTGTGTATGTGCTGCAAGGAACATATCACTGGCAATTTGTCAAGAAGGTCTGGAGTGACAGAGAAAAGTTTTTTTTACTAGAAATTATTGCGAGAAGTCCTTGAAATGGAGGTACTTATTTAGCCCTGAAATCCGACACCATTGAAAAGTTTGATTGGATGTGTCGTTTATTTACACAGGGATATCGTAAAGGCAGAGATTTCTTCGCTTTATTTTTATAGTGTTTCTTTTAAGGTGATCAAGAATATAAAAAAATGCAAAGGAAATTTTGAGTAGTTGTGACTGGGTGGTATCACAGATTTCCCATAATGCACTGCACCCCTTAGCAATAGATATTCCTTCAAAGTCCACAACCTCCAAACAGAAGATGCCATCAAGATATGGTTTCCACCAAAGAAGAGAAACATTCCTAAATTTTATGAGATGTCAATTTTCTTCAGTGACAAACCCTGTTAATGTAGATGGATGTGAGCCTCCACTTTATAGTTGCAAAGACTTTCAATCGGAAACAAGTCTTGATCGGATTTAATTGACTAGTGCGCATAGAAGGCAAACTTTCTTAAAAGGAGGCAACTTTGGTGCCTGCACAGAACATTTATAAACATATTTTTTAACTCATTTTTAGCATATTTCTTGTAGTTGACATTTCTAACCGCTAGGCAATTTTCAAATTCGATTAGGAAAGTGTTTTTACTGATGTACTCTGCGAGAGAGATCGATGAAAGTAGACGTTTATTTCATCTCTCAACACATTGTTATTATTACTCCAGCACTTGCACAGCGCTTCTCCCAAGGTTCAATGCGCCGAACCAGAATGCCCACATACATTAACGATAGATTTGCGAGGGATGCAAAATCTTCACGGCTGACTCGAAAGATGTTACAGAATGTACGTAGGTAAAATCCCAATGGTAGCTTGTTCCACAGCAACTGTGGAATACGACTGCAGGCTTGGTTGCCAATGAGTTCGCTGGAGGGTCGAGAAGCTAGAATGGATTTCTCAGATGATGATCCGGAGTGTGTGCCGTGGTTGGAGGATGCTGATGAACTGCCTGTATGAAGACTGATAATGATGATCGCTGATGGCATTTGTGCTCATGTGGGAATGTTCTGAAACCGACTGTGACATCACAGATTACATCGCTCTTTTCACCTTTTTTTAATCCTTTTGCCATAGGTCAACTTTGTCTTTGTACATACTACTGCCTTTGTTGCATTATTGCCCAGCTTTTCAGGGTATCTTTATCGCCCTATTGGTTAACTTTGTCCTTGTAAATGTGCACGAGTCAAAACCATAAGTGTTTTTTAATGGTGTGAGGGGGGGTGTTGATACCAGCTCCTCATACGAATTTAATTTCTCTTTGTGCTGCCCCTCTTGTTTAACTGATATTCCATGAGCGGCTAGTTGCACAGGAACATCGTAAATTCACTGTCAAGGTTGTTTAGGATTCTCCTCTGATCTGTGGTGGAATGTCACCTCTAAGACATGTTTCAAATTTTGAACACCCAAATGTGAAGAAACTTGCATTCTACGAGATGACAATTTGTGGTAATCATAGATAATTGGTTTAAGACATATTTTACTGACAATTGAAGGGATTCTTTAAGAGAATTATGTTCCACTGCAGGCATTTCAAACCCCATGCGAATAACTTCCAAACCCAAACGTGCTGTTGAGATATGGTATTTACCAATAAAGAAGGAAAATATTCCTAATTTTTGTGAAATATCAATTTTCTTCAGTGGCCAATCACTTTAAAGCCTGGTGCTGTTGTTCTTTACCCCATAAATGCTCAGTAAAAACTGACATTAATATTTTTGGAGTTTGCTGGAGTGGCCAATCACTTTAAAGCCTGTTATTGTTGTACTTTAACTAATAAATGCTCAATAAAAACTTTCCATTAATATTTTCATAGCATGTTTGCCGGTCAGCCTCTCACCTCTGTTATGGTACATCTAGAGAGTGCCTTGAATTGCCCCTGATTCGTTTAGCGTTACATCTTCTTACTTTTCGAAACATATAAAGTTGCCTTTGCATCCAACTGTAGCAAAGACGTGCACCACACAAAGATGTGAAAGTACAGCGTTTTGTATCTTCCTTTACATTAAACATTTTGTTCACGTCTATTGTGACGAAGTGCTGTCACTGCAACACAACATCTTTGAAATTTGTAAATCAGTCCTACTGCAGAATGCAACATGAATGACCATGAAGTGGTTTCTGTCAGTTCTCTCAGGAAGGACAAACTAACGACAGCTGATGTGACTTTGGGTGGAAGATTTACGTTGTTATTTTTCAGCCAGTGAGACTGTCTGGCAGATCAAATCCACCATAGCATTTCATTTTCCAAGCATCAGTCTCCATCACCTCCTATCTCCCACACTGAAGCGTGTATTTCTAATCTTTGTCCTTGGATTTTAGAGATAGATCCAAATTTAATCAACGCTCATTTTGTTACCGCATCATCCGGTCGATGCGACCTTTTGCCGATGGTCGGAGTTGTCTTGTATTTTCATTGCAGTCAAGAAGATACATTTAACCAGCAGCTCTGTTGTTCAGGGAGAGGGAATTTTTTGAGATACTTTGTTGCATTCTGTCTTACATCATTAAAAGCTTTACCCAAACGTCCCTGCCTCTACCATCCATGTATACTTGTTTCTTGTGTCCTTTGTCTTATTTTGTCTCCTTAAGAGCTATTGATTCCTCTTTTTTCCATTTCCCCTCGCTGCATAGTATGATTCGTTTACTGGTATCATAATCTGATGTTTGCCGGATGTAACCATGGCGACCAACTCCTCAGTCAATGCCATCTTTAGCTATTCATTTGTCAAAATGAAATCAGCCAGCTTCTCTTTCATTTAAAGTATGGAGTTTCAATAGTTATCAGAAAAATCCCTTAAAGCTGTATGCATGAGGACTTAAAGGTTGGTTGGCCGTTTGCCTTTCTTTTGATAGGTTCAATTTTGTCAGATATAGAAAGCAAATGACCAAAATAGAAAAAAGGAAACCCAATTTGCATTCAGTGGCTGTCATGAAACGAAGACTCGCAAGAAGCTCATATGCAATGAAAGTCCAACACAAAATGGAAAAAGATTGTAGTTTTTAAGCTGTCATACTCAGTATGTAGTGTGAATGTGATGCTAGCATATCACAAACTGGGACTTGGACTGCCGTGGCTTCGGAGATAAGTAACGTTCGCTGCATTTGGTGACGTGAGGTGTTTGGTAGGTACTAGTGTTCAGTTGTTCATTTTGCAACACTTTCCACTTCAAACCAGATCATTTCAAAAGCAAACTAATTTTTACGATCATCAGGATTCTTAAAAATGACCAAGGAGACCGATGGAGCATTTAGACTCTGGGATTGTCACCATTCCGTAGTATCATCTTCAAATAACTATACAATGATGGTATCACCATCATTTAGATGAGCTGTTTTTCTGATTCCTGGGTCAGTATTAAACTGAGTCTGCTTAAGGCATGTAGATCCTTCCTCAGGAATATCTGAATCAGGTTGCTGCATGTTGCTATTTCAAATGTGGTGTTGATCTGACTGTTCAAATTGTGATTGCTGTTAACTTTCAATTACTGTTTAATAGATGAATTGCATTTTTTTACTGTACACAGGCCAGCAGCTATTCTATTTCTCCTTACTACTTCTGTCCCAAGTCTTAGGCCTAGATACTCGTTCAGAAATATCTGGAGCAACACACCACATTTTCGTCATTTTGAGTATTGTGTCTGCCTGACTGTCTGTTCAAACTTTGATCGCTTTAAGTCTTGTTGTTTATTCTGATGGTTAGCTTTTCTTCATCCATGGCTCTGCCGTTGTTTGTGCAGACATTTCACGGTGTTCTTGAGTCACAGTCGCTGTTGGGGAAAAAATATGTCCTCTGGTCTCAGTTGTGTTGTCTGGTTCGAATGGTTTTGAAACATATTTGGGAAAGCTGTCTAGGTGTGGCACGAATGTAAGGTACACTAATTATCCTGGCCATCATAGGTGGCATATTTGTTTCCATATTTACCAGCAATTATTTGGCTCTCTGAAATGTGTGACCAGCCATCCCTTTTTCTACATCAACCTGCATTAGAGGCAACCTAAAAAGCACAAGTGTTTGAAGGTGGAAAACATATTGTAGGTATCTGTGAGATGTTTGATTGCGGTGACTTCAATTCTGAGACTTTGCAGTGATATTTCTGTAGGGAATGAAACAAGATACACAAAACACATCTTTTATCAATCCATTGTGCTTCAGCACTGTGCAACTGTTATCATGACCTCATGTGTTGGATGAATTATTTTGAAACAACCAACATGAAACAGCATTCGGTCTAGTGCAGTCTCTTCTCAGGCAGTAGCATTTCTTTGGCTAGTGGTTCCTCCCAGGTGTGGGGGGAGAGGTGAAAGAATGGGTTTTTTTGTCCATTGACCAAAAACAAGCACTTGATGTTGCAGAGTGAATTGAGTTTGAAAATCATGTACACTTACAAGTGATACTTACCTTCCAATTGATGGTTTTTGGTTTTTTTTGGGGGGGGAGGGGAGCCTTTAAGCACCCAGGAGGCTTATAAGTGTCTAATCCATTCAAAGATGACAGGTTGTCATATTTATGGAGTGATTGATGTTCATGTTCACACAGGCAGATAGTTTGAAAGTTAGATCACTAGTTGCTAACTCATCCTGTAATTTAAGTAGAAATTTTCACTGTCAAAAGTCCATCGCAATCAAAGTGCCATTGTTGATGTCAGGCACCTTAGCCTGGTGCATGGGAGTTAACCTCCCCCCCCACAAGCGCTCACAGGAGACTACCCTTCTCGGAATAATGGTACCTGATGATTTTAAAAGTTGCACTTAAAAGTGTGGAGACCTATGTGTTTCATGACAGAGCCATCATAGTTGTCACTATTTCTTAGTTTCACAGGAGGATCACGTTTATTGTTCACTTCTGGAACATTTCTGTCAACAGCTACCCACAACTCATAACACGACAATAATGCATAGTTACGGTCCTGATTATTACATTACACATTTCCTGAATATTGTACATTACATACCATAGGAGAGCTGTACAACTGCATGGGGATTAGTTTAAAACAATGTAAAGACAGCATGAAATTTGTGAAAACATGTTAACACAATTGCAAATCACTATTTTTTTTTTAATTTCATTGTAACATTTGTGTGATTTGCTTGAACTCTTGATTAAAATCAATGTATGTTCATATCTGCGGTTGGAATTAGTCTACCCAGACAGACAGACAGACAGACAGACAGACAGACAGACAGACAGACAGACAGATAGACATATTTCAACTAATTTAGTCTGTTGTAACAAACTGGCACACAGGAAAAGAAATACCTGAAAGATTCAGTCTGCTTAAACAGATCAACAGAAAGGTTCCTACGAATTAATTAGGTCTATCAAAATGGAATTGACAAACGTATCGACGAAATGTCTCTTGAGGTCGTCAGTCTGAAAAAGTGAACTGACAGATTTACATAATGGAATTCTGATCAGTTTGAAAGTATGTTATCTTGTCAGAGCTGCTAGGTGATATTTGGTGTTAGGATTCCAACTGGTGTGCTGTGTTATAAATGCACGTTTGGGTTTTTCTTTTTTTCAGTCAATTTGTGTAGTTTCATCAGTTGTAATCTAACTCATTGCTTGTTCACAAGAGACTTACACAGAGTAGTGAGTGATGATTTTTTTGAAATCGTTTTTGTGAAGCTAACCATTATCAAACACAAGTTGCTGTTGCTGGTAGTTTTGCAAGTGGTCAATGATTTATGTATTATTTGCCTTTCTGTTTACATAATTTTAGACAGACTCAAAACAGTTCCATATTCCGTACTCCAAAGATTAGCTTGGTATCGCTGACATTCAGTATCTTTAAAAACACTTGTCTGGCTTTGTTCCTGATAGGTTGTACTGCACCATGTACCTTCCTTAATATCCTACACAAGTAAACCTCTTTTGTATCAAATTCTGGTAGGTGTTGACTGAAATTTTCAATACACGGTTAAATGATCCTAGTTTCATAATATTTCAGCATTTCTGGTCATCGATACGTTACAGGTAGATCAAAGCATACCGTTGATCAATGTAGGAGGGTGTTTTTGTATGTTTACGCTTTAACTGGGATCCACTGTGATGAATTCTGCTCTGCACTACTACCAGTCAACACTTCATGGATAAAATCGTAACTTTTCATGACTCCTCGCTGTACCTGTCTCAACACAACAAATACATTCCCATCTACAGTGCTGTTAGTAAATGGTAACCTCTAACACCACTACCGAGTGCCGTCCAATGCAAGTCATCAATCACCGAACATTTTCCAACATTGTGTTCTAACTATATGCTGTATTTGTCTAGACCCCTTCCAGTGCCCTCCCCCCCCCCCCCCCGCCATTACTACACAGTGTCATTTCACCAAAGGATGTTTGTAGACTAATATAGAAGTCACAAAGACCAGTTGGAAATACAGTAATTAAGTCCAGTAGAAATTTGCATGTTTTGCCATTGGTCTTCATACTGTAGGACTCTGTTTTCACCCGGTACATGCACAAGATGTAACACACCACATACACACATCATGGTGTGTCTTAATTCTCGTTAAGGGTTGCATCCAGTGTCATTCCATTTGTCAACATTTTGTTCTAAAGCATGAGCTTGAATTTGCAGATCTATGTGAAATTTTCAAAGCACCTCTGCAGAAAAAGGACTGATGACCCTAGGTACAGCGTCAAGAGAATAGAATACACATTGGAGGTGAAATGTTAATGGTCTGTATCATTTTCTTCATCAATGTTGTCTCTTTGTCCCTCCCACAGAGTCCATCACTGTTCAGCAATAGAAGGAAGCAAGCCCTGGAATCAGTATTGGAGAAGTAAGTCATGTATTACTAAAAAAAAACACAGATGAAAGATAGAAGTGATAGATAATATAATAAAACTGTACTTTCATGGCACTTTTAAATGTCAAGTGGACTCTAAGTGCTTTACAAAGATAATATTAATATGAAAGAAAAAACAAAAAAGTTCAAAGGAAGAAGCAAAGAAATGAGGAAAAGTGGCCAAACAATGAAACGAGAAAATAAATATTAGCAAAGAAAAAACCTGCAGGAATGCTGAATCGTAAAATGAGTGAGACGAAACAGAAAAGGAAAGCACATAAAAAATAAATAAAAGAGGTAAAAGTAGACTGAAACAGGTTATAAAAACATGCTGCCAGGAAGAAATACCCAAACAATTAAAAGAGAAAAGAAAGGGTAATGTAAAGAGCAACTGTAGCAAAACTAGAACTTAACTGGTCTTCACCAGCGATTCCCAAAGGTATATCGGAAGTATAATGTAAACTATGATGTAAAAACGCTTGCATGATTTGGTTGACATCCCCCCAGAGTAGGTGACTCCACAAATGCATCCCCCCATGGAGGCAGGTGAAACGTTTAACAGACCTCGGCAGAGAAGAGACGAGCAACCGGCAGTGATAGTCAGGATGAGAGGAGAAACTGCAGAGAATGCTATGTGTAGATATTAATTACCCCCACTGTACAGTAACTGTATTTCAAGTCTCTAGTTTGGCAGCTGTATCAGAGTGTATCTTGTAGATGGTCTCCCATCGCTTTATGGCAGTGTTGATAAGAATCAACTAGAACCTAATCAATCAGCGCACAGAGCATCTCCCTCATGAAACCGTGCTCTGCTTTGTTTATCCTTAATGAAGAGGATGAATTCGTGATCAAGGGAGATGTTGCCATGGATTTAATTCTCTCAGACGTCATCGTTGCTTCTCGTGCATTTTGAGAGGAAGATTGATTGATTCGCTGTCGCTGATGAAATGTGTTTGTCAGAAAAGATGTTTCTTAAGAGGCTTGTCACCTCGTAGCATTTTGCCTTATGAGATCATTGGGTCTATACGGACCGTTTGTGTTGAGGTGGGAAGTTACAGTAAATGTTAAAAGGTCTGTTCTGCCAGCTTCAACATTGTGCACCCAATCAGTGCATGTACTCATTTGATAAGAACGTATGACGTGATGAACGACAACAACAACCCTCCCAGCTGTTTGAGCTAAGCAAGTAGCTAAACATTCATTACTATTGGCAAGCATACCAAATCAGTAAGAGACCTGTGAATGTTCATCTTAAGCTAGAGGTAATTTTACCACCATCGAGATCTGACAGGTTACCTTAGAAACCCACTCTTGCATAGAGCAAAATAAATTTGGATACCAATATCTGAAGCACTTCTGAGAACAAAATGAATGTTAGCACGGCCTTCTGTATTTCACATTACACAGTCGGAAAGCTGGTGAACCATACAAACGCAAAATCCTGAAATAGCAGATTCGTTTTAATGATTTAATGATGGCTGTTAAAAAGTTGATAAAATTTGAGAAGATCAACAACTATCTGTTTTGTCATCCACTGTGATAAGCAAAAAAGTGGAAGTTTCATCGGTTTAGAAAGTATTGGCATCTTGTTAATAAAATTAATGACTGGCCAGTCAATATTTGTTGTTCAAAAACAAGTAGGGGAATAGCTTAAGTTTTTCATTTGGGTATTTTGGTATTCTAAATAAAAGCTAGGCATGCTACCTGATTGGTGTGCTGCAAGTTTATCATCAAAACATGTCAAATACCACTTGAGATGAAGTAGGCCCCTCCCCAAGGCTGGTATGGGGCATGACTCTAGCAAGTGGTATCTTCAAGCAAGTTCATACCTCACAGAAGTTAGTTTGGTTATTTGAATAAATGAAACGTTTTATGAGTTATTACCACAAAGATTTAAGTGTTTCAGTGTCCATGCTAATGGCATTGTACCTTGAGGTGTATGTACAGTCTACTATTGCTTACACATACTCCTCTGTGACAAATCCCATCCTTTAATATGTTGTGTAGGATGTGTAACCAGTAGCTGTTGAATTTACCTGAAAACAATCTCATGAAAAATGAATGAATAAGCCACCTCCTGACCAGGCCCATAGCCAGGTTGGATGCGGATGTGAGCTTAAGTAGAAACATTTTCCTGCAGGTCTACCATTATGTTTGAGTTTCCATTTTGCCCCCCCCTGTTGCTGTCTGGGGGTAGACATTGAAAAGAGGGGGCTGGGCTTCTCACCACAATGTTTCAAAACAATGAGGCACTCTGAGTAGAATGTGTTGATAAATGTAAGCCCAATGCAATGCATGTAGTTATGTTTAGGGATTTCTGTTCTCTATTTTCAAACATTGACTATTGGGCCTACTCCTGACCCTCATTACATGAAATCAACTGTCACCATCAATTTTCTGATTTGCCCCTCTTGACCTGAGAGGAGTGCTCAAAATATTGTTAAATAAAATTGGCCTTTTTGGCTACACTAAGTACAGTAGGCTATGCCAAGTAGGCTATACTAAATAGGCTATACTAAGTAGGCTATTTTGGCTGTACTAAGTAGGTACTCATTGGCTACACTAAGTAGTATTTTGTGGCTTTTGCTATGAAAGGCAAGACAAAATAGAAACGCCTGACCCTTGTTACCAAAGTAGTATCGTCTTATGTCATTTTATCAAAATTTTAACACATGATCCGGAGGAAAGTCAGTCAGTTTGTTGTGAGATTGTATTATTTATGTCAGGGCAGGTTCCAGTATCTCAATGTCTCTACATATAGTCAAAGTCCCAAGGGAATTAGTAGCATTTCAGCAATCCAAATGTTTTGAATGTCCAAACTTTCTACGGTCTTGACAATTTTGAGTAATGGAGAGTGTTAGTGTGTTGCTGTCATGTGAAGCATGCATTCATGATATTATTCTAGGCCGCTTGGCATTTACTCTAGCGTGAAAAGTGCCCGACCGGAGCTTTGAATCGATTGGGCTTGCCTCAATCTACAAAGTTACCTTTTTCCAGAGTGAAATTAAGATTTTAGTACCCACACATCTCTTGATCCTGATAATATTCATCCCGTTCAGGACTCATTTGCTGGTACCTCTGGGACAAGGACTAATCAACAGAATCACCAAAGCAGCTATTTATTCTGTGTATTTAGGTTATCGTCAAGTTAGATCTCAAGCTGAGCACGTACGTTATCAAATTTGTCTGACAACCAACTTTCTCTCTTCCTCTTTCACAGATTTTCTAAAGATAAACATGAGGAGGCTCCATTTTTCATCTTTGGTGATTTTAACTTTAGGTTAGATGCCCACTCTTTAATAAAGGTAAGTGAGTACCCCATGTGGAAGGGCTGTATTTCTCTTCTTAATCGGTGACAGCACTTCGACAGAATATGAAGAGAAACTGTGTGTTTTTTTTTCCTCTCAAGACAATTCATCTTGGTCAGCAATATTAAACGTAGATGTCCACAAGTAGTCAGGAAACACACCCTCCAACCTCAAATAAATGAACGTTTGAAATCATTTCTGACGTCTTGTGAATAGCTTTACTGGATGATGTTTGTCAGTAGAGATTTCATTGATTTCAATCCACACCTAACTAGTTAAAGTTGCAAGGGTGCGGATCCATCTCCAAGTAAGGGGGGGGGAGACTTTTCACCAATTGCAAATCTTGGTTCTGGGGAGGTGCTGAAGAGGAGATGGTATCTTCCTCCCCCCAGAAATGAAATTCAAAGTTGTTTACAAAACATGGTGAATGGTGCAATATTTTTACGCAATTTAACTTTTGAAATGTGGTGTCGATTTGCAATCTACATATGGTGTGTCAGTCGTGTTTTAAGTTCTGCATTCTATATCGCAGCCTTTCATCAAAGGTTTACGTTTCGTTATTCGGAAAAAGTGGGGTACTTTGAAGATGTCATCCAGCCCCCTTAATCGACGCCCATGAACAGTTGACAGTCCCTTGAATCCACTTTGCGAACTGGATCAGGTATGGATGGTGAAGAGAGCCCTCTATTCGGATACAGGTGTTTTTTTTCTTTTTTCTTTTTTTTTTTTTAAGATGTCATTGTCTTTTTCTACATTTCAGACACTGGTAGGTAAGGCCAAGCCAGAATATACAAAAGTGGACGGTGCAATCACAAGGGTAGTTTACACAGAAAATGGTGGAGAGAGTCAAGTAAGCATGTCATGGCTTTTCGTAATGAACAACATTTGCAGTGTGTTTTAGACAGTGAAAGGAGTGGAGGGGGAGGGGAATTGTGAACAAATTATTCCAAACAATTATGTATTATGAATAGGTCCGTAACAGTATTAGACTTTTGTTTTTTTTTTTGGCATGTGATAAGATAAATAAGTTGTGACAGTTTTATCTGCCTCATGCACCTTTTCCATTGCTCCTGTTGTAGTGGTATTCCCAGTAGATGCCAGGTGTGACCTCTTGTAGAATTCCCTCCTTCCACCCCTACATCACCCCCTTTAAACATAAAGAAAGCTACTTTGATGAAAATTAGTCAGTCAGCTGAACGAGTGTTGAACTGAAATTCTGTTAATTTCAGAACGACAAATAGTATAGTAATAACTAATACTAGTGTATAAATAATACATCTGTACGCTGAGACCCACAAGATCTTACTTGCCGCAAAGGAACATCTACAAAAAAAGAGCCATTTCAAAACTTAAAAATGCTAATAATTGTTAAGTCCAGAAAGCGAACGGAAATAAAGTTTTTAAGTGTATTTTTATTCGAAAATTTGCACTGGCTGTGTTTGATACTTTTTTCTTTTAAATTTTCTTTTATACAAACAACAAAAGTGAGGCTCAAATCACTTACCTCTCAACAGACATTGCTGGAACAATGACATTAATTTGGGGTTGGAGTGGGATGGTGAATTAAAACACCCTTTGAACAAATCTTGTGAATATTGTGAGCATCATTTCCTGGTTCAGGAATAAAAAGCAAAGGACGCTTGCATGTCCGTCAACCTAGCGGTAGGTGAAAGTCTGTGATCATGCTTGGTTGGCAAGTTTTAAAATCAGCAATACAGAGACGCATTGGCCTGTCACGTTACACATTATCAGAGATCTTTTCACGTCAGTCTGTCCCGTTACGCATTACCAGATTTGGCATCACATGAATGTATCGTGTTTATGCAGTTATTACATGTCTACTCAGATGGTAAAGTCATTAGCTTGCAATAAATTAAATTGTGATCACTTTTTAAATGCAACGGATCTAATTCAATTAACTTGGAGAGGAAAGTCATGCTCCGTAAGCTTTTTCAGATATAAAAGATGCAGCTCTATCTTCAAGTCCACCAAAAAAGACTGTGTGCAATATCTTACCACCAGGAAAAGAAGGGAAAAAAGCAGATTGAAAGGATTATACTTGGCATAATAAAGAAAAATTAGAAAGGAGTAGTTTGAAAATAGTTAATCAATTGTTGCATTTTTTTTAATTTCTGGTTGCTCATATTCAATCACTTTGTAGATGACTGGAAATGATCGATTTTGTTGCTAGGTCCATGCTAATACCATTACCAAAGGTGTTGTTGTTTTTTTTTGAGTCAAACACATCCAAGCCAAACCATTAGCATCTCAATGAATCACATACAAGCAGATACAGTATTGTCAAGAAGAAGGTGACCTGTAATGTACCCTTGTTAAATACTGGTGTCAGTCCCCCTCAGTATCAATTTTTTTTTTTTTTTTCTTTGCAATTTTAGAGCCTACAAGTAGTTTGACAAGTGCCTAAGGATTTAGATCAAATACTGGAAAAGTGATGCCAACATGTGGTTTTGTGATTCTGTCAAAGGCAAACCAGTAAAATAGTACCACTTTTTTTGGTGGCGATCGTTGACACTGTTTGCACATGGCACCATTAGTTGTGTTATTTCAATACTTTAGTTAGAGACTGCTGATTGGAAAGACTACTGGTTAGTCAGAGACAGCTGCACAAAAAGCCTGCAGGTTCCTGATTGGTCAGCGACAGCTGCACAATAAGCCTGCAGGTTCCTGATTGGTCAGAGACAGCTGCACGATGAGCCCGCAGGTTCCTGATTGGTCAGAGACAGATACACGATAAGCCTGCAGGTTCCTGATTGGTCAGAGACAGCTGCACAATAAGCCTGCAGGTTCCTGATTGGTCAGAGACAGCTACACGATAAGCCTGCAGGTTCCTGATCGGTCAAAGGTAGCTGTAACACTTGCTTTGGTGTTGTGCTCCCCCTGGAAATCGCTACCACAGAAAGCCTCTGGACAAAGTTAACTTTATGCAACTATCTGTAATCTCTAGTCTTTGAAATCCAGTACCAAATTGGTAGTTATTTAGCAAACTGATCAGAGAATCGTTTCTTTGAAGAATATGTGAAAACAGCTTTTGTCAAAGAGCAAATGACAGGTACACTTTCACTGGTCAAATATAGTAAATACATCTAGCAACGTAACGATTTTGTTCGTAATGTGAATATTTGACTATTCATAAATACATATATCAAGAATTTGTCGGAAGGCTATGAGGTTGGAAGATACTCGGGGCTTGGCAGATCTGGATGAGAGTCACTGACCCATAAAGAGCATGAATCGTGTATGTAATGTTACGCATTGCATCAGTCGTGAGTAAATTGGAGAGTTCGGATAATAACTGGCCAAAGACCCTTGACAAAGGCACTGATTTGTCAGAGATGGCTGCATAGTAAGCCTGCAGGTTCCTGATTGGTCAGAGGTAGCTGCATTGTAAGGACTGAAGTCCCTGATTGGTCAGAGATTGCCACATGTTAGGTCCACAGGTAGCAGATTGGTCAAAGATGGCTGCACAGTAAGCCTGCAGGACTCGGATTGGTTGGATCCCTGGTTTGTCAGAAATGGCTGTGCAGTAAGCCTGCACTTCCCTGATTGGTCAGAGATGCCTGCAGAGGACCTTGCAGGTCCCTGATTACTCAGCGATGGCTGCATAGTAAGCCTGTAGATCCCCCATTGGTGAGAGATAGTTGCATAGTAAATCCGCGGATCCCTGATTGGCCAGAGATAGCCGCATAGTGAGCCTGCAGATCCCTGATTGGTCAGAGACAGCTGCACAGGACGCCTGCAAGTCTCTGATTGGTTAGAGATAGCTACATAGTAAGCTCAAAGGTTAGCTGGTTCTCTATTTGTTGTTTGCATGTATCCCTGAGGAATGTTCGTGTATGTAACATTTGAAAAATAGGGCAAAATTATTAGACAATATTACGTGGAAGCTGAGAAAAAAAATCTGAAAGAAAAGTTGTCAAATCGATGTGATATCCACATAATTCATATTCAAGTTTTGAGTTTCTTTTTCTCCGCCCCATTACTACTTCTGGAACAGTCACAGTTTCAAGTGAGAGACGTTGATCATGTGGTATGATTGGTTTATCAAAAACTCCCGACGAGACCAACTTTGAATTTGACAGCAAGACCATTTCATGATGACTTTATCTTGGTGGTCTGTCCTTACAGTAGATCAAAGTTCCTGGGCATATTTTAACCAACATTTAGTTCATTGTGTGTTAAAATGTTTGTTGATATTTAATTATTCATTTATTGATGTTTGATTGAATTAGTTATTTTATTCCATTGTCAACAAGCATTTATTGCTGTCATTGCCCCTTTGTTTACAGGTTGTCCTTAACCTAGAAGTCAAAAAGTTTGAGCCATTAGATGAAGACAAATTCAATGGAGATGATGCACTATGGGTGAGTTCATATTGTTTTTACTATTTTTTTTGTTGCTCGTTTATCGTCTTGTAAGAAGTAAAGTTGAACGACTGTGAAACAGTAATCTGAAGATCTTGTGACAGCTTGTAGTATGGATGGTGTATCTAGTGACAGATCACAGTGTGGATGTGGGTCTTGTGACAGCTTGCAGTATGGCTGTAGATATGGTGACAGCTCATAGGATGGACATGGGTCATGTGACAACTGGAAGTATGGATACGTGCAACTGCTTAGTAGCACAGTGTATTTTTAGTGATACTTAGTTGCTTGATGGACACAGAATAACTATATTTATGTGGAGAAAAGCTAAAAGATCCATGGCACATTAACTATGATTTGTCCTGAAAAGACAGTAACAATGAAACACATCTTTCACTGGATATAGTTGTATGCTCCAAAACAAACAAAATGTAGTTTTGCTCAAAATGGGTATAATTTAGCAAATGCAAAATTTCTGTCCCTCTTCATGTCTTTTGCTGGTATACATGTCATATGTTTCTGTGTAGCTAGACATACAGCGTTACTGAATCATTGCCTTCTCACGAACCATACATGTAGACACCATGTTCTCCATCACTCGCTCGCATAATACTGTACGGGGTAAAATTCGATGTAGATGAGGGTAACAGCTTGCTTAATATGGTATATTAATTCTGTAAGAAACAAGTACATCCTACAGACCACTTGAATATAAAATAAAATTCAATAATGCTGAGTCGTCTGGTAGAAATCACTTTTTGAAAACATACTAACAGAGAGTTGCTGGTATTACCACAGCACCATACCACACTATGCGAAAATTCCATTTTGGTGTCTAAACCTTGTGTCCTTTGTATGGCGATGAAATTTTTGTGTAATCACTACCGTCAGCCACTGCAGCGTTCTTTCCTTTGCAGAGAGAGTATCTTACAGTGTTAAAAAAATAAGTAAGCCCACTAGCCTGTGGCTAGCCTAAAATATGCATGGGCAGCTTTCAATTTACAATTAAAATGCCTTGAAGATCTACTGCAACTTTAGTTGTAATGTCAGTGTGTAACACGATAAACTGGGACTAGTGCAAATGTTATTATGGCGAGTGGATTGCGGCTGTCAAATGGCCTACGGGCTATCGATAAATATACCAAAATTTCCACCCGTATCATCCCTCACCCTCAGAAAACATTCAAATTGCAGTATCTTGGAAAGAAAACAGTATGTTTAAATGAATTTTGGTGATGGTGTTCAGCATGTGCTAGTCTTTTATTTAACAGTGATACTTCATTGTCAAAAGTCCTGACTTTGTTCCTCCATTAAACAATTTCTTTATTAACTATTGGAGGAGGTTGCATAGTGCCACAGAGATCTGCCTTCACCAGTGATCTACCACTGCTGGTCGGCACGGTTCCACTTCAACCAAGATGAACAACTGCAGACCATTCTTGACTAAGAGGCAGACTTTTCTGGCCAGCGGTGTTTTCAACAGACGCTGAGATAAAACGGCCATTGGCAAGTGATGAAACTGGGAGTGGTAGACTTTTTGTAGATTCAACTTTTCTGGCAGATTTCTCAACATTTGGATGCATCTCACAAGACCTAGAGGGTGCCATTTCCTGCACCCTGAAGATCTCCGGAGCCAAAATTTTTCTTGCACGCTCCATGCCCCGAAGTGATGTTGCATTTAGATGGTCCTGCCAGAGCTCACTTTGTCCTAGACAGACACCTGATTGACACGTCTAACCTCTGCTTTTTCTCACTTTGTTTATGAAGATTTAATAAGCTAAGATCTTCCCTTTTTGATTGTATCAGCTTTTTTTCGGAGGTTAAGACCACATACCCTTTAAAGTTTCATTATGAAAATCTGTTGTCAGCAAAATTTTCAGAAAGAAATTCATCTGTCTTATTGGATGTAATCACATCATAATCACAGCTTCTTGTCAATGTATTCTTTGCCAGAATTTTATCACTGGTCAGCACAGTTTGAATGCGTCATGTCATCATGTCGGAAACAAGTGCTAGATTTGTCTGTGTTGACACGAAAAAGTTCTTGTTTTGATATTTTGAATGTACAATCCCTGTGGGCATGCCCTGAAGGACAGTCTTGTCGGCTCTGAGTCTGTGTTGAGAATGGGCAGTTCTCGTCTGTTGGAGTCAGAACGTATATTTCCTTGTAGCTTATTTAATTTGTCCACCATGTGGGGGGAGAGGGGAAGTGTATCATCGGTACTACAAGAGAAATTTTGTTTTCTTTAAATATTGTGGTAAATTCAAACATAAATTTACGTACAGTGAACTGCCACCATTCAGCAGTGTTGTGGTCAAAACCACACTATTTGACACCAAGACCAGGTCCTTTGAATCTGAAAAACAAGGCAGAGTTCTTTGAATCTGAGTCCCAAGTCAAGACCAAGTCATTTCGATGCATGACCGAGACAGGGCAATCAGAGAAATCCGAGACCAAAGGCAGTCGTTTGAGATCAGACTCGAGACCGGTCTTGGTGACTGCAGCACTGCCAATTGGTTATGTCGTGCTTTCGTGTAATTGATGGAGAAACATCCATGAAATTTTCTCATGCCTCTGCTTCCTTTTCCCTCAACCAACAGCTAATGCAGTACGATAAAGAAGTCAGCAGTTTTAGGAAAAAGCTCTTTGAATTCGAGAGGCGGTTCCCTCCAAGGTAAATCAAACATATAATTAAATTTTGACAAGCACATCAATAAATAAAGGATTAGACATTGATACCAGCCTCATCTCTTTGGAAGGCAGATTTTCTCTTTGTAAGAAACACATGAAGAAGCATGCATGCCAGCAAACATTCAGAAAGATCAGTTGTGTAAAATTTAAAATTCTATTACTGATGTCTTGATTATATTGTTCAAACACTTTGAATGTTAATAAAAAGCAGGCAAGTCTTGGTGTGCTGGTAAAAAAGTGGTAATAGTGAGTAACATTGTTTGGATTTACAAGGTTGTTTTTCTTAATAACAGTAGGGTGCTGACCAAAAAAATAAAGTGGGATGTAGTTCATTTGAGCATTAGGGGAATGAATACTGTGGGTTATCATTTGGCTGCCCTGGCACTTCATGCATTGCCAACATGAGTGATGCTGTGGTCGTTTAGAACACAAATTTTTAATTTTTTAAAACTTGAATGTCATAGATCATCCTAACATTCACACCACAATGAGACAGAAACAATAAGTAAATATATCCGATCAAATATGTATCCAGAAGTCGTCATCTTTGTTTGACCTTTCCAAAAAGGTAAAGCTCAACAATGGATTTCATAAATTCTGGCATTATTTGTAATTCATGCTCATTGTTTTTACAATAGTGATGAAAGGAAAAAAAACCTTGTTATTAAATGTTTTGGAAAAGTTCATCCTTCTTGTCTCTGTGCAAGATCAATGTTTACGTGTAAGCTTAGGCCAGAAAACTTAGGTCTGGAGTTTTTGAAGAATAACTGCTAAACGTGACTTAAAGACCAAAGTAGAGAGAGAGTTCTTGACAAATAAATGCCATCTTAGTGCTAATTTCTCATGTGAAAAGTTTATTTTGATTAGTGAATCATTTTTTGTTTAGAAAAACTCACATTCCCACCCTCTTTGTGTGTATGGGGTGTCCTAAAGCTGCCCATTGAGTTGGTTCACAAAATTCATGGAATTTTTTGTCACACCCATTAAGTATTACTCATGTAAATGGTCAAAATGGTAAATGGTCAAAATGAGAAATTCCGAACATCTGAATGCAACAAAGGCAACAATTATAGGGTAATAGACGATCAAAATCACTTGCCGCAAATCCGTGACAAGGCAAGTTTTACCAGAAGGTGTTAATCATGGGTGGCAATTTTTCATGAAACAGTGCCAGCTCTCACGTTTTCAGTAATTATAGAAATATAAACGTGAACAGTGAGATTAATTGGAATTATATGCATGCAATGGTTTTCTTTAAACATGTAGAACTTTATCAACTCATTGAGCCCCTTCAACCAATGTCTGATCTAATTTTTAACATCAAACTTTTGGTAGAAGAGCGCATGCTGGCATGACCATTACCTCTTCTAGAATTGTTGTAAAGACCAGATTTATGCAGAGAAGTCATAGCAACTAAAACTTACTTCAAAATTACTTGTTTACCCCAAAAATGGTACCTTTTTGTGGTTGAAAGGTTTGGAAAAGTATCTAAGGAAAATAGTGGCAACATTTTTAGGTGTGTGGTGAAATATTCAATCTAATATTGTTTTCACAATAAGCTGGTGGCAGAATAGTGATAAGGCTTCCCTTACTGTGAGTGTGGGTGCAAGTTCTAACTGCTGTCATTTAATGTCATGAAATGATAAGGTCTTACCTTACATCTTATGTGAAAGTAGTTTGAAATTTCACCATAATGTATTTAATGTCTTTTGACATCAGAAACTTTTCCATTTTTCACAGAAATGAAACTTCTTCACAGGTAATATCCGCCTCAGAGGTGGTGAATATTACGTAGGATAAGGAAAACATATTGGGCATTGATTGTCGAGTTACTGGGTCTTTAGTTTGGAAATGAACAATTTTTTTGTTGGCATACTAACAAGTAGATGGTACAGCTATCATATCTGGTCATGAACGATAAATATGCCCTTATATCAGTGTGAACTCAGCATTAGTGAAAATTCCCTACAGAGCCATAAGAACTACAATTCCTTTTATTTATTTTTTTTTAACACATTGATGCTTAAGTAACAATAGAAATCTGAATGCCTCTCACTTTTGTGACCAGGATTTTATCTTGGATACATTTCTTCGAAACAGTTTATATCCAAAATTATGTCACATTTTGGGCAAATTTGAATGTAAACATTAAGATTGTCCTTGCAGAGGATTTTCTGGACCACAGGAAGGCAGATAAGTTAGGCTAATATCAAAATTTGTAGAAATTTGCTATAAAAGTTTTACATTTTATAAAAATCTACAGTTTAAAAGGGACGAGAGATCAAATATGCTGTCCCAAAAAACTTGCAAATTCTCACCATTTCATCTTAAAATACTAAAAGTCAATTTTTATGTCAAGTAATGTATCTTCTTTTAGTTAAGGGAGACTGAAAAACTTATCAAACTGTAGTTGAAAACGTTGCACAAAAAGCATTGTGTAGCATAACTTACACATTGGAGAGAGTATAAGGTTTCAAGATGATATTACAGTCGCTCAGTCTGTGGTGTTGTCTCGTCGTGATAAAGTTATCGTGGCTCGGTGCAAACAAGGTGATTTGAGAAATCCACATATGCTCCTACTTTTACTCCATACTCTGTAACTGGCAACAATTGATTTAGAGACTCCAGACCAGGGTTCCTCTTTCCCTAATAAGAATCATCATCATCATTGCTGTAGCTTCAGCATTCATACTTTTGATGAATTTCTCTGCTGTAGTTACCCATACAGTGAAGCAATTGAAAATGGCAATAAGTACATGAAGACGAGAGTCCCTGCGTGGTGTGACAGAATATTGCTCTCACTGCCAGCCAAGAATATTCTGTCTGAGGTAAGCTTTGTTGTATTTCTTGCATCACTTGAGAACTGTCAGACCAATTAACTTGAAGCTTTGTAAAGATTTACCTGAGAACACATTGTTCAACATAATATTACTGTAATGGCAAATCCAGTGAAATCTCAGTGCTGATTTTTGAGAAAGCCAATTTTGCCTCAAAATTTGGTATTGAGCATTGTACTCAAAATTTTGCAAGGCCCTTCCAATTAACACAATAATGAAGATACAGTATGTCACGCTTATTGTAAATTGGTGAAATTTGATGATTGTTTCGTAGAAAAAAACAGAACCAGCATCTGGGTCGATAGACACCACCTTTTAACTTTACCCACAACATTTTTAGCAGAACTGGCCCCTGTGGGTATTGTATTTGAACATTCCTGCCAATTATGAGAATGTTATTTTAAGTCAAACAATAATTTCAGCAGAACCAGGTCCTGCACAGATAAACAGGAAACTGATGTGCAAGTTAGAGGCAGTTTCAGGCAGTCTTTAACAGCACAAAGAATGCATCAGAAAACAAAGAAATGAAAAGGCAGAAACTATGTGAGCTTGTCTTGTGAAGTTGTGTCAGCAAATGTGTAGTGTAATTTTAAGAACAGAGGCTCAAGGAAATTTTGGAATATTTACCAACATTCCTCTCTTTTTCTTTTGTCTTTTCCCTCGTAAAATAGGATCCAACCAAGGCACCGATGTATAACGTCATCGGTGAAGATGTCTGTATGGGAGATCATAAGGTACTTCTAGTCTTGCTGGAGAACATTCTGCAGTTGGTGGGATTGAAACCCAAGCTTAAAACAATGTTTTGTTGTCTTTGTTGTTAGACCCCAGAGACAACAAAACATAGAACATTCTGCAATCTCTAGGGTTGTGCCAAAGCTTTATTTAGGTCTGCTGTCTCTGGGGTTGTATCCACACTGATAACATTCTGCAATCTCTAGGGTTGTATCCAGGCTTATAAGATTTTATAATCGCTAGGGTTTTACCCAAGGTTATGGTATTCTGCAGTCTCTAGGGTTGCACCCAAGCTTGTAACACTCTGCAGTCTCTAGGTTTATATCCAGGCTTATAAGATTTTATAATCGCAAGGGTTTTACCCAAGGTTATGGTATTCTGCAGTCTCTAGGGTTGCAGCCAAGCTTATAACATTCTGCAGTCTCTAGGGTTGTATCCACTCTTATAACATTCTGCAGTCTCTAGGCTTGTAAGATTTTAGTGTCTCAAGGGTTTAACCCAAGCTTCCAACATTCTGTAGTCTTTAGACTTAAAGTCAGGCTTAGAACATTCTGCATTTCCTAGGATTGTATGCAACTATTATAACACTCCTCTCTCCAGAGTGATGCAAATGCTTTTAACACTGCCCAGTATGTAGGGTGTACCCAACCTAATGACAGCTCTGCAGTATTATTAAACTAGGCTTTACGCATTATTTCCACAATGACACCAACTTCTGCAAAGTCTCTCAAAAAGTAAAAGTTCAGTTTCACCTATCCCTAATACTAGTCTCAGCATCTACAGTAGTTTTAACAAGCCCACAAACTACTTAAGGTGTAGGGTGATACGTTTATAAGAACTCTGTATGTAGCTTATTGCTCAACTTTCTTTGGGGGTCTGGGGGGTCTGTATTTTACTTCTGCTTTTATTTTTTATTGGTAATTTGACTTTGATCAACATTTGTATGTCTTGTAAAATGAAAGTTTTATACTGCTTCAAATTTTGATTTCTATAGACTATCAAAAGGTTATCACTTTCAGTTTAGATACAACGCACTTTTTGAGGTGCCCTGTCATCAGCGTGGCTTTTAAAGCCTTATAAAGCTCCGACAGTATGTCTCATTCTAATTAGCAGACATAGTTGATTTATTTACACAAGCAAAATCTGCAAAATTGCCGGGATTATGGCAGCTTTTGTTATGCATATGGGTTCAAGGGGCGAAATGGTGTGAACAAATTTACTAGCATTTTTATTTTTTTGTAATCAATGTTTGGATTGGCAAGCAGTCAAACCCATTTGATTAGCAGATGTTCAAGAAGTATTTGCAGGGGTGCTTAAAAATTCCTGAACGTCACAACATTTTTGCATGTTATTCAGTACCTGCTGCCAAGGTTACGCCGCTGCTTGTGTGCAAGCATGTAAAGCAGCTTAATATGTTCAAAGTTGCGGCTGGGACTTCAAGCAATTCGAGTGAGTATTCAGCATCTGGTAGGACCAGATAGAATATCAACTCCTTATTATCGCAAAGATTACATGACGTTGAATTGTAACTGGGCTTTCATGGGTCGCAAATTAGGCTGCGAACCCAATTACACAACTTCACAACTTCACATGATATCGTACATGTTTATGCTCTCTCGAGAGGACAGACCTAACCATTATGGTACGTCTTGACATCAAGTCATGCTCTATCATGCAAAAGAGGTCTTCTTGAGACAGGATTTTAGCACATTGCAAAAACTCTGTGAAGTGGTTTCATTCCTTGTGGTTACACATAATTCATCATTTCTTCTAAAGGTGAAAAGGTCAGCGTCAAACTTTGTACATTGGATGTGAAATTAAATCCTTGATGAATTCATCACGTGACTAGCCATTGTTATATGTTGAACAAAGCTCTACTGGTTGGGGTGCAAAGTTGTAAGTTTTGAACAGAACTAAAATATCCCTGTGGCTTAACAAGAAAATTTGAGCACAGGAAATAGAACCAACACATTTTATAACAGTCAATACTTGAAACCTAATTGCTTTCATGAATTTGTGATTAGTTCCTGTTGTGATAGAGTAGTATCTAAACTGGATGGTATTAATAGACCAAACAGAATGTGATTTTGCACAGAAATGTGAGGCTATCAAACAGGAATGTAACATATACTGTTTTGACTACGCAGACAAATTACTGTCATCAGAGATTTTGTACATAATCCTATTGGATGTTCAAAATTCTTGGGAGAACTGCCAAAGCTCATGCAGAAAGTTTCATGCCACATTTGTTGTCATAGAAACTGGTAACAGTGCCTGCCTTCCATAGAAACCATAGGTCATGTGTTACATTGGGTTGAGAATAGAAAGTTGTATGCAAACAATAATATCCTGGTCGTTGGATATTCTTTGACAACTACCCTTGTGCTCCCAGCATCAGCATTGAACCTAGTGCAGAAGTAATAGTGACTTTTTGTCCCTCAAAATCGTAGTGAAATACATGTCCTGTATGTGAAAGAAATCTATTCACAGACTAAAGATGGGATATTCTTGAACATTTTCTGTTCTTTGCAGGGGTTATTCTTTGTTTGTTTGTTTGTTTGTTTGTTTGTTTGTTTGTTTGTTTGTTTGTTTGTTTCATTGATTGATTGATTGATTCAGTCAATCAAGACTTCTACTGTTTACTTGTTTGCCTCAAACAGACAATCTGATATCACTGCTATGAAAGTATGTAATGCCAACATTACCTTGACATGGCAACCAATTGCATTGCCGGTTCTTGAACACCACAGAACGCGAAGGGCCATACTCATTCTCTCGGTGCCACAGGGCACGAAGATGAGATCCCCAAGTAGAGGCTGTTGTTAGCTGGAAGCCTGGCAGCTTGGTCAGTGCATACTTACTTTACAGTTTCTCCTGACATATTCGTATCTGGAAGTGCTTTCATGGGTAGCCCAGGTATCTGCACAGTATTTTGTCACCCGGATTGAAATTACTACCCGATTCCATCATAAAGTGATGAACCACACAACCAGTGTGATGAACACATTGTGTCTGATTGTCAAATTTTTTTGCCCACAATACACAACAAATAGCTCAAGATGGATGGGATTGTCTTCTTTTTCTCGAGGAAAATAGGTGGTCCTATCCATGAGTGAGTTCAGGTGGGTGTATATAGTGTGCTAGTAAGATCCCTCCACACAAATGTGATGTACAGTACTGAGGAATACCGAACATAAATGACAAAGTAGCCATTTTGGTCGGGCACCCGACAGCTATGACAAGAAAATTACCACATTCCGGTTTTTAGGAATCAATGAAAAACTAGTATTAGGGACACATAGGGATTCAAAAAAGTATTCACAGGTATTCACTCAAGCACAACAAAGACAAAGAAACTTCAAATATTGAAGGTACAGTTCCAATCAAAAAAAGCGGAGGCGGACAATCAAAGTGAAGCGAAGAAGCATTAAATGTTTAAGATTATCAACAAAGGGAAGCAGTCAATAAACAAGATTCACCAGAAAGTTGTTTGTAATGTAAACATTCCATTTCCTGAAGATGGAGTAACTGAAGGAAATTGCAGTTTGAAAAGTTAACTTATTTCCATAGACTGAGTTTTAGCTCGGATTTAAAAAAGCCCATCCACCTGGAGTATCACCCAATGACTTGTCTATGGCTGATGACTAACTTCTGATCATTGCGTGGCAAGGAAAGCATTTGGCAGATTTACTCTTTGACTTGCTTTTATGTCACAATTTCCTAATACATGCCCAACTAAATCATTCTTACGTCAGCTGGTCATGCAGCAAACTGTACTACCAGGAAAATAAAACAAAAGCAATACAGCTGGCCTGCACTTCAAAGATACGGCCGCTTTGGCTCACCGAGGAAAAGAAGACCGAACAGAGCCACTTCGTTGGTGAGGCGCACAATAGCAAAGATGAGCATGATTCTCAGAAATAGATATTAAATTTTATGATGCTTTTTAAGTCTGTGAAATATCACCTGATTCTTAAACAGATGTGCAATGTTTTCGTAGAAGATACCACCTTGGTCATTAAGACTATGGAAAAGACAAGGAATTTGGAAACCAGGCAGTATTTAGAGTAAAATAAAAAAAATAGCTAACAGCTAGTGTTAGTTGGAAGGGATTAAGTTGTTTCATAGCTGCCCGTTCAACTGCATCGTTATTGCTGCACACTCGTCGTTTTCTTGTTTTTTGTTCTCGTTTCTTCACAGCCTGTATTCCTCCACTTTCATCTGAAGGTAGCTCCCTCAAATGGTCAGTCCTCCAGTAATTCAGGTAACCAAGACAACGTAACCTCTCTCTCCTCGTCGTCCTCCTCCGATCGCTCTTGTTTCCCCTGTACGTTAGTGTAACCCATGCTCTCATCCTTCTGCGTCACTCTTTTGCACTGATTAACACAGCTACATGTGAGTATATGCTGCTACCACATTTTTGTTTATTTTGTTTTTCTCTCCTTATTCTTTGTCCTTTTTTTACTTTCCTGCCTGCAGTTTTCAGTTTTGTGACCACCTTGTCATGTGCTGGTAGATAAGCAATCAGTGTCAAAGTGTCGTTGGGTAGAAGTGAAGGATCAATCTACAGGCTTGTGACAGAGCCCCATGATCAGATGGCTCAGTGAGGACCATCTGATAAACTGGGAACTGTAATTGAGAAGGAGATACAACGATTTAAGGATAAGTTTTACTTAAATGATGTTGCACTATGAATGATATTCAGCTGGAACTGCAGAAGGATAAAGGAAAGAAATACCTCTGAGCCAACTACACAGCTTACCTCCACTTGATTCAGTGGGTTTTAACTAGTTAGCAGTAATTAAAGTTTCCTTTATGTCTACCTCTTAACAACAGTCCAATGGGATAACAGACACTTGTCCAACAGGCAGGGGCAGTGGTGTGTTCATATGAAACCACAATGGATGGTCAAATTACCTCAAATAATAGAAGTTCTTTTGTATAAGTCGCCTGTTTTTTGACTCGTACAAGTGCAATATTTCTGTTGTTCTTTTGTTTTTTTTAGGGGAAATGGTGTCACAAATTTCAAATGTTTCATACTTGATGATGTCCAGACCCTGTCTCTGTCAAACCCATGCATTAAGGATTTGTGTTTGACATGGCCTCATGCAACACCCCACACTCTGTGGCTCTGTAATGTATGTCATGTGACTAGCAAGATAGACAGTCCACATTCAGTGGGTTGCAATTCATGTCATCGATTCTGTCATGGCATTGACCAGTTTGAAGCAAACAATCCAAAAAAAAAGAGAAAAAAACGACTGAAGTGGAAAATGCTAGTTTGGTTTTAATTCACACATAAACTCAGTGATACAATGATACAAAGCTCATGCCTACAAAACTAATTTTAAAAGGGGTAATTTGTGTTGATTTATTCTAAGACTTGTTGTGACAGTGTCTCAGCACTCTTGATGATGTGTTGTGACTGCATTGTAGTACTCTCAATGTTGTGTTGTAACAGTCTCAACACATTCAGTGATTTGTTGTGACAGTGTCTTAAACACTCTCAAGAGTGTGTTTTGATACTCTTTCAGCAATCTCAGTGATGTGTTATTACAGTCCCATTAGTCTCACTGATGGATTGTGACAGTGTCAGTAAAAGGATGGGAAAGTCACGTCATCAAAGACGGCTAGAGATCATCTCCGATGGCCTGATCGGGGTGTACCGGTCGTCACCATCGACTTCAAAGTCCGGGCAACCTTCTGTGTCTGCGATATCAAGGTAGACAAATGGAACGACTGAATAGTAGACTCACCTGTAGCACTCTCAGTGTGATGTATTTTGAGATCGCTTAGCGAATAAACTTTGTCTGTGATGACTGACTTTTCTGTCCCTTTTAACATTCTCAATAATATGTATTGACGCTCTCTCCAGAACTCCCAGTGCATTTGACAAGCGTGAGTGTTAGTCACAAAAATTTTCAAAACTTTATTATTGATTGGAATATTTTGATTTCTGGAATGGCTACCTTTTGCAGCTCTCCTTTGCTGTTGTAGTTGCTGTTAGAACTAACCCACCGTAAGTACATCACTCAAGTTTGAATATCTTTTCTTTCTTTTTTTGGAGAAAAGTGCATGAAAGATGGCAGTTTTGAAACATCCTTTTTGTTTGCAAAAATTAGCTTGAATACATAACTGTTTCATTTATTTAAAAAAAAATTGGTTTGAAAACTGCCCTGCAACAAAGAACAACATCAATTTCTGTTTGATTTTTAAGTTGGTGACCCATTCTTTGTCAATGAAATAAAACATGTTTCAACAGAAGAGAAATGAATCTATGTGAACATAATGATGAAAATGACAGAACCAGACATGACACTAAAATTGAAGCAAAGGGTTACTTTTGTAGTCATATCAACCTCCAGATTTGAAATCTCTTGTATCTTCAGTCCATTTTATACCAAAGTGTATTTGTCAAGAAAAGGGGTGCTACATCAGGTCGTCATGACGATCTGTTCTACCCCTTGTTCTGATTGGTTCAATTAACTTTCCATCCCCTTGTCGACCAATCAGATTGCTTAGTTGACTGTAGTCACTCTCAGTGTCAATTTTTTCTCACGGGTTTGGTTTATACCCACTAAGATTTTAAAACAAATGACTGATTGTAGTGATCACTGTAGATGTTTTATTTCTTCCTTCAGAATTCAAAACAGAAAAGAGCAAAACCTCCAAACTGTAAACTGCAAAGGTTATCATACCTGTACAGTAGTCTTCCAACTCTGTGATGATCATTTGGTAACCACTTTTCTTGAGTGCAGTCATGTGGGAATGAAAACCAAAAGTTTCAGTTGAGCCTGAGCAATCCAGCACTTGCATTTTATCTTCATACCAAAGCGGTGTCAACGCAAAGTTGTATGTGGTAGTGATATTGCATTGATATTGATCATACACTGATACCCTTGCTATGGGACTACTGATCTTAAATCTGCTCCTGAATTGATAGTAGCAAGTTACTACACGAACTTTGTCTGTTCTTGTGATAATAAATTGATGAGCAGTATGCAGGTGATGCTGATTTTATTGATGTTCTGATACAAAGGTGATACTAAGTCTAACTTGCTATCAACAATATAAAATAGGTAATGATACTAAAGTGATACCAACTCAAATATTAAGTAGGTCATGATAGTAAATCAATACAGGTAGTGTTTTGATTTCAGTGTTCATGACATAGAGACTTATACTGAATCTTCAGTCTGTCTTGATACCAGTAAGTACTGATACTAAGTTGATACTGTCTTGAGGTAGCTGCAAAAGAACTGCTGGTACTTTATCTCAACACTATTAAAAGTAGATACTGATAGTCAGTTGATATTGATACTGTCTTGATACCAATAACTATAAAAGAGATGCTGATACTGATTCTTAATACTAGGTAGATACTGACAGTCAGTTGATATTGATACTGTCTTGATATTAGTAACTATAAAAGAGATGATGATACTGAATCTTAGTACTAGGTAGATACTGATACTCAGTTGATATTGATACTGTCTTGATACCAGTGACTACAAATGAAATGCTGACACTTATTCTTAATATTAAGTTGATATTGATACCTACTGTAGTTGTTACTGGTACTATCATGATACCTGTGACTACAAAAAATGCTGATACTTACTTCTAAGTTGAGTTTGAGTTCCAGTTGGTACTGAGACCAAGATGATACAGTATCTACGTTGTCCGATGTCACCAACATTTTTCTGAAAATATTTGTGATACAGACTTGTAGGAATAATTTTCTGTTTTTGATGCATTCTCAATCAGAGCATTCTCTAGTGTAGGCACCTGCTCGGAGGAGGGGCACTGATGTTTCACTAAGCTGTTTTCTTCGGATGTCTCCTTTTGCCAATCTCTTAAAAGCTCTCTTATTTCTTTCTTTGCATCTGAGATTCCCTTTGGTATGATTCTCTGGTGGGTCGAAGATTGATTCATGAAACAACAAAAGTGGAATACCTCGTTCACTCTTTGACATTACAGAATTTGTGATACCATTTTTATGAATCAGAATTGAGAAATTGTTTCAAAGATAAGATTTTTGTCAGTTTTAATTAGGTGACTGTTGTCCATATTATGTTGTGTAGAGGTGAGTGACATTAGGAAAATGCCAATTGTTGCATTGATGGTCAGGTGAATCCATCCCCAAAACTGTATCAGTACCATTTTTCTATAGGAGTAACCGTTTCATTTGTCATTAAACGATACAGTTTCTGACAGCCAAAAATCAAGAAAACATTAGCTACAGCTACAGACATAGGACTTGAGCTATTCCATCCATTTTTTGTTTGTTTTTCATTTTTTTTTTGCACGATTCTGGTAAAGGAACAAAGTTTTTTATTTATATATTTTTACTCATAGGTGGTTGCAATATGTTGTCAGTATGTGCCTTATCGTAATTATGCCGTGATAATGGTTGCTGCCAGCGTGATCAATTTGCAATGTCCAGCTTTGTCGTTCGCAGTATGTTACATTTGGAGGAATATCAACCACAGGATGGACAAGAAACCTTTACTGATTTTATAGCTTCACAATTTGCAATTTCAAATTTACAGTTTGCATTCTTAGACTTATGCACCCAACAGTTTTTTACGATATTTAAATTTAAGTGTGAGGTGGAAGGGAAAAAAAATCGTGACTCATAAAACACAAGAGGAATTAGTGGTTAGAAGGTTGTGGGTTTTTCCCCCAAAATGTTTACCTTTTGAAAGAACTTCTAACTCAAAAAAAAAATCCCAGAATAATACAAATGGCAGTGAAATAGCATTGTATTTGATGTGCATTGCAGTGTGTAAATATGTTTTCTTTCTGTTTAATTGTGGTTTATTCCCTTTATCCAAATTTAAGAGTGAGGTGCAAAAAAACTTTTGTAACACATAAAACACAAGAGGAATTTGGGGACAGAAAATTGTGGGTTTTTTTTCAAAACATTTTCCATTTTAAACAAATTCTCACTCCAAAAAAATTCAAGAATAATACAAATGTCAGAAAAACAGCATTTGATTTGATGTGCAGTGCAGTGCTGTGTGTAATTATGTTTTTTTTTTTTATTGTGATTCATTCCCTTAGTTTTTCTGGATCAGTCAAATTCTGCTACAGTAGCTATTCATCTACGACTTTCTGCTCGGTTTGAATGCCCCCGCTGTGTTGTGTTTGCTATCTTGTCATTAAATAGTTTTAATATCTTCCCTTCAAGCAAAAGACCTTTAATATCCTCACTTGATATATTCAGTTTCTGTTGCTCATTGTGCCCCAAAATGTTGTTTGATCCCTTTGCTGTACATTGTTTTGAGCTGTAGACGATAATGGGTTATGAAGGATGACTTGCATTTAGTCTCTGAAAATGAAATTTCTGTATTTTATTTTTTGGGGGGGATTATATTTCTTGTATATTCAAGATTTTGTAAATTTAGTTTAGAGCCTTTTTAAACAGCAACGCAAAATGCAACAGACACGAGACCAACAGCAAAATTAGATCCGTCAGTATGACAAGTTCACTTTTGCAATCTTTTAATACCATTGTCTGTCTTTCACTGTGAACATTTTTAAAACATTACATACATTTAGTATATATTCTTCATGTATAGTACCATGTTATTTATATTATACCCTACCCCAACCCCCATCAGAAACATGCCTCCTCACTACTGCTGTTACATCAGACATCCAACTATCATACAGTATACACCCGTTTATTGTGATAAGACCATAGGTTTCTCATTTGATGTCCTACATACTCATCTACTCTCACATGTGAATCATAGGTGAAGTAAGGACAGTTGTCCTTTTCAAAGGTGAGATCTAAAAGTTACAGTCCTCTTTGCAAGTACGAAGAACCATGATCGTTAGTCAGTCGCTGTAGATGATTGCTCGTCCAATGTTTTATCTTCCCATCGTGGTAAAGTCTTTTGTATCGATCCTTTGCTCAAAATTTGCACAATTTGCCTTTATTCACGTCAGGGGCTTCTACAGATTCATGTACATGTCAAAGGTCATTTGGGGGTCATACAAGGTCAGACATGAAATTGCCTCACATGGATATCCTCTCATAGATGGAAATTTAAAACATTAACTGGACGAAATTTTTAGCGGAGGATGCAAGAGCTGTACGTTGAAATGAGTTCAAAGGTCATGCAAGCTTTTAAAGACTCATGTTGAGTGTTTTACACTGAATTCAAATGTGGGATGGCCAGCACATATTTGCTGTCATATCCAACTAAAAACCTTTTACACCGACCGAACTGACCCATGTGTACAAGCAGTTTCATACACTCTTTGTGGGTGTGATTTAAAGTTACTGTAGTTCAAAAGTTTTGAATAAAACAAACTAGGCGAAATTCCTTCAATGTGAACTGAAGGATAATGTACATTAAAGATCTCTCAGTGAGCCTAATTAATACGGATTTATGTGCTGCTACATTCATCCCTGTAGGTGATATTAATTACTACTTCTCCTCCCCCCCCCCCCTCCCAGATAGTTCCGAACAGAAATGCAGTTTCTGAGGAGATAGATTCCATTAGGCAAGGATACATACAAACAGGAAACAATATTGTGTAGTCAAGATTCAAAACCAGTGATATTTGGGTGCAAACAGCAAGTGCTGTTGCTATAAGGCTAAAGCACCTATGGTCACTATGGCTCAGCAGATCTGGCGGGTGTGAAATGTCACAGTCGAATGAAAGAAATTTTATTTTGAATCTTTCTTTCTGGTTCATACAGATGTCCGTTACTTTCTGAATGTTTTTGGTGATATGTTGAGATATCAATACAAGTCATTGATGATCTTCAGTATACACATGGATAGTTTAAATCCGCACTCTGAGTTGATATGGATAAATTTGGGATGATTTTGAAGAGTATCAATGGAAATTTATGATAATATTTACCATAATTCGTCAAGTCCCACATCCACTAGATGCAAACATCAATAGTTTCAATTTTTGGACTCTGGTCCTTAACAATTTGCAAGTGGCAAATACATATGTGAAAAGTATCTGGTCACCAAATTGTTGAAAACTGAATTCAACTGTTAATTACTATTCCACAATGTTTCTTTTATATATAGGTTATGGTGATGGTCTTAGTTTGGCCTTTTTGTATTGACATGGTACATAAAGAAATCTTGACAGGTTTGTGAAAGTTTTGGTGAATTTCATGAATCAACTCAAAGTATAGTTCGAAAGGTTGAGATTGCCTCCAGAATGTATTGACATGTACTCAAAAAGATTGTGAACAGACCACCACAAAAAGGGGAGTGTTTAATTTTATAGACTTTTCCCTATATGTTTGGTATTTATTTGATTTGGTTTGGATAACAGTATGACATCATCGTGACATCCACAAAAAAAAAAAAAAAAAATGTTGATGTACGTGTGGGACAAATTGGTCAGCTGTAAATTAGAGGTATGTTCCCTGACACGATGTGAGAAATTTAAATGGATAGCTGTGGAGAGTGTTTGGTTAGAATTTACTGTTTACCTGCATTTTGGTTCCATGTGTTAACATAGGAACCTATGCAGTCAAGTCTGTGTGTGTATGTGTGTGTGTATGTGGCACAATGAAAACAAGACACAATGAGAGAAAATAAGTCAGTTGGTGTTCTTACCAGTGGAAATTAGATACCATTAGTTCCTTCCAGGACTTATGCTGTCAGTATTGGGTGGACTTCAAATTGGGATAGATGTGATAAGCCTTATTGCAATTTGCAGAACCCTGTCTTTAGGGCTTTAAATGAAAGATTCACAGCTGTTTGTGCTTTGTAAAATGAATAGGATATTGCTGTATATTGTAGGAAGCAACATCTTCAATTCATTGCATTAATTGAAATGGCTTTATTTGATATTTATGAACTCAGGCATATCATTTTACAGTAGGTATATTCCACGTGCAAGGAACCATCGTGCCCTTGGGCTGTTGATAAATTATGCTAAATACTTCTTTTCTTACAGATATATGTAACACCGTTGATGGTTGGTCACATTAGTGCTATGGAAGTGGTTCCATGTGGGTGCATGTTTGTCATGTTTGGGGTCCAATGTCCAAAATGGGCCATGTGGGCCATTTTATAAAACCATGAAATATGTTCTCTACCGATTTTGTTACCAAAGTGATGGTTCATGATCAGAAATGGGCCATATGAGCTATTGTACAAAACAATACGAAATGCTCCTTTTACTTCATAATTTACATTTTGTACCGTTCATCTGTGCAAGGAACCACTGTACCCCTGGGCTCTTGTCATCAGTGGGAGTGGTGTTGCACATGAGACACATTGCACAAGTGGGACCTATTGCTCTGGGAAATGCATTGTATTTATTTTGGAATTCCTGACTACTTACTTACTATTTATTGCTAGAGAAGACTTTTTGACTTTTTCTCTTTGAAGGATGAATTGACAGGGAACTTTCTTTATAAAATTGATTGTAAGGCAGGAAGGTGCACGGCTATCAGACCTGATGATGGTGTTTTTGACAGGGATTCTGTCGAAAACTTCACTGGGCAGCTTTTGCAATGCCAGTGATAGATGTTCTTTTGCACCACTTGCATGGCAAAGTGGAGCCAAGGCTTTATGAAATTTGCAAACCTCCACCAGTCTACACGATCTTGTCCACTGGGATGGTCTCAGTTGATCATTCGGGGTACATTGTAGTCAGCATAGTCGTAATTTAAAGTAGTTTGATGTAGTCGCCCATCTCTATTGGAATAAATGATGACAGAATTGCTCACACACTGTTGTTCATTTTACAGATATTTAAGAGCACACACAACTTGAACAGATAGATGTACAGTATGGTCTCAATATGTCTTTGTGCCAAGTGCAATCTGTCACTCCTTAAATGTTTCAGTGTTTCGTACTCAGCCATGTAGAATAGAGAACGTACTTTTGAAATTCAGTTGTAAAGTAATTATCACTTTTGATGTCATTTAGTTGTTCACTGTGTACATACACTTTATTCTCATTTATTTGGCACATTGTTCTGTTGTGATTGCATGTCAAACAAAACAATCTCTTCTTTTCTGAGCACAGTTTGATTCCTGCACAGCGCCCTCTAAATGGAACTCCATTGATTAGTGTGTAAGTGCCTTTGCTTTTTTCTCACAGTGATCACACTTGCTGAAGTTGACTGGTTTATATTTTCAATGTAAGTTTTGTATGTAAATAAATTAAGACACACGGCTTTAAAATAACTGTGTATCAAAAGTTTTTTTTTTTTTTAAATTTAAGTGTCTAGCTTAATGGTGACATTCATTGACCCCTGTATTAAAGATCAATTTGGTATAGCACAGAAAACCATGAATGGGATTAAATGGAATCATTTAGTTTGTAATCGTGCACTTATCACTAAGTATTCAGCAGTGGTCCTGCCAGTAATTTGAACTTTCCTCTAGGCAAGCAGGGAATGCTGATATTTCTTTTATATCTCCAGTATTTGCATTTTTATCTCCAATATTTACATAATTTGACGAGTTAGCAAGTTACGTGATGAAACGCCCTCTGTATCATTCCAAAAATGCTAGAATCCTGATGATGGTCACCTGTTATCATGATTTCAAATGACTTCTCTGGCACCCTCAGGATTTCTTTGCTCCTCTCAAACTATTCAGTTGTCATTTGTCATCCTTGATGAGTGTTTCTTCAAGGTTTCCAACCCTACAAGAAATTGTGTTAGAAGTTAACTGACAAAGTTTTATCAATTCAAGTGTAATTATTGATTGATGCTCAAAGTGAAAGAAAAAAACGATACTTCAGGATGAATTTATTATTAGCAAATAGTGATACAATCACCACCAGGAAATCATCAAGGGAGACAATTAAACTACAATCACAAATGACAAGTATAACTAGGACCCGTTTCTTACTTATTTTGTTAATTACACCATAGAGCTATTACAGGTAATACCAAGGTGCCTGAAATGTGATGTAGTGCCATCCTTTGGTTTTTTTTTTTCACTCATTGGTTGATAGTTGTTATCTGATTGCTTTGATTCCTGCAAACTTCAATCACAAATTTAACCAGACACAGAGTCAAAATCCTCTCTTTTTTTTATCCCTTATGTGAAACGCAGTTTTAAGGTGGGCATAATGATATAGAGTTGCATCCCAATACTCAGTGAGTTCTTTCCTTAAAGAAGATGAATAGAAGCAGTGTTTTTTGAACAGGGATGACATATTGTGAACGTAGTGATCATAGCAGTTTTTGCTAGTCAATATATGAAATGGTTAGCGGTCACTCCGCGTTGATCAGAAGATGTTAAACAAACATTGTGGTGTGAATAAATTGGAAACTTGACTCACTCAAATTATGCACCATATGCAAATTTATGGCTTTAAGTTCAAACAGTTTGAGACAGGATGTGGCTTTTCAGTTCAGGTAGGGCCACAGAGAATATCGACTTGCCACTGTTGTGAAGCCTGTGTAAAATTGAATTGCAACTGGCCCTTCACGGGTAGCAGATTGAAAGGCGAAACCAGGTCGTTTCATGCATCAAGGTATCATTGTCAGGAGAATACCTCATGACAACGCAGTATGTAATGTGGTAATGTATGACCACTTTTATGCTATAAAACAGAGGTCGCTGATAACTTTCGTCGAGAAGAAAAATGGCACAAAATTAGCCTTTCTGTATTTGTTGGCTTCACTTGTTGCTCCCTGATGTCATTCTGGCTTATCTACTTCTGTGCTGATTACCCACATTCATTGAGTCACATTAGAATTAGTGTATTTGCTGAATGGCATAGTAGAAATAATTGACCTTCAGTTGAAAATCAAATTTGGAACCCTTTTTTCTTTTGCCCAAGGTTAGTTCAGATTGGGAACCATAAGATTAATCTTGGATGACGTACACATCTTACTGTGACCCGGCCAGCGGTGGAACCTCAAAACTCCCGGTTCCTAAGCTTCATTCGTACGCAATGAAGCTCAGGAACCTTGAGGTTTGGGGTTCGATCTCCAGCAGGGTCACAGTGAGATGGGTTTTGTCATCCAGGAGTAGTAAACGGTTTCCCATCTGGAGTGACCTTGCGAAAAAAAAGGTTCCAAGTTTAATATTAAATGGTTGAGTTGATAGTCACTCAAGGTGAACATGGTAATCACCTACAGTGAAGTTGGTAGTCACTTGAGGTGAAGTTGGTAGTCACTCGAGGTGAAGTTGGTAGTCACTCGAGGTGAAGTTGGTAGTCACTCGAGGTGAAGTTGGTAGTCACCCACAGTGAAGTTGGTAGTCACCCACAGTAAAGTTGGTAGTCACTCGAGGTAATGTTGAAATATAGAAGCATCAGCGTTCCTCCACAAATGTGTGATTGCTCAGTGTCGTAAAATGAAAGCCCTTGAATGACAATTATTTTATAGACTGAAACCTGTCTGGAAAACTGGGTCAATGGCAAAAATTTCACTCCTGTTTACTCTGCCCTTAACCTTCTAAATTGCATCAATCAATCCAAACATTTATTCTGAGTTAATAATGTTCTAATGTGACGATTGTTTACTCTTTGAAACATTAACCGTACATAATCCTTTGTCCTAGATTCCATTAGGAAAAAAATTCGAGCAAATGAGTGTGTAGGTCCTATTTATTATGGCACAGTTTAAACTTCAAACACAGATGTGTCAGTTTAATATTAAGAATTTGTTAAAGATGTTTCATACCACGTAGCTGCCAATGTCTTGCACAGAGGCAGCTGGGGATGTGACCCAGTGCAAAAGCCAGAGAGATTGACGAGGTGTTAATAGGGTTCATTCATGGAGCATTGTGTTTTTGCGAGAGTGTCACGAAAAGGCTGGAAAAATCGTTTTATTGCGGCTGCAGTAAAAACATTTCAAGCAATGATTAATCAGTTTGAAATAGAGCTTCAACAGAGTGTTTATTCACTGCAGTGGCATGCTTCAGTAGCTGTGTATAAATCCCACAACTAACAGTGACAGTCAGAAATTTAACCGATCGTATAACGAGACCCTTGCATATAAAAATTAAGCCGAGTGTTGAGTTTCGCTTGCTGTGTATCGTGCTTAACCCGAGATTTCTAACATCAACTTGGTTGTAAGAGTAGACTATGCAGAGTGACTGTAGACACTAACATAGAATTGTTATTCACTGTGCTTCCTGTGTTTCCTTCCTTGGCTGGTTAGTGTGTAACCAAATAATTTTCACAAAAAGAAAAATGTTGTGTTAGCTTAATAGTACTTGTGAAAAATATGATGTGTTGCAGTTTAAGATAACACCCGTGTCACAGATGCTGTTTGATATTACTAGAAGCCCATATGTCCCTTTTCATAAGTACACATCCACTTGCCAGATCTTTAGACTTCCGACATATTCGTATCAGATGCAGTTTTGAAGCCCATACTGGTTGATTATGAATCTGGGCCGATGCTATAATTGTTGTTGACTTTTTGGGACTAATTACTAGCTAATTACATCGAGTTGGCAGAGAATAAATAAACAAGAGTCCCCCACTGATGTTATCGGTATTCCCGGCAAAATGGAATATGATTAGTAATTGCATTTGCATCTTGGTAAAATCCACAAGCATGCTCCTGAAGTTTTTTTTTTTAGCCAAAGGAATATTTTTGTCCCAAAATGTCTACGGTCAGCTACGTTCAAAGGCATGGACTGAATCTATTGGCATATTCTCGTGATGGTTGTGGAGATGAAGTTCATTCTTGATAATTCTTGGGGACACAGTCTTGTTGCGTTTACCCACACTTGAATAAGTTTTTCAATAATAAACAGATCAGTAAAGGCACAATGTTGGATTTCCCAAGAGGATATGAACTAACTGTGCACATGTCATCTCAAATCGTAGTTTGTCATTATACTATTGCTAGAGGAATGAACCTCATCTTAGTGACTGGTGTTTCTTAGTCCAGCGTTTCCGTTTGGAAGCAAAGGATTCTTTGCCTACCACTCGTTCTAGCTAGCTGGAGATGTCACTTCGTATTAAACCAGAAGTAACTCCATTAACTGTTTGCAATTGTACTCCTGTAACCAGCTAACTTACAGTTGAATATAGTTTAGCCAATTTGACACTGCGTAATTGATTTCTGTTTTCTCGCAAAAATATCAAATCATAAACAGACTAATGAGTCAGGAATTATCAGTTTAAATCAAATGCAGCTTTCGCTGTACATACACTCTGGATTTTAAGTGAACCCAATCAAACCTGAAACTCTAATTTGACAACATGTTTCTTTTTTTCTAATATTTTGTTCACATTATATTATTTTTTAATAAATCTAACTGTGTTAGTCAAGTTGTTTCATGCTTGTCCATAGTGGAGGTGATGCCAATTTAAGTCACATTTTTGCTCTCCTGCGATCGTGACACGTGTTGCACCTTATCGCTGTTCAGTGCGTTCTCGCAGTCCCAGCAGATGGTGAACACATCACAAAAACAGATTGTCGTATCGACCTTATTTTTCTGGGGGGAGAAAAAAAAAAATTGAAAATGATTGTGGTAATTTGTGTAAAGGAACAACCACTTGGCACTGTTTGTATTTATTATAAGCTTAGATTGTCCTCTTGTTGATGGTGGTATGTCAATCCCAGGTACTGTTGTCTGTAAACTCAACAGCGACAATGAAAAGCCCAGACGGTCGCAAACAACAAAACGAGATGATAAATTATCGATGCAATTGTAAATCAACCTCCTCAGTGACAACTATCAAACATTTGGACCCGTTACGGTACATTGACAAAAGCCACCATGTCATAAATCATGACAACCAGAAAAAGGAAAAAAAAACGCACATGCATTGTCTTTTTTTTTTGATTGGTTTGAATTATCGCCACAGCTGCAAATATATTATGTGTATCTCGTGTCTAACATACATTTGCCTGAAAAAATTTTTGATCACTCGATGCTAGTAAGTGGCCTCTCATTCTCAGAGTCAAATAAAACCTCCGGTGATGGCAGCGATGACTAGGATCGTTCGACCCAACAATAGCTAATTTATTACACGCTGCCGAGGGTACATTGTTGACAGAGCTGCTTAACTTTTCTTTACCCCCCCTTTCCTGGGTTGTTTGTGTAATAAAGATGGGTATTAAATAATTAACAGTTTTTCTCAAGTGGGGCATATATGATTCATTAGTGACATTAGGCATAATCGACAGATTAAAATGATATTAGAAGCAACAGATAACAAACGGGAGAAGGGCTGCTGCTCCGTCGTCTGACGGCGCCGTGTAACGGGACTCACGTTTACCTTCAAGGTGTTCTTGTCACACCTGAGTACAGCAAATTTAAACAGAAACCACAAATGGTCGAGTCTACCCCTGACAACAGATTAACAACTGTTTGTTTATTACGGTTAATTGTTGTCAGTATAATAAAGGCCGAAAATTAATAGGCCTTCGCTGTCAAAATAATTTCTTGGTTTTGAAGCAGGGCAGAGTTTTTCCCTTGTGACGGTGAATTATAGAATAATAAAGTACAGTTGGAGTTCAAGAAAGATCCTTAAGGCCTTCCATGTAGATTTTTTACTTCCAAGAGAATTTAAGTACCTTTGATCAATGATCATTGATTGAGCAAGATTGAAAAGTCATGTGTTGTGATACTAAGGTTCAATGTACTTTAAACAGTGTCTTTAATAGTATAAAGTTAGTGTCTCTGAGTGAAGAGAAGAATCAGTGAAGGCCAAAAAGAGATGATAAAGATGCAGTATCACAAGGCTGTAATCCAGTTTCACAATCATAAAAATAAAATGCCTACAACCGACGTATTTCGGTCCACTCACAGTAAGTAACTTTCCACATTATCGTAAAGAAGAGGTCAGTGCGATTGTAAGACAGCTTTCCTTCGCTATCTGCATTACTACCTGTATGCACTGGACTGAGCATGATTATAAACAAATGACAGGGTTCCGCCCTCCCCGGAAAAAAGTCTTGGATAAGTCGTGAAATCTTATTTTCACTTTCCAGACATTAAGAGTCATGAAATCTTGTAAAAATGACAAAAGTCATAGGAAAGTCATGAAATTTAGAACAGGCTTCAAATTTTCCAGGAGTTAAAACTTTGAGTTGTACTTTCTCTCACAACAGTGCGCCATCATTCATGATCAAATTTGGTCATGGAATGGTTGTGTCATGGTCATAAAATGCTATAAAAATAGTGATGGAAGTTCTATTTTCCTCAGTGTGTGTGTGTGTGCAGGAACACCGAAATAAGGTTGGAAAAGAAAAAAGGAAGAAAATTCAAGAGGCAACAATAGCGTAGGAGCAGAATGAAGGGGGTGGGGGTGGGTGGGGTACATGATAGAGTCCCTTGCGTATATCCAGTGGTTTCAGATGTAACTCTCTAGTAACATTTGAACAATGCTCATTTGAGATCTGTTTGGGCATCTTTGGTTTTGATGAAGAGAGAGAAACATATGCAGTCATGATTGAGTGTGTATGTGCACGTGTGTGTGTTTGTGACGCTTGCTGTCACGATATCTCGAGAAGAGAAACTGACAGTTCTCAAACTTGTTGCATAGATGTACAATATTGAGAGGAAAGACACTATTGTTTTTGGTGAGGGTCAAAGGTCATGTGAGGTCACCGGAGGTCAAACTCTGAAAATCTTGTTTTGATAGTGACACGGTTTATTTGCATCAAATAGAGGTACATAGTACATAACAGACGATCTTGAGAACATCAATATCTACATGGAAGGTATTCTAGATAAGTCTTAAACATGAAAGTGCAAAACAAAGCATTATACTTACTTATTGCTTCCCCTGATGTAAATAATGATAAGATAAATTGAAGAGGAGTCAGATAAAGAAAATTGCAAAGATATGGATATAGATACCAGAAGAAAAGAGCTATTAGGAACAAAAGAAGGTAGAAAAATCAGGACAAGTATGTAAAGGAATTGTAAAGGAATTTAGGGAAAGTAAAGAAAAGAAAAAAGGTATCTTCATTCCTTACTGTGCAAAAGAGGCACAAAGTGCTCAGGCTGAAAACTCACAATTATGCAGACATATCAGCTACCAAGCTGCTGTTTTGTTATGTTTTTAATAAATGGATGAATTTACAGTACTCATCTCAGGGAGTGTTTACAAAATCTCAGATTTGATGCCAAGAGTACCAATAATCCATCATCTTTGGTTTGCTCTTACATTATTATCCAAATAAAATTTTATACATATTATCCCTTATTGATTATTTTCAGTATTTATCTTTTACTTTGGGAGGGATGAAGGATTGATAGAAATATGCTCTGTTGTTTGACCAACAATTTCATACTGTCTAAGATCGGCTGCCCAATGTTTGTCACTTTTTACAACTTTGTTCATGGAAAATGTACCGCCTTTCTGTGGTAAATCCTTTCAATATCTGTATTTAGTACATGAAATAGTAGTTCAGCACCACTAAGCAATCTGTACCACCACCACCACCACACTGGGATAAATTGAGATAATTTCACATTCAGTCAGGAAAAGTCAGCACTGGGTTTGCAGATAGCGAGCATGGATCTCAACGATGGATAAATTATACCTAGCATTTTTTCTTTTTTTCTTTTTTTTTTGGTGGTCGTCGTTTTCTTTTCGCATTGATTTCTGCAACTGATGAATTACCAGTAAACAGGCTAAAATCTCCAGTAAGCGAAGTTGAATGATAGAACGATTGTCCTCAACAGTCGGTGGTCCGAGATTCTCTGGTATATGAACGAAATTTTACGTACCTATATTCAAAAAATATGTACTGTGGCAGGATCCATATGTGCTTTTGATGTATAAAAATGTGCAATATACATGAAGAGAAAAAAAAATCTGACGGGGCATAAAAGAGGTACAATCCAAAGTGAGGATGCAGAAATTTGCGGCTCTAGCCTGTAGTCTCCCTTGTTCAAAAGGCTGCCAATGAAAGTATGAACGAACAGAAAGTATCATAACAAAAACTGCAACAGAAGAATTACAGTGAATTACAAGGAACAGAACAAAGACAAAGCTGTGGCAGTATGTTGGGAATTGCCTGCAATGATTGTGGTTGTAAATTATATAATTGCCCAGTCCTCAACTGAAGGTCGGTTTAAATTTTTTCAATTAATAAGACCACTCAACCGTTCACCTGACACATAATTTGTCGAATAGAGGCATTAGGGAAGTTGAAAAGCTGTACACAAAACCCTAGGTGTTTAACGGAGAGAGAAATTGTCCTGGCAGTTCTTTTAATACGCATTCCTGTGATGCTAATATTTGTTCATTTGTAACATAGTCACAGAGCAATAAAGTTTAAAGTCATCGTATTTTGGTCATTTCAACAGATACCGCCAGGAACGTAGTCACCAGTAACACCAACAGAAACAAGAGAGTTATCATATACAGAGAGACCTCTGTCTGAGGATTTCTGATGTCATACCTCAATACCAATAGAGAGGAAGAGTGTAATCATCGTCATCATATGCTGCAAAGAGATAGATATCTGAGGTCTCACTTAATCATACCTCAGTAGTGGGAAAGTCAAGAGAGTTAATCACACGTGTAGGGAACCCTAAGACGACCTGGTAGACTGAAGTTAGTATTCAGAGTGTCAGACTTCCAAGAATGATGAAAGTAAGAGAAGCCTTCGGCGCAGTGCTGTCACTTCCCGACCAATCAAAAGGCTGGACCCTCACCGCTCGCCATGAAAGACAATGAAGAACCTGTCAACGTCACTGAACACGTGAGCGAGAGTTTCCCCGTTTCTCGACCCAAAGATGTCGTCACTGGTCACGTGATGCAGTCGATGATAAATCCTTTGTCGGCTGATCACGAACGATTGGACATCGGTTTAATTCCAGTTCCTGTTACTGCCATCCGCAAAACCGTGGCTGTTTACATCACTTCCCACGTTCTTTGGACATCTTCATTACATGCAGTGTTAAACCCTTCCAAATCAAGACATGGAGAACTTTACCTGCAAGTTTGCTTGCAATTGTCTTTATGAGCTTCTGCGAGGACTCGTTCATGTTCCGCTGCCAAAGTTTCAAATTGAATCTATCAGGAAGACTTATAATTTTAGCTTCTTTTTTTTTGTGTATATACTTTTTGCAAGATCAAACTTTCTGTCGTCACGTGATCAACAAAACCACAAGAGCACCTCACTGTCAAGTTTTGGTCAGATTTTACAGTCGGTTCTGGAAAAGTCCAATCGAACCCCTAGATTTTGCACTCTGCTGCCAGAGAGACAAGAACAGCCCACAGTATATATTTAACTCTTTTTGTTTGTATTTCTTTTTTCTCTCTTTTTTGTCTTTGAGCTGGGAATTCCAAATTGTTAATCAAATTGCACATCACCCACACTCTGTGAGGTCATCACTATGTCGTCATCTTCAGACCAGGGCCAAAGGAGGGAAGGACTCGGCATTCCATCTTCCAACATCGCTTTCGATAACGGGGGATTAGAAGGACCCAGAAAAGATATACCTGCCACCTCACCAAACTTTTATATGCTTTTTAATTGAGGAGATATTTATCTGTAAGAGTTGATCGAAAAATGGTAGCAGAGGATAACCACCCTTACCGTTTTTTTTTTTTTTTCATTAAATGGTACGACTCAGTGTTTCACACAGGATCTGATGTAATCCTTGTCAGGAGCATTTGTGGCTTATGACTCACTGAGATGTAGCTTTCAGGTACAAGTATTGCTGGGTGGACTCTTCTTGTGCATGGTTTTTTCTTTCCCTCTCCTTTGTATTTTCAAAGTTTTTTTTGTAATACCATCTATGCTCACCATGACTCAAACTTGCCGATCCTGATGAAAAAAACATCAGTTTTACGGAGACCAGGAAAGAGAAGGTCAACCGTACTGTCCAATTAAAAAATATCGCAATTATTATTATTATTATTTTTTTTTTTAGTATCTTTCATTTTCAGGATATGTGTATGTCTCAAGGCAGGATCTGTACTGGTGCATGATATTTCATGATAAGTGACGGATTGTGCTCCTTTATGCAAGTGGAAACAAAAGTCAGACTATGATTGCTGTAGTGCACAAAACCGAAAACTATGCTTTTTCGTTCTCAGTTAAGCTTGCACAAGTTAGTGCCATCGTGGCTCAATGGCAACTAAAATAGTTTATAACGCGGGAATATGTGAAGTTGGCATTTGAGCTTAGCAAAATCATTTTTGAGCGGTTGTTTTTCCGTCGCTTTTTTTTTTTTTGTAAGTAGGTAGGGAGTTGAAAGATTGCTTTATGTTTGTAGCATGCCACCAAGACTCTGAAACGCGTAGCTAGTGTCTTTTATGTGTTTGATTTGTGTGGAGACTCAGTCAAGAAAATATTTTTTTAAATAGGCAGTGCCCTTCAAAGTGTACAGCTTTCATACACATTGATTCCTTGTTCATATGTTCGTGGAGACCTCAAAATCTTGGGAGGACTAAAACACACACTGTATCTGTCGGTGTATTCCTGGCAGCTCAGTGGCGCAGTTTACTTGTCTATTTCTACAGAACAAATACAATTTCTGCTAAACAATGAGGTAGCAGTTTCATCTCTGGTAAGAAAAAAAAATGCATTTTTTTTTTCTGATACAGTCCTTTCCTTTCTTCACTGACAAGTTAAATGTTCTAAATAATTATCCGTTTTTTGCAAGCATACAGGTGATTAGTTTAGCTGTGTCAAATGTTTCCTCTAGCTCTTGTTGCAATAATCTCAATTTTTTTTCTTTTCTTCTCTTTTTTTCATGCCTGTGAAACAAACAAATCTTTTCAAAATCTTGTCAAAGAGATCAACTGCAGTTCAAATTCACACATTTTCATGTACATGGGCCGGATGTAGTGTCAGGAAGTTTTCCATTTTCTTTCACTTTTCTTTTCTCTCGCTGATTTTGCGTAATCAACCAATTAAGTTATCGATGTTTGTGACGTTAATACCTTGAAAGGGTCTAGTTGCCACTTAGTGACAGGCCTGTGATTAGTTGTGTGATATCAAAGTTTGTTTCGTCGGGTTTGGGTTCGCTGGTGAGCTGTCATCCTCCAGTGATACGAGGGAGAAAATATATCAAGCATCTTGATTGTATTGGATGTGTGAGTATACACACTGTTTAAAAGAAAATAGAAATGATTGAAGGTGATAAAGTAGACACCTAGGAAATGTTTCCACTGTGCTGGGAAAGGACAAAAAAAAGAAGCCCAGAACATTTGATTCTCACCTTGAAGGACACAGCCATTTCTCAGAAATGGTTAAAAAAAAAGGTAAAAAAAATGATGTAACTTTGCTACAGGTAAATAGACACTGAGATAGATGCAGTGTAGTATTGAGCCGGTGGATGAGTACTATTATTCATGACTTGAGTAAAATCTTTCCTCATTTTAAACCGGATGGTCTCAAAGGAAGTCATCAAATATTATAGGCATCCATGCTAAGAGTTTCTGTGACATAGAGACCTTAGTCAGCTAGTAACACCTTCACACTTGGTGAATACACTCTGTCAACATGATCAGTGGTCCCCACATAGGATGTTAGGGGGGGTGACCCACCCCAAGTGAATATTACTTCCAACCCGAAAGAGCAACCGCCCACCAAAATAGTCCTGCCCACCACAAAACTTCCGCTCATCCGAAAAGAAAAGTTGATAATAGGACTGCTGCCATTTCAAGCAGAGCATCTCTAAGTGGTTTTGCATCTTTTAGTGCTATAATTATCAAAAATTGTTGAAGTTGACCCCCTTCCCTCCAACCCCTCCTCGGCAATGGCTTCGTTACTGTGTCCTCCCTTCCTGTGTGGCCACCCTCTCCCCTCTCTTGAAAATGCGTTGAGAGCCATGATGATGGAGCCGTGTTTTTATTGTTCATTAGAGACACAATTTACACAACACTTTTCCGTAACATAACGATCAAGGAATCCATACACATGTCTGACAAGTGTTGCCTCAGTGTTGTAATTCTACAATTAGAGGAAAGCACGGCGTTGACGGTGCATCTACATGGCATACAGAGAAGATAGCTGTAATCATTGTTAAATCATTGAGGCTCATCAATAAACATCTGCAAAAACTTCATCTTAAGTTTGTATGAACGAATCTATTCTTTAGCAAAAATGAACTGAATTTCTATCTGCGAGAAACGTATCTCTTGAAAAGAAGTCCAAATTGTATTGAATGACCTATCATTCTTTGTTCACAAATATTGGTTTTTAAAATATGACTTTCTGTGAAACAAATACCTTTCCCTTCAAGGTTTGCCAGTGTCTCATGGTCTGGTCCTAGTTGAGATGTATTTATTGTCGTAATCCTCGGTCGAGGTTTCCACATGTTACATGACGTAATACTCCAATGTAGGGCCTCAGTCATCTCAGAAACCAATGGGCAGCTCACGAATTGGAGCATTTTTTTTTTTTTTGTGAAAATGTTGTACAGCTATCACAGCACGTATTCAAACTAAATATTTTTGTATATTTTTGGATGTACGGTAGGACCTATGCATGTGAAGTTTACATATTATTAATAGCATGGTGCTTTATATTGTACATATTACCTATTGTGCTGACAATAATCATGAACGTATACATACATTTTAAAAAGTTTTATCATCATGACAACAAAAGGAGACAAAAAAATAATCATGAAACGATGTTTGACTCTTCTTCTTCGACTTTTATCTGTTTTTAACACTCATCGCTTTTACCCTTTGGGGAAATTTTAAGTTCTTTTTACCTCTTCTGCATCCACTGTAACTAGGCAAAATGTTTACTCTCCACTTTTGTAGCATTCTCAGATTGTAAGAAGAAATGTATTTTTGGAGTGGTAAACATCGATGGGTGACAAAGTTCTCAGACTCTCAGATTTCAGAGGATATATAAATATAGACATCGTCGTTATAATATTGAAAGGTTTTGAATTTAATGCTAAATAAAGTCTATCAAAAACAGTATGAACAATATATATAAAGAGATATTTTTCAAAGTTTTTCTCTCTCTTTTTTTTTCATTCTCTCTAATGCTTCATAAGTTATTCATGTTGTTACAATTAAAGTCACTCATTTGCTTTTCCTCAAAACTCTGAAGCAAACAATAAAATCTGGGAATGAATATGTGATTCTTCTGAATCAAATCTGTCCCATCAGTACTGAGGTACAAGTGGGGGGGGGGGCAGTGGGGGGTTGAGGAGAAGGAGAGGCAGAGTGGTAAAGGCTTCATTAAGGCTAATGGGAGAGTTTGGCAATAAACAGTAGACATGTTGTTTTGTTTCCTTTTTAGAATATTCCCTTTCAATCTTCCTTCATCCTGATCTTCTGATTGCCATTTAATGTATCTTGTGATTACATTTCTGGTATCCTTTGATTGAAATTGAGGTATCGGTGTGATTGCATTTCATGTACCTTGTGATTACATTTCGGGCTACTTACAATTATATTTAAGGTATCTTGTGATTACATTTCATCTGTACCGAGAGTGAATTTAAGGTATCCTGTGATTACATCGCAGGTTGCCTGTGGTTACATTTCAGGTAGTCTGTTATTCCAATTAAGGTATCCTTTGAGTATTTTCCAGGTAACTTGTGATTACATTGTAGGTAGCCTGTGATTACATCACAGGTATCCTGTGATTACATCACAGATATCCTGTAATAACATTTTAAATATCCTGTGATAACATTTAAGGTATCTTGTGATTACACCTCAGATATCTTGTGTTTACATTTCTCATATTTTATTGTGATTACATTTCAAGTTAGTTGTGATTATATTTCAGGTAGCTTGTGATTACTTACATCTCAGGTAGTTTGTGATGATATGTAATCACAGTGTACCTGGAATGGTAAATCACCAAAGTACCCAATAAAAACATGACATTTCCAGTGTTAACTGAGAATGTCATCACAGGTGGCCTCTTTTGATTTGTAAATTTGAATTATTTTTCGATGCTCCACCCTGTATCTCCTCGTTTCTTGATTTTTTTCAGAAGGTGCAACATTTAATTTGGAAACTCATTACATTGTGACCCTTCGTTGGTAATTGTTCACTACCCAGACATTTCAAGGTATCACATTTAGGTCACCGACAGCGATGGTAAACCATTTCGTTTGGAGGGTGATGAGCTCATCTGAAATAATTGTAAACAGTGCAGTGCTCAATTGTCTGTGTGTGTGAGGGTCAGACCAAACATGACTACGTAAAATAGCTATAATCATGAATACTGTCCATTTATAGGTGAGACAAAATGTGAGGGGTAACAAACATTCACCCCTGCAGTATTTTGACTGACCACAAAAATACATCATCGTGCAATGTATTCTGAGCATGTTGCAATTCTCTGATCTATCGGTCATTGCAGTCCACAATTATTCCTGCTTAGAATCAGTCCCAGTGACTGACCCTTCTTCTGTGGATTCTAGCTCTCGTATATGGGTTTGCCACCCATCTGACTTGATCTATTCCAAGATAGAAATGTGTAGAAAGTGAGAAAAACAAACCCATGCAAATAAGATGTAATGATTTTCTTGTCAATAATTTTGGGGTCTGCCGTCTTAGGAAACCAATTCTGACTACGTAGACTATTCCACTGCCAATCTCTTTGTCCTCATCTTTAAAGGTGAGCAGCTTTTTTTCTGTTTATCTTTTGTTTTTCTGTTTTATGACACCAAACAATCATCTTGGTGGAAATTTTTTAATTGGGACTGATACCTCTCTGATCTTTTTTTTTCTTTTACATTAACTGCGTAAATTTCGAAGTGATAGTAGAAATTTTAGTGTAAATCAGTTATTTGTCATTTTTGTAATCACACATGGTAGCCATTTATTTGTTGGTCATGGAAAATTAGATGACATCTTGAGCAACTCGCTTTTGTTAAATGTCTGTAGATTAACTGTTAAGTTATAAGTGGTAATAGTGCTTTCTTATTTATTACTCACATGTCTTAGTAGATGCATTTGTTGTTTTTAAATATCTTGCTGCTTTGATTACTTACAACTCCTTTTGCAGGTTTGTTTCCTCACTTTTAACCGTAAAATTGGCCTTTCTTCCTACTTTCTCGTCCTTTTCGACGATTTTATTTATGGAATTTTGACCAATGTGTAAAATCTTCCCATCCCATCTGAGGTAAGACCAAAAAGGAGTTGAATAGTCGATAGGACCAAACAAAACTCAAAGGAACAAATTGGGTCAAGTTTGGTCAGTGGCCTGAATCTTCATCTTGTAGCAATAAGCTTAGATGTTGTTTTAGATCTTACAGCTTCTGTCATCCTCTGCTTGATGGGTTTTTCCTCAGTGATGCATTGATATCGACAAACTCCCTTCATGAAAATATACAAGTAGGTTTTGCTTTGTATGGGTCATGGACATGTCTCTGGGTGATACATCATGGACATGCCTGTGGGTGATGAGCCGTGGACATGTCTCTCGGTGATGTATCATGGACATGTCTCTAGGTGATGCATCATGGACATGTCTCTAGGTGATGCATCATTGACATGTCTCTGGGTCATGCATCATTGACATGTCTCTTGGTGATGCGTCACGGACATGTCTCTTGGTCATGTGCCATGGACATGTTTCTAGGTGATGCATGATGGACATGTCTCTGGGTGATACATCTTGGACATGCGTCTGGGTGATGCATGATGGACATGTCTCTGGGTCATGCATCATGGACATGTCTCTCGGTGATGCCCAGTAGCCATCTTGACTCCATGACAGAGCAAAGGTTTGCTCTATAACCATCTGTGGATAGATTTTGCTTCATGATGTGGCATGCAGACAGCCTCTGCCTCATGAGGATCCATGGACAGGTTTGCTTTCTGACAGGATGTGGATGGAAGTGGTTCATGACGGTGCTGGGGATAGATTTGGTTGGATGTCAGCAGGCTTGTCAGATGGCTCTGTGAGGTGCTTATTGACCTCATTGACTGTTTGATTTCCATTTCTCTAGTTTGACTTCATTGCTCTGTCATCATGCACAAACTGTACATTGTCATGCACCACTGCTTGTTTGCATGGCAACTATATATGCTTTTATCGTGCACAAGTGGGTGTTGTCATTGCTATGCAAGGAGTCATGCAGAATATTGTTACCTTGTCACGTGTAAGTGATTTCATTGAATGCACAACCATGTCAGACGTAGTTTGTGGTCATCATGCAAAACTACACATGGTTTCATCCACAATGTCATATTGATGTCATCATTGATGTTGCACTGGTGTCATCAATGATGTTGCACTGGTGTCATCAACGATGCTGCACTGGTGTCATCCATGATGTTGCACTGGTGTCATCGATGATGCTGCACTGGTGTCATCAATGATGTTGCACTGGTGTCTTCAATGATGTTGCATACTGGTATAACAGCGTAATAACAGGGCACAAATCATGAAGAAGTCAGTTCAGTCCTCTCCTAGCATGGTGTTTACTTTCAACCAAATTGAATTGACCCATTCAGGTACTTCTATTATTCAGATTTCACTCAATTGAATATTTTAGTGTAATTTTTTTATGGGGGGACTGTTTTATTTCTTTAATCATTTTTTCAAATGTGTGTCTGCTTTTAGTGACCTTGTTATTTTCAAGCCTCCTGTGTCTCTTCAAATGGTTTCCCCTTGTCTCCTCCACACTTTATACAAGAAGCATGTAGAAAGTTGAGGGCGCTACTTCATCTTAATTACTGGCCTAGTTCCTCACTGTCTTCATCTTCTCGCGGCAATTTTTGGCTTCATCATCCAACTCCAGTTTCATCTCTCCTTCTGTCCTTCTAGTTTTCATCTTCTTCCATATAACATCATCATGGTATTTGTGAAATGAAATATGCATATTTGTGTATCCTCCATGTGGGAGCCTATAGTATTAGCTTTATATTATAAGGTTATGTATTTAAGTTGTTCTTATTTTTAATGTCTTCAAAATTGTATTATTATCGAATTATATGCTGGAATACGAAATTTTTCGTTTGGCTTTCTTTTATGTTGTACTTTTCCCTTTTTTGTTTTGACCGTTTTTAAAATAGACGCATTTGTTTGCAGCAGACGTTTTCAACAAGCGGTTTGAAATGCTCTTACACACTCCTCACGCCCCCCCCCCCTCCCCACACCTCACCTCCATTCGCCCTCTCACATCTCTGTCTTTGTCATTCAAATTTCAAATAATTGTGTCATTTCGTCATGTTGTGGAATGCGGATTTCCCGCGCGTCTCATGATTAGTAGATCACTTAAGTTTCTACACTGAACATGTGATGGTACCTATGAGCCAATCAGATGCATGGTGTGCGTTACAAAACTACCGAACGTCTCTATTCAGGTCTGATATGTCATATTCCTTTCCCAGAGGGGCAATCAAAAGGTAGCGCGTCGTTGTGAATGTGAATATTCACAACCTTATATAAAAAAAAAAAAACATTTCATTTATTACAAAGATAACCGTACAATCAAATACAATTGAGACGCAGATGAGGAAAAATAAAGTAACTTTGGATCTTTTCGCGGATATAATTTTATTTGTATCAGAGACTCGTTACGAGGACGGTAAAAAGAGCCGTGCCGTGAGCAATCTCGTACGGCAATGTAATCCGAGTTAGGTCTAAAAAAATAGTGTGTCACTTGCCCTCGGACGTTACCACCGCTGGCATACAGTAAAGGTACCTAAATAGTTATTTTATGTATGTATAGTATACATATAATGCTCGCGGTTACACCTTAAAATTATACGCCGAGCAGATATGTGACTCGTGAAACCCATCTTTAAAACTGAAGATATTTTTTTTTTTTTTTTGTCGGTTATTGTCTCATGAATCAATTGCTTCTTCGTTTTTGGTAGGAAACTTTCCCTCTTTTTTTTTTTTTTTTTTCTGTGATATAATCGTTGAAAAGTTTCAGTTGCCTCTATTCGTCTCATTTTAAACGAAAAAAGAATCGAAAAGCTGGTGTTGGATCATGATTCCCCCGGTTTCCTTTCGATTTATACGTCATGTGGGAAATCAGAAATTTGAAATTCAATCATTTGGCGATGATACCCCGTAACATTAGAGGGAGTCGCAATGCACCTCACGGCGACCGACACGGATCAAGGAGGTAAAACTGAGATTGGTTAAGATTGCCCCTGATGGTAAAACAAACTTATTAAGCTATAGTATCGTTTTTGGCTTTCGTTTGATATCTCTGAACAGCGGCGGTGTGTATTAATTCCGAATCGCAGAGGTGCAAATTTAAATGTGAAAGAAAGAACGGAAAAAAAAGGAGGGGATAAAAAAGAAGAACACCCTGCGTCCTGGATGTAATAAGTTGTCATGAACAGGCAGAGTAAATTCATTTTCGTCCTCCACTTTTGAGTGATGTGATTAATATCTGACTCCTTCGAATACCTTTCAAGAAATGGCGGATAAGTTGAACAACAAATTTGATGATATAGACTTTCATTCTTTTTTTTATTGTCATAAAAAATAATAATAATATTAATTATAACTCTGCAGTGTTGACTTTTTTTCTGCACAGGGGAAGTTTCATTTCAATTGACCTTACCAGATGTCATTGACCGTATCCATATTTCCATTTAAATAAAAACGTCGACGAACGTGTAGGTTTGCTAAATATGACTTGAATAAAAACCTTAACTTGGAAAGAGATTGGATGGTTAACGAACGAGATTACGGATAAGGACAGATGGCAAGACCATGGCCAGATCAAATTCTGGGGGGCAAAGTCAGATATAGAGGGGCCGACCACTAGCACGCGTATCGTAATGATGATAATTTTTTTTTTTTTTATCACAAGAGAGTTTAGCTGGTATGACGAAATATATATTTTTTTAAGGGGGCGTTCCCCTTACCCCCACTGATGTGCCGGATGGGAGGCCCCGTGAGAGTTGAATAGCTAAATCAAAGTATACTATATAGTAGTATGCATTCCATTTCAGGTGCAAGGAGTTTGACGAATCAGCCAAATTTCGTCACCAGCAAAGCCCACCAATCTCTCCTCTCCACTGTATATTGGCATTTTGACGATATTTTATATATTGCATTGCAGTGAGACAACATCAACGTGAGGCTTCATTCATTTTTCTACTAAAGCTTCTTCCTTGCTTCTTTTACATGCAAGACGTTTGTAAGGCAGAAGCATTTTGTTGAAAAGATAACATCGAAAGGTTACCTGGGCTCTACGCTGACGCATGCATGTGTAACGAACATAGAGATTAATTGGCGATTATTTAATTTGAAATGTCGCAGCCTCTCATTAACCTTTGAACGTAAGCTAATTAGATCCTATTTCTAATTAGCTATTGTAAAATCCCGGTTCTTTATGTACCCCCACGTACTGCCATACTAGACCAACTGTGCATCATGACTTGTATAAAAAAAAGAGTATAAAAAGACTTTAAGACTACTTTACCTGAAATTGTTTCTTACCTGTACGGTACCTGGCACACACGCACCCACACACACACAAATATATATATACATATATATATGTATATATATATATGTATATAGCTCATGTCTAACTTGAGCTCGAATAAATATGCATAGTCGTAGTTTTTGTATACGGCTGCATGAAAAAAGCTTTCTTCCTACATCTACCTACATCTATTTCCCAATGCAAATAAAACTACCATTTTGTCAGCATTCATCAATTTCGTTTGTTTCTTTGCACGTGGTATGAAACACCCAGCCATCATGTGGTCTCATACTTATATACCTACTAGTGGGGGCACCGATAAACTAAGGAAAGCGATGATTCTGCCTACAATGATATTTATGTCTCACGTGATGTCATGAAATGTCAATTATAAGCTATCGATGGTATAGCCGTGGGATGCACTTACAATAATAACTCCTAGATCAAGCTGTGAAACATTAGTAAAGAGAGAAAAAAAAAATGACTTGACTTGTCGTCGGTAAAGGTCTCAGATAAAACAAATCAAAATGGTGTCTTATAGTGTTAATCGTGATCGTGACGTAGGTGAAATATGATAGTCTTGTCTTTTGCCACATCTGGCCTACATATCCTCCTGCCTATCAGTTAATTTTCATTTTCATGATTCAAGCCAGTTGTACTTATCAAATAGTCCTGAAAATGTATTTCTTTCTTTGCTCTGCTGTGCCATCAAATAACGTCTCATTTATTTTATTTTATTTTATTTTTTTTTTTACATAGGAATTTCAATGTTTCCGAATATGTAATTAACAACTAAGCTACATCGTTTTTTCCTCCGTTGATACCAATGAAGTGGCAACTGTTCCCTACAGCTCGTGCGTAACGTTGGAATTGTTGTACAGGCCTTGTTTTCCCAACATGTACCAAGTTCATAAAACGGATAATTATATATCGCATCGTTAATACGTCTTTCAGATTATTAACTCCTGCCAACTTAAAGTTTGATTATTTTCATTATATCTTATTATATCTTCATCTTCCATTAATTTTCTGGATTTTTTTATCTAGGATAGCTTGGAAACTTTTTATCTCTCTATCTTTACATTTTGTTTAACCTCTTCAATTTCTCCCCGTCTACATTTTGTGTCTTTATCGCTGTCCTTTTTTGTCTCTACGTTTCAACTAAATACGCACAATTGATAATATTATCTCCACTAATGCGGATACATCTTGAGGACCCGTTGCCTAGCACGATGCATGCGGTCTCTCTAAACAATTATTGAGAAGAATCAAGTACTACTCTTAATTAAACGTGTTATTTTAATTATCTGCCTCTTGCAGCGATTTCGGGGCTACTCCGGTAGATCGTGCAAAGATAAAGAAAGAAGAGCGAGCCATCTACAGCCGAAGAGAACAAAACACGGTTGATTAATTTGTGACTTTTCACTGATACAGGGTAATTACACCTCCTTGACAACCCGTGAGGAAGCACTCATATGTATCATACATCCCTAACGTCCACCTGAACTCATTTGTCTCAATGCATCATAACCTACTCCAAAACGAAAACTCAATCTCTTTGGTTTTAATGATGCCAAAATGGTATATAAACCCTTAGAACAGTGACTAAACAACTAAATTTACCGTTGCTTAGTGCGGCAAGAAGTAAATTGAAGTATAAATTATTGTTTTTTTTTCCAGTTTTTTTTTTCTTTCGTCCTTCATTGCTCTATTTTTTTTTTTATCCCTGCACTGACAATTTTTTTTCCCCTCTGACTTTACCTAGATGAACTAAAGTTTTTATGTGTTTTTTCTTTACTTTTTATCTGTGCCTGATAGTCCCCCTAATAACCGAATGCTCAAAGATAAGTTAATTGCTTTGTACACATTGAAAGCACATGACCTTTGACATGTAAAGGACTACGATCGTGTGAAGTCTTGCGTGGGGGGTTAGTGGTACTCAGTGTACAAGTTCATCAACTTGCGCCTTGATTTCGAAATGATCCATTAAAGTGATTGCCTGTGTAAGGAAAAAATCTAGAACGATAAGATTACGTTTGATCTCATATTTTCTTTAAATGTACACCAGACGTTGTTCATGGAGAGACTATGCTATTGGATTATCGGAAACGACAGTAACCTCTTTGAAAAGCAATCACAACGGTATAAGAAACAGAAAAAATAAATAAAAATCATATTTGAAAATTACCGGTTCTTAGCATAAACGGCTACATAATGAATATGGTATAGGTACAGGTCTTACTTACTACACGATATCCATAACATGGTATCATGCATTTTGACAAGTCTTAAGACTTGTATCCCCTAACCTTTCCTAATGTCTCTGACCATAGCATAACCTTTTCAGGTCTATCAGGTATGATATAAACGTCTCGAAACACGAATGTTAAATTTAATGAAACTATACTAAGGATTTCGTACAATGTCATACTGTACCACTGAAATCGTTGCTCCTTGATGGGTATAGGGAACTGTAGTACATTTTGTGACAGGAAGCACTGTATTTACATATAGTCTACAAACTGATGGCCTCAGTCATTACGTCGTCAGTGATAATCTGTTTGGACCAACTGAATATTTTTCCCACTGGCTTGTTCAAAGGAACGCGCTTTACGTTGAACGAAAACTTTCAACAACTGCAGTATCGTAATCTACACAAAATGTAAAAATAGCTGAAAGCATATGGCAGAATGTGCCACCTGAAATCCGTTTATTAATTCTAATTTTCTGAATGGTGCAATGAAAAGATATACAAAACTTTTGGACATGAAATATTGTAAGTTTTTTTTCTTACTATTAGCCTACGAACGCAATCGCGTTAACTTCATTGATGTATTTTTTTATTTTTTTTTGTTTCGACAAACACTAGATTGCAACGTTTAATTATCTATTATGGTGTCGTCATAATCGATGACAGTAATAATTAACTCCAAAATAAAAAGTAACTCCAATATGATCTCTTCACAATACGATCGTTTGTTCTTTATTATTACATTTCTACTTCAAAGGAAAACCAAAAGTGATTAGGTAGAAGACGTAACTTGCATGGTCATGAGCAACACTGGAGTTGTGATCACGTGGTATTACTGAAAATTCAATTTGTGTCAAATTGAAAAAGATGTAGCAAGAAGATGATTTGTTAAATATGATATTAAAAAAGAATAATTTACGTTTAGTTTCAAAGTTGACTGTTGAATGGTATTAGGAGGCATGGAGACAGACATCCTATCTGCTGCCCTCGATATCAGTGGCCTCTCGCTTCCTTTCTCTCTGTCTCTCGTAGCTCCCACCCACCGGGACCTTTTCATATCTCTCTCTCTCTCTCTCTCTCTCTAGGGTGACATTTCTGTTGCATCAAGCGTGCAAGATTTTGGTCTAATTGCATATTTCGGGATTGCCTTCCTAACACAACATCCAACGTAGGCATGAAGGTATTATTCTGACGTAAAATGTCGATGGCGTCAAATGCAATGGAGATTTCAAACCGGTAGCGGCTAACGAATAAACTGACCGACAGCCATTACTCAAGAAAACTGTGACAAGAGTCAAAGACGGAAGAAAAAAAGGTGAAATTAACATATAAAGAATCAGGTACATGTCTGTTTAGTGAATAGAAACATATACAATTAGTTTGTTCGAAACTATAATTATTGTTTTATGAATTAAGGTTATGACCAAATTTTGTGCTTTGGGATTTTCCTTTCCAGACTTTGGTTGGGATTTTATAGCAACTAGTGGTTGCAAAGTACTAGGTCTAAATCGCATCAAGAGATGAAAGAAAGTGGGGAAAAAGAAAGATTTTTGACCCTAATTTAACAATTCAAAGATGAATCGAGAGGAGGGGGAGAGGGGGGTGGCGATAAAACTATGCTGTCGCATTCGTCGTACGACTTAGAACTACTGAGTCTATTGCCACAAGAAAGTACGGTGATCTATTTCACATCAGGCGGTTATAAACCCTCTGAGCAAAAAACTCGGGAACTTGGCCGTATGGTCTACACTGAAACAAGTAATGTTTTTTTTTTTATACTTTTTTTCAGGGTTGCAGTTATTATGAACCTATGCACTTGCAGAATGTAATTGACTTTTACAATTATGATAGTACCGTGTTCTTCCGCTTGATTACGTACAGATTAAAGGGCACTTAAGCTGTAATTTATTGTCGCATTAGTCACAATTAACAACTTATCTACAAAAAATAGTCTATCAAGAGCTCAACGTTTTGCTAACAATTGCAAATTAACCGAATAGCAAAGTTCACGCTTGTGGGGTTGATATTTTGACGAAACCCTTGTAGATATAGAAAGAAAGAATAAAAAAAAAAACAAAGATAACGATAAATGATCGTCGACGAAGTGTAAAATAGGCTTAATGAAAACAACAAACAATCGAACACGCTAATCACATTGGTGTATCTTAATTATGTTAATATTGACAAAGCAATTAAAAGTATAGGGTATTTACTCTAACGGGTAGCCTCTTAGTGGCTGTGACTTGTACTAACGCTTACAAGAACGGCAGTCGTTAACATGTCACTTTTTAAACTAATGGGTGCTTGCGGGTTTGCAAGCCAAGTCGACCACTCTTGTTTACTAAGAAATTACGGGGAGGCCTCGTATATACCAGTGTCTCGGATGGGCTCGAATGTCGAATGGCCTCTGTGTCACAGTAATTCTTGAAAGCAAAATAGAATGATCTGAAGGTATACTACAGTGTAGCCTCAGACGAAGTTGAACTTAAAGAGGTCCATTGGGTTAATATCCTTTGCTTTGTGATGTATTTGAACAAAGCCATCGGAAGACAATATTTCTAATTAATCTCATTGGTCATGATTTTATTCCTACAGATTGCTGAAAAATGTGAGGACGTAGGTTTAGATTTTTATAGCCATAGGTTGCCAATGGTAAACACTGATGCTATAGCAAAAAGTGTCTGGTCACAGATTTTCAGTAAGTGGTTTTAATCATTAATTACCCTGTCATTGTTGCTTAAGTTGTGTGTCAGATGTTCGAGAACTTTTAGGTTGACTTTAGTATCAACATACGATTAATACTTAGCAGGTGTGACAGACTATTGTGAATTTTGTAAATACACATACTAGCATACGCAGATACATACATACATACATACATACATACATACATACATACATACATACATACATACATACATACATACATACATACCCACTTACACAGACATCACACATGCAAACACACAGGGAGACGCTCGCATGTATTGACAGTACGCTTGATGAACAGACAAACATAAACTACGAACAAGACTTACACACAAACTGTTATAATTTGTTGATCATGTCCTTAGCTCTGTTCACCCCAAGGCTCACCACGTGACACGTGATTTGAAGCCAATCTATTGAGGGAGTTGTTCCCTGATCCCGGTTTAACACTGGGACGCGTTTAGGCCTACTATCTTGTGTTTACCAGCTTGTGCGTGGTGTTCACAACTTTTTGACACAGATTTCTGTGCATCAAAATGTTAATTGGTTTGAAAATTTAGTTAGTGTTAAATTAAGGAAGAAATTGTTTTGGACCCGAAAGTATATGGTGCCTGGTTATGACAGTATAGTTGAAAATAAGAATAAAACGCGGCAGACGTTGCTTCTCAATTACGGAATATATTTTCAGGCTTTCGGCCTCATTGGCCTCCTTCAGGATACGGCATTGAACTCATCCAAGAAAGTCACCCACAACAACCCTCATTGTTGTGTGTGACTTTTCTTGGATGGTCCCAATGCATTATGCAGCCAGCATTAGCGTACAAGAAATATTTTTGTCTTTGCAACTTACCCAGTCTTGAGGTAGCGTGTGTGCATGTTTGCAATTTCGTAAAAATGGGGAAAAAATCAATCTGTGTAATCTAGTAATACCCATCAGATGGGTTGAATGATAGTAGAATCATAACTGAATTATGCATCGTCTTTCATTTATTTCTGAAATACTGACAAATATTGGAGACTGAACATACCACCCCCCCCCCCCCCCTTTCCGCAGCTCTTCGGAGACTGGTGGAAGCAGATTTCCAGAACAAGGGTGAAGAGGGGAAAACCGTAATGACTCTCTCATGGTCGTTTGCTTTCTCTGCATAGATTCCATCAAAGAGGGGCGCCATCACTAGTTAGTCCATGGCCCGCCGAGAAAATTTTTGAGAAAATACCTCTCAGACTAAAGGAAATGGCACTTCTCAGTCTCTTTTGTCTTGTTTGAATTTCAGTTAAATTTTCTTTATCTTTTCGGACGCAAGTTAGGAAATTTACAATTCCGATAAGAATAATGTATTTTTTTTCTTAAATTCACGATACAAAAAGTAGGAGGACAAAAAGTGCTGTCCCCTCTCAAAAAAGTGAGGGACATCTCAATCGACAGCTCCTTCAGTATAATCAAAGCGTGTGATATTACCTCAGAGTTAAACTGCTTCTTTTACACCCTTGTTCATTAAAATGATTGTGTGCATAGGTAAAAAGTAAAACTACAAAATGTTTATCTCCGAAAGTTTGGTATGCCTTTAATTGCACCATTCAGACAATCAGGGAAAATAAGCAGGTTTCAGGTCATAAATTCTGCCATATGATTTACACGACGAAAAAGTGTAAAATAGTAGTGAATGTAGCGGTTGCAGTTCTTACCGTATTCAACAAGCCAATGGGAGGAAAGTTAGTAATGAATATTCATTTGACGGAAACAATTGATAACTGTGACATCTTAATGAGGTGATCCAGTTTTCGGATATTTGTGAATGCAATACTTCTTTTCCTTGATCACTAACGATTCCAGATACCGAACGAAGCCCGGCGACGTAAGTAGTATGTTTTTGATACACCAGAGAGACCTTTACTGATACATATTCATTATGTCGGCGATTGTAAGAACTACCGTTATTTTTAAAAAAAAAAAAAAAAATTATTTCTGTTTTTGATTGTTTTCGTGCCGTTTTATTTGCTTTTCGAAGTAGTTACTGTCATTTTTGATCACTCAATACCGTATTATCTAAAAATAAAATAAACTTAAGATCATACAATCTTCCTTCATGTTTTTTTTTTTTTTTTTCTGGACACATGCAATCATTTCCATTGGTATGCACAAATCACAAATCAGAATATAAAATCAAATCACAGATCACGCGTAGGGGTTGGAAATGACTCATGTCATTGCTATGTGTTACGTCATTGTGGAATCGTTTTTTTTTAAATATTAATTCAATGGAGAAATAATGAAGACATGACGGGTTGGTGTTTACTAACTTCCATACATAGAAATCACATATTGACGCCGATGTACTCCTACAATTGTAAACCGCAACAGGCGTCACCCCACGATAAATCGCAAAGAGGGACGAGCGCAGTGCGAATGGCTTTTCTTCTTCACTGACAGACCTTACACTCAAAATATTCGACTAAGAGAAAGAGATATCAAACACTAGTAGTTAACATACGCCATAGGAAACTGGTAATACGTCCGTTACTTTCACTTTTTCGTATCATCTGATTTTATGTTAAAGGACTTTGAACTCGAAGAACAAAGAATAAAAACAAACTGATATTTATTAATAAAAAAGAATGACTTGTTCCATGAAGAAGTAGAAACTTGCATTGCCATGCTGGGACGTAGTCTTCGATCAGTATAAACAATAATCGCTCTCTCTCTCTAACGGACGTTCTTGGCAACAGAAACTTCCAAACTGTTAGTTTCTGCAATCGCCTGCTCCATCGTTGGTTCATCGTCTACTGAATATTCATATTTGATCGACGTTATTAAGATTGACGATGCGGAAAGAGTTTCTAATATCATTATTGTTTTACATTTTTTTTATATTATTTCATTGCTATTATCATTACTTCTCTTTTCATTTCAGTGGACACACACCTTGTGTTGTTATTTTTACCTGACGAAACAAGAGGCAGTGCCCTTCAACGGTACCTCGACAGACCATGTTCCTTCTTTTTTTTTTCTTTTTACTGCCTCTGATTGGCAACCGTTTCTTCTCATAGAACGATGACCCTCACAGAAACCGCCGATAAGCCTTTGTTCATGACTCAAGATTGATCTCTGTAATATTAATTTGAGGGAAAATCAAATAAAGTTTAAAGTATTAGCTTGTAGCAGTGGTATCTGCATCTGTTTACACTATAAATTAAGACGATTTCATGGCTGCCGGGAACAGTTAAAACCGTTCATGTTTGACTGCGTCTCAATATGGAGAGTCAACGAGTCAGTAAGAAAGAAGCCATATCGTGTGACTTCATGTGAAAAGAATTGAATCATACTAGGTACTCAATATTTCCAGAGCCTTGTTAGTCAGGTAACGGAACGTAGCATGATAACAGAGATACCCGATGACACAATGGAACGTGTTCCTTGGCTTGTTGCACACGCACCGGACTGATGACGCTGCCGCGTCCAAAATGACGCCGAATCAATTATCTCTTTAAATTGGATTCCTTTTTGGAAATGCAATTAAAATCGTGATCGCAAGGGGTTCCATTGTCGTGGTCCCTTTCAAATCATCCTCCATGAACAGTCAAAACATGGTTTTGTGAGAAATAATTGTCTGATACATTCCACAGGAGTCATCTCAAAACTGTAAACGTTTCGGCATTTTCGTCAACATTGCCGACAAAATGTGCTCCCGCGTTTGATATGCTGTATATGTACGGTAAAATGTGTGGAATACTTTTTGCTTGACTTTTTTTCAGGAGGAAACCAGACGATACGTGGAAATCAAAAGATGTGTTGATAAGAGTGTAGTTAAATTCATGTCAGTTTAACATTCCCTGTTTACAGATCGGTGGTATTGCAATTAACAGCCCACCATCCCCAAATCTCGTTGTGTAATTGTTAAAAATCCCACATACTTCATTTACCTTTTGTTTTGGCTAAATTGAACTCCAATTTGAAGAAAACTTACGGTAGTCGACAATTTTGTGCACGGTGATTTGGCATTAAGTCATTATAAGGTAGTGGTAGGACAGATCAACTGGAAAAAGAGTGTCATTGTTTCCATAAAACTGTATCGTTACTTCAATTTGGCGAAATCAACGTCGTTTCACTGTTGCCGAATTATGCTAACGTCATTGCATTACATTCGTATCGATGTCGTATAGTCTCAAATATTATAAAAACAGCAAAAGAAAAATAACAATAATAATAATTTTTGTCAAAATAATTTTCGAAAAACTCACACGACTTGTGTCGTACATTGTCACTAGGGAATGACCATTGCTTCTAATTATGATGAAAACCTTTTTTACGCTTAGACTTATGTAGAGTGACATACCACCAAATCGTTTAAACGAAAAGTGTGCAAACTGTCCGTAAGATTTTGTTGTTACTATGAGATGGCCACTAGTTCACTGGTTCACATGGCCACTATTTCGCGATGTCTTTAAAATAGGTACGCAGTACTGGAAACACTTCACGCGAAACACCTCAGGCGAGGTCGTCAATTAAATGAAAAAAAAATATTCTTTGTATCTTTTTGGAGAATATAAAACAAAGTCAAGTAACGAAAGTTCGATATCGTGGAGTGTCTTTAAGTGGTCACTTTTAACTTCCCTTTTTGGAAGAAGTGAACTTAACTCTCACTTTCAAGAGACAGTGACCTTACCATTGCCTGGATACGTATTCTAGAATTCACCGATTCTTGTAGTTTGAAATTCCCGTACCTATGAACCTATGAATTGTTTTATGTAATATTAAGGAAGGTTTTGGCTTAGTTACAGATAATTCTTTCGAAATTTTAAAACGCCTTAAAACGAACAAGTACATTTAGACAACATTTTCGGATATCTTTCTTTCAGGTTGATAAAATGCAGTTTCACGAATTTAAAGAAAAATAAAAATGAATAGTTGGCTCGAATTTTACTGAAGTGTGATTGATTGCCCTATAAAATACTATGTGACGTCAGTTTCTCCTTATTCAATCTCTACACAGGTTACAGGTTATACGGTATATTATTCTCATACATTGTATGATGTCATACATGATTATTCTCCTACTCGCTAGCAGAGAATGATGTTATTACGATACCAGTGCGATGTATCCTCATGCTCGCTGTCGTTGTTTCATTCCTAAGTGCAAGTGTGACCGCATGACAGTGACGTTTGTAGAACATTATCATGCAGAGACTAACAATCGGACATACAAAGATTCCCATTGACAACTGCACAAACTTTAAATTATTACATTAAATGTAAGCAGAGCTTTAGCAGGCACCGCGTTTACCGATATGACGTCACAGCACGCCGACTGTGAACACGTGCTCTTTTGCATTAATTTGTATTATACCGGAAAAAGTGGGAAAAGCCACAGTGGGATTAAACAGAGGAAATTGGGTAGCAGTGACTGACAAACGTCATATATATTTCTGTACCATTTGCGGCACTTTGATTGTGAAAGTTGGACCTAATTTGGTTTAAAACATCTCTTCTCCCGTTGCCAAGCGCGTGTATCAGCTGACACCGTTATTAAAGGGGCTCACTGAGTTGAGGTAGTTTATTTGTGGCAAGTTTGAAGGAAACTATCGCATGCCATTACTTCTGATTAGTCTCATCATTCATGTATCTATTCCTGCGGATACTGACAATGTGAGGAACTGCAGATGTTTTACAAACACAGGTTTCCAGTGGTTAGCACATTATAGTAAAAAGTGTCTGGTGACAGATTTTCGTTTAAGTGTTTTTTAATCGTAATTATCCTATCAGTAGTGCTTCAGTTCTGTATCAGATCTTCAGAATCTCTTAATTAGAATAATACACAACAGCTGTGACAAAAATATCCTGAAATTTGTGCACCAAAAAAACCCCCCAAAAAATAGGCCTGCCGATAATTGATCCAACAACAGGAAATCCAGTAACACAAATTCTAGTAATATATAGACGTCTTAAGATTACTTCGGAGTAAACTGGTTGATGCTGGAGTAGCATTCCTTTAAAGCGGCTTTCCTGTATCCTATAGACAATCATAATGGAATTTCGTACATGTCTCATGTCCTACATGTAATTTTTTTTTTTGGTTTTGTTCCCAGTGAGTGATAAACACTCATTTTATAAAGATAATCATCTGAAAATTGACTAAAACAATCGGCAGTTTTGACCAAAACCATTGATGGTTGACAGAACAAAACCAAAAATCGTGTATTTATTGTTTTTATATTTGTCTTAAGAGTCGACACACACTTAAAACAAATAGAAAAAATGAAAAGTGAGTCTGGCAGAGCCAAACATATTTTTGCCACAAAAGAAACTGATGTTCTTAAGTTTTAAATCATTACAAATTTTGTACACATTTCTTTGCATATAGTGATTAATGTTTTTATCCACATTTCCTTGCATACTTTCTAAAAACGTGTTTGCGTATTGACCCTGGATCGTTAAAAAAACTGTGTAGAAATTTACGTTTTCAACAAATAAACTTATCGTTGTTCAGTCTGAAGCTGGAATATGAGTTGTACTGGCAATCGCCTTGTCATCTCCCTTTGTCATTTGTCAGTGTTTCAGGGAAGAGAAAGTAGGGTAAAAAGATTACCTGTCACAAAATCTGAAAGAGAACTTTAAGCTTATTTTCCAGATATTTGAGTATGAAAATTGTCTCGACATTTTTGTTGGCCCTGCAAAATTCAGACTCTCCGAAAAAGCATAGCAATCAATCACCGTTACTTGAAATCAAACAGACTGATGGGAATGGATATGAATATTCATGTATGCAAAATGGACTTCAAGAATGTTTTGAGTAGTGTCTACGACATATTCATCGGAATTTGACTTTCAATAACAAATTCTCAACTCATATTTCATCTTTATTAAAACTGGTTACAAATCTATTTGTTTTTCAGAGTAACTTCGGAATAATTTTGTGTTCCACGTAAAAGTGCAACGCGTTATATGTCATTAGCATATCCTTTAATTTATCCTCAGCGATCATTCCTCAAATGAATGACCTGTTCATCTAGGGTATTAATAACCGCTGTCTCCGGTACTTGATTAATCTTCATAATCATCTTTCGAAATAATGCTCTTTGTATAGGGTATACATTAATAATCTATTTTAATTAATGAGTAAAATTTGAAGTTTGTCCCTTATTCTCAGGTCTAACTTCACAAGTCACGTAAGACCGACATTCAAAATAAAAATAGACTAATATTTTAAAATCTAATCAATCTGAATCGATATGATTCTATCGCTTCATCAAGATTGCAAATTAACAAGTTTAATATTTCTTTTTGTCCGATCAACCGCAGGTTGTGACATCTTAATCTACTTTGACACTTTCACTGGAGTATTTAATTTCGAGGTGGTTTGCCACCAGAAAATACCACCAGACAAAGTCATTCTTGGAGTATATGTCGATTGAGATGGACCTATACATAATTTTCGCAGTTTTCATCTTCAAGTGCAACATCCTTTGTTTTGTCTTAGTTTATTTACCAATTTTACTTTTTTTTCTTCCTTTCTTTGACTTTGTTTTGTCAGTCTCATATTTTGAATATATTTAACTATGAGTTCTCCGGCACACAAAATTTCATTGAATCGTTTGGATGATTTTTTTTTTCTAATTTGTTGAAAGTTCTCTGACAATATATACTTGATCCTCTTTCGGCGTTCATTAAGTCAAAAAACTACACTTAAAAATTTATTTCACTAGCTCTTATATATTTTTCAGTAGTATTGGTCTGTTAAGCAGTATTCTAACAGTGTAGGTTCCGTAAAATTACGACGAAATACGGTCCTCTTCATAATACAGTGTTTAAAGTTCATACTATGCCTATACGTAACCTGTAACAATAAATTTTATGACTTCAAAAATCTTAGTTTTCCTTATTTAGGACGATTAACTATGGTGTGACAGAGAGAATGGGAGTTAATTATATTTAACAAGACAAGCGAATGACAAAATGTAAATTTCTTGAAAAAAAAGAGTAATTCAGCAACTCTTTTTGATTTCCAATCCTTGGTAAAATACAATACCGACAAACGTTGTTGTTCCACGCATCACAATTGGGTACGGTACTTTAAGTACCGCCCGCACCACTACCCTATCCCTTCGAACAATTTATTAAAGTCACGTTACCTCAATGAGTCGAGTTTCTTGGAATATTGTCATTGTTCTTCCCTTTATATTCTGTTGATATTTTCGGTTGTTTGATTTCCAGATTTTTACTTTAGGAGTTTTGTCTTTTCAATGCAAACTTTTATCTTTCCCGCCCACATGCATTTTGTCGGTTGTAAACCTCCTGCCACCTCCACTAGACGGTTATAGCACCGCCTGACCTAACCTATGTACGCTCACTCAGTGAAGGCGAGACATTTAACTGATTATCTGTGCTCAATATATACATCCTGATTGAACCGCTTAGAACATCTTGGAGCCCTCTCATGATAGCCATGCAAAGCCCATGGCAATCTCTTGATCCCCCCCCCCCCCCGGGCACATTGTTCACATAGATTAATTGCTACATTGTAGATTGACGTAGTCTCAAATCTAAGCTCACTGCAGCTTCCCAGCTAGGTTTGATAAGTGATAAAATATTAAATTCGGTTTTTGGTTCTGATATTCTTTCAAACGTGTTTTTTTTTGTTCAATTTAAGCCATTTTAAGCTATCCCTATGCCTCACTAAAATAAAAATTGACATAATTTTCCTTTTTTTATAACTTTCTCAGAAGAATAAAAAACCCTTCGAGGTTTGAGTCCCACCCCCCCCCTTTTTTTCACCCACACCAGATCATGAAACATCATCCTCAATTCATTTTTAATGTTTTCTTTCCTCTCGGTCGAACTCGGCAAGACTGTATCCTACCCGAAATTATTACAAAGCAATAAACTGACCGGACATGCGCAGATTAAATATAATAACGTTTCACTTGATTCAAAACAAGACACGGGAAGAAACTTAAGGATTAATTAGACTACAGATGAACGTAGTCTGTTACTTGGACAGGTGTACTCACGTCCGTATACCTTCATACCTAGCGGAAATGGTGAATAAGGCCAGTGGCTACATTTCTCAACTGCGCATGACTTCATGTTTCCGTTTTATGTTCCTTGAAGCTCATTAAAGTTAAACTGACCCTTTCAAAGATGGTCTCAAAAGGAAGGACCGCACAAAAGAAAAAGAAAAATGAAGTAGGGCAAGAGCTGCTCGATTAATTGCATTTTCAGACCGTGAATTTAAACAATAACGACAAAAGACGTAATATTAAAGCTTTAAGTAATTTTGCAGCTGTCCGATGCCCCCTTATTCAGGGTACGGTGTGAGCCCTACTTTTTCCCGTCAGTTCTGCTTCCCATTCTACCCTCGTTATCGAAACATTTCCCTTCGCTATTTATTTCCTTGCATGCATCGTGTTTTTTTTTTCTTTTTCTTTATTCTCAATTGGTTGTTCTTTTCTGCATTGACGTTTTGTTCCTTTTGTATTTTGCGTACAAGTGTACTCTCCCAGTTTTCGCTGTTATAGTATCCTGACTAATATTTCTCCAACAAAAATCAGGCTAGCCTTTCCAAGCTCATCAAATGCCAGAGAAAAAAAAAGAAAAGAGACAATTAGCAAATGAACGAAATTAAGCAACGCCAAAGAGACAAACCAACCAACCAACCAAAAAAAAAGATGAAAGAGAAAAGAAAGAAAAAGAAAAGAAAAGAAGAAATCTTTGATATTTCTAAACGTCTGCTTGATATCAGTGTTTATGATGACCTTTATCTAAACATTAAAAACTACAATACGTCGTTTGGGGCCTCTTATCACTGTTCTATTGTGACCATATTGACAAAATAGAGTTGATTTCCCACCGTGCTTCCTGGGGCTGTTCGATGCCCCAGGCACAGCTCAAATTACCCACGAACGCACTTGTACAAATTGCAATTAATCAATGGGATTACGTGATGGCGCCTCTAGGCATATCTGTAGATACTGCGAGTGATGGCTGCTGATAAAGTCTTTTAACATCAAACGCTTTGCCATTTTTTTTTTATTTTATCTTTAACCAAAAAAAAAGAAAGAAAGATATATCTATACATGCATATGTATCGTTAGCTGGATTGAAGAATACTTTTGAGAACGAAGCAATCATTGTGATCGCCATATTCGTTCAAATTATCGATAAATTCAAACGTATTTAAATTTATGTCTTGTAGGTGTCAGTTAAAGGAGCTTTCCACTGGCGCAGCTTGCTGAACGACTCACCGAGTCTGCGGGGTGAGTTGGTGAATGAACGAGTTGCGTCGGTTGAATGTTGGTGGTGGGAAGGTGGGTGGGAATGTGGATGGCTAGGTGGGTGGGTGGGTGGATGGGTAGGTAGGTAGGTGGGTGGATGGGTAGGTAGGTGGGTGGATGGGTAGGTAGGTGGGTGGATGGGTAGGTAGGTGGGTGGATGGGTAGGTAGGTGGGTGGATGGGTAGGTAGGTGGGTCAGTGAATGTGACCAACGTACAATTTCAGAGGAGAAACTCAATGACGTAAAAAAATGAAGAAACTTTTGTATATACATATGCATCGTTTAGCTGGATTGAGGACTACTTTTGAGAAAGAATCACTCATTGTGATTGCTACCAAAATATGCTGAAACAAGCAATCCCAATCATCCGGTGTGACTCTTTTGAATCACGTGACAACGTATTTGTCACTGGATCGCTAAATATTACATGCAACTTATTTGCTTACCTTGAATACGCAATAGTTTGAAACATCACGCAAGATACTTTGTAAGGCACAGTGCGTAGCAGAGATCCGCAAGATTTATCTGACGCTCTAGAATAAAGTCTGGGTGACTGCTTATCTTCTTTAAGGACACTTGAATGTATGAATTATAGGCTATATTAAGTAACTTTCAGGTCTTTCTTGTAGCCTGGCATATTTGTAGTTAATGCCTTTCAGGTACGTATGGCGCTACCAGTCGTGAATTCACCACCTGTTCATCCGTTAAAATTTATCGTGTAAGTTGCCAGCTTGAACAGCAATCAATCTGCAACTTATCCATTTGATTTAGGCAGAAATTTCAGAGTAACGGTAGGATGAAAGCCCACCGTGTGAAAAATGCAGGTATTCATTGGTTTGAGCACCTACCAAAGGTGCAAACGATTATTTTTAAACCCTATCTTTGAAGCACCATAACTTATCCATGCAGGTATAACCGTTGACAAACAAACATTTTCTTTCACCTTTGTATACCCTAGAATAGCGACGGCAAAATAACTGTACTAAGAGAAAAAAAAAAAAGTCAAAACTGTTTAAAAGTACAGGTATTTGCTAGATAGTGCACATACGGAAGGTGTCGAATATTTCAAAAGCTTATCTTGCAGTAAACCGATCCAGGTGACTCTCCGGAAACAGCCAAACATTTCTTTAAAGGTCGGGTGACATGCTTCCAGAAAAGAGCTCTCTTCATGCAAACGTTACAAACTAAAACCCTGAGTGAAAATCCGTTGGAATTTTGTTTGTATCTATTACCGTTTTTGAGATATGACTTTTCAAAGTTTGAAGAAAATGCAAAACAGATGACGTGGAGTGTTGCACAGTGTCAATTTTTCTTTTGTTAACCCTACATATTTTGCCTCTTAATTACTTAATTACTGAGTTTCACATTGGTAAGTGATATCGATATTTTTGAAGGAGAAAATACATGTTTCCAAAATAAAACCCTCTGGCCATATAAAGTTATCAAATGACCTTGAAATAAAGGTTACATAAACAAAGGATTAACATAAGACAAATCCTAGGAGTCCCTCCCGTGACGTCACAAATTTGCATATTTAGCCAATGTTTGTTCATGACACAGCTGTGAGACACTAATTTGCCTGTCAATTTGTCAATTTTTGACGGATTTTGACGCAATTTGAAGCTGTTTTCAACATTGTGAATGCCAAATGCACCCAGCACCTCAAAATGTCATTTTCATGTCACCAGACCTTTAACTTCGTGCGTCTTTGAATAGCGACATCTCAGTATCTGTGCTTTAATTTGTCTTTATGGCTCTGTGTATGTTTTGCCCGCACCACTGCTCTCAAAACAACGTATATGCCTATCCTTGAAATGGAACTACCTGGAACTATCACAGACCCCCCCCCCCTTATACCAACCGCGGTCTGTCTTTTTTCTTTTTTTTTATCTGAAATGATTTCAATTCCTTCTCCCACCTGACATGTTTATTCGTTTTTCAAGGAACATAACCACATATAGAACACTCTGAGTGTAGATAAATTATCTACCTCACTTTTTTTCTTCTTCTTCATTTTTCTTTTTTTTTTCGTTCAAATCCCCAACGCAGGCGAGGGAAACTTAGAAACAAATAAATGAAAGCAATAGCCGCGTCGTTGTCATTGCGAATATTTTCAGAAGACTTTACCATAAATCATTCAATTGATTAATTAAGTAGAATGTGTTGATTAAAAACTTGGACTGGCTCACCTGTTTACAGATGAATTGGATAAAGGTAATTGGATACACGATGAGTTATGCGATTAGGAATGAAACTTATGAATATTAATTTTGCTGGCAAAGGTATATACGCAGACGACTTGGTGGTGTAGCTATAGATGTGGACGACTGGTTCAGTGGTAGGATTTCCTTGCAAATCCAAGGACGGTTTGGATTTATCAGGTACCCGTGTTTGTGGGCAGATTGATTGCAGAGAGGTAATTAAAAAAAATTTGGCGTTGTAAGAAGGTAACAGTGTAGTCATGTATAAACATGTATGTAAAAGAAATACGGGTAATGTGTACGCTTCCTGTTTAAAAACATGTACAGAGAAGCACACACAATAAAATCTACATTGTAGGATATCCATTTTCTTCTTGTCCACTTGAGGTAGATAGCTCTCTTGTTAAACAACGTTTGCTAGGGGAGGGGGGGGGGGTCAGGGTGGGATTTAAGGATGGGTCAGAGGGAAAGATGCCAATCGCCCCGACTCTCCTCACAAATAGGAGAACCCACAAAACTACATCATGTTATTGTTTGGTTGGTATTGGTATTGCAGAAAGCAGAGTTGTGTTTTAAACGGGGACTCACTGAGGTGATGTTCATGAGGTTGTGGTGATTCTGAAGGAAGGGTATAAACAAATGACAATACTTACAATTTAGCATAATTACTCAAGTTTCACCTCCAATAGTTTTGGAAACTGTCAAAAGTTTTGAATTTTTAACCCTTACTGGTACTGGTTGTGTGCATGTGAATATGTAAAAATACGAAAAATGCCAGGTCACGAATTTTCAAACCCAAATTAAATCGTTCATAACTCACTCAAAGATGTTTGCATGTGAAACACTGGGATTATCTTAGTAGTTTGGCCATTCGTCATTAGTATGTTAAGCAAACTTGACAGTTTTCGAAAAAAAAAAACTAGCCAATTTCACGAACCAACTCAATCTTTTTAAGGTAGGCAGTACGTCACACGAAGATCACCACAATCAATAAGGCGTCGAAATTAATGTTTGAATTTCAGAAGATGAGGCAATTTTCATTTCGTAGGCTTACCTGTACGTCGTGATTAAAAGGAAAATCTATGCATTTCATTTCAAATGGGGGTTAGGGCGGGGAAAATGACCCGGCGCAGCCTTTGACGATCTTTCATGGCTTGCACCACCCACTGGAGTTTTATGGAGAATGAAAGTCGAAAGGGTTAAACGGGAACAAAACTCAGCCTACCATACATAGTTACGGTAGGTAAGGACGATTAATTGAAAGTGTGATTGAATATAGGCATATGGAGAGCTTTTGTTTTAAATTTAAGAAAACGAATAAATGACACTTTTCTTTTTAATTCTGATGAAAGATGAGTAGTCGAAATCTCTAAACGTGACCCGTTTAGTTATTTTTTTTTTATTAATTAGTGTAATGAACATTCAGTGCTCACAAGAAAAACATCATTATAGTATGCGACTGTAATGCGTTCGTTTGTGCTTATCGTTCTCTCTATTTAATAATTTCTTCATTTACAAAACAACATCACAACGTCACTAAATATATATACCTAAAACAACACTTGGGACTAACGTCAGTCGGAAGGGTAAGTCACCAACAGTAGTTGCATGGAGACTGATCTTTCATGATCTTAAGATCTGCAGGCCTGTCATGTTTTTTTTTTAATCTTTTTATCGCCTTTTTGTATGGTTTTTCCCAATCATGTCTCTTGTAAAAGCAAACAAGGTTGACACGACTTCACTAGAGCCATATGATTCTTTTCCTTAATGAATGACATGTTTGAAACTCTAGCCTGTATTTGTAGGCTAACTCTATTACAGAAATGCGCAAAATAACGTCTATTAAACGAACTACTATCATACACTACTGTAGTCGGGAGTAATAAAGATTTTGGTCAAAACCTACAGCGAGTCTCTAATAATTAAAAAACACCTTCAAGCAGCAGTTTTCGGGCGCTAGAATTTAGCACAAACAATTATCACCTACGAAGCGTCGCCGATGGCTTCCCATAGTATGTAGTTCTTCTCGACCAGTAAAAAGAATACTTACATTGATAAGGGGTGTTTTTCATCAGTCATTCGCGATGCGTATCTCTGTTGCTAGGCTGAAAGTTGACGCAAACAACTAATAAAGCAAATGAATTATTTGTTGTTGACCAATAGTGTAAGATATCTACCGATAGAAAAAAAGGTGCTTTTCTTTTTCTCCTTCAAAGTGAGGATCTGTGTAGATGAACGTCAAGTAGGCTACCTGCGACGAACTTACCTGCTCTTAAATATACGCTTTTTCTGGTTTCCTCTATTATTCACACTAAAGGCATCATCGGTCGATCCACCTGCCTTATACCGGCCACTCCCATCTCGTTTCTCCTTTTTTTCGTTCTCTTTTTTGGGGGAGGGGTCAGCCAATCAACTTCTTATTTTGCATGTGTGAAGGAGAGCTGTTCCATCAATGTTGTTGTGCGTGTACCACGGGTACACTCTTCAGTCCTAACACGTTTCACTCAGAAAATAAGATACACGTTCTCCAGTCCCAAAGAAAACCAGTGATTTTACTCCGAAAATAAAATGCACGCTTTTTATAACACAAAAAAAAGTTTTCAGTGCGAAAATAAGTTTTCATGCAAGACTGAAACGTTCGTCTATGCCCATGTTCGTAACATAGGCTACGGTGTTTTCTATTCGGTAGTATCATAGAATGTATATAGAATGTCAATGTATAAAATATAATGGTGATGGTACAAATATTTCACTTGCTGAAAGTTTGAACAGTCAACTTATCTACGTCACATTGAACAGGACTCTTCAAACTTTCAACTCAATGAAAATATTAACACTGGCCCACGTTTGCACTGTGAACGTTCATCAAGTGTATACTGCAGTCATATTGTATCGTATTGTTACTATAATGAAGTGATTTTTCTGTGTTGATATCTACCAATTACGTCCTCCCACTTGAACAAACAATGCATTTAAAGTAGCCCGGTAGTGCTGTGTTTCCCCAAGTAAATTCGTTGTAACCAAACAAAATGTTTACCCCAGCGTGAGACTTACGTCGCAAAAAATCCATCTGATGTGTTTATATACTCATTTAAAATTACTTTTACAATAATGCACTTTAGAAATAAAGATACATAATTATATTTAAGAAAGGCATTTGCTTTACAGAAAAAGTTATATTTTTAAAACCAGTATTTACGTGGACACAGAATGATACATGATTCATAATAAGGGAAGGACGGTAACCTTCTTTTCAAGAAGTAAAATTTTCGCACAGATAGAAATTCAGTTATTTGTTGCTTAAGAATATTTTTTTTTTGCCCAAACTTTTCCAAATTCAAATGATCCATCTTACGTAACTCATCTTATGCATAAAGTTTTGATGAGAAAAATCTCTTGCAGATGTTCGTTGATGAGACTGCATGTTTTAGCATTGATTAAAGCTATTTTCTTTGTATGCCGTGTTGGTGCAATGTAAACGCCCTATTTGCCTCCAATTTCGGACTGACAACTTCTCAGACTGAGAGATGCACCCCTGTGCTATGTCGGTGGTTCCTGGTAGAGGGTTAGTGGTGAGGTGAAGTAAGCTGCGTGGGTAGATGGGTACTGGGTGGGTTACGAATGACCTTATCTCATTGACTGCCATTATGTATGATCACTCATAACACGAGGCTTAAGGAGGTACATCGTGTTCACGTCATTTTGTCGTCTATTAATTAATTAATTACATTTCCATTTATTGTTTAAATGTTGCTCGTTAGCTGTTTAGTTGTCTAGAAGCAGGGTTTATACTTTCAGTTAAGTAAGTCAGATTCATTTCAGCCGACACAGTTAGTCATCCATCGATAGCATACATTCCTGACAACATGCTTGTTCCGTCAAACCTAACCTTTACACGAGCTTCCTTTAGGTAATTAAAGGGTCATCTCAAAAAAAAAAAAAATCGTAAAAACGACCATCTGTTTCTATGAACTAGCCATGCAGGTAGTAGATTTCGTCATTATGGTATTTGCGTGTCTCCTCGTGTGTGGATCTAGGCGGGCTGGTTTTCATTGTCGAGGGGTTCAAATGCTATAATCCAGGATATTTAATATCACAATAAAAATAAATAAAAAAAAGAGGAGAGTTGCTATTCTGTACTAGCCTTGACGATCTATGCATAGGTGACTACTTGCATGAACGTGATCCCACCCCCCCCCCCCCTTCGTTTACCCGAAAAATTGGATTAACGGTGTGTACATTTAACATTTCAACTGGGATGTTTTCCGTTTGATACTCATCAACTTTCATAAATCCACTTTACTCGTTTCTTTTCCTTTCTCTCTGTCTCTTCTCTCCTCTCTTGCCGTGAGTCATTTTCGACAAATTCACATTAAATGAAGTCAATTTTCTTTTTTTTTTGGCTTCTTTTTCTTGTATCAGTGAAGTAATTTAAATATCGCGATAAGACCTTTCCACCAACGCGTTACTTTTTGGTTTAAGTTCTTTTTACACGACATCAAGACGGTACGACGACGCGTATCTCTTCTGAACCGCACGATTTGTTCGACGCGCGCCGGGAATAAGGCCTTTCTTCAAACGTCTTTATTTCGTTAGCGTAAAATCGAGAGAGTCACTTGCTATAATTGAGAGCTATGATATTTGTGTATATTACCTGTCAAAGTGTATTATTCCACGGAGAGATTTTGACAGTTTAAACAGATTGGCTCGGTTGAAAATAGAGGAGCTCGCGCCAAATAGAGGGCCCTCTGCGAGGGAGCGAAAAAAACGTTTACAAATCGAAGGAAGCAATGGCTGTTTGATGTGTTAGCGCGGAATTGCAACAAATAAGTTGCATTAATTAGATTAGCTTTAGTTCCAACAGGAAGATTGTGTGTTGATTTACGATTCCAAGGTGAGGAAAAGGGGGGACTTAAACCGGTGGTTTTGGCGAAAGATCCAGACCTGACGATAAATTGGGGACTTGGAGAATTCGATGAGATAAAGTGAATTAAATTAATAAAAATAAAACGATGTGTAGAAGAAAGAGTAAAGAGTTGATTGATGAGGATGAGCCGGATTAGGAGAGGAAAGAAAGACGAAAACGGAGAGCCTGCTTAGAGGATAAAGAGGAGGGATATATAAGACCTCAGAAACTCAGTGAAGGGTGCAAGACGAATTTTTATGGCGATAGGGTCAATAATAATTCGCGGCGGGAAAAAAATATAGGCCTCGGGGTTATGTGCAAACAGAGATAAAACAATTTTATAAGTCTTTTTCAAAACAATTCTCAGTCTTCGCGAGATTTCTCGGGATTGAAAGAGAAATAAGTGTGAACAGCTCTCCTTGTCAATTAACTAATTAAGTTGTAAATATCAGACCTCAAGATTAAGGCCCTCCAGTTTTAAACAAAGGAGTTTTATTTTGAAACATCACAGATTCATTTTTTTTTTGTTTTGTTCCTTAATGAGGTATCTATATGGTGAGATCATCGTACTGACATAACTGTTGTTTAAGTTGTTTGTTGTGTATGTTGGTTTGTTAGTGGAGTTTAGTTTGTTTGTATATATGTCTATCTGTCTGTCTATCTATCTGTCTATCTGACTCTCTGTATCTCTGTCTATCGTTTGTTTGAGGGCAGCTTTAAGAAGCATTAAGGTAACAATGTATCTTTCACTTCCCGCACGATATAGATTTAAACAATAACCATTCAATTTTACCATTCATCTGATCATGTGGCGAGTTTCAATCCATACCAATGGTTTCCAGCCATTGTAAGCTATCCCTTTCCCAGAAAAGAAAGGCTCAATTTTATCTGACGTATCGCTCAAAGATAGCATATTACTGAATAAATTTATAACTTTCTAAAATAAGAAACTGTTTGGAATTTTCGAGCCTTTTCTAACTATCTGTCGAGTTAGATGTTAGGGTTTTTTAACATAATAATTTATATGGTATCGCATCGGAGTTGTGTTTCACCTACAGAGTGATCAAATTGTTGTGAAAATGTAAACACCAGGGTATAGCAGGTGTTGCTTGTTGATATATCATTTTCAAAGATCGTGTTACTAAGGGAAAATTCAAAATGACTCCATAACTGCTCGTAAGCGAAATGTGCTGCCCCTGCTCCGTTGAAAGTGTTGTCCCATCCGCCATTTGAAAAGGTGCCAGTCCCAAATCTGACAGTTTGGCTGTCATTTCAGTACAATTACTTATAAAAAAATTACACCAATAATACCACTGATTCCAATTGGTACCCTATTATTTTAAAGTTCACCGCTCTTCCCATAAATAACATTTTTTTTTCAGTTTTTTTTTTCCCATTTTTAACAATGCTCTAGGCATCATTATCACCATCTTCGTACCCTTTTAGGATACCATGTAAGATAAGTCGATAAACAAATCTTCACTTCAAAAAAAAAAGTAACAAAGTTTATGGATGACATAATTTTTAAGTTTGCATCACTTTTGTTATTACTAATTTTTGCACAGACTTACCACCGCTCCAATGTTTCACCTCGACAGTCTCTATACCCCGTCCCTTCCCCCTCCCCACCCCCTGTGCTTACTTTCTATCGGTCCTTTCCTTTCTTCAATTCCTTCGTTTCCTTTCACTTGAAGTAAATAAATAAGACGTCCTCGTTTGAACGACTGATAATTTTTATTCTTAAACAGACAACAAGAAGGGGGAGAAAAAAAGAAGAAGAAGAAGAGGGAGATAGGAGCGTCGCGAAAAGAACATTTTTAAAGACGTGCCACTTCCTTGGCCTTCTGTACTCTCTTCTGTCTCTTGTAAGTTTATGGCTATGATCTCTTTGAAGCAACGTCTATGAAATGTGACCAAAGAATAGCAGAACTCCCCACTTAATTAGGCGGAGTGATTCAGCCGTCACGATAAAGGCCTCTGACGTTGAGATGGTTAAGATTTACCCAGCGTAAACCGTTGCTTCTTTCCCCCCCCCCCCTTTCATCCAATTACGGCCAGCTCAACAACACACACCGTGAGTGAAGTTTAACTTAACCAAGCGCATTAATACACCATCAAATGTCACTCGTATTCTTCCGTGTGGCATGGTTTCAGGCAAAATATTGCACTTTTTCGACAATTATGCGGATCAAATCTTATCAAGCATCAATATGAATAGACCTGTTTGGTATGTCGGTTGCCAAGAAAATTAAAGATTGATACAAAATTAAGAGTATTATCGTTTTTTCGTTTTTTTTTTCTTTTCTTCCCGTTCTTTTTTATTCAAAAATACCATCTCATTGCCGCTCACCGAATCAAAGTACTGCCGACCTAGTTTTCGGATCTTTTGTATTGATATATGATGCCTTTGAATAGCAAATAAATTCTGCTGGGTCTTTAGGGGGATATGATACGGCCTTGGCTTGACAGTCATTTTGACTCGGCATTCAAAGAAAAAACTAACAAACACAATCAGATTTTCAACCGATTTTTCTGATTGCTTAAAAAATTTTAAACAAAAAAAGAATTAAAGAAACGACTGGTATTCAAACTATCAGGTATAATGGTCTGAAAAGTCGACAATGGAATTATCAAATAAACATGAAATTATGAAAGCGAGAGTGTATGACACTTTACCAGTTAGAGGTAATCTCCTTAAAATATTGATAACTAAGTTGTCGGGCGTCAGAAAATAAACCTTAACAAAATAAACTGCTTACAAAACGACTGTATGCTCACTATTCAGTGGCATCACCAAGAATCAACACTGATTGACGTAAGGTTTTATGAATGTTTCGACGGGTTTTTTTTTTTTTTCACTTTTTCGCTTGGTGAAAACAATTTGCTGGTTTAAGTAGCGTGCCGTATGCTTCGGGATAGATATCAGATACATTTTACGTTGAGCGTGTTCAGTTTATAATTTTATGGCTTTTTTATCGTGCAACCCGTCCATACTCTAAAGTACCGTATGTTTTTAAAGTGCTATGTGCTAAATTTTGCAACAGTATGCAATTAGTCACGAGAAGATAAGATATGATATGATGTGACATGATATGACATGACATGATATGACATGATATATATATATATGTATATATATATGTATATATATATATGTATATATATATATATGCAACTACCTATAAACAATAAACATTCAACTCCCTTAAATTCAGGTTGGCGGATTTATAGTATACTGACATTACTGCCTATACTATAAGTGTACGGAACGGGCTGGTTGGGGGTAAGGGGTAGTTGGCTCTCAGATGTGAAAGTAGTCATTTCAACAAAATTTTTAACAAAGTTTCCAAAACCAGCCTAAAATGTCATACCATCTCCAGGTTCTGTTTTTACCCCATATTTACTTCATCTTGCCTGTTTCAATTTATAATTCACAGACAGAGAAACCGAGGTTATTTGGTGAAATATCGAGAAAAAAAAGTTGCAGAAATATCGACATATAGGGACTTTCCATCACTGTAGAAATGAAACGTTTGTAAAGGATATGCAGCATTAAGCGGAGCAACGGAGGATACATTACAGAAGTTAGCTGTGAGAAAAAACACAAGCTACATACACTAGCAGATACACGAATGTGGGATGGCTCACAAACTGTGGGCCCAAAAGTTACTTCCAAAATTTCGCTGAATATACTTAAGGAGTAAACAGCTGACTAAACTGCAACTGCAAGCTACGAGGAAAACGAAATATTGAATAAAATAAACTGCCGAATTGTACTTGTTTACTGTTGCACCAAATCTCATCTAAGGAAGTTTGGCCCAGTTGACATAACTTTGCATAAACTGAATCCTAAAGAGTACTAAACATATATTCTGTTAAGATCCGGAGGGGACAGGTTGGCTGAACAACGGGATTCTTTTTCTTCTTTTTTTTGACGAGAAGGGGCAATATCCTCTCAGTTTATTTTAAGACAATGACAGTTTAGTATATTTTTTGTCAACTACATCTCCTAGATTTATCACAAATCTCAAACCTTATGTCTCTTCTGTTGACGGAGTAATCACGTGCTTTGCATGTATGTCAGGATTTACATGTGTCTCCTTTCATCAGGTCAGTCCATGGGCCCGATGCATCCCCGTGCACCCCCCCCCCCCCACGTGGAATGCCTGGAATCAAGGGGTAGTGACATCTATCGGGGGCATATTCTCGTGGGTCTGTGAAATAACCGGAGTCAAGGGGGGTTGTGACATACATGGGGAGCATATTCGCAACTGTCTGTGGAGTAACCGAATCCAAAAGGGGTGGGTCTTTCATTCTGGAGCGAATTCCCACCAGACTGTGAAACAAGCGGAGTCGAGGGGGTTGTGACATCCGTGATATTCGCGTGGGTCTGTGGAATAAATGGAGTCGAATCGGTTGTGACAGCTATTAGGGGGATATTCCCACCGGTCTGTGGAATAACGGGAGTCTAAGGGGTTGTGACATACTTGAGGGGGGGGGCATGTCTAACAGTTGGGAGCATTTTCTCACTGTTCTGCGAAATAGCCCGAGTCAAATAGGTTGTGACATACATTGCTGGCCGTGATCGCACCGGTCTGTGAAATAACGGGATTCCAACTGGGTGTGACATCTATAAGGGGCATATTCCCACCGGTCTGAGAAATTATTTGGAGTCAAGAGAGTTTTGACGTCCATTAGAGAGAATGGAGACATATTCGTGCTGGTCTGTAGAGAAGCCGGAGTTGAATGGGTTGTGACACCCACCGGTCTTTGCAAGAACTGGTCTGTATCGGGATGTGACATCCACCAGGAGGGGGTTAATTATCCCACCGATTTCTGGAGTAATGACTTTATCTAGGCCTAGGCCAGAACTGAAATTTAAATTTAATTATGAAAAATTTCCGAATATACGGGAGAAATTTTTCATACGGTAGAAAATGCTTACGGTACCACGGTAGACCGCTGCTAAAAGTGGTAGAGTACTGCAAAGAGTGGTAGACTTTGGTGCCCTGAATCACCATTGGATTGCTCACCCTTACAAATATGGTTGTAGAGACCAAAATCCTGTCTGCATCTGAGATGCTGAGATATAGGCAAAACTGTTGAAATAATGTTGCACGTCCGCCATTTTAAAAATGGCGCCACACAGGGGGATCATCGCAATTCGGTGACAGTGGCATGGCTATTTCGTGTAGGGACGCTTCCAGGAACAAAATTAAAAATGTGTCATACTGTCCTGGGAATACGGCAAAATGACCACCAAAATTTATTCTGACTTCAAACGCTACGTAATCTGCTCCGAAAATCATATTTTCCCTACAAATGGACCTCAAAACTTTCGCGCACGGGGCGTGCTACATAGTTTCCAGATCAATTTCCCTTACACAAAAAAAAAAAAAAAAACGAAAAAAGATTGATGTGCTGTTATTCCTGGTTTTCAAAACTTGGATCAAAGAAACGGCTATACTCCTTGCAATGGTAAAAGATCATTGAAAGTACAGTCCGTTTGGCCGAAAATCAATAAAAATCACCAAATTTATGCCAAACAATAATTGTAACATGCAGAACCGGGTCCTGTGGTAAGTGAACTTTCGTGTCAATTAACCATTTTAATCGACAAAAAGCTAAATCACTAAAATAGTGAAATGACAGAAATTAAGATGTTATTAAAAATGATGTTATTTCAGGTTGGTATCAAGTGTAAAAGACAGATGGAAGATTGACTTGAAAGGCTAATATCTTTTCATCAAACAAGAATCAGATCTCATGACTCATCCTATGACTCTTAAAGTTTTCAAGTTATGCAACTAGTTTAGGTTTTATGCACCTCAACTCTGACTGAATGTGTCATGACGACAAAATGGAACAATTGTTTTCAGTTTTTTTTTTCGTTTAACTTAAACTTAAACTCTTTGTAACGAAACAATTCAAGTCCCCCCCCCCCACTCTTCAAAACATGACAAAAGATCGAAAAAGTGGTATTTGCAGCAAAATTCCTACCTGCATGGCCAAAGATGAGGGGGTGGCTAGAGGACCCGCGGGAGCGGCCATCTGCTGAAAAGATACAAATTCTTTCTTTTTTTTTCCATTTCTGCAATTGTGTGTTATGCTAGCGATTCCAAGTCAACGTGCCTGGGATTGATAAGTCAACAAAGGAGCCAAGAAATTTCTCACGCTGAGTAAATATACTTTACAAAGTAGATTATTTTTAATACGGGTAAACTCTCTTCGACGTTATGATCGCTAGTGTGATTAACAAATAAAACAATAAGACTCGATAACATACGGCGAGTTTAATTATCACAAATAATTATCTGCGGGTATCTTGTATTTTTACGTCACTCGAATGCTTTTTAAGTTTTTTTAGTTTTTTGTGGGAGAGTTATTTTATCTTCTAAAACCGGCGGGTAAATATACAAAAAAAAAAAATTAGCGAGGCCGCGTGGGCTAGGAAACTGTCATCTTAATTGTGTAGCCGAATTTATTTGAAAGCAGAATATGAAACAAAGTTTTGACAACAAAAAACATTTGTTAATACAAATGAGATCGTTCCCATATAAAAAGTTTGCCTACACGTTACACTTTTCCCACCTCTGGTCCGGAAACGTCTCTCTTGATATTAAACCAGAGACTGATTACGGAACATTGACTTAGTTTAGCCCCCTCCCCCCCCCCTTGCAAGGCTTACATCCCCTGGATCAGCGGGTATCCAACCCCTTGGACAATAAGGAGAGAACTTGCACGAATTGGTTACATGTATTTTATCAAAAGCTGTATGTACCATAAGGCAACCCCTACATTTATTATCTCGACTGAGGTCACTATTTCAAAGTGTTGCTCCGTCAGACGTGCCGTTTTTTTTTTCTTTTTACCCAAGGACGAAAGAGGCAACCAACGACGGAATAGGCTTCAGTATTCCAATTACCCCATTGTTATCAATTTGCGAATATTCAAAACGATGTTTTTCTTTAAGTCTCAATTTCACCACCCTGCAAAATATGCGCGGAATATTTCTGCGTCGATGTATGAAACACTTTTCATTTACCCCGTGTTCATTCAGTCAATCCACTGCTTTTCACCATCAGTTCTTCCCAAAATGTAACGGTCTCCATATTATAATGTGTTGCCCTGTAGTTTTTACTAGAAAAAGAACTACACATGTAGAGAGGGCGTCCTCATCGTAAACAAACAGAGTTTGAACCGCATGTATTGAAAAAAAAATGATTGTTAATGATCTGAAGACAATACAGAGGAAAGCTAATTAATTAATATCTCTATTTTAAATGATCATACGATGAGTCTCAAACTATGACGTACACGTGACGTCATAATTGCAGAATCAATAACGATAAATACTTCATCATGAAACAGCAAAAAGGAAGACCTATTTCAACGAAAGTGATATTTTTTTTTTTTTTTTGAAAATTGAATCGGATAAAAACAATAATGGGAAAATACCCAAAACATTAAAGGAAGCCTTTTCTTTCTATTTCAATATTTTGTTATAATACTTGATTACTAGAGGTAAATTGTGCCGGTTTCAGTTGGTTACAAATAGGAGCAAATCCCATGGAAACAGAGAGTCCCCCTCACTCACCCTCCTCCCCCCCCCCCCCCATGCACCAAACAAAATGTACGTCTTCTAGACTACTTCTCTGCATTTCTTCACATAGCTGCTGGCCCATTGAAATGTTTGAAATGCACCAATATTTTATTTAATAAACATTTCAAAAAGAATTAAAACATTCCAATGCTGATTTTCTTTTCTATCTTTATGTAATTTATAAAGACCCATTATATTGTTCACGTGAATGTGTTCAAAAGCATTCCTAGTGTAAGCAATCACGTCCCCTCTTCACATACACAAAAAAGTTAAAATAGTAAAATCTTTGTTGCATAATTCAACTGCCACATGTCGAAATTTATGTTTCGTTTCCTATATTACAAATAACTCTACATGTACGTCTTCCGCATTTTAGAAAGAAATGTAAATAAGTCGACAACCCCATTAAATCTGTGCACACACCTGGCCCCCTGAACCTTCTTCTAACCTCCCTCCCCCCCCCCCCTCGTTACCCCTCTTACAAATCCTGAAATGAAGAATACTGGCTCAAAGTCATAAAAGTGTAAACATCCGTTTTTCATGCTGTTTTCCGAAGCAGTTTCTCCATCATTTTTTAATAAACCGTTTTCAGCGTTTTCTTGTTACTTAACGATATCCTTACAGTTGTTACCTTCTTGCATTTTTTTCTTTTCCTTTCTTGTCCGTTCTTGTGTAAGACATTAATCCAATCAATATGTAATAATATACAGGAATATCGTTCCGAATCCGCAATACATTATTACTACCCTACATACCACGCTTATAGAACAACGCAGCATAAAATATAACGGAATGATGAAATTTTAACAAGGGTGAACACGAACCAATTAAATCGCATTGTTATAATAGACAGGTACCATTAACTTAATGAACCAATTGGCTGACGCGTCTCATCCGCAGTAGGCGTTGCTATCGGCGAGAGGATTTATCGACCAATCACATTTCGTGTAACGTAAGGCTTAATAACTTTGCCAAGTGTCACAGATATGGTTATTAATGACTTGTGGTAAACTGTTGACAGATAAACTTGCTGTTTTCCTGGGGCTAACCAATATACAAACATATTCCGGAAGCGTTTGTCTGTAATCAAAGTACTACTCAAGACTTAGCCATTCAACGGCGCGTGTGGCCCGAAAGTTGTATACGACATCAACGAAACTTAAGTTTTCTAGGTCTGTGTCGTCTACGACGGGGAAAACTTGACGAATTTCGTAACGTACAAAAGTTGGTTAGAAACAGAATATATATCTTTCTTTTTTTCATTACGAACAGTTATGAAATCCGTATATTTTTGTCATCGTTATTTTCTTATAGTCATGTTTTGAAAAAGCGGTTTGTTTTCAATTCTCCATGAACATTTTTGTTTTTTTTTTTTTGCGGTGCTTTTATTTTTGGTGGATATGCTTTGTAGGAATGAGGACTCCTTCATGTCATGGACCATTCTTCGATTGCTTTGATTCACTTTGGATCCTTTGACGGAATTTTGCAGTGTTTCCTTCGTCGTTGAAACTGCAAAAGTTTCGGAGGACAAAAAAAGCCGGTGACCTATGGCAGAGCCGTCTCTACCACTCCCTAGATTGATGGAAACAGCCGCCCGATTGGCACCTTTCGTTTTCGGTACGCCACCTCTCGCAGCGCTTCACACTATGACGGAGAAGGCACCGTCGTCGCTGTCCTTCCCGTCACCAACGGCAGCGTTCCACCCCATAACTGCCTCAATGAAGTCCCTGAATTTTACCTCTAACGGAGCTGCGACACCTTTCAGTATTAACGATATATTAAGCAGACCGGACGCTGTGGCACAACACCACTTACTTAGTAACGTGTCGCGTTTTGCCGCATACAATGCTGGGCTTTACCTTCACCGTTTGGGGAAGCCGCTGACAGATGTCGCTGGGCTGCTAGGAACGGCTCCACCATTCTATTGGCCTACAGGACTATTACCAGCACCCATGTGGAGGGACTCCTCTGCACCTACTAGTCGTAAGTAGCAATATCATTTCTTACCCTCCCCCCTCCTATAAAAACAAAAAAGTTAGTAGTTCTTCACTTACCACAAACTGGCTGTATCTAATTAGAATCTTAGCGTTAACTCAAAACAGAAAAAAACAGTAGTTTGTGAACTCAAAGAAAATTAAAACCATTGTCTTTTTCTTTTGTCATGCTGAGTTACGAAAGAAGTTTGGAATCGTCAAAGGTAATAGTTGACAGGAAAACGAATTGCGAAATAGACTTGTATAGTTGTAATTGTTATCGTTGTATGAGTCATTCTGTTGGTACAGGTGACTTCAAATACAATTTGGGCTTAATTTAGTGAATCAATTATACCATTTATCTTTGTTTTCATTGTTATTGTCAGTATGTAAAAGTAGCAAGTACAAAAAGCAAAACAAAACACACACACAGACACACACCAAGGAAGGACTATTTCCCTCGAAACAAAAAAAATATATATGATTAAGAACACAATTTGACATTAAAAGGTTTGGCAATGTCGATTTCGACAATGAAACAAATTTTGACAAAGATACAAATTGACACCCGACCACCAACAAAAGGAAAACTATATCAAGTTGGTCTGTATTACTGTAGAGTTATTGTATGATTTCAGTTATTTATTAGCACTATTTTAAAAAACTGTTTTCACGTCCACGTCTTTCGATACCATCGTCATGTTTACCTGGTACATGCAAATTTCTTTCTAGGAAAGACAAACCGATGACCTCATCACCTTCTTCTGAAATAAAAATGGGTGTAAAAATATAAAATTATCACAAACGACAAATGAAACGAACCAGGAAGTTTGACTTTCCTTTTTATCATTTTATTTGGTGTCACACATAACAAGAATGAAGCGCATCTTCTCGTGCGTCGATCTAACTGAAATTTCACCTCGCTTGATCATTATCAATTTATGGAGACGTACATAAGGACAACCCTCATTTTTCCTAATTTTATTTCATAGTTCTTTTTTATATATTATATAGCATTTTTTATGTTGCTGTTTATCAATTATGTGATAGTGTCAATTATGATCATATTCTGTAGCTTTTGTTTTAATTTCATACAGAACGAACCACTAAATCAAGTTAAATTCGGGCAATCCTTACGGCTCTTGTCTTGCTTCTGCCACGTTAATACCTTGGAATAAAATGCAATAAAAGTTAACGTCATCATCGTATGGCCATATGTTGCTCACGATTGCAAAGTCTTAAATGTTTTGTTGACTTCAATTATAAAACGATTTTTCAAATGTCTGTGATATATTCGCATGGAGGCTTTTGTTTTGTCATCCACTTAGTGGTGAAGCTACGGGTTTTGTCATTGTTTTTTCCAGCTATTTTTTAATTCATCCGATATGTTCAATTAGATGTACAGTTTCCCCGGGAAAGGCAACCTTAATAATCGTCTTTGATATTAAAAGAGAGAGAAAGATTGGGTAGAAAAATTAAGTAATAATGGAAATAAGACTTCAAATTAAAATAATTGTTTCCTTCAATAACAGTATTACGTTCTAGAAACTCGAAAGGATTCTTAAGAACATTTTACATTTTGACAAAAAAAGTGTTTAAAATACAAAAGGACAATTTCATTTCTATAAATTAAACCAAATGTGACACAGGAAGAGAGATATTTATTATTTTATACAACTAAAAAGAACTTTAAGCACCAGGACCAACGGGAGATTCCTAGATCACAACAGTAGATTAAAACAAAATATTTTTTTGGAAGCATTTGGTAAGATTCATGAACAGAAATTAATATTATGATGAAAGAAAGATGTTTAATTCATTTAGCATGAACGTCACACCGTTATTCAAATATTTTAAACACGGATTAACATGTCCCTATAATATCAAATTTCATAAGTTTACGTTACCGGTGATTCCATAAATCAATTTCGAGACAGATACATTGAAAAACTATGTTTTTCTTTCTGTTTTTTAGTAGCTTTTTGATGCCAAAGGAAAAGACTCCTGGAATCTGTTAGTGGAAATTCTCATTTGCTTGCCCTTGTTTTGACGGTTTAACTTAGCGATGGTTGGTTTCTTTTTGTATGCTTGCTGGGGGCTGGGGGAGGGTTACTTGTGCTTGTCAGCAATGACACAAAACAATTGAACTGCCACAAAGAAATTTAAAAAAATCTAAGTAGGCCTTTATCTTGACATATCCACGATGGCTCGATTTATATTGATATTCTGTTGATAAAGCAATATTGCATTTTACTATTCGACAGCAATTTTTATTATAATTAAATATTTATGTTACGGAGGAGACTCTTTTCATTTCAAGGAGCTTCCTCTCACCGTACAGATTTACATTTAATAGAGTACACCTTACACCACACACCGGGATATTCATCCCTGTTGGTGGTCTGTGAGACAATTACGGCAAATAACCTATAGCCTGTATCTATATATTTATATATATATCTATTGCTTTCATATTTTACATCTGCATTAGTAGCTGAAAATAATGCCATTGAAAATTTTTCGCAGTTATCAGTGTTCTCCACATTGACAGTTTCAAAATTGAAAAAAAAAAGAGGTAGAACCTGCGATCATTTCTTTTCTTCTATCCTTTTCATAAAGTTTGACTTCTTATCAAAGTAAAATCAATAAAATTTCTTGTAATATGCCCAAATTATTGAATATGCCCCCCATCTTGGTATGACTATCACGAAAAATGGACAGAAATGGCACAGCGTCTTCCTTTTTCAGTATGTCCACTTTGACCGACGGAAAATTTCTCCTAAGGTACAACTGCGGTCTGGTTTTAGCGGTCAGTGACTGGGTAAATGGAACAGGCATTACATCTTTACCACACATAATAACAAAACCCTTTTCGAACCTTTGTTGGTACTTTGATTATATTAGATTCCAAAAAGTTGCAGCACGTCTTTTTGATTAGCTTGGTATAACCATTTTAACCTGTTTGATTACTGATTATAACTTAATCACAAAAGGACAAAATTGTTCGTACATTCGATACCTTAACTCTGCTGACCACAACAAAATATGGAGTTGGTTTCTTTTTTATTTGATGTATGTGAATAGTTTCCTCAGATGTATTTCTCTTTGTTTCTGCTATTGCTTTTTTTTAAATTTTGAACTGCATTAAATCACCCCATTCTTTCCATATTACGTAATACTAATTGTCCATTCTAAAGTAACTTCACTCTTTCTGTGGAAAGGGAAAAAACCTTTTATTTTAAAAATTGGATATCAAACTTTACCTTCTAATATGGATTGATTGGAGCGCACGGTTGGATTTCATATAGATCATTACGGTTAATAGGAAACCTGCGATAATATTTGTCATGTTCCGACATCACCTTATCCTACCTTCTACTTAATCAAATTAATGTAACCGATATTTTAAAGAGTCTATTTGGAACATATGGCATAATAAGAACTTTCTAAGCAACGGAGCAGACATGAACAATAACGTGACGTCATAGCTCGAATGACATATCACCTTTGAGAAAATCAAACTCCTTGTGACGTATTCACATGCTGGGGAACACCACCCTCGATGGTGTACCTACAGTCTTAGTCTTCATTCAGGAGAACATTTTGTCAGCTTTGGAATCTCAAATATTTTAGTATTCATAAAAACAAAATAACCCAGTAAACTGTAAGTCTGCATGTGCAAACCGTCTCCCTTATGCTATACTTGAGAAACCGGTCGTTTCAGATAGTCCAATCGAGGCGAGTAACTGGGAGAGGGAAGCTAAGAACACACCCCCCCCCCCCCACCATAGAACAAAATGAAGTATAAATATCATGTCACTGAAAATTTCTCCTTTACCTAAGAATAAGAAAAATGGGCTGGATTTCAATGTAAAATCGTAGAGGCGTTTCATCAACGTTAAGTTTTATCTTGTTGATAATTTGTTTACTGAATATATTCCTCACCGGCTCCTATAATAGGAAGGAAGTTTAAGAGCAACCTCTACCAATGCCCCATCCAGCCTGCAGTCGCTCCCCTCCCATACAATTATCACGTACGTGTAGCAGACTCAGTGCACCTTTTTTTTTCTCGTTCGTATTACATTACCTTTACTAATAGATGCGTAGTATGATACAATCGTCCCCAACCCAGCACTCGAGTCTGTCATTTTCTGAGCGACAATGGTTAAACAAATAAAAAATATATAACAAATATTAAAATAAACTGATGTCTGTACTCCCACGTACGGCCTTTTATTATTAATCACTATGGATCTTGTGTACCGTAGGTAATTATTTCATGACGTACATTCATCTTTTGTTTAAACAATATTTATTTTAATACTTTTCGTAATTTGCGATCAAATATACACAAAAAAGGCGAACTTTTTTCCCCCTTTTGTTTTGTGTATGCTATTTTCATTTTTTTTTCTCTTATTAATGTACTCATTCATTATTTTTGATTTAATCAGATTTCCATATCGTAGATGGTTTTGTTCTGACAGGTGAAAGGCTCTAGCGATCATCTTCATCCTTGGCTCCTTTTGTTTGAGAAACAAACAAAAGAAGCTATTGTGATGCTTTGTAATAGTGCAAAGAGTGATAAATCACTCTATGAACGAAACCATGCCATTCTCTATACAGGGGATACACAAACATAACCAGAGGACATATAAGGGAAAATAACAATCAAGAAAAAAAGAACGACAGTAGTGATAAAAGAACAAATATTATTTTAAAACCATAAAATGTATCACATCCCCCATTGAATTGACAACAAGCTCAAACATGGCGGTTTTTGTATTTTGAGAACATTTGTTAGTATTTTCTTTAGTTTGTTTTAGTGTAATCAATGAGCAATGTGATTCATTAATTTAATGGTGAAAATAACCGACTGATATTGTCACTGGCAATAATTCCATGGCATAAAACAGATTATATATGGTTCTAGAATAATAGGCTCGTTTATACATTATAGATACATGGTGAATAAGTTTGATCATGGAGCTGTGGTTTTTGATGGATTGACTGCAGTCCATCATACATGAGTAACAGTATAAAGAGGTTGCTCATCTCTTACATATATCGGTTAATTATCTTTCTGTTTTTTCGCCTCTTCAACTAAACCAAAACTTGGCCCATCAGGTTTCTAAACTTTTGGATTTTACACTCATGTTCGTATTTTTGTCTTCTTTTTTCTTTACCTTTTTCTTTCATTCATTCTTTTTTTTCTTTTGTGGTCAGTTGTTTTCCAGTTACCGGCATATATAAGCCTGACACGTACACTGTAATTTTATTTTTTAATTAATTTCCTTTTTTTAATGATTGGTATAAAAATGAAATCGTTGACAATTGTACACTGTTCTGATTCAGGGATCTACCGTATGGTGTTAAATCTTCGGATGGGCTCCTCGAAATATTTTTCCCTAAGACATAATTCACTTCTCTTGTAATTTACGGTACTGGGAAGGAAATATGAACAAGAAAAATTTTCCCCTCCATTTCAATAGGAAGCTGTCCCACGAAATTCCTGGAGTGTGTGTCATTCCAGTTTAGTCTGAATCGACATTAGAAGGAAAAAAATAATAATTTGAAGATTTTGTTTTGAGCCCCTCGCTTCTTGTTATTCCCAGAAGTTATCATCAATTGGTAAAAATACCGAAAGGAAAAGACATGACACGGTGCACATATGATAATAGTGCCTTAACCGACACCGTAACACCGAACATTACTTCGTATACCGGCGAATACCGGAAAACCATACAGACGCAACCGAAGCTACGTTTCAGCAAATTCCATTTGTGTGTAGCCGATGTATGACAAGCTGTAGCAGAGCTTCCTGTTACCTATAATTTTCATTCAGAAGGCTTTCGCGATGCTACAGTTAGTGTCTCGTACATCCACCGAGCGTCTGACAACCATAATTCAAAAAATGAATGTGATTATAAAGACATTTTGTGTGATATCCGCATTTACGAACACAAATTACAAAGTGCAGAAGAAGAACAGGTCGGTGGCATTGATCAACCTTTGACTTCATTTCTTGAATTAAACATAGCAAATTGTGTCATGATAAATTAAAAATGCCAAGTAAACACCACAGGAAGTCACGTCACAAGTTGTACCAATTCTAATATTCAAGTTCCAACAATACCCTCCTCCCCTTTTCCCCGCAATGTATGTCTCCCTCTCGCCTCACTCGGAACTGTTTCCAACACTTGAATGAAGACAGTTGATACTGTTGTGTAGGTCTTCTGTTTCTGTAGAACCTAATGCACAGGCTCTATAGGACCCTCACTAGCATCTCATGCAAACCTCAAAAAAAAAAAAAATCCTTACGAAGTTCATGATTGTGCACATCATCAATACCCGACTTTCTGGATATTTCAGGCACTTCTGCCTAAAAGAAGGCCCAGCTTTGAGCAACGTCCTAATTTTGAAGAAAGTTTGCTACCTCGGATGTTGGTTAGTTACGGTGCTTCGAAAAGTGTAAATGGGGCGTTCTTAACGCACTTCAACTTTGCCTCATGTTTGAAAACATACACGTACGCATATGTGCAAAAGATAGACGTCACTACGTTACGATGTGTTACATAGTCCTTGATAATGTTTTACTGTCCCGTTGCAAAGATGAGGGATTTTTTTTCCTTGTCGACTTTACCCTTGTTTTTCTGGTGACATTCAAGGTCGCTAGGCTAGATCTTTTACCTTAATTATAGACCTGCGCTGTTTTAAGTTTGTTATCATTTTAATCTCGTCTTTATTACACTTCATTTTGATTGAACCAATTAGCAATTGGGATTAAATTTACTTTAAGTGGTTTGTTTTGTAATTACTCCTGTGAACTTTGGCCGTCTATAACCTTTTCTTTTGTGACGGGTTGGCATACGGTCGTACGCATTGGCTTACTTAAACCCACTGTGGCTTACTACTGTGACTACCAAAATGGGTTGGAGGAACTTGCCCCATAACTCTTTTGATTGAGGAGCCGGGGGGCGGGGGTATACTTGTCCATACTAATTGAAGGAAACATTTTTATAAAATGCACTTTAAAATCGGAAAGGAAAAAATATGTTGTGAGTATACGTAACGTGACCGTGATGTAACTCATAGACCCATTTGTAGGTATCTAAATATTAGTTAAAAAGGAGCACAGTGGTCAAACCTTTCATCTACTGGTATGACTTAACGGAACCGATTTCACTCGATAGCCCCACCACCCCCCCCCCCCCTTCATCAAATATAAAAAGGGGTATGGTTTCGCCCCTTCTTATGATGTAAAACTTCCATTTTCTTTGTAGGATATAAACTTTTTGTGTAAATTATTAATTGCGCCATAAAAAAAAGAACAAATACGAGTTATGATGTCACTTCGCGGCCTTGTTTCTCGTCGCCTACGTGTTTATATTGTATGTGGGGATTGGCACGAATATATAGGGCTTAGACGCTAACTTGTTTCCTGAACGATAGATAACTATATATGATTTCAGATTGTACTGCGGCACTATCTAGGTATGGTACCTACGAATATTTCTACTCAGTCATTCCATTGGTTTCTGTAAGGCTACGGAATGAGAAAGGGGTTGGGAAATGGAGCCGGGGATAGTATAGCTTTGTTAAAAAAAAAAATCGACTCACAAACTACAGTTCAACTCCATATTTGGCCCGAGAATGAATCTCATTTTGATGAAAGTCACGGTAAATGCGGACCGTCATACCAAGGAGTGTCGAATAGAGACCCCCTGGTTATACCATTGCAACAATTTTAGGTCCTATTTGCACAAATCACCCTTGGATGGAAAATCTATCTTACCAAGACCTGATCAGGGATCGAACCCTGAACCTCGCGGTTGCTGAATTTCATTACTTTAAATCGGACACTATACAACAGGTTAAAGTGAATGCACTGTTCCAAGTTATATATTGTGCGTTATGAAGTAATTATACAAGATCTCTTTGGGTGCTTTATCTTGCCAAAAAAAAAAATGAAGAATACAAATCACACACAAAAAAATAAATAAATAAAGTAAAAAATACATGTGAAAAAAAACTGGCAATAATCCAAGAAATGACTTAGATTATGAAAGATGGGATTAGATGGAGATTTAGTGCAAGAAGAGGATTAAAGTCAGCTATTATCACAAAGAAGGAGGCACTCATTTAAAATTTATTCCTCGAAATTTAGGAGAGATTTTGTTCTTATAAGTTTCTTTCAGGGGTTTCCTATAAACAGTCTTTCGCAAGAAAAAAATGAATAAATAAAAAAAAGACGTATTAATTGGATTCAGTACCACGAACGTTTAAAATAGTAATTTCAAAATTATTTAAAATAGTAATCTTAACGACATTTTGACTCCAGGCATTGCACTTTTGAAAACTTTTTTTTTTGTCTAATACCCAAAATCGCAAACAGGTAATTGAGGGTCGTTAATGCCAATAAAATGGGCCGATGTTATCAACGGAAACGGCACATAGCAGCTGATATTTAATGACGGTTGCAGTCAAAATGGCCGTGACCGTTAATGCGACGCATATGAAAAATGAGTGTATCGATACCCATGACCAAGCACATGCCGTTACTGGTTGCTTGCTTATGTTCATGTTGGTGTCGAGTATAGGGCCTATTTATTCGTGTATACTAAATAAGCAATAAGCGGTTGAATCACCTAATATGTTCTCGAGATATAGTCACCAGGCAAATCTTTGGAAATCTGCAAATATATAAAGTACATGAAATGTAATACTTATACAAAGGTAGATAAGATACCCCAACGAGGTGGAAGCAAACAAATGATGTGGATGAAAGAAAAGAGAAGCACAATTGAAAAGAAATGCAGTACATCCGGTCAGAATAGCTCCGGTGGATGGCTGGCAATGTTATTGTTAAGGGATGATCAGCTTGCCTTGATTGTGAGGCTCTCCCTTATTTTTCGCATACAGAAATTAGATTTGTTGCAAAAGACTATTACAATCGAGGAGGAACAGTGGTAGAGAGTGATAGCTCTGTCTACGATGTTGATACATAACCCCCTTTTGACTACCGAAAGATTTCATGAGATGTTCTCTATCTGTAAGCCTTCTACTTGTTTTTTCCGACTTAAATAGAACAATCCGTCAGGACAATTGATTTTAGAAATTACCTTGTTAACATAATGGAGACTGCACTGATCTTTGAAACTTAAAGGAGAGGACATCTTCTTCTGAGAAAATACCACCCTACAATCCACCCCGTCCCCACAGGTGTTTTTCAATTTTTTTTCAGATTTTTAGCAATCTTATCACTACTGGGACCAATGTAAGGTAACTTAACATTTAACATTTTCCCCTGTGGTAGGCCTACAGCTTCTTTGGCAGCAGGACCCATTCCTAATTCGGGCCGCAATTTCTTGGTGTAATTTCCATCTGCCGTAACAAACGTTTAGGATAGCCATTCAACATGAGAATACTACGTATGTCCACTAACTCAGTTAAAAATAAATCGAAGAATGAGCAAAGCCAACGGGCGCCTTCATGGAAATAGGCCTATATATATATATATATATATATATATATATATATATATATATATATATATATATATATATATATATATATATATATAAATCCTTACAGGCTATGCGTTTTTAACCCATTCATTGCAAAAAAGTAATTTTTTAACATAGGTTCGCCACTTGTGTTTAAAAGGTTTCGATTGGCCTGTTTTTGTCTCTTTTACCTACCGCATCGATTTCATGTTACAGTCATTCCCAGTGTCGAAGCAATAACCACAAGTTGTTTGTTTGTCATGCCCGACAACTAGCTTCTATATTATATTAATGCCCTTGGCTTTCCTTCGAACCCCCATACTGACTGATAAATACAGAAGTAAACTTTAAACTTGCCCAAGGCCGAGGAAATATTTTGATAATACTTAATAATATGAGGTGTTTAAACGTTTTCAAAGTTACAAATGTTTACACACAGTGTAATGTCATTTGGAGGTGATAAAAACCAAGCCCGGGGCTAAAATATTCGGTGTAAATATTCTCTTACCAAGATGAGATACCTTTTTTGTGGCTCGTTCCTCATTTTCTTGCTCGTAAGTTCAGAGCAAGAAGAAATATCTAATACGTAAACGAGATGCTACACGATGATGAAAAAAAAAGAAAGCCAACTTGAATGTTTGGACAGGCGGTCTAGAACGATATCAACAGATTCAGTGTACTGATTGACGGCTAAAGTACATATGTTTCAATAATCATTACAAACAGTTTGATGAAAGGGTAAAATCCAGGAGGCTTGAGCTAAATATGGCCCAGATTTGTTAGACGTCGAACGGAACACGCCCCTGGGCGACATAGAAAACAGCGATATCCAACAAAATAATCCAAATGGAGCAAAAAAAAAAGCGCGTGGTAATGTATTGATTAATGAAACTTTTTCAATCAATTGATCGTTGTGTCTGTGGGACTTGCAGACTCAGTTAGAGCGGGGGGGGGGGAGGGAATTGTGCGGAAATTTATAAATTAAAAAGTAAACATAAAAATATTGAATAAAAATTGGAAGCCTCTCTTAGAAAGTTATTTGAAAAATGACATAGGCAAAGAACATATTGGCTACCGTTATAGCTTGCGTTTCTTTGTTAACTTCTTTCTGATATTTATTTCTTTATTTCTTGTCATCAATTTTCGTCGCTTTTATTAACGGTCTCTGGTGTTTTATTTCGATTGAAACTGAAGCAATTTCAAAAATCAAAAAGACATAGCGTTACTGATTGTCAACATTCACAACTTAGTAGAACATGGATTATTTCCAGACCGTTCGATGTGGAATTACTGAGGGAGTGACTGTTTACATAGGCACGGTAGCATCACCCTTAAAGGCTGTGCTGCATCACCCTAAGCTATATTTTGACCTCCCTGAAAGGAAAATTCTCAACTGGTTCTAAGTTACAGTACTCTTAGATTGCCAGCAAGACAGGCTGAGGGAGGGACCAGAGGTAGGTGGTTGGGAGAATTGGAACTGTCTGGGGTGATGCATTACAGCCTTTAAGGCTGCTCAAGAAGATTCTGGTCCGATTTGGGGAGGAAACCATTTTACTATCCTATAAATGAAAACAAAGCAAGCCTTGTGTCTGTTGTCATTTTTCGGTTTCGTTTAAAAGTAACATAATCAAAGACACAGTTTGTAATAAGTCACTAAAAGTGTATAAGGCTTAGACAAAGTCATGATAAAGTTTAGCCATGACCCCCGCCCCCCCCCCCCCCCACACACACACACACACTCAGACACAAGCACTAGTGCGACGCCATGCAAACTTTTGAAGTTGCGTTTGTGTTTGTAAACCACAGTACTGTGGACCCATCAAAATTCGTGCATTGTTTCAATTTTGTTTACCAGTCACCTTTGTGAAATTAAGATATTAAGACCGTACCTCCCCCCCCCCCCCACTCACACACACACTACCCTCCCCATTCTCGTCTTCTTTTACGTCTCAAGTAGATGAAAGAAGATAAAATGGCCAGCTCAATCTTCCTTTGGAGTTTCGAACAGAGATCCTACGATAAGTTTAAGGCACATGTCTGTCAGTCATAACAGGTATAACGTTTTAGAGACAGTCTGCAGGTGAAGACGAGACACAGATTAGTATGCTTATTACAATGAAACTTCAGGAAAGAAAACATGAGATTGAGTTGTTGTTAAATTCCCCTCCCCTTTTTTTTTTTTTTTTTTGAGTAGACTTTTCTGCCTGAAAACTAGTTTATTTGTAACCACGCTTCCACACAAGGGATAGTTGGCTGTGCGTATAGTATATAGGCAGCCGAGAGATCGTTACTTTCCTCTGTACGTTTTCCTCTTCTCGTTCCCTTTTCCCGCTTCCCTGGCCTCGCCAGGAACTTGATAACAGTGTCGGAGTGATCATTACTTAATAAGAGTTATATCCCGGGTTTATGAAAAGTCTAATCAAATCAAGTGAATTAAATTCTTCCATTTATTGAGCCGAGTTTGTTTAAACAGTAGAGGAAAATTTACGATCATGGATTGTCATGGATATAGAGTTATTCATCTTATGTCGAAGTCGTTCAATTCACGGATGTAAAAAGGGGGAAAAATTTAAAAGACAAGGGAAAGAGTAATACAGAGTGATTCATTTTTTAGTTTCTTATAACATTTTGCTTTACGTTGAGTATAAAGTGGTTTTGAAATATCAGCTCATACTTCAAAATGGATGTATGTTCTCTCGTCTCAGTCTTGGAAAAGTTGTCTCGCTAATTAAATTATAAACAAATGAATTAAATGCATCATAGGTTGTTTTTATTATCGCTTGTACACATACTACGTATGGATTTCACCAAGTACCAATAAAGCAATGAAGCGCCCCGCCGGGGGTGTAGTAAATCAAAGCTTAGCGAATTACCAATAAATATCTGAGAAAGACAAAAGCGAGGGACAAAAAAAGCTGATAATGTACGGACGCCTTCTGGTGCCATGCACTTACACTGACTAGATCAGATACAAATACAGTAATGTGAGTCCAAATTGTTTCACACGGCCGTTGCTGTTGGATTTTACCTACGTATAAACATGAAAATGTTAAGACTCTTAAAACAGGATGCGATGAGAAAGTAAATAGTTTCACTTTTACGTAGTTTGTTTTCTTTTTAAATGGGAGGTCCTCGTTTTTAATGAGAAAGTGGGTGAGGATGTAATTATACCCTCTGTGTTTTTCTTCTATTTTTTTTTTCAAATTTTCAGGTATTACTTAATGCTAACAAAAATATAAATATCGGCTACTAATATTTATACCTATTGCTAGATTTTTCTTTTTCCTTCTTCCTTTTCCATTTTAGTATCTTCATCATCACCGACACAGTCCTCATCGGACAGTTCCGGTTCCAGCACAACGGACAAGGACGGGAAGAAGAAACACACTAGGCCCACATTCTCCGGTCAACAAATATTCGCCCTCGAAAAAACCTTTGAACAGACAAAGTACTTAGCAGGACCAGAAAGAGCTCGTCTAGCTTATGCACTCGGAATGACGGAAAGTCAAGTAAAAGTAAGATTTCAAATGTTTTTATAATTCTACTTTTCCTAATAAGTGGAATCTCATCATTTTCTTAATTAATGAGCTACTGTTAGGGATAAATTTACATATTCGCGAATAGAAATCAAATATGCTATATTTGCTTTGAATGACAAGGGCAACTCCCTGGTAAGACACTGTGAATCCTTCTTGTGTGTAGAGTCACAAAGTCTTTATGTGCGCATTGGCAAATATCAGTAGTAACAGTCGCGTGACCAGATTGGACTTCCCAAAGCTTCCCGCCACTCCGTTGGGCCTGGATCACTTACTATTGTGAGCTATCTTATAAGATTGTGGCTTTGTCGATATATGATTAAAACGGAAATATTCCTTCGCTCCATAAGCACTGTTACACTAAAACATATAATGCAGTCAATTACATGTCATGTAGCGTATACAGTGTATAAACCTGATGTGAACGTAACAATTACACTGTTACATGTACACGTGCCATGCTACAACGAAAATGTTACAACGAAACACGTCACATGAAGTCTATGGCAGTGTTACATGTAAACATGCCATATATACAGTGTTACACGTAGAAAAACTACGCAATTACAGTATTACATGTAGAAACATCTCATGAAATATGTAATGGACAATGTTATATGGAAACGTGCAATGAACACCGTATTAAAAATGTACTATAGAGCATGCCACAAACTCTTAACATTACATCGTTTCATACTTACATTGTATTCCCCATACCATACAGTAAACGTCACACGTAATGTACTTACAGTGTGGATTAAACAAATTAAGGAGTTACCAATGTAATGATAGCCTATGCACACTAACATTCACTCAAATTATTGGTTACCATCCAAGGAACTCCTTTCAAAAGATTTTAACAGGACAGGCCTTCATTATTACATGTTACATGTATTACAGTTGTGACATACATTCCTTATGCACATTTGAACCGTACGTGTGGTACGTTCACCTATATACGCATCATACACTGTTGGTCTGTTAGAGTCTACACCTGACGATATTCCCTAACATGCAGTGTGCGCAAAATGATTAGCCCACAATCCATGACAAATGTCACGATTACTATTTGTAGGTTATAGTAATCATATACTGGGCAAAGAACATCCCCCCCCCCCCCTTTCGTCATTGTTTAATCAGTTTAGCCTATAAAGTTGAAAACGTCAGAACCAGAGATCTTGATTTCCACTGCCAGTTAAAAGTCCACCCCCGTGAGGGTGAATATTTGTGGCGATTCAGTCTTCAAAACCAGTGGCAACCGCCCTTTGGTCCGTAAGAACAACATTAGCTCACTCTGGATCGTCTTTCGTGTACTTAATCGGTAATTTGGTGGGCAGCAAATTACCTCCAAAAGAGCGGATTACACATTGCTAATGACTGTTAACACGGCTATAGCCTGGTGAACAACAGTACTGAAAGAACAGTTAAAAGAATCAAACAGCGATAAGAAAGAATGGTGATTAATAACTTTCTTTCTTTCTTCTTCTTTGTTTATCTATTTTTTTTTAATTTCTTACACTGCGAAGGGAGTTTGGAGAGTGATTAGTGTAGAACAACAGGGTATTAAAAAAACCGCACTGGGCAAACAATCAGATTAATAAAGAAACAGGGAACCACTCGAAAGCAACCAGGCGTTGTTACAGGTTGCCCGTATAGCCTTGTATAGTAGAGATGCCATCTGAACAGGTTGTTATAATTTAGCCGTAATTAATTGATAACGGAGGAACATAAAAAACAAGTAAGCTTGTAGATTTCATTTATTGTCGAAGGAAACTCATCTCTTATCGTAGTATATGTTATACACATATGCTTCTGTGTTAGCCTTGTCACTCTTTTACTATAACGTGCCGACTTAAATTTCTATGTATGTGACGCAGCTACGTAAGGTCACCGGTTGTTTTAGGTTATATCTCAAGGCACTCAACTCCAACCAAATTCCATTTCACAACTTAATTTGAAACACCAAATGGACCACGTGTTGATAAAGTCGCAAACTCGTAAAATAAGTTATAGATAAAACTAACTTTTAATTACATTCGACGTTATGATTCGTGACTGTTCCTTGTTTAAAGTATTGATTTTTGTTCGTTTTTGTTTTATTATTATTTTTTGGGGGGGTTGGGGGTTGGGAGGTGTTAGAGGGCAATGGGAATAAGAATTAAAAGGAAATAATGTGTTTGTTTTACAGAAAAGTATCATATTTTGAAACCAATATTTCTGGACAAAGAATCATATAGATTATGGCATTCAAAATTATACAGGATGACAGCCTTCCGCTCAAGAAGTAAGTTTTTCACATATCGAAATCCAGTTATTCGTTGCTCAAAAATAATGCTTTCAACCAAACTTTCAAAATCCAAAACGATGCATCTTCAGTCAAATATCAGAACCCCAGCCAGACAAGTTACTGGAGGAGGGAGGGAGGGGGTGGAATTGCCGGGAGGAGAAAAGGTTTCAGAGGGGGCCAAATGTATTAAGTCAAAGACAAAACTTCACACTCTATACGAGGATTTTTTTCAGGGAAAGGGGGGGGGGGAATTGCTACTGGCCTGAATCGTATGAACAATGCTTTGATGATATGAAGTTACTTGCTGATGTTCATTAGCGAAACTGACCGGTTTGACAGTGTTTAAAGCTATTTTCTTGGTAGTATGTCGTGTTGATGCATTTTAAACGCAAGTTTCTCTTAAAGAAACTGAAAACTTTTTCTTCCGTAATTTGTCCTGAAATATTAATGCACGAGAAAAAGAAATTTGTCCTCTTTTATTATTTCTAGCTACTCTTTCACTTTTATTCCCAATATCGATTTTTCCTGAAACCATTTTTGTGGTTTATTGTTTGGATTGCTATCGTCTCATATTTTCGTCTGTTGCCTCCTTGATTTGACAAGTTTTCTCTTCCATTTTTTTTTAGATGTTTATAGCATCACTTCAAAAATAATGTAATCTAATCAACTTTATGAATATTATACTTGCAACGTCTTGACTTTGTCCTCCCTCGTGTTTGTCTTTCCCGCAGGTTTGGTTCCAAAACAGAAGAACAAAATGGCGAAAGAAACACGCCGCGGAAATGGTTGCCGCCAAGAGACGGCAGGAGAGTCAGGTGGATCAGCATTTTTCTCCCTCTCACCACCATATATTACATACCCCAAATCACGTGACGATGTCGAAAGAGACTGAGCATGCGCACAAACGTGCTTTAGGAGACGTAGAGGACAATGTGGACTCTGTTAAGAGACGAAAAACGGAACCTGACGAGGCATCAAATCTTACCTCTGGCTGAGGGCGTCTGTCTTTTTCGTCCCCCTCCCCATGTTCACCCCCTCTCCAAGGGCGCTGCTTTCATGTCTGCTTCATGCATTTGTTCTAAGGGATAAGGAGTGGCGCCCTTTCTAGACTGTATCGAGAATCCGTTTTTACAGGAGAAAAGTTTCACTTGTTTTACAGGGTAAAGACTTCACCAAATCACTTTCTAGATACAAGAACGTCAACTCGATGGCTGCTCCCAACTCTACGCTCAAGAACTTTCCATTTGGGTACTGTGCAAAGTGACGTCAGACGGTATCCGGGACGGTCTCCAACAGTGAAAAGCCACCCATGTGAAGTATGTGTATTAGATCAGTCAAAAGGCTTTTCAATGAAGCGATTGATTCTGAAAAATACGGATTTATTCTAACGTTGATATTCCAGTAACATAACCAGATTAATGTTCATGTTTGTGGTTCTACCCAATTATAAAGTAGGCCTATATGCGAAGATGCACCGGCCAAAGTTGTTTTACATGTTATTCATCATCTGTAGTTATGTCCGCTTCAACTTAATCGCGTACAGTCAGTGCCGTATACATGTACTCAGTATTGTTTTCATCATAATGACGTCATGCAACCAAATTATTACACCACTGAATGCGTGGCACTAGTGATTAACAACAATACAATACACCCTTCGTCCGTCCTTTGGTACCATCACTGTGAAAGGAAGTTTCATGATTTTTTTTTTTAGTAACCTGTTTTCGTATGTGATACAATGAAGGAACTTAAGGCAATCTACAAAATACAATCATTGGAACTTAAGGCACGCGCATGCGCAACAAATGTGAGTCATTTGCATTAACACCAGTTGTGTTCGTTCCTACAGAACAATGCGGAAGATCGTTCTTTAAATGAGTAGCCAATGGTAAGGTTCAAAATATTTTAATGGCGTAAGCGATAGAGCAAGATGTTTCCTTATGTATTTGCCGTATATATACTTCCTCACTTAGTGATCTCCATACGACATTTAAATATGTTCCTTGATACTATTATTACAGCTTTCAGAGAAGACCATACGGTTTGTTAAAGGATTCATTTACATGTTACACATATGCAGATGTTAGGGCGACACCTTAAAGTGATTGTGTGCGTGGGCAAAAAGTAAAAACATTGGAATTTCATATCCAAAAGTTTGGTAAGGCTTTCAATTGCACTATTCAGACAATCTGGGAGATTAAATAGGTTTCAGTTGGTTAATTCTGTCATATTATTTCAAATTCTTCTAACGCAACGACAAAAAGTGTAGAATACAATAATGTAGCGGTTGACAGTTTTCACTCAATCTGTGAACAAGCCAATGGGAAGAATACTAGTATTGAATATTCAGATAGTCAATACAACTCAGGATCACTAACGTGGCAATGTTGTGATCAGTTCGTATGTTATTTGTAAAAACAGTGCCTCCTTTCACCAAATACTACAATTCCCGATACCGACCAAGGAGCAACGACTTGAGTAGTATGTTTTTGATACACTAGTGAGACCTGTAATGTTGCTTATTTGTTATGTAGGCGCTTAGGGAAAGATCCGTTATTTTTCAAATGTGATTCATCTTTTTAATGTTTTTATGCCAATCCCAAGTAGTTACTCTCATTTTCCTTCATGGAAAGACACAGTCGATCCGTTAATGTACAACCTCGCGTGTGCATTTAAAAATAAAGAAAAAGTTAATATTAAACATAATCGTATCTTTCTGTTTTTTCAGTACACACGCAATCACTTTAAATGATCGCAAATAAGTATGTACGTATAGCATCTTCTAAAACGCATGCTATTTATTTAAACGTTTCTCTTATTTGTATATCTGGTGAGATTCAATCGAAAAGTTAACCCTTTCTCGTAATTTATACTACAATGTTTTGCCCTATAACTTGGTTATATAAAGATGGAGTGTGAATGCTGGGGGTACGAAATAGCTCGTGTGTTAAATAACATGTTTTTTTGTTTTTTTTTTCACGGTAACTATCCTTCCCCTGAACCTCATGTTTCTCACCATGGGTAGCTAAAAGTAAAACTTGGACAACGTTTGGTGAGAAGTAAAGTGGGTGAAGATAATACATGTTTTTTTAATTGATGGAGTATTCTAAATCTGCAGTTAGAATGTATACATACATTTTTTCAATCGAAAATTATAGCAAAAGTGTAAACATTGGTCCATCATTGAAAATTATGAATGATAGTTTATCCATTTTGTTTTTCACAGAATTTGTTTAAATTCTTTACACTTGGAGTTTAAGTTAGCCGAACAATTTATCATAATTTTTTTTCAAATAAACTGTTCAGTCGGTGACATTTTTTTTTGAAAATGATTAATCTGCCACTTTAACAGCTACAAAAATGATGCATTACTCATTTGATGAAGATGAGAGGGAATTTCAGCACATTGATAAAAACTTTTTTACAACAAAAAAATAATGACTTATTTGCCGACCCATCCATCATTTTTCCTTCTCTATTTGAAATGCTTGCATTGCAATCGACTTTTATTGGACCTCATTGTCGTATTATTACGAGTATTTTTTTTCAGCGTGTAAACGAAAATGATTTGATTATTCCGTTTTAGCGCACCTTGATTCAGCTGTATCAGGAAACATATTTAATCTAATTAAAACCAAAATAAAAAAAACCTGTGTCAGATATCTTTTGAACTATTTTCTGACTCTCAAAGTGTTAAATAGTATGCCTATGCATATAAAGACACTGAACAAAACAGGTACTTTTTGTTCTTTACTATCTGGTTTTTTCGTTACAAGTTTTGTAGGCTTGTTACCTGTCGAAGCTTTGTTGTGTGATCCCGTCTGTGATCTGAGGTGCGTTCGTGGTCTGCACTGGCTTGTACACTGCTCGAGCGTCTTTGTGCGAACAAATTGGCATTTGCGATGTGTCTTGAAGTTAGCTTGTAAACTGAACAGTTTTACCTGTTAATAAGGAGTCGTCAGGAGGACAAAACAATAGCTCATAGTTTAGTCTTGCCATAGTATACTGTGATACACCTTTCATCCAATTTCACGCCATCTTACTAGAACAGGTCTTCATAAAACTCCACAACACTATTAAGAGTATCACTGAATTGCTTGAACAAATACGAAACCTCTGTGTCCTATATATAGCAAAATTGATGTCATATATTATCTTTGTCGGTAACAACATGAGTGTTTGTAAAGTAATCTACCGAATGGATTGATTGATTGGTTGACTGATTGATTGATTAGATCGATCCCGAGTAACACCCATGACGTCATTACGTTGCGTAATTCCACATTAGCACCCTGACAATACTCATTTTAACTGAATATTCAAATTTATTACTACGTGTCTCCATCACTTCAGCACACCGTCGTCCTGTGTGAAAATGGTTTTTAATCTGAGAGTTATAAGAGTGAATTAGCTTAAGTCTAACATTTGATATTTTACGATAATGATATTTGTTTTGTTCACTGGGATCCAAGTATAAATTATTCAGTTTATTCTTTTTTTTTGCTGGAGAGAAATAAGTACATCGGATACTTGGTTGTTACCGTACGCACGCTGTACATTTATATAGACTTTTAAAATGAAATAAAACATCGTTTGTAATTGTGTCAAGCATTGACGAAACAACGCACAAAATGAACTAATGCCATTGGTCATTTAAGCAAACAGTGACCCAATCAATGAGAAGGGATAGACTGAAATGATTGTATCAATAATTGCTGATAAACGTAATTCTGTTGAATATGTTACAGTAGTGAGTTTGTTTTAAGAACCAACCATGCTAGACAGAGTTGCATGTCATGAACAAATTGGAGTATAGATTAACAGGGTGTGATAGAGGGTAAGGGCGGGGAGGGTGGGGGGAGGTTGAGCACAGCGGCCTAAATACTGCCGAACCTATCCATATGTATGATTACTCCCATTGAATTTTCTTTTTATTTATTTTATTTTTATTTTCTTTGGAGGTAAGGTTGCTCATATGCAGAAGTTGTATCATATTCGTATTATCGTAAAAATAAAATCATGAATATTTTCTCAATATGACGTGTTTTTTTTTTGTTTTTTGTTTTGGGGTTTATAATTTGCAACAGTTTGTGACGTCACTTGTCATTTTCAAACCAAATATAGACTAATGACGTCATCGTCACTCGAAATTAGCTTTATTTCTACTGTTCTCTCTTCTTAGTTGCCTCCGTCCATTTAAAGAAACAATACTGACATAAATTCTTTAACACTGTGGTCTGTCAATGAATATCATATGCATCAAGTAAACCATAATCTGCCCAGATGGGGTATAGCATTCCGCTTATTCGATTTATAGAGGTCATTTATAAAGGTCATGATCTATGACGGTCATAAGACTGACACGTTGCTGAACCGCAGAACGTTTACATAGGTCCACCCATTATCCGTCTCACCTATATAGATTGTTATAATTTGACCAATGTTTTTGAAAATGGCATCAGTGATAGATAACTCAGTCTTCTGAAGTAGGAATGACGCAGAAAATGAACGATCCAATGAAAATGAATCCCAATGAGCCCCATTTGTGGGGACTCTGTGGACGTTACATAAGACTAGACATTTCTACACATTTACGTACACAGTGCGTCATATATCTCACTGAAATCTCACAGCCTTCCCCATGGATTCACAGAGGCCATTTTGTACACACCCCACTATAGTAAATCCCCACTATAGCACATATAATTCTGCACTATGAATGAAAACTACCCAAAACGAAAGAGCAGATCCGGTGTGCCAGGAAATACCGTCCGTGAGTGAGTTGCCTAAGGAATATCTGTTCACGTTAAGGAAAATGTGTCCTACAGACACTTTCTCTACCCTTTTACGCCACAGTAGATTATGTCCTAGATCTAGATCGGACATGTAGTGCTCATGCACCGGTTGGCATTTGGGGATTGGACACCAATGGGGATGTCAGTTAGGAAGACAGTACAGTACATACCTACTACTGTTTTAAATGTTACAAAGTTAAAACATCTGATGCTGTTTGCCGCGGGGGTCGCTTACAAATCACTTTTTAGCACACTAGAAGGTTCAAAAAAAAAATTCTAAGAGGGAAAACTGAGGCAGCTATATGTTATCAGTTGATATATGTCAAGGCAATGGTGAGTGACGTCAATGAATAAGCCAGCAGGAGATATCTTAAGTGGACATGGGAAAATTGAACGTTCATGCCAAATGATGGAACCTCGACCAGTGCGTGTGGTGTTTCAATCGCCACCACCGGCCGAAAATTAATGTGCTGCAAGATCGTGTAATAAAGAGACCAGAGAAGGAAACTGAGGCAAGACCGGTGTGGCAGTAAATGTTGTCCGTTGTCGTATGGACGAATCTTCCATCCGAACAGACATTACTGTTTTAAGAAGAATTGCAATATTAAAACAGTTTCTTTTTTATCTGTATGACTATTTACTTGTTCTAAGGTATAACAAGAATGGGTAGAAATGTGTAGCTCAGCTGGCTTATAAAGCATCTGAGGATATATGGGTTAATAAGGAGGGAGTTGATTAGCATTACAACCATAACCAGAAAATTTTTCGTTACTTTTTTTTGTTGTTGTTTTTCGTTGTTGTTGTTGTTTTACGGTGAAAATGTGGTCGTCATAACCGTGGACAGCGAGTTGAAATAAAGTGAATAAAACAATGTAAAGTAACCCTTTGAATATCGATGCAGGTGAATTCCTTTTACGCTAGTCTCGTTGGCTTATCATTCTCCGTCGGTGGTCGATAAGACGAAAGGTTATTCGTCCTGCAAGTGATCATACAAACCTAAGTTATACAAGTGATCCGGTGACGTATTTGGGTGCATGATTAACTGTAGACTATGAATACCACTTAATTGTACCACTATGTGAAGACAAGTAAGATATGCCACCGTTTCACACTTGATTGGCCACTCAGCTACTACAAATGTGTAATTCGTTGGACTAAATTCCTTTCTTGTAATCGATTTGTTTTTTTGTTTTTTATTCATTGATGCATCGAAATCAAGTATAGCATAGTAAAATCAATAATCTCTAATGAGAATGTTGGTTGCATACTCAGTTTGGTGAGGTATAAAGGTTACAGTTTGTTTGTGCTTCGTCTCCAATAATTCAAATGATTTTTGCACAAGCTTAGTATTAACTCTTTTAGGACTGACAAGGTCCTCCAAATATTATTATACGTAATCACATCTTCTTCCCAAAATGACCTTTACAATAGTACATCCTATACTGTATGTGCTCTAATAACAGCTATACTTTTTACCTCTCCGTAGCTATGATTAACATTTTATACGTACCGTTGTCACAGAAAACTACTTTGTGGTCAAATTAGATGCTATGTGAGATTTCTTCCTAGTCAGTGGTCAGGTGAGAGTAATGTTCCTTCCTACAAAGAGAGTTATGATGGTAGGTGGCATCAATGTTGTGCAATGATTGCAAAGGAAGTCACGTGATATAGGTTTTGTACAGGTGACTCTATAAAATTATTCAAATCTTAACATTGTCCATTAACTTTATAGTAGCAGAGTCTATACTTTACCCCCAGCTGCCACTATTAATTGGTAACTTTCTAAAAGTTCCCTGCTCGGAAATCAATGTTCTATTATTAGTCCACTGTCAAAAGTCCACGAAAGAACTGGCTGTGCTCTTTAGTCGTAAAAAGCTATGACAAGTAGCACGTCGTGGTATATTTGTCCAAATGTAGCCTAATTTAAAAAAAAAAAAAAATGGTTTGCATTGAAGGATCACTGTTTGCAAGGAAATGCCGCACATTCACCACATGATCCGGTATCGCTAAATTTTAATATTTAGCCCCCCCCCCCAAAAAAAAAAATTAATATCATGAGATGAAAAATAAATTAATATCATGTCACATGTGTCAGAATTGGTCAGAGCATGGTCAGAGCATGGTCAGAACTTCTTCGACCACTGTATAGTTTGTTTTTCCTCATAATCGATCCATCTAAAGGAATCAGAATTTGCGCAGAATGAGCACGAAAAATCTTTATCACAACGGCACCTAGCCTCCCTCTAACCTTGGTTGGGGTAAATATGACTGGCGTTGTGATCACTGATTTGTCACTTCCTATCAGCACAATGCCTCCATACCAAAGTCCACGGTAGGCCCGTAGCCACTTTAAATTTCTAAGAGGACAAATAAAACATAGGGATGGGTCCACCGGTACATGTAAAATAATGCTAACATTTTTTTCAAGCACCTAAAAACAAAATGCAGGGAGAAAACATTTTTAGGAGAGATCCCCCCCCCCCCCTCCCTCTTGACATTGGGCCTGGTGTAGAGAATAACCATGTACCCATGTACAATAACCATGGAGGAATACCGACTTCACTCTTGATTGTTTTTGGAAAAGTATCTGATAAGTAGACCTATATACTAATTAAATAAAACAACATGTGAGTCAAGTTGCAAATCAAATTTCGTGATAAAACGTTTCCATGACCTGATGACGTAGGATTAGTACATTTGACTCTTCAGATCGTATTAACTACATTTCGAGAAAAAAAAAAAGCAGGACACGGCTGCAATAATACCTTTTAAATCGTTTTAATGTATTGAAGTCTAAACACTCCGTTAACTTAATCTGTAAGGTCCTCTGTAACGACTTTCTCAGATTCTCTCAGTTTTTAATCCAGTTTTGAGCGTTAACAGCGGGAGACGTCCTTAACACGTGACGAAAAAAAATATTTAAAACCAACGGAGAAATAAGACTCGCTGTAATTTCTACTCATTGACGGACTCAACTTAAAATTTTCGTAATAAATTTTTAAACACACTGATTTTTAACTCCCAGTTCGTGACTGTCGAGGAAGGAAAGAAAGGGAGAGAAGAGTATGTCCTTCCAGTAAGGGGGCGCTGAGCCTAAAAAATTTCTGTAGCAGTAGAGATGACGGTATCATCTGCTTATTTGTGCCTGTGTCACAGAATGTCAGTTAAAAGGTTATAGTTACCTTTTACACGGTACGGTGTATCCAGTAGGATACTTACGCTGTAAGATAAACACAGAGAAATCCTTCATTGAAACATCCACGTGATTTTGCCAACCCATGATCCTGCATATTCATAAACCATGTATCAAACAATTTCCAAAGGATTTAGTGAAGTAAGTGATCATCAACTCTGCCTCCTGGATCGTAAAAATCTTGACGTGGGGGAATGGGGGGGGGGGGGACAGAGAAGACGGAAAAGCTAACGTTGAAGAAGGAGAAGAAGCAATGATACTGTAAGGTAGTTCAGATGGTCGGTCTCGAGTAAGGTGAAAAAGAGGGGGGGGGGCGAGAAACGCTTTCGACACTTTCCGAGCAATTGTTTGAAATTTATTGTCTCGTTTTTTCAGTCATCAAGAATTTGAATTGTATTCTGTTCCTAGCTTCATGTAGCAATCCTAAAATTGAATGGGGATGTGTTTCGTTAACGTATATAGGAACCGACTTTCTTCAAAGTGGAAGGTTCGGTAAGTAAATACAGGAAAGGTAAAAGAGATCATTGCTTACACATTTCAATGTCTTTGACAGAGTACGTCTCACTAAAATGTATAAACTTCTTACGGTGCCTATTCACAGAAAACAGGAAAACTGGATGTAATTCAAGTAAAAAGGTGGCCATGCTCCATGAATATTTAGGAAAATCGGAAGCAAGTAGTTGAGCCACAGATAATCTACCCTCCCACTACACGCCACCCAATTCTCACCCTACTGGTCCTAGAGGTCTTTTCTCTTTTATTATAAAAAACGGATTCCAGATGTATAACTTTCACGTCCAGATAACAATGTCGACACCAGGACCTGAACATCTATTTTTTTTTCTGTTTTTGATCAAGAATATCGATTGCTTTTATTGAAACCAAAATTTATGCAATTTTCCCGCCATTTTTCCCCGTCTTACGCAACGACGGAATTTCCTGTTCATTCCATCGAGCTATTGTATTTATGTAGTACGTCAAAAGAAATCTTTTTTTAGGCCTCTGTTTTGTTGAATCTCCTCATGGTCTTACCGTCGTCCTCTCTTGTTAAGTTGTTTAATCCTAACGGAGATCTGAGTAGATATATATGAGATATGGTGACGATGAAAACCAGACAATGTTACTAATAAATAATAAAAAAACAACAAATCCACGCAGCTTTGGCAAGATTTTTGATCTTGAAATCATGCACAGCCAATGTCATCAAAATGAAAGAAAAAGTAGAGTGGGGGGGGGGGAGAGGGGGAGTGTTTTGAGAATTTTTAACTCGGTGTGTTTCAGAAGAAAAAAAAAAGTTCAAGTAAGTTCACAGCATTATGGCAAATTTTTGACTCTCTGTGTTAGCTATAGTCAATCAATAATCGACACCAATTCAGAAAATGTCAAAATGTCACGCATCCAGGGGTGGAGGACAGGGAACGCCCCTGCATTATTTGAAGCCCCTCCCCCCGTCTTATTTCTATTTTGCCGCCTCCCTCATTCATATAGGAATCTGAACTGACTAGGGGCCTGTGTCAGGGCAGCACTTCATTTCTGGTCTTACATATATCTACCTTTAATAGTCGTTACGTGTTTAAATGTTAAACAATGCACCGTGCGAAGCAGAAAGCGGTCTAGGTAACAAATTACGATAATTGTTCTTTAACCCCTTCTTAACCCTTAACTTATCCCCTTCCCTCAGGACCCACTATTCACTTTTTTCTTTTTTTTTCTTTTGGCATATCGCTCATTACGACTTCCACTCAGGATCCATGTAAAATACCAGACGTAGCCGCGTTTGGGGATTTAATTCGAAAATTGGATTTGAGGTTTTTACACATTTATCAATGGACTATCTGTAAGCTAACTGAAACATACGTAACACGTTCCAAGCAAGATGTTTATTTGAAAAAGAAGATGACTGTCCTAGCTTATCCTTCCCTTCAGAAGTCCCGTCGGGCAGTCCCACCCTTACAGTAGGCTACGCATTATATGTGATTGGTGGGGTATAAAGATTTTACCTCATAATATAAAAAAGAAGAAGCGTACTACGCATCGAACCTACTTAATTCGAGAGTATGCCAGTTCAAAATTACAGTTTAATGATATCATAAAAGTTTTATAAGGATATGATGTCAAAGGTCAAAGGGGATAGGAACACTGACTAATCTTATCGACAGGAACAATGTGCAGGCTTTTCTTCTGAAGTTCACCCCAAAATATTTGCTGATCTTGCTAACATGAAACTTAACAGATATTACCGAATATCATAGAACCATAACCTACTAGAAGAATAGTTTTCAGTGATTTCTGAAGGTTTGAGCGAAAACTGTAACAGTAAGTCTATTAGCAATTGTATCGTTTGTACGGTCCGCAGATATTTTTTTTCCTCCTGAGCATGCGTGTTTGTAATTCCGAAAGGACTGGTCCTGTATAGATGTGATCATCATTTCTGCACCCGACTATCGCTGTTGAGTAAATTGCCAACTTGACCAATTGATATTGCATTTAGATAACTCGGGTTTGAGAGGGATTTTCCACCGACCCGGAATGTGACCAAAACTGTTAAACTTTGTTAAAAAATTGTTTCTTAATTATTTCCTTTGCAAATTTATAGATTGAAACTGCTAAAACGGGAGTTACAGTGTAGCAAATACGAGTTTATTGGTGTTTTTCTTTTTTTTCACAGTGTACTTTAGGCACCAAACCAGATGTGTTTGTACGGGTGACTGTCTTATCACTGTCCATTTGAAGCATGTTTTTGTATAAAAGGTATACTCTCTTATCTGGGTTTAGTAGCTGCACCTGCTCCTTATCTTAAAGTAATTGAATATTAAATTTAGAATTGGATTACAATCGCAATTGTGCCTATGTCGAACCATCGGCTGGCCTATGCTACCAAAAAAGGAGGGAAGACTGCTTTTTTTTGCGTGGATAGTCCATACTATAGATGTATTCTGGTCGTTGAATCACTGTTTTGGCGCCAACTTAATGCAGACCTACGGGCGCTACTGCAATGAAATCTGTAATCACTGAGTGTATAACCTTAAGTGACAAAAATGTGCAAATTCACATGGAGTTAATCTTTGTGAAAGCCTCCTCGAGTAAATACCTATGTTAGAAAATAAGGCTTAAAGCCATTCCGAGCAGCAGCATGAAAATTTTAGACGTCCACAGACTGACGGAGACGTTGATTGGCTAGTTCAAAGCCAGTCAGTTTCGCTGGATTACGACTTAATTTTAGAGATAGTAGACCTATTATTTTGTGATCGTTACACAACCGTCCATGTAGTATCCATAGCTACTAGCTCAATCTATCCTTTTTATGAATTATTTATCATCGTAAATTCCAATCTAGACAAACTAGACATATTTGCATGGTCTCATTGTCTAGTCCAAATGTTGAAAAAAAAAACTTGCTAGGCCCGAGAACTGTGGTATAGGATCCTCAACGTTATATCGTCGGTGGCTTCTGAGAAAACCATGCACTGAATGTTGCGTGTGTTTGTCACAGGGCTCATCCTATAGGCTAAGGGGTCCCACGACTATGAAACCGCTTTGTATCTGGGTACAGGAGGTATTGTCCGGATGTCATGTGGTCACATATTTTTCCTTTTTTGTGTGGGAAGAGGGTTCCGTGGGTTGGAACATAAATGTAAACATAAATATAACGAAGACGCATATACAAAAGGCTCCCATATCACGGTAAACGTGCCTTAAATACCAACAAATACCAATGATTGTACCTTCGCTTCAACAATCACAAGCACACAAGCATACGTCTTAAAGGTTACTCTGTAGCCGATCACTACACTCCACCGAGTCATACAATACAAGATTTCGCATGTTGCATATAATAAAAACCCAACTTTAAGGACGACGACCACTGGAAATCTTAGGAAATTAAACTCATACTAAGAATTAAAAGTCACGGGCAAAGTCACGGGCAGGGGCTCAACAAAGATCTAGGTACTTGAGCGAGTTTTACCAGGTCCAAGAATGAACGTCGAATTTTGTCATTTTTACTTAGATCTCTGAGGAAGAGGTAGCACCTCGTAATATTATAATTGTTTCATTTCATTTTGTTGGTATTTGAGGCACGTTTACCTTGATATGGGAGCATTTTGTACATGCGTCTTCGTTATATCTATTTATATATCGTTATATATATATATATATATATATATATATATATATATATATATATATATATATATATATATATATGTATAATCTTTATACATATAATCTTTATATATATAATCTTTATATAATCTATCTTTATATAATCTATCTTTATATAATCTATCTTTATTAAATATATATATATATAATCTTTATATAATCTATCTTTATATAATCTATCTTTATATAATCTCTATATAATCTATCTTTATATAATCTTTATATAATCTTAATATATTATCTTTAACCTACATTTAGATCGTGGAACTACAATTATCCACAGGATAGGAGGATGACACTCTACAGGTATTCTGTTTCAACGTCAATCAAGTCTCTGGGTTTCATATCGTCGAAACAATTATTGTTATACGTGTTAAATAGCTGAATAATTGCTTTCTCTGCATTAAAGGAAAAGCCGGACTTATACCAAAATCATCAAAACTTTAAATCTGAAACTTCAAACTTGTTCACAACATCCTTGTAATAACCGTCTGAAGGACTAACCGACTTAAACGGGACGCTCATTTTGGAAACATGATTTCAACTGGAATGGTATCTTTGTTAGTTGGCTAGGAAAAGTCCAGTACAAATTAATTCATGACGTACTTGCCATTCCTACACAGGATCGCTATTGTTGACACTTTTACCTGCACTCTTGCTGTGACTAGGAAGAAAAACCTGGACAGGTTTTTCTTAACAATGTAGATAGTGGGCGATATGTGATATAGAATGTATTGAGGAATCTGCCATTCAAAGGTTAAAAATTGAGTATGACAATGTGCGTTTCGGTTAAATTCTCTGACAAAAGTCCGAAGTGGTTCTTCCGGTAGTCTTGCAATCTTCTACGCAAAGCATTGTATATATACACTTGCATAATGACCATGAAACCTTTAAACAACGACGCCTCTTAGTGTGAAATAATTTTTCTTCTGAACGTTGAAATGTAAATATTGACGGAGAAAAAGTTTCACGAGGCTTAGAGAATGGTTGTGTCGTTAGAATTATCTGCCAGTATCGCATGTTATTTTATTTGTCGTTTTCACTTGGAGCTCATACATTCTTTGGATTATGCTACTGCAAACTTTGAAATGAAAATTGTAAAACAAAAACAACTTATAAACGGTGTTCCAACGCAATATGCGGCTTTAATCATAACTCCTGACAAGACCAAAAAAAACTGGACTGTACGTTACGTGCCATGCGAACAATCTACATAGATCTAAATCAAGAAGCAAACTTGAGTGTTTAATAAAAAAACAGCGATACCTTCCTTTTTTATCGCTACTTCTTCTTTTTCTTTTGCTATACCTTGAATTATTGTTCTTTGTGTTTTGTTATAATGAAATGGTTTTTTTTTGTTTTCCTTTTTTGTTCTGCAGCGAGAGAATGATCGCTCATTGTTTCGGACAATTAAACCGTTTTTTTTTATAACCATTAAGATATCATCATATTCATTTATTTTGATGTTTACAGATTGGGCTTTCATATTTCCATCTACCTTTTTATTATCATAATTCACCATTAAAAGTAAAAAATAAATAAAAGCGCTGGATGACTATTCGTGATGTTTGTAAACTTCCAGTTATTTGCCTCGTCAATTCAGGTTGATTAATCGAGGGTGTATGTTGATCTTCTCAAAGTAAATAACAAAACAAGGAAATACGAAAAGAAAGAAAATTATGAGAAGCAAATAAAAAGACAACCTTAATAGGCATTTATGACCGTCCTGGTAACCATATTAAAAACATGCACTTACAATGCAAGATCTTCAAAATTAGATCAAAATGGGAAAGATGATATGACAATTTTGGACAAATGCAGTTTTTTTTTGAATAACAAAATCTCTAAGTATTTTTGAATAACCATGCGAGAATAGAAAAATATAGGCTTTTAGAAATATGACATATGTAATGAAATAATTTGAAACGTTTCCATGCTCTACATCGGTGATAGCCTCAATGTTAGACTCCCAGGTTTTTTAAGACCGAGGAGGAAACGAGATGGAGTAGACAAGGAGAATAGCGTGGGGGTGGGAGAGCTACTTGATGTCAAACTGAATAGGTAAGTAAAATTAACTTGTTTACGTCCGGCAGAGTTACTTATCTCAGGTATGTTTCGCCTGAGAACAGTTCAGGTATGATATTAAAGGGAAATAGGGCGTTTAGAATATACCAACATGGCATATGAAGAAAATTGCTTCAATCATTGTTAAGCCATTCAGTCTAACCAATAAACATCTGCAAGAGCTTCATCTCCTCAAAACATGCATGTGATGAGTAACGGAAGCTGCATCAAATTTTTGATTTTTGAATTTTGAAAAGTTTGGGTGAACAAATTATTGTTGAAGAAACAAATAACTGAATTTCTCTCTGTGAGGAACTTATTTCTTGAAAAGAAGGCTACTCTCCTTCCTTATTTTGAATAATCTTTCATTCTACGTCCACAAACATTGGTTTTAAAAACATGGTTGTTTTCTGTAAGGCAAACGCCTTATTTCCCTATAAGTCACAACAGTCTACGAAACTGTCAGTAATAAAGGAATTGATACTCAGAGAGATGTGTGAAGCTGCTTATCCAGTTTGAACTTTTTCATAGTGAAACTACCTAAAACAATTATGGAAATTTTGCTACTCCCAACGACAAAAACGCAACACATACACACACGTACATGCACACATACGCAATAGCTATCAATGTATCTCGAAACCGTTATATTCCTGTTCAACTTGCTGAGGTAACTGATATCTATAACAGTATAACGCGAATGTTTCACATGATTCGACTGCTTGAAGGTATTTTTGTGTAAATTATGTCTCTATGAATTAGGTTTTCGATATATGTTACCTTACGCTCTGTGTTCAGTCCGTAGAAACAGAATTGTTGGGACGACATGAGGGGAATATTTTGCCCAGATCTGATTTGAACTATTACTAATAACGCTAAAATCGGTCAGTCTGTAGCCATTCAATGCAACAATCAGAAAATTAGTTGCGGTTTTCTTTTTTTTTTTCATCTCGTTTATTCCCCAAGCGGCTCAATTATATATGACAGGGAGCTTTATAATTGTTTCATTGACATTTTTCCTCCCGTTGTTAAGTTAATTGATAAAGAGCCCCGTGATAAAATGCATTATCGAACAACAATCGTGAAAGTACAGTTCTCGTTTCGCCTTGTTTTGTTTCTGTAAAATATAATACGGGTGCTGCACGTCGAGTAAAAATAGAAAAGAAAAGAAAAGAGAAACGAAATATGACATGCTATTGATATATACCTTAACTTGCAAACAGTTAAATGTGTGCATTACTACCTCACACATTTCATAGAACTACATCAAGAGAGGGAACGGCTGCTCATTATCTTTCTTCCCTCAAAATTTAAAGTTAGATATATAATTTAAAGTTAGATTCCAGGACCGTACGTATACATATGGCAACTTCCGGAAACAGCTATCTTGGGACGATAGCGCCTTACGTCAATTGGAACGGGTTCCGCTTCCCGCGTGAGTATAGTTAACACAATATTTCTCCTACATATATGTCTATGTTTAAATCACACACTCGTTAGTTAGATGTGAAAGGTCATGATACAGCACTAAACTACCTTATGTCAGTATATACGGAAAACTGAAAAAAATATTTAGCAGAAACAACTTACTAAGTATTCTTAAGTTATGACAAGTGAATTTAAGTTGATGGAAACAGCTGCCCACCTTAATAAGTCAATGAACGGTGTGCACTTATTATGTCAAGAATATCACGTTTCCCTTTACTGTATTGTTATTTAAACGACCTAGAGTAGAAATATCTTCAGGTCCTATGTTGAAAACCTCAAATCTGTGACGACTCGTAAACATAAATCCAAACAGTTACAAGTTATTCATTACCACAAAGGAAGACACAAAAATATGCTGCTAAGCATACTACTTTACCAAAATACAAGAAGCATGAAAAAGCAAAAGAAAAAAAAACCATCTCTTCTTATTTTAGGTTAGTTATAAAAAAAAAAACATCGATTGACGGAACTTCATAGGAATGACTGCCCGTTTGTTGTTAAATTAATAATTATATATATATATTGACATAACGACAATATTGTGAGAGCAACCGTATTACCATCCTTCTTACTCACCTCCGAGTGTGCTTCCCTCTTTTTTACAGGTGTTCGGAAGTATTCGCATAAAAACAGATCAAGTTGCAATGTAACATTTTATCATCGATACATATATTTTTTCATCTTTCTTAACCTTTTACTTTGTTCCAGCTTGTTGCTTTACTTTAATTTGATTTAAACAATTTACTTTCTGTTGTTACATCTTCATGTGAGATTAGCGTACACTCTGAATGAGTTTTACCCTCGAATGTTGAAATAAAATAAATTGCAAGTCACAAAAACAATCCAAAGCAATAACTTACGTATTACCCTGCTGAAGAAAATACCCCCGGTATTACACTAAAACAGATATAAATAACTAAATTGAACAAGTATTAACAAGCAAACAAACCGTCTCTAGTGTAGTACACTTTGGTTTTCCTGCATTTTAAATGTCGGTTGATTCCTCACACATTAATAAACTAGCAAACCCTCTCCTCGTTCCTATCCATGCATATTCATCACACCGATAGTAATCGTCAACCCCTACTACCAATCACCCTTCTATACCAATCACCCTACTCTATACCCCCGTTCCCGACCCCTATCTCTTTTTTTTTTTCATCACGCCTGGTCATAACGTCTCGAAACTCGATGAACTCTTAGAAGACTTTTTCTCCTGTAGATTTCATCAAATTTCGCGGTTCCTTTGATCATGAGAAAACAGACGAAGATTGCAACTAGAACTGTTGCCATGGTTACCTTGACTTCTGTCAACTAATTGAGTTGTGCACTGTGCAGAGAGAAAAAAAATTACTTTTGAAATGTCTATAGCCTAGATTTCCTTTCAGCAAAGGTGGAGGAATAGTTTATTCCCTGAAATGCGAAATACGCCAAATGACAGAAAGTGGCGAAATTTTCAATTTTGGAGGAAATCAACTACTCAAATCGTTATTTCAATTGGGGGGGGGGGAATGTCTTGATAGCTTTCTTCATTTACTATTTAGGTTAAGTTTTTTTTTGTAACTTTTATATCCGCAGTTTCCAGTCAATTGTCATTTCCTGATATCTCCTCCCTAGAATTCTCATCATGTTTAGTTCATTGCCAGGCGTGGAAAGAAGAGTCCTCCAAAGTGAAATTATTCATTTTGCTAAATGTCACATCGTCTCATTTTCGGATATTTTCAAGATGACTTTAGAAAAAAAAGAAAAGAAAATAGTACTGGCAACTGTACTCGAAGTTTTCTATTTTTTTTTTTTTGACATAATACAACAAGTAATACGCCTGGTTGAACACCGCTATATACAACCTTAGATATAAGCTCTAGGAATTAACCAATAAATGCCATTTGTGATCTTGGGACAATCAATCTTTTATTGTCTTCACGAGCTTATTATCTGCAATATTAATCACCGGAGACGTTTGAGCAGAGTTTGGTTTTGTCATTATTAGTGTTAATTTTGACTAAACACCCCAAGGTCTTAAAGGAATGCATCATTTAAAGATTCGAAGACTCGTATTAAAGTCAAGAAAACAAATTTTACGTTTTCCCCATACGATCCATCATAACAGTTTAACTCTGGTTTCTCCCAAGGATAAAGGCATTGGTATTGAACAATGAGGAAGAAGCAAGGAAAGAGTAAACTGAGAGGATGGGAGGGAAAAAATGAAGAGGAGAAACAGTTGTGCATGCAGCTAGGAGAATGTAGAGGGACGTCGGGAGTGGGATGACTAGAGTGGGATCGCTGGAGTGGGATGACTGGAGTGGGATGACTGGAGCAGAACTGTGAGAAACAAAGGTGACTGACGGACCTGAAGGGGGGTAGCGGTTATTGCTCAATTACTGGCCGCATGAAACCATTTGGCATGTAGAAGAAGATTGCAATATAGCTGGAGCAGCCGGAGATGGCTACAGTTGAAAGACTGGAGGAGGTGACTGGAGGTGTGTAACTCAGAAATCGACAAAATAAACGGAGGATCAACCCCAGTATTTTATTGTTTACAAGTTCTGTGATAACAATGAGATGTTATCTTAAATCCCTTTACTACACTTGTTCTCCTTTGAAATCCTCCGTTTCTAAGAAGTATTAAAGTTGTCTCATTCTGATAGGGGGGGGGGGGGGAATTCTGCAGTCCGGAGTATTCAACAATTTTCCTCAAAATCAGTCTATCCTCCGCAGAGAAGCTTGTGGTTTGAAACAAGAGACAATGATAAATATATAAAAAAGTAAAAAATAAAAAAAAATTCACATGAGCGTATAGTATGTAGATAGAGCAGCTACAATTAATAAATTGGGCAGAATATAAAAATAAAAGAAAGTACACAGAAGAGATAGAATTATATAGTATACATAGAATCGTTAGAATTAGAGAGAATGGATGGAATCCCAGAATATTAAGACAGAATAGACGTCAATCATCACTCAGAATGTTTTTAGCTTATCTTGAGACGATTGGATTATCGTTGGCATTCGGAGTATCAAAATCCGAGCGACCATCAGATTATGATGATAGAATCGAGATCCTCTGCCGCGACTTGGCCAGTTTCAACTCTCGAAAGAGACGTAAGATGCAGTACATCAACACAGCGTACGAAGAAAATAGCTTTAATCATCGTTAACTTATACCATTCAGTCTCACCGATAAACATTAGAAATAGATTCATCTACCCAAAAACTTACGAAAGATGCATCTTTGGAAATGTTGACAGTTTGGGTGAACAAATTATTCTTGAGCGACAAATTAGTGAATCTCTATCTGCGAGAACCTTGTTACTTGAAGAGTCCTTTCTTGGAATGGCTATCATTCTTTGCCGACAAATTTTTGTTTTAAAAACATGTTTGCTTTTTCAGTAAAACTAATGTCTTATTTCCCATTTAAAATATACTTTGTTCAAAATCCTAGGCTCTGACGCTGTCTCCGATCACAACTCGACTCCCCACCCTAATCCATCCCCACCCAAATACCACCCACCACCTACCCCTCCCCCTTTTTCTGCAAAGAATTCTGAAATAACTGCAACAACGTGAAACTCCTTTTCGTAAAATATAACACTTTAAAAGTGAAAATGAAGTTTGGCCTCAAAGTATGAGCAATGATTATTTTGGACTATTTCTTCAACGCTTCCTTGAACGGCGCATTAGCAATCTCACCCATGAAGAAATTTAGAAAACATCAAGGCCGCCGTTATTAACATTTATGTCCTTTTCTACAATTTCAGAATGGCTACTTAAGCACAATTGTCTTGGCATTGCCCTTTTCTGAAGCCACATGGAACACATGAGGTGACTTGCTCTTTCTCCGATGACGAGTTAAGATCAACTCGTCCCTACCGAGTCTACGGTTGACCTTCAACGTTGCTCAGAGAGCGTAACGTTTTATTAATCCAGCCAAAGGCGAGACCTCAGTTTCAACGCGGAGAGTGCGCATGGAGGAATTCTTACCACGTGACGAAGATCTCCGGACGGTACAACCATCCGATACGGCACGTTAGTACAAAGAGCAATTGATAAGTTTACAAACCAAGATACTTACCTGCGGTACTCACTGACAGGTGACTATGTTCTGACTAAGAAGATTGATAGGGTTGTCTCAGAAGAAGAAATAAAAAGCAAAGAGGGAGAGCAGCCTCATCAAGTAGAATTGGAGTTTTAAAACCTGTTTTCCACATATGACAAGCAAGGACGGTGCAATACCTAGGACCAGGGATTTTTTATTCGACAAACTGCAACTCCCTGTTGGAAAATACCTTCCCATTCCAATGATCAACAGGTATGCATGTGTTATGACGTCACGATTAGAACTGAATTGGAGCTCATGAATTCCTGATCCATATAAGATGAATATGGACGGACCCTGGAACAAACAAATATGCACCTTATCCTCGTATTTTGTCCCCCCACCCCTCCCGTTGTAATTAACTTTTCCTACAGGATGCAATATGAAGTGATAACCAGACACACTGTCAGGGTAAGGATTGGCCCTCTCGAGAAAGCATTCATATGTATGATATCATTTAAAGAATGCGTATTGTCATGTCTCGTCTCCTGATGTGTCTGTAACTCTATCACACTGAGTTCATTGAAACCAGTCTTGCTAGAAACCGCCTCCGAAATGCTCCTCCTGAAAGAAGTGCAAACGGGGATGCTGAAGGCCGGCAAGAGTCTTATTGTTCAATGTACTATGCACCCCTTCCCCCCCCCCCCCCCCCATTCCGCTGTCGATGAGTTACCATTAGCTCATCCACACTGGCACAAGCGTAGCCCTTTGTCCTCCCCTCTGTTTTGCTCCTTCTCTACGTTGAGAGAATCAGTTGTGCTGTGGCCGAGTGAGGAAGGAGGCAGCGTTAGGAGCGAGGAAGGTTAGCAACCGTATTAGGCTCGGAGTTCGATCCCTGGCCAGGTCAAAGTTAAGATGGGTACTAAAATTATTTTAGCAGATAGGCACCCGACGTGACTAAACCTTTAACTTAAGGAAGAACTTCTCAACAATAAAAGTAAACTTAGGGGAGAATTTATAACAAGTATTACTAATTGACTTCGTAAATGTCCTAAATCTCCATTGTTTGTACCTTCTTCTATATTGTATTGTTTGTTTGCTTTTTGCGGGGGATTAATTTGCGTAGGATTAATTTCTGTATCGTCACTCGCTGTAATGCAGTTCCTCTAATTATCTTGTGCCCTTTACTATGTTTGTATAGGCTATGCATAACTGCATTATTTAATTGAGCATGTTTACTTTGTAAAACATAAAATAAATGTGAAATCGAGATATAAGCCACAATTGTTCTCCACACCTGTGTGGTTGCTTATGCATCTAAAGAATTGCCCTTAAAGACCTGAATTACAGTCATACAACAGGGGGGGGGGGGGATATGACGTAATTATTACAAAAAAAATCGCAGTTATGATGCAAGGGGACTGTGCAGTAGATAATAATGTTATTCGAAATGTTCTGTTTAATTCCAAACGACTGATTACCATAATCTACGCCTTACTGATCTATACTCTTTACCTTACCAAACCATTTTTTGCACATTTCATCACTTGCTGACTGTTGCTATGAAGTTATCATATTGGATCGACGTGCGTATTAATCGGCAACCTGACGTGTTTCTGCGTCTTAAATGTGGTTCCTTTGACTAAGGTAATGATAGACTGGGGTAGAAAGTGAAATTAGTTTGACTAGACAGCTCCACCAGTGGTTAACATCAATTATCAGATCTCTTGTCAACGGTTTCCTTATAAATTAACTTGCCAAAAAAAAGGAGATGGTACCCACTGCCAATGTAAGAAAAGTACTACGAGGTAATCATAGGACAGAATGTCTCACATTGCCACAGACACTCATGTGTGCTATGTGCTCACGATTACGATCAAGCTCGACGCTGCAGTGATTAGCAGCAGAACGAGATTAAAGGTAGACTTTAATTAAAGTGAAATGACCTTCAGTGAATTGCGTTATAAAAGAAACCTACACGGGGGAGTTCAGCCATGGAGCTACCGTGATGGCTCCATGGTTCAGCTAAGTCTGGACAGGACGGACGACAATAATTTGCAGGTAACGAAGAAGAAGAGGGCGTGCCTCATACGAACCTTGGAAGCACGGCGCGGCTTCGAAGTAGCAAACCGTGGAAGACGATACGGCGGAGTAAAATCAGAGGTATTCGCCCCTGCTACATGAAAAAAAAAATCGATGTATGAACAAAAGTGACAAAATACAGCCTGCGAAGAGGATGACAATATATGCTGATTGCTGATCACAACTTCAAAAGAGCTCCCTGAGTTGATATCGTTTTATTTTGTGACTCAGTTTGGAGGACACCATCGCGTGCAAATGTGCGTTATTAGCCTCGTTAGTCATACATCTATTCCTACAGTTACTGAAAATGCTCAAAAATTGCCGTTTTTTTTTTTAATTTTAAGTTAAGAAGGGGCGTCCCTTTTGAATAGGGGTGCCTGTGGATTAATACCTTATGGTATAAAGTGTCTGGTCATAGACTTGCGACAAGTCATTTTAATCCTTAATTACGTTACCGTGTCATTGTTTCTTCAGTCGCGCGTCAGGTGGTGATTATTTCTTAGTTTGGCCACCTACCATCAACATATGAGTAATACTCAACAGGTGTGACGAAATATCATGAATCAACTCAATGAGCAACTTTAACATGTCACCCATAATTTTCAAGAAGTGTTCCCCCGTACTGCATACCTGAACAGGTCGTGAATGTATCCCCATTTATGGAGAACAAGGGCGTGGCTTGTACGCAGTCGTGGTTCTTTTTGTGTGATCAACAGACAGGACATGAGAACTGAGATGACGGCACCAGCTGGTTGCTATTTTCACCTCAGTTAGTTGGGTCATCCGTGTCATTAAATAATTAACGGTCTCCGGCCCACCCCCCCCCCCCCCACACACACACACCCACCCGAAAGAAAAAGCAACACACACTACCATGCACACATGCGAAAACACACATGCGAAAACACACAATTGTCACTGATACAACTGAACCTAGCTGAGTTTTACTCTTTCGTTCAGTTATTCGTGATTTCTTCTTATCCTCTATTCGACATGACTGGAGATTTATTCCTGAAATTCTAGAGACGTAATCAATATATGACGATATGGAGTAATATTTTAACTTATAGTGATTTACGACATGGCGTATATAAATTCACTTTGCGCCACTGTTTGGAATAAAAAGGAAAGCTCGTTGTATGTGCAATGAGAAATGTAGTAAAAAATAGCTTAATTAAACGGAGACACGCCGGCCGGCAATGATCAGACAAAAGGTACACATAGCACACCATCACCATCCTCTGCCATTGACTTACACACTAAAGTATAGACCTTGGGGAGCCCCCCCCCCCCCCCTGATTCATATACAAGGTATACGATTGCAAGCATCCCCTACCCGTAATACCACAGCTGGCTACCTGGCCCGTAACAGAAACCTACTCTTGCTTGTATAGTCTCCCTCTGCATGAGACCCGAAGATGACGAAGATGGGGGAAAACTCTCACTGCTCGTTTATAGCTTGCAAATTTAAAATCTCGTAATCAATGGGAAATTATAATTTTATCGTCTTTTACAGGTTTTAAATATTGATAACTCTCAAATATGTGATAATGTTGTTTGTTTGTTTGTTTTTTGTTTGTTTGTTTGTTTGTTTTTTTTTTTGGTAAAAACATCGGCAGTTCTGTCCATTTTCTTTCATACTCTAAGTGGCATGATCTACATTTACAACTCAGTCGTTTGGAGAAATACTGCACGAAACGAGCACTTGTCTTGACTATAGTCTTCTCATACAATAGCCTAGATTTTTCTTTGAAATTTCCAAGACAGAATAAAACAAGAAAAAGCTTCAACGTACAGAGGAGGAGAAAAATATATTGCCCCTCCCTCACCCTCTCCCACATACGACCCATCTCCTGCTCCCCCTTTAGGTATCCTTATTGTTTTTCTATTGGTGTTATATGTATTGATAGCAATCTGGCTATCATGTACCCTCGTGCAGATTCAAGCTGCCAACATGGAGTTACTGTTTTCAAAACGTTGTTGTGGCCACGAAAATGGACCAACACTGCATGGTGATCCAATGGGCTTTGATACCGGAATGTCTACTATAGTGCCAGTCCAAGGGAAAAGTACTAATTCGTTATCACAAATTAATAATTTGTAGTGACGACTTAATATTTTTTATTACAAATGAATTTGGTATCACGAGGTAATAATTTGTAAAGTTAATAAGCTTTCTTTTTACAAATTAACTGCAATAAAAAAATTTAATGATATTGTTATTCAAAGAAAATAATTTGTAATAACAAGTTAATAATTTGTGACAAAAATTAATCACTTGAATAGCCTTTCGTACAGTAAACGCAGTAAACAGTAAACATCAATTAATATGAGAACTCCCTCATAATTCTGTTATAAACAAATAGGTACATTTTATAAATATTACCATGAAGTAAAAGAGAAAAAAATCTTACATAGTCATTCCTCTTCCTAAGATGAATTAATGATGTATTCACCACCCCCTCCTCAGTTATATTGGCACAAAAACATGGAATGACCTGTCAATGGAAGAAAAAGATTGTAAAACCCTAAATTCCTTCAAAGAAACGAGTCAAAGTATACCTCACGATGAACTACCATTAAGTCTGAAACTCTCTTTGCTTCTTTCTTTCCTTTGATTGTTTTCTCTTTTTTGTATTTTCTTTTTCCCCTATTTACTCGTATTTTCGTAACTTTCTTAGTTTCTTTGTACAGGGGTGGCAACGTAAATAAGCTCTTTGTGAGCTTCTTGTTATCACCCCTCAATCTCCTTCAGTTCTGTATACATACTTCATGTATGCTGTATTATACTGTCAATTTGAGCCTGAAATAAAGTTATAGAAACTGAAATAGGGAGAGCAATGATCATAATGAAGTGTCATGTGATGAGAACCCGCCAATCGTGACATTCAACAGGCTGTACTTAGAATCGATCTATCCTGAGCAGGTCGATTGATAAGGAAATATTTTAAGTAACTGCTCATAACAAACGAATTTTCTCTGTATCATCACACTTTTTTTTTCTTAATGTTAACGTATAAGCAACGGAAGTTTCGACCCACAACCCTCTTTTAATTTCAAGTATATGCGTTAATCAATGAGCCATTTTTTTTTTAAACGAAAATTGCTTTATCCTACTTTTTGGAGATAAATTTAACACCTTAATAAAAGCACCCTTCATTCATCAACAAGCGATTGTCAGAGGATGAACCGATACAAAGTAACGACATCAATTAGGTAAGGAAGAAAACAGATTATAAGCCAACTAAGAGAAAACTTGAAAAAAAAAAAAAAAAAGTTGAAATTTTTATTTTTACCTTCCCTTTCATCCAGACAAAAGGATCATTTTAATACGTGAAAGTTTGTTCTTTGATTTTGGCAGAAATCGTCGGAGCGAGAATGGAGAGAAAGAATACAACCACACATCAGCGAGGACTCCATGTGTCTATTAGTAATCATATTCTGTCAGCTAACGACTTATTTGTTCCACGCCGGTGAGATTAAATAGCCCATGCTAAAACAAGACGGTTAACCTTTCCAAACAAGTTCTCTTTCTAAGCTGTGATGGAAAGTATTACTAACTCAGCGGTAACCGTGGTGGCATGGCACTTAACGACATGAATGTACAGATATGAGATGGAGAGGAGGGGAGTAAGTTTCACGGTCGGCTGCGTGAGATCGCGAGCACTTACATGGCCAGTGCGATCCGTTCCCTCGGTTAGCCGCGGGCGCGGTGTAACATGCGGTCGCCTGGCAGGGTTGTTTAACTGGTGGTGTTGCGTTCCTCAATGTTTACTTATCCGTCAAATTTGACGGGCTCTTTAAGCCGAGTCTAAGAAATAATAAGAATCTCTCTCATGCGTCCAATTGGGCGTGAATTCTGGGTGTTTGTGCGGTTATTAGCATGGGAATGAGCCCCTACGTATGTAGTCAACAGTTTTTACGTTATTAGCTGCTTGGCTTGGTTTGTGTTCCCGAACGAGGAAAGACCTAACGCAAACGTTTAATATCCACATCCAAATATATATATGAAAAAAGTCGGATCTCATAAAATAAAATAAAAACTTTGTACTATCTAGCGAAACCAGTTGCGGCGCTTATAGTAACATGTTGAAAATTGGGCTGGGAAAAAAGTTCAGCGAACTTATGGATGAATTACAAAAAAAAAAGAAGTTGTGGTAATATTTTGAATTTTTACGATGTGTTGAAATGTATGCTCATCAAGGCGTAAAATTAGAAGATCACATATATTTCTGTTTTAAACGTGACGTTTGACAAGTTGACTTAAACGGTTTCTGTCTTTGATAAAAAGAAAAAGTCCTATGCGTAATTTAGGCATTCCTATGCAAATGTAATTATTTTTTATTACGTGTATGTAGCCCAATAAAACTGGCGTCCGACTGTTGTCATAAAGAAAGGTAATAAAGATTTTCGATCGCTTGACATTTCGGCAAATTGAGTAACTCCTTTGTGAGATGGAAATTTAAATATGGCATTGAACTTTCTTGTTTGAGGTAGGTTTGATAACTTTTCTATAACAGGTTAAATGAAAATCTCTTTGTTGAATTGTGAGAGTAGGCGAAGCAGCTGGTATTTAATAAGTTATGCAATACCTCGTAAGTTATGCAATATATATATATATATATATATATATATATATATATATATATATATATAAACGTATATATCTTAATTGATGACAGATATATTTTCAGGACGATTTTCAAGTTTTGCTTTACAAATTCTCTTCCCCACCAACTAAGATGATGTAGTGAGATCTCTCCGTTCACGTCGAAGATTAAGGTGAGTGTTGACTAATGACAAAGGTTGGATTTCATGTAATGTTTTTGTTACTCTCACCCCATCCTCTCGGTCCCCTAATGCCTCCCCCCACCTTCCCCCGAAGACCCTCTCCGCTCTTCTCTCTGCTCTCTCCACATCTCTCTTTTCTCTAAGTTTTAGGCAAGTTTGTAATATCTGAGAAAAATTATGGGAAATGATTTAGTTACTTAATAAAAGTTTATATTTGCGAAGTTGCGCTCATCACCACTTTGGTGGTCGAGTTTTCTGCGATCTCGTCATGGTAAGACAGCAAGCTCAGTCTATTCAGTTGTATAGCCAAAATTTTACATGTAGGTCTCGTTCATGACGTTTTGTAATCATGTAATCAATTATGCCCCGCCCCCTCTGACCGAAAGAAAATTCAGGCAGACACTATAGCCCGAGAACATGAACATGACTTATGATGGATCGTCTATCTCTCTATTGGATAAATATAGTTTACTCAATAAGATTGGTGTTTGTCGTTCTTGACACTTTTTCTTGCAAGCCGTCGTCACAATTTATGGCAAAAGAAACAAAACAATACACAGATAAACACAGTTTATCAGAATAGAGAGTTTACACTTAACATGGTTTTTCAATTCACTGTCTTTTTCTTTGAACATAGCGATTTTGGGGGGCGAAAAACATACGTGTACAGCAAGGAAGAAAACGGAGTTTTATCGTTGAAAATAGAAGTTTTTTTTTTTTTTGTTCGAACTATCGCACAGTTATGCTGGCAATAATGTAATCCATTTCCATCAAAGACAACAGACATATTAACAAGTCTGAGATTGGAGGAAAATAACTGGTCTCGCCTTCCACCCACCCCCATCCCCTCTTTAACCGCACTGCCATTCATTCCGGCAGTCTCACCCCCTAACTACGAACTCGTGGACACGCATCGGTTCAAGAGGTTACCACTTAAAAAGTCACATAATGGATTCTTTGGTGATATCGAAAAAAAACCAAAGTATTTTACATCCACAGATGTCTACCAATTAGCGAAGGAACAATGCATAACCATAGGCGAAAGGAAATCGATCAAATCAAAGATAATTAAAACGGTATTGCAATTACAATGCTTATTAAAATACTTTGTGCCGAACAGGGAAAAAGCGCATTAAATTTTCCTTTCGCAAAGACATAAGAACATATTTCAGTAATAGGTTTCGGTTTGATGAGAGGGATAAATCTTAGATGTATCGATTTGTATGTTTAACATTACCGTGAGAAGTTTTTAATTTACCACAGCAGAACGAGAAACAAACGGGAGCATGTTTTACATTGTGTGTAGGAATGGAAATTTTAGATAACATATAGGCTTAAGTTATAAGAGGTTCGTTAACATAAGATCACAAAGAAGTACCAAAACGTTGAAGGACTTTCTTTGTGCAATAAAGGGATGTACAGATTCCGATAACCATAGGCGCACCGGAACACTTTTGTTTCAAGGGGACAAAGTAACTTTTGCAATGTCTAAGTTCCCGAATCTACGATGCAGGATAGAAGACGTGAAGATGGATATAGTCAATTGTAACAGTAGCATTAACATACTACTCTCTCGTACGAGTGAATTTGTGATTATTATTACTATAACTATTATTATTATTATTTTTATTATTATTATTATAACTATTATTATAAGTAGTATTATTATTAGTATTATTATATTATTATGATTATTATTATTAGTAGTAGTAGTAATAGTAGTAGTTTTATTAGTATTAGTAGTAGCAGTACTATTATTAGTATTATTATTATTTAAATTAGGCCTATCTGTCGCGGAAACCATTCACGGGGAAACCGAGCTGGGGGAGCCCTTTTACTCCCGACCATAAGCGATTATTGAGTCACAATCTAAATGACAGACATCTCATTCTCTAAAATTGAATTGACCAATTAGGTTCGTCTGTTTTACAAATGGAACAGTCCTTTGTTTTTCATTCTTTTTATAGACAAGTTTGGAGTTTGTAAGTCATTCTGACTTTGAATGTGGCAAGTCTGGAATTGTCCCATCACCAATAACTAACTTTCTAATACAGTCTACTAACATTCAAAAGCACGTTTTATGACTTAAAGACCAAGTCATACACATCTAGAAAATGGCTAGCTTCACTCACAAGTTGCAAAGTAAAATCCTGAATCACAATCTATTGGAATTGCATTTATTCATATAACTATTTTAAAGAAGACGAGACATGCTGTGAAAATAAAACATTGTGGGCACAGGGTCTGTAAAATTCTCAATTGCCCTTGAAATGAAGGGTACCGTAAATCAACGAAGTCAATGAAGGTGTATTTTCAACGTTTTCATTGAGTGCTTCCTTCAATACTCGAAAATGTGTTTGTTTTTTTTTTCATGTGCCTTACTTGAAATATACCCGATGTCCCATGTATCCTCATGATAACCCCCCCCCCCCCCCCTTTACTATCGCCACCTGTATTTTTCAGGAGTTGAGGAAAGCAATGTCCAAGTTTTCTTTCTTTTACGCTGTCAACATTTCCGACAATAATTTAAGGCATGCGGTGATAATATCGAGTATGCAATTCATAACTACCACACACTTGACATACGGTATATGTCAGAACATCGAAAATATCATATAGGCCTATTTACAACATATGGCTATTATCGCTGGTGCTGTGGGTAAACGACGTCACTTAAAGTGGTTACGTGAGTAGACAAAACGTAAAAACATTAAACTTTCATGTCCAAAACTCTGACATTTTTAGTATTCCTGTTCATTGCACCGTTCAGACAATTTGGGGTAAATGAATAAGTTTCAAGTGAAGAATTCTGCCACACAATGTCAAATTCTTCTGACGTAACTACAAAAAAATTCCAAATGCGATCATTGACCATAGTGGTTGAGAGTTTTCATTCACCTTAAATCGTGGTTTCTTGGCACAAATGAATTGCAAGCACCTAGTCCTTACAGAATTTTCATAATGTGCTAAATCATGTCTGGAGAAGACCTTTTCTACATGATATAACATGACGTGATAGACAGATAAACCGCAATGATAAGGGTAGGTACTTCTCGAGAAGGGATAAACATGTATGATATCATGTGAGGATTGGCTAATTGGCCGTATGCCACTAATGAATATTCAGTTTGGTCCAAACAGCTGATTACTGACGTAATGAGGGGATTAGTTTGTAGGTCAGTTGTAAATGCGTTGCTTCCTTTCACCAAATTCTGTATTACAATTCTTGACACCGAGAAAGGACACAACAGTGAAACCTGTCTTGCGTATTCATTATGTAGAAGTTTATAATGAGAACTTTTAATTTTCAAATATGATTTATGTTTTTCGTTGTTGTCGTTGTTTTTACGCCTTTTTGGTTGCTTTTCAAAGCGGTTACATGCCGTTTTTATCATTGGAAGACGTATTCTGACCATGAACGACCTCTCGTGTACATTTAAAAATAAAGAAAAAGTTCAAACCAAACATGATCTTATCCTTCTGGGTTTCCCGTACACATGTAATCACTTTAAAACAAACAATAGGACGTCTTTACCAAATCACTCACCCAACGTTTGACTCGGATATACCACCATATTAAAGTTTAAAAAAGAACAGATGGCTCTAAATAATGATATCTAAAACGGAAGTCAACCACTCCTTCTAAGAAGTGGGCATAACTGGTGTAGTAGGTTCAAGAATAGCCTAGTAGCTGCAGACAGGCAGGGCGGCTATCCCATACCGGGGTTGTTACCACAGTAGCAACGACCACTGCTGGGTGGAGAAACAAAACTGCATAGACCAGGTTACTCACAGGGGTAATCAGGGTAAATGGTAAGATTTTCTTCTTTTTTTTTTTCTTTTTCAAACATTTTTGTTAAAATGTGACAACTGTATGATCACGAACTCAATGTAAACGTTATCTTATAGGTCGTATGGGTTATAGGTTAATTCGAGATATGCTACGTGACGGTAACTGCTTACCAAAGGAAAAGACATGATAAGTCAATTGGTCAAATAATAAAGGTATATAAGTGTAAGGTATATGAGGTACCAGTGTAACGGACAGTAAAATATGCGCATATATGCTTGACGAGAAAAATCAACGAATGCGACTTTCATCTTTAAAATCTCTCCCCCCCCCCCCCCCCACATTGTTCCTTTTTGACATTAGATAGGCATACTCGTGTTTGTTTCACAAGGATATCGGAGGTTGTGACAGAAATAGGTAAGGTGCATGAGAGATACATCAGATATTTTATCAAAGAGTGACAATTTGCTGGTTCTAAGTCTTTCTGGAAAAGAATAATAATGTATATCGCCTTCGATGATGATGATGATGATGATGATGATGATGATGATGATGATGATGATGATGATGATGATGATGATGGTGATGATGATGATGATGACGATGATGATGATGATGATGATAGTAATGATGATGATGATAATGGTGATGATGATGGTGATGATGGTGGTGATGATGATGATGAAATAAGATTTTGGTATTGCTTACTTTTGACTTGTCTAAATCTTGTACTTTGTCAGATAAGTTTGCAATATTTTTTTTAGTCGAACTACGCCTATACTTGCTTGCCTGGCCTTTCGATGGTGTTGATTTCTTTAGTTCCCAAATATAATTGCTAACTTCAGTTGTGTTTTTCTTCTTTTCATTGTGGAATGAGCTTTTGTGATTGTTGGCTTAATATACTAGTTAGGATTTCTACCACACAAGTGAGAATTGTTTTTTTTTTTTTTGTATTTTTGTATTCTGTACATGACTGTCGCACTCTTCGGCACTGGAGTATCCCTTTTCAAGATGTATAAATGTGCTTGACGTCACATATACTGCTGTTGCCCGGTGCTTGGAGTTGATGTCGATACGTTTGCGAGGATTTTGAATGGCACTGCCATATGACAATGCTTGTAATTGGCGTAACAAGTCTAGTTTCACATCCAGTGGTTACGGAAACAGTTACTTCGTTTGATTTTTTTTTCTACGCTACATTGCACTTTTTATAGTATGCATATGTATCGGTGCTAAAGTTTAAAGTGTCGTCTGGTCGCGAATTTTCAAAATCCGAATTTAATCGTCAATTATTCCCTCGTTAATAATCATTTGTGTCACATTGCGATTATCTTAGTTTAAACATTATCCTAAGTAAGTGATGGAAACTTGACATCTTTCTGAAACGGTAGTGAATATCACGACTCAACTGAATGGGCCCCTTTAAAACAATAAGTCAGTCTGCGTTGAAGAGTATACGCAAGTATTACACAACCGAGGTCGAAGTAGTCCGTGTAGTCGTTTTTAGGACGATGGCGGAAAACAATTTACAGATGTACATTAGGTCAATCAGTTTACGTCACGACGATGAGTCTATAAGTTTGTTATTAAAAGTAGTCTCGGGACCCCGCACTTCCATTCCAGGAACTAAACCACTGCAACGACTCCCACAAAACAATTTTAAGTGCGTCGTATTTAAGACCAACATTAAGACATAAAGATCACATCAATTGGTTATTGAGTTACTCGACAGACAAGAGGGGCCAAAAATCAACATTTCTCATTATATTAATAATTTGCGAATATGAGGTTCTTTTTTCAATCATTTTGAGGTTATTAAACCCGTCATTCTTGTTTTTAACTTTTTTGTTTACAAGTGATATTGAGTATTACAACTGATGAAGTGGTGTAATTAGAAGCATCCGGGTGAACAAATGGTCCGTAACGTGTATTAATTCACTCGTACCTAACGCTCACAGATATAGAAACAAAACGTCATGGCCAATTAGCGCTAGAGCAATCAACTACCCTATTATGCTAGGTCAATATTACATAGTAGACCGAGTCACCATACAGTTCTTGCTAGGTTCTTATCGGTCACCGTAGTTTTTGGAGTAAGTACTTTTGCAGTTAAGTGCAATTTGACTGTAATCGACCTTTCGTCTTATATATAACATATATTTTTACACCTTAAAGAGGCTCATTGAGTTGTTTTGTGAAATTCACTCAATTTTTCTAAACCGGTCAAGTTTCCTTCGCATACTAATGACAAACAGTCAAACTAAAAGGATCCCAAAGTTTTACGTACGTTGGAACATTAATGAGTGAGTAACCAACGATTAAATTTGGTTTTTGAAACTTTGTGACCAGACATTTTCACATTAGTACATTCACATGCACACAATCAGAGCAAGTAACGGTCAAAAATTCAAAAAAATTGACAGTTTTCATATAACTATTGGATGTGACACTTGATTAATTATGCTGATTGTGAGTATTGTCGTGTGTTTGTATACTTCAAAATCACCGCAATCTTTACTGATATCAACTCAATGAGCCCCTTTAAGGAGTTGCGTGACAAGCATGGATTCATAAAGGGTTCAACAACGATGTACCTGATGTAAACTCCGAACAAATGTTCAGATATGTCCCTACTGGTGTACGAGTGTACGCAACAAAAAAGTAAAATCATTAAAATTTCATGTCCAAAAGATTAGAACGTACTGTAATTGCACCATAGAATTCTTCCGTGTGATTTCAAATTCCTTTTCAGGCAACGACCAAAAGTTACGATGATATTTAGTTGAGAGTTGCCAAAACTTTCCATTTAACTTAAATGTCCGCCGTGTTGGAAGTATACACGAAATGAATATTCATTTGCCTAAACAGCTGATCGTAATCATGGTGATAGTATGCAAGGATGGTTCTTCTTTGCACTAAATATTTCAGTTCCTTTTATCGATCAAATAGCTTCCACTTCAGTTTCAGTTTATTGTTTCCAAATCATAATTATGAAAAGACACAAAATGACAACAATGACAAGACTGAGGGGGAGGACTGAAAGAACAAAAGCTTGTACAAGAAGTCAAGTGGAAGCTTAGCAGATCAGAGAGGCTCATTTGATTTGTGTCAGGAAATTCAAGTAGTTTTGATAAACCTGTCAACTTTCTGTCACATTTTTATAACAAATAGTCAAACTATGAGGATGCCCAGGTGTCACATGCAGAGAAACAACAATGAGTACTGAGTGTTTCAATTAGGTTTTTGAAACTTTGTGACCAGACGCTATTCACAACAGTATTAATTCATAGGTACACAGCTGCGGTGTTCATGCCAGGGTCAAACATTCATAATTTTCCCAGTTCTCATAACTATTGAATGTGAGACTTCACAACCTATGCTAATTATAAGCATTTTCATGTGTTTGTAGCCTTCATATTTCACATAAACCTATCAATATCAACTCAATGAGTCCCTTTAAGACAAGACGATAAAAACCGAAACTAATACAGAAAAAAAGAAATCACACACACACACACACACAAAATAGAAGTACTAACAAACAACTTAGAGCTTAGACTTGAGTACTATGTTTTCGATACATCAGAGAGACCCCATTGTGCAATATTTTACTATGTAGGGGGCTGTCGTCTTAATAAGACCCGTTAATATTCAGATGCGAATTCTGTGTTTTACTATTTTATGCCTTTTAAAGCTGGAATATGAGTTGCAAATTTGTCAGTGAAACTAAATTCCACTGAATGTGTCGTAGCACTACAAAAAGAAAACAACAACATTGTTTAAGTTCGATTTGCTTCCATGAATGTTCTCATCCATTCTCATTGGTCTCTTTGATTTCAAATAATGGAAATTGACTGCTATGCTGTCTGGGAGAGTTTGAATTTTGTATTTTTTCTAAGTGGAAAGTAAACTCCACTCTTGTAATGAGTGATCGCATTTATGACTTCAAAGGTTAGATTACCCTGTCTATGTGAAAAGTTCAAGCAGCGAATAGTACAGAAATTGAGGACAATGACAAACCGGAAACTGCTAGTTGAAAACGACGCCTGTCACTTTGTATAGTGAGAGGTGGAGGCACATGGTCACGTGTGGGAATGTGGTGTAGTGAGGTTTCACTTTCACTCTCTTGCCACCCCGCTTGGTAACATTCTACGATTTAAATAATTGAACATCGTTTCACCGATTATGATTCTTCCGCAGATGTAAAATGGCGCGCATTTTCGCCATTTCCGATCTCCACGTCGACAGTCTAGAGAACATGTACTTTGTGGAGAGGCTCTCCTTCGACAAGTACCAAAACGACGTGCTTCTGTTGGCTGGTGACGTCACACACGATTTTTATAAGTTGAAGTCGACCCTGCTACTGCTCAAGAAAAAATTCAAAGAGGTCGTTTTTGTACCTGGTAGGTATTTGTGCCTTTTTCACTGTAGACTTATGAAATATCGGAAACATAAATAATATACCATCAGCACTTCCGACATTTTATCGTCAAGATTTCTTAAGAGGGTTCATTCTGTGAATCCACCAGCAATATGAAGTTAATTTCAAAAGTGTATTTGTTTTTATTATCTTTATTACTTCCTTTTTGTGGGTTGCTGTCGCCCTTTGGACTTTAACTTATGTGTCAGAGAGAGAAGAAAAAAAAGCAGAACTTCACCACAGAGTTTGCCAAAAGCACTTTAGAAGGACAAAATAATTATCTGATTCACTGGTTTAAGTATTCAAACGCTTGTAGATGGGATGAAGGAAGGGATATTAATTCCCCAAGTGTTTATAATCCTATTATGCTTTTTACATCGGTCTCCCTACCAGCATATCTTAGTACTAGTAACATTACACAGAACTAAGTTGTCCTTGCACTTCGGTCTTACGCTATGTCAAAGGCTATAATTCTGTCATTAAACCGACAGAGAAATGACAATATTATCACATTTGCTTGTGAAAGTCTCATATTCCTAATTAGTGCCGTTCGTGCAAATATTCGTCCTTGTAAGGTTAAAACGATGAGCTTAGAGAAATATAGAGAAACTTTCAGCTATCAGAGACAATTTTGTTTGTCAAAGCAGGGAGTTGTCTTCCTGGTTAAATAACTTCTAAATACCCTACGACTCGGGTTTTGGGTCAACCCTTTGGACTTTTGATTGAATGAGATCACTTCGGCAAACATCGCATGCAATATAGCTGGTACATAGTAAATCGGTTGGGAGGCTGCCTGTAACTCGTTTTATGTCCTTCTAAATGATTCGTAGTTTCAAGTTGTGACATGTTTATAAGAAGGGAAATTTTGAGGTAAAAGAGACATGCATGGTTTCTCGAAGATCGTATTTCATTACTTTGGTAGGATGAGTACAGAAGGAGATTTTGCGATGATCCCTGACTATCACGGACAGCTCAGCCTTTTAAATAAGGCAGTTTGTTACCGCTTATGGCAGTTTGGCTGCAGCCTAATGTGCAAGATAGCTCGAAAATCCAGATTTACCACTCGATGACCCTGAATTATCAGTCCAAAAACAAACCTGGGTTAATGAATAATAGGTCTAATTAAGGTTTATCGGTTGAAATTCAGGTTTGTCAAAAAAAAAAAAAAAAACGATAAACCTACATTGTCGAAAATGGGATAGACCGGTGATAGCATAATTATTTTGAAAGAACTGGTTTAATAATCCCATGTTTTCGGTGACAATCTGGGTATTATCTGGGTAATCCTCGTAAATAATGGTTCATCAATATATATATATATATATATATATATATATATATATATATATATATATATATATATATATATATATATATATATATATATATATATTATCGTTCGTAAGCAAGTGTCATTAATACATAATTGAGGCTCATCAAATGTCTGGTTTTTTTTTTTTTTTATAAACCTTGTTTTCACCTGATGAACCGGTCTCCCAACCTATATATACATAACATAGATCGAAGCATAATATTTACACATCGTACATGCTTTGCTTGTCTGTTATGACAATCACATTCATTTCATATATAACTCTCGTGTATCAACATATTTTTTTTTATTCATAGTTATCGAACAAAGATTAGAAAACAGAAACGGCGTGACGTCATTTTACATATTCATTTCACTCTCACAGGTAATCATGACATCTGGATCCGTGAGGTCGACAGCTGGGAGGATTCTGTCGGCAAGTTTCACCGTATTCTACGAATGTGTAAAGGCAATGGTATACGGACAGAACCCTTTGAAGTTGACCTTGTTGATAACACAACGGCGTGGATAGTCCCTCTGTTCTCCTGGTAATTCCTCCCAGTTCATTCATGCCAAAAGGGTGAAAAAAATTTTTTAAAAATTAATATTGATTTTTCAAAATTAAAGTGTTTATATGTTACACCCATCGGTCACGTTCCCCATGCATTCCGGAAGTTACTGTTTTGTTAAAACTTTTCAATAGACTAACTTTAAAGAACATCTGGATAACCTTTTCATGGACATAACAAAATTAAGATTTGCTCATTACTTAATGGCATCTCGGAGGCGCAAACGAATCATACTTAACATGAGAAAATTCGAAACCGGGAGGATAATCATCATCTTTCTGACCAACTTGGTCTCTTGGTTGTTTCGTCACTATCATTTCAGAAGAGAACGTAGGCGACACCATCTACACTTGATCCTTAAGCAGATATAAACAACAAGTTGCCCTCTCACTTTTATCTCCCCCCCCCCCTTTTTTTTTTCTTGATGATCCATATTAAGACTCATATTATTCCGTTGCTAGGTACTCGACACCAGAAGAGGACGCAGGCGACACCCTTTACATCTTTGATCCTTCTATACAAACGCAGACGAAGGACCTCTCCAACCGAATGTGGATGGATCATCGTTACTGTGTCTGGCCAGACGACATGACAGAAACTCCCGCCAAATACTTCAGTGATTTGAATAGTAGTCGATGTGACGTCATTTATGATGCCCCTGTCATTACCCTCAGTCACATGGTCCCCCGTCGTGAGCTTATTCTAGGTGAGTTGAGAACTAGGTCGACGAACCAAACCGGGTCGCGGAATTACAAGAGATCAGAGGAGCTGCCTCGGTCGCTTCGTTGAGAGATTGCGAGTCTTTTTAAACTTTTCCAAAATCGTGACATGACTTGAAATAATGTCATTTGGGTTACCATTTAAAGTAACATATTTTATACGTTTATAGACTTAGGTTAATATTAGAGTTCACTTTAATCGGCCTGCCAGATCCGTTAGTTCTTCCAAACTAGGCATCACCTTTAAATGTTTAACGGTGATTTGTATATACGTCACTGATACCCTCTTGAAGATTTGGTTAAGACGTAGACTGCCACGTTTAGGAGTCGTTAAAATTTAAATTTCAAACGTCATTGAAACTGAATTTCAAAAATGTTATTGAAAGCTAAATAGCATCGGAACTGACCGTTTACCGAGTATAAGATGTCAAATTCGAAGAAATTATGTTTACCTCACAAGATCAAGTTGACGTATTGTTAATAGATACCATACCATCCATCCGAACACGCATGGGCAGAAGGTTGCACTCTCATCCGCAGTGTTGTTGCTACACATCGAAGGCTCTCATTGTTTTAACGTAACACCTCGTACTATGTAAATAAAACAACACACTAAAACGGAGTATACTTTATTGACAAAAACGTGCGATTGTTGACCATCTCCATTGACACTTTCTTTGTGAAACCCTTTCTTCTGTTGTTGTTATTATTATTATTATTGCTGCAATTTTTCAGGGTCGAAGCAGTTCAACTCCTTGTCTTCTTTTCTTCCTTTTTTTAGTCCACCTTTGGTCCGTTTCTAAGTTGTTTTGTGTGCGTCTTTTGTTATACTTTTAAAATCTGTCAGAATTTCTTTCTTATTTCATTTTTTTGTACATTTTATTACTATATATAAGCCCCCGGAGTAAGGATGACTGAAAAATTTTTAAAATATAGTGACAATAATATTTTCGATAGAAGATCGAAGTCCCTAACTGGACTTTAGTAATCATGATCAATTTTGTCCCTCACTAATTCAGCTGATTCGGTAGACAACCACAGGACAGCTTTGGAGAGACGGCGTCGCGGAGTTGTAACACCGATGGAATCCCGTCAAGGCGCAGCTAAAAGTTTCAACTTTACGAGATTTGCTGGATCTCAAACCATTGAGAACCAACTCAGACAGGTTGGCTCAGCGCTTCACGTCTACGGCCATCAACACAGAAACCGGGACCGTTTTATCGATGGCGTAAGATACGTCTCCCACTGTTTGGGGTCCACTCGAGAAAGGGAGAAGGGTTTCATCACTGGGCTCGACGAGTGGAAGGGACCCAAACAAATTATGCCAATCCCTAATTGATCCCTAATTGATCATAAAGATCATAAGTAAAACGAATGCCTACATACCGTTTCCTAACGTAAAAGAGTATCACATAGTCATCTTGTGCATGTATTACGTTTAACCGTTACTGTGTGGTAAACCATAGTTTTCCATACACCTTTGGTCTTAACTCGGATTTCGTCAGTGCAAAATGACGCTTTATTTAGTCGAAGTGTGTCCGTATAATATAATGACTTGCTTGAGAAATATTAAACCTTCTCAATCTTTAGCTGGGTAGAGATTATGAGAAACAGATAGTCACGTATTGGCTTGGATCGTGGTGGGTCCCCAGTGGCCGCTTTGATCCATCAGTCTATATCCACTGATATTTCAATGAGTAGTTGATGTACAATCGACATTCCCAGATATCCCCATTTGATTATCCTTTCAGTGGAAAAAGAAACAAAATCCAGAACATGATGCAGCTTTGCATGATGAAATAATAGTCACTATACTGCACCTTACATCACACAGTAAAATGGATGGAAAATTACCATATCAATAAAGTCATGTCCCTCATTAATTTGGGATTAATTGTAAATGAGAATATTTATAAATGTTGGTTATGCAGTAGAAGCTGAAGCCTTGGGGTGGCAAGCCATAGTCGAATGTGGCAGGGCAAAATGGTTTGTCCCAATGTAGGCCGGGCTTTCTTTATCATTGACAAACGCAATAGCTGGCTGCGGTACCTTAACTCCTCCCCAACCTCCGCTCACCTCGTCGCCTTCATAAAGAAAGGTAAATTACGTAACAAATTTTCGTCTAATCCGGAAGAAGTAAGATTCTCTGCGGCAATCATACGTCCAGTTCGTAAAAGACATCATTGACTAAATGAAGTGTTATCATTTATTTTATGGCAATATACGTAGATATCCAGTTTGCTTGTATTAGGCTACATTATATATAAAATAAATACATATATGTACATATGTAAAACATATAATGGGTAAATGAGTTATAATGGGACAATACAACACAAAAGGCGCGCAGTATGAGCACCGAGAAGGCCGAAAAAGCTACTACCCCCGTTCTGAATTCTTTGCTTCCTGCTATGCTCTGTGCTTCCTTCTCAGTGCGCATACTGTGCGCGCCTTTTGTGTAGTATTGTTTGCATACGTCGAAGATATATAGTTTATAGGCCAAATTTTCTTCAAACGTGCTCTACATGTGTGAAGGAGCAATATCCAATGAATACATGAACGTTAGATAGATAGAGAACTATCACATGCGCGTGGGTATTTGCGCGCTTCTTGTGACTACGCGCGGTTGCTTAGGTTACACCGGTGTAGTTACTAAGCTTGAACTTGGACGCACTGAGGTAAATATATACATATTATACTACCTCAATGCTTGGACGCATGTCTGCACGTGCTGACTAGTTCAGATAGTTGATTTATTGAGGCCATTGTTGGATGGTGGATAATAGTATACTTTTCCATCGTACATAAGTAGCAACGTTTGCTGACATTTGAATAAGGTGAGGCTCTTTGTAAAATATTCCACTTAATGTTGATACAAAAATATATATAATATATATTTATATATATATAATATACATAAAATATTCCATTTAATGATATATATATGTAGACGGTAGATATATAGGCCTATGTATCTCTGGTAATCTCAGTGGTTGTGAAGTAGTCTGCGTTACAGTGCATGCGTTATTGGTGTAATCAAGAAACAACCCGGGGGGGGGGGTAAATTTTATGTATGTGATGATTATACAAATGATATGTTTGTATGTATATGGATTAATTTATTTGTGAAGGAAAAAGTTTAGAACCCGCGACCCTCGATGAGTACATTATATAAATTTACCCCAAATGGCACTTTTATCGGTCGCACATTGTACATGAAAAGGCTCTGTCGTAAGATGATACGTTTTTAAAACCCTTTTCACCGGCTCTCCTCCTTCATAAGTTGCTCAGGAGTTAGAAGATCTTGCAAAAAGATTAAACACATCCCGATAATTGAATTAAAAAAAAACATCGCAAATGATGAAGCCGTGGTGCCTGGGCCTGTATGCACAAAAAATCCCTTAGTGGAAAATCCTCCTTAACTTCCCTAAAAGAAATCTTAGCTAAGGAAACTCCTTAAGTTTGTATGCACACGGTACCTTCAAAGTTTCCTTAGCTAAGAAATTTCTCAAACAATAAGCAAAATCCTCAACTCTGTAGGATTTCATTTAGCCTGTGCATTGGCCGATAGAATTCACTTTTACAATAACTTACACTCTCGTAAGGAATCCTTTACTTGGGAAGTGAGGAAGCACACATGCAGATGTGTAATGTGTACACTGTACAGAGTGTTGTATGGGCTCTACATGGCAGCTAAAAAAAAGAGGGCCTCATTGGAGTTGCGAGGAGAAAGCGGTGCTTGTTGAGGAATTTTTGAAGCAGAAACACATCCTCAGAGGAAGATTTTCTTCAAAGATAATAGCACAAAGTAAAGCAGATACATGGGTCAAAGTGATGAATGCTGTAAACGGTAGCACAATCCCGATGTTAGGAGAGATATTGAAAACATTAAAAAGAAGGGGGGTGGGCAACGTCCTCTCGGGCTGCCAAAAAGGACATTATCGAGTACAAAAACGAAACCGCTGGTAAATCTCGTGATCTTGGTAAAAATCCAAAGGGTTTTAACGGTCCCGAAATATTCTTGCTCTGGGGGCCACTTCTTCAACTTCACGATAAACAGCGATAATGTGGGCCATGGAGAAATATTGTTGTTTCGCAGCGTTGACGTCTACGTTACAAATAAATCCCTCTGTGTTAGACAGACACTTTAATGACAAATTTTCCACCTAAGAAAGTCCGTCAATGAGATACCTTAAAGTTAAGGAAATGTTTGGGAAAATTCTCATCTTAAGATGCTTTGTGCGATACCACTTAGTTTAAGGACGATCACTTATTGAAATACTTAAAAAAAAATACACTTAAGATGTTTTGTGCATACGGTCCCTGGTTCTAGTAACCGCTCACCTCTGACAATGACAGTTCCTCACATAACACTCGCATGGTGCGACCAAGTAAAAGATGACATTTGACATTAAAAAAAACGTACCGTTTTCTTGCCCATGCACCACCACCTCCGTCATCAAGTGACGTCACTCCAGTGGGAGAAAATCAGTGGGCAACTAAGCAACTTGCTATTGATTTAAATTCGCTTCGAAATCGTGCTCATTTACAGAGTTCGTTTGTTAAGTTTTTATCATTGAAAAGTTACAGAAATTTTGAGGGGAATTGCTCCCTTTTTAACCCCCCCCCCCCTCTCCTTCTCGTACCAGTCTGGGAATCACGGGACCATGCAGATCCTACACTGATAGTCCCCAGACAACAGGAGGGCTTAATGTCTCTTCAACAAATCCATTTGACAGTGCGGAAATGTACATAAATATACCATCTTGCAATGCAAATCAACAGAACATTAGGCGATCGATATATACACTGTGTGAAAACAGCATTATTGGATGATGCTACTGCAACTGGTCACGGAAAAGAGAAAGGGGATAGGGTGGTGGTTTGAGACCACAATGTTGAGTTTAATCAATGTTAAATTTTCAAGATCCAGACGATATTGTTCTCATATGTCAAATGATTCGTTGTCTTTTTTTTTCTTCTCCATCGGGATGTTGCTTCATGGGTTTGTTATAATTCGTTGATATAACATCTTAAATATAACGTAAAGGCATACGTTGCGCAGACAGTATTAACGGTGGTGATGTAACTAAGGGTTTATTTGATAACCAATCTTGATGAAATTCTTAGGATACAGAGGATATATATATATATATATACATATATATACATACAAAATGCACTGTACCCAGGCGAGCATCTTGGCATGGTGTAGTTGTTAATAAAACCCAAACGGCTCCGCTTGGTTAAATCTCCATAAATTTCGTGTCTGAACAAATTTTGGTTCATTGCGACTTTATATCACTTGGTGATAGCTGTAGACAGACAAAAAGTATTCTAAAGTGCATAAACTTTCTTTTTGTGTCTTTTTTTTTTTTTTTGTTGCTATAGTTCAGTAGATTATTCAGTGGGATATTTTGATGAAATGCCTAACTTAAAGGTCACGTCTGTCTGTGTTTCTACCTTTATCTGCGTATACGAAACTGGTATCGAGTTGGTTTTAATATGCATAACCTCTTCCATAGGTGGAACTTCTGAAGATATCTATTCAAAGCCCTATTGTATCGCACTCAGTCGTTTCCTTATTCTTTATAATTGTATGTACGTGATTGTCACTCCCATTATTCAAAGCAAAGCGCAGAGGTAATTCATGACGTCATCGTGGCACCTAAAAGAGCCGTGTGAAAATGTTCTAGGTAAGGTAACTTGGATGAAAACAGTTGTGCTTGGTTTCGACATGCACAGCAACACCAAAGTGATAACGGTAAATGAACTATAACCCTAGAAATACAGGAGTGGTTCTAAACCGTGGTGGCACAAGTGGGCGTATCTGTTGTCGTAGCAACAAATTGACATCTCACTAAATCTGCGGTTGGGGGGGGGGGCGCGCTATAGGACCATTGTAGATCTAGCTCAATACAGCAACTGTCCACTATACGGCACTGGGCTTATCATACCTCAGATGTCCATTCTGTACCTTATGCGTACCCCTGCCCGAAACCGCTCGATTACATCAAAATTCACTATCCCCACCCTCTCAGTTTTCGTCAGTAATTACACCAATTGCTTAATCGCATAACACGACCTTTCGTCCTAAATAGATGTAGTCTGCTTTTCTGAACAGGCTACGGATGAAATTCGTAAAAAAAAAAGAAAGAACGAAAAACCGATCAGTCACTTACCAGAGCAATATTAAAGATAAACCTCTCGGTTGATATATATAAGAACCAGATATAGTTAACGAGATGCTATCAAAAGTCGTAAGAATTGCCTCGCAATAGATAATATCTGTATATATGTAGCCTTACCAAAACCCGATTGGAAATTATTCCATCTTTTCATATGGTCCATGCCTCATTAATTTAATACATAACGACCCGTTACAACTGTAGCATGGAGTTGGTTAGTCGGAAGGCCGCTCTATGACACCTTCAAAAAGTTTACTTCGAATATCGACGCAATGAAGAGTAACACACCGAGTACACCGACTCGCACCACTGTGGTGGGGTTTCCGGTAAATATTACCGAAGGCCAAACTAACCGTGAAATAATGAAAAAAAAAAAAAGAGCAAAATGCACTTTTTGATACATTGAGGAATTAGATAAAAGGGCAGACGAGACGGAGATAGTGAGGGAGGAGGATGAGTAAACGAAAACAAATGAAAGAGATGGGGGGGGGGGAGAATGATATGAAAAGATAGCAGCGAGAAACTGAGTGCAACGAAAAGGAATGCAAGTAAAGGAAAGGAATTGAAACAGGGAAAGGAACCAAAAAGGAAAGTCAAGAAAAAAAAAGAATTCTATGACAAGAGGAAATCGAAGAAATTAAAGAAAATGAAAAGAACGAAAAAGTAAACGAATTGTTGAAGAATTAAAGAAACTAAGAAGAAAGAAAATGAAATACAAGGAATTCAGAGAAATGAAGCAATGAAAGAAATGGAGACAAAATAAGAGTTTTTGTACTTCAAAGACTTTGGGAAAATAACATATTTTGTCAGATTTTCTGAAATTGTCCATCAAATAAGGTGAATTTAGCATTCCTTTCAACTTAGAGAATGATGACCATGGGCATTAAAAAAAGACAAAGTGAAACAAAATGCCAACTTTTTATCCAGGTGAATACATGATGTATTTTACATTACTATTAATGAAACATAAAATTTCACATTGAAAAAAAAACTCTTTTGATGGCAAAATCTTCATTACAGTTTCCTCAAAAGTGGGATATATAAATGTAAAATAATAAATCACTTTCAATTGAATAATAAACACTGACTGGAAGGCACAAAGAGGAAAATCTCAATTTCGTTAGGTGAGTATGGAGGGTGGAATAATCAGCCATTTGTAACGCTTTAACAGGTGCTATTTATAGTTGGTCATGATGAAGAGAGAGAAACACTCAGCATTTGATATATCTGAAGTCTCCATACACTTACATGCATTTTGCAATGCTGGATATGATATTTACTTTCATATATCTAACTTCAAAATGCCAATTGAGCGGATGAGACTATTCAATTAGATCCATAGGAGGTGAATTCACAGTGAAATTCACGATGAAATTTTAAGGAAGCTTAAAAGAGAAAAACAGAAGGTCACCGGGAAATTGAAATGAAATATGAAAAAGAATTGGAAATCCTTCAAACTTCATATTCTAAACATTGTGAGCAACAAAGACTTTTAAGTGAAGGTCTAATATTAATAAGCATGTACCAACCAGTGTTGGTTTCATTACATCTCACATACATAGCATGTTTTATATACATCGGGCATGAAACATGGTGACGCCCATTGAGACGTTTCCTATAACCGTCCAAGACACAATCACCAGTCTGGAGTAATTGACGGGGGGAGGGATGACCCACATGGTTCTCCACACACTGGGTTTGCGGTGCAAAAAGCATGGAGCGGGGGGGGAAGATGAAACCATCACCACCATATTCCGAATGACCGATCCTTGCCCCCATGTCGGTTGGTGTATGGTGTGTAGTGCATAATGTTGTGTGTATCTCAAGGCATTGATTGCACAAGTTTTTCGTTGCGATTTACAAACTAAAAGCTGTACAGACTCTCAAAATCATTCATAATAAGGCAACAAACTAATAAAATCAATCATAACTGAAAAGACGTACAACCTAAAGAGTTAATACCTCCACGACTATTTGGCTGACACAATGAAGAAACAGTTGCCATGATACTTACATGCCATAATACTTACATCTCAAGGTGATAATCAAGGTGTTAAAAAAACAAGGCACAAAATGAGAATTTAATATTGTAGAGCAATATCAACAGTCTACTAAGGAATTAAACTTTAAGTACCATCTCCAAACTAATATTAATCACTATATTAATTACTAATATTTACTTTAATACAGTACATACATTTACAGGCAATCAGTTAACGTAACAATTGTGGCTATTTGCTGGAACAAGTTCGTGTAAGTTATCCAATTAACACATGTTGGCACAAACAGGATTTTAGGAAATTGTTTGAAGACATTCTGCCACTTGACTACCCTTTTAAATCTCTCACTGGATTGCTTTTGCTAGAATAATTTAGACCGCCCATTAATATTTTAGACAAATTTTAATGTATACATAACATAAACCAGTGTCACAAAACGTTAATATTTACAATAAATAGCATCAGGCCCCTACTATCTCACAGCTCCTAATATTTACACATTAGACTCATTCCATGGACAATAAAGAATACATTATCAGAAACTTCCTGGAAATCAGTGGCAGATGTTATTCATATGGCAGGGAGGCAATATAGAATACAAACACTGCCCCCCCAAAAAAAAAGAAAAAAAAGAAATAAGAAAAGAGAAGACAAGATAAGGATAAACAGAAACCAGAAGGAAAATCAACAAACAAAGTCAACTTCAGTCTTGACGTTAAATAGGAGGGTAGTTTGAATAGGGGATAACTAATTGTCAAGTAAAATGGGTACAAAAAAAATGACTTGCGATATTGGGGTGGGAACAAATCGACAGCAGTAACTTGAACAAGGGGAGAAGAGAAGGCGCTGTGTGACACCCTGAAGTAGCACATAGTGCAACACTGGTATGCCTGGTGTTTCCACGCAAATGGCAGCCACTCTTGGATCCAATGTTAAACCAACAAACCAGACCATATGAGTGAAAAAAGGGGGAAAAACTGGCATTACACCACGAACCAAAGCATGATAAACCTGTTTTACTAGACGACGTCAGAGCAGTTCACATCTCATCAAAGCATGCACACCTGCAGTTTTTATGCGAAAAGCAATCAGGCAATACGACAAGAGGAAGAAATTATTTGAAAAAGATGAGAAAAAAAGAAGAAGCCAAAACTGATTATCAGAAATATTCGCCATGTAGCAAGCATGTGGAGTTTGGCATGGAGGAAAAGCAAGGCAACACAGGAGATTTGAAGAGATGAACAAAACTGTTTTTAATGCAATTTGTGCGGATGGGGGTGGGGGAATCCATGTGTATCACATATTTAATACATTCACAAACATCACATGACTTTGAAAACATACCTTATGTATATTACCACACCAAATGAATTTTTGTCACAAAATATTATGAAAAAGGTAAGGTATGGTGGGGGGAGAGGGAAGCTTAACAAATCAATTGACCTCCGCAATGTATCCTACAGTCTTCAAACAACCTACTTATTAGTATTTTAAAGGTAAGTAGAACAATGTGAAACCCATTCCCTGCATCAACATTCTGAACAAACTTTTCTGTGACACACTGATCTCGCCTTTGCCTGAAAATGAAAAAAAAGCTGTTCAGTTGGTGAGATATTGCTTTTGAAGGGTTTTATGAAATCAATCCAATGAGATATTCACACACAGTTTTGATGCTGTATGTTACTGTCATTCAATATTGACAAAGAAGTTTCACCTTACAATCTACACTTAACCCTTATTAAAAACAAAACTGTATATCAGGACTTGCTCTCTGTTATTAAATTACCCTTAAATACATCAGAAGACAGATGTTTTCATTTGTTACTCTTGTTTATAGTTACGATAAAGAAATTTCCTCTCGTCTTTCGTATCGTACATCATTGTCCTATGTGCAAAGAAATGGAACCACAACACCAAACATCATATTACTTTTACATTGAATTTTACCCAAAGGTTTTTGAAACAAACACTGTAAGCATTCAGCTATGACTCAAATAAAAAAAAGGGAGAAAGTAAAAAGAGGAAAGTATGTTCCTCTTTTTCACATTGCTCAAGAAACCCAATCAGGATATCTGAATGATGTGTATGTACAGTGATCAGGTACAAAAAAAAACTAAAACCTCATCGAATGATGGAACCAAAGCTTTGAGCTTTAAAGATGTCTTTGATGGTATCAAACTCACCACCAATGCAACAACATCTGTCTCTCTATCTCTCTGCATCCATTCTGCCTCTTTGGGGATTCTTGGCCTCTTAGATGAGCATGTGATACTCCCTTCCATCAACCAATCCTGGGTGCGATGTCGTGGGTTTAAAATATCGTATGTTTCGTACTAAATTGCTCGCAGTGAAAGCGAACGAGAGACGCTGCCAGCGTTAAAGACAGCTACGCTACTATAGACTCGAACAGCAGGAATGGATCATACCTAAGACCAAAAACATGATTCAAATGAACATATCACTAGCTAAAAAAATTAAGGCCACTTATTTCTTTCTATACCTTTTCGTGGAGTTTTCTTTCAGCTGCAGTTCGGCATCTCCTCAGGTTATCACTGACGTGTAGGTCGGAATCTTGCTCTTGATGATGGGAAGGCTTTCCTGGAAATGGAAGGAAAATGAAAGAGAAATTCACAAAGCAAGCTCATTTAGGGTTAAAAAAAAAAACAAAAAAAAACACAAAATACTTATGAAATGTAAAAACATGTGACGTATAACAGCAGTTTTACTATAGATGTTATAAATGTTGATCATTAACTAGAGATGCACTGATCATTATCTTAGGGAGGTCAGAAGAATGAAACAGGGTCCTGGACTTAAAGAAAATAAAGTTACTCTTCCATGACTATTACATGACCTTTGCATGACCAAATTGCTAACAACCATACAACAATTTGATCCATGAAGAATTGTGCAACACCTGTGAAAGAAAGTAACTCGTTTTAACTCGGAAAATGTTTTTAACCCATTAAAATTTGGCGGTGTGTCCTAAATTTCATGACTTTCCCATAACTTCAGTCACTTTTACAAAATGTGTACTATATGTGGAACTCTTTGCAATAACATGGATATGCATCACTGCACGTGTTAAGATTGTATCTATTTTGATACATTACAGTAAACAGCATACCAAAGTTGTGTCTGTCTGTTCAATAACAACAAAATAATACATCTGCTTAGTGAAGAATCAAATCACAAAAAAACAAAAAAATTGACCAAACCGAAAAAAACGCTAAAGAATCATCTTCATGATGATAGTTACGGTAAAGAGAATTTCGCGAATACTTTAAGTCCACTAGCCAAGGGGCTGGTTCAAAACACTCTCGGGCTTGTGAAAATTTACTAAGATGAGACGTTAGAATAAACCAAGGCTAGCGCTATTGCAAATATCAATCAGATTAGTAAAATGTGACTGTCAAATACCAGATGGGCTAGTGAAAAATATTCTGAAATCCCCCCCTGCCATTATTACACTCCATTGAAACATTAAAACTTTAGCTTTGATCTGCAAGTTTTGCTTATTCATGCTGTGCACGTTGGCAAAGAACAAGAGAGAGAGAGAGACAGAGAGAGGTGGAGAGAGAGAAAATAGCTAAACAACTTCTGGTGGATATCACAGGTACCAAAGGTGTGAATTCTAATGAGACATACGTGTGTTGAAACATTGTTGTTAGATGACTGGGATCCTAAATTTTATCACTCAATAGAAAATTTGTCCAAAAGTGTGCTACAAGTCAAAAATCAAATAACTTAGAGCTATGTTTCAACCTTTCTTAAGACACAAAAATGTTCTGTTGAGCAAGTTACAGTCGAGTCTCAGAAAAAAAATTTGTTACTATTGTCTGCTACCTGGAGGCTGGAGGGATGAAAAAAGAAAAACACTCTTTAAAGCCATTGATGTGTGTCACATATGTGACATATCCATACATAAACGAGCATCTAATTACTCTTACACACAATGTGAATAGCCATGGGACCCATTTTCATTATTATTCGCCAGACAACTAAAACTAGGTCAGCAGTGTAACATTAATCTGAAAGATAGTCCATGAAGAGAACACCCAACAACCAAGTCATAATGAGAGTTCACTGTATAACAATTGAGGCGGAAACTTTGATGAATCTAATCAAATAATAGCAACAGCATCCAAGAGAAAAAATGCCTGCTTAAGCAACTTTAGAGTGGTCACAGTTCAGGTGGAGTCTCGTCACAGCATGTGTTATCATAGCATGAAGGAATGACTTTCAGGAAGTCAGAATTTAAGCGAAGACGTAAAAAAAAAAAATTGGAAGGAAAAAATGTTGAAATATTTCAAACAAACAAAGACTCTAACGAAGAATTTAATGATGATTCATTAGTGAAAACAAGCACAGGTAAACAAAACTTGGTATTAGAATCAAGTACATTTTTCAGAGGGAAGTATTTCATACTTGCAGATGAAATCCAACGTTCATGGTCAGATTTTCCCAAGCAAACAGTGGGTGACTCATATCTGATCAAGTGACTCATATCTGATCACATCTGATCAAGTGACTCATATCTGATCACATCTGATCAAGTGACTCATATCTGATCATCAATAAAGGCACACTGTGAAGTCCTGTCATACATGCAGCAAACGTGAGAGCCATGCGCTGTACAGAACAACAGGTGAAACGAACCTATATCAACAAAACATCATTCGTTAAAAGCATATATGACCAACTGCTGAGGTTTGACTCTACAAAATGGGATTTATTAGTTTCATTAAAGGAATTAGACACCAAAAAAAAAATTGATTTAGTATTTTATGAAGATTAAGACTGTTTTTCTTTCTTTATTTGTGAAAACCAAAATCTCAATAACATGTTCCATATGGAACTTATGGAATTTTCGAAAATTCCTATTTCAAAATGATTCATTAAACGATTCAAGTTTGTGATGTCACAGAGGCAAAGCTACTTGAATATCCTTAGTAACTTTCTTAAATTTCTTAAATTCCTTAGTAAAATTTAGTATCTTGACTGTCTTACTTGTCTTACTGTCTTGACTGTCTTACAAGGAACATTATGATAGCCTGAGAAATGTGACCCTAACTTCTACAAAATTTTAAAGGTAAATCTGCAACATACTTCAACCTAAATTACTGCATCACTCTTGTCAAATTTCAATTCTTAATAAGCACCTGAATTTCAGAGGACGGTCACAAAAAATTTTTTGCAATAATTTGCCAAGTGCTATTTCAGGGCATCTTTGTATAACCTTGAGGCAACTGGAAATTTTTATTGGCCAGGGAAATCCTTCTTCCAACGGGGCACAGGATTTGAAATGCCTGCTGTGAAAAATTATTCTTTCAGTTAAGAAACCTTCACTTGTCGTTAGAATACTCCTTCAGTTGTCATGTGACAATCTTGGCAGGTTGTCACAAACAAACCCTGTGACAGACATTTCAATAATTTCTTATGGGGATCTTGAGGTACCCACTTGAGTATTTTTTTTTTTTCTCAAGGTGCCAATTTGTGACATTTTGCTATCCCGGTTTACATCGGTGACTTTCACATTTATTTTTTGGTTTGGCCCCTAAGTTGCTAAGTAGAGAAAGACCTTTAATTCATTGCATTCCAAGCATTGAAACACCCAGAATGTTGGAAATTTGTCAAAGAACAAAGAACGAAAAGAGCTTAGTCTAATTTTTTCCTTCCTAGTACAGGGGACACCAAACATCTCACACACTTAGCACCCGATACAAAAACCGAATACAGGAATGCACCATGATGACGTAACCAGAGTTTTAACAGTACTGCCTTGCTAATCACAGCAATCAATAAAATAAGGAAAACAAGAGCACTGAGTGATATCACAAACATTTTAAAATTTCGAGGTCTCTCCATGCTTCCTTCTTTGAAGTATTGCTCATGAATTTTTCCAGAGTTACCACTTACAACTGTTTTCACGGGTAATCCGGGTGCCCGCCCAACATTTACCATCCGGTTTCAGTATGATTGCCAGTTCCTTCATAAATTGAAAAACAACACCACTGCTGTATCGTTAATGCACTGTGTCAAATTGTTAAATTGTGCCTATTGTACACAGAAAATGATGTGAGGTAGTCCACTGCAGGATTAAAAAGCTTTTGAATCAAAGAAAGATGTTCCCACAGTACTATCTGAACAGTGGTTTTATGGCAAGATTCTTGCCAAAAGACTTGCCCCCCCATGAAAAATTAGCCCAAAATTACCCAGTTTTAGGACCCTACAAAAACATATTGAAAAAACAAATATATCACAACCTAATGGCATATGCCTAATGTAAGATCAATAGGCATGTTTCCCTCAATGTGGTATAATATACAATCTACCAATAGTCAGTGTGCTACACCAGCATCAGGTCAAAGTTCATTTTTGGAGATATCGTGTATGCAAAAACATATACACAAACACACACACAAACACACGCATACACACATGCCAGCATTACTATAAGGATTAACATTATCATTGCGCCCAAAAACAACCTACATTTATCCAGCAGGATATTGAAACATCTGCTAGGGCACAAACACACTTCATGTAACTTGGACAATTAAGTCACATCCAAAATTATATTTTTCTTTTGTTGTTGTTGTTGTAACAACACATTTTCAATTTTCCTAGAAAGAACTACACTGATTTATTGGCAGGGGTCTATTACAATTATCAATTTATGATGGATTCACAAAGACACTTCAAAACTTGAAAAGATTTACAGTCATCACCTTTGTCAACAATTATGCCAAAACCAATTACTACAAATGACCACATGTTATTTCATCTTTAATCTATATTGTGACAGGTATTACAACACAAGTCCAAAATTGGAAGTTTCTTTGCTTGTTTCTCGAAAATAATCAAAGCAAAAAAAAAAAGAGGAGATGAGAGCGAGTAAGTAACATTGCAGTGGAAAACAAAAGAACTATTTTGTGTCCACAAAGCTATACCAATTTATTGCCACATTTTGGATATTGCTATTTGTGCTTGTCAACAGAGAGAACTAAAAACACAAACAAACTGTCCCACATATTAGCACCTGGTCCTCAAAAACTACACATAATGAGCTAAAACCATGTCTCGAGGAGACCTTTCATGCATGATAAAACATGTCCTGATATCCAGATGTACCATAATGGTTAGGGGTATGTTCCTCTTGAGACAGCATAAACATGTATGATATCATGTGAGGATTGGCTGAATATTAAAAGGAAGTTAGTTACCGAATTCATGACCCTAAGATTGGAGGTCAAAGGTCACCTCAGCAGTGACTTTCCATTCCAGTATCAAACAGCGCAACATCAGTAAAGAAAACAGAAGAGCTCCCTCTATAACCAATTTTTGTCCCATTCAGCTTATCGATTGAACTGTATAGAGTGAGTGTCCCTGTTGCCTCAGAATTTGATCTCGAGAGAGATGGTGGGGACAGGCATGTCGCAATAATTCTCATTCTACTTAACAATGTGTCAAAGGGAGGGAGGGGGAAGGGGAGGAGATGACTTGATACTAAACGGGTCAATGATTGAAGTGATTAAGTTCACCTTGCCGCAGCTCAACTCGATGTGCTGAAGGGTCGAGCAAATCTGGTCTTTGTACCTCTTGTCCATGAGGCCTTTGGATAGCTGCAAAATAGACAAAATCAAGAGAATACCTGGCGTCAACAACACATGTTTGATCAAAGGGAAGTTACAGTATGTTTTTTAGGTTTGCTCACGAACTTGAAAATGCGACACTAACTGTGACTCTCAAGCCACTCTAAGGCCTATTTGAACCACAGACATGAATGGAATAGCAAAATGCTGCCATGAATATTAAGGCACAGATTCATCTGTTGGTGGGGAGTGTAATAACCGCATAGATAAAGACACTGCTGCAACTTAAATCACTCAAATTGGTAACATCGAAGCGTCAAAACTGTGTGTCAAAATTTCCAAGAAAAAGGCAAATGGACATACCTCAAATATGAGGTACAGGTGTAGTTTCATGCGTCCATTTGAGAATTGATAGTAGGAATGACTAGGCCTACATCGCAACATAAATTTTATTTCAAAGCTGAATCCCACTTTATCGTCTGTAGGTGGGGGAGATGTAGATTTTACCAGGTTCTTTGCTAAGCAAAAGAAGCTTTGCTGTACAACAGGAGCCCCCTCTCAGCCAATACAAGTCAACAATCTTTCACTGGTATCCTTTCATCCACTTCTGTGATGATTTAAACACTTTCAATTTGGCGACATCATTTTACGTCCTCCTTGATCTTGACGCAGCCAACACAAAGCACAGACATGACTTATTGAAATGTACAAGTTGCTACTTTTACAGATTTTCTGCAAATCTGTAGCACAGAGTTATCAGCCACATTTCACCAAATTTAAGTTTAAACCAGAGGTCATGCACGATATGACAGACAAAGAAACAAATAAGTAAAATTAATAAAAAGTTCAATGAGATATGAAGCTGTAAATGGACACAAAACATACAGACACTTGTACAAAAAGGAGTCATGAAAAACGTCAGCACTCTTCTTAACTTACATTAATTAGCAGAGGTTCTGCACTTTCAAGCGATGATAATGGTTACTACAACTTCTTGTTATTATTCCTGTTGCCCTACATAGCACAACCTCTTCAAATCATTTCATAATTGCAATTATTCATGCAAGCATTGTATTAATTTATGAGAGATCGCCACAGTTTTAAATTTTTTTTTTAATAAAACGTATCACAGATATTAACACAGTCAAAGTTTACCACCAACTATTCGCTCTTTCCAAGAACTGGTTGGCATATACAGGTGGAGTGCTGTCACTTCATGATGTGATTATTTTAACTGAATATGAAACAAAAATTTCAAAATGCTAAATGAAAATGGCAACCATTTATAGCTGACACAGAAGTTTCACATGACGTTTCTGGTCCTTAAAGTGATTGCGTGTGTACTCAAAAACCAAAAAGATAAGATTATGTTTGATCTTAAGTTTTTCTTTATTTTTAAATGTATACACGAGGTTGTACATGAACAGACTATGTATTTCAATAAAGGAAAATGACAGTAACTGCTTTGAAAAGCAACAGGATTGGCTTAAAAACAGTAAAAAGCAGAAATCATATTTGAAAATTAACGGTTTCTACTATAAGTGCATAGATAATGAATATGCAACAGTGCAGGTTTCATTGTTGTATCCAAAACATATTACCCAAGTTGTCCCTCCTTTGTTGGCATCAGGCATTGCAGTATTTGGAGAAAAGATGCACTGTATTTACAAATAACATATGAACTGATCACACCATTGCGGCGTCAGTGACCCTGAGTTGTTTTGACTAACTTAATATTCAACACAGCATACTTCCCATTGGCTTGTTCAAAGAAGCACCCAGTTAATTTGGATAAAAACTGTCAACCACTAAATTATTGTATTTTACACTTTTTGTTGTTATAGTAATTTGAAGTCATATTCAGAATAAACCACCTGAAACCTATTTATTTTCCCAGATTGTCTGACTGGTGCAATTAAACGCCTTTCCAAACTTTTGGACATGAAATTTCAATTTTTTCACTTTTTGTCTATGCACACAATCACTTTAACAAAGAACATCAGTTTTGTGAAACAAAGACAATTATGGCTGTCTTACAAAATGGTTCCTCTTTGAGTAAACTGCATTGACCATTGAGACCAACAACAAACATTTTTACTTCTAACATGGAGGATACTGTTAGTTCTGTACTATCTTGTGAAATCATTGCCATCTTTACCAAGCGTTGCAAACATGTACTATGCGCAAAACAGGTGGTTCTTTTTTAATATACGTATAAAAAAATTAAAATTCTTTGACTCAAATTATAGCTTTGTAAACTTTGTAAATTGACTGTAAATTTCAAGAAAAGCAGGTGCCCTGCGGTTATTAGTAGTTATTACACCGTGTAAATGATCACCCTCTTCTTGCCAACTACAAGTTTTATCACGTCATAAAAACTGCAGCAACATGTAATTATGATAGTAAACGATCACGATGGAATATAACAGAATAAACAAAAGGGATATAAAAACTATGAATCATTTTTCCCCCCCAGCAAGTCTTTTATTGGAAACTTTGCATTTTCAGTTTGTTTTCTGACTCCACTGTGGGTGGAATGTGAGCATGTATTTACGAAGTGGCTACTGTATGCAAGAAATAATGCCCACACCCTTTAGTTGATCCATTGATCCCACCAGTTCTGGTACAGCATGGACCATTTTAGGTAATAGCCCTGTGACAATTATCAAAGCATCATGTTTAATAAAATATGAAACTGAAAACAGCTGGCTGGCAATGTTTTTGTGAAGGTTGAAAGCGCATAACTTCCTTTACTCTCCTTTCCCATTGTGAAGTAATCATTATCATCCTAGGCAGTATGAGGTTAGAGGGCAGAGATTCACTCGCGAATATGAGACAGCCACTTGAGAGGACGAATGATGTCCTTTTGGCCTACGTGTCCTAGGCCACAGCTAAACCTGCAGAGCCTCCGGAGGGGCGATATCCTGTGATCTAGGAGATATTTTTCACCTAAAAATTTTCTAGTACACTCCTAGTCAAACTCATGGTGGTGCTCCGCTTAGTCTTCCTCAATTTTTCATCCCTCTAGTCCAAAATCCAGGGTGACCCCACTGCAGCAAATGTACACTGTACTTCTACAACACATTGTAACACTTGTGACACCACTAGGGCCAGAATAACAACTGAACCTCAAAATTTGGGCAACTTAGTCCAAAGCAAAAATCATCCCTGCCCCTCTAGACACGTTGACCCCCCATACACATATGATTATCATATTATTCGCTTCACTCAAAATAGAGTGCACCTGATGATACCTGTATATCTTAGTTTGTCCATTTCTATTTGGCACATATTACATCATCAATGATATGGAAATAACTATGGCTATGAAATGAAACAACTTATTGAAGAATCAAAGTTTTGTCTTCCCAGTCACACTGTCAGTTGGACCATTTTTGGGGAGCGGAAGTTAGGGGGGTGATCAAAATGTTTTACAATTTTGCTGATGTTTTTTTTTTTTTTTTCCAGGAGCATATTTTTCAGGACATCCACTGACACCGTCCTTAGGTCTGAGATATGGAACATACACCCGAGCTCTTGCAGTAATTTGCATGTAAAGCATCAGTGCTTAAATGTGGAACAAGTACTGAAGTCAAATTCACACATGTAGATTTAATATGAAATGAAAATTTGTAGTGACATCAATGGAACACCTGCGCTGAGTGATAAAAGGAGGCCTACACAATATACGATTGCAGGGCCCAGGATAACCGACAGTACCAACAGCGAAACACTGCTGTGCCCACTGCATTTGCCAAGATGCCCTGAAATATACACCTCACTGACAGCAATAACTGCAGTCAGACACTTTTTGCTTTGTTGTTGATGACCCTCCCTGCTGTGCCAATTGTAGAGTTAAGATACATAACATAGAGCTAGTGTCTTTCCCCTTTGAAAGAAAAAAGCCAATAACACTTGAAAAAGATGTTTCCCATTTATTTTGTTTCTATTCCAGGAAACCTCATTTTTGTGAAATTCTGAGGCATGTTTGACAGCCTACACAAGCGGTAAAACCTATCACAACGGGTTTTGCTATGGCAGTCCAAAAGTGAAGTGGAAGGCTTAAAACCGTCTCAATGTGACATACTCTTGACCAGAAAATATTCAATGAGATTGCTTAAAACTTGCACTTTCAATTAAATGTAAAAAATCATGTGAAGCAGACATTACAACCATTTCTGAAGTTTAAGTAGACAAAAGGTTCCTGTGAAAAAAATGGAGAAGAATGTGCACAAACCTTGACAAAATGTAAATATATATTTCATCATAATGACATAAGCTAACTCTTTTGTTTTCAGGTTATATTCTAGTCTTGGTCAAGATCCTAGTACCAGTTAGCACAGCATTGGAGAATCTCATGTGTATGCCCTCTATTCCTTCAGAAATTTTCAACTCTATACTGGTTATTACTGAAGTGAATCTCCATTTAGAAGGTCAAGTTCAAAGTGCGCCCTCAATTTGGCTTTGTAACCACACTTGACTCATGACATTGAAATAACCCCTGTTTGTTAAATCAATCCTAGTTTCTTTCAACATGCATATCCAGGGTATTGGCTGGTTAAAAGATGGCTGGGATTGTAGTTTAGCACTACATGAGTAGATACATGTATCTGTTTCAATCTCCTCATGTTCTTACCGAAGTGTTACGTTCAGTCCTCGGGAGGACTGCTCAGTTGTATTATGATGTACATGTCATTAAAGAACGTCACAGTACTGTTAACATAGACCATGGTAATACTTTTGATGATGTATGACAGTAAACATGATTTAACAGAGCCAATTCATCTGAGACTGATGTCATAGCAACTTGCAGGCGACGAACATTTCTTGAAGATACGCAAAGAATCTTCACTATTCATGAATACTACAAGCAGGTGTTTTGGCTACAGACTGGCTGCTTCGGTCATCTTGCGCAACATATTTTACATGGAGTTTCTTACTTAGAACCTTGCATATCAATTCCAAAGTTTATCTTGAAAACTTTAAAAAAAATATGTGCATATCATTATGAACTCAATTAATTTTACACTCATAGATCCCTTTCCAAAAGTGTTTCCTAAACTTGGTAAATTCTGTGCCATAACTGGTATTTCATGATTCTTCTTTCAATGATGTAAAAGAAAACATCGGCCTTGTTCTGTAATCCAAATCACAAAAGAGAGAATTCTGTTTAATTTCCTCTCTCATTTAATCTTGCCTTGTCTTTTCCATTTATCTGACTGTACAGTCGACCCACGAACCAATGTTCACGCTAACGGATTGAACCTGGGAGGGAAATCCTTCTCTTGAAAAATTTTTGGGGAGGGATTTTCAAAATCAAGGAGGAACTTGTCACTTGGTAGAGATCCTAATGCAATTTCCGTATGTATTCATCATTGCAGCTATGTCCTCAGCTGTGGAAAAATGTGAGATTTTCCTGGATGACATTTATCTTTGTGTAGGAGTCAGGAGACAAATTCAGGATTCACATCATGTATAGTACTAGAGTATCTGATCTTGACGCTTTAAATTTACTGCTATTCCGATCACTTGAATGGTACAGTGCAAGCGGTCAAGCAACTTTCTACATTTAGAACATCAAATGCTAACCTAAGACGGCTTACAGTAATATATATTACCTCAAGCTTGACTGTACAAAAGAAAGGAAAGTTTCTGCATTCATGGATAAAAAAATGAGGAGAAAAAAGCTTTTACCAAGATGAACTAACACTGCATAAGTTTGTCCCTGGCCACATGCTACAGTGGCAAAGGACGGAACTGAGGAACATCTTTCTACACAATATGACTTCCATTTGTTAGCCTCAGAATATTCATTGCAGCTTAGACGCCAAAAGGATGATGAATATGTGAACAGCACGTAACCACACAGGGGTTTTTCTGGAAAAATTTTATGCAGTGAAACTGCTAGGACAGGATAGCCAAATTTTACTTCAGAATGCAAAGTAAACTAACACAGGGAGTACTCACATAACTAAGGAATGATTTCAAATGTGGGCAGAGGTGAGGACCAACGGCAGAGCTGAGCTGGCCGAGAGCTGACAGAGCACCCTCGTATACTGACTGTTTGCTGGATCCCTGTTAAGAGACACAGATAACATGGTAAACATTTAAAGCGGACTGCAGAAAAAACAATGTGAAGAAATAAACATCTATCTTGACTAGGTTTCTTGTCACTCCTATATTCCAGGAGACAGTGAATTAATTGGGAAAGTAAATGCAACTGTTACATTCCGATGGTACAGTACCATTCACAACTGATCATTTTGTCAGACTGTCAAGTAAAGTTAAACGATTCCCATCAACAATCATCCTTGATGCAGACATCTGTGATGTCATACTTGAACAAAGTGCAGAAGAGTCTTCAACTTTTGTACCCCCGAATACATTTCTAAAATTACAACAGTTATGACCTCGACATGCCCTCTAGGTATACCTGATAAACTGTCTGACATCAAGGGTAAGAAATAAAAGTCTATGGCCACCTGTCGACCACTCTATCTCAACTGAATCAAACTCTAACATGGTCAAGTACATACTAAAATCTGCAAAGATGGCACGATGGCAATAGCTGTATGATTAAGAGTGATGTAAATCCGTTCACTAACTGTATAGACAAACCAATGTCAAACTGGATTCAAAAAATAGGGAAACAATGAGAATAAAGTAAAAGGAGAACAAAACCTTCAGTATGTCTAGAGAATTAGAAGCAAAGGTGTTTGAAAAACATCTCCCCAAAAATTCATTAAAAAAAAGGTTGTTTTCCCCTTAAGTTATACTCTTTTGAAGTTCAGAGATGGGTGCGGCCATTTTTGTCCCTGTTGAATTTAAACAGAATTATGATGTCATGATCCCCTGGTACTGGAAATTGAATTTCTTTCTTTGTTTTCATACAATTTCCATAAATACACATACATTGCACACATTTTGTGTTCAATGCTGAGGTGTATCATGCAATGATCAAATTATTAATACTTTGATGTGAATCTATGTCTACCTGTTAAAATTATTTGACAATAAATTATTACATAAAACTAAGCTTTCTAATTACAAGTGATCAGGTTGCCACATCACAATCATTTGCTATGAACTTTCAAAATGCAATTATCTTGAAAAGCAAGCAACATATTTAGATGACATTCCGTGATTGTGTTCACAACAATGTAGTCCCTGAATGAGATTCTCTGGTCAAAAGTTCTAACAAGTCCTTAACCATTTTGTAATGGCTGCATTCCAGCAACTCCATTTTTAAAGCAGAACATTGAGTTAATATTGACAAAATTTGGGGAATTTTGAAAGATGCAACCACATGGCAATGCTTACAATTAGCATAGGCCTTAAAGTTTTCCATCCAAAAGTGAAAACTGTCATTTTATTTTTAAAACTGTGCACATGGCTCTGTACTGCAGGTTGCTGTATGTATCTCTGGAACAGTGTCTGGTCACATCATTATAACAGTATGTAAAGAAAACTTCTCAAATTTGGAAAACTTTCCAAAACAATTCAAGGTGTCTATCCAACAGTTTTTTCCTGGCACAAAGCCTTTATTACCATTAACCCCCACACCCCCAAACCACAAATCATGTGCTCTTGGCAGTCAGTATGAGGTGAGCAACAAAGGATAGCAACCTAACAATTGATTGATTAATTTGTACATAAACTGTAAGGTAAAATTAGCTGGTCAAAAATGATGATAGGTGGAATAAAATACATTTTTGACAAAAATAACACTGACAAAATTTAAGACCAAAATCTGCAGAAATAAAGCGACAGAAGGGGTTTTAAAAACTTGACAACATCAGCCCTACCCTTATACTTCATACACTGACAGTGTGTGAGTAACAGAAAAAAACATTCCTCATGGACAGGAAGTTCCTCCAAATCCCCTTGGATCTATTATCCAAGACAAGTCTTTGTGGAATTTGGCGCATATCATTGTTTGTCACCACAGTACAAACATATTTGTCACGTGTTTTTGCATCTCTTATTGGAGCAGCTGCCTTGAGTACCATCAATAAACACACTCCCCCAGATAATCACATCAAACACATGCATGGTACACTGTTAACACTGAGCAGGTAAAAGTTAGATCACTAAATGTAAGAGCACAACTCTGAAATGACAGAGAATAATCAATAATTCTTTACTTTCTCAACCAATCTTCTGCAAAATTATAAAATCCGTTGCCATGTTTGCATGGATCCTTTACCTCAATTTTAAACATATCTGATGAAATTTGAAAGTAAGGAACCTTTTGAAGAGAGAGAGAGACAGACAGACATTTTCCATCCACACTACCACATTAGCTCTACCGACACTTTGTGTGTTGAACTAACAATGAGGTTTGTGCACTTATTAATTAGATCAACACATCGCACAATCTGCAAACAGCCCCTCTTTTGGGAGATAGTTAAATTTTGTCAGACCGCCACCAGTTCCACGTAGAAAATGTGGAGGGGGTTCATGAACTAATTTTAGGAGAAGTCACATGTCAAATACCATCTTGTTTTTACAAGCTACTAAATGGTATCCTCAACAAACATACATAAGACAAACTGTTATTTGGATCAACAGATTATCTTCCTTGCCATCTGCAAGGAACCAATAAAAAGTACATTAGAAAGGTTCAAGGATGAACTAATTTTGAAAAGAGTACTTTCTATTATCAACAAAGCCACATACAAACCTCACTGGCAGGTGACATTCTGCAAAGGTATTAACTACAATATTATGCAGACAGAGTGAGATGAGGTAGTGGTGAGATAGTACTTTACATGATTTGGGCTCAGATTCAGACTGGTGTTTAGCAAAATAATTCCAAATAAGGTGGCTATTTGTGGTAACGCTTTTATTCGATATTCTTTTCATTTGTGATAACAGAAACTCTAAAAGAATATGTGCCACCAAATAGGTGGGCAGGTGGTGTGGGGGGGAGGGTAAATGCAGCATGCACCAGTTGTGTACAGGTGTTGTGTAATACGATGGCTGATGTACCTTGCACTGACAATAACAATCATTTTCATTGATATGTCAAGTTCCATTGATATACATCAAGACTGCAGGTATTAATACAACAAAAAAGGCAAATTAGGTCTGTTATTTGCACCGATCTGACCCCTAACCCTAAATGCAACCCTAATCATGATCGGTGACTGGGTAAAATGTCTTTCATGCTGATAATACCTGCACAAACGTGCTTAGGCAAATGGACACCACAATAGGTTGAATGAATGCTCAAGAAAGATAACAAGATTTTGAAAGCAATTCCAATGCCTTTCTATCTACATTACTTCTACGTCAGCCATTGGAAATCTCCAATTGCACTTTTCAATTAAGAACAGCTTTAGGGGGTAAAATTGGTCACCAGAGAGCTGCCAGAATACTCACCAGTGCAGTTCGCAGAGGTGTGATGATGTGGTTTAACAGAGGCAGAGTCTTCTCACCAGCGTCCTCAACCTCTAAAAGCTCCTTAAATCCCTGCTGGGCAACAAACTGGTAAGGGTGTTTGAACTCCCTCAATCCCTTCAACAACAACAGCAACAAAAGAGGGAGCTCTTGGTAAGGGACTCGGGCAAGCTTATGATCAAACCTTTTTCTCCATTTCATTCAGGTACCCATATATGTGTCTTCAAGGAATAATACCACCTCACCCTCACTTTCTAATACCAAAGAATAGAATTGCCAGTTGTGCACTAAGCTTCAGGAAAACTTTAGTGATAGTGTGTCAAATGACTTAAGCCAGCAAGTGGTCAATATGGACACAGCATTTTGAAATATTTCATCTTGTCCACAAAAGGGATACATATCAACTGAAAACTGATGAAAGGTGTCAGACTGGTGTATTGACAATCACAGCCCAGGGAGACAATTTTTATATTTTGCCACCTAGATTACAGGAAATTGACTCTGAAATACAAATATGGTGGGTAACCAGCTCCCAATTTTTACATCCATTGCCTACCAAACAAAATTACATAATGAAAAACATTTAAGAACATGTTACAAATAAATTCAACTTTTGTCTAATGAAATAAAACTTTTAAACCTTACATTATCCCTAAACATCAACCGATAAAAAAAAAAAAATATGAAGTCTTGAAAGAATTGGTAAATTGACAGGTGTTCAGAGCCGTTCAGATTTCCGACTAAAATGGGAAAAGTGGCATCTCTGTGGTTAATATCACAATCATGAAGTTATCAAGCCAACTGTTGCAATCACATCAGTTGTGTGTTGGGCCAACTTTATGAAACAAGCCTACAATACAATGGTGGAAGACTGTTTTTCCATTTGCATCAAATCTTACAGAGCTATGTTTGAACCATTCACGAAAATTAAAGCATGGCCTTACTTCTTAAGACCAAAAAACCAGAACATTTATCCCTGTGAAAAGAGGTAAAAATCTTTGGTAGGCTGATCAAAATCATATTTTTACAGTCAGGGATATACAAAGCTGCTGTTTCACATCCTGTGTATTTTGTGTGTGGGCCCTATGATGGGGCTACGGCCAAAAATGAATTAAGTGAAATGAGGAGAGAGGACCAAAATATTCTTGAATATCACCCACATGAAAGTACTTGTAGCTACAACAGCAATGCACATAACAGATTTACATTGAACCAAGCCAAAGACAGTAGTCCAAACTTAACTTCCTGACTTTCTATCTTAGTACCTTTTTTATCCAGTATGTTTACAACACATCACCATGCCACACTCTCATTTCAATAAAACAAAACTTGATTACTTGCTCAGATTTTGGATATCAAATCTCATCAGACACAGGTATTGTCTATAAAGTCCATGGAGATAAAAAGTGACGACAGATTGCTTGCTTTAGACTGTCCTGGTTTTCACATGTTTAATGGAATTTATGCGAAGTATCCACTTATGTTAGCCCTGAGATTCTGAGGAAATTGATCACATGCATGTGAGGGACTTTACACACTGAATGATGGCAAGGAGTAGGGGTCGTCACTGTCAATGCTGAAAATATGATAAATGTATGTGCATCCAAAAGAAGTTTGACTGGTCAATGGATATCATACCGGCTACTAAAGGACACAGTGGCAGAGCTGGCAGTTTTGGTCGAAGTGGCAAAATCAGCCCTAAGGGGTGCTGTAATACTCATGTGCTAAGCCAATGCTCTTCAACCTACATGCAAGCAGAACAAAAAATGATATACGAGGGTGGGAAGTGCTGTCGGAATTATCTCAGCGAAGCACCAAAATCGCTTGGTGTGGAGCATACCAGAAAAGTTTCACACTAAAACATTCCCTACATCACTGGAAATTGCTGGAAAATATTTCATCTCACCAAACCTTTCATTTTTTTTTTCACATGAAAAAGTCTTCTAGTCCACAAGTTGACTACATCACTGACAACATGTTTTTTACAGATAGTACTTTTTCATATATAAATTCTCACCTCTGCCAAGGTAATCAACAAGGGATCAAAATCAAGTTCTTCTGGATCAGAGTCCCACTGGAGTTTATGTTTCACTGATCCATGCACCAACCTAAAATGGTGATCAAAAGTGTGAAAGGTAAAGTCAACACTAATCAACAAAAGAGTTCTTTCAGACATTATTTCCAGGTACAGTAAATCAAGATAGTGCATTACTTGTGAAGTGTTGCATCTTAAATAAAACCAGAAGAGCAAAAGTTGCTGTCTTCTGGAAATCAACTCTCAAAAGTTTTGTGTTTAACGCTCTTCATGTAGAAGAAGGGATGAAACAGCATGGATGTCCTGAAAAAAAAGATTGATCCACTGAAAAAGTTTGACATAACTGGTCAAGCATACAAGATGGTGGTCCAAGCACTGTAGATGAGGTGAATCTAGACCCATGACAGCTATTTAGAGCACAGTATAAAACAAATCTAGTGAGGATAAAATGGCAAGAAATGGAGAGCAGCAAGCAATGTGTCTATTATTCCCTCTTTACATGCTCTCTTTCTTCCAACTTCCTTCCAACATGAATTATAAAACGTCACAATTGGTCAAGCATCATTAAACATATCACCAAAACAAACCTGCATGGTAAACCTCCACTGACATACACCGATTCGAAGGCAGACTTTGGCTTCTTGTAATCTGTGAACTGAGAAAGCAACAATGAAAGTATATCAGTAGATATACAATTAGATAATCTACTACCAAGACAGAGCTCTTGTTGAGTGTCTGTAAACTTCACTTCCACCAACATCAAATTTGCCAACAAACCAAAATATGTGCCTGGACGTAAAACCCTACTACGACAGTAACCACTGCCTCTTACGCCATGAAATGACAATGATGCAGCTACTGCATGCAACAGGACCAATCTGGTAAACTTCGGGTTACAGTACATCTATCAACCACGCTTTACTTGCAAGGGTTTTCATTGTACATGGTAAAATTGCAAAGGTTGGTCAGCACAACTTGCAGACTTCATATTTCTACATGCTACTTCTCGGAACAATGTTTCAAATGCTTGGGTTTTCAGTGCACAAGAAAAACAAATTAGAAAGCTTGGTCAGAGCAAAGTGACCTTACTATTTCTGCAGTCAATCATAATGTCAATCATCCTGCAAATGTGAACTCACTGGATCGACTGTTTTAGGGTTGAGTCTATCCGATGGTTTTGCTGGCTTTTTAGCGACCCGGGAATATCCAGCTTCGGTCCCAGGCCTGTTTTTATCTGCAACCTCTTTACCTCTAGACTGCCCTCTTGGTGTATTTTTTGAAGACATTGCGGCAAGACGGTTAATGAAGCGTTTTGCTTTCACTGTAATGAAAGATTCAAGGTGTAATTTAGTTTCAGTAGCAGCTTTCACTATCTATCTTACAGATGCTAATACAGATTTTATCTAAAGGTCATTATCACCTTGTTGTACACAGTAGCGTACATTAGTTGTTTACGATACTGTTTCACTCTTTGAGCTCAAGTGTATACTGTAGATCTAATTGCACATACTGTAGGTCTATGCTGTAGTGGTCAATGGGTGAACACTATTTATCTTTCTTATTTGTCATTATTTATTGGCTTACATCCCAAATATAATACAGTTTCATGTTATGTGACACACTTAATCCTTACAGATTTCATCAGCAAATTACAGATGCAGTTGATAATAAGCCTGTGGCTAAAATTCGTAACTTGTAACACAAGCACTGCACAGTGAGTAATTATCAGTCGAACAGTATCATGAGTCGATCACTGCATTCTAAAGGACAGTACATCATGTAGACATGATGTGATTTTAATGTAGATGTGACCTAAAATGTCTTTTCCTCAAACATTATAAAAATCAGTTATTTGCCTTATCATTTTTGATGTTCAAAGCAAATATGCTACTTATGGTGATATTTTTAAGTGTCTGCTTATGCATGGACTAAAAGGTTCCAAACATTACCAAAATTTGTGACCAAAATGTCTTTTATGAGGTTTGAAAGTACAGCATAATTTTAGAAAGAAAAGACATTCTTTTTGTTCGTAAACATCATTATTCTTAATTGTGGTAATTAATTGTTTTTCTTTGCTCTTTTTGGTAGCAATTGACTCAGGATTACTTCATATACACTGCATTGTGTATTGCAATCTTCATTTCAAAATTCCTTTCATATGGATTACTCAATCTAGACATCACCAAAATGAAGAACAAGATAAGAGACACGTAACGAATTATTACTGCAAAGTTTTATTTATTTTAGTAAATGTTTAAATATTTTATGGTCCTGACGTTCGTTAAGTGATCAACTCATGATACTTCCTGGTGTTCTTCTGCAGTAGGCCTAGGTATGCCTCAGAAATGTACTGATGTCAAAAGATTTACGATATGGTACCTAAGTGTAAGGAAAACTTAGGAGCAATTTTAGAACTTCTCCCTTTCGCTGGAGTCGTAGTCCAACCCAACCTACACAGTAGGCCTCCAAAGGTTACAGCAGTTCAACCTTTTCTTTCTTTCTTTTTTGTGTGGAGTAAAAGTACATTTGAGAACATGTATTTATATTTGGAGTCAGAGTCGAGATGGGAGGGGATGAGATTGAATGTGATGCATCCATTGGATAAACAATGCTCTAAAACTGAGTCAGAGTGACTTGAATGTGTAATTTGCACTGTGTTTTGACATTTGTTTTCGGGTGTAGTTGGGGTTGGGGTAGGAGGGATGTATTTTCAGGTGGAGTCCGAGTCTGAAGGTGTGATAAATGAAACTTGCTGCTGGAGTAGGAGTCATAGTGACAATACAACTTTTAGATGGAGTTGGAGTCGCAGTGACGTCAGCGACTATGTGCTCATTGCAATGTAATTGCTGCTGGAGCCTAGGTGAATATTTGACATGTATCTCTAGCTGGAATCGGAGATAGGGAGGCATGAAAATGCATGTATCTATTGTTGCTGGAGTCGGTCTTGCAGTGACAATTCAACTTTGAATGGGGTCTGAGTCATAGTGAAGTCTTGAGTTATTGTAAAAGTTGATTAACTCCCTTAATTAATATGGTTGAGGTTGTTGTTCCTTACTCGCTATGCTTCCATTTTTAAGGAAATTTCCCAATAAACAGTAAATTTTGAGAAATGCAAGGACTGAAAGGGAAAATTCAGTCACCCCAATTTGTATTAGTATAGTCCTTCTGAAAGGCAAGGTATTCTAAAATTGCACCAAAACTTGGACCCAAATGTCTGCTGTCATAAGTAACCATTGACCCCTAAATTACAAAGATAAAACTTTGGTCAGTAGAGACTACCAGTAGTAGGTTAAACAATCCTGTGTTGTGACAGAGAAGCAGACCCAGTATTATGAGGTACTGTAGGCCCTTATGCAAACTTTAAATGTAGGCCTAGCACTGGCAGAGGGATCAATGTTAGGCCTACTACAGTAAGTGGAAATGTTACCTCACTTTCTACTTTCTGGAGCGACATCCCCGAATACTTTGTGGAGCAACATTCCCGATTCCAAATTCTGCCAGGGAACTTCAGCCAAAGCAATTACACTGAACAAACTGTTAAACTGAAGTGCATAGGCATTGATACTGACAGGTATGCTAAAATGCATTGATGTGACATGCAGATACCTGGAAATTCATTCTGCATACGACAAATAGCTTTGTTGAAGTAATATTGCTGAAGTAAGTAAGTAGTAGCTGGCCTGATTGGGTGGGTAATCTAATGAGAACGGGGTCACAAAAATATTGGAAGTTCTTGGGCCTAGCTTATATACTGTAGGCTATAGGGTACGTTCAAGTTGCCATACGTTACGTTCCACAACAAAATCGTCGTGGATCTGGTCTAGGATTAAGCACAATACAAAAGACATTCTAACGTACGGTTAATTATAATTATAGTTGACCAAACAAATAATACCCAGCGAAGAGACTACAACATTCCACTTCCAAGCGAGATGAAGTTATGTCACATTAATCAAACATAGGTAAGTTTAAAACCTTGGACGACATCAATTACTCTGATCACCATCGCAAAAGAAATGTCTGATTACGTACAAGAAAGGCATCACTGGCTCTATCACTATCAGTGTATCAGTAGTGTTCGTTGCCTTAAAGTGCAAGTAACAGCCAAGTTTTTTGGTTGTTGTTTACACTTCGTTTGTTAACTAGTAGACTTTGTAAATTCTTGGTTGCCTCGTACGAAAGCCTATTAGTACCATCTATCTTTTTTTGTTAATCTGTAATAACAGATGAATAATCTGTATTAACAGATTATTGAACTGTAATTACAAATTATTAATCTGTATTTACAGGTTATTAATAATCTGTAATTACAGATTAATAATCTGTATTTACAGATTATTAATAAACTGTAATACAGATTAATAATCTGTATTGACAGATTAATAATTAACAATTTGTAATTACAGTTCAATAATCTGTTAATACAGATTATTAATCTGTAATTGCAGATTAAAATATTTATATAGATGACACTAACACGCTTTTGTAAATAATTTCATTCCATTAATCTCTCAGTGGGAAGAAATACTTTCTAACACCCAGCCTGTAGCTTGCATTTTTTTCTTTTTTGGGCTTAAATCTGTGCTCACGAGAACTCTTTAAATTAGGCCACTGAAAAAAAAAACTTCAGTAATTATCAACACCATGAACCACTGTGAACAGTTGAAGCATATCACCCAGCAGTCGTCCAGGCTCAAGGGCCGGACCCCGATGTAATATCTAAGGAAATAGGACTAATCGTCAAAACTTTATTCTGAAGCACCAGCTTATACTCTGTCCTCTTCTTAAAGTATTTGTCATGATATTGTGTATTCAAAGCAAACAAATGACTTGCATAAACTGGGCTGGAAAAAATGTTTATTTCCCTGGAAGAGAGTAAAATTATTTCCCTGGAAGGGAGTAGAATTTCAAACAATTCTTGCTATATTCTCATGTAGCAGAAATGGGAAATTTCCCTCCAAAAGCCAAAATTTCCCTCCAGATGCCCAAATTTCCAGGGAAGGAGCCTCCCAGGTTCCCAACTTTTTCCACCAATGTGCATAAATTTAGCAACCCAGTAACAAATTGCATCAAATGACAATATTTCTATTAGCATAGACCCCTTTAATCCATGAATGGCCATCCATGCTAATAGGCCTACAACCTGGGTGACTGGCATTGACATTTTCCCTTCAAGTATTTTAATCTATGATCATAACCAACAGGCTCTCATTGAATTTATCAGCTTAAAGGCCTCTCCTGAACTTTAACAAAACGGGTTTGCGGCATCAATTTTATTCCTGATTGAAAAAAAAAAAAATCGAAGTTTTCGTACATAGTCGGACTGAGTTGGATCAAACCCTGCGGGCCTGAGTTAGGAACAATTGACGGAGGAAAGAACAAGCCAGTTACACATAGGCTACCGGGCACAAGTAGCCTGAGCTGATTTACTTACCACCCTCTGACACCGTCTGAAAAAATAACATACATAAGCGAAAAATAGTAATATGTAATTTATTTGTTTCATGATCACGAGAATGTGTACAATGTGAAAGGAAGTCCCCCAGCTTAAAGCCATAAGAGGGGACTCCCTGAAAACAACTTAGTCCTAAAAAGAAAGGAAAACAGACTGAGAAAACAAAGAGATTTTCTTTACAAACTTTTTAGTCAACCTTTCTTCTCAAATTATAGTGTCAAATAATATTATATTGTGTATACTGTAGATAAAATAAATCTTCAAATGGCTGGCAAATAGACTTTCTTGCACCGAGAAAAAAAGTAGTAACTGCAAGGACGCCAACCACTTACATAGCATATGAGGCAAAAATGAGAGGGCGCTTTCATTATGCTGCCATACCGTTGAGCCGTCTATTTACATTGGCTCCGTCTAAGCATCGATTTATGCCTTCATAGTTTACATTTAGCAGGGAAAAAAGATCAACAGAGAAACACGGGTCGCCACCCTGTTGGATAAAAGAGACATGTAAACTCAGAACCTGTTACAAAGCTTAAAGTGTACCTTAAGTCTAGAATTATAAGAAATTTATACATTTTAGAGGTTGGAAAATAAACGCTGTTCGTCCTTGCTTGTTCCATTGCTGAAACTTAAAATGTTGAAAGATATTCACATCATTTAAAATAGTCATTTTCACAATAATTTGTGATAATCTCCTTGTTCAAGTCACATAATCTGCTTTTGTTTTCTATACATTGAATTAAATTAAAATGTGTATTGTTTGCTTGCCGAACTCAGAAAGACGTGATCACAGTTCATGACAGGCGTGGCTTTCGTAAAAAAAATTAAGAATGTGCTGTAATTTGAGTATGACAAACAAGTACGGCCTTCCAAATTTACTGAGCGAATAAGCTTCAACATTTTATCTCTGCCCAGGAATATATCCTCTTAAGATAATATAGTCGGACTATTTGATTTCATTTTATAAGATTTTTGACTTACTGTTTGAGTTTGCTGACTTAATGGAGTCTCTACCGTCGCTTCTAATGTCTCTTAAAAAATGATGCAAACATTTTGTATGAAAGTCATCGTTCTTATTTTTCATTGATATTTATTATAATTTTAATTTCCAATTATATGAAAGATGTTTTGAAAGAGGTACCACCGACCTATGGGATCAACTTGCGTATTGCTCTGAGCGAGTTTAAGGATTAAATGACGTTAATGATATTGGTCTGTGGATGATATTGAACTGGAAGTACCGGTTAAAGGAAAGAAATACTTATGAACTAATACTCAGATATATCTACACCCCACTTGATGGGTCTTAAAATATCACACTTAAATTTACCCCTTTGCGATTCCACCTCCCTGGTACGTCGGAGTAACTTAATACAAAACTATGTTTAAATTATTGCACCGCATTGTGTCTTAGCTTACCTGGTCCTTGGACAATTTCTCAAAAGGGGAAGGGGACACCCCTCCTCTTAGACGCCTCCATCAGGCCACCGATCGGCCCATCTCATCCTTTCTCGGTTTTCAATAGGCCTATATTCCACCCACCTGTGCATGTTTACTGTCTTTCCCCATGTAAATAGCCATTTTGGATTAAGAAATATAGCGATTTTAATATTTTCCCTAATTTGACCTTTGATCTCTGACCTGAAATTTTGACGGGAGACACAACTTCAGACCATGAGTAACCTATCTACCAACTTTGACCTTCATATAGCTTGAAGGTCTAGGAGGAGTTACGGACGAAAACTTTTGCAACCGAAGTTTCCTTTCGCACAAACATGCGCACACACACATCTTCACACATTTTGGCCCCTACCCTAATGGGGGTGTCAGCTGGTCACTTTAAGTACCATACCAGGTTAGACCCCCCTATATCTCAACCGTACATGTTACCTTGTCAAATGTTGCTATGGCAACTGAGAGAGGCATAATACATCCTAATGTCCCAACGCAACTACAATATCTCACCCCGTAGGCTACATTATGTATAGGGATGAGATGAAAAAAATTTTCTGTCGGGGCTTGGGGATTCTTTGACCGAATTTGCCACTGGAGATCATGTTAGGCAACAAATCCGTGTAAGAAAGAATATGTATCACAACTATGCACTGTTTAACCTCCTTAAATATTCCACACCACCACTTTCACAAAGTGTTTGCAATGCCTGTGCATGTGACTGAAGACAGTTTGTACATGCGGTGTTGTTTTGACATGTCGCATATCAAATTAAAGCTTAACTTAACGGTAACCTTTGACCGTCTTCCGTCACCAAGAATTGTAAACAAGGCGTCTGCTCATAGTACGTACCGTACACATACCGACACGTATGTCTGTAGCCTAGTCTTGCTAGTCTTGTGCATGTTTACAGTATGGACTATGGGGTAGTCCTGTATAATTTGTGTAGAAGAGATTACGCAAAAGCAAAAGAGGTTGCATTATCTGACTTGTGGAACTTCAGGTCCTCACAGGCGCATATTCAATGGAATAGTGACTGCATGGTGAGGAGACCTAACCAGTTGATAGATTGTTATACATAGTTTTATCGAGATATAATTTTCATAATGCCAGGCTTGAGACGCCTTTTCCAGACGTTACCCAGATTTGTCAGATACCGTCGTAGACGTCATGCAAGACGTATTATTAGGCCAGCACAGAGTACGAAGCAGTGCCTATTATTAGGCCCAGGTCTACTCCGATCTAATTTTGCTGTTATATATTACTGGAGTTGCACGCGTCTCATCTTATGAGTTCACACATCTCAAGCATAAAGGATAGGCGTTTTACTTGTGTGCAAACAGTAATGAAATCCAAAGTTACCTTAGATAGTTAGATTGACAAACTCCTTGTTGTGTGACATCTGACACTCAAGTGCAACTTTGAGCCCTTACTGTTCCCCCCATACAAGTTCAACTAAGTTAGGCCAGGACCTGCTTACCAAAATGATTGTATTATACGCACTGCAGAGTGAACTCCTTCTTTGACATTACTTGAAAATTACCATACTCTTTCTCATCATTTGAGCCATGATGTAGCCTAGGCACATTGATCCATGCAGCAGCTCGCAATTGGAAAAGCACTTCCAGTCTAAGTCCCACAATTAACAAAGTAACCATTAGTGCAGCTGAAAATAACACCACCTGCCTTGGATAATGATCTACCTTTTAGGCGTAATAATAGTATGATACCTTCTGCAACTCTGAGGCAACTGGAAATCATTCTGACCAGAGGCCTTGCTTCTTAAACTTTACAGTAATAGCCAGGCCTATATTAAGAAGTTGGTGTTGGGTATACATTTGAACTAATCACTGATTGATAGTCAGCAATATGAAACCTGCTTACCATGCCTTATTCAATTACTTAGAGGAATGCTCATTTAGGTAGAGTGCTGTTTTTATTTAAATACTTCAATGAACTTTTGAGGATACAGAGTTGACACAAGATAGTTGTCATCACTAGCAGTTCAATGAAATTCATTGAGTCAAATGAACATCTTTGGACACAGGCCTCAGTATTGCCATGTATCTTTTATGAAATCAAGTGAGATTGTCAGTCTGGAAATCATGTAGTGTGATTTGAAAGCTTTTATATAAAGCAAAAACTTACAGTTCGCAGGTGTACAAAATGAGGCAACGCTGTCTGGCCAAGTAAACAAAAATTAGTTTCTGCTCCTCATCCATGTATGCTACTTTTTTCCACCGAACTGGATTATCAAATTTTTAAGGGAAAATGTCTAAACAGTGGAGATCATCTCTTCAAGTTCCTAGCCATGTCTTTGGAACATAGGACTCATCTCAAACAGTGATAATGCATGTAAGCTGTGTTGCCAACAAGCCTTTTGGGTTTCTGCCCAAAGAAGAAAAAAGGCTAGTCCACTCACAAAATGAAGAAAAACTACATATTTTACTTGGACTGATCACCATAAAACTGCATTTTCCTTATTGACACTGTCCTGTAATTGATACACCTTCAAACATCGACAACAGAAGGGTTCAAGGACAATTTCTCTTATTATTTTTGTAGTCTTGACCCTTTCCCTGAAGGAACTGCCAGGGGTCAGTTTTCGGAAAGGAAATCTCCCTGGCTGGGAATTTTTTAGGCGGGAATTTTTAGCAGGAGGTTATGTGAGGAGGAATTTTCTATTGGGGGGGGGGGAGTGTCCATCAGTTGGGAAATTGTTTAGGTTTGAGCTGTCTGGTCATGAACTGAAGTACCACTCTCCCAACATTACATACGTACACCTCAACCACATGAATGTTAACCATACCCAGTGATGGACCTTCGTATTTCATGAAAACCCATTTTCAAGGTATCCAACAGTAATATTTTTACACCATCACATTTTCTTAAAGTACTTTCTTTGTCAGTGAGCAAGCGAAATGTTGATGTAATACCACTTTGCCTTAATAGATAGCTACCGGTTAAGTCGTTAAGACCACACTGTCCGTAGTCTGTTTACAGTACCCTGTAACTATGCTACAATCATCACAAGATTTAAAGTTTTTCATTTGCAGCATTATGCAGTGTAGAAGAAGATTGATGTGCAACAGATATCTTGGAGCAAATTTTTGGTCAATTCTAAGTTTTTTTTTTTTTTTTCACATTTGAATGCCAACCTAGATGTTAGGTACAGAACCATAATGTATGTGTTAATTACCACTTATGGTACCTCTAAAGAAAGAAAAATGTGCACACCAATTGAAGGTGCGATGTATGGTAAGTGGAAATCTGTGTTCTGACAATTCTTATTCTGATTACTTTAACAGGTCTCCATACAGGATCAGTAGCAGCCATGTTGCTACATCTGTTTGTCAAGGTGGCATTGCTGCTGCTGTATCTAGTTCTGTTGGTGTTGTTGCTGAGGTTGCTGGACATCTCTGCCTGGTATGAGACAGGATTCTTAGCCTCTCAGCTTGTTGACCCTCTCTCCTTGAGTGTTCGGAAGTTGAAACTCCTCTTAGAGAGCAGAGGATTATCCCATGAAGGTGTGTTGGAAAGAGAAGAGCTTGTACAGCTAGCAGAAAGCTCTGGTAAGTCTTCATTTAATGATGTGCTCCATGAGCCCATGTGGAAGTGTCTAATGTAACTTGTTTTTTGTACATAGAACACATTGTAGACTTGTTAGTCATGGGTGGAAAATTGTAGCAGCAAATCTAAGCTGCACAGAGAGAATCCAGCCCCTTGTCACAGCCCTCTGCCTTGGATGCTTATAAATTGTCAATACAATTTGGAAACTACATCGCGTAGTTAAACTTGAGTGGTCGATCAGATCACATTTCTTCAGAACAAGTGTTCAGCTTGCTTGAGTTCCAGTGCCAGTTAAGTAGACTTGGGAAAAGTCTCATCTGGAGATGTTACAGTGTACTTCTTGCTTTTATTCAGTTGTAACATTACAGGCAGTAATGAATAATTCTGTTGTCACAGAATGGCAACAGGGAAGAATTCTAATAAATGTGTACTACTGAAGCAGATGACAGATGTAACAAGAGTGTGACTTTAAATTTCAATTAGGATATAATTACTTCAGGTTCAGGTAGATTCAGAACAGTGTACAAGTTTGGTTAGTTAAAACTAATACAGTTTTCAATTAATTAGAGCTTAACAATTAGACTTAACTATTACTGTAGGGTGGTACTCGGTAAGTGGTAACACATTTCTGGACTTCGGCTGGTTAGGACTCTTCTGCAATGCTGTAAAGTGGCTAATACTCACTGTAGACACCCACAATGCTGGTATGACTGGATTTGTCGACGTAGAATGCGACTGGCTAGTAACGTCGGGTAATGGTATTACTTTAAAGCCTAGGTGATGGAGGTGATGAATAAACAGATCACAGAAGATAGGAATGATGACAGCAACTGAATGTACACAGAATGTAGACCAAAGGCTGACGTTAGGTGATGAATAATCACTGTACCCTTCACTTCTCCAGTGAAGGCTAGACTGGGTACACTTTGACTCTTGACTCTCTTGTGTAGGCTAAATTACACACGCACAAAGCAACCACACAGGGCAATGGTGGCAACGTACATCCTCTCAGATCGATAGAAGTACTCTTTGGAAACCTCTCAATCGACAAGGGTATATATACATATAAAAGATACTTGCTAGAACCTTCTGTTCCAGAGCATTCCATCTCTTTTCAAAAGCACCTGTTTGATAACATGATACTAAATATCTAGAAGAGAGCAAAGTTTGAGTTCCTTCCAGAATGTATGTATTTGTACATAGAAAGGTCGGTTGAAGTGTCTCGTCAATATGCGAAATGTCTGGAAGTTGAAGAGCATTGGACCCTTGTTACAGTAGTTGGGAGTGGAAGTCCAAGATGGTGACTTTACCATGAAGTTAAATATCGGGCACAGTCGAGATATCATTAGATCTGTTATCACTGTGTATGGTTGAATCTCCTGTAAAGGAATTAAAAAAAAAAAAATAGAAGTTCATGACAAAAGCTACTTCACTTGAAGCTGATCTCTCTTTTTGACACTGGAATAGAATTCCCCTTACATAACATAAAGGTGCACTCTATCGGCCTAATTACAGCCTTCTGTATGCCTGCAAGTGGAAAGTGTCAAGATCACATGGTCAGCCTGCTGTTGTCATTCTGAAAGTGACCTGTGCAGGCTGGATAATTAGCTTGCATTGCTTCCTCCATGCTTGAGCGATCGTAATGTAAGCCATTCGGAGACCCCTGCACACTTTTTTGACAGTTTAAAGGGGAAATCAGGGTTTGACTGAGAAAATTCGCCTTAAGTTGATTTTTCTTTCTAAACTGATTGTTCACCAAAATATAGGGACGTTGGGGAGGAGTTTTAAGGTAGAGGAAACTGTAATTATTGCTTTAATTACTGTTGAATGAGAACTCTTAATATTTGTCGGGTACAAAAACTAAATGTTCATGTGCAAGACAAGACGGCCTCCTCTATACGATAACCGATCACAGCGTAAGACTGAGATGAGGTTATATGAATAAACATAACCGAATGTTTACGGTTCCCATGCTGTTCGTGCATTGCGCAATGCTAAGTAAACAAGAGTTTAGTGATAGTTGATGACACATACAGCACACATAGTCTACGTATAAAACTGTTCAACCACAACTCCTCATACCTTGAAAAGGCGATAGTATTGAATATTCATATTTGATTCAATGCATATAGATTTTACAGACTTTGGGGGTTCTTCACCGATTTTTTGCGAATTTGACTCGTTTCTTGAAATTGTCCACATGTTTTGAGATAATCTTGATCATAATTGTTAGTTATAACTCATTGTATGATACCGGTGGGGAATTGTCGTGAAATAAATTGTCAAAATAAACCCTGATTTCCCCTTTAAAGGTATGCCGTGATAACAGTTAAGTGTTATTTTTCATTTGTTTCTATTTTGAAGCATCTCTAAGCTACAACTGGTCAAGAGGAGAACTTTTGCCTTGTAGCATGCTAACTTCATGACTTATTTATTGCTTTTTGACAGGCAACATTGCTAATGCGGATCTCAAACTTTTGGAAAGAAAATCAGTGACTGATGCAAGGCATCAAAAATCAGAAGAGTTTACCAGTAGAGCTCATTTCCTTGAAGAAGTTGAAGACAAGAAAGATAGTGTTTGGTTAATACAGGTAACTTCAGGAGAATGAAACCCTGTGGAATCTTGATGAAGAATGAAACAGAAATGTTTGACAAATACTTTCCCAAAGTTTCATTCAAAAATGTTGTTTGCTTCCGAAGGTGCACTCTTTTGGTATTCAGAAAAGTGTTACTGCCATTTTTTCCACAATGGAATGTAAATAAGCTTGAGTATGTCAAATTATGATGTAACATAACCACTGGTCATGTTATGACATCACAATGTCACAATTGGCATCGTTCCTGGTTCATTTTTCTATGAACTTTCAAATTCCAATATCTTAAAAAGTAAACAACATATAAAGATGAAAGTTGGTGCTGTTGTTCATCATATGTCTGTCTCTCATTTGACAGTAATATTTCAAAAGCTCTGACTTTCGTTCTCTTTTAAGATGTGAAGCTTCCTGTCGATATTGTGTGTAAAGGGTGATTGAATGTTGAGTGGTAACTTGCAGTAAAAGGCATTTGTACAATTTCTCTGTTTGACACCCCACTTTGAAGTTGATGTGTCTTTTTATTTGTTGAATGTTATAAATTCATTCTCAGGTGGTACCTGGTGCTGAAGTACCCCTTCTTGGCAGCACCACATGGAAAAACATCATTCAGAGAGTCTCCTTCTTTGGTATACGAACAGGAATTTTTCTTTGTGCCCGAGACATGCGGTAAGCATCATGGAGTTAGTTGTAAACCTCCGTATGTCTGGAGAAGTACCAGGCTTACAGATTGTATTTGTCTAGAGTTTACATATAACCATTGTAACACACTAAGGATGAGTATCAGTGTGTAATGTTGTGCGCATGTGACAGATTACAGTGTTCTTTTGTATAGCAGTTTTGTAAGGAAATCTCAGAAAAGAAATTACCCAAGTACGTCATCCGTTGGCCCCATTTGGAATGATTCTTTAAAAGAGTTGTCTGTGTCAACATAGAGTTACATCTCCCATCTATCTCTCCTTCCATCTTCCTGTGAAATATTTTTTCACTGTTTATGATGACTTCAGTCAAGTCAGTTGTATATCTGTTTGTTCTTACATACCACCGATTGCCACGTTTTGTGCTGCCATTTACAGTACTTAAACTCCAATTGTGTCTCTCAGATTCTGTCGGAGCAGGGGATGGTCGAAGCCATCTGTGTTGCTCGCGATGCCCGACGGGCAGCAGTACAAGGACCACGTGGTCTTGCGCCAGCTCTACTCGCCTGCAAATGCTCAATCAGTGGTTGGTTGGGTGAACCAACAGCTTTCATCAAAACTGACGGAGATAGAGGACGAAGAGGAACTGTGCAACCATTGGCTGGAATTCAAGTCAGAGGAAGAGACTCGACAGAGTGTCCAGGGCTGTGATCTTCACCACCCAGGAGAAGCCCTCCATCGTTTATTCTGCACTGAGCATGAGATACAGTGGACGCATAAAATTTGGCTTCTATAGGAGGGGAGTTGTCAAGTGCATTGATTTCAAACCAGACTCGAAGACCCACTTGCTGATCTCCACCTCTTCTGGTGTACAGAGATACGGATTAAACAAAGGAGAATATTTAAATATGGATGCTTTGCACCTCTACCTACACACTCTGGTTCCTGAGATAAATGATGTTTTCATCGTGACCTTTGCCCTTGTCAACTTGTTCTGTTGGATGGACCTGTTTTTGACCTCTGGAGGCATTGCAAAAATATTTTTATGCTTTTTTTGGCAGTTGGCAAAGTTGAATTTACTCTTCATATTGCTCTGGCTGCCTTTGCAGTGGACGTTTCAATTGTCACTGATAGCCCCGCTTTCAAATCTTTTCTGGTGGGGCATCCGAGTCCTGTGTCAAACGGGAATTGCCGGGCAGCTCCGACAGGATTGGTTACTTTACTCCCACCATTGGGGAATAATCTGTTTCGTTTTTGCCCTCTACTGCTTCATCTGTGGCTGGTTCGTGAAGAAATGTCGACCTCAGCGACAGGAGGACAACCTCTCCAGTATTGAGTGGATTCGTTTGGTCTTTCACCAGTGGCATCTGTTTATGATCAGGCCAAGATACACGAGACAGCAAGGTGGGCCACAGACCTCCTCTATTACCCTCGAGGATGGTATGGACTTGTTCCTGGAGAGGAGCATGCCAGACCTATGGCTACACCCTGTCATTACTGGAGAATATGTTCATAATCTACCCCAGTGGAAGTACGGAGGTCTGAGGAAACCACCAGAGGAGAACTGTTTGAATCACCTCTGCGTCAGCTGTCAGGAATCATGGAAGAGGTTTTTCTGCATGATGACGAAGGAGGGTGGATTGGAGAGACACGATGCATCAGACCACCAAATATGGCACATGTTTGCAGAAAGGGCGTCCGGCCAATCCAGGACGAAATCCGAAGGTGCTAACAGCTCAAAGACCAAGGAATTTTACGAGGTGTTCGAAAACAGTCGCAACCTTGAAAAGGAAATAGTGAAAACACAACCAACTAAGGGACTGCAAGGCTATGAGAGAGATGTTAATTTATTTGAAGAAAAGTTATGCCAAGATTGTCTGGGTGTCATCTGCGATATGGAAGAGGCTGAAAGCGAAAAAGTAGACTCCTTGAAGGAACCACCACATTTACTGAAATTGTCCAGCCATGGTAGTGTATCATCCGAGCAAGAGGCAGAGGAGGCAACAGACGGAGGCAACCATCTTCCCGTGAGCAGATTTGATCCATGGCCAGAGGAGATGCTGCCAAGTTCAGAGTGTGCTATATGTCTGGAAGGGTACGTCAAAGGGAGTCACCTCTGCGGCCTCCCCTGTGGGCACACATTCCACTTCGACTGTGTCAAAGTATGGCTTTGTGGAGGCAAGCATTGCTGCCCGACCTGCAGATGGCCAGCATTTAAGAGAAAACCGAGTAAATTATCAAAGTATATGGAATAAATGGAAGGTCCCTAAATATAAATTAAATCAATTTCAAGGGCCAAACTTCTGTCCATGCCGTGGTTTATAAGCAATATGTATTTCCCCTCTTGAGTTAAAAAGAAAAATTTCCCCCCTGTTCAGAATTAAAAGTTGCAGATCTTCCAAAAGGAATTGGATAACAATTTTGCTAGCACGTTGAGGTCACGCTTCACTGAGGAAATTTACATGCATTCTTGGAAAGCTGCCACCAATACAAACCCAAGTATAAGTATGAAGATGAAGCTATGACCAAAAAGTTGTAAGAATTTTTCATGTTCTAAAACATATTGGATAGTTTAACTTTCTGTCAGAGGTTGACATGGTTGCAAACTATACATTATCCCTGAGGTGGCTCCGTCAGAGTTATTCCATAGCATACCACAAACTCTGTGAACGTTGCACAGTCGATTGGAAGTCGTGTATTTCATCCAACTCTTCTGACGTCATGAGCACACGTCATTTGGCTCAATTCTGGTGCTGCTCTTGGTTTTAGGCTAATTTTCCAACAGCCCAAAGTACTAGTACTTCTGGTTATCCCTTATACCCCATAATTATAGGTCAATGTGTACCTCTACAGGAGCTAATGTAAACATACCTGTAAACAAATTTGTTAATGCATCCAACTCCAGTGCATCTCATCTTCAGTCAATTAAAGCTCCAATCTAGAGTGACAAATATGAAGATGAGTACTTCTTGGATAGAGATATTGCAAGTACAAAACTGCTTCAGGTGCATTCACTCGTAGGTCACTTTAGGCCTACATCTCTTGCCCCACCTTCGAGAAATACTGAAGCATCGTAGGAGAGGAAGAGTGCTGTGGGGACAGGAACCTCCAGACATTCTAGACAAGAAAAGTTGATCTTCTTGTAGCATGCCACAAGTAATGTCTCAACCAAGATACTGACTGGACAATGCCCTCAGAGGGTCCCATGCCCCTCCCTGAAAGGGCGATGCATGAATCATGTCAGGAGAGCAATCTCTGTTGCTCTATTTTGGTAAACTTTTTGGGGATGAATCTTTCACTCTTTGAAATGTATGTACCTTATCAAATTATTAAATGCTTCTCGAGAGAGTGGTAAGCTTTTAAGTGCTTTCAGAATCATGGATCAATAAATCACCAAAACTACTTTTTGAAGTGTATTAGTCAAGTGTTCACAGTACTCTAGCTCTTTCTCATCACATACAATATCTAAGTTTGTTGCAGTGATTTTACTACAGCACCCTTGCCCCTCCACCCTAACTTTGCAAGAACTTACATCTGCACAAGTATGTGGAAACAGTACTTCTAAGGTGACTTCTCCTAATCTCCTTCCTTTAAAGCAGATTCACCAGCGATATAACTGAGAGGATGCTATCTGTATCGGCCCAAAAATTTTAGCCAAGTGAATTCTATTTTGTTATCAGACCAAACTTGCTCGAAGATACACAAAATATTTGGAGGTGCTTTCAGACATCAAGAATGAACACAGATAAGAAATGAAAGGATCAGTCTCCTTGTACTTTTGACTGAGGTTTTGCTAACACTATAAATTTTTGGCAAGAGATAAAAAAGATTTTTACAAACATACTTGGGTCACATAAATGTCAGTAAGGATGCATGTGTTTGTTACGACCTTTGATATCACGACTGCAAGGAACTAGCTATATCAAACTGGCGAGGGATCTATCAGGTAAATTGTGCAGGGTTTGAGAAAAAACATTGTGACTATGAAATTGTCTTAATTATGCAAAGCAGAAAATAGAATACATTAAAAAATCAAATTGAAAATATTTGTACATTGTACTTTTTTCTTTTTCATTGCTATTTTTCTGAGCAAAGGACTGCAGGAACAAATTTGAATTTCAATATATATATCAGGGAGGGTGATGGCTCATCACGTGGGGTGGTTGAATTGACTGAAATCATGCCCTACAACCAGTATCTGAAACTTGATGTTCCTCTGTCTCGTGTGTCCTACCACTGATAGGGCGAGCAAGTATATCAGACACGTTTCTTCATGTGGGGTCAATATTACAGTTCGTTCTCTTTGTTCAAGATGAACTAGTCTTGATCAAGACCTTAGTATTAGTTAGTACACTATCTGAGAATCTCATGTGCACCCCCCCCCCCCCCCCATTCCTTCAGAAATTCTGGACTCTGTACTAGTTAGTTCTCACTCAAAGCAAATCTCCCAGTCTCATAAAATTGCTTAAAGTGTTTATAAAATGCATACCTAGATTTTCCATACACACATTGCTGTACACACAGATATGTTGGCACCATCTCATAGACAGGAACTCAAAAGACGACAAAAGGTTTTGTTGTTTTTAAAACTCCTTTCTGTTCCTTGACACAGTTTTTTTCTTGCAAATATAACACTACTCCTCCATGGACCCAAGACATACAACTTATTGGCCAAAAGACTTGAGTTGTGGGGAAGGGTTTTTTAGAGGGTAAGTTTGGGATAGTTTGCTCTCTTTATTGGTGAATACCATATCTCAATAGCATGTTCTGTTTGGAAGTAATGTATTTAAGACAAATTTTCTATCACATAGTGTTGCATTTTGTAAGATCTGTGATGTAATAACAGAAGAACTAATTGAATATCCTTTATACTGTAGTTCTTTTATGTTAATTCTTGTAGGGAAACTTTAACACAGGTTTGGGTTAACCTACATGTAACCCAATCTACTTTTTCACTGGTGTCAAATTTGCACAATCAATATTTCAAGAACAACAAACACTTTTTCACAGTAATTTTCTAGTGTTGCATAGCATCTTGAAACCTTGAGGCAACTGAAAATCTTTCTTGACCAAAGCAGTCTTTCTTGACCAAAGCAGTCTTTCTTCAAACATCAACATCTTGAGTTTTGAACAAGATATTGGTGAGAGGTTTGAAGGTGCCTGTGGTGAAAACGATGCTGTTACGTTTATGACCCCTTAAGTTGTCACTGGAATGTTCCTTCTAAAGTCAACACATACCTCCTTGCAGTGTTCTTTACATTATCTGCGATAGCCACAACTTTGACAAATCAAGCAACTGGTGTCACATGAGAAGTGTTTTTTTACCACTGGCTGTGAAGTCTGAGGCTAATGACATTCGGAAGGTACCGAAAAAAGAAGATAAAATACAGGCATTGATAGTATCAAACATTACAAACTTGTACAAATAATCCTTTCTCAATTTAATCAAAACCCTTATTGAACTGCCAACAGAATGTTATAATCTTAGTGCCAACACTTCATGTACAATTTTACATGACCCTGGCTGACCAGAGATGTCCATCATAATATATCCCCCACCCTAAGGTAATACAATTAGAGACAGGTCACTGAGCAAATTACACCAGTAGCAGCAATATCTACTCCGGATGATGGATGTGTCTCTGACACGTCACCCAGCGGCCATCTCAAATCACCAACGTAAAAGAAGAAAGTATGAGATTTCCGACTAGAACGCACCGCAGTTTCGATGATGCAACCTAACCTAACCTAGTTACGACGTGAAGGATGTGTAATAATAGCTCCATGCTACCACTTCCTCACAGGTACTAATACACCGGCTAAAGAAAAATTTGGAACAACACTGGACATTACATGTACCAAATACTGGGCTTACTCATCCTCCCTCTGATAGCACAACAGAAACCACAACCACTTGGGATTTTTGCACTATACATTTCTTTCAGTGACACCTATCTGCAAGTATTGACAATGTTTATGGGGTTTTCAGTCTTCTAGGTTAATGGAACTTCCTGAACGATTAATGACATTAGTCAAGACATGCATGCCTAACATAATGAGTGAATAAATATTACATATATATGCCAATCAAATCCATTTTGTATACCAGAATGGTTATAACTTGTGGATAAACATATTCCAGCATTCTCCACCAGATCTTGCCCCACTCATGGCACCTTGCAGAAGCTGGTCTTGGATGAAGAAAAGCTAACAATAGATTATTGCAATATCCAAAGAGCGCAAGAAATCGTCTTTGCGTGGCATCATTTACCATCTCTATCAATAATTTCTGGAGGAAAGGGTCAATCCTCTCTCCAATTCCACTGTGATTGCTTCCTGATCGCATATGCGCTTCACTCTTGGCCACCCACTCTCTTTAAAAATCTGTAAACACTGCATTTCCAAGTTGACACTCTCGAACTTAACTGTGACAACTTTCTTAAAGGGGAAATCTGGGTTTATTTTCACAATTTATTTCACTACAATTCCCCACCAGTATCGTACAAGTAACTAACAAATATGATCAAGATTATCTCAAAACATGTGGACAATTTCGAGAAACAAGTCAAATTCGCAAAAAATCTGTGAAGAACTGTGAAAGTCTGTAACACTCATATTCATTGAATCAAATACGAATATTCAATACTATCGCCTTTTCAAGGTATGAGGAGGTGGGGCTTCCTATTTAGTATAGTAAACAAAACATCAACTGAACAGTTTCATACGTAGCCTACGTGTGCTGTATGTATCATCAACTATCACTTAACTCTTGTTTACTTAGCACTGCGCAATGCACGAACAGCATGGGAACCGTAAACATTCAGTTATGTTTATTCATATGACGTCATCTCAGTCTTACGCTGTGATTGGTCATTGCATAGAGGAGGCGGTCTTGTCTTGAACATGAACGTTTATTTTTTGTACCCGACAAACGTTAAGAGTTCTCATTCAACAGTACTAAACGGAATAATTACCGTTTCTTCTACCTTCAAACTCCTCCCAAACGTCTCTATATTTCTGTGAACAATCAGTCTAGAAAGAAAAATCAACTAAAGGTGAATTTTCTCAGTCAAACCCTGATTTTCTCTTTAAAATTGCATTCTCACTGAACATTTCCAAAACAGAAATGTTCCTCTTTCTAACCTTGCCTTAAAAAGTTCATCAGTAAACAGGAAGTTAGATTTTAAGGTTGAACATCATCAGCCATATTTTCTGCATCTTTTCTTTGCCATAACATGTGACACAGTATTTCAACTACACACAGCCATTTTCTCAAGCATTATCAAGAAGCAGGTACGATCATTTCTATTTTCCAAACAAAAATGAATCATGCATGACTGGATACACACACTATGAAGGGCACATTGCGACCCATCTGAAATCACAGTTTGAAAGAATTACCAAAGTTTGTGGTATGGTGCCTATGCATGGAGCAGAGGAAATTCATTGATGGTGAACCGCGTATACGGCATTTCCAATTACTATTGTGGAATGCATGGTGTACTGCAAACTCTGCTGGTTGTATCTCCAGTTTCTCATCACCATCATCATCATATTCATCATCATGATCGTCATCACCATCATCATCATCAATTGAAAAGAATACTTCAATCCATGCAAAAACTCCTGTCACTAATGGACAATATTTGACAACGATCATACGAAGCATTTTCCCTGTAAAAACAACCCTCAGTGGTGAACAAAAACATTGAAATTGTGACACACTTTAGGATAAATAACAGTTCAAGTCAGCCTCATGAATAATCCAAAATTACAGCATAATGAGATGAAAGTCGGTCAAAGGTTTGTTCCCTCTTGCTTCTGTACAACTTTTACATCATAGCTTTGGTAGGCCTATTCCAAAATTTTTTGGCAGTTTCAAACGATTTGCATCATAGACACGAAGACTCGGAGCGGTGTGAGAGTTGTTGTCATGTTGTTTGGCATTATTATGGATTTTGTGAGATTATTTTGAATAGAATCTTGACCTTCTGCTTTTAGTCAGCATTTTAACTCAGACAAGGAGCTACTGACTTTCATGCCATGATAACACTCCCCAAGTTCCACTTCCTCCTGTCTTGAACATCCTTATCTTTTAAACCGACCTTACAGCTTTCTTTCTACACCATACCTTTCCATATAAGCTTCAGCCTTCCTTCTCCTCAAAAAAAAAAAAAAAGTTAAAAGTAGTAACATTAACACATTAATGTTTCATTTTAAAGTGATTGCATGTGTACTGAAAAACCAAAAAGATACGATTATGTTTGATCTTAACCCTTTCTTTATTTTTAAATGTACACACGAGGTTGTACATGGACCGACTACGTCTTTCAATGAAGGAAAATGATAGTAACTACTTTGAAAAGCAACAGGATTGACATAAAAACAGTAAAAAACAGAAATCATATTTGAAAATTAAGGATTCTTACAATAAGCACCTACATAATGAATATGCAACAGCACAGGTCTCAGTAGTGTACCAAAAACATACTACTCAAGTTGTCGCTCCTTGGTAGGTATCGGGAATTGTAGTATTTGTTGAAAGGGAAGCACTGTATTTACAGATAACCTATGAACCGAACAAAACGTTGCGGCGTCAGTGTTCCTGAGTTGCTTTGACTAACTGAATATTCAATACTAGTATACTTCCCATTGGCTTGCTTGCTCGAAGAAGCACACCGTTTATTTATATGAAAACTATCAACCACTGCATTATCGTATTCTACACTTTTTTGTCGTTATGTTAGCAGAAATTGAAATCATATGGCATTAACCAACTGAAATCTATTTATCTTCCCAGATTGTCTAAATGATGTAATCAAAAGCCTTACAAAACTTTTGGAGATGAAATTTCAATGCTTTTACTTTTTGCCTATGCATGCAATTACTTTAATACCTCAAAGGTGCAACAGGTGACACTTTAAAGTATTTGGCTGTTGCAACCAGAATGCAAGCACATAGGCACATGAGTTTGAATCTACTACACACAATAGAGAAAATCTGAATCCCACATCATGGCCCCAAATCACCTAACACTTAAGTACTACGTTTGAAGTGATTGTGTGTACTAAAGCACCAGGAGGATAAGATATGTTTGACCTTAGCTTTTTCTTTATTTTTAAATGCCCCCGCAAGGTTGTACATGGACGGATTATGTCTTTCAATGAAGGAAAATAACAGTAACTACTTTGAAAAGCAACAGGATTGGCATTAAGACAGCAAAAAACAGACATCGTGTTTGAAAATTAACAGTTCTTACAATAAGCACCTACATACTGTAATGAATATGCAACAAGTACAGGTCTCACCGGTGTATCAAAAACACACTACAGTACTCAAGTTGCCGCTCCTTGGTCAGTGTCAGGAATTTTAGAATTTGGTGAAAAGAAGCACTGTATTTACAAATAACCTACCACCTGATCACAACATTGCAGCATCAGTGATCCTCAGTTGTTTTGACTGACTGAATATTCAGTACTAGTGTACTTCCCATTGGCTTGTTCAAAGAAGCACACTGTTGATTTGAATGAAAACTGTCAACCACTACATTATTGTATTCTACACTTTTTGTCGTTACGTTAGAAGAATTTGAAATCATATTGCAGAATTAACCAACTGAAACCTATTTATATTCCCAGAATGTCTGAATGGTGCAATTACAATGCCTTACCAAACTTTTGGAGATGAAATTTCAATGCTTTTACTTTTCACCTATGCAGTGCAATCACTTTAAGTAACATGGGAAATTTGTTTTCATTCCAAAAACCAAGTGAGCCTTTTGACTGCATATGCACTTTCACATTTTTGATTCCTTGCCCAGGGCAAATGGGATCTAGGCAATGGTGATGTTGTGTGTGAGCATGTGTGTGCGTGTGTGTATGTGACGCCTTGCTTGGTAAACATGGTATCTCAAGAAGGGTAACCTTAAATAACTCATACTTAGTGTGTGAGTTAGTCATACTGAGTAAATGATCCCTACCGTTTTTGGTGGAGGTCAAAAGTCATTTGAGGTTACCAGAGCTCAAATTGTGAGACCCTTGCAAACACTATATAAGCACCGTATCTCGAGAAACATAGCCTTGACTAATGTCGTATCTTGTGTATGGGTTGGCCATATTAAGTAGCTAATCCCTACTATTTTTGGTATAGGTCAAAGGTCGTTTGAGGTAACCAGAGGTCAAAATGTGAAAAACTTGTAAACACATTATCTCAAGTAGGGTAATTGTGACTAATATCGTACTTAGTGAGTGGGTTGGTCATAGTGAGTAGATGATTCCCACTGATTTTGGTGGAGGTCAAATTTCATTTGAGGTCACCAGAGGTCAAATTGTTCGTATGCATAATGCATACAAACAAGTATGAAATCTGCGCATGTTTCCCGCTGAACTATTGCTCATTAAGTTTTGACAGTTTCACACAAATTGGGCCCATAATGACATCTGACCTCCACAGGAAACAGGAGGCTTTTTTTTTCACCTAGTGTTGTTCAACTGTCCACTGATTATAAAATCAATTCAAACTTCCCTCTTAAACTTGAGAATAATTTGATCCTTGCTGACCTCAAATCACATTTTACCATAACAAAAGTCAACAAGCTTCTGGTGCTTCATGCCCTGGGACTGAAATAATCACAGTATAGTAAGTGGAAACTGAAACAATCGTAATACTGCAGATAGCACACGTTATGTAGATGAACGCAAAAAGTAGAAGTCCATAAAATGGAGCGATATACTAAAATCCTTTTACAAGGTAAGGTTTTACACAAACCAATTCAAACTTTCCAAACCTTAAAGGAATTCTCCACTAACAAGTAAACTTAACAAGATACATGAGATTTGTTACCGTTCTATCAGTTATGCATAACAATTTTGCCAGGAGAAGCTTCCTTAGATGTAAAATAATGCTTTGAAAGTTGGGTTTCTGCCCGAGCCTGAAAATGTGTGACTTGGAACCAACAAATAGGCCCTACTTTTTCCATATTTTTTTTTACTCTTTTGTGTTTCAAGCGAGGTCTTCCAATGCAAAAACTCTTTAGTTCAGAGACTGTGAAAACCTCAAGAATGTCTACATTCAGTAAGACACTTTAGGCATGAAACCAATGGAGATGTTAGGGAGATGACAGAAAATCTAATTACTGCTGATACTTCAAGACCCACCAAATCAGGGACGGTAGGCTGTGTAATTGGCTTAAAGGTATTTCTATCCTTTATTAGTCTGTTCTGGTTAAATATCATTTACAGAGCAACCAAACAAGGGATCAGACCAGCACTGCAACTCATAGTGTGAGATAAACATCAACAATGTTCAAACTAGATTGGTCGGTATTTTGTCAGAACTGATTGATTTCTAGAGCCAGGCTTCTACCTCCAATAATTACTAAAATACTTTATTTTCCTATTTTTTTTTGGAGATACTTCCTGAAAATGAGAACGACGGTTTGCACACAAAACTGCTTGTATCCTTCTGAGAGACATGAGAAGCAATGGTACAGAACTCCTTTAAGTACAGAGGTAAAACTGAATTTCAATTATTACATGTCCACTTCTGTATATGTAGTGCTACAAATAGATCACCATAGGTCAAGAACATGCTTGTAAACACAACACAGCCATGGTGCAGCCTCTGATATCCATCTTGCTGCAAATTCATCCACGCTTGTTTCCCTATGGACGAGAAGATTTCTTTACCTCTCTTTGTCATGTTTCCCCTCGGCCACTGTCACTACTCTTCAACTTGGTCCACTTTATCACATTGCAGATACAATGAAATGTCACTTTTGATGACCGAAAGTGGACAGAGCAAAAATTTTCAAGTTCTGGGATAACTACCCTGACTCTGCTGTTAGGGTGAAACGTTGACTGGATTCCAAAGCTGCTGGCGTCCCAACCTTCTCCGCCTCTCCTCTAGCGACCTCTGGGCGATGACTTCTGCTTCGGATAGGGCAGATTCTGTGTCTTCTTCCTCCTTGAAGACCCTAAATTTTTTAGTGTTCCAAGGCGTTTGATGATCCACTGCAAACGAATCACCACCAGCTACCCTATCTTGGCAGTCTCTGCTTAAACCATTCTTTGGTACATTTTGTTCCACACTGAAAAGAGTGTTTGATAATCTCTCCTGCTGCATGTTCTGATCAAGGTTCATTTCACCCCAGATAAGAGGAACATCCTCTTCATCATCATCTTCTTCGTTTTCACTGTCTGAGGTCTCCTCCAAGATGACAACGTCTCCCTCTTTTTGAACGATGCCCCCAGCATCCGTTCTCCTTGTGTCACCACCCGTGTATACCTCATACGTCATGGTGGCTCGGCCGATGTTCATCTCGTAATGCTCCCTTTGAGATCTCAACGAGTCCTTGTGGATACGACGCTTCGGCACGCTGCAGTATGTAGACGGGAAGGGATCCAAGATGAGCTCCTCGTCCCAGATTTCCACCGCTTCTTCCGTGGTGTTTGACAAATGTTCGCCTTCGGTCACCTTTTGATCTTTTCCTCCTCGCTCCTTCCCCTCAAGTCTTGCCACTTCATCGACTGACTGACCATTTTGACTGACCTTAATTGCTTGCTGCTCGTGTTCTGAAATATTCTGCTCCATCAAGCGTTTGTTTTCGTTGATTTCCTCTTGGAGCGCATCCCAGATCTGTTTTCTGGCAGCTGTTTCTGAATCCCACCAATCATAATCCTCGCCACTACTACAAGCAACTTTTTGCAGGTTTTGCTCATCTTTGGTTCTTTGGCGGTCACTTGAGGAGCTCTTTTCGACACTGCTGTGGCCCTTCCCTTGAGAAGGTATAACCTTAGTTGAGAGGTAAGTGGCTTTTGTGCTGTCATTGTACGGTGAGAAGGAAGGGGCTACATCACTACTTGTTGTAGGACTTGATATCATTTTGCTACGTGTTGACGGACTATCAGTGTTCACATCTGCCTTGTCAGGCTGACTTATTTTTTCTTCTTGTTGCTTTGTTTCATCAATGACTGAGACTTCTGTCACATCATGCTTCCCATTTAAATCTAGCAAAGAAAAGAAAATGTGTAAGTTTTAAGAAGCAAAGGCGTACAAATTAATTGAACAAACAAGCTGAAACTCATGACTTCCCCAATATGTAATACTTGCTTTCTCTTTGTAGTTTTGGATGGAGGGAAAGTGGGGGCAGGAGACAGGAGAAATGCTGGGAAGGAAAACGTTGTGTTTAAATTTGCAAAATCTGTATATTTCAGGACATGGTAATATTGTTTTTGATCTGAAGAACAAAATGCTTTCATACTTTAAAACTAGAGCAGCGATGCTGCAGTTGATCAACCCTTCTGATGTTAGGAAGTGTCCAGTTGAAAATTAATTTGGAACACATCTATGGTCCTAACATCGTTCATACTGTACACACACTCATGTTGGGCTGGCCAGCACATAAACACTGTTGACCTAGCAACTAACTTTTGCAGCTGGACCGTTTCAGCAGGGAGTTGCTATTTGACAAATAGCAACTCCCTGGTTTCAGGGATAAATCCTAGCTATATAACACTGCCCACAGGGGACAGGGATAGGGATCAGAAAGTAGACTTCTAGTACATGCCACCAGTTTGTGCAGGGCAGTGGCATAACCAGAGGGGGCTGTCAAATGTCTAATTGTCCCTTCCCACTACCCCCAATGAAATTGGTGAGTAAAAAAAATATTGGATGAAAACCACACCATGCATTTTTTTAAAGAGGCTCATTGAGTAGTTTCCTGAAATTCACTAAATTTATCTACACCCATCAAGTTTCCTTCACATACAAGTGACAAATGGTCAAACTAAGAAGATCCCAATGTTTCACATACAATGGAACATTAATGAGTAAGTAATTAATGATTTAATTTGTTTTATGAAAATTCATGACCAGACACTTTTCATACTAGTACTACATTCACACGCACACAACCAGTGCAACTAACAGTCAAAAATTTGAAAATTTTGACAGTTTTCATAACTATTGGATGTGAAACTTGACTACTTCTGCTAATTGTATTGTCATGTGTTTATATCCTTCAAAACCACCACAAACTTTATTGATGTCAACTCAATGAGTCGCTTTAAGTAAATGCTGCTAAGTCACGTGGAGTCTAATATTGATTCCGTAAAAAACAAATTAATGAAAAGAATCTAGTATGATAAAATATGTAGGTTTTTGTTGAAAAATAAGAATGTTGCATCTCTACTTAGTGAACCCCCCTGTAAGTGCTTGAATACATTACTTTAAACTGAACTAAACTAGCACCATTGATATTATCAAAAATTAATCAAAAATTTCTTTTTGTGGCTTTCACTCACAACCCTTGCAGAGACTGACCTTTTGGAAGTGTAAATTTCTAAATGTGGCTTGTCACAAATGAAGAATATTTGGCCACAATTCACAAGGTCTGGGAGGTTGGGAACTGCCAATTCCTGCACTATGAGAGGAACTTTGGCAAAAATTTTAGTGGTATGCTACACTACACTTAGAAAGTGCCATAATCACTTGTCTCCCCCCCCCCCCCCCCCTTAAATAAAAAGTCTGGTTATGCCACTGGTGCAGGGCCTTGACCAAGCCAAGACCAAACCTCAACTCCCTAACATTCTCTGATAAACATTCCAGCTAGACCAGGGAAACAACTGGTGAAGAACAATAACCCCTCTGTATGCAATGTCCACACAACCAACAAGGGGGGCTATGTAATAGATTCTAAAATTAGCTGTCAGGGAACTTTGCCATCATGGTACATTAGTTGTGTACACTGTGGACACTGGATACTACAGGGAGTACAAGTAATGCCCAAGAATAACAGTCAAAACAAAGTAACTGAAAACTGTCTTACACAAGCTTTAGCTTGAGGCTATTCATTTAAGGTGGTAAGCATGCCCCTCCAGATAAAGCTCACTTCAACTCACTACCACATAATATAACCACACAAATCGAGGGAGTGAGACTTCAAAAGGATCTAAAGCACAAGGAAAAATGATCAAAATAGCCAAAAATTACGACTTCCCTTTGTCCTATCATATAGTTAGGAACAACTTGTATTGCCATCCCAATGTGGCACCTTCACTGCAAATTTCAGAAAAATCCACCAGTAACTGCAGAAGAAGTAGGCTTTTGAACAGAGAGACAGACATTTTCTCCCCCTACAGTACCACATAAGCTCTACCCACACTCCGTGGGTTGAGCTAATAATGAGAAAGCAAAACACAACAAACACACATATACAGACCGTTAGATAGAACAGACTGACAGACGAAAGGATGCACACATACCTTCTAAGTCAGGTGATTGGTTTGCACTGGCATTCCACTCTGCTATAGGTAGTTTCTTTCTCTGGAGTGTTTCACAGTGCAACAAAATCTCAAGGAACACTTCCTTCAACTTCCTGCAGGAGAGTACAAAAGTACATCAACATGAAATGAAGACTTTGTCTGAGCGAATTGATAAGTTTGTTCCTGGGGTGAGTGCTTCATATTGTGAATTCTAGCGATACAATAAGTCAACTTGTGTCTGTTTCTTACACGCAATGATTCTATCAAGGAGAAATTGGTCAGAAAGCCTGTTTAAGAGTGGTCTCAATAACTGTGTACTGACAACAATTCTTTTAACTGTTCTTCTCATGTCTTCTTTGTAAATTTCAATTCTCTGTCCAGCATTTTCTGTTTTTATCTTGTTTTTTTTTTCACACTGTCACCCAAATTTTTTCTTAATTTTTTTTTTGGGGGGGCATTTTTCATTGATGTATTCTTCAAGGAGTTAAAGACTGTATAGTTTTTTTTTGTGCTTTGTTTTCCACAATTGCTCTTTAGCTTTGTCTACTCTTTTCTCCTATGTCTTTGTTTGATTTAGTTTCATACTGTATGTCTTTCATACATGTACAAAAATCAAGAAAATTTTCCAACCAGACTGCACCAATGCACTGTGATTTTGATGATGTTAAGTTACCTAAAGTAGTATAGCAAGGGTTCATACACATATTGGTGGAAATTTTCCACAACTTTCCACCCACCAGCACCCTCAAAAATCATAACCTTTTATCTACCTCTGGGTGATAATTTTGGTATTTTTTATCACATGTAAAAGATTGGGTTGTTCACTATGGATATGAGATTACAAAATTTTCTATGACTTTTCCAGGACATCTCATGGAACTGAAAAAATAAGAACTTAACTAGAGCACCAAGGGTGCGGATGCTCACACCTGAACAGCCTGAAAGTGCCATTTACATATCATTAAGTCAAATCATAGGAACCACCATTGTTATGCAAATCATCAACATTGTACTAGAGAGTCTGTAGGACTACACAATTTGCAGGATTTCCTAAGCACCAACAGTGCAGAACTTCAATCTTTGTTAATAAGTTTGTAAAAAATTTTAAGAAAAATACCAAATGACAATGCTTATAATTAGCATCACTATTCACATCCAAGAATTATGAAAACTGTCAATTATTTTTCTTTTCTCCATGGTTTGTACTGGAAGTGGGTATATGAATAAGTACTAATGTAGAAAAGTGAATGGTCACAAGTTTTCCAAAACCAATTTAAGTCATTAACAACTCACTGGTTAGTGGTCATTTATATGTGACACATCATGGGGACCCTCATACTTTGACCATCAATCTTCATTAGAAGCCTTGTTTATGTTAAGGAAACTTGACACAAAATTGACAGGTATGTGAGGACTAACTGATGTTCACGTAACAACTCAAAGTGCCCCTGTAATGTCCATATGCTGGTCAACATACCTGAGGACAATATACAGTTTCAATTAGTACACGACCTGTCACTGTCCCATTACTCAATTATCATTCACGCATAATAGGTATGACAGTTTAAAGGGGCACTTTTTAAGTAGAAGGAGGAGCACTATGCAGAATTTCATAAAATAGGTCGTAGGGCCCACATAGAACCACAGACTACAAATTTATGAACATCTTAAGACAACCACTAACAGAATACCATTATGACAAACCATCAACATTGTACAAGAGAATATGGAGAAGCACTTTGAAGAATTCCATAAAATGGACCACAGGGCCCACATGGGACCTACGACTGAAAGTTTTTGATAACCACACATGGACTACCACACAAGGAACATTGTGTCCAAGTTAAACATAAATCTATGAAAGCATGTGTGAATGGCAGCACTTCAAACAAAATTTCATAAAATGGCCTACATGGGGCCGGGGGCTAAAAATCCCTAAACACCCTGAAGGTACATTAGCAGAGTATTATTGTGACACACCATCAACATTGCACAAGAGAATCTCTGGGAGGAGTAGCATTCTGCAGAATTTCATAAAATGAGCCACAGGACCCACGTAGGACCTTGGACCAAAACTAGTTGAACACCCCAATTGGCCCATCACCTATTGAACATTGTGTTTTAAGTTTCATGCAAATCCTATAAAAGCATGACGGAGTTGACGCATTTTGAGCAAATGTGAACAGACAGACAGACAGATAGACAGATAAATAGACAGATAGACAGATAGATAGATCACAGTTTGACCTCTGCTGACCTCAAATGAACCTTAACCTTCACCAAAAACAATACCATTTTTATCATCAGTTTGGTTCACCAATGTAGCATAACTGTATGAGATCACTCCGAGTTTGGCTTTGTGATATATAGTGTGTTCACAAGGTTTTTGCATAATGACGTATGATGATGTCCTTGACCTTTCACAATTACCACAAATTTTGAGGTTCTTTTCCTCACTATGAGTGATAAACATACCATGTATGAGATTATATTAAACCCAGGCTACATTCTTCAGATATCGTGTTTTCAATATGTTCACAGTTTGACCTCTACTGACCTCAAGTGACCTTTGACCTTCACAACAATGATAGTATTTTGCACTCGATGTTGTCCATCATCACACTAGACGTGAGATCAGTCCACGCTTTCGTTCTTAACATACTGTGTTCACTTGTTTGCAAGTTTTCAGTTTGATGTTTCGTGACCTTTGACTCCCACCAAAACAACCTGGTTCTTGTACTTAATATGATACGAAAACATACAAAGTATGACACTAGTCCAAGCTTCCATTCTTGGGATACTGTGTTTTAAAGGTTTTCACATTTTGAACTCTGACAGCAGTTGGCCATCAAAAACAGTGAGGATTTTGTAGTCAATACGATGGATATGGATACTAAATATGAGATATAACTAATAAGACCTATTCATGGATTATTTCAACCTACTGTGATCTCTTTCCAAAGATCTGTCCCCTTACAGCATCAAGCAGTTTCTTCCATTTCTCCTCTGGAAAGCAGGGTCCAACCTCTTTGGTTACTGCTTGCAGGCACTTTGCAAAGGACATTTCCATGCAATCAGCTTGAAGATTTGTGTCCTGTAGAGAAAAAGGATCGGCTTGAAAAAGTTCAAAGCATTTGTACGATACTCTTCAAAGAGTCTGATTCCCTCTGGTGTTGAGAAATTACACAGTCAGTTACACAAACAGTTAGTTACACCCTCAGTTACACACAGAGTTACACACACAATTACACACACACAATTACACACTCAGTTTTGTTCAGTTAAACTGAGTTGAAAGGAAAAGTTTATTTCCATGTTGGAAATTGCGAATTTCGGTAGAACTTTTTAAAGCTGGAAACATACGCTGTACTAGCAAATCACCGGGTAATCTACCTTTGTTCTTTGTCAGTGTTTCATGGAAGAGATAGTAGAGGGAAAGATCACCTCTCACAAAACCTGAAAAACTATGCATTCATCTTCTAGATATTTGAATATAAAAATTGTCTCGCCATTTATGTTGGCCGTACAAAATTAAAACTCTCTAAGAAAGCATGGCAGTCGCCCACCTTTACTTGAAATCAAACAGACCAATGGGAACGGATATGAACATTCATGTATGCAAAAATGTGACTTAAACAATGTTTCTTCATGGTGGCTATGACATTTCTGCGAAATTTGATCTTCACCGATAAATTTTCAACTCTTATTCCAGCTTTAATACTGCTATGGCAAGATGCACACCAAAATGTTAACATGGTTTGTGCTCTATGCACACAAGCCTATACATATGGTTGTGTTAAATGGTATTACTTATGACTGGTGAAGGGGGTCCCTAAACATGACTTTTTTTTCCCTGCAATATTAGTAGGGGTTGACCAATGTGGTTTTTGCTGCTGATTCAAAGGCCAATTATTTTATGACAACATTGGCCAATATCCAAGTCGATACTTTTGTTATCAAGCAAGGTATGTCCTGAAAATCTTCATTTTGTGTACAACGTAGTCTCTCTAGTGCTTATATCACAATTTCAAAATGACTTCAAATTTTACAGTTACTAGAAAAAGAGCCCTTGTGAATATTTACAGAGCACCCCCTGAACAATTTCACAAGGGTTTTTTCTAACCTATTCCTATGTGAAACAGCCGTACATTCTTTCATTCATACTCTGGTTCAAGGATTAATACATTCTATAAAAAAATATATATTTCAGGTTGTTGAACATTGGCATAGGAGAATTTGCTTAATTTCCCCACTCCAACGTTTATTGATAGTGATAAACATCTGCCCGATCCGAGTGTAAGATCCCATTATTGGCTGAATCCCACCTCAAAATGATGTTGCTACTAACTATGGAGAGATGAGTTGCATCTCACAACTGACTGACTCCTCTCTTATCCTCTTAAATCCTCTTCCTCACATAACTGCACATTTCACAAGAACAAATACATAAATGTTTAGTCAGTCAGTCAGTCAGTCAGTCAGTCAGTCAGCTTAGGATCTGATCCAGGGATTAAGCGTTATTGCACTGTCTGGTAAGGCTTTGTAGCCTTCTGTTAAGTGAAAACTGCGAGCACATCTATTCATATATCCCAAAAATTAAGCAAGAAATAGTCTGACCAGTTAGTAAGATTATGACTTGCTTTCACACTGCAAGGCGAGTTCTGTCCTGTTAGAGCTCTCTTGGATAATAGTACACCATCCTATGACATAAACAAATGGTGCCACAGGCAAAGATGTTAAAAACAGCTGACATAAATTTAAAACATTTGCTTGATACCTAGCGAAACAGTATCGTAGCAATTTATCAGGCTTTTCAAAACCATAATCTCAGTTTTGGCTGGTCACCAAAAGAAAAAAGGTTCATCTTGAAAGTTTGAATCAAATGCCCCACAAATGTAGACACTGAAATTCTGTTTACATGCTGTAAGTGGCCAGCTCTGTGGCAATTCCCCCCCCCCCTAATATGTGTTATGTAACAAGACAAATACTGATAGAATGTACTTTCAGAAATAGCAAATGCCTTAAACTTTCCATCAATCCATGTTCACTGATCACTGCCCAACTAAACAAACCTTGTTGAAGCTCATCCATTTATTTGCTACGGTGTATATATTTTCTTCCAGCATGACCCTGGTTGGGGAAGGTTGATCAGCGAAGACTGCAAAGAGTCTGCCTAAGAAGTGGCAGAAACGGAGACCCATCTTTTCAGTGTGGGCACCGGTGAAAGGCTGAAGGCGAGAAAAGAAACACGGATGATCAAAAGGGTGCACTTCTTCACACTTTACCTCACTTACAATGATGAGTAAAAGAAGTATAAAAAAATTTCCTTTTCCCTTACTGATACAGGTTTGTTTGCTTTGTGATAGATATTTTATTAACAGTTATTCATGGTACATGCACCTTGTCTCTGACTTCCCCATTATTTGAGGTGAAAACAGGTTTTACTTAGAACAAAATAATGATGGGTGTGCTTGCTAATCACATCCATAATAATGTTCTTTATTACTTGCAGTTGAAAACTGTAATGGGTTTTACTTCCAGACAGTTAACAAGCAAGTAATTCGACTAACTTTCCTTGAAATGTGTATATGTTGGGAACTTTAAATCTTTTGAATTTATTCTGTCTGAAAGCATTCTGAGTCTGATATGCACCAACAAAATGGCCAGCTGAAGGTTACATAGCTTCTAGCTAACAATCTTACATTCAAGTCCAATTACATGTAAACATACCTCAACCTGAAAGTCAAAGGACGTAGTGCAATGTTCACGAAGAGCAAAGGAACTAGTGAACAAAAGGTGCAGTGGCTCATGCCATATGTGTGGGAGAACCATCTCGTGTGACTTCATAAAATGACCCAAAGGGCCCATCATGACCATGGACCCAAAATTACTGAAACCCAAAAGAATCACTACTAAATAACCATTATGGTAAGCCATAAATAGTATACAACAAAACCAGTACAAGCAATTTCCGTGAAGTCACAAAAGGTCCTTCAGGGCCATGGGGGTCCTTGTGCTGAAAATTACTGAACAACCCATAAGTAAATCTCTGCTGCTGCTTCCTTCTGCTTTTCTGTCCTTCGTAAACTTTCTAAGCTCAAACCGTATTTAAATTCTGATCAGCTTAAGACTCTTGTTATGGCATCAGTTCTCTCTAAGATCGATTACGGTAATTGCTTGTATTATGGTATTAATCAGAGTTTCTTGAATAAACTACAGATTGTTCAAAATTGTGCTGCTAGGTTAATTTATAGTAGAAAGAAAAGAGAACATGTTTCTGACCTCTTTGTTCAGCTGCACTGGTGGCGTGTTTGCGAAAGAATCTTTTTTAAAGTAATTTTAATGGTTTTCAAATGCCTCCATGGCTTAGCTCCAGTCTACTTATCCGATCTCTTCACCACCTCTACTCTTTCTAATGCAATTGTCTTACCAAATAATACATCTACCCTCTATGACAGATCATTTGTAATTTGTGGTCCTAAATTGTGGAATTCTCTCCCCGTTGATCTCCAGAACATGCACAGTATACACAGTTTCAAGAAACACCTAAAACATTTTCTCTTTTCTAATGCGAATAATTTTGTAATGAAGCTCAATGTTAAGTAAGTGCCTTTTGTATACATTTGATGTTCTTTCCATTTTGTTTTCTACTATTTTAAATTGTTTTCTACTATTTAACATTGGTTATTTTGTTTTCAGCACGACCGTGCATGCCTTGTAGTCAAGGTAGAGGCTGTGCATAAACCTTTCATTCATTCATTCATTCATTCATTCATTCATTCAAGTATCACCATTCCAAATATCAATATGACTACCCATTACCCCTGTATAGAAGAATCTGCAAGAGAACAAGCATTTTGAACAATTCAGCAAAATGGCACATAATGCCCACCAACAACCATGGATCATACCTTCTTGAAAACTGTTGAAAAAAGCACTATTCAAGTAAAAATGATCACTGACAGTTATCGCTTCACAACAGAATATGTAGCAGAGTGGTGTTTTCTGTGATTCATACATAACATAGTCCGCAGGGCTCCCGTGGGACCATAGATCCAAAAAGCTTTGTAACATCTTACGATAACAAAAATTCAGAAATACATGTATTGGAACAAAGTCATTACTGCCAGCCGTTGCTCCATTTGACTCTTTTACCAATCAATACGAATCTTTAGCCAACTTGTTCTTGAGGTCATCTGTGCAAAGAATTGCGCCATATTTCGTTTTTTCTGAGTTTTCTCTTGTAACCACAAAAACAATGAACACATCTCAGCAATCCCATCAGTCAAAGAACAAATATCCCTTGTTGTACTTCAAAGAAGACTCTTTTGTTACAGGAAAATCTTCCATTAATCATCTTGTTCATAATCCTTTGACGAGGTGAAGTTAATTGCTAAGCCTTATTGGTGAAACAGGATGGCTTTACAATGATTAAAGTTACTTCCTTTGTATGCAATATTGATGCATTTTAAAGGCTCTGTTACCCTTTTAAGAGAGTATACTCCATAAATATTGGCTAACGTACTAATCAGGTATCCCTTTCTCAGAATTCCTGGAAACCAAAGAACTGGAAATTAGGAAACTGACCTGAATGAATTTCTCTTCTGCCAGGCGAAGAGCAATCTTCAATTCCTTGTCAAAGTTCTTGAAGATGCCTGAAAATAAAAAAAAATCCCAAACTCAGAACGAAAAGGACTTTGGGGGACTACATAGAGGAAGAGTAATTTCCACCAAATAAAAACTGTCGCTGAAAAGCACTAACTTGAGGAGAGAGAAAACATCAATTGAGAAAATCCCCATCTGCAATGATAAATGTTGCAAGGTGCTTACACATCATTTCAAATGGGGAAAAAAAGAAAGGTGGATTTGATACACTGAATGAAATACATTTGAAAAGAGACAATAGCCTCCAGGACTGTCTTCAAGCAACACTTCACTTCTTTGCAACTTCTGACTAAGTGATGCTTTCGGCAAATAGATGAAAAGAACAAGTCACATAAAGGCTACAGTGTCTGTTACTGACCACTCATACTCTGAAAGAAGAGGAAACAATGGCAGTCTCATATTCTGCAGACGTTTCCAAACGACTTTGTGGAAGACATTCCCATTGCTATCATTTTCCACGTTTTCAAAACATAATTATGGCATTGTTCTAATTCACAACTTACAGATGCTCTTGAGATATTCTGAATGGGGGTTCCTGCTCCGACTAAAATGGATGAGAATGTATTATTTCTGTTTCTTACCAGAGAGTTTGTGAAGCAGGTTGATGAATTCCCTCTGGTATTCATCATCATCCACGGAGTCTTCCACGGCTTGCAGAATGATCTGCTCGAGGACAATGGCCGCCTCCTTCTGATGGTTGTCAAAAACCTGGAGGGACTGAGAACCTGCCAAAAAAAAAAAGAGAGAAAATCATAGTAATAACTCAATTAATTGTGAAAACTTGGAAAGTACAAATTAGACTCAGTTATGGCTGAAAATGGAATCTTTTGAATGAGAACAGGCATTTCAATTGGTATTATGCAAAAGTCAGATTACTTTTGCAGCAGACGCTACAGTTCTTGCGATGCTGCGTCTCTAGCTTTCCTAATGAAATGGGGAGAGGCAAATCATATGGACAGCTTCCTACACAACAAAGAGAAGTGTGACGTGGAATGTGACACATGACATAGTTTTGACTACGGAATACCACACTCCAAAGGCAACAGGCAATTTGGTCCATCACTATTTTGTTAGAGAGCCCCCCCCCCAGTGGAGGGAAAAAACCGTTAACTTATGTTGTGGCCTGCAAGATGACTGATGAACACGAAGCGCAAATAACAATATAATTCATGTTCGGTCCAACAATTTGTTTGTTCTTAGGTGTTCTACATATTACTACATTTTTGAGGAAAACAAAAGTAAGTGTAACCATTTGATTTTTTTTTAGATAATCTGATATCGTTCAGGAAAAGGTACATTTTAACGTTTAGCTAGTTTGCGAGTTCTGATATCCGAACACTTCCGTCTGATTTGCGGCACGTGGTTTCATGAGAACGTATTTTGCCATGCATACAGATTTGTGGGCTTCACTCGTCGCTCCCCGACGTCACTCTGTATCTATGGACTCAAGTCTGCTCTTACTGTCAATGACAATCTCCACCAGTTGGTCGGCTACATCAAGAGGGAGCCTGGTAGGGGATGTAACGCCATGTTCTCCGGTGAGGTCACCTTTGGTCGGCTCTTCTGTGACTGGCTTGAGAACCTGGTGAATGGAAATATATGATAATGATTGGTTTTTTTGAGAACAACAAGAAATTGGTCACCCATATGACCCTTGTTTTAGTAATTAATATATGAATGATTAACATGAGGTAACCTAAGTGTACGTGACTGTTGGTGTTCCCTCTACATAGAAGCCAATTAGAATGAACCAGAAAGTCAAATGACTTTGATTCCTTGCCAATATTTATGAAAAACAAAGGACAACCAACACACCAGTTTTGAAGATCAATTACCTTACACTCCTTGAGCTACCATGTCTAAGGTTTTCAAACTATAGACATTTGCGGACCTCATGTGACCTTTGACCATCATAAAAACGACAGAGATCATCTACTCATCAAGAGATGTCAATGTTAATAGTTTTAAGTTCCAGCAACATTCAGTTGCTGAGATATCTTCTTGAAATGGCTTTCAGACTTTCACCTCTGGTGACCTCACATGCCCTTTGACCTCCGTAAAAAACAAAAACAACAGGGATCACCTACTCACAATGGACAATCTATACACTAAGCTTTAAGTTTTATGGTTTTTAAACTGTGACCTCTGCTGATGTCATGCAACCTTTGACTTCCCCAAAACATGAGAGATCTTCTACTCGTCAAGAATGACCAATGTTTACACTTCAAATTTCCAGCGACATTGAGTTAGCTTTTTAATAGGTTGTCAAACTTATACCTCTGGTGACCTCAAATGATCTTTGACCTCTACAAAAATCACTAGGAATCACCTACTCAAAATGAACATCATCCACATAAAGTTTGAAGTTCCAGCAACTTTCAACTGCTGAGGAGTCCTTCTCAATATGGTTTTCAGATTTTCCCCTCTCTTGATCTCAACTGACTTTGATCTACCTGGAAAAGCACAGGGATCATCTACTGACCATGGTCTACCTACATAAACAACTTTGAAGTTCAAGCAATTTTCTTGACAATTTTCCCTCACTGAGATACCATGTTTACAAGGTTTTCAAACTATGACCTCTACTCCCCAAACCTTAAGAGAGACCATCTACTTATCAAGAGTTACAAATGGTTCTAGTTTGAAGTTCAAGGAACTTTCAGTTGCTGAGATATCTACCTTAATAGGTTTAAGACTTTCCCCTCTGGTGACCGCAAATTTATGACCTTTGACCTACCTGAAAAAGGACTGGGATCATCCACTCAAGATGGAATACCTACACGCCAACTCTGACGTTCAAGCAACTTTCCCTTTTTGAGAATTAACGAGCCAAGGTGTCACATACATACACACCATCACTATAGCATGGATTCCTTGCCTACCTTTGACAAGGAATAAAAAAAATTCCAACTTTCTGAGGGTTACCTTTCTTGGAATGCAATGTAATAATCATTGAAAAGTTTTGCTTTTGCTCTTGGACATGGACAACTTAACATCAGAACCACAAAATGACACAAAAGTTATTGATGAAGACAAGGCTTGCTTGGGTGGAGGGTTAGCTTGGTGGTTAGAGTGTTCGTCTTGCAATCACTAGGTCCCCGGATCAAATCCCAGCGGCGAACCACTTGGTAATTTTCTGGGGACTCAAAGTTGCCTGTTAGGAAAAGCTGTCTGCACTGGTGCTGAGGGGGCTATATGGTGATATCAATTTGGGTTCCTGTCGTCGGATTCAGGTAACCTCCACTTCAGGTTGCCCGGTACAACTAATGGGCTACTGAGCTGAGCAGGTATTCCACTCCTCCCTGTCTTGGGGGAAAGTGGCTAAAGACTGGGGGAGACACTCGTCTGTCGGATGGAGATGTTAAATGACGATCCTGGGAGCAGGTTCGGGTTTGTATGGGATTGTTGGTTCACCCCCGCCTCCTTACCCTCTAAACACTATCAAGAAGAGCATGCGAATTTTGCCAAAATTCATCCACTATCAACGCAGTATACGAATCTCGATGAGTCTTCAGTTCTCAAAATTTCAAATTCAAATTTGCACCAAATGTCAAAAATCTACCCCTCAATAGACAGATTTCCCATGGATATGAATATTTTTAATATTTACTGTCCACAAAATCACAAACCCATTGATTAAAATCCCCAGCATTGGTTCTGATTTGAGAGACAGCTAAACAAACCAGAAAGTCAAATGACTTAGTGATTCCTTGCCGATATCTACTTTTTTCATACACACACAATCACTTACCAACAAAAGCAACTCAGTGGAGAAGGGAAGGGACCATGTCAAAATGAAAAACACCAGAAAGCCAAAAGGCTTTGTGAATCCTTGCAACATGGTTATATTATAACAAACATGAATTATCCACATGACAAGTTTGAGAGCAATTTGACCTCTCATGACCTCAAATGACCTTTGATCTCCACCCAAAAGCAATAAGAATCATCTAGTCAATATGACCAACCAACACACCACGTATGACATCAGTCACAGTTACCCTTCTAGAGATAATGTGTTTACAAGGTTTTTACAGTTTGACCTTTGGTGACCTCAAATAACCTTTGACCTCCACCAAAAACAATAGGGATCATCTACACAATATGACCAACCCACACATTAAGTATGACATCAGTCACAGTTATGCTTCTGGAGATATTGTGTTTACAAGGTTTTCACAGTTTGATCTTTGGTGACCTCAAATGACCTTTGACCTCCACCACAAACAATAGGGATCATCCACTCAATATGACCAACCCACACATCAAGTATGACATCAGTCACAGTTACCCTTCTAGAGATATTGTTTTTACAAGGTTTTTACAATTTGACCTCTGGTGACCTCAAATGACCTTTGACCTCCACCAAAAACAATAGGGATCATCTACTCAATATGAACAACCCACACATTAAGTATGACATCAGTCACAGTTACCGTTCTTGAGATATCGTGTTTACAAGGTTTTCACATTTTGACCTCTGGTGACCCCAAATGACCTTTGACCTCCACCAAAAACAATAGGGATCATCTACTCAATACGACCAACCCACACACCAAGTATGACATCAGTCACAGTTACCGTTCTTGAGATATCGTGTTTACAAGGTTTTCACATTTTGACCTCTGGTGACCCCAAATGACCTTTGACCTCCACCAAAAACAATAGGGATCATCTACTCAATACGACCAACCCACACACCAAGTATGACATCAGTCATGGTTACCCTTCTTGAGATATCGTGTTTACAAGAAGTGTCACATGCACACATACACACACACACACACGACATCACCATCGCATAGATTCCTTCTGCCTTCGGCAAGGAATCAACAAGACAACAGAGAACACTTGTGTGAAATCTAAAACCAAATTATTTCCAGTAGGCTAAGATGGCTGGGTTTTTTTTTCTTTGCCAAATAAGTATAGGCTCAAGAGGACCATCAGAGCATGATCCCAACATCTGACACATCCGTTGACAAGATGCAACTGTTTGGAGTGCTGACCAAAATACCAATAAAGCTTTCACAATACCTTTTTCACTTTCCGAACTACCTTGTACTTCCTCCATTCGTATTCGTTGTTCTTCTGTTCCTCAGACAGTCTCCCACCAGCCTGTTCACTAAAAAGAGAAAGGGAGAGGACTCACTTGCAGATCTACATTAGAAGGTAAATGTGCGATAACCACGAAAAGGGGGGGGGAGGTGGACGGAGTGGTGAGCAGGGACATGTGGGGACAATCCAAAATCACACATGTGACCTATAATTTAGCAGTAAATTCAATTCAGGATAAATTTACCAGCATGAGTAACTTCGCATGAGGTATGATGGGAGGGGAATGGAGAATACGGGAGGGAAGGTCACGATGGTACTAGTTAACAGCTATTGTACCACTGAATCATTCAGTATTATCTTCAACCATCTACCAAAAACAGAGGGATGAACGATTTCTTACCTGGCTGAGGTGTTTCTTTCAGTATACCCTGTCAAACTGCTACTGTTCTTTGGTTCAGTTTTATCGGACGCCCTCGTCCGTTGTGTCTTCCCTGCATTTTTCTTCATTTCTCCCTTATGACTGGATGCAGCGATCGATCTATTGCAAACACCTGGGATGGATGAGGAGGGAGAGGGATCTCGACGATCCACGTTACCGATCCGACCAGGAGAATTTGCTCCCTTTCTTTCAGAGTCATCTGAATTGCTTTTCCGAATGGTGGCAGGCAAGGATGCTGCATGCACAGTTACCGATGGAATGTTGTCGGAGGGCAAAGTTTCATTGTTTCTCAATTCAGAAATGCTTGAATTTCCTTCATCAGAAGTTGATTCCGAAGCAGAAAAAGGTTTTCTCCTAATTGCAGCACCTTTGGCTGTGTTGTTTGCTACATCGATATCACTAGCATAACGACAATCCGCACCACTGTCTTCTCCATCATGTGAGTTATTTTCTTGGATGTCGTACTCTGCCAACCAAGACGTTGGCTCATCGTCCAGCCCAAACCAAGAATGGGGTTTTTGGGCCTCTTTCTTCAAATGGCTATTTTGCTTTTGAGGCACAAATGGTTTAGATATGGGAGATAGCCTGGTCCTTTGTTGATTTGAACATTCGTAAATAGCATTTTCCCGTTTTGCTGGAGATTGATACAATTTGGATGGTTTCTCTGGTATCTCCTCAAAAGCTGTTGATGCCATTTTGGCAGCTTGATTCTCTTGGTGAGGCCTTGTCATGCCATCATTGATGTTTCTGATGTTTGAGTCAAGGGAGGACCCTTGTATCAAGCCTCTATCTTTGGCTTGTTTCATGATGAAATGAGGGCTTGAACTTTTGGACCTTGTGTTTCCAGAGTCTGAAAGAGGCTGTTTTAGATGACCTAAGCTAGCATGGTCAAGGCTACTTTTGGCAGGCTTGACATGTGTCTGTTCCAATAGGTCTTCTCTTGAGTGGCGACTGTTTTCGAACTGTCTCATCCAGGGACCAGTTTCACTGTTCACATTTTCCTTATCGGAAGAGGATGGGGAAACAGATTCCAGTGAGTTTGCAACCTGTCTCTCAGCTGGTCTGTCTCCAAATTTGTGGTTATTTTCCAAGATAGTGAAACCAAATTCCTTCCTCTCTATTTCTTCCATACATCTGATTGCATCTTTGTCCGCAATGTCATCATCATTGGAGTCACAGCTGCTCCCGTCATCATCCTGGAAGGAGTCTTGGTAGTTGTAGGTGTCACTCTCCTCCTCATCATCATCATCCTCATCATCCTGACTTTCCTCTTCATCAGCTTCATCTTCTTGAGAATCTTTGTAGTGTTGCTGGTCTTTCACAGAGCCCTTCTGACACTGTGACATCAGACTGGCTGGTGTGACTAATTGTTTGGGTAGTGATGGCTGATTCTGGAAATTTGCAGCCAACAGAAATTGGCCTCCCACCTTCTTGCCATGTGGACGGGTTTCCTTCACTTCTGATCGAGAAAAAGAACATAACAAACTATCTTGAGTGCCAACATAGATCCACTGTGTCTACAGTATCAACTCTCTTGATCAAAACACAAATAAATAACTCCAACAACATACAGGATTCATTATTTCTGGTTTCAGTGATCATATTAATCTATGCAGTCATGTTGACGTGTACATGTGTGTGTGTGCATGTTTGTGACACTGCAAACACAATATCTGAAGAAGGAAAGGTTAAGCTGAAGTGATATTTGATATGTGAATTAAACACACTAACTACATGGAGACCTTTGGTTTTGGTGGAGGTCAAAGGTCATCTAAGGTCAACAGGGGTCAGTTTGTTATAACCTTGTAAACAGGGTATCTTGAGAACGAAAGCTTGAACTGATGGCACACTTGATGTGTTTATATGTGTGCCACACTGAGTACAAGACTCCTATATAGGTTTTGGTAGAAGTAAAAGATCATGTGAGGTCAGCAGAGGTCACAATGTGTAAACTTTGCAAACCAAATTGCTTGGATCGATGGCACACTTAGTACTTGTAAGTTAACTACAAGAATCCTACTGTTTTAGATAGAGGTCAAAGGTCATTTAAGATCAACAGTGGTCATACTGTGAACACAATGAAAACACCGTATCTCAAGAATGCAACCTTCCACTGATATGTTAAATTGTTGATCTACACTGAGTGCAAGAATCATGGCATTTGTCGTACATCAAAGGCGATTTGAAGTCAGGAGAAGTCAAAAGAATTGACCACTTAATTTGTTCCTTACAGTATATATTCAAATTTTCTTATGTTTTTGTGTGCAATGTATAAATCTACCACTTTACTTATATGCTCTGGAACTATTTTACATTTAGTTTGGGATGCATTAACAACTTTACTATGTTCAAACATTCTTACATGCTACTAGTTTAAGTGTAATAATTCATTTATTTTGTTAGGTGTCGACTGTACAGATGCTTGTAGTCACTTTGAAGTGATTGCGTGTGAACTGAAAAACCAGAAAGATAAGATTTCGTTTGATCTGAACTTTTGCTTTATATTTAAATGTACACGCGAGGTTGTACATGGACGGACTACATCTTTCAATGAAGGAAAATGACAGTAACTCCTTTGAAAATGAATGGGATTGGAATAAAAACAGAAACTAGAAAGCCAAAAGGCTTAGTGATTCCTTGCCTCATGATATATATTGTAACAAACATGAATTGCCCACACGACAAGCATGAGATCCCACACAGTTATCCTACTTGAGATACCATCTTAGTAAGGTCAAAACCTTTTGAATTCTCGTGACCCAAAATGACCTTTCACCTCCACTTAAAACAATAGGGATCATCTACCCTATATGGCCATCAACACGCTAAATATGAACAATTCACAAACTAAGTATAAGATCCCTCACATTTATCACCCTTAAAATATCATGTATACAAGGTTTTGACCTTTTGTCACCCAAATAACCTTTGACCTACACAAACATGAGAAAACTCCCAAACGGATATGATGCTGCAGGGGAACAAATTATATTTTGTCCTGTCTAATAACTTGATAAAAAGGTAAACATGTTTATTTAATCAAAATTATAGCACTTTACTTTGTCAAGTCACAGCTATTGGTGGCAGCTCTTTCGTATTTGATTTTTTGGCGTGATGCCCTTCCCAATGGCTATGAGGTCCTTGAAAATTAGCAAAAACTGATAACCCTATTAAACCAGAATCTAGCATGACTTGCAATTTTGCCTTTAGTCTCAACACACAGTGCAAGTTTCCTTGGTTTGATACACAGTAGTCATTTGTTTAAAGCTTAGCTGAACTACTGTAAAGTGACATAGGGCATTTAGAATACACCAACATGGCGTACAAAGAAATTCGCTTTAACCATTGTTAAATCATTCAGTCTCATCAATAAATATCTGTCAAAGCTTCATCTCCTCAAAACATTGTGCATGTGATGAGTAACGAATGCATCATTTGAATTTTAAAAAGTTTGGGTGCACAAATTATTGTTGAGCAAGAAATAAGTAAATTTCTGATCTGTGAGAATCTTATTTCTTGAAAATAAGGCTACTGTAATTGGTTATTCTGAATAATCTATCATTTTATGTCCACAAATAATGGTTTTAAAAATATGGTTGTTTTCTGTAAAACAAACGCCCTATTTCCCTTTAAGGGCTAAACATAGACACTGTTTATACAGTAAATGATTAAGTCCATTGTGCACCTGGCTCGACAGACTGTATGATTTATTCTGGACATTGTGGTTTCTACTGGCAGTCAACTGTGATAAATTATGTCAGATAACAGTGGCCAATTTGAACAGAGGTGGGTCAGTTACAATTTGATTCATTCAATTAAGCAATCACAGTTCATGCACGCTCGTCGCTCAAGGGTATTTGATCCAAATTATCAGTAATTTAGTTCTTTTTATAAAGCTAATAACCCGTGGTATATTTAATCAATTCCAATTTACAATTCATGCATGCTCACATGTCCTTATAAGGACAGTGGCATAAGGTTTGCCAAATAATAATCTTTGATACCAAATTTAATGTTGTCTTCATCTTTTCTTTATGGTTATCGAAGAGACAATGTTTGTATGTACTAAAAGAAGTTCTCAAATCAACAAGAGGATTCTACATTACAAGTATAAAATTCACTAGAAAGACCGTTCTTTAAATATTGTAGATTTTCACATTTTGACCTCCCATTTTCACCTCTGCCAAAAAAAATAGGGATCATCTACTCGATATGGGCAATCCACACCCTAACTATGAGATTTCTCACATTTATCGTTCTGGAGATATCGTGTTTACAAGCAATTTTCAAGGTATTTACCTTCTGACCACTGGTGACCCTTGTACTCAATAAGATACACCTACACACTTCGTATGACATCTGCTCAAGCTTCTCTTCTTGAGATATCGTGTTTACATGGTTTTCACAATTTGACCCCTGTTGACCCCAAATGACCTTTGACCTCCACTGAAAATGATAAGGTTCCTCTACTCAACATGGTACAACTACATACTACACATGAGATTTCTACAAGCTTCCTTTCTTGAGATATCGTGTTTACAAGGTTTTCACAATTTGACCCCTGTTGACCCCAAATGACCTTTGACCTCCACCAAAAACAATAGGGATCATCTACTCAATAAGGTCAACCTTCATGCCAAGTATGAGATCACTCACAGTTACACTTCTGGAGATATCATGTTTACAAGCAATTTTCAAGATATTTACCATTTGACCTCTAGTGACCCCAAATGACCTTTGCCCTCCACCAAAAACAATAGAGATCATCTACTCAATAAGGGCAATCTACACGCCAAGTATGAGATCACTCAGAGTTACTCTTCTTTAGATATCGTGTTTACAAGCAGGCGTCACACACGCACATACACACATACATACACACACACACACGACATCACCATCGCATAGGTTCCTCTGCCTTCGGCAAGGAATCAAAAAGAGAAATCATATTTGAAAATTAACGGTTCTTACTATAAGCGCCTACATAATGAATATGCAACAGTACAGGTCTCACTGATGTATAAAATCATACTACTAAAGTCGTCGCTCCTTGGTCGGTATCGGTAATTGCAGTATTTGATCAAAGGATGACTGTATTTACAAATAACCTACGATCTGATCACAAAATTGCGATGTCAGTGATCCTGAGTTGTTTTGACTAACTAAATATTCAATACTAGTATACTTCCCATTGGCTTGTTGAAAGAAGCATACCTTTGGTTTGAATGAAAACTGTCAACCACTACATTATCGTATTCTACATTTTTGCCGTTATGTTCGAAGAATTTGAAATCATACGACAGAATTAACCAACTGAAACCTATTTATTTTCCCAGATTGTCTGAATGGTGCACTTAAAAGCCTTACCAAAGTTTTGGAGATGAAATTTCAATGTTTTTACGTTCTGCCTACGCACACCATCACTTTAACGTCAATTTCATGCCTTTGTAAAATCTGAGAGCCTCTGGGAAGATAAGTTTCAGCTAATACAGAGTCCCACTTGAAATTAAGTCAAAATAGTCCCTTGGAGGCACTGTACCCTCAAACAATAATAAGGGATTAGGTGTACAATTCCCACAGAGAAACATGTTACTGCAGGTACAAATTTACAAACCCTAGTTTCCTGTTTAGGATGCAATTAAGTCTAAATATTGTTATAAGCAACACTTCGTAATGCTGTTTCCTGTGTACAGTAAGATGCACTTATTTGCTATTTGGATTACTCTAGTTTTGTTCCCATTCAAAGAATACAATTACATAATAGGGTAAGTATCTGTGGTCTCTAATCTGTAGCTACTTACAATACATCACAAAAGAAAGGTGCAAAAAAAAGCATGGTTTCCAAAACAATCCAAAGAGAGACTAGAGGGTATCAACAATTACAAGAGATGAAGGGGTGTTTTTTTTTAGACCATCTTATGGCATAAAAAAAATCAATAACAAGTACTAACAATAAACTGCTTAGACAAACAGTGACAATTGTATAGGATGCTGTGAAACTTGGTCTTGCATGGCTGGTGGATGAGAACAAAGTTGGATAAAACTCAGCTACATCAACATGTTTGGAAGCTGCATGTGCTGTACATCACTATCACAAGCTACTGATGTACCAACAAGGGTATATGCAGTGATGACAAACTGTCGAACTAGGAGTATCTCCACGTGCCACATGCAAATGAAAATTGATAAGTCAGTGATAAATGATTCAATTTGGGTTCTGAAAGTTTGTGACCGGTCACTTTTCATGTTAGTAGTAATCCACATGCACACAGTCAGTACATATCAAGGTACAAAATTCAAACACTTGACAGTTTTCATAACTATTGCATGTTGAAACTTGACTCACTATGCTAACTATAAGCATAGCTATACATGTATTTGTGCCCTAAAAAATCGCCCCAAACATGGAAATATCAACTCAATGGGCCCCTTTTAAGTGACATACCTCAAGTCTAGAATTACTAGGTAATTTATTCTAGTAGTTGGGAAGTAAATTCCATTCACGCAACTCACAGTACAGTAGCCTGTTCCACTGTTGAGAAATATACAATGCTGAAAGATATTCACTTAATTTAAATAGTCAAATGAACTTGTGATGAACTTTTCGTACAACTCACATTACCTGCTTTTGTTTCCTTTTTTTTAAAATTAAAATGTTAATACTGTATGACGTTGAAAAGTTAACTGTTTTCTTGCATATCATGTTGTATGGATGAAATGGAAATTGATTGTACAATCACATCATCCCACCCGATAACAGTAGGAAGGTGATCAGATTTTGGAACGAGGTGCAATTTGGCTTTCCAAAATATGAAGAAAAAGCAAAGAAAGTACCTTGAGTTTGAGTAGAACAAAATTGACATCACAAATTATTGTGCAATCTACCATTTTTAATTGAGTGAAAAAACTCAAGAACGTCCTGTGAAAATGGGAGTTGGTCCATTTGAATTCATATTTCAAGCTTTAGGATATTTTTTCCAGAATTCTTTTACTGTAGGTACACTTTAAATTCTCCAGTGTGACCAACCTGAACCAGCATTTTAACAAAGAGATATTACTGAGGGATGCAACTTTTCTTAGGCTTGATAACCAAATAAATTCTTTAAAACCACACTTAAAACTAAATTGTACTTCTTTATCCCGATATTGCATATCACAGGTAAACATATTACATGTTTGTACACAAAACACATAGGCTTGACCATAACTTTTGTCATTGCTATGATATTCTCTGGCTAAGGACTTTCTTTTGAAACCATGAAATAGTTGTTGTGACTCCTTACTGTAAGCATTTTAACTCTCATTCCATGGTCTAATTTGGGCATGTTGAGGGGCCTTGTGACCCCAGGGCCACACTGTGTGTTTTGAAAGCTTGTCAACTTTGCGGATTCAAGTGTACAGTAGAGTCTGGTTCAGAGGCGCTGCCATATTTTTAAACACACTAACCCTATGGTGAAAGTTGACGTATGTCAGAACTGAATGCATACATGTACTAGCTCATGTTTGCTGGAGCAGAGATACAAGCTAGCAGGGTTTTCATATTTTGTCACTGTTTTTTTTTTCTATTTTGTGAAGGAGTTGGGAATGGATGGCAGACAGCTATTTGATTAAAAAACTTCATGTTGTTTTTTTCTTTTTCTACGTTTTAAGTATGGTACTGTGTTGTAAGAAATACAGGATAAAGGCCTACTGTAGGCCTAGTGCAGCATAGGCACGGCTAGCGCTACTGTACATAAGTGCACAGTGGCGGCGCTACGGGGGGCATGAGGGGGCATTTGCCCCTCCAGATTGTTTCCTTGTCCCCCCTCGTTGTCCCCCCCCCAGTTGCTCTCACCCTTCCCAATCAGATCTTGTACTCATCCACAATTAATTTAATCACAAAACTATGTATTGGCATTGGACTGAATAAGAACAGCTTCTGGGGAACCATGATTGATAAATGCCTAATTTATGTTACAATGAAAAATGAAAAAATAGAACCAATACTCTGTCATATCACTGTTTAAAAGTATGTCAATTCTACTACTTAAAAGTATGTCATTTCAAAATGCTGGAAATGTTTCACCAAGGGTACATGCAACAAGCTCATGTTTTACCCGGGCGTTTCCCCTAAAAAATTTCCCTTCGGGTTCTGCGTCGCTCGTTGCATTAGATAGTGTTCAACCGCCTACCCCCATTTTTCATTATGCTAAAACCTCAGAGCTTCCGGGGGCAAGCCCCTGGACCCTCATCGGGGCTTTGCCCCTGGACCCCACCAGGGGCCCTAAGGCGGGCCCCTGGACCCCACCCCCACAGCCTCGAGCTGCGAGCGAAATGCAGTGCCCATGCATTTATTAAAAGTGCACATCACAAAATGAACTAACTACAACTTATGAACCTTTGCTCCTGATATCGTTTGTGAAATGACCCAAACGAACGGCTTCAACTTCCTCCGAATTGCAATGAATGAGTATACATGGCTCTTTGGAATGCTGGTGACGTCACTACCGTAGGCTGCATTGGTATCTAGGAGAAAATGTCAAGGATATCAACTAACATGATTTAAGTATTGAATCAGAATTTCAAAAATCAGAAAATGTATGACTTACCAGGGACTCTTCCAGGCGGAACGGCATTCCAAGAGTTCAGGGAGTAACGATCGTCACCCACTTGAAGTGTTAAACCACGTCCCATTGCCATCTTGCATCAATATCTGGGTTAAAAAAAAGGAACATATGTGTACATGTTAAATATTATGCAATTCTTAATGGTTGCGGGAAGAGAAATTACTGAACCTTGTAAATTACTATAACAATTTGCCAAACTAAGCTCTACCACCAATTACTCTATCAACAAATTGTGTGAACCTATTTCTAGGTTGCAGTGCCCATGCATTTATTAAAAGTGCACATCACAAAATGAACTTACTACAAGTTTGTTTGTCCTTAGCGTTCAAAATTTTTCACGTTTACTGACATTCCATCAATCAAGCTGTCCATTAGAATATACAATATACCTGTAAATTTCTCATCTGTAAACTGCATTAATGTAAAACACTACTGTCAATGAGGCAGAGGAGGCCTTCTTATGAGCAAACAAATCCATCTGCATTTTTGGCATCGGTTTGTATCCATGCTGAATGTCCCTTATTAAGACGTACAAGCATATCTCTGTAAGAGGAACCTTCCCTTGAAACATAGAAAAACAAAGGGGATCAAATGCCCCATAAAATGCCCTAAACAGGCCCAAAACACAAAGACAATGAGAAACAATCAAATTCTTCCAGAATCTAACAAAAAAAAACTTTTCAATGTTAACCATGAAACAGTGTACAAAACTGGAGTTAGCGACCCACTCATACAGGCTATTCAATTCACCAATTACTCTATGGGAGTTCCTAACATCAAGTCTACATCTAAAGATCTGATCAGCTTTAATCATGGTAAAAAAAAAAAAAACTTTTTTCAACTTGAATCATGTCACCCCTCACCCTTCTAAGATTTACTGATTTAACGGAGCCCACCCGCATCAGGATCAAGTGTAGTAACTGAGAATTCCAAGAATTTTTGGTCTTTTGAGATAAGGCAAACTGCAAACCTCTGGAATAAGCTTAGTGGCCCTTGTTTGCACATGCTTGATGAGAAAGTTATCCTTTTCATTAAAAGGACTTAAGGCCTGAAGCAGTCTGAACAGCATCATGAAGATGGGGTCTAACCAATTGTTTATACATATTCCGAACAATCTCTTTACTAAATCTAAGTTACAAAACTTTTCTCTTCAATTCAACCTATTTCCTCTTGCAGCAGCTGTTAAACACTGCTTAGAAGGCTTCAAATCACCAGAAATGACATCAAGATCCTTTTCCATTAAAACATTGTAAATCAACCATTCATGCAGTACTCATGGGCTGTATTTCTCAACCAAAATGTAGGCATTCACTTACATGCTACTGTACTTAGTCATTTTCACCTTGCTCACCTTACAGAAACAATAACAATATGTCGTGAGCAGCACTAGTCTGCTTGTTGACTAGTCCTAACTTAGTAACTGTCTGTATAGGCCTATGCTACAATGCACTCAACGTTTTCAGCAACACTACGTTAGTGAAGTGGCGTAGGCCTATTCTTGTACATACTGTATCATTGTACGCGCAACCAATCATAGAACTTTTAAATACTCAAACGCTAGGCTTTTGTTGAATGTAAATGGAACATTTCATTTATGACTACCTTAGATGTAGACACCAAAAAACGTCTGAAACAGTTCTCGCAACAGAAATGAATTTAACCCACAATACTCTGGTTCTATTCTGGCTGTGCGGCTTGTGAATATGAGTGTTGACATATGCTGTAGTGTAGGCTACATCGTATTGGTTCGGTACGGTACGTATACTGTGGCCGTACGTGGGTTGAGCTAGCTGGAATTGGTCGTAACAAAGCTAGCTGGAATTGGAAGTAGAAACAGAAGCGTGCGACGTTTGTCAACATTGCAGAACTGCTCGAGGGGGGCAGTGTATAAAGTGGGATAACTTCAAACCCGATTACTCATCGCAGAGAGATTTTGGCCGTTGTAACCACAGGCAACCGTAGTAGCATTAGGTTGGGTGAATTGCACATCAGTTCAACTACGTGACAAAATAAAACTTGGGAAAATTACACAGAGGCAATATTAGGTAAAGCATTATTATGCCACAGTGAACCTGCCATTGTACGATATTTGCTGTTATGCTTCATTGTAAAGACCTTTTAAAAGTGTTTTTGACAACATAAACATTGTACTTTATGTTTATTTGAAGTATATAACATAACAAGTTTAAGGGCAATGGAGGGCAAAAGCTCCATAAGATGCCCTGTAATCCAGACCCCCCCCCCCAAAAAAAAAACCCTAACCAAACTAACATCCAACAAAGCCCAGCTTAATCAGATTCAGCCATATATACATATTTATATAATCGCCCTTGTCATAATATTACAACGAAGCGGCAAAAGCACAACATAACGTGCCATTTACCCTCATAGGATCATGGGTCAGAGCCTGTTTGGAGCTAGAAGCGAGAACTTAAAGCCAATCATGGCCCAGTGAAGTCGCTTTTTATCTGACGGTGATGATACACTGACAGACCTCAGTAATTAACACAAATAAAAATCCCTTTGTCGTTACTATATGACCTATCAATTAAGATGAACAACTTTTGTACTAGATTTTTTTTTATTTTGTAGTTTTTATTCAGAAGGACGAATTGATTTACTCTTTTCCCAATTTTAAGTGTATATAGGTCTATTTCCTTCATTACTTGAAAATTGTGTGGCAGTTAAAGTGTACCCACAGTTTAAAATTACAAATATATATATCTATTTTAAATGTTGGAAAATTGTGATGTTCTTCATGTGCCCAGCCAGCAACATCTGCCGGGCCCCGGCTGGCCAAGTGGCCCGCAGAGGACCACCGGGGGTCCGCTGGCTGAACAGTAGGCTTGCATGATGTTTTTGCCGTAGCCAGGATAAAGCCGATGTCATGTACGTCATGTACGTTTCTCCTCGGTGGTTACTCATGAACACTATATCAAACTGGATTGCTATAACTTTGATCTATTGGCCAGGGTTACCAGGCCCACAGAAAACTTCTTTCCACTTTCAAAAGATGTCAGCTATAATTGTCCACAAGCTCAGGCTTTTATGCCATATCTCTCTGCACCGTTAGAGTCTTACTCGAGGTCATGCAATTGAACTGAATGGAAATTCTTGGTGATCGGAAGAAAAAGAATAACAAGAAATTATCATACTGCTATGTAGAACTATCAATTCGAAACCTATTCTACAGAGAACTTCAACCTAGTATGGCTGCAGTTGACACACATATTGTGAGAGAAAAGCATGTAACATATGCCTTTGTTGCAAATTAAAACTGTCACAGAGATTTCACTCTCTAGACTGCTTTACTATTTGCGACAAACTTAGTGACAGAGACACAGTTTGAAGAATAGCCCATACTACAAAACTGGTATCAGCCTCTCACTGTTTTCATTTACCATTGAACATCTAAAGCTTTAAGTTGTTTTCAACAATACTCTACTATAAAAAGAAAATCTGAAATACCCAGAAAAAGTTTAAGAAAAAATAAAAAGGAATTCCTGACGATATATTTAATTCAAATTTAGCATCAAATGTAGCACCATTTTGCATCTAACCAACCCTACGTAATTAGCAAAGATTTGGAAACGCCCCCTAATTCACTTTGACCCCTCTCCAATCATTGTCCTACTGCTCCCCTTCCTGCCAAATCCTGGATCCGCCACTGGATTCATTGGATGTATTGATTAAGTGAAACAGTCAAGCTAATTTTCTTTGAGTGAAACTCTTTTGCGTGACATATCGCGAATTTGACCACTACATGATAGATATATACGTCATACAACAATAAGTTTAGGCCCCATACGATTGGTTGGTTTTCGGTTGCTTAGGCTCGTGAATCCCCCCCCCCCTTACAAGTCGAAGCCGTATCCAGGGTCAAAGCTATAGATCATATTTTTAGGGGGTGTGAAGGTCCCAAATTAAGACTGGTTGAATGTTTTTTCTAACTGAGTGGCGTTGCCCACCACGACATTTTCGGACAGTAGGAACACCTTATCGGGAATGGATGCAGAATTTTATAAAGGAAGGGGGTGCAGTCCTCACGAAAAGGGCACTATCGTGGCTCGGTCTACAAAAAAATGGGGGAGGGGCTTGGGGCTGAGTAACGGCAGGGACATCTAAGCGAAACCATTAATTGGAGCAAATGTACAAGAAAATTTTGGTTTTTCACCCCTACCCCCTTCCAGTTGACAGGAAACTACACTTCCAGGGTGTACTTGAGGCGCCTATACCCAACCTTGAAAAAGAGATATCATACCTGTAATTCCTCACTTACTGGGGCCAAAATCAGTCTACGAACAATGGGATGGGATGATACAAGAATCATAATGCATTATTTTTCTCATGAGTACTAGACAAATATTTTGGGGCTGAACTCATAGGCGCACTGGCGTCTAGAAATTTTTGGGACTCGGGGCAGTGATTTTTTTGCCAGAATTTTGTTTGTTTCTAATTAGTGCAAGGATTCTAAGGGGAGCGTCCCTTCGGTTGGCGCGAAGCCTACCAGAAAAGTTTTGACTTTACAGCTCACCCCCCCCCCCCTCCATGGCCGGGAAAAGCACTTTCCGGTTCGCCCTGGGCTATGTGTACCCAGCCTTGAAAATAGGGATCTCCATGTTTGCAATTTCTCAATTAATCAGCAAAAATCATTCTGTGGAAAAATGGTAATAATTTGGACTGTTCTTATCTAGAACATTTATCTTATCGTAATTTAGGAAAAACTTCATTCAAAAGTCTTTGCTTTCTCACGATAAGTTTTTTTTCTTCCTATTTGAGAAATTTTCAACTACAAGGTAACTTAGACAAAATCTGATGCAGTGTTTTTCTTTTCCCGAGAAATTCGAATTCCAGAAAAGTTATTACAACAATTTCTACTTTCTGGCGATTACACATTTTACCAGGTAGTTTGGTCCAACCGCCGATGATTGCGTAAGAAAGGTGTATAGCTAGTTCTTGTCCCATATACAAATTTTGTAGGTGCATGCCCTTGATGAGAAGAAAATTGGTAGGGAAAACATGAGATGAGTGATGGTTGATCTGGGATAGGGTTGTAAGAGAGGGGGGATATCCATACCATTTTTAAGATTTTTAAGCCTACGTTTAACCTTATGTAGATGCAATCTAGTGCAATATTTGGCGTCTTTTCAAGTTATGAAATATGCTAGATTAAGACATGAAAAATTCCAAATGGCATGTCAGATTTTCCGACTATCGTCGTTCTCGGGCTGTCATTTTTGTTGAAGGGGGGGGGGGCTGACATTTAGGGGGTGGGATGGAGACACCCCACATCCCCAGGTGGCGAAGGCTATGCCCCCATCGTACCCTGGATCGAGGACTATACATCGTACCCGGGCATACTTCTCCACAGACCTAACTCTCAGAACGCAAAGTGCTGCATAAGCCGCCCACTCGGGGAGTTAAGTCGACTAACAATTTGTCACTCGCTACTCACTTTGTTCGTTTCAATTGCCGACCTCAAAACACACAACTTGCTTTTGTTAATTTTTACCACGAAAACAAAATATTGATTTTTTTCACACAAAAAGAAATTTCTGCTTTAAGAGCTTTGCTTTCAAATTTTTAAACAAACATAACATTTATTTTAGCCTATTATGAAAATTTTAAAAGCAAAAATCAAATATATTCTTCATTTTTCAAATTTTATGAACATTTTTAATCCAAAAACAAAACTTTGTTTTTAGTTTTTATCTTGAGTGTATTTCTATGGTTTTATTTTATTTTCTGGATGCATGCCGCGTTAGTCTTCCGTGGTTTTTCGATCACACATACGAGCAACGTCCTCGTTTCGCTTATAACGGATGTTGTAGATAGATGCTCTTGAAAAGAACAAAGATGTTATTTGGGTTCACTACTCTATATTGTAGGGATCCATCACAGTTTTAGCTTTCACCCTTTTGAAAAAGTGCGGGGGGTGCTTTTATGAAGATATCTCTCCTTCCAATAATTGAGGGCCTGGACGTGTCCCCTCCCCCACGGGCAACGCCCATGCTGTTCATCATACATGTTGTAGTTAAACCTATACCAATATGGAACAGCTCCATGGCTTATCGTACTATAGTCTGAGTCAATACAAACTTTTTCAATTGTCGCTCCGCATACAGGGAAGGACCTCAAATCTACCGTCGGTGCTTTGGGCAAGGCTCTTATGGAGACCCAGGAAGTTGGGGCATCCGATGTTCCTTCTCCGATAAATTGACACTGTATCAATTAAACTGCCCCCGTGAAACTATAGCCCGGGTCTCACAATTATAAACAATTTATGGCAACATCTGAAAAGCTAGTCGAGTCCCATTTCCCTTGCATGGCCCATCCTTCTTTTATTCCTCTTATAGCTCTAGTCCCTACCAACATTCTACCCACTCAGCCAATAATTTAATTTGGATCTCGATCAAAGACGTTACACGTGGGGCGGGGTGATTCTGTAGTTCAATTTTCCTGATGTTTGGACAAATGTGCGATTTCCAGACTGAAAAACGAGGGAAAGAAAGCACCATCGTAATTGCAAAAGCTCACTGAGTAACGGTTATGTTCATCTATAGGCCTACCGTAGTTTCAATCAATGACGTAACAAGAGGGAGGGGCAAGGCAGGTGGGCAGCAGTCCCTCCTTACCTGGACCGGGGAGGAATGATGTAGACCGAAAAGAAAAAAAAAGATATAGAAAAACAAAGAATGATAGAAAATGAAAAAGATAGTAAGCCTTCAGATTTCAAGTAAATATAAATTTCAATCATCATCATCAGCTTGTACAAATTTTATCAAACTTGTGTCAAGAGAAAATTTTCCAAATAATGGAAGGAAAAGGAGTTTCTATCCAAGAAAATTTTGACAGCAGTCACACCCTGAGCCTGGCAATGGTGTTTTGACAGCAATCTAGGGTATTTTTATGACACAATTTTCTGGTAGGTTTTTTTACCCATTTGGCTGTTAGGTGGCAAGTAAAGGTCAAAAGAAACTGTTGGAAGAAAAATATTTCGTGCGTAGTTAAAATAGAGCGCATAGCGCGAGTTTAGCGCGTGGGGTCCAGGGGCCCGTCTTATAGTCCCTAGTGGGGTGCAAAGGTGCAAAGCCCCCGGAAGCTCTGAGGAATTAGCACATCTCTGGGTAAAAAATTAAATCTTAGGATAGGTATATTTTTGCTCAAAGTGCATCATTAAGTGCAAAGATTCCAAACGATGTAATAAATTCGACTATTCCAGCTCTAAGTTGCAACTTCAGGAGGCGTTAGCATATCTCTGGTTGAAAGATTAAGTCTCAAAAAATACTTCAAAAAACATGAAAAATTTCGACCTCCTAACCCCTTTCGGGGCTCAGAAGTAGTAAGGTAAATGCAAAATTATGAATATAAACAACAGGATATAGTATTTGTATCCTTTTCAGCTGAGTGGGAAAATGTGGGGGCAAAGATTCTGAGGCGGGAAATGCCCCCATGTCCCCCTGCCCCCGGTGCCGTCACATCCAACCGATGATGTAACTTCATTCTATAGATTCTACTCTTTTATCTTCAGTTACATATTTTGCTATAGACTGTCATACACGCGGGCGTGCGTCATAAAAAAAAAAGAAATAAAAAAGTAACGTTTTTTTTCTCTCTACTGTGGCACTTTCTAACAGGATTTTTCATTGGCAGATCATTTTTTACTTCTTTTTTTTGTTAAGTAGATATGATGATTAAGAACACCTGAAATAAAAACATACACAGTGGGTCTATCTTCTGTCGGTAGCATACTCAAAAAAAAAAAATAATAATAATAACTGCCATTTGGGAATATCCCCGTTTGCTCAAAGGGCCAGGCTGCATGTATACTGACGAAAAGCATCATGGAATGTCTTCTGTTAGTATTTACAATATAGTTACCTTTAAAGGGAAATAGTGCGTTTACACCAACGTACATAGCCTACAGAGAAAATAGCTTTTACCATTGTTTCGTTCACATAGTCTCATCAATAAACATGTACCAATTAGATTTCATCTCCTCAATACATCATGCAGGCATGTGATGTGTATAGCCTGACGGAAGATGCATCATTTAAATTTTAGAAAGTTTGTGTGAGCAAACTTATTGTTGAGCAACAAGTGTGAGAAATTGAACTTTCTCTTGAAATGAAAGCCACTGCTCTTCTTAAGTTTGAACTATCTAGCATTTTATATCCACATATGGTTTTAAAAGATATGATTGTTTGCTGTGACACAAACACTCTTTTCCCCTTTAGAAGTAAAACAAAAACAGTTGACTGACAAGTGGCAACCTCCACCCCACCCACCCCCCCCCCCCGCCGGGGAAAAAAGAAAAGCTTCAGTTGAAAGATCTTTAGTAGGACATTTTTTTCAAGGGGAAGGAAGTAGACCCCCTCCCTGCAGGCGAACCACTCATCTCATGCTACTCTCCTAATCAAAATACTGGCCATTACAGAGCAGTAGCCCTATTCCCTTACAATCGGTATCGTAACGTGCAGACATGTCCAAACGCGGCACCTAAAGCCGCATGGCACGTAAAATTATTTTGGCGGCATCTAGAAGGACAGAGGAAGCGAGGGGCCCTATTTCAACTTTAATTTGCACACTGCAGCCCACACCCATTGCTTTGTTTTGCTTTTTTTTACACCAAGCCTTATGTCGCCCGCCAATTTCCACTTTCCCAATGACGGGCAAGTTACTGCTCGTTTTAAGTGATTGCGTGCCTAGGCAAAAAGTAAAAACATTGAAATTTCATCTCCAAAAGTTTGGTAATGCTTTTAAATACACCATGCAGACAAAATTGGGAAAATAAATATGTTTCACTTGGTTAATTTTACCTTCAATGTATACCGGTACGAGGGTAATACCGCTACCATACTAACACTAATACTAGGCACAAGACGGGAACTAAGCTAGATTGACCCCCAGAAATGGCTTCGAAGAGCTGAAATTCTGGACAAGTCTGCGGGCTCCCTTTTGTTGGACACACACTTTACGGCAACCATCAGTCATTAGCTGAAGTGCATTGCATGATCTCAACAAATGATATGTTTCTTTTTTCCTGAGTTTCATTCATCAAGTTTTCAAGCCCACAGGCACAGGTTTAGTAATCATTCCTCCAAGCAGACAGTTCGTGCTTCCAAGGGCCGGGTGAGTGGATCTAGCTTTACAGGCTTGTTGTAAATTTCAGGTTGTAACATGTAAGAATCCAAGGTACCGTGTAAACCTAGGGCTGGTAATTTACAAAACTAACCAATCAGCAGGATGAGATTGAATTTTAAAATAAAAGGGGGCGGAACCATCATCTTTCAGCGGAGATCACTCCGCAAGTAAATCACTTTATTTGAACATTTTGAAATGAAAATGAAAAAACACTCAATCAGAAGTTTTCAAAATACATTATTTGCCATATGAATCAGGTATAGTATTGACAAAATGCTACTGAAATATCAAAATATCGAAATATAGGAACTATTTTAATTGTACCTTTAATATTCTAATATTTCTTGTTGACACTCTTTCGGCGGCGTTCATTCAAATTTCCGTTGTATGTGGTCCGCATCGAAGCTACCGAAGAAATAACTTAATAACCTTTTCCATGTATTTACGGTAAAATGGATTCTGCATTACGTTCTGTTCTTTTCTAAACCGAAAATTCCGAGGGTGAATTAAGTCCTGAAATTTCTCCTTTTTATACCATTTACCTGCTATATTGTGTATGCTCGTTACTTCAATTCCTTTGTAAGCCTAACAAAGCTCCTTGTTTTGTGTAAGCGTTGTATGGGCTAATGTTACTGTTTAGGGCTCAGCTTCCATTGCTACATACCAGCGCCGAAACAGGCTAGGCCTAGCCTAAATCAAAGGCAAACTCCTGGGCTATTTCCTGTGCCACGGATTGAACTATGACTGACTCACTGAGTATTAATTGTCAGTATGACGTACAAATGTGTGAGTGCACGGTTCGCAAAGTTGGTGATTATTTATTTTACAAAAAAGTCCTGACTTCAAATCAGTGACTTAGTAAATTTGGCTCGAATTTAGAGTGAGTACGACCACATCCCGCCAGCATTATATTACATACTAAGTTAGTACAGTATAGCCTAGGGTAAGGAGGTCGGGAATGTGGTCACGTATTCTCGGGATTTGTACCCTTTATTTAATTCAAACGACCCTGAGTTGAGTGTTGCCCGTCGTTTGTGTGATGATGCGAGCCAGTGCAGGCTGTACTAGGCCTAGTACTTTAGTAGCATGGAAGAAGGGAACAGTGTTAGTAATGTGTTACTTAGTAAGTTAGTTTCATGTGATGCATATTCACCATAATTCAAAAGTCATTCTGAATAAAAATAGTTGTGGATCAGTCTCGTAGTAATACCGACTGGTCTTCTGCAGATATCTGTTGCTGTGCACATGCAGGGCAAATGACATAGGCTAGGTGTTAGGCCTTTTTCATGGAAATAAGGGATGCACAAAAATATGTGAAGTTTTAATGTACTGGTTAGTGGTAGGTTACCAATTTTATCTATCTTACTCTGAACTTGTGTTATGTGGCTACCCAATATCCAGGGTTTCGTCTTTGTTTTTACTAACAATAACAGCCAGGTTAGGCAAGTATAATTTAGTAGGCTACTTGCTAGGTGGTTTCCATCACTTGCTTGCCCCACCCCTTCCTTGATTTCAGACAAAAAGTCTATAAGAAAGTGCAATTTCTTGACTTTTTCCTCACAGCATCTCGGCTATCACTGTTGTTTGGTTAAAAGTTTGGTTTGTTTGTGTCACTTAGACATGGATTTTAATAAACATTGGCAGGCTTACATTAGTAAGATGCTGAACAGTTATCACGTCTTTCAAATTCCTGGATGAATGTCAAAGAAATGTAAATTACTTAAGGTTGAGCCCATATATTTTGTAATTAAACGAAGTTACAGGCAAGTGAACACATATTGGCTCTGTGTAGGGTTTTCACAGGAAGACTTGCTTCTACACTTCTAAGTTAATTATGATGTTACGGATACCAAAGATCAACCAGGTTCCATAATGAATGGCAGCAACCTCTGGAGTAACTGGACACCCTCCTGGTACTCAGTGATACTGTGTGAGCAGTGCCAACTAATTACAAACAATGATTTGAGCTACTGAACTCTGCCTACCTCATAAGTAATGGACCAATGGCCATGAATAATGGCCAAGTTCGTCAACATTTGGACCTTTGCACTTTGTGAAAGGAATGCTTGACCATTGCCGGCATGCTCTTCATTAGAGCAGTCTCATAGGGGTGTCAGGCTCAGAGGCACTCTGCAGGCTACCCAGTAGATAGAAAGAAACTTTCTTCTCTTGTTGACGTCCCACACGTAGTATTCATGAGTATGTGCTTTTTGCCTCTCATGAACGGTTTGTTTGGCCAAAGGTCATAATTTTCTATGTGAAGGTAAATGTTGATAGTACTTTGTTAAAATACTTTAAAGTGGGTTTTTTTTTTTTTTTTTCCAATTTGGAGGATGCATATCTCTCTGAGCATGCATATTTAGCTAGTATTTTCCCTTTCTCAACAGAGCTTTTACCTAATGCCACAAGATGCCCTTGCACGGAATTGTGGTGGTCATCAAGAGAAGTGGAGCAGATGGAGGCCAGTTCCCCTTAACGTCAAACCAGTGCATGTTTGGAAGGTAATTGGCAAGCATCATTGTACCTCGAAGCTCCCCATTAAACTACCAATGAGATTTGAAGCTGGGGAGATGGACGAGAATTATAGAGTTTGCAAGTTTAAATTCCAAGCGTAGCAGTGCAATATCTAAGAAATTACAGGAACTCTTGCATGAAAAATTTAAAGAATTATAGAATCAAAGAAATTTGAAGAATTTATTTTCATTTCAAAACCATGGATGTAATATTGGCTAGTTTATGAGACATTTACATATATCATGGAGTAATGTCAATGAATGTTTTCTTGTCCAGCTTTCAACTTTCTTAGAAAGTTTTCCTCCTTGGGCTGTACTTCCACTGTGGACACAGTAAGTTGTGGAAAACCCCTTACAGTAGACTGTCCATTTCTATCCTCATTGAGCAGGCTATGGAATTGTGAACTGAAGTTACTTGGAATTTGACAAAACAGGGAGGGGGGAGGAAAGAGGTTATTTGCTTTTTCTTGAAGCCAAACCACAGTGGACCTATTCATTATGGTGTAAATAAACAGCATCAAACTTTGCAACTTTACAGACAGGAGTTAGTGCTCTCAGAGAGAGCTTAATGCAACATAATGATGAAAAATCCTCCTTTAGTTGAGAAGTTAGATCAGTACTAAAAGAAATGATCCTTTGATTTGTAGATATTCTTTAATTTGCAATTTATTTTTGGTTGCAATAAAATTGTAACTTTCGTAATCACACAGCATTGTATGTGTGTGTACGTGTTTGTGACGCCTGCCTTTGAAACTCAATATCTCAAGAAGGGAAGCTTGGACATATCTCATATTTAGCACGTAGGTGTACCACATTGAGTACAAGAAGCCTATCATTTTCTGTGGCGGTCAAAGGCCATCTGGGCTCAACAGGGTTCAAATTGTGAAAACCTTATAAGCACAATTTACATCTCAAGAAGAGAAGTTTGTACAAATCTTATACTTTATATGAATCACATTGCGTACAAGATCCCTAATGATTTTGGTGGAGGTCAAAGGTCATTTAAGGTCAACATTGGTAAAATTGTGGAAACCTTGTAAAGACAATATCTCAAAAAGGAATGCTTGGACAGATCTCCTATTTAGTGCATTTGTGGGCCACATTGAGTGCAACAGCCCTGTTGATTTTAGTGGAAGTCAAAAGGTAATTTAAAGTTGATTGTAACTTCACATTTTGTATTCTGCTTTTGTTTAGAATGAAAATGCAGTTCTGTATCAAAAATTGTGCCATTCCCATCTGTCATAAGGTCCTTTTCATATTGCCTCAAATACTTCCTTTGTTTAATAAAATAGGATGTGTTAAGAAACAGTTGTTACGTCTAATAACTTGACGATTTGATATCTTTTGCAGGACAAGTGAATGCGACATCCGAATTCAGTTACCAAATGTTTCCAGGGAACACTGCAGGTTGGATGTCAAACCCAATGGGGAGGTTTGTATACATTTTGTCTTTCCAAAATGACAAAAACAGTCAATTCTTTTTAAGCTCATACCAACATGCTGATGTGAGCTATTGTGAGCATGTGGTGTCTGCCTGTCCATCTATCTATCCATCCATCTATACATCCATTCATCTATCCATCTGTCTGTATCTCTGTCTGTCCATCTGTCTATTTATCTGTTTTTCTATTTATCTGTCCACAATTGTTCAAAATGCTCCTTCTACATGCTTTCATGGATTCGTCTGAAACTTAGACACAGTGTGGTTGGGTTGTGGACCATTTAGGGTGTTCATTAATTTTTTATTCCAAGGTCCCATGTCGCCCCTTTGCCCATTTTATGAAAGTCTTCAATATGCTTCTACAGATTTTGTCGCACAATGTTGATGGTGTGTCACAATGATGCTCTGCTAGTGGTTATATTACTGTGTTCATGAATTTGTTGTGTAAAGTTCCATGTGGGCGCTCTGGCCCATTTTATGAAATTCTGCGTATTGCTTACGACTACTGCTACAAATGGTCGTTTAAACTGTCATACACGTATATCCCTACTGTGCATGAATGATAATTGAGTAACGGGACAGTGTCATTTGGTGTACTAACTGAAACTGTATTGCCCTCACCTATGTTGACCGGTATATGGGCATTAAAGGGTACTTTAAGTTGTTTCATGAACTTCATTTAGTCTTCACAAACCTGTCGATTTTGTGTCACGTTTCTAGTGACAGAATGATGGTCATGAAGAGGGTCCCCATTATGAGTCAATGTTGTCACATACAACACCACTAATGAGAAAGTAGTTAATAACTTAATTGGTTTTGGATAACTTATGACCATTCACTTTTCCACACTAGCGCTAATTCATATACCCGCCGCCAAAACAAACCATGAAGAAAAATTAATAAAATTGACAGTTTCATAGTTATTGCATGTGAATACTGATGCTAATTATAAGCATTGTTATTTGGTAGTACACATCAAACTTTTCACAAATGTAATTTATTGACAAAGATGGAACTTCTGGTCTGATGGCGCTCTAGTTTATGAAATTGTGCAGTCCTACAGATTCTCTTGTGCAGTGTTGATAATTTGTTATAATGATAGTTAGTGGTTCCTGTTTGACATAATGATACTGTACCCTCAGGGTGTTTAGGTATGAACTTCTGCACCATTGGTGCCCTACTTTCCTTTTTTTTTTAGTAGAGTTACAGTAGATGGTTTCTCTCATGTGCAACAAGGTTGTCAGTGCCCCTCACATTATGCTTGTCTTATTCTGCACATAAGGCTTTATCTTCTTCTTTTTTTGTGGTGAAGAAACTGAAGTATAAAGCTCTTCAAGTACAAAATTTTGTACACTGGCTGTCTGGTGGACAGTTTAAATGGACTATTTACAGACTCAGTGGCAAAATTACCTGGAATGATTTTTGTTCTTGCAGATTTTCATCACAAACTTGAGTCAAGTCAATGCAACAACATTAAACAAGAAGGAAATCAGCACACCAGCAAAGGTTTACCATAATGATATCTTTACTATCGTGGATCGATCGTTCAGGTGATTAGAGATTTAGAGATTTAGATTTAGAGTGCAGAACACGTTTCCACAGTTACCAGTCTCATGCGAAAACAATAACTTGGACTCATCTAAATTAAGTCATTGCAAGGTTTCCACTAAAGGTGATAAAGGATATGATGTTCTCTATTCCTGAAATGAAATTAGGGACAATTCCCACCCATCCCTCTTCTAATGTCACGTCTGCAGAATGTTTAAACCTTCCAGTTATGTAATATTCAACATTGCTGTTGGGCATAAAAGAGATGGGGAAACTATTGGACTGCAACATATGTAGGTTGCAAATATATTGATGGCTCGATTGAGCTGTTCATGTTAATAGCTATTAAGGGAAAAAAGGAAACAGACTTGCGAGTGAAAGTGTCGGTTTGGTGTCAGAAAAGTTTCAGCAAATGTTTAGGAATATGTCAAGTAGAAGTTATCTCAGGCAAGTGACAAGTGTGATTATTTTTTTCCTCTGTCCCTGATTTCCTTTCCTCCTTACAGGTAAGTACCCATGTGTGCTGGTGACTATCTTTTACCCATAGCATCATTTATCCAATTGTAATGCTTCCATGCAAAGAAGCACAACCTTTAGTCAATCAGAACTTGCTCTCAGGTACACACAAGCAGTGGTTGCATTGGTGCATCTTTTGGGAGTGGGGGGTGGGTTTCTGAGACACAAGTGGTGACCATTATCACTTGCAGGTTAGCCAGAATTGCAGGAAGACCATCTAAGCATAGCACCACCATCCCTTGACTTAGAGCATACCACAAAATATTTGAATGATTATACCCCCCTAGATAGCCAGAATCACCTCCACAGGCACCCTTTCACGCTTGCAACCCCCCCTCAGAAACAAACCACTGGTGACCCCCCACCCAGTCATGCTGCCACTCCAAGCAAGTTTAATCTTTTTCTTTTCCATTCCCAGGTTTGAATATCCAGTGGATTCAGCACATCGAACGTCTCATAGATCTCCCCCAAGCCGAAGGGAAGTGCAGAGTCCAGAGGTCACCTCAACTACACAGACGACGCCACCAAAAGGTGTAGCAGCTACGCCTAAAAGCGGCCGGAAGAAGATGCCAGCTGTAGGAAAGCTGCCTACCCCTTTGCAGCCAGAGAAGGTTTATCCAACAGATGGACCCACTGCAGGGAAAAAGCAAGCTGCTTCATCCAAGAGTACCCCCAAGAGAGTATCAACTCCAGCAAAGAAGACCTCAACCCCACGTAAAGCAACTGCCAGAAGAAGCTCTGGACAAGGGAAAACAGGAACACCAAAGAAAGATACTCCTAAAAGTCAACAAAAGGAAACTACTGCAAAGAATAAAACCCCAGAACAGAGGAAAACTACACCAGCAAGAGCAAATAAGTCACCTCAGTCCCAAAAGAAAACACCAGCATCTGCAAAGAAGCCACCAACACCGGCAAAGAAAACGCCGAGTCCAGCTAAAAAGGCACCAAGTCCTGTCTCGAAAGTAGCGACTCCAGCTAAAAAGACACCTGTCAAGAAGGCATCCACCCCTGCTAAGAAGACACCAAGTCCAGCAAGACAGTCACCTTCACCTGCCAAGAAGATGCCAAGTCCAGCAAAAAAGACACCCACCTCTGCTAAAAAGACTAAGAAGACACCTACACCTGCTAAGAGAACACCCAGCCCAATTCAAGAAACACCATCGCCAGTGAAGCAAGAACCAACACCAGGTAAGTTTTGCTGAAATATCGTTAACATTGCCTGTTTGATTGCTTAGAAAGTTGGATTCCTGACAGTAAAGGATACCAAGCCCGTGTTACATCTGGTATAGTCCTAGTGGACTTAACCTCTGTGAGAAAACGGTCCTCATCTCTTTTATTTTCTCAGTGTAAATAATTACAAATTACAAAGTATAGCAAATTGTACCTCAATCTTCGGTGCATAAAGTAAATAAAGTGAATATCTGAAATACATGTGTAACTGAACTTTGGAACAAATGTTACCCTATCACATTAACACCGCTTCTTGTAGTCTAAAATCAGTTAAGAAAACACAAAAGAAAGTCAAGAGACTTAGTGATTCATTCCATTATACACAGCTCCACAAATCAAGGATTCATAACTGAGGAAACTGCAACGACCTCCAATGATTGATAGACCAAGACATATTTCAGAAAATTTCACATGGCCTAGCATATAGTCCTATAGTGTGTGATTCTTGGACAACTGGGTTATCTCCCAAGATTGTACCAATGAAATTGCCCATCAGCAAATTCTTGACCCCTACACTGCTATTAGCATGGTTAAGCCACTTTGCAGAATTAGGAGAAAAACAAATAAATGCATCTATAGAGAAATAAGGGGTGCCTATCCCTCCCTACCCCTCCCACAAGTAATGCTGTCTCCTGTCTCAGCAGATCTGTACTAGAAGAAAAAAAAAAGTTTCTCACTTTTTGTAGGGTCTAAGCAGGGAATAATAGTTCAGTTCTCAAAACGTGCATAGCAGTTTTCAGGTTTCTTGGGTATTTTGTGGCAAAATGAGTGAAAGTCCTAATGTTGCATGCACAAAAAGCTGCTACACAAAATTTGATATATGTGTAGCAATTTGACCATTTTGCTGCGATACTGGATAAGTCATACCCTGGGTCTTAGGGAAAGGAAAGTGGACCATCAATGTAGCCCTGCAATGGACGTGAAGTGTTGTACTGGTCTCATATTTTCCATTTCTAGCCCCTTAGAAGTTAGAGAAAACATCAAGGTAAAAAAAAAAAAGTGTTGGTGCAGACTGTTTCGACAGATATGCACATTTCAGTCACACAGAGCAACCCAAAATAGACTTGAACTCAGATCCAGTTTCACACAATTACCAACATAGCCTAATAGTAGTAATAGCCTAGGCAGGCTGGTTCTGTTACCAATAAAAATGGCAAAATACTGCTCAGATAGAAATGAAATAGACTAAGTCTGGCAAATCTGAAATTTTTGTATAAATCCGGTTCTGGCCAGACTTTAAGATTCCCAGATCTGGTACACCCCTACTCCTTTTTTGTATCAATGAAACTGTAACCTTGTGATCCTGCAGCTGTATGTGCGTGTATGCATGTTTGTGATACCGCAAGACAGGGAACTTGTACAGGTCTCATATATGGTATTTGGGTGTACTGTGTTGAGTACAAGAAGCCTATTATTTTTGGTCAAGGTCATTTGGGGTCAACAGGGGTCAAATAGTGAAAACCTTGTAAATACAGGGATGAAATTTAGCGGTCGTCCGATCGTCCGAGACGACCAAAATTTCTGTAGGACGACCAAAGTTACTTCCTCAGGTTGTCCTTTGGACGACCAAATTTTACCCTCGGTCATTTATATTGTGACACAATGTGTACAACTCAACACTGAGATGCAACTAAAATATTTAACATGCATGAACTCCATTCCAAAACATTGTTTTCTTTCACAAAAAACCGCCAAATCAACCCGAAATCCACGGTACGTAAAACGCCAAACAATCAGCCTCAGTGTACGATAATGTTTCAACCGATTTTGCTGTACCAGACATGCACATACTGTACACAGCAAGTACCAGATAAATGACTCGCAGTCGAAGAATTCGGCCATATGTGCTAGTGCAAGGAGAGCTGGAATATATTGTTAAGTTTCATGGAGTTTTTAAACCCCCATAATTTGTGCTAGTCCAAGTAGTACGTAATTCAACCAATCACAGTGCAGAATTTTCCTGCTGGCCCACAGTGTATTTGAGACTCACAAAATGGATCGTTCCAACATAAGGGTGGAAAATATTTTAGAAATGTTTGATTCCCCGGGATTATGTTCTCACGCAGGCGCGAAAAAAAATTCCTTGGAAAGGAGAGGAATGAGTTGACAGTTGAAGCAAATTCAGATAAGCCACTCAGATGGTGTGTTTTCAATGGAAACTTCATGCGTACTGTCAGATTTTGATTCAAAAGGAATGTCTGTTCTAAATAGTGATAGTACCGTTCAAGATTAGTAATGTATCATATTTTGATTTGAAACAAACATTATATTATACAGAGATTTTCTTCTATATGATATACACTTTACAGCATCAGTGATTCTAGATAATGACATTTTTTTTTACTATCGAAGTGAAAAGGTGGAATTTTACCAGCCTCCTTCTGGAAATCCCCCCCCCCCCTTCCCTTTGGAGAAACCCTGAGCATTACTTTTAAGTTACAAGTCAGTAGTATAATTTAATTGTGGAAAGTTTCAACCTGTATAAGAAAGACAAATAAAAACGTGGTCTTGACTGTGCAAAATACACATTTTGGACATTCCTTGTTTTTATATGTCCGTTGTGGAGGACGACCAAATTTTTGGCAGGACGACCAAATTTTTGCAGCTGGTTGTCCTTCGGACAACCATTTTCAGTTGCTTAAGGATCATCCCTGAAGTATGATATCTCAAGAAAGGAAGCTTGTACAGATCTCATATTTGGCTTTGTGAATGTATGTATCGTTGTTGTTAGCTCTGATCAAAGGTCATTTGGGGGTCAGTAGGGTCAAATAGTGAAAACCTTGTAAACACAATATTTCAAGATGGGGAAGCTTGTACAGGTCTCATATATTTGGTATCTGGGTGTATTTTTTTTTTTTTTGGTTTAAGTAGCCTGCTGTTTTTGGTAGAGGTCAAAGGTCAGTAGGGGACAAATAGTGAAAACCTTGACAACACAATATCTCAAGAAGGAAAGGTTTACAGATCTCATATTTGATATAGGGGTGTACCTCATTGAATACAAGAAGCCTATTGTTTCTGTTTGAAGTCAAAGGTCATATGTGGTCAACATGGGTCCAATAGTTAAAACCTTGTGAAACAATATCTCAAGGAGAAAAGCTTGTACAAATCTCATATTTAGTGTCTGGGTGTATCTTATTGAGTACAAGAATGCTGAAAGGTCATTTGGGTTCAACAGGGGTCAAATCGTGCTAATATTGTATAAGTCATATCTTAAGAAAGGAAGCTTGAACAGATCTAATATTTCATGTTGGTGCACCTTATCGAGCGCAAGAAGTCTATTGTGTTTGGTGGAGGTCAAAGGTCATCTGAGTTCAGCACATATCAAACAGTGAAAATCTTGTAAATATGGTATCTCAAGAAAGCCAGCTTGTAGAGGTCTCTTTTCTGGTGTGTAGCAGTACTTTATCAAGTACAAATATGCCTATTGTTTTTATGGAGGGCAAATGTCATTTGAGGTCAACTGGGTCAAGTCAATATAATCTTGTAAATTACGATTTCTCAAGAAGGGAAGCTTGCACAAATTTGGCCCAGATTTGATATTTGGTTATGTAGGGAAGCTCTTGGATATGTCTCTGTACTATGCAGCTGTGTATGTTCAGATGAATACCTACAGTATCAGTCGTCAATTTAGGTCAGCAGATGTCATTGTACTTTTCAACTGGTGATATGATAAATTACTGTAATTACAATAACCAAGCATCTTACACTTTTATTACACATTGGATTTGTTTATCTTGGTGTATTAATTTGTGTGGTTGCTGATCAACTGTTGAAACCGTTTCACAGTGTTCTCTGAATTGACCAAATTCCCATGACCATTTTGCAGCTAAAGTGTCAGCCAAGAAGGAAACACCCAAGAGAAGATCAACTCCTCTCCCGAGAAGAAGTGCATCAAAGGTTTGTAGTCTTTTCTTTGTTATGTCATTGCAAACTCCCTTTTTCTTTGCCACATACATGTGTTTGAAGTCGCATATATATATATATATATATATATATATATATATATATATATATATATATATATATATATATATATATATATATATATATATATATGCATATATATTAAAAAATATGTAATTCTGAACATTTCCCACAGAATTAAAGACAGTTCCTCATCACCCAAGACAGTTCCAATTCTCCCAACCACTTACTTCTAGCCCCTCCCACAGACTGTCTAACACTCCGTGTGCAAACTCAATTGTTTAGTTAAAGTAAGTACTGCATGTCCTGGTGAGCAGCCATGGATCTCACATGTCACCAAAACACTTCACCTGTATATGCTGTGTAACGTGATCTAGTCTGCATCTTTTGAATTTGCCGTCGATCAAACAGCAGAACCAATTGAGAATGTTGCTCACCCCTAGACAAACGTGTAGTTTGGGGTGATGAGTGACTGCCTTTAAGTTTCCGTCTTTGCAGTCATGCTCTTAGACTGCGAACTTGCTAAAATGTTTTACATTTATCAGTATACAACATTAATTTCAGTGATTTTTAACTTGTGAAGAGAAATTTTTTTTCCAAAATGGGGGATGTGAGTACTGTAGTACTGATATTGGCCCTATACGGTACCTGTTCCGTTATTGCCGATCCATGCCAATGAAAATTGTCGGAAAGTGAGTGACCTGGTTCTGGATCTGTTGACTTCATTCACCTTGATATGTGGGATTTACCGTACTCTTGAGATCTCTAGACAAAGTTTTGCATTATCTCAGTGTGTCAGAAAATAAAAATCTTTCAGACACAGGTGTGCAAGAGCACAACAGTCCAAATGCAGTATTGGTGTGACAATCGGGAGGAACCTCCTGCCCTTTTTGGTTGATACATTGGACTGGTGGAATCACTAGTTTGCAATGATGTGCTTCCTTCTCAAAACTCTACCAGATAATTTCCAATCAGTATTAAAAGAAAATGGAAAAAGTATGAAAACGGTGCACACAAGGGATGTAGTGAAATCAAACACAACCTTGCATGTGAGCAGAGAATACAGTCCACGGTTAAGTCCATACTTGTTTTGACTTGTTTGGAAGCATGATTGTAAGGCTTTTTATGAAACATCAATGAGTAGATTCATTCTCTTGAGTTTGGTGGCATCAAATAAACATACTGGGATTTCTAGGCTGAAATTTAACAGTTGTCCGATTGTCCGAAACAAGTGGAAATCATGTCGGACCACAAAATCCACTCCTGGCCGTCCAACAGATTTTCTGAATCAAAGTTTGCCCTTGAAAAGTGGTATTTAATTTGTTGGTATTATCCTTCATTTATGTTAAACATGGAGTATTTATCTGTGTATTACGCTCAGTAACAAGAGGTTTAGTTTGCCCGGTAACAAGAGCTACTTACTACAGTATGACAGGTTATTAGACTGAGTAACATGGAGGAGTTCATCATACTGTTGTGTGTGCTTACAAGAGTTAATTACAACAGTGTACATTACAGCAAAAAATCTTTGACTTGTCTTTTTGTTTTCTGTTCTCACAACCAAAATATGTTTTGGACAACCCTTAGAAATTTTGTCAACAGTCAGGCCTGAATTTGAGAAGGTACTACAGTAACATACTTGAAGTAGGAATAAACATGGCTACCTTCCAACATTTCATGTTGCTGTTATTGTCTGTATCTACACTGTTTTTACAGCGCACTCCTATTGGCAGCCCGAGAGTTCCAGCCTCTGCTTCCCTGAAAAACTCCATTTCCCAGTTGAGGAGGCGATCTGCACCAGTGCAGGAATCGGAAGAGAAAGCAACACCTGTGAGAGCGGAGCCTACCAAGTCCTCGCCACAGAAGATAATCACTCCAAAAGCAAAGCCACCCATGGCCCCAGCAGCAGGTAAACATTTAAGTTACAGGTTTTGTTGACTCTTACATCGTAACTTACGGAAGCAGTGAAACAAGTTCTCTTGCAAAGGTACAGATCATCATGTCCACAGACTGTTTTGCACATTTTTATGTTAAATCACTGTGTAGTGATTCTGATATTGTTGAACATTGTTCCATCGACTCCCCTCAAAGAGCTTGTCTTGGTGATGTGTATTCAAGTTCCTGCCATTGTTTCTCTCATGTAGATTCATCTGCAAACAAAGGATCGGGAAAGAAGCGCAAATCATCCACAGAGAGAGGTGCACCGCCATCGAAGCGTTCCAAACGTGTTTCCTTTGGTCCCACACTCAGTCCAGAACAGTTTGACAAGAGCCTACCAGTCCACACCCCTTTGAGAAAAGGTGCGTCTCCGAGTGGACGGCGTTCAGTGGGTGGGGTTCCTGGTCTCAATGGTACGCCTAAGAGGGGTGTCATCAAGCGACGAATGTCAGTTCCAGCAGCTGCTATGGCTATTGCAGAAGCAGATGAGTCTGTTAGCCCAAAAGCGAAGTCACCAGGCAGAAAATCAACCAGCCCTAAAGTTTCCAAGACTCCAACACCTTCCAAGGGCAGGCGTTCACCGACAGGAACGCCAAAGGCGGCAACAGCAAAGGTTGCAACACCAAAAGCATCCCCAAATGCTGCCACACCAAAAGTATCACCGAAGGTTTCCACAGCAAAAGCATCACCAAAAGCTGCAACCCCCAAGGTATCACCTAAGGCTGCAACTCCCAGAGCGTCACCTAAGGCTGCAACTCCCAAAGCATCACCTAAGGCTGCAACTCCCAAAGCATCACCTAAGGCTGCAACTCCCAAAGCATCACCTAAGGCTGCAACCCCCAAGGCATTACCTAAGGCTGCAACACCAAAAGTGTCACCTAAGGCCACAACACCTAAATCACAGAGTGCTAAGAAGTCCCCTAAGACTGTCTCACCCAGTGGATCTGCTGCGAAGAAGAGTGGTCGTCCAGCTTCAAGTGGAAAAGTTGCTGCCCCTAGCCCCGGTAGGGACTCACCGAAGAGAAACACCAGACCTCCTGCTGCACTTGTAGATGAAAGTTTCACTGGCCTACCCGAATTATTTAAGTCTCCATCGCCATCAAAGGCACAGTCTGCAGCAAAGATGAAAGGTGGGAAGAAATCAGTTACGCCTGCTGCTAACACAACCTTAGGTATCAGAGAACTGTTCCTGACACCAGCTTCTGAACCCAAGAAGGCAAAGACTTCGTCCAGTAAGAGACGCCAGTCCAAGGCTGTTTCAGATGAAAGCTTCACTGGAGTCTCAGAAATGTTTGCTACGCCCCCTCTGAGGTCATCCCGAATCTCAGGAGGTGAAGTAGCAAAAGTCACTCCTAAGTCGTACAAGAAGTCACCTGCAAAGAAAACTACCCCATCAGGAAAGAAGGCTACTCCTATTCTCTTGAAAAAGAAGCCAACGATAGCTCTATCAGCGGCCATTCAACAGGAGATTGAAGAAGCTTCTCGACAAGGCAGGCGACCTACCCCTAAGAGAATGACCACAGCAATGAAGAGGGAACTGGTATCAGCTGCAACTGCTAAACCATCTCAAAAAGCACCCAAATCCCTGCCAACCCCAATGAAGGAAGAAATTAAACAGGCAGCATCTGCAAGGCCATCTAGGGCATCCCCCAAAACCCTTGCCACTCCATTAAAGAAAGAGATTGTGGAGAAAGCTGCCTTGAGAGGGAAGAGAGCAACTCCCAAGAAGCTGCCTACACCTGTCAAGAAGGAGATCGCAGCGTATGCAAAGAGCCTTCCAAAGCGATCCCCTCCCAAGAAGATGAAAACCCCTCTGAAGAAAGAAATAGTGTCCGCTGCTACAAGCAGGAGGAGGTCCGCGCCGAAGCAGCTGCCGAGTGCAGTCAAAGAAGAGATAGCAGTCGCCGCCCAGAAGAGGAGACGATCAGCCCCCAAGATCATGGAAGAGTCTCTGCAGAAGGACATCAAAGCTGCTGCTGCATCTCGCAGGAGAAGTGCCCCGAAAACGCTTCCGGAGTCCCTGCAAGAGGAAATTACTCAGGTGAGTGCCATCTCGTCATGAATGCGCCAATCATTTTATATGCTCTCTTAAGCGAAAAGTTCATTTTGGTAAAAGGACAAAAAAATATGACAAAAAGTTTGCATACATGTCCAGTCTACTTACAGAGATTTTGAACCATGCTACTTCTCCAGTTAAAGAGGACTAAATTCAGACAGGTGGCGGCATCTGACATGAACGTTACCAAGCGACTGCTATGTTTTGTGCTATGCTTTCTTTGTAAAGAGTGTTGTGGCCAGCTTGTTTGAATTAATTCTGAAGGGCATGACGTACCAATCCTGTAGTGGTTTGCGGTAGAAAATACTAATATGCAAAGTATTAAAAGAAACAAAAGTCAAAGATTGTTTCTCAATCTCTCCACAGTTTATTCTTTATCCCCTTTTACAGGTATTTTTTAATCTGTCAGAATTTTCCTCTCAACTTCTTTTTGTCCTACATAGTCAATCACGTAATCCAATTAATTCTTTTGTCTTTTTCTCGCATCCATATTTGCTGTGTCTCATTGGTTTCCATCTGAAGGGTCAATCTTGGGTCAGTTCTTAAGCTCTGGTCCACTAACTTTTATTCATTCAGAGGACAAAAGAATTGTTGAGCACCACAGCGGCATGAGACCTGTTTCTATCAAGGTCATTTCGATTACAGAACCGTCACATTTTAACACAAAGTATCAGTGCTCGCTTGCGAACACCACCAGATTACATTATTCAGACTCCACAAGGTTATGCATCCAAAATTTGCTTGAGCCTCTACTGACCTCGACTGAAGAAAAGGGACGTTTAATATTTTTCAATATTCTATCCATGCCATGGGTGTCGTTTGTAGACAGGCAGGGGTTCCCCAGTTTTCCAAAGTGGAATGTGCATCAAAATGACCCAGTTGGTCCAACAGGCTGGTGCCTCTTCTCTTTTACTAAAGTATACGGTAAAATTTGAAGAGAAGTTTCGCTTTTGATAGAGGGACATCTTAGTGGTCCGTCCTCGTAAAGGTGGCGCTTAGTTCTAATGTTCATGTATGTCTTGTACATAGATCAAATCTGATCTGATCAAATCTGTGCGTCATTATGCACAGACTTAGACAAGCTTGTCCTCTTGTACTCTGTGATTAGCTGTTCCATATGTCCTGTGCATACTGTGCTGCGACAACCACACCATGCCACTGATCATTGGTATTGCATAGACCACTCAATGTGAATAGAGCCATACCTTGTACTTTCCCATGAACAAATAGAGGCAAAATTGCATTAAGCTAATGGTGATATCCTCCCTGAAAGTACAGCTGTATAAAACGCTACAGCGGTAGCGTCTTTGGCATGTGTACATACCAGCCTCACGTGTACAATCCATGATCATCTCTGTGGTGATGTATAGGCCTACAGTACATCGTCTGTCTTAGCAAAATATGTTGTTATCAATTTAAAGTGAACGCTATTCATTTGCAAACTAAGCAAAGTATATTTAGTGTTTCCAAGATTCTGTGTGTGGACATTTAGTAAGGCATGAATTCAAAACAGTAGATAGAAGTTATGCTGCTTTACTTTGGTTACCTTCAGACTAATGTACACAACCTGTTGTTGAATAACAATGACTTTTGAAGGGTGTTGTTTTTTTCAAGTACCAGATGGTTTCGCATGTTGGTTACACAGCTCACAATTTTGGACCTGTGTAAACACTTTCATCCCTAAAACTTAAACTGAAGCCATTTACCTGCTTTTGTGCATCTAGAACTCTGCAAAAAGTTTTCTTTTTCATTTTCTCTTTTTAACCATCTATGAGTTACTGGTGCAAGTTACAGATTTGTTGTTTGTGTTTCACCATGTGCATTGTGATGCGGTAATATACTAACATAATAGAGTTTAAGTTGATTACAAGATCACTTTCGAGTTTGGTGGAGGTCAAGAGGGGTAACATCGTGAAAATATTGTAAACATGATATCTCAAGAAGAAAAACTTGTGCAGATCGCCTATGTAGGTGTATCTCACAGAAATTTCAGTGTCTTTGCTAAAGGTCATTTGAGGTCAACAGGGTCACATTATGAAATTGTTGTAAATGTCATATCTCAAGAAGGGAAGCTTTGGCAGATGTCATATTCAGTATGTAGTTGTATCTCATTAAGTACAAGAACCCTTTGGTCTTTAATGGAGGTCAAAGGTCATTTGGTGTCAGTAAGGGTCAAATTGTGAAAACCTTGTGGACATGATCTCAAGAAAGTAAGCTTGTACAGATCTTATGTTTCATATAAAGCATAGGCAGCCTTTGCAGGGATGATCCTTAAGCAACTGAAAATGGTTGTCTGAAGGACAACCAGCTGCAAAAATTTGGTTGTCCTCCCAAAAATTTGGTCGTCCTCCACAACGGACATATAAAAACAAGAAATGTGCAAAATGTGTATTTTGCACAGTCAAGACGATGTTTTTATTTGTCTTTCTTATACAGGTTGAAACTTTCCACAGCTAAATTATACTACTGACTTATAACTTAAAAGTAATGCTCAGGGTTTCTCCGAAGGGAACCACTGATGCTGTAAAGTATATATCATATGGACGAAAATCTCTTTATAGTATAATGTTTGTTTCAAATCAAAATATGATACATTACTAATCTTGAATGGTACTATCACTATTTAGAAAATTCATACCAACTCTCCTTGCACGTGGCACATATGGCCGAATTCTTTGACTGCGAGTCATGTATCTGGTACTTGCTGTGTACTGTATGTGCATGTCTGGTACAGTAAAATCAGTTGAAACATGATCGTACACTGAGGCTATTTGTTTGGCGTTTTACGTACCGTGGATTTGAGGTTGTTTTGGCGGATTTTTGTGAAAGAAAACAGATGTTTTGGAATGGAGTTCATGCATGTTAAATATTTTGGTTGCATCTCAGTGTTGAGTTGTACGCATTGTGTCACAATATAAATGACCAGGGGTAAAAATTTGGTCGTCCAAAGGACAACCTGAGATAGTAACTTTGGTCGTCCTACCGAAATTTTGGTCGTCTCGGACGACCGGACGACCGCTAAATTTCATCCCTGCTTTGACACATACTAATGCTATAATGTCAGGTTAAAAAAAAAAATGCTCATGACTGTATCAGAGAAACCAGAATGCATTTGTGCATTGGTGCAAGGTTGTGGAAAAAGGATGAACACTGCAGAACATCGTATTTGTTCTGCACTGTTTTCCCCAAAAACAGCAGTCCTCCTATTATCTTTTGGGATTTGTTAAGGAAATGATTCATTCATTTGTTTGTGTTTAAAGGTAAGCAAAACTTAGTTTGAAATATTCTATATTCTTTTGTTTTTTCTTTTCCCTAGGGTATCAACTTGAAGCCAACCATGGCGTCTCCTAAGGGGAAAGACAAAGATGAATCACCAAGGGCACCCAAATTAGCCCTGAGGACACCCAGATCAATTGTAAAGAAGATACCCAAATCGGCTGCAAAGAAGACACCCATATCGACTGTGAAGAAGACGCCCAAATCAACTGTAAAGAAGACACCCAAGAGTGTAAAGAAAGTGGCTAAGACTCCCAGGTCCAAAAGGAAGACCCCTAAACCCAGATGGGCAGATATTGTGAAGAAGGGTCTCCCAGTGCAAGGTGTGGAGACGGTGTCCACTGTCGTCGGTGGTGGTGGTCCAAGGCAGAAAGCTCCTGTAAGCGTTGTGGTGAGGAGCAAGCAGATGGTGAAGATTTCAAGAGCTAAAACTCCAAAGGTGAGATAATGCCTTATAGTGTACCTAAATTCTAGAATTAAAAGAAAACATATTTTGGAGGTTGGAAAGTAAGATCCATTCATCCAACTCCCACCTTCATAGCCTGTTCCATTGCCAATATGGGAAATGATGAAAAAATATTCACATGATTTGAAATTTTGCAACAATTTGTCATGTACTACTTGTACAACTCACATTATCTGCTTCTGTTTCCCTTTGAAAGTAAAATGTCTATATATCCTTGAAAGGTTTCCTGTTTCCTTGCAAAGCATGTTGTATGGAGAAGACTTTGCATAGTCAAATCACCCCCTACAATTTGAGTTGGGTAATTTTCTCTTGTACCCATCAAGTACCTGGGTGCCTGGACAAATGCTCTGTATCATAAACTTTTACATTCTTACAGTACCGTACGTCACATTTGTGTTGAGGAATCCTACATGTTGGAAAACCTTGCTCAATTTCCCACAAACGCAACTGAAAATCTTTCCACTTTCTGCTCAAGGTTGTGTACCCTAACAAGCATGAATCGGTGTGTGGTCTGGGCCCTTGATACTATTGTAACTTTTTTGTTGTAAATATTTGTTAAGTATTCTTAAACTCATAGTGCACCCCTTCTTTTCTTTTGTAACAGCGTCACGGTATTCTTGGAGTTGGCAGCACTGGTCATGTGGACTCCCCTGCTACCATTGTTATTGGCAGGAAAAAGACTGCAAAAACCCCTGTGCGCACCAAGAAGGGTCGCAAGACTCCCTACAAGCGACCACCAACAAAGAAGGAACTTGCTGATGCCTTTGATGTCAGCTTTGAGGGCATGACAGGTATGTTCCAGACTCCATCACCAAAATCAAAGTCTGTGTCAAACGTGTCCTTCACTTCGGTCAAGACACCCAACATCTCTTTGGATGTCTTTGTGTCCCCTTTGTCATCTTCACGTCCACCAAGCCCCCGGAAAAGCACCTCCCCATTCAAACGTCAGTCAGAGTCTCCTTCATCTCCAGGAAAGGTAGTATCACCCTTGAAGTTGATGTCCACCCCATCTGAAAAGAAAACGCCAACCGTCAGCAAGGTGACTCCCAAGTCCAAAACACCGAAGTCAGCCAGGAGGCCGTCAGAAAAGTTTGTTCCTGCTCTGGAATCCAAAACCACACCAGCTAAACAAGATGTTAAAGTTTCAAGAAAATCTACTGGTAAAGTCAACAAGTCACGCAAATCTGTCTCACTGATTGGCATTAAAAAGTTAATGAGGACCCCAAGAAACAAACCTAACTTTGATCCTTATGAAGACTTTGAAGGTGTGCCTGAATTGTTCTTATCACCCATCCACCCTACACCTCCACCGGTAAGAACGACACCCAAGTCAGCAAAGCAAGCACCTGCCAAGCCAAAATCAAGTAAGAAAGTCACCCCTAAGAAGAAGGTAACCCCTGAGAAGGCAATTCCAAAGAGTGAACCAATCACAGAAACTGAACCAACTGTTAAAGTAGCATCACCAGTTGTAACTCCTAAACCAAAGAGAGGGAGAAGGGCTGTCACTAAAGGAACCTCTCCCAAGATGGTAACTCCTGCTAAAAGGGGCCGAAAGGCTGCTGCCAAAAAAGAGGAACCTAAAGTAGCAGCAAAACCAAATGAGGAAGAAGTTTCACCTGTAAAGGTGCCAAGGAGAGGGAGAAGAGCTGCAAAGGATGAAGACACCATCCCCTTGGAGCCTTCTCCTGCAAAGAAGAGAGCAACCAGGCGAGGTGGAACCAAACAGAAGACACCTGTGAAGGTAGTCTCTACTCCTGCAAAGAAGTCATCCAAAAAAGGTTCTGCTCCAAAGACGAAGACAGCTTCCTTGAAGACAGTAACACCAGCGAAGAGAACAAGACGTGGTGCAGCAAGTAAGAAAGTGGCAACACCTGTCAAGGAGAACACCCCAAAACTAGTGATAGACACACCACCAGCAACACCGGCCAAAAGGACGAGACGTGGTGTGTCAAAGAAGGAGAAAACACCAGCCAAGGCTGTGACTCCTGCTAGAAAGACGGCAAGGTCAGCTGCATCAAATGAGAAGGTACCAACTTCAGCAGAACGTACACCGGCCAAGAAGAGAGCTACAAAAAGGAAAGCAGAGACGGAAGCAGTGCTGGCTATCGATGAAGTCGATGTAGCCCCCAAGCGTGGAAGAAAAGCCCAAAAGGTTGTTGAACCTGAGCCTGCCAAACCGGTTACACCAGCAAAGAAAAGACGTGGTCGACCAGCTAAAGCAAAGGTTACATCTTCTGAAAAGCAAGCTTCACCTGTGAAAAAGTCAGAAAGTAAACTCCAAACAAAAGTAAAACCTACAAAGGGTGCCACCCCAGCTAAAAAGTCACTTAGCGGTGCACCCGCAAAGGAAGAAAGTACAAGCCCCGTTAAAGCTACCACTCCTGCAAAGAGGTCACGGAGAGGGGCCTCTGCCAAACCCAGAACCCCAACTCCTGTGAATAGCCTGGCTCCAGCCAAGAAGTCCCGTAGAGGTGCACCAGCTAAAGAGGAAGCACAAAGCCCTGCCAAGCCCACTACACCAGCCAAGAGGACCCGAAGAGGCGCACCTGCCAAAGAGAAGACAAGTCCTGCTAAGCCCACTACACCAGCCAAGAGGTCACGCAGAGGTGCACCTGCAAAAGAGAAAACACCAAGTCCTGCTAAAGCCACTACACCAGCCAAGAGGTCACGAAGAGGAGCACCTGCAAAAGAGAAGACACCAAGTCCTGCTAAACCCACTACACCAGCCAAGAGGTCACGAAGAGGAGCACCTGCCAAAGAGACAGCAGCAAGTCCTGCTAAACCCACTACACCAGCCAAGAGGACCCGAAGAGGCGCACCTGCAAAAGAGAAGACACCAAGTCCTGCTAAACCTACTACACCAGCCAAGAGGTCACGTAGAGGCGCACCTGCAAAGGAGAAGACACCAAGTCCTGCTAAACCCACTACACCAGCCAAGAGGTCCAGGAGAGGCGCACCTTCAAAAGAGAAGACACCAAGTCCACCTGAAAGTGCACCCCTCAAGAGGGCGACAAAGCGAAAGGCAGAATCAGTGGTGGAAGTGGACCTCCGAGTCAGTCCCCCCAAACGTGGCAGAAAAGCGCAAAAGACACCTGTAAAGAAAACACAATCTAAGAAGACAGTCACATTTGATGTCGAAGAGCCTGCCCCATCTCCAGTGAAGACCAAGCGAGGAACGAGAGGAAGGAAGGCAGAGGTAGTTGTTGAGGTTTCAGAGCCAATTCCAAGTCCCAAAAAGACAAGAGGCAGGGGCAAACAGAGTGCTGCTGCAAGCCCGGTGAAGACGACTAAGAAAGGCAAGACTGCAACTGCTGCAGCGAAAAGCAGCCCCAAGTCACGACGGACGACGCGTGCCCGTCGAACATAGGAGCCACCTTGACTGTGTCTTGATTTCCCCTACCTGGCATAGGCATCCCAGCCTCTCCCCATAGGGGCACAGCACTCGCTTGGCACCTGTTCAAAACAGCCATGATTTAGTGGGTAGTGAGGCATTTTGAGGTAAGATGCTTTGTGCCATGGTTGTCATAGATGGATGATTCTCACCCAGATGTGAAAGAGCTCTACCACAAGCTACTACTGATACAGGAAAGAAAGACTTCATTAGTTAACATGAAAAATAAAAACTAATTAGGACAATTGTAGGGATATTGGTCATTAAAAAGATTTAAACCTGTAAATAGTTTGAGGGACGTCGACAAACAAAGCAAATGTGATTCAGAAATGTTAGAAAACCGTTACCAATGTTTAATGATGACCAACATACACACATGCAAAAGAAAAGGTTCATAAAGAATTTTTGTCTTTGTCATATGTGATAAATTATTGAAATAACATACTTGCCAGATTTTTCAAGACTTTAAGTGTTTTAGTAGAAGTTTTACTGTACATAGTCTTTCATTGGCTAAAAAGTATGTCCCAGTAAGTTGGTATGTGTTGTTGTCAATTAACCTGGAATAGTTCTAGAAGGTGTAGGATTTTAAAGCAGTGCAATTTTTAAAAGTCTCATTGAAGGTTAAAAAGTTGCTGCATTATCCGAGTTTTGAAAGGACTTTGACTACATCATAAGTATATTGTAAAATGTAAGCAGCGTAAGTTTGTGAAATGAAGCAAAGTTAATGCAAAAACAAAAAAAAAATGGTTATGTTTTCACCAGTCACTCACAATTGTCACAAAGGAGGTATATGTGCATATCTCTATGGTGACCAACAACATTTGGTTTTTGAGAGACTAGTATCTGTAACAGCCATGTCAAGTGTTCCATAAATCAGTAATAAATCTCTGAAATTTCAGGTGTTGTAGTACAAACGGCAGGGACCTATAATTTGATTGCTAAAACTGCAGTGAGCGGATCACTTAAAATTTGTGTGGCTGTGATTCCACAGGTATTTCCTTCCTGTGTCTGTATCAAAAGCAGAAGAAAAATCCAGCAAAATTTTTTCTTTTTTTTTTAATAAAAGAAAAAACTTGAAATGATAGTGTTTATCAAGTCATCTGTAGGGCTTTTGTACATAAAACTTCAGTCAGTGTCGTACTGTAAATAATTTTACGTTATATATTGTATCATGTACATAACAGATTTGTTCAGGGAGAAAGTACCAGTAGTTTTGCTGTTAGTGATTTGCTTTTAAAATTTTCTGATTAAGACCCCCTCACTCCCCCCTCTATTCAACATTCAGGTCCAGACCACTCCAGATTAGGTAGTCGATTGTAACCACAGGGCAAATAATAGCTCCTATTTTTGTGAACTCCGTTACCAGGAATGAGCTCCTCTACTGCCATACAAAATTCCTGATGTTAAAGCTTCTAAGGTAAATTTTGAATTAAGGTCATTTTTTTTCTAAGAATTAAAAAATTAATGATACCCACTGAAGGCACAGAATCTATGATGCAAAAATTGTATGGATGTGACTGGATGGAAGAGCACTTACCACTTATTAAAAAAAATGATCACCCCAATAGTCTGGTCTGATAGAGAGGGTAAAATGTAAGTACAATACCTTAAATTCAGATGGTTATATTTTGATATAAAACTTAGCAATAATGTTAGCATAGGTGACGTAAACTCGAAAAAAAAAAAGGAAGATATGAAATAAGACGGAATATACATGTAAACCGATCGTATTGAATAATCCAAAGTAATGTTTTCAAATCACTAACAAACAAATTTTTGACACACACCATTTTAAAAGGTAACTAGCAACAGATCAAAAATTGATGCTAACGTATCTTCTTTGTAGCCAACTCTTATTATGCTGTTGGATTGGTCCTAGATACCTCCGTTCCCTCTCTTAGCACCTTGATGAATTACTATTTCTTATAATTTTCTCTTCTTTTTTCTCTCTCGCCCTCTGTCCTAATTGTGGGTTTTCCTTTTTTCGTTCTGTGATGATTTTAATTGGTTTACTAGAATGGTCATCAAGTCGTACTTTTTCTACTGCTGCTGGTCTTCAGCTCATCAGAGCATTTCGGGTAAAGTTTTGTAAAAAAAAAAAAAAATATTCTTACCGAACTAGAATTAAGTCAGGGAGTATACAAGTCTTCGTCATTTTCATTGTTTTTTGTAGGATTTTACAGATTTCATGTCGATGATAGTGAACATATTGTTACTTGGGTGGTGTAGTGACCAAAAGAACAATTCTTATGAAGGTTATTTCAAAGCTATTTCTTTTACATCGTGTTAGTCTCATTCATTTTGATAAATAGTCTGATGTGTTTATAGGAAATTATTTCAGTTTCGTTTGCTGCATAGTCGTCACTGTAACATGGTCTTCCTTACAGTTTTCAACTCTTGTGAAGTAATTATTGTACTTTGTCTTTACTTTTCTTACCGGCAAGGAATCTGTTCGCTCATTTGACTTTGTGGTTTGAAATCCTTAGTTAATGTAAACTTTACTCACTGTTTGTCTGGCATTTGATGTGATTTTTTTTACTTTTCTCTCATAATCTGCCCGAAAGATTGTGAAATTAACGATGGACCGAGCTCTTTGGCCACAGGATATAACGTATCCCGTAAGTTTCCGACCAAATATTGCAGATGAACGCTAGTTCTGACAAGATTTTGGTTTATGAACTGCTTGAAATGGCGTTCTTCGCTTGACACTTAACAAAAAATCAGAAAATGGTCAACTTTCGAGGAAAGTCCCCTAAGAATTCTGAGGGACAGCTTTCAGGGGGAACTGCTCACCTGTAGTCGTTTGCTGTGACATGCTTTGTAAATATAAGCTTCCAACTCAAAAGATAAAGGACGGTAGGATTTCCCCGGCAGGAAAGGGGTCAAGGGAAATGGTTGTTGACTAACCTCCCTGTCCTGTTGGGGGACCTACTCTCAAAATACACCTACAACATTCCATTGGCAGGCTCTCTCGTAGATAGTCTCTGTTAAATCCAGAGTACGACAAAGGGAGGTAGCTACAATTCCAGTAGTACAACAGTATCTTAATACATATGTTGTTGTTTTTTTTTTCTTTTAATTTTACATTTACTTTAGAAAGACCTAGATGTATTTAGTTAAGGCGATGGTAAACAATTTTGATCATATTTCGTTTTATGTGGTCTGTAAGTATCGTGTGTGTATAGTGATGGATGGTTGTGTCAATGGCGTTTGCTTGATGTTTATCTAGGGCCTTTGGGTCATCGTTTTAAGTATTTTACGTATTTGACTTCCAACAGCAGTACCAGACAAATAATTCAATGTGTTTTCATCCATGAAAGGATAGCCCTTAAAGTGTATATTTTCTAGATTGAAAAAAAAAGTAACCAGGATACTCCCCCTTTAATTGGTTTAAACAATTGAAGCCTTTCTTTTCTTTGTACAGAGTAGTTTTTGTGTTTTATCATACAAATAGATTTCATTTGAGATCGAAAATATTTCTTTTCTTTTTTGGGTTTTTCATTCTTTAAGTTTCGTCGTTTCGACATCCACCTTGTAGTTGGTCCAGTCGTGAGTGAAACTGCTCTTTTTGGAGTAAGTTTTCACTCTATTCCGGGTGAAATTCACTCTTACCGCAAGTGATAAAATCCCCTTACTCATTCTGGAGTGAATTTCACTCTCCTGTTTTTAGCGTGTAAAGCCTTTGCTATGGCCTCTGGTGTAACTACAATCATATAGTGCTATCATGTACAGGAGCCGGCGATGGAGTTCAAACAAATTCCCACCATGCTCTCACAGACTTCGGATTAAAGCAGGATGTACTGTTATTCCCGCATTTTCCAAAGGACTCCTTATACTTCTTATAGTTGCAGAAAGTTTATAAAAACTCCTTGTACAGGTATATTTGTCCACGTATAGCCTAATTTCTAAAGGAAATGCTTTTGCGTAGGCGTTTCGTTGTAGCAGGTGTTCACATGGAAGTGCCGCACATTTACCACAGGGTCCAGTTCCGCAAAATTTTTACCCGAAAAAACTAAATCGCTCATCTTTCTACCGTAATTAACACTCTAATTAATGAAATTTTTAATGAAAGAAACCTGGCATGGCATGTTATTATCCACATTGGTATCAAATGACAGAAAATGATAGAAGATCAACCGTAAAGGTTATTTTTATTCCTTCAAACAGCACTTTCTACTTTAATCGACGAGTAACATTTCGCTTTCTTTTCCTCCACGTCCATCTGCAAATCAGATTGTACATTACGTACCTTGTTAAGAGTTTTTAAAAGAGCTTCACACAGTATCAAACTACTATGCTGTCAAATTTGTAGAACTCTGAATCACTTTGCAATGGCTGCGAGTTGATAACGTAATCAAGCAACTTTTTAATTTGACTTCGTTTATGGAGGGACCAAACTGGGGGCCGTACAGCGGTGCCCCGGTACAGTGAATATGGTGCCCCCTTTTGGAATATACAACTGAAATTTTCAGGGTGCGGTTCGGTGCATTAATTGTGACGTTTGTTTATTTTTTCTAAAAAAAAATCCCTTTGTTCGGCATGAATTCTACACTTTTTCTTTTTTTAGGTGGGGCCATGGCCTTTCCCCCCTACACCTTGGAATCGAGCCTAGAGGGTCTATAACACGCTATACTTTAGAATACTTTAAACTGTTTATTTGTCAATGATGAGTCCGTGGTGTACACAATCGATTTCTGATGTAACGTACAAGATATCCAGTACATCGAAAGCCTATACTTTAGCTATTAGGATTCCGCTTTCAATGTTTCAGTAACATTCAGAGGACGAGTAGTGGATAATTTAGTAGTTTCAGTCAACTGAATTTCCCAATTCGTGTACGTTGTCCATAGGCATACGGTCTATAGGGGCTTTATCCATTCAGGACGGTATAGAGCAACGGGACCGAGAGTTGGACTAGAGATCGCGCACAAGGCGTTGCCACCAGACATTTAAGGCGTTTCGTTTTTGGAGACGTTAATGCCTTATAATGCTTTATCATGACATAACAATCACGCGCGTATCCGTTATCAAAATTACAACGCTTTGCTAGCTTCCTATGCTGTGACAATGGACTAGGGAAATTACTACGGCAACCCTTGTACCGTCCTATTTCTAAACCGGACATTAAATCGGTTGACCGTTGTGAAAACCAACTAGGAATGCTGGCTTCTGCTCATGCGCAGTCCACGTTTTTGCTGCACGTTCCTTCCTCTTTGTCTTTCGTCCTGAAATCGAAAAGTACTTAATGTCTCCGAGCGGGGATGATTTTTACCCCAGAACTCAAAATTTTAGACAAAAAAATCTACACCTGAAATTCCCAGGTACGGTTTCCCAGATTTGAGGCTCAGCTTCTTTTTTACCTCAGTGATGTCACAAGGGCTTTTTATATTTTTGCAGTGGGGGGATCAAGTGACAGTGAAACGCAAGTATACACCTAGCCTTCACAGTGGTGCTCTCGGGATTTTTGGCGGAATAAAAGCGGTGGAAGTCCAGGAATGGTGGGGAGAGTATCAGAAAGTTTTTGGGTAGAAATACCTCCTAAATCGCAGGACAGAAATCGCCCTTTTAAGGTTTTACAAGATCAGCCATGGTCAGCCAGACCAACGCTTTTCTTTATTTTCTTGGCTGTGTTATTTTCCCGAATCCGATACACGATTTTCGCCCGGATGGGGGGACATATTCCCTCGCCTCGAACGCTTATGAATTTGACATGTAATAATCGCACATCTGAATTCACTGAGTAGCCCGCCAACTCCTTGCAATTTGTTGTCATCGAAATGTTTTCAAACTGGAATAGCGCCACTTCTGAAGTTTTTTTCCTCCTTTACGCGATGTTATGTTTCTTTCGATTTACCGGGCTTTCCTTTATAAGAAGATAGGCAGTTGTTGTATGCATCGTCCTTAGCTTTTTGCACTTTCTTCCCAAAATCGGGTATGCGGATATCTCCTCAACAGATTTGTGTTTAACGAAAAATGATTTGCCAGGGCAAATTTCTGTCAGAAAGTGCCCCAGTAGAGAGAAAGAACCGTTATTTTTTTTTTTCTTATGTTGACGTCCCTTAAGTAATATTCATGAGTATGTGTTTTATGCATCTCCCAGCTTGAATAAGGAATGTTATAAGGTCAAAGGTCATAATTGTTTACCTGCAGAGTTCATGTAAACTTTGATAACCTTTCACCACACAAATTGAACATTCCATTGTTAAATTATGAAGAGGCATAAAACATATACCGTATGAATATTATCTGCGGGACGTCAACACAAAAATGCAAAGATTACGTTTTTGTTTATTTTTTCTTATCTGGTCACTTTCTGACAATTTGTCATTGGCTGATCCTTTTTTACCTCAACTCTGTTAAGGGGATATGTTTATACCCAATTTGACGAAAGAAAGGGGTATCAACAGTTGCGTAAGATGCATTTCACAACTACCTCTTCCTCCTTTAAAGTATGAATCTTTGTAACTGCTCCAGTTCAGGTGAGGCCAACGTGCCATACGACTTGGAGTAAAAATATTAAAATTCGGGATCGGTGTGTAAGGAGACATCTTGCAGATTTGTAGCAAAGTCTGCGGTTTTTGCAGCCCAAAGGCTATCGTGGGATTTCTTTTTAATGGATCAAAATTTACCACATGGACGATAGGCTTTAGTATGTAATGCAAATGAAGTTGGGATGTCTTAATTTCATTTGAGACCTATGATGACGTCATCACGGAGGATGAGCGGACCGAGGCCTAAGCTACCTCTGCTGTCAGAAGGAAAGTCCTTCAGTTGAAGTTTCCGGTGACATCAGCAGCTACAACTATCGACTTCAGTTGTGGCAGGGTGGAGCGTTTGCAGTGGTACGTGTGGAGGGGGGGGTGGCCTCATGAACTTCCCCTACATTTTTCTTCTTTCCATCTAACGAGTAAAAAGTCTGTTTGCCAGCGATGTTTTTCGAGGGGATTCTCTTATACGAAAAATGAATCCACTGATGATAATATGCAGGGGACAACGAAAGTATACTTTTTCACTGCAATAACGTCATTCTCCAATCTTTTTTTTTTTTTTTTTTTTGATTTTCAAAGACGGTTGCAATCCTGGATTCTACGTCGGTATTATGGAAGAAATTATCGATTTTTTTTGGTGGTAGTCCTAAATTTTAGCAGATCCTGTTTACTACGGTAGAGACTGAAACTGATGAAGATATGACTGAAATACATGATGAAGAACTGGTAATGAACTTGACCTGCAAACTTGCACAATGCAAGAGAATTAACGGTAGATCCTTCAACAACTTTGAAAAAAATTCAATTTACCCAATTTAGTCACGTGGTGACGTCTGTGTTGGACTCAAAGCAACTTGAGTCTGGTGAGAACTACAATATAGGCTCGTAGCCAGGTATAAGAGTCCTGCGGGGAGGGGGAGGGTATAGAAATAGGGGTGTTGGGTCCATAGCCAGGTACAGTGACAAAATACTGATAATTTTCACAGGCCCTTTTTTTTCAATCTTTTTTTTAAAACAGGGTCAAAATTGTGGCTGAATAGCACCAATCTCCATCCTTAAAGATTCTGTGTTTGTTTTCTAGACTGATTGAAGTCGACTATTTTTCACACCATTTTCTTATCTGTTTGGCGGTTCTTTATGCGACGCACAAAATAAGTGCGTTCCCTCTGTCATTCAGTACATTTCATTATTAAATCCTATAGCAACCAATTTGATTACCATAGCAACCCACGTGTCCTCAAAATACGAACTGGAGGACTCTTCCTCGCAAGGTTGAATAATCCTAGCATGATGCGGTACAATCGGAATAGAACTTCTTCCTTATCAGACTTTTCTCTAACCAGAAGCATGATTTCGGTGCAGTCCACCCGAAGAAATAAAAAAAAAGGAAAAATAAAACGCCATCAATCCGACCCAGAATTTTTGAAAATATGGACCAAACTTCTCGAATAATAACGGTTCATTCTGTCAACCTTATGTATCACTTACTCGGCCTACTTGTTTTGTTATAAGGAATGAGTGGAATGAAACGAATTGGTCATCAATAATCTTTTTTTTTTTCCATCACTACTTTATTTGTATTCTTATCTTTATTGTTTTTACACATGTTTACCAATGTTTCGCTTCTGCTACCCATACCAGTCCCTGATATCTAATTATCGGGAGAAGCAAAGGAGACTTAATTGATTTGAAATGAATACAAATTATTATCATTGTTTTTACTTAATCTTGTTCGCGATCTTTACAAGAATGACGTTGTTTCAGTTACGTCGTGTACGGCATCACAGAAGGAAGACAAAATTTGGACAAATGGCGGAACTGAATTGGCTGACAACAAGACAAAAGAAGTGAATTGCATGATGTGTAAAATGCTATTCAAGTCAAAACAAAAAAATACTATGGGATTCAGTGTAATTGGCGAACAGTAAAGATTTTCGAGTTTTCGCTTTGCCAGGTCTCAACTCTGGGTTACGTGCTTATCCATGACTCTTCGACAGGGTTTTGAGCTTGGTTAGTGACCTTTCGCAAAGCAGTAACCCGCCCTCTCTTACCGTTTTACTCCATTAGTTGGCGCTGCAAGCCAGGAAGAAGTCCATTACTTACAGCGTCTCTCGCTGCGCGGTTCGCTAAAAAATTGACCCATTTCTACATTTGCGAACAATTAAACTCCACTTAGCATCTGTCAACGTCGAGGAAAAAGAGAGGAGTCGTTGTCCGCTACAGTTTTTCTATTCTTCCTTTGCTTTCCAATCAATTTATGCTACTTACCTTTGATAAGAATGCTAGATTGATGACGTCATAACCTGTTTTCGAGTCCAAACCCTAAAAACCGTTGAAATGCGTTTATGTCTGCACTACGTATGTGAATGTATAAGGTTCATCTAGGCTGTAAGAAATAAATGTTAAAAAAGGATAAAAAAAACGCCTCAGGCATTCACTGTAGAGAGAAAACAACGGTGAAAGAACGGTATCTCAACAAACTGTAGATTGTCTATGTGTTCATTCATTCGTCTCTGCTTATTTGTCAAGTTGGAATGTTTTTTTAATGTGGTCATACCACGTGATGAAGCCAGTGACCATCCTTCCCCCATCCGATAGTAGGAACAATGATCACTGAGGTAATTCCACGTCGAACAGGTGAAACCGGTTGCAGGTACTACAATATCTGTCTGCTGCAATTGCTGATCATGACTAGAAAACACAGGCAGGGCAATACTTTTTGTCAATGACGTTTGTCTCTTCTGTGGAGTTTCCTTTTAGGTTAGACCCCCTCCTTTTAAATGACTTTTTAAACGAGCGTTTAAACCTTACAATTCAATAATCATAAGAAAGAACGTTTAATACATAATCCACTGGCTGGCCGATACGAGTAACTGTCTACCTTTGCACCACCGACATGGAAACGAAAAGTCGTTTTCTGAGTTTTGTTACGTGATGATGGCAGTATAGACGAATTAACGTAATGCAATGTGACTCCTGCGAAGAGATAAACAAAATGGCTAACCGAAATGTATACATTCGAAGAAAGTTAACTATAATGGCGACTCGGGCTGGGAATCACCCTCCCCCCGTCCAAGAATAGGATGGCGCTGTTGGGACCTGGTAAGGAGATTTTCGGCGATCTAAAAGGTATTTTCCTCCGAATATTTTCTGCTGCGCTCTCCATCAACTCCATCGTGGCGCTCCGCAATTTTAGCTAGAATGTAAAGGATGATAGGCCCCAATTGATCCCCCCTCCCAGGAAAGGTGCCCCTAAGCAGGCAGCTCGACAATATGAGCAACACTATAAATTACTTTTTTTTAAAAGAAAAGTGTCTCTTTTTATTTCTTTACTGTGATAGGTCGCAGCGGCTACTCTATTTCTTCCGTTTTATTCCAAGATTATCTTTTATTCAAAGTGACAGTTCGATAGATGCAGCCAACTATAATGTCTGGTCTACATAGCGCCTCTTTGGCGGCCGTCCCCTATATGGTTGCCGACCAAAAGTTAGTTCTTCGTAGCGAGTAGCGAAACGAGAAAAACTCGTCCGCTTCCCGGGGTAACTAATGCCCGACCGAATCGGGCCACAATATACTCTTTCACTTAAGGGGGAAGATCCTCGCAGAAAAGGGGCAGATGTTAAGGAGAAGGGTGAGATATAAAACCCCTTCACATAATTTAAAGCAATGCATACCTAAAGGCTATGTTAACCTGAACAGAACAATTTTCATTCTGTAGTTAATGAAACGGCAGAATAACATGGAGAGAATAGCTGCCGTTTAGAGGCAAAGAAAACAGGTACCATATGTTGAGACAGCGTACGTGTTTCTACAAATCTCTGGAACGCATTTTGTAAAATATGAATGGTAATCACGATACATTCCAATTGAACATAAAACCAATTCAAGATTGAGAAAAAAGACCGGCAAGGCCGGAAACAGTTGGTTTGAAGGTGTATACTGATGATACCCCACCGTCACTATTGAGAACTGAGACTAGTGTAGTTGGTCTGCAGGGCGTAAACTGATGATACCCCACTATCACGACTGAAAATAGAGACCTAGTCTGACGGTGTATACTGATGATGTCCCACCATAACGACTGTGAGCAGAGACCAGTGTACTTGGTCTGCGAGGTGGACATTGTTGACACCACATCATAGGCCGAGAGTAAAGACCGGTAAAATTTGTCTGAAGTTGTATACTGATGGAGACTTGGTAGAGACTTGGAACATGTCTATAAAGATCCTCATAGGTTCCCACAGTCATTCTGTTGTGTTTATTAACGACTTGGGTGGTATAGGTTTTGTTTCTTGGAACTTGCCATAACATCATGCCATCTTTAAGGGCATCATATTAATCTTATCTTCCCAGTGACCGTGTACCTGTGTGAGGATGCGCACGTTTCCTGGGGAATGCGCGTCCATAGAGCTATTTATAGTTCTGTGGTGGTCTAAACCGACTATACACCTCTACTTTTCACGCACATGATAACAGACAAATAGACTGCCGTATATGTAGATATATTAAAATGCTGCGAAGAATTCGTGCTGGGATTTATTTTAGTACATATTTGCAATCAATTAGTATCGTATATATCACTTCTTTTTAACTTCTGTCTTTTTTCTTTTTTTTTCAACTGATTCACGATCATTCATACGATGAGCAAAAATTGTGTAAATATTCACCGTACAGCTTTCGCTTTTTTTTTCGGACAGTCGGATAGAAGAGAAGTGAGAGGCCAAAAAAAAAAACAAAAAACGGAATAAGTAAAGCTATATGAAATAAGGAAAAGAAAATTATAATAAAGAAAGTCGAATATACAGACTTCACGATCTAAAGTCGATTAACAAATTTTTACGCCTCTACGGCGCTTAGATTACGAGTGAGGTAGAAGTCACTCGGTTCCCTAAACAGCCCGAGGGGGTTCTAGCCGTTTCTAAGTGCATTGCTACTTATATGATTCTCGCTTGAATTATTCCAGAATGGTCTTTGGAATCAAAAGTTCTACACCTTACCCTGTACCACCGATACTAGTGCTGGAGAAGGAGGGGAAAGAGAGAAAAGAAAAAACAAAAAAAAAGCAAGGCCCTTTTTTTTAGAAAGAGAGAGAGAGAGAAAATTTTTTAACCCCCTCCCCGATTGTTTCTCTTATCAACTTTTATGGAATTAAACAAATGGTTTGAAGGGGGAAATAATTTGGGATAATGGCTATACGAGAGGGTTATTTTTCATTGAGGTGATACGAATAAAAGGAGAATAATAACAAAACCGAAGTGGCTATAGGTTTAGAGGAAAACAGGAAAACTCGTTAAGATGTGGTCTAATCCCAATTTCATTTATAAAAGAAAATACCTATAGGGTTGAATAACTTCAAAAATCACTCGTAATAACATTAGCTCAAACGGCTCCGTTGCGTTGGACATTTAAAGATAAAAGGATAGGAAGACGAAAAAGTGGATTAGAATAGTTTATATATTTGTTGAAATTTTTTTATCCAACTTCATTTTTCTCCGCTGAGTGTTCTAGATTAAAATAGAGAAAAAAAAGGGGGGGGGGAGTGAATCGAATATTAAGCAAAATTGTCAATATATAAGATGTAAATATTAATGGAAGGTAAGTGAAAAGATGACAATACCATTCTGCCCTTTGTATCATCTGCTTTATAATATTGCAAAACATTGAAATCTCATATTTTGTTTTATTTTGTCATTAAACAGATTACTTTATGAAAAAATTGAGAAAAAAAACAAGTACTGGAATAAATATTGACAAATGAATAAAAGAAAAGAATGAAAGAATGAATGAATTAATGAATAAATGAGTGAATAAGTAGATGACTGAAAAAGAGAATCCGTGAAAAAATGAACAAATTAAAGCGTGAATGAGAGACAGGGGGAGATGGATAGGGAGAAATTGGACGAATCATCTAAATACGATTAATTGACTGACTTGATCGATTTCGTTGAGTTTATTAATCATAACTTGAAAATATTTCTTAAATTTTAGGCAACATACAAAAAAAATTGCATATTATATGTATATATTATGTGTGTTTGTTTTGTTCTACGTAAAAAAGAGAAACAGTAGTTACTTACCCAGCATTAACCTATGGCCAGGAGCTTCATATTTGGTCAATTGTAGCTTATGCGTGTGTTAGGGCGGGGAGAGGGGGGGGGGTACTCTGACAATCGAAGGTTCGGATGGTACGATCTTTAAACTAAGTCCAGTATAGCTTTTAAGTGTTGGGGTCGGCACCGTGAACGATCTCATCCATCCAATACCAAATTTAAAGGTGAATGCTCCTTTTTTTTTGTAATATCTCATGTGACGTCAGCCAGTCTTATTGGTAACTTTCTGCAAACGGTGTCACGTACTTTAGGATATCTCTACACGTCTTTTTAAATTTTCACTGGCCTTGCTCACATTTTTTTCTGTTTTTTTTTTTCTTTGTAGTGTCCTGCACATGTCGTTTTATACCTAGTTTGCTTAATTTGTGTGTTCCTTTGTTCGACGTTGTACAAATGAAAAATAAATTTGAAATTAAAAATAAAATTAATTGAAATTTACGACGCCATGGAAAAATCTTTTAGAAACTGATCAAACGCAATGCAATTGTTACTACTTAAAAAAAAGGCAAGAAAAATCAGATGGACTGCACACGAAACATGTGGAAGGATCGTTAAGTCACATGAAAAAAGGTCTTTACTTTTATTCATATTTATTAACAGCACCAGTAATACTTTCAGTTTTGTCCACATTGTTCTAACCTCACTTGCCCACTTACTCCCTCCCCTCCTCAAAACTAAGATATCTAACAATGCTAACTTTTCATGCATGAATATGATAGTATACCATATATATGTAAGCTGAATGTCATTAGTGTGTTCTTGTCCACATTTTATAGTGATCTCCAATGCCTGTTTGTTTTGAGTGATATCAAATACATTTAAAATATATATTATCTATACAGAAGCTATAGATTTCATTTTTGAGAGTATACATACGACGTAACGCGTACCGTAATAAGGTAATGCGTGCTATAATAAATATAATCAAAATATGTATTTGCTAATATAAAGAGAGAGGTATGGAAAACCTTAAGTCAAGTCTCGGTAAACACTTCAACGAAGTTTTTTATGTTAATAAAACTCAAAATATTTGTTACATGTTGAAAAGCATATGTGTAGGTAATTATTCTTTGAAGAGCCCCCTTCAGCCTTCTCTCTTCTTTATTTACTATCAACATCACTTAAGTATCCTCCACCTCTGGTATCAATTCCTAAATCGAGAACAATAAAAAAAAAAGTTGAAGTCAAATAAGGATAAACAAAGAAATCGTTTCAACAAACGGCTGTTGTTTAAAGATTATGTGCTGATATATACTCTAATCATGGCTCCCGAGGGCGTTGTTTGTCGGAGAGCCACACTCTTCAACTGATCAGATACTGCGAGTTGTTAATTTGTACTCACGTGGAATGGTACAAGACTCACGAGAGTCATCTTCGTGAGATGAATACAATTAATTTGAATAATAAAAGAAATACATAAAAAACAGTGCCGGGGAAAACCATCACAAAGGTCCATTGAAGATATGTTCAATGACGTAGTACCGTCGTTAATATCGTCCGACGCCAGTAGCGGGTAATGCTGGTACCGATAAACGACCATTCGGGGAGAAAATCCCCCACGTGAAAATGTTATGGAATCGCCAACACGTATACACTTAACCCATTTCATCGCCAAGTGCTGAGCGTGTCCACAAATCATGGTGGGTAAACGTATGGGGTCATGCTTACAGTCTTTCTTTTTTGGGGTTTGGCAGCTTTAAAGATAGAAAGGCTTACAGTTGCTATCGGGACAAAAATTGAAACAAAGTAATGACATAGAAATTAATTCGTTCTCAGATAGGAAGAAGATGCAACAGAAACACAACCATTCCGGGCATGTAAATTATTTCATTACATTTAGGTCTTATATTTGAGACACTTACTTTGTGACTTCATTTTGGATAAATATATTTCAAAGTGGTGGAGTGAATCACTAAGATAATACAAGACAAAACAGTAGAATACAAACAAGACAGGACAATACGATACGAAACAAGAAAAGACAAGGTAGGACATGGCAATGCAGGACATAGCAAGACAAGGCGATACTACATTACATAATACGAGACAACATCATAGTATACATTACAGGATCATAGAAGACAAGATAAGACAATGAACGACAAAGGAAGGCAAGATGAGACAGGAGACAGAAGAACAATATCATACATGATACGACAATAGGATGCAAGATAAAGGTATAGCAAGGCAAGACAAAGCAAAACACGACAAGACAGGACAGGACAATGCAACGCGTTAAAGTGGTAATTACAAACTGAAAATGTAGGCGATAGCATCACCCAGTATCAGATATTAAAAAGGATTTTAAGGAATTTAATTCAAATATTTTGTCTGATAGAAAAAGCCAAGCTCTCATACATCGTTCAGAGTCAAAAGATAGGCAGCGGCTGTTGTTCACTTTCATTTAATAAAATTGTCAAGTGTATCTTGTGTGTATGTGTCCTCTTAATATGTGAACAAAATGCATCGTAATTAAAGGTGATTCTTTTCAAGTTTAACACTTTTTGCAAGAAAATAACTGACATGTTCGTGTCAGATTAAACAATTTATTCAAGTACAACCGAAATGAAATTCAAAGCCTTGTTACATCTATATGTCTATAGACTTAAGTGTTTTAATATTATAAACCACCGGTTTTGCCCATGTTTTCACTTTTTTTTTGTTCACCTATTTCTTATTTTCGTGAAGTGTACCTGTAGTTCTTATTACATATCTGATGTAATTTGGTATACACGATAGTTTCATTTGATTACGTAATTGCGGTGTAGGAGATGATCTTCTGTGGTCTCAGTGGGAATAATTAAAATGGCTGGTTAACAGTGACGAACAATTAGAGAACAAAACGCCTAATGCTGCATTCAGTATGTGACACTTGTGTGATACTTGTGTTTATAATCAGTTCGCTGTAGGGGGTCTTATGTTTTTCAGTATATCTGGCAAATATTGTCAGAAAACGTAGCGTTCGTATGAACATGCACCTATATACAGTTAATTGCAGTGTCCGTGTATTGAACACTGGGACACAGTCACAATTTGGGCGGGAAAATATGCAGGCCGGTGTATAACAGTGAATGGATTATACATACAAATCTGTCTCATATGGACCAAGACTGCGCAAATTATTATCTTAAACAAAGTTCTCAAGTACCTCTCTTGAATCATACGTCCGTTTTACTTGATGGTGGGGGGGGGGGGCATAATGAAGACACCTTTGAAGTGGATGAGGGGGCTAATAAGAAATGGCTTGGTCACGTCTTCATGATCACGTAACGCTCCACACGTTCATAGACGTTAACAAAGACCTGTTGAAATTTGATCATGAATATGCATAGGTTAGTATTTATTACGTCCTAATTTACCATCTTTTATAATTGATTTACTTCTAAACGTTTGTGTAAAGTTCGTTTCGTCTTTGTTTCAAGTTGTAACTCGGAGATGAAGCTAACTTCACAATAGACTAACTTCCAATATAATAACTTCCAGTGAATAATGATTTTCATACCATTGCTATGTAATGCCCTCGTTTACAGGCATGGAATTCTATAACATAACGTGTGTAACAAAATTTGAAATGTTGGTCCAAAGTTATTAGAGGCTTCAGTGAAGACAGAACGAGATTCGATTTCAATCTTTTTGGCTCACGTACACTGTTAACATTTTTTCTGTAAATTTACATAATTTTTACAGTAGTTTTTTTTTTAACAAATAAGGTTTTTCATACAGCAAGGCTGTAATCATGAAATAACATAAAGGGTAAGTACGTTTTGTATGTAAATTAGTTCACAAAAGTCTGCTGTAAAATCGAATTATACCATTTCCAGTTTTATGAACTTTAATTTGATGTAAAGTCTGAGTCAACTATACTGATTCCCTACATTTTAGTATTCATTAAAAGTATACTACTTTTATACGTTTTGTGGACCATAACGTAACGTACGCTTGGCAATAACGTATACCAAGTGATAGCATTTCAGCGTCACGCTGAGAACGCTTTGTTGGAAAGTTGCCACCGACCGCAAATCTGTAGGGACTTTATAAATTGGAAAGTCACATTTTTGTACAATGTAACAATTGTTTACAATATAAATATTACAAAGGATACAAATACATTGGATGTAAACATTTCCAGACAAGTAATAATGAATTTATCCCTTCCTAATAAAAAAAAAAAATGCCAAATGACTTTATTCTACGAAACAGCGATCATTTCGATAGGAAAATGCTTATAAAACAGGCTCCACCCATTTATGCAAAGTGATCTTTACACAAAAACCCGGTACATTTACAGAATCTTTACAGTTATTTTGTGAGACGTTTCCTTTTGTTCCGACCAAGTGCATAAGCGCCTGTGAGAGTGAGTTGACATCAATTAATCACTAATTATCAGTGATCTGAAATTAGGGACTTATATTTTTTCATTCTCTGACTGGGTGACAAAACATCAGTTCTTAATATATATAACTAAGAAAATAAAACTAAAAAATAATTTAAGCCATTTTTTAGTTCAAAGACAAAATAAATGTTTGTTAAATGGCAGCATATGTATGTGAGTTCAGAAAAATACAAAATACTGCTAACATGACTATGAATTTACATATATTTTTCTACAGAGCAGTAAAATGTTGAACAAAAAAACAGACAAAAATGGTTTTTTTCTCTTTTCAAATAATCAGGAAATACATGTTAAACAATATTTCTTATTGTGACAATGCAAATTGTCAGTAAAGATACAGAAAATTTCTATTAAAAGTAAAGTAAAGAAAATTTAAGTTAAAAAAGTGTGTACATTTACAGAAATTTTTACGGTGTAGCAACAGTCACCTGTTTGTAGCCTGATTTATACCTGGACGCAAAACGTTTCAGCAGGACTATCGGGTATTGTAATTACTTTTTTTTTCTTTGAAGAAGCCATAAAAAATAAAGAGAAATGATTATCTGGTTAGTATGTGGGTTAGGCGAAAAGCAAACAGCTTAGGCTCGATGGAACACTATATGTAGTATTCATATGACCATACATGAACTTTGTGTTACTTTGTAGCCTTAAAACAGGTTTTTTCGATTGCTGCCTCTTCGTCAGGTATAGCAAGAACAGAGTAATCGAGACATTGTTTCTTTTTGGGGGGTTGTCTCTTTTGGGGTGGGGTGGGGTGGGGAGGGGGTAATAGGGAAGGATGAAGGTGGAAAGCTACTATACTTTCTCTTAAGAACGGGATAGTCAGTTATAATGTAGAGTATTATGCCTCCTTCTAACCTAAATCGTCTCAGTGCAGCATTTTGCTTCTGGGAAAGGCGGCTCTGGAGTTCAAAATGAATATTAAAGAAGAATGGGTAGTTGTGACACGCAATTTACATAACTGTTTACCCGTTCCTCCTCCAAATCGGTTACAATCATGTTTCCATAACATAGTTTGGGCCCAAAAAAAAAAAGATCTACCAATGGCACATTCTGTCATACAGTATACCCCATTAGAGAGGAAACACCGTTTAAGTTTTGATGTTTTTCTTATCATGACGTCCACTAATATTCATGAGTATATGTGTTTTATGCCTATCCCTACTTTGAATGCTGCTTGGTCAAAGGTCACCAATGTTTACCTTAACTATGCAGGTAAACACTGATGACCTTTAACTAACAGCTTTCATCTGCAAAGCTAGGGAGAAGCATGAGTATTATCGTCAAGATAAGAAATATTAAAAAAAAAATAACGTTATTTTCCTCCCCATAGTGAGGCACCTTCTGACAGAATTTTTTTATGTGTAGGTCATTATTTAAGACAGATCTGTGAAGGAGATGCTTACACCCGACTTGGAGAAAGAAAGAGCAAAAAGTTAAAGTATGCAAAATGTATGTTACAACTAGTTATCATCCTTCAATAATAATGATATCGAAGTTATACTCATTTGATAGTGTTTAGCTGGTGATGTGATTGTACTTGCATTCTAACTGAACATCGGATCACAAGGCGCATAGGTCCTACGAGGAGGATGGTCTTGTAGAGGGGGGGGGGGGGGGGGTGTTACAAGAATCCACAAGCCAAACGTAGCGGTCAAAGGTTGAAAATTACATCCTTCTATAACCCCCCTCCGACCCTCTCCCCGATGCAGGTTGTATCAATAAAATAGCCATTCTGATGCATTCGCGACATGCATTTTTTATATTTTAGTTTATTTCCATTCTGTTTATACCTCTCCAGCGAATTTGAGAAAAAAAAAAACAATGTTGTATTCACAATGTTTTCATCGTGAACGAACACATGGATTCTCCATGCAGGGCACTGATTTTTTAAAAAAAAATCACAAACCAAATGAGACGTAAATGTATCCTTTTTCTAATATAGTTTCAAGTTTGCTCAGTTCTTATCACTTTGTTTACCCCATTTGTCATTTGTAATTTACTTTTTAACTGAAGTAAAAAAGGAAGAGTGATTTTCTTGATAAAAAGTCAATAAGTATCGTGTTCGTTCGTTTATGGTTACCATGGCAACCCAACCATATTATATTATGTCCCAACATACGGTATCGTCTCAATGGGTCCTATGTATCCTAGTAATGTCACATGCAAAATGTACTTGGGCCATTAATTTCAATCCTCAATAGAATGGTTATCAGATTGATAATTCATTCAGCATCATAAGACTGTAGGCCTTTGTCAGTGTGACGTTTAATTACCCTATTATTAAATTAGAGAAAACTAACCATTCTGTCAACGGAGCTGAGTGTGTGCGTATATGCATATGTGTGTGTGCATTGGTGGTGCCATTACGTGACAATTCGCTTTGTTAAGCTGTTTGTTAAAGGCAAACTCCCTAATATGGGCAGTATATGCGGGCGGTATTCCTGTTTAAAGAGCGTATTTATGGATAGGGGGGGGGGGGGGGGAAGAGGAACTTTTAATGAGCTCGGATATTTAATGCCGGGTGAACCACTAGACTATAATACCGTATTAACATCACGACCGATCCAACTCTCTTTGTTTTCTTTCGTTTTATTCCAATCTTTCCAAGTTAACTCTTTATCTTTCTTTTTTTCGGACTTCCTTGAAAACTGGCCAAAGCGAAACAATTGCATCTATAAACTCCGCATCACGGCACTGTTTGTCATCAGACCCCGTCAGCGACCGACGAACTCGTATCGGCTTTCGCCGATCGCTAGTAGCCGATATCGACGGCCAAATTCCCCAGCGGGATCCGCGAAGGAATACAATCTTTATTGCGGAAAGATTGTACGCCGAAGAGGAAATCGGGGAGTGTCGGACTCAGGAAATCAAAGACAGTGCTTGTAGGTTTGCCTTTCGACCGCCTGTTAGCTTTACATGGCATAGGACTAACCATTATTAGCAAGAACAAACACAACTTATTTAATCACACTCCCGTTTCAGAAAAACGCGTGCGGCATCTTGCTTAACAATCGCAAAAAGAAGAGAATAAATCACATAACAAAATTCCGTTTGAGTTCTGGCACGGACCAGAGCACTTTCAGTGAACTATTTTCGTTTTCTTTTCTTTTTTCTTTTTTTTTTATTCCACTCTGCAAACGGGGGCAGTGTTATGAAAATCACTGCAGAAGAGGGCCTGTAATCTAGAATAGGTTCAAAGGAATGAACAATTGTAACTCACGGCAAGCTTTTTAGAAGAAGAATGAAAAAAAACAGGTAATGTGAAGGATAATTGAAATTATTTGTGTGTTTGTGTGTGTGTGTTTGCTTTACTTATACACCCCTCCTCAACCTATGGATTGTGGAATTTTGTACCATCAAGTGGGCCTTAACTATTTCAAGCGAGGAACTTGAAGACCCAAACTAACTGACATTTGCAACAACAACGAAAAAAAATAGTTATATGCTCTCATAAAATCAAACATCAAACAATAACCAGATGCTGTTTTTTGTATGTATACTACTATTTATTGTACATGCAGTGCACGACGTAGGCAACACGGAGATTAAAAACTGTAACTTCATACTGCCCTCACTTGTGTAAACGTATCTTTTTGTTATGGTATACGCCAACCTATACCCATATACTAAAACAAAGGCTAAGTGAATGAATCACCTTAACACATCTCAGCATGAATCTACAAGCATGAGCTAATGATAAATTCGGTATACAGAACACTTATTATGTTACTTAACTGTTGCATCGGGCCAGAGTACTGACTAGGTTGGCAAGGGGCTACAGCATAGCCATGCAGGTATCACCGTATAGGCATGGCCTATGAGTTAGGAAAATGGGTGTACACGTGCAGGGGGTGGGAAAGAATGTCTCTATATGAGTGCAGGGGGCACTGGATATAAGATCGGGTATGTATGTATATATATATATATATATATATATATATATATATTATCTATAGTACTGTCTTGAAGATGATTTGGTCTATTTTCACTGTTCCTTTTATTTCACTGTTTTTCACTATTTTATAGAGTCACCACGCTCTTTCGGAAACCTTGGCGATTTTTATTTTTTCTTTTTCCTACGAGAGAATTCTATTGTAATTTCTCTCAAGTTAAAAGAGCGACTGTATACACGACTGTATTCACAATATATCTAAAGCCGATATGTTATGAGGTTACAACAGGATTAACATCACTGATTTCAAAAACATTTTGGGGATTAGGTCTAGTATGGCTATCACTGGTACTTGTCAAGACGAAACTTTTTCATAGCCAGAGGGAAAGTTGACTTGGCAAATAGGGGTGATATTATTGTTACATAATTTTTTTAAATGGTGCTTTTTCCTTCAACTAACTTTGAACAATTTTGTCAATTTACCTGCAACGTTTGTATATTCAAGTGATTAATATACCATATGCATTTAAAACTCTTTTCAAGCAAAAAGTACACATGTATTCATTTTTTTGTGAAATATCATAGACTAGAATGTAAGGGAAAATTAATCTGTGATCAATTTTGGTAAAATCCTTTAAAGGGAAACTCAGAAAAAAAGCGATTGCTTATACTTCTATAACGATTCATTGGATTGTTCTTGATCGTCTGTGTTTTTCACGTGTTAATATACCAAAATGTATTTTTGGTCTGTTAGGCCTATAAATTGTTTTAATTAATCATACCTAGAAAAATAATCTGTGTGACAAACAATGGATCAAGACTTAAGGGAAAGACCAAAGGCTCATTAATACTATTTCTTCTTTCTTTTTCTTTCTTTTTTTCTTCTTTGAAAAGTGAAGTTTACAGCAGTCGATTAGTACTTTTTTTTTAAAACAATTCAAGCAATTTTTACTCTCCTGTTTTCTTTGATAAAAGGTAACATTCACAGTGCTTACTTTGTGAGTAATAGAAAACGAGTAAAATGTTGTGCATTTATTACGAACTTCAGAAATTATGATAGGTTATACTGGCTACAACACATCCTTCCATTCCGTTTATTTCTAAAAACAGAAGAGAAAAATAGAAAAATCCTTCCTAAAACTATTGGACGGAGTCCTTTTAACCAATGAGAGTGGAGTAATGCTGAACTTGATCAGAATATATTCCGTAAATTTTCTGTTTAATAATATTCTTCCAGAAATATAAAAGAAAATCAATTCATGCCCCATTTTACCAAAAATCCTCTCTGTACGTTAGAACAAATTCCCCTTCCAATGGCTGATATTTTATCAGAATTTTCCTGTGTCGGTAAGTTATTATTTCAAGCAGATTTTCCTCACTGTTACATACTAACTGCTTTTAACTGCAGGTATGTTTGTCATTTTAGCATTTAATTTTAGTGATGTACCCACACATGCATCTAAAGAGCCAATACAAATTAATGGAAAATAAATTGAAAAGCAACAACACACTTGTAAAAATGAAAGTCAAACAGTGAAAATAACAGTGAAAACAGTTAAAACAGTGAAAATGTTTGTTTTTCTTCCATTTTTATCTCATCGCCCTATAGGCGCTTAGACGAAATATTGTAGTCACTTGGCTATTGGAGCTATATATCGTACTATACAGCCATTGGAGAATGGTTGCCATGGAAATGCTTGGAGTGGACTGAGTAGCGACACCCCAGGGGTTTACCCCGTTGTAGAGTGACCATGGGTATATCCGGGTTCTTGCGGGTGGTGCAAATGAAAATGTGTCCGTGCCGATGAGTGTGCATGTGCGTGTTTGTGCGTGAGGGTGTTACTGTGTGTATGTGCGTATGTACGGGTGCGTCCCCACCTTTCCAAATTATGGTTTTTCCAGAATACCTTTAAAAGCACGGTATATGAGCGATTAAGTTTAAACTTGGTAAGGTTGTGCACGATGCCAAAATGTCCAAGATATATTAGTTGTATGGTAAATTGAGTCAAATTTGCTGATTATTTCGGAGAAATAGCCAGTTTTGCCCAAAACTTGGTATTTCCAGTATACATATGATGAGAAGCATTTGAGCAATTAAAGCAAAATTTTGCAAGGACTTACCTGAGAAGGTACTGTTCAAGGTATATCACTTTATAGTAAAGAGAGTGAAAATGTACTGAATTTGTAGAAAAAAAAAACCAATTTTGCCCCAAAATATTGTACTTCCAGCATTTCTTGAGAACTGTTAGACAAATGAACCTAACGCTATGTAAGGACTTACCTGAGAACACATTTTTCAACATAATGTTACTGTAATGGTAAATCCAGTTCAATCTCAGTGCTTATTTTTGAGAAAGCCAATTTTGCCTCAAAATATGGATTTACCACCATATCTTGAAAGCTAATTCAGCATTATAGGCAAAATTTTGCAAGACCCTTCCTATGAACACAAATATGAAGATACAGTATATCACTCTTACAGTAAATTAGTGAAATTTGATGATTGTTTGGCTAAAAAAAAATAGAGCATCGCGGTCAATAGGCACCACCTTCTAACTTTTACCAAAACAATTTAGCAGAACTGGGGTTATGCCCTTGTGGGTTATCATAAATATGTTTGAACATTCCTGTCAATTATAAGAACGTTAGTTTTAAGTCAAACAATAATTTTAGGAGAACGAGGGCCTGCACAGGTAAGTAGGAGACTAATGTGCAAATAACCCATAAAGGGATGCTCTTCGAATCATGCCCCTAAATCAAACCACTAAGTCTAACCTATATGGAATAACCCAACGTTATAATTGTGTTATGTAGCGTAATATGCACAGATACTTTTGAACCATTATTGTTATCGTTACTTGAGCCTAAGTAGTGGCACCAGGTTAGGCTTAAGCTTGCTACCTTACGGTAGATTACCATTTTATATTTTGTTCTTCTGCCAACCATCAATTTATGTTTGAAGAATATTTGGCTCTAATTTAGAATCAGTGCCCTGAACTATAACAACAGCAAGCATTCTATTCCTCCTCTAGGTCTCTGTTACATGTGGTTGCAGTAAACTCTTACAAATCCCCATGTAAATTCCCTGTATTGAAGACTTTATCGAAATCAATGCATGTTGAGGATGAGATACGCAACTCCGTGGATCGCCCTCTTGTTTTTGAAAGTTTCAATTTCCGACACAAAAACGGTTTGGAATTAGTGCTACAGATCTCAGAGCTATCTCCAGTTTCTTAAAAAAAGATATATACTCAGTATTTGGAACTAAATCAGCAAGGAATGCAGTAAAACTTTTCTGGATAAGCTTTCTTTATTTTTACCTTTATTAGCACAGAAACGTTTCTAAAGAGTAATTGTTTCTCAGTTTTCGTACATTACATGCAATAAAATGACCCATGATCTGAAGAACAAAAAAGAAAGGAAAACAAAAAAATGACACAAAGAAAAAACAAAGTTTGTCGCAAAACGTTTTCGAAAATGTCTCATTTTCCTCCTCTGGTAAGTGATGTAAGTAAAGTATACACAAAAGTGTGACAATGAGGTTAAGACAGATATTAAGTTATTCGTGTTCAAAAAGAAAGACAGGTGTTGAAACACGCTGACTGAGTATAAAAGATTATCTATATTCTTCGTACAACAACCGGTACAATTATTGCAACAAGTTTCTTTTCATATAAAGAAAGTGAAATCCCGACTTAATACAGCTTTAAGAGTTTCACAACTTTAATTTCGAAGTCTGTATTTCCCCTCTCTGTGATGTTGAAGTAACACCATGAGATAACGGAAATGTTAAACATGGATTACTTAACATGTTTCAGAGTGGTATACCGCATACGCCTGTGGGGGAATATAAGATATCTTCGAAAGCGTTTGTAATAAACTTTGTCTTCGCTAAAGTTTTCGTGTTAATCTGCTCTTTCCTGTACAACTCTTCCTTAAGTATTTAATCCTAATCTATTGACAGTATTAATTATATTCATCTATTAATTGAGAATTAGGAGATGTAAGCGCTCGTGCAATTTTCAAGAGCTGTCCTCCACCCCCTCCCTCCACATTCCTTTTCTCCTGTCACCCTCCCTCCCCATCCATCCTCTCCCTTCCTCCCACTCGTCCTATACCCATCCCCTCCCTTCCTGATTCCATCCCTTTTCCATTACATATGTTTTATTCAAATCCGTTGTCAATAAGGAAAATGCATTGTTACATACTACAAACAAAACACCATGTTACGATAGGCTGTGGTCACAGATTTATAGATTTGACGTGTCTGGGAGAAGACGAGCGGTGAGCAGGAATGGTAACAATAATTAGAATTCCTATATGAGGTGGGAATGAACTTCCTGTGTATATATGAAGGTAGGAAAACTCTTCTTTTGTGAACACACTGATTTAGTTACCAAATGATACACAGTCGAGACTGGGGTTAAAATCAGTCAATATTTTCAAGCTTTGTGTTACATGGCCTCTTTCTTTCAGATGGCATGAAGGGGGGGGGGGGACGCCGAATTACAGCCATTCATTAGCGTGTATCCGGCAGAGACTGAAGTCGAAAGAAACGAAACGAAGTGTGGTATGCAATGTTGACAACTTACGACAAAAGTTTCTAAACTCTTTTTTTGGCAACATTCCGTTTGTTCTATTTTCATTGTTCAGCTGTAAGTGGTAACACTGTTCATGAGCTGTCTGAGCGTGTGTATGCGGGTGTGACAGAACCTGGAAGATGGTTCATAGAAACTACGGTGTCAAACTCTTGCATGGGTTAAGCTTTAAGCGGGGTTTTTTTTTTTTTTTTTTTGAATGCTGCAGTCTGACATGTAAAATCAACAAAAAATAACATTATTTACAGCTTCATGATATAGGGCTATCTAGCTGTTGATCACCCGGAAGAAACAAACAGTTAATTAAGAAAAAAGGAAGATGCAAGGACTGATGTAGTTATTTCATCAAAAGCAGTTTTTTTTTTTTACACATCAAAAATTGTTTCTGGTTTTCTTCACGTAACCCCTGGTTACCAGTATTACAGTACATCAATGACTATGTAACGTTATTCATTGTTGATGCAAGAACGAACAGAATCTATTTAGATAACAAAGCTCGGCTGCAATGCTATCATAGTGTAAATCTTTACAACTGTTTCCTAAACATTCTTCAGTTCATTACATCACGTAAACAAATTACTTTTGGATCTTTTGTGGTCACACGTATTTGTCTTTTTTTTAATATTTCATTGTATGTCCTTTTTCCCTTCTCTATTTTAGGTTCTTGGTTTTCTTTTCTCTTCGTACGTACATAAAGCTCTACTTCCAATTCCCCACGAAAAAAAGAAAAAAGAAAAGAGAAAATCTTTGAAAAAATTTGATCGTTAAGACTGTTGGCCTAGCAGTTCAGTCGCTGCCACGCCGTAATGACTATGACTGTACGGGGGCCTCCAATTTCCAACATCCATGCGCAAATTTCCACGATCTACCCTCACGGGATTGGGTTAGAGTAGGGGAAGGTTTTCCAACTGATTAACGCTAGAAACAGAATTGATTTGCCCAGCCTCCCGCGGGAACCGACCGGACGATGATCCACGCGCGCTTCCTCGTCAAACCGAACGCAATGTGATCATCGTTCGTTTCTGAGTTTTAGTAAAATACGCCAAAATTGATTTGCCGCTCTTCCATTGGTAATGAACACGATAATGGCTCGGTTGTACTTTTAAGGCTAACAAATTCAAGCTAATTTCGAATGGATCACTCATCGACATTAATTGCCCTCCTAAGTTTTTGTGTGTGTGTGTCTTTTCCTCATCTTCATCCTCCTACTCCTCCTCCATCCTGCCTCTCCTTCACCCTCTATATAGTTATATATTTATAGTGCAATTTATAATGTCTATGATATATATATCTGTGTCACCTCTTTGAGTCGAATTTCTCGGTTTAGTCTTCAAATTTTATGTGAAATGACGAGAAATTGTGTGCCTTCATTACCAGAGGTATGAATAACGATTAAACTGCAGAATATATATATATATATATATATATATATATATATATATATATATATATATATATATATATATATATATATATATATATATTAAACATTATCAGGTTAAAATTTCAGGTTAATTTTTAAAAAGTAATATAATATTAAAAGTTGATACTTGGTTTTTAATGTAAACGGAGATACAGATCGTCTTTGTTTTAGTGGTATTTTTAAGCTCATTTAAACTGTGCCAAAGCTAAACAGCTACAATTTTATTAAAGACATAGAACTGTGACTGCAAACTAAACAAAACATTAATGAAAAGACAATTTGTTGAATTAATAAACACGCGAAAGGTAACACGGCTTCCTCGTAGCACGAGCCTGTACCGAAAACGATTTTGTTTTCTTGAGATACTGATATAAGAGTGTGGATTTCGCTAACAAACATGTGTTATATTAACTTATATTTCCCTTCCTTTTTCTGGGAGGGGGTGGGGGATTTGTTGGTTTTGTCAAGTCAAGAGAAGGAACTAACACCGAATTAACAAACTGGGACGACAACACAAATAAGTAAAAATAAAAACAATACAAAGTGAGAGAGAAAGATGGAGATAAAAGAAATACGCCATATACCCTTTCGAAAAGTGCATTAGTTTGACCTACATCTTAACAACGATGTGGGTATATAAACCATAGAGAAAGGCGTAAGGCCTAGCTTTCTCTGTTTAAACGAAGACCAGGTCATACCAGAGTGTACATCTTATTTAGAAAGCATTCATATTCATGCCGCCGATATTTTTTCCTACATATATACCTGCATCTGTACATACATATATATATGAAACTGCAAAGAAAACAAAAGTCATTGCCAAAAGGAGAGAGATAACGGGTAGAAATTCTTACAGGCCTCGCAGGCAAAATATATCCTACAGTTATCTGATACACAATTTTGACGAATATAGAACAAAAAAATTTTCAGAGAACTCGTGAGTGTAAATTTCTGTGGTATCTTGAAAATCAGCGACTAGGCAACGAGGAAAAATTCCCCGTGATAACAATCATCCCTAAAGCTAATCGGAGAGTGTTGAAAACAAAAACAAGATTCTTTTCGTTTTTTTATTTTCATTCCATGGTGTCGTTTCTTTTCTTTCATTTCCCTTTTTTTTTTTTTTTGCATTTCTTTCTTTCTTCTTTTCACATTCTTTTTCCTCTTTCACAATGACGAACAAAAGTATAATTTACTCTTCACTTAAAGAAACACAATGTACTTATAAAGAGTTTTATGCCCTTTGATAAAAAAAAAAAAACACCGGTTTTCTCGAATTTTGGCTGTTTCTTGCTTGTTTATAATGGGATAAACTGAGATGATACGAAAGATCCTGATGAAGGTAGTCTGAAAAGGTATGCGTCATGCTTAAAGCAACTAGAATGGTTTTGGGGGGAGGATGATTTTTTTTTTTCTACCGTTACATTCGCTTGTTAATAAAGTCTTGATTACAAGCAACTTGACTGCCTCTAGATTGGTCTTTTTGGTGTGTGCAATACGACCAGCACAACGGCATTCTCTCAGTAATATGACACTTTATGGCATAGGCCTACTAAGGTGAATATTCAGTTTTCGGAACAATATGTGAGAAAGTCGAAAATGAAAATCTTCCGCCTCCCCCTTTATAAAAGACGCTGTCTTCCTCATGAAAACAATAGGTCAAAACTATAGATTTGTGAAGCACCAAATTCCATTTGTTATCGTCTTTGTAGTTGTATGAACAAAACATACAGTATGGAAAGACGAGAAACTTGTTATAATACTAGAAATGAAGAAACGAAAACACCACCTCCATATTCTCTTTTCTCTTAATTCTGAAGCAGTAAAAAAATTAAACTATAAACTAATGTATGCAAGCGTAGGAAGTTTTCATTTCAAGAAAGGAAATTGAAGAGGCAGAATAATTTTATGTTCGCGTTTTTCATTTAAAGGAACTGAATGGAGAAAGTCGGGCTAGAATATCTTGGAAATAGATGAACATTACGTCACTTAATTTTCCCTTTTTCTGCTTGCGATAAGTCGTAAAACCGTGCATAGGCAAGTTGTAGCCCGTCACAAATTAAAAAAAAAACTGCGTAAAGAATTATGGTATTATATTTTACAATTAGAAATATGCCATTGTATGTAGGATTACGGAACTCTTTGAAAGAAAAAGAAAAGGGTTGACCTTATAATGTCTTTATAATGAAATCATGTATTCTTTGTTGTTATTGTTTTTAATTTATACTCTAAAAACAAAAGAGTGAAAATTCACTCTAAAAGGAGCGATATTTCATACACATAGAAAGAAAAATTGGATTTTCACTCCACTCCGGGTGAAATTCACTCTGACTAAGAGTCGTTTCTCTGTACACTCTTTTGGGGTGAATCTCAGTCTTGTTGTTTTTAGAGTGTAGACAACCATATATTCACTCCATATTGCAGTTTGCATTGTTGTTCTCTTTTCTCTCTCTCTCTCTCTTTGTCATTCTGTTATCTTGTTATTTGAGTTCTCTCTACTTAACTGTAAGGAGTACCCTCGGTTACAAACTCGCAAAAGAGTGAAATTCTTTAAAATTAGTGAAAAAGAGGAAAATATTTTACGCTGTGTGTATGAAATATTGCTCTTTTCGAAGTGACGTTTCACTCCACTCATGGGTGAAACTCATTCTTACTGCAAATGATCCCTCTGTACACTCCTTTTAGAATGAATTTCACTCTCTTGTTTTTTAAAGTAGTCGATCCAATTAGCCTCCCGTGGTTTACACAAAATTTGCTTTTACATTCTATTTCCTTGTTTACTGCATATGTTTAAATGAATTCAATACGGTCCGAAAATACGGCCAATGGAAGTCAAGTAGGTTGTCAGTCTGGCTGCAAATGTGTGTCTGGTTTCATACATTATGGTACAGTACAGACTTGAAAAAAAAACACAACATCTTGAACGCACTCAGCATATCGCTTAAAGTGTAAGGACAAAAAAGTGCAGTTTAGGCTACCATGATTTATTCATTTTTAACTCTCCTCCTCCATTCCTCTTTTTGATTGTGGAGTTGATAGTGAAAGAAATATGAACATATCAATGCACAAGCACACAAGATAACGTCTTTTTATATGGAAAGCTGTCGATGGACTGCCTAAACTCTGGCAATGGATGGATGAGAATCAAAATGGCTGCCGTCAGGTCAAAGAAATGACTTAACGAAACAAATCTTCACAAAGGGTTTCAATCCTGCAACAGTGAAAACAAATCCTCGTTCACGTTCTCTGAGAATGATTTTATTGTTTAATTGAATGGTCATTAAAGAATTATTAATGACGAAAAACATCTACACAAAGGATTTAAGTTCAAAATGTGTGACACCACCCCTCCTCCCCCCCCCCCTACATAAATCAAGTCTTGGGCACACCACTCTTTAAATTCTCGGCAGTGTTGACCGCAAAGTTAGCACGATCCTGACACTGTTAAGAAAATCACTGATTTGAATCTGTTCATATTAAAACTATGGTAATTAGTTGTGAAAAACACTTCACATAGGCTAATTTTTTGCTGAAGTCTCCCTCCACATATCCAGAAACTGCCTCCCTTTAAAGTTTAGAGGCCTAATATTTAAATATCTATGTTGTACAGACAACTCTACTACCTTAATCTTAACAGTTTTCCTTTAAACTGCTTATGACGCACACTTTACGAAATATGACTGTTTGACCATGGAGCTCTATGGTTTGACTGCCTTATGGTCAACTAAGCTCAGAAAGATTTTTCGTGTCAGTAAAAGTTCACCTTAGAGACCAGTTTTCAGGCGTGATATTTTCTATTGGCTGCTTATTTGAAGGAAGATAGGGTAATTCAGTTCTTAGAATTAAATATCACTTGAAGTAACAACTAATGAGCACCTTTAATATTTACACCGGATCTATACATTGTATCTTTCACTAAACCGCTTCCTAATCACGCAAACGCGTTCCCACCAATCAACTGCACAAAACGCTCTTTATAAATAAAGTGATGGCGACCCCTATTATAGGCTTTAGCTCTGGGCTAGTATTATTTTGTCTATTGTACTCTCCTGTATTCTCTCCTTTGTCCATCTTCATTATCCACCTTTCTCTTACCATTTGTTTCTACTTTAACTTACAGTTTGTTGCCACTCTCTCTCATTGGTCCCTCTTCATGTCCTGTCTCTCAGCTTTATCTCTCTTCCTTTGTCTTTCACCATCTGCGTGTTCTAGAGTCTCTCTTTCCCTCTACTCCCACCTACTGTTCTTCAAAATCACCCTTAATTATATCATTATTGTCCAGACAAAAACTCCTGTGTTCCTCTTTTCTGTCTTCCTCCCGTTGTATACAATGTGTCTTCTTTTGTCTTAGCTTTTTGTCCATCCCTTTCGTAGCCGTTCTCCCTGGTTAGGCTCTGGGATTAGTGGTACCCCCTTTGTCTATATTCCCTCGTCTGTACTGTCCCTTGTCTCCCAACTCTTGATTTCTCAGTCTCGCCATCTGTCTCTTTCTGTTTCAACTCATTTTACCTTCTTCTGTGTCTTATTCCGTTCCGCCCTGTCTTTACTCTGTCTCTGTTGTCTCCCTCCGTCCCCATTCGTGTCTTTCTCTCTCTCATCATTCTGTCCCAGCTCATTTTTTCTATCTTTTTTCTCAACCTGTTTCGTCTTCTTCTGCTTTTCTCTCTCTTGGTTGTCTTCTTTTATTCTAATACAATTTTCTTTTCCTTTGCCTCTGTTTTTTTTTCAATTCATGACATTCTTTTTTGTCTCTACTGTCCTTCTTTGTCTTCCAGTTTCTCCTCCCCTGAAATCTTTCTTTCACTAACATTTTTCTCACTCTATTTCTGCCCTCCCTTCACCTTACTCCCAACCCTTTGGTCTCTACCCTGTCCTCTACTTCGTCTGTCGCCCTCACGATATATTTTGACATCTACTGACCTACAGCCTCAATCGTCCTCACCCACCTGTCCCCCCCCCCCTCACTGTTTCTTTCTGTCTCAGTCCATGAGTCTCTCCGCCCACCCTGTCCTTTCTTTAATTCATCCCCTCTCCCCTCTAGACATCTCGGTTTTTCCATGCCTCTGTAGGAGTATTTCTCCGTCATTCTCTGTCGATGTTTTTCGCTATTTTCAAGCTTTTAACCCACGACGATCGGCAAGGCCGCCACCTCCTTTTTCCGTTGTCACCAGTTGTCCCTACATTGAAGTTAACTGCCACCCCTATCACCCTTCACTTCGAATCACTATTAAACTCCTTCCATGTGATTCGCTAACTGCATAATAAAACGAAAAGACCCCAAAAAAATAACAAAAGTAAGTACCTATAACAGAAGGCATTTTCTTTAACCTGAATGGCAAGTTTTTAGTAGTTATTACCGATATTCCAGAATAAAAGAGAATGGAAACGGCGAAGAAACTCCTTTTGCTATAAAAAGGGCGGAGAAACGTACACATGTAAATCATCAAGGTAAATCAATCGTTTTAACGTCCGAAGTTTGTGGTCGAGGGTTGACAAGCCCATAATAGGATAACGATTTATCGTCAGCAGCTGTGAAAAGGCCGACTCACAGGCCAATGACACGGCTACCGTGGCTGCAAAGAGACATTTTCTATGAATTTCGACGTTTCGATGTAATCGATGTCAGTTTTCCCGACATTGTTTTTAGAAACCGAGAAGTCGAATCAATCAATCAATCAATCAATCCCGGAGAATTGACGAGTATCGAATAAGTAAACGAAACCTCATCGAAACAATGGTAACAATGGTAAGATCAAATAAGTCAAATCTACACAAAAGACAGCAGAGATTTCTTCAACCAAAATTTTGGAACAAACGACAAGACAAGATAAACGAGTTACTGATAAGAGAAAAGTCAAACATTACAATCTACAAAATTCAAAAAAGTGTCCCTTTACAGCTACAGTAAGGCTCGCAACCGAGAAACAAATTGGGTTGACTTCAAATACTACAAGTCTGCACGGCTGGCCATGGTATGTAGCAACCTTGTTTACCAGACTTTATACTAACAAACAAAAAGAAAAAGACGTGGTCGGCTACGAGGGCCGCATTTAACCCTTCATCTATTGGTATTTTGGTATGTGTGGTATATATTTACAAAAACAAATACGTAAATGTATCTCTGAAAGGGGGGAGTGTTAATCCTTTGGGGGCCTACGTTACCTTAACCGTCTCTGGTATCTTCGAGAATAATTAAACTTGATCAATCTTAATTTATTGATTTGATTATCTTGTAAGCAATGATGAAAACAAATTTGTGATTAAACCTAGTACACTCTTATATTTGGAAGTGTCTTTAAGATTTCGTTTTGAGCCAGAGGTTCTGAGAATACTCTACCGGTAAGCACCGTATATAAATACTTGAAACAGCAGTATTTCCTTTGGGAGTGACTGAGGTTTTTGTCGAGCCTTTACACTGGAGTCTTCTTCAGTTTATAACCTAGCTCAATTAGTCAATACTATTTTATCCCATTTCAAAATTACAGGACATTGGCTGTCTCTAAAACATGTTAAACTGTAAAGAACAAACAAAACTGAGTCGAACCATTTCGACGTACACGGCCTACACGTATAGGGAGATAATGGGTTTGTTTTACACAGGGCAAAATCGTATTTTTAAATCCAATATTTGTGGGCAAAGAACGATGGATTATTCAAAATAAGGCAAAACGGTAGCCTTCTCGCTAAAAGGTAACTTTCTCATGGAAGGAAATTAAGTTATTTGTTGGTCAAGGAATAATTTGTTCACCCCGAACTTCATACAATGCCTCTTCCGCAACTCATCTTGTAATGTTTTGATGAGATAGAGCTATTACTTGTGTTCATTGGTAAGACTGAATAGTTTTAAAAAAGCTATTTTCCTTGTATGTCATGTTGGTGTATTTTACACGTTTTCCTCCCTTTAAAATAAAAAAACTGTATACTAAGAAAGTAATGTTAGAGATTTTTTTAAATTAAATCAGGTGACTTACTTGAAAATGATCAAACATACTTCTCACTGGTAAAGAAAGTGTTCCCAGCCAATGTAGGAATGTCAGGAATAAATTATTTCAATTTCTTTGGTTATAAACGTTTTCTTTAAATGTCATCATCGCATTAACGTATCAATTGCGCCCTTCGAACATTAAAATCCGCCGTTTCGTTGCTGATTTGTACATATGTTAACAAAACAAACTTTAGAGACACCCGCCGAACGGTCTCTTCCATTGCAGATAGGTATTGCGAACTCACGCTTCATAGTTTGCTTTCATTGAGATTGTTTAACTTTTTCTCAAATTCAGTTTTGAAAAAAAATATTGTAATCAAAATTAAAGTTAAAACAAACGACTTATACGCCTAAGTTAAGATCCATTTTTCCAATTCTTCCTCGAAATATGGATTCCAATATCAGAATGTAAAGAAAGCCACGCATTTGTACTGAGAAAATGCAGTATTCCTCGTAAAAGTCTGAAAAAAAACCCGTGATATAATTGGCACTGTTGCTGTTTAATATTTATGTCCCACTTAATGGGGAAATATTAGCTGAATGTCCTCTGCGAAAGAAATACGTACTTTAATCGAAGACAAGTTGTTAGTCTCACTAACTTATGCACTTATTTCGTTTTTGCTAACAGACAGCTCCAACCAGTCAATTTACCGTGACTGAGTCTATTGTTCGTTGCACTATTCTTTTCTTTTTATTTTCTTTCATTCACTTTCTTTTATCTTGTTTATGATTTCCCATTGTTCAGGACCAGACCATAAAAACTAACGAAGTTCATCTGGCTCCTTTTTCTTTTGTTTTTACGTATTTTACTTTTTTTGTGTGAAATTTGTTATGACGCATTTTGTTTAAAAACAAAAGAAAAAAATGTGAAATTGGGGTCAAAATTTAGGTCTGTGTTTTTAGTTTCTGTTTTTAGAGACTTTTCATGGAAATAATATGCACGAAAAGGAGCGCTCTGTGGAGAAGGACCACTATCCTTACCTATCCAAAATGCGCTCTTAGTAACATAACAAGCTGTAATTTTGAAAGTGAAACTCAATGTTCTACATGATTTGTGGGACTAAATCTAGCTTTCGTAGTATATGATTTTTTTTCTACCTAAACAATGCCTTGCACCTTGGCACATTTTAGTTTCCCTTAGGCCTACTTTAGACTATTCTCCTCTCCTTCTGTGAGGGAAGGAAGGGGGTGGGAACGGGTAGTCAGAGATATGATTTCTGTAACTGTAGTGAAAACGAACGAAATATCGATCGGCGAGAAGCCTTTCGGTTATATTTGTGACACAGTTTCGCTGTCACTTGTTATATTTAAAATGTCTTAAATTCAGGTTTACGGGACGTCTTCCCATGAATATAGATTCTTTAATTTCAATCAATCGCTATGCAGTCAAACAGCGAATACCGAAATTTACAAGAATAAGGACCAATTCAAGATATAAAAGTTTTGTACAAAACAGGACCTAACATTTTGTTCACCTTGAGGTTCTATTCCTTCAATGTGTTAGGGCGTTTTCTTCAACTGACGTTTTCTCCTTAACAACCCCCTCCCCCTCCCCCTTTTGAAGTCACACAAGATGTTCGAATAGGGGATGCAAATTTGGTGATAATTGCGAAATTTGCAAAATAACTGTAATGAAAAAATGAGAGCCGACGAGAAAAACTTTACCTGATTTTCGTGGAGAGACTAAACGAGTGGTCCTGCACATCGAAAAAGATTTTCGTTATTTGAAACCAGCTCTAGGGTGCTGAAAACGTCTATCATCGGTCAAACTTTTCATTCAGTCCCCCAGTTGGTTCTCTGTGTTGTGGCCCGCCATTAACAATCAACCCAGGGCCAGATTAAAACAATTGTTACAAATTGCTTCATCTACAGTATTCGTGGTGGGGACCTACGGGGGGGGGGGAGGGGGCAATGCAGTTGTCTGTTGAACTATATTTGCTGCGAAACAAACTAATATAGATTACGATATACATTCAAAAGAGGTCCAACCTGAATTTTCAGATTTTTTCCTCCCATCTCTGTGAATGTAATGTTGTCTTCACCGCAGGTTCGGTCTATGGAACATTATTGCGTAGTAGGCAGAGAAAGCTTGCTAGAATGATTATCCTCTCAAAACTGTGAAAAAGCAGTTTTGAGATATCGCTGTACGATGTACCGTTTGGAATATACTGAAGTCTAAGCTATTAGGAATATATTTATTACATGTAAGCATAGAGTCATTTTAGTGTGGGTGGCAAAATACCCAAAGGTGCTATTGTTGGGGGTGGGGGAGAAAAAAAAATTGTTAAGGAGACGAGGCGAAATATTTCGTATGTGCTTTCCAATGCATGGGAACCGATTTTATGCCTGTACTGTCTTTGACAATTGCTCTTTGTGTATGAGGAAAAATTTACAACAAAAGGTTGTCTGTTGGAGTTTGTGAAGGTTTTGCGTGCTTTGTCTGGTAAAGTGGGAACTGCCAATGTTCAGTGACCCCCCCTTCTCTCATATATGACGTCACGTTTTGCAATATTTACGTGGAAGTCAACGGCGGACTTTTATTGTAATTACAAAGGCTAAAGAATATCAAAGTGTTCAAGTTAACACTCCGTTGGATCCAGCGAATTGGATGGTCTCTCAATTTTCATATTACTACTCACCGGGGAGATACTTACAACAATAAGTGTTTGGACTGACTCCAAACGATCAAATACATAATTTTTTTGAACCTTTTATCGAGATGGCAATAGTCGCATTTAGACAAGGAAATGTTCGATATGAGTTAACTCCAAATTTTTTTTAATGATTTTATTGCAAATGGAATATTTTTTTTTCACTGAACACGATAAATATGTTTCACGGGCCTATACTGTATAAATGGAATATGACTAACCTCACGAAAATCGATGTTGCGGTATAAAAAGGTTGTAATTTTAGATCTCTTCCAGTTCTACTAAACAAAAGACTGTAAAATAAATATAGTGATGATGCCTCAAGTCATTTTTATTCATAATCTTTGAGTCGTATTGACTGTCTTTTTTCACTCTGATACAAAGTGCCGATATCCTCCGCCCAAGGGACAAAAAAACATGAACCTAAGTTTTGCAGCATAGGGTCTTATTTTTGCAGTTGGTTGGTTCCTAGATTTGCAGGGTGGTCTTAGGTCTTAGTTTTGTAGACACCCAGGGAGAAGGTAATAATTCAAATGTTAAACTGAATCGATTGTTGTATATATTATCTTCTCCATGGTGCATACATACCCGACGTTTTGTTCTACTATCTAAAATTTGTACTGAGATAACGCATTGATAGAAGAGTTCTTTTTTTTTTTTTATTGTAAACTAAACGACTGTTTTGGTGAGACTACTAACCACTTCTTCACCGTTCCCATGTAAAAATTTCAAAGATAGGCTAATCAGGGGAATCGAAACTGCTTAAAATATGTTCACGTGTCAATACTCCGTGTTCCATAATCTAACGGGAGCGGAAAAGGGGAGGGGCGGGAAGGGAACTGCCAGAATTATTTGGCCCCAATTGGTCCAAAACCTGGGTCAGCAAAGTTTCCTTCCGTATAGAGGGCAGAACGTGGCATACTGTTGAGTTGCACCAACTCGAATCTTTTACTAAATTTTTGTTCCCATTTGTAGACATGTAGCATACAAATTACACACCAGTTGGCCATTTTGGTTTCATTTTTGGAGTACGAATCATGCAACTCTCTCCATATGGCACCTTAGCTGAGTGACGGTCTTCCGTCAGGTACCGTACTCAATTGTGAAGTTGGTGGAAGACACCGCCTCTGAGTAAGGGTCCTGCTTTTCTCTGTGACCCCAACGAACACAAAATGACGAAAATCAAGCCACCCTTCGAGAAAGTCCCACATAATGTTTTATTATTGTTTACTAAAACTTTGGTTTTAAATACCAGCCAATCCCCAAATAATATCATACATGTTTACCCTTTCTCGAGAGATCACGTTCTAAATTGCCAGTACGTCTGGTTGTCATAATGTTGTATAACGCAAGAAATGTCTTTTCAAGAGATGGTTTAACTAAATACATAAAAAACACACACACATACACTCACACACACAACACCACATCACTGCTCGACTTTGCACGTGAAAGATGACTCGAAATTAAATGCGTGTTAATTATCCTCAAATATTATTGCAATTTTACCTGAGGATCCCCCGTTATATCTTATTCTATGCGCTCTCAATTAAACAACCGAGTGATTTTTATCTGTTTACCAAAGTACTATGGATACTTGATCAAAGGTATGATCAGTGGTCTAGGTTCATCAACTGTCTGCCCACAATTTTTACGTGATGATAATAATAACCAGAGAATTAATGACGTCAACCAATCAGATTCAAGCAAAGATTGTATCAACAATTTCTCTTTTTGTTTTGTATTTATAATATAATCACAAACGATGACATTTACAACAAAAACAATGACGGCAAGATCAATACATTTAATGAGTCTTATGAGCTTCTGATATGTTGGCATCACTCATACGAAAAATTGCGTCATCTTTTCTCACTAAATATTTGAAAACAAAAATTACACTTGAGTTAAATGAAATATAGTCGAAAGCTGCAAGGAATAAAACACAATGAATCATAAAATGGAACTCAAATTGGAACGCGTTTGGTGACAGAATAACCCCTTGGCATTACAATAGCTGTCACACTCAAAAGTAAAACTTTTTTGCTGTACGTAAAGGTGTGTGTGTGTGTGTGTGCACGGGGTGGGCGTGTGCGCGTGCGCATGCGCGCGTGGGGGTGTGTGATAAAAGAACAAAAGGTAGTGAAGGGGGTTTATCCCTTGTACTTATTGATGTGTCAAGGTAACAGAAAACAGGAGTTAATTATAAACCTCGTACTTTTTTCTATGCAACCTTTCGTCTGATCTTGAAGCTATCGTCAGATGCAAAGTATGAAGAACAAAGGTTTCCACATCGACATAAAGTATACCTTTTATTTTTTTTTCTTACTGTTTTTATCCCGAATTGACTCCTTGTTATTTTCATCCAAATTAGGGACCAAACCAGTGAAAATCTTACAGTTTTCTTTCTCTTTTTACCTTGACAATCTGGGAATAAACATTGGTCAAATGCCACATCAAATTTACCCATATAGGCTGTAACAACACATACACACATATGTAGAATAACTACTAACACTCATAACTCATTTTCCACCTGATGTTTTGAATTGTTCTCCTATACAAGCAGGAGTAATTGTCTTTGGGAACAAGAAAATGAGTGAAGTTCTCGGTGACAGCTCTCTGGATTTTTATGTAGCTCACGAATGTGACCTTCGGTTTAATGGGCTTCAAAATTCAGCCCAGAACAGGGGAAATTGTTGATTTCGCAAAGTTATAGGTCGCATGACCGTATTATTTTTCCAGTCTAATGCGCACAGAGAACGATAAAGAACCTCAAAGGAGGCGCGCTTTCTGGCTAGATGGTTATGCATTTTATGACTCAAGGAAATACATTTTGTTTTGGGACGTGGAATTTTTAAAAGATATGTAAACTGTTTCTGTGTCAGGCGTCGTGAGCTGGTCCATCGCGAAAAGGGACGTAACTGTGAATTCTCTACAGGTCGGAGAAACACGTGTACGAACTATAGCCTTGGTTCACGTTTCTCAACCTGGGGTCCGGGGTACCCTTAGGAGATCCGTGAAGTTTACTTGGAGTCCGCTAGGGCAAAGATGTCCGCAGAGAGTTCGTGAAAAAAAAGGGTCCCTAAAAGAGGTAAAGGGTGATTAAAAGTTAAACAAAAGATACAGTTGACGTAACAAGTATGGAAATCTATGGAAGACACTAGGCTAGCTGATATTACGTAAGTCTGCGATGATCAGACAATATCAGTAGTCGAAAAAAAAGAACGTGAGTTCCCGGATGAAAACAAGGACCAGATTTTTCCTTGGCATACATTCAGTGGGATATGGATGTCATGTCACCTATTTTAAGTGCCTTGTATATCGAAAATTAAATTAACGTGAAAACTACTTTTATTTGTAGCGGTTGGGGTGAGGCGTAAAGAAAATAGAACAAAAAAAAAAAAATCGATTCCGTTGATCTGGAAGGTGTTTTGGACCAAACATTTTCACGTTCACTCCCCGCCCAATTAATGGTAACGCTCCCCTTAGATGCTACTATCCAGGCTACCGTAAGATGTTTTGCTCTCACCGAACTTAAGATTTTTTTTAAAGATTAACTTGAGGCCCTCTAAAAATTATTCTGGGCAGAAATATGCTAGATAAAAGCAATCTAAGTCGTTACCATTTTTCCGCAGATTGACGTTTTCCTCGTGAGACATATGCAGACATAAAATCCCCATTTCAAGGCTGGGTAAATGCTGCCATGGACACCTTCCCATCAACTGATGGTGGCGCTCCGCTTGATAGTCATGGGCTTGGGTAGAAGCGAAAGGGTTCTTCGCCTAAATACCCCTCAGTATACTGAAAACCTTGGACAAGCGCCTGTTGGTATGTCCAGTCGATTAGTCTATTGCAATATGTGCCTCAGTAATCTTATGATCATGCTGGCCGCCTCATGGGAGGTCCTCCATGCATTTCAGTTTATGGCAAGGGTTCATGGATAAAAAAAAAAAGTTGAGAACCTGGGGCCTAGGTTATAGTAGTCACAAATGCCAGGTCATTTACACGTGTGGGCCTACATCACGTTTGTAACTTTATAAGGTTTTAAGCAGTCACAAAACCAATTGAGAATGCGTTGTAATAATGATTTCGACAATTCGATACATAGAACATCACAACTGTGTCTTCATTTTCTTTCGTCATTATCCTCTTTAACATCGTGACCTACATATATGTAAAGTCCGAAAGTCCTACTGCTTGAATACATTGTGCTATAATGAATTCACAACAGTTCCGTTTCGTGCTCGTGAAAAGATAAAGGATACGCCTGGATTCACATAAACACACATACACCAAAAAAGCAGAATAAAACGATTTGAATTGATGTTGTGCTGTTTGAGTGACGAAGGATAGCTATAATATTTGGATTTCTGATTGAAAAGCTTTGTGAATCTGTACCAAAGTCTAAATTATGGAATATCGATATAGAAATAGACTCAATTGTTTCCACGTTACATTGATCCAAATGAAAAACTTAAAGATGAGTAACAACTTAAAGGATTATATGAGGATGCAAAACAACACTTCGTCGTGTTGCTTTTTTTTTCAAGCTAATAAAAAACTAAATAACTGAACATTTAAATCAATGCTAAATCCTAGCCGGTAGAATATTTATGGTTGCAATTTTGAACACGAGCGATCAGTTTGAATGGAATGTCCCACTCTATACGCTTGCTCTAAAGGGTTTGGTTGTGTTATATCGTCATCCTTAAAGTAAAGGCTCTTTTTTTTTTTGGAAAAAAAATTTACTGTATATTTTTATGAATGTAAAGCCGTCAGAAATTTAATTTATACTCTTGACAAATAAGAGGGAGTATTCATTTGAAATTCTATATTGCATTATGAGGGATGTGCATGGGGAAGAGAGTAGTGTCGAGTACCCTTAATGTGGAAGTCACTAATGAGGGCTGCCAGCCAGTACACAATGTATTGTTGAATGTCAATTTACATCATGACTAACAGTAAAATATCTCTTTTTTATAAAACATGTTTGCTGTTTACAATATGTTGACAATATCTGTTCATTTGTCCTTTTTTTCCGTTTAGGTAAATGAGTGGATTCTTTTTTTTTTAACCAATTATTCGAAAATACGTCGTGACCGTTTCTTTTCGAGGAATTCAACTAATACTCCTCAGTGAACTGGGCTATAACATTTCATTGAGTCATTGTGGGTTTTTATCAACTCAGAAGTACGTAAACACAGAGTATGTATCACGCAGAATGACATCACGTGACCTATGTTTAGAACTGTGAACAATACAAGTAACTCCCATCAACCCATAAATCTCTAGATATCGTATAACAATGCGTGATGAACTCGTGGGTCAAATATTCCCATAAAACGTAGAAAGCAGACAGCCGTTTCACCCCCTGAGTTTTTGAATAGATCGTAGAAGTGACAGTTCAAAATTCGATTCGTTAATAGGCTAGGCCTGCAATGGATAGCTGCAAAAGCACGTGTTATCAGGCTCCGAGACTTAGGCGCCATCAGTTTTTGTCTGGTTTCACTTGATACGAACACTGTAATTACGCCAGGTGAACATTGCTTCTTTTTTCACAGTAAACAAACAAAGCAGGTGGATCTCAACTTTGGGATACTCGTTTTTCTTTTACTATTGCGTAAAACAATATTATTTGTTCTTTAATTTCCAAAAATACCTGCTTCAATTCTGCGAACCACTTTTACAGAATTGAAACATGCAGCTACAGATTAAGAAGTACTTAACGAGATCCATGTTTAATTGACCATGTGGATCATCACAGCATGAGGTGACAAAACAACAAGTTGAACCTCACTACGATAACGAAGAGCTTACGTTGGAGGGACTCTCTCATTTTAGTGTAAGAGATACTGCATGGTTTGATCCTTTCTGTTCCTAACTTCGACGATACCTGCAAACACTGTGATAGTTAAAAACCATGAGTGATAGATCAAAAGGATCAGTATACACTGAAATACGGAACCTAGGCTAGGATACATTAAAGTGATTGCGTGTGTACTGAAAAACCAAAAAGATAAGATTATGTTTGATCTTAAGTTTTTCTTTATTTTTAAATGTACACGCGAGGTTGTACATGAACGGACTATGTATTTCAGTAAAGGAAAACGACAGTAACTGCTTTGAAAAGCAACAGGATTGGCTTAAAAACAGTAAAAAGCAGAAATCATATTTGAAAATTAACAGTTTCTACTATAAGCGCATACATAATGAATATGCAACAGTACAGGTCTCACTAGTGTATCAAAAACATACTACTCAAGTCGTCGCTCCTTGGTAGGCATCGGGAATTGTAGCATTTGGTGAAAGGAAACACTGTATTTACAAATAACCTACGAACTGGAGACAACCTTGCCCGTGGCGTCAGTGATCCAGAGTTGTAACTGAATATTCAATACTAGTATACTTCCCATTGGCTTGTTCAAAGAAGCTCACCGTTGATTTGAATGAAAAATGTCAACCACTACACTATCGTATTCTACACTTTTTGTCGTTATGTTAGAAGACTTTGAAATCATATGTCAAAATTAACCAACTGAAACCTATTTATTTTCCCAGATTGTCTGAATGGTGTAATTAAAAGCCTTACCAAACTTTTGGAAATGAAATTTCATTGTGTTACTGTTTGCCTACGCACGGAATCACTTTAACAGACAGGAAAAGTAAATAAGTAAACAAATAAACAAATAAAAAACACGAGAACGCATTCTCTTGAATAGAATTTATTTAATTCTGAACTTATCCTCAACGAGGTATAAATAATCAAAAGGAAAAACCAATCATGAAAAGTAATTTAAACCAGTCTTAATTCGATAATACGAACTGAAGGACAAAATTAATCCTCAAATGATATCATACCTGTTTATGGCTTCTCGAGAGTACGCCTCCTAACCTGACAGTACTTCTGGTTATCACATCATGTTTTATCATGCAGGAGAAGTCTTCTCGAGGCATGATCAAATACATAAAAACAAAATATAAGTCAATGATTGCGCCACCACATTTTCGATTCACAATGCAGAATGATTAACGGGTTTGTTGTATACCAGGACCTATGGAGTGCCTTGATTAAAATTTCTGCCTTTCTATTTCGTTTTTGTTTTTATGTACCTTAGACCCCATCTACCAGGTCTGGTCGTTGTTAGCTTCTTATATCACAGATTGGGCTCGCTTTCATTCGAAGTTTGAATAATAGCAGCATAGAAGGTCAAGTAATGTTTGCTTGTTAAAGAGGCATAAAGGTATCGTTGTCTGACTGACTACCAAAAAATACCTTGTTTTTCTCTCATTTGACCAAACTGACTGTTTTCTTTGTCTCGGTAACACTGAGAAAATGTCTCGCCGCCTTGTTGTCTCATTAATTCGCATAATGACGGTGTTTGTGGGGCGCAAACTACAGCTAACCATAAAGGCCAATTAACTCAATCGCGCGAGTGACCCACTCGGCGCTCCATACGGGTGAAAGAACAGACTCGACATACCAGCCGTTTTATGTGCATTATTTATTGACGGGGCTAATTTTTCTGACAACCCTAAAGATGAAATCTTGAGCAGGCAATTTTTATTTTTTATTTTTTTTTTACCTCTCCGCCGTTCACCCGAAAACAACACGGGACAGTCTCCGCAAATTTGTCATTCGGTTGTCTCGTTATTGCCCCGATGAGAATGACGACGTTTTGGCAAAATGAGCTGTTTTGGGCTTAGGTTAATGTCCGCAATACTCGGAATGGACGATGAAATTCAAGCTGGTGTACCGCGCGCCCAACTGTAAGTTATACGGTGAATGGGTTGAATTAAGAGGGTAAAATTCATATAAATTAAAGTTCTTGCGTTTTTATCGTTTTGCCTTTTTGTCTATTTTTTTTTAACAATTCCCTTATTGTAAGGTTATACTAATTATTTTCATTTGGTTGGGTTTTTGTCTTTGTTACTCTAATCTAACAGATTCAAGAGTTTCTTCAAGCAAAAAGGAAGGAGATATAACTAATTCGTTTGTCAACATTTTCAGTCACTAAAACAAATCATACCCTTTGAAACATTAGGTGAGTTTCTGATGTATGACAACTCGGTGGTGCGTTAGTGTATACAGTGAAAAATAAAAATAAAATTGTATTGCAAGAGCCGCTGTAGGGAGAGGGGGTGGGTGGGAGTTAGAGGACAGGGGATGATCTGAAGTTATCTCGACAATATAACATTTCGTACTAAACAAGAAACAACTACTTAGCAACAATTAACCCCATTCCTTATGTGTATGTATGTGTGCGTGTGCGTGTTTTCGGGTGGGTTCGAGGACCAAAACAATAGATTTTAGATCCTCTGTTAACAGTGGCGGCGCTACGAGGGGGCATGAGGGGGCATTTGCCCCTCCAGATTGTTTCCTTCCCACCCAGTTGCCCCCCCCCCCCAGTTGCTCTGACCCTTCCCAATCAGATCTTGTACTCATCCAAAATTAATTTAATCACAAAACTATGTATTGGCATTGGACTGTATAAGAACAGCTTCCGGAGAACCAAAATTGATAAATGCCTAGGCCTAATTTATGTTACACAGGCTGCCAGTTTTCATATGATGCCCGTAGCCACTTCAACAGTAGGCCAGCCTGGTCAGACCAATTTTCTCTGGAATGTTTACCGTCCAGTATAAGGGAAGGGCGGGTAGGTGGTTGTTTTCCTAAATATAGGAATGTCGTTGTTGTCCTAAATATAGGAATGGAATGGAAGTTTATGTGGCCTATGTGTGTGTGTGTGTGTGTGTGTACTCGGTGGCTACCGCGTAAATGTGAAATGGTACTCCCATAGAAAAAAGTTGGGAACCTTGGAGTATTGTCAACCGAAACAATAGATAATATAAAAATAAATAATATACCTCTCTTGGGGCTTAATTTTCCACCCAGAGATATGCTAAAACCTCAGAGCTTCCGGGTGCTTCGCCCATGGACCCCACCCTCAAGGCCTCGCGCTTCGCGCTCGGTTTCGCGCTGCCCGTGAAAATCTTTGCCCCCCCCAACATTTTCCTCTGCCCTCAGTTTGCCCCCCAAGTCTGACTTTCTGGCGCCGCCACTGCCTCTGTAGAAAATTCAATAGATTTCTCCGGTCCTCTCAAGATTAACAATAGACTTTTAGTTAAGGTTAGGGTTGAGGAAGAAAAATCAAAAGAAAGCACAATGAGGTCCTCGCAATGAATGGAAAACAAAGCTCTGTGTGTGTGTGTGTTTGTTATGATGGCAGCTTCAGCTTCTTTTACATCTTTACTCACAAAATCAGTCGCTGTGCCCCCTTTCCCTCCAATACCGCACCCTACCCACTCCTCACCACCTTCCCCCTCCTCACCACCACATAGGTCCCACTGACAAAATGAATTCAGATTTATTTATTGCCGATAATGAAATCAAATGTTTGCTCGTTAATCACAAAAATATCGAATTAACTGATTTATCTACCTCAATTATAGCAGTTCCATTCGTTTTGCTCGACCATTCTTGTTCGAAACAAGCTGACAATAGCCGTCTACCCCCTTTTCTTCCCCCCTTTTTTTTTTTTTTCCAAACGAAGTGTATCTGTAATAATGGACTTCGACGTAACTGAAGTTAGCAAACCGAAACAACCCCATCTTCGACCCCCTTTGCAAGGCGCATCAAATTGAAGTCAGATGTACATATGATCCATCGGATCAAGACCGTCTCTTTACGTTGTTTGTGCATTGACCTAAAAACCCAATACATCAAGTTTACAGGCTTTACTTACATCATAAAAACGAAAAGGACTTTTGTGTTAGTTGGAATGACGATAACGGAGAAACATTTAGGCTATACCTGAATATGAGCTGGCCCCTTCCTTCGAGGGACAACGAACCGATAATAAATAATAGTCATCGAATGGTGACCAAACACAGTGAACGAGTCATGTTATTCACAAGTTCAGTCAATTGTAAATTTGCTGAAGTGTGCCTTACAATAAAAAATAAAAACATGAGAAACACTGAAATGGAATACAAGAGGCTCAGTTAACAGTGTAAAAAGTGAGGGGGCTGCTGAAAGTACGAAACTACTTTTGGTCTTTCTTTCTCCTAAAAATGGTCACTAAGTTGGCATTATCTAACATTTAAGAAGAAATGAATAGACGGTAACACTCATAAAATCACTTACATTTAAAAAGAAATACATGTATCCCTCCAGTGACAAGAACAATGATGTCATATATCAGATATTTCCAACCTTCTCTCTGTTTTATTGCAATCAACACCTATAACAACATCAACACAGTAGCGGTGATCCATTTAGGCCTACATGGCGTATATGACTTCGATGAAATTGTATCCTGTTTTACAAGACAGAAATACTGTTAGCAAAGTGCCTATCCTCTTGAAAAAAAAAGAAGAGAAAGCCTACATGTGGCGCAATTTGTATAAAAGTGAAAAAAGTCGCGATACTAGGGTTTTTCTTAAGAAAGAAAATCAAATAGCAGATCTGCTTCATGGATAGAAACTGACTTTTGTATAGTCCACATACTGCACATGACGAAACATTTCAAACTCGGAGACATATTGTTCATATGTACCTTCAAGCAACAAACCCTTCACCTATAGAGGGATTTCAAATGACGTCACTTTCCTGGGACTGCAGGGCACTGAATGACAAAACACACCCAGCATGGCATAAGACTATGTAGGCCTATTTACAGTACACGCACACCCGTGGGTACGCTTGCCCTTCCAAACCCAAATGGATGCGAGATTGTGTGACGTAGTGAAACCCTTCTTCATCTATTTTTTTCCTACCATCCAACTTCCAATAAATTCTTCACTTGTATTCCGACCTATATACAACAGCCGTATGAAGATATCGGTTTAAGGACAGACATATTTCTTACATCACTTTAGTGCTTGAAAATTTGGAAACATTAATCACCGATAACAGACAACTACTACTGACAGTTGCCTAAACGGCGGCCCTTGAAATCACAACCTGAAAGTTCGATTGGACTTTTTCGTTAAACATTACACCAAAACCAATTCCCCTTTCTGTCATAACATGCGTAACAAATGTATTCATAATATGCATTTAGCAAGATAAATTCAGAAAGTCTTGTTTTATTATTTTCCCCCCTTTTTCATACTTCTTTATGTTTTGTTCGAGTTACTCTTATAGAAAGAGAAAGGGGGGGGGGGTGGAAAGTATCTCGTTGGAGGCCTACAAACCCTCTTTTCCGCTTTTCATGCAAACTTGAAATTCTTGAGGGAATTGTGAAAATAAAATCATGAAAAAGACAAGAGAGAATATTCTAGAAATGAGCTTTTCCTCAATTTCTCTGGGTACATGTCTTGTTTTACATTTTGACAATACTATTATTTCACTTCTTCATTTATTTTTTTTTCCATGAATGAATACAAACTGACGTTTAATATGGTCGAGACTATTCATTCAGAGACCACATTTCAGTCAAAATGTCTTATGACTTGACGAAATTTTACACGAGATTGAATCGCTGAGACTATCTGTCTAATTACTGGAGTTATTAGGAGCATCTGTGTCAATACGTTTGGCATTGGCCTATTCGTTAGAAATCGACGTCACTGGTCACCGGCATTGTGTCCTACATTTAGCCTACATGTAATTTCTGCGGGCAAAAGCACACAATCCCTTACATTACTGTACATAGTTACCATGCATGTAAACCTATTGCAAAGTGGCAGGGGCTAAAGTGTGTAAATTGTTTTAAAAATCTATAAGAAACAATATATGTATATATATATCCGCCCCCCCCCCGTTATAATATAGGCCTATCGTGTGTAGCTGCCCCCCCCCCGTTTGGATGCACGGTGTTAGCGTATATAATTAAAACGTCTCTCAAGTATACCTAATAGTAAAATTACAAGGTTACAGGGTGCACCAGTATCATTAGTACCGGTATTGTGGTAAGTGCGACGATTCACTTTTATTATGCTCACACATAGTGGTATATTCATTTGACAAGCAGGAATAAATTCGATATGCTACTTTGATTTGTGCAGAAAAAAATCCAACTTTTTAATCAACCACTTTAAATGTAGTCCCAAAAATTGCCATCACGTTAAAACGACATCAAGAAGTTCACAGGCAAAGTATGAAATAGCTGCCGTAGCTCGTTTTTCCATTTTTTAAAGCCTTTGAGACTAGTTTACCACGTCATCTTGCTTATCAAGTGATTGAACATCAAATACACGTGCATAAATAAAAAAATTTTAGATAAACAAAGGGATAAAGTGATAGATAATAAAAAAAAACACGCGATTTGACCGATATGTAAAAGAAAAAGAATAACAATAATAATAATAATAGTAATAATGACTTCGATGATATGACGAATATCGCTCCTAAATCATCCTTTGAGAATCATCCCCAAAGCTCCTGCGAGAATTCCGTTCAAAGTATGCCGATGAACCCCGTCTACGAACGTGACTCCGGCACCGCCGATCTTACGACTGCCAGCAGATACGGCAAGACAGCGAGCGAGCGAATGCAGGGTCAAATGACTTGTTTTGAACTGAAGGAAATAGAGAAACTGTAACCAATAAATTTCAATAATATTCGCTATGTACTACCTTTTTTTCTCAGATTTTAATCCACTATGAAGTGGACGCCGATTAAGCCAATTTGGGAAACGAGAGACTTACCTTGACAAAAAAGTTGAATGTGACACTACAGGCACTTAATTGTAATATGAATGGGTTAAAAATTTAAATACAAAAGGTATGAATTCTTGTGGACATGACTATTACAATTCCAAAAGCGATGCTGAGGGAAAATCTGAATTCTTTTACATGTATGCATGTTTTCTTTGGATCGGAATTTTGCAATTCAAGTCATAAAGAACATGCAGTGAACAATCCGCACAATAAAGCTAAATCTTTACAATAATTTTTTTTCTTTCTCTCTCTGCCGAGATCATGGGTCGGGAGATAATCACACTCACACACGCAGAGACACCCACACACGCGCGCGCGCACGCAAGCACAACGCACTCAATAGTTAGATTACGTCACGAGAAGAAAAACCATCGAAATCCTATACTTTAGCTAGAAGTATTATTGCACAATTGAGAAAAAAAATGACCGACACTGGAGGGCCACGTGTGCGGTAATGTTATCTTACGCTGAGTATAATAAGTTTGTGCATCCTATTTATATTTACTGCTTATCTAGATGTACAAAAGAGTATAATTTTACCTCAGCCGTACCAATAAGGAGTAATTACAAGACACCACAAATTTTCTGCATTTAAGGAGCAAATCACTGAACTGTTATTCTGCTGCAACTGATGAAATGTCTCAGTTAGTTGCACAGTACTGTACAGTGTATGTTGCACGATGTGAGAGTCGTTTGTTCGAGCTATTGCTGGTGCTATTATAAAGCGCTTACATATGAAACTATTACACCTACCATGCTAAGTCGTTCCCGTGGCACGTGACCCTCCATGCAGTGGACAGTTTGGCGCCATTTTGTCCATTGGCTCACTACTTCCAGCTATAAGGATTCCGATTTCTATGAGAAAATCATATGAATAACATAATAGGTAGTTCTATTAAATCTAATCAATTATTACCCTACTTATAAAATGATGAGTTTAGTTTCAAAACAAAAGAAAGAAAAATTATTTGTAAATAATATTCCGACCCAATGCTACACTGTATGATTTTTCTGCAGAGACTATGAGTATGTGAAACTACGGTAACTCATGACAAGTAGTTGGCACTCTGTGCTCTGTCCGAGCCAGAAAACTGTCTCCATCCTTAGAACAAATTTTCAACATTTCTTTTACCCTTTAAAGTGAGGCAAACATTTCAGGGGAGTTTGAATTTAACCTGAATTTTCTGTTATGTGAGAGAATTTTTCATCCTTTGAACCTTTATAACCAGAAAACTAATGGGAGTCATAACGGGATGCATATTTTTTTTTCTTTCTTCACAGAAAGCGATTCAGTGAAGTTATTGTCAAAAAAAAAACTGAACCTACTCTAAATGTTTCCCCTTCCCTTCCAAAAATAGGCTGGATGTCTAAAGCCCTCTTCATTTAAGGTCGGGAGGGACTACAAAATATTCATCTTAGCGTTACGTCGGAACGTAGTCCCGGTGTTGAGATAAGGATCCTCCATATGCCCTGAAAAGTTGAAGGAGCCAGGAGTTTACGTGACGTCACGTGAGTGGTACTACCCGGACGTGGAAGGGGACTCAAGCATTAGGCGCAGACATAGCTGAGGTCTTTTACACACGCACCCCACTATCCAGAGAAAATATTAAGACAAAGCATAAGTGAAGAGACGTCCACAAAGTGTGTGCTTGCCCCTCAAAAACAAAAAAAGACAGGCAATCGCGTCACTCATCAGAATGAACCTATAGACGCGCACTTGACTGTTGGGGGTTTCGGCGTTTTAACAGGTTTCACGGGTGTAATTAAAACTACAAGTGCGCCATCTTTTTGTCAGCCCCGTATTCTCTGTGTTGCACTGATTTCTCTCTCTCTCTCTCTCATATTTGTGTAATTGGTGTATCTATGAAGATATATATAGTTAACATCCTATGGGTCTACATGTCACCCCGTGCGACAAGAGAAGATAGTCGAATGCTTTTTTTTTCTAAGACTGACCCCGGGCGGCAATTTTCAAACACAAAATTCAAAAAACATAAACAAATAATAGATAAACTAGGAAAACGGGGGGGGGGGGGGGGCTAGCAGCAAAGACAGTGCGAGCTACTTTCAAAGAACCCACCTCGGCCAATGACATCATCGCATTTTTACTTTACATTTTTTTTTTTACTTTACATTTTTTTTTTACTTGCGCTATAAATACACTGCTTATAGCTTTTCGTCCTTTCCCTTTTTCTTCTTTTTTTTTCTCCCTCCTTAATACGCTGAGGACAGAGAGCTGTGTTAGGGGCAAAGGTCTTTGGCCGTGCGAATGTTGGGTTAGAGAGCTGTGTTGTTCAACCAGCTGAGTTAAGTTGTCAACGAGTCGCTCCAGTTGTCCTTTATTACGGAGCTGAGCGCTCAGGGCTATCCAAGCATAGCGTAACAGACCACTGTGCCTCCGCTACACAGGTTCAAAAACATACAGAAAACGTGTAAAATAAATATAGATTACTCCGAACTGACGTCCGTAACATAGAAGAGCAACACATTCACGGGAATACGTTAACGTATCTCGTTTCTTTTACGCAGTATGCATTCTATTCTGCTTTCTTGATTCTCTAGTTTCCCTTTCGTTTCCTAAAATTTCAACAAAGTTGTCCTATAACTGTTTTAATTCCTGCAGGTAGTCCTATACAATTTCCAACGGTAGAAAAATGACAAAAGAAGCGAAAATAGCCTTGGAAGCTTTCTCGACCACACGACTGGGATCTTCTTGCTTTTATATTTTCTCTTTTCTTACACGTTTTTTTTTTGCGGCCTTCCGCAATTGAAATAGTCACTTGGAGCTGGAATGTGATTCGAAAATTTGTCAGTTAAAGTCAAATTCGAAGGACGACGTTGACATAGCCATACAAAAACATTGCTTAAGTCCTCATTTTTGCATAAATGAATATTCATACCCATTCCCATTGGTCTCTTTGCTTTCGAGGAACGGTGATTGACTGTTACGCTTTCTTAAGGAGTTTGAATTTTTGTAGGGCCAACAAAAATATCGAGCAGGTGTCATATTCAAATATCTGGAAGATGGGTGCAAAGCTCTGTTTCAAGTTTTGTGACAGGTGATCTTTTTCCCCCTCAGTACATTCTCTTCTCTGAAACACTGACGAACAATAAAAGTAGATGACTAGGCGATTAAAATCCCAACTCATATTCCATCTTTAAAGGGGTAATCACGTTTTGGGTTCAGGGACTCAGCATTTAATCTTCGAGTGCATCTTGCTATACGTTAGACATGTAAGTCATGAATACAAAATAAAGAAAAATACAGTGATGCCTTGTAAATTACCAGCAACGTCATTATATCCATAATATTTCAGACTACTTCTTCCTTCTCTCTTCAGATGGAGTCAACAACAAGTGTTGTTTAATTAGGAAAGTAGAAACGGAATTATCGTTGAAAAAAAAGACAACTTAAGGGTACAGCAGTTGAGTAAATGTGTTCTTGTTCGACGAAGCTCTGTGTATGTATAACTGTACATTGTCCTGTGTGTGCAGATGGGAGTGTTGATGGTCACGTGGTGTTACTTGTCTTTCTGTCGAGGATTTTATCCGATTTTTTAGTTTTAGAAGTAGAAAATGTCATTTCATATCAGATTCTGAAGGCGTTAAGTGAAGAAGTAAACGGAAATGATTTCCATTCTTCTGAAAGATAACAATATGACGTAAGACAAAGGATGGTTTTACTTCACCCTGGTTCAAGTACATTATCGAGATCACGTTTTTTTTTTCTTTTTTTTTTTCTTTTTTTTCGTTTCTTTTCTGTACACCGATAGTTCCGTCTAACAAGCTCCGTAATGCCCATAGTCTGACACAAAAGCACACCTTCCGTTACCGAACCGCTTTTGTCCTCACTCTTTTATCTTTAACAATAAGGTCGTGGAACCATCTCCAAAATATTCTCCTAGTTCATCCCATCATGTATACAAATAGGAAAATGACCCCCCCCCCGAACCATTGGCAGCCCGTCATCCCAGAGATATGACCGTCCGTTCACAAATCGCGCTTTTTCCTTTTCATTTCTTTTCTTAAATGATCACCTGATCTGCAAATATCGTTAGTGTGGTCGTTTCACGTAGCCCGAACACACCGTGACGTCGGCAAGCTTTTGTCTGGTCAAATGAAGGCCGGGGTAAGATTTCCTTTCGTGGATTTTCAGATCGGAAATGCCCCGGGCGACCTCTTTTGGATGTTGAGTTTGCATTTCCTCCATACATCATACCTTTCAATCAAAACGGCTTTATACATGGAATAACAGTAACTATCAAGTTCAAAGAATTCGTATTTTTAGACATTTTTTTTTTCTTTCTTTTTGGTTTGTCGTAAAACGAGGTGTTGCTCCTTACTGCAAATTGACGCTTATGAAAAGGGAGAACTTGTACAGCGTTGCCAAATTGGGCAATGGAGTGGTAAACTTGTCCCTCCCCTCCCCCACTTCCAAAGACCCCATCCCAACCTCACCACTATGACATTCGTGCGTAATGTGAAGTATACGTGCCTTCAAAATTCATACGGTAAAACAGGCACCGCGACTGTGCCAACGACAGATAGGGCTATTAGCTCGCCCATTAACGGTATTATCAAGTTTGGAACCCCATAGTTCAATCAATTGATACACATACTTTGCCCAGGAGCTTATATGCCAATAGCATTAACGCTTATGGCATGGTCATTGGAACTTTTCTTTTAACTATCTCACATATATGTTTTTTGATCTCTAATGCTTGGCAGAAATCTGGCGTTCAAAAAGTTGTCCTTGTTTCCCTCTGAAGTTCAACTTTTAACACCGTGGACACATGAATATTTTATTCTCGACTTCGTTGGTAATTAAACTTAGGTCTTAGGGTTTTATGAAGTCCGGTGTGCATGAACTGTGAAAGTGAAGTTAATTATTCGTAGAGCTGGCAGTACAAGAAGTTGCTATCCATAACAAGGGAGGTAACTTCAGACCAATCAGCAGTCAAAATTCCCCATACGTTGCCTAATTTGCTCTTGCCTTTTTTATGATGATGATGATGATGATGATGATGATGATGATGATGATGATGATGATGATGATGATGATGATGATGATGATGATGATGATGATGATGATGATGGTGATGATGATGATGATGATGATGATGGTGATGATGATGATGATAATACTGATGATGATGATCATGATGGTGATAATGATGATGGTGGTGATGATGATGATGATAATGATGATGACTATTATTATTATGATTATGATCACTATTCATATTATTTTGGCCCAATCTTTTATACAAGAGGGTAGACGTTTCCGACAATAACCAAGTGTAATAACCAACCACTAGTTGCAATTCTCTGTACGGATGTCGCAAATCTTTGTTACTTTAACTGTTGGATGAATCATAATCGGCCATCCCTCCAAGGTAAAACACATCTTTGGGTCAATGAACTGTTAGTAATTACTAGGCAAACATCAATTACATATTGCGTTTTCATATTTTCACTCTGCTGCCAGCGTCTGTCGCTTTCGAATCAAGTCTGCTGTAACTGCACTGAGGGATAAGCAATTGAATTCGCAAAGAAAAAAAGTAAAATAAAAAAATACATATAGCTACGAATTCCGTCAATAACTTATAGAAGTAGCGCTTTCCAATATAACTAAAATTTCCAATGAATTGTGAAAAGCTGTAGAAAAAGTGTATACAACCTTACCTATATGGAATGGATTTTTAAATGTGCGTCACAAATAAACATACCCAATTAGGCATATATAGCGGCCAAAGTGTGTTGTAAAGTCATCTTGACGTTATCGGTATAGTTATAGGTTCACATAGTGTTCGCTTGCATAGGATAATGCCCTACCATAAGTTGAGTGGAATTATGCCCGACCATACCACCCTTCCCCTCCCTAGGGTGGGAGATTCCCCTCCCTAGGGTGGGGAGGGTGCTATGGTCAAATATGACATCATCTCTGGAACTAGTACTACCATCAGTCTATGTTTGTAGACCTTCCAATGAGCACCGGGATAGAAATTTGAACAGCCAATGGTAGGTTGCGCACCAAATAAAGACAACGATGCTGGGATAAGAACTGGTAAGGGATAGGGTGGAGGAAACAATAGAAAACAATAGAAACGTTTGCTGGTCGACTGCTGATAAAAGGTAGTTATAAGGATTGTAAGTCATACACATGACATAACAGTCAGTCAAATTTTATTTCATCAGAGCGGAAGAAGTATGTTGAACCGCCATTTGTTAACAAAATCCTCCACTTTTTCTTTCAGTTGTTAAACAGGCATCCCTCCTGTTTTACGTTTCCAATTTGTTTCTCCTTCTGATTCTCTCTTTTTTGTATGAATTTCCTTTTTGCGTCTAATCGGGTCCTTTCTTAAGTTTTTTAAGTTTCACAGTTAATTAATCTATCGGCATATCATATTTTTTGCCCTCTTTTTCCTTCTCCTTTTTTTTTTTTTTTTGCTTAAAAGTTTCCTTCCCCTGCTAGGCCATAAATAGCGAAGTACAAGGTGAATCCAGTAAACTTTGCTGAGGGCTGTTTGACCAAGCTTCCACGGACAAATATTATAAAAGGTCTATCGATCCGCTGGGTGCTTGGGATACTTAGATTGGTGCGCCCATCTCTCGTGGAACTCGTTCGACCAATGTTTATTTACAATTTTTTTTTTCTCATCTCCATGTTGATTTAGTTTCGTAGATTTTAAGTGGCTGTATCCTCGCAGTTTCTTATTATCTGTCCTGCAACATTCTCTTTACTTTTATTCAGAATAGTAGACGCCCAAAAGAGGTAGAAAGAAAGCGAGGAATAAAAAAGGGGAAAAAAGACCAGGAATATAGAAGGAGATTCCCTCGGGCAGTTCAAGAGAGGATGAAATTCAGTTTGACTTGTTAGATTTTGTGTCAGTGTAGAAAGTTTTCAAGTGAGAAAAATGGTTTAGCTGGCAAGGCCGAAATACAAACAAGGCAACAGATGAGGCCAGAGAGGGAGGAGAAATGCAGAGAAAGAAGGAGATTGAGAGAATTGGAGGGAGAGAGAGAGAAAGAGAGGGGGAAGGGGGGGGGGCAAGAAATGAGAAAACTAAAAGAATCTATGCGGAGATGGTTTGGCAACAAATTAAAAAAGGGATGAACTTAAGACTTTCAGGAAAGTTTCAAACCAACCCCTATGTGGATGAATAGAGTGTTGCAATATAACTTATTAAAGATTACACATACATGATTACAATAAGCGAGAATTTCAACAATTATTTCTCGGTAATAAACTGTAGTTCTTATACATACATGATGGGGTGGACGATGTGCTAGATAAAGCACTTCCTTCCCTGGGGAAGGGAGTGTGTGTGTGGGGGGGGGGGTTCAATTGGCACTCAGTCCGCACGTCAGTAAATGGAGACATGCCGGCATTAAGTACATTGATTTGATGGATTGACGTATACCACCGGAGCATAAAGGCATGGTAGCGCCTACAAAGATTGGAGAAAATATGTCAGTAAAGCCACGCAATGTACACTAACCGACCTCGAACTGAAGGGAATTCGAGTAACCGAGCTTCAGTTTGAGACTGATTGTAATAAACATAATATAAAACAGGCCAAAGTGAGAAACTATAAATGAAAATGAATAAAAAGAAAAGCCTACCTTGCTGGCAGGTACACGATGTACAAGAGATGATGTGTGTTCATGCGTTACAAGCATGTTCTTTAATTGGCGACTGCATATAATTTAGGTTGTGCTATGTAAACTTAGGCACGGTATGCATGTATCATCGTGTAGGTATTATTTCTTTAATGTGATGATTACTAAACGGTATGCGTTTTACTTGAGTAAACTGATTTTGTCACGCTTTATTTTAATCGGTTAGCTACACCGTCACCCAGTTGTTGTAATGCCCATATTTGTAGGGCTCACTTACCTTTTCAGGTGGCCAAAAAGTTCTGAGAAAAATCTGGGACATATCCAAGATACACCTTTTTGCATAATGTATACGTTAAAGTCGAACCTAAGAGGGAGGGAAAATGCGTACCTGTGTGTGTGTGTGTGCGTGCGTGTGTGTGGGGGAAGGGGGGGGGGGCTGTGAGGACGTGGGTTATGTACTGTTGCACACTAACAACTTGCGTGACTTGTCATCTCACTGACGTCAAGATATATAGTCAACGGATAGTTTTGCATCTGAACACTTGTGACAGAATTCAAGATTAGTCCCCCATTTAGGCATATTTTCATGTTCAGCACAGACTATTTAATACAAAATTCTCCATTGACCCTTTTTCTGTGATTAACTTATTACGTTTACAAGTAGTGAAAACACACACCCGAAAAAATACATTGGAACGCTTGCCAGAAGAGCGATACCTCGAAAGGTTGTTTTGTTTTTGTACCAGAAATCTTTCTTCGAATCCCGGACTTTTTAGTGGACACGGGAGATCGTACACAAAAGTGTTAAAATAGGGGAAGTATCACCTGAACTTCTGGGTCACCTTAATGCAGCTTATGAAATTACAGCTCAAATTTACTGCAAGTTAGGCCTATACTTTTTTCCTCAAATGAAATATATACACAAACAGTGGGTCCTTTGAGAGAAATAAAGAAAAAAAAGTTCTGCGGTGCTCCCTTGCTATTGCATATAGTACTAGATTGTTTCTGCAAATCACACTGAACATAATCTAATCCGTTTAGAAAAAAAACCACCAGTGCCATACTTCACAGTATTACAGGTTGTACGGTGTCATATTTAAATTTACGATAGAAGGCCAAAGCTCACACCGTTGAATATGCTATGACTTGCGTATGCATTACAAGTGTGATCAAACAATTCATCACACGCATGCGCACAATCATAAACAGCAAAGTCTGAAATATAATTTTCCCCCACCCTATATCGGGTAACTTTGCTTTCTATTTTACTTTTCCAAAAGGTTATCCATCATCAGAAACGGAGAGATATTTTTCTGCTGTCACGAAAAGGTCGACCACTTCGACCTTTTATCAATAAAAAGCTCAAATAGATATCGATTGATTAGGGTATCAAGGGAATGTCCCGTTTCACCTTAAGGTAAAAAGGAAAAAAAAATATATATAACACAGAACGGGGAAAAGGGAGGGCCCTGAGTCATAATTTCCGTTTGCAAAAATTTTTTTTGCCAGTTATCAGGAACGGGATAAAAACACAATTCACTCAGTCAGTAATTATATAACAATCCCATGAGACTTTATATTCGGTTTGCTTTTCCCCTTTTTCCTTAATTGAAATCTTAGGTTTTGTTCTTTATCGTTTGGCTTTCTATATCCCTGTTCTTCTTCTTCATCTCTCTCTCTCTCCCTCTCATTCTCTCTTCTGTGTCCCCCCCAAAAATGTTTTTTTTCTTTTCATGAATTTTATAAAAAGGCGTGCAGCATATTGCATAACGGCAGATTATGTATGAAGTAGCATGGCCAAGTCTTTATGTAAAATGCATGTAAACCTCTCATATACAGTAAAAGCCACTACAGAAATGTTTAAATACAGGGTTTTGTCTTTCCTTATTTCTCTCCCCATCCTTCCTCTTCTTGTGTTGTTTTTGTTTTTCTTGTTAATGGTAGTGGATCATTTAAAACAATATTGATATATATAGTGAGGTCAATGGCCACGTAGTGAGTGTGAATGGAGAAACGGAGTAGGAAATTAAAGAATTCTGTTTTTTTTTCACTTCAATTCGACACGAATATCTTGTTCATAACTCAAGATATTAAGTGTTTGAGGGAAGACTGATCTGGTCAAGATCGATTTGCCAACCAGGTTACAAAAAAGTCCTGAAACACCGGCAAAATTACCGCTAAATGTCTTTGATTTTCTTTGAAATTAAAGAGGGTATGCGACTCAAAAAAGTGACATCAAGGAAAAAATAAGATCTGAAATTATTGTGAAAATAAAGGCAACAATTCCTAAATTACGGTATCATTATGTTGAAATTATTTTGACATGCAGGGGATGTTCAATTACCTTTGGCCATGTTTTGACGTCATAGATTTCGATTCAGCTCATAATGCAATACAAGGGTGTGAAAGAGGAAATTATTTAGAAATTCATAGCAACGTTCGCAGTTTTCACAAACAAAGAGAGCAAATGTCCCATATTCCGTATTGGCAAAATCTGTTAAGTTAGGCTTGGTTATTCGATAACATCATGCTCTACCGCCCCCCCCCCGTTCCCCTTCCCGTTAAAGTCACATAGCAACTTAGGGCATTTAGAATATACACCAACATGACATACAGAAAAAATAGCTTTAATCATTGTTTAACCATTCAATCTTATCAACAAGTTTCATCTCCTCAAAACATTGTGCATGTGATAAGTAACGGAACATGCATCATTTGAATTTTGGAAAGTTTAGGTGAAAAGTTATTGCTGAGCAAACTAATAACTGGATTTCTATCTTTAAGAAACCTATTTCTTTAAAAAGAAGGCCACTACCCTGTCCTATATTGAATGACCTATCATCCTATGTTGCAAACATTGATTTTCAAAATATGATTGTTTTCTGTGAGACAAACGCATAATTTCCCTTAAAAGTCCATTTTTACCAGAGAATTTAATAACTGCGTGTTGTAAATAGACCCGTTCGGAGTTACACCTTCCCACATTTCAGAATCGTACGTAGTTCCACTGCAAAAGTACTGTCGTATTAAAGTTCTTTTCTCGTTTTGTTTCTTACAATTATGTGTGTGTGGGTAAGATGTTCAAACCTCATACGACTCATGATTTTCACTTTTTTCGATATTAAGAGTTGTTATGCTCGACTTTCTTTTCATTGCCGACTTTCTTCTTTCTCTCTCTCTTTATTTCCCTCTTTTTTCTTCTTTTCTTTTCTTTTGCTTTTCTCGAAACATTTTCTAAGTGCTTCAATTTAACGGCCGACTGAGCTCGTCCATTTCGTCTTTTTGGATTTTTTTTTCGTAAGGTTCATGTCAAAGAGCTTGCTTGCGACCCTCTTTTCAATTAACATCGCTTGGAACAAGACGATGAGGATAAGAAGAAGAAGAACAACAACAACAAAATGAAAGAGATAAAGAATGAGAGACATATGGACGCGCTTTTCTATGTCGGGTGACTTGTCAATCACAACAAACCACTCATGTAACAAGTCAACAACTTTACCAATCGACAACACATTTTACATCCATGCATGTGTAGAGTTGTATATATACCTCGATTTACCGCCTTATGTTCGGCATTACAACGTTTGTGCATGGGAGTGAAAATAATGTAAATAGCCTACACCTTTGACGAATACATTTGCCTATAGGTTAGGCGATACACAGTGATATGACTGAAAATGTTGTCTTACTTGTCGTTATACTGTTGAAAACCTTGAAAACAAAGGAACCACAAAGACCTGTAGGCTTTGTATGCACAGGGACATGTACATGGACCTCAACAGTTTTAACGGGGTCAAAAGGTTCAGATGATGTATACATACATACATACATACATACATACATACATACATACATACATACATACATACATACATACATACATAACATACATACAACATAATACTACATACATACATACATACACATACATACATACATACATACATACTACATACATACTACATACATACATACTCATACATACATAATCATACAACATACATACATACAATACATACATATCTGCATGCTCACATGGCAGCATACAAATATATACATACATCATACCTACCTACTACATACATACATACATACAACATACATAAATCCTACAACTACTAATACATACATATCATACATACATACATACATACATACAACATACCAATACATACATACATACATATACATACATAATATATATATATATATATATATATATATATATATATATATATATATATATATAACGAAGAAAACAACGAAGAAAGTACATTGACTCGTAATAGCCTATGGTCGTCTGAGTCCCGTCTTCTTTGGATGAACTAATTTTCTTAAATGATTTCTCCTTACTATTCTTATTAATTGAGTTAATATACCGATTAATTGATAGCGAGATGAAATCGTTGAGTATAAAAGATCATAGTTTTTTGGTCGTGACGTCACTTCCTGTAGAACCTATCCGTAGACCTATACTCACTTATACAAAGATCGAATACTTGGTGTGCTCTTTCTTTACCTTTTTTGCATTCAAAATGTTTAGATACTTTTCAGGGACTACAGAAGTCTATTTCGATAACGGTGTACAAGTTTATGCTTATTTGCAGCACAAATTTACAAACAAAAAAACTGATATCAAAGCAATTCTCATAATGTCAATCGAAATATTATCTTTCAATTTTGCGACGTGACTTCTCCTTCATTTTAAATCTTTTCAGGTGGGTTAATCTGGTTTACGATTATTAGCCTATCATAAACTGCAGTGTGTGCGTCCAGCTTGTATCATTCCTTATATGAATCAAAGAGATATATTTCACACGTAAGGTATACATAATGTGTGTTTTCTGCAATGTTTGTCATGACTTAAACTCATTTTTACCCCTCCTTGGCTTTCTCTCTCACCTTTTTTTCATATTATTTTTTTTTTTGTCACATATAACAAATTTGTCACATCATTCTGTCATGTGTATTGACGCACTTCTATTTTTGGAGTGTGCGTACTTGACTTGAAGGGTTTGGAGTTGATTTGCCAGCGTGCACCCTCTTGAAATGAAGTCGTTTTGCACGTGGCGAAAAAAAAAGCCAAATAAAGACACGGAGAGAAAAAATAAAGTTCTACTACTTGGAACAAGAAAATATGGCGGAAAAGTTTTCCTCGCGCTGGCTTTTTGTTGATCGGTTTGCGATGGGGTGGATCGCAAGGGTCCCTTCAGGAGAAGGAGGAGTACGGCCTCGTCGCCTTCAAGAACATTTTGAAGAGCATCGCTACATTGGCGAGAAAAAAGCCGTGATCCAACGGACATTAGTAACCTAGTCAGCAGTTTAAAGGAAACTTAAACAAATTCGTTGTCATTGGTAGACACGATATGTCACCGAAAATGCAAAATATTTTAATGTAGGAATGGAAAAGTCAAAGTAAACCCATACGTTGATTTCCCACGACGCACCCGCTTAACCCTCGAAACGTTATTCCCCTGGCAACCGTGGTGCTCACGTGAGCGGCTACTGATACTAGTAGTCTCCCATTTCAGTCGTTTCGAGGATGACACAAAATGTTCTTTACGTGGAATATCGACGATTCCGCTACCCTTTAAAAAGGGCCGACGAGTCGATAAAGTGATCATCTCCTCTCCAAGCTGTACCATCTTTTTTAAGCTATGCACCATCTCCCTAAGACACACCATCTGCTGTTGGAGGAAGTTCAAGAGACGGTACATAATAACTACACCATGATACACCAATGAGTCCCTTTACTTTAAAATAGTCGGTCAAATATTGTGCAGCCAATTAAACAGGAAAATAGCAACATAGTACCGGATTACATAAATAAATACTGAGACCATCCAAATCAGGGAACAGTGCATGGATGGCATATAATGACATACAAAGAAAATAATTAAAATTGTTCGTCAGACCATTTCAGGCTCACCAATAAATATATCTGCTTCTTCTACTCAAATCATTACGCATAAGTAAATGCATCATTTGAATTTTTGACAGTTTGCCCAGGTGAACACATTATTCAACTAATAACTAATTTCTATCACTGAGAAACTTCACATTTCTTAAAAAAAGGGCTACCAACGTCCTTCCTTATTTTGAATAATCGATCACTCTGTGTCCATGAATATTGATTTTAAAAAATTTATGCTCTTCTGTGAAATAAACACCTTATTTCCCTTTAAGGAGATATTTAAAGGGATTTGCCACTGGAGAAAATTTCATGAAATGGACATTTCCTCTCTTTGTTGGTTAAACTCATATCTTAACAGCATGTTCGGTTAGGAAGTTATGAACTTCTAGACGGAACTCTTATTTCAAACTAGCACATTGCGAAATCGCAACATGTGACGTCACCCACGCACCATTACATGTATATCCTCTATGGGCCTATTAATTTATAATCTTTACAAACAGTTTCAAACAGTTACTCAAGACTCCCTTTATTTAACACTTATCAGTACTCTATTTCACATCAGAATTACATTTCTTGTAATTTTGTAATTGTAACTTTTTTTAGTTATTTATAGTCTTTATTTTTACCTGTAAAGCGCTCAGAAACAACATGTCTTTGGTGCTAGATAAATGTGAATTACAATATATAATAGTTATTAATCTCGACTGTCTTAAAAGAAACTTTAACAATATTTTAGAGGTGAGACATTAATTTCTATGATACATTAAGGTCAATATACCCAATCTACATTTTCACTAATGTCACATTTCAAGGTTAAATGAGACCTTCCACTTCAAAGGAGAACGAAGAATTCGTACAATATTTTACCAATGTTATCTGGCATTTTGGAAACATTGAGGCGACTGGAAATCTTTCTTGAGCAGAGAACTTTTTCGTCAAAGAACAATAGGCCTATCTTGAGTTAGGAATGCGATATTGGCATTGGAACTGCCAGTAAAATATGCCTTTAATGATCCCATTGTCTAATAGTATTGAATTTCGCAGAATTGGTACGTACATCAAATCAGATGTAAGCGGAACGGTTCGTTTTACGCAGTTTTCATCTTTTTGGAAGATAATCACTAACTTTTGTTCATAAATACGTGAAAAGAATTTTCAACTCCTATTGGCCCATTCAGTCAGTTGACCGTGCATTATCCCACAGATAAAACACGGTCAATTTTAAAGTTTACCACTGTCCAGCGTGAAAAACCGTATCTCATTAAAGATAACATGCAGATGTACGTATAATTTCATGCAACGGATTATCATTTAGGGTTTCCCTCTGCAACGTCTGAATGAAACAAACTCTTTTCTGACTCATGCAGGTCACGCGGACATAAGTTTGCCTGTAAATATGTACGTCCATTTGAAATGATGATTTTGAAGTAAGGGAAGAGATATGGACGAAAACTTGGTTCAGTGAGGTCGATATCGGCAGAGGCATAGTAACGGAGTCTTTGAGGTTCAGTCGTTCGGACTGACAGAAGAGCAATGGTAATCTACACATACAGCATCGTGATTACGACTTTGTGATTACTTATTCTGATCCCTGTTCTGATGGCCTATATCAGTGTACGGTACTTTTAAAATAACCGTTTCCTCTGTTACAAGTGATCAATGTGATAACACAACCATATTGATTGTAACAGGTAGCTATCAGGTAAAAGACTTGAAATAACGTATTAGTTGCGAAAACCATTGCATTCACCGTGTGATGTAACATGTTAAAACACATGTTTGCAAAGCCGTCAATGTTACGCAACATCGACGGGCGTGAAAAATGAAGAAACGACCAAAACGGTAAACTCCACTAAATCTCGACGAAAGAGTAAACGTGTTCAAATAGCTAAGAATGCGACTGGCCGACTGCAAGAGATGGATCAATCATACAGACAAAAAAAAACATACTCGTTAATATCAGGGCAAAGTAAACAAGCTCTCAGCCAAAGTAGGCCTATCATAGATCATAACTTTGTGACAGTTTTAAAAAAAAAGCTGTAATCGATTAATGTAGCAATCAAGCGACTAATTGTCCGATTAACCGGTTACTGAAAAGAAGATAGACAATCATCACCAAATTGAACATATTTCTAAATACATCGTTTTTTTTTTCGTTTTTTTTTTCTCGACAGCTGATCAATCACGTTTCAACCCGACACTCGAAGATTGGCGATCACAGCCAATCAGGACAATTTTATTTGTATGGATAATTACGTCAACATCGTTTTAAACTAATTAGTAACCTTTTTTTCATAGACCTGTAATGTAGAGCAAGAGAAAAAATCTGATTTTTATCAACGTGAAATGTCAACATGCAAGAATAGGTTAAAAGGGATTAACCATTTCCGATTAATCGACAAACACAACATCGTAAATATCACCCTTCATGATCACTTAATATCCTACACCTCCCAGTGCACTGGCCTGAAAATAATGAGATATTTTACATCAGATTTCCTATTTGAGAAAGAAAAAAAAAGTCAGAACTATCCATAAAATTTATGCAGAATATTTTACACGGTAAATTACGGTGTTTAATTGTCGACTTATAGGCTCTATATAGAGAAAAAGACAAAAATAGCGAGAAAGAAAAGAATAAACGGGAATAAAAAAAAAACTCCCAAGAGCATTTTGAGGTTGGCAAGCAAAGTAATGGAGAGCATCCACTGAAAAGCTTATAGTAGGCGAATGCATCCACCATCACGTCGACTTAAACCCAAATGTAATCATGACATTCTTTAAAGGCGTCCCATCACCTGTGTAAAATTATGCAGCCACACGGCCGATGGTAGAATAAGAAACGGTATGGTAAAGTAAGGGGCCATCCCCTTTACGCCTCTTTCCGCCGTTCACGACGACGCCCAGTTTTTTGCAAGGTTGTTTTTTTTTTTTTTTTTCAGTGTGTGTCGTGTCGGTTATTTAAGCAGAGGATCTTGTCGATTTAATCCGCCTGGGAATCGAACAGAAGGCAAATGTGACTTAGAAACAGCCGAATCAAAGGAGACTTTGAAAAGAAGGGCTTGTCATGAATTTATAAGCTTCCGTTCCTTTTTTTTTTCCTTTCGACGATAGTTTTTCATATGAGGGAGTTTTATTTATACGTTTTAATTGAGATTTCTTTTCGTATGGTGATATCGACCATACTATGTAATACTCAATGGATAAAGAAGAACAAATAGCAAAAAAATAAAAATAAAAAATATGGAAATTGAATGTAAATCTTAATCAATTCAATCGTTCCTCCTTAATTCATTAGTAAGTTAAATCAATCAATAATAATTTATTTTTATCGTTGTATGTAGTGTTTTTAGTTTAGGCCTAGTCTTAAACGGCAGATGTTAACTTGTTAGGCTGTCTCCTTGATCTAAGAAACAAAAGTTTGCACTGTGGGAACGAAGTCTTCCTCAGAGACTGCAAGTTGGAAAGGTCAAACCACAGTTAGTAAATCTGAAAATACCATTGTATTGAAAGAGCCTTTTTTTAAATTAGTGGAGGTATCTTACAGGCCACGTCCCAATTGTAAGTTAAACACGCAATAATTGATCCAAGGCGTAGACTGGGATGCTGGTATTGATACCCCCTAAAATGAAATTTAGGGGGACTTTTTATTTTGGAGGTGTTACAGGTATGTTTAATGGCGGGGAAGAATAAGGTTACTGGAGGGAAAAATCATCGTCATCATCATTGTAGTCATCAACATCACCAACGACATCATCATCCTGATCTTTAATTATCAACATCATCATCAACAACGTCATCACATCATCATAATCAACATCGATACCACCACCATCATCATCACCATCATATCATCATCAAAAACGTCATCATCATCATCATCATCATCAACATCGCTATCATTATCAACAACATTATTTCTATCATTTAAAACGTCATCACTTCATCAACATCATCATTATCATCAACACCGTCATCATCAGTATCGTCATCATCACCGTATCATCATTATCACCATCATCATCACCATAACCATTATCATCAACATTATCATCATATTAACAACTGTATCATTATCATTAACAAGCTCATCACTTCATCACCATCGTCAACAATAATATCACCAACAACATTATCAACAACCACATCGCCATCATTTTCAACATCGTCATCAGCATCATCAACATCATCTTTTGATTGTTATCAATGATCGGTGGCATTTGGTAGGTCTAATCCTAGAAGGTCATTCACCTTTCTTCATGCTCCCTCATCCTGCTCCCTTACCTTCCTCATTCACTCTCCCCTGCTCTGCTCCCTTACATCCCTCCCTTCCTTCCCCTCCCCCTCCTCACCCCCCTCCTCACCCCCTCCTCACCCCCCCTGCACAAAATTAAAGCGATCTACTTTAAACACTGCGTCACGTTTCTCTAGACCCACAAAGAGCAGTTTGTCACCAATTGAAAATGCTTACCTGTATTTCGTAGCAGTAAATCTTTCAAGGTTTTTTTTTTTATCGCTGTCGTCAACGGTGGGAAATTGACTCTGGGAAATTCATAGGTGTAGCGCCATCTCTGTGGCGCATTAACCGATGAGACAACCACTTTCGTGAAAGTTTGTATCAGTACCGTTTGGGCTGATATTAGATATAAATTCTTGAATACTTACCGTGAAATCAATATAAGTTGCCTTACTTACATATCTTCAGCATTTCTTTTTCTATACTATATTCTCTCTTTCGTGGAGGGTTATAAATTACCAAAAATGTTTATCAAAATGTTTATGTGTTAGTTTTATTCTAGAATAGACCTCTTCTTTCGAATATTTTCTCTCCCTCTCTCTCTCTCTCTTCGTCAGGAAATGGAATGTTCCAATAGCATCGGTCACGTGTAAGCAAAAACCTACTTTGAACATTGAACATACATCAGTTGGTGGTCAGTAATATCCTGTCGCATCTTTTAAGGGTCTATAAGCTTTTACTGTAATCTCGTTCTAAGGTTTTCGTCTATGCAGTGAGTGAGCTCCTTGTTACTCCAACCAGCGGCGAGCATATTCTCAGAACAGACCGCTAATTAAGTTCTATACACTGATTACCTTCTTTAACACATTTGTAAATTTCTTATTTTTTTCGATATTATTTTTTAGGGTTAACTTCATGTTCTTCAGTTTTCTCCTTTTCAATGAAGACATTGCATTCCTACAAAATTCTTGAAACGATTTTTTAAAATTTTTTGTTTTTGTGTAAATACAATCATCACGTTGTTGGTTACTTTGTTTTATCGGTTTCAGTTTTTCTCTTTTTCGAGAAATACTAATAGAAAGCAAAAACTAACAAAAAGAGAACGAAATTATCAGTACTATGTATTACCACACGGTCCACACACGATGCAGAAAAAGGGGTTAAACAGTGGCGAGTTCAAAAGTGCGGTTTTTGTCTTACATTTTTCTTTCTTTTCTGGTGAAAAAAAATTGGATAGACATCTTAATTCACAGACCCAGTGTTTTAGTATCCCATGAGGCATCTGCCGTTGGTCAGAACCGCAAGGTTGACATTCCAAAAAGTAGGACGCTTTGTGAACTCTCTACAAACGTTACTGAAAATAAACAGCATCATAATAATTTATGACGGTGACTTTACAGAAAAAAATCTTGGGAATGATTCCAACAACCCCCCCCTAAAAAAAAAATGTCTTTTTGCTGCTTTGGTACAAATTCTTCTCTCGAAACTCAGGTAAAGAAAAATACATCAAATGGAAAGGTTGGCTTCATTTAAAAGAAAAAAATAAAAAAAAAACTGTGAGGCAATTTTGACTCTCATGGGACCGAAAGAGGGAGGGGGTGGTGGCAAGCAACAGGTGGGTTATGTTAATATCTCGTTGACATGCTCTAAACAGGACTAACTAATTGTATTTTCAAATGACTCTTTTTCTGTTTGTGTGATGATTAAGTTTCGGTGTAGAATTTTGGTAGAACTAGATCGTTAACGAAAGATGTCCTTTGAAAATTAAAACCTTTTTTTTCATCAAAATGTCTCATTCATTTTGGGAATGCAAAAAGAAATAATAGCGATAAGTCCTTATAAGGGCATTTTGTATAATTGTTTGAGTTTTTTTTCGTCCAACGATGGCACAATCAGTAAATTATGGATTTTCGTCATCCTTGTTTAATCATTACTGTATCATTTGACTTTAATCATCATTTGCTCTATTCATGTTTTTTTTCTTTGTTTGTGCAGGATGTAAGATTAAATAATGAAGAAAAAATCAAAGACACAGGAGGTAAGTTGTTTCGTTCATCACAATAAAGCTGATTTTCCCAAACCAAGAACCGTTAAAAAAAAAGTCAAACCAACGCCTTGAGGTTTACAGTTTAAGATCGACATGCAAAGTATCATTTGCGGATAGCCTACGGTTTCTCATAGGGATTAAGAAAAAGAAGAATCGGTGTGCAAACATTTTGTCAATCATCGTCCTTCGTAAGTTACGATGGAACAAGCACAACCGCCGCCACACCAACACAACACACACTCCGAATATCTTGATTCACACGCTGATTGGCGTTCCCTTGTATATGACGTCACTCCACGTGTACTTCCAACCCCCCCCCCCCCGCTTAATTGCTCAATGAAGTGATGATTGACGGCAGCCACTTGTAAACAGCACAAACAAAAGGACGACGATCTGTAATTGTTACTCCCGTAATTTCATTGTCCTCTCAAAACCATCTCGTTTGTAATTATGACCCGATCGGTCTCATTTAAAACCCAACATAAATCCATTAAATATTGCATCATTGTTTCATCTACGTATGTCCTGTTTCCGGAGGGATGGAATTCCTTTCTTTCGTATCTTATGTGTGTTTTCTTTTTCTTTCTCTGAGTGTACAAATCCTTTCCTTCTTTTTCCTTTTTTTTTATTTTGTTCGATTACTGTTTTTTTTTTTTCTTTTATATCGTTCTTCAAGTAGAATCAGCCACATAACAATAACCATTGCTGGTACGACAATAGAACGCCACGTGCCACCTCCCCGGTGTAAAGATTGACGCAGCGGGAAAGCCCTCTTTAATGACATATGTGGTCATGCGCCTCTGTACCACATGCGTGCACCTATAACGAGCATGCGTGTTTTGAAGAAACCCTTCATACATTTTATATTCTATCTTTCTTTTTCTATGCCAGGGTAGGCATTTTCTTCTCTTTTTTGTTTGTTTTTGTTCTACCTTTCTGTTGTCCTATTAGCGGTTTACGGATGTATTCTTGGAAACACGTCAATTGGTTATATATGTTTGTAAAAATGTATGCAGATCTGTTAGTAACATGAGCTTGTCGTTCACGATCATCAACAGGAAGTAGATTTAACTGAGATCGGTCGGTCGAAAAGAAAATGTTTGTCAAATTTTCATGTTAGCAACAAAAAGTTTTTCTCCTCTCGCTATAATCACAACTACATAAGTATAATCACATGATGAATTTTTTTGGGGGTTCTCTTTTTAATTTTTTGCGTTTTCTTTTTTCAACATAATCAGCAACTATAGGATACAGGTAACTTTTTAACGAAAATGCAATACCGGTGTCACGGCATGTGATGGCATCAAAGCATTAATGTACTAGGTGTATGAATGAAAATCCTACAAAAGAGATGTAATGAAATCTCGTGTATTTTTTTTTTTCGTGTTTTGTTTTACGACGGTATGCATTTGCAACCACCCTGTTTTTTTTTTCTTTTCTTTTTTACAAATGCGTGCTACAAGGAGATCATTATCACCTGTTGTGTCATAAGGATGAACGTTTACCAAAAAGTGCAATCAACTCTGGGCGATGAATGCCCAAAAGAAAAATGAAATAAAATATAAATAAAATAAAAGAGAAGCAAATAAAGAAGTAAAAGAAATGGAAGACCTTGCCAGAAACTACATTCAGCAGGCCCACATAAGTCGACAATGAAAGGAATTTTATTGAACGAAAATGCAACCTAACAACAAAGAGAAAAAACAAGTTTGAAGGTTTCCAATTCCCCTAATGAGATTTTTTCTGAAGAACATAGATGCGGTGGAAGAAAAGAACTATTTTAATTATTTCCTTAGTGTTTTCTTAATTATATTAGAATAAAAACAAAAGTAATGTTATTTAATTGGCAATATACTACAAGATAATAGAGCGGATATTAATATTTTATATTAAATTATTGTAATATATTAAATCATTAATTTAAATTAGAAAACAAATGTCCCAAGCTCTCTTTTTTATCAATTTGCCTGAAGGTTTAACCACAAACGAATATATATGATCTTAAGCAATCGCGCAGGATAAGACAAACATATACTTTACAGTCAGCAAAGAAAGAAAGGGAACCAACAACAAACTCTTTTCAAAAAAAAAAATTATTCAATTATCTCAGCTTTTTCTCGTTTTAAAAAAAAATCATGATGTTTTGGAATGTCATTCGACAGATATTTCCCTCTTTTTTCTCTTTTTTTTTTCTATTTAGATTTTCTCCTGAAGTCAGTTCGTTACAGAGTTCCTTCCCCGGCGCAATCTGTGACTTCCGTTTGGTGTTGGAAAACCACTTTGCCTGCTTCTGTTTCCCCCCGTCGCCTTTCTCTCTCTCTCCCTCTCTTTTTCTCGCCAACTTACCCATCCGCCAAAAATCATTAAGTCTTTGGGAATTTTGAGATATTTTTTTTTGTTTTAAGTACCGTCTAATATGATATTCCTATTGTATGCCGTGCGCCTTTACAATTCGTCGATGAAGCACGTATACACACATTATTTCTGTCGACGTGAACCTTTCGGTAAAATAATAACGGCATGACCTACGATATTGTTTCAGGCGAAAACCTCACAACAGAAAAGTAGAGGATATATATCTGCGAATGTATATATATATATATGTATACTATATTTCACTTCGTTGTTATCAACAACCACAAAAGAGAACCCAAATATTGCTTGCGGAATGCGGTGACATATGGTCAGCGAATACAGGGAGCGATGGGTCGACTAGTATATAAGGCAGTTTTGGTGAACATTGTGAACTTGCGTGTAATTGAATGGATTTGTTCGTATTATTTCCATGCTATTATATACAAACCTTCTAAGTTAAGAAAAAAGAGAAAGAGAGAGAGAGAGGAAGAAAAGAGAATAAATAGCGCACAGTCAATGATATTAATACGCCTACAGGACTAATTCAGCCCCCGAACTTTTGAAAAATAGAAAAAGAAAAATGAATGGCGCTAATAAAATTCCTACAAGAAGGTGGTATCAACAAAAAAAAAAGGAAAGAAGAAAAGTTTAATAGCACTGAAAGAACATAAATAAATGTGATAATGCATGATGACGAGCAAAAGAATTATACTTCACGGACGGGTAAATTTTGACTAAAACTCCGTAATCAAGTTTAGTTCCTGACGGATGTTCATTCAAGGGGAATTCCCTTTATTCCCACTTATGTGCAATACAAATCGTATCTGCATATATATATATATCATGAACTGTAAACTGATAGGGAAATAGGAAAATTTTGAATACACCAGATGGCATACAAAGAAAGTAGCTTTAATCCTTGTTAAACCATTCAGTCTCATCAATGAACATCAAAGTTTGGGTGAACAAATCATTGTTACGCAACAACTGCATTTCAATCCGTAGAAACTCATTTCTTGAAAAGAAGGCCACTGTCCTTTCTTAGTTTGAATGATCTATCATTCTCTGTCCAAAAACATTGGTTTAAAAAATATGATTTTTTTCCCCTGTAAAACAAACGCCTTATTTCGGTTTAAAACAAGAAATGTGCACTTCCAATGATCTGGCTAAATTCCCTCCTCTGTCCATGACTCTGGTGAGGTTAGCTGATCAAGGACGCCACCTGTTCACTTTCCATGGATCACATCACACAGTGCGCCATATGATTGCCCTTTCCCCTTAATCCCCTTCCCTTGCAAATCAACATTCCTAAATCCAGTGCGAAAGTTTCTATCCATGTCTACTTGTCAGGAGAACATTGTTAAGTGCTGTCCGATATACTTAAGATAGGCAAAGACATTAACAGTGAGAACGAATTGGCATTTTTTTTTGAAGTAGACTTCCTCGTTGTATAACCAGGGATAGGCAACCTTTTTTTTGGGGGGGCAACCTTTTTTTGGGGGGCAACCTTTTTGGGGGGGCGGGGCAACCGTGGGGGTGGTGGTCGGGCCAACTTTCAACTGGTTAAATAATACATCTCTGTCCATCTTCAGGAATTACTTTCAGTTTCATAGCAGCATGCACTCCTACCCTAGCCGTTATTTGAACAACTTGATTACACCCTATTTCCGACTTAACACTTCACAGTTTATCATTCGTTTCGTGGGGACCAAAGTTTGGAACACCTTGCCCACCCATGTTAAAGATTGTAAAACACTGTATACATTCAAAAAGTACCTAAAAGATTATCTCATTATGAACTATCACTGATTAGTTTCTTTTTTTGTAGGTTCACTTTGCCTCTTTTGTTTCTTTTGTTTTTTTGTTTTTCTTTGTTTGTGTTTTTTCCTATCTGTTTTTACTTGTGTTTTTTTCTGTCTTGTATATATGTGTAGGGGTGGCAATGTAAACAAGCTCTCGCGAGCTTCTTGTTGTCACTCCACGATCTCTTTTTATTTATGCATTATGATAATTATATTAAATATTCATTTGCATCCTCAAAAGAGATTGAAATAAAGTCCGTTGAATTGCATTGAAATTAATTGAAAAACTTGCTATTTGGCGAATTAGCGGAGGGCCAAAGGGGGAGTTGAAATAGCTGGAGTTGAGACGTGTACGGGAATTTGATATTGGAAATAAGTATCACTGACATGTGTGACTAGGCGTTCTCGCCAGTATTGCACATTGTGCTTCTTGTACGCGATTTTGACTGCTCCGTGGGCCGATTCTTGACACCGGCGTCTCGGACTTGGCCCACGGGCCGAAGGTTGCGGACCCCTGCTCTATATACACTCGGATAGCGAGCAAGATGCAACAGAAAGGTTTTCCGGCAGAAGGGGAAAACTGAAAAAAATTCAGTTGATAGTTTCTGATAACAAATGGACCCCAAAACCTTTAACAGCGGATGAGGATTTTATCTGTTACTCAAGAGAGAAAGATGTAGTGACCTCTAAATATCGACCTTATGTGGTAGCTTGTGGTTATTTTAAAGCCATTTTGCAGCCTCTATGAGGAAGAGTCGTAAACTTTGTTAGAACAGAATTAAACCTCTTAATCTTGTAATTTTCGTGGTCAGTCAACTGGCCGAGGAAAAGCCCATTGTACATGAAACAGATAATCGAAAGTCCTTAACGAAACGAGAAGTGGTGGACACGGCAAGAACCATCAAAAAGACTTACTAGACTTATGACCTGGAAAAGTCGTTAACGATTTACCAAATCTATACCAGACAATGGACTGAAAGTTGAGGATTATGACTATATCCACACAGATAAAACGTTTTGGGTATTGTTAAGATGTAAACTTGTAACCTCGTGACGCATGAAAAGGCTCTTATTCAGGTGATGCATGTAGGGTGTCCACATGCTCGGTGAGTTGGTGGGGAGGTATATGGGGCAGGGGGTAAAGTACAGATTTTTTTTTTTTTTTTTGGTAGTTGACACTGGTACGTTGTAGAAAGAATAAACTAAAACTGGTGATACCGCCAGCAAATATGGTACTTAAACAATTTTTTTTTTTTTTTGTGGCTATGACATATACAGTGTAATTGACTTTCACTGACAAATTTTCAACCCATATTCCAGTTTTAAACCTATTCATTGCACGCAGACAATATATCCTTGAACTAAATTTTTGTCATTAATATATCAATGTGATTGTGCCAGGAAAACTGGCTGTCTAAAGCAGCACAGAGATATTGTTATTATCTACCCTTTTCACGGCTCTGGACTTAATACCTACATCACCTGGAACAACATGAAATTGAAGAAAATAAATTACCATTTATCTTGTCTCACTAACATTAAGCTCTAAAAAGTCTTGATTACAATAATTCGTAAAATGAGTAATCTGCTTTTAAATACAGAGTATCATCGTCATTTTTTGATCGGACTCAGCAGAGCAGCCTGCATCGTCGGCAAAGTTGACTTGTGCACAATTTTTATTTGCTTGAACGTGCATCCGATGTGCGTAAAGTAAACAAAAAAACAGTGACCTTGGGGCGCTCCGGTGTTCGAAGTAATGCTATCAGAAACATTTTTGGATGCCTGGATGTTGACGTATTTGGATCTATTAGTAAGATAATTAAAAACCTGTAAGACAGAATCATGGCCAACATTTTCTTCTAATGACTCACGTGCTAAAATGTGTGGTTGAATCGTACTAAAAGCAAATCAATAACATATTTCTAGAAGAATTCCCCCAAATTTGTACACTCAAGATGTAAGTATAACTTTTCCACACACTGTCAAATAGCATCCTCATTGCTGCGTTTCTATAGCTGTGAGCAATCGGCAATGGATGAAGGTAATCATTGACGATGCAGTTTCATACACTTTAATGCAAAAATGTTCACATATTTGCATTGCTACAGACGTCCGGTCTTACGTCATTAAAACATGTAATTTACACATATCGCATCATTTCGAAGTTTTTGAAACATCCGATTCACGAATTCGATGCTTTTGTATACCATCCCGTTCACCTACCTTGTCCATCTTGCACCCCCCCCCCCCCCCCCCTCCGTCGCATGAACACTCTCTCACCAATTTACTCGATACACACTATCATCAAGTTGAATTATTATGACACCAGTAGATGCTGTAACTGATCCTCGCATATCACTTCGTCCGTACACATCAAGGAAACGCTCACCTCCTTTCCTCTCCATCATCCTCCCACGCCTCTGGCCATCCCTCCCCCCTTCCCCAAGTTGATACCACTTTCTTCCTCTCACTAGCCCCCTTTTTTTTTTATTTCCTCTCCTAACATATTGCGTGTCGCCTCTGATCCTTTATACCCTCCCCCTTCATAACGGACTACTTTCTGGCTATATGTTTTTCTACTTGGGGATTTGAGTCTTACCAGTATAATGATACATAAATTTGTTTCTGTTTCAGGACAAAGCAAAATAAAATAAATAAAACGAAAGAGGGTCAGAAAAGGGGTTAGCCGGACGACAAATATCGTTAATTGAGACGTTGCCATAAATTATTTTTATCTTTGTCGTACCGTAACCATATCAACTTACTGTTTTGCATAAAATAATCTCGTAGCCCTGGAATGTTCATGTTTTCATGGATAAGTCGACATCACGATATGCCATCACGGTGACGTGAACAGATTAATGTTTCAGCACAGCTATTATCGACAAACAGCTGTTGCAATCACTCCTCCTATTTGTCTCGGCCGGCGTGCCATGAGCGCTGCTCCATTGTTTCGTCATAATTCACGAACGACAACGCGGCAAACTTCAGACGGCAGAAGTTCAACTTTTGAACGCCGTTCATCATTAAAAGAGTAAATCAAATAGGAAAAAAAATAAGTAAAAAAACGTAAAGAAGTGCTTGAATAAAAACACAAAACCCCCACACAAACCTTTGGAAGAACATTAACTCCTAACCTCTACCTACCCCCCCCCAACCGTCCCCTTTCGCACCCACCTACCTACCTACCTGCCTAGACGGAACTAATGGCGGTATGAAAATGAAACAAGCACAGGGACAGTGAAATACGTTCTTCGCAAATAACGTAGTCTAAGGCTTAAAGGGATTTACCAGTGAAAACTGTTTTAATTTCATACGATAGGCTATGAGTTGTTCTGGCAATCGCTTGGTCATCTACTTTTGTTCTTTGTCAGTGTTTCACTGAAGATAAAGTAGGGGGAAGATCACCTGTCACAAAACCTGAAAGAGACCTATGCGCTCATCTTCCAGATATTTGAATATAAAAATTATCTCGACATTTTTGTTGGCCCTACAAAATTCAGATTCTCTAAGAAAGCATAGTAGTCAATCACCGTTACAGATCAATGTGGGAATATTCATATGCAAAAAATGGGGCTTTTTTGTGGTGGCTATGGTATATTCCTCAGAATTTGACTTTCACTAACAAGTTTTCAAATCATATCCCAGCTTTAAGGATGTCTTTAATTTTGTTGAAATACATCATTTCAATAGCATCTTCACTAGTTTGGATGTTCCAAATTTTTGTGTATTGGCCAGTGGTGCATTGTATTCTGTGAAACCTGTGATGAGATGACAGACAAACTAATTGAACACATCTTTGTACATCTTTATAGTATCTCTTGCCTTGATAAAAAATAACTTGACGGTACTGCAAGAGTTTGCGACCATTATTTTCGTCACATACCACAATAAATCCATTCTAATTTTTCACTGGTGTCATTTCTACTACAAAAAAATGTTAAATTAATGTTGCACTTCAATTTCAATAAATAACAAAGACTTTTGGCGGCAGTAATTTGTCATTGTTACAAAACTTTTTGATTGGTTTCGTCCTTGACCAGAGCAATCTTTCTCTAAAAAGCAAAATTTTGAGTCATGGACAAGACATTGGGTTTCTTGTTTTGAAACGCTTGCGGTGAAAAATTCCTTCGTTTTTAAGATCCCCTTAATATGTGACTGGAATATGAGTTTCGTCCTTTTTTCTCGATTTTTTTTCTTTTCGGAATGGTAAACATGAACGTAGAGGTAGTTCGTGCGACTTGATGATATGACGTAACATCATACCCAAATATGACTCGGTGCTCCTGTTTATATTACCTTTTTTTTAATAATAAAATTTCTTTTGAAATATATCCTACAATTTTGTTTTTGTTCCTTAGCATTCCCATATGTAGAAGCGTTTTCTTTTCAACAATGTTTTAATTCTTGAAGATTGACCGTGGGATTGCGAAGTTAATAACCTCACGAACTTCCGTGAGCAACGGTAGAACTATACGAGTAACCTCCATTAATCGGTTACTGATATGATATGAAAGCATTTAATGGAAAGACGATTTTTTTATTAATGCTTTGCTATGAAAGTCTGTATCCATACATACGAGTGTAGGTTTATTTATTTATTGTTTGTTGCTTGTTTTCCTTTTTTTTCAGAAGACACTGTAAGGATCACGGGTAAGAAAAATTGTTGGTGGGACTGGAGGAAATGAGACCAAAAAGTTTCTTTTATTGTCAAGAAGACTGTTTCAATTTTACTGTTTTTTTTTTTTAAAGTAGGACACACACCACAGTTGAACCGTAAGTTGAATTTATCTGAAAACATGTTCTGTCAGGTGAAGGTATTGCTTGTTAAAATTTGGGCTCTTTAAAAGGTTTTCACTAGTCTAACGATCACTAAAGGATACGGTATGTTTATGGCCTATTTTGGAGGAATTACTCCAAACATACATACACAAGCACACTTACGTACATACAAAATCGTCTTTTCCTTTCTTTTCTTCTTTTTCACTGATACGTATCCTCATTTTAATAGCAATTTCAAATATTTCTTCAGTTTCGAATACATTGCCTGAAATTCGTGAGGTCATTCTGTATTCAGTTACCTCATAACGTCTATAAAATTTGTGTAACTGCCTTTATTTTGTTTATACAGTTATACACTATTTTGAAAAAGAGAATAAAAGGAATACGATGAAATAGACTAGTAAAAAGAAAAAAAAAGATTGCAGTGTAAAGAAAAGTCTGAAGAACGGCACCAATAAGAACCATTCAAACTAAGGAACTCAACCGTCTAACATTTCCGAATAACCCGCTTAAAGTGAAACATTGTTGTATGCAAGGGATAAAGCGACGCTCGATTTGTTTTGAAATGGTGATAAAAATCATGTCACCTTTAAAAAACAAGTATTAAAGACCTGTATTCCTCTCGTTTAAATGGTTTTTATCACCTCTCAGAGTATTAGATTTTTAAGAAAAACCCAACATAGGATACGAAGTCTCTAAGAAGACATTTTTGTCAGGATTTAATTCTTTGATTTTACTTCTTTCTGTACTTAATCTGTTTTATAGTTTTTCACTGTGGTATTTATTTTGCAAAGAGACTTAATAACACAGAACCAGTTTGGGATTGGTATTTTCCTATATTTTTCTTAGTATTTTCTCCTACAAAAACGACACATTTCTGATGGATTATAGTTCTAACAGAAGAGGAATAAAAACAATTGGTTTTGACTTCATCCGATATTTGGAACTATTCTAGAACACGTGATCACACGTGACAAATTCAAATAGTTCCCCCCTGTTTTTTCTCCTTTTTTTTGATATCTGTTGAATGTCAGTTGATCATTGACTCTAATCTGGTTGGATTTTGGACACAAGCCCGATTGAAGCTGTCGACTTTCTGCATAACCGCCGGGTCGTTGGCAGCGACACTGTTACCAATAATGTCTTCAATTAAACCCACGGAAGACAATATTCAAAACAAAACGAGCGGATTTCTTGAAACAGTACATGAGTTAATTTCACTTTTTAAAGTATCATCATCATACTCATTAGCTTTTCTCTTGTAATATATATATATATGTGTGTGTACAGCTTCAGCTGCAGATTCCTACCAAAGTGTTGTGGTTATACATGACCCCTCCCATTCCTGCCTGGTACTTCACACTATTGGGACCATGTCACCAATTGCAGGAACACTGAACCACGAACCACTGAGCTATAACCGTTAGCTGCTTGGAATGTGAGATGTGTGGATATAGGCGGAACATGTAACTTTATTCCGGGCAGCAAGCACCATCCAGGGAATAGAAGGGCTCCATTAATAGCACAACATGGCATTCAAACACCCCCAGTTAGTTATCGGAAACAAAACAGAATATGTCACTTTGTTTTACATCTACATCATTGGCGCCAATCGTTTGAGCGAAAATGTTCTTTGGATATCATTTATGTCTGACAGGTATACTACCAGACGGTGGAAATTCCAATAAGTATACTAAACTGGAATGGACATTTTTCGAAAATACATAATACATGATTTCGACAGAGGTTTACATATTCCAATCAAAACGGAGGGAAGAGAGAAGTCACGTCCACTTAGAGTGACGACTCTTGTTTCAAGTAAACTGCAAATTACTTTGCCAATAAAAACCGTCTCAAGTAGATTTTGCTAGTCACGCTTCGGTTTCACTTTGCTTCTTTTTTTTTCTTTTTCTTAAAGTAAAAAATAAAGGAGTATATTCTTGAATACATTTTGGCCAACTAAAATTGATTGGTTTCTTTGGACATTTTGTTCTTGTTTTTTCTTCGCTTCTCCTCTCTCTCTCTCTCTCTCTCTGTCTCTCTGAAAAAGTTATTTTACGGTTTTGTTTGTCCCGTACTCGCCACAAGGGACTAAACCCTACTCAGCGATCTGAACTTGAAGGAGGAAATACGAGGGCGCAAGGTTATTTATCAATTTATTACTTCTTGTTGTTTTAGATCTAATTTCAATAACCTTAAAGATACATTTTTTGAGCAGACGACCGTAAAGAGAAAGAGTGGCGCTTATTCCGGTCTCTAGGGAAACTGTGCTGTGTCAAAGGTTAACGACAGATTTTCGTCACCGCGATGCCCTCCTTTTTAGTGGTCGTCAACCTATTGAAAATTTGTTAAAAATTTTCGGGGGTAGAGGAAGAAATTAGAATATCAAATACAATCTCTTCTCGGGGGAAACAATATTTATACCTTTCGACGTTTTTTTACCTAAGTTTACTCTCGCTCTGTATTAGATAGTTCATCTGGAACTTTTATAATGACAACATCTCTATGATTTGTCATATCAGCTGTTGCATTAGATACTTTTGCATTACGTCAACATAATAAAATTCCGGGATGGGTTTATACAAGAATGAGACTATTGCTCAAGTAACTTTTCAAACCTTGGATCTTTGTAGATGCACTTTAAGTCGTGAACAAATAGGAAAATAACAGAGTATGGTGTATATATATATATATATATATATATATATATATATATATATATATATATATATATATATATATATATATATAAACACTTACTTGAAATCGGTCATTACTTCCACTTAAGTGAAGTTGTCTTTTTCTTCAGTGAAATTGTATTCCACTTAAGTGGATTTGTATGCCACTGAAGTAACATTGCATTCTGCTCAAGTAAAATACTATTTCATTGAGGTAAATGTTTTCGTATAATGCAATTTTACTTAAGTGGAATTCTCTTTTACCGCGACTTAGATGTAATGTATCCCACTTAAGTGGAATGGGGGGTGGTTGTAAATGCTAAAATTGCTTGCCATCAGGGCGATATCTGAGAAGAGGAACCGAAGAGCGATAGTTGTTGCCAGATGAAGTTTTAATTTCTGTCCTGGAGATATTTTATCTGAATATGTAACTTTTGTGCTAAGTGTTCATATATCATGAAGGCGTAACTGACCTCTTTGCTCTTGTTATTGGAAATGTTGCATTCTCTTCTGTTTTATATTTTATTTAGAAGAAATTTTCCGTTGCTCCACCCTGTTTATTTCGTGGTTGGTGGATCTTGTATTAATACAACATGAAAATTAATTAACCGTTGACAATTAACAATCGCACAGAAGCATTTTGAATATGTACCGTACCCAGGTTAAGTAGCACTAAAAGGTATACCCTTCCTCCCTGTCGAAGCATTTTTTTCTGCGTGGTTTTTGTGGGAAATGTCCTACAAATTCAAACTTTACCAATCACCTGTTATAACTAACTAAATGAGCTTGTTTTGTCACCATCATAGACGAGCTAAATTTGTGACTCTACGAAATACTAGTTGGAAGACTTTAAACGATCCCGGACGGTGTTCACATGGACAGTGACGACTTCCGCACGCCGCAGTCCTGTATATAGGCCTACGTAAGCTGCAGAGTTTGAAAGTGTAAGAGATGCGTTGTCTTTAAAGTCAGGGGTTGACATACGTTATGAAGACGTTGGATGATCGGTTGTGATAATCGACGTCATAAACACTTAACGTGATCGGTTTTAACAATGATTTTGTTTGGCTGTTCGTTTCCGGAACCGGGGGCCTTTAAGAGTGACATGTCACAAAATGAAGCGAAGTATCAAACTAATTTAAGTAACTTCCCGTCTTATTGAACCCGTTACCAGCAATGACTGGCCATCAATTAAACAATTACTGAATGTGGAAACATACAATTGAGCCAATTGCTCTATCGAGGGCTCCTGGGAAACAGACTGCACCATGCCCACATGGATTTTGCGCCTTTTTTCTATTTAAACTGAATGAGGACCCCGGACAATGAGGACCGTTAATGATCTGTCGTTACGTCAAATATAGACAGAAAATCTCAGCCCGGGTTAGGCCCTTGGGCTTTATGTAGAAGTAAAAAAAAAAGAAAACCCATGTATTTGTGATTGACTGAGACGAGAAAGATAAGACACTACAGACTTACATTTTGTAACAAGTACCGTACGATGTAGACCAGTCCGACAAAGTGTAATATTTATAGGGAGGTACGAAAGGGACCAAAGTTAGTTTTTGATGATAAACCGTTAAATATGATAGTACGAGGCTGATTGCAAGTGGAAAAAGACATTCCAAAGATATCGGTTAGTGCAGTTCAAGGCACAGGACTGGTTGTTTTCCAAGTAATAGGCCTAGGTGCAGTCCTTTGCCAAAGTAAAGTCCCCGAAGCTAGCAAGGTATAGGCTAAGTATTTTCCATGGTGCAGCCCAAGTGCATTCAAGTTTTAAGATGTATGTAGGATCGTAACTTTTCAAGCCACTGGCCTAAGATAAGTTTGACTTTTTAGTTTTATTGTTTATATTTGTGTATGTATGTATGTATGTATGTATGTATGTATGTATGTATGTATGTATGTATGTATGTATGTATGTATGTATGTATGTATGTATGTATGTATGTATGTATGTATGTATGTATGTATGTATGTATGTATGTGAACGTGCTTTCTCTTGAATTCATTTGTACTGTAAAATTTCATTTCGGTAGTGTTTAGAATTCATTAAAGGCAGAGGGTCGACTAAGCGTTACTTTCTGTTGTCATATTATCGCAGTGATAGGTATAACCTATTATTAAATCTCTGTGTAAATGGCGTGGTGATGTGAAGTGGAAAGTGATCGAAATGTCTCCATGTTTGTGTTACGAAGGAGCACCGTGTGCGCTACATCGTGAGAAGTCATTGAAAAAAAAAATATAATAAAAAATGGTGTAATTCCTTCGAAGTATATCTTTCCGTTCTAGCATATTTAAGCAATTAGATCACGAGATGGCTGCACGATACGAAAAAGTAGTGCTAATTAATATCATGGTGGTCACCGTTAATTAGACTCAACCTCATTAAGCGAAAGATGATGCATGACGTCACTGGCAGTGGCTGCTCTGCTACTGGCATGTAACAATATAAACTCCTGGTTCCCAATCGCCCTCCTAAACGCACACACATACACACGTACACAAGTAATTGTAGCCGGACGATTCATTATAATTTGATACAGAGATAAAACCTACGGTACTTCACACGGGTTTTGCAGTTACACTTTGAGTAGAACCTAAGGTACAGACCGTATGTTTTTTTTTTCTTTCGTTCAACTACTCGCTACGAAAAACTTCGGGTGGGGTTGGGGGCGAGGAGGGCAGCCATGTATGGACGGCTGCCAAAGAGGCTCTACGTGGGCTATGTGTGGAGCTGACCTCGTGGATTCATTTTCTGCTAATAAAATAAGGCTACCTGGTTTGAATCAAACAGTCCTCGAAAGATTATCACTATTCATCAACAATGCTATCCAGATGGTGGCATCTTAGATTCGGTTACTGGTATGATGCGATAGAGGCGAAGGTTTCTGTATATACTACAGAGTAAAACACTCTCCTTTCCATCGCCTCAATTACCAAACTAGATCAGTGCCACCTGTGAGCAGGCCCGTGGCCAGATTAACAAGGGGGGGGGCACATCAATGTTGGAGTTTTGCTGGGTTGGGGAGGGGTCTAAGGAAATTTTTGTTTGCCTTTTCCAAAAGTCCTAGATGCAAAATGGTGTGAGATTTCCATCTTTTCTCCCCGTTCTGTATTTGTATTCCAAAAAGCAGGACCTTAGAGTGAAAAAAAATGATTTTTTTTTTCAGGGGGGTTTGGGGGCACATGCCCCCGTAGGGTACGTGCCTGCCCATTCGTGGTACGTCATCGTTAGGCATAGTCCTACCTATGAGGAGACCGTTACGTTAACAATATGGCCTGTCATGGCACTCTTTAATGTAAATACAATGATAATTGTATACATTTTGAGCTAGAAATGGTGACATTTTATTTTGTTGTCATAAGACAGTCCCATAAGAAAAAAAAAATCGATTCCAACGGCTCTCGTTGCAAAATGTCGCTCTTTAAATTTTCCACAAATACTTTATATCTGCTTTATTTTTCTTTTGTTTTTCACATTATTTGTCCTTTAAATTGTTCTAAATTAACATTTTAGTGAAGCAGACGATGGCAAATACCGCCAATACAAACGTCAGTGCCCCAAAGGCAATTCATTCCTATTAGTCTCATTTTACATGAGTTTAGGTACTTTTCTCTCGACTGAGAGAACGGTGAACGTATTTTCTGGCTGGTGAAACCTAGTATATTACGTCACATATCCTATGTGGGCCACCTTGACCAAATATACCGTTTCTGGTATCATTAGCTGATAGCAAGGCACGTTCTCGGATATTAACAGGCAGAAATAACGACGGCCATTTGACTTCACCACCTTGATCTGGAGCCTGGATAACATGTGTCTGGACTGAGTTTTACATTACCTCTTAAAAGTTCCCACAGAGGACAGACACAATTTTTTGACATTTGGGAAATGGGAATTAGTCGCCGTGCCATCGCTTGTTACTTTCGATTAACCGAATACGTTTCTCTCCCGGATTAAAGGGTTACAATCAGAGGCCGGGTCCCAAAACACATAGCTAGCATCGTATATATTCTGCATACAGCCATTTCAAACAATTTTCATTTATAGTCTTGACTTTGTGAAATTAACTTTTCATAAGAAACAACACGTTGCTCGAACTTCTCACCCAACAGATTTTCTAGCACTAGGCATACATCTCCGAAGGGTGCGGCCATTACGACGTAATTGACCGTGATCTCTGTTATCGGTTTCATTGAAAACAAAATCGAAGAATCGCATAAAAATTAAAAATCGGTAAATGGTAAAATTGTTTACTGCAGGGGACGAAGCTTTCATTCGGACGGCCGAAACCCCTCGGAGGACACCGAGTAGGGTATTTTTCAAACCTATTTTTTAAACTGGTAAACAAAGAAACTTTGCTAAATGAAAGTGCACAAATGACACCTAAAGGAGTGTGAAGTAACATGTACAAATTACTTAAGAAGTATTACGTAAGAAGTGTTGATAGCAAAGAAGCGTCGATCAACCGGGTGTTTGATCAAAAGAACTGATCTTCAAGTTTTGATCAATCATCTGATCAATAATGTAATCCAAGGGAGTGGATCAACGGTAAGATCACTTTAAGAAGCTGCTGTGTGGGGCTCTGATCACACACACACACACACACGTCGCACATCGGCAAGCTTCGGTGAATCGGTTTTTCCGTAGGTCTTCCTTTCTTGATCACAGACAAAATATTTTACATGTTGAAGGATTTTTTCTTCTTTTTTTTTTCTTTTGCATCGAAATACTTTTGTGCGCTGATGCTGACCAACAAAAAGAAATACACTGTATACGAATAAAAACAAAAGGAAGTGAAATTAAGGCATGACCAATTGAGTCGTGGAAATCTTTGATTACATGATTACAGTGAGACGTAAAATTCTGCCACGAATGGGCAAGTCTAGGGTATAGGCCTACAGATACCACTAGTTGCCGTGCAAGATCTTGTAGCAGAAGCTAACGAAACAATCGACTGCCTAGGAGGAACCAGAGAGCAGATAAAACCTACACCAAATATGGAGAGAGCCGACCCTCTAAAAAAAGAGGAGATATGAGTGTGTAAAAACCGACTGTTTACTTGTATTTCGTTTATGATCACTATGGTGAATTTTAAATCGATCACAATTCTTACTTTGTCGATGACAGTTTTACATGCTAGTATTAGGTCATAGAAATGCGGAATTATAAAACACCGGTTGCCAGGGGTTACGGTACATCACTTTCTTTTTAATCTGAGTGAAACCTGCCCTCCTACGGAGGGTCTACGACCTTAGTGAACGCGTGGACTGAGGGTGGAGAGAGAGGACAATGCTAACATGTATGTCTTTCAAGGATTTTGGGGCTCTACGTACCTACCGGTAGATCAAGGAGCAAAACTTTTCGAACATTTTAATTTTATGGCGAACCATCTGTTGACAACGAGACAAGTATCGGTATAGTTTGGTTGTTTGCCTACTGGATGTATAACCCCTCCCCCACACACCAAAGAGACAAGAAAAAATAAGACAAGAAAAAAATAAAGCAGTAAATGCCGGATCTCTTATTCGCAGCTCTTACATTTTCATGAATACAGAGAGAGAAAAGAAAGGGGAGCCGAATTTCAAGATGACGCATAGATTTATAGTTTTCCGTTTGTGAGGGTGGGGTGAGGGTGGGTGAGGGGGAAATAAAGTTTACATAAATCTCTTCGATGAATTATCTGATCACGTGACTTTGCCGATATGTTAATTACACGGTGCCTCCAAATTGGCGTTGAGATTTGCAGAAGTTCGAGTTTATCAACAGAAGTATCACGTTTCACGTGATCTTTCCCTTTCAGTTAGTGACGTCTTCAAGTCAGTGATGATGAAAAAGAGAGGAATTAGGGCTTCACCCGAAATGACTCCATGAAATACCGGGTGGTAATGCTTGGGATCAAGCTGAGAAACCGAAAACATGAAACTGGTGTCCATTTTCCTCTTTTTTCATCACTGTTTTACAACGGCTTATACTTCGTTTAGTCCCTTCTCGGATTTTTTTTTTCTTCCCATTGAAAGTTGAGTCCATACCGAAACTTTCCATGTTGCAGGGGCCCCGGATGTAATCGTTACGTTTGTGGACGGAAGATGTGCTCCATTGTTGAAAATGTTACGTTTGTAGACCTTTGGAATGTTCATAAGAAATAACAAAGACTTTTCAGAAAGCCCTTTTTTCCTGCTTTTTTTTTTTTTTTGGTAGTCTTCATCGAAACTCAGTCATACAATTTGAATATATATAAACATGCCACATGAAAAAAAGCGGTTCAAAACTCACAAATTTCACTAAACATTTAATTTTCCATAGTGCTAAAATTTCCTGTATGTTAGGCCCAATTGATGGTCAATGTCTTTCCCTTTCCTTTGGGTTTTTTTTTTTTTTTAGTTTTATTTATTTTATTTTTCTTGGGACATATCTTTCAACAAGTCGGTTGATTCTGATTGTACTCCCCAGTATATGCATCTTTTGAGATCATCTGTCGGCTTATGGGTACACGGGTGGAAAGTCGCCGTCATAAGAATGTAGGCCCTATACCCCCATCGTGTATTCTATAGTCAAAACTATTACCCTAATTACCTGGCGGCGTGTATATATGTTGTTTTAAGTGTCACACGGCCGTTTAGGACGAGCTGTCACATTTAATGTTTTGTTTTAGTATATGACAGTAATTATCATCATCATAACGTGAAAGACACAACCAAGGAAGTTAGAGACATTTTTTTTTTGTAAATTTACTGATTTGTCCTTTCTTTTCTTCTATTGTTATACATTGCTTCTGTTCTTTTCCTTGCAAGCGATTCATTCAATTGAAAAGTTCAAGCAATTATTTTTTTTTTTAAACTTCACACATCATAATTAGCAAAACTACTTTTATTTAAACAAAAGATTCGTTTGACTTTCAAAATCATTTTCGCCTCCAAAAGACTTTTCTGCATGATCAAAGTACGATGCGAGGGCTAGACCATACTGTCAGGGTCAGGAAATGCTCTCTCGAGAATGCATGAGCATGTATGATGCATGTAAAGATCGGCGATACACTGTCTGGTATATGAATATTCAACAGGTTTATTTGGATAGCTTTTGTAAAGTTTGTGTCAATTATTATGCATGGTTTTGCACATTGCCAGTTGACAAAACATTGTACCGCCAATAAGTTTGTACGTATCAGTATTATAAGCTCTCTCAGCAGACAACTAACCTAAATTTCAGGTTTCCAAAATTCGAATTTGTTTTGTGTTTAAACTACGTGAATGTTACTGCAAAAACTCTGAGCGGGGACTGGGGCAGGTCGAAGGGGGGGGGGTGGAAGGGGGTGGAGTAAATCTTTTTACAAATACGATTAAAACTCGCCAAATAGCCTTTCGGTTTGACTTTAAAGGAATAAGTGGTGATGATGTTCTAGAAAACAAGGTTGTTCTCCTTTCTGTTTCCATCTTTGCAACCTTATTGTTTGCCTCTAATAACGATCATCACATGTGACTGATCTCTGACTAAATTAGACTTACTATGTGAGTTGACCAGTCAGGGGCGGCATGTTGTCTTGAAATAGACTGCCGTCTTACTAATATTGATTTCTTTCTCAAATTGACAAAGACGTCTGAAAAAAAAATCACTTAAAAGGTCACAAGGAAGGAAAGACCTTTTCAAATGAAGGAAGAAAAGTGAGAAAATGATGAAAAACCATGTATTCTCTAGATAAAAAATTAAGAGAATTTTTGTAATTTTCTTTTAGCTTTCTCTTTGAGTAGTATAATCAGATTCTTTTCTTTTATTTATGGAAGGTTAAGTTATATCTATTGGAGTAACCATTCAGAGATGTTAGTGTAGGTATATATTGTTTTGTGTGCGTGTGTGTGTGTGTGCGTGTGTGTGTGTTTTTTTGGAGGGGGGTCTTTTGCTGTTTTATAGCTAAGCCAGCTAGGCCTATGTATGCTAATAAATGTGGTGATATTACATTCGTTTGAGATGTCCAGACGAAAGAAAACTTTGGTTGTGAGCAAAACATTCCATTTTCCTCCATTTTCCTCCATTTTATCGTTTGTCCTTTTCTTTCAGAATAATGAAATATCGAAGAAAGATGTTCAATTATATTTAGATATTGAAAATAGCAGATGGCAAGTTTTTGAATAGCAAACCAGATTTAAAGAAGGATCTGTAGTTGCATAATGATTTTACTCATACCTGCAGTCTGTGCAGCGTTCCAACAATTAAAATAAGTCAGAAAAAATACCTTAACCAATAATGTCATGGGCCATTGACTAAACCGCATGATAAATGTCAATAAATCTATTTTTTTTTACAATCTACAGTAAGCATGCAGTTTGCTTGTCAACTATTCTTCGAAAGTGATTCAAATAACCTACTTCAAAAAAAAAAATTAAGTTATTAAACAAAAAAATGTGTTCATATTGTTTGCGTAAGTACTGGGTTTTATTTCACCACAAACAAAATCATATTTAACCAATAAACATGAAAATAAAGAATGATAGATTATTCAAAATAAGATAGAATGGTAGTCTTCTTTTCCAAGAAACAGGTTTCGAATGGATGCTTTTACTCAGTTATTTATTTCTTAAGAATAATTTGTTCACCCAAAACTTTAAAAAATTCAAAGGATGCGTCTTCCGTAACTCATCTTATGCATGACGTTTTAAGGAAATGGAGTTCTTGCTCAGTGCATGTTTATTGGTGAGGCTGAATGGTTTGACAATGAGCAAAGTTCAAGGATGTGTTATGCCTGCTGGTACATCTGTATGCCACCGGTGCACTTTTAAACGCAATATTATCCTTATAGTCAATGTATCGAAACATTTTTTTCTTCAATAGTGACTGGTTTCGATTAACTTCTGGGAAACATTAAACAGGGATTTTTGAAAAGGGGGATTGTTATACAACTACAACCTACACGTAGTTTTTAGGCTCTAACCACAGGCTTGGCACAGTGAAACGATTCAAGTGCACCCATGGAGAAATTGCAACTATCATCTTATCAGAAAGAAAGGGAGTATTTTTTTTTTTTTTTTTTAATGGAAGTGCTAAAAGAAGTCGATCTATAGACACAAGCAGATGTTGCTCTGTGACGTTTTTGTGCAAAAACATAAAACCTACACATCTACAGCGTTTAACAGCAGTCATAAATATGAAAATACATGGCACTCCCGTTGTGGGTATTTTCGCGAACGAGACCGTATCTAAATAGCGCCGCCAACTTTAGCCCAACTTTTTCCCAACTTTTTCATTTCCTGTTTACTTTGCATGTATGATCGGCTGCACTTAGTTGTTGGCAAAGCTTCGTTGATGAAGTAGATTGCTAGTGAACGTTGGCTGAAGTTTTGTCCAAAGCCTAAAGTCAAACAAAAAAATAGACAAGAAATTGATTACATTGTTTTGATAAAGCGATAGAAGAAAGAGTAATCATCAGGCCCATTATTCCGACAAACTTGCCTCGTAAAATTCCCTCAATTTTTATGAAAACATGATGTCCACAAAACTATATTTTGTGGACAATGTTTTTAACCCACCAGGTAGTGAATGTGACGAAGAACTAAATCGTAAAAGCCAAGAACGCTGTTTATTTTTGAAGACGAAAATATTACATTTTATGGATACTTGGCCAATAATTTACGACTGTAGTTAAAGAAGGACAAAATAATTGCGTCAAGCATCGTAGCTTTCGTGTCATATCTTTAAAAATGCAAATTAGACTAATTACGCTTGTCCCTTCAGCGTAGGCTGTTACCTTGGAAACAACGGATAGTGATCATTAAGATATATTAGCAGCTAGATAAGACTTTTGTGAAACTCACAACTTTTCTCATTTTGTCCACAATTTCCTTATACGTCTCTCTTTTGGGGAAAAAGTAGTCAGTATATAGATTACCGAAATAAAATAAAAGGAAAGTGCCACACAGGGAACAAAATATAAACGATTATGTCATAGAGGCAGTAATATTTCCAAAAAAGTCTCGTTTTTTTTATCTGTCATTTGTGTACAATGTGGCCTGAATCCAGTCATACCATCATAGACAACTTTGGCTCACCAAACAGATCGGGAGGGATATTTAAAAAAAAGAAAAGACAATTAAATTCGTATTTTTTTTTATTGACCTCCTAAACTTATAATTAATCTTATACTTGTGTGAAATCACTTTATTTGAAAGGGAGGGGGACTGATACTTGTAACAACTTGAAATAAATGAAAGAAGAACCGAAGAACCGTCGCTACTCTCCTTTAAAGTAATATTTTGTGCTTCCACCTCCCAATGTAAATTGAAATACGCAATATGAATATAAATATTGAAACTTTTTTGAATATTGAACTTTTTTATATTTCGGAGAGGTTACCTTTGTAAATTATTGGGACGTTCAAAAGCCCGAAAAGGAGTAACTTGAGCTTATAGACAACTTTGAAATCCATTGACTATAAGACCAAGTATTACAAATGTAAGCTACAGCGAAGCACGCAGTTGAATATTCGGCCATAACAAAGGAACTGATAGGAAGAAAAATAAAAAGGGCTACACCATTTCAGGTCTGTAGCAAAAGAAATTACAGTACTGAATATGAAAATTGACTATTCCATGTAAGTCAGTATGTAACAATTGAAAAAGTCTTTCTTTTAAATTCGACATTTTCTTTGTTTTTTTTTTTTTTTGGTTTTGTTTCCTCGCCTGGTTCATTTGTACTGTTTTTGCATGAGACAATCAATGGCACCTGTCATTACTTAATTTGCTGTAATTTGTTTTATTTTTTTATTTTATTATCATTTCATTGTTGTTGGTCTTATTCTAACAATCTTTAATGGTGTTTAATAATTTTGTTTCTCCTCTTGTTTCTATACTATAGCCCTGACCCCACCCCTAAAGAAAATGAGAAAATATTTCATATTAATCTATAATCAAGGAACTATCTTAAACGAAAGCTGTAGTATAACCACAGAACCCACAAAATGGATCTATATATGACTAAGAAATGTGAGCTTCATACAATATAGGTCTACTTAGATTTAAGTACAAAAGAAGTTTTACTGGTTTTTGTTCACGAACTGTTGCTCTGTTCAGTTTGCACACTCAAATCAATTTACCCCCCCCCCCCCAAAAAAAAATGGCAAAATATTAGATAGAGAGCATAAAAAAGAGAAGGATTCTTAATTTAGCAAAATTGATGAAAGTTTGATGTTCTTTTATAATCAGTGACCTACGACAAAGAGAACTGTAACCAAGTTTGGATCTAAAAATTGGAACTATGCGATAACGAAATGTTAAGTTTTATACAATATATTACATTTAAATTAAAAAAAAAATGCTGGATTTTTGTTCGAGAGTCATTGTTCTCTCTGTGTATACTCATCATCAGTTAATGAAAATGCACGAATAACCCAAAAAAAAAAATTAAACATAGATAAATACAGAAATAAAATTTTTCCTCTCGTAGCAAGCGGAAAAGTTTGGTTTATCTAGACGGAATATCTCGGCTGTTTTACAAACCGATCTCTCGCATTCGTGCGAAAAGGCACCTCGCCTACGAATCTATGAAACCGCCTGAAGATACTAACAACCTCCTAGAGAGAGAGGGAGAGAGTGAGAAAAAAAAAGAAGAAAAAGAAGAAGAAAGAAAAGAATTAGTCTATTGTCGTTAACACATTTGAAGGAAAAAGAGCTAAGAGCACTCTCATACCAGGAAGAAAACGGAAAAAATTATTCAACGGGGAAGAAGAACATATACAGGAAAAACCTGGATAAATTCTGAATTATTAACTGATGAGAATGTAACAGTAGTTGTCTTTTTCCTTATTTTTTTTTTTTTTTTTGAGGGGGTTGGGGTGGGATTGTTGTTTCTTATGTTAAAGTTTATGACTAAACTGCAAGGAAAAGAATGGAAGAAATAAATTTTATGTACTTACACATGGAACTGATACTCTGCTAAAGACGTTTTTTTGACATGACAAGATGAAAAGACAGAGAGAAGGAAGAAAATTAGACGGAAAAGAAAGGATAAAAAGGAAATCAAAGCTCGCTTGATTTGAGCCGAAGAAAATATTTTTCCAATACAAAATGTCAAGATTAAAATGCTCAAGAAAAAAAGAAGAAGAAAGAAAACAAAAAGAGAGAGAAGTTACAGTACGGAAGCTTTAAGGCGACTAAAGATGAAGATTGCTATCAGTGGTATTAAGGAAAAGACCCCGGAGCTAAAGTAGCTGGAGAAAGATATAATCAAAGTAAAAATGGTTTAAAAATGGGACTATAACGTCTGTTACATCTCCTTGCTCTAGAGATGAGAATGAAAGATTGGTAAACCGTTAAAGCTGCTTCATTGCCATCATCTTCATCATTTTGTTCTGTTTTGTTCAGAAGTGCATTTTTGCCAGAAAGTTGAAAGTTTTTTGTATTCTATGGAATGTGAGCATATATCGCTCAAAACGATGGAGATTTGATCATACATTAAGATATATATACCGTATAAGAAAAGTCGAGTTAGCATACAGCAAATATATATATATATGTGTATATATATGAATATATATATATATTTATATATATGAGCGTATCTGAAACAATCTACAGCTTCAGAATTACAATATAATCATACCAAATTTAATGGGTGAGGACGAAGCGAGAACAAAAGGGAAACTTACAAACTGAATTATTCAATCGAATGGCTTAATTACAAATAATTAGAAATAGTTTTAAAGTATATGATTCTACTAAAAAAAGAAGCTACATTTCCTTATTTACTAATTTATTTCAAACTCGGTTTAAAGTTTTAAAGGAAAAGTTAATCAAATCGAGCCTCAGTATCGGTTCATTTCACACGTCAACGAAAATACAGTGAAGTTAGCTCCATTTGGGAAAGTTTTGCGCGATTTCTTTTTGTTTTTATGTTATAATTTGATACCGGCTTTTATTTTTTTACCATTCTCAGTTTGGTATACGCCACCAAGTATAGCGTGGATTTCGCCCAGTTCTGAGCTGCCCGGACTGACATGCATACCACATTGACGATGGCCTTAATAGTCCATCTGCGGAGGATGGCGTTTCGCTAATTTGCATAAAAATCGTCCTGACTCGGACAAAAAAAAGAAAGAAATGCAACAACTAACGAATTCTGTGACATTAGCATCCTCTTATATTTCACCCGAAGACCAATTCAGCCTGATAAAGAATACGGACGTAGATTACAAACAGAAGTCGGAGGAAGAGTAAAACGAGCATTTTTTATCGCAAATATTAAAAAACAGACTTCTGAAAGAAAAGAAGGAGGGATTTTTTTTTGTTTCTTACCGGTACGTTCGCTAACCCATATATGCAACATTGAACAAGGTCAAAGATGACGTCATCAAGATAGCGTTTGCAAAAATTACAAAAAAAAACAGAAAAATATGCGCTGTTACGTAGTAACCATTTTTTTTCCTGACAACAGGTAAAGAAATCATTTTGTTCACCCCAGTTAGGTACTACTGGAAGTTTATTGGCGAAGATTATTTAATATAAACAAAAATTGGAAATAAAAAAAATGCAACCAGAAAATATGACTGTGTAATAAATATATTGCACTTACAACTGGATCGACAAGGAAAGCCAAACTTCACGACTGCCCAACTTGCTTTGGGACTATCAGCAACAGTCGCCTTTCTTACAACAGACGCTCTCTTTGAGGAAGTATTTAAACTTAAATTTCTGAAACTTCAGAATTCTACGGACATTGCAAATGATAAAGCTCTAAGTTGTATATTGGAAGACAGCACAAAGATTAACAAGTGTCTTTGCAACCAACTGTCGTTTCAGTATTAATGACTCACAACTGTCCGTATACCCTATCTACCAGTTTCATGGTTTACCAGTGATGGTAGGGGGGGGGGGTGAGAGAGGGGGCAGTGCGATACTTCTGTTTTTTGTTTTTCATTTTATTACCCTGCTACCTTTACGCATATATGTTTTTCCATATTAGCCTTCATAAAGGCCACAAACAAATTCAAAGAAATATAAATTATTTGTAAAATATTACTTATACTTACTGCTTATGTATTGCCACATTCGTATATTGATATATTTGTATATACGTGACACCTGGACTTTCTCTATGAAAATAAATGGTTTACCCTGCAGTTAGAGTTGTAACCAGTCTAATAACCCGGCTACATTTATGACGGCGAGACACATGCACGTATATATATATATATATATATATATATATATATATATATATATATATATATATATATATATATATATATATATATATATATATATATATATATATATATATATATATATATCGTATGATGTATGGATTCACCTTCAATCATGTGTCAACTTGATAAGCTAATGATGCAGAGACAACGTTAAAGAACAATCCACCAAGGCCGGGGATAAATAAAGTTGAGACCATGAACTACAGTTACATTCGCGCTGCCAAGCTAATCCGGTTGGCCAAACAGCCCTTTTCCCCTTTACCGTCTCGACTGATTTACTTCAACCGTCAGTGCCCCGGCACAAAAGGAAGATGACACCCCATTATGAAACATTAAAAACGTCGTAATCACTTTTGCAGACTTCGCCCCTTGTTGTTACTTGTATTTCAGCGTGCTCCGTCCTGTCGTCGAAGTGAGCGCCTCGCCCATTCTGAACGTATGGTACTAATTTCTTTTTTCTGCATTGCTTCCCGTTAAATGTCCTCTGTTTGCTGCGCTGTCAGTATGTGTGAGGGTGTGTGTGTGTCAGTGTGCCATACACCGTTCCAATAAGAGACATATTTGGGTGAGCAACCACTTCAGTCGAGTCCACACGTGTCGCCTGGGAGTGTGACAAAACCCACTATTTGTTCTTGTGTCTTTTTCTTTTTCATGAGTTTCTTCAAAATAGCAAGTTTAAGCAGTGTATAGCTCGTACTGTAAATCACCAGCTTCAGAGATGACGTCATAACAAGGGAATTGTCAACAAGTTTCTGTTTTCTTGTCCTAGTGAAAGATATCGTTAAAGATATTGACACTAGATTTTCTTTTCTTTTTTATCACCCTCTCCTTTTATTTTTTGCTTGTTTGGAAAGTTTACCACTTTGTGAGTAATACTTCCAAACCTGGTGTTAAACAAGAGAAATCATTCCCACAGTGCATTGCTTTCTTTCTATTCTCCTGAAAAGTGAAAAAAAAAATGTCATCTTCTACCGCTTCTGTCTCTCGATGTTTCCCCTTTTCTCTCCATGTCCAAATATCTTTCATGTATGGACCAATAATATTGTTAAGGCTCAGCAATACCCTGATTGGCTGTTTCCAAAATTCCTGGCATTCTCAGTGGCCTATTTTGGAAGTGGAGTGACCTTATATGGATAAAAGAGGCGGAGTCTCTTTCACCACGAACGGATCAATGACGTTTTTTTTTCCTTCTGGGCCGGTCAAGCGCGAAAGCCAAAATACTGGAGTGTTGATAGTCGCTGAGAATTATACGTACAAATTAGAGAACGGAGTTTCTATCCGAACACAGTACCATAGGAGGAAAAAAGAAAAAAAACTGTAGGAGGTCTCAAGGGGAATCCGGTACTTTGGCCCGTAAGTGGCGGCTTACTGTGGCTGCATTTGAACAAAAGTCAACCCTCTTGTGAACGGAGTTCTAGTAGTTTATCAACCCGCCCGCTGTCTTCGAGAATTGTGTTTGAATTTTCCGGTAGCGTTATTCTATCTTCGTGTCGAATGAAAAATCTTACAGACGCACGTGTGCGGTGATAGGGGAAAAAAATAAAAACTTTTGGGAGTTTCTCGAAACGAAAGTGGCAAGAGAAAGTTATTGTTTTCATGTTTACCAGAGGAACATTTTCGTGAAGCTTGGCAAAAAAAAAATTGCAACGTCAGTTCTACATATTTTTTTAATCGAACCAAACAGAGAAAGAATAACTCTTTTTGTTGAAAAGGAAAGACTAATTGAAAAAAAGTAGGAAAAGGAGGGGGTTATGATAGGTAAAAAGGTTTTTGTGGGGGTTTCTTCGTCTAAGTTGTCTTTAAGCAGAAAATGTTTCTTCTTGGAACCTGGATTCGATAAATTCAACAAGTTTCACTTTTATGATGTATGATTTGTTTTAATTCACCATTCTATCTTTCAGAAAGGAATTCTCTTTGTTTTATTGATTGAAAGTATGTTTTCATAACAATATATCGTGTTTCACTATTCCCCCTAGAAGAAGGAAAAGGTGCTAATTTTCTTCACTTCATCAGAATTGAAGTCTTCTCGTTAACTTGGTGCTGTGTTCGTTCCTTGAAAAGTGGAGACAATTTTGGTAAAAAAGGGGGACGGTCTTTGAAAACGTCCCCAAAAGATATTTCGACGCGTTGGGTTTATTTTAATCAATCTATCACGGGGATATCTCGAATTCGCCCGGTTCCATCGTGTCGTGGTCATATCGTGTTCAATGGACTTCGGAGGAGATATTAACTTTGCCCTTAATACTTCCAAAATTTGTCGGTTTTCGATTTCTGTGGATTTAATCGTGTTTCCCGTTTCTTTCGTGAGATATGTAAGGGCAGACTGACAGGTGACATAACAACATCCAGAATATATATATATATATATATATTAAAAAAGAAAACAACGGAAAAATAATCTTTTCCTGTTACGCCGGTTTTGGTGGAATTAATATCTCAGTCACCGACGAAGAAACTGTTGCATATTTTACATACGTGTGACGTCGTCACACTCCTACCAGGTAGACATTTAGGGGGGACACCCATCCCAAGGGGTTCCCTAGCTGCTACCACCGGCTCGCCTAGGTGTACTTGGTCTTTATCTTCATCTTCAGATCCGTTAGGTCCTTCCTTTTATCTGTTCTCATCAAGAACTTCAGAGGATATCTCTTCCCAGCAACCACCACTGACACGAGTATCCATTCTTTGGTACCCGACGGGAGGCATCAGACCCAACGGGAGCTAAACACCTAATCCTAACCGTGACTTCCCGTGGGGTTTGCGCGAGTTCACGGTCGTTTCGCGTCGGTATGCTCTCAATCCTCTAAAGACAGTCGCCATTGCACCTGTACTATAAGTGCTCAGTAAGTTCCGACTGGATTCATATAAGTTTTTATTTATTTATTTATTTGTTTAGTTATTTAGGTTTTAGTTGGGTTTGTTTACATCTTTTTGCTCTGTGCGTGCGTTTTCATTTTCTTTTAAATTGACCGTTAAGGAAATACACCGTTTGGTATTGACTTATAATGCGCGTATATATATATATATATATACATATATATTTCTATTACAAACACAACTTGCTGAACCCAAACTGGCATTTAATTTCGTAAAAGGAAGATGGTAAAATAGCGTAACTTCAATCATGAAATGATGTACCTTATGAAAGAAAGTTACATAAAGTAATGAAAATTTCAAGTTTAAAACCATGCAAATTGTAAATTCAATTAACAGTCTTCGGTCACTTATTACGCATACATATGAACGAAAAAGTTTTAGTAATTCCTGAGGAATAAGAAGAAATTGTGGCAGTCGTTTTAAATTGATAGCAAAGTTTTCGAATGTTATAACTTGCCTGATCTAGGACAGTGTTCTACCATACTCTTTTAATTGGTATATTAGTATGTATATGAAAACTGAAATGACATTCTTTAGGAATGATGAAATGCTAAAATAAAACAAAGGACATGAAAAGCTAGGATGGAGACAACAACTCAAAATGGCAAAAAACATTGGTTACAATAAAATACATATCTGTACTACACTTTTCAACTTAACGAAATAACGGTACGGCATTTTTTTTTTTAGCAGATTATACATGAATTATGATTGTGAGGTTGTAAATGTAGTGTGTAAGTTAATTGCCACCGTAATCAGTCTCTGGTAGAGATGTCATCAACAAACCTGAAATAGTCTAGCGATTAAAAACTTTAAAGCCACGATTATGTGAGTGGTTTCCTTGATTTAAATTCTAACGATATGACAAAAGCATTTTTAGTTTTCCTTTTTACACGTTTGGCCGTGAAGTAGTTAAAATTAACGATGGTCATTATCAACCACAACGTTTTGTGGCTTTTTCCCAGGCTTTAATCTCTCTTCATGTTACACTTACAGGTTAAAACACGATTTTTGCAAGTAAATTCGGGAATTACCGTTTTTCCCCACCGTTCGTTCTTTTGACAGACCCCTCCATGTTTGGAATTCAGGACTCGCTGGTTCGTGGTACATCCAACTTGAAAGAGGAACCTATTGCCACTTCCTCGGCCAGTGAGCTACCCCCACACCCAGTCAACGTACCTGTCAACGGAACCACCATTACCACCAACGGCCCCGCCGTAGTGGAGACCCCTATTATCCGGGAATCGTGGATCCAACCCACAATGGTCGATCAAGGAGCAAGGTAAACAAAACAAACGTACATTTATACATGAACACACATACGTACATACATTCATACATAAAAAAATTGATTTTTTTTCTCCATCTTTTTACGTGCTTTTCAAAGTTTGTTTCATATGTTGCCTCGGGCTTATTTGAATCGATTTTTCTACAAGAAACTGCGTGTTTCACCTTTTTTTTGTCCTAGGTGTGTCTGGTTGCTTAGTTGTATGTATACCGTAAGTTTTATGGATCTATTTGTATAACATATTGGACACTTTTAAAGTACGGACGTGCATGGTGTTGATCGAGGGAGGGGAAAAAACTGAGGCACGATCAGTGGATGATCAAACAGTGAATTTTGGAGGATAAATGATTTGAGAATAAGAATCGATAAAATCGATGACATTGAAAACAAGAAAAGAGAGCAACAAATATGTACAGGAACGTGACGGATGATTTCTAGGAAAGGGAGATTTCGTTACCGTCATGAGAGCAGAATAAAGTTTCATCTCGTTTCTCGTCGTGTCTTGTTTACACTACCCGATGAGAAACATCGGAAACAAAAATAACTTCTCATTCTAGTTATGTCCACTTGAACAAGGTTCTCACGAGCCTCGTGATTGGTCAAAGGTGAAGCCTGATTCGTGTTTGACAGTAAAACGCTCAAAAACAAACCTCTGAATTATTATTAAGTGATTAATGATTTTTTCCTGAAGCTCGTATCTTTCTAACCCTATGAGATTTAATTTCTCGAGAACCGTTTATCATATATAGCGTTAAGAAAATGTTTTTTTTTTTATACTGATAGATCAAAAATGAATGCAAAAAATGATTAAGCCTCAAAAAAAGAGAAAAAGACAACACCAACCAAGTTTAAAACTGATCATTGTGTTTTGCCGAGTAAAAACGTATAATAAAATTGATATTCTTTTTAGAATAGGCCTATTTCATATTCGTTCGAGGAAAGAAAAAAAAGGACTGCCTAGCAGTCCGTTGGCGTCAATCTTCACTTATATCAGTTTTATCTAAGTTTATTTGATGTTATTTAAATATTATCAGCGAAACGTGTCCACCAAGCAATGTAGCCACATTAATGATGTACAGCATCCGAAACGTACTCCCTGCTTCTCATGACATCAAGCCAATCTTTGCTACAATGTGTATTGTGATTGTTGCTAATACCAGCAATGGTGTTACTGTTGGCCATATACATATAGTTCCTTATAAGTAACAGATCAATGTAACCCAAGTCCCTAGTATAAGGCCTAATTGAACTGGGAAGAAGACAACGAACAGGGCAAAACTGTCATTGCTTGTCTTTTTTTCTTTTCTTTTCTTTTCTTTTCTTTTTTTTTTCTTCTTGTAACTTTAAGTGGATGATCTTCTATTGTCCAAACCTTACCGACATCCAAACGGAAGTGAGCAATACATGATATTACCGTTAATTGTCAACTCGTGTTAATAAGAGTAAACGAGTTTGGTTGTATGACGCCTCCACGAGAACACGTTGAGAGTGCATGTATATACAACACACAGGTATGTGTGTGTGTGTAACATAGGCTATTGGCTTATGTGGTCAACGTAGTAAAGCCGCACTGGTGGTAGGGATAATGTCGGCCTATACTGCAGCTTAGATTTGATTGATATTCATATCAATTCGACTTATCGTCGCTGGAAGACAGTGAGGAAAAATATAAACTGATTAAGATATCAATAACCACTTAAAAGAAAATTTGAGAGCGGTCTGAAGTAATGATTTTGAGAAGTACGTCTAACAAAGTTATACAGTAGTGTTGTAAACAAGTACAATACCAATGGATGGCAGATGGTTTACATAAGCTATTGACTCAGTATAGTTACTTATTGTTATGAGTATTATTTTGGCGCAAACTTCACATTTTTAACTAGAAAAATGGCATATTAAAAATGTTATGCTTGGAAGTTAACACATTGTCTTTTGAACCAAGACTAAGTGTTTAGTGAAAAATTGCTTGCGTGGATGCATGGTGCACATAAGTTAAAATTGCCTGATTTTCTTCGAAACCTACGTTAGCGACATTTTTTGTGTTGTGTGACAAACGTTTGTAACAAAACTTTACATTTTATGTAGAATCAGAAGTGAACTAGCTTTAATTTAATAATAATACTATTAAAACAGTTTTGGTTAATATTACTTCAACTCTAAGATAAAATACAACCAAACAGTTTGATAGGGAAACCTGTAACACAAAATCAAATGATAGCCTATTTTGATTGCATTGAGATAGCATTGAACTGTACATATAATTCTTGTACTGCTACTGATTGGAAGAATAAAAAAAAAAGAAAAAAAAAACATCGTTGGAAGACAAAAGAGAAGGTAGACGGATAAAACAGATATATACATTATTTACATTGCTCTAAAAAAATTCTGTGATCCTTTTAATTTCATTTATTAACTCTGAGTTAATCACTCGTGCACGGGATGAGTAACCATGGTGACTCGCTCGAGTGATGGTTTTCAATGCCAGAGAATTTAAATCCCTCTATGTCCTTTCTTTTCGATTGATAAAACTGTATACTGGTATGTGTGTGTGTGTTTGCCTACCGTGTAAGGTCTAGGCATATCTCTGATCGTCTCGTGGATTCGAAGCATGGAAATGAGAGGCTATAGGATGAAAACACATCACCGACACGGGGATAAAAAACATTTATTACGAACAACGATGTATGTAACAGATGAGATATAGCCGACAGTGGATTTACGTCCACAAGAACGTGCATCATGCACGTACATAGTAACTGTGCATTGTGGGTGAAAGACTAACTCTAAGCCACTAAAAGAGAAAAAAAATGTGAAATCTGTTTGTCTAAAAGAAACAAAATATGTTATCCGGAGACGGTACGACACTGACCATCGCATATCTACTGCAGACCTGTTTGGGATTAAAGCAATTATTTACTTGAAAGAAAATCCTTGGAATTGAAACAACATTTTATGTTACGTATCATATTTCATATTGAATTGGTTACGACACACTAGTTTTGACTCTTACCTTAAAATTAGGTATGTTAGTTGCTGTTGTTGTTTTTCGTTTTCACGTTGAAGGCATTAAAACATTTCACCATGTTTGACAGTGTTTGTTCATTGTCTGAAAATGACATAGAAATCACTTCGCTGTAATTTACATACGGTACTGCTTCGAAGTACAGCTAAGAAAATTATGACTGAAAATTATGAACAAAAATATGAAAAATGACGGAAAACCTGATATCAAATTGACAATATTCTCGTTTGGTATGAAACAAAAAGGATAAAGACTTTACAGAGGTAAATTTAAGAACTTGATACTTAAACGTAAAACCATAAATGTGGTCAAAAAGAAAAATCGACAAGCACTCACAAATACAGACACAGTGTAAGTTACTTATACTGACATGAAGTAATACAAAATTACATATATGTACATTACTGTAACGTTTCCTCATAGCTACAATTGAAGGTAGAAATATCACATTGATTTTATTCTTTCTTACTTTTTCCGGTCCGATAGAATCCCCCCACCCAGTGGATTTGCAATCACGTGACTGTGTGTATACATGTTTCCTATTAAAAATCTTACAATTAAAATCAAACTTAAAAACTTGAAAAACCCCCCAGTGCATATTTGTTTTCATCATTTTAATTTCATTGTATTCCATGTTTTTTTTTCTTAAATCTTTTTAATCTCTTTAATCTTCTTTTTTTAAAGGAACTGATAATAATTTATATGTATAGAATTGTTTAGAGAGATAACCAATCAACCCGATATTTAGATATCAATTTGAACATGTTTATCCCCTAAAGGGCAAATTTATAATTTTTCTCATGAATTGCTCAATTTGTTTCAGTATCTTCCAACTGAAATTAATTAACGTTAATGAATCTAGAAAACAAACGAAAGCCAAAGGTATGAGAAATGCGGTAGAAGAGAGGAAGAACTAGAGTTGCAAACGTACGTGAAAATCGAAAGCGAGTCTTTTCTTGAATCATGAAGTGCCCAAATTTAACAAAACAAAACAGGAAACCTTGACAACGGATATTGTGGAACTAATTCTTTAACACTTCTTGATGTTATGGATCATCTCAATCTTTGCTAACTCTTTGGTTTTGTTCGGTAACACTCGCTATCATTGAGTCCACTATATGTTTGAACACTCACAGTCGTGTCCCCGGAACATCGCGTTATACTTAACTCTTTTTGAAAGTCGATAAAATAGGAGATATTGAATTAACCTACCACTAGAACAACTATTAAAAAATTTTTTTCTGTTTACTAACGACGTAGATATCAAAGTCGTAAATGACACTCCAAATTAACAAGTAAGTGATTCCACGAAATTCAGACTAAATTAAATACCTATTTATTAGACCAACATGGTTAGTGGTATATTTTTCTGAAATCCGTATTTTCTTTGCTAGCGGAAAGTTTAAAAAAAATGTATTTGTAATGGTTCAACTTCGAATTAAAAAAAGGAAGAAAATAAACTGAGATAGTATCAGAGATGTTCGTTAGGAAATGTTTATAGAGGAAGTTTGATGTTCAGATAGAAATTTAAAGTTTCATTTGGGCTGTTAAAGAAATACTAGAAGAATCAAAAGAAAGTGGGAGGGGTGGGGTGGGGTGTGTGATGGAGGATTTGGGGTGGTGCATCTCAAATACATCAAAGAAAAGTCATCTGAGGGTTCAAATAAAGTATCAGGAGGAAGAGAGACTGGAAAAAAAATGTTTATCTACACTCAACAGTGCCATAGCTAAAAAGAAAAAGGGCTACGTCATCATATCATGTTATCGATCGAATTCGAACTTGCTTCGAAGTGCTGCATGCCCTCATAGTAATCTTGCCTGTTACAACTATATATATATATATATATATATATATATATATATATATATATGTGTGTATATATATATATATTTCTCTCTTTTTTTCTTTTTTTTGTCATGTATCTGTACGAACTGTATGCATTTATATCGAACTTTACGCCAACTTATGCCCGTCTTTTTATATCAATCTAAACAAGTCGCTACAAGCATGTTGGTACAAATTAAAAAAAAAAGCTTAGGAAAAAAAAACAGAAAAAAAAGAGAAAGAATAAGCTAAAAAAAAAAAATCCAACTTCATCCTTCTTTATTTTTGCTTCTTCTCTCATGTATTCAATTGATTATTGAATTCAGGAGATTTTAACGTCCAACGCTGTATTTACGAGTCCATGTTACCGTCGCCCGTCGATTTTCTCTGAGCGGTTATTATAAACAGTTTAACGCACATTTGCATCAATTTGTCACAACCTATATAAACAGTGGATAATCTTTACTTCGACTTTAGTTGAGGCTAGCCCGCTCCATAAATTAGCCAAAGCGAGGTATACGCTTTCTATGAACGAGACGAAAAAAGGCCTAAATCGTTTGTATACATATTATATGTACCGCAAGGCTACAAGGAAGATAGAATAATAATAGCGACTGAATATAGCCGCCTGTTTTTCTCATGCAATTTAAGATACAAGGTAAAAATTGTATTATCTGCAAAGTCGAAAAGGTTTTGTGTTTGTTGTTGTGTTTTCTCCCTCTATATTTTTTTTGTTTATGTGTGTCACTGAATTGCATGAATTCGATAAACATCAGTACCAAAGTTTCCCTCGACAAAACATAGGTCTATCATGTACCATTATAGGCCTATATGTATTCATTTGCACTAAAACTTTATCAGTACGTTACATCCCCCATCCCCCTTCCAATCAATCTCTTTTTCTTCAAGTAGTCCACTTTTAACGAACGGAATTGTCGCAAGGTACTTGGCCCGAGGATTGTGTACATCGGTGTCCACTTAAAAAAGAAAAACAAACAAAATACAAGAAAAATTATAGGCCAACATAACAGCCTCCTCAAAAGAGGAAATAGCGAAAAGACCTGTCCGTAGACTAAAAAAGTAAATGAAGAAATTCAGGAAATGACAAAGAAATCTAAAAAAAAAGATACAATAATAAGCAAATTTTAACCGATTAAGTTGAAGGAATACTTATCGTTGAGACATCAGCCCCCTCCCTTGCCCCCCCCCCCTTTCAAATGAGCTAACTTTAAGGTGAATTCCCTACCGAATGTCAATAACCATACGAATTACAGTCATTAGGATAGAAAATATCTCGAACGAAACGAACTAAATAGGATGATCGATATTGGTATATAAGCCTACAATTGATTTGTTTCTTACTTTTCTGTATTATTCTCTGGGTATATTTGCCTATGTATTATACAAAATCAAGACTTAGTTTTAGTGGATATGTGTATTGTAATCACCCGAAGTCAATTTGGGAGGTGTAAAAGTGAAATTCAGGTTTTGACGAAAACCTTTAGAATTTTGCAATAAATGTTTTGCTCGGTTTGTAACATTATATATTTGACTGTGATTTTACAATTTCAGAAAATTTGAAAGGCTCCATAAGGTTTTTCTTTTAATTAAAAAGACTGCAATTTTCTGAAGATCTTTTTTTTAAACAATATAGTCCAGATTTCTAAGCTGCCTTTCGTTCGATTCAAGTTTTATATAAAGAACCATGCAATGAAAAATACCGTACACTGAAATTCACGAAACTGCTTTATCTTAAATGAAAAGAAACCCATTGTTTTGATTTTTTAGAACAAAGTCAGCATCCATATTTATTTTTGCTTTAATGAACAACCGGAAGCAGAAGTATAAAACGTTTCAAAGAGAAAAAAATGAAGTTATACAAAAGAAATGTTAATTCTAGTCAAATAGGCTTCACCATAGGAAAAGAATCAGTAAGTATATTAACGTGTGTAAATCTGTGCTATCCATTCCTTATCTTTATGAACAAATGCACATTTGATTAAATGTGTGACTGCAATTAAAAAGTTTACGTTTTTTGTCCGTAAATGAATGAAATTTGAGATAGTTTACAGACAGTGCTCTTTTAAAAACTTGAAAAAAAAAAAAATAAAAACTACTTTAGAAGTAACAAATGAAAGTTAAAGATTAATATTCTTGCCCTGAAAATTTATCATTTTGTTTCCACTTAAGCGTTATTCTTATGGTCTTAATATTGATAGCGCTTAGATATAAAAAAAAAAAAAAAAACTGTTTGCCGCTATAAACTTAGTCCGATATAAGCAATGTTATACGCTACGCTTGGGATACGGTTATCCCTGTCGTAAAACGCGCATCATCTCTGCCATATGAATAATATTTTACGTGAAATACGTATTAAATGTCGCTAATGAACGTAATATACGCTCATCGGGACGAAACATGCCGCATCAATTTTCTTTTCAAATACAATAATTTTCTCGGAGATGAACCGTTTCCAAACGACGACTATTAAATACAAAAAAAAAGTCCAGTGATTTGTTCTCTCCATCAAGTCTATGTATCTACCTCGATCTCTCCCTCTCTCTTCATCTATCGCTGCCTCATCTATATGTTATCTCTTTTCTCATTATACCATTCCACATCAATGGCGATGTGTTTAACAAGAAAATTTAAAACCGTCCTCGATATTCCCTTTTTTTTTTCTTTCTTCTTTCCCTCTATCTTTTTTTTTCTTCTCTTGGTCAATTCCCCTCCCATATTCCCTAACGTTGTCTGCGTATTTCTCATCAAACGCAACCGGTCTTCCTCCGCAACGCGAGTGTACGATTCCTTGCTTGCTGCACACATATACATATATACACATTCGACAAGAAATTAGAAGACATTTCATACCCCAGCTATTGGATAAATACATGAGGAGGATAATCCGCCGTCCCCATCAAGCCGTTGAAAAATACAAGCGATGAAAGTACTTGAAAATGAGTACCATAAAACATACAAAGCGACCTTAATTTCTCCTTTGTTTACAGAATTATGCCTCATTTGTTTATACTTTCAAATATCGGTTACAAGTGACTTCTGAGTTATAATTTAATCCTTGTTGAAGATGCGGGGGGATGGCGGCGGGCAGCGTTATATGCGAATGATGAACAAAATTCGGCCGAGCGTCGAGATAAATCTCAGCGAAGGATGTCAATATAGGATTGTGTACACATACGCACCACTAACGACATTCATACACACACACACACACCTTTATGCAGATATGCACATATCCCTATACCTCCTCCCCCCCCCCCCCCTTTCGATAAATCTGCAAGTTTTAAGTAACCCTAAAGGAGGTCAATCAACCTTTGGCTTGATAGGAAGAAAATAAGAAGCGATAGAACTAGTCGCCTGTTTGACATTCTTTATCTACAGTGTTAACATGTCGATTCTCAAATTGATGCTTTTCTTATTGTATTTATTTCGTTTTTCATGTGAACTAAAATTTGTCCTCTTCTAATGGACGAAAAAAATGTACGACTGCATCGTGTGATGTGGGAGCAAGGCACCTCCTCCGTTATCCAAGGATAAATTGAAACCATATCAGTTAGAGCGCCCGTTTCCAAAATTGATGGTCATCATGATCTCTACTTTGTTTTGATCTTTTAGTGGTTCCTTTCCATTTTTTGTTTAGTTTTCTGAGGAATAGTTTTGTTTACTGAGGACATTTTTTGCTTTCACTCGGTACATTTTTGCATTATTTTTGAATTATTTTGAAAATTATTTATTATTGTTTTATACCAAGTGTCTTTCGTAGTTGGTTGTGACAGTTTGATCATTTTGTCGACCAAAGTGAATCAAATAAAAACAAATAAAAAGTAGATATTTCACAATAAACTAAAGAAAACAAATTTCAACGATGCAATTTAGTCAATTCATCACCCACAGCTTCTAATTTGCGGTATACTTAAACTAGCCAATCAACTTATCACGGCACAGGAATAGGATGTATGTAAATGTAGATTATGTACAATAAATATGAGTGCACACTTTTTTTCTTGAAAGTCTCTTAATAATGAAAATGTAAATTTATTGAAGAGAAGTTATTAATCGTATTTTCAACGAACGCAAATTATAGTGAATATATTTTGCTCTTTGTCACGGAAAACCAATTGCCCCTTCAACACCAATAACGCAGGCAACCATTTTGTTGTAACATCGCAGTTCCACAACTTGCTCCGAACGCGCCGCTGTGTGTTTTTATTTTAGCGAGGTTACATAATGCACAATAAATTCCTACAGTACTGCCTGCCTTCGAATGGTGATATCCGGAGCATATTCCTCGTTTTGTGATACTCTTTTAAGTGATACAAACGATTCGAAGATCTTATTTTAAATTTCAGAAAAAGCAGGGTATATTCCATCTTCCTAAAATACTTCCAGATGTCGAAAGCTGTTATTCTCTTTCTTTGTTTTTCCTTTGAACTCCGATAACTTTAAGCAGTCGAACTCCTAAGGTGAAAGGTCAAAGGTCGTGCTGATGACGACATCCTCGCATATGTTCATACAGCCTTACACATATCTCTGTATACAGTACACCAGTACCGGTCGACAACATAATAACTGCATGCACATGATTGTTTAAACTGGGAGATGTTAGAATGGCATCTCCCTTGTTAAAGTTTGCTAACCCATCCACTTAAAAAAAAATGAAGGAAAGGATATTCCCTGGGAGAACAGGCAGCCTTTTCTCTTCTAGTCATAGTAGGTACGTGTTGAACGAATTTTGGGAAACAACTTTGGAAATTAAATGATGGGTATAGATGGCTACATGACGTTACGTGGTTTTCTATGTGGTCCTCCGTCGAAGGGGGCCAAAAACAATTACCCTGGAGCAGACGACAGTGAGTAGAATCTCAAAGTTCGGCAAGGAGGTATCGGCTTACAAATTTTATATTCACGAAGTTCACTAAAAGTTTTATTCCGGCTGCACTCTTGAGACAAACTGTAACATTTAATTTGTCTTTTCGAATTGAATTCTCGAAACCATTTCTGCGAGGCTATGAGTTTGCTCAATTGTAAACTAATGCTAATTGAAAAAGTATAACAAAAATATCAAACACAAAACTATCGAGATTAGATGCAGTCTTATCAAGACAAAAATGGAGGAGAGAAAGTGCCTGGAGCCAAGCTGAAGGGGGTAGGTGAGGTTATGGGAAATAAAAAAGGCAGTGGTTCACCTTGAACTTAGGTAAACTTTAATCTTAATTAGTGACTAATAACACCTAGTATCGCGAATGGAGACAGTGAAAAAGAAGAAGAAGCAGAAGCAAAGAATAAACTTAATTAAACTAGTGTATGTAGACCCAAGTTAGAATGCAAGATGATTAGCCTTTAATGTTTGTTTATCATGTTGTTCGTGTCTGAAGGGATAAATGTCTGTGAGTGATATATGTAAATAGAGCGCATGCGTGTATAAAGACGACGAACAAAAGCAAAAACAGACATGAAGGGCAAAAAAACAAAGATTTGTTAAACAGTCCCCCTCCCCCCCCCAATTTATTATCACACACGAAGTCATATTCAATAAAGATAGAAAACCCTTATTTTCTGTAATCGTTTGTAGTATTTAGTGTGATATATGGATCTCCCACAATTATTTGCATATATGACACAACTATACTCTCCTTCCTCTTGCTTCTCTCTTCATCCTCCCACATTATCACCCATCATCATCTTCGATATCGTCCTCTTCTTTTAAAGAGGCACATTTTAGTTGTTTCGTGAAATTCACTAAACTTTTCTGAACCTATCAAGTTTCCATAACATACTAATGACCAATCTTCAAACTAGGAGGATCCCAATGTTTCACATATAAAAGAACATGAATGAGTGCATGCGTAATTAATGATTCAATTTGGTTTCGGGAAATTCGTGGCCAGACACTTTTCATACTTGTTTAGATGCACACAGCCAAGGCAACTGAGGTCAAAAATTGTAAAAAAAAGTGTGGCAGTTTCATAGCTATAGATGTGAAGTTTGACTAAGTATGCTAATTATAAGTATTATCATGTGTTTGTACCCTTCCAATTCATCACAAATTTATTGATATCAACTCAATGAGCCCCTTGAAAGAAAAACTGTAAAAAAGGGTCTCTGATATCTTAAAATATCCTCGCAAAATCTGTTGCAGTGGAAATATGAAAATATGAAAAAAAATAAGGGAAGAGGCTGGTGGTGAATGAAAGCCATGCTGCTGCAAGATTCAACATTTTTTTAAGGCTTTAAAGACATTCGTGTTAGGGTGATACTGTCTTGGTGTCTGTCCAAGTATATTCACTGTTTTGGTCTCTTCTTATTATTGGCCTATGTGACAAATTTTAACATACCTTTGGGTTTTTTTCCTGACCGTATAAAAGAATCATTCTGTCTCTCCATCCTCTTTCATCCCATTTTAAGAGAAGATTTCGAGACCGGATCCTCTCTTATGAAAAGGTCTCCACTACAATCCAAAAAGGGGGGGGGGGAACAATCCATTTGGTTGTAGACACTGTCTACAAATGTCTACATTCATGCACGAATCATAAATTAACCGCTATGGTACTTGGTTCTCGTACAACCTATTCATGCATGGTCCACTTTGACCAATGTCCCTGGCAACCAGACAACGGACATCCTGTAACCAAAACTTGCCACCCTCATCGTTTGGCAAACCGAACCTTACACTCTCATTTAATTTCGAGGAACTATATATACCGTTGCATTTTCTGACGTTTTTTTTTTTCATTACTTGCTTGGGAAATATGCATTTTTGTGCTATTTTCTTGAATACCACGCATCGGTTGTAGCGGTGCACCTGTACCAATACTCCAAGATCTCGTAAAAATCGTGTCTTTCATTTAATCGTGTTTTTGAGATTGTCAAAAAATTTGCATCATTTTTAAACTTGTATAAGTTGTTAAATAACAGTATGCATACTAGTTTTGTTTCAAAGTAGGTAAGTTGTCATAATTAATGACAACTTATCACAGTTGTTTTGTGATTTCCTGTGCATATTAAAATAGTGATAGGTATGTATATATACAGTTGTAAAAAAAATTAACATAGTTCTTTTCTATGGGTATTTCTTCAATAACAACAAAGCCTTCATAAAGTCAAAAGATAATAAGTATAAATTGTTTTGAAGGAAGGCCTTATGATTAACCAATCCCAAGAATAAACAACCCTAAGATTGGGATACACAGTTGGTCTGGGCAGATTTTATTTGGAATTTAAATTTTGTTTTCACTTTTCATTTGTAGATTTTTTTTTTTAATTTTGTTACGTTCTTCACTTTTGTCGAAAGTATAAGCGTTAATATTAAGTCAGTCGTAGGCTTATGATCTGCTTTCGATGTAGACTCGTGGCACGCTTTGGGGAAAGAGTTTCCAGAAGATAATCATGAAAATCTTTCCCACGAATTATCTATCAGGTTTCTATCGATGTCGATAGTGTAGGTCTAACGTTGACTTTCCTCAACCATGGCTATGACACAATTTCGTTGGATCCTAAGTCAGTACAGGTTACCATAGCCCAGTTTCCCTGCACTTAAATTTTAAGTGTGTGACGAAATACTTCAGTGTGTGCTCTCTGTTGTTTGTTTCGTTGTCAGATCATACTTTTAATTTTTAGCTGCGGTTGACAGAAGTAATTTTAACATTTTATCTTTTGAGGTATTCATACCTTGGGTTTGGATGTCGAACTCAATGGAATAAATTCTCTGTGCATAGAAAAGAGTGTGGATGGGGGGGGGGGGGGGTGGGTGGCGGATATCAGGCAGCTGTAACTTGGAAATTAAAGCCTTTAGTTGACTGTTTCATAAGGACTTTCAGTTTAGGAAATAGGTTTATCTATGGTCAGTGAATTACCCGTCGGTTAGGATATTTTTACTTTTATCTTCTCGTTGTTTGATCTTGCAGTAGGGTGAGGTAACGTAACGTCATACCCGCAGTCAAAAAACACCAACACAGTAAGCAACATCAGGGAGTTAATGGATACAGAGAATATGAAAAAAAAAAAAAACTGTAGGGAAAAACAAGAAAATTGCCGTTTTGCTAAAAAAAAACTGTCATGATTTGAGAGAAAACAGATTAAAGACGAAATTAGCGATAGTCCGACAATATATATATACATATATATATATATATATATATATATATATATATATATATATATATATATATATATATATATATATATATATATATATATATATATATATATATATACACATACATACATATATATATCGTGGATATACTTTCGCGGGGATCAGCCAGCCCACGGGACTGCTCAGTTCCTCGTTAGCTGTCCAGTTTGTTATTGCATAGGAACATGACAGTTACGTCTGATCAGGGAGTTGCTATACAGGCCCTCAGTTTTCTGATCCCTCTGTGCAGAAAACCATAGTTGTCATACCCAAACGTTTTATCATACAGCTTTCATTTCGTGGGTTTACACGTCGTATGAACCGGTCCTTCCGATGTGTCGTTAAAAAAACAGCGGTTAGATTTAAGACTCACGGCCTTGCTTTGGCAGACGTTTGTCCTTCCACCTGTTAAAAGGATTACTTTTGAGTGAGTTCCGGTCATCCTCCCATAAATAAAGATTTTTTGGCTTTTTCTTATTTCTTCTGACCATGGTATTTACCAGGTATCTTACGTAGCCCCTTCTGTTGGCAGTGGTGCGGTAATCACGACCTGTTTCAGGGAAACAACATGCCTACCGAATCGTGGAATGGGAGTTGTATTGGTTGTTACGCAGTCAATGGACTGTCAGTCCTGAAGGTCATTGATACCACAATTTCTGTTCCCACACTACTTTCACTCTCTTTTTGGTATGAACTGTAATATTTCTAAACAAATAATAAGCAGCCGTGAAGCCCACATACTATACCGCAATGTATATAGTGCTAGGCCACACATCTAACTCCCTCTGTTGTACTGCCACTTCGGCGTTATGATTTTGATCTCTGAGAGAATGAGTTCCTATTACTAGTTTTTCTTTTTTAACCGATTTTTAGAGACATCGAAGTGGCCTATAAAATATATATATATATATATCCCATTCGATTAATTCCTCACATCATATCATACATATTGCCTATATTGAACTTCCTTTACAAGAGGATTTCTTTCGAGGAATGTACCGTATACTGCAGAGGTTTAATAAGAGGGACGTGGGACTGTGGAGGCTGGTGAACATTGTAGGCTGTTTGAGATTGAGTCTACAGGTGCGACTAACGAAGTTTAAGAGCAGAAAGAAGACGTTAAGAAATTCGCCATTGGACAGTCATTACTTCTAATACAAGAAAAATAAATAAAAATACAAGAAAAACAAAAGAAAATTGAAGGAAATCGAAGTCTGAAATTATCTGAGGCCTGTCATTAAAGTATATGAAGTGCCAAGGCAACCCATTGTTCTTCTACGTCCGTTAGCCTACACTTTTTCTTATAATGAATCGTACTGAATGAAGACTGTATCGAAGAACGGGAGTGCACTGTTTACCTGTACCATGTTATGTATTATATTAAAAAAATATCGTGTCATAATATCTTTATTTAGCTATATAAATGTTAATTGATATCCAAAATTAATCTCTCTTTCTCTTCCACCCGCGTATTGCTTCTATCTTTTATATCATATCCTTTCAAAAATCTTAACTCTTTACTGAACGCCACTGTCCGGAGAGGCTTGGCTATATACGTTTTTCTTCTGCCCCCAGTTCGCATCATCGGTGCGTTACACTGTGTTCACAATGTACTTACTTAGCACTGACGGTACCGTGTATGTCATGTGGTACTGTACAGTATAGAATATTCAAACACTCTTCCCTGCAGTACATTTACGCACTGTACACATTGACTCTCTCTGATTTTTCATTTAGTTTCATTTATGTATCCGTTGAATTTTTCTCTTTTTTTTTTTTGTTTTATTTGTCTCATACACATTTCCTTCAGATACCTCTGTGTCCGTTTGACATCATCCAAACGCGCGAACTTCAAGCTCAATTTGTCGCGAGAGTCACGTGGGATACAGCGTCTGTCTTTCTTTTACAAACTATTACATTTTCTCTCATTTAGTTTTCTCCTTCGTTTATTTGTTAGTAGCCAGCTAGATATACAACCGTTTCTACAAGCGTCTCCGTTTCATTTCATTCCAACTCGCCCCTCCACCCCCCCCCCCTCTCCACCCACCGTTGGTGTTTATCGAGTTTTTTTTTTCAAGTATTGTCTTTCCAGTCGAAACGAAACACCAGCCGAGATTTAGTACGAAGCCTCAAATCCCTTTCTCATGTCCTTGTAGGGTAAATCCACGTAGATTTCTAGTCTGATGGATACGTACATTTTTGGGCTTTAAAACGCAAAATCCGAAAACCTAGTTTTAGATAAAACTAAAGACTTCGGTAGGTTACTCCATGGATTACCCAAGTTGGATTTTTTTTTCTAGTTCGTTATTCTCTTTTTATCCATTTTATTTGTTCTCTCTCTCTCCCTTTTTTTTTTCTAAATAAGGACCACTGGGAGATGTATATGTAGATAAACTTCAGACAGGATAAATCGCGCAGGAACAGTGCTGCATAGATTTTTTTTTAAAGGCAGCATTTTCGGTACCGTAAGCCAGTAGGGGCGCCGAGGGACTGCATAGGCAGTTGCAGTTTGTAACAGAATTAAGTGTTCATGAAGGCAGGGTTACAGTTGTCTTTTTATTAGAGGCTTGTTCATTCAGCTCACGAGTCATTTAAGCACGCAATCGCTGTAAGCAGGAAGTCTTGCAAAGTGATTTCTACTAGTAAGGCCCGGGGTAAATGAATATTGCTATAATGCTATGTTGTATTCTTCTTAACATAAGGAAACTTAGCATGTACACGCGTGCTGCGGTTTTATAAGCTCAGCGGTGGTCCCCCAAGCAAGGCTGACGCAGTACGCGCCATCAATTGAACTCAACCAAGTGCAGCAGAAAAGAATGGTGTCATTTATAGAACTGTTTTTGTCAGTTTCTTACTTCTGCAGCCAGTGACACGATGTTACATGTGGTTCTTTGATTTTCCTGTTTTCGTTGTTAAGACATCGCTACTGTTGAAGTTGCAACGACGGGCAAGTTTGTTTATTAATACGTTTAACTATACAACCGCCAACTTCAGGCACCTATGGACTGCTCAAAGATGTAGGTCATGTTTCCAAAGCCTCCAGTATTTACCATCGTATTCAGCGAAGCACATTACTTCACTCACAACATTATGAGAAGATGATTTGCGGGATAAAGTAGGATTGATTAACCAGGGCCTTTCTGTACGGTATTCCACCCTTTACTCATTTTCACAATGTCTGGAACAGCGTTGGATTTCTAATTCAGAAATCACCCACTACAATAGACTTTGTAAAGCACTTTTTAAATACCTGTGACAGCAAACGCATTTCCTTCAACAAACCTGACTTACTCAGTAATCCTTCAGTCCAGAAAATTTGTGATAATGGTATTTTTCACCAATGAGAATTATTGCATGTAAGTATTTTGCACGCTTGAACTTAGTTAATACGCCTTAGGTGTTATGCGCTTTCGGTCCAAGCGTGACTGGTACGGTACGATTTGTCCACACGTCCATTTTGCCAAGTGTCGGGAGTTGCACTGGGTTTCTACGTATAGGCCTATATACTAACGTATGTTTATCGAAAGCCTAGCCTTGTAGCCTAATCCTTTCGTTGGCAACATGAACTTAACTTCATTGATCTTTTTTTTTTTCACCGTGGTAGATTTGAAGGTCCGTGTATGAATGATGCGGCCATGTCTTGTAGGCCTACTGTACATTTATCGCGTAGAATTTGTATATTTTTCAATATACTTTTCGAATACATATCGATACATATATCGATATGTATTCGATATTACCATTGGACTACAAATCGTGATGTGATCGATTTCTCCATGATTTAAAGGCAAAATAGTCGTCCATCGTAATTTATGTATCACTCTTCTGAACCACGTGGCAATATGTTTGTCACTGGATTGCTAAATTTACGCAGGATGATTCCGTGACTACGCAATTGAAACATCATGAAAGATATACCTGTAAGGTGTAAAAGAGAAGATTTGTAAGATTTAGCTGATGCTTCAGAATAAAGTTAGGGTGACTGCCTATTCCCTTAAAACCATCGTAGTTATCACGATTTAACTTTGTGGAAGTGATGTATATGATCTGCGGGATTGAAGTTATATGTTGCTATGGCAACCGATTGCTTTACTGTTGCCGATTTAATCTGCGGTATTAAAACACCATGAGTGGCGTATCGGGTTGTGTAATTTATATCTTTCAAGACCTCACGTGTTGCTCATATGAATCCATTTTTATCAAAGCTTTAACAACCCATTGCTCGATTTTGATTTCTCTTACTGTCAACAGTGAATATACGATAAATTTCCAAATGTGACATTGTTTTACGTTTATTGTTTTCTGCAATGTTGAAGTGCCACTTCAAGTTATCTGTATTTTGAAGGAGAAATTTGACAACATGCAATTGTAGCTTATTAGACCGGAGTGACAGTAAATGATGCATGCAGTTATTTCTTTCAAGCTGCACAGATATCTCTCACAACTGTTAACATTAATGAGTCAATGTTTCACCTGGTGCATGGAAAATGACCATTGTTGGCACCCTCACTGCATGGATGTGTTCACATGATAATTTTGCAAAGAATAGATGGAGTGTATAAATATAGTCAACATTGTTGATGAATAGGCCTATATCAAAATGTGGAAGGCTTACTGTAGGTAATACATGTGCACCGTATACGACTGAAATAAACCACACGAAAGTGATCAAGACTGACATATGGACAGCATAACCCCACCGCTAAAGAAGACTGACATACAGACACTCTAGCCTACACTGGATAATGGAATGATAGCCTAACGCATAATACTGAATGCTATATTTGGCTCACTCGGTGCTCCCTAGGATATAAATACGCACTGTATTTTCAAAGAACTCATAACAATGACGTCATGCTTTCGCGTTACATTTTTGTACATGATTGTTATGGTAATATATGATAATTAGGATGTTGCCACAACAATTAATATTACTCGCCCATCGTTACCTATGAGAGAGGCACATTGTAGACTTGCGGAAGGAATTTACTGTATGTGAACCGAGAAATTGCGCCTGGAGCAATATTTTTGCCTGTTTAGCTTCCAGTGACGTACTACCAAACGATTATTCAAGCCTGATTCACACTCAGATAGGTGAAAGAAAATTATATTACTAATCTTACAAGCTTTCATGTCTTGTATCGGTTGGTACGTGAAAACTTTACCATATCATACTATACCTTAAGACAGCGGGAAAACAACTTTTCTAAGTCAGGCCCGTATCCAGGAAGATGAAGGGGGGGGGGGGGGGGTCAGGGGGTTCGGGGGAGAGTCACGGGTTGGGGGGTCAGGGGGTTCGGACGAGGCCTTCCTTAGCAACATATGTAATGAGTTTTAATTTGTTGGTCATAATTTTCGGGTGAAATGTTCCATTTGTGGTAAAATCGAGCCCCTCACTGAAAAAACTGCATACGGAAGTTAAAGCCGCCTGATAGGTTAACAGGTTCCGGAATATTAGGGATATTAATAACTACGTCATTACTACACATTACAGTCATAAGCCAGATTATGTGTAAGCCTATCATGTTTAGTCTAGCATTGTTTTACATCGATTATAAAATATATCAGTCTCCCTCATCTGATGCCCACAATTCAGTAAACGGATATTTCAGTAGTCTTGTAGTACAATTTTGTGCCCAAAAGTATGTTGGGGGGGGGGGGGTCAGAGAGTGAAGTTGCGGGGTAGCAGCTGAAAGTGGTATCAAGTAACTTTTGCTTCAGAAATGTTACGAATAAAGGCGCCTTCCTCTCACTGCTTTTGATCACTCACACCTTGTCTCACTTCAAGCAGTATTCCAGCCATGGTTTCGTCCCTTCCATAGAACTGAGGAAATGTGACAAAGGCCTATGCTATCCAAGTCGAAACTCGCATATCTTTACAGGCAAGGAAAAGAACACCCCGCGCAGACAGAAGTCCTTTCTAGATATGGCGCAGACCCGGCCGCTAGAAGTGACAACGCAGTTCCATGTTCTATATCCTGTAATGTACCCGGTATTTCCTTGATAAACAACCCCTCCCCGTGTAAAAGTTCATAATTCCGTTTCAGATTCCCACGTAGGGCTAAATTTCATCTTTGTCAGCAATCGGCCGGTTCTCCCCCCCCAGCCCTTGGCTTGTAAGGGGATGGTTACGTCGTCGCTTCGCTTTGACGTTTTTGAGTCAGTCATTCTCGTGAATATATACGAAGGCGAGGAGAGTATATACTCTCGCTCTTTGGCCGACTCTGTGTGACGTTTATCTTATATAACACATTAGCCGCTTTTCCGGAAAGTTGAGGCTAAATTTACTGAAATTCGGTGATTTCATGAAGCTTTGTGAAAACAAGTCGATCTAAATAGGATGATGCTAATCTAATTAACATGGACAAATGAGATCTCCGACTTAAGCAGGATAACGGGAGTTCATCTTAAGTCATGCTGAGCTCGACAATTTTCCTTTTTTTCCCCTTTCTTTCTTCCCTCCTTTGGCTTATTATGTCAGTCTTTTTCTCGCTATTTCATCCCACGTTTTCATATCCCGCCCAGTGTGAGCGCGTATTACCTAAAATTAGCCAAACGAATTTGGCGGAAGGCTTAGCACAAATGCTTTGACAACATTATAACAGCAGGGAGGTAAGCACCGCCTAAGTGCACCGTGAACAAAAAAAAAAAAAAGAAAGAAAGAAAAAAAAAAAAAAAAAGAAAGAGAAAAGAACGAAGAAAAATAAAACCGGACCGAGAAGCTAGTGCAACATGTCCGCAATGATTGATTTACGAAAAGATTTCAGTAATTGTTTCTGAGGATCAAAATGATAATAACAATACTATCAGATTTAACTTCTTAAGTCTGAAGAAGTACAACGACTGACATGCAGAGACTACACCCGGTCACTAAACTGTGGTACATATGCTTTGGTTGTAAGGGAAAGAGGTCTTCAACGACACGTGATCAAAGTCCGTCTGCATCGGGTTTCCGACAAAGTCAATAAGAAAAAAGGAAGAAAGAAAAAGAAGAGAATACATATTGTTTTATTTGTTGGTTGTTATTGGATTTGTAGGTTTGAGGCTAGGTTCCTCCTATGCCTCTGTGTCTTCGTTTGACAATTATCACAACTTTTCAATCATTATTTGCATTACATTTCCTTGATAAAGAAAAACGAGAAAAAAAAAGAAAGAATAAATTGCCAGATGGAATATTGGGATCTTGGAATGGATAGAACGGGGGGGGGGGGGGGGGGAGGAGAAGAGAGATAAATACCTTCTTTGATTTCTTAAAAGAAATCATGAATACGAGAACAATTTGTTTAAAATAAGTAATGATACCCGGGGCTATTGAATCAGAAATGAAGATTAAAAATTCATCGAAACTATGTGATCATCAATTTTTGGGGTTGTTTACTCATTCAAATTCTTTGGCAATGTAGAACATTGACCTCGACAAAGAGACAACAAAAGGAGCAAAATATGTAAACAGGAAAATTGCCTTTTTAAACTGAATTTGAAGAATAAACCCCATTCATGATTTTTGTAAGTCGTAATTATCAGAATTATAAACACAACCACTTTGTTTTTTTTTTCAGCCGAATGTTTTATTATCGTTCTCTTACACGACTTTTGAATGAGTTCGTTGACTTTTCAAAACTAAATCGCAGATTTCTTCACTCGAGAGCCGATTGGTTGATAGCACACGTAGGCCTATTTGATGTCATTTAAATTTTGAACAGTCCTGTGTGGTGTCTTGTAATTTCCATATTTTGGAGGGAAATGGATATGGTCGAAGCGGTTGAAATGAAAGGCTTAACTGTGGATACATACCTTACAATTGGGCAGTAAATTCGTTTTACATATTTTTTTTTAAATTCCAAAATAGCGAATTGATGTATGATTTACTCTCCTGTCATTGAACTTTAGATTTTGCCAGGGTTTACAAACCCTGTATCAGACAGTGTAGCCTATGTATAAAGTTGATTATCTCAGGGAGATTCAGTCACTTGTTTATATATACATGCATATGATGTAGATTTCAAACCAATTTATATCCCTTTAAAATTCAAACTTTTTTTCGATTTGTGCTGGCGAGAGAGAGGCTCCTTCGCCCCTCAACTTAATCTTGTCAATGCAGAATCTATGACGCCAGTAGTCCAACATTCATCGATGGTATATCCAATTGTTGTGACGATTATGTTAAGTCTTTTCATATATATAACAAGGCCTACTTTTCTCACAATTTTCATGCCACTTACCTCAAACCTCTTGTAGCGTTATCTTTGTGTTGTTTTTATTTAAAAAAAAAAAGGGAGAAGGGAGATGAATGAACATTTTGGTCGCCTCTACATACGACATGAATATAAAGACGAACCGAAACATGAATAAACTAAATAAAGATGAATCAATAAAAAGATATTCCGAAATAACTGTCCAGAGGAACAATATCCTCATTGCTTTCCTTGCAGTTCACATCTTCAGCAGACTTTCAATTCTTGATGCAGTAATTTACCGAAAAGATAACTGTAACATTTTCAAATGGCACCAAAGTTTGGTCCTTGCTTCTCATATAACAACCTCACAAAGGCTAAAAAAGCTTCATTGTTATGCAAAATAATTCAATTGTCAGAATTTAAGCTTTAACTTACATTTTTTTTTTTTTTTTTTGTCCAGTTCTTGCGGCTTAGCCCGGGCACATTTTGAAAAGCAGCCTCCAAGCAATTTGAGGAAGAGCAACTTTTTCCACTTCGTTATCGCCTTATACGACAGAGCGGGCCAACCAGTGGAAATAGAACGAACTGCCTTCGTGGGCTTTATCGAAAAAGATAACGTAAGTTTTGTTTGATTTTTGTCTCTACATGACTTTCTTCTGTTGTTAATGACTGTCGATATCGGAGGGTTGCGGGGTTAAAAGTCATTTGAGGACATCAGACCTCTAATTACCAATGCAGTGAGTTATTACACTTCTATTCTAGGGAAGAAAATATAAGACCTACCGTCATGCCCCCCCCCCCTCCCTTTATGGTACAATTGCCACAGCTATGAAAGGTAATCGGAACCACAATTCAGTTTTGATTTCTGTTTTGAAAAAGTTGAACTGCAGAAGATTCAACGTTGAGGCTAAGAACTACTTTGGGTGATTCAACGTTTTCCAATTGTTTACATGGGGTCAAAAGGTCATTTGGTGTCAATAGAGGTTGAAATTCATACTCTGTGTAGTTATAAGCAGGTAGTTAGTATCCAGTAAATGTCAAACGCTTGTTGCGTATTTAGCAATGATGACAAGTAAATACTGTAGGCATTGATAATGGCTCGTCACATTTTCAAAGAGAAAGTTGGGGCAATTGTGTAGATGTGAATGAATAAATAACCCTTGACAACAAGGCGAGCGCGGTCGCGCTGAAAACAGTACAAACATTTAAAAATGGTAAGAAACAAAAGAAAGAATATCAAATATATGCAAAGTCAATTACTTAACGTTGAGTTTCATTACAAAATTTTGCGCATTTGAAAAAAGAAAATGTTTTAGGTGTTTCTTGAAACTGCGGATACTGTGAATATTCCGGAGATCAACATGGAGGGCATTCCACAATTAAGGACAACAAATTACAAATGATCCACCGTACAAAAGTTTGAAGTAATATTTGGTAAAGGTAAAACAATGGCAGTAGAAAGAGTAAAGGTGGGGAAGAGATCGGACAAGTAGTCGAGAGCTAAGCGACGCATGCATTTCTATACCATTGAAATAACTTTGAAAAAATTCTTTCGCGAACACGCAACCAGGGGAGCTGAACAAAGAGGTCAGAACCATGTTCTCTTTTCTTTCTACCATAAATTGACCTAGCAGCTTAGTTTTGAACGATCTGCAGTTTACGCAAGAAACTCTGTTTAATGCCATAATACAAGCAATTAGAGAGAACTAATTTCGTAACAAGAGTCTTAAGGTGATCAGAATTTAAATATTATATATATTATATGTATATAAATGTTATATAGAATTTAAATATGGTTTGAGCTTAGAAAGTTTACGAAGGGTAGAAAAGCAGAAGGAAGCGGTAGGAGATATTTTTGTCAAATGTAAGCCTGCCAAACACCAAACTCTTTTACAGAATCGGAGAACCTTACACAATCAGTGGCGTAAATAAAGGTGCCACCGTGCCACGATGGTCGTGGTCGTGGCACGTCAACTGATATCCGAAGTCATTTTATACATTTCATACAATCTTGTTATAAAAGAGCGTGGTATCTTGTGGGCTGAACGTTTCGTAGCCTACGTATATGAGAAATTAAAATGAATATCATTTCCTCACCACGGTGACGCCAAAACACTGCGTTAAAAATGCCAAATATCCCCAGAAATTCAAAGAGGTGTCTTAAAGGGTCTTTTGACGATTATTGCAACCCGTTAGCAGTCCGAGATTGATCGACAGTTTTCCCAGACAACCCTGTGACACCTTTTTAAGATTTACCCACAATGCAGTATTCTTTCTGATCTAGCTGTCTGGAATAATGAAAATACGATATGTGTAACTGGAGTTTCAAAGATGGTATTTATTGTTCTGTATTATTATTCACAAAGCATTATGGGTACATTTAAAAAAATGGCGTCAAACAAATATCCTTCCGAAAACTTAGATCTCTTGCAGCCCTGTCGTCTGGCACACGCTATACTGCAAGTAGGTCCTATAGGTGAAGGGTGCAGACGTACTCAGAAGCGTTCAAGTAATTTCAGAATATTCCTAAGGTGACAACTTTTTCCATCAGCGGCGTCGTTTTTGGTCTGAGAAAAGATAGTTGACGAAATTATGGAACCTTTATAATTTCGTGTTTCAGTGGCCGTTGGAGTTATTTGCCTACCGTACCGTATTACCCGAGTACGATATTGGTCCGCTCTGATCACTCAAGTTCTATCCCACGCTACGTAAAGATCATATATGGACACGTATGGTGAAGATGATTGTAAAGTGTTGGAAATTAACAATGTAATTCCTCTGATTTAGGGCCACTTTAAGGAAATAAACAGTAGTCAGTGCTTTATTTTGGAAAAAAAAATCACCAAAATTTGGCGTATGTCTTGACATTTCTGTAGTTTTTTTGTGATGTTGCTGAAAATTAGTACTGCATACGCGCAACCTGGCTGTCATGCTGCAAAATTAAGCAATTTGAACGATTATGAACAAGAGCCACCTATGGATTAGAATGGGGGTATACCAATTCAGTTTGGGGTGACCGTATTTTTCTTTGAACTCCCCGAAGAACACCATATTTTTTAAAACATTATCAAAGTAACAACTACACATATATCGTTATACTGAACTATGTCAAAGGGTTAAAGCTCAGTTTTGTCACCCGAATTTGCGTCATCCTCGAACAGATTTTTCTCTAGATGCTCAAGTTTTGATCGGTTTTCGTATTTGCATTTGTTTTGTTCGAAGAGAACAAGAAATCGTCTTGCTGTAGGTTTTAAGTACCTTTCAATACACGATACGTGTAGTATGTAAGTGAGAAATAAATAACCGTACATACAGACTGACGTTCATAACCTTCAGTAACAAAGGACAACAAAAAGACAGCTTAAAGGCAATATACAAAAAAAAGACAAAAAACAAAAACAATAGACAACAAAACGACAATGGATTGAATTCGGTTTCAACACTTTGCTCACACATGTATGTCAAAAGCTGTGTGGACTGGTACAAATTTGTACATGTAAATTTGATATGATATGTACACAATCACTGATTTTGAAAAGTCAGAAACTTCATAGTGATAACTTCTGAATTCTTTCCAAAATTTCTATATCGAGTACTCTTCTAACGGGATAGATATATATCCCGTTAGAAGACAAAACGTTAAAGTGTTTCAAAACAATTACTGTGACAATGTAAGTTGGAAATGCTTTCAAAAGTCTCTATCATGACTTTGACATCAGATCAAATTTGAAGTATTGTGTGTCGTCGGACTGTGTGTCCTATACCTAGCAACCATTCACCCAAAAAAGTGCAGCTCGGACAATTTGCATCAAGAATTAATTTAGAACGAATTAAATTGCTAATTCTTAATTTGACGTAATTACATTTCCGTCCTCATTTTCCACTTTGTCCTGGAATATTGTTTTTATTTCTTCCAAATTCACGCCTTTTCCAAAAACAATCAGTAAATTGCAAGAAAAGTACGACAGTGAGGACAGCTGAGCTATGCTGAGCGCCCCGAGGCTAGAATCCTGATTTTAAAAGCGCGGGAAACACCACGATCGAAAATTTTGCGTCGAACGTCGTCTGGTCGCATGAGTTTTGACGAATTTTTGCCCGCCATTCGACAGCTGAAAGAACACCGTTTTACAGAAATATCAATAGCATTTGCATTGGTTTAGCTTGACACATATCAAGCTATTTTACTATGTTAAAGTAGCACTCTGAACTATGAATTTTGTAGGCAATCAATAACAAACTGCATTATATGAGAGGACAAAATAAGATTGTAAGCGCAGTGACATGGGTTCTATGAAGAACACGAAAAACATGACAGCCTACCACTGTGTCAATGAGCTTAGGATATGTCTGTAAAATTCATCCGATATCATGCGTTTGTTTTAGCATAAAATATCATAAAAATATGTTTCTTTCAATTATTTTTCGTATAAGTCGTCATGTCTGACAGATTAGACCTGAAATTGAGTCTCAACACGGTAATTTGTTTTGAACGCAATTGTAGTTATCGGGTGGGAATTGCAAATATTTCGATGTTGCTTCCATGCCAAGTTTGTGATAAACTTAATGCATAACCTTTTTTTGCTGTTAAACCCAAAGGGAACTAAAAAGATCCAGTAATATTATGCTATCGGATTAATGGTGACACTTGCCTTTGTTCACTACATCGGAAATTTATCATGTATTGTGCATGGTGAATATATATGCAGTATACAGAGATTAAAACTTTTTTTAAATGTAGATTTCTTCTGTTTCTCTACAGGAACCAACAACACAGAAAACCAACAATGGTATCCATTATCGGGTCATATTACTATATCATAACGGTGAGTGCAAAAAAAAAAACTTTAGGTCTCATTCATCAAACGGCTGAAAAAAAAAAAGTCTGTGAGACGCAAACTTCCCTTTATTTTACGGAATCGTCAAATCTAACTGCACTTATGGGAGAACAGAAAACAAGAACTTCTTTTCGTACGAAACCATATCAAATCGCAGCCCCGACTAAAAGCTTTTGAGGTTAAAATAATTAGTCGCGGTGTTCGGGATGTAGCAACTTATGTGAATCTCCTGACTGCCATGTCTATATATAGTAGTAGGTTACATTTTGTGATGTAGGCCTATTAACGTTGTAGGACATGCCATCTACTAAAGTTTGAATATTTGATAATTTGTGGTGCAGCAATCAAACGTTAATGGCGAAAATTAAGTTTGATTCGCGATTTGATTGATAGGATTGCGAAGAACTGGCACTTCACTGCGTTTTTTATTCCATCAATTTTGAGACATTGATATGTTCTCCCGCCAGTACTCTAACATTTTTTTTTTCAAAGATAACACATGTGCAAACACAGAGACACTCTCTACACCATGCAAACGCAGGCTATTTTATAGAACTTGCTTGTAATGACCGCTAACCCAACAGTCAGAATAGTGTTGATCCACTGTGATGTATGGCTAAAGACAATGCAGTTACTTTTGGCGTTTGTTGGCCTACAGTCTGTATACACAGCAGACACTTTACTGTTGGGGGGGGGGAGCTGTGACGTCAGCGAACACAACTGCGAACTTTTTTTCAAATCGCTAAGTGCAAAGTAAGTGTAAGTTTGCACCTCACCTAAGACTTGTTTGAAAGATTTCATTCCATATCTTTCTCCTTCATTCCTTACGTTATGGCCTACATCCCAAGACACACAAAAAAAGGTGGCCTACTCTTCAGGGAAGGCCTTTGCCAACGATGTGCCGAAAACATTCTTATGAAGTAAAACTATTTCTAACACAAAACACAATGAAAACGTTATAAATTAAAGTTTGGTCAGAAATAAATGAAATTATTACACGAAAAAAAAAAATCAATCGAACTTGCAAACAGTCCATCAAACAAACAAGCAAAGACTAAGCAAAGATACAGCAAACGAACAAATCAGTAGGAATCATTCGCCTTTGTGATGGTCACCCCTGCGTACATATCCGTGCCGTAGAATGTACACCTCTATGATTAGTGTAACCAGTATCTCGAATGTTTCTTTGGCTGCAGTTGAACGCAGCAGTCCCTACGAATAACGTCCTGTAAGGACGTAGTTCGAGTTCAATTAGTCTAGCTATAGCCAATCATCCGAAGCCGAATTTTTTAAATTTTTCCCCTGTATTCACTGTATATATTTACTGGCAGGAATAGATACACGCTAATTTCGTTTATTCTTTTTATAAACCCACCAACTCTCATTTTGTATCCCTAAATTAAATAACAAGCCTCGAACGAGGCGGGAGGAAGTTTATTGGATTTTTGTCTGTGGATGCGCGGGAAACCCATTCTGCCGGTCTTTAATCCTTGATTTGTGTGAAGGACTGAATACGTGGCAGCCTAAACCGTATTACAAGCCGGAAAAGGGTGTGATAGCCACGCTAACTTCTCCCGCGAGTCCGTTTATATTCGCAATTTAGCGCCTCCCATGTTTAGTTAAAAAGCAACCTAGGCGAAATTGACGCAAACCGTATGGGAATTCTTTATTACAATAATTGAGATACATACATACATATATACATGGCTGGTACTTAATACGTTATATGAGATACAAGGTGTGTGGACATTCGATTTAAAAATATCGCCAATTCAATTATTTTATGAAAAAAAAAGAATAGGATATTATAAAGAGAAATATTTATGGACTCTCAGTAAAACATTTCACCTTTCATTTAAACTTTTTTGTCGGGTAAACGTTTCATGAAAAAATCATTTAATGACATGGAACTTACCGACCAAATGGTTTCCCGTTTGGGTCGTCCATGGTTCGTTTTCCTTTTTATTTTTTGAAGAAAAACAAATCAGTGTATGTTTATGTTAATCAGTGAATGTACATTACTTCATTTGAACTATTACAGCGTTCGAGGGTATGGCAAAGGCCATCGTTGATGGTGACGTTCGTGGGAGATATTACTTTTTCACGATATGGTGTTACGTATTTCAAGCTTGCGTTACTTTGTATAACGCAACTACCAATGCCACGTGACAGCCTGGTTACTATTGCCCTCACGAAGGGCAAAAATAGGACTAACTCGTGAGATTACCTTCGTATCTGTTTGTGGTGAATGTTGTTAGGGATAGTAAATAAATTTGATACACTCTTTGTCATATATGCAATATTAACGTCTTAATTATACAGTGGGTAACGTGACTGGAGTCAGTGTAGTGTACGTAGACGCAATAACTAAAATATATCTCTTGGGGGAAGAGAGGGTGGGGCGCTTGCGGGGGGGGGGCTCTTGCTCAAGCGTCTTCAAGTGGAGTTCTGACGGTCTAAATACTGAAAAAATTCGCTACCTTTTATTGGCTCAGTGGACTGAAAGATAGAAAGTGAACAAGTTTCGACTGGTTTATCTGAGAATTCATGCACTGATTCTACCATTGAGTTTACACCGGAAAACACATCATGCATGCCGATCTATGCACTCATACGCAAATGAGCAGTTAAATTGCAAAGTCTACAATTTGCAAGTGTTAGATAGTAACGTTAGCGGCTAGTGAAAGGAACATATGCGACTGTCTGGGGCAGGATGGTGTTTAGCATTTAATGACTGCAATAAATTGGTCACATCGTCTGAGAAACGAAAAAAAAACGAACAAACTTCAGTGTTGAATATGCAAAGAAAGTAGGAATGAATGAAAGGAAAAGTAAATACGCCCGAAAGGAAATTGAAGGGACAACCCCACCCATAAGATCGTAAAATCGAAAAGGCACCTTTTGAGCAAGTTGTATGTTAATATAATTTGCAGATTAACAGAATTTGCTCCTTATGAGGGAAAACATGACATGTTTCGTACCAAAAGAAAACATTCTCTTAATGATGAGACGATTTTGCTCGAGCAGGATAATACTCGAGTATAGACTTCCATGGAGTAAATACAACGACTCCAACAACATGTATCAAATATACTGACGTCACAACTTGTTGGAGGTGTTTGAGGAAAGGGCCCCCTATACGTCATCAGACGAACAGTATCAAGCCGCCCGCTCTATCATAAGCCGCTTAACTATATAATATACGATGATTCCGAGGGTCTATTTTTAATTATGTTTTGCCTCCATGCATCAAGCTATGAATACTATATTTTATCCACGTTACATACCGTTAGACATCAGGAAGTTTGATTTCCACTAAAGATTTACTGATAGATCGAACGAATAAAAAAAATGAAGTGAAAAAAATATATATATATTAACTAAAAAGTAAAGAAAATCACTTGGAAATGTATGTAATCGGGGAAATCGCAAATTGCAGTTCTGCGGTGCGGCTATAAAAGAGTTTCAGTGGCAACAGAGACCAAAATAAGTACAGTGATGGAAATATGTAATTGTGCCTATACAATTCCTTGACTAAAGTGGATTTGGGTTGTAGGAGGGGAGGGGAGGGGTGGAGTAGGAGGGGAGGGGTGGGGTAGGAGGGGAGGGGGTGGGGTGGGGTAGGAGGGGAGGGGCCGGGGTAGGAGGGGAGGGAGTGGGTTAGGAGGGAAGGGTTAAGACTAGGAGATGAAGAGTTGCTGGAAATATTTAATAGGCCTATATCAAATAAAAATGATTAAAACGATGGTAGAACTGGGACTAATTATTTCTGCACGTACGCCAGGTGTATGACGTAATCATAGGCTACCTCTTTCTGTATAGATCGTTTGACGATCTAGTAGGTTACTCTGCTGCTGATTTTTATCTGCTCATGTTTTTTGTTTCCACGACTTCAGTTTTACTTTCCTCTGTCATGTATCCCTGACGATATTTACACGATATCTGAACAAGACAATAACAATCTTGCAAAAATCATGCACCAATTAAGTCGGAGTTAAACCGATGAATTCACCATATCGTTCAACGTCGGTAAAACAACTATCTTGCCCCTTCCACGATCACGTGGTGCAAAATGCGTCATGCGCGTGACCAACATGTAACTAGTCCGCGAAAGATATCACAGTTGATCAATTGTTGCCATATACTACCTGACATAGTAGTCTTCATTCAACGTATGTTGGCTATTGCGTTTGGCAGGAGAACATCCGAGATGTTCTTCGAAGGTAGGGTATCTATTCGTGTCATCGATTTATCGATTTATTTATAACTTTAACAATTAAGTCGGCAATTAAGCTCATCCCTGTAACAATAAGTACGATATTATGATAGTTTGCTCAAGATACATGTTAAGAAAAACTATTGGGCTTGATCATTTCTCATCATTTCTCAAAAAAAATTAATGAAATAAACAGATTTGCCAACTTCAAAACATTCTCGTCATCACTGAGTGGTAAAACATACATAAGAGCTAATGATTTGGTTTCAAAATCAGTCTGCTGCTAAACGTTAAACATACAAACCACTATCGCCATGACCCATAGATATACATATATGCCTATGCTCATGGTTCTGGAGCATTTTACGATTGGGAATCTTTAAAACATTTCCTTTAAACACATAACAGAAAAGATTATTAAGTCTTTTTGAAGTGATTGATGTAGCCCTATTAATATTAAAGTGAAATCAAAAGAAATAATCACATTTTCTTATTCGAAATTTCCCTTCCAAAGCCGTGAACGAAACAAAACAAAAAAGAAAAGAGAAAAGAAAGAAAGAAAGAGAAAATAGGAAAGATAGAAAGAGAAGGGAAAAGAAGGTCAGCATTTGTTGACCAACTGCGAGAGAGGGTATTTTGACAGCAAATGGTTTTCGTTTAACATTGCTTTGAAAAGCAAACAAATCCCCGAGGTCTACTTAACACAAAGTTCATGTATTTTCTCTCCCCAAGCAGAATGAAAGAAAGAAAAAAAAGGAGATTTTTTTTTATTCTTCGGCGAGGCGTTCGCCTCATTAGTTGCCGTATCGATCCGTAACCCAGCGAATCATGTTCCCGTTGTTATATTCGTTATTTCTGATATACCATTGCTCAAAATTTATTTAATTTAAGTTTCTTTTTGGAAGTTGTACATATTCAACAAACGTATCGTTGAAACGAAAAGGGGGAAAAAAATACATAGACAACCGAGATTCTGGGTTCGGCTTAAAGATAAAGAAGTGGTTCGCAAGACTAAGCAATTAATTGATGTGTGAAATATTAATCTTCGTGGCATTGTACTGTAATACCGTTCGTAGAGAAAGGTTTGAAGTAAATACTTAAGGTATCCCGAGAAACTGCAGGCTATATATATGTATGTAGCAGAGATTAGTATATACCGCTGTTAACACGCAGCAGTGGGCTTTTTACATTATTTCATAACATGACAGGAAGCCGACAAATATGTACTGGTTACCACAGAAGTAGTAAGTATAATGTAATTAATCCTTAATATTCTTCACAATTAATATCGTGGAGTAAACATCAAAGGCGCCGACAACAAGAAATATATAAATAATACATACGTGTGTATATGTATATATATTCAACAATAATCCAATTCGTTGCCATGATTGTTAGAATGATGTAAGGCAGAGATAGACAAATGGTGGGGTGGGGTGAAGGTGGGTGTGAGGGTGGGTGAAGGGGGTGGGTTGAGTTGTGTGTGCAATTTGAGTTTAAAAGAGACTGATGCCCCTCCATGGGACTGTCGCATTTAATTAATCTATAGGATGCAAATGGTGCAACTAACCAGACCGTGATAAAAAAAAAAGGCTGCAAAGACTGAATAAAATTTTAGTTCGATCTGCACAGGCCCATATCCGGGGAGGGGTGTCAGGGACTTCCGCCGAACCCTCCTCCCACAAGATCTGGAGCAGTTTCTCTCAGCCTTTGATAGTACCTATATGTTAGCAACATACCGTATACAAAGAGTTTTGTTGATCTTGTCTAGTAAAATGTTCCGCTTGTGGTAAAATCGAACCCTTCCCCCCAATGACAAAGCTGCATATGGGTCTGCCGCTTAAGTTCCAACGACCGAGCTTCCCGCTTATTTCTATGTGGGCACTAAGAAAAATGGAATTGAAGAAAGAAATAGAGAAGTAGAAGGAGAAAAAGACGATAAAGATGAAGAGGGAAAATAACCATTTTGTTCTTTCGACGGTTTGAATACGTGTTTGAAAAAAAATTCCTTCTGAGAAAATATTGCTTGTCGAATTGATCGGACAAGTCTTTTTTTTTTTTTTATCTGGGGTCTTTGCTTAGGTTTGTCAACTGTATTCCAGGCTTGCAGACGCTTACGTTACTTCCACGGAACCCTTTGGGGAGATTTAATGGTTGGTCCTGTCTCAAACGCTAGTCATGTTTGTCACGTTCTGAGTCTGCAGAGCGAGTGCTAAACACTTTAAAAAAATGTGCGTAGCGTGACCCTGGTTCTTTTAGAGGAAATTCACTTCTTGATAATAGTGGTAGTCCTCTAACCGATTTGTGTATTTCTTCGTCCTCATCGTGGTAGCTTTTCAATCCTCATCTACCTCCGGTCTAATGAGAAAAAAAAAAACAACGATAAAATGAGGAGTGGAGTAGAATAAAATTAAAGAATCTTCAAGGAGTATAAACGAGAATTATGTGGTTATTATAGGAACATTACTTTTGTAGATTCGAACATTTTCATGTGTTTGAAAATATTACTTGGAGATGGATTCGTCTTAAATTTACACCAAGGGAAATTGTGATCAGTATTTCTCAATCAACTAGAAGTGCGAGTTTTCGTTGCTAGTCACAAGCCATTACAGTGAAAAAAAAAAAAGAAAAAGAAAAGAAAGAAAAGCAAAATAGGTTTAACTAAAGGCCTACAGCCTCTATATTCCGATCATGCGCAATGCTTTCCTACAATTGTGAATGTTTTTCCGTCCCCATACGAATGATGCCATACACCGTTTATTCGATGACGTTGTGTATTTTATTTTTTTTTAAGTAATATGTGCGCTTCGCGTGTTCGGGTGGGTTATGTTCGGTAAACGTCCTCCGTCTCCTCGGCATACAATTTTTTTTTTTTTGTCTTGTCAATTTTCTTCAGAAATGAATAACATTCACAATGAACAATACTGCAAACTAAAATGCGGAAGTGACGTAACGAATTCTGAGGCACTCGATTCATGAAAAAAAAAAAAGTGAAAAAATGAAACGATCCGTTGGCTTTAACTGACCATAGAGCATTCAGTATATACGGAGATGTATTGTGGAGGCATGTGGTTTTGCAAGGTTCATTCAGCAGGAGGGTTGTGAGAGCGTGCGTCCGTAGGCTATCAGGACCTGGATTTTGATTCCCCACATGTCATTACTCATCGTGACAGGCTATAAAGCTCATATCCCGTAAGGTCCACTGACTGTCTTGGTGCCTAGGACCCGATCAAACTCGAAGCTCACTGCTAGGAGCTACAGACAAGGATTTACCTGAATTGACCCGCCCTTAATTTATTTCTATTTCTTTTCGTGTATCGGTCCAAGGGGAGGGGTTCAGTCTTGTAACGTTCAAAAACAAACAAACAAACAAACAAACAAACAAACAAACAAACAAACAAACAAACAAACAAACAAACAAACAAACAAAAAACAGATAAAAGGCCCTCGACTCGGTTACAGCGTTGGATTAATTCATCTCATTTGCCTTCGTATTACACGAATGAATCATCTGTCTCATTTCATATGCTTTAACTGTAACGTATCGTCGTACGTCACACACGTCACAATATGCTTCCGATCACATGCCACTGGTATACCAATGGGAACCATTTATACCGCTGGTTTTTCACCTTTGGTCAGCACGTACACATTTAATTTACAGGCATCTACACCGTCCGTGAATGCAGATCATTTACAAATACATTTATCCTTTTTTTTTTTTTTGATACCTAATGTCCTAGGAGAGCCATGACATGATGTTTCTCTGACCAGTAAATTTAACTGACATTACGGTGAAAAAAATATAAATGAAGGTTTTCTTTTTCCCCATATGGGATCTTTGCAGTTAATGCAGACCTACTGAAGGTAAGCGTTTCCCTGGTCATACAAAAGACTACATTAAAGTATCACCGCATCAAAGTCGATGTTCTGGTTCTGCAATTGACTTTTCTTTATATTTTCTTTGTCCCCCCTTTTTTTTCAGGTGTACGACAGGATCAGGACCTATACGTGAGGCTATGTGATTCTATGTCCAAACAGGTAAATATACATCATAGGGCAGATAACGCTCGATGACAAACGTACACCTATATTCATCGTGTTCATACGCCACATGTCATACAGGCTGAACTTGCGTATTTTAACAATACCCGCGGGCGTGAGTGAAGCTCGCACCTTTTCGACTTTTCCGATTCGAAAACCCACTCGTAGAGACAGTACTGACTTATTACTGTATATGAGAAGTTGGTCTAGCCATGTGGCCCAAACTCACTGATCTTTTTAAGTTCTGACACCGGGGCCTTCGTCCATAGGAAGATGAAATGTGAAATTTGAGACAGGTTATGTTATTTACATGACTAGCGAAATCACATTGGGTCTATACTGCGCCATCATCTGTTTTCATCAGGAATTATCATGAGTCTGGACGTGTGTTTGTATCATAGCCTATGTTTAAATTGCTTGTTTTAGCACACACCCTTGTTTTTCAGTAGGTGAGTGTGGTTTTTAACCTCAAACGTAACTTTTAATTGGACACGGAAGTATTGACAATGTCAAATCACATAATCTACCCAGAGGTCATGAGACGCGTCACAGTTATTGCCGTTGACCACTGACAGATACAGCCGACCAGCTCCACAAAACAGTGGTCGAATATTTGCGGTGGACAACTTTCTCATCGTGAGATTAATTAACCGAATAGGACATCTAAGGCGCCCGCCAAGACACCGTGAATAAAAATTTTCACTTGCACAGAGAGTTAGTCTCTTCAATAATACTGCCTCCATTGTTCAGTCATTAATGGAACGAGGTTTATTACTTTGGACCTTATGAAGTTCATCGTCCCCATTGCGGGGGAAAAACAGTTGTGTAAAAATTTATGGGATATCAAAGTAGCCCCCCACAAAACTTCCACCGACAATGCTCCCTTTCAGAAACGCTTTCCCCTCCCGACTTTCTGTCGCCCTCTTCAGCGAATACTTAAATCCTGTAATATTCAAACTTAAGACTAAATTAAATGCATAAATTTATGTTGTTAGTGCATCAGTAGACATTACCGGCCATGTATGTGTATTCAGTAATTATAAACATTTGTATCGGTTTTGTCAATACGGATACTGGACACCCTCAGGGACGGTGGGTTGGAAAATTGCCAGAACAGCTGTATAGTTAAATTCAGTTAAAATGACTAAAGATTAGTTGTTTGAGGGCCCGGTCATTTAACATTTGTCGAACGACCTTCTTTAAGTCTCGTATGACTAAAAGCGTATGCGTATGGTAATTTAACTTACTTTTAATTCGATTTGTTACAACTCTATCATTAAAATAAGAACATAGCGAAACCGTTGTAAAAAGACCCAAATTGTCCAGTTACACATCGTCGCTGTTTGATTTGCTGTCTAACGGTACTTAGCAGCGAATAACCCTTTGGATGTGGTCAGGTTGTTGTTAGTCATGTTGCAGACGACGTATATGTATGGCTGATGCACCATGCGATCATCTGATCTGAGTTGGCAATGGTACACCCCCCAGGACACTTAAATTCTGCCAACCAACGTTACAAAGTCAACAGACTCAACATTAAATGACCGTTTGTATCTCTAACCTAGAGGCTGGTTATTAATAATTTACAGTTATATATTGATGAAATTGCTTTCGGTGGCAGAGGTTAAATCGTTTTATCGTCTCCCCTGATAGATTTAGTTGCCTAACGTGCCACTGCCGGTGCGGTCTTCTCGCCCAGATCTTCCTCGGCTGACCAGGTCTAAGTTAAAGTAAGGGCATTAAATTTGGTGTAACGTCAGCCTAACAAAGCCTAAGCCTAAGTCAGACTTAGTTGAGCACTACGTTAACCTAGCCTTGACAAAGTAAATGCTCAGTTAAGCCTAGGCCTAAGTTGAATCAAATTGTTACCCGGAGGGTTGCATGTGCGTCTACAGCTGCGAGGCCTACTACGTATTGATACCACATGTCAGCTGCCCTTGTGGCAATAAATTTGTGGATGCGATTGAGGAGAAATATTATATAATGTAGGCTAGGCTAATTTGAAAACATGTAGTTTGCCTAACACCAAGAGTAAGAGGGTGAAGAGGGGAAAGGGAATAAGCTAAGCCTATTTTTAAAATCATTTCTCTTATAGGGCCTACAGTCAGTATTTTTCATGATGTTGCTGAATAGTCAGTGTATAAGTAAGCTGTCGTGTGGGGAAAATTAAGCAATTCCAGTAACAAAAATGATATCACAAATGAAAAAGGATCATTAATGAGTTAGCATAGGGGGTATACCAATTCAGTTTGTGGTCACTGCATCTTCCCTTTAAGATAGGTTTACAGTAGGACTATTTTGTTATGCTTATTGCTTGAGGCCTTTTTTGTTTGTTTGTATCTTTTTTTTACCAATGATAATGTTATGAATCTAGAAGTTAAATGAGGGCCTAAGCCTGTTGTAAATACTGACTAGCCAGTTAAGCATAAGCCTACCGTACTTTATGATTATTGCAGATTGAGTCTCAAATTTGACAAGGCTTATTGCTATTATTGCCATGTATGATAAAGTGTTATACACATAAGGTTAGGCTTGCCTACTCTGCTCATATGGATGGTCTCATTTATTAAGTAATGAAAGTTGCCAATCTATCTGTTCAAAATCATATCATACATGGATTTAATGTACAATAAGTACATGATAGCTGTTATGTTTCTTTTGGAGATCAGTCACTTAGATCATAGGAGGAGGTCATTGGAAATAACTTGAAAATCTCATCTGTTTATCCCAAGTTCACTTTGGTGAGTAAGGAAAGGATGTTGGACTTGTGTTAATCTTCCAACACAAGCAGCTAGTTGTCGGCACATACTGCATTTTTAAAGACCTACATACCTTAGACAATGACAGATTTGTCTCATCTCAGATCCAAGGTTTCTATGTTTGTGACTCTTTCCTCACGTTTGATGATTGGCTTTTGGCAAAAAAATAATACATGAATATTAATACCTGTAGAAAAAGAAGTATTGGGTGTTGCTGAGCGTAATTGATTAAGTTGACATAGATGCATGAATTTTAATAGTGTGCAATCTGTACGCAGATTGAGTTGGAATACAAGCGATAGTTTGTGGGTGTTGGTATTGCAAATGCAGTCAGAGTTGGTGCATGAGTAAACATGTCTGTTGTGCAGGCTAGACTTGATTTTAGCCTGTCATTCGATGTGAAAATGGGAGGATTAATGTATGAAGTCCTACAAAATGTAGAGGCAAAAGATGATATTGAGTGAAACTTCAACAACTTGCTTGATATGATTCTATTATAGCACCAAATAGGATAGGCCGATAGGGTAATACTCTAGCCACTTGCTTTTTATGTATGTCAAATGCAAATGTCATCAGCAGTCAGAGGAAACATGATTCTGATTAAAAAGTGATTTCTGAAGAAGTTACAATATCATTTTTTTTTGGTATATGCTGGTTGCACCAGTAATTGCTGCAAAAGCCTTGCACTTAATTCTGGTCAGCAGTGGAAGATTCAGAGCCTTATATTGGCCAGTAATCCCTGCTTAATTAGTCAATCGGACTCTTGAATTAAACTTGTAATTTTTTGAAGACCTATTCAAGGGATATCCTAGCACTTGATACTACGAGCATACGTCAGCGGAGTCGGACTTCACATGTATTCATTTACATAGGCTACATGTTTGGGGACTGATAGTGATAGGAGGCTCGCCTCTGAAGGAGTAGTTGAAAAATGATCAAGGCAACTAAACTTTGTTATCCATACACAGAGCTATTAAATAAAACAAAAAAATATGTGGTACATAGGATAATGACCTTTCGATTGTTCAGAAAATCAGAGATAATACTATAAGCCTGTTAAAATATTTTCTGAAACCTGAAGTTAGTAGGAAATAGGAGACTGACAGATTGATTTTCACACCTGCTACCATTTATGTGTAGTGTGTTTTCTGGAGCAAGATAATGAACTCATGGGAAGGGGTTTCATATTCCAATTTAGGACTTTAGTGAATCCTATCCTCTGGAATCATTTAATGATGTAAACTCACAAATTTATCTTTCCTGCTTTGGTATTACCCCCCAAGGCCAATCCTACATCAATTTCTCCACTCAGCCACTGTGAAATTAAGTCCGATCAATCAGATAACGTTATCTAGCTTTGGCTCGTGAATAAATCAAGAAAGCAATTTGCATGGTGACTGGGCTCATCACACTACGTCGTGGATTTCATGATTTCACTGCGTAATTTGCAAGTCGTTGTCTTAGAGTTGTGCTACGCACCATTACTTCTGAAAAGGCAGCACTCGTAGTATGAAGCACCTACCGATTGCAGGCAGAGTGCCCTGCACGGGCTCGTGTTTTCCACCAATCAAGGTTTCAACAGCCGAGAGTGGCTGTTCCAGTAGAGTTCCCTCAAATTGCTTTAAAAGAGGAAAGAAGACGGGGAGAAACGTTGCTTTGTTGGAAGACTTGTTACACGTGATGTTCTTCATTGGGAGGAAAAATGAGACAAGGATTGCTTGGCCAGAAAAACTAAAGTACTTCACGTTAGCAATACTCTACACTATCCTACGGTAACCAAAGACGTTCTAACACTGTATGTGAAATATTGTAGCTCGCATTCCAAGGTTTTAGCTTTCTGCTGAGAAGTGTGAAAGCTACCCAAATGATGAAAGATGTTAAATCAAATCCTGCAAATATCACTTCCCTCTTAGAAGGAATCAGGGATAATTAAATATCACTTTTTGAAACATAGCCATTACAGGGATTTTGTAAATTTTGAATGGTTTTGAAAACTTTGACATCTTTTCAAATTTTTCTCAGCACTTTTCTTTTTTCACCTCTTTCATGCTAGGTTTAAGTAATAGAAATTAAGATTGTACTCTTTTTTTTAAATGTGGTCAAGTTGTGGGCTGGTTTGCTGCAAAATATCCTCAAGGTCCTGAAGATGCCCCCCCATGTTTGATCAGGATGAGATACTTGTCTTTTCCATCATGTTGGATTTACCATTTCTTAGTTTAATACAGAAGGACTCGACCTGGGTTTTGATCACTGCAAAGTCTGCTTTGAATGCTCAACTGATCTCTAGGGGATTTTTTTTTTGTTGAAAACGAGGTAAATTCGAAATTGCAGAACGTTCCATACGCAACAAAATTTTCTTAGCTCACTGGTGATAGATAGCTCATGATGTTTTCAACTTTAAGTTTGTTGTATTGTTTCTCTATGTCACAGGATACTGCTGTTCAAAGTACAAATGTTCACTCACATCCTACGGTTTCCCCTTAGCTGTTTGATTGAAAAGAACAATGGGTTTTCCCAAAAGGCTATTTTATTACACAAAAAAACCCACAATGCCGCAGATATCATGCGCATTTATCTCTGTGCACTTAAGAAGCGTACAAGCAGTCCAACGAAGCTAGCAGAAATTTCAAAACATATGTGAAAACAGTTGCCCGTTATTCCCAGGTGGCTTGAGAGTTTTCCAATTATCATCATTTCAAATCGAAAATTTGTTTTGCCACCTCCTCGGTGTGTAAGTTTGGCCTTTCCAATTGAATTTCACACCTATTGGCCGCTCTCATGTCTCGGATACGTAAAAAAGGACAAAAGCTCTTTGGATTTGGCATTATTAGGACCGTTGGGATTAATTAGGCAAGTCTGTCAGGGGTAACAAGAGTTGCCTGTGTCCTAATGGTTAGTGCAGAAGGGAATCTATCGGTGGGGTGGGGGGGGTGGGAAGGGTTTGCATTGAATCTGAATCAATGCCAATAAATATCAAGGGGGGTTTCTGAATCAATGAGGACAAATGAGCCATGTGGGAATTACAACAAAAGAAACCCCTTGAAGTGATCATTTTCCAGTAATTTGCGTAATCACGAATGCCACATTTCTTTACCTGTTGTGAACAGATAGGATTCATTTTTGTGTTGCAATCAGTTCTAACTTCAGTCTGATTGCCATCTTTCTTCTAATGTTAGTGATGGGACGTTTTCTTTCTCAAAAAAAAAAAAAGGTTATTTTCCTTAGCCACCAGACAGAGGCAGCTGAAAACAAGAAGGGAACAAAAGGTCACACAGGTAGCCTTCACGCTTCATCAAAGAAACATTCACTACTTTTACTCGGCACAATGTAATTTTTGCCGTTAACTGGAAATCATTAAGTGAAGAAAGAAAAAAAAAAAGTATCAGGGGAAAATTACTTGTCATATTTTACATCCCATTATTCTTCATGCTTAAGAGGACAAATGAATATCGAGAGAAATGCTAATCTTTGACAATGTGACATTATTGCAGAGGAGGCAAAATGAGTTCTCCATGGTTAATTCTGACTGTGAATGGTAAATACATTGGGCTGCTGTCATCCTGTGATTCCTTGCTTTCGGGCATATCGTAATCTGACCCAGCAGCGGTGATGGGGTGGGCATGTGTGTGCGTCTTTGTCTTACCTAAGTGACGCTTTTATCCGTGTAAATAAAATATCTCCAAGATGAAAGAGATGCACCTAGTTCTATCGGTACCTGGCCTGGAAAATGACTCCAATTGTTTTCTATGCATGAAGTTCTACTGTGGAAAATCAAACTGGTTGTTAAGTCTAGATAATTTTAAAAACTGTTGTTTAATCAAACAGCATTTGGATGAATATTCCAAGTATAAGTGAAGGGCTTCTTAGAGGGAAATATTCTGTTTAAAGTAGACCAAAATGCCATACAAAGAAAATGGCTGAAATCATTGTCAAAGCATTCAGTCTCACCAATAAACATCAGGAATAGTTTCATCTCCATAAAACATAATGCAATAGATGATTTATGAAGATGAATCATTTGAGCTTTTGAAATGTTAGGTGAACAAATTATTCTTGAGCCAAAACAAAAACTAAAAACTAAATTTCGTTCTCCAGGAAACATACTTTCTGAAAACAAGGCCACCATTCTGCCTTATTTTGAATAATTTGTCATTCTGTGTCCATAAATACTGGTTTTAAAAATGTGAGTTTCTGTGTAAAAAAAAGAAAAAATAAACGAAAAAAAACCCCCCAAAAAAGCGATATTTCTCTATAAGTCTCAAGAAGAAACTGTGTGTAGGTAAGACAACTTGAAGAAATATTCCAGTGACAAGAAAAGAAATTCCTTAATTTAAATGAGCAAATTTGTTTCCTTCACTGCCAACACTTTGAATCCAATATCTTTGTCATAGGCAAGATATTGTCAAAGTGTGGAGAAAGACTGCACTGATCAAGAAAGACTTTCAGTTGCATCATAATTACAAAATGTTTTGTAACATCAGCAAATTGTTACCGGTCTTTGTCGTTTTTTTATTGTCTTTTTCAAATTGAAATTGTGTATTTAACTTTGGAAATTTGACACCATTGAAAATTAAGATTGGATTTATTGTAAATGGAACTGGAAGTGTTGTGAAAACAAATAGTCATAAAACGATGTAACTTTTGTTAATTTTTTTTTGTAAGTCTGTTTAGAACTGTAAAGAAGTTCGGTACAATCCGTGTTGCTCTATAACGTCATCAGAGATTTGCCACAATGCAATGAATCACTTCGAAGTAGAAAGGTCAAAATTTGGTAACTTCCAAACGGAACATGCTGCTAAGATGTGGCTTTCACCGATAAAGATAGCGTAAAATTTTGGTACCTTTCTGCTGAGAGATTCTCTTTTGATGCCGGAGATTGTGCTTTTGGGGACTACAGAAACTGATCCCTATTGTTTTTTGTTGAATTCAAAGATCAGTCATGTTCGATCAAAGTATAAACATCATAAACACGTCTCTGAGAAGTAAAAGAAGCTTGGATTTCAAACCTAGTACCCTGGCAGGCCAATGTGCACGTCATCCTTGCTTTAAGACTGGCCCACTTATTAGATGATTGTATCTCATCAACGATGTTGGTAGAATCATGGTGTCTGGGGCTCTGTTAATTCTTACAAAAAATATGCTTCCTGTTCTCTTATTTACAGGCAATCATTTATGAAGGACAGGACAAAAATCCAGAGATGTGCAGAGTCCTTTTAACCCATGAAGTCATGTGCAGGTGAGTTGATTCACTTTGTGTGTAAAACAAACTTTTTCATTGTTGGAAAGAAAAAAGTTTCACAGGTAGGGCTTATGAGTTGTTACATTTTATGTGGTTACTTTTTTATCTGACTTTTCTGCCACTGCTCAAAAGGACTTTGTAGTTGATCGTTAAGAATGTTGGTTGCATGTTCCATTGACGAAAGAATCACTAAGCAGACCAGTTGCTCACCCTTCAGCTACCACTTAAGTCAGACATATGGTATAGATTACGCCAGTATTTGGTAGACTTTAAGTTTTATCGTGGTTGACAAGATGATGTCATTATACTTGCTCATAAGTTCCTTGGATACGGCTCATTAAGGAGTAAAAAGGGTTTACTTATCTCTTATATTTGTTATTTATTGTGAGATGTTTCTCATAAAGTTTTACCAAATTTTGTACGTCGTATGTGTGCCAAAATTCAGCGTGTATGCCTTGCTAAGTACGCTTCATATCGCCATGCACGTACGTAACATGCATCATGCTGTATTAACTTGCAATGAAGATGTCGTATATACGACTTTCACAAGGAACTTGTAGTTTAACAGAGGTTATGTTTTGGGGTACCTGTGTACCTGACTAACTATGGACTGCAGGTACCCTGATCTGAATTTTGGAGCCGGTGCAAACACTCTACGAAGAGTATACCAAACACAGCACATACAGTACTGGCCATTTCTACGTAGACATTTTAATGATAATGCAGCCGAGGTAAAGAGACCTAACCAACATGGCTGGGAGTGTCTTACTCAGTTCTGTAATGCAATTAGATTTCACCCCACAAATAATAAAAAGGAGTGTGCCTGCTGAACCACTTTCTGCTTGTTCAAATCTTCTCACAGTTAAAGATGTCCCTCGTTGTTACACTAGCTCATGTGTAAAATGTTATCAAGTTATTTTCCTGAACCAACAAACTTTAGAAAGTCAGTTCAAGCAGGAACCAACCAATTAGCCAATGATACCACGGGACAAAAAGTTAATGTTAAAGATGTCGTTGAAAGTTATTACAGAGCAAGAAAATAGCAAACTGGAGAATGTTACCCTTATAGAGAGAATGTTAATAGAGAAGCAACTCCAAAATTTGTCTCTAAAATTGGCACACATTCTCACCTAGCTCCTTGCTACCAGGCACGCCAACTGTGGCTGATAACACGCCCCCTGGGGCTAACCCCTTTTGTATACTCACATGCATGGTTTGATCACAATGGGGTGGCATATAGGAAGTCAAGTGGATGGAGAAGTATGTGTGCTAACGATCACAAATTAAAGCTACAAAAGATATTAGATGGAACCGAGATAAGGCTTGTTAAAGTCAGCTCATTGACCCACTTGGGGTGAAATGGATTAGACATATTAAAGGAGTCTTCTGTTAGTAAGCTCAGGTATTTGTTGAAACGGTTAGATCTCAAAAACATTGTTTGGTTGTTGAAATGTTTAGCCCTGTGAAGTGTTTAGGATAACAGGTAAATTTTTGCTTGCGGTTAGTGATAAAGGGTTTAAAAAAAAAAAAATTAAGCAGAGAGGATGAACACAAAATTTAGCCAACAAGAGTGAGAGGACTGAGAAGCACACAAGGGACGAAGGAAATCCCGGTCCCTCTCATATTTTGAAAAATGATAACGCGGATTCAGAGACGGAAATTCTGAGGAAATTTTGGACATTCACTCAAGCCATGTACTTCAACTTGAACTCTGTTTGTGGCCAAAAACTGGAGGACAAAAAGAATAGGAGATGACAGAAATTGCTGGAAGCCAACTGGCCAAGACATCTTTTCCGAACTTGTAAATTTTAGTGCTAATAAAATTAACAGAACCTTCTATTTCCACTGAGAAGTCGCAGCGACTGGGGAAAAGACATCCTTATTTTATGCTGAGCCGGAGTCATTGACCCAATTTGCAATTTGTTCCCTCTCCAGGGGAAAGAGTATCAATATGAAAGTCACACACAGACCATATTAAATTTGAGAATTTCTCCTTTCCAGTCATTGTAAATCACCAGAAAACGATATTAACTTTTCAGGAATTTCTCTCTGCCTTAGAAAATGCCAACTTTTTTTTTTTTTCTTAATAACCCTTCAGCTGTGATGCTATAATTCTTATTTAAAGCTCCCCCACCCCCCAAAACAAAAAGAGAAAAAGTGAAAAAAAAAAAGAAGTTGAAATGAGTCCTGGATGGTTGTTGGAACCCATATTCATCCTCCTTGTCTCCTTTCTTTTTTTTCCCCCTGTCTCTCTCTCTCTTCCCTCTTTGGTTATGACCTCTCCTTCAGAGGTTTATTCCCTCTCCTCGATTCTTTATTGAGGCAGGGAAAACGGTTTCTGAATGCTTCACTGATGTTTGGGATAAAAGACAACTATTCTCCTCCTTGTTTTGAGTCGCTTTAATTGCCTACAATTCATCATTTTGCAGGGATAGCTTCAGATGTTCATTGGAGTAATTAGAAAAGCGTATATTACATTTCTCAGGCAGGTTCTCCCAGAGGAGTTGGGAGTTTGTGATATCCACTAAGTACCATAAACATTTTACTTTTAACTTCTTTTAATGGAGTTTAAAGTCTTGCCTCCGCAAAAGGGAGGACTCTCGTCTGCAGTGAGCTTGGAAATAAACCGTGACAAGTTAAGATGGTTAAAAAAGGAGTGTTGACATAATTGTGTTCTGAATTTAATTCCATCCAATTTGCTCCAGTGCTGCAAACACTGAGTTTCGAAATTTTTGCTCTCTTGTTCCACAAATTATTTTTCTTTTAATGAAAATGGATATGAAAATCTGAGTGTGAAAGTAAAGTCAAAACCCTCTTAAAGCCAGCTCCCGATTGATGTGACACAACACTCCTTTCAGTTTCCAGGGGAGACTTCAGCTAATTATCACAGATTTTAATGTCTCCTTAATTTAGAATAAACAAAGGATCTGCGATTTTTTTTATTTTTTGCAATGATTGCAAGTTATGTTGAGCATGGTTGGAACAGTTTGGTCATCTTTCTAAATTTAGAATTTTTTTTTTCTACATTCTGCCTTCAGTTTACATATTATTCCAGATTTCTATGAAGAGTGCAGCAAAACCTACAAAGTTGTCGTTCACAAATGCAATGCAGGCAGTTTTGTTGATATTGAAAATCACCCATGAATATTCAAGAAATTTTCAAATGCCATGACAACTACCTACAATTAAATTTTCTCATTGCGCAAATTTTAAAACGAGAACAGTGTTGCATGAAAATTTGATTGTGTACATTTTCTGCGTAATAGTGAGTCCTGTTGGGTGTGCATTTTTCCATGAATTCTGGTCAATTTCTTGACTATCTCTCTGAGAGTGGGTGGGGAGGGAGGGGAAGTTAATTAGGATGCAAACTTTATTCTCATCTCACTCTCCATGTTGATAAATGGTAAAACCAGAAAATTGTCTGGTTCCTTTACGTTGTTATCGCGGCAGTTATATTTCTGTGATACTGTTCAGTATTTAAAGGTTGTGTGTCATGATTCTAGAAAAGAGCACCCTTCTTTCAGAAATTGCAAACTAAAACCCTGAGTGAAAACCGTTGGAATTTTGTTCGTATCTTTTACCGTTTTTGAGATGCAACTTTACAAAGTTTGAGAAATTGTCTCAGATTTGCATACTTAGCCTATGTTTATTCATGATACAGCTGAGGGACACTACTTTTCCTGTAAAGTTGTCAATCTTTGATGGATTTTGATGGAATGTGGCTATTTTTAATATTTTCAATGCTTTAATGCTGGCAATACTCCAAAATGTTACTTTCATGTCACACAATCTTTAACTGCACTAACCAGTGTGGTACAATTGGTATTGATATTTGTCAAAATGAGTGAAAAAAGAAAAACCCTCTTGAAATTCACTTGAAAAGGTGCCTGGTGGTAGTAGGTGTATGGTTGTAAACGTATTTTTTTTTTTTTCTTAAAAGAGAAAGGGTGAGGGTTGAGGGGTGGAGTGGAATGAATTTCAGAATTTTTCTTCAAAAGGTTGTATTTAAGTTCATAGTTGGAGATGAGGTGCACATGTGGGTGGTAGAAAGATGGAGGTAAAAAATATATTATGGATGCAGATGATCCTGATGTAATGATCTCTCTGATATTGCATCTCATTCTGATACACAAAATGAGCAAATCGCTAAACGGAATATTGTGTAGCAGTTTTTGTACGTACAACAAATAGGACTTTCACTCATTTAGGAGATAAGAAAAACCAAGGAAATCTGAAAACTACTATTCAGATTTTGAATACTAAATTATCCCATGAATATTTCCTGTAATTTTGTGTTGAATGCTCCTATTTACAGAAAGCTAGGAATTTAAAATTTCTCTACCTCTCCCCGTCGACTTGCGTGTTGGTCTTGGATCAAAGACAAAGTTGCCTAGTGTGTGATCCCGGTTAAAGCGTGCCTTGTACACTGCCAGGTCCATCCATCTTTAATGGGCAGATACACATTCTGCAGTCAGGATTTGCATTAACAGAAATGAGGGAATGGGGGGAGGGAAAAAAAAAAAACAGAAAGGACAAAATTGTTCCGACGATCCTGTCCTGTGAGATTTTGCAGACATCCTTAGGTCCAGACAGCAGATCCTCATGTTGTCGTTCTTCCCCTCTGAGGATTCATCGCCCCTAATAAATTCTAGATGAAGATGAAACCATGACAATGGGTTAGGTCCAGTCAAACTAGACTCGATGAGTCTAATTTGATTTTTTTTTTCTTTTCTTTTGGCGCTTCGGGGTAAGATATTAAAAAGCCGTTTTGCGACTGGGGGTCGATGTTTGGAAATCGAAGGAACCCCTCGTATGTCCTCCTTATATCCACAAACATCAAGTTGATGGTTATCAGCACCTCCCAGGTACTATCTTTCACACTTTATAGTGTTTCATCCAATGTGTGTTTTCCATCAGAGAAAGTTTCTAATTTAAAGCCCTGTCAACGGCTCGTAGGCAACGTGGAACTTAGTGGGAACAGGAAGGCATCTGGGTCTTAATTCACACAGATGTACAGTGTAACCACCACAAAGGGCCCCCCTCACTTGTTGTCGCCATCGGGTTGTGAGGGAAAAGTTGGATACTTGAAATTGTTCAGAGATAGAAGCCCGATCCAACTTTCAGGAAGCCCGAGCCAACTCTCAATCATTCAGGATGGTCTTTTGTCTGGAGGGTGTCGATCGGAGGCGGTATAAAAGTGAATGGGTCAGTTTCAGCTCGACTAAACAGCGAAGGTCAATTGAAACAAATGACGTGGCAACTGCCCTACCCTTTGCCTCAACCACCAAAGTGGGTAAAAGAGGGTTTTGGAAAATTAACAAATGCTTTCAAGGGTAACAGAGGGGAGGTTGATGGCTCATTGGTATCAGTGGCTAGGTTGGGAAGAATGTTGAAAAAGTCTGGTAAATTGACTTTACTGAGATGTTTGGCATATATCACCTTAGGCCTCTCAGGAAGGATCCAGAATGAAGTCAAATGTGAATTATTTCTTTTTCTAGAACATGATTGGATGTCTTCATTTTGCAGTAAAACCCTGTGGTTTTTACAACACATTTGTGATCATTTGTGTCTTTAGTAATTCTTTGTATAGACATGATTTATTTTAACAGTCTTTTCAACAATTTGTGATCTGTGAAACATGCGCAGCATCTTCTTATCGAAAGTTGCAACCAGGTGCAAGAAAGTTTAAAAAAAAAAACATATTGGACAATTTTGCAATATTTTATGCTAAACTTATTGTCACCATGCACAACCTACTACTTAATCAAATAAGGTTCACGACATGTCGGTACCATGGAAGATGAAACAAGAGCCGTAAAGTCTCAGTGTAAACATGAACGGAAAAATTGTGAACTTGGTAATATTCCTTTTTATTATAACCAAAGTGTCATTAATTGCAGTCTTCAGTGTTACCGTACGAGGAGAAAAACCGCTTCTAGCATTTATACTTAAAAGTCCTCGCTGTGGCTAAATGTGGCACACAATCCTGCCATAAGCAACAATAATCAATTTGAAGACTTGGTCGTTGTTTTCCTTCAGACAGATAAAAGTTGTCAGTTGTTTTCTTTCCATTTCAGCAAGTCACTCATAGATATATATGTGTATACATACACTCACTCTCCACATCTGCCTTGGGGCTTTCAATCCACAGAAAATGATGGAAGAGGAAAAAAAAAAAGGTTTTACTTTCGGATGGCCCCAGGTCACTCGCTGAAAAAGGGATCGGAGAGCTCCTCCGAAGGTGTAAGGATTTGTTTTAATCGTTATATAGTGACAAGAATCCTGTAGATATTCTTTCTGGTCTTTGTCTGTGTCGTTGATACCTGTTCACTACTCAGTCTCATTGATGGTCTAAGATGAAGCACCTGTGAGTATTTAGTAGGTCCAGGCCTCAGAAGTCATCTCCTGCCGTCTGTCTCTGTGAAATTCAAGGACGGAGATAAGGATGTGGGGGAAAACGGTGCGGGGTGAACCCGGAAGAGGGTGTGAAGAGGAGTTGAAAGAGGAGGGGGGGGGGGAAGAGAACGTTTTTCTTGTACAGCAGTGGTTCATCCACATCAAGATTGCGTTTAAGAGGAACGTCCCTTCCCCTCAAGGTTCACAACAAATAAAAAAGTGTGCAATAGGAGAGCAAAGGTTGTTAAATTTTGTGAAATGTGCCTGAAGAATTCTAAGACATGCCTAGACTAACAGTGTTTGTGTGTTTCATTCTTCAGATCTTAAAGTTAATATCGCCTCTCTCGTTCGAAAAGGGAAATGTGCCATGAAAAACATCACAAAAGCAACTCGGCATTTGTCTTGTCATTTACGTCACTCCTCGTCTACCTGTCCCAACACAACAACCACATTCCCATGCTTAGAGTGCTGGTAACCTTTAACCTTTAACACCATCTGTACATAGTAGTGCTGACAGATGGTGATGATTATTCAACAATGCCAGGAAAGCTGAAGGGTGTATGATGATTACAATCCCAGTTGTTGATCTTAAAGGTGGAATATGAGTTTTACTAGCAATTGCCTGGTCAGCTACCTTTGCTCTTTGTCAGAGTTTCAAGGAACAATAAGTAGAGGTAAAAATCATCCCCCTGTCACAAAATGTGAAAGAGAAGTAAATATGCACTCATCTTCCAGATATTTGAATATGCAAATTGTCTCGACATGTTTGTTGGCCCTACGAAATTCAGACTCTCCAAGAGCTCCAATGGGAAGTGATGTGAACATTCATGCATGCAGAGTGAGGGGCCAGACAATGTGTTCTTTGTAATTACCCTTCATTTGACTTTCATCGATAAATTTTCAACTGATATTCCCACCTTAAAGGTCTTGTGACATGAAAATGACATTTTGAGGTATTGGGTACATTAGGCATTCAAAATTTGGAAAATAGCCACAAATTGCGTCAAAATCCGTCAAAAATTGACAAATTTACAGGCAAATTAGTGTCTCACAGCTGTGTCATGACTAAACATTGGCTAAATATGCAAATTTGTGACATCAGGAGAGGGACTCCCAGGATATGTCTTATGTTAATCCTTTGTTTATGTAACCTTTATTTCAAGGTCATTTGAGAATTTTTTATGCCCAGAGGGTTTTATTTTGGAAGTACGTGTTTTCTCCTTAAAAAATATCAATGTCACTTACCAATGTGAAAGTCAGTAATTAAGAGGCAAAATGTATAGGGTTAACAAAAGAAAAACTGACACTCTGCAACACTCCACGTCATGTTTTGCATTTTCTTCAAACTCTGAAAAGTCATATCTCAAAAACGGTAATAGATACAAATAAAAATTCCAACGGATTTTCACTCAGGGTTTTACTTTGTAATGTTTGCATGAAGGGAGCTCTTTTCTTGGAAGCATGTCACACAACCTTTAAAACCTTTTCTTTTAGGTCCCTGTGTATTTGGGAATGCACAGCTCAGTCTCAAATAGATTGGAGGGGTCAGAGGTCATGGCACGGGAGGGGGGAAGGAAGGGAACAAGAAGACTTTAGAGAAAGAACATATGTGCACACTGTAAGTTCATACTGTGTTGTCAGTAATTATTGCCTACACAGTGAAAGTAGTAGTGATGATTCTGAAGGCAACAACATGTACCGTATTTTTTTGTCCGTGTGGCCAAGAGCAGTGAATTGTGATGGACACTGCGGATTTTCTCATTTTCAATCGTGGACGTGCTAAGTGGTTGCTGTAACTGGCAGTTTTAACTTTTATGAGGGGGCAGTATTGAATTTAGGTCTAGGGTCAATCAGTCCCACTTCATAGGTAAATCTTACCTGTTTCCAAAGTTGAAATGAGCCATTATTCATTTTTAAAGCTCATCTGAGTGTATTGCAGTTATCTTGGGGTTTATGGCTGTGGTGTAGCCATGTCCAGTAGTAAGTTCCATATTTCAAAGTTTCCAGTAGAAAGGCCATCAAGTCATGATTTCATCAGGTATGTAAATGACTGCCCTATTGCCCAATGTAGGAGAGAAAGCTAGTACTAATAGCCTAACAGGTTAAAGCAGTGGAAATCGGTTTGATCTTTTAGTGAACATGTATGTACTGACTCTCTACTACCTTGAAGCACTGATCAGAAAAAGCACCACTTGTTAACAACTCTTATGAAAAATTGTACAAACTGGAAGATTGTACTGGGTTGCTGCTGTGTCTATACACTATTGTTTCAGGTATACCAGTATAAGTTTTGGGTGGAGAAATCACATCAAAGTTTCTGATGGCTGCATAGATTTAGTTACCTAGTTTTATACGTCCACAGCCGATGTTACGATAACAACGCACGAAACGGCCAACTGTATGCGTTGTATGTCATAAAACTTAAAGAGAACCAACTGCACATGGCTTTTATCAGTGGCATAATACTTAATGAACTTGCAAGTTTGGTGATACCAGGAAATTGTATCTGTTGAAACTTCAAATGATTTAATCCAAATCTGGTGGGAGTTTTAATATCTAACTGTATGAAGACAGGCTCAGATACAGCGCCCGTAAATCGCTCGCTGCGATAAATAATTTTTCTGCATATATGGTGGGGGTTTCCAAGTAATAAACTTCACAGAGTGAAAAGTTTTGGACAAAACTTTGTTGTTATATACGAAATGGATGGTGTCTTGTTTCATTGGTCTCCTTTTTATATATATAAGTAAGATAAATTAAAGAGGGAGAAAGTTTACACATCTGAAAATAAATTTGAATTGTGCCGATGGCGAAGGGTGCCTCACGTTTTTGACCTGTTGTAGAGGCAGAGGACAAGGTATTCTGTGGTAGAGTATTCAAGCTGTTTGGGATTGCGAGCCGTAGTTTTGCAAAAGTTCTCCGAAGATTTGAAATTCAAACATGTCATTTTACAATTTTCATCGACGGGAGAAATGATAGCTTCAGTTTTGTACGAAGACATTAATCTTAAACAAAAGAATTTATATCGACCATGACTTCACCGAAAATAGGTAACTGGAATAACTGATATTTACAGGCGTGTAATTGCTCCAAAAACCTTATTTACTACATTATTTGATTTGTATACCTTTCATATTGCTTCCTTCAGTTAGAGGTTGGGAGTGGGAGAAGAGTATGGGAGGGGGTAATGAGAAATTGACAGAGAGTGACATAATGCACTGAAATTTTAGCCACCAACAAACCTGTGGCATAGAAGTGAAAGTGAATTCCCCTTTTTTTTTTTTTTGGGGGGGTATCAGTTTTAAGTTGAGAACGATCATCATAAGCAGTGACTCACACAAATGTATGCACATGTATCTCATGTTGTTGCAGCAAACATTCTCTCATCGACTCTGCATCCCAGGACCGTGATTCGAAAGTTTATTTACGTCCCATAATTTTTGTCGCTTTTCTCTTTTCCTTTCGCAGTCGCTGCTGTGATAAGAAGAGCTGTGGCAACAGAAACGAAACTCCCTCCGATCCCGTCATAATTGACAGGTAGGATTCGCCTTGTAGAGATGACGCCACGATATCTCACCTTTTCTTTCTTTTTTTTTTCTGTTTTTTTTTTTTTTTTTAAGGCCCTTCAAATGTTGTTGTTCAGAATAACTTAAAACAAAGAAAATCACAGCGTTGAGAGAAAAGAGACAATTGTTTAAAGAGAGCTGGTTGGATTACAGAATTGAAAGGTGTGTCAATAAACAGTTGGACACTCCCTGGTGTATCAGAGCTTGGCATTCTGTGGCTGGAACTTTCTTTCTTTGACACTTCTTTGATCTCTTCAAACTAGGGTAAACATTTTGTTCTCGTGGCAGACTATTTTACACAAAAAAATCGTCACGGTTATCGGGATGCCTTCAGTTGTTCCAAACGGTGACAAGGAAGGAATTTTTATTACCTGGTCTGATGGAGCCTTCCCATCGCCAATTGAGGTCTCGCAATGTCTTTGGATTTTGACCTTATTTCCAAAAATTTGGCTGGAACTGTGGATACATGTGTAATTTGGTCAGTTAATTGGCTATTTCATTGTCACAAGCATTCTGTGACATGGACACGGAACAAATATTTCGTAAAACGTTTTCAGTCTTTTGAGATAAGTCCCTCAGATAACTGAATCAATTGCTAGCTAGTTTTCTGACACAGGAGGGACTTGTTTCCTCCAGGATGCATCTGAAAACTTTGTAAATGTTAAAGGTGATGGGTCATGTGGATGTAATATCAAAACCATCATGAAAAGACTGTAGCACTGCATCTACTGTATATAATAGGCCTGGGGCTATGCCAACATCTTTGGAGTCGAGTACTTGGGGCCAAGTATACTCACGACTCTTGAAGCAACTCGCCACTCCTACTTGGTATTTGTGTCAATGACGTCATACTTGCATCTACACATACATTTAATCTTACATTTTGAGTAGGAAGTATGGTAGAGATAATCTAGGGCCCAAATTGGTGTTGATGGGTAAGAATTGCGCATCTCTCTAATAATCTTAAGTTGTTAGATATAGGCTTGGCTTAATTAGGAGACAAGAAATGTTAAGAAAGCAGTACTAGAATTTTTTTGTTATGATTTATTAAACTTGCAAAAAAAAAAAAAGGTCTTCATGGATGTTTCTCTGTGTTTTGTAGTTTGAAAAATTCCACAGGAGTTGTGTCTCCAAGGAAAGTGAATCTGGGTTGCGGCTTCCAGTCAGGAGTTGCAACTCTGAAGTATAGAGTCGGACACTATTAAGTTGCCCAAACCTTGAAGGTAACATGGTGGCAATATGTATAATGAGATGAAATTGCAGGGTTTTTACAAGGAGTGTGAGCTCTGGTTGGGGGATTTGGGGAAATGTTTCATTGGAGAGTGGAGGGAAAGGGAGGGAGGAGGGTGTGTGTGATAAGTAGTTTTGCCGTCATTGAAACTATCTCGGTAAACGCGAGGAATGTCTCCCTTGGTACTCAGTGTTCACACTTTTTTCTTGACTTAACACCCTTGCTTATGATCTATTAGTGATCAAACAGTCCAGACAGACTACAGCATCCCTTTGCTTATACCTGATAGCCTTTGTCTGGCTGGAACAACTGGTGATAAAAAGGGTGTGGTTAACAAACTCTGCTGCTGTATGATCTTTGAGATCACAGTGTGTAAACAAACTGAAACACCGGCGACGGGTTAGGAGCATGGGAGAAATTTCGGCATGAATGGGTACAATTCGAAACTTCTGTCCTAGTGTAAAATATATGCATTCAAAGTTTACAGTAAATTTCCTTCCTTGTAATTAAACATGCAACATGTGCATGTCTTCTTTGGGAAATTTAATTTTAGCGATTAACTTGCCGCACAAGTGGTCTCATTAGTTGGCAAAGTCAAGTTAATGTACGTTATATGTTACATTACATCACATTGTACTAGCTGCTCCTGAGTTTTCATTCAGTATAAAAAAGAATTTGTTCTAACTTTAAATGACCTAATTAGTTACAATCAGATAAGTTAACATGAGTACTTTGATGGCAAAGCTGTCACATATAGGCACAAAAACAGACCTACTATTCTGAAGAACAGGGTATGGGAGGGGGTGTGAAGGGAGTAGGATGTGAGAAAGGTGCAGTAGTAACTATCTTCATTCCCTTTGTCTCCCATATGTCAGTTTTCAGACAACTCTATTACCTGCATCATTACATGAATCTAATTTCTTGATCATTAAAAAGCTGCAAGAGAGAGAAAAATAATTACACACCCATCCTACAAGGCTGACTGGCAAGACAGAGTTTTGCCTGTTACTTTGTTCCTTGGCAGGTTTGCTTTGTAGTGCCACGTTTAAGTCTTGTCTGCCGGTAGGCTCGTGATTCCGTTGTCAACGCGTGCCCCGTTAGTCACCAGATCCACAGAATGGTTTATCAGGGAGAAATGACATTTATACCGTACAGTTCTGTGCTGTGTTCATTCACACCCGCTTGGCTCTGTCAGTCTGCAGTATTTGTTAACAGCCACTATGCCCCAATTAGGCTTCTACAAATGTCTTCATCAAACTATCAGAGATATTAAAAATCCCAGCTTTCATCCCCATGCCATGCATGCGTTTTGTAACATTTTATGCATCAGATGCCTTGTCTCTGAAAAATGTGAGCTATGAAAATTGAACAATAAAAGGGATTTTTATTTTTTGGGTTAAAGTAAGGATTAAAGTTCCTTTGTGCTTTGTATGCAGTGTCTATCCAATGTGGTATTTGGTGTGTGACATTTTCTGAAAAAAACATTTAAAAAGAAAAAAGAAATGTATTTATAAACCCAGTGTAAGGAATAGTACTACTTAAGCAGTAACATAACTATATTTGTTTTATGTATTCAGCAGGGAGTTATTAGTTATGTAACACCTAGTACATCCATCCGGTACCCAGTAACCTGACGGATGCATATATGTTAGGACCTAGTTCTGAAATTGTTGCCAAAGTTTCATTAATCTACTCTGTATGTTTTTAAAAATCTAGCATACATAACCAAGAACACTTTATTACCATACCGTAGCTGTATGTTAGGTCCATGGTGTTGTATTAACATGCCAACTTAAAGGGCAATAGGGCATTAAGAATGCACTGACATGACGTACAAAGAAAGAAAGCTTTTGCCATCGTTAAATCATTCAGCATTCAGTCTCATCAATAAAAATCTGCAAAAGCTTCATCTCCTTAAAATATTATGCATGTGATGAGTAATGGAAGATGCATCATTTGAATTTTGGAAAGTTTGGTTGAACAAATTGAGCAACAAATAACTGAATTTCCATATTGGTTTAAAAAATATGATTTTTTTCTGTAAATCAAAATTCCTAATTTCCCTTTAATTTAAAATAAAATGTTGTAACACTCTGACTTTGCAGCGAACTCATAACGTTTATGAAGTTACATGGACCCTTGTGTTGGTCCGACTATGGACACCGCGTACCCAGGTCTGGGTTTTGGACCCTACACAAATGCTCATCTCACTATTTGCATATAAGAGGATAAGTAAAATGAAATCCCACAGCAAATATTAAATCTACAAATCTTATAGTACCTTTGAATCTGCAAAATTTTTTTCGGAATGAAATTATAGTTTGGCTTGTCTGGAAGACAACATGGTTTTGTTATTTGCTTCGTAACTTTAACTGACATTCGGGTTAGTACAACAATATTCTCATAAATTGCTTTAAATTCAGTTAAAATATTTTTATTGCACTAGGCAGAAATGTTCAGGAGGCACAGATCACAAAAGAGAGGTAGAGGGAGACGAGAAAGAAGTCAGAAGTATATTCATCAATCAGAATGAATCTAGTTCATATATCGACACATTAGTAGGCTACCTAAGGTGGTATGCTAAAACTTCTTGTAATCTCTGGAACTGTAACTTTTTCCTTCCTCCCCTATTTGTACTTCACTAATGGCCATCTCTCGTCCATTCAACTTGACCCCGATGATCAGCGTTCAAGAGCTGCCCTCTGGACACCTTTACACATCTTTGGTTTAGCTTATTGTTGGGGTTTCTACTGTAGAAATAAGAATACCCATGTGTTTGACCTAGGGGGTAAAGACCTTCCTACCTGTCCCTTTGTATCCGGGTATAAAGCTCTGATGGGAAAAAGGGCCACTCAGGACATTGAATACCTGGGAGCAGGCTATAGTATTCATTCTAACTACACCATCAACGCTAGTAGCAGAGACCGTGGGTGAATTGGCCTGTATTGCACCCAACTGTGTCTTGCATGTTAGCATAATTATGTGATTGAAGAAATGTCACATCGATGTCCGAAGGAGCGCAAATGAGGGGCATGACCTGTAGGAAGCATGCATGGTTAACAGAAAGGTGGAGATAAAATAATGAGGATGAAAAAAAAATACATAGTTTAATGCCAAATTTGTTTGGCTTTTTAATGTAGTGAAAAAACTTTTTGAAGGTTGTGTGCCATGAGAAAGATATTTTGAAATATTGGATGTATTAATCATTAAAAATGTGGAATATAGCCACTAATTCCATCAAAATCCATTGAATAGTGACAATTTTATAGGCAAATTCCTGCTGCATGAATAAACATTGGCTATCAAAGTATGCAAATTTATGAGTCAAGAAAGGGAGTATTTATGTGAACCTTTGTTCACTTAACCTTTCTTTCAAGGACAAGAAAATTTTATATGCCTCAATGGCTTTGTTTTGGAAGCATGTATTTTCTTCTTTTACAAATATTGGTATCTCTTACCAGTGTGAAACCCAGCAACTAAGAAAGCAAGAGATGAAGTGTGTAGAAATATCGATGCTCCGCAAGGGCTCCATGTCATCAGATTTGCTTTTTCATTAAACTTTGAAAAGCCCCATCTCAAAAACAGTCATAGATAAAACTGCGATTCCAACAGAATTTGATTCAATGTTTCATTCTGCAACTGCTGAGTAAAGCCAGCTTTTTTCTAGATGCATGTCATTAAGCACGACCTTGTAAGTCCAGATGTCTGTTGCTGTAAAGTTTCCAAAAGCACTTTCCCTGCTTATAGTTCCCATACTTACTATCCAAACTTTTTTGAAAAAAAGGATACTGTAACTTCCCTCAAATGGGTGTCTGATTGTGCAACCATGACCTAAGGCCTGGTGTGCAGCAATGTTTTTAAAATTGTCCAGTGTGGAGCATTACAATTTGTAGTGCGATTTGGCTGCATTAGGTCAAATGAGGTCATTTTTTAAAGGGATTTTTTGAAATGGACTGTGTTCAGATGTATGGAAGAGATGGTACGTAACTGCATGCGGCAGTTGTATTGATTTGAGTGAGAAATTTGAATGGATATCTGATGAGCCATATTCGTTTTATGAAGCATCAAATACTGCAGCTTTAATATCACCTATGCCAACTTCATGATGAAAGCATGCATGTTTGGCATCACTATCTTAGTGCTGATTTCTTTTTTTAATGAGCGAAACATTTGATAATGTTTATCCACACCCATTATAATTGTCCAAGCTCCGTTTCTTTGTTATCCGTTGGCGGTGAGCTATTCCCATAGAAACTGCAGATGGACTCCGTGTCACACAGATCGCCACGGGAAGTGCCGGACTTCTTCACGCAGCGATCTGAATAAATGCCAACTTTGATGGGTCGGGGGAGGGGGTGGATTTTCAATTTTTCTTTAAAGTACAGGACAGTTCTTTGGTATGCTTTCTTACTTTGCTGCAAATTGCTTTTTTTTATGCAACACAGATTTGGCACTGATTCTAGAACCAAAAACGGTTAAAAGTCTGACTGAATGTTTTTCATAAAATAACTGTTTTGATCGTCTAACCATTTTAACCGTCAGTCATCGAAACAGGAATTTTCAAGCTTTGATCGATGATAATTAGAACTGCTGTCCTTGTTTCTGTTCGTCACTTTTGGAGGAAAGAACAGGAAAAACAAAAAACAAACAAATAATAAAAAAAAAGACAAAGGAATGATCAGCACCAGTGATCCATGTATTGTCATTACGCTAATTGCCCCTGTGTGTTCCATTCATCATCCCCTAGGAAGTTGGAAGTTGAGTCTCTAATACACGCTGACTGTGATGATGGTATTGAAAGTCCAAAGAAACTGTTGCACCAGCGGAGTTTGTGTAAAGAGATGGAAAACCCTATTGTGATGAAAAGCTGTAGCCTCTGGGGGCCAAACAGTGTGGGTCAAAGGGCAAGAGGTATCAGTAGTTTTAGAATTTGTTGGGGGTATATATACTGAGTTGGCAAAGCACTGCTCTAACTGACGTTGGCAAAGCACTGCTCTAACTGCTTGTTAGCCAGTAGCTTCAAATAATATGATCCAAAATTTTTCCCCCTCTTGTGGCTAGTTTAGAAGCGAAGTTTGGGTCACACCTGGATGAAATACACTATAAAGGTTGATAGAGGGAGGGGGGGTTGGAGAAATGGGCTTCAGGGGCAAGGGAGAGAGAAAGTAAGCTTTTCTATTTGCACAAGTTTAACTATGTTTGCAGTGTAGATGGTTCATGTCATTCAGGTGTGGCAGTTTTTGTCGAATCGTTTAAGGGAACTTCTGGTGACGATCATCGTTTTGCACAGGCCCTTTTTTATAACTACCATACATTGACTTGTGGGTACAGTTAATACATGAGGAAGTGACGTGTTTCAACAAGTGCCCCTTGCCAGTGACCGATCCAGCCGCATGACGGAAAACGTGTCCTCTGCTCCATCATGTTACAAAGTACAAAAAAAAAAAATTATCAAATACTTCCCTGAATGAGCTATCTACTCGTTGAAAAAAAGAAGGCCACAGTGTTCGCAAAATTTTGCGTCGATGATGAATGGCCCAGAAAAGTCACTACGGTTTTAATATTAAGCCAGCTAGAATGCAGGTGTGGGAAAAGTGATCCGAGATGCTCCAAAAAGCACTGCTATCGTCAGGATTCGGACAGTGAGGACGTGTTATAAGGAAGAAACAAGCTTCACTTCATGCATCATCCCGGAAAGGTTTTTTTTTTTCGGTGTTTATTTCTCAGGTGTCACACTTGGGCGCAAAACCAAATAACTTGCTCAAGTGCTGGAAAAGTTGGCATGTCAACAACCTATGCCCATGCTCATTAACTTCCCAGGTAATGAGGCTGCAGTATTAAAGCTGCTGCGTGCGGTCGCGTTTCCGGGACGACAACCATCACCGCAGCATTTAGTGGCATGCAACTAACAACGCCTGCGTTCTCCATTGTCGACGAGGACATGAGTCAGAATGGTGCTTACGATTTGTTAAGAAGCAGGTCCCCCCACGCGTAACTGATGGCACAAGATTCGCTCTAGAACTTTGGTATTCACCCCCCTTCACTGGAGGTGGCTTATGTTTTTCACTCTGGGTGTAAAGACTATCCATACACCGGTATATATCTTATCCTAGGTGTAATAATCCTCTCCATGTTGTCACAAAAATCCTATAAAGATACCTGACAGATAGCCAGTGTACAGTAGCCGACCGTCTCATAGACTTGTCTTCTCTTCCTTTGGTACCAGCTCTCATAAAATTTGTTTTCTTGTTTCAGAAAATGGAATTTGCAAGGGCAAGTTCCACTACATGTCTGAAGTTCTTTTTCTTTTTTCTCATATATTTCTTGAAAACCGGATCACAGAAACTTTTTGTAATTGATTTACGTAACTTTTAGACAGATTTTAGAATTCAGTCAGTTTTATGGCAAGTGGTTTTGAACCTCCACAGGTAGAAAGGGAACATTTCGGCTTGAGTGAAAATAAAATAGTCACCTCGTCTGTAGTAGAAAGTGGGTGTGAAACCGATGGAGTTAAATTTTAGATCATAGGGGGCAAAAAAATGATATAAAGTGGCTTTGATACATAACTATCCTGTGGGAATTTTGCCAACAAATTACCTCTTGCTCCATTTGTTTGTATTTCATTGTTCTTAGTAATGATTGCATTTAGTTTCTGATACTGTGTTATTTTTGCCTCATTTCAGTTGTATCAAGTTATCTTACAAATTAAGGAAATATTGGGAAGGTGGTAACTAGTCTGCCTGGAGGAAGCAAGGTCAAACTGCTCAAATCTTTGGGGGATGGATGGAGGAAAATTGGTGACTGGGTTTCTGTCTGCCTATCAGCTTTGTTAAAACTAATGTGCACAAACACATTCAGGGTTCCAGCTAGAGTATCCTAGGTGCCTTGTCAGTGAAGTGTACACACAGTCCTAGGGGTCTAAGAGGAGGGGCATCTAAGAGGGGGCTAAGAGGAGGGGGTCTAAGACGAGGGGGCTCTAAGAAGAGGGGTGCTATTCAGGAAGTTGGAATAATGGTGGTTTTGGAATCTGGATGAATGCCTCGTTTTGTACCAAATGACCAGACAAAAAAATTAGAGTTGTTTTTAATTCGGCAATAACAAATATTTCCTTGAATTCTCTGACATTTGCCATGTGAATTTGTGCCGGCAAGAAGTCAGGCGATTTGCTCTCCATGCCGGTCAGCAAGCATTAGTGTGCCAGCTACCAGTCGGCAGTGAATGTGGCTAGAAACCTGCACCGGCACCGTGATCTACCTATGCCATGAAAACCTTTGCTTCCTCAGTCATTAATGTCGGACTTGTAAATTTTTCCGTGGCTACGGTAACGCCTTTTCCTTTAACAACACTTTGTTACTGTGAGAGGGGGTGGGTTTAGAAGTGATGACATTTGCATGCAAGCTGCTGGTAGCTGGAGGTGCTATTGAAATCTTTTCTTTAATGGAGTTAGGGTGTTTGTACACACTGAAAATGTTTTTGTTTTATTGAAGTTACACACATAGGCCTGTTTATATTCAAATCCCAGAATATCTAGACACAAAGGAAGGTAATGATATCATGCTGGCAAATTGAAAGTCTGGGTGGGTTGATGTTGCTAACAATGTAAGTGGAGTGTTGTAGATTGTCATTGCCCATAAAATAATATTCATTTATGTTGCCTGCCTTTTGAATGTTTCTTTGTCCATCAGTCAGTTTTTGCCATGGTATCGAGATGCAGACGCAAAAGAGCGAGAGGTATGGCAGCGTTATCGTTTTCTTAGAGATTTAATCTTATCAGACCATGAAGCCAACTACATGTAACTGACAGGAGCTGTTTAAGATTTGCTGTTGAAAAAAGATGCAGTGTAAGTGTACACATGCATATTACTAATTTGAAGGAACAGACATGTTTCATCTGAAAGGCGCAAGTGGAACCAAGATGTTCCCCTCCATCCTGGTATTCAGAGCTCTCTACTGCCTCTCCCACTCTCCTAGTTCTACTCTCTGTTCGAGTTTGTGTCTCTCTCGTCCTTCGTTGCTAACAAGCCTATTCATGTGTCAGTGTAAATTGTGAAGGCCAAAACACATGAAATACTGCCAAGGGCCAAAGAAAATACTAAGCATCCATTTGTAAGCAAAAGAGGAAACAGGTGTAATAGAGATGAGGGGAAAGTTGTTGATTTTAAACAGTTTTTCCAGGATGTCAATCAATACTTCAGGGGAGCTGAAAAAAAAAAGAAAGACCCTGACTCAAGGCTCAATGAATTTACTAAACATGAAAGATTTGTTGAGATGGATAGCTTTGGAATTTTAAACAAGTTTCTGGTGGTGGTTATCGGAAGGGTGGAAGCATGGAAGTATTACTCTGGAAGTTCCTGGTTGGAAAAGTTTTACTTCTGTGCAGAGGAAGTTTTGTGGTTCGCAAATGATGGGGTCTTTGGATGCAGTTGCTAGATTCAAGATTTGAAATATGTTTTAGTGAATTTGGTTGAGATATTTAATATCATTCCCAGAGTATACATTCTCATTTCAGCTCAATTATTTGGAGGTTATTGGTTTATTTGTAAATTATTTAATCTGATAATGTTACCACAGTCAGTCCATAAACGTACAAGTTATCTGTTATAAATGGTAGTCACTTCATTCAAATACTGGTGTTGACCATGCTCCTCACAATACCCCTGTCTCCACACTATACGTGCATACCCCCTTCCTTAGTGAGTGATAGCGTCTGATAACTCTTGACACTGTTGCAGTGCAGATGTAATAGTAACTCTTTGATACCGCCATCTCCCCAATCTACCAAGAAAAAAAAGGCGGGGTGCATATGTCGCATGTAGAAAAATAAAGTTTGTGGCTGATTAAATATCTAAAACCTGGAACCTGAATTGGTATGTGTCATCATATTCTTTTACAGTATCAACGAAACGAAAGCTAATGTCATTACCTTCGCTGACGAATTAAACTAGTTCGTCTGTCTTCACTAAAACAGAATTAATGCTTTACGGCACACTGGGAAGTTGCGTCCTTGTTTATATAGAAGATGTTTCTTCGTAAAGTTATCGCTGTTCGAGGTATAGTACATGTGCAACACCAGGTACTATCGCAGAGTAAGTAGTCCTGAGGGAGATTCGTCCCACGAAGTAGGCCGCCGCAAAAATTAACACACAATCCTATCAGATTCATGTTACAGAATCCAGTGACTGTAGTCCTGAGTCACTCCTTGATGAACCCACGACCTGCGATTAAAACATGCAAAATTTTAAGAATCTTACTCGTACGTAGACTTTTAGTCAAAAATTGAAGCCATCGGATGGAAGAACATCTTTTCTGTGAGACAGATTATCTTTTGAAGCATGTGTCTCCTACCTTCACTGTTAGTCAGAATCAGAAGCCATGGAAAACTACCATACTGTCAGGTTGAATATGCTATCACCGTGGTCGTAGCTAGCCTGAGACAAACTTCAGTGCTGGACTCGAAGCAAGGGAACCAGTCCCTGGATGGCTTCTCCAAGCCAGCATACTTTGTGCACTTTGTAAAGTTAGTAGTGCAGGGCAGTGAGGCGTAAATTGATTGCGCATGCCGGGTGGGAATTATTAGTCCTGGCAGGACTTACCTGGTGCCACCCACTGCAGCTTGCAACCTTGGATGTCACACATGTGATGGGTCTCATTCTGCGTGTGGATGTCGGCACCAAGTTCCAATGTCCACATGCAGCACGTGGATGGGTTTTGCATAAACTGTGAGAGCAATTTTAGTTGTTACAATTAGAACTAGAAATATTGAGTCACTTAACTTTGTGAATTAATCTGAAACATCAGTCAGGTAGCCATGATCAGTGAACAGTCACTGACATCTACATGGTGAAGTTGATGTAACGTTTTGTTGTAAGTGGATCATGCCTAGCTTGAGAACAGGAGGGGGAAAGAGGAGGGTGGTGGATTTAACTTTCCATACATTCAGAATATTTACCAAAAGATCTACAAAACTGATGCAAGGTTATAGCTCTCCTCGTCGAAAGATGATGAGGATGACCCGATTTCTGCTGCACGGTGGCACAAGACACTGCCACCTCCCCTTCACACCACTTAAGATCTGGAGAAAAGGAACCTGTGTCCGCCGCCACCGCCGTGTCCAATTTTAACACGAACCTTGAATCACCTCATGAACTTGTTCTTTCTCACCTGTGAGTGAATCTCGCATCTCACATTACTTCAAGTTAGGAGTATGCTATATGCGACCAATCTCTCTTTTATGCCTGATTACGTCTTCCATTTCGACACCTTCCATCCCAAGGGACCCCCCTTCCCTATTTTGACTCGGCTGTGGTGGAAACCTGGTTTCTTTTAGTTGCAGAAGCTTTTGCTTGTGTGTGGAAAAATTACTTGTTTTAATGGAGAGTGAGCGATCATTGAACTAAGGTCTTGTCTCTGATATAACCATGCAAGCAGAAAATTCTTTCACAAGCTCTTGCAATTTGAAGATGAAAAAGAATGAGGCATTTTTTTTTCCCTCTTAGGTTTACGAGAATGTATCATTGCCAGGCAGATCTTACTTGTAAGTGTGAGCTAAGGAATTAACCCCCCCTTGTTAGTCTTTGCATCGATTCAGATAATAATTTAGACATAATTTAGTCTTGATGCAAGTGTTTTTGCTTACTGTTGAAATGAACAGCTTTGTCCTAAAACTCTTGTTGTTTATCAGGTTGAGAAAAAAAGGAAAAATGGTTTTGAATTTTATGTATTCAGATGGTTGAAATATATACTACACTTACACCAGTAAGTTTCATCGTTGCAGACATGCATAGTTTTCGGCATTACAAGTAGCTTTGTTTAAACGCAACAGTTTAGGAGTTCACAAAATGTGCCAAAAGTCAGTCATTTCACAAGGGAAGCCCCCTGTATTTTGTTTGCTTCATGAATGTGACTGTTTATTTTACATGTCTCTTCTTGGTGAAGAACATTCTGTTTCATAGTGTACATCTGGTCCATCTATGTTTGATTGTCAATTTAGGTTCTCCATTTGCAAGATTATTCGTAGTGGTACCTGAAATGTCTAGCAAAATAAACGACAAGTGTTTGACATTGAAAAATTTTTACTCAATGAAAATTTTCAGTCAGTAAAAATCATCAGAAATGCCATATTTATTCCAGGGAAGGAAAGCAGAACAATCAAGGACTGCGTGTATCGAACCGAACTCTGTAAAGAGTCGATGAGCGTGCCAGACGGATGGTCGGTATACTTTCCTGCAATTGGAATCTGCTCGAAGGCATCTGAATGTTTTCATCTTAAGCCTCAGTATGTTTTGATTTTAATTAAACAACCACATTTGCCACAACAATAGTTCTGTCAATTAGTGAAGCTCCAGTGATCAGCTTCCTAAACGACAAGAAAACTCTCTCCTTCGACAAGATTTAACGGCTGACAGTTTCTGCTTCCCCATGCTAATTTAGCCTTTGTATAAATACGATACGTCACACACGCAGAGACCATTAAGACGGGCACTCTCCGTCATATAAACTATGTCAAGCTTGGCAAAACAATGTCAACTTGCTTTTGTGCCTACCCTTTGTTAAATTAATTTTTTCACAAGCAACTGTCACCACCGCAGGTATTGGACACAAGTAAAATGCTGCAGTTTTCATACATTCTTCTCCCATGTAAAAATAGCCGTCTTAGTCGTACAGAAGGTATCCAAAAAACCAAAAAAAAAAAAAAAGAAAGAAAGAGAGAAAGAAAGAGGGGGAAAAAACAATGGAGGGAGATAAATAGAGAAGAAAAAAGAGTAAAGTACCTTTTAGAACTCTCAGGGGAAACTAATAGGAAGTATTTCTAAGCTTGAAATTTAAAAGGTGGAAGGTAAAAGAGAAAAAAAAAGCATGGGAAAAAGAAAAATAGAAGCAGCATAGAAACCATGATAAGAACTGCAAACGAAGAGCTTTGAATAATCCTTTTTCTCCATTCTGGTCAGCTGTTGTTCGTCCTTGACAATCTGTAGAGGTATAGTCACTGATGGATCTACTCGTTTAGTTATCAGTCAATATCACCCTCCATCAGGCGCATCTTTTTGAAGGTGCGGTTTTAAAGATGAAGTCAAAAGGATAACTTTAACCAGTGCCGCACAAAAACACTATTTCTTCAAAGAAAAATTTTTTTCTGAGTTTTTTCTTGCAACCTTCATTGAATGAATGGCGTTGTCGTATTTGTTGCACAGAGTCCTCAAACGGCAGGATGGTCATAAATGGGGAAATGTAGGCAGGAATGGAGTTAATAGAAAAGGAATTAGGAGTCACAACAATTTTTGAAAACCTAACTCAAGTAGAGATCTTTTTTAGCGTAATTTTTAACATGATGGCTACCTGCAGCCAGTCATCCCTAATCTTCTAACAACATCTTCACAGATTAAGGTTTTTATTTTTTCCTCATTTGCTTTTCCTTGTTTTTGCATAATGATACTTATGACTTACGTTGACTTGAAAAAAGTTTGTTTAGGTTGATAGTTTGTTTTTCAAGACAAGTTTGGAGAAGGATTGGACTGCAGGCAGTCCCAGAGTGAAAGAAATGTTTAAGACAAAAGAGAGAAAAACAAACAAACATAAAAGGTGGTAAGAAAAGAGAAGAAAAAAAAAAAGAAGAAAAAGAAAGTCCTACATCTGGCAGATTCTTCATCTATCCATCCCAACAGGTCTCCCTCCCATGGGTTGTTCGTCTTGAACCGTCTTCCTCGTGGAAGACGAAGGAGAAAAAAGTACGAAGAACTCTGAATTAGATCAATAGTATAAACACGGGTAAACACGGACCATGGAGCATTGTTAGCTAACGATCATAGAATTGCGACAGCCCCTCAATGACTGATAAAAAGGACAAATAAAGGGAGGATTCCATCTTGGCATCTCAGCTATACCTAACTCAATAATAGTCACGGCTAATCCTGTTACTTGTCAATGGGCCAATAGGGAATTTGTTCCCATGTGGTTAATTTCTGAAGCCGGTAATATGGGGAGGGGTTGGCATTACTGAAAATCAAGTGCTCCAGGGCCTCTTCTTTTTCGTTTATTTTCAATTCTTCTTTTGCGCATCCCCTCTTCCATTTTCCTAAAAAAAAAGAAGAAAAAAATGGTAGATAACATTAATTCAAAAGAGATTATGTACCCAATCTCCTTGTTGTCTGATGCTTGTCCAATTTGCCCTTTTCTTCGCATCTCTCTTCAGTGAATTTGTCAGTTGAGCCTGCGAGAAGTTTTCTTCTTTTTTTTTTTTTTAGAAATTTTCACCAATTAATGCAATCGGAAAATTGTGCAAAAACGAGCGAGGAAGAAGAAGAGAAGGCATCAGTCTGTGAACTTGGATCACCCCGTCCGATCTTGGCTGACGCGTGATCTTCACGTAGCCATCCAGGATTTCCAAAACTTGAGAGGAATTTGGTCAGAAAACGGTTCCCTTTGAGTTCTTTAGGCAAATATTGATGCAGTAATTTAAAGCGCATATCGATACAGTGAATAAAGCAAGTATTGATGCAGTTATCACAGCAAATAGGCGAATATCATTACTTCAATCATTTGTGACACGTACTGCCTTTTTCGAATGATTGATTTGTCGTCGTACGTCACAGTTCTGCAACGAACGCTTGGACTTTCTCAGTTAATGTAAGACGTATTGATGACCAATTGTAGTCGGTGACCATCCACAAAGTGCAGTGGTTAGATTGGGCCAATACGTGGGGCACTCACGTCGAAAACGTTTTCATTGAAACGTGTTAAACCAGTGCTAATCGATAGTTAAATCCTACGTGCTCAAATTTCCCCAAAATGACCGAAATTTTGGGACAGAAGTCTTGACCGTCACTGCATTCACTTGGGTAGTGCGGTATGCGATTCTAACGTGTCGGACAGGAAGTTATGCGACAAAGGTTGCAACGATGGAAAGTTGGGCATCCAAATCCAACTCGTCGTTTCTGTCTTGGGATCACCTACCGAGTAAAAACTTGAAACTTTTGGAAGGGAAGAAAGAAACAATAAAATATGGGACAGAGTGATTGGCTCTGTTTACACAGTTTGAAAGAATACAGTGACATACCCATGGCAGTTTCTTTTATGTTGTACACTTGTAGGAGATGTACATGAATATCTTCTTTGTGAGGAAATTTCACACACTGAAAATTTTTAGTGTACATTTTTTTTTTCCTTACGAACTCATCTAAACTGTCATCCTGCGAGATGATCTTCTGCCTTTCATGATGGAGGAGGCACACTGCATCAGGAATAAGTGCCTGTAAATGGTAAATCAGAACCATGCATGCACAGATTATCACAGATGGGAGTGAATCACTGAAATCAGTCAAAATTCAGCTTAGAATTGAGTACGCTATGTTTGCTAGGCAAAAGTTATGTACATGAAAGTCTTCTCGGGAGGAAACTCCGACCTGACGGGTTAGTGCACCAGGTAACCTACATCCAGCATGCGTTATATCACCATTGGTCATGGTTGAGTGTTTAATACCAAAACAGATATCCGTTCTAATCATTACTGTATAAGAAAGAGTAACAATAAATATATATATATTTTTTTTCCCCATATTCACCAGTTAGCTCAGTCACGGGAGATGATTGAAGTCAAAACCATCGTTAACACTACCCCCGAGGTAATTTTAATCTCTCGTATTTAGCTTCAAATCCGATGATGACCCCACTGGGACCGCTTTCAGTGATGTTGAAAGCACATAGTAATTGTGTCACATGGATTAGGAGAAGGGACCCAGCTCTGTTTTACTGCTAACTCCATAATGGCTTACCTGCCATGTAACATGTCCTCTGGGATGGAGATATTGAAGTAAGTCGAAGAGAGGGATGAGGAAGAACTATAAATGTTTACTCTTGATTGTACTTTCACCTGAGTGTTTCATTGGCAACAAACCTATCACCGAAGTAGTTGGAAATCTCTCGCCTCTCGAAGATGCGTTTTCTCGTTTTTTTTTTTCTTTTTCTTTCTTTGCAGTCTCTTGTTAAAATTCAATTATGTTAACCCCTTGGAATATTAAAAAACAAAAAGGGGAGGCAATTTACTGTTGATGTTCTATCAATTTTAGAACTGGTGGTTTGTGATTTTGCAGCAGGAAATGGGACTTGTTTTGGTTTGACGTTGATGAGTAAGAAAGGAGGTCGCCTGATACTTTAAATCATGAGGTTTTGCATGTCGTTATCATTGTCAAGTTGATAGTGGCCTAATTATCCCCAGTCTTGTTAAAGCTTGTTTTACGAGATGGCTTTGTTGAGGTCGTTATGAAGTTGTCAAAAAGAAGTGAAGTTGGATTTTACACTAAGAGTTTGACTCAAGTTTTCAAAAGTCTTTTTCCAACCTCTTCAGGAAATGTATACGTGCACCTTTTTATACGTTGCTGTAAACCCTGATTTTCAGAGAGCATGATTTATCGCGACCCTTCTGTTTGTTCTGCTGATTGAGGTGCCATTGACTATAATAGCATGTCTAGCTAATCGTATATGCCTTTACCATATTAAAACATTGTTTAAGCCTACATACTGTACAAGACCAAAAAAAAAAAAAAAAAATTGTAAAAACTTAAAACGGCATATATGTAGTCAGGGTTGCTTCTGAAGAAAGAGAACACCCCATAAACACAACTTGTTTCATGTACTGTATACCACTGAAAAGCATCGCCAGCAACTTTGAACTAACCCAACCATGTTCCATACCGCTAAGTCACAGTAACTACGTAGTGTGTGTCGTTCACATAATTCAAACCAAATTTTGGCGTGGCGGACCCCATGGCTCTCCTAGTGGGTGCCTTTTGGATCGGTCAATACAGCACATTGTGTTCTTTAGCCCATGTACAGTACGCGCCACTGATCCTCACTTCGTTCATTTCTTGGATCTGTAGGTGGTTCCTTCTTATATTGGTGCTGTATAGGCACACTGGAAAACAATGTGAGAGCAAAACCCCTCTGCATACCTGCAGTACTTTAGCCCGTAATGTAATGTCAAACTGTTTATTGTGTTTTTGAAAAATTGGAGAAAAGCAAGCATGAAAATCTTCCAGTAAATCCAAATTAGATGTCAAAGTTACTAAGAATTGCTCTGTGTCTCCTGGTTTTTCCTAAGTGGACTATATTTCGTCAAAATTACCACAGTTGTGTGCGATAAATACACTTTAATAATTTTGTTCGTCACTTTAAACAAACAAGGGAAACACAAATTTGCTTTTTCTGTTCTTCCCCTCCAACGAACATTCACAAAACGCCGGTCGCCGTGCAGCGGCACTGGCTGCATGCATCACAGAGAGAGGCAGAAATATAAAATGAGATCTATGCATGAAGGAGGTATAAAACAAGACAGAAGTTTCGTAGACTGTCGTTATTTGATTATGAACTGTTAATGACAATATCCATATTTGTTCGTCAATTTGCCTCGACCTTTTTTTTTCCTCTCTTTTTTTTCTTCCCCGTTTTGTATCCATTCAAAGGACCTTTGTGTCTTTACCACGGCATCTCATTTCGTCGCTCACAGCGGCACTCAACGAAATTAGGGCTATGTATTCATTCGGTTTTCATTCACCGTCTTAAGGCTATAGCTTTCCCTATCGATGGTCTTTAATTAACGAGGTATAGGACATTATCCATGCATCGATTGCTTCTTGTAATGAGATTTATGGAGTAAATACCTGTATAGAGCTAAATGGAAATTACAGACAATTCTCTGCTTCGTGGGTAGGTAACATAGCATAATAGTGAACAAGATGTTCTTCTTTTCCCCTGACTTTTGACCCCAATGCTTGGGAATTGCTTCTGTATTTGATTCTCGTGGAATGCAGAGGAATACGGAGCAAGCAGGATGTGCGTGTAAAAGTGCCAAAACTTGCAACAGATTTTCACAAAATCACCAAAAATGGTAGACCTGCTGTTTTTTTTATGCCTGCTTTGATATAAAGGAAAAAGGCAGAGAGGTGATAGAGAAGTGACATTTTTGTAGGTCTACCGTAGGATCCACTGTCAGCGAAAAAAGTAATTTGAAGAAATGGTACCATTTCAAAGCTTTATATTAAAATAAGAAGAATTTTGGCCCTTTGTGATGCAAATTCAAGAGCATGTTCCATTTTCTGGTAAATCTGATGCCGGTGCATCCCGATAGGCTAGGTTTGCTTCATCTGAGTAAGATGTAGTATTTGGAGCTGATGAGAATTTTGCCAGCTTCCCTGACTCAACTAACTCAAGCCTTAAAGATTGTGAGACATACATCCAGAAAGGAGCTGGCTTCACTCAAATGTTGCACAGTGAAATTCTGAATGAAATTTTTTTTGGTGTTGTGATTCTGTTTGTAACCGTCCTTGAGATCCGACTTTTCAAAGTTTGATGGAAATGCAAATATAATGACGTGGAGTGTTGCACAGTGTCGGTATTTAATTTTGTTAGACTGTTACATATTATCTCTTAATTACTGGGTTTCACATTTGCGAGCAATTCCAATATTTGTAAAGAAGAAAATACATGCATACAAAACAAAACCCTTTGTTCATATAAAATTCTCAATTGTCCTTGATGTAAAGGTTAAGTAAACAATGGTTAACATAATACATATCATGCGAGTCCCTCTCTCAATGTCGTAAAATTTGCATATTTAGCCAATGTTTATTCATGAAGCAGGTATAAAATAGGAAATTGCCGGTAAAATCATCAATTGTCGATGGAGTTTGATGGAATTTGTGGCTATTCTCAACATTTGTAATGATTAATACAGGTATTATTCCAAAATGTCATTTTGATGTCACACAACCTTAAAGGTAAGATGTGAATTTCAGCTACAGATAGTGTGTAGTAGGCTTGGATGCATGGCCGCAACATTTTTGGACGTTGCGTACTCGCAGTCTAACTTGCTGCAACTCTGGAGCTATGCTTGCGACTTAAACTTGATGTTGGTTTCTCTGATCTTGTTACCTACAGCCGACAGGTACATTACGTTACATTTTGAGCAGGGATTATTGTATAGAAAATGCAGGGGTCCCTAACAGTGTTGGTCTGTAGGAATTTAGCTTCCCCTTCAATAATCTAAGTTGTTAGACAAAGTACTGTACAGGCATTAAAAAAAACAAAGACAAAGAAGACAGGTTTGCTTTTATTAGTGATATAATTTATTAAATGTGCAAACATTATCTCAGGCTGTGAAACACACAAAAACCATCTTCATATTAACCTTCTAGGTAGTTTTGAAAGTCCACAGGAGTCTTGACTTGGAGAAAAGTGGAGTCCGCTTTCTGAAACAGAGTCAAGGAAGTCCCCCAAGGATGTAGTGTATGTAGTGTCTCTCCAAGTGTTAATTGCATGAATGTATACATTTCTCTGAAGATGTTGAGTAAACACTGGCCATGGTGGCAGAAAATACTGTAGGGAAAGGAGCAAATTAAGAAACAGAGCGACCAAGTTTAAAGTTGAATTCTTCGCAAAGATTGGGACGACATATATCAGGATATTTATGGTCACTAGCTGTGACACAGTGTCCTCTGTTTAGTTATATAGTTCCTTTCATGTATTTGTACATACATAACGCAGTATTTGATTGTAGATGTATACTTTGTAAAACATATATGTGAAATAAATTTGATGTTGAAAATATTAAAACTGTGTTTAGCCTATGAGAGGATCAATGGGCAGAATGGTTTTGGCTGTTTTGATATTGAAAACAGTATCTGCTCACAATCTTTGAAGTATGTTTTTATCAGATCATGCATCTGACTTTCCATCCAACATTTTGGGGTAAGGGTGAGTTAGAGGTGTGTGATTTTAGGTCACCATTGATTTCTGGTATGGTGGAGGTGTGAACATTAGTTGTGCACGGAGACAGGTAAGTTTGTCAGGTGAGTTTGGGAATTTCTAGGTGATCATGTAGATCAATTCATGTTGTCCAGAGTAGTATGTAAGATCTTTCTCGCAGCTGCATCCATCCTTCTTCTCGTAAAGAAATTTTGGAAATGTACCGACTGATTTACTGATAATTTTTGATGTTCATAAAGAGCCCTTTTCAAGACTGAATGTAAAATGCTGATTACCCTCAGTTGTAAACAAGACTTCTTACAATACGTAGGCCGACCATCCGCCTGAGCTGTTAATGACAGTGGCACCTGTATTCAGTAGCAGAAAGCAGGCATGACTGGAGACTTCCAAGTTATTATAGTGACAACATTTTGGTCCAAATTAATCCAAACAGGAAGTTTGGTTTGATGGCTGGAAACAGTCAAACTTTTACCCTGTACATAGTATGTAATACTACAATGCTGTTTTTCATGCAGCCGTCATGCGCCTTTGGTTTAGTTGTTCAAGCTCTTCTGTGTCTCTTCTATCCACGACATTATGTATGTTTTTTTTTTCTCCAAAATTTGTGGATGCTTTTCAGTGGGAAGACTGTAGCTCTGTGTAGTGTATACTTGTAAATGAAAACAACAGATTACAGTCACATACACTCACAAACACGCCAAAAAAAGACAATCAATTCTGTCAAGTGTGTATGTGTGTGCAGACTCTCTGTCACTATTGCGCATTTGTACACACACACAACTTGGGCCAGCTTTAATTCAGTTCAATTAGGGCGGTTGATTCTTAATCCAACAGGCTAGAGGTCTGTGACCCCCTGAGTGAGTGAACAAACATGTCAAGGCAAGTTGGGTAATATCAAAGTTGTCCAGTACAATACACTGAGAAAGAAAAAAAGTATGAAATTCTACAGTAATTCAAAACCCTATGCCTCCTATTTGTAATTCACCCTTTTGTGTCTTCTGAAGGTTCAAGTCCTCACACACGAGAAGAAGAAATCGGCTGTCAGTGTTTTTAATTTCTCGTACCTCTGGCATTTTCCCCATCTGCTTTCTGCCCCAGCCTGTACGATAATTTTACAGTGCTTGCAAAAGTGTTCAAGGATGCATGAAGCAACAGGGGGTAAACGTAAAGATGATTTTATTAAGTAGCATCTTGGGCCCGATTAAAATTCTGTCAGTGCGCACCACAAAAGACGCTATTGCTTGGTGCAGCGGCATGCAACAGCAACCTGCTGAGTTCATTGACAAATTTTCGCCAAATTATTTAAGGATGTAAAATTCGAGAAGGGCGAGCACTGCCAGCTCGGCTATTCATCTGCCCTGGCCTAAGCGAGAAACGAGGCGACCAAGCGTAAAATGGGTTTCAGGGCGATTTTGACAACTTTTATAGGATGTCAACATCTGGTCATTGACTCTCCTTGAATTTATTTGACAAAAAAAAAAGAAAAAGAAGAGAAACAGTTGCATTCTTCCCTCTGGTCCAGAGTGTGGACGAGACACCTTCAAACAAGGAAGAAAAGGAATGTGGTGCACGATTACTTTCTCATCATTTCTTTCAAAAGTAGCGTATTTAATGTACACACTGAGACACATAGATAAAGATGAAATGTATTTCTGTACTTCGAGAGTCGTTGTAATGCATTTCGCTTTAATAGAGTAATACAAAGTGATTGATAGTGAAGGATGACGGAGGTGATACTGGGAAACGTGGTTGGTAAATTTGGCAAACGAACCGTCATAATAGGCAATCAGAAGAAATTAATGATCAAGTTAAATATGCTGTGGAAATATTTACCTGTGTTTGGTTATCGTTGCTATATCGGACTAGTGAAAATGTCAATTGAAAAAACCAAAACGTGTTTTTTTTTTTTAAGACTTGCTGATTATTGCTAGTTATGCAAGGATGAATGGTGTATGTATAGTTTTCCAAGATTAAGAACCATGAAAACAAACAGATCCGAGTATTGTTAAAAGATTTGGGGAAGGGACTGGTATGATGTGCCTTAATTGTGGTCTCCTTTGTTTAAAAATGTTTATTTCAAAGACAATTGAGAATTTTGTACACCCCAAAGGTTTTATTTTGGAAGCCTGAATTGTCAATATTGATATCGCTTAACCAATCTAAAAACCCAGTGATTAAGAAGTTAAGAGACAAACACTGTCACTGCACAACTCTATGCATCTTCGGTTTCATATCTTCGTCAAACTTTGGAAAGACGTATCTCAAAACCGGCAGTAGGTGTAATTAAAAGCAATTCCAATGGATTGTCAGTCAGGATTTCACTCTGCTACTTTTGATTAAAGCCAGTTCTTTTGTAGATGACCGTTACTTGGTCTAAAAACGGTGAAACTTTTAACTTCAGTCATTATTTAGGTTATTGCAGCTATCATTGTAAGTTCCCCCCTGGCATGCTCTTGCCAATCTGAATGCAAAAGTTGCAAAATTGGCAAAAGTGCATTTGTATGTAATGTATACTTTTCAAAAATGCCAAATGGCAGTCTTCAGACTGGTATTAGGTGGACCAGTGTCACAGGTTCGCTTCTTTACTGGATTATTTTGCCTTGGGATTAAAGATTTAAGAATAATACATAGGACCATTTTCATGCACTGATGATTATCTGTGTGTTGTTCTTGGGTCATTTCGTTTGACGGTTAATGCCACGCGTTCGTCTGTGTGTCACAGTCGTTTGCCCGCAACTGTTTCCTTGTTTAGTAAACAGTGTTGCGATACCTGCACATCATCATTGCAGTGATGAGCACTCGCCACGATCCACGGGCTTGTCTGCCATAAGGATGCGTCACAGGAAACAGTTCATCTTCGTTAATTAAGCTTTCTTAATCCATCATCTCAATCGGACATGATTGAACTTAAGGTTTTTGGGCAGTGTGGGACTCACTGACATCAATGGGAGGATGGTATAGAGAGGTTGAGTTCATTGGAGAGGTTAAAGTTTCATGTTACTTGTTGCAAACCATTCCTCTCCCAAGAATTAAATAAACTGAATAGTATTTGCATGAGCTAGGTATGAAATGTTGGGTTGTATATGCTAGGATTTTCTATGCAGTTTGTAGCTGCTGTATATTGGTAAAATAAGTGACGGTATACACTATCCACATATACCTCATAACTGCCCAAATCTCCCCCTCCCCATCCGTGAAGTTTAACATACCCCTTCATACAGTGTGGCTATCCCCACAACAAGGAAGACGTACCTGGATGTGATTCAAATACAGAAGTCTTTTGTCAGGCTTGAGTGAATGGTTGGAGGAGAGCTAATAGGTTTGACCAGACCTATCATATATAGGCCTCATTGCAAGAAGGTATGGTGTTTGGCAGGGGGCAGTTGTAATCATAAGCATAGGAGGCGGAGTGCAGGGGACAAATGTCCCCCAATTTGAGTAAACGTAGTTGGGCAAATGAGACAGCCAATAAATTGGTAGGTCATGGCTACCCTTGTGGAGCCTTGAGGGGTATTTCTGGCAATCTGGGAGATTTTATCCAAACACTTTCGGGTGTGGTCGATCCATTCCAACTCTCGGTCATCTGCTTAGTCTTCCACAATTGTCATCCCCGAGTCCTAAATCTCGGATGTCCCGCTGAAGTAGAGGGCTATACTTCATTTCCATATCCCGCCGTAACTTGATCCCCCTGAAAACAACACTTATGATGCCCATTAACTGAGTGTAGAATAAAAGCGTTGAGCCTCAAAATTCAGCAGCTTGGTCCAAAAATTCTAAATTCTGGCAAAAATCATCTCTACATGTACCCCAGAAATGTTGACCCATCGTATGTCTGTGACCAGTCGGTTATGTTTTCGTAGGTTCGCTCCCGCAGAATTTCTGAGCCGTCGTCGTCGTCCCCGTGGCCTTGTCATCTCTTCATGCGGTCGGTACTTTACCCTTGTTGTATTGACTTGGTGTGGATTTTGAAAACATCACAAATGATAACTGATATAGGGGAAAACATTTGGTCAGTTTGAAAATTAGCCAGAATAAGCTCTATTTGTATTGAATGGACAACTCTCTGACAGCGACTGAAAAAAAATGGAGAAAAAAAAATGGACCATATTTGCCTACGCTTTGCTTGATTTTCTCAAAATAATTGCTTCAAATTTATGACAAGAAAAGCCCAAAAATGTATGCACTCTTACATCTCAAACTATGAAGACTTGTTTTCCTCCATGCATGTTAACCCATTCTCGAGGATAGCTGAAACTTTGCCCTCAGATTTTGCAAATCGTTTGTTGTGTTCTACAAGCAAAGCATAAGTGTTTGTTTGATCACTGCGTAGCCAAAAATGAACGTTTTCATCAAACTTTTGTTTCCTTTACTTTCTTCACCCTTTGACCCCACCCTTAAAATGGAGAGAATTTATATTTTGAATATTTCGACCAGCCCGGGGGTGCAGTAGCTGGCATGACGGGGCATGTTTTGCAAAGTAGCACAACAGCACAGCAATTCACTTCTTTTGATCCCAAGCATCAGGCACTCCAATACTCCTCTCTGTCATCGTCGTCGTCGGCTTGATCGTCATTTGGAGCCCAGGTGCCTCCTCCGCCAGCTTCCCTTCCCTTCTGTCTCTATCTCGCTCGCGCTCTGTGATTGAAACATTAACACAGCTGTAGAGGTAACGTAAATATTGCCACTTTCACTTCTAATTACAGTGTTTTTAAGCTGATTGTAAGAGAAGTACAATTTATACTTTGTCCTCCATGTTGCTTTCATTGAAGATCACGAACCCCTCCCCTCAGGTTGCATGAATTTTTCTAAATTTTCTCAATTTTGTCCAATTTACCTCCCGGTGAGGTGCAAGCCACACAGGTATCCGACCGGTCCGCTGCCCAGGCCTGGATGTACTCATGAGGGTTGTTTTTTTTTTTCCTATCTTTTTTGATCTCTCTCTAGAGAGTGAAAATCCAATTTTTCCACTTTAGACAGAAAAGATGGAGGAGACGTAGAAATTGTTCAGATTTCTCCCCTGAGTGCTAAGGAGGATTCTCCTCGTTCTCACCTTTTTTTTGTCTACACACCTTTTTATTCGACACGGTACGTGTTCACAGGAGAGAGAGAGACGGCGAGAGAGAGGGCTGGAAACGTAAAACGAGAGCTCCAGGGGCTTCGAGTCGCAGAGTTTTTCTAGTTCCCTAGAGACAGTGAATATTGCCCAAGGGCGTGCATTCCAGGCTTGTTACAGCCCTGTCAAACATTTCATCTCTGAGGATCGACTGGTACACACATTCAACCTTTCATGCTCTTGTCATATTCGCTTTTGAAATATTCATGTACAACTTCGCAAAATCCCTCTGCGTCAGCCTGAGACTCTGGCTGTTGACGCTGCTAATTCTCTGGAGACGTCGATCTTGCCTCAATGGGACCTCATCATCGAGCTCTCGTACTGAATTTCATAGCCTCAAGGGAGTTCGATTTTGGGACTCCCTGGATTGGCCGATGTCATGCTGATAGCGAGTTGATCCGTTTCGAGTCGTAGCCCCCCAGCGGCTGATTGGCTCTTAATTCGGTTTTGTAGGCAGCCTGGGGCTTGTGAGATATGATACATGGAGTCACTTCTGATGTTGTTGAAAATACAAGATGGAGCGAGGGGAGAAGAAATTAAGGATATCTCGGTGTCTCTGTCAACTTAAATTGGCAAAACTGAGTGTTTCCTTTTTCTCCTCTTCTAATGATAGCAAAAGTCAAAGGGGGTTTTCTGCAGGAATATGTACACACTGCCTGAACAGTGGCTTGGCCAGGATCATGCGTGGTGAAATCACCAAGTAGTATCACAAAATAAAAGAAGAAGAAGAAGAAAGAAAAGGGGGGAACTTATTCAATAAAATATTCAAGTGGATAATCTGCTGTGATTTAATTGCTTCAACGAGGAGGCATCCTTGCTCGTGTCATCTGTGAATGACAAAAACCCAAACCCTTGATGTCAACAAAAGCAAAGGACCGTCAGGTCGAAGCCACGTCAGATAGAGAAGCTTCCTCTATATTAATGGCCTTTATATTGTTGGAGTACCCTTTAAGTACGGTTGGAAAAAGTAAACTTCGGGTGGAGATTTTCCCTCGGAGGGGAAATGACCTTGATGTGCACATTTTGTAGTATGCGGAAAGAATCAAGCCGCAGTGTAGACCACTGAACTGTGTGAAGAGAAAATTGTACGGAAAAGACCGACAGAGGTATAGGAGCATCCACCGTCATAATGTAGGCACTGTAGATACTGTACATGGTAATTGCACACAATGTGAGACGGCCTGCAGCTAAACTAGCTGTGAATATGAAAGATGCAAAATGACCAGGATCAGTTCATGGTGATGCAGATCGTAGGAGTAAAGCACCAAGAATGCAAAAACAACACCCCTCAAGAGGCAAGACTGCCAATCTGCCTGCTGAAGTTCTTGCAGCACCATTAGATTAACACCACAAGGTGTAGATGATTTAGTTTGAGACTATATCCTGTGTATAAAGTAATCATCCGTGCAGACGAAATATAAGAAAAAAGGACTTGTGAATAATAATGGTGGAAAATCTGACAATTTGGAACAAAAGTTCCCATCTTCCGTGAGACCCTATAATTTACTAAAGAAATTGTTAATAAACCTACAATTTGATAGCAGTAAATACGCAAACAAAGAAAACCGAAGTACGCATTTGGCTGATAAATCAGAAGTTTCCTTCTTTCCTGTTGTCTAGCTGAATGGTCCAATTTTGTTCGCACAATGTCGACATTTACCTGAGCAGTGCAGTTTATATTAGAAAATGAACAGATCGTACAAAAAAATGTTTTCATAAATGATTTGTTTATCCGAGGATACAACAAAATTTGCAGGAAGATTTCATTTTATAGATTGGAATGTCAGGTACTAAAAGAGTTTTAGAAAAATAAAAAGTTGGGAAGAAATTGAAACTTTCATACCCCTGACCTTAACTTGAAGCTGAGAAAACAGTCAGCAGGGAGAAAAATAAATTCTCCCGTGAAAGCCTTCCACCTCTCTTTGCAGGCAGTTGCACATCGTATACGTTCATCCCTCCATTCGTTTATAGGAACTATGTGGAACCGCAGGGCACATGGTTGTCTAAATAAACTGGCGGTGCTGTGGGACATTTGATAAGTAGTCCTGCTGGGTTAGCCATGGTTCAAATACAAGAGATGTTTCATATGAGGGGTTTGATGTTGGTCTCAGAGGGGGGTTACTGCCAATCCCAGGGTGACACTTTGGATACCTTTTGGCCTATAACATGATGAATTTGACTGGCATTATACAAGAACTGTTGTTGGTATATTGGCCCTGAATGATGTGTACTGATTTAAGGACAGTCGTTAAATTAAACTGTAATTTTTTGCGTAACTCAAGGATTGATAATTGTGTATGTCAAAAGTGGAGAGATTCTGGATCAATATATTACAGATTTGGAAGGAAAAGTAGGTTTTTGTGAATTGTGGTACATACAATCTTTGGAGGTTGGAGATTGGAGTTGGGGACGGGAGTGGGGAGAGAGAGAATAGGCGGGATAAAAGAAGACAAATTGGAATCATTCGGAAGTCAATGATCCTTGTAGGCCTATCGGTAGTGGTATTATTCAATTCGAAGCACAACCTCACCAACCTCGTGAATTATAAAGTGATATGAATTGGCCAGTACAGAGAGGCTGCCATCACCCAAAGTACATAGTGTTTGTCACTGCAAGTGGACCATTCGATACGAAGGCCAAAATAATGCCATTTGAAAGTAGGGTAATTCAGTGAATGAACTTGATACCTTTGTTCTACATTTTTGGGGGTTCACTTGTTCTTTTCTTGCTTTGTTTAGTTTGTGCTTTGTCTTCTTTTATTTTTAAAGTGCTTCCAGGTGGACAAGTTTTTAGGCACCTTTGACCGAGTTTGGTATTCCACTGTCACTCATTGGCTACGTAGGTGACCCATTTAAAGCTCAAAAACTACATATGTGTTATATCACAAAACAAACCATTTACCTTTGGTAGCTTATCTATATACTATTTAATATTTCCCTTCTTTTTTAGTTCAGAAGCTCAAGGGGCTTATCCTCACAGTGGGACACCGTCCTAGTTGGGATTCGCCTTGTGCCTTACTTTACTTCAAATGATAAAATGCGTCAACAAGTTGCAAACTTAATGAATAGTGTCACACATCTAAGTTTATAGGCTCTCGAATTTTGTCGTTCCGAATATCTAGAACTCGAAAATTCTCACTTGTCAAATTTCACCAGAAAACTTGTTGGAGGTTCCCTTTATAATGGCATAATGGTAACATTAGGTTAAAGGTCAGTGAGATGGATCTTTCTGTTATGAGTACAGCCAAATAGCATTGGTCTTGATACAGGCATAGCAGTAGGCACATGTGGTGAAGATATTCAAGTTGGTGTATCACATGGGTGCCATTTTAACTTTTAACTCGATGAAAGTGTTACTCTGCGGTCCTAAAGAATTTGCTAAATTTACACTGTCGTCGAAAAAGCCATTTCAGCATCGCAGACATGCGCATTATGTCGTAAACAATTAGTGCACATAGTGTACTTGAAAATTTGCAAAGGTTTGAAAGGTGGGATCAAACATATGACGGAAAAAAAGAAAAAAAAAAAGAAGGAAAAAAAAAACGATCTTTTTATCAAGCTGGATTGCAGTTTTACAAACAAATCACTTCTGTCACACATTACATTGCTCATGTACCGATTCCACTCACAACACGCATTTACCCTGTTGTTCTATTTTTTTTGTTAAAGAAGTGATCAGGTTTGGGGCCTCTAAATCAGTCTTTTTTTTTTTCAGAAAAATTTCATTTTGCCATATTCCTTTATATCGTTAGACATGGTTAAACATTTCCATTCATTGATGTTTCCACCATAAATCAGAAGAATTGAGCTCATAACCTGCGCTGGTATTAATTGTTCGCTTCAGCAGAGAAATTGTCGCAAGCTTGATGCAAAAACAATTTGGCATGTAGATCTCTTCGAATTTTATTTGAGAATTTCTGGCCAATTTCCATTTTATGGCCCCGTGGAACCCGGCCCTATTTATGCCATTGTGAAGCTACTTCATCGCTCAACCAACATAGATCGACTTTATGCATATGCGAGACCCAGTCTTTGCTTTTGACTCTGAGCAGTAATTATGACATCAGTGAATAACAATTTGCTAGACAGGGATAGATGATAAAATATCAATCGTTTTGCAAGCAGTTATACTTAGAACTGATTGAAACGTTTGTCATTAGGTACGCTTTGATGATGTACGTTCTCTCGGAATTGATGATACCATTTTTACATTGCCGGAGACTTTTGGAATGGTTGAAGGAAAGTTTGGTGGCTGCAGTTTGGGTTGGACCATGCACCGGGAGGAGGGGGTGGAAGCATTGGGGGGCAGGAGAATCTTCTCATTGGTAATGGTTGCTAATTAGATTCACATGGGATGGTACATTTGAAACTGCACTCGTCACGCCAAGCTAGGCAAGTGTATATAACTGGCTACAAATATCCCAAGTTTCAAACTACCCAGAAAGTGATCGAAGATTACGCTCTGATTGCATTGCATAACCTATCCATCTGCCATACGTCCTGTATGAATGTCATTAAAAAAAGAAATTAAAACGAAACAAGACTGGAACTATAGTGTGACTCAGCTAATAGAAAAGATGAGTAGGATGAGGTAGGACTACCCTAGGAGGAGAGTTAGGTTCACCTCCTCCTTTCGATGAGGTCAGTCGCTGTAATGCTGTGATGATTACTCACCCCCAGGCTGAAACAGTATCCCTTCTAATTTGTTGGCCTGAAGAAAGTGAGAGAAGATGCCGCTCAACTTTGATTTATTTTTAAATTAAAACTGTAAAATGTCATGACTCGACCAAAGAAAGCCTACCCCTTAAAACAGTATCAATTTTTGAAATCATATCTCAAACGTTAGAAAAAAACTGTGGCTACCGTTGCATTTTGTTGGGAGGTTGTCTCGGAATTTTTGTGTCTTTTCTTTTTATCTTCTCCTGCTACTCTCCTCCATCGCCTCCCAATACCAAATTGAATCGATTTTTTTTTTTATCTTCTCCTTCTGCTTCTCTTTTTTTGTTGTGAGTGATAATAACATCCCAGTTATGGTTTGGGACTTTGGGAGGCATGTACTTGATGGGGGTTATTGTTTCTGATTCGGTCAAGAGTGAGATTTTTGTATTTTATTTTACTTTGTTTTAATCGAGGATGAGATTGAAATTGTGACCTAAAAGTGGGATTGTATGTACCAGTGGCTTTCTATTTTTTTTTTTTTGAGCAATCCAATCAGCCCTTGTATCGACTGTGACCAGTGGCCTCTGAATATTGCTTAGTTATTAATCTTGAGAAGAGTACTTTTGACAGTTTGGCAAAAAGAAGCTTCATTCAAAACTGATAACGTCGTGCATGGTTCTTAGTTTAAATAAATCTGTTAGTTGGTACACACTGCCACACAGAATGGCAGTGTGTACGGTAATCAAAGATTGTGAGAAACACCAAAGAAAAAGAGTTGGACGGCAGTCAGTAGTGGCACCAGGATTTTAGATGGGGGCAAAAGAAACTGTAGGGGTGTCAAAAGTTTTGGCGTAATGTGAAATTGTGTGCAAGGCACGAGTGCGGTGAGTGAGATACAGGGCCCATCTTAGGGCTGGTGGGGTCCAGGGGTAAAGCCCTGACATGAGTCTAGTGGTAAAGTCCCAGAGGGGGTCCAGGGAGATCCTCTGGAAGCGCTGATATTTTAGGATATCTCTGGGTATCTCAGGATATCTCAGGATAGGTCTCATGGTTTGTTCAAAGTGCATCATGAAAAAGAAAGATTCCAAATGATTTAATAAATTTGGCTGTTCTTTCAAGGTGACAAGATAAAATATTAGGACCCCTCATAGGGTCCAGGAGAAAAGCCCTTGTGGGGGTCTAGGTGGCGAATCCCTGGAAAGCTCTGAAGTTTTAGCAATATCTTGATCATGGTGGAAAAAGTCTCAGGATAGGTCTAGTTTAAACATGAAGACTTACAACCCCCAGGCTAGGTCCATAGACAAAGCCTGTTGGGGGCCCAGGGGACAAAGCCACCGGAACTTCTAAGGTTTTATCATATCTTTGTGTCAAAAGTTAGATCTCATGGTCTTCCTAAAACAGAAAATCATGAATCTAAACAGGTAACAGACATAGGCCTATACATGTGTTTTTGTCATGTCACATCATCTGAGTGTGGAACAACTGGGGGGGGGGGCAAAGGCTCTGGCCCCTTGATGACGCCACCGTAGACAATGAACAAATGAGAACAATTTTCAGGTGTACTGTATCTTTGAGGATAGATGCACTTTGTTTTTGAAAAGTTTAGTATCTGGTAACATGTAAATACATCAGTGTACAGTATAGACATTAAGGTCAAAAACTTTTTACCTATCACTATCTGATTTTGTGGTTTTGTGAAAAAGTTTCTTACAGCTGCAGTGCACTCCAAAAACTAAAAGGGCTCGCAAAAACTGCTCTAAGAAGACTTCTGGAAATATTAAATCCATGTGTTTAATGTTTAACATGATGGCATGGTTATGATAAAATTTGAATTTTCAAAAATTGTGCTTCAAGTACTTTTGTATGTTATGTTTCTTCAAGTAAACAATTCTGTAATAATTTTTGCAAAATTATTAATCCAGCCAAACATTCTGACTAGCCTCTCATTGACAGTGTGTATAATGTAATGCTACACACGACATGCATTGGCAACCCAATAGCATTTTGTGTTTGCATTGGTTGGTATTCCGAGCATTCTTGCACACAATTAGGGTTGCTGTCATTTGAAAAGGTCAATGCAGTTTGAAATAATATGTGAATTTACACACAAATTCAACAATCCTAGGGTACAAAGCATTTGCTGGTGAGCTCCTGTTCCTCTGGGTCGATCGGCATACCTCCCGATATTAACCTTTCCCATTTTAATTATGTGTAAAAATTTACAACCAGATGGATGGTGTTTGCAAATGGAATAGCGGACTCAGATAATGCATAGGACATCCAGCTCATCCCATGTGAAGCACGGACCAGTCCAGAGTTCGACATTAATCCCACTACAAGTCAGAAAAGGGGTCGTTTGAGCAGGAAGGTGCCATTTAGAGCTCCCTGGTTTGCGCCCTGCTCCTATGCAGCGACGGAGCAGTTTAAGTGCTGCGAAGGAAGTCGCACAGAATTGACATATGTATGCCTGTGTGTGTGCACCCAATGTATCCTGCTGCATGGTGATCAAGCTGCCGTTTTGAGGGTAATATACCCAAGGGCAATAGATCAACGACCGCCGGGCGACGTTTCCTGCTTACTTAATTTTTTTTTTTTGTCCGTCACTTGACGGATTTACGCTCAGAACTCTCTCGTTCCCTGCGAGTCCTCAATTCGTTTGCACGGTCCAATGCATCTATCACATTGGTCCAGCTTTGAGCTGTTCACCAAACGTTACTCCATCGCACATGTGGTGTGGATGATAATTATTCCGCAGGCCGCGGCTCTTGGGCACACACTCGTACACGCAGCTCTGCTTACCGCTTGCTCTCCAGGTCTCTCTGTCTGTGTTGTTCTCCTCTGTAATAGTGGTAGTATAATGATCTTACACCAGCAGAGATTTTTCCACTTTTTCCATTACATGGTCTCTCAATTCCAGCTCTCAGATCTGTATTCCGTGTGTTCTCTCTTGGGACTGCAAAGTCCCATCTCTGAGTCCTTTGTCAGTGACTGAAAAGGAGAATTCCCAGTTAATACAATCAGCCCCAATCCATCGGATTCTAACCGTTCTTATAAGCTGGGATTTTACAAGCCACAACCAGGCCTGTTAAGGAGTTAAGGGGAGGGCTGATAATGCCTTGAACTTTATTATTACTGTTGTCATAAACAATTTTTTGTTTTTCACTGTCATGCCAAAGTATGAGAAACTGAAAAGAAAAAAAAATTATCCACTAAAATAAAAAAATGTTTTAGTGATGACTTAAAAAAAAAAAAATTTTACCTGTAGATATAATATAAAATTATAATAGGCCTATACTTTCTTTCTTTTTACTGCACTGAAATTTGCTGATGTATCTCACAGGTGTAATTGCTAATCTGTAGTTTTACTTCCAACAAGTATAGCTTGACCAAAAAAAAAAAAAGGAAAAAAGGCCAATTGTCCCATATTGCTCACGATGAGTAAAGTGAATTGGAAGAAAAAAGTAGTCTGCCATATTTGACAATGCCAGGTCTCACTATCAAAGACAAAGATACAATTTTCTAATTAGCTACAGTAAAACTGGCTGCACAAACAGTATGTCAGCACACTGGTACGTCACAGTCCTTCTTTTCTTTTATTAATTATAGGTCTGGGTTTTGTTTTCCTTTTTCTGTTTTTATTAATTATGGGCTTCACCATACATTTTGAGTTGTTGGTGATTTAGTTTGATAGAATGACTTTATACAGACAAAGTTGCTTGCTTGTCGTTGATTCTTGCAAGACGGAGAGGTCTCTTTGATACCGAGACATGCTACGAGCAGAAATAAATTAACAATGCTCTCATAACAGTTGAGCAACAGTTTGCCCTTTTACTACTAAGTATTAACTTATTCCTTCAGTGAAAGCAGTGCAAATTAAGGCTGACTGAAACTGCATCAAACCAGGGTTAAGAGTAGCTGAGATTTCTGATCAAACTAGCAAACCTTGCAAACCATGCAAGCTGTGGGATGGGTGATTTACAGCCGCTGCTGGCTCTAAATTTCTAAAAATATGTAAAAGCGAATTATATTGTAATGGAGTTTTGGTTTCCAGAGACATTTCAAAAAGAAGTAGCAAAGCAGATGGCTGAAGGAGAGGGTAAAAAATTTTGCGCTTTCGGTTGTAGTTATTTCTCGATTTAAATTGATCCAGTGAAACATGAACATGTCCCTGTTAGGTTTGCTGTTCCTCAGTACTGTCAAGTACGTGGACTGCTTGGCTGTAATAGAAGGGTAATTAGACAACTCTTTCTCGCTTGTTGCCCTCTCCTTCTTAACCCACCCCCCGCATATAATAGGTATAATATTACATGAACGAGTGCTGGTCTCTCTTTCTGAACATATTAAAGTAATGATTGATTGTCCCATAACAAAGGGTTTCCCTCCTCCACAATCCTTCCTTTGGATTTGTAACCACTTTTGACTTCCAGTATCAATGGGAACAAGTATCCCCAGTGTGCCAGGGAGTTGATACAGGGTTGGCAGCGTAAGAAACCGGTATTCAGGAGGCTGTTTAATATGGGAGGACAAATTATATGGTCTCGTGGAACAAGGGAAACTAAAATGATGTGAATACAGAAATCTCAAGCCCATTACTATAGTTGGGCTGAGCTCAAATGTTCTCATACTTTTTGTCTGCCAATTCGGAAGAGTTGATTGTTCTTGACATGTAATAGAGTCTGAATTTTTTAATAGTAGCGAAACCTGTATGTGATTTATTGAGCTCCTTGGACTTTGACTGTGCCATGACAGAGGAAGATTCCAGGGTAGCTCTGGGTATCAAACACAAGGGTTATTGACCCATAGTACCTGGGTAGCAACTGTGTGTGTAACAGCCACATGTGAATTATGTAAATGTAGAGGATTAATTTTAATGATGCTCAGTCAAAGAAAGTATATTCTGGAGAGAAACTTTTGAAGGCATTTGTGAAAGGAAAGTCCAGTGAAAATAATCGTGCAAACTTTGTAAATGGTCATGTATTAGAAGTGGTAGTTAAATGTTGATGTAGGTACATGGTTTAGGTTAAAGTGAAACATGTGTCAAGGTTATTACTGAACATCATTCTGCTTTTCACATAATTTTGTTCTATAGCCGTCTGAGGTTTCAGTGATTGGACCTCACAGTAGCATGTATTCAATGACATGTTTGAACAAAGATTAGGAGGACAAAGCATTGGCTGGAATTAGAAAGTATTGCAAGTATAGGCCTGCAACAATATACATACAGGTATTACATAGACTTTTTTAATTCTGTATCTCTTAAGTGCCCTTCTGGTAAAAGTCTGTGGTTTCAAATTTTATTAAGTTTGCATATTTAAAATATGCAAAGTTTACAGGAAACGGTTTAGGTAGCAGTATGGCATTTAGGGGATATATGCTACTTGGGATTGTAAATGGCAAGTGCTGTAAACGTCATAAAAAATAGTCGGCTCTTTTTGTTCTGAAGGAAAGAGCCATGGATAAAGAGAAGGAAATGCTAACACCAGGACTGATGTTCTGTGTCATACAGTAGTGCAAAGTAGCATAGCGTTGCAAGGCACGTAGTCACGGAAGTTGCTATAGGCGTGGCCCTTGGATGCAACTCCAAGAGAAAAGGGATGGCACATTGCTGATCAGCTCAGTTCATCATGCCATCTGTTAATTCATCATTTTGTACTGGCCTTGAGAAAGGGGTCTAAGGTAAGAGGGTGTCCTTCCTCTTTGTGATACTTTTGCCTCTTTCAAGGGCCCTATATGCAAAATGTGCAAGATTTTAATATTTTCTTCCTGTATTTTTTTAAAAAAAAGGCAGGACCTTTTATTGAAAAATTTTGAAAATCATTTTTTGGTGGAGTATGGCACCCTCCATGGCTAATGTGCCAGAGTAGGCCTATTTACTCAAATGAAGTGATGTTTTACAAATAACCTACAAACTGATCACCTCATTAATGTGTCAGCGATCAGCTGTTTCGACTAACTGAACATTGAATACTAGTCTACCTCCCATCGACCTGTTAAGATAAGCACAGGGTTAAGTGGAATGAAAACTGTCAACCACTGCATTTTCATATTTCACACTCTTTGTTGTCATGTTAGAAGAGTTTGAAATATGGCAGAATTTATCACCTGGAACCTATTTGGCTTCCCAAATTGTCTGAATGGTGCAATTATAAGTAAACTTTTGGATATGAAATTTTTTTTTTTTTTTTATATTCACCCATGTATGCAATCACTTTAAGTGACTCCCCAGGGGCTGAATTTATGTTGACTTTTGAGGTTTTCCATTGGCTCAGATTTGAGAGTGTACTACATGAATGATTGTCTATCACCCCCCCTCCCCTCTGTTTACATGGGCAATTAAGTAAGTTCCTATGTATAGTCATTAGTGCTTCACATAGGCCTACATGCTATGAGTACTTCGTTTGCTTGGAGAATACATTCTTGACCAAGTTGAAGCGAAAAGTTTTGACAAGTTGGTCATGGTCTTACAACCCTCGTAGCTCTCCAGGGTGAATTTGTGAAGATTTCTACACTTGCCTAGCTCATCAACTGTCAGGCTCTGTGGGGGCCTCCTATGCCTAGTGACAACCTTTAATGCAACCAATAGTGCCCCAGGGGATGGTAATACCTCAGCCCATTCTCTGTGGCAGAAATTTTTAGGAGGGCATAAAGAGTGCAATATTGTTGATAGTGGCCTACCCACAAAACCCCTGTATATGATGGATTCACTTCATCATGTTTATGTACCTGCATGAAAAAACTAATGGGCCCAGACAATGGTTAACATGTGGCAATGAATATGCAAATTACTTAAGGTTTCCCTACAAAGTAAAGTAACTTGCACAAAGGTCTTTGTTACAAAAAAAAAAGAAAACAACCTAACAAATCACAAAATGCTTTTTGCAGGCAGGTTAAATTTGCTGATTTGATCAGTTTATTAATCTATTCTGCATATATCACAGGCCGCACGTATCATTTCTTTCATTATCCTCATGTGTGCATTTTTCAGTTTGGAAGGATCACCCAACCCAGTCCAAGGACCCTTTTTTTTCATTCTTGTGACACACAATAGTGGCACCACCAGATATAATGTATGCATATAAATATATCTGTCAGTTTGGGCTGCTTTTTCTTTTCCTTTTTTTTCTTTTCCATTCAGTCAGGTTTTAGTGTTTACTTTTCAATAGGCTGCATCAATCAAAAAGTCACTGGGCAGGGTCACGAGACAAGTCTGGGGGATTCTTTTACATGAAAGATGCTGTGACATGGAGGCAGGATCATATATTTTGACACTTAAACTCAGCAACTGTACACAAGGGGGATGGTACCTGCCACTTGCCCAAGATATCTGCATAATGGAAAACGACAACAGATTGTGAAGAAAAGTGTGAGGTTATGAAAACATTGATCCACAAAAAAAGGAAAAAAAAAAGAAAGTAAGTGCCAGGCAAAGAAACTTTTAATATTGTCAAAATTTGTCACTTTGTTTCAAGGAAAAATAGAAGTTTCTATTTTTTTTGTGTGCCTTTTCTTTTTTTCTCAAGGACTTTTTCAGAAACGAATAAGAAAGAGACAGTTGTGATGGTATGAATTGTTAAAATAGAAATTGAAAAAGGGGGAAAAAAAGTATAAATATGTAAAAGGAGTAAAACGTGGAAAGTTTTCAACACCTGTCTTCAGATCCATCTCTGCGCCCATAATCTGATTGTTCTGACTTCTATCAAATTAAACCGAATAAATAATGATCAAGTCGAAGAGAGGAAACGAAAAAATGGTGGAAGAAAAGGCAAGGCAAGCAGTGACAAGAAAAAAAGGAGTCCTTGTCTTCATTTCTTGACTTGCCTTTATTATCTTGTCATTTGGTGATTTTTCAGTGTAAAAATGGTGGTAATGTTGACATGCCAACCAATGAGCGCATGTCATCATCCCATATCTGTCTTTAACTTGCGTAGTGACTTTGAAGTTTACAAATAATGCTAACAATTTTATACCATCAATGCTTCTTACATTTTGTTGAAGGGAAGGGAAAATGGGAGTGGGTGGGTGGGTGTTGAGATGATATAATACTGTTTTAGATAAAAAAGAATTCATTGTTAGTAAATAGATTTATTTGTTTCTGTTGTTTTTTTTGTTAAAGTTTGATTTTGAGTTGATAGGTCAAAACATATGACCTCTCGGTAGTAACATCTGTTCTGAAGGACTTTTCACAGAAGTAAGCATTACTTATTTTGGAAGAATCTGAGCAGTCTTGGCAGACTCTTTTGTTTCAGATTTTGTTTTTGCTCTTCATTTATCACCTTAAAGTTGTCTGGTTTCTGCTTAATCTCTGTAAATATTGAATATAGGAAGCAGAATGGCAGCCAAAGTGAATACATTTACCACTGCTGATCTCGGTCTAGCAGGATACTTTCTGCATCTTTCCTGCATTTCGTGCCACTTATGAATATGATGTGTGCAGATTATATATGCAGGATAGGTGTGGCCTCGCATATGATAGGTGGGCCTCGTCTACGCTGCATAATTATCTGCCACTAGAGGTAGTTGTGGGCGGATGCAGCACTAGGAAAAGTGCTCATTGACTGCCACAAGACATGTGCCTACATGTATGATTTGTAGTAAACTATGTGTGACATGGAAAACACGTTTTGGACTGTTGATTGAATTAATCATTGAATAAAATGTTGAAAAGTCACAATTTCCACAAAAATCCACCTGATTGGACCATTGACCATTTTAGAAACAGATCTGTTTTACGGTCAAATCATGAATAAACATATAAATGAAATGGCAAATTTGTGATGTCAAGAAGGACTGATATGATATTGCTTCATGTTGTCCTCGTTTAATCTGTAATTCGAGGACAATTTCGAAGGTTGGTTTATGCCCTGAGGGTTTTATTTTGGAAGCATGTACTGTCCTCCCAGTATTGTAGTCCAGTAATTAAGTGTATAAGAGATAACAGATGTAGGTCTGTCAAAAGAAATACTGACACTACACAGCACACCACATCATCCGTTTTGCATTTTTATTCAACTTTAAAAGAAATGGTAACTTAGATTATCATGGTAACTTAGATTATCATTCAGGGTTTCACTCTGCAATTTCTGAATGAAGCCAGCTCTTTTCTAGATTCATGTCATTTGGTCTTTAATATCCTTTTTTTTCCGTGTAGCGATTGTAGTCATCAAGGTATAATTATATTCTTAAATATGACAGAAATGGACACTCTGAAAACTTATATGACAAGACTTGTTTTTTTTTTTTTTGGGGGGGGGGTGTTTTTTGGGAGTGAGCCATGGAGATAATGAGTTTCATAAACTTTCAAGGATGGGTCCATAAATGAGAAGTTCCTGAATTAAGGATGGTTTCCCCTGAAATTTGTATCTCTGTTAATTTGTGTTGATCTGTCTATGGGACGCATCTCTCTCCTTGTGTACCTGTGACTGGTTAGTCATGTCCACTGGGCCCTAGTAATGGAGAACCCTATGTCAAAAGAATTATGCCATCCTCCTGAAGCGTCCCACAATAGCTCTTCAGTTTTTCCTTCAATTAACTTGAACAGCCTGTGTCAAACAGTCTATGAGCAGGCCCCCCCACTGACTGAATGTGCTCTCTGATTTTTTTTTTGGAAGGGGAAGGTGGCCATAATATGTTTGCATGAACTATCATGCTCATTTTCATTTTAGTCCAGATGAAAGAAATTTGGAATTGATAGAGGGACAGTGAGGGGGATTCAAAGTGAAACTCGGAGCAAGAAAACCATTTTTTTTTAAAATTTTTTCATTTAAAGATAAAGGGGAGGGGGGGGGTGGGAGATGATGGACATGCATGTTTGTCTCTAAAAAAAGTTTACATACTTTGCTTTTATCTGTGTAACCAATTTCTAAAAATATAACCAAAGGTTGTCTTTTTGGAGGTGTTGCAACAGACGGAAATATTCCCATAAATCTTTGCTCCTGTGGCAATAATCAACAACACATGGACAAACACCAGCTATTCCTCTACCTCTCAAATGAAATTTTGAATTCATGTTCCCCCCCTCTCCTTTGAATATCCCCAACATATAACCCCTTCCTTTTATCATCTGCACAGGAATAATTGCTACCAAACATGCTGCTGTTGCTCCTAAGTGACCATCCAGGAGAGTCTATAAGCTTGTCGTGAGGAGTTGATTAATAGTTCCTCTCCAACATGATGTTTGCGAAACACGAAGCACACCCTCAAAGTGAAGTGTCATCTAAAAGATCCTTATCATAATTTGTATAGCTAACGCAGCGCACGTACACGAAGGTGCATGTGTCGCCGTTTAAAGCCCTAAGACGATTTTTTTTGCCGCTTTAATACTTTTTCCCCCTCTTTATGAAAATATGTTGTATCTAAGATTATTAGTTTCCTTTTTTTTAAGGAGGGGTTTTTGTTTTCTACCCTTTTGGTTCATGTTCTTGTTGAAAATCAATAAGCAATTTCCTAGAGGAGGAAAGTCTCTGAAAACTTATCCCTTCTGTGTTATCAAGAAGTTTGACAACACGGTCGGTGTTGGTTTACACGGCACTTGAGATAGTCGCTGGTGATGTGTAGGAAGTATGCAGTGAGTCTGGCTGGCCACCGTAGAAGCAGCATAACAATATGATATTAATGGTGCTTTTTATTTGCTGCTTGATGTTTCAAATCAAATGAAATTAATAGTACGATGGGGGTGAGAATAAGGTGTGTACATTTAAATTAAAATGATAAATGAAACTGGGGGGGGGAGACAAAAAAGTATTGGGGCAATTTCAATATTTAACACATGGAATTGAAATAACTTGAGTGTAAACTACATATCGTGAGAATGGGGGTAACCTTTATTAATTTCTTATTAATTTCCAGTTTGCAGTTTTCTGCAATGCATACTCATTGTCTTCCACATTTTGTTCAAGCCATACTTCAATTGGGGTTTTAAGACAAGAGATTGGGAAGAGATAATGAAGAGGTTACATTCGAGATTAGAAGAAATTACGTTGTTTGATGGCATGAAAGTGCAGAAAAGAAAGCATGTTTCAAAAATGGGCTTCACAGATCTCTAGGGAAATGGCACAAACGATGCTTTAAATGTTTATTTCACTTGCAAAGGGTGTCAAAGTCTGTGGAACATGTTTCATATGGTCAGCAAAAGCAGTGCTTGCACATGGTTGTTTGCGTAAGGCATTCGATCACAATAGTCTAGTTCTGCTACATCATGGTGTAGGTGGTGGGGCTCTGTGCACAGATGCCACGTGCAGATGGTTGGTAAATGCAGCACAGTTCAAAATGGACCGATGAAGCAGACGGTTATTGAAACAAATTAGCCATGCTTACTCTCCTATGATGTACTGTTTGGACATGTCAAGCATACCAAACTACCCTTGCCTTTCATGCTCATCCATTATGTTCTTCCAAATCCCATTAACTTTGTCTCGAGTGGACAATGGCCGTAGGTGTACATCAAAGAGAGTTCTCTTCATATCTATTTGAAAAGTGAAAGGTACTGAGGAACCTCCCTATTAAGCTGCCAATTCTCAATACAGGCCATCCCTGGGACAAAAAAAAAACCCCCTCCTTAAGAAGAAAAGAGCAACAATGGGACCAGAGTGGCTGTTCAATATGTGCCAAGCCAACTGTGCATGGAGAGCAGACTCCCAGGACCCTCTGGCCACAAAAAGCCAAAGCTTTGGGGACCAATCCTGCCACAATAGTAACACTTCAGATGAGAGAGTAACCAAATTGATTCTTTTGTCTGTTTAAGCTCCAAATTGGTTTTGGATCTATTAAGACAGTTTCAGTCACCAATTTCTGATCCATATGGTTGTTGGTCAGTGTACTTCTTGTCTTGGTGACAGATAACTCAATCAGCATACATAATGAGTAATGGCTAAATACTATAAGATTGAAACGTTACATAGCTTGTAAGATTCCCTTTACTACCTAAACCTTTATTCAACCTTTTTTTTTGTGTTGCCATTTGGGTGTATTTTATTCATTTATCTGTTTATTTATGTGCATGTGTCTCTCCTTAAACCCCCGTGGACAGCTCTGGAATACAGACAGATCTTTTAGGCTCGTTGGAGGCTCTAAGCTCTTAAGCAGAATTAAAGACAGTTAAATCTCCTTGAAATCATCCCATTTATGGTCGTTATTCTTGTCACTTGTAACGGTTAGAATTCAATTCATGGTACCTGTTAATGAGTCAAGTTAAGATAATGTTATCAGAGGATATCTTCTAAAGAGGAAAGAAGGAACATGAATTACATGGTGAAGTGTTTATGAATGTTAAAGGGAAATAGGGCATTTACAATACACTAAATGTTACATCCAGAGAAAATACCTTTAATCATTGTAAAACCATTGGGGCTCATGAATAAACATTTACAAAGGCTTCATGTCCTCAAAATGTAAAGTATGAGTTATGGAAGATGATCATTTCAAGTATTTAAAGTATGGGTGAAAAAAGTGTTCTTGAACGACAAATAATTGAATTCACATGTGTTGGAAACTTCTTTTTTGAAAAGAAGACCACTGTCCTCATATTGAACATTCTATCATTTTGATGTAGGCTAAATTATTGGTTTTTACACACATTATTTTTTCTTTTCTGAAAAACAATTGTCTTACTACCCCATATAGATGCTCAGTCTTGAATGGCCCTTTTTTACATCAGTTTGCATTGCTGAATTGCTTAATTTTGCGGCATAACACCTTCCTCATGCAGTAATGGATATTCAGCAACATCGTGAAAAGTATCTAAAAGGGGAATGAGAAAGATTTTGATATTTTTCAGAATAAAGCAGAGATAACTGTTTAATTTCCAACAAATGATGATACTACGAAGGAGGGGTCAAGACAGTTAATTGTGAGAAAGGTTTCACACAATTTTCTGTGCACGTCCTCTCTTCAAGTAGGTCAGCGCGTCTTGCAAAGATCTTGAAATGAAACTGACCAAGCAGCTTTCGACCAGAAACATCCTTAATTCACAGCAGAAAAAAAAAATGCATTTTGTTTTTTCTTTGTGAGTGGGACACACAATTGGGAAAAAAATAAAATAAATGGAAAGAGAATTTGCCCTGAATCAAAACAAGAGATGTGTCAGGCAAACGTATTGCTTTGGGTCAGCTTCTCACTGATAATGATCCTTCAAAAATGACTGTTTGTGGCTTATTTGGAAGAGGACTGGAAGGAAAGTTTACCATTAAATATTTTCTTAATTTACAATCTTTTACCCACGGTAGCTGCCAAAATGTCCTTGCAGAAAGTCCCAAAACAAGGTTTCCAGTATTTATTTTGTCTATCATAAATAAACCTTGCTTAAGAATTTTATTACCAATCCTGCAGCACTCAGAAAAAAGTAATTGTCTAAACAGTTTATTGTCAATTGTAATGAAGTTCATTTATTTATACATTTGCAACTTATTTTTTTTTTATAACGCATTCGTGATTTTTCTTGTGGGATTTTGCTTTGGCTCTGTGAAGGTAAGTTGATATTGCTCGAGCAGCCAAGCATGAGTTACGAACGAATGTAATATTTTAGATAAAACTGACATGCAGAAACAACTGTTAGATTTGACCTCCTTCCATGTATGGCATTTGAAAAAAAAAAAAAATCAGTAAAATGTAGTTTCACTGGACAAAAAATGAACTTTATAGAGTGTTGAAGCTATAACAGTTACAATAAGAGATAGGGATGATAGGGTAAATCATAAAAACAGCAAATGTTTTATAATTTATTGAAATTTCGCAGGCCTATTTCCAATCAGGTTGATGAAGAAAAGGCCGAGCAGGCGCCCTGACCACTGTAACCAATTTTTTTTTTCACTGCCATGGAATCAAGGATTTAAAGAGAATATGATAATTGTCTGATATTAGCTGTATGACTAGGTAAATGATCTTTCAGTTATCTTCTGTCCTTGTCCCCTCCACTTCTGTAGCATTTACCCCCTCCCCCACAGTCATTCTGTGTTAAGTCCTAATCCTCTCTCATCAAAATTTGTCTTTATCACCAAAAGAAAGGGAAATTAAAAAAAAAAATGTCTTTGATGAACGGTGGAAGGATGGAAATTATTGAATGAAGGTTGAAGTTTTTGAGGGAAAAAAAAGGCCCAAAACCTCTGCCTTTGATTTAGACATGCTGCTTGTTTTTTTGTTAGGTTTTTGCTGTTGGTTTGTTCTCTGGACTTGGTATGTTGTTATGTTCTTCTCCTTGTTACTCTCCCTGCTATATCTTTTTCTTTTTCTTTTAAGTCTTCCAGTGACTTGCCCTGAAGCAGCTTGAGTATGACTGGAAATATTTTGATGAGCGCCTGAGATGAATTAGTGGCAAGAGAGGGTTCCTGGTTGTAGTTTTCTATCAACTGTTTTGTGCTAAGGTTAAGAGGGGTGACCAGATAGTAGTAAATCACTGTAGCTCTGTAGATCCCAAGACAATGAACCCAGTCAAATGGCAGTGTCTTAAAGAGGTGGTTCGCAGATGTGAGGTAAATTAAATTGTGATCAAGGAAGCAAGCAAGCGCTCCCTTTGAAGATAAAAACGGAACAGAAAAGTAGAAAGATTAAATTGCCACATGCCGGATGCATTCTCACCATTTTTGTCACTGGAGAGAAATTATGTGCATCTTTCCTCTTGGTATCTGTAGCTGTTATATGCAAACAGTTTTACATTTTCCCTTTTTGAAGGCAAATGACGATATAAAAATATTAAACCTTTGTCCATTTCAAAATGCCATCCACCGTTTTACAGTTGCCAATAGATGGACTATGCAATGATGCACTTTCAGTGATGGTCTATATCTTTCCAGTGTTTTGGCTGAGATGGTATAAAGCCTGTACACAGTTGACTAGAAAAATAGCATTTGTATAATAATCTGACCAATTTAAGCACAACTGTTCGTGCCTCTAATTGCTATGTAATAAGATTTTTGACTGATATAAAAATATGAAAATATAAATGTCATACTTAACTAGCATGAAAGAAGAAAAGCCAACGGCTGCTTCAGCAATGGCCTTTTTCTTCCTCTACACCCACTCTCTGCCTGCAGTCTACCCCTTTAAATTAGCGAATTATTTCAAAATGTTTTAATATTGACACACAATTGCAAAATTTTTTGACTTGTATTTTTCATACATTTTTTTTTTTTTTTGGGAAGTTAGGTCTCTCACACCAAGAAGAAAGAAGCCATGGGTTTGACCCAGTGGTGATGGGTTAATGTTTTTCTTAATATGTAACATTGACTGGAGGAACACTTGTGGGCTCCTATCAATGCCAAAATGACAACCTATGGGGATTGTTGCCACAAAGCACAAATAAATTTGTCTCAATATTTTATCGTATTTTCCTTCCAGTCTTGAGAGGTGTGTGTACAAGAGAAAGATGCATGGGAGAACACAGAAAAAAATGCTTGTGAAGGAAATGGTTTAGGCAACTTGAAAACAAAGTTTTTGTTGTGGCAAAATTGTTTGCTTAAGTTTATTTTAAAAGGAATAATTTAGAGAGAATCAAAAGATGGTTTAAAGGTATCTTTTTTTGTAAATAAACAGTAAGTACTTGACCTATTAAACTAAATTTACATCCCGCATGAGTCAAATTGAGTTTGAAATTGGTAAGGGTTAGGAATAGTTTGAGGTCACTGGTGGGGGTGGAAGAAACTATAAAACTTGAGGAAAAAGTGCATCTTTCAGCCTAAATGTCAATGGAAAAGATCCCATGGTAAAGAAAAACAAAAAACAAAACAAAAAGGAAAAAGAAAGGAACAAATGGATAGTGAGTCTTGCAATGACTTGAATGCAGGCATGTGGATAATATTTTTTCACTTTTATTTTAGCAACGAATGTCAACAACATGTGTGTTGTGTTTCATTAAAGTTGCTTTAAGGTTCATATTTTATGAAGCACATCCAAATTATAATAAAAAAAAATAGGTGTAACAAAAATAAAAAAAAGAACTGTTTTTAATCCAGTGATGCTCATTATTTCTCTTGCAGGTTCACAGAGTAAAAGAGGACAAAACAGGACTAAAACACAAAATCTGTGAAGTCGCAAAAGTACAAAAAGAAAAAAGAAAAAAATGAGATAGTACCCTATATATACAGCAAGTGAAAAGGCAAAACACTAAACTGCTTTCTTTAAAGGATACAGTTATAAATTTCTATTTTGAATTTAAATAAAAGGCGACCCCCACATTACAGAGTTAATTTGGGGGATGGGGTATTGGAGGACTGAATTTAGTGGTAGTCATTATGGAAAACAGGGTTAATTCCCAACATTACCTCGCCTGTTTTTGGCTCTTTTCATGTCTTCCACTGCTGTGTGTCTTGTGAGGAACCTGTCAAGGGACCCTCATGTTACTTGTGCCCAGACCCCCCTCCCCTAGAGACCTCCCCCAGATAAAATCTTACCCTGCTGAACTCTCCTTGAAACTACCACCTATTTCTTCTCTTCCACATCTATGTCTTCCCCATGGCTCACTTGAAAAAAAAAAATCACAAGAAAGACTGAACATGATTCATCATGAAGACCTAATTAATATTATAAATGTTTACAGTATTTTTCTGGTATTAACACATTTTCAAATTGTGTCAATTGTTTCCCTGGCAGGATGGACTCCATCAACAATACTTGTTGATTTAGCGTGCCTTATAAAGCCTGTGCTTGTAAAAGTTGTGTCGATCATGCATTTGTCAACTTATCATTGATGTTGTATGCAGAACATCTCGGACACGATATCAGGTATCATAAATTATACACATTTGCACTGATCAAACAGAGCGGACGCCTAGTTGCCAAAAAGAAGTTTTAACTGTCAAGATTTGTTTTTGTGATTGAACTCTATACAGTATTATAATATAGATTACATTACAAAACTTAAAAAAAAAACCATTACATCCTTACCACATTAGTAACAAGTGTGAAAATTTGAAAAACTGTGCAGACTTTTTTTTTTAAGATTTTACTAAGAGGAACTGAACTTAAGATATATAGCCCTATTTGTTTTGTTTCTTTTGCTCACTTTTAGCATGAGTTTTTGCCATCGACTGCTGGCATACATTGTGTTGAGCTTTCATGATAGACTAAAAATATATACCAAATGGCTATTTTGTATTTTCATTCAATGACGAATGATCAAATGACCTAATTAAAGCAGAGACATATGAAATAAGTATCTTCCTTCTATTCTTTTTTCTAAATCTTATTTCAAGTTCTCTGCCCCAGAGATGAAAAGGAATAAAAAGACAAAGACGGCCATCCATATAAGTTTATCCGGCGCTGATTTTCTTTTGAAGATTTACAGTATGGTAGTCCATGCTGACAGTTGTAGGCAAATAACTGACAAAAACTTGGAGGAGAGGGTTGTAAATTTTATTTAAAAAGGTAATAGACAATGTATAAACCAGAGGTATGGAGCCGATATTTCAGCTTGAGCATTTTTTTGAGACAAAAAGGATGAAAAAAGATAGAGAAAGGCCAAAAGAGGCATCTGGAAAGGAGAAAAGGAACCGGGTGCCATCTGGAATTTTTTTGTGAAAATAATTGTGGCTGTAATCATATCACATGTCCTACAGCTTTTTGTTTGATGTGTAATGTAATAAAGAATTTGTTTAGTACCGTTAAGCACATAACAAGAAAACTGCCAATAGTTGGTAGGCCTAGTACTTGGTCGAGTGGTGACAAAAATCAGGAAATTGCAGATTAAAATTTGAGGGTCGCCTTCTTTATAAAGGTTTTCCTACCATGAAGGATTATGATCTGTTAACCATAAAGAAAGACGAATAAAGAAAGAAGAAGTCCGAATAAGCGAATGAAGAAACAAACAAATGAAGAGATGAAAAAACAGGGAGAACCAAGGGAAGACACAAACAAACAAATGAAGAAAGAAAACAAAATGAAGAAACAAACAAGCAAATGGAAATACAAACAAGCAAACAAACAAGCAAAACAGCAATAGTTACCACATTTTTTGAGTAGGCCTTTATGTATTTGAAGAGGATGAATTTTCAAGGTCAATACAGGTATTTCCAAAAACTGTTCTTGGAACTTCTTTTTAAACTTTTTTTTACCCAGTAGGTTATTTTAATTTTATTTCTTAAAAATGATTTTTAATCTGGTGATGTTTTTGAATTACTTTGTTAAGACAAACGTTCAGAAGTTGAAAATTGTTCCCAAAATTTGTCCTCAACTTTTTTTGTTGTGGAAAGGTCTGATGGAGGAGAAATCTGTTGGAAGTTAAGAGCATCATCACAGGTACAGACTTTGGCAGTGGGTCAATTAGAGAGCGAGACTTAATAGGATCAATATTTTGCCTTTTTGTCTGTATGAAAATGATTTTGATTGTGCAGCCATTAATGGAATGTGACATTCGTAATGTCGTGCAGTCGACTTGTGAATTACGGAAAAAAAAAAAAATTAGTCACCAGCCTCTCCTGTCCACTAGATGGAAGGAAAAATAAGGTTTACCCCACCTGGATTAATTTTCATTATCTGTTTCAACACTGTTACCTTAGTACACATTTAACCTTGAAAGTGTTACCTCTTGATGGACAGAAAGAGGTCATTATCTATCTCTAAATACCTCTTTTAAACATTCGTGGATGATATTACAAAACAGATAAGACAATTAAGTCTTCACTCTCTGTACTTGGCTCCCTTTCCTCAACGATCATATTCCAATCCTGTGGGATATCGTTTCCATTTGCATTTGAAATGCAATTTTAACTGTTGGGGATACAGATGGAAGCTTTCTTTCACAATTGCTGATTGTGGTATTTGAAACCGGAGGTTGTTAGCATAGACAAATATTTTCATCTTCATGTTTTCTGGGACTGTTTTGTATGGGCTGCTGTTTTTTTTTTTTTTTGTTTATTTCTGCTTTTACCTGTCTGTGGCCACTTCTTTCTAAATGTGAAAATTTTATGGCATGCTTTTTTACCCTGCTGGTTCACCATACACAAATTTCCACGAGACTAAACGCTACTGTCTCACGACCAGGCCGGCAGGCAAACATTGCAGTCGGTGTCGTATGCCGTCACGCCGGAGCCAGCAAGGCCCCAGCCCACATCTGGCCGAGTCATTTCTCCTACAGAATTGTCTCATAAAAACGTAGCACTGCCGCAATAAATCTCTCCTGCTCACCCTTTCTGCGCTGCTATTGGGGAGAAGACTTCTTCTCTTAGGGTGCTGAACAGAACAGAGCCAGAACTCTGAGGCAGCAGAGAGAATCTGCATGTGGAGAAAAAGAGCAAGTAGCAGTTATTTCTTCTTGTTTTTGACTACCGTATAGGATGCTTCATGACAATTCAACAACTGTGGAGTTGTTCACTGCCAAATGATGAAATGGTCCCTAGCTGGCATCTGCTTTCAACGAAAGGGGTTAAAAGATAGCTATGAAAACCACGTTCTTGTTTTGCCACAATAAACAGTGGACTCTTTGCTGCATGGGATTATTTTCTTTCCAAACCCAAAATGGTTTGGTGGCTAGAATCATTGTAAGATATAAAAAACTCCTCTCATAACATTGAGTAAAACTTTTCAGTTTTGAACAACAAACATTTTCACAAGTTTCGTAACCAGTTGAATCGCTGAATGCGGCAGTAGACGAACATGGAGCAATGATTTTGCTTTTGTTTACTTTATTACATAAACATCAAGGACTATCAAACAGATAAAATTTGTTGCACAAAATTTGCAGAGGGCAGAGATTGGAAAGTGAATGCATTTACACCAAGTAAGTAATTTAAGGTAAATGTAAAATACTTTCATCATCAGAGTCATGCAAAAAAAAGAAAAACGGGGGGCAAAAAAAAAAATTTGTGAGAGAGGTTATCGACAAGGGGACGAGGGATAACAGTGCTTCATGATAGTGTAGTAAGGCTGATGATTAAGTGCCATTAATTCATGTGTTTGCAAGAGGCGGAATGAATTAATAACATCCTCTCATCATCGGAATGTGATGTATCGATGCTCTTTAACAGGTATGACTAATATCGTTCTCATCGTTGTTGTCGATACCATATTAATCTCTACCAGCACATGACCATGAATGAATGTTTCCACAGTTAAAAGTCGTCTGTGAGGACTTAGTCACTGCCTTTTAAACAAAAAAAAACAAAAGAAAAAACTTTAAACTCCTCCGTCAGGAGGTAAGTAGAATTTTAGCAGGGAAATAAGTTTACCAAATTGGGGACCTTCTGGAAGAAGGATCCCAACCAGACGTTTATAGAAAGAGGGGAAAGTTTGAAGGAGAGTTTGTCATCAGGCATTAACCTTCTCTTAAGTATTCCTCCGGGAGAAAAGAGGTTGGGCTGTTATAGGTTTATAGCCTTCGTTGATGATGCACAGTGTTAAGGCTGCTTGAAAAGCTGGCATATCAGAGGAAAGTTTAAGGGTTAAAGGTCTTACCTCAAATCCTGCTTGATCTGCTTTGATCCTACTCAGTGGTAGACGTTTTGTAAAGGATGAATAGGAGGGTATAGAGGAGAGGGGAGGAATAAGTCATTTTATTTTCCTATATTTTTTTCTATGATTATTTGAGGACAGAAAAAAAAAGACATTGTGCCAAATTTACCAGTTGGAATGGATTCAATTTGCTTGTAACTTTTTCTCTTCATAGAGAGAAACCTGGAATGTATACAGAAGGGAGATGGAAACTTGCATAAGGTTAAGTGTGTGTGATGAGAAGTTAATACCTAACAACTAAAAACAATTGTCATGTTTGGATGGTAACCTTGGAATACCCTTCATGATAAAAGAAGTAGTCGATGATACATAGGTGACAGCTGAAGGAGGGTGGAAGAGTGATTCTTTTGGGTATGGTGACAAGGGTTAAGGGTTGGCTGTGTTGATGGGAAAAGGATCAAATCTGTGGAAGCTTTAATAGTTCAGAAGTTTGTAACAAAACTTCCATAGCAACCAAATCATAATAACCTTAATACCGTTGATACCCAGTACAGTCATATAATAGTTAATTGACATGATAGCAGTGTATACCATCTTGTAGCTTCAGCAAGGTTAATATACATCAGGTACAGAGAGGCAAGGGTACCAGAGATGGAGGTTTGGTACATGTACCTCACCAGTTGGTAGAAAAATGATATGAATGACCTCCATTATATGTGAAACCCGGAAACTTGAAATGAGATACCCGTTTCTCAAAGGTGTGAGAATAGGAATAAAGAGAACCTTTTCCATTCTCGTAACAATGGTGGTCACGTTACGAAAAGGAAGCTTGCTGTCATGTATGTTAAAAAACAACAGCAGCAGTGATAGAAAATGTGCATTTGAGAGGCTTGAGGGCTTATTTTTCTTATTGAAAATGCTACCTAGCTATAAAAGAAAATACATTCTACTTATGGCCCTTTTACACGAATTGTGATGCAATACGAGGCAATGAATCAGTTGAAATAAGGTTATTACGTAGACCTTTTTACACAAGGTGCGATAAGGTGTGATATGACATGATGCGTAGTGACACCCTGGAATGGATTTAAAAATTTCAACTTCTACCCCTTTATCGTGGCAATACTTTTTGTGTGATCAGCAGTTGCCCCCAAAGTCCCAGCATTAACAGTACAAGGAAAAAATCGCCAAGCGATCAAGAAAAATTGCCTGTTGTGTGAAAGCAAAAATATTGCAGCCCAACGTTTTGATCTGCAGTGTATCAAATTGAATTGCATCAAAGTGTGAAAGGACCGTTACAGCAAGTGTTATCATTTGCAAGCAGAAAAAAAAGTCATAAAGGTATTGTTAGGAGTTAATAAGTTAAGCATTGTCTGTGTTTTCTGGATGGTGAGAAATTGCGTACTAAGTTTGCTTGAAGTTCTGTGAGTTTGTACTGTGTTAATTTATTGGCATGATTTTCACTTGATTTCCGCCATGTTTTGGGAGCGACACGCTTGGTAATGCTCTAGACCGAGGTGTCTATAGGCCTACGCTGTGAGGAGTGATGAAATACACATGGTATTGCTTGTATGTAAATATCTCTGCCGTGGAACAATTGATAACTTCATAGCAAATGCGTACCACCCTCTAGTCCCACTCCATGGGACTATGCACATATAGGCCTACTATCAGATCGGTGGACCTTCCTGTAGTACACAAAACTATGGAATGTAGGACCCTGTGTTATTCAAAGCATCATTTTGAATTGCAAAGCTGAGCAGTTTATTTCAAGAAGACAGAAACTTTTCAGGAATAAACAGGCAAGAAACTCCTACAACTTAACTTTTGACGACTTTCTGAGCAGCATGCACTTCCAATTTATCTTCCAGGGGAATGCCAGCAGGCATTGAAAAAAATGAATTATTCGATAGCATTAGAAGTAACTTTTTAGACGTCTTTGCTTTTGAGCCTTAGCTTCTATTGACTTTCAATTATCTTTACTGCTTGTCTAAATTTTTCTGACAAGTTGGAACTTTTTTTTGTCACAACTTTAAAACATTTTCTCGTAATTTTCGTTGATCAAGCAGCTTGATGGAGGTAAAGGTAAAGTAGAAAAGGAGGAAAAGCTGTTATCCAAAGTTTAAAGTTTTTTTTTTTAGTTTTTCTCCTGTGTTTTATAAGATGCCCACTTGTCAATATTGCTTAAGCTAGTGATGGTCCTGTTACCTCCAATACATGTGTCACTCAAACGAGAAGCCCAAAGGCTGTTTATTTTATGGCTTTTGTACCTTCTTGGAGTCCCATTCATTCATTTTGAGTTCCGTAGTGTGGATTTACAGGACCCAATTTGTCATAGACGTCTCCCTTACCTACCAGAAAAAGTTAAGCTTTTTCCGTCCCGTCCGTCCGCCGGAGTTTCTGCTTAAGGAACTGGTGAAAAATTCGCAAGGACGTTGAACCCTCACAGTTTTCTTTGTGAGGGAGTTTTGACAAAACCAAGTGGTGTGGAGATGACATTTTTTTTTTCTTTTTCCCCTTCGTGCTCCCTGCAAGTTCTGTTTGGAAGAACAGAATAATGCTAGGATGACGAAGGAGAAGGAAAAAAAAAAGAAGAAAAAGAAAGGAAAGGAAACCAAAAAAAAGTTCATTCACGGTCATATACCATGTTCCTCAGCAAACTTTGCGATTAACGGACTCCACAATTTGCATTAAGGATGGGAACTGAAAAAAAGATGAAAAAATAAAAGAGAAAATTGATTCCATTCTTTCTCAGGTGGAAATTAGTATCAACTGTCTCTAGCCCCTTGCCCAGATTTTTTCCGGTTGGCAAAGCATTGTCGGGACAGTACTCCGACAGGTATTTCTGTTGAGAAGCTTACGAATGGGCTAGCTACGTTAGATCGGTGAGCAAGTATGCCTTTCAAAAAGGTGACAGGCTGATTGCTTGGTTAGTTCGTACTCTTTGCCTTTAATTGGATTCTCTTGGAGCGTGTATGCATGGATTAAGTTGCGAGTGAATTTTCACAGCTTTCGTTGCTAGCGCTCGATACTCCCCGGTTTTGGTCCACGGGGAAAAGTGCATCTAACCTCACGGTGCAAAGGAGCACAAAATATCACAGGTTTTTTTTACGGGAGGAAATCTTGTTAAGAGAGGTAATGTTTGAAAAATGTGATCTGGATTAGAGTGGTTGGCAAAATATATTCCCATCCCCAGATTGGATTTCTTCTTTAAGATTAGAGCAAGCCCCTGAAATTTTTATGACCATCGTAGGAATCAGGTAAAACGATCTAATTGCATGGAAGTATTTTGCTGTGATCCTTCTTTTCCTTGAGAAACTCACTGCCATTTGCTTCAGTTCAAGGGAGGAGTGTTTTTAACAGTATCAAAAAAATATGAAAAAAATTGATATATATATATATATATATATATATTCAGGGTCTCTAATATAATTGATTGAACCAAACAAACCAAGTCCTCTTCGGTAAATTAAGTCAGAGAGATATCAGTAGCAGTATAGAGAGTAAGCTTGGTGAAATCCAAATCTATTTGTTTGTTTACTTAATACTTTCAAGGTTGGTTGCAATTATCTCATACCTCACTCACTGTAGTAGTTCCTGTTCCCAATTAGTATTAGCACTGAGCTGAGCAGGGGGATAATTACCAGCCCACTAGATGTTGGGGGTGGAAGAATGGGGAGGAGGGAGGGGAGAAGATACCCTCTGTCAACCTTTCAGTAACTGTACACCGTTCACAAATTTTTTTCTCTGTCACCTGTTTGTTGACCTCTCCTTAAAGATGGAGTATGAGTATGATCGCCCTGGTCATCTACCTTTGTTCTTTGTTGGTGTTTCAGGGGAAAGAAAGTAGGGGAAATGATCACCGTCACAAAATCTGAAAGAGAATTATGCACGCATCTTCTAGATGTTTGAATATTAAAATTGTCTAGACATTCTTGTTGGCCCTAAAAATTCATACTCTCTTAAAGAGAGCATAGCAGTCAATCACTGTTACTTGAAATGAAACAGATCAACCACAATGAATATGAATAATTTATTTCTGCAAAAATTGAAGACTTGAAAGATGTTGTTTTGTAGTGGCTATTACGTATATTACGCTGACGTTGACTTTCACCGACAAATTTTCAACTGGGCATTCTAGCTTTATTATGGGGTAACGTTCGAAAACCGGCATCAATGGAAAAAGATTGCAAAGGCTTAGATTGATGAGAGTTTCTTAACCGGGTTTTCGCTCCAGAGAGGGAGCTTCTTAGTGACCTTAGGCCTACATTTGAAAGATCTTGCATGTCTCTCTTGCACTGTCTCTGTAATCACTGACTGTTTGTAGTGGTTCTTTCCCAACTTACTCCTATAACCACCATCACCATCACTACCATCTTTTTACCAAGTTCTTTTCGATCAATGTGACCTTATCCTCTTCTCCCATCCAAGAGCTCACTTTCTGTTGTTCACTGGAAGGTCGCAGACACCGAGGTCACCAGTACTTCCCCCCATGGATAGACTGTGGATAGATAAATGGGAAATTGTGGTTGTTTAATAATCAAAATTTATGCTCTCTTGATATAGCAGCTAGGGTTATACCTTTTTATTCCCTGTCAATAAAATGAAACAGTCATCATACTCGCTGTTTCTGGTGCTGGCTTGATGACTGCAGTCTTATTATATGGTGCTTCTCTTTTATTTGCTCCTTGTGGAAGAGGTTTGTTAGAACACTACAAGGAACGGACTCCTTTTACAGGGACTCCTCTATGGTATGCCAGGGAGGTTGTCAGGATGGAGTCTTGAACTCATTGATACTGTTCTTAAAAATTCCTTTCTATTGAGAAGTCAGTGGGTAAAAGACTTTTTTGTGACCAGTTTTGTTTAGTGATTAGAAACAACAAAGGCCTTGGGGGTGGATGATCTGGGGTTTGTCATCAGAAATATTCCTCTTAATTGGCCCATTTATATGCTTTCTCTAGCCCTCACCATGGTAATTATGACCAACATTGTTAAACCATAGTAGCTAACGTCTCTGCTATGGGTTGAGGATTTCCTCTTTGGAGTCAGTCAGTGGGGAAGGAAGAGGGAGAAAGGAGAGGTAAAAAGAGAGGAGAGGATAGGATGAGGGGAAGGGAACATGAAGACAGGGATACATGATTAGTGGATGATGGAAGGGATTTGGAAAAAAGATTCCATGATCAAGGGATAAGTGAGGGATGGATTTGATGGAAAACTATGTAGGATGGAAGTGACCACCATGCTAAACCACTGTCTGAACTCTGAAATGCTAACAAGAAAATGGAACAGCTAATCATTAACTTGTAAGACTGAGTCAACAAAAATCTGAGTCCTTAATTGAAATGAAACACAAGTAAACATCCTGTAAAATTTCTCTGTTCATCAATTGAAAAAATTTCTCTGTGAATCAAACCCCTCCTCTCTCCCTCCCATCCCTTCAATCTTTCCCACCCCGCTCATCCTTTCCCACCATTCTTACCACGCTCAACACCTACACCTCATTACTCACCCCTCCAGTACCTCCCCCCCATTCATTTCTCTTTCATCTGTTTCCGTGGATCCCTTCTCGGCTCTCCTATCCATTTCTTCCAGTTTGCTACTTCCTTTGTCACCGAGAAAGGTTCATCTCGTTGGAGAAAAATTTCAAGGTCAACAAATGAAACAAAGCCATGTGTAAACACATTAATGTAAATAAATTAATCCTCCTTGAATTTCCCTGATGAAGCCAAGGTACCTGTGAAATTTGTAAGTCCATGGCAACCAACATGCTGCTGAAAGTCATCACTGACTGTTCTGCAGTTGAAGTACATGTAATTAACAAGACACTAAAAGAGTGAAATTTCAAAGCAGAAATAAAAATTTCCACTTTTGAAAAACCATTTGGAAATGGAGTTTACACATGTCCCATATTAGTGTTTCATACAAAACTTTTTTTTTTTTCAACTTTTTTTTTGTTGTCACTTTTTCTCACACTGCCTCCTAGTGAACATCACTTCAAGGACAAGCAGAGCATTTTACTGAAGATTGAAAATTACAAATATGCCCTATGAGCAATTAAAACACTTTTTTCTCTAGGTTGAGGACACACGGCATTATTCATTGTAATTACATCCGTAATATTGCCCCGGGTATGGATTAGAGAAATCAGACTCTGGTATAGAGGGAGCTAGTCCTTTTTCTTAGTAGTCTGTATTTCATACTCTGTAGTGGGTTGTCTCGTCTTAACAACATATTCACTGAGAGGGAAGAGCACAGATCAACGGATAATGAATCAAGAAGAAGGTTGATTGATAAAAAAACACTAGATTCTTTATTTCTTAGTTTCATATATTTGATGGTTTTGGTGGAAAAATTAAAAGTTACTAATTTGTTAGTTATAACCCTATTCTCTAGATTTGATTGGTGGCACTGAACAAAAATTGTTGACCTGATGTAATTTTTGGACTTGGTGAGATGATAGCAAAAGAGAAAAAAGTAATTGTGTGGCTATTCCTATTTTGCAGCCTAGTCTTTCTTGTGTGATATTAGCAAGCGTATCTCTTTTTTCTTGCCACTCCTGTGAGAAAGATTTGAAAATAGTTAGTAGGTGGTAGAGTTAAGGTAAATATTTAAGGTTCAAAATGACACTCTGCAGGTACAGTTTTTTTTTTCAGTGCACAGTTTATATGTACCCCCTAATCATAGCCTAAATTCATTTGTATTTTGTAATATTTTTTATGCTGTATGTGAATTCTTGAGAGATTGAAAGGTGTGGGGAAGGGGGGGGGGGAAGAGAGTTACTTAATTAAAACAGAGAGAAGTGAAATTATCTGATTTGAGAATTTGTTCTCATCACTTTGTTGGTTACCTGCCAAAAGTCCAAGGGAAATATCAAATGCTGTGTATGTGTATGTATATATCTGTATGTTTCTGTGATGCTACTTGCAGATCTACAACCTGTCTGGACAGCTGAAGCTTAATTATGTACATTTTTCAACAAATTTGGCAAGGAGGTGACCCTTCTCCTTGAAGGTCACAAGGTCATCAAAGTTTAAAAGGATAGTCCAGCCAGAAATTTAGCTATGATATGTTTAAGAGTAAGTAAATGTGACCCTAATAGTAAAACTTCTATTCAGTTCCCATGCATGGTTCTCACGATTTTATCAGTTCGAGTTACCGCCTTTGCTACCAACTGAGAACTTGAAGCAAACAAGAGTGACATCATCTCTTCACATTGCTAAAGATTCTTTTATTTTCTTCATTTTTAAATTTATTATTTTGACCTTGAAATCAGCAGGTGGTCAGCCTACATACTGGTTACGTGAAGGTCACAAAACTCTCATACCCTTCATACGTTCAGATTATGATATCACTACATATTGAAGTATTGAATTTGGTGTACATTTTGAAGAAAAACATAAAATACTTTATCAATGTGGGGAAATGACATCACTCCTGCTTGCTTCGAGTGAATTACTGTTGGTAACAAATGTGGCAACTTCAACTGCTCATATCTCGGGAACCACACATGGGATTTGAATGGAAGTTTCACTGTAATGGTCAGATTAACTTACTCTTCAACATATCAAAGCCAAATCTGTGGCTAGACCATCATTTTAATATCTGAGAACTTTGTACACTTGATATCAGCAGTGCAAAGGAAATAAAACAAATTGCTCTAGCTTCAAGGTCGGTATGACACTATTGTTGCTGAGAGGTCAAAGGTCATCAATGGAAGGTCAATAGCAGCTAGTCTAAAACCTTGTTCACATATATATACCTCTTCAGTCAAAAGATAAAGCTACTTGAGCTTGAAACTTAGCTTTGCTTCGCTCTGTGTCTGTTTTGATGATCTCCATTGTTCTGTTCTTTAAAGATGTTGTCAAAAGCTCAAAACAAGAGGTAAGGAAAATGGTAAGAAGGGAAAAAAAGGGTGCAGTACCTCGTAAATCACATTTCAAATGGTAGCAGTGGATTAAAACCGAAACCCTGCTATTTAACAGGTTGCTGGACTTTCTCCTTTTGTTGGTGTAGGATTTGGAAAAGATGACAGTATGAAGATGAAGATGAAAATTAATGATACAGGGAATACGAGGACAGTTTGTGGAGTGAATTTATCTCGGAGTTTCACAGGTTTTTTCTGCACAATGATAATTTGTGTCGTCACAAATCGATTTGACTTCAGTAGTCCTAATGTTGCAAGTCTTCCCGTCAGTGTGAAGTGCAGATTGCCTCGACTACGGACGTATACAAATATTTATCTCTATTTCATTTGTAAAGTATCCAAGTGACGATGACGATAGGTTTCTCTATTATTATTATTATTTTTTTTTTTGGCCTTCTCTCTCAAACTTTTTCTAATGAAGAGGCAAAATTATCTCCAGTAGACAAGAAGTCTTGATCTCGATTAAACTCATCAGTAAAGGTCATATGATGTCTGAACCAGTAATTACGGTCTTGATTGAGTGTGAATATTGAAAACTGATGAACCCCCGGCAGAAAATAAGACCTCAGGGTCTAGAGAAATGCTCGCAGATTAGCTCTGCTTAGTTACCCAACACCTTGAAAGAAACGATCAAATTTTCTTTCAAGTAAGGTCTAAATCCTGCTTAAATCCAGGCGAGTAGCACCATGTTCTCTCGTGTGAGTGACCTTTCTCCTCAGTCACCAGGCTATGAGCCCCTGTGCACAGTGGCTTCTCCTCAGTCGTGGATTAATCATAGGTCAAGGAGTCGGGGAAAACTTCCCTAAATTGTGGCATTCCTGATTGGTGCAGTGGTTGAAGCAAGTTTTGATGAAATTTTTTGTCATTGATCACCATTGGAATAAACTCTAGAAGTCAGAAATGGATGGAAAAGGAATGCCGAAGCTGGGAAATGTTTCTGTCTCAGCTGAAAGCTGTCTTTTTTTCCTAAGTTGAATTGTAAAGCAAGACTTACTTACAGAAGGGAGATGAGGTCATTGCTGAGATATGAAAATGGAAATTATTGCTTGGACTTGACCAAAGGAATATTAATAAGATGGGAACAAGTGAAGTTAAAAAAAAAGCCTTACTTGTAAAACAAGGTATATGACATGTCTTACATTAATCACTTTCTTGTAAAACATGCATCGATGCATGTGCATTCATAGACTATCCCAGCAAAGGATAGATTGTCAGGAGGTTGCGAAGGGGGTCGAGGAGAATATAGTAGGGTAGGTGGGGGCTGGGGGTTGGGTCAATAGGGGGGTTATGGGGAACTGGTTCCCATTAACCCATTGATTTTGGGGGTGCTGTTTGTCTGACTCCCTCATTGCATATGATAACCATGCACAAATTTACTCACATGGTAATATTGTACTTGGTAAGGATGAAATAGCACATCATGTAAGGTGATGGAGCATTATGAAAAATAATTTTGTGATGGAAGTTTATCCATCAACCTCTCTCAGGTCCCCCCTCATTTTCACATACCAAATCCTACCTTTCAAGTGTATCAGATACATTTCCATGCAAAATTACTTTGAACAAGGGGGACAAAAAGACAAATAAAGTTACTTACTGTATGTACAAGTCTGTTGTAAATTGATATCATATTAATTATCACAAAGGTCGGATGAACTTCATACAATCCTTCTCAAAAGGAACCATTTACCCCCTCCTCTAAAAAAGGGAGTGGAAAGAACATTTACTCCTCCTCTAAAAACAAAGGGAAAGAAATGCAATGTTTAGTAAAATGTTAAACAAAGATGTCTCTTTGGTGCTCGTTTTCATTTGTTAAATAGTTCAGTAGCATTATTTACATTTATCCAATATCAGTTCAGTGGTTGCTTCCTCTTGCTTGCTTCCTCTCCTTGTCCTCAGATGGATGATGATGTTCATCCCAGAGAATCTTTTTTTTTTTTTTCTCCCCCTCCAGTTGTCCTCCATCGAGATGAAATGATGCCTTCATCTCCTTCTTTCCTCAGTTCAGTAGCCTTTGCCTCTTTCGTGAACAGTTTGATTTCTGATTTCTTCATTTTAAGGTTATCCATACATTCTATAAAACCTTCCCTCATAATAAGTAGGAAAAAAAAAAAAAAACAAAGTATCATTCCTTTTGTAAGGTAGAAGATCAGTTAAAGAGTCAAGAGAGATAATGCTTCAGTTAAGTGGTTGGATGGCAAACAATACTTGTGGATGAAGAACCTTTCAAAGCCCGTTGCCTCTGCCACAGGCCATCCGCCTCTAGAATCCCATTTTCTCCATCACTTGTAGGAACTCCTTCCTCGGAGCAAGCTTCCATCCTCTTTGAGTGGCCGACTCCACCATTTAAGTGAGAGCTTTCTCAATATTTGCTTTCTCCCTCTGAACTGCAGTGACACAACAGACTTGTTTGGATTTGGTGTGTGCGTAAGTAACGCTAGGTCGTTTACCCCCGGTTCCAATTATCGTTTTCTAAACTTTCAAGCTGTCCTAATTATTGATCCTAAAATTTGACTGGAGTGAACATTTTGTTTTGTTGTTTTTTTTTTTTGGGTGAGGGAGAGGATAATCAAGAGGGAAAGGGTTTGATGACATCATAGCTTTGATCCATCTCTTTATTAGTTAATATTGTTCTAATTGGGAAAGCTTGGTAAATTTTACATCACGTCTGAAATACTTTGCATTTTAATGGATGTCATCCCATGGTGAAGCCCCCCCCCAAACAAAAAAAAAGGCAAAGAAAAAATAGAAAAGTTATTCTAGAGAGAATAAATGTTGACTTTAAACTGTTATGTTTGAATCACAGTTCAATGAAAAGTAAAGTTCTTTTGGCAGGGTTTGAATCAACTTTGTCACAGACTGAAGTTTTGTCTAAAAATTGGATTGTAGGAACATATGTACCAGGTGAGAATGATGGAACTGTCCATTTTGCAGGTTATACCAAAAGTTTGACGGTCCTTGATATTGCTATACTTCATCACTACCAAGAATGGTGTAACTTTCAGAGAATTATGCATTAGTTGTTCTTCAGGGAATTACCTGACATCAAATTGATTTCACTTCTGAGAACAAACCCGTAGCCTAATTAGTTAATACCACATGCAGTAGGAAAGGTGCTAATTGATTGCTCATCTTAATTAATTGGCATTCTATTTATAGCATATGCCAAATATCAATATGATAGTTCAAAGGATTTTGAATGAAGTGCTCTGCACGGTCATGGTGGGCTTGTTCTTGTTGCTATGGATCTGTTCTTTATTATCTATTGACATTACCCGATCATTCTAAACCAGGGTTTTCAACTTTCCTCGTCTATCACCCCAAATTGGCATTGTGAATTATGTATCACATACCAACCATTATTCAGTTAAGCCTTGAGGGGCGGCACTCATAAATGCCAAAGCGGGGAAGATTCAGGAGTGCCCGGGTTTCTCCTCAATATGTGGAATATTTGGGATAAAAACACCTAAAATTGTGCAGTTTGGTGATATATCACCGTAATTTTAGACATGTATATCATTGTATTCCACTGACAATCTTACATGTAATATCTGTTACCATGGGTAGTCTTCCTGAGCATAACAGAAGCCCTTATTTTTTTTTTCTGTGTTACTTGGGACAAGCTCATGTCCCACCAAAAACCTTGAAATGTCCCGACAGTGTGACGCGTCCCCCAGGTTGAAAGCCCTGAGGTCCTAGACCTTTGAAGTCAGTAACCAAATCTGCTTATGCATGATGAGAGCCATAAAACCACATAAAAAAAAAAGTATGATATCACCATAATCGTTTACATTAATCGGGCAGAAAAGATTGACAATTTTGACTCTCTCCTCCAACATTTTCATCATATATTCCTAGTTCTGCATGTGTAGGCAATGAAGCAAGTAGCAAAAGGAGTTTAAAGAAATAACATCTCTCCAACACTTGTGAGTATTTGGATTCAGTGATGTATACTCATGTTTCCACTGTTTTTATTTTTGCCAATTAACATTCATGTTAGGTAAGACAGAGAAGATGTGGTTAACATCCAGACTTCAAAATTCCCAATGCAGATTACAATGAAATGGGAGAAAAGAAATTGTCGTCAGTATATAAAGCTGAAATGATTAATACATGCCTGTCATGTTTACTTCTCAAATAGAGCTGAAGTCCGTATGATAAGTAGGATGGGGGTGGTCAAGGTTTGGGTGGAGTAGTTAATGGTAAGGTTCAATCTGAAAAGGCATTTCACAATACAACAATGCTGTATCAAAATGAGGAAACAGAGACTGTTAACTCTGAGACAAGATTAGGCATTAATCATCCAAGCATATTAACTTAGTGGTACTGCATGGAATGGTTTGGATCACTTTGGTGAGAGGCGGGGGTGTTTACCTGAGTCCTGTCGTATGCCTGTCTCTCGTGTGCAAAGAGTGGCTCTCCTACTCTGCCAACATGAGTTTGCTGTTAACTGGTTACAGTTTTACACTGCACCCTCAATGATGTAAGTTCTTGCCTGGGGTAAGCGCCTCTTTCTGATACATCTGCCCTTCCACAGGGGAAGATTTCTGCAATGCCGCGACCACGTCCATCGGCCGGTGTTTTTACGTCTGATTTTTTTGGCAATGCGGTGCCGTAGCTGTTCTCTTCTTGCTTCTCGAAGCTGTACAGTAGCTGTCTGTGAGTTTGACTGGTTTGAAGTAGGTCACCCACCCTATATGGATAAATCACACCAGTTGATGCCTCAGACTTGAGATGATAATGTTTTTCATCTTTGAATCAGTGGAGGCAGATGGTCTCACTGAGATGGTCTTCATCTCTGCAGATGGTAATTGTCAGGACTGACTTACAGCCAGCAAATGTGAGGATAGCTTATCTGGAAGTGATCGAAATATTTTCCATTTAAGATGTGATTCAGTGCCATGTTCACCTCCTTCATGGTTTATCTCTCAGTCAAAACATATCTCCCCCTTTATCCAGAAAACCATTTTTGCATCCCCAGAGTGTAATTATGCGCTGTTCATCAATTTCCTTTTTCACATATAATGGGAGTGAGCTCTACCTTCTCCTAATACTCTGCGGTACTTGAATTTGTCTAATTGTGAACTTTGATTAAAATCTAAATCATACCAAAACTCAAAGCTGTTGAGCTCATCCACTTGTCATTGAAAACAATTTTTCTGCTGTTGCCCGGTCTCTGTGACGGTGCTTGAATCATGAGTTAAAGTGAATCTCAAGTGCCCATGGGTTTGTCCTGTGCATCTCACATGTGACTGCCAATTTCCAATTACTGCACGGAACACAAACTTTTACAGTTTTTTTTCCTTCTCCTTGTTTTTTTCCTAGAGTCTAAAACAAATTTCTTATTTGTGATTTCTGACTCCCTTGTAAAGGATTTGAAAATGGAAGGCAAACCTTGTCATTTTAACTCCCTCTTGCCTCGCATTAATACCCCTAAGTGGCATTTCAACGACCCTAATCCTTCTCAACACGTCCCTTTTCTCTCTTCACAAACACACTCCAAACTTGTCTGTTGATCAATTCTCACTATTCCGGTGAGAAATCGGGCCGATAGATTTTCCACCGTCGTAGGTCCCCGCGAGTCGGCCGTGTCATCATCAAGTTCAGTACACTGCTCGGGTTTCAACTCGGGCTGGTGCGAGCCGCAGAGTTACGATCTCGGGAGACAATAACTTAGTCCCAATGGCTCTCATTGGGAGGAAATAAACCTGCCTTTTTCGCAATCTCCGTGTTGACGATTGTCCATTATTCTGTAGCTTCTCAATTTAGATTGATTGAGCTTTTTGGTAGGACTAATAGGCGTGAAGTGGCATAGACTCTTGAATTTCACTTTTCGGCTGTTTGGTACGAGTGCTTTGCAAGGAAATCATAGATTTTCATTACTCCTGATCGCTTTCAATCGACAATTCCTTCACGGAGAGCAGCAACTTTCTTCTTTTTTTTTTTCTTCCTTCGCCCTTCCCTCACAAGTCATACATTTTTTTTTTTGTTCTCTTTCCCCCTTTCGTATGCATCCCCTTGAATTTTTGCAGGGGTAGAGGATTCTTTGAGAATTTCACGAGGTCGAAATATTAAAAGAGAGGAAAACCATGTTTTTCGATGAAAGATGGTGACAGTCACTTTTCATCACAAGGATTGTAAATCAGTCCAAGAGAACCTCGCTGATCAAAAAATATTTTAATGCTTTCAGATCAGTTTTCCTGGTGTCTTTCTTTCCGTCAATCTTTAACAAATATGAAAAGACGGATTGTTCAGACTAATTCTAGAACAAAAAGAGGAAATTTCCCATTACATTTGTCTTCTTATAATCGTTTGTTTGTTTGAAGGATTGTTGTTGTGCCATGTGGCTCATTAGTAAAAAAGTCAATAATTTGGAGTTTTCTCAATCCTTTCAAATTCTTTTTTTTTTTTTCCAAGTAGTTTCTTTTCAGCGTTTTCATTCACAAGCATTTAATCCCCTTCAAAGACTGTAAGCTGCAGAAGCACCCCTGCGCAGTCTTTTTTTTGGCATAGTTAAATGTAAAAAGGTTTAATTGCAATGGATGTTCTGGGAATGGGTAGAGAGATATTATTCTGTTGCAATATTTATGACATCAATGCCAATCAAGTGGTTACATTACCATAAAGGACTTCAGGGTTTGTTTATGTAGCATTTTCAGAAGAAGATAATTTTATGTGAAAAGGAAGCAGCAACATTTAACAAGGAAAGATTTCATCTTTTAGCAAAATGTTGTAGAAGAAAGAATCAAAACAGGTAGTGTTTGATTGCTCGTGTTAATTAGAGAAGGATGAGAAATGGCACAGTATTAAGTTGTACTGTAACTGGTTGTTCATTCAAGGGTTTATGATACAGATCCTGTGAAAGATACATCCCCTCTGTGGATCCAAATTTAAACCCACTGTAACTGGCCTGGGAAAATGCTCTGCCATTGAGAAGTCCACAAAATAGGCCCCTCTCCTGCCTGACCTGACACTATTTTGTCTAAGATAAATGTCACTTTTTCTCAAGGCAGATACATAGTTGTAATACTGTGTGTGCATGTGTGTGTGTGTATATGTGCCTTTGTCCTTGGGTGGGATGGAGGACCAAAACAATAGGTTGTAGGTCCTCTGTAGAAAATTCAGTAGATTTCTACGGTCCTCTCAAGATTAACAATAGATAATCTATTGTTAAGGTTAGGGTTGAGGAAGAAAAAACAAAAGAAAGCACAATGAGGTCCTCCAAATGACTGGAAAACAAAGCTGCGTGTGTATGGGTGTGCGTGTCTGTGTGTGTGAATCATTGATCATGAGTTGCCAGGAAGCTTTCTCAACATGGAGCAAAATTTTCAGCCATTACCACAGATCTTTAAAAGTATTGTTTGTTGATAGAGCGCTGTGGGAAAAAAAAAAAAAAACACTTTGGAACATGAGTGGGCAGGTTAGTTAGAATACACTTTCTTTCCTTGGCACAAAGTGAAGAAATTTGTGCAGATATAATACAAAAATGTTACTTTTGCAAGTCAGTTGTATCACTTGGAGGTATCATATGTACAAATGCCAGATGGGCTCAGTGGCAAAGAGGTAGGTGTAAACTCACTCTTATCCTGACATAACGATTCTTATCGCTATGCTGATGAAGTCAGTTGTGAAAAACTGAGCTGCCTGAGGCATTATCTGCTTCACATTTTGTCATCCATCTTTTTCATGACACGTTCATGTGCAGTCCCCAGAAAAGATATCATGTAGGGTTATGGGATTTCGATCAAGCACCTGTTGGCTTGTGGAATGAAGCCCCCAGACTTTCGAAGTATAGTTTGAGAAAAAAAACTTCCCTCTCGAGCTGGGGTTCTCTCAACTACACAGATGTTGTGGGAATCAGAATAATACGATAGTGCCGACAACACAAAGTAAGATAAGTTTGCCACCAAAGGTGTCAATGCTGCCACTGCTATTAACGATATTATAATGCGTACTTTGGTCGGCCATTGGGTTCCCCTTTTCCTTTGTTTCCCAAGCTTCTACAAAGTTCTCAGAAACTTCCAGGGAATGTCAACTTCCAATAGGTGCATATGGCCCCTCTGCATTGTTGTAAGCTTAACTGTGCAATGCATGCTTGCCACTGCATTATCCGCTAACAACACTCGAAGTCGATACAAGCCAAAGCTGCAATCTACGTCGAATGTAGCCGGCGGCCCGTTTCACCGCTCCTCCGTAATATACCTTGTCTGAATGGTCACATCTTGTGAATTTGCTCAATTTCCAGTTTGTTGCTCCACTGATGCATTACGGTAAAAATTGATGATTTTGGGGATGTAGGATTCAATCGCCAACCAAGCGGATGAGATTACTACAGTCTGTGTGATTGATCATGCATCCGCTGCGTTAGGCCCTCGCAGTGAGTCTGTCGCAGCTAGTTTGCCCTCCTTCTCAGAAACAAGTAGCAAAAAAAAAAAATAAAAAAATAAAAAAAATGGCAAGAGAAAGGCAAAAAATAGAATGAAAATTGAAGAATCTGCGTGTCTTAGGATTGCTGGTGAAATGCTATTTGTTATGAATGTAAAAGTTGTTAAAGGGATCCTGCATAGCCATGTGAATCATTTGTGTTGTTGTTCAACTTTCGGTCGTAGACGAAGTTTTCTGCAAGTAGAGGCATGACTAAAAAGTGCCAGCGGTTCACTTGTCAAGATCTCCAAAACTAAAACAGTTCGCTCGAAATGTCCAAAATAAGCTGACTACTTGTAAATGTGTCAGTTAAATGACAATGTATTGGTCTTACAGCAATTGCCCCGAAATTGTCGTAGAAAGATTGGTGTGAACTGAGGATATGGTTTGGAACAAACAAATTGCTTTGATTGTGCCAATATCGAGACTCTTGTGCTGTTCATGCAGGGAGCCGTTCAAGAATTTTGATAATTTTGATCCGGGGTCTTTACTTATGTTTGAATAAAAAAAAAATAAAAAAAAAATACTCGGAAATGGTTATTAGAAGAGATTGCAGAGATGGATTTTGATGTTTTAGCAAATTTTTATTCAAAGCTATGAATGTAATGACCTTTTGAGGAGATAATTGAAAGTCTACTTCAGTCTCATTTGTGTCTGGTTCCTATGCGAATCTGCAATTTCATATCTGGTTGTTGATGAGAAGTGTTCTATTAGAACGAGACTGCAAACTGATCCATTGTTGTACAAGAACAAGACTGTCAACTGATCCATTGTTGTACAAAAACAAGACTCATGCAGACTGATCCATTGTTGTATGAGAACAAGACTGCAAACTGATCCATTGTTGTACAAGAACAAGACTGTCAGCTGATCCATTGTTGTAGAAAAACAAGACTCATGCAAACTGATCCATTGTTGTACAAGAACAAGCTTGCAAATTGATCCATTGTTGTACACCATGAACACCAGTGTTTTTCACTATTTGGACATGTGTTGTTCCCTCTCTCCTCATGTTCCTGCTCTTTTTCTCCTGACCCAGTCTTGTTTATTCTCTGATCTTATCTCAGCTGTTTTCAGCATGATCCATCCTTTTCCTCTTCATATAGACTCCAGTGTTGTTGTTACTTCTCTGATACAACAGTATGTGATTCAGAGCTTTTTTTTCTTTTTTAGTATAATTCTGTTTTGATCTCATCTGATCCTCTTTCTCTTCTGATCCCGAATTCTTCAACGGTTTACACACATAATACTGACTGCTTACATGACACACTTAGCTTGGCTCTTCCTTAATCAGCCCCTAGCTGTACAACAGTGTAGGTGCCACACATTCAGAGGAGATACAGGTGCAATATTATAAAAATTGTGGGACTGGTACATCAAATTTAACTCAAATTGTCAGTCAGTGAGCAAATTTGAATGGGACTGGAAAAGTTCGGGGCTGGGGTGTGACTGAGAAGGGAGATGCAAAAGGCTTGGGGAAAGCTAGGAGACTCCCAACAAACTATGTTCCAATACGTAGTGAAGAAATGTAAAGAAAGTGTGAAGGTGAGGGGGGTTGGATAGGAACAGAGCTACAAGGGAATGTAGCTATATCACAAAGTGCATTACAATCGTGATGAACTACCAGGGAGGGGAGATGTAGACTCCCTGTAGATGCTGAATACCTTAATTTGCACCGTCTCGCAGCATCATGGATGGATTTGATTGATATCTCCTAGCTTAAACAATACTTGAAAAAAGATTATATCGTTTGTAATATTCAGTTGAATAATTCAGTCAAACCTTGATCAGGACTGTTGTCCGCCATTCACCAAGGTAAAAGCTGCTTTGTTTTTTCTTTTCTGTTCTTTTTTGTTTTTGTATTTTGATTACTTGCACATATAGAACAATGTGGGTCGCAAAGGGACCGAGCTTATTTGCTCCATGGGTCCCTTCTTAATTCCCACCAACTTGACATTCTCTTATATGCTCCTTCATTGTGTAATGGAGCTTGTGGCCGTCAGGGATAGTGTGCCATGACATAGCTTGGTGTCTCACTTTCCTTCCATGTTCCCAACCTTTTTGAGGTTTAATCAATTGCCGTTACACCTTGCATTCATGGATTTTTCTGAGCATTCTGTCAACCCCTCGCCCCCAGACTTAACTCCTCTGTTCCTGATAAATGTTACATAAAATGGATTGCAATAATTTATCTAACAAATTGACACCCATCAATAAGTCACCTATGCTAGTTACCATAGACCAAACCTTACTGGGTATGCGAGCTTGATCATAACATCCTGTTTATGTGAGAAAATTCTCCCCCCCCCCCCTGTCAAGTGGTCATTCTTGTTCCATTTTCAAACTCCGCTCTTAAAACGAAGGCTGACTTCCATCCAGAACAATTTGGACTGACAGCCGTAATGACCCTGCAGACCAGTCGCAGTGCCGGGAATCCTGTGAAAAAATCCGTCTTGCTTTAATTTCAAAAGTTCCGCTTGGACTCGCAGCAAATCTAACTTACTCGGCATGAATATTTGACGACAGTGCCAGTCATATCTTATGCATGGAAATAGATCTGAATTATTGACGCTTTGCCGAGAGGCACGGAACCGAAACAGATATTTACAATTTGAGTGCGTTGGCTGGAAGGCATTATTTGTTCTACTGATCAGCTCGCTGCAAAGCCCAAAAAATTATCTGGGCAGTCAGGCATGGTGATTCCCTTCCATGCTTCTGAGATTTGGGTTTATCGCGAGCTTCTCTCTGTGCCATCTGCCCAGCCAATTTTGGGGAAAACTCCCCTTTTCTCCCCAGAGCTCAAGAGTTGTGTGGCCGCTACAATGTCCACATAGATGGGCGTATCGACTCATCAGAATTATGTTTTGCAGTGTTTCGCAGAGTCAGGTATGCGCAATATGACACAGAGCTCAAGCGAGTGACACTCACAACCGGTCTCCATTACGACTAGGAACAGAGGGAGGCAAAAAACAGCTCTCAGTGAGCAGAATCAATACGGGTACTTTCTTCCGTCACATATAACTGCTATTTAAGGGGATGCAAAATTATTTAGTCAGGGATAAAATTTTTTGGGTTTTAGTTGGATAGGCTTTTTAAATAGGATTTTGACGACTGAATTAAGAAGTGGAATATCGAAATTACCGTTCGTCTGCTTGATTAGACGTTCTAGGATCACTTCTCACAGTAGGTTTCAAATTAATTGCACACGTGGAGCAAATTTGCACGAGGAAGGGAGGTTATGACCACTTGCACGGCACGAAACCCGGAATGCGAGGGAAAAGCGAGAGCAGAAGGGGAAGTGATTGCAAGCATCCAGATCTACAGTGTATGTTATAGGACGAAATAAATATACTCAGCTGTAATGTTTGTTAGGCTTGCAAGTTGTGGTATTTGGCTGGATCGTTAGCATAATTGTATTCAATGATCTGACTCCCCTCCCTCTCCCTCCTTATGCTCCCTCCCCCTCACCCCCTGTCAGGGTATCAGCAGGGTTTTTTGTATTTGATACTTAACATTAAAACAGTTCTCAGAGATACAAACTCGATGGTGTTATTTACAAAAAAAAGTTTCAAAGTTTGTGTATATCTCTTGAAGGTCATTATATTTGTGTGTGGTAAATGTGATAGGCCTAGCTTGTTTCCACGATATCTGTTGGGAGTCCCATGGAAGAAAAAAATTGGAAATCATATTAGCAGAAATTGGCAAATTAAGCAAACAAGTTTGATTAACGTCTTGTCCTGGTTAAGATAATAACCGTGACATCAAAGTTTTAGACTTTTGATATTTTCTTTATCAATTAGTATTTTGCAGCACCACACCTGTCAATCAGTGTGTGACCCTAAAATAGGGAGATCTACGTTTTTCATTGACAAAAAGCTGGGAGACTGATGGAAAAATCGCGAGGTCTAGTCGCTTTCGATTAAAATGATGTAAATACTAGCAAGCAAGTATGGAATCAACCCACCTTCCTTATGCAGCAGGCCTAGTCAATGTCGCTTGCGTAATTGGGTACTTGGCTATATGAATTGAGTGCACCAGATACACAGTGTGAGTTGCCGCCACGAGTGCCTAGAGCAGCAATTACGGTTTATGTGGTGCACTAACACGACTAACAAAACAGCCTGCCACATGTGTAAAGAAATGAACTGTGTGTCAGTTGTAGCGGTAAGTAATAAATCTATGCCTCGATCCTTCTACAATACTCTGTGATTATATGATTATTTTTGGGTCGATTGCTCAAAAAAGCCAAAGAGTAGTGCAAGGATATATCTTACCAAAAAGAATACCAACACACCGGGAGGATGGAATAGGTCTGTGAAACTGAGCGGCAGCCTGGGAGATATTGGATAAAACCGGCAGTCTCCTGGTAGAACCGCGGGAGAGTTGACAGGTATGCGGTACTGCACATGTGTGTGTCTTTCATTGTAGTGTGCTAAATAGATGGCTTTGTTTCAGGATTAGTGTCTACTCAGTTGCAATCTAAATACGAATTCAACAGTATCCCTTTCCCTTGCTCCCAGTGAGCGGACCAAGAGGGAACATTTACATGTGTACTACAACAAGCCTTTGAGTTTGTGTTTTTGTATAGTCGGACATTATCGCAAAAGGATAATGTACCTTCTCAAAAACATAGCAACCAGTTGAATAATACCAGAGAAAAAAATTTATACTAGTACCTGCATTTGACAGGATGTCTGTTTCATAATTCAGCTTCTCATGTGTGATATTTTTATGGTTACCATTGTATTTGTCCATTTTTGTCCTTTCTGCATGTACTTGTTAATTTTTGGACCTTGCAATTTTCCTTTAATTAAGGAAAGTTTTATTGTACTTTTCTTTCTTTCATACAGAGGAGCTATATTGAGAGTTTATGATGAGTGTCACCTGCTCATCATCTTTCCTGTCTCATTTCCTGAGGAGAGGCTGTGATATATGTGAAGGAAGATAATAGTCCCTGTAGAGCTCACATTGATTTTTCGCCCTTTTAAAGCCCACTTTTTGACTAATTCATATCAATTGACTGTAGAAATGAATGTCGTGGAAACACAGCAATATTTGAGTGTACATTAAAGTTACTACACATAGCCACCAAATCTATAGTTTTGTTTTGCTAGGTTTCGGTTTTGTGTCTCAAGGCATGTACATTGTACCTGATAGACCTAACAAGGTTAGGTTATGGTCAGAGACATTAGGAACGGTTAGGGGATACAATTCTTAAATGACTTGACAAAATGCACGATATCATGTTGTGTATTGGGTGACCTAGCCTATACCAACAATATAAGTAGCACATTTTGTTCTTGCTTGTGGTAGTGGCTTAACTTAGTGGATGAAGGTCCACTTGCTAGTCATAGTTATGCAGTGGAGATGAACTTTTTAATGTTTTAAAAAAGTAACAACCAGGGCATAGTGTACTCCACAAAGAGTACATGCAGCATGCAGTTGTGAATATATTGAAAGGGCAAACCCTGAAATCCATCCCTCGAAAAACTCACAAAACCCAACTTTTAGATTTTTCAATTTTCACGAAGGGGATTCGGGATGGACCGTAACAGGGGATTTACTCGTTTATGACAGTGACCTAGAAAAAAAAATGTTTTCCCTTAATTTATTAAGAAATATTATCTAATAAAGCGATGGACCAGGACAGAGAGGGGAAGGGTTTTATGGGAAGAGAAATTATAAAATGGAAAAAAGGAAATATTCTGCAAGAAAAAGAGAGAAAAAAAAAGATGAACGGAAAGAAAATAAAAAAAAATGCACCATATTAAAAATACATGCAATCTTTTCCTCATCATGGCAAGTTCTGCTTCGGAATTATGTAAATGGAAAATCAAGTTTGAATACTGTAAAGTGTCAAGCAGTCCCAGCGGTACGGAATACAATTATTGAACTGCTAGAAAGCTGATTCGTTTTCATTACGGCAACACAATCATTCAGCCACCGGGGAGCCGTTGCAGAAGCCAAGTCTCCAAAGAAAACTTTCTTTCCATCAATGTCTCTTTCCTCTGAATTTCATAGCAAACCTTTTTACGAGGAAAAAAAAAGAGAAAAATTTTGATAAAGGAGCAAGCATGACAAAAGGAAGAAAAAAAAAACAGATAAAAATGGAAATGAATAAGAAAACAAAACAAAAGGAAGAAGAGGTTTTCGTTGTTGTTTTTTTTTTAACTGACAATATTTTCCACCATTGCATCAAATTTTACGTTGGATTTGTAAGTGTGAACTTTGCATAAAATTTGTAGACTACTGTGCATTTTTAAATTTTAATTCTTGTCATTTTCCTTCCGCACGTCCCAAATTCTTTGACTGGGTGTAAATTTCAATTCAGGGCAATCGCGACACAGAAACAGCAGAAGGGAAAGGGGAAAAAATGAAAGCACTGTCTCAGGAGAGAAAGGTTGCGATGGGTTCCACCTCTGTTATCTCCTGGATGACTAGCCTCGTACTGAAGAAACCGCCATGACTTGTCTTTGCATGTTTTCACTGTCTCTGTAATTACCATGTACAACGTAAGAAGCAGTTAACTTACATGCAGAAAAAAGGGGATATAATTTAACAGGGGGAAACATAGAACAGGGTAAAAGTTTGTTGGCAAATATTTGGTGATTAATAAATATTTTTTAAATATAATGCACTACCCACTACCCTCATAGATCACTACACTGTTCTTATCTCTTTGCTTGAGAGTTCAATACAAGTATGCCGCTGCCAGTCTATGATAGCACATACACCAAAATCTGGAGTAGTGCTCCCTGCACCCCTCGCTCCCAGCAAAATTTAGGAGCCACTTGTCAGAATAGCTCAGTATGTTGGAATATTTGATATTCTTATAAAAAAACAAAAAAAGAAACACATGACCGCTACTATTAGCATCCACATATGCTACATGTGGATGCTACATAGTTCCCAATATTGGTCATGCACCCAAATATGTTGAATATGCAAACAACTAGCGAGGGATCTAATGATGAAGGTGGACATTACAGCTGCTACCATCATCACCCAAATATGTGAGATGCAAGTATGGCCAGAGTGGCTTAGAAAAATGTGAATAAAATTTAGTGGTCACCATTTATCAGTCCTTATGTAATACTGTATCATTCTATTGAAGTGCTGCTATCTGTGACAAATTGTCACAAATGGTCTGTCGCAACACTTGTACTTTATCGTTCTAATTTACCAAGGGGATACATCGAGAAGGAAGGACAGTTGGAGAGCCTCATTCAGGGTTACAAATCTTAGATTTAGATGTCAATAATGTTCACATTCCAGCAGCATCTGCCGTTTTAGTCCACACGCTGATTTTCACTGCTAAAGTGAAGTAATTTATAATAGGGTCGTGCTTGATCTAGAGTATCAAATCCACTTAATTTCTGTAAATTCACTCTAAGCAAATCCTTCCTGATGCAATAAAGAAGTTGTATTATGTGCCTAAATGCCAGTATGACCAGTTATCCATAATGTTCATCTTCTGTCACCCACATTTTGTCAAATTGTTACTTTTTGTAGGAATTTTGTACAGAAATGCCCCCTTGTGTAGAGATTTTTCATTGAAACCTTGCACAAGAGAAGAAATAAAATCAAAGAGAAAACGAAGAGAGTTAAACAAAGGCCAAAAAAGAAGTGCAAAAAAAAAGCAAAAACAAACAACAAAAAACAAAATGTACCTTCAAACCCCCTCCTCATAAAAATGTAAAATCTTATCCAGACTGTCAGACACGTTACGTTCGTGTAACAAGATCATCTCGCAGAGAGGGTCTCCGAGCAAGCTGAGGACCACGGCCCTCTCATTTTCCCCTTGAATTTTCCTTCATCTCCAGTCAATAATGACGTGGTTCGCTGACTCTGGTTCTCCTTCTCTTGTTTCTTTTTTTTTTTTTTGATGCATGTGCCGGCCGGTCTGGGGAATTGCCGGCATCAATCAAAAGGGTGTGGATCCAGATCGAGAGTGACGTTAAAACAACCGTTCCCAAGACGCTTGTCTCCAGTCAGCTGAAAATAAATCTAGGGTGATCCCTCCAAGTTAGCAATCAGAATGATCCAACATCGGTCACGAGGGAAACAGGAGGAATCTATCAAAAAGTCATTCGCATTTTTTTTTTCTTTTTACTTGTTCTCTCTCTCCTCATTCTGTGGCTGCAATGTATTTGCCTTTTCTTGTATTTCCATCCAAGCTGCATGCTACTCGGGCCAGAACAGTTTTAACATAAATCTATTTATGTACCCGTGTCCACATGCACATACATTTGGTGATGTGTCATGACTATAAACCTCACCTACTTCTTTTGTGAGAGGGGGAAGTAAGTGGTTGGGGGTGCTGTTCCATACAGTTAATCCATCTGATCGTCGTGATGCATAGCAAAGTACTTTCCTCCATGTTTCAATTTTAACGCCCATGATCTAGTTTGCGTATGTACCCTTCAGTTACATGCAAGTTTTTTTTTTTTTTCATGAATAAGGAAGTAGGTTAACTTCTAAACTTGGTGTCTTTGTCAGAGGGAACGCCTCTTCGTCATCCGCATTTGTGCTGTAAAGTTGGATGACTTTTATTTAACGTTCAGCAAGATTGGAAAGAGCTGTTGGCATTCTTTAACTTTGCAACCCAACTCCGTACTGGAGCAATGTGAAATTACGGTTTGAAGAAATCTGTCAAAATCCACACTCATATTAGGATTTACTGTAAGTGACACCTGGACACAGTTGCATGTTTTACCAACTCTGCTAAAAGAAATTTTCATTATGGAGATTTTCATACCACCGATGTCACTAGTTTTAAATGTTGCTTCGTATTGAACTAGTCTTGTAGGGATCGGTTTTAAGACGTTTACAGTGTTCATTGATTCAAAGTATTTGATTGGGCGACATTTCTGTCCACTTGGATGTTGGTGTCCTCATTTAAAAAGGAATTGATACTTAATCCTGGTGTGGTCACTTTGCACACCTGTTACTTAATACAGTGGACAGTTGACAGGCTCAAAGCCCTCTCACTCCCCCTCCCCTTCAAGGGCTCCCTGACCCTCTTCCTGCTGTCTTTTCAGCTCAGAAAGTCTAGGAGTGTGAGATAAATAGAAATGAGGTTTAGAAGTACAGATAGCCTAAGTAACCTAGAATAAGACAGGAGACAAGTTCTACCTTGATGAAGGAAATGATAAACAATTTTCTTCTTTTTTCTTGTGGTTCAATGTCAGTTGATGGTCCAATGCCCACATTACAGCTAGAGTTACAAAATGGAAGTTAAAAATTGAGATACTGAAGAAAAGAGGACATGTATCAAAGAGCAGCCCAGGGTAACTTGATGTAGGCTGTAAGTCACATGACTGCCAATCGTAATGTAGATTAATTTCTAAATGTCACATGACAGTCACTGCAGAAAACTCTATTAACTCCTTTTAATGCGGTCACATGATCATCATTGCACAGTGAATATTCCATATGGTATAATATTGAACCTCTGAGTCAGAATGAACTGAATGTGACTATAATGAGCAAATACTGAAGTGGGACTTTGATGAATGGAGACTTCAAGGCCTTTGAGATTTCCTTGAGGCCGAGCTCCCATCCTTACAATTCAAGTCCGGTTGACAGATATAGTTAGCCATGAACCACATGAACCATGTTTGAATTCATTCAGGCCTTTCCAAAGGAACAGAGTGCAACTCACTGCAGTCATTGCACATGTTCATTCAAAAGGCACATCTTGTTACATACATGCAAACAAACAAACAAACAAACAAACAAAACAAAACAAACAAACAGATCAAATACCCAATTATCACCTCATGGTTAGTATTGTTTTTTAATTAACCACATTGTTAATGTTTTCAAACACTCATAACCATCAAATTCTACAATGCTATCTTCTCTCTCCCCTCCCCCCACTTTCTCCTCCCCCTGTCACCATTAATTTCTTAACGATTATTTAGTATAGTGTCTCTTGAGAGATGTGCTCATATCTATCTCCCCCCCATCATTTCTCCCTGCACACGTCGTCTGTCACTTCATTAATTTTCCCGAATTTTTGTCTTCCTTTCATGTTCAACTTTGTCAAAAGGGCTGAAGTATTGTAACTATACTGCTGTTTGTCCAACCTTATGACCTTTGATATTAAGTATTGGTCAATCTGTGGCAGTGTAAAAGGGGTCTGTAAATTTTGCATGATGAACTCTCTGTACTTTTTTAATTCCGTGAGCCTCTTAAGAGCCTCATAACCTAATGAGGAGTTGTAATAAACATCATTAGTAGCATTAGTAGTCAAATCTAATAACTGGGAATTGTCCATGACTTAAAATTTTGTTTTTTTGTGTACAGTATATCTGTCAGAACTCACTAATATGAAAACCCTTCTCTTTTTTCCTCCTTTTTCTAAGTTCTCCTCTATTTTTACCCCCGTTTTTTTTTTTTGGCTTGTGGTAACATCATCGAGTGTATATATGCGATGTGACAATATCTAACACACATAGCTCGGGGCACCCCAGCCAGAAGAGTAAACGGCAGAGTTAAAGGAAATCACCCATTTCTCTAAAGATACGCGAAAAAATTGAAAGAAAATGAACAAAGAAACTAAACAAGCTTGGGGCACTTTGAGATTTTTTCATCAGTTTAATGTACGGTAGCCAGAGAGATATGACGATGTTTTCAGGCCAGTCTCTGTCAATTGATCAGTATAATTTGATATTTCCTGGCATCATTGTAACCGACTGTCAGTCTTGTCTTGCTTGGGCTGCATTAGTCGGATTAAGGGTATTCAGATATACGGTGCAAACGGCTGCAAATGACTCGGGGACGACTAATCACTGATTACTTACCTTTGCCCCTCGGCTATTCTGGCCGGACTTGAATAGGTTCAGACTCACTCGGCAGGAATATATGTGGATGGTTACAAAAAAAGAGAGAATGTAAAGAAGATAAAAACAATAGAGAGCCCTGCCAGCTCAGGTACCATTTGCCCACGACAAAAATTTTTGGTGTGGTGGCAAGGGTGAGGAGGGATAAGGGGGGCTAATGGGGAGAGGGTTAGGTCAGACTTGTGTCAGAGTTTGATTTAGATGTATTAAAGTAAGGAAATAAGGTTGATGGTAAGTTAAAGATGAAAGGTATGGAGAAGGGGGAGGGGAAGTGAAAAAATGAGAGAGTAAGTTTTCGTTTGATCAATCATGTTATGAGTTTCTGACACCCAGGCTCCATGGAACCTTAGAAATAAAAGTGTTCACACACTTAATAGGGCATGGAAAACCTGGACAGTTATGGAATTTTACGTTTGCATTTTCCAGGCCTTGAAAGTCATGGAAAAGGGTTATTTTGCCTCAGTGTTAAGTCATGGAAGGTCATGCAATTTTAAAATTTGATGAAGAAGAAAATTACTAAAGTCTAGTTACAATTAAGCCTTTAAAAATGGTTAAGTACATGATATGTTAGGCAAAGTCATGGAAAAAAGTCATGAAATTGAGCTATTTAATTGGCCCCATGTATACCATGCTTTTCTAGAAACTTTCGTCGCAAATTTCTTTACTGTACAAAATCTTGCCAGCTAGTAAATCCAGTATTTGATTCAATAGTGAAAAGTTAATCCCTTGGTAGCAAAGAGAAAGTGGAAAATATTACTAGAGGTAAATGGTGACCATTGTGGAAATTATAAGTTTTAAGCATTTTCTTTTTTTTTTGAGGCAGACTTGTAAAGCATCATAGGGAAAAAAAATCCATTGTCCTCATCTCTTTACCGATTCTTTTCCCTGTCATCAATAAGCATTGTTCTACCGATCAACTATTGAGGAAGGGCCAGTTCCCCTTTATGCCCCTTTGGCCGTTCGTGTGATTATTTACTGCATTGGGTAGTTGGTGGTAACTTATTAATTGGCGTGAATACACAACTCATCGTCACCTTTAAGCAATTTTTATTTGAACATATCTGCATATTTACATTCATTATATTTATTTAATTATTCATGTGCATATTCATTTGATTTTGCTCACTGCAGTCAAGGGCTCATGTTTTTTGCCTGAATCATCCAGAAAGTGTAACTTATCACTTTTTTACATGTTTCGTTTGGCATCAGTTGGCAAGAATCCAACGCGACGAATCTTTGGTTAAACCAAATGAGAGAAAGCTATTTGCTCATTTCATTCAGTTTAACTGTCAAGGTAATTACCAATGATGAAGATGTCATCATCATTTTCATATGTTTTTCTCTCTCTTTCTTGTTTTAGATTTTTCCTGAAATTTTTCCTCAAGTGCAACCAGAACTGTCTCAAAAATGCTGGTAACCCCAGGGATATGCGGAGATTTCAGGTAAGCAGTCCCAAAACGCCGGCAAAGGGAGATATCATCCCCCCACCTGCTTGTGTCAGTTACTTTTGTAAGTGGTGTCTGGAGGTTTGCAAAAACAGTTTAAAAAAAAAAAGTCAGACAAACAGAAACAATTGCAGGTTGGGGATTACTGGTTCCACGAAGGTGATTGGAATTGTATTAATTCAAAAGATGGTTGAATTTTTTTATTATCAATTAAAAGTGTGTTCTTTTTGTCACTTTTAGTTTTCTATGGAGATTTTATTAAGCTCAATTCTCCTCCTATGTATCTTTGTACAGGAGTTGATGTGTGCATAGACCTTCATCTAGCTTTTCAAAAAAACAAAATAAAATAATCTCTGGAGGGGGGGGAAGTCTGGGGGTAGAAGAGGTGGAAGATGAGGAGGAGGTAGGAAAGGAAGAATAGTACCTTTAGTGCAAATAAGATATGATACAAGCCTCAAAGCATAGTTTTAATTGAATTTGGGAAGTTTCCTAGGAAGCGTATATACAAATGCCACAGCTATACTTAACATATGGAAAAGAAACTATTAGGTAGGTAATGTTTTGACTTCACTATTGTGAATTGTACCACATGACAGACACACTAGTTTTTAACTTTGTTGTGGTTGTGGTCAGACTGGAAAAGTCATGCCAGCTAGGTGATAAGGATAAGGATAAGTTTTTGTGTATAAGCAACGTATTACATGCATTAGTGTGAATTACCGATAACCCACCCGTATCCCCCGCCGCCTTGTTTAAGTGGTCGTTGTTTACATAAATGATAATTGGGTTCATGCACAGGGGGATGTTGATCAAAGTGAAACCGTCTCAAACGTCATTTAAACCCGCAATCGTAAGTATATATTTTGGTGGTATATAATGTAAAATTCTAGAGAGGAAGATGATGATATGCCTTTTTTGAGTCGCTGACTGCAGGCGGATCTCATCTCACTTTGCTGGTTGGGCCAAATCCTCCTTCTGCATCCTCCGACGAAAAAAATAAAAAGAAGCTTCATCTCTGGATCTACATGATTGTGAACATTATTTCATACCAATGTGTGAGAACATTTTGAACAATTCGGTGACCAGATGGAGGGTGTGGGACCAGCTGAGCCGCAAGCGTATCTGAACGATAGGAAATAAAACACACAAGGAAAAACAGCTAGCAAAGCAGACAAATTGTCAAATTTTCTGTTGTGTTCGGAATTGCGTCACATTACATGGGCAATATGTGTACCTCTTCCTATGTATGGGACATTTGCAGTAATACTTCTATTCTCTCCTGGTTGAAACAGTTTGAAATAGAGTTCCTCAAGTCGTTGAGCCACACGCACCATCTCTCCTAGCTTTAATGCACTATATATTTACAACCACTTTAAAATTCAATGCTTTGCTGACATATACTGGAGATGTAGGACTGTTTACCCCCCCCTCAGAAGGATGAACTGCAAAATGCTTCGCACACAAAATATGACAGGATTTTGACCCGGAAAATCAAAACATCAATTAAAAATGCTTGTCGAAGAGGATATCTCAATTTTTATGGGGAAGTTAGTCATTGCTGTGAAGCTGTAATTTTCTAGGTCAAAGCCAATTACACCAGGGGAGATATTTTCTCATGGAGGTTTGCATTAATGTGCTTTGGGGGAGAGATGATTGAGGGACAAATTATTACAGGAGATGAAGAGGAACATTGAAAGTGTTTTACCACGAAATCATCTTTCCTGGGTGTTAATTTTAGAAAAGGATGTGTGAGGTGCAATCATCATTGTCATCACATAATAATCATCATCTTTGTCATATTGATGCCATCATCATCTTAACATTATCATCATAATAGTAATCATCATCATCATCATCTTGATCATCATCATCATCATCATCTCTATCATCATCGTCGCCATAATGGTCATTATCATCATTCCTTCCATTGTCACGCAGAGTCATTATTGATTTGTTGTCATCATGATCTTCTCATTATCCTTATCTTCATCATCATCGTCATCATCATCATCCTTACCATCATCATCATCCTTACCATCATCGTCCTCATCATCATCATCATCATCATCATCATCATCCCTATCATCATCCCTATCATCATCCCTATCATCATCCCTATCATCATCATCATCATCATCCCTATCATCATCATCATCATCATCCCTATCATCCCTATCATCATCATCATCATCATCATCATCATCATCATCATCATCATCATCATCCCTATCATCATCCCTATCATCATCCCTATCATCATCCCTATCATCATCCCTATCATCATCCCTATCATCATCATCATCATCATCATCCCTATCATCATCATCATCATCATCATCATCATCATCATCATCATCATCATCATCATCATCATCATCCCTATCATCATCATCCCTATCATCATCATCCCTATCATCATCATCATCATCATCCTTATCATCATCATCATCCTTATCATCATCATCATCATCATCATCATCATCATCATCATCATCATCATCATCATCATCCCTATCATCATCATCATCCCTATCATCATCATCATCCCTATCATCATCATCATCCTTATCATCATCATCATCCTTATTATCATCATCATCATCATCTTTGTCACTACCATATTGGTTGTTACAATCATCCCTACCATTATCATTCAGTGTTTTCTGTATTTCCAATGAGAAATAATGCTTTGTTTAAAGGGAAATAGGGCGTTTAGAATATACCAACATGGCATACAAAGAAAATAGCTTTAAACATTGCTAAACCATTCAGTCTCATCAATAATTATCTACAAAAGCTTCTTTTCCTCAAAAAATATGCATGCGATGAGTAACTTAAGATGCATCATTTGAATTTTGAAAAGTTTGGGTGAGCAAATTCTTGTTGAGCAACAAATAACTGAATTTCTATCTCTGGGAAACTTATTTTTTGAAAAGAAGGCTACTGTCCGTCCTTATTTTGAATACTCTTATCATTCTTTGTCCACAAACATTGGTTTTAAAAATATGGTTGTTATCTGTGAAACAAATGCCTTATTTCCCTTTAAAGTTAAATGTCACTTCACTTGCCCATGTCTTGCAAGTCCTTGTTGTTGTTGTTGTAGACATTCATAGCCTTGGTAGGCGTCATATGTGCTTACCAATATATTCCTACTCCATCAATTCGATTTTACAGGGAAATAGGGCGTTTAGAATACACAAGATAGCCAAGATCATACAAAGAAAGTAACTTTAATCATTGTTAAAGCATTCAGTCTCATCAATAAACATTTGAACAAGCTTCAGCTTCTTAAAAAATTATGTATGTGATGAGAGTGATGGAAGATGCATCATTTGAATTTGGAAAGTTACTTTGGTCGAGCAACAAATAACTGAATTTCTATCTGTTAGAAAAGTTTTTCCTTGAAAAAGGAGGCCACTCTTCTTTCTTATTTTGATGGTCTATTATTCTATGTCCTCAAAAATCAGTTTTAAAAGATTATTGTCTTTGTAAAATAAAGGTCTTATTTCCCTCTGATAAACAACACAATTTTGAAACGCATTTTTTCCCCCTCCACTTTCAGGTGGTCGTATCCACGACACCAAACGTCGACGGCCACGTATTGGCAATGTCAGATAACATGTTCGTCCACAATAACTCAAAACACGGTAGAAGGGCAAGGAGACTGGACCCTTCGGAAGGAGGTAAGATGACAAAAATAAAAAGTATATCAGTCAGTTTGCACATTGGAACCAAAAAAAAAGAAGCACATTTCACACTTTCTGGAGAAAAGATATTGAAATGCTGAGAAAAAAAGTTTTTTTTTGGAAAAAGAAAAGAAAGGAGACTAGATATGTTTCTCCCACATAGTATGGTATTATCAGCTTTTCAATTGGTTAACATATATGAAGAAAAGGTCTGGGGAAAGTGGCTGGGAGGGTTTAAACTTTTTGCTGTCCTGGTGAAGATTCAACGTAGGTCCCTTTCTATCATGATGACGGGCAATTCCAATGTTACTCTTTAGTTGAAGTGTTGAGTGGGGCCTATCCTTTTGAACTCCAAAACAGGATGTATTTATAAGGTAGGATTATTCATCAAAATTTATGTCACAACCTCATGTCTATGGTAAAATTGTCAATACAGAACAGATACATTGCTATCCTCTTGTGGTACATTCCAGTGCAAACAGAGTTGCCTGGCTAGTGTAATGGCATATATAAAGCATGTAGCATTTGAAAACATGGCTCTAGCCATTAACAGGTTCAATTTTCATGGTATGCTCATAGCATGCGTAGAAATGTTGTTTCCCTACTTTGTACTTCCTAGTAAACAGCTCTATTACTTACATTTTCTCAGAAAGTGAAGTTTTTTTTTCCTTTCATTTTGAAATCTCTGCTTTGTTTTTAGCCACTCCTTGCATCAAAGCCATCAGTCCCAGTGAAGGCTGGACGACAGGGGGCGCCACGGTCATCATTGTAGGGGATAATTTCTTTGACGGTTTACAAGTAGTGTTTGGAAGTATGATAGTATGGAGTGAGGTAAGTGCAAAGAAGCCATTTGGGTCTTTGGATTGAAAAGATTCTTTTTTGAAAGTGACAGTTTGGCTGGGGACCCCCCCAGCAGTGGTTTTTGGGGGACATGAGAGAAAGGGAACTTTGGGGAGATGATTTTCAGCAATCTGGACGGTATATTTGTATCCAAAAATTATATTCAATCAGTTTGGTGGCGCTATGCTAAGATAGTCTTCCTACAATAATGGGTGCGCTAAGATAGTCTTCCTACAAGAATGGGTGTCAGTTGAGCCTTGGCCACACATGAAGCATGCACCTATACTGCCACTGAATTTATTCAAGAATTGTTGAAGTATGTTAAGGTATTAATCGGAGTGAACTTGGTAATGTAGTTTATGATTGGAATATAAGATAAAATATTGATAATTGATCATACATCTGCAAGTGGGCATTTGGAATTATCATTTTATCAGCTATCATTGTGATTATGGTATATCTACAAACTAGTGTTCAAAGGTATAACGTGTTTCCGATATGGCACAACAGATACAGGAAGTGTTTTGTTGAACATTTTTGAATGAGTTACAATCATACTGAATATGTACAATGAATAATTGCCCTTCAAACCTCCATACGACCTGTCCTCAAGTTCAGTCGTTTTTCAGTAGCCCCCACACAGTTTTCCCCTTCACTTAATCATGACTCTGCAGTCGTTACAGATCTGGTCAACTGTATGGTCAGTCAATTTTTCAGAGGAAAATGAAATCCTTCCTTCAGCTTCTTTCTTGACATATGGGGGCGTGACCAGTCTAGCCTGATAAATTGCTAAAACTTGCAGTTGATCTTTTATGATGTCATAATTACATTTGTTCTCATGTTCACAGCTGATAACATCTCATGCGATACGAGTCCAAACGCCACCTCGCCACATTCCCGGTGTTGTCGAAGTCACCTTATCGTACAAGTCCAAACAGTTCTGTAAGGGTGCTCCCGGCCGGTTTGTGTATGTCTCTCTCACAGAACCCACCATCGACTACGGTTTCCAGAGGTTGAGCAAACTTGTCCCACGTCATCCTGGAGATCCGGAAAGGTTACCTAAGGTTGGTCTTCTTAATGTATCTTATATGACCTTAGAAGGTGGGTCACTTTTTTAGCATTTTACATATCCAAAGTGGGTTTGTTTTCCATGTCGTATGGCTTTATGGTGGGTTTTTGCCCTATGTATTATCACGCATTGTCTGCCCTCATTTTCAGATAGTGCAAATGAATTTGGGTTCTCTTCCGAAAGTGGAACTTGTCGGTCAGTGTCTTTGTTGCTGATGTGTATTTTACCCCCCTACTTGTCCTTAAGTTTTATGTGGGTCTTCCCATGCCTCAACTGCCATTACCACTGGTTTCCTGCGGGTGTTCACGTATGTCATAAGATTAAAAATGGCAGGTACAGTAATGGTGGAAGTGTCTCTGAAATGTTTTTGTTTCAATGAAGTTGTTAACATTATTCTGTCATTCATCATACTAAAACAGAAACCATCAAGATGCCCTTCATCTCTTTGTCCTGGTCTTCTAAATCCTCTCCGGTCCTAGCAAATTTTCCTTCCATTTTTCCGGTTTCTCAGGAAATAATTTTGAAGCGAGCAGCGGACCTCGCCGAAGCACTTTACAGTATGCCAAGGAATCAGTTACCCATCGCGCCTCCCAGGTCACCAGCACTAAATAATTCACCAGGGTCAGGAAGTCTCGTGCCCATGAACTCGTTTGGCAGTCAAATATCGGTTCACGGTGACCACGACGGAAGCAGCGAACAACAGTCAGGTACGTTTGGGGAGCCTGCCTCGCACCGGCGTGAACCATGTCGAAAAGAAAAAAATATGAAAAATATTACCTCTGGTGGAAAGAGGACCTGGGATGGAGATCTGGCCAGAACAACCTGATTCCAGAAAAGAGGGACCATTTGATCAATCCAGCCATGCATCAATTGTTTCTTGTTGTATCGGCAATTGTTGGCATACCTTGATGATAAGAAAATAAGAAGGAAATGCAAGATTTTTCTGCTAGAGTGCTTTGTTATTTGTAAAAAAAGAACAAAATATATTTTCAAAAATAACATGGAAAATATCCCTTTTTGGTACAAACTTATTTCCTTTCTTTTTGATGGTGAAGTAACTTGGATGTGAAGATACAGCCTTATATTGATGCCTTGTATTTGCATGTCTGCATATATGCAGTAGTGCTATGCAGAGTGATATGAGAATTAATGCACCAGCAGGGAGGAACGGATGCACGCCGATCATCCTCTCACATAACATTGATGCATCCATCTTTCAGATCAAAGTGGTCTTCATCTTTCTTTGAATGGTCTGTCTTCTTCATCCTTAGGTTTCTCCAGGGTTCAACCTGGGAGTACGCTCTCCCCGAGGGGGTACACCTCGGGGTTGTCGTCGCACAGCAGCAGCGGCAGTCCTACTGCATACTCCAGCAGTTCAGCCTTAAATGGCTACGGACCGGGGATGACCAACGTCGGGGTTCCTTCATCCCCGAGTATCTTCAATGGTGCTACCAGTAAGTGTCTCTCATCTCGTTCTTTAGAGTTAAATGACAGGCGACGGGTTAAGTTGCTCGACGATGTAGGTAGCATGTTAGTTGTTGACTATACTTAGCTAAGCATCTTTTTTATCATACATTTAATCATCTTTTTCAACAAAAATACCCAAATTTTGAAGGGAGGAATCTTTTAAGCTGGCAGTTCTCATTTTTGTAAAAGGTAAGGTAGCAAAGGGTATATCAGGGACGAGAAAGGATCATGAGGGTCCATAGTGTATCTATTATAAATTTCAAATATAAGTAAGAAAATTGTATCCTAAGCGTAAGTTTCATTATCAAGGTTATTATCAGACAATTCGGTCATTGTCAACCAGATGGGTTTTTGGTCACTATGGCATGCTGACACTTTGTGGATGCCACACATACCTTCATTAGCAATGCAATCTCTTCTCCACATTTGTTGCAACTCTTCACTTTTTTGTCATTATGTTAAGCCTCTAACAGCATGCCTCCCCCCTTTTGTTTGTGTTTTTTTTCTTCGTCGTGAGAAGTGGATTTCTTGCCCCCCACACCCAACCGATTGAAGGGGTTACCGTTTGCCTCTTGAAAACCAACTGTAGGCCAGAAAACCTAGTAATGGCACAGAAAATCCTGTGAAGCACTCTAAACTTTACAGCAAAAGTGAAACTAGAGTTGTAAGGTCATGTACACTGACTTCATTGCAGTCCCTTGGTAATAAATAACATGAAGAGAAAGAGGCCCAGAAATTGATTTGGGTTGTCATCTTTTTTTTTTTTTTTGCTTTTCAATATTTTTGTTATGGGGGGAATGGACTGTGAATTGCATTTTGGGTTGGATTTGTGGTAATTAGCACTGATGGATGACTGTGAAAGTCTTCCTACTTAATTGCCAAACCTACGAGGTGAACGCCAAGCACTTGTGAGGAGATTTTACAGGACTGTGAGAACAATAGGATATGAAAGCCAATATACCACTGCAAATCAAAAGGGTATCAATCCTTTACTTATTCCTCAGGTGCTTTTGTCATATTTATGTAACCTCATGGATTACTAATTTGTGTACCTTAGTTGCAGAATGCTTAACTGAAGCTATGTGCAAGAGTGACGCAGGAACAAAAGTTTCACCTAGATCATGAAAAAAATTGTGAAAAAAGAAAAAAAAATTGATCAGTTTCCAGTATGTTTGTTTTCTTTGAGACTCATAGAAGGATCCATAGTTTCTCACACATGTTTAGTGTGTAGGAATTCACAAAGTTAGTAAAGCATTCCTATAATCTTTTGGAGTAATGAATGTGAACACAATATGCAGTTAAACCTGTACGAATTTGAATTTCACATTGGACCAGCTATTCCTTTAATTTTATGCTGGCAGTTACTTGTTTTGTTGTTTCGATTTTCCTTGGTCCCCTTAACCTATTTCAGTTTTTTTTCTTTTTAAATCCTTCGTGTGTGTTTTGTACCTGTACCCTGCAAACCCAAGTGAAGTAAACTGAACCCAAGGTTTTTTTTATCTTTTGGTCATTCATTAATGCCTGTAAAACTTTCTTTAAAAAAAAAAGAAGAAAAAGCGAAAAAGCTAAGAAAAAAAAGAACTAGTAGAAACTTTGAGAATGATCCAACCAATAGCGGGCTATGTATTTAAAGGCTTTAAGGGCTAGCTGGTCTAGTTTGATTGTGTACATGTGTCATATCCTGTATAATTGACCATATATGTTTATGCCAAATCAGCTAGATCTGCCAACCCACATGCATATCTTTGTCATGACATATGTTAATTCCAAAAAATCTGAGCGGGAAGTATTTCGTTAATTCTCAGGGAATTCATCAAGGTTTCCAAGCTATGAATCCCTCAGTCACTGTTGGGGATGGATGTGAAAAAGGCGGACATTCTTCCACCCTTTGCCTTTAATTTGAAGAAAAGTTATAGGGAAGGTGAGTGTAGGACCTAAAGGTCGGGTGGTTCATTCCACTGAGTGGTGGCGCTCTGTTCTCATTTGTCTGACTGATTGATGTTTTGAAGTGAATTTTCTCTCCTAACATCTCTTTCTTTGCACCTAATTGTGTTGTCTGATATTGGGGTAGGAAAGGGGAGAGGGGTGGAAGGGGAGGAGAGGGTCCACATCGGGAGGTTTTTGCTGTGAGGGAGGGCTCATGCTAATAAAACGTTACTCACAATACCTCACAATTGCCTGTTAATATCCCTCATTATTTTGAATCAATACTTTTGTGAAATATTTTACACCATCCTCAGTTTCAATAATGAAAGAAGCTAGGACAATAATTGAAAGCCAGTACCTCTATTATTATTTTTTTCCCTGTACACATTTTTATCGATTTCTGCCACTCCCAACCTTGCTCCAGAACCCCCTCCTCAAGAGCCCTTGTGGAGTTTGCTCTAATTCCCCTTAGAGACTATGTTAAGTGCTTGTTTCCCCCCAAATTAGTTGCTTGGAGGTTCTTTAAGGGGGGTATAGTGATGGATGTATTAGTAACTATATTAAGATTTATTGATTTTGTTTTGGTATGTTGGAGCAGACCAGTTTGAGACTAAGATAGAATCGAATGCTTGTGTAAATATGCCATAACTCCTCGATTGACTTTACAGCATAATGATTAAGTACACGGTTTTAATATTAGCATATGACGTCTACCCAGCCTATTGAAGTTTCGCAGTTTGCTGTCGAATACAAAAGATAGTTAAATATCAAGGTGTTGGGGGAGGAGGGGGGGGGGAATGGTCCAAATGAACAGGCATGTTATTAAGGTGAAAAATATGTGAGTTAATAGAAAGAGAAGAAAGATTATCAAGTTAATGAATTACAATTTTTATTACTGATCAGATTTTTATCAGTTTTTATCAAAACCAAATAGAAGAAAAGATCCTTCTACATCAACAATTGTTTGCTTTTCCAGTTTCACATCACTTCCATTCACTGACTTTGTAACATCAGAAAACTTCGACAGAATGCTGTCACCTTGCTTTAATTTACACTTTTTCCTGTTGGGACTGTCTTTGCTTCATGTTTTGATTGTTTTCTCATTTGATCCTTATGAGAAAAATTAAAAATTAAAAAAAAAACAATATGAACATTCATTGGTTTGCCTACATGCGGATCAGATCTGCGATACGCGTGTACTCTCTGGAATGTTCGACCCACCGTCATGTTTCTGGACATTACAAGATTTTTTCACCTGAATGATGATGATGATGATGATGCGAAATTAAGCATTGGAACACCCCTGTGAGCAACTAACTGCTTGTTTGGTGCTATATAGTCACATATTAATTATCCATTCATCCCTTTTGTTTTTATTTCTTTTCTTTCTTGCACTATATATAATGAGCACTATATATATAATGAGCATCTATTATGTTAAAATATATGTTCAACATATCAACCAACTTTTGTTAAGTTAGTGCTGGTAATTTTCTGGTGGGGAAGGGGGTGGTCAGGGAGGAGGGGAGGGATGGTGATGAGAGAGGGGATGGTGATTGGCAGGGGAAAGGGTGTGATGGGGAGATTTTAGGGGTGGAGTAGGGGTGTCACCCTCATCTCTTGAGTCTGAGGCAGTGAGCCTAATTGACTTTAAGGTGTAACCTTTTAACCTACCCATCATGCTTATTTGGCCTCGGGTCAGAATACTTTGTTTTGTTAAGTAATATTATAAATTCAGGAAAAACACTACTAATATTCAACTTATAGTTCTGTTTTGATTTCATTGTCCTTTTCTTTTCACATCAATAATAATTAGATTTGGCAAGGTCATCTACAAAATGTTACATTGCAGAGAGCTAATTATCAAAGAAAATACGGGTATGTGTAAATCTGTGATCCTGCATGCAGGTTCAACTGAATGAATCAAATAGTTGTGACTGTGAAGTAAAAAGAGAATTGTTTAGTAACAACTTAAAATCAATGTGTATTTCTTTAGTGGCCTCATCTTTAAATATCCTTTAAGATAGTAAATGAAGAGTGAACATGGCCACATTTCCATAAACAGGACTATTTGTTAAAATCTTTCAGCAAACACTGAGGTACAGTACTTAAATCCTGTAGTCTAAAACTGCCATTATTTCGTAGTGTGTTAAAAATTACTTAACAGATGGTCTTCAGTTGCAGAAAACATCCTCAACCACACACTTGTAACAAGATTTCTTGTTCAATTACTGACCGAAAACAAAAAAAAAGGAAAAGTTTAAGGTCACTTGAGCATGTCATAATGTTGTTTAGAAGAATGTTTTATGTTGCAGTTTGTCAGGTACAGGAGAGAAAGACAAGTAGCTAGGTTAAGAAATATTTAGACTTCATTCCTTCTGCTAATAGCACGACATGCAAATCAGAGTCAAACAATGTGGTAACATGATGGCAGGGGAAGGGGTGTCAAGCGGTAGAACATGATAGCTTCATGCTAGATCGATGGCAAAATGACTAAAACGCATATTGCTTGACCAGTATTCGCTCAAAAATGGTGATATTTCATGCCAGAGTTGGGTTCTTTAATGAGGTCTCAGACCTCCCCCCAAAAAAAGTAATTAAAAATAAATGATAATACTGTCTTATTTTTTTTATTTTGTGTCATTGCAGGGAATGCCATGATGTCACCTCCTTCGTTCTGTGGTGTTGGGGGTCCTTTTGCCCTTCCCACTTGCAGCTCTGCCGCGTACAGCAGCCACATCGACAGTCCGGGGAAATGAAACCGGCAGCGGTCCCTCCCCAAGACAGTCGCCAAGGACCCAGCGTGACTCCCAACAGGTAGTAAACATACACCGGAAAATTGGTGGAAGTTTACGACGAACGGCAGTACAGAGCAGATAAGGAAAAAAGAAAGGGCGTGGTGAGGGGAACCACGGTCTAGTGCAAGTTTTGAAATCAAAAAGACAATGAAACTGTGATTTCTTTGATTTTAATGGCAAAAAAATGGTGATGTCAAGAGGCTGGATCAACAACAGAGAAGGGAAAAGAAAAGACATTTGGTGTTTTCCTGATGGATGAAACGCTTGATCTAAGAGCTATTTCTGTTGGTAAAATCTGAGAAACTGGGAAGAAAGCAATGTAGGTAAACCTTTATGAATGTCGGAAGGAATGCACAAAGAAAAAAATCCAAAGTATCAGATGATCGGTGGACTTGGAGTCTCAAAAATATGGCGAGGAGGAAAACGTTTGTGATGCTTTTTAACGAATCTCCCACCTATAAATTTGAAAGAGGGCCTGGTCAAATTTGATTGACACGCATAATTTTTTTGTATTAACAGATATGTTTATTGATATTTCTTCTTTTTTCTACTGTTTCCTTGAACAATGAGGATCACAAAGTGACATGTATGTTTATTGTTATTTCATCTTTGTAACGTGTCGGGGAACCGTCGGTCATTAAATCCGTGGGAGCTGGAGCTGGGGGACCTCTTCCTAGATTTGAGACAGGAGAGATGTTGGTTCGAATACCAGGGGAGGGTGATGGATCTAATTTTTTTTTTTTTTTGCTGGTTATCCTGTTCAGTGTCTCCATCTTTTGTTTAATTAATACAGGGCACTCTCTGATAGAATATTTTATGCACTTCACAGTAGAATTTAGAGCTTAGATTGTCCTGGGAGCGTCATTGTCGATAGACATTTCTGTTACTGGGGTTTGCAATGTTTAATTGTTAATACAAACATGTAAGGAAGGTGAAAGGAGTTAATCCACAATTGCCATTGTAAAGCTGGAACCCTTTCAAGGGGAAAATTTTGTTTTGTCAAAGGGATCTGGTTTACACCCTTTACTTTCCTCAGCTGTTGTAGTGATGAACTGCCTTAATTTATAAGCAAACAGGCCTGCACTTGTCCATTTCAAGTCCCTCCTCCATGCAGTGGTGACTTGAAAGTCTCCACATGCTTGCCCGCCTGCCCCCCTCCAAGATGTCTTCTTGAAATCAGCCAGGAAGAATCTGAAATATTTAGGAAACTACATGCCAGAATTTCATGACCGCAAACTTGAAATGATGACTACTTTTTGTTTCACTTCTAAATAAAAGGCAGTTAATTTACATAATGGAACCTACACATGATGGATTCGTCTGTATACTTACACTTGTTAAGAGATTTTTTTTCCATCCTGAAAATTCATACAAAAAAAATAAAAGAAGCATATATGTGACTTCAGGTCAAATTTACAAACAGGAATGTATTATATTTAACTTTCACTGAAGCTGAAAACAGCAACCTGAAGTCACAATTTAAGAAATAATTCACCCTTTCGGTGTTCCCGAATTTCAGCATTTCTCAGAAAACTTTTTGTACTTACAGATGTGATCTGTCACGGGATAGTTAAAGGTCCTGTGGCTAAACTTTGTCCAACACTGCGTACTCCTTCTTTGAGTGTCAGGCTTTGTACGAACTCCCTCTCCCTCCCCCTCCCTGTGAAGTACAGCATGCCTTTAATGTGGTGATAATGCCAAGTTTTCTACTTAAGGGTGTCGTACCACATGCAAGTAAGTTGTTTCAGATGGAAGTGGAACAACTTTCCTGCGATTTCTCTCTGTGTCTATGATTGGAGTAGGGATTATCACTCTAAAACGTCCAAGAGAAGTTTTTTTCCCCGCTGTGCTTTGAGAAGATACTTTTGATTTTTAGCAAAGAAGAACGACCGCAAACATTTGTTCAAGTAGGGCAAAGAATGAAATTTAAGATATCATTGTAGGTGGTGCTGACAAATTTTCTACCTCTCTGTGTTTCAAGTTAGCGTTCCTGAGTCTTGTTTGCATGTAAAGTGAAACTTCACTACGAGGTACTCCTCCTTGTTCTACTTCACTCCATTGCATCTTTGCATGGAGCAAAGTAATTGATAAGCAAAAAAAACTTTCCCACTCCTTGCAAGGGTGGCATTGTTATCTAAACAAAAATTTTGTAGGAGAATATGAGATTGAATTTCTTGGGAATAGGAAGCAAGCTTCTTTTTCTTTTTGTTTTTTTTTTTGTCAAACACCCAGATGCATGCACGCAGGTCCATCACTGGGTAAAAAAGACAGCGACAGCACTCCCGTTTGTTATTATTTGACCAACAACAAACGTCCTACAAAACAAGGAAAAGGAGAAAGAAAGGAAAACAAGTGACCACTTTGCCCCTCGTATCCTCACAGTGACAATTACCCAGTTTGAGGATCCAGGCATGTGTTATTTCCCACATGGCTGCCTTTCCAGTCAGCCTTAATTACACATCGGAGTCGCTCCCGAGGAATTGGCTTCTTGGAGTGTCCAATTTCATTTTCCCCCTAGACATAATCTCTCTTGGGGTATGACTCAGTTTGGAAACATGAAATGAACTCTCCTGAAGTTTTACTTTTCTTATCCTTCCATTTTTAATCCTCGTAGTTTGTCTCTTATTTGTTCTTCTTTCAGCGTCCTGTCCTCTGGTTAACTGTATTTTTTTTTTTTTTCAAAGCATGGCTTAACTGGGTTGACTGCACAGCCGTATTCACTTTCCATGATATATGTGGATGCGGAGGGTCGGTGATGCTCAGAGGTAGCTAGTCGAACAAATGTATTTGAGGTTCAGTCACGACTGCAAGGAAACATGTGGCATTTGGATAACTTGTGGGAATTCTACTGGGCCAATTGATGACAACAATATTTAGGTTAACAGTTTCAAAGTTTTTCCCAGAGTTTGCACGTGTTAATGCAGACTCCTAAGTATCACTAACTTGGTAGACCTTAAAGTCTATCGAGGGTCGAAACACTTTTTCCATTATCTAAGATACTTCAGTTTCACAGGAAAGGACTAAAGAATGTTATACTGTCTAGGAATGATCTCAGTAAGCCTGCATGATTTTTTTTTCCCCTCAAAATTTTTCAGAACATGTATTAGTGAATGGGAATCATTCATTTGCCGCTTACTAACCAAGGTAACATATTTAGTGTATTTTAGTGCACCCTTCTCTGCTTTCATTTCCTTCTGCAAGGGGCAGTACCATGCCTCAGAATACTAATTTGAATTTGAAGGGGAACTGGAAGTGGACAATCGAGATTTACTGGGTGCACATGGCACGCAGAGTGCTATTTTGGGTCAGGAGGGAGGGAAGGAATCGGCATCAGGGATTCGTGTTGGCAGAAAACATTTGAGTCTTTAAAGGGGGTTGTGGGGGGGGGGGGGGTGGCAGAATGGAGGATGAGGTAGAGGCAAAACTCTTGTTATCCATACAGTTGCTACTGGTCTACTTTGCTTTCCTCTTACTTGTAGTTCAGCCTAATTGAGTTAAAGGATGAAGAAAGGATCATTGAAAAGATACAAGATGCAGGAGAATCGATTCAAAATCTGTCCAGAATTTTCTAGCTCAGGTAAACTGTAAGCGTTCAAATGTTTGTGTATCGTATGGGATGATTTGGTTGATGTTATGTCATTACACGCACACATTCAGTACGAATTTGAAGAGCTCTTTTTACATCTCGTTCACTTGGTGTTTGTCAGCTCTTTTTAACTGTTAGATAAATAGGCAGTATTATTAATTCTGTATTCACTAAATATTCAAGAATTTTGTTTTTAAGAGTTTTATGACATATTTTTACCTTTTAGAAAAAGTCTGTATGTTGTTGTCAGCTTGGGGGTGGGTGCGTGGGGGGTGGATTTGTGGTGCGAGGACCTTCAGTGAGGGATCCCGAGTTTCCAACAAAAAGGTATCAACCAGTCATGGTTGGGTGAATACTGGTGGTTGTCAGCCATGTTTAAGTTCTATCATTATCTGTGAAAGGATACCACAAGTGAAGAGAAAATTCAGTGGTCTTAATCTCAGCTGCTTTTGTTACATGAGTAACAGTTTGAAATGATAAAATAGTAAATCAAGATGCACAAAGTTGAAATTTTGGTACCACCAAGTCATTTTCAGAAAATAAAATGCAGTTTGCTCATTTTGCAGTGGTTGGAGGCCAGGGAATTCTATCCATACAGTCATGATCTGTTAATAATCATGCTGGTGCTATGTCTGACAAATATGTTATAAATGTTGTAGTTTACACGAGTTCTTTGGAAAATACTGCATTTAACTAGTTACAAACCCCTCTTGTGAGATAAGTCAGCGGGTTTCTATGAGACAATCAGTGGTGATACTTGGTTTGCAAAACATTCACTGACATGGGATATGCAAATTCAGTCAGTAGCACAGGGTAGGCTATACAAGTTTGATGAAAACCAATTATTTGCTGAAGTAATGTTTGACAAAGACAGCAATATATGTGACATGTGTAGGCTATGTTTTGGACATAGTGGGATTCTTCCACAGAGGTCAGGTGCTCGTTTCAACGTGCAGTGCTAAATTTCGATCTTGCCAACCACTTTATTACTGGTACCATCTCTACACAATTTAAGGTAATTTATTGAAAATCCTCCTTTTTAGAAGAAGAAAAAAAAAGAAGGTTCATGGTGTTTTGGCTGTATTTATGATAAATATATATTAATACCATTGTATATATTTCTATGAGTACTTTAAAATCAGTTGCAAACATTTTGTTCAGATGTACATCAAGATTTCTTTTTTTTTTGTTCCTTCTTGTTTTTGTCTCTGGACTTGAGTCTGGGTAGATCTTATCTGGTTGTTTCACTATGGTCCACTTTTTTTTTCCACATTTTTTTTTCTTATTAACTGCATGTTAAGTGATATTTGTCCACCCAAACAAAAAGAGTAGCTGTTTCTTCAAGTGTTTATCTATTTAAAAACAAAATTTGTTTTTCATTTTTTATTAAGTATAACTTACATGAACCATGTTGTGAAGTCCAAGTATAAAAAAAAGGAGAAAAAAATGTGATACGATGTATTTTGTGTTCTTTGGGACCGACTTCAAAATATTCAATGCAAGTTAAATACTCAAAATGTCTTAAATCAAATGGAGGCTTTGACATGAAGAAAAATAACCCATTTCAATACTGCAACAGCGACAAAAAAAATTACCCTTGAGAATTTTTTGCAACTTGCCATTTTTCATGCAGAAGTTTCCCCATTTTTCCTAGTTTCTAAGGTAGTTTACTTTTCAGAGAAGCAAAAAAGTAGGTTTCAAAAAGTGACTGACCCTTTTGAAAGTTGTGAAAAAGTGCAGAAGCCTCTTCAAAAAAGTTCCCAAGCCCGTCATTTACGTAGGATCGTGATCGATCGATTTTACAAAACGTCGTAGAGGCATCGCCCCCTTCCACGGTATACCGAAGTACTCCCTGAACGGTTTACTAATGAAACTTTTCTCCTGATTACCCAATTTTAACACTAAGCCTCAGATGCAAGGTTTACAGAAGTGGCCATGGGCCACTGAAGTCTAGACAAAAGTGACTCTCCATATGTGACTTCCTTTAATTTCGTATTCCATCCTGGGGGCCCCCTACTGCCCCCTTAAAAATAATGAAACACACAAAATTAATACAATATGCAGCCAGGCACAACAACATTTTGAATTTTCTTTTTTACCATTTTGTATTTTGTGAAATAAAGCATACAAAAAGTGGTTTTGCACAACAAAATAAATTTGTACAAGAAGCATTTTATGTGGAAATTGGCATGCAATGACCGAGCGTTGAGTGAGCCAAGTTCATTGAAGGCTCTCTTATCAACAGAAAAACACAGTTACTCTTACCAGACAAGCTATAACAAGGTGGTGTGTGACGGGAGCAGATGCTATGACGACACAGACGTGACTTGTCTGGAGATATTTTGTCAGCAGTACTTGAAAAGAAAAATGTTGTGAGAGTGACCACAAAAGGTATTGTTTTGCTGAAGGCAAAAATCTTAATGCCTTTGAAATTCCTCTGAGGGAGAGCTGACTTTTTGTCCTAAATCTCGCAAACATGTTCTGCATACCTGTTTGTTTGATATTCAATACTTCTCATGATAAAAAACGCAGCACGGCACCGTACACGTTGCTAGAGAAATGGCCAACTTTGAGAAAACATTCCGGGAAAGATTTGTAAATCCACACCGAATCAAATTTGAGAGATACAAGCAAGACCAGCTGGACCCATTTTCGATGATTTCTCGCGTGGGAGATGCACATCATCCAGGAAGCTCATCACTGCTACACGATGTTTCGAGGGCGTACCCATACACACCCTCGCCTCCCCTTAACAATTGAGAGTAATGGTTGCATACATATGATGATACCCAAGACACTTCTACTACTACGAGGGGCAACTTCTTGCTGTTGGAAAGTAAAGCGGAATTAGTTCTGCTGTTTAGATCAGCAAAGCAGCGCCTTCCTCTCGCAAACGCTGGAACCGAACTTGGCAGACTTTCGACACCCGGAGACAAGTTTCGCCGATAATTGGGAGCCTTCAAATTCTGGGCTTTATTTCTTTTCATCTTTCAGAATCTGAAGAGTAAGATTTGTCAAGAGAATCCTACATTAACTTTCGAACTTTTCACCGTCTCCATTCAATTAAGCAAATTCCACTTTGATGCACCTTACTCGTTTGCGAGATGAAACTGTTTCACGACAGTTTTCTACGCAACAAAGGAGAGCAGCAGGAGAGTTGACTAAATTTGCTCCTTTTGCGTCTTCCACAGCAGACTTTGTCGAACATATTTTGATTTAATTTCAACCCACAGAACAATCAAAGAAGGAAGATTTTCTTAAAAAGTTTAATTTTTTGGGGGGCATAAAGAAGAGATCAGGCAGGTTAAACTGATTACTATTTTCACCTGCAAATTATACTTTGGCTTTTTCTCTTGCCTCTCCTTTCTCCCATGCATATCAAAACAGAATCCCTTTTGGAAACTGTGGCTTATGACTTGGGCAAGAGACAGGCTAGTGAAGACTGCTGGCTTAATTTCTTGTTGCTGGAAAGATAATTTCAGACTGTAACATGATTTCACCCTCCACACTTAATTTGCAGCCAACCAAATCGAGGGAGAATTAATGCCGCGAGGGCTTTCTACGAAGATCAACCATGCGAGACTTCCATTTTAGTGGCTTTTTCTTTCAACCTCACACAAACACGAGAGAGCTAATCTTCACAGTTGTTGGTACCCATGGGCGTGATGATCAAATTGTTGGTGCCTCTTTTGATATCATCCCTGAACACAAGCCAGGTAAAAAAAACAATCGCCCTGTGGCGAACCAAAATCGCCTCCAAACATCGTGCAAATAGACGACATTGTTTTCTTTAAACATTACTTGCTCTGTTTTCCTAATTTCTACTTTTTTTTTGTTTTCCCTCTTTGTTTTCCCGATTTGCTCATGCAGATCGTGCAGAACGATATCCGTTACCAATAGCGACCAAAAAGCTGTAAGAAAGGTAAAGGAATAATATATCGCCAGATAAGGAGGGCTATGGATGTTTGCTCATATCGTGTAACTGATAACACAGTTATCGTTTACAGATGAAAGTCAAACCACATTTTTCCAACTTCAAAACAAACTTGCGATCATTTCTGCACAAAGATTTCGACATCCTGTCGGTTAGAGCCTCCTCAACTTTTGCTGATGTACAAATTGCTACAGCATGATGTAGGTGGATAATGCAGAGAGTAAATACCTTATAGACGGTAAAATAATACATTGAGGTAGTAAAACATATGCCAATTACAGAGATCAAAGTAATATAAAAGAAAGCAGTAAATGGTTAAGTTCCAATTTTTTGTCTAATGGAGTGGGGGGGGGGGAGAGCTTTTCAGGACAAAAATGGGTCACACAGCCCTAAATAACTCCAGCACTTGAGGCATAGGAAGCTACAGACAAACTTGCAACGGGTTTCATTTTGGCATTGGGGCACTAGGTGAGGGTTTTGGTGAGCCAACATTTCACCGCCAGTGAGTTTCAGCAACGGCAATTGCAACATCCTGGTACAGGGCATCAAAGGACGGTTGGAACTGTTCTCAACGATCTAAACGATAAATTTCTTCAATAAACACTGAGAGATTTTGATTCAAGAGTTGAACAAAAATGACTTTTTCTTGTAAAGGTATAGTTTTGCCATATGGCCTCCAAAAATGGGGGTAAATCATGAAATGGGTGACCTTGTTCTCTGTGGTTTATCAAGTTTACTCAGCACACTCACACTGACTGTACATCAACGTCAGTTGAAATCCAGCATGCTTCATAATAAAGGTGCAAGAGGACTGTGACCTTTGCCCCTGGGATTGACATGTACCACCTTGCCTTACTGTTGTCCATGTCATAGCGTACCCTTCCCATCACACCTGAACCAACTACGTTCCTGTTACATTCAGAGGCACAGTGCTTTATGACAAGTATATCAACATTTTATGGCAGGCTGATGGGACATAAATATTTGCAATATCAGTTTTCTGTCAAAAAGTAATGGTAACGTTGTGACAATTACTGCATGTCTTGGTTAAAGCTGGAATAATGAGTTGTACTGTAAATTGCCTGGTCATCTGCCTTTGTTCTTTGTCAGTGTTTCAGGGAAGAGAAAGTAGGGTAAAAAGATTACCTGTCATAAAATCTAAAGAGAACTTCACATTCATCTTCAAGATATTTGAATATGAAAATTGTCTCATCAGTTCTGTTGGCCATACAAAGTCCAGACTCTCTAGGAAAGCAAGGCAGTCAATCACTGTTACTTGAAATCAAACAGACCAATGGGAATGGACATGATTATTCATTTATGCAAAAATGGGTCTTAAAAAATGTTTTTTTTTGTAGTGACTGTGACATATTCTGCAGAATTTGACTTTCACTGACAAATTTTCAACTCATTTTCCAGCTTAACACATTCTGCAGTAAAAATTTCCGAAAACTGACAGCATGCAGTTTTTTTAGAGACTATCGACTAACTTCAGCGATACAAAATTTGCCAATACACTTTCCTGTAATATGAGGGTACAAAGTACAGTTTTTTTCACCACGTGCTCTCATGCATCTCTTCGAACCATTTATTCTTCGTGAAAGTCACCTCAGGAGGAGACGGACGGGGAGAGCACTTGAGCAGAGATGAAGATCAAATGTGCGCTGTGTTGCCTCGGCATCAACTGCACAGGTCTCCGGCAAATGCAAGCTGCCTCCTGCATAGGCAAGGCAGAGCAATTCCAACTACCCTCCTTGACTGCTCCACTGAGCAAAAATCAAAATGGGACACAAAACAGCAATGATTTACCAGCCATACCTCAACTGCTACACGACACATCTAAAAGGTTTACAGGCTCAATGACACAGAGGAACACATACACACACCGACAGACCTAGCCTCTAGGGAAAACTACATGGGTCTACCCCTACCCCTCCCCATGGGCGGTGGCACGGGCCTATTATCTGTATTTTGCGACTTTGGGTTCTTGATGGTTTCGTCCACCGAGAGCACCAAGCAGGCAGCCTCGGATGCAGCAGTGAGTGCATTCTTTTTGACCACTGAAGGCTCCCAGACGCAGGCTTCGAGGTTGTCGGCAACGTCCTCCTTGTTGATATCTACTCCGTACCACTTGGACCCTGTAAAAACAAAAGAAGGTGATCATCACCTCTTAGGGGATCCAACTTCCAATCAAAGGTTTTAAGACACTATTCTCTACCATATGGTCTGTATGGTCTGACCACTAAAACTCACTCAACTGTTTTAAACTTCCTGACAAAGTCTATGTTTTGGAGGGTCAGTCTCGAAGGTATTGAGCTTTATACGCATACTCATACCAGCCCCACTTTCCTTTTGTATTCATTTTCACAATCACATGGACACAGCTTTAAAAGCCACTCGCTCACACAATCAAGTGGCCAGGAAGTAAACTACCGAAAATTTATCGACCCATTTTGTTAAGGAACATTTCCTCGATTCTGTAATGGATATAGTGAGGTTGTGTGACTTTAACCATTGATGTTGCCGGCATGGAAATCACAAACAATGCTGTTTACCCAACCACTACTTTAACATGACAAAGACAAACACTAAAAAAGTTAACAGCCAAATTCATGCTAAAATAATTCTGTTTCAAATAAAATGCAGATTATTTTGGCATACTGTGACACATTGAGTCAATGACTAAATACAATACACCCAAACTAAATAAGAATTTTTGCACCCTATGCCAAGGTCAGCAACTTGCACCACTTTGCACGTCAACCTATTCACTAAGACTCCCTGCCTTCCCCATCCCCCTCTAATGGTTGTTTCATGTGGCGACTGGGATCTGTGAGAGTGACTGCCCCGATTCTGTCGTGATTCTGACCTACCTTGTGCGTGCTTCTGCCTCAGTTTGTTGAGAATGTTAGTGGCATCAAAGCCAGCGTTGTCACACAACTGGCGAGGAATGATCTCTAGAGCCTTGGCGTAAGCCCCAATCAAGATCTGCTGCTTTCCTGCGATCGTGCGGGATACGTCCCGAAGGTATTTGCTTATCTCCATTTCGATGGCGCCCCCGCCTGAAACGAAGTGGAAAAATGCGGAATGATTTTTTTTTTTTATTCAGAAATACGCATAACCACAACTTCGAGGATAATGCTTTTTTAGAAAAGGCGGGGCATTTCAACAAGGTCTTCTCAAAACTTTTTTGCCGATCTGATCTTCAGATCGATCACTTACCCAGAGATCATCAGCTTACTTGCATTCAGTTGAATGTATCACAGTGTTTGACACTTGGGTCTCACCTTTAACACAATTTACACAAAGTTTTGGAAAATGTTTGAGCTTTCGACAGTTGAATTATTCCTCACGTCACAACTTCAAAGTGCAACGGAGGTTGCACTACTGAACAAACAGAAACATTGATGAACTCACAGATATGTATGTCAAGCCGACGCAATGGATACGACCCTAACTCCCTTGGAAGTATCACCTAATCAAATAACGTTTCAGCCTGGCGAATGCAAACCAGGCCATTAGCGTCCAGAGGTACATAAGCTAATGTCACCGTTCATCTGTTCCGTGAGGCAAATTGAGAATTCCTCAAAGTTCCCAGCTGCGCATCAGCTTATGAAGTACGCAAGTAGTTCATGAACGAAGAAAGTTAATTAAACCATCGAAAACGTGCATCGCGTTAAAATGGTTAATTCCTTGTCCGCTTGGATGTTCCGAGAGCACTTGACACACTTTTAGAAGAAACTTCACACAAAACTTGAACCAATCCTGAGAGATGTTGAGCCCAAATTAAACCTCTAGTACATCAAAACAAAAATTGAGCTAATTCCATCCAGTGTTTTCCCAAAACATGTTGGGGATTTAAATAGAGTCAATCGCCCAAATCATGAGTATAGTTGACGTCGGTAAGAAATCTTTAACAAATCTTGCAGCTGCTTATTAGGACTAGATACACCTGAGGGGGTTTTATCTCCAGCAATGTTTTCCATCGCACAAGAGCCAACTTTAATTACTCTTATTATTTTACATCAATTGACAAAAAAATACTGTTGCACTTGTATGAACTTTGGTTATTACCACTAGACCATACCATCATCAGGGTTGAATTTATAAGAATAACAACATGCAATACTGTAAACACACATGCAAGATAATCAAATTTCAATAGAGTTGTTAGTACAGGTTTTCATTTTTTCTGTCCAGTGCGGTACCCAATGGATGAGTCTCAGAAGAAGCTGACTCAATAAAACTCTCCATCAGGTTTGAAGAACATCTAATGGTGGAAGTAAAGAGGCCACAAAAACAGAGAAAAGTAGTTACCTATGTTTCACAACTTTGTGGTCTTAAAGAAGGTCTGAAATTCTAAAAACAAGCACCAAAACACTTCAAACCAACTTGATAAGAGTGTGGACCATTCAATCAATCAATACATCACTCCAGTTTTAATCAGGGTTTGTCCATGATAACAGGGGACGGGGAGGTAGCCGGGTTTACCTCGGTATCACAGTAACTGCTCTCACACTATTTCAGTAATTTCACCATCTTGCTGGATTTTGTATCATTTCATTACAGCACTTTCCAGACTTACAGACAAGCTGCAGTTAACGAACATTTCCCAATTAATAGGCTGGCCCCATCCTTTGCAAGCGTGAGTTTGATAAGGCATTTCAGATGTTCCGTTTTCCTTTTGCAAGAATTTGACATTTGTGGGAGCTTTAAATGGGTTGAAGGTAAAAAATAAACAATATAATCTTTCTTAGCTTAATTCCCTGAAGAAATATGTTTTTGAATTAAGTATGATTGTCTCAATTAAAAATGATGTGCTTCAAATCTGTTTAGAAAGATGCACTGTTGTTGGGTATGTTTGGAGGGACAATATTTACACACTTTGCTCACCGTTTATAAAGATACTAATATTTATTTACGGAGAAAGTACAAATGACAAATATAAATCTCTAAAGGATTGGCTTTATTGATGTGCATCAGCTCATAAACTGATTGACTCATCTGGTACATCATAACGGTTGCAAACTCTCTGCCCAGAGAACATCTCGGCTTGCAAGACGTCACCGGTGAAGACACATTATGCTTCGAAAATATAACATCACAGGTCATCACATAATGCTCAACTTTTATCGCTAAGACGGCACGGCTGAACATCCCTCCCACAGGTAGTTACGACATAGTGTCAACCACTACATTAAATATTCATTTAAAATAGAGGAAGGAAAACGAAATCCATAGCTATGTTTTGTTAACTTTCACATCGGTGTCTTGAGATACGTACATCATACCTGAAATACCTGATGAGGTTACGGTTATGGTCAGAGACACTATGAAAGGTTTGGGGATACAAGTCTCAAGACTTAACAACAAGCATGATATCATGTTATGGAAAGTGTGGGGCGAGGGGAAAGGAGCAGAGGTGATGGACCGGGCATGGTTTCGGATATTTCCAGAGATGCCTGTACAACGTACCTGCCACCACAGCATCGTTCTTTATGGCCCTTCTCACGATCATAATGGCATCATGGAGGGATCGTTCGGTCTCCTCGATGAACTGCTCTGCTCCACCTCGGAGGATCAGGGTGCACGTCTTTGCTTGTGGACAACCAGTGAAGAGATTAAACCTTGGATGAAGATGAGAGCAAATGAAGAGGAGGTTGAGGCGATTTCAAACAACTTTCGGAGAAGCTTTCGACTTACCCCACAACAATTTGAATTTTGGGCTGGACAGAACTGCAATAAAGTCATTTGTCAAAAACTCATGCAATCTGAGATCAAATCGAGCCTGTGATGGGTGAAATTAACACGAAATGTTCTGTTTGTAATCTTGTTGCACTTCAAGACTCAATTTGATTACATGCGAATTTAGAAGTCCACCTACAAAAGTAGGTTGCATGTCATATATTTGTTTTCAGAATATTATTTACCCGGTAGCATATGACACGCATCAAATTTTACATCCATTCCATGTTATGAGGTTTTAACGTTTGACAAAGAGGGCCATCAAGTTGGGAGCAATTCTTGACAAGAGGTTATGAATTGTAACTGCAATTTTGATGTGACGAGGAAAATACCCAAAGAAAGAAACCCCAGATGTCCATTCACCAAACTATGGCCCATATCACTCGTTTTTGCCATGCAGGCAGACGACGGGCCAACTCTCGATGGGAATGGTCCCTGGTCCAGACAAGGTGATGGGAAGAATCGTAACTAGAACAGTTACAAGAGATCCCGCGAGCCAGACCGGGGTTGATCTACCACAATCGTAACACCAAACAGAAATATGGGAACAAATCTGCGGTTGACTCATGTGGTTTGGAATCTGGGTCAATAATTGACCACGAGGACATTATCAAAAAGACCAAAGGTTACAGAATGGCTCAAAACTTCATACTGCAGAGATGTATTATTGCAATTAATATTAAAAAAAAAAAAGAAGGGGGCTGGATATCACAGAATATCAATTGAGTGAACAGGACTACATCTTTGTAAGTCTATGAACAACGACATATCTACTATTTGAGACAGCATTGCATTGCAGGAAAAAAAACTCGAGCACCAACGGTGGAGAGGCGTGGAGAGGTGTGCATACCATTTACACATCAGTATTATGTATCATGATCATAGGAACCACCAGAGGTATCATTATATTGAATTACGAATATTGCATGTACAAGAGTATCTGTAGGACTGCATAATTTCCACAATACTGTAAACTAGAACACAAACAGTGCTGAAGTTGTATCTTTGTCAATACATTTGTGATAGGTTTAATGGGCACTACCAAACTACATTGCTTATAATTGCATCACTATTCAAGTTTGAAATCCAATAGTTATGAAACTGTCATTTTTGCACGTGTATTTTCTACCTGGCTTGCACTAGCTGTGGGCATCAGTGAATCAGTACGTTTGTGGGAAAATGTTGCAAATTTTGCCCAAACCACTTAAAATCATTAACTGCTAGCTCATTAGAGTTCATTTGCATGTATCACATGGGGACTGTATTAGATTGACTACTGATCTGTCAGTAGAACACTTATAGGAAACTTGATTCAAAGTTGACAATTTTGGGAAGAATAACTGAATTACTCAAAAGTGCCACTTTGAAACCTACACCTGCACGTACCTCAGACTACTATCGATTGAGTTTTCGTTAGGGAAACAGTCTGACCCATTGCCCCCATTACTCAATTATCATTCATGCATGATAGGGATATGTGAGATGTTGTATGACATTCAAAAGAGCACTTTTAATGTAGGAGAAGAGAACTTTTGCAGGATTTCAAAAAAAGGGCCAAAGGGCCCACATAGAACCCTAAACTACTAATTCACGTACAACCTAAGATCACCACTAACAGAGTATAATTATGAGAAACTATCAACATTGTACAAGGGAATCTGTAAGGGGAGAAGCATATTGCAGAATTTCATAAAATGGGCCATAGGACCCACATGGGACCTCGAACAAAAATTTTTGGACACCCCAAACGGTCCACCAGCTAGCTGGTTATGAGCTAAAAAACAACAACATTTTTTTGAGAAAGTACCAATGACAGATTTTGCTTCATGTGTACACCCTCTCACACACCTCAGAATTTTAATGGAATAAATTTTGTGGAACAGAAGAAAAAGTGGCAAAAAAGACATGTCAGAGTTGATTCCTCTGCTCGTAAAAATGAGATAATGTACTGTTTTAGCGTAGAAACAGGGAGAAAAAATCATGGAGGCCATCACTTTTAAACCACATTGTTTAATTTTTTTTTTTGCCCCTCATCAAATGTGCCATACTCTTGAACTTTTGGAACTAAAGATGAAGACTACGAAATGTTCTTCATGATACCCAGCTGCTGTGCTACTATATCAACAGATGTTTACAAACTGAGATCAAATCCAGTTAAGGTTTCTGCATTTTTTTCTTGTTTCCAATCAACAAACCTCAAACCACATCCATTTTCATTCATCAAACGCTTGCTACACAAAAGGTCATTCACATGGATGGATGAACGTTACGCTAAAGAACAGCACATTTACAAGGTCGCCTTCAAACCCCACGAGACCCTTCTTTAACGACACTATCTATATCCCCTGGAAAGAATTTCCTTCGGGTTATGACAAGGAGACATCGACGACGGTGTGCCAGTAGAAGTTCTCACCTTTCTCCACCGATCTGCTCCTCCTCGAATAATTCACACGTCCCCAGCACGTCGTCTGTCATCGATTGCACAGATGTTTGGATGGCGCCCCCACATGCCTGCATGGTACGTTTCAAGTCCTCATCTGGCACTCTGCCGGCGCAAAACAGGTCCCTGGAAAATTATTGCAATATGAAGGGTGAGTAGATTTTACATTACCTGCGCAAAAAAGGAACAACAGTAACAACAACAGCAGAAGGACACTACAGTCCAGAGGTGCTTCACCTTCATGTAACACAGCTTATAGAAATAGTAAAGCTTCTTTTTTCCACCCTCCCCTGAAACAACAGGCTGCCTACGTGTCAATTTCATTACCATTTGCTGTTCATAATGGCAAAACAGAATGGGAAAGATGGGAAAAAAGAATGACAAATAACTATGTTGTCTGATGACAAGATTAGACTTCATGGAACAATCTGATCTAACCTTTTGTATTTTTTTCCCTTTTCCATAATTTTAACATCAGTATGCACCATCGTCGAAACTCGAGCATGTAAACAAACTTGGCCAAAGGGGTTTGTTCCGCTAACAACCCTGCTGTTTCAACAAATCTCAGCATGTCTTTATAGTGGGTATAGAGTCAATCTTTAGAGGCTTTTTCACTCTCAATTGACACTGGCAGATTTTGGGTGACATAGTGGAATAGTCAACACAAACTACCAAAAAGAGGAATTCAGGAATGCTGTTTGGTTTCGATGATGCAGCCCACAGTAGTTTTCATAAGCAAAATTAATTGGGCCACAAAAAAAAATAGAACATGTACAGTCTGACACATACATATCTAATCAACGTGGTCCATCATTGTTCTGTGTGTGAGATCAATCCAAAGTTTCAATTTTTCGATGTTTATGTTGTTTTCATGGTGTGACTGCTGCAGACTACATGTGACCTTCGACCTTCACCAAAAACACATGGGATGTTGAACACAATAAGATTGATGTGCATGCCAAATATGAGATTAGTGCAAGCATGCATTACTGAGATTTTGCATTAACAAGCTTTTCACATTTTGACTACTCCTGGCCCTTAAAAGTCCAAGCCAAAGTGGCAGCACCTGGTTATCTTGTTATCGCTTTCATGCTTGACTTAGTTGAGCACATATATCAGATCAATAAAATTAACACAATTGCTGGGCGGCAAAGCGCAAAATAGGTCAAGATTATTTACACTACAGTGAAAAGTACACAAAGGGCTCTGCACACAATTATACATACTTGACTGGCTTTGGTTTCTGCACACAAAAGAAGGTTTCAAGTAGGCCTACAAGTACAATGGGACTAGCTGTATAATGCTGCACATTTTGTTAAATTTGGATAGCACAAATCAAAATGCTTTCTTGCATTCTGGTATCAATGTGGTCTAACAACAAATCGCTAAAGATGTTATCAGTTTCAATTCATGACATATCGTGAATACAAGTTTTTCAGTTTGACCTCTCCTGACCTCAGCGACCTTAGATCTTCACGAAAAATGCTATGGATCTTGCACAAGTTCAATGTGGTTCGTCAACTTAGCACATATGAAATCAGTCAAACCTTGTGTTCTTGAGATATGATGTTTTCATTGACCTCTGTTGACCTAAAATGACCTTTAACCCCCACTAAACGGGCCATACTTTCTTTCATAAGACATTTTGTTTACAAGGTTTTCACATTGTGACCTCTGCTGACTTCACATGACCTTTGACTTCCACCAAAAACAATAGAGAACTTGTACTCTGAATGTTCCATACACATACCAAGAGTACATCAGTTGAAGCTAGGAGGTCTAATCAATCTGGTTCCTGTTGATCTCAAATGACCTTTGACCTCCACCAAAAACAATGGGCTTCTTACACTCAATGTGATACACCTACACACCAAATGTGAGTTCAGGGCTTCAGGCCAATTTCCCCCTCTTGAGATTATTGTGCTTACAAGCAAGAGTCACAAACACACATACTTACACACCAAGGCCAATGTGACCGCATAGATTATGACTATCATCAAAACCAAAAACAGCTCCAAATAAGTAACTGGAAAAGAAGCTACCAGTGAACTTATGTGTCTGTTACTGCATCCTACTATGAAGTACAAAAGCTAACACATTTTGTAGGCCACATTTTCTGTGGCAGGTTTTGAAAACACAATTTGACTTTCGCGAAGATGAAAATCAATTTGAAAGCAATTCTTGAGTCCGGTGCGGGTGATAAAATGGCAAGAGCAAGCAGAACGACATTCATGTCCGTTCACCAAACTAAGGCCCAAGTCACTGATTTTTGCCACAGGGGCAGACGAAGGGCCAACTCTCGATGGGAATGGTCCCTGGTCCAGACAAGGTGATGGGAAGAATCGTAACTAGAACAGTTACAAGAGATCCCGCGAGCCAGACCAGGGTTGATCTACCACAATCATAACACCGAACAGAAATACGGGAACAAATCTGCGGTTGACTCATGTGGTTTGCATCCTGGACTACCAGGTCAAATGTGATCTTTACCAAGCAAACCTATTACCTGTAAACAATTTGGCGTCGGTTGGACATCGGTTTTTGGTCCAATCGGTCGGATTGACATCAGGTAATTATTAGAGGTAACAACTTTTTGTGACTGACAAATGACGTCAGATGGGATATGAGATATTGCGGTCTTCTTGCCTACGTCAGATGGACGTTAAATGGACATTGAACAGTTTTATCTTGGTCCAAACAACGTCATGTGGCCATCTTTGGTGACGTCGATCCGTAGACGCCATTCTAAAACATGACGTCGAACCGACGGAAAAACGTTTGTAGGGTTACAAGGTTACTTTGCTGAGGAAACACGTTCAAAGTCAGAGAAAGTTGTGATGATTTGCATTCATCCATAAAAACAAAAAAACTTGACAAAAATAACTTCACCCAAATGCACAAATAACCAAGGATAAACAATTTCTTCAATAAATAAAATAAAAACACAAAAAGGGCTTACCTATCGGCGAAATACTGTGTAGCAACATCACCTATAGGAAGCTTGGAAAGGACGACTTTGGCACCGCTCTTCACGATGGCATCGAGTTTATCGTAGAGAATTGACCACTCTGCATCGACAATGTTTTGATATTCCTACAAAGATATGTTACTGAAATTTATTCTAGGTTATCACCGAAGAAGAAAAAGAATGTCAGGGAGAGAGAGACAAAACACTACCTTAGATGGATTGCAATAGTCCTTCACAGATGGTATTACTACAGAGTGAAAGAGGGGGGGGGAGTAGCCAATGTTTATGGACAACCTTTTCTGATCCATCTTTAGATTTTAGAGCTTTTAACTTTGTTAATATGTGTCCCATTCACGAATAAGCCATAAACACGGCATCCCAAATTTAACAATCAGCATGAAATTAGGGCCACATTAAAGCATCTCTCTGCAGAGTAATTTGAATCTCTTTAGTTCTTTGAAGAGTCACTCAACAATGAAAGAAAACAAAAACTAAATTGTGAGGCACAAATATTTTAAATTCTTGTTTTTTTCAGGGATCACTTACAAGAAAAAGCGATGCACAGCATCTGCTGGTAGGTTGCATGACTCTGTCTTATGGTGATTTAAATGCTGCTATGGCCTTCAGTAATCTCTCAATATTTTTCAACATAATCCTTTTTTTTCTCAATTTGTTAACGATCAACTTAGCAGTAGTTCATACATTGATAGAGTGTAAGTAATGCTAGCAGATAACAGCTTGAATCATGACTGAAACCACATCTTGCCCCCCATCCCCCCCACCAGCAGAAACAACCAGTATGGCAGATAGGAATCTCATCTGTGGTTTCATTTTGATTGAAAACCCTGGTCTGATCATGCGATAATCTCCAGATGTCAAGAAAACGTGTCACAAAACAACAATTTAAAAAACTTGTGTGGGTACTAGTTTGCAACATACGAAAGTTCAGTTGTGATTCAAGGTCGCGAAAGCTTTGAAGTAGCTGCAAAGCATCTTTGGTCCAAAATGTTTCACAATGCTTCTCATCATGCAGCCTACATATCTCACATGCTTGAGTGCACACAGCCTGTGCGTACGCTCTCTGGGGCAGGAGATATGTACACTGGAGCATGGCTGATGACTGTCTGGATGCACTCCTTGTTACTATGGGTAGCAATGGCTTGCTCTGAGATGATCTTAGGTTAGATTTTTGAGGCATCCCTTAGCTACGACTACCTTAAAAGCTTGAATTCTCTCACATATTGTTTGCAGTCGAACACACAACTATTAGTGTTGTTGTGATGCGAACTTTTCAAAAATGATGTCAGGAGCACATTCACCTCAATTGCTAAACAATATCACCATATCATAGCCCTGTTTCAGTTGGAAACAGAGCACCAGACTAAATGTGTGGAAATACTATGGATCGTGCACATAAGTCACATTGTGCAGCCAAAGTCTGACCTTATTTCTGACATGACACTTAACTCATAACCGTCGCTTTGTCTTTCCACTCCGTTAAAAAAAAAAACATTGAGCCAGTTAGAATTTGGGACCTTAACACCCCCCCTATAGATATGACACTAGCTGCGGCCATGTATGCACATAGCAGGGGCATAGGCTGAAATATCGACTGGCACTTTTTGCGAGTGACAGAGGGTACAGAAGTTCACTGAAGTAGGGTCTATGAATGAATATTTCATCAAACAAAATGAAAAAAAAAAAAATTAATCACTGAAGAAATAGAAAAAGTATCTACACCACCCAACGTAAAGCAAAAATTTTGCATAGAGTAGGTGGGTGACCGCTCCCCTTTGATCCCCCCAGGACAAGCATCACCCATCCAAACCCCCTTCGAAGAAAACCTGGATCCGCCCCCTGGTAATATCTTTAAAGTTTGTGATATGGAAACCCAAGTAAACATCACCATTTGGTGATCAACGGTTGGTTTAACATCTACTTTATTAAAACGGGTTAACTGCTAATGAATTCAAACATTTAGCAAAACCTGCTGATCAATTTGTTCACATGATTCTGTCCCTTGAATTTGGACAGATACGGAGAACTTTGTTTGATCATGTGGGAGGAAAAAGAGAAAACTGGAGGAAAAGTTTATCATCGCACTCACTTCAACGCTGTCCACTCTGACTTCTGCATTGGCCTTCTCTGCTTTCAGTTCAAGTTCGACATTTAGGAGTGCTATTTTAGGGTTAACATATTTTTTTCTTTGCATCTCAAAGCCTGCATAGGAGAATGTTTTCTTGAAGGCAACACCAGCCACTAATCTGGATTCCTAAAACCAAAAAGAAAAGGGAAAATTACAAATATGATACATGACATCATGATTAATAGACAATGAAATAATTCTGAAAACATTTTAAATCTACGATTGCATGGGGGATGGAAGTTTTATTCACAACCATCTAACAAATGTCACAAACCAGAGAAAAAGTGTGCTAAGTTTGCACTGTTTGGTCTGAAAGAAGATGTTAAATAAAGGTGAAAAGTACATGACAGAAGAAGTTACAACAGTTTCCACAATTTACATTTCATATCAAATGACCTTAAAATGGAAGTAAGGCATTTGTTTTACAGAAAGAGATCACACTTTTAATCCAAATTTGTGGACACAGCACTGTGGATTATTCAAACTAAGAAAGCACAGGAGCTTTCTTTACAGTTTCTAACAGATAGAAATTCAGTTGTTTGTTGCTCAAGAATAATTTATTCATCCAAACTTTTCAAAACTCAAACAATGCATCTTCTGTCACCCATCTTAAACATAGTGTTTTGAGGAGTCGAATTAGTACAAAAAAACAACATAATATTGCTGGAAACAATCTCACTCAAAGAATTAATAACAGAATAATGAATGATTCGTACCTCTAAAGCTCCACCCTGGATTTTTTTTATACCAATCATGTTCAAAGGTAAAAGGTCATCTAACATGCTGACTGCATCCACCACCATTTTGGCAAAGAATTCTTTCTGACCGGCGACAAGCTTGGAGCTCAGTGTTGTCGTTGCACACTTCTCAAGTAACTGCCTATGCTCTCTGAAATCGGGACGAGGAGAGGATCGAGACAGAACTAATTTAATAATAACGACGATACAGACATAACTGGCAGTGCTTCACGAACAAACTCAATCTGGAGGTCAGAGGTCATGAAGCTAATGTTCTGAATGTATCACAATGCTGCAAACGTGTCTACTTGGCGAGAGGCTATCACATTCTGTGCTTATAAACATATCACATTGAAACACTGCATTTTCCAAGTGGAGTCAACACCTTGTTCTACACTTGAGTACTGACCAGTTTGATCTGGATATGCCATATATACCTGGTCTATCTTGAGTCGATCAGCACTTTTGAGCCTATCAATGCATTTTAAACTCCAGTGAGGCATTGTGGAAGTAAAGGGATTCTAGAGTAAGCACTGCCTCAATCATAATTACCTCAAACAGCATAAAACTAGCGCAGCAATGCCGCTTTAGCTCACACAATTGAACTGAGAGTTGTAGCCCTTTGTTCTGACACACTTTTCTTCCCACACCCTGTTCTGACACTCATATGTTGCAACACATTCATTAAATCAGGCGCCATTTTGAGTCCCAGCTATGATGCCCGGCATAGTAATGACGCATTGATCAGCCGCTGAATTTAAGTGTACATGTCGAAACGTAAGTGTGTCGGAACATAGGGGTGTCGAAACTTAGGGCAGTCACTGAACTAAGTAGAGGTAATCTTTGTTTGTGGCATTGCAAAATGAAAGAACAGTACTTGGAAGGTGACAAAATGTTACATGCAAAAAGTATCTAGTTGACACACTATCAAGCCCTATGACATTATCATATGCCAGTGAAGTATATTAATTTTGACATGTGATGTTGAAAAATGGTATTAGGTGTACCAGCTATGGTGTGTAAAGAAGGTTAAATCTACTTTAGGCTGTGTGATATGTAAGGATGCAAGGGATAATGTTTAGATCCTGTCAGAGCTGGCTTTGGCTGGATCTAAATTGAAATGTGCACTGGACTAGATTTTTGCCATGGTTGTAAAATTACAATGTAGATGGTTTGTACTTTTGAGCCTTGTACAAGTTTTTTTTTTCTTTTTGTTGCTGTTCTCTGTACATTTTCAAACTTTACTATGGGCAGTAATAAGACAATCAAAGTCAATGGACACATTGCAAAAACACTGCAGTGTTGATGCTGCAACAAATCAACTCTGTTTATCAACCTATCTTAAGAGTTTACAATGATCAGTAAGCCACATGCTTCACTAACTTAATTTGCATGTCAATTTACTAGTATCGGAATGTGATATCGATAGGTGAGAGTTCAGTTGGATTTGATGACCCACAGGGAAGATAGGCTGGCCAGCCCAACCGTAAAATTTGATTATTGTTTACTAGACTGAGTGACCACAGAAAAGCTCTCCAGCTAAACCCATTCAATTAGAGTGCCGTGTGCAAAAAAGCAACCAAAAACCAGATTTTCCTCCAAAAATTACATTGCAACTCACCTATAAATTAAGCCAGTCAAAATGTAATTAGGTGGAAAAAAATACGTCTATCCCAAAAAACACACTGAAAAAATTTTAGACAAATATCTAAAAAAATGAAGAAAGAGAAGGCTTTTGAAAAGAGTTGACAACATCAGCCTCATTCTAATACCTCACACACTTGGTGTGTGAACTAAAAACAGGTATTTGCCTTCTAATTTTTCATTTTCATGGAAACATTTTTACTCAAAGCCAAACTTTCAAAGTTTCGGCATTATTCCCACGTATTACGTTTCAAATCGTACTAAAATACTAACCAGAATGTTTTGATGAAACTCTCATTAAAAAAACTTGGTTAACTGAGCAAATCTTCTTTTTTTAGGTTGTTATGTATGAATTTCATGACAAACAGTACTTTGATCAATCTTATTCTGAAGTGATTGACTCAAGGTTCCATCCTAAGCCTTGCGTTATGTACTGCCTCCTTAACTTCAAAACCTATTTCCAAGGAATCACTCATTGTTGTAACACAACCAAAATGTAGCAGAAATGATAATGGCACATCAAAGAATACTACTGTAAAGTTACATATATATTTTAATCATGTTTTCATATTTTTATTATCATACTGTGTTTTGTTAGGTGATCGACTCATGATTCTCCCAGTCTACCAGTGATGCCCCCCTGCAATGAAGCAAACGACCAACGATCATTGACCCCCAAACCTTACGGAATCCTTACACTGTGTTTTCCCTTGGGATGCTGAAAGCGATTTCGTCAATTTTTTCCAAGGCCAGCTGGGTGGCCTTCCTGTATGCTCTGACGATAACCTGCGGGTGGACGTTGTCTTCCACAAAGATTTTGACTTGTTTTAATAGCTCAGCTGCTAGCAAAGTGACTGTGGTGGTGCCGTCACCAACCTGTGGGAGAGGGAGAAAAGGGAAAGTGCGACAAATAGAAGACAAAATATTTTTTCTCGTCTTCCAAAAGGGGAAGAAAAATTTATTTTTCTCAATACTTTTGCTACACATTTGTAATCTGCTATCTGCCCTTCCATCCTTCCTCTTTTTTTCTCACAGCAATCACTTTGGACTTGGTTGTGTGCATGTTGTAGGACCATACTGTCAAAAATGTTAAAGGAGAGAGGCAGTGAGAGGCATTCCATGACAAGATGCCGGAAAATTCTTTAAAACGACCAGATTTTCTGAAAAGGTCATCTTTCAGATGACAAAATAAGTTTATACTTTAGGCAAATGGCTCAAAATAATCTTACTCTTGGAAATGGAAGGCTCATTTTCAAAGTGTCAGTAAGAGAGAGAGATGCAACAAGCCATGGAATTTATGGCTTTGAACACCACAGAAGATAAGGCTCTGAAAAACTGAATAAACCATACAGTAGAATGTATGTCTAATTTTTCAAAAACCATTGCATTCATGGCTCTAGCAACCACAGAATTTATGGCTTTGGAAATGTTGAGAAGGCATATGAAAGAAGGCTTAGGCAGTCTTAGCAACTTCATAGAACTTATGCTTTAGAGAGCATAGAATATATAGAATTTAAAGGGACTATAGAATTTTTGGCTTTGAAAGCTTTACAAACTCATAGAACTTATGCATCAGAAAGACTAGACTTTATGACTTTGGAAACCTTAAGAAACACAGGACTTATCTTCAAATTGCAGAAGACAATAGGGTAAGAACTTTTCCTTACTATTCTGTCTTCTTATTGTTACCATTCAAAATTAGCAATACAGCTTTGTGATTTAAGTTACTTCAAGGTACAGGAAGAAATCTCTCACCTCTGCATCTTGGGATTTTGCTATCTCCACCAGCGTTTTTGCAGCAGGATGGACCACATCGAGGAGTTTCACGATGGTAGCTCCATCGTTGGATATCGTCGCCTTTCCTAAGAGCAAAGAGAGGAAAAGTACTTCCAACTGAGCAGTTAACTCCAGACAGTCAAAGAGTATAAGTTTAAAGTATTAGGCAATAATGATGTGACAAGTGCTGTAATTTCAGACAGCAAAGGGGGATGCAAGAAGTTGGATAGGTTACACACATAGGCTACCAAAATATGGTAAGTGTCCTACATTTGTGACCAATGTTGGTACTGAGTGTGTTACATGGAAATAAAGGAAAAGAAAGAAAAAAAAAAGATTTTCAGAAACTCTACCAACCTTGATACCAAATATATACCTGATGCATTCAACTTTGAAAGGTTTCCCCAGGGGAGTCAACACAAAATCCTTTGGGTTCTAGTGGATATCTTTGCTTTTGTGAAACCTATCACAGGCAGCAACGGCAAATTATACTGCCTTATAAACATTTTTCACATAGTTACCTGATCTTTCATGCACTAAGCGGCATTTTGTCATTTCCACTGACTTCCTATCTGGAGGGTTTGAGTAATGACCATGGAGTACATTTTGAATGGCTTGTAATGGATCAACCTCTAATCTGTATTGTCACATGTACTGTAGGGCCAGAGATGTTCCACTTTACAAAATCCCAAAATCATGTTTTTCAAGGGTTAAAGAGGCTCATTGAATTGTTTTGTGAAATTCACTCAATTTTTCTAAACCGGTCAAGTTTCCTTCACATACTAATGACAAACAGTCAAGCTAAAGGGATCCCAAAGTTTTGCATACGATGGAACATTAATGAGTGAGTAACCAACGATTAAATTTGGTTTTTGAAAATTCATGACCAGACATTTTCACATTAGTACTACATTTACATGCACACAATCAGAGCAAGTAACAGTCAAAAATTCGAAAAATTTGACAGTTTTCATAACTATTGGATGTGAAACTTGATTAATTATGCTAATTGTGAGTATTGTTGTGTGTTTGTATACTTCGAAATCACCACAATCTTTACTGATATCAACTCAATGAGCCCCTTTAAACTTTGACTTCTGAGAAGCAAAATTCTGGGATTTTCTGCTTTGTTAAGCTAATGACTATGCATGTTTGCAGTGTGTGTTTACACTTTCATTTATCTAGAACAGAGGTAGTGCTAACTCGTGACTTTAAATGGATGGTGTGTGTCTATTTTAACACCTGAGTTTATCTGATTAGAAAATGCAGTTACAAGCTATACACATGACTCTAAAATAACAAAATACATATGCGCCTCAGCCCAAGAAAAATCAATTCACTGCATAAGCTGGTGCACTTTGTCACTTTCATGTATATCTTAAGGAATACCAGAAACACAGTGGCACTAAACAAACTCATTTGCTCTCCCAATAATTTCACGGTAATTCTGGAGAGAATCTCTGTTCTGTAAGTTCAGTAGTGTGCTCTGTTCTGACATATTTTACATAAAGCTTTCCCAAAGGAGCTCTGCAGGTGTGTCAGTGAACCAGAAATGATGCTACAGAAAGGCATGCCCCTTACCACTGCCATCAACCATCAGTTTGTCCATTCCTCTAGGGCCCAATGTCGTACGGACCGCTTCAGCCACCACCTGGCACGCATTGATGTTACTGACAACCTGGGACTTCCCCTGGGAAGCCTCTGTTCCCTCCTTCAGGACGATTACTTGTGGACGCTGGAAGAAATGACGAGATTTTATGACAATTACACTTTGTGACCTGTCTCCCATGTAAAGGACAGTGTGAGCAATTTGCAACCTCTGAATAAAGTCAAGGGTACTCTGGCATACACTAATGTGTGATACAACACTAACAGGTTTTCATCTGTGCTCATTCCAAGAGGTATACAGTACTACTGATTCTATGCAATGGCCCATCTATGTGTGCCTTTGTCAGTTGTAATTGCATGCTGTGCATTTTCTTTCTTAAACTTCCTTTTTCCTTAACTTCCAGTTAAGCTCCATGAGAGTACTGCTTGTCACATTTGGCTGTATTTGTTAGTACAAGCTTCCTCATGCATACATTGACAGGTTCAGGCCAGGGATTTGAAAACCTTGCTAAATTTCCCTCTAACACAATAGAAAATCTACCGATTTCCCGCTGATTTAATGAGTAGGGGTGGAAATCTTGTGGGGTCCAGGGAGACTGGGATTCCTAGCATACTGACGGGGTAAAATTGTTGCAGTTGAGCACAAAAACTATAACTGAAAACTTGTACATTATTTGAAATATCAATCACGAAAGCTTAACGTTAGGCTATTTGCATTGTTGAAATATACAGGGTATTTTTTAAACGTGAAGGACACCCCCTGTAAGAGTCACTTACAAAATGTCAGAAATGAGTTGAACCTGAGTCTGATATTACATTATATAAATATGCAATAGGCCTGGGATAAATGTCTTGATGGTGGCATGTTTCATTAAAAAGCTATGGTAACGTTGCACAGAATCATAGACCACACTATACACTGTCAACTGCAAGCTGTACTACTTACGAGCTCTGCGTGACTAGGAAAATCCTGGCATGTTTCAAAAAAAATTTCTAATTGCAAAAATGTCAACACCTGTCCCAAAGTGGTAATGTCTGTATCTTACAAAAAATAGCTCATTTCTTGGTTGACTCAAACAATCTATAGGGGTCAATTTCTTTGCATTCATGAATATTGCCACTTGGATATTCCCTTCCTCTTAAGTTGCTCTTTAGTTGGCTCACTTCACTTTTCGAAAAACATCCATTTCTATTTATGTTTCTACCCTTCCAGTGTTGACAATCTTCTCATTTATTTGACGACTTGTAGTTTGGTGTCTGGACGCTAAGCCCACTTTGACTCAGGCAAAACACCTGTGAAATTTATCGCACTCATAACTCAGTGCTCATTAATTGCACAGAGACTCTGTGTACTGAGTTCAGAAACAAAAACACTTAAACCGACAGAGATGAATTTGTGCATGAGCACTGCGCAAATCATCTGTAGGCATTGGGGTTCACAGAGTGTGTATGACCCTCAGATTTTGTATTTCCATCAAAGTCACGTGCTGCTACAAATGGGCCAAATCCAAAAGGTGACCTGCCAAAATTTCCTGAAAATTTGTGATTTCATATGGAATGTTCCTATTATCAAAAACATTGGCCATGTGGCACTTCAGCAAATTTAGGAAGCCAGATGTAAACTTACGTTCTTTTCCCTAAAATTGAATATGTAGCACTGTGCATTAGGTCTTGAGATTTTGATTTTCCAGGTGTGCTACAAATGGCACTCCTGAAAAAATGAAGGATTGTTGTGGGCTATGTGTGCAAACTAAACTTCAACAGATGTACCAGAGTTTCTATTCTTTACCTAGGTGTGCAAAAAAGTCACACTTCTCACAGGGATTTGCAGCAAGCAACATACCGCTGCACTTGCACCCCTCAAAATTCAAGGTCAGGTGCATACAGCATAGGCCACAATTAGTGGACCAGCTCATATGTGCATACGTGCATGGGTGAATGCAAGAATTTTGGAGGGGATTCAAACTTCACTAGGTCCTTGCATTCTTGGGATGGAAATGTTCAAATTGTAGTAAAAATACTGATATACATGGGGTGCAGGGAGCATATGGTACAGAACAAACATTTGCTATGCACATGAAGACCATCGCTTAGTCACTTGCCATGTATAGGAGTGTATTGATAGCCAGCACGAAGACTGCTTACACTGCTCTCAACGACTGACAAAATGGGTCCAGACCACTTGCCTCACAGAAGGCAAATTTGTATGCGTAACTCCATCTAACAGTGATTTCATGAATTTGAGGTTGAGGGTGAGTGCTTTTAAATCTTAAGATGTGACTTAGAGGGTTACATAAGGTTTGTAGTCCGCGTAAGGATGTAAAAATTGGAACAGTTTCATGTGCCGTTAAAAGTTGTGTCCTACCTTGTGGATATATAATATTTGGGGCATAGCCTAGACCAATAGCTTTACCAGTACATGGGAGATGCCTGTGCAATAACTCTGGTCACCAAACTTGGAAACAATTTGATAGAAAATCTGCAGGTGATACAGTAGTTCATTTGAAGACTGGTTTTAAGTAGGCCTACTTAAGTTGCTAGCATAAGCAATTGGTACAACATGCTGTTTATGCACCTTGCTCAGTAACACATGAATCTAGGCCTAGCCAGCATTGTTAATAATAATAGCTCAGTTTTCAAAGACAAGTCCCTTAAGGGGCCCTATGCTAGCTGTAGCCTTGCACAGCTGTAGTCATAACTCATACACAACAGTGCAAGCCCAAGGACCATAGGCATAGCACCAAGGTCTAAAGTTAGCACTGCCTTCTCACCTATGATGAATTGTACAGAGCAGCATTTCACACGATTCTATGTAAAGGGTAATAACAAGGGGTGGATTTACTAGAATAAAAAGAATACTATGAAATTCCATTTTGTCTTGTAGTCTGTTTCAAATTAGCATAATTCGAACTCACGTAGGCTTACACTTTTACAGTACAGTTCTTACTAGTAGTAGTAAACTGTACATTAATCTACAGGCATATTAGTTGTCTGCTAGGTTGATTACAGGAACAAGGCACGTGAAATTATCATGTGTGATAATCTATCAGGTAACGCAACATGAAAACAAAAAACAGCTTTTATTGTCACAGAATATATTAAGCAGTCGATGCAAACAATAAAAGTACAAATGGAAAAGCACAGAAAAAGATGCATGAGGATATCTTACCATCATTTTGGGGCGTTCAGAGATCCTCACTAAGCAACGAAGAACGTTCTAGCAATACATGTACCAGATACAAACTATACCTAAAAATTTGATCGCTTGTGAGCTTTTTAGAACCATTTAAATTTCTAATGCCATTCGAAAACATATTAAACAGGTTTTATTCACCTAATTAGATTAATGTAATAATTTTTATGTGTCTCAAAAATATTTCAATTCTGAAATGCAACTGTCACCTCTCATTTAAGGGTCCACTTGATCATGTGATTTGATCACCTGACAATTCAAGATGTTGCTGGGGCTATGGGAGTCATGTTATTTGGTCTTTCTCGTTGTCTGACATACTTAGTAATGTCACTCACGCTCACAGTATAACTACTGTTGTGAATTGCAATTTGCATCCCTAGTCAAACCAGAAAAGTCAAAAGGGGACCAATCGGCAAAGTAGCGTCTTCCTAATCAACAGCGCTCCGAGCAGATATGTTTCAAGCATTGAAAACTTCATTCTGTAGGTTCACTCCGCAAAATACAAATGAAGCCATCGTCCATTCGGGCTGTTTTTACCAAACAGTGAGATGGAGGAAACGGAGGACTGATCCTGTTGCTAAGTCCAAAATAGGGCGAGTGAGAGTTCCAACACCAATCGATCCCGCAGAATATAAATTTGCCCTTCAGAAATGGCAAGAGTATAACATCCTGGTGAATGCTATTAGGTAAGTTAACAAAATGAAGGTCTTTCAACATAGATTAAGGGCTCAATGCATATTAAATGTAGCCTACGGTACATATGAAACTTGTATAACGTGAGGCCTACTGACCGATCCTGATATTATTGATAAGTGATAGTACATGCCCAACAGTAGGGCTGAAATTGTAAATCATTCACTGCTTCGGTTGTCCTTCCTGTCTGTCATCAGGGATTGACCACCCTAGCTGCAATATGACCACTTTTATCAATACCAGACTACCAGTCATCAGTCAGGAATTAAAATCCATAATTGTTGCTTTTGTTTTAATTCCATCAACTGATTCATTTCATAGCCTGAAACACTGTCCATGTTATATCAATGTGAAATTGTAATTGTATCTTCTTCTTGAATGTAGGCCTTTTTGTAAAGGGAATTCTCCCCAAAAGCCACAAGAGTCTGAAAAATGTGGAAGACTCCTAGAAAAGAAAAAAAAGTAAAAGAGAGATAACAGAAATTAGGTTAATCTTGTCACATCATAGATTATTAGTAACTTAGTACAACTCTCGAAAAAATTATGCATCAGATATTATTATTATTATTAAAATGTAACCAAAGAATATGTTTGAATATTGTTAATTAATTTTCTCAACTTCTCCTAAATTGATGAACAGATGATTTCAATTTAATAATAACGTAAGAAATAGAAGTCCATAGTTAAACTGTTCCCTTTTTGAAGACTCATCATATAGTACTTAAGTACAGGAATTGTTGCAATCTTGCATGGATAACTGTGTTTCATACTTGGTTGTTACATTTAAACTTAGAGCTTCACCATAAAATGCAAACAAAATTTGGAGATGGTTTCATGTTTTTAGGACAGTAATTGTGACTTTGATATACTGTAAGAGAAACCTGTGACATTGTGAGCTTGAGACCAATATTCAGTATATTGTTAGATCTCTATCTTTCACTGCTGGTTCACTATTGAAACAAAGTATGCATAATGAACAATCCTCACAAGAGAGTGAACTTTTATCAGTCACACTTTCAAAGAAGGTCAAGACAGCTTACAGAAAGCTTGCAGAAATTTTGTGAGAGCTACAAAAACATGTAGCTGTTTAGTGAAGATTGTCTCTGCTTCATTTTTGTGTTTCTTTGCACTGATTTTTTTGTTGCTCAAGTTGTTGATGCTCATGTTTTAGTGTCTGCCTCACTCCGTGGTTCATTTCGTGGCTCTTTCTAGACTTGCTTTGTACTCATTTGCCATCGCTTTCTTCATAAACGGAGTAACGGTATATATTTTGTGAAAATCAAATTGTAAGTGACTATTATTTTAACTCAATCTGTTACACATTTTGCAGAATAAACAGTAACAACAGCCGGTGCATGACTTTGTGACCCCATGAAAACAATCGGAGGACTGGAGGAGCATTATAAACACTTAACCTGATTGAAAATCTGTAATTAATGCAACATACTGTAGTGATGCAAAATGCAAACCTTGTGGTGATCTGCTAATCAGAATCAACAACATACTGTGGGGTACATTACTGCTACTGAGATTAATATCATCAATGGCGATTTAAATGTTATGTACATGTTACAAAATAACACAATTTTTTCACAATAGTCTGAAGTATTAAGACTTTGTTGATGTTATGGTAACTAGTTCCTTTAACTCGGCTCGTTGAGATGGTTCACAAAATTCATGATATTTTTTTCACACAGAGTATTACTCATATGATGGTACCTGTATGGTTAAGCCAAGAGATTCTGAACATCTGACGCACAACTGAACTAACAATGATAGGGTAGTTTACAATTAATATCACTTAATCGCAACTTAATGACCAGGAACTGTTTACTGTGTATTAAACCATCGGAAAGCCCTGTCGGTAAACAAAAATGCAATTTTCATGACTAATGATGCTAATCAGAAGCATTGGCATGCATAGCATTGAATTCCTTCCAACACTTGTCACAAAATAAGCTGTACCAAATCAATGACCCCTTTTATTAAAGTGTTATTGCTCTTTGATGATACAGATCACATTGTATCCAAGATCAAAGGCAGAAGAACAAAGAGACAGCTGCCGGTGTATCCCTTGAAGAACAGAGCAAGAAAGATGAGGAAGAATGGCAGAAACTTCTTGCTTGGAATGATGAAGAAAATGCAAAAACCAGACAAATGAGGTACAGAATTTAAAGCTTATTGTGCATTAATGGTTCTCTTTCATGGTGTTTTCACTTCAGTATTTGTTATTCAAGGACAATTGTACATGTTCATTGAAGAAAAACATTGTGTTTGAATTTTGTAAATCCTGATAGAGCACTGTAGGTATGCATGTGTTTGTGTGTGTGTGACGAATAAGAATGCAAGGTATGTTAAAGGGAAATAAGGCGTTTGTTTCACGTAAAACAAACATAATTTCAAAACCAATGTTTGTGGACATAGAATGATAGGTTATTCAAAATAAGGACGGACAGTAGCCTTCTTTTCAAGAACTAAGTTTCTCACAGATAGAAATTCAGTTATTTGTTGCTCATCGATAATTTGTTCACCCAAACTTTTCAAAATTCAAATGATGCATCTTCCGTTATTCAACGCATGCATAATGTTTTGAGGAGATGAAGCTTTTGCAGATGTTTATTGATGAGACTGAATGGTTTAACAGTGATTAAGGCTATTTTCTTCATATACCATGGTGGTATATTCTAAACGCCCTATTTCCCTTTAAGTGATAACTTAATAACTGAGTGGTGAATGTTTTTCAAAGTTGGTTTTATGTGAACAGTATAATATTGAGTAGATGTGCCCTGTTGGTTTTGATGGAGGTCAAAGAACTTTGGGATCACCAGAGGCAAAAACGAAAACTTCTTTGAGTTGCTGTAACTTGGTGTCAATGGTTCAGGACTGCAACCTTTTGAAGTTTTGAATTTAATTTGAGGTTAAAGGTCACTGGGATCACCAAAGATGAAATGGTGAAAACCTGGCAACTGCTTGTAAACACAGTATCTCAAAAACGGTAACCTGTAGGGAATTCGTACTGACATTTGGAAGCACCAAATTTAAGTATCCATATTGAAAAATATTCCATATTTTTTGCCACATCAAAGCTTATTTGAGGTCACCAGAGGTTACAGTAAATTGAGAAAATTCATTAAGCAAAGTTGAGTATCTTAAGAAATGAATATTGCCAAACTTCAAACTGGTAACCAGCTTTGGATGAGCAGGTAAATTGTGTTGTTAACAAGTTTTCACGAAAGTCAAAGTTCATGTGAAATCAGTAGAGTTTTGAAACCTCGTAAACACAGTATCTCTAGAAGGGACAGTCCCTGGAACTTCAGACTTAGGATAGCATTCTCTATTTTGAGTAGATATCTCTATCTAGTTTTAAATTGAGTTTAAAGGTCAAATGATCTTTGCAAAGTTGTCTACAATGTAGTATGCTGGAAACTGTTTTGTGAATGCAACCCAGGAAGCACAATGTCCTGTCTTTCTGGCTGTTGTGAGGTGTTGCAATCTTCAAACCATTAGCTGCTCATTTCAACCCTCTGTCCATTTCTTTGTGCCATAATCCATTCTCTTAATGGACTCCTCGTCCTCTCTCCTTGTCTCTCCAAATACCCTTTTCTTGACAAACTTTCCAGGTCATTTTCAGGTGCTCTTTTTGTTATTCACCATGTCAATATTTAAATTTTTGTTCGTCAGGGAAGCAAGATTAGCAGAGGAAGAGAAACGCAAGGCGGAGGAGAAACTGGAAGCGTTGATTCAGATAGAGAAAGAAGAGGCGGAATGGCTGAAAGAGTTGGAGGAGCTTGTCAAAAAGGAGAAGGTATAGTAGCAGACTGACTAGCTTTTATTGTCTATATGAGATACAGGTCAAAAATTTTAAACGCAGGACACAACCCTAACGTTTTCTCTGTTTTACCCACCTGTTTTACATATTTTCTCAATTTGCCTTCCTAGATTTACTTAATAGGAAGATAACTTGCCTTGTCATATAGCCATGTGGAAAGAAATTGTCTTGTACATCATCTATGTACATCCTGTTCTGAATTATGTTGAGTTCATTTGCCATGTTAACATCAGTATGGTGACATGCAGTAAAGTTACTGAACCCATAAACCAGAATTTACATCTGAGTCAGAGCAGTTTTCATGGTGCAATAAGTTTTTTTTAGTGCAAATGTCAGAAACACAAAGAGAATATTACTGACGTTAACCTCAAAGTGTTTTCACTTATTGAAATGTCAGCCAGTTTTCTGTATACTTTCGTCTTACTTTTTGTGCTCTGTTAAGAATAAAACGTGTATTTGGGTTGTTTGTATTGGGTTGAAGTTATATAACAGTAAGTTTTTATGCAATATTATTGTACTGTATATCTAATTTTTCTACAAGAAACCCACAAAGATATGCTAGGACATGTTTTTGCCATGAAAAAAAGATGACTTTCATCGGAATTTCCGTACACTGAGCACATTTAAATCAAACTTTACAGTCACTAACAGCAGGCAAGGTAAAGCTCTTACAGCAGACATGACATTAATCCAAAGTGGAACATGATCTATTTGCTGTGCAGCAAGTTTGGGGTATCCATATCAGAGAAATTATTTTTCTTGAAAAAATGCTGCTCACAGTTAGAAACAAAATTATGAGTGAATGTCACTGAAATTGCCTTTGGACTATTTTTATGAACAGGAGCATAGCCACAAATTTGTCAAGGAGGGGGCAACTTCGCAAGGCCTGTATAACTTGAAGACTATCTAAGCACAGTACAACCATAGATTGCTGGGAGGTGCTTAAGGAAATTTTTGCTCAAAACACCTCCCACAATGTTGGAAATGTCACTTACTACCTGGCCATCTAAGGCCAAAAATTGTAGTTCCGCCACATAAAGATATGGGAAATACTAGCAATATTATAAAGCACATTGAAAAAAGCAAAAACAAACATATGCTGAATTGCAGGGGAGGGGTGAGCAGCTACCCCCTTGGGTTTGTGCCTGCTCATGAGAAATGAAGTTAGGTTCAACTTGCAGATTGGCAACTCATTGTGGGGATTAAAGTCAGTTTCTCACACAACTTCCAGTGTTGATTAATATTCAAACAAAAAGTGCCTAAATTTTGTTGCACTTACCTGATAGCTATGGGATCAAACATACAGTAATTTATGGGATCAAACATAATTTTATGATCAAATAATAAGAGGAGACAGTTGATTACCTCTATGGGTGTTTTTGGCCCCTTCTTTCTCAACAGTCATTCAAAAGGACCCTCACTCTATTTGTTAGGGCATCCTGAATTTAAAGTATTCACTTCTGTGGCTGATGGGAATTATTTTATCAAATTTTGACTTGTAACTAAGGCTTGTCATCCCATATCTGCTTGGACAATCTTAAACTTAAGTAGCTAGATTAAATTGTCTTTAGCCCAGTTTTACCCGTCCATGTTCCATTTCTCTCGTTTCAGGAAGCCAGCAAGTCTTACATCACGCCAGAAAACTTGGATCAAAGAGTAGAAGCAGCCCTTGCAGAGGAGAAGAGCTATTTATTCGGAATCGATAAAAGCGGGAAAATTACTCTGCCGGAAAATACAGCTTGGACAGAGTTAAAGGAGAGACTGGAAGAAGATAACAAACAAGACATTAAAGCAGAAGATAAAGTGGACCCAGTTTGACACTTTGCATGTGACTTTAAACATGTAACAATTTGAAATTGTGATTAGAAATGGAGTATGAAAGTTTTGTCAACCTAGAGAGGAGAAAATGCTCTTTGGGACTCTTTCATATTAGAAATGTGTGACGCTTTCTGTAAGGTTAAAGACAAACAAAGCAGCACATTTTGCCTCCAACTGATCAAATAGATTATGTGAGAAGTGTCTGTCGATTTGCTGTACCTTTAAACGATAGAAGATACCATACCTGGGGTTGCTCCACCACTTGTGGTCACAGGGGCCTTGACAAGATAGGTGTCATATTAACTAACTTGTGGTGCCTCCAAGGGATACCACAGGAAAGGTTCAGTGTGTCTTTTGATGTGGGGTTGGAGTTAGTGGCATGGATCATAATTAGGATTACATTTAACCAATCACATGCTCCACTTTCAGTAGACACCAAAAGATTAGAGGGGTGTGTTCACCACTTTTGAACTGGCAATCTCACTGAATTTCTGCTCAGATTGACCAATCGTTTCATCTCTCAAAGGATGTCAAAACAAGGGGGGGGGGGTAATTTTATATCTTCTCTTATAACTTGGAGACAAGTTGTTTAAAAGTACATTGAAACAAATCTAATTGCCCTTCGAATAACGCTCTGACTTTTGAGCATTTCTTCTGGAGACCGTGAGTCCCGAGGTGGCAAGTACGATCTTTGCCACCACTCGGCAATTTCAGTAGCAATGATGAACCACTACAAACTGGTCAGGAAGGCCCACCACATACATTCGATGTGTGAATTTGAAAAACCAAACGTTTTATTGAATGCATAATGAAACTTGGCGGTACAACAATATGACAATAAAGGAACAATACCAACTAAGAATCTTCTTTCCTTTTTGTTTTATTCGAAAAACTCTTAACAATGCAATTTTTTTTAAAAACAATAACAAAAGTGAAGATGCACCATACCCACTGTGACTTATTGTCACAAATCCAAGGTGGTACACTCCTCATCACCAACCCCCCTCCCCACCATTTCAAACAGCTCCCTATCTACAGCACATACCACATGTTTATCATTATCTGATATGCATCTTTCAATAAACAACACCTACAAATGTACTTTAATATATACACAGAAAATGACATTGGTTTGATGCTCAACAAGCTTTTATCTATGAGAATGAGATAATAATGAATAGAAAAAATTTCAGTTTTACGACTGTTGTCCAAGAAAAGGCTTATTTCATTTGAAAGCTTGAGTTTATCTCCCAGGAAATCTGATTTGAACAGCTTCATACAAAACCAAAGAAAAGTACTGCTGCAGCCTGTTTAATCTCCATGCATAGCCTGTTACTCAAGAATGCGATCCTATCTCAAGGTGTTTACGCAAAGATGATCTGCAGTTTTTAGGAAGCAGTTTGACTTTATTTTTAGAATCTGAGGTTGTTTTATGAGTATGCCAGTGTCAGTTTGTGTGTATGCAGGAAGACCTTTCCTAGCCAAAATAATGTTACATTGCAGGTCTTCTTATCTGTTTATTCGCAGGAAACATAATTACATTGAAGGTCATCTCAGACTTGAATTTCCAAAAAAAATCTTCCTAATCACTCCTGATTCAAAAAAAAAAAGAAGGCATACAGTAACTTTCTTCTGTCACTGTTCTGACGTAGTTTCACTATGAAATTTGAATAATCCATGCAGGCATCAGACATTTAAAGGGCATATTTCAGATACCGTACATCTACCCCATAGTTGGATTTCAATTAAATGGTTATCTGGGCTCCTTCATGATCGAGTAGGAATTTCTTAATTGCTACACCCTTCCCTGACATGTAGTTTCCAAGGGAACCATCGCTGTTGACCACCCGGTGGCAAGGCACTAGCAGAGGAACTTGGTTGATCCTCATTGCCATGCCAACAGCACGACATGCCTTTGGGTTGCCCACCTTTGCGGCCAGTCCTCCGTAAGAAATGGTCTCACCAACAGGGATGTCTTGTGCCAGTGTTTGCAAGACCTTGCTAACAAATGTATCTGAAGATGTAAGCAGAATTTGAATATTTTATGTTTTCATCGTCAGTGCAAAATCCTTCAATTAAATACAGTCACCCAACTCTGTTATGTATTGGCTGATTGGCATACTACAAATATTTTAAATTTCAAGTACATTCAGGTACAATAAATGTGTGGGTTTAATTTGCACATGGGTGTCACACATTTGAAGGAATTGCCATTGGCTAAAAGAAAGATTTTCTGCTCCAGTGCACTTGGTTTAGTTTGTTACCTCTCTATTTGACCATGGTAATTCCCAGTGCATTCAAAGTGATCAGACAGGATTCACACAGCTCACTAGTGCTGGACAGCATCCCAAGCTTGAATGGGCCTCAAGTCTCAACAATGGGGATAGTACAGCACAGCTTCTGAACCCACAGACCATATGGTTGACCATTGATTTACCGATGGATAAACTCTGCTGAAATATTGCTAAAAAGTACTTAGCTAATGGCTAATTCTCTCTGCTTCCTAAAGAACTAGGAACTTTTTATATGCATTGAGGCACTGACAATTTGAAGGCAGTAATTCTTCACCCCAAGCTATACTTTTGGCTAGGGGTTAACAATATTCTCAGCTGGTTTTACTCTTTGATTGACAGCAAATGTGAAAGATGCAGAGTATCTCATATTACACGATGTAGGCAGGGTCCCAATGTTTTGGTCACAAATGTGGAGCCTTTGTCTTTGAGGCTGCTGTGAATTGGGATCAAAATCATCACCCCATTTCTGATCGATCATTGGACAGACTTGTTTTCAATGAAATGTAATATTTCTCTATCAACCACTGAACAACAATTCAGGATCATCTACTGAACCTCAACATAAACCCTGAGAAATGATGATACTCCTAAACTATCCTGTAGGGCACAAAGAATATGTTTACCCAGCCCACGGGCTGGTGGGTGCAGTGTCCTCGACTGCCACATTACCTGGTGGAATTCTGCTCAAAATAGCACTAAAAAAAAATCCTCAGGAAGTTCAAAAATAAAATAGCAAGGAGAAAAAAAAATATCTTGACTTGAAAAAATTTGGATATTCTGGTGATGTTTTCAATTCTTATTTAGCATGAGACATAACTGTTTTGATCTAGCCTACCCAATGTAAGCAAAAATTTTTTAAAGAGGGCACCCCCCTTTTAGACCCCTGCTGGCTCCCAGACACAATCAATCATCAGTTCCATCATATCAGAAGTGGCACCCCCCTGCCCCCAGGTTCAAACCAGTCTACACCTCTGTTTACCACACAGGGTGAAGTAATATGGAACATTGCACACTGTTAGGCAGCTGTGTAAGGTAATTTGCAAGCAGGCAATTTTATGACCATCAAGATTACCTGGCCATGTAACGATGGCTAGGAAATGTCACTCCATGGTTTTGAGGGGTACAGTCAAATGCGTCTAGCCAACATGGTTACGCTTCTCTTAGATACTTAACGGGCCATGCCTGAAAAATCATCTGACCTTATTACCCCGTCATTTTACCACTGTTCAGATGTATCCCTTTCTTGAGAACTGAGGACATTTTTGAAGTCTGAGGCATCAAATTCTCGATGAAGATCACGCAAATAGCGAAGAGACAACTTCATAAAGTTACTGCATGCACACAATTGATCACAACATAGTCTATGGCCTCTGTACCAGGAATATGTGATTGTGTGAGTTTGATTGTGCAAACCGAGATCTATATTTTCTGAAAAGGTCACTGGGCAGACAGCTTCAGAGAAGATGGATGAGTGGAATGAGCATTCAAGACTTTTACATATTCAGAACAACATTTTTGATACTCCAACATGAAAGTAATGGGTTCAAGAGGGCATGTATTACTTATGTACATTAAAGGCAGTAACTCATCACCCCAAGCCATATTTTTGGCTTCCGTATAGCAGCATTTTCAACTGGTTCTACTCTTTGATTGACAGCAAATTCAAAAGATGCAGAGTAGCACATATCACACAGCATACACATGGATCCATTGTTTTGATAAAACATTTGGAGCAATTTTAACCAGGCTGTGGGAAGGACTAGATGTAAGTGGTTGAAAAATTGAAACTGTCTGGTGTGATGAGTATTTGTCTTTAAATTTGTCACTAATGAGAATATTTCATTCACTTGCAAAAACAGGCCAACTGTTATTCACACATACCTAAATCTGAACCCAAACCCTAACCCAAATCACGATTGTTGATCGGCTAAAATCTTTGTTTGTGCTACTACACTTTCCATAATATGAACATTGTGAAAGGCTTCAGACTGTCATTTTGTGGGGGCGCACTTCGGGTTTGTCAGTGACCAGCTGGGGTGGGAAAAAAGGAGAAACGTTGACGAGACGATTTGACAACGAGAGCCACCTCAGTATTAGTTTTTGATGACGGTTTTTACTATTTACCCGAGACTGATTGTATTCAGAGTTATCTATTCTTCTCAACTCATTTATACGTAGAGAGCCATAGTCTTGTAAGTTTTTATCCCTTATTTTCTTATTTTCTCTAGATGAAAAGCAAGGACATTCGGTGCCTTTCCTCTCATGTTTTTAGTGCGTTGCAGGTATTAGTTGCGCGAGGACCTTTTTCGTTACCTTATGAGGCTGTATCACTCACCTTGGAGAGAATTGTTGGGGGGTTTTTTACTTTGTGTGGGCATTGATATCATTATTTACACATCTTTTCCAGCTCTGTTATTAACCTACCGTTGTGTAGGACACAGTGGACCCTTTGTTTTTCACATGTGCAGGTAAACCACTAAAGTATTGAAGTACCTCTAGCTGGATGGACTGAAGTGAGGTGTTTTTGTGAGGCTGTCACGTTAGGTGTTTTGAGTACAGCTCTATCTTTTTATACAGTAACATGGACATATTTCAGTATCGGAGACACATTATGTGTTATTCAGGAGTTTACAATTAGTTTCTGTGAATGTCTTTCTTGGAGTGGGTTGGCGGTTTACATACAGATCTAGAGTCTTCCACTCACGGTTTTAGCATATTAACATTTATCAGTATTCGCACAGGTCACGGAATGTAACCAGTGCCTTCAGTCTGCATTTCTTTATAATCGTATCTTAAGAAGGTCAGTTCTAGTTATATCCTGTAGAACCTTGAGGTGTTAGTATGAGGTGCTGCATGAAGGCTGATTGACTCCGTTGTCACCAGAGTGTATGAATTGTGTTTGCACGCACGTCATTTTTGAAGGTGTCTTCATACGTATCGTGTTTGAGTTTGGTTCCTTCTTGCGCCGTTTGTTATGCAAGTTGCTTGTGAGTTATTTTTTTTATTTTAAACAGTTCACCTTGGAATAAACTAGAAGATTGGAAACCACAGCCCTGATCTTTGGCCATTCTTTTTATTTATCCTTGGTTGAAACTACTGGCAATTCTACGAGATGGTATACCGGCCAGTACAGTGAAAAGACTATGACTCTACACCATGGAGACGCTACTTAAGGAAAAACGAACATCACGTCGTTCTTTGGCCAGCGACATTCAGACAGCAGAACATGATTTGGATCAACTCTGGAGTAATATCCGAAAGAGGTTAGTGGTAATAGAGTCCGATGCAGAGGTCAGAGATCCACAAACAGCTTTGTCAGAAATTCAAGACGCTTTAGATTTGTATGTGAAAACATGGAATGACCTGGAAGAATTATACTCAAATGATAAACAGTATGAAGAAGACGCCTCCATCACTAAGGCTGCAGTTGTTAGGAACTGTAAACGTGCTAGAGAAACAATCAAAGATGCTAAAGGGAAGGCAGAGCTCCTGGAAATCAGATCAATAGCATCGACAGACACAAAGAGATCCTTACGTTCCACGTCTTCTTCCATTCTCCGTGCTCAAGCTGCAGCAGCCGCAGCTGCTGCCTCAGAAAATGCAGCCTTTGAAGAAGTAATAGCCAAGCGGGCATCCGAATATAAAACGAAAAAGGCAATTAATGATCTAGAGAGGCTTAAAGAGGAAGCGGCGGCAGAGGCAGACCTTAGGATTTTACAAGCACGGCAGACTGCTGCCGTTGAAAAGGCACGTTCGGAGGCTATCCTAGAGTGTGAACGAGAAGAGAAGCTGGGTTTCAACACCAACCCTGAAGACACGTCTAATGATCATGTGGAGCGGTTTCTTTCATCTCGGCAAATTACACCTAGTGTTGTATCAGACTCCCAATTGAGGCCAACAGCAACCCCCTTCTCCCCTAAGGACTACCGTCAACAGCACAATACACCTGGCAACCCCTTTCACTGTTCAGAAGTACCTGTGTCCCCATTGCCTGACCCTCAGGATGCAACAACCAGTACTGAGGAGAGGTTGATTGACCTAACGATGCAAGTCACAAATAGTCTTGCTCAACAAAGACAACCAATCCAAGAACCAGATATTTTTGGTGGTGACCCACTATTATTCCAGCCATGGAAAGCTTCCTTTGAAGCTGTGGTTTCTCAGGGTAATAACTCGTCCTTCCAGAAGCTCTCCTACCTGGCAAAGTACACAGAGGGAGAAGTGAAGCAGTTAGTCGACCGGTATAGAAATCTACATGTCTCATGCCCGGACACAGCGTACAGAGAGGTTTGGGTGGAACTGGAGAGGCGTTTTGGGAACAAATCTAAAATCACGACAGAGTTAATAAGAAGAATCACAAACTTTCAAAGGCTCACTGATCAAGACAGATATCAACTTCAAGCCTTGGCTGATCTGTGCGTGGATGCATCATCGCAGATGAGGGACTTGCCAGGCCTGAACATTTTGAACTACCCACAGACACTATATCCCATTTTGGAAAAGCTCCCACAACGTATTCACAACACATGGAGGCAAGAAGTCTCCAGGAACAAGGTCATCTGTGGGTCCTATCCAACCTTTGCTCAGTTTGCTGAATTTATGAGGTACACGGCTCAGATGTATAACGACCCAGATCTCTACCCTACAGATGAATTGCAAAACTCGAAGTCCAACAAGGCGCAGAAACAAACATGCAGAGTAATGGCAACGAACAAGGTATCACCAGCTACTGCTGAGACAAGTTGCCTCTTCCACAAATGTAAGGGTCATGACATTTCAGAGTGTGTTGCATTCAGCAGACAACCTATTTCCGACAGAAAGGAATTTTGTAAGAAGTTTGGGCTTTGCTTCCGATGTGCACAGAACCACTTAGTGAAAGACTGCAACTCAGAAGTCAAATGTAAGAAGTGTGGCAGTGCAAGACACTCCTCATTCATGCATATCGATGAGCAAAAAGAGAAAGACGATGCAAACAAATCTGACAATCAAGAGACAGAAAAAACTGAAGAAGCTAACATAAAGTGCACCAAGTTCTCTGCATGTGCTACAGCTCGTTCTTGCTCCAAGATTGTGTTGGCGAAATTGTACCGTGAAAATGACCCATCAGCCTGGATTTATGGTTATGTTGTCCTCGATGACCAGTCCAACGCCTGTCTGGGAGATCCTCAACTGTTCAACAAACTCAACATCCATGGCCCTGAGCATGAGTACGAGCTGTCAACCTGTAATGGTCATCGGGTTGTTACCAGAGGAAGGAGAGCCCACGGTATTGTGGTTGAATCTATTACAGGCCACAAGGAAAAGTTGCCAACCATCATAGAGAACGAACACATTCCTGGGGACCGAAGGGAGATACCAACACCAGAGATTTGCCAGACGTATCAACATCTCAAGACTATTGCTAAGTCGATCCCTCAACTACAAGATGAGGTAGACATCATTTTGCTGCTGGGTAGAAACTGCCCAGAGCCACTAAAGGTGAGGGAAAGCAGAAATGGCCCAAGGGGTACACCATGGGCTCAACGCACTGATTTGGGATGGACTGTCTCAGGACAAGTGTGCAAAAGTGGGGCGAAAGGAATAGTCCATGTATCAGTAAACAGAACCGTTGCAGATCCGTATATCGACCCACTTTGTCTAACATGTGAAAGTCACATTTATACGAAGGATATTTTAGACCGTCAGAAAAAGGATGATGTCTATGTTGAACGGGCCGATGATGACAAACAAGCTCTGTCAGTCGAAGATAGACAATTTATCAACCTCATGGCAGAAGCTGCCCATACCAACGAATTGGGAAATCTGGAGTTCCCTTTACCTTTCAAGAAAGGAAAACGTGGGCTACCCAATAACTATGCACAGGCAAGAAGTCGTCTTTCTAACCTTCTGAAGACACTTAAACAGAAACCCGAGATGATGAAGGAGTACCAAACATTTATGGACAAGATAATATCAAGAGGTCATGCTTCTGAGGTTCCTTCAGGCAATTGCACTACACTACCCAACATGGTGTGGTATCTTCCCCACTTTGCCGTACGACACCCTAAGAAGTCTAGTATTAGAGTAGTCTTTGACGCTAGTGCCACATTCGATGGCGTCTCATTGAACAAGATGCTCCTTCAAGGTCCAGATCAGATGAACACACTCCTTGGTATACTGCTAAGGTTTCGTATCGGTGAGGTAGCAGTAATGGGTGATATCGAACAGATGTTTCACAACTTCTATGTGAATGAAGAAGACCGTAACTTTCTACGGTTCTTATGGTTCAGAGACAACGACCCGTCTAATCCAGTTGTGAACTATCGAATGAACGTCCACTTTTTCGGGAGCATCTCCTCACCAGCAGTGGCAGCCTTTGGACTGAGAATGATTGCAAACGCCTGCAGATCTTCACATGGAAAAGATGTCACTGAGTTTGTCAACCGAGACTTCTATGTGGATGATGGTCTCACGTCAGTGTCAGATGCTGAAACGGCAGTCAATTTGATCCAACGTAGTTGTGATGCCTTGTCTACAAAGAACTTGCGCTTCCATAAATTCGTGTCAAATGCTAAGGAGGTGATGCAGGCCCTACCTGAAAGTGACAGGGCAGAGGACCTGAGGTGTGTTGATCTCCAGCGAGACGAGCTACCAATTCAACGGTCCCTCGGCGTCCATTGGAACCTGGAAAGTGATACCTTCACTTTCAAGGTAAACTTACCAGAAAAACCGTTCTCACGGCGGGGAGTTCTATCGATAGCTAGATCGATATTTGACCCTATTGGACTAGTTGCACCTGTTTCCATAGAAGGAAAGATTCTGCTGCGTGAACTGATGAAGCAGATGGAAGGAGAAAGCAAAATGCCACTCGACATCTGGGACCGGCCACTTCCAGAACATTACAGACCTAGATGGGACAGCTGGCGGAACTCTTTATGTCAGCTAGAACACGTACACATCCCAAGGTGTTACACTCCATCCGACTTTGGTCCCATCATGGAGCAAGATCTTCATGTTTTCTCAGATGCCAGCGATCTTGCAATAGGTGCAGTGGCATATCTACGACAGGTCAACGAGAATGGTTTAACCCATGTTTCCTTTTTGATGGCTAAAGGGAGATTAACACCAAAACATGCGGTTTCCATACCCCGTCTAGAGCTTTGTGCGGCTGTACTAGCCACGACACTGGTACGAACCATTGAACCAGAACTTAAGGGCAGAATCAACGTGGATAGTATTACTTACTATACGGACAGCAAAGTGGTGTTGGGCTATATCTCCAATGAATCAAAACGATTCCATGTTTACGTGGCTAATCGTGTTCATAAGATCCATGCAATCTCACAACCAAGTCAATGGCAATATGTTCCAACCAACCTGAACCCTGCAGACCTGGTATCAAGATCAGTTAGACCAGATCAACTGATTAATTCATTGTGGTACAGGGGACCCGACTTTCTGTGGCAGCAATCATTACCTACGGCAACCAACAAACTGATGTCTAGAGATCAATTTCCACTTGATCCCAATGATCCTGATGTTCGGAAGGAGGTGCGTTCCTCTGCCACTGATGTTCAAGGTGGAGGATGCGATAAGCCCACATCAGCTACCTCAGAATTAGGCTGCCACAGGTTTCTTCGGTTTTCAAGCTGGCAGTCATTAAGAAGGGCCTTCGCAAACCTTAAGGTCATGGCGAAGTCATTCAGATCTACGAAAATGCAGGTGCCCAGTTACAAGCAAGGCAAACCATCACATTCCAGAATGCTCTCCAAGCAACCAACAGTGGAGGAATTACAAGAGTCTCAAAAGACAATTCTGAAGGCGGTCCAGAAAGAGAAGTTCAGCAGAGAAATTGATTCATTGAAAATGCCACACGATCTCAGAGGGCAAGGTCAAAGTTTTAAACAAAACAACCCTCTCAGAAAATTGAGCCCTTTCCTCGATGAAGAGGGTCTCCTCAGAGTTGGAGGAAGACTAAGACGAGCTGATCTTGATTTGGGAGGTCGTCATCCCATTCTGCTCCCAAAGAATAGTCATGTATCCAGACTGATAGCAACCTACTTTCATGAGGTTACACACCACCAGGGACGACACCTTACCATGGGGGCTTTACGATCTGGTGGGTTCTGGATCCTCGGAGTCCATAGTCTCGTGAGAAGCATCATCGACAAATGCATTACTTGTAAGAGACTGCGTGCTAAACCAATCACGCAGCAGATGGCGGACCTCCCGAAAGATAGGGCGGAAACCTCACCTCCCTTTACAAACGTTGGTGCTGACGTGTTTGGCCCTTGGACTGTAGTTACCAGGCGTACCAGGGGAGGTTCTGCAGACTCCAAAAGGTGTGCTGTCATCTTCACTTGCCTCTCAAGCAGAGCTGTACATCTTGAGGTCTTGGAGTCCATGGACACGTCATCATTCATCATGGCCTTAAGGAGATTTATGGCAATCCGGGGCCCTGTCGCCAAACTACGATGCGATCAAGGGACCAACTTCATTGGTGCAAGGAATGAACTTGAGGGCTCTGCTGTACATTTAGACCAGAGACACATCAATCAATACTTGTCATCAAAGGGAACAGAATGGCTTTTCAATCCCCCTCACGCCTCGCACTTCGGAGGAGTTTGGGAACGTCAAATCAAGACTTTGCGACGTGTACTGGATGCAATGTTCTATCAACTAGGGGAACACCAACTGACACACGAAGTGTTAGTCACCTTCTTGGCTGAAGCAGCTACTATAGTGAACTCAAGACCTCTCACTTCCATTTCTTCCGATGCAAATGACCCATCACCCCTGACTCCAAATATGCTGCTGACCCAAAAGGCTATCCCATTACAGCCTTTCGCAGATGAGTTTACCCGTCAAGACCTCTATGGACGTAAAAGGTGGCGACGGGTGCAATACCTTGCTGACCAGTTTTGGGTGCGTTGGAGGAAAGAGTACCTCCAAAGCTTGCAACCTCGCCAGAAATGGTTACATCCCCAGAAGAATGTGTCTGTCGGTGACGTTGTGCTTTTGAAGGAGAGAGACGTCGTCAGAGGTTCCTGGCCTCTCGCCCGAGTTGTGCGGGCCCATGAAAGTGAGGATGGCAAAGTCCGGAAAGTAGATGTTCTGGTGTGTACTGATGGAACGAGACGTAACTTTACTAGACCGATTTCAGAACTGGTTCTTATCGAAAGTGCTAACACTTCTCCATAGACTAATGAGTCCATTTTAGCCTTTTTTCTGTGGGGTACCTTCTGAGTTCCCCTTTGACATTGTTTTAGCGTTTTATGTTTTGTACTGTTTGGTTTTAAAAACGCCTCTGCATTTTTAGACGGGGAGTGTGAAAGGCTTCAGACTGTCATTTTGTGGGGGCGCACTTCGGGTTTGTCAGTGACCAGCTGGGGTGGGAAAAAAGGAGAAACGTTGACGAGACGATTTGACAACGAGAGCCACCTCAGTATTAGTTTTTGATGACGGTTTTTACTATTTACCCGAGACTGATTGTATTCAGAGTTATCTATTCTTCTCAACTCATTTATACGTAGAGAGCCATAGTCTTGTAAGTTTTTATCCCTTATTTTCTTATTTTCTCTAGATGAAAAGCAAGGACATTCGGTGCCTTTCCTCTCATGTTTTTAGTGCGTTGCAGGTATTAGTTGCACGAGGACCTTTTTCGTTACCTTATGAGGCTGTATCACTCACCTTGGAGAGAATTGTTGGGGGGTTTTTTACTTTGTGTGGGCATTGATATCATTATTTACACATCTTTTCCAGCTCTGTTATTAACCTACCGTTGTGTAGGACACAGTGGACCCTTTGTTTTTCACATGTGCAGGTAAACCACTAAAGTATTGAAGTACCTCTAGCTGGATGGACTGAAGTGAGGTGTTTTTGTGAGGCTGTCACGTTAGGTGTTTTGAGTACAGCTCTATCTTTTTATACAGTAACATGGACATATTTCAGTATCGGAGACACATTATGTGTTATTCAGGAGTTAACAATTAGTTTCTGTGAATGTCTTTCTTGGAGTGGGTTGGCGGTTTACATACAGATCTAGAGTCTTCCACTCACGGTTTTAGCATATTAACATTTATCAGTATTCGCACAGGTCACGGAATGTAACCAGTGCCTTTAGTCTGCATTTCTTTATAATCGTATCTTAAGAAGGTCAGTTCTAGTTATATCCTGTAGAACCTTGAGGTGTTAGTATGAGGTGCTGCATGAAGGCTGATTGACTCCGTTGTCACCAGAGTGTATGAATTGTGTTTGCACGCATGTCATTTTTGAAGGTGTCTTCATACGTATCGTGTTTGAGTTTGGTTCCTTCTTGCGCCGTTTGTTATGCAAGTTGCTTGTGAGTTATTTTTTTTATTTTAAACAGTTCACCTTGGAATAAACTAGAAGATTGGAAACCACAGCCCTGATCTTTGGCCATTCTTTTTATTTATCCTTGGTTGAAACTACTGGCAATTCTACGAGATGGTATACCGGCCAGTACAAACATGTTCGTGCAAATGGACAATTCCCTTTCCCTTTAAAGGCTGTATTGCACCATCCTAGGCTATATTTTTACCTCCCGGAAAGCAAAATTCTCAACTGGTTCTAAGTTACAGTACTCTTAGATTGACAGCAAATTCGAAAGATGCAGAGCAGCTCGTATTACACAGCGTACACAGGGATCCACTGTTTTGATTACACATATGGAGGAATTTAAGACAGGCTGAGGGAGGGACTAGAGGTAGGTGGTTGGGAGAATTGAAACTGTCTGGGGTGATGAGTTTTTGTCTTTAATATACAGCACATAAAGGTTGACTAATGTAACATTGCTCCCTCATGTTCCAGGAGCCACCGTTTGACACAGACTCCTGAAATGTACTTATTTAGATCTCCGTCTGAACACGTGACTCTGTGACAAGGCCATAAAATAGGTACAGGGTTCTTTGCCATTGCTAGACCAACTGCCCTAGCAGCTCTAGGATTTTTCATTTTAATAGCAAGATTCTTGTACGTTATTGTCTTTCCCACTGGCACAATTTCCTCCAGTGAATGAAGCACTTGGTCCATAAAGGAACCTGTGAGAAAAACAAAGTTAAAATTTGGAATTCTGTGTAAGCCTCAGGTGACTGATTACAAAAAGGAATCTAAATTTGTCAAGAAAAGGAACACTGAAGCATTGGCTCGGATTTGAATCTGACGCAGTAATTTCTTAGATCAATATCACAAATAATTTGGAACAATTGCTGCCCAGTCTCTCTTACCTGCTTTAATACCTGTTGTGTGAAGAGGTGGAAGGGGTAAAGTGGTTACACTGTCTGCATCTTTGAAGAATGATTCCAGCCAGCCCAAGCAATCCTTCAGCGGTTCTGTAAAATCTTGCTTCCTCTCTTCACCATCTATTGTTACACTCCTGAAGATAAATATTACTGAGCTTATTAGGAATGGGTTTTAAGGTTTGGTTGAACGGCAGTATCTTTGCAATGCCAAACACTTTCTTGAACCTTCATTCTGTACTAAAGATCCCATACCAGGGAAAAATGTAGGGTTAAAATGTTGTTCAGCAGTTTTGGGGATTTCTGAGGTCTTTGGGAAAGTATCTGTGAAAATTCAATGGCAATGTATACAGAAAATTGCTCCACATTGTTTCAGTTGTGTAGCAATTTGTTCTGCACCGCAAATTGTGACACGATATTGGATGAATTATTCCCAGCATACTATGTTCAACAGATCACTTTCGTTACCATCTAGTGTCCTGTGTACATTTATATTATCTATCACTATGTAATGTACATTAACTTCCTGCATTATTGAACAATGTGAAATTAATTTCACTGTGAAAAGTACAATGCCTTGAAAAGCCATGACAAGCAGCCAGGCAGGTAGAACACAACAAAATAGCACAAAACTTATTAGACTGATCTCATCCACAGGTAAAGTCTGATAAAAATAAAACATGTGTTTGGTTGAGTCCAAGCAGCCACTTCTCCTAGTTTATAAGATCACTCTCACAAATTTGTTTGGAGTGAATTTTTTGGCCAGAAAGCTTGCACAGGCAGCCAAATGCCCCAAGATCATCATGCTTTTAGAAGAACTGCACCACCTTATAGCACATGATAAACAACAGTGGCATTCCTTGGTATTTTCTTACACAAGAGAGTACTGTAATTTCTTTGTCTTAAAACATACGCACCAAAGATCTCACACGATCAACACTGCTACTACAGACTTCTGTGGCAACCTGTCCTTTTTGCTTTCTCCAGTTCAGATTTTGTGCTTATAATGTACATATGCATACAGGGTTCGCGGCAGAGGATCCTGACTGGCTGTAGCACTTTTGTCAGTGTAGTACAATGAGTGCTGTCCTGGGGAGAGGGACCCCTTCCTTTTGGAATTTTTCTTGCAGATTGAATATGCTGAGATAGAAAATGTTGCATTCTCTTCTCCTATTCTTGAGCGAAATTAGTGTCATTGACCAGTTTGACCCGTATTTTGGGCTTGGAGTAGTAGTTTGCTTTTTGCAAAAGGTACTTTTTCAATACACTAGGCCTGTTTGAACTTTTTAATGGAAGTTTTATTGAATTTGGTGCCTGTGGGTAGTCTGGCAATTTGCTTTTCATATTGGCCAGGAAGTATCAGCACCAGCTACTGTAGCAGCCAGAAAAAGGTGCATACGTAATGCATATGTGAGGATAATAGCAATGATATTTATTTCCCTTCAGAAATGATTGTGGAGCAAAATTTACCATCAAAACATGGACCTTATCTGCACAGCATTATAACATGAGGTTTTTTGGCAAGTAAAATGATTCTGTACCTTTTGATCACAAAAAATGCCAAGCAGACATTTCACTTCTAAGTGAGTTTCTTAAACAAAATGTGGGAATAAATTTTACCTTAATTTTCCACAGGGAGCTTTATCTGTTGCAGTCAGTTTTACTTCATGGATACCTTTCTCACATCCTGAAACTGTCACAGGACCAATTGGAGTATTTAGCTTCAGAAACTGCAAAGTACACTTCAAGGTAGCATTTGATGACTTCATGGTTGGTTTCTGAAGAAGTGAACCCATTGATTAGTTGTGTCTGAATCCTAGAAATATCTGAATAGGCCTATGCAGAACATACTTGGACCTTGTGCCAGTCAGGTTTAGAATCAGCCTAATTTTAACCATGTATAAAGTGAACTATATATACTAGGCTACGTTTTGTTCCTGCAACTTTTCTCAACCTTCTAATCAAGTGTTATGAGGTCTCACTAGCCATCCATATTTTCAACAGTTTCAGTAGCCTCCAGACGTGACAATTCCCACCTAAGTTACTAGTTAGGTTAGGGCCTAGGCCTATGCAAGTCATAAATCTTGGATTGTTGGGAAACTTAAATTACTTTAAGATTGTACAAACCTACGGATTGTCGAAAAATGTTTGAAACAATTCAACTGGAATGTGTAAGGTAGTGTAAGTTGTACAAGAGCAAGTGATATATGAGATCATGTAATTGCAATCCTCCTGTTGACAGCTTTTTATTACCTGGGTATTGCGCAACATTCCCGCGAAACTTACTCGAACGGTGACAGTGTTTACTTCCGGTTTCTGTGTCATCTAATTCTATGGAGCTAGCTGGTACCGTGAATTTATACGTCACCGATCTGGCACTGCTATTTGTCGGAAACCAGCTGCCCCGACCCGTCCAGAATCTTTAAGAATCTTCTCGCAGAAGTAATCTTATATTTACATATCGAGCTGTGTGGAAAATCAAGGCATTCAAGATGAATGTCCATGCAGCAATGTCACGTTTACGTGAAATGAGTGACAAAGTGTGAGTATTTTTGATGGGCGTATACCAGAACGGCTGTTACGCTGACTACTAAGGCTGTGATCTTGGCTCTGCCCCCTTGGCAAAAATAGCAACGTAGTGTTGTATCGTATTCGTAATAACAGTAACACTAGGCCAATGATCTCAATGTTTACTATTGGTTGAGCAACGCTAAGCCTAAGCTAGTACTAGCACTAGCAGTTCCACATACTTGAGTCTATACGTGGCCTGCTGTGTGATCAAGTTATGAACGAATCGAATAATGATCGCAGGGTGGTAATTCAGTTAACAGATAATGAAATGTATGATGAACCTACATTACACTGATTGTAACTGAGCAAATGCCATACATTTAACAATAACAGGGAATGAGTCAATGTAAACTTAGCAAACATGATCAGGTACACCACTGGCATGAAGTTACAGTACTGTTTAGGATCAGCCTAAATGAACTGTTGTTTTGACGGAGTAACAGCAGAACACCACTGTCAATTTTGAAAGAATACACACTGTGTAATGATTTTGTATGTTGGTGTGCAGATTCTAACTATACTGTGTTCCTATTATGATCGATCACATAGGAAGAACTTTGATCATTTTAGGTTGATGAGGAAGACTGTGTCCCAAGCAGAGGCACGGTCGTGGTGCCACGGTGAGGACAGACATGTGTTTATTACGTCATTTTACAGCCAATGTGCATTCCATGTCAGGCCCACGCCGAAGTTTTTCCAAAAAAACAATAGAAAACATAAGGAAAATGCCAGCTCCACGCCAAAGATCTTCAGTTCTGAGTGCACGAAATGCAGACTGGTGTTACTGTAAATGATTATAAAACTTTGATCATTTTAGTTTGATGAGGAAGCCTTTCTTCCAAGCAGAGGCATGGTCGTGGTGCCACGGTTAGGAAAGACACTTGATCATGACATGTTACAGTAACTACAATATCTCATCCCATACATTACATGTATGGGGATGAGATAAAAAGCATAAACTAATAATGAAGAGTACATGCATTGCAATTTTCAAGTGTATTGGTTGCAGTCGATATCAAACTTTAAAGAAACCATCGTCGTACATAACACAATGTTTTGAAACATGATGCACAGTCGACCCCTAGCAGACAAGCTGCAGTGTTTAACACCTGTTTGTGATATTAATGAATGGGAAAAATTCTTAGCATCTCTCCAAGAAAAGTTTAAGACCAAAGTTACTTTGTCGTCAGTCTAGAATCACCGCCAAAATTCTTCGAAATTGCCAAGATGGTGTGAATTAACAGTGACAGGCTAATGCGGCATAATGCATGTCAAGTCAGTTGAGTGTTCTCCATGAGCACCGACTGCTGTACGTCACTAGCCTCGAAAACAGGAAAGTAAACCTGTCGGTGGGATACGTATCACATCCCCAAATTTAAGCTTTCTACAAATCCAAACATTGACTCTATAAATATGTAAGCAACTGCGATTGATAAGTAAAACATCGAAATATCATTTAAACATTTCTTTAACAAACCAGAGGTCTGCAGTTTACAAATAGTACGCTGATAACTTTGACAATGAGACAACAGCATTTGCAGAGGTGGTTAGGCTGCTCGCCATACCTCATCACGTTAGGGTATGATTATTTTAAACTTTTTAAGATTCTGTATGATCTTTTGTATTTTTTTTCAACAGATGCTTTTGTACATTATTACTCCAAAAATGCATGTAATATGAATCCCTTTACATGACGTGAAACATATTGAGGCAGATTTGAGTATTGAAACAATAGTAATAAATTTAGTGTGATCGTACTTTTGTGTCCTGAAAAAGTTTTTTATCTTTGTTGCTCCGTGGTTGTGGACTGTTTTACCAAGGCTGTGTGGACAGCAGTTAGAACTGAGAAAACCTGTTTGCCTTCCTTATGGCTCGTAGTCCGTGGCTACAGATCTTCAAATATGCTAAATGGAATTTTACTGAAATTGGATTGTGTGAAAACAAGAAGTTAGAAACAAACGGATTTTGCATTTTTTTGAAGCGGAAAATCTGAGGCTTTGAATGATGTGATATACACAAGAATACACATGGAACAAGAAAAAAACTTCATGGATATGTCATCGTCAACTTTGTACCTGTAATGGTGTGTTTTCACTATACCAAAGAATCGCAATAGGCCCGATTATGAAGAAAATATAATCAGTAATTGGTATTTTCCATTGTGGCATAATCATTTGAACGCTAAAAGTTGATGAAGAAAAATCGTATATGATCCACTGCAGTCCTTGTATAATTACATGTTAAAAACTTGTAAAGTCAGTGATATGTTGGGCAAAGTCATGGAAAGCATGTTAAGCATGAAATGCATGTTATGGAAAGTTATCTGGAGTTATCTGGAGAATAGAAAGTTTGAGAACCCAGAAGATGATGGATGAACACCTGTCTTCAGTGTAAATGTGTGGATTCAAGTTTGACAGCAATTTAACTGTACAGTTACTTGTAATTTTTTCATACTATTGATCTACTTTTCTTGACTTTCCCCAGCACCAACATTGTCATGAATTACACAGAAGTGGAAGCGAAAGTTCGTGAGGCTACCAATGAGGAGCAGTGGGGACCCCATGGGAGCCTTATGGCTGAAATTGCTAAAGAAACCTTTACCTATGAACATTTTCCGGAGGTCATGGGTATGCTGTGGAAAAGAATGCTGCAAGACAACAAGAAAAATTGGAGACGAGTGTACAAGGTAGGGATGTCGGCTCCAGAGTTTTTGATTTCTTTTAAAAACATGATTTAAGTCAAAGATCTAAATAGAAAACAGTGATTTAAATTAAATAAATAGATTTAAATAATGATTTTTTTTATAAAACCATTTAATTTGTATCAGCTTAATTTATATCAAACAACGCTCATTAGTTCTGTTGAAAAATTTTGCAATTATTCAAACTTTTTCAAAGTCCTTTCCACAAGATCAGTGCTGGTAGCAGTGATGCAGTTTTGTAGTCCTGATATATGCAGGACACCCAAAATCTCAGAAGTACAACCGAACTCTGTCATAAGGTTGTCCTTCAGATTACCAAATTTGGTTAGTGGTGGAATCATATTAAGATTTTACAAGTAGGTTCATGGTGTAGCAACCTAGAAATAAGTCTTGACATTATTTTTTGTAAAAGAACCAAATTTTGAAATGGATAACCACATTTTTGTACTTGCTAGTTTTCCTTTGGACTATCCGGATGGAATCTGCTTAATTTCAACACTGGTAACATAAATTAGTTCCTGCTGGAAGGAGTTTCTCAGTAGTCTCAGCATCAGAGATGTCAAAAGTTTCTGAAGGACAAGCAAAGTTGTTGTGAGGTTTCCTTCAGACAAATAAGTCAGTTCTTTAACCAAATGTTTATTGTTGAGTGATTGAAACCAATATATTGGTAATAGAATTTGCATTGTCAACGGCATACTGTAACTGTGTCCGTGGTACAGTAATCTAGAAACGTGAAGTTCATTTATTTCAGTTATGTAAGTTGTGGTACAACAACTTTGCTTCGGACAGGACAACCACTAATTGCATATATTATGTCATGTGTCCTTGGGACAACCAGACAAAATTGTTTGAATATTGACGCTGTTTCACATGATCAAGTCAGAGCATTGAGAGATCTTTTGCCATGTCAGTTGCCATGGTAACTCATTTGCAGGGATGGACATTTACAGGTTGTGTGGCTTCCATTCAATCTCAGATAATTTCATTTTATTGTTAATAACATGTTATTAGAAACTTACTCAAGTTCCCCATATGTTTATTCTCATGTAACATACAGTGTGAACCATCTGTAATTCTACATTTACTGTAACACAGACAATACTGCTATAAGAGGCCCCGTCCAAAAAAAAAGAAAGCAAAAGCAAAAGAATACATTCACAGGCAGTATGCCAACAGTGTTGCACAATTCAATTGTGACATCACAGCTGTTTGCGTCAAATAAATCTTGTTGGAGCAAAATGCCAAGTTCAGCTGTCAAAACAGCAGTTAATTGAAGTTTACTGAACATATGGGGTTTGAGAGGAACTTGGCCAGAATGCATAACAACCCTCCTTGCAAAGAATATGTTCATTTGGCCTCAGGCTGTCATTCTAATCCATCAACCATCAAAATCAAATGCCAACAAATTATGCAGTGTCTCTGTTAACACAATATAACCAAGCATGCACACAGTATGTATGCTACATGTCTATTATGACGAAGTCATCTAGCTTAAAGAGGAACGGCAGTGAGTGTCTCAATTTCAACATACAGTTAATGTATCTATGCATCTATGCATCTATCTGCAAACAGCCACAACCACAATGTTTTTTGTTTTTTCGTAATGACTTGTGATTGAGTTAAAAGGTGTATTGATACACTCTTCATATTTTCCTGGACGTGTATTCATTCTACTGCAGAATGGTTTCCTCTGTGTGAAAAACTGTGTTTTAAGTACCAGGACTATTTGGAAGGCTGTACAAAGTTTTAAAAACCTTGAACTTGCCGACCTAGATTCTTCTCCAAATTTTCTGAAATGATTTTCCTATTGTGTCCTTACATTTGTTTGTAACAAACCTTTGCGCATGTTTGCAAAAAGGAACCGTTTGTTTTCATCTACAGTACAGTGAGTGCACGTGGTGAATGTGCCAGGTAAATCTGGCTAAGGAAACCAGTATGCCGTGAAAGCATCATGCTGTTAGACTGGAGGCTTCTATAGTTGTTACAGTTCATACTGCAGGTGGTATGGCCAGTACTGCACTCAGTCTCCTCTGTGTATTTGCATTGCCCCATTCACTGTTCAGCTACAGTAACCGGTGTTCTAAATAGGTCTGTTGTGTTTCTCAATATGCTGTGCACTCCATGATCATCTTTTGCATATGTTTACAATAGGTACAAAATAACATGCATTGCATACAGTCATTCAGGGCACTCTACTGTCGCATAAGTGGTTGTCAACCAAATGTAACGTATGTCACCCAAATCACTACAAAATTAAACGTCGTTGAAATTACAAATGGTTGTAAATGATAATTTATGGTAGTAACTGCATTTCATTAGTTAAGCATACGTACAGAACTCTGTCACCTCACTCAAAAGTTACATACAGTTTCATACTCCTGAGCAGACTACAGTAAGTGTAGAGAAGCTTACAGTATTCCTCAGGGGTGGACCATCCTCCAAGGCATGGACAAGGCAACTTCAGGATCTTGACAACTACTGTAGTGTATCTCCAGTGCTTTTTGATTTGTTTTCTGCAAAGTGTCTGCGCATATTTTGCATCAATTGTAAGTTAGTGGTATCATTGCTTTCATCATGAAACTTGCGCAATTTATTTAACTGTATCTAGGATATGACATTAAGTTACGAATGAGGAAAAAAAAAAATTCTTTTCCTGTTCACCCCATTGTATCTGTCATAATCCCTTGAAAACTTCAACTAGATTGGTGTTGTATTCTCAGCAAGGAAAATTCTTCCAAAAGTCGTAAGAACTTAATTGCCCAGCAAAGGAAATTTGTTTGTCAGAAGACCTTTTTGCCCAATTCACTCTCGTGACAAGTAGTCAAATGAGAAATCTGAATCCTTCCAAGTTTGATACTGACATTGAACTGCGCATAAACTGATTTACATTTTGCAGACTTGACGTGCAAAATCTCCAGACTGCACAGTCACCAGCTGAGATCTACTTTTGTGTTGTAGATGTTCCAACCCCCCTCCCATATGTTTGACTTGTGTGTTGTTCATCACCTCTTGAAAAAAACGTACTAATTTCAACATTTGGCCTGCAGCTGAGAGAAATATAAGGAAAAGGAGTGTTCAATCATATCCTGAATGACTGAAAGTAACATTATTTGCAGACAATGGTTGTCCTTCTGTAAGTTGGTGAAAGGAGTAGCCTGCATCAAGTACACGTGTGCGATTTTGTGTTAATCAGCTGCTACAAGAAAAGCTGAAGATTGACTGGAAATGCCAACTTGTCACCCTGTAGAATTTCTCGATTTTGCCAAACATATTGTACAAAGGTAACCTGTGCGAGGTATGAAACTAGTAAGTTACAGGTCCCTGGCGGTGACTAGGAGTGTACACACATGGTTTACATACTATCACTACTTGGAATAGCTTGGCCATTGTCATCTTGTGGAGTGTGTTTTTTCCTTTGCACACCCCACTCAGTTTGTATAAACTGTACAAGCAAATGCTTGTCTCTTGCCCTTTACACTGGAGTTTGGTTTTGGGGGCTAGAGGTGATTTTTGTGACTTTAAAGAGGCGCGTTGAGTTGTCTCTTGAAATTCATCAAAGTGCCCTTAAACCTGTCAAGTTTTCTTCACATACTAGCAACAAATGGTCAAACTAAGAGGATGCCCTTGTGTTACATACAAAGGAACATTAATGAGTGGGTGATTAATGAGTCCCTTTAGTTTTTGAAAATTGGTGACCAGACGCTTTTCACATCAGTACTAATTCATATGAACTCAACCAGTACAAGTCAGGATCAAAATTCAAAACATTTGACAGTTTTCATAACTATTGGATGTGGAACTTGACTAATTATTTTGTAAGCATTGACATGTGTTTGTACCTTTTAAAATCCTCACAAACTTATTGATGTCAACTCAATGAGCCCCTTTAAATTGTATTCAACCCTGCTAAGAAGACTAAAGGGGATTTCTGCAGAAGCTATGCCAAGGATTTAGCATTCTTTGGGTGTCTTGGTGGAAGAGAAGTGCAGAGGACAACAACAGTGGCTTTGCTGCTGTACCTGTGTGCACAGAAGCCACTGTGTACACATTAATATGCAGACAAAACACACACCTCAGTGTAACGGCGAAGTTGACATTTGTCAAAGTGACCAATACGCATGTATGCATACATTCAAAATTAAATATTTTGCGCACTGTGTTCTTGAATTTTGTAAGTGGGCAACAAATTAGTACTTTGTTCCTTAACCTTTGAACTGGATCAGTGTGTCAATAGTACTGATGGTATTACTACCTCGCTGGTTCAGTTCAGCTGAAAGTCAAGTAGTAAATTGTTTCAACGTCACTGAGGTCAACACTGATATTTGAACTGGAATGAGGAAATCTTTTCTATTGCACATATTGAAAGATGATTTATTTAGGTCCCATCTTCTATGAATTCATAAATGTTTGTTTAAACAGGACATTGAGGTTATGAAGCACCTAACTGCATACAAAATAAAAATGACAGATTCTACTGTACCACATAAGGTATGCATGCATGGTCCTGTATATATCAATATCTCTCACTTATTGTCTCATGGATGACATTAAACCAGTGCCTGACACAAAACGTATTTTTCAAGCTCAAGGATAAATTTTGGTACCTCTGTCCAAAAGTCCATCTGAAGTAGTATACAGTGCACACATGATGCAACAGACATTTAGTACATTCCAAGTTCTGTTTGTGTCTGCACGTGTGGAATCATGAAGGATGGTTTACATGTGACTGCATGCACTGTACTGTAGTAAATTATCAGCTCTTTCTTGCTGTGGGCTACTCTGCCCAAGTATCTCATACTGTAGCAGTTGTTGATTAACATGCATACATGGTATTGTAAATGCACCCATGTTGATACATGTTCAAATTGTTATCTAGCTGAATCAATCCCTACCTCTGAATCTCTCATAACGGTACCCCACCCACCTAACCGTGTACAGTACTGTATGTCTCATTTAAAGTAGCGGCTGTCTTTCTTACCGTGAAGTTGTGAACCAAATCCCATGTTAGTAGTTCCCCATGCAACCATGAAAAATCAATACTTATTCATGAATTTATTGACAGAACTTTGTCAGCCATGTTTGCCTCACTGTAAGCTGAATCTGGAATATGTAAATGTTGAAGCCTGAATTATTGTCTCCTGTATCTACACTGATATTTCTTTTGTTTCAGTCTCTTTTACTACTGTCTTACCTTATACTTAATGGTTCTGAAAGGGTCGTGACAAGTGCCCGAGAACACCTTTATGACCTAAAGAACTTGGAAACATACACCTGTACAGACGAGTTCAACAGAGACCAAGGAAATAATGGTGAGCTACAACTCAAAAAGATTCTGGGTTCACCCGTGAAGTCAAATGTTCGAAGGTTTTGTATTTGGTATATAAATCTGCTTTGAGAGGAAAGAAAATGTTAAATTATGTACTGTAGACTGTTGTTATCAAATTATGCACTGTAGGGTGTTGTTTGTCAAATTGTGTACTGTCGGCTGTTGTTTGTCAATGAGGCACCCTCTTACCAGTGATTTGTTACAATATTAGAGTTGTCTTGTACTGGTTAACCTCATGGAAGATCTTTAACTAATTTTATGGAGCATTGAAATTTTGTGGAGCATTGATTGTATGGAGCAAATTTTATGGAGCAGAGTCATCAAGAATGTATGACTAAAAACTTTAAGCATTTGTTGTGTCACAGTTACTTAGCAACAAATTAGAGCTTTTGAAATATGGTCTTTACATGTATTTTAGTGGAAATGTTATGCAAATCAGTTTTTGATCAAAGTGGCTCATGCATGAGGCACTTTTCATACCGATTTTGCTCATTTGCAGTTCATTGGAGGATAAGTTATGTTGGCATGTGACGTAATGTTAGGTCAAATGAGCTCCATTTTTGCTTATAACCACTTTCTTTCCCTGCTGGTAGAGGTTTTATAGTAGCAAAGACATCTGCATTCATGCATCTTACACAGTTTTGTCTTGAAGCAGTAATAATTTTACATTTCAAGCTAAGTTTATCCTCACAGCTCAGCATGATGAGAACAGTCCTTTTTAGATTATTTTTAGTGTTGATGGCTGCCTGTCTAAGATATGGGCCATCTTAACTTTAAGATAAATTATGACCTGCTGTACCTACCAGCAACAGAGGATCCTGCTGTTCGCATTTCATATACATGTACTTATAGAGAAGACTTATTGTGAAGTACTTAATTAAATACATGTTTTTCAACATAGTCTCTTTTGGTTGCTGTGTTTGATCATTCCACATTCCTCCTGAAATCCTGATTTTCTTTGCTGTTTCAGTTCGACAGAAAGTCCGGGATCTGATCGACTTCATTCAGGATGACGAAAGGCTGCGCACGGAGAGGAAGAAAGCCCGCAAGGCCAAAGACAAATTCGTAGGAATGTCTGGGATGGGATCTTCTGGTTACTGTGAGTGATGGTTTTGACAAATTACTTTGTGCAGAAGTTTTTTTTTTTTTTTTTTTTAGAATCGGTGAACTTTTAGGTTGTACTCATTCCCTTGCACAATTCCCAGCAAATGTCATCCCAACAAAAGAAAACACAGGGCAAGAGTTTCAAACAGCAGATCCCTTGACTTAATTGCAGGTTGTAGCAAGATGAAAAAAGAAAAGTTGAATGTTTGTTGAGGACATGCACTGAACTTGTTTATTAGGACTGTGAGAGTTGAAAATTTACACTGTTGGGATGTCAGTCGGAAGACAACACAAAATAGTTGTAAAGTCTTTTCTCAAAGTTGTCTCTCCTCCCTGAGAATATTTGAAAATACAAACTTTACCAACAATACAAGCTCTTTTTTGTCTCAAGCTTTCAATAGAAAAAGCTAAGAAGGCAGGCCAACTTTGTTGATCAAGAGCTGCAATAGTTTCCAGCCCTTTTGCTTTGTGACCTCTGTTTTCTCGTAGACCCTTATTTCTACTCTCGTTCTATCCATCTTGGTGACCCCCCAGAAACAGAACTATGGGTTAGCGGCTTAATGTGATCATAATTGAAACTGATTATTGCTCTTTTCCAAAGTCTTTTCTTTTCACAATCTTCAGTGTATGCTTATTTTACTTATTTTGCAAGCCTGAAAAGCCTCATCTTAGAGAACACTTTGCTCAATATCTGGTAGAACAAGTTGCCTTAATTTTGCTTGCCTCAGCTGACAGGTACGACTCCGAACCCAAGTCCACCAGAGACAGGTCTCTCGACTTCAATGATGAATTCGATGACCGGAATTGGAAAGACAGGTTCTCCTCTAAGAAGAGAGATGATGACGAAGACTCCGAGGAATCTCTACCAGAATTCATGTGAGTCATAGCGGTACCCCCCCCTCCGTTCCTCCTGTCATTTTTTCCACCTCTTGTTTAGGTTTCAGTAATTGCAAATTTGTCACCCTCTCCTCGTAGATTTTTTTTTTTGCTTTTTTTGTGGAACGCTGGCTGTTAGAAGACTTGCCCTGTGTGATACGGCATGACATGATGAGCAGGTATAGGGTTTGTGGTTTCAGAAAAGCAGAAGCATGTATGGCATTTTTTGAGAATTGGCTCACTTAATTTTGTAATACTGCACTGCAAGAAACTTGGCAGTGCTATTTACTTGCAAACATAATTTCCAACCTTGGCCTGTCTCACCTTCAAAGTACTTTTTGTGTTTTTCAAGTCTCAAATACTCGCCTATTCTACTGTAGATCTGGTAGAAGATGTTTTACTTTTCTGTTGCCATTGTTTGTGACTATAATTTTGAACACTTAGACTTCTCAGGATGTGCCATTCATCCACCGTGAATTTTGATTCCTATGTCTCCTTGGAGAGAAAGCGGTTTCATCGTCAAAATTGACTTGAAAAAATATCAGACAGTTGCTGATAGAATTCTAGTGTACATGCTGTCGTTAATTGTGGAAGGAATACAATGAGCTTTGTGACAAGAATCTAGAAGAAGTTTTGGAAAAATCTCACATGAAGTAGATAAAAGATGTCTTAAATGGCTTGCTGTGTCTGAGCCCAGATGAGGCGGGCATTTTGTTTTTGTTACACCTTTTGGAGCTGTTATTCTAATGACTCTGGATGTCTATCACTAGTGTCTCTTCTTTTTTGTGGAGTTGATGGCTGAAATACCAGGAGTATGTCACATTTACTTGCAAGCTGTATTTTCAAAACAGGCGATAGTGGTTTTAGTTCTCATGGCATTCAGTTACTTCTGTGTTTTCTGTTATGGGGTGCGAGAAAAAAGATTGAGTTATGATTTAAAATAAAAAAAAAAAGTATATTGTCTCTAAAAAATCTTCTGTGTGACTTTGCTCCAACAAAACTATGCCCACTCTAACTGGAAAACCTTCTGCACAGTTGTTAATGTTGCAGATGCTGTGTATCAGAATATTATGAGAGCAATCCAAAAGAGAATATTCTGAAGAGATTTGAAGAACAAATATACCTAACGGGAAACTGTTGTTCCACCTTCCTCCCCTCCTTCTCTTCAAGAAGAAGTGTTTAATGTATCAGTCATTTGAAACTGCTGTTTTTATGGTTCAATCATCCACAATTTCACACACTGGTGCAGATTACATTGCCTTACACCAGTGTGTTTGAAGCTGTTGCGTTCACAGCTCGGTGTGTTTTTGCTTGTCGAAGCAATTTTTCACGTTGTCCATGTTCTGTGTAAAACTTCCAACAAGCCATGCTCTTCTGTTTTCCAGAGACCCTTTGCAAATCTCAAATACATCTGACTTAATTCTCACTGTAATTCTGACATCTGACTTTGTGTAATTTTGTATCAAGCTTGCCATGTGTAAAACCCAGCAGCCGTATGTGACCCCTGGGGTGAACCAAGTAAATGTGTTCGCCATTTGTCAACGAATTGGAATTATTTTTACGTCTTGATTTCACCGATGCATCGTGCTGTTCATGCAGTATTGGCACTATCAGTTCAGTAGGAGTGGCCATTCTTTTATTCTGCTACAGTAATCATCCAGTAAAATATCGTTTGTCACGAGTATCCACGGTTGCACCAAGGAACATTAACTTTCATCAACAGCGTTGTGGGTGGAAACTGATTGACAACATAAAATGCACGTGCAGGAATAACATACAGTTAAGCTCAGCAGTTCAATCTCCCCACTCACCTGAGCTCTCTGGGGAAGAAGGGGGGTGGTCACATTAAAATGATGTGATAGTATTTCATTCAAGGGTAAGGTGTAAAAGATTTCAAAGAAAATGATCTAGTGCAGTATGTCCATTTATAAGTCATTACTTGAAATAAAATACTCCAATGGAAACTCTTTAAATAGGCCATGATGTTAAAAAGTAAGAAAAGACAAAAGAAATGTGGTACTTTGTGCACACATGTATGTTCATTCTTGTAAGTCTTTTTTAACATTGAAATAACAAAGTAATGTCAAGCAATTTGTAAAGTTGAAAATGTCACATAGGCGAGGATACAGACCTCTCCACAGAAGTTTTTTTTTACAATGTTGCTGCCCTCTGCATCCATTCTGCAGTGCCTTCAAATTTGTTTTTAAACTGTTGTTCTTGTAAACATTTCACGTCTGTAGGACAAGCCTAACTCAGCCTAAGTGAGTATAAAGTTTCACTCCTTTGTTTACTGCATGCTACTGCACTACCTCTTGCATGCATCAGAGGAGACTGCGATAACTCATCAAGCATCCTCTCTGAAGAGCTCTCTCTGAGTCGGGGGGGGGGGGGGGGAGGGAGGATTAGATGTCGGGGGGAGTAATGTAGAAGAGCTACCATAGCTCTAGTTGGTGGGAGGAGAAGAAAGGGGGAGGGGAATTAACAGACGAGAAAATGGTAGTGACAAAACAAGCCTGATTGTCATCCATAACTCACCGCTTTAATTGAGTTCATTTATTAACGAAGTTTGCCTTTTGCATTTGAAAACCCAATAACAGAAATTTTACACAATACTAACCTGCACGGTCTTTTGCTGAATGATTTCAATCAATGTCTCACTGCAGTAACTATTTTTTTTTTTTTCATTGCTAGCTGTGTTTTGATGTAATTATGATATTTTAAAAAGGAAAATATATCAATTTTTTTTGTTACCTTTCAAGTTCATGTAGACATAATGGTTGGGACTCAACGAAAACAAGCTGGATGTGCACGCCATGTCACAGAACTCACATACAATGTTAGCATATAAATGAAAAAGGTACTATATACAGTGACAAAATCCATTGCAAGCCGTTTTCAGGGAAAGATATATTTGCCTGTGCTTGTATTGATTTTTTTTCCTTATACTAACATACAGTATCCTGTTTGGGGCTCTAAAAGAGGAAATTTACTTGAATCAACAATGTTGGCATTCGTGTGGCAAAGTGTATGTGGAAGTCTTTAAGTGTCATTGGTGGGTATGGGGAGCATGGAGTGTTTGTCACACTGGTCGTCGCTGCCTGACCTAGAGCGGCGTTAAAGCATTATGGTGGTGCCATGTGATATTTATTGACATTACGAATCAATTGACATATTGGAGTTCCAACATTCTTTGAGAAGCTTTGGAGAATATTTGCGATTCATGAAAGTTTATACGCCACTCATCGACGTTTGCGTTTAAAAGGATGGTCTAGCCACGAACATAACTTTGATATGTTGAAGAGTAAGTGACTCTGATCATATACAGTGAAACTTCCATTCAATTCCTATGTTTGGTTCCCGAGATATGAGCAGTTGAAGTTGCCACATTTGTTACTGACAGTTAACTTGAAACAAGCAGGAGTGATGTCATCTCCCCATATCAATAAAGTATTTTATGTTTTTCTTTAAAATATATACCAAATTTAATACTTCAATATATAGTGATATCACAATGTGAATGTAGGAGTGGTATGAGAGTTTTGTGACTTTCACGTAACCAGTATGTAGGCTGACCACCTGCTGATTTCAAGGTCAAAATAATAAATTTAAAAATGAAGAAAACAAAAGGCTCTTTAGCAATGTGAAGAGATGATGTCACTCCTGTTTGCTTCAAGTTGCCAGTTGGTAGCAAAGGGGGTAACTCGAATTGATAAAATCACAAGAACCATGCATGGAAACTGAATGGAAGTTTCACTATAAGGTCACATTTACTTACTCTTAAACATATCAAAGCTAAATTTCTGCCTGGACTATCCTTTTAAAGGTAGAGTGGTCATTTTCTACACCTTACCGGTACATGTCTACATCAGAATTAATTCAATGGACATATGACAATGCATCCCTCTCACCCTCTGTTAGATCTGATATTGACACCCACAGATTTGGGGATTTGAGTGAAATTTTATATGACAAGATCATGACATAATTTGCATACCATTAAATGCCCATGTACTATAATTTACTTTATATAACTTTAAATCCCATTAATCTCCACTCGAAATTTTGAAACCTATAACCAAAATTCATATTTTGGTGTAGAAAAGCCCTCCTCGTCGTCATTTTTCCATAAAGTTTTTTTTTTTTTGTAATCTCAGAAACAAATACTGCCAGTTATGATAATAATCACGTGAAGAAAAGATCATCCTTGGGAGTCTTGAAGTTGTTACCTGTTAATGTCTGATATGGAGTATAGTTTCTTGAAATAAGTTTTGTTGTGTTTGGACAAGATCCCTGCTTCCATTAATTAACCACTTACCATTGAGATTAACATGTCATATCTGCTGACTCCTCTCCAGTCCACCTGTCGCTTTAATAATATTTTTGGAGTGTTTGCTTTACCTCTTTATTCTTCAATAATTGTGGGCATCTTTCATAATTATGGGTAGGGTCAGGTTACGAATGACGCGTTTAACTTGTACCAACGGAGTTTCATCGTCCACCGCCGGTGACAGTGTCGTCAGGCCGACTTCACCGACTCTTGGATTTGCTCCACAGTGGGATCTCCTACCTAGTTTGAAAAGTTGTTGTGCTATTATAGAAGAATGTTGGTATTTGAAGTGATATATCTGTACATTCTCAATACTGTAGACAAATTGTCACTACTGTAGCAAGCAAAAAGTGGAATATCTAATTGTTTGTGTCATGATTCAGAACAGTTACTCCATCATTCATTTAGGATCAGCCTCGAAATGACTCTTCGACAGTTTTGTAGATCTGACTTGCTCAGCTTTCAAAAGACATAGTAAGGTGTTCTGCTTTACACAGTGGTGCTTTTCAGTGACTTGTCTTCCTGAGAATTAAGGTTGCATTTCAGTTCAACATCATACACGCAACGTTTTGTTACTAAGTCTCACCATCTGCAAGTAGGAAAACCAAAAAAGCTAGATATTTGTCTGCTATTCACGATTCAAATAGTTAAACCAAGTTTTCAAATGTTCACTAAGTTAATGATTAATTTAATCAAGTTTTGTGAAAGATGAGCCAAGGTCCCATGTTCATGTTGGTCCATTGTTTAAGATCCCTAAACCGTAGATTTCTGAAATTTCGCTTTCACTGCCCCAACCTTTTTAACGGACTTTCTAACATCTCGTCCATCCCACAGCGAAGAAGATGGAGACGACTCGTTTCCGTCCAGCAGCAGCAGAAAGTCCAAAGTGGAGTTCAAAGACGAGGAGGACGAGGAGACGTTTACCTCGACGACCAGAACAGAACGAAAGACCAAGAGGACAGTTCGAAGCAGCAAGAAGGTTGATTTAGGAGCGTCTGCTACGTATGCAGTAGATACTAATGGAAACAAACCAGTGAGTTAAACTTTCCCTGCATTCTTAAATTTGTGGAGAAGTGAATCTTTGAAGAGCCAAAAACAAGATTTTTGGGGGGTGGAAATCTCTCTCAATGGGAAGTATTAAATCAGTTTGGTAAATATTTCAGTTGTGAGATACTTTGGCCTGAATTATCTCGTAAAAGGAAAATAGGTAGTTGTGACTTTGTTGTTTTACAAAACTTTTTGCTTTTTTTTTCTCCAAATCAGGTATAAGCTTTCGCCTCAACAGATTTGCATTAAATAATAATCTACACGTGGCAAATTCAGTCCAAAAGTGCCCTAGTAGGGATACATCGACAAAATGTGACATTGGTAGATAATTTCTTACCACAAATATGCTACGAAGACATGATTATACATGATTTGAAGGAAGAAACCGCAAAATGTATGTCTCATCTACCTTTCCTCCTTTTAAGACAAAGAATCTACAGCTCTAGTCTAGAAGACAGGAGGTGACAGGGGATGACAAATCATTTTGAACTTGCTGGGCAATGTGTTGAATTCAGATTGCCTGGACTAGTCGTTGCCTTGAGTCGCTTCAACAGCAGTAAGGGGATTGTCTGTTGAGTTCACCAGTGACACTAATAATGCCTGTATTACACCTTTGAAAGCAGTAGTCGGTTGCAGGGACTCAAACATTGTCTGTTTTTTGATGGTCTCCTGTTTTAAAATTCAAACCTTAACTGTGTGTTCTAGAAGGAGAATGTCGACTGGGAAAATATCCTTTTGGGGTGATAAAAATTAGTCTGTACTGCTGTACTCGTATTTCTGGAGGGTTTTACTTCCCCAGGGAATGGGTCATGCATTCTTGGAAGCATAACTGCGTCATGATTTTTTTGTTGGTTGTCAATCAAACAGTAAGTATGTAGTCAATAGTTAACTTTATGAATTTGCTTTTGTCCATTGTCTTGTGAGCAGCTAGGAAGGAAAGTTGGCTGCTTGTCAGTTACTTCAAGAATGAAATGTCTTCAAAACATTTTGTGATTTTTGTGATTTTTTTCTTCTGCTTCGCACTTTCAGACTCAGTCTAACGGAGGTGACCTCATCAACATTCCATCTGGAAATCAAGAATCCTTTGCAGACTTTTCCTCTGCCAATAACAGCCTTGATGACTTTAACCCCAGAGCAGGGACGGAAGCCCCACCGGTCATTGCTGCTCCTCCCATTCAAGCAGATTTTGCCAACTTTCAATCGAGCAACCAAACAAGCAGTCAAAATTCAGGGTATGAATAGTAGCATAGGCTTAACCTCTTTGTAGATCCTGACAGAATACCAGTCATTGGAAGGGAAAGTTTAGGCTAAAAAAATGTGGTGTAGTCTTGAATTAAATATGTCCCATGGTGCAACAATTGTGAACATTTTTGAGAATTTTATGGAGATTTCACATTTTGAATGCTTTATTCTCCTGTGTCTGAAATTATTATGGCAAAAAGCAGGTATTATGTAATGTATGAGGATCTATAACAAAATGCAATATCAGAATTTCATGATGTAAAATTCTTAGGTTGATATAAAAGTAAAATTATACCACAAAAGGTATAAAGAATGATCTTATTTTTGTTTCTTTTTTTATCATGTTATAATTTTTTATTCCAACTGTATCTGCATCCTGTGAGTTCACATTTGATCTTGTTTTGAGATTTTAGTGAATTGATTGATTGATTGATTGATTTGGGTCTGTCTTTTTTCAGAGCTGCTGACAGTGCCTTTGGTGATTTCCAGAGTAATTCTTCATTCAGTGCTACGGTAACGCAACAGAGTCAGACGGTCTCCGTGACCTCCATGACGAGCAACGTCTCCCTCCTGTCTCAGCCGCCGGTGATGCAGCCGCAGATAATGGCTTCCACCAATCCTGCCAGTAGCAATCTCATGCAGCCGACGACCCCCCAACAGCAGTTGATGCAACCCATGCAGCCCACACAGGTGAGTGATGTATGCAATTGGCTCAAAAAAAAAGATTATTTCTCTTTAAATTGCCTGATCTTTCAATTGTGGACGATGATGTTTTTGAAGGAAAAAGGTTCTCTGAGGATTTAAGATTGGAATATTTGCAAACCTGGAATCGTCACTGAATCAAAGTTGTGGTTATGAAGACCATTTACTTTTTGAGCATACTAATGGTTTTTTTTTCTAAAATCATGACATCATCATGACATCATCCTTTACTAACAACTAACAAACCAGATACGTAGTGATAGGCAGTGACACAATTTTGATAGAATTAGTTTGAAGTAGTGCTTGCACTACGTAGAATCACTCTTTTGACAAAGCGACGTTTAGATGTGTAGGTGCAGGATGTGTGTGATGTGACCTCATCGTCCTCACTACCTCTGTTTCTGTGGGTGGTAGACTATTTGCAGTCTTCCATCCACTTATCTCTTGTTGTATGTGCACGTGAATGGGGGGGGGAGGGAAATAAGATTGGAAAAAACAGTAAAAATGTATCAATTCTCACCACTCCACTTCACCTCACTACCTGCCCAGTAAATACTGCTACAATGTAAAAATGTCTTTCAAAATTCAATTCACTATTACTGATGTAATAGAGCATTTTCTCCCTCCACCATAATTTGTTAAGAGTTCTTTCTGATGTCTTCTATTTAATATAGCTTTTTTCATCTGATTCATTGAAGATGTAATAGCCATGATGGTCAGCTGTCTTTCATTCCTACTTTTGTAGCTTCCCTTTTTCCAAGTATGGACAGTTTTGAAGTTTTTGTGAACCCCTCTCAAATTTGTGCTTACAAACTACAGTATTTTATCATCATAGGACTCAACCAGGACTTTGTCACACCAACGAAATACCATTTCATCGTATCTTCTCTATAGAGTGACCACTTAGCTAAAGCTGGTGTGTTAGTATACTTTTCTGCCCCCCTCTCATCCATTCCCCCCCTCTCAGTAAGACTTAGTTTTGTGAGTAAACTCTCTTAATGTATGAATTTGACTTTCGTTTTTCTCACTCTTTCCTTTACTAATATCAGTTTCCAATGCACCCTACATCGGCATTTAGTGTGTTCATGGTAGGTCTGTAGAATGCTGGTCCTCCGAAATGATATAACCGTAGATGTCAGTGATTTTACCCGCATGCCTGGAAATGAATTTTTCCCTCTTCCCATCTGTTGAGAAGTATGGAATCAATAAGCATGACACTGCCGAGCTGTCAAATTGTGTGGTGGATGGTGGTCGTCTTGGCTTTCTGTGTGGTTAAGTTATAACACAAACATCACTTCTTTTATTTTGATGATTCTTTCCGAATGAATAGTGCATGAGATGTACGGTAGTTGAGAAATTCTCGGCTTTGTAAAAAGTATCCTTGTTATGACAAATAGATTTGAGATGCTGTTCATTTAACTACACATACTATCAAAGCTTTGTTTCTGAAGATGAAACTGGTGTGTGAGGGAGACAGATAGGGTGAAGGGGGAGGGAGGAATGTCAAACAACACGATTGAATTTGGTCATGATTACGCCCGAAGAATTAGATCTCAGAAATAAACATATTGAAATTATAAAGTGTTTTGAAACAGTTCCATCACCTGTCTTGCAGCTTGCAGCTTGAGCTCGTTTAATTGGATAGTTGGAAAACTACCTACTCATGTGAAAGATGCTTTCATCTGTCAATCACACATCGCTAAGCTAAAGATATTCTCATCATCACAAGTCCCAAGAAAAAGTCAAATGAGAATATCAAAGAGGAATTTGGCATAATCACATCTTACCGACAAATTCAACGAATTTATGTCAAGTTTCATCACAAGTGTAAACCTGTCAAAGGAGTTGGAAGTGTTTTAAAATTGGTTCAATGTGTGAGGGATACAAAAGGAACATTTGGATGAGCAAGGATGCTGTGACTCCAATGTCACATGTCTGACGTCATGGGACCCCTTCAGAATTGGGAACCCTTACGGCCTACTCCATTGCCCCTTAATTGAAATCCTACGATGTATGACACACTGTGTGTACCAAGTTGCATGTTTTCATTAGCAGATTTACTCAGTAGGATCAATGTAAACAATGGGAAATGCAACATAAAAGTTAATGCCACCTTTATCCCTCAGGAGAACCTACAGGAACTGTTGTAAAAGTGTGTGTACCTTGATTTAAAACAATACAAGTAATGCCCTAAATGTCAAATGACTCGATGTATCAATTACTTGCCAGTTCCCTTCATAGTTACACATCCTCACGTAGCGGTCAACGTTGCAGCAACCGGTGGTTGCGGTGAAGAAACAATCTTCTGTTGCTCATTTGAGCCTTTAAATTTGCATGCAATACCGTCACTGTGTAGAATTTCAGAAGGAAACTAATAGATTATTTGCACCAACCGCATTTTGATAAATTGGTATACTTCTGAAGTGATTAAAACCTGGACAGTTTCATGAACTGGCAAAAAACATTTTCAGAGGTCCAGGAGGCAGTTCTGAGTTGTAGGTTTAGTATCAAAGATAACCCACAGACATGGGATGCATGCTTGCATTTGACATTGTGATACACTCCTGTGTTTTACCTACATGTCGATTTTGTTTAGGTGTTCTTTCTCAGAAGCGCTGATGCATGTTCTGTTGTTCATTTGAAATAATCACCACCCCTGCTCCTTTCTTCCCCCTTGCCCCATCCTCACCTTCCTCCCACCTCCAAAAGATTAAACTTGATTTACTGCTGAGTTTGACATAGCGTGACTTTTCTTTTTTCTCATTTGCTCGTCGTGGGTTTATAGTCGTTGGTGTTGGTTAATGTAGATTCTAGGTGGTCATGGAACGTGGCTGTCATTGCTGATTTGATGGTTTTGGATTTTTTTTATTAACTTGTGTCTTGTCTCTTTGCATTGCAAGCCTTCTCCCATCGCGGATATGAATTATGTCCCAATTAACGCTGTAGATGGAATACCAGAGTGGAACAGGAACACCCAAGTACAAACCGTGCCAATTTACCCTGTGGTACAGTATGAAAAAAAAGTGCTTGAATTAGGAGATGTGGTGTGAATCTCTCCTCTTGTGTTTACCTCATATTCATTGCATGAGACCCTTTGTAGTTTGGTGGTTGGTAGACATCGACAGTAGTCAAGTGGAATTTGCTTTTGATAGAAATTATGTCGTCAATAAGGTCATGACGGTTGGTGTACCACTTTTTTTGTTTTCATTACCAAACACTTGCTGTCGGAAGCTCTGTTTCTCACAGGAAGACCGACAGGATACAGTGCAACTTCCAAAAATCATTTTCATTCCATGAAAGATGTTCATGCAGATATCGAATTGTTACTTCTGCTCGCTTACAGATTCAACTTTCCTGAACTTCCTCTCCCCCACCCACTCTTGTACTAGTGAAAGTGTTGCATTCATGAATATTTACATCTTCTGTCAAATCTCTTCAGATTTTTGTCAACTCTTTACAGTATTAAGTATAATAAAGCATTTGTTGTGCTTTGCAAAGTGAGAAAAAAAAAATCCATCTGATTGAACCTTCGTTGACCATGCAAAAGAAAAAAAAAATGGAATCTGTAAACAGGGCACTTCATAAAACAGAACAGTTTATGTAGCTGGCAAAAGACCGTGTAACAAATGGCCTCTTTCAGTGCTCAGTGATTTGGACCTTCAATTTGCTACTTTAAAATGTTTTAACTTTGATGGTTTTATTTTTTGCACCCTTCATTTAGTATACTATACTCTCATTCCAGAATATCACCATTAATTCACCCATTCACTTGCACTCCACTTGGCCATATGATAATGTATGATACCAGCAAGAGAAAGGTAGAGGAGAAATCATAATGTTCAAAAAAATTTGTAAAAATATGATACTGTAATAGACAAGATACAATACATTCTAGTGAGCTACTTTTTAACCTTGTTCTGTGGATTTATGTCAGTTGCATGGTGATACAGTGATGGCAAATAATCAACTCTAAGCATCTTATCTACCTAGTTGAGTTTGTATCTTTTACATTGATTGTGGTCCCTGTTTAATTTTTTTTTTAAGTCCAGCTCTAAGATATATTGTCCACCTTTTAGAAGCATTTTACCCTGTTCGATTCGTGTGATATTTTAATTTCAAGAATACATTTGATGGCATTTCCTTTCCCCTGAAATTTTTACTCATAAGATCAAAAATTCATTTCCCTCTTCTTTCACTTTCATTTTAATTTGGGTGACAATTTTGTTTTTCCGTTTTTCTTTGGTGTATTTCATGGGTGGATGGTTTTCCAAGATATTATTTTTTTGCATCGTTCTGGCTTTGCCGTGTTGGCCCTGAGGTTTGCCACCTATCCTGTGACATTGCTATTCTCTCGGTCTGTCACTGATGTAACATGGCGTGCCAGAACCAGTGAGGTATCTTTGTTGTTCTCGTTTCAAACCTTCACACCCACCTGAGGTCACGGTGCTCTCAATGTGAAGACCTGAGGTGTTCACACAAGTGATGAGCAACCCTGGAGAGAGCTGTGTGGGCAATTTCCAGGATATGAAATCATTTTTCGACCAACTGCGGCACATTGCTTCTGGTTATCGGGAAACTTCTCTTTAGAACTATAGTTGCAGTCAGCTATGACAGCGTGCTAACTGTAATAGCATCTAAACAATCATAGCATGATGATGATATCATTCTAATTGTGATAGTCTGCACACTTTGATAGCATGCTATTGATAGCATGATATTGATGGTATCATGCCAATGATGATTATAGTATGCTACCTTTTAATAGCATACTAAACTATGATAGTGCCCTAATGAAATTTTGATAGCGTTCCGATGACGATAGCATGCTTTTAGCGGGGCCAGCACAGCAGATCATCAATAATAAAGCATGTTTAAGTCTTAAGTGGTCAAGTTCGATGTCACAGGTGTGTGCAGCCTCTTAGCAACTGTCGACACAAGAAGCATCTGACTTGCATCTTTGGTGTACTTGGGTCGTTGACTTCTTTCGAAGAGTAGATGCCATTTCATTTTTGCCATGGGCCATGATGTGTCACCAAATGCTGTGCCGCCACACAGTACGGCATTCTTGGCATTTCACCGCGTCTTACGTTATTGCCATGTATCCCAATCGTGAGCTGGTTTCAGCTTTTGTAGCTCAAGTGTCTCTATATGAAGTGGGTCCTGAAGACAACACTACCTTTCTGTTTTCTTTTGGGGATGAATGCTGTCTCCACCAATCGTAACATCCTCGACAGCGAGGTTTATCAAAGCAACTTTAATGAAATTGATTCCAATAATATCAGTGGATCGTACATGTTTGCATGTATCACATTCTAGGATCATGAAGTCTTTACGTACGCTGCACGTGCATTGTTTACGTCAAACATATGTCTCAATGCCTTTTTCTTCAAAAGTAAACTCTTCGCTAAGAAGCTAATCTGCAGAGAAGAAAGTACATTCATATGTATCTATGCAAATTGCTCTTTTCTTGCTAATTGTCTTCAAAAATCTTTTAAGAAAAATAAGCAAAAACATTGTAACAGAAATTTGAATATCATGCAGAAATTAACTGAAAGAACATGCTCCCATCACATTCTGTCATAATAGCACACTGCTCTTTACAATAGCTTGCTGCTCTTATAACAGCTTATTGCTTGCTTCATGAACGCTAACCCACTCTTCGAACCATTTTGTTTACCCACCGCAGCATCCACCCACAATGGTAGACCTTTCCAGTACAAATTCATTCATGGTAAGTTATTACATCATCACTAACAAAACTCCTACATTCCTGTAAAGAAATGACTTTTGAAAAATTGAAAGAATCCTCTTGTTTCTTTTTCAGTCTTTATTATCAGATGGTTGCTAGGGTCCCAGGGAATGGGGAAGGGGTTAGGATCCTATTATTTTAATGACAGTTTTCTACCTTCACAAAGGTATCTGAAGTAATGTATTTGTGATTGTGCATGAGATAAGAGGAATGCACAATACCAAACTCTCTTGGTAGGTGTCAGAAGTTTTTTGATTCCTTGCCGAAGGCAGAGGAATCTATGCGATGGTGATGTCGTGTGTGTGTGTGTGTGTGTGTATGTATGTATGTATGTGCGTGTGTGACGCCTGCTTGTAAACACGATATCTAAAGAAGCGTAACTCTGAGTGATCTCATACTTGGCATGTAGATTGCCCTTATTGAGTGGATGATCCCTATTGTTTTTGGTGGAGGTCAAAGGTCATTTGGGGTCACTAGAGGTCAAATGGTAAATATCTTGAAAATTGCTTGTAAACATGATATCTCCAGAAGCGTAACTCTGAGTGATCTCATACTTGGCATGAAGGTTGCCCTTTTCGAGTAGATGATCCCTATTGTTTTTGGTGGAGGTCAAAGGTCATTTGGGGTCAACAGGGGTCAAATTGTGAAAACCTTGTAAACACGATATCTCAAGAAAGGAAGCTTGTAGAAATCTCATGTTTAGTATGTAGTTGTACCATGTTGAGTAGAGGAACCCTATCGTTTTCAGTGGAGGTCAAAGGTCATTTGGGGTCAACAGGGGTCAAATTGTGAAAACCATGTAAACACGATATCTCAAGAAGAGAAGCTTGAGCAGATGTCATACGAAGTGTGTAGGTGTATCTTATTGAGTACAAGGGTCACCAGAGGTCAGAAGGTAAATACCTTGAAAATTGCATGTAAACACGATATCTCCAGAACGATAAATGTGAGAGATCTCATAGTTAGGGTGTGGATTGCCCATATCAAGTAGATGATCCCTATTTTTTTTGGCAGAGGTGAAAATGGGAGGTCAAAATGTGAAAATCTACAATATTTAAAGAACGGTCTTTCTAGTGAATTTTATACTTGTAATGTAGAATCCTCTTGTTGATTTGAGAACTTCTTTTAGTACATACCAACATTGTCTCTTCGATAACCATAAAGAAAAGATGAATACAACATTAAATTTGGTATCAAAGATTATTATTTGGCAAACGTTATGCCACTGTCCTTATAAGGACATGTGAGCATGCATGAATTGTAAATTGGAATTGATTAAATATACCACGGGTTATTAGCTTTATAAAAAGAACTAAATTACTGATAATTTGGATCAAATACCCTTGAGCGTGCATGAACTGTGATTGCTTAATTGAATGAATCAAATTGTAACTGACCCACCTCTGTTCAAATTGGCCACTGTTATCTGACATAATTTATCACAGTTGACTGCCAGTAGAAACCACAATGTCCAGAATAAATCATACAGTCTGTTGAGCCAGGTGCACAATGGACTTAACCATTTACTGTATAAACAGTGTCTCTGTTTAGCCCTTAAAGGGAAATAGGGCGTTTGTTTTACAGAAAACAACCATATTTTTAAAACCATTATTTGTGGACATAAAATGATAGATTATTCAGAATAACCAATTACAGTAGCCTTTTTTTCAAGAAACAAGATTCTCACAGATCAGAAATTTACTTATTTGTTGCTCAACAATAATTTGTGCACCCAAACTTTTTAAAATTCAAATGATGCATCTGTTACTCAGCACATGCATAATGTTTTGAGGAGATGAAGCTTTGACAGATATTTATTGATGAGACTGACTGGTTTAACAATGGTTAAAGCGAATTTCTTTGTACTCCATGTTGGTGTATTCTAAATGCCCTATTTCACTTTACAGTAGTTCAGCTAAGCTTTAAACAAATGACTTCTGTGTATCAAACCAAGGAAACTTGTGCTGTGTGTTGAGACTAAAGGCAAAATTGCAAGTCATGCTAGATTCTGGTTTAATAGGGTTATCAGTTTTTGCTAATTTTCAAGGACCTCATAGCCATTGGGAAGGGCATCACGCCAAAAAATCAAATACGAAAGAGCTGCCACCAATAGCTGTAACTCGACAAAATAAAGTGCTATAATTTTGATTAAATAAACATGTTTACCTTTTTATCAAGTTACTAGACACGACAAAATATAATTTGTTCCCCTGCAGCATCATATCCGTTTGGGAGTTTTCTCATGTTTGTGTAGGTCAAAGGTTATTTGGGTGACAAAAGGTCAAAACCTTGTATACATGATATTTTAAGGGTGATAAATGTGAGGGATCTTATACTTAGTTTGTGAATTGTTCATATTTAGCGTGTTGATGGCCATATAGGGAAGGTGATCCCTATCGTTTTAAGTGGAGGTGAAAGGTCATTTTGGGTCACGAGAATTCAAAAGGTTTTGACCTTGCTAAGATGGTATCTCAAGTAGGATAACTGTGTGGGATCTCTTGCTTGTCATGTGGGCGATTCATGTTTGTTACAATATATATCATGAGGCAAGGAATCACTAAGCCTTTTGGGTTTCTAGTTTCAGATGTCAATAACATAACTCATTTCCCTGTCTCAGGCAATGCAACCACCATTGATGGGAAGTGTACCAATGGGACTCTCCAGTGGTATGTCTATGCAACCGACACCAGCGTCCAGCCAAGCCATGACGGCACCTACGATATCTAAGACCAGCACCAGTACCACACCGGCCAAGGTAGGTTGCAGTGACTCTCACCTACGTTAATGCCACAACCAGAAATAGTACTTTTTGCTGTCAAAATGTCAACAAAGTGTTGAAATATCTAAATCCTGCTAACAGATTACTAACTCAGGTGAGGAAAAGTGTGACAGGTGAGGAGGAGTGTGACAGATAACAAGATAATAGGACGTGACACTCATATCCACTGCCATCAAATTTGAATCGTCTCATTTGTGTGGTTTCTCAATGATCACATGGCTCTTATCATCTTCTTAAAGTTACCTCAATCTCACTTTTGTGTATCTGTTTGACTGATTTGAACCCTCAACTTGTTTTCCTGCATCTTTCTGTCGTTGAAAACTATCTTGAGGGAGATAGCGAGTGGCTGTGAAGGTAACCGTTCCTCGTATAAGATCTGTCACCCCTTCCTTTTCACCATAGGTACCAAACAAAACTATCTGTAGAGGGGAAAGTTTGTGAGCACAGAACCAAAATAATTGGTAAACAATAAAAAAAAAAATGAAATATTGGGTACGTATTTCTGAAATCATCTTAGAGTTCCAGTTTACAGAATTTTTGCCTTTGGTCTTTTTACCTGATAAATTCTTACATGGTCCAATACAATTTATCAATTCCTCTATTTTTGATTAAAAATCCATATGTAGTGTGATAGACCTCTTTGAAGTGTTTTCATCTCAAGATTACAAATAAATTCATCTCCATGCAAAATATAAAAAAACTAGTGGAACCATGTCTAAAGTAAGTGATGGTACTGCTGGAAGATAATGGTTTACTACTGGCAGATAAGATCTACCTTAAAGGACAAGAAAGTCAAAACTTTTGACAGTGAAGTATGAGAGACAACAAGAGACACACATGTGTGAACACCTACACCAAATTTCAGCTATTAATGCATTGTTTGCTTTTCGTGATATTGCGACTGGGAAGTTCATGAAGACTCAAATTAGGATGCTGTCATTCCGAGACTGTGATGTCATGACCTGACCGTTTGTGATGCAGGCTTTTCTTTTTCGTTGTAACTTGTTGTCAGGTTTGAGTAGTCATTCATAGAGTCAAATCAAAGTCTTGATAATTTAATTGTTGCATCGTACACATCAGTTATTCTTTACAAAATGTTCTAACAGTGTATATGCATTTATGGTATTTGTAGGTAAAGAAAACAAAGAAATACAGTAAATTCCTGTTATCAGGGGCTATGTGACAGCAATTTGACTTACCCAAGTTTGTTAACATCCAACTGGGGGGAAAAATGGCAGCACACTTTTCTGAATTTCAAACGTCTGGAACATGGTAGGGAAACAATATTTGTGAATGAAACTTTGGTAAGATGCTTGTCAAACACTGCTGCTTCATATTTCAGAAAAAGAAATATTCCCAGGGTTTAGATAAATTTGGTGTAGCCAATTTCCATGTAGTGTTGCCAAATTTTCATATTTTTGATCCCCATAAACTTTTCTTTTTTTTTGCAGATGGGTACTATATGGTCAGATTCAAAAGTCAACATCGACATTGATTCCCTTAGTTTAAGTGATAAATACAAGAAGCAACATCAACCGTCAATGAACCAACTTCAACAACAGAGTAAGTCTTATACTTTTGAGGAGAAAGGATTTATAGGATAGAGGGAGGTGGGAGAGGATTTTGAGGGGTGGGGCAGGATTTGGAGGGGCAGGGAGGATTTGTAGGATGGTGGTGAGGATTTGGAAGGGTGGGGAGGACTTCTAGGATGTAATGGGTGATGGATGATTTGTAAGATGAATGGAATTAGGGATAATGATGGTTTAAGATGCATCCTGGAGGTAGTTTAGAAACATGTCACATTTCACATATAGATTTTGGTGGATCTAAGGGGAGTACGTTGTAATAAACTCTTCTCGTCGTGATGAAGATGTGTTTGTCTTCAAGTGTCGGTGATACCTGTGTACTGTGCCAGGAAATTGAGGTCAAACTTTAGGACGATGAACTTGTAAACACACTTCCCTTTCACTTCCCAAATTCATGTTTGTTAGATTGACTGTAGCTGTAGTCATTGGAAATGCATTTACGTAAAAATGCTTTCTTTTTCAACTTGCCTCCCTCAACAAATGCACAGGCTTTGCTTGCAGAGGCTTTTACATGTCATACTGTAATTCAGGTCACCCCATTTCCTCCACCCCCTCCATCTCTGTTGCACTATTGCCCTCTGCCAACTTGAAAACCAGAACAGCTTTAAAAATAGGTACTACAGACAGCAAAATTAGGTGAATGTTGTATTTCAGTGTCACAAATTGACTCTTCATAGGAGAACCCCCATCATCCCTTCAAGAATTGGCCCAAGTTTTCCTTACATTTATTTAATGTTTCATGTATTGAAAACTGTCAGGTGAGGTCTTTTCAGGTGTGTCTTTGAATTATGATCATACTCTCCTTCACATTACAGCTGCACCCCAGATGGGTCAGGTGAACATGGCAGCTGCGATGCCTCAAGGGCAGATGGGGATGGGGATGACGATGCCACCGCAGCAGCAAGGCATGATGGGAATGCAGGGGAACATGCGGATGGCGCCGCAGGGTTACGCCATGCAACAGCCCAGCATGGCCATGGGCATGCAACCGGGCATGCAACCGGGCATGCAGCCGATGCAGGGGAACCTGGGGATGCAGGCAGGTATGGGTATGCAGCCCCCAATGGGAATGAGGATGGGTATGATGGGACAACCCGCTCAGTATGGCGCCTACGGAGCAAAGTGATTCACCCAGGATACACGGACCAGCGGAGGACAGCGTGGGAACTGCGAGAAACGCTAAGGAGACCGCGACAGTCAGCCCGGGAGCATAAATTTGTGGAAAAAAAAAACGGACCATGGTCAAACCAGGACAAAAGAAAAGAAATGAAAATGTTTCCAGGGATGAGAGAAAATGGAGAGCAAGAGGCACAGAGATGACATAACAGTGTATCCACAAAGTGAAGCCCTTCCTTCAATGAATCAGAGCAACATTGGTGCACGGGAGAGCGTAAGAAATTCTTTTATGGTATTAAATTTTAAGGTTAGAGTAAACTGTTTGGAAGATGTAGTAGTTCTTGAAATAGTTCCTGCAGTTCCCTGAGCTGTGTTAGGTTTGTGAGTAATATAAGGTGCAGTTTCCTGCCACTGTTCAGAATTCATGGTCATGTCCAGCTAAATCGCTGCCTCGTAGCCCTACTCGCGGGTTCCACCTCTTTCGCGTTTCTCATGCACCGAGTCCCGTACACCCCTCTGGGTACCTCCCCGTGGCCACTGCCGCTGAGGTCTTCTACAATGACCCATCTTGAAACTGCCAGAGGGCAATCCTCGACATCATCACAGTTCAAGGAAGCAGCTCTGAATATAATCTGTAATTTCTGTATGTCACCTAAAATGGCAATGTACAAGTGGCAACAGTTCCATGGCTGCTCAGTTTATTTACTCTGTCCCCCAAGAGAAGGGTTTTTTTTTTATTGTTGGTCCGGGGGTGGGGAGAGATTAGGAATTTGTGTAATTGTTGATTTACCACAAAATGCTTTCCCTTCATCTTATTTTTTTTTATCTTTTTTTTTGCATTCCACCGCAAACAGACACGTACCATTTTAGGTAGAGGTCTTGGCCTGCATTTTGCATTTGTACAGTCAGCAGTGTTTCTGGCCAAGCCTTTACACTTTTCAAACTATGCCTATTATATTTTTCTTTCTTTTCAAGTGCAGAACGTTTTCATGTATGCCACTTTATTTTCTTTATAATTGTGTTTTTTTTGGGTTTTTTTTTTTTAGTTGATCTAAACTACAAAGCTTTGATGTCTGGGGAATGTTATCCCTAAAAATGCTCATTTTCCAGCGTATCTCTTCTTTTCAGTATTTTTTTCTTGGAAAGTAGATGAAAAAAGTATGAAAGTGGATGCAATGTACATTGAAATTTATTTAACATATATTTAAGAGAATTTTGTTTCGATGTGCCATCAGGTTGAAGTTTCTCACAACTTTCAGTCCCATTCCTTGTCATGTTTCTTTTTTTTTGGTTATATTTCATGTATAATTCCCCATTTTCTCTTTCCCTGCTTCTGAGAGAAACAGGTATTATACTGAGTAGAATCAAATTAATGATATTCTTGAATAATGTTTCCAATCCCATCGCGAACATACACTCGATTGCCACGGTGGCTGGAAATTGAAACAATTCCCTTTGGCACTGATAGATAGTCTTCAGTCACAATTTTTGTAAGGATGTTCTTCTTTTCCCCATATTTTGTCTTCTTTACAAAGTGTGAGGAAATAACTTTCCTCCATCTGCACATGCCAACAGGGATTGGCCACATGGTGCTGGGTCATTGACATGTCCTTTTTTTTTTTTTGGTCGTATCTTGTCCCTTTTAAGTTTGTAATGCCATAGACTCACTGATGCAAGGGAAGACATCCTAGCCCCTTTTGAATTCAACACTGCATAAAAATTAAATCATGGAGTGTTCATCCCCTTTATCACTTGGACCAATGCAAATATACTCAGTACTCTGGTTTTTTCGATCAGGGGAGCCAAATTAATGGCTGTATTGCATCACCCTAAGCTATATTTGTACCTCCCTGAAAGGAAAATTCTCAACTGGTTCTAAGTTACAGTACTCTTCGATTGCCATCAAATTCGAAAGATGCAGAGCAGCTCGTATTACACAGCGTACACAGGGATCCATTGTTTTGATTACACATGTGGAGGAATGTAAGACAGGCTGAGGGAGGGACTAGAGGTAGGTGGTTGGGAGAATTGCAACTGTCTGGGGTGATGCATTACAGCCTTTAAGTCCATATCTTGCAGCCTGTGGGGAAAAGAAAAATTTGGCAAAACCCAATATCCTGCCACTATCATTCAAGTATTTATCCAATGCATTCTTATACCCATTCACACTACCGGTGCAAACCCCATCCTGAGGCAGTTTATTCTACCCATTTGCATCCCTTTGAGAAAGGATGTTGCAACAGATGTTGATTCTGTCATGCATCCTTTGGAGTTTGAGAGAATGACTTCTTGTATTACCACAACTGGCAAAACTAAAAAGGGCATTTGAAAGACAGGTTATCAGTTTTTGTCACTTTAAAATTCGTACTGCCACTGACACACTGACACAGGATCCGAGTGACTTTTGAACACTACACCGCGTAAACATTTCAAAATCGTCAAGAATTCATGCTCGGTAGGCTCAGACCAACGGGAAACCACTCTGCAAAGCTCCGCTTGTGAAAAGAGACGGCAGAGTCACAATCTAAGTCTTTCTGGAAAGAATTTAAAGCAAAAGTTGTTACCAATTAATTGGGAAGGTATCCCTGCATTTTTTGCGGCAATGACGGTGCATATTTTGTCCTCTTGATTTCGCATCCAAATGGAACATCCCACTGAAACTTACAGTTCTTGACCTTACAACTAGGGCAGCTATTATGATTTCTTCGTTTCCTATTTCTATCATAATATTCATTTCATGACTTAAAGATTGACAAGGAAGAACACTCAGAACAGGAAATCTTAAAGTGGAAACGTTCTTCCTCCAAAAGGCGGAAAACGCCAGGTTGTCAAACAATTGACATTGCCTCAGTGCTTTGCTGACTTAAATGTGATAATTACCACATTTTAAGAAGAAAAGATAAAATCTCGTGATTAAATAACTTATGTGATACTAAGGAAGAATCTACACTACGTCTGTGTGGCATTTAGTAGCATTGCACAAAAACTTTTTTTTTTCCTTGCTAACCATCTTCATGGAAAACTCGTCAAATTAAGAACTGTATTGTCTTTTTTGTAACTTTCACCAATAAATGATTGTATTAATAGTTAAATGCTTCCTTGAATACAAAGGGAATTATTAATTGTTGCTCTCCCGTTTCGCGACTTTCTCCCAGGGAATGGGACTCGGGAAGGGATGGCTCCTGCATTATAGCCAATGAATGTGCGTTTAAAGTTGTGGCATTTGTAATAATAGTTGGTTACAGTTTTGCAGATATCTTGCTCTAAAGGGATGACATTTATTTTGGAAGACACCAATTAACTGTTCTACTGACATGTTGCACACTTCTTGAAATTTATTTCTATTACATGGGGCCTAATGGTGTTGAAATGTTTTTGTACTAATGTAAATGTAGATCAGATAAATAAGTTCAATGACTCTGAAGAGTGTCAAAATATGGTGAACTCTACCCACAAATCAGTCATCATTAGGTTTTGCATAAACAATGAAAACAGAAGTTGGTCAGGTATGACGGTAAAATCCGACTTTCTGTTTTTCTTCTTTTTTTTTTTCTTTTGGTCTTGTAACAAAGAACAGCAAGTAAGTTCATGAGATAAAAAATAGAATACATGGCATTCTATTTTGTAGATGTTTTTTTTTTTTTTTTGGTGGCATGGTAATACCTCACTGCCAGATTAGGTGAAAAATTTGACTTTGTCTCTAGAAATATCTGAAATGAAATTCATTTAATGGTTGCTTTTATTTTCCTACCAGTTGTGCTCAGGTTGGGAAGAACTTTGAATGATTCATTTTTCGGTGCTGTTTGTGCACTTTTAAAGTGAGTTTGGGCTCATATGTTGTGAAAGTCAAAGTTGCTGGATTATGCAGTCAAACAGTCTAAGCAAGTATTTAACCACATGAAAAAGTGCTGTAGCATTAGCAGTGGGGGTCAACTGGATAGCTCGTTGTAGTCAGTACAAAGGTACTTGGTACCACTAAAGGCGGATGATATTTTAATAACACTATCGTCTCATATATGTTGTCATGGCAACTGTACTTAACAAATACCAAGACAAAATTATGACCCAGAAAAGGAGGAGAAAAAAGTTTGAAAATATGTCTTGACTTTGTTTCACATTCGCACACACTCATTGGTTTAATTATCTGTGTCAGGATAAATGGCTGTAGTCAGTTTTTGTTAAACGTTAATGAAGAAGCAGAAACTCAGCACGGAGGAACAAATCAGTCTGTGTGGCTTGGAGCCATTGCTTATTTGTCAGTTTGTATCGAAATGGATTGCACATGATCAAGAAGTTGAGCATCTCCTTGTTGCAGATTTCATCATCTGGTGACTGCAAAAATGCTACTTTGGTTGAGAAGTTTCTTTCTGTGGGGTGGTAAACACTTGCATCAGCCCCCATCATTGCCATTATTTACCGCCAGCTACGATCGAATCTCACTGTCCTTTCAGGAAAAGTTCCCCTCACCCCACTGTTTGCAAACTATGGGTCACAGCAGTTGTGTTGCAATCTCGGTCACTGTGAGGGGGTTTGTGAGCATAGGTTCAAATATATTTAGCACCACTGCACTATGTTAATGATTACTACCTGAAAATTTTGGAGGAAAGTGAAAAATGTAAGTTTGTGTTTTCCACAACAATGCAGATTCCTTTGAAGTAGGATAGTACTTGATTATCGTGTTTCTTATTGGTACATACTTGGCACTAATTGGTGCTGACTGCTTTCTTGTCTTTCTTTACCCTCTACATTGTTTTGTTTACCTGCCTCTTTGTTGTCTCCTCCTCTTCTTTGTCCCACTCTCATTCTCCTCTACCCCCCAACCATTTGACATCCTTACCTCTTTTCTAGCAACAGCATTGATCTTGTACAGCAGGTTCTGATTTATTTTGAGACGCTGGCTGTGTGTACTGATACTTAAAAGAAATATGTCATAAAGAGAGATAGCGGTCTCCGTCTTCGTTTATAATATACGACCAGAATGTAGCGATTGATGCAGCCCTCCAGGATGGCTTTCCCTAATCTCCGGTGGGAACCCTTCGATTTATGTCGACCCTTTGTGCAAAAACACAACATGCAATTATTCTTTCCTTCCCTCCCTAAAGTTCGCTTTAAAATGCAGTTTATTTATCTGGAGTAACGATGATTGTGTTAAAACATTCCAGCCGTAGAATGAAGTCCTCTTAATTACCCCACAGGCAGCCTCTGTCACCCGTCACTCGGACCTCTGTTCCGGATACCGTTCTTTTGTTATTTTATTGATGTGAACTTTAAAGCATCACTCAGTGCCTCCCTCAGGTCAGAATGTCCTACCTTATCTCGCATTTTCCACTCAAAGCAAGATGGAAAAATAAGTGGGTTGAGGTCTGGAATAAACCTGGAAGAGGTCATAAAGTGACCCCAAAATTAGCTAGAAATGTTGATTGTGGATTATTTGGCCGATGATATGTTAGTAGAAGCACAAATTGGTCTGGAAGAGTAGAAAGTCATGGTTAAGCTGTGGACAAGTTTACTTTGTGTCGTCTGTCCTCTAACAGTCACATCGAGTTCACTGACACCATGGCGCTTCTACAGAACCATCTTGACACTGAAAGACGAGGAGTATGGCTGGAGTTGTCCTTTGGAAGAAAGAACGGATGTGTAAACGTCACTATTGTAGATAAACTATAGCCTGTAATATAAGGAAGGGACTTGTCATTTTGGTATAATGCTTAGTGTTTTGGATGTACAAGCAAACACCATCAGAGCTATGGCAATCAAGGAACATCGTTAATAATGTTGGTAATGCAAGGAAACTTCATAGAAGGGAATCTAAATGAACTTGTGTGTTAGGTTATACATTATTTTCAGAACATGATACATGTGTTAACACTATTTTTAAGATGTGAAAAGATAGCATCACCCCCTTACATTGAAAATTTAATTAAATATCAAGATACTTCTATCAGCTTACAACGTATGTCTTACATCACAATGTCAACGTAATCGTTCCAAAGGATTGCTCGTTCTTTGGTATCACATTTTGGTGTATGCAATGTTTTTTTTTTTTTTTTTTTGAACTACCAGAAAACTTGGCTGCAAAATGTCACAAGTAATCAGTTTACATCAGGAAAATTTGTTTAAGTTGTACTTCCTGACCAAGTTCATGAGAAATTTGTAGAGATTTGTCTTATATTGGGAAGGAGAGCATGTGAGAATTAGGAGAAGGATACAACTATTGTTATTTATTAAACCATCGTTCCTAACGGACTCCCCCTGTGGTAAATCATCTCTAGTATCACTTCACTATTCATCGGCCGTTTGAACCTCTGCTGCAGTCCTTTTTTGTCGTGTATGCTTAAATGTAAAAACCGGTGGGTGAAAGTGATGCTGTCTCTCCAAGAATTCTCTGCTCTTGTTATGTTCTTTCTCATAGAGCCTACTATTGCCATCTTATCGGTTTAAGGAAGGCAGCAAATGTTTTGTAAAAGGGATGAACGCATTTTTGTAGAACAGAATTTTGAGGTGTCCTTCAATCATAAGATTAAATGTAGAAACCTTGTCAAAATGAAACCCCCCCCCCTCCCTTCCAAGCTTGTTAAAAAATTGGGGGATGCATTTCATGAGTAACATATTGTGTGTCATAAATGTATCCATCAGAATAAAACTTTCAGATCTTGATTCCCTAATGATTCAAAGTGATTCAAAAGAAACAGTAAAACATTCCTCCTTTCTGACCCCGTCTTGTGAAGGAATGTTTCTTTCAAAATATTTGTTTTTGTATTTTTTAATGTTCAAATTGTTTAAGTTTGACATGATTAAGTTATTCGTGGATAAAGTCATTTTGTAAAGAAAATGTAGTATATGTATTTTTTTTTTCTTTTGTGTAAGGAGGTTGCTCAGTGAAATGTAATTCTAAACCGTGTTAGCTCTTTCATGTGAGGTTATTACCAAGTAGTTGTTGCCATGCTCCTTAGCCATGCTGTTTTGGCATGCCTCCTGGAGATGGCCGACGTAAACCCACGCAGTCTCACTGCAAGAGACAGTTTTAACATCTTCGTTGTAATCTTGGTATCACAGACTGTTCACCCACAGTGTGTGGCTCTGTAGAGACTTTTTGCTTTGGTTGATATAGGCTTGGTACGCAATTAGGCTTAATTTCAATATGAGTGTATTCACACTTACCTTTAGTGTTGATGATTACAGCTAGGTAAACCCATCCTAAATCTTACAGCAAGTTGCGACATCAATACGGGTGAATCCAGAGCACACAGCATCACCCCGTTCAAGGTAGATTATTTTATCCGCAGTCATTGATTGCTCTTACACAAGATGGTTGTGAGTAGCACAAGTAATTGGCACATTTGTTGGTTGTGATGTTTTCAAAGGCAGGTCATGATGCAGGTTCTTTTCTTTTTTTTGGGGGGGGAGCATCTTAAAATTTGTTTATGCGACATGTCACTGTCCTTTTCGTACATTTTATAAAATAACCAGGCGGAGACTTGTGAAGTTATATGTGACCTTTTCATTATGTAAACTTTTATACACTGCTGCCTGTCTGTTCCTGAGTTGACCCCTTTTCGTTTTTCTTTTTGTTTTTCCTAAGTTAGACATGTCCATCCAAGTGATCAGTTCTTCTGTTGTAGTATAGATGATGGAACAGATTACAGTTTTCCATATTTAAGGTCATTCAATACATTTCTGAAAGATTCAACTTGCACTGTTGTTCAGTTGTGATATTGATAAATAGTTAGCAGTTAGATATTGTTACAAGCAGGAGTGGTTTAGTTCACATGAATTAATTAAAATATCTAGTATTCGCTAACCAAGTGATCAGTCCGTATTGTAGTTTATTAATTATCGGAGCATCTCACACTTAAATGTCATAATGTGAATAGTTCCATGTTTTAAGTTTGATCCGAACCGCTCACATTTTTTTTTTTATAATTGAGCGCTGATGATATCAACTGTAAGAGGGTTTCTTGTTTGACGTATACCATAGGAGTTTTTCAGTCCCTAACACACCATCCAGATGATGTGGTATCATTGAATGAGAAGTTAACCTTTTTCTCCCCCTTTTCTGTGGTATCAACTTCTTGATATTGTCATCACATGTGCACATGTCTTTGCACATCACCACTGGGCGAGCAGCTTAAAAGAAAAAAAAAATTCATGTGAGTAGTTCACCTATCTATGTGAATCATGTGAACACGGAATACTAATCACATGATCCTTTCGAGGTGAATTCAATTCAAGGTACTGTTAAAATGAACATCATTCGAATAGCTCCCTATTTTGTATCTTACTGCAGGGAGCTAGGTGTATAATATTACAGTGTTGAATGGTTTATTGCTTTAGTGAACCATCTCGTGAGCATGGAATACTAATAGTCCTTACAGCGAGATGTGTACTATGCTGCTATGTTAGCGTGATGTGGATTGAAATTATAAAATCGATGCTGCGTTTGATTGGAGGATGAGAACGGTCTGTTATTGAAACCAATCGTCAATGAACTTTGGTTGAGTCATGCTTAAAAAAAATATCCAAGTTTATTCAAACACTTCTGATAGTTTATTTTTTACTGATATTCATGATCGATATTGTAAGGAACTGTAAATTTTATGGAATATGGGAATCATTAAAAGCAAATATTGTATAGAAAAGTTAAACTACCCCTTTTGCATGTCCGTTTTTATTATTCATTTCAATACTCACTGACTCGAAGCGAGCATTTGCAGAATACATAGCAACAGATTATAGAACACAAGTTTCACCCCAAACTAGGTCTGTAGAGTGGGGGGGACAACACGTTTCTGTGGGCCACATGCATCCCATTCGCACAGCCCTTGTGCTGTTGCAATATCCGTTTGCAGTATGGAAACAAGTTTCCTTTGTTTTCAGCTTATTGGAAAGAAAATGAACCAGTGTTCAAAATGAAAAAAAAAAAAGTTGTTTTGTGTGTTGCCTCAGGTTCCACCATATGATCTTCCCCCCCCCCCCACCCCAACCCTTTACTGGTGTTGATGTTACCCTGGTGAGACCACGCCATTATCGAGCGTACGTTAAGCACGATGAAAGTCAACTTGACTGTGATAGTGGTACATCTGTTGAGAAGAGAGACGGGATAGAGGTCGGTGGTGTGACACTCATGCACCTGGATGTTATGAAGTGTAAGCCCTATGGCCATCTCAGACTACGAGGAACAGGGTAAAAGAAAAGGAAGAACAAACTAGAAAATGGGGAAGAGGAGGTTGAGAGGAAATGAAGGAGTAGAAATGAGACACGGGGGGGGGGGGGTTAGTTAAGATAAAACAGGATGAGGCCGCGGGTTGGAGAAAAAAAAGTGGGAGTTTAAGGAAGAAAGAGTCAAATTTCCTTTGAAGAAAACGCAAGCCTGCTTTACAACCACCTCCCGAGATCGTGTTCATTCCGTTAGGTCAAACTGATGTTTACTGGCAAAGTATACCGTTTTCCCACTCCACGACCCTTGTGCGTCATTATCCACATTTGGAGATGTGGAAATTACAAGCGCTCATAACAAGGTTACAACTGAGGATGTTTCGTCGATCAACTTCATACGGAAAAGCAAAAGTGGCTTTCAGCAGAATTCCAATCAATTTTGAAATACCGTTTGGGGTTGTTTATGGTAGCCTATGAAGGACAAACACAAACTCCTTGTGAAAGCCCATTTTACAAGTTCTTGAAATGACGATCGTGATTTGCGTATGACTCGTATGACTCTTGTAGTCCTGTTAATCTTCAAGTTGGTTTGTACAACATTTCAAAATGGCAATATCATCTGGCCCTCAAAGCTCGGTACAGCGTTCCATGTGGCATTTGAAAGACGATTCTCTAACCGTTTTGCAACTCCGAGAATCGTCTTCGGTCGGAGAGTTGCCGCGACTTTGATTATCTTTCAAGTCCGTCGTTTGTGTCTGTTGATATTGTGTGCACGATAAACTCGCCCTTAACATTTCCGCCTTAATGATTTTCCCTTCATTTGGTATGGGGTTGAGAGGCGCCGATCCTTTGTTAAAATGAAGCCCACGTAATGCCACATTTATCAAACTGTTACACCACAGAATTGCTTCACGTAATGCCAATCTCTGAAATCCCCATATGACTTAAGTACAGTGTACAACTGGCAAGCGTTTACCAAAACAGTGACTCGTGGTAAGGGCCGCCTTCTTGGCCATCTCCTTTGCATGTCTGATTCAGGGCGAAATACATTGCAGATTACAAAAAGGTTTTACGATCTGGTTAAAAAGAATATGGACAGCTTGCCATGTGTAGTTAGACATAGTAATTTACTGCTAGAATAATTTATCCATCTACTATTTCTCGAGGAGACATAAATTTAAAACGAGACTCATCGTCCGGAATGCAAAAGTGGTCAAAGTGCCTCTCGTGGGGGTATTTTATATATTCAGATAGGACATTGCAAGCTCACGTATTTGTGGAATTGCTCATATGGGAGCTTGCCATTTACTTCCTGTTTTTGTTCTTTTGCTTTTAATTAACTGGACACAGGTATCTGTACTCGTTGTGGAGAATGTTCTTCTGTGTGATAAAATGAAAAAAAAATATCATTTGTTTTGACACATTTTGCTTTGCTAACACATCTAAGTGCCCATCCAAACGGATTGGCCTACAGTTTGTGGTTTCTCGAGGCCTCGCGCACATGACCTTTGTGGAGTGTAAAAAGTCTCCAAATGTCCCTAGCATTTCCCATCATGTTGGAATTACCCGAGCGTAACTTTTCTTCTGCCAAGTCCGAAAAGTAATAAATTTCTTTGTAAGTTTAATTGAAAGCGAAATTTGGCGACGAAACACAGACGTCGACGCTGCAGCGAGAGCTGCTTTATATTGAGAAATCTAGCTATGACAGTTAAATAATTTCAAAGTAGCCACAGATATTTTGCTTACCATTATTTATGATAACATTAAAATCCTTGAATGTGCCCTTTTCAACTTGACGTGTCGTCCCTTGCTTCACATACAAGAACGTTAGTCGAGCTATCAGGGGAAGTTGAAGGTACTGAGGATGTAACACGTCCCTGACGTTGCATGGAGTATGCACCTGTATCTCAAGTGACACATCGCTTTGCACGTTCAACACAAACAAAAAATTATCAAAAAAAATTGACCTCATTGAACAATTCCAATACTTGACAAGAAAAAATATCCCAACATCAGTCACTGATTAGAGAGCACAAATGCCGCACTGTTACATGCATCTGTCCATCACCTTTCTAATTGGCTAATCTAAATATTTCTGACGAGCAAATCTGATCAACGGGAAGAGATCAGATATCAACAGACTTGCGGACGTGAACTCTACTCGATCCGATATTCTGATAGGATAATTTATCTTGGTATTTATCCATAGTTAGCGACAAAGACATTCTAATCGAAACAAATTGATATGGAAAATTCTCTTGCTCCTCTATAAAGGTTTTTAGGATCTTTGATGTCCAATGACACGATATTTAAGGGGACAAAAAAAAATCACTAAAGCGCGCCTAATTTATTAAACGAGCGGATGCTTTGCTTATTTTTATTTTAACAGCTTGAATAACTACAATAAAAATTACTTCAATTACCACAAGACTTCCCAAGCTACCCAAAAACTTGATTTTTACTCATTTCTTTAGCAATATATGATGTAACCTCAAGTTTAGCCAAGCAAATATTCTTTTTAAGACCTTCATATTCCAAGTTGCAAAACAATGAGACCAAAATTTTCCCTGCCGACTTATAGCATAGAAGCTTGTTACGGTCATTCCGATTAACCTCCGGCTTCTGGATGTCCTCGGTATGCCTCTGGAGGCTATGTGGATATTTGCATCACGATATGAAACAATCACCTAGGTTCGCCCTGCTGAATACAACCTGAGGAGAGACAGATTTAAAAAAAAATTATCTTCAGTAGACGGTCCGAACTCAATTAACCTTACTTACAATAAATACATTTGCCACTGCAGTATTGACGAAGAAAAGAAAGTGGCGGGAAAAAAATTGACATTAGCTTCAAGGTGCAAGTCTTCCTAGTCGTGACAATGTGTGGGTAATTAGCTTCAACGAATATCCGAGACCTTGACAGCGGAAATAGTTTCACTGATAAGTGAAATGGAATTTCACTGAGTCGAGGAAACGTAAGTGAGACTATACTGCTATCTAAACTCCGCTGAGGAGTTTGCTCTAGGAATCTCGAGCACGCGGGTGACCAAACTAGGAGACGCAGGCTTGATGTATCTGCTCACCGTCGATGCGTTGGAGGTTGCATAGCTGGCTGTATCCCGTACAGTAACATCTCATCTCATCTGTGACAAATACATAACAACGTTTCGTCCTGGAAATACTTTTACTTCCACGCAGATTCCAAAGGGTAGATTGTTTTTGTGGATTGTTGTCCCTTCAGTGTTTTGCCGGTTGGTGACACTTTCAGTGTAATTGTGGGATGTAAACAGTCCATATAACTTACTGGACAGGAAACGCACAACGACCGGGCTAAAGACTGTGGAAGTTTTGTTTTCATTTAGGGACACTTGTGAGATCACCAGAAACTATGAATATCGAGATTAAAATTCCGTTTACACACCCGAGAGTGGAGTACAGTATTAGCTCCGACAACCAAGGGGTACAGATCGTGCCATCTGTGCAGTCCACTGGGGGACAAGTACCGCAGATTACTTTTCCACCGTCTGGAACATCTACGCCCGTTAAGAGGCAGAGCATTAGTTCGATCTCAAGCTCCACGCCAGAAACGTCGACGGTAACCAGGACGACCCAAAAGCGTACCTCTACGGAACGTCGATATGAGGTCACACCCACACTCTATCAAGGCTACTACATATCACCCACCCCTAATCCCACACCCCAGATAACTGTGAACACTTCTGGGTCAAGTACACCCCAGGTCCAAGTCCAGCCGTCTCCTGTATCCCCGCCGGTCAATTCCGGTCCTCCCCGTGTTGCGAACAGCGAGCGCCAGGCCAGCAGAGTAGAATATGACAACCAGAAGTTCTCGGTCACCTTGGACGTCAGTCAGTACCGTCCGGAAGACATCGAGGTCAAGGTAAAGGATAACAAATTGACCGTCAAAGCGGAACACAAGGAGGGGACTCCGGAGACTGGATATGTCCAAAGGGAGTATTTCAGACAGTATACCCTTCCGGAGGATGTCGATATACGTCAAGTCAGATCCTATTTGTCTGAAAATGGAATGCTTACTCTAGATGCCCCCCGTCTGCAACTTGTGGACGCAGGGGAACGAGTTATACCTATACAAATGCGTCCCCAGTCTAACGACGCTGGATCTTTGTCCCCCAAAGGACCATTTGTTGAAGAAGTAATCAGTGACGCGGAATCTTTAAGAAAGTGATAACGTTGAGGAAGGTGGTGCCGGATAGGATCGGGCATCTACAACATCCGTACGAATTTATCTTTTAAAAAGTACGTCATAAATCACAATCAAAACTGAGTTACTGAGTTACTATTGTTCAGAAGACCCACAAAAGATAATGAATGACCTCTCTTCCATTCGGTGTTTCAGCTAACATTTTCTCTCTTTTTTTTAACTTTGCCTTCAAAGGAACGACTCGTTGCTTTAATGGAGATATTTATTCTGCTATATCAAAAGAAGAAAAGGTATGATTCGCTTCGCAACTTCAGCCGTCGATAACAGTCAGAATTGGAATGGCTTACTGCAGCAGGACAGTAAATTAGACATCAAGTTATACCCTTCTGATCGGACGAAACAGTTAATGTTAGAATGTCCAGGCAGTGCAGAAAACTGTTCGAGAAGGACTAAGGTTGCCGAGACATGACACAAAGCTGAACTACATATATCGGAATTGCATTGAAAGGTCCTGTCGGATTAGTGCTATTGGTAAACATTTCATTGTGTGGTTTCTGCTTGTGCTCTCTATAAACGGATTACTGCGATACCCCTGGTGATTTGGATTAAATTGTGATCTTTACTCAGTTTTGAGATTTCATTTCTTGGTAGTAGCAGAGGAGTTTCACTTTTTGATCTTTTCCCCTTACATGAATGATTATTTTAACAGCTTTATTGCTTCAAATTGAAATTTGATTCAATAGTTTATTATTGTTACTATTCGTTATTATTTTACATTTTGTACTAAAAGAACATTTTGCTTCTCAGCCTGAAAAATGGTGTAAATTAACAAAGGTTTTTTTTAAACCATGGGACACTGACACCACTTATTAGTTCTCACATGTGGCTTATTATTTTATTGAAATATTAACCTCCAATAAAAAAAAAAAAGTTGTAGATATTGTTTAGCAAAATGCGAGGATGTCATGTTTTTCTCTTAAATTAGTGCTGGTGAGAGGTCAATGACGGTTACTTAGAGTAGATTGTGACTGATAATCCTGGTATCGTGTCTATTGTCTGCCCGAATTCTGCAAGGTCATCATATCTCCATGATTCTACTACTGCAATTATATCACAACCTCACAAAAACAAAGCTTTGCATGCACTCCGAGAATCTCTAAAAGTCTTGCCAAAAGCCAAGCTGATCCTGTTTCTCGATTGATAATTTTCAAAAGGAATTCTACACATTTTGTTTACCTTTTCTGATTTTTTTTATATTTTTAACTCGACCATAAATATAAATATGTGTATGCGAAATAAACGATACAAAATAGAACAGCTTGTCAGTGATTACGGCAACATTGTGTTCAGTTGACCTCTACCTCTAATTAAACCCCACCACTCAATGATTGATTAATTTTTAAAAACACATTCTAAGAATTTCCCGCCCAGCGGGTTGTCCGTCTCGGTACAAGAGAGCAAACTTAAAACATATTTCAGTTTTAACTGGAGCGTCGATCTAGATTCTTTGTCAGCTCCCAGTCAGCAGAGGCTCACAGACAGCTACAATGTACCCTCGAATTGTATTTGGCATTTGTAACATTACCGTAATGTTTCCTTAGATTTCACCTTGTTTTGATTACGTCCTGCGATGCCAGTAATCGTAGTGGACAGGTATACCTTAATAAGACCAAAACTTGTAAAGACTTTTTCTTCTGTAATAGACTGCAAATGTACGGCGAGACCGTTTTATGTATACATTGCAAATTTGAACGCCACTATTACTGTGAACTTCAGACCTGGTCAATCGTTATTTGTGACTTCATATTCCGATCTTTTAATCCCCAAGGGTGTGAGAGGTCCGGTTCCAGAGATTTTTCACATTTCTTCACTCTTTGTTAAGGAACACTCACACCAACGGTTTAATAAAGTAAGCGTGTATAAAAGTGACCGCCGTTCGGAGACACAGTATTATTCCGTGGAAGTAATTATACACACCAAGATAAGGATTATGAATTAATTGCGTTGAATACGCGCGATCTATGAGAAGTATTTTGTGTGGCACTAATACAGAAATTGAAACGACTTGATGAAACAAAGGAAGGTATACATGTTTAGTTTGTTTACTTAATTTATCAGCAGTTCTTTCCTGATTCTTTCGTAAAAATCTGCAGTCTGTAAAATTAGTCCAATATATTCCACTGAGATGAAGTCACTAAGTTTTTTTTTCTTTTTTGCTGAAATGATTTTTTCCTTCATGTTTTATTACTTGCCATGATTCAATTTAACTGCAAGAATCAGAATTAAAGGTTAAAAACTAATACCTGTCTTACCGTAGAATGAATTCTAATTTAAGATACCGGTTTATCACAAACACGGCAAACTACAAATACAATAATGGCTTGCCGTTTCTATGTGTATGGTCTGTCGTACGTACAGGTTCGAACATTTTCTGATAGTTCCAAATAATATTTTTCAAAGGTGAAATAGTGCCAAATTTATCTTTGTCAAATTGGATTCTTTGCTCAACTTAAAAGTCGAAACATTTATTGTGTATATGAAAGGAATGAAATAAATAACTTGCTTGTCTATAACAAATAATTATGTGCCAAACTAAAGACATGGTTCATTTATCCTAGTTATTTGATCGATATATTAAAATGTCTTTGGTGATAGGCGAGTCAAATTTTAACATTTTATGGGTGATAAGTGCAACTACGTATTCCCATGAACAAAAGAGAGGAGTCTATCTCCCTGAAGAGAAGAATATTAATATTTACCACAAGTAACTCCGAAGAACTTGAAATAGAGGTGAAGTAATTTCACTTTGTTCGGATCATGCTATGTTTTTATTTATTTATTTTGCTTCTATTTGAATGCTGTTGCAATTTGATAAAAGGAGGGAAAAAATAAATTTTATTTAGATTACAACTCGCCATTTGTATTTTACTGTGTGATTTACTCAAAGTAATATTTATTGCTAACGGTCCCAACACGTCATTCTAACGTATCACTGACTCGTTTACTTTTTCAATTAGTTAGTTGTAACAATTGTAAGCTTACCGCATGTTTGTTTGAATATGACTGCGCTAATCATAGGCTAAATCTGTAAGCATAAATACATATCAATAAGTGAAGATTGTCCCCATGTATGACTACTTTGTCTAAGCTACATTCTACTAAGCGTTGGCTGGACTGTTTATGTTTACGTGAACCAATTTGAAAGTTGTTCTATTCTTGCTTCTAAGGCGAGGTCTTCCTTTGTCAAATCATTTCGCACTATCACCTCGACAAATCAGTGTAATCCAAGCAGATCACGGCCTCTTTTGTGGTAATTATAGCTCATTTGACACGGTGGATTCGCGCCTTCGGTACTCGATCGTAAGTGCGTGCGTCTCCCCTCCCTTTCTCAAAATTTTGGATCCCGCGCCTGGTTGGTGCTCAGCATTTAAAATATTGGTCTGTCTTTTAACTCCACCCTTATATCCCCATTACAGTTAACCCATTACAGCTAAAACTATGCCGACAATTACAGAGGATGCACAAGTCTTTAGTCAAAAATAAGAGGTGTTTTGTACTTCACTTTTTGGTTTCAGGTCACAAAAAAGTGCCTGTGAGTGTCAGTTGTATCATGGAGCCATCTCTGAAAAAAAAGATATGGTGCATGGTCCGACTATAAAATCCGCTGATCATAACAACCCACTCGAATAAAGTACTAAATAGCAGCTCTATGCTTCTGTGGAACGCGATTCACGCATTCTTTATGCGGCATGTGACACACGAAATATGGGGAAACATGTTGCATGAAAATACAAATTAGCCTATGCATGAGAAATTCATCCGAGAAGTTGTTGTTGTTGTAAGAAAAATTTAGAAAAAAAAAACTACATGTTATTTCAAAAATTCCAAAAAAAAAAAAAAATTCTAGGGGAGGGATAAAACTTGACCTTCCCTTCCTCTTCTAGTAGCAACGCCAATGTTAGTTCATTCTATTTACAATGAGATATGTAGAACGTGCATGGCTACAATGTAACTACATATAAACATAGAGCCCCTGATGTATGTCGCTACGAGGCCTATCTTTAATCAGATGATGGCAGCTTGTTTCATTGGCTTCATTATTATCTTAACGACGTCTAGAGGAAACACATCCCAATTGTTAACCTCTGGTATGCGTGAATTATGAGCTGATAAATTTTCGAATGCGTTTTAGAGTTTATGTTATTATTGGTGCAACATAACGATGGTTCTGTTCCCATCCTATGAGAATTGCAGACTGGAAATACATCTGCAGAACAGAGCAGCATCAAAGATAACATACTGATGAGTCGATGACCCGAATGTTGTTATGATTACCCTTCGCCTGTACCTCAGTGTATTGTGATAAACAACACAGCCGTCTAGACAGCGGTATAGGCTACCTAGTTAAGAAGTAGAATGTCGTGTTAGGATACCTTAGCGGCCCCCCACTTGCTTTTGGTCTACGGTAGAAGTTACATTTGAACAGAGCTAACGTATCGTGCAGGCTTACATGTGTTATATCCATATTGAAGTATGTCTCTGATATAAAATGCATCGTACATTGTTAGAATTACTTAAAGGCATAAATCTCAGCCACCTAAAAGCCCAAAAGAGATATTTATTCACATTCCGGTAGCAACCACGTAATGAGCCTGAACTGACTCAGTGTTAACACATGCAGGTAATTTATCGAATATAGGCTTCATGGTAGATCTAAGTATAGAAATTAATTCCGGTGTAACGTTATTGATATTTTCTCACTCTTGTCATTGAAGGGAACATAAGTCTTCCTACGAATTTCGGGTAACTAACCAACAGAAGTGGCCATGCTGTCGTCGACGAGGCGGTTATAAATTAATAAAGGCCTCCTTCCTACATACATCGTGTCACGCATCACAAATATTGAAATTTTACATTAGTTGGTTTTCATGTATTACCCTGTTTCTCTTAACCTGTTAAATAAAACCTATTAATTTGGTCACGAAGTTTTCCAGACGTTATGATATGTTAATTGTAATTCATTTCATTATAAAGTCATTGAATTTGTTCCACTCACTTATTCAAATCTCTTCTAAAATATCCTCGTAATCACGACCAACTCCGTTATGAAAAAAATCACTTTGAAAATAATTGCCGTCTTAATTACCTTAATGACACGTACTGGGCATGTTGATGCAAGACAGAGACCATTTGCCGGCATGAACGAATTAGGGATGACCTTATCCAGTCTATGCTTCCTGCTGCTTGCCCGTTGCCCATACAGGCATCTCACTGGACATAGCCACACAACATTTACAAGTGCTCGCGACTGCTACGCGAGCATATAGGAGAGTGGGTTGCAAAATAGCCCTTGAAGAAAGTGAATGCAGTAGGCAACCTGTTCTAAAACCTAACACAGTTCATGTTATGTAATCTTACATTAAATTTTCCAAACTGTTAGATTAATCCTCAAACAAGTTTTTCACATCATCATCATGTTATCATATGCAGTATCAAGGGAGAGATTTTGAACGCGTTACTGACTCCTACAGAATATCATAGATGATTGCTGCTATTAAGGACTATGCACACCATGAGTTACTGCTACTATAGATACATAGTTCTTTGTTGTATTTCGAAATAGGTTGTTGCTTTTATAATTATGTACAATAAATAAAAAATACATATTTCAAGAGAAAGATGGGAAAGGTAAATCAAAATTAGATTTAGATCATATATTTAGTCAGTGTCACCACATACTTACTGAACTTCGTCACATACTTACGAGGGTCTTCGTGCAAGACTCATCTAATTGTGATGGTCATTGGGTATGGCACACTGCACAAAAACGTATTTGAACTTTGCAGGGTGCCAATAAATGGAGTGAATTATACAATAAGGCATATAACAGGGTCAATGGTATCCATGTACATTCTCATAAAACTATAAATTTGACATGGATACCGTGTTGTTTCCGTATAGATGTGTGGAGAGTATGTATGGGATTATGGGTACTAAGTAATACTGATATGAACAATACATAAATTACATATAAAACTTAACTTTTGTGGTGCTGACTATGCTAACTAGCTTCTCTGGCAATGCAGGCTAGATGAATTCAGAGTTTTTACCGATAATATAGCACCTCCCTGATATAACTGACTAGGCCTATAATATCAAGCCTGGCGTAGGTAAGTTTTTCGTTAGAAGCATCTAGTCACGTAACTATCATGTAAACTCGGTGGGAGGACATTCTGTGATTAAGCTCCGTTTAGGTTTCTTAATTCCGGCTTGTGACTACCAGAATCGACACCGGAAGCTCAAATCCATGGAGTAAACATAATATCGAAGACTGTCGACTCAAAGTAGATTTGATGTATCTGAACCAAACGAGAAACTTAGTGGGAGAAGAGCAGTCACCTTTGTGTATATTGGACATATATGTACTATATACCTTTTCCCCTTTCTGACAAACTTGGCAAGACAGCGGTCGTTTTGAAAGAAGTATATCCTGTCTGCAGACATAACTTTCTATGCACGTATGTAAGACTTTTTTATGTAGTCAAATAGTGAACGTGAATATGGACCTACTTGAAACTTTTAGTTTTAATATGATTGACAAGAATGTTTGTGGAAATAAATAAGCTTAAGATTTCTATGTATCTCACATAGGGGTATTAAACTCGCATTTACGTTATCACGTGACACATGGACGTTTTACTTGTGTGTCGCTTCAATCAGTATTGTTGCTCTTAATCAGGTGACAACCGGTTGTTATTGGTATACAATGACATCTCATAAACATTATTCAGAACACACATACATGGAGTCTAAAACATGTTGTCGGTACTTAGTGAATGGATTATGGTCAGGCGATTGACTTGGGGATGTTGCATGGTAGGCCAAAATGGCCAATTCATTCCAATACGACACTTTCCTACATTCACTCAGTAAAGGCTAACTAACATAACTGTGATTGCTTCATACGTTATTCCGAATGTTATCATCAAGAGTTTGACGTAATATCTATGATTAGCTCACATGTACTTCAGTATATGATGGGACTGGCTGCGTCTGCCTCGATTTAACCGATACAGTGCGCCAATGACGGGGAGAACAGCTGCATTCCTCCGTTTGTGCATGAGATGGGATATAATAAACACAATTATGGCTCCTGTGTACATAAAACGTGCAAACACACTGAGTCATGTCGAAGAAATCTTATGAACGGGATCACTGCTTCAGGAATTTAATATGAAATTTTTCCGACATGGGTACTATGGGGGTCTTGAACGATGTACCCCCTCCTCGTCATTTTTGGTGAAATCTGGTTAAATTCTAAGAGGGGCATCAACCCCCTCACTTGCCCGGCTGCCAACGTTAAAGTATAGTCTGCAATATTTTGAAATTAAAAATACTTTTCTCATCACCAAGGTAGTAACCATTCTGATAGAGTGGAATAAATAAATCTTCGCGGACTGAAGAATAAACAGCAACCGACAAAGGAGAATATTCCAAAACCATTCCAAAGCCATATTAGAAAGCAGTAATAGTATTATACAGTGTTCCAGACATTGAAAAAGTTTCCACTTTATTCCAAACATGAAAGTTAAAGAAATATCCCAGTGAAATTTTAGGGGTTGTAGGGGTTATGTAACATTTGCAAATTACTGCAAAATGTCTTTGTTATTCTTTGAACCTGGGTGCTTATTTAACCTCCTAAATCTAAAACAGGTAAAAATTGCATTGGGCTTATTGTGCGTTGAACCTAAAGGAGAATTCTGAGAGTAAAGAGCAAGACTCTCATAGTATGAAGACAATATAAAAAAGTACAAAGGATGTTCAATTAATAAGACTGGTATGATATCACTTATTTCCAATAGTGCAATGTAATGAAATTTGTTATAAGATGCATAACTCTCAAACAGGTCATACCACTGAGAGAAGGTGTTCAATAATAAAGTTAAAAAAGCTTGAATAATTTCATGAAAGATCAATCATTTTTATTGGTGAATCTCTGACAATACATTAAAGCTATCCTTTCTAATATGTTAAAAACATACAGATATAAACTTCAACTTGCAGAGTTGTCGAAGAGAGCAAGTCAAAATGTAATCCATCGTCAAATAACAGTTATTCCTTTCCTGTTTTGGTCTGGATTCTAGTGTCTCCTGTAAGAGCACACCGAGTCATTAAATCATCGTATGATGTGAAATTAGGTTTTTCGCATTTACTGGTGAGTTCACATTGCTACAACAATACTTGTTTATGTCATCTTTCTCCCCCCCCCCCCCACCCGTCGATGGAATTATGGGGCTACTGTGTTAGGCCTATTTTGTTCTCTGAAATCAAGACCATTCTACGGAGAGGAGGAAGAGTGGCATGGTTTGATTTGATAGCTTTCAGCAGGCTTTATCAAACGATTATTCTACTAAAATTGCAACAAAAAAAAAAAAAAAAAACAAGGAAAACTGAAAAAGACAGTGCTATCGACATGTTTCAGACTGCCATTTTGCTTTAATAACCAACAATTATTTCAACCGACTCTTGACTCGTATACGTGTGTGTTTCTTTCTTCCGTACATACCTTTAAAAATCGAGCACCTTTATGAAACGTGACTATAAGCTTTTTCAGAGCGAAACAGTTGTGGCAGTATCATATAGCATTTTCTTTTCACCGTGTAGGCTCCAACTAAGAGAGACTCCTGCTGTGTCGAAATGCACTTCAATTAAGAATTGGTCCTGACGAAGGGAGAGCTTAAGATGAGGATACGGAGAAAGAAAGTCATATTTCAACTTCATCCATGGAACAAGTTTTCAATACAATGTAGCCTTCTCGTCGCACGTTTGTTTGACGAAACATATCTTAATAGTAATAATAATAATACTGATAGTAATAATAAGAATAGTAATAATAATGATAATAATAGTACTAGTAGTAATAATTATAATAATAATAATATGTGTTGAAGTAAATCATCATACGTAACGCCATTGCATTCGGTTACACAATTAACTGGAAGGGGGTGAGAAAAACTAAAAATTTAGTTTTTATCGAATATTTACCATTTTGGCTCACCCTAGCTGCCACAGAAGAACTTATAATATAATAATATAGTAATTACATTGAATGTTTCTTTCGTTTGACTTAAGTCTCAAATTCGGTTTTAACTTTCTAGCCCGATCTAGCCCGTTGGCCGCCATTTAAAAGCCTAGACATATGTGAGACGTTAACGTTTTCAGTTCAAGAAGGATAAAACTATCACTGAAAACTGATAAACCAAGAATCTCTCTGGACGGAGCCGACCTATTTGTGTGAAGCACTCTTGGAGTCAGCGTGGTATCATAGTTTCTATTTCTATGAGTGTAGGCCATCTGCTTTGGTAGTCTTCAAGCTTCACGAAAGGAGATAACAAATCCCAGGGAAGGGAAAGGAAAGAAACATAACTCATTTCAAAGCTCTCTTCATGTGTATTTCTGGTGTAGACTCTTTCAACGAAAGCAATTAATTACACTTCAAGGCAATGGCATGCTCTCACCTTTGTTTGTTTTTATTATTTCCCCCTGTGGTAACAAATTAAGAACGTCTAGTAAAGAACATCCGGGTCTGTTACATTTCACGTACATGGAGGATGACCTTGACACAGAAGCAGGTCTGGCTCTACTAACGCGTGTTAATGAAATTACATATGTGGCAACGACACCTTGTGTTACCACTGCTTTGGTATGTAGGCTAAGTTACACGTGTTAGGCTTCATTGACAATATTGTGTAAAACATACTTTCCTTTGTGAACGGTTTCAGAAACGGAGCGCAATCATATAACATAAAAAGAGGCGCATAAACTAGTTTATGCGAAAGAAAGTGCGACGAGACGGACCGATAGACAGCCTAGCGTTAACATTCTTGGCATAACCAACATACCTGTAACAGCTGATGTGTGATCTTTTCGATATTGCCTTAGATTTAGATGCTATGGGGAATAAACGAACCTTTTAAATAGTATTCAGGCAGGCAGACAGCTTCAAATGGTATTGTAATATACAAACGATCATTAGGCGGGATTTATTTAGGTAATATAAATGCTTTTAAGGATGACGTGCCCCTCCCCCATTACGGTATACCAGAAATTAGGTTACAACAAACGATGGTAGCTTTAGCCTAACACACCGTTGTACGTTTACCTACATCAACCGAAGAACTAAAGGTCATGAAAAAGGTCTCTGATATTTATAGAGCTTATACTTTAATACAATAACAGGGATTCTTTACAGTGAAGACATGGCCTATCCATTGAGACTGGTCATAGCTAACAACTTGAAAATTTAAAATGAAATTTGGAATTTCCAACTTGTCAATGAAAACATACTTGTCCTTCGAAATTGTTCACAAACATAACATTCGAAGTAATATTCACAGGAGCGTTGGCGTGACGTTTGTTGGAAACACTATACCTGTTGAAGTAGCCTATATTAAATACTAAAGGAGGACAGCTAATTGTGAGAAGGCTTTTCCATACTTTTTCTTGACAGACGTATTCCCAGTGTGAGCCAGAAACATAAGTTATGCACATATTACTGATAAAACTGTCTTGCCAGGTTTATTCTTTAATCATTTTTATCATGAAACTTCTTTTTTTTCATTTGCACAGAATGAAAAATAGTTCTCACAACTATTCTGCTTCAAGCTCAGACAGGAGTCGTAAGATGTATTCTTATTTAAAAAAGATTTCACCTTACGCTAGAAGTCTGCATTTATACTTAAACTGCAATTGACTGCATCGTAATTTTAACTTACCTTTGAAATAGCGTGTATACAACTTGTGTATGTAAGGGGGGAGGGGGTGATGGGTAGGAAGGGAGCATTGTCTTGGGCGAGGGATTTGCTCGTTTGGGATGGAATCATATTTTCGTTGTAATTGTCTTTTCTTACTTTGTGTCTTCGACTTCTCTTTTCTTTTGTTACTTTAGAGGGTAAGCTCTCGACAAGTCCCACTGAGGGTCTGGATGTCATGATAAGAGGTGCGTCGTTAACTTAATTGAAGCTTAGACTAGAGACATAAAATCTATCGTTATTAAAAGAAAAAGGTTACTTAAGCTGAGACTAGAGATCATGTATCGTTATGAAGTAAATTAATTAAAGGTAAGACAAGATGAATGATTTGCGCCGTCATTAAAAAGGGAAACTTGATTAAAGTAAGACTACAGTTTATGATAATGTGTATCGTCACTATACAACTGAATTGAAGCTTAGACTAAAGGCAGAAAAACGTATCGTTGTTAAAAAGGAAAACTTACTTAAACTTAGGCTAAGAGTTATGATAAATGGTATATCGGTGTTATTAAATAACTTACTTAAGCTTAGAATAGAGGTATGATGTGTACTCACAATAAGTTTTAATTTTTACATTGTTTGTTTGTATTCCTGTATGGACAAAAGACCAAAGATTGAGATATGGAATTTAAATAACTATGACATGTTTTTAAGTCAAAACTTTTAAATGCCACACCGAAATTTGACAAATGTGTCTCAGCAATTTCGATGCGGAAGTGTTGTTGTCGCTCTGGATTAAAATGCATATAGACCTCATGCATTTTTTTTTTGTCGTATATATTATTCTTAATTTTTAAATCTTTCTCCCCGACGGGTAAAAGTAAAAATAGATAATGCATCATCGATATCATAATAAACATTTCCACGAGGCAGAATAATTTTAATCCCTGATTTTATCAATGTCAACGGCACGAGAAGCATTCACTTTGAATTGATGGAGTAAGGTTGCAAAAGACACACCAGGACAAAATTCCATGCGTGGGCTTTCATTTTGGATCGCTTCTTTATTGTGTGCTTGTTTAATGAAAATACTTGATGTCTGACGGGATGTGACAAGCAATGTAACAGGAGGACCAAAAAATGTCAGACATCCTAATCAGAACAGCACTATACTTCCCCTACGTTGTTAACCGATCCACCCCCTTACACATCCACACGACCCTTCTTTCTTTGCTTCGTTTTCTATAATATCAGATATCAACACTATCTGTGAAAAAAAAAACATTCTTGAAACAATTGTCTGCGCACAAGTGAATCTGATGTGACTTAAAGTAAAACATTCCTATATGACACCCATCTTTTCCTTTCTGTCTCTTCTGAAAAACAAATGATGTTATTGGAAAGACTGAACGCCTTCAGCTACGTCATGCCCCGTAGTTAAGCTTTGTAAAATAAAGTTGAATGTTGTCAATTTTTGTATGGATTGATGGGTATCTCCGAGTATAATGTGAAGGACGAATGAACGCCCTTGATTGTTGAAAAGATATGCTTGCTCCAGGGAGTGTGGGGGATCTGATACAACTTTGACAACAGTCCATAGCAAATATAATCAGTGGATTGTATTTAGGCGTAACGCAACCCACTGTCCTGCTGTAGTGGTGGTTTATGGTTCATCCAAGGGAATGGCGTTTTAATTTCACCAACTGCTGTTTATATCTTTAACAGCCATAGGAGAATGAAAGTTTCATAACGTTATTAGTCCATTCAGCAACAGAAAAAAAAAATAGTTGAAAATTGAGCAATTCTCAAGATTGTACAAGCGAAAATGAAGTTAGTGAAGTTATAACTCTCAGAAGGGAGTCTGAGTTGCATAGCAACGAACAACACTTTAAAGAGAAAATGCAGTCACCCCAATCTGAATAAGTATGTGATTCATGAATGGCTCTATCTCTATTTATGAGATATCATTTTTGTTAACGAATTACTCAGTTTTGCAGCACATCTTTCTTATGCAGTACTAATGTTCAGCAACGTCATGAAAAAATACTTGTGAGAGAAATGGGCAGAGAATTGCAAGATCTTGATGATTTTTTAAAATAAAATAAGGACGACTGCCTGCTACCGTTAAAGTTGGAGGGAAGATTACATGAGACGTAAATATTACGTATGTATCAGTTTAAAACAAATGTTTCTAGTTTGTGGCAGTTTTCTTTTTTCTTTTTTTGGTGATCTTCCATTACCTTGCATGAATATTTGCAACGTAAAGGCAGTGACTCATCCTTCTAGGCTATATTTTTGGCTTCCAGATAGTAAAATTCTCAACAGGTTCTAAGTTACAGCACTCTTTAGTTGACAGCAAACTGGTAAGATGCAGAGAAGCTCATACTACGCAGCGTAAACAGGGATACATTGGCTTCATTGCAAGTGTGGAGGAATTTTAGAAAGGCTCTGGGAGGGACTGACGTCAGTGGTTGGAAGGATTGAAACTATCTTGGGCGACGCGTTTTTGTCTTTAAAAAAGAAAAAGGCAAGCAGAGTAGTGTTTAACCTAACGGTATATCTCATCACGTGTAGGTTATATAATATCCCACCGATACTAGAAATGCTTCATTCGTATGCTATAATACGTTAGGTAATCGAGACGATATGAATTAACACATACACCTGCTCTACGTCTCTGTACACTAGAGCCGTTGATGCTATACCCTGCGACTGCAAACGGAAGATCATGAGGAAGAAGGAGGTTATCGTGTGCAATCTCTGAAAGAGAGTTAGTCACTGATGAAGGTGGAATCCAATTTAAGCGGGTGGGATCGGATGTCAAGGGGAACCACTCAACTCAATTAGCCCAACATAGATTAAAGGGAAATATACGGTGTTTGTTTTACAGAAAACAATCATATTTTTTTTAAAACCAATGGTTGTGAACATAGAATGATAGGTTATTCAAAATAAGGAAGGACAGTAGCCATCTTGTCACGAAATAAGTTTCTCACAGGTAGAAATTCGGTTATTTGTTGCTCAACAATGATTTGTTCACCCAGACTTCTCACAATTCAAATGATGCATCCTCCGTTACTCATCACCTCCATGATGATTTGAGGAGATGGGGCGTTGGTAGATGTTTATTGATGAGACTGAATCGCTTAACAATGATTAAAGATTTTTTTTTTTTTTGTATGTCACGTTGATTTATTCTAAACGCCCTGTTTCCCTTTTAATGGAGAGTCCGATAAGGATAAACTTTTAGGAACAAAACCTTTTTCAAGCATCCTATTTGCTATACCCGGGAGTAGCGTGTTTTTAAACAATTTTACACAAAAACACACTTATTATCCCCAATTTCGAAGCTATAACTAGAAGTACTTGAAACATAAAAATTATGTAACATAGCCTAATCCTTTCAACATATAAACAATATTTTTTTGTTTGGTAAATGACATACGCGAAAATGAAAATTCTACTGATAATAATGATGAAAACATAGAATTCTTAATTTCGAATGATAACAAACATTTGTCTCCTGATTACGATTTCGTGGGATCATAGACTTAACCCTGAGGGTACGTTACAGTAAGGCAAATCTGCTACCACTAGCCTACATGCAGTAGGCCTATCAATATACTTTGATGCGGATTTTTTTGTTTACATTACAGTATACAAAAAAAGGTGTTTCACAAAAATGAAGTCGTTTTTAAAGGAATCCGTATTTAAAGGAAGTCGTACTAACATTTACATCATTTAATTGAAAACCAATTCTACTCTTGCTGCCAACTATTTAAGCGAACTGGAATACAATTGCACTTAAGTGAGATGTAAATTCCTAGCAATTCTAACGGAAAAAAACTCTTTAATTGTGTGATATTGCTTATAATCTTGATGGACATCAGATTTACATGAAAACCTGACACTACTGTATTTCATTCTGCAGTTTTAAGCAGTCACTTTCTCTTTTCGTATGAGCCACGTTTTTAAAGGTCTTTAAATGATACTTGTATCGAATCCGCAGGTGTTTGTGAATAATGTTGTGTGTCACATCGAGTTAAGATTTAAAAGTACGCAATGAAATATGCTGTGGTACTGAAAGAACAAAATTATTGACGTGACTTCAATTTAAGTAAAACGCACGGCTTTAACCTTATCACATTTTAAGATTTTTGTCAAAATCGGTTACTTTTGTCGTTTTTTTTAATGTCTTATCCATTTACGAAAAAACAAACGAGCATCCCTCAGTGTGTGTAATGTATAAGAAGTGTTTCTAGTGATAACAAACGTCATTAAAAGCGAACGTCACACAGGCTCGAAATCGGTTTCATTTCGAACATGTGTTTTATTAACTCGAGAACTACCAGAAGAAAAAAACAAAAGGTATTGTAGATGTTTACAAGGTTGGTTTCCCTTTGAGGAGGAATGTCATCAAAACAGGATTTGTAAATGGTTATGATATCAAATCAGAGATGTTCTCAGCGTTTAACGTAGCAAGATTACATCAATATTGGCAGTCAAATCTGGGTGAAAACCTGATGCTTGTGTCAGTATTTTATGCTGCCTGATGTACAGAAATGACAAAGGATGAATACAACCATAGTATCTTCTCATTAACTGTCGACATGTAGCGTTGTAGTGCTGTTATTTAAATGAGTAAGGTACATTTTGGAAATTCCTGACAGTTAATTGGAATAAGAGTTGAATTTCAGATGAATAGAATATATTCTGGACTGAAATTTATACTTTTTGAGTTTCGTGTTTTAATCGACTCGACCAGTCACGAAGAACAAACCGTGGGAGGAATTTCTGACGTGAAAAATGAGTTTTGAAAGAAGTTGCTATGAACTGCATTCTTCTGAGCCTTCAACAATTTCACTTACGCATGTTCTTGTTTCACTGCAATCTTTGAGGCCTATAACCTATTACGTAATATGGTTGATGAAGATGAATTTGGAATTCCGAAGTAATAGATGTATTCTACTACTTTTTCCCCCAATTTTTCTTCGGTTGGTGATGTGGTCCGATTCTTCTGTGGGGCTTTGTTAACACCAACAGAGTATGACACATTTACCACCAGGCGACTACACTAACACTTGCGAAATCTTTAGAGGATCATAGTTACTAGTTAGCCCAAATGTTCCATCGGTGTCCTATATTCTTGAAAGAATGTTGATATCATTAAAACAATACCATTGATGCTTTTTCCTTGTCAACACAAATCATGTAATTATATCGACACAACGAATTGGTCCTAAAACCCCCATCTCTTTACCGACCCCGTGGGTGTCGGTAAGGGGTCGGTGTATTTACCAAAAGCCTGCTTCATGAAGGATGAGTGAACAACCTCTACCATGGGACAGGCCAAAATAAGTTCTGCATGCCAAAACATGGTCTATCAATCAAAAACGGACAAATAATAACAATCTTGGTCCAAAAATATTCACCGGTGAGGTTAAAATCCAAAGTGAATGTATCATTGTGGGTGTTAAACTGTGTGTATGAAATTGTATGCCTCAACGAAATCTTGACCTCGTTATGTGCAAGAACTCTTTACTGGATAATCTAAGTAAATACAGGGAGATAAAAAAAAAAAAAAAAGACAATCTATTTTTTATCCTGTTTGACTATCTCTCTCTTTACTTTCATAAATAGAAATATGGACTCTTTTTGTTTTCCACACATTTTTTTCTACAACATACTATACATCTTCTCATCTATGAAGAATGGACGTTAAACACATCGGTATTCTAATGATACAGTTCCAACAAAGAAAAGAAAGAAAAATAAGACGTCCACAAGTATAAATATATAAAGGTTTAGCAGACATTACAAGTCATTACCCATTTCTTCTCCCAACTCCACCCACTTTTAGGAGGGGGTGGAAGAGGTCGAAGTAAGGTGGGGGTGGGGAGTTACCAGTATTTCCTAAGTTTTTTATTTCGTTTTAAGCTTTGGTCTACCATAGACATATCTTCATACTAACTCCAGAACCATTATCATATCTACTACGGTAGAAAGAAATCATCAAGCAAATGGTACACAGTTGTTTAATACAAAACGTGATAACGGAAGCGGAACGACTGCTATCCACGACTTACTTGAACTCTGTTACGAAAAGCCATATTTAACATGAAGTTGATTGGGAAGACAATTTGTCTTACGATAAATTTAATCATGTAACAACACAAATTAATGTATCTAAACTGAAGCGTCGATCTCTTACAATGGACTTCAAGAGGACCAAAAGCAACGGCTTGGAATAACTTGAATTTATTTTGGGCAACATTTCATATATCATGAAATCACCCCATTTTCCACGGCCGCCAGCACATATAGTAATATTGACAGAAAACTTGTATGTTCACGACACTTAAATTCATATTTGGTATAACCTGAGGCTCAACCATTCGTGTGGTTTGTTTTTGGAAAAAACTGCATGATTAACTGAATATAAAATACTAATTGGTCGAACAAACGGGAAAGTTTGAAACTCCTGTAGAGTTAATTTCCACATCAGAGGTGAATCGCACTAAATCAATACTATACCTAATTCTTTTGTCTGATACTGGAATGAGGGCGATATTTCAAATTAAGATGACGTACACCCTGTCACAGAATAACGGGCGCTCTTGTGATTGTGTACGACGGTTGCAGGGTTCCAGTGGGTAGGTGATGTTGCCAGAACTACCACTCATATTAAACAAGCGGTTACCATAGGCTACTGTTAATCAGAAGGGCCACATGTATGTATTGGATGAAGATAGTGATGAATGGGCACAGACATGTTATTAAGTGCAAATGGCTAAAAACCTAGCCCACTTCAATAGCTCTCATTGGTCGTGACATTACAGGACACAATGTTACTGGTACACAACTTGTGAATGGAGACCATAAACAGCTAAAGTAGTACAGTAATAAAGCTCACATTTGCTGTTTGTAAAGTACACTTCTGAACTCCTTGAGCTTGACAGTTAGAAATTAATAACATCCACTTAAGTCTGTCGCAGTCGACATCCGACGCAGAACAGCACGCTATACACGTGGATTTCAGGAGCAAGACCTGCTTCGTAGCCAAAAACAATTCAATGACAATTCTCATAATATGTTGAACAACGGTGACAGACAGAAAGACAAGACGATTCACTCTGTACTGGCTAGACACAACAACCATCCTCTTAAACCATGGCAGTCCAATTGCAACTTACATCAGAAACTACTACAATAAAAACAATCACTAATTATATGTGTCCTCATCTTTACATAAATGACAAGATGAAAGAAAGTGAATACAAATTAACGAGCCCTCCTTACATTCACACCAATTCCCCCTCTTTTGTAAAACATAGGTAGGGGGGTTCTCTTCTATTAGACTTGCAGACATGCATGTATTACCATAAAAAGGGAATAGGAAGTTATTATTATTAGTCTATTATCGAGTAGAATAGGTCCTTACGCAGTACACCATGGTATAAACATGAATGGAAATTATTTTCAAACATTAAATGCAAGTAATTTCAAATACTCTGCACGAGAGTAACAGGTCTGAGAGACATAACTCCAGGAAAACACTTCTTTGTAAGGAAGCTCAACAGTTGCTGGTCAAACACTGTTTTGATACCTATCTTATTCACATTGCTGCACCACCAATAAATGCACCACTCAACACATTCCACTTATTTCACGTGGTATTCACATACGCTGCTTTCTTGGGATCTCTTCACCATAGAAGTGGAAACAGTAAAGAGAATGGCCCCTTGCAATCTTACACTGTAAGCCACACCTGTAGCTGTTGGTACAGCATGAGAGTGAGGGCATACAAAAAATACATTGAGTCAACCTAAATCACACCAAAGTTAATGCTGTATGCTGGCAGGCCTTGTGTGACAAAACTTTAAAGCTCCAGAATATTAAGCTCAATTTCAAATTTGACTTGTACACTGCAGGTGCAAGGCCAATGCCTTGTTAGCATCTTTCTCAACCACCATGTCTATGCCTTTCACTAAAGAAGTGTCATATGTGTTTTGACTTCCACGTTACTATACATCCAATGGGCTTCTGGCCAGCCAGTTTTAAAGAGTGGGTGGTGCCGGGGTTTTAAAGTGACTTAGCTTATCCCTTCAAGGTTTGACAGCTGAGCACCTACTCTGAAGGAAAGACCGTATATGAAAGCAACATGGACAACTTCTAAATATACATGGACTTATGTAAACGTTGATACAAATGACACACAAAACTCACAAACACACAAGTGGTCCAGCTGCCTACAAAACAAAGAAGCATAATCCAAGTGGTCTCAGGGGCTTTGTCCTTGAAATCCCATCAGTTCCTGTGCCTCTGGAATCCACCCAAGCCAGGTGGATTGTTCAACCTGCAAAGGCAGGCTTCGATCGTTGCCAGATATGACAAACAGATGTTGGCTAGAACCCTGCAATCCTTCCTGTGATAAAGAGGACTGAGAAAATCCACAGATGTTTCGAGTTAAAATGAGAAAAAAAAAATCAGTCTACTACTACAACAATCAAATAACAGTAATAACTTACAAATTGAAATTGTTACCATTTTGCGAGCCAAAGTAAGGTGTTAAGAAAAGAGAAAAAACAATTAAGTTTCAACATGATGCAGAGACAAATACACTGGGATGATAAAATACGATGACAGATCCCTCTTGCAGTATCAACTGATGCAAAAAGATCTCTTCATTCGCCGGTGACTGCAAAATTCCAACCTGTCTGCACGTTGCGCATTTTCCACGCAAGTTTTCTCCTCTGTGATATGAGCCTCAGTCCGCACAACAGGTAAATTACTGATACCAAAGTGTGGCAAACTTGAGGAGGAATATCTCAAATCATATGAGCTGTCATTAATGAGAAGGGAGAACAAGCTGTCATGCTGATCGATGTTGCCAGTGTGACAGAGCTGCGCTGATGACAAATAAAACTAAAACACGAACATCTATTTGAAAGCAGACTTCCTCGGTCGTCGTTATGAAAGATTCATATCCATGAAAAAATTTGTTTGTGCATCACCCCGGTTTCCTTTAGGCCGTGGCGCCACCACTTTCACGTTCCTAAAAACTTTTTTATCCTTAGTTTACAAATAGGTTGACTTACACAGGTGGTGTAATGAAGGAAAATATAAAACAGTCAAACTTTCTGAGAGCCACGATATCACATACACACATAAACGTCATCACCATCATATAGATTCCTTGACTGCCTTAAACCAGAATAAAAAAAAAAAGAAGAAGAAAGAGTTGTGTCTGTAACAGCTTTTATGACATCCTAGAAATTGTTATCCTCAGCAGAACAGGCAAGCTGACAATGATGCAAAAGAAGAAAGACAGCAGCATCAGTTTCAGGGCATAAGTCCATGGGATTTATGGGAGGGAATGTAATTTTGCCCTGTGAATTTAAGTGGGCCACCCTTAAAAACAACCAAAATTGTGATTTAGATGGAAGGAGAGGGGTTGCTCTTTTTGGCCATAAAAATTACGCTTATTTCTTTCTTTTGTTTGATTTTAGTTTGAGACTTATTATCACTCTCTCAAAAAATATGAAGACTCTTGGCCATAATAATTTGCAATATACTTTTTTATCTTTACATTTTTATATTTTGTTTGCAGTCACACCCCTCCAATAACCCTTGCCTTGAGTTGTGCCTCTACATTAGTCCAAGCATCAAATGCATTCATCAAGTCTACAATGCATGCTCATCATTCCTTCTGGTCAAATAGTATTTAAAATTGGAAATACTACGGCAGTAGACCGACCTCGCCATCGCCGTCCACCATCGCCGTCCAATATTGTGAACAGAAGCCAGGATGCTTTCCACCAGAAGGAAACAGATGATTCTTGGCTATTGTGTTCCGACCTTCTCGGTTCTCACAAATACGAAAGTTACGCAAAAGCTCGGTATGCAGTTTGCTTCATAGTTTCTTTGATAGGAGGCTTGTCAATGCCAGATTCCGCATTCATACTGCGACTGTTGCCTCCTCTCCACATTGGACTCCAAGAGCACCGGGCTTCCCGAAGGCATCTGTGCCGATAATACGTCTCTGACATCCCATGGTCCTGTCACAAGAAGATGGGATGAATTTGTCTAAGAGTTAACCTCTTCCTGCAGGTGGGACATTTGTGCTGAGAACTGATGGATGCTCTGATGCATTCCTCACAGAATATGTGGCCGCAATTCGTGGACATCAACCTCCGTCCGCTGGTTTTGATCTGCAAAGAAAAAAAATTTCCAGACAAGTGATTTAGTTATAGCCCATGTAAGACCTCGAAAAAAAAAAAAAATTCAACAAACATGATGTTTTCAAGAAATAACACAGATGAATCATACCAATCAGAAGCCATCTTTCTTAAACTAACTACTATCCCTTCAACTAACTATCATCCCTTACATAAAAGTCTACAGAGCATACATCATCTGCTAATCTGTTAATAAACCGACTTTAAATCCTAAAGTGATTGCGTGTGTACAGAAAAAAACAGAAGGATAAGATAATGTTTGATCTTAAGTTTTTCTTCGTTTTTAAATATACACACGAGGTTCTTCATGGACGGAATACATTATTCGTTGAACTAAAATGACAGTTACCACTTTGAAAAGCAACGGAAACAGCTTACAGTAAAAACCAGAAATCATATTTGAAAATTAAGAGTTCTCATTTTATATGCTTACATAATGAATATGCAACAGTACAGGTCTCACCGGTCTATCACCAAAAATACTATTCAAGTCGTTGCTCCTTGACTAGTGTCCGAAATTGTAATATTTAATGAAACAAAGCACAGTATTTACAGATAACCTACACACTGCAGATTCAGTAATCAGCTGTTTTGACTAACTGAATATTCATTACCAATATGCTTCCCACTGGCTTTTTCAAAGCAGCGCACAGTTAAGTTGAATGAAACCATCAACGACTACACTATCGAATTTTGCACATTTTGTCGTTCTGTTTGAGGACTTTGAATCATATGGCAGAATTTACCACCTAAGTCCTATCGCTTATCCTCAATTTTCTGAATGGTGTAATTTAATGACATATGAAACTTTAGGACATAAAATTTTAATGTTTTTACTTTTTGCCTACACATGCAATCACTTCAAGTCTATGGGCATAGGGAGCATATGGATGAAACAATCAATACAGAAATTCTGTACTGAACTTAACATTTCATCCTGAACGACATATGTTGTTATTGCAAACAGGCAGACAAAATGTCACCCCACTATACATGGAATGTTCACCACATTCAGCTATGAGTGGTAGACCACACTTACTAATTTTGTGTGACAATCTCAAATTGAACTTAATAAAAAAAAGGGTTTCCTTTTAGGTCCCCTAACTTTCTACGTTCAGAATATTTCAATTCAGAGCATTTTACCAAACATGCAGGCTTCACAGTGAAAGACATCTATATAAGTTGTTCTAGCCATAAACCTATCCGTTCTCCTCGGGCCACAAATGAACAATTAACTGACTGATAAATGGATAAATAAAGAATTTATGTTTGACAGGGCAGTGAATTCCATACTTACTGTTGGATCATCATCAAGACATATAGGACATTTGACTACTTTCTTAGGAGAAGATGATGAATTCCTAAAATCTGCTAATCTGAAGGAAGAAAAATAAAAAGAAGCAGTCCACAGAATCAAGTTCTGGGAGCTCATTAATACCATCTGATGGATACTTATGTGCCCTATGTGACAGACAAATGCTACCCTCTGTAAAAGTAACAGAACATGATGCCAAACTATGTGACAGAGCATTAGAGGGTAAACCCTTAAGAACAGACATTTATTACCTTTTTAGGGCCACAAATAACTTCTGTATACAAATAAACATTTTGTTTTAACTATCTACAAAACAACCACATTTACAAAATAATTTTTGTCAACATGGTTGTAAAATGTTCAGTTTTTTTAACATTCTCTCGGTACTTTTTGCACACCACTCCAAACCATGTCATGCATGCTGCTATGTGACAAAGCCTGTTCTAGAGCATTCTGGTTATTCAAAATATTGCAAAAGTTTAATATGATAAAAATGGGTTAGAAGTAAGATAAGCATGTATCTCTCAACATTGTCTAGAATGTTGGAGGTATTGTAACTGTACCCTCATCTTTATTTTAAGATCTCATGAATGAACAAAAAAAAAAAAAATCTGTGGCTTACAAGAAGCATTTCACCTGACCAATCGTAGCATACAACAAACTATGACACTTGAAAGAAAAGAACAGTGATAACAATAACACTAAAATGGCGATCAAGATGCCTCCAAGAAACGAGTACATGCCACCAACTGGAGCTACATAGGGTCACATAGTTAGTGACAACTTGGACAGCGGGCCTTACCTAGCATTGATTTCATCTGGGAAGGGACTGTGAAGTAAGACCAAATCGTCGCTGTCATCACTTTCATCTTCACTGCTGATGACGACACTGTTACCGCTGCCGATCTGCTGGGCCGATCTTCTCCTTCGTCCTCTTGACCTCTTGGGTGGTGTAACTGAGGTACGTATTAAAACAAAGACAGCGAAACATCAAATCTCTAAATGTATTATGCAGCAAAGAAGGTAAAAACACAGATTCAGGGGACTGAAACTTTCAAAAACGAAAAAAGCTCTTCCCTCTCTCTTTTGTTGAACATCAATATTTTCGGAATTTACAGGCTTTTCATGCAGTAACACAGGATTTCACATTAATATAACAGTTACAGAAGTACATGTCCAGGTATACATGCATTACAAACCTTACAATAACAGCAGCAAAGAACCAGATGTTCTGTGTAATGTGGTGATTCTTACTAAGCAGTTGCTTTGGTTTAGTGTAGCAAATGTAAAAGCAAAATATGCATTATTTCTGCTGGTCTTCGCAGCTATTGCTACACAGAAACGTAAAACCATACTATGCACACTGCCTAAGTGCATCTAGTACACGTAACACAGATGGCAGTTTTCAGTCAAGCACGAGTGACGTGAGTGCACCCATGCTTTCTGAAAGACCACTTTCATGACAGCTTTTCAAAAAAAAAGTTCACAGAAAGAAAACGCTGGACTGGACGGACTCGACTTCAAGTCCAAGACAAAGTCCAAGTCCAGCACATCAAGAAATTCCACTGACAGATTTTGACAGAAGTTGAACATGCATGTAATGTAGTAGGATTAGAGTATTACACCAAAAAGTTGCATGTATGTTTGTGACTAAAATATTAATGTTACTTTAGAATGCGTTTGAACATACATTCTGCATGTAAGTTTTGTCTGGCAGTGTGTCAGAATATTGGTAGTTAGGTATTTGTCTCATATTGTAGGTACTGGAAAGGTAAGGTTGAAACTCTTCACACAAACAGCGTGTGGTTTACAGGCGAATAATCTCCATTATTCCCATGAGCCTATACCCTAACTCTGAATATATCTCTAATGTAACAATTACTGATAGGGCAAAATGTACTTAGTTTTATTTGCATGAATTTGCTCATGTAAAGAAATTCCCCTTACAGTTTTCAACACAAGATGTACAGCCAGGCATGTAATGTTTATTCTTTGAGTCCTCTGATCTATTGTTCTCATTTCCTGTCTGCAGTTCAAAAACCCAAAGAACAAAGGCCCATACATTTAGTATGGGTATCTAGAAGTGTGCATTTCTGTAATGGGCCTTTTCATTGCATGAGAGAACCAGAGTTCAGGCCCAGACAGTTGGAGTCCAAGTGTAAGTCCGAATCCAAAAAAGTGGACTTAAGTCCAAACTTGAGGTTGAGTCCAAATTCAAGTCCTCCAGCCCTGTGAGAAATGGATAAAAGGCGACTCCAAAGTCCAGCACCATCGACAATGTACCTAATTAGCTCACTTGTTGACTTGTAAATGCTGTGAAACAAGGAATGCAATATCAAGAAGCTCTCCAAATTCAATTCCGTGAAATGCTACTCCTGGAGTGGTCTATGAGACAAGGACAGTTCATAAGACAGACCACTGCAAATATAAAGCATGCTCCAGAAATGGGTAGTTATGTTATGCAGGTGATGCCAAGTGAATGGGACTATCACTAAGAAAACAAGTAAAATGAATTCACATGGTTCTTGGTTTTGACAAATCCCCAAATTTCTCAGGGCTAACTTCAACACAATGTACTAAATACCTTCAACAGCTTGACTTTCATTTTGAGCAAAATTCACAACAAAAAAAAAGGGGCTAAACACACACACACACACAAAAAGGAAATGACACAACAACAAAAATGACACCAGAATGGCATAAAATTTGCCACTTTGATAAAAAGAATTTCCCACATCCAAATGCTCCAGTCACTGATAGACGAATGATTCCAACTTGCAGCATCAATTTCACCAAGTTATTAAATCTGAACGTCATCTCTCATAATCTCATGTCCATCTCATGCTTAGGCAGCAAGGTGGCTTTGAGTCCTCATGAAGTGCCTAGGGCACAATTGATAACATGCACCGGCTAGATCATAGATCACAACCTTTCCTGCTTTGTTAATATTGTCATGCTTCAACATTTTTCACCATCAACGTCGAAGTCGCGACAGCTTCACTTGGAGGATACGGTTGCAGGGAGGAGCATGAGGTTTTGTGGGATTGCATGTGAACTCACCTTCCTCTTCATCGTCGAAACCATTTGTCTCCGTAAGATCGACGATGTCACCAGAGAGGGCACTGTCATTACTGTCTTTGGTCAGATCTACGATAGCTACCGACGTTGAAGCACCTGGAATGAAACAACATCCACCGCACTTTTAATTTAAAATCTGAAAGCACATTGATCATTTCTAGAAAGGCAGCCTCCTACCCTACTGTCGCTTTGCAATTGGCAGGTTAACTTTCACCATTATGATCACTTGCGATACCATGAACATTGTTTGTAAAAATTTTTGATTGCATGATTAAACTAGAGGTGGCTTCCACCACCACTAAGGGGTGAAAATTGCCACCCTATTGAAAAAATGACCACCCCATAAAAAATCCAACCCCTTACAAAAGCTGACCTCTCCCTCAGACAAAAGTTGACAATAGGCTACTGATATATCAAAGGTAAGCCTAGGCCATGTAATGTTCCATAAAAATGTCTTGACAGCTACCATCAAAAAACAATTGCACACAAAGGCATTTGCTTTAAGAAAAGCACATGAGCTCCATCGAAAAACAACAACTTGACCAGATTTTTATGAGCAGGTACTTCACTTGTATTCCCCCTCCCCAAAATCTTCCTCTTCCCTTGAATGTCTGTGAAGAACAGTGTAAGGGTAATATAGATGGAGAACTTTGGTAGCAAAGCATCTAACAGATAAGTTACAGGAATTCTCCACCAACATGAAAGCTTATCATAGTATATGAGATATTTTTACTGATGTTAAACATACCGACAGTTAAACGATTGATTTCTAGCACCAGGCCCATACCTCGAACATATGCTAAAATAATTCCTTTTCCAAATGTTTTGAGATATTATTTAAAAATAAGAATGATAACTTGCGTACAAATATGTTTGCATCTTTTAAAATACATGAGAAGCAACAGGTGAGAATTCCTTCAATCCGCCTCTCTTTGAAAATTCGATGAAATCTTCCAAAAGAAAAACTTAATACCAATCTTTGCTCCAAACATCACACAGAAGATGTAAATCATCATGCTCACCATTTTCCGTGGCAACGTCATCCTCGAGTATGACCGGATCGGTTGATTCCCTTCTGTGGTTTGATAAATCCACGACCTCATCCGAAGAGATCCTCCTGGCTCTTTTTCTCCTCATCTGAGGAAGATGTAATAAATCATGTCACTGAATCTTCCATTTCTGTTATAAATGCAGTCTTGAAACATGTGAGACACAGGATGCCAATGTCACTGATGTCAAACAGAGGAAATGAACAAACTTGTTGTCTATTCAAAGACACAATGATTTTAATATTTGATCAATAAGGCCTTGTCTTGTAATTGAACCATGACCACGTTGACCGACCATTTGGAGCTCATAAGGCACATCTCACTACCGTTGCTAGCAGCATCTAGGAGGGATGAACCAATGTATTCTTCTTGAGATGATGAAAACTTTCCAATTCTGGTGTCATGATGAACATTGAACTCATAATTTTCACTTACAATAATGTTGCATTCAGTTCTAGAATTACCTTTTGACTCTCCTTTTAAATATTGATTATGGGACCCCCTTCGAAGACATTCAACAAAAAACATAACAATACAGATGGATAAATATATATTTGGAACTATTCTGGCAAAGGAAACCCTTTGTCCATGGACAACACTGTGATGTGAGTTGCTTTCTGACTAGACATATTGATTTAGAAATCAGTGTCAGCTCAAGCTCTTGAGGGTGAATGGGTTGTGAGCTGTGTTCGTGGTCTTCATTTTTTGTACAGATGTCGTTCAAGGTCGATGACAACAATCCTCCAAATATTGGACAGTTCAGGTGAATGGGTTATTTGAATCTACTCACCCTGTCTGGGTCCATTTTGCTCTGTCACTTTCAAATTGTGGGAAATAATCTCAACTGTTCTATGCGGTGATGTCAACTCACTCAGTTCCTCATAAAGTCACTGTAACAAAAATTAGAGATGAACAAAACTTGAGTTATGGCCAAGTTCAATGGAGAGCACTGATAAACTTGAAACTAATGACTGTACTGTGTGGATAAGTTTCAATGTTGCAAAAAATACATACTGGAGAATTGTAAGAAGTACAGTGCCGTAGGTCCATACTCCTTCTCCAACTGGTTTCATATTGCAATATAATAATGGTGACAAAATGTAAAGGGTTTAGTTTCTAACACAAATAATTGTGGTTTAGTCCATTCCAAATGGCTTCTCTGATTGTAATGAACAGTTTAGTTTAGTTTAGTTTAGTTAAATAAACGGTGTTTGCAGTTAATACAGAATATTGCTATGCTTTTTTTTGCACCTTTCACTAGAGCTTAACAGTGTTTCTTGTATCACTTCCATTTACAACCTTCTATTTTTCATGTACAGCACATTTTTTTATTCATCTGAAAATATTCTTTCCCTAAATGTATTTGTTATGTACAGTTTCTTTATTTCAGGTAAAGTTGTGATTAATCAAATCGATGACATGAAACTGTGTCCTTATCTAGGGCCCAGTAGGAGCAACGACCTGGAGACAAACTAGTAGACCCTGCTACTATCTTTCAAGTACAGTACTTGTCCAAAGCGTTATTAAACTCATTCTCACCACCAGCATTAAACACATCCTGAGGTAACTCATTCCACCTGTTAACGACCATCTGAGAAAAGAAGCTATTGCAAACATTGATCGGACTGAGCACATTCTGGAGCATGTGTATTGAAAACAACATGGAACATTCCTTGCAATTCCTTTTTCTGAACATATTTCTTTGTCACTTGGCCTACAATGTACAATTATGATAATGGGGGGGGGGGGGGGGGGCAGATGGCTAATGGCCTACAAATGCTTATTTTGAAACCAGTTGTTTTAACACATAATTCCTGTAGATATAGATGGTGAGTTAGGCTACTGCCAGACAAAACTGAAATCACCAAATAACCCCTCAGCACCACTGTAAACAACTTTACAGAACATATTACTTTGGGATTTGATCTGGGGACCTAACCACCAGGCTAACCCTCCATTTGGCTCACTGTTTGTAAAAGTCAGTCAAACTTTGATGCAAACTAGTCAATTCAAAATTGGCACATAGGCAGTAAGCTAAGCCTACAGTTAGGTCTAACATTGGAACATGTAGTCTAGGGTAACAGAAGGGGCCTACTGCTCAGCAGCACAGCTGGTAGCCTATCTTAGCCAGTAAATAAACTAATACTGCCGAAAGTGTTGTTTGCCCAATGCAACTTGGAAATCTAACCAGTAACGTTATGTAACCAGTTAATTAAAGGTTGTGTGACATGCATCTAGAAAAAGGTTGATGAAGGTCATCCTGTAGATGTTGTCTATTTAGATTTCAGTAAAGCCTTCGACAAAGTTCCTCACAAGCGGCTTATTTTAAAGGTTAAAGCTCATGGTATTGGTTCAGTAGTGGCTGACTGGATTGAAAACTGGCTGGATAATAGGTGGCAAAGAGTTGTATTAAATGGTCATTTTTCCGATTGGCTTCCAGTGACTAGTGGCGTACCACAGGGATCTGTGTTAGGTCCTATTCTTTTCATATTGTATATTAATGATCTGGATGCCAGTTTGAATAATTCAGTACTGAAGTTTGCAGATGATACTAAGGTCTTTTCTGATGTTCTTTCCATGGGTAAAGTGACTGAGTTGCAACAGGACTTGGATACATTGTATAAATGGTCATGCGATTGGCAAATGCTATTTAATGCACAGAAGTGCAAGTGTCTTCACCTCGGTCATTCAAATGCCCAAGCTAGTTACTTTATTGGTGGTGTTCAAGTTGAAACCACTGAGTATGAGAAGGATTTAGGTGTTATTATTGATAAGTCATTGAGCCCTAGTAGACAGTGTGCTAAGGCTGTGAGCTCTGCCAACAAGGTCCTTGGTATTATTAATAGAACGTATGATTGTAAAAGTAGTAGTAATATACTGAAATTGTATAAATCTCTTGTTAGACCACATCTGGAATACTGTTGTCAGGCATGGCGCCCTTATCTACAGAAAGATATTGATAACATTGAAAAGGTACAACGTCGTGCTACAAAATTGATTCCAGACTTGTCTACTCTCAGTTATGAGGAAAGGCTTGAAAGAACTGGTTTGATTTCTCTTGAAATGCGTAGACTAAGAGCCGACTTGATTGAAGTTTTTAAAATCGTTAAGGGTCTGGAAAATGTTAATCAGGCTACTTTTTTTAAATTGTCGGATGTTAGTAAAACAAGAGGTCATCAGCTTAAGTTCCAGAAGCACTACTGTAGACTAGACATTAGGAAGTATTTTTTCAGTCAGCGGGTTATTACTGAATGGAACAATCTGTCACGGGAGGCTGTCACTGCCACAACAGTCAATGGATTTAAAAACATCATCGATCCTATTTTTCAGAATAGAAGGGAGCTCTACATAAGCCAGAGATGGCTGTCTGCCCCAGTTCTCACGACCCCATCGACATTTGATACCGGTGGGCTCCGGTAAACCGGTAAACCGGTAAAAAGCACCTTTCATTCAGAAGTTGCAACGTAAAACCCTGAGTGAAACTTTGGCTTATATCTTTTACCATTTCTGAGATGTGACTTTTAAAGTTTAAGAAAAAGGAAAAACAGATGGTAAGCTTTGGTAAGCTTATATATTTTGCCTCTTAATTACCGAGTTTCACATTGGTAAGTGATCCAGACTGGAAAGTTTTCATTCCGCGCGGGCAAGTGACAGATTTTTAGCTCTTGCGCGGCGGAAGCTCAGTTTCATAGAAATATGCGCAGTTGAACTGAATGATGATCCACTGCTGCTGAAGGAGCAGTACCTTTACCGTACACAGTTTTGGCGGGTTCAAGTTGCTAAACCACTCAAATTAAATAGGCTACGAATGAATTCAAAGGATTTCGAGACGGTACTTTCAACAGCGGCCGGCCCGATGCGCGGCCGCGACTACTTTCTCCCACATGCGCGGCCAGATCAAGCAGCTAGTAGGCTCTTGCGCAGCCAGATGTCGAATTCAAGGAGGACACTGCGCAGGCCAGAATTTGCGCGAGAAAGGCAAACTTTCCAGTCTGGTAAGTGATATCGATATTTTTGAAGAAAACACATGCTTCCAAAATAAAACCCTCTGGGCATTTCAATTCTAAAATGTCCTTCAAACAAAGGTTACAAAAACAAAGGATCAACATCAGCATCATAAGACATACTGTATCATAGGAGTCCATCTCTTCATGTCACAAATTTGCATACTTAGCAATGTTTATTCATGATGCAGACGTGAGACACCAATTTTCCTGTAAAATTGGTCAATCTTTGATAGAATTTGTGGCTATTTTTGGAGTAATTATAGAATACCCCGCATTTTTGAAGGTGCGTCCAGCTAGTGGAGTCAGAGTCGCATGCAGTGAGGGTCCAATTCCAAAGTTTTTTACACACTTGCGGCTCGATGGCCTGCTGTATCTTTTTTGTAAAAAAATTTCTAAGTCCACTGATTTGTAGCATAGTCAGAGCTAGAGAAAGAAAGAAACTATTCTAAGTCCACTGGTTTGATATGTCTAGAAGTGGAGTCGAAGTCGCAGTGACAGAAGACTAATTGGTTTGAAGATATATCTTAAAGTGGAGTCAGAGTCGCGGTGGCAGATGCTTTCAAGATATATTTTGCAGTGGAGTCGGAGTCGCAGTGACAGTAAGATATGTCCTGAAGTGGAGTCGGAGTCGAGAGAAAATGAGAATGATGCATTTATTGTAAATGACATTTTACCGAATGGAGTCGGATTCGCAGTGAACATGTACAGTAATTCCGCAGTGATTAGGGTGGAAACGTATTTTCAGGTGGAGTCGGAGTCGAGGTGAGGGGGAATGAAAATGATACATCTAGGCCTATTGATTAAAATTTGGACTAGAGTCGGAGTCGCAGTGAAGGTGTTATTGGACTGTATTTGCTGCTGGAGTTGGAGTCGCGGTGAATATGTGGGTGGAAATGTGTTTTCTGGTGAATGGTTGGCACTCTCGACTGCTACTCCACTTGAATAACAGACCTTCTGGAAGGCGGGGTATTCTATAATTGTACCCTATTTTTAATGTTTTCAATTCCTAATGCACCCAATACTCCAAAATATCATTTTCATGTCACACGACCTTTAAAGACTGAGCAACCCAGCAAACTGAGGCCTAAGCCCTAGTTGTAGGCCTAGGCCTAAAAAGTTACCGCCTACAGCATAGGCAATAGTGGTATTGTACTTCAAACATTGTGGCATACGTTAGCACGAAGTCATAGCCAAGAACTATAGCATAGTACCAAGTATTGTAGCTAGGTTTTGGGCCAATTCCTAACGATAGGCTTAGGACTTGACCTAACGCTAAGCCTAACACCAACGTTAGTAACAACTTACTATACTGTAGGCTAGGCTTTGCCTGGTTCCGTGTCATGAGCATTGACAACCTACTGATTTTGTTTTTGTCTATAAAATCTAAGGTCATACGTTGCTCAAAATGTTATTGCGTTCGATAAAATCCACACGACGAGGGCAGCAACAAAATAACGAGTCACTATGCAAACTTTCATGAAATTTACGTTTATCCACCAAACATGGCCCTGCGCAGGTAGATCATTAACGTTAGATGGTGAGCAAAATTAATTTCTAGCCTATCATCTGTTATTATTAAGACAATTGAGCAGTGGAAAGTTATTATCCACCGTGGCTATGAGAGGACATTTAAAAAAATCCTAGGACTTTAATAAAATCTTGATTACAAATGTTAATATCTCTCCCTCAACAGCGACATTTACCCGGAAATTTCAATTACTTCCTCGAATGTTACACTTTCATCCCAAAATTTGGATCTCGTGAAGTTTATATTTGCACATGTACCCCGACGATTAATACATGTTCCAGATAAGCCACCGTAATTAAATAAATAATTGCACGTTCGACATATAGGCATTTATGGGAGGAAAGTTAGATTTAGTGGCCGTCTCAAGTAATTTTCCAGGCTTTTGGCAACAACAACATTAAAATCTACAAATGAAAATTTTTGTGCCCCTGGTCCCTATGGGAGTTCAATAAAAATAAAAATAGGTGGCATGGATCCTTGCAGGCACATTTCCCCCGAAATGGCAATCCTCCTAAAAATGTCACCTTGAGAATTTTTGTGCCTTTCCCATTCTCCCATCTGATGATATGGAAATAAATCAGAGTGAAATGCTCCAGCAAAAGATAGCCCTGGACTCTGGGGGCACATGAGCTCAACAGAATGATAGCGGTACGGCATAACACTGGGGGAAATGCTCTTTAATTCCTTGAAAATTGAAAGAAAAATGTCCAGTAAGTCCATTTTGACGAAGAAAATGCTGTCTTAATTGGAATATGTATCGTGTATGCCCTCAATCCTGTCACAATTTTACAATTTAACACAGCAATGTGACATGGCACTGGGAGGATATGGCCCCGACAGCACACAGACCTGCCAACCTGTCTCACCGAAACATAGCCTAGGGAGATTTATATTTTTCAGAGCCAAGAAATCTGGAGATTAGCAAAAAACGTAGATTGGTAATTTTTGACAAATACGGTGTCACAGAGGGAATCATCAGTCACCCACATGCAAAACGCACGATAAAGGCCAATTTCCACGTACATTAAAGCCACACATAAGCCCTTCTGTATGCACTTCCCCTCATAAACTATAACGACTTACAATTAAAGCAACCTATAAATTAGTACTTATCTACCATTGGAAACAGTGGAAAGTTTTGTGAACATCTGATTTTCAATGTACTATACCTTTTGTTCTTGGCCAGTTACTCCAATAGGCCAAGCCAATTGTGCTGAATGTTTTGTCTATTTTCAGACCGGCATGTCGCAAATGAACTGAAAAAACCGGGAGATTAGAATATGAAACCGGGAGGGCGGGAGATGTGGACAAAAACCGGGGGTCTCCCGATAAAACCGGGAGAGTTGACAGGTCTGAGCACATGAACCCCCCCCCCCCCTTTTTATTTATTTATTTTTTTGAAGACTAAGCATCTTAACTATATGGCCCGTTCCGTTGCAACAACAAAAGAAGAACCTTCGAAATGTTTGCGTCAGTCCCACTCCCGTCGTCTACCAAAATGGCACCATTCATTGTAGGTATGTGCCCTCCCCCCCCCAAAAAAAAAATGAGTGGAATGCGGTGAAACCTTATTGTCCTTTGCTCACGTTTAGAGAGCAATCTGAGGATTGAAATTACCTTAACTTTAGAGCCGCCAGGGTACTTTTCATTTTCGAGAGAACTTTTCACAATTCTTAGAAAAGTGGGGACATGTGAACCCACTGTCCCCTCCATGCATTCGTTCCACTATCGAGGGCAGCAAAGGGTAATGATGTTCGAACTCCACTCATGTGACGTTGAGAGGTGTTGGGGATCTGCTAGCAGACATCAAACTCAACGTATATCTAAGTATACCTGCTTTTGTTGTAACTATATATCGTGTAGCTGGGAAGGGTTTCATTTTACCGTAAGGCACAGTGTTGGGCTTTTCGTTGCTATAAGTTTGTATAAACAAATGATAAATACAGGCAAACAAATAGGTAAACAGAACATTTTTTCTCTGCAGACACTTAAAATACTACTCATAATTTTTGTCCATAACTCAAAATACTGCTATCTTGAAGAAAGACAATTCTCGAAAAGAAAGATTTTTAGGTGCCTCAAGGTTACAAAATGTCTTGTAATAATGACAACTTCCGAAGTACCCAAGATGTCATTGTTGTTGCATATACTGAAATGTTTATTTAAGGTTAAATTTGACAACGGTGAAGAAACAGTAGATTGGGTTTGTTATTGATTGAACTTAAAATGTTAATCACATCTCACAAACTATCATGTTTCTTTTAAGGCAATAGTTATGTGACATTACAAATTTCTCATGATGTAATTACTGAACCAATGTGAAAAGACATGTCTTGAAAAATACTTAAAAAATCCAAACAAAAATGGATATTAGGGGCAGTGACTCGTCACTCAAGACTATTACCATTCTCCGAACCACTTACTTCTAGTCCCTCCCACAGCCTACCTTATACTCCCCCTGTTCAAACACATGCACTTAGCTGCATACACTGGACTACACTGTTGCACAGCATTCACAGTAGCATACCCCTATTAATTTCCCCATCATGCTTACACACTAAATCGCAAAAGTAATGTGGTCTCTAAAGCCTTGTAGAAGTTTTCAACAGATATAAGCTACCACTCGTTACAAAGCTGACACATTGGCCATTCATGGCTTTTCCAATTTTCCGTACCCTAGGTGGTTAGATTTTCTGCTAGAGGCCGTCAACCGTAGCACACCTTGTGACTGGGAGCAAATCACAGATCGCCTCCAACGATGATGCTCCGCCACCTAAGATTCCATAACTTTTCTATAATTGCTTCAATTTCCCCATTTTCACAACATGTATACTTTAACTTGCCTACTTCAATGTTCACTCCACAAAAGGACCCATCTTAAAGGACAAAATACCAAAAAAGTTGCCCAAATGTCTCTAATAGGGTAGCATACCCCTATTAATTTTCCCATTGACTTACACACTAAATCGCAAAAGTAACGTGGTCTCTAAAGCCTTGTAGAAGTTTTCAACAGATATAAGCTACCACTCGTTACAAAGCTGACACATTGGCCATTCATGGCTTTTCCAATTTTCCGTACCTTAGCTGGTTAGATTTTCTGCTAGAGGCTGTCAACATTTTCACACCTTGTCACTGGGACCAAATCACACATCGCCTCCAACGATGATGCTCCGCCACCTAAGATTCCAGAACTTTTCTATAATTGTTTCAATTTCCTCCATTTTCACAACATGTATACTTTAACTCGCCTACTTCAACATTCAATCCACAAAAGAACCCATATTAAAGGATAAAATACCAAAAAAGTTGCCCAAATGTCCCTAATAGGGACTTTCACCGACGGCGAACAAAATGCGGAGGGATCTCCAACTTCTATATAGGGTATGCTACCTTAAGGGAGAAGTGAAATTTTTCCAAAACATTCAAATGTCACTTTTTGTGATCTTCAAGTAAATGCAAATGCCAATATACTATTAAATTACCATTACAAATTTGCTACAGTGAATATTTCCACATCCAAACTATGCATCGTCCAGTGCACATGACCAAAAAGTCCATTACTTGAGTGGCATCTGAGCAAGGTGGTACTTCATGGGCACTATTAACGTCTCCTATCCTCTGGTTAGGGGTTCATTCTGGAGACTTAATGATGATTTCAGCTGCCAAGATTGTCTGTGAACACAGTTTGCAAGATCTGGTGACTCTCATCGGCAAAAACGTCTAGTTAGACAGTTTCAGGTAACCAACCCTTTCTGACTGGCTCTGAAAAGTGACCAAACAAGGCTTTTCTCGAGTCATGGAGGGTTTGCACTTGTTACTGGCAAATGTGAAAAATATTCAAGCATTCTGAAGAATTAAGAGTCTATCTATGGCTTTCACATAATCTTCCAGAACAGATATTTGACAACTGAGTGTTTCTCATCTAAAGAATTGACTACAGCAGTGTTCTCTGTGCAACCCAGCTTAGTGAAACCACAAATGTCTTTGAGCAATATGCAGAGAATGTGAGGAGAAGCTTTACAAAATGGCAGATAGACTGCACAAAGACAGTTGAGAAAGTGTACACAGTAGATAATTACTCTGCCCAAAAGTTATAGTATGCCTCTCCATTGCAACTGTGCATGAAAAAGAGAGTAGAAAGGGGTTTATGGGGCCAACCTTTCAAACCTGTATTCTCACTGTCTGATCTTACAAGCATAAGTTACAGTGAACATATCTTACCATAGTCGTTCTGTTTCTGGCTGCACAGTTACTGGCATTCACAAACTTCTCCAGATACTCTACATCTCAGTTTCTACTCAGATGAACTTGTCAGTAGTATGGACACCTCTTCTGACTGACTTTACCAATTGGGTGTATGTCCGATCACAGATTGCAGCCTTTGTCAATTATGCAGCCAAACTCTCAAAGTGCAAGTAGCGCTGACGAACACAACAAAAAAGAAAGTGAAACATATATGACACTTATGTGCCCAATGGTAGAAATAGGTTCCAAACATGGCAAGCAATCTACTTCATAAATTCGACCTAGGAATGGTAGGATGTGTACAATATGCCAAGGAAAGAACAAGGACCTATACCCTTGATTTTCTCTGTAACAGATAAGTCTGGGAGTAGTGCAAAGTTTGCCACACTTACGGCACACATACTGCAGGCTCCATATTAAGCTACGTTACACCCCTGAACAACGTTCTCAAAGCAGACCCAAGTCGCTGAAGTTACCTGACTTTTCTTGCCATTGATCAATCATACAATGCAGGGGCATGTAATTTGAGTGCAAAAAGCATACCTGTGTGATTCAAAACGGCTTATATAATCTTCATTTCAGGTGAAAATATCAACATCGCGTAAAAGGATTCTAAAGTTCCCTCGATCCTACCCCAAGCTATGTTGTGACCATTTTCGCACTGTTCTAAAGGAATTAGAGGCTAGATTATGCTATGGTAGCCTTTACTGATCTATGCCATGGTCACATAATTCAAAAACAATGAAAGGAATCATCATTTTTGCTTAAAACAGCCAAATTAGAGTGTTACATTCCCAAAACTAGCAAATTTGTGTACATTTCCACATAGAAACAAATTATGTGCGTAGAAACCGGTCAAGCGTGAAATTTTGAATTTTTTTGACGTAATTAATGTTAGTCCATCACCACAAGTGATATAAACCCATTTTTGGACTTGAAGCTCATAAATTCCCAAATTTCACTTTTTGACCCTTAAGGTAGCATACCCCTATTAATTTTCCCATTGACTTACACACTAAATCGCAAAAGTAACGTGGTCTCTAAAGCCTTGTAGAAGTTTTCAACAGATATAAGCTACCACTCGTTACAAAGCTGACACATTGGCCATTCATGGCTTTTCCAATTTTCCGTACCTTAGCTGGTTAGATTTTCTGCTTGAGGCTGTCGATGTTTTCACACCTTGTCACTGGGACCAAATCACACATCGCCTCCAACGATGATGCTCCGCCACCTAAGGTTCCAGAACTTTTCTATAATTGCTTCAATTTCCTCCATTTTCACAACATGTATACTTTAACTCGCCTACTTCAACATTCAATCCACAAAAGAACCCATATTAAAGGATAAAATACCAAAAAAGTTGTCCAAATGTCCCTAATAGGGACTTTCACCGACAGCGAACAAAATGCGGAGGGATCTCCAACTTCTATATGCTACCCCAAGTACCACATGTGTAATCAACACACCCCACCTATGAATACTGTGTAAATATGAGCTAGCCTAAATCTTTCGAATGTGCTGTCAAAGAGCTGAACTAATAAAGAATTTGCTTACCCCTATAGCCAAAAATGTAGCTTTAGGTGATGAGTGACTGCCTTAATTTAAAGTTCTTGTTGTAGCTTATAGATTTCATGTTCTGCATTGCTGTCCTCTTTATCGCGCTTGCGCGTTCAATTTCGTCAAGTCGTTTGTAATGTTTCCACATACGTACGGAAGTTTTTGCAATGGAGAAATAAAGATGACTCTTTTAACTTAAGAAAGTAACTTTAAAAGCAGTAACTCATCATCCCAAGCTATATCTTTGGCTTCCGGATAGCAGAATTCTTAACTGGTTCCATTCTTTGATTGACAGCGCACTAGAAAGATGCAGAATAGCTCATACTACGCAGTGTACACAGGGATCCATTGTTTTGATTACACATGGGGAGGAAATTTAGACAAGCTGTGGGAGGAACTTAGACGGGCATAAGTGGTTCGGAGAAATGAAACTGTCTGGTGTGATGAATATTTATCTGTAATGAAAGAGGCTGGCTGCCTTGTTGTTTTTCGTTTCGTTTTACCTTCTTGCCCAAGTCTATACACGCTGGAATAACTTACTTTCTGTGACCGCATACTGTTTCACCAATAAAGTGAGAAAAGTCTTAACAATGTTCATAAAATCAAAATTAAATCTTCAGTAGCCAATCGATAGCTTAAACGATAGTGTTCGTTGTCAAAATATTTTGCCAAATAAATCATTATTGTTGAACTGTTGTGCCCCAAATAAGTGGTACAATACCTTGCACGTGCCAATGATTTACCGTTTGTTATTTATGTATAGTTTCTGGAAAAGTGGAAGTGTAAGTTTTATGAACGTTTTATTGGAATTAAGTGAAATAAATCATATTAACTCCAATGAGAGTTGATTATTCCTAATGTAAACGGATCGATCGCGAAATTCATTCAAAAGCAATGTATTTCAAAATATTACAAAAACCATTCTTCTATACAGTGTCACTTAAAACCCCAAGTACTGAAAAATTAGTGTAGATCCCTGCGACCAGTCAAACTGAATCCTAGGATGATCTCAAAGTAACAAGGCCAGTCCTTACTCAGGTGAGAAGTATTGTCAAATGTTTTCATCCTCATACATTTATTCTTCCTTGTTATATAACATCTTCTTCCTTCAGTGAATCTTGTCAAACTCTAATGTCAGTGTGCCATTGCTGTTGGGTTAGCAATTGCTCGTGGGTGTGCTTTATTTCTGCTCATTGTTCCCGACAAATTTTTCAGATTAAATTAAAACCAATCAATGAAGGAACAAACGTTGGAAATTCTTTAAGGCGGCTCCATCATAGAACTTAAAGTGATTGCGTGTGTACTGAAAAACCAGAACTATAAGATTATGGTTGATCTTAACTTTTTCTTTATTTTTAAATGTATACGCTGGGTTATATATGAACGGACTACCTCTTTCAATAAAGGAAAATGACAGTAACTACTTCGAAAAACAACGGGATCGGCATAAAAAACAGAAATCATATTTGAAAATTAACGGTTCTTACTATAAGCGCCTACATGATGAAACTGCAGCAGTACATGTTCACTGGAGTATCAAAAACATACTACTCAAGTCGTCGCTCCTTGGTCGGTATCGGGAATTGTAGTATTTGCTGAAAGGAGCACTGTATTTACAAATAACCTACGAACTGATCACAACACTGCGGCGTCAGTGATCGCGAAGTTTTGACCAACTGAATATTCAATACTAGTATAGTTCCCATTGTTCCCATAAGCTTGTTAATTCAAAAAAGCCCTCGTTTGATTTGAATGAAAACCACTACATTATCATAGTCTACACTTTTGTCGTTATGTTATCACATGACAGAATTAACCAACTGAAACCTATTTATTTTCCCAGATTGTCTGATTGGTGAAATGAAAAGCCTTACCAAACTTTTGGATATGGAATTTCATCTCGTTTTTTACTTTACGAACGCAATCACTTTAATGGGACTAGCATTAAACCATGAATGCTAATGGGGTAAAATAGCGGATTTTTCAAACATAATATCTTAACATTAAAACTATCAAAAGATTACAATCATAAAAACTATTTGCCAAAAGGTAAAACATGCTGTTGATGGCCACTTGCTCTTCAGAGAACATCTCATAAAGGATCTGGTTTATTGCTGTGTAAAGATTGTTTAAACTTGTGAACAGATAATTAAAACAATGAAATATTATTCCAAATGAAGAAAGTGATATCGATGTGTGAAGCTATTACTCCATTCCAGCAGCAAAAAGAGTCTGAATATAAACAAAACAAACAATACAAAAAAAAAAAAGGAAAAGCATAATTTCTTTGGATGTGAAAGACCAATAACCTTTCACAATATTTCATGTTGCCCATGATAATTATTTATTGATTGATTGTATAATTTTGTTTGAGGTGACAAGTAGTGCTATCTAGCAGGAATCCGGGGGCAAAAAAAGTGCTTCTAGAGAAAATTTCCATATAGGATTTGGTTTATTGATATGTGAAGACTCTTTAAACTTGCGAACAGGTTATTAAAACAATGAAGTATTTTTCAAAATGTCGACGGTGAGTGAAACGACTAAAACGTTAACGAAGTTATCACTCAGTTAACGGGAATGTTCCAGAACGGCAGTCTGCATAGCCCGGGGAGGGGGGGGGGACTGGAAAGTATGTCCGCACTTACGTAGCGAGCATTACGCCATCAAGACGAAGAAACTATTAGTTCACTGAAATGTTATATAATGATGCAGTAACAAAGCAGTTAATGCAAATGAAATAAACACAGGTAGATCACATAGCATTCGGTTACGTAATCAGATAATTTTCCGATTACTGTCACTTAAATCTAGAATATATATATATATATATATATATATATATATATATATATATATATATATATATATATATATATATATATATATATATATATATATATATATATATATATATATATATATATATGAGTAAGAACTTGCTTTGGACCCGAACGTAGATGGTGCCTGGTCATGACTGTATAGTTGCAAGATTACTAAATAAAAACCCGGCAGACGTTGCTTCTCAATTATAAAGTGTATTGTCAAGCTTTCGGCCTCATTGGCCTTCTTCAGGATACTATATACAGAAAAATAGAGAGAGAAGATAGATAAATATAAGTTACGGAATGGAATAACTTTGACAGATATATATATAAGTTAAGTTACTTAGATATTACGTGTTACTTAGCTTAGAAAGTAGAAAGTAATGTCTTTAAGAGTAAAGAAAGAGGTAACTTACGAGTGTAGAAGTTGTTGCGTGATCTTTGAGGATGACGTGAGTAGCAATGATATGTATTGTGTGTGTGGATGCGATGTAGATGGTCACGTGTTTTTGTTTAGCTGTCTACGTTGAATATATATATATATGTATATATATATATATATATAACGTTAACATGAGATAAATTAAAAAACAAAAATTTGACCTTTTTTTCTTTTCGGTCTACTGGGATACATTTTGACAGAATTTGTCATCTGGAGATAATTTTTTATCACGAATCTGTAGTGGATATATGCCGTTATACTCGGGAAGAAAGTTCAAAAAGTGATTCATGATGTATGTCACAATTACCTATCCTCCTTTAGGGCAATAGTACTGAACAAAATTCACTGAAATTCATTAAGATCCATCTACAAATTGTGCTAGCAGTAGTCAATACAAGTAAAGCGCTATAGTTGTGTAGGATGACAAGGATCGCCGTTTAAGGTTTCGTAACTATCGTGATTGCCTCTGCACTCGTTACAACATGAATTTATTTTTTTCCAGAGCTTCATGACACCTTTCACAAACCTTATCTGAAGCAATGTCATACACATCAAGTTCAAACACACGCCGAATAATGTGTAGAACAAGCAAGGGATGTGGGTACTGTTTTCAAAGTGATGAGTCGGTATGTAATCACCGAAGCCGATGGTTGTCATGGTAATAAAGGTAAAATAAAAAGATTCACCAGTGTTCCACCCTTCAGTTAATGAGAAAAAGACTGTCCCGATGCCCAAATACGTGGGCATCAATAAAATAACGAGAAGGAATGTCCCATCACCTGCAGAGTCTTCTGAGCTCAGCTGAAGGAAGAATGTATAGACTGAGGAGGTTTCGTCATTTCCTTCGTCTGCATTGTAAGCTCGATTATCAACGACAGAACCATTACGGTCATTGACGGAATTGGAGGGTTCTTGCTGCCTGTAGCATTTTGTCTTCAGCTTACTGACGATACAAGAAAGTAATCTGGTGTGGAGCCCACCAACGACTGTAAAGAGTATAAAGGACAAGGGAACGCCGATGAAGCTGTAAGGGATGACTACGACACGGCCAAGAGTCGTTGCTGGGACCAGATCTCCATACCCTATGCACAGAGAAAGTGAAATAAACGACAAAATGAAATTGATACGGTGAAAACAATTCCGCAGCAGCTAAGAACCAAAACTTACATTTACATACGATTACTTAAATGCTTTGATTCAGTAGATATAACAACACAATTTCCAACGTGTACTAACATCTAAGAAACATTTTCTTCGAGAGGGTAGGTTTCTTAAATGAAATCTGAATTCGCATGGCAAATTCGACGAGGCCTCGATCGGCGAGATAGAGTTGTTAAATAAAAAGAAAACTGTGGAGTTGGGTAAATCGCCCTAAAGATGCTTGCAGATAATTCTTAGCATAGTCCAGGAAACCACTATAGTCAACCTACTATCCACTTCAGGTAGAGATGTCAAACATAATAGGGGCCACCGATAACTTCCAAAAACAATCAAGTGATAAAGCATGTGAAAGAAAACAATATTCTTACACCACGTAAAATGTTTTGTGGAAAAAGATTGAACGGTTCTGATTTTATGGCGATTTTGAAAGTCCTAAACCCCCTCAAAAATTGGAAGTATGCATCATTGTTGTAATCTATTATATGACTTAAGGTCAAGAAACACAATTGCACGGTGTCAATTAGCACTTGACCTTCTTATGACTCTTGATGACCTTTCGTCATGATTACAACCGCAATCCAATCAAATTAAAAGTCACATGAACAGTCAAACATTATAATCATATGTTCAAGACCAAGCCTCTAATTAACAAAACACAAGATAACTTGCGTAAAAGTGTGATTACCAAGCAATTCTCACATCAATATAGACCTGTTAAACTATACGGACATAATTCATTTTTTTTTAACTAGAGGCATGTGGATAACATAAACATATTCTTACCTACCTTTTTCAAGTACCGTATGTAGCCCTTAGAGAGACAAAAATGGTCCATTCCAGCAAGACAGTCAAGAGTGCAATACAACTTTATGACATAACCCATAAAGACCCTAGATTTTTTTTTTCTGTACTAGGCCAATCCTCGCAGTTGACTAGGTAACATCGTTCTTGTTATATAATGGGCCTACTCTAAATTCACAATTTACCACACAACGTGACACAATACTTTAGGTCTAATGCCTGCACATGTTAAGCCTTCCATAGAAAATTGCCATCATAGTGATACCCAGTTTTTCAACCCCGATGTATGTTTAGGTGTATGTTTAGACATTACTGGGGGTACTTTTGAAAATTATGATATTACAAAAAAAAAGAAGCGAAGTTTGAAAATGGAAGTTGTGGATGGTTGACCTCCTTCTCTCTTAACAATAGGCAGTCATGATCTCACTCTCCACTTATATATGGGATACCAATTATGTTTCTTTCCAGTTTGAATGGAAATTGACATTCATGAAAATTTCCGTGGGAAAAAATCTGAATCCACTTACGGTATATATACTAACCGCTACCATAACTCTTTCATAGGCTCAGCCATATCACAATTCTTCTACGTTTAGATGATTGGACAATTTACGTTTATATTTCACTTGCTGTCATAGAAGATAAGAGAAGACAACTGTGTTAAATGAACAAGGGAATTTGAAATCTGTGGTGAAACAATAAGAGATTGAGGTACAGAACAGTGCAAACAAAAAGATACCGTTCAAGACACGGCAAACTACATTTGAACAATTACTGTTGCAAAATCTGGAATCTTCTCCCGAATGATGCTAAAACGTCTAAAACCCTTGCTACCTTTAAGCGTATAGTCAAAGCTCACCTTATCGCCCAGTATACACAACTTGATTCAACTTCATTTTCGTTATGTACTCCTCTTTTGTTATTTTTCCTTGTTCTTTAATATTTTTCCTTGTTAGTTCTTTTTTTTCTTTTTTGTTCTTTAATTTTTAGAGCACTAATTTTTAGAGCACTCTTCGTTAATAATACCATACGCAGGCCATGATTAAATTGTGCTATTTTTGAATTATTGAAAGAAATGCGCAATAGTTCATTGTCGGCACTTTACTCTGAGCAGTGATAAACACTTATCGTGTATGGACACTTTGTTTAGACAAAAGGTTGACATACTTGCCATCGTAACTCTTTCTAGATTAATGCCTGTTAACTGTTGATGCATATTTGTGAGCCCGGTGGCTTGAGGCTCATATTCCCAATGGAGCGGCCTAATAAAAAGGGGACGGAGAGCGGCACACGGAACAAGGGGCACAAAGAAACGTAGACGAAGAAAGAAAGACAGAAATTGATAGGAAGACAAATGAATGAGAAAACTTGTTAAAAGAACGTAAGGATAATGGAAGCTTGAGTACTTATGATACCCTCCGCATCCAGGGAATGATACTGATTTTGCCCATATTCAGCCTTTAGAATTCAAGCAAGTATTACCCTAGTCCGTCGAACTTGTACAAATTTATCAGAGTCTACAGGAAAACAAAAAACAAAAAAAAAGTCCCATAAGATACAAAAACGTCCAATAAGGTAAGGAGCAGAGCTTTCCATTAAAAAATACTGACAGTGGCATTTCTTGGAGCTTTTTGGCTGAGTACTCTCAGTCCACCGCTAGAGGATGTGCCATTGCAATAAAGTTATGTTTTTTCGTATCACATTGCATTTCACCCATGGGTGTCCCCCTCATTCGTGTCACCAGCGTTACTAAATTCTAGCTACACCTGATGGACATGTCAAGTCTCCCCTGCAAAATCCCTTTCACTCCACTGCCACAACATGAAAAAGAAAAAGAAATAAAATTGGACTGTAGGTATGTTTAACCCTATTTTCCAAGTCCTTCACAAATGGATGAAAGATGATGCATAATTCATTGTGATACTGATATCATCTCAACCCTTTGGATATAAATTACCATTTTTCATAGATTCATTTGTTGCCATTAATTGAAATATTGCAGACATGAGATCCCTATTTCAAGACTGGGCACATGCCGCGTAGACTACCCGGGAGATGCCGATTCCTGCTACCTGCAGCCGGTGAGTTTGAAATGCGAAAAATGCTCTTGAACCGGCGTCCGTGCCAGTCGCGGATGGTGGCGCTCCATTTACGTGATCCTGCCTGCGCAAATTTCTGCCCCGCTTGTTGATAGGTAGGTTGAAGACAACTGCATACGAGTACTGTTATTTTATTTCCCCCTTTTTGACAAAATCTACCAGTTGCGCCACAGATTAAAACTATGCATCGAAACTGAATACCTGTTCTACACCCTTTGTAGCTTAACGTAGTTACGTAAGTCTTATGCACTATGGCCTAGACGCGACCATGCAACTCAAGGTGGATGGGGAAGAAAGAGACTGAAACCAACAAATCTGAACACTTGTTAACACAATGTACGAAACAAAAAAAAAAATGTTGTCATACACTATGAGGGATTCGAGCAACATACTAGAAGAAGCAAGCTAAAGGTTAAAGAATTAAAGTTCGAGTCGGTTTCAAGAGAACGTCAAACATGAGTATAAAAATTGAAATATGTCCCTAACAGATATAAACCTTTTGAGGACACAACTTGGAAGAGTCAAGGAAAGATCTTGAGAGCTCGGAACTCGTCATTTGGGAATAAGACCAGAAAAATTGCATAGGCAAGGAATCCGAGCCCATGATATGTTTGAAAATCTCGGGGCACGTAGTTTTCTTACGTATACATCATAGGCATGATACCAGATTTGAAACACTCTCTAGTCAAGGGTGGGGAAACTTACCAATGGTTGTAATTGTTGTCATACAGAAGAACATAGCTGATTGAAAGGACCAAGGGTCCGGTGTGCTGGCTTCATCTATCCTTCCCGGGATCCAGTCAGGGTGACCAACTGTTTCAACGAGTTCTTTCAACAGTTCTTCAAGTTTATCATCTTCTCCTGTCTCTTCATCTTTATCTTCATCTCCCGACGATCGATTCGCAAACAAAGCTCTGATGCCATCTTTGAGGTCGTCTTCTTTCATTTGCAACTCGCTTATCAAATCCTTTTCCTTTTGACTTTCAATTACCTCGAAGATGAGACTACCGATGGTTAGATAGCTTAGGTAGAATATGACGAGGGCGACGTAAGGAAATGCTTTCTTGATCAGGTTGCCCGTACTAGATAGACAGGCTACTGCCATGACGATCGGGAGAATGTCTCTGCAAAAAATGTATCACCAAATATCTAGAGTATCCGTTCCCGATCTTTTGGACTAACCGTACCCCTACATTCGTTGCGCTCTCTCCCGGCATCACTTCACCCACCATAACATAATCGAAACTTAGAAAATACACATTTTGCAATGGTGAAGCGTGCAGTGCAGCCAAATTTTGCGTCTGTTTCATACGAAATAAAAAAAATTCTCCATAATTACCCTAAATTCTTTCCTCACATTTGATTTTTTAAGCACTGTTTCTTTTCAAATTGTCGAAGAGGCTTCCCAGGTACCCCTTGTGGTACTTGATGGTACCCTTCAACTGGTACTAGTAGCCCTACGGTTGGGAAACAACTCTATGGCTAGGCAAACTGTGACTATACAAGTATACTTGTGTTTCTGGGTGTGACATGACCCTGCTATCCATGGGTATGTGACATCATTATTCGACTTATTCAAGTCGCGCGGTTACATTCAACTTAAGCAGCAACCTTCTCTGAATTTCAAAACTGTGTAACTTGGATAGAAAACAATATCTTTGAATGAAACTTTGGAAAGGATGTTTGTCACACACTTCCGCTTCATTTTGATGAAGATCTTCCCACGGTTTCCTTCTTCTATATAGCCCTCAAAAGCCTACAGGAGAATTTTGTGACAGGTGAATGAAATGGGATATTTGTCTTTAAAGCATTGTTGTCACAGCTGAAAGCGTGGAAAGACATATAAATATGAGAGAGAACCAAAACAGCTGTAGAAGTAATTCACTGTCGAGTATTAAATTTGTCTCATGAGTCGTTCAAGGCAAGTTACTATAATAAGCCTTCCCCGGTTTCAGTTAAATTCAGCACCTTCAGTGAGGTAGCATGAGCTTTACACATAGGCTACAGTATGTGCATGCAGTTGTTCCATAGGACTGCATCCTTAGATTTCATTCTGCCATTCGACGGTCATTTACAAGCCATTCTATGATAACTAGATTACTTACCTTGTTATGCTGATTTGAAAACCAACTTAAGACAAAATTTTCTGAAGGAAAAACGTTAAATAACATTCATATACGTAAATACACACATAAGAATCGAACATTTCAATACCGCGATTTTATCACCAACTATTTATAGTAACAATGATTGATGACGTCACCTCATGACATGAAAACTGAAAGTAAGATATCTCTACGCACTTCCGAAGAATGTATACATAATGTCTAGAACGGGACGAGATAAATTGGGACTGCTTGGCAACCTTTTAATCGTCACGAATTGATACCCTTTTTTTTTTACGTGTATTTGAAATCATATACTGTCATAGCCATGATTGAATTCATATAATATTTTGATGAGTAAATGAAGGCACTTTGAAATCCCGAATAGGTCAAGCAAGCGGAACAGAGATTACTTGTACTCTTGATTATGAATCCGGTTGCCTGGCAACTAATTCTCTATCTGGTAACTTTGGACTCTCCAGTGTGGATGCAGCCTATCAGGCTCGGACACGCTACAGAATGTATAGAATGTTATCCCATAACCCCCTTGACCACGTAGCTGATGTCAATCCCATTCAACGCTTATTCCCTAGAAAAAAAAAAACATAACGTTATATTTGCCATCTTATGCTCGGCGACCAATAGCGGCACCAGGGGAGAGCATGGGGGAATCACCCCAGTAAGAGCCCTAGTCAGAGCACTTTCCCCACGTTTCCCAGTCCACTCAACTGAAGTGACCTAACAAGTACATACATGTACATGTTCATCCCCTGTTTATATTCATAATGTTGCACGTTACTTTTCTGTTTTAGGAAGTCCATGATATATGCTAAAACCTCCTGGACCCCCAACTGGCCTTTCCCTCTGGACCCCACCAAGGGTCTTAGGTTTTCATGTTTGAAGTATTGAAGTGTACCGTACCTATCCTGAGACTTGAATGTTCACCCAGAAATATGATGAAAGCTTCCAAGGACTTTGCCCTCTGGATCCCTGAAGGGGCTTTGTCCATGGACCCTACGAAAGGTCCTTAGTCAGCCGAATTAAATTAATTTATACGTTTAATGTTGCACTTTGAACAAAGATATACCTATCCTGAAATTAAGCTTTTCTCCCAGAGATTTGCTAAGACCTCAGAGCTTCCGGGACTTCGCCCCCTGGACAGCCACCGGCACTGTGCCCCTGGACCCCATCAGGGACACTAAGACGGTCCCCTGGATCCCACTCGCTAATCTCGCTCTCCGCACTCGATTTCCCGCTACGTGAGGCACTTTCCCTGAACAGTTGTTTTTTTTTGCCGCCATTTGCCTACCCATCTCTCAAATTTAAAATCCTGGTGCCCCCACAGTCTGCAGCTTGCAGTGCTCAGTGCAAAAAATCACACATGCCGTTGATGGTACACGTAAGTAAATGGATGAAATAAAAACTATGAAAGTTGGGGGTTGACGTTTGAACTCTTTCTAATCTAACAAAGCGACACAGAACTTATTTTTCCTACGGGAAACGCAATAAGCGGTCGTGGAAAAGGGAAAAAGTAATTACAGAATATTGAGAAGGGCAAAGCATCAAGCCCATATGATGTTATACCATATTACTTAAAGGAAATGACATACTAATTCAGCAGCAAAACCATTACAAACTGGAGCTGCATTTGCCTGCAAAATTGTAGTGCGTAGTAGGCAAGTCCTTATTGTTTGGAGTAAGTCAGTCTTCGTGGTCTTTTGGGGTCCTACTGCCCCCGATAACAATTCCCAGTTTTGAAACAAAAAATTCTATTGGATCTATCTCATAACGTTGTAAAACTGCTGACGCTTCCTGTTACTTTAGGCCTATATTTCACACAGGGTACTCTAGTACCCGTTGTACGTTGGTCAAAACTGGCTATTTCACCAGTGAAATGAAAAATGAGAGAAACACAGCACAACTAGCTCAATCAAGTGCAATGAACTCATTCGCATTCAAGCAGTACATGATTCTGTACCGATAATGACAAGTTTGCACTACAGTAACTATCTTTAAGTAGTCATTGGAAGCAAACAACAATTAACTATACCAGGGAAATGAAAAACAGCTAACATCACAATACTGTATAGAAAGGCGGATTGTTCTCAAGTATCACAATACAGGCCAGTGAATCTCACATTTATCAGAGGAAAGTTAATAGAAATGTTGCTAAATGTATATATATATATATATATATATATATAACTGAACAAAAAATGTCAAACTGAAAGTTAAATTCTTACCTACTGTTTTTGGTAATCACGGCTGCAGTTATTACTTGTCTACACAGGCTTTCACAGGCTGACAGAGGAGCTTCATTTGAACAAATAGTGTCTTTTGCAAATTACAAAATGGAAATGACACCAATGTATATATAAAGATACCATGGCATAAATGCTCACACTACGGTTACAATCATGCTTATGTATATACTCTTTCAATGTAAAAAAGAGTTTTCCAGTTAAAGGTTGCTAGAAAACAGTGCCGTTATGAACAGAGATGTACCAGGTTCCTGAGGTAGACAGGTTGGGAAAAGGCTCTTAATGATACCAACAAATTGCATGTAAACAGCTGAAGGAAACGTTTCATTATTTTTTCGTATATACTGACAACAGGTTGAAACTAGAACTGCCAGCAAACATAATTTTACTGCTATACAAACTTATCCAGCACTTGAATATTATTGACTCTCCCTTGAACAATGGTACCCGCGAGCAAAACATTTGAGACAACCACGTAGGTGTTACAAAAAGTTCTGTCTAGTAGCATGTAAGCATTCACGTCTTTAAAATTTTTTTGTTACGCACAAAGTACATGTAAACAACATGTTTGTGTTGTTTACGATGTTGTCGTAACCTTTCCTCAGTATATGGGGAGACAAATTTGCATTCAATAAGTTTCGATCCTGAAGGAGAGTTGAGTCAATGACTGGTATAACTTCGTTGCTCTACAAACAATCTGTGATGCTTCTAACAAGGGTGTATATACTGTAATCCAGGGATGGATGATGTAATGATATGGAAGATATGGGAGGTTTTACCCATGATGTACACCACTCCTCCCCCCACCGACCCCCCCCCCAAAAAAAAAACCAGTTGGTTTATAACCTCTACACAGATTGGTTACATGTACACCCCTTCTGTCTAATATGTTGCTTACAAAAACTAGCCAACTTTGTCAAACAATTACCCTCCTTGCGTAAAACTAAACCCAGTAACGGTTACTATACTTTGTAGCCAATTAACTAGGTATTTTGTGTTACCCAACAGTGTAGGAGGCAAACTTATCTAACATTTTATAAAGTATGCAGATGTGCCTTTTAGTTGTTTCGTTAATCTTACACAATGGAAAAAGACAGCTAATATGGAAAAGTTACTTCGCCTGCAACTATTTGCATCAAAGTTTGGTGAAATGTTAGGTATGGCAAAGATCATTTGGGTCAGAGGTCACCAATGTTTTACCTGAACTCTGTGCGTAAACATTAATAATCTTTGACCAAACAACTTTGAATGTTCGAAGCTTGGGGAGGCATAAAATATATTCTCATGGATATTAGTTGTGGGACGTCAAATGTCCACAATCGAGAGTTGACCAGAAGTTACGATAGACGAATCGTTAAATTCACGTTAAAATTTCTATATAAAGTCACCGCCTAGTCAACTAACTCAATGTCATTCTTTCAATTTGCTGACGTCCTTGGATCTATTACGGGCCTGTTGTGATGTTGCAACTGAAAAGCAAACACTTGACTTATAGTCAAGTGACGTAATTTTTTTTTTTTTTCCTTTGACAGTCGCGCAGTTGAAATGTTCAGTGACGATGATCGGGAGAGCCACTCTCCTGCCAGTAATATCGCAATACTGTACTTAAAAATGGCGGTTTCACATTCACTTGAGAAGTGATCTTGAGAGGACCAGGCTGGACGATCCAAGAGGGGGATGGATAACTTAACCACTCCAAAGATGGGCAAGAAATAGTGTTTCGCTGAATATTTAAGGAACAGACTGTATCCCGTAGAAGGGAGTTTTGCAATTATGCAATGCAAATCGGAACGACCTGACCGAAAGACCGGGGAAAATGGAGCCATGACCTTAAACAACGGGTTTTGAGGGACGTAACAAGAGTGCAAATGGCGAGACTGGGGCTTGTAAAGTCGATTTTTGGCTAACTGGGGGCATTTTTCTTCGAAAGGTTTCTGGTACGCTTTGTGCCAATTGACGGTAGCGCTCCGCTAAGTCTTTCCACAATTCTAGCTAGAATGTTAGTGATGCCCCACTTCACGAATGTCCTCCATCTAAAACCAGTTGCGGAGGAAAAAGTGGGAACTGAGCCTTGGGGCTAAGGTCCAATGATAAAATGAGGGTCACAGAATAAATGATAGCGAATGCATAATTCCTTAGGATTCTCATCTCAGTCAAACTGATATATAATACCAGTTTTATAGATTGATTTTTCTTTTTTTTTTTAGTGAGAAATTGCAGAAATGAGAGCTCTTTTTAAGGCTGGTTACATGCAGCTCAAAACACTCGGAGAGTGCTGATTCCGGCCATGTGTGGTGGCTTGCAAGGCCAAACTTTTCTGTTACGCTGCGCTCGAACCGATGATGGTGGCGGGCGCTTAGACAGTACTAAGAAAGATAGTGCTTGAGAAATCGCAGGCATGAGATCTCTTTTCGATTTTGATGATAATCGTAACCCATGCTAGCTTAAGTGTGTATGTGTGCATGTCCTTCTTTTCGGGTGGGATCGAGGACCGAAACAATAGATTTTAGGTCCTCTGTAGAAAATTCAATAGAATTCTCCGGTCCTCTCAAGATTAACAATATAGACAGTCTATTGCTAAGGTTAGGGTTGAGGAAGAAAAACAAAAGAAAGCACAATGAGGTCCTCGGAATGAATGGAAAACAAAGTTGTTGTGTGTGTGAGTGTGTGTATGTGCGTGTGTAGCTATGTGTGTGTGTACGTATGTGTGCACCAACGGACTCCGGTTTAGCAGGTACCAGCCACTGGCTAGACGGAGCGCCTCTCAAGTCCCCCCCCCCCCCCCCACACGTCCTTTAAAGAAATCTTAGATTCGCCCCTGGGAACACTCAAACTCTGTACTCCGCTTGGAAAGATGCCTCAGGTTCCAAACACAGAAATACACTGTTATTAAATTGCTGATAACCAAAAATGTAAGGAGTTATTCATTGTAAGTACCACATTTGTCATCATCGCAGAAACAACTTTAATTATCATCAAAGGAAATATTACATGTGTTTGTTTTGCAGATAAAATAGTCTTATTTTAAATCTAATTTATATGGACAACGAATGATAGATTATTTAGAATAAGGCAGGGCGGTAGCCTTCTTGTAAAGAAATAAGTTTCTCACCGATAGAAGTTCAGTAACTCGTTGTTCAAGAATAATTTTGTTTTCCCAAACTTTCAAAATTTCAAATGATGCATCCTTGGTAACTCATCTTCTTCATAATGTTTGAGCCCGGACACGATTATTTAACAAGGAAGACCAAACGTGGACGATCAAATATGCAGAAGGAGTACACAGACCATAGAGGACCAAAACCCAGAAGAATTTTGCACGGTGCAAAAAGTACTTGATGAAGACAAGTAATTATGACACTATCTCAGCGGAGAAAATTTTTAAACAAAATACTTGGCAGACTACAGCTAAGTGGTATTTTGCCAGGTCCATTGTCAGCGTATCAAATTTTATTCTAGATTATACTTTAAGGCAGGGACGGGGGCAAATTACATGGTTATTTTAATTATTTACTTACAGGATTTTGCCAACGGGGTTTGATCTAGAAGCAAAGAATGACGAGGATCAGGGCCGAGTATTGGCAGAACTATCTAAGAGAAGCGCCAACATCAGTTAGCGCACCAGAGAACTGTTAGTTATGCAAAAACCCAGATGGCCAGAAACAGTAGCCTTGAAATATGGATCTCATGCCTGCAATCCCTCAAGAAATCAGAAAAAAAAATCAATTAAAAGTGGTAATACATATCAGAAAGATTGACAAGCGTGGATCCAGACATTTCCAAAAAAGGTGGGTGGGTGGGGGGTTGATATTAGTGATGGAGGGATGTGGACAAATTGTGGCAAGACTATTAAAGCGTGGCAAGTGTCGGTTGGTACCATCGGTTGGCGCGAAGCGTGAAAGAAATGGATAACCCCCCACCACCACCACCAGATCGCAAGAGATCGCGCCTCCCAGGCTCAATAAGTAATCATTTGGAAATGACGCAGTCAGTATTCTCCTAGATGGAAAATTTTTCTCCTTAAAATGATTGGAATATGTTTGCTGTTTCCTCTCTGTCGCACAACCTAGTGGTGTCAAAAGGGTCGTTTGATACTCCGCGTGAACCCATGGGCGTAGCCAGAATATTGGTTTCTTGGTGAGCCTGGAACATGAATGAAAAAATCACAGCTTATCTAAAACAAAGTTACACAGTGTGACAAGGACATACAAAATGCGGCTTCTAAAGTTAGGCACCCAGTATTTCCACTAGACGGGAAGGGATTGAGAATTGTAGAAAGACTATCTAATCAGAGCGCCACCATCTTTAGTCCGAAACTGTTTGGATGAAAAAGTTTCCCCTAATCTCCCGAAGTTACGGAAGCCGAGGGATACGGTGAGATGGAGTAATAGACATTCTTGTAAACCATCGATTTTCCTGTCCCGTTTTCCGAAACATGTGAAAGGAGGAATCCATTAATAGTGAGGAGGTAAACAAGAAACGTTACTCAGGCAGTGGCAAAATGTAGCAGATGGCTCTGGTCTACTGTGGTTTTCACATCCAACAAACACCAATGGCTACGGAGAAAACAGTTATGAAGTAAAGGAGTTCGTACCAGCGTGAAGCTAGGTATGGTTCCTGACTAGCTTTCTCTGTAGGCCTATGGGAACCCTGCAGCTATAGCTTTTCCATAGATACTTCTACGTAGACCATGCCACATCAAGACTTTAGAGATAAAATTTAGTCCTATTACCGTCAGAAGTAGAAGTACGCCTCAGCCTTCGTAAATGAAAAAAAGTAAGTCTTGATTTAGTAGTTTGATAGAATCCCGACATTTCTTAGGGGGATGGCATAAAATGTTAAAGATGAGATCGTTATTTCTTGAAGCACCGCCTATCTCCCTTTGGAACCAGGACAAAAGAATAAATGATTTACGAGCATTTCAATTACTCCCTCCTACCGAACCTTTCGGCTTCCGTAGGGAGGTCAGCTGCAAAGAGAAGGCGTGAAAAAAATCCCATAAAATATTCTCCACACTAACATTATGCTTCATTTTCTTGTGGGTGCATATTTTGTTGTTAATGTGGCTCAAGAAGTAGGGGGTTGAAGCTATGAATTCCCCCTAGATCCACCCCTGTCTTTAAACTTATGCATGCAAAAATGATGAGCAAAAATGAGTTATGGATCCTGTTATATTTATTCAATCTCTTTATGCCCCCCCCCCCCCCATTATCCCCTTCTGTATCTATGTGATATTTTTCCACCATCCCATCTATCAACTTAAATAGAAAAGTAGAAGAAGCTCAATTCTTCGTTATGGTGGGACCCTCTTTTTCGCCTAAAATATTAATATATTTATCATTGGATCTATCAAGAATATGTTCAGCCTCAGCTTCTACCCGAGGGGCCCTGTTTCCTGCAAATATTGTGGAAGGGGTAGAAAACATACCCTCAGTTCCCCTCCACTGTCTTCATAGGGTCCTGAGCGCACTACCAATTCCACCTCCACTGGACGGCCCTTTTCAGACTTAAAGCGGAGCGCCACCATCAATTGCTCTAGAAACCAAGATTTTCGGTGATAAACTTAGATTGCCGGTAGTTAATATACATCGTTGTTTGGTCGATGATCCACGTTTTTTCGATTCATTGCCTTTCCATATGGGCGAAGATATAAGTTAATCGGCGATAAACTTGGTTTATCGGGGACTGAGGAATACACATAATTCATCTATGATAAGCATGTTTTTCTTCAGAAATAAACTTCTTGTCTCGATAACCAAAGATTTGTGAGAAAACGTAGGTTATTGGTGGATGTTTTTCGTCCAAATTGCAAGCTTTTCGACCGTAAATCGAAAGTTTATGGCCAATAATCCAGGTTTCTTGTAGTGATAAATATGGTTATGTGCAAAAATTCAAGTTCATCGCCGATATCGTTGCTATGGAAACATTTCCCCACGAAGCACATTTTATCCGGTATATATTGACTGCCAGCGGATGAATTTCTCAGTCTTAAATTAGTGTAAATTTTCCAACGGTTCATTTGATAACGAAAGACTGAAATCAAGTTATGCAACAACGTTGTGATGCTCACAAATTCCATATCAAGGAATTTTCATGGAGCCTGTGTTCAACATGATAGCAAAATGTATAATCCAAAGTGTACCAACGATGAAAGGGACTGACTAATAATGTAATTAGTTTTTCGTCCGTATCGAATGCATTAAAAAAAAACCGCGGATCTCTCAAATAACAAAAACACACCGGTGTGGCAACAAATAGTGTCCGTGTGTAAAAGTCACTTTTCCAGGTGAAGATTATCCTAGTTAAAGGTTGCGTGACGCTTTTAGAAAAGAGCGCCCTTCATTCAGAAGTTGCACAGTAAAATCCTGAGTGACGATCCGTTGATTTTTTTTACCGTTTTTTGAGATATGACTTTTCAAAGTTTGAGAAAAATGCAAAAACATATGACGAGGAGTGTTGCACAGTGTCAGTATTTCTGTCTGTTATGTATATATATATTTTGCCTCTTAATTACCGTACTTACTGAGTTTCACATTGGTAGGTGATATCGATATTTTTGAAGGAGTAAATACATGCTTCCAAAATAAAACCCTTCGGAGGTATGAAATGCTCAAATGTCCTTGAAATAGAGGTTACATGAATAAAAGATTAACATAAGACATATCATAGGAGGTCCATCTCTTGACGTTACTACCAGCAGTGAATTAATACTAAATGTAAACATTTCCATCAGACATTTGTATCCAAACCCGAGTAGACTTATGGAAATGGATGGAAGGTATAACACATAGTCATATTCATCTGCACTGATCAGACACATAATAGAAAGGCATCTTGTGGGCATAGGCCTACATGAAAGCAGTTGAATAGTCATAGGGCTCAATTTCTAGAAACGTTGAAGAAAGGTCAAAACTCTTCCATTTTTCATTGGATAATGAAGATAACTTCATGATAATGACAGTGAAATCATTGTACCCTGGTGATGTTGTTTTTTTTTGGCATCAAAACACAATGTGTAGAAACCTAACAGTGGAAAGTGGAGATTGGAAGGGTGGATCATCGGGGGAGAGGGGACAGTGGGCCGTGCACGGGCACCCCCATAATTCCTGAACTGATCAATTGTTTCTTTAATTAATATGATATCTTAGACACCTCACTGTTGCTCTTCTCGTTATTGTATTCAATTCAATTTATTTCTACCATCATCAAACAACTTCACAAGAATGTCAGCACATATCAGAAAATATTAAAACTTATTTTAGAAATAAAGACAAGTACCAAAATAAACTTAACTGTAGTGAGCGATGGGTAGGGGAGCCAGAAGTAAGCAAAACTTTTCGAGTCTGGCCCCTTAAGAAATACACAAGTGAATGAAACAAAAGAAAACAGAAAAGTAGGGTAGAGAAAGGAAACACCAAGGTGGAAAAAAAACATACAGAGTACAGATGCACTCATCAAAGGTAACCAAATACAATTAAATATTGGTATTGATACTCGTGATCCATTTTGAGAGCACTATTTTCATGTAAATCCCAGTTCTGGATTCGCTGGTGAAAGGGGTGAACTGTGAAAATATACCTGTAAGAAAGAAACAATAAAAAATTGTTTTCTGTGGTGTAAAGGGGGAGGAAAATAGAGAAATGTAATATTGTTTTTAAATATGTTTAAATTATCGTAACATTGAAATCGATTTTAGTCAGACTTCAGCGGAGATGGCTCTTGCATCAATTTGTGAGGTGTAATTTTGAAGGCGGACGAGGACGAACGAATTACTGAGGTTAAGAACGGAGTATACTTCCTATGGATACAATAATCATTCGAAAATGTGTATACGTCATTGAGATCATTACACACTTCACAGCAGGAGGTTGTTTAAGTAACTAAACAGAAAGCTTGAAACTCAGAAACATACTACTATGCTGATTTGCAGTACAATGTCTGGCACCAAAGTACATGCATGCGAACAAAAATTACTAGATGAGAACGAATAACCCTGTTTAAAAGTATCTGGCCTTACAGGAAATACTGTTCACTGGACACAATTCCACGCGACATGATCGTCCTTAGGACATATTTCGGTGAAGTATTATCCGTGGTATACTCGGACACTATCTGCTCTCACACCGACACTCACCTAACAATTTAGCGCCACCACTTTCGAGTTCAACTTAAATTTGATGCGAATGCTACAAAGGCAGAAATAAAACAGGGCTATAGCAAAGAGAATGCACTGAACAGTGCTATGCAGGGAGGAAGTGTAGCGTAACGTTTCACCGAATCAGTCAAGAATAAGTGAACTAGCGCAGCAATGCCGCTGTAGCTCACACAATGGAACAGAGGGTTGTAGCCCTATGTTCTGACACACTTTTCTTCCCACACCCCATGTTCTGAAACTCATATGTTGCAACACAGTCATTACATCAGGCGCCATTTCGAGTCCCAGCTACGATGCCCGGCGTAGTAATGACGCATTGATCAGCCGCTGAATTTAAGTGTACATGTCGAGACGTGTGTCCGAACATAGGGGTGTCGAAACTTAGGGCAGTCACTGAACTAAGTAGAGGTTATCTTTGTTTGTGGCATTGCAAAATGAAAGTGCAGTACTTGGAAGGTTACAAAATGTTACATGCAAAAAGTATCTAGTTGACACACTATCAAGCCTATGACATTATCATATGCCAGTGTAGTATACTATGCAGGAAGGAATGTTAGCGTAACGTTTCACCGAATCAGTCAAGAATAGGTGAATAACGATAGATATTCTATATTCAGTGGCGTAGCCCATCGGGAAGGGAAAATTGGGGAAAATTTGAGGAAATAATATTTCCTTCTCTCATTTCTCAACATTTTTACAAGGGGAAGAAATTGTGACGCATTTACATGCGTAAGTCATATTTGAACAACATATTTCCTCAGATTTTCCGTGTCACTGACCGTCGGGCATGAAGCACCTTGAGTCACGTTCCACAAAAATGACCCCCTCGCTACAGCATGCCGAAAGTGAATGCACTGGTGTTATTATGATCAGTACATGGCAGTGCAGTGGGACCTTATAGTTTGAGTGGAACTGTACAACCATGGAACAATATACAACTAACCCTGGCAGACATTTTTTTGGTGACCTAAACTAAAAAGGGAAGTACCCCAAAACACTACATGTAGGTCATGGAAGAGGTCTCCACATGTAGTTCACGGAAGACTGCAAGTAACATGATTCAGTGTCAGTCCGAAATAATCTACAGGCATGAAGAATTTGAATCTGAAGAAGGCATATTCAGATAAGGTCCACAAACGAATATTTTACCTGCAGTCCAAAAAGAAAACTAAAACCGATGATCCAAAAAACAAGAATCCCTGGAAATATTTTCAGCTCAAAATCTAGCATCAAATATTGCACCATTTTGCATCTAGTTAAGGGCCATTCCTCAGGATGGCAGTCAGTCATCAGATCCATCATATTACAATTTCACATTCAATACAGGCTCAGACAGCCTAGTGGCACACGCGGGAGGGAGAAGACGAGGGCATTGCCCAACTCACATTGCCCAGCGAAACAAAAAAAAAAAAAAATGAAATAAACAGTAAAAGAAATGTTTTCCATGATAGCGTCGATCAGTCCGTCTTTAAATCTCGCTTGCTATCAAGATAACTGCAACTTTAAATTTTGAATTAAAAACAGTGATGTCTTTACAGGGGCTGTGAAGTGCTATTTCCGGCGATTTCAGTGGTTTGTTACACCAGAATTTTCTACTCCGCACGCCAATGATGGTGGCGCTCCGCTTAGATGGTCTCCTGGATAAATCTCACTCCAGGTATGCACCCAAAGTTAGCAGTCCTGAGATCCCACCCACTTACCCTTGTGAAAATTTATTTAGCTTGCAGTGCTGTGGACCCGAAATACTGGGAAAAAAACAAAAAGGAAATAAAAAATAAAAAGAAAATCTGGGAAGCTTTTTCGTTCAATTTTCATTTTAGAATGCACAAGACATACGAGCACATTTTCCAATGATTAGTACTTTACATTACTATTACGTGGTACTTTTTATCTGGTTTTCTGATCATTGTGCATTTGCCCACTTTTATTGAGATTAACATTTTATTGCAAACGAAAGCTCAAAATACTGTGACTGGTTATATTCTACTTACAAGCTTACTTACTTGTGAAATGCCCATTCCGTCTGTCTGAGGGGTCCTGATTTTTCAAAATTTTTCTGTACGCTCCACGCCAACCGATGTGGCGCTCGGCTTAGATAGCTTTCAGAGCTACGTGGCTCGGGTAGTTTTCATGAAAAATCTCTCAAGACTTATGTAACCTTGAAAAAATTGTGGGAAATTTCAAATCCCCCCCCCCCCCCCCCGGAAAAATCCTAGATGCGCCACTGCTTATAATTAATGCCCTGAACACATCACTGTGAAAAAAAATGTCTACGTGGTGAAAGTGAGGGGTGGCTGGGGAAGGGGATGGGATGGGAAAGGTTATCAAGTTATCTCCTCTTTCCGTTACAAAATGAGACAACTATGACCAGAGGTCTTATGTGTGATGCAACGAAATTTCACATTTTTACCACCAAAATTTACATGTCATAACGGAAATAGCCAAGACAGGTTGAAGGGTAAATTTGGCGCAAGTAAATGTCCGCATTTGTCTGACATTCTTGAAGTAATGGAGGATGGAGAGCTGATGGGTTTTGTCGCAAAGTAGAACTTCAAAGGCATCTGCCTATGGGTTCCCTCTTGTTTTGAGCTTATCTGACATAGGCTATGTGTTCACAGAACGTAAATAGACCGTGAGAAGGAAGGACATATGCAGACACTGATTGTACTGGAACAGGCATTTATTTGTCTCTAAAAAGGAGCTGGTGCAGTTAAGAGTTGTAAAATTTCTATGATCAATTTAAGAATACCATAAGTTAGAGAAGTTCGAAAACGGCATTGTGAACTGTGGACGTCCAGAGATGTTCTTCACTATATCTTATAATCTCTTTCGTAAATATTTCCATTTAAATTGGGCAGAGTGAAAAAGAAAACAATGTGCAATCACATAAATGAAGTACTTACTGATTGTAAAAGGTTGTTGGCATCAATTATCAATCTCATCGACTTATATGATATTAAAACAAAAGATCGGATACCAAGAAAATATGTATGTTCTATATATTTTGTCCAAACATTAACTGACGGGCGAAATCATCGCAGACGTAGGAGGACCTATAATCACATACACAATTAACATACAACTTGAGTCATAAACACTTGACTACAAAATTGTCTTTTTTTCAATTAGTGCAATAACAAATGCCCTTTTTTAAACCTTTTACCAAACTGTGAAGTACGGGCAGTAAATACATGTGGAAATACTGGGAGAATTTTGTGGCTATATCACAAAGTATGCAAAACTCTCTTTCAGTTATGACATGTTGTACTTAAAGGCAGTCACGCATCGTCCGAGTCGTTTCAATTCTCCCAACCTCTTACTTTTAGCCCCTCCTACTGCATAAAACTCACCCACATGTGTGATCAAAACACTTGGCTCTGTGTTTGCTATGTAATGTGAGCTACTCTGCATCTTTCGGCTTTGCTGTCAAAGAGCAGAGCCAACTGAGAATTCTGCTCATCCTCACTCAAAAATGTAGCTCGGGTGCACCTTTAACTTACAGGAAAAGTAACCTTACTGAAATCCAAGGAAAAGGGTAACATTTGCATGCTACGTTTATCCGGAACGGACCGCCTGGTGTATCCTGAGAAAATAACATACACAGACGACAGGCAAAGAAATATGCCATTTCTACTTCGCATTACCCACAAACTGCAACATATAGGCTGATACCCTTTGTTCTACAAACCCTCCACCCAGTTTAAATAAATATGATGCTATCAAATCGACCATATAATGCAAACGGTTCAACTATTGTCCATTTTGTTTGGTTTGTGAAATGAAGTACTTGGGTTACACTTCATCGAATGAATATGCAAGAAAGCCATACGGTACCTCCATACAAATGTGCACCGCATGTTCTGTGATGTCAACTTATTTGTCCAGGCGGTTTGTACGCGCAGAATTACTTATTAAGAAAATACACACTAAATCGCAGACTTTTGTACTACGTAGAACTGCTCCGAAGGAAATGTTGTTCTACCCCCGCTTTTCGGCTACGCTGTGTCCGAACTGATTGGCACAGTTCCTAAAACCACCTCAGTTTCCATTGTTCCCTTGACTTTTTACCTGCCAGCTAATCAGGGATTGCGTTTTTCGCATTTGCCTTCGCCACAAAGAATAACATTTCCCCCATTTATTTTGTTAGCCTCGAGTTAATTCAAGCCTCTATGAATGTTCTGCACACATACAAAAATTCATGCTCCTCATTGCAGGGAGTTTTCTGCTTATAGTCGGTACCTGTACTACTCCATGCCTTTATACTAGTACAACCGCAGTCATTATTTCATTTTTTTTTCGCAGAACTTTTATGGGTTCAAGTGCTTCGAAAATGACTCAGCAGAACTGTCCATCATAATGTGCCTGTTTCAATCGATTCTATATACAGTGTCAACAACAGGTTGATGAGCATAGTTCTATCACGATCTGCGATAATTTTGTCACATTTTATTGATTGTTGAGGTGAGTTTCACTGCTTAACCCTGGTCGGTGATTTACCTTGGTCAAAACAGTCGTGATAAATACATGCCTTCCACGTTTTTCAAAAGAATTAAATTGATCGCAAAGAATACAAGCACATGAAATGAAATGCGATGCTGCCGACAACTGTTGATTCTGAGTCAAGCGTTACCATTCACTCTTAGCCTACCGTATGATAGGATAAAAAGGAGCAAACGCTAAATTTGCAGTCCAACATCGCAGGGAGGCAAACGAGGAACTGAGTGGTAAGTGACGTCACACAGCAGAATTACGAGACATTCGCAATGGATTTTCGAACTTGATAAAAAATGGGGAGGGGCATGTGTTCGAAATGTGTGTGAAAAAGGAACGTCACTGAAAAAAGCAATGGTGAGGATATCGGACAAGGAAAAATACAAAACCTCTTCATTTCTGTGAGATATAGCTTTTACAATGTACAATAGTACAAAAAAAGTGAACAGAATCATTATAGTACAACCTGAATGCAACATCAGCAAACAGTACTACAGGCACCATGCCAACCATCCGTTCATCAAAAGCACGCACACCGTGTGCCCCCTCCCCATCACCCCCCCCCCTTTTTTTCAATCTTGCCACGGGGTGATCAACAGTAAAAGCACCACTTACGCCACGAGTGGGGGATGAAGGAAGAATTATTGAGGGGATTGTTTATCGGAAGACCCCGGCGGAAGACTCATTCACGTGGCTCAAGTTTCATATTTAATTGAAGCTGACATTATTTATAATACAGCACCATACTGTACATTACACTATGAAAGAAGAGGGGGAAAAAACTCACCAAGGCACTTTGCATGCATAGTTACATATGACTCCTTACATTTAAACATTTTTTAACTTTTACTGGTATCATCGATAAAGGCATTACACACGCAGCAGGCAACATGTCCACTTTAATTCAGGGTATGGCAAAATATAAATGGAAAGGTCCAAAGCGTCTGCACCTACAAATGACTTGTGCATGAGACACGACTTTGGAAGAAGTTTCGTTATTTAGTAACGTCAGGAATGAAAGGATAGCCCATTGTTATAAATCTTACAAAATCGAGTAGTACGTTAGTTAAATTTACAACTTTAGAAAATGGAAGAACCATACTATTTATGCACACACTGTATATGCCGAATGGAAAACGTTGTTAGGAATTGAAAACTTAGCCGATTTATTGTCGTTTGTATAAAAATATAAAAATGAACCATTTATATAATTATATATACATACACATTTTACGGAATGGAATTGTGTGATAGGAAATTCAACTGCAACCTAAACGAGCTTCAAAAACCGACAAGATTCAAATCGTTAAAACAAACCTCTAGTCCTTAAAAAAGACAGTAAATGCCTGGCACGCAAAGGAATCATACTAACAGCATGTTCACTTTGCGAGATGACTATCAAAGTACATGAAAGACCCCAAAATGGTCTGCCCATAGAGACCATGTACGTGGCGCTTATCGTAGCACCGGGAGGTAAATTGTCCCAGAACTCGAAATGTTATACGAAAATTGACCCACTAAAACGATGAACTTACGCAAGGCAGTTTACTTCCTAATTTGTGCATACTTTTGGTCAGAATTGTTTCCTTCTTTTTTTCAACATACCATTAAGAATTCTGATGAAGTCTCATTTAATGACGAAAGATGACCGGATATGAAATAAAAACGAGTAAAAATCGCACACGGTATCTACGTATCAGCGATCCCGTACGTTTGCATTAGTCCACCTCAATGTTGTGTTCGCTTTTCGTTTTAATTACGCTTTTATTTACAAAGTATTCTGTCACGTGACATCGTCGACAACACAAAACAATGTTCCGTCGTCGCCATGATTCCACGTGGGAAGGTACCATTAAAAACAAATGATACTGACAATGTTGTATAATAGTATAAAAGAAATGAAAACGAGAACTGAAAATACCTGCACCAAATGGTACACACTTATAAATCATTACAAGTAGTCAACAAAGTCATTGGTTTCAACCGGACCGGAAGTGACGTGGAGTTTGATAACGATTCCGTATTGCCATACGCTTAACTTGCGATAAGTTGAAGCATTTCACCGGCGATGTACGGAATCGTGCAAGGGACATGGCAAAAGAAAAGAGAACCATCTCGGCAAAATGAAAAAAAATTTCGTAAAAATTGACATTTTGACAATTTGACGAACTCGTCACAGAGACAAAAATCTAAAAACTGCCAACTGAACAAAATGGCAAAATTCGAAAAATTGCCACTTTTTGGTCAATATGACCCATTTCGTCAAAATACCAAAATTCAGAAAACTCATTTTGCCAAGTTAGACCAACTCGACAAAACAGCAAAATTCAGGAAATTGTCATTTTTATATAATCACCAGCTTTCAGATTTTTTGTCATATTGACGAGTTAATTTAAGTCGTCAAAATGTCAGTTTTCGAAAAATGTCATTTCGCCGTGATGGATCTGTTTCCTACTTTTTTTTTGGCATGTCCCCTCTACATTTCCGTGGGGGGATGGCAAAAACCGAAGAGATCTAAATGTCATATATGGTAATCAAGGAATACCTATATGAAGACTAAACGAGTGATTGCAACCCTCTAAAAATAAGTGAATATAAGCACCTTCTGCAAAAGGAAAAGTAAAATATCTACGTGTCATGGAACTCTTCGTTAAAGGGAAATAGGGCGTTTAGAATACCCCAACAAGACATACAAAAGAAAGTAGCAGTAATCATTATTAAACCATTCAGTCTCATCAATAAACATCTACCAAAGCTTCATCTCCTCAAAACATTATGCATGTGGTGAGGAATAGAAGATGCATCATTTGAATTTTGAAAAGTTTGGGTGAACAAATTAGTGTTGAACAACAAATAACTGAATTTCTATCTGTGAGGAGCTTATTTCTTGAAAAGGAGGCTTCTGTCCTTCCTTATTTTGAATAATCTATCATTCTACATCCACAAAAATTGGTTTCAAAAATATGGATGTTTTCTCTGAAACAAACGCCCTATTTCCCTTTAATATGACTGATATCAAGCCACTGATTGAGTAAATAAACGTCTTTTCATGTTGTACTTTTTTGACGAAGCCTCTTGTAACTGACGCTAGTCGGTCGGTCAAAGGCAATCCTGTGTGCTGTCTGTTTACACGGGAGACTAACGGTGACAGGGCAAACAATGTTAACTGCGAAATTGCACGAAATGCGATCGTTGTGTTTATGTTAAAAGTAAAAGTGGCACTGTCTGCCTGATTCATGCTATGCTGACGTGACACAAAATCATTATTTCTTGGGAAAAAAAATATTGCTACACTGACACAACCCACGCCGCAATGGCCACATATAGTGTTACTAAATAAATCTCAACCTCGCAATGAGTAACATGGCATAAACAAGGAAGCCTCTTCCCAATTTCTAAAGCCTGAATGTAGAATTTCACATATTTTTTCGAACCTTCTTTGTACACACATCCTTACTTCATTTGGCCTTTGTTTTTAGTCTATCAATAGCATTATAATCAAACACACACACATTACTCTGGACGATGAACATTTCCGGCAGTTTTTTTTTTGTTTTTTTTGGAAAGTTGTCCTGTAATAATTACGTCATAGTACAATGAAAACAATGCCTTCCACTTGCTGTCATTTTGTAACATGGACAACCCTTGAATTGTTGCTGTCTTCATCCAAATACATTGCCAAATTTCATACATCGTTTCAGATCGTTCTAAATCCTGATTTCATTCAAGCACTGTTTGCTTGTCCTTTTGCTTGAAGGGACCACCTTGTAAACTTTTCTGGAGATCTTGCGCCTCTCGGGCGGCAGAGACTATCCCATCTTTTGCCTTCACCAACGGATCGACTACCGTCGAAAACTAAAATAGTTAGCTAAGATATCGGTGGCTATTAACAGATAAATGTAGGATACTCACATCCCTGGAAGTGGGGAGGGGGGGGGGTAGGGTACAATAGGGAGAATACATTTAAAGAGACTCCACTAGAAATGCGAACAAAATAGGAAATAAACCTAGGTAAAACTTCGGATGAAACTGACTAGCTTTCCCCGAAAAGCCAGATAGTACCGTATGTACGTAGTTGTTACAAAAATAAAATTATTTAATTTATATAAAAGACAAAATAATAAAAAGAAAAAAAAAAACTTTTGGAATCACTCTCAGAGTCTGGATATGACTTAAGTTCCACTTTGCCCTGGTTTCAAAAAGTGCATCCACACGATAATGCTGACGTTATCTGTCAGTGTTTTCTAATGGAATGTGACTGTATTCCTTGCACACACAAATGATGACTGAAAGGCCACACAGCTACATGGTTCATTCACACACAAACGCTTCTGGGGTGAGTAGGAGCACACCCCTCCTTCCCCTCCTCTCTCCGGGCAAAACGTCAGTTCACCTTCGGAAGCTAATCAAGGGGACAATCAAATTGGGTTACGTCACCATTAAACAAAAAAAGATATAAAAAGTTAAGACACCTAAAATAAATTACTGGACAACAGTCAAGACATCAATGAGTTGTCTGACCTAGACCACATAACGTGATTCACATTATTGCTTTATGAATTGTGCTAAGACTTATGGTTAAGGCTAGTTGTATAGGATGCCGCAATTCCGCTCTCGTGAAATTGGTACACGTGATAGGCAGTGATCCACTTCAAACCGTGTCACTTCTCCGTTCGTTATCCTTGCACGCGCTGAACAAGGAACTCATTTTGTGCCCTAGCCTCGTGACGACTTTCACGAACCTCGTCTGGAGCAACGTCACACACATCGAAATATAACACAGGCCGACCAACGTGTAAAACAAGCAAGGAAAGTGGGTGTTGTTCTCGAAGTGATGAGTCGGTACGTAATCACCGAAGCCGATGGTTGTCAAGGTAATAAAGGTAAAATAAAAAGCTTCAAAGTAGTTCCATCCCTCGGCCAATGAAAAACTGACGGCCCCGACGCACAAATACGTGAGCATCAATAAAATGACGATGACGAACGGGACGTCCCCTGCATCGTCTTCTTCTGAAATGTTCGCGAAGACGCTCTGCTGTTTTTGGATGGATTTCCTTACGTCTCTGTACTTATGGACTTGTTCACCGTTAGTCCGCGACTCTCGTAAGGGGATAGCATTGTCCCTTAATGTTCCGCTGGTTCCCTCCCCCGACTCGACGAAAACTTCATTATCAAGGCCAAAGCTTCGACTGAGATCGGGGTAAACATTACCGTTGCTGACGGTGCCACTGACTGAACTGGCCTGTCTTCGTTTCTGGCGGCACACCGTCTTACGGACGAAAATGGCGATACGGGAGGCCAGTCGGGCTAGGAGGCCACCGATGACGGCGAAGAGTAGAAAGGACAGGGGAACGCCGATGCAGCTGTAAAGGATGACCACAACACGGCCAGTGGTCGTTACTGGGACCAGATCACCGTACCCTGTACAAGATGAGAAAAAGCGACAAAATGCAAAATACGGTGACATTTATTCCACCAAAGCTGGGAAATATCAAAACTTCTAGTGTACGTTGTTCCTACAGGAATTCTCAGGATCTTGACGTTTGAGTTAACATTAATATAGTCCTGTGCATACAACACCAATCCTATGAATACAGCCAAAAGCCGTTTTCGACTTTTTAAAGTTTCACCCTCATAGACGGCAGGTCTACGTAAGAATTCGATACAATGTCCCCCCCCCCCCCCCAAATATCGATGAAACGGTTATAGATTCAAAACTAAACTAGAACAATTTAAGACACGACTGTCGCTACCATTTCACTCATGATAACCACTCTCTCCTACACTCACGTCATAGTCTGATACCAGTCTTAAAATAATTATTCAAGAAGGGGTCTGGGGACTTACCAATGGTTGTTATTGTCGTCATACAGAAAAGCATAGCTGATGGAATAGCCCATGGGTCCGGTATGCTGGCTGCGTCTATTCTTCCCGGGATCCAGTCAGGGTGACTAACAGTATCGACGAGTTCTTTCAACAGTTCTTCAAGTTTATCATCTTCTCCTGTCTCTTCATCTTTATCTTCATCTCCCGACGATCGATTCGCAAACAAAGCTCTGATGCCATCTTTGATGTCGTCCTCTTTCATTTGCAATTCTTTTACCAAATTCTTTTCGTTTTGGCTTTCAATTGCGTTGAAGATGAGACTACCGATGAAAAGATAGAGGAGGTAGAACACGACGAGGGCGACGTAAGGAAACGCCTCTTTGAGCAAGGTGACCGTCCTGGATGGAGATTTCACGGCCATGACGAGACGCCAGGCAACGTCCTCTAACAGCGGCTGTAACAGCCCCAAAGTATGAGCTGCCCGTGTGTGCTGTGTTTATGTGTATTAAACGACGCAAGTGGCCACAACTACAGATGACGACATAAACGGCGAAGGTCGCCTGTGAAAAAGGGAAATAGACAAGAAATTAGTGACTGATTCTTCGAGGACTGCTATTTAGACAGTTGGAACCGTCTTGCTACAGCTTCCACATACACTGCTCGGGAGAAATATTTACGGCAAACAATAACTCGGGCGTTGATAATCACATGAATATGTTCCAGCAAAATTAAACGCTTGTCGATGGTAACGGCATTAGAACCACTGCCAAGTCTTTCGAAAAGGTTAATGGAGGAGGTGAGAGGAGATGATATCCGACACAATTCTGGCTGGCAGCTAAGGAAATGATGATCCCTTCGCTACCTGGAATCTCAACAAATGTTACAGCCGCAAGCGTGATGATTTTTAGACTTGTTTGGAGGGTACGGCCAACTCCATCACCTGCTGCGGTACACTCTACTCTTTCACTGATTGGTCTGAGAGTAAAATACGTCGAAGAAAGAAACGTTCCAGTCCGCAACTACGCCAGATTATCCTAAAGATGTAGGTTTACTTCCAAAACAAAACTCAGCTGTAAGGCATCAACTTAACGTTTATCAACTTTTCTGGGGGGCTTGTTTTGTTGCATAAAACACGCGATGCCAATGTGCGAAAACAAGTTCCGTCTTGAAACTTTACATGAAACAGTTCTACCGCCAAAAGAAGTTTCTGTCGCCAAATGTGTCAAGAGTCTTCACATCAGCATAAAATTTGTACGATATGTCATTCAAACAATAGTGCAACCAATAACATTATTTCAAGGTCAAATCCAGTGATGAGAAAATAAAAAAACAAGTATTTTATTGTTAGTACACATCGCACCCTGCACCTTCATGCTTCAAATTGATTTTTTTATTTGAACCCCAGGCATATGTTAAAGTGACACAAAAACTGTACATACTAGAACTAAGTTCCACTTCAAAGCGTGGATTTTGCTCCACTTTTTTCCCCCTTTTTATCCCTCTTTTTGCTCTATATCAAAGACAGAAACTTCAAATTTGGACTATCCTTCTGACTATTTAAAAACATACTAAACATTATACTGGTACCTTCCAGTACATGTACACGCTAGCAATTGACAGAAAAGTAACCCGCACGGCCAACTACACCGTTAAAAACTAAATGGTGGAGTTTTCGAACTGGCTGACGGAGGCACAAGCATACAATCTGAATTCAACTTAGAGCTTAGAGAGTAATCCCCCCCCCCCCCACAATGACATAACGACTATTTCATACAACAGTGACGGTAGCCTTCGCTCTCGGACCGAGATAAAAACTCTTGGACATGTGCTACTAATCACGCTGTGTAATCTCAAAAAGTGAATTTTCGCTCTACAGAATAAACTAGCCTATCGTGTCTGCCCCGACAGTAAACACAAGAAATAAAACGACGGAAGTGACTGAATTTCAAGACTGCAAAAATTAAGCTTCTGCTATACATTTTTAAATACAAGCACATCTACACAAGATGAATGGCAGCATATGACAAAAGCATGTGACAAATATGTTAGATGCATCTGCTTTACTTGCATTCTTTCTTATATTATGACGGCGAGGGTTGAACCAATTTTTTTTTTCCAAATTTTGATTTATTGACTCAGCTGGAAAAGTAGTACGAATATGCATGGCAAACAAACAATTTGATTGTCAGTCATGGCAAACTTATACTGATTTGTATATGCGGTGAAACGTGCGTCAGTGATTGTACTGACTAGGGAAAAAATACACGTCCAACACACTATCAGCGGTACAACATTTGTACGTATAGAACATGTTGCATTCACTTTTACACGAAGATCATCGCGGGTACGGCGCCACTACAGTGTTCAATACGCAACGTGAGCATGAACGCAAACAGCGCGGTAGCAAAAACACATGAAAACGAGCAGAAATGAAAGAACTTGCAAATGTGATAACGTTATACTCCGAAAAACTATATAAGGACCATGCATTGTTTTATTCGGGGTAATGCAAATTGTTTACAAAAAGTCAAGGTAAACATTCGATCTTCATCACTTACATGATCCGAGATTCAGACTTCAACGTACGTGACTGGACTCCTGATAACGATCGCGAGGGAACGAGTTGTTTTGACGAGTTGTTTTATCTCCACAAAATTACAATTTCTCGAATTTTGACATTTTGATGAATTCATAGATCTCATCAAAACGTTCATTTTCCTTAATTTTGTACTTTTTCAAAAGATGCTGTGTAACGTCGAAATGACAAATTTCAGATTATGTCATTCTGAGGAGCTAATAAAGTAGTAAAAATGTCAAATTTACGAAAATTGTCACTTCACCAAGCCGGTTCTTTTTCTTTTGCATGTCCCTTCTACGCTTCCGTAAGAAGGCGCTACTATTTATAAAACATTCGATCTTCACTGGGGGGGGGGGGGGTCTGCTTACTTTTTCATTCCAACACTGGGTAAGTACTTGTCTCCTCGTACTGTAGGCTGCAATTTATGAAAGGCGTCTGTATTGAGTACTCGAATGGAGATTTCGGGCGACCCGAACACTGGCGTTTGTCAACCTATGTATTCTGAAGGAGGCATTCTCGTGCATTGCATGTTGGCAAAACTATACTTCTTTGTTACCCAGCTTGCACTGGCTTGTTTGAAAGTATAATAAACTTTATGCTACAGCAGAACTGAAAGTCTGAGACATTCACGCATTCGTTTTCGCCAATAGAATATTACAAATCCATTAGTTGGGGTTTAATTTCCTCCGAACTTTGTACTTCTCACCGTGGATGTGCTTTTTATCAACAACCTGTTCAATTAAGATGCAAATCAATTGTTTTGTTTTTCATTTCGATGAAATCGTAACCTTTGTTATCACGGCCGTGCATGTGAGTTATTCACGCATGTGTTTGTGTGCTTGTACTTTTGTGAAGCCTATACCTTGCAAACACGAAACCTTATTGAGAACAAGCAGTCTTTTGTTTTTGGTGGAGGTCAAAGTTCACTTGGGGTCAACAGGGGTCAAATAGTGAAAACCTTGTGAACATAATATACCAAGAAGTGAAGCTTATATGATCTCGTATTTGGTGTAGTGTACTTTAAGTGTACCTAAGTACCGGAATTGTATCGTTTTTGGTTGGGGTCAAAGATCATTTGGGTTCAAAAGGGGTAAATGTAATGAAAATCCTGTGAACACAATTTATTGTATCTTGAGAAAGAAGCTTGGACAAATCTGACGATTCTTCTACAGGCGAACCTTATTGGGTTCAAGAGGCCTATCTTTTGGTGAAGGTCGAAATTCATTTAGGGTCAACAGGCTTCAAAAGTGAAACACTTGTACACACAATATCTTAAACTGTAGGGAAGATTGTCTCTATCTCATATTTGCTATTTAAGGGTAGTGGCAAGTAAAATATGGAGTGAAAACACCTATTTTATCTGGTGGAGGCTTTGTGAATGTTCACTTTGTGCTGGAACCTCAAGACAGGACGCCTGCCCATCTCTTATTCAGTAAGCAGGTGTACATGAGGTTATTGTGCATACAGTGGTTGCTACAGTGCATTGCGATTGTGACATGATAATTTACTGTAGCGTTATAAAGACCAAGTATATTTCTCGTCAAAACCAAATGCATTAAGGCAGATTCATAAAAATACTCACAGCTGACTCATCGAAGCCACGTCTTTTGGCGTTCTGGCTAAATTGTTTGGGCAATATGTAGGCTTACCTATATTGGAGGCAAAGTTTTGTTATGACGTCACAGTTCGACAAGGCTACCTTAAGTTAATTAACTTTATGACAGTCCTTAGCATTTCAGCATTTCTTAAACATTAAATCTCTTGTGGCGGAAACCGTTATGTTCTGTGCGGCTCTGATTTAAGTTTTATTTAGATCTGACGAGTTGGTGTTGTTTCAAGTTTGCATATTTGAGACAAACCGGATAAGACTGTATGTTTTATTTAGTCCGGGTTTCCCCCGCTCATGTTTATGTATGCAGGCAGGGTAGCAAGCGGGGATGAAATTTCATTGGCTATAGTCGCAGTCCTTCGGGTCGGGTACGAGCGATGGGTGGTACGGGCTAATGTGTGGCTGTTGTGGCTTCAGCAAACTCATGTGGAACTGCGCCCAACACCTGCGCTGCGCCGTGCCCGATATCTGCGCTGCCCGAGACTTGCGGAGTGCCCAAGATCTGCGCTGATCGACACTGGTGCTGTCCAAGACCTGCACAAATTGCTCAACATCTGCGTAGTGCCCGACAGTTGCCCGTAGGTTTGTCTTACAGTTGTTATCCTTCAGTCAGTTCCCGACAACTTTATTAGGTTCATCAGGTTACTGGGCTCAATCCCTACTCACATCGGTTATTTGTTATATCGGTATTTTTATTTGTCAGGAAGATTCAATTTATATCGACAGCAAATTTACATATTGGCTTTCTGGTAATCTATGAGTTGTCTTTGTACCATCCCCCCTTCTTTCTCATCTCCCTCTGCTCCGGACGAGACGTATCCCCACCCTCAGACGTTGGTACCGTCGCTCTTTAAGCCCCTCCAACACTTTACTTCGGCTCATACACTGGCTGCAGCTGTACTTGTGCACTGTATATGACAGAACAAGCCCGGATGCCAATGTTTTTAAGTCTCAGGATGTGTATACGTACAGCAATGTTACCAAATACAGATAACAAACAGGGTTACTCGGTGACCGAAAAGGCTGCATTGTAACACAACAGCAAGATAACAATACACGCTTCGGATGGTAAACACCGCTGCGGTCCTACTGTATAATTGCATATTGACTTTATCCCAATAGCTTTGTCGATTATGATGACTGTGAAATATCAGTTTCCCAATATGAAACCACTTGAGTCTCAACCTTTTTCTTTTTTTAATATCGATATGGATTGATTAGAAGTCAAGTGTTGAGATACCAAGATGGATTACTGTGCAGCATGGGACAATTAGAAGGGGGGGGGGGGGGGGGGAGAGAGCCAACAAACAACGGTTACGAGTGGTAAATGCTGAAATGTTTCTAAATCTTTCTGAGATTACAGATGGCGTATGAGTTGAAGCTTTCTTATCATGCCTCAGCAAAGCCTATAGTTACAGGGGATAGTCAGAGAACAGACACGCGACATCCAAGGGGAAATTAAATGAACTTGATGTCATTAAAGATGCAAGCTTTGTGACCCACAAGAAAATAAAAAGTTCAGTTTGGTAATGACGCGACCAGCAACACTCCTCCTCCTCCCCCCCCCCCCCCCTTCCCATCGACGATTGATACTTTCTTCACACAGTCCTGGATGTACATCGACGCCAAACTGGAAAGTCGATATTTATGACGTTACACTAGTGCAGCATTATCCGTAAATAACTATGAACACCCATGACATGTATCCGCCGCGCTCAAACCAAGTCAAGCAATGAGTTTGGTTGGCAAATGACTGTACCATATTTGCCCCTTGCTGCATGCATTATGCTGCCCGCATCCCAGCAATCCGCCGCCTATGCCGTCTGCAGAGGACATCGTATCATTCGGTCCAAGACAAAATACTAAAATGTAACTGATCGATATCTACACCGATGAATCTGATATATTAGAAGACTCATGACCCGCACACGGGGGGTATGAGATCATAGCCGATCGGGCGGTACCAGTAAATTTGTGACGTGCTTTAGCAGTAAATTTGATATCTAGAACTGTAAGATGTGCATGCTGTATAGCCAACATAAACAGAAAACAAATTGAAACAATACAGACATCGGCAATGCGTGGGTGGGGATGGGGGAAGATGAAAGGTCACGTGGTACACAACGGAATTGATCAAAGAATAGTACACATGCATATATGAGTGACCTTCAGTATGACCATTGTATATGACCAACAAATTGTCAGTCGAATTCCCTGCAATCATATCAAATTACACTGTATGCAAAGAAATACTAAAATTAAGCGGAGGTCGTATTCCCTATAAAATTATACGAAAGTGACAACTGTTGATGGTCAGTCGACCCACGATGGTAACTACTATGGTGTTGTACACTGACAAATAAGTTAGCGAGAAGCGCTAGAAAGATGTACTTGTTGAGCATACATAGATACACACACACACGGTATTATACGGTATTATAAGGACATGTACGGAGAAGGAACACCAAAGGCTGTATTTAATTATTCTTTATAAACTGACTACCCTATTTCCTAATCAAAATCATCTTGCCACAATTCAAGAAGTTGTGTAAAAAGAACAGACAAAAATATCTGTATTTCTACACAAACGACGTAATATCAAAACAAACTACGCAAACACAAAATAATTCCCTCACGGTATACGTATACTGCTAATGTGATTTTAAGTAATATTTTGAATAACGTCCTAACTCCAACGGAGTAGAATGAGACAAAAAGGACGGCAAAACAGAGTGATACGAACAAAAAAACCTAGAAAACTTATTTAATCTGTCGGCCTTGTTTAAAGGGACCGTACACGTCATGTGTTGAATGTGCTGCTCTTGTATTGCTACCCTCTGTTTATGGGGACGCGATAGTACAAACAGAGGGTTCCGATGGGGTACTGAGCTCCAAAGGAGCTCTAAATGGCTTATATCAGGTTGAATACACTGGTTTGCATTATGCAGAGAAACGTGGAGATTTTCCAAATGAGCATGGCAATCGATCCCCAAAAAGCAGATCTGGGAGCGGCATTTCCTCCCGGATGCAACTGGCTGTTAAAATCAGCTTGAGCTCCTAAACACTGACTGCACCTGCAAACTACCTGAACAGGAATGCCGTTTGGCAGTCGCAGTCCGCCTAAATTGATTCATTCTGCATGTAATAAAGACATACGCTAACAATTCGTGAACTCTATAGAGTCTGGTAACTAGTTGTCACTCCTACTGATCAACTTTCAGAAAGTAATAAAGACAGCTTTAAACAGGAAACCAAATAAGGCTTAAATTTGCTAACTTCTGCAATCGATCACAACAACCAGCCAATCATCACTTAATATCATACATGTTTCTGCCTTCTCGAGAGGAACATACCGTATATATGGATATCACGTCAGGTTTTATCATGAATGAAATGTCTTCTCAAGACATGATTTCAGCCCATTATGTGTATTTTGTGAGGAGTATGTGATAATAACGTTGAGTTCGATAAATGAGTGATGAAATGTTTGTCCCTTTTTATTCAACAAATCGCTCCTAAAATCATTGAAAGAGAGGGACATCCTCTCCTAAAATTCGATAAGATTTATCACAAATAATTTCAATCCCCACAAAAAAGGGAGGTGGAGAAGGGGAGACTGGCTGAAAAGGGGAGACTGGCTGAAAAATAACGACATTCAACAATCGTGCTGTCAAGAATTTCAAGGGAGAGGGAGGGGTGTTGCCAATCTTCATAGGTCTCAAATCACAGATTCAGACATAAACGCTGCACAATTCATGAAGTCCTGCTTAGTTGGCGGCAAACTTACAGTAGCAGTCTTCAATATGTATGAAGCTATCCTCTAAATTGGTCCCTATCACATGTTCCGTATCCTAAGCGGTTGAGATCACATATTAACCGTTCATCTTAATTTATGAACGCAAAGCTATAGAAAATTGTCCTACGTAAGAGAGGCTCAAATTTGGAGGAGATTTATACAGGTAGGCTATTCACAAACCTTTGAAACATGCGTTGGTACCTACCGTTTTCTAAACGTACATGCAGAATGCAGCCAGAGCTGATACGTGCGTACTGCACGTCCGCCGTGCGGGCTATACAGGTATGTCAATCCTGATGTCAATTCACGAAACATGTCGGTTAGCTTGAGAAATCAAGAAACTGTCCTAACTCCTTTACTTGGGGCCATAAATGCAGACAGTTCTTCAAAGATACGCACACCGATGCATCTGCAAGGTCACGTGACAGGCAATTTGCTATCCACAAAACTTAAGCCTACTGGTTTGGCTGTTTTCCAATGAAGAACTTACCTGTCACCAACAACTATTACACTCTAGTCCCCAGTGCACCGAGAACCAACACTGCGTTTCGTAATGGCAGATGGAAACTTGCGCTACATCCTACAGGGAGGAAGCACTGCCTTGGAAGGTGTACTTATCCATGTCCTCACTGTTGACTTTACAAGTAAAGCTAGTGCACAGTACATTACAGTGTAAGAGTTGAAGGCACGAAAATGAAAAGCGAAGTAAATTGTACGACACCACGGTGTCAGTAGTGTCACAGAAATATTACTCGTCGTTCACTATATGCAATACAGCTGACCGGAGTGTGACCTCTTACATCGACTGAAATACGACGCACCTGCTCGACTTACTGTACCGTACCTACTCACATTACAGGACAACACTGGTAAGAATTGCAAGGGTGTCTCGCACTAGAGCAAGACAAAGACATAGAACAAAACCTTTATAGAGCATTATCAGCTTCAACACATATAGCACATTAACAGATCGTAAACTTACGTTCGGACATGTTTCACACTGTCACAATATACATCCAGTACATTCTACTTAGGGTTACCTATGTGACGCAAATTTATCCTAATGTCGTAGTGACATATACTTTCTTTTTCTTATCTTCTACATGATTTTACTGAAACCAGCCATTTCTTTTTTCGACGTTACTTATCGTTGCATCGACGATGTTCCAAGTTGCCTGAAGGGGCCCGACCTTCGAATCATATGGCAGGCTTAGTGCTTGGTCCGTGGTTATGGTGATTATCATGTAGGCCTTGCACGCAGCACGCAGCTCCCAGGTCGTGAAACAACCAATCGTAGAGTGACAAGATCATGAGACGCCGATTGCGCAAACGTAATTTACTGAGACAAGGGGAGGACAAACGAGGAATTGTCAATGAACCTCACAAAAATGTAAATAGGCGATAAAGGAATCTTTTACGGGGAAAGAGTATACTGCGGGGCACTGTTTTTGATTTGCTAGAGAAACTGAAAACCCGGGTTGTCTAGTCTCGGCTCTCATTAAGCAGACTTTGCCAAACTTTCTACACGAGTTGATACCTGTATTTCTTTCTTTCAACTACGACTGAGCATAACACACCCGGTTCTTCTTTTTTTTTTTTCTGAAAAACAACTCGATGATCTATTATGGCTTTATACAGGGTAACCTTTCACAGTACGGTCTGATCGTACATATTTCCTTGTGTGTGTCGTTTGATGACAGTTACTTAAATAAGTGCGGTAAATACATACATCGATTATACGCATGGCCAGCAAAATGTGTAGACTTAAGGTCGTAGAAGTCTTAACGACAAAAACCTAAATGAACTTAATTCCACTCGGGAGGTTTCCTACAGGCGCCTTTGTCGAAATACAACAGTACTATTAAAACAACTGATATGCAGTGGGTCGGCGGGTCCTTTCTTTACATGACATGGACAGTTATTCCATAAGTCTCAGACTCGTTAATAAAATACCAGCCATAAACATTGCACACACACACACCACACACAAACACACACGAAGAGAGCGCATGTTGAGTGGAGGGGTCACTGGAGGTTCACTTACAAAACAGGCATGAGGTCATGCATAGTGTGTTTTTAAACATGCCAGGTGATTTGATTTTGGAAAGCCCTTTAAAATCGATACATAAGGCAAATGCTGACTTGGTGTCGAATTATGTGTTTATCCTGCCAGCTGGTTTATCCAGTGAAAAAAAAACATGGGCGATTCCGTTGTAAGCCTGATGTTTGTCTTCATATATATGTGTGTATTCAACTTTAAAACTGAAACTAAAACTGGAGCGTAATATATATTACTACCATCAATTTCCACTTACTGTATCTACGGTACTTTCTACGTTTTTTGGCAATTTCGACACACAAGTTCGGCATACAAATTACAATATTACCGTTTCGAAAGATTGGGGGAGAGACGGGGGTGGGGGGGGGGGGTGGAGCACTGTATGTATTCACCATTGCTAACACAACTAGATGTGTGGATTCCGTGTATCTCATGACGTCATTCTGTCTTCCACTTCTATGGGGCGACCATACGAAGACCTACTCATGGCAAAGATAATCATACGCAGGGACTTAAAAAAGACATCTCCGAACTGGTGAACACTTTTTGGGGCTGGGACTGTTATTGTTTGCTAATCAGCGCTAATTGTTTTAAATACGACGATAATAACGGGAACTAACTGAGAGAATGATCAACAGCAAAAGTGGACATGCATGTTCGTACTCTTGCCGTCCAATAAAAGGCCTACATGAAGGTAAGAACGTGCTGCAGGAGGTTGAACGGTTTTTTGGTTGAGGTTTCGTTTTTGGTTGAAGGCCGTCGATAATTGAGAGATCCCTATATATGAATCAAACAACTTTTCGACGAAATTAGATTTGTCAAGTTTTATCAGTGTCTCTAAGACGTCATTCCGAACAGCAAGTCAGAAAAACAGGTTACCCAGCCCTTAATCAAGTCTATTTTGTTAACGATAACTGTGTGAAGTTCGTTAAACATCATATCACATTCAAACAAGGAAGAGCAGATCTAACTCTCAGTATAAACTCAACATGAAATGGGTACACCGAGTAGGTTCTACGATATCCTTAGGTAGACAAACATTCATTTCACGGTGAGTCATAAGTTCATACTACAAGGAAGGTCAACCACGGCCAAAAAAAAATCCCTTTTTACAGTAGACTGCTACAGTTTTCTTTGTAACCACGTATTTAGAGAACGATTGAAATTTGGAATAAAAACGTCCTTCTTTAAAAGCTTTTCCAATACAAACTTCCTTACAAATAACGAGAGTTAAAAAGCTACACGGTGACAAAGGATGAAGAACAGGATTAAATCAGAAACCCACCTTTGAAATGGGATTCCAGGGACCATGACAAATGCCGTTAATTAGCTTAATCACGATTGTTTCATGGGTGGAAAAAAATGGTTGGTCATTTTGGCGTCCCTTGAAAGAGGAACATTTCCTTACACCACTCACCAGTGTTGATAAACCATATAAGATTTTCTCTCTCATTAATTCCACTGAAAGCCGACAAGGGGATGAACGACCAGCCGAAAGGCTAACCTACCTAGTATTCTAAACAATGCATGTATAGGTGCCCAATAACAACATGTGCGTGATTCCCCAGTGTAAGAATAACACAATAGCTGGCCCTGTATGGATAAAGAGGTGTGAGAGTCCCTCAATGGACTGCAACTGCTGTAATCGCTAAATTGCTTATCACCAGTAACAAAGGCAGCCAAATGCAGACTTGACGTTACAACCCCTCTTTGTGATCAAGCTTGAGCAGATGGGACGTGCATGTCTATTCCAAAAAGTATTCCAGTGAACTTGACATCGTAAAGTGGGGAAAATTTCGCCACCTATAACCAGCAAAACAAACACCACACCAGGTGACAATAGCGAGTTAAAAGTCGCATACCTTGTACACGATGAACTTTTCAACTGCTGTTCCTGATCATCGCAAACTTTAAACCTATGGTGATCAAGTTTAATTGCGTGATAAATACTGACGCTAATGAGAAAGGAAGTAAAGAGAGAGAGAGACAGCTAAACTTTGTGGTAATCATACCTTCGGTTTTCAGCCTGCTCAAATTTTGACTCAAAATCATCTCTATTATAAGGTAAAAATAATGAGAGGTACCAGTCCCTTAGTATTAGCATGTGTGTTATAAGGTAAACAGTAAGAGCTAGAGTTCCTTAGTGTCGGTATATTTTTGCATTCCATAGATAATCGGGGCTCTTGATGATAACTGTTGCTTGATTTATTTCCTCATATTCACACGAGACCATTTTAAAATGTCAATCCTGAATATAGTTTTCCTTCGATCTCGGACAGCGCGACTAACTACAGAGTATTCGGTGAGTGTTGTTACAAGCGAATTGACAAGTCATTTCTCCAATCTTCACTTTCATCCACTTTTTATCAGTATAAGCAAAGCAAGAAGGGTAAATTTCATTTAAATTACCTCCATGGTTTAATTGAGGAGAGGGTACCTGACAAAATTCAATATACGAACAAAAGAGAGGAACAAAAGCCAGCTTTGGATGTTTCCAACAAGTACCCAACTGTTCTACTAAATTAAATCGTAAAAATTTTTTACCACAGTATTGGCTTGTTGATTAGTTTTTTTTTGTTTTTTGTTTGGCATGGGACTACTTTTTCAGGAAGCACGCCTGCAATATACTCACTTAAACCTCCTTCAAGCAATAACCAGGGGATCATCAACATGTCTTCATGAATTGTAACTTGACATGCGAACTCATACGCAACGTTAGCCGGTATAATATCTTATTGCACAGGCACAAAAGTCGTTGATACTGCATGCAAAAGTACGTAGTACATACTTACTTGAATTTACTGCGAATAGAGACCGATAGAGTAGCATCCTGTTTGAAATAACAAATATTTCCCTGTTATCCTTATGACCCGCATTCCAGTGCGAGCTCTAAATTTACTCTACTTTTAAAGAAAAATACATCTCGTCATTGGATTGTTGTATGGTATCGTACTATGTTTTAATCATATTATAGATATAATTATGATTCTTACGATATATCCTCTCAAGTAATCATTCAAACCCATAAACCATCATATAAAAGGGGAATTCAATCTTACTATCACTGTGCTGGTATTGCACATGGTGAGCGAACTTTTCCCCTTTTTTTTCAGGCTGGTATAAAACAATCATATGCGCGTACTGTAGCTTAAAGATCTTCATTACGACAATATTCCTCTATTGGAAGACTATCACTGATCAATTGCATGTTTTTTTATATTTTCATACACTGGGGTATTATACAGTATTGTGAGGTAGTATTCTAATGACGACAGCAGTATTAAAATGAACGCTAGTTCCCGCTTATTTCCTTTGCGCATGAATGTTTAAGCTCCGACACGAACAAAGAAAAAGTGCGAAATTACCCCGAACGCGTCACTCACAGATCACGGCGAGAAGATTCCTTCCCGCCAACGGGATATTAATAAACGGACAGTGAAATACAAGGAAACTACGATTGGAAATTTGGGGAAGTTAATCAGTCTGAAATTTCCCAGAATCACGGAAAAGTAACTTTCTGCAGTGTAGCATTAAGTTTTTGGGTTGAAGTTAGCAGCAAGGCTTACTTACAGAACTGACTCTAGTTTTCTAAATATGAGGAACACTATATGCTTGGAACGTCTCAATTTGTTACAAAGTCATGAAAACATCCGTTGATTACATAACATCATATAATGGCATATATACATGGTTTGGCAATGCACATTCCTTTAATCAACCTTTCTTACAGCTCTGTATCATTCCACCAAATATTATTTCCCTTGATAAACCATGCAGCTCCATGGATTTTGACTGATCTTACTTTCTATAGCACTGTAAGTTTGACTCACAGTATTCAAACTCTAGCTGACACATTCATAAAGTTCAAAGTAAAAATGTAACGAAAAACATCGCACATACTGCGTGAATGTTTACTTTAGACAGTTCCTGAACTTTTTTAGCAGGTGGTCGTGGGGTTTGCAATCCCCGATTTTCAGGACTTTATTTTATGATCTCATGCAGTGTAAGTACTGTAGGTAAAGGCTACATGTAATGTGGGTAATAGGTGAAGGTACAAAGCTCAAGGCTCATATTGTACCAACATTTATCAATAACTTATTGCTCAAAATATGCAGACACCTGGATTTGGATAAAGATGTAACCATTGTGTTTAATTCATGCATGGGCCCTGGAATAGGTCGACAGAGGGAATGGGGGGGGGGGGGGGGGTTGGGCGAGCAGGTCGGTGAAAACAGTCTAGAAAATTCTCGGAAGCAGGGATTTAAAAACCTTAGAACATCATCAAAATGGTCGAGTGTTAGACGTTATTATTAAATAATTGTGTCTTTCTAAACTGGTAAACTCAACAAAATTTTGTGGTCTTCATTGTTGCAGCCAAAGATTTAACCACTGTGGCATATGTGACTCTCTTCAACTTGAAAACAAAAAAGTTCAAAGCTTGTCACTGAGCATGTGATTATAGGCTCTTGAATGAACGCATCTGAACATGACGGATGAACTCATCAAATCGGCAATATCAATTTCAGTAATGTGATGCGAAGTTGAATGTCTGTACTTGGAACAATGGAAGGACTCACAAAATGCCATGTACGCCTTTCAAGGTCAGCAGGGTCACAGAACCTGATGAGTCAACGTGTCAGGTATTCTCCTTACCATTGCAATTAAGCCATTATGAATTAATGTGTTAAACTGACAGAACACGTGACTATCATACATGTAAATGTCCTTTACGTACACGACTGTGTTTTAATAAGTTTCCGCAGAAATGGTAATACTGATTACCTTTAAGCCTGGGGTGGGCAACCTTTTTGACTGAACAGGGCAAATATGAGGAATGCAATATTTTACGGGCCACACTTGACCAATGACCCGCTTCTGATTTCAGTCCTGTAATTCTGGGGACTTTCAAGCAATATAAATCCTAATTCACAAAACCATAATTTCAATCATTGTTGATAATTAATGGGGGAATAAAGGCCCACCTGGCAGCATTCAATGAGATGTCTGGCACTGATGTTTTTTTTTTCTTTTTTATTGAGAAATCTTGCAGGCTGCAAAAAAATCACTGCTGGGCTGAGTCCCCTGGCCTGCAGCCCATAGGTTGCCCACCCCTGCTGTAAGCTCTGAAAAGTTGTTATTCCTTTATTCTTTACAAGCTGACATGTTGATGACTAAACCTTGTTTTATAAAGTCCTTACAATTCAAACACTGTTTATGTATGTATAGTACAGTACACTTCAGACGCACTGAAATACAGGTAATGTGAAAAGCCTCATTAATGGGCCACCTTTTCCACGAATAAAAGGGCTTCTACAATTCTTACGGTGCAGGATTTTACTGCTACAGTAAGTTGTATTTATCTTTCGACATGTAAAAGTTCAGTGACTCTATCAAATATATCACACTGTTACTCCAGAGTATAACCACAAAGAGCTAACCTTACATATTTTATTTAATCAACAACATTATGCCTGCCACCTGCCAATGATATTACAAATACAGGTCTGGATTCTCGCCGTGATGAGATGTACATTAATGTGTATTGTATTCAAATGTACTGTGATGCACCAATAGTCTGTGTGCTCATAGTGACTGTGCAGTGTTCCCTGTCAATACTACACTGTACTGAAGGCAGGTCAGGATGACCAGGTGGGGTGTATTCTGTCATGATATGGTACAGCATACACATACAGCACTGTATACTGAAGTTGCCAGAGGATTGAGTAACATATAAAATAACAAATACCATAACGCCCAAAACAGCCATAGACACCTTGTAAGATACCAGTGTTGTATCTGGTGCAAAGCTAAACAGCTCCTGGTAAACAGACATATTGTATTGTGGCAGATTTGCATGCGTAATGCGAGAACCATCTGCTACAGTAACAGTACTGTACATGTGGCAAAACCATCAATACATCTGCAGGCTCTCAACCCCAACCCCCCCCCCACCATATACCGAACAGGCTGTTGGCAACCAGTCGCTGCTGCATGGACAGATACACTTAATTAAATAACTTGATCAAAGCTGAGCTGTTTATTTCAATCTTCTTCAATCTCCTCAAAATCACCAGATTTGTTGTACAGTACAGTAAGTGTGGCCAACTTCTCATTGGCTGATTGCTCATGCACATTTCATGAAACATGGTCAAGTTGAGGTACCTTTACTCAGATTGTGCAATACTAGTGAATGCCACAATCTGCCCTAAAATGTACCAGCAGAATTACTACTACTCTGTATTACTGCTTTTCTTATGGTGCAGGACTAAGGGCTGGGAATGGAATTTTTCTTTTCCATAATAGTTTACGAGACATTGTTGATATATATGGATCTATCCACCAAAGTGGCCTAAACTCCATATTTATACCCAGCACTTTTGAACCAAAAGCAATGAACGACTTTTTTTTTCAGTTACTGTACTTTCTGCAGCCATTCATACTTTTTTAGTGTGGGCACGGTGGAGTACAAACACTTCACAAGCGACGTATGCGAAGCAAGCGTAAATGTTTAGTAGGCTCGAGCAGGTTACTGGGCTCTCACTTCAGGGTCGCGACTCCAAAGCAACCACACACTGTGGTTGCTCTAACTTTTCAATTTAACAAACCAACGAATTACAGCACACATCAGAGTTTAATTGACAATTTAATGAAGACCCTATTGAAAATGGTTGAATGACTGACTGCCACAAATAGTTATTTTGCATGACCAGGGACAATAATGTTACAGACACCAGCAGGATCTCTACAGTAACCTAATTTAGGTGCACACAAATGAAAACAAATCCTTGAATGCTCACATACTCAATGTGCTGTGAAAAGCTACACTAGCCTCCCTTGGCTCCACAAATTTGTGAGTCACTTAATAGGGCTAGAAATTGTAAAAAGGCCTAACTGTTAGGCATAGGCTAAAAGTTTCTCATATCCTTGCTTGCTTGCTTTTAGCAGGTGTTACCTATAGAATGCAGGGCCAATGGAGGTTTTTATCTAAACATCCACATGCACAGATTAAACTCTTATATGTGTTGTAATCCATTACAACCAGCCACTCTGTGAGTGGACGTTACTGTAGGATGGCAAGTTTACAATTTGGATGCCACTCAAATCTAACTTCTTAAGGCAGGGTTTTGATTGCACAGTACTCCTACATACCGAATACACTTCCGGATAAAATTCAAGTAGGCACCTCACCTCTACAGTAAGTTACAAAAACAAGCACTGCAAGGCTGCAAGCATTATGTAATTACTAATTGATCAGTTGGTTTGTATTACTTCTTCTTTTTCTCCATCTTCTTCTTTTATTTACTTTTTTTTGTACAGTATGTGTCTGTATCATTTTTTCCTTTAATCTCTGTGAACTGTATGTGTACCTTTGTGGGAAAATGTAACCAAGAAAAAGTCAACAACTTCATGTTTTGTTTACCAGGACTGATCTGCCACACAAGCCTACAAAGGTTTTTAGATTACATCCTTTTGCAACATTATAACATACACACATAATGTGAATTATTTTGAAAATTGTGCTATTATTTCATGTTACAAAGAAGCAAATACTGTACCTGAGTGAAAATGAAGTTTGAGAAGGAAACATCATTGACCGGCACATGGAAGTTCTTAATACTGTAGGAACAGCTTGAACTGTAGAAATGTTTGTACTTTCTTCTGTCAGCTGCAAGTATTTCATAAATGCATGGGCAGATGCTCATATATGTGAAGTCAAAATGAAACCATTCCAAGCATCCCCTGGGTGGATGAACCGACCTGGAGTCAAAATATTTACTGGGAAAATAAGGTGTTCATACAAAACCTTTCCTAAAAAATTTAGTCCATTCCAAGCATACCTTGGGTGGATAGGCAGATGTTTCCCAAAAATTTTTGAGTCCATTTTAAGCATTCCCCCCCTCCCGGTGGATGGGCAAATGTTTGGATGCAGAGTGGTGATATTTACTGAGATAATGACGTACTGATATAGACAAAACCTTCTCTAAGAAAAAGTAAGTCTACTCCAAACATCTTCTAGGAGGAGTCAAAATTGTCATTGAGATGAATGAGCGTGGGTGTACTACTGTATAAGTATAGACATTCTTTGATCGAAGTCCAAAAAGGCAGTACAATTTCAGAATAACCCGCCTTTCAGAAGATCTTTTTCACAAGAGGATTTGGAGTCACACTCGAAGAAGAAACAACAAATTTAATCATATATACTACAGTAAAAGAGGGGGCTAAATAACCTTTGCAATGACTCTTGACATCACTGCGACTCCATTAAAAGTTGTGTTGTCACTGCGACTCTGATTCCAGCAACAATAGACGCATCATCCCCCACCTTGACTCCGAAACCACCTAAAAATACATGTCAAATATGTACAGTAGCCTAGTCTCTAACTTCACTGCAACTCCTACAGTACTCCATTGCCAGTTGTATTGTCACTGCGACTCCAACAGCAATAGATGCATCACCCTCCCATCTCGACTCCTACTCCACCTTAAAATACACGTCAAACATTTAGCCTATCTCTAATCTCTGACTTCACGGCGACTCCATCTAAAAGATGTATTGTCACTTCGACAGCAGTTTTATTGATACATCATTTTCAATCTAATTCCCACCCAACTCCAGGTATAAATACATGTCCACCCAAATAGATGTCATTCTCAAATGTGCTTTGACTTAACACGAACAAAGAGAAAAGATTGGACTTCTGGAGCAGCAGTACTGTATACTGCCAGTGGGTTGGGTTTAGCTGAAAGTGCAACTCCAACGAAAGGAAGAACCTCAAAGGTATTCTAAAATTACTACATTAGGTCGATAGGCTATGCTACATGTAGCCTACGTAGGCCAACCTTTAAAGTAATAAATTGAGCATAACTTTGGCCAAGGTTATTATAACTTAATTCATTTGCTTAGGTTAAGCTTACTAAGCGCAGGCTTAGGCATAGGCTAGCCCTAACCCTACGTTATGTTGAGCCTGTGTGTCTTACTATTAGGTAGTCGCAACTTTGAGTACTAGGCTAGCAACACACTTTTATTTTGCACATGTTCTTTTAATTACCCACAATAACCATATACTAGAAGCAAAATAGAGGAATGTTATCAAAGCAAATTTGACATAATGCACTCCTTAGGCTTTACCTCTTTTTCTTAACACAAAGAACGAGTTAGCCTAGTTCTCCCGGTTTACGTGTTCCAACTTCCATACGTTACTGCATTCTTCTAGGGCCACTTGTTTTCAGCCATTCCCTGCAACTTTCTAACAACACAGCGAAACTTGGCATAAACTTCGGCGGGCTCTCACTAACGAAGCTGTTCCAATCGACAGACAAAAAAATCAGTGTACTCTATACCCTTCATTACGGAAAGCACATGGCGGAGAAAGAGACTTAATGTAAAACTGAAAGAATGCTCATGTGTGTCCGTGATTAGTGCTTCACTAGTTTCAAGACTATTGCTACTATTTCGCAAGCGCTAGAACTTTCCATTAAGTTTTCCGGAACTTCGCAATGTGTACGTGCTATGAAGTACAGTATGATCCTAGCTTAGTGTCAATGATCCTGAACTGTAGTGTTAGTGACAGTACAGTCACAGTGTGTGTCCCTACGTATCTGATCAGTACAGGCGATCGCTGCATGGGAGCAATGCAGGCAAGTTTGTTTTAGCTGTCCAACGCAGGATGACGTCACTAGCTGTATATGGTGAGTGAATACACAAAAGAGAGAGATAATAGACAAATAGATGTTTGGACTTCACACAAATCTTTGAACACGGATGCTCACTTATAGCATGCAAATTGTGGTTAATATCAAAAATTGGTGCATAAACTAAGGAGAGGAAGTAACTGTGTACATATTTCCAATTCTTATGTTTGCTTTCAGACCAATCTGAGAGCAGAACGAAGACCAGGAGGAGTGGACTGGGAAAGGAGGAGTGGACTGGGAAAACGTACCCACCACTATTGTTTCGATGTTATGAACGGTACGACATACAAAAAGTATAATTATAAGTCTTGCTCGTGAAAAATGGTTAAGTTGCAAATAGTCTGTGGTTGAACAATTTCTGATTAAAATGACTACAGTTATTACGATAATTACAATAACAAAAATAGTAAAAATAGTAAACACAATTTGGCAAGAATGATTCGGCTGACAGTTTACACTAATTTGCCCAATACCCCAGTCCAACATGCAGGGCTGTAGCTAGGTCACATCTGTCAGGGGTGTGAAGGTAAAAAATTCAGACTGCCTGGGTGTTTTTTCCAACTATGTGGGCGACCCCACCCCGATGGTTTCAGACAATAGGAATATCTTTTAAGGAATGGGGTGAAGAATTAAAGGGGTACCATCTTCATGGAAAGGACATTATGTGGCTCAGCGAAATAAACAAAAAAAAAAGTTTGTGAAAAGAGGGCGGGGAGGAGGGCGAGTAACGGCAGGACTATTTAAGCGCCATCATTGGTTGGAGCGTACAAGAAAATTGAAACCCCAATTAGATGGCAGGGAACGGCAATTCCCGGGTGTATTTCGGCTGAATGTACCCAGTCTAGAAATATCTAGATATCACGTCTGCAATTCCCAAACTCGTGTGAAAAGGAAAATCAATCTTTTACAGATGGTAGTACCTAACATGTTTTTCTTTTTCTTTTCTTTTTGACGTGGTACAAGAATCGTAATGAATTACGCATCTTCTTCTTTTATATTTTTCTTTTGAGTACTTGAAAATGCCTTTTTGAGAATTTCTTTTTGGGGGGTGGAGAATTGTTTCTCCGAATTGCGTTCTTGACTAACTCACGTAGTTACTATCTAAGCGGAGGGGAAACTTTGGCTTTTCAAAACCTCCAGATAGCAATTAACAACACTTCCCGGGTGCACTTGAGCTGCATGTGCCCAGCCTTAAACAGGATCTTATGTCTGCCATTTCTCAATTGACGTTAAAAGCAAATTAGGCCCTATGGAAAAAATGGTAATAATTGATTGATCTTATCTGGAATATATTGTCATTTCCATAAAAGTTAATTCAACAGCCTTTACTTTCTAACGATAATTAATCTAACGATAGTTATTTTACCCTAACTTCGTAAGGGATAGCCAGCTTGACGAGAAAAAAAATAGTATGCAATAAAGTATTTTGATACGTGGGGAAAGAATGCCGACGAGTGATGGTTGGTCTGGAAGAGGTTTGTAAGGGAGAAAGTGTCCCCCGTCCCCTTTCTATGTCATAAAATGTTCTAGACTGCCAGAAAAAATTCCAGCTGGCATTTCAAATTTTCCGACTATCATCTACCTATACACTAATATGCGAAATTGCGACTAGTTATTAAGATTCATTGAGAAATTTTTCAATTACCATGTAAACATAGACACAACCTGGTGCAATATAGTAGGCATCTTTCTATGTTATAAACTGTTGCTAGACCGAGATATGAAAAATTCCAACTGGCAGTTTCAGATTTTCCGACTATCGTCGCTCTGGCAGATTTTAGGGGGTAAGACCCCCCTCCCTCCCTTCCCGATTGGGACGGCCCTGCCATTGCAAACATGTCTTGCAACTCTCTGGCTGCTATACATGCAGATCGAACGTATATGTGGTCATTTGTGTGCGTATTTGAGTGGTTTTTTCCTTTTATTTTTTTGAACTACTGTACCACGAAGCGATCTATTTGCGATTTGGGGGAAGTGAGGATTTTGTCCTCAGATTCAAGTTACAGCTTTGTTACTTTTCTTGTATTTGGTAGCTTGTTATATCCACAAAAAGAAACTTTAAAAGCTTGGTGTAATCAGAGTTCCTCAGCAAACCACTTTCATTCCTAAACCCAACGAGAACTTTTCAACTTTTCGAGAGACTTTTTAGCATCCGATGCCTATTGTTGAATGATGTAGCAACAAAAGCTTACGTGACCATGGGGGACCACTAGGTTGGTAAACTCTGTTATATTTTACTTTTTTTTTTTTACTTCCTTGGATTTTCTAACTGGCAATTTTAAACTGAAATTATCATTGATGTCATGGGTTCGATTAGGAAGAAGAGTTCCAGGTAAGTTAAAATCCCAGATGAGAGGACTGCAAAAGCGTATTATTTACTTAAAACACATTTCACTCAAAGATTTTCCTGGAGTTAATCATAGCATAATGTTTTATTTTGAGTCTGTGGGACCTAATGCACTACTGCGAAAAATTCCATAGCAGGCAAGGATTTCTGTTTCAATGAAAACGGTGCAAAAGTTGGCACTGGCCAGCACTTACTTTGCAAAGAAGAGTTATTGGATTGAAAGGGATAGCTCCTCTACCCGAACGGACAACCAAAAGGATAAAAAACAGAGACTGGAGAAACCAAGAGAAGATGCAGTCAGGCTCATCCTCAGAGACGGAATGAGTAAATTATTATCTAAACTTCAACAGCAATCTAACAGCAATCAAAAAAATCTAAAAAAAAGTATTAACAGAAGGAAGAATTAATTGCACCAGAGTGCCTTTGCGTAACAGAAGTTTTCGTAAAGGTAATGCGTACGGTTTATAGCAACATACATGTACGCAAGACAGTTGGCATACTATGCAGGAACAGAAAGCAGAGGTAAAGTTAAATACTGTGTAGTGCGGGAAACTTTTTGCTATAGGATTACCAATGGCTTTTGAAGGCATGTTTTACACTACCATTTTGAGATCAAATTTAGCCCCCGGCCAAATCATGACTATAAGAGTTCAACTGGATTCGGGATCTGGATCCTCTAGGTCCACATCACGGTCCGATACTTACTATAGAACGCATTTTATAACGTTGGCTTTACACTGTACCTATTGTATAGTTCTCAATTTTTCTGGCAGGATCAAAATGATCATGTGTTGCGTGAACCCTTAGGAAGAGTTTTCCTTCGGGCGATGGCAAATTTAATTGTAAGGCGTCTGGACAAGCCTTATTATGTCTTTGTGCAGGCTATGACAATAACTCTGAGCGCTAATTTAGGGATGTAAATATGCTAAAATCGTGTATTTTCCTGAGACGTCGCCCCTGGACCCCACCAGGCACCCTTACCGCGGCCCTCGGACCCCATCTTAAGTTGCGCTTCGCCCTCTGATGTCGCTTGCGAGGCATATATCTCCTCAGTTTCAAATTCGCTCCGCGGTCCAGTCCATGGAATGATCGCGTATGATTCATACAGGTATAAAGAACACTGAAGTTGCATACACTGTCGAAATAACGCTCAGCTCCAACTTGGGCAATATTTCTATCCCACAGATTTATGTGTTCTTTTCAACCATCTTCGTACATTTCAGTGACAAAACTTCCTGAAAGTATCTAAATTGGTCCGAAGGCGATTTTTTTTTTTACACATGTGACGACAAACCGCTGATGTTCATGGTTTTTTTAAGACCCGGCTCGGTGACTTCCTCCCATCCAAGGCCTAGTTGTACTTGGTTATGTCAAACATTTACAACATCGCCTTATTTTTAGAAGCTAAAAACACGATAAATTTTTCCAACCTGCCTGTGCGGCAAAACAATATTCCAATCATATATGAAGTTTTCTTGAGTTGCGACCTCCCACGGGCCTTCAACAAGATAACAATTTCATCATTATAGGCTAAACCGTATTTTTGTCAACACTAAAACAGTTAGACCCACCTGTTTGACATATGCATCACCCATTCCCTTCCACTGTTCCACACTGAAAGTACGTTCCTTTTTTTTTTCTCTTTCTCTTTTGTCATCACTCTTTTGAATTATCGGGCGGGGGGTCATCATTTTTTCAAAGATAACAGTTTTTCCCTAGATAGGCACGACACGATACGATATCTGTGGAAATCGCCCGTCTATGCACGTAGTGGTATCGTGGACTGCGAAAGTCGCCCTCACGAGCTATTTTCCCGCGCGTTTCTAATGCGACGCTATGTACGACACCGTACAACCTGTAGGCTTGCAAAAACGGCATATGGCGTTTTACAAACGGAGCCTGAAATAAAAAGAATGTTTCTGGGCATGCGCGATGCCACAAAACTTCCACGATGCGACGTGATTGCCTGCGATTCGGTCACATACTTTGTGCAGAGAAAGCGTTCTACTGAAGTTTCTTTAACATGTTAAAAAATCTACGCTACGATACTGATAACGCGCGATTGCTAAAAATCGTGTCGTATCGTATTGTACAATTCCTTACACACTGCGATTATGTACGATAATATTTCGTATCCTATAACGTGTCGTGCGATATCGCATTGAGTAATGTAGGCCTACGCATCACTTTGCTTGTGTATAGTTAGAGTGTGCGAAAGGATGGACGCGCGTATGTGCATGCCTTTATGGGCGTGCATGGGATAGTATGAATGTTATAATATAGTCAACATTGCCATTTCACTAGTCTTTTAAGTCAATTTACCAATGTCAACAAAAAATTATTGAGAAAGAACACGGATAATTATGCCACATGATTACCGATTCACATGTTGTTTCTTTTTTATGGGGGGGGGGCAGCATTCAGAGTTACAAGACAAAACCAATGTTAATGCCATATATGCCTGTGATGGATACCGAAATATGAAGGCACCGAAAGGCATCAAGCTGTTTTACTTATTCATATCAGGGACATGACAAGAAGGATATTAATACATATGTAGGCCCACATATGTGGGGCCTATGGTTGTCTGTGTGTGTGTGTGCTTTGTTGAGTGTGTGCGTGTGTGTGTTTGTGTTTTTTACAAATCAAAACAGTAAACCATTCCAAGCTGAACACGGAGTCCGTTCAGGTATGAAAAGAGCTTAGAGCTACGGTACTTCATAGTTCAGAATATTGCTCGTAAATACATTTATGATATTATCTCTACAAATAAAAACGGTCGGTTCCTTTACGTACCCAAATTTTATGAGAAAAGGCAAGTATGCATAGCCATAAACATTGACGGCCAAATCTTATATTCAGGCAATAAAGAAAGTGCTACCTTTTCGTGGACAGTTTGAAGTGCACAATTCATACATAGAATTGTCTTAAAATGGCAGGCCAAAGGTGTACAGCGTATGTAGGCCTATAAGTGGAGTTGGTGTCGGCGTGTCATTTGAAACGCTCAGGAAACAATCTAAAGATAATTGATCGCAGGCCTATATGGTGGAGAAATTAAAAATCAATGCATAAAACAATCCTGCTCGAGCTTTCCTTCCCGGTGGCATATTTTTCCATTTATACCTATACACAATGTATTAGTCAGATATTTAGGAATCAATTTTACTTGAATTACTAACAGGGCAATGTGATATTCGTGTCATATACACCGGATAGCAGATGGGGATTTTTTGCCCACCAGTATCCATGCACCTTAAAAGTTCCAACATATCGACCTTTCCGCAGACAAACTTTTTCGATATTGTGCCCAAATAGTTTGGTTACTTTGTGAATCGGACAGTCAGGCAGGTGAGTGGAAGTGTGCATGTATGCATGGTTTAAAAATGTAAAATAAAAATGACAATGTTGTTGGGTTCCAAGCTGGCGGAGGAGAGTAGCTTGTTTTGAGCGTTTATGCTCAGACAGTTTGGAAAACTTTTAAAATTTAGATGGGCTCCCGCTAATAATTTAACCATCTGTGAGGTGAAGAAAATTAAAACTACTATGCATATGGATGTTCAATGTGTATTAGTTTTCCAGTGTGTGGTAGCTCACAAATGGAGAAAATTTCTTCAAGACTTAAGATGAGAGGTGACTCTGGTATCATGATCTAGTGTGTGAGTCAATGCTGCAATTAAAGCAATTTACCAACGGAAAAAAAAGATTAACATATCATAAAAATACAGCCGCGTGTTCTGTCTCAAATCTGCAGCCTTTCAAATAAAAGTCCATTTTCATTGTGGTATGTACATTGCACTATGGGAAACTAACTAATCAAATGTCCTTGCATTTTGTCTATAACATCGAAAGTCACATGAAAAAGATTGCGGTACTCTCAGAATGGTGACCTTTCTTATTTCAACATTTTAGGTTCAATCAACAATAAACCCAATCTTACATCTGAACTGGTTTCATATTTGAAAGTTAAATATACGCACTTCTATTTCAAAGGAAAAAAAAACAAAAAAAAAATGCAGAAATATGCTAGTGTTACATGATATTTAGTAACCATCTGGCAACCAGGAAATCTCTCTTGACCGGAGCAGTCTCTCTTCAAACAACAATATTTTTAAAGCATGATCGAGCTATCGGTGTGCAGGGGTTTGAAGTGTCTACAGTGACTTCCCCCCCCCCCCCCCGATTGCTATCAAAATAGTCCTTTTTTGGAGGTGGGGGTGCGCTATCTATTATGAACAAAATGATGGTAGCACATTACTGTAAATCTCTCTATTGACTTGACACACTTAAGACTTAAATTGTGACGTACAAGGTGGTCCACCAAAACAGACATTCTCTGTACCTTTCATAACATATATAAGTCTCTGTTTGTGGATTATTCGGATTTTCAGCTAAAATGGACGAAAGTTGTGACACCGGACCATTGATAAGGCTTTTTGAACCGGGGTAAAACATAACTGGGTTTAAATAGTAGCAAACTGCACACTGTTTTTTTTTTTTTTTTTTTGTAATTATGATGTTCTTCCAACATTCAAATAGAAAAAGTGATGGTACCGATGAAAAAAAAAAAAAGCTGAAAAAGTGATCGCGGTAGCTCATGAACTCATTGACTCACTCATGACCTCTTGACAGGGTACGTAGGACATCGATAGGATAAAAGGGTGTTCTCAATGTCAACTAACTGGATAAAATGAAAATAAAGTAAGAATTATTTTATTTCCACCAACAACCAAAACATTAGGTGTGCATCTTTGCTTATGCGTGTGTCGAAATATAAACAACTTAAGATATCATATTTTATTACATTTGTTTTTCAGTTTTACATGTGCAGTACTCGTTAATCGTTTACCAGAAGAATTTAACGTATGAGAGATATAACCGGTGATTGAAATGCATAGTAAGCAATCAATATGCAAACTGAAACACTGACTAGCAAAAAGTATCAGAGAAAAAAAGTAACAACATGTAGCTCAAATCAGAGAGAACCAGAAGCTTGCTTTTCATATGGACAAAGAAGAAGATATTTACTTGCACGGTTAATAACTCTTCTATAACGTTTGTTTATACTATTTTCTTAAATAAATATTCAAATAAATAAATAATCTGATAGTTTTCAAGCTAGAATTCCAGAGTTAAACTTGTTTTGTCTAGTCCTACATGTGCATAAAACTATATTTTGTCTGCCAACTTCGATTTTGTCTCTCAGAAAAGTAATTTTGCATAGTTATTGGTAACAACATATGTTATAGAGTTTTAAACATGAACAACACTTAAGTTTTAAAATTTTTAAGTTGAGATTTTTTAATGCTTTAAAATTGTAAAAGAGTTCAGCTGTGTGGTCTGAATATTTTACATTACATATAATGCGTATAACCTTCTAAGTTTTAAAAGTATTGGAGGAACGTTTGATCGATAAGTTTTCCCCATATTTTTGCACAATAAATTAATACATGCCGGAAAAATATTGCACAAGACAAGGTGACATGTGTATTTAAAAAGTTAATGACTTTACTTACAACCGCTGTTACTGTAGATAGCTTTCATGATAAATTAAAAATGTGCTGTTCCCAGTTCAGCTTATAATTAGTAAATACAACAAAAAATGTCGTAACAGACAGTTCATTTTAAGATTTGATTACGTGCGACGCTAAGGGACGTTAATCATAAAATCAGCTTCGCTATCATCCAAAGACAGTTTGTTTAGTGCAAACCTAAAAGTAAGTTTATGCTTAATGATCTACAAAGCATATTGACATCCTCATGAGAACAAACGAATGTTTGCATCATCTGCAAAGATACAAATTTCCGTAACTTTGAAACATATGGCATACATTATTTATATGTAGGCTAACATAAATAATTGTGGTCCCAGAATTGATCGGCTTATGGCACTCCACGTTTTACAGTGCATTTTTTTTTTCATTCGGTCATGGGATTAAACTTTGAACAGGGAAGGTGGTGACTATATCTTCAGCCGTTTGAATCTTTTCGCATGCAATAAAAGATGAAGGTTTTAGGTGGCGCTACATTTGAATTTATTAATTCAGAGCAATTTCCTATTCAGACCATGCCACCTCATTTACCTCAGCTCAGTGATTCTGATTCAGCCGGAGAAACGCTGTGTTGCCGTGTTTGCATGTTTGCACAAAGTGGGAGGGGCATACTCCAACTTCCAAGGTAATAACTAACAACCACAGTCAAGTGAGCCGCACGTTCAGCCGCACATCCATACCGCACATTATGTGTTGAAGACAGCAAACAGCTGTGACCGAATGGACTATTACGGAGGCCTTTAACGGCCGTTATCAGAAAGTAATGAACCTAATTCCAAAAACGAATGTGCGGCAAAGTCCATCATACTTTTTGCTTCCTACGATTTCTCTGACATTTTGACAGTATATAGCAATATTTATTACCTCTCTCTTACAGAAAAGCCTAAGTGGTCCTGGCCCTGCAAAGAAGGTGGTGACGTCATTAACGTACTAGTTTTTTTTTTTTTAACCATTCTGTGTTCAAATAATCGACATATGTAACAAACGAATGTGCGGCTAAGTCTAGAACTCCTTTTTGCCTCATACGATTTCTTTGAAATTTGAACAGTACATAGCAATATTTATTTTCTCCCTCTTACAGGAGAGATTAAGTGGTCCGGGCCCTGCACAGAACTTTGTGACGTCATAAACATATTAGTTCTACTCTTCTGTATACAAATAATCGACGTGTATATATATATATATATATATATATATATATATATATATATATCAAAACGAAGTTGTGACGTCATGAACGTACTAGTTTGTTTTTAATATTTGCCTCATACGATTTCTTTGGAATTTTATTATCATGAGGCCATACTTACCATCTACAAACTCACACAAGAACTAAGTGGTCCCATAATTACAGAGAAAAATATGACGTAACAAAGAGACCACACCCATGAGCCACCTTCATTACATATATGTACTTACAATGAATTAAACGAATGTGCGACTACGTTTATAATTCCTTTTTGCCTCATACGATTTATTTCAAATTTTCTGAAGCGATACCTATCATCTACAACCACACAAAAGAACTTAGTGGTCCCATGCATGCTTACAGACAAAAATATTACGCACCAAAGGGACCTCACCAATGAGACAACTTATACCTATGTGCGAAGTATGTACGAGTAATGAATGTGAGGCTAAGTCCATAACTCCTTTTAGCCTCATACGATTTCTTTTAAATTTTAATATAATAAAGCCATACCTACCATCTACAACCTTGCAAAAGAACTAAGTGGCCCGTACTTACAAAGAAAAATATGACGGAACAAAGAGACCATGCAGACACGTGTGACAACGTCAGGGCATGTACATAACAATACGATTAACACAATAAATAAAACGAATGTGCGGCTAAGTTTATAACTCCTTTTTACCTCATACCATTTATTTCAAATTTTAATATAATAAAGCCATACCTACCAACTACAACCACACAAAAGAACTTAGTGGCCCCATGCTTACAGACAAAAATATTACGTACCAAAGGGACCTCACCAATGAGACAACTTCAGTACCTATGTATGTGCGAAATATGTACGAGTAATGAATGTGCGGCTAAGTCCATAACTCCTTTTTGCCTCATATGATTTCTTTGGCATTCTGACAGTATCTAGCAATATTTATTATCTATCTCATACCAGAAAATCTAAGTGGTCCTGGCTTTGCAAAGAAAGTTGTGACGTAATGAACATATTAGTTTTACTAATATTCTGTGCACAAATAAATAAAGAAAAAAGTGACGTAACAAAGAGACCACACCCGTGAAACAACTTAGGTAACTATATATTTTGCAACTTTAGTGCCTATATATTTTGCAAAGTAGTTACAAATAATGCATTACATTGTTAGAAGGAATATGAGTCTGAGTTTATAACTCCCTTTTGCCTCATACGATTTCTTTGAAATTCTGACAGTATCTAGCAATATTGATTATCTATCTTTTACAGGAAATGCTAATTGGTCCTGCTCCTGGAAAGAAAGTTGTGACGTCATGAAGATACTAGTTTTTTTTCCCACGACTATATAGCATAATTTGTGTGTAAATGATCCATAAGTACTTTTTGCCTCAAAGAATGTCTTTGATTTTAGAATACAATAAATTCTGTGCTTTTAGCTGCAACTTTATGAAATAATTGAGTGGTCAAATACTTAAATAGAAAAATATGACATAATAAACAAACCACCTGTTAAGACAATTATTTATAAGCAGAAATTGTGTACAAGTAATGCATGTACTGAATACAATGAAAGTGCGGCTGAGTTCATGACTCGTTTCGCCTCAAACCATTTCTTTGAAATTTGATGGTGTATAAAAACATTTGCTATCTATATCCTACATGAAAATGTTAGCAGTCCCCACTCTACAAGCTAAACTGAGTGGTCACCGTCATATGAAAAAGATGACGTACGCTATGAACATCCGAGTTTTATAATATGAATGTACTATATATGTTTTACAAATGATCCATCTTTTAATCATAACGAATGAGCGACTGAGTTCATAACTCCTCTTTGCATGTCTCATGCAATTTCTTTGAAATTTTCAATACAATAAAGTCTTGACTATTAGCTACATTGTTATTAAACCAGAAGATCGAATGACACTCTGATCCCTTGCCAAAATTTCATATTCCATATACACATATATATCTTTAAATAAAAGAAACAAAAGCAAGTGGAGAAGGGAGGAGACCAGTATCAAAATAAAAAACAAAACATAAGAATGTAAACCAAATTTGGTGTAATGCCAAATGCTGATATGAATGAATAACGAAAGAATCTAAACCACATACAACTTCATTGACCCAACCTTACCGAAAATTGTGGTGACAAAGGATGGCATATATCTATTAGCCAGGTAATTTACAAGTTGACGGAGAGTTCCTTACACCACTTATGGGTAGAGACGTAAAATTAGTGGCGAATCATCAGAGATACTCCTGGAAATATCTTCCAAAGGTGTCCCAATTGGAGTACTTTGTAAAGACATGGAGTTGCTGGAAACGGGGCCATCGACTGATTACTTAGAAACAGCAACAAATCTAACGAGATATGCTAAGTTATTGCTTGAAGAGAGTGCACAAACAATGACGCTTCGGATAGCTTCATAGGAAAAACAAATGAGATTAAAGGCAGTAACACATCACCCCAAGCTGGCTTCCGGAGAGCAAAATTCTCAACTGGTTCTACTCTTTGATTGACAGCAAATTAAACAGATGCAGAGTAGCTCATATTAAACAGCGTACACAGGGATCCACTGTTTTGATTACACATGTGGAGGAATTTTAGACAGGGCTAGAGGTGAGTTGTTAGGAGAATTGAAACTCTCTAAGGTGATAAGTACTTGTCTTTAAATTCCATTTAGTAACAATATGCGGGCCTATGCTCTTACATCTACTTTTTGGTAAGTTTTGAATGTGAAAAAAGGGTGCATTATTTCCCTGATGGGCATTATCTCTCCATATGTTCACATTCAGGACATGTAAAAAATTCAGAGTAACACGTTTGGTTTTTGAATCCAGGACAGATCTTCAGAATAATAGAACTTATTCATACTATGTCATCCCATCTTCGATTGGGCATTTCAAATGATACAGCTCATCTACTCATCAATGTTGAAAGTTTGATGTTAACGCAAAACTCAGTTGCCGAGATAACTTCCCTAATAGATGTCATACTTTCAGCTCTGGTGACCTCAAGTGACCTTTAACCTCCATGAAAACCAATAGGAACCATCTTCTCTCAATGGACTCCCTTTACAAAAACTTAAAAGTCCAAGCATCTTTCCCTTTTGAGATATAGTGTTTACAAGCCAAAACGACCTCTACACACACGGGCCCGCGCACGCACCCGCGCACACACTCACACACGCCGTCATCATGGCGTAGATTCCTTGCCTGCCTTCGGTAAGGGATCAAAAGTGTTCGCTTCCATACAGATGAAACTATGACGTAATGAGTAGGAGGCCCGTAGCCACATTAACAATTTTTGAGAGGGTGGGGCAATATCAATGTTGGAGTTTCTCGGCCTGGTGAGGGGTTTAAGGGGAAGATTTGTCATCCTCCGTGTGATTTTTTTCCCTTTTCAAGGGTTTATATGCAAAACGGATTACCATCTCTTCCTCCTGTATTTTTATTTAACAAAAGCATGACTTTTTATTGAAACACATTTTATTTAAAACACTTTTTACTTCGACTTGAACGAAGTTCAGTCGAAGTAATGTAATCCCCAGAGCAGTTTGTGCAGTCATGCGTACCGATTAGCGCGTTCGGGGCCCTTTCGACGGCGATTTCTCGGCCGTTACGGAAGCTACGGAGCTGAAATTTGGTGGACGGGTGGACCGTGTATGTCGGCGTGCGTCTGTAAAATTTGGTTGGGATCGGCGATTTAGTTTTCTCGCTAGCGATCATTCTCCATTTTTTTCGCCAAAAAGCCTACTCCTCCTAGGGCTTTCGGAGAAACCTCTTGAAATTTTGCACACTGTTAGAAGGGTCTTTCGTGCACAACCGTTGTACTTTTTTAAGCGAAATTCGGTAAAATGGCGTTTTTCTGGACCGGTTGGGCTCCGAAATGGACCCTTTCGGAAAATGGCCAATTTCTCTTGAATAAGGCAAAAAATCGAAAATTAACTAATCTCATTCAGATTTTACACTTGTTGCAGAGGTCGTCCGTGAATTTGGTGAGAACTGATTGCGAAACCGTGGAGAAAATGCGAAATGAAATTCGCCTGTTTGTGTCCAATTTCAAGTTTCTATTATTTTCAATCTTCTCGCCAAGCATGGTTTGTTATGGCAGTGTGGATTAGTCATACTTGGTGGCCGTGATGTACGGTAGCTTTGTATGCCATATTTTTCTTATGGTAGTCAACGTGTAATACGCAAGCCGGGTGTCTTTGATGCAGAGCATGTAGTCTACTTGTTTGTCATGCCTAGGTCAGTGGAAACCATTAAGGATAATTGTTGAGGAATGAATATTTTCGTTGATACTAACAACGAAACCAGCCCGTTTAAAGAGTTAGTTTTAAATTTTACATGAATTAATTTAATTTTTTCCAGTATTATTTATGGTTACGTATTTTGATCGTAATGGTTGATTGTAATTAATGTCAATTTTCCATGAAATATATGATACACCCTTTATCACCATTTGGTATAAACTAATAGCAAATCCTATGCAAAAAGTTGTTGTTGACTGCTAAACTTCAAGGGGGTATTTTGTACTCAATTTCACAAGAATAAAAAAGTATGGCTTCGAAACGTTTCAAATTAAAACTTTAATGTGATCTTGTATTATGTCTCGATGATGACTGCCTTCAGAAAATCAGCTAATTTTAAGAAACTATTGCTAACTTGTATGCCGTCTTCAGTCGAAGATTGCGTCATTGACGCTCTAGTTATCTTTTATGGGGCAATGTACCCCCCGTGCTCCCCTCGAAGGGGGGGGGGGGACTGTTCGGCTGACATAATCCCTTGTTGCCTCATAAAACTTCGTTGAAAATTTAATGGTAAGCCACAACACTTATTATCTACCTCCTACAGGGAAAAAAGGTCGCGACCCTACGATTAAACAAAAACAAAAAAAAATATGAAACCATGAACATACCGTTTCACAATTGTACCAATGATGCACTTTTACAATAAAACGAGTGTTCACCCCCCCCCCCCTCAACTTCCTTTTCTTTAACAGAATTTTTCTTACAATTTTAATATAATGCAGCTTGAACCATTATTACACCAAGTGGTATTGTACTTATATGACGTAATAAATAGACCATTACCGTGAGACAATTATTTATGTGGAAATTTTCGCATACTTTCAAGTTTTTGCCGAGAAGTGATCTACGTTAACTTCCAGTCGCACAGAAATTATCTCTCATTCTTTTGTGTTCGTGTGTTCTAGGTTTTAATGTTTCTTACGTTATTTATTTCACACCATTACATCAGTGCCTTCGATACAACAATCTACTAACCACTTCCTTCTTAAAAAGAAGATGTTTGGAATGGACCAAATCTGATGTTTATTCAAAAAGACGTCTCTACGATCCTGAATAACTTTAAAGTGACTGCATGCGTGTATACATAGTAAAAACAACAACTTTCATGTGCAAAACTTTTGTATGTCACCATTTTGACAAATTGTTTGGGACGATAAATAGGTTTCATGGGATACGTTCTGCCACATGATTTCAAATTCTGGTAACATAACGACAAAAGGTTGAAAATACGATAATGTAGTGGTTGACAGTTTTCTTTTTTTAATCTTAACTATACGCGCTTCTTTTAGAACATGTCCATGGCAAGTATGCTGGAGATAAATATTCAGTAAGTCAAAATAGCTGATCACTAACGCCGCAATAAGACCATCAGTTGGTATATTTGTAAATGCATGTGCTTGGTTTCTCTAAATATTGCAACTGTCGATGCCGATTAAAGAGGATGACTTAAGTGGTATGATTTTGATACACCAGCGTGTGCTGAAGAACCCCTAGTTTTTAAATATGATTTCTGTTTTTACTGTTGTATGTAGTTTCCGTTGCTCTTCAAAGTGTTTATTGTCATTTTCGTTCATCCATACTCAGTCCATGAACAACCTCTCGTGTACATTATAACTAAAGAAAAATTTACACTCAAACAAAGTCTAATCCTTCAGGTTTTTCTGTACACATGCAACCGCTTTAACCCTAGTGTGATGTACAGTATAATCGGTAAATGCGGTTTTGAAAGACAAAAAAAAAAGGGGGGTCTGAAGATGTTTGGAAAAATGTACACTACATGACCCACTTCAGTTAGGACAAGTCAGTGCAACGCCGAATACAAGTGTCAATTTGACATATATGCTTCATCGGGTTGTATACAGTATGTTGCCTTTTCAGACTTTGAACACATCCTGATGTGTTTCTTTTTATCTTATGTGGATTAGAAATAGGAGTGGTTTTCATTCAGTTCGATTCGCAATAGTAAGCTAGGATATGGTACTACGGTTGGTAGGCACTTCGCTAATCCCTTAGTAGTTAGGCCGATACAGTAACGTTACCGTGTTCGGGCCCAGTTTGTTACTGCTCAGTGTACATAATGCAGCAGGCGTATCATTTCAATGTAATTAATTGTACGGGAACAAAGTGTGAGGGCCTAAGTTGGGCCTGACGGAGTATTTATTTAATTCAGACAAGTCGACCTTGGTACAACATGATCCTCTTTTCTCAACTCGATAATTAAGGTACTCTAGATAATTAGACCTAAAATAGACCTCACTTGTTACGGTAGGCATTGTATTTCAACCGCCACCGGAAAGACGTTCATGAATTATTAATCTATGACGTCGAAATCTGTTCCTGAGCTTATGAATAATGGGAGTAATTGCAGAATGCCCCGCGTATCGAAGCTAAGCCGTGAAAAACAGCAGGCTACGTGGTGGCGCTGTGCGTATTGCACATAAAAGGACATATGTTTAAGTATTAGAGAGGATAGGCTTGATCGAAAAAATACTAAGTCCTGTAGGAAATTCAATGGAAATTTGCTTTCGGTTTAGTATTGCCTTTAATGAAAAAGAAACCGAAACAGGCAAGTGTGCTTTTGAAAGCTACGGGCATACGCAGTCGGATTCAAATCAAGATATAGTTTTAAAAGACTACAGGAATACGCAGTCAGATGAGAATAAGAATAAATTAAGATGACTCGTTCTCAAATAATTCTAAGTCCAAAATGAAACCAAAATAGGTTTAAAAATGGATGCTCGGTCGCACAGTGGAACATTTTGTAAACAATAAATAATAGTGCGGTGTGAGAATACAGCAGGTAAGTTTAATTTGAGAACGACTCCTTGTTGTCCATTTCTATCTATGACATCAATGACTGCGTTGAGCCTACAGTCTGTACAAGTGAGTAGAGTAATAGTGTAGCCCCGTAATAAAGAAAGCTTCGCTCAGGCTTGCGGGGTATTCTGCAAGTGTTTGACTGCGTAGCCCAGTAGCCCTTTAAGAAGGAGAGCTTCATTCTGGCGGGGTATTCTGCAATTGTGCCGAATAATGAATAGAGTGATGTGTAAGTGACTGTGAACTGAACTGGCCGCGCCAAAAAAATGGTTTAAGTAATGGTATCCTCAAGGTTACAGGAGATAACGGGAATGTGACATGGTGCTCCAAAAATCTGTTGATGATTCATTTTTCAAGTGTAGGCCATATGGCTTAGGGGATAAAAGAGTTTAGACTCACTGCTGAAGCCTGCACGGTCAGACTGTTTTTGTATTCGGGCATGATTGCGTGTGACGGCTGTTGAACGGAACAGGCTGGCTTTCCCTTAAATGAACTCTCATGCCCTGCTGTAGGCCTACGCACGTTGTAAGCATGTTGCCGTGTTTTTACTATTTGAAAATATTGGTTAATGGCTACAAATTCGTTGTAAATGGGAATGGCTACCAATTTGATGTAGAGGGAAATCGGGGGAGGAGCGGCGCGCAGATAACAAATTTCGGAAACTATTAATGTTCATTTTCCACCCTTTGAGTCTGACCGCGATCCCCAGTTGCAACCTCAATCGGGTAGCCCTTGTCTGAGCGCAAAAGTTTCTGTCCTGCATGTACAAATGTAAACGAATAAATCGACATAGACTATGCTTTGTTGGACCATCATCGGATGTTGTAGCTCCATGGGTGGACCATAGAGCTACCACCGCCTCAAGGCAGACAAGTTCTGCACTGCATATCACATGGCACACGCACACCAACATGACAGAAGATGGATTTCGGGAGTCCCCGTGACGTCGCACACGTCATTTATTAAGTATTCATGAACGTCATTCCGGCGGTTGGAATACAATGCCTACCTTGTTTCAGTAGGCCTAATGAGGCTATGTGTTTGCGTATAGGCCCTAGTATAGCCTATAGGCTAACTTGAGCCGTATAATAACATAACATAACAAGTTTAAGGGCAAAGGAGGGCAAAAGCCCCATAAGATGCCCTGTAATCCAGACCCCCCAAAAGACCCTAACCAAACTAATATATAGTACTAGTATAATGCAGGCCTAGAGCCTTGTAGCTCTGCGTTTCTTTTTCGTTTAGGCCTATGCCATCCTTGCCAGGATGCTTAGATCTAACTGTTACCTTATCATTTCTTTTGTCATCTGTGACTACTTAGCATACTACATAGCCTAATCTCATTTGTAGTAGGCCCTATAGCATTTACAGACCATTTTCTGTGTGATTGCACAATAGTTAGATTCTTCAGGCCTTGCCTTTTAAAAATGGCAGGAGCTCTGTCAACTGCTCTCCCGAGGAGAGCTTATTGCTCTCCTACTATGTTTGGGGTCACCTCAGTTAAAACAGGGACTTGCTATTTGTAACTCCCTGGCTAAGAAGAAATTGTATCCTGCATTTATGCTCATTGCTGACTTGCAGTTTTCTTCTCTTCATGCATAATAAGTGTAAGTGAACATACGCGGCATATCCCATGAGAATTCTACTACTTCACGATTATGCGTGAACTGCCACGTGCCACCTGCACCAATGAATGCATGCTATAGAATTTTGTCACACCAGTATTCATTTAATAGTGCAATTTTTTTTTATTATATGACTGTCCTTGTCCAGTCTTCGTTGAAAACAGACCTGGTGGACTATGACATTTTTGCTTCCTTGCGTTAGCAAGAGGAACCAATGCATTCAACTTGGTGTGTGTGTGTGTGCGTGCGTTGACGATTGGTTTCAATCGGGGACCCTGTTGTGAAATCACACATACCAATCGGGGACCCATCTGGAATTGGGGACGGTCCCTGTTTCAAAGTCGGCCTTTAAATAGCCTTCATGCGCTATGTGATGGCGCCATGAAGCTATATATTGATTTTGAAGGAGCATAGACGAAGTCCCCATTGAGATAGTGTTGGGTTACGTCCTCTTTTGCAGGTGTATGTGTGCAAGGCACCATGCCCACGATTCCCTAGTGACAAACCGATACACACTCACTATCACAGTGATAAGTATTAATTGAAAAAAAAGTGAGCGCCCCCACTTTTTGGTGTGGCAAAGGGTATTATTTCCCATCAATAATGCCTACTACAATGTTTATCTACAGCGGTCCACTTTTGAATAGTAGAAAAAAAGTTGAATAGTAGAAAAAAGAGATCCCCGTTAGCGGTATAAACCTGTGTGTGTGTGTGTGTGTGTGTGTGTGTGTGTGTGTGTGTGTGTGTGTGTGTGTGTGTGTATGTGTGTCTCTGTGACGCAGCTTGGGTACGCTCTAACTCAATATGGGCAAGCTGGATAAAACTCATACTTGGTGTACAGGTCCATCATAGTGCGTAGAAGTGCCCTATTGTTCTGGTGTCCAAATCTCGCATATTAATGAGGTTATGGGGTCAAACATAAAAATTTTAAAACTGCCATATTTCCATAACCGTTGGTCAGAGTTGTTTTAAACTTGATGCGGTTGTCTGTTACTGACAGGTTCACGACCCTGTGAAATTTAATGCTTATCAATAGAGAGGAAGGGATAATTTTTCACTCTAAAACAATAATCATAACAGCCTTAACACCATTATTGAGGTAATTATAAGCTACCGTACAGATTAGTTGAAAAGCTTATGGGCTACAGTGTGTAAAATTCCCATTGGCAGTTTGTGGTTTACAGTGATACAGTTAACTCAATGGGATTTTGGTCGTTGGAAACTTTTGGCCCTGTTTTATGGCTATGGTAGCCTAGGAGGACTATCAGTGAATGTATGTCATGTTTGAAATTGCATTTTCTTTATAGGTTCTCTTAGGTTGATGTACTGATCCATTATAGTGGGTACAAGTGCCATATTGTTTATGGTGTCCATATCTTGCATCTTAATGGGTTATGGGGTCAAACATAAAAATCTTAAAACTGCCATATTTCCATAATTGTGGGTCAGACTTGTTTTAAACTTGATATGGTTGTCTGTTATTGACAGATTAACATCCCTGTAAAATTTATTGATAGAGGAGGGAAAAATTTTGTGGTTTTATTTTTTGGTCATTGGAAAATTGTTGCTGTTTTAGTGCTATGGTAGCTAAGAAGACCATCAGCTGATGTATGTAATTGTTTGAATTATTTGCATTATCTTTATATATTAAAATGGGTTGGGTGCAGTTTCAGTCGCTGTGTCTAAACATGGTATAGTGAGTTGTTAGTTAAGCAATTGGTAAACAACCACAGTATGGTAACCAGTATAGTCAATGTGTGTACCAATTGAATTTGGATTATCCTTAAATTTGAAAAAAATTGGAAACTATTTAATTCATTATATTTTAACATGTTTAGTTGTTTGTTAATTTAATGGTTATACATGGGCCCAAAATGTTTGGGGCCCAGTTTGAGCTCAATTTTTGGGCTCCAATTATTTAATTCATTATCTAAACATGTGGTATATTTCTTAGTTCAATGGGGACACTGTACAGATGGGCCTACATTTTTGGACCTGATTTGGACTCCATTTTTGGGCCCCATTCTTGATAGCCCAATTTTCGGGTCCCCAGTTTTGAGGACCCAACTTTTCACTTGCCCTAATTTCTTCGCAAGGAACCACAGTGCTCACTGGGCTCTTGTTATTTTTAGGAATCTGTGAAAACACTATATAAAATAGACAGCACCAAGATGCACTTGTATCCTGTAAGGTGAACTTTTTAATTGTTGTTGGCCTGTTGGTTAGCAAAGTGGAACAGAAGAGCAACAGGATGAACCCAACTTCCAGTATATATAAAGTCCAAGTGAAATTATAGCGTATTCTCATAGCATAAAATAATATGGAATTACCCACCTTTCCATTTCCAGCTACAGAAAATATTCTAACGTATGGGAGCATCTTTGTTGCAATGGTACACCCTGATCGTGCTGCAGATTTGATGGACACTCAACAGATATAACAGATGATGAATGTCATAAGTAGTGCCATGTAGACGTGTTGGTAATTGTGAGTATATTTTCAATTACTTCATTGTAGACATCAATTGCACTTTCTCAACGGACGTGCAGTCAGAATGCATGCACCGTTAACATAATGTTTCCAATGTGCTTCATTACATCAAATTTTTGATTCCTTGCCGAAGGAATCTATGCGAAGGTGATGGCGTGTGTAAATTTGTGACGCCCTAGCTTGTAAACACGACGTCTCAAGAAGGAAAATGGTGCTCGAACTTCAAAGGTGGTGTGTTGGTAGTCCATTGTGAGTAGATGATCCCTATGTTGTTTTTCATAGAGGCCAAAGGTCATTTGAGGTCACCAGAGCTTAATGTGTGAAAACCTATCAAGGGAAATATCTCAGCAAGACAATTGTTGCTGGAACTTCAAACTCTTAGATAGCACTTGATGAGCAGATGATGTCCAGCATTTTTTACGGAGGTAAAAGGTTGTGTGAGGTCAATAGAGGACACAGTTTGAAAACCTTGTAAACATGGTATCTCAAGAAGCGAAAAGTGCTCGAACTTCAAAGTAAGTGTGTTGGTTTTCCATTGTGAGTAGATGATCCCGACTGTTTTTCATGGAGGTCAAAGGTCATTTGAGGTCACCTGAGCCTTAAGTATGAAAACCTGTCAAGGGAGGTAGCACAGCAACGGAATGTTGCTGGAACTTCAAACTATTATCGTTGATACTGTGGCAGCTAAAGACTAGATGATGTCTGTCATTTTTTATGGAGGTCAAAGCTAATGTGAGGTCAATAGAGGACATAGTTTGAAAACCTTGTAAACAAGGTATATCAAGAAGGGAAAGGTGCTTGAACTTCAAAGTTGGTGTGTTGGTTGTCCATTGTAAGTAGATGATTCCTATTGTTTTTCATGGAGATTAAAGGTCATTTGAGGTCAGTACGAATGGACTTATGATATATAATATACTGTACGGATACACATGAAAGAATATGTATATTTAGTTATATCATTCCAAAAATCTGTCATGGATTCAAAAGCCCAACATGTAATACTTTGGAAGTTTTACAAGTCCTAAATGTGTACATATGAAGAGGTACAGTAAATGTCACACATATTAAGAAAATAATACATATTTTTTCATATTAGAAACTTGCTAAAAATTAGATCCTCAATAGCAGATGTTGTTCCTAAATAGAATTTGTTCTCATTGTCTTTCAACTTACAGTATGGAGCTATTACAGCCCACTTGGCTCTTTAAATTTATCACCTTCTCTAACCTTCTCTATCCCAGTTGCCAGTCAACGTTTAAAAAATACTTTATTTTAGTCCACCTTAAGGACTCCCAAGGGAGAAACTTTACTTTTGGATGATATTTTGCGCCGTGCAATTCCAGATCATTAACCACAATTTGGTGTCAGTAACTTTCAATTCGGCATTTGTAAATTACCTCAGAGGTTACGAGGGAAACATTTTATGTCATCCTTCATTACCACAATTTCCATCAGCTGAGTCAATGAATTTTGTAACATTGCCAAACCCATAAATAATATGGCTGATTTTGTGTAAACTGCTTTTGTGTGTATGGAACAATGAGATATTGGCGAGGAATCACAAAGTCATTTCACTTTTTTGGTTATCTTTCAAGTAATGCTACATGAAAGTCACCCTTAAAAGCAGCTATATCCAGCGTTCTCGTAATTGCAATTCCTACTAGTAGTTAAAACTTAAGTGTGGATTTACAAGTCACTTCTTTTAGAGATAGATGCGTTTGAATATGTCAAAAATTTTACAACAGCGAAGGGATTGGGTGGTTGAAGTACGCGACCTGTACAACACACCTTACGTATTGGAAAGTAAACAAGTATAACTCTAACGTCTTTCCTGTAGTGACTGTGCACGATGGTCGTTGAACTTTTGAACTAGAAGGACTTTTCATAAAGCCTGTTGTAGATGTCTTTTCTTTTACTTCATTCAACACATAGAGTTATTACTCAGATACATAAAGTTTAGAGAACAGTATTTGTAGATTGCTGTCCTTTGAGTTCATTGTTCACAGAAAGGGCCACCTTTAATGTGTGCTACTATTGTTCGCCAGCGTCCATTCATTCAGCTACTGTTTAGCAATCAGTTCACCATGAAACGAGGACAATAGTCACATACTGTTAGTGCCTTGTGACTCCTCCCCCCCCCCCTTTCTTTAAAAAGCTTTCATTGTACGGTCAATAAAAAAACCATTTAAAGAAAAACAACTTATGAATAATCATTACAAACTGCTTCTCCTCTCCAAACAAATGTTTCATTTTAAAGATAAGTGAATTTGGCCGAGGCTTCTGTTTTTATTGAGATCTTTCCTATCAAATGGTGATTACATGAAATATAGAAACGGTTCCATCGTATAATGGGAAACTTTGCATTTTAAAAACACAACTTGGAGCCATGAAAAAATTTCTTCGTTCAAGGGGGTGGGGTTTATTTGTCTTGATCATGTCAACTTAGAAAACGTTTAAGAAAACGTGTCAAGTTGCGATATTCACCTTGTAAAATATTTTGTGTCAGCACTTGCCTGCAATAACGTCTTTTCCCCTGATTTGGTAATTTATAGAAGCACATTATTACAAAAACAAATGATAAAAAAAGGAACAAAATATTGACCTCTTGCAAGTAAAGTGAAGAATTCATGATCAGAGTATGGTAACTTGTAAGTGACATAAAAGTCACCTCAATTTAGCTATATCGTGAGTTCTGGTGATTGCAATTCCTAGTACCAGTGCTTAAAACTTAAATGTGGATTTACAAATCACTTCTTTTAGAGATAGATGTGTTTGAATATGTTAAAAAATTTCCAACAGCTAAGGGACTGGGTGGTTGAAGTACGCAACCTGTACAACACATCTTACGTATTGGAAAGCTAACAAGTATAACTAACATCAAAAAATCTTAATTTACACTCATTGAAAGCGGAAAAAACTCTTCAAAATTTTTGTTTTGTAAAGTTAGCTACTCAGTGACAATTTCCTCTTTTGTCTACTCTAGATAGCTAATATCCTCCCCTCGGGCATCTACCTATCAAGTTTATCCGACTTACCGTCTGTAGGAGGAGATGGTATATCTAGATACATACCATGCACTCACATAATTACACGCGCACACACATCTGGATACCCCTTCCCATGATCTCACCACAATTCGTAATCCTGATCCACGTGACTTTGTGCATCCTAAGGAAACCTACCAACGTCATTTTGTTTCAGCTGAATACTTAAGAGGCCACCGTGAGGTGGTCCACCATTTACGTTTCAATTCACGAAAGCAGTTCAATGGAGTACAGGATCTCCTCGCTATTATACTACGTATAGGGATGAGCTAACCACCTTGAAAATAAAAAAAAAAAAAAACTCGAACGCATCGAGTTATCCGCATCCAAAATAACTGCTCATGAACTACTAACGACGACAAATCTCAAAATATTTTCGAGGAAGTTGAAAGCCCTCATAAACCCTATCCATAACCGAAACAGTGACAAGTTACAGATAAATGCATCAAAGATGGTTTCCATTTTTGAAGTTTAAATGAAAGTATTTTACTATATTCAAAACAATTCGAAGCTGACATCTTTAAATTTAAGACCCCTCCTCCCCTTTACATAATAGTATGTATCAAATTCCTGACATTTACCCCCCCCCCCTCCCGTCTTCTCATATTCTTACTTTTTAATGAATTTACAGATAGCTTATTTTCAAAACACCCTTCAGGAACCCTACCAAAATGGTATTAATTCAAATGAGTGAGTCAGTAAAGATTGTACTAAACAATACAACTTCCAACAGCCTACCCCACCTCTAGTAAAAATCGCATAACGAATCACTTGGAACAAAACATCTACTTTTTTTGTCAAGGTAAATCCAACATAAATCAGACATTTTAGCTCTCCGGAATTCACATTGGGCTTATCAAATATATTTCTGGTTTGTTCCTACTGGTTTGTTCCTACATGTCAAAAAAAAGCTTTGAATAAAGCGTTGCACACCGGTATCAGATACAATATGCCCAGACTCAACCCACGATTTAACTATCCTCTTTTCTTTCTTTCTCCCCAAATGGGAAGTCCAAATTCACTGCAAATCTTATCCGAGTGATACCATTAACGAAGGCATCCCTTTACGTAACCTGAATATTCTCCAGGCTACAAACTGCAAATTCAGTCAGTACGCCGATAATAATTGTGTACAACGCGAGCGCAAAAAAAAAAAAATCAATCACTTACCAAAATTTACAATTTAATCCTTACCTTGAAAGCTGGTGTTTCATGAAACTGACATCTCGAAATAGATTTTTCCTAATATTCTGTCTTTTTATACATAAGATACTCTTTTTTACGTACTCTTTCTCTTCTAAAGGTTTTAAAATAACACCGTGCATTTGTCTTCAAAATATCATCTATAATGCTTTTATTAAAGCCTCTCCCAGTGCAGCTTTCCTTGGTGTCACTTTCGGAAACAACCTTAATTTTAAACGTCAAAGCAGTAAATCTGCCATTCCGTTGCTGGATTGGCACAACTGCACTATCTCCATTGCCTATATGATGTTCCGCCCGATATCCTCGTCAAGATTGCCAAAAGAAAAATCCGTCCAGTCCTTCACTGTAGAATTTCTCTTACCACTTAGCTGACGCCAATGAGTAAGTTCTAAATAGAATTCGTGCAAGTTGCAACCCATATCTGCTCGCTCGTAAAATCCTTGGTTACGTTGGTTGGTCTTATACCCACAATCCTGACAACGCGATATACGATTTTTCATTTCTTCAGAGACTTTAAGACTTGAAACTTTACAAGGATAACAACTCGGTTGTTGGTAGTTGATCCGAACCCCAATTACGAAAAGACGAAGCCGCTACAATGCATTTCCCAAAACATCCTAATTATGCAGAAACTCCTCCTGCTTTAATCCGCATTCCTTTCTGGCTCACTTCTATTACCTTGCAAGTAAATTGTTACAGCTTTTTTAAAGAATGCAGTGTGATTGTAGACATCCTTATTGTTGTCAATGGACAGTTTTGCCTTAAAAAGAAAAGAAGGAAAAAAATGTCACCGCAGCTCATCCACACTCCCTTACAGGACATTTCGTGAGGGTGATCAGAGGTGAACTTTATCATTATATATACGCATCTACCTATATGTCCCCTGTTTCTAAAGTTCATCTGATATGCATCTAGAAAAGAGCTCGCTTTATTCAAAATTTGTAGAGTGAAACTCGGAACAAAAATCCTTTGAAATAGTCCTAATATCTGTTACCCTTTTTGACATAGGCTATCCTTTTTCAAAGTGTGATAACAAATATGATGATAACGTGGGGTAGTTCTCATCATCTGTATTTCTTTATAGTGAACATTTTCATATTTTACAAAGGTTTCATACTTTGCAAGTGATATCACTATCATGTAAAGACGAAAACACATGCTACCATGACAAAACGAAACAAAAGACACATGAAGAATATCCTTGAAATAAGACATAACATATAAGACATATGATGCGAGTCCCTCTCTTGTCATATATTTGCATACTTAGCGAATGCTCATTTACGAAGCACATGCCCGTAGCCAGCCCATATGGAGGGGTGGGTCTTTTTTCCAAGATGTGGACCTTTTTTTCAAATACGGAAGCGGCTGGCCCGTGCCGAAAGCATGCAGTTGCTAGGGGTCCGGGGGGGGGGGCATGCTTCCCGTAAAATTGTGAAATCTGCATATCTCCTGCAATCTGGAGCACCGAGGTCTACAAAAGATCTTTCCGCCGTGAACAATTTACATAAATAGTAGACACAGGGACGTAGCCAGGAATATGCCAAGGGGGGGGGGGGGGTGTGAACTCATGAAGACTATCTAAGCGGAGCGCCACCATCGTTGGCGCGGAGCGTATAAGGAAATTTTGAGTTTTACAAACCCCCAGATCGCCGGAAATAGCCGTTCCCAAGTCCTTTTAGCTGCATGAACCCAGCCTTGAAATATAGATCTCATTTCTACAATTTCTCAATTACTGAGAGAACAAATTGTGAAAAAATGATGCAATGCCGAGATGAGCATTGAAAGAAATGTTTGGCTCTGCAAATCACTCAGATAGTAGAAAACGGCCCTTCCTGGGTATTTTACATGCATACATACATGCTCCCAACCCTGTCTTCCACCCCTACCGTGGTAGACCTGCCGCATAAATTGAGGGAATTACTTTTTAGCGATATCGCGAGAAAAAAGCGAAAATGAGGTCAAGCAAGGTCGCTCTATTCGCTCTCCTTTCCCTGGCTATGAGTATCCCCCTGGATATTTGTGGCGAAGTCCTAAAACAAAAATACCACAATATGGCCGGGGGGCGGTCGCCTCCTTCGCCCCTCCCCCCTCCTTGGCTACAGGCCTAAGTAGACACTTTGGTAGTCGTGGTGGTTTGAACAGGATTTAAAATGACCTGACTGCACCCGACTACAATTGAACATATTTGATCGGGCCCAGCAGACCACACAGCAGACGCGGTGGGTGGTCGCCGTCATGCCGCAGGTTGTCGTGGCAGTGTGTCCCGGCCTTTGTATTGTATCTAGTTCAATGACATCCACGGCCACAATGACATAACCATGTATGCGCGTTTTCAAGCTTATTATCTCATCACTCCACATAGTATATGTATGTGGTGATGACATATTGTGATCAGTTTGGGCCTGTATACATTTTATGACATAAGTGGAAAGGTTTTATCTTCGTGCTAAAAGTGAACGGAAATTCGGCCTCAATATGTCACTATAAAAATATTTCATAGCTGACCCTTCAAACACAGGACTGGAAAAATGAACATCCCTCAAGTTGGGGTGGGTCGTTCAACTTGTACAAGTGAATTTGTAGACTACATGACACTTAAGGCTTTGGGGATTATGTCTTTGTTAACAAACACATTGCGTACTTTAAAGGTTGGAAAGCTTGTTGTAAAGCGTTGTAAAGCTTGTTACATAGGGGAGACCCATAGGCACCTGGCTACAAGAATACATGAGCATCTCTTCACTGATAAAAAATCCCATATTTACAAACACCTTAACAAATCTGCTACTTGCAAAGGCATAAGTGATCACAACTCTTTCACAATCATTGACTCAGCTCCTACTAAGCTTCAGCTTAAGATTAAAGAGAGCCTTCACATCAGCTGGCAAAACCCTAGTCTTAACAAACAGCGTGAATGTCCCTCATTCACTCTATTTAACTAAGGGTTTTCAGTGCTATATTCTATCTGGCGTATTGTAGACTGTATTACCATTCCTTCTTGTTGTACCTGATGATGCAAGCTGTGCTTGCGAAACATGTCGTATCTTTAGAGTGTTTTTGCCATTAAATATGGTTACTTTTAAAGCAGTGGTATCCTGTGTTTTCTTAATTTCAAGTCTTGTGCTACGCAGACCATTTGATATATATCTATATAAATATCTGGCATTATGCAAGACAACAAAGGCAACCAGATTCCCAAGGAAGTGTTTATAGTGACTAACATAAAGTACTTGTAACTGTTGGCAGGAAATTTCTGGCAACTGAAAAATTCACTGATTATTTGTAAAATGTGATAAATCAAAAGAGCTATGTTAAGTGATTGTTTGGAAAGGGTGTTATTTAGCAGCAATATTTGCTATTAAACATCTCCTTTTTTTGGCAAGTTTTCAATATGAAAAAAATATGCATTATTTTCTTAAGATGAGTGACATTTACCTATTCATACGTTCACACGTACATTCAGGACATGTAGAACTTTCAAAGTATCACACGTTGGGCTTATGAATCCAGGACAGATCTTTAGAATTATAGAACTAATTAATGTCATGTCGCATTGCAGTGATGAAAAGTCTCCCATTCATTGGGCAATACGGATAGATGTCACGTAATCATCAAGTGATAGCAGTGTTGGAAGTTCCAGCTATATTCAGTTGCTGAGATATCTTACTTAATTAACCTCTGGTGACCTCAAATGACCTTTAACCTCCATGAAACCGAATAGAGATCATCTACTCTTAGTGGTCTACCAACGCACCAACTTTGAATTTCAAGCACCCTTCCCTCCTTGAGATACTGCGTTAAAAAGGTTTTCAAACTATGTCCTCGTTTAACCTCACATGACCTTTAATCTCCATAAAATTAAAGACGTCGTCTATTTATTGGCATCTACCAATGATAAGAGTTTAAAGTTCCAGCAATATTCAGTTGTTGATATATATTCCTGAATAGGTTTTCATACTTTAAGCGCTGGTCACCTCAAATGACCTTTGACCTCCCATGAAAAAGAATAGGGATCATCTACTCACAGTGAACAACCAACGCACTAACTTTGAAGTTCGAGCACCATTCCCTTCTTGAGATAACGTGTGTAGAAAATTTTCAAACCATGCCCTCTATTGACCACACTTAACCTTTGACCTCCATAACAAAAAAAATTGCTACACATCGTCTATTCATCAAGTGCTACCAATGATAAGAGTTTGAAGTTCCAGCAACATTTGGTTGCTGAGATATCTCCCTTCATAGTTTTTCATACTTTAAGCTCTGGTAACCTCAAATGACCTTTGACCTCCGTGAAAAACAATAGGACTCATCTACCCAAAACGGACTACCGACACACCAACTTTGGAGTTTAAGCACCATTCCCTTCTTGCGATATCATGTTTACAAGCTAGGGCGTCATGTACACACACACATACGTTAGACACATACATACGCATACGCCATCACTATCGCATAGATTCCTTTGCGATGGTTCTTGATTCCTTAGGCAAGAAATCAAAAACCACTTAACCTGAACCAATTTTCAGGCGAAGTGGGAAGAATTGTCACAATTAATCACAAACACCTCACGCGACGATCAAGATTGCACACCGTTTATAGGCCTCCGTACTTGTCGCAAAATGAACGCACGCTTACGATAACAAATTTTGTGACCGCTAACTTCAGCATGCTATTTTACAACAGTTATTTTCTAAATGCACCGCTGAATGTGCGGCCCATTTGACTCTGGTAGCTAACAAGGCATCCCCCGGTGGTTGAGAGGTTATTGGGCAGGTTGAATAGTTTTCTATCCAAATTTGTTCCGAAAATGTACTTTCACTAAAGTGGCATCATTTGCAACCTTAAGTAACGGACTCCAGGATTTGGAAAGTATCCTGAAAGCGACACAGTTAGTCGCGGAATTAATCCAGTAGCACACTAAGACTGGGCCTTAACGTTAGGCTAAGTTGAAGTTGCAGATCCGCAGTATATTATTTAGTGATCAGTGGTTGAAGTTAATAAATTATAATACCACTAGTTACGGTGGTCAGTGGAGGCTAGGCCTAGGTGTTACGTTTGCCTGACAATAACTTGTAGGTAATGCAAACAGGCTAGCCTTAGACCTAGGCCTAAGTATTTGTTGAGGTCAATGAAAATAAATGGCATAATTCCTTGGCCCAACAAAATTTCTTCACATCATGTTACTTCTATAGGCCCTAAAGCAACAAAATTAGCCAGAGTCAATGCTGCCAGAGTGATGCAAATCAAAGCTTCACATGGACAAGTCACAGTTGGGTAAGGCCTTTCACACCAGTTAGCCAAAATTTGCCAGATTTGTTTAATTGGGAATAAAGTGTAACACACACTGACCCATCTTGACTGAACTGCAGCAAAACTCCTTGCAACTCAGGCTCAGCTGTGAGGTTGAATTGTGGTGCAGTGTGCAGCAAAATTTGTTTCCCATCCCACTCATAACAGAACATTAAGTTTTAGGACTTTGGCTCGAATGTAGAATCTGTGACCACACGCACGCAATTCACAATGATATGCTTGAATAGGCACTCATAGAACTGCTAGCAATAGCATATGCATTATGAGATTAGCGTATATACATGTTAATTATAGGGTTAGCGTGTATATTGCAGGGTTAGGGGATCGGGGATGTGTTGCATAAATTTATCTTCAAACACCCAACAACCAAATTTGCTCTTGTAGCGTCGTGGGTTATCCTTGTGACCAAACTGAAACATGACGCAACGCTTTCATTAAGACTCACCATGTGTAGTCGAAAAGAGTTTTGGTGCGTTGCAGTCTGGTTGTCACAGTGTGTGTGTATGTGTGTGTGGTTCCCTCATCTGACAGTTTTAGGCCTAAACTGACAAAAGTATGACCAAGCGTAACTTTGCTCAAATATGTGACTTATTGTGCAATAGTATTCATGCCCCCCCCCTCCCACCACTGGAAAGTGTGCTTTTTGTGTAGGGGTAATCTGCTGTTCAGTAATGTGAACAAAAATGAGCTATCCTCTCAAATTGAAAAGAAGGTGGAATCTATTCCATGAACAGGAGACAAGTAACTTTTGTTATTTGCATGCACTAAGCCTATAATCATGAGTGCAACCCTAATTTCATAATCACTAATTGGGTAAAGTCTTGCTCATGCCAATAATTATATTCTCCTTGCATGGTGATGTTTAGACAAATAAAAAGATTCTTAAATAGAACAAATGATGACCATCAGTGCAAGTTTACCAAAAGTTTACCAAGTTTACCAAACAAAGTCTTCTGTGCCGTCTGAGTTCAAAAGCAATGTAGGAAAAGCAACATAGGTCTTGCCTGGGCCAACTGTACCATAAAAAAAAACATATAGAATATAGAAAGACATATATTATTCCTACTGATGATTGACAAATTTCTGATAAATTCATCATAAAGACCCTTTATCCACACACTCTTAACCTACCAAAGAATATCCCCTGTACTGATGTATTTGCAAACATTCCATTCTGACCGTGCTGAATATCTGCATTTCATTGAGTCCTTTGCATATTAAATTAAGGTTCATTGGCATGGCTTTCATCTGTGCAACTGTCTATACCTCTAGATGATCAGTCTGTTGTCTTAGAGCCTATAAGCCAGACACTGGGATGGTGTAAACAAAGGACAGATACCTTTTTGATACCCTTTCTGATGCTTACTGCTTTAGCTTCCTTAGGTTTTTGAGGAAAACAGTCAAGTTTACTTGATGACAGTGAGAGATGAATGTCAGAGCATGTAGTGAACATTACCAATGTTGTGCTTCAAGTTAACTATATACAGTATGCCTATCATGATTCCATCCTGATACACACCTAATGCTGTTTTCCTGATGTATTGTGCTCTTACATTAAATGTTTAACTTATCAAATAACATTGTTCTTTTTTTTTTTTGCTGCTGCTACTACTGCTGCTGCTGCAAACCTCATATGCATAAGTATCTGAAAGTTTTTAGTTTGAAGTATGTCACTGAAGCTATTAGAGAATGTATGCCATCCCACATAATCGTCTCTGGAAGACTTAATTGATTCTCTGCTTCTGACATAGGTGAGGTCTCGATTCTACAGTATCTTGTTTTAACTTTGTGTTGTTTCAAACAGCCTTGTAAAGATCTAGAAAAGGTAAGGTCAAGTGTCAATTTATTATCTGCCTTTTACTACAAACTTTGATGTTCCTGAACCATACATTACCAGACTTTACCAGCCTCCTTTTCCATATCACTGTGTGATGTCATTGTTGGACACTGACAGTAAGCTTTGGCTCCATGCTTTGTGTAGCATTGTTATTCAATTCATTGTTATGACCTTTGACTTGACAGCTTGTCATTGTTTTCACCTTTGATTGGCTAGCTTGCCAGGGTCCCTGCCTGAAGCCTGAAGAATTATATGCCTGTGGCATAGTGTTAACTTCAACTGCAAAGTTTGATGTTCTACAAAGACAATGGATATCATGGTAATACTGAAGACCTTCAATAATACTTTAAGCTCTCAAAATTTTTCATATTTTAATTGTGATATTTGAAAACTCACAATGATTACTCTGTCATGGACAATCACTGACCTATGTGCAAATTGCACCATTAAAATATACAAAATGCTCCCAAATGTTGAAACCCAATATGTTGTTACACATAGGACAGAATTTGTAAAAAGTGTGTGGAATTCATGAAGAAAAGTTTACTCTTCATGCTGACATGTCTTCTGTATTCCCTCTCACATAAGAAAGCATTTATGCTCATAAAGTGTAATTTGATAAATAATCACCTATTTTCAGTTTAACCTGTCATGTTTTTGCTTCTCAGGCTATCAAGGGATTTCTTTCATCATTTGACATATGCTGCTGACTCTGACATACAAAGAACAGTGCAAACTAAAAAGATGATTTGGCTGGTAGTCCTGTTCCTCATCCTTTGTTACCTCTGTTACCTTCTCTACGTTCCTGTCCCCGATGGACTTTCATCCGAAGAGAGGTTCATGTACAGAATGGGACACTACTTTGTAGTTGCTTATTTTAGAGGGGTGAGAATCTTTTTGTCATCACTGAAGAGTTTAAATCTGTAAAGCAAAGCCTTGAATGCAAAAATGCCACATGAGATACAGCAAGCACCCATTGACATTTGACCTAAATTCATTTCATCAAACAGTCAAACTTTGTTTATTCAGCCCACCGAAGGATCCAGGTTGGAGAGCCAATGGGAGCCATGCCCCCACCCAAATGGTGTGTCAAAATAATGTTTTCAGAATGTACACCTAGGAAAGTTCAAGTTTTGAGACAGAAATTAAAATTAACAATTTTACATGTCTGTTAGACCAAATTGTGTTCCGTTTCTGCAAAATTTCCCAAAGGGGAGAGGAAACCCTCCCTTAAACCCCTCCCACATATCACTCTACCACCATTTGGGCCCTACCAAGCAAATGACTGTCTTCTGCCAGCATTGTAGACAGCAACCAGTACAGAGTGTACTGATTTGTGCAAAACAACAGAGGTAGGTCGCCAGCAATGGCACCGTTAGTGAAGTTATACAACAATAAAAAACAAAAAAACACCAAACGTGATTTGTGTTTGGACTGCATTCTTGAAACAAAGAATATTTGAGCTCACTCATTTGAGATTCTGCTTTTCGGAGTGCAAGCAGAATGCAAGCAGATGTCTGAATTGTGTAACGATTAATCGACTTTTGTAGCAGCTGTGCTCCCACTTCCTTGAAAAACATCATCTCCAAAGATTTTGTGCTTTGTTCTGATAAAAGTTGGCTTGCACAGTAGTGAGTCATTGATGTGACAATTGTTTATGTCTTATGACATAATCAGGATCGAGACTCCCCGTTGAAGCATGCTATTAGTTTGGATTAATATCTTTGCCTTCCATTTTTGTACTGATTGAGACTGATTTCTTTTTCTTTTCTTTTTTCAAACAGGCAAGACTCTATAGTTACATCAACGGAAAACCGTACGTCGTCAACTGCCAGACTCTGCTGAAGCGTTACGTAAAAGAGCCAAAACAAGAATCTAATTCTCACATCCAAGTTTCTAAGGTAATTCTTGGAAATGCAGAAGCCATCCTGTACCGCAACCTCAGGCAGAAACCCGGGGAGAAGTGTCCGGCACTGGTCTACATTCATGGCGGTGCATACGTCATTGGCTCTCCACGTAAGTCACAACATCATTAAGGGAATGAAGTGAAAAAAAGTGAATACTGATTCAAACTTAGAGAAACTAGGCCATGGTAGCAAATGCCATTGCTTGCCACTGAAGCAATGTAAATTGTATAGACTGCTTAGAGATACAGGCCTTGAATTCTGAGGCGTGCGAGTGTGATCACACACCATTACTTGCCTGGAATCATTGTGAGAAGTGCAACTTTTTGCACACCTAGAAGAAAAATGGGAACACAGGCAATCTATGACAGTTTTATAAAACAGCACACCTAACACACTCCTTAATTTGCTGAGAAGTGTGATTTGTAGCACACCTGGATAATAAAAAAACAGGCCTGGAGATAGGAACTAATTGGCAACAATATTTAATTCTTTTAGCATCAAGGTTACTAGTAGTTGCATTGGTCTGGAGGAGAGAAGTCTCATATGTTTTTGATGAAGTTAGAAAAATCTTTAAAATGCATGTCTCTGACACAATTGATTTATTATATTTGTGACCATTTTAGAGGTGGGAGACTTCAAGTTATCTCATCGTTTTTTTTTTTTGGTATTTTTTTATGAGGGAAGGGGGATTTCAAAGTCAGTCCCATTCCTATAGTTATCCCCAGGATACAATGCTTGTCAAGCAATTTGTGAACAAACTGGGAAACATTTCCTGATTTACCAATATGCTCAGTAAGTTGTTAATGGATCATACAATGTCATGGATGCTTTGTGCACATTCCAGTTGCACTCTGTGACTTCCACAATTTTAAGGTACGTGTGATTCTGTGACCATGATGTAATTGTGCTTCCAACTAACATTGGTGAAAATTGTGTGAACTCATTTCGTGAAGATGATATTCCATTCCAAGGAACTTGACTGTGTTGTTTAGAGCGATAAAAGTCAGAGATTGCTTGTCAAAGATAATAAAATCAAATGTAAGAAGTAGGTTATGTCAGACTGATGTATGCATAGTTGCCCACCAACATATTGCGTGAAAGTGGAATTGTGCCGTGTTTTAAGTTGCAGTTAGAATACAAAGTGTTTAATATCTACATTTTTACCTTACATTACTTATGGTAATTTTTTCATGTTTTTGCTTGTAAATGCTCAGAACATACACTACCCAGGATTATTTTGCTATTGGCTTGTTGGCCTTGTTTTGGTTTTTATCTATTTTTTCTAATTTGCTAATTAAGAAAGCCAGTATTGCAGCTTGGAGAAGTCGTCCAGTGACCCCTTGCGACATCCACAAAAGTGTAACATGGTCTTCTTAATGGACTGGAGTCACTTTTTAGACAGACTACTTATACCTTTTAGAAACATGTAGTAATTCTTTTTTCTTCTTCATTTTTGTGTAAGGGATGTCATTTCCATTTATGGTGCTGTTCCACAAAACTCACTTTTTTCCTTTTGTAAACTTTTATGCCATCACCCATACATATTTTTATTTTTTCTTGTCACTCTTAATAACGTTTGTTTGAAAGTCCTACTTCTATGTATAGACTACAGTGTGTTTGTTCTAGATTTATAAACTCAAAGCATGACAGTTCTCTAACTGGCACAACACTCACTCCCCTTTCAAAAGTGCAAGTTTGCCCTCTATTAAATCTATAGTTCCCATCAAGCTGTTGAACCGTGCCTAAATGATTTAGTCCCAACAAGGTATCAGGTTTATTTTACTTCCTTTTCATTTTTCTTCTCAGTGGTCTATGATTCTTTCATGAGAGACTGCTGCGACAAACTCGGTTGCTGCGTATTCACTTTGTAGTAAGTCACTCTGTATATCAACCTGCATGTAACTGATGAGCTTTAACAAACTGGTGGCTGTTCATGCTTTCCATCGGTCAGTTTATGGTGTGAATCCTATGCTCTGCTCATTCATGATGCTTGATCAACCAACTTTGCTATGTTGGCATGGCGATAGGAATTAGGAATTAAATGCCTGGTTATTATATCATATCCATACTTTTATGAAAACAAAAGGTCCCCGCAAGCCGGGTAAAGTTTTCATATTCTGTTTCAGCTAAATCAAGTGATTCTGTTTATTTGTGTCATTTTGGTGCCATCGGTTGATCGTCTCAGACCAACAAGAATGACCTTCCCTTAGGCTTCCTTTTCTTCTGTTTCAACTAATTTGCAAATGTTTGCTCATACATAATGCAACGTCTCACTTGTTCTAAAAATGTTGTAAATATTGCTTTAAAAAGATAGTTGTTTTAATTTTAAAAGAGAATTGCTCATTTAGGGGGTTTATCATAATGTAAAGAAAACCATACTCTTACTGGTCTTTTCTTCCTCAGTTACCCCTTAGCACCAGATAGCACCTTTCCATCCCCTTATGTACATGTTCTTGAGGCTTGCACCTGGCTGCTGAAGAACAGCCAGAAGTTTCTCATTGACCCAGAGAGGATGGCCATAGCAGGGGACAGCATAGGTGGCCAGTTTGCTGCCTCTGTGGTCCAAGACCTGAAGGCGGACCCATCTGTCGGTAACTTCAAGTTGCAGTTGTTCATTTATTCGTTGTTTCAGTGGATAGACATGAATACTCCCTCCTATCAACATATGAGCAAACTGTTTGGAGAGAACATCGCAACTGGCAACTTCCTCTTGAGCTCCTGCTTGTCATTCTATTTACTCGGAAAAGAAGACTGGAGGTTCGTGAAGGCTTTGGCTAAAAACAGATTGATTTCGGATGGCACCAGACAGTCAAAGTTACATGAAAGACTCGACCATGGTCAGTTGCCTGCTGCAAATAAGAATCCCAATTTCTACAGAGGGCCGATTGAGGGCCCTTGTGACACCGAACTGTCGAACCAGTTTGAGAGTTTGTTATTGGACCATCGCCTCTCACCCATCATGGGTGATCTGGAGGGCCTCCCGATGGCCTACGTAGTATCGTGTGGCTTGGACTGCCTGATGGATGATTCCTTCCTCTTCTGCAGCCAGTTGGAAAAGGCCGGAGTGAAGGTGGTCCACAAACATTACGAGAAGGCCATGCACGGCCAGATAGGGGCGGACGAGAAACAGAGCAAGATGGCAGGACTGATGAGAAGAGAATTCGTTGAGTTTTTGGAGCAGAATCTGTAAGCAGTAGAAGAGGTGTAGATATGTAGATATAGATAGATATTTATAGGTATAGAAAACACTTTGGTACATCAGCAAAGAAGGGTTGCTTTAGTAGTTTAATGGAAGGTTGTAGAAGGCAATGTGAAAAAAAGGTAAATATATTGCCATCTTTTGTTATCAATATTTAAGTTTGCCAGTCATTGTGGTTGAATTATGCCAGTCTAATTGGACACCCGTCTGGAGCATGGCTACTCCCTTGTTTGTGTGCTCTTGCAAAGAGGTCTAGATTATAATTAAGTTTTGAAATTGGACAGATGGAGTCACTTTGAAAACCTTTTGTGTCCTCCCACTTTGGTGCACCCTCAATTTGGTGTTAGTTCGGTGTACCTGTAAGAGGTCTGCCTAGGATACTTCTTTCTATAACTTGTCAACCTTGGCTGGGATTGTTAATATTACGTGTTCCAAAATGGGGACAGATCATTGAACCATATGCAAATATGAAGTTTTGATATCTCTTTGGTCTTTCATCAGTTGTTTCTTTGCAATTTTCCTATTTTCTATTCTAACTTTATCTTTGAAGCCTAGCTAGTTGCCGACAATAATGTATGGGGGGGGGGGGGGGGGTGTGTGTGTCGTTCTTTGTGATTTAATGGGCTTAACAGGTATTAGGAACAAAAAGTGCAAGAAGGTCCCGTCGTCTGCTACATCTCGAAGAGCAGATGGGCGAATTTTTCCCCTTGCCTTAACATTGCCAGTCGCTTAGAATGTAAATTCATTTAAGGGTTTTTGCCGCAAATTAAAACATACTTTTCTGGTTCCCTGTGTGTTGCTCAATATGGGTGCGCCTCTAAGATCATGCAAGCGAATGAGTTTGCTAATGAAAATCCGATGGTAATGTTTAGTCCTATTTCTCTTTTGCTTATCGGTGTAAATCAGTAGTGGTTTGATGCCATCGAAATAGGGGTTTCTTGGCAATAAACAGTCATTTTGAATGTCAGAATAACTTTAAGCGCTCGACTGTCGGCAACTAGTCAAGCATAAAAGCATTGTTCTAAGTAATCCCTTTTTGGAGGGTAGTAGTAGGCATAAATGAAGTTTCCTAGAAATAGAACAAGGGAATTCAATACCCTTTATTTCAGTAATCCTTAATTAAAGGATTTAGTTTCCACTCCAAGGTCAATCTAAGAAATGTAGCAAAATGTAGCAAAGTTTTCAATGGACATCTAGCTAATAACATCTCCTTGGTGAGATGAAACTTGACATTAGCTTTGCGCCTGCTTGTTGATGCACCAAGGTGAGATCTCAGACGGTTGATGTTGGTCGTCGATAAAATCCAATGTCATGTCAAGGTCATTCAAGGCCAGCCAAGTTCAAAAGTGAAAATCTTGCTCAATGGCCAACTCGGCAAAGCAAGAGAGTCAGTATCATACGTTTACATGGCATGATCGTAGGTCAAAGTTTCTTTGAGACCACCGTAAAGGCTAAACTCTCGAAAGGAAGATAATTCAAGATTTCTAAGTTGATTTGAGAGAAGACATCGCTCGAGGGTGCACACCATATTCAGTCCGGGAGGGGAGGGGGGCACTTTTCATTCATGGGCAGTTGAGATCAAACAATGAAACGCTTGCAGAAAGGAGTACACTTGAGGGAGAATTCTTTTGAAATCTTGCGTGGATGAAGTGCTGCTTTTTCACACTTGAGTGTCCAGTATTCACCACTGTTTGAAAAAAGGTCACCTGACGTCACCAGACATTTTAGTTTGGAGAGTTTGTTGGAAATGGTCTGTTGAGTGAGTGTAAAGATGTTTTCTAGTGTAGATATGTCACTCGGAGATGCTGTTTGCAAATGCCTTTCGACCAAGTCAAGGGTAACATGTGATCGACGTTGGTAAACTTCTCAAATTCTTGTGGACTAAGTCTCTCATCAGTGGATGGTTACGTATGTACCTAACTTCACCAGTGATAGAATGTACTTTTTCTGGCGTCAATCAATCTTTGAACAGAAGAAGAAAGCTTAATCACTTTTAGGAGCATTTAGGTTTATTTTTTTCTTTGTTGTATTTACCTTATTAACAATACCGGACAGAAAGTCGACTTTTCAAAAAAAAAAGAAAAAAAAGACAAGACTGACTCACAGTTTTGTGGGCAATGAAAGGGAGTGTTGTACTTTATCCTTTGCCCATCATTGTTTTTCTTTCGGTTTGACCAATTTTTAAAGACAATAATAGCAATAGATGCAGCAATATCATTTTACAATATCGAATAATTCACTAAGCTCACTAAGAACAATATATGAATTATTCACTAAGTGCACGTTATTGTCATGCTCTATTATTGCAAAGCTCGTGGCTTTTTGGTCTCTGTGACACGTAGTGAACACAAATGCATTACAATTGAAGAGTTTTGGAAATTTGGGCATTCCAATATACCTGATAATTGTTATAATTAAAGCCATCTCGAAAGTAAGGCTTTGTTGTAATTGTAGTACTAATGTTTTTTTATGTAAATGAAACATGAATATTTGCCAATTATTGTCATCATTATCTGTAGCAGTACTATTTCATAAAGACGAATTATTCAAATCGATCAACAAATTAAATGTATTTGATAATGTCAGACCCAATTTTACATTTATTATCTCTTGTTTGTTTGCTTGTTTGTAACAGTGCTTTTCATCAATCTCCTAAGGGGTCAAATTCACAGCATATTGTACACATCTCCATCTCCCCACCTCCCCCCTCCCCCCCCTCCCCGCCCCTCCTCCAAGTTCTTAGATACCCGAGATCCTTTTTTAAGACGTGTGGAAGGCACCATATTTTTCGTCACAGTGCCTTAATTCAAACAAAACATAACCAGCCATTTTTGCAGCGATCGCCACGTAAAAAGTTACTTAACTCCCAAAATTTTGACAAAGTATATTTCCCTTTCTGGCAACTGCTTATACTCTCCTTAGTCAAGAGAAGTTTCACAGGATTTGTCCAGAGTGAGTAAGTTTTCTCTTAATTGTCTGGAAAAAGAACAATTGCTTCATAATGGGTGAAAACGTGTCTTCTGGGCCCTTAGAAGCATATAGCATGACTGAGTAAACTCAGGTAGATTCCTGAGCTCGGCAAATGTCAAGTCATTCGGAGATACATTTGTACTCCGGTTATAACCCGACGTTGGTGTATCGCGCAATAAAGACAGCTTTAAAGTTACATTCATGCAGTGGCGGCGCTACGGGGGAGGGGGCATTTACCCCTCCAGATTGTTTCCTTGCCTCCCCAGTTGCCCCTGGTCCCCACCAGAGGCCCTAAGGCGGGCCCCTGTACCCCACCCGCAAAGCCTCGCGCTTCGCGCTCGGTTTCGCCCAGCGCGCGAAAATCTTTGCCCCCCCAACATTTTTCTCTGTCCTCAATTTGTCCCCCCCCCCTAAGTCTGACATTCTGGCGCCGCCACTGCATTCATGGCAACGAGATTGCAGTTTATGACAACTTACGCCAGTCTCTGGATTTATTTCTTGTTTAAGATGTTCCTCGCGGCCGGTTTCCATTCCTGGGAAAATGAGTTACTACAGACGCAGAAGAGCCTTCTACAGTCGAAATTTAATGTTGAGTGATAACCATAAAGAAAAATTTATTGCCGATTTTTTTTTTTTTTAGGTATCTGGCTTCGAAATTAGAGAACGCAAACAAGGAAAATAAAAAAAAGGTTTTATGTAAAGTATTGGATAGACAATAAACAGGCATTGTGTAGATCATTAATCTCTTGATGAAGTACAAACACACCATTCAGTGAATTAAGTGATTTGTTGACCTACATTCCAGTCACAATATCGTTGCCCATCAAGGTACAGCGTATATAACCTTACCGTTCTTCGTGGACAGTGTGTGTGTCTAGCCATATAAAGTTCTTTTATATAGGAAGTATCCGATACCGAACAGTGCCGCAAATCCGGTCGTGATACCATCGACTGTCGAAAGCCCGGAATGTGGTAAATGCATCATTCAGTTGCATCATGAAGAGCGCTGAGGATAAACTCCCCGAGGCCTCCATAACCCAACAGTTATTTTAAATATACTGGCCTTACTAAATTGGTTTGTAAATGTTGAATTACTTTAACAAATTGAATATGAAAGAAGAGATGGTTGATATCATATTTTAAGTCGAGCACCGTATGATGAGGGCTGGATTACCGCACCACACGGTATCATAATAGTGTTACTGTGCCGTCCAAAAGTATTGTAAATGTTCGCGCGTTGACTATCCCAAAAGGAGCGGAGATGGAAAGGACAGGCGAAGATAACTAGCGTCAGCTTTTTTTTTCTCTTCCACTCCATTTCACGCCGCCCTACGATGGTAAATACGAAATACGATGATCGTCCCGTGTTTGAAATATTCAGCCCACAGACAAATACACACACACACACACTCTCACACACATAGATGATATATATATATATGATAAATTAAAGTTTAAATTAATTTACTATACAATGTAAATTCAACATTATATTTGTCAACGTCACCTTCACTCCACACAGTTTACATGAGATAGTAGGCTACTATATCCAGTTGATACAAATTATTTTGACCTTTAAACCTAAGTTAGGGTATGTCTCAGTCCGCGTCAGTTCCGCGATCCCGTCTGATCGCTGATAAAATATTCTCAGTTCACGTGATTGATATGTGACGTAATTTGTATAACATATGGAATGCTTTCGGTAATAGACAAACAATAATAAACACCATTCAATCAATGATAATCGTCAATGGAAGGCCAAATGTCCCGTCCACAAAGTGCATAACATTCATTCCGTATGGCAGGAATCAATATTCTCGAAATAGAAAACAAAAGTGAGGTACCCTTGAAACAACTGCAAATAGCACCATCAGCCTGAAGTTAGTGCATACAACTTTTTACAACACATCTACTGTTCTCTGTTTGTACCCGCTTGTTGCAGCAATTGTTGTTTTTTTTTTTTCTTTTGATTTAGACAGCTGAACTTTTTCAAACAACTGAACTTTAGTTTTTACGTGGCATTTTTCAAATCATAATCACAAAAGTGGAACACTCTCGACTGTCTTTACTTACGACATGTCGATAAAGTTACCTGTTCCAAATTTAAACAGATAAAAATGCAATTTTACAGCAGTTTTATATGCTAACTAGTTTGTATCAGTGCTGTGTGTGACAGTCTTAATTTTCTTTGGGATTACAGTATTGGATGAAGAACATGGATTTCATGTGGCGGAAAAGTTTACCTCAGACAGTCAGACAGTCATGGTGTTAGTATGGCTCTGAATGCTATTGCTACATGGACGATGGGTTTAGGTAAAACTGTCAGGGTTAAAGATATATAGTACTGTTACACCTGGGACATGCATTGATCTTCTCCCTCATGACATGTGCTTTACTAACACAGACTCTCAAAACTGAATGCTTGTCTGTATGACTTCAATAAGATGGGAGTAGGTAAACTAAAGTAAAGGCCTCTAACATCGAGAAAATGATTAGATGGATGGAGGAATGAACGTACCTTAGGCATATTATCAGTGTAGTAGGCTGGGGAGACGACATAACAGTGAGTCCATGTGTAGCATTGACAGAATGAGTAGTATGAGAGACAGGAAGCGACAAGGTCAGTGGTATTGAGGGCAGTGCAACAAGTCACAGGAATGATCAATGCAAGAGTAAAGTTAGCAGTACAGATATGAGAGACAGGTAAGGCGGGCCTCGTAAATGACCACACCAGAAGATATTTGCTATATTTAAGTAATTAGGCCTACATGGCATTTGAACGATGGGGACTAGAAGTTATTTAGTCAGAATGAAGGACAGTATTAACAGGCCCATGTAATTACCGAAGGACACAGGATAAAGTGGAGTGCAGTAAGTTGTGGGATGAGAGGGTGGCCGGTGAGCCTAAGCCTTGAGGTTTGGATATAATTTCGTAGTTATTACCCTCTTATTATTCTTTTACGCCTACAAAACAAAAACCTCCACCATACTGAGATCAGGGGTTTGTTGAAGGAGGGGGGAGGGATCAGTTTTACTTACGTGCGGTTATGTTTGAGAGCAATTGTGTATTGGCAGTTTGTAGTTGTTTCAGGTAAACGCAGCTGAAACTGACGTACACCATAATAATGAGAATCGAGGACGTTATCTTGGTCTGTTGCCATTTATTTTCATTTAATTTTTAAAAAAAAATGTATACGGTGAAGCAAACAACATGTACAGATGCAATATTTGCACTGCAAAAATCACGCTATGATAAAATGTGTGTGATTTACACGCGGTATATGACGTCATTTTCCTTATTTCCGTTTCGGTAATTTCCGGATTGGGTGTGCCCCCCCCCCCCCCTTGAAAAATATGTACTTTCACACATGGACTCTTAAAGTTAATCCTCCCAAGGAACATTCTGGATAATTTTTAGAGCAATATGCTGGTCATCTTAACTGGGATCATTTTTTTTTTGGGGGGGGGGGGAGAAAGCTAAAAAAAAGAGGTGCTACCATTACCCTAGGAAAGGGGTAGTACTGGGAACACCACATCTCATGAAACGAAGAAAGAACTGGATAACAAGAAGATAAAAAAGACCATAATTATTTATTACTTACTTCATTATAACCAGCCTTTTTGCAATGTGAACTAACCAACTAGCCTCAAGTTTAAGTGAAATTGTGAGATTATTGATAAAAACGACTTGCCGTGCGTACCGTACGAAAATTGCTGACTGTGCGAAATCCTGGGGGGGGGGGGGGAGGAGGTATGGACGTCTTGTAGTGAATTGTATAATTCTGACGGCTACCATTTACGTAGCATATAACGCTGTCACAGGTGATCAAAAAGTCTGCGACATATATTCGTAAACCTAGTCCTCTTAGAACTTTTTTGATGTGCTAAATCATGTCTCGAGATAAACTTTTTTGCACGATAGAACATGACCTGATATCCAGAGACACCATAATGGTTATGGTGTGTCCTCTCGAGAAGGCATAAACATGTATGATATCATGTGAGGACTGACTGATTTGTAGTATGAAATGTTAAAATGATTCATTGTAAAAGGAGTGTGTGTGTGTGTGTGTGCGCGCGCGCTTGTGCCTGTGCGTGTCGGGGAGGGTATTCGAATGATCAACATATTGCCACGTATCACAAGGGTTCATACACAAAGTCTCACAAAGGCTCATACACTGCACCGAAGGTTAGTTTTTCTTCACACTTTACCTCCCGTGATTATACATACCGCTTTATATGAAAGAGGGTTACTTTTATTGCAATACACTGTGAAGAGTTAATGCGGATTAAAATGATTGCGTGTTTACGCAAAAAAAATATTGGATTATTTTAATATTAAGTTTTTTTAAGACGTGCACGCGAGATTGCTCCTGAACTCAGTAAAAGAAAATGACGGCAAATATTTCGAAACCAACGGAAACGGCGTAAAGCGGTACAAAACAGAATTCATATTTGAAAACGAACGGGTTTGAAAATCTTATTGTGAGAATTAGACAGATTCTTTGTTAATCAAAAAACAAGCACTGCTAAAGTCGTATATGGCCCCTTCGTTTAGAGAAACGAAACTACAAACTGACCATCTCATAACGGCGTCAGCAATCGCTGTTCCGACCTCCTGAATATTCATTACTAGCGTATATGCTTCCCATTGGCTTGTTCATAAAGGCGCACTGTGAAGTTGAACGAAACTGTCAAACGCTATCGTATTTTACACTTTTTTGTGGTTATGTTATAAAAATTTAACATCAATTGGAGGAATTTATCCTCTGGAAACTTATTTATTTCCCAAATTTTCTTCAGAACAGTTACAAGACAAAGGTCTAACAACCTTTTAGACATAAAATTTGTGACGTTTTTACTTTTTGCGTAATCACGACGAGGGAACGTCTCTACCTCATCTTTTGATCGAGCTTCTCCCCCATGCATGGGGCGGATAAGTGATTGTAGGTCACACGTTTACCATGCACTGCATGAAAAGCAAACAGACTCGCTCTTGTCATACCGGTTTTCTAATTGCATACAAATGAAATTCCGTAAATTTAATCGGTCTTGATGATGTTTATTACGCTGGGCGAAATTTCAGAAACAGAATTATTTACCATCTGATAGTATTATCGTAAATACATTTGGAATAAAATGTTCAGAATCGTATTCTCTGCCTTGGTTCTATTGTCACGTGCAACGATATACTGTACAAAGAAAAACAGAAATAACGATAAATAAACAGAAAATGAAATGTAATTGGACGAGCTAGGAACCTGTGGACAATGGACTATATATACTACGTGATCAATGGACCGACCTCGCATTGACTTCACGTAACAACCTCAACAAGGGCGCCCTCCTTAAGATAAACAAACGGAACAGAATATATGGTTAGGCTATGCGCGTACAGATCGAATCGCAGAGGCGCAACGAACGGTTTTTCAACATGGAGTCGATCAGCATAGGGTCCCTATATAGAGACCCTAAGTCAGCAGACTGCAGTTTGCCCTCTAGAAGGGCACTTCACTGTATCACTTTGACGTCACGTCACTTTGACGTGCAAGGGGGGGGGGGGGGGCGTCTATTCACTCGATCTGCAGGGGAACGGACACGGGTACTAACTTAATCACGAATTTACTGAGCACGTTAGCTCCCTATACTGGTTAACTCAAGCCAAGATCTGATACTATTATTTGCTCTTGATATTATTACTATTATTATTATTTGTTCACCGTTAGTATCACCGTTAGTATCACTGAGAAAAAAAAAAGATAAAGAACAGTCTCCTTAAAGTCGACTCTGTTTAATCTTTCCAGAGGAAGTGAGCAATCAACAAGAGCTACAAGCTATGACGTCAGTACACGACCTCTGAAACTAATTAAAAATTATGGAAATGCGAATCACATAGCTCGGATTTGATACCCATAGACATTGCAAACGAGTTCACACATATAGTTACAAAGAGGAACGATAATCCACGATAAATGATGGAAGTATAGCGATGAAAATATCGAAACAAGGCAATCTTTGAAAAGTTGAATAAAAATGGACGGTGGAGAAAAAACCTATAGAAGCGTAGCGATGGTCAGGCACAATAGACCATTGCTTATACTATTGTTCATAATATCTAGTGTTAATTTTTTTTAAAAACCGACATAGTAAAAGTATTTGTAAAATAGTAATTAAACATTGAAAACAAAATCATTCATCTAGTGTGAAATCAATCCTTAGACTATTTGCAAAAGCGTGTTTGGTGTTATTATATCTACAAACATTTCATAAAAAAATTAAAATATTTGCAATGCGTTTAAATAAAACAGTATCATAAGCCACTATAATTTTCTCTGTATGCTAAAATTTCTCTATATTCTCTCTAAATTTTCTCTGTATGCAAACAAAAAAAAAAAAGAAAATCAAAGGGTAGTTAAATTTCAAGTAGTGTTCCGTTCTAGTATAACTTACTTGGGAACAACTTTACTTGCCATATTTGTATAAGTTATTCTACCATTTAATTGCAAAGTCCACACGTGTTACCACAACTTACAATACTCGTGATAGTTACGCCGTTAGTGGAACGTAAATCTACTTCACCTTCGAGCAAATTTCTCTAAAATCCACCGTGTGAAGGGTCCCGGTGAAAAACCCATGGAGGAACACCGGAGAAATTACCCTTGACTTTGTTATCACCCCTGGTATCATGCATGTTCCTTTACAACCTTTTAGACTGTAGTTTTTCATCACTATTACCTCTGCGTTCCCGGATGTAGTAGCTCTGGGCCTACATGGATAACTACTCACAAATATTTTTTGTTACACTATGTTTAAATTGCGCAATTATGAATACTAATATAAGAGGAAAGAATTCTTTTATACAGCCCCCTCCCCCCTCTCCTCAGTGTCGTTGGATCAGTGGTCGCCAACCAACAGCGCAGATTAAAGGACGGTGGATAGAAGTCGAGGGTCTTATTTTCCGGCAAAAACCAGATCGACCTGACACAGTTCCACGAGTATGAAATTAAAAGAGGAAGGGGGGGGGGGGTAATTTTCAGTTTCCCAGGTAAATATATTTGAATACTTTCCTCTTTTTCTTTGATTTGAGTCTCATTTTATCATTCTTTGATTTTCTCTTATTTTAGTCTCTCATCTCGCTGCCCCCATCATCCTTTCTTCTTTCTGTCCTTTCTCTTATTCTCAGTTCAGTTTTTTTTTTCTCCAATGGTACAAACCACTTTGTCACTTTGTCCTCTCTCAGTCCATATTATCTGAGCTTACAGTACCATCCTTCGGTCCTAGGGCATATATGGTACGATTTACCACGACGGAGAAACCGTTTTCTCTCTCTCTCTCTCTCTTTTGAATTGGTTTAGATTCTCTTAGAGAACCTTCCACAGTTTGTCAGGGTATCATATCCATTTAATCGATTGTCCTGATTTCTGTACCGTTTCAAACTTGGCAGCTAATGGTCCAGCTTGATCTTGTGGTACAAATATGTTACCAAGCGGACCACTTTGTCCTTCATCAGCGTTATCGTCATAGACATCATCGCCATCCCGAGCAAAGTGAAAAACGTACAGAACATGAAGGCGTCGTGGGTGTAGAGCTCAGTTGGGACGAGATCCCCGAACCCGATCGTTGTGACCGTGATGATGGTGAAGTAAACAGCCTCGCCAAACGTCCAGTGTTCTATGTGTGACATCAGAGCCGACACCCCGCATATATAAGAAGCGAGGATCACCAGAATGACGAAGATAGGGACGTCCTCTTCCTGACAAGTGCCATCCTTGGTGCAGATACCTTTGTTATGGTGGTGGTGGTGGTGCTCCGGTTGTCGATGATGGTGGCCATTCCCCTGGTCGTCGTGCGATAGGCCCATTCCGTGAGGGTCGTGTTTCATGCCGTGTTTCGTACCCATTTGGTTGCCGGATGGAGAGGTAGTTTCGTGCATCCTGAAATTGTCCTCCGGGGGTGAGGATCGACTGCATTCTACCTTGATTCGCCGGGTACATTTGTTGATGCCCAACTTCTTACAGAGCCATAGTACCAGACGAGCTAACAGATCGCCGATGTCGGCCAGACACAGCAACGTGAGAGGGATACCAAACATAGCATAGATGATACAAAAAGTCCTACCGGCGGTGGTCGTCGGTACGATGTCACCGTAACCTGTCGAGAGATGACAAAAGAAAGAAAAAAAAATCACGAAAAACGTGAAAATGGCTCACTAAATGGGTCTTTAAAATACTATATACAAAAAATCATATTAGACTCATGTTTCCCCCGTACCTGTACTCATACACTGGACCAGAATTTGATTATAGTTCAGTGGAAAGTACACCTAAAATGTAAAAGTTTTTCCATTGAGCAATAACGAAACATTTAACGTAACGTAGCATACCATTCAATAAATGATTTAGCGTTAAGATACAGCTATGAAAGTGATATACGGTTTTTCAGAAGTTTCATCTTGAAGATTATACATTAATGTGAATTATTTTAAAAGGACTATCATTGGTTGCATCAGGACAAAGAGGACCAAGGTTTGACATTTCAGAGATAAATTGTTACATTTTGCTTTTGATATTTTGCTAGCCTGTATTGCAAAGAACTTGAATTCATTGGAAAATGGTAGACCATTAACATCCGGTACTCTGATTCTTTACCAATTAGTGAGTTGACTATTTTTGTATTCTTATGACTACTAATTACCATAGGTTCCATCGAATCTATTGCATGTGAAAAGGACACATCGGGAATTCGCTGTTTTGGGTTTTGCTCAAATCCAGAGATCGAAACTGTTAAGTTTTGAAATTGCACGTTGCAGTCACTGCACAAAATCGGTCACAAAGAGATACTTACTTTTATTTATTATTATTATTATCATTATTATTGCAGTAATATATTCTGATGAGGAGGTCGATGCTCTTGCTCCAATGACCTGTAATGTGTGTATGTACTTGCCATGAAATCGATATATATATTATCATCTCAAAAAATTTTACATTCGTGAGCTCTCAAAAATATTGCTAAAATGAATTACGATTCGTCATCACAATCTATTCATATGTATAATCTCATAATTGGGGGGGGGGGGAATTTCATTTGAAATAGCTTGCGTGTCGATTCAAGTCACTGACGTCACACATCCCCCCCCCCCCCCATGTAAATTGAATAATGTGAAGCACTTACAATAACCGACAGATGACTTTTGAGTCTCTGTACCATGTTAAGTTCAATTTTTGGATCTGGTTTACACAACTCTCAATAGTCTCAATACGTGCAGAATTCCTTTCAAAGGATTCAAACTAAATATACTAAAATTAAAGCGGCACTTTCATAGAAGTAATATTCATATTTTTATTTCACATTCAATAATTCGTTATTCAAAGTCTTGTGACGATCAATTATTACAAAAACGATTGTAACCTTGTAATGTTTATGTGTATATGTGAAGAACATGAACCCTTAAACGGTTTGAAGTCATATGATCTGGCTTTTCGATCTTTCGAGTCATGTTCAAGGAGGATTATTTTTACGCCTAGGGGGGGTGGGAGTGGTGTTAGGGTAGGATTGATAATGTAAGTCTTCGCGACAAATATCTAACATCTATCTAGTTATTAGGAACAACGAGGAAGGCTTAATCTTAACCACATTCAAATATAAAAATCAATGACATATTTACATGCACCCGTATACAAACAGTCTATAAGAACAGTGAGGGACCTCTGAACAGTCATCACAGACAAGGGGGGGTCCCTCTTGACCAACTCAAATGGAAATCCTTTTCAGCTTTGCACCAACTTATAACTGCCCCTTTACCTTTTGGATAGTACAGTTTAATCCGCTAACAATGAAAGGCTACTATTGAATCCCACACTATTTTGAAGTATTGAGGAAAATGCTCAAACAGCGGTGTATTTAGGCCTAGTGTGAGACAAAAGGTTAAAGCAAGTTAAAGTCACTGAGTTAACAGTCACCAGTCACTGAGTTAACCGACAACAGTCACTGAGTTAACATTAATGCATGTCATTGATACATGTTAGTGAACCCTGTGACTTGGGTGCTCAGAAGTATAGGAGCTAAAGATATCGTCGGGTAATCGGGCCGAACATAGTCGGGCTGAACCAGTCGGGTAGACTTAAACTTACATTTCTTCTTCTTCGAATTTCCATACTCATAATATGGAGATTTTTAACTAATGCAGACCTATTGTCTGGTACATGACAGAGAGACAATGCCCTATGAGATGTTAGTTTAGTGTGTGAATGAATCGAAAAGTTTAATTGAGGAATGTTATCAATATGTTACATTACATCAATGAGTCTCCGCAGATAATAATGCATTATGCCACTTGTCAGAAAACTATGCATTTTAACTGAGCGGTACATGAGAATGCAGCCTGCTCTGCTGATACATGTAAGTGAGAATTGAAGTTAATTTGTCTTGCCAATCGTCTTAGCATGTTCGTTTCTGTGAGATCACTGGACGAGACACGACGTTGTAATGCTCCAATTCTACCTAATTAAAATACTTTGATGATGTGTAATGATGTTTAATTAAAGCAAACATTCACTACAAGGGCGAAAGACAGTCCTGCGTTTATTCAAGTCTAAGTTGTGATTCAGCCTTCTGAATCAATCCAGAAAATTGATCAGGCGTAACAAAGACTACCCGAACCCTAAACGCCAGTCACCCACCCTTCCACTAAATGGTCTCTCACGAAACAGATTGCTCTGATTGGCAAAGACATTCACTATAATAGATGATTGAGAACGGATAATAAGACATGTGAAAGATTTAAAAAAAAATACCAACAGTTCCCTTTCTCATAAAAGACGGGGGTGGTGACATTTGTCAAACTTGAACCCACAGCGTTGGGAAAATAATTATAAAGTCGATTTTTGCAAACTTCTTTCTGCAAAATTGAGTATATGGTTTCCACCACTGTTCTCGAGCGGAGATTTGCCATAAGAGATGAATCATTTGGATCGAACGCAGTCCACGTCCCCCCTCCTCGCCCACCACATTCTTTACATACACACACATGCACGCACGCACCCATTCACACACACACACACAGTCACAATCCCATCTGCTTGTGCTCACTAAAAGGTAGTACAAGTATATTCAAGGGGATGATTAAAAATGACCTCCTTCCAAAATACACCTTACTTCTCTGATATTCGTTAGTTGAAAAGGGTATAGTCTGTTTGAGTGTATGTTTCTTGAACTTACAATGGAGCTACCTGAAAGATAACAATAGAGATTATGAGTTCTAAAGGTCGTTCTCAGTTGCTATTTTTTCTTTTCCTTTTTGCATACCTCAGTCAAGTATCAAACGAATAAGAAAACAAAACAAAGAAATTTGTTGGTAAATCACCTTGCATAATCTCTCTTCAAGGGCTTAGTGCGTTACTTGTCCTTGTATTGTACAGTAATCGGACGTAATAATGTTTCGAAGAGCATAAAAGCGACTTTGTCGTGGACTGTATTTACCGTTTCCACCCAATGGGCAGACTACCCAGCACTAGTAAGTCACCTTATAAAGACTTTCGTTAACTTGAAAGACGCATATGTAGGCCTACGTGTATAGGTTAAGAAGTGGGACCAAATACTACTTTGCTGCTCCTGTTTTGGTACTTATAACTGTGTCTGCTGGTAAGCGTGCGATTATTTTCACCTTTTTGTTTCATTAAGCATGGCAAGAACAGCGCATTCTTCGTAACTACACATACTGTACATGTAAGCTAACGTGTAGGCGGCTACATCAAGCTTATTTGGGCACGACGGATTTCGTTGTGTTGAGACTACAAGGTACCAAGTAGTTGTATAAAACTTGTATAAATGACCGTTCACCGAGATCAGAATATGCCACATGTCCTTTGCATAGATCATTACGCACATGTGCACATGTTATTACAATGATGTCGCTATTCGTTATTTATATTCGTTCATATTCTTTCAGTATCTGCCAATTTTATTGTTATTAATATATATATATTATTACATTCTTGATGTATGATCAAGAATACTGAGCAAATAATAACTGAGCAAATAATAACAGTTTGAGCCAAAAATATCTACCCACGAGGAGTGAGTGGATCCATCATGGTGATGTGTGACTGATTCACTGTGTGCAGTCATCTTTATTTCGTGTGGTCTAGATCACGTGACATACGAGACCATCTGCAAGTCTTACTACTTCTGTCGACCCTGGAATGTACGACTGAAAGCGTTTTTGCCGGATGAAACACACGAACCTCACAAAATTGTGATCCATCAAACTCAAAACTCAAAACATTGATGATCAATTCCATTCGACCAATTTTTAGGCCATAACTTGACTTTTTAGGCCATTTTTAACATAAGTGTATAATTGCACCACCTCTGACATAAATATCTTTCTAATTTGTTTTCAAAATTTCATGTTTGCTTCATTTTCATTATTAGACTGGTAGAGCCAAACTCAGCGGAATTTCAGCAAATATGGACACATGGCTAGCGATACCAGTAATTATTGCGGTAATGTGCGTCAAATATGTCTGGGACATTCCCACGGAGGACGCGTTCCCCTACAAGATCATATATAGATGTGTGTATCTATACGGTGTTATCTCTTACACTGCGGTTAGTATAGCATTACAGGATACTTATCGTGAAAGGAAAATTTGATTTTTGCAATACTTCCGGCACTGTGACTTTCCTATGTCTTGAAAGTTATGCCTTCGAAATTTTAAGACCAAATTCCAACACATTACCCCTCATCCCCCCCCCCCCCCAAAAAAAAAGAGGAAAAAGAAACATTTTACCTATATTCAGACCACTCTATCCAAATTACATTTTTAAATGAAGTACTACCACACAAGTCTCAAAATGTCCCTTTACATTCACGGTAGATCCTAGCGTTATAGTTTTCGAATACTTTGTTGTAGAGCAAGCTCGATATGCTGTGTAAAACTAAACCGGCATTCTTGTTACGTCGGTATGAACTGAGCACATTGTGTGTATTTTGTTAGGACTATACAGTAATGTGCTAAAATCATGTCTCGAGAAGACCTGTTCTACCTGATAGAAAATGACGTAATATCCAGATATACCATAATAGTTAGGGTATGTTCCTCTCGAGACGACATAAACATGTATGATATCATGTGAGTATTGGCCGGCGGGCTACCACTTCCGGTGAATACGGAAGAGCAACTAAGAGCGTCATAGTTTCTCTCAGAAAAAGATTGCTTATATAAAGGGGGATTCGGGACCCCTTTGCACGTCGTGCTTCGGGGAAAGGGGGGGGTCCGGACCTCTTCGACCCCCACCCTGTATCCGCCCTTGGTATGAGAAAAATGCGCATCTCAGCATCAGAAGCAAAGAAAAGAAATTTTCGTGGATGATTGAACTTTGGCAGGCATGTTCGAACGCCATAGGTGTCTAGAAATCGAGAACGCCGTAAACATGCGTGGATTGACTGAGTCGGTAAAGACTGACAATCGTCGGATCTGATAAAGCAAAGTTAAATTTGACTAAACTGTCGTCCATTGTAAATAGTGCTTTAATAGAATACTTTGACATGTTAAACATGATATGCAGCTCGGTGAATGTTATGCACAGTTTCCCTGAATGGAACAATACAAAATTAAGTGACATGGACCATAAGATTTTCATGTGCGTGTATGTGACATATCGGTTTTTAAATATTATGCAAAACTACAATCCATTTTGCTTAACGTCACCCTGAGACTCCCCCTCCCCCAGGGGTGTCGTCTGATTTAAGATACGTTCTTTTTTTCTTTTTCTCACTCAGGCCCGAATCATGAGTTTTTTTAACGGAAAGAGTTTCGCTGCAAATTACAGAACGTTTCTGACGGCATTAATACCAAGGCCGAGGGAATCCAAAAAGGTTTCCGATGTCTCGGCAAAGACCACAGAGTTTGATGGAGTGGAAGTTCGCGTGTTCCAAAATATGCACAAGGCCCAAGATGGCGGACGACCAGCGTTTGTATTTATCCACGGGGGTGGGTACGTGTTAGAAACGCCAGGTAGGTAACCACACAATGTGCTTCCCCCCTTAATGACAAACAAGGGCAGTACTAATCTATTATCAAGCTGGTGCCAAAGGCACTTTTCGCTGTACAATGTCATAAAAGAAATATTTCATTGACCACAATGGAGGGGGGTCTCAATTTTTTTGAGATTTTTTTCATGCAGGCACTTCAGATCCAACAGTCAATCATCTTATTCATAACTCAGGATATTGTGCTGATTGAAGAAAGACTGCTCTGGTCAAGAAAAGATTTCTACTTCCTCAAGATTACAAAATGTTATGTAACACAAACATATCCCTGGTTTTTCTTTGACATTAAACAAGTTCATATTTAACTTGGAAATTTGACACCAGTGATAGATTTGATTTATTGTAGATTGAGACGAAATTGTTATGAAAATAAAGAGTACAACTGTTAAAACAATGTTCCTTTTTTAAGGAGATATGCAAAGAATGTTCAATTATTATGGCTGGTATGGTATCGCAAATTGCCCATACACACCACTGTAACATTTGTTAAAAGGGAAATAGGGCGTTTAAATGCACTAGAGTGGTATACAAAGAAAAGAGCTTTAATCATTGTCTACCCATGCAGACTTATCAATAAACATCTGAAAAAGCTTCATCTCCTCAAACCATTATGCAAAAAATGAGTAACGGAAGATGCATCCTTTGAATTTTTTTAAGTTTGGACAACAAAGAATTGAATTTTTATCTTTGAGAAACATATTTCTTGAAAATACTGCCACCTATAATCTATCATTCTGTACCCACAAATGTTGGTTTACAAACTTTTTCTGTTAAAGCTGGGATATGAGTAGAAAATTTGTCATGCTTTGCCTCTTTCATGAAAGTCAAATATGTTATAGCCACTACAGGAAAAAAGATATTGTTTAAGTCCCATTTTTGCATACATAAATATTCATATGGGTCATTCCATAAATAAGGGGTCCAATGTATGACATTGTGGGCAAAAATTGGATAAGGGAACTTAGGTAAAAAAGTGATATGCTAACTGAAAGATAATATTCCTCAGTAAATACACTGAAACTAAAGCATAATTGCATCTTGAAAATAAAAAAAAAATTTATGTTTTTTATGGCATTTTGTTTCAAATGGGACACCAAAGCCCATTTTTAGAATTTTATGCCATATATCATACAGTTTATGGGATACATGCCCATCTAAGCTAATATTTTGTACCTTCCCATTCACACATTTCAACCAGTTGCAAAAATTAGGTGTACTTGGGACATTGCAATTTTTACAGTCTTGTGTTAAATGGGACACCATTTTGGTGTCCCCAGGTAAAATATTTATATTGTGACACCAAGACTTTCCAAAAATTATTATGTTTAAACTATTCACTCTTTTCCAAATCCAGACACATAATAGGTGTTGAAAAGGTTAAGTGTAGCAACACAATTTCATTTGCTACTTTTTTTTCAGTGGGCGTAATACACAACATGTTACAATGTAAACAATAAAAAGGGGACACCAAAATTTTGGTTTACATTTACACGTGAAACACATGAAGTCTGCTCCAATGTACTTGCTCAGCTAAGCATTTTACCAGTCAGTCTTATATAGGAAAATGGCAAAATTATCCTACATTATAATAATGCAGAACATTAACACAGGCATAATAAAGCTTTTCATTTACTTCAAAAGAAAAAACAGTGCCGTTTGACTTTTTTTTAATGTCACGGCTTTGGGGTCCCGTTTACACGTGAAACATGACAGTCTATTGTGACATGACATAAAGTCCGAATGAAAGAAGTAAAAATGTTTTGTTGTATATTGTTTGAAATTTACCAACAGATAGATGTATCTGAAGTAATATTGGTTAAGTTAACTGTAAATCTTCTTACAAAATCTGTTGTAAGAAAATGTCACAATGTAAATGGGACACCAAACACCATCGGTACCATTATTTATGGAATGACCCATATCCATTCCCATTTGTCTGTTTGATTTTAAGTGAAAGTGATTGACGGCTCCGCTCTCTTGGCGAATCTGAATTTAATAGGGCCGACAAAATGTTGAGAAAATGTTCATATCTAAATATCTGGAAGAATATTACATAGTTCTGCCTCAGATTTTGTAATAGGTGATATTTTCCCCCACTCTCTCTCTTCCCTGAAACAGTGACGAAGAACAAAGATATATGGACAGGCGATTGCCAGTACAACTCATATTCCAGTGTTAAACAAGCGCCTTGTTTCCCTTCCAAGGGCAAGACTTAGAGTCCTCCACTTTAAGTCAGAATAGTTCAATTAGTTCAACCACTTACTTCTTTTTTTCAATTTACTTGAAAAGCATCCAACCGTAAAATTATTTCATAGAATTTTCTTTCACATAATTTACAAAACTTCCGAGTAACCATGAACTTTGCCACAGGCTTACGGTCAAAGCTTGTCACTCTCGTGTTTTTCACTGGAAATAAAGGTATCTCTCAGACAAAGGCAACATACCACTTTAACCGTCAGCGCTTGATTACGGCAGGAACAATGGATACTTTACGATAATTCTCATTCATGTAATTTCATTGTTTTTTTAAAAGTCCCCCACTTCAGACATACTTTCAAAATCCTCATACCTTTTCAAGCTCATGTCCTCTGTAAGATGTTTACCATGATGAACAACATATTACATGGGCATGATACCTGACATTAACCCACTAATTAAAGACAAAACGAAGAATGAGGGGGGCAGGCGGTGTAATGAATAGTATCACGAACTAAATATCTGCATTGTTTTATGTATTCTTGTCGTTATGGTGTTTTTTTTCTATTTGTATGCATTTTTCAGATGTTTATGAGAACTTCCTCCGACTGATCTGTAAAGAGCTTGACTACTGCATTGTTTCTATACAGTAAGTCCACCATAGAAATATGTAAATCCTTTACCTGTGAGTTAGTTTCATAGACGAAGTATACGGTATTAATTTACTCCACGGATAGTGCTGTGGGTTTTTTCCTATATTTCTCTGCTTTGAATTGAATTTGATTTCTTTGTAACTTCATTTTATTTAGTTCTCTGTTTTTTTTTTTGTGCTCAGTAAATAATTGGGTTAAATATTCTTTACTTCAAATTGCTATAACTGGCAAAAAAACAAAACAAAAGGTGATCCATGATTGCAACATCTCAGAAAAAAATTATAAATAACATCACTCTCATTGTAACAGGTTCTGCTGTTGTGAATCTTGTTTGTGAAGGCGCATACAAACACAAACTGACACAAAATGAGAAATAGAATGAAAAATCAGATATTTTGATCCCAATTATAGTCTAAGTAAGTAAAACTTTATTAAAGTAACAAAAAAACAACATAGACAGAATAAACAAAAAATATGAAAATATTTTATGTACAAGTTATGGGGTAAAATGTGAAAAACAAAATAAAAATCGACTGAGTAAGTCATAGTACGTCATTGCATGGCGAGCCTACCAGTGCCATCTTTTTATTGTTCTTCATGAATAATGTCACCGCTATGGTGGATGGAATTGCCCCATGCAGATTACAGAGTGGACTGTTCAGCCTAGGGAGGGGGAGGGGGAGTAAGTCCCTCCAGTGAAAAAGTGAAGGGATATGGTGTAACTCTTGTAGGTGCTGGAAGAATAAATGACAGAAGATGCATAATTCAGATTGCAGGCCCTGAAATCACTATTTCGAGGCTGGGTAAATACTTTTTTGTAACACTCGGTAAATGCCCTTTCCGGTCGTCTGGGAGACTTGTAAACTCCAAACTTTTCTCACACGCTCTGCACCAACAAATGGTGCGGCGCTCCGCTTAGACAATCCTGTCGGCACACATTAGCCCCGCCCCTCCCACCGCACACACATTATTTTATCGTTCCATCGTTCTTGCTGTTTAGCAGGTACGGAGGATTGATTCGACAAGTTTCCGATACTCATGAATCACCTTTTCTCTTTCCTTTATGATGATACCACAAAAGCTATTCCATTCAGTTTAAGTAACATTAAAACACCAAATAGGACACACAACACCTCCAAACACCACAAAAGTAAAAATAATATCTATATACTCAGAACTCACATTAAAATTCAACAAATTAGGAAGGCAATGTAATCACGAGTTTACTTTCTTACTAAAACATCAGTGAGACTACGTCATGGCAAGTTGTCCTTCGATAAAATACCCTAAAAGATGTTTAGATGAATTCACAAGTATAACTGCACAACCCCCCCCCCCCATTTTTTTTTCATTATAAGATGAAAACGTTTCGCAGCACGATAACAAATTAACAATACAGTGGCCTAGAAACATTCACCAACAACAACTATTTACAATAGATTACATCTGGCGAAGATATGTATTTTCATTACCATCAATTATTAATCCTACCATGGCGATGCCATCTGCAAAATTGACGAGCGAGGGGAATGCCCCAGAGAATCTTTCATCAAGAGTATACGGTAAAAATTAAAGTAAATAGTGCTAAAACTGTACCCTTCGGGGGCTGCTGTATTTGAACTGATTACATGAGAAAGACAAGAAAGTTAATTTGGGAAAAAGATCGTTACTTAGTGAGTAAGGCTGTCGGGAACTTTCATACCGACATTTTTTTCACCAAAGTATGAGATTTAATAAAAGCAAGGGGGAAATTTAAAACATGCCACGAGCATGGTTAGCTCGGATGATTATGTTTTAAATGAAAATGCAACTGTTTCAGTAGTACAAAAACGGCGCCTTTACAACGAGAACGATTAGGTGGGCAACCTGTATCAAAACATGATTTTGTTCTAAACACATGCTCTCACAAACTTACAAAGGTATACTTGCGTCTGGCAGTAACAAATGAGTAAAGCTTTGAACTCAATACATACCATCAATGCACGAGAAACGTCAATAAAACTTTCAAATTCACTTTCAAATTCACTTTTACTTTCAAATTCTTTTATTTGTTCTTTTCTTAATATTTCGTCTTTACAGTTATACTTTGGCCCCCGAAGGTAAATTTCCGAAAGCTTATGACGACTGTCTGACGGCCTGCTATTGGTTCATTCGAAACAGTCAATCGTTTTCTGTAGATCCAGAGCGGATCGTCATCTCTGGAGACAGTATGGGCGGTCAGATCGCGGCGTCGGTGGTCCAGACGCTCTGCAAAGATCACTCGATTCCAAAACCAAAGGGCCAAGTTCTTCTTTATCCCTGTTTGCAGTTTCTGGACATGAGGACACCCTCCTATCAACGGACGAGATGGCTTCACGGTGAGAGGTGGGGAATTCTAAACCACATCACCGTGTCGCTGTTTCTTTCGTTTTATCTCTTCGGGGAGGAAAACAGTCGTTTCGTTGAGGCCGTGTCTGGCAACAGGCATGTATCCAGTGAGTATAGATCGTCCGAAGATATGAAACGACTGGACCACGAGTTTATCCCCCAGCGATTAAAATTTCAAAGTTACCTCCCGCGGTCAGAAGTCAATGACGACGAAGACAACGACGATGCATTATGGGAAGAAACTAAAAATATGCTAATTGATTACAGACTTTCTCCAATCATGGGTCAGTTAGAAGGTCTACCGATAAGCTACGTCGTCACGTGTGGTGTAGACGTGTTCAGAGATGACGCCATCTTGTACTGTCGAAATCTAAAGGAGGCTAACGTGTCGGTCATACACAAACATTACGAATCATCATTCCACGGAGTCATCACTTTCCCAAGAAGTATTATTCCAGCCGCTGGTGATATGATGGATGACCTTTTATCATTTTTAAGGGAAAAAATTTAAACTCTCTCGTGACAGCTTAAAAAAAACATTACGTGTACTACGGTCATGCGCTTCTTAGTTCATGTCAAGCAGGGTAATTTTCTGTACTATGCATATGTGGCAGTACGTGTATCATCATTTTTTTTTTCTCTCGGGTGCATCACTCCTGGATTCTAACGATGGAAGCCTTCTTTTCAAGAAAAAAGACAGACAGAAATTCAATTACTCGTTGTTCGAGAATTATTTGTTCACCCAAACTTTCAAAACTTCAAATGTTGTATATTCCGTATTTCAACGTAGTTGTGAGACTGAAGTTTTAGACAATGATTAATTCGGATGTCTGAAAAAGTGCCATTTTCCGAACTCTCAGAGGCGATTGTATATACACATTTTTTTTCTGTACGCTACCCTCCAACCGATGGTGGCTTTCAGATTAAATAGTGTCCTTACTGCTAGCCATCATCCACTGCTAGAATTTCCCGCTCTCACCCCCCCCCCCTCCCTCCACCTCCAAAGTGAAAATCTGATTTACCCTGCGCCAATGCAGTAAACTTTCTTCGGAATCATAAGAATGCTTTCGAACATGCCAAAGTTCAATCATCCACGAAAATATCTTTTCACTTCTTTGCTTCTGATGCTGAGATTTATATGTGTATTTTTCTCATACCAAGGGCGGATACAGGGTAGGGGTCGAAGAGGTCGGGACCCCCCTTCCCCGAAGCACGACGTGCAATGGGGTCCCGAATGTCCCTTTTTTATGAGCAATCTTTTTCTGAGAGAAACTATGACGCTCTTAGTTGCTCTTCCGGATTCACCGGAAGTGGTAGCCGGCCAGTCAATACTCACATGATATCATACATGTGTATGCTGTCTCGAGGAACATACCCTAACCATTATGGTATATCTGGATGTCACGTCATGTTCTATCATGCAGAAAAGGTCTTCTCGAGACATGATTTTAGCACATAACGTGTATTTTGTGAGGACTAGGGGTGAGCCCACTGAAATGGCGTAATAATCCGAAACTTATACAAAACTGCTGCAGGTTTTTGCTTAAACTGCATGTCAGCGATTTATGGACTGCTTATCAAGCAATTGGCGTGTCGAAACGTTTTGAGTGTTGCGACGGTATTGTAGATTGCGGTACACGGACATGCACCCTCCACCAGTCATTTTACCCAGTGAGTATTTCTAACGTTTTTCAAACCACAACCAAAAATTACTTGCATGATTTGTAAGAACAACCTTTCGAAGCAAGTTGAAGTATCCATGCTAGTTAGGTAAACATAAGTCAGTTGAGCTATATATTCCGAAAACAGTGGAGGGTTTTCAAGTGCATTTTTGACAAAGGTTTATGGCACCCTTGACAAAAACAACAGAGAGAGTATAGGTAAATAAGTTTCGCTATGATATTCATGAAATTACTATTTTCATTTATAGTGGTGTCCCAGTTACGTCCACAGCCGAGAGTTGACCAGAAGTTACAATGGACGGATAAAAGTTTATTTCACTTTCAAGTTAAAATTACTATATGAGATAAGGTTCACGAAAAAATAATAATATAAGCGAAATGGCGCACTGTTATTCTTCCAATTTGTTGATGAAATTGGACCGACTAGAGACCTCCTGTTGCAAATATAAAGCAACATTCGACCTGTGTCGGACAATTTATTATTTTTTATTTATTTTATTTATTTTTTGACAATCGCACCGCAATAAGTCGCCCAATCGATATGTTCAGTGACGTACTCAGGAGATCCACTCCTATGTATTGACTCCTATATCCACTCCAGTACTTAAAAATGACGGTTCCACGTGCACTTGAGGACTGACGAAAGACTAAGAATCCTAGTCTGCAGAATCAAAAATAAGGAGGGGGGGGGGGGCAACGAGACCACCACCAAAGGTAGGTTAAAATATTCTTACCTGAATAATTAGAGGATTAAATACTTTGTTGACGGAAATTATGCAATTGTACATTTTTATAGCACCAAACCGGAATCGAGCTGCGTGACCGGGACATGGTAGACATGACTTTAAGGGACGGGTATTTGCGCGGCGTCTCCAGAGTGCCAAGGGCGATTTCCGGAAACTGAGGGGGTTAAACACTTTCCTGGAGAGCTCCGCGCCAACTGATAATGGCTTTCTCTGCTCAGTCTTCCCATAATCCTCTCTAGAATGTAATACATGAGAAGAATTCGAAGAGTGGGGGGGGGGGGGACGGGAGGGGCGTGTAATGCCAACCGTGGAAATTTTCATGTACACTCCGCACGCCAACCTATAGTGGTTGAGTCATTTACATAGTACCAAGTGTGTCCTTGTTATTTTAGACCCTCCTTTAAAAAATCCTTGATCTGCCCCTGAATACTATACCTGTACCATGAACAGGAAGGAAGATTCACGTCTGATGGATAAAAAAAAATCAAACCTTAAAATGTATACTAAACATAATGATTGACTAACAGTCATTGTTTGTTTGGTTGGTTTCATTGTAGAAACGATTGAACGTTGATTTTTTTCCTGTTTTTTTTTCTTAATGATTTAAGGACGAATCAAAACCGAACGCATGTGTTCGGTCCTTTTAAATGTTGGCTAATCTTTGGTCCAGATTTGCATATCATTTAAATACGACTCTGATATTCGGCTCTGCTTTGATCATTTACGTTTATTAACATTAATGTGAAGATTTGTATAAAACATTCAAATGCTGATTTTTTTAAAGTACACTTGTAATTGTAAAATGACGTCAGAAGATACGGAGGTCCGGCATCGTCTAAGGAAAGAATTTATACAAAAGCCGTGCCTTGTTATGTACACGGATCTTTAGGGGTTGTGAGAGGGGTGCTTGATTCAATAAAACTAAATACAGGGAACTGCAGATATTATTTATAATCAACAGACCCAACTGAAGATGTGTCACATTGATAACACCTAACCGACCATAAGTACAATAAGCTGCAGCCAATAGAAACAAAGGTAGGTTGTAAGGGGAATGACGTCATTTGACATATGGTGAATACATACATTCGGTTGGTTCTTTGTATGTCAAGAACGAAAGCCTACTAAGTGCCATGGTTAAAAAGAGCATTAATTTGTGACTACAAATTTATATTTGCATGGGTCTAGTAGGGTTTCATGGGAAGAGGAGCACACTACCTTAATCCATAAAGTGACAAGCGGTAATATTGCCCTCTGTGAACTTGTTTGTCATCAAATATTTCTAGAAAAAAAGTAGCCTTGACAGTATTTTCACATGTGGGTTTGAGTATGTAGCTTGTAAAGGGGATGTCTTGTCGTTGTCTTAACTTGATAAGTGCACAGTAATTCCCCTTGTTGCCATTATTCCTTTCTTTCGTTGTCAATATCTCAGCCCCCAGATACTCTCATTCAATAGATCTGAATGGTTTTGACCAGAAGCTCATCACTCCTTAGAATGGATTGTTTTCGAGAATGTTCATATCATCGTCGAGACTGTTACTGTTTTCAAGGGGAATGTTTACAATTTCTGACACTTTAGACACACGCAAACCGAGAACCTCTAATTTGTCTTTTCTTTCGATGATATGAACCAGTCTGTTGATAACCACTATATAATGTAACTCTGATCTTTATCAGCAATATCAATTACAGGTCTGTGTTATTGCTATGGTAACGAGAACTTCGTTAAAATAAAACGTATTCCCAGTATGACTCGTAATTGATCAAAGAAGATACATTCACCCCGAAAATGACTTTTTTTTGGTTCAAAACTGATGCGACGATTGCCAGACAGCTACCGTATCTTAATATGGACAGCTAGTCTACGTCTTCACATGATTTTGATTTACACAACAGACTCTCCAGATGATGGCCTATACAAAAGAAATTAGCCATATACATATATATATATATATATATATATACATACATATATATATATATATGTATATATATATATATGAAATAATATATCGATTTATTCGTTCATTCGTTCAAACAACACTGCATCGATTTTACTCACAACCAGAGGAAAGTTCCTACTGTTATACGCTGCAACTGAGGTACGTGTTTGTGTAGTTCTGGGCAAGGTCAATTGTGCTATTGAACCGAGTAATTTGGTCAATCATAAAATATAAAAGTTTTACTATATCTATACAATGATTATCAAATCCTAGAGTATTAAGATAAACCCTCCCATGGGGATGTGAAAGTAAACATGAAATCATCCATTAACCTGCATATTGTAAAATATAATGACAGTGCAAAGATTCATCTGTATGTAATCAAAATGTTCAAACCAACATTGTTAAGGAAAATATGTTAGTGCTATGGTTGCTCCGTTTACCATGATCGATGCCGCACAGTTTGTGGAGTTAAGAACATGGCTTCACCGAATTTGGCAATTTGTGATGCATAAGCTTCATTTTGTGAAGAGAATGAAGTAACAGGTTTCACTACGAATAGTTTCCATTCTAATTTTGCTCAGGATGTACGTGACATGAGCTGAGCGTACAGCAAGATGGGATTAAAGGTAAAATGAGGAAAAGTAGCACCCTATTACCTTTTAAGGTATCATTTGAGATCATTACACCGTGGAACTGTAGATATGTCTACTATAAGAATCACAAAATATTACAAGAGAGAGAGAGTTTGAATAAATCTCTCGAAATTCTGCAAAAAAGCGTGAAAACTGGGCAGGAGGAGGCGATAAAAACCAATAGTGTTGATTAATACTCCATTTTCAAACGCTGATTTTCATAAAAGAATTACTGCTCATATAGTATAGGGAAACTATTGCAGGCGTTCGAATATGTATATGTGATCATCTAGATAACTGATTAAAGGTTCACGAAATAAGTTTCCTATCGAGGTTTTTTTTTTACCATAAGGAACTGACCATATGGCGATGTTCACAGGACGATATGCTTGGATGACGTCACTCAGGGGCTCGCTGATTGCACGCTGATGACAATAAGCATTGGACCGTTACCCAGGGGACTTGACTTCCTTATCTTATACGGAAGGGTCAGCGTTTGCCAACTCATGGTGTATATGTGTTGGTTATCAAAGAGAGCGAATTTTCGCCCGACGATAGTGGTGGGAAAAGAACATAAATTGCGGGCACAAACGAGATTTTAGCCAATCAGCTATCGTAATTATGGCTACGTTTTGGGTGTTAGGGGTACGTTCGTGAGGATAACAGCCTGAATTAAATTCGTCCGTTTTTCTCGCGAATAGTCTTCCAACCATTATACGTCAAATTTTTTTCAACCATTTTACAAAAGAAAACACATGGCCAATATCACACTCCGCTTGTCGGGCTTGTCACATGTTTATCATTTCGCGATCAAAAGGTGTGAATCAATGAGCACACGACGAAGAATCGATTTGGTCTCGTCTTTTGTGTATATTTGTGATTTTGAGCCATACGAGGAAACTCGAAACAATATATTTGGCTTTGCGAGTAACAAAAAAATTCCCCAGAGAGACGTGTTTGTATGCGCCGAGGATATTGTCGGTTTGATTTGTGATTTCCTTGATGCCACTGAGTCGCTATAAGTTTTATTATAGAATGGATTACTGAGGGCTCACATAATCCGCATGGTTACATTGTCTCACATGAGACTGAAGTGACACGTTCAAAAATTACCCCCCCCTTCCTGCACTGGGGATCGGAGCGGGTAATATGGGTACAAACGGGACAATGCGAACGTTGTCATGACACGGGTTTCTCTCTTACCATAAGTTAAAATGACATGTAAATATAACAGTGAACATCGTGTGTGGACAACACTATGCATCTCGTCACTCATGGAACCTTACATTAATATGACAGGTGTTATGGAAAAACGCAATGACGTTGTGCCTTCTTCGACCCGGGATCATCCTACCGAAATAGTCCTTACATATGTCGTCAGGCTAAGCTGAGATAGGGCCAATACAGCAAGCTTGGTAAAACGTAACACCAGACTGCAAGTATCTCATACGATAGGCTGATGACCTCACGTTACACAGTACACGTACATTGACATACTTCTACATCACACTCCTCCACCCCGCCCCACATATCCACAAAACCAAGTATAACTAAAATGATCGTGAAGATGTTCGAAATGATTGAAAATTGCAAATAGGTGTGAATCATATTTTTATATAAAAAGGGACGCTGCAATCCTCCTCAAAATTAATTATCACCAAGGATGACGTTCTTTGCTCTGTTGACCACGTGTTCTGTTAACGATTAATCACACGCACACTTTTTATACGAAGCAGAACTGGTCCACGGACCATGTTAGGCGATGCATAGCCACTTTGTTTTAATTGTGTGACTTTGCAAGTGATGTGCGTAATGTAGTTCGCGCTAATCGATTGTAAAGACAACACGTCGACTCTTTTTTTTTCTCAAGTAGCAGCATACGTTGGTTGAAGTAGAGGTTTAATATCATATAAAATTTTCTAAACGGATGTACGCTCTGATACCACTAACCACTAACCATCTAACAATATTTCCAACGGCCACCACCACCTTGCCTTCTATATTAGCTTCAGGTATAGGAGTCCTGCCATGCTGGTAACTTACAACGTCAGGCTATGCTAATATTGGCAGTTCATCAAAGAGCGAAGAGCATATGTCAAATCAGAGATTACGTGGGAAAAATGCCTTTCAGTCTATAGGATACTAACTTTTGGGCAAATCCAGGAGACTCATTGATTGCATATCGCACCATCATTTATACCAAGATGACGTCAGGACGTGGGTACTGTCACGTGTTGAGTTTGTCCCATAAAAATTGAAGTTGTGACGAAAATGACGTCACGCAACCACATATATAGGAAATGTATACTGATGCCATGTACCTCTGACCGTTGGAAACAAAACAGTCACTACTTGAAATTCCAATTTAGCTTCTTGAAACTTCAAATATGCAGCTGTATGTATAAATTATGGTGGGTCCGAACAACTGCTATGTCACTTTTTTTCTGAATTCATCACACACGCAGACATCATTGGTTCTTCCCAGTATACATGACAAGTCAAATGCCCGATAAATGGATAAACCAATATTATCGATTGATGATCGATTGATAGTCCAATCTTGGTTTATCGGTTAACTGCTCGGTCAGGCCGGAGCACCCCTCCCTACACGCCACACACACCCGTTTCTCTGGCATTCGTCGCTTGCAAGATTTTCGCACCGCGATTAGGATGACGAAAAAAAAAACTTGTCCTTTACGGGGTACTCCAGAGGATGGTCGCAAAGCGTGACTTTGTTTTCTTTAATAGCAATACGACGGACAGAATTAACTAACACATCATGACAGGCATGTTTATTAAGTCCCCACTAAACCAAACGCTGCAGTTCATCATTCTTTAGTAAAGTACCGGTACTGGGTTTAGCTATTTCAACGTATGGATGTAATTAGTAACGGGAAGTCTTTTCTCGTCGACATAGAGTAATGTAACATGAAAGATATATAGAATGCGAAGACGTTAGCGAAGAAGACAAGAATTAACGGATGGGGAATGGAATGCCATAATGTGCACTTTGTAAGCTAATCCGTAAAAGCTTTCGTAATATATGTACACCCCCGAGGTAGAATCACTCCGGCATCTTTAGAGGTGTTATAACACATTCTCAGATATATGATATATATGTGTATTAGTACTAATCCTTTGTTGTTTGTTGAAGTGGCATCTTGAACTGTGCCCTCACATACTAATTAAATATGGTCAAACATTAGCAAGAGAACATTACAACCAACGCTTAATGGAAATGCCCAGAGTTTTAATCTTCAACTATTGCAATCTGGTAGTACTTACTAACTCCTGTAACAGCTGTTATTTAAATGCATTGACTTAATTGTACTTCACTCAGTTTGCTTTTTGCCTAGGCGATGTAAGGTGTATTCTAACGAAAAATTAGCTTAATATATTTTATTCATCATGACTATCAAACTCATCGCTATTTTCAGCTTTATTTTTAGTATACGGACCTCTCCAAACTTAATAGTAGTTGAGCAGCGATATGGTCCGGACCTGCTATTGAGAGTTCGTACTATTATCCGCACGAGCAAGAAACCGATTAGCACAAATCTTGCAATACAATTCATCAAGGATTGCCAACGTGAGGGTGCCAACCGTAAGTTTTCCAGATACAGACCACACAGGAAACCTATCCAGTTTACCACAGCCTACAAGAAGAATCAAAATTGCGTTCTGAAACCAAGAACCTCTACAATATGTATATATAATATACATATATTATATATACATATTGGAGAGGTTCTATATATATATATATATGTGTATATATATATGTGTGTGTGTGTATGTATATAAACCTTACCTATGGTCGTGATAGTTGTCATGGCGAACAGAAAGGAGCTGGTGAAGTTGAAATCCCTCCCAATCATGTGTGACTGCATTCGTGACTCTTTCCATTCTGGTCTCGTCAAATTGTTCGCAAAAGATTCCAGTTCGTCTTTAAGCATCTTCTCCATCTTCTCATCTGGGTGTGGGGGAGGGGAAGAGATAGAGGAATAAGATGTAAGCTGGTCTAGGGAGATCAGTGAGGGGATGTATATGAGGATGAAACTGTTACAGACTGGCGTAATGTAATTGGTCACACAGGCTTTGCTGTCTGTCACTTCATACCATTAGTCGTTACAATTTGATTTTACCTACAAAGTTACATTATGTCACTTATTATACTTTGATGAGATGGCGGCTTAAATCTCAATATAATGTACCAGTTACAAAAGCACTATGGAGACAAGAAAGGCAATATCAGTATCTGGATATTTTACAAAGGATCATCTCACTATATCAAAATTTAACATTTGCTTAAGTTGCTATTAACAGGCTATTATCTGATTAGTAGTAATAATATCCTTCCAATAAAATTTAATTGTATCCTCATACCATAAGGTCTGAAATGCTCTTGCATAAATTTCGCCTTGAATGTGTCTGAATGGAAAGGCATAGTTCGTGGCTTTCGTAGTTACGAAAAACACGTGTCCTTCAATTTTCATGTCCTTGAACGGTGCACGCAAACACTAGTTACTAAGGGTGGTCCATCTAGATTTATGTATATCACATACAGTAATCTCCAGATCACCAAATGTTAATCTCAACCAATTTTTATAAAGAGAGCACAATTTCCAACAAAAACGTCAGGCGGGCTACGATATATGAAACTTATGCAATGCAAAAATGTGTCGAGACTGTATAGCTCTATAGTTAATAAGTCTTTCTGTCGTATACCGGTAGCTCATCTACATTGGATGGATATACTCCTCCCCCCCCCCCCCCACTTACTCACACAAAATCGATCAAAAAATTTTTAACATTTGTTTTTTTTTCTATGGCCTTAAAACATTGTTCGGTTGAAGAAAAAAAAGTGGATCGATGGGAAAATAGAATTGTAGTACATGTAATTTTCAAAAGATAAGTAAAAGCCGCAAGGGATTAAAGGTCGTTCATACATTCTTGGAAAGAATCCTCGACTTCCAAATGAAATATAAGTGTCAAATCATCTTCACTTTGGTAACAACACGCTATTGTGACTACGGCTATTATCCACCTTACGTAGAACATTAAGGATTCGTTCCGCCAATATCTATACTCTGCGAATCTCAGATTACCAGTTATTATATACTATACGAAACGCCTTGGATGTAATGTTAAGGCGCGTTCACACTACAACGATATCGGATCGGATTACGATCCGATTTTTGTTATTTTTAGTAAATATCTTCTCCATCTCTGATCGGAAAGAACCAAAAATTTGTCAACTTGTGTAAAGATATGATTTGTACCAGAGGACCACGAAAATGAACTGTTATCTAATTATTTTGTGAAGTCACACCGACAGAAGGTTTTTATCGGACACTCGTGGTCCGACAAAAGCTGTCTGTCGGTGTGACGTCACGAAATAATTAGTATAAATTTAATTTTCGTAGTCATACGACACAAAACATTTATTTACACAAGTTGGCAAATTTTTGGTTCTTTCCGATCAGAGATGGAGAAGATATTTACCAAAAACGAAAAAAATTGGATCGTAATCCGATCCGATATCGTTGTAGTGTGAACGCGCCTTTAGTGTTTTTAAGCAAGTTATGAACACTTATCATCCGTCTGACATCAGTCTGTCTTCGTGAATTAAAAGAATACATGATGAAATATAATCAAGCAGAATAATTGTTTAAATAGCGCGATGTATCGCACCATTAGGCAGGTGTATCTTACAATGTGGTGATTTTGTTTTCTACTGATGGTGGTAAAAATAATAGGATTAGAAAGCCTATCATCTAGATTTTAATACATTAGTTACCAACGACTTAAATGTAAAGTTTTGTTTTAAATTTTATCGAATCTTGAAGGTTACAGACTGACAGATAACGCACAAGAACTCAAAGTACTTAAGAAACCAAATATAAAATTGAAAATAAGCTAAAGCATTTAGCAAGTGTAGCATGACTTCGAACTGTAAAATAGTCAGCTTTCGTGCTACGCGGATTGACGAAACTGCCCTAGAAATTGCCCGTGCTGAAAATATGAGAACTATTTCCTCACATACAGAGAAAAATTTCAAAACGAAAGATGTAAAGAGGCGAAAGGAGGCCACGTTCTAGGATTTGAGGGAAGCGGAAAGAGGGGGGGGGGGGGGCGGAGAGGAAGAGTTGTTATCGATGGTCAAGTCATAGTGTAAAAAAAATCCCAAAACTATGCCCCTAACCCATTTCCGACAAGCCTTTCTCCCTGGAAACCAAGCAATCTGTGTGACTCTTAATTCAATGAAGGACAATGAACTCAATCACGTTTCAGGCCAGCCAATAAAAACTCACGGGCGGCCTACTTCTTCTGTGATATACGATATACGTCAAAAATAGGGGTGACAGGACATTTCTTTCACACGTCGCTGATAAACTCTTTTTCCTCACGGAATCATTTACTGACCCAGAGCACATAAGCCTCCACTGGTCACAGACAAATTGGCGGGAGCTTGTGTGATGACCGGTCTCTCGCAGTATTTCTATAAAAGACTTTTTCCAATAGTGTGCAATGAAGAGTTGATGACCTGTACTGATTCACAATGTTACTCTAATTGTAATTATTTTAGCAGACGAGTTCAGTCACGACATGGACAAAAGTATTTTCACAAGTAACTTAATTTAGACTTACTGTGTCTGTCCTGTACGGTGTGCGTGTGAGGGTTAATATCGTTATTCGTCGCTGGCGCACGATTTATAAATCGTATTAAGATTCCCACCAACGGAGAAGCAATCTTTTGCTTTTACTAAATCATACTAAAATGAAAATTGCTGTTTGGAGAAATTGTAAACAATGAAAACGTAAGCAAAGGAATAGGTTCATGAGACACCGGGGAATCGCAAATGGGATGAGGGTATAAGAGCTAGATAGAGAGAGGGGGACTGAGAGGGGAAGGATAGCAATAGATTATCAACAAAAAATTGCCAATCGCTCCTTTGCGTTTATCATAACTAACCATCCACGTCTAAATATTTACTTCATATATGCAATGTCGTGTTTATTGGATTGTTTTTCAAGGAAACGTATATGTTATGTAATGATTATTCGGTTTACATTTTGTGAGGGTGTTTTTTTTTTTGTCAGTTTGTATAATGTAACGCGCGATGTCGCTGTTGCATGATGATGACCAATTTTCGACTAATTAGTTGCGATGATATTTTGCGTTTGTTTATCTTACCGGCATTACATGGCAGGGAGATGCTGCCGGTATTGCTTGTCGTTGATTTTAGGATGGCTGAAAGCCAGAAACTGCAAAATAAATTAGACGAGCGACTGCCTTTCCTCTGATTGTTACAGTATTGCACAATCTGCAGAAAGGACAATAATCATATAATTCATTTTATATCACGATCCTTGTCCATTTCTGTGATTTTTTTTTTTTTTTTTTGAAGTCTACTTCCACAGGTAAAGACTTTTTACCAACAAATATCTATGTCATCTAACATTCAATGATATCCGTGCAACAATTTCAGATGTATTAGTTTCCTTCCCTGGTGACCGAGAATGCATAAATCAGGGTAACGGTCGTTGAGCTGAGGGTGAAATATCAGTTGGGGTAAATGTCTGAATGGGCACTTTGAAAAAATGACATTACGTGTGATAAGGGAGCTTCTTGTCAAAAAGGGCACAGTATCGATAAATTGGAAGAGGGTAAGCACCCCCCCTTACCCTACCCCGGAGGGCAGGACCAGCCAATTAAATAATCGTAATTAATTAACTCCTTCGATTGAGCACCGGGCAAACACATACCATACATAAGCAAACAACAATTCTCTTTTCAAGAGTTGATTTTTTTCTCTTACTTTGACTCATGTTAATAATTTATCAGTACACATGTTAATCAAATTGTAAGACATCACTCAACGATGGTTTATAAGCTCGGGCTCAGCTGAGAGGCCTGTTACTTCTTAATATGATGTCTGGGAAATCACTGCTGGATTTCAATATATCATATTTTCTCTCTCTCTCTTTTTCGTTTTTTTTTTTGTTTACCATTAGAGGCGCAGTCAAGCTTACTAGTCGGTCAAGGTTGCAATAAATCTTTGCAGGCACCCACAACGAGAGAGAAAAGCATTCTCCTTGACTATAATTACAGCACAAGAAAAGATCAGGATGAACAACAGAAATGTAGGTAAGCTTACGGCAATACTTTGAAACTCATGGTACATATGTGACGCAGTGCACGAAATATTCACATTGCATTTTACACGCGTATGTAGAGAATTTCAAAAACAGTTTGTATATTATTATTGTGGCTGCTATCTTCAGAAGATGGCACACGGAGTTATCCGTGGTCAATAAACACGAACCGATCTGTACACTGTAATGAATCGACAGCGTGTAGGCCTCTTATATTTAACTAGCGCGAAAGTAACAAGTAAAGTCATCATCCGTCAAGATCAAATATCGTACCGTCGGAAATATCTATATTGATATGCATAATTCAAATAGCGAAGAAAATGATCAAAATATGTCAATGCCAATAATATTCGCTCACGGAAAGGCCAATGCAAAGGTCTAGTAACAACGAGTGTCAATGACCATGTTATTAGATTCCCGACCGACAGAATACAACAAACAATTATCCCTGCATTGTCTTGATGGTAACATCAACGGGATCAAAAGCTCTGGAAAAGATCAGCAACTATCGTGAGCTGCATGTACGTACGCTATACCTTCCTTCTTCTACAGAGAGGTGGGTTTACATGTTGTGTAGCAAGTACACACGGTTTTTATTCTCAGTACATCATTTTGTTAAGTATGTAGGGGACCTATTGGATATGTCACAAAAAGTGAGGGGGCTGGGTCCCCATCCCCATGATCCACCCACCCCCCCCCCCCATGTTTGTAAAAAACAAATAGCGCAAAGACATCATGTAAAAAGTAACAAATCGTTGTAATGAAACGTACCGTGACAAAAATAGCCACGTACGTTTTTTGATAATATCTAACTTGTAAAATACTACGCCAATTCAGTAAAGTAACCATTGCAAACCTCAGATATTATCATTAATATTTAATTCGTTGATATAACTTAACAAATTTTCGAACGAGTATGTAATTTGACATACAACGTTAAAAGACAAAAGTGCTATTTGTTTAAAAAAAAACAACGGAGAATATTCGTTTCTTGCTTTGGATAACCGAACCATCATGTAAAATAATCATGTAAAATACTGGATTTGTTTTTCTACTGAACGTTGGGCAAATAGCAGACTACTTATAGCCAACACAAAATACAGGAAATCAGCTTATAATATGACGGTAAATTTCCATTTATTTTCAACAGTGTAGAGGAGCTTAAGCTTAATGACGATAGATCAACATTTGTGTATATATATTTTTTCTCCTTATGAAAGTGTCTTGCTGATGTATGGTGGGCTAAAAAAAGGATATGCACACAGACGGGACACACAGACGCATAATCACACACACAGACTTACGAGAGAAGATGAAGGCTTAATTACAGCGTACGTACTAATAAAACCCTCTTGCAGGTTTAAGGTTGGAAACGGTTTGCGTTCTCTTGTTTTTTAGTTTGTTCTATACCGTGCTTTATCCATTCACTCGCAAGGGGAAAGCCCTTTCTCCTCCTCACCTCATACTTGTAAATTTTAAATTACATGTATGTATATAAGCAGAATCTCCGGTGCCAAGTAATTTTTTAATATCTTACCAAATATCATGGTGTTTCTCTTATCGGCAAGAAGTCATAAGCACTTTAACATTGGCTACATAAACCAGGATAGCTACAGGTAAAGTAGAAGAAGAAGAGAAGAGGAAGACGAGGGGAAGATTTACTGTCCAAATTTGATCTCACTATTAAATAGATACCCCTTCACACCAGACCTGTGAATGATGAATTTGTGAGTAAAATTGCATGATTCATATTTTTCAGAAGAAAGTCATGAAAAGAAATACAGTAGGCGTAATAATACTAACCACTTACCGGGTAGGTTAAGTCTTATTAAGTTTTCAGAAGAAAAAGAGCAAGTGAATTAAGCCACAACTAATTAATTACTCTTTTGTTAACAGTAGACTTGTTTATCTTAATGCATTATGATATTTCTGCTAACAGTATTTCTATACTTGACTTCACTGCTTCTATCACAGTAATCTGACTATCTCTTGTTCTTTTTCTTTTGTGTGCCTAGATCAAGGTATTATCACAAAAAGTCTCCAACGGACTGCATTGACTTGTAAATATACACATACAGTAATATGTGTATTGCATATACTCTTTACATCATTGAATACTATACGTAATTATTGAATATTGTAAGCTTAAGAGTCTACCATGTTTATAAATATTGTATATATGGCAAAAATATTACTTGTAATTTCAACTACTGTTGAACACCGATAAACGAAATACACGTAGGAAAAATTAATTAATTACTTAAATTTTTAATTAATTAATTAAAACAAATCATGATGTCTCTAGAAAACATCCTCTACAATCGCTCAACTCCAAGACATCCCAACCCACTGCGGCATTTCAGTCTTACTATTCCTATGGAAAATACACGTAAAACAATATACCACTCAACCCCCTTTTCTCTCGAATAACAAGTCCATTCCATGAGCTCGTTTTCCAAGTAGCTGATCACCCGTCTTTGAATGTCCTATCTGATGAAATGCCTATGGTTTACAGATGCTTCATTTTATCTTCTAAAAGCCACTACGAGAGAGTTTAATCTTGCTCTTATTTACATTTCCTGCCATCGTCATTATTCGACTCATTCCCTAGAAACTTTTCCCGATACGTGAATTCCGACTTATTCTTATTCAGAATTGCCATCTCCTACCCTTAATAATATTCGTCCTTTCCTCTACAGACATTTACTTTAAAAACGAGTTCCAATTTAATCTTAATAAAATTCATTAACAGCAGTTACAAACACTTTTCATATCTCTTACCCTCATCTTTATTCAACTCCCTACTTTAGAAACCTTTCACCTCCAAGCGATTGTATTTATTATTATTTTATTACTACGATTACGCTTTTACATGTAACATTATATTGACAGAAGAAGTAAAACGTTTGGGTCGTACAGATTGTTTTACCAGGAGGCTTTTTCAGCGACTAACATAGCATTTACAAACGTAACATCACAAAATGTGTTTACAAAGAACGAGTTTCAACCGTATTCAGAAAGTATACAGGAATTTCTTCCTACATGTGTTTGCAAGTAGATATGAGCTCAGATCTCTTGTTAAGGAGTTGTTCGTCTATTTGAAGTTATGATGTAGTATTTTCCACACAAAAACAGAGTTGGCACCTGTGAGATATGGTGCTGTTAAGTTGGGCATGAGATTTTCCAGGTGATTTCGCATTGTGTACGTTTTTCCGTTAAATCCCAGATGTATTTGCTAAGTTTTATATCGTTCATTTTGTTTTGTTTGTTAAAACTTGTTTGTGTGAAGTGTTATCTTCCTTTGAAAGTATTTGATGTTAAACCAAGATATATGTTTTGAATGAGTTCTGAGTTGTAACCTTTGCCTCGTAAATTATATTGTTCCCAGTGTGCACTGTCCTGGGAGGGGGAAATTCTTTGTTACAACAATTGTATGTGGGGTGTTTTTGTTCGCTATGGGTTTTAGTTAGTTTTGTATTATGTGCCTTAATCACCTTCTCCATACTGTCCGTACAGCTATAGCTTAGTTTTGTGGTATTTCGATTGCATATTTTATGCAAGTCGTGGTCGTGGGGGGGGGGGGGAGGAGAGGCGATCAAGGAGTAGGAGAAACTGCTTACCAATGTTTGTTTTTAGGTATTTGTTACAGGGTGGATTTAACCAGGCAATTTTCCTTTTTCTTTGGTTCTTTTTATTGTTTCGGTTTTCAAGTCCTGACTTGTATTCTATTTTTTGGGTGTACCCCGCTTTGTTGAGAACATGTTGGTAATCAGGTGTTGCAGTGCTGAATATTTGTTCGTTGCTTGAGATTTTTGACAGTCTAGTCTGAATGGAGATGGACCGTTGTCTCTGGATATAGATTTATACGATTTATACAAATCTGGAATTTCTTATTCAAACTTTGATCTACAACACATTGCTATATATTGTTTATCCATTACTTATCCCGGTATCCCCAGGGGAGATTGACATGGGTTGGTATTTGTTCCAAAGTTTGCTACGCTTCATATTACTAAGCGTTTGGTTAAAGCGGTCGTCGGGTAAACAACAGGCTCTGGGTTCGTATACCCCACTCATGCGGCTTAATTTCCTCGCTTCATATTCTTTCCCTTGTTCATAAAGGCGTAAGCCACTACTTATGGAATTGATAATAATTTCATGATCGAACGAGCCATATAAAACTCCAATTACTTATTCATGCATCTATCTACCGTACATTGCTCACCCTCTTTATATATAAATGTATGTACAGAACAGATAACCGTATATCAATATCAAACAACTTTCATAACAAAAATGAAAAAAAAAAGGCCGGTAACACAAATGTAAGAACTTGGGAAGATATGAATGACACAATTTCTGAAACGTGTCCAATATGTCGGATTTGATATTCTAGATATTGGCAGATACATGGGCAGAAACTTCTTTGCTATTCCGCTTATGAAAAGGCAGTTGTGAATAAAGGAAACTCGCTACATGCGAATTGAGCCAAATGTTGAGTCGAGGCGAATGATGGCCAACTTGCGAATGAAGCGACAACCGATGAGTATATAACAAGATGGACATAAGTAGAGTGGGAGGATTATTAACAGTTACATGTTAACAGATTGGTGGATAGACTAAAGTACACGTATGAATGACAAAAAAAAATACGTGTAAGGGGGAGTTAACTACAATTTACTCAAACGAAGTACCGATGTTACATTCAGACAAAAAAAAATCACTGATAATGGACATACTATAGAGATACAAGTATGCATGACCAATTTAACAGTAAAAACAGACGTAAGGAAACACCCTATAATGTGTCACACTTTATGTATGTATGAATGATCACGCTCTTCCTTAACCTTATCATAATATTTACATATATATTTTGTGGCTGCTATCTTAAGAAGATGGCACTCGCAGTTCGCTGTACTCACTACGCACAACTGGTCTGTGGGATTTAGTGATATAAATCGACAGAGTTTAGACCTACAGCTGTTGCACAATAAACAGATACAAAGACATCACCTGTCAAGGTAAAATGTCGTAACCGGTTGTAGTGGCATTGATATGCATAATTCAAATTGCGAAGACAACGATTAAAATATGTCAAAGTCAACAATATTCGCGCAATCGGAGGTCGAGTGGATGATTGAATAGCAATGGTCGTGGTATATGATTAATGACTGAACGGAAGCGACAGAAAATTATCCCAGACAGCTTTTTGCTGATTGCGTCAAAAAAACCAAAACAAAAAAGCATTGGAAAAAATAAGCAACAACATTGAGCTAAATGCGCGAACCATTACCGCGACCCATTATCTGCAGAAAGGTATAGACCCACGTGTTATACTGTCATTAAACGACCTCTATTCACTGTAAATGTAATGCGGGTGTATTCTTGCGGCTCCTGTTAGGGAGCTGATGGCGATTCCTTGATGCAGTATCTTCAAAAGATAACATATGGAGCTCACTGTTGACAATAAAAACAAACCGTGCTGCCAGCTTTAATGAGTAAACCGTATGTTGGTCAGCATGTACACGAGGATCAAACACATCACCTCTGAAATGCCAATACAAACAATATCCGCTCACTGAAAGGCCAAGTGAATGATCAATGGCAGTTGGCATGTAACAAGAATTTTTGCATACCGAATGCAACAGTTATCCCAGCAAGACATTGTCAAAAAAGATATTGCAAAAGACCACTCTTACCGTCTAAATATCTATAAAAATGTAAGTCTACACCAGGGGTGGCCAAAGTGCTACCCGGGGACCAAATGCGGCCCGTACAGAGGCATATGCAGCTTCAGGTCCCTTTGACCAAAAAAAAAAAAAAAATCGAAAGAGGGAAAAGTAAGTAAAAAGAAACTGATTCAACATTAATAATGTATATATTTCAGGAAGTTTTTATTTAATTAGAAAAGACAATCCATTTTTGTAGCAATAAGATGGTATGCATGTGACTACCATAGTCACAGGTCTGGCTAAAAAAAATCAGTAAGACGCAGAACCTACTCCACTTGCAAAAGCTTTCAGTCTGTGGCTAATTTGCACCATCCCGCTCACTTTCCTACTCTCCTCCAAACACACTCATTTTTTTTAGCCGTCATTGCCAAACTTTTGGGTCTGTCCATATTTCCAGAAAGCTAATATTAAGAGATCGATAACAAAGGGTGTGATTTTATCCATGCCCTCAGAGGGCTTGTGAAAAGAGAAGGGTAATAGAGGACGTTCTTGAAACCTGTGCGGTAGAGCTACTTTAAAGAAAAAGTTGTGTCAACAAAGTCCCAAAAATAGAAACAACTGGAACGACTGGTATGTGCAGTGTGGGCAATATACCTTGCAAATCGAAAAAAAAAATGGCTTCCAATTCGAGTTGAAGCAACTATCTGTTTAAAGGATTATTGTGATTTATTGTGTTGAAGTTAAAGGTGGCAATGAGGTCCTTTGATTCAAAACGGTTGGACACCGTTGGCCGACAGTTATGCTGCAAGTTTACACGACTTCTATCCAAAATCTATGTGTTTGTCTCTATGAAAACTTTCTACTATACGGACGTATTTTTGCAGATACTATCTCCAGGAGATGGTCCACGCAGGCTCACTGATCGTGAATGAAAACAAAAATGGTCTGTTTGTTTTAATGAATGAGACGTGTATAGATTGAAGACGCGTCTAAGAAACAGTCAGACGCATCACCTTTAAAATGTCAAATATCACAAGGTCAAACATATATTGATATGCATAATTCAAATAGCCACTGCAACTATTAAATTATGTCAAAGTCAACAATATTCGCTCAAGCAAAAGGTCAATTGAACCTTTGAATGACATTCGGCGTGCTTCAAGGTTCCTGACAGACCGAATGCAACAGACCATAATCTGCCAGCTGAGATGAGACGTCTTTCATTAATACAGGTTCCCTACAATAGGTTGCGCAATTGCTTAAGTGTAAGCCTGTATGTACGCACCTACAGAATGCATATTTAATCCATAGCTAGTTATCGTCACAATACTATTATATAGTATTTAAATATTCTAAATACTCTATTTAAATATTCTAGCATTTTTTTTTCTGTAATTAAGTCTGCATCGTCTCACTTCTCATTACTGATTTAAAAGTAAGTAACAAATCGATGATGTTGAATTTAGTGAAAAAATAGCTTCGAAATCATCCAGTTTTATCATTTTCTGATTTTTTTTGTCTGATGAATTTTTGCTACTTTGCTGATAGCGTCCGTTATCAGCATTTGCATCTTTTAGTGTGGTTCATGTCTGGCTCAAAAAAAAAATTGTCAAATTCGTGTAAAAAAGGGAGACCCTGCTCAAACATCATGAATAAGTGATTACAGATACATATAAAAAAATTGGTTAGATCTAATGAGATTTAACTCTTAAGCAACAGTTATATGAGAACGGCTCGAAATATAATTTTGAGCTGGTTGATGAAACTCCAAAGCACTTACCGGAAATAGGACATAAGCACCGTGGCTATGAATATTACATCAAATTACGTGTTAACGGAAACCATAGAACTTAGATTTCCATGACTTTACAGTTTCAACTCCTTCTTCCTCACGAATATATCAACATGAAAAATTTCATTTGAAATTTGTTATTCCACGTTACAGAATGTCGTCCATGGGGACATAAAAACGTGATTTTTATATTTCCTGGTGACTTTTAATTCGTACTCGTGGCAGATGGGGGGTATCATAAAATTTGTTCGGCATGAGAGGGTGGCTTGCGTTCTCGTTCGATAACTGCTAGGCTTTACTTGATTGCGGTGGTTACGGCATTCTTTACCAATGATTGGTTTAATCATCGTACAGTAAATGACGTCACGAACAACACCTAAAGGCACGCTCCTCAATTTCCAGAGGCAAATCTTTTGTTCCTAGTTTCTTGATTTGTGTGCTTTGCTCTACAATTGTGCTGATTGTCTTGAGCGAAACATAGACGGGAAGGAGATTTCTTGATAACCTTTGGTTGCAATATGGCTTTTTAAGACCGATTTTTATTTTGTTAGTTATGATGTTTTTCATTGTTTTGCACATAAATGGTCCGAGGAAGTCAAACTTGGTCAAACGTGTCAAAAGTGGTACACATGCAGACATGATCCTTCTGTGTATATTATATCTCTGTGAAATGAATAGGCATTATGCTGTGAAAAATGATGAATACATACTGTTATTAAAGTTAAACGTGCTTTTGTTTCCTTTTCTGTCAGTAGATCTACTCGGTAAACCTTAGACGGTTTTCTCAGACCACCTCCTTTCTTTTTATACAATAGATTGACTAAAATCGTATATTATCTTCACTTAATGTATTATATAAAAATTGTTATGTATTATATAAAAAATTAATAATAAAATTCATGACATGCGATTCTCTGCTTATCTGTAGCTTTCATCAACTCAATAAAATGTTGTATTCATGTATTGATGAAATGGAACAAACTACTTCTTCGAAAAGAGATCCAAGTTTTAATTAATTTTGAACGTTATGAGTGTCACGTGATCATTGTTATTAATGCAGCTGTTATACTTAAAAAATATTTTTTTTGATCGTTTCTTGGTTGTATTCTGAATGATATGTTGAATCGAAGTCAAAGAGAGTTTGCCAAAACGAATTAGGTCACTGCACACTCGGCCGATGATAGACTTTCTGAGAAATATGTCAAAACAAAAGGAAAAGGAAATAAAATCTATTCAGAAAGGGAAGGAACTCTATTTTTTACTACAAAATTTAAAAAAAGATATGGGTCTATGTTTTTATCTCAAAATGTAAATTTCTACTATGAAAGAAGAAAGAACGAAAATTGATGATTTGAATTATATATTTAAAGGGAGATTGAAAAGCTTGATTAAGACTTTGGATGGACAAGGAAAACGCCAATGAAACAGTTTGAGTCACTCGGAAGCAGGAAGATCTGTAAGTTGGAATTGGAGCTAAATTCTAAAAAGAATTGTGCCAGAGTTGGGGGTGAAAAGATGAGAGAAATTCTAAAATAGCTATGCACTATGCATTTGACTATCGTTTCTCTAAATCTGTAAGAGAGAAAGGACAAGTATATCAAAGTATTCAATTCTTATCTTGAGGTCAGTACTCTTTGAGAATTATGAGTCCAAAAAAAGGGATGGATTTGATAAACATCAAAAGATACCTTGTGGGTTGTCTTCAATCTGTGAGTAATCTTCGAAAGAGAAAATGGTTTGATTAAAAACCACTGAGATGAAAGAAATAGTATAGTTCTCCAGGTAGTCATTGGGTTTTATTTTCTTTTTTCTTCTTCAAGGGTGGGGGGTTTGGTGTGAGCAAATGCATAATATATCGTCTGGATCATCACGGTCTCATTATTGGGTTTTTTTTTTCTCATTATCAGGTTACCAGCATTGAACAGTACAATGTTCTATGGAGTATTGTCAATGGGTGCCTGCCAAATCTAGGGTGAACTGTTCGACCTTTCATCTTAACTTCCCTCCATAAGCAGAATCATTTAACGTGCTAATTTGATAGACCCAATGCGACATTTGACCCTTTCTATATCACCTCATCGGAGAGTGTCATTCGCGCACTGATACTGGAAATCAAAGAATAGATTACTGAATGGATGTAATGTTGTGTTTTTCACTCCTTCAAAACTTTGGCCTGCAAACAACTATGGTCGTCTCAGCTACACGTTAGAAATGAAAAAAGATTCCTTTTGCCAAAAGCAGAAAACTCATTTTAAATCATTAAAAAAATAAATATTGAAAATCATTTTAAATAGGTTTCCAAATGACAATCGAGGGTGCCCTCCAATGACGTATAATGTCCGTGATGAAAGGTGATTTGAATAAAGTTCATGCAACATTGACCGTGTTTACATGTCGACATGTGATGCGTTTTACACGCACACACGCACGCACGCGCGCACGCACGCACGCACGCCCGCACGCACACTCACCCATACACACACAGAAACGCATACATGCACACCCGTATACGCGTGTCATTCGAATTCAGGAACTAACCAAAATACGAAATGAGGAAATTTTCGATTGATCCTAGTGTACTGATAAACTCAGTACCACTGAAAAAACTGAAGAAACATTAGTTGATAAGAAAAACGACTTTTCAATAAATCCTTTGAAAGTAAGCAAAGCCAACAATTTTTTTTTTTTTTTGCTGATAATAATTGCCACGTGTATTAAGTTGGCCTTTCGTGTGGAGATATAATGACCTTGGGCATGTTTTCCGGTCTAATAAACTACCCAAAAAAAAAAGAGACTTCCTATAAATATATAAATATATAAAGAAAACGGGAATTATCTTACGACGATGTTGCCGAGCTTCTGGCAAACAAGTCAATCAAATCGATCGTGGTTATTCACCATTCACAGCTGGCTACTTTACACTTCTCTGGAAAGATGTAACCACATTAATGATTCCGTTGGTACCGTTCAGAGAACATTTGATTTATTAACTGGTTGCTGCTTTGTGAGTTGGCATTTCGAAACGATGCCGACGATATATTGCTCGCCAGTGCGTGCATACAGACATCACGAAAGACTACACTATTAAGGCGTGTAATTGGATATTAGGTCAAATGACACTGCCAAAAAGTTGAATTTGTAATTCCTATTTCAACATCTTTTGGATATCAAAAAGAAACTTGATACTTTTGATATTCTGTTGGACATGGTTTGACGATTTTCGTCCATTTAAGAGCATATATGACTTCAATTCAAGCGCAAAAAAGAAAAAAATATAAGGATTTGCTGTTTTGCAAAAAGATCAGAATAAATATACGTATCACATGATTGTCTCATATATCGGGTGACAAACGTAAATCAACAACCATAAACTTCTCCACACAAATGACATGTCAAAACAGGACATCTTATGTTCTTTTAGCGGTAATAGAAGCTTCATTCATACTCCGGACACTTACCCTTTAATAGCAGACTTATGAATAAAAACAGCATTAACAATCGACATTTGGGGAAAATATTCACAAAGTTGAAAAAAAAGAAAAGAAACGCAGTTCAGATTCAAATGTTGATATTCTTTTGATACCTACTGTTAAATAAACACTCCCTTTCAGACTATTTTCCGTGTACTCAGAGCAGGGTTTTCTTTTTTCTTCTTCTCTTTTTCTTCTTCTCTCTTTCTTCCTTTTTTTTTTTGAACAAGACTTTTTTTCGGTAAGTTCAGTTTCTATTCACAGTAACTGCATGGCTCATTGACATAGCAACACTGCATATGAAATATGGAATATATTTGCTTAAGTCTAAAATTTACTGGCGAAACAAAACTGTCGAGCCATACAGCGTTTAATTGAAATAGCGCATGTGGGCTCCTATAGGAATGGTTTATGCGCATGTGTATATTATTCGGAAATCGAAACGTCACGGTGGTGTGGGGGGGGGGGGGGAAGCTGGGATTATAATGTCAGACATTGCAGTCAAAAGACTGCCAATACAAATTCAAGAATTTGAGTAAACTTTTAGTCTGTCTGTTAATCATACAGTGAAGCCTGTGTAAATGTTGCATACAACTCATAACGAGCCCTTCCGGTGGCTGAGTCGCGAAATTCGAGTTTCCAAGTAGGGCGGTTAATTGCGAGCTCAACGAATATAGTAGCAATCAGTGAAAGTAGGAGCTGGTGTAGGGGACTGATGTGTGACAGAGAGAAGTTTTGCACTCCTCGTCCGATACCCCAAATCTACTTTGAAAGTTGCTCTGTCACCGTTTCGGTATATACTTCACATAAGCCTACTTGAGATATATATGGAAGTATTTTTCGGTATGTATATACAATCAATGAATATGCATAGTGAATGATGAATACGTAAACATAAATATATGCACACAGTTCTCATCTTCAGTGATACTTACTGGAGATGTTACTCTGAGATACATTCATGAATTTGTTGACGATACTATGAGCGCAATCGTTTGTCATTGCCTTAAAATCTTCCCTGCCTTGATGTTCCAGCCTGCAGAATCCGTATGCGCCGAGCACGAGGTAACCGATGTATACAGTGATCAGGACAATGTGGGGGAAAGCTTGCTTGATTATTCGGGTCGTCGTCCGTAGGACCACTCGTAGCGTGCTCGGCTTCGTCGAAGCCATGCTCTCTGTAGTAAATAACAACAGAAAACATTACAATCTCAAAACAAAACAAAACATTTACCACATTTTAAGAAGGGAAATACTACGTTTTAAGTACACCAATGTACAAAGAGAATAACTTTAATCATTGTTAAGCCTTTCATTTTCGCCGAAAAATAAGCAAACAAAAAAAAACAAAAAAAACAGCGGACTCATCAAGCAGTGTAAATTCATTTCCCCCGCCGCTCCCCCCCCCCCACTTAAAAAAGGGACACAAAAAACAAACAAAACTTCCAAAAATCCTGATGAGGTTACACACTGTCATATTGTCATTTTTTTTTTTTTTTTGTAAATAGAGGTAAGAGCCTCTAGAATGGTCTACAGCTTTCGCCTTCTACTGACAAACTTAAAGTCACAATCCTGCAATTTGTGGCTACTGCAAACAACTTTCAACTACTCGCAGAATACTTTCTTTGATATCTGGACCGGTGCAACAGATCATTTGAGTTACAACAACAAATTCAACATGAATCATACTAATCTGTCTCCTTTTTGTTTGTTGAAATGATGCGATTTTTTCAATGGTTGAGACTATTCGCACGAACAGTAGGCGAACTACAGGGGAATAATCTCCGTTCATTCTGGCGAACCAGTAACCCCTAAGCCTTAAACGTAGTCCTCAAAACTATCGCTGATTGGCTAAAATCTCGCACATGCCAACATTCTGTTGCAGAAATTTGTTCGGGTGGAGAGCTTCAATCTTGTTCCATCTGATTTTTTAAAAGGCATATGCAGCTTACATCTCTAACGACAGTGTTGTATCACTTGCTAAAATGCATATGACTGTAAGTATGTGCACATGATGTATATGTAGCTGTAGAATCGATTACGTTATACGCAGCCTGCATGTATTGTTTTCAAAATCAGAATTGATACACATGGTAACAGACTGATTATGGAAGCATATATGACTTTATGCGACGATATACCGCCTCCACGAATTCATTCTCTACCCGTTCGTACATACATAGCGGTTTTTCGATAAACTTGGAAACCACGAAAATGAGACATGTCATACCGTATTGTTTATTTAGACGCAAAATGCCAGACTGATATTATTTGTGAATGCGAGGTGACACGAGGTCACTTGCTTAATATCAGAATACAGTCGTTCCTTGTATAACAATGTACCACAAAGAAGATCTCTTTTCATATGTTTAATTTTACAATTGATAATAGAAACAACTTTAAGTCACAACGTAAATTCAATTTGCATTTCACACTCTTTGTTGCGAGACTCACATATTATCCAGGTGCCCTCACGCATCGTTTGGCTTCGCTTGGTAATATCAGGCAATAAATACACAAAGTTGCTTCTTCGCTTCATTTCTGTGACAAAAACTTACAACGTTACACACCACCGGGTTATTCCGATAGCGTTATTCTGTTGGCGCATGATATTGTAAATTTGTAATCGTACTGAAAGCACACCAGTGGTCCTTCCATAGCGCAAAACTGGCCTTAAAAGAAAAATATAAAAGCTGAAACAATGAATCATTACTCTCCCTTTCTCGTATTTTTTTTTTACTTTTTACTAAAAATCTTTCGTTATTAGATTCCATTATATAGGTTAATTGACCTTTTTACTATGACCGAGATTCGATTATTTATAATTTTTGCTAATAGTTTTTTTTTTTACTTACACCGCACATACCCCGTACATGCTTAAATAGGACTGTCTGTTTCGATGGAATGATAAAAGAATTAATGCCTGGTTTAAAGGGACGGTCTCCCTAACTTTGGCTTGATGACACCAGACGTGCATATAAACGGAACTTTCTTTGTTCATTTTGTGTCCACCCCCCCCCCTCCCACCACAACATCAGCATTATGTGTTCACACATGTGCATAACAGTGTGTCTCTATGACAACACGTCAAATCTGTGCCACATTGGAAAGCACATACAGCTTGAGTCTGTGTCACCACAGGGCATTGTCTGTAGGAGAAATTTTCTTTGCGGCCTACATTTAAAGCAGGATGTGCTGTTATCTCTGCGTTTTCAAAAGTTCCACTAAAGGACTGGCTATATTTCTCACATATGTGAAAAGCTTTAAAAACTACCGCACTATGTTCTATTTCTCCAAAGGTATATTTTTTAAAAGAAATGCTTTTGCGAGAAGTGTCGTGAGAGTATTCGCACGGAACTGCCACACATTCATGACAGGGACCGGTTCCGCTAACCTTTCAGCAAAAAAAAAGAAATCACTCCTCTTGAACAAAAGAAAAGTGACCTACATGTTGTTTTTCACATTGGTATCAAATGGAAGAAAATGGTGCCGTGTAAGATTAACGACAAAGGGTTTTTTTTTTTTTCTTCAAACAGCACATTCTGCTTTAAGGTTTGTACAAACAAGAAAAAGGGAGCAAGTCTACATATATACCTCAATTGTCGAAGTACAGTCGGGTAAAGTTACGTAATGGAACACGGCGTATACGTCACTTCAACCCACAATTTTTAGTTCACGTGCAGTAACGGCATGAGGTAACAGTTCAGGTTCTTCTGAAGAGGTAAGAGGTAAGTGAGGTAAGAGGTAAGTGAATCTTCCACTCCCGGACTTTCAGTTTCACTTTCGTTGTTGTTTTTTTTTTCTCTTTCGAAGGTGACTAACTTCGTTTGTTGGAGTCAAGTTTGAAAGGAACCACGATCCTGTTTCATATTTCAGGATTATGTGACATTCCTGGTATAACTTAGCCTACCTATGCGTGGGTAAGATGATCCTGACTTCCTGGTTGTATGCACACATATTGTGGATACGGGGTGGGGGTGGAGACGTGCTACTCCTCCAAAAATATCAGAGTAAGAATCCTTTTTGAATGCAATATGTATGCACGGCAAAGAAAAAAATAGTATATATAATATATGTATTTAGTTGAAATATGGTAATGATATCTCCATTTGTATCTAAACCCCTTAGGAAAATTTTTTTTTGTTTCAGGAGGGGGACATTTCCATCCCACCTACACCCCTTCCATATATCTCTCTAGGACAGCGATTAATAACTCTGGTGCCTTTGGTGCCCCCCCCCCAACAAAAAAGGAATGGCTACGAGCCAATGCACAAGCTGAGTTCATAATATACCCTTTAATATAGGCCCTCTTTTGTTTTGTTACGTTGGCCACCCATTAGAGAATCAAAACTACATCCAGATAATAGCAAGCACAAATCTGAATGCACAGGCGTCAATTACATTAACATAATGAACCTTGCGTGACAATGCACAGTGATTGAAAATGGGTGTTCAAGGTTGATAGTTTTACAACTTTATCGAGAGAGGTGCATATACTTTAAAGAGGAATGCTGCAATCAACGTATTTACAAATCAACTATTTTGCAAGTGTATTTGTGGCCGATTTATGAAAATCAATATTCCGAAAAGTTTCATACGAGAACTGTGATCTGAATGCCATGTGTCTCAGTGTGCTGCAAACGGTGGCGAGTTAAACTGTAATGTGCAATTTGTTACAACACCCACGCGATCTCTACAGGCATGAATCAACGTACTGCGTGGCTGCAATGTGTTTTTGAACATCCATGAGGATTTTAGATCCATATTGGATTGGACACAGCAAATCGGTTGTCTTTTATTCTTGGGTAACTTCCAGATATACAGGACAGCAGAAGGCCTTCAAACAAAATAGGAAGTGAACAAAATAGCACCTGGAAATCCAAGGAGTATATTTTAATCTTTACCGACTACGGAGACGGGGAATGTGTTAGGCGAGTAGGGGAGGGGTGGAAGGGCAAACTTTATTTCGATCGTTACATTTAAGATCGTAAATCATATGAATGGTATATATGAGTGGTCTATATATATATATATATATATATATATATATATATATATATATATATATATATATATATATATATATATATATATATATATATATATTATGTACATGTAACTGAAGGGCCAATTGTCCTAATGTTTTTACATAAGAGTAACGAAGGAAATCCAAAACTCAGTCATTTGTTTCAACTTGTCGAAACTGCACACAAAGCTTAACAGCAAGCACTTCTGATTGCACAGGCTCTATAATTTACATCAAATGGGAAATGTGCGATTTTGCAATTTCTGTGCATTTGAATCAGCACAAGAAAGCCTTTCATCAAACTGATGGTCGTTGCGAAATAAAAGTCAATATCAACGAATGAGAAATTCAAACAAGAGGAGATTTTACTGATAAGAAAGTGCTGGCCAGTGTCTTCTCTCTCTCACGTCTTCTTCTTTTCCACTAGCTGCACGCTTGTCACGCCCATACGAAACTATTGTATATGTTACGTATGTTAGTGTTCGTGTGTAGATATGTATGTTAGTCTTGGTGCATATATATGCCGCTCACAGGAAAACACTTTTATTGACATCACTGATATCAAAGTGACTTTGTGTAGATATAGAACCTTATACATCACTGATGGATGAACCAAAGTTGGATACGATCATTGTTATACACACGTATAAATCGAAGGAATCTGTATACGGTCTCTCTGATAATGGTACACGTTAACAAAATTATTCACGCGATAAAAAATTGCTTGGTCATCGGTGAATATCGATTATCAAAACAGAAGTATCTGGCTAATCTTGATTTGGAAGTCATGACATGTGTAAACAAATTACTCACGCGATACAAATTGGTCGGTCACTGGACTATATCGATAAGCAAAACAGAAGTATCTGTCTAATCGAGATTTGGAAAGACTGAACATGCATAGTACCAATTTAAATTCAGAAGCAATTCCTAGATGTTGAAGCAATTACTTTATCAACTTGTCCTTGGAAAACCCCACCCATAATCGTTGGGTTTAATTATTTTATCTTTTTTTATCGTCCATGTGCATGAAGTGTAGATGTAGGCCTAAATCCACCAATTATTTTCCCTTATTTGTCAGTTTATCAATAACGAATTGCTTACATGTAACATCCTTTTTTTACACGTACCGTTTTTACCAGTAACACTCCAAAGCAATAAATAATAAGTTCCACTTAATAGTCGAGTATCCTTTGGTGGTCTAAGAAGAACCTGAAGTGCATGCCACCAATTACTCAAGACAGGTTTTGAAGATGAGCAACGCAATTTTTGAGGATAGGAAATATTTGTGACAGCGAGTACGGTACAGGACGGCAGTTTTAGACTTTCCGGGGTTTTCACTTTCAGAATAGAGTCAAACATTGAAAAATAAACTCATTACTTTTTCTCCCGTAAGTTTCGTTTAACTTAGGATTATACATAATATTTAAAATGTGAACTAAAAAGAAAATACATGCATGGATTATTTAACACATATTTGTAAAATCTTTTCTTGTCAATATAGAATGCCTGTTGGGTATCCAAAAGTAAAAGGTAGATGACAATCTCCAAATATGTTCAATGTTTCTAAACCTGTTTAACAAAAAAGAGCATACAGACAGGACTTCCGGTTCTTTTCATTGAATGGAAGCAGTGGCCCTAAGATGATGGGGGGGGGGGGGTGGGGACTAATGGGCGCTCTTCCCCATTCACTGAACCCTGACGAAGTCCCTGGGTGGATGAGTCTAATAATGAACCGTGGAACGGTGAGAGCTTTACACTGAAATAAACTTTTTGGAATAACCACTCTAAATAATCTGATTTTTTTTTGGGGGGGGGGGCGGACTACGAGACTTAAGGTGTCTTTTAGATATGCCTATGCACAGGAGCGTAGCCAGAAATTTCGCCTTTATAAAGGACCTGTAAAGACTATCTACTGTTACCTCCACCATAGGGTGGCTGAACGTGAGAAAATTTTGAAAGACCTACTGTGAACACTTTGAAGGTGGTTTGATAAATCATTTACGTCTATTACGTTTTCCGTTAAAGTCAAACGACGTACGTTACGCTGAGCTGTGTGTCTCTGAACTGCATGGTCGATATGTGACGCAACGTTGCTATAGTGATAAAAGTTAACATTAATGCTATCGTAACATATATTTGAAGTTTTTCGTTTCTTTATTATTTTTTTCTTGCAAACCACACTAATATCATTTACGAGCCTTGTATAACCTTCGTCCCATACCCAGAGATCATATGATTCATGAAATGAGTGTGTACCTCTCGTTTGGCAGGGGGGTGGGGAATGTGAATGGATAAGTATGAAAAAAAAAATGACTAACATGATCCAATGTATGGTCCACTTGATCCTGGAAGGTAGACCACTTCGTATAAATCTTTGATAATTATTGACATAACTGGAATAATTGGAAAGAGCGCCATTTCATTCCACGTGAATGAAATATCGCTCATTTAGGAGTGAATTTTTACTCTAATTCACCCTCACTACGAGTGATAACTCACGAACTCACTCATTCTGGGATGAACGTCAATCTTTTGTTTTAAAAAACGAATATCTTGGGAAGGAGTATTTGCGAGCAAGCTAATAGTATGTGTACACTTTGTTTTGTTTTCTCCACACATTCTTTACATTCTGTTTTTTAGAATGATCACATCGGATATCTACAGATGTCTACCCCTCTTGTTCCCTTGCGGGTTAAACCCTGTGTTCTAATACATAACATATACCTGTTGAAGCTCGCGTAGTCAGAAAAAAGATTTCATTCAATCTGAGAGACATTTTGTTATCAAACGATTGACTCTGTATGCTACGCGACAACCTCTTTTCCGACACCTCAGCAAGAGAGAATCCCCCTCAGATGACAAAACAATCTGGTTACCCCAATGTTTCCTACCCTCCTGTTCGGTCTAGTAAACACAGACATTTTTTTGAGTCTGTATGGAAGGTCATAGTGCAAGGTATATATAAATGAGAGAACCCGAACCCCTATGACGTATTGAAGTGGTCCCCTTTCTGTCGGTGAGCTAGGACTTACTTACCAATCATTTTAACATATCTTCTTGTTTGCAAATTCTATGCAGCAGGTATCCGACCGTCAGAGGTTCAAGAAACTGATAAATTAACGATGGTGAAATATTACTTTGCTTTGTGTGTTAATGATTTATTATCTTTTTTTATGGCCCTAACGATTGTAACAGGCAATGTGGAATGTTACGTCTATTCGAGCATTACAATGCATACTCTCTATAATAAAAGAGTGAAATTCACCCGGAATGGAGTGAGAATTCACTCCCATAATATTTCTTTCCATGTGTTTAAATTGTCACTCCTTTTAAATTGAATGTTCACTTCACTCCGGGGTGAAATTCACTCTAAACCCGCCAGCGGGCCCTATAAACTGCACTCTGAGTGAATTCATTCTTTTGTGTTTAGAGAGTATACTTGAAACCAAACAAGATGACACTTAAAGAAATTGCCCCGAAATCAGATTTCAACACATTTATTAGGCTGAGGTTCCTGGAGTGTGCAGGAAATGTCTGAAACTTTGCAGTGCGTTGTGAACATTAGTGACTGTGCAGTTTGCGAATATTGAAACTGACAAAAATTATTCAAGACAACCCGTCACAAAAGTTGTTACGTTTCGACAGACATTTTTAATTGCTGGATATAGCGTATACGACATGCGAGGCAGACGTACAATGTCACATTTTATTCGTCTCGAGAAGATGAAAATTCATAATACCAGCGTACGATTTATACATTGGCTGTGACATATACCACATGCAGCCTATGTATAAATTGTTTCTGTTGTCACGTGTTTAATATAACCTACCTCAAAAACCATCTGAAAAGAACGCTTCTACTGTAATTCAGATCAATCACATTTCTCCTACAACTCTCATATTAGAATTGTTTAATAATAGCATCCTATTTTTCCTAAAAATTTGGTCTGTAATCTTAAAAACTCATGCATTAGTAAACCTATTGAAAGTGTAACTTTTCCCATTTAGCCTCGTTACCTGAATTGTTAATGGAATGACTGTGATTGACATGCATTCACTGTGTTCGAGGCAAGCTCCGTGTTTTACCGACTGTGCGAGATCAAAAAAAAAAAGATAGAGCAGAGAGAAACGAATTCAATGAATCTCGTTTCAAATGAACCTCCGCTTTTGGATATATAAGAAACAAACGAAGAAGGTATCTTACTTATGCCCTCCCTTTACAGTCTTAAATAAAAATCAGCAGAGATCGAAAGAGAAAGGAAAAAGAAAAATGCCACTCGATTGCTTTGATATACATTCTTGTTATGATTAAAGTGTGAGTGTAAGAGGGTGCAAAATTGACGCTTCAGTCCTAATTGTCTCCGATTTTGTGAGTTACTCATTATTAAAAATAGAGTTTACAAGAATTGACAAGATTATGTATGATGTAAAGAAAAAGATGATACGATATTACAGAGACTTTACATGTGACTGTCGGGAATGCGATTTGTAGTTGATCAATTTTGTGGCATAACGTATCCCATACATTGGTTCGATAATGCATGGTGACGTCAACCAAAGTCCCTGAAACACTATTGTAGAGACTGGGTTTTCCCAGAACCACTGCTGAACTACTTTGGATTCTGCTAGTGAAAAGTGGGTTGGATTTTGAAAGTTTCCATTAGAGAGCCAATTAGCGACAAGTGACCATGACATCGATGGGTTTGAACTACTTTTTCGATTGTGTCTTGCAATGCTGCGTGAAGATTTTAAGCCAAGACAGTAAGTCATTATCGACGTTGCTGTAAAAAAAAAAGTATTGACCACAACAGGAAGTAATCTCAACAGGAAGTGACCTCACTTCGAGTATAGATTACGTTTTGGCAGAGGCACATGACAAACGTTCTAATTGACTTCTTTAAACTTCAATTAATTCTCATTTGCTCACCCATGTCGCTAAACGGCTCCAGGTAAAAAGAGAAAACTTTGGCAGTTTAAAAAATAGGTTTTAAAAATCATTCCTTTACACTAAAGGGACTACCAGACTACAGACTACCAATTGGTACTCTGCGGCAATATTTCGATGAAATATGACCGAGTGGCGGTCATTTTAAAAGGCTCTCAGATTAGGACCGTTTATGATAGGGCCAAACAATGGGGGCCAGAGAGTAACTCAATTTGAGTATTCCTAACCGCACATTGGCAACATGAGTCACAGCAGAAAAGTGGAAAACGATCACCTCTAGCTTGGGGGGTCTCCATGACAATAATGAGAAATCTTTGACATTATACTACAACATGAATGTGACATCTAATGTTCAGTTTGAGATTTTAGTATAAAACTGTAGCTTATTTGCGATGGTAATCGGCTATGAGCGTTAACTCGTAAGATCAGTAACAATGCCAAATGATAATGTCGTTGCAGTGGTGTATTTTTCTGAAGGTCAAAGGTCACCCATCTTCCCTACCATGTTAGTTAGTATGTCAGTGATGATGACTTTATCATCTCTTTATTCTTACAATTTATGTCGATGACCACCACATATAACTAGAGGCCCTTTCGCTCTTTCGACTCCCCTCCCCCAAAACCTTCGCTAGGATGCGTGCCCCTCCCCACAACGCCACTGCCACATTGCATGTTTTTTTTTTTTTTTTGTAATCTTTCTGCATTCATATATTTGCATAATGACCGCTCGTCGAAATTTTGAGTGTACCACGGTAAGAGGAAAAGGCAATCTACGGCGACTAACATGGTTGATCGACAACAGGAACGACAGGTGACGGGTTTGACAAATGTACAGTTAAACTCTCGGACGAAATTCCGAAGCGGAGCAAACCCTAGGTATGTCAACGATAACACCGGATGGAATTAATGTTATATTATCGGTAAGTCTACGTACTGTAAACAAGCACAGCCGACGTACAAAATAGTATACCAGCAAAACTTACTATCGCCGGGACTGCTAATTTTATTCTAAGGGGTAGATTGGTGTAAAAAAAATGTCAAGGCTAGTCTGATAACTGAAAGTACTTTCTATTTATATGGAAATCTTTAACACACTGTCAGTGATGGGGGAAGGTATAATGATAATAATAGGGGGTAGATTCCAATAGCAAAGTAACGTACAATGGGAGAGGCCTTTATCAAAGGGTACTGGGCACCAAATAGTTCCATGAGAAAGGATGAGCAGATTGTGAATTGTGGCTGCTACACGTTCGTTTTAGTACCATTACTCGTTGCTACGAAATCACCAAGCACATTCTTTCCGTTAAATGGCAGGTGCCTCAGTTATCAAGCGCAAAAGTAAGAAGAGAAAACCCTCAACTAGCTTAAACCACCCTCGTTTAACTACCACAGCAGCAGCAGCAGCAGCAGCAGCAGCAGCAGCAGCAGCAGCAGCAGCAGCAAAAAAAAAAACAACAACAACAACAACAAACAAACCAACAAAAAACAGAAAAAAGAAACGGGGGTGTAAATATCTTATATGCCAATTACTTATATAAACAAGATGGAAGGCAGTCACTCATCACCACCGTGTGATTTTTATTTAGGGGAAAGCAAAAATTCTCAATTGGTGACTGCTCTTTGATCAACAGGAGAGATTAAAACTTCAAAAGATGTAGGTCAGTCTATTGCTCATATCCCATAGTCTAACACACACAGAACAGCATAGAGAGTGAAATGATTACACACAGGGTTTTATATGCTCACCAGGATACCACCTCAAGCAATAAAATAGGTTTGCAGGTCTTCCACAAGGAGAAGCTAAAGACAGTTATGGGTGGCGCTTGAAGTTAGGAGAACTGGAACTGCCTGGGAAGAACCTTACCTTTAACTTCATTCATATACAGCTTCATAATGGAAACAGAATTATATACGGACTTTCCTCTTTACTGGAAAATGGTGCTTTTCTAAGATTCAGACCACATACACTAATGAAAGGAAGGTTTAGCTTAGCCTTTAGAGTTCCAGGATCAGAAAGACTGAAGGTTATCGACTGAGGATCCTATATACCATTAACACCTGAGAGATTTTTGATTAAGTTTTCAGAGGGCAGGGGTTCACTCATCATTCGCAATGCGAATCCAAACCGACAAACCTACCCCCACCCCCTCCCGTGACGTCCCCATCCGACTGACGGGAGTGTACTATCGACCAGTCCGTCTGCAGCCATTTCCTGACCTTCCAAGAAGGCTGGGAAGGGTGGGGGGGGTCTCAACAGCTCAGTAGTTTTACAGCTTGTGCTGCCGAGCGACCTGAAACGGACGAGACATGAATCGGACAACAGCCACCCAATTTGAAACCAGTTTCCAGATAACACTGGCAGAACCATGTACTATACACCCCTTCCAGTAACTTGGCTATTGACTGATTTGATAACACTGTAGCACACACACACGAACACACAAAAAGGGAACAAAACAAGGACAGCTAATATACACAGACTGACTGATCAAGAGCAATAATGGATTTAGTTAGATATAGGCTAAAACACCCTAGATTATAAAGTTTGGACAAGGAAAATTGGGTCTTTGATGAATTTTCAGAGTATGTGAATTGAACAATGAATGTATCGCATCAGAAGCAGAAGTGTGCAACTGAGCAAGTAGGAATGTATCGTTCTAGTTAATTTGTGAGTAACTGCGGACATGCACCACAATGTTACAAACTTTGTTCCCAAAAGAAATGATACATACCCCGACTACAACTTTTAAAATATTTTGATAAATACTAGATCTAATGAAGAAGGAAGTAGAGGGGGTTCTTTGGATGAGGAAATTCATGGAGACGCCAACCTATCTTCAGTGAAGTTTATTCTTCTTTTATTTTCGAACGGCAATACTGAGGATAGATACAAGCATTATAAGTCCCTATCATGGAACGGGGGGGGGGGGCTGCTGAAAAGGTTGGTACCAAATTGGTATATTATCTTGAGCACATTCCTCTAAACAGTCAGTTGAATATGACAAGCGACTGTAGTTGCATATGATGCTTTGTTAGTCACAACAAACTTCAAATCCTTTCAAAAAAAAAGAAGAGAAATGCTTCACAGTAGAGCTCTACAAGACCGTCGCAGTATGTTTGCATATTTTTCCTCAAATGGGCATTCTTAACCTTTACTTGCACTAATTGCTGAATTTGGGTTTTGCTGTTATTATTAATTAATATCATGAACGATATCACTTACCACTTCTGTTATCGATAGAAGTCTCGGAACGAAGCTCGTTGAATCTCATTCGTATACTGAGTGATTTTCACACATGTGACACTTCAAGCGTATATGCTGTGCCGCCATCCATTCACGAACAAGGAATGACCGTCGAAATCACACTCGCCTATTAGAAATATTTCTTTCGTGCTTCGTATAGCCGTACGTAAACTCTCTCACGTTCACCTGTGTATGGTTTCCGAAGTGTTTTCTGTTTATGATACGAAAAACATCTCTAATCTCGACTTTCCCTTGTTACCGACACTGATTTGCTTTTTATTTTCTTCTTTTAGTATTCCTTTCTTTTTTCGTTTTGCATGTGTTCTCTCCTTTCCTTCAAGTTAATTACCCTTAATGACGAAACCTTTCTATCATCGCAATCCGCTTGCGGGTGTCAACGCGTTACTGTGGCAAGTGAGTTGTCGGAACAGTGTTACAATTGTGAAAAAATATTGCATTGCATATATTCCGCGGCAGCGGTGACTATAGGGCTATTGATGGCGCTGTAACTCAAAGTTAACTCGAGTCCCTCCAGTCAACGAGATGATAAATACCTTTGCCGTATCGAAGAATCTCTCGGCTCAGTATGTGTAGAAAGTTGTCAAAAGTAACTGGATTTTGCTCTTTTAGACTGTTTGAGTACATAATATGTTACGTACAGTTTGATCAAGTTAACTGGAGTGTAGGTTTGTCGTCACATATTTACGTACAACGCGAGGATGAAGTTTAATTGAGACTCATCTGCGAACTGAGGAAAATTTAACAAGATTGTTGTAATGCTTCCCTCAACCAGTCTGGCTTAACTGAAGCTATGCAGACTCACAAACACAAAATATGATACAAACAGTCGACTACCTATGCGAACATGTCCCTGCTCACTGATCTGTTCTGACTGTTATGACGTAGACTTGCAACCTCTGAGAATATTTCCCTCTCATTCCCTAATTAATCCCTTTTGTTGTCTCTAGGCTACCCCACTCCACATTCCCGTTTCCTTCGGTTTCCCCTTCTCCGATGCCGTCTTCTTGATTTAAGGTGAGAAGGCTATAGATAGAATATAAGAACCTTTTCAGCGAAACGGGAAAAAGCCTAAGAGACATACGAAATTAAGAGTATGTTGTGTTCATACGGTGCCTTAAGTTCACACTTATGTTGTAAGTTTTGATCACAAATTCGGTTCATGGAAATTGTAGATATTGCGAACTTGTCCTAAGCAGTTGTTTGCCTACAGGCAACTAGTTACTATATCTTTACACGTAACTTGCCTTGATAAATTGGCGGATTCTCTTGGCTAAGGTCCGGTCAATACCAAATAGAATCGATTTTCACATAATCAGGATAAAGTTAAACGAAGATTTTCTTTAACAAAGGAAAGAATCTTACCAACCATCGAGCTGCAAGTTTGCTTCTCTATGTCTTAACACGTTTTTCAAGCCTGTCGTGTGACGTGAAAATGACATTTTGGAACACTGGGTGCGTTTATCTTCGGAAATGTCAACAATTAGACACAACTTCCATCAAAATCCATAAAAAATTGACAATTTTACAGACCAATTTGGGTCTCACAGCTGCATTATGAATAAACATTGGCTACGTATGCAAATTTGTGACGTCAAGAGATGGACGCCCATGATATGTCTTATGTTAATTCTTTGTTAATCTAACCTTTACTTCAAGGACATTTGAGGATTTTGTATGCCCAGACCGCTTAATTTTGGAGGCATATACTTTCTTCTTTAAAAATATTGATATGATTTATCAAAGTGAAACTCAAAAACATATTTTCACTCAGGGCATTAATTTACAACTTCCAAATGAAGCCAGCACCTTTGTAGACGCATGTCACACAACCCTCAAAGGTTGAATGTTGCGTTGGGCTTACAGGATGACACGCCTATCTACACTCGCGTTTAATCAGAGTCGGCGGAGGGGCCCTTCTACACTCATGTACGGCTTATAAGTGGAACCTCTTGAGATCCGGTGGGGGTGGAGGTGGGGAGTGGTTGCAAAGAGGACAATGGTACCATCACCAAAAGCTCGACCAAGAATTGTTTATGGAATTTACACTTAGGAAAACGTAATTTTTAGAAGGAAAATTAACTTCACAAATGCGCATTTTGTTGCCTCCAAATCGCATCAATGGCAATTGATTTATCGAAACAATTGCAAACTTTTTCTGTCCCCTTGATGCCCTCACCGTATCACTGTGATACCACTTTGGACCCTTCCAGAAAAAGAAGGACTTGGATCCGCCAGCGAGTGGACTCACATGTGTAAGTAAAAGTCATGATCCTCTACGTGGGATGGATTATGATATACAAGATATACAGGGCACATCTTGAAAGTAGCCAATGATTTTACGACTCAAGTGCGTGATATGAGAATTGGTTTCTAAGTCATAACATGTTTCATTTTGCAGATCATTAATTCAACCGTCGGGTGGCCTTTGTGTCCATTAGTCGTAACGAACGATGCACCCGGTGTAATACATATCTGTGTGTATTACTGAAAAGTGAAGTAAATCCGATAGTGTATACATTACACTTGAAATGACGACGAAAGAGCTGAAAATCCCCACAAACGTGAATGAGGTAACCCACACGTGTCATAGTAGATGCATTATACTATAGGAAGCGATGGGTCAATCACAAGTGGTACTAACTTTAGCGCACTTCATCCGATAGAACGCAATACATCTCGAGCCAAAGGCTTTATCAATTATGCGACCCGAACACTGAACACTGAAAGTGAGAGTATCAGTGTTTTTTACACGAAAATAGAAAAGTAGATGTTCTTTTTCTTCTTATTATCTTTCCTAATCTTACACTAGACGTTACCATCTCTCGGACATCAAAAGTGAACTTTAAACAAGCAGCTGTGACGTCACTGTTTGTTTACTTGCATGCAGTTACAAATGGTTTGATTTTCTTTCTTTCTTTGTTTTTTTTTTCTCTATAATTGCGCTCAATTTTCGACTGTAATGAGTTCGCCATTGATTTCGAAGTATAATAAACGCCTCGTAAAATCCTCTGGGGCTTCGTCCGATCCGTCTTCAAAACAATAGACTGTAAAATAATGACAGCACAAAATATCGTGTGCAACTAGTATATTTTAAAATCTGTTCCTATAATCAACGTCATTTATGCATGATTGGGGGGAAATATCTTGCAAATTTTCTTCAGAATGCGTAAAATTTTGTTTTCTCATCAACGTGTCATAACGATATGATGATCGTATGAATCTTTCGAGGTCCTTGAGAGTTCTTGATTATAGAAATGAACCGTGAGGCATTAGGCGAAGGACGCAGCAGTCACCATAGTTGATTACTTACAGCACTGTACATAAAGAACTATTAAACATCCTACGTGAATGGCAAATCAGCTTGTCAAATGAAAGACTTCCGAGGGGCAGTCGTTGCTATCCGAGTGAGTTTACCTTAACATGATTCTCTTGGAGAGGGTAAAAGCTTGGTTTCTTCTTCGAAGGGTTAAATATTGTTTTGATCACCCTTCGCGATAAAAATAAATCGTTAGATAAAAAAAAAACCCAAAGAAAACCTCCATAATGTTGATTTTTTATGCAAATGTAAAAAAAAAAAAGTATTAGCCGAATACTACTTACTTGAGTGATTTTCTCACCAGGGATGTGGTAATTGCTACACTTAACCTGATAATTGGTTTACTTAGGGCCCATCAAGACAGTCAACGAAGCAAGTGTATTTTGTTTCCTTCAAAGGGAGTTGATTTGTAAAAGCACCCCCAATTTAAAACACCGTCCATGCATGTGTTACTGATGATAGTAAAAGCCTCACATGGATGTTTCCACAAAAACACATTTCATGTCTTATTCCAGACTTGTTGTGATCGCCCCGTATGAGCCAATCCCCCGGTGTCACTCGGAAATACATCCCTGCATGTGTTAGTCCAGTCCATGTGCCGTTAGTCATCTTCTGTTTGAGCCCACATAACATATAGGGAGCCCATCCCCAGCATGCGTGAGCCCAGCTAGAGACATATAGTATGTGAACGGACATAGTATGTGAACGTGCACCCTCTACAAGTGCCCATTCCCTGCTCGTCGAACACTGCATTTTATTCAGCATCAGTCACATTGTGAGTTGAGGAGCTCACAGCTATACATACTCATGTAGTGAAATCACAAAGATTTAAACTCATTTCATAGATTGCAAATTGATAATATCCAGATTTGACTTAAAGAAAGGAAAAAGGAGTTATCATGGTTTATTGTTAATCTATTACAATGAATTTTCCAAAGTTCCATTCTACCGCTGATCCTAATCTTCTAAATTTCAGAGATTGAGGAAAACTGATTGGGGGGGGGGGGGACTTGAATACAACTATTTACGTTATTCATTAAAAATTCAAATATAAATCTCATTGCGATGATTTGAAAACTGAGATAAATACTAACGGTGAAGATAGTTAAAGGGAGATACACATGAGATACACTGAAGTGGGCGGATTGTACAGTAACTTGTTGATGTTGCCACCCAAATCACTGGTGTGTTAAGTAAATGTCACCAGAATTAATATAAGGCTATTATATAGCTCTGTGTAATCTATGCGTGAACATAGGTTCGTCAAACTTATTGGTAAGTATTGAGAGTGTTAGTATGTAGACCTGCACGTGGATGACCCAAACAGCAGAAGCTTCTCTCTTTGCTTATACTTGTGGAGCCTTTAAAAATCACTCGGATTCATAAATATCCAGTGCCATGGTGTTCATACTTTGAGGCGACAGTCTGTGTGGACCATTGCATTTCCTTAACGAGATAGCTTTCAATGTCTTCACTTAAATTTGCCACACCACCACTTGACGAGTACTAATCCTAAGGATAAAATATCTGGTACATAACTGCATACAACAAACGCGATTCCGTTCTCGACAGGAAAGGATTTGACAAGGCATACTGTAGCAGCTCATGGTGACTGCTTCTCGATTCCTGGAATACTGTAGTTATGTAGATGGCTCTGCGTAGAGTGTGGTGTTTGATCAGTGAAACAGGAAAGATGTATTTGTGTTCCTTTTTTCACCGGAATATTTGAGTACCATGAGACCATAGGAATACGTGCGAAGTCGCGTACACGATGGGTGCAGAACTAGGAAAGTATCACCCTGCGAGTCAAGGAAGTATATACTAGCCTATAACCTACTTTCATAGTGAAACACAAACTCATGATTGTCATCAGGTATAGGCTATGGCCATGTACATTTAATGTGGTGATAAGATGCGCTTCTCCGTTCACCTTGGCTTTTTACTACAAAGGATGGAATATGGGCTCTTTCGTTCGAAGAACGTTTTTCTCATGAGGAGAGATACAATAGGGCCAGGCTAAGACATGCCAAGTAACAATTATCCAGGCTCCCTTCTCACCAGAAAGTGAAAGTTTTAGGCCTACTTCTTAGTTAACTTCAATTTGAAAGGCTGGGGCAATACAAACGTGTTAACAATGTGTATCAACTGAGAGATGTAATGTATGAATGATCAAGTTTTAAAGTGTATCCTAGAACTACGACAAAAAGTATTTTAGAGGTTACTTAGACAATAAATGTTCTTCACCCACGTTCACCCATTTTCATAGGTCCTACCTTGCTCGAGCCCATTGCTGATATACAAACTGTCGAAAGATATTTACTTAATTTCGAAAACAGTCAACTGCAGGGGGCAATACTTATGTCTTCCTTGGACGACCGACTCACATTACATGCTTTTTGCTTCCTCTGACAAGAAATTTAAAGTTTGACATAGCCTTGAAAAGTTGGCTGTTTCATTGCATAGCATGTTATGGAAAGTCACCCCCCTAACAGTAAGACAGTGATCACAAAGGTGTACATGACGGCTCTCGAGAAAAAAAAAGTATTACTAGAGTGACATCACAAATGATTGTGCAATCAACCATTCTAAATATCAACATTTATATCTTGGCTCAGGAATGTCCTGTGAAGATAGGAGTTGAACCATATCAAACTGAATCTTTTTTTCTTCTTAATTTTGTGACATATATCTTTGAAACCTCTGACGTAGGATATACTGTTGAAAAACAGCACAGACGGTTAAGGCTAATGATAAAAAAGCAACATAATAAAAATCATCTACAACACGGAACACCACTGTTACCTAAAGGTACTATAAAAGTTGTTAAAAGCTAGCCAAGTTAGAATTCGACACATGCATAGACTGTAGGTCAGTGCATGGATCGTGTCTCAGCACCGTAATCCCTTTCCCGTGTCAGTTACCCGTGTGGATAAGATCAATTTATGATAGTGTTGAGGCCGGGTGTCCTGACATAAGTATACTATCTAAATGTTTGGCTCGAATTAACTACCCGTGACCACATGAAAATGCCTACTCACCGACATCACTGCTTCTAGATCCATTGTCATCCATTGTCGTCTGTTGCTTTCGAATAAAGTGTCCACTACGAGAATGACTTCCCTGTCATCCCACGTCGAAAATATCTTCGAAAGCAACGAATTTCCTTTTGGTGAATAATTTGAGAGATCTCTTTAAATTCTCACGGGCTTCGTACCACGAATTAAGACAGCAATAAATGTGTAGGCCCATGAACCGATTAAACTCTGGAAAACCTTGTCGTTCTTTTCCAGTGGATTTATTACGTCTCTCAACGGTTCGAAAACTTCCTGTTACAGTACGTATACACTACGCACTATTAAAGGTTATTATATGTCATACCTACAAGTGTTGTGAAACCTCAATGGCTGGATTACCTTCGTTCTGATTGTGGTATGCAGGATGTTGACCCACGCTATACTCTCTTCAATGTAAAAAGGATTACCTACAATTGTTCTTGTTGCATATCCCACGCAAAGTAAAAGATGCTCCCTGTTTAAAAACAGATTTCTTCATGGATAAAAAGGTGAATCTGTACAGTGGGGGTGTGAGCCGTCGTCATGCCCGCACAGTCCAAATTCAGTGAAATTCAGTTCTTTTTAGGTGATCTATATGGTGACGTAGGTTCGAGTGGAAAATCGTGTTATCAAAGGTCTGTCAAAATTATCATTGCTTCGGCAGTTTTAGTTGTTTCCTCAGAGACAAAAGTTCCCTTTGTGTATAATTGTTCATTTTGACAAAAATCCGAACCCATATTTAAAGATTAACGCAATGGCGCGCATGCGTTCCCTGTAACGTTGCCATAGCCCACCAGCAAGTAATACGAGGAAATATAAAAACCGAAATGAAAAAAAAAAGAAAGAGAAAAAAAAGAAAGAAAGAAAGAGCACGTCACTGTAATACATTCGTCTTCGCCGAAAATTTATAAGAAATGTAATTTAAGCTCAAAAAAGAGGTATCAAACCTTAATGTACATAATCGCATTCAGGCCTGCTGCAGGAAATGATTCCGGTTACTGGACTTATAATGAAAAATCTCAAAAGGATTATAAGATCCAAGCAAAACATCATAGAGTTACGATTTACTGTCCTCATAATAATTTCATTTTCATTTGTGGATTTTCTTCATTGGCACAATGAAACGTGTTATTCGCGATCTTAATCTTGTACCTTACTGGCTTCTATATGTTGTACAGAATGGAACAGTTGTGAAGGTATGAATTAAATCTGTACCCACATCGGGGGGGGGGGGGGGGCTTAGAATAGCTTGTATTGTCTATTGCCGAATTAACCTCAACAAGAGTACCTACAAAAAGAGGGCTAACGTCTATGATTCGGAGCTGACGGTAAACTCAGTATTTGCACTTTTGGCGCTCTTTTGCAATAGGCCCGTTACTACCCTCATCACACCACAGTCTGGGACGTGGTTCAGTTAGGTATGGTATGGTTCGAGATCAAGAAAGGAGTCTAAACCTCAAACTCCCTAAATCGAGCACGACCTCCCCCCTCCCCCCCCCCCCCCCCACACACACCGCCAAACACACACTTGTAGCACTAACCTTCTGGAAGCACATTAGGAAGAGATATTTTCTAGCAAGGATGTCACTTGAAAACAGTTTTTTTTTAGCATGAAACCCAACTACAAGTTATTGCACAGTGATTCTGTGTAACCCGCCGTCCTCACCCTCTGCCCCCCCCCCCCCCCCTCGTCTCCGCTCTTATATATTTGAATCGTGTATGTCAGGCGAGCGAGTACCGTTAGGGTCAGGTATGAAACAGCAAGGTACACTTTATCAACAGACATTTATTAACATGCCGAACATGAAACAACATTTTGGTACGGTTTTGCGTTTGTTTTTGTAGTCAGTATATCATTCTCAGGGCTAGCCTGTGTCGGTCGAATGAAACTCTCACTCGACAGGATCTGAGAGAGTAAAATTTGTTGGTTGCCGCTTTGGATTCCTTATTTGATTGAACCAATCAAATAATATTAAGTATAAAATTAAATAAACTTAAGTATAAAATTATTCACTTGTTTCTGCATACTAACTGTACTCTACAACTATATGAACCTAGAGAACTGTTTTCTTGTTCATTATGAGACTACAAATCAAGTTAAGGGCAGAAAAAAATGAACCTTCTATGGCAAGCTGAATGTGCAATAAAGAGAAAATCCAAGCTTATCGACCGTTCATCGAAGATTGTCGATCAATAATCTTGGTTATCTCTGAGTAGACAGGATTGTCAATTGGATTATCAGTTGATCATTCAAGATTATCGATCCATAATCCAATTAATTTTGTATATCAGTCGACAATCTTGGTTTATCCCACAAAGTTAAGAGTACTTCAATTGATAAACTTGTATTATCAACTGATAATCCAAGATTATTATTCATGATCTTGAATTTTCGACAAATAAACTTGAATTTTCAACAAGTAATCCAAGATTTAATTCCAAGACTATTGGCTCAGAATTCAAGATTATCAAACACACTTTGATAAATTTGGTTTATGTCTTGACAATCCAAGAATATCAAAATAAAATTGACGAACTTTTATCATTAAAGAATTCACGAATTGATAACCCAAGTTCATCAAAATATATTTTGATAAAGCTGGTTAATCGGGCGAGAATCCAAGATTGCCAGTCGAGAATCCAAGATTACCTAAACGTCAGATAGAAATACAGAGTTGCTGCAGTTTTTGCAATATGTATACATTGTATATATATATATATATATATATATATATATATATACATATATATATATACATACGTTTCATATACATATGTTCACATACATTTCTTACAGTGCACAATTGCACAAGGTATATAGACAAATTTTGCGTCTAATTAGTTTGAAGAACTTTTTCCAATAATTTGGCTCTACATACTACGATAAACTTGGGGATAACGTCTTAATCCCTAAAAAAAAATCGTGTAAAGTCTGTATGTGTTCATGATATGATAAGTTTTTCCTGTGAGTGGGAAAAGTCAAGAATGGAGTTTTGATGAAGTGTTGGGGAGGGGGGTGCTGTTGGTGAGGTGGTGGATAACAAATCCCTCTCATCAGCAGTATATAAAAATTCTTCAGTCTTTTATTATTAAGGTCATAAATGCACTGGGTCATATTTACCCTGCAGAGCTGAAGTCACTGAAAACTTATCTTCCAATATTGTGAACGTGCCTGTCAGCATACAATAATATTAACCATTAGATTTTGTTGTCTCTACCTGGCTGTCTATTTGCCTGTCTGCTTCACCGGCGTTGCAAGACCCTCCGGAGTTTTATCGTCAAGGGGACAGCGAGAGGCCCCGAATTTATGGTACAGTATCACAGAACGATTTTTCCGAAGACCCGCCAAATCTCCATGGGATGTTACAGGGATAATTGCAAAGCCCTGCACGCACCATATCCCCTCTTTTTCTTTTCAAATCCCATTCTTGTCTGAAAAGACGGCAAGCAGAATTGTGCCTCTTTGAGAAATTCTTTTTTACTTTTGGTTAAGGGCCCCTTGAGCCCTCTTGCCCCCCTCCCCCACTTGGACATGGTCTACCCTGTCCCCTTGCTTGCTACGGACATGCTGTTTTTCTGTCTTTTATAGTCAACAAAAACTTCATCGTTGTTGATAGAACATTCCTCAGAATTGTAACTCTGGCAGGCCTACAATGTCAAGATGTTTGTGAAGTTGTAGACATTCAAATACAACAATAAAAAGCGTACAGGACTGTTAAGACAACAGATAATATTCTGCAGTGTTGTATTCCTCCAAATGATCAGCGACGGTGTGGCTGGGAAATCCCCAAACGGTTTCACGGAGACGTCTTCAGAGTAAACTGGGCGCCTGTGGAACCTGGAGGGGCGATTTCGGGTGAAATGAGGGTTACTTTTATCCTTACAATTTTCTTGTGCGCTACACGCCAACCAATGTGGCGGTCCTCTTAGTTATTTTAGCACAATTAAGCTATCATTTAATTGATGATGGACTCCATTTGAGCCGCGTACCCCCCCCCCTTATCCCCAGTAGGATGTACCCCATGCAACCGCTGCAAATGAGTCATATCCATGCATAAAAAATAAACAATTGAAAGTACAAAAAACACATCATTTGCAAGTACTGCTTGAAAGGAAGGCAAAGTTTTAATTTAATTTTCCTGAAAGAGTGTAGGTTCCACCCTGATGGGAAAATTATATTTTTACTGTATTACTTCTTAATTATGAAACCTTTGGTTAAATCCTTAATAGGAAAAAAGGTACAACACTCCAGGAAAATTACTTTAAAGGAACATATCCTGAAAAGAACGGTCCTTTAAACTTGTTACCAAGGACCGTGACAACTGTAACGTCAGCTACGTCTGCTTTCAGTTCACCGTCGATTGCTATCTTCAGCACGGGACGAACAATGGTAACACACTGTGTGGCGACCTCACCGCGGTATTGCCGTTAGTCATTTCAATCGTCACATCGTACCGTTAATCGTGTATTTTCAGCAATGCAGTGTCGATTATAGCTACAGACCAATATAAAGTCACTTGACCTTCTGGAATGTTCTTCAAAAAATTGAGATTTCAAATCGAACAGGGGAAAGAAAAGTTGCCGGATTCGGTCTTTCTGCTTTTTAAATCTGCCCATAGCGCTGACGACATCTCCACTCTCGTCTCTGGGGGTTGATCCTGTATTCCGTCACCTAACGTCATGTACCGAGGGATGCAACGGTGAGTTAAATCCGTGCCGGGGAGCTCCGCCAGACTTTTCTAAGTTTGATCACGACTTTCACACATCAGAAGCCGGAGAGACTTCGAAAAAAGCAGAGAACCTCGGGAGGAAGACACTCAAAATGAGAGCTTCTCCTCTGAGGCCAATCACAGAGCTCGAACATAACATTTGTTTTATAATGAATGGTAGACTATCAGAAGTGAGACTAAGCTGCTTTAATTCCGAATCAAGATTCTCATTTACCATCTCGGCAATAGCCTTCGAATTGAGAACGTTGCTTTTGTCGTCATGAAGCATAATTCCCATATTCCACCATCGGACAATTGGCATATATCTGCATACTCTCGACGAAATGCTGAGCAAACGACCTTGGATGTAACTGTTGGCTCATGTATATTTTGGTGACTTGGGATACCAATGTTACGGTCATGCCACAATGAATCTCTAGCTTAGCCAACGAAACCGTCTTTGAAACAAACAAGAAAGTTGTCGTGATCAGGAAGGTCGCTTCTATAAATCGATTTGCCTTTCGAAAAGATGTCGTAGAACCTGACAAATTCGCCTTTTCCGAAAGTATCCAGAAATACCAGATTTACTTCGTCAAATAAATTATCGAACTGAAATAAAGTGTGATATATTGGTAAAAAATCATCGTGGAATAGATAAAGGAGGCTCTGAGATTCGGATCGGTTAATCATAATATATTTCCCGCCAAATAGGAAATGTCGGCATATCGTTCCGTCAGAGCTGAGGAGGAAATACGCGAAGTTAAAGTAGTGCCGTGAAGCAGAGAGGTATATTTTCGTCATGTTTACATTTTTCGTTTGAGTGAGCGTTGCTCCTGACACAGATGATGTTGGACTGCTTGTGAAGACAAATTTCTTGCTAGATCGAGAAAAGCAGAAGTTCCTAAAACTACGTATCGTGTCGTCTGCGATCTTCCTCTGCACCGTAGACTCGTCCCTTCAAGTTGTAGTTTTGAAATATTTCGTCTAGTTCTCACAGGATAACTCAGAATGGAATGGCAGAGTCCTACAGTGATGACGTAGTAACCTCGAATCGCTGACAGTACTGTCGCAAGAGACAAACATAGCAGTGACGTTTTTACCATGCAAAAGACCTTTACAAAACAAACAAAAGACAGAGAGAAAAGAAAATCAAATTTCTACTTTTACCACAATTAGCAGTGTTCGACCTGTGATGCCGGTAGGTGTGGGGGTGACATACGCAATAGGGTGGGTTTCGTTTCAAGTTACTAACACTTTACACCTGCAGGCTTGAACTGAATATTGAATAGAAAAGTCTTTTTGCATATGGGTTTGCTAAGAAACTGGAAAATGGTATAAATCCTCCACCCAAAGCATTTGATCTGTCTAGTTAGTCACAAGTCTATTCAGATACCTGTCCACACAACTCCTGCCCCAACCTACCCTATCCACATACGTATACCCCACTCCCAGGCCACCCACCTAACCCACACTTACCCATCTTCCTAGGACTAACCACACACCCACCCTATCCACGTATCCCACCACTTTCAACCTAACCCACCAGTATCGCCTGCATATCAATAAACTCTTTCGATTGGTATGTGTGATGTATTTGTGGTAGAAATGTCGCAAACATTTAGGACAGTCCAGTGATTCTCGGTGTACCACAAAATTTCAACTTTGGGTGGTTTGGCACCGGAAGAGAGAGATGGAGGGACTTAAATTAGGAGCATGTGACGTTTTGCCTCGGTGTACTGTCCAATGTAATGCAATTGTATACGACGCGAACGTATTTGTACCTTCAAAGTAGATATTTTTAATTACCTCACACCTATCCCTCCATCCCATCCTATCCATCTATCCCACACTATGACAAGTTCCACAAAATTCACACCCATCCACTCACAAAACCTTCCCTCCATTCATTCATCCACGAATCCATCCAAACATGCATTACCACATAAATCCAACCACTATCCTACCCCTTTCTTTAGCCCATATCTCGTAACCCCTTCAAATAGTCATAACATATATACAGACATGGTGCTTTGTGTTGTGTTCCAGGTTAGGTTGTAGTCACGGCCACACGTAGTTGGGAGGGGGGGGGGGAGGGGAGATATTGAGGGTCCAAAATTGGAAAAATCCCGATTGCAGTTTGTATACATGCTTCTTACAACTGACTGGCGGTGCAATCGAGGCAGTTTTGGACAATACTAACACCTAACAAATATTGATATTCCCCCACGAGAATGACAGTAAATATGAAGCGAGACACGTCCCTGGGGCTGTTTCAGAGTAGGAGCAACGCATGAAATCAGTGCTTGCCTAATCTGGGGAGGGGGTCCCCCTGAGAATTTTTCACGACTATGTAACCTTATATGGGCGATATTTTACATCTTTTGAAGCAGCAAGTCATAAAATGTGCTACATTGAGATATCAGAAATTCCAGCTGGCCTTTCATATTTTCCGACTATCGTCGTTTTGACATCATTTTTTTCTTGGGGACTACACCTTGCACACCCCCTCAGTCGCTTTGACCCTGGCTGTAGTTTCCAAGATTCAAGGGTGTTTCTAAAGATAGCACAATATAGTTGACAACATTAAATGTGATAACAACGTGATTATGAGCAAGAGTAAAGCTGGGCAGACAGATACTATATTTTACCACATTCGTGGGTAACAAGAAGTAAAAGCTTTATAAGAAAACTCATGAATAGTGTTAATGTATGCACTACATCTACATGTGTAGTTCCACGCGACGCATGTAGGCCTATAGATTGCTTGGGTGCGCAAATCAACCGTTTGTGACAACATAATTGATTCCCAGTGAACAGTACCGTAAATTCAATGACGGTAATGTCAGCAATGACGTAACGAATTCTTGAGGCGCTTGATTTATGAGACGATCCGTTGTCTTTAGCATGCAGTAAATGATGAGTACATTTACAGCTGCAAAAGGAAGACAGTAGATTGATCAAAGAAAGTGTAGACCTATACTTGTGTTTTCTAACATTCAAGTTGGATCTAAGTTATAGCCTACCATACGAACTGTAAATTAATATCCAGCACCACCGCCTGAAGTGTCAAGTGTCTTGTAACATTACTTACTGAATCATATCTCTAGTTGATACAGGCATGCACAGCCATTACATGCGGCGTTTTTGCTATCCAGTAATTGCCGATCACAAAAGTCGCAAAATGAATATAGAGGACTATATTCGCTTAAAAAGGAGCACACTCGACAGCAGTCTCACTGTAAAGGTCGACGAGTAACTCACTATTTAGTGCCTCCATTCTTGTATAATATAAGCTTTTTATGTATATATCAATCGCAATTAATCCTTAGAGGATAAAGAAACGGTTGAGTGATTTTCATAAAATTTTACAGTGTTTGGTTTTATTGCGTTGTACGCAAACGCGTCACTGCATTTGAAATGTATAGACAGGCCAGTTGCGCGAAGTTTGGTGGGCTTTTTAGCAGGGTGTGGCGGGTATGAACTAACGACGAATCCCTTTTGCGGGCACTGCGTGTGCAAGACTAAGGAAATCCATGAACATTTTTGGACTTACAAACCCCCTCTTGACCCGATGACCATAAACGGCACTTTCCGGTTGTCCTAAGCAGCATGTACCCAACGAGAAATAGGGATCCCATGACTGCAATTACTGAGAAAAGCACCTGTCTATGTTAATCGATCAGATTGCTGTTACCTAGGATATTTCCAATCTTTACATCACGTTCGCCGTTTCGGCTGTTTTCGCGCTATAAACAAAATCTGACGGTGTAGTGCAGAACTCTATATACTGAGTGGAACGCCACCATCAATTAGTGAGGAGCGTACCTAAAATGTTTGGCCGAAACACCTCCCAGATCACCGGAAATTGCATTTCAGAGACAATTTTTTCTATTTACCTTACACCTCAACCCCACTCCTATACATAACAGTTTTCAAGTAAATTTATGTTGGCTTCACACGTCCCATGCCCCCCCCCCCCCTCGAGACACCACTGTTCCACGGGCAACACAGTCAGAAAAAAATTGAACTGCCACCGTAACACTGCACAAAAATTCAACAACAAAAACGTTATATGAAAAGATATTTAATTGCGCATCAGTTCTTTCTTTTTTCTTTTATTTTCAATCAAAAGTATTTTTTCATCATATTCCAAAATATTTTTCAGTAAAATTACTTAAAATTTTGTTGAAGCTTAAAAACCACAATAAAACAATTTTCGAAAGTCGAGAATAATTTTTCTTCGAAGAGGAAAGCTTCCCTCCAGGTTGTATATGTTTATGCATTACTTTACAGCTAGCTTCGAAAAATGTATTACAACTTACTACATCAAAATCAAAACTAATTTCGTTGTGCGTTATAGCAGAAAATAACATCTGATCTTTAATTGCCATAACTATCCTCCACATGATCTTATGCAACTAACTCTTGTCCAAACGTCTTTTCAAATATTCATTACTGCAAAAGCCGAGTAGAAATATGAAAGTCAACCATCCGATTTAAACTTTTAAGTGGCTACAGCACTCTCTTTGTGGCACGTATACTTCAAATGTTAAACTTATTCTGGTCGCTTGTAACATAAGCTTGGACTTGAACTGGACTGCACCACAAACATACGCCAAACGTCTAAAACAAGCGGGAGTCAAAAATTTATGTGAATAAACCAATCAATAATACCTATCAATCAACCAATTGATTTATAAGGATAAATTTACAATATAGATTATATTGTAAATTTATCCTTATAAATACAATCGATCAATCATGCATATCACTACTCATGTAACCAATCACGTTAGAACTAAAAAAAGAACTGCTGAATCACGTGACACAAGCTTCTACAGTTCTTTAAAGGATGAACTTTCTGATGCACTTCTCTTAAAAAATATATATAACATGGGAAAAAAAAATAATGTCTATAAACCACTGATGACTTAGCATGTTATAACATTCCCTTTGAAGCACATTCAAGAAAAGATTTGCTACATCACTCTCCCTAGCAAAGTGACTGCTAAACCAGTGTCCATTGATGCCTGTACGTTTCAATGAGACTTTAATAACCAACTGCCAGAGATAAATCGAGTTTACACCTTTGATAAGCTTTTGACGATCTTTGATAAAACTTTCAAAGATCTATCAGTTGGTCCAGGGAGAGATTTGACAACATATTGAGCTGAAACAAAACCCCAAACTCTGCCATTCAAAATGTCCCTCCTGTGAAGTACTATTAAACTGTACACAAGTCTTCTAACCTTTTCTTTTTTCTTCCATAGTTCCTATATAAGGAAAAGTTGCGACTCTACGTAAAAAAAATTGCACAGGGTATACCTCTATCAACTCTTAAGATAGGGGGTCACTTTTGGTTCGATTTGATAGGGGTTCAAAGGTTAAATTCTTGAGATAAAGTGAAAACAAAAGGAAAGTGGGTAACAAAATTAGAAGTGGACAATAATTTGCATTCAGTTTGATCCTTCCAACTCTTTAAATTAATGCATACGATAATTAAATCATTAGATTCCAAACGATGACATTATGTCAATGGAATGTTGTACAGAAAAAATATATATATATGTATATGCAGGAACCTTTTAACCTAAACAAAAGAAAAAGAGAAAATCTCTGAAAAACCTCATTTTATGAAGAATTATTAATTGGGGAAACGAAATTTTGTAGAATAAAATTCACTTAACAATCGTACACTTCTCTTTTGCACCGAATCTCATCTGAGGGGACTCAATTAAAGAAAAGCTTTTCATAGACACCTCCCCTTATATCCCGTCCCCCTTGTCATTGTATCACCCACCAACTTGGTTCCTCCCATTCAAAGGAACTGGACTCACCAGTGGGTGGGGGCACAGGTCTGGTGCTCGAAGCAATCCTCCCCCTTCACACAGGCAACTCCCCTCTGCATTAACTTTTTGATCAATCATTGAGATACTTCACATCACCTGAAAGATGATTAAACCACTCCTGGTCAGAGGTCATCACCTGAGGCGTACATTCATTCACGTTCTGGAAATATTGTGAAGAATGACCAATTAATGAGGGGGGGGGGGCAGGAGGGGAAATGGGGTAAACTTGAAGGTATGAACAAAAGTCATTGCCCAAAACGCAAAATTCTGATGATGCCCTTCAATAGTTTATGGAGAATAAATGTGAAATATATGAAAAATATATCTCTCTCTGCGAAACAATTACTCGATTAACTCCCCCAAAGTTTGGTCTTCATTTAGATTTTGGAGATTCTCCTAATATTGAGTCCTGATCTAAAGATTTAAATTTTTTTAAAGAAAACTCTAAAAAAAGTAGAGAACATTCTCAAAAACAATTATCCATCTCCTGCTATACACCATAACACTCCTATGAGATACAGCTGGAGAGTTTGGGTGTCTCTGATGCGAAAAAATGGTCACCTCGATGTGAGCATTTCACGACGAACATCCAAAGACCAGCTGATGATTATTGGGAGCCTCATTCCTATTTCTATAGTAACAAAAATACACATTTTATCAAGAAAATAAAACAAACAGTAATTGTTTCTACTACAAAAAAGAAAAATAGTGACAAACAAACAAGCATGGGTGAACTTTTGGCAGAAGTAACACAAAGTAAGTACAGAAGAGTTTTAAGTAAGTAACTGCAGTCGAGCAAGCTCATCTCTCATAAGTTAGAGGGGAAAACACGAGAGATATTAAAGCTGTATATTGCATTGGAGCCATAGAAATAGATATACCAGACATGACATCGGGGTAACTAGTCACACGCTGAACGTATCAAGCCAAACAATAACGTGGCACGGTCTTTGCTCCGTAACGTGACGCAGCTCTCAATTCACGTTTGACATATATGATGCACGTACTGCCCGAGAAGTTCTTCGTTCGATATCTAACTACATCTTTGGGGAAAACAGAAGCAAATGCAATGGTTTGATCTTTTGAGATAACCTAACAGAGTTTGGACTTCAACTTGCCGTTCTTTGATAACATTATGGTTCATCTTTTCCTACAGTCATGTTTATTCATTCCTACAGTCATGTTTATTCATGAGCAATGCCAAAAATAGACTCATTCACTTATGATCCTCCTGTGTGTCCCACTGGCATTACATATGCATACAGTGCAGTGGTGTGATACAAGAGAACTGGACCAACAACCAGTGCTAGGTTAGAACTTCAGAAGGTGATGCCTTGATTCAACGACCTGACTACATTCATGACACGGGTAGAGTTTATCGCGACTTGAGACGGAAAGTGGCCTTCAAAAATGCGAAGGAGAAGGTTGCACTTTCCTCAATAATACTTTCACTGTTTCAAATAGAAATTGGCTAAATATAATAAAATAATATGGTTGGCTAAAATATCAATAAATATGTTATTTTACAGTCATTACAGTCTGTACACTATCATAGGCAAAATACTGCTTTAAGAATAGGAGGACATTTCCTGATGATGATCATGTTGGCATAGAAACTAGGAGAACTTCAAAATATTTGTTCCTCTCTAAAATTTTCTTATCTCATTCATCATCCAGGACACATGCAAAGGTAGGTCAAGCTTCAGGAAAAAAAGAAAAATATAAATAGATGGAAAGTCTTGATGAAAATCTCTGACAACATTTGAGTATTTCTGATTGGCTGAATGGTTCCCAACATTGTTTGAATGTACTTCAGTTGATCTGTACTAGTTAGCGACTGATACATGAATTTGTAAATTTGTTTAATTACTTCAGCATCTAATTGTTTGTAAATGCAAAGTATAAGAAAGCCCAAGGAATCTTCGCTAGATCACTTGAAAACTTCGTAAAGGCTAACCCTTCAAATCATTGCTTTTAAATCAGTTCTTTAATACTTTGTACACATGTTAGGATAGCAGCACAAAATACACAGGTAGGTTTTCTTTCCAAGGAAATAGCAATGTTGTGATCTCATTAATGTAACTTCTCCGAAAGTGATACAAAGTTTTGGAAATGATTTGTCCATCAGGAGAGGCGTTTAACAAAGGGCATAGAGTATAAACGTATCTGACCCACATCTCTGACGCATTGTAGTTGCATACTTCCCTAATGACTCTGACTGTGGATAATACAAAGTCAAGGATTTTTCAACGGTCAGTGACGGACCATCAAAGAGTTTGACAATCAGTAGGCTGTTTATAGCCACTGTCATGGTGGGCAGCTTGATTATTGTATAGTCAACCAGTTACGAGGAGAGTGCAAATATGAAAATACTTCACACAGGAAGTAAAATGACTATCTTCTCCCTCAAAGGTTTTTGGCAGAGAGCAAGAAACTTTAATCTTTGCAAAGTAACCTTATTACCACCATCGTGAACATTCAGACCCTGTTATTTGAAATACGTATACGAGGGTACTGAGAGAATTGTTTCTTTCGGCAAAGAGGAATCAACTCGCTAGCTACTTTGAAAAGGCAGCCCTTTGCTACAAAATACTACCATACATTTCCCTGACTGAACACCTGACTAAAAAAGTAAATCTATACAGCTCTCTCTCTACGTATGTTCAGACATGAAATAATTGGTGTATTTTCTCTCAAAATAGTTACCATGGCCACTCAAAGGTATCACATTTCTAGGTGGGATTTGAAAGTTTCTACCAGTCTCTAGATTGTTCTAACAAAAACAGTTGTTGCATAAGATGTGAGCACCAGCAGATTTCATTTAGACAGTCAAGTTAAAAGGAAAAAAAAAAAAAGGATGAATACCAACAGATTCAAAAACTTCAAATGCAAGTTCTTATGAACTGTTAAGTAATGCAAAACACTTACAAAAATGTTTTGTGTGAGAAACTTTCACAAACTAAAGAAAAGTACCCTTTAAAATCTACATCCACTCAAGAAATTACACAAGCAAGAACATGCTTTTTGATATTACTAAGAGACTGACAAAAATCGTCTTTTGAGGCGACTGACGATGTGAAGTTGTCATGGTAACATGACGAATAGGATTAAATTCAGAGCTGGATCTCGCCATCAACAGACAGCTGCATTAATCTTGTTGTTAGGCTTGTAATTAAAACTAATAACCATAAAACAAGATTGTAATCAGTGATGCGATGTTTTAACTATCACTCAAACTCTGCAAATTATAACATGTCAAAAACATGCTACATACAAAGATGACCCAGCTTGTATGCCTCATCTCCACAAACCTACTTCATATCACCACGGACCAACGACGCACCAAAAATCGAGGACATTTTTATAACTCCTGTGTAGAGAGCAGTCGGCACACATGCTGACTGCCGAGCGAGGCATAGCTAGATAATAACAAATCGGCGAAGCTACAATGGCACCTTAAGGAACGAATGAACGAACCTGACACGTATATGGAGTGACGAGCGAAACAGTAAAAGGAGTGACATGCTGGATGGCGTATCAAAAAGTCAGTCAAAATCGTTTGTTCAATTCATCATCAAAGGGCTACCAGACGTTATTTGGTTTGGTGCTAAGTTTATGTGCAACAATTTCACTTGCCTCCGTGTGACAACTGAACTATCTCTCTCAATGTTCTCAGAATCGTATCAATGAAAAATCCTTTTGTGAATTGACAGGTCATGAAGAAATTTTCTGAACCAAAGTCTGGCGTTACAAATAAAATATTACAGACATATCAGCTGTTATGAAGATAAGTACCAAAGCACAGTAAGTTTGAAATTGGTATGAATAAAGCATTCGATAAGGATTGCGATAAGTCGATGAAATAAACAGCCTCTACTTCAGAATAAACTCACACAAAAATGACGTTGCTGGGGAAGTGCAAAAATAAAATTAAAAAAAAAAAAAATTAAACCAGAGATATGTAAACAGATCAAATTTTGCTGGTAAGAAAAAATGGAAAAGGCACAAGTACAACACAATAACAACAGCCCAAGGGAACTGAACACGACAGTTATACAGACTAATTAATTGGTAACGCGCAGTCTTTTGTGGATTAAGTAATGTTTTGTTTCAGAATTTTTAGACCAAGCTTGCAGCATTACTACACATCTACATCTGATGTCAGTATTGATAAACCCAGATATCTAACTAAAAATTAAAGAAAACTTGTTTTTCTGAAATAATTCAGTAAAGTTCCTTTGCTTATACAAAATTACAGAAAAAATGAAAACTGCTGACCACTATGACTAAACCCACCAAATCAACCCCCCACATTAGGAAAAGCATTGTCAGAGTTAACCCCATTGGCGTCCTTATTTCATTCACAGAGTGGGATACACTCATGGGCCCTTTTACAAAATTTTGTTATTCAGAAAGACAACAAAGACAGTGATACAACCACTTCATGTACTACACTGTAAACACATAAAGGTCCTGACCATCAAAAACCATGTTCATTAATTTAACTAGTGCATTGATACATACTTAGAGGGAGCAAGCAGTCGTCCTTACTACACTTTGAAAAATCATCCAAATCTTGTTAATCTTTTCTCATTTCTCTCTCTGAACTATTTTTCCACCATGCTGCTGAATATCAGCACTGCATATGTGAGGTGTAAAATCAGGTAATTCAACGACAGAGATGATAGCACATGATGAGAAAGAGCCATTCATGAATTAGCATAGGAGGGTATACTAATTCATTACGGGGTGATTGGATCTTCCCTTTAAAGTACATCGGTACACTTTCTCACTTGAGGGCACTCATACTTCGGATATTGTCTCCAGACCCCTGCGAAATTGTTTTTCGTGTCCAGACGAAGGTACACTTGGGTTAATACTTTACGAGGCTGGATGACAACATGATCACTAGCCCCCCCCCCCCATCAGACATTAGGGCAGATTCTTCTGAGTGGTATCAAATGTTTGAAGAAAATCACTGACCTCCCTTTTTTTTTCCTTTTTTTTTTTTTGTTGGATAATCACACACTTTAGGCATCTAAACTGAATGTAACAAAATAATTCTTGAATGCATTTTGATTGAAAATATTATGCTAGACAAAGAAAAAAAATGTCCAATTTTCCCTGTTGGTGCAAATGTAATTCATTAAAAACTTGTCCATTCTACAAATATCCCTTACCCCTAGTACTTCTGTTCATTTTACATGCATGTATTGCCTCATCCCCAGTACCACTTCCCTTCATTTTATACATACCCCTTATTCCCAATACCAGTTATGTTCATTTTATATGTATCCCTTACCCCCCTACCCCCTCCCCATACCACTTCTGTTCAGTTTTTCAGGTGTCCCTTACCCCAGTAACACTTCTGTCAGTATTATTCTTTATGCTTCAATTTACAAACTAACAATAACATATTTCTATGTTGCAAATTTATACAGTTTTTTTTTTCATCTCTTCCTTGTTCATGCCCCATATCCTATATCTCAGATGAATATATCAGGTGACTTGTGGGTAAAATTAAATCCCAAAGATTAAATATCCATGACATAAAACTACAAATTTTGTGTCTAAAAACTGTACAGCTGGAAGTTTTCTCATTCAAATATTCATAATTTACAAAAAAATTTCGTTCAATGTTCTCTGATGCAATAAACAGAGGCCTGAAAAATCTGGACTGGCATTGTAATTTATAGTGATATAAAAGGTCCGATCTCAGCACTCCACGAAGCTCACTATCAGTATGAACAGCAGTGAGTATAATACTGTTCATTAGCACACATTTACATACTTTAAAAAAAGGAAGAAGAAAAAAAAGGATCTCAGAAAAAGAGTTTATCACACATACTGTTATGTGAAAAGTGCTGGTGGGTTGGCACTGACAAGGCAGAAAACAGCACAATCTGCCCAAAAGGGTAAAAAATAAAAAACAAAACAATATGTGGGTCTACCTCGAACCTCTCCTTGAAAGGTGTAGCAATTGGAAAAACTATTTGGTCGGTAGGAGGAACTCATTCCAATCGAGAATAAATACAGGCACAACTCAAACTGAGAAATTTCATAACAATGGGTCTCTCTAAATTTCTGACATAGTTGTGGAAAGCGTTCTCCCCCCACCTATTATCAGCAGTATGATAAAAAAAAATTAGGTATAGTAGTTGAGTAAGATGCTTCAAGTGATATTTGGACCTCTCTCAAATTGGGTATGCACGGCAAACGTGAATCAACATCTGATTCCAATATTTTTGTCCATGGCAAAAACCATGCTGTAGACTATGATTAGCAACGAAAAAATTTTTTCTTGGAAACATTTTTAAGGACGTGCGTTTCACCGATACACTTTTTGGTGACTTTTCAACACGATGATCGTCCTTGCAAGATGCACGTGAAATTGAAAGGCTTTTCTCGTCGATGGTTTCTAAGCGATGGTGACCCTCTTCAACGTTAGAAAAACATCAATGTGAACAGGCAACTCATGTTCTTCCTAATAGTCGTACATGACAACAGGTTATTCTGCCCTGATAATCCTCTTCTTTTGATCTGTACGATGATTCTCCAAATACGCTTGTTTGAATCTAATGGTACATCTACACCAGGTAATTGTGAACCATGGCTGATGTTGTTTGATGTGATGGTGTATCAATAGGCATTATAATCATCTGTGGTTGGCAGCAGCAAAATATGATCTGACTACACGATGGATTTAATGTCCTACACTTGGGTTGCAATCGTTAAAGACTTACTGCATGTAATACATAGAATGATGTGCTACCCAGTTGAAAGTAATAACTAACCATGGTTGCTCTTAACCTGTAAATTATGCACGTACACAACGATGGTTTCTTTACACTAGGTAATGACAAACCATGGTTAATGACTTGCACTGGATGATTCGTACTCACTAATAAGATACCAACCATGGTTACTATCGATCTGTACATCAGGCACATACACAACCACAGTTTACCTACACCAGGAAATGACCAACCATGGTTATTTTCAATGTATGTACACCATACCCATACACACAACTGTTGTTTATCTACACGAGGTAGTGACCAACCACGGTTGGGAATTTGCACTGCATAGTTGGTTTACATCTACTAATAAGGGTAATGCCAACGTATCAGACACCTTCCTACATTTCTTTATCCATATTTCTTCCTCTTATAGACTGCTTGCGGTCATAAGTTTATACAAACTTCTTGACACTTCACGTGAAATCTTGACATTTGACAAAACTTTCATTTCAAACCTACATGAAATTGTTCAATCTCTGTAAACAAGGTAGCAACCACATTTAGGAAACAAAATAGGGGTCTTATTTCTGCTTTGCTATCATGTAAACCACAAACTGAATTGGATTAAAGTAGTAACAAAGCTTTAAAATTGAATAACTGAATTTTTTAATAGCACTCAATATTCCATCACAGATATGAAAGAACCTTGCTATTCCAGCAGGAATCTTGTTCCCTGAAGGAGGGGGCCTATCAATCTCAAGATGTTGTTCAGGATGAAAAGGAACAGGATTCTGCAAGCTTTTCTTCCCCACAAGCGTCTTATTCAAAGTGGTTCGGTCGTGTTGTCTTCCTGTAGGTTTCCCTGTCCCTCCCCATCTCCATCTGCGCCATGGACTCTTAACAGCTCTCTTCAAGTGGTACCATGCCTCCATCCTTACGATGACAGTCTTCTGGTGGTGCCGAACGTTCGGCCTCGCAGTAAATAAAAATAACGGTAGACGGTTGGAAACCCACGCTACCGCTGCCAGGTTCTGCTAGCTGTTGTAGAGTGTGAAAAGTGTGAACAGAACTACTTGAAGCAAGGTGAAAGTCAGGAGGAATGTGAGGAAGGATCGAAACCCGCTGCTTCTTCTTTTAACCAATCTCATGGGAACTAAAACCCTGGAAAAACAATGAAGAGGAAAGACAAAAGTTGTAAGGAACAGTTGAAAATTTTGATCAATAGTTGCTGACCTTCAGAAATGTGACACCTGGTGGAGACGTAATGATTAAAGCTAGCAACAACAACAACAAAAAAGTAAACAAAAATTGTACAAGAGAGGCCAGAATAGATCCACTGGAATTCACTACAAATCCAAGGACATCTAAGACGTCCAATTACTAAAACTTGTGACGAAACCATAGATGAGAATTGGTGTTCTACAGTAACTGATTATTTGAACTATGGTCATGGTAATCCACTGAAAAAGACACAGCATCCAGTCATGTGACAAGCTGATAAGTGAAAAAATGTCCGCCAGAGAGCGAGATATAAAGTGAGCACCAAGATGGTAAAAGCAGAGAATGGTCTTTGTGCTAGGTTTACCCTACTGTAAAATTATACAAATTGGCACTGCAATCCATCGGTAGTGAAATCTTTATGATATTTCAAGAAGATACTTAAGGAGATCTAAGTCCATCATCATTTATAACTTGTCTGATCGAGAGAGTGACACTCTTTCATTGTAAATTTGAGGCATTTTTAAAAAAGCGAAGGACGCCATCACATGTTGTGACAAATACTCACAATCTGGTAAATGTGAAAAGACACGTCGATATTAGAAGAAATTCGATGATGAGGACCGAAAATGGCTGATGGCTGAAAGAGATGAAGAAAACGAGTTAATGCCAAAAAAAAGAGAAAACATTGAGATATTATTATCAAAGTGGACTAAAGAAAGCAAACAATGTTCTTTCTTTTTCTCTAATTTTTTAAATGCAAAACAAAGTAAATTTTATATTTAACAACATCTAACATCTTGCCAAAACAACCCAGCATCTCCATGCTCCATCTTCGGACAAAATAAAGAGTAAACTACCTGCACTACAGTGAACATTGATGCAACCAAGTGGTAAATGTATACGCACCACACTATCGTAACATCTTTGATGATTCACCACATTGCTCTCTTCCCACCCCTGTGACGGCCAAGTCCTACGCGTGCATCTTTAAGTCGCACAACGGTTCCTGGACAACCCCCCTGAACAATTGTCTTGCGTACAACTTGCTCCTGGACAACGTCCCTTGGGCCGATCCCGATCAGGACAATTTCCAACTTGGACAATTTCCAACTAGGACAATTCCCACCCACCTTCAACTAAACCCTGACCCTTTTCATGAATAAATTGTCAGGGAGGGGATTGTTTGAGGGGGATTTCTCCTGGGTGGAACTTGCTCAGGTGGGAATTGTCTGGGAGGGGGGAATTGCCCGATCACGTATACAACACTTACTGCTGAAGAGACGCATCTCAGAATTTTTTTTTTACGAACGCTGAATCCTGAGTCCAGGACCAACTTCATATGTAGGGATGCACATTCTTCCACTGATAGGATCCAAAGGTCACAGCTTTCCTTACATGTTACCAAGAATCAGAAAAAAATTTCTGATCATTTTATTGGCTGATATTCAGCTGACAGTTGCCTGGCAACATTCCTCATATTGTCTGTAAGTGCTAAAGCAACAAACAAAATTTTGAAGATGAAATTCCAGTGGAATGTTATGTGCAAACACCGCTTAACTGCGATAGGTACTATACATGTTTTGTAGGCTACAATATGAAGGTACATGCAATTCACAGGCCATACTATTATATTTGCAATCACTCATGTAAGGACTTTCTGACATAAATTTGAAATTTTATCCTGTGGGTCTCTTTGGTTAGCCCCTCAAATCTAATTTTGTTATCGTTTTGGAAACTTTAACAGCTCTGCGACCCCAAATGGCATCATGTATTTTGAAATATGTAAAACTTTTCTGGAAATCTGAAGAGTGGAGTAAAAAAAAAAAAAACACTGGTTCAGAGGCATGGTTCTCTATACAAGATGAATATAACTGGCAAAAGTGATGCACGAAGAACTGAACTGAAGAAACTGGTATTAGCTGCGATAGATACAGGCTAGGACAGACAATCGAGTGGACTTTGTATTACTGTTATGGTTCATCAGTGGGTGGATGGGTAGGGGTGATGGGAAAATGTTTGGACAATACAGCTCATTCTGAAGAACTTTATTGATGACTTGTGCAATCACCACTAGTCAATCTGCAGAAAATATCATAATTGTTCTACAAGGCAGAACATCGCACCACTCCGACTAAAGACACAGACAAGGTTTTAGACACAACACAGCCTACCCTGCTCTGTGATTTGCAAACAGAGATTTACATTTTGACTTATGTAATGTGGTAAATATATTACAAATTTTATAAGGCAGTTGTAATGTATAGTGATGCCTTCGGCTTCTTTTGTTTTGCCTGTTGTGGTGCACAGTAAGAACAGTAGCAACTCCGCATGTAAAGCATGGACTAGTTATACGGTCCAGATTAAAAAAACATCTAGTGAACAGTTCGTAACATTCACAATAAGCAATTTGCTGTAAATGTACTGAAAGTTCCTTACAAAATAAGCCTTGCATATCTGGACTTTTATGAAATGTTTAGTCACAAAAGTGAAAGCACTGTGGGCTAACAATGGAAGACTTTGATGTCACACAAGAACTGTACCCTTGTGCACTCTGCATTTTGTACATGCACAGACAAATGCAAGAGTTTTGTATGCTGGAGCAAACTTTTCTGAGTTGGGATGCAAGTTTCCAAGTTTTAGTGAAAAGTCTGCATCTACAACTTACTGGCAATATGTAAATCCCAGCCACAAATTTCCCAGTACCAATGTCATCTCGCAATACTCACCTCCACCCTGGCCCATCTGGTCTGTTATTGCTACCCTCATGTTGAGCCATAGCGTGGCGTCCGCCGATGTCATCTCGATTGTTCTCGCTAAGCCTCATGGGGTCTACGAGACCCCTCTGCAAGCTCTCTTTCAGTTTGGGTCTTATTTTATTGTGGACGGACGGTGGGGTGTTCAGCATCCTTCCCTGCTTCCTGCCCCGCCGAGAGGGGGCGCTGTCGGCATGGGCAGATTTATTGTCTTTCTGTGGAATCACCTTCCTCCTGGGGGCTTCTTTCTCAGCTTTCTCAGCAATAACTTTCACTTTCTGGTTTTCCTCCTCTCCATCGTTTGCTGAACTTGACTCAGCTTCCTCGGCGGCTTCGACCCCACCTACCTTCGGCTTCACCACTTTCTCCTCTGCTTCTTTCTTTGGGTCCTCCGAGCTCTCGTCGTTGTGAATTACTGGGCGGTAAACCTTGGCCACACCCGGATATTCGTCACTGCCTAAAGGTCTGACATCTTCAATGAGCCACAGTCCGTAGAGAGCATCTGAAGAGTGACAGACCAGGATGAAAGTTTACGTCAAGGAAACATTGAAAAAACATCCATCAAGAATTTTTCCGCAAATTTTGGTCACTAAAACTGACATTTTTTGTGATGACAACATCACGAGCAAATGCTTTGCAAATAAAGTAAGTCTTTACATTTATCATCACTCACTTTTGATGCATGCTGAACTGAAAAAGAAATTTTTTGTTTCTTTACCATTCATTGAAAATTCCTGCCAATCACTTATGCCATTGTCCTCGGCCAAATAGACCTGTGTGGTGTATGGAAAAGGATCCTTGACCCCCTTCTGAAAGAGGACCACAGTCCAAAACCCTGGCGTCAAGGGATCACAATTGATTGTGTTGATGAAACGTACTGTGTCAGACTGAAGAGAAGAGAAAGTGAAGAGAAACAATGAAAACCATCTCTGCAGATTCTCCTCGAAACATGGGAAGGATTAAGATCGGAGGGAACTAGATATACGAAATGGCATGGAAGCAGGCCTGTTAAGGCACTTGTGGCAACGTTAGATCGAGATTTGTACACTTGAAATTTATGGATTTTACTGAATTTATTATCAAATCCTCACGGCAATTTTGCCGGCAGGAATCACTATCCTGTGTTTCACTGTAAATGATACATGACTGACTCATTGTATGATGAAAATGCGAGCACTGTGAACAAACAACTTAGAGCATGATTGCTGAATTTCAAAGTTTAAACCTTCCTTGATTCATAAACTTTCACAACTAATGGGAAAACAAATGAGATACTGACATTTCTTCCAGCATTCTCGTATTTCTATCGCTCTGGTAACACTATCGATATTGAAGAAATATTCCGATAGCACAAAGGCTGTTGATTAAGAGATATGATTTGGCCTGTAACATTGAAAATGAGCACTGCTATCAGTGACTGATATACAAATACATTTGGCAGACTTGTGCTGCTATTTTTAAAATTTTGACCTCTGATGACCCAGATAAAAACAATAGAGATCATCTGCACGGAGTGATTCGAATGCACATAGCTTGAAATTGAAGCAAGTAACTCTTCCTGTAAGATATTGAGTTCAGATGCTGCACACACTCACGGACATACGCCGAACAGAAACACACACGCGTGCGCCCACATGCACGACTTGTCTTCACAGATTCATGTTGCCTTCTTCAAGGAATCAAATAGCAAAAAATTTCTGTCGACCAGGACCGGGTTTGAAACTGACAAGGCTACCAAACTAGTTTTTTTTTTTGTCAACTCCTATGTGACAAAATTGCAAATTCCCTGAGGGGACTCTACTACTGAAATGAACATGATATTTTGCTTTCCTGAAAATGCAAAAAGGTTAACAACTGGGGGATAACCATCGTTCAACCTTTTGTATATGTAATACACCAAAAGGAACAGTAAAAAGACACCGGATGACTTCAAACAAATGACCGAATAGAGAGGAAATTCAAACTTTGCATGACTTTTGTGACTGTACTTATTGTCATTGTACAGTATTCACTACTGCTACTGTAGGTGACAGCAACATAATTGTTAAGTCACAAATAATTTGGAAATAGTGTGATAAAAGACTGCAAATTTATCCAGATTAAAGGATTAAATCATGCCAGTGTGATATGAAAAAAACATACCCCTAAACCAACCTCGGCAAAGATGCCGCCAATCCTACCGAATTTCTCAACTGTACATCAATATTCATAATACACGGCCACACTGTTTAAAATCTATATCAAACACACAAAGACCACTTTCTTCTTATAATAGTCATTGCAACCCACCTCCTGATTTCTGGATATATTCCTCTTTTAAATCTCACTCAGCAAGCAGTCAAAGCCTTCTGATGTTAAGTACCAATGACTTAATTATTGTACCTTAAGATAAAGATTGTGATAATGTTAACACACAGACTCCAGAAGACACTTGAGATTCACCTCCATAGTCGATCATAGTCACAAGACAGTGGGAGCGAGTGGGGGGGGGGGGCGAGGAAAGAGGATGGGGGAGGAAATGGGATGGCAGCATGGAATAGCACCTGCTGTACACAATACACTCCCCAAAAAACTTTTCAAAGTTAATCAATTGTGCATCAAATATTATATCATAGACATCTCACTGTTGTTCTTCTCGTCTCGGTTTTTCGTATAGCAACTCGTACACGTAATGGAGGGCACTATTTTTATGTAAATCCTTCACACGATAGACACTCTCCCACAATGCGTGAATCTAGCGCACCCTCAAACAAAAGTCCTGGATAGGCCCCTGTGTGTTAATATCATGAAAAAGTTACTTTGAAGAAGAAAATTTTTATTCAATGTTAAAACAGCCTCCCAAAAGGGATCGGCTGCTCCCGAATCATTGATCAAAAACACAGACCAGATGAAAGCAATGGGGGATTGGAGGAGGGGAGAAAGGGGGGAGGAATAGGGAAGGAAATGGGGACAGGGACCTAATTACCAATGACTTACTTGTTGTACTGTGGGGTGGGGTTTCTTAAAGGTGACCACCACCTCCAGAAAGCACTTGACCTCTCCGGCGTCATTGATCAAACTGGCGTTAAAGTGGACAGAGGGATTAGTTTCGGTCTTGTCGTACCTCACGTAAGTGAAGCTGTCTGGAGTACGGTGATCAAAACTGTCATCTGAAGGGTGGGAAATTGAAACATACCAATTATCAAAGGGTACAAAAACTGAAACAAGGAAAGAATAGATAGTCAGGTGATACAGACAATAATGATACCTCTAACAGAAGAGCTAAATGTACAGAGTCTAGAAGCAAAGGATAATCCAAAGGAATCAAGGATACAACCTTATATAGTACAATGTCTAATATTTCAAGGGTAAATTTAATGAAGGTAAGAAGGATAATTCAAAGAATAATACATAAGATAATGACTTGTATATCATCATAAGTCCAAGTCAAATACCAAGTCATTCTCTCCAAGTCAAGTCCCAAGTTGTTTGTTTCACTCACAAGTCAAGTCATAATGAACTGAAAGTCAAGTCCAAGTCATTTAGGCACAAGTCAAGTCGCAGGTAATTTTTCCAGCAAAATGCTGGCCATCTCTGGCTTAGTGTTTGAAATATATAGATACAGTGGATATCAAAATTAAGTTGAAGGGGAAAAGAACTGCAGCAGTATTGGAAAAAGCATGAGAAGGCAAAATCAGTAACCAACATATAATTCGATTGAGGAGTATAAATATCTGCTCTTGACATATATTGCCTTGACAGTGCACAGTGTCAGTTTCCTACATTCATTACAGGTCTCTTCCATATTCAAACTTTAAACTTATCTTTTCGTTGTAAAAATTCATAACGTACAAACAAAGAATACAAAACTAACGAAGTCAATTTCTAAGCATGTACTTTTGTTTATTTGTGTGTATTTTATCTGTAAAGGCATACTGGTAATATCTTACACTTCGGATATTCCACAAAGGACCCAGTAAAACTTTCCCGTTCCTTGCTATATTAAAAAAATTGATAAGGACGCAAAGCGAAACATCCCCTTAGTCGCCAGGTATATATGGCCTGCATACAGGTGTATATGGATATTCTATGAACTGTGAACTTTTGACCTTTGGTCAAAATAATCAAAACTTAACCTTCGACTGAAGGCCTATCATCATACTATTGCACCCACTTACCAAATTTCATCGAAATCTGTCTAGCATTACTAAACCAACATAAACCAAAACCATATTTCAATGAGGTATGACCTTTGATATACATTATCCAAAATCAAACATACATTGTATTTTGATAACAAGTACATGTACCTTTGTACCAAACTTCATTAAAACCTAGCATTACTTCAAAAATATCAAATGGACACCACATTTATAGGTGCATTTTAGCCCTTTTTATTAAACATATTCAATGAGGTAGCTGGTATGAGATAACTTCAAATGAAGTTAGTTCAGTGATATGTGCAGTTGACTTTAATAATGGCAACAGAGTGGTGAAACGAAACGCTGGGATGCAAGCGGATTATACCAGACCACCTACTTGTAATATTAGGGCCTACACCGTACATGGCGCAACGCAACTGATATTTTTTTTATGGATTTCTATTTTTACAGCATGATGACATGTGTTGTAAAGAAGTCATTTGTTAGCAAGTCCAAGTCGAATCACAAGTCAGTTCTGTAAGTTGCAAGTCAAGTCATAACTCACAAAAATAGTGACTCGAGTCCATGTCGCAAGTTACAAGTCTACAATTCTGTGAAAATCTGACCTATCAAACAGAATCACTAATGAATCAATGATCAACCACATGAGGGGAAGAATCGATGGGGGAAATGACAATATATTTCATGAGGGTTTAAAGGCAGGTAGGTTAGTTTGATGGCCTTGGAATAAAATATAAAAGAGCTAGACTAATGTAATACTGGTGAAAGTACTTTTATGATGATTGCTTTAATGTCAAGAAATAAGAAGCAGAGGATATCATATCATATAAAAAAAAACAAATTGATTGATTTATCGGCAGTAGAATGATTAGCAAATAAAAAGAAATTAAACAAAGTAGGAATACTTTGTATTTCATGGCAAACTCGAAGAATGCTATCCACCGATGGGAATAAATCGTGTCAATGTCGAACAGCAACAGGGTTAGACTGTACCAGAGGAAGAAAGAAGTATGGAACACGAAGGCGAAGAGGGAATGAAAAACACCAGAGGAAAGTAGACATGCCGGAATGGGAAGGCAAAAGTATGACTACTTTTATCTCAATTTATGTGCGGGAAGAGTGATTTTCATGGTTCATCCAGCAAAGCAGTTCTGGGGGAGACCAAATCCAGATCTGGAACGCAGCAGAGGATGGATTGATGGATTTTTGTACAGATGCTGGAAGTCGAGCGATGCGACATTTCGGAGAGAAAGCGGGGATGTACGAGGAGGGTTGAGATATGAAGGAGTGAAAAGTAGACAGGTTTATGTTAAGGGCAAACTGATTTATGAGTTGCAGGATGACTCATGAATTTAAGAATGTCATTCTAATTTATGACTTGACTAGACTTACATTCATGGCAAATGTGCAAAAGAGTGAGGGTAAAATCCATCGAGGTTAAAAGGAAAATAGAATGGTTTGATGCTTGTAGAAGATTAAAAAAAAAAAGGAACGTAGAACGAAATACAAGAGGGAGAGAGGTTAACTGTATGGGTTACACAATGAAGGAAACACTGCAAAGAAACAAAGACAAAGATGACAAGAGGGTAGTAAATAGAGAAGAGACTAAAAATTAAGACGTGTGCCAAGTCTGGGAAAATGATGTTAAGAGAGGATACCATTTAGGGAGAATGTGACTTTCAAAACAGCCTCCACAGCAATTATCAGTAAATGTCACTTGTTACTTGAACATACAGAGACAAAAAGACATACAAACAATCAAAACATCACATTTCACTTCGTCTATGAGGATTTTTGACATCTCCCTAAATGAGATCCCTTCAGAAAAGTTTAAACGTTAATGAATTTCCCTTTTTCTGTGGTGTTTTTCTGCTTGTTTTTTAAAGTCTTCGTTATCAGTCACTCTGTCGTTTCTCCTTCCGCAACTATGCTACGACTCACTGCAAGCATTTTGACATTCTCACCTACATTTGACTGTTCTGGAGACAAACTCCTCAAGAAAGGGATTGATAAGAGTCTCCCCATAGTGCAACCACCTAGCAGTAACTGTCATAGTGCTCAAAACTACCAAAACAGTTGCACAGAATTGGTAGAAGGCCTTGGCTGCTTTTGATTGGATAAAACCACAATATTCCTCTCTCACTGCACCACAGTGTTTCAACCCAATGATCACACGAGCAGCTACCGTAAGGTGTGTCTTGGCCTCATCCGAATTGATAAAAATCACGATAAATTCTCTTTCCCTTGTCTTACCACTCTATATCAGGTAGTGACCACCTACACAATTAATGGGGTGCTGTGGCCTCATCTGACTGTTCAAAGACCATGGTTCTGTTTCCCTGCTGTAATTATGTATCTCTTGGTAACCACCATTACCCACATAGTATTGATAGGGGTTGTCCTGACCTAATTTTGAAATTACTCCTCATCCACCAACTCTTCCCCTTAATAGCCCATTCCCCAATTTCACTTGAAGTGAGAACGATTAAGGATGATATAGCTGAAGGCATCTCCCGCCATACCTGGTAAGTTTTCGATCTCGTTACAGCCCTCCGCCTTGGGCATATTGTCGTTGACATTCACATAAGATACCAGGTTCAGCTGCGAGCCACCGGCAAACTCGTGGGGGAGGATGTTGACCTGTTTCACTGGCACTTTTCTGTAAAGAGATTGAAGTATATTCGAAACTTCAGGAAAATGAGATCATTTACAAACTCATTATTAATGAGTTCATTTCAATGCTAATTTCACATTAATATGGTTAAGATGGAAAAGGGGTGCATAGCACTCTTTCCTTTCTTTTTCTCTATGCTATCTTATTGTTCAATAATTTATTAAAATGTGTTATTATTTACTTCTTTTTGTGAAGCGGAGGGAGGAATGCACTCTTTTTCAAGCTTGATTGGAGATTTTTTTAGCGAACAATTGAAGTTCTTTTTTTGTGCACTTTTTTTCACACCATGAACATACTTGCAAACCATGAACATACTTATTCCTCCTTTCACCTCTGTGTCAATTATTCCATGACAATGTACAAGTTGTGTAGAAACAATAGAAGAATGAATGAAAAAACATCGGGACTTTGACCATGAGGTACGCATGATGACTCATCTCCAACATGTAAAGCTCTGACTGTGATCAAAACGTCAAACATCCCAGGGAGAGATGGAGTGTTGAAAGGTAAATTTTACGAATTTTTCAGAGTAATAGCTTTTCTTTCCTTTCTGTAAACATCATTCCGGCTGGTGCTTACCAGTCAACTTAAATTGCAAAAGAAGGCCAAACTTCCTTCCTTCCATTATGGGTGTGATACTGCAAAGACTGAACAAAGCAATGTACAAACGCTACACTCATCTACTCACCACTGAATTCCCCCCCCCCGGCTATTCCCCTCCCCTCATACAAGTCTGCTTGGATAGGGAACATAGCTAATTTTCAGAGAGCAAGAAATACACTGCATTGAATAAAACAAGATGCAGAGTGGGCTTCACACGGTGTGAATTTACCTATTAATTCCTTTAATACTGGAAACATTCAATTTATCAGATAAGTTAAATCAATCTTTCTCCTTTATCTCTTATAAACTACTGATGAATTTCTAAAAGTGACGCACCTGTCTGAGGTCACATGAGTGGATATGTAAAGTGCTCTGAGGTGTCCCCTGCTGAAACAATTTGTTCTGGACTGAGGTACCTGCAAAGGTAGAGAAGAATGCCTTTTGTTTGTGTCACCTGTCCAGATAATCCTCCCATAAAAGGAAAAGCATACACATGCGTCTTTGGTTAAAAAATACTTGGACTTTCAGTGGAAGAATTCTATGTGCTCGTGAATAAATGATCACCTTCAAATTTCCAATTCCCCATCCCCCCAAGTTCCCAAACAAACACACATCAGACGCAGTTACCTGTCACCTGTTTCGGCCACCAAAACTTCAAAAACCAGCTAAGGGTAGGGTGAACTGTACCACACACACAAATTACATCACATTTGTAATAACTTGTGAAATACTTTATGTTATTTTTTACCTTTCTTTGCTTCTGTTATGAGGATACACAACTGATGAGGATGTCATAGATTAAAGTCAGCGCAATTTGCAAAAAACCTGTGTCATATATTTCCTACTCTCATGCTTCAAAAAAAAAAAAAGAGTCAAAAATTTAAAGATTCAATTCAGTAACTGTAAAAAATATCAGGATTTGTTCCAATTTTTCTTAAGTGTAGAACAATGAACTGGTAATGATCTATACCTATCCTTTCTATAAGCCACTCCCCCCACCCACACCCTCCTTTCCTTTCAGTAGTACCAAAACCTCCTCCCCCTTCCTATAAACCACTTCCTTTCAAACAAGAAATTTAACTCTAAAATGTCACATCGATTTGCAAAACAAAATATCTATCACAGCAACAGTCAGAATCAAGCGCATGGGTGACAGTCAAGACGCGTCCTCTTTCTTCTCGGTAACTCTTTTTCAACGCTCTTTTTCGACGCCACATCGTTTTCAACCCTCACGATATTTCCCGAGCAGCGACTTACAGGCAGGAATGTCTACTTTTGGTCTGACTATTGATTTGATTTTTATTAAATAATTGCAATTATCACAGTTTTTGATTTACACTCCTTCATCATCCTCTTTGGCACCACTCATTACATTTCCGGTGTCATGTCGGTCTGTCCTTGAATGGGATCATACTGGGATAACACATGGCAGATTCACCTTCCTTTCTTTTTTTTTTTTTTTGGAGATTTACTCCTCCTAAACGCGGTAAGACACATAATCCAGCATTAACATTTCTGCTTACATCTCTTAGCAGGGCATTTCACATACACAAGTAAAACAAAATCTCTAATTTCTTTAAACAGAAGAAATCTATTTTAAGAAGGAAGCGGTGTTCTTCAATTTCTGTTGACTGTCACTCCAATTTCTATTTTTTTAAACCCTCTTTTAAAAACCGATGTAAGCTGGATAATATGTGAAACAAGTACATGATGGTGAAACTAACTACAGTTCAAGATTTTGATTTCATCTCCAGTTGAAATCTTGTAACATTTCATTTTTTTATCAAGAAAAAAAATACAGCAGACGAAACATAACCACCTCCGAGGACTTAAAAAAGTCACTTAATATGATCAAATACACTCTGGGGATTTGCAAATCTGACACGTAACCGAACACAATCTGGAGAAGTAAAGAATGAAAATACTTACAAAGGATGCACGTAAGACTCGCACTGAGCTGGTGGCTTGTTCATACTGTGAAATAAAACGACATAAGGCAAATCACTTTAAATGAAAAACAATACTCCTGAAAGTGATCAAAACACCGTCACTTAAAAATGATAACCTGTGATAACTTGTTTGGTCTCCTTTGAGTTGCCCTGGATCCTAACTCATCAGAAGAAAACTTAGCTTTCTGTGTCTCTACCGTAGCGTAATATACCAGCAGAGCAAGAGAAGCGGGGAACTGAGGCAAGTTGGTAGAATTCCATGTTTGGTGACAGATGAAGAGACGAGCAGTTGTGGCATATTTTGTAGAGGGAGCAAAACCAAGCAAACAAAATATTCTATAAATCTTACTTCATTTTCTAAATTTTTACCTCAACGTATGCTACCTCTGTTATTTCTGGTGCAGTTTATGAATACATACAACTTAAATTGGACAGGCTTTCTGGGACATCTCCATTACATTTGCAGACTAAAGTCTGAAAAATATCTGTCTAGTATGAGAGTAAAAATTCTAAAATGTTTGATTGATTGATTGATTGATTGTTTGATTGATTGATTGATCAAACTGACCGATTCAAGACCTCTTGACCAAACAACTGACTAATCCATATTTTTAATTGTCTTTTAACTGCTCAAGCTTACATCTACCGTTACTTGTGAAACACACCATTGCCAGCCTGCTACAATTTAATGAAATTGCAAACTGTCTCAGGGCTGACCATTTTACATGTATTGGTAATTCTGCTCACATCAGGGCTCATTTTATGGACTTTTCCCTGTACTACCAATACAAACAAACCAATCACAATAGGCTCTCTTTTTTTGGATGAATTTTGATACAACTCTAATGGTTGGTTGAGTGTGTTACTGGAAGTTTCATGTCAAAGCAAAAAACAAATGACATCGGGATTAAATTCACTTACACTGTGGTCCGTTGTTATGATTCGCACGATTAAAAATGTCTTGAAATGCAGAATGACTCATATAGAACAAACATGGGTGAAATACCCAAGGCATATTAAATGTGAGCATTAGTACACACCTTTCTCAACATGTGAACATCCACTAATGCCTGTTTTTATTGTCTCAAATTGCACTAAAGCCTTTAAATACTAAATTTCAATCTGCAAAAGAGTACTATACATATGTGCAGTACCAAATTTGAAATTATTATAAATTATATTTACATATTTCAAAATCCACTTAGTATTTTATTCAGCTGTTGTGATGTCTAAGAGATCATCTGCCCGGTCTGCGTACCAAGAAATAATTAATTCAGGTATGCAAACAATGGCGATATTTATGTTGTGGGATGAAATGAAAAAGCTGGCAATTAAAGTGACTGATGTGAATTTTGTCCCTTTGAAGACCGCTCCTTCCTGCAATGCGAAACTGAAACTTTTGACCTACCACAGCAATCCTGTCACCGGTGACTTTAATTGTTTACACTGAACAAACAAAACCCAAAGATAAAGCTGTCAACTAATGCATGAAGTGGTGATAATACTGAGCCTCTGGATCAATATTTGAGCAAATCCGGCAGTATCAATAAACATTTGATGGAAGTTTCAAACTTTTAAAGTTTGTCTGCCACCTGTTTCAACTAGAAGTGTGCTTCAATGTCCTGTTCCTATACAGGACACTTTTCTGATATTTTGGACATTCCAAATGTTTGATTACCCGTGGCTGACATTCCACCTAATCAACTCTTATCACAATCCAACTTTTGGGGTAGTATATTCATCTCCACGGTGTCAGGAGAGCGACTTCATCCATGAAATGCCATGACAACAACCCACCAGTTTTGCCATATTTTACCTGGCACCTTAAGATCATTTCTTTTTACGTGCAATCATTTGCACCATAACTTTGCATTCTCCTTCTTAAATTTTATTTTTAAGATAAACTTCATATACCTGATAAACTTCATATACCTGATAAACTTCATATATACACATAACACTGATATTATACACTTGAAATCATATACCTCTTCTTTTTTTACCATGCATTGACAAGTTTGAAACCATCCTCCCAGGACCTGAGTTCTTTCCTTTCTTAACAGAAATGTCTTGCACAATTAAGTTTTCAATGTGACTGTTTTAACAATATCATCAAACCAAAGGGGAAAAAAGCCAATGACTCCACCTGTTTCATCATTTGGTGACTACTAATTGTTGTTTACAAAGCAAACAGAGAAAATCCATCATTCGATATATCAATAAAGTACGGCATCAAACATTCACGAAGTCAAACAGGTATTTCCAATTGGTGACTGAACGATTATAAGCACTGGCAGTAGTACTCCATTTTTTATTTCATGTTAGACTTTGATATCAAATTCTAATGGGTCTATAAAATTACGTTTTGTGAAGTTTATACAAGTCAGTGAATTAAACATGTTATTCCGAAGTCTGAGGCATCCATAGTTTTCTAAGAGACAATCGAATGACGTGATATGTGTGTCCTTCAGACCGTCAAATCAATGGGATATGCGTTTGAACCGAAGTTGATGATTTTACTTGGAATGACTCAAACAATTTGATATTCATGTTGATGAATTTGCATTCTAAAGCACCGACAATGTGAATATTGCAAATAAATGCTACGACAGACGTAGAAAATTAAGTTTGTTTACTGTATCGATGACGTAATTTTGCAGGTAAGCTGTCCATCCATTCGAAAACTGAAGTTAAATAAATATCCACTGGACGACGTGACAAATTTTGCTCAAATTTCAACAGTTGAAAGACAACATCAACAATCTCACTGGTAATTCCACTAACTATTTTCCCACACGATTGGAATATTACAGTGTTTGAACTTGCCACCCAGGTATCCAGGTACCCGACTTGCAATGTCAGGGGACGTCCTTATGAAATAACGACCCAGATTCAAAGTTTTCCAGCGTGACAAAACTCAGCATGTATGCCCCGGAACATTTCATTGTAATGCCCATATAATAAAATATTACATTATGTCACATTAACAAGCAAAGGCGAAGCGTGTTGCATTATGACTTCATAACACATTCATGGTCTAACGAAAGTGATATTTCAGGTACAGTATCAAAATGCTTATGTATTGTGGGTGAACTCTGTAATGTTCATTTTCAGGTATCAGCTCTTACAACTACTCCTTCTGTGTTACTTTTCTTAGCCCTATCAGAGAATGTACTTAACATCGAGATAATCCATTCAATCGATATAACCTATTCGATCATTTGGTAGAATAATAAATTGTAAGTGAAACACCCACAAAGTCAAACAATGGATGTTTCAAATAGGTGACAGTGGAATTACTAGCATTGACAGTATATCTTTCTTCCCTCCATTTACTCTCAAGTATTTACTCTTTCCCACACACTCATTCTGCCTTCATTTCTCTCGAAACTCTCAGAAAATGTGCTCACCAAAGAAAAGTCGATCCAGTACTTCACATCCCTGCTCAACTGGTTCTTTGTGGTGTAAATGGGAAGACAGCAAGGGTCGAGAGTCACGGGCTGAGGAAAAACTCTGAGCTTCAAAATGTCTTGCACCTCAGCCTCGTTCATCCAGTTCTCTCCGTATTGTTCCTCCATGACCAGCTCCACGAGTTGCCTGTGAAACGTTAAATTTTTCGAGTTTGAGGAACATCGGTCAAAACTCTGACACCAATCCCATCGTCATACATGGTTGGCACAATCATTTTCATAAAAAATTATTTTCATTGATTATTCATAGATGCTAATTAATATTCATGGTGATACAGCTGATGACACTTTTACAAAATACTTTTATGAAATATCTGTCTGACAAGAAAGACAATTTAGAGAATTCTCAGCTGGAACATTTTTTTTGTTCACACTTCTCCAAAACGGGGAAGGATCGGTGCAGGTGAAAACCAAACGAGTGAAGACTTTGATTTTTCATTTTCGATAACAAGTCCAAGGTAGGCGACAGTCAGGGACAATATTTAGAGAACAGGACAACAATTTCCATCTGTAGTGTGCTCTTTCATGTATTCTGTTTCATGCACAGTGAAGTTTTAACACTGACATAACATTGAAATAAACCTTGTTGAATACAAACCAAAAATAAGCCCCCCCCAACAATAGCCACAAAACTGTTGTAACATTCCTTACTGTCCATTCCGCATGCGTTGGTATTAAAGGACCAGACAATGTTTTGCAATGAAACACGCAACAAAGCTTTTTCGGCATGTTCTCGCATAAACTGACTTGGGCCTGCATTCATTTTTAGTATAACCAATGCTACCATCCTAGAAATATCGCAAATTTGCAGACGTCTATCAGACTCCAAACTCTTGCAAATGTTCATCGAGATTTGATGACTAAAATATGACATTCCCACCTCATCGATCTCTCGGGTCGTTAGCAGTGGAGTCAGGTCTACATAGATGCCAATCTTAAAGGTTTACCCAAAGGACTTTATAAAGCTCATCTTCTTATTAAAAGGCGACTGCCACACATGCCATATACATTCCCAAATGAAGAGTACATCAGAGCATCCAAAACCATCTATATCCGAAAAAAAAAAAAAAAAGAGGTATGAATTTCTCCTTGTTCTGTCTGATCCCTTACTTCAATAATTCATACTGTAGGACAAAGCTGTAAGAAAGGAACAGTGTCCAATGAGCGTCACTGGATGAATAATTTATTACCTCTTCCACATGACATGAGGACCCAGACAACCATCAGAAGATTTATGATGGATGGACACAGTAATGACAAAATATAAAGATTAAAAAAGAACTTTAACAAAATTGTGGCAAAATATTCTGGATGTGAAGCATACCCAGTAAAAGAAAAGTTTTTCATGAGGTGGGCATTTTATTCCTGTGACTCCCTTGGACGTTACTGTTAGATTTATAACAAGCTGTGACTACACTGCTTCTTTGAAAAATTGTTCCACTTGAAATGACATGTTAAAGTATACTGTGAGACAAAAACTGTAAATTTTGTCAAAATAATGGGAAAACAGAGAAAAAAATGTGAATACAAATGATCTTTTAATAGCTAAACCTGGCAACTTTCATGCATGCCTTGCAAAATGAAGCAGCATGCTACACATCTTTCGCTAGGCGTATCAATATACGAGTCAGTTGGATCTGGAAAATGTGACAGTGGTACCACTGTTTAGGTTTAACTGAGCAGCACTGTCACCAAGTAAGATATGCCACATCGGTTCTTTTTGGAGGCAGGTGAGGGGGTATTTGGGGAAGTGGTGGGGGTGTGAAAAGCTGGTAGCAAAACCCCAAGAAGAAAATGAAGTTCATGGTAAGGAAATTTTGACCAGCAAATCAATCAGAGAATCTGCCATGGGAGACAGTAATAATCTAATCTTAATGGTCATGCATCTGCAAAGATCTGGCTTAATTCATAAGTTGCAGAGTGAAATCTTGAATGACAATCTGTTGGAATTTTGTTTAGATCTACTGTTTTTGAGATGTGACTTTTCAAAGGTTGATGAAAATGCAAAACAGATGGCACAGAGTGTTGCACAGTGTCAGTATTTCTTTTGTTAGGCCTAAATATATTGCCTTCTTGATTACTGTATTACTGGCTTTCACATTGGCAAGTGATGTCAATTTTTTGATGAATAAAATATATGCTTTTAAAAAGAAAGCTCTCTGGGGATATGACATTGTCAATTGTCCTTGAAATAAAGATTCAGTAAACAAAGGATAACATTACACAATCACAGCATTCCACCTCTTGATGTCACAAATTAGTATACTCAGCCAATGTTTATTCATGATGCAGGTATGAGACAGGAATTTGCCTGCAAAATTGTCCATATTGGACGGATTTTGATGGAATTTGTGGCTTTTTTTCAACATTTTCAATGATTAATACACCAAATACTCCAAAATGTCATTTTCATTTCACATGACCTTTAAAAGAAAATGCATTGTAATCTGGACTGTCCAACTTTGATTGATTGATTGATTCATTCATTCATTCATTAATTCATTCTTTCACTCATTCACCAACAGATTAGGGCCATTTATGAGGAACATCATTCCAGTTGTGATAGGAGACTCTCCTCTTTAATCAGAATGAAAAATCTATTGCTAACTAACAATGGTTTGTATTCAATGTTCCCCTATTTTCTCTATTCTGTTTTGTGTTCAGTTAACCCGCTGTATTCCGGCTGGTATTTATTCTTCTTCGTCACTAGACATACCTAACATTCTCAGCCATTCAGTTGTTTCCTTATTTCTACAGAGCTAATCTTTCACTTTATTTCTGTCTCTTTGTTCAGAAGATGCAACGTAAAACCCTGCGTGAAAATCAGTTGGAATTTTGTATATATCTTTTACCAATTTTTGAGATATGACTTTTAAAAGTTTGAGAAAAATGTGAAAAAGATGTCATGGAGTGTTGCACAGTATCAGTATTTCTTTTGTTAAGCCTATATATTTTGCCTCTTAATTACTTAATTACTGAGTTTTACATTGATAAGTGATATTGATATTTTTTCAAGAAGAAAATACATGCTTCCAAAATAAAGCTCTCCAGGCATATAAAATTCCCAAATGTCCTTGAAATAAAGGTTACATAAACAAAAGAGTAACATAAGACATATCATAGGAGTCTATCTCTTGATGTCACAAATTTGCATACTTATCAACGTTAATTCATGACGTAGATGTGAGACACTAATTTGCCTGACAACTGGTCAATCTTTAACGGATTTTGATTGAATCTGTGGCTATTTTTGATATGTTCAATGCTAAATGCACCCAATGAATCAAAATGTCATTTTCATGTCACACAACCTTTGAATGCACCATTTTCTCATGTTTGAAATACTGCATATTACTGCCTTTGTAAATCTGGAATACTGCTGAAAATAGACAAAGACAAAGAAGGAAAGAAACCATTACTTTAGATTTAATTTCAAGAAAAATCCTGGAAGAAAATGCTCGCGAAGGTTCCGTCAGGAATCTTTCAATGCTTAAATCAATGTTGCAGCATATACTGCTTTGAAGAAGAGCCACCTTCTGCAGGTAAACAAGAATAATAATCCTGTTTACTTTTAAACAATGGCCATGAAATTTCCCTTTCAGTGAGCATTTTGCCACCATTAAATTCTGTATCAGATCCCTTGACACTTTCTGCTTGAGGTGAAAATTCTTCCTTGAGTAACTTTTTTGTTAAGGACAAGAATGATGTGCAACCATGAAAGGTGTAGACCACATTACCACTCACGGGCAATGAACCATCTCAAAGCAATCCCCGACCCCCCCCCCAAAAAAAGGAAGAAAAAAGCAGACAACTGAATGAGCCACAAGGAAGGATTGCACGAATGAGGAGACGAAAAAAATTTAAGATGAGAAGAAACTGTGACTGAAGACTTGATGCCCTCGTAATAAAATAAACTTTTTCGACTTGGAATATTCACTATCACACTTTTGAACACTCTGCTGCTGTCCATCATCACCTAAACTCACAAATTGAACCATAGATTAGTCTTAAAACAGAGAGGCAATCACCAGCCTAAGTCCCCCCCCCCTTCTCTAACCTAATCCAGAAGGATAATATTTTTCTATTTTTTGGAAACTCTTTTGTTTTCTTTCAGTTACCTTTGCATGGACGGTTTGATGTATTCACTAAACAGGTCATCGTAATAAGCTCCGTTCGCCAGCGACAGAGCAGTCAGTCGGGCCTTCTCGCTTGGGTCCGCTGTATATTTTCTTGAGAAGAAGAAGTTAAGTGCCATCAAGTGGAGGTTATTGGAATCTGCAGCTACGATTGTACCAGGACCCTGTCAAAACGGAAGACAGCAAACCACAGTAGACAGAAAAACCAGTCAGAAGATGGGAGCAAAATGTCATAACAGCAAAAAATAAAAATCATGAAGGAGAGAAAAATATCATCTCTGACAAAAGTGAGAAGTGTAACCAAACTATTCTTTGTCAGAGAGATTTTGCACACTCTACTGAAGGAAGATGTTACATGTTCTGGGTAAATCACTAAATTGCTTGCATCTTGATAATGCCAGCTCCCTTCTCTGTGCTCGAATAGTTTCTTCGCAATAACGGCAGATGAAGAAGCACCAGAGCAAAAAAAGTGTGCAGAACAGAGCACAATAAAAAAGAAAAAGATTAAAAAAAGAGACAGATCATCGCTCTTTGTTTTTGGTGATAATTTAGCTGAGAAGCACATTGATGATAAAATGGCGAAAGCAAATATAGAAAAAGTAACCATTGGATTGACAAGCAGGCTAAACAACCCCTTCCACAGTTTTCTCCTTGAAAAGCACTGCCCCTCTCATACCACTCCTTCTGTCCACAGGTAAGTGAGGGAACATAATAGACATTCTTTTCTGTTGGTTTTGCCTTTTGTTGGTTAAAATTTCTGTGAACACTAGGGAAAGGAGATGTCCTTACTTGGCCACAAAAGTCAATATCGTCAGTGTGCCTGCAGAATCCCTTGTCGTCTCGACGGGCAAAGGCTTTCAGGTGATGCATGTTGTTGTGGATGAAAGTGTTCCTGAAGAGACAGAAGGAGATCGGTGACTGGATGGAATGGTTGCTCTTCGAGACCATTTTATGTCTTCCAAATGGAATCATATACTACAAACTTATAGGTTGAAAACTGCTACTTAAGTTATGACACAAGCAGACATTCCATTTCCGGCAAGATTTCAGCAAGATTACAATTTTTAGCTACCCATCACCAGCTCTGAAGCTGCTAACGACAATTTAATCTGTCAGGGCTGTAAATGCTCACACACAATCAACTAGGCTCAGTTTACCTGCTGTGAAAAGGACTAACAGTCAAGACGTCCAAAATCTTTCAGTCATTTCAAAATTTCCCCATCTTTTTCAAAAGTGCTTTAATAATTTCATATGATATGTCCCTCTGTGGCCCTACATGCTGCCATTAAGTACCTATTGCTAGGATGTGATATGTCACAATAGGTGGTCCAGAGGAATGATAACAGTCAAGAGGTCAACTTAAGGTCACCGTTGCACATGATCAATTGTTCACTGAGGCACGGTTACAGCTCTGGTGTTTTGAAGGCTGAAAAATTCAGAGAAGTGAAATGAGAACCCCAAGCATGTGCAGATAGGGCGATTTGCAAGCTCTTCCGCATACCAATATGAAGCCAAGCTCATGGTTTCACATGGCGAAGGGTAATTATCCCCATGGCTACGAAGAATGCAATCCGAGTGGAAAAGTAGCACATACAATAGTAGTCTTTGTCTAAAGTTAAACACGCCAAATACATATGTCACTGCTTTCCTTGATGCATCTGTTGAAAATGGGGAGATTCAATTTGTTTCAAAACATGACCAACTAACTGGACGAAATTACACTGCGTAGCGGACGAGTTTTCGTTCTGCTACTTGCTACGAAAAAATGACATCCGCCCGCGTTGAAGACAAATTCCTTTCAGTGCCACAAAAATCATACACCACCCTCAGTTTCAAAGCTCTAAGGGCGACTGGCGGAAGCAGGGCCTTTAATTAAAAGAGAAACACTGCTACAATCGTACTTAGCTGTTTGAATCAACTGTGCACAAACATGTAACTTGCCTCCCCCCGAATGGTACTTTGTGGTACAGTGTATGCAGTGACCAATAGACCAATGGCCATCAATATTAAGCTCGTCAAGTTTTGGGCTCTGTGAAAGGAATGTTTGACCATCGCATGGTAGACCATGCGGGGCGACAGCCACATAGGGGTGGCCGCCAAAGAGGCGCTACGCAGGGCTCGGTAAAAAATTGGCAGAGACTACATGAGACAGATTGAACTGATACTGTCATACCATCCCACAGGGCACTCCTGGTAGAAACAATTTCCTGACGTACGTTTCATCCGTTTCATTATAAAGAATCACACATCCATGAAAGGCCTCTCAAAATGGTTGAGCAGACTGTGTACATTATATTGCAACATTGCTGTGTCAAGCTCTGACATACTGGCATACCTTACTCTCATAGACACAGAGGTTTCTCTATTCTCGACACTGGAATACGTTAGAACAAAACACACCATTCATTTCGTGAAAATTGAAGACTATTTGAAGCTGAATGTGCAAGTTATTTATAAAACTTGTATTTTTTTTTACCAGAAAACTGAAAAGACTAGTTTATGGATGATCATTTCTTATCGACAAAGTGGTGATGGTCTCTGAGTACTTAGAGATCCTTTAATGTTGATTACGACCCATTGACATAGTGGCAACACTAGGACGGTCGGTCACCACGGCAACGACACTGCGAATGGGCCGGTTAACATCGCAATAACACTAGGATGGCAAGTTATCATAGTGACAACACTAGGATGACTAAAATATGATACATTCACATGCAAAACTACAAACCACATAAAGTTTCCTGAAAAAAAAAAAACCTTTCTTAACACATGAACAGATGGGCACATTCCAACTTAAACTTTATTGTCAACAACAAAGTCATCTAAAGAAATCTTATGGCCCTCCTAAGTTCATGAACTGCCTTGCCTGGCCATTTGCTGAGCTGTGAAAGTTGTTTTTATACTTGTTTTGAGGCATAAACTGGTATATCCCAATCATGTTACAAGTCAGCTGGTTATTGGGAATCTTAAGCAAACAGGTTTGAGCAAACATCTGAGTGAATAGTAAGAATATCTACATTTATTTGTAACACACACCTGCAGGGCTTCACCTAATATTTAATACACCTGTCACAGGTTGCCTTACTACCACCCTATCCCCACCCCCCCCCCCCCACAATTTCTCACACAAGATGAAACTTGCAGTCTACAGTCATGAGTCCACGTTCGACCTTGTGGGAATGAGAAAACAACAGCAGGCTGACTGGGTATGTTTTGCACAATTAAGCTTGCAAGACACCTTAAAAATGACTTATTTTCAACTGGGTGCCGAAAAGGAAACGAAGGGTAAAGATCAAACCAAACCTAAGCAAAAAAAGGTCTGGACCAGACATTTTTGGAACATTAGGATTGCAGGCTCCAAAATCTTACGGTAAAGCAAGCTTAAGCTCTCATAATGTGGTGCATTCTGCAGATAATGTGCATCTTAAATTGACAGACTTGTTGACCGAGAACAGGAAAGTGAAGTCTACTTGGCAACAATTAATCCCTTTTCTTGGGAATAATGTTTTACAGATGGGCAAATTAATCATACCTGAAAGGTGATATTTTCATCATGGATATAAAGAATGACTCATCTGGAATAATGCAAGTCATGGAATAAAACTGAAGGTTGTTCATCTTCTCCGACCTCTGACTCGGATCCAAGACGTAATCGATGTACTTTCTGAAGAGAAACAGAAAAAGGGATTTGTGTATCTGTGTGATTTAGAGAGTCATGTGACTTAGTGCACCTCATGTGACTCAGTGAGACTCGCTAAAGTCCTTGGCCACGACAGGGGGCAGCATTGGATACGATGCATTCGAATGCATCTTTCCTCACGAACGTGCCGAAAGAGGCTTAGGAAGCAAAAGTTTTTTGGTTTCAAAGGTCAACTAACTTTACTTCTTAACAATTAATGCTTTAGAAAAATTAAAGGTTTTAGACTTCAAAGATCATGCAGAAAGGTTCCTTTTGTCATTTTTCATCTTTTGATATGATATCAGAAAGTTTTGTTTTGTAAGTTTTTAATCATGGTGAATCTGGCATTCTGTTATTATATACTGCATTGTTTACCAGCCACTCCACTGACAATTTTGAGCAGAAAAAAAGGAAAAACGAAATTTGATATTCCTCCACTATAAGTTGATAACAAATAACATTTAACTCACTGAAACAAGGCGGAGATTATCCGTCCACCTTTGAGGGGGTAACACAAAAAAAAGGAGAAAAGAAACATACACACGCATGCACAAACACGCACACAAAATGAATTTACAGCTGCAGAATCTTTCAGTCTCTTGAAATATTGTGTTTTCAAGATCATTAACATTAGTTACCAGAATGGAACATGAAAATTGTTATAAATTCTTCAGTTTGTGTTATGAGCACATTGATGAAACTTAGTGATGAGATACTGGCAAAATCTTATAAAATTCCACTTTCTATCTGAATTTCTTTCCTTGTTGTCATCGATAAGTCTTAACTGAGAGTTGCGATAGCAGGTGAAGGACGAAGGGAATAAACCCTGTACATAATATCACTCTCAAGTGTGTAGCTACTTGATCCATTCTAGTCTTCCCTGGTTGCTATGGTAATTGTAAAAATAAGTCAGTGTTTTAGGCAAAATTTACCCCATATTAAGTCTTTGCAGTTTAATTGATACCATTTCTCTCCTACCACTCCTTTGTAAATCCTCACATAACAACTCACAAGCCCCCCCTCCAAGATATCTTTGGCACACCTTCAACATCTTTGTTAACTGTCAGATCACAGAGTTTCACGGCACCTGATATAGTCCAGGTCACCGAATATCCATCGACCCTCAGTATCACCGTGCGATTTGATACTTGGTTAGAAAGGACAAATCAATACTTGGTACACAGATGTATGACGGAAACCAGATAGCATCCCTGAAGAGACGAGAATACTATTTGAAGAGATTATAACGGGTTGACAAACAAAAGGACTCACGCAAACATCGATTTAAGGTTATAAAAAAAAAAAACAATAATCAAACAGACCTCTTGCAGGTTTAACTTTTAAAAAAAAGGTTTCAAAATTTCTTATTCCAAACATTCTCTGAAAGGTGGTTTTAGTGAAGACAAGCTGTCTTTGAGAGAAAAAGCTTTATTCAACATTTGTTTCTCATGGCACAAATGATTCAATACCCTGTCAAATCACTGCAAACATAAATTTCAGAGTGTTGCACATTCAACGAATCAGAGGTTCAAAGTGGGAAGTGCTTTGTTCACCTGCCTTTATCATTCTCCTGAAGGAAAAAACAAAATAGTTGATTGTCAAATGTTCTGTCGGGAATGGTTCACAAATTTTGAATATTCAAAGCTTCCAGAATCTACAGAGTCTTTGAAAAATCTTGCAAATTTATACTTCAGTTCATTAATTTCAAACATGGAAGCCACATGACAAAGCTGGAAGGACAACCAAAACATGTTTCGAGGCTGCGTTTAGCAGTTGGATTCTAAGACAGGAACTCCATCTATGTTTGGTTTTTGAGATGACACACCTGTTAAGTACAGCCCACTGTGATGCACTGTGCATGTCACTCCAAACGGGCCTCTGACCTCTCCTGGATATGTTGTACACGTGGCCGCCACACCCGTACCACACCGTGTAGTCAGTGGCCTTCCCACTGCGGTCGTTCCAGTTGCCGTTTTGACGCATGAAGTTGTAACCTGTTGTCGAATACACAATAAAACAGTGGCCTTCAATTTCAGAAATCAGAGTCTGAAATCATAATCCATACAATATTGACACTTTTACGGGCAAATTCCTGTCTTATACCTGCATCACGAATAAACATTGGCTGAGTATGCAAATATTTATGATGTCAAGAGAGGGACTTGCATGGCACAGTACGTCTTATGTTATCCTTTGTATACTTAACCTTCATTTCAAGGACAATTGAGGATTTTCAGCACTGGGAGGGTTTTGTTTACAGTAGAAAGCATATACTTTCTTCCAAATGTCACTTCCCAATGTGTGAGCCAGAGGACAAAACACTAAGCAGCAATATATATAGGCCTAAAAAAAGAAATACCAACACCGTGCAACACTCCACATCATCTTATTTCCACTTTCATCAAATAAGCCAATTTCAAAAACAGTAATAGTAGAAAAAAAACTACCAACAGATTTTCACTCAGGATTTTGCTCCGCAACGTTTAAACTAGGCCACCTCTTTTCTACATGTATGTCACATGACCTTGTTTACCTTAGTAGGTTTATGTCATTTCAAAGGAAAAAGAACATTGTAGCTTGTCTCATCAAAAGGAAAAAAAAAAAGATAGCATGAACTCTACAAGTGGTAATTTTGATCGAACTTATTCCAGAAATATCATTGATTCCTCCTCAGTCTCCATTACTAGCCAGCCTTGAACATGCTCCTTGTCTTACAGGAGCTATTCCCACGGTTTGTGTCACATATTAGCATGTTATCTAATCCCACCTGTCTCAATGACTAGTAAAATTCTCAGCATTTTTCATTAAACGCAGAATAGAGTCTACCGATCCTTCCCTATGAGCCTACTTCTTTTAAAGTAAAGAATCAACAAACAAGTCCAACTTCAGAAGCAGAGAAACATTAAGGACTGATTTTTTTTTTCTTTCCTTTTTTTTTCTTTTCTTTTTTATCATGTGATTTCTTTCCTGCCTCCCATGTTTCCATCCTCCAGCATTTTTTTCTGGGTTAGCTTCAGGAATCAGGCTCAGACCTGGGAAGTTATTTATTCACCCGTGGAGAATATCGGTTGCCATCCTTTTTCCGTAAAAAAAAAAGAAGAAAAAGTGCTCCCATTCAATTCCTCTGCTAAAGGGAGAGCCACATTTTTTCCACTCTGCCACATTAGGAGAGTCACTTAAATTGATAGAAAAGGTTCTGAATGTATATACATCTTGAATAGGGAATATTTTATAATTGCCAACATCATGACATATTCAATACACACACTACACGATAAACAGGTAGTAAACACTAATAAGAACCCAGCCACTTTGCATGTAGATTTTTATTTCAATTAAGACTTTGTTGATGTCAAAAGGGGTTTATTAAGAAGTGACTATCAGAGTGAGATGGAGTACTAATTTCTCAAAACGACTGTTTCTGTTTCTGCTGCAGGCTCTTTGAGGGGAGCATATTCACAGATATGTTGTGTTTGGATGCAAATATAGAATGCTATAGATACATGAAGAAAGTTTCTAAAATGCATGATCTGAACATACCAGGTCATGGGATAAGTTTAGTGGTTTACATCCTGTTCTCAACTGTTTTCCTAACATCATGGAAAGGTTCCATAAATCACCAATGAGAGGGTAAAGTATCCTCGAAGTAACAGGTCAGAATGAGATGAGAGAGTTGAAGAGAAAGAGGGGATGGGAAGGGGGATGAGCTCGAACAACAAGTACGACACGTCTCCCTTGGTAAAATGTGGAACATTTCAAAATCAGCCAAATCAATGAGACAAGAACTTCCGTAAGAAACAGCACTAATACAAGCTAAAAGGGATATGATACCCAACGTGACTTTGACGATGACACAATCGTCTCGTCACAGAGTTCCTTCATCTTCAGCATTTGAGGTTATAGTCTCGCTGGATGAACTGAGAGAAAGGATTAAAATGTTCAGAAGCAGAAATCTTGAAATAAGTGCATGCAGATAACAATATAATACTAAATATAGGTCGAATTATTCGAACCAAATCGAAGGAAACCAAACACAGATATTCTGTTCATTAAAGGAAAAACATGTTTAAAATTTCTTTTCTTTTCCTTTTGCACACAGTGACCAAGAATCCATCTGATTACTATTATTCATTGATCTGACTGATGTCCTACTTTTACTTCAGTTTAATTTGCAGCTTGAATGGAAATGCAATTAACAATTACGACGTGGATTTAGGATCTGCTATAAAATATAAAACCTGTCATGAAATTTCAGATTATGCAGATATTTGGTTCTGGTTTTTTGAAAAACATAAATTGATTGAACTTGCTAGGAGCAATTAAATTTATGCCTGCCATCATGCAGAAACAGCTAAAAAAAAGATTTATTTTGCAAAGAAAAGTGAGACATTTGCATGACAACAAAATATGGGATCCTTGATTTCCTCACAGTATCCTGACAAAATTAATATAGTCTACTCCGTCTTCCCAAAGTGCTTCTCTGGACACTTTATACCTAACAATTCTGGCTGAAATCTTTGCATCAAGTGTATTACCCACCCAAGTATGTTTAGCTCTACAGTAGCTCTATTCAACATACACAAACGAGAATCTCTCTTCCAAATCCAGAGCAAAAAGAAAGGTTATTTAAGTGAGGTGTGGAAGAGCAACCCTCAGATCTACAAAGAGATCTGTAATCCCAATAGGTTTGTTTTTCGAATTTAGTATTTTGGAGAAAAAGAGTATCAGCCTTGATTTAAACAAATTGATCGAGATGTATTGGGTCAAGAAGTGATGACAAAAACATTCAACTTCAGCCCAGACCTGACAGTGTGGTAGAAATTTCAACCAAACATCAAGACGCTTCCCAGCTGCTCCCCTCACGATAAAACTCCTTAGTCAAAGGAAATAAAATTACACAAACTAGGTCACTCACATAAATACACACTAACCCATTTACATTTAAGGCTCCAAGCAAAATTCTCAATCATGTTTATACTCTACCATTTTTTTCTTTGTGTGTGTGAGTGTGTGTTAAATTGTGTGTGTGTTTGAACCTGATGTTTTCATTTTTTTAGTTATCAGCTTTGGAGGCCAAATCATTACTGTCATATTTAGTGGATAAGTGAGTGATTATCAACAACATACACTGCTGCTTTCAAGATTCAAAGGTATCTTACTCTTCTTCTTATTTCTGGTATCATTGTAACCTCTTTTTAACATTACAGTACATGAACAGGCTCTTTTTATTTCCATCTAGCTAAGAAGACCTACAAAACAATTTCTATGAAAAAAAAAAGGGGGAAAACATTTTTGAAGGATTCAAGCAGACTGCATACTGTTAAAATATATCTCTAAAGAATGGCAAGAGACTGTTAATTATTTTTGTGATACTAATTGTCATAACCGGATACAGCCTTTTTTGAGAAGAATACTTTTTTTTCTTTCACTGTATAAGACAACCAACCTCTCGACGTGAAACCGGCATTTTGACATTTCGACATGGATATCGTCCCCGTCTCGCCCCCTGAATACATCCTGAAACCACATGTGCATCTTTCTCATTTCCTGACGATGATTTTGCACATGACATGATATTACATGTGCTCTCAGCGGCAGAGTACGTTGCTCCCCGACGATCCGACGTCGTCGAAGAGAAAGATGTCACAGCGGAAATATCCTCAGAAGCAGGACGTCGATCACCACGCAGGTGAACAATTTTGGATTTCATACAATCGGTTTTCATGAAAACTTTACATTTTTAAATTTAGATTTTATGAGAATTTTTGTGTAAATGTTCAGAATTTTTGAGAAATACCACAACCATCAAGCTGTGAACATTTCCTTATTTCCTTTTTCTTTCTTTTTTTTTGTCTTGAAGAATTTTCTTGAAAGCAGAAACACTGTGTGAAATGACAACCCCCCCGTGCATATATGGCCATACATGTCCTGATGCATATTGAAGTGGTTTCCTGGCTTTGACAATTCACACAACTGAAGTAGGACACTCTTTCTTTTTTTTTCGGTTAGAAGATAAAACTACGCTCAATATTTGCTACCATGTCTGTCTCCTGCATTGTACTGTTTATTAGAACTATGGGCTACTAACTGAACCATCACATTCATCCAGTTACTCTGTCAGTAAAAGCTGAACATTCACCTTTCAGTTTCGAGATCCAATTTTCTAATTGCCTGGTAGCGTGCTTTAAGGGTATATAAACAGCGTCACAAGACAAGCAGAGACTCCCCATAACTCCCTGGTTTGGGAATTCGCTAGCGATGTACTCACCTCATACAACCTACGCATTACCATGGGTAGGCGCAGATGCGAAAGCAGCTGAAAGCTTCACTGTCAGACCAGAAAGGCTGGCATTACTGAAGGGCGGTGACCAGATACACACACGCAAACACACGCACAAAATTGCCAGATGCTAGACCATGGTCAATACGGTAATGCATAGGTTACATGAGGTGAGGGAGTACGCGCTGTGAATTTTAATACCCTCCCCCCCAAAAAAGAAGTAAACATTCCATAGAGGTGTGTTTTAACTGTGAGTGTAGGATGTATAGAAAAGATGACTTTGTGGAGGTTGTGTATGCAATGAAAATGAAAGGAAATTTTGGAAAATAGGTGCAACATGTTGACGTCTTTGTTATGTTCAACCCACAAAAACTGACCAAAAAGGTTACATACAAGGTACATGCAAGGTTGTTCATGGATGGAATGCATTATTCAGTGGTTGAAAATGACAGCAATCACTTGAAAAAAAACAACAGAAACAGCATAAAAATTGTAAAAATAAGAGAAATTATATTTGAAAAGTAATGGTTCTTATCACATGTGCCTTAATGAATATGCAACAGTTGCAGGTCTCACTGGTGTATCAAATGATACACAGTGAGACCTGCACCAAAACATACTACTCAAGTCGTCACTTCTGGATCACTTCTTGATGGTATCAGGAATTGCAGCATTTAGAAAAACAAACCACCATATTTACAAATAACCCATAAACTGATCATCTAATTATGGCACCAGTGACCAGCTATTTGAACCCCAACTGAACTTTCATTACTAGTATACTTCCCATTGGCTTTTTCAAAGAAGTACACTTTTAAGTTGAATGAAAGCTGGGGGCCCACTTCATTATCATATTTTACACTTGTTGTCCTCATGTTAGAAGCGTTTGAAGTCTCATGGCAGAATTTATCACCTGACACCTATTTATTCTCCCCACATTGTCTGAATGGTGCAATTAAAATACATACTAAACTCTTGGACATGAATTTTTCTTTTAAAGGTTTTCCTTTTTGTCTAGGCATGCAATGACTTCAAGTGGGTTACCAGACTCCATAAATTCTACAAAGCAGTCTGGCTGGCATCTTTATGACTGCAGATTTTAGTCTCTGAGGACATTTAACCCTGAGTCTTTGGGACCAATGAAAGCCTGCAGAATAGTCTCACATCCCTCCAACACAATGACAACAACAATCTCGACAGTCACAAGTTACTACTAGACTTTCGAAGTTAATAGTCTCCAATTACTTTCTAATATGGCTCCATCTTCTAGGAACATTTAGACCAGTTGCTACAAAGGCCAGCTAGTCACTATCAACAAGTGAGTCATTGCTAGATAGAGCGGTTTCTGGGAGAGCAGCATCTAGCGTCTGGGCTTAGGGAGAGCCTAAGAGGGCACGAAAGTACAGAACGATCTCACATTTCGCTGTTCATCATGAGCAGTAAATCAAATTCAGATCTGATCGACTGCTCAAGGTCAATGGTTTTTACTTGTACACTTGATTCATCGTGGTGAGTCAGACCTTGTGCAGGTGACTGACGAACACTGAACCAACCGGCAACAAGTAAATCAATTGCCATGACAGCAAGTTCCCTCCCCCTTCCAACTAGCAAAGGTATGTCAATGATGACAGTCATAGTCGAACAATTGCAAGGATTTGGGAGTCTGACTGACTTCCGTTCAATATATCTAACTTGGAATTTCTCAACCACATACACAAATTTTGAAACTAATGCAGTTTCCCCGGCCAAAATATCACAAACCATGGTTTTCTCACAGGCTGGTGGTCAGTTTATATACAAATAGTATTTATACATCAATCTTATATGGTGACAGGTTTCAACCATCCACTTACTACACCTAAGTCTTCCATTGCTAAGTTCCACCATATGTCACCAATCCTGTGTAAGATCTGAAATGCACATTTTCAGCGTGACGTATTTTGCCAATGAATGAATAGCAGTAAATGATGTCGCCGCCATGGTAGACTGCTTGCAGTAGTCATGGGAAGAACTGCCATAGTAATTAATCGGCTAGGGAATAGAAGTCCGACTATCACCACCAGCGTATGCACAGCTCAGAGGTCACAATGACCTTCCGGCACCAAGATTAGACGCTTTCACGCAAAATGACTCGATCGACTGGGCGAGATTTGGTTCCCCCATCCCTTCACCCCCACCCTACCAGATGGTGACCCAGCTGAATGGTATTTAGAGCAGGTAGACAAGCATGGATCAACTCAGCCACTCAAGATCATGAGTGAAAGCACCCTGAAGACAAATCACATCAAAATTCACCTAAAATACTGGGATGAAGAGGAGATCGAAGAGGGCAGCAACAGATGAGCAGTAAACTTGACACAGCTGAAAGTTCCATTTCTATTGCAAATATTTCTTTATCATGTGGCACGAAGATCCAACTGTATAAAATAGTTTTGTATCATAAGACTTTCAGTTTGGTGACATTTTCTGAGATAACTTATTTTCCAACGGCAAACTTTTCTCTGCATATGATCACATCAAAGTAATCAGAGCCATGAGCATTTCTGTCTCGTTCAACCTGCCTATGTCTCTATTGATTGAAACAAACTACTGACATCACATACTTTTGATGCCAGACCTTTCAAGAGTAATACTACAAGCGTCACACTGCATTCATCATTCACCAAACTAATCCTTGTGATGAGTGTTAAATTTAGAGTTGGATCATTTTTTTTTGTGTGTGTGTTTGACGATCCTTTGGGGGACCGACAGGCTTCGAGCAAATCGCTGTCACAATAAAAAACTAAGAGATGTGACAACGCATCAGAAATCAGCAAACACACAATTAAAATGAATGCATTTTTTACACAAAACAGAGGATGATTTCAACAATGGGATCAACACATTGTTCAAATTGTTTTTAATTTCCGTACCTCTGTAGGAAGCGAGCATAGCGCTGACGTCATCGATGTCCCTCAACGGCAAGTCTGCCCCACTTAAGTTGATAAGGAAATCCCAAACTCCCATCCTCAGCAGTTCTTCGTAACCCTGTCGAGAGATAAACAGAAAGACAAGGTCCATTTGGCAAATCCCTGAAGTAGAGCGGCTTAATACAAGTTCTTACATATATCAAAGACACGATTTGTCGATTTGTAAGTACCATGATGATAAATAAATTAGAATGAACTTCCCACTTAAGAAATGGGGGACATATGCACAATTCAACTAAGAGTTCGTTGGAATCAAACGTGCTTGATATTCCAATGTTCTTATTAATCACTGAAATCTGTTCAGCTGTAGGGGGGGTTTCTGCTCAACTGCTCAAGTAAGGGGGGGTTCATAATACATCAGCTGTGACTTTTCGAGTGCATTACATGAATAACAACCTACATTTTTAAATTTATTCTTTGAAATAAAATCATGTCTGCATGTATATTTTTTGTCAAAACCATTGATTAGACACAATGTCCAATTTTTCATTACAATATTGGAAACGTCTGTGAATTTCACGTCAGTCACATTTGAATTGCATAGCCTGTAAATTATGTATTACATGAGCATAACAACTGCAATCTGTGTAAATTTACAAATCATTAGACATTTATCTGTAAATATTGCAACACATATGGGTAGTACAGGTCTACAATTTCTTAGTTTTGGTAGCTACTCTCAAGCATGAATATTTTCGGCAAAGTTCGTTTTCGCAAATGTCACACACAGTCACCTGTACTGACGAAAGGGTCTCCCAAATTTCACACTCACTTGAAATGGTTGTCAATTATGAGACACAATTAGTACAAATGTAATAATAAAATCATTTGACAGCCACATATTTGCTTTCCAGATACAACTTTTTTGCCACATTTAATGGAGCTCTGTTCAAGTATTGTAAAACCATAACAATTAAACACATCTGCACAGTAGACTTACTCAATAATAACACATTAATCTGTAAAATGTCCCCAAATCCCCAAAACTTACTGGTTTAGGAATTCGCTAGCGACGTACTCACCTCATATAACCTATGCATATCCGTATTGACCATGGTCTAGCATCTGGCAATTTTGTGTGTGTGGGTGTGTGTATGTGTGTATCTGGCCACCGCCCTTCCGTAATTGCCAGCCTTGTCAGCCTTGTGTGTGTGCGTCTGGCGGTGGCCAGATACACGCACACACACACACACAATTGCCAGATGCTAGACCATGGTCAATACGGAAATGCATAGGTTATATGAGGTGAGGGAGTACGCGCTGCGAAGTTTAGAAATTTCTGTGCTGTTTGCAGTGAACCTGAATATATGCACATTATTTGTCCAAAGTGATTCATTGAAATAATATCAATTATTTTGAAAAATCATATTCAACGAGTGACACAAACAAATGAATATCTCAGTGTGACATAGAATTTATCACTTACAGACAGGCCCTGCTGGTTTTTAATAAAATGAACTCGACACAACTTTAATACTGGTGTGGGTATTCACGAGTGACTATACTTACCTCTTGCATCGCTAATGCATCATTTGACCTTTCGAAGTGTTTGAGCAAAGGTCAAATGATGCATTAGTGATGCAAGGGGTATTAAGTATATGTCTACGATGTGAATATTGTAAATTTAAAGAAAATCCTGAAGTTCAGTGTAGGGGAAAAGACTCATCTGAGCTGGTTCAGTTTTACTATGTGGGGGGAGAACATGGAGGGGGAGAAATGGAAGTAATAGCATAATACTATGAGATTTAAACGTAAAAGGTAAGTAACGTCACTACTGTTCGAACAGTTACACGCATGCTGAACTTTTCGACAAAATATAGATTCACTTCTACACCAAAGCTTCCAACAATTTGTGAGTGTTCAAATGATGCATACCAGCTGCAACTTATGAAGTCTTTGACAGTACATATTTAAAACCTTGATGGCAGTTACTAAAGTGATTGGCAGTAGTTACCTTGGTCCAAGGCTGTAGCTACTTAAACTTTATAATGTTGGCTACTTTTAGTTCATGATGGTAGTTACGTAAGTCACAGCAGCTGCTACTTGAGTCCATGACTGTAGATACTGAGTACTTGGCAGAAGTTACGGAAGTCCTTGGCAACTGCTGTAACTGCTGTATATGCTATATTACATTATCCTTCATTTACATTAATTCTGCACCTTTCACACATTAGCCATTACACACTCAATGAAAGGCCCAGTCCGTCACTACATCCCATTTTGTTTTGTAAGGTTTCACATTCACGTCTGTAGAGATGTACATCATACCTGATACCATGTTGGCAAGATTAGATGAGGGTCCCAGGTACAAAGAAACGTTACGCTTGCGAATCTCGAGACTTACTATCATGCACAATATCTTGATCTTGAGAGGGGCTTGACATACTTTTCTGCCTTTCAGCTGTCCACCAATTTAACCATAATTTATATCCAATTAAGACCGTGAGTAAAAAGTGATTTCACAGCTGGCCGAGGCCTCTTTACGGAACAGAAAACTGCAATTATCATTCAAACTTTCATGAAACGTACTACTCTGCCGACTCAATCTACATTTCTGATGATTATGGGATTGTGGTAATAACATTTCAGCAGCTGCTGAATTTTTTGTCTAATAATCTTTGCATAAATTATGCATGTTTGGATGGCTGAATAACTTTGAAGGACCTGTCCTACTTCAACAATTACCATGATTTTAAAGAGGAGATAAGGAAAACAGGGAGAATTTTTTCCTGGTTTGGAAATGATCACAGAAGTAGAAAGAAACAACCAAAAAACAGAAACAGTCACATATTTTACTTATAGAACCAGACAGTACGATGGTGAATAGCGTTGTTACTATATGAAACTTTCATAGCTATTCTTTCATAGCTAAACTTTCATAGCTTTTACTATATGAAACTTTCAAGAACGATATCAGGATCAATTTTCCCTCGACTGCCAAACAATATCATGATATCACAGTCATTAGTGGAAACTGAAGCAGACACCGTAATTCTGATGTGACACTTTATTTTCATATTAATCAAACTAAGTTTATTCAAGTTTAATATAACCTTGAGGTCTGATTTCTTGCTTCTCTGTGTATGTGATTTAGTATGAGATCCAAATCTATTCCAAGAATTTTTGTTTTCCTCCAGTGTACCAACGATATCGTTTGGGTAAAATTACAAATGATACTGAAAGCAACGACTCGTAATGACGTCATTTGCCCAAATCACAATTTATTGCTACAACACTAATGGTGAAACATGAGAACCAAACAAACTAGCTTGAAATTGACTGCCAAAGCCAAAGAATAACCAACGCAGACATGTGATGGGTGCACAAGCTTCCTTGAATATTAGTGTTAAACTGTTTGAGTGCATAATGAAATATTCAAATGGGAGATGAAAACAAAGGCAACTTGGAAGGAAGGAGGAAGGGGGGGGGGGGGAATGGGCAAGATAGCAGAAACCATCTGTCTTTGATTTAAGAATAAATCTTATGCTAGCTTAAACCTTGCCCTCGACACCTCTTTATTACAGGATTGTACAAACAATATACTGTACTCTACCCTTCCATCAGAGAGCAAACCAATGTATGAGACGGGGCTCTCCATTCCTCTATCATCTTCCTAGTTGCCAGCCTTTCTGTTTGGGGTGTATACAAGGTCCCTTAACAAAACTTTAAGCTCTCTGCATTAAGTCTGCTAGGCCATTTCATAGGGAATGTGTGCTCAGATTATTCTTTCTGTGTTTACCTGCATCATCATCTGATCTCTTTGGTAAACAAGAAACCTGCCTCTCCCAGATTAAGCTTCTCCCTTTGAGACTTGATCCTAAACAGAGATATCTGATAATGTTTTGGACGCAGAGACCTTACCTACTTCTGGGATCACATATTGCCTGTAGCAGCAAATGAAATTACTTATCTGCATTTATCTTTGATTGAAATTTAGGATTAAACAAACAGTTGGTTTAACATAGTTTGGGAAAAAGGGCTCTATATGTCTTATCAAAATGAGATCAGTATTTACCATGTACACTGCATCTGTTTGAGTCAGTATGTGTGCTTTGTGACATATATCATACATGACATTGTGTAAAGGTCAGAACATGGAGTGAAGTAAAACACCCAAGAAGTGCATATCAGACACATCTTTACAAGCAGCAGCAGTTCCCTCAGTGGTGTATTATGGGTCTCCGTCAAATCTTGATGGTATCATCCATCTTAAAGGGAAATAGGGCGTTTGTTTTAGAGAAAACATCCATACTTTTGAAACCAATGTTTGTGGACGTAGAATGAAAGATTATTAAAAATAAGGAAGGACAGTAGCCTTCTTTTCAAGGAAAAAGCTTCTCATAGACAGAAATTCAGTTATTTGTTGTTCAACACTAATTTGTTCACCCAAACTTTTCAAAATTCAAATGATGCATCTTCTATTACTCATCACATGCATAATGTTTTGAGGAGATGAAGCTTTGGTAGATGTTTATTGATGAGACTGAGTGGTTTAACAATGATTACCGCTATTTTCTTTTGCATGTCATGTTGGTGTATTTCAAACGCCCTATTTCCCTTTAAGGGATATATGGGGACAAAAACATCCACAACACTGTATGCTGTGACCCAATTCCTGATTAACTACATACTGTACTTCTTCTATTTCAGCACTTGCAGTAATTCTGAGTGCAAAACTGCTTCTAAAGGTAGAGGTAAAAAACTTACACTGCAGATCACTTGTGGTAGGAAGACTCAGAACGATATCGGGTCAGAGGGTACGTCAAAGATTACCTGTCATCACTAGCAAGATAGAGAGAAGTTAACAGCTGTGTGTAGATATGTAAGTGAGGGAACAAACACAGATCAATGCTAGTGTGCTCTTACTGCAAGGGGAGGACACCGTCCCATTTGAAGCTCATCCACTCAGCAAAGTTGTATCCTCTCCATAGGCTGAGTTGCTATCCTCTTTTCCAATTCAAGTCAAAGGTCTTTTCATGCCCCTTGGTCACACACCTGTGCACTGTATTATATCCAAAAAGTTCTAACATAATGACCTAAGGGATCCATCCCTCAGAAAACAGTCAAAATAGATTAATTCAAAACTGAAATCAGCTAAAATATCTTTCTCTACCTTTTATTGAAGGACAGACCACTATTAAACAAAAACAGCCATTGTGAAATGGTTTTGTGGTTTAAACCAATTTAAAAATAAAATGCCCCAGTTAAGTAGTTTTTCAGACCATAAAATCATAATTTAATAGGAATGACTTGAGCTAAATTGCTACTTGATTGATATGAGTGTCTATCGATCATGAACCTGGGACTAACATTAGTCCATTGCACTGCAGTCAATACAGAGAATGGAGCCAAAATAATTTCTATCTTTTACTACAATCTCTGAAAAGATTCATCTAACCTTCACAGACGACCTTATAGAAGGTCAGGACGTGTTTGAAAGAGCTGATAGAAAAAAGTGAAGGAAAAAAATCTCATAGCGTGATCAAGATTGTTAATAACACAACTGCCATATGTTCAGGTCTTTACCAAGACAACTTTTCTCAGCACAGGTGAAGTGCCTAAACCTATCCACCTTTAAAGGAAGTCACTCATCATTCGAACCTCACATTTTTGGCTGGGGGGAACAAAGTTGTCAATTGAGTCTACTCTTTGATTGACAGCAAATTCGAAAGATGCAGAGTAACTCATACTACACAGTTTACACAAGGATCCATCCTTTTGATTACACATGTGGGGGAATTTTAGACAGGCTGTGGGAGGGACTAGACATTGGTGGTTGGGAAAACTGAAACTGAGGCAGTGAGTCTTTGTCTTCATGAAACCTTCGCAAATACAAGCATACAGGGGACTTCTGGATAAATGTTTCTTGAGTGCACCTTGAGGAGGGATCCAGCAAGTGGGTAGAGGAGATATTTTGTCCTCTTCCTACCTCACTCCCTACCCTTTTGAAATAAGGAGAAATTTCCAACCAAAACTCTGTCTTTTGTTAGTTATGCAGAGGAGTCCTTCTATCTATAATCTATACAAAAGTTCATTGCAGTTATCTTGGTTTCCGTTACAGAATGCTAAAAAGCCAACAAAAGAAACATAGTATCTGTTCTTCAAGTCTTTCCTAAATCACCAGAAAATTATTGCAAAGACCTGATGTGTTAAAGCTAGAGTTATAGCATACTGCAGCAAAGAAAATTGCACCAACACATACATTTGACGGATCACAGTTGCCTGGCTTAACCTCGTTATGGGAAGGAGGCGCTAGTCCAGTGTTGAACTTGATGGCATAAGAGGTGGTGTACAAGGTTCCGACAAAGTTGTTACAAGGTAGATGGAAGTGCAGTTGTTGTGTTGAGAAAGGTAAGTGACCAATGAAGTAAACAAGGCCGGGGAAATCTGATACAATAAAGCCAGTGGTCTGTGTTAAGTGCAGTATGGCCTATTGTGCCTTCAACATTCACACGACGTTGACGCACATACCTCGTAACATTTACTGGAAAAAGAAGGCATGAATGTTGTGTGATGACAAATTGATGATGCTGAGTCAATTTTGAAGAAAATTCAGTCTCATCGCTGACCCAGAAAAGCTGGAATATTTGCGTCAGTGACTTTAGTCAATCCCCTTCACAGAGGGGCTTGATTAGAAATGTAAATAAGTGAGAGGATTACGTACTGTTGTTGCCAGATCTAATTGCCTGACAAAAGTGGAATGCGAACTTGTTCACAAAACAGTAGAAATACCTCCAGGTCTTGCCTGGAAGACTGTAAGATAGCTAGCCAAGCAGTCAGTGAATGGCATGTGAGAAGCTGTATGTGAGGAAAATGGCTAGGAAGTGGGATTATATTCATGATAATGGACAAGGGCAGGGACTGGGTCCTAATTATCTTCAAAGAACTTGACACAACAGTCTTAAATTTTCATCTGTTGTTATAAAACTAAAAATAGCTCTTAACCTGAAGTGATGGAGTAAACAGGCAGCAAAGATACAACTTGTTAAGTTATTTCCAAATGAAATATACTTACGTACTATGCATATATCGGCCACAGTAGGGTTGGGCAGTATTCCCATACTCATGTTGGTAACAGTATTTTGGGAACCTGGTCTACTCGGTACCAATATAAATTTTCAATTACTACTACCAGTATTACCCGCTACCTTTACAAACTCCATCTGGTACTGACTTAATTTACTGGAACTGGTAACATTTTCAGAAAATTAACACAAGTCATCCTTGCAATGTGCTGCTAATTCTAATATTTCTATCTTGAAATTGTCTAAAAATATGATGCAGGGAACAAGTAGCAAAAAATCCTAAAAGCCATCATTTTGTTGCAGCCTACAATCATTCTCTGAGCCTACCACAAATAACGTCAGCTAAAAAATCTTAACACTAAGCTATTTAATACATGTAACTTCAAGACTCGATGTAAACAACATCGGTCTACAGGATATAACACCTGTTCCTGTTAATATTATACGGGTCAGAAAGATCCCTGGGATACACCCAACAAATGTTTTTTGACCTGAACCATCTAGAATTAATTTTGTAAGGTGCACGAAAAAAAAAATAGTAGTGTCCTTGCAAACTACTGTACTTCAACATCACATTGAAATATATAAACTAGAAGCTAGCTATTCACACACTTACGAAGTAGAACACAATTGGCGGCGTCCTTGCACTGTACCAAAAGCAAAACAGTCCCGCTCCTTCCCATATGTACCCAATCTATTCTCCACTTGCTAATGTTCCCTGCACGATTTGTCATTCTGGTGTATGTTTCTATGGCTCTAAGCCTCTGTAGTTCAGTGACAGGTAAAATTCAGTAGTGCCTATCTTTACTGCTGTACAGGCCTATGAAGAGTGCCAGAATTTTACCAAATTAATTTACAATCACTAATAGGCAGTATATTTGTGTAAAGCAATACGTTTTAAGGTATTTTTAGGTGTTAGGAGCAATCTGTATCAACCGTGTAAAGTTTTGCATTATAATTTACGACACTTTTGTAGCTGATTCACCTAGCACAGTAATGTCAAACTGCCTAAGTGTCTAACGTAAGTATAACATTAGGAATAAAGCTACAGCCTTCACTGGCAAAAAAATTGTGCCAAATATGTACCATTTAACAAAACAGTAAAATCCTGAAATTTTGCATAAAGAGGGGGGTTTCAACATTTGAGAAATCAAAATACCTGTGATAGTGATACATCTACTCATTCCACTGTTTCACAAGAGAAAAATAGTATTCTAATACATCTAATGTAATTACACTTGGTGCTTGAAGTACACAAGCCTTGACATTTGTGCACCAGTCTGCACTAGTGATGAGGGGCAAAAATAACTGGAGGGGACTTTGCATTACTGTAAAAAGAGAAAGTACGTTCTCTAATCCCCCCACTTCCCCTCTCTAGTCCCCACCACCTGTCTTCATCCTTCATGACGTCATACTACCACAGTTGTACTGTGAAAAAAAATGCTTGTCTGGAGTGATTACTTCCAATCCTTCATTTACTATCCTCTGTCTTCCACATTTCAAATGAGGAACAATTGAGTATTAAGTATTATAACATCAATGTATCAAACACACACACACATGAATTTTCAGCATAATGTGAACAGCTTCCTGCATGACTGTCATAACACATCACAAAGAGCTCATTAGTGCACATACCATGACTGTCAACATGATGATTACTGCAGTTCCATGTAACCCTGTTACAGAGGGAGGTTCAGCCAAGTCAGTTATCACCAGGCTTTCACCTTCAGTGTCACATTGTGACAGAATGTGTTGTCTTTATTACTGCCACTCTGATTGCCGATCAGAGAATGTTGTGGGTCCTTGACAGAATCGGCAGCCGTTCGATGAGAAACAGCAGCCGCTGCTGTTCGAAATAGCCGAGCGCTACTTTCCTATCGCAATTTTGCATACAGAGTGCACACTCGATGACAATGAAACCCTCACTGACAATCACAACAGGCTTGGAATAGGGTTGGGCTATATCCCGGTACCCCAGTCGGTACCGGTATTCACAGTACCGGTACTTGAGTACCGAAGGAAAAACCATTTACTGCATGCACATGTACTTTTGAATACTTCGCAGTACCGGGGTAAATTCTTGGTACCAGTACTGCCTCCAACAAATCAACAAAAACTTGTTTTTTTGAATGTAGCGTTAATACCTACACAAAAACATCAAAATGGACCAAAAACAAATTCCAGATCCACTGTAAAACTTTTCATTTGACCGTCCCCAACAAATCAACAAAAATTTGTTTTTTAAACAGTAGCATTCATACTTACATATCAACATCAAAATGGACCAAAAATAAATTCCAGATCCATTTTAAAACTTTTCATTTCAATATCTCACAAAAACAACCTCAAGGCTTCTGAAAGTAAATGTATTCATTGTTGTAAGCGATCAGGGTTAACCTGGTACACAGTACACAGTGAGAGTTACTGTCTTAAGGCTAGTAAAGCGGTACAACAAAACAAGACAAGTTGTCAACAATTTTATGTAACGAAATAATTTGTAAGTAATGTACAGTAATCAGATCACCTGACTTAAGAATTTCTAGGACGCAAATGGCGACTGGGTATGTTGACACATGATTGAACCAGCAAAAAGTTGGTGGCTGATTTAATTGCTGTATACAGTACTGCTCTCAAAGCCTGCTGAAGCTGCACAAACGAAACTTTTTTACCTTGTCGTTTGATGGTTTTTTAATCACCGAATTTAAGTGAAGACATGAATACAAGTTACTGCATTACTAACACAGTATATGGGATACAAAACCTGTTGTTTTAAACACATTGAACAGGGTACAGACCCTCTTGGTTTTAGAACGTTGCACACATCAGCCCCATTACTCCGAGTAATCCTAGTACTGATGCACTGCGAATCCCGGTACTGATTTTCCTGGTACTGCCCAACCCTACTGTACCTTGGAACTTCACAGACTGACAAGCGCCATAAAACGGGTTTCCAAAACATAGAGTCATAACGAAAGGTCCATACAGAGTCACTACTGTACTCTGTTTTTGGAACCTGAGAGCAGCACACGAACTATTGAGTTATCAGTTATAGAAAAAGAGAGACTTCTTTCTCCTTTGTATTTTCAGATTTGAATTTCCCCTTCAAATTTGCAAAACCACAGGTTCATAAGTTATACTACCCTGCAATTTGGGATTACCCGCACATGCTTGTCTCAAATGAGGTTGTATTTTGCAAGACTGACGAGAGTATCCCGCAAAATCTGAGTACGTTCCATCTCTAAGGAAGTAACTGCGACAATGCCATTCATTAAAGGTTTTTGTGACATGAAAAAGGGCACTTTGGAGTATTGATTGCATTAAGCATTGCAAATATTAAAAATAGACACAAATTCCATCGAAACCCGTCAAAGATTGACAAACTTACAGGCAGGTTAGTGTCTCACAGCTGTATCATGAATAAACATTGGCAAAGTATGCAAACTTGGGGCATCAAGAGATTGAGTCCAATGACATGTCTTATGTTAATTCTTTGTTTTTGGACATTTGAAAATTTTATAAGTCGAGAGGGTTTCATTTTGGAAAGATGTATTTTCGTCTTAAAAAGTATCGATATCAATTACCAATAGGAAACTCAGTAATGAAGTAATAAAGAGGCAAAATATATAGGCATAACAAAAGAAATACTGACACTACAGGTGCAACACTCCACATCATCTGTTTTGCATCTTTCTCAAAGTTTGAAAAGCCATATTTCAACCAGAAAGTCAAAAGACTTTGTGATTCCTTGCCACTATCTCCTTTTTTTTTTGCAAACACACACAATCACTTTAGAAAGAAGCACCACCGAGAAAGGGACCATATCAAAGTGAAAAACAGAACCACATATGAAAATTATCATTTCAAAAACAGTAACAGATATAAACAAAATTGCAATGGATTCTTCACTCCGGGGTTTTACTTTACAACTTCTGCATGAAGGGGGTTCCTTTCTAGAACCATGTCAAACAACCTTAAAATAACAAACAAACATGCCTCAACATTTACATTGCAACAGGATCCACAATATAAGTTGTGATAATGGGACACATGCTACACACAAACACTGAGTGCTAATGTTGTTCTTGGGTGAAAGAGAAAGACAAGGGAAAAACAAATTGAAAATGGGAAAAATCCAATGGAAAGCAAACCATGTATTTTGGAGGTAAATGAGAGTCAATGATAGTGATAGAAAAACCACAAGAGATTAATACATGGGAAACTGGTGATATCTATGTGTAGCTATCCAGGTGCCTTGTACTGAAAAGAAGAGCTTGACTAAATAAGTTCTGTGGAGAGCAGGGTAAGGGGTGAGTGAAGTGAAGGACTTCTCCTTTTTAACAAATATCAATTAAAAAGTGGTTATTTAAAGCAGGATTTGCTATTATTCCTGCAATGTCAAAAGTGCACCAAAAGACTGGCTATATTTCGTATCTTGTAAAAAGCTGTACAAACTACCATACCGTGGTCTATATGTCCAAATAAAGCCTAATTTCCTGAAGCAATGCATTTTCGTTGTGGGGTCTTCGCACGGAAGTGCCGCACATTTACTACAGGGCCTGGTTTGGCTAACTTTTTAGCCAAAAAAAAAATGAATCACTCTTCTAGCTGCCTGAATTAACACTCTAATGAACAAAATTTCTCACGAAAGAAACATATCAGTATGTAAAGTAATAATGGTATTTTCTAGATTGGTATCAAATGGAAGAGAATGATGGAGAATAAACAATAAATGTTATTTGTTTTCCATCACACAGCACATCCTGCTTTAAACAAACCTAGCGTTGATCCTTTTGTCACAAAATTTCAACTCAAGGTTTGTAACAAAGGTGAGGACTTTCATAAAAGCGAATGGACTTATTATTCCTACCTTTGTACAAACTTCCAACACCTTTACTCAAACCTGATAATAGGTAACGTTCATGTAGCGTTGTAAAATTTAAAAAAAATCATTAGTTTTAACAAGTGACAACTGACAAGAGCTAATTAATGTTACATACAGTAGTTAACTTAACTAATTCCCTGAACTTTCAATCACCAAATTTGTCACAGGTATTGCAACTATTGCTTTGAAAACTACTATAGCAAATTAATCTAATATGTTAGCTCTCATTTTATGCCTATTTCCACTATTTGACAAACAAGGTAATTGGTACAATAAATCTGATTTAGGGTGATATTCATTAAACAAAAGTTCTCACTAATTATGTGACTAACTGTCCCACATTCTACGAATTTCAAGTTTTTCATTGCAGTATAATTTACAAATGAGACAGATATTATATGGAATGCTCAACATTGGGATGCTTTATGAATAGTTGAAAGGAGTTAATCTTTGAGCAAATATTTGCTCTGCACATCACTAGTTTACTGATAGCAAACACTGCAATCTATACTGAAACTGTTACATCACTTGGTAAGAGTAATATCTGTCTGCCTCTAAAAGTAGAAGTTGCTGGATCATGCTCGATACTGTTAATGCATAGGATGAAAATGAAGTGAGGGAGTTCATGCTGGTAATTACTGATAAATAGTATCAAGTGTGCTTCTACTACCAGTATAGATATTTCTAATATTGTAATATACCTGTTCATGATGATAAACTCATGAAAAAAAATAAAATAAATCGCACTTCTAAAATTACTGTACAGTGTAGGGTTTTTCACCATAGCAACAGCTAGAAATAGTAGCAAGCGATTATAGTTCACCACCGACGTCATTAGAAAGAGCAGGATGCAATTTGTTCAAACACATCGAAAATCACAAATTCTGTGTGTGTTGAAATGTTTTCAGTTCAATTCTGTTTAATGCCGTCATCTCTCTCGGCGTCATTTTTTGAAACTGGTTGTATTACCAACCATTCAAATCAAGTGAAAGACCATTCCAAATATCAAACAGTCGATTGTAACCATGTTGTGCATGGCGTTTCAAGTCAAAACAAATCTTGAGAATGTCCTCCTCCTCAACCCATAGTCGATGATACATGGCATCTCTTAAATCCAAAAGGTAAGATCGATCTCAATCATTCGTGCAGTCTTCAATTATTAGCACACTTGCAGGAAAAGCTCCTACAAGGACTGCTTGTCACCATAGAAAATTTAGATGAACGTGCTGGTAACACATCGCATTTTCTAGCAATAGAGTAACTCCAGAGAAACATGATTCAATTGCCCGTTCTGCCTGATTTCAGTGCATGGTATGCTAATAAGGAATCATGTGTATAAAGTCAGATATAACCGTGTGCTAGCCACGTGGCGATCAGAATTGCAGTAAATGACCCTAAATCATGCACAAAATTGCTTTTTAAATGCAGTAACTGACCCAAAATAGCCCACAAATTGCCTTTAAAATCCATTAACTTCCACACTAGATCCCATTAACTTCCACACTAGATCTTGGGAATTGAACACACTTATTCCTATGACTATCATCAAAGTGTTAAGTCCAAGAGAATTATTCTGTTACGTATGAGATGCGTACAAGTCGAGGTTTGTATGGAGGATGGAGGTTGGATGTAGGCATCAAGAGAGGGCATCAAGAGAGGGCATCAAGAAAGGGCATCAAAACTCCCCGTGTTACACCCACAGCAGCTGGCAGTAATATTTACGCACTAACCACGCTGTGCACCACAGCAGAGCTACGGACCAAGATGGACATCCAGAGGAGAGAGTGCTAACAGAGACGATGGTGAACATTTCAGGTCATGGCTATGAACATACATTTCACGTTGTCCGTCTTCTTTCTTTCCCTTTTTTAAAGAAATTGAAGTGAGGGTGAAGGAGCCCCACCGAGAGAAAAAATTTCTCCTACTGAACAGCAGAGAGGGGTGTGAAGCCTGAGAGGATGAGAGCATTGACACTAACAAGAATAATTCCAGACAATATTCAAAACATTCTGTGGACAACTCTCACGCTGCTCCTAGTCTTTGTATACAGGTACTGATGGTTTGAAACCACCAAAAATTGGAAAAGGTCTACTGAGCCTATGACATAAAATTCGCACAAAAAACAAGAGCTAACCACACCACCGCGTGATTTTTTTACGTCATCATACCATGATTATGAATTACTCACGAGGTTGTTGAGAAAATGCACCAACATTCTGTGGACCGAGTGGGTGTTGCTGTTACCAGAAAATGCCTCATATGATCGTTTTTGGATGTTCGTCATTCGTGATAGTAGTTCAAGGATGGTCTAGACTATTCTTTTAAAAAGGGGCATGTTTGTCTTTCAGAACTTAAAAGTCCAGCTGTGCATGATCTCAAGTCTATCTTAAGTCTGATAACGTGGTTCATCTCTTTATATTGTGAATCAATCATCTGCCCTGGTCTGCTCCATTAGCGAATTTTTAAGCTAATTGAGGATTTTGTAGAGATCATTTCAAAATGATGAGAACAGTCACTTGGGTGTGTTTTTGAGTACATGTTCACAATATACAAAAAACAATGTGGGGTTTCTAACACATTCATGTCTATCTTAACACAGAAACATGTTGTAGTTTTGCTTTGGTCTCATTTATGAACTTTTAATTCAAAGATGTATCCATTAATGTGATGATGAAAATTTTGCATGGGCTACCCGCCAACATTAGAGGAGACAAGTGGGTGGGGTGTTTGCTCAAGTTTCCTTTCTACAAACTCACTATCAGTCTATAAATGGCAGTTGGAAGGGCAGGCATTCATAATTGGATCTCTCGAACGGAGACAAAGAGGCAGAGCATTTCTGCAAATACTGTAGCTTCACAAGGTGTAGGTAAGACACAAGGACGTATAGTGTCTGGGTACCCAAATGGCATTTTACCACCCGGCAGCAAAATTACTACCCAATTCCTTCATAAATTGAAAAATGACACAACCTCTTTGTGAACACACTACTTCGGATCACCAAACTTCACCTTACCATACACAGCAAGTAACTCAAAATGGAAGTTTCTTCTTATTCTCAAGGAAATAGGTAGTCCTATTCATGAGGTGTAGGCAAGTGTATATAATGTACTGGTAAGAAATCCTCCACACAAATGTGTACTTTGGAAATACCAATGTTAACAATAAAGCCGCCATTTTGGTTGGGTACCTGTGTACCTGATGGGTACACCTGTAGGGGGAAAAATTAAACAATTTCTAGTTTAGGGAATCGATAACAACACTAGTTAAAAGCATTCAAACTTGGACTGGAATGTTTAAACGAGATAGAATTACAGGTGACTCCACTTTAGCATAATCACCATGAGACAAAAAGTAAAGCAATTCAATTAGAAGGAAAAAAAATACCTCAAACATACCTACAGAGGGTATCCCAATTCTCAGCATATGTCTACAGGTTTTGAAGTCTTAAACATGAGTCGTGTGTGTTCTTGTGATGTAACTGTCAAGGCCAACCAGTGATACAAGAACAGATAAACAAATAAAAAAAAAGACAGGCAACATCCATCGACAAATTTTACTGTACACGTGTACTCAGATGTTGAGGAATGCAGACCTAATGGCAAACATAATGAAATCTTCTACATATGATTATCCCTTTTTCCCCCACTGGTCTTACCATCCAGACAGTGTTGAGATTCCCATCGCAATGGTAGAAACGGTGAAATGCAACACCACCGAGCACGCACCCTCAGAGAAATGTATTTCACCCCGTTGTGACGTAATAAGAAACAAACAATCGAAAAGATTGTAATCAAAACGACAGGCGACAGAGAATTTGCCGTGAGAGACGACTGATAGTCTGTGCGCTCGCTGCCACGCTCCCATCTCATCCTATGATCTTTGACACTGCACATGTACGATGCAGTCTGCCGACACAAGATGGAGGAGGGGAACTGGGTGGTGTAACTTACACTGAGTCTAGGGGGGTCACGTACAACATGTTTCTACAAAGTCAGTAGAACTGCAGGAGAATGCTGAGTCTCTTTCGCAAACCACAAAATACCAACATTCCCTGACTATCCTTCATGCAAAATTAACTCAATTAGTTTGTGCAATGTTACATGGAAAGTTTTCTTCATTTTGACGCAACAAGTGCAATTAGTCAGACAGTAATAAAGTCGACAAGTTAATTAGAACACCAGAATCCGTCACGGATGGCATTACAAGAAGATGGCAGCAAGACCAGAAGTAGATTAGTTAATATGAAATGTGAGGCAGAGGTTGGGATAAAGAGAAGTGTACCTCTGATAAAGGGCCTCTAACCAATCTATCATGACATTAACATCCTCCATGGACTTATTGCTTTCAAAGGTTCCAGGAAAACAGTCTCCACTTGTTTGAAAGAGGAAGGGCAACCCAGTCAAGCTTCATATGTGGGCAAACGGCCGTTTCAAAAACATCGTAAAAACAAATAAATTTGACAGTAGTTTATACTACAAAGTATTAACGTGTGCAGTCATCCTTCATGAAAAGATACCGTAACAACACATCTTCACCAGTTTCATTATGATGTTGTTTCTTTAAGTCCCCATCCTCTCTGGGGAGTTCTCCATCATGGGGAGGGAGATCTGGTCGATTCTGGTAGACTTGAAAGAGGCAGAGAGAGAAATGTCCTCATAACATTTCAGCAGGCAACATAGACGGCAAACACAGAGTCAACGTACATTTGTCTATGGTTCTGTCACCAAAGACTCATCTGGCTCACAAATTTTTGCTCAGATAAGAGATGGTCTGGTCAAGTAAAATCAATTGCATGAACCTTTTCTCCGTCATCGTAAGTCTTCACAAATCAGTAGATGAAATCAATAAGTGCTACTGACATTTGTGAACGGTTTTAGCTTCAAATTCCTTGAATTACAATTTTCCATTTAATTTTGGCCATCAGAAAGAACTGAGAACAGAAATATGCACCAGTGACTGAGACATAGTAAACACAAATGTTAAAGGTATGACCACTACGGATCAAGTTCCAAACCCCTTAGGCATAAATACACCTTCAGTGCAAGCAACCAAATGATAAAATGGGTAAAATTGATTATTTCCCATGGCAACCACCTTTGTCTCTGGCATACATGTTGTGCATTGGAACAAAAAGCAGTTCTGAAATCTGAACTACGATGAGGTAATATTTCCATATGTGTGTGTATAATGCCGCACAGTGTCAATTATCTTCCTGCAGCGAATGTGCGACTTTGACGTGGTTATTCAGACTTTGGTACGGCATATTGATGTACCGGTTCATGCAGAATGACACGTGAACGTTTCTCACATTTTCAGAGTGCTACCCCATGCCACCTCTTTCTAGATTTACAACAACTGGTATGTAATCCCCACATCTCCCTGGTGGAAGGGTGCACTAGGCGTTAGAGGGCGCGGTGCTAGAATTGGTTTTGAAGATGATATGAGCAGAGGGTCAAATGTATACATTAAAGAGGCAAGGGGTAAGTACATGTCTACAATGTGAATCAAGGCTACCCTGAATCTTGCAAAATATTTTGTTCACTTCTGGATATCGTAGAGGAGAACATACAGACCTCCTGTTTCTGCAAAGCAAGCAGCCAAATTATTGAGCATAAAGCACATTGCTTGAATCAACTAAAAAACTTGGACTTTGGTCGTTGCTCACTTTCAAACTGAAGGGAAAATGTTGGACATGCATTTCTAATCAAAGATGCATTAAAACAAAAACAAAAAACACCACAAAGATGGAGCAACTTAGCAACAGCAGCAGTGTGGCATGATATTTATGTCAAAAGGGAGGTTTGAGCTTGACAGGAATTGGCTGCGCCCACGGACAAACCATATCGGATTGAAAATTCTGAAGGTAATCAAGCTGAATCCTCTCATCAAGTGGACATGTTTTAATATATAGTTTCTGTCATATACTGTTCTCACACTCCTTAAGCCTTACGAGAGGACTTGATAGACAAGTTAAGTGATTACTATAAATGAAATCCGTATCAAGAATGCTCCGATTTGTCGATGCAAGGCTGCGGCAAACAGAGGTGAACGAATGGTCAAGGAGAGCACGGTGGAATGAAAACAGGGTTCCAAGTATATGAAAACTGGCTATAATATATTTTTTTTTGGAGGGGGGGCTGTCCACTATATGTACCTTAAATTACAATAGTGAGATATCTTTTATGTTAATGTTAGTTCATGCTATGAAATGACGGCATGTCTGCCACATGTTCCCCAAATTCTTATAGTCTGTGATTAAAAAAAAAAGGGCAGGTACACAATTTGCTTTTAGGAAGTCACATATTTCCTTTACAAGCTACATACAGCAAGCATTTGCTCGAATCACAATCAGTCAGTGCTGGAACCTTAAAGGTTGTGTGAGATGAAAATCCCATTTTGGAGTATTAAGTTAACATTGTACTCACTGAAAATGTTGGAAAGAGCCACAAATTCCATCAAAATCCATTAAATATTGACAAGTTTACAGGCAAATTCCTGTCTCAAATGTGCTAAGAGTAAACATTGACAAAGTATGCAAATTTCTGATGTCATGAGATGGAATGCTATGATACTGTCATATGTTAACCTTTGTTTTCTAAACCTTTATTTCAAGGGCAATTAAGAATTTTATGTACCTAGAGGGTTTTAATTTGAAAGCTTACATTTTCTTCTAAAAAATATCAAAACCACTTACCAATGTGAAACCCAGGAAATACATAATTAAGAGACAATATCTAAAAGGGTTAACAAAAGAAATACTGACACTGTGCAACACTTCCGGTCAACTGTTTTGCATTTTCATCAATCTTTGAAGTCATATCTCTAAAACAGTAATAGATGTAAACAAAATTTCAACAAGTTTTCATTCCAGGATGTCATTCTGCAATTTCTGAATGAAGTCAGCTTTTCTCTACATGTATGTCACATGACCTTTACACTACCTGTAAGCAAAATTTTCAATTGTAACAAGTCTGATATATACAGTATGGCAATACATTGTTTGACAAAATTTGACTGCCTCTCTGGTGAACAGAACGTTCTACAAGTAGATGCTGGAATATGTTGTAAAGCATCACTTACATGATCAACTTCAACAATTTAAAGTTATGAGAGGATGGTATTAAAAGTAAAGGAAACAAGCAGAGCACAGGACACTAAAGCACAGTACAGCAGAAACATGGTGAAAACTCTTCTAAATACAGGTGTAATAATATGACGATATCCCACAATCTAGAAATAAATGGATGCGAATCAAACAGAAGTCCCACACTCCAAGTACATGGTGATGGCAGAATGGGGAAAAAGACCCTTGTCCAGGGTAAGACAGAGGCCACTGAAAGTAGTCCTTCAGTTCTCTTGGCACATCAGATGAGAGTGACGCTGGTGTGTTGAGACAGGTAAGTGATGAATGCAGTACATTAAGCGACATACCCTGTAGGAGGGAGGAGCCCATTATTTTATGCCTTCATATAACGACTTGCTATACCCACCTATATAACCTTTAAGCACATGATTTCTAACTTCAGCAGACATTTGACAAATTAAAATGTGTTCGCTCACACGTGTGACTTTTAAATAGCAAGCTTTCACTTTAAAACAGTTTATTCTTGTCCACTTTGATCACTGACAAACATGCATTTTCCTTTAGCTAACAGCATACATCACGTTCATTTACCGCAAACTGCTTTCCTGACATCCAAAGAAAATGAATGAAAATCCGGCAACAACAAAAATAATGGGAAACGATTAAAGACACGTTCGCTCTAGTCGACATTTTCCTTTCAAGTCTTGACGATGAGTTGGGACAGACAGCAAAATGTTTGCAGTTTAATAGTTATCTTGCAGATGAGTAGTATGAGTACAAGCATATATTACAATGAGGAAATTGAGCAAACACAATTTGGGGAAAGTACTGAACCGCTTATCACTTAACCACTTAACTGAGGAGGGTATGTAGTTCATAGTTAACTAAAAAATAAAAACACTATGAAATCTGCAGGCATATTCTGGGACTGCCGGCTCAGCGTATTTAACACTACAGATGATTCGACCATTACACAAGACTTTGGGTCACTCAAATGACCATAGATACAAATTATGTCTCATTTGCTTTTTTGTTTTTTTTGGGGGGGGGAGATGCAGTTGTTTTAAAACAGGTAAGTGAGGTGTGGAGTGCATCTGCAGATTGCAGTCATATTACTACTGAAAAGAAGATTCTGTATCATTGAACAAAGCACAACATAAATCACTAATAATTCCTCATTGATATTCATTCTCACTGCTTTGGGTTGCTATGGACCCGCCACACTTTATTTTTGTCTGCTGCTGACATAGCGACAGACTGAAGCATAAATTGAACCATAATTAAGTTAGAATCTAAAAGAATAGAAGAAATGTGAATGTTGAGGTTCAGCAGTCAAGGAGTCACTAGTCAGGACTGACCAAAATGTGTCTTCTCTGAGCTCTGTTTTTCCTCTCAGTGTGTGAATAAAATTACTAGGAAACATGTTTGGATAACTAGTGACACCTTGTAAAAATAATGAACACCTGCACGCACAGTACACGGACAGGAAATGACAAGGAAAGCATGGCAGAATAAACAACAACATTACTGACAAAACACAACTTTGGTGTTAGGTGCACTGTAAAATGTCACATCGTCTTCACCGGAGAACCTAGCGAGAGGCACAGATTTACATTTCATGAAGGGCAAGAACTGGCGATGCTTTTCAAGTCCTTTTTTAAAACGAGGACGTATTTATGAGTCAATTCTGTTATTATGATAGGCTGCTTTTGCTTTCACTTCTGAGCCCCAAGAAAACTTCCTTTTGGGCAAAAAAAAATTGAAAAGAAACAAAATACAAGGAAACAAATATCGGATGCAACATTTTTAGCAAATTAAATTTCACAGCAGTGAACAGACAGCACACAGTCTGGAGCATGAAAGAAAGGCAAAGAGAGACTTGTAGAAAGGTTTTCTTTTTCTGTGGTTTTTCTTCCATCAACCACAGTTTCTATGCCAAGTCTGATGAGGTTTTTTCTTTTTTCCTTTCTCTCTTTCTTTTTTTTTCATGACTGACTGAACAGATTTAATATTTAAATACAATGATTGTTTTCTTTTGCCACATAGATGCTTCTTATGACATCATGTGCAACTCATAAATACATTCCACTCAGCTGCTTGGAATGTCTAATCTTAAAGGAGCACATAGAGTTACTTCAGACTATTTATCCTTCCCTTACGGTCTATGGCTTTTCTTTAAAGTAAGCCACTTAGCGGCCTTTTGGGGTTTCTTTTCCTCACATTTTCATCCCTTCTTTTCTACTATCGTTCATTTTACAGATTTCATTTGCAATCTGTATCCGATCGCAGAAACTCTGACGAATACATACATTTCACTACACGTTGCAAATGACAAAATACATATTGGAGCTGGGAGGGGGCAAGAAACGGCAAAAGTATGTGTTGTTTAACTTGTTGTGGTATTTGTGACTTCAAAAACACCTAGCTCCATGCCTTTGGATGCCATACTCTGTCATATGATAGTCTTCCTTGATAAATTTACGAAACAAAAAAGTACGAAAAAATCCGAATGGAAACCTAGCAGCTGGGAAAGGCAACTCGCCAGGATCATCCTAACTGTCTGACAATGAAGTTTGATGGATACCATTATGGTTCAAAAAAACCAAATTATCTCAGTCAATGCTGATAGATAATCCAAACTCACACCTCTCTTCACAAATGTACCTCTTTAGTGAAATACCGGGGCCCATTCATCAGAAGTCAGCAACATTTTAGGGAAAAGACACAGAAGCAAAGTGACTGCTTTGTTTACAAAATACAGTGTAATGGAGTATGGCCTTCAGTTCATGCCCACAGGGAAATTGTTCTCCAACAACACATCAACAAGTCTTGTACCTAAACACAAATATAGCCCATGGAACTCTTTGCCGATCTTATTTTGCCAACTTGTCGAGAAAACTTTGTGAAAAGAAAAAAAAAAAGAAACAAAAAACTGTACACTGGGGTGAAGTGTGTGATAATACAGAAAAGGCCTCTTATCAGTGACAAAGAAAATTTCCTGTCCTTAAAGTCAGTTTTTTTTTTTTAAATTAAATGCAAAATTGGTGTTGACACTAAGGACGGAACTTTAAAACATATATTTGTCTCTTTAAATGCGTCATCCAGGAATGACAGAAACCTACCGCGGTAGAGATAACACTTAGAGGCAGCTGTGACTCCTTGAATTTATCTGGAGGTTGACATCGAGAGGAGACTTTCTTTCCTAAAAATAGAGCATGCTGTGAGCGGTTTACCTCCATAGGTGAATGTGTGCGGGCAACATAGTCTGAGCCACTCACAGGAGGAGGGGGGAGGAGAACGAAATGTTAAATGCTTCAAGGGAAAGCCATTGTAACCTACATGAAGAATGAACCCCCGACAGAAAACCCCTAAAATTCACCACATGTGACATTATTGAGACATTTATGTAACTTCACGTAAACAGTCACTATTTAATCGATACGTGACTACAGCCAGACATTAGGGTAATTTCACTAAGACATTAATGTAACTTACAGCCAGACATTCGTGTATTTCTTCAAGACATTTATGTAACTACAGTTAGACAGTTGTGTAATTTCAATGAGACAATTATATACCTACAGCAAGACATTATGTATTTCATTGATACATTTGTATAAATACAGCCATACACTTGCATAACTTCATTAAGACAATTAATGTAACTACAGCCAGACATCCATTTATTTCATTCAGAAATTTACAAAACTACAGGTAAACATTTGGGTCAAAAATTGAGAATAATTGAGGTCAATAATTAATCTCACACATTTATGTAACTCCATCAAGACATTAATGTAACTACAGTCAGAAAATTGCTTAACTTCATCAAGACAATTATGTAACTAGAGACAGAAGTTCGTCTATTTCATTGAGACATGTAACTTAATACAGGTAGACATTCCTCTATTTCAATGAGACATTTATGAAACTAGAGGCAGACATTCATGTTTTTCATTGAGACATTCATGTAACTACATGTAAACATTTGTGTAACATAAACTGAGACATTTATGTAACCACACATTTGTGTATTTCAAGACAAGCATTTAATTACTCTCACACATTTACGTAACTCCATCAAGGCAATTATGTAGCTACAGTCAGACATTCATCTAAATCAATGAGACATTTATGTAACTACGGGTAAACATTTGTGTAACATAACTGAAACATACAGTACAGTAAATGTAAAGTACAGCCAGAAATCTGTGTAACTCCAGCAAGAAAACTACGTATCTACATATTTCACTGAGTCAGAAATTTGTGTGTTTCATTGAGACTTCTGCGACTATACTTACCCCTTGCCTCACGAATGCATACATTTGACCCTATGCTCAAATCGTCCTTGAAACCAATTCTAGCACCGCGCCCTCTAAGGCCTAGCCCGCCCTCGACATTTGTGTGTTTCATTGTGACATGGACGTAACTACAGATAAACATTCCTGTTTTCCATTGAGACGTTTAAACTACAGTCAGACATTTCTGTAATCATTGAGACATTGACCTAATGACTTCCCAATCTTTGGCAGATGTTTTCTGAATTTCCATTTCCTTAGATGTTGAGTGATCTTACAGATGTTTACCAAACGGTTTAGTTACCTTCTTACAGTATTACTCACATTAACATCAGTAATGCAAAAAATCAATGATTTGGATCAGTAACCCATCAGAAGAGATATTTGCTATCTCCAATAAAATTATGTCAGGGCGAAGGTACATCAGAAAGATTAACTTTTCCGTCCACTTCTACTTGATGGATAGATCAAACAGATTTTTAAATTTGATCCATGCAAGTAAAAGACATTTAGGCAAGGTACTCTACATGACTCTGACGCACACTCCCCTTTGGAAGAAAAGATACTTTAAAGGTGATTGATCTCCTTATTAAACCTCTTCTGACGTAAATCTCATTGGTTTACGGTTACTCTCTGCATATTACAGTTAGTAATACCGCAAGGACAGCAAAGCATTTAATATACAAAGTCTATCGATGTTTCATTCCCACTTGCAAAGAGTAACCGCAAACTTGTGATGTTAGCAGAGAGCTATAGATGATAGACTGACATCACACACGATATTATGAAGATGTCTATGACCACCACCTTAGAGGATTGCCCCATGTCACAGTGAGCAGTGGTTTAGTTTGCAGAGTGCAGGACACATATTCCTAGCCTTCAAGTTTTTTTGGCATTTTCAACGTTTAATAGAAATGACTTTTACAGCGACTGAGTTATTTATGAATTCCCTCTCACCCTGGTCAGATAGACTTTCATGGAAGCATCCACTGAAATGAGAAAGAGTGGCGAATGTTTCCTATTAATCTCAGTCCAATTTCTTCGTTTGCTATGAGTTCTGCGATGGCGTCATATGGTCTAGCAAATTGGATAGCGATAGATTTTATGTATACATGCACTACTCAATTTCCATGCTTTTATGGCAAATTTGAAGGGAGCTTGGCCTAGATCAAATGTAACAGATGAGATGGAATTAGACATAACGACCTACGTCAACGGGTGAAAGCATGTATTTGCATCAATGGAAACATTCGACACAGTGGATCTAGTTACTGATGTAAAGAAAATTTTCAGATTTTGGATGGATTCTCATCTTAACTGCAGTAAGTATTCTCTGTTACCCACTCCTACCCTTGAAATAAAAAAAAAGAGGAAAAGAGAACTCTTTTCAGACCTGTTACGTTGTTCAAACCGGTGACATTAATAGTTCTGTATCATTGATGAACAAAACTAAGTTTCTATGAAATGAACTTTGTAAGTTTTATTCCAAATAATCATCACAGGAGTCCTAAATCTTATTGAAATGCACAGATCCCCCCACGAATCCTATCCGTTACAAGCAAACAGCGAAACCTTACTTTGAATTCCCCGCAAAATCAGGTTTGAATACAGGAACCCAAATGCATGAGACTACCTACCCCCACAAAAAAAAAAAAAAAAGGCAAGCTCGTGGGAGGGGAATAGTTCCATCACCTGTTGGAATACATCTTGTATGATAGGTGGCAATTACTGAAAGCCCCATCCAAGTTGATTCCTGCCTGGAGTATATATGTATTTCCCTCCCCCCCCCCTTTTCTTTTTTGATAACTGATGTCTCCAACTTGCAAAGGCATAAATCTACTTCAATATTAAATCCATTTTCTCAAGGAGTTGCTGGCAGTATTGCTTAGTAACAAGTTTTTACATTTTATGAGAGCTTCACACATCCTGATCATAATATACAGTGCTATGGATGGATTTCAATTTGTACAAAAAAAAGGCATTTTAGAATATCCTTTAATGTAAGGTATACTGAAATGCTGGTACATGGGACATTACATGTCCATATGCTTCAAGGATCAAACTGTCAAGTACAAGTGTATTGTGGCATTGTCCATGTGGATGGAGATGCTACAGGTTACCAGCAGAGCTGTACGTACAAGGATTTGCCTAGCTCCTGTAAATGTGGCGATTTGTACTGTGGCTCTACGGTATTTAAGTCGGCCATCATCACTCAAGGCAGGGGAAACTAAACATGCATGGTCTTATCAGAGTTGAATATATACCTGCACATATCTGGCCAACTACAGATCCCAATAACTAAAACAGTGTGCTGCAATTTGACAAAATGAAACCACTTTTTGAAACGAGGCTCTTGCGACCAGATCACAAAACTGAAAACTGTGCCAGTACTCTGCACATAGTAGATAAAAGTGCAGTTGCTGTGCTAGGACAAGTGAGGAATTAAATAGATACTGACATTCTGGATCTTGAGGGTCAAGAGTAACAACAGACTGACACCAGGAAAGTACAGCAGTGAAGGTCAATATATCAACTTTCTCAACAATGTTACTTCAGTAACTTTCTCTGAAACCAAAGCAAGTTATTACTTTACTTTTCCTCAAAAGTGGTAAAATTCTCAGAGAAAAATGAACAAAAATGAATAAAAGTCTTTCTCCTGCCTCTCTGAGCAGTTTCCTGACATCTTCTAAATCAGTTTCAAAAATTCAAGATTTGGGGAGCTGCCATATCAACACAGTGACACAATCGCTTGTAGCATCCATTCCAAAATTTAGAAACTCACAGCATCTTTTGACTGGCTCATGAATAGATGGACACAGAAATATTTGTTTGACACAGAAAAGCATCTTACACGCTCATAAGACTGGGAGACAGTCGGGCTTTCCTGGACAACTTGGTACAAGTCTCCAGTTACTTTCAGGGCTAATAATGAAATACCTTAAAACCTGCACTATAATTATGGTTTTCTATCAAACATGCATCACAACCTGGTTAACCCATCGAAAAAGAAATCGAAAACCAGAGACTTGGGAGAGACTTGGGGGGGAGGATTAGCGAGGTAAAGAAAGAAAGATGCCCTCTTACTATTCACTCTCAACAATATGAGGCACTTGTACAAAAGCAAACAGGAACGTGTCAGTACTGAGTTGCCATACTTGCAGCATAATGAGATCAAAAGTTAAAATTTAACTAGGATTAACACTTGATTAAAAATACAAAAAAAAAAAAAAACATACATGCAAGGACATGAAAGCTTGACACAAAAATAAGTAAAGTAAAGCCAGGCGAGGATTTAACTTACCTCTATTTCAGCTCTGACAATATCGTAGGATCCCCAGGAAGCTATGAAAGATCTACTTTTTGGAAGCACATGAATATTATCTAAATCACCACTTATTGCCTCCGCAGCTTTAACCATATGCTGATGGAAGAAAACAGAAACAAATAATTTAGTCATGGGTCTGGGCAATGATGATGGATCATATATATATATACATATATATCTATATATACTTATCATAGACGAACCAAACCCAATGCTTGGATGCAAAGTCAATCATGTGAGAAATTAAGGTACAAAGAGCAGAACTGTTTTCAGCTTGCATCAATTTCAAACATTTGACTTCACTTTATTCAAGCACTTCACACAATACTACATTCTTGAACAAATTGATATAATTTATGTTGGCTATTGATGTGACACATAAGATGACACCAGAAGGTTACTAGCCACTTGCAGCAATGTCATAGCAGATACAATGGTTGCTACCAAAGGGTAAATAAGGAGCAAGGCAAACAGGGATGGACTTTGATTTACGAGACAAACTACAACGCTTTCTCCATTGGAATTACTTGTCTATCTTGAGGGGAAGTGAGCAAGAGGATAGAGAAACGGACAAGGAGGGGGAAGGAGGAGGGAAAAGGGCAAAGGAGAAGATTGAGAGGAGCACAGTGTGGAGAAGGAAATAGAAGGGGATGGAGATGAGTGATGGAGACAGGAGATACAGCTGGAGCTAGGAAGGAATGAGAGAGAGGTGATTGTGTTATGAGAGAGACGTTGGAAAGGGGCTGGTATGGCAGCAAACTCTTGTATTTCACTGCATATGTCTCCATTTTATCTATGTACAGTAGTTTCACTTTAAAAGACATTTTTAAAGCGTACACTATCTACCAACAGGTTTGCTGGTGTATCAGAAAAAAAAGAAAAATGCACATTATATAGAATACCACCAAGGGAAAATATTACACAAAAGATGACTCCATTGATTTCTCTTTTTTCATTGTTTGTGCCTATTAATCACTCAAATACGTCTCAAAGGTTGAGTTCTGATGTAAGAAAGAAACTAATACAAAGAAGTATACATCTGAAAAACTGCAACTGCGAAACTCATTATTCACTGACTTATAAGATGCATTGTTTGCACAAATTTTAATTTTTGAATATGAATATTAGCATAGCTCTCATCAATGGGAGATACAGTGATTGAAAGACCAACCAGGTTTATAAACTTCAATTAAGACGCAGACAGACTGTATCATCTTGAAAACCCAGGGTGAAGTATAACGATACGAAGGGGAGAGGAGAAATGTTCTGGACTATTTCAAAGTTCAGGGACAAACTGATTCTACTAAACGAAAATTACTTGTGGGAGCGAGGAACAATTTATAATTTGTATCGAACAAATAACATATGACAACAGAAGAAAACACAAGAGTAGTCATGGTTTCAGATTGTGAACTGTTGCTCTCAGGGCAAAATAAAAAGGCACGGTATGAAACAAACATGGAGAAAACTTAAACGGAAGCCAAACAAGAGAGAGCCTACGCATAGAGGGCATAGTGCTAGAACTTCACACGGCGGCACTTTGAACGACATCGAACAAGGCATTAATGTGAGCAAGGGGTAATGTTTATGATCTGAAAAGTATAATGACACAATCAGGACAAGTGGTCTGACAGTTGCAAGTTTTCTTGAAATATTGATGTTTTAACTTTGATTGCTGAGAGGTATTTTAAACTGCTAATAGATCTCTTTCATTTGGTTTAAAAGCTACGTAATACTGCCTGCTGTTGTTGTCAGAAATGATATCAAATAGGACAAGTTCACTGAAATACACTTATTTTCACCCTGGTTAACATTTTGTAAAGATACCACCACATTTGTAGCAATGAATGCTGAGTTAGTCGGTCTTTATTCCTTTGACCTGCAGCTTTTCGAATCGTTCCTTTCTGCTACCAAACCAAAACGGCGTAAAGGGAAAAAAAAAGGCAAAAATCACCACTCACATCACGCACTGAGTCTGCACGATAATCAACATGAACAACGTAGAAGTGATGTTTTCTGTATACACCCTCCAACAACTGTGCCTGTTTGGAAAAGAGACAAAAGTGAACAAAACAGATAAACAATTAATCTTAACTGGCCAATATTCTGAAAATGTTCATTGAATCTGCAGATGTCATTTTCCAGTACAGAAACACAAACTAAAAAATATGTCAGTCCCAACCATAACTTCATCTAAAACTGAGGCATTTTAACAAAACTACAAAATATTTCGGACATACTACCTGAAGTGGAATTCTCTTCGTTAAAACTTGTTTGTTTTTTTTACTTTTTGAGTTTTCTCAATTTAAAACACAAGCATCAGCCTTCATTTAAAGAAACATAACAGTTTATATCTTAAGAAATGTTGTTTCTCTGAACCTAAGAAAGCACTTTGGTGTTCACTTCATATTCAATTTGTCCCGGACGGCAGAAAAGTTGACTAATGTGATTTTCATGCACACAAACATCAAAACAAGCCATTTGTCACTGATTTTTTTGGGGGGGGGAGAGGGAAGGAGGATACTGACACATGTTTTCAGTTTTGTTTCTCAGAAAATTTTCCAAAATAAAATGCAAAAGTAACTTTCTTTCACTCAAAGACACCTACAAAAACACTTTCTTCTAAAGACCCTTTGGGATTTAAATCAAATTAAAGTAAGTCATATTTTGATCAGAGGCTTTAGCCCCCATACATAAATTTGTCACTCAGAAGCAGGGAATACGCCCACAGATGTTAAAATAGTGGCTGTGTCAATGTGGTACAGACACTATAAAGGTTTAAAAGGTTTCAGTCGATTTGATAGTTAGTAACTAATTCGAATAAAGGAAGAAGGGTGCCCCTTGCAAGCAATTCAAATTACATATCCCAAAACTGAATGCTTCCCTTACTGTATCCGTACCTGTTCTGAGACACAATCATCTTTTTAATCATTCTTTTTTAAATGATCAATTTTTTTTTAGATACAGATTTGCTTTACACTTGCAATGACCCCCACATTCTCATTACTCCACTGACCCAGACAAGTAAAACTTTCCAATTTCAGTCCCTCCGAAAGGTTCAATACTTAAGTCCTTCCAAATGCTGTTACAAGTGATTTCCTGTCCACCCACTGGTCTGCAACATGATAGCTGATGGTACTGAAAGTCATGAATATTTAATACAAAAGTGCAAGTGGAATGGCACTACACTAATAACGAAACAGAATGACTGCTATGAGCTACAGACTTTTCGAGGGGGATAGGCTACATTTGTGATTAAGAAGAGACTTTTACACACTTTTTGGTTCTTTGCAAAAAGATGGTTCTGAGCCAAAACTCACTTGATTTGGAGATTACCAAGTGACAAACTTACTTATCTCCACACAGGCTACATTGAAGGTTACCAGCTGCCTCTGGTGTAGTGGTAGGAACATGAGATAGTTGTGTGGAGACAGGTGAGTAAGGAGCGAAGAACATATTGTGATAACTGACATTGTAGTCAAACATTTTGACACCATAGCAAACACAAGTCATTTTTCAAACATCTGTCAAATGCAGTGAAAAAGATTTTACATACTCTTTGGAGCAGTCTTTGGCACCATAAATATGTGCATTCTGCGAATAGTGTATTAAAGATGAGACTGAACATGGTGATAAAAAAGCCTTTCGGCCAAAATATCTGAAAGTCGAAATGATACATATTTCAATTTTTAACCTTTCCTTAACCCTGAGTCCATGCATTAGATGATTAGAAAGTAAATATTCATACTTAATCATGATTTGTTTCCCCTACAAAATTCCTGTAGACAAAGTCAGTTGCTACTCAAAATCTTTGCAGCCCCATTAAGGAGTATGAGTGCACAGAGGTGGAAATATGTAGATTTTCACAAAACTTTTTATCCTCCTTCTAAGGGAGAAAGTTGCACTGGAACACTTATTTCATGCAACTTTGTAGTTTACGACACAATGCTGACAGCCTGACACAGTCTATCAAAGCAGGACATCCACTTAGGGAAGGCTCACAAATCCAACCTATGTAAGTCATCTTAGGCCCACAAAGTTTCACACTGCTTCTCATAATGCAGCCTACATCTCATATGCGTGAGCGCACACAGCCTGTACATAGGCTTTGTGGGACTAGGAGAATTGTGCACTGGAGCATGGCTCATGACTGCTTGGATGCTATCCTTATTTCGAAGGGTAGCGACAACTCCTTCAAAGATGATCTTGGGTTACACTTGTGAGGCATCCTTACATTTTTCCTAAAGATAAATTATGTTAACTACTGACTAATTAAAGTACTTACATGTACTTGACTCTCGAAAAAATATCTGTCTGAAAATGAACTACTTTGCAATCAATTGCATGCTACCACTGTTTCAAATTCAACCAATCACTGATATGATCTTTATTCATGAGCACTGCCAAAAGCAGATTCATTCACAGATAATCCTCCTACATGTCACACTGTTCTTGTACACAAAAAAAGAGACTGTACATACAAGTGATAAAGAAGAACAATCAGTGCTTCATCAGAATTTCAGAAGCTGGTCTGTTTATTCAATGACCTGACTTTTCTTTTTTAAATACTTACTAAATTATTTTTGGAATTTATCACGACTTTGTGAGAGAAAGTACCTTCCAAGGGTCCAAATCATATGACTGAGATTTCTCAACTTTAGTTTCACCAGTTTCATACATTAAATGGTTGGATAAGCTTATAGGTACTGTATGGCACAGTCTTTAAAACTGCAGTGACAGACACAAATTGCTGCTCTAAAGGACTTGAATTATCCTCAAAGCACAAAGCAAAAAATAAGTCACATTTTTTTTAGTTCCGTGTGAGTATACAGGTCTAGTGTCAACACCATCTATATGCATGTATACAAACTGAGAGATAGATTTAAAAAAATATTTATAAAACACCTAAAAATAAAGTAAGTGCAAAACTGGATAAGAGCAAAACACACAAAATGGAATACTCACTTAGGCACATTTTCATCCTGAATACATTACAGGGCAGGACTTACGTACAAAATTTGAATTTTAATACAATTAGTATGATTTATGTTGGTATCTTTTTGTAATCTTTTCTATAAGATATGATCAAATGAATGTCACTACAGAAGGAGATGCTCTGATCTTTACTGTTCTGTAAGTCTCTTCCACGTGAATCTTTCCATTTTAATTTTTTTATCTGTTTATCTACACCACTGAGCTTGTTTTGTTCAGGCTTGCTGTAAAATAAAGGGGCAGTATTTCTACAAAAGGATTCCTTAGGGAATTATTTATTTGCCGCTACTTTGTGACCAGTGCATATCAGAATATTCTTATATAACACATCAAGGAATTTTCAGAACGTAATTTACAACTTCTACCATGTACACGTACCAAAGATTATGCATAACCTTTCTTGAAACCGCCAGATTCATTTACAGAGTCAAACAAGAAGTTTGAATTAGAAAATTCCATAAACTGAAACACACTTTCTGCAACAAATGTGTTGTTTTTTTTTTTTAAATTTTCACTCATGAAAATCACTGCGGACATCCGGCAAGCTGGACGCTTGGTACATAGTCCCTTTAATCACAGTGCATCCATGATACTGCTAATAGACTTCTGATTCCCCGAAACTCCCTGGTTTGGGAATTCGCTATAGCAACGAATTCACCTCACGTAACCTACGCATTACCGTATTGACCATGGTCTAGCATCAGGCAATTCTGGTGTCCGTGTGTGTATCTGGTCACCGCCCTTCCGTAACTGCCAGCCTTATATGAGGTGAGGGAGTACGCGCTGTGAATTGGGTTATTAATGAATGAGATCACTTCATCTGCATCAACGTAAACACAACAGGCGTAGTTTCACCTTTTTGAGAAAAAAGGGTAATGTTTCAGCTGTTCCAAAAATCGCTGTGGGATCCATTCCTAGTGATCTAAGTGTCCCGTGTCTCTCTGTCAATCATAGCTCAGAGTAAAGCAGATAAGAGTTCAGTTGTGGTGCTGAGACGAGTAAGGAACCGTGTACAAATCGCACTTACCACTGCCTCGGCATTAGCGTGCGCAAGTATGAGCACGCCCAGTTTGCAAGGGATAAGGCCCATATGCTGATCTGTTAAAACTGCAAAACAAAAGAAAAGAAAATAGTCAATCGTCACATCTTTGCAACATAAACACAGGCTGATGGAACTTTTAACAAGGTGACTTTCTTCGTTACAAAATACAAGCTCCAGATGACTCAAATGTTGATGTAAAATGTGTAAACAGAGAAAGTAAATTGTCTTCCATTTTTGTATGATCTGTACATGTGATTCCATAAACTGAACTATCATAACTTTCATAATCATCATGGCTGGCAATTTTTCAAATTAAAATAATTACTTATGACTAACACCAGATTCTTGCCTGAGAAGAACAGGTGGGAAAAAAATGGCAACAACGTTACACACACACATATTTGTAAGCAAATGCACACGTTCAGTTATGTACATTGTGGCAGTACAACAATATGTAACAGCAATTAAACACAATTCATAGGACACACATCTGTTAGCATTGCAAACATGTGCATTAATTGGAAATAAGGCATTTGCTTCACAGAAAACAAGTATATTCCCCAGAATCCCCACAACTTCCTGGTGTGGGTATTTCATGACTGACTATAGTTACCCCTTGCCCACTAATGCATACATTTAACCCATGCTCAAATTATCCTCGGAACTAAATCTAGCACCGCCCCCTCTAAGATCTAGCCTGTCCTCGTTTGCCTTTTTCTCCAGTGCCTTACATGCATTCTCGAGTGCCTCACAAATATATTTTTAAAACCAATGTTTGTGGACATAGAACGATAGATTTTTCAAAATAAGGAAGGACAGTAGCCTTCTTTTCAAGGAAAAAAGTTTCTCACAGATAGAAATTCAGTTATTTGTTGCTCAACAATAATTTATTCACCCAAACTGTTCAAAATTCAAATGATGCATCTTCCATTACTCATCACATGCATAATGTTTTGAGGAGATGAAGCTTTTGCAGATGCTTATTGATGAGACTGAATGGTGTAACAATGATTAGAGCTATTTTCTTTGTATGCCATGTTGGTATACTCAAAAACCCTATTTCCCTTTAGTTGCTCTAGCTATCTCTACTGCAATTGCCTAAATGTATTGCACTAGTACATCGCTCTGCAGCACACACAACAAACCAGTACTGAACAAGAAAAAGTGCACTACTTGATGTGCACTCGTACGAGTATGGCTCTGGTGATTTCTTTAGAAGTTCTAAAGCTGAAGGTTTCTCTCTTTTCCAGAAGAATCTAACCACACATAACACCATGCCCACAAACATGTGGAGTCTCAAGGTGTAGCTCACATAGTAGGTAAGCTTGATATATCGTTTCATCTAAGTTGTAACTTCACATCACAGAACTGATACTAAACTTCAAGCAAACTGTACATTTTGAGGTCAATGCTGGGGGGAACAGTAAAGGCATGGTAGTTTTGCTTTAAATTGTGTTTTTAAGTTCTTTAGGATGCAACGATCTTGCCACACAAAACAACCTGAAGAACAGAGGGAGATGTTTACTCTTGTTTCATACCATTTTAGCATCTACAGGCCAATACTTCACACATTTTTCAAACAATCAACAAGTTTTCCATGTGGTTGTGACTAACCCCTTCACTCGCGTCAGGAAACCAAAGAGAGCAAAGTACAGAAACATTGCCCTGAGTCGTCAAGTGAACGAAACTGACAGAGAAAATGTCATCATCACCAAAGGCTGGCAATACTGAGCACGAGACCAGCTCTCTTTGTTTTGTTTTGTTTTGTTTTGTTTTTTTCCTTTTTGCAAAGAGAGAAAGTGAGCTATCCAGCTGTGTCAACAACTTTCATCAGGAGGACTGTTTATACACACATGACATAGGTTCCTATAGCATTCATGATCCATTCGTACTCAATGTCATAATCTTCAAACCCCAAAGATGGATACAGGGACAGACAAAGCAGAGATGTTGCTCCGAGCATCAACTGCAGAAACGGAGGTAGGCAGGGAAGAATGGTGGTGACTTGACAGGCGCGTTGTGCTGTGTTTGATCATGTGACGTCAGGGAGGAAATGATGTGAGGCGGCTTCCAAAGCCTGCAATTTAACTTTCAAACTGACTATCAATTGCTATCCTGAATACATTCCCTCCTTTTCAAATTCTCAAACTTTCATGTGACACTAACAGTCTACTTGCTACGTTTTTGGCAGCTGCAGACACAAGCTTCACAGCAAGTGCCAGCACATGTGCAAAAAAATGAGAAAAAAAATCCACTTAGATATCGCCAACTTTCACTCCTACATTGCCCACATGCTTTTTTTTCAGGACCTCATATTTCTAATAAAGCAGGAGTTTGAAAAAAAAACAAACAAAACATAAATTTAATTTTTGTAACGAACTTAAAAGTTTAATGCAAAAAGACGTGTGAGAGTACTCAAGTCCTTTTCTTTGGAAACTGCCACTTGGTGGGGAAATGCCCGGGACAGTTTCAAAACATGTTGTAGCTCTCAGGCCAATTCAGAGCAAAGAAGGCACCATGCTAAAACTTTATTCGGGAGCATATCGCGTGGGGTTGAACAATGTATTAGGGGGAATAATCCAGGGGCACTTCCGTCTACGATGTGCATACACAAATTAGAAAGCATGACTACGATGACTCTGCACAGCCTCCCCCCACAATGTGCACAGCACCCCCACATTTATCATGTCTATAAGGAATTGCAAATGCAGTGGAGCAGTCACTGTCATATAAAGCCATAAAAGATGCTAAATTGCAGATACTGAAATTTCCAGCCATTTAACATTGACATAGGGTATACAGCCCAGGGCTGGAATTCAACCGTCCTCCGATCATCCAGGATGAGTAAAAGTCATGTCAGACAACCAAGTCCACTCCTTCTGGTTATCTAATGGACAAATAACTTCTGACTTAAACGTTCATTCCTTAAAAGTGGAATTGGTATTGTCAATTAACAGTAGAATAGCACATATCTAATTGGTACGTTCCTTAACAAGGGCTATTTCCTACACAATTTACAGGCGTTCGCTCTGGATATCTGGAGGGGTCTATTTAACAGCTGTGTAATAATTACAGAAACAGCATTATAGCAAAAACTCATTCTTGTGCCTTTCGCTTGTATCATCGTTTAATTTTCGGACGATCAAAACGTATGTCGGACAACCAAATATGTGAAATGATTTGTCCGAAGGACACCCTAGAACTTTTGTTAAAAAATCAGGCCTGCAGTCCATCGCTCTCTGTGGTACCACCTGCTATAAAGTGTGTGGCTTCAGTGCAGATCACATGACATCATGCTACTGATTCCACTGCTGTATTGTTAAAGCTCTTAAGAAGATGGAAAAGAATTCTCAGATGCTAGTGTGAAGCTAAATGATCTCATTATCTTTGTAAGTACATATTAGCAGCACACAGCCAGCATTGATACTTAACAAAATAAAAAAGGGTTTTGCATACCTAGTCAACTTAAATAAATTGTTTGGCAAAATTGCAACGTTTCTAAGACTGGAGAGGTGCAGACACCCAAGGCTGTTGGAGTTCATGTGGAAAATCGTTTCCTTAATTACTCTCAGTGGATAGACACATGCATGGGTATGGGTAATTGACAAATCATATTACAGTAAAACCCCGTTTATCCGAACACGTCGGGACCAGACGTTGTTCGGAAAACGGAAAAGTTCGGATAAACGGGGTTTCATGTTTATCGTTAATATGCTACCCCAAGTGAAGCATCATGCTTATTAATAAAGTGATATTAACCATTGTTACGTTGTCTCCGTGTTATTTCTTTGGTTTCGTAAAAATAAACATTTGTTGAAAATTCAAAGTGTTACGTGTGTTCTTCTTAGATTGAACTTCCAAGGAGGATAAATTGAATGAGGGCAATGGATGTCCGTCTGGGTTGCGATACTTTGCTCGGCGGCAGGATAACACTTAGCCTACACACGGAATCCTAACATTATAAACCAAAAGCAACAGTAGCCTACATTTTCAAAAAAATAACGAACATGCATATAAATTTTACCTCTACAAACGGTATAAACACTTTCCGACATGGAAAAGGGAGATGTCAAGTGAGAAGCATATGCCACTTAAAAACCCCGAAAGTCTAACCGCTATTACCGCTACTTGCGAATTCGGGCGGGCGCTAGCTACAACATTAACAGTAACAATAGCAGTAACAGCGCCGTTATTTGCCTGGTACTGTTTGAAATCTAGGCCTATCGAAATGCCGGAGCCTCGGTGGTAGAAAAATAACGTGCTCTGCTTAATTTTTTAAATAATGATTGGAATCAAACGTGGCAAGGGATAATTCGCCCATATGTCTTGAGTAGGCCTACGGCTCATTTTATTTGTTTGAATCGTTTGTTGTATCGCCTTAATTGGATATTCAGGAGATTTGAAAAGTTTGATCGACTTTATCAAAATGGCTTAATCGTTTCCGAAGTTTAACAAGGTTTAAGAAGCTTGCTATCTTTTACAAGCTCGTTAGGCCTAAGTGTTAATGGGGCTATCGGTTCCCTTGCCACAATGCATGAATGAATTCAAAGATATTGCCGAAAGATTTTCGAAGACGGGATTTATTTGTTTTGAATTTCAAACTTTAAAGCTTGTTAACTTTCTCATCTGGGGCCATCAGTTCACTTTATTCTCACCAATTGCACCCAGATTTAAGTCTGATTGACATTCTTCCACACGTATATTAATTCCAATCACTGTATTGTTAGGTGTAAAAAGAACAACTGTTGGGCAGCGCTAACGCTAGCGCGGGGCTTTGCATGAAAAACCTAAGTTTCGTACACTTTGATAGGCTATTGTCAGTATGGACTTAGTGACGCTATTGTGATTCTACGCCGACAACGAAGAAAGAAAACACACGGAGAATTAGGCGGGTATTTCTGAATCATGTATTCATCCTCCGGCTTGGCGGTTTAAGTTGGTAGTGGAGATAAACATTAACAATAGCTGGTTTAACTACAATAAAGATCTTCCAGGATCGAAAAAAGATAAAGAGAATTAGCCGGGTATTTCTGAATCATGTATTCATCCTCCGGCTTGGCGGTTTAAGTTGGTAGTAGAGATAAACATTAACAATAGCTGGTTTAACTACAATAAAGATCTTCCAGGATCGAAAAAAGTTAAACAGAGAGGTAAAATGTTGTCAAATCTAGGCAGAAAGTTTACATTGCTTGTGTACGATGCCGGTTTTGCGAAACCGAACGGCCAGTTCGGATAAACGGGGTTTCGGATAAACGGGGTTCGGATAAGCGGGGTATTACTGTAATTCACAGACAAACATATTGGTAGTGTGCAATGACAATGATTCTTTAAAGGGAAACAGAGCGTTTATTTTGGAGAGAAAACATCCATGTTTTTTAGACCAATGTTTGTGGGCATAGAATGATAGATTATTCAAAATAAGGAAGGACAGTAGCCTTCTTTTCAAGCAATAAGTTCACTCACAGATAGAAATTAAGTAATTTGTTACTCAACACCTAATTTGTTCACCCAAACTGTTCAAAATTTCAAACGATGCATCTTCCATTACTCATCACATGCATGGTGTTTTGAGAAGATGAAACTTTGGTAGAAGTTTATTGATGAGACTGAATGGTTTAACAATGATTACTGATATTTTCTTTTGTATGTCATATCGGTGTATTCTAAATCCCGTATTTCCCTTTAAGAAACAATGACTACTGTACCATGCCTCCTGGATGAAGAAATGGCATTGCAGTGACATTACCATTCTATCATACAAACTCTGTAAAGCCTTAACTGATCTTAAACTGAAGAATTTTTAATAGTCCTTGCTTCCACTGTTTGTCACAATATAAATGCTGTATCACATCTTGCGTATCACAAGAAGCAAATGCACAGTCCAATATGTTGAACCTTGTACTGCAAAAGGCATAATGGAAAAATCTTTAACTGAAATATGAGAGGGGAAGGGAGGGAGAGGTTCTGAGTAGGAGAGGAGTAGGAAGAGGTAATATGATTGAAATCCTGGAAAATTTTTGTGACTCTTTATTGAATGTCTTTCCAGTTGCCATTTAAACCAATGAGAACATACAATACAAACACCATAAACGTGTACCTCAGTTGGGAAAAGATTATTCAACGGTACTGTACCATAACCTAAAACCAAGTAAATATCATATTTAAGATGACTTTTACATAATGGAGATAACAAAGAAATCCCTCCCCCACCCCTACTTTGTTTGAACTGGAAGTTCTGATCCTGAGTCTTGACCCTGAAGTTCTAATTCTGAGTGCAGAGGTGATCAAGGAGACAAATAAAAATGAACTTATTTACACCAACACCTTGCAACCTCACACTGAGACACATAGAGCAGGGAATCAAGACATACAAATTTTACTGGTGATAAAAAAAAGATGGGTACATTTGTGCTGTCAATATCAGTCCTCTACAGTTACACATGATGAACCCAATCACAGAGTCCACCGTCCCTCGATCCTGGTATATCACTACCTCTGAGACGCAGGATCTGATCTACGTTATCAACTCAGATTTTTGGGCAACAAGTGACAACAAGACCCAGTGTCAACAGGGTTTTTGAAACACTAAAAATGTTGTCTTTAAAAATTCTGGTCTTCAAAAAATTATATCACAGACTGCAGTTGATCTGGCTCGGACATCACATTGTATTAAATTGTAACTTTCACTTTTTCATACCTGCTGGCTGGCATAGTCAAAGTGACTTCATCCACAAACATAAAACATGCAACAAAATAAAAATGATTTAAAAATGAGAAGGCATTGACAGCGGAGCAAATTTTGTTGTGTTGTTTTGTACAATAATTTGGTGGATTCCTCTTTAATATTGATATTCTGGACTGATGGAAAAATCAGTGGCTTCACACTATACTCACACAGAGAAACCCAGAAACGAATTATACCAGAAAATCTGACACATCTTGATTTTTTGTAATACACATCAGACACCTCTGATTCCACCTAGGAAAGGCCCTTTGTAGATAACAATTTAATCCCTCAGCATGTGCAACATGACTGATCGATTGCGTTATGCAGACCGTGACCTACGTACTGAAGCAACAGCATGACACGCGTGTAACAGACAGTGACAGAGCTACATATGCAGCACACCATGACGGCCTAGCAACGCTATCAGGATCTAGTTGTCGTATACCCGTAACAAAAATAATCTCAAAAAAGAATGATGATTAAAAATCATGTACCTCAGTTTTGAAAGTCCTATCATAAACCCGTATTTAAACTTGACTGCTTAAAAATTCACACTTAATATCTACAAATCTATTTTGCCTCTGCTAATGTTCTCTCTGAACCTAGAGTATGATAACAAACATGATAAGAGTGAAAAACACAAACTATAGGTGGCCCAGTCTGTGGCATTCAAGGGGGGGGGGGGGGCACCAGGTGACTTTATGAGGGTTGGATAACATCCAATCAGAGATTGAGAGTTAAACTGTAAATTGAGGCAGGACACTGATCAGGGATAAATGCTTCTACACTCAAGAGACTGAGGCATTTAAAGACCATTTCTGTACTCTCTTCTCATTTTGATACGCTTGCTGTTAATACAATGCAATTGAGTATAATTTTTGTTTTCCACCCAGTTCTAAGACAATGCATCAACAGACGTACATATACAACCACTGTTTTGAGCTTTGCAACAAAATACATTATCTGTCATCCTTTTTCACACACACACACACCCACCCTATAGCATCAGCAAATGTGCAGTACATACGATGCCCCATCCATAAATTTATAAGATGCACATACTCAGTGAGAACAGCATGCTAAAAGCATCACTGCTCAACAGCTGGAATCAATCACTTGTTTGGAACGTTTACTACTGTTGATCCTCCTGTTTCCATAAGCAAAGAAACACTGATAAGATTCACTTTCAAATATAATCAAATCAATTAACTGATTTTTCATAAATTCATCTAAGCATTTCAACTGAGTGGTTTGTGACCCACTCCTCCGCAGGCTCCACTTCCTCGTAACCGGTGATACCATTTTCCTTGTGACTGATAGACCCCCTTTACTCCCTGAGGGACCTCACTATGGCAGCGACTGCAGAGACATAGGACCAGTTCCAATTTTCAGTGGTTGCAACGTTCAATTTTCTCACACAAACATGAAGGAATGTCATCTTTTATGTTCTGTGTTTTCTTAGCAATTACCTACGACCCTCTCTTTCAATAGTTTGCCAATGGAACTTTGAGAGAGACTTTGAGACAGAGACTTTGAGAGAGAGACTTTGAGAGAGAGACTTTGAGAGAGAGACTTTGAGAGAGAGACTTTGAGAGAGAGACTTTGAGAGAGAGACTTTGAGAGAGAGACTTTGAGAGAGAGACTTTGAGAGAGAGACTTTGAGAGAGAGACTTTGAGAGAGAGACTTTGAGAGAGAGACTTTGAGAGAGAGACTTTGAGAGAGAGACTTTGAGAGAGAGACTTTGAGAGAGAGACTTTGAGAGAGAGACTTTGAGAGAGAGACTTTGAGAGAGAGACTTTGAGAGAGAGACTTTGAGAGAGAGACTTTGAGAGAGAGACTTTGAGAGAGAGACTTTGAGAGAGAGACTTTGAGAGAGAGACTTTGAGAGAGAGACTTTGAGAGAGAGACTTTGAGAGAGAGACTTTGAGAGAGAGACTTTGAGAGAGAGACTTTGAGAGAGAGACTTTGAGAGAGAGACTTTGAGAGAGAGACTTTGAGAGAGAGACTTTGAGAGAGAGACTTTGAGAGAGAGACTTTGAGAGACTTGAGAGAGACTTTGAGAGAGAGACTTTGAGAGAGAGACTTTGAGAGAGAGACTTTGAGAGAGAGACTTTGAGAGAGAGACTTTGAGAGAGAGACTTTGAGAGAGAGACTTTGAGAGAGAGACTTTGAGAGAGAGACTTTGAGAGAGAGACTTTGAGAGAGAGACTTTGAGAGAGAGACTTTGAGAGAGAGACTTTGAGAGAGAGACTTTGAGAGAGAGACTTTGAGAGAGAGACTTTGAGAGAGAGACTTTGAGAGAGAGACTTTGAGAGAGAGACTTTGAGAGAGAGACTTTGAGAGAGAGACTTTGAGAGAGAGACTTTGAGAGAGAGACTTTGAGAGAGAGACTTTGAGAGAGAGACTTTGAGAGAGAGACTTTGAGAGAGAGACTTTGAGAGAGAGACTTTGAGAGAGAGACTTTGAGAGAGAGACTTTGAGAGAGAGACTTTGAGAGAGAGACTTTGAGAGAGAGACTTTGAGAGAGAGACTTTGAGAGAGAGACTTTGAGAGAGAGACTTTGAGAGAGAGACTTTGAGAGAGAGACTTTGAGAGAGAGACTTTGAGAGAGAGACTTTGAGAGAGAGACTTTGAGAGAGAGACTTTGAGAGAGAGACTTTGAGAGAGAGACTTTGAGAGAGAGACTTTGAGAGAGAGACTTTGAGAGAGAGACTTTGAGAGAGAGACTTTGAGAGAGAGAGACTTTGAGAGAGAGAGACTTTGAGAGAGAGAGAGAGCTTAAATTGTCACAACAGTTGAAACTGGACAACTTAGTGAGTTAGCATCTTGAATTCCGCAGCACAGAATGCATGAGGCAGTCACATGCATCTACAGTGTCAGGTTGAAAGGCAATGCACTGATTTAGGAAAAGTATGGATCAATATGGTCATGTTCCCACTTGAGTAAGACTACTGGATCAAGGTTTTACTCCCACATATGCTGTTCATTATCTTGATCCAAAGCTTGAGTCCACATTAGAGAGCAAGTGACGCAGACCAACATGCTACATGAACACAATGTGTAAAGGTCACTGTTTATCTCGACTTGCTTTTTGACACACACTATAATCCCAACAGCTCACTTGTGTGGGTATTCACGAGTAACTATACTTGCCCTTTGCTTTTACTAATGCATTCACTAAGCTTCGTTCTGAATGCCCTCAAGAACAAATTTCAGCGCTGTGCATTCTTAAGCTGGGCTTGTCCTCGTTTGCAAGGGGTATTAAGCATGTGTCTATGATGCGAATGTACTGTCCCACACAAACAAATGATAAATGAATCTAAATGAGATCAAGGGTCAATTTGATCCACTAAATGTGTTCACGCACATTACAAAACTTTGATCCAGCAGGGTGAATCTGATCGACCCCGGTAGGTCCATCAAATTCAATTGACCTTCATCCTGAGTGGTGTCAATACACATACATAGTCACTGTGAAGTCTCTGTTGTTTTAGTTCATTCTCTACATCACCTCAGGGAGGGGTATGAGAAGTACTTAGGCCCCTTTCACACTAAGTGCGTTATGATGTGATATGACACCATAAAAAGTTGATAGACCTTTTCGAACCAGACATGATATGATTCGATACAATACGACACAATTAAAAGGAGCTGAAAAAATTTCAACTTATCATCACTTACTGCGGCGATATTTTTCTTATGACTATTCTCTACCCTCCGTGCAATCGTATGAGTAACAAGATGATGAAAAAGTCATCAAACAATACAGGAAAAACTCCCCTCTAGTGTGTAAGCAAAAATATTGCTGCACGACGTTTTCAACCTATCCTATTGCACCATGCCTAGTGTGAAAGAGCCTTTAAATACAAATACATGAACATCCCCATAACTTCCTGGTGTGGGTATTCACGAGTAACTACACTTACCCCAATGCATGCATTTGACCAATGCTCAAATCATCCTCGAAACTAATTCTAGCACCGCGCCCTCTAAGAGCCAGCCTGCTCTCGATTGCCTTTCGCTCGAATGCCTTAACATCAATAAAACTGTAAAAGCAGAAAGCCAAAAGACATTGTGGTTTTGGTAACTCAATTACGAACATTTTGAATTTGAGATATTGGATAAGGTGGGAATATGTTGACCCCAAATGACCTTTCATGACCACCAAAAACAATAGGCTTCTCGTGCTTAAAAAGGTTCACCTACATACCAAATATCAGATCTGTCCAAGCTACCCTTCTTAAGAGAGCACATTTACAATGTTTTCACAATTTGACCCCTGTTGATCCCAAATGACATTTGGTCTCCATATAAATATGTAGGATTTTTGTACTCAATAAGGTACAGGTCTATAAAACAATGCTACACAACCCTCAAAGCAAATCAAGGATGACTTGCTGCAAGATCAAATCAAGGATGACTTGCTGCAAGATCAAAGCAAGGATGACTTGCTGCAAGATCAAATCAAGGATGACTTGCTGCAAGATTAAATCAAGGATGACTTGCTGCAAGGTCAAATCAAGGATGACTTGCTGCAAGATCAAATCAAGGATGACTTGCTGCAAGATCAAATCAAGGATGACTTGCTGCAAGATCAAATCAAGGATGACTTGCTGCAAGATCAAATCAAGGATGACTTGCTGCAAGATTCGTGGTCAAATTCTTTGAAAGATTTCAACAAAACTTCTAAAGACGTCCACAGCCCTTGAACAAACTGCGTAACATATTATGTACAGCACTATCATGGGCTGGCTTAATTCCATAATCAAAACAGGAAAAAGGAACTAGCAGAAAGAATCTCCTTTACAAAAGAGTCCTGACCAGCTCTGGTTATCAGAAAATAGGAAATATAAGGTTCAGAATGTACAATGCCACGACATCGTCATGGTCACCCTGGTCAGTCAGATATCAAACAACTAAAGTAATCATCACAATTCTACCCACAGTCTGGATAATTCTGGTCACATTACTCAGTCCATACATGGCCTCAGGGTTCGGAAATTGTGCAAAACCATCTGAACCATGGACGATCTTAAGAAATGTTCGGCCCCATCATGGGGCATCCCTGCCTTAAAATAATACACTCTTCAAGACATAGAACAAACGAAGAGTTTATCACCATTAACCATGAACTGAGAAACGCAAATTTGGAGGAAACTCTCGACTCAAATCACAAACCGCCAAAAAGCATCTGAACAAAATGGCACAAACAATTTGTCTTATGGTAATACATGACACAGCTTTGAATTGCATGTGCACACAGAGGATGTAGCTTGAAAGTAGCTAGAGGTACTAGCAAGGTCTATAAAATTTACACAATCCCCACAACTCACTGGTGTGGGTATTCACGAGTGAGTACTTAAGAAACACGTTGCTTCAGCCTAGGCTTAGAAGGCGTGATTTCAGAACTGATTTTGAGTGCACTTTGAACAATGTCAAACTTAATGCATTAGCAAAGCAAGGGGTAAGTATGTGTTTACGATGTGAATTTTAGGAAACTTCAATGATATATTTAAGGATGCTTCAAGTCCACAGAATCAATCAGATTTTTTTATCCATCTTTATGAATGAAAGCAACTGAGCAATATTTAACCATGCATACCAGAAATACAATATTAAATGATGATTGCATATATGTTTTGGGAAATTGTAGCAATGTCTACAAATTAGGTTCACAAAACTGAATGGTACGTATCAATGAACTCCATGCAGCACAGATGACTGTCAAACTCATGCAGCACATGCTGTATCATCACTGACTAACAAAGGTTTTGATATCTTGTAGGCTGGTCTTCATGTAAAGTTGTTACAGATTTGCACTGTTCAAAATTAGCAATTCCACTAAAAAATTCTTATTATTTTCTGGCCAAAGCATACCAGACAATGTGCTCAGGTTTTGCAAAGTTATCTTCATTCATGACCGATAATCTAGATGACATAAAGTAATCACTCCTTATACTTGAAACATGGCTTGCCAAATGAATACAGACCGCATCAGTTAGGCTCACTGAAATTTTTGAGCAAAGCTTTAGAGGTCTAATGCTCAGAATGAAAATAAGATGTTCCTCTTTATTTTAATCACTGCATGTTTTTTTTTTTTCTCCCTCTTCTTTTTCCAAGTAGCATAGGCATATGGTCAAATCCTACAAAGCACTGTTCAGTCCACTGATACACGGTCACTTTACATAGAAGGAAAACAAATACTTAAAGTATTAAAGCTGTAATCGTAGCCAGGGTATAAGGCCTCTGAAGTATTCTCCCTTCATGAAAAAATCTTGTCATTTGTTACAATGTTAGACAAGATTTTTAATGTATCTGTTAGCTATGTCCAACCAAAAAGAATCTTCCTTTAGAAGAAGACTCTAGACCACTAATTGTGCTGGCATTAAAAATGGCCACCAAATATTTTCGCATAACTGGTACGTACGGTAGTTAACATGGAACAGCGAACTGGTACATACGGTAGTTAACATGGAACAGCAATCGCGCATTTAAGAAATGGGTCCACTTTGTCAGTTGCAAACTGTGAATCAATCAAAGACTACCACATTAAATGTTGTATTGTGACAAGGTAAGTCTGCAATTAATACACAAATAGAAATTGCCAATGATGCCCAATTTAATTAAGCCATCTGCCCTTTCAAAGGAGAGGCACAAGCCAGGGAACTGTCAATAGCATCTGCACCAGCTTCCCAGAAGTTTAATTTATGCTTTCTGAATCTGGGCACCCGACCCATTGCCGACTACGGACAGTACAAGAGTCTGAATTCTGGACCAAAACACTGGCTGTCAACACTAGCGTAAAACTGTGATATCGGAACAGATACTGTTGACTCAGATGAAATCATCTATTAAAATTTTGACATCATGTGGAGAAACATCCTGAAAGCCTGCTTCAAGTGATTGCGTGTGTACTGAAAAACCAAAAAGATAAGATTATGTTTGATTTTACCTTTTTCTTTATTTTTAAATGTACACGCAAGGTTGTACATGAACGGACTATGTCTTTCAATGAAGGAAAATGACAGTAACTTCTGTACTTCGAAAAGCAACGGGATTGGCATAAAAACAGTAAAAAACAGAAATCGTATTTGAAAATTAACGGGTCTTACTATAACCGCCAACATAATGAATACGCAATAGAACAGGTCTCACTAGTGTATCAAAAACATACTACTCAAGTCGTCGCTCCTTGATAGGTATCGGGAATTGTAGTATTTGGTGAAAGGAAACAACCTACAAACTGAACACAATCTTGCCTGCAGCATCAGTGATCCTGAGTTGTTAACTGAATATTCAATACTAGTATACTTCCCATTGGCTTGTTCAAAGAGGCACACCGTTGATTTGAATCAAAACTGTCAACCACTTCATTATCGTATTCTACACTTTTTGGCGTTATGTCAGAAGAATTTGAAATCAGATGGCACAATTAACAAACTAAAACCTATTTATTATCCCAGATTGTCTGAATGGTGTAGTTAAAGCCTTACCAAACTTTTGGAGATGAAATTTCAATGTTTTTACTTTTTGCCTATGCACGCAATCACTTTAGGTTAGATCAGAGGGAAAGAGCCACCAAAGGACCAATGATGTCAATGGAAATTAAGAATTTAGGTCAAAGTTCATCTGGTGTCCTAAAATACTGTTTACATGTAGGCTACATAAGATACTTTAAACTCAATATAACGGTTGGGCGGTACCAGGAAAATACTGTAAGCAGGGTTTCTCCTGGTACTTAATTCCGGAGGCGGCCGCCTCGCAACTTTTTAAGACCGCCTCGCCAAAAAATACCATTATTAACGCCTCACGTGTTTATATGACAGGGCTGGAAAAAGTCGGGGAGCAGGAGGCCCCTTCCCGGGAAATTTTGCGTTTCGCAGGAAATCCGCTTTTGTACTTCTGGCCGTGTTTATCTATATCTTGTACATACCATGCATAACTTGTTTTGAACATTCGATCAAAGAATGGTAGAGATCACACATGTGGTTTCCTAAATAGTTACGTCCGAAAATAACTGGTAAATAAATCCATTCAAATGTGTATCCGAAATGCCCCATCCACGTTCAATCTTCAACAAAAATTGAAGTAAATTGCTATTCCTGTAACAGAATGCCCTTATTTTTTACTCATGATCAATATTTTTCAAGTTATATATGTGAAAAAAACAACGTTGGCAAATGTTTCCAGAGGATTCTATGTATACCTCATTTACTACATTCAATGTCAATTAAAAAGCATAAGCTTAGGCCTGCCTGCATACGCAAATTATCTGCAGAATGACAGCTAGCGGACATATCGCAACCCATAGAAATACAAAAATGAACGTATATTTCTATGTCCAAAACCCTTCACGAAGCCAATAGTCTGCTTCTTCAAACCTTTAGTCTAAACATTTTAAAGTGACTATGATCAATGAACAAAACAATGAAACTCTGAGACCTGCAACTTACAAAATGTCACTTGTTCCCTGTAATACGGAAATATGAATTGCCAGGGTGGTTAGGCTATTCAGTATACACCCACTGTGTTAGGATATGATTACTTAAAATTTTCGGAAGGCTGCACACGATCTTATGTGATTCTTTTCACGAAACTTTTAGGGACATTTCAACTTCAAAAATGTATGTAATACAGTTTACTCTACATGACATGTGCAACATTTCATAGAACGTTTTGATTTTGAAGCAATATCAATGATTTTTTTCTGATAGGACTATCATGTTTTCACCCGTTACAGCTTAAGGAGTTGAAATTTAGCATGTATTTCAAATGATTCGTACACGTCTAAAAACGCTAAAATCGCTGAGTTTCCGGGTGCTGTGCACCCTCAACCCCTACCGTAATGCTCCATGGACCCCTCAAGGGGCCCTAAGGCAGGCCTATTGACCCCACGCTGGTATGACAATTGTTTCGCTATCGAATGACGCCTACGGCGCTATTAAGTGGCGGAAAATCCGGGTATATTGTGACTACCCTCCTGGAGATTTACTCTCTCTAGCGCTGTTGTATATCATGGTCAAAATCCTAGAATCACCCATTCTTCGAGAACCTACTAACTATGGATTTGAACCCAAAATTCATGGCGGCGTCAAGTAATTCGCCCTCACCGCCTCATACTCTGAAAAACCCAGGGGAAACCCCGTAAGTACCGGTATTTGCGGCACATCAGTACCGGTATTTATACAAGTACCTGCACTGACCATGTGTTGCAACGTGATAAAAACAAGAGGTTTTGTGCCCTATGCACTGTGGTAGTAATGCAGTAACTTGTATTCATGTCTTCATGTAAATTCATTGACAAAAATCCACAAAACAGCGGGGTAAAAGTTTCATTTGTGTAGCTTCAGCAGGGTTTGAGATCAATAGTGAATACAACAACTAAATCGGCCACCAACTTTTTGTCAATACAATCATGTGTCAACGTGCCCACTCAAAATTTGCGACCTAGAAATTCTTAAGTCAGGTGATCTGATTACTGTACATTACTTACAAATTATTTTGTCACATAAAAATTGTTGAAAACTTGTTTTGTTATAACTTTCTCCAGAAATACAAACAAAGTCGGTGTCACAGGCGTTTAGATAAACAAACAACGTAACTTTCATGATACAAGTACACTACTGTATGTGCATCGTACGGTACTTTCGTCACTCAAAGCGAGCAAGTCACCATACTATTTCAACTGGAAAATTTCACCTGTTGTTCTCCACCTTGATTTCACGCTGAGCAAGCTGTCTATTCCCGCCCTAAAGAACCCAATGTAAAATGACTGACAGTCTCGAAGGGAGAGATAAGATCATGGATTGATTCGTTGACTTTACTTCCGGCGATTTTCGACAGCCAATCATAAATTAAAGTGCAAGTGGCAGGCAGGACTTACAGTACTGTCCTTGCTTAACTCCCGTTGAGATTCGTTAATCTTTTTTTCCACGATGTTAGCCACTTTCTGTCGAATTTCTTAAATATCTGGCGAAATGTGTCGATTTTAAACGATTGAACTTTTTCAACGATCTCATCGTTAATTGCTACACAACTGTTACAAAACGTTTTTCAACGATATTTGGCACAAGGATAACGGTTTCTCTAGCCGTTGAATTTCGGGGAATATCGTCATCGGCAAATAGATTAGGTTTTTCTCAGCCGCCTTGTACATTAAGTGAGCGTTAACAAGTGAATACTCTTTGTGTGACTCTACTGTAGTTATCTTTGCCGGCAAGCGTTACTCGTATTTTAGTCCTAAAGACAAAATTGTCAGTGTATGAATCATATATATATACTGTATATACATTGAGATGTACTCTCCGACAAAAGTTTGGTGTATTTTTCTTGTCATATTCTATGTTTGGGCATAAAATGTTACATTAATTTGCGTGAAAAGATTGAAGATTGTGTTTTTAGAGAAAAGCGATAGTTTACACCCGATATGTGGGACGTAGATATTCATTCCAAGTTAAAATCATGTATAGTTGCCAAAAAATATAACATACTCCCTCGATACGCAAAGATACTTCCATTTCATTAAAGGGCTATACTGCCACCATATTCAGGGCAGTAATTGAATCAGGCACTCACAACATACTGTTACTTGCGAAGGCGGGACCTTCATGAAAAAAAAACACCCCTACTAAGGTAAAAATGGTTTCAGCATGAAAAAAATTTCAATATCTAGGTCAACTTCACCGTAGCGCGAGAACTTTCCTGGCGGGTCGCCAAGAATGTTAGCTACAGCTGTGATTTTCAATTGCTGACCGAATGGTGTAAAAATGTGTGTGTACCTAGACGATGCTTCAACTAGAATTGTTGTCCTATGTGTGGAGTGAAAAAAGGGGGTTATTGAAAGGGTGTGTTAAAAACGAAGACCCCAAAACAAAGACCGAAGACCTTCGTCGGGTCTTCCATCTTCGCTTTAGACATCTTCGTTTTTAACACACCCATACAGCGGGGTTAAAAACGAAGACCCAAAAACGAAGACCCTGCCTGTATACTGCTGTACACAATGCAAGGCTTACTAAAGTGGTTCCTGGATATGGCGCAGACCACGAATAAACGTAAAACCTAGGCTAGAACGAATAACAATAACTTACTGCAAAAAAATCAAGACAATTTACTTTGGTTACATACAACGTAAGAACATCGGAGTTATGGAAAGTTTTCTACGTTCTGATCAGGCCAGAGGCTCAACTGCAAACGGCTCTCCTGTTTTATTCAACATGCAAGGGGCATGCACATAATATCCTACTTGTAGTTACTGTTCTCTGATCAGCCACGTGCACACAGTGGACTGTATCACAGAAAGTAAGGCCCTGGAAAAACAGGTGAAAATGCAGGGATTGGTTACTTGAAAAAAAAAAATGCAAATCAACTCATGATATCTGCACACTGCATGCAAATATGAACATAGGGCCTAGTCTAGCCATGGCTGATATCTGAGGCCGCCCAACCCAGTTTTTTTTTTTTTTTTTGACCAATCATATCTTTCAATTATCCCACGCATGAACGCTAACTCCGCCTGCACCATGAGTCCTTCGAATTTTACTACGACTCTCGATACAGTTGCAGAAAACCCAGCTCAAGAACGGCACGAAATTTGGCACCACGTGTAGGCTACACAACATCCGACCAGCGGAAAGTGCTGGGGTTGATCACAGCCGTGTATGTATAGTGCATATTGGGGAAAACAAGGGCGGCGGCCCGACACAGGTCTATGATTGGACATGTCAAAACGCTTGATGTTCAATATAGAACAGCCTCAAACTGCTTCGCGGCTGTAGTACATACGTTACATTGTTACCGTTGCGGCACTCTTTCGCGCCAAAAAGCCCAGCTGTTGTATAAAACTAATCCTTAATGTTTTTTACATAAATGCTGCTGATCGCAGCACAGCAAGGCAAATCTGCATTATTGTTACGTTGCATCTACAAAGTTTTTTTTTTGTGATTCGAGCATCTGTCTTATGCGATTAATTTTGCATAACAACCTCACGTAACACTGGATTTTACGGAGCTAATTGGATTATTAGATTTCTTCCACCAAATAGAAGAGGTAAATTGTATTTTGAAATTTGCCAACATTTTCACCTGGTCTAAGGTGCTAGCTTAAACGAAACTTTCGATTGCTGCTCTCTTGCAAAACCACTGTTCCGCCTACCTGCAGCCTATGTAACTGATACTTTTTTGCTCATAAAATTGAATCGTAGCCGCCTTAATGGTCAGTAAAGTAAGGGAGGGGGCTTAGGCTACGAACTGTGCACACTATGCCACACTTTAAAATATTTTCCATTTTGTGAAGAGTACAAATCGAGGACTAACGTTATTTGAGTAATATTGTAACATCATAGGTGTACCAATTTTCCCACAAGACTGCCAGTTTTCGGTGAAGTCACCATTTTTCTTCATTCACGAAAAGAAAAAAAAAACACTAAGTTTCCAGATGTAAAGGTGCCGCTACGCGCGACGTTAAGGTATTGCTCATCACAGTTAAGATAGCAGCCACAGGCCAGGCTTGCAAATCAACATCATTGTACAGCGGAAGTCTTGTTGTTTTCCCAAACTTCTGCCACAGTCACAAACGGCTGAGTGGTGTAGACCACATTTTTACCGCGACGCATACGCTTGATTACCTTTGCGGTTTTGATATCGTTCAATTTCGTTTAAGGCTCGTTTAGATTCGTTGAAATTTTGTTACCACACCATGACTAGAGCAATCCAAATGTTGTTAACGAAAAAAAAACGTTTTTCGTGGATTTTAAATGCCAAAAGACGATTTTCATTGACATTCAACTATCGTTGAAAATTTTTCAACGGGAGTTAAGCGAAAACAGTACTGTATGTCCATAATTAGATGCAAGGCCAGGAATGTTGTTTATGATCATGCATCACAGAAATTCCCAATTCGATTTATGCATTTATGGGAATGAAGTTGTCATTAGCAATGGCGTCAATTCAGTGATGCAAAAGTGTCCCTGTTTGTTGGAATCCATAGAAGAATTAGTGTGGGACATCTTCTCTTTCACTGAGTGTGCCTGCCTGCCTATTATTGTAGTCAGTGTTGCCAGTTTGGCGTTGTTAAATGCCAAAATAGGAAAAATTAGGCAAATTTTTTTTTTTTTACCTTTGTGAACTGGTAAATATAAAAAGAGCATGCCAAACGGCATTTTGGCATTTTAGGGGCTTAATTGACATAATTATAAAACACCTGCTTTATCCCATAATTTCAAGAAATTTGTTTCCCTGATTTTAATAGTCACCCAAGTGGGGCGGAACTCAGAATTTACTCTCCACTTGTAGCAAGAAAGATTGAGTATGTACTGATGTAAGTGTTCAAATGTTGACAATTGTTACACTGCACAAAAATACAGGGTCAAGTTTCCTCAAGTAGGAGCTGGTTTTGTTTTGGCCTTTTTTTTTTCAGGTAATTTGGCTGGAATACCCCACAGACAAACTGGAAACCCCGATTGTCACTATAAGCCCATCGGTTGAGTAATAAATCAAAGTGAATGGGATAGCTATAGCAGCAGGATAACCTCAAAAATTCATGACACAGATACATGTAGGAGGCAGTTAAGGTTAATACTTTCAAACATATATTTGCTCAGAATTCAAAAACAGAAGGAGATACAGAGACTGTTTCCTTTGTTGAGGCAATTTCAAAGAGTATTTTGAGTACCATCTTTCCATCTGTGCAATTTTTGTGTTAATTGGAGTTAAACCGACAGAACTACAATGGTGGTACCAGTTTCATGAAATTTGATTACAAAACATTTCTGATGAAAAATTTTTGGCTAGGATTGTCCTAAATGGTTCATCGGCGGTGTTATGATAATGAACAGACAAACATAAACCAAACAGCAGCAGTTCAGCTACATAAAGGTCACTGACTTTTTGCTAAAATACCATAAAAAGCAAACATTTCAAACTGCTTGTTCCCGTTTCTTTTTTAATTTCCAAGAAACATGATTTCCGTAAATTTAGGCCTATGTAGCATGTTTGACCATCTATAGCCCACATTATATGTATCGCCAATAGCAACTTGTAGTCGCAATCTATCTCAAGGTCACAACAAAACATCTAAGTTGAATAAAACGAAGAGACTGCCAGAAAAAACAGTTTGTCTTTGTTATTTTTGTTATCTTTGTTGTTATTTTTCTTTTTGTTTCTCCATTATCGTTAATTGATACAGACTCAGTTATAATTCGCAAAACAGGGATAGGGTTTGTGGTTACGTAGGAAGTTGAGCAAAGGTTTTCAAGCCAATACGTTCAACAAAAGAGAATAAAGAAAGAAAAAAACACATTGCAAAAACAGTGCTACTATCAACCCCAATCCCATCAACATTTCTGACCTGCTGAAGTAACCCAATGAGCCACTTCGTACTTAAATGATTACAAGGGGCTAAAGAAATGTACCAAGATGAGCCCTCAGGAGGTACGCAAGCCAAAAAAAAAGAAAAACCTTGCAACGACGGAACAATACACCTCAACGTTTCTACTTCTAACGCCACATAGCTGAGTTGTTCTTCTTTAGTTGACTTTCATTAAGTATTATGCACAGTTACTACTACTTTACTCTCAGGCCTACAGTAGCCAGTACCATTTGCATGATTTTATCATCGTAATGCAAAATAATGCTTTACTAGCCATAAGACAGTGACCACCACTGTGTACCAGGTTACCTACAATCGTTTACAGCGATGAATTCATTTATTTTCAGAGGCCTTGAGATTGTGTTTTGGGAGATATTGATATGAAAAGTTTTAGAATGGATTTAAAATTTATTTTTGTCTGTTTTCATGTTGATATGTAAGTATTAACACCACATTTGAAAAAGCACATGTTTTAACTTTCATGGAGATGGTATCAGTGCCGATAATTTTCCCTGATAGCGCCAAGTAGTCAAAAGTGTGTCATGCCCCACGCCCTCTGGTGTTACCATTGGTCAAGGAAAATAAACAGTTAACTTGTAAAATTGCAGTCTTACCAGACGGTTAATTACAGTCTTACCGTCTGATATATGCATGTATGTGTACATCTATTAGATCAAAAAGACAGATGCAATTTCCTATGGCTGGGAGCAGCTCAAGTAGTTTGGGTAAATAACAGCTCAAAGCTAAGAACTTCAGGAGGGCAGCTAGTATCAATCATATCAAGGTCTGCTCTTATGTAAACAATACCTTGACCAATCAAGAGTCAAACAAGCAGTGAATCTGATTACACAAGACCAAGACTCAAGTAGGTGATACCACAGGTACATTCAGCAGGGTTACATTAGCCCACTTCAGGTACAATGTGAGGAAGAAAGCAGGGCAGTATTTGCACTTTTAATCTGAAAGATGAGCAAAGGGATGTACAGTGTAGTCCTACATATTGACAGTCTGTAGCCACGTATCTGATCACTTCATACCTGCACACATTGCCTTTCCTAAAATTCAAGGCTAAAAATCCAGATCTATGTAAATGTTGTGCAGCCCCTAAAACCCATTTGGGCCAGCAAAGGAAGTGAAGTATGTGATAAAGAAGCGACATAAAGTTTAAAATGATCCTCCAATGCTTTACAGTGAGCATCCATGTAACAAGGAGTCCACAAATTTTACAGCCTTCCACTTGAACACATCTCTTGATTTATGAGTAAATAAAAAAAGTATGGCACAAAAAACAACACTGAAAACTCTGTCCACGTCAGCTGCAACCTGGACTCAAACACAGCTACTTCTGGCTAGGGGATATGTAGAGTTATGTTGGACTGTTTACCAATAAAATTGATGCTTTGCCCGTACCAAGATGTTTGCAAATTAAGTTGAGGCCCTTCACATATATAGCCTTTAACTTGAGAGAACACAGTATCAGAATCCACAGGCCTGACGACAAACCGTAGACATTTTAATCAGGGAATTGTGTATTGTCAGTGACAGATTTTGGCGAGGTCCTGTTTTCATTATACAGGGCAGTAAATGAGCACCATAACGACAATCGCCTTCACAGTGTTACAAACACATACATGCATACACAAATTACATTAAAGCTTTCTTTTCCAACACGCAAGTGTTGCAAAACAGGGAGACATTTTAGTGACCAATTTGTAAGGAAGCAGAGAAATACAAAAGTTGAGGAGGAAGGCAAGGTAAGCCAAACTTTGCATTTCAGCCTAAAAAAACATATGAGTAAGTTTATCCTCCGGATTTTCAGGTTTCATGTGGTACGTAGAAAATTCCAAGAGTTGCTTACATGCTAACATGCTAAGGACTCTCTGAAATAATGAATACAATGTATAACAATTAAACACAGTTCAACACAAAGAACTTGTGTGTACATGTGTAAATAGTGAAATCACAAAAACTCACATATTTTGAATATTTAACAAAGGACTGGAGAGGACTTGGGAAAATTGTCAATCGTTGTCTCTCAAGTTTGCATGGTAGAGAAAGGTGTATTGGTTGCACAAAGATGGGTAAGTTAGGAACTTACCTGTCTCTACCCCAGTAGATGCAGGCATTGAATACTCACTCTAAACGATTAATATGACCCCAGTGTTCTCCATGAGGAGTTTTAGAAGGGAAGCCTGCCCGGGGTGAAAACTGCTGCCCTCATGAAATATCAACTCTCCCTTGGACATAGAGAAAGTCCCCTGAAGAAAAGCTCACCCCTACAAAAGATCCAGTTGACCTCTGAAAGAAAGTTGACATCGGCTACTGCTATTTGGAATGGAACAAGAAATCGTCCTTTGGTGGTACCATTTTGTATCACTTACCATCTCCATTAACAAAACTTTCTGGAAGTGTGGGGTACCACTCTTACCTTAACTCTTCCCCCAGAGGTTGCTTTACCATTATCTACTCATTCCATGAGTGGTAGCACCCCTCTCCTGAAAATGTGTTAAGAACACTGAACTCTAACTTCACTACATTTCTTCCACTAGCTGGTTATACAAGAATGCACACAGATCATGCAGTTTGTACTGATCATGACAATGCCATATCTGCCTATAACATAAACAATATGGTGAACAATATTAAACAAAGAAAAAGTTGTATTTCACTTACTCGCATTATGTTGTGTCATATCAGGTCGATGACCTCTCTTTGGAAGAGCGTTGAAGCTAAACTTTATTTCCCCAAGCTTAGGAACCTCACCATCCTACGGACCAAGGGAAAAGAAAATATACATGATTGGAGATGACCTACAATGTAAAGAAAGCAAACAAGAACATATTGGTTTTGGACATTTCTACACCAGTTGGGTCTTGGCATCTTCAGCAGATCTTCAGATCTGCAAAACTGTGATCAGCCAATGAAGAGAACAGCGATTAAAGTTACCTCAGAATTTCTTTGCATTTTGGGAAAATTGCGATAAATCTCGTAGGTGTACCAATTATGAACAAAGGCGCTTTCAATGTATGGATGGACTTCTGCATCATTCAACATCTGTCCTCACCCCATCTGCCCTCATCCCCCTTCCCTCCCATCCCATATCCTGAACATCTGAATAGGAAATCACAAGTCTAAAAACTGAATCAACTGAATTTAAATATCTGTGCTGTATATAATCCAGCAATAAGTCTGTGCTTTGTTCAGGTCAGAGGATAACCAAGTACTGTTTATAACAAAGAAGGTAAGGAAGCACAGTTATTTTACAAATCTAGGCAACCACACAAGTCTGGAGGAAGCCTATCACTTTTGTATTTACAACTTCACAATGGGTGATTTTAGGTCAAATCTGTCATTCTTTCTACAAAAGGTCAGTTTAGATGGGAAAATCTTAATATATTTTGGACGACACATCCATGTCATTGTGACCTGACCAGGGATCAAGCCCTGAATCTCTCCCAGCTACATAGTTTAATTGCTTTGAATACCACCACCTTTATCCCCCTCAACCACAGTAATCAGAAGATTATCAACATGATTACCCACACTATATTCATATCTACATCAATCACACTTTTCTGTAGGCAGACTTTCCGATATCAACACTCAGTTCACATCTCAATAAATGAATAAAAACAAAATTGACCTTTCAGTCCTCCGACAAAAATTGCACACAATCATGTTTGCCACTTCTCGTCTTCCCGAGGAGCTACACAAGTGGGAATTCATGGCGTGTTTTGCACACTTGCAGTACCATACATAATTAAGTTCTCGACAGAAGTCAACAACTTCAGGGCATCAACAAACTTGTAAAAAATAGTGCACGTCGCCGTGCACTACAATGCCGATGTGTACTGTACTGCATGTGTCCGATGTGTACATCACATTTCTCTCCAACGCTGTGCGAACACTGTCTTCACGTCAAGCATCATCCAGAAAGCTGGATGCAAAAATTAATGCAGAAACAATTTCTTTTATCATGGCATCTCCAGTGACTCAAAAGATATTGTTAATGTAACCTGAGATTGTGGCTCAGAAAATCACACTACAGGAATTTACACTACAGGAATTTACACTACAGAAATTTGCATAAGTTTTTCTTACACTTGCAAGCTGTTGTGTAACAAATTGTATGCTGTAGGCCCACCTTGTATGCTGTACGAATATTTGTGAGTTGTACATATTAAGTGCTATTGTAGGTGTACTAAGTATTTACAACTATACCGAGTTTGTTCTGTTCACTCTGCAGTTACACTGAATGTCCCCTGTTTTCTCATCACATTTCTGTTCCATCCATTCATGATCATTCGGGTTAGGAGAGAGGAAGTGTGAGGGAGAGGGGACACGCTCTCTCTCATCATCCATCTCCATCTGCCTACTTTCCCCTTCCTCCCATATTCTCCCACTCCCCGAATGGGATTGTATCCATGTAAGGTACAGCATGGCAATTGTACAGAATACGTACAGTAGTCGTAGGCTTATTTTGTTTCATCCGATTAGGTATTAGACAGGATATTCAAATTAGCCGATTTAAATTGCATCCCTCACAGGAAGAGTGTTGAGAAAATCAATACAACTTAACAAAGGCATGGGTGCATAGCTCTTGAATGAATGTATAATAAGCACTTTGCTTCTCATCCTCTGGAGCATTTAGCCTCGTTCAAGGACAAAATTCTTTTCACAAAAGTGATGTCTTGGGAACAATACATCCACCTGAAGCCTAACGACAGTCAAAGGAGATTTCTTTGAGTGATATTAGTTGATGTTCACAAATCCAAGAATAATGCACTTTTTGCAATCAAGTAAGAGTTAGGAAGAGTTAGGATAAAATCTGAAAAAAACACTTGCTTGGAACAAAAGCAAAAACCAGAACCAACTGAGCCAATCAGTTACACATCTGGCAATATTTGTTACAAATTTCAATAAGTAATGATTTGGGAGTGACTTGCCTCTTCAATATGTTATCAAGTGTAAGAAATAAGTAGAAATGTCTTCACATATCATACAGAATTCTGCCACAGTATGGAAAACCCTGACTGTTGGTTTCATCATCCTAGCACACTGAGAAAGTATCTTTTAAGAGAAGAGATGATCTGGTCCAAGCCATCTCCATCTTCTCAATCTAAGGGTTCAAGATGATGAAAAAAAAATCACCTCCATGATTTGAAAATCACCTCCATGATTTGAGTTACTGTGTAGGATACTGTGCATGCATATTCATTAGAACTCTCTGTATCTCTCTGTCAAGGAATTGGAAATTTAGGAATGACCATCGTTTGAAAAGAACAAGACAAGCTGACAGGAAGATTCATTCTTAAAACTACTGTTGAGAGGGACTTTAGCCCATATTCAGTGAGACTGAGAAAACCAACAACAAAATGAATATTCATAATTTTTTTTCAATGATCTGGAAATGCGGACAGGCTGAGATGAGGTCGAAGACACTGCATTAAACTTAACCTATTACTTCCTCATGGACACAATGCTCTCCCAAGTTATTTCCACCCAAGATGGTTCAAACAAGGTGCAGTCAGTGCAGGGCAATTTGTAAAGCCATGAATTAAAATTAAAAAATTTACCGTAATGATTCTTTGAATATAATTCACCTATTTCAACACAACAACTGCATTCCTATCTGTTTAATGCCAAGAGTGTTGCTGAACTTAAAAACAGTCTCTTCCATCCTCTGGTCTAAACCTGGATTAGCGTCTCCTTCCCATGAAGTCATGCGACCGTGACAGGTAAAGTACATGCAAATGTGCAATTTTTCCCTCCTACAGTATGATATCATGAGGGCTGCTACTCTGCTAACACAACAGGCCATTTGCAGAAAGTTGTGATTTTCAAAAAGAAAAAAGGGAAAAAAATGAAAGCAACTAATATAGTCCAGGATGAATTTGTAAGGTGGGCCTAAATGTTTCTGTACAGAACATTAAATTCGAAACATGCTACTCCATGAAACAGCTGACAGTAATATGTCCACGAGTAATTAATGAAGTCAAAACCATCAACCACCTATATATTAGATACAGATAAGTGTGTACGTATACAAACATGTGTATGTACAGTACATCCTCCCGTACACATAGGTGTATGTACCTTACGTTCTTCCGTGTTTAAATCAAACTTTCATTGCTATTGACAGTTATTCGCTTTGTTTTTCCTTGCTTTGTTATTCCAACATGGTCTATTTTGGCCCATTTGACCTAAATTTATATCTCATTTCTTGCTGTGTTATATTTAAGTGTTAAAAGATGCTTCCATAATGTATGCATACAGTTGAACAATACCATAAAAGGAGCCAAAATAAAGAGAGATGGGGGGCAGGGGAAACTAATGGTGTGCCTAAAGCAAAGTATCTCATGATGCTGAAATGGAAAGCAAGCTCAGTACTCTCTCCTCATCTACACACGCATTCTCGCCGGTACATGCGATCATGACATGTTTACATTTTAAAAAATCTAAATTGGTCCCTTGAAGAGAGACAAGCATTCTTGGCATCCATATTTCACCAGTCAGCTCTAAGCTCCGCCAATTAAGAGTAATACAGTAATGATGAAATCACAGATAATAAAAACACAGTTGATGTCATAAAACAGTGAAAGTTATTGAGTTGTAAACCAAACAGCCATCCATTATACATCAGCCTGTCTGCTGTCTGTTTAGCTCCAGAGGTTTGGAGGGACGACTTGGCTCGGCCGTTGAGACCTTCGTCCCAGATGTACTCAGCTACAGGAAGACATGATTATGACAGTGAGCCCCTTTGGGTCACAGTGACCGAAAATAATTGAGACAATGAAAAGGAAGTTTGTTTGGATGACACAGAATGAAACCTTGAAACATTTCTGGAACCAGAAATGGATCATTTTAATTTGGAGAATTACCCATCTAATGTACTAATTAAAAACCAGAACTTTTTAGTCAAATGAGTTTTGTGATTCCTCCCAAATGTGCATGAAACACATATGGTCATATAAATCAATTTTGAATTTCAAACTCCTTTCCCTTCTTGAGATTCATTGTCCACAAAGTTTCAAGAAATAACCTCAACGAACCTCATATGACCTCTGACCTAAATCAAAATGACAGAGATTTTGTACATACCAAGTGCTACAAATGTTCACAGTTTGAAGTTCCAGCAACATTCACTTGCTGTTATATCTCCCTTAATAGATTTTCAAATTTTCACTAATGATGACCTCAAATTACCTTTGACCTCCATGAAAAAAAATATGGAACATTTATTCATTTACTGACTATAATTTACTACCAACACACCGACTTTGAAGTCCAAGCAACTTTCCCGTCTTGAGATATTGTGCTCACAAGGTTTTTCATACAATGACCTCTATTGACCTCACATGAGCTTTGACCTCCACAAGGAAATGATGAGATCAGCTACTCACCAAATGCTACCAATGTCACAAGTTCTAAGTTCCAGCAAAATTCAGAAGCTGAGATGTCTTCCTTAATAGGTTTTCATACAAACAAATTTGGTGACCTCAAATGACCAACCCAAGGGCATCACATATCCACACACACTCATACACACAAGCCATCATGATCACATAGATCACTTGCCAGCCTTTGACAAGGAATTAATCATCTTGACATATTTCAAGACACTTTTTGCTGTCACTTTAAAGATTTTCAAACAGACAAAACTGCTGTACTTTTCAATCTCACTTTGGCTTCACAGTACACAGTACCTTAATACAGTATGTAAATCTAAATCTACACGCACTGGTCTCTGACACTTGACAAGAGATTTTAGTTCAATTCTTTGTTAGGAGAGAGGCAGGGAAGAATGGCGATAGAAAAAACAAGAGGAGGGGTGGGGTACTGAACTGACTCTAACAGACAGACCAGAGAATAAACTAATTAATTACTTCTACCACAAAAATTATCAGAGTGAAACAGAGCATGATACTGAAGTTGACTAAAGGCAGAATGTACAATACTTCAAGTCTACATTAATAAGTTGATGTACTGAACATTTATAATTCTTTCAAAAACTTCTTTCCAACAAGAGAATGTGGATTTAAAGTAATTAGTGTTGGTTGTGGAGTACCTCTTTGCAGGATTTGGGTACTCTTTCATCATCTCGCCCCCCCCCCCATTATATACAATAAACACTATTATGACAGATACATTACAGATTAACAAATTTTTCTTATCTTTATTCTGCATATTCTTTACTCTTATTTGTATGTTCAAGATCGTTCAAACATTCAGTTACGACATCATCATACTTGGTCCACAGCAAGTATTGTTACAAAGCAGTCGCCTGTTGGAGTTACAAGAAGAGGGTTGTCGTATCTTAGTTCTTGTTTTGTGCAGTTTCTTCTTTAACTTTCTGAGAGCAAAGAGGTCAGGGGAACAGCACATTGTATGGGCGCACTAACCGTAGTTTCTCCCTGACAGCATTTCCATTTATTGGTAGGGATTGGTAAGGAGACTGACATCATATATGAGACCTCTGATTGAGCCAGACATCCAATCATAGTCACTGATCAAGTGTGCATGGTACACCTGACTACGTCAACCTCCCAAATCACTACAAATCGTAATACTACTGGCCAAAACTTGGGTCAAAATTGCCAAAGCGTTAGCTAGCAAGCAAACAGCAGTAAGAATTTACAGTCAAAACAAATTATGCCACAATTAAAACTTATATTACCATTTCGATGATTGCAAATCTAGTTTTTATCCTCTAGTTGAAAGTACTCCCTTGAGAAGTAAGAGGACACCAGAGGGTGCAACTATGATAATGTGCATACCAGACTCTCGTAATGTAACTCACCAGCTTTTCCTGCTCAATGACCGATACAAAATTTTCAAGTTTGACCTTGCCACCGACTCCTCATCCCATCCCAAAGTAAATGCTTGTGCCTTGCCTTAGTTACTCTCCCATTCAACCCCTCCTGAGCCCCCACTAACCCTCTCCCTTTACTTGGAATTGTTGTACCGCATGCATGGAGAAAAATTCTACGAACTGCACCTTTTTGTATCTTGGTCACTTGGTGTGTTGCAACAACTGGCAAAGTCAGCTAGTTCAAGCCAAATTTTTGCTTAGGTGAGCACATGCATGCGATGTGAATACTTGAGAACCATTCGGAATTTGAATGCAACTCATAGGTTACTGTGCTATTTCCACTCACTATCAAACTCTCCATCGAACTCGCCGCCAAACTCGCCGCCAAACTCGCCGCCAAACTCGCTGCTAAACAACTCATCAAAACTCACTATCAAATTCACAACCAAACGCACACTCACTATCAAACTCATCAGCAAACAAAATTGTGAATGAATGGAACTGATCATTCAGAGACTCGGCGCGCCTGTACACTAGCGACAAACTCCGACTGCAAGATCTATCTTTCATGCCAAACGGGTTCTTTCACATGCAGCATTCCTCCAGTAGGATATCTACAGGTTTATGGGAAGTAATGAAGGCTTAATTTGTAAATACACTGATTCAACAAAAAAAGGCAATTCATGGAGTCAACAAACATCTGCAGTTTGATTCCACTCAGGATGAATATAGCAACAGGTTTCCTGATAACACATTACAGGAAATACAGCGTAATAGTACTCTCCTGGAAGACTAAAGGTCTTTTCCTACAGAGAGTAAGTATATCCCTTCCCCATGAACTGCTGAAATCCCAAGGCAGAAATAGCAAAAATTTATCTTTTCAGGAAATGACCTATTGGCTTGTGTGACTCCAGAGATTATGGACGCTTTTCACCAGTGACTGCTCCCTGCCTATTTTCAGTATTTCAATCTGTGAAAGCTATAAGATTTTCTGACATGAAAATGAGGACTCCCTTCCACTGACAGAGACTTTGGGCAGTTTGGTATGCTACGTGTAAAAGGGAAGGAAGTAATGAAAAACACCTTACTATCAGGGGCTTATGTACTTCCAAAAGGAAAGTGCCAAAGTGGGTTTCGGTTGGAGTCTTACAATGAGAATGTCTAATTTCAAATGTCAAAGAAAAGGAATAATTTCCAAGTCAACTCTCACACTGCTCCAATTACTGCAAACAAAAAAAATATATCCTTACAGGCGACTACTCATCTCATGTGAAGTCTAGTGACTTTTAAAGCAGTTGGGTCTTGTTTCAGTCAGGTCAAATGCTAGCTGCACCTTGAACAGATGAGATCAATGAGTTGGACCTATTTGTCCTCACTCTACGTGGAGGCTGCCATTCTGACATCTTGTGTTATCACATGATTTCCAAAAGGTATTCTTATTGGCCTACTGAGCTCTAGTCCCTTCACAGTTGGGTCAGTGACAGGCTCAATGTAACCCAACTCAGAGGCAATGGTTAAATCTTTGCAATGAATATCAGACATGTTTTGATATGCCCGATTTCCATAAAACTTTTAGATGCTGTCACAAGCAAGTCAGGTCAGATGTAAATTTTGCCCACACTTCACTGATGTAACTCAAACCCAACCACCATTTGCAAGGATGTTTGCTGTGCTTGAACACTAACGCTTGGGCGATGTGCAGTAGCCTTAAGATTTTTGGTCATGATTAGTAATATTTTTGGCTGACAAACTGCTTTAAGGTTGATTGCGACAATCCATTTTCGTTCTATCATGCTGCACAATTCGTTCAACTTACAAAGTCCAAAAATGGCACTTTAGGTAATTTTGAACATAAGTAATCAGACTCCAGAGTACGCTACTCCATTATTTCAGTAATTGACTGTCAGTTAGGAACAGACACGCTAGGCAGGCACTCTCATGCTCTTTCTACTCTGTACTGTTGACAAAGTGCCGGGACTGAGAAGGACGTTTTTTGGGGGAAGAAACGATCTACATTATTGTGCAGGACTGACATCAGACTATCCATTAGGCTATCTAGGAGCAAAGAACCAGAAAGCCAAAAGGCTTGTGATTCCTTGCTACATGGTTATATTAAAACAAACATGAATTATCCACATGACAAGTATAAGATCAACTGCAGTTATTTTTCTTGATACACCACTAGCCTTTAACCCAAAATGACCTTATTTTGGTGACCTGAAATGACCGTGACGTTTGACGTCCACCAAAAAAAAGCAATAGGGATCACCTACCCAGTACTGGCCAACCCACACATCAAGTATGACATCAGTCAACATTACCCTTCTGGAGTTAATGTGTTAGCAAGGTCTGACCTCAGGTGACCTCAAACAACCTTTGACCTCTACCACAAACAAAAAAAGTCTTCTACTTAGTATATACAATCTACACATCAAGTAAGACATCAGTCAAGGTTAGACTCCTGGAGATATTGTGTTTACACATTTTTAAAGTTTGATCTCTGTGACCTCAAATGACCCTTGACCTCAATCAAAACAATAAAGATCTTCTGCTCATTATTACCAACCCACACACCAAGTATTACATCAGTCATGGTTACTCTTCTGGAGATACTGTATTTTCAAGTTTTTACAGTTTGATCTCTGGTGACCTCAAATGACCTTTGCCCCTTACCAAAGATGATAGGGATCATCTAATTAGTATGACCAAGCAACACATTAAGTATGACATCAGTCACAGTTACCCTCTTGGAGATAATGTGTTTACAAGGCTTTCAGTTTGACCTTTGGTGACCTCACATGACCTTTGACTTCCACCAAAATCAAAAGGAGTATTCCTACTGACTACATACAATCCACACACTAAGTATGACATCAGTCACAGTTACCCTTCTGGAGATACTGTGTTTAAAAGGTTTTCACAATTTGACCTCTGATGACCTCAAATGACCTTTGACCTCGACCAAAAACAAAAGGAATCATCTACTCAATATGACCAACCCACACACACCAAGTATGACATCAGTCAGTTACTGTTCTGGATATATTGTGTTTAAAAGGATTTTACAGTTTGACCTCTGGTGACCTCAAATGACATTTGACCTCCACCAAAAACAATAGGTACCATCTGTTTAATATGAACAACCCATACACTTAGTTTGACATAAGTCACAGTTACCCTTCTGGAGATATTGTGTTTACAAGATTTTCACAGTTTGACCTTTGGTGACCTCAAATGACCTTTAACCTCAACCAAAAAGAATAGCGGTTATCTGCTTACTATGACCAACCCACACACAAAGTATGACATCAGTCACAGTTACCCTTCTGTAGATAATGTGTTTACAAGTTTTCACGTTTTGACCTCTGGTGACCTCAAATGACCTTTGACCTCGACCAAAAACAATAGGGATCATCTACTCAATACCACCAACCCACACACCAAGTATGACATCAGTCACAGTTACCGTTCTTGAGATATCATGTTAACAAGGTTTTCACATTTTGCCCTCTGGTGACCTCAAATGACCTTTGACCGCCACCAAAAACAAAAGGGATCTTCTACTTACTATAACCAACCCACACAGCAAGTATGAGATCAGTCACGGTTACCCTTCTTGAGATATATAGTGTTTACAAGAAGTGTCACACACACACACACATACACCACATCATGACTGTATAGATTCCTTTTGCCTGCGGCAAGGAATCAAACAGAATGCAGAAATGCATTGTGGTTTCGATGATCTATTTAAGAGAAATTTTTTTCTGAATCTGATATAATAAGATTAAGATGTGTCACATTTGTCACATTTTCACAATTTGACCCCTGTTGACCCCAAATGACCTTTGACCTTCACAAAAAACAATAGGGTTCCTCTACTCAACATGGTAAAACTACATACAAAACATGAGATCTCTACAAGCTTCCTTTCTTGAGATACTGTGTTTCAAGGTTTTCACAACTTGACCCCTAATGACCCCAAATGACCTTTGACCGTCACCTACAAACAATAGCATTCTTCTTCTTAATATGGTACACCTACACACTAAATATGAGATCTGTCCAAGTTTCCTTTCTTGAGATATCATGTTTACAAGGTTTTCACATTTTGACCCCTGTTGACCCCAAATGACCTTTGACCTCCACCAAAAACAATAGGGTTCTTCTTCTCAATATGGTACACCTACACACCAAATATGAGATCTGTCCAAGCTTCCCTTCTTGAGATATCGTGTTTACAAGGTAGGGCGTCACGGACATACATACAAACACACACAGTGCACACACACACATACATACACACATACATACACACACATATGCATGATTACAAAGGTTACGATTATCATCGCAACCAAAAACGTAAGTTGGTTGGTGAAAACGAATTACCATCATGTATATTCAAAGAATGTGGCATAAATGTAAATGTGATACTAAAAGAACATTTGACTTTGATGTCTGTGCAAACCATGAAGAGATGCTTTTATTCAGTCAACTATGAATAAATAATGTCAATCTGAAATACAGTACATTTGGACTGTTGCCGGAAATACTCTACATGATTGTGAGGGAGTGATGTTGGTCTAGCTGTCTCCAATGAAATAGGTGAAGTTGGTAAGAATGGACCTTCATCTTAACATATTCATGGTGTGTGGTATAAAATTAAATGTAACATTAAAAAGAACATCGACTTAGAGATATATGTCCAAAAACATGAGTGATGTTTCTATCCAGTCAACTACACAAATGATGTAAATTTATCGATTGCAGTCGGAAGGTTCTGGTTAATTTGCTTGAAACTTCTAGACAAAAAGACGAAAAAAATGTCACCTCACTGGTAACGACACATATTGAGCCATATGCTCGACCTAGATCATGCACATTGATGCTGTGATGTCATATGAACGACAGAGAATGAAACACGGTCTTTGAGAGTACATGACACCAGAGATGCTGGTTGCTAGAGATCCGTAACGGAAAGAAACATAATATGTCATATTAAAAATGAATACAGAGATTAAAAGGCACCTGAGAAGTTGAAGTGCATGGAGTTCTAACAGTGACACTAGGTTGGAACTTTCAGCATTAGTACCCAATTATACTTGTGCAAGTTTGTGTGAAAAGAAAATCTTTCACTTGATGAAGTTAAATTAGATTTTTATTTGGGGCAATGAGAGTTTGAATGCAAGGTATGAACATATCATAACACTATATTGTTTTCATTTCCCTTCCTTGTTCATATTTGAAATTCAATGTAACCAGAAGTCAATCGACTTTGTGATTCCCTGCCAACGTGCATGAAAAACAAAGGACAATACACACTGTGCCAATTTTGAAGTTCAAACACCATACCCTTCTTGAGGTGCTATGTTTACAATATTTTCAAACCATGACTATTAATGAACTCACATGACCTTTGACCCTGTAAACAATGACAGAGAACATCTCATGATCTACTCATCAAGAGCTACATATTTTAACAGTTTGAAGAGGAAGCAACATTTCAGTTGTTGAAATATCTTTGATTAATCAGTTTTCATACTTCAACCTCTGGCGACCTCAAATGACCTTTGACCTCCATGAAAAAATACCAGGGATCATCTACCTATGATATTACAGAAATCACTTTTAGGGGTATCAAATTTATATCTCCACTGGACTGTTACATGTGTATAAAGTCATAAACCATAATCAGTCACATTTTTGTCTCTAGCATCTATCAGAGCACAGTGGTACTCAAAGTGACAACAGCAAAGATGATCCCTTTTTCTTCATTGACATAAAATGATGAAAACTGATAACTGAAATTTATGTGATTACACAAAGCCAAAACCAACTTGCCTAGCTTTCACGCTGAGTGTAAATGCACCTGAATGTTCATGTCAAACATAAACCATAACAAAACTAGATGGTTAAGAGAAGAGGCAATCTTGGAAATGAGATGGAAAAATCCTGGAAATCATCACATTGTATAAGACTCTTTGAGAATTTATGACTAGGGAAGATGGAAAGACAAATTGCAAGGAGTAAGACCTAGAGGCTTTGGGCTGTAGAAAGAGACAATACTTGGAATTCAGGTAGTAGGATGCTATGGTAGCACTTACACTTGCAGCATACAGACAGACAGACAGACAGACAATTAAAGGACACTGAGGGGATGGCAAGTAAAGTTGGTGAAAAAAACTTCTTATGAAATGCAAAAAAAACTCAGACAGAAGACCAGACAAAGTGAGAAAATCATGAAAACCCATGACACAACAAAGTCTCCGCACAAATCTCAAAACTTGTGATCCGTCAGAGAGGCAGATGGCCACTGGATCATGGAAAATACATTGGCACGATGGCACACAACGGTTCTTACAGATCTGGCAAACCAATCAAACATATGTCTTCTAAAGGGCTTGCGAGACGTTTCTATCACAGTGGTGGGATCTGTGATAGTTGTGAGGAGAAAGGTAAGCAAGGAGTGAAGTAAATCTCCACACTCAAGCACACAGAAATGGCAGAATGGAAGGAGGTGCTACAGTCCTCTATATGCCAAACATCATCCTTGGCAATTTTAGCAGCGCTCTGTGCATGGCAGATGGGGGTATAACTGTTACGCTGAGACAAAAGAGGGGCATGAATGGCAATCAATACCATCGAGCTCCTGTTTGCTTGATTTCAGGTGACACTTTTCTTTTGCAATTTCTTGAAAACAAGAGAAGGAGAACTACAGTGCAACAAAGGTCAATTTTAGAGCCTTCATAAATTCAATTTTGCCTTTATCTGAAATGACGTCGACATCCAGCCAGCCAGCCAGCCAGCCAGCCAGCCAGCCAAGACACCAAATTTTGACATTACAGATTGCGATGCCGTTACCCCACCAGCTACTGGCTGAGATTTTGCGACTGGATTAATTGACTTAATCTTTCCTGAAGGCTTCTGTCTTCCCACCTGTCTGTAAAAGTCATGGCACATTTTCTTCACAGCGTTCTGGGAATTTTCCGACCTGCTCGACATTACCTTGCAGAGTGCAGGGGACTTAATCCGTTGAGGTGAGCAAGTACTACTGCCAGTACCGCTTTCACGGACTGCACTGGAATCAGAGAGGGCATTTTGCCAGGTCAAGGTAAATGTTTGTATGGATTTGCAATTTTGAAAATAGAATGGCTTGGTTTTTGCACAAATACATCTTCATGTTATCAAAACGATCCTTGATGTGGATTGACCAACCCTCTTCAAACGCACTTCACCTTTTTGGTGTTCACAGGCTATTAAACCATTTTCTTGAGAAGCAAATGTAATCAATTTCAACAACTTTGATGGGGCTCCTTGTCTCTGAAAGTTAATTTGAGAAGAATTACAAGAAAATGCTGATCAGGTACTCATTTCCTGGGTTGCAGCCACGGCAATAATTGACCGAGAATTTGCGGAGGTTCTGGGCAAGTGGTAAGTAAACCCGTCTACAACGTGAATCCAGCAAATAAGTTGAACAGAGTGGTGCACACTTGCCTCTGAATAAGGTCAACATCCAGAACTTTATGATGACAGACTGTCCATGATAAGTCAATGTATGGATTTTTAAATATTAAAATAGACCTGTATTACCACTGTAAGAATGGATTTGTGTAGCAACCTTTCTCAATTGTATTTCCATTACTTTTTACTTACTGAAATGATACCTTTTGTAGATTTTTTGCAATCCCCATTTTTCTTTATTGACTAATACCTGCTTGTTTCTCCTTTTCAATATGATGTCATGTAAACTGCTCATCACAATTGTCCAGACTTTGTCATCAAAGTAAAATCTAATCTCACCATTTTCACACAATTCCCCCCTCCCACCACCTCTCTCAATCCATCCATCAAATTAATCCCCATGTTCCTCTAAAACCTTCCACAGTGTTCATTTGTACTATTTTACGATAAATCGAAGACAGTAACCATTTACCTTTCTGGGTTCGATAAAGGTGGGAGGAAGGCATCCACCTGATATGTTGTAATGGTACGCACAGTATACATCCTTCAATTCCCTGCGGCACTCAGGAAAAGGTACCCTGAGTTAAGAAAGAAAGCAAGAAGCAAAAGAAATGTAACAAACAGTCCAAATAAAAAGTAACCAGTGGTCTTTTCTCTTGAGCACCATCACCTCAGAGAAAGCTCTGGCAAATCAGAAAATACATGTAAATAAAACATGACACATAGAGACATGTAACACTTTTTCAGAGTGGTCAAATGTGCTGAGAGAATCAGACTTACAAAGGAGTTAGATTTTCAAAATTGACTGCCCCTATTGGACTGATCTGCACAAGTGTCAGCGTAAATATTTGCTGCTTTCTACAGCAAAAATTGGTATCATAAACTTCTAAAAATGTGGCAACTGATTGGTGCAATATTTAAGGGAAAGGTAAAAGCTCACCTTATATGCCCTATGCACCGGCAGAGTCACTTGCTCATGTTGCACTTGTTTTTTGTTTTTTTTTTTCTTCATATTTTCCTTTTTGTGGGCACAAGTTTTAACAAACATGTTCGTCTTTCTAGTGCCCGTCCACACTATTTTTCTATTATTTGTTTGAACAGACAATAAATTAATGAAATAAACAATATACATACATGCCATATATATTTTTTCTGCGAGATAATGGCAACCTTTACTAAGACCGGCTTCTATTTTTTCACTAAGCGCAAGATGCCAAGGTTGTCAAGTTTACACAATTTTACCCTGTGACCTGTTTGTCTCAACAACACTGTGTGCTCATATGTAATAACTTTAATCAAATGTGCAGGGAAGAGAAACGGACCGACTCTTGCTACAGGAAGTATTAGGTCTTGATAATTACAACAGCTGACGACAGGGTGTTGCTCTTTCATCCTGACTGAAGGTCAATACCGTGTGATCCATGCATTTCCAGTGGTACAATGTTTGAACCAGAATGCACAAATTCATTGTGGTTACGATTATTTCATTATGAGGATTTTTATGAATCTGGTACATATGATGACTGATATATGTCTCAACCTGAGCAACTGCATATTACAGTTACAGTGATGGAACACCTACACATAACATATGAGATCATAGCTTCAAGCTTCCCTCCTTGAAATATCATCTTTTCTAGGTTGTCAGAATTTACATCCTGTTGACTTAAAATGACCTTTGAACTCCACCAAAACCAATAGGGTTCTTCTACTCATTGTGAAGCACCTTAACATTACTATGAGACCTGTCAAAGCTTCTCTCATTGACATGCCCTGTTCACAAAGTTTTCACTTTCTGACCCCTGTTGACCCACATGACCTTTACCTCTGCAAAAAACAATAGGTTCCTCTACTTGATGTGGTACACGTATGTACTACAAATGAGATCTGTCCAAGCTTCCTTTCTGGAGATATCGTGTTTATAAAGTTCACACAGTTTGACCACTGTTGACCCCGATTACCTTTGACCTCCACTAAAAACAATAGGATTCTTCCACTCAATGTGGTTTACCTACATACTAAATATGAGATCTGTCCAGGGTTCCCTTCTTGAGCTATCGCATTTACAAGGTAGGGTGTCACAAACATACATGCAGTACACACACATCCACATACATGCATGCACACACATAGACACATGTATGCATGATTATAAAGGTTCCAAAGTTAAAAGCTTAAATATTAGAGAGAGAATGTGATTGAAATTGTGGCATTCTGCATTTTGTAACTCTACCCTACCAGTTTTTTTTTAAGGCCTCTTGATACATCAAAGAGTATTGGGTTTTCAGAACTCCAAGACATAATAAATTAGCACTTGTTGGTTCAGAATATATTTGAAAATTGATTGAAGTACATTTCATTTCATGTATTTGTTTTTTGACAGTAGAACATAGATACAAGTGCAAGTATAACAAATAACAATAAAAATGGTGTTGTGAATGGAAGTGTCCTAAAAAGACCCATCATGGGCTTGATAAACAAGGACACTCCATGAAGGAATAAACAAAGTTTTAAACAACAAAAAAAACAAAAACAAAATCCCTTCCATACCCACCCCACCCCCACTCCCAACCCAACCGACCTATCATCCCCACCTGCAATATTAATGAGTACTAACAAATTACCTTAGTGAACCTTTCTTCAGAGATAAAACTGACAGACTTAGCTGATACTTTTGGGGAAGTGTGTTCCAAGTCATGATAGATAGATATTGGAGACTTTTTGGTAGGACTCTCTGTCCACGAAAAGAGTATGAAGTTCGTTAAATTGTCTTGTGTGGTAATTATGTACAGCACTGTTTACGGTGTAAAAAGAAAGAAAAAGAACTTGGGGGTAGTAACTTGTTCAAACAGTGAAATGTAAATGTAGCTAGACTATTAACTTGATCAGCATATTAGCAACATAAAAGCAACATAGTAGCATAATCACAAATAAAGAAGGGAGGATATTGTGCATGACTTAAGCAGGAGGATAAATTCAGTAGGTATGAGATTTTACCAAAAGATTATTTTATAAGAGACCATGAAAGATGCTACTTTGGCATATAGTCTTTGATTGCTGGCAGCAAAGTTTAGCAGTTACTCTATTAACATGGAAGATACAAGTGCACTTGTTGTGTCGTGACATGTAAGTAAAGAGAGATATATCTATCACTGCAACAGAATTTGAGTGGTTCAAAGAACGGAAAATCGTCGATTTTAGGGGTAAAAGTGTCACAAATGTGACGTATCATGGATGACATCTTTTCATACATCAAAGGGAACATTTTTTTCCACACATATCAGATAGATATTCAGAACGTCAAAGAAGGCTACGGACTATCTACGACCAAATGCCGGAGAGAGAGAGAGATCATCATGAGAATCAAAGTGATAACAGCTGATCTGACCACCTAAAGAATGCCCAGAATTATGGAGGCAGGTGTGATGACATCCACAGAAGTGTCGTGCTTGAGAAAAGCTGCATCCATTTGGAATAGCCCAAAATGCTGGCTTTTAAAAAAAAAAAAAAAAGTCTTCCATCTGGCTAAGATTTTGTTGGTATATTTATTGCATTTTACCAGTAAACAGAGGTTAACAAATTCATTTACTGGCAAAAAGTACACCTGCCTCACGGCACAGGAGCCCACGCCTGCTGAAAAAAAAAAATCCCCTTACTTCTCAACGAGGCAGAAATAAAACCTTCAACTGACAACAAAGCTTGCAGGGCATGTTCCCTCATTATCAAACCCAATTACACAGGACATGACTGAATTCTACCACAGATATAACATTCACATAGCAGTGCCTCACAACATGCAACTCCTCCAAGGTAATCCACCAGACTGCAGTGTTACGGATTTCTTGAAAACTGATACTCCTCAGAAGGTCTAAAAACACAAATGGGTCATTTTTTTAGGTGGATGAAAAAACCCACAAAAATTATTGGTTTGGGTATTGATGTTTGATAAAAGCCCAATTTTTGCTATAAATTACACCATCAGAATTATTGTTGAATCTCTATACCGCTAGATGTACTTAGGCAGTTCCCTGTGTATACAGTAGATCCGCAGGAAAGGTTGGGACATGAAATCTTGAGTCTTTTCAGGACGATGTATTAATGACACTGCTAACTTTATTGTTGAGTCCTTGGTAAATATTATCCTAAGTTATACACTGCAGGAGAGGTTTGGAAGAAAAACATCTTGAAGCTTTCACTGCAGAGATGCAAATAAGGTTAGTAATCGAACTTAAGTCTTTGACAAGTAATCACAGTTTGAAGAATGTGAATTACTCCTCGGGCAACTGAGTTCAATTATGTGGATATTCACTCACAACATTCACCTCTTTCTAACACATAATGAACATAGCATTTTCTTACAATGTTCTTCATATGTAGAGCTTTATTCAAGAGTGTGTTCCATAGTGTAAAGTTTAACATTCCATTTTCATGATATTCCATACATGTATAATTATCTACCAACTGAGAACATTACAGAGCATATGGAGTACATAAAATATGCGCAAACTTAACCCTACCAAGTTTAAAATGTCTTGATACGGTGCATTACATGCTATGAACCAGTACAGAAGGGGATATTTGTTGATACATACTGTGCAGTACATGCAAAAAGTTACCAAATTAATTCTAATTAATGCAGAGTGCAAGTTGTAAAACAATCCACCAACATGATTCTTCCTTTAACTCCACATGCAAGGATGTTTGCCCACATGGGGTGGTGGGTGGTGCCAGGAGTTACATACCCGGCACTTGTGCATTTCATCTGGCACTCATCCAGAAATGACCAAAAATACCTGGCACTCTTTTCAGACTTTCCAAATGGGTATAATACTTTGTAATGGAAAGCTAATTTGACGCTGGACCGCACAAAGTGGACACGTTACAATTGCTCGGAACTCAGAGTCAAACCCCAGCGCATGCACAAATGTTCACAAATGTCCACTGATTACAAAAATGTCCACTGGATTACAAAAAATCTCCTGATAACTTCCAGGGATTGTTGACAGACACAATTTGCAAGTTTTCATACCGGAGTAACTAAATAGTTTTACAGATTTATACTGTAGTTATTGTAACAGTGAAAGGGTTGCTATATACAATCAGGCTAAAAAATTTTAACAAAAAAAAATATCCCAAGAGACGTAAGACATCAGAAAGCTGTATACTTGTCAGAAAATCACTCCAAAAGTACACTGCAAGTCAATGTAAACCATATGGAGGATGGCTTTGGTTATGATCATACCTAAAAAATTTCAGGGAACCTCTGCAGTTTCAGCACAAGACAATAGCAGAAAGGGAAGGAGTTACTAGTCTGGTGTAAGACCAGACAGCAGCAGCAGAAGAAGCAGGTATTACAAGGTTACCAGTACTCTTGACAAGGATAGATGGGAGTGCATTTGTTGTGATGAGACAGGTAATAGAAGAGTGATGTAAACTGAGACGTCTGGATATATAGCAAGAGAGTCAATCTTGTCGTGTTTCTTCCTCAAGGAAGAGAGCATCAGTAAAGGAAAGAGCATATAAACATTTTTTTTTTTCACCACATTGGAAACCTTTAACAATTGGCAAAGTCTACCACCTAGTTGTAAGCTGATAAAACACTTTCGACTGAAATCTCGAAATCCATCACTTCATCAATGGATTTGGAAGTCTTCACATCTGTACTAAAGAGCTCCTCAGTAGTTTTTGAGTCATTAGAGCCGTAGAGGAAAGATGGACTTTCAAGGAAACAGTTGAAAAGCAGGACCAACATTTGCTTCTGCTTTGACTTGTACTAACTTGATCAAATTTGCATGCATTCAACACTTATGAATTGAACAACAGCCAAGTGAAGCTATATAAATATGCAGCAAACTAGGACAATTTTAAGGACAATGAAGAAGAAAACAAACACATTTCTATCAATAATGAAACTTTTTTATCAAAATTTGAATGTTCACTTAAAGCAAACTTTAACAAACTTTATAAAAGACAAAGACTGATGAAGCAGAGCAAAGCAATTGCTGTCAGAAGCATACAGTATAACAGTCTGCAATGTTTTTTCACCACATACTGGAATTTTCTTTCATTTAATTATTTGCAGTTATTTGGCAACTTTTTTTTTACATTTACCTGCGTAATAAAAATTCCTTCCTCTAAAATTACTCACCACCGAAATTCAACTCTTTAGCAAAATGCCAAGTGATTGCTAATTTCCTCAATTTCTCCCATAAACACCATCAAAAATGTATTCAAGAAATAGAGCTTTCATTGTTTACCTGCGAGGGACTTCTCTCAAAATCACCAATCTGTTATGTATGTGGAGCACCATGTTAATCACTTTGAGGGAACATAGAAACACAAACGATTGAATTCATGTGCTATTCGAGCGAGAAGTTTGATGGTGTGAAAATTTGGCCCTGAGTGCAATTCATGCACTGACATACTTATTACCAAAATTAACATAACTTTCAACATAATCCGAATGAAAATATATTCCTCGTAGGAAAAGCTTGCAAGATTTCATACCTAACGGGGCGGAGTACACTGCTCTTCTTTCTTCAAGTGAAATAAGTAGTACGAAAGGTCTGCTCCATTAGTCCTAAATTCAGCAAATTGCACTGCAACAATTTGATTATTTTTCACACTTATATTTTTTCAATTTTTTTTTTTCTTTTATCTCAGTGAGTAACAAATAATACGGCATGCTAACTACACACCTATGACATTGCTCAATAGAAAAAAAAAAAGGAAAAAACAATCAGGATTTTGGACTGACAAACTTGGTTTTGTGAGTGAAAGATTAAGCTTTGTGGGTGAAAAACTGAGGTTATTGACCCCAAAACACAGACTTCAACTGAAAATCACAGTTTACCAAAAGAAAACCAGTTTTTTCAATAAACACAGTTTTCACTCAATAATTCCTGTTTATCCAAAAACAAAATTCTTTTTCTGTCAATAATATTTCTTTTGGAGGTTGCAAAAGTGATCCAGATTTTTGCAATAAATTGTCTTTTCACGCAAAAAAACAATAGTGAAAAAAAAACAAGAACAAGAGAGAAGGAGAGAGACTTTTAAGAGATACTGTACTGACTACCACCTCTAACTCGATGGTACTGTGGTTCCCAGACAAATGACAAAAAACTTAAGCATCGCTAAGACTAGGATTCTGATAAATGTTGTAAAAACACATGCAGTGAATGTTGGATAAAGGAAATGTTAGTTTACCTATCCCATCATTTCAGTTTCATTATAAGTCAAATCAATTGTCTTAAGGAGCAGTACACTGAAAGGACACTAGCTGATAGGACACTAACTGAGAGGACAATAAGTGAGAAGAATGAAATGTGATAGGACTCTGACAGAACACTAAAATGAGAACACATACACTGAAATAAGACGACACTGAGTGATAGTACACTTATTGCAAAGACCCTAACTGATAGGATATACTGTAAACTGATAGCATACTGTATCTGATAGGACACTAACTGAAAGGACACTAACTGATGGGATCCTAACTGACACAGTAGGACACTAACTGATAGAATCTAACTACAGGACACTAACTGATAGAATCTAACTGATAGGACACTAACTGATAAGACACCAATTAAGTGAGAAGACACTAAGTGACTGAAAGGACTCTAAAGTAAGAGAACACTTACTGAGAAGATCTACTGTGAGGACACTAAATAAAAGGACACTAAGAGAAAGGATACTAACTCAGAGGACAGTAAGTGACAGGACACTTACGTGAAAGGAAGTATGCGATAAGACACTTAGTAAGAGGACACTCACTCATAGGACACTGCTTGGTAGAATACTAACTGATAGGACACCAACAGAGAATACACTAAGTGACCGGAGACAGACAGGTATACTAACAGGACATTTTTAGTAAGATGATACATACTGAGAAGACAATAACTGATAGGACACAAACTGACAGGACATTTACTGATAGGCAATTTTACTGTAATGGCACTAACTAACAAAACATCAACTACAAGAACACTAACTGTCAGTACACTGACTGCTAGAACACTAATTGTTAGGACACTAATAGATAGGACATAAACTGATAGTTGACACAAACTAATACAACAGTAAAAGCCAGCCACTGACTGGCAGGACACTATCTGAGAGGCTGGCCACTAACTGATAGGACACTAATTGAGAGGCTGGCCACTAACTGATTGGACACTAACTGAGAGGTTGAACACTAAATGAGGGGCCGGCCACTAAGTGAAACAACACTTACTGATAGAACTCTGCAACGTTAACATTGTTTCTGAGCTGTTGTCTCCAAACTAAGGATACAATTACGATATGTAAACCGACATACCAACTTGGTGATAAAAATGTACACAATTGAGGCAGCTTCTACGTATTAAACCTTTCAGCATGTAGGACAAAGCTGTTTGCAAGGAAACCGAAGAGAGGGTGATGTAAGGATGGTTTTCACAAAATAATCCTCTAAAGAGACACTAAAGGGATACCAAATAAAGCATCACATGATGGTAACAAAATTGTCAGGAAAAGACACCATTTGAGGAATTGTAAACACTACACTGACTAGTTAACAAATTACAACATTCCCATACACTACACAATTATGAGTACACTCAAACATTCCAAGCTAGGCCAAAAAAAGTATTCTAACATGAGAGAGAAACCGCCATTACCCCAAAAGGCTGAGACTACCGCAGCAATGCCCCTATAGCTCAAACAATTGAACTGAGGGTTACAGCCCAATGTTCTGACACACTTTTGTTCCCACACCCCATGTTCTGACACTCATCTCATATGTTGCGACACATTCATTACATCAGGCACCATTTTGGGTCCCAGCTATGATGTTCAGTGTAGTAATGACACATTGATCAGCCACTGCTGTCGGAATTTAAGTGTACATGTCGAAACATTAGTGTGTTGGAATATAGGGGTGTCGAAACTTAGGGCAGTCACTGAACTAAGTAGAGGTAATCTTTATTTGTGGCATTGCAAAATGAAAGTACAGTACTTGGAAGGTGACAAAATGTTACATGCAAAAAGTATCTAGTTGACACACTATCAAGCCTATGACATTATCATATGCCAGTGTAGTATATTTATTTCCACATGTGATGTTGAAAAATGGTATTAGGTGTACCAGCTATGGTCTGTAGAGAAGGTTAAGTCTAAAATTTTTTTTTTTTTTTTTTTAGTTCTCTGTATTGTCCAAACTTTACTATGGGCAGTAATAAGATAATCCAAGTCAATGGACACATTGTATAACACTGCAGTGTTGATGATGCAACACATCAACTCTGTTTATCAACATATCTTAGGAGTTTACAATGATCACTCAGCCACATGCTTCACTAACTTAATTTGCATGTCAATTTACTAGTATCAAATGTGATATCGATAGGTCAGAATTCAGTTGGACTTGATGACCCACAGGGCAGATAGGCTGGCCAGCCCAACCGTAAAATCTGATCATTGTTTACTAGAGTGAACACATAATAGCTCTCCAGCTAAACCCATTCAATTAGAGTGCCGTGTGCAAAAAAGCAACCAAAAACCAGATTTTCCTCCAAAAATTACATTGCAACTCACCTATAAATTAGGCCAATCAAAATGTAACTAGGTGGAAAAAAAACACGTCTATCCCAAAAAACACACTGAAAAAATTTCAGACAAATATCCCAAAAAATGAAGAAAGAGAAGGCTTTTCAAAAAAGTTGACGACATCAGCCTCATTCTAATACCTCACACACTTGGTGTGTAAGCTAAAAATAACTGTAAAGAGGTACAAAAGCACTCCTTCAACTGAGGAGAGTTGGACATGTGAAGATTGAGGAAAGAAGTACAGCAGTGAGGGGTGAAGCACTTGACTGTACACATAGACTTGGACAGATGAAGCCTGAAGGGACTTGGGCAAGTAGCTGTGAATTGGGTAACGGGGGAGAAATTACCAGATAACTTTAAGTCATATTAGAAGGTACAGCCATTGGTCACAGACTGCAAGCGAGATGAAAATTACAACTGTTCAAGATCCCTCTCAAAATGAGTTGCTTTTATTTTCAAACAAACAAATGTCAATTACGACCATTTTGGAAAATTTTGACAACCGAAAATTGGAAGATTCATCAGTTAAGGGGCTCATAACTTTACATTGCCCTAGAATACACAGGAAGTCACAAACCTGAACACAGTATCAACCACAAAAAGTAAATGGTTCATGTAACAACCAAACTTCTCATTTCTCATTTTCAAACTTTCGTTGACTGCCCAGCTAGCTGTTTTAGATACAGTATGCTATATGATTTACACATTTAAGAATCTTTTGATTAGCACCAGAATATTGTAAATACTGAAATTATTGTGATAATAAATTACAAGATGACTTTGATACTAAGCTCTCAAAGGGATTTCCCAAAAATGAAATCAATGGCACAAGTGGTAGCCAATAGATGTTGATGAGACTTATCAAAGCATCACCGACTAAAAAAAAAAAAAATTCAAGACAACATATAATTGGAAATTGGAATTGGAAATTGTGTAAAGTTTGCAGAATAAATGTACCACCCCATCTTGACGTACCTTCCCAGAATGTTCCACAGGTCGTTCGATATTTCTGTCTGCGAAGGTGGAGGGACGGTGCACCATCCTCCGAATCTGAAAAACAGAGGGTAAAAAATACAATCATAACAAGCTTGTTTCATATTAAAGGTGGGTAACGTAAACTTACAATCGATGGAAAGAGGGGAAATTCCAAACTTTCAATCAATAGTAACCTGCAAAGAATACTTATTATCCTATAATTACAGCATACTTTCAATTCCAGCATGGAAATAGGATGTGCAATTGTTGTGCGGACATATATGTAAAATGAGAAGCAAAGTACAGTAAGTTCACCCGGCAAACTTTTTTCTTTTCATGGATTTGCTGATCATGATCTCATAACAGTTGCTCTGAAACTGTATGGCCACTTTTTGACTTTTTGGTAAGGTTCCATCTACTTTGTGTACCCTAGTTTCACTAACTTATAGCTACTGTACATGTAAATCAACTCAGGTGTAATGTATGTGGTTATATCCAACCACACACATCATCCTTTAAATTAATTATCTTTTTTACTACATATACGAAAAGTAGCACATTACGTCTCCACAACTCACTGGTGTGGTATTCATGAGCTTTTGCTTCACTAATGCATTCATTAAAACCTACTCTAAATGCTTTTAAAATTACTTCTAGCATGGCACCTCTAGGGCTTGGCTCGCCCTTGTTTGCCTCTCCCTGTGCTATCGCAGGGCTAAATGAATGCAGTAGTGAAGCAAGGCCGGTTTATGTAGACCTACGATGTGAACATTACAACTCAAAGAAAAGGATGTTGATAAAATGAGACTTCCTTTGTCGCAAACATATTCACAACACTGCTCCTGTTTCTGTCCCACTACCAATAACTCTATATACATCCCTGAGGGGAATTTATCATGTCGAACAATATTAAGCAATTGCATGTATTGTTAATGGCATTTATAACAGGATTAAAGCAGATGATGTAAAAATATTTCCACCTACCAGTGCACTATACTGTACAGTTCTGTTGCCTTGTGCATGTGGGTGTGTGTGAGTGTGTCAAATTTCAACTTAACTGTTTTCTTTAGATGTCAAAATGTTGAGTAAAATGTGGCAGTAGCAAAGTAATCGACAAATAATCTGTTAAACAATCCTTTACACTGAGTATACAGCCCGCCCACAACAACGGATACATGCAGTACTCAACTTTCTGTAAAAACTTTACCGCAATTGCCACGAATACAAACCTCACTTGAAAGTTAAATCTGCAGTACACCGACCTAAAAAAGAACACAGAGCCACACAATTCGCGTCTGTGAGTATAAAGGCCTACCTTAAAGTTTGGCCATGTGTCAATACCCTCTGATGTAGGCTTAATTGACTTTATACTAACTACACCACTAAAGTTACAATCCCAATAATACTGTCTTTATTGAAGTGGGTAAACCTTTAACAGGCCATTGACTAGAAACTGCTATACAGTATTGCTAAAATCAGATGTAGCTGTCACAGACTAAAACAGAGAAGGTTCTTCCAGTCTGCTCCTAATTACTACAGCACTAATGAACCTCACTGAGTCGTGACCTATAACTGAGGAGAGAACTCCATCACTGTCAATGATTAAAGGTAGAGTCATCAGATCCGAAGAGATACGTAAGCGGTACCCCATCACTCCATCACTCACAGGGAAATATCATATTAGTTTTACAGATCTGAAAAAAATCGTATTTTTAAAACCACTATTCCGTGGACACAGAATGATGATAGACTATGCAAAATAAGACAATTGTTGGTATGCTTCATGAAATTAAGTTTTTCACAGACAGAAATTCAGATACAGTACATTTGTTGCTCAAGAAATAATTCGTTCACCCAAAACTTTCAAGCCTTCAAATGATGCATCTTTTGCCATCCATCTTTGCCATAAAATGTTTTGAGGAGATTAAGATATTACTTTAAGTTTTTTTGGCATAGTTTAACAATGATGAAGGCTATCAGTATTTTCCTTCCACTGTATGTCATGTTTGTGCATTTTAAAAGAATATGAGTTGAACATTTGTCAGTAAAAGTCAAATCTAGGAGAACATGTTAAAGCCATCACAAAACAACATTGCTTCAGCCCTTTTTCCCTTTTCATAAATGAATATTACCACTGGTCTGTTTGATTACAAGTAAAGGTGACTGACTGCTATACGCTTTTCTTGGAGAGTCTGAATTTTGTAGGGCCGAACAAAAATGTAGAGACAATTTTCATATTCAAATACCTAGAAGATGAATGCAAAGTTCTCTTTCAGATTTTGTGATAGGTTATCATTTCCCCTACTTTCTCTTCCCTGAAACACTGACAAAGAACAACTTTTAGGTAGATGACCAGGGGATTGCCAGCACAACTCATATTCCTGCTATAAGTTGGCATAATGTTTTGATCCGACTGTAGTAGGATCCTCTTTAACATGAGAGATAAGAGAGCTGGACTAAAAGATATGCAGAGAGTTTAATACACAGATTACAACATATTGAGCTGGAACTGAAGTTTCATCCTATCTTTTGTCAAAAATAGGGAACATACAGTACAAGTGGTTGAAGGCTTATCTTAATAAGCAGTGAGTGTTCATGGATATCTCATGCGACAAGTTTTCATAGTGAACCCTGTCATGTACAGATATAGATACGGATACAGTACATGTCCAATGTTTACAACCAATAAGACTTCTGAAAAGAAAAAAAATCTGTACAGTACAATTGCTAAGATCAATACTTAAAAAGACAGAACGTTTATGAACAGTACCAAATGTGACGACTCCCACCAGAAAGACTTGGACAGGTTTAGTATCCAAATTTCATAATTGGAACGATAACTAAAAATCTGTTCAGAGCATGACATCCTGTGCAAACAGGAATACCTAATGTCCTGCATTGCTCCAGATCTAGCATGCCCCCCAATTGTCTTCTTCTCAATGCCTTTATAGAAATGGGTAAACCACCGTGATATGAGGGGGGCCAATACCCATGGATAGCACTCAATCACCCCCATCACACACCTGTTGACCTCTGACACTAAACCAGACGAGGCAGACAATTTCTTTACAAAACCCAACTATCCCCTCTTACAGTAGCACATGACTCAAAAAGATGTAGATTTCCTTCTACCAACATACTGTAGTTGTGGTAGAATAATCATATAATCAGCTCAGTGAATGATGGAGTTGATCATTGCCCACAGGCATAGAACAGTATATTGACAAAGTACCAACATTTCACTGCATGGCTCAATGGTGTGAGAGTCACGGGCAATGAGGCAACAACACAGTAAGTTGCACATTATTAGTGAAGGCCTATATCATCATTTTCATCTTTCATGAGAATAGCAGCTTGACTTTATTTTGCAAACCATGAATCTTGACATCACATCACATTGCTACATATTATATTTGCATCTTTATGAGTGACTGTACCCTGGTGACATCCTGAATAAACAGATTTCCAGCTAAAAAGAGAAAGGTGAAGTCAGTTCATCATCTTGCATTGCAACCTTTGGACTTTCTTAAGAAGTTACGAAGTTACAACAAGTATTTACAATTCAGCAACGAACAAGTACTTGTTCTCTTTTCGTTGGACAAATTTGAGGGGCTCATTACTTTTAGCTATCATCCACCATTTCACAACATGAATGCTGTTCCCTGGCTCATATGATAAACTGTGCAGTACATACATGCACATGTACGACCTTAGTTGTAATGTACAGGACCACAAAACTGGTGATAGGCACATGTACAATAGCGACACTGATTGGATACATGCAGCACAATGCTTGGTTTAATAAATGGTGTGGCATCACACTCCTTTATCACAATTACATTTCAACACTCTTTCCCGTCGGCATTGGTTACAGTATCTCTTAAAATGTGCGCATGCACTGACCTTGCCGCTAAAGATGACCACTGACATGACATGCTGAAGTTTGTGGATAAGCACCAGACTTAAAAGAGAAAAAAAACTATTCGCAAACAAACTACTTATCAGTGGTCTCACCTGTGAAAAAAATAATGATAGCTCACACTGTACAAAAGAGAGGAAAAAAGGGGAAAAGCAACATCCTACTGAACAGTTTATCAGATCAATGCCTCCTGTTGACAGAATGATCTGTCTTCGAATGCCCACACTTTCACCAGCAACTACAGCTGGTAGCAAGGGGTGATAGAATTTATTCTGTATTCTTCTGCTTTTTTTGCCACTGTGTAAAGCATTTGCAACTATTCTTTGCTACAAGTCATTTGAACTTTGTCTAAAACAAATTTAAATTTTCCTATAAACAGTAGGTGAATACAAACATCTGTTTCTACTATTCTTGTTATCCATCACTTTAACAGTCACATAGTAATTGGGGCTGAATTTTCTAAGAACATTGTCTGATTGTCTGGGACAGCTAAAATTTCATAACAGCCAAAACTTAAAGCTGGAATATGAGTTGTACTGGCAATACCCTGGTCATCTACCCTTGTTCTTTGTCAGTATTTTAGGGGAGAGAACGTAGAGGAAAAGAACACCTGTCTCAAAGTATGAAAGAGAAATATGCATTCATCTTCCAGATATTTGAATATGAAAATTGTCTCAATATTTTTGTTGGCCCTGCAAAATTCAGACTCTCCTAGAAAGCCAAGCCATCAACCACTGTTAATACCTGAAATCAAACAAGCCAATCACCTAGTCCTCACAGAATTTATGTGCTAAAATCATGTCTCGAGAAAACCCTTTTCTGCATGATAGAACATGACGTGACATCGAGACATACCATCATGGTTAGGTTTTGTTACTTCGATGAAACGTTATCATGTATGATATCATGCGAGGATTGGCTGGGCCAATTGGAATGGATAGGAATATTTGTGTATGCAAAACTGGGGCTAAAGCAACATTTTTTGCATAGTGGCTATAACTCATATTCCTGAGCTTTAAAATTAGGTTGTCCAATAGACAACCATCATTTCCATTGGTGAGAATTAAAAGTGCAGCTTGTTTCTGTTTGATTTGAGACTACACTGCTTTAGGATCAACTTTCTCAACCACTCATTATCATATTTCAGTAAGTGTTTACTCTAAAGAATTTAGAATCTAGAGAATCTACGGCTTTAATTTGCCATATATCTGTACACAAATATTTCAGACAACCAAATTTGCTGTGTAAAAAAGTTGTCCGAATTACAACCAAAAATTTTCTGCAAATCGACACCTGACAATCAAGATGGAAGATGCAGACAGTCCATGTTCCAGGGTTCTTCCTAAGTTTAGTGGAAACCAACCATTAACTCAAAAACTTCTATCACAAAATACTGCAGCTGCAGAGGTGATATGTACAGGAGACAAACAGAGACACTTGTTGGTATATAAAGCTAACAGTGACACTTAGCTTCCGTCTTTCTACCTTTTCTTTTTAGGTTTTCCCATCTACCCAATCATTTTTTCAAGCACTTTACGAATTATACAAATCATCCTTTGCCACCGCACTTCCTGTAAAACAAAAGACAGGGTCTATCCCTGCAGAGCAATTATTCAGTGTACTATATTTTATGTCTCACATATGTGAAGAGACATATCTTCAACAACAAGAGCTACATATGACATACAATTTTAGCCTGTAGAACTGTGTCTATGTAAACAAAACCATCACTGTCAGTTTGTTCTATAACTACCAATGATGATTCGTAGCAAATATTGTGGGGAACTTTTGAATAAATCAAACCCCTGTGTCCAGGGCAACTCAATGCTATACACTTTCCTAATATTCACACTGAAAGCAAATCTGCCACTCCCATACACATTTCTTCTTTTCTTCATTTTTGATTCCTTGCCAAAGGCAGGCAAGGAACCTATGGGATGGTGATGGCATGTGTGTGTGCCTTGTATTGTAATACTTTCCGAGGATGTGAACAAAGAATTTCTGGCCCTCAGAGAGAATTTTTTATAGATCTCTCATGTCCTCAGAAAAACTGCAATATGGAGTTTATTATTAAGGTGTGGGTTCAGGAAGCAACAACAAAGCAAAATTCAATGACGCCCTCACTCCATGTGTCATGTCGATGTGTGTGTGTGGGAGGGGGGTGTGTGTGCATGTGTGTCGGGCTTTGCCTTGGCTGAACTTCAAGGTTTGTATGTAGGTACTAGTCCATTGTGAGTAGATGGTCCCTTACTCTTTTCCAGGTAGGTCAAAGGTCATTTGAGGTCACTAAAGGGGAAAGTCTAAAAACCAGTTTCCCCACAACTTCATGGTGTGGGTATTCACGGGTGACTATACTTACCCCTTGCCTTACTAATGCGTACATTTGACCCTATGCTCAAATCGTCCTCGAAACCAATTCTAGCACCGCGCCCTCTAAGGCCTAGCCTGCCCTCGTAGGGAAGGATATCTCAGTCACTGAAAGTTCCAAGAACTTCAAAATTAAGCCATTGGTACCACTTGATAAGCAGATGATCACTTTTATGTTTTGATGACATCAGATGTCACATGAGGTCAGTTGAGGACATTTCTTGAAAACCTTGCAAACATGGTATAGTATCTCAGTGAGAGAACTCCAAAGTTGGTATGTAGCTTGTCCATTGGGAATAGATGGTCCCTTTTCTTTTCCAGGTAGGTCAAAGGTCATTTGAGGTCACTAGAGGGAAGAGTTTGAAAAGCGGTTAAGGAGGACATCTCACTTTAAACATGTCACTTTCCACTTTAAATGTTAACTATTGGTAGCACTGATAAGTAGGTGATCTCTGTCAAGTTTTGATGGGGTTAAATGTCACCCAAGGTCAGCAGAGATCATTCTTTAGCAACCTTGTGAACACCGAATCTCCAGAAGGGAAAGTTGCTGGAACTTCAAACCTTGTGTATAGGTTTTCCATTGTGAGTAGATGACTCTTTTGCTTTTCAGAAAGGTCAAAGGTGATTTGAGGTGACCAGAGGTGGAAGTTTGAAGACCATGTAAGGGAGATTTGTGGTGAAACTTCCCCAACTGGTAAAACTGGCAGCTCTTGAGTAGATGATATCTGGCATTTTTCATGATGGTCAAAGGGCACGTGAAGAGAGCAAAAATCATACTTTGAAAACCTTGCAGACATGGTATGTCAAGTAGGGTAAGGCGAATGAACTCCACAATTGGTACGTTGGTTATACGTTCTTCATCATTAGTATTGGCAAAGAACCACAAAGTCCTTTGACTTCCTGGTTTCTTTTTTCAACCAACTTAACTTCCCTTCCATCAAGAGTTCCAAGAAATTTTACAAAGTTTTGCTCCTTCTCAAGAATGTACCTGTAAGTTCATATTTAAGAACACACACGTACTTATTGATAGAAAGGAACTGTAAATGGCAAATTCTGTCAAAAATTTCCCTAGTGGAGAAAAACTGGGTCAAAGGTCATCAATGTTTACCTCAATTCTGCAGGTAGACACTGTGACCTTCAACCAAGAACAGTCTACCTGCAAAACTGAGGAGAGGCATAAAACACATACTGATGAATATTATCTAGATGGGCTGTAGACATAGATCTATGAAAAGTTAAACCACAAAGTCAAATGACTGTTTGCTTCCCAGCCAAAAGGCATGGATGTTAAAGGGCACTTCATACCAATTTTGCAGTTCACATACACTTCATGAAATACTTTGTCTCAGGGCTTTCAAACTATGACCTCTACTGACCTCACATGAAGATTGACTGCTCATCAAGTGCTACCAATGGTATAAGTTTGAAATTCCAGTGACTACCAGTTGCGGTGATATCCTCAATAGTTTTTCATACTGTAACCTTTGGCGACCTGACCTTTGGTGTCCATGAAAACAACAGGGATCATCTACTCACAGTAGAATACCAACACAATAACTCTGAAGTGGTTTCCCTTCTTGAGATACACAGATTTAAAAGGTATTCAAACTATGTCCTCTGTCGACCTCATATGACCTTTGACCTCCACAAAAATAACAAACATCATCTTTTTATCAATAATTACCAATGGTTAGAGTTTGAAGTTCCAGCAACATTCAGTTGTGGAGACATCACCCTTAATAGGTTACTTTAACCTCTGGTGACCTCAAATGACCTTTAAATTCCATTAAAAACAATAGGGATTGTATCATTACAATGGAATATCAACACACCAACTTTAAAGATCAAGCACCTTTCCCTTCTTGAGATACTACATTTACACAATTTTCTAACTATGTTTTCCAATCACCTCACATGACCTTTGACCTCCCTAAAGATGACTGACATCACCTACTTATCGAGTGCTACTAAACAGTTTAAAGTTTCAGCAAGATTCAGTTGCTGAGACATCACCCTTAATCAGTTTCAAACTTTTCGTACTTTAACCAATGATGACCTCAAATGACCTTTGACTCCCATGACACATACAGTAGGGATCATCTACATACAATGGACTAAGTACACACCAACTATCAAGTTCAAGCATCATTCCCTTTGTGAGATACTGTGTTTACATATTTTTTAACTATGTCCTTTGTGGACTTAATATGAACTTTGACCTCCCTCAAAATGACAGACATCATTTACTTGTCAAGTGCTACTGGAGAGTTGGAAGTTCCAGCAAGATTCAGTTGCTGAGAAATCACCCTTGATATATTTTCAAACTTTTCCTACTTTAACGTATGATGAACTTAAATGACCTTTGACTTACATGAACCAGAATGCACATACAGTATGCATTGTGATTATGATGATCTGATACCAAGCATGTTTCTCTGAATCGGACATTCTAGCATAGTATGTGTCAAGGCTACCTATGCTTCCTATAAAATATGAGATCTGTACAAGCTTCCTTTCTTGAGATCATGTCTACAAGGTTTTCACAATTTGACATTTGCTGACATCAAATGACCTTTGACCTCCATTTACTGTAAGACCAAGTGATTCTTGTACTCAATGAGATACAACTACGCACTGAATATGACATCTGTCAAAGCTTTCCTTCTTGAAATATGACCTTCAGAAGGATTTCATAATGTGACCCTGTTGACCTCAAATGACCTTTGAACTTTACCAAAGACAATAGAATTCTTGTGTACTCAATGACATACTGCATACCTAATTAGAAGATCTTCACAAGTTTTCCTTTTTGAGATATCATGTTAACAATATTTTCACAATTTGTCCCCTGTTCACCTCAAATGACGTTTGACTACAACCAAAGTAAATAGAGGTCTTGTACTTAATGTGGTACACCTACATACCAAATATGAAATTTGTCCAAGCTTCCTTTCTTGAGATATTGTGTTTACAAGATTTCACAATTTGACCCCTGTTGGCCTCAAAAAGACCTTTAACCTCCACCAAAAACAACAGGGTTCTTGCACTCAATTGTACTAAATATGACATCTGTCCAAGCTTCCCTTCTTAAGATTTATCATTTTTACAAGGTAGACATTGACCCAAAAACACCCACCCATGTATACAGTACCGTACACCACTGCATGATTACAAAAGTTAAGATTTCATTGAAACCAAAAATACGGATCATCTACTTACAATGGACAACCAACACACCAACTTTCCAGTTCAAGCATATTTCCTTCCTTGGGATACTGTGTTAACAAGGCTTTTAAAGAACTCTGTGACCTTTATTGACCTCACTCGACCTTTGACCAGCATAAAAAAAGACACACATCACATCATCTACTCATCAAGTGATACCAATGATAACAGTTTGAAGTTCCAGCAAGATTCAGTTGCTGAGATATCTCCCTTAACATGTTTCCATACGTTAAATTCTGGTAATGGAATTTGCCATCAATTTGAAGATTCTTCACTGCATACCCGATTTGGAGGAAGAAAGTGCAATAAGTTGTAAAATGTATGTCATAGCTATCTATCCTCCTTCCAGAATGAGTCAGTTTCTTTATAATAAGTAAGCTTACTGGATTAATACACTGTGCAGGCTTGAGAAGGACAAATCAGCTATTTACTTAAATAGGCCAGCCAATTCTGAGTAACCTTGGGTCACCATTAGGTACACATGGGTTAAAATAACATCTAACAAGAACGCAAGAGGGACTGAGGAAACCTCTGAAAGCATATTATAATTAAGAATGCACACAGACTTAAGTACCAGTATGCAAGTCTCCACACTACAAGAATTTATCACTCTCACAGACTTGAAGTGCAGGTGAATTCCTAATTGTGTGTAAGACCTTTGTGATAAGGTGCCATGGCTATGAAAAGAAAAACAAAGAAAATTTTGAGTTGTACAAGAATGACATCACTAATTTTTGCACAATCTACCATTTTAAGTTGAGTGAATAAGCTTCAACATTTTACAGCTCAGGAATGTCCTGTGGAAGATTGGCATGAATTGGATCATTTGGATTCACTTATTTAAGAGCTCTACGTGACCTACTGTACATTTTTAAAAGTTTTGACTTTTGGTACACTTCAAAGTTACCATTTCTCCTACGGTAAGCACAGTATATGGCCAGGCCACCTGTGCATATGATCTTCTATACAGTATCTCCTTTTTTTTTTCCAAATTCTCTATGTGCATATACAGTGTACAGATATAAGATTGCTTTGAAAATCATCAGTTATGTCATTTGTGGCTGCCCAATTCTTCAAGAAAATTGTCATTTTGATGAGGAAACATTTTCAAACAAGAATGATGAGTGGTGCATTCAATGGAAAAAGAAACAAAATTTACAGGCTGCACTTGGGATTAATATGAAAGGGTAGACTGTCATCACTTAAGTTCTGTATATTGTTCTAATATGTTCTACAGTAATATGGTACAAGCTTCCTTCAATGATGACCATCTGGGTTCAACTCAAATAAAAATAGAACATATTAGAATTGTTGTCAGAAAAATTTTAAGTCTAGTTTATGCAACCTTTGAGTTTTGAAGCATGACTTCGTGAAGTTCACAGTACTTTGCCTGTGTAATGTTGCAGCAGGCTTCTTACTTTTGCTTGTTCTTATGATTTTTTTTTTTTTCTCTCTCGGGCCTACCTGTTTTGTAAATGTCATGAGCACTTTGGTGGATTTGGTGCATTTTAAGTATTATTATTATCATAATCATGATCTTAACAATGAGTATTTATAAAGACTACAGGATTCATTTGTGGCTGTATATGATGCACTAGCAGGAAGCACAAACTACAAAACATTTAAACAAATGTTCAAGCTTGTTTATTCAGTAAACATAACCTGTAAACTACTTGCTGCTGCCAAATGAATATTCATCCATCAAATTGAACTTGAAATCTTTAAAATGTCACTGTAAGTTCAATTTAAAAAGATCTGGTTTTCCTTACAGCCAAGGTACAGTACTGTACACAAGAAAATTGTCAGATTTGTTCTACATTTCTACAAAAGAAAACAAGTCAAAATTTGCCTAATTTGCAATCTTGCATCATTTCCCATGAAATAAAAAATATGCACAATACTGTACTTAAGGTTTCCCTACTGCTGTTGTCTTAATTGGAGCAGTGAAGATTATTGCACACTTAAATGAAATGATGCATGGCAGTCTGACTTGCAATTAGCTTTGACAGTTGCCAGACTCTGGCAATTCATACTGTACAGTACAGTATGGTATGCTCAGGTATAGTACAATATACAAAGTGACAAATACATTCAAACTTTTCAAAGTGTGACTAACTGCAACAAAATGGGTTCAATTAATTTTAGAGGCATCCATGGCAGTATGAGACATTATCAGTGATTTCTCTTCTCCCCCCCCCCCCCATCCTCCCAAGATGTTTGATCAAAATCATGTCACGATTTAAATCACATGATAATTATTTTAAATCACATGATTTTGATCAGATTTTCAAACTTTATGCATTGCAAGCAAAAAAAAAAAATGTTCATTTTACTGTAAGTAAATTTAATCATTGCAATCAACTGATTGAACGGAAGTACACTCTTTAAAATGATTGTGACACCTGCATGTCTTCGATACAGAACTCCTCAACTAATTCATAGTGTACCAGGTGTGAGGCCACCAAAATCATGCACACACTTGATTAACAAAAATTGCTACTTTCTAAAATTCATTTAACAGATGGATTGACATTTTCTATTACTTCTTCTGGGTGTCTTAAGATCTCTTCACACAGTTATAGCTTCTAGGGTAAAGTGATGATCATTCAGAATGAACATCTCAATAATTAATCATATGCAGGGCCAAGGTAGGGCCCACCAGGAAAAAATCCTTGTAGAACTGCTAGTAATGAATTCCAAATAATCTCATGCAATCTTCATTATAAATATGAATTAGCATCTCCCATTGTTCAAGTCTCATTCAAAACTTGCTGCAACTGAAAACCAATGAACATCAGCTTCAGCGCCAGTCAGGCCCGATCAGCAGGCAGAATTGCCGGCCAGCCATCACAATCTGTCATTGAAGCAACTGCGACAGCACTTATTTCTGATAAGAATCCCCCAAAAATAGCCTCATCAAAACCCTTTCACCAACATGTTTAACATGTCAGTGAAAGGAAGATTTTTTATGGTAATTTTTGGCAACATTGCCAAATAGTGTGATTTTTCAAGCCCAGATGCATTTTAAGGGTTGACACTTTTCTAGGAGAATTTTACTACACTTGATCTCAAAATGTGATGTCAACAGGATCTTGCCTGGAGTACCTGTGAGAGTGAACATAACTGGTAACAGGTTAGCAACCAACACTGATCACCAAGTCATAGAGAATGTAAACTAGTACCCAACTTTAACAAGGGCTAATGGAGAAAAGTGCAGAAGTAACATAGAATATGGGAGAAAACAGGAGCCCCAATTAACAGTAGCTGAGCTGACTACTTTAAATGTACTGTATTTCCTGTGCATTTTCATAAGCAAAGGTATTAATGTACTAAGCTGCTCATTTACAAATAGGACTTTCAAAACAATGGGAGTAAGATAGGCCAATAGGCGCTAAGTTGTTATTGCAAGTAAAGTTTGGTTCTACAAAGAGCACAGAGTGTACACTAGAATTTAAAATAAAAACTGGACTTTGACTGCTTGCAGATACTGTTCTATGTGGCTGTGACTGTTTGTGGAAGGTTAAGAGAAAATTTCAGGGGGAATGTAAAATTTAAATTTGACAAAAATAAAAAAAGTCATGAAAATCAATCGGAATAAAAAAGAAAATTCTGACTTTGATAAGACAAATTTTATTTTTTTTATTTTTTTAATTTTTTAGAAATATAAACCAGAAAGTCAAAAGACTTTGTGATTCCTTGCCAGTACTTTTTACTTCAAGCACACACAATGCTTTAGAAAGAAGTGACCAAGGGAGAGGAAAGAGACCATATCAAAACGAAAAACAGAACACAAGAATGTAAACCACACATGAAAATTATCACATATCAGAAAGTTCCTGACACCAAAGAGTGGTTAAAAGTTGGTAAAGGCAAAAATATTTCCCTGCTTAAAAGGGTACAGTAGTTCCCTTGGGAAAAGTTACTATTTCAAAAACCTTTGTTAATCTTGACGGTGAGTTGATCGCAAATAAATCTAAAAAGCTACTGTATGTTACCTGATGTTACATGACTGTTTGGAGAGGTTTACAAGAAAATGGGCATTTAATAGTTTGTTGAAGAAAATTAGACCAAATTCTATTTGCAACATTTATCTGCCATTTAAACACGTACTTTTTGGCGAGAAGAAAGTTAGGGAGAAGGTAGGGGGTATGGGAACTGATCCATTCTTTCACATTTCAGTGATGACAAGATGTGACACATGACTTCCCAAAAATATTGCACAATTTGTATACAATCAGTTCCACAAATGTCAGCTTTTGCTATGAATACAAATTTCTAAGATCATTAACTCTGCAATTTTAACATTTGAATAAATATGAAAACATGATTTTCTCAGTCTCCCTTGGGGCAATTCAAGTATTAACACAGATCACCTACTCATCAACTGCTACCAATTTTGACACTTTGAAGTGCTAGTTATATTCAGTTGCTGAGAGCTCATCCTTAATATGTTTTCATACTTTCCTCTGGTGACCTCACATGACCTTTAACCTTCCATGAAAAATGATAGAGGTCATTTACCTACAGTGGACTACCAACACAACACCTTTGACATTCAAGCATCTTTTCCCTCCTTGAGATACAGTACTGTGTCTACATGGTTTTAAAACTATGTCTTCTATTGACCTCACATGACCTCTGACCTCCATAAAAATGACAGACATTACCCACATATTGAGTGTTACCAACCACAACACTTTTAAGTTCCAGCAACATTCCGTTGCTGAGATATGTCCCCAAAAAGGTTTTCATAAATTTCACGCTCTGGTGACCTCAAATGACTTTTGACCTCCATGAGAAACAATAGGATCATCTACTCACAATAAACTATCATCAGTTCAAGCACCCTTCCGTTTCTTGAGATATCCATGTTTACAAGCCAGGGTGTCACACACACACACACAAGCCATCACCATAGCATAGATTACTTGCCTGCCTTCGGCAAGGGATAAAAAATCAAAACCTTGCCCCCTGACATACTAGTCTCAGGACTCTCTCAATAGCTCATATAGATTCCACTTCCCTAGACACAATGTGTTGATAGACACAGGGCTCAGAGACACAACAGTATTTGCACTGGGGAAGGGAGGGAAAAGGGAGGAGACGGGAAAGGAGGGAGAAGGAGCAGAGGAGGGATGAGGCCATTTTTTTAAGAGTTTGATCGGTAAAACAAGGTTTTGGAGTTCTGATACAATTCACATATACAGTATAATAGATCCACACACAAAGAATACAAAGTATATGAAAAACAGCAAACCACAAATCATACAAGATCAGAAAATTCACTCACCCACTCTGAAGGGCCAGATTAACAGGTGGACAGTCAACTCCAAATATTTCATCTTCTGCTATCTGGTGGAACATGATATGAGCCTCCCTTTCCGTAGATTCTGCCGCGTTGTAGGCTATGTACAAAGTAAGTTCTCGCTCTTTCCGAACCACTGCAAAGTCCTTAGTATCTTTGACATAATCTCCCTCCATGCTATCTTTTGCACAAGTCACAGAAATGAAAAACATCTTCCTATTTCCTGGAACGGGATCAGCCGCACAAAGCTCCACAGATATCTTGAACAAGCAGGCTTGATGGCCGAGGCAATGCAAGACAGGGTCACATCCTGTTTCACTGACGCTGCTCATTCCTGGGTTTTCGGGCACAACAGCCTGTTTGAATTCCTTCTTTTGCAACTCCTCCTTTGAGAGTTTCGGTGAATTTGCTTTTGGGTACCTCTTCTCCGGCCCAGTAGGTGAAAGCCCCTTGTCAAGTTTGTCTTTGAGGGTAAAAAGAGATGCTTTGGTATTCCAAGGAACTCTTAAGAGGGATGATTGCACTGAACCAAACATAGGCTCTACGCTGGCTATAAAGTAACCCCGTGGACAAGTAAAATAGGCACGTTGGTTTTCAGGCCATTTGTAATTGTACTTTTGAACGTCCTGCCACGGGTTAACTTCGTACCTTACTTTAGGCTGCTCTGGAGGCATGACTGGCCTCCTCCCTGCATCCACGTTACCAGGAGGGCGTGGCCCCTCGTCGTTCACTTTTCCCGGCCCTACCTTATTCGCTGGCAAACGCCTGGACTGTTTGGCACCTAGGACATTTGGGAGAAGGCCCCTCCTGTGTAGATTTGGATACTTTTGCATAAATTTGTCCAATGGACCATCGTTCACACCTCTTACATTGCTTACAAGGAGAGAAAGAAGTAACGAAATCAATGCGACACGTAATAACCAATTTGTACTCCTCCACTGCCGTCTCGTCTTGTATGGTCGCTCCCAAATTCTCCAAATCTTCCACATTTCTCTAAAAGTATAACTAATGGAGAATTTCGACAATGACACAGTCATCCTGTATTTGCAGCTCTCAGTCCTGGGACGTCTGGAAGCCATGTCGTTACCTCCGAAGAGATCTGTCAAAGAAAGTACTCCGGTAAAAACCTGCAGAAAACAAGAAAGAATTATTTTTTTACAGTAGGCAGCATCATTTTCCATCAAAAAAGATATCAGTTCAAGACAATAATTGTTTCAATTTTCTTTACTTTTCACGTCTCACAAAATACCTAGTTATGCTAGTGTTTGCAGCAGGTACTCAGCAATGTCAAGACTGAATTCCAAACTTGCTACCAGGATCCTAAGGTTTTACTACTGTGCATAATACTGTAGGTATGGTGTGACAAAATTCGGTATGTATGCCTGTAACTGAAAAAATTTCATTGAGTTGTCCTTACATAAAATAAATGGTTTTATAGTAAAGTGTAAAGCAAAATGTTATGTTATTAGTTCACCAAAAAGAATTCAAAGAATAACAGAAGCTACCATTTTGAGTATCATGCATGTAGAGAACTTCGGGATCTAACGTAAAACCTTGGAATTTCTCACTGCTTGTAATTCAAAATTCCTATAAATCTACTAATCTTGTTTAGGCAAGTCTTAAGTTCTTTTTTAATACAATTTCAGCTAATCTGGTAGGAATTGTACCTCAAAATCTGTTACTTCATGCAACATTTACTTGAGTTAACGATACGATGTAAACCTGCCAAACTTCACGCACCTTCTAACATTAGCATGAAAATCATCACAATAAGACTGTCCTTCTAAACAAATCCTATGTGTAAATGAACAGCAATTACCCATTCATACTGGCAACAAAAACAGCCATGAACAGTACTACTGAGCGGTCAAATTGATGATTTGGAAATTTGTAACATTAGACCGTGACGACTGCAAATAGGATGCTTCAGGCCTAGCCTAACTCTCCTGTGCAAATGCTTCACAGTAAAGTAGACTAATCAGAGAAGGGTGATTAAACAAACAGTGTCTCAGCTTACTTTTAAGTTACTTAAAGGTATGGAAGTCAACACATTGTGAAGCAGCTTAGTCCACTGCATTTTTGGACTTATTTTTTAGGGGTACACAAAGTTTGGTAATGCGCAAAGTTTGGTGTATGTACTATACCTGGGTACCCGGCTGACTACGGTCTGCAAGTACCTGGGTTCCAATTCGGGACTACTGTGAGTGCAAACACTAGTTTGCTAGCTAAAAAGCACAACTGCTTGGGACTGTTGAACAATACATTTGATTCAAGTGTTGTCACAAGTAACCCAGGCACCCAACCTACATTTTGAACCAGGTTCCAAAATGACTACCCAATTCCTTCATAATGTGGGGAACAATACCTCCTTTTGGTCTATACTGGATGTTAACATTCTTTCACTACTACCATTCTACGTAAATTGAAATATTACACAATATGCGGCAAATCGTTCCGGAGAGAAGGTACAGTATAACTTTGTAAACTACGGTACAAGCTACATTGGTAAAACCTGTGACTATGAGGTCAGACACTGTCAAAACACCATACAGATGAGTGTCCATTTTTTTCTAGTACGAACCAAATGGATACCAGTCAGAAATTACTAGGTTCCAGTTTTGGAAACCAATAAAACAAATTAGGTTCAAAATCCAACATATTACCTTTCAGTTTACATTTATTTGAAGAGGCGGACAATCAATATCCAGAAGTCTGTGCCTGTCTGGTTTAAAATTTTAGCAGAATCAAGTTTGTCAGATTTTTTTTTTTAACAAGTTCATAGATTTTCCTCCAAGCTTCAATCAAAACCTATGAGCCCCACCCAATGAAACATGCAAAACTAAGTCAAATCTGTTTCGTTTTGAGAGACCTGTCACGACTGGTGAACAACATACATGCGCATGATAAAAAACTCGTGATGAATACAAATGGCAAATTCTTTGTGCCCCGAGATCGAGTAGCTTACGACGAAATGACATACAGTGACTCGATTGTCACATCCTACTTCATTTTTGGTTCCATTGAGACCACCTTTGCAGAGATCACTCGGAATCAGAATTTGTCATTCATGACGTGAATTTGCCTCAAAAATTTCATCAATCGATAGTTAATGAGACATTAAATCAATTAATTTCACTGTACTATATGTGAGATGTGTGTGTATGCATGAATCGAACACTGCACATATCCCGTGGGTTAATTTCATGCACAATCTGCCATTGAAGGTTTAATTTCGTGCAAACAGGACCTGAAGGCAACATGTAAAATTATTATAATTTTTTTCCAAGTTTTCAGCTGGAATGTGAATTCTGACAATCTGTTTGTAATGCCTACTGTAGTGTACATGTACTGTATGTATCTTGCAAGTAACACAACCACAGCCCCTGAGAATTCAAAGGATCAATTTTGACATTTGTTATTCTACAAGCAGGATTAAATTTTAAGGAATTTTCATGGTTGTCTGTTGGAAAACCAACTCTCCAAGACTTCTCCTGGTGACTTATCAGTTATCCTGCAGCCACTGCAAATGCTACAAATGAGTCAAAGGTGAAAAACAAGCCTTTTCTTGCTACTGTATGTCAGATTTATTTCATGTTATTACAGCATCCCACTCTTTGTCCCATTCATTTGACTGATCAATAATTGTCTCAGCCAGAAGTAAGGATTCAGGTTTTTCATCGGACTAGCAGATACGCATAATTTGACAGTTCCTTGTTCCCCACGCTGTCATCTCTGTGGCATTAAGTCACTAAAGTAGGCAGTGCAGGTAGGGTGTTGAATCAAATATAAACCAAGTACAGTTTGGTAAACCAAAGATAAGAGTTACAATAGTATGAGAAAGGCAAGTACTGTAATATGTGACGGTATCATCCAAGTAAATGTAACATTCCCTGCTCAGTGATAGTGTGAATAACTGGGCTGTAGCACTGGGTAGCATGCACAGCACCCATAGCCTCGGCTGGGATTAGCTTATCTCGCTAAGATAAAAGTAAGTCAAGTTCATTTCTGGAGCATGCGGTGCTTAACAGGATATTGGGCTGTAACAAGTGGATGGATGAAAGCTAATGCCCAGGAGACTCAAGTTGCATGTTGGTATTGTTGGCACCGTTTCAAGCGGCGCACGAGGGCGCAGCTCGAGTGCATCCAGCAATAGCATTGACCCCCTCGATCGAGCATTTATTCTCCACTTAAAAAGAACAGGCCAGCAATATATTCTCCTCCAGTCCATGATAATATGAAACTACATGCCAACAACTTTCAGTCTGCTTCGATTCTTTGTGTATAGATACCGATCATTTGGAATCCCCAATTTTTCAGTAGGCCAAAAAAGCCTATGACGTAGAAGTTTCACAGAAAGAAAACTAGCTAAACAACAAAACTAATGTGCCACTTTTACGTCATCATGCCATGATTACTGAATGAATTATTCATGAGGCTGTCTCAAACATCATTTATCGTAAAAAAGGCTTTGCTATTTCAAAAGCTCTGTGGATCTAATGGGTGCCACTTTTGTGAAAATGGCTTGTACGGTCACCTTTGAATATTATCCGTTTGTGACGTGTACAATAGTTTAGGATGGTCTGGAATATTCTTTTACAGTAATGCATACAGCAGTCCAGCATCAACTTTTCATTGAAAACTGTCTTAACCATATCACAGCATACACCACTGGGAGAATGGAGTGGATCTTTCGCCTTTTTTCCAGGTTTCAAAGAGACAGTTTTTGTAACATTCAGAAACTGCATATACTTTAAGCTGTAGATTTCTGTGAGGGGTTGGCTTGAGATGCACATTTCCTAGAAATTGTAAAGTTAGAAGGCAGAAAATCACCTTTACCTATAAAAAAAAAGACCCAAAATTTTTTACATGCATCCTAAGCTCTGCAATATACCCATACATGCCCCCAGCAACATCCCCTCATGATAGCACGCCCTCAATATGCAACTCCCTTTATTTCTCCCCCCCCCCCCCCTCCTACTTTTTGGGACCTTGTACTGCCTGTTGGCAACAATAATTGAAAGGGTGTGAAAGTTCTACAAACTTGGTCTTCATGATATTTACATATGTGCACAGTACCTTGTCACCATAAATCTGTACCAGTACATTCCATAAGATGAGAACATGGTAATATAGGTCTCACTGCTTTTTTTCTTTATTCTTTTTCTACAGATTCTTATCAGAGCACAAAGTGGTGGTAATGAATGGCCATTCAAGTCCCCCACAAATTGTAAATAGGCACCAGTTAATCATAAGAACAAACCTTCAGTAGGTATGGCAAGCACTCAGTATTAAGTAATGCATTCCTAAAAGTACTGTAGCCTTCCTAATTCTTGGTCAGGGTTGTAGCGAGACAAGCCAAGGGATCCAGCCACTTCTGGTGTGGTACACAGCTTCACACCAGGGCCCTGGTGAGGTCCAGGGGGCAGAGCCCCAAAGCACTCTATGTCTTATAAGCCCTGCATATGAGGAAGTGCTTGCAAATCTTTGGATGTCAACTCAAAAGGCTGCTTCTCACATCATATTTACTACAATATGTGAAGAGAGTGCCAAGGCAGTGAGGCGTAAACTGATTGCACCTCCCATCATAGCTACAACTACAACCCTGTTCCTGGTTTATCTTTGCTCCATGAAATGACACAGTATCATATGTGGCATATCATGAGAAGTTTTCAGAGTAAGTTGTGGAATGTTAATGTCCAGATTTACGTAAAACACAGTTTAAATGTTTCTATTTTGATGCTAATTGCTGATACCTCACAATTTTGGTAGACACTGTATTGGCCATAAAATGTCACAACTACTACTGTACGTGTAGATATTATGAAAGACACAGAATGAAACCACAATGTAGGTGAAAACTGTGTGGGTGCTGGTGGTAATTCGAACATAGAATCTTGACAATGACACAGTTTGTTTCCATCCACATGGAGAACATAACATTTAGCAGCGAGACAAAGGTAAATGCAATCTTAAGTTTGTCTTGAACATATTTGAGATATGATGGAAAAGGAGAAAACTGAAGTGAAATACTTATAAATTGTTTTCCCCTGCATAAATTATGTACACGATAAATAGAAAAGCTGTTACAAAACAAAGATAACAACTAATCACTAACACTAAAGGAAGACACTAGAGTACATAAGGAAAGAAAAAGAAGAAAATCAGCAAAGGAGGAGAAAAACATATATTAGGCTAGTACACACTTTCAGAAATCATCTACATTCACCAAAGGTGACCATAATTGGAAATCTAGCATGATACTTGTTCCACTTAGCTTAATATTTCAACATGGTGGTATATATGTTAATCTGACAAAGTTAGTGTTAGTAATACGATTACCCAAAAGCATGTTTATGTAGCACTTAGGAAGCCAAAGTAAATGAGGTTACTTGGCAACAGGCTGATGAAACCTAACAAGGTAAGTGAAACAAATCCAGGAATCTGAGTACAGGTGTTTGACTAGGTCGAAAACCTGTAATTACTACAGTCCTCAAATGAAGCAAAACATTTCCCTGTCATCTGTGGCTCAAAACTTGCATCAAGTTTGAGACTTCATTTTGAGCATTATCCGAAAGAATATTTTAAATAAATGATGGCAAGTTAGGGGCCTAGGTCAATACAAACCAGCACACATTAAAAGGCTTTTCAATATGGTTGAGACTATTCATGCAAAGGAAAGGCGAAGTAAGGGCAAATAACATCTATTTTTCACATGAAAAGTTCAATATATGAATGGTTAAAATCAAATTCGTGCAAACAACTTGTTTTATTTGCAAGAATTGTTCCGGCGAATAGCCAGAACCAACTGACTGAAGTAGCAATGACAAAAGGCATCTTGGAGTCATAGCCTACTTATCCCATATTTGGCTCATATGGGAGTATGCCTGACAGTACCTTTCCATTCAAAATCATCAGTCTGAAAGTCACTGCAGATGAATATGGTTTTCATGCCATTAATGACATGGCAACTTAGGATGAGTCTGCCATGCTATTAAATGTTCACCCACATCTTGGAGCACACTGGTCAAATGATCAGGGTGCAAGAAATATTGGAGGCTGCATCAAAGTTAAAAGAAGTAACAGCAGTAGGCTACAATTGTTGTATATAATGAACTTCTACATGCAGAACAGGGACAAAAAGTTAGGCATTATGAGGTAGCCAGTGCATACCCACTTAAGAAATTTATCAATGTATTGGCCCACACAGGTGAAGGTGACACCATTATTTGCAGGATGAAGCCCTTAAATCTGCTTTGGGTAGTAACATTAACAATAGCAGTTAGGCAAGGTGCAGGCCCAGCTAGAAACAGCTTGCTTTCCTTGATTCTTCGAGGGACCTAAGTTCTAAGTTAGTTTGTAAGTTAGGTGTAACGTTAGGCCTTGGCCGTAACTTCTTTAAGTAACTTACAGTAGGTTAAACCACAGATTTGTTCCACAAAGAGTTAAGATCGATACACGATGAATCAAACTTAAAATTGCGTGCAACTCTTTGTGGAACGGGTCCCAGGCTAGGCCTACCTACTACTACAATTTAAGGAGACAGTCATGTTACTGATCATAATTCACACACCATTACACGTAACAACAACTAAGTTCAATTCAAGACCAATATCCACTGGGTCAACCATAGGCCTAGGCAAAATTCACTGCTGTTTTGGAGGTGGCGATATGCTGCATCAGCAGACTGTATTCTCGTGGGTCACATATGGCTACGTAAGTTTTGCCATGTAACAAGAAGTTGAGCCTTCGGTCTTAGGTCATGCAGTGATTTCATGTAGGATCACACCAAATGAGAACACATAAAACAACAACATAGAGACTTACAGCTCATACTAACGAAATCCCATGATCAAAACAATGTGAAGATAACTCCAATGAAGTGAACAGTCACTTCAAAATGTCACAGAGTGGATATCGTCTTCAGGTGCCAGGTCATTTCCTCGATGTTCTTCGTTTGACTGACGTTACCGTACCCGGCCTATTCGCGTGGTACCACATACGTAACGCGAACGACGGCGATGATGTCTCAGATGTATGTACAACCGATCTGTGTATGATGATGTAGGGCAGACGGCCGGCCAGACTAGACAGTTACCTACCAAGCACTTGTAAACAAAATGTGTCGGAGTTAGTGTACAACACTCAACAGTCAACATGGATCGTTTGGCTGCGATGAACGATGGCGATCGCGATAGTGCGGCGCTATTTAACTACGTCTCACAGAGCCATATATAGTCTCCTAAGATAAAATGGATTATCTTACTACGTCTCTGGTAATAGCAGGCGGTACAGTACTGTATGCCAAGAAGGCTCTTTTTTCTGCAAAGATCACCTCTTTTCCAGAAATATTGCCTCCTCTCTTCATGAGAACTTACGCAATAATTAAAGAAAGCCGTACTGACCTCATGAGCGTCCGCAAGGGGAGGGGAAATTTCCCCTGGAAAATTATAAATAAAAACTTAAAAAAAAAATAATGGAAGGTTAAATTTCCAAATCTTCGTCCTAAAAAATAAGAATACTTAGCTGAAATTTACAAGGCCATGGTGACTGGGAAGAGCCTCCTCCAATCTGAGAGGCATTATCCAAAGAAAAAAAAAAAACAGCAGACCCAAACTGGTGCTGGCGCTCTGTTCAGAAAGTCCCATTTTGGAAAATAAGTACACCATGTCTACGAAGAATCCCCAATTCAAAATAATTTCTCTTTTTCTTCTGTTGTTAATCAAAATTTCAGAAATGGAATTCCTATTTGGATTTCACATATTTCAGGGCAGGTGTGCAGATTGGATCAATTCTTGGCTACTAGGTAGATCTCAGAGAGTTGTTGTCAATGGTAATTTCTCTTCTTGGAGAGATGTCACAAGTGGAGTTCCTCTGGGTTCTGTTCTTGGCCCAGTTCTCTTCTTGATTTTCGTTAATGATACAGATAGTTCTCTCACTTCTAGTACTAGTAAGTTTGCTGATGACACCAAGTTGTATCGGGACTTGGATAGATTATTAACATGGTCCAAAACTTGGCGAATGTCTTTTAATGCTGACAAAGTTCTTCACTTTGGTACTAATAATTTAAATAAAACAATTATACCATGGCTGGTAGTATTTTGAGTAATGTGACTTCAGAAAAAGACCTAGGTGTTATCATTACAAGTGATCTGAAGCCTTCTAAACAGTGCGCACGTGCTGCTGCCATGGCGAACAGCTAGGGTGCTCGGTTTGATCAAGAGGAATTTTAGTAATTTTAGTAAAGATGCTGTGACGAATCTGTATAAGCAGTTGGTTAGGCCGCATCTTGACTATGCTGTACAGGTATGGAGTCCCTATTATGAAAAGGAGTTTCTTTTAGAGCAGGTTCAGAGGAGGGCCACTTGGCTTATTCCCGATGTACGTCATCTCCCTTATCATGATAGGCTTAAATACCTGGGACTTACTACTCTTGAGTTAAGAAGGAGCAGGGGGGATATGTTGCAGGTTTTCAAATTCCTATCTGGTAGGAATTCTCTGTCTAATTGTGATTACTTAGAGGTTTGTCCTAATTCCCTTGTTCGTGGTCATTGTAAGATGCTGGTGAAATGCTTCCCTAGGCTTGATGTGAGGAAGTTTTTATTTGAAATACAAGTGATGTTCGACCATTTCAAAAGTTGAGACGTCATAATTTTGGGAAACTTTCCCAAAATAATGTTCCACGTGGCCCACTCTCACGCGGCGGACGAAACTGATCATAAGAAAACCAGTTCCTCTCCGGCCTGCTACCAATGACACGCATGAGCTCACCAAAACGATATAAGCTGTGTGAATATCAATATATTTGATCCGGTTAAGTAGCCTAGACCTATTTCACATTAAATATCCAACCACGGTCATGGAAAGTGTCACAGTAAAGTACGAGTAGTTAGGCATGGCAACCCGAATTTAGAAATCTTCAAATTCAAGTAGTCTAGACTACTTGAAGCTTGCTGTCATCATGAAAACTTTCATGACGTTTGCATATGGACGTTGGATGATTCAAGGTTACACCAACTAATACTAAAGAAATAGCTTTAATCATTAATACACCATTAGTATCATCAATAAACGTGTGCCAAAGCTTCAGCTCCCCAAAACATTATGCATGTGATGAGTAACGGAAGATGCATCATTTGAATTTTGAAAAGTTTGGGTGAACAAATTAGTGTTGAGCAACAAATAACTGAGTTTCTCTCTGTGAGAAACTTATTTCTTGAAAAAAGGCTACTGTCTTTCCTTATTTTGAATAATCTATCATTCTGCATCCACAAACATTGGTTTTAAAAATATAGATGTTTTCTGTGAAACAAATGCCCTAGTTCCCTTTAAGTCTACCAGGATCACAAGCCATGATGAAGTGACACCTCCGGATAATCCCTGTTTATACTATTTTTGGTCTCAGATAACAGTGATCACAAATATTATTGTTCACGCACAGTACTGCCAAACATGAAAAATGAAACAGCAAGTTTTTTTTTTTTTTTTTTTGAGTTGGTTGGGAGGGGGACGCTGTAAAGAATGAACTTCGGGCCGATGTGAAGGCGATTTCCTGCTGTCTGGGGTATTCTAATCCCGTAACTCGCCTACATGTATGGTGGAGCTCTGCTTGATATCCCGCAAGTCTGCATACACGTTAGGTTGGACCCCACTTGAGCCCCTCCCCCCCCCCCCCTCTCTCTCTCTCTTATTCCTGCAGATGCATATACCCATGTCTCCAAAGACGGCATGTGATTTCTTCTGCTGTTGAAAACATACTTTGCCTCAACATGGCCTATTATGAGGTGTTATTTCTAATTCAGTCAAATTACAAAGCCGTTATAAAGTGTTGTTGAAGACGATCGGAATCATGTTAAATTTAAGCCTTATCTCTGTTCAAAAACATTCCCTATTAAACCTTTGTTTTAGATGATGTTTATCTTGGCAATATTGAATATACCATCGACGCATAAATAGGATTGTTTCAATTATGGTGCACGGCACTGCAAGCAATACACGTATAGTAGGTCTAGGCACAAAAACAAGTGTAGCGGGAATGAAGTAGGATGTTTTTATCGTTATCAGATTTCAGTGCGTGCCCTTTGATAAGGCCCAGTCAAGTTTCCTAAATTACGGTTTATTTGATAACATGCAGTTCGGAGGACATCATTGTTTTCTTGTTAATTTGATTTCCTGTCGAAAGGATAACTTCCGCCATGATCCTTTCAAGTTCTTGCGCCTTTGGCAAGACAACATCCAAATTTCCCTACCGTAACAAAGTTTGAGAAAATCCAAACGTGGGTAACGTTCGCTTTTGACTAACTTTCCCTCTGCGTACCCCTGTTTAAATGTTACTAAAAATGAGTTCATCCATAAATCTGTGATCTGAAGTGACTCGTTCATGTGGGGATTTAGCAAATGCGCGATCGCCTTCTTTGCCGCGCATTCTGCGGGTTTTTAAGTTTATGACCTTTTTTGTTTCAAAGTTAACAAAAATGTCCATTTTTTTTTTGTGCATTGCCAATAATTTACTGAGAACTTTTGCAAGCTACGATCGTGAGTCAATGGGACTTCTCCGTTAAGTATAACTGAATGGGCAAAACTGATTCTTCCGACGATTTCAAGTAAAAAGACTCACATGTTACTTGCTCTGGTCCCATATTTACGGTTGACAGCAGTACCGTGTATCATTTGGTTGGTCATAAACATAATTACATCATGGATGAGCTTTTTGTTCTACATGAGTGTCATTGTTCCTTGACCAACCGTATAATTTGTAATTGTCAATGTCGTAACGATGATATCATCTGAGTTCTGTATGTCTGTAACATATACTTCACTTTCTTCGGCACGCGTTTTCAGTACATTTCATATTATTTGTGATGGATTCTTTAATGCTGGTTGTATGGTATTGTTCGTTGTTTCTATTGACTTCAGTATTAATTGGTATTCCAATGTTTATCCGAGCATTTATGCTAAAAGTTTCTTTCAGCCTTATGGACGTTTTATTTTCTCTCTCTTTTATACGAGTATCATATTTTGATTGATCGAGAATATTTACAATTTTCAATGTCGTAGGGATAATATCATCTGAGTACACAGCAACACCAGTGCCAGCATGCAGATGTATGGCTAGCCTGGTGACACAAGAAATTTTGGGGCAAAGAATAATGAACTTGAAAAAGACAAAGACAACCAAAACAAAAAAAAAGAAAAAGAAAACAAAGAAGAGGAGGATTTCAATTTGATATTTTTCTCATTGAAAAACTATTGAAAATTAGACAAACTTACATCTGGTGTACATGAAAGACCAAAACAAATGTACTTTACACTTTCAACAAAGAATATTGTGATATTCTATGAACTAAAAGATGAATGTCCAGACATTTGGACTAACAAGGTGTACATTTATTTACCTCGTAAATCAAATTAATAATTTATGCCCTCCTTCTTCCCACCCCACCAAACCTCCACTCCTTCAGAGATGCTGAGAGTCCAGAGATTTATACCACTACAAACCAAAATGCTTCCCACTCTGATGTGCCCATTTGTATATGCTACCATGGAAACACAACAGATCAATCACAAACAGTCTCAATGATGCAATGACGAAGCCATATACTCAATGAAATATTCCCCCCCCCCCCAGAAAAAAAAAGAAAAAAGGAGGAAATTATGTTGATCCTCTTAAAAAACAAAGAAGACGACTTTTGTCATCTCAAAGAGCAAATTGTGCATCTTTCAACTCCCAATCGACCACACCACAAAAAAAGAACAAAAAAATAACCAGTGCACATTGTTTGCAAAAAAAGTAATTATTATCAATTTCACTGATTGGAAGAATGATTATGACTTTACCCTCAAATTATTCGCTATCTTAATGATCTCCTTTCATAAAAGTTAGCATGTTATAACTTTTCAAGGGTGGTTTTGATCGATAGGTTTATGTTTCTTGGTTGTCCGCCTTATTATCCCATCTCATCTTGACTCATTACTTTGCTTACATCGTGATTTGTGTAGAATATCCCGAGAGGAATTCTTGCAAGTTTTAATATCATACTGCTCTATAATAAAATATTGATTGACACACACTACCTACATATGTACAAATTAAGTTGGCAATAGTCAGAACGAATGGTAGATTTGAATGACGTTCACGGTGAAAAGCCAAAATGGATACAATTCATACCTCACAGAAATCCGCACATTTCTGCAAACTAGTCACCTGCTAAAAGCATTCCACATAATTTATTAACAACCCCTCAGTCAATGCCCAACAGGATGCCCTCTTGAAAGGTGCATAGGCTTTAACTGTGTATTAGATGTTAACAGAATGTTAATAGATTAAAATGTTTCATAACATATACAATTTCTTTGAAAGGTTCGTAATCCCTAAAATGTGTCCATTGCTTTCACATCATTGCCTCCAAAGACTGGTGAAACAAAATCAACATGAAACGACATTTACACTGAAAGACTAAAAATGGAAATATTTAGTGTGATTTCCTCATGGAAATCATAATGGAAAGGGATGTGGGTCTGCTGATTCCAGTTGCTAATTATCTACTGGTAAGCAGTAGATAGTTATGACTTCTGAGGGATGCTAAAGTAATACCACACCCATGCCTTTGAACAGACCTGAAGTTTTGCAAATCATTGCCATTAAACATTACAAAATAATTTTAAAAAAAATGAAAATACAAACGAATGAACGAAACTCAAAAAGACAAGTTTACTGAAAGACTAGACATTAGGTATGAGAGAAAGCATATGAAGCAAAAAACAATAAAATTTTAACCTAATTAAGGTGGGAATGTTCGAATTGTTTGAATTGGGCCATCTTCGCTTTCTGTGCAATTTCTCTGCTTTTGTTTTTTTTTTCAGTGAATCCCTGACATTTTATTTATCAATATATACATAAAAAACTTCCTGAAGAGATATCATACAAGTATTTCAATGTCTTCTAAAGCATTTACTAGAAACACTGTGCACAAGTAAAAAACAAGTAACTTTCTTTCTTAAAAAATAGACTAAAATCTGAACAGTTATGATATAAACAATTTCAAATGACCGTGCTTTGGAATATTAACTAGATAAAAAACAACTCTTTGGTTAACATATAAAGAAATTACAGAGAGGTAAATATTTTTCCTCACATTTTGTTTGTTTGCATTTGAAAGGTACATGGCCTAAATTTACGAGATATCATTGTAACCAAAAAAGAGAAACTTGCCCCCAATACAAGGTTTATTTTGACTGTAAGATGTGTGGGAAAGCCTTGCTTATTGTCGGTAAGTTTTGCAAAAAAATTTGAGAAATAAAAATCACCTTGCATAAGATAAAGGGATGCAGATGTGGTCATTGCTGTCCAAACTACATTATTTGGAGCAAAAGAAAGATTTAGCATCAACCTTTTTGCTCGAAATTGTGAATTAAATTCTTGATATCGTTTACTTACAGGAATATGAAATTGGTAAACAAATCTAAAGAGCGATTACAAATGTCATTATCAGTGTTTTGGAGTGAAAGCCTAGATAACAAAATACTTTTACGTCTTTCAATATCCGTTGACAATTTTTGGAAAAGAAGGAAGATATGTCTTCTCATCCATATTTTACATTTCTTCATTTTTAGATCAAATGAGCAGACAAAAGAAAGAAAGATCGGGCATAACCGAACGATCGAGGAAAAGAAGATTAAGAAAGCCAAATAACTTGGGAGGAATAAGAATATTTGTAATAATGATATCTGCCCCTAATGATTTTCATTTCATTCTCACTTTACGAGATAGCAAAAGTATTTATGAAGAATCAAAGGTTATGCAATAATCTAAGTCATGACAGAAAGATGATGATATTGGGCCATCAATGATTAATCCTGGAACACTTGCTGCACTAACATCCTAAAAATTCTCTGCTTTCTATTTTTTGAGCTTCCTCACGTAAGTTAACAGGTAATGATAATTTGGCAAGAGAGTATTTCTGCAAACTTTGAAGACTTTTTAGAATACCAAGATTGAGGAAACAACACAGGCCATATTAAAAAATATTCTCAAGCATTTCTTACATGAGTGTAGTAACAAATCTTAATTACATAATGGTAAAATTTTGATGCACTGTCATGCTAGGAATCATCATCAAAACCATGAATATTGTCAAATTTGTATCAGCAATGAACAACTTCATTGACAATGAACAATGGACATCTTCAACAATGCAAGAATTGTACCAACAATGTAAGAGTTCCTTCAACAATGTAAGATTGGTAAAAAAATTGCAAGATTTGTATCAATAAATATAAGGCTTTAAATGAAAGGTTTCAAGGTGCTAACGATAAATTGGAATGACTGTTGAATCCAACTAAGCATGGTTTTGTGTTAAACAAATACAAAAACTTCTTTCTTCTCCAGAGTATAAATATCTTTGTGTGCTTTTAAGATATTATTCATTTTTGAATCTGATGAAGAAAAAAAGAGCCAACATTAATTATTAACTTTCAGGCAACCTGACAAAGAAAGACTGAGTGCCCTCAAAGTACTTCTTAAATGCAGTCTCAAAGGAACACTGTGTTTCTCATTCTCTCCTCTTCATCATCCTCATCTTCATCTTCACCATCCTCCTCTTCATCCTCAGATTCTCGGTCGCTTTCAAACCTCTGGTCGGCGCTCCCAATGGGCTCAGGCCTCTCTTGCTGTTGAATCTCGGGTAGGGCACTGGGTCTCAGAGAATTCTCTGGGGAGTTATCCTCATCCTGATTAAGAGGTTTCAGTTTTCCTTTCTTAAATATTTTAGCCAGACTTGATCTCCTGTAGGATAAAATCCAGACGGAATCAATGGGGGTGATTTGCAACATAATCTTGAAGAAGATCTCCAAGAACACTTCACGCCCTGGATAAGTACCGGCATTGCATAATTCTTTAACAATCTTTATTTTTTGTTGGTAATGATTTTTTAGGTCATGACTTTATAAATCTGCAAAAAAAGGTTTTCAAAAATTTACAAGGAGGGAAAACTGAGCCTACAGGCTGAGAGAAAATGTCACAATACAGACCAGTTTTTACCAGGGAGAAATTCTAAAAGTGTTCATGAGACATTATGAACTGAAGAAACATTTTTCATGAGGACTGAGAGAGGTTGCATCTGGAATTGTCACTTCCTTTATGTCAAAGGTGTTTAGGATTGATTTGCATGAGACTGGGCTGAAAGAGAAAGAATACAAAAAGGTTGACAAACCTTTTATCTTTACTGCCATCATTGTCTGATTTGTCGTCTCTGGATGCCATCAGCGCTTTCTTCACTTTTTCTTCCAGAGTGTCGCCCTCGCCATCGGTCCGCTTCCCCTTCTTGAACCCAAAGAGTCTAAAATAAATAAGACGACGAACCTAAATTTTGTCTGAGAAATATGAATCCCAATGACACCAGTTTAATGCAACATCTTTCTTTTTAAAATCTCTTGAGTTTTTTCATAATGTGACAGAGGTAGATCCAGAGAGATGCATGGGACTGCATGCTCCCTGTTCTCCAACAAACCAAAACAGATGTTCAGCCCACTCTGTAAGTAGTCAAAGATTCACTGGCAACAAACACATCTACATTTCTCCCTGTCATAATGAAGATCTATAAAACCAGAATGTTGGACAAAACATGTCAACAAATGCCTCTTACAGATTTCTTCAGAAATTGTGCAACCATTCATTTAAAGTTTATCTTCCGAGTCAAACTGACAAATTGCTCTCATTTCCTATTCTGAGTTCTGGAACAAAAGGCCCATATATCCCGTACATTAGAAGTGTGTGTGTTTCTGTAGGGGGCCATTCCATGTCATGGTGTCGTTACGGCACTTGCCCCCACAAAGCTAGATGTGATATTATCTGTCTACGGCATACATCGTATGATTGTTACCCAGAGCTATGAATGTTACGTAAGAGTGTTGTGACAGGTTCGTTTAGTCGTAATCTTTTCTTTTGTTCTGTTATCCGATGACATTTCGCTATTGCGTGTCACTTACAATTTAATAGGGTTCTTTTTACTATCAGGTGAACTGTCATCAGAATCTCCACTCTTACGGGCCTCTTCATCAAATATCTCGTTCAACCTGGCGGAGATTTTCTCCTCTCCCTCCGTTGGGAAAAGAACCAGCAGGACGTTCCTCATCTCACTTTCCGAGTATTCGCCAAACTTAGCCAGCGCTGCAAGTAACTCCACCTCCTGCAGTGAAAGGATGTCATGCAGGTGAACAGTTAACAAGATGTGAGAATCTAATTTCTTGCAGTGATTCAATTGTGAGATGTGTTTAGTTTGCAATTGGAAAGTCAGTGGCCAAAAGCAGAGAAAAAACAATAAAATCATGTAGAGATGGAAGCAGTTCTAACAATTCTCATCTTCAGATCTATCGCTTCGATAAGAGGGAACGAAACTTGTACATATTTATTGTAAAAGTCCGTCCTGAAAAATGTTTGTGATGTTGATACATGAGGTCTGCTTGGTTTCCCCCTATGCTATACACTTTGGAAATTCAAAGAAGAGTGCTGCGATTTTTGCCCCAGTTGATCAGAAACAGACTTGAGTATGTCAAATAATGACGTCACATGTGCTAAATAGCAGAATCTTCAACGCATTTCTTTTCTATCTTTACCTATAATTTTCATAACTGCTCATACTTCTTTACCCATTTTGGGTTGAATTACTGAGGTGCAGTAGTAATATATACTTAAAATTAAACCTATGCAAAACTATTTGAAAATAGATTATAAAAACAAACGCTTTTCAATTGCAAATGTTCAGGTTATGACATCACAATCATCAGAATCCTGGTTGATTTTTTTTTAATGAACTTTCAAATTGCAATATCTTGAAAACCAAACAGCATATATGTAGATGAAATTAAGTGATGCTCTTCACCGTATGTTATTCTCTCACTGAACAGTAACATTTCATTGTCAAAATGTTATGACTTTCATTTTCCTTTCATAATCTTTGCGTGCCAGGCACTGTACTGAGACAGAGAGTTGAATCAATATACACAGTCACTTCTGGAAATCTATTGGGTGAGCCAACAGCCACTTCACATTAAATGTAACCTTTATCCGACTTAGAAATAATGAAATATTAACAAGCTTTGAATGCCACGTAGTGTTGCAAACAAAAGATTGCACAACTGCTGTAATTTTCAAGGACTTTCACTTTTTCTTTTTTTTTGTTCAAGAACTTTTTTGGAAAATATCTAAATTTGAGGGAATTTCCAGTACTTTCAAGGACTGCAAATTTTTCTTCAAGGATTTCAAGTACCTCTGGGAATCCTCTAATAAGGTTCAAGATTACATTACCTGCTTGTGCATCTGCTGTAATCTCTGCACATCAAACTGTCGCCTCACTTCTTCGAGAGTCTGGGTTATTTCGACCTCCATCTTGTTCCTTCAAATGCAAGGCAAGACATTCATTGAAACAGCAACCAAGATAAGTAAAATAAAGAGACGTTTTGATAGTACCAAAAAATCACGTGAGAACTGAATGGGACACAAAAACACTAACACTGATAAAACTATTGGCATACACACCTGAATTGTTCCTTTTGTTTCATGTGTTTGTGCGTCATAGCGACTCTCCTCAGTCTCACCACTGTGCTGTTGGCAAAATTTTCAGCCAGCAGTCTCAGATCTTGCTCTTGTTTCATCTCCAGAGACTTCTCCCTCTCCAGCATCTTCTCTCGCAATCTCTCCTTCAGGGCCTGTTCCTGCTTCTCTCTCTGGGCATTTAACTTCTTCTCCAAGTTTTGAAGACTCTGATGAAGGAGACGTTGTAAAAAAAAAAAAAAAGGGGGGTCATGACGGATTTTGTTGAAGTTTTGAAGAAAAACATCAGACAGACGAAAGTGTAAATGGGGTGCAAATCTCAGAAAAGAGGTAATTTCTATCAGTGTGGAAAAAGGAAGAAAAACCAAGACAAAGGTCTATATTGAATGTATGCTGCAGTATGGAGAAACTTAGTTTGTTGAAGTTTTGTATTCACTGATATTAGAGAGAACTGAGGAAGGAAGGTTCATGTGGATATCTCTGCTACTACCTAAACCTCCAATTGGTAGTCAAAAAAATAAGTGGCTGAAATTTTTTGCTTGAATTTACAGCCGAATGTCCTTTGAAGGATTGCTTCCTTCTGTTTGGCAGGAACCATGAATAAGTGACAGAAAATGGGAGATAAAAGCTTGATATCATGAGCATTAAGTTTATATGCAACTGGAGTGCTGTAACAAATGCTTGGATTCATCTGCTTTGAAATGCAAAAATGAATCAAAAGCAGAAAAAAAGACCTCTCACTTTTTGATGAGCCTCAATGACTTTTGTTGCCTGCGAGTTCTTAATAACCCCTTTCTCTGTCATCTCTTCAAACATGTTCATTTTCAGTTGTAGCAATGCCTTCTGTTGTTCTTCAATTGTGGCCATCTAAAACAAAAGGAAACAAAACAGAATCTAAATTAAATATCAGATTGCCCTGTAACAGGATTTATCTCTCATGATATTCTCTTGCAACAGGTATGACTACTCCAGTGAGTCGAAGCAGCAATTTATGAGGACGGTGGAATAATTTTCATTCACATTTCCTGTTATAATATTTTGCTGTTCTTTTTCATATAAATTTTCAATTCTTTCTTGTGTTGGTGACAAAACAACAGCAGTACAAAAAGATGACAGCAGGCTGGGTCAAGAGTGGGTCAGGCTTTAATGGAGATGAATGCTATTACTCATAGTAAAAAATGGTAGCTTGATCATGGAGTAAGTTGACTCAAATTTTCAAATCATTCTTGACCCAGGGAGTGAGAGGAAAGTGAACTTTTTGTGGCAGGCACTCAGCCAAACTGTTTTCATTTACAAGTTCAGCATTCATCGACATATCCACGATGTGCACCCGTGCACACAAGGTTCTCAAGTTAATACCATCCAAGAAATAGCAACTGATAGTCAATAAGCAACTTAGTTTCCCAAAAGAGAAGGTGAAAACATGTCTAAGGGAAGGGGGTCCAGAAAACTCTAGTAATGAAGACCAAAAAAAAAGGGTTGCAGAACCATGGTGGTTTGTTTAGGACACAGCTACCAATTAGCCTCCTCAGAGGAGACTTGCTCAAAAGTGGTGAATGCAAAGCACATGTAGAAAAATAACACATTACTAATTTGCATACCAAAGCTCAAATAACTGGACTCATTTTGCATACAAAAATACATTAAAATACAAATATAACTACAAAAGAATTGCTTGACAGAGAGACTTTTGACTCAATTCACACCACTGCATTTGGCTTGACAATACATACCATCAAGAGATATTCTCATCATAAGTACCCAGGATAAATTGTTGCTTACCTCCCTCGCTTTGTTCAATTGGAGTTCAGCCATCATCCTACCAAGCCGTTCCTCTTGTCGCTGTAAGGCCACTGCCCTCTCTTGCAGTAACTCCACACGGACCTATGTTTAAAACAAAGGCAAACAATCTAATAAATGCAATCTCAAATGAGATAGATCTTCCACTACCCCACTGGCATTGAGAATAAAATAAAAAATCCAGGATGTATCTTCATTTTTAAATTAAATATTAACCACCACTAGCCAGACTGTCAGTCTGTGCACTTTTTCTTAGAAACAGAATGTAATGATCAAAATGCAAAACAAAACGAAGAAGCAAAACTGACAGAAGATTACAACATCCAAAACTGACTTTATCCTCAAAGAAATTTCATTTTCCATGAAGATTCATGACTCAGGGTCAGGTATTCCTGCATGATACAACATAATATGATAGGCAAACATACTATCAGGTTTAAGGTTTGCATTCTTGAGAAAACTAAGAAAGTACATGATATCATGTGGGAATTAGCTGGGGGTTTGAAAGATAGTAAATGAACTGACCTTTAAATATAAATGAATTATTAATAAATTAATACTCACAGCCTCTAGGTCATCTTCAAGGTCATCAGATACTGTACTCATAAGATTCAGTTTCTCCTCTGCTTGTTTCTTGATCAGTTCTGCCATGTTCTTCTCTTCTGATTCATCCTCGCTGGCTCCGCTGTCTCTATCCAACTGACGACTTCTCAGCTGCCTCTGCGGATGAGAGAAAAGTTGCAAAGATTCGAGAGAAAGGCGGCACCTTTGACACCCTTTCAAAAGACTGGAATCCACACCGTAACAATGTGGGAAATATCTTTATGCCACAAGGTTTAAAACAACAGCACTTCTGCTTGTCCTCATTTCTCTCAGTAAAACATGCTCTTTATATAATATATTCTTGAGATAGATATATCCTTCATAGCAGAATTCGAAGAGGAAAAAATAATCTCGTGAAAACATTTTGGCTGGGTCAACTTTGTTGCAAGTGGCAATCAAGCACATGAACTGTTTTCTTATTTCCTCTGTGATATTTGAGAAACAGATCAACAAAGGGAAAGTGACTTTTTTGTCATCCTGTCACATATTGCTCATTCATATTTTGTAACTGTTGCTTAGCGACTATATTTGTGCAAGACCATTTACAGCTTGAATTCTACATTCTGTCTGGAAAAGTGCAATTATTTTGAATTTTTCTTAACACAGGTATGAAGAACAAGTATGTTTTGCATCGTTTAGCCTATCCTAACCTACCCTCGTTTCTGCCTGGTGTTTCTTCTCAAGCTTATCCATCTGCCTAGCTTTCATCTTTGCTAGCTTTTCTTCCAGTAGCCGTTGCTGTCTCAGCTTGCTCAGGGCGAGGCTGTTTTCGGAGGCGATCAGGTTCTTCTCATACTCTTCCATAATCTTCCTCCTCTCTTCCTCTGAGATGGCTACCTGGGTTGCTAAAAGTTTACTGAAATAGGAAATATGAATGAAACAAAATTTGCATATGAAAGACTGAGATTGGTGATGTTGAAGTCAAATTAAGGAAGAAAAAGCATGTGAACAACAACAAGATGCACCGGTGCAGGCAGGTAGAGAAAGCTGAAATCAGATGTTGTGATTTTACATCACTCTTTAGAATCTCAATAATGTCAAGATGGAATTGTTCCTCTCAAAACTTCGACGAATCACGTCAAGGTACACTTTAAATGAAATAGACCACTTTGCATTGACATCATATAGCAACAAGCAAGGGTGCCCTCCTCAAGGCAAGCAAACTAGCAGCCTATTTTGCTATGCAACGACTCGTGTAGTTGGAACGCCGGAGACGCTGCATGTGCACATTCATGTACACGGCATGGCTCTGGTGTTGAATGTGTGAAGCTAGAGACTCAATTAAGGTATGTGCACAACGGTATGCTTAGTGACTTATAAAACCCAGTGATTTCTCTAGGACTCCAGGAATCTCCATGCCTTTCATTGAACTGTCCGAGAAGTGTGCTTCCCTGTGTCACTGTGACATCATATACAAAGGGTCTACAAGAGCCCTAGATTCTGTCTTTACTACAGGGTAAATTCACGACACATGGAGACTTTTGACATTATTTCTTGTTTCTTTTTATCTCCCGCTGAGTCTCGCCTCACAATTTATAAGTGTATGAAGAATATCTTTAACATTTGACCTTACTTGACCATGTTTTCTTCATAATGTCTTATTTGTTCCTGTTCTTCCTTCTCCTGTTGCCTGCGATTTGACAAATCTTTCTTGAGTCTTGCGAGGCGATTCTGCTCGGAGAAGAAGATATAACGGGTTGAAGGAAATATCGAGTACGCAGCACTGGTTGCAGGTGGAGATGAATCAATAGTTAGAGTCTACATGATTTCAGGCAACTTTAAATTATAAAAAAAGAAATGTATGACACTAGATGTGCACATTGTCAATAACTGTGCTTCATATACAAGTTTACAACTGCCATTGCTCTGTCATTCTCCGATTGATCTGCTGGCATGTTTTGCAAACTCTACATCCAAGAAATAAGAAACGAAAGCAGCCAGGAGATCTACACAAAGTTACGAGTTGCACATTGACCTGTAAAAAGACAAACATTGCAAAGAGTCTTTGATTAAAATTCATATTTGGTTAACCTTTATGTTCTTTTCCTGTTTGGTTCTCGCTTCTTCCCTATCCTCATCAAGTTGCTCTAGCGTTCTGGCATGCTGCTCCAATATTTCATTTTTCATGCTCTCAGTCAAACCTTGAAGTCACAAAGAACATAAAATTTTTAAGTCTATTAATAAAATTGGAAAATGCTGACTCTTTTGCCATCTTATGAGCTGGTACAAAAACATGAAACCAAATTAACATGAACTGCACCTTTTGTTGGCACAAAAGCAAAACAAAAAAATCGAGTGACATTCCTCGAATGAGGCAAGCTCTGTGGATGCATGCTGAATGTCAAAAGTTTCCACTGCAGTAAGTGTGTAAATAGTTGGTAACAGTCCTCACTTTATTTGTGCTTTCGCTGAATGTGCTGGTACAGAATGAATCAGCCAGCTAGAACGTTTGGGATGACAATTCTTGCATTGAACAATGTAACTGTAGACTTTCAATATGCAATGAAAGAAATATTCTTGGTTCTAAAAATCAAGATCATATATGTATTCACAGAAATAATGAAATATAAGAAGCAACAGCTTATTCAATAACTGTTATTTATGTATGTTGATAAAACTGACTTTTCCAGGATGTGATGATCGTAGGGAGGAAATGCAAAGCAGATGTTATGGTAAAGTTTAACAAAGAGATGCAAAAGAGTTAATCTTTTCTGGAGAATTCTTTCATGCCAAATTTATTTTGTCCCTATTTATTGCCAGTGAAAACTGGCCCTAGTGAGAAATATTTCCGCTGATGTTTTAAAAAGTTAAGGCTATGGCAAGAATTTGGGAAAAAGGTGGAAAGGGATCATCAGAGGGAACCCACTGAAGATACTAACCCAGAAATATGGTTTACAAAATCTACATAAAACAGAACATTAACTGTCAGTGATTACTACAAAGAAGTATAACAGTCTCATTAAAGGCTACCTTTATTTTTCATCAGCTGCGCCCAGGTGTCCTGTTTTAGTTTATCAATCTCCTTCTTGGTATTTTCGACCAATTCGGATTCCATTTTGCCAAGTTCTGCAGTGGCTTCTTCATCCAGTTCATTGCTGAGCCGTTCCAATTCGGTTCGATTGCTGGACAGCAGAGTGAGCTTAGAATCAATGTAGACATGTGGATCTGTCAGAGGGTAACAACAACAGACAAAAAGAGCACAATTAATTCAGTTTTCTTGTCTCTTATCAAATTCCACTGTGATTTGAAAGGCCATCACCATTACCTTACAAGGCTTGACTGCTTTTGCAATGACACACCAGACCAGTATTAAAAATACCTGGTACTGCATCACAAAACGGGACACACTTTCTTGCACTTACTGTGCACTTCTCCAAATGCATAGCAATGCATGCAATGCACCAAATTTTTTTGCACAATTACAAAATCATGCAGTAGAACAAAGCAAAAACACACACCACATGCCTTTGTCAGAAAAGTACAATTTTCTTCAGCAATCAATTCTTGGAGAAAAAAAAATGGAAACCACAAGCTATGAAACCAATCATATTTTCCATGCAATCAATCACACACATTGAGAGCTTTAAGATCTAAGCATTGACAGTTGAAAGATAATATGAGTTTCATTTTAAGGCAAAACTGACATACCAATACAAAAGTTGCTACGCAGATTCGTTCGTGTCGGCGGCAAAAAAAAATGTTTCACTAGTGCCAATGCTGTACTAGACCTCGTGCTGTGTATGCAGATATGCACTGCAGGTGTAACTGTGACTTTGAATTAACGTTGACCTGGACTACAAAGCAAAGATTCTTAGGCTTCTTATAGTTATTGCTATGGCAACATCTGCTACAAAGAAACTTCATGGACCTAATGTAGTGCTTGTGATCCATCACAGGCTTAAAATAACAGAAACAACACACCTTTGTATGTTTCCTGCTGGTTGCAATTTTTCACTCTGCATTAGTTTCTGTTCCAAAGAGTTAAATGTTTCATTGGAAAGCAATAAAAAGGCATGTAACTAGCTTCGAAATTATAAGATTAGATGATAGGAAAAATTTAACACTTAACAGAACTGATTTTTATCATTAACCATTACCTGCCCCCCCCCCAAAAAAAAATGTTATTTCTCCTGTAAAAGATCCAGTAAAACAATAAGACATTTTAGAAAGAGTTTGGATTGGAGAAAAATAAAGAATATGAGGTTGATTCCTTGTAACAATGAAAACATTTCATACCTCGTTCATTTTGTCTGAGTTTAGCTTGTTCCTCCTTTTCAAAGTTTGCAAAGGCCTCTGCATGTTCCTTTTCCTGTAAACAAAACAGAAAACGAAAATGCACAAAAAGTTGAAGAGGGCAAGGAAAGATTACTTCTGTCTTAAAACGGACAAATTTCCTCCCATATTCAACTTTTTAATTCTTATTTTTAAATCCTGGAAGCTGTAAGAGAGCTTGACAATCTCAGTGACAGTAAAAAAAAACATTTGCAGTTGGCACGACAGTTTGATGTAGGGCTTAAAAACTGATCTAGAGCCAAATTTTGTAAAAAGCATACAGCCAAAAAGTCACACAGTGACTAAAAATACTAGTTGTCTCTCAAACAGTAACATGTGTTTGAAACATCTAACTATTTATGTTTACTACGGCTACAACACATTTCTTCACATAAACTTGGATCTTACAGCAAAATGGTCACATTTCCCTCTACCTCAACCACCTTCCTTGATAGAAAATGATTTTTAAGCTTCTATCTGATTCATTTTTGCGATCATCACATCATCTCCCTTCTCCTCACAGTGATTTCATCTGATGTCGCATACCTTAGCAGCGAGTTTTTCCTTCTTGAGCTGTGTCAGTCGTTTGTGCAATGCAGCATGCTGGTAAGCTCTGTTAATCTCGTATTTCTCCTTCACCGCCTGCACGTCCTTTCGCAGTTTGTCCAGATACTGTTGACTCTCCTCCTCCGTGAGTTTGTCTGATTTCTCAAGTTCCATGACGGCATCCAGGGTCTGTGTTGCCATGGTGTTTAGCAGCTTCTTGTTCCACTCTTCTTCTTGATTCTAGTTAAAATCGAATCCATGAAATCTAATAATTTGAGTACATCCAAATATTCAAATGACTTAGAGTAATATTTTCTCCTTCACAAATGAAATTTCAAAATTCTAAATATCGAGATATTTGTCCTGAGACCAGATAGCTAATGTTCTGCTAACGGTGGCTCTGAATGATACCTGAGTAAAAAAATTAAGTATTGCATGACTAAAACATATACAAATTACAAACCCTCCACCATTTTTGGTTTAACTCTCTTCACATGAATGTTCTTAACCTCTAGCATGGAATTAGTCTGACCACCAGCCACAAGCACCTTAAACACTAAAGCTCTTATTTAGACTGCAAGCATGGAAAAAAAACCAAGGAAGTTTACAAGGAAACACACGGGATCTGAGCCTTCCTAAATCTCTGAATTATTCCAAAGTTCTGAAACTACAGGGCTGAAATCAAGGACAAAATAGTCTTACTTCCAACCAGCTAACGCCATGACAGCATTATGAATGAACCTCTTGCATAAATCGCTAATACATACATTTTAATTGTAATTTGTAGCTCAAGTCACTTCTTCCGCAAGGCCCATAAAACATTTTTGTGCTGTAAAACTCATCTTTTTCTCAGTTTGTTTAGTTCACTGTACCTTCTGCTCTGTGAGATTTTTCTTCTTTTCTGTCACTTCTTCCAATGTCACCCTCCTTCTGGCAACTTCATCGTCCATGAAGGTATCCAGTGATATGTTCATGTCATGGTACTCCGAGAGTATCATCCTCGCCCTGTCATCGTCGAGCTCCCCTTCTATTATCACCTCGTCCAACGCCGACTGTTGGATCCTCTTTATGGCTATTCTTTTCTTTATATCATACTCCTGTCAAAGTTTAAAAGGTTAAGATAGTTCGGCCTTCTTTCAGAATTAAAAACTTGACATGGTGTGCGATGTCTCTAAAAGTGAATCCATGACCAGAATATAAGAGCTTGGTTACACTATTGCATGGCATACATCAGACTAATTACATGATTTGATAACTTGTCAGTTTTTCAGTCTGAACTTAAAGATAAACAGAGTAGGTGCATCGTACAAATATTATGGCAGGGAATGTTACACGACAGAGCAATCAACCTTCCACGGTTGTAAAATGGGCCCCACCTCCACAAAATTACTTAACCTTCCCTGCAACGTTGGTATGTGCTGTTTTTCATTGAACACACCTTAACGCCTTCAAGTAGTAACAGATTTGTCTTTTCTAAGACCCAAGGTCTCTATACTTATGGGTCTTTCTTCACTCTGATGATTGGCTCAAAACAACATGAATACTTAAATGTTAGGAAAAGGAGTATTAACTGCTACTGAGGGTAACTAATTACATTCGCATTCATGACTTTTTAATAGCGTACAATCTGTATGCAGATTCATTCAGAATACAAGCGATAGTTTGATAAAACTGGTATTACACATTCAGTCAGAGCTGGTGCATAAGTAACACACATCCATTGTGAGGGCCACAAATTACCTAGAAAATATCCTATGCCTTTGAGCTTCTTTTCAGTGAAAGCAGTGTGGGAGCACCATGTCCACAAATGGTAGTATAACTTAAATGACAGCAGTTAGCATGTTTTCAGCTGTACAGTGACTCATAGTGAGACTTACAGTACTATGGGAGACCATTAGGGGCAACCTTATACTTTTTCTTTTTTCATTTCTGTGACTTTTTTCTCGATTCCGTGATTATTATTTTCCTTTCTATGAGTTTGACTTTCCTTTATAAAAGTTAATGTTTTTCTTTCATTCAACTTTTTTTTATTTCAGTTTCGGTTTACTTTAGTTTCTGTGAATTTTTTTTTTCATTTCTGCGAGTTCACTTTTCATTTATGCGACTCATTTTCGTTTCTGTAAGTTCAGCTTTTTTTTCTGCGACTATTTCCTGTTTCTGCAGCTTTTTGTTTTCTTGGAATGGATGTGGTTCTTACGAGAGTGTAGAAGAGACACGCAAAAGATAAAGACAAAAAACCTTTATGATTCTTCAAGAAATAAAATTTGAGAAATTGTCACTATGGTTAGTTAGAGCATCTTGCTACAATGGAAAAAAATCACAGGTTTCCTTTCTCCAGGACAAAAAAACTCATTAAAATTGGAAAATTCAGGCAATTGTAATTTCACACAAGAAACTTGTTATTTTGACAAACATGAACTTGCCAAAATGACAATTTTCCAAACTGTTGTCATTTTCACAAGATGGTCGATCTCGATAAAATGTCAGTGTTCTTAATTTTGACATTTCATGACATGACAAGTTCATAGATCAAAATGTCAATTTTTATAGATTCTGTACTGTTTGCAAAGGTGCTCAACAATGTCAAAATGACTGATTTCAGACAGTTGTCCTTTTAACAAGATAATTAAGCAGTCACAATGCTTAGTTTACAATAACTGCCATTTTGCTACGATTTTTTTTATTTTGGTCTTTATATGCTTTCTTTAGAACCATAGGTTTTCCAAACACAAACAAAAAAATTTGCAGGATGAAAACTAAACTTAAATGACCTTCTGATGAATGATGAACCTAAAAAAACAAAATGGAAAAAAAATGCAGAAACAAACTAAACTCACAGTCTAAAAAAAAAATTGCTGAAATGAAAATTCAAATTGCAGAAAATGACAAAAAGTTGAAAAAATGAAAATTAAACTTCCAGAAACCATTTTATTTTTTATCTTGGCAATAGTAGCCTCCCATAACAGACTATGACAGTCTAACATTCAAAGAGTCTGGGGAGACTTCACAAATACAAAGAGGAAGCTTCCCGGTAGGACGAAGAGGCATGAAATTATTTTCAGAAACTTTGCTGAAGGATGAAGACAAAAACCGTACCTTTCGTAGATTCTCTGCCTCTTCTCCTTGGGTCAGCTGTAACAGATAGGTCGCCTCGGCGATCTCCGCCTCTCTCTGCTGATCTAGAGTATCAAGGAGAGACTTCATCAGCTTGCTGTCCAGATGTTTCATCTCTTCCTTCTTTCGCTGCCAGATGACGTCGTGTTTCTTCTTCAGCTGGTAATGTTTTGCCTTTTTTTTTGAAGAACAAAATAGGAAGGCTTTGATATTTAATTTATGCTGCGAGTGAATGATATTCGGCAAATTTCTTCTTCATAAGTCGATTTTACTCAGCACTCAATTGCCTTGTGCTTGAAAACACTTGACACTAGCTTTTCACTCCCACTAATTTGTCAGCGCACCTAATCAGAGTCAGACAACCAGAAACAAAAACCCCCCCCAAAAAAAGTGGAAATGATGCCTGTGAAGTACTGTCAAAGATTCACACAGGAACTTGACACATTTTTGTTAAAATTGGGTCAATATCCATTACCACTGCCATTACATATTTTACATATTTAGCAAGGAGCTAGGACTTCCTCTAAATTAATGTGAGAAAAGCATGCAAAATTGTCAAACCTTCTCTCATGTATCTACCCCCCTAATAAAGTAAAAATAAATTATCAAGAGTACACTTATTGTCAGAAATTTGGCCAGGACCTTATTGCTTTGGAACACGGGAGAAATGGGTTAAGGGGTGGGTGGCAGGTGCCCCCCCCCACTGTTTTGTAAACATGCCTTCACAGATTTCTAGAAGGAAAAAGTTACGTTTCATTTCACTAATACACAAGCACAATGATTTCCTAATGTTTTTCTTTCAAGTGCCAGTCATAAAGCATAAAGGGGTCTGAATTACTAACGGGACCATCCCTCCCTAATGGATCCAATATCAAATGGAAATTTAAAAAAAGGTAGCAACCCCCACCCATCCATCGAAGCATCTTTGCTACATCACAAAATACACCTCTACCTGCAATGCGTGTCCATGCATAACTTTGAGTTGGTGCATATCATGTCTGTAACTATCGTTAAGCCCCTTCAGGGCATCCTTCGTCTGGCGGTTGCATTTCTTGAAGACCTTCTGGAGGAGTTCCCTGGACAATGTCATTGTGCTGCCAAACTTCTCCATCAGCAATTGAAATGATTCCATCATTGCGTTAATTCTGAGGGCTTCCAGCTCCATATCGAGGCTAATCGTAGTTACAATGCCAATGCTAAGAGGAAGTGGAAGTCGAGATTTATACCTCTGTTGTGACGACACCCACGAAACTCAGGCAATGTAGTCTTGAGGTTTAATATGGTAAATCATTACAAACCTGCTTAGCAGAATATGTATACATCTACCGTGACTGACAGGGGCCATTAATTGATGTGAAATGAATAAATTGTATTGCTATACTGAAATCAGTGATTTAGTCCTTACAGTTTTGAACAAATTGCAAATTACGAACTGAATGGATTTTTATGAATTCTATACCCTCCTGATATGAGGACGAAGAAAAAAAAAGGACGAAAGGCTCACACTGTATCGACACTGAAAAACAAAGAAATCGCCATCATAGGTACTGCAAGTTTTCCACAAGAGAGGGCATGCCACTGAATTAAGTACAGAATGCGATGGTCACTATTATAAGTTTTTAAGCTGGTCATGCTTATACAACTAAAGTGATGATCGATCCTGCTATGAAGCAGAATCTAACCAGTCAACTTCCTGCTGACTACAATGTTGACTTCCATGTTTTTCTGATATTTGGTGAGGTACTGCAAAATGTTGCAATCCTTCACATGCACATATAGTAATGTTCCCTGGTATCAACATTCCCTCGTCTAACACAGCGTTTCAAAAACTAAAAAAGCGTTTTAAAACTAAAAATTCTGAAAATACTCAAAGAGTTGAAACAGTTGCTTCAATGTATGTTAATGTGGGACCAATTTTACCAATTTCAGGAGAACAAACTTTGGGATTATTGTAAAATTTTGTAATTGATCATCTAGACATAGAGAATGTTCAAACTCACTTTCCCATTTCGTAGTGTTTCTTCTTTGGATCCTTCTGTGTGAGGAAGTAAACGACACTTTCATTCTTTGCAGCTTGCCTGTTGATAGAGAAGGACAAAAAATACAATTGGTATGTTGGCACACTGAAATCACCATAATTGGCCCTTTGCATACAGTTATTCCATTTATAAAGAAAGGCTGTCGCATGTGCATACAGTGTACGCTTACTTCTGTATTACTTGAAAGAAAACACCGCAACAAACTGCATGAATATGAAATGGTGCAATCTTGTCACCACAATTTGCCGATCCACAACTGATAACTTTGTAGAATAAATACAATTCAGTAACTGGAGATTTGAAAAAAGTGATGGAAAAGATGTTAGGCATTAAAGTGTAGTGTGATAGTGTAGGATGTCAGTAATGTGGTGGCAAAATAGTCAAAAGTTGCTGCTAATTGATGATACAGGAACACCAATGACGAAAATCTTATTTTTGACAAAGAAAATTTAACAGAATCACAGAGAAAGCTTAATTGTTGGCAGAGTCTCATGTAATGGGTCGAATACAAAAATCGCACTCACCTCAACCTCTCAAAACTTTCAAACTCCAAGTACCAACCGGAGTAGCTGAGAGAGTTGTTGGCGGCGCCGCCCCACCCGTCCCCCACGGACTGTACCGTGGCGGTGGCGCCTCGTCGTTTGTCCAAGAACCAGATGAGGATGCAGGCAAGGAAACCAAGGAGGAAAGCAACGATGAAGATCCAGATCAGGTGGAGATAATTTGGGACCAAAATTGGAGTATCGTAGGAGAAGTCCTTCGAGAGGCAGAAATCATCCGTCACGGGTCCATCTTCTGTGGGATTTGCCTGGCAAAACAGGAAAGGGGAATACTGTTTATGTCGTGTATCTGAATGAAGTTTGCAGCATGCATTACCCCACTCACTGGTAGAGTAGTTGGATCTGATTATATCTCAGATCTGTGGAAACACCAACCTTCCAAAATCTATGTATGTAATACGGTGAAATTAACAACTCGTTATGCAGCATTCGGACGTACCTGCCCACTGCGTATTAACATTCTCAATTTCGTCACCAGTCCATTTTTTCTTTTGGTTACAAGAATCAAGTCACATTTGAAATTTTTTCCTTCCTTTCAAGATAACAGCCGGTGTTTCAACATTCTAGATTCAATATTCTATCGACCTTCTTTCCACTAAGCAAGAAAACAAACATTGCTGGTAAACTTCTATTTTCTACTGAAATCAGTGGGGTGAAAAAAATGCACAAAAGTGAATTGGCTCAATGTTTCAATCATATTATGATCTTCACATTCAAAGTAAAGAGACAATATACTCCTAATGTTCATAAAAGTACCCCCCAAAACAAAAAAAAAACATATTTTGGCTAGCAGATTTTCTCTTCTGATCTTAGGCTGCTTTTTCACAGAGTCCTTTTCCAAGTCCATTTGGCAATTGCAAAGTTTTATAAATTTATCTTTCAAGAAGTTCCTGCAAGGAGTGACATTTCAAGCCTGTTGAGAGTTATGGCTTCTTTCAACGAAGAAAGCGACTCACGTCCGCACTCGATGGAACAACATTCCATGTCACCTCGCTCACAATAGTTAAGGAAGAGGCAGCATTTCCAATAAAATTGTCCTTGAAGTATCCAAGGTAAGAAACGACCATTTGCTCTCCCTCTGAAAGAAAGAAGAAGCGAGCTTCAAAATAATGAAAAAAAAACGAAACTATTGCACAGAGGTAGCTTGGGGATTACTTGACTCTCTAAATTCTGACATTTAAAACAATTTCAAGGAGTATATTCTTCATGTTTCAAAACAATAAAAACAAACTAAAGGAAAGAAAAAATAAAACTGCAAGCACTACTGCAAGAAAAATCACTCCAGATCATTGACAAGAAAGAACTATATCTTTTCTTAACAAAAATAATAATAGGCATTTGCACTTACTCTGCAAAACACTTTTTTCCCAAGACAGTTCACTTGTAGTAATGGTCAATCCTTCTTCCACGATAGACGGGACAAAATTTTCCCCATATTTTATGACAAATTGGTCTCTAGGTGTCGTGAAAAAGACATTGTACGCGACAGCGCCCTCTGTGACATTCTCATTTTCAACTGTAATGGTCACTCTGAAATTGTCCTGCTGCTCGACCTCTGAGGAATCTTCATCGGACAAGCCAAGCTGACAAGTGAAATACAAAGGCAAATTCAAAATACTATTCAAATGTACTTGGTGAAACAAACATTATCTACAAATCCTAAAATGATGTTGTAAAACAATAATTTCTTTAATTTTAAATAACAATCTGTATTCTAAATTGTGCTAAACAATCATTTTGTAAGCACATAAACAAAACATTAAGACCACTGACCCAATGCACAGTTTGAATCTCATTACACGGAACTTCACTCTACAAAGTGTAGTAGCATATTCTTGATATCTACAAACGGACCAAACAACAGAACTACATAGCTTTACACAATTTTGTTGATATACTTGACCTCACTAGAATGTTCCTTGTACATGTCATTCGGTTTATCTAGTTAACATTTTAAATACAGACCTACAGTATCGTGCATATCAATAGGTAACCTCAGGTGTTACATGTACAGTACATCTTACTGTGATCCATTTCACAGGCATCACTAAACATAGAACATCCCTTTTGGAGATGGGCTAATTTTCAACCTTATCTGAGCAGCTCCACTAAACGTGTAATGTGCCTCTGGCAGAACTTATTGTCTATCCCTCCACCAGCCTCACACCCACCACACACACATTAGCATGCTATGGTTTCTGCAAGGCTTCTACTTAAAAGAGGGTTTTCTGTGATTCATGTTGGGAATGAACATTGATGAGGTGAGACAATTAACTTTGGCAGACAGTGAGAAAAAAAAGTAAGAATGCATCTGATAGAGATGAAATGGGATGAATATTTTGTCATTCATCTGTTTTTCAGCCACCTCTGAAATGCAAATTACAAAAACTGATGAAAATGACAGTAATGTTCCTAAGATAGTTTAACAGTTCTAAGTATCTCTCACCACAGTGACGGTAGAAGATACAGAAATCTGAGGAAAGGTCACGATGAAACTTATTTCACCCAGGTCGATCGTTACTCCATTGATACTCAAGGTGGAATAGATGCTGAAATCATCGCCTGCATTAAATGGCTGACTCTCGTCCAGTTGAAATATGACCTAAAGCAAAAAAAAAAAAAAAAGGAAAAAATCTTTGAACTGATAGTTGTAGTTCTGAACAAACTTTCTAAAGTGAAATTGTTGTAAACAAAGAAGACTGTTATTGAACATGCTCAATACGAAGTTTGACCAAATTCAGGGTCGCTACAAGGTAGGCTTATCACTTTTTCATATGACATAATGTGGATACTTGAAAGAATCACAAATGCATAAAAGAATGAAAAACTGAACGGAACAGGAGTTGATTACGTTTAATAATTCCTTCATGAATGCTATTTCTTTCATACTTAAAAGTGAATTGCATTGCACAAGAGAATGGACTTTATTGATCGGAGGTATGTAATATACTAATACCAAATCATGGGCTACTTGTGAACTTATTCCTCTCTATTTAAAAAAAAAGACACACAAAAATTACCACAAATTCTAGGTCAGCTGGTGCAGATGCATTGTTAACGACGTCCCCTACAAACCAGGACAACATCACCGTTGCACCAACACTTCGCTTCGACACACCTTCCTCTGTCACCACGGTGATCCCCGTCGATCCGTTCGTCACAGAGAAGTCTGTGATGTTGTCAAATTCAGGACTGGAGATGACATCTCTAGTACTTGTGAGCAGTAGGCAATGAACAAAGGTAACTTCAAAGACGTTAGCAGCATCTGAGCTGAATACTGAGGAGAAAGTGAAGCAATGATTCCCTCTGAATGGCTCGCAGTCATTTCCGTTTTGCTTGCAGTCATTTTGCGTCATTTGCGTTAAATTCATTCTGCTTGAATTATGCCAACTGATATAACAAGAGGCAAGGCAACATCTGAATCTGGCATTTTCATCTTTGAGACAAAGAAAACTTTAATGATTACAATTAGCAACCTTTGCAGTAGTTATGGTTGAAAACTTCAGTTGCAGTGAACATCAGTTTTAAAGACCAACTGATATGCAATTACTGCAGGCATATAGAAAAAAGCTGCTCATCTCTTAATTGTGAAACCCTGAAGGAAAATCCATTGGAATTGTGATTTTATCTTTTACCATTTTAATAAATAAATTTTTTGGATAATGTCACTTCATGAAACAAAATTCAAAGCTCTGGGTAAAATTTAAAAGCCAAATTTAAAACTTAAATTGATAATAAATTCATTTGTGGTAATAAATAAAACTGTGTAATTTTACTTACACATTGTGATGGTAGTGTTTGTCATTTCCCAATTTCCTGGCATTGATACTGAGACAGAGCTCCTCTGATCTTGGCTGGGTGTTATTGAGCCAACCCCAGCCGAATTGGTTGATTCATGCCCTACTTCTGGCCCACCAAATTCAAAAGTAATGAAACCAATTCGAACTGCTTGATCCACCACCGGGGCTCGAACAGTTTGCCTCGACTGTTACGTTGAGTAAATCGCCAATGTTACTAGATGGGATCGTTGCAACGAAGCGGAGGGCGACCTCGACGCTGTTGTTGTCGTTGCTGGTGGTCATGCTGTCATTCCAGGTGTGAAACGTGAGCACTCTGACACTGTTTTCGCTGGCCTCTATCAGACTGAAATGAGTGTTCCAGGCTGTTCTCATCTACTGACAAAACACTGACAGTTGTACAATTCGTCCACTGAATATATCAGCCTTGGAATCCCGAGGAGCAAAGAGCACGTCTGATTCGATGCATTGGTGAGAACCAAATCTGTCACGACGAAGAACTCATCCGTGAGGTAGATCACCGGAAGGTTATCTCCAGAACTATTACTGTAAGTGAACCCATCTGCCTTTAAAGCAGAGACCTCTAGTCCAACCAACTGACAGTGACCTTTAGTGGCCATTGATAGTAGCACAAGCCAAGCACAAACATACAACCTTCCTTCCATGGTGACTTCTATGTTTGTTTCACAGGTAACCCTTTAGTCATCTGTGGAGAAATGGAAACAACATTTCAAAAGGTTTAACATTTAATGACATAAGTGTTCACAGTGAGGATCACAGGGAGGATTACTGGGCCTACAGATAGATATTCATAATTATGTTTGTGCATTCAGTTTCTTCAAAGAGAGTTCTTTCAAAATTACAGTTCGAACACAAAGTTAAAGAGCGATGTCACTAAACAAGCAGAGAGCTTCACAACCAGAATGATTTATCCAAAGACAGGAAAGTACACAAGACTTCCCACACTTCTAGCACATAGGATGGCAGAATGGGAAGGAGACACTAGTCCAGTAATAGACCAGAGGGCTCTGGCGACAGTGTTAAAGATTACCAGCCCTCTATGCACAGTAGATGGAAGTGCAGTTGTTCTGTTGAGACAGGTACTTGTAAGGGAGGATGGAAGTAAATACACACAGTGAAAGTGCAATTCCACTTAACAACCAGAAAGCAACAAGAAAGATCTGCTTGATGGTAGTGATTGCCAACAAGGAGAATTTCTCACTTTTTTTTAGCCTTGATATTGTGAACTCATGGATTTAACAAATTTTTACCTTCTATGAGATATAGACAAAACATAATGAAAAGTCTACCAAGCATGTCCTACCTCCGATAAAAGTTGTTCACGTCCATCAAAATACTGCATACATTTTCTTTCTGAACATCACTGAATGGGTAAAGTACACATATATCTGTTATTACTCATCGTTTCCTCTATGTCTTCCAAACTGTGGTGGAGTGGATGCATACCTTCCTGTTTTGGCCAAGGTGCAAGTGGCACCCTTCATTACTTCTATGACAGTGTACATCATAGGAACACTACCTAAGCAGAGCACCACCATTCGTTGGCATGGAGCATACCAGAATATTTGTATAAAATTACCCATTACCGTAGATCGCCAGAAATCCACTTCCCATGCCCCGCAGGTACCCGTTCACTCTTGTGGCATCCCCAATTAATTGATGCTGGGATATATGGCCACCCCATCCCCCTCCAACATGCCACAACTGTTTCTGAAATTTCATTTGTGCTTTTACAAGTAGACTTCTGTTAACATTGCCGTAGTGCCCTAAAAAAAAGAAGTAACCAAAAAGTGGAAGATGTCGCCCATTACAATTGACAACAAGACAGAAGAAGGAATGCTACTCCAACATCAACCAGTCTATTCGAAAGTAACCTGCAGCCCTTTGCTAGCCATCTCTGAGTTTCATGCTTTTGGACCAAGTATTGGCCAATTCCCCATAACACGAAAGGGTTCATCCTCTCGGGATATATTTCCAAGCAGCAGATGTGCTACCACCACATGAGGATGCCTCCTGGAAATCAAACATAAGCTGTTTTTCCTACTGATGTCAGATCAGTGAGAGACTCCATCATCACTCCTTTGAAGAAAGCACAATATTTATTCAGAGTTAAAGGTAATCACTCATCCCCCCAAGCTACACTTCTGGATAGGGGTTACCAAAATTCTCAATTGGTTCTGCTCTTTCAGTGACAACAAATTCCAAAGATGTGCAGCATAGCTCATAGTCACACAGCATATACCTTGTATGATCAATAGCATATTCGACTTTTAACATCAGGATTGTGTTGGCACAAGGAGTGTTTGATACACTGCAGGGGAGGGGCTAGAAGTAAGTGGTTGGGACCTTGGAACTCTCTGAGACAATGAATCACTGCCTTTAAGCTCTGTTGAAAGTTTCATCTACAGTACAGGGAAGTTGGTGCACATGGACAGATTAAACAAAGGTACGCCTTGTAACTCAAGACATACTCAAGACATGAAACAGTAGGCTAATATGTCCTTGGAATTGCTTGCACAAGTTCCTTTTACATGTTATAATGGGAAATAATCCTGTCTTCATTTCACATGATGTGATATCAGTGCTGCAATTCAATCTAATTCTCACATTCTGAAATCACTTAACATAGGGTTTATATATTTTAAGGTAGCCAACTACCGTGCAGGCCCGTTGAACGCGCCTCTAGCCTATCATTTACAAATCACAACTTTTACAAGCTTAGGTTCGGCAGATTGAAATAGTGAAGCACGCCACCACTTTTTGTCATTTATACACTAAGTCAATGGTAGGCGCGCTCGATGGGCACCTTGAGGAAAGTTAATTTTGTTTGGATTGTCGTAAAGAAGGTGGGATAATTTCAACTTCGGTGACATACGTTTTCGTTGCAATGAATGCATATTCATTTGAGACAATACTGAGTCATAACAGAACGTTCCGACTTTTATAGGTGGAACTGTCACAAACGTGGAATAATAAATTTCCTTAATAGCGCGTTCGACGGTCACCCCTTTATACCGCTCTTTGTTTCACAACTTAATTAATCGAAGCCCCTAGCTTCGATTCTTGGATTTACTCAGCTCATCATGTGAATTTTTTTCTCATTTTCACCTGCACTGGTGCCCACGAATAGTTGTGTTATACATTTCCTGAGCACACAAGTATAATGGCATATTCAATAGGAAGGTGAACAGTGACGCAGACATTTCTATTGTTTTATTAAGTGCTAATCGCCATTTTAGGCTGCTTGCAAGACCCTTTGAATTTTATCACTAGTGTGTTCCACTGTACCCTTTCGAAATATTACCGACTTTCACTCAGGGAAAATAGGGGATTTGACTGATTGCTTCGAGTCGTTTCCACCTACCCAGCATTCTGTACATTGTAGCTTCAAATTGGTACTGACAGTGACATATGCGGCTAATGCACAAGCTGCCCGGCAGTAGTGATGACCACCATACTACCACCAACTGATATATTAGTGCGATCATTGTGTTCCTTCTTTTCACTTCGCTACTTGAAGAAGTATCTTCAGTTTACGGCCAGAATCCATTGCTGGCGGAGTTTATTAGGACTAGCATTACCTGCATTACTCCAGCTTCCGTTTTCACAGAGTTTGTAGGTTAATATATATGCAGGCATTTCTTGGCATTTGTGAATTCACTGTGGTGGTGTTTCGTGTGCGTTCTCGGAGCCATACGTACAGTGGCTCTTAGTGGGTGCCGTGATACCATCTAGGCCAGGCTTATTTTGTGTTACAGTTTGTCAATCTCATTTTAGATTTACGCATCTCCTAGCCTAAGCCATACGTGTTACTGTGCGGATCTGCAATCATGGGTGCAGCATGTATGTTCACAGTCTCAATGGGCTTTGCTGTACTTGCCTGCAAGTTCAATTCTTCTACTTCTAGTTGGTATAGGGCCCTGTTAGTGTTCCTATTGTTACTACTAAAGTTAAGCAGTATCAAATTATATTACTGCATACAATTACGAAGGACACTATAGTTTTGAACTAACAAGGCCACCTATCATTGGCTCCAGGGTACTCCTGGATCAGCCCTGTGTATTTCATCCAGTGAATGCACCACTAACTTAACACAGGTCGGTAGTTAAAAAAAAATCCGGCTATACTATAGCCTAAATTAGGTTAATTCTCCCTAGGTCAAACTTACTCAAATTTTGTCAAATCACCGCTGTCGAAGAAAATGTTGGTTAACGTCAGTGATATATATGGTAATGCATACATTTTCCATCAATCCATCCTGAAGATAGGAATATCTCATACGCCATTTGTTGCTCAAGTCAAAGCATCGATCCTGACATGGCGAACTTCTTGTGCTGCATGCCTAGTCCCGAACAACCGATCAATACACACATCGCTCTGACGTACGTTAAGACACTAAATCGTTCCTTACGTACTCGACACAAGGTTGAGTGGCTGTTGTTTCAACGTTTAACGCTACGTTAGTCATTACGAAGACAATTTCATTCATGGATTGTTGTAGCAACGGCCCGAGTGTATTGCGCAATTTACAGTCCAATCACGGAACGGAGGTCTTTTATTGGTTAAGATTCCAGACGTCAGAACTTTAGCAGGTGGATTAATGACACTCCATTGACAGTGCTACTGCTACTGTAAAAAAAAAACGTGAACGAAACAACGACAGAACTTAAGGGCTAGCATAATACTTAGGCTTTCGTTTGCCGGAGCCTTCGCATCTAGGCTTCACGTTACTCAGATTTGCGTCTAGGCTAAAGCAAAACGATTTGAAAATATTAAAAATTGTGTGAGCTGTCTAACGTTAAGTTGGTTTTTCCACTGTTTATGTTCATTGTTTTTTGCGGGTTTGTCGAGAGCTCGGACCTAGTAGTACGTTAGGCCTGGCCAAACTTACGTTTTTCTGTCAATGAATAATATCCTTTCGAGTAAGTTAGGCTTAACAAGAAGTTACAGCAATGGCCTCTTGTCATGCAGTTGACTTGATATTGCCTAGCCAAGAAGTTCTGGCATTCCCAAGTCTTGTCTTCATTATTCTCACTGTTGTTTTGGGATTGCTGGTCGCTCTTCTTCTTTCGGTGCCATTCATGAAAGAACTTGGGAAGAAAAAGGTAAGTGAACTCAAAATAAACCTTGTCACAGTACTAAAACACATCAGACTGGAAATTGGAAAGCTTGCTATTTACCCCGGAGAATCCCCTGTGCAGAAATAAGAATAAAGATATCTATTCAGAGACTGTACTACAAAGTTGGAGGGATGAGGGGATGAATTCCCCCACTGACACGTTACAGCTCGAAATGTATTTTTTCATATTTGTCAGAACCTTCTCTGCGGATTGGGGTGATATTAGTCCTTGAACAGGACCATGTACTGCGTTTACAAGAACCTACTTGTACTGTGTAGTCCGGCGTCCTGTTCAAGGACTGGGTGTCATATAGGCCTACCTGACACAAGTCCCTAATAAGAAGATTAAAGTGTTTGGTGCACTTTGAGCACTCTACTTCCCTGACAAAAGTCATGTTTTCCCTACAAAAAGCCTCAAAAATGTTATTACCGCACAAGTGTTAAACATTTGTGGTTTAATTAGTCAGGTGGTATTCAGCCCTTATCTACAGAAAGATATTGATAACAGTGAAAAGGTACAACGTCGTGCTACAAAATTGATTCCAGACTTGTCTACTCTCAGTTATGAGGAAAGGCTTGAAAGAACTGGTTTGATTTCTCTTGAAATGCGTAGACTAAGTACTGACTTGATTGAAGTTTTTAAAATCGTTAAGGGTCTGGAAAATGTTAATCAGGCTACTTTTTTTAAATTGTCGGATGTTAGTAAAACAAGAGGTCATCAGCGTAAGTTCCAGAAGCACTACTGTAGACTAGACATTAGGAAGTATTTTTTCAGTCAGCGGGTTATTACTGAATGGAACAATCTGCCACGGGAGGCTGTCACTGCCACAACAGTCAACAAATTTAAAAACATCATCGATCCTATTTTTCAGAATAGAACGGGGGCTCTACATAAGCCAGAGATGGCTGTCTGCCTCAGTTCTTGCGACCCCATTGACATTTGATGCCAGTGGGCTCCGGTAAATCGGTAAAATAAATTTTCCTGACTCAAACACTAAAGATTTTCACTCACTGTGTTATAGTCTACTGCAGATATATGCTTATAATTGCTACATGGCACACAAAATCATATATTATAGTGTTTTATTCAGTTTGTATGTGTCCAATGTGTAATTTGCTCAGTACTATATTCTTTACATGTTGAAGAATATGTTGTTCTTTACGAGTTGTATTAATTTGCTAATTTTATGGCAGCTGTTTATGTCTCTTTTGTGTTGTTCAAATAGTTTTCTTGTGCTCTCTAATTGTTTGTGTGTTTCTTGGTCAGTCGCCCATCTCTAGAAATTCACTCTGTTACTTGTTGTGTGACTTGACGTATCTCGATGCTGGAATTCAATCTACAGCTTTTATACAACTTTTATGCGTTATCTTTTCATATATTTCTTTCACCCCACTCCCCACCCATGTATATATTAGTAAATGACTCACCTGTCATTCCTTCCAAAATATCAATCCAATATTAATATCAGTCTCTGATATGGCGGTTGGCTCAGCTTTCAGACTGACTTCCTTGTAATTTTCTCACGTTTGGTTATTCTTTTCTTTGCCTCAGATTCAACAGTCGGAGAAGATCATGGGTGGTAACAATCGCATGATTGTAAATGACTGGGATGGTGTAGAGGAAGATGGCATCTACTATGTTGGAGGAGCGGCTAAACAAACAACATCCCTCTACAGAAAAATGCAAAAGGAGCGAAAGAAAGCTGATCTGGAGGTTCGTTGATCCTATGGTAATTTATCAATGTAGATTCTCATAGCGTAGTGTCGGTGACATTTTAAAACTACATGTGCTATTGTGATTGTTACGTACCTGTGACAGAGGTGTGTTTCACATCCTCACACACACTGAGGTATGTCATATTTATTGTTTCACCTCTACCTTGTAAGTATGTGGTCTGTATCATGCAGAATGTATAAGTCATTATGTAACTATTTAAGACCATTGTTTTTTTTTTCGTTTTTTTTTTTTTACACTGAAACTCTCCCAGATGGATGCTGTGACATACAGAAATGAGACGGATACCACAATGGATCAAGATGAGGGAGAGGCAGACGATGAAAACAATGAAATGTTTGCTTTCAGCTTCAATGGTATTGTGTCCATTCTGTCTAGATCTGGCCATTCAACCAAGGCAAGGTAAAAACCTGTTGAAATTTCAGTTGCATGTCAGCCTGTGAAATGATATACGTTATACAGGTAGATGGTATGCAGCTTTGGTAATGTCAGCCCTGCATCATTTGTAATGAAAAGTCAATTTACAATACACTGTAGACTGCGTTCCTTTTCACAGAAAGATTGGAAGAATTTTTCTTTCAATAATATTGGCACAGTTTTGAAAGACAGCCCTGACATATGATTTAGATCCAGGTGGACTTAAGACTTCCTCCACACTTGTTTGTTCACTTTAGCATTGTAAAATAACTGCAATTCAAGACCTGAGTTTTTATTCAAGACTTGACTGAAATTTTACCTTTAACTGTTATGTCCTTTATCATCGAAGGAAATTCTTCAAGGAAATCTTTTGAATTAAGTCTCTGGTAGACTATTTCTTGAAAGTGTTTACACTGTTAGTAGACCTTGTTTTAGGCATTGTAGGTGGTTAGGTTGTTGGTATTAAAGTGGGTAGCTGGATGCAAGTTGAACACATACAGTATACCTTGTTAAAAGATGATTAGTTTAGATACCAATCTTGTTATGTCTACTTGAGAACATTTCATTTTTTTTCACTCTGGAAGTAGGATTATGATCTCTTAGCAAGTGATAAGTGGGTCATGGATAGATCAATTGGAAAGCATCACTGTCGTTTGTAATTTTTGAAAGAGATTGGGAATGTTCATTTGTAATTTTTTCCAAACCACTTACATAATCCATTTGATTGACTTTTTTTGAAAAAGAAATGGGTCACTCATCTGTCTGAAGGACTGCTTTCAGATACTTTAAAGCACAGTAGGCCTTAGTTTGTGAAATGTAACAATTTTTGGTGCCTATTTGAGGGATCTGATGTGGCCAGGGGTTGACACAAGTGGTGGTGGGGGAGGGGTCGTGCATTTTCTACCTTTCCATTTGCTTATTTCACCGAAAAAGAGAATCCTCTGTAACCACTGATTTGTGACAACTTGTATTTACAGTTTACACATATGATGTCCATATACTTGCCTGCAGTTTATTGCAGTTATAGTTTGCCTGCAGTTATATTTCTACAGTTATATATTGAAAATACCCCCCCTCCTACATGCACACAGACATTATGCTATCACCAAATAACACCTGGAATTTGAAAAAGAAAAGTTTTTGAAAAATCAGTGAGAAGCAGTTGCTGAGAAGACGTTGAAGATTAAAGCAAACTAGTGTTAATCGATTCCGCTCTTCGAGTTTCTACGTACGGTAAAATGAGTCAAATTACAGTAACGATCAAGACCTTGTTTTTACTGTTAAAATATTCCAGGGACAGAGCCATGGAGGAACTATGTGTTCAAGATATTCGGGACACTTGGACCTTGCAGGCTGATACACAGAAGGAGAAATCTCATGTAAGCATGCTAATCAGCTGGTGAAATGTTTTAAATGTCTGTAAATTATGCAATTAAATATTTTGCAATTAAACTTAGTAAATTGAAGTTGATCTCCCGTAAACAAGTTTTGTTGAGGGACATCGTGACAGAGGGCAATCAACCATTCATGTGTTCACTTTTGGGAATCGGATGTTAGCAAAATATCTTAAAAGTCAGAGACACCCTGGCTACAAATTGAAGTGCAGATGAGAGGGGAAGGTGGAGGGGGCTTGGATAGAAGGGAGAAGACCTTATTCTCATGCAGTTACTTGCTGTCTTCCAACTTAGCGTTCCTAAGCTTATAATGTGAAATATTATATATCATATAAGCTTATATAGTTAAATAGTAAGTAAAACCAAATGTTATGTACTACATCAAACATCTATAGCCATTCCAAGTGAACATTCCAAGTGAGCATCATCACAGTGTATACACGATCCATCATAAGTGAAAATAATCTGTTTCATTCATTCATTTATTCATTCAAAACCAGTTTTGTCCATGCTGTCTACTCATTTAATACTTATGCTCACTGCTCTACTTTGTCAGTGTTTTCTTTGTAGATAATGATAGAATCAAATCCCCCTTCATCAGGGAAAGGGGGGAGGGAAATTTCTAAGTGCTTTTATGCAGTCAGATGACCTGAGATACCAGTTCATGGGATGCCGTTTACAGCGCCTGAAAATGTGGAATTGGATAGTAGCAGTGACTCCGTATTTTGTGCACAGGACTCAGATAGATTATCAGCTTGCTGCAATATAATCAATTTGCCAAAATCTTGTTCGCTTTTCAGATTTTTGTATCCTCCCTTCGAATTCTACTTGGAAAGTTTGTTGCAAGTGAGCGAATCAGTGACAGCTATGTGAAGGAATTAGTACAGCAATACGAACAGGTGAGTTTCGTGCAAAAAAATACATGATTTTAATCTTGTTAAGTTAAATCAAGTTAAATGAATAGTCCAGACTCCAGGAAATTCCCAAACTCCTGTCACAAATGATGATTATTCAATAGTGATTATGCAATGCATTTTCCAGAGAAAACAACACCCACTTGGTCTTAGTATTGAAATTGTAACATACTTCACAAAAAATAAGGTTAGAGACAGTCTTATGAATAATTCATAATCACTGCATGATGTCATAAAAGTCTCACAATGGATTGATTAGTTTGCTCTTTTTTTTTTTTTACTTTTTTGGTGACTTCTACATCACAAGTCTACTTGGCCTATTCAAAAGTTGTGGTGGAAGATTCGTACCAGATTAAGAGATTTGCTGACATGCTTTTTCATATTGTTACAGATTTTAATAAAAATATTTTGAACATTGGCCTTTTCGTTGGGAGATTTTTGCTGCATCATGGATGTAACTTAATCAACATACACTATGATTTATGGCTATGAGATGATGGATCAGATGATAAGGTAGCTGAAATGTTGCCAAGAAAGAAGAAAACAGAGAATTATGGTTCCATAATTAGATTGTCATGGATGTGTGTGTGACTCCATTGCTTAATGTACACTTGATTACTTAATACCATAAAATTGTGCCACAAATGTGGAGAGCAAAATGGTAACTTGTTTTTTGACATACTTCTTTTTTTGTATTTATGCTTTTAAGTACACTGATATGAATGAATGCATGCACTCACTCCAGGAAGGACATTTTGAAAGTGGCCTTGATGGATAACCGCAGAGCCATATAAACTAAAACAAAGAGCATTTTTTTCCACAATTTTTCAACAGAAAATCAAAGAAAAACATGAATCTATTGCTGCAGAGCTAGTGCAGGTAGAAGAAGAGTTACGAAGGTCTGGGATGGATAACCTTAAATTGGAAGAAGAGTTGGAAATGAAACGGCCTGAATACTCGAGGAGAATGGTAGATCTTTCTCTCTATCTGCGACTGAAGTGTTGTCTGCTGAATATCTCATTGCCAAATACAACACATGCAATGGATGGCAGATGCATAATTTGTGACAAAACTTACTGATGATTTAAAAAAGATCTAAAAAAGAAAGACAAATGAACGATTCGATAGTGCCACATACGATTGCTAGTATCTGTCACTTTTGCAAATGTCCGCAAACAAAGAGTCCTTCTCAAATGTCACAAAGTATGGTATGAAAAGTTCTTGGAGATGTTTAATTCTATATAGCAAAACAAAATAAATGCTATCAAAATTAATTTTGTGAAAGATAAGCAAATAAGGGTTCCATAAAAACAATGGCATCTGAAATATTTTGTTTTATCCGTCTGTACTGTTTTAAAGCTCATTTGAAAAGCTTCATATAATGGTGTACCAGGCCAGATTTGAGGAATTTTCCAAATCCGGCATCTAGTCAGAGTTTTCTTTAATTTATCCTGTGTGGGGAAATTACCGACATAGGCTAGTGAGATTAATAGCATTAATAGGCTATATGGTTCTATTACCAAAATTCTGCTCACACAGAAATAAAATAGACATGACCCCACAGTAGGTTCAGGTTCTTTCATTTGCCTCAATCTGGCCAGAAGTTCCAGCTGAAATTGTTGTATAGTCATATCCAGTTTGGAGCAGGATTTTAAAATTCCAATTCCGGTACCGCACCTGGTTTCAAAATGTTATTTTGTTTTACTAAATGTTAATGTCAGCCCTGTAGGACTGTTAGTCCTAAAATTGTTTGTGATGTGGCCTTTTCATTGCCATCCGTCCCTTGGAAATACCTCAGACTTACCAAAGCAATGTTCAGTGTTGTTTTGATTCATGCTTTGTAATGTGTCAATGGTTAGTTAGTTTAGAAGTTTGATGTAGAAGTATGCTGTTTGTGTGAAGCTCTGAAAATTCTTCCATTTTTAGGCTGCTGTTGTAGATTCTGTCAGCCAAGAATTGAGGGATGAGCTACTTAAGAACTCTGGACTAGACGAAAGTGAGGTACGTTCAGCTGCTACATTTCTGGCAGTCAGTGTCTGATAAATGTCACATGTCTTCCTGTTATTGCTTGTTTTTTTTTATTTTTAAACCTAAGCTCCAAGCTCACAAAGAAATCAATTGTAAGATATTTCTGTCTCTATATTGCTGTCTCTATGTTAAAGGCAGTAGCTCATCATCCCAAGCTATATTTTTGGCCTCTGGATAGCAGAATTCTCCACTGGTTCTACTATTTGATTGTCAACAAATTTGAAAGATGCATGTTTAGCTCACATTACACAGGGTACACAGGGATCTATTTTTTTTTTTTATTAGAAAATGTGGAGTAATTTCAGACAGGTCGTGGGAGGGACTAGACGTAAGTGGTTGGGAGAATTGAAACTGTCTGGGGTGATGAGTTTTTTGTCTTTAAAGTGGTTGATGAAAGGATTTGCTATTCCATTCATTGGCAGTGGTGACATCGTTGGGTTTGTTGATAACAGAAACAGTCACAGGAATTGACTGTACGCTGTCAGAGTTTGCACAACAATGAAGGTAGGTAGGTTGGTAGTCTGGAACATGTCAAGGTTGCAACTATGTGACTGACTTTGATGGCTATAGCTTGATCGAGAAATAATAATGTTACACTTCATGGAATTTCACATGCCCTACTGCGAATATGTGTTAATTTAGCTTTCTGCATCATCGTTTTACAATTAGATCGATGCCCTCTATGAGAAGCTCTTCAAGTACATGACCATGACAGAAAAGATGATCAGTGAAGAAGTGGAAGAACAGACCGTCGTAAGTGATGCGATGCCTTTGCAACATTTGAACAGAAACTCTCCAATATTGTCTCCTGAAAGAAATGGGTTAAAAGCAGTTGAAAAGCTCTGCTTGAATTGATGTCACATCCATTTTACATGTAGGTCTACAAGATGCAAAGATCCTTCAATATTTATGAGAATAAAGAGAAGACGTCATTGCTGATTACAAAAATGACAAGACTGACTTGATTGTAAAGGCTCAAGGAATGATTTCACAACACCTTCAACATTGCAACACAAAGTTTCACAGGCCATTGCTTCAGATACCAACTTTCATTCAAACAAACTTGCCTGGTACATGGTGCTACTGAAAAATACTCTTTCTATATAAGCGCATCGTTTCTCCAAGCTACTCACCATTTGACAGTGGTCTGCAACATCGTCATGCTCGTTAGCAATTTTCCTCTCTTCGTGAACCAGGTCTTGCAAGATCGGCTGACAAAACGACAGGCGTTGGCCCAGCAGTATGCGGACCTGACGTCTAGGGAACACAAAGAAACCCAAACGAAGGTCTCAGAGATGAGAAACGTTCTACAGCAAGGAGTAGAAGACCAAAAGATGACCCACATGCAAATGGAAGGGTATGGGCTCTGCTGCCCTCATTCTGTTCTCATCTGATAAAATGCATGCTTGTACTTCGAGTTACCTCGTTCCCTCCAAGGTTACTGCCCCTGTTAGAAAACCACATTAAAATTTATATTGTTAGGTCACTTTCAGACCTTCCTGTTTCCCAAAGTGGTGCTGGATTCCATATTTGGTTACAGCAGAACTGCTGTTTAAGGACAAGATTCACCTATTTTTTTATTCCTTGCCGTAGGCAGGGGAATCTATGCAGTCCTGATGTCGTGTGTGTGTATGTGTGTGGGTGTGTGCGTGTGTGTGTATGTGTGACGGTTGCTCGTAAACACTCTATCTCAAGAAGGGTAACTCTGAGTAATTTCATTTTTGGCATGTAGGTTGCCCTTATTGAGTAGATGATCCCTATTGTTTTTGGTGTCCAAATCTTGCATATTAATGAGGTTATGGGGTAAAACATAAAAAATGTTAAAACTGCCATAGTTCTTTATCCGTGGGTCAGATTTGTTTTAAACTTGATAAGGTTGTCTGTTATTAACAGGTTCACGACCTTGTGAAATTTAATGCTTATCAATAGAGAGGAAGGGATAATTTTTCACTATAAAACAATAATAATAGCCTAAACACCATTATTGTGGTTATTATAAACTACCGTACAAATGCATATTGGACTACATTGTGCAATGGCAGTTTTTTATTCCGTCGCACACAGTTAACTCAATGGGATTGCTCCCTACAGTACTGCTTTGTAACTTAGTGAGTAACTTCTAGTGTGAGGGGCCTCGTAAGTTGTCCAGAGAGATAGTCTTGGTATGGGGGGTCGTGGGGTCAGATAAACAAGGAGGCATTATATTTCATGCATTGGAATGTTAATGGGTTTATAAAAAAAATGAAGAAAATAAAAAAACCATCTATTCTGTCATTTATTTGGATAATATCAATATCCAGAGGAACAGCTGGTAGCAGAACAAGGTTTCTTAACAATCAAATTGGAGTGCTTTCAATCATATTTCACAATGTCGGAAAGGATGGAGGAAGCAAAAATATTGAGGAGGAATCATAACTTAGGGTCAACTTACGAGGATTTTGAGTGTGTTAAAAGCTACTTGTAACAAGGAAGAAATTATCGCAGAGTCGATAAAGGAAAATTTGCAAAAGGCAGAGCGCCAATTTGAGGCAATGGAAGAGGTTCATGCTGATCTGGCTGGGCTGTTGTCTGATGAAGCATTTGAGCAAGCAGAAAGCTGGATGTTGAAATACCAAAAGCATTATACTGAGGAGAGCGAGGAAGCATTGAAAAAGTTGAAGGAGGAAACTGAGTTTCAAATGAGCGTTGGAATTACCTAAGGCAGAAATTCCACCATACGATGGAGACCCAAGAACATTCTGGTCCTTTATGAAGAATTTTGAGGTAAATATGGCAGACAAGCTGAGTTCAGATGAGGTAAGGTTGAGTTATTTGATTCAACTAACAACAGGCAAGACTAGAAGCAGCATTGATTACTTGTGTGTTTCTTGGAGCTCAGAGATAATGTTGACTGATGTCATACTCATACTGTGCTTGATGTGTGGGTTGTATGGCCTGGGTAGGTGATCCCTATTGCTTTTGGTGGACGTCAAATGTCACGTTCATTTTAGGTCACCAAAATAAAGGTCATTTTGGGTTAAAGGCTTGTGGTGTATCAAGAAAAATAGCTGCAGTTGATCTTATACTTGTCATGTGAATAATTCATGTTTGTTGTAATATAACCATGTAGCAAGGAATCAGAAAGCCTTTTGGCTTTCTGGTTGATTGGTTGGAGGATTGGCATTTAGTTTATCAAATCTAGTTTATAAAATAAAAGTGAGCTTTCTTGTTTCTCCTTGGTCTACTCTTTCAGAATCATAAAAGATTATCAAAACGGACTTGCTGCAGCCAATGAACAATACAAAAGCGGTTAGTATGATCTCTTGATTATGAATTTACAAGTTATAAATAATGCTAATATATACCAAGTTCTGGTTTTATGAATCTTTTTGTCCCATGGAATTATTCATTTAAAATTGATTTTTCATCCTGTATTTTTTTTCTCCAGAAATGGAGAGACAGAGTCGTGACCTCATGAAAAAGTTGAAGGATCATCGAGATGCGGCCATGGCAAAATTGAGAGATAAACAGGCAAAGGAAGAAGAAAAATTTGAAGAGGCTGCACCTCTAGCTGTGAATCCTTCTGATGTAGTGCAGGTAGAACAGTACAATAAATTTATTCTTTATGTTATGTTTTACAGTTTAGGACTGATATTGTCTCTGTGAAGCTCACCCCCCCCCCTCATCATGACTGTTAATCCTTCTGATGTAGTAGATGTATTACAGCAAAAGTCCTTTTGTAAAGTTTGTAGGTTAAGGTCCGATATTGTTTCTATAAGATGCACGCACCTTCAGCTGTTAATTGTTCTGTGGTACAGGTAGAACAATGCAATGAAGTTACTCTTTTGTTGCAACCTCATTTACCTTGGGACTGGTGGGGGTTTGTTCGTAAACAAATGTGGGGGCACCCCTTGTCTGTAATTCTCAACATAACAACAGTGGCACAAGTCTCGAAAGGAGAACAAAGTGTGTGCTCACTTTCACACCCCCCCCCCCTTACCCCCTCAAAATGAATTCCATAGATTTTCTTCTCTTGTCCATGTAGGAATACAGAATGAAAACTAGCACAGATGATCTTCACAGATTCCATTAATTTTTGTACAGTGGCTACCTCTAGATTCACTCTGGAATCCTCAATCCAAAATACACAATTATGTAATTTTTTGGGGCCCCCTTTTTCTGGTGGTCCCTGACAGTGTGCCCTGCTGGCTTGAAGCTAAATCCACTGGAGCTTTTTGTTTTGTATTCTTAAAAGGTTCAGACTCAAAAAATAAAGGTGTAACAAATTGCCTTGTGTGGTTCATACTCATTTGCCTCTGTTTTCCTTTGGTCAGGCTCATCACGATCTGAGACAGCAGCACAGAAATGAGTCAAACGAGATGATAGATGAATTAGACTACACGGAGGCAGAAGCTATGAGCGTCTTGAGAAAGAGGTTGGCCGAGAAACAGAAAGAGGAGGCGGAGATGCTCGGAGAAAAGATCATCGAGACGCTCACTGAGGAGACCAGAATGTCTGAGAAGGAAGCGCAGAAGATCATGAAAAAACATCAGTCAAATTGCGCTGCCAACGAAGGTAAAACACAGAGAACTTAGCCAAAAAAAAAGGTTGTCATATTTATGATGTGACCTAGGGAAAACCCTGGATGAGGTACTTGAGCAGTAATTCCTAAACTTATCCTTTCAAATTGCAAAATTTCCTATGGTGCTGTTCGTTGGTATACTGTCTATTGATGGTGCTCTTTTCACAAAACTGGGTATTCCAAAAAAAATCATTTTTAGAGTAACACACAAACTCTCACAAATTATAGCTGTTCAATCAAGATGCTGATTGGAATAAACTTTTCCATTAAGAATTACATTTCAGAGCAATAAGTGATATGTCGCCATTTGGAAAGGATGTTTTCATAACAGTTTTGTTTCAAGGTGTCACCTAGAAACAGTGGCCTTTGAAATGCTGTTAATATGTAGGTTCATTTCTACCATGATTTACATTTTCAGAACAATTAGCACGAGAAAAGCAAGAACAGTCGGATAAACTTCAGAAAAAGATTCAAGAGAGGAAGAATGCCTGGGAAAAGGAGAAGGAAACTGAGAAAGCAGAACAAGAACAGCTGGCCAAGCAGCAGGAGAGGACAGTCACGAAGGTTCTTGATTCTCAGGCAGGACTGGAGGATGAGTGAGTGCCGTAACTTGTCGATTAGTATCATTGTGATCAGTTTAAGCTTTGAGGGTCTCATACCATCGTTTCCTCGATGAATACTAGACGTAGATACCCAAGATAAATTCCATAAGATAACTTGATTTCTGTTTTGTCTGCTGATCTCAAGCTCATCGGTTCAGTATTATTGTGAGCACACTGAAATGTTTTACAAAATTGATCCGCTGTTGTCGTAAAATGACCATTAGTGTGAAAATCAGTCCTTGCTGCCTGCATCATTGAGTCCTTGTAAAAGCCTTAAAGTCGTAAAGAAGTATTTTGTGTGGGCCACAGCAAGTTTGGGAATAGTAATGACTGTAACATATCTTTAGACATTTCAATCTTGTCTAACCAATTCCTATTTGAAACAGAGAAATAAAACTTAGGAAGATACGACTTTCTGCTTTACACTCTTGGAAGCTACTTTCAGTTACAAAGTTGCCATAAACTCTGCTCATATTATGAATATTTAAATATATTCAGGTCATTGAAGTACCTTCATTTTCACCTTCTGAGTATTAAACTAGTACTGGCTGCTTGAGCATTTCTGTTTCGTACACATGTTTACTGGATACATGTGTGTTATACTGACACAACACACGAGAGGATTATCCGTGAATGAATCTTTTTTCTAAGTGTCGCTCATGAATAAACATCATATCAGTGACTGGTTGAATTTGAAAAAGTGATCGCTTGTAACTGATATCAAAGAATTTAATTTTCCAGCAGACATTTGGCTTGAGAATCAATTATTTTGCTTAATTACTAAGTAATTAACAATTGTTAGTGGGAAAGAAGTAAGTGAACATCTTAGTTTGATGGTTTATGTCAGTACTGTTCTATAAACTACAGGGACATGGCAAAATGGCATCAAATGAGTGTTCCGAGGAAATATGCAGCTTTAAACATCAAAAGTGTTGCTCATTGGTAATGGGTTGAAATATGTCCGATCAGGGACTTACTGAGAGAACTTCTGTGCATAGGAATGGGAGGTCAAAGCACACACATTTTGAATGAGTGTTTTTAGCCACTGAAGGAAGAGAAACTCTCTTTTTGATTATTCTGAAGAAACTTAAATGTATTTGAAATGGAAACACCTTGGCCTTTGTGTTTTGCATTTAGATCAACCCTAAATATTGGAACATTTACAACATTCATATTTTGACCTTAAACGATTTGCATTGTCATATTATTGTATGCCTTATGCATTGTGAAGAAAACATTATATGGGACAGATTTTGTTTTCACCATCTTTGTATCTTTTGAAAGTGCTCGCAAGAGGATCATGTTACAACACGAGCAGAACACCGCCGCACTCCAGAACCATCTCCAACTGACTCGTGTGAGGCAACAAAAGTTGTGAGAACTCTTCTTTATTATTTTTCATCCTTGTACCATTTTTGTCCCAGAAGAGGACATTATTTCCCATATGCACATTGTTCTGCCTTCGTAAGGTCAGGTCAAGTCAGTCATGTGCCAGACAGCGTTTCTGTGAGAGATCCTTCGCATCCACTCCCCTTCCCCACAAACCCCAGTAATCCTCTGTATTATCTCTAGTTGCACTCACCTCACCATAGCATATGATTTCTGAAGCTCAAAAAGCAAGCTTCATTCTCTTCCAGTGTCATTCCACTACCCATTATACGCCTCAGTTTGGGCTTTCTATCTGACCATCAGTGATTAGTGTTGATGCCTTCCTTTTTTCTCCCTTTTTTGTAAGGTTGGAGGCAAAACTTGCAAGACAGAAGGCCAGGATGGAATCCCTGAAGGAGCAACAGTTGAAAGAGGCAGCAGCAACAGATGACAATGAAGATGAAGAGAACATCAGGGCTCAACAAGTAAGAATGTCATCTCACAAACTAACATGGATAACATATTTATAACTCCCGAGATTTGAAAGTTATACAACTTATGCTTATGTTTTTGAAGTTTTTGCTAATTCTGGAAGTTTCCACCCTAAAAATACAGTACTGTCATTTCTTCAGTGTTTTTTTTTTTCAATGCATGTTCAAAGCTGTTGTACCCAATTCATCAACAAAATACTGAAAAATTCTGAAATTAAATTTGAAAGTAAAAGTTTACCCCATCACCAGAAAATAAAAAATCAATTATGTACTCTGATTCATAGGTGTCATGTTGTTTCCCTGTTAAATTTTATTAGATTGAAATGATTAACAATTTTGTTAAACAGTTCCTCATTAATTCATGGACAACTTTTTTTACATTCCAAATATTCAAGGACAAAGTTGTTGTTTGTTGCAGCAAGAATTAAGGCAGTCAAAACTTAAATAAACTTTGCCGCAAGTGACAGTAAACGAATGCCCTGCAGGAGACAATCATGGTTTAGTTGTCAATTTTTAAATCCAAATATTACATTCAAGTTTGACTCACTTCTCCCAAACTAGGATGAAGAGTTGGCAACTGAAATGTCAGAGTTTCACAAGGAACACCAAAAGACCGTGGCTTTGTTCAGAACCAGGATTGCCTTGGAAACGTCGGAGATGCTGAAGACGCAAGACGAGCAGATGGGGGCGTTGCTAGGCAGACTTCAAGTCGGTCAAGCAAGGAGGAGAGGTGTAATCGAGAGGCAGGATAAAGCAATAAAGGAACTTCAGGTTGGTCATTGCTAAAACAGATCTGCGGTAACATGTACGTATTAGATTCTGGAAATTTCCAGTACTTTTAGAAAACATATGCATAATTACCTTTTCTGTTCCCCTGCCAATCATATTCCCATGTGCATCTTGCATCAACAGTTGTAAATGCAAGTCTCTGAATGTCCATCAAAGTTTCCAATGTCAGACAGAAGTATTACATTTTATTTCAGTTTTATGGAAGTCATCTTACTTTCAAGGGAAGAATTTACCACAAGATAGAGTTGTCAAGTGGTATATGTCATATCATGAATGATTAAACAAAGGCAAAAGATGCCATCGTCTCACATGTTCTTTTTTTTGAAGAATCTTTTCTTCAGCACCTTTCCACTATCCCTTAAACAACCGTGTTAAGAGCAACAAAGTTTAAGCTTTACTCTTTGTATGTTTTTGCACTTATTGGATGGCTCACTCAGCTCTTCAGTTATATTCTCAAGACATACAGAGAGGATCATGCAAGAGAGCTTTGAATGCCTCTTTGAAACAAACATAGCAATAAAAATTCTGGTGATTGCATTAAATGATACTTGGAATGATACATATCTGTAAATGGAAGGTGTTGAATACACCATAAATTGGATTTGCATTGCAACAGAGTACTTGTTCCTTCCCGGGCATCAGTTTCAAGTTATAAAATGAAATTATGTTAATTGAACGAGTCATTGTTTCAATTGATTAATTGGATAAATTGTTTTGAAGGACACAAAGAGAGGGAAAGTGCTTGCATGTCACTTTTTTCCCTTTTTGGATCACAGGAGAAGTTGGTGGATACTGTCAGCGATAACAGCAGAGTCTCCGAGAAGAAGACGGAGAAGATCATCCAGAGACATATCCGAGAGGTTGAGGAGGTGGAAGAGAAGATGAGAAAAGCGAGAGAGCACCAGGCCAGGGTCTTACAGGATAAATACGAAGCTCAGAAACTAATGAGAGAAAAGTGAGATATCATTTATCATTTATGATATCCTTCCTCGTGTAGGGATGGGGAGGGGATAAAAGATACTAGGGATCTTAGAACTATTTCTCCTCAAGAACATGTATTCTTCGTTAGTGAGATTTTATCTGTCATTTGTCCTGTGTTCAGAAATACAGGATGGGAAGGGGGGAGGGGAGATGGGACGACAGTGTTTGATGCCAGGGGCCTGAGAACTATTCCTCATTAAGAGCTTACATTCTGCATTGTTGAAAGTGAGAATGTATCTGTTATTTGTTCTATCGTTTAGGCTACAGATTTGGGAAAGGAAAGCAGGGGCTGACGAATACTAGGGGGGATGATAACTATTCCCCACAAGGGTATACATTTGGCATCCTTAGATTCAGTGCAGAGAAGGAATTCTTTCCTTATCAATAAGTGAAAGCATCGATATTTCAACACAGAGATGAGAAGTGATCAAAATTATTTCTTTTCGGACAGACCACATTTGATTAGATGATTAAAGAGAGAATCCAACATTTCTTCCATTACTGTGTAGGGTAAATGTGTCTCAGAATCAGATCCCCTTAATATGCTCGCTGATGGATCAAAAAGGGGGACTTGAGGTATTGGTTTTGGAGATGTCTAGGGGTATCTTACGTGATCATAATGTGAGAACGGATTATTTGGTTTATTCCTCTCGACAGAACTCTTTTGGCCCAAATGGAAGTGAGCAAAACAGCACAAGAACAGGCAAAGAGAAAACAAACTACGTAAGTTGTTTCCCTTCTGAAACCATAAACCATTGTCACGTCTTCCAGTGCTAAAATTTTGACATAAATACACATGATACCTCCATTTGCATGTTTTTGTAAATCCTAGCAAGCCATCACTGCATGCACTTGACTTCAAAATAACACATTTTAATTAATTATCTAGTGCATTCTTTCATTCACAAGTTATGTCTGAGCTTCTGATGTTTGCAGTGTCCTTATTTCAGTTCGAAAAAAAAACTTTGAACCAAATGTCATAAAACTGACGTAATCTTTTCTTTTTCTTTCTAGAAATTTCTTCAGTAATAAGTCCATTTAACTCATAATTAAAAAGCAGTTAAAAAATTTTCTACCTATTAGAATACACTTAACAAATCCATTTCTTTGCCTTCTTTTCAATATTTTGATTTATTCATTAACAAATTCTGGAGAAATCTGTTCAGTTTTAACCAGAAGTTTGCCCCACTTTATTGTTTCAAAAGTAACCTGTTTTGTTGACTGCAATCAAGTGACTCCACTTGGGGCTTAGCTCAGGGAAATGTAACTGGTTCAACCCTAATATGTCAAAGAAATGTTGTAACACCGATAATTACCAATGTGTCTTTCTATCCCATCATCCTTTACTTTCTACTAACTATCTACTGCTGTTCTTAAACAGATAATAAAAATGCATGATTGTCTCTTTGAGTGACTTGTTTTTCTTCATTCCTATGGACTCATACTTATAACCCATAATGCACCTCACTTACTCTGTGATGTCATCAGAGGGAAGAAACGAAAGAGGTGAGAAGTTCTGCTGTGTTAAACTTAATAGATGTCTTGTTAATTTGTAACCAGATGGTATAAGAGTACAAATTTATCTTCTTCTTATACTAAGTGTTTGCATTGATCAGCAGGTATTATTTGCCACCTGCAGGTATTATTTTTCTACCTGTAGGTATTATTTGCTACCTGCAGGTATTATTTGCTACCTGCAGGTATTATTTGCTACCTGCAGGTATTATTTACTAACTGCAGGTATTATTTGCTACCTGCAGGTATTATTTGCCACCTGACTAGAAATGCAAATAAAAGTACTGGGCAACATAAATGGATGTGGGGGCTCACAAGATCACCCAGTCAAAAACCAGGGTTTTGTTGAAAGGAAAATATGATCAAAGGGAAATGCACAGTCATTCCCACTTTATTTTGGAAAATCATCAAACTTTTGCAATTCTTTTCTCAAGTTTTGTGTGTTTTTTTTTTTTTTGCATGATGCTACTGAATATCAGCACTGCATAATGAAAGCGTTATCCTACAAAATTGAGCAACTCAAGAACAAAAATGATTGCACATAATAAAAAACAGCCATTCAGGTATTAGCACAGGGGAATATACTAGTTCAATTTGGGGTTCACTGCATTTTCCTTTTTTTTTTTTTTGAGTGTTTGAAAATTGAAACCAGTTGACATATTTTTCACATATTAGTATTAAATTGTTCAGACATATTTCCTCCTTTCTTTGGGGGCGTCTTACACATTAACGCAAAACAGCTCTGCCTTCAACATTTGCCCTATGTAATGCATGTAAGGCCCAAAAATTTGTTCCTTGGATGTGTAACTACATATTTAGGGAAAACGAAAGTTAAGTGCAACTGTTTGAATTTTTGAGATAACCCAATATTCATGGAAAACTATGTCCCAACATTTAGCTGTTTGCAAGTCACACTATCCTAAAATGTTCATTGGAGTTGTTTTACACAGTTTCCGGAAAATGCCATTTGCCATACAGAATTTGGGCATCCCTTATTGTTCCACGAAATCACTCTGTTTCGTCTATTTCTGTGGTCATAACTTTTTAATACTTCTTCAGCCCCCTCTCGCCCTCCCCTCAACCCCCTTAAAAGTAATTCTAATGGGGATACATCAATGCAAATACAAAAATGTCCAAACATGTGGGCTCTAAGCTCAAAATTTCTTTACTTGAAATATTTGTGAGGCAACTTAAGTGTTTTTTTTTTTTTTTATAGGAAAAAGATATCCAGAAAAATAATCGGGTCTCTAAGATGGATATGCACAAATGGAGGAAACAGCAGGCTGAGATACACTGTGGGACATTTTGTGTTTCATGGACCTCTTGTGCCTGCTTCATGTCTTGGGGTATTATTGTAGTGATAGAACTGTGTAAGCTATTTGACTGGTCAAAAAATCTAGAGATGGCCACAGTTAGAAGAACTGTACATGTTATTATGTTATTGAACTTTGCTGATGTGCCAGGATTGCCTTTGGTGTATTACAAGTTCTCATGTGGGCCGATTTCAAGTCGTTCGACTTTGTCAATCGTTTTTCAGGACGGCCCTGGAGATTCTCTCGCAGATTTATGAAGAAAACAAACAAGAGCAGGCTATGAAACAGATGGAACAAGAGATGAAATCAGAGATGATGCAACAAAAGCAGGAGATGGATAGATTGCTGGAGGAAGCGATGAAGAAAGAACTGGAGGTATTTTACATCGCTACTGATCTCGTATCATCAGATAATACGTCAGAGTGATTTAATGGAAACTGACAGACATCTTACAAGCCACAGTGCCTGTGCTTTTGACTTGCAAGTTTAAAACATGTATAGATAAGAAGAGAAAGTAAACATCTCTTTGAATCTAAAAAGAAAATGTCCGGCTGGAAGTGGGTAAAATTTTGTGGTATTACGTTTCTTTCTCAGGAACGTGAGAAGGACTTTCTGGGAGATTTGGCAGCCATCGGAGAAATCAGGAAGGAGCAGTTGAATGAATTAGTCGCATCTGCTGTAGAAGGTAGGTTGAATCAATTTCCATCTAAATTACTTTTTGCTAGACTGAAGAATTGTCTCAAAGATAATTATTCTGTAAAACATGTTCATTTGTGTCTAAAACAAGTTTGAAGCGACTACTGTAGTGACATATTAAAACATAGGTGACGATCTGTCTTATGTCACTCATATCATTTACTGTATTTTTAAGTGTTGTTTAATTGAAATGTTGCCATGAAGTCAGGAAATCTTGTCAGTCGTTCTGCAGGCAAAGGTTGTAGAATGTTTTCCGCAGTCTTATCTGTTTTGTCAACCATTCTAATAAAAAGAACTGCCTAATCAGAAGTTAAATTCTGGAAATTACTGTGTTTGTCCCATTTTCAGTGTGACTAAGCTGGTGTAAGATTTCTTCTGGTGTACCTTTATTCATTTAGCTTCCAAACTCACTGCTTTAAGTAACAAAGCACCAATGTGTCACGTACTTGGAGCACGGGATGTAGATAACATGCACCTTATTTCATTCCTGCTTGTATGCATGCTTGGGAGAAATGTAAGCATGAGGATCTATTTGTAATCAGAGGTTGATACCTAATGTTAAGCTCGTACAGATGTGACTGAGAGCTTATGTTTGGTTTAGATACAATGATCCCATGGGGAAAGGATATTGATATATCCCCGTCATGAAAATGGATGAAGGGGATGTGGTAAAACATCCCCGATAAATTTTCTTGCCAAGAATAATATCATGTCTATATCTGCACATCAGCATGCACTTATAGCTTGATTTTGAATGTATTTCTCGACTGCTATTCCAAAAATCCTCCTGCCAGGTGCGGTTATAATCAGCCTACTTTGCTGCTGTGCTATAGCACTTTTTTTTGCATCCAAGACACCTTACATAAGCAAAACTTTCTCAAAGGGCAGGGAACCTCCCTCCCCTAGATCCCTCCTGCTAGGATGTCATCCAGTTACAGCTGTCATCATGTTTCTGCATTTTTCACCTCTCCCCCTCCCCCAACCCCACACCTTTTCAAAGACAAATCACTCTTATTGGTTGGGTTAAGTTGATCACATGATACTAATAATCACATTCTGACATTTTTTTTGTTACAAGATTGCTGCCATCACTTCAAAGTCACCATCACCTAATATGGAATGTAATCGTTGTTTCTTGATACTCTTTATTTTTTCCGTTTGTATTTTACTAACCTATGCTACGAGATTATTACATGTTGTAAACTTCCACCTAGACATTGCCACATGATCTGAATTTCTACATCTATACTCTATGCCTCGCTTTCCACGGCGCTCTCAGGCAAAGAATCAGCAGAGTAAGAGACTAATGATACTCTGGTTTCTCTCTGGTTTGTCGTGTTTGCAGTCCTGTAATTGTATTTTTAGAAGATTTTAGTTACGTAGGTGTTAGCTCCACAGTGTGTGATTCTATTTCAAAATATATGATAACTTTGCTTAAAGGCAGGTACCCACGGCACCAGACATTCCCAATTTTCACAACCACTTACTTCTAGCCCCTCCCACAGCCTGTCTAAAACCCCTCCATGTGCAAGCACAATCCTGGTTGTGCACATATCCTGTTGCACATATCCTATTTAGTGCACATATCCTGTTGAGCATATCCCATTGAGTGCACGTATCCTGTGAAGCATACAAGGACCACCTGTGTAATCAAAACACTCCGCCCCTGAGTATGCAGTAATATAAGATACTCTTCATCTTTAGAAGTTGCTGTCAATCAAAGAGCAAGACCTGTTAAGAATTTTGCTTACCCCTAACCCAAAATGTAGCTTTGGGAGATGAGTGACTGTCTTTCAACATTCAGATTTCAGACACCATCACTCACTGGTGGCATATTAAACATTCCTTAAAATGACTCGTTGCGATGTATCCTTCGTTTCATTCCTACCTTCGTGATACATGGCTGGAAATTAATTATCATTCTTCCTCATCTCATCAACGATACGTTTGCTCTGTCATCACAGAAGATGGTATTGAAAGTGTAGGATGATAGTCAGATTTGCTTAATATTGTATGATACAAATCAATTGCTGTTACCTAAGACATTTGCCTTGTTTTTTTTTGTTTTTTCTTACCCTGTTTCGATCTGGCTTGACTTTTTGTAACTGATTAACATGCAACATGCTTCTGATTTTAATATTAAATGCCAAAAATCCCACTAATTTCTTGTACCTAGTCTCTACCTGTAGTTTGCAGAGCTTTATCTCAGTCTCTCATTTGTTTTTGTAATACTACTAAACAAGTAGATACCGGAGAAACTTCATTTTGCTCCTCAAGAAATAGTAAAAATATATTTCAATTGTTGTGGAATGTGACCATCCCGTTGTTTGAATGTCAACATTATCTTTTTTCCAATCCTCAAAACAGCTTCTGATATTATTTCAGCATTGTTTCATCGAAGAGTTATATCTGTGTTACCCCAAAAATGTGCATTTTACACTCTGAAGGTTTCTTTCAGTTGGTTGCTTGATTCATAATACTCCATCATGTTCTGTTGCTCACACTGCACAAAAATTAATCACAAAATGCTCTACGTGATTTACACAATAGAGGCTCTATCAAGGGGATAGTAGTGAAAACCAGTTTCTAGAGCCTTAATCCATTTTGAGAATTTCGGCATTTACCACCAGGCAAAAGGGATTTTTTCCCTTTTAAATGATGCAGGTTCATAGCCAGGTCAGATTTCTGGGGGAGGGGTCAAAATAGAAACAGTGGAGAGACCCACTGCCACATGTGATCTATTGCTAATCATTTTTTTTCATCCCAAAAAAATGTCAGGTGGGCCCCAAAAATGTTTGGGACTTCACATCCCTGCCCCCTCCCCCTTCTTGACTATGGACCTAAAAGGATGTGTTCCTTTTATAGGATATCACTTTATGTTAAATTACTGTAAAAGTCAATCATATATCATCATGCCATATGTAGATAGGTATTAGGTAGCATAATACTAAATTGTGAGCTCGGGTTTTGGCCCCAAAATGGTTCTATAGTAAGACACGAAGGAAAGCGTAATCATGAATTCGGCTGAACGTGACTGAAAGCATCTCATTACGAAGTTCACAACAGCAGTTGGCTGAGTGTCTGATGTCGCAGTCTCTTCATTTCTCTTCGGCAGATAGCGGCGGAGATGAACGAGAGGCAAAGGACATTAAGAAGGATATCCTGAAGAGGTATAAATCTGCCAAAGCCAGGTCGGATGCGGACGATAATTCTACGGATGAGCAGAGCCCAAAAAGAAAGAGGAAAGGGAAGGGGAAGAAGAAAAGATAAAGTAATTAAAAACCTCCAGAATGTGTAAAGTGTGCATCATCATCATCACTGTAGATCACCCCATTCATAGTCAGGGTTTGTGGCCCAGTCAAAGCAAGGATATTTTCACATATTTTGAATACTGCAACAGCTGACAAGATCATGGTTAATAGTCTGTTGCCAAGGCAACATATGGGAGAGTGAGTGATAGTGAACGGTATTGTCTTTCACAAATATGTCTTTCACACTGTGAAAAAGAAAAGCTCTTGCAGTTTCATTTTCTGTGGTAGTATAGATATATTTTTGAAATGCCCATCAGGGGAATCCATCAATTGGATGGAACATTTAATTACTGGTTTAATATTTCAAATTGTTCAATATGTACAACCCATTTGAAGAACCTGTGTGTGCAGGGTGTCAAAACCACATGTTACACGAATCCTCAAGCTTTATCGGTGCGACATTTAATCATCAAAGTTATATCATCTTGTCATCTTGACTCCCTCAGAACAGCCAGTTACCATGGCAACATGTGCCTGGCTTTCCCAGTTGTCACTTGGTAAACTAGAAAAGACATCACACGGGTGAGGTATCCGTAAAATACATTTAATCTTTGCACTAAGATTGTGATTATCCATCGTGTCTTTGGAAATAGGTCAGTACCATACTACCTCCTTTTAGTACCCTATATTTTGTCTTTCACACAAAAAATTCACTTTGCACAAACATCAGTCTTTCAAGAGGGTTGCTCAAACCAATGAAGGTTTTGGAATATATAGGAAAATGTTAAATTTTTTTTTTAACAATTTACAGGCCATCTGCACTTCCTTTAGTTACATGGGAATCATGTACTACAATCTATCGAAAAATTTGTCAAATTAACTTGATGTTGCATAATTTGGAATATTTAATTAGCCTTCCCACATGCTGCAGCTTTCTTTATCATTCATAATGTCTAACAAATTGGATTGTTAAACTCAGGGACCGACGTACTTTTGAAAACTATCAGTTGTCCAAAATTACTTCATTTGGGTATGTGTGTTGATAATCTCCAGTGTCTTTTAAAATTATTCATAGAAAGATATTTCGTAATGACTGTGAAAATGATCATAAAAACATTGTGCAAAATACAAATATTGTCTGAAGAAAAAACAAGAGTGACAGTCAAGTCTGTCACTCTTGTCAATTTCATCTTAGCTTGCATTGGTTACTAAATAAGATATCTCTCACCATGTTGCTGTATTTCTCTGCATCCTCAGTCTCAGCTGTGAGGTAGATGTACAGAGAGTTATTTAATTGAAGCAGAAAATCATCTGGTAGGGAAAAGCTTTTCAGTGAAAACATTTTAATTTTGAAAACTATCAGTCGTCTTAAATTGCTACATTTGGGTACGTGTGTTGATTATCTCCAGTGTCTTTCAAAATTACGTACAGTATAATGAAACATCACGGAGGCATTAAATTTGCAATCATGTGGCAATTATATTTCTCATACGAAAATATCCATAACATGAATCACTTCCTGTTCAAGTTCCATGTGCAGTTCTAAAAGATAAAGCAAATGCATTGGCCTACCTTTGTTGATAGAGAAACTTTGTGGCCTACATCAAAAGGCCTTTGTTAAAGCTTAGTTTGGAAATGGCTTTGGAATAGAACTATATATGTGTCAAGTTTCTCATGTGTCCTATATCTAATTCTTATTTCCCAATGACATCAGCACCTTTCAAAGTTAAATATACATTTTTCTTTTAAAAAAGTGAAAGATTCTCAGCCAGAATTGCTGAGTTGTGATACAAAAATGCAAATGTTGTATATTGCAGAATTTTCCAGCACAGTGTTAACTTATCCGACCAACAAGGTGTCTTGCATTTGTTTTTATCCCAAAAGTTTTTTTACTTTTCTTCTCTGTTCATACATGTTTGTGCCTGTGTGTGAATTAGGGGAGCATAATCAAAATTTCTAGGCACAAATTACTGCTCAAATTGGATCACCAAATCATGTTTCATATTGTAGTCTTCTTAACCATTTAATCTTATGTTTCTCCCTTTACATGGAGGCAGCAAACATTTCAATATTTCAGAGAAAAAGAGACAGCAGTTCTTGAAACTATTGCCATCTCATTTGAAACATGAACCATTTTGTCTCTCATGAATGTTGTTTGTAGATATGTAAGAAATTCATATTTCCAAATAATACACTCTTTTGATCAACTTGAAATCTCATTATGTGTTTTAGTTCCATTTGCTGGTCTCCTTCCTTTTTTGTTACCAACTTCTCTATTTTATTCCCAAAATGAATGATAAATTGCACCAAAACTGACCAAGTCTCAGAGGTCATTCTATGTCATCAGACAATGCTAGACAAAAGAATAATGACAAATAAGAAAGAAGAAGAGAGAGAAAAACTTGACTATAAAATATATGAACCACGACAGGGCACTGTCACATCCAAGTTTTATTCTATCTCAGATGTTTACAATTTTTTCCTTCACATATATAGAATATAATCTCACATTTAATACTCAGTGAGTGCTCTGCTTGATTGCTGGCACCATTTTTTACCACTACAGTACCTCATGGTATCATTCATTGTATTGTGCACATCCTTGCTTTGTCTTATCCTTCACCGTACAATGAACATGCTTAGAAAATTAAATGGTTATTTTTAGACACCACGGTATCACGGCGGAATGACATAGCCGGAAGATGGCATATGGTCGGCTAGAAAAACTATGTTCATGGCTATAGTTCACTTCCATATCCACCTCCTCATGACACTCTGCCCCCTCCCCCTCTCACTGATACACACAAACACACACACGCACACAGAGACTAATTACACAGCCTGTCTGATGGTTTTAGTAACTCTCTCATCCATTGAGGGGGAAAACTCAAGAAAGCTTACTGTACAGTTGCAGCATGTTTCCTCACACACACCTACTTCTGCTTTTGTCTCATATTCTACAAATGAGTCTTAAAGAGCAGTCACTCATCACCCCACACAGTTCCAATTCTTCCAATCATTTATTTCTGGCCCCTCCCACAGCCTGTCTAAAACTCCACATCTGTAATCAAAACACTTGGCGCCTGTACATACTCTGTAATATGAACAGAACCAATTAAGAAATTTTGCTTACCCCAAGCCAAAATGTAACTTTGGGTGATGAGTGACTGCCTCTGACGATTCTCATTCACCTACGGAGCTACAAGAGGTTAGTATCATCCACCAAACATAAAACGAAGAAGGAAACACATTTTTCCTTATCTCCCCTTCCCAAAATTTAAAATGCTTTACAAATAAACACTAGCCTTACTTAACTTACAAAACTTTTAATAAAAAGGCAAACACTGGTTTTGACACCAGAATCGGTACCTACTTTCTGTAATAAGACACAAAAGAAAATGTTGAAGCAGATATCTCCACACATTTGTACCTTTGGCAGAAATTCATTCCTACATAAAAAGTCTGGGAGAAACTCATTCCTACATAAAAAAAAGTCAATGTGCATGCACAAATAATATTAGTTCACCATATTCACATCTCAAAAAGTATAAACTTAAGGGATAGATATTTCCTAATGACTGTGTAAATGATGATCATAAAAACATTGCCAAAAATACAAATATTGTTTGAAAAAGAACAAAAAAATTGTACACTTCTGGTAATTGCACCTGTTGGAGAGATTGAATTTAGAATCACTCTCTTGAGCTGCGGAACAATCTGTCTTAAAAGAAGTCACTACGCACAGACCGTCAAGTCTGTCGCTCTACTTAACTTCATCTTAGCTTGCTACAGTTACTAAATAAGATAATATCCCTTGCCATGTTGCTGTATTTCTCTGCTTCCACAGTCTCAGCTAAGTGATAGATGTGCAGAAAATAATTGAAGCAGAAAATCAATAGGAGAGAAAGGTTTTTCAGTGAAAACATTTAATTTACTTTAAGATCTCACTTAACACTGTACCCCTTCACCCACCACCTCCCCACCCCATTTTTTTTCTCCCCCTGGGGGTATCTTTGATCTTGACAGAGTAGCAACATTCACATAGTTAAAATGGGTCTGATTCCTAAGCTTTCTTGAAAATACACAGAAGTTAGTCCAAGTTGGAAACTTGGTTAGACAACTGGTCTCCCAGTTATCTTGCAAGAACTACCTTTGACCATTCCTCCAACCCCCACTAGCTATTGCAACTCACTCACTTCTACCCTCTTGAAAATTGATTCACCTCCCCCCCGTGACCATATTGTAAAATGATCCTGGAGATAACTCTTTTTCCCTTTTGGATCCACCAAAGAATTGAGCACTTTGTTCAGGAAAATGTTTAATGAGGGTAGTATTTCCTTGGATGAGAACAAAGTAAACGTAATAATGCCACATTCAGTTTGACAAACTCTTCCATTTCCTTCAAATTTTACTCAACAGAAACTGTGAAAGGTTAGGAATGAATACAATGCACTTAAAGAACAGACCCTGACAATACCTTGGTAACTATTGCAGAAATGATGACAACCTACTGTTGAGAGAATGACATATTGTTGACTTGTAGATAAACTATTGTTTAATTGTTGATGGCCTGTTGATATAATGACCCCTATTGTTGATGATTTGTTGATGCTCTTTTTGTTGAATCATGTGGTATTTGTGAAAAGCCACACTATACCATTTATAACATGCACTAAGAAGTGCAGTGTATTCTCCCTTTCAGGATCAGCAAACATGGACCCCCAAATGGACTTTTAAACTTCCTACAGTACACATTACATTTATTTGCCGGAATAGGAAAATAGTCCAGAAGCCCACAGAACCAGCTTATCCTACGAGTCTTTAAGTTGGCCTATTTCAATAATTGAGGTCTCACTTCGTTACCAGTCTTGAAATTCACGAGCCAGAAATTGTGGGAAAAAGGTCTGGTTGGTAACCAAGGTTATGTATTATTTTAGGTTGGTCTTGTGATTTCTGCTTCACTTGTTAGAAGGGTAATTGTCTTACACCAGTAACAACATTCACCAGCATGCAGGCAACTGATGACGATGGACTGGACATTTATTGGGAACTGTATCATCATGCAAATCTTTAAAAGGGTTTGCCTTAACAAAATCATTGTCACCAGTGGTAACAGCCTCGTTGCAATAGGTTCAACAATTCAATAAACAGGAAGAATAATGCCTGCCAGCTTATCTGGTGTTCTTTAAAAGGGTGAAACCGTGATGAAATGTGATCTATCGTTCAACTTGACTGAAAACCAATTTGTATTACGTTCATTCTCTAATTGAATAAGCTGCTTTTCGTGTAATGTCAGTACTTGTTGCATATTTCTGATCAAACAGTACTCTAATGGTAGCATTTTCCCTTTTCTGTGGCATACTTTCCGCAAAATGAGTAACAGCGGTGCGTTGGTAGCATGAAGGTCTTTAAAGCATTTTTCAAGTTCTAGCTAAGGCCTTTTCACTCAGAGTTTAGAACATCTTAGTACTACCAGTATCATCCCTTTTCGCCATGACATGATGGTGCGGATTTACTGTAGGACCAATGTGTCAACAAGAAAACACAAAGAAAGCTACTGTTCGCGATTCTGGATCAAAAGAAACCAATTTGAAAAAAATAACTTCAAACTGACCAGCAGTTTTCACTCAAGCTGGATTGTTGGACGTTACTAGCTTAATTACACCCATATTCTTTTGACGAGTGACATACTATGCTTCTCTTTAGAAAGAGTAAAAAGAAACACGACAATCCAACCCATTGATGAGAATACAACTTCAGATAGACCTTTCAATAGCATCCTCTAACATATGATGTTTGTTCCACTGGTCAATCATACCACTAGGGTAGCTGGCAGCGGAAACAGGGCCAACCATAGCTTCCTTATCTAAGAGGGAAAAAAATTACTGCAAATGACAGTGATATGCTTTCAACAAACAAGTCTACCCCCATGTGACAGCAGGTGACAGCAAGTGACAGAGTTGTATTACTGAATGGGTAACAGTAGCCCTACACCAACATCCTGCGAGACAGCCATCTTCATATTGCACCGTCCAAAAGACACCTAGAGTCACATTCACTGGATCGTTGAGAACTCCTGGAGGACTGCTCTGCTGCTCTAGATTGGTAATGGTGATCGTTCGTCGGAATTTCAGAATGATTGACCGCACCTGATGTACAATGACAGAAAAGGTAGTCGGTTCTCCTACAATCGTTTGAATGAAAATAAATCTGAAACAGATGAAGGACTATGATCCTTGAAACTTAATTCAGATTCTGGCAGGAACCAAACTTTTCTGTTGCAGCAGATATTCACCGTCTCTCCTCCTCCGTACATCTTCTTGCATCCATCACCCCCCCCCCCCCTTCCTTCTCAATGTCAGCCAAAGATGCTGAGTTTAAAAAAATCAGTCACATACAGGCTACATAATAGCATGCACATTATTGTTTCCTTCGACACTAACATTCTGAAAATAAAATTTTAGAATATCTGCATGTCAATGGCTCAGCTGATCAGACCAAGGCATTTTGTCTCTTGTGAAAAAAATCAATGAACTCCTTGTACTCATTATGAAAACCCAAGGGCCAAATATGAGGACTGCAGAGCTGACCTATCCTGGAGTTCTCATTCTTGAATATCTTGGATTACATTCATATAAACATCTAAACACTTACGACAAAAGGCAGAATTCTAAAAGATAACCTGCTCTGTCTGCCACCATCATCACTATCAACCAAAACTTCGTACACCAGGACTCTAATTTTTGTTAATGTGACATACAGATGACGATACTTTGTCAGCCACCGAAATGCTTTGCAGATCCAAGATGTAGTTCAGTGATTGTTGTGAAGCTTCCATGAATCATTTCTGTGACTAGTTTTGGAACATTCTACAAATGACAGGAATGTTCATTCTACAGAGTTAGCTTACCAGTGCAGTGAAGAACGCAGACTGCTTCGGTTTTTCAGGCGTATCTCTCGTACTGGTCGAGGCTGTCCTGCAGTTTCAGCGTGAGGGTGTCATAATTTGATCTCACCGACTTCCAGAACCTGTTGAACAAACGAAACAACACACATCCAAGAGATAAAAACTGATCCTCTCTAGCAGAACATAGCATAACAGAAACTTGTTTGCTCTTTCGAGGAAGGTACAAATCCAAAGAACATGAATAGTGCTGTAAATTCTTGCTGGAAAGAATGTTTAAAACATGACTGTTATTGGTGCATACTGTCATACTTCCTGAAGAACTTACTACAAGCATATCATAACCATCTGGTCTTCCATGCAAGGGAAGAAAGGAGAGAAGGAAGTACAAGCAATTGTTGTTCAGTAGTGATTGAAAAAACTACCATTTCTACATTCTGTAATTCCATCCCACCCCACCCTGCTTCCAGACCCGTAGCCACACTAACCAATTTGGGGGGACATCAATGTTTGTGTTTTGTTGGCCTGGGGGAATGATCTAACCCCCTTTGAAAAATTTCTGCCTTTTCCAAGGGTTCTAGATAAAAAATGGCACGAGATTTCCATCTTTTCTCCCTGTATTTGTATTCCAAAAAAGGCAGGACCTTTCATTAATGCCTCCCCTGGCTACATGCCTGTCTGCTTCCCAGTTCACCCCTCCTCTCTCCACACTACGAACTTTTTTGCTGAATAAGCAGTATTGGTCTTTACCTGCTCCTCAGAGAGTGATGGTTGGGTACTGACAGCTGACACAGAATCTACCTTAGGGAGTGAAATGATTGACTATCGCCCTACAGATTGGGAGAAAAAAAAAGAAAATGATGTAAAGAAGTAGAAATTGATTCAAGGAAAAGTGAGATTACAACTACGCTTTTCTTTAATGGAAACCGCTCATTTGAAAGAGTGAGAAGCTTTCCCTGCGAGGATGTGAAGTTTGATAAAAAGAGACCCACCTGACATTCACCAGGCAGTTGGTCAGTTTATTCGCTGTGGTCTTAAATTCACCAGAGTTTGTAGAATGACGGAGTGCTGAGGATGATAGAGGGAGAAGGGTAGGGGGATCAAATATATTCATATAGTGCTGATCATTACAAGAACGGTATCGGCTTTGCATTTTTCAAATATCTGAGACTGCAGGGCCTGCTGATGAAACAACAGTGAGCATGACACTGGGTGAATGGGTAATTTGAGGGTTAATGAAAGACCAACCTAGTGAATAGAGGTTGTCAAAGACTTGGTGCATTCTGATAATTTCATAATAGAGCTCATCATAGCTTCCAGCGGTCGGCAAGAACGTATCTCCATATGTGATGAATAAATTGAACAGATTCACAACCTGCAAACGAAAAAAAAAAAAGCAACTGAAAAAAATGAAATGTGAGCACTTACACTGATCTGACGTAGTCACAAACAGAGAGGATATTTCGTGCATAAATTTAAATTGTGCATATTTATCTAGTTTTGGGTATTTTCACATTCAACTCAGATTTTTCACCTTTGTATTAAAATCAAGTCTTGAGAAGAGTTTTGCTACATGATACAATGGAATGTGCTAACCGGAAGTACGGTCATGTTAGGTCATGTCCTCTAAAGAAGGCATACACAAGTATGATATCATGTGAGGATATGATGCTATAACCAGAGATACTGTCAGGTTAGGATGTGTCCTCTCGAGAAGGCATAAACATGTATGATATCATGTGAGGCTATGATTTGATTATCAGAAGTATTGTCAGGTTACGGTATGTCCTCTAGAGAAGGCATGAACACATATGATATCATGTGAGGCTATGATGTGATAACCAGAAGTACAGTAAAGTTAGCATGTGTCATCTCGAGAAGACATAGACATCGATGATATCAGGTGAGGAAGTACGGTCAGGATACAATGTGTCCTCTTGAGAAATATGTATAATGATATCAAGTGAGGCTATGATGTGATAACCAGACATACTGTCAGGGTTAGGGTGTGTCCTCTTCAAAAGGTATAAACATGTATGATATATCATGTGAGGATTGACTGGAATCTTATTGTAAGACATAATGATAGTCACCAATGCTTGACAATTTTATATTGTGAGCCATCAATAGTCATCAATATGATATGTATGGTTATAATGAATACGCACATAAATGTTAATACTAATTTTAATGTAACTGTGACATTGACTTGACGGAATGTATTTCATGCGATACCGACGATCATCATCAGTACATTTGGTGTGATAATATGACTGCCACTTATAAATTAAAGATTTACAATTGTCTTGAAAAAATCTATAGCAACAATAATCCTCAATATTCACATATATTGATGGAATGCAGGCACTCTTGAATCTAAAATTTATCTAACTTTATTAACACTTTTCCTTTTTTTTTAATTTTCTGAATGTTATCAATATATACTGATGTCTTATTATGATGACTATATTTATTCATCCACCTAAAGTGAAGTCAATGTTTTATTTAGATTAGACTATAACATGCATGGTGCACATCATCGAATATCCACAATAATATTAACAAGCCACGGAAGGAGAAAAGCATCTTTGGGATAACTTCAAAAGACCAAAGGGAAAAACAGCTCTTAATTGCATCATTACTCAAACACACAGAATGTGTGAAATGAGAGTGCCCACGAGAGATACTTTCATATAAAATGTTTTCTCATTCCCCCGTAACATTTTACCTTGCAGGCAAGTTCAAAGATGTTCTGCATTGGCAAAAGTATGGACTCATTGGACAGCAGGTACTTCAGTAAACTTATTAAAGCTGCGAGGAAAATAAATATATGACTATCTTTTGAGTTCATTTACATAGTGTCTGATAAATTATGTTTCTAAATATGATTAACAATATAAGACAACAGAAAACAACTGAGCAAGTTTAAACAATAAAGACATGACTAGCAAATATAATACAATCAAAACACAATAACCAATGTTAGAGACTAAAGGAAAAGTAACAAGGAAAGTAACTAGAGCAGCGATGCTGCAGTTGCTCAACCCTTCTGATGTTAGGAAGTGTCCAGTTGAAAATTAATTTGGAACACATCTATGGTCCTAACATCGTTCATACTGTACACAAACTCATGTTGGGCTGGCCAGCACATAAACACTGTTGACCTAGCAATTAACTTTCGCAGCTGGACCGTTTCAGCAGGGAGTTGCTATTTGACAAATAGCAAAGTTGGTTTCAGGGATAAATCTTAGCTATATAACACTGCCCAGGGGAGGGAGGGATAGGGATCAGAAAGTAGACTTCTAGTACATGCCACCAGTTTGTGCAGGGCAGTGGCATAACCAGAGGGGGCTGTCAAATGTTGATGTCCCCCTCCACTACCCCCAATGAATTTGGTGAGTAAAAAAAATATTGGATGAAAACCACCCCATGCATTTTTTAAAGAGGGCTCACTGAGTTGTTTCCTGAAATTCACTAAATTTATCTACACCCGTCAAGTTTCCTTCACATACAAGTGACAATGGTCAAACTAAGAAGATCCAATGTTCACATACAATGGAACATTAATGAGTAAGTAATTAATGATTTAATTTGGTTTATGAAAATTCGTGACCAGACACTTTTCATACTAGTACTACATTCACACGCACACAACCAGTGCAACTAACAGTCAAAATTTGAAAATTTTGACAGTTTTCATAACTATTGGATGGTGAAACTTGACTACTTATGCTAATTGTAAGTATTGTCATGTGTTTATATCCTTCAAAACCACCACAAACTTTATTGATGTCAACTCAATGAGTCCCTTTAAGTAAATGCTGCTAAGTCGTGTGGAGTCTATATTGATTCCGTAAAAAACAAATTAATGAAAAGAAAAGAATCTAGTATGATGAAATATGTAGGCTTTTGTTGACAAATAAGAATGTTGCATCTCTACTTAGTGAACCCCCTGTAAGTGCCTGAATACATTAATTTAAACTGAACTAAACTAGCACTATTGATGTTATCAAAAATTAATCAACAATTTCTTTTTGTGGCTTTCACTCACAACCCTTGCAGAGACTGACCTTTTGAAAGTGTAAATTTCTAAATGTGGTTTGTCAAAAATGAAGAATATTTGGCCCCAATTCACAAGGTCTGGGAGGTTGGGAACTGCCTATTCCTGCACTATGAGAGGAACTTTTGGCAAACATTTTAGTGGTATATGCTACACTACACTTAGAAAGTGCCATAATCACTTGTCCCCCCCTTAAATAAAAAGTCTGGTTATGCCACTGGTGCAGGGCTTTGACCAAGCCAAGACCAAACCTCAACTCCCTAACATTCTCTGATAACCATTCCAGCTAGACCAGGGAAACAACTGGTGAAGAACAATAACCCCTCTGTATGCAATGTCCACACAACCAGCAAGGGGGGCTATGTAATAGATTCTAAAATTAGCTGTCAGGGAACTTTGCCATCATGGTACATTAGTTGTGTACACAGTGGACACTGGATACTACAGGGAGTACAAGTAATGCCCAAGAATAACAGTCAAAACAAAGTAACTGAAAACTGTCTTACACAAGCTTTAGCTTGAGGCTATTCATTTAAGGTGGTGAGCATGCCCCTCCAGATAAAGCTCACTTCAACTCACTACCACATAATAAACCACTCAAATCAAGGGAGTGAGACTTCAAAAGGATCTAAAGCACAAGGAAAAACGATCAAAATAGCCAAAAATTATGACTTCCCTTTGTCCTATCATATAGTTATGAACAACTTGTATTGCCATCCCAATGTGGCACCTTCACTGCAAATTTCAGAAAAATCCACCAGTAACTGCAGAAGAAGTAGGCTTTTGAACAGAGAGACAGACATTTTCTCCCCCTACAGTACCACATAAGCTCTACCCACACTCCGTGGGTTGAGCTAACAAGATGAGATGAGACAGGTAAACATGATCCACAAACTAAAATATTCATATCATGATTACCAGTGTGAGACACTCAAAACATATTTGAACAAAATAAAACAATCAAAAACTAACTCACAAAACAAGAAAATGAAAATATTGTTAACATAAGACAATCAAAACAGAATAATAGAAGACAATAAAAAAGGGTTTAATGATATGAGGTGATCAGTTCATCGATAAAATTTAAAACAGTAAAAACTGTTTCAAGGGCAGCAACTGTCATAGGTGCTAATCTGCAAGAGACATTTTGGTTGATTTCTGAACCCACTTTGATTTCATATATTTTCAAAATGAATATCACGACCACAGTATCACATCATAATCTGATTACATATTACTATTTATAAGTAATTGCTTCAGAACCAAGGCAACAGTGACACCAGCAAAAGGATAATCTAATTGCTATTCTGAATATAGCTTCATGATTTGGATGCATTAACATCCATTTTGAGAAATATTTCTAGATATCTTCTGCCACTTCCTAGTTTCGATGAAGGAAAATGATGAAAAGTGATGGCTTTGCCATAAACAAATCTTTAAAACTTTTATCTGGTTTCAAGTTATGGTAATATTAGAATTTCTTAAAACTGATGCCGAGACAAAATGGAATGCCTGGTCAAAGAGAGTCTGCTTACCTGTCCAAAGGTCCTTCCAGGGGTACTGGAGTCGAACTCGACACTTCTTCTGGTAGCACATTAGCCTGTGAATAATGCCTAAACTCATCCTACCAAGAGAGAATGATGAAAAGGAAAAAAAAATTCTACAACGAAGGAATAAAGAAAGTGCACTTAATATGTGCCAGGAACATTGTTGAGTTTACATCCTATGACATAGCAAATAACATCCATGATAGGAGATATTCAAGAAATTCAGCAACAGCATGTAATACTGAACTGATTTCATTTCATTATCAATTCTTTGGTAATTCTTTCTGCTTAATTTCTGTTAAAAAACATATTTCCTCAAATCAAACACATAGACAAAAACTACTGTTTTTTTTTTTTGGCATAAAAGACATCATTTAGACTAGATACACCATCGACAAGGATGCGAAACCATGGGCTCACACTGAACCTTACCATTGAGAAGATCATCGCAACAATCGCTACAATTTTGAAAATGTTCGGATGGCCTCTCTGAACGTCACGAATTACGTGAAAGTTGCAGCCATATCCAACAAACTAGCGATTCATTTTGAAAAACTATGATGAAAGTTACCTAAAGATGAAGTAAAGTATGTGAAATGGGACAAGTGGATTCTTGCCAAGTCTCATTGCTATGGCACTGTGCGACTTTTTAAGAGCAGTTTTGGAATTCTGCAATGACTTAACTCTCACTCACATCAACAACTCTTGAGGTAATGTCTTCATCATGTGACTCATAATAAACTCCACCATCAGATCTGTAAAACAAAGAGACTTTAATAAGTACATGTAATCATGCTAAATGCATACTTAATTTCTCTGTAATTAATTATTACTCTTCGAATAAACCATTGACACATACATTATGTAGAGCATCATGATGAGATCTGTTAAAAGAAGTAAAAAATTCATTTCCATCCATCTTTGTGCATAATTAACAAAATTCATCGGGGCTTTCTGTGAGAAGTGGTCCATTAACAATTGCATTCCTTACTGTGATACGTCAAATTAATTGTTGGGACCTACATCTAGCAAAATTTGATGTATACATGTCATGGAAGAAACTGTAACCATTCCTTGTTATTTTTTTTTTTTTTCCACATTCGTGATAAATTTATCCGGACTTACTGTTGTTGACGGATGGACCGATGGAACATACATTCTGCATGATAACAGACTAAACATGGAGGACTTCTGAACTGCAGTGACATCTGGATACACAGCACATCATATCAACACATGGGCTACTTTTAAAACAGTCACTTGAATTCTGCTATTAGACTTAAATAGTTTGTTCACTTTTTTCCTTGCATGGAAAAATTTGGATGAGCAGTGATGCAAGTTAAGGAATATACTGATAAACTCTCCCCATTTGTACAAAGTGCAAAATTACTGACCCAACACTGCGCAGGCTAAAGGCCTCGGGGACACATCGCTGTCAGTCCTCGGTTTTCTGTGTCTCATTGGCTGAGGATTAAAGGAGAACAATGTTGACAATTTGTGTAATTCTAATTAATTTAAATAAAAAACAAATGCCTGCGGAAGAGTTCACACTGCTATCTGAGTATTAAACTGCAGGCTATGATTCACACAGATGTTAGCAATGGGACATTCTCTTGCAAGTTCTCCTCTTTGAAGAGTGAAAAAGCCAGACTTACCGCTCGGTGAATTGGAACTCTAAATGTCAAATTAGCGTCATGAAGAAAGGAGTTGGCATACTGGTCCTGAAGAAGAGAGCGAAAAAAAAAAAAGACAGGTATAAATACCAGGAACGACTATGGCTAATTTATCCTAAACAGGCTGAACAAGGTGAAAGGTAACTGCTTACCTCTGCAATACATGTGATGATAATTAAACAAAGCTTGGTATTGTTGTATCGCTGGGCATCTGAAAAGATGAAAAAAACCCCAAAAGACTTGTAATTTATAAATAAACATGGTGCAATACATCACTGATTAGTGAGAATTATTTTTTTTTTTAGATATAAGATAAAAATTCAGAATGTATGGACCCCAAAAATGGAGAAAGTCCACTACGACATTAAGCAGGCTTTGAAAGTCTTTGAAAACAATGTAGTATGTTCATGGATCAACAATTTTATCCTTAGTTTTATCATTTGTTATGTTGTCAGGGAAAATTATGTCCAAAGCAATATGAAAGAATATCTGGAAAGAATATCTGGATGTGGTTATCAAAAAATAACTTGAATACTGACTACTTTGATTTATGCATGATGGTTGTATATGATTTGAATATTCATTACACTTCAATGCTGAACAGCAGATCCTCACATGTTTATGCATTTTCAAGAGTTACCTACCCTAAACATTATGGTATATCTGGCTATCACGTCATGTCCTACCACATAGAAAAGGTCTTTTTGACACATGAATTTAGCACATTATGTAAATTCTGTGAGGACTAGGTGTCCTGCACTATGACTAAAATAGCAGGGGGATGTAACTTGAATATTCACAATCCTTTAAACCCGGCAGGATGATTGAACACGGACAAAGGACTGTGACTTGAATATTCATTACCTTTTAAATCTTGCATGATGATTGAACAGTAGCAGAGGAATGTAACTTGAATATTCATCAATGGCTCTAAAGAATTTGGATCATAGTGAAATTCTGGGGAAAAAAAAAGAAGAAAGAATTTATCAGATGTCTAAATCCTGTATAGAGGAAAGAAGAGGCTTTAGAGTCACAAACAAACTACTTCCAAAAAGGATTGTAAGAAAAAACATTGTGGCTCATATATTTAGTGTTTTTTTTTTTACTGTTTGTTTTATTCTCTAGACATTACTTTTATACTTTGTTAAAAAAAAAAATCATTAGTATTTTTCTAAACTTACTCTGAGCAGCACTTGGAACAGCTGGCGATTTAGGAGAGACAGGAGTTGTCGGAGTTGGCGAGACAGGTTCTGCATGATTCTGATCGGGAATGATAAAAATTGTCCTTGTCAATACATTTCTGTCAAGGGAGATAATTGGTCTAACTTGCTTCCCTTGAATGGATTACACTCGTCTTGTGGTTGAGACACATGATACATAGAGATATTCTAAGCAAACAAGTCTTCACAGTAACCTTAGGTGTGTTCCCATTTGAGTAAGCACAGTGACTGTAGATCAACCAAGGTAGACTTAAAGTCTAATGGGAGCTTAGATCAACACCGCTCGCTCCAGATCAGGATTCACTGATTTTGATACACCCACCAGGTAGATCAAGATCCACTTGCTGGGCCAAAGTTCGTAAAATGAACACAAATAGGTACGTCAACTGACCTCGGATCTCATTAAGTGTTACATTGCAGTGTTTGTGTGGTACCATGACGACAGTTGGGAACAAAATGCAAGCTGATTTGCAAAAATTTGTGACGTTTCATGCTAGCACATTGATCTACTGCACTCACTCAAATGTGGACGCTTCTCTAGATCAAGTTAATTAACACCCATGCGGCACTAAAACCTTAATCCCCCACACTCACTCACATGGGGACAAAACTTTTGAAAGGCCAAAAGCCTTGCAAACCATATTTGGCATTTGATTGAAAACCGTTTTCTTTAACATAACGCCTCAAAGAGTCAATTAATCATAAGGCCAAGGGAATTGGGACTGCAATCCAAATCCTGTCCATTTTTGGGGGGCAACTATTTGTTTTTGGTTCACCAGAGCCTCATCAGATACCTTTAAATTGTACTGTTTGTTTGTACATTGACTTTTGGCCAAAGGTTAGGATTAAGGTTGATATTGGCTATTTCTTGCTGTGATTTAAATGATCTAGTGATTCATTTGAGGTCCTTAGTGAACTAAACACTGGATCATGACCCATCAGTTTCAGATTACACCTTACCTCAGAGCAGATGAATGACATTTAACCATGTCCTTTACGTACATACAGATTAAAATACGTGAAAAGCAAATCAGGTTTTAAGAGTTGCTTAAATGTAGCAACTTTTAATGCTTTTAATGTATTAAAATACAGTAAAGACTTTCAGCAGCACGTGACTTAGGAAGTCAGAAAGAAGTGGAGTGTGAACTCTACTCACATGAGCTAGAATAGTGATGAAATTTCTGTTGAGATGAACAGCCTCGTACAGCACCAGCAGGATTGCATTATCGGGCTCCACTCTATGAAAGAATAACAGACGGTGAAATTTATGTGTGAAGCTACGCAAACATGAACAGATAATGGAAGCATCCACACAGATGTATGAACTGACAGACAGACAGAGAAAGACATATGGACAAACTGATAATAAATATTGGAATGTGTCCAGGATGACGGTACAACAATTTGGCATTTCCCGACATTCTGGCTTTAACCTGTACACTGTCAAACCCAACACCAGTCAGCTAGTTGAACACTGTGGGGATGTCACAGTTATCAAACTCATCTTAATGACAGACAGATTAATGGAAAAGTAAGATCTCCTATCCCCTGCATCTTCTTGTTGATGAAAGGAATGTTATAAACTCATCGATGTAAGGGGAACTTGAAAAGACTTATGTTCAGGTGAATAATGTGAGTTGAAACTCATGATTTAGATTCTGTTGTACCGTTGGCAATCGACTCAAACGCACCCTTTGTCGCCGATGGAATCGCAACATCTAATGATACATCCACTTCCACGACACACCTTATTTACAGAGTCACTTGGTTCAGGAAACATAGTTTGCACAGTTAGCAATGTCTGACGACTTTGTTATGCAGAATTAACACTCAAAGTGGATCAATGGTTTAGGTTAGCTGGTTTGGATGCATCATCTGACTTATTTAAAGGAATTCTCTACCAGCAAGAAAACTTAACGTAATATACAAGATTCTTTACCATTTTATCAGTTAAATATAACAATTTTGCAAGAGGACACTTCCTTGGATATGAAATAATGCTTAGAAAGTTGGGTTTCACTGCACAAGCCTGAAAATGTATGAAATAGAACGACCAACACTCTCTTCTAGTGTTTGCACTCTTAGTGGTTCTAGCAAGGTCTTGCGACACAAAAATTCTTCAGTTCAGAGATTATGAAAAATGCATGAATGTCTACATTCAGTCAGATACTTTTTGTGCATGAAACCAGGGGAGCTTTTACTGAGATGGACAGAAAATATAATTCCTGCTAGTACTATAAGATATGCCAAATTGAGTTAAGGGAAACTGGTAATTGGCTCAAAGGTATTTTTTTCCTTTATTAGTTGGCTCCAGTTCAATATCATTTACAGAGCAACATCATTTAAGTAAACCAATCATTAAACAATTAGTTTAACAACAATGCTTGAAACCAAGGTTTATGCCACTCCCTGGTGAAACTAAGGTTTTATTACCAAATAAGACATCAAAAGAGTATTGCAACCCACAGTGTGAGATAAAAATCAACAGTAATGTTCAAACTAGATTTGCTGGTACTATGTCTCAAGCAAGTGACTTCTAGCACCAGGCTCCTACCTCAAGTATTTACTAAAATAATTCGTTTTCCAAATATTTGAGATATTTTCTAAAAATGACAATGATGACTTGCATATAGAAATGTTTGTATCTTTTCAAGAAACAGGAGAGAGAAGAAATGATGGAGAATTCCTTCAACAGAAACGAAACTGAGAAATGATTCCACAACTCACCCCCTGGATCGCACTTCCACTGATTCAGGAACAAACATATTACCGACCTTTTGATGGACGAAAATTGAGAAATGGTTTTAACAGATCAAAAGTTAAATTAAATGACTTTACAATACAGTATGATGTACCGCATCTACTGCGATCTGAAATCTACGATTTTTGCATTAAATCGGTGCAGAAGAAAGGATATAGTATTACTTTTTAAATTCTCCCAAAGCTTTTTGCATCGCTAGTCAACCCCGTTTGCCTGTCCTCTACTTCATAAAGAGTAGTTTACAAATACTGAAAGGATTGCAAACAATAGAAGACAATAAAAGCCTGTTTAATCAATAATACAAGGATCAATGAAAGGCAAACTTATGGATGAGCTGGACCATTCTTTTGAAAATTAGAATTTCTTTCATTTTATTTCAATAATAAAAAGGGTTTGAAAGATGAGAATGGAAATGGAATGGTTTTTAGCGTCACAAACAAAATCAACTATTTACAGTAAGAAGGGGGCATAATGTGACTGAGAATTAATTTCAAAGTTGCAGCCTGTCCTTCATTTGATTGCATTTCTTTCATATGTGCACTGATATACAATCGATGACGTTTGCTGTGTATCAACTGTCTTAGCCCTTCCCTGACCCCTCTCTACTCTCCCCCACCCAGGCACTCTCTCACTGCCATTTCCTTAATACATACAACTGTTTACCATTGATGATAATGTTGTAAACCAGCTGCCTTTTGATGGATCTTCTGTGCTTTGTTGATATTTTCTGGAAGTACAAAAAAGAAAAACTGCATCTATTACCAGCTGAGAGAGAAAAAGGACTTGAGCCAAATATAGTCATATAGAAAGTCCCATTATATTTCATTCTCTCCCTACCAGAAGTTATCACAGTTTCATGTCATACAACAATTGAAAGGGAACAAAGTGATGAATAAATGATCAACTTACTGATTGTGGTTTGTCAAAACAGATGATATCACCCAACCAAGTCCCTGCAAAAAGAAAAGGAAAATGAACAAAAGACATGACAAAAGTTTTTTTTACATTTTCTGATATTGTTGTAGTTGTTGATGGAACATAAAGAGCTAGTAGAGACAGCAACACAAGGAACATCATTTCATGAATGAACGTAGAGGATTAATTTTAACTTGAAAATTGCTCAATGAAGGATAACAAAACTCATGGACCACTCTCAGAGGCAGCACATACGATAGAGGGTGAATTTTGTCTTTCAAAATTTCTATGGTTTTGACAAGGGGTAAGAAGGGAAGGAGTTTGGAAAAGGAGTGCTGTATCAGAACGAAAGAAAATAACTAAATGAGAAGTGAAACAAAAGAAAGAAAAGAAGTTAATCTTTTGTGCTGTTTTGCAATCAGATCATAAAATACTTCTCATTAATCTCTTGCAACTAAGAGAAGTAAACAATAAAGATATGGACATATGGAAATTTATAGGAAATGAGTAAATGCAGTGAGCGAGACCTACCGTTAAAGCAACTTCGTCATCTAGGATGGACAGTTTGACAATGTAAGGGTTTGCAGACTAAAAAACAAATAAAAGATGAAAGAAAAAATAAAAGTCAGAGTATTGTGCAGACAAATGGGGTACAACATGGGATCATCACTACAAGGAAACATGTGTAGTACTTTGAGATAATTTTAGCACACCCTTTGATCATCACTCATACAATTTTTGCTCCTTGAAAACACATATTACAACATACTGTCCTTGCGTTTCACAATCTTAAGCTAGGTATCTCTACCTTTTTAGTCATATTTAACAGAGACAAACTGGGGAAAAATCTTCACAATCTCTTTATACTTTTCAAGGTATACATCCCTTCATCTCAAACTTTTGGAGACTGCACAATCTGCATTCTCCACGCACCTTGTCCTCAATATGAAATGCCTTCCTCACTAAAAGTTGGGTGCTTGGATTCCCTCGCATCAAAGTTCTGGTACCTCTCAATACTGTTAACTTTGCATTTTCTTTAGGTGGAAGTGCACTGTGAGCATTGTGTGTCTTGATATTTGTGCGACAAGCAATAATAACTAATTCCAGAGGTGTTTCTATTTGAGACTGATAAACAGCCTTTAACTTGTGACTGTAACCTTTGGTTCCTTTGGTTAACATTTCATTCCACAAAAAACTTACTACACATCTGAATTTATTTGCCACAAAATGAGGATGACATAATACTAGTAGTTTACTACAACAAAGCTATACAATTATATTTCATACCATATTAGTATTCTGCAAGATATTCCTTGTAGATTTGAACAAAACGTGACCTAGTTGTGCAAATTAAAAGGCTTCAGCAATTCACAAACTATTCACCTACTCACCTCATATTTTCTGTAGTTGACAAGGATTGCGAGAAGCAGAACGGCTTCATATCCGTGATCTTGCCGACTGACAGGATTGGACAAAATCTAAGGATGGAAAGAAAACAAGTATAAAGGACTATCATGCAAATGCTATGAAGTAAATTTTTTACAAAATTTAAATAAACAAAGTTATAAATAGGTGTAATGACACCAGGACAAGTTCAAAAACAATTTTGGAGGAGGATTTCAAATATTTTAAGGGATGCGTCAGCGGTCTATTCCGCTAGACGCCGTAACCAGTTTGTGGTCCTCTCTTCTGCCACTTAGCAGCATTCTGAAAGGGATGCTTATGGATGTAACAGACACCACTACTACTTTGAAGTCACCTTCATGCCACCATGCAGAACACTAAAAGAAATAATTTCTGAACACAAAAAAAAATTGTGCAATCTTCATACAGTACTCTGAGAGGGATGCTTAGCTTTCAGCTCGAAGTAAACGACTTACGGCAACCAAGGATTCAAACACACTGTTGATCATCATGTACTCCATTAGGGTATTCTGGCTGACATTGTCTGTGATCTGAAATCAGAAAAACAGGGGCAAATTTTATCATTTTTACCTGGAGTGACTTGGTGGGATAAATTTGTAAATGGACAAAATTTTCATCAATTAATTGCAAACACGATCAAGGAAACCATTTGTATTTTCAACCCAATCACACACACTGGGAACTTAATGAGCAGTACACTAACACTTGAAAATGAATGAGTTTCATTGTCAGGCAAAGTTGCCACACCAAAATGTAAAACGATATACAGAATCATTTTTGTGTAGCACTTTTCTCTACACCACAATATTTCACTCAACCAAACACTGGTAGTTTCAGGATACAGGGTAACGTTTATACTGTATCTGGCAACAATTCTAGCATAAATCACGGTGGACTTAATGGTGACTCGTTTTCATTCATAGAATAGGCACTTTGAAATTACTTTGCCCTAGCATAGCATATTAACATTCATTGGCGACTCCAATCTGAAAAGTTGCAAAGGAAATACGATCAGGTAAAAGTGGCTCTGAAATTCCACAAGTCATGAAAGAATACTTTTAGCGAGAAATGTGGAAAAAGGTGCTTTTTTTCTCTGGGGAATTTCTTGTAAACTTCAGGAGAAATTATTTCCAAACACAGATTGAGATTTTCATCCAGGATGTTGAGAAGATAAGGTGCACAGCAGAAAAACACTTTCACAGTGAAACGCTGGGAAAGTGATGCTACTCTAGATCAGGTTTTGGTGTTATTAGAGGCAGTGTCAAAGGTCACCAGTGAGTCATCGACAGCACGGCACAGAGGGGTGAAGCAGGTTTTGTTTGGAGACCATTTAGGCCAGTAGCAAGCTCAGTGAGGTGAACAAAGTGAGTCACAAATTTGCATAATATCACATTTGAAATTTGACGGCCATCTTTAATGTTGCTGTCACTTTGGACGTTGTTTTTGTTTTGGCTGCCACTATCGACGTGCAGATGGCAAACAGCACCATAAATAGTGCAGCTGTAATAAGAGTGAATCGGTAATCATGTCGATACTTCCGAGGCATGCAAGTAGTGCCCAACAAGTGAGTGAACTTTTTATGAGCGACACCAAGGAGTAACTTACAAAATAGCATTCAAAACAACAACATTTGAGTCATCTCCAGTATACTGAGGCCCGTTTAAGGTGACAAGGTGCTCTTTTGTAGGATCTTGTTCTTGGCACTGGTGCTTCTCTTCAAGAGGTGATACAGGATTATGTATTGGTGATTAACCGTTACACATCTACAGCAGATTGCCTACCCCACACTGTTCATTGCATCCTAACATACTGCACCCTCTGCAGCGAAGGCAATGAGAACACTAACCGTTGCCAAGACGAGCAAGAATCGAAGTGTTAGGTTCTTCAAACTAACAGAGAAATCCCCAACCAGAACTGAATTCAGACTTTGAATCATATCCTGTGCAAAACAAAAACAAAACAAAAAAAAACAAAGAAAGAAGGTATAAGTGAAAAACTGAAATAATTACCTAATGATCAAAGCTGATTACATGAAAAAATATCTCCTGGTGACACACTGATACGTGTGAAGATGTGCAACTTGCCACCGGACCAGAAACATGATATCATGCACAGTGGTAAGTCTCAAGACATGTAACCCTAACCTTCCCTCATGTTTCTGATCCTAACTTAACCTTGTAACACAATCACAGACATGATGAACATGTCTGTGAAACACAAATGTGAAAATTTGGTTATCTTGCACAATGTGTGGCATCTAATGATTGCATCTGGCAACAGCTAAAGAGTATGATGTCATCTGGACAAATTACCCCCAAAATCCCCTTGATCTTCTCTGGTGAAGGTAATTTCTTGACACAAGAAATAGTATGATCTTAACAAAACAAACTTTATATTTTAGTGAAGCTTTTAATTCAGAGTACATTCTAGTAGACTAGTATCGCTTTCTAGCACAGACACACAAGTAGATTTTGACAGTAGAGAAAGACTCGCTGTGATTACACCATGGACCTTACAGTACCTCTATCATCATCATCATCATGCCTAGAGTCATGTATCATCATTTTGGCAAAACTAGATCACATTCAAACAGCCACTGTACATCTAAAGTTTATAAGGAGGTAATGAAATCAAGTCTTAACCAAGAAGTGGGATACTTTTGAAATCCAACTGCACTCCCAAAGGGCAACACTGCCTGCCACCAGAGTATTTACTTTAATTAAGTTCATATAGCTCTGGTGAAGTTCCAGTCAAAAAATGGATCTTTTCCGAATGAATTTTCACTAAATTATGATATGCAACACAACAATGCAAGCTCTAAGTACTGCCTGATATTTCCTAACATACATAACGTAAATCGTGTGTTTTGACATTTCTTGTGATACCTGAAGAAGGCCCTCCGCAGAATCGAATCCCATGAGAATATTGATGACATCAAAGCTATGGTCAGCAAGCCTACCCTTGCAGACTCCTCTAACTAAAGCACACAAAGTCTGAAAGGGAAAGGTTGACAAGTCATCAAATCAATGTCTCTATTCATTCTCTTTTACTTACTCCTTTGGCAGATCAAACAGACATTCCAAGTGCTCCAACAAGTGCTCCAAGTGCCCGACACATGAGTGTCGGGCACTTGGAGTGCATTTTTTCTTTACAATAATTCCTCTATTTCAAAAAAGAATATACTTTGGGAGTTTTCCAGAAAATTGAAAAATGAAGAAATTGGGGTTAACTACTAGGATTCTTCCTTTCTTTCTTTTTCATACATGTGACAGATACTTGCTTTTTTTGTCCAGGGTGGAGCATTCTACTAACTCTTGATAGAATTAACAGCAAACTCACCTGGAGTGAATTGATGATTCGGATTGGGTACTCATCTTTCAAACAGAGTATTGAATGGTAGAATATGTTGTTGATGGTGTCCTATTGATGCACAGATGATACAACAAAGAACAAAAGAAAAATGTTAGATGAATGTCAAACTATTTAAGGTTTTAATACAGACTGGAAATATATTTAGTGATTCAAAACATTACCATTCATCCATGAAATCACATACTTAACAAAATGGACTTTTATAAACATATTCAAAATTGTTATAACAATATTCAGTGACATTATTACCAATCACGTTTTAGTTTATCCCAGTAAATGTGACATAAATCCTATTCTAAACACTGCAACTTGAAAGCTTTGACAATTGAGGTCATTGAACAGAGATATCAAGAAAAAAAAAAGAAATCAAATTGATATCTTCTAATTTTTATTCCATTTAATGTCAGAAAAGAACAATGTGCACAAGTTTTTCACTCTGAATGCACAGTACCTTAAGTTTAAACAGCTGATCTGTGGAAAGGTTTTCCAGAACACCTTCGACATACTTCACATTAGCCTGTAAGGAAAAAAAGAACAGCATCCCATTTTAGAGTCAATTTACAGCATTTTAGGCAATACATATTTATAAAGAATTCAATATTGCTTTTGAACAGCCCTCGAACAAAGGTGTGTTTTAAACCAGTCAACACATTATTTGTGATGAAAATTGTTTCACTTAGTTATCATGGTGGAATTATATTTCACTCTGATATCCTGATCATAGTGGTCTCCATCATGGCTTTGTGAATGCCTCCTTTGCAAAAACTGAATAGGACTGCTGTAGTTCAATAACAAAATAAACAGTAGGTTGGCTGCTGCAGCCATTTGAAAAAAAAAAAAAAATTGTTTACGACCAGTAGAACAAGCTCGAAACAGTTCAGTTTGGTTGTGACTGGTCTCCCCAGAAGATTTCTTTAGCAATTACAGAACAGCGGGTACAGCCTAAAGAAAATGGCACCAACAACCCACTCTGACAAAGACTGTACAGCATACACTGTAAACTAGCATCAGGGAATAAGTTATCCAGTATCGCATCTCATTTTGCTACACAAAATGGTCAAACTGCTGCACAAATGGAATATTGTGAAGCAGTTTTTGTACATGCAATATATGGGCTTTCACAGAGTTTGCGACAAAATAGCCAAGAAACCTGAAAACTGCTATGCAAATTTGGAAAACTAAATTATCTCCTGAGTATCATTACTGGTGTGTAACTCCACAGACTGAGTTTTGTGGGCACTTACAAAATCTATATACAGGATACCATACAATCACATGATGCAATTGTGCTGCTGACCTTCAAGGCCAATAGTTAAAGGGAAACATTATATTTGTTTCACAGATAAATCCATATTTTTCAAACAATATTTATGGACAAAAAACAATAAATTGCTCAAAATGAGGCAAGATGGTATCCTTCTTTTCAAAAAATGAACTTTCTCAAAAAAAATCCAATAATTTGTTGCTCTGGAAGAATTTGTGCACCCAAACTTTCAAAATTTAAATAAGTCATCATTCTCAACTCATCTCATGCATATTTGGAGGAGTCTGGAGATTAAGCTATCGCTGGTACTCACTGGCGAGACTAAATGATTTAACAGAAGAGTTACAGCTAGCTTCTTTGTATGCCATATTGTTGATTTTAAAATGCAATATTTCCCTTAAATCTTTGTCTCACACAGTATGTGTGGACAAGCAAGGACTCCGATGACGGATACAGTCACAGCTAGCCTTCAACGAATAGCAGCAAAACCTTCCATAATTGTAAATATTAATTCACATTTGGTGTTAGTATAAGATTCTGCAATCTATACCAACTTGAAATCGTCATGATATGTACAGGTCAAATTCACAAAAATAAGATTACAGGTAACACTTAAAGACTAAAGTGATTTTTACTACCTGTATCTGCAAGGGTAGCATACTTCGCCAGTCTACTTCTGTTGTGTAATTATTTCTACTGTTGTTAATATCAACCACAACGACATCGTGAACGGTGTCATTGCAAGAGGATCACGTTGTGCACATACCTTCAACAGAAAAAACTCATCCCAAAAGTTTGGATTGTCTCTTGAAGGATCCTTGCCCTACATATGAAAACAACAACAACAAAAGATTGAAACAACATTGATAAACTTTTACAATAAAGGAAGGTTCTGTCTCCTTTTCCCTCCTTTTTGAAGTCCCCTTTCCTCAGCAGTATATCAGCCTATTTTGGCCAGTGTACACAGCTCACCTTCAACAATACTACAGTAATGTACCATCATTATATTAACTCTGAAACATATTTCAAATTTGTGTTAGGAGGATATACGTTGATATAAAAGGATATGAAGGATAGAAATTAGTTGAGCCAATCAATTTGTCTTCAATGGAAAAATCAGCCAATGGTTAAAGAAGATTCAAAACATAGAGGGCATGATGTGTGAACACTGCTTAGAATAATGCACTTCCAAGTATACTGAGACACAAATATGTAGAACCTTCTTTTTTTCAGTCATTAATATTTATTTTCTATCGCATGAGGGCAAATAAAACTTTGTGAACAAATATACTGTATATTGCCAATAATCTGTTTGAATATTGTTTGGAAGCAGCTAAGATGCAGAAGAACAGAAATTTACCGACCTGGAAAAATATATCATATATATCGATAATCTTCTCCTTCAGTTCCATTTTGTTTTGTGACCTCTGGCGCAACAGCGCCTGGCCTTTGGCACGGGGCATACCTGACAACTGGAAGTGAATGAAACAGTACAAATGAATCACTTCATAAATATTTCCTGTGACGGTTTCAGCTTTCAAACATTTAAAGCTATAAGAAACAAACTTCCTGATCAAAAGTGTATCCACTATCCTCAAACTAGGCCGATTCAATTAGTCAATTATCAAAGACTCCTACAGGCAACTACCAGCATAAAATTGTAATAAATAGAAGAGCATATACAGCGTACAGTACCTTGCAATGAATGAAACCACTTAGACAAATGGGAATGCAGAGTCCAACCGAAGAACAAGCACTCCTAAGGACACAATTTCTTTCTTTTTTTTAAAGGGGGGGGGGCTAATTCATGTTTTACCATTTAAGTGGAGCATCACAATCAAGTGGCACATGGCATACAAAGAAATCATTTGCAAAAATAAGCCTCCAAGACTGCTAGAAACGACACTTCTTGAGCCTTGTTGAAGGCATCCAGACATTCCTTATTTTGACATCTGGTATTTCAAGAGCCTACTCTTGAAAGAACTGAAGATCAATGATAATTTTCAGGAATAATTTGCAAAAATTTTGAGAGGCGGGCAAAATTTTGGGGGAACTAAAGTCCCCTAGCCCCTCCCCTCCACATGTAGAACAGCTCTTGCAAGAAATTATTATACTGCATGATGCTGTTTAAGATGCCTGTACCAGTTAAAGTTGATTCGACGTTAACACTACTTGGATTGCAAGTATCTTCGATCATAGTAAAAGAGTGAACATTCTGGCCAAAAATTATTCGGCTATGTTTCCTACAGTATTTCATGAAGGACACAACCAAACAACCTCTTAACAGTCTTGATTGAGCATTTACAGCATCTTGGTGTTTGTGACAGTTTTCAAAGAAGTTTCCAGCGAAGCCTGCCTGCCTGAGACCGTAACCATTTGTGAATTCTTGACGTCTCGACTGAGCATCCACCTCAAAAATGGAGCAGGTACAGCAATACAAGTGCAGATGTGTACCAAGGGAAAGTTTTCATCACTCCTGCTGACTTTTACACTGTTACATGCAGGAAACCCTACATTTGGTCACAATGTCACAATAAGTTAACATAGGCAAAATCACAACTTTTTTATAGGCTTAGACCTATCTTACTGCAGATCATACAGTATGTGTGAATCACACTTCACAGACCACAATCAGTAACAAAGAGTTTCTATTTGTTCCTTTTAATGACGTGATAAACATAATTTCACACCTTACTTAAAACCTTACTTAAAGGCTGTATTGCATCACCCTAAGCTATATTTCTACCTCCCTGAAAGGAAAATTCTCAACTGGATCTAAGTTACAGTACTCTTAGATTGCCAGCAAATTCGAAAGATGCAGAGCAGCTCGTATTACACTGCGTACACAGGGATCCATTGTTTTGATTACACATGTTGAGGAATGTAAGACAGGCTGAGGGAGGGACTAGAGGTAGGTGGTTGGGAGAATTGAAACTGTCTGGGGTGATGCATTACAGCCTTTAAAAGCTTGAAGCATAACAAGTTGATTATTTTGGGTGCACTTGTTACTGATGTCAAACATCATCATGTTGAAGGGATCAGAATATCAATGGCATTCATTCTAGGTTCTCAAGTCTGCAATCGAGTTAAATGACAGGATGCTCAAACTTTGGGGACAGACAAAATCATAGGGTGACTATAAGTGGACATGACAACTCTCATGTCCCACACACATGGTTTTCACCATGAGCTTAACAGTTCCGCGCATCATCTCACAGTGAAAAGGCCAGACAGCATGGTGAAAACCTTTTTGATGCGACATGAGATATGTTACCTTTCTTTCATGACCAAAATCAATTCTTTCCATTGTCATTAATTACTGAAGGACCACAAAAGTAACTGACTTACAGTAGCGAATATTTTTTACTGTTAGATATTATTAAGAAGGAGAGGTACAAATCTAAATCTTGTTAGTTTAAAAACACTTTTCACGGTAATGTAGGAACCTTCTCAAATTCTCGGGGTTTAAAATATATGATCTCCCAGACCTGCCAAGCCACCTGCATTAAGTGGGTGTCAACTGCATTTCTGGGTCATTTCCCACTCAACTGCTCACCTGCTTACCAAATCTCCTGCATATCTAAAAACCTTCTGCCTTGTACCTATCATTCTCTGACCAAAAAAAATGAATTTTTGCTTTTTTGTTCAAATTCATTCCATTGAAGCAAAATGCAAGAAGAAAATTTCAAAATGTCCAAGATCTGAAATTACCATAAACCTACAGTACATGCTAAACATGCCCAGCTAAAAGACAACATTACCTATATACAATCCATGAAAATGCCTTTTCAACACAACCAAATACCACAAATCTGCCAATTGAGATAAAGGGGCTGGGGGCTTAGGATTTGCCATTTCCAATATTCTATTGGTGCAGTTTTTCTAAAATTTCTGGCCATCACGCTTGTGCTAGCATATATAGTAAACTCCCTGTGTCATAAATTGTCATCATCAAAAAATCATCTAACCTTGGCATCTCTGATTTCCAGGTTTTCTTTTGAGAACCTCAAGGTTTGTCATTTTCGAGGTGGGCAAGTCTGCTATGGTGTAAATTACACTTGGCCAGGGGTTCCAAACGTGGAAATTTCAGTAAGTTGTGGATGGTAAGTACTGGGGTGGGGGGGGGGCAATGAGACATTTGAATAAAATGAGATCTACCATACTAAATTTAACCTGTGTCTATAAAAGAAATTCGTTTTCACTAAAATTACTTTTAAATTAATTTTCCAATTTCCGATTATAGGGGGAGGAAAATCACACGAACCTAGAGGAACAAAGACCTGTCAACTCTCCTGCTTTTTTAATTGAATTTGCAACATTTCTGAAAATAGCCAAAACAGTTAGCACGAGGCTTATTTGAGTAATTTGGTCATAGACCACAGTACACTATTGCATTGATTGTTGTTTACAAAATTTGCCGCTGTTATACTGTAGATTAGTCACACCTATAGGAGGTTGCTTTGTGTTAAGTCGTTAGTTCATGAAGAGCTGCAGTGCATACAGAAGGGCGTACATGTACCTGTAATGTATGTGAAAATAGGCCTACATCCAGGGCAACTTGTTCTGTGCATGTGTGTGATGATTCTCTTTGTTGCACTGTTTTTTGTTAAAAATTACCAATCTCCCTGTCTTTTTTTAACTAATCTCCCGATGTTTTTGCTCTGGAAAATGTCAATTTCCCTATATTCTGGTGAGACAGGTTGGCAGGTCTGGTAACACTTGGTATCACACATGATTACCCACAGGCTTTGAAATTCTACACATACCATCTTCTCCTATAATATTCAAAATAGATGGAACAAAAATAACTGGGCAATTATTCTCAGAACAATTAGAATAAATGTATATTTTGATTGATTGGTATGCTATTAACATGGTGTGGGGGGCAGTTTCCAATGCCATTCTGTGCAAGGGGGAGTTGAGCTGAAAAAATTGGGAACCAACAAGTATGGGTTAAATAATGTCACCAGACCTGTCAACTCTCCTGGTTTTACCAGGTGACTACCAGCTTTTCCTGCCGTCCCGGTTTCATATCCTGATCTTCTCCCACTTTGTTCTGTACACGACATAAAAATGAAAATACTCAAAACAATCAGCACAAGACTTATTGGAGCAATGTACGTGGAAATAGACCTACAAGGCATCTTATGCTTGACATGTGGGTGACGATGCTCTCCATGGCACTGTTTGCTATCAAAATTTACCAATCTCCCCATTTTTTACCAATCTCCTGATTTTTTTGCTCTGAAAAATGTACAGTTCCTTATTTTTCTGTGAGACAGACCATTGACATAATATGCGCTTGCTGTGCACCTGTGCACTGCTTACTTGTGTTTAGGCCTATACATTACTAGGGGAGACCCATACATACTGTCAAGAATCTATCTAGCCTAGGGAGAATGTTCGTTAAAATTGTAACTTGTAAGTAGGCTATTTCCAAAGGCTTAGGCCTTTTAAATCATGTTTGGTAAGGTCTCCTTTTCCTGGAAGAAAGTTCATCATTTCAAGTCTATTTATGGTATATTAATGGTCAGAGGAAGGATAAACATAGTATCCCCCCTTTAAAGTCCTTGGATGGTAAAATTGCTAATAGTGATAAGGATAAGGCCGAGGCCCTTAATAGTCAGTTCAGTAGTGTTTTTACTAGAGAGCCCCTCGACTCTGTTCCTCTCCAGAGGCCTATTTGTAGCAAAATGAGGGATATTTCTATCTCCATCTTCGGGGTTGAAAAGTTGTTGAAGAACCTAAAGATTAGTAAAGCCATGGGTCCTGACAACATTCACCCATGGGTCCTTAGGGAGCTCGCGACTGATCTGGCACCAATGATCAGTCACTTTTTCCAGCAGTCAATTACCAGTGGTCACATTCCCACGGACTGGAAAAGAGCAAATGTCTGTCCAATTTTTAAGAAAAATGATACTTCGCTCCCATCCACCTATCGCCCTGTCTCTCTGACTTGTATTTGCTGTAAATTGTTGGAGCATATTATCTGCTCAAACCTGATGGCTCACTATGAAGAGAATAAAATCCTTTCCACTAAGCAGCATGCTTTCAGAAAGAATTACAATTGTGATACGCAGTTGGTGTCTGTTATTGACGATTGGGCCGCTGCCTTGGATAAAAATAAACAGGTTGATGTCTGTATTTTAGATTTTGAAAAGGCCTTCGATACAGTTCCTCATGTACTCCTCAAGACGAAGTTATATTCTTTAGTGGTTTCTGGTCAAGTCATTAATTGGGTGGATAACTTTCTTTCTGATCGCTCACAATCTGTTGTTGTAAATGGTACTAAATCTGATTCTGCTCCGGTTCTTTCTGGTGTTCCTCAGGGGTCTGTTCTGGGACCAGTCCTCTTCCTGTCATATATAAATGATATTGTGGATGCTGCTTCGTCTGAAGTTAGGTTATTTGCTGACGATTGTGTTTGTTATAGGGTCATTGAAAATCATAATGACTGTAAAGAGCTACAGAGAGACATTTCTTGCCTTGGCCAATGGGCCAAAACCTGGGGTATGAGATTTCATCCTGGAAAGTGTAATGTTATGTCTGTTACTAGGAAACACAATCCAAGAGTCTTTAAGTATACCCTCAATGGGGTTGATCTGACGAGGGCAGATTCTATTAAGTACTTGGGGGTGACCATAACCAAGAATCTCAATTGGGGAAATCATATACAGTCTGTTTGTAATAGAGGGAACAAGGTTCTCAGCTTGTTACGTAGGAACCTCTCTTTTTGTTCTAAGGAAGTTAAATTGGCTGCCTATAAAGGTTTACTTAGGCCTTTGTTGGAGTATGCTTGTTCCGTTTGGGATCCTTATCAGGCGTCTCTTAAGGATAAACTTGAGGGAGTACAAAGGAGATCTGTTCGGTTTATTGCCAACGAGTACTCCTGTGAAGTTGGTTCGATGACTACCCTTTTGAAAGATCTTGGTCTGAACACTTTATCTGATCGCCGTAGGCGTTGTAGGCTTCAAATCCTCGCTAAAGGTATCCATGGTCAATCTAATATCCCTCTGTCTGGCCTTTGTAAAACCACTATTATTCCTCGCAACGTGTATGCTTTACACTACCGCACCCCCTCTGCTAGGACTAATTGCTACAAATACAGTTTTATACCAAACACTATTCGGGATTGGAATGATCTTCCTGGCTGTCTCATTGAGAGGGCTGTTGGTCACCATAAGCCTGTGGAGTTATTATAAATTCACTGAGGGTTTGACAGACCTCACGACGCGTACGTGGTGTACCAATGTCCTCGGATGTTTCACCATTTTTCAAAAGAAGAGAAGAAGTCAAGCCCTCCATTTCACAGCCATCATTATTTAGCCTACACACACACACTGTAGTCAGTAGTAAGGTTACTGCAGGGCCTCTGCGTAACGTTAGGCCACTTTGACACAGAATGTTTTCGTGGAACTAGTACTACAGACGTTCAATGAATAAATACGTGTAATTTTACTGCTGTTAGTGTTGGGCAGGGTATGTAGAAATGCCCCCAATCTGTCGACAAAAGTGTGACCCTGGTGCATAATGCCACGGACAATGACCAGACAACACCTGATCAAATTTCAACCCTTACCTTACAAAAGATGTGCCCGATACGGAGTATAGGTTCTCGTCACATCGATCAAAGATCCTTCATTTGATGGAGGAATAATTAGGCCCTACTATGATGACATCGAGGCGTGCTAGCATGAAATAATATTTGTAAAAGGATCTGGATTAAATATGCATTTTCGAAACCACAAATAACGTGTAGTCATCAACAACTTTTTGAAATTGTGTTATGTCATTTTGGTTGGATACAATAAAGATTTGACACATTTAAAGTTTCAACATTAATTCCAAACGCCTGGAGTTCTGTACATACAGCTGAAAGTTTTGAATGACCTCTTTGACCTGAAGAATTTGTTGTGCTAAAACCTCACGCGTCGGCTTGAGTTGACTAGACTGTAATGTATCTACCGTACCAAGCTAAGTGGCTACAGTATTGCTTATAGCATGGACGGATATGTGACAATCATCTCTGCAAGTTACGGCTTTGTTAAGCATCCATGGTTGGGGAACAGGTACAATGTACTTCAAAGAGCTAACGCAAATTACATTACTTTAGTTTTCAGTTAGTAAATTTCAGGAGTAAGTATCAGGAAACTGTAAGAATTATCGGACATGACCTACAGTAGGCATAGCCTACTACTCACAGTCACAGGTCTACACTACAAGGCCCTAGTACTGAAGTGTTCATTAACGCCTTCAAACATAGATTAAAATAAACGTGTGCAATAATTATTTGTTATGTGTCTTCCCCACAATGGTGAAATTTTATGTGTTCTTGATCGAACAATCTATAGATGATAAAAAGCATATTCTCAAGTGACGGTTGCGTCAACTCATGCAACCACAGTCAAGTGAACCACACGTTCAGCTGCACATTCATACCGCACAGTAAACATATATGTGTTGAAGACAGCAGACAGCTATGACCGAATGGACTATTGCGGAGGCCTTTAACGGCCGTTATCAGAAAGAAAAGTAATGAACGTACTTCCAAAAACGAATGTGCGACAAAGACTATCATACTTTTTGCTTCCTGCGATTTCTCTGACATTTTGAAAGTATATAGCAATATTTATTATCTCTCTCTTACAGAAAAGCCTAAGTGGTCCTGGCCCTGCAAAGAAGGTGGTGGCGTCATGAACGAACTAGTTTTTTTTTTCTATTCTGTGTTCAAATAATCGACATATGTAACAAACGAACGTGCCTCATACGATTTCTTTGAAATTTGAACAGTAGGCCTATATAGCAATATTTATTTTCTATCTCTTACAGGAAAAATTAAGTGGTCCAGGCCCATCACAGAACGTTGTGACGTCATGAACAAATATATACATATATATGAACATATATATATATACGATTTCTTTATTTCTTTCAAATTTTAATATCATAAAGCCGTATCTGCTATCTACAACTTTGCAAAAGAACTAAGTAGGCCTAGCCCCTTACTTTTAAAAAAAAGAATGCCGTAACAAAGAGACCACACCCATGAGACAACCTCAGTACATATACATATACGCACAATACAAGTAATGCATGTAATAAATAAAACGAATGTGCGGCTACGTTTATAACTCCTTTTTGCCTCATACGATTTTTTTCAAATTTTAATGTAATAAAGCGATAACTACCATCTACAACCATATAAAAGAACTTAGTGGTCCCATGCTTACAGACAAAAACATTACGTACCACTTTCATTACGTACCACTTTCATTATATATATATATATATATATATATATATATATATATATATATATATATATATATATATATATATACACATACAAAGTATGTACAAGTAATTCACGTAATAAATAAAACGAATGTGCGGCTGAGTTTATAACTCCTTTTTGCCTCATACGATTTCTGTGAAATTTTAATATCATAAGGCCACACCTACTATCTACAAACTCACAAAAGAACTAAGTGGTCCCATATTTACAGAGAAAAATATGACGTAACAAAGAGGCCACACCCATGAGCCACCTTCATTACATATATGTACTTACAATGTATGTACAAGTAATGCACGTAATAAATAAAACGAATGTGCGACTACGTTTACAACTCCTTTTTGCCTCATACGATTTATTTCAAATTTTATAAAGCGATACCTATCATCTACAACCACACAAAAGAACTTAGTGGTACCATGCTTACAGACAAAAATATTACGTACCAAAGGGACCTCACCAATAAGAGAACTTATACCTATGTGCAAAGTATGTACGAGTAATGAATGTGCGGCTAAATCCATAACTCCTTTTTGCCTCATATGATTTCTTTGACATTCTGACAGTATCTAGCAATATTTATTATCTCATACAAGAAAATTAAGTGGTCCTGGCTTTGCAAAGAAAGTTGTGACATAATGAAGATATCAGTTTTACTCCTTTTCTGTGCACAAATAAATAAAGAAAAAAGTGACGTAACAAAGAGACCACACCCGTGAAACAACTTAAGTAACTATATATTTTGCAACTTTAGTAACTATACATGTTGCAACTTTAGTACCTATATATTTTGCAAAGTAGTTACAAATAATGTATTACATTATTAGAAGGAATACGAGTCTGAGTTTATAACTCCCTTTTGCCTCATACGATTTCTTTGAAATTCTGACAGTATCTAGCAATATTTATTATCTATCTTTTGCAGGAAATGCTAAGTGGTCCTCCCCCTGGAAAGAAAGTTGTGACGTCATGAAGATACTAGTTTTTCCCATTACTATATGGCATAATTTGTGTAAAAATGATCCATACGTACTTTTTGTCTCAAAGAATGTCCTTGATTTTAGAATACAATAAATTCTGTGCTACTAGCTGCAACTTTAAGAAAAAAATAAGTGGTCACATACTTAAATAGAAAAATATGACAAAATAAACAGACCACCCGTTAAGACAATTATTTATAAGCAGAATTACTTGTGTACAAGTAATGCATGTACTGAATACAATGAATGTGCGGCTGAGTTCATGACTCGTTTTGCCTTAAACCATTTCTTTGAAATTTGATGGTGTATAAAAACATTTGCTATCTATATCCTACACGAAAATGTAAGCAGTCCCCACTCTGCTAGCTAAACTGAGTGGTCGCCGTCATACGAAAAAAGATGATGACGCCATGAACATCCGAGTTTTATAATATGAATATATTATATATGTTTTACAAATGATAAATCTTTTAATCATAACGAATGAGCGACTGAGTTCATAGTTCCTCTTTGCATGCCTCATACAATTTCTTTGAAATTTTCAATATAGTAAAGTCTCGACTATTAGCTACATTCTTATTGAACCAGAAGATCGAATGACACTCTGATCCCTTGCCAAAATTTCATTTTCCATATACACATGTATATCTTTAAATAAAAGAAACAAAAGCAAGGGGAGAAGGGAAGAGACCAATATCAAAATGAAAAACAAAACATAAGAATGTAAACCAAATTTGGTGTAATGCCAAATGCTGATATGAATGAATAACGAACGAATCTAAACCACATACAACCTCATTGACCCAACCTTGTGGTGACAAAGGATGGCATATATCTATTAGCAAAGAAATTTACAAGTTGACGGAAAGTTCCTTACACCACTTATGGTTAGAGACGTAAAATTAGTGGCGAATCAACAGAGATACCCCTGGAAATATCTTCCAAAGGTGTCCTTATAGAGTACTTTGTAACGACATGGAGTTGCTGGAAACGGGGCCATTGACTGATTACTTAGAAACAGGAATAAATCTAACGAGATATGCTACGTTATTGCTTGAAGAGAGTGCACAGACAACGATGCTTCTGATAGTTTCACAGGAAAAGCAAATGAGATTAAAGGCAGTAACTCATCACCCCAAGCTGGCTTCAGGAGAGCAAAATTCTCAATTGGTTCTACTCTTTGATTGACAGCAAATTAAACAGATGCAGATCAGCTCATATTACACAGCGTACACAGAGATCCATTGTTTTGATTACACATGTGGAGGAGTTTTAGACAGGGACTAGAGGTGAGTGGTTAGGAGAATTTAAAGTCTCTAAGGTGATGAGTATTTGTCTTTAAATTCCATTCATTTAGTAACAATATACGGGCCTATGCTCTTACATCTACTTTTTGGTACGTTTTGAATGTGAAAAAAGGGTGCATTATTTTCCTGATGGGCATTATCTCTTCATATGTTCACATTCAGGACATGTAAAAAATTCAGAGTAACACGTTTGGTTTTTGAATCCAGGACAGATCTCCGGAATAATAGAACTTATTCTTACTATGTCATCCCATCTTCGATTGGGCATTTCAAATGATACAGCTCATCTACTCATCGGTGTTGAAAGTTTTATCTTAACGCAAAATTCAGTTGCCGAGATAACTTACTTAATAGATGTCATACTTTCAACTCTGGTGATCTCAAGTGACCTTTAACCTCCATGAAAACCAATAAAAACCATCTTCTCTGAATGGACTCCCGTTACACCAACTTAAAGTCCAAGCATCTTTCCCTTTTGAGATATAGTGTTTACAAGCCAAAACACGGATCCCGTTAAGAGCGCCTTTCGGGACGTGAACTTTTCCTCACGTAAACGAGGTATCCCCACTTTGCATATGAAGTCCCCAGTTACTGGTATTTAGTCTTGCATGTATCCCTGATTCACGCCAGTAACGGGATTGTGTGTATAATTTTTACACACATACACCCCTATACACAGGTATAGATCTATAAAATAGGTATTGAGAAAAAGTTGGATTGACCAGTGAAGCTGAATGGGCATTTCTGAAACCCCAATTTGCATTTTGTTAAAATATCAAGAGAAGGGGATATCCCCGTTTGTCGGCGAAACCTCGTTTGCAAGCTTGAAGTTCCTATGTGTGTCCCCGTTCGGCACCCTAAACAAACCCGACCTCTACACACACACTCACTACACGCCGTCATCATCGCGTAGATTCCTTGCCTGCCTTCGGTAAGGGATCAAAAGTGTTCGTTTACAAACAGATGAAACTATGAAGTAATAAATAGCAGGCCCGTAGCCACATTAACCATTTTTGAGGGGGTGGGGCAATATCAATGTTGGAGTTTCTCGACCTGGTGAGGGGTTTAAGGGGAAGATTTGTCACCTTCCGTTTGACTTTTTTTTTTTTGTCCTTTTCAAGGGTTTTATATGCAAAACGGATTACCATCTCTTCCTCCTGTATTTTTATTTAACAAAAGTATGACTTTTTATTGAAACACATTTTATTTAAAACACTTTTTATTTTTTCTGGGGCAATTTGCCCTCCGTGCTCCCCTCGTGGGGGGGGGGGCTGTGCGGCTGATAAAATCCCTTGTTGCTTCATAAAACTTCGTTGAAAATTTAATGGTATGTCACAACACTTATTATCTACCTCCCACAGGGAAAAAAGGTCGCGACCCTACGATAAAACAAAAAAACAACAACAATGAAATCATTAACATACCGTTTTACAATTGCACCAATGATGCACTTTTACAATAGAACGAGTGTTCACCCCCCTCAACTCCCTTTTGTTTAACAGAATTTTTCTTACAATTTTAATTTAATACATTATTACACCAAGTGGTGCCGTACTTATATGACGTAATAAATAGACCATTACCGTGAGACAATTATTTATGTGGAAATTTTCGCATACTTTCAAGTTTTTGCCCAGAAATGATCTACGTTAACTTCCTGTCGCACAGAAATTATCTCTCATTCTTTTGTGTTCGTGTGTTCTAAGTTTTAATCTATCTCACGTAATTTATTTATTTCACACCATTACATCAGTGCCTTCGATACAACAATCTACTAACCACTTCCTTCTTAAAAAGAAGATATTTGGAATGGACCAAATCTGATGTTTATTCAAAAAGACGTCTCTACGATCCTGAATAACTTTAAAGTGACTGCATGCGTGTATACATAGTAAAAACAACAACTTTCATGTGCAAAACTTTTGTATATCACCATTCTGAAAAATTGTATGGGACGATAAGGTTTCATGGGATACATTCTGCCACATGATTTCAAATTCTGGTAACATAACGACAAAAGGTTGAAAATACGATAATGTAGTGGTTGACAGTTTTTCTTTTTTTTTAAACTTAACTATACCCGCTGCTTTCAGAACATTTCCATGGCAACTATACTGGGGATAAATATTCAGTTAGTCAAAATAGCTGATCACTAACGTCACAATAAGACCATCAGTTGGTATATTTGTAAATGCATGTGCTTCGTTTCTCTAAGTATTACAACTGTCGATGCCGATTAAAGAGGATGACTTCAGTGGTAAGATTTTGATACACCAGCATGTGCTGTCGAATAGGGGCTTATACGAAGCACCCCTAATTTTTAAATATGATTTCTGTTTTTACTGTTTTATGTAGTTTCCGTTGCTCTTCAAAGTGTTTATTGTCATTTTCGTTCATCCATACCCAGTTCATGAACAACCTCTCGTGTACGTTATAACTAGAGAAAAACTTACACTCAAACAAAATCTAATCCTTCAGGTTTTTCTGTACACACGCAACCGCTGTAACCCAAGTGTGATATACAGTATAATCGGTAAATGCGGTTTTGAAAGAAAAAAAGGGGTCTGAAGATGTTTGGAAAAATCTACACAACATGACCCACTTCAGTTAGAACAAGTGCAACGCCGAATGCAAGTGTCAATTTGACATATATGCAGCATCGGATTTTAGAATTGGAAGAACTGATTTTCTCGCAAGTGTTTGGCCCGTGTCTTCAAGGATAAACACATTCGGTTGGAAAGATTGAAATCGAAAAATTATTTCTTCGTGCGCCGTCACTCAGTTAACGACAGAATACCGTGGAAAAATTGATGAGCCTTAAACATCAAACCAAAGTAACATGGAACTTTTTTAAATTTAGGCCAATAATTTTATTAAATTGGCGTCTATATCGTTATTTGTTTTCATGACATCACATCATTATGAAACTTGTCTTTCGTCATGGATTACATTAATGTATAGTTGGATTCACTCTGTGATCATTGAACGCTGTTAAGAACAAATATGAGGCCTTTGAAGAGAGAGAGAGAGAGAGAGAGGTGGGTGGAGAGAGGTGGAGAGAGAGGTGGAGAGAGCCAGAGACGCTCAGCTGAGTAATGGGTTAGTGAGATGCCCCACTTGCATCAAATTGACCAGTCGACCGGTTAGTTTGATGCTTTTCGTCTGCGCAATCGGTTAGTTAGGTGGTTTCTGTGAACTAGGTGATTTGGTCAATTAGATGCGTTCCGTATCTTGCCGACGTCAGATCAAGCTCGTACCCTACTGAAGAAAAATATTCCAATACATCAACGACAAACTTACGCGGAGTTACGGTTCAAACTACAGAAACCTCTTCGGAGTTTCGTTTTAACCTGTGAACAGTATGTTGCCTTTTCAGACTTTGAGCACATCCTGGTGTGCTTCGTCTTATCTTATGTGGAGAAGAAATAGGAGTGGTTTGCATTCAGTTTGATTCGCACTTAGTAAGGATATGGTACTTCTACGGTTGACAGGCACTTCGCTAATCCCTTAGTAGTAAGGCCGATACAGTAACGTTACCGTGTTCCGGCCCAGTTTGTTGCTGCTCAGTGTACATAATGCAGCAGGCTATCATTTCAATGTGATTAATTGTACGGTAACAAAGTGTGAGGGCCTAAATTGGGTCTGATGGAGTATTTATTTAATTTAGACAAGTCGACCTCGGTACAAGGTTATCCTCTTTTCTCAACTCGATAAGACCTCACTTGTTATGGTAGGCATTGTATTCCAACCGCCGGAATGACGTTCATGAACTATTAATTTATGATTTGTTCCTGAGCTTATGAATAATGAATAGAGTGATGTGTAAGTGACTGTGAACTGAACTGGCCGCGCCAAAAAATTGTTTTAGTTATGGTATCCTCAAGGTTACAGGAGAAAACGGGAATGTAGCATGGTGCTACGAAAGTCTGTTGATGATTCATTTTTCAAGTATAGGCCATATGGCTTAAGGGATAAAAGAGTTTAGAGTCTCACTGCTGAAGCCTGCACAGTCAGGCTGTTTTTGTATTCGGGCATGATTGCGTGTGACGGCCGTTGAACCGCGCAGGCTGGCATACCCTGCTGTAGGCCGGAAACTATTAATGTGCATTTTCCACCCTTTGAGTGTGACCGCGATCCCCAGTTGCAACCTCAATCGTGTATGGCCCTTGTATGAGCGCAAAAGTTTCTGTCCTGCATGTACGATTGTAAACGAATAAATCGACATAAACTATATTTTGTTGGACCATCATCGGATGTTGCAGCTCCATGGTTGGACCATCGAGCTTCCACGGCCTCAAGGTAGACAAGTTCTGCACTGCATACCACATGGCACACGCATACCAACATGACAGAAGATGGATTTCCGGAGTCCCCGTGACGTCGCACACGTCATTTATTAAATATTCATGAACATCATTCCGGCGGTTGGAATACAATGCCTACCTTGTTTCAGTTGGCCCAATGAGGCTATTTGTTTGCGTTTAGGCCCTAGTATAGCCGTTTAATAACATAACATAACAAGTTTAAGGGCAAAGGAGGGCAAAAGCCCCATAAGATTCCCTGTAATCCAGAACCCCCCCCCCCCCAACCCTAACCAAACTAATACAGTACTAGTATAATGTAGGCCTAGAGCCTTGTAGCTCGGTGTTTCTTTTTCGTTTAGGCCTATGCCATCCTTGCCAGGATGCTTAGATCTAACTGTTAGCTTATAATTTCTTTTGTCATCTATGACTACTTAGCACACTGCATAGCCTAATCTCATTTGCAGTAGGCCCTACAGCATTTACAGAGCACTTTCTGTGTGATTGCACAATAGTAAGATTCTTCAGGCCTTGCCTTTTAAAATTGGAAGGAGCTCTGTAAACTGCTCTCCCGAGGAGAGGTTATTGCTCACCAACTATGTTTGGGGTCACCTTAGTTAAAACAGGGACTTGCCATTTGTAACTCCCTGGTTAAGAAGAAATTGTATCCTGCATTTATGCTCATTGCTGACTTGCAGTTTTCATTTTCTTCAGGCACAATAAGTGTCAGTGAACATACGTGGCATATCCCATGAGAATTCTACTACTTCACGATTATGCGTGAACTGCCACGTGGCACCTGCACCAATGAATGCATGCTATAGAATTTTGTCATACCAGTATTCATTTAATGGTGCAATTTTTTTTTATTTTATGACTGTCCTTGTCCAGTCTTGAAAACAGACCTGGTGGACTATGACATTTTTGGTTCCTTGCTTTAGCAAGAGGAACCAATGCATTCAACTTGACGTGTGTGTGTGTCTGTGCGTGTGCGTGCGTTGACGATTGGTGTCAATCGGGGACCCTGTTGTGAAATCACACATACCAATCGGGGACCCATCTGGAATTGGGGACGGTCCTGTTTCAAAGTCGGCTTTTAAATAGCCTTCATGCGCTATATGATGGCGCCATGAAGCTATCTATTGATTTTGAAGGAGTACAGACGAAGTCCCCGTTGAGATAGTGTTGGGTTACGTCCTCATCTGCAGGTGTATGTGTGTAAGGCACCATGTCCACGATTCCCTAATGATAAACCGATACACACTCACTATTACAGTGAAAAGTATTAATTGAAAAAAAAAGTGAGCGCCCCCATTATTGGTGTGGCAATGGATATCATTTCCCATCAATAATGCCTACTACAATGTCTATCTACAGCCGTCCACGGTTGAATAGTAAAATGAAGAGGTCCCCGTTTGGCGGTATAAACCTGTATGTGTATGTGTGTCTGTTACGCAGCTTGGGTACGCTCTAACTCAATATGGGCAAGCTGGATAAAACTTATACTTGGTGTACAGGTCCGTCATAGTGCGTACAAGTGCCCTATTGTTTTTGGTGTCCAAACCTTGCATATTAATGAGGATATGGGGTCAAACATCAAAATTTTAAAATTGCCATATTTCCATAACCGTTGTTCAGAGTTGTTTTAAACTTGATAAGGTTGTCTGTTACTGACAGGTTCACGACCCTGTGAAATTTAATGCTAATCAATAGAGAGGAAGGGATAATTTTCCACTCTATAACAATAATAATAGCCTTAAAACCATTATTGAGGTTATTATAAGCTACCGTACAAATTAGTTGAGAAGCTTATGGGCTACAGTGTGTAAAATTCCCATTGGCAGTTTGTGGTTTCAGTCACACAGTTAACTCAAAGGGATTTTGGTCATTGGAAACTTTTGGCTATGGTAGCCTAGGAGGACCATCAGCGAATGTGAGTCATGTTTGAAATACCATTTTTATTTATAGGTTCTCTTAGGTTGGTGTACTGATCCATCACAGTGGGTATAAGAACCTTATTGTTTATAGTGTCCATATCTTGCATCTTAATGGGGTTATGGGGTCAAACATAAAAATCTTAAAACCATATTTCCATAATTGTGGGTCAGATTTGTTTTAAACTTGATATGGTTGTCTGTTATTGACAGATTAACATCCCTGTGAAATTTATTGATAGAGGGGAAAAAATTTTGTGGTTTTACGTCTCCGAGTCTTGTGTTTTTATTGAGACCTTTCCTATCAAATGATGATCACATGAAATATAAAAACGGTTTCATCGTATAATGGGAAACTTTCCATTTCAAAAACACAACTTGGAGCCATGAAAAAATTCCTTCGTTTAAGGAGGTGGGGTTTAGTCGTCTTGATCATGTCAACTAAGAAAACGTTTAAGAAAACGTATCAAGTTGCGATATTCACGTTGTAAAATATTTTGTGTCAGTACTTGCCTGCAATAACATCTTTTGCCCTGATTTCGGAATTTATAGAAGGACATTATTACAAAAACAAATGGTAAAGATGGAAACAAAATATTGACCTCTTGCAACTAAAGTGACGACTTCCTGGTCAGAGTATGGTAACTTGGAAGTAACATAAAAGTCACCTCAATTCAGCTATATCGTGAGTTCTGGTGATTGCAATTCCTATCAGTGGTTGAAACTTAAATCTACATTTACAAATCACGTCTTTTAGAGATAGATGTGTTTGAATACGTTAAAAAATTTGCTACATCTAAAGTACTGGTTGGTTGGAGTAGGCGACCTGCACAATACACCTTACGTATCGAAAAGCTAACAAGTATAACTCTAACATAAAAAAATCTTAATTTACACTAATTCAAAGAGGAAAAGACTCTTTAAAATTATTGCTTTCTAAAGTTAGCTACCCAGTGACATCTTCCTCCTTTGTCTAGTCTATATAGCTAATTCTAGAATTTTGACATCTTATCCGGACCTTGTATCCTCCCCTCGGGCATCTACCTATCAAGTTTATCCGACTTACTGTCTGTAGGAGGAGACGTTATATCTAGATACATACCATGCACTCACATAAGCACACGCACACACACATCTGGATACCCCTCCCCGTCACCCCAACACAATCCTTAATCCTGATCCACGTGACTTTGTGCATCCTAAGGAAACCTACTAACGTCATTTTGTTTTAGCTGAATACTTAAAGGGAAATAGGGCGTTTAGAATACACCCACATGGCATACAAAGAAAATAGCTTTAATAGTTTCTACACCATTCACTCTCACCAACAAACATCTGCAGAACTTTCATCTCCACAAAATCTTATGCATGTGATGAGTAACGGAAGATGCATCATTTGAATTTTGAAAAGTTTGGGTGAACAAATTATTGCAGAGTAACAAATAATTGAATTTCTACCTGTGAGAAACTTATTTCTTGAAAAGAAGGCTACTGTCCTTCCTTATTTTGAATAATCTATCATCCTTTGTCGACAAACTTTGGTTTCAAAAATATGGTTCTTTTCTGTAAAACAAACGCCTTATTTCCCTTTAAGAGGCCTCCGTATATGGTCAACATTTACGTGTCAATTCACTAAAGCAGTTCAATGGAGTGCAGGATCTCCTCGCTAATATACTACGTATAGGGATGAAATAACCACCTTGAAAATAAAAAAAAAATAAAAAAACTCGAACGCATCGAGTTATCCGCGTCCAAAATAATTGCTCAAATCTCAAAACATTTTCGAGGAAGTTGAAAGCTCTCATAAACCCTTTCCATAACCGAAACAGTGACAAGTTACAGACAAATGCATCAAAGATGAAACCTTTTGGTTTCCATTTTTGAGGTTTAAATGAAAGTATTTTACTATATTTAAAAGAATTGGAGCTGACATCTTTAAATTTAAGGCCTCCTCCTCCCCTTGACCTAATACAATGTATTAAATTCCTGACATTTACCTCCCCCGCCCCTCCCGTCATCTCATATTCTTACTTTTTAATGAACTTTATATATAGGTTATTTTCAAAACGCCCTTGAGGAATCCTACCAAAATGGTATTAATTCAAATGAGTGAGTCAGAAAATATCGTACTGTACTAAACAACACAACTTCCAAGTCTACCCCACCTTTAATAAAAATCGCATAACGACCCACTTGGAACAAAACATCTACTTTTTTCGCCAAGGTAAATCCAACATAAATCAGACATTTTAGTTCTCCTGAATTCACATTGGGCTTATCAAATATTTTTCTGGTTTGTTCCTACTGGTTTGTTCCTACATGTCGAAAAAGCTTTTAATAAAGCGTTGCACACCGGTATCAGATACAAAATGCCCAGATTCAACCCACGATTTAACTAGACTCTTTTCTTACTTTCTCCCCAAATGGGAAGTCCTAATTCCCTTTACATAACCTGAATATTCTCCAGGCTACAAACTGCAATTCAGTCAGTATGCCGATAATAATTGTATACAACACACACAAAAAAAAAACACTAACCAAAATAGACAATTTCTTACCTTGAAAGCTGGTGCTTCATGAAACTGACATCTCGAAATAGATTTTTCTTAATGTACTGTATTTTTATACATAAGATACTCTTCTTTATATACTCGTTCTCTTCTAAAGGTTTTAAAATAACACCGTGCATTTGTCTTCAAAGTATCATCTATAATGCTTTTATTAAAGCCTCTCCCAGTGCAGCTTTCCTTGGTGTCACTTTCGGAAACAACCTTAATTTTAAACGTCAAAGCAGTAAATCTGCCATTCCGTTGCTGGATTGGCACAACTGCACTATCTCCATTGCCTATGTTGCGCCCGATACCCTCGTCAAGATTGCCAAAAAGAAAAATCCGTCCAGTCCTTTACTGTAGAATTTCTCTTACCACTATAGCTGACATCAATGAGTAAGTTCTAAATAGAATTCGTGGAGGTTGCAACCCATATCTGCTCGCTCGTAAAATCCCTGGTTACATTGGTAGGTCTTATACCTACAATCCTGACAACGCGATATACGATTTTTTCATTTCTTCAGAGACTTTGAGATTTGAAACTTTACAAGGATAACAACTCGGTTGTTGGTAGTTGATCTGAACGCCAGTTACGAACAGAGCAAGCCGCTACAATGCATTTCCCAAAACATCCTAATTATGCAGAAAATCCTCTTGCTTTAATCCGCATTCCTTTCTGGCTCACTTCCATTACCTTGCAAGTAAATTGTTACAGCTTTTTTTTTTTAAGAATGCAGTGTGATTGTAGACATCCTCATTGTTGTCAATGGATAGCTTTGCCTTAAAAAGAAAAGAAGGAAAAAAATGTCACCGTAGCTCATCCACACTCCCTTATAGGACCTTTCGTGAGGGTGATCAGAGGTGAACTCTATCATTACACATATGTATCTACCTATATGTCCCCTGTTTCTAAAGTTCATCTGATATGCATCTAGAAAAGAGCTCGCTTTATTCAAAATTTGCAGAGTGAACTAACGTTAGCATGACAATCATTACACGCAGAGAGCCCTTTTAAGCAAATCTTGAGCGTAAACCTACAGCAAAAACATGTGAACAAGCTAACAGTAACAACAAAAATGGTCTGGAAAATGCCATTGAAGAGGCAAAATCATGATTTAAAAATTTGTAACATTAGGTAGAAACCGTGGGAATAGGTTGCTCCGGCCTCCGTAGGCTTGCAAGTCTACCTCTCCTTATCCTAATTACTATGCAAATGCAGTACTGGACAGTTGACTAACCAGACAAGGGCGATTTCATAAACAGCGCTCAGCTTGTTTTAGTTGTTCGAGGCATGGTGATCAAAAATTTGTGAAGGTTCTTAGGCCTTTGCTTTTTATGGCTTATTTTGTTTAAGAGTGCGCGAAGATTGTTGGATGCACCATACATTTGGCATATCAACTTTGAAGGAACCTTAGTCAATCATGATTGAACACAAAACAAAAGAGTAGATACAGTATTAGCAAGTACACCTACGTAGAATGACACATACCCTAAATAGAGAGGCACACTCTAGCTACAATATTACACCTTCTGAAACTGTAACGTCATTAATTCAGACAATCCAACCCAATTTTGTTGAAAGCAGAAGGACATAATTCCTTAAAATTATTCAATTGCTGTTGTAGGCTTGTTGCATACGCTATAGGCTAGGCTCCATCTCCTAATTTAAAATGACTCCAACAGCACAACCCAAAAATTCAACTCAAAATCACCTCACATCTCCAAAACAATGATCCACCTGCTCGACATAGGCAGGCTACATTTACGCAATAGCTTACATTACCTCATAGCCATATGCTGCTATGCCATTTGACTAAAATTTGCTTATGACTCTACAAAGTTAAAATGTGTCAATTTCGGCACATAAAAATACTTCTGACATCGGAATCTTCAGTTCAAGTTGTGCTCAAAATTAAAATGAGAAGAGACAGTATGTATACTTACAGAAGATCTATTCATATTATCATTACAATTGGATTTTAACAACTTCATAATCAGTGATCATGCAGTATCCATAGGTATGTCTTTGTAGGTGCAGTCATGCTACAAGTAATGCCTACATTCTGCTTTTTTTTTCTGTTTTCTTTCTAACATTGTAGATACAAGCTTCACCAAAGACATTTCGGTCACAAAATTCTGTAATGTTTGCTAGTAGTTAGTTCATAAAATTTGGCCATAAGTACCATAGTCACTTTGAACATCTGTACTTGATTTTTATTTTTTTGTTGTTACTGACTATACATTTTAGATCAGGTTCGCTTGCACTCTCATTGTGTCTACGTACATGTTGTCTTGGTGTTTACAACACAGTGAACCACGCATGTCATGATACTAGTTGACTTACTGTACTGTATGTCATGATTAGGCTACTTACATTACAACTTAGCTGAGGCTTCTAATAAGACTAGCCTACCTTTCTAGCCTATATACACTTGTATGTCGTAAGTATTTTCTCCATACATTATTCACACAGTACATATTAAATAACAAGCACTGTACCATAGCCACATTGATTGTCACCGGGTAGACTAGATTCACTTGAGTTTGATAATGTACTGACTTTGTGAACAATTAAAAGGATGGTCTAGCCACAAATATAGCTTTGATATATGTTGAAAAGTAAGTGAATCTGATCATATATATTGAAACTTCCATTCAATTCCCATGTGTGGTTCCCGAGATATGAGTAGTTGGAGTTTCCACATTTGTTACTGGCAGTTAACTTGAAGCAAGCAGGAGTGATGTCATCTCCCCACATTAAAAAAGTATTTAATGTTTTTCTTTAAAATATACACCAAATAGTGATATCACAATGTGAATGTAGGAGGGGTATGAGAGTTTTGTATACCTTCACGTAACCAGTATGTAGGCTGACCACCTACTGATTTCAAGGTAAAAATAATAAATTTAAAAATGAAGAAAACAAAAAACTCTTTAGCAATGTGAAGAGATGATGTCACTCCTGTTTGCTTCAAGTTGACATGTGGACCTTGTTCAGGTAATCCTGTAAAGAATGGTTCAGGTCACAACCCTCTGATGTGTACAGTTTCAACGTGCAGGTTAAATTTTAGTCGGACTCATAAATGACTTATTGCATTTAATCAGAGTCGTTTAAAAATTTATCCAGGAATATTAATTCTGCCCAATATAAAATTTGGTTTATTTGTCTTAAGACGCACAGTTAATTGCCTTCATACTTGAAGCCAATATACAGAGATTTGCTCACTACTGATAAGGACGAGTTACTCCTCAAAAATGGAGGTCAATCAACCTAACATATTTAACAAAATATGTATATATATTATGAGCCTAAAAATGGTTTACGTTGGGACGCACAATTGTCTTCATTTTTGAAGCTAACAGTTTCTGCACACTTGGGTATAGGGATAGGAGCTTGGTATGTGAGATTTGTTAGATAAATGTCTTACAGTGATTGCCTGCTGTTTTATTTCCAACTAATGAGTTGGAGTCATTAATGATTTATTATATTTAAACCGAGTAATTTGAAAATTTATCCAGGAATATCAAGTCTACAAAATATGGGATATGATTTATTTATTTTAAGAGGCACAGTTAATCGTCTGCATATTTGAAGCCAATATACACAATGGTGCTCACTACTATTAAGAACGTGTTATACCTCAAAAATAAGTTCTTGAAGGTACCTTGAAGTATTTAAAGTCTTTATTTTCTGATTAAATTCTATAATAGTTACTATAGAGATCAATCAACGTAACATTTAAATATATATATATATGTATTATATGCCTATTCCTGGTTTACGCTGAGGCGCACAATTGTCTTCACATTTGAAGCTAACAGTTTCTGCACACTTGGGTATAGGGAACAGAGCCTGGTACGTGATGAGCCTTATAATGTGATGAGCCTTGAACGTGAGATTTGTTAGGTAAATGTCACACACTGATTGCCTCCAGTTTCAGTTTCAACCTAGGAGTTGGACACATAAATGACTTACTACATTTACGGAACTTGACTTATTTATTTTAAAAAGCACAGTTAAAGGGAAATAGGGCATTTCTTCTAGTGAAGACATCCATATTTTTGGAACCAATGTTTGTGGATGCAGAATGATAGATTATTCAAAATAAGGAAGGTCAGTAGCCTTCTCTTCAAGAAATAAGCTCCTCACAGACAGAAATTCAGTTATTTGTTGCTCAACACTAATTTGTTCACCCAAACTTTTCAAAATTCAAATGATGCATCTTCCGTTACTCATCACATGCATAATGTTTTGAGGAGATGAAGCTTTGGTAGTTGTTTATGGATGACACTGAATGGTTTAACAATGATTACCACTATTTTCTTTAGTATGTCATGTTGGGGTATTCTAAACGCCCTATTTCCCTTTAATTGTCTTCATATTTGAAGCCAATATACACAATGGTGCGCCTTATTCAAAGCCGACACCGTAACTTGCACAGCCAAATTTTGTACTTTCTTCAGCACAGTGCTAGCACGCCTTGATGTCATCATAGTAGGGCCTAATTATTTTCGGAGATTCGGTCACTCGAAAGCCAGGCTTCGTCACATTTACAAGAAACGACTGGTCTAATGAGTCGACAGTGCCTAATTCGGGCCACAGAAATAAATGCGTATACATGTGATTCCAGCTAAAATAATGCAATGAATTATCTTAGATTGGGGTCCATACTACTCGATGTAGCAGTTTGAAGATTCGGTGACGGCCCTTAAAGTAAAAATCGACCTTTTTCAATATCATATCAAATAAGTAGGTTCTTTTTCTGACTTGGATATTGAAGAAGATTGATTAAATTGTATAGGCCTATATTGTGAAAATTTGGGTGACCGATGTAATTTTGATAATTTAAAAGCCTTTTACAACATTTTACGTCGTCGAAGGAAAAAAAACTTTTGAAACTTGAAGTCACTATTTCGAAAAGTTTGTTGAATTCTAGCTTAATCAGCGTGAGGTGCCGAAAGCTAACTGGTCATCGAAAAACGACAAAAGCATAGAAAAGATATGCAAAAGAACATAGAACTATCTCGGTACAATGATTTTATTCGTACATGACATTCCTCAAGAGGTCACACAAAAAAGTGCCGTGCATAGCCGAGGACGGTTGCTGCACTACGTCACATGTGATTACGTAATCACCATCTTACATGGAGTGAATTTTATCGCTTTTGGTTCAGTTCCATCAACATAGGGCCTATCAATTACAAATGATCTCAAAATCGAGAGTTTTAATTAGAAAGAGACTCTACCTTATCGACAATGGAATGCACAAATCACAAATAAGAATTTAAAAAAAATATTACTACACATGACATTTCACACAATTATGTAAACAGAAGTTCAAGCTCTTCTAGTTAAATTTATACCTTCCTGGTTATGATATGGTAAATTGAAAGTGCAATGAAATCGCAGAAGTTGTACGCGATATCGTAATTGGAAGTTTCACAGTTGCTTTCATCAGTGGTAGAAACTTTTGACAAGGATTTACACGTCAATTAACTTTTAGAAATTAGCGTGTGAGACGATGAAGGGATTTTATTTGGGTTGGGGATGGGAAGAACACGCTATCTGTTTCATTTCAGAAATCCGCTAACCATGTTTACTTTTATTTATTTCAGTTTTTTTGTACGAAGCCTGCTTAATTAAATTTTGAATTTAGAATGATTATAGTGTTCATCTTTCTTCTTTTTTTTTTCTAAATTTCATTCATTTATTTTGCAGTTCTGCAGTACAGAAGAATGTAATATAAAGAGTATTTGTGATTTTTCTCTCTGTTTACCGTTAATTGTTCACTGTCAAACTTGTTGAATGGTATTGTTCTCCGCTATTGTTGGTCAGATAAGATTCTATTCAGTCTAGTGGCCAGCGAGACCTTCCTGTCTTCCATTCACAATGAATGCACTGTGAAACACGGACAATAGTCACCTATTGTTGGGCGCTACTAAACCCCCCCCCCCCCCTTAAGAAGCTTAACTCGTGAAGCTCATTGTTGAAAAAAATCATGCCAGCAAATTTGAATATTCATTGGAAATAAGTTGGCTTTTACTCAAAGCAAGAGTTCCATTTAAAAGGTTGATGAATTCGGTCTCAATAAAAGTAGAAGCGCTCCGAGGCTTCTGTTTTTATTGAGACCTTTCCTATCAAATGCTAATTACAAGGAAAATTAAATCGGTTTCATCTTTCAACCGAAAACTTTTTGTACAAATCTACCAATTGCAACCGACAAAAATCTTGGTGGAATGGGATAGGGGTGAGGACGTCATCATGTAAACTAACACGAAACCTTTCAAAACGTATAAATTTGTGTTATACGACTTTTTCAAACCCCTCTTTACAAGATTTGAGAACGATTTGTGGTACCACTTGCTGGTAACAGTGTTTAGAAGCATGATTTGATCATTAGGAGTATAACATTTTTAAAAATATCAAGGTCTATATAAGGAAACAGAAGTTGAAGCTCGTCTAGGTAAAGTTATATCTTCCTGGTCATGGTATGATAAATTGAAAGTGCAATGAAATCGCAGAAGTTCTACGCCCTATCGTGATTGGAAGTTACAGTTGCTTTCATCAGTGGTGCAAACTGTTGACAAGAATTTACACGTCAATTAACTTTAAGAAATTAGTGCGTGAGACAATGAAGGAATTTTATGTGGGTTGGGGATTCGAAGAACACGCTATCTGTTTTCATGTTAATTTTTATTTATTCCAGTTTTTTGTACCAGGCCTGCTTAATTAAATTTAGAGTTCAGATTGCTTATAGTGTTCATCTTTCTTCTTTTCTTTTTTTTTTAAATTTCATTCATTTTCGTTCCGCAGTACAGATGGATACAACGTAAAGAGTATTTGTGATTTTTCTCTCTGTTTACTGTAAATTGATCACTGTCAAACTTCTTCAATGGTATTGTTCGCCGCTATTGTTGGTCAGATTCTATTCAGTCTAGTGGTCAGCAAGACCTTCCTGTCTTCATTTGCAATGAATGCACCATGAAACACGGACAATAGTCACCTACTGCTGGGAGCTACAAGCCCCTCCCCCCCCCCTCCTAAGTAGCTTAACTCTTAAACTCATTGTTGAAAAAAATCATGCCAGTCAATTTGAATATTCATTGCAAACAAATTGGCTTTTACTCACAGCAAGAGTTCCATGTAAAAAGTAGATGAATTCGTTTTTTCTGTTTTCTATTTTTATTGAGACCTTTCCTATCAAATGCTAATTACAAGGAAAATTAAATCGGTTTCATCTTTCAACCGAAAACTTTTTGTACAAATCTACCAATTGCAACCGATAAAAATCTTGGTGGAATGGGGTAGGGGTGACGACGTCATCATGTAAACTAACACAAAACGTTTCAAAACGTTGAAATTTGTATTATACGACCTTTTCAAACCCATTTTCACAAGATTTGAGAACGATTTGTGGGACCACTTGCTGGCAATAGTGTCTAGAAGCATGATTTGATCATTAGGAGTATAACATTTAAAAAAAAAAAAACCAAGGCTTTTTATGACACAAAATGTGGCTGTGTATAGCCGACAACGGTCACTGCACTACATTACATGTGATTACGTAATCACCATATTACGTGGAATTAATTTTATCATTTTTGGTTCAATTCCATCGACATAGGGTATATCAATTTCAAATGACCTCACAATCGGAAGTTTATTTTACACAGAGACCATGCCTGATCGGCGATGGAATGAAAAAGTCACAAATAATAATTTTCAAAATTATAATTGCACATGACCTTTCGGAAGAGGTCACAGAAAATGGTGCTGTGCATAGCCGACAACGGTCACTGCACTATGTCACATGTGATTACGTAATCACTATTTTACTATGACTGAATTTTATCGTTTTTGGTTCGATTTCAATCAACATAGGGCCTATCAATTACAAATGACCCCCAAATCGGGAGTTATGATTACACCGGGACCCTACCCAATCGGAGACGAAATGAAAAAAAATTAAGAATAAAAATTTTTAAAATAATATAACCACATGACATTTCGGAAGAGGTCACGGAAAATTTTGCCGTGCACAGCCACTACGACGGTGGCACAGAATGTTAGCACGAATCAATTCTTCGTTTATAAAAGAAGGTTAGGGATTGGCCAATCACAATGATGCTTCAAAAAATGACATCTTTGTTGTGATTTGAAAACATAAATATCCTATTGAATATACTGTGTAGAAGGTAACAATATCCTACACTAACATTCTGTGCCATCGTCACACTCCAGCCGAGGACGGTCGTTGCATTACGTCACATGTGATTACGTAATCACCATGATACTTGGACTGTGGTTATTTGTTTGTTCAATTCCATCAACAGAGGGGGAATATATTACAACTGACATCGAAATCGAGAGTTTAAATTGGACCCCGACCATAAGTAATTAGCAATGGAATGAAACAATCACGAATAATAATTTGTAAAAAATATAACTACACATAACATTTCGGAAGAGGTCACAAAATGGTGCCGTGCACAGTCGAGGACTATCGCTGCAATACATCTCATGTGATTACGTAATCACCATATTACTTACACTGAATTTTATAGTTTTTGGTTCGATTTCAATCAACATAGGGCCTTTCAAGTACAACTGATCTCAAAATCGCGAACACACACACGCGCGCGTACCATTAAATAAAGGAAACGCCTTGGGAGCATTTAGGCCTACATTGTAAGTTACCCAATTGACAACGCCTCATAAGCGGGGCGCGCCCAGTATTGTTGAGGAACGTACCAGAAAACTGTGGGTAAAAATACCTCGTTGATGGACGGAATCGCCCTTCGGGGGTTCAACCATGCAGGAAGCTCACGAAGATGGTGCTGTCACTTTTTTTTGTGGAATGGAAATCCCTTCTCCTCGACACTATTGTAAGTTTTCTCTTCAAGAGTCTGATAACTTGTTTACACAGGCTTTAAGATTGTAGAGACTAAAATATGGCGGCTTACTTGCTAGAATTGTGACGTTTGTGAATCATTCACTGGAGGAGGGACTACTGAAGTACTCAAGTTTTGCATTTTCTTTACCTTCTCTTTCAAGGTTTTTATCTCTTTTATCCCTTTGTACCACCATTCTGAAGGGGCGATATGCACCTCAGATCCAGTCAGCCTGCTGCTGCGATACAGCTAGAGGAGTGCACTGTACGTCTATTGTTGAGGTCAACATTAAAAGTGATTTGGTATATTCTGGAGGACCGTCACAGATTTCTGACCTAAAGCTCTCTCCAACTACCAACTGTGGGATCCTCTATAGCCTATTAAAATGATAATTTTGCTCTTTTTCATTGAGAGGGTGAGGGGGACTGAGGGAATACAAACAGTTAAAGTGTGGGAAAGTACTAGCAATGACTGATGACACTACCCGAAGCGGATTGCCCCCATCGGTTGGTGCGTAGTGAGTAGAGAAAATTTTGGGGTAAAAATGCTTCTCTGATTGCAGAAAGTTTATCAGGTATATGCATGCTATAATAACAGAAAGATTCTTGACGTGATGGTAACTACCACAGACAAATGGGCTTTCCTCTTTTGGAGGGAGGTGGCAAGACTGAATAAGAAAGAAAAATAATGATATTTGTCCAAATTTCCAAAAATTTCAAGCAAAATAATTAATATGTGATGGATAGGGATGGATGAACTTTGTCAAGTAAAATCATCAAGCTACAGCCACCCCCCGGTTCCCTCTTAAGTTACTTCAAGATACGACCAGGGACCACTTTTTCTCTACCCATGTGAAACACAAAGGGCGAGCCAAATTAGGAAGCTCACTGTGGACATATACAGTTGTCAGCTTTTCCTGGGTTTGAAATTGTGTCAAGTTACTGCAAACTGCACAGCAGGCGTGACAGGACAAAAGAAAATATGGGGGGGGGGGGGGCAGAGGGAGTGCCTACAGGACTGACTGCCACCATCGGTTGGGGCGGCACTCGTTTCCCAGTTTTTTTTTTTATCGTTCCAAACATCAATAGATCATTTCCTCATACTGTGACCATGGAGCAGTGTCCATCATGTAAATAATAAAGAGAAAAAAAAGAAACAGGTCACCTATCCTTAAGGCAACGCCATTCCCCCTCAGCGAAAAATTCTGCGCTTGCACCTGGTGGTGTTTTTTTGAAGGACAATAACTTTAATTACATCAATCTTCGAACATTAAATTATTTTAAAAATAACATATATAGAACCAAATTGCATGTAATGACCCCAAAATACTTCCCCCTTCCCTTAGACCTCTCCCCCATGCATGCGATCACAGAACTCATTGGCCTCTGTGAAACAAATCCTGGCTATGCCACTACATATCTGTATTCCAAAAAAAAGCTGGACCTCTTACTGAAGATTTTTTTAGCGGGCACATAAAGCCCCTCTCCCAGCTATGTCCCTCCAGTTATATCAGGGGGCAGTTCAACATGATTACATACAAGTTATATTACAACATTCAAGAACACGAGAAATTCTACACAAGATGCACTTTCTATGAAGACTTTCTATTGACATACAAAATATCAAAATGTTTTCTGCATCGTTGTAAATCAAACATCATCAGTACATTATTAAGCACTTATATATCACGTTTTTCTTCAAAAAGTGCCTGAGAGAACAACCAAATGCACTGTCACACTTTGTCCATTGGTTTTACGTGAAACACTTGTACATCAAGTGTGAGAGCAGGCCCACCTCCAAAATTGATTTTATCTCAAAATCAGTAATTACTGGTTGTAAGTCTGACAGAATCATAAACTGAGGTAAAGGAATGTCAATTTCAGATATTTTTTTTTTTATTTTGAGCAGATGGACATCATACTTTAACAAAACTCCCTGACAAGGACAACAGGGAGATATTAACTGAGAAGCAAATTCTTTAATTAACGTCCATTTCCCACTTTGAATTGTTCGATTCACTCGCAAAGCAGCTTCACCTCAAAATAGTTTCTCGTATGTATTAATATCTAAAAGGACTGTCTGAATAATAAAGAATATATTTATTTACCATCATTTGTAAACTTTAACATCATCATCATCACCATTTGTGCTCTGGTTCAAAAAAAGTTGAAACAATGTGTTACCTTCAAATCCTTCCCTGTTTTATGTTCCTTTTTTTCCCACCATTTAGTGTTACTGCATAATATCCTTGACATATATGGAGCAAGTTACTGGTGTTTTCTTTTGACTAACATACACCCTTAAATCTAGTTTGAGAGAAAATGAAGTGTAATAAAGGGCAAAGGGAGGAGGGGGTGGTTAGGTGAGGGTCTGTGGTTACATTCAAAGCTTTCAAAATGTTATAGTTCTAAAGGCCATCAACCGCTGGGCTCCGAGTTAAATTTCGCTGTCCTCTATGAACACAACGTGGCCAAAAGTAAATGTCACCAGGCCAAATGCAAAGTTGACGCAAAACTTGCCAAAATGAAGCAACCACACACGCTTTCTATCAGGAACACAAATGAGGCAGAGTTTGCAAACTGTGGTCAAGGTTTCAACAGCAGAGGATTTGAAAATGACATCGACAGTGGGCAGCACCACCCAGGACTAGCAATTCCCGCCCGGCATTCACGATCAGTTTACGCCTTACCAACCGGCACAAACTTCACAAAATAAAGTACATATACAGAAGTGGCCTTTTGAGTTAGCATTCAAAGACTTTATGAGTACTTTCCCATAACACTGCCTTATACAAGACATAGAGCACTCTAGGGAGCTTCTCCCTGGACCCCCACTGGAGCATTGCCCTGGACTCCACCAGGGGCACTGGTGTGAGATTCTGGACCACAAACAGAAGAAGCTGGTTCCCTTGCCGGGAGCCTGGCACTAAAAGTTACTCAGCTATAAACTCTGCCATCAATGATGACTAAAAAATTTTCACATCATCACTTTCAATCTTTTCAGGTTGATGATCCATCCAAGCATCTAAAACTTTCATAAGAATATTATGTAGCCGCTGCAGGAGTTGAAAGAGCTACTAGTTTGATGTTGGCTAGCTTTGGCTAGCTTTGAGAACCTATAAATAGATGATCTGTTTGTTGAACAAGATGTAATTACTTGGAAGTAATTGAAGTGTAAACGGAACATTTTTAGCATTAAAATTAAAATCCATCACATATATAATACAATCAAGCCACCAAAAATTGCTTTTTGCCTTTCACCATGGATACAAAACGTTTGAAAATTACGACACTTTTTCACTTCATCATCTCTGAGTAACAGAGAGAATATTTCACCGAAAAAGCAATAAAAAAAATCAAAATCAATAATTCACTGATCCAAGGTCGTCACTTATTCCTATCATTAAGGCACTTCAGTGAAAATGACAATGAAGAGTTGTTGACAAATTTTTACACCAACTTCGACTATGTTTGACAAAATTCATGCATCTGACTCATAGAAAATATATATTGTTCATATATATTTCTGACATCACCCTACTGTTTTCAAAGTCTCATGTTAACCTGTTCACTGGAAGAGTGCATGAGACATTTGGTCAAAATGAAACCTTTCTGTACAAGTTTTACATGTCAATTCTTACTTTACATAGTGAGATTTCTACTGCTAAATTGTTTTTAAGTAAACTTAAATTGGCAAATTTTGTAAAGAGTACACAGCTGCTCTATGCATCATGCAAAACACACAAGTAAGTAAGCGAGTAAGTTTGAACAACAGTGAAAAAATGGATATCTATCATTCTTGAAACTCTCTGAGAAGTGAACCTAAGGGACCCGGCAAATTATTCCGCTGCTACTTCGTTTGACTACCACAATTGGAACGCAGTGAAGGGTCTTTACACCCAGTGACATACACAGGCTGTCTTCCGGTTACGAAGGCCTTGCTTTTGAATTTCTGACCTTTTTAAGACTGAGAGAGCGTAGGTATCAGAAGTAGAATGAAAGCACAGATGGTACAAGGTAGGACAGAAATAACTTAAAAAAAAAATTATAAACCGAGACGAAAACTCACGACTAATTCATTTAACTACACTGTCGCAAGTATTAATACAACTTGATTTTTCAAGAATGTGGACAAAGTGGGGTCTAATTGCTTCACAACGGAAACCAACATGATTGCACACAGCTCACTCAAGTTTTGAATATTCAGTACTTCTGGCCTCGCCATTCTAAATCGCTGATAAACAACCCTCTAAAACATGCCTGGAATGGGGGAGGGGTGGTGTTGAAGGTGCATAAACTCCAGAGTCAAATAGGTCAGTGTGATAGTGCACCAGACTATTGCTATAAATGATGGGACCATTATACATTGCTGGTGTACATCAAAACACTTGCGTTGAAATGCGAATGACTGTGAAAAACTATAGAGATGGAATATGCAACTAAATGGATTGCCCTCTTGTTTTGCGCTTGTAACATGAAACAAACCATCCACATTTAAGTCTTATTAAATCGTTGTACAATGGAAATTCCCACCTGATTAGAGTGATTGCGCAAAACAGTTGAGTATAATGATATCTGTTTGATGTAAAGTTTATATTTAATGTCAACTTTCTTTAATTTTCCATGGTTAAACTTTTCAACTGAATTAAATTTGCTTTTTCTCTAGAAGTTTCTGCAAGATTCTCCAAGCATTGATTACTCAAATCTGCATCCACTGTTTACGAAAACTCTTTTGGCAGGTGGATGACATATGCACATGTTGAACAACAGACACCATGAATATGCAACATGCTGAATACGAATATTCAACGTACTGAAATGGGTGGTTGCAGTGATTTTATGATGAACCCTTTCATGCTACAAGGACAACCAAGAAAAAAAAATCCCTCGACACAATTTCGACAGGTTTTCTTCATTAAAAGGACATTTTAAGAGCAGCTTTGGAATCAAAACTTTCCTCTTCTTCCTAGGCAGTTATTTTCCAAATTCATCACCATCCGGTAAACTCTGATAAATCATGGTGTCACCAATGCAAACTATTTCTCTTGTTGCCTCCTTTTCTCCTTACCTCTTTTAGTTTTATGCACAACAGAAATATCTGCCCACAAATCCCCTTTCCCATAAATAAAAGTCATCACTTAAGGGTACCTGAAGGGTGCCAGTAATGGTAAAATGGAAGGCTTGGACAGTTGGACACTGTTAGAGAGGGCTCCCAATTTGATCCTCGGCTTTTCAACATTGCTATGAAGTCAAGGTTTTGAGGCATCAAATCAGAGTTTTCTCTCTATTTCAGTGGTCCATATTGAGACTAGAAGAGCAAGCAGATAGAGAACCATCTCAAGGACTTTCAAATTGACAAATGCACCTAAAGACAACAGTCTTCCCAATGAACTCCCTTTCAAGCCACCTTCAAGCCATACAGTTTCCCCTTAAAAGCCATTACACTAACTAATCTGACACCACTAATGGGCACACATTGTGCAAACTATTTGGAGACATATTCATGTTTCACTGACTCCGCACTGCTTTGGGAGAAAGTTCTCTGTTTGGAATTGAACATGGTCCTTGACCATCTTGTCAGTAAGCAGCACAACATCCAGAAAATCTCGAGCTAAACTTGTTAATGAAATGAGCAATTTTCGCAGTGTTTCAACCCTGAATGAAATTGCCACAATTTGTGTGCTTATGTAAAGCAATACATGCAATCACATCCCTGCACTCACTATGATAAAAAGATGACGTAACGATTTCAGTAACTTACCACCGACCATCACCAACGATAACGAACGAAACATGGAAAAATTTGAACGTGTTCTTCAAATAAAAATAGAAAATCATTTTCAGAGGCTGATGAACAACTGCAAGTGAGCAGCTGAATATGCCAAAATCACTTTTGGCAAGGACAAACAAAGACAGAAATATCGATACAAGCTCATGACAAAAGGGAAGAATATTCACTGGTGCAGAATCGGCCTTCACGAGAGTTTTCCGAGTTCAGCTTTCCTGAAGACCTCAGCAGCGGTGAATATAAAGGAATCGATGATGCCTGCCACCGTGAAGGTTCCCCCAACGATAGCGCAAATCTGCGGAGCAAAGAGAATCAAATTGGGTTGCAAGTGAGCATTGCGACGTCAATTTACTTCTCATTTGCTTACTAATAGCTGGTGTTTTCACGAGAAACTGGGATACCCGACTGGTGTTTTACTACCCAGATCACAAATTGCTACCCGATTCCTTCATAAACTGAAAAAATGACACAAATGCCGTGTGAACACACTGTGTCAGATTGCCAAATTTTGCCCACTATACACAGAAAATAGCTCAAAAATGGAATTTTTTCATTTTTCTCAAGGAAAATAGGTGGTCCTATTCATGAGAAGGTGTAGGTGAGTGCATGTACTTAAGATTCCTTCACACAAGTGTGATGTACGATACTGTGGAAATACCAATGTTAACGATAAAGCCACTATTTTGGTCGGGTACCTGAAATATCAAACAAAAGACAGGTCATCAAAAAGTGAATGAGACCAGAGGCCATTCATTAATCTTAAGATTGTCCTTGGACTCACCGTGGTTATGAAGGTGTAAAAAGGAGCTCTTTTTTCATGATATTTGACGGTGATGGGACTAATCTGATACCGGAACCATATTGCAGGCAGGGATCTGCCCCCGTGGCCAAAGGCAGAGTAATGCTGTTGAGAAAGAGTGCAAAATGGATATGGTATATGGATATGATAACTGGGTTTGGCATCCTGTCTTCTAGAAATCTCATCAAGGTGACTACTTCACTTGTGGTCTTCTGTCACACTTAAGAATCCACTTCACAAGGGATCATTGCACATTATGGTTCATTTCATTATGCCATTTGAATGGAACAAATGCCAAAATGCAACAATCAGTATGCTTGGCTGATGGACACTGAGGAGCCAGTTCTAAGTTGGCTTTTGGTAGGAAAGAAAAACAAATCACAGCTTAGGACTCACCTTGTAGGCATATGTATACTGGTAGGATATATCTTCTTTACCATTTAAATGTTTGTATACAGTTGGCACTATCTGAAGATAATAGTCATGTGATTCGTCGGCTGATGGAGAGAACAGAAAAATAAAATGACTGACCTCTGAAACCGCAGAAATTATGACGAACACTTACACATGCAAAAATAGGCTAAAAGAAAACAAAACTCTGGCTCACATCGAATGCAGAATCTGGGTTTCAAGATGTACAGGAGGAGTGAATCAAAACATGTCAATGAATTTAGCCATTGTACACCCAATACCAGGTTGCTCACTGTTTTCCTTTTCATTTAGTCCTTAACAAAAGAAATTTTCACAGTGTTCCTTTGCCCAAACTGTTGGAGGTTGAACTTGTGGGTAAGTTTCGGTTAAGAGCATAACAGGAATTTCTCATACTTCTCTTGCTTTTTCTCATGGTTATCAAAATAAGAGTTTAATTAAATCATTCATTCCATTCCTGTTTCCTCCTTTCTGAACAAATTCCCCCCCCCCCACTCCTACCCACCGTTTCATCCCACTCATCCTCCCCATACCTCACAATTATATTAACCTCAACTCACATTTGGCTGCTGAGTGGTCCTTATCTCCTAAGGGATTAAAAGCAGCAGCTTCTATACTTTTGTTCTGAAAGACAGACAAACAGACAGACAGAAAAAATCATTATCGCAAAATCAATAACTGGTTATTGGAACACACCAGGATTTATGAATCCTGAATCTGAAAGAAAAGACAGATTCTGAATGTCTCTTCACACTGTCAACATGAAGATACACTTCCTGCGGCCTATCATATTCGACGATTCTGATTAAGTTTCGTCTGTGAATTTGGCAACAACAAACGGAGTAAACAGGTTGGGCATGACACTATGCAATGTGTATCAAATATTGCCATCTATCTGCCACTATGCAATATCTGTAGTCAATGTTAAGCTCAAAACAGCTCAAAATGAAGACATCTTTGTCAAAGCAATAAAGTAGACTGTGGAGTGTGATTACTATAAGTGAAATTTCACCTTCATTAGAACAATGAGATGATATACTTTGCTGACTGAGCAAGTAATATACAACAAACTATAGATTGAAGAAAGGGAAACGTCTTAAGTTTACAAACCATTTTGACATAAAAGCATACAATGTGACCCTTATCATTTCCTCCTGGGTAAGTTCAACTTACACTGTCTATTGTACTTTTCAAAGCCTGACAAGACAAGAATCCTAACTTCAGATTAAAAAAAAAAAACAAGCACATATGTTCACGTCCATCAACAGGATGGGGTGGCAGATGCATCTGTGGTGTTGTTTTCACCATCAACACTTACACGAGAATCGGTGAAAATTATTGGAGTGACTAACAGAGATGACGAGAATTACATTGACATTTAAATAAACAAGTCAACATATAATTATGCGATCCTGAGAGAGCCTGCAATGCAAAACGCTCCACTTGCACTGGAAACTACAGCACAACCACCACTTAAATTATTTGCTTATCCCTTGAGACCAACAGCCATCACAAATTTCACTAAACAGTCAGAGCAAATATTTCACTATTGTAATGTCAATATTGGCTGAAGCCGCTGAAGCAACAGATGTAATGGTGACTATGGTTTAGTCTTATTTCTGTGATCAGGTGGTGAGGTTTGTCGAGCTAACGTCGCGTTATTGACCCATCTGCTGGATCCATAAATATCCATGTTGAAAATAGATAGTGATGAACAAAATTTTTGACTTCATTTCATGAAAAACAGAATTATTGTATGCCTTCTGTCAATCTGTGACTTACAGTGCTTCTCTCCAAACAACTACAACAGGTGCACTGTGTACATTTACAAGAGCTCGTGTTATTGGATTAGACAACGTGGAATGTGATCATCTAACACAATGAAATAATTTTATTACTAACAAGTGAGGCCAATTTGATATATCTACTAGAGTTAAAAAAAATACAAGTTAAACGTGTGAGGGGTGTGGGGGAAACATGATAAGAGGATGGGGTTGGTACTGATGTGTGCGAGTTTACGATGTATTCTTTCAAGCATTTTGAAAGAACTCTGCTGAGAAAACTTACCTTCCGACAAACCCTTTATACTGATAACAGCAGCACCACCGAGTAATAATTTTGCAATTGATTCTTGTCCCAAATTACTCACAGTCATTACAATTTGTGTTTGCAACAAAACCGGCCAAGGATGTCATACATGGATCCAGAACTTTAACATACAATGTACTTTTGACAAAATTCAGCATGTACCTAATGAAGAACATTTTGTCATGCTTGTACATGTGTAGAATAAATGGTATTATCGTGTGACTTGCATTTAGAAAATAGCACGCTTCATGCAGAAGTTGCAAAGTAAAACCCTGAGCGAAAATCCACTGGAATTTTGTTTATATGTATTACCACCTTTGAGATATGACTCCATAGTTTAACCAGAAAGCCAAAAGGCTTTGTGATTCCTTGCTACATGGTTATATTATAACAAACATGAATTACCCACATGACAAGTATAAGATCAACTGCAGTTATTTTTCTTGATACACCACAAGTCTTTAACCCAAAATGACCCTTATTTTGGTGACCTGAAATGACCGTGACATTTGACGTCCACCAAAAGCAGTAGGATTACCTACCAAGTATGGCCAACCCACACATCAAGTATGACATCAGTCAACATTACCCTTCTGGAGTTAATGTGTTAGTAAGGTTTGACCTCGGGTGACCTCAAACGACCTTTGACCTCCACCACAAACAAAAGAAGTCTTCTACTTAGTATATACAATCTACACATCAAGTAAGACATCAGTCAAGGTTAGACTCCTGACGATATTGTGTTTACACATTTTTACAGTTTGACCTCTGGTGACCTCAAATGACCCTTGACCTCAATCAAAACAATAGAGATCTTCTGCTCATTATTACCAACCCACACACCAAGTATTACATTGGTCATGGTTACTCTTCTGGAGATATTGTGTTTTCAAGTTTTTATAGTTTGACCTCTGGTGACCTAAAATGACCTTTGCCCCTCACCAAAGATGATAGGGATCATCTAATTAGTATGACCAAGCAACACACTCAGTATAACATCAGTCACACTTATCCCTTTTGGAGATAATGTGTTTACAAGGTTTTCACAGTTTGACCTTTGGTGACCTCACATGACCTTTGACTTCCACCAAAATCAAAAGCAGTATTCTACTGACTATATCAAATCCACACACTAAGTATGACATCAATCACAGTTACCCTTCTGGAGATACTGTGTTTAAAAGGTTTTCACAGTTTGACCTCTGATGACCTCAACTGACCTTTGACCTCGACCAAAAACAAAACGAATCATCTACGTAATATGAACAACCCACACACTAAGTATGACATCAGTCATGGTTACTCTTCTGGAGATAATGTGTTTACAAGGTTTTTACAGTTTGACCTCTGGTGACCTCAAATAACCTTTGATCTCCACAAAAAAACAATATGGGTCATCTACTCAATATGACCAACCCACACACCAAGTATGACAACAGTCACAGTTACCCTTCTGGAGATATTGTGTTTAAAAGGTTTTTACAGTTTGACCTCTGGTGACCTCAAATGACATTTGACCTCCTCCAAAAACAATAGGTTTCATCTTATTAATATGAACAACCCACACACCAAGTATGACATCAGTCACAGTTACCCTTCTTGAGATACAGTGTTTACAAGGTTTTCACATTTTGCCCTCTGGTGACCTCAAATGACCTTTGACCTCCACCAAAAACAATTTGGGTCTTCTACTTCCTATGACCAACCCACACACCAAGTATGAGATCAGTCATGATTACCCTTCTTGAGATATAGTGTTTACAAGAAGCGTCACACACACACACACAAACAAACATGCACACACACACACAAACGACATCAGGACTACATAGATTCCTTTTGCCTGCGGCAAGGAATCAATAAAAATGCAAATCAGTTGATGAGGAGTGTTACACAGTCTCAGTATTTCTTTTGTTACGCTTGACTGATATTTTTGAAGAGCTAGGTATTTTTTGTTAAGCTAGATTGATATTTTTGAAGAAGAAAATACATGTTCCAAAAATAAAATCCTCTGGGCATGAAAAATTCTCAAGTGTCCTTGAAATAGAGGTTACATAAATGAAGGATTAACATAAGACATATCATAGGAGTCCGGGGTTTCCATTAGGTTTTTTCCTCACAGGGCCTTCGGTTAAAAAATAGAGGTCCCTCATATTAAGACTAAAAAAAGATAAAACAAAAAATCAGAAGAGAGGAGACTGGTAGCTTTGTTGATGTTTCAACACTGCAGAATCACAGCTAGCAAAAAAGTTATCCATTATCCTACGGTGATGCAATCATGTAATTAGCAAATGAAAAAAAAAGAAGAGGTAAGATAAGTGACCATCACTTTAATAATAACCACTCAGTCCAATGTACACAAAATTGTCTTTTTTCTTCTTCGATTCTACCACCCAACAAAACAACACCCCATGATGATTATAGCAGAATGCAACAATTTGATACACTCAGCATTCGGGACTGCCTGGAGGCTAGTATCCAGGACACTCATTCACCAGAACAAATAAACTTTAAATGGAATGGGTATATTTTGACCTTTGTGATTGGCTAAGAGTTGCCCTTGACATGTGATGTTCAAGAGATAGTATCTGACATTTGCGATTGAAAATCAAACTAGAGCCCTTGCCAAGATCACCCTGTGAACGGTTGACCAATCAGCATCAGCAACTGGGCACTTCGCCTGTGGTCACGTCAGTATCATCTTAAATACGTTGTTAGTTACACATACAGTAGTGTAAACAGTAGTTACAGTCACTCTCTCCAGAAAGGAAAAGCAGTGCAAACGTTTCATCGCATTGGTTCTGCACAAACGTTTGATCATGCTCGATAAAGAGGGTGTGTACATTAAAACATGAAATTACTGTCGATCACAGTAGAGATCATACACTTGGTTTCTAAATGGTTACTTTTGAAAATAACTGTTAAATCAATCCTTTGAAATATGTATCCCCAAGATTCCATCCACATTCAGTCTTGACCAAAAAGTGAAATGAATTAATGTTCTTGTAAATAACTGCTCGTATTTTTTACTCTTGATCAATTTTTTTCAGGTTATGTAAAAAAATAAACAACGTAAGCAAATGTTTCCAGGAGATTCCAGTGTACCTCCTTCACTACATTTTAAGTCGATTAAAAACATAAGCTTAGGCCTGTAAGTGCAAACCATCTGCAACGTGACAGCGGGCATGTCACACCCCATAGAAATATGAACATGTATTTCTCGGATCAAAACGCTTCACAAAGCGTGACTAGGATCAAGGCACGAAACCCAAAAAATATTATCTATAATGGTTCCTGAAAAAATCTTAAAGTCCGCAACATACAAAAAGTTGTTTTTACCCTGTAATACGGTAATATGAGTCACCATGGTGGTTAGGCTATTGGCTATACATCAACTACATTAGGATATCATTACTTGAAATTTTCGAAAGGACGTACATGATCTTACCTGTTATTTTTCTCAAGACTTTTGGGGACATTTCAACATCAAAATTGTTTGTCATACATATTGCTTTACAAGACATGTGCAACGGTCCATGGAAGGTTTTAGCTTTGAAGCAATATCAATGATTTTGTTCTGATCGAACTTTCATGTTTCCACCTTACACTATACCCATTCTACTGAGAGAATGACCATAAAAGAGACGTGACAAAACCCCCACTGATAGATTTTGTGGAGTTTGATTTTGATAATGCTGTTTGACCAAGCTGGACAAAGTGGGTACATTCATTTTATTTCTAGAGACACTGCAGCAGATTGATATTCGAAGCAAGAATGGAATTTTGCCTGAAAACTTTTGCAAACCTCACAAATCAACAGAAAAGGTCACGTGTCCTCCAAACTCACGGGCCTTGCCCAGTGGCGGCGCCAGGATGTCAGACTTGGGGGGGGCAAAGTGAGGGCAGAGGAAAATGTTGGGGGGGGCAAAGAAGTGAGGAGCGAAGCGCGAGGCCTTGCGGGTGGTGTCCAGGGGCCCGCCTTAGGGCCCCAGGTGGGGTCCAGGGGCAAAGCCCCCTGAAGCTCTGAGGTTTTAGCATATCTCTGGGTGGAAAATTAAGCCCCAAGAGAGGTATATTATTTATTTTTATATTATTTATTTTTTCGGTTGACGGTACTCCAAGGTTCCCAACTTTTTTCTTTGGGAGTACCATTTCACATTTACGCGGTACCACCGAGTACACACACATATGCACACCCTCACACACACACCCACACACACACACATAGGCTACATACACTTCCATTCCATTCCTATATTTAGGAAAACAATGACATTTTTATATTTAGGAAAACAACCACATACCCGACCTTCCCTTATGCTGGACGGTAAACATGCCAGAGAAAATTTGTCTGACCAGGCTGGCCTACTGTTGAAGTGGCTACGGGCATGATATTAAAACTGGCGGCCTGTGTAACATAAATTAGGCATTAATTAATCATGATGCCCCGGAAGCTGTTCTTATTCAGTCCAATACCAATACATAGTTTTGTGATTAATTTTGGATGAGTACAAGATCTGATTGGGAAGGGTGAGAGCAACTGGGGGGGGGGGCAACTGGGGGGCAAGGAAAAATCTGGAGGGGCAAATGCCCCCTCATGCCCCCCCCCCCCCCCCGTAGCGCCGCCACTGGCCTTGCCTAGTGTGCGTCCTGCATCATTTTGGCGCGTATTTCACCCGAAGTCTCGGGTTATCACTAGCCCTGGAAATCCATTTCTTGATGTCACAAATTTGGATACTTAATCAATGTTTATTTATGATACAGCTGTGAGACACTAATTTGCCTACGAATTTTTCAATTTTTGACAGATTTTGATGGAACTTGTGGCCATTTTTTTAACATTTTCAAAGCTTAATGCACCCACTACTCCAAAATGTCACTTTCATGTCACATGACCTTCAACATACTGTGCAAGGCAAACTGTATTATGACTTTACAGCAGGTGCCAGGGTACCAACCTCCTATCTACTGCAAGTAACTGCTTCCAAAGTTTGGACCGGGTGCAAATGAAGATTACAATCAACAGAGACCGCAACGCAACATTGAAAAATATCCTATTGGCATTATTCAAAATGAGTGACAAACCTAATGAACCAACTTTTTATAAAGCTGGGCTATTGAGAGTTAAATACCTGTAAATCTGCACCTAGAGTTACTTCATGGATGATATGAGCAAAATCCACCCTCTGTGGTTGGTTCATGCCGACCGCGTGTGTAGATACGTGAAAGTTACCAGGCACCTATTGATCGAAAAACAATGTTAACTTGATCGTGTGGTCTAAAGTGAGCTAAAGCTGTGTTAAACAACTCAAACTGGGCTAACAGAGACAAAAGCAAGTTTGAACCAATCCGCAAGAATGCATTGTGATTTCAGCGATATAACCAAGTTCTGGGTAGTAATAGCTGACTAGTTATAAATCATGATGATCAAAGTTTAGAGCATAAGCATTGGCTTATGACAACTCATATGACAATTATGAGGTCTGTTGATGCTTCTCTCATGAAGAATTGCTCATGGATTCTCCAACATTACATTTATCGCCCCATAAGGATGTAAAACGACCTTCATAAATACGTAGATGCTTGTTTTACGCAACGTGGTTCACATTACGACCACTTCCTACACATAACGTCAGTTCAGCATCTATTCCCAGATCCTCTGGGAAATATTCACAGGGTGTTTGTAATTCATTGCCTATTGACATAAATGCTTATCACTGCCACCAAAATAAAGTTTGTTATACTTAATGCAGAGCAACAACATACTATGTATACATGAAGTCAGTCCAAGTTTCATGACAAGTACGTGTTCAGGCCAAACTTCCTTTCCTGTAAGTATATATGCATCACATACGCATATACAAACACATTCGCATACCACATACTCAGAGTGATTGCAAAGCATAAATTTACAACCAAACTTAAAAAAAATTATGCAAACATTTTAACTGTTATTCTTATGGTCATGTCAATGGTAATAAATATCACATACTGTACATAGGTCTATGTCTCAAAGAGAACAAAAAAGAGCCAAAGTGTTGGGGGGGGGGGGGGAAAAAGACAAGGTATAGGCGAGAACACTAGCGAACGCAGATAACGAGATACTGAAGAACAAATACAGATAAGAACTAATAAAGTCATGGTCAGATGAAAAATGGGATAAATCTTGAAATGGCAAAGTTTCACTGAAGAACACTCACCTTGTTAATCCTGAAGTTGCTTTCAAATCTGCAGCCGGTGCCTCCATTGATGGGCTCCTTCACCGTGTTATCGACGTAACCGACTTCGTGCCGCCCCATGTCATCTTGGATATCCAGACCGACAACTAGAAAAATAATTCAACAAAGAAATACAACGATAAAAAAAGTGATTAACGCAGGATGGGAAAACACATTCATGAACAAAATTTTTCATACTTCGATGCAACCGTCTTTCACTTACTATATTTGCGCATTAAAGGGACCATAAACAAAATGATGTGCTGGATGGTAATTGAAAATGACATTGGCAATGACCCCTCTTCTTAAGTGGCTTAATGGTTTAGGTGTTTAGCAGCAAGAAAACTGAGTGTTGCTTCTGGTGAATTTCTTGTGGTTTTTTAACCAGGCAGGGATCACATATGAGGGAGAACCCAGCCACATAAGGACTGTACATATGAACATGCTGACAAGGTTCCTCTTGACCTTGCACTAGATAGTAGTGTGTACTGCAGGTGGTGTGTAGGATAAATGACGGGATGTATTAACTGGTGTTGGAGATGAACGAGGAATGTTAACCACTTGTTATGTGGAATCCCAATTCATTCATATCAATTGTAATACTCATCCAGAAGTAATACTTACATGAACACTGCAACTTGACTAAAGATATATTTATTTTCACGTTTAGCCTCTCCACTTCACCGGGATTATCGACGTAGAGTTCACTCACTCTGTTTGGAGAGAAATCAACTTAAATTGATGATCAATGTCACTTATTGTTTGAATAGTTGGTTGTAATGCCAAATCCAATATAACTGGTCATCATCTGTGCACGTATTTCCTGTTGTGTATGATATATGAATCTTGCAATAAAAGCAAACAATTACTGAACGAGCGTCGAGATTCTTTGGGTGATTGACGCAAGCAACGTTCTGTCACTTTGTAACCAAAGAAATGAATGTTAAACTGGTTGGGCGAGCTGAGGTATTTTTTATGCATCGTCATGAACAAGAGACGCGACACATTCATACATGTACACGTGGTACATTGCCTCTTGTGTGCAACTCCTCGATCCAAACCCAACACCCTGCGAACCCCTTTCAGACAAATTATCAGAACCTGGCCAGTCAGAACAAACTTGATCACTAATTGGAAGTTGTAACAACTGCAGGTAAACCTACATTGTGTCCTACCATTTCTTCCAATTTATACAGATTAGAGGTGTGAATATTGATTACTGTGTTATTCGTTTAAATCTTACTTTTGAAAAATAATATTTTACAGAAGGACATTTGCACAGCTGCCGGATTACACACTGCATCTAAAAATCTGTAAGTCAAAGACTGTACAGTTATCTACGGTGTCGATGCATTGGCAACGGAACAGGCTTAGTCCTTTGTTGTGAACGTGTTGGTGATGTATTAAATGGTACGATATGCCGCTTGGGTAATACTGAGACTCTCTACTAAAGTGACATAATTTTTGTTTTTCACTCATGACATGCAATAAAGCCATGGAAGGAGATCAAAGACGTCATCATTACTTACACTTCTGGCCGTATGAAGTAATAAAATTCCGACAGTAACAGGAATGAAATGAAAAGTGCACTCAGGACAGAGACTGCAAGGGAAAAGAAAAGCATGATATGGCCCAAAGTAACAAAAGATGGAATTGTAGAACTGTCATGTGAGTGATGTGACAATCTCAGACAAAAGAAGTATCACCTGGAATGGGGTCAGGAGAAGATGGGTGGGAGGGGAAAGATGACACAGAATATAGTACCTTCATTAGAGGTATGAGGTGTCCCTACAAGATAGCAAACCACACATTCACACACCCTACTCTGATGGCTATTATACTTCACAATATGTGCATTTGTTGGAATGCTTCCTTTATGATGGACGGACTACAGTACATGCAACTTAGCACACTTCACAGTACGGACTGTTCAGCCAGGTTGATAAATAAAGACTTCAGTGAATTGACGCAACCTTGCAGACTTTCATATAAAAGTCTTAGTCACATCTCTTTTAGCTAAATTTACTGGCAGCAAACCGTATGCTACACTGAAAAATGTTGCCTTGCCCATCCTTAATGGGAGGACAACATTCTGTGTACTCAGCATTTCTGCTGTGATAAGTAATTATGGCTGCCCGGTATTGTGACACGTGTGCCGACTGTCAAAAAGTAATAACTGGCACGGATACAGGAAACAGACCAGTTACTAAGACTAACAATGAGTGGGCTGAAACAGGACATTAAGGTTTTTGAGATGGATTAAAAAACTGTGAAAACCACCTCTCTTTTGCGTGATGTCGTCACAGACTATCAAAAGTTCATGACTCCAAAATGATTACTTGAATAGATACATGCTTTTGAAAACAGCTCACATGCAATATAAAAACATCACAACAGTTAGCACACTGAACAAGCAAAAGTATGAGCCACAATGTACAGACTCGAGTTTCTGTTCTTCACTGATTGTTACGATTCAATGAATTTCAAATAATGTCTGTGAAAATCACAGCACAGTTTTGCACACAGATCGTCCATGAATACTAGAATGAAGGCGACTGCACAATCACAAAACTTTAACACATATTCCAGGTAAGTCATTATGCATTCATGTTTGTTGGTCGCACATGAATCAATGTGATGGCATGAGGTTGAAGAAACTAAAAATATGGCCATTTTGCTGCTTTTTATACTTCTATTCCTCAATAACCTACTAGTGCTGGACAAAGTTGCCTTTAACTATGCAATGACCAAAAATGACACTGAAAGTTTTTAAAACTCACCGTAACTGCACAAATCGCTGAAAAAAATTGAACTCCTCTTTTGAAAAAAACCGTCCTTATGACGAATGTTAGACACACCTACATTACAGTCCTGCACACTAAACTTTTGTGTTCTGCGCTAAGAAAAATCGGCTGCGATTTATTGCATTCTCCCTCCTGCTGTACAAGGAGTACTGACAGTCTGAAACTTTGTGTTCTCCTGTCGGGTCTCTTGCTGGGAACTTGTTGCTTCCATAGTTCGAGAAATGAACTGATGCAAAACTATCAAATTTTGTTCAGTGTATAAACATGCTATCGCACTACTCAATGATATAGCATTATGTGGGGGTATAATAGTGCACAATGTATTTTACAACCCATATGTGCTACTGCCATTTACTTGTGTTCATTGTGGCTTACAAAAACAATCAGCTGCTGTGTGGTGAATACCCATTATGCGCTAGTGCTATATATTTTCATTGGCCTGTTTGAACAAGGTCCACTGTGAGACTGGATAAGTTTTGCCTGCAGCACATTTTAGATTTCCTCACATTTGGTCGACTTTTCTGCTAAAATTCAAAGACTTTGGATGGTATTGACAGTGTGAAAATCAGTAGCTTTCCTTGATTATTAACTAGGTCCACTCAAACGAATGACTGTCAAGTTGAACATGAATTTTCTATGTATGCAGTTTCTTCAATCTCATGTCACCACTTTAAGCCTCAAGTACTAAACACACACTGACTCTGTCTATGGTTACATGATCTCACCTGCAGCCCCAGCATAGGTTGGCTGTGTGAGGTCCTTGGGAATCTTCCGGTAAACATCTAACCTGTATCGAACAATCATGAGAGAGAGAGAGGACGTCGGTCATCAAAATGATACATTTGTATCATTCAGGGTTAACTGTGCACAATGATCCATACTAACAATTACGACCAAGATTACACTTTGTGAACTCTTTTCTTAAAGTTAAAGTTTAATTTGTATAACATTTGTTAAGAAACCATTTTTTTGCATCAATTTGAATCATTTTTTGAAATGTTTTTTTTAGAAATAACCATAGGACAGTTGCACAGGCTATCAAAGGACACAAAGTGGTTTTTCCGAGAGACACTTAATCGAAGAATGAACTGTTGCTGATGCAGTCTTTTGTCTCAGAAATGCCCCTCCTCCTCCCACTTTAAAATCAAACCTGCTAAGCCTTTCCTAAAAGATGAAAATCTCCCATTGTCTATGAAGACAGACAAACTGGAAAAAATGCAAAGATTTTATCCAGTTAACTTTTCACTGAGTATTATTTCAAAGGGAGAGAATATTCATTCTCCTCCTCTCTGTGATTGCCATGCCCCTGTTTATCATCATATCCTATTCATGTCAAGTAAAAATAGGACTGAATATATTTCACAGGATGATGAGGGGTTTTTTCATCTTTACAAGATGGCTACGATAGATTTCCTGCATCCCTCTGTACAGTTGTTTTAAAGCATACTGTAATGTATGTGTAAATATACTTGTTGACACACAAAACTGAACAGTACTGCAGTATGGGGTGTTCGCACAGTGCCTAACTTTACACATACCCCAGAAGATGTGATGGGAAGGCATTACTGTACACACAATGGGTTGGCAAGTAAACGTTTTTGGACAGATGCTGAATTTGTTATCCTTGTCTATTCCCTCATTTTGAGTAGATAAAAAATACAGAAAAAAAAATTCATGCGGTCCTAAACAAAGAAGTCGGAGGAATACAAACATTTTTTACTGCGCCTTATCACCACATACAGGAACAATTTATAATTACTGCACCACATGAAGGACACGAACATGCTCTGGCCTCATAAGCTTATAACACTGTAGAGACACCAACTCCACAGTAAGAAGCAGGAAATATGTAAACAAAACTATCTACCAGCAGTTTGCAACAGAAATGGTTGTTCATAGTACGTATAATTTCATATGATATCTGTCTAGCGTACAGTAGTACTACACGATATGGGTACAGAATAAAAGTCACAATCATGCATCGTGCTAATGGGTCATCCAACTTACAATTTTCAGTAACAATTTGAACTCTTAATCAGGGAAAACCAGTACATCGTGTCCTCATGAGAGAAGTTAAACTCATTATTCACTGAACCCACGAAACATTCACAAATTGGTCCACTGAAAATAATAGGCCTTAGTATTATGATGTTATTGCATGGCACTTTGTCATCACAACAGCAATGTGTCTATATGCAACACACTGGACAACTGCACATGCGAAATACTGCACTGTTGTTTATGGACCATTATTTTCATGCAGTGCCAACCAAGACTGCACTGTAATGTCTGCGTTTTGTAAACATGAACTGCCCCACTGGATATTTTACTTTTTATACCAACAATCTGATGTTGCCAGCAAAAACAAATGTTAATGATTAACAGGATTACAAAGGGAGAAGTGCTATATACTGTAGCTCTATACCACATTTTAATATGGAAGTTCCTTATGGTTGCACTAGGATGTTACACCAGTGTTTGACTTTAAAATATAGGCTAATGTATAGTAGGCCTATAGTAGAATTGTTGATGAGTGAGGAACTCCTGACTTTCTGTATAAAATCATTGGCTAATTTCTCAAACTTGATGGAACATTTTCCTACTAGTTCATTATTCATGTTGTAAGAGATGTTTTTTTCTTCCTTTCATGGAACTACTTTTTTTTCTTTTACCCTGAAGGCCTTGGTCTAGGATCTTTCTAATGCACTGCTGTAATCTGACTGCCAGAGTTTGAATTCAACGAGCACTATTTGCTATCAAAACTAAAAAAAAAAACTTTGGAATGATATAAAGGTCTGCTGGAGTACATTGATGCATGTGCAACCACTGATGTTTACAGAGTACTCAAAGTTGGGGAATCAGATCAAATACAAGTGCTTGAACTTGGTTGTTTAGTGTTTACTTAGTAGAGATTTGGTTCTTCCTCAACTTAGTAGGCTATAAGACTAGAGTAATTTTGGCTTCACTAGTGCACATGATAAAAATGAATTTCTGTTGGTCCATTGGTTTAACAAAACTTCTACCAACTTAACTATCCACAGATTTTGATGGACACACAATGTTCGATTGCACCGTATGCAACCAAGGATAACTAACTAGGCCTAGCACTGAGGCCTAGGTCATCCCAACTGCAGTTATAAACTAGTTATAGCAAAGCTAGAAACCGTCGCATATCTCACCCCAATGCCTCAACGATACAGACCTAGGCTACACAATTAAAACAAGTGTACTGTAAGTGTAACTGTAGGTGTAATGTAAGGGATATAAACACACTAACGTCCTACTTACTGCAGTAGGCTAACAAAACGTGCAGACTTGGAAATGTAGAAAGCCGTTTACAACTTACAATGTAGTATCATTGAAACACGAAATGGTTTTACAACGTCTGAACGGAGGCGTCAGTTATTAATACACCAAAGTGGTTGTGAATTTTAGTTCTTACAGTTACAACGTAGACAAGTTTAAAGTAGGCGGCAGGTCCCTAGAGGCTACTAAGTTACTGGTAATTGGTATAGCCTAACTTAGTCTCACTGTAGCCAGTGTAGGCCAACCAGATGGATCCGTTTCCTAAGACGAAGAATAAATTTTACCTTCTGACATCGAATGGCATTTTCCTAGCTGAATGGCAGTCTACGCTCCACGTAAAATTGGTTCACTAACTGACTGAATTTGATTCAATTTTGTTGGGAACCCGCAACACTAATTTGTAGGTGACAGTCGCTCACTTCGTTGGTAATGATACACCGTACCTGAGCACTTAGACCGCGGCGACTGCATACATACAGCATGTAACATGGACACAGGAGGCATGTGTGCACTGCACTTGATACTCTCCAGAAATCAGCGACTCAGATAAGTACACCTGGCACTAAGACTCAGAGAAGACATTCCAGAAAAGAAACTTGCCTTCTCAATTGACTCTAGGTCTTGGCAGAAAATTTGCGATTTTCTTAGGTTATTGGCATTTATTCATGATTATGAATTATTAAAGGGAATAATTAATACATTGTCTAGTTTTTCAATAACTTATGGGTCTGTTTTTGTCCTATTGTAACTATTTATGACTTAAAATACTGCTTCATAAAATTAGATATTGATACAATATTTCGACCTACTTGCAGATATCTATTACTGTTGGGGTGTACACTTGTATGTCAACACTCCAAGACCTCAAGACGATATGGAAGAGAAGACTAAAATTAATATGGAACTTGCCGTGGTACAAGTTCTCAACGCCCACCATGCACTTGTCTATGGATGAGGTTGCCCAGCAAGCAAAATATGTGGGACCCAGATGGTCGCAAGATGGGTGTAACTGGGATGACATATGGGACCCAGATGGGTAACCAACGTTGAGTCCAGATGGAATAACTGGAACCCAGATTGTCCACATGGGACCCAGCTGTCGTTTACACTGTGGGCCCGATGTGCCAGTGGGCAATGTGAGTTAGGTTTATATGGGTTACACATGGATAGTTTCTCCAGTTCTATCATTCTCAGTAATCCATTTATGTAGGCTATTTAAAAAGTGTTTGCTTCGTAGAATATTTTTTTGCATTGTACGAAAGACAAACAAAACAAAAGATTGCTCTGTCCATAATTACAAGCAATCCATTGAAAAATTACTTGTTTTCGTAGAGGTCTTGAAAAGATAAATGAGTGGGCCTAATTCGGGCTCAGTGTCCATATATATAAAATCATCCCTATAAAGTTAATGTGGATCACAACCCATGGAATGAGTAACCAACAACAACAACAACAACGATATTTGAATAAAATCTATGCACACATGTCAGGCGCACTCCCACAACACTTACATTTAACTATAAACTCTAAGGCTTTTAATTACCCTTTACTTAAGGATTAATTACATTTAACTCTATAAATTGTGATGAAGTGACAAATATAAACATGACTATTAATGAGTATTCATGATACTTTATAAACTGATTTGACACTGTGCAAAGTGTGCAACGTACTCAACAGGGTTGACCCCAATGCAGAATTTGTATCAGTGTAATGTTAGGCCATCTATGGAGTAAAAAAAATAAACAAACTTAAACGTAGGACTGGAATTAAATTGCCAGCTCATCCCAGATGAAACTCATCTGGGTCCCATATGGGTAAAATGGTGCAAACGTAGCCCTTATAGCCCCACATGACACTCATCTATGATTCATGTGGTACATATAGGTCTATGGATACCATCTTGCCCAGTTGCAGTCTAGATGAATCCCAAATGTTCTGCTAGCTGGGTATTTTGGTGTTGGTTCTAGGCTGGGAATGTTGCAGTATGCCATGCATACAGCTTTAAAAAATGATAGTAATGACTATTACTGATTTGTGATATGAAGTCTTCCCGAGTATTTAGTCACTGAAATACGTTACGTTCTCAATTATTTTTTTTTTCAGTAATTTACTTTCATTTAATTCATAATTTTCTAATATTCATTCTATACTTTATTATTCAAGTTTACAGTATTTATTTAGGGTCCTATTAATGAGCCTAAAAGTAGCAGATATAAGCAATGGCTCCATGACGTCAGTGATGATCCAGAACTAAATGCAGAGAGGAAGGCAAATCATGCAAATTCAGCTTATGTCCAAAATAAGCCGATAACGAGTAATGCTCGGGGGGGGGGGTGGGAAGGGGATCCCGTTCAATGGTATGGACAATTTTCAAAAAGAAATTGTTGCAATGCAAAATTTAGGTATACAAGTACGCTATACAATCAACTTGAAATCTAGAGATTTTATTTACATGTAAACATAAGTGATTTTCATCATGAAAGCAATATTTTATTTTTACTTTTAATATCTCCGAATCCCCACCCCTTCCGTGCTTTGGAGGAGTATGTAACAGGCTCCTCACGATGACACAGGGAAATTTTGCTCCAGGTTTCGTCAAGTTCTAGCTAGAGTCCATTTCTTTGGTAAAGCTTGCAATCTGTGTGGACACATGACCCTGCTTGATTAAAAAAGGTTGGCCACCCTTGATAAGGTTCCTTGATATAAAGGTAATTAACCCCAAAATATGTTTTTGTTAAGGAAAGATGGATCTGGTAGAGTCACAAATATTTCCTCGCCATGGACCTCAGCCTCCTGATTGTTGGAAGTGTCATACATGTCCAATAAATTTCAGTACGTAAAGATCATCGACCATATCGTTCAGAAACTAGAGGTTATGACGATTATTAATGTTACTTTACAGTTTCTGGAGATAAAGGTAAATCGGACGTCGTATATTGCTGTAAGGAGGATGGTGGAACGTAGTACATGAGTCATCTTGGAATGCCAATTAATCGAAGTCCACAGCATAAAGACACAAAAGTAAATAGAATTAATTACGCATCCTGTTAATAGAATTCAACTAGAACCCCCCCCCCCCCCGGATCTGTGTCGGTGCGCTCTAAGGTCCTTCATCAAAATATTATTTCTTGCATGCAATCATGATGTAACGATGGAGCTATTCAATTGTATAATATGTGATAAAATAATGTGGTAATACCGTGTATACGTCCAAGCAAAGTAACTCGTGGTACATATAGTGCCACACGTTAAAAGCGGTATTTACTATATGTAAATATTATAAAACCGTTCCAATTTGTATAATTTTGCGCAGTCAATTCCTCAAAGGGTTGACTCTCATAACGGCAATTCTAATAAAGCTAATATGATCTAAGTTTCTAATGCAACCCGCGTCTTATGAATTTCTCTTTCTTTTTCGTAAGTTAGTTAGGGTACTACTATTGGCAAACCTTAAAACAGTTACTAAGCTAAAGGACAATTTATTAAGATCATTATTTCTACTTTCTCAATTGAAAACCTGAATGAGATCATGTACGGATTACGAAAGCCTATATGGGCCATTGGAAATTTGTTTATTGTTTTTGATTCCTTGCTACTGGGGCGCTCTCTAACAAAAGATGCTCTGCACAAAAATTGTCATTGGCAGATCATTTTTTACCACAGATCTGTTAAATAGGTATGCCCAGATCTACTCGATAAACACAAAACGTTATGTGAGATGTATTTTACAACGTCCTCTGCTCCTTTAACATGCATCGTGCACTAAATGCAGTTAGCCTTGTACAAGTCACAAAGTTGATTAACCTTGCTCATTCATACAATGAGAGATTTTGATGAAAAAGACGAAAACTTAGGAAGAGTTGGGTTCGTAAATAGCCACATTTTCATTGGAAACAAGCCCCCATAAAAGGTTAACACGATTATTTCATTTATTAAAACCAGTATAAATGATAAACATTCATACAAAGGAGTACTAAAAATATTCAGAAATCAAAATGGCAAAAATGTAGGCTAACAACAAAGATTAAATGATTTACAAAAAGTATACAAGTATTAAAGTAATGATTAAGATTGTCAGAATTTTAAACTTAATTTCAACTCGAGATTAACGGATGTCAACAATATTCGTGAGAGATAGATTAAGTACTGTATCACCAATGTTTTGTGTAGAAGAGCGGACCACAAAACTGTGGATCTACGTTTTTATTGTATTCATGTGCCCTTCATCTTACTCTTTAATCGACCGTGTTTTATTGCTCGATAATGCATGGAGTTGCTGCTCAACTATGCAACTCCCTAGATAATACACCGTCACCTGACTGTAACGGGCCAATATAGGAGGGGAGGATCTTTATCAAGTATGAATGAACAAGAAATTATATACATAGTATATGCATCTCTCTGTAAATGTCGTACTTGAATAACAATGTAAAACAATAACATGTGGTCCTTCCTTTCTATCTATGTAGAGGTTCTTCATATTACCTTACTTGACTACATGATGATTCTCCACTTGTTTAATGATATCAAGTAAAGACAAATTTTTGTTCAAAATGTCAGCACGCGAGTCACCACGGTATTTACCAAATGTGCAAATCAGTCGTATGGCTGATGTATTGAATCTTCATTGTGATCGCACGTCCACCTTCCCAAGAAGACGAGAACTGCATAAGCGTGCTTGAAGATAGCAGCCATTCATGAACCGTCCCTAGCAGCAGCCAATTGTCCACTGTCGTTTAGGCTCTGTGACGTAAACAACTGAAACTGTGGCACGGACACACAATCCCAACAGCCATAAATTTACAGCAGACAATGTGAGTGGCAGATAAGTATTGGAAGGGTTCGAAATTCTTCAGTTTTTAAAATAGTTTTTGCTGGCTCTCTTCCACCCTTGCAAAACCCCAAACCGGTGTTTGGGGAGGGGGAATGACTGTCGAGCTGCGCCACACTTAGCACAACGTGCGACGTGCACGTTCGATCGTCGTCCTGATGAAGCCAGACTAATTGAAGCAGAGCGGTGTCGGTAGGGATTTTAGAGAGGGGAAGGGGGTGATGAAGGGCAAAAGAAAATGTTGTGGGCAAAAAATTATGTCCCCAATTACATTTTCAGTCAATAGATGGTGGAGCTCCGCTTGGAGGGTAAAAGGTAAATTGACCTCCCCAAAATAGATTCCTTGGAACCACCACGTGCTTGAGGTGGAGAGGACTCATTTACCAGGGGGATCACAAAAGAGAGGAAAATCTGGCAGTGACCCTTCGAATTTAAAATGGAGAACCAGGGAGCCTGTTGATTCCCAAAGTGGCCAGTGTTGAGGTTTTCCACCATTTCTAACCATAGTTTGTTTGATTATCAAGTCGAAACATTGTTTTGCCATTTCGTGGTTTATTTCGGATTTGAAATGTTATGTAGGGTTGATTGGGAGGGGGAGGGGTTACAGCCGTTGTTTGAATACCCCGACGGTGGATATCCAGGCCCGTATGCAGCTTTTTCAGTGGGGGGCTTCGATTTTACCACAAGTGGAACATTTTAACCGACAATTATGACCAATAAATTAAAACTCATTATATATGTTGCTAACGTAGGCCTACTATCATAGGCTGAGCGGAACTCGAGACCTTGTGAGGGGGTTCGTCCGAACCCTTGAACCCCCCCCCCCCCCCACATGGGTACGGGCCTGATATCCATAACGTTACAGTAGAGAGAGAGACGTCAAAACAGAATAGAAAATCCAGAGAGAAAGATCCGATTTTAATATCAGAGTTCCATGATTTTGTGGATTCGACTAGCACACATATGAAAATTAGATAAAACACGTTGACGATGATGATTGAAAGTTGAAAAGAAACAGTTACATGACGATAACAGAAGGGAGAGTAAAATACGATGATACGACACAGGTCTACATAGTGTGCACAGACGAACAGGGATTGCTCCCTACAGTTCAGCAGCACGCAAGATTACCAGTGCGGAGCCTTGTGGCTTCAGAAAGCTGAGCTCACTCGTCTGAGGTTGAGAGTCAAGAGGACGACGATGATATTGACCAATCTGAATCATAGAATCTATATGCAAATTGTTGCCATCCATGAATTGACCAATCCCGTATGCAGCTTTTTCAGTAAGGGGGTTCGATTTTACCACCAGTGGAACATTTTCCAGACAATTATGACCAAGAAACTAAAACTCATGATATATGCTTCTAACGTAGGCCTATACTATCATAAGCTGAGTGGAACTCCATATCATGCGGGGGGGGGGGGGGGATTCGTCCGAGCCCACTGAACCCCCTGGATACAGGCTTGCATGTCCAACCCATTTGTACTCACTGTCTGAAGGAACAAAGAAAATGTTAATAGACTAGGGTAAACACCGAAAATTGAACCGAAAATTGAACTATGAGCTTTGCGGGAACCCCTGAAGTATGGTAGCGCGTAAGATTCACAGGATACAACAGAAAGGCGACGGGTAAAATACTCAGCGGGTAGCAAACTCAGTGCTAATCTCACCGAGACCCACATAAAAAATACAGAAAAAGGAAAACTTTTAGAAGGATAAATGCGTAAAACAAATTCAACACTGGCAGGTTTCTTCGATCATTTACGAACATTGTCCGAAAAGTTTTTAGGATCGACCTACAAGGCAGGAGATAAAGTGGACTATAGCCAGTGGCCGTAGCTAGACTTTGCTTCCGGGGGAGGGGGTAAGGAGGGGGTAATTTTTCTATATTTTTTATGTGTGAGCATTAACCATTAGGCTTGCACGTATAGGCCTAAGTGGCGTAGGTACTAGGCTTTTTTCCATGGGGATGTGGGGGACGAACATCAAACTCCCAAAAACTTCTCAAAGTCACACGAGTGTCAGCTTAATTTTCGAAAGTGGGTGGATGGGAGGGGGGGGGGGGAGCTGTATCGTGACATCATGGGATTGACTATGAGGGCCCATCATCTCCTGGAGATCCAATCATGGGCCTAATTCCTTCATTTTGAAATTTTTGCTTATGTAAGGCATGGACTAGATGCAAGGTATTGCTGCATTTTGATGCTGTGAACCGATCTCAAGGAACTAAAATTTCGTAGGTATTGGTTTCATTTTTCATCTTGCTTGGTAAAACAAGCTAGACCTTATCTAGGGGTGATCTGCCGCTTGCTCATGATTTCCATCAACTTGTGGGAGTTTTCATGATGAGGGCCAAGATCAAACGGGATTACCTAGGCTCTAAATAAAACATACAATGAAATAATGACATATACTGAAAAAACACGTAATGTGTGAGTTAATAAAAACGAAACAAATTGTATGATATATAATTCATTATATGTGATGTAATTGAACAAAAACACATTATACGTGATGTAATAAAATCAAAACAAATTATATGACATGTAATTCATAACATAACAAGTTTAATGGCAAAAGCCCCGTAAGATGCCCTGTAAGCCAGGCCGTTACCACACTGATACCCAACATAGCCCAGCATAATCAGATTCTGCCACAGTCACAGTTATGAATGTTGCCCTTAAAGCTATTTCGGGCAGACTATTCCACTGATTGACAACTCTTTAGATAGAGAATCTAAACTTCCTCACATGAAAGCCTAGCCTTAGCATTTCACCAGCCTCTTAGAACTGCCACGAACGCGGGAATTAGGATAAACCGCGAAGTAATCACAATTAGAGAATTCCTACCAGATAGGAATTTGAGAACCTTCAACATAGTCCCCCTGATCCTTGTTAACTCAAGAGTAGTAAATCCCAGACATTTGAGCCTATCATGACAAGGGAGATGACGTACATCGGGAATGATGGTGTTGGAGTGGCCCTCCTTTGAACTTGCCCTATAAGAAATTTGTCCTTTTCATTATATGGACTCCACGCCTGCACAGCATATTCAAGATGTGGCCTAACCTGGACTGCGTATACAGATTCAAGACAACATCTTTACTAAATTTACTAAAAGTCTTCGAATCCGAGCACAATGCACACTGTTTAGAAGGCTTCAGATCAGTTGTTATGATAACACTAAAGTCATTTTCTGAGGTCACATTACTCAAAATACCAGCTATGGTATAATCATAATTCAAAGTTTTAGTACCAAGGTAAAAAAAACTTTGAATTTGTCAGCATTCAAAGACATTTTCCAAGTTTTGGACTATGTTTAATAACCTATTTCAAGTCCCCTTGCAACAATGAAGAATGCCTTGCAATCATTTACTATATATCCATTAGAGCTTGGTGTCATCAGCAAACTTACTAATACAAGAAGTGAGAGAGCTTTCGATATCGTTACGAAAATCAAGAAGAGAATTGGGCCAAGAACAGAACCCTGAGGAACTCTACTTGTTTCATCTCTCAAAGAAGAGAAATTACCATTGACAAGAACTCTCTGAGATCTCTACCAAGCAGGCAAGAATTCAATCAGGCTGCACACCTGCCCTGAATACCTAAGTGACGCAGTTTCACCATAAGTCTGCCTAATGGTTCTTTATAAAAAAAAACCTTTGAAAATCAAGGTAGACGACATCAATACAGTGACCAGAATCGAGAGATAAAGAGACATCCTCCAGAAAACTCAGTAAATTAGTAACACAAGACCGTTTAGGCAGGAAACCATGCTGAGACAAGTTCAGTAAACAATTATTTAAAGACACTTAAGCCCATAATACTTGACCACGGACTCCGTGACTTTACACACTACACTGGTTAAACTAACAGACCTGTAATTGCAAGGCAAGCTTCGATCCCCTTTCTTAAAAACAGGAGTAACATTAGCAATCCGCCAGTCGTCTATAGAACGAAGCACAAGTCTAGACATCTCTGAAAAATAATACACATAGGAACTGAAAAATCTCAGAGAATTCATGAAGTATGGCAGGATGGATCCCATCACGTCCAGGGGAGTTGCTAGCTTTGAGACTCCTAAGTTTATTGCGAATCAGTTCCTCAGAGAAAACAAAATCTTCCATGCAAGCAGAGCTGATTGAATCTCTACAAAAACTTATTTCAGAAGACTCCTTGGTAAACACAGAAAAAAATAATCATTCAACAAATTAGTCATACCCCGATGATCACTAACTAAAGTACCCCCCTCCCTTACCATGGAACGGGTCCAACACCCCGCTCTATAAATTTCTGTTTAGACCTAACATAAAAATTATATGTCATATAATTAAAGAAAAGTCCATTATGTGTCATATGATAAAAATCGTATGACATATAATTCATTTTCTCTTATAATTAAAGAAAAGCACCTTATGTGTAATATGTTAACAACGAAACAAATTCTGTGACATATAATTTATTATATGGCATGCAATTCAACAAAAACACATTATATGTGATATATCAAAAGAGAAACAAATGATATGATCTATAACGAACAATGGATACAAACCATTCAGTGAAGCTCAGCCTTTAAAACAAATCAAACTTCACGTAATAAACACATGATGGTGCCTTTGATGGCTGCCTTGATGTTTGTATTCTGAGGCCAGTGAATGAGTGGAATGGATTGCCTGAGGATCATGAGGGCAAGCAGAATGCACTAGCTGTGATCGGGTCACGCTGAGGTTTGTTTATCTACATTATTCTATGGGTTTGAAGCTTCATCATTTTATGTTCGTATTTTCTTCTCAGAGACCTTGATGGTGATATTATTGTCCCTCCTGATTATTTTTTCTACTATACTTTGCCGTATAACGGTAATTTACGGTTTTCCTGTCGACCGCCGTTGTCATTATGCTGCATTGTATCATTGTCCTTTTTCCCTCAGCCTGAGAAGCTTTTGTTGGCAGCTACCTTCGACGAAGTTGAAAAAAAAGGTGCATTGCACGTGGATGGTGGTGACCAGAATTTGAATATTTCTAGCACATTGGACTAAACAAGGACCTGGCACAATCGCAGGTACGGTACGTGACGGTCTCAACTTGACTGATCTTTGTCAAACATGGCGAGCAATACTAGCATAAAGCACAATTTTCATCCAGAAACAGAAGGCTGTATTAACACCCTGGTTCACCTTGAACTAACGTCATCCTATGGATATTTAGCGATGGTAATACAATGATATTGATAATTGGTATGAGTTATGACCGTGAAGTACTAACAGTAACACTGTTGGCCTAACCATAGGGTTATGAACTTATGTATATTAAAACTAGCCGCCAGTAGTTAGTACTAATTGGATTACTTTCTTTTGATGATAAGATACAGAAATTTGTATAATTAATTTTCTTCAGTGTTTACTTCTGACCGTTTGGATGACATTCCTGTTTTGAATTCCGGGGACTGTTATTCAATTTTAAGTTAAGTTGCTTTCTCTGAGGAGATTTTTTTAAAGAGGCTGCATGCTTTAAAGTTACGCAAAGCTCCTGGACCGGCTGCTGTCTATTCATTTATACTGAATGAATTTGCTCATCAACTTTGTTGTCCACTTTCCATGATTTTCAACAAATCAATGCCTGAGGGTTCCGTTTCCAATGACTGGAAGTATGCAAACTCCTATCTTTGTAAAGGGTAAATGCACAGTAGTCTTCCCAGTGACTACAGGCCTGTAAGTCTTACCAATATTGTTTCTAAAGTTATGGAGTCTGTTATTATGTCTTGGATGTGATGATCAACCATTTTAATATTAACTTGTTGCTGAATCATTGCAAACATGATTTTTGTCAGAAAAGTTCTTGTTTGACCAACCATTTGGTATTCCTGGAAGATGTTACTAGTTCTTTGGATAGTTATAAGCTGGTTGAACATAGTATTTTTAGATTTGCAGAAAGCCTTTGACAAGGTCCCTTGTCGCTTGCTACTTTAATTGCAAGGTCTAGGTATGGTCAGCTTTGGGCTCGATTAATGATTGATTAGTGATTGTATACAGAGTGTAGTCTTTAGTGGCTGGCACTGGCTGCACTTCTGATGGGGCAAAGGTTTCTAGTGGTGTGCCTCAGGAGTCAGTTCTTGGTCCTTTATTATTTCTGGCATATATTAATGATGTGGGTGACACTGTAAGTTCTTCAGTCAAAAAATTTGCTGATGAAACAAAAATAAACCCCAATGTCTTTTCGGAAAATGACACTACGTGTGTTCAAAATGATCATGATAAAATTTTCAAGTAGTCCCAAGAGTGGCAAACGCTGTTCAATGTAGACAAATGTAAAGTAGTGAATGTTGGTCATGGGAATCCTAAGATTTACTACTGTTTTGGTTGTATTAATATACGTGAAGTCCAAGTTGAAAAAGATCTAGGTATTTTTGTAGATTTTTCTTTTAAATCCTCTAAACAGTGTGCAGAAGCTGCTAGGAAAAACAACCAAATTCTAGGTATGATTAGGCAGAATTTCAAATTCTTTCACAAGGATATTGTTGTGAGGCTCTACAAGCAGGCCCACATCTAGAGTATGCTGTACAGGCTTGGAATCCTCATTTTTCAAAAGGCAAGTATATTTTGGAAAAAGTTCTGAAAAGAGCTACAAGGTGATTAGTTTTATAGGAGATGTAGGTTATGATCATTGATTAAAATACTTCATCTTCCTTCCCTTGAGCTTAAATGACTGCAGGGTGGTGTGCTTCACATGTTCAAAATTGTTCATGGTGTTGGTAATTTAGTTTTTAATGATTTTTTTTTCCCAGTGATTTTTTTTCAGTGGTCTAATTCAATTTATAGATCCCTTTGTCACAGACTGAGGCTTCAAAAGATGGCAGTGAAGGCTAGATGTTAGAAAGTATTTCTTCTTTGCAGAGAGTTGTGGATGATTGGAATGGCCTGCCAGAGTCTGTTGTGATGTCTAAGAGTGTTAATGCACTTGATAAATATTTTCGCCCATGTGGGAGATTCTGATTGTTTGTTTTGAGCTTGGGGTTGTCTGCTCTGTCAGGATCTCGTTATGAGGACATTATTCTTTGTGACCCTTTACTTACTAAGTTAAGCTAAACTAAACCTACTAGTAGTAGGACAACCAGTAATGTTAGACTAACTTCTTATACAACTACAATCAGTTAGACCTAACGTATCCTAGAGAAGTTAAGGCTAGGCCAATGTTCAAAGATTCTGGCTATTCGCCTGAATATGTTTGTGTGAATAATTGCAATTATTCACCAGAACGTCATCGGACCAACCAGCATTTGAAACCGATACAACCAATCAGAGAAGTGGATATCAATTTTAAGTGAGCAAAGCATGCTCTGTCATTATTACAAAGATTGTTGCCCTCTATGAGAAGCTGCTGGATGGATGAAAACACATGAATTTTCACGACGATTAATCATATGAGAATTATAAGCCCACCACTGGAATTGAATCTGGCTTCTCTATAAATTATTACTGCAGACAAAATACAAACATAGACCTATGGTATCAAACATCTCCAGCACCATATAGGAAAGAGAAAAAAATCTGACAGAAGGAGGGGGGTTGCCCACTTAGAGCCTAAGTTATGCCACTATTCCCGAAAGGATGGGATAATATATGCCTAGTACTTGATCCAGGACAACTGTAGTCCATGTGTAAAGGTCCGTCAGAATTAGTTTCATTATGTCACTAGGTCACAAAGGTACACTTATGTTCCAATGCCTCCCTTTGATGTAGTCCTTTGCATGTACATCTTGTGAGCCGGTGAAAGCTGGCAGCTTCGCAGAAATAGCCTATCCATACTTTCACAATACTATTCATGTCCATGCCACAATTACTGCCATAATTAATTCAACAAATTGACACCCATGGTCAGGTCTTATAGGTTTTTCAGAGTGGTTGTATTCTGTTGGAGAGCAGTTGTACTTCAAAATTTAATAGCGGCATTACATTCTGTGAAATAGTGGCATGGCTTCCAGTTATAAAGTCTTGTAGGAAGTTGTACCAGCATTGGCAGTAAATTTTACCCCCTGCTTTGACCTTAGACCCTGAAGTGTTATCTCCCAAGTCATTCACTCACTCAAAGGCTGGCCAATATGGTGTACTGACTTAGTGTTACTGCACATCCACTTTTTTGTCAGATTTGGGTTAAAAGCTTATGCAGAAGGGTGGATGTTATGCCAGAGGTCATTTGTGTAAAGTGTAGTGAGAAAACATAACTCTGTGAACATGAGAGATAGTGACCATGGTAAGGATTGGTTAATTAGTTGCAAATTTGTGTTAGTGATGCTATCGCTGTGATGTCTAATGTAATGTGCATAGGCCATATTATGTAATGCACAGCATTACTCAACGACTCGGAATACTTATGCACATGTTCTGCCATCATTCCAGGCCTAAGGCCCTGATACATTTAAGCCGATCTCTATTCTCCAGAGGTCAATGTGTACCAGGCTGCTTTTGGTAAGAAAAACACCTGTGACAGGGCTAAAAAAAAAAATGGCACCAATAGTCATGGCTATTGGCCCTTACTGATGACTTTAGTGCCTCTTAAAAAACTTTTTGAGAAATGATGTAAGCCTAGACCTGCAGCCATTTTTGGTCATATTGGCTATGCATTTTATTTTTTAATCTTAGTTTGAGTCCTGCTGCTGCTGTCGATAATTGATTCGTTGCACTAGTCATCTCTGTCATCTCTCGTGTCTGTAACAGGCTGCTCACTATGACAGGGATGATGTTGCGCTTCCAGGTTTTCATACATTTTTGAAGGATATGTCAGAGAAGAAGAAGAAAAATGCAGACAAGTTGATGAAGAAACAAAATGAACGAGGAGGACGTATAATTTACAAGGATTTAGAGGTACAGTAGTATGTAGGTTTAATCTGGAATGTCACCACCTGAAATCACATGGCTACTACAAATAACTACTGTTAAACAGCTTAGGAATTCATTGCCATTTGTGTGTATGTGTACATGAGATAAGATTTAAGTGGATGTTGTTTTGCTAAAGGTGTGCATGTCCTGTTTCACACGACTTTTGGAAGAACCTTAGATACCTTCAAATCATCGTATTCTAGTTAAGAGAATCTTGCGTAAAAGAACAACATTCTTCAAGTCTTTTATTTTAAAAACTCTCCTTTTTAAGAACAAACACGTAACACATAACTTTAAACACAAAGACTCATCACCCCAGACAGTTTCAATTCTCCACACCACTTACTTTTAGTCCCTCTTAGATTCTTATATTCCTCCACATGTATCATGAAAACAGTGAATCCCTGTGTTCACTGTGTATAAGCTACTCTGCATCTTTCGAATTTGCTGTCCGTCAAATAGCAGAACCAGGTTATAATTTTGCTATCCATAAGCCAAATATATAGCTCGTTTGTAAGGAGGGGGGGTAGTTGTTTTGATGTTTCATCTTGTCTGCTGACCTGTGTCAGATGTTTTTGTGGTGTGATCTATGATGAGCATTGCATCTGCCTAGTTTCTCCTTCTCCATATCTTTGTCATCTATATAGTACTTGTTCCTGAAAGTCCTTCATCAATGCATCATTTAGTAACCCTGATATACTTTACCCTGTGTGAACTATATACACCATCGGATCATATATCAATATTCACTTAACTATTTCTCCCCAGGCTAGTGCTACCTCAGACTGGGGCAAGGGAGCAGATGCTCTGGCTGCGGCCATCGCGGCAGAGAAGATCAGCAACCAAAAATTCCTGGAATTCCATAATCTTGCCCAAACACATGAAGATAAACATGTGAGTAGATGGTTAGGTACATGTCTTACTCTCAGACTCACATATGACTTATCGTCGATTAATAGGTAGTATGAAACAAACTTGAGATTGTGTGTAACTCTTTGTTTGAAAGGGCCTTGGTTTGACTTGTTCATTGCATGCCAATTTGTTGTAGTTTTTGCTCCTCTCAAAAGGTTAGTCTTGATATTTGGGATGATTACCATGATAATTTAATATTTGGGATTAATTCACGTACTAACTGACTCTTCACATTTCTTCACTCTGAAGTGTTGGTCCAGTTATAGAATGGTCGTATGCTTTTCCATCTGGTTGTCCGATGGACAACGGGCAGTTCACCTAATTCAAGGCCAATATTTTTTTTTTTTTTTTTTGCCTCACTTGTTGAAGACCTTGCAAAATTTGCATTTTTAAACTCCTGGTTGATTTCTTTATCTAGATTTCAAAGTTTGTCCAATATTTGGTCCTCCTTTAGGAATTTTAGTCGTCTCGTTCCTGCTGTGACTTCTTTCAAGTAGTTTCACTGATGATGCTTCAGCTACAAAGTATTGTTATTATGTGAGTGACATGCCCAGTAACCAAATGACCTCAGACTCTACAGGTGCTGTTGCCAAATGGATAAAGGTAACATTTGAAGCAGTGAATCTCAGATTCAGGAGATTCGGGATCTGATCCCTGGCTGGGTGGCTGTAATGTGGCTTTTTTTGTCCAAGATTTATCTAAGGTTTTCCCATCTGAAGTAAACTTGTGAAGACAGATGTGACCAGACCAAACAAGAGTAGAGGAAGCCTTTGGCTTATATATTACAACTTCACATTGGGTTACTACCACCTTAACAATTTTCGATCAAATTTTTTTCGATCTGGTTTTTTTTTTCACATGGGCAGTTCAGATGTGAAATCCTGATTAGTTTTGGAGAAAACCCATCTTGCTCTGACCAGGCCAGAAATTGAATCTCAAACCTTTTCTTTTGCTAAGCTTCATCGCTTCAAATGCCACCACCTTTGTCCACTCAGCCACTTGCAGAGTTGCAACTTGCACAACAATATCATATGCTGATTTATATGGAATGTTTAAATCAACGACTCACTATGCCATTATTAATAGAAAAGCATTCACAGTGGATCGTGCTAGATTTTGGAACCACAACCGTATATCAAATGGCGTGATACTTATGCAAGCAAAGACTAAAATACAACTCAAAGAGCTTACAGTACTTAAAGTTTACCAGTATCAGCCTTGAATTTGCTAAATCTACTTTAAAAGGTCCCAGAAGAGATTTTTTTCCCGCCAAAGTTGAGTATATTGAGGGAGGGCATGTAGAATGATTGTCACTTCATTGTCACTTGCAGTAAACAGAGAGAGAAAAGAAACAGTGCTCTATGGATTGTTATGAGAGAATAATTCAATCAAAATGAATCTGACATTAGAGACCTTGTATGAAAACTGACAGGATTCTCGGGTACAGTTGAGGTGATCTATTCACACCATCTTCTTGTTTGATCTTTTCATTTTGTGTAGAATGTTCTTTTGAGATGAGTCGGTTTGATGTAAGTTTGAGTAAGTGAAGTAGTGAGTGTGATGGTGTTTCTACGGGTAACCCAGCTATCCAGGTAGCCGAATGGCATTTTATTACCCGATTCCTATTCCGATTACTACCCGATTCCTTCATAAAGTAAAAAAAACGACACAACCTCTGCGTGAACACACTGTGTCAGATTGCCAAATCACCTTACCATCCACAGCAAATTGCTCAAAATGGAATTTTCTTCTTTTTCCTCGAGGAAAATATGTGGTCCTATTCAGGAGAAGGTGTCTATGAGTGTAGGTACTGTACTATTAAGATTTCCATATGATGCACGGTACTGTGGAAATATTGATGTTAACAATAAAGTTGCCATTTTGGTCTGGTGTCAGGTATGGGAAAAAAATACCCAATTCCAAGTTTTAGGACTGGATCAAAAAACTAGAGAATGATAATGGATTATATAGTTGTCATACTCAGTGTAAGCTTTTGTTCCTTCATTAATCTGGCTCATTGTTAATGGAAAATAATTTTTCTTTTATTGTCATGCAGACAATGGACTGGATTGAATTAGAATTTCTCAATTCCTACGTGGCAGATATTAAAATGCTCGCTGACCTGAAGCAGCAACTGTCCAGGACAGGAGATGGACTCGGTGAATATGTCTTCGATAAGGAGTTGGCCAAATAGTTTTTTTGTCATCAGTCGCTCCTGTTCTGAAAACCATGGACTGGAGTTTCCTGATTTTGCAATACTTACTACAGCTTAAAATGCTATAAAAATTACCATGATCATTTCCGTGGTCTGTCTGTTTGAAGATAAAAAAGAATTGCAGATTTTCCGAAAGATTGCTATTTTAAATAGCAAAACTGGTACCTGCAGTAAATGTACAGAATTAGGTAAATAACCACAAGGTAAGAGTTGATGTAGTCAGAAAAAAAAAAAAAAAAACTAAATCAAACTTCTTTCTACCATGGTAAACACTTTGTATGTAGTGAAATTTCTGCTGGATAAAAGAAGAGTAGATGTTGTGTTCCAGGTTGGTATCAAATGGAAGAGGAAGGTGGAAGATTAACGATGAAGGCGATTATTTTTTTTCTCTCATCAAACAGCACATCCTGGTGTAATACACCCACAGGAGTATCATTGGCATGGAGAATGTTTCCTGTTATACTGCAACTGTTCATAAACAACTCTAAACCTATTTAAAATGTTGGCACTTGAACTTTATAGTTTTAGCTTTTGTTCTTGTAAATGGATGGAAGGTGCAGGGGTAGGTTGGAGTGGGGGGGGGGGAAGGGAATAAGAGTGCAAGGTATGGACAGTCTGTAACCACAATCATCTGCTGGCCAGAGTTATTGTGGAAATGCAGTCTGTTGATGTTATTGTCAACATCTGTCTAGCAATGATACCTTCGGCAAATGGACTTTGTTTGTAACGCTGTATTGTTGGGAGCCATAAGGATGCTTGTAAGAAATCTCTGTGTCCCATTTGCTCAAATTATTTTCTGTCCTAATTGGTACTTTTGAGTGAGATATTTCCTGAAAATATGTGAACCTTAATGTTCAGTCACACAATATATTTCAATGGTCTGCTCTTTCTTGTTCACTGGAAATGTATAAAAACTCCTTCAGAGATGTTGTACTTGTTTTCAGTACACTGAATTGAGGTTACTTTAACCAAGAGGTTGCATTCATTGATTCAAAGGATTGCCAAATTTCAGGATGAGAGCAGCTACTCAGGCCTTCCGAGAGAAGTAAAACTGAGGTATATAATGTATCCTGACTCTAGTGTAAATATCAGTGATAGTCATTGCCAAAAAATATTTAATATTGCCGTGCATTACAATGTTAGCAGAATGTCTTTATGCCTAAGTGACTCAGTTCATAGAGGGTGTCCTTGTTTATAGATTCTTTCTCCGCAAAAGTTTCCCCCTTTATTTACCACCAGCATGAGTAGTGGTATTTATTGCCAACTATATTTTTGCTGGTTGTCTGTATTTTTTTTAAGTATAAGATGATAGATCTGTAAATGTTATTTCTTGTTTATCAAGCAGCTCTGAACAATGCATTCAAAGTAAACAAAACTTGATGATATCAGGTAATAGCAGCTTCATCTCTCTGCATATTGTAATTCAAACCGGCTACCTCGAGCAGTAATGTTCAAGCTGCTTATATGTCATTGTAGGTCTGAATTTAAAGCCTCTCGTTGGATACTAGTGATTCAGCAAACATCCAATTTTTGTGATATTTTTTTCAAAGTAGAATTGGTAATGTCCAGCCACCCCACCGTAAAGATCAGAGACAATTTTATGGCTGTGACTGGTACATTCCACAATTCACTATGAGCTGTCACAAAGGTTTTATCCCATCCATCCAGCATTAGTTTTTTTTTTTTTGTATTCCATAACCTCTACCATCTCATCTTATGGCAGTTGGTTTGCACTTTCACTATTTATTTCAAATAAAAATACACTGTGATTAGAAGGAATTCAAGTGGTAAAACTATGATACCCTGTTCTAAGATGTGTCCATGCAGTGGTGAAAGTAATGCTTGGACTCTACTCGTCCTCAGGTTTTCTTAATTTACAGGGTGCAGGGAGATAAAAAACAAATTTGTCTGCACAATGCACATGCGTATTCTTATGGAAGTGTGACAATAGGCATACAGTAAGATGGATGATCTTTAACATCACATTTTGCTTAAGTAGTGGGACCTTGGAAAAATTACCATCACATTGTAATACTCCCATGGTTTAATGAACGACGATTTGTGAAAATACCTGCAAATTGCAAGGAAACTAATGTAATATTTGCAAACGTGGCAAAACAAGTAATGCCCGCTTGTGCTGAGTCTTTAATGAAATGTCTTACTCTCTTTCTGAAATTTCGTAATGTTGTTGAACAACGAGTTTGATGTCAAAAGCCTTATGTCGTCCAGTTCAAGCTTTATAAGTAGGACATATTCGTGAAGGCTTTGAATTGTGAGTGAAAAGAAAGAAAATGCAGGGAAAGATTTCTCAATAGTGAAAACTCACCTTCCTCCAAACTGTGATTTGATATGTTACCATAATACTAGGCTTGTAATTAACCAACTGCATTCACACCAGGAGTATTTTCCAAGAAATGATTCGTCTGATATTGGCATATGGCTTCACATTTTGCTACACAAAGGGGAAAAAACTGCCCTACAAACCATGTGTGTCAGATGTTGTTTACTCTCAAATGTGGCATTTTTACATGAGTTTACCATAGAAACGATCGTCAAAACTGCTACTCAGTGTGAAAGCTGATTTATGTCCTTGTCTCAGAGACTTCAAAGATTAAATGGTCTGTACATTTCATCTTAAGGATCAACAAATGATTGCTCGAATGTTTGCTGATTTGTTGACAACATAAAATGCTGTATTCTGTTTTTCCGTTTAATGGACAGATGTCCACATTCTCCATGTTCCGTCCAGTCTAGCAATGGTGGTCCTTTTCTTGTTTGGACAAGATTTAGTCGTAACAACTCTGGCAATCATCATTTGAATCTGTGCTAAGTAGTTTTCCTTCCGTTGTAATTTGCAAGGGCATTGCTTATTTCTCCATTCTTTGATTTTAGTTTTTTTGTTTAGTTGGTCATTTAGTTGGTTTTTCAGCTGCAAGGCTCTACACAATATCATAAAATTCATATGACATTTTTTTTTTCTTACATTCGACTGTCTTAAGACATGAAAGGGGGGGGGGGGAGTGCTGAGGTTACTGAGTAATTTCATACCTTTTTCATTTTTTGTAGCAACTTCTTTTTCCTTTCTATTTGACTTCCTCTTCTTATTCATGGTGCACAAAGTCTTGTGTGTTAAGGTGAAACATTTTGTAGTCATGCATTACTTTCAAGTACAGTGTTTCAATTTTTAAGTTGTTGCAAAAGACGTTTCAACTAGTTGTTGAAAATTAAAGCCTTAAATATTGTAATGAAGATAACTATGTCGCCTTGTTTTTAATTATGTCGGTGTTGTACTTCCTTCTCTGTGACAACCATTAGGGGACGTAGAATATGAATTAATAGCATATTTTACAAGTGCAATGTTTACAACCTTTGCACAGCAGAGGCTGTTCAGTCATAGCATGTTTATTTCTGGTCTGGTAGTGGTAGTTGTACAGGGTCAACACATTACAATGCCCATCTAGTATTAAATGACAGTTGTTTACCAGCGATTGAGCTGGACCCAGATGTGCATGGCTTGAAAGTGCATGTGATACATCATACTTATCATGCAATAATATCATTATTCTATGAAATTGTTTAGTGTGCCACTTTTGTTTTAAATGTATTTAGTGCCACGATGTAGTTCTACCGTAGACAGTTTATCTCCATCCCTCTGTTTAGAAACAAACGAACAAAACACATTTGTCTTTAATTATTGCATAAGTTCTCTGTTTTCTCACTAGAAGTATTCCTTTTCTAAGCTTCTGTCAAAGATACTGTTTAATGTGCTACTTTGCAATGTATTCTGTTTCTTTTTTTTTAGTGACATTCCATTTAAAGGCTTTTTGGAATTGGACAAGAGGTACACAGTCAGACCTCAGCAAAACAATATATTCAAGGTTGTCTTATTGTCATATTTAATAACAGTTGAGCAATACTGTGGTTAAGTTACTGACACAATACACTGATGTGATCATGTAAAAGCAGTCTCTCCATATTTATTTGGTGTAGTGTCATATCTTTCTTTAAATTTTAGTTAGGTTGCCCTGTAAGATCCTCTTGCTTCCTCGTTAAGAGCCTAATTCTGCCTCCTGTGCATTGAACCTTGCAGTTTCCATTAATTTGTCAGTTCAATAAATGTACAAAAGATCAGGAGAAATACCGGTTTGCCCCACTTTAAAAACCTTATGCTAGGGGGAGGGGAAAAAACATTCAAGCCAACACTCAGACCTTCCAGTGCTTTGCACACAGTGTTGTATGAAACTTGTTCACATAATCATTTGCTTAACATTTTGTAAAGCGTAAATTTACTACCTGGAAATCAAGCAGGGGAAGGGAAAAGTCTGCTTGCATTTCCAGAGAAAAGTGAGCAATGGTGGTAACATTTTTACCGGAACAGATCCAGGATTCTTGTTCAGGGAACAAGAATGTACACATTGTGGGTGACTGTCTTCCACGTAATGTCTTTACACAAACATAGTGCTCTCAGCCTCTAAACTTGGTCTGGTGTACAAGTTTCTATATCACAATCGTGACAAGAAGAGCAACAGTGAGATGTCTGTGATATGATATTAAAGACACAATTGATCAATTTTTTTTTGGGGGGGGGGGGGAGTGTGAAATAAGAATTACCAAAATATTGAAGAATCTGTAAAACTAATCCACTTGTAACTATACCGTGAAGTGACTGTGAAGCTGGATCCAAATTTGAGAGATAACACATTTTTTAATCACATGAGTTTGTTTGAATTCATTAGTGCATGCAAGCAAGTGGAGAATGGTAACTTTTGCTCCATGTGATGAGGCTTCCCTTTCAAAGATTTGACAAATTGTAAAGCTGTGATGAATACACCATCCTATTTTGTCATATGTTTTTGGAAGGTCTGTTGTAATTGTTTGGAAGTTAACACAACGTTCCTGCTGCAAAAGCTTTTGAAATGTCAGCTGACAAGTTGAAAATGGAAGCAGTCGCTCCTTATCATATCTCTCTGTCCGAAGACCTAACTAGATGTGATAATTCGTCTCCCCAACTTTCCATGGGTGCCCATTGTGCACTTTAGGATAAATACTAACGCCGTGCTTCCATTTTGTGAGTATGATTTTTGAGCAGGTACGTATTTCACGAAATTCTAACGCTGTACTGTTAGACTGTATACATGTATTGTGTAGTGCAACAACGAATGCCTAGGGTGCACTCGTAGTCGTACGAACATGAATTTTATGGAGTTTTGAACTTGAAGATGCGGCTGGTGATTTGAAAGAACTGTACGTGATTCCTGCTGAGGAACTGTTTTCTCTTCGCATAGGATATACCTACGTGATTGTTACTGGTAATTAACTACATGTTGTCAACCTGGTTGTAACTTACGAACTTACACTAACATTATTGTGATGTTAGTCTCTTTCAAGCTAGGATTAGCCTAACTGCAATGGTAGAAACTTCATGTAAGCCAACCTCACTGTGACTATTAGACACAGGTCTGCTAATCCTGTTCAGAAGAAACTATTCAGTCTATTTATTTACCTTGTTATGTCTATTCACTTGTGGTTGGCTAAGCCTATGAGTATGAATGATGAATTAGGCCTATGAATATTACACCGTTATACCACAACAGTACAGAGTACAGTAGAGCTCTACCTCGCTCAAGTTGCTGCAGTGAAAGACACTTTCAAATCAAATGTTGATATTACCTATTAGGCGTAGGCTAACTGCTTTTGAGAATGATGCTGTGTGATTTTGAAATGATAATTTATTTTGTTTTTTGAGAAATGATTACAGAACTTTATAACAAGGATTAAGAGAAGGAAAACAGATGAATAAAAAAAAACCCAACAAGAATACCCCTGTACTCATCCCACTGCTAGCAAAAAAAAAAAAAATGGGGGGGTATCTTCCCAAGAATTTAGGAAACATGTTCTGCATTTCTAGTTGCTTTGAGAAAACAATGAACTTTAATTAGGACTGTCCACTCAGGTTTTTACACACTTTTCACCTCTACCACTCTCATCAGGTAGTTGCAACTCCCTGCCCGCATTAGTTACTTGGAATCCATTTTTTTGCTGGAACTGTAGTTGAAGTGGTTGCCTGACCAGGAGTCTCTTTGCCAAGTGCTAGAGTGCTAGATTCATGGAGGTCAAAGGTCATTTGAGGTCACCAGAGGTGACCTGTCTGAAAATCTGTCTGAAAGTCTGAAAAGCTATGAAGGAAGATATCAGCAAGTGAATGTTGCTTGGACTTCGTACTGGTCACTTGAATTGGTAGCCTTTGAGGAGCAGATAATTTCTTTAATTTTTATGGTGGTCAAAAGTTACATGAGGTCATAATTTGAAACCTTTGTAACATAATATCTAAATAAGAGAAAGTTGCTGAAACTCTCAACTTAATGTACACAGATGATCCTTATTGTTTTTCATGGAGGTTAAAGGTCATTTGAGGACATGAGAATTTGAAGTCTGAAAATCTATGAAGAAAGATGTCTCAGCAACTGAATGTTGTTGCATTTTTAAATGGTTAACATAGGTACCGTAACTAAGTATGATCTCTGCCATTTTTTATGGATAGTCATAGATCATGTGAGGTCAACATTCTGTAGGTCAAAGTTTGAAAACCTTGTAGACATGGTATTTCAGTGTGGGAAAGTTGCCGGAAGTGCAAACTAAGTGACTTCTAGGTTGTCTACTTTGTAAGTAGGTGTGGTGATCCCTATTGTTTTTCATGGAGGTAAAAAGTCATCTGAGGTTATTTGAGAGTTTGAAGTACGAAAACCGATTAGGGAACCTCCTGTATCTCTTCAACTGAATGTTGCTGGACCTTCAAGCTGTTAACATTGGTAGACTTTGATGAGCAGATGAGCTCTGTCATTTTGTATGGAGATCAAAGGTCATTTTGAAGTCACTAGAGACTATAGTTTGTGAACTTTTAAGAGTATGGTATTTGAACTTCAAGATTGGTTGTGTATTGTCCATCCTTTGTTTTCTATGAATTTTGGCAAGGAAATCTCAAAGTATTTTGACTTCTGGTTCTCTAGATAAAAGGTTACCAATGGGCCAGGCCTTAGTTTTGGCTACATTGATATATCTTGTATTAATACAGCATAGATATGTAGAGGACATCACGTTGCATCCTGAAATGTAATGATGTTCAGAAGCCGTGGTTTAAATCTGCCGTTTATCTCAGTGAAGGATCTTTAATAGTGTTTGCATTGAATCTTAATAATGAAGCAATGTGTGGTGTGGTCAGATGGCAGATACTGTGGTTAAAAGCACTGGGGTTGGCCTCCCCTCTCGTTAGTTCTCTTCATCAGAAATAAGCTTTCCGAAAGCATTTTAAAAATGTCTTTTTTTTTGGTCAGCTGAAAGATCAATTAGAGATGGCTGTGAACCCCACAATGAGATCAAGATTTCAAGGATGCCTGGTAGGTGCTGTCATAGGTGATTGCATCGGAGCACCATTTGAAGTCACAGGGGTTCAAGGTGGACCTGGCAGTTTTCATCCAGTACTTGAATTTATTGAAAAATTTGGAAAGAAGATAAAAAATGCATGTAAGTGCTTAGTTACCCACTTCAATTAACTTTCCACTGGTGCAAATTTCTAATGAATTTCTAATGTGTGATGAGTTCCACAGCACAGGACCGGCAATGGAAAAGTGGCTTCACTCTATCGTTTCTTTGAAGATGGTGTGAGAAGCAGAGTCCTATCCATTGCAGATCTAGTGATGGGACCTGATAAAGGCGAAGGGTTTTCTGTATAAGCATGTTCGATAGATAAGTTGGAGTTTCCCTTTCAGTATATTTGGAATTCTGTCCTGGATAAGAAGCCAGTGAAGGGTGCTCAGTGGATGTTTTGAACTATCAAGCCTAGCAGCAGCAGAAAAAAAAAAAAACTTAGCACATTGATTTTCCAGGAATTTAATGCATTTTAGGTCTCTGGGATTAGCGTCATGGAAAAGGGCATTGCCATACTGTTAATCAAGATGGGAGAGGAGGACTGCACAAACAACAGAATGACGGGGTTCCTGATTGAGATAATGAAAAAGACGATATACATTCCTAAGATGGTTATTGCAACACAAAACTAAATTGTTGTTAACTGGTCTTGTCATCTTGAAAACTGAATCAAAAAGGATTCCAAAATTGCGAATTTCACATGAGCGTATTCATTTTTGTCGTTCATGTTAGCTACTGTCCATTACATCTATGACTTGATGTATTTGTTGACAAGGCAAGAAGATTTTTCCTGCAAAAGTGGGGTGGGAGAGGGAATGGTGGAGTTGTGATGCACACATACAACACCACCAACTTTAAAATCCAGTGTTCTCCTCAGTGTTTTAATTAATAGTCTGCATACTACTACGGTATCTTGCTCTTTCAGTTCATGGCCATGCCTTGAGATTTAGCCAGTTTGCAGTGTTTCATGATGGAATCCTGTTTAATTACAGTAGGGCATGATAATGACTGTACCTTAAATGAATGTTCTACTGACAAGTTGATAGGGTTCTTTAAATGAAAGAGTTTGAAGTTTTCCCTGCACTCAATTGATACCCCATGCCAGTATCTGTTATTCAAGACATTGCTATTTGAAAAAAAAGATTTGTCTGGTCAAGAGAGATTTCCAGTTGCCTTAAGGTTACAAAAATGCCACGTTACAGTTGCAAAGTATTGCAAGAATGCTTTGTTGTTTCGTAAAGTTAATGCCCTTATTTAACCTTGAAAATTGATGACAGTGAAAAGGTAGTTTTGGTTTATTGTAAAAGTGAAAGAGGGTTAAAGTGCAGTGGAAGTTCTAGTCGCATCCCTTAAACTGTTACACAGTCAAGGTTGGAAGGAAATACAAAGGATTTTCACACTGTTTGCCTTTGTGACATTACAGATTTTCTCTAATGCAGTGTACCATTTTGAAAAAGATACTTCTTTGAAAATTCGTAACTTTCAAGCAGAACATGCTATTGCCACTGAGTTATGACTTTGACCAATAAAGAGAGATATAAATATTCCTGATTCTTATGAAATATCAATTTCCTTGCAAATCTCTTTAAGTTTTCAAATCACACATTGCAGCATGTTCCTCAGGAAACAAGGCTTTTTGAATAACCTTACTATGTAGAGACATTTATTGATGCGATAATCATTCAAGTCTTGGAAGAAGTGTACATAACTGTTTCCAACGGTGAAGATGATGCATATGTACAAAGTAATTTGTGTTCTTCAGAATACACAAAATGGAAATAAGTGTACCAATGTAGTGGTACATGAAGCAAAAACTTTCAAGACAGACTCCTAATCTTTCAGTCTTGCGGATGTCGGATTGCACATTGCAGATCACACCAATTAATTAAGTTGTGTTGTATGCTTAACTTTGAAAGATATTTACCCACTAGATTGTCTTTTAGTGTTTTTCCTACTATGTAGATTGTAGGTACAGTATATTGATAGCCCAAATATGAAAGGCGAGTTCTGCAGTTCAATATTGTCGATGGTATGGGCTCTTCTTTCATGGGGTCAAAAAGGTCACAGACAATGTTACAGAGAAGTGCAATATGTGTGAGTGGAGGTTGCATAGTGTAGAATCTAAGACAACACTTTCAAGACAGACACTGAAATGTCTCCCTTCTCATCATGTTCGCTGTACATATGCTTGTATAGCATGTATGTTTTCTTGCTGTGCAATCCTGCTTTTAAGGTTTCTTCTCTATGTTCAGGTGAACTAGAATACACCGATGACACCGCAATGGCAAGATGTGTGGCTGAGTCTCTGATTGACAATAATGGGCAGTTAGATACAAAAGACTTGGCCAAAAAGTGAGTACCTACAGTAATTTGGATTAATAGGCAAAGATGTTGAAAAACTGAGACTTGTATATGACGTTGTACATTCTTCAGTTTCTTCTGTGAGAATGATGTACAGTAATTGATGTATACACTCAAGCAAAGTTATCACTCTAGATCATGTTTTCTGTGAATCCAGACTAGCTGTTGCTATGTTCTGTGATACTAAAAGTATGTATGTGCAGGGGCACAGGGGTCCACAGAAATCAGAGATTTGTGAACCATGGAGAAGAACAGGTCTTCTCTTTTACCATGTCTGATGACTTTAAGTACCCAGAGCGATCTGGAAATGTTAGTCCTGAGTTTAGGAACATTAAAGAGCATGCCTATTCATTTAAATGACAATGAAAGATGGTCTTAGACTTGCCAACCTCAAGAACACGAACCTCGAGGGTTTTACAAGAAAACTTGGAAATAGCATTTGAAAAAGCTCTGGAGATGTTCAAAATTCTCCCTAGTTATTATTAAAAGTGTTGTTTTAACCAGAGAGGTCTATATTTTTGCTTCACCCTTTTTACTATCTTTTGTTTAAAATACTTGCAAAAGAGCAAAAGTAATCACTGTTTTGACTAAGATTTGTCGGAGGTTTAATCAGAATTAAGTAAAAAGCAATGGAAAGAATTGATCGTGATCCAACTGTGGAAAGGTCTTCTGTTGCGTCAAAACGATTTACTAAGAGATCGGAAATTTTATTGTGAGATGATGCTCAAAACTGCGAGACTTACGGTGAAACGATGAGAGTTGGCAAGTCTATGTTTTGGATTCACTTAAGTTTGGTATCATTAAGTCCTTTCTTTAGCTGTTGATTTTGGCCTCCATTTTATATTTGTTTCTGTCTCAAGGAAAAAATAATTCTTATGCAATACATGTCATGCTTTCATTATTCCTAAAAAGAGGGTGTGAAATATTTAAACCTGGATTCTCTGAGGGAATTCAATTCAAAAATGATAGTGTTAAGATTTTGTACTCATCAGATTTGCAGATGAATTTCAGAGAAGTCCAACTCGTGGGTACGGCGGAAATGTCATAACAGTACTGCAGAAGCTGGGAGATCCGGACCTATCGGACGTTTTCGAACCTGCCAGACGCCAGTTTGATGGAGGGGGTTCCTATGGTAACGGAGGAGCCATGAGAGTCGCGGCAGTAGGTCTCTGTGGCCAAGACGAGCAAGACAAAGTTATCCAGGTGCTGGGGAGATTGTGTTTGCTTGTTATCAAATGGTTTCTCACTGTCTATATCCAAACATTACCAGACTCCAATACATTTTAAGTAAATGCAGATATTCATAACATTCAGACTAGTTAGATTCAAAGTGTGGATACCTGTTTTACTCTTGACCTGTTACTGCCATCTTCTTGATGATTTTTTGTTTTGTTTTTTTTCTTCCTTTCACTTATTCTGTTTTCAAATTTCCATTTAATTCACTAGAATGCTAAGGATAGTGCCCTTCTCACACACACCCACAAACATGGCTATAATGGTGCTATACTTCAGGCACTGGCAGTCCATCAAGCTCTACACACACCCACAGGTAGCATGAACAGTCACCAGTTTGCCGAAAATCTGTTGGCTGTGATGACCGACAAAGTGGAATGTCGTGATCAGGATGGCGCAGCTGATGATGGAGCCAAACAACATTCACCATCAAAGCTTTCTCAACTTAAGAGACGGTAAGACAAGGATGTCATCCTTGCATAAGTCTTGAGAGTTATCCTTTCATTACAGAGGAATATTATCCTTCTATAAGACCAGTTGGAAAAATTTCATGTGGATTTTATTCATAAGACCAACATTTTGTAGGACCAGAGCCTCTTGCAAAAAAAGAATGTCATTCTTTTCACAACAGCAGTGCCATCCCTTTATAACACCAGAATATCATTCTTTTGTAAGGTACCATGGTACCTTCCTTTGCAAGACTAGAGCACTACCATTACCCTACCACTCTTACCCTACCATCCTTTGCAAGACTAGAGCACTACCCTTCCCATAAGACCAGACTGCCACTTACGATAGGATCAAGTGTCCTCTTTCCATGAGACTAGAGAACTGTACTGTCATAAGACCACCTAGCAATCCTTTAGTTTACAAAGATTATCATCCTTTTGCAACACTATTGTTAGCCCTTCTTATAACCAGAATATTATCCCTTCAAATAATGGTGGTTTCATCCTTTAAAAGACAGTGGCACTATCTCGCCATAAGACCAGAGTATCGGGACTTCATTGTACCAAATGTCAACCTTTCATAAGAAGAGAATCTTGTATTGACTACTGACCATCTTTTAATCCAAAGACAAAAGTCATGCTGACCTGCCCTAAAAGCTGACTATTGTCCTTTGGTAAGACCAGAGTACCATCTTTGGTAAGACTGAAATGCCATTCTTTCATAAGACCAGGGAGGTGTCCTTCCATTTGACAAATTACAAATTAAAGATTATAAGACCATGTCTCTCTTTAAGTTTGCAGAGATGACACTGATGTCCTTCATATGTTTTAGCTGTAATTTTTGTTGTGACTATTTAAGATTGTTGTAAAAGTGGTCAGTTGTAAAAGTGCTCATGTTTTAGTCAAGTTATCCTAAAGTACTCTTAAGTTTTAACATTTCAAGATTTAAGTTTTCAGATTGAGCTCTGTCTCTGTTGGTAAGAAGCTCTGTCTTTGTTAATGACAGGAAATTGGAGAAAGATGATGTTTACCGTCAGAGACTTGAAAGTTTGTGCAAATTTTTAAAGACTGATACGCCAGCTGAAGAAATTGCTTCCGTTTTAGGTGAGTACCGTACCTGTCCCAAATTATTTTTAATGTGATTTTTTAAGTTGAAAGAAATTATGTTCAAAGAAATGTGGATGAGTTTGCATTAATTGTAGTTCCAATCTTGTTCTATATTAAAAATAACAAGAGTAATAATGATGGTAGGTTGTATCAATGCAAATGTATGTTTACAGGAAGAATGATATGAAAAAGGGGGGGGGGGGGGAGATGGACTGGGGTTGTACTGAAGGTGCTTCCATGTTTGCTTCCCTACATTTTCATTTTAAAGTGCAAAACTGAAGACAAAATACTTTCCTATTTTGTGGTAAAAAGTCAGTCCCTAAAGTGACTTGAAACTACCTGTATCGCAAACAGTATGTAACCTATGACATACATTCCCTGGAGTGGCAAAACTAATTATGCAAAATTGTCACCACTGGAAGTTTATTCAAATTCTACAACATTGTCTATCTGTTTGCTAGGATCCATCTAGGCCTTGTGACAGAATTTTGCAACGTCCCTGACAATTCAAAGTTAGCAATGTATAGATCATCTTTGTATTACACTTTGTAGGATCAAAGAATCTAAAAAAAAGCCAACAGCTATACCTTTTGTCACCAATAATGTTTTCATAGGTAACCTTGGTACCCACACAGTATTTTATTAATGGGATCCAAAATTCCTACCCAGTTCCTTCGTGTTTATGTTATGAAGAAATGACCCAACTATCGTGTGAACACACTGTGTCAGATTGCCAAATATTGCCCACCATACGCAGCAAATAACGGTATTCACCTGGGTACCCAATGGGTATGAGAAAAACTCACCTGGTGTCGATTTTTAGGAATCCATGAAAGCACTTGCTACCAATATGGCAATGTTCTTCAAGTCTGTAATGTTCAGTTTGTCATTCTTTGCATTGGTAAGTACTGGATTCAAGGTAGTTGTACTCAGAGCTTTAACTTGTTTTTGTAACTTGACATTGGCAATAGTTTAATTTACTCTGTATTGGAGCTGTATCAATTGATCAGAAAACTTGGTAAATTTGTCAGTTCCCAATGATGCGTAATGTGAGAGTTATTGTAAAGTGAACCTTGTTCTTTAATTTGCAAATGCATCTTTTGCGTAAATGGTTTCTACCGCTTCTGGTTCATGGACCTGTTCCACATTTGTCCAATTCACTTCATCTCTTATTATCATAAGTATGTTTGTGGAATTGTTGTAAAGCACCATGAGCACATTGTTGAATTTATCACATTATAAGTCTTACATTATCATCATCATCATCACCACTCTTATAACGCTGTTAATGTTTTATAAACATCAACAACTCGCCAGTGTTCATCTTCTGTGCTGGTTATATACTCTTTTTGCTCATCGGAATGACATGATGGAAAAAAGGGAAGATCTGTGAATCAGTGATCCAATCAGGAAAGAAGTAAATGGTAAATACAGTGGTGTTGAAATGCCACATTAGACTCACAATCTGCATAAACATGACATGTAAGTTTTTCTCAATGCCTGACTTTCACCTGGTACCCACACGCCACCTACCTGCTCACCCAATTGTCACATTCCATCGTAGGTAATCGCATATCAGCTCACAATTCAGTGGGCAGTGCCGTCTATTCATTCCTGAGGTGTCTGGATCCAGTGGAAGGCCTCCCCACGGAAAGCCCAATGGAGAGGACTATACTGTACGCCATCTCTCTTGATGGGGACACTGACACAATCGCCTCGATGGCAGGTGCCATCGCTGGAGCGTTTCACGGCGTCGAATCGATCCCTGAAGAATGGCAGAAGCTTTGCGAAGGCTGCGATACTGCCCGCCACCAAGCAGATCGGCTTTATGAAATATTTGCACAGAACCATCAGATGACATTATGAGTGGTTTTCCATCGTTGGAAGAACCACATCATTTCTCCTTTTGATAACAGTCAGCAGTTTAAGTTTGTCAATAAAGCAGCTCTTTTACTGACAGTTTGACTCCCTCCAGAAAGTTTCTGAGAAATTTCCGAAGTTACAACATGTTTCAACTGGTTGGATCTTTGCCAATCAGCTGTTGGTTTGCAACTGGACCCACATCAGTGTGAGATGAGGATGTAGCTGGCTATTTCTCAGGTGTAGCGAATTTATCGTGTTATGGAGTTTGCTTTGTATGCAGAGCTGCATGATTGGACATTCACCAAGAAAAAGATGTCAGGATGTTACTATGCCAAAAGACGTTTGTTGCAAATTGTACACATTGCATGGAGGCATTTCCTGCATAGATGTATCAATTCATTGTGAGTGGGTATTTATTCCTCAATTTGGAAGCCTTGAATAGATGCATTTATGGTTATATTTTTAATTTGTTTAATCCACAATCAAGGCTTACAGCAATCATTTTGCACATCTGTTCTATGTTTTCCAACATTACAACAGTATTGTAAAAATGTCATAGTTATTAATATTTATTCCTTTGGTTCTACAAGATCCAATGTCACAACTCTTTGTGAACTCAAATTAAGTACAGTATCAGTCAAAAATGTAACAAGTGGTGCCACACAAATTTAATATTCAGGCAAAAAGTAGCGCTACAAGTGATGACTTTCTCACCAGTCCAACTTTTTAAGTAGTTTTTTGTTAAGTAACTTTTTGTGTGATTTTACAAACAATGGTCCCACAGATGGACGGCCAAAAAAGTTTTAAAAAGTTGCTTGTAGAGAGTTAAACCAGGGAAAACAGAAATATTGTAAAAGACAATTTACTTCACAATTGTACCCTTTTTTGTTGTACCAAATCCCGAGTTCATCCATTTATAGTAAAATTTCCTAGAGGGGGAATCCCCTCCTTAGACCCTTCCTAGTTTTGGCCCCTCCAAACACTGAAAGTTTTGGATCTACCAGGTGTGTTGCAGGTTGGAGGTGTGTTGGCGGTGTGTTGCAGGGAAAATCTTGTTCATTAAGTTACCAGTGATAATGACACAGCTTCACCAGTCATTGGACTTTCTGGTTTCAACTTTTAAGCATATTCCTGACTTACCCTTTGCAATGTTTTAATCGCTTTGATGTTGTCAAGTGTCATTTCTGCGATAAGCTATCAACCATATCAATGACTGCTGTTTGCAGTAATATTTGTACTCAAACAAGCAAGTTGATTATACAGCTAGACCTTAGAAGAGAATCCCTTTGAAGTAGCTGTTAAAAGTTAAAATGACGGTAAAATAAATTGGATGATTTTATTAATGTGTGACCATGTTTTAGATACATAGAAACAAACCGATGCTAATGAGTAAAGGGAATTGATATCACCTCCCTCAGTGGTAGGAGGTAGAGGGTGGTCACATTGTCAAGCTAATATGCTCCACTTGTGAACATGTCTGCTATTCTGTAAAATTTGAACAGTAATTGAAAGACAAAGATATCTTACCCCCTTTAACCAGTTCACCAAACTATCAGACCCACATATCTTTATCTGCTTGATAAAGTGCAACGCCTCTCTGATGTTCTTCGAAGGAACACGTCGTACATGGGGCATGTGATACAAGGGATACATTTCAAATAAATTCATGGATGGCAGATTTGTTCTAATTTGAGAAGGAACACAACCTCCAGGCAAAAAAGTCCTGCAACTCCTGCGATTTTTTGGAAACAAAATCACTCTTTGCCTGCATACAGTACACACATGCGAAGTTGGAGGACACCTGTTGGACTTGAACATGACACTTGCAGGAGAATGAAAGAGAAGTCCTTCAGTTTACCTTAATTTTGTTGTTTCTGCAGCATTTTGTCAACACTTGTAGGACTTTTAAATGATTCCTCCAGTTTTCTGAAGGACTTTTTTCAGTTCCTGGGAAGTTTTGAATGACCATGACAAATACGTGGTATGTTCATGACATGGTGACACTGATTTCTAAAGCCAGTAGTATTTCCAGACCTGTCAACTCTGCCGGTTTTACCGGGAGACTCCCTGTTTTTGTACAGATCTCCAACCCTCCCCGTTTCATATTCTATTCTCCTGGCTTTTTCAAGTCCATTGGTAACATTTCTTGTGCTGTGCATGATGATTCTCTCTGTGGCACTGTGGCTCTGTTTTCTGTGAAAAATTACCCATCTCCCCGTTTTTTGACTAATCTCCCGATTTTTTTTGCTGTGGAAAATGTAAATCTTCCTATAATTTGGTGAGACAGGTTGGCAGGTCTGTATTTCTTAAGGTAGCTAATACAAAATACCTTGCATACTACACAAAACTGTAACAGGAGAAACTGTAACAGGACATTCAGTGAATTATGAAATTCACCAAACTCCCTACACCCCCTCTTTCATTCCCCTAAATTGTTTGAAATTACTATGAAACAAGTTTGGTTACCTTCGGTCAAAGCGACGTTTCTCTGAGGGCAGGGGCAACAAAGTAACATGAGGCTAGGATTTAATATCTCAATTTAGTCAGTATTCCAATTGAGCATTCAAATATTTTGGGGATCTGTTGGACACATGCTGTTTGTGGGCAGTGAATCATCACCTCATACAGCTACAATTCCCCTAACCATTTACTTCTCTACCCCTCCCACAGCCTGTTCAAGATTCCTCAGTGCAAACAAAATCCCTGTTGAAAGTGCTGCATATACCACTGAGCATGCAAGGGCCACGTGCGTAATCTAAGCACTGCCCCCCAACCACTCCTGTGTGCTGTAACATATGAGCTATTCTGCATGATTTGAATTTGCTGTCAGTCAAGTAGCAGGACTAAATGAGACATTTGCTACCCCTGGCCTAGATTATAGACACTGGATGGATTTTAACTGAAAATTCACTATTTTCGAGGAAAGTTTGGCCAAATGTGAGTCTATTAGACTCGAGCCATTTTGATCCCTGCTGGACTACATTTATGTTATTAGTTATCAGTCACGTGACGTTCGTTGACAGGACTTTGCAGTAAAGTATGATTCTGACCACAACACAGATGGTTCTAATGATAAAGTGACACAAAATAATGAATCTGTACAATAATTTCGTAGAGATATCAATTATTTATTGAATTTTTTTTTCAATATCAGATGGAAAAGTTCATAGATCGATAAAAGAGAAGCTAAATATATTCTGAATGTAATTAAGCCTATTGATGAATTATTTAATCAACACCACACTCTGAATTTAATTGGAAAGTCTGAGGATGTATCAATTAATAAAGCAAATTTGCAGTTCAGCAGTTACCATCTGCTTTAGCAGTATGTGTAGTATTTTATCACCTAACTGTTTGGTTTGAAATATTAAATAGGTCATACAATAATGACCAAAACTTAAACATTAAAGGTGTTTGAAGGCAATGCAAGATTGGGGATTATTTTCTTCACACTAAACTGCTGAAAAAGTTGCTCTTCTCGAAAAGTTTGGCTGCAATGACCACAAAAGTCAGCATGTCAAACTGTTACAGTTTCTGTCACCAGTCCCTCCCTTGAAAAGCTTCAAATTAACCACAACTTGCTCAAGCTACCCTGCAAGGGTTGGAAACTGATGTACTTATTTCTCTTCCAAGGCATTTCACAAGAAAACATGCTCAAACATGAAATTAGGTCATGGCAGGTTCGTCGATTGCATAATCTGGGAGCTTTTCTCATCTACTGCGTCCTTTGAGGTCAATATAAACATTTAACTGATCACTTTCTTGGGGCATTTCTATAAGGATGAAACTAATTCACACAAACAAATGGCAAAATTACGGGTGACTAACTTCCAGTATTCTCATGAGCCTAACCCTAAACATGACCCTATAAATAAGTGATCGCTAATTGGCTGAAACACCACATCGGTAATGCCTTTAATTCCTTGCTATTCGCACAAATCGGTTCAGGTGAATAGCCTGTACCTTTCTGTAATCATGGGAAAGAGAACAGATGGAGATGATTCACATGTAATCAGTTATCGGTGGCGATCGCTGAGTTTGTGCTGGGACATGTGTTGCAAAAGATGTTACCGTACAAAAGATACAGAAAACCTGAATGTTCGACACCGAGGTGTAGCGATAACCCCTGCAGCATCAAGGTACCTTCTTGTGTAGTACTTGTAGAACTCTTGAGGTAACTCTCCTTGAGAGTCCAGAACATATTAAAAAACAGGTGACACTAGCAAAAACTGACAGGCGTTTTACATTCAGTTTCTCCTAATGTACCTCCCCAGTCGCCTGTTAGGCGACTGAGCTGTGATCATTGTGCAAGTCATTGCCAGGACTTAAGAATGCCCACCCAGAGACTGAAGCTGGGCAATTAATGGGTCAGACCTTGGCAACTTCATAGGTGGAAAAAAAAAAGGTTTGTAAACAAAATTGGATAGTGCAGAAATAAACAAAATACTACTGAGGAAGGAAAGGTTATTTCAGAGCAAGATGGATTAAGATGTCTAAAGCAAAGAAAACATACAATGTAAAAAGTCGTATTTGAGTGAGGGATTCTAAAAACATTCAACAATGACCAATTTCTGAGGTGGACTGAATCTAAAAAAAAATTTCAGTCATGATGGGAACATCACACTGACCTTCAACAATCTTGTCATTTCTTGAAGACTTACAGTATTTTATGAACCTTAAAGGTAACAGGCCTGATGTTCTCTGTATCACGAAGTAAATCACCAACTGTCGGTCAGCCTGAGAGGTCTCAGGGGTTGCCTGGAAGGCACCCCCTCCCTTGACAAGATGAAATTGGAAATGTTGAATTTTGAAATTTGTCTTTCGTTTAGGGGATATTTCAGGGCAAATGCTGACATGACAGCAGTGTTCAATAGGAAAGAAGTAAAACTGCCTGCACCAACTTAATATGTGAACAGTTTTCAGCTTAAACAATTTGTCACCAACGCCAAGACCTTCTAAGATGGTTCACACCCATGATACACAATGTATGATCTACAATAACGTAAACTATGTTACTAATCTCCAGTGGACACGTTCATCGTACATATGGGATGCGAGGAAGCCACCATGATTTCTGCGAATGCAGCTGCCACCAAATTCCTGGCTAAAAGTACTTAACAACCTTGCATTTTCACAGGCAGAACAAACTAAGCAGTGGTAACGAAGAGAAAAGTAAATCAGTGCTCCCTCCCCCTGCTTCTAAAAAACCTTCCTATGCTGTATCGCAGAAGGAAAAGACTGCACATGCACGTCAGCAACTGTGACCATTAAAACAAATATATTGAAAAGAAGCAATACAATACTTGATTAAAGGATTCAACATAACTGACAGCTACAAGGTTCCGGCAGTAGTTTTACTTTATGCTATCTTGTTATGTACAAATCTTCAAATGATATGAAATTGTATCAAACCAAAAACTTGTGCGTCTCAGTCATAGTAAAAAGTCAAAAAGATAAATATATCATGACAAATGGTAAACATTTTCTGTACCAAATAATAAATGGAAAGAAAAGAAGGGAAAAGTGACAAAACTAGAAATTGATTTGCCTAAACAAATAGCTCATCACTCAGCAATCAGGTAGCATCAGTGTTGAAGAACTTTTGACAAAGCTATTGGCAAACATACATTCCAAAGGGGATATTTGTCAAGGAAACAAACTGAAATACTTCCATCAGCTGGTCACTGAAAACAGTCTTTGCCAACACTCAGGTCTTCCCTGTGAGACTCGACTTTTTGATGCAGTTTAGACAATGAGGTAGCCTATGCCTTGCTGGACAATTGACAAGCTAAGGTAAACATGCTTTTTAAAGAGGCTCATTGAGTTGTTTTGTGAAATTCACTCAATTTTTCTAAACTGGTCAAGTTTCCTTCACATACTAATGACAAACAGTCAAACTAAAAGGATCCCAAAGTTTTACATACGTTGGAACATTAATGAGTGAGTAACCAACGATTAAATTTGGTTTTTGAAACTTTGTGACCAGACATTTTCACATTAGTACATTCACATGCACACAATCAGAGCAAGTAACGGTCAAAAATTCGAAAAATTTGACAGTTTTCATATAACTATTGGATGTGAGACTTGATTGATTATGTTAATTGTGAGTATTGTCGTGTGTTTGTATACTTCAAAATCACTCCAATCTTTACTGATATCAACTCAATGAGCCCCTTTAAAGAGCGATAGTGATCACAAGGCTCGCTTTTCACAATGAGACTCGTTTTTTATCACCAAAAGACTCACGCTCAGTTTTTCACCTGAGACAATTCCACCTACCGTCTCCAGGTGGAATTCCTCAAAACGTCTTGGTGGTACACATTTCACAGTTGAACATATCTTTAGTTTGAAGTATGTAAGCTTGAATTGTAATTGTTTCCTTCTTATTGGATCCTCAATTAACCTATGATATAACCATCTGTTTATTATGATGAATCAACCTCTTAAAAGATTTCCAGGTTTACATTTTAAGGTCGGCAAACCTGGGTTAAAGAAGAGCCACTTGTAATAGCAAGAAATCCGGTATATACTTTGGGTTGGCAAACCTGGGTTTACAGAGAAGAACCATTTTAAACAGCATGATGAATGAAATCCTCTCCAGGAAGTAAAACGATAAATGACGTCAACTAGACAAGAAAAAAGCTTCTTTGCTCACAACACTTGAAACTAATGTTTTTCATTAAAATACTACGATGGACGTCCATTAGGGGATCAACACGCTAAAGCATAGCACCTACAACAGCAGTCTGAATTAACCTATAGATGACAGCAAATTGTGACATTTACTTTACATGCTTAAAACTGCAAAACTATAAGCAAATAAACATGACTAGGATTTTTTTTAATCTAGAGAGGGACTCGAGCCAAGAGACTGAAGTAAGCGTAAATTTTCGATTGAACTACAACATGCAGCTACTCTACTTACACCGTAGGTCCTAATTGGAGGTGACAACCTCTGCGTGAAAGCAAAAGGTATCAGGGTAGACAGGATCTCGAAACTAGGAAGTGGAATCTGACACAACATGTATCCACGGACAATCCTCTGGAGATTTTGGGGATGAAAATCAAGATATCATTCAGCAGAGCCCATTCCAAAATGCTGCCATTGACTCGCTTACTAGCAGACGACACCATCCTTTTGAAGATGAAGTGAATGATACCATGGAAAGTTAAAAACTGGCAGCTATTTCAAACCCCCTCACATCGACGAATTTGTGATATGTTGATAAACAATATAGAATACGTGTTTAAAAATCAATTTCATCTTGTGTGATTGTGTACTTACTCCCCAGAGGGTAATATCCTAAGTGCTAGCACTGAAACATGTAATTAAGGTATTTACAAGTCCCCATGTTTTGTTACAGCATGTCACGTTATACCCACTATTAAAGAAAAATGAAACAGAAGGAAAGTATAAGAAACTAATGTACTCAATACTGTTTCTAGAAATTAATGGAGTAAAATAGTTAAACTTCTCCTCTGCAGCCAACACCTCTCCGCAATCTCCTCCCTCCTCGCTATCCTTGAAAAACTCTAAGATACAGAAACATGCTCCTGACCTTCACAAACTTTTGAAACAAAAAGTTTCTGATGAAAAGTCAATGCCATATCCTACCCCTTACCGAATGAGGGTCCACTAGTAGGAAATTTAGAAATGCAACAATAAAGACTGTTATATACATTTTATCAATCCATTCAGTATAAACTTTCATAATTCTCTTTTGATATATACATACACTTCTAACATTACATTAAAAACAACTTACACATGTTTTGAAAACAAGATGCTCCGAATCTCTCTCGGAATGTCCGACGAAAACGTATTTTTTTTTGGAAAATCTGCTCCTCAGATTGTGTTTTCAACAATAATCGACAACTGGGTTTAGTGATCTCATCCTGGCAAGATCCAATGACGAACTGTAAATGCCATCTTGTTTCCCCTTCCTCTCTTCATACCGTCTTTCCTCTGATAAACATTTTGGACACAAAATTTTTTGGTGGGGATGAGGGAAGCATTCAGTAGAGTCAAATTTTCTTGTGTTTGATGCTGGAATTTCATGCAAGGCTACCTGGACTGAATAAGAATCTCAGCAACATTCATCCCTATGTAACTGAACTGCCACTCCTGACCCGCCAATGAAGCAAGAATACAGCTGGGATATGTAGGCCTACAGTAAAGGGGGTGATCGATCTGACTTAGACAAAGAACTTTGCTGAACTGTTCATTTGCAGCAGAGAATGAGAGTAATATTGCAATGATGTGGGGATTATTTCATTCCATTCAGTCCTCTCATAAATTCAAAATTTCACTGCATATAACGTGACGGGGAAAAAAAAAATCAAGGGAGGGGGGCGAGTTTGTTAAAGAGGGGGCATTTGCTGCAGTAAATACAGTGCGTGAATTAGCCATTACAAACGACGAAATCAAAATATCCCTTGTACAAAGAAACTTCATTGCTTTCATGGTAACAAAGCCTATAATACACATCATGTCACATTGTCAAATCTGTGATTGTGACCAGCTCAGTCCTGAGACAAATTTCAGAACTGTGGCTTTCTGCAACCATTTTAGAAAATGTTTGTCTCTTTGACTTATTAAAAAAAAAAAAAAGAAGGAAACTCAACATAAACTGAATTAAAAGTTTTCATGTAAGGCACTTTGCAAGAAAGCTGTAAATTTAAATAATATTTTATCTTCAATTCTGTACATGTTTTACTGGTACAGTAAAGTACTTTCCTATGTCATTTTCACTGCTTTCATTTACCGCCATCTGCCTCATTTAACGAACAGATATAAATACTTTCATTTATGAGCCTACCGCACTGTCACAGTAAGGGGCTAACCTTACATAAAATGAAAAAAAAATATCACATTTCTGCCTATTTCTGTCAAATATCACACTTGAATGTCAGCAACAGATTCTTGAATATAGGCACAGAAATCCATTTTGGGATGGAGACCAATGAAAATTGTCAAGGACTTCAGCAATAACCTCTTACAGTCTTCTCTATGATAAAAGTACAAAAGACACTAATTTCTTAGGGAAATGTGCCTACAACTTTGGTAAACCAAGCAAGGTAAACAAGTCATCGTAAACATGACCCTTATGCTGTATCCTGTGCTATCAGCACAGGTAAATTACAAACCAGTGATGTCACAATTTACAATTCGTTGACAGGAGTATGTTGAAGGTTTGGTTACACATTGAAAATGGCTTCAAGGGGGTCAAAGGTTACTACAAATATCAGCAAATCAACCACTTGCTTAATTAAATGAATCATATGATCACATTCTTGTACAATTCACATTACCTGCCTTTGTTTCCTTTCGAAAATTAAAACGTTTACACAACATATTTAGCTTGCTTCAGTTTAGGACGACTTCATAAGCTACCACCTTTTGCATGGTGTACATGTGCACACGTATATATTAACGTTCTGATTTTGTTTCTGCACCTTTTCAAAACACACATGTACGATCTACAAACCACAAAATGCCAGCTTTGAGCCACACAAGTAATCTAAACCCAGGAAAATTGGTGACTGTCAGTACTAATCTCTGGCTTAACTGTTTTGCACAAAAGACTGCTTTTCCACAGAACGGAAAGGCGCAACATTTGAACACAGACCCGTCTCTAAACGGTTGAGACGCATGCAACATTCGGACGATTTGGTATGGTAATGGTATTAACTTCCAATACAACTTGAAACCCACTATTTCATCTCAAACTTCAATGCATCAGAAGTTTCAAAACTGGACCTGTCCTTGAGCCGATCACAGAGATTGTGGAAAGCATTTTATCACCATACAGTACGTTGCTTTGGAAATGATGCTGATGTCGAGCGAGATCGGTGTACACCAGGAAACGGAACTGGGTAACCAGACAGAATGTCATCTTCACATAATACCAAAATTGCAAATTTAAGGATTTCAACATCTTTACAAACATCTGCATTTCTCTCAGTTTTGTAATGATGGACAAGACAGGGAAGCGACACACAGAGTCAAGTAAACGTAACACTTACAGTCTACAGAGTTCCACCAAACTTTCATCCTCAGATGCCTCTAGGAACAACTCTTTGAACATTTTGGACTCATGACCAATGAAAAATGTTGCAACATCAGCTAAAAGATTACACTTTTTGGTTGGATACAGTATGAGTCAGCAGGGTATAAACAAAATGGTTTTATAAGACTAATATTATCGCATTTCCCGAGACCATGCCATCTCTGGTTTTATTCATTTGTATGAAGACCTAAAATTATATCTCGTCTTTAGATTTGCTTCATTCTGAAAATTTTGGTTGTTTTGTACAGTTTGTAATCAAAACTGTTGAATATTTTACCCCACAACATAAACCTCCAATTTCTCTGTCAGTCCAACAGGACCACGTTTACAAATCATTTTAGAAAATGTATTTTACTATTGGCAGACAGACACACTGTGCAATGTGTGTGAAACCTGAATCCTGTGCAACGTGTACGAGAGCAGTTCGTTCCGCTGGTTTGAACAAAAACTGTGCGAGTTTTCTACGAAAACGACGTATCAGCCGAACCTTGGAAGGAGCTTTCAATACAGTACAGTCTACTTGAACCTCAGATGATGGTATTCTTTGAAGGAGAGGCAGGAGAAATGATTATCATGTGCATATTCAATACCCACAACCACACAGAAAATAAAGTTTAAAGGATACATATATACTGTTTAAGATGAAATTTTGGGCAGGCGTATGACCCGTGATGCGACCTACAAAGTAACTGTCAAATGGTAGGGACTTGGGGTGGATTGGGGCAAAAATTTAACTTTCAATGACTGTGAGGGTATAATGTTTGCATTTACTCAGCAAAAGTAGACGGACTACTTGTCAAAATTACTACCTTACAACATCATCACAGCACCAAGTGCACACATGTCTTGTCTAATGCGGCTATCATACCAGCATTTACGAAACGCCTTCCTTCAAGAAATGTCGAAAGAAATTGCTTTAGTTGAATGGAAAGGCAATAGTGGAAAACATACCAGTTAAAAAAGTGTTCTTCACCAAGCGCTGACTATGCACTGGACAAGGTCTCAAGTTTATTAACATATTGGTACATACAGTACTGCTACTTCCACTGCAAATCTGCTTTGAACAATAGCAGCCTGAACCTGATGCTTCACACTTTGACGCAAAGCGAAGTCATTTCGTCCACTGAAACACTGACTTTGGTCTGTACTCCTTTCCTCACGTGAGAACAAATTCACAGTTCCCACAGAATGTAACAGGTACCAAACCAATTGTCAGTGACAGAATATATATATTTTTTTTTCAGAAGCTTCTGTAAACTGATGGGAGTCTAAGAATAAAATACATCTTCAGTGATGTGTTAGACTAAACCATTAGTCCTTCATGATGAAATTAATACTTCGTAAATCTTAAACACTTTAAAGTTTTAAACCAGCGATTTTATCACCTACTCTGAACCAAAAAAAAAATGAAAAGTGCAATGACTACAAAATAAAACAAGAGGTTACTGTCAGAAAAATAGTGTCTCCATTTGACTTCAGCTGAATATCTGGTGTCTGGAATCGGCAGTGAAGATCATCATAGAAATTGAAGACAGCAGCACCTCTGCCCTTCTGCCGGAAGGGAGATAATTCTATCCACATCTATGAAAAAAAAAAAAAACAAACAAGAAAAGAAATATCTTTACACTGTACAATGCATGTGGTAAACGACGAGAAAAATGAAAAGAAAAAACTCTTGGTAAGGAAAATACACAAGATTTTATCCACAAGTGAAAAGGTGTCAAAAGTCACATGTCCAAGACCTATCTTTCCTCGAAACCCATACAATCAGTGTTTTACGTTTTACCATTTTCATCTGGTAGCCCAAAGGACAACTGACATGTAAAACCAGAAAGCCAAAAGGCTTTGTGATTCCTTGCTACATGGTTATATTACAACAAACATGAATTATTCAAATGACAAGTTTAAGATCAACTGCAGTTATTTTTCTTGATACACCACAAGCCTTTAACCCAAAATGACCTTTATTTTGGTGACCTAAAATGACTGCGACATTTGATGTCCACCAAAAGCAACAGGGATCACCTACACAGGCCATACAACCCACACATCAAGTACAGTATGAGTACGGTATGAAATCAGTCAACATTATCTCTGAGCTCCAAGAAACACACAAGTAATCAATGCTGCTTCTAGTCTTGCCTGTTGTTAGTTGAATCAAATAACCCAACCTTACCTCATCTGAACTCAGCTTGTCTGCTATATTTACCTCAAAATTCTTCGTAAACCACCAGGATAATTTCTTCCTTGTTACAAGTAGCTTTTAACACACTCAAAGTCCTGGTAAGTTGACCCTAAGTTATGATTCCTCCCCAATATTTTTGCTTCCTCCATCTTTTCCGAAATTGTGAAATATGATTGAAAGCACTCCAATTTGATTGTTAAGAAACCTTGTTCTGCTACCAGCTGTTCCTCTGGATATTGATATTATCCAAATAAATGACAGAACAGATGGTTTTTTTATTTTCTTCATTTTTTTCATAAACCCATTAACATTCCATTGCATGCTTTTCTATCTGACCCCATGACCTCCCATACCAAGACTCTCTCTCTGGACAACTTATTAGCCTTCCACACTAGAAGTTACTCACTAAGTTACAAATGCAGTACTGTAGGGAGCAATCCCACTGAGTTACCTGTGTGCGAGAGAATAAACACCTGCTATTGCACAATGTAGATCAATATATATTTGTACCGTAGTTTATAATAACCATAATAATGGTGTTTAGGCTATTATTATTGTTTTATAGTGAAAAATTATCCCTTCCTCTCTATTGATAAGCATTAAATTTCACAGGGTCGTGAACCTGTTAGTAACAGACAACCTTATCAAGTTTAAAACACATCTGACCCATGGATAAGGAGCTATGCCAGTTTTAAAAAATTTTATGTTTTACCCCATAACCTCTTTAATATGCAAGATTTGGACACCAAAAACAATAGGGATCATCTACTCAATATGGGCAACCAACATGCCAAAAATGAAATTACTCAGAGTTACCCTTCTTGAGATAGAGTGTTTACGAGCAACCGTCACACACACACATACACACACACACACATACATACCCACACACCACATCAGGACTGCATAGATTCCCCTGCCTACGGCAAGGAATCAATGAGGTCGTCCTTTTTAGAATTAAGTTGTTCTGCCAAAAATCATGTCATGACATACAGTATATATTTCCTGGTTGGTGCAGTATGTACAACACACTTGCATTATGCTGTTACAATAGCAATTTATCACTACATTTCATCTGGTGATGTTTCTGTTATTTCAAGTAAAACTTGAACTTGATTACAGCACTGATGAAATCTAGTTGTCTCGAGGGCAACCCTGCACCAAAATTTGGTTGTCCCGCAGAGAATTTGGGCATCTTGGACGCCAGGACTATCACTGAACTTCACCACGCCAGGACTATCACTGAACTTCACCACTGCGTATGATCTTCTTAAAGGGGTAGTGACTCAAGTGAAGAAGACACTGTATATGCACTAGTTCCTGCAGACAAGAAGGGCAAAACTTCTACACGACAACCTCATTCTGTGTTGAGGTTGTCCTTCATTCAACCAAATTAAAGTTGGGCCAATTTGGAAACTACACAATGAAAAATTGAAACAGAGATATTAAGATGTGGTTAACCTAGAAAACCAACTTTTTGGACAGAAGTCATTACCAGTATTTGCACCAAATGCCTGACTTAATGACATCATAACCCAATTCGGAAACTGCTGCACAGATCTTAGGTTCCATGGACTTGCACATTCTGTATGCGAGCAAACAATTCAACAATACATAGAAACTGTATGCCCATAAAAAACCTAAAAACACTTAATTGCCATGCCCATGCACAGGACATACAAATAGTGTTAATGGTAGTCATATTAACTTCCACGTATCCAACTGATTCTGGACAGCGGGTGCTCAAGTCCGAATTTTGGAAGTGGTGCAAGCACTACTAGTTAGGGATGTTACTTTGGAGCAATAACTTATTTTTGGTGAATGAATATGATCGTAGTTTGATTAGTAGTTGCATCGACCATTAACACATGTTGCTTCGAACGCGTACTTCATGTACTGTACATGTAATTGTTTAATTTAACCTTCCATACTGCAATTCAAAATGCCTCTTGTACACTTTCCTGTTAGAATATTCCAGTGCCAATTCAAGGGTATATATATTTTAAAGAACAAAAGAATTTTTGTCATTTTTGGCACTCCTTGGAGTCAAAATCCTACAAAAATAGCATGTTAGCAACTAAATATATTGTTAGTAGAACACAGACCTGCTCTGATCAAGAAAACCTCCATTTGCCACTATGTTTCAAAATATTAAGTGACACAGAAAAAAATTGATGCAAAAAAAAAGGAGCAAAAATCTGAAGTGTGTGTTTGAACTCCAAATTTGACATGAGTGAAGAATTAGATCGGGTTCGTTGTAAATTGACCATAAAATGTTGCACAATGCCTCTTCCAAACCAGTCAAATCATTAAGAAATACAAAGTATATTCAATAAGTTGGTCTATTATGAAATCACATATTTTTCATACAATTCAATGAAGCAATGGAATACAAAATTTCCAATGAGGTATTGTTTTCACCAAGCAAGAAAACTTTCAAGAAATTTTTTAGATTTCACTCCCCTCAAAAGGAAATTCCTTTAAAAGAGACGCATGCAAAAATTGCATGTTAGCAACTAAACATAGTGTTACTTGAGCACAGACCTGCTATGGTCGAGAAAACTTCCAGTTGCCACTATGTTTCAAAATATCATGTGACACAGGGAAAAAAAAATTGCTGCCAAAGAAAAAAAAAATGCGGCAAAAATCTGGAGTGCATGTTTGAACTCCAAATTTGACACGAGTGAAGAATTAGATCGGGTGTGTTGTAAATTGACCTTAAAATGTTGTGCAACGCTTCTTTCAAACCAGTCAAATCATAAAAAATACAACAGATGTTCAATTAGTTGGTCTGTTATGAAGTCACAAATTTTTCATACAATTCAATAAAACAATGGGATACAGAAATTTGCATTGAGGTAAGGTGTTCACCACGCAAGAAAGCTTTCCACAAATTTTTTTTAGATTTCATTCTTCTTCAATTGAAAATTTCGGTTAAAATAGTCGCAACATCATCTGGCATGTCAAGCACAACACAGACGAAGCTACCATAAATGCTCACTGCAGACCAACAAAACAGTCGTGGAAAATGCTTGGCAGCCCATGCATCATAAGTGTGTTGCAATTAATGGTTAAAGTAGAATGTGCTGTTATTCCTGTGTTTTCCAAAGTACACCAAAGGCCTGGCTATACTTCTTACAGTTGTAAAATCGTTAAAAATCTCCTGCACAATAGTCTATTTATCCAAACAGAGCCTACTTCCCAAAGGAAATTCGTTGTGATACTTCTCACGGAAGTGAAGCGAATTTACAACAGGGTATAGTTCCGCTAACATTATAGCTAAAAAAAAAATCACTCTTCTTTCTACCACAATTAGTGCTCTAATCAATGAAATTGCTCCTGAAAGAAAGGTGGCATAGATGCTAACTTCCAGATCAGAATCAAAGGAACAAAAATGGTAGAAGATTAATGATAAAAGCTATTTTTTTTTATTCAAACAGCAGCACATCCTGCTTTAACATCATGTGTGAGAACTCCTACAACCAGTGCAGTATCATTACTTATTGCACTGTACTTTATTGGTACGCTGGTATTAGCACAGGTATGTGAGGGAATGTACTGCTTGTGACTAAATTGGCGTATAATGCTAATCAGAAATGAGGCTCACTTAAAATTATTGCTTTGATGAGATTTAGCATGAAATCCCCCAAATTTAGATATAAATTTATGAGTAATCACTTGACCTTCATAAAAACAGTACCCAGAAACAATTTTATCCATGGAGATAACAGTGACATTTGTGTGGAGTGCACAGCCTAACATGAGAAGTGCAGGCAGCCTAAGATCTTTATTGTAAATGCTGCCTAAACATGTAACATCATGCACGTAGGCCTAGGGTTGACTACAATTTGTGTACTACTATAAACTTGAGTGTTAAGTGCACAACCTATCATTGTAATGGGCAACATGACAACAGACGGAACTGTGTGTGCAGTGTGCACAGCGTTACAAGTTACAGACCTACAGATGCCATTACATGTTTGTTGGTGTGAAATGAAGACTGCAACATGATAGTGTAAAGATTAATCTACCTGTAGCATAAGCCTTGCATATTTGTGTGATAATGCAGTCCTGCATGTTAGTGGGGTTTGACAGGTAGAGCAAAGCATTCATGTAAGAGCTCAGTGTAGGAAATATGTCCGGTTGTACCCATATCAAAAAGTTATTGAACAAAAATGATCATTTGCTCATTTTACACCAAAATTTCTAAATTGTTCTAATCAAGGTAAGCCTAATCAATTATGCTTCAAAATGATATTGTTTAGGTGGAAGCAACCCATGAAACGCCGATTTTCATTCGAAATACATGATTTTTGACGATTTCAAAATTTTGTGATGTCATAATTTGGGCGGATTTCCCCAAAATAATGCGTCATTTCATGTAAAAAAATGCGGTTTATGAAAAAATTATAGACCCAAATAAAATCAACTCTTTTCCTGCTCCTACCTATGACATGCAGCTACCAGAAACGCATTTAGCCATTTCAATATATTTTTGTCTGGAAGTAGAAGTCCTTTAAATTATGTAAATTTGGTGTGAAAAGAACATTTTTGCTTACGGACATCATTCCCATAAATTAATGAGTTACGACAAAATTAATGGGTGTGCCCAATCAAAAAAGTATTCACTGGGTGTGTTATAGCACGAACATAACAAATCCAACTTAGCCAGACCTGAAAACACAACCCCAAGTACTACATTAAGCAACAAAACCGATCAATGCACCATGCGCCCACACACTGTAATGCATTTGTGAAGTTTATGATCGAAACTTTTCGATGTGTGGGGCTCGCTTCCTTTGGGGGCTAAGACATTTTTGGTTCAGCTGAAAATGAGTGAGGTTTTCTAGAGGTTTTTCGTCAACCTCCTGGGGCCAAAACCAGAGCAAGCTCTACACACAGGACACCACTATTTTACCCCAAATGACTTGGCAAAACAAACAAACACAAGAAGCTATCCTGGGACAGCTTAAGGCCTCTAAAGGCTTAGGCTGAATTAAGATATATGCAGCCTAACTGTAACAGAACATGTACAAGCAAGGGAAATGCCCCAAACAACGTGGGAAATAAAAACTGACATCTCCCAGAGCTATACTAGCAAAATGAGACAAACAGTAGGAGAAGGTGACAAGGTGACAAAAACCAAAGGTAGGAGGGATAAGGAGCTAAAAAGAGTACACCTTGACCAGTGATAACAGTAGCAGTGTAAAGACTAGTAGTATAAAGACATCAGTCTCGTGCCACTAGGCCCTATGATACAAAAGGGCGCAAAAACAACACATAACCCAGGCTAAAATTTCTAACATGAAAATAATGTTACTAAGAGAAGGATCCTTAGCTAAAAAGGTGTAGACTTGACTAAACTTAACTTTCAAAGGGAACTGTGAGTCAAGGTAAAACAAATAGTGGACCAAAAGATTTCCTGGAAAAAAATTGGTCAAACCTCCAAGCTCTTAGCACAAACTGCAAGAATGGCAGAATGGCAAGGAGGTGCTAGTCCAGTGTTAGGCCAGACGGTGCCAGTAGGGGTGTTAAAGGTTACCAGTACTCTTGGCATGGTATATAGAAGTTCATTTGTTGCAAGAAGACGGGTAAGTGTGGAGTGAAGTAAATCATGTTAATATGAGGTATAGTACTTTGTGTACAGACAAGCCAAGTGAGTAGAAAATGCTCATAGAGACTTTGTAACAGAAAGGGCACAAAGACGAGTTTCCTGAGTGTCCAACTATTGTATATTGAACGAAAAAAGTCGATCCGATCCCTCAAGAACCTGCCAGCTGTTTACAAATATACAGTAGTAAAATGTAGGTAATTGACTGTAATAATGGCACTGCTACCAAGCTCACCTGCAACTTTGATCGCTTTTAACTATTTTTTTTTCCATGCAAGTCAAGAGTTACATGTTCAATTAGGAAGCTATCAGTTTATAAGACATCACATGACCTTTCATGAGATGGAAGGATTTCTAGGTAATTAACTTTAGGGGAAAGATATCACCTGAAAGCCACTGGTAACCATGTAGCTGGGCAAATACACTAATCCATTTATCAGACTTAAACAGGATGTACAGCAAACCATACAACTGACACAATAACAGGCAGGAAGGTCATCAGCCATTCTTAGAATGGTATGCCAGTTATTCGGAACATTGTGCAAGAGTTTTAGCAGAATAAAGCCATTGGTTCCGTGATGAACAAAAATTTAACAAACATACATACAGTATACATTACGAAGTAACATGGTGGGCCCGCCTGCAGTTTGTATAACTTAAACCCATGAAAAGATAATCTTGTGTGATTTATCATTAGTTCTAATTCAACGTCAAAATTTATTTTTTGTATCTTCAAACATGTTACAAGAAGAAACAATGACTGAAACACTGATAGAGAACATCTATGAAGGGTGCTAGAAAACAGAGGACTCTATCACTGAAGAGTTAGTGACTTGTTTTATACAGTACTTCAAGATCTCCATGTAATGTGATATCAAACTTTAAAAAGTATAAAACTAAAAATTTGATGACTGTCCTGAGAGAGTGAACAAAACTGACAAAGAAGTTGCCTTTTCGTTTGGTATTTCCACAATACCTGGCAAGTACACAAAACTATAAGCTTACAAGTTGATAACTGGACTGAAACATGCAAGTTTTGGAAAATATAGGGTAACAGTACGAAACATATGAAGTTATTCGGGGAAAAGGGTAAATGCTGGCTAAATGTTGGCTACTCGCTTTCAGCTTTCTGTTTCCACTCTGTCTGAGTAACTAATTCGGAGAACCAGAGTACGTGACCATTAGTGCATCACATTTTATGTTTAAACTAATGCAATGATATGGTGACGGTCACAATAATGTTTGGAAAACAGTAATCAAAGTAGACCTAGTATATTAAAAAATTAATAATCCAAACTACATCTTAACTCTCTAGTGATGATATAACAATCATGGCATACTGTATCTGTTTGCATATGAATGCTTGGAAAGTGCACATAAATGTTGGTAGGCTACAATAGTGCACACTGCACAAGTGTAAGGCTAAGTACTTGTATAAAGCTACAGTAGGCTGGATCACTTGTGGACCTTCAAAAGTTGAGTTTTTTACCGATAATAATTTGCCATTTGAAGCATAAATGGGAAGGGGGAAATTTGGAACTTGCCAATTTCATATGTAGGCAGTTTACACACAAAATTTCCAGCATACCAATTGCTGAAATGAGTCTTTCAAGAACAGGGACCAACTTTTTCACAGTGACGAAACACACTTTACTTTAACCTGTCATTGACATCACCAAAGAAAATGACTGAGATCTTCAACTTTCACAGGGCTACTGTCAAAGTAAGTTCAAGCAAGTTTAGAAATTGTGCTTTCATTTTCGAGATTGAACTGTATCAACCTCCTAATGACCTTTGCCCTCTTAAAAATATGACAGATAAGATCTATTCATCAAGAGCTATTTCTAAATGTGAAGTTCCAGCGGCAGTAGTCACTTCTTGAGATACCTTCCATTTTACCCTTTCAGACTTTGAACTCTAGTGACCTCAAATGATTTTTTTTTACCTAGAAACAAAATGGTTAGTTATTCTCCTTTATACAAAGAGCAACCTTTTCTACACACCAAGTTTAAGGTTCAAACAAATTCCTCTGCTTGAGTTACGATGTTTACAAGTTTCTCAAAATGTGAAGTCTGCTGACCTCAAGTGACTTGTGACCTCCCCAAAACACAAAAGAGATGCCTACCCATCATGAGCCACCAATGTTTGTTGTTTGAAGTTCCAGCAACATTTAGTTGCTGATATATCCTATTTAAAATGTTTTCAGACTGTCACCATCATGCATGTTGACCTCATATTACCTTTGACCTATCTCAAAATGAATATAAGGATTAAACACTCACAATGGACTTAAACTTACACACCAACTTTGAATTTAAAACACCTGACCTTTTTCCACACATTTTCAAGCCAAGACATCCCATACACACACACACACACACACATACACACACCATCGCCATTCTATAGCTATAGGTTCCTTCCACCTTCTGCAAGGAATCAAGAACAGAGGCAGTATGACAGAGGCATACTGTAAAACCACTAAACAAACAACACAGCCAAATTTCAAACCAGCATTGAACTGCATGCTTCCACATCTATGCAGATGCAGTATACACATTATTACACACCGATGACCCTCGCACCTGACAAGCAGCAATTTTGCAAGTCATCACTGGGTGTCTTGATTACAACATATCCTTTCTGCCTGAGTAGAACAAAATGTACACTCTCCCAATGGCCCATTGTGAGAACAAATAGAAAAGTACAATGGGTATGTACATACGTGTACAAGAAGGAGACTGAGCGAAACAGACAAGGGTGTGCAGGATTTCAGTCTAAAACGAATTTACAAACATCAGATATAGCATACAGTAGGCCTGCATGTCCACTCTAAAACCTGCGATGGGGGACGGCTTTCCACTACTGGCCACGTGTTTTTCTATCACTTTCATTTCAATTCACACCTGGAAGGTGACAGGAAGTGCAAGTCATGGTGAAAGATACCAGCAATAATTCCTGGAACCATCTGTGTGCCTCAACGAGAAAAGTTTATGGGGAATACATAATCACCAACTGTTTCATGCAGATGCTTAATGTATGTAAGGCCCAACTCCAACACTACAGTAAAATCCTTCCCAATACCATTCACCTTATTCTACAGGTGCTCATTAGTACTACAGACGTTTATTCACCTCAATGTAAGCATGGAAGTACTGCACTTCTATTATAAAAGGATGGCTTTCAAAAGGAAGCAAACCAGCCTGGGTACTACATGCTCTGAACTGCACCTTCATATTTTTTCAGGGGGTTGTGCGCAATCTGTGCAAAGTCACTGCTCAAGTGATCACAGACTCCCAAGGTTGCTTCTTCTCATTTCTGCTAGAGACATGCCAGAGGTACAGTATTCAGTTCCTTTGATGATATTATGTGTGAAGGCATTGGCAGGATATTGTACAGATATACTGTTAAGTGATCCAGGTCATGAAATGCACAAAAGGCCTTTAACTTTTCTTTGACAGAATGATCTTGTTTACTTTTCTGGAGTGAGTTTGCAGCTGCTTGTTGACTATTCTGTTTACCCTGAGTTAATATTTCATGACTTTGTAGTTGTTGACGATCAGTTTATTCTTTGACGAGTGTACTGACAGCAGTGATTGTTGCAGTCAGTTTCTTGCACACTTCAAACTTACTGACACTGCCTACAGCTGCCTTCGGTTGTTGATTGAAGGATACAGTGAGGGATACAGTGAGTGATACAGTGAGTGACAAGGAATTAGGTAGGTTTGTGCGCAGTCCTCATGTGCCAGTCCTCCTGTGCCTACATACTGTACTCAGCCAGACTGAGTTCGACATTCCGTGCAAAACAGCAAACCCCCTCCACATGAGACACATTGATACCACTATTTTGCATCAAAGATTCATTCCTCCTGAGAGAAATTAAATCGGAAGAAGATTGCCCTTCTCCTAAGTTCTTTCTAAAGTACCACCATTTAGTTGTGACATCCCTGCCCTTCTCATCCACCCCTCCCTCTCCTTGAAAGATAAAATGTAAGATAATCTTAAATTGATACCTTAAGTAATACTAAAACATGATAGGTCCCTTGACTGGAAATGTATTACTACCTGAAGTATTTCTTGTAAACAATTGCCGCCCACAATGGACAAGTACACGTCCCACAATGGTATTGCACAGTGCAATGGTATTGCACGGTACAATGGTATTGCACGGTACAATGGTATTGTACAGTACAATGAACTACTGTACTTTACAATGGCAACAGTTGACAAGCACATGACTATTACGTTCACCACGCACACACATCGACGGATACGTGGAAAGTGGCACTCAAATGTCGGTGACAATCCCAACATCATTGTACTGATGACAAGTGCTAGCGTGCGCCTGGCAACTGCATGCTTTAGATGAGTGCTATGTACAGCACATGTCTGACTACAATGATTTTGGCTGAACGTGGCAGTCAAGACATTATGAAAGTTCAAATTTCCTGGCAAAATAAAGATCAACATTTTGCAAATTTCACATCCAAGAAGGTTTGCTGGTATACAAAATCAACATTACAGTAATTTTTTCTTTTTTTTTGTGAAGAAGGAGGGGGAGTTCATCTCAGTGGAGCATTTCTTGTCTGTACAAAAAAAAATAAATAAAGTTTAGGAAGGCTAAAATAGGGAAAAAGAAACTGACAAAAAAAACCCCTCACTTTAAAAAACTAGCGCAGCAATGCCGCTGTAGCTCACACAATTGAATTGAGGGTTTCAGCCCTATGTTCTGACACACTTTTGTTCCCACACCCCATGTTCTGACACTATATGTTACAACACATTCATTACATCAGGCACCATTTTTGGTCCCAACTATGATGCTCGGCGTAGTAAGGACGCATTGACCAGCCGCTGCTATCGGAATTTTAGTGTACATGTCGAAATATAAGTGTGCTGGAACATAGGGGTGTCACAACTTAGGGTAGTCACTGAACTAAGTAGAGGTAGTCTTTGTTTGTAGCACTGCAAAATGAAAGTACAGTACTTGGAAGGTGACAAAATGTTACATGCAAAAAGTATCTAGTTGACACACTATCAAGCCTATGACATTATCATATGCCAGTGTCGTATATAAATTTCGACATGTGATGTTGAAAAGTGGCATTAGGTGTACTAGACTTTGCAAAGTCTTTCTCGGCAAATGAATTCTCCTCCTTTGATACATTCCTCACAATTTGAGCTGCAGCCTTCTTATACCCAACCGAGGATAAGTACTCATCTAGTAATTGTGTTTCGCTGTGATCGCCGTCCACCAGAAAGACTTTGGACACTCGATATAACTATGTACAAATGAATAGTCACATTTGACGTTACGGTTAATACATACTAAAATACTACGCGTTGGTCTCATGAAATGAGCCAATAGCAGCGATCAAACGATGAGAGAAAATAATGGTACCTAGGCTAACTTTCACCCAACCACGAGATTTGCCTACGGCAGAAATAGGGTATCGCTAAGAGAGACCTAAAACAGTTGAAGGAGGGTAGAATATTACCATGATATTTACCTTACTAATCAGTCATACGTCCTTTCCGCATCATCTCTCCCATCATTTCTCACGATGGCTGTGACTGGCTTCTACCGAATTTGGTAGCAAAAAACAATGGTTTTAATTAAAAGTTATGTGCATAATTAAAACGAGTGTCCAGAGTCTGCGAGGGCAGCGATCAGTCACGGGAGTAAACACTCTCCCGGAAGAGCAGTATTGTAAATATGTGGATGTTCCTTCACAGGTGGTGGAACCAAGACTAGGAACAGACACTTTCCAGCCCAAGCAGACTCTACAGGTGTACCAGCTATGGTCTGTAGAGAAGGTTAGATCTCCTTTAGGCTGTGTGATATGTAAAGATGCAATAGATAATGTTTAGATGCTGTCAGAGCTGGCTTTGGCTGGATCTACTGTAAATTGAAATGTGCCCTGGACTAGATTTTTGTGATGGTTGTAAAATTAGAATGTACATGGTTTGTAGGTTATAATGATCACTCAGCCACATGCTTCACTAACTTAATTTACATGTCAATTTACTAGTATCGGAATGTGATATCGAAAGATGATAGTTCAGTTGGACTTGATGACCCACAGGGCAGATAGGCTGGCCAGCCCAATTGTAAAATTTGATTATTGTTTACTCGAGTGACCACAGTAGCTCTCCAGCTAAACCCGTACAGTTAGAGTGCCGTGTGCAAAAAAGCAACCAAAAACCTGATTTTCCTCAAAAAATTACATTGCAACTCACCTACAAATTAAGTCAGTCGAAATGTAATTAGGTGGAAAAAAAATATGTCTATCCTAAAAAACACACTGAAAAATTTCAGACAAACATCTCAAAAAATGAAGAAAGAAAAGGCTTTTGAAAAAACTTAACGACATCAGCCTCATTCTAATACCTCACACACTTGGTGTGTGCGCTAAAAAGAAAAGGAAAGTGAACTTTCATTTCAGAATGGGTCTGCACAGTTTAAGAATAGATTTAATTCAGAAACTACAAGAATATTGCCAAAGTGTTAGCACTCTTTGCAGTGTTTGTACTGGGTCCAAAATACAGCCCATAGTCTGTTGGGTATCTGGGTTACCTCAAGACATATCTTCCATTAATCTTTGAGTCCGTTGGGAAGTCACTGGCACTGCTCTGTCAGTTAATACAACACCATGCATCTTATCTATAGGCATGACAATGACGTTCTCAGTTGCATCCAATGTATAGACCACACTCTTCAGGTATCCGGGGTGCCCAAAAATGTAAACTCTGTTAAGCTTCGAGTCAGTGGTGGAGATAATGGGACAATTCTTTGTGAGTTAATACAACATCTTTTGTAACGGCATGACATTGTTGCATACATGAGTAATTTTGTAACACGTAAAGAATACATTGATGAAACTCTGATTATGGGGTATCAGTTTCAAAATCGGGTCACTCAGTGACCCCCTGACATCATCTGTCCTGTACTGATGCAAACATAGAGTCTTTGCATAATCAGTATTTACTTATAACCTGTACACGGGAAAGAAAACTGGGCAGAAAATTGTGCGAAGTCTCTTTTACTGCCAACAAGAGATTTTCAGAAAACTGAAAACAAACAAATGTATACTGGCTTGTTTAAACTCATAACATAACTTAAAAAATTTTGTTACAGTGATTCATGCATCTATTCCATACCAAATCAACCAGCGTTTTTTTTTTTTTTTTTTTTAAATAAACTAATAGCATCTGCACTTTGAGTAACAACCAGCACACACTGTTTACATAAAAGCCCAGTCACAGAGTCATACCAAAGTACAGTATCTTGCAATGCAACTGTTGTCTTTCACACATTTTGTAGAAGGATATAAAATTTTTATTCCTTAATTTTTTTAAAAGCAAATTTTGCTATTTGAAAAGGAAACCCATGTCCTTGCAAATGGACTGATGCAGGTACAATCTGGAGGTACTGTACATGTAATTGGGCGAGTGGCATTCACTGGTTGAGCAATAACCAGATTCACAATACTGTATGTATGCTGCAACAGTTACCCTTACCACTGACATCACCAAGCATATCAAAGAATGTGGAAACAATGACTAATACCACAAAATTGTGAGGGGATGTCTGTCCCGAACGCTGGTACTTCATGGATGGCATGCTGTAACAACAGCCTGCCTTTATTAAAAGTACCCTGTTATTACCAAGAAAAAAATTACAATGTAAAAACATAAAACAATAAAACAAACAAATCTATGATGGAATGCACCTTAAGTGCATGTGCACACAGCTGATGGTCACACTAATTTGTAAGCTACTCTGACTGCGATAAAAAGAAGTGCTTGAATATTTTCTCCCTCTTGTGACCTCAATGACGTTACCGCTGTTGCACTAAACCATTTCTGTCAGATGGCAAACTCCGCCTGGGGCTGTTTCCAGTTAAACCCATTGGCACAGTAGTAATATGAATCATTTCTTTGCATGTGCCAGTGAGAATGACAACAAATTGTATCATTTTGCAGGGCTTGTACGTTACACAAATTTGACATGATGGCTTAAAATCTGTTGAAATAAAAGTACCCTTATATATGCAACAAATAAAGGTTTGGCAGGCTGTACTTAAAGTCAGTAACTCATTGTCCCAGGCAGTTCTAATTCTCCCAATCACTTACATCTTGCTCCTCCCAAAGCCTGTCTAAAACTCCCTTTTGTGCAAACACAATCCTAACATTAGGTGCTCCTAGTGAGCATACACTACAAGGACCACATGTGTGAACAAAACACTTCACCCCGTGTATGCCGTGTAATATGAGCTACCCTGCATCTTTCAAATTTGCTGTCAACCAAAGGGCAGAACCGAATGAGAATTTTGCTAACCTTTGGCCAAACATGTAGCTTCAGATAATGAGTCAGTGACTGCCTTTACAGAGGATCTTGTTGTGATATACTGTACATAAGAACTTTTAACATCTTCTTTGTTCTATCAGGTATTGTATACCTTCTTAAACAGATATGCAGCATAAAATGATCTTCCAACTTATGTTGCCGTCCCACTCCTACCATTCAACATTTAACCATTTCTGACTGTCCACTGGTGGCATTTTCTGACTGAAGTTACCACGGTCAGATCATTTTTGAAGCAATTCTGTTAAGGAGATATTCTTATACAGATTTGAAAGAAAATGCCAAATAATTAGGTAAGATGTACATCCCGACCGCTTATCCTCTCCTAACGCTGCTTAATCCATACTGTCAGTCATGTCATGAGAGATGTAAAAGTACTTGGAATTCATTATGGGATGGTGTTGAATGTAGGTGTAAAGGTATACACATAACCAATAGTTGGATGAAAAATGACACAGACATTTTTTTGAACTGAAAGGTGTACACTCAACTGCACGGACAAACAGCAGTACTCACCACTTCCCTCCGTGAGTCCTCTGTCTGTTGATGGTGTATTTGAAGAACTCGTAGACAGACCATGAAAGCGCTGTGGCGGGCATCTGAAATATCACTCTAGCCTGCAGACCCTTGAAGTAACCTTTAATCCCTTGCTTATTGTAAACTGTCCTGATCGCGTTCATCATTCCGTTTATTGCTATACCGTTCTTCTCTGTGATGATGCAGGCCTCCTGGGTATTCAAGAGAGTCTTACACACGTCCAGCGGCGTCGTGAAGGCCGCCGCGGCCGCACCCGCGACACCGCCCGCTACCACGTGGGTGGTTGGGTTGTACTTCCGTGACGGATTCAGCAGCTCCTGTCCCAGTTCGTAAGTCACGAAGTGCACACACTGGAATGGTATATTCATTGTTAACTGGGTGGAATAACTCCGATAGAATGCACCGATGCCTTCGGTCCTGTACACATGCTTGATGCACTGCATGGCACTTGTGAAGGGACTGCGGTACATTTGTAGTCTTTGCTTTATCACTACAGGTTTCATAAAACCATTTTTTTTTTTTTTTTTCCACAGGCAAATAGCAAAAGCGTCCAACGAGAAAACACGTCAGTCAGAGGAAAGTAGGAACACGGCCACAAACCCAACGCAAATGTAGAGAGGCCAATGAATACATGAAAGAGAAATGCAGATAGTTAGCAAAGGTCCATTGTGAGGTGACAAGCGTGAAAAACATGCATATTATAAAAAGCAATTACATAATAAGGCTGATTCAAGTTGGTAAAATAATGTTGAAATATCAGCAAGAGTGATGAGATACTTTCGGTCCACTTCATTTGAAGATAGTTAAGGTCGTGCAGAGGGAAGTTACCCAGTGTGTAAACGTTCATGCTGTCTCTTCAATGGGAACTAAATTCAAATTGACAGTATTTATAAATTCAGACAAAATCTGCACACCTGCATAGGATCAATATGCACCTTGTTAACCTTTGGTGTTAACAATTAAGCAATGTATTATGTAATAACAGTACAGATGTATCAAGGGAATCTGCCTACAATTTTATATGTAATCTTAACATGTTTGAACATGTTGATGCAGTCATAAATTTCAGTGAAACTATTTGTTTGACTTAAATCGTACTACTGCTTACACATACTGAGAACTGTCATCAACAGTGTGGGATGTTTTTCTCCTTTCCTGAAAATGTCTCACAAAACCAATATGATGTATCCCTTTTTATTGCTTGATTGTTTTAGCAAGGTCATGAGTGCAAGTGTTCCCTGAAAGTTTGGTGTTGTAAAGGGTGGCAACAACACAAAACCACAAATTTTTCCAACCACCAAATGGAGGCATTCATTTACCACAAAAATGGCCATTGTTGCAATTCTCTATGGGAACAGCTTACGAACAGAACAATTTAGGGAGAATAGTTTAGATGAAACATACCATCCACTGGGTTCATCGCAGCATCGTGGACGATTGTCGCCACACCTCCGGCAGCAGCTGAGGGAAGATAAAAGATCACATTAAAATTCCACAAAAAAAGTATGAGTACAAACCCAAACAGTTACCTGTTAAGAATATGCAGACAGAATTTTCCTCAGAGATAATTCCCAAAAATATTTCATTTACTCTTGTAGGTGGGGTGTAAATTCTGCTTTGGTTCAGTTTAAAGTACCTTTATGTCAATGCTTTCTCCTATTACCTTCTTCTTTTTTTTTAAATTTCGTTCTTCAGTGAAAGAATACTTTGCATGGTTTACTTTCATTAAAAGGAGAGGGGGAAGTTGGGTGGGTGAGGTGATGGTGGAAGGCAATGTTATCTACATTGGATGGTAGTTCCCCTCCTCTTAAAATACTTGTGATTAGGATAATGATGCAAATATTTGCGATGATGCTAATTAGGACTAAACATGGCTCCACTGATGCTAAATAGTTATTACCTGTGAAGACTAGATAGCATTGGAGAGTGAACCCTCAGGAGAGTTGCTTTAACCAGAAAGCCAAAAGGCTCTGTGATTCCTTGCCGTGTGGCTATATATAAACCAAATATGAATTAACCACATGACAACTATGAGATCAATTACAGTCATTCTTCTTGAAACACCATGTTTTACAAGTTTTTTACTCAAAAATGACTTTCCACCTAGTCTTAAACCATAAGGTGCAAAATCATCTACTCAATACAGGTAATACACATGCTAACTTTGAGTTTGACTTGTAGTGACCTCAAATGAGATCTGACCTCCACAAAAATAGCAGTGAACAACTACTGAACCTGAGCGATAGTCGTACAAGTACGAGATGCCTCAGTTTCTCATTGAAGATGTAGGAGGTAATACGATTGTGACCCACTGACTCTAAATGACCTTTGTCCTCCCAACAAAACAGAAGGGATCATCTACTCAATATGAGCAATAACCATGCTAAATATGAAATTCTACACAGTTACCCTTCTTAAAACAGTGCTTACAAGGTTTTTGCAGTTTGACCTCTGATGACCTCAAAAAGTCATTTGACTTCCCCCACAACTGATAGGAGTCTTTTACTCAGTATGGCCAACCCACACACCAAGTATGAGATCAGCAAGACTACCCTTCTTGAGATGTCGAGTTTACAGGGTTTTCACAGTTTAACTTCTGGTGACCTCAAATGACCTCTGATTTCCACCAACATCAATATGGGTCATCCCCTCAGTAGGGCCAACTCACACACAAAGTATGAGATAAGGAAGGTTACCCTTCTCAAAATATCATATTTACTAGATTTTACCAGTTTGACCTCTAAGTGACCTCAAATGACTTTTGATCTCCACCAAAAACAGTGGGGATCATCTGCTTAGTATTGCCAACCCACACACCAAGTATGAGATCAGTCAAGGTTACCCTTCTTGAATCATGTTTACAGGCAAAGCATCACATACACACAAACGCTTCACCGTCGCAGAAGGAATACACACATGACATCATTATCGGATAGATTCCTTGGCAAAGGAAAGAAAATGTATGTTTTAAGTTCATTCACACCTTTGGCAAGCAGCCAAACCACTCAGCCAGTGAGATTCGTACAAACCTGAGAGACACATTTTGCTTTTCATGAACTTAAAGCGAAATCGTGCGTTTGTTTCACAGGTGGAAATCGGTTTCAAAACCAGTATTTATGGGCACAGAATGATGGATTATTCAAAATAAGGACGGACAATGATGTTCTTCGTTTCAAGAAAGAAGTTTCCCGCAGATAGAAATTAAGTTATATTTGTTATTTGAGAATTTGCTCAACCACACTTTCAAAAATTGAAATAATGCATCTGGTGTGACTCACCTGATGCATAGCATTTTGAAGAAATGAAGATTTTGCAGATGTTTATTGATGAGCCTGAATGGTTTCACGATCACTAACTGTGTTGTCTGCATATGCCACATCGGTGTTTGATGGCAAAAGCATTATTTCACCTTTCCCATACACTTGATTAAGTATTTGATACTGTCTCTGTCAAACGGCTATCCCTACTTATTACAATGGGAATCTGGTTTGGTTTGTTGCATTTTGTCAGCAGAATGAATTCCTCGTGAAAAACGATGCAGCATGCAGTTTGGCACTGCATGACCGATTCACAACGGCACCAAATTTACTATTTTAATGAACATTTCTGCTGCATTGAATAATATGAATGCTGGTAGGTCCCATTCAAGTGCCAAGTCAGGAAAATATTCAACAACAAAATCTTTGACTACCACAGCTACTCATGACCTAATTTCTATTATCTTAGGTTAATTTATGGTTTCAAAGATTTCTGGAAACATTTAATTATACCTCATGAAGCCTAACGAATGCCAAGTTTTAATTTTCATCAAAAAGGAGGCTGATTAGTGATTTGAAACATCAAAGTTTTTGCGCTCACTGATATTCTGTCACATGTGATATGAAATGAGGCAGTCGTCCAAAAATTGACTTTCTCTGAACTTCAAAACTTTTCCAGGTGTTGAATTCTTGAAATAATTTTCATGACTTGCCAGGTTTTCTTCTCACCTCAGACATATTCAATGGACTGTATCTACTCAATAAGAAAATTCATCATGCCAAGAAGGAAACTTTCCATGCTTCTTATCTTGAGGTATATGGCATTCAGGATTATTTCCATTTTTGAAGTTTGATTCACCTGAGTTGATCACCTGACCTAATAACATACCTTGAAAATTATCCAAGTTTCCTATCTTGAGATATCATATTTACAAGATTTTTTGAGAGTGACATCTGGTGACCTTTGACCTCCAAAAACAATGGGCTCAACCATCCTAATATATACTACCCACATGCCAAGTAGGAGAATTATGAAGGGTTAACTGTAACTGTCCTTCTTGAAATAAAAATAAAATGGTTACAAGTTTTCAGCACTTGACCTCTAGTGACCTCAGATGCCCTGTGCGTCTACTGCTCACAACAACAAAGTTTGATCAAATTCTCAACATCAACTCTCGTAGAAGCTCTATCATGATTTTCATGACTTTGATGACCTCAAATGATTGGTAACCTCTGCAATAAACAATAGCATGATCATTACTAATGGCCAAAAGTACACGCATCAGTCAACCCTGAACCGTGTTCAAAAGTCAAAGCGCCACACACTATCATGAAGCATCACGATCAAACCAATCTAATCCATATTTCAGCAAAGGTCAATACAATATTTCACATAGAAAAGACAAAAATGACTTTTAAAATTACTAAGAAATAAACAAACCAAACAATTCACATGCAACTGAACAAGACAATGGTGTAAATCACAACACATTAAAAGCTGGTTTTGTTCTCAATTCCTGTGAACAATCTCAAATACCATTTGCAAATGGATTTTTGCCAGGTTGTGAGCTGAGTACTCTCTTCAGTTTCTCATAGCATGCAAAATACAAGGCATGGGAGGGTCCCGCCCCAGTGGCTACCAACGGCAGCCCCCTGAAAGTCCTCATGAGACCCTCCTGGCGAACGATCGTTTTCAGTGCATTGCCGACGTTTCTGTACTGCGGTGTCCCTGGAGCCGGGGACAGGGCTTGCATTCGAGTCTATGAGAAAGAAAGGAAAACGGTTCAAGTTTATAAAATCACAAAAGGAGATACATTGCTGTGCCAAATTTGATTCATGGAAACCATAGAAATGTGAGAAGGCAAAAATTGATGATGTAACCTTCCCTACAATATCACAACTAGTCACAATACTTAATACATAAAGCAATGGGAATTCAGCTATGATAAACAGTATATTGAACAGGGCACATATTTCAAAATTGAAATCTGTCCATGCTACCTCAATCAAGTAATGTTTACCTTAATGCCAAAAAATTAATTTGTTAATGAATGTTCTTGTTTTCTCAGTAAAATACTTATTACAATGCATTACACATGAAGCCAATGAAAGACAGATTCATGACCTTCAAAAAAAAGTTTTCTGATAATCTTCTAGAATACAATTAACTTGATTTATATGTTACATACATGCAGGTTACATTCTCCAGATACTGCATTCACTAAGTTGCCAAAGTTTGACCTCCGCTGACTTGGACAACAAATGAATTGTAGCAAACACAACAGGATGGTCTTTCATCATGGTTGATCAACTGTGCTATAGTATATATACACCATCAATTCAAAATTGTTGTATTTTAGTTCACAAACTTTTCAGGCTAACTACTACTCCACAAAATGACCCTAGACCTGAAACAAAACTAATCTGGTCCATCAAAAACCACATTTGAATTCAGATTAAGTTTGCATTTTTGATATATTGTATTTAGGGTATTTTCAAAATTTGACTTTCACTGACTTATGACCTTTGATCTTCACCAAGAATAATGAGGGTGTCAGACTTATGGTGTTTATCTATGTAACATATATGATAATCACTCCAAGCATGCTTTCTTGGGATACTGTGTCTATACATTTCTGACTTGACCTCTGATGACCTTTGACCTTTACAAACATTACAAGTTCATCATTACATCACACATATGGGATCAGCCCATGTTTACATTCTTTCAATGTGACCTTGGCTGACTTCAGTTGACCTTTGACCTCCACCAGAAGCAATAGCAAAAAGGTACTTACCATGAATGATATACAAGGTAAATATGAGATCAGTCTAAGCTTACGTTCTTAAAATAATTTACAACGTTTTTCAACGCTTTGATTTCAGTTGACCTTGGATGAACTTTGAACTCCACAAAAAATTGGGTCATTGCACTCTAAGTGAGCACTCTAAGTGATTCATCAATCTGTTACAAATGCCAGTCCAAATTTGCAATCTTGAGACTTTGTTTTCATGGTTTTCAGATGGATCCCTGCTGACCTCTGTTGATCTTTGACCTCCACCAAAACCACAGGGACTTGTATTCAATAAATACATGAATTAAATGAGAATGGTCCAAAGACTCAATTCTAGAGATATCTCTGCTGCCCTCAGATGACCTTTGACCTCCACCAAAAATGATAGGGTTCTTGAACTCAATATGGTACATAGATAACAAGGATGACATCAGTTCAGGTTTCTATTCTTTACACACCATGTTCACAAGCAATGCATCACACATACACACACACCCTTACACCATCATGATTACATAGGTTAAGATTTTCATCAAAACCAAGCACAGTACACCCAAGTTACTTAAAACTTCACCCCTCCATCTTCTTCTCCTTCTGCTTTAAAAACATTACCCCAAAGATTTATGAATTGCTGCTGAAAACAGAATGTTCACTGCATTAGAAGGACAATAAAAATCAAATTATGCTGAAAATTTAAACAGCAAAATTAGGAACTTTGAAGAGAGGTGGATGTTGTACTCATGTTATCACAACTCAAAAGAATTGTTAAGTCTCCGCTGAAAAACAGCAAAAGAAAGAGTGAAAGTTATTTCACATGTCACAATAATACAAGATCACTCATAGGCAAAATTGTTCTTCATGATTTTAAAAGGCGGAGGAGTAGGCCATGGCATTTAAGGTCCCTCTACAAAAGCTCAGCTTGGCTGAGAAAAGTCGACAACACACTACTGCCATTGCTAACAGAACAAGAAATCATGTCTAAGTCGCACCATTTTGTATGCTTGCATCTCAACTACCAAAACCTTCTGACGATAAGCTGGAACCCCCTCCCACAGCAACCACATTGCAACTTGTACACACTTTGCCGTCCCCTTTCTTGGAAATTTGTGGGGAACGCTGTACACCCAGCTACTGTAAACTAATGTAAAAAGTGTTCTCCCACAAACTTTCAAATCTAACAATGTCACTTACAGGTATAGGTCTCTTCCTGTATATTATGAAGTGAGTGCACCACAGGGGGCATAAATTAAAGAGTTTACAAGCTGACAATGTTTCTCAATTTTTGCTGTAACATACACACCTCAACTTTCCTGGCAGAACAAAAAGTGCTTATTAAAGCCTCTATTCTGTACTATGTACCTACTAATTCCTCATTCCTGTATTCATTCAATCCACTCATTCAATATCACATTTGCTGGCCTATTGTTTATTCTTTCCATGTAGTGTAAGTTTAAAGTAAATATTAATTCATTTTTTTTTATTATTACATGATTGCTCTTAACTTTGAATACATTGTGTAAACTAGCACTAGTAAGTTTGGTATATATTACACCTCCTTATGGACACACATTTCCAGCAATTTAATCGCTGGTACAGATGTGCATGAAGACATCCTGGCTATAACCTGACATACGGTCCAAAACAAAGCCCACTGATTATGTACACTGTTACAACACTTACTAGTAACAAAACTGCAGTCTAGGTGCAAAATATGTACACGGTGTAGTAGTTAGTGAGCTTCACTGAATATTTGTGATACAAACAAAAGTGGTGACAGAAGGTGGAGTTGAGATCCAAGCAAATTCATTTATATTTTGGGTGCTTAAAAAGTTGACTAAACCATACTACCCATACTAATCCATAATCTCCAATAGATCTCCGTTTCAAGGTTACAGAAACTGCTTAAAACTGTCACATCCCTTTGAAAGGCATCTCTTGCATTTATAGCTATGTGTCTCTTCTTTCAGCAACACCAAAATCAGTTTTCACCCATTTTTATACTGTTGAAGATATAGTCACATGAGAAATGCATGTAATGTCTCAAGAAAGCTAAAGTTGGTTCTAAATCAATATGTACAGCACCCATCTTTTGGTAAAAAATGCATAGACCTAACATGCATGCAAACTGTGGGTTATGAATGAGGAATTATGAGACAAATCAATTTATGTACTAACATTCTTCTACGGTGCGTGCAAACTGGCCTAAGTGTATGTTTTTAAATTGACATTGAGCGTAGTAAAGGAAGTATACGTACAAGAATCTTCTGGAGACATTTGCTAACACTGTTTTCTTTTGTTACAGTAACTTCAAAAATGTTTGATCATGTGTGAAAAATACCAGCATTCATTTACAAGAATAGTAATTTATTTTTTTTTGTTGGTAAAGACTTAATGTGGATGGCGCATTTGGGATAAATACTTGGATGGATTAATTTACCACTTACTTTTGGACGTAACCATCATGAAAGCTACATGTATGACCTTTACTGTGATTGACACAAGCATCGTACATATAAGATAAACCCAGAAGTCAAAGTCAGTGCTAAATATACGCAAAATTATATATAGATGATATATATTTTTAAAACATTCAAACAGTATCTGACAGCACTAATCCATAGTTACATATTGCTGAACAAGTAATGTAGATCGGTGGAGGTGCTACCGTACCTCTTAACTTTGAATATATCTCCAAAATAACTATTTCTACAGCACCAGTCTGAAATGCCCAACATGGGCAAGGTGAAAATGCAAGGCAAGAAATGTGAACCTAAGAGAGAACTTTACTAGGCAAATAGGGGACTAAATTAGAATTCATACATGAGCGCAACCTTTCAAACCAATAAAATTAGACAATCTAGCCTATCTATCATGAGGCCACAGCTAACTTATATATTGGATAACAAGGATACTGATAACAAGGGTTGGCAAGGATAACCAGTAGTGCTAAAATGCTAATAAAGCCAATTGTGAATATCAAATTAAACAATCTGTTCAATGAGACACAGAGTACTGCAATAACGTAAGCCACACTGTGCCACAAATCTCAAAAGGTAGGGAAACCACAAAGCCAGCAAGTGCACGTTAAACCTAGTGACAAGCACCCAAAGAGCTAACCATGTGTTTGTAAATGGAAGCTTATGAGAAGGATCCATTAAATTGGAGATAGTAACAACAAAGGCAGAGAAAGTTTAATCTGATTTGCGAGAGATCTACATCCCAAAGATGAACACTTCTAATAAAGCACTGACACTATGTATGCCACAGATGACATGTCCTATGCTTGGTTGTAACAGAGGGCATGCCAAACAAAAGGGGTAATGATAGAAGAAAGAGGAATATTCACAACCTTGTTCCTAATTTTGTTAAACATACAAAGATCAGCTAGCCCCATGAGCTGCCATTGAAGGATTGCAAATATGACTTAGCTTAGGCCAAGAGAGTCATGGATATGCATTCACTGCAAATGCATATGCACCATGTGAGCTGAATCTAATTTTGAAATCATGTAACTATGTTTAACAAGGTTTTACAAGAGTAATTGCAGAATACCCCACATGCCAAAGCTATACTGGGAAAATGGCAGGATGCACAGTGATGCTATGACTTGCACATAATTTATTGACTTGGCACCAAAAATTTGTAAGTCCCAAGTGAAAATCAGTAGAAATTCCAGTAAGTGTACAGTAGGCCTATGTCCCTTTGAACAAGCTAATTGTAGGTTAAAAGAGAATTTAACTACCTTCCCAAGTCATAAAAAGCTACAAGGATATATACTCATTGAAAAATAATTTTTAGTCCACAAAAGATAACAAGAATTTTGAGCCTAACTAACATGAAAAGGCTACAAGAATATACCTGCAGTACGAATCAGAATACACATTTTAAGAAATTTTGAGGATCAGCAATTATGTCGATGTCCTTCAATGTATTTTTAGGAGGCTGTGGGGATACACTGTTACCAGACTATGTTTGGATATATTTGAAAGGCTACAGTACAGGTATACATATTCAGGATTGTAAGGATATATGACCTACATGAACTGCATGTATTTAGCACAATCACTCTAACTGCCAAGTGTATTTAATGAATGTGCAAGGATATGCAGAAACATTCTATCAGCACGTTATCTCTGATTTGGGAAGGACTTATCATCATTCCATAATGGGTATGTTGTAAAAATTCTACGACGAGGATACGTAGACATATCATACAATATATTTTCAGGAGGCTATGACGATAGCAGTCAAGATGAGTGACTGCGTAACCCTGATAAACATCAGAGCTTCAATCTCGTGGTGTATTCTGTAATTGTTCCGTTTCACAGTAACATTCCTGTGACATCATAGGAACAAATTTATCCAGTGTTCTACCACACAAACAGGTCAAGCTGCTACACATATGAGAAAAATGCATTATCATTGCATTTTCACAAATACTATAGTTTCCATAAGCCTAGAAAATCCTCAAAGCCAGTGTTACACAAATTTCTCTGGGTGTGCTATTTCATCATTCCTCATAGAAAAGCTAATGTCAGTGTTCCATCACCATGCTACCTGTGTAATGGCCTTCCCGATAGTAACGCTCACTTGTGTTAATTGGCCTCACTTAAAGTTATCTCCACAGTTAGGCCTAAGCTAAATACATGTAAATAATGATCACAGAAAATGTTGAACGGAAAAAGTCACTGCGTTTTCATTATTTTACAATTCGAAACAAAAAACTGGGTTGCAATCCATTTCAAAATTTAGGTAGTCCTAAGGTTGGGCCCTAGTGACTGATCGTGTGTAAGGAGAAGGTTCGCCTAGCCTTAGCCTAACATGCACATTCCAATGTAAAGCCTAACTAAGCCTAACAAGTAACATGAACAGTGATAAGAATCCAATGAGAATGGTTAACTTTCAGAGGTACTTCCACAGTAGATTGCGATTTTCTCAATCAGGCAGCGCTTTACCTTGACACAATCAATAGGGTACATAACACAATGTTCCATGATTCCAGCAATAGCCCCTGCTATCATAAAGGTGGTAAATGACGACGTTTCGGGCAGACTTTCGTAATCATATTCTTCGCCAGCATGTTCAGGTTCAGGATTGTCCATATCAGAGATCCGAACTCTGAAAGCATGATCTGGAATCCTTGGAAGAGAAGGCGATACACCTATTGCACCTCTTAGTTTTGGTGATGATATTTCTGCCATACGATTCAATGCAACAATTTCAGTTGGCATTTCGATCTAACATTTGTACGGTTCGAATCTCCCGAAGAGGATGGAAGGTACAGGCAGGAGTTCCAACATGACGTACTGCAGTACTACCATATGAAACCTACATAGAGTTTGACGATTTGTACAGGGGTGTGTAAATAACGTTGCAATGTACGTACGATACAACCATGCTAATTTTGCTGAGTGCGTGTGTACATTGCAGCACATGTGTCTTGTAATTACTGACTTAGGTGCTTACAAAATAGGGAGCTACCACTTCTTGAATAGGGTTGTTTTATGATATCACTTCCTGAATTTCTGGAAACTCCTGAATAATCCGTCAGGTCATTGAATGGTTTATTTCAGTAGGCAGCAAACATTGTACATCATGTATTTTTCTCACTCAGTCCTCATTTAACTCGATTTATTCTGCGTATGACGCAAAGGACTGAGAGTAATTTGAACAGGCTCATATAAACAGGACTTAGATGGTCATCAGGAGAGAAGTTTCAATATGAAATGGAGATGCCAGTTTGCCGAACGGGCATTGAACAGTGTTCTATCTCAGTGTTCATTGAAGAGACCTTCTTGTGAATGATAATTAGGCTATCGAATAATTGCCCCTTTGAAAAAACCTCATCTGATAAGAAGAGGGGGAAAAAAAGCATTTTGCCCTGTTTTTGCAAACATGGATCATTTCGAGAAAAAACCCTTTTGTGGCGATGCAAGATGTTTATGTGGATTTACATAGTATTTAAACTAGTGAGGGGAGGGGGTAATCTTGCATGATGAAACGAGAAGATAGTTCCTTCTGAGCATTTCTGCGTTGAAAAAAAAATGGACATCTTTAACCCCATTGCGATATTACCTTTAGACATGTGTCTGAGGGAGATGTCTAGCGCAAGGTTTTTGAAAAATATCATGGCTTCTGAAACCTATCTCTATGTGTGTGTTTTTTCCTTAATGGCCAATTTTGGGTTTATCCCTAATTGTGTTGTACTATCTCTTTGTAATGCTTTCGTAAAGTGTTGGCTGGAAGATGTTGGCTTGCAAACGAAAACTTCATTGTTTTCTCCCTTACAACAAAACGACATGGTTTTGTTGTAACTTTAAATGACTCTTCACCCTCTCCAAGTTGATTGTCTTTTCGGTCTCCATCTGAGATAATTCGAATGAATTATCTTAGGCCCTCCATTGTATTTCGCCCCCTCTGTGTCGGAATGTAAACTCCCTGCATGTGCTACATATGTGCGTGTGTGTGTGCAACATGTGTGCGTGCGACGGTGTTACCGGTGCAAGATCGTGGTCGAAAAATTGAATGAAAAAGTCGAAACTTATATAGAAATACCGAAATCTTGAAACCGCAATTTTGAAACAAAAGTCAGAGTGAAAGTATATATTCCGAAACATCGAAATCTTGAAAGAAGGGTCTTTTGCTATTTTTTTTTGTTTTTTTTTGTATATGCCAAAGTTCAAGTTGCATGATTGCTTGGCTCATTTGCAGGTGTTAATTGTAAACTCAGAGTCGCAGTTTCAGTCGGACTTCTATTATTTGTACGATTTTTGACCCTGAGATTGACACGAAAACATTACTTCTTGCTAATTTTGTAAGGCTCCACTTTCAAAGTTAGAGCCCATCATACTAGCGGCGATATACCGATACTAATATAACCATTACCCTTTTACATGATTCAAGGGGCTGGAAGTTCCAGCTGACTGAGAGTTCCTGGAACAAAGGTAAAATGGACTTGTGTCATTCTCATATATCTACACATACGTGCTACTATATACTCACATGTCGTTGTAGTGAAACTAGCTGCTATTGACAGCATCTCAAGGTCAATTTGCCGAATTTCATGAAGGCACGTACAATATACAGACGTCACGGTCTACCGTCGGGAATGTAGGCACGTATTTGTTGATTTTGTTTACTTTCTTACACTGAACAGTTTGCGTTGAGCAACGGGAGTAATGAAAGAGTACAACATATTTTTGCACATGCGCACTGCACGTGAACTGAACCTCAGAGAACTTGCGCGCTGTTAGTGTTACCTGCAAAAGGTCCCACAAAGCTGCTTGGCTACATTTAGAGACCTTCACCTTGTTGAAACATTAAAAAAGACATTGTCATGAGAAAAGTTAATAGGAGATAGGCTACATCATGGGCGTCAGCAGGTTTCAGAAAGTGAGGGGGACACTATACTATCTAAGCGGAGCGCCACCATTGGTTGGTGCGTAGCTAACAGAAAATTTTGGGTACATAAGACCACCTAGATTGCAGGAGACGGCCTTCCTGAGTCGTTCTTAGTTACATCAGAACCAGATCTGTGAGTTTTGGCTCACAAAACTAAATTCCGACAGAAAGTACTGGTAGAAAGATGCCGTTGTGACACCAAGGGAGACGAATTACACAGCGTCCATAGCAATTGTGATAGAAAATCGCACATATGCATGTGACTTTTTTAATAACTGCTCTGAAAAGTGGGTGGGACAAATGATATGATATCCCCTCCACTTTTGAAAGTGGGAGGGACATGTCCCCCTGTCCCCCACCTGTTGACGTCCATGGGCTAAATGCTTGCGGATGGATGATATTCCTGCTACTCAACTTCTACAATCTATAGTTCAACAGAAATGAGGTTAGTTGATTAGACTTTTCGTTAAAATTGTGGCCACCTGCCCCGTTTAAGCAAAAATGTACCAATGTACCAATTCTACCAATTCAATACTGTTCCCTGCAGTGGCTAGCTCGGTACACCCCGGTCTCTCCCTATTCGTGAGAGGGGGCATGGGTAAAAGACTCAAGTTGCGCCCATCATCACTTAGCTAATCACGGAAAGACTGTCTAAGCGGAGCGCCACCATCAAATGGCGTGAAGCGTGCTAGAATGATTTTAGATTAAAATACCCGCTAGATCACCGAAAAACGCCTTCCCCGGCTCTACAGGCAGCCTTTTACCCTTGTGGGGGACCCGATGAAACAGCGCTAGGGGGTTCCTTCAGATTCCCGATCCTTCCACTGGTGTCGTCACTGGTGGTCACTGTTATGTTTTTTTTTTCTCTAGTGTCCAGGGCCGCCGGGAAAAGGGCGGGGGCCCGGGAGTGGGGGTGTCTCACCTCCCCCAAATTTGTCAGAGGGACGATAGTTGGAAAATTTAAAATACCAGTTGGAATTTTTCATATCTCAGTCCAGCACATTTCATGACATAAAACGGTACCATATCAATTGTGTGTAAGTTACCTGATAATTGAAAAATTTCTCAATTAATCTGAAAAACCATTTGAATGTCTCATATTTTAGTCCAGAAGCGGAAAAATTCGAAATATCAAATGGAATTTTTCATATCTCAGTTTAGCACATTTTATGACATAAATAGGTGCCAAATATTGCTCCAGCTTGTGTCTAAGGTTGCCTGATGATTGAAAATTTTCTCACTTAATTCGAAATACCACTTGAATTTCTTTTATTTCAGTCTGGAAGCGACGATATTCGGAAAATTTGAAATACCAGTTAAAATTTTTCATATCCCATTCCAGCACAGAAAGATATCAAATATTGCAACAGATTGCGTTTACGGTTACCTAATTGAAAAATGTGTCAACATGAAAAAGGAATGGGGACGCCTCTTCCCATACACACTCTCCCAGAACAACCGTCACTCAGCTCATGTTTTCCCCCAATCTATCAAAATACTGCTGTATGACGTTGTTTACCCATTGAGGTGGTACTCATTTACAAAAGTTACAACTGAAAACAGGGAGAAAACAATTTTTGGAATAATTTCTCTGAAACTATATTTTCTAGGGAAAAAAAATGACATCGATAGATGCAATTATTGCACCACATTGTATCTAAAAGTTACCTGGTAACTGAAAAATTTCTCAAAAGAAAACAAAACAACTCTTATCGTTAGAAAGTAAAAAACCGTTGAATTAAATTTTCTAGAAATTATGATAGCATAAATATTCTAGATAAGAGTAAAATATTCTGAATTATTATTATTTTCTTTGTAGAATGATATTTTTCTCATTTATTGAAGTAATGCAGATATGACACCTCAATTTAAGGTTGGATATATGCAGCCCAGGACACACGGGAAGTTCCCTTTCCGGCCATGTTAGGGGGAGTTGTAGAGCCAAAAAGTTTATGGTATACGCTCCGCGCCAAGTTGGCAATCCTGTAAGATATAGAGATAAGTAATGTATTATGATTCTTCAATCATCTCAACCTGCCTGATATGCATTACATTCTTTCATAGATTGATTTTTTCACATGAATCCATAAATTGCAGACATGATATCCCTACATCAAGGCTGGGTACATGACTTGCGGTTCGAGTTCACCCGGGAAGTGCCGTCTGTCAGCCGGGGGTTTGAAAAAGCAAAATTTTCTTACACTCCGTGCAAACAAATGGTGGCTCTCGGGTTACATAATCCTGCCGGTTACTCAGTCCCCCCTCCCTTTTTTTTATTCCGTCGAGCCTGATAGTGTCCTTATGGTGAAATCGGCACCCCATCCACTTTATAAAATTTTCGATACTCTCCTGTTAATGTATCCCCTACCTGATAAGGTTCTGAAATTGTTGCGGTGGAGTCACCGCTCAGTTGATGAAAAAAAAAACATCGAATCAGTCAGGAATTTTTGACCTTCACACCCCCTAAAGATATAACCCTAGCTACGGCCTTGCTAGTGCCAATAATATCTTGATTCAAGTTTTCATGAAAGAAAAGCAAAACGTAACCTGCGGTTACAATATTGCAGAGTTGGTGAGATCACGAATGTCGAATTAAGGTATGTGGCACCCAGGGTACAGATTTGGCTGAGAGAAACATTCTGTTCCAGGAAAGGACTTGACAATCTTAAGGGTGGTTTAGATGTACACAATGTATTGATCAATATGAGTTATCAGTACGAGTTATCAGTACATGGTTAAAGCAGTTTCTGAATTAAAACTAGCTTCAAAAAATATTAAATAAGAGGCCGGCATATTATGGATAAGATAAAATATCACGGTGAAGAGCTGTTGTCAGTGTATAAGACGCTATAGACGGTTGTGATATCTCTTGACGTGATTATAACAGTTAAGGTGGCACATTTCGAAACTGCTATCGATAATTTTGTAAATATTTTGGAAGTTCAGCGGCACGATAATGTTAATAATGAGCATCATCTGAGTTTCACATCCAGTAATATAATCTAACTGTCATTTTTTTCAGTTTCTTTTAAAGTTTTTAACTGTATATGATGTTCATTCATGAATTACCACAAATGTGAAAAAAAGTGGGCTGGTCGGTCTGGTCTTGAATTTTCTGAAACCAAATTCAATCGTTACATGCATGCTCACTCGATAATGTTCATTTGTATGTGACACACGTATGGGAATTTCTCTATGTGTGACCATTTGTCATTCGTATGTGAAGCTGATTGGACGGGTTTGGGAAATTTAATAGAATTTTACAAAACAACTCAAAGAACCCCTTTAAGTCGCCACTCAACCTGTTTATGACACGTTTCCGACTCTTCTCGCAGTGTCTGGTGACCATCGGGTCACGTGTCACAACAACTCCCACGTGTGACATGATCACGTATGATGAGGAAGGGGCATAAAGCGATCAGGGCTGTTTGTATGGCCTTCTGAACATTGCAGGCAATTACGAGGAATGTTTCTTTCGAAGTAAACTCATTGCTTTCTTTGGTTACAGGTAGTTCGACGTACAAAGTGTAATCCAATGTCCCTATTTCAGTGTTAGCGCTGCTAACTTCTTAACTTTCAACTTCTTATTTAACAGCCGATGTATCGTGGTCAGAAAAGGGACAACCCGATTTTACATGATCCATCGATGAAAACGTAAAGGTTTCTAAGAAAACATTTCTTTCAGTATACTGTGTACCACGATACTTCAGTTAAGGAACTGCATATGATCATGCTACAGCAACTCCCTGATGCAACGAAGCGCGCAGGTGATTGGGCAATAGATGAATTGCTAATGATTCGGAAATGTTGACGGGCTCAACTGTAGAAGGAAACCCGAGCACCTAGTAGGAGAAATTAAGTGTGGTGTCCAAGGATTCCCTTACTTAAGGGTCCCAGCAGTTTGGTCAAGGGAAATACGATAAATATGAAATGTGATATCCAAATTTCTAAATTGTCCCCTTCAACGAAAGCTTCGAAATGTTAACACTCTAACGCAATTGCTAGGTTTATGATCGCAAGGTCGCTACCGCGGGGGTTGGTTAGTGTCTCACTCCCATAGCCCCCCCCCAAAAAAAAAAAAACTGTCAGAGCGACAATAGTCGGAAAATCTGAAAAAATACCTGTTTGGAATAGTTCCTATATCAGTCTAGCTCAATTGTATGACATAGAAAGATGCCTACTATTGCAGCAGATTGTGTTTAAGATTATCTTGTAATGAAAAAGTCTCAATAACTCTGAATTACCTTTTGAAATTTTCATATTTTCATCCTAGGTGCGACGATAGTGGGAAAATGTGGAATATACCAGATGGAATTTTTCATATCTGAATCAACACATTTTATGACTTCAAAAGAAGCCAAGTATTGCCACAGATTGCATCTAAGGTTACCTAGTAGATGAGAACTTTCTCGAAAGAGGATCGGGGATTCCTCCTCCCTTACAACCCTCTACCGGGCTAACCATCACTTATCTCATGCTTTCCCCACCTTTCAAAATACTTCACTGCATAAAATTTTTGCTCATCAAGCTGACTATGATTGACGGAGTTAAAGGTGCAAGAACTGGCTTTATACTTTATTATGCAATCATCGACGGTTGTAGCAAAGTAATAAAAACTAATCGCCTGGGAGTAAAAGTAGTTGAAACTTTATTGGGACTACAATTTCTAGGGAAAAAGTGATCGCAGTAAATGCAAAATATTGCACCAGATTTTGTCTAGGGTTACCTGGTAGTTGAAAATTTCTCAAAAAAAAAAAAAGGAAAAAAGAACTGTTATCGTTAGGAAGTAAAAGCTATAGAATTGACTTTTCTTCAAATGACAAAAACACAGATATTCTAAATAAGATCAATCCAAATTATAACCATTTTTCTATGAAATGTTTTTATCATCAATTGTGAAATTGACATAAGATCCTGTTTTAAGCCTGGGTACATGCAGCTCAAGTACAGGAGGAAGTGCCGTTTGCTGTCATCTGGAGGTTTTGAAAAGCCAAAATTTTCCTGGATGCTCCCCGCCAACCAATAGTGGCGCTCCTCTTTGATAGTAATTCCGCTATTTAGTGACAAAAGTAGTGCAAACAATCTCTGTCTCGCACCAATTTCTAAGCGCCGATGCACCAATGTGTTCATCCAAAAAATATTTGTCAATGAGTTACATGTAAAGGGAAATAGGGCGTTGTTTTAGAGAAAAATCCATATCTTTGAAACCAAGGTTGTGGATGAGAATGATAGATATCAAAATAGGAAGGAGTAGCCTTCTTTTCAAGAAATAAGCCTCTCCACAGATGAAATTCAAGTTATTTGTTGCTCAACACTAATTTCTTCACCCAAACTTTTCAAAATAAATGATGCATCTTCAATTACTTATCACATGCATAATCTTAAGAGAAGATGAAAGCTTTGGTAGATGTTTTTATTGAGAGACTGAATGGTTAACAATGATTAAAGCTATTTTCTTGCCAAGTCATTGTGGGTATTCTAAACGCCCTATTTCCCTTTAAAGAAATGATTTTTTTTCTTTCCGCACGAATTGATTAATTGTAGACACGATATCCATACTCAAGGCTGGGTACATGCAGTTCCACTACACCCGGGAAGTGCCGTTTCCCGCCATCTGGCGGTTTTAAAAAACCAACATTTTCTTGTACCAACCAATGGTGGCGCTCCGCTTAGATAATGACTGCTTTAGTTACTCACAAACATAATTCGGGAAAACAATCCACCCAAGAAAAAAAAGTCCTAGCCACCGATGCACCAATGGGTTCAACAAGAAGTATTTGTCAAGTATTCAAAAGAAAAGAAGTAAAAGAAGAGGATGTGTAATTCATTACGATTCTTGTACCACCTAAAAAAAAAAAGCATGATATGTATCACCACTTGTCCGCGAGAACTATTGGTGGCGCTCCCCTACGTTAGTCCTGCCGCTACTCACCCTCCCCCTCACCTTCTCCAAGCTTTGTCTTTTGTTTTTTTCGCCGATGATTTGCTTGTTTTGCCCAAAGAACTAGATGGTTTAATTCGCCTGAAATGCCCCTTTCGTGAAGACTGCACCCTTTTAAACGTCGTGTGACATGAAAATGACATTTGGGAATATCGGGTGCATTAAGCATTGAAAATATTAAAAATAGCCACAAATTCCATCAAAATCCGAGATTGACTAATTTACAGGGAAATTTGTGTTTCACAGCTGTTCATGCCGAATAAACATTCGCTAATTAGGCCTATGCAAATTTGTTACGTCAAGAGATTGACTCCTATGATATGTTTTATGTTAATCTTTAGTTTACATGGGCCTATAGCCTCTATTTCAAGGACATTTGAGAATTTATATGCTCAGAAGTTTTTATTTTGGAAACACGTATTTTCTTCTTCAAAAATATTGATAGGCCTATCACTTACCAATGTGAAACTCTGTGATTGAAGGACTGTAATGCATCACCCCAGACAGTTTCAATTCTCCCAACCACCTTCCTCTAGTCCCTCTCTCAGTCTGTCTTACATTCCTCCACATGTGTAATCAGAACAATGGATCCCTGTGTACGCTGTGTAATACGAGCTGCTCTGCATCTTACGAATTTGCTGGCAATCTAAGAGTACTGTAACTTAGAACCAGTTGAGAAGTTTCCTTTCAGGGAGGTAAAAATATAGCTTAGGGTGATGCAATACAGCCTTTAAGTAATTATAGGGCAAACTATAGGCTTAACAAAAGATATACTGACACTGTGCAACACTCAACGTTAACTGTTTTGTATTTTTCTCAAACTTTGAAAATTCATATCTCTAAAATGGTGAAAGATATAAACAAAATTTCAATGGATGTTCACTCGGGGTTTTACTTTGCAATTTTTTTTCTAAAAGCACGTCACATAACCTTTATCTCGCCCCCCCCCCCCCCCATTTTGAGAAAGGCATTCCTAGTGTCTTAAAACCATCGGGGTGGGGTCGCCACATAGTTGGAAAAAGAACCATCCAGTAGGAACTTTTTACCTTCGTACCCCCACCTCCCCTAAACTGGATGTGACCTTAGCTACGGCCCTGCACGCGGTGCAGGCACTACTACCGGGATATCCTTAATTTATAGGCCTACTGCTAATCTTGATTGTCTAGAAAGCACAATAGTTTGAAAGATCACGCTGACTTTAAATGTAGAGCTTACCCAAACGGGTGTCATTTTTTAAAGTCTAGTAAGCTCTTCCGCAATTTCAAAGAAGAGACAAACTTCTTGCAATAATCTGCCGCTGCTACTTCGCATTTTCATAACCGTCCTTGGGCTACTGGGGATCTTTCTCACAAAAAGAAGTCTTTTCAAACAGCAATGTTTTGAGTTAGGAACAAGTTATTGGCATGGACTTAAAAATTCACGCAGTGATTATTATCATTCTCTTTCCTCAGTTTAAGAATTCCTTCACTTGTCAGTGGACTATTCCTTTATAGCTGTTTGTGAGCTGTAGAGGTGAAGTACAATAATCATAATGCCATAGAACTATCATTCAGCTTTGCATTAACACCGTGTGGGCCTGTCGATTAGTCGATCCGGGATTCTCACGGGTACGGCTACAGAAAAGTGTAAATCTTTGGTTGAATTAATAAATGAATATCAACTCACCCTTTTTTATAGTTCCGAACGGGACGTTCATCAGAGTCCATTCACAAGTTCCAATTTCCAAACGAATATTTTTCAGAGTTAGCATCGATCAAATCATGAAACGGGTTCCACAATCATAATGACAATAATATAAAGTGTATGTTTAATTCCTGCACGAATAAACACAAGTCGGTAATATCGAATAATGTTTACAATTTAGTGCCCGTCGATAAACTTACGCAAGTGCATACTATAAACTGTCATAATAATAAGTGCGAAGTATATTCCGAATATAACACCAAATGTTCCCATCGAATCGTAGAATCATAAAATGGGTCGTGATCCTCAGGAATAACGTAGAGACGGTGCAATGAGTCACTGACAAGATATAAGACGATTGTAAGTCCCGGACTAATTAACTTAATTAACAGCGGAACTCCAACAAGATTAATATTGCCGTAGTGCTTGTTGTATCTCCAAAATCCGAGATGAGAATGATTCAATAGGTCCAACGTGGGAAAATAGCCCTTTCTTGACAGCCAGTATTTCTAACCATTTATGTGATCGATGTAGGGTCAAAAGGCTAATCACTCTTTTTCCATTAGCTCGGACATCATCGCCATATGGTCAATGTACAAATTGATAAGAAATGACAATGACTGAAATTCCAAAGTGGTAATTATAATGATGGCGCTGCTCCACAATTACGAATGAAAGCAATCCAGGAAGAATGGATAAAGTCACTACATAGCCCCCTCCTAGATCACGAAATAAATGAGTGATCGACAGAAAGAGAAAGCCACATGGAAAAGAAAACAATGATAATGATACTGACACAAGGTCACAACAATATTCTAGCGGTAACGCACAGGCCAGTGGACATGCCTGCCAGAACGTGTGATGGTGCGAGGTATGGCATTGCCGGACCGTGAAACGACGGTTGACGGGCGAGTTAATTCAGTGGACTGTGACGAATCCGTGGGTGCGGTAGGCGCGTCACTCATTTGAGGAGTTTTCGGCGGATCTTCTAAATAAGCAACTTTAAGCCGGTCAATAGAAACCGAGTCAGTGCGACCATTAATTTCGAGGGCAAATGATTTGGTCGTAGAATCATAAAATGGGTCGTGATCCTCAGGAATAACGTAGAGACGGTGCAATGAGTCACTGACAAGATATAAGACGATTGTAAGTCCCGGACTAATTAACTTAATTAACAGCGGAACTCCAACAAGATTAATATTGCCGTAGTGCTTGTTGTATCTCCAAAATCCGAGATGAGAATGATTCAATAGGTCCAACGTGGGAAAATAGCACTTTCTTGACAGTAATCCAAAGCCTATGTCATACGTATGTTGGTTCCAAATGTTGCGGTTCATATACACGACGCGTGGTACAGCAATTGTCAAAGGCTGAAAAACATCGGAAGGAACTTGCTCCCTGTTCTGCTATTTCATTTGTTTCACGTCCTCAAATGATAACGCAGAATTAACTTGACGAAAGTACCTTTTCGCTGAATAGGTTCACGGCAAGGTTACCCTTACACAAGGAACTTCCGCATTTCAATTCAATGAATGATTTGAATTGTATACACTGACCTCTTTTACGATGAGTAGCATGCACTCAATACTATGTGAACTCGTGAAGCGACTTGGTCGAGTTGAACTGGGCTTGAAGTGTAATTGTTTGACCATCCGTCTTTAGACTGCAGAAATTTGAGTTGACCGCTTAGCCCATGCATCTTCTGAAGAGCTAACGTTTTAAGTTTGTTTTCATTGTAAGTATTCGTAATCATGTTTCGTACGTTCTGCATAAAATGACCGGAGGCTAGGCCTGGGTTTATTGGTCCTTAATAATATTGGTCCTTAACAATATAGGCATATCACTCGGAAGTTGATCATACTTCGTACCTGAAAGACCTGCAAGTCTGCAAAATACACTGGAGACGTTTAGTTCTGATTGCAGTCAGTTGTGTTGAGTACTATGGTTGTTGCACCCTGGCAAACAACAGAATACATATCAAGGATTGTAGTGGCGTTGACATTTAAGTCCTAGGAACTTCGAAAATATTTTACTACTAAATACTACCACTGTTCATATTATGTAACAACCACTTAAGGAGGGCAGTTGTTGTCAAAAACTTGAGCACTGTATGTAGAAATTTGGGGGTAAGTTCCTCCCCTCCTCCTCTGTGTCGTTCCCTTTCAAACAAACTGCATGACGATATTATACAGACAGTGTACATGTTTGCAGGGACACTTTTAAGTAATTATTGGATAACAAATGCAGGATAAAAAGGATGTGAATGTTCTGGATGGCCAACACTGCCTGAGGTTTACACCTTACAATTTTCCTAAGGATAGCAACCGATGATAAACTGAATCAGTGGAACACATTGACAACTCTGTTAAACTCCAATAAGGTACAACTGCAGAATACAACGTCTCTCCAAGACATATGACTAAGACTCCGGAGGCGCAGTCGTGTTACAGTGAATCGTGCATGTATGTTTTGTAAATCAATGACTACTGGGACTGCGACTGCACCTCCACACCACACTAGAGGCACAGTGAACTTAAAATATTTTTAAGCAATAGTGTATCACAATCACATGTTGAGTCATTCTCAAAATGATCCCTCTTTGTTAGCTACCACTTGGACTGTGACTGCGCCTGTGCCTCCACTCAGATGATAGAATCAGTGGACTTAGAATGTTGTTAGCCACCACTGGGACTGCGACTGCGCCTCCACTCAGATTATGAATCAGTGGATTTAGAATGTTTTCAAGAAAATATCCGATCAGCCAACACTGCGACTGCGGCTCCACTCTGGATGCGAAGCTCATTAGACAGATGACGGTAAAAAAAGCGACTGCATGGCCACTAATGACTTCAAACTATGGGACTTAACCAAAAACCTCTCTCAAACCTTTTTCAAAAACCTTAACCTTAACCTTTCTACTGTGGGAGAACCACAGTGCAGTTCACCTCTGAGATTCTTTAGGGTGCTGTTTCACCGGGACGTTGTATTCTGCAGTTACTCCAAAAATAAGATTTCTAAAGTAGATAGCATTATAAATTGACATACGAGAGGCACTCTTAGTTTTATTTAACTCACTTGTGTAACCCGATTTTAAGTATATGTGGGGGTATAAACACAAAACATGTCTTGGAAGTTTACATAAACTTCAGAAGGGCATAATATGTAATATTTGTAACATCAGTTACTGGCATAGCCCTAAGCCCCTCCTAAGGACTCAAAATCCCCTCAATATTTGATTAGTGCGATTGTTGTATTGGGATATTTATGAACAGGTTCATGTCAGTAGACTTTGGCTGTGTTACATACCTTTTTATACTTTATATTTTGTGGTCTTGTTAAAGGTCTTATGGTTTCTCTATAAAAGAATTATGTTTAAGTCCCTGCACTATGGCATTAGTCACTCCTAGGCTACAAATCACAAAACAGTGCTTCTAGAATTATTCATCTGGAAAGGTTCTTGAAGAATTATTCTTGAAGAGTTACATTGGCTTCCTGTAAAAGTTGTATTCATTTCAAAATCATTTCGTTCATTCAAAAATTCATTAATAACAATGCTCCAGCTTATTTCCAAAGTCATATCACTGTATATCATGCTAATAATGCTTTTTCTCTCTGGTCCAAGCTTGGTACTAGGGCATTTGCCTTCAGTGGACCAAAACTTTGGAATTATTACAGCTCTCTTGTACAATCCAGAGTCCAAATTTATTCAAACAGCAACTGAAATAAATTTTCTTTCAACTGCCTGTAGGAAAGTGTTTTACAATAACTTGTCCATGTAAATATTTTGTGTTTTGTGTTGTTTTCTTAGTCCATCTGTGCATGTCTTTGCTTGTATTTGTCAAAGATAGTAGCTAGGCTATATATGAGACCATATCTTGTGGAGATCTATTTTTTCATGACTTTTCAAAACACTGCAACTATGTTAATGTCGCATTCTCTCATATTCTAGTAAAATAAAGATTTCTGTCAGAATGAAGCAGCATACCTGTATTTAATGAGGATGAAATTGTTTCTTCTCACACTTGCATGCATGACCTATCTAGGTGTTCTTCAAGTAGTTTTTTTTTTTTCAGATTTGCTTATATTGTGCAGCTCTGATTTCTAGCTGTTACCAAAAACATGCTGACAATTTGGATTTTGTGTTACTACAGATGCTGAATACAGCCCTCTTACTGCAGTCAAACTGCGATAGCCAGTTATGAAAATTAGCACAGTAATGGTTACTATCCTGTACCTTACCAAATACTGTCCTAACAAGTATCAGTCATGCTCTACATTTTCCATACTCAAGGAGGATGAATTCCCCATTCAAAGTTGGTAATTTGTCTCGATGTTTCCTTTTCCCATGTATAGTGCGTGAAATTATCAGTCTACATCCCTCTCAGTTGGCTGAAATCTACAGACCTGTCAAATACACAACTCTAAAAGATCTTCTCTTCCCTTGTGGGAATTTTCTCCTTATTGTTACTTCTGGCTTTGGTCTTAAGACTTGCCCATGTCACTTGTAGTAGCAAAGATGTACGTGTTCTCTTCCATCTATTGTTCATCGGACTGGTTCCTGATCGTGATGTTCAAACTGCAAACAGTTTCTAAATTTAGCAGTTTTTAGGCTTTTTGACTCATTGAAAATCGTGCATGCATAGTATTAAAGGGAAACCCAGTCACTAGTGTTGAGCCGATTACAGTGATATCGGAAATTGGTGATAACCGATAAGTCAATGTCAATATCGGTCCGATACCGATAACAAAGAAAAACATAAAGAATCTTTTGTAAACAGTATTACCATTACAATAATATAAGTTGAACACTACCTTGGAACCGTCAACAACTGCGAGTTTACATTTGTTTGTCTCACAAGAATGTTTTGCACATGGAGAAACCATGATTTGAAACTTTACTGCAACACAGGTGAGCTCTGTAAAGTTTTTACACTCTTGTGCGTGGAGGAATGACAAAGGCTTGTTATCGGTTGCCCGTATCGGAGAGAGCGGTCATTTTTGCCGATACTGATATCTCACCAATAACGTCATTATCGGCTGATACCGATACTACTAACCGATAATCGGCTCAACACTACCAGTCACCCCAAATTTAATTAGCATATCCGCCTATGTTAATTCATGAATGGTCCTTTTCCATTATGCGGTTAATGTCATTTTTGTTGTTGAATTGCTGAATTTTGCAGCATTATGCCTTTGCTGATGCAGCACTGATATTCAGCAAAGCCGTAAAAAATACTTAAAAAAATGAGAAGAGCATTGCAGGATTTTATGGCTTTTCAGTTTAAAGTAAGGACGACTGCTTATTCCCTTCAAGCCAAATCTGCTAGACATGTTTTTAATTGCATAGCAGTTCAACCACTTTTTGTAGCAAAATGTATTTGAAAGGTTCAGTTAATCAATGTTGGACTGTGCATTAAGTGAGGGCTAATGCAGGATTGTGGGGGGTTAACTCAAGGGATGCCCAAGGGTGCACCTGGAGAGCATCCAGTGTTACATATCCCCCCTGTGTCCAACATGAATTGACCTTGTTCATTCGTACAGTTCAGGCTTTTTGTTGACAGAGACGAAAAACAAAGGATAATTTGGGCTGGTAAATAACTTCATTTTCATCGAAAACAAACCCCGAGAAAAGGTAAAAATGATTCACAACATGTCAGCAATATTTGTGCACGACAGACAAAGTACTACTGTTGTTTTGTTTTGTGTAAAATAAGAGATGACAAAACCCTGTCGATCTACATTTTTATTTCATTCGTCTGCCAGTATTAAATTTACTCTAAAATCGATTGTCTGTATCCATAAGGTAATGAAATGTCACCTGACTGCAATAGGCCAATACGAGTTGAGGAGTCTTCCAAAGTACGAATGAAAACTGAATACCAGATAGGTTATTGGCTTCCTTAAATTGTAGGCAATTAGGCAATGCGAGTGATTAGGCATGTGTTTGAGGTGAAAACACATGTAGTGATTATTACAGTTCAATCCATCCACTGTAGAAATGTGAAAAGCACACCAACTGTATTAATATTGATGACAGCTCACCAGGTGATAAGGCACAAACATTTGACAAGAAAACTCAAATTGCTCATAAATTCATTTGTTATTTGCTGTCTACATTGTCTAAGTTTACAAAAATTGGTGTTGCACAGAACTGGCTGTATCATAGTATGAATATTGCAGCCCTATTGCATACCTTTCTGCTTTGCCTTGAAATTTGTACTTAATTTGTTTGCCAGCACTGCTGTCATTGTATTCATCATATCACTTGTATTTATATTGTCTTATCCACGCCCCTGTTACGGTAACAACACAAAGCTGGTTTTATTTAGTGTAGCATGTGCTGTAAGTTAACTTTAGAGAAACCTTTTGAACTCACAGGTTTTATTAACATGTTTGGGAGGGCTCACACAGCCACAATAAAAAAAAAAAAACAATTTTTTTTTTTACCTAAACAGCAGAGGCTGATCATCATGAATTCCAGATATAACCTCAGAACAAGGGATGGTTTCCGTAGCAACAAGACGGAATCCAAAACCGCCAACAGGTGATACTTTTGCTCACCCATCAAGCCAAGAAGCTAAGGAAGGAGGTGACATGGAGTCCATGCAGATGGTTGTGTTTGTGACTTTGATCGTTGACTTGTTAGCGTTTACTATGATTCTACCTCTGTTGCCCTCACTGCTAGACTATTACAGTCAGACCGACAAGGTAAGTGTCTTCCACAACTGAACGCAAAGTGTTTCAAGTTTATTCCCCAGAAAATTACAGAGGTCAAATTCTTCTTGCTTGTAACAATTAAATATATCATAACGTTCAATACTTCTGTTACACCTCTGTCTCAAATTATTGCATGAAATTTGGTCTACAGGGGTGGATAAAGCCTTTTGACAAAAACGATGCAAAAAATGTTTTTAACAGTTTCTAAACGTGAGGGGCATCACAACACATAAAGGCATTATATTTATGTTGTCCACATAGTACCAAGTAATAACTAAAGAAAAGCAGTAAATTTGCCCGGAAAATCGGAAATCTTTATACTGTGGCTACAATCTTGAGACATGCGTCAGACTATGAAAAACTTGGATACCTACTAAATGAATGTTTGATTAAGACTTACATGCAGTTTGCTTATCTTCTTAACAAATTTCTGTTTTAAGATATCCTTACTGTGTGCACTGACACTCTCAGAGTGCCCAAAATTTGATAAAATTTCATGCTAGAACAGTTGAAATTCACTGCACAGTACAGTGCAACACAAGACAAACTTTTACTTGCACTAAGTTTTGCAATAGCAGTAGTTTGCCGTCAGTCCCAGTGATTACTTTGAGCCTTCATCGTTGATTCCCCATCACATCTATCATGGCCAATTCTGTATGATATCTGATTGTAAAATTGGTAAATATCTAACAAAATGATATAATACTACTACTAATAATAATAAACTAAGACCTTTTAATGATTGAAATCCACCAAAGTGTTTGTAGCTCTTTACAAAAATACAAAAGCATGCAAAACAGTAGAAAGATAGAAAGCAAATCATTTTAATACATGCTGTTGAACAAACCTAAGCAGGGATTCCACCAGAAAGTCAGATCAAGGGAGGGAGGGGGGGAGGGGAACTTATTATTGCCAAAACATGATTCCACGTTGATGCTTCCCTTGGCAAAAGTTACAAGTGGTTTCATAGTATTAAAAGTTTGCTTCAAGGTCTGTATAACTATAAGGCCTGCAATTTGAAGGGTTTTAAAGGCCATTTATTTAAGTTGAAACTTTGCTGCAAAGTACCCTCTTCCTAAGTAGCAATTAAACCAAGATAATCGAGCATTTATATTTTTCAGAAATTCTCAGTGACTTTTTGTTACATGAGTGAAATGTTTCATCAGCTTTGAGAAAAATAGCTCCTGTTCATTGTTGTCTGACTTGTCTCCATATATTGATCCCCAAGTTACGCTGCAGCATGAGGATACCTTGATTTGCCACAAGTGTTTGAAATCTGTTTTCAATACAAAGCTTCAGGGATGTAGCTACGGTGGGCGGCGCTGGGTGGCCATACCCAGCGCTAGATATTTCTGCACAGCACTCCAGGCAAACACACATCTCCCTGCCCACCACAAATCTGCCAATTGAGACCTAATTCCAAATTTATTCTCTAAGTAAAATGAGGGAAAAATGAAAATTTAATGGCTGAAAAATGGGGTAGATGCCATGGGGTGGGTTGAGGTGCTTTCCCCAGATCAGACTTTTAACTGGCACTCAAATTTGGCTAGCTACATCCCTGCAAACCCTCCAGATGTTTTTTACAGACATTGACCAAGGTTGTATCAGGCAAATGAATGAAAAGAAAGTGGTCGCTTTTGGAAGCAGAAAAATTCATGTGATGTAGAAGTACTTGGATATCTAGATCGGTTGGGACGATCAGAGACAACCTTTGAGGAAGAAATATTATTCTACCACCTTGCAGTTAGGCACAATATCTTCTTGTTTCACCATTGACTCTATCAAACCTATCACTCTATAGACAATCACCTAATTTACGGAACTGTTTGTCAGGAAGTAGATCTCATTTCTGAGAACTGGCAAAGGAAGATTCCAAGACACCCATTGTTGGATTGATTGATGTGATCCACATGTGTGAAGCCAGCGACCAGAAAATGAATGCATATATTTCTATATCCAGGTAGACCTTTTCAAACCCTTATTGATTCCTCCCATCGCATTTGATTGATTCACCTTGCGGCAGACATGGTGTGACACAGTCACTGTACAATGTACATGAAAGCAGTGACCACAGATATGAGCACATAAATTTACTCCCATAAATTTGGAGGAATTGATTTACAAGCCCCATTATGGATTGCTCCTTCACTTATGCTATCAGGGAAGCAAATAGCATGGTCGTTTCAAGTGTCAAAAAGTGGTTGTATACTGTACTTCATGTAAGTGACTCTCAAACTCAAGTTAAAAGACATCACAAAGGGAAATGAATAGACCAACGACAATCTTGGACAAAATTGTTGGGACTCTTCGTCATACGTCGCAAATATAATGCTGAATTTTAGGTGAGAGGATAACATGAAACCCCGCGCCCCTTTCCAATGTTGCGCTATAGAAGTGAATGTACCCTTTGAACAGCAATCCTATAGCCAACGTTGAACGGTGGCGCGGGGTGTCCCAAGGTATTTTGTCCAAGATTGTAGCTCCTACTGAATAGGATTAGCAGGTGTCCATTCAAGTCAGTTTAAATTTGGTTTACATGATGTATGTACCCAAATGTGTCTAAAAACAGTTTTTTCATTTGTTTGAAGACCTGTGCAGTACACTATGTACCAAAAGTGAGTTTACTGGAGTTAGTGTACTGTACATAGCACTGCCATTTTGAAAATTCACATAAGACCAGAGGATAAGTAAAATCATGTTCCCACGAAGCTTTATACTCGGTGATGTAAATGTAAGTGACAAAGAATCCTTGATCGTTGGGAGTTTCCTGGCAGCTTGTCAAAAATCAATTATTTCAATACAAGAATTGCTAAATTTCACGCTTGCAGCATGAACAGTTTTGGTCTCGAAACGCAAGTGCAAATAATTAGCGGTAGTTCAACCATTGGGAATCCTTGATGTGGCTTAATGTGAAACATGCTGTATTGCCTTCAGAGGTCTCAACTCAAGTACAGTATTTCTCTCCATGAATGCTGGTTTTTTTTTTTAATCTTGTGAAGGTTGTACAGTGCTGTACACTCGTTTTTTTTTTTAACTTAAATGTTTTTTTAGTCATTAGTGCTGTTTTGTGCTTTTCTATCGTACACACGGCAGAATGATATTGGTCACAGCAGTCTCCACTAGTAGGAGTATGGGCCTCACAAACAGTTACGACAGAAAAGGACAAAACACTTCCATATTTGCACGAAAATGGCCATCACTGCTCTTGCCATTCCCATGCATGAAATTTTAGATGACAACTGTGCTGGTAGGTATTACACACTTTCACCAGGTACATGAAGCACTGGATAATTCATTTGAGCACATTTCCTTGTTATATATTGCATTGTGATGAGGTAGTGTCGGAGCTTACATACAGTAAGGATGAGGGAGGGCCCCCCCGACAAATTCAGATGGTTTGTATGCTTCCTTTTGTCAGGTTTTTCACATAATTATAACCGCTTTTAACTTTATCTAGTGCAGTTTCCTAAGTTAACAGTATTTGCCAATGAAGTGCTCCTACTGTTGAATATATGCATAATTCATTATTCTTGTATTATCTCATCAACCCCATCTGACATGTGCATTTTTCATGGTTGAATTTTTTTTTCACATTAAGTGAGAAATTTGCAGACATGAGATCTCTCTTTTGGGACTGGGTTCATGCAGCTTAGAACACTGATCTGGGAAGCCATTTCTGTCCATCTGGGGTGTTTTGGGGGAAACAGCTAGCCCTGGCACTGTGATAAGGTAGCACACTCTCCCTACAAAAACATTAAAAATAAAATTTTACAAATTGCACTTTAATGCCAAGTCTGAAATTTAACAATATTGCAGGATCTTACTGTGAATCCTGGATGCTTTATGTAATTTAACATTAAATCCTTTCAAAATGTTCAACTGTGCATATATATTGCTGGAAGACTTCAGTGAATTAAATTTGATCTTTGATAAAAAAAAGAAATTCTTGAGTTCATTTGAGAAAATTATCGAGTAAAATATCACTACCCCCAAGAGATTTGGCTATGAATTCATTGCCATCCTCTCTTGAACTTTGTTAATTCATATCAGTTTAATGAGTATCTTAAAAAATGTCACATTGTCAGTCAATTTGTACCTTGGTAGTCTCTGGAGGGAAATATTTTTTTCTGAACATAAGACAGGCAGTGATGCCTGGATTTGCCTTCTTGTCAACCTTGTCTTTGATAAACAGCACTCCAGGGATGATGTTAAAAAATAAAAATAAAAAAATAAAAAAAACAGGAAAAAAAACAAGTGAGCTGGCATAAAATTGCAAAGTTCATATTGCTGTTTGGGGTATCACTATGGTAATGTGAGATTTAATTAATGATGAATCTGTTCACACAAAAATGGGCAAATATCCTCTGTTATTCGCATGAATCTAACCTTTAACCCAAATTTAACCCAAATATGATTGTTGATTGGCTAAAATCTCACTTGTGCCACTATTTGTATCTGTTCTGTTAGACACTACATTTTTGGTTCCTTGTGTCATCAAAGGAACCATAGATGCTGTCACGTTGGCATGTGTGGGTGTGTGTGTGCATCTGTGACACCTGGTTTGGTACTCTTTAACTCAACAGGGGAAAGTCCAATGAAAGTCAAAATTGGTATGTAGGTTTGCCATATTGAGAAGGTGTACCCTATTGTTGTTGGTGGAGGTCAAAGGTCATCTGGGACACTGGAAGCAAAACCCTCTGTTTCTGTGACACTTGCTGGGGTACACTCTAACTCAATAGGGTAAAGTCCATGAAAGTCAAACTTGATATGTAGGTTCACCATATTGAGAAGGTGTGCCCTATTGTTGTTGGTGGAGGTCAAAGGTCAGCTGGGGGAACTGGGGGAAAAAGCCTGAAGACCTTTCTAACACGATATTTCAAGTTGTAAAATTTAGACACAGTTTATACTTGGTACATGGATGCATTATGGAAGTGGTACCTTCAGGACGTTCAAGATTTTGGAGTCCAAGGTTCAAATGGGCCATTTAATATATCTTGCAAAATGTCTCTTCCCCTACAGATTTGAATTTGTATCATGTTCCTAAAGTACTATGTTAGTGGTTCCTTCTGGTTGTTCAAATAGTTGGTCCCATATGGCCCATATGGACTATTTAATGAAATAATGCAAAATGTTTCTTTTCTGCATGTATTGTGTTTTACAGTGTGGAAGGATTGTCAAATTAGTATTGTGGTAGTGAAACCTTTCCCAGTGTTTAACATGGGTGGGTCCAACTTCAGCTTAGGCCACATGGGCCATAAATTATTACATCGTGCAAAGCGATTAGTTTTATATGTTATAGCGTTGAGGGTTTTTCAGATTACTATTTGAGTACATTTGGCTGATCAGCATTCTTATGTACGAAACGGAGCCCACACTTTTTTGGGATGTGATGAATTGTGGATTAACCTTTGTTTAGACTAAATGATTGCAGTTAATTTACAGTAATCTTCATTCAAGGAACCATAGAGCCCTTGGGCTGTTGTGTTTGCCCTTGAGAACCCTGAACTATACACATCATTTTGTTTGTGACATGATGTGTGCACCATGGCAATCTTTAAAGGAATAGTTTTCTTATGTTTGCACTTCCAAGTGTCACTTTGTTTGATGGCTGAAGTTACAATGTCGATCTTGATTTTCAGTTTAGTCTAAGTTGAAGTACATTTCCCAACTGAATGTTCATTATTCTTCATTGCTTGCAGAAATTTTATAGTCTACATTTTTGTCTCCTTTTTTGTTGAGGAAATAAATGTAAATTGTTCACTGTAAATAAGCCACCCTGTTAATTCAACCTGGGGTTTAGTTCTCAAAATTATGTTTGCTACTGCCATATATATATCTGATCTAAAAGTAACAGTAGGCACACCATATTAGTGTCATGGCTGTGTAGGCTTCTCTGCAGAAAACAAGTTTTACTTTAGATCAGGTTTTCAGTAATAAATGTTTCCTTTTGACAGTTTATTGATATACTGTATTTAGAATTATGATCTTCCTTTCTTTTGAAATGTGATATATAGTGTGTTCCATTGTTGTTTCTTGTTTATCTGTTTTTCTGAAATCTTTGTTGTACATTAATTTTGTCATTTTCTTTAAGAATAGGTAGTAATTTGTCTAGCATTAAAGGTTGGGATACAAGCTGCATGTGGGTACCCCTCTAGCCATTCACATTGTGTGCTGTCTTTTGCTATTTAAACTTTGGTTGAATCTTAGGCCAAACTGTATGTGATAGAGCTGCAATGTAACCAAGTTGCAGTACATATGGTATTGCTCTGCCAAGTATGGCGGTAACATCCTCATAACAGATCATTTGCGTCGCTCCAAACTACCTGTCTCCATAATTCTAATGCACCCCTTCTCCACTGTTCAAAGTTCAAACATGCAGTATTTGTAACAGGAACTCATTCTCTGTAAGCTGACAGTAATGATTATTGTCATCAAAATTGTCCTAGTTTAGGCACTTTCCTCCACTGAATGTCAAGAATGCTTAAAGTTCCAGTTGTTTTTTGTCTCCAGACAGGCTTATTTGTTCAAATGCAGTCGACCGTCGATAGTTTTCGAGACCTCCTTGGAATTCCAGATACAGAGAAGAACAATTCGGTACTCTTTGGAGGTAAGTTTCAAAATTGGCAACTGAAATCAATGAATTACTTGAAATCAAACAGATCAATAGGTATGAAAAAATGAGCTTATACTGTAATAATGTTTTTGTAGTAACTATAACACTTTCTACCGAATTTGACTTTCAGTGGAAAAATTGTGACAAACTTTCAACTCATATTCCAGCTTTAAGACTTACCACTGAATATGTCTCTTTGGAGGATCCTTATTATACTTCAGCTGAGATGAAAATTTGACCAGTCTACCTATCAAACTACAAAGTATGTCAGTTTAAAACCAAGTCATAATTCAACCTTGATTTTGATTTGGTCTTTATCTCTTCTACTGTAGTCTTGTGCCACCCAACCCACAAATTGATAGGAATTCAACCTATTTGGAAACTGCATACCCATTTACTAAAGTCAGACCAATTTTGTCAATCCATTTATCAGGTTGTAGAGCCTTCTTTCATTCAGTCTTCAATTCTTCAGAACCTGTTTTCCCCTCCAACAGGTGTCATCGGGTCCTTGTTTTCCTTTCTTCAATTTGTGGCAAGTCCCCTCATCGGATCAGCGTCGGATAAATATGGAAGACGTCCTCTGATGATAATAACTACGGTAACTGCTGCAGTGTAGTCATTACCACATTTTTTTTTTTTTGTGTCACATACCCAGATGTCCAAGTGAGTGAAGTAATTTGTCTCTGGCTTTTTGACTGATGTAGGTTGCTGAATGTCAGCCGGAACACTTGCAAACATCCTTTGGAACAGGCTTGTGAATAGTGTTGCTATTTTACCAGATTTTTCCATAGACACAAATAGACTAAAGTGTCATATACAAAGAAAGTATTTTTAAGGGATTCTTACCTTTTATGATTTCTCTGCTCAATGAAGAAAAGTCATGCAGTAATTTTCGCAAGGCAACGAAATGCCACCCTGCATATCGGCTTGCATATTACAGGCATAAGCTATTTTCCAATTGGTATTGACATAGGATAGGAGGGGGTGGAACCATTGGGAAACATTTGATAAGATTGTTTCCTTCTTAACTTGAAAAATAGTGATCATGAGGAGAAAATTTGGGCAGACTGTGCAAAACCAGTAATTTATTTTACCATTGCATTACTGCCAAGAGTGGCATCATTAGTGCAGCGTAGGTTCAGCAAACAGAGCGAAACAGCAGGCATTTCCAGTGACAAGAGAGAGGACTCAGTGGAATAAAAGATCGCCCATCCTCTCTTGCAAATTAGGGAAGGTAAAAACTAAAGAAGAATACTGCAATTGATCTCATACTTGTCATGTGGGAAATTCATGTTTGCTATGACATAGCCATGTGGCAAGGAATGACGTGGCTCTATCGCTTTCTAGTTTTATTTAAATCTCACTGTTGAGGCACTGGGGTGAAGGGACTCTGGGTTAGGAGGAAGAGAGGAGAGATGGAACAAAAGACTGTTATGTTTAAGTGGTGACAGTCGATTCGAGTTTGCCAGGGGAAACTGTATGGTAGGTCATGTACAGGAATGGTCACTAATAATGAATTTATGACACAAAAGGATATAGAATGACATTAACTACGCTCTGATGTATTTCATATCAACCAATCAGGGATGTCACTTCAAGGAGTGGTCGGGTTGACCCCCCTGGCCCCTACAACCATGGGTGACCAAAAGAAGCAAACCAGAAATTATTCTCATTTGGTGTTATAAACTTTTCTTGCTGTTAGATTGGCCTTGGTAGATCTCTGTGCAGTGGTCCTCTGATGTTTTGTGGCAATCACTTGCTCTATTTAATCCCTAGGCCCATAAAATTTAATGACTCTTTGATATGTTCCGATACAGTTTGTTAAAAGTCATAATTCCAGTGAAGAGTCTCAAACCAAAACAAATGTGGTCTTAGAACTGTGTTCTCAGTTTGCCTGACAGGTCTCATCACAACCATGTCAGTTCAGTTGTATTTTTCAACAGCCTTGTCTTTGTAAGCAACCCAGTAAAGAGAACATGTGGGAAGATCTCCATAACTGCCATGTAGGGGGTATGTCGCCCACTAACCTTCCAGTAAATGTAATGGCCCTAAAAGAAAAATTGATAGTGATATTGTTTGTGACAATTCTAATATCTGCCAAAACTTGTGAACCCTTTTTTACGAGGCAGTGTACCCATTTATGATATTATGATGAAAGGCAGCATTAAAAGGATACTAGGTGTGCCGCCCTCCTGGAATTGTTAACAAAACATTTCCGGAGGTTGTAATGTACCCATCAGAGTTTTCATGCACATATTTTTATCACAAAAAGTTGTGCACTTACCTTCATCAGAGTTTTTCACTGGAGTACAGCATTTTGTAAGAACAGTTAGGACTGGTGAAGTTGAGCATGTTCAAAAAGATAAGTGTTCACATGCCACAGGTTTGGTTTTGTAGCCTACAGTATCACTCTTGTTTAACTTGTGTGTTATTTTACTCAGAGTTGTTTCTAAGGGTGTGTCTGCTCTGTGTGATTGGGTTGAATGTGTTTAATTGATTTGTTATGGTTATCAGACAAGAACTCAATGTACACCGTTATAACTGAGTGACTGTTTTTTTTTTTCAATGATGCCTCAGATTGGGATTGCCCTGTCCTATGCTGTCTGGGCTGTTTCATACAACTTTTCATTGTTCGTCCTGGCGAGGGTCATAGGCGGGATCAGCAAAGGGAACGTCAGTTTGAGCACGACGATCATCACAGATGTGTCATCAACAAAGACAAGGGGAAGAGGAATGGTGAGCTAACAGTAAACATCTAGCAACTAAAGTGGTACTCTTAAATATTGTTAGCAACAATTTTAATACTCCTTTAACTCCCAGTTAAGTTCTCTGACTGACATTCCCAACTTTCGGAGTCAAGGTATGTATCCTTTTCATACATTGAGATAGAAATTCACATGAGATGTAAGGAGGACATGTCCCAAGGTTTTTCCTGTGTAAACGTTTGACCATTCCTGGGACTTAGGCTTAGGGCATTTCCATAGAAGGCCTAGTGAGATTATCGTGTTGCCCACAAATAAGTAATTTTTAATATGGATACCTTTTGTTACCATTTTTGTTTCCTTGCCAAAGGCAGGCAAGGAATCTATGCGATGGTGATGGCGTGTGTGTATGTGTGTGTGTATGTAACACCCTGGCTTGTAAACATGATATCTCAAGAAGGGAAAGGTGCCCGAACACCTAATGTTTGTATGTTGGTTGTCCATTGTGAGTAGACAATCCCTATTGTTTTTCATTTAGGTGAAAGGTCATTTGAGGTCACTAGAGCATGAAATATGAAAACCTATTAAGGGATATATCTCAGCAGTGGAATGTACTTTGAATTTCAACCTCTCATCACTGGTAGCACTTGATGAGTAGATGATGTCTGGCATTTTGTATGGGGGTCAAAGGTCATGTGAGGTTGATAGAGGACATAGTTTGAAAACCTTGTAAACACGATATATCACAAAGGGGAAGCTGCTTGAACTTCAAAGTAGGTGTGATGATAGTCCATTGTAAGTAGATGATCCCTATTGTTTTTCATGGGGTCAAAGTTCATTTGAGGTCACCGAAGCTTAAAGTAAGAAAACCAGAAAAAGCGACACATCTCAGAAATGGAATGTTGCTTTAACTTCAAAGTGCTATCGTTGGTCTATGTCTGCCATTTTATATGGAGGTCAAAGGTCATGTGAGGTCAGTGGGAGACATAGTTTTAAAACACTGTAAACACAGTATCTCAAGGAGGGAAAGGTGTTAGAACTTCAAAGGTGTTGCGTTGTTAGTCCACTGTATGTAGATGACATCTTGAGACGTATCACACCTGAGACCAGACAAGATTAGGTTACGGTCAGAGACATAAAGAAAGTTAGTAGGGGATGCATGTCTCAAGACTTTTCAAAATGCATGATATCATGTTATGGATTTTGTGTAAACTCTGCCCATGTTATGAATATATAAAAATTCAGGAGTTGTTGAACTGTAGCACTAGCTTCTCATCATCTGACACTGTTTGCCCTTTTGTTTGAACTGTATAGAGACTAGTGCTCTTTGCACATGTGTGTGATATTTACATGACTTGCAGGAGGGTTATCTGTGAATAAGTGGATATCCATAAGTGCACATTGCATCCATGATTGGTTGAATTCGAAACAGTGTTTACATGTGTTTAACATCAAAGAGGTAAATTGTCAGATGGACATTTTGTATGGGAGCTCAGTACCTAGTGATTGACTTTAATTTGTCAGTGGGGAACAAAGGAAGTGAATGTCTCACAGTTTGGTAGTTTCATTCGACATTGCACACTACATGGACCTGACAAAATGGCATGAAATAGGTATTTCAGTGCAAGCATGCTGCTTTAATGAAGATTAAAACATCGTGCAAGGAATACATTTGTTTTTGTTCCCTTTTAAGAAAATTTCCTCCTTTGTTGCCTCATTATAGTTTCACACTTTTTTTTTTCTGATTCCTTTACTTTTTTGACAATGTGGTCACTGACGGTAGCATGTTCCTACACCTCTCCTGACTTCATACACCACTCACAGCAGACGCCTTCATTTTTAGCCATTAGTTTGCCCTGCACTGTAATAATTGTCATGTATTTTCCTCTTGTATCTGAATTAATAACACTCAATGGTATTACAATCCGAACATCTCAGTCAAGTGAAGTTTGTTCAAAAAGAATCGATGGCATGGAAGCAAGGTTGGTATGGAAATTTGATGCCACCATCACGGCAGTTTGGAAAAAAAAGGCTGGTAGTGGATTGTTATGTATTGACTATAAGGATTGTACTGAACATGCTGCTGCATATGAATTAAACAGGCTGATGCATCAACTGGGCTTCACCTGATCGCTCAGTGGAAGAAACTGCTGTGTACTGCACCATTTTATCGAGTCGTTCCTGTGGTGCAGTCAACTGTGCAAATTCCATGCTTGAACGCTGTACAGGACGGTGAAAGTTTAACGGTGCCTGCATATGTGTGAATATGTAAACCTAATCAAGTTGTCTTCTGTCACATACTGCAGAGAACTTTCAAGCATGTTTGGTTAGTTATAGCTCACTTGTTTATGGGAGAGCTGTGTAAAATGCACCACAGCAGTAAATGCAAGTCAATTTAAATTGTAAATAGCGCAGTGGGGCCTTTGATATCAGATAAATTAGTATAAAGATATCATCTCTAAAATGATGAAATACGTGGGTCAATTTGTTTGTCGTTGGACAACATAATTATCACATGCTTTCTAGGCTATGGTAATCGTATCAGTTTAACATCAGTAATTGGTACTGATATTGATCGTAATTTGCAGTTATCGCACAGTGTGTTGAAATTCCTGCCAGTCCGCAGTGAGGTCCAAATTTTCGGTGGTCGCCTTAGGAAAAGATTCCTGACATCCAAATTGGTGCCGACTGCAACCCAAGACAAGACACAGGAAGTTGCACTTCCTAAGCCATTATGTGGTTTGCTCAATAATCTTGATTTTTACTGTGCAATAGTTTACGTAATCGTTGTGTCACCATATCTCAAAATTCTTATAAGTCTTAGACGATAAAAACAGTAAATAGCAATGCTTCATTCTCAAGGAGTGTCTTCGCTATTGTATTCACAAAGCATTAAAGAAAAACTTATCAAAATATTTGTTCTTATTTCTTTTGTTTCTAGGCTCTTATTGGGATGGCCTTCTCCGTCGGCTTCATCATCGGCCCCATGATTGGTGCTTACTTTGCCAGAGGGAGTGCCTTCCAGTCGGATGCTCTAATCAACAAGCCAGCTATACTGGCGCTGACCCTGGCCCTCGCAGACATTCTTATAGTCGTCGTCTTTCTGAAAGAGTCCCTGCCATCTTATAAAAGAGTAAGCTCTTTACGTGACAAAGTTTATCTTTCAATTTAACAAAACATTTTGAAAGGAGATGAAACATAGCAGTTTAATTCACAGCTGAAAAATCTAGTTTACGCTGACATTCCTCTAAGTCTAAGGTACCACTTAACTATCAAAGAGCAGCCTCGGTTACTTCATTGTGGTAACAGATAATGGTTGTATCTAAAATACAGATAATGTCTACATTCAACACGTATGAAAGTTGCAAAAATACTTTGCTTTCTCCATGCAACTGAGAAAAAACCATCGTCTGTCATTCAGCTGAAACAGCCAGTGTAGCCATTTATGACTGTTATTCAACTTAACAGCTTTCTGCTCTTAACAGCTTTCTGCTCATGTAAAGGAAAGACAATTCTCTGTCACTCAATTGAAACAGTTAATTGGCCATGTCTGACTGTCATTTGACTTAACCGCTTTCTGCTCATATAAAGGGAGCACAATGGACTGTCACTCAATTGAAACAGCTAATTGGCCATGTATGACTGTCATTCGACTTAACAGCTTAATAATGGAAATATACATTTACAAAACACCAAACTCCAGAAAGGGTTATCTGCTCAAGGTGCTGAGGAACAAAAGTGAAACAAAGGACAGATATATATACATATATCCAAATGAAATGTTTGTACAGTCATATACCTATGTGTGCAAAATGCACACACACAAATATAGACACAAACACGCACATACATTATGCATTCACATTAGTCATATATGAAAGACATGTATAATACATGCACATATATACATACATTAACAAACATATGCAAACGCAGATCGACATATACTTATATACACGTAGGTACAAAACATACGGAGATAACAAGGTTTCTTTTATCAAAACATAACTTTAAGAGGGAAGTCTTTAATTGTTGTTTGAAAGAATTGTAGTTACCACTTTCATGTGTTGAGGTAAAGAGTTCCAAAGTCCTGGGGCAGATGCCGAAGAGGATGAGTCACCGTAGTGAGTTCTTGTCGGAGGTTGGTTGAGATTAAAGGATGATCATGAATGCAAACTTCTGGATTGATTTGAAAGATCTATAAGCTGGTGCTAAACTGCTCATGTACAGCTTACTGCTCATGTACAGTATAGGAAAGACGATTGACTGCCATGCAACTGAAGGAGCCAACAGCCGATGTAACAGAGGACCGTTGACTGTCATCCAACTTAACAGCCTAATATTGCTTATGATGATGCATTAGTGTGAAGGTGCTATCAGTTGTTGTTGACTATTTCAAAGTCATTTTAAACTGCTAAAAGGGGAAGTTTATATTCCACTAGCAGTGAAGGCTGATGTTATTTCTTCATTATCTCCTGATTGGACAAACACATTGAAAAGTCTGACAGCAAATACTACTGCTACATATTTTCATTGAATAAAATGGTTGTTCTATTTTAATTCCATGGTAAAGCTTAAGTTTAGGTTACCATGAAAGCCCACCAAAGTACCAGAACATTGATTAAAAATTATTTTTAAGATCTCCCTTCACTTAACATTGCATTAAAAGGAGAAAAACAACTTTAAAGTGATGTTTAGACAAATGGAGTCTGACATATTAATTTTCACTAGTGCATTGTTCAACCCAAGCACAATTGTTCTAGAAGCGAAGGAATGAAAACATGCAATTTGGACTCCTAACTATATTAAGGCAATTTTGAAAACATGATATGCAAATTTGAATGGCTTCACATGCCCAATAAAATGATATTTTATTTCTCCAGATAAGAAGCTTTTATCAGAATGATCTGAAGAAGGAAACCAAGTTGCCTAGTATTTTTTATTAATACTACTTATTGGAGTTGTATTGATTTTAATACCACATTCGAAGTAGTTGCTTAAGACTACAAAGCTTGGGCATGTTTTCTTGAGCCTCAAACATCACGATAAACAAGAATTAGAGTTTATAGTAATTCTTGAATTTTTTTTTCCCAGAGCAGACAATGTGCTTGTCATCAACAAAATGAAACAAAATCTTTTGGAACAAAAGAAAAATGTCCGAGCCCTAGGTCTTTATCAGTCGAACCACTTTCAGAGAATAGAGGCAGATTTTCATTATCAACTCTCAAACAGAAAGAAGCATGTAGACAGTTGAATGTATTATTTACTAAACTTTTATGTGAAACTGGTTATATAACTGACACCGGTATAACCAATTCCTATTCGGTTTGATTATTTCATTGAAGAAAAATTTTAAATATAAAAAAAAATTGGTAATAAGTAAAGATCAAATGTAATCATCAAACTCTGAAAGTAATCGTAAAATGAAAAGTTGCAGTGAAAAATTTGTGGAATATCAGTTGAAATCGAAGAGAAATAAAAATTCCGTTGTTAGAGTAGTATCTTCTGTACAATGGAAATTTTATGTCCATTTGTGAAATAATAAAATCCTCTGTGAATTAAAAGAATAAGCCAGGCAATATTAAGAATATTCTCATAAAGTCATTAACAATGTGAAACCACATGTCAACAACTTTCAATCTGCTCCCAGCCTTCGTGTATAGATGCAGATCATTTCAAAGCACCAAGATTTTTTAACAGGCTGACCAAGCCTATTACGTAACAGAAATAAGGGACAACAAAACTATTGTGCAACTTGTACGTACGTCATCATGCTGTGATTATGAATTATTCATGAAGCCGTCTTGGGCTTCATTTGTCGTAAAGTGTGTTACTATTTCAATACCTTTGTGGACCAAGGGGGAGTTACTTTCATAGGAAAATGCCTTGAATGGTCAGTATTGAATTTTCTGCATTTGGGACAGGAGGTAGGGTGTGGAATATTCTTTTAGGGGTTTATTTATAAACACTTTTTGCAGTGTAAAAAAAAAAAATGCTTATGATATCCAAAACTAGTCTGAGCAAATGTTTCCAAACTCGAGTTTTGAAGAGTATCACAGTTGCAACATATAGGAATACCACTGAAATTCCATTCAGTCATGTTCAAGGAACTTTCAAAATTTACTGAGTAATAAATGAATGTCTTCAATTTAATCTCTCACCAAAAAAATGGAACATACTCTAAAATTTAATTTCAGACATTGAGAACACTGCAGGCAGCTTATTGAATGGTCAACATGCTGAAGAGAAAAGTAATTTTATTAGGAGGGTAACAGTATTTTTGCATTTGTGAAGAAGTGAAATCTTCTGTTAATCAAAGGATATTTAAGAACTACTCTGGGTGAGTGGCTTAGGACAAAAATAAAAAAGAAATAGCAGCTCAAAGGATGCCCTTGATAATCTTTGTCTGCTATACGAAAATAAATAGTCACTGCAATTGAAAATGTTGCTTAAGTTAACCTTTAAGTTAAAGTTTTCTGAACAAAGGGCCCAAAGTCAAGTTTATGAAAGTGTCACATTGCTTTGAAGTAAATCAAGTTTTAACTAGGAAGACTTGAAGGTTTGAATGAAGTAGATTGATTTGTTACCAAGACAACTTTTCTTTCAATTAATTGACTCGAAGACAACTTTGTTGTGGACAAAATCCAGTTTTGACCAAGATAGCTCAGTTTGAATTAGACCAATTTGTAACTTAGACAACTTGGTTTGAATTACCCATAAATTGACGTTTTACGGAGATAACTTGTCGTCATCTAAATTGATGTGTAACTTGAGGAACCTTGGTTTGAAGTAGTCCTGAATGTGATAACATTTTGAGTGTCATAAACCTTGGCATGAAATCTGTTATTATAATTAAAGAAAAATTTAAATGAATTTCTAAATTTCAAGGAATAACACTAACAACTTCCAGCAATGACCATGCTGAACTGAAACTGATTTGTAAGCATAGATATAGCTAAAAGAGACAGTGACAAGGTTTCCAATGTTAATTCAAAAGATGCCTTTTTTTCAGCAGAGGGACCATCACATCAAGTTCTTGGTAACTTACTTTTATCCTCAGTAAAAAGTGCTCAGTTTCATCCCTCTGTGGAGAAAATACCATGACTGATTTTGTCTCAACTCTTCGCAGCTGCTTGGAAGACTAAAAAGATTGAAGAAAATTTGTGAACATCAATACGGACAAAACGAAAATACAATTTTACGGACTGAAAAATTAACAAGCATTCCAGGAGTGACAGTAGCCTTTATTTAAAGTGACAACTAAACTTTTGAACTTTGAGCTATTCCCGACTTGTTCAGCAAATTGCACTCTTTTCAGGTCATGATAAGACATTGTACTATGAAAATTCTGCAATCACTGCAATCTTTCTTACAACGTTTTGACAATGTTCTGACAATCACTGACAATGTTCTCTAAAATATTTTTAACAGACTTGAAAAGGAAACACAAATAGATACAAACAGGATGCTAAAAAATGTAAAAGTTTCAAAGTTGCAAGAAGGACAAGGCAGTTAGAAACCAAGAAGTAGGCAGGGGAATCTTGTAAGCTGAGGGATATTTGTATCCACAGTGCTTGAGAAATTTATTGGTATTGTTGAATTCATGATTGATGTCTTCAGCAACTTGTGATAATGTTTTAATGGCCTGTTCCTTTGCCATGGAGAACAGTGTTGTGGAAAGAGGTATAATGCAGAGTAAATATTTCATGAGTTGGTTCAATTGCTAAAGACCATGGTATCCGTTGTAGACACCCTCTTAAGCAGTATTTTCAAGTCATTTTCTCTTCTAACCTCTGCTATGTCTTCCTCCTGCTATTCTGGTCTGGTGTTGATTAACGCCAAAAAGAATACATACAGTGAATGACTTTCAAGAGTTCACTTAATGTGAGGAAGACAGTCAAAGCTACTTCCCATCTCATCAACACTATGGGCTCATGCCACCAATTTTGCATCAATTTATTGTTTTTAAGTTAAAAATGAATCAGTCACTCCTCTGGTGTTTTATGTCTGCATTCCAGAGATAATGCCACATTTTGTTTTTCTGTTGTATTTTCACCAGATACCCTCATTTGGAAACAGTCTTAAGAGCGCTCAAGATTTGATCAATCCGTTTGCCCTTTTCAGTTTCACCGCTGTACAGAATGCTACTGCCACAGGTACAATGACTCTGTTCCATGGTTTGAGATGCTTTGAGGCCAGAGGAGGCTATTTGGTGTGGTCCTTTTTATGAGTATCCCTTGATTACAACTTATATTTGTAAGGAAGTCCAGGGATCTCTTCAGAGCATGATATACTGGGATCCCAAATTTGTTTTGAAAAAGAGGTCCCTATATACTTACCCCATATTTTGAACACTTTTGTTACAATTGCCAATCAATGTTGTGTTTGGTTAGACATTTCCATTAAGTGAGTATCATAGAAAATCAATCAAGTTCTAGGTGCAAATGGTTTGTGTACATGTGTGTTGGCAGTGATTATTGGCGATAGTGTCATGAAAAATTTTGACTTAGTCATCACAAAGGTTGCAGCTAGTTTTGCTCAGTTACTCTGAAGTGTGAAATGAATGTAATTCCTCTGCAAACATGAACCAGTCCTTAAGAAACCACCACTGGCTGCAGAGTGCAAATGGAAAATATTTGCGTTAGAATGAATACAACTGAATAATGTAACAAGAGGATGAGCAAGTAATCAGAAAGTGTAGTCTTCAACAATATTCATTCATGTATATATTAATTCATGTCGCAATTGTTTTGCTTTGACCCAATTGATGGGAAATGCTTCACTCCTCGTGCCACGAGTCGACCAGAGCAGGAGTGAGTCCCACAGAGGACCAGAGCACCGACGAGATTGGTACCCCCCATACATCTGTATAATTCAAGATACTGAAGATGCTTTTTCTGTGATGACCATTTGATTTGCTTCTAAGTTTGCTTTGAGAGCCTTTTATGAGGCATAATATACTTAAACAAATTCTTACATCAGGATGAATGTAAAATATAATTTGAAATGCTTCAATTAATTAAAACAAATTTATGCATCTCATGCACTGGCAGACACAGTGTCAGAAAGTTTCATGAGTGATATAACTGTGTAAACGAAGCACCAAGCACCTGGCTTGAAACACGAGGCCCTCCATGTGCCAGTTTGGAAATTGACACAAAGCTTTAAACAGAAGGTACAAGCAAAAGAAACACAAAAGTAATTAAATGTTCCATAATAAAATGAATTAAATCTTTCATTTGAGAAGCAGTAATTCTGTATTGTCCCTTGTCCCCTTCTCATGGTGCCCTGAGCCCATGTTTTTTTTTTTTTTTTTTTGCTAAATGGTCAATCCAGCCAAGAACACAATCAATGACACATTGTATTTATGAGGCAAACATAGCCTGTAAACTTTATTTTTTGCAGATCACACCTATCCTGTCAGCTGCTCAAATAATATAAAAGGCTTAAATTTTACTTGATCAAAGTGGAAAAGTTGTTCACTGACCAATGCTGCTGTAAATGGAAATCCCAGTAGCATTCCCAAAATGCTCATTGTCTTTTTTTTCTTCTCTTTCAGATAAATCTGTCTTAAGACAGATGGGGTTATCATATTTTCTTTACTTATTTATCTTTTCTGGCCTGGAATTCACTCTTACCTTTCTTGTGCATGGAAGATTTCAGTACACCAGGTAATTTCTACCGAATGCTTAAATATCTCTGTAAAAGTTTGACATGTGGCTTGAGAATATGCTGTCATTGGTTGATGTTTTTACTCCCTCCAGACAAAGTTATCTATGTTAATGTTTCTTTCTGTTTAGTATTTGAATGTTATATGATTTCCTTTCTTGTAAGTTTAGGACTATAAATGTTAACTAGAACAGTTGGTATAGACGCGTTGCGTATTTCATGTAAACGTCAAAATGACTTACACTGACTTCTGGGTACTCAGTATTCATGAGAAAAAAGTCAGTTTGCACAATGAAACCACAAACTTAACCAAATGTTTTGACAAATCACATAGGCTTTAATGTTCTGTGTACTTGTGTAAACTTTTGTTGTCAAACACCATGCACAAAAGTGGAATGTGGTTTCTCATCCTAGCAGTTTGTTGGCAGTTTCCCATAGCTCCAGCAGAATTCTACCAGAATGAGTGGAAGAACAGGAAAGCACCTCCATGTGGCTGTCGACTGTGTGTGAAGTGCAGTTTGCACTATTGAAAGTAATATCAAAGAATTTAATGAAGGCATTGTTGTCTTGCTTCCACATTACTGTGACTGTAGAATTTAAAGGAGGATAGGGAGTCGTAAAATGCATCTTACGTAACTTTTTGCTCTCTCTGAATATTATCTTGCGGACCACAACATAAAAACAATTCAAATTTTAACGGTTTTTTCTCTACTGGAGCACTCTGTATCAAAATTTGTCATTGGCAGTTCTTTTTTTGCCACAGACCTATGAAATAGGTATGCTCCGACTCGACTTGGCGAAAGAAAGTGCAAAAAGTTACGTAAAATGTATCTTACAACTCCCTATCCTCCTTTAAAACAAAGCAACAATAGTTTTGGTAGATCAGTGACAAAATTTAGCGGTAGCATCAGTGTCCAACACAACCAGAGTTCTAAATAGCTGGTATCACATCACAAAACACAACACACTTTCTTGCACTATCCACTATTTGAGATGCATTTGTGTTTAAAATTGCACGGCAAAAATCTTTCTATGATCAATTATTTGATGAAAGACAGAAAATGTTTAGAATTCTTGAGAAAATAACTCAAAATGTAGATATAAATGGAAGCCATCAATTCATGCCTTTGAATGTGGATGGTTTTATTTCTTAAGGTGGAGATTAGTGATGGAATGTTTGGAATTGCGTGTCCTAAGTAATTGGGCGTGGCCTAAGTAACAAACGTTGACATACTTGCTAGTACTACGCAAAAGCCAGGTAAAATTAAAACTTAGCCTAGTTAGGCCAATAGCTAATTCATGTATTATTTTAGCATATGCGAGTAACTTTAGGCTAAACCGTAACACACTGCTTTACCCACATAAACATTTACTGCTTTTCAACGAAAGGTGATCCATCAATTAAGAACTAAACAACGCTTAATTGAGCTTAAAGTTTGGCTGGCCTTAACCTAGGCCTAGAGGCCTAAGGTTTGTACCTTAGACCAATTAGCCTGGGCACCCATAAGGTGTTGTCAAGTTAGACAGAAGATAAACATGCTGATAAATATATCCGTTTCAAATCCAGAAATCACCTCAAAGGTTTTGGAAGAAAGACAATTGAAATCACACCGCTACCACTCCCTTTTACATGGCTACTGTTTCAAAACACGCTGCTACCATTGCAAATCACTCTACCACTTCTTTAAATCATACTTCCATTTGAAGTCATGCTGCGACTACTTGATTTTCCATTGATACTATTTCATTTACATCGCTACTATTTCATTTTACATCACTACTACTTTGTTTTACATCGCTGTTACTTCATTTTACATGGCCACTACTTTGTTTTACATAGCTACTGTGTCATTTCACATCTCGACTACTTCATTTTACACCACTACCACTTAAAATCACGCCGCAACCAATTCGTTTTGCCCTTTTGGCGTTCTGTAATATATTGATTTTCATGCAACTTCATGCAAAATTTTGACAAAACCAGCACATATGCAAAAGTCACCTTATGCGGGCCATTTCTTCAATTTGCAACTATGTATATCGATTTTATCTACATATTGGTTTGAGTGAAAATAGATATTGATATTGTGGGTATGTATTGCAATACCAGATATGTCAGTAATATTGATGCATATCAATGGACATTAGAGTTTCATAGAAGACCAAAAGGCCTGAAAAATCAGCTGGTGGGCCGGACCAAAAAGGAGATGATGTATATGAGCTAGATTTGGCCCATGAGTTATGCTTTGTCATCTGCACTTGATCAGGGGGAGGTAATAATTCAAGTGTCCTTTTACCCTGTGTAATCCATTCCTTGGAGGGCAGTTACGTTAAGACACTAAGCAACCACACAAGTGTGGAGGAAACCTGTAGCTTATATATTACAACACCGTGTCATGTGACTACCAACTCGACAAGTTTAGATTAAATGTGCCTTCTTTCGCACAAGGTCAGTTCAAATGTTAAGGCCTTAGATTACTCTTGGACCAAAAAAACTCATCTTACAGTTACCCCACCAGGGATCGAACCTCCTGTTTGCTAAGCTTCGTTGCTTCATGTGCCAACACCTTTATCGACTCTGCCACAGCACCGTGTGAACGTAAATTGCGTACTACTGGACACATGAAGGTCACATAAACTTGGTGGCCCAGAGTGAAACTCTTCCTGGTAAATGGGCCAAAGTTTTGCCCATGAATTTCTGTCATGCACACACTGAATCAAAGAGGGGTAATAACTCAGCCACTGATTTACAATTCAAACGGTATACATCAAATGCATATCAGCTGGTGCATCAGAGTGAAACTCTTTCAGATCTACATGGGCCAAAAGTTTGGCTCATGAGTTGTATGCTGTGTCATGTACACTGGACCAAGAGGAGTTTAAAATGCCAGCAGTCATGTACAATATTAAACATCAAAGGACATTAACCATGTAAAAGATAGATTTTTTTGTTTTTACAGGTAAACATTTTCATTTTTCATTTTTTTTCCCTTTGTAGCATGCAGCAGGGTAAAATGTTTGTCTTCATTGGTGTAATAATGGCAATAGTGCAAGGTAAGTTATATGTTTTTTTACTGACATGTTTACTTTTGATTCCTTGCCAAAGGCAGGCAAGGAATTTATGCGATGGTGATTTTGGTTCGGTGTATGTGTGTTCGTATTTTTGTTTGCGTATGTGTGTATGTAACAACAATCTCTGAAGCACTCAAGTTTTTGAAGGGAAGGTACAAGATAGGTGTGTGGGTAGAACATATAAAGATCCCGGCTGGGATTGTTTTTTTGTGTGGGTCAAAGGTCATATGAGGTCACCAGCAGCCAGTATACAGACAAAGTTTGCAGTATCTCAGGAACTACATGTTGCATGAACTTCAAATTTGGAGTGTATGTACTCCACTTTAATTAAATAACATTGTGATGATTTTTTGGAGGTCAAAGGTCATATGGGGTCATCAGAGGCCATAATGTGCAAAGCTTGTGTGTGTTCGTTAACGCTCTAACTTTTGAAGGAAAGGTGCAAGACAGATCAAAGTTGGTGTGTGGGGAGGACATACAAAAGTCTTGGCTGGGATTGTTTTTGGTGCAGGTCAAAGGTCTTCTGAGGTCACCAGTGGGCAGAATGTAGACAACCAATCTTTGCACTATTTCAGAGACCACATTTTGCATAGACTTCAAACTTGGAGGGTGTGTACTTCCTTCTAAGTAAATAAGATTGTGGAGGTTTTTGAGGTCAAAGGTCATATAGGGACATCAGAGGTTGTACAGTGAAAAGCTTTTCAACACACTAATTTCAAAGGGGAAGTAACCCTGCACTTTACAGGTGGGGTAAGGTGCAGCGCATAACCTCTTTGGGGTTTGGTTTTGGTGTTAATTGATGGTTATTTGGGGCTCTATGAGGTGCAAAATGTTAGCTCTCAGCAGGTACTTTTACTCTCCTCTACTACTGTATTAGTGGGTATGCAAGTATTTGGTGTAACCAGCTGGCAAAGACCAGCAATACTTGATATGTTTTGTAAAATCCAGTTAGTATTGTTGGTCCAGTAAATTTGAATTCTGTGACTTTTAATGCAATGCACACCAGAAAGCAGTACATACTTTTGCCATCCTCTTGTTGTAAATCTATTACTATTTACTGAGCTATTTTGATAGTTACAAGTACAAAATTCCCCAAAGACAAACAATTGGTGTTTGATTGTGCTTTACTAAGTAAGATACAATCCCTCCTATACAGAGAGAATCTTTTCAAGCTGATAAGTGACCATTGACCTCTGAGGTCACTGAGACCTTTTATCAATCCCAGAGAGACCTTTATCCAACAACAGACACTGTGGAATATGTCAGCTTATTTAATAGAGAGAATTGATTTGTCAGTTTGGATTACCCATGAGAGATTTTTTTACTTGTGAGAAATGATGAGATAGTAGTTGTAATTTGTGTATTTTCAGCCAAGGAAAGAGTCAGTGGCACCCTGTAATGGACTGACTTCAAAAATATAACTATAAGTGATCATTTGCTGGCTGCAGAATTCTTGGCAACCAATTGCACACCTGGAAGAGTATTTTAGGAAAAGTTCTGTGAAATTTCAATTTTAAACTTTTACACTAGAACTAGAACAGTTAACTTCTCTGGTGCACAGTATCTTAGGAGGGCATTTTGACATTCAAGTATAATACATTCAAGGAATCACTAAGCCTCTTGGCTTTCTGGTTCTGTTGTTTTGTTTTGCAAAAAGGCACAATGAACGTATGACCACTGGAATAGTTGTCTCACTGTTCCCTGTGTTATTCTAATGTTAAAAGAATAAAAACATTAGTAGTGTATTTTTTTTCCAATGCACAAATTGTAACCTACAAAATCTGGAGTAAAATGCATACATTTAAAAGAAAGAAAAAGAGGGATTTCTTTGTGACTTAAAGTTTTACTCATGCGTGCACAAATTTCTATAATACATTTCTAATTAACATTTATTGTTTTTTTTTCTATTTGCTATACCTGGAGTATCTCTTCATGTTTTGAAGTGTGTGTTTGGTGTGAAACTCAAATTTCCTTTTGTTGTCTTTGAGGAATTAAATTTGTCTCGTATGGCATTGATTTTCACCATGAATTTTGTAAGAGTTTAAGAAATATTTCTTCACTTTTAGGTGGCTATGTCAGGAGAATTAAACCCGGAAATGAAAGGAGCGTGGCACTTATAGTAAGTCTTAACATTGTATTTTATGTCAATGACATTTTGTGATGCTTTTTTAATTCTCCACTACCTAACTGGTATTTGTTGATAAGTTTCGACTTGAAACAAACACCTGTGTGTTCTTTTTGTGACTGTAATTCTTGCTCGACCATGCTACACTATCGCCTGGCTGCAGAGACTTAAGTTTCAGTACTGGCAAATGTTGACATATTTTACGTCAATCATGTTTAAGCAGATTCAAATCATGTTTGTGATGTTCACAGTCAAGAATATCTAAAGAAAAGACATTTTTCTTGTAGGTTTTTGAGTGATATAGCTTTGATATTCTTTATTTTGTACTTGGCAAAAAACTTTTCCTTCTTTTCCTTCAGGGCATTTCTTTATTGATTCCATCTTTCATCATAATTTCCTTGAGTCATTCCCAATTACCATTCTACTTCGGCCTTACTCTCTTTTCATTTGGTAAGTCAGATATCGAGTTCAATTTGAATGTAGTTGTTTTCCCAAATAGGCCTGTATACAAAGAAAATATGATATATTGTTGTAATTTGGTGTATACAAATGAGCAGAAAAGAAACTTGTGTCCGAAAGTATTACCCTCCACAGAATCAGAATTGCTGTCTGGTATTGCACACTTTCACAAATACCCAAAAAGAGTAATTAAAACTGTATAAAGAGAATATTCTGAGCATGGAATGAGACTAGACATACAGAATTTTTTATAAGAAACTTGTCTGAAATAATGTAATAGTTGCATTTTGTAACCTTTAAGAAGTTAAATGACAAATTTAAGTGACTGATACAGTACACCGGTGTTCTTTGCATGGAGAAAAATTGTCTGTGAAATGCAACTTTTGCTGTCCTTTGGTATCTCAAGACTGTAGATATGAAGTAGCATCTTCATGTCGGTTAAACTTTCAGTATATTATGGACTCCAAGAATCATATACCGGTAGCAGCTTAAATTTGTTCGATTATCGGTAGCAATTCCTACAACTTCGAAATCAAGTCTGTGGCATGTTGATGACAGCTTAATTTGTTTTCTAACATCAAGTGAAGCAAAGCCACCTCAAAAATAATGCCAGCATTCATCAAGCAGTGCTTCCTTGGCTCAGTGTATCAGTGTCTTGGGTTGATGAAGATGTTGGTACATACTCTTTATGAACCCACAGACAATCACATGTGAAGAGTTAGTAGGTCAAATCATTATGTTCTTCATGCAAATTAGACAAACGTGATGGTGTAAGAATGGTTTTAGGCCTTTCTTGTCGCCAATTTCGCGTCTCTTGGAACTTTGAGTTTACTGTGACTGATGGTACCCGCAGTCTCAGGGATTATGGTTCATCTTACACTTTTCTTTGATAAAATCTGCAGTCAAATTTCTAATAATTAAAGCTTAAGTAGTTTTTTTAAACTTTCTTTTGTGCACAATCAAGCTGCAAGCTTTCAATGTAAGAAGGAAGTAGTCCACTTTGTAATAAAAAAAACATAATCTTCTGATCAATACCATCTGTTGAAAGGACCAAATTAATTCAGGCCCTTTGCAAAATGAGGTGTAAGGTACTGTTTCCTTCGTCTGTATGTGTTTAGTGTCTCCGAGTCACATCCTTTCTTTTTTCGTGTGTCAGTCAGGTGGATTTTTTTTTTTATTTCACATTTCACGGAGTTAAATGCTGTAACTCCAAAACATGCATTCAGTATGCAACTCCACGTCTGTTCCAACACAAGAGCTTGTTTTTCGATAATCCACCTCTGATGAAGATATTATGTATGTATAATTTGGTATAAGAAATATTAAAAATTTCAAGGGAACTGTAGAGAACTACTTTTATATGTGACATGAAATTAAGCTATGCGTAAATCACATTGACTTTCGGAAGTGGTATGTGAATGAAGTTGTACTGAGTAAGTTGTGGGGTGTGATTTTGTGAAGTGAAAGGCAAGTGCATAAGGAGGACTGTTTGAAGGAAGTTTGGGTAAAAGGTCTTTCTATAATTTGGTTCGCAGATTAAAAAAAACATGGACAAACCTCTTGTGTGATCAGAAATGCATTTGAAATGTCAATTTCCTTCACTCATCTGTTACTGTTACCTGCCTTAAAGTGATAGCATGTGTACTGAAAAACCAGAAGGATAAGATTATGTTTGATCTTAACTTTTTCTTTATTTCTAAATGTACATGTGAGGTTGTACATGGACGGACTATGTCCTTCAATGAAGGAAAATGACACTAACTACTTTGTAAAGCAACGGGATTGTCACAAAAATAATAAAAAACAGAAATCATATTTGAAAATTAACGGTTCTTACTATAAGCACCTACATAATGAATATGCAACAATCCGTCGCTCCTTGGTCGGCACACAGAATTGAGTGTTTGGTGAAAGGATGCACTGTATTTACAAATAACCTACGACTGATCACAACATTACGGTGTCAGTGATCCTGAGTTGTTTTGGACTTACTGAATATTCAATACTAGTATACTTCCCATTGGCTTGTTCAAAGAAGCATACCGTTGATTTGAATGAAAACGGTCAACCACTACATTATCGTATTCTACACTTTCTGTCATTCTGTTAGAAGAATTTGAAATCCTATTGCAGAATTAACCAACTGAAACCTACTTATTTTCCCAGACTCTCTGAATGGTGCAATTAAAAGCCTTACCAAACTTTTGGAGATGAAATTTAAATTTCTTTTACTTTTTACATACGCACGCAATCACTTTAGTACAACAAATGCACTCCCATCTACCATGCTAAGGGTACCAGTAATGTTAAACACCACCACTAATGCAGTTTGGACCCATTTCAGACTAGCGCCTTCTGTAACATTCTGCCACCCTTATGTGCTAGGAGCATGGAGGTTCTTGGATTTTGATACCAAGATTAATTGAAAAGATAATTAGGTAGATACATGAAAGAGCATCATGAGTAGCAGTTTCTGGTCACATTTCTCGCAGCACTGTTGTAAATTTATTTACTTTTTCTTTCACTTAGCTGCTGGTACCGTCATACCTTGCATCACGACTGTGGTTACCATGTACGGTAAGTTGATTGTCTGCAATGTTCACTTTGGGCGTGTTTTTGCAAGCGCCTTTTCTTTCAATCATGAAGTGACGTGGAATTTTTTCAACTCGAATGACTTTGTATTGAAATTAGTGTTTTGCCGGGTACCCCAAGTGGTATTTTACTATCCTGATTCGAAATTACTACCTGGTTTCTTCATAAAGTGAAAAACATCACAACCGCTTGTGTAAACAGCTGCGTCAGATCGACGTATTTCGTATACCATACACAGCAAGTAATTCAAAACAGAATTTTTTTTTTCTTTTTCTCGAGGGACATTCGGTGGTCCTAGGTGTGGGGGTGTACACAGTCCACTAGTAAGATACTGTGAAGTTGCGAATGTTGACGATGTATTCGATTGGGTACCCCCAGGTAGGAATCGATGAAAGCATTAATTGAAATTAACCATATGGTCACAAGTACTGCAACATTGTCACAGTTTTCATAGAATTCTCATGTGAGGAAAATTTCCCCTGGTCTGAATTTGAAATTTCATCTGCAGAGGCTGCCCGAGAGAGAATTTCTGGTAAAATGTGGTATCATTCGATGCAGTTGTTCTAACTGAAAGTGTTAAAAGGTATGCACAGATCATGAAGTCACCTGGCACTCTCTACTGATTTTCCTTTCCTCCCCACAGAAACCATTTCACATTTCCTTTTTTTTTTTTTTTAAATCAAGTTTTTTTTTTCCCCTTCTTTGTCTTCCAGGTTCCGAGGATCAGAAAGGCACCATAATGGGCATATTCCGATCGTTGGGTGCATTAGCCAGGGCTGTTGGACCAATAGTTTTCTCTACTGGTAAATTGTAGACCTTATTGTCTTTTTGAGAATGTTTGGTCTTTACTTACAAGGGATTGATGATCCACACAGACGGACACATTTTGTAACAGTAAATCAAACTTCCAGGTCTGTGAGTGCTTGCATCATGGTGCACTGAGTATTCATCCATCACCTCAATTAAAATGCAGTGGTGCTAACTTTAGTGAGTGTATAGTTATGCAACAGCGGTTTGAACGTGGCGCCGTGTGTGTGCCATGTAGGTAAAATGTTCGTGGGTATGTACCGCTGCCTTATACGACGAAAGTGACTGTGATGAGAAAGTGTCAAGTTTCTTCTGTCTGGCTGAAATCAGTGAAGTTGTGATGGACACATGCTGATGAGTGCAAACTCTCTCAGATGATGCAGTTACAGTGATGTTACTGGAAAAGTTTCAGTTATATCAGAATGCAGCGTTGAATGTGTGGCAAGTCATCATATCCTGGTTAAAGGTTGATGCAAAACATAGCAGACCCATGTAACAGCACTCAAGATAACGTGTTTTGGGAGTGCAAGGATTATCGTAGACATATCCATACCCAGAATTGGAATTCTGTGTCAGTATAGGAGATATTTCGAGCAGTAAATCCAATTTGGATATGTCCTTAGTACGAAAGGGGAAGATTTCTTCCTGCAGATTTGATGACAAACATTTTAATTCATTTCTTTTCTTTTTGCTACCAACATTTAATTTATGTAATATATTTTGCTATGTATCCCATCGAGTCTCACAAGTTTTGTCACTCTGATGACCAAATTTGCCCCTTGAACTTTCTAAAGCATCTCTCCTTTCAGGTTTCCTTTTCTTAATTGCAAATGGTCGTGTTGAATATGTTGCTATTCCTTCTCTGATTATCTTTCGTAGAATGTTTTCTCAAAGACGGAAGGGGCAATATACGATGTATGGGGCATTTAGTGAGTGCTAACTCTTACCCCCTTTCGCAGATTTTTCTAGGCTAGTATCCCCAATTACTTCATGCTCGAGGAAGCTTTTCAAATTTAAGTGGTAACTTCAAGGGATATATCATGATAAGACACCTGTTTGCTCTCTACCACCTACCATGTTTTTTAGTCATGGGTTTGTTGGGATTGGATACAGTTGTGATGCAGATTATTAACGAAGTGGCTTGCTGCTCCTTTTCACACCCTTTTCTTTTTGACAGATGGAAACCTCTGTCATAAAATTGGTGATGTAATCATTAAATGTTGTTTGTAAACACTATATATCAATTTTTTTCCATCTTCCTGTGCCCCATATATTTGTAATTTGTACATGCCTTTGTTCCTTGCAACTTTCTATCTATTTTTCTTTTGTTTCCATGTCAGTTTTCTGGTTGATCGGAGCTACATCTAGTTATGTGATTGGAGCTGTCTGCTTGTGTGTGCCTTTCTTGTTATTGAAAAAAGTTGCCTTGGAGAAATTGGTTTGAAGACAATGGTGAGTAGATATTTCTACGATATTGCTTTCAAATTCGTCGTCAGCTTTGTCTGCCAGGTCAACTGAAGTCGAAGCTAGACACACCTTCTGTGCACTGACTGTGGACACTGCGACAAAGATGAGGCAGTGTCCCATAGTCGCATAAAAAATAATCACAACTGCGCTTGTTGTAGTTTTCATCTGGATGTCATCAAATTGATCAGAAAATTGCAAATTTAAAGTTTAGTGTAGGTTGGTAAAATACCAAAAACAATGATGAACATTATATAAGCCCGGTATTTCAAAAAATCATGCATGTTAAGTGTAATTGCATGTGCAATAAATTACTTAGATGATTTTTACATGAAGGGTTTTACACTTTTGATGGATACAACAGTTGATTTTGGGTCAGAGCTTCAACACCTTAGTAGTTCCATATAAATTTGTGAACACCCATGGTATTACTCGTTAATGCTATCGCTTGTTACAATAGAATGCACACTCTAATTTTCCTGTACATTTAATGACCAATGTGATAAACACACCAGGTTGCCTTACACATTAACGTGTATACTGCAGATATTTTCTGGCGTGAAAATCTAATGAGTAATTTACATGGCAACTTTTATCAGGTCAACAGTAAAGAGTCATTGAGCCAGAAATTGTTGGACCAGAAATTTGATTTTGTTGTCTACAGTGTCATGCATCAGGCAAGGTCTTTGCCCGTAATATTTGTCATCTTACATTTTACACGATATGCAACTGTGGAAAGTCACCCCGTCATTGACTGCAGTGTTGCATCTGTAAATTAATTGGATCCATTACAAACTACTCCTTTACAACTGAATGAAAGTCAATGTCTTAAAGTTAGTGCCACTGAACTGGTGACCACACTTTTAATCTTACATGAATCTGGTTTGAGAATCCACAACAGGATTTTGTATGAAATTTGTGATTAAACTGCATCTAATTGAAGTCCCGAAAACAACAATCGAGATTTCACGCATGAGTAGATCATCAACCATGTAGGTGTTAAATTCAGATGGCCCTGTGTAAAACTGAACAAACTGTCACAAGTTATTTTTAATCAGTGACAACATATGCCAATACTCAAAGACTCCATAGGAACCAGCAAAAGTGTGTCTGAGAATGAAGGATGAAAGAGAAAATAAGAAAGATCTGTATCCAATTTGTGTTAGAAAGCTAGAAATAAGCTAAGGTGAAATATCTCAATAAGCTAAGGTGAAATATCTCGTAGGTATGTTTGAATAGAATAAAAAGAAAATAGAGGTCTACGAACTGGACCAAGGTTGCTGCTATAACATATTTCATCATTTACCCACATAAATTACAGGCACAGGAAACTTGTAATGTGTGCTGTGAAAAAAAAGGGAAAAAAGATCTTCAACTCTTTGTTCAAAGGTCTACACATGTTGCTTTGCAATACTCAACAATAATGTGACTTTGAATGCATGAAGCAGCTAATGTGTGCATTCAAGGTGGTTCATAAAGACCAGTGACGTCAAAGTCACCAGGGTAACTGTCAGTGCGTAAGTGTTGCTATGAAAGGTTTACATATCTCTTAATAGCTACTGTTTACATAAAGCATCTGGTATTGTGGTGGAGTTTAGTAAAGAGTACCCTGGATGGTGGGGTCATATGTAAGTAAGTTCATAATTTAATCAACTTTCAAAGTGTTTCCATCTTTGTGACATTGTAACTACACCGTTGATTCAAATTTCCCTAGACACCCTCTCTGTCCTTGTAAATAGTGTCCTATTACCAGGATCAATGAAGGCAAAGCCAAATTTTGTAGAAAGCAATGGAGGAGATGATCTTCAACGAATTTCAGCAATTGAGAATGTGTGCATTTAATGATCAGCAACAATGGGGGGGGGGGGGGATTGCGGGGGGGACAAAGAATCAAGGGATTTAGAGTACCCTACCTGGTCATTAGTGACTTAGCTTCAAATCTTATGACCAGTGCTTCACCAAGCCAATCGGGGAACCATTAAAGTGTCAAGGGACGTATCATAATTTATCATTTAGAGCAAATAATGTTAACGAATGATCACAAAACTTGACTGAATTTGTACTAGACGACAGACATGTCAAAATGTATTACAATTCACATAGCAACCTTGGGAGTTAAATGTCAAGAGGTGATCAGATATTTGCTAAACCAAAGTGAGGATTAGGAGGACCAAAGCAGCGAAGGATGTGTTTTGATTCACGCAAGGCATGTCAGCAGGACACCAGTCTCAATGCTACATGATAAAGAAAAAGTGAATGAGGTATTGGAGTTTCCTCGTATATGTCACTTCGCATTGCATTAGGGACTTGCAAACAGATGTCAAAGGTAACAGTTCTAGTAGCAACTAGGGGTGAGGGGGGTCTACAAAAACTGGGAAACACCAGTATGAAGGATGTCTATACACCTTTGCAAAAGGTGTCAACCACCCAGTGTACCAATGGAGGGCTGTGATGATCAAGCAATAATTCTGAATAATCCTTTAGAGCAAAAGTCAACACCATGAGTCTTGTTATAACTTGCACATGCTTGAGAATCACTGCAAGTATTTTCTGCATCAGGTCATGTCCAATAAAATGTTCCTGAATACGTTCTGGGGATGTTCATGCATGCATGTCCTCGGAAGTGCCTCCTCAGTCATTTGATGTTGCTGTGAGCGACTACGGCCAAAGGGTTATTTTTGACACTTTTGTCTCAGAGTGGCAGAAGTATCAACAAAGGTTTTTACTTCGTGCATGTTGTTCTGACTTTCTCTGGCGTCATTGATTGCTTTACCATCGTCCTCAGTGAAACTCTGTAGAAGATTATTGAAAAAGTTGAAATCTTCCAAGATTTCAACAGAAGTATGAACCAAGGTTACAATTGCAAATTTGGCAGTTAAAGCTATCAATATTTTTAACATAAGCAATAATGTACTGACTTAGCACTTAGATTTAAATCTGACTTACAATGTTGTTCCAATGCATTTAATTTTTTTTATGTTTTAGGGGATAGTAGGTGTCTCCCCCATTTTAGATACCTTGCACCCTTTAATTTTCCTACATGTACATTTAATGACCAATGTGATAAGCTACTTCAGGTTGACTCGCATAGTTAATATATATACTGCAGATGTTTTTTGTTTTGAAAATATAGCAAATAATTTACATTGCAACTTTTGCAAATCAGAAGTAAGTAACTTTTGGACCAGAGATTTGATTTTGTTGTTTTCAGTATCATGCATCAGGCAAGGCTTTTGCTCATAATAATTGTCACTCTCCATTTTACATGATGTGCAACTGGGGAAAGTTACCCTATTGTTGATCGTGGTTTTCCATCTGTAAATTAATGGATCCATTACAAACTACTCCTTTACAACTGAATGAAAGTCAATGTCTTAAAGTTAGTGCCATTGAACTGGTGACCATACTTTTAATCTCATGTGAATGTGGTTTGAGAGTCTAAGAATGGGTTTGAATGAAATTAAACTGCATCTTACTGAAGTCCCGGAAACAACAATCGGAATTTCACGCATGAGTAGAACATCAACCATGTAGGTGTTAAATTCAGATGGCCCTGTGTAAAACTGAACAAACTGTCACAAGTTATTTTTAATCAGTGACGACATACGGCAATACTCAAAGACTCCATAGGAACCAGCAAAAGTATGTCCGAGAATGAAGGATGAAAGAGAAAATAAGAAAGATCTGTATCAAATTTGTGTTAGAAAGCTAGAAACAAGCTAAGGTGAAATATCTGGTAAGTATGTCTCAACAGAGCCAAAAAAAAAATGGAAGTCTTTGAACTGGACCAAGGATTGCTGCTTCTTTGGTACCTGCTGACGTATGTTGCAATGTTATTATTGTTTGAAAATCCATATTGGTATAGTGCATACAAACAAGTTTAAACTCCAAGTGCATCTGTGGGTGCATTTAATAAATATTTATGATTCCCCATCACTTGAAAATCTTGATTTAGCAAGTATAAATCTTGCTGCTGCTAGTAGGCAAGCATTGGATTCTTTGCAAATGGCCTGTATTATGTGAGATGCTCTGATATATCAGTCCATTGTTTCAGAATAACCTTTTTGCAAGTGCTGGGTTTTGAAAACTGATAGTGGTTCCCTTTCTTTGAGTTTGGTGGCATAGTAGAAGCCATCTCACAGGTTTCAAAGCAAATTGCCTTCAGAGGCTGTGGCAAAACCCCGTCTCTCATAGTCTATATGATAGCGGCATCAAGTTCTCTTTGAGAAAAAAGTTTTTGGGTCTAGTGACTCAATTTGCAATCTATTGGGCAGTGGCTTTACTGTCATTTGTGGCTGCTGAAATGCATGGCCCTGAAAGATCCAGCATATTCTCAGAAAACACAAGTGCCAGGAACCCTTCCTCGTGCGGTTTAACCGTCAAGTCCCCTTTCTGATGAAAGTATTTGAAAGCAGGTACCCTCCTCTAATTTATATCGTTGATAGACAATTCTGTGCCCCATCCTTCCCTTATGGAATAACTGATGGTAAAAACAAAGCCATTGATAAAGACGACATACGATTGCTTGTCAGATCCTATAGAAAGGAGAAAAACCCACAGAATGCATTGTCTGGTGCGTGCACCCATAGCACTGTGTGCCACGTACGTGCGTCACTTGTCTGGCTGTCACTTCCTCGACTTTTTGGAGTAAATGACTCAGCAACCTGTCATACCACACTGCCAATTGTGAAAAGAAAACAATGCTTATTATGCTGGTATCTCCTTTCAAAACGCAGATGTACTTGATGCTTTGTGTATGTAGTTCAGATGTTTTCTGTGAAAAAATCCATCACCTCATTTTCATAAAGGAATCGTTACCCGAAGACTTCAAAGGCACCGCTATTTTGCTCCACCTCCAAACTGATGTGAAGTATATGAACCCCTTTCAAAGTTGATTTCCCTGTCGTGTCTTTGTAGAATTTGGAAAGTAGCGGAGACGTACAAATGCAGATTTAACATTGGTCGACTGCTTGCAAATAAATGATACCGTTTACCTTTGATCGTCCTCGTTTTCATTCCAGTATTGAACTTACATTTTGAAATTTGCTATTATTTAATCAAATTAGATATTTGCTTAAATAAACCATTCTGATTTTAGAGTTTCCCTGAAATAGGGAAACCTCTGAATCTACAGGTACAATTGAAATGAGAAGCGCTGAAGAAAAACAAGAGCCCAAGGTGCGACACTATGGTTCCTTGCGTGAAAATTATTGTAAATCTACTACAATCATTTAGTCTTAACAAAGGATAATCCACAATTCATCAAGTCCCAAAAAGTGTGGGCCACATTTTGTCCATAAGAATGTTGATCGGCCAAACATACTCCAATACTAATGTGAAAAACCCTCAACACTGTAACATATAAAAATAATTGCTTTGCACAATGTAGTAATTTACGGCCTGTATGGCCAAACCTGAGGTTGGACCCACAGATCTTGAACACTGGGAAAGGTTTCACTACCACAATGCTAATTTGACAATCCTTCCACATAGCAAAACACAATACACTGAGAAAAGAAACATTTTGCATTATATTTCATTAAATGGTCCGTATGGGACCAATTATTTGAACAACCAGAAGGAACCACTGACATAGTAGTAACATGACACAAATTCAACTTAATGCCATACAATCTGTAGGAGAAGAGGCCTTTTACAAGATTATTAAAATGGCCCATTTGGACCTTGGACCCAAAAATCTTGAATGCCCTGAAGGTGCCACTTCCATAATGCATCCATGTACCAAGTATAAACTGTGTCTAAACTTTACAACTTCAAATATAGTGTAAAAAAGGTTTTCAGCCTTTTGCCCCCAGTTCTCCCAGATGACCTCTGACCTCCACCAAAAACAAGAGGACACGCCTCCTCAATATGGTAAACCTACATACCAAGTTTGACTTTAATCCGACTTTCCCCTATTGAGTTAGAGTGTACCCAAGCAAGTGTCACAGAAAGAGAGTTTTGCCCCCAGTGTCCCAAGATGAGCTTTGACCTCCACTGAAAACAATAGGGTATACCTTCTCAATATGGCAAACTTACATACCAAGTTTAACGATCTTCCGATGTTCCCCTGTTGAGTAAGAGCATACCTAAGCAATTGTCACAGATACACACACACACAGCTCCACACACACACACACACACACACACACCCACCCATGTCAACCTGACAGCATAGGTCCCTTTGCTGATGCAAGGAACATAAAAACACTTGTTTGATTGTCAAATGAAGGAATCTAATTATTTGGTCTTTGCAAAGTAACAATATAATATACGTTTGAATACCCCTTAACAATTTTCTTCCAACAATGTAAATTGGACTGCCAATTTGTATGGTGATATCATCACAGGAGCTGACCATAAATACTCAAAGGACTTCAAGAGGGGAACCACCAAAAACTGTGTACTCAGGGTGACTCATAGGGTCTACTTACGTAGAAGTAACCAAGGTACCCGTCAGGGCGTAAGCATCGATATCAAAAGCTTACACGTCTCTAAAACAAGTACTGTTTACATAAAGCAGATATAGTGGTGGAGTTAACAAAGTGTACCCTGGATGGAAGGGTCATATTTAATTAAGTTCATAACAATCTTTCAAAGAGATTTCATCTTTGTATCTTTTTCATCGTACAGTTGAATTTCATTTCACAGATGCCTCTCTTTAGAAAAGGTGTCACTTTTAACCTAGATCAACAAAAACTAAGCATAATTATGTTAAAAGAACGGGCAATCTGCAGCTCATTTTAGCCTTGGAGTTTGTTTACATGCAATAATCAAAATTCCACTTAACAATTGGGGGAGAGGGTGGCAGATGTAAGTGTCAAGGGATTAAGAGTAACCTGCCTTGCTGTTGGGGACTTGAAATGGAATGAATAACATACCAGCCAACCAAGTGGGGACCTATGTGTCAAAGAACACATTGTTGTTCATTTAGCAAACCAGGGAGGTGATGTCAAGAAATCATCAAAATATAAGAAGGTTAAAAGAGGATGGACGTGTCCAAATATATCACAGTTCACATAGCAGTGGGGGGATGTCTTGATGTGGGATGAACGAATATTTGCTGGACCCAAGGGGGGAGGAAGAGGGAAGGGGAAAAGGGTGTTGTGATGCATCCCAACATCTCAGCAGGACTCAATTCTAAAGAGATTGTAAGGTATTTGTGTGCCACCAATTGCAAAAATATGTAGCAGGTGACCAGTGGCATAACCAGTCAGGGGGGGGGGTGTTTGGCAGGTGAGCAGAGCCCCTTGCCAAATGTCTTGCTCCCTGCTCCCCCCAAATGAAACTCGAAGGTAAAGAAATATAGGCCAGCATTTTGATAAGACAAGAACTTCCCAAACTGTCATTGAAAGCACAGATTTTTAGCATTTACATGGAAAAAGGTTGCTGAAAATAGAGAAGTTTTGAAATCCTTATATGACAGAAGTTTTGAAAACTTCACAAACGTACAACGCAGAAGCCTGCTTATCCGAAAGTCCATGCCATCAACCATATGGCTTGGAAGTTTTACGTCCAAGGTAGTACTTCCATGTACCAGAGTGCAACTTAACTGTGGTCAGTATAAAGAAAATGTTAGCTGAAAGTCACAATGCCAAAGGGACTGGGAAGTGCCACTTCCTGCAATCTGAGAGGGGATCTTGGATACACCAGTGTGGAGAGGGGAGGGGTCTGGGATATGCCAGTGTGGAGGGGGGAGGGGATCTGGGATACACCAGTGTGGAGGGGAAGGAGATCTGGGATACACCAGTGTGGAGGGGCGGGAGGGGATCTGGGATACACCAGTGTGGAGGGGGGAGGGGATCTGGGATACACTTATGTGAAGGATGTCAACAATGTAGTTACCAGTGGAAGTCACTAAAGTGCTCAAAAGTCAGTTGATAATACAATTAGTAAGTCAGACTATAACGTTGAACTGGTCAACCAAAAGAAAGTGTACATCGAGAAGTCAACATCCGTTATGTCGTTATCTTTATAAGTAAAATGAGACAGGTATGGTTGATGCATCAGTACATGTAGTTCATGTATTACCTTGTCAAAATCCATAAAAAAAATTGGCAATGAGAAAAGGTTTCACAAGGACATCAAAAGGTCCAGTAGCTCGCTCCTTCAAACTGAAACTGAATTATATAAAGCCCTTCAGTTTGAATATTGATTTCAGGATTGTGTTTTTCTAAAAAGTTGGGAAGTAGCTAAGACAGATGGGTGCAGTCAAACATTGGATGAATGCTTTCCAAAATCTGCTGTCTTTGATTGTGCTCATTTTCAGACCCACCGCAGAACACAAATTTTTTGAAATTGCTGTTGATTAGTATGTTGCAGTGGCGGCACCAGGACGTCAGACTTGGGGGGCAAAGTGAGGGCAGAGGAAAATGTTGGGGGGGCAAAGATTTTCGCGCGCAGCGCGGAACCGAGCACGAAGCATGAACTCTGAGGTTTTAGCATATCTCTGGGTGGAACATTAAGCCCCAAGAGAGGTATATTATTTATATTTTTTATTTTTTCGGTTGACCGTACTCCAAGGTTTCCAACTTTCTTCTTAAGGAGTACTATTTCACATTTACGCGGTACCACCGAGTACACACACATACACACACACACACAGGCTACATAGACTTCCATTCCATTCCTATATTTAGGAAAACAACGACATTTCTATATTTAGGAAAACAACCACCTACCCGACCTTCCCTTATGCTGGACGGTAAACATTCCAGAGAAAATTTGTCTGACCAGGCTGGCCTACTGTTGAAGTGGCTATGGGCATGATATTAAAACTGGCAGCCTGTGTAACATAAAGTAGGCATTAATCAATCATGGTTCCCGGAAGCTGTTCTTATTCAGTCCAATGCCAATACATAGTTTTGTGATTAATTTTGGATGAGTACAAGATCTGATTGGGAACGGTAAGAGCAACTGGGGGGGGCAACTGGGGGGGCAACTGGGGGGGCAACTGGGGGGCAAGGAAAAATTCTGGAGGGGCAAATGCCCCCTCATGCTGTCCCCCCCTCCCGTAGCACCGCCACTGGTATGTTGACAGGCTGTTAAAATAATCCTTACAGTTTTTGGAGGTTCCCCAAAAATTGGGTGAGCTTAGGGATCTACTGCTACAATTAAAATGAGAAACAATGAGAAAAATCACATCGATGATTGTCAAATGAAAGAATCCAAGTTTTTATAATTGATAAATAACAATGCAATGCAGGCTTTACTACACTTTGACAATATGAGTTCAATAACATAAATACAACTGCCAATTCAATCAATTCATACGGTGATAACATCACAGAGGCCGCCCACTCAAAAGACATTAAAGCAGAACCAGCAAAACCGTCTGTTCAGGTTGACAAATAGGACCAATTACGTAAAGGTAAACAAGGTACCAGTCAGTGAGTGCCTGCGTTGCTGTGAAAGGTTACACATCCCTAAGCAAGTACTGTTTACAGAAGACTGATTTTGTGGTAGAGTTAAATGAAATGTACCCTGGATGGCAGGGTCATATTTAAGTAAGTTTACAACTTGAACTTCTGAATTTTTTCCATTTTGTTAACTTTTGCATCGCTCTGTTGATATTGAAGTTCACAGAGACCCTCCCGGTGCTCATAAAAAAGTTTCTTCAATATTATATGGATTTGTGGAAGATTATAAAATGTAATTCTGTGCAAATGGGAGGGGATGGAGAAGAAGGGCATGCTTGGCAAGTCAGATTAGCAGCACTTAAGGATGTCTGCATTCAACGATCAAAACTCAACATTTGATGAGGTGGTTGGGATGTTTCAAGGGATTTATTATATAACCTTTTTACCTCATTATTGGGGATACACTATCACGTGGAATATTATATATTATTGATTCCTTGCCGAAGGCAGCGGAATCTATGCGATGGTGATGTGTGTGTGTGTGTGTATGTATGTATGTGCAAGTGTGACCCCTGCTTGTAAACACGATATCTAAAGAAGCGTAACTCTGAGTGATCTCATACTTGGCATGTAGATTGCCCTTATTGAGTAGATGATCCCTATTGTTTTTGGTGGAGGTCAAAGGTCATTTGGGGATCACTAGAGGTCAAAAGGTAAATACCTTGAAAATTGCTTGTAAACACGATATCTCCAGAATCGTAACTCTGAGTGATCTCATACTTGGCATGAAGCTTGCCCTTATTGAGTAGATGATCCCTATTGTTTTTGGTGGAGGTCAAAGGTCATTTGGGGTCAACATGGGTCAGATTGTGAAAACCTTGTAAACATGGTATCTCAAGAAAGGAAGCTTGTAGAAATCTCATGTCTAGTATGTAGTTGTACCATGTTGAGTAGAGGAACCCCATTGTTTTCAGTGGAGGTCAAAGGTCATTTGGGGTCAACAGGGGTCAAATTGTGAAAACCATGGAAACACGATATCTCAAGAAGAGAAGCTTGAGCAGATGTCATACGAAGTATGTAGGTGTATCTTATTGAGTGCAAGGGTCACCAGAGGTCAGAAGGTAAATACCTTGAAAATTGCTTGTAAACATGATATCTCCAGAACAATAAATGTGAGAGGTCTCATAGTTAGCTTGTGGTTTGCCCATATCGAGTAGATGATCCCTATTTTTTTTGACAGAGGTGAAAGGTCATTTGGGGTCGTGGGAGGTCAAAATGTGCAAAACTTGAATCTGCAATATTTAAAGAACTTCTAGTGAATTTTATACTTGTAATGTAGAATCCTGTTGTTGATTTGAGAACTTCTTTTAGGACATACCAACGTAGTCTCTTTGATAACCATAAAGAAAAGATGAAGACAACATTAAATTTGGTGTCAAAGATTATTATTTGGCAAACCTGCCACTGTCCTCTTAAGGACATGTGAGCATTCATGAATTGTAAATTGGAATTGATTAAATATACCACGGGTTATTAGCTTTATAAAAAGAACTAAATTACTGATCATTTGGATCAAATACCCTTGAGCGTGCATGAACTGTGATTGCTTAATTGAATGAATCAAATCGTAACTGACCCACCTCTGTTCAAATTGGTCTCTGTTGTCTGACATAATTTATCACAGTTGACTGCCAGTAGAAACCACAATGTCCAGCATAAATCATACAGTCTGTTGAGCCAGGTGCTTAATGGACTTAACCATTTACTTTATAAACAGTGTCTCTGTTTAGCCCTTAAAGGGAAATAGGGCGTTTGTTTTACAGAAAACAATCATATTTTTAAAACCATTATTTGTGAACATAGAATGATAGATTATTCAAAATAATGAATTACAGTAGCCTTATTTTCAAGGAATAAGATTCTCACAGATCAGAAATTTAGTTATTTGTTGCTCAACAATAATTTGTTCACCCAAACTTTTTAAAATTCAAATGATGCATCCGTTACTTATCACATGCATAATGTTTTGAGGAGATGAAGCTTTGACAGATATTTATTGATGAGACTGAATGGTTTAACAATGGTTGAAGCGAATTTCTTTGTACGCCATGTTGGTGTATTCTAAACGCCCTATTTCACTTTACAGTAGTTCAGGTAAACTTTGAACAAATGACTACTGTGTATCAACCAGGGAAACTTGTACTGTGTGTTGTGTCTTTAAGTAGACTAAAGGCAAAATTGCAAGTCATGCTAGATTCTGGTTTAATAGGGTTATCCGTTTTTGCTAATTTTCAAGGACCTCATAGCCATTGGGAAGGGCATCACGCCAAAAAATCAAATACGGAAGAGCGGCCACCAATAGCTGTAACTCGACATAATAAAGTGCTATAATTTTGATTAAATAAACATGTTTACCTTTTTATCAAGTTATTAGACACGACAAAATATAATTTGTTCCCCTGCAGCATCTTATCCATTTGGGAGTTTTCTTATGTTTGTGTAGGTCAAAGGTTATTTGGGGTGACAAAAGGTCAAAACCTTGTATACATGATATTTTAAGGGTGATAAATGTGAGGGATGTTATACTTAAATTGTGAATTGTTCATATTTAGCATGTTGATGGCCATATAGGGTAGGTGATCCCTATTGTTGTAAGTGGAGGTGAAGGTCATTTTGAGTCACGAGATTTCAAAAGGTTTTGACCTTAGTAAGATGGTATCTCAAGTAGGATAACTGTGTGGGATCTCATGCTTGTCGTGTGGGCGATTCATGTTTGTTACAATATATATCATGAGGCAAGGAATCACTAAGCCTTTTGGCTTTCTAGTTTTGAATGGAATCGGCAATAATTCACATAGTAATTCTGGAGATTTTTTGGGGGGGTATGGAAAAGGATGCAAATTGACTCAGCCCCAGCTTGGTCAGTAGGACACAAGTCTGGAGGGATAAGTCGAAGCCAATGAGTTGCTTGATTGTCAGTGCATTTCTTTCGCTTCACATTGCTGCATGAAGTTTTGTAGTAGCTAACAGTTGACGTAGCAATTAGGGACGGGAGGCAGGGTGGGTGTCAGTAAAGCTATACCAGTGAAAATGATGATCAACGAATCAGATAGCAATCAAAGGCACAGTTCTCAAGGTCAAGTAATTCACTTAGCGGGACCATGATGGTTGAACAATCAATCGAGGGAACAGGTACAGCAAGAATTCAACATCTGTTGTGCTGTTATCTTTACACCAGATGAGAAGTAGTTGATGTTATTGTGTATGAAGTTCAGATATTTTCTGCGACAGAATCCATCAAATCATTGTCACAGAGAAGTTATCTAAACCTTCAAAGTACTGGTATTTTGCTCCTCAAAACTGTGAAATTAAGTATACAAAGCCTTTTGAATGTTGATTTTGATATTGCGCCTTTGTGAGAATTTGGGAAGTAGCAGAAACGGATGCAGTCAAACATTGGTTGACTGCCTTCAGTCGGTATCTTTTATCTTTGATCATTCTCATTTTCAGAGCTAGTGTTTGCTGCAAATTTTCAAATCGCTATTTATTTATCAAAACTGAAACTACGCTAAAATAAACCAGTCCGTGTTAGAAGGTTCAACGAAAAAAAGGGGACTGCCGGATCTGCAGGTACAATTGAAATGAGAAGTGCTGAAAATAATCACATGGGTGATTGTCAAATAAGGAGAGCCAAGTATTTCTCTCTGCAAAATAACAATGCAATTACGGTGTTGATGCCAAGCTTGTTATTTCACTGTCCCACAGAAGTAAGGAATTGTAAAGTGTGTAAAGTGTCTTCCCTCTCTCTCTTTCTCTTCCTTTCTGCCCCCTTGTTTGATAGCTTCTCATGAGCATTTATCATGAGATCCCAGTAAAAAAAAAAAAAGATCTATTAAACCACCAGTGTGTAGTCGAGGGCAGCCTGGGCCTCAACTCCTCAGGCCCGGAGCAGCCTCGAAGCCTCCTTACATGTGGTGTTACCATCCTCTGTGCAAGACCAGCCTTGGCCTCAAGACTGCCCAGATGCGACTACAGGTCTACAGCACTCCAAACTGCCCTTCATGTTTTTCATGACTTCATTGAAAACCATAAGTTCGAATTTTTTTTATAGTTGGTGGGTGTGATGATATTGAATATCTGCACATGCATATCAATTGGTTCATGAATATAGATTACAATTGATTCATTCTTGCAATTGTTGTAATTGATTCATGCATATTCATTAGGAAGCAGATCTTAGTGTTGCTTAGGTAGCAAAGGTTTGTTTCCTCGTATTCTTTTTCAAAGGGAACCATTGATGCCAATGATTGCTAATTGTCTTAAATAATCATAGATGAATTGTGTTTCTGTCAAATTTCATCTAGCAATCAGGGAGGTTATGTCACAGCATGATAAAAAATGAAGTGAATTTAATGTATGTCATGAATGAATGTATCACAACTCCGATAGTAATTGGAAGTATTTTTGTCAAGAGATGATGAAGTATTGGCTGGACTACCTGGGGGTGGGGGGTTTGGGGGCTGAGGGCTCGGGATGAAAAGGGATGTGGTTCGACCCTAGTTTGTCAGCAGGACACAAGTCTGCAGAGTTAAATAAAAAGTCAGTAAGGTATATTTGGGTGTCAGTGTATTTCTACTACTTCATATTACAGTAGGAAGGGATGTAGCAGGTAACAGTTTCATGTCACAATCAGGGGTGTGGGAGGTGTCAGGGACCACTGAAGTATACCAGTGCAAAGGATCCTTCAATCAGATACCAATCAAGGACATCGAGTGCTGAAGGTCAATTCATCCACCTTGATGGGTTTTCATGGTTGAACAGTTTTACCGACCATATGGGTACAGCCAGAAGTCACTTCCATAACTAATTTCTTTGCACAGAGTGAGATGTAGGTAATGCTTTGGTTATGAGGTTCAAATATTTTCTGTGACAAAATCTACAAGTCACTGTCAAAGAGACAGACTTAAGTCAAAGACTTCAAAAGTTCTGGTATTTTGCTTCTCGAAACCGGAATGAAGTATAAAGCCCTTTGAAAGTCAATTCCAGTATTGTGCCTTTGTAAAAATTTGGGAAGTAGCGGAGACAGACGGATGGAGAATGGTTGACTGCTTTCAGATGTCCGTTCTCTTTGATCGTCCCAATTTTCAAATTCCACATTCAACACAAATTTTGAACTTGACAGTAATTAACCAACATAAATTCTCTTTAAATAAACCACTCTTGTGTTAGAAGGTTGCCTGAAATAGTGAGACTTGTGAATCTGCAGTTGCAGTTGAAACTAGAAGTGCTGAAAATAGTCATATGGGTGATTATCAAATGAGGAGACCCAAGGTTTATGTCTTTGCAAAATAACAATGCAGTGAAGGTGTTAACGCCCAGCTCGTAATCGCAACATACCTCAAGCTTACGGAATCATGATAATAGCTACAAAATGAGTAGATGAATGGTGTATTTGTTTTGAGTTTCTGTTGTGATTGAGGCTGTAGGGTGAGATTACATACTCAGATCTGTGATGTATTTGTGTAAATTCAGTATCAGTGTGTGTGTGACATTGAAAAGGTTCATAAATGTTTCATATGTATTTGTGAAGAGGGGTTCCCGATTGACTTAAGTGGTGGATGTTTGGAAGCAAAATTGTGGATGGTGGCAGGGGGAGTTGAGTAAGTACTGTATGTGCCCTGTTTATAATTTCCCAATAAATAGATATGTGCAGTGATCCTACTTAGTGATGTGATAGTTCATTACTGAACCAAATGGTGTATCCACGCACAAATGGTTCAATTTTCTCTTGGGCACAGAATGCAAAAAATATGGACGTAGGACGTGGACAGATGTCCTCCAACAATTCGGAATTTTCCTGGGGACCTTTGGCCGGACAGGCCAGGTCGATTCCACAGACATGAGCTTCAACAAAAATATTACCACCTAGGAGATGAATACATGGGTCTCCTGATGTCGGTTTTCAGTGGAGTGTAAATTGTTTTTAAGTCGTTTCATAAAAGGCTGATTGGGCAAGCATGAGATGAGATCATCTTTGTGCCCTTTACGCTGTAACCCTTTGGTAAATGACCCTTACAAATGTTAAAAATTTCATGTTGCAGCCTGATTAGTCCATGCCAGTTTTCCTAAAGCCACACTTGTATTGTTTTCTGAATGATGTAATAGTTGGCACTTTTTTTGAAAAACATTAGTCGTCTTGACAAACATGTTTGCAAAATAACCATGCAGTGAAAAATCTTTTGGTTTCTGTCGATAAATGAAGTCAGATTGTAAATGTGAAATGAAGCAGAATCTAGTGGTCACAGGTAATAGAAAAGTTAACTGACCCTCATATTGTAACACAAATACTTCTGCAATTTGCAGAGTCACTTTGTGCTTGCAGCGTAGGCTGTGCACATAGAATGGTGCAAATGTGAGAGGCGGTAAGTGAAACTATACCTCCTACTTGAACACATTCGAATCAGGTGAAACAAACTAAATCTTTACCTTCTTTGTCAGTGTTAGTTGCACATTGTTTATCAACCTTAAAGGTTGTGTGACATGCCTCTAGAAAAGAGTTCACTTCATTCAGAAGTAGCAGAGTGAAACCCTGGATGAAAATCCATCAGAATTGTGTTTACATGTATTACCGTTTTTGATTCCTTGCCAAAGGCAGGCAAGGAATCTATGCGATACTGATAGCATGTTGTGTGGGTGTGTGTGGGTATGTGCATGTATGTGACGCCCTGGCTTGTAAACATGCTATCTTAAAGGGAAATAAGGCGTTTGTTTTAGAGAAAACATCCATATTTTTGAAACCAATGTTTGTGGACGTAGAATGATAGATTATTCAAAATAAGGAAGGACTGTAGCCTTCTTTTCATGGAATAAGCTCCTCACAGATAGAAATTCAGTTATTTCTCACTCAACACTAATTTGTTCACTCAAACTTTTTAAAATTCAAATGATGCATCTTCCGTTACTCATCATATGCATAATGTTCTAAGGGGATGAAGCTTTGGTAGATGTTTATTGATGACGCTGAATGGTTTAACAATGATTACCGCTACTTTCTTTTGTATCTCATGTTGGTGTATTCTAAACGCCCTATTTCCCTTTAAGAGAAACATGCTCAAACTTCAAAGCTTGTATGTTGGTAGTCCATTGTGACTGGACGATTCCTATTGTTTTTCATGGAGGTCAAAGGTCATTTGAGGTCACCAGAGCATGAAATATGAAAACCCTTTATTAAAGGGAGACATATCAGCAATGGAATGTTGTTGGAATTTCAACCTCTCATCACTGGTAGCATTTGATGAGTAGATGATGTCTGGCATTTTTGTATGGGGTCAAAGGTCATGTGAGGTCAATAGAGGACATAGTTTGAAAACATTGTAAACACAATATCTCTAGAAGGGAAAGCTGCTTGAACTTCAAAGTTGGTGTGTTGATAGTCCATTGTGAGAATATGATCTCTAGTGTTTTTCATGGGGGTGAAAGGTCATTTGAGGTCACTAGAACTTAACATAGGAAAACCTGTCAAAGGGGCATATCTCAGTGATGGAATGTTTCTAGAACTTCAAAGTGTTATTGTTGGTAGCACTTAATGAGTAGATAATGTCTGCCATTTTCTATAGAGGTCAAAGGTCATGTGAAGTCAGTAGGAGACATAGTTTTAAACCATGTAAACACAGTTTCTCAAGGAGGGAAAGGTGCTTGAACTTCAAAGGTGTTGTGTTGGTAGTCCTCTGTAGGTAGATGATGTCTATCATTTTTCATGGAGGCTAAAGGTCAACTGAGGTCACCAGAGGTTAAAGTATGAAAACATGTTAAGGATGATCTCTCAGCAAATGAATGTAACTAGCACATCAAACTGTCAGCATAGGCAGCAGTTGATGAGTGTAGATGATTTCTGTTATTTGAATTGCCTATGGGAGACTTAGAAAATCATGTTTTCATATTTAGTCAAACGTTAAAATCACAGAGTTAATGATGATCTAGATGTGTATTTGTAGCAAAAGCTGACAGTTGTGGACCTGCTTATTTAACAATTGTGTAATGTTTTAGGGAAGTCAAGTGTCACAACTTGTCACCCCTGAAATGTAAACGGATGGATTTTTCCCATATGCCCCCTTCCCCCCCTTGCTCCGTACCAAGAAGTAGATTTTTGATGCCAGATAAATGTAAATCAAAATTTAATAAAAATTAAAAAAATAAAAATAAATCAAATTTGGTCTCATTTTCTTCAACAAGCTATTAAAATCCCTGCTTTTTTTTAATCCTCTCAAATCAATCATTTAATATCACTTAACATAGCTTTTTAGATTTATCAGCTACTTATTTGCCAGCAAGTCCCTGTCAAGATTAGCAAAGTACTTTGTTTTAGTCACCTTTTCTCAAGGGAACTACCCTTAAGCAGGGAAATATTTTTTAGGTTGCCTTTTTCAGACTTTAGACCACACTTTGGTGTCAGGAATTTTCTGTCAACTTTATTACCTTGGTTTAGTAATAGATATATCATTAGCACTATTTTTATATGTGGCTTACCTTCGTGGTTTTAACGTTCTTGTGTTCTGTTTTTCGTTTTGCTATCATGGCTTTCCTTCTCCCACGGTTGTTTTTGTTTTAGAGTGCTTGTATACATGTTTTTGGAGAAAAGAAACATATTGGCAAGGAGTCACAAAAGTCCTTTGACTTTCTGGTTTTACTTTATTTTTAAGGACAGTTGAGAACTTTGAATGCCCTTAGGGCTTCGTTTTGGAAACATGTATTGTCCTTTTCAAAAATATCGGTATCACTCACTGATGTCAAACCCAGTAATGAAGAGATAAGAGCACTGAGCAACAACACTCCACATCATCGGTTTTGCATTTTTGCCATGGCTCAAAAATATATAAACACAAGTCCAATGGATTGACATTAAGGGTGTCAGTCTGTGACTTCTGAAGGTACTCATCTCTTTTCTAGATGCATGTTACGTGGCCTGAAAACAACCAGAACACGACACAGCTGGAGGTTTTTGTCACAGTCCTCTGAAAACCACCGACATCACTCTTGTATCAAAACACCTTTCAGCAATGCATCACTTTATTAACATCAACCAGTTCCCTCTCTCTCTGCCAGCCATCTCTGCCTGAATTCTTCTCTTTCCCCCCCCCCCTTCCCTTTTTCTTTCCTGTCCCCACACAGACCATTCCCTCTTCTCATTTCTTTTTTGCCCTTTCAAGCATGAAATTCTGTCTCACTGATAAATTAAGAGTGATATAATAATATTGAAAAAATATTTATAACTACTCAACTTGACTGCAATTTGCCCTTGAATATCAAATATATCATACTGCATGCCCCAAAATACTTTGGCAGAAGTGGATCAGCTTATATTTCAAAGTGTTTTTTTTTTTTTTCCTGTGTATGACTTTTTTTTTTTCCTGTGCAGTCAAACACAACTGCGGAAATAATAAGTACCAGAGGAGGGACTTTCCCTTTGTTGCATAATCCACATTCTTTGTTTCTTCCTCCTGTCTGTATTTTCCTGCACTGTGCTTTTCAGTGAGTTCTCTCTCCATAGGCTTCCTGTATTGCGTGGGTGGAGCTGACGAAAATTCCATCTAGATGACTCATTGTGTTGGTTGCAATCGATTTCAAAGTTGTTTTGAGTAGAGTTAAGTAAACAAAAGCAAAGTCAGAGCAAGGTATTCAGTTAATCAGTCCTTTTGCTAATCGACTGCCGGGGTACTTTCTTGGCAGCTATTACCTAATTAATCCATATCAGCAGATAAGTGTGTTAAAATTTCAGTCACTCTGTCGCTGATAAATTCATTTGTACCCCTTTGTCAACTTCCAGCTGGTTCCCTCCCCAACATATACCTACTCATCTCCTGTCACTGTTTGGAAATTTTAAATTTATCTTCTCATGCCTTTAGACCAGAGCCTAACTGCTGCTGAAAGGATGGTCGGAAGAGAATGCTTGGGTTTTGTTTACGAAAGTAAATATCTCTGCAGCTGAGGTGAACACAGGCTTAATCACAGCAACCACAAATTATCATGTTTATGTGTGTTAATTGAGCCAGTGTCAAAAAAACCATTTAGACAGAAAGTTGGAAGAGAGGTTTTGATGCCAGTGTTGTCACCATGATGAAATCAAAGTCAAAAAAATTATTTGTGCAACCCCTTTGAGGTAATATTTGATGAAAGAGGCTAGGAATAATGGCGAAGGCAACAGGCGGATCATCTGTAGAGGGTCCTGTCTTTTGTTCCAGGGTGTTACATTCACATGACTCGGCGATATTTTCCTTGCCAGTTGAAGTATTGACTGTGACTTAGATATTGAGATACAATTGATCTCAATGGTGTTCAACATCAACTATGTGACACTCTCTTTGTTGATGTGAATGAACTGATGTTTGTCACAAATTATTTGTGTGCATATTTTGGGTAGTATCGCTATCAATCGAATTCTGTTGTGACCTGTCGCAGGCAGCAGGTGAACTACCCGTAGAGGGTCACAAGGTTGGCGCTAGGATGTCACATGCCCCTCCGGTTGAAGCACATGATCGTGGCTTAGACACACAGTGCGTGTGCGTTTGAGAATGCAGCATAGATCATGTTTATGGGCCATCCCTTTGGTGGACAGCGTATAATCTTATATTTATCAGCTGAAAGCTGTTCTTTACATACCTACTGTTTGTTTATTCATTGCACAATGCATTATAGATTGGATCATTTGATTGTTTGCCAAGCTACGTTTTCAGTTACAATGAATAACGACAGATTCACAGAGTGTACTCACCCCTTCAACTTACGTAACTGTAAATGCAAGGTTTCCCCCTAGCTTTGGAACGTTGTTTGCTCACATTGGTTTTTGTCAGTTTTTCTGAGAACAATTTTGCAAAGCTAGGAAAAGCCTTGCATGGGGTCATATGTGCTGAGTACAGGTACGTTGCCAGTTAATTCTCAAACCAAAAAGTTTCAGGGATTTTGTTGTGGTAGGTCACTGGAGCATGTTGTAATATCTAGCCTGATGCTTATCAGGGAACATAAAAGATTTATATCAGATGACCCTACTGTTTTTGATTTCTTACCTGTAAGGAATCAAAAACAGTTAGGTCAAATTTGCTGATTTTTGAGAGAAAAAAGCCAACTTTGCCCAAAAATTGCTATTTCCAGCATATCTTGAGAAGTATTTGAGCATTTAATGCAAAATTTTGCAAAAGCTTACCTGAGAATGAAATATTCAAGGTATATCACTTTTGTAGTAGAGAGAGTGAAATTCGCTGATTTTTGAGGGAAAAAAAAGCTAATTTTGCCCCAAAATTTGTATTTCCAGCATATCTTGAGAACTATTAGACCAATTAACATAACGTTTTGTAAGTACTTACATGAGAACACATTGTTCAACATAATATTACTGTAATGGTAAATCCAGGGAAATTTGCTGATTTTTTAGGGAAGAAAAAGCCAATTTTGCCCCAAAATTTGTATTTCCAGCATATCTTGAGAACTATTAGACCAATTTACATAAAGTTTTGTAAGTACTTACCTGAGAACACATTGTTCAACATAATATTACTGTAATGGTAAATCCAGGGAAATTTGCTGATTTTTTAGGAAAAAAAGCTAATTTTTTCCAAAAATTGGTATTCCAGCATATCTTAAGATGTATTTGAGCATTTAAAGCAACATTTTGCAAGGACTTACTTGAGAATGTAATATTCAAGGTATACTGTATCACTTTGAAAGTATGAAGAAAGTGAAATTTGCTGATTTTTGAGGAAAAGGGGCAATTTTGCCCCAAAATTTGTATTTCCAGCATTTCTTGAGAACTATGAGACCAAAGGCTTTGTAAGGACTTCCCTGAGAACACATACTGTTCAACATAATATTACTGTAAAGGTAAATCCAGTGAAAATTGCTTATTTTTTAGGAAAAAAGCCAATTTTGCCTAAAATTTGGATTTCTACCATATCTTGAGAGCTAATTAAGCATTACATGCAAAATTTTGCAAGGCCATTCCTATGAACACAATAATGAAGATACAGTGTATCACTCTTATAGTAAACTGGTGAAATTGTATGATTGTTTGGTGAAAAACTTAAGAGCCAGCATTGGGGTGAATAGACACCACCTTTTTAACATTAGCCAAAACATCTTTAGCAGAACTGGCAACTGTGGATAATGTCTTTCAACATCCCTCCAATTATGAGAACATTATTTTTAAGTCAAACAATAATTTTAGCAGAACCAGGTCCTGTACAGGTAAATAGGAGACTAATGTGCAAATAACCCATGGAGCCTAGAGGGATGCTTTTATATCCTGCCCCTAACTCTAACCACTAAGCTAAACCTACATGGAATAACCCAATGTTATAATTGTATTATGTAGCGTAATATTCACAGATACTTTTGAGCCATTATTGTTAGTGTTACTTGAGCCTAGTAGCACCAGGCTATAACCTTAAGTTTGTTACCTTACAGTAGATATTAGTATTGAGATGTTCGGCTCTGCTTACCACCATTTTATGCTTGGAGTACATTTCCCTTTCATTTACAACCAGTTCCCCAAACTAGGTCTCTGTAAGATGTGGTTGCAGTAAACTATCACAAATCCCTATGTGCAAGCCCTGTATTGAAATCAATGCATGTTGGCGATGAGATATGCAACTCCGTGGATTGCACTCTTGTTTATTAATTTATTTATCTGTTTATTTATTTTATTTATTTATTCAATCCAGTATAAGTATAAAGTTTATAAAGAGGAGTTACAAGACAAAAACATAAAAAAGTAAAAGTTAGAAGAATATACAAAAATATGCAATGACATTTATATAAAGATATATACATTTGGAAATGTTATGATGCATAAAATGAGAAATGGAAAAAAAAACAGTGTACAACAAACATTCTATGTGTTGCAGGGTACAGTGGGTGATTTTTGTCATTGTTAAGGTTATTTGCAATTCTTACAAAATCAGCTTTTGCAGCAACATTCACTTTTGCTAAAAGTGCATCGAAATCTAAATTAAAAATAGTTGATGTGTATTTAAGAAATTGGATAAGTCTATCTTTGTTCTTTTTTTTTATACAAAATGGTACCAGACAGGCACTGCATAAATTATGTGTGGCAAAATGATGGCATTAAAGACATTTTCCTTAGCCTTTCCATTAAAAAAGGACACAACATAAGCCAGACTAGATACTAATTTAGTGAATACCTTTGATATGTGACAAGAAAAGGTCAAACTATCATCTATATAAACACCTAAGTATTCAGTTTTTTGAGGTTCTAGGCACCTCTGATCCTTTAACAACAATACTTTGTGATCGTGACTGTATTAGAGCTTCATGTCCAATAGTTTTGTTTGCAAAGCACATTTCCTTTGATTTGGTAGGGTCAAGAGCTAAATTTTCGCCGTCGCATATTGCAACAATGTCAATAACGGAAGACTGATAATTAATCAGTAATACAGCAGACTTCTTCGTCATCATGCATGACAGCAGTATTATCGGCATATTTTGTAACAGAAATGATTGAATTTGTTCTAATTTCGTCAGTATATAAAGTAAATAAGATAGCAGATAATGGACCCCCTTGAGGCACACCAACTTTTGTTTCTGATATTTCTGACAAGCCTTTATCCAACTTAATTTGTCTTGACCACCATTGAAGAAATTGTGCCAACCAATGAATAAGCCAAGTTTGTTTTGTTAATTGTGAAAGATCGTTCAGAAGTTTGTTTGGTATAAAGACCGTATTCAATGCATTTGAAAAATCAAGGAAGAGGACCTTTGTTACAGTCGTTTCTTTACAATCTAAATGAGACACAATATCATTGATTACTAAAAGTACAGCATCAATACCAGATACACCCTTCATGTAGGCAAACTGACGCTTATCGCCAAATTGCTCTACAATGGGCATTAATTGATTAGAAATGAGTTTTTGCACACTATTAAAAGCAATACTTGCCAAATCAATTGGTCGGAATCAGTTGGTAGGAACAGTGAGAAGAATACTAGATCTGTGTTTCCTTGGAGTACATCACATTACAGACAGACACTCTGGGACTGCTGGTTTGTGCAAATGAGTCGTGATGAAACCTCTTGATCATATAAATTCATTGAATATTACGTCATTGACGGAAAAATCTACGATTAATTGATTTGTGGCAATATGATTTGATGGGTGGTGGAGAGATGTCAGCAGAGTGAATATTTTTGGTTGCCAGAGGAGGAGGGAGAAAGAATTATGCACTCCAGCTAGTAACTACTGCTTCTGAAAGAACTTTGTAGGAAAAAGTTAATCAGTTGGTCATACCTTTCCTTGAACTGCTGTTCAAACATTTTTGCCCCCTTGTAGAGGTCATGAGGACATCCTCTCACCTCCTTGACATGTGCATGTGACAGACAAGGGGAAAATACCCAAAAAGCTTATCCTTTTTTTTTCTTCTCTTGCTTTGGTTTGGCTTTTTTCCAAGAAATGAGCTATGCATTTATTAATTGGCCTGAGTGGTGGCAAAACCAGGTAAAACTAAGCTTCTTTCTACCCTGCTCAGCTTGTACATCAAACCAGTAATAAATAGATGATGAAATAGTCCTCATTGTTGTTGAAATCGTTGGATGATTGCTGATGAAATGGTTGGATGATGCAACATCCTACTAGCCTTTACCTCCTTGTCCACTCAGCTTTGTCCGCAGGGTTCATTGGTGTCAGTAGCAAGTAGCTCAGTGTATATATGTTTATGTTGGAAATTAGGAAGTGTGTTTGTTGACAAGGTCTGCTGGCTCACATGTTCACTCAAGGGTCAACACACTTCCAAAAGATTGTTATCAAAGATGAAGGAAGTAAGCGAAAGATAGTGGGGATTGACGTCATGAATCCAATCTTTGTTCACCTGTAACGAATTCTGTTTATCCTACAATAAGTGGTTTTCAGCTTTGAAATGGAATGTGGAAAAATGAACTTCAAACTTCAAGTTAAAAGATGACAAATGTGTTTGTTGGGTTAATAACAAAAAACGTAAGGTTTGCATCTCGTATCATTATCAGCTTTCAATAAGGCAGATGTATAGTACCTAATTGACTGTCTGCCTTTTCATATGTCTGTCAGTATGTCGTCTGTCTCACTGTTATTTCATTTTTGTCCTTTTTTTGTGCCTTCCACCTGTTTGTCTGCCCACATGTTTGTACATTTATGAACATTCTGCAAGTTTGCCTCTTTGCCTATCTGTCTGTCTGTCTGTCCATTTGTCCTTCCAACTGACTTCAGCTGACTGTAATTCTCTCTGTTCATCTCTGGCAGGAGATGTTTGGTGTTTCATGCAGGCCCGTAGCCAGCCCATGTGGAGGGGTGGGTCTTTTTTCCAAGATGCGGACCTCTTTCCAAGTACGGAAGCGGCTGTAGCGTGCTGTAAGCATGGAGTTGCTAGGGGTCTGGGGGCATTTTCCCAAGACAATTTTGAAATCTGCAGAATTACCTCAATCTGGAGCATTTTAGAGGACTACAAAAGATCTTCTGTTGTATACAATTTACATAAGTAGTAGACACAGGGGCATAGCCAGGAATATGTCAAAGGGGGGTGCAAAATCGTGGAGACTATCTAAGTGGAGCGCCACCATCATTGGCACGGAGCGTACAAGAAAATTTTGAGTTTTACAAACCCCCAGATGGCCGGAAATAGCCCTTCCCAAGTCTTTTCAGTTGCATGAACCCAGCCTTGAAGTAAAGATCTCATGTCTACAACTTCTCAATTACTGAGAAAACAGTTAGTCTGTGAAAAATGATGCAATGCCGAGATGAGCATCCAAAGAAACGTTTGGCTCTACAAACCACTCAGACAGTAGAAAACGGCCCTTCCTGGGTGTTTTACATACATACATACATGCATGCTCACAACCCTGCATTCCACCCCTGCCTTGGTAGGCCTTCCGCATAAATTGAGGGAATTACTACTTAGCGATATCGCGGGAAAAAAAGGAAAAATGAGATCAAGCAGGGCCGCCCTATTAGCCCTCCTTGTCCTGGCTATGCCTATGCTCCTGTGTATTTCTGGGGAAGTTCTAAAAATAGGAAAAAAAAGCCAGGGGGGCGGTCGCCACTTCGCCCCCTCCTTGGCTACGCACCTGAGTAGACACTCTTTGGTAGTCCTGGCGGTTTGAACAGGGCTTAAAATGCACCGACTGCACCAGACTACAATTGAACATATTTAATTGGGCCCGGCAATGGCTTACGGACACAACTGAACGCCAGTCGTGGAACGGGTCACACCGCCACGATCACAGCAGATGTGGTGAGTGGTCGCCGTCGTGTCGCAGGTTGTCATGGCAGCGTGTCTGGGCTTTGTTTTGTATCTAGTTCAATGATATCCAAGGCCACAATGACATAACCATGCATGAACGTTTTTGAGCTTATTATCTATCACCCCACATAGTGTATGTATGTGGTGATGAGATATTGTGGTCAGTTTGGGCCCGTATACATTTTATGACATAAGTGGAAAGGTTTATCTTCCTGCTAAAAGTGAACGGAAATTCAGCCTCAATAAGTCAAGATAAAAAATATTTTACAGCTGACCCTTCAAATACAGGGCTGGAAAAATGGACCTCCCTCAAGTTGGGGTGGGTCATTGGAACGCTCCGAGCCCCGCTGGCTACGGGCCTGTCATTTATTACCTAATTTAGTCAGCCAAACTTAAATTACAGCAACAGGTAATAATTAGTGTTCAAAATTAAATTTGCATTGTATTAAATTTGCACAGTGATTTTGTTGGGGTGCTGCCAGTCACTACTCCTGGTGTTGGTGCTGTCACCAAGTGTGAAGTGCAAAGCCTATGAATGTGAGGTCCAGGAGAAAAACACTGAGAGGGCCTAGATGGCAAAGTCCCTAGAAACACATGGGTTTTATGGTATTTATGGTATTTGTGATCAAAGTCATCACTTTATAGGTAATTCTATTCTTTAAACACTCAATGTCACGTCCAGGATCAAAGTCCCCTTGGGGGTCCAGTGGTGAAGCCTCTGGAAGCTCCCGGGTGTTACTGTATTTGTGACATATTGAAGTCATCTTTTGAAGGGTAATTCTATGGGCTTACTAAACACAGGTCTGAAGTCAAAGTTGAACAACTCCAAGTATGACTAAAAACAAGTTTAACGCCAAAGTTGAATGACTTCTAGTCCAGGGGTAAAGTCCCTCTGGAGGTCTAGGGGAAGCCCCCCCAGAAGCACCTGGGTGTAATAGATCTGTGGTGTATTAAAGTCGTCATGTAAAGGGTAATTCTATTGATTGAACACAGGTCTAAAATAAAAGTTAGAGAACTCCTGAATAATCTGACCTCAGGAGATCTGCATGTTTTGAATGTCCCAAATCTCAGTTTAAAACACACAGGGTGACAAAAGGTTTCCAGGGGGAATGTTCCCCCCTCACCTCTCTGACAGTTCCACTGTTGATCAGCTGTGGCCACCAACTGAAAAATCATACTAGTATACTTCATATTGGCTTGTATAAAGAAGTGCACGGTTAAGTTGAATGAAAACTGTCAACCACTATGTTTTCATATTTTACAACTTTTTGCTGTTGTTAGGAGAATTTGGAATACTATGGCAGAATTTATCTCTGGGAACCTATGCATTTTCCAAGTTGTATGGATGATGGTGAAATAAAAAGACTTACTGTACTTTAAAACTTTTGTGTATGAAATTTTAATGTTTTCACATTGTGTGGTGGGTGGCAGGCAATCACTTTACAAAGCCTTTCCATTATGTTTGAGTTGCCCATATCCACTGCATGGTTCATCCCATGTATGAACTTTCTACCATAATTGAGTTTGCTATTCTCGTGTAATTTCCCTTATCAATGCACACATCTATGTCTGTATTTTAGAACACTTTTGTTTAACATTTCAAAGTTTTACAACCACTTCTGTTGAAAGTCCTTCAAAGTCAACTCATGGTTGGTAAACACGACTTTTCCAGTTAAAGTTTGCATAGTTGAAAAACTCTGTGTACACATGAACTGGATGGTTTCTGTAGACAAACCAGTTTTGAAAAGTTAATTACTCAATCTTCTGAATATGCAACCAAACACCATTTGTGAAAAATTTGAAAATTACACCAAACAAAATGGTTACCCAGCAGAAGAAACGCAAGAACACGCAATGTTTACATTTGTTAAATTTTCACTAGAGCAAATATTCTGAGCACAGTGTTAAACATGTTGGTCCAGTCAGTGTGAAATACAAATAAGGGGGAACCTAGACTTAGAGGGTGCAGTGTGAGAATTGATTTAGAATGCACTTTGAGCAAGCTCAACCTTAATTCATTAGTGAAGCAAGGGGTAAGTATAATCACTCATGAATACCCAGACCAGTGAGTTGTGGGGAGTATGCCACCAATCACCGTTTGTGTGAAAAGACCACAGAGGAGAAAATGGGTGGATTGAGAGCCTTTGCATCTCTCCTCACTTCCCTGTCTCAGCAGAACGAATGCACTTCTATCTTGAGAACATTATGTGAGATGGCATTGGTGCATTTTCAATGATATTTAGACTTCATTATTCAGTGACCACTTAAGAAAATCTCAAATGAAACAGAATGAGACAATGCTTTGTTAGTAGAACTGCACACACCAGAAACCACACTTGCATACAGTACCTTGGTTTCATAATTCAAGATATTATTTGTAGAAAGACTGCTGTACAGTTGTTAAGAAAGCAAATCACCACAGAAGTCTTTCATTTTCTTTGAAAGTTATATCTGTATTTAACCGTAGATTTGACACAGATGAATAATTAGACTGGAATTGTTGTAAAATCAGCTGAAAATGTAGGATGAATGGTCACAACTGTTAAGAATCATAATGAGGTCTTTTAAGGCTGTCATAAAAGAAATACAAAGAGTGTGGACATTAAGACATCACAGCTTTCTCATGGTGGATTTCATCACATGTTGAGAATTTCACAACTTGACATTGAGCTGTCATTTTCAACCAGTGTGGACAGAAATCTTCCCTAAGTTTATCAGATTTTTATTTTTTTTACCCGATAAATCTTTTTGAAGGATTGAGCGTCATTAATCACAGTTATCAAATAAAAATTTTCACAGGGAAATAATTTGTTTTTAAAATTGCACCAAAATAGCATACAACAGAAAACAGCTTTGATAAAATTGGGTTAAACCATTCAACCTTTGCAACAAACACCTGCAAAAGCTTCATCCTCTCAAAACATTATGCATTCACCTTATAGACATATACTTACCCCTTGCTTCACTAACGCATACATTTGGCCTTGCCCTGAATGTCCTCAAAAACAATTCTAGCACCGCACCCTCTAAGGCATGGCCCCCCCTGTTTGCCTTTCGCTAAAGTATTCCACAATGTGGGGGAAGTGTCATCACTCGTGAATACCTTCGCCAAGGAATTGTGGGGAATCAGATGAATAATGGAAGATTTACCATTTGAATTTATGAAAGTCTGGGTGAATAAATTATTTTTGGGTAACAAACAACTGAATCTTTGTCTGTGGGAAACTTATTTCTTGTAAAAGGTCAAGGTGAAGATTACTTTGAATTGTCTGTCTGTCTGGTAATCAAGACAGCATGAATATTTCAAAACACTTGTCATCTTACTAAAATCATAAAGTAACAAATGACCCATGTACTTCATTGTTGAGGACCTACCCCCCTTTACCTGTTCCTCCTATTTTTAGAAAGTACATTCACCCCAAATGTTTCAAGTTATGTATTTACAGCCAATCCTCACTTGCCTGTGTCTCACCTGCATTTTAACAGTATTATGCCCGGAAAATCATATCCATTTTTTGCAGATGAAGGGAACTTTGAGTTCTTGTAAGCAAAGTTTGAACTTGTTAGTCAAAGGAGTGCAACAAAAACCAGTGACAGATAATCGGAAATACATCTGTTTCTGTTGCAGCTGTTTGGTTTACTTTTAACTTCTCTTTTTACAAATTTGCTTGAAACAAATCTTGGGATGTAAACAAAGATTTGCAGGAGTCCATGAAAAAGTACCTGAGGCAGCATAGGCAGAAATGAGGGAGAGTTAGAGAGAAATGTTGGAAAAAATGACAGTGATAATCAAAATCAAAGGCGGCATGAATTATTTAAAACAATTGGCACCATATTTACACCCACAAAAAACAAATGGCCTGATGTACCCATTTGCTGACCACCTCTATCGTACCTGTACGTCCTATTGAGCTCTTAAAAAGTACAGTCACCCCAAGTATTACAATGTTGTTGTTTGCAGTACTTTTTATTCCCGCCAAATTGCATCCATTTACTGCTAGGTGAAGGTAACTTTGAATTGTTTTGCGAATGTCTGGATTGAACTCTGTTTGCTAAAGGAGTGCAACAGAAACAAACAGAAGTGGTAAATCAGTAGTCCATTTGTTTGTGGTAGGCTATTCTGGGGTTTCTTTGTTTACTGTTCACATAATCGCATGGAACAAATTACGAGCTTTAAACGACAGTTGCACAGGTCAAAAATGCATAAGGGAGAGGAGGAGAAAATGAGAGAGAGAGAACAGGAGAGTGATGACGTAGTAAAACCATTTCACTGATAATCTGTCTGACTATCTCTCCACCTCTCTCTCTCTCTCTCTCTCTTATTCTCTGTCTGTCTGGTAATCAAGGCAGCTTGAATATTTCAAAACAATTGGCATGTTACTTGACAACAAATGACCCATGTACCTTATTTTTGAGGACCTACTCGCCTGTGCCTGTACATCCTATTGAACTCTTAGAAGTACATTCACCCCAAATGTTTCAGATATTTACAGCCAATCCTCTCTTGCTGTGTCTCACCTGTGTTTTAACAGTATTATGCCCGGAAAATAGCATCCATTTGTAACTTTGAGTTCTTGTATACAAAGTTTGAACTCGTTTGCCAAAGGTGTGCAACAAAAACCAGTGACAGATAAATCGGAAATACATCTTTTCCTGTTGCAGCTGTTTGGTCTATTTTTTAAAGGGGCTCATTGAGTTGATATCAGTAAAGAATGCGGTGATTTTGAAGTATACAAACACAGGACAATAATCACAATTAGCATAATTAATCAAGTTTCACATTTAATAGTTATATGAAAACTGTCAAATATTTCGAAGTTTTGACCGTTACTCGTTCTGGTTGTGTGCATGTGAATGTACTAATGTGAAAATGTCTGGTCACAAAGTTTCAAAAACCAAATTTAATTGTTGGTTACTCACGCATTAATGTTCCAATGTATGTAAAACTTAGGGATCCTTTTAGTTTGACTGTTTGTCATAAGTATGTGAAGGAAACTTGACCCGTTTAGAAAAATTGAGTGAATTTCACAAAACAACTCAATGAGCCTCTTTAACTTTTCTTTTTACAAAATTGCATTGAACAAATCAGGAGTCCTAAAGATCAGTTGTCCAAGCTTTCATGAAGAAGTGTCTGAGGATGGGAAAGAGGAAATGAGGCTGGAGAGTAGGAGAAAGATGCTGTTGAAAGGTGACAGTGATAATAATCAGTCACAGGATGACTGTTCGCAGCAATTGACACCCTACTGAGCGAGACAAGTTGAACAAAAAAAAACAAAAAAACAATTTCCCTCATCTTTTTACACTAAAAGGGAACAGGTGTATGACTTCTTAGATATTTTATACTTGTCAACTGTCATTTTAAAGTCATAAAATGGTGACAAAACTTTTTCAACATTTCGATTATTTACTACTTTGTTCATGCCTAAATTTTGCAACACAGCAAAACTGTAAATAAAGTTTTCTTGTACCTTCAGATTGAAGTCAGTACTAATAGTGAAAATGTGATCACAGCAGTAGTGGTTTGTGGCATGCTATTACAGGGTTTTAGGCTACCTTACATTTTTTTCCATGTTGATACATGTATTCACATCATAGACATATATTTACCCCTGGCCTCACTAATGCATACATTTGACAAATCCTCAAATAGTCCTTGAAACCAATTCTAGCACAGCATCCTCTAAGGCCTAGCCTGCCCTCGTTTGCCTTTTGCTGGAGTGCCTCGCATCGCTACTTCAGTCTCTCTACTGTGTTTTGTCTCTTGCGAAGGCTTCAGACTCAAAAACCTTGAATATTCTTGTGTTTCTTTTCTTTGTAATTACTTTTTCTAGCTTTGCTTATTCTGTGCAAATTTACCCTCGCTTCTCCAAGAAATTTGATTTAGAATTTGCATTTTTGTGCAACATTCCTGGGACAGTTATCCTATTATGCCGCTGCATAAGTTTAGTTTAGATCCCTCCGTAGTTGTGGGACCAGCAGTAGTCCAGGCTCCCGCTGGATCCGTGACTAGACCTTGGAAAGGCTAGTTGAGCCAAGGTAAGTCGAGACAAATCTAGGGGGAGGAACGCTAGGCCAGCAGACAAGGTGAGGTTTGTTTGGGGTAGCTGAGCTTTGAGCTCTGGCACCCTGGAGACCGCGCCAGGAGCCCGCGGCTTCGGCGGCCGAGTCTTGTTCCGTCCTGCGGGGCATCAAGCAGACTTGGCAGGGTTCTGACATTCTCTGGGAGACCGCGTTCGATAACTAATCTCAGAACGTTCTCCCACAGGGTTCTCAGGATGCTGCCGTTCTGGGAGCCAGGTCGAGAAATTGGCGCTGCAGGATTCGGCTGATCGAAGCCAGGATCCTGTCAGAACTCAAAGTGGTGGAGAGTGCCCATCTCCGGGTCTGGGAGCCTCAGCTCCCGCCGAATCAGGAGAGGGCTCCCAGGACTCCTGGTGGAGTGGTTCACGTCCCCAAGCGGTCACTATCCCTCCTGGAACCCTGATGGGGATAGTGTACCCCGGACCAACTGGTCCCGGAATCCTATCCAATCTGTTTCCACGTATCCAAGCTTGGATTCTCATGACTCAGACAAGGGGTGTACTCGGGCTCCCCAGTCCTGATCATACAATCCTAGGGGGTTACCGGAACTATCAGAACCAAACTGGATGGCCCAGTTGGTGAGTCTGCTGGATCCTCTGATCACTGAGGAGGTGGCCACCTGTCAGGGGTAGAGATGGCCACCTCAGTCCCTCGACCAATGATCAGCAACTTTTGGCTCCATCTCCTACCCTAGCCAAGGTCCCAGTGACCCATGGTTTGGCCACCAAGCCTCCACTTCCTAATTCACTCGAACTCCTCTCTTCTGTTGGACGAAGAGATGGAGGAGTAGGGGAAGGAGACCGCACCCCTGCCTGAAACGTGGGAGGAAGATAGTACTCCCAGGGGTACTTATCTCTACCCTTCCCTTCTGGCATCAGTTGTGGAGAGTCTTACCATCAAACTGGACTAAGAAGCTCTCACTGGCCTTGAACTTGAACTGCCTGAACTTCAAAGTTAGTATGTTGGTGGTCCACTACTGAGTACATGGTCCATATTGTTTTTCATGGAGTTCAAAGTTCATTTGAGGTCTCCAGAGCTTAAAGTATGAAATCCTTTTAATTTATAGATACCTCAGCAACTGACTTCAGCTAGAACTTCAAAGTGTCAACATTGCTAGCACTTGAACTTGTTGAGTAGTTGTCTGTCATTTGAATTGCCCTATAGGAGACCTGTCATCACTTTAAACTAATAAGTTCTATCATTCTAAAGATCTGTCCTGGATTCACAAGCCTAGCACGGGATACTTAGAGAGTTTTAGATGTCCTGAATGTTTAGTTTAGAATTTGAGGATCAGAAAGTCTGAAAACTCATAGAGGATCCTTGTCTATGTTGATTTTGGATGAACACCAGAGAAATTCGCGTACACTTTTCGACCAGTGTTTAGTGGGTAACTAGGCAGGGGTGAACCAACAATCCCATACAAACCCAAACCTGCTCCAGGGACTGCCATTTAAAGTCCCCATCCGATGGACGAGAGTGTATGCCCCAGTCTTTAGCCACTTCCCCCAAAGGCTGGGAGGGCCTTGAAAACATACATGTCATTTTACCTTCTCGCTTGTTTCATATTTAGTTCATGTTTGAAAAAGTTGTTGTCGTCAGTTTTAAAAGTTTACTTGTGGTCCAAAGTTGATTTGCATGGACTGGAATCTGAATGAGGAGTGGTGTCACACATAAGACTATCACTTTGCTCCTTTTCAGACCATTCAGTAGTGGAAAAGGGACTGTCAAAACGTTCCTTTGGGATAAAAGTGTAAAAAGAAAGTCACATTCAGTAAAAAAAAAACAGGATGTCAATTCCTGATGGATCCATCAGGCAGACATGGAAGTAGCTTTTTCCGCTATTCATATCATTTCCCTCTTGCTCCCTTTTCAGTATTTAAATTCCGGTGCTTGAACTGGGGATGTTTCTGCTTGCGTAAACAGTGATTTCTACTTTGCAGACACATATCCGTCGAGAAAATTAATTCATTTGACACACATAGATTGGGATTTTAAATCATAACAATAATAATAATTGTGCATTTATAAAGCGCCATCTATCTATGTAGCATAATCCGAGGCGCAAAAAGGTAAGGTACGGATCATCACAAAGAACATGAAAATATATATAGGAAAAACACCAGTGAGAAAAGATTAATTGCAAGCAATAGAGAACAAACAGGTTTTAAGATTATTCTTGAAGGTATGTAAAGAAGTGCAACTGTGAATGTCCAATGGAAGGGACTTCCAGAGTTTAGGAGCAGCAACAGAAAAGGCCTTATCGCCAGCAGCTGCTGAAGTTCTTGGGATGGCTTGAAGATTTTTTCCTGCCGATCTTAAATTATGACCTGAGGAATATGGGTTGAGGAGTTCTGCTAGATAAACCGGTGCTTTGACTAGGATTTTGCTCCTTTTCAAACCGTGCAGTAGTTAGTAGGACAGGGATTGTTGAAAAATTTTCCTTTAGGTTAAAAATTTGGAAGGAGTGTGATATTCTTTACGAAACCAGGATGTCAGTTTCTGATGCTTTCGTCCGGCGGACATGGACTTCTTTTCCTCTGTTCACCTCATTTCCTTCTTCCTGTCCCTCTAACATTTAAATTCCTGTATTTGACCTGTCGGGATGCTTCTCGTCACATAAGTTGGTACTTCGCACATCCGTCCGTATAAGGAAAACTTCAGGGATAAAAGGGATTTTAGGTCATGAATGAATGTCATGGCTGAGCAAGTGAAACATTTTTTGACACATGGATTATCAGCAGTACCTCAGCCAGTTCCCATGTTTCATGGTTTTCATATCAGAAGGGATGGAAAGATTTTCTAAACCTAACTCAACTAGATGTCACAGTATGGACAGGAATTGCCCTTGCTCCCCTCGAAATAGAAACGAACTGTAAACTCTGCATAAAGTTCCAGAAAAGATCTTTAATTTGTTTATTTTTTATTACAGTACCATCATCTCATCTCCTTCCCTCACTCTCACGCCCCACCCCTCACCTCTGTCCTTATCCACTATCTCTCAAACCCTCCCCTCCTCCTCCATCAGTTATGCTCCATCCTTTTTATCCATACAATCGTTATTATGCATCATGATTGTCACAAAACAAATCTCCTCTCCTTTCAGTAGCCAAGCGCAATAAATAATTTAACAGTAAATATTTTAACGTGGTGATGCAAGCTCACTAGTGTTTGAATTGCAATGTGTTTGTCATTTCTTCAAAGATGGCTGATTGTTTCCATGAATACTGTTCAGTTTTTTTCAGTATATTAAAGTGAGTATTTTGCATCCATCGCTTCCAGCTTACCAGATCCACAGACGATTTTAAAGCTTGTCTGGTCAATTCCTATGTGAAATGGTGAAATAAGAATCAAACAAGTGCAACTTCCCCCTTTGCATTCCTGGAAGCTACTCTAATTTACAATGTTGTGACAAACTCCAGCCATTTTATGAATACTTATAAAAATGCAGGTCGTCGATTAAGAGGGCCAGCTTCTGAAGGTCTAACGTAAGCATTTATCGTTTGCCTGCTTCACTTGTATTCACAGTAGTGTTCTATGTATACGTGTGAAATACCGACATGGCATGCAAGAGAGTTATTTCTGAATGAAACTGTTTTTACCCTTGCTCATGAATGAACATCAGATCAGTGATTGGTTGAATTTGAAGCAGCAGTAGCATATGAGTCATATCAAAGAGGTCAATTGTCCAGCAGACATTTACTTGAACAATTACTAACTTGACATCCGATAGTGGAAAAAGGTAAGTGATGTCCTATCTTGACAGTTAGTGTTAGCATTATGCTGCAAACTGCATGGACATGAGACAGTGGCATGATGTAAAGTGTTCCAATGTAACATGTGGCTTTAATGTTGAGCTTATTCATTACGTATTTACAATATTTATCTTCATCGTATCCAGTATGTATCTATGGTATTAAGTTGGTTGCAGCTCTTTTTCACTTGGACTTCCTGTATAAGTATCGTCTGATATTCAGTGGTCTGGATGGTGTCATGACGGAAATCCGTTATTTATTTAAGTCAGTGATGTTAAATTGTAAAAATTGTTAAATATGACATTTCACATTAGTACGGGGACTTCATCATGGATCAAAAGTTATGTGAGAGAGGAAGTAGGAAAAAAAAATAAAAGTAATGTCAGAAAAATGTACCATTCTGTGACTTGTTTTTGAAGTTTTTTGATGGTGTGTACATATTTGACTGTTTCTTTGAGTCACAGGTCCAGCATATCACGGTCAAAATCGCTCAAGAATAATCACTCCTCAATCACAGTCAAACCATCCTCCCTAAATACTGTTTCTATGACGATTTGATGATGTTGTCAATAGTGATACATTCATCATCATGCCAATTAATGTTATGTGCCAATTGGTCACTAAATTTAAAATACCAATTGTGGCAGGTTTTTACGACTAGTCTGAGTGATACTATGAACTAGAATTGATGACAAATTTTACTTGGACTGGTGAACTTGAACTGGTGACTAGTCCGAATGATACTTGGGGTACTTAGAACTTAGACTGATGACTATAGACTGAATGATACTCAGAATATTATAAACTGGAACTGATTACTAGTCTGAATGATACTCAGGGCCCTATGAACTAGAACTGGTGACTAGTCCGAATGATACTAGGGGTACTAAGAACTTGAACTGATGACTATAGACTGAATGATACTCAGAATATTATAAACTGGAACTGATGACTAGTCTGAATGATACCCAGTACACTATCAACCAGACCTGATGACTAGTCTGAATGATATCAAGTACACTTTGAACTACAACTAATAACTAGTCTGAATGATACTTGGATACTATAAACTAGAACTGATGACTGATCTGAGTGATACTCAGGATATCTAGACCAGAAAACAGTGATCAACTTTTGGGGGGAGAATCTTACCTCGTGAGGGGCGACACAAATATATGAACTGGATAAATATGAACTGGATCTGACCCCAGAGTCCTTGTTTTATATTCTGTCACTTCTTGTAGGAAAGTGCAACAAACCAAAGGGAATTTCACTGGCACAGATGGAGCCAGTGTTTAAAGTTAAGAAAATAAAAGCAGACGATGTAAAATGAAGTGGCTCTCAGTATAAAGGTCGTCTGTTTGTTTCTTTTTCATCCAAAAAGAGTTTAGTTATATGCGGTAGTTTACACCATAATGTGTATTACAATGGCAAATGACTCCGCAAATTTTTAAGGCAATATTATTATGGAAATCCACAAGGAAGTGTGATCTCATGGTTCAAAAGTTGAACATGATAATTTATCCGGTTACCAACACATACACACGTAATACTGATAAGTTTAACCACTTGGTATTTTTAGGCCATATTTGCCTGCAGTACCAATTTTATATCCTTCAAGCTCCGTCAAGACATGAATATCAAGCAAGTGCAGATAGAGTCTATTTGGTCGAGGTCATTTAGTGGTCACGTAACGATAGTGACATTCAAATGTTTCTAAGATTCGGTGGATCTACACCAGTGTTTTCATCGATTCCCAAAATCTTGGAATCTCGTAATTTTTGTTCATTCTCGCCGGGTACCTGGGTATCCGACCAAAATTGCACCTTTAAAGTTAACAGTGGCATTTCCACAGTACGGTACATCGCGTTTGTGTGTAGGGATCTCACTAGTACATTACATAGACTTGCCTACACCTTCTCCTGAATAGGACCACCTATTTTCCTTTAGAAAGAGAAGAAAATTCCATTTTGAGCTATTTGCTGTGTATGGTAGGTAAAATTTGGCAATGTGACACAGTGTGTTCACACAGAGGTTGTGTCATTTTCACTTCATGAAGGAATCGGGTAGTAATTTTGGATTTAGGTAAAAAAATGCCGTTTGGATACCCAGGTACCTCGGTTACCTGTGAAAACACTACTCTATACCATTATAGGAGTACTGAATATGGGTACAAAATGTTTTCCCCAGAGCTGGAAAGTGTATAACAATACAGTAATGCTGCAGAAAGATTTGTGTGGTCACATTTCATCTGCGACAAGATTATCAGAAACATTTTGGTGAAAATTTTGAATTTGTCATTCATTTGCTCGCTGTATGTATGGCAAGGGTTTCTGTTGAAAAATAATTAGAGGTTAATAAACACTGGACTTGTGTAGTAACTAGAGGATACAGTATATCAAGATCAGAGACTAATGCAATCACTGTATGCACTAGACGTCGTGTGTACCACTTGGACTAACCCCAGATCATGCATTATCCTGTGGTTAATGCACGAGTCCAGTGGTGATTAACCTTGCTCGTTCATTCACAGCGAGATTTTGATGAAAAAGATGAAAATCAAATCACTGCATTTTTTTTTTTTATGAGAATGAACTCTAAGAAAAGTCGGGATGCTTCTCGTCACATAAGTTGGTACTTCGCACATCCGTCCGTATAAGGAAAACTTCAGGGATAAAAGGGATTTTAGGTCATGAATGAATGTCATGGCTGAGCAAGTGAAACATTTTTTGACACATGGATTATCAGCAGTACCTCAGCCAGTTCCCATGTTTCATGGTTTTCATATCAGAAGGGATGGAAAGATTTTCTAAACCTAACTCAACTAGATGTCACAGTATGGACAGGAATTGCCCTTGCTCCCCTCGAAATAGAAACGAACTGTAAACTCTGCATAAAGTTCCAGAAAAGATCTTTAATTTGTTTATTTTTTATTACAGTACCATCATCTCATCTCCTTCCCTCACTCTCACGCCCCACCCCTCACCTCTGTCCTTATCCACTATCTCTCAAACCCTCCCCTCCTCCTCCATCAGTTATGCTCCATCCTTTTTATCCATACAATCGTTATTATGCATCATGATTGTCACAAAACAAATCTCCTCTCCTTTCAGTAGCCAAGCGCAATAAATAATTTAACAGTAAATATTTTAACGTGGTGATGCAAGCTCACTAGTGTTTGAATTGCAATGTGTTTGTCATTTCTTCAAAGATGGCTGATTGTTTCCATGAATACTGTTCAGTTTTTTTCAGTATATTAAAGTGAGTATTTTGCATCCATCGCTTCCAGCTTACCAGATCCACAGACGATTTTAAAGCTTGTCTGGTCAATTCCTATGTGAAATGGTGAAATAAGAATCAAACAAGTGCAACTTCCCCCTTTGCATTCCTGGAAGCTACTCTAATTTACAATGTTGTGACAAACTCCAGCCATTTTATGAATACTTATAAAAATGCAGGTCGTCGATTAAGAGGGCCAGCTTCTGAAGGTCTAACGTAAGCATTTATCGTTTGCCTGCTTCACTTGTATTCACAGTAGTGTTCTATGTATACGTGTGAAATACCGACATGGCATGCAAGAGAGTTATTTCTGAATGAAACTGTTTTTACCCTTGCTCATGAATGAACATCAGATCAGTGATTGGTTGAATTTGAAGCAGCAGTAGCATATGAGTCATATCAAAGAGGTCAATTGTCCAGCAGACATTTACTTGAACAATTACTAACTTGACATCCGATAGTGGAAAAAGGTAAGTGATGTCCTATCTTGACAGTTAGTGTTAGCATTATGCTGCAAACTGCATGGACATGAGACAGTGGCATGATGTAAAGTGTTCCAATGTAACATGTGGCTTTAATGTTGAGCTTATTCATTACGTATTTACAATATTTATCTTCATCGTATCCAGTATGTATCTATGGTATTAAGTTGGTTGCAGCTCTTTTTCACTTGGACTTCCTGTATAAGTATCGTCTGATATTCAGTGGTCTGGATGGTGTCATGACGGAAATCCGTTATTTATTTAAGTCAGTGATGTTAAATTGTAAAAATTGTTAAATATGACATTTCACATTAGTACGGGGACTTCATCATGGATCAAAAGTTATGTGAGAGAGGAAGTAGGAAAAAAAAATAAAAGTAATGTCAGAAAAATGTACCATTCTGTGACTTGTTTTTGAAGTTTTTTGATGGTGTGTACATATTTGACTGTTTCTTTGAGTCACAGGTCCAGCATATCACGGTCAAAATCGCTCAAGAATAATCACTCCTCAATCACAGTCAAACCATCCTCCCTAAATACTGTTTCTATGACGATTTGATGATGTTGTCAATAGTGATACATTCATCATCATGCCAATTAATGTTATGTGCCAATTGGTCACTAAATTTAAAATACCAATTGTGGCAGGTTTTTACGACTAGTCTGAGTGATACTATGAACTAGAATTGATGACAAATTTTACTTGGACTGGTGAACTTGAACTGGTGACTAGTCCGAATGATACTTGGGGTACTTAGAACTTAGACTGATGACTATAGACTGAATGATACTCAGAATATTATAAACTGGAACTGATTACTAGTCTGAATGATACTCAGGGCCCTATGAACTAGAACTGGTGACTAGTCCGAATGATACTAGGGGTACTAAGAACTTGAACTGATGACTATAGACTGAATGATACTCAGAATATTATAAACTGGAACTGATGACTAGTCTGAATGATACCCAGTACACTATCAACCAGACCTGATGACTAGTCTGAATGATATCAAGTACACTTTGAACTACAACTAATAACTAGTCTGAATGATACTTGGATACTATAAACTAGAACTGATGACTGATCTGAGTGATACTCAGGATATCTAGACCAGAAAACAGTGATCAACTTTTGGGGGGAGAATCTTACCTCGTGAGGGGCGACACAAATATATGAACTGGATAAATATGAACTGGATCTGACCCCAGAGTCCTTGTTTTATATTCTGTCACTTCTTGTAGGAAAGTGCAACAAACCAAAGGGAATTTCACTGGCACAGATGGAGCCAGTGTTTAAAGTTAAGAAAATAAAAGCAGACGATGTAAAATGAAGTGGCTCTCAGTATAAAGGTCGTCTGTTTGTTTCTTTTTCATCCAAAAAGAGTTTAGTTATATGCGGTAGTTTACACCATAATGTGTATTACAATGGCAAATGACTCCGCAAATTTTTAAGGCAATATTATTATGGAAATCCACAAGGAAGTGTGATCTCATGGTTCAAAAGTTGAACATGATAATTTATCCGGTTACCAACACATACACACGTAATACTGATAAGTTTAACCACTTGGTATTTTTAGGCCATATTTGCCTGCAGTACCAATTTTATATCCTTCAAGCTCCGTCAAGACATGAATATCAAGCAAGTGCAGATAGAGTCTATTTGGTCGAGGTCATTTAGTGGTCACGTAACGATAGTGACATTCAAATGTTTCTAAGATTCGGTGGATCTACACCAGTGTTTTCATCGATTCCCAAAATCTTGGAATCTCGTAATTTTTGTTCATTCTCGCCGGGTACCTGGGTATCCGACCAAAATTGCACCTTTAAAGTTAACAGTGGCATTTCCACAGTACGGTACATCGCGTTTGTGTGTAGGGATCTCACTAGTACATTACATAGACTTGCCTACACCTTCTCCTGAATAGGACCACCTATTTTCCTTTAGAAAGAGAAGAAAATTCCATTTTGAGCTATTTGCTGTGTATGGTAGGTAAAATTTGGCAATGTGACACAGTGTGTTCACACAGAGGTTGTGTCATTTTCACTTCATGAAGGAATCGGGTAGTAATTTTGGATTTAGGTAAAAAAATGCCGTTTGGATACCCAGGTACCTCGGTTACCTGTGAAAACACTACTCTATACCATTATAGGAGTACTGAATATGGGTACAAAATGTTTTCCCCAGAGCTGGAAAGTGTATAACAATACAGTAATGCTGCAGAAAGATTTGTGTGGTCACATTTCATCTGCGACAAGATTATCAGAAACATTTTGGTGAAAATTTTGAATTTGTCATTCATTTGCTCGCTGTATGTATGGCAAGGGTTTCTGTTGAAAAATAATTAGAGGTTAATAAACACTGGACTTGTGTAGTAACTAGAGGATACAGTATATCAAGATCAGAGACTAATGCAATCACTGTATGCACTAGACGTCGTGTGTACCACTTGGACTAACCCCAGATCATGCATTATCCTGTGGTTAATGCACGAGTCCAGTGGTGATTAACCTTGCTCGTTCATTCACAGCGAGATTTTGATGAAAAAGATGAAAATCAAATCACTGCATTTTTTTTTTTTATGAGAATGAACTCTAAGAAAAGTCGGGATGCTTCTCGTCACATAAGTTGGTACTTCGCACATCCGTCCGTATAAGGAAAACTTCAGGGATAAAAGGGATTTTAGGTCATGAATGAATGTCATGGCTGAGCAAGTGAAACATTTTTTGACACATGGATTATCAGCAGTACCTCAGCCAGTTCCCATGTTTCATGGTTTTCATATCAGAAGGGATGGAAAGATTTTCTAAACCTAACTCAACTAGATGTCACAGTATGGACAGGAATTGCCCTTGCTCCCCTCGAAATAGAAACGAACTGTAAACTCTGCATAAAGTTCCAGAAAAGATCTTTAATTTGTTTATTTTTTATTACAGTACCATCATCTCATCTCCTTCCCTCACTCTCACGCCCCACCCCTCACCTCTGTCCTTATCCACTATCTCTCAAACCCTCCCCTCCTCCTCCATCAGTTATGCTCCATCCTTTTTATCCATACAATCGTTATTATGCATCATGATTGTCACAAAACAAATCTCCTCTCCTTTCAGTAGCCAAGCGCAATAAATAATTTAACAGTAAATATTTTAACGTGGTGATGCAAGCTCACTAGTGTTTGAATTGCAATGTGTTTGTCATTTCTTCAAAGATGGCTGATTGTTTCCATGAATACTGTTCAGTTTTTTTCAGTATATTAAAGTGAGTATTTTGCATCCATCGCTTCCAGCTTACCAGATCCACAGACGATTTTAAAGCTTGTCTGGTCAATTCCTATGTGAAATGGTGAAATAAGAATCAAACAAGTGCAACTTCCCCCTTTGCATTCCTGGAAGCTACTCTAATTTACAATGTTGTGACAAACTCCAGCCATTTTATGAATACTTATAAAAATGCAGGTCGTCGATTAAGAGGGCCAGCTTCTGAAGGTCTAACGTAAGCATTTATCGTTTGCCTGCTTCACTTGTATTCACAGTAGTGTTCTATGTATACGTGTGAAATACCGACATGGCATGCAAGAGAGTTATTTCTGAATGAAACTGTTTTTACCCTTGCTCATGAATGAACATCAGATCAGTGATTGGTTGAATTTGAAGCAGCAGTAGCATATGAGTCATATCAAAGAGGTCAATTGTCCAGCAGACATTTACTTGAACAATTACTAACTTGACATCCGATAGTGGAAAAAGGTAAGTGATGTCCTATCTTGACAGTTAGTGTTAGCATTATGCTGCAAACTGCATGGACATGAGACAGTGGCATGATGTAAAGTGTTCCAATGTAACATGTGGCTTTAATGTTGAGCTTATTCATTACGTATTTACAATATTTATCTTCATCGTATCCAGTATGTATCTATGGTATTAAGTTGGTTGCAGCTCTTTTTCACTTGGACTTCCTGTATAAGTATCGTCTGATATTCAGTGGTCTGGATGGTGTCATGACGGAAATCCGTTATTTATTTAAGTCAGTGATGTTAAATTGTAAAAATTGTTAAATATGACATTTCACATTAGTACGGGGACTTCATCATGGATCAAAAGTTATGTGAGAGAGGAAGTAGGAAAAAAAAATAAAAGTAATGTCAGAAAAATGTACCATTCTGTGACTTGTTTTTGAAGTTTTTTGATGGTGTGTACATATTTGACTGTTTCTTTGAGTCACAGGTCCAGCATATCACGGTCAAAATCGCTCAAGAATAATCACTCCTCAATCACAGTCAAACCATCCTCCCTAAATACTGTTTCTATGACGATTTGATGATGTTGTCAATAGTGATACATTCATCATCATGCCAATTAATGTTATGTGCCAATTGGTCACTAAATTTAAAATACCAATTGTGGCAGGTTTTTACGACTAGTCTGAGTGATACTATGAACTAGAATTGATGACAAATTTTACTTGGACTGGTGAACTTGAACTGGTGACTAGTCCGAATGATACTTGGGGTACTTAGAACTTAGACTGATGACTATAGACTGAATGATACTCAGAATATTATAAACTGGAACTGATTACTAGTCTGAATGATACTCAGGGCCCTATGAACTAGAACTGGTGACTAGTCCGAATGATACTAGGGGTACTAAGAACTTGAACTGATGACTATAGACTGAATGATACTCAGAATATTATAAACTGGAACTGATGACTAGTCTGAATGATACCCAGTACACTATCAACCAGACCTGATGACTAGTCTGAATGATATCAAGTACACTTTGAACTACAACTAATAACTAGTCTGAATGATACTTGGATACTATAAACTAGAACTGATGACTGATCTGAGTGATACTCAGGATATCTAGACCAGAAAACAGTGATCAACTTTTGGGGGGAGAATCTTACCTCGTGAGGGGCGACACAAATATATGAACTGGATAAATATGAACTGGATCTGACCCCAGAGTCCTTGTTTTATATTCTGTCACTTCTTGTAGGAAAGTGCAACAAACCAAAGGGAATTTCACTGGCACAGATGGAGCCAGTGTTTAAAGTTAAGAAAATAAAAGCAGACGATGTAAAATGAAGTGGCTCTCAGTATAAAGGTCGTCTGTTTGTTTCTTTTTCATCCAAAAAGAGTTTAGTTATATGCGGTAGTTTACACCATAATGTGTATTACAATGGCAAATGACTCCGCAAATTTTTAAGGCAATATTATTATGGAAATCCACAAGGAAGTGTGATCTCATGGTTCAAAAGTTGAACATGATAATTTATCCGGTTACCAACACATACACACGTAATACTGATAAGTTTAACCACTTGGTATTTTTAGGCCATATTTGCCTGCAGTACCAATTTTATATCCTTCAAGCTCCGTCAAGACATGAATATCAAGCAAGTGCAGATAGAGTCTATTTGGTCGAGGTCATTTAGTGGTCACGTAACGATAGTGACATTCAAATGTTTCTAAGATTCGGTGGATCTACACCAGTGTTTTCATCGATTCCCAAAATCTTGGAATCTCGTAATTTTTGTTCATTCTCGCCGGGTACCTGGGTATCCGACCAAAATTGCACCTTTAAAGTTAACAGTGGCATTTCCACAGTACGGTACATCGCGTTTGTGTGTAGGGATCTCACTAGTACATTACATAGACTTGCCTACACCTTCTCCTGAATAGGACCACCTATTTTCCTTTAGAAAGAGAAGAAAATTCCATTTTGAGCTATTTGCTGTGTATGGTAGGTAAAATTTGGCAATGTGACACAGTGTGTTCACACAGAGGTTGTGTCATTTTCACTTCATGAAGGAATCGGGTAGTAATTTTGGATTTAGGTAAAAAAATGCCGTTTGGATACCCAGGTACCTCGGTTACCTGTGAAAACACTACTCTATACCATTATAGGAGTACTGAATATGGGTACAAAATGTTTTCCCCAGAGCTGGAAAGTGTATAACAATACAGTAATGCTGCAGAAAGATTTGTGTGGTCACATTTCATCTGCGACAAGATTATCAGAAACATTTTGGTGAAAATTTTGAATTTGTCATTCATTTGCTCGCTGTATGTATGGCAAGGGTTTCTGTTGAAAAATAATTAGAGGTTAATAAACACTGGACTTGTGTAGTAACTAGAGGATACAGTATATCAAGATCAGAGACTAATGCAATCACTGTATGCACTAGACGTCGTGTGTACCACTTGGACTAACCCCAGATCATGCATTATCCTGTGGTTAATGCACGAGTCCAGTGGTGATTAACCTTGCTCGTTCATTCACAGCGAGATTTTGATGAAAAAGATGAAAATCAAATCACTGCATTTTTTTTTTTTATGAGAATGAACTCTAAGAAAAGTCGGGATGCTTCTCGTCACATAAGTTGGTACTTCGCACATCCGTCCGTATAAGGAAAACTTCAGGGATAAAAGGGATTTTAGGTCATGAATGAATGTCATGGCTGAGCAAGTGAAACATTTTTTGACACATGGATTATCAGCAGTACCTCAGCCAGTTCCCATGTTTCATGGTTTTCATATCAGAAGGGATGGAAAGATTTTCTAAACCTAACTCAACTAGATGTCACAGTATGGACAGGAATTGCCCTTGCTCCCCTCGAAATAGAAACGAACTGTAAACTCTGCATAAAGTTCCAGAAAAGATCTTTAATTTGTTTATTTTTTATTACAGTACCATCATCTCATCTCCTTCCCTCACTCTCACGCCCCACCCCTCACCTCTGTCCTTATCCACTATCTCTCAAACCCTCCCCTCCTCCTCCATCAGTTATGCTCCATCCTTTTTATCCATACAATCGTTATTATGCATCATGATTGTCACAAAACAAATCTCCTCTCCTTTCAGTAGCCAAGCGCAATAAATAATTTAACAGTAAATATTTTAACGTGGTGATGCAAGCTCACTAGTGTTTGAATTGCAATGTGTTTGTCATTTCTTCAAAGATGGCTGATTGTTTCCATGAATACTGTTCAGTTTTTTTCAGTATATTAAAGTGAGTATTTTGCATCCATCGCTTCCAGCTTACCAGATCCACAGACGATTTTAAAGCTTGTCTGGTCAATTCCTATGTGAAATGGTGAAATAAGAATCAAACAAGTGCAACTTCCCACTTTGCATTCCTGGAAGCTACTCTAATTTACAATGTTGTGACAAACTCCAGCCATTTTATGAATACTTATAAAAATGCAGGTCGTCGATTAAGAGGGCCAGCTTCTGAAGGTCTAACGTAAGCATTTATCGTTTGCCTGCTTCACTTGTATTCACAGTAGTGTTCTATGTATACGTGTGAAATACCGACATGGCATGCAAGAGAGTTATTTCTGAATGAAACTGTTTTTACCCTTGCTCATGAATGAACATCAGATCAGTGATTGGTTGAATTTGAAGCAGCAGTAGCATATGAGTCATATCAAAGAGGTCAATTGTCCAGCAGACATTTACTTGAACAATTACTAACTTGACATCCGATAGTGGAAAAAGGTAAGTGATGTCCTATCTTGACAGTTAGTGTTAGCATTATGCTGCAAACTGCATGGACATGAGACAGTGGCATGATGTAAAGTGTTCCAATGTAACATGTGGCTTTAATGTTGAGCTTATTCATTACGTATTTACAATATTTATCTTCATCGTATCCAGTATGTATCTATGGTATTAAGTTGGTTGCAGCTCTTTTTCACTTGGACTTCCTGTATAAGTATCGTCTGATATTCAGTGGTCTGGATGGTGTCATGACGGAAATCCGTTATTTATTTAAGTCAGTGATGTTAAATTGTAAAAATTGTTAAATATGACATTTCACATTAGTACGGGGACTTCATCATGGATCAAAAGTTATGTGAGAGAGGAAGTAGGAAAAAAAAATAAAAGTAATGTCAGAAAAATGTACCATTCTGTGACTTGTTTTTGAAGTTTTTTGATGGTGTGTACATATTTGACTGTTTCTTTGAGTCACAGGTCCAGCATATCACGGTCAAAATCGCTCAAGAATAATCACTCCTCAATCACAGTCAAACCATCCTCCCTAAATACTGTTTCTATGACGATTTGATGATGTTGTCAATAGTGATACATTCATCATCATGCCAATTAATGTTATGTGCCAATTGGTCACTAAATTTAAAATACCAATTGTGGCAGGTTTTTACGACTAGTCTGAGTGATACTATGAACTAGAATTGATGACAAATTTTACTTGGACTGGTGAACTTGAACTGGTGACTAGTCCGAATGATACTTGGGGTACTTAGAACTTAGACTGATGACTATAGACTGAATGATACTCAGAATATTATAAACTGGAACTGATTACTAGTCTGAATGATACTCAGGGCCCTATGAACTAGAACTGGTGACTAGTCCGAATGATACTAGGGGTACTAAGAACTTGAACTGATGACTATAGACTGAATGATACTCAGAATATTATAAACTGGAACTGATGACTAGTCTGAATGATACCCAGTACACTATCAACCAGACCTGATGACTAGTCTGAATGATATCAAGTACACTTTGAACTACAACTAATAACTAGTCTGAATGATACTTGGATACTATAAACTAGAACTGATGACTGATCTGAGTGATACTCAGGATATCTAGACCAGAAAACAGTGATCAACTTTTGGGGGGAGAATCTTACCTCGTGAGGGGCGACACAAATATATGAACTGGATAAATATGAACTGGATCTGACCCCAGAGTCCTTGTTTTATATTCTGTCACTTCTTGTAGGAAAGTGCAACAAACCAAAGGGAATTTCACTGGCACAGATGGAGCCAGTGTTTAAAGTTAAGAAAATAAAAGCAGACGATGTAAAATGAAGTGGCTCTCAGTATAAAGGTCGTCTGTTTGTTTCTTTTTCATCCAAAAAGAGTTTAGTTATATGCGGTAGTTTACACCATAATGTGTATTACAATGGCAAATGACTCCGCAAATTTTTAAGGCAATATTATTATGGAAATCCACAAGGAAGTGTGATCTCATGGTTCAAAAGTTGAACATGATAATTTATCCGGTTACCAACACATACACACGTAATACTGATAAGTTTAACCACTTGGTATTTTTAGGCCATATTTGCCTGCAGTACCAATTTTATATCCTTCAAGCTCCGTCAAGACATGAATATCAAGCAAGTGCAGATAGAGTCTATTTGGTCGAGGTCATTTAGTGGTCACGTAACGATAGTGACATTCAAATGTTTCTAAGATTCGGTGGATCTACACCAGTGTTTTCATCGATTCCCAAAATCTTGGAATCTCGTAATTTTTGTTCATTCTCGCCGGGTACCTGGGTATCCGACCAAAATTGCACCTTTAAAGTTAACAGTGGCATTTCCACAGTACGGTACATCGCGTTTGTGTGTAGGGATCTCACTAGTACATTACATAGACTTGCCTACACCTTCTCCTGAATAGGACCACCTATTTTCCTTTAGAAAGAGAAGAAAATTCCATTTTGAGCTATTTGCTGTGTATGGTAGGTAAAATTTGGCAATGTGACACAGTGTGTTCACACAGAGGTTGTGTCATTTTCACTTCATGAAGGAATCGGGTAGTAATTTTGGATTTAGGTAAAAAAATGCCGTTTGGATACCCAGGTACCTCGGTTACCTGTGAAAACACTACTCTATACCATTATAGGAGTACTGAATATGGGTACAAAATGTTTTCCCCAGAGCTGGAAAGTGTATAACAATACAGTAATGCTGCAGAAAGATTTGTGTGGTCACATTTCATCTGCGACAAGATTATCAGAAACATTTTGGTGAAAATTTTGAATTTGTCATTCATTTGCTCGCTGTATGTATGGCAAGGGTTTCTGTTGAAAAATAATTAGAGGTTAATAAACACTGGACTTGTGTAGTAACTAGAGGATACAGTATATCAAGATCAGAGACTAATGCAATCACTGTATGCACTAGACGTCGTGTGTACCACTTGGACTAACCCCAGATCATGCATTATCCTGTGGTTAATGCACGAGTCCAGTGGTGATTAACCTTGCTCGTTCATTCACAGCGAGATTTTGATGAAAAAGATGAAAATCAAATCACTGCATTTTTTTTTTTTATGAGAATGAACTCTAAGAAAAGTCGGGATGCTTCTCGTCACATAAGTTGGTACTTCGCACATCCGTCCGTATAAGGAAAACTTCAGGGATAAAAGGGATTTTAGGTCATGAATGAATGTCATGGCTGAGCAAGTGAAACATTTTTTGACACATGGATTATCAGCAGTACCTCAGCCAGTTCCCATGTTTCATGGTTTTCATATCAGAAGGGATGGAAAGATTTTCTAAACCTAACTCAACTAGATGTCACAGTATGGACAGGAATTGCCCTTGCTCCCCTCGAAATAGAAACGAACTGTAAACTCTGCATAAAGTTCCAGAAAAGATCTTTAATTTGTTTATTTTTTATTACAGTACCATCATCTCATCTCCTTCCCTCACTCTCACGCCCCACCCCTCACCTCTGTCCTTATCCACTATCTCTCAAACCCTCCCCTCCTCCTCCATCAGTTATGCTCCATCCTTTTTATCCATACAATCGTTATTATGCATCATGATTGTCACAAAACAAATCTCCTCTCCTTTCAGTAGCCAAGCGCAATAAATAATTTAACAGTAAATATTTTAACGTGGTGATGCAAGCTCACTAGTGTTTGAATTGCAATGTGTTTGTCATTTCTTCAAAGATGGCTGATTGTTTCCATGAATACTGTTCAGTTTTTTTCAGTATATTAAAGTGAGTATTTTGCATCCATCGCTTCCAGCTTACCAGATCCACAGACGATTTTAAAGCTTGTCTGGTCAATTCCTATGTGAAATGGTGAAATAAGAATCAAACAAGTGCAACTTCCCACTTTGCATTCCTGGAAGCTACTCTAATTTACAATGTTGTGACAAACTCCAGCCATTTTATGAATACTTATAAAAATGCAGGTCGTCGATTAAGAGGGCCAGCTTCTGAAGGTCTAACGTAAGCATTTATCGTTTGCCTGCTTCACTTGTATTCACAGTAGTGTTCTATGTATACGTGTGAAATACCGACATGGCATGCAAGAGAGTTATTTCTGAATGAAACTGTTTTTACCCTTGCTCATGAATGAACATCAGATCAGTGATTGGTTGAATTTGAAGCAGCAGTAGCATATGAGTCATATCAAAGAGGTCAATTGTCCAGCAGACATTTACTTGAACAATTACTAACTTGACATCCGATAGTGGAAAAAGGTAAGTGATGTCCTATCTTGACAGTTAGTGTTAGCATTATGCTGCAAACTGCATGGACATGAGACAGTGGCATGATGTAAAGTGTTCCAATGTAACATGTGGCTTTAATGTTGAGCTTATTCATTACGTATTTACAATATTTATCTTCATCGTATCCAGTATGTATCTATGGTATTAAGTTGGTTGCAGCTCTTTTTCACTTGGACTTCCTGTATAAGTATCGTCTGATATTCAGTGGTCTGGATGGTGTCATGACGGAAATCCGTTATTTATTTAAGTCAGTGATGTTAAATTGTAAAAATTGTTAAATATGACATTTCACATTAGTACGGGGACTTCATCATGGATCAAAAGTTATGTGAGAGAGGAAGTAGGAAAAAAAAATAAAAGTAATGTCAGAAAAATGTACCATTCTGTGACTTGTTTTTGAAGTTTTTTGATGGTGTGTACATATTTGACTGTTTCTTTGAGTCACAGGTCCAGCATATCACGGTCAAAATCGCTCAAGAATAATCACTCCTCAATCACAGTCAAACCATCCTCCCTAAATACTGTTTCTATGACGATTTGATGATGTTGTCAATAGTGATACATTCATCATCATGCCAATTAATGTTATGTGCCAATTGGTCACTAAATTTAAAATACCAATTGTGGCAGGTTTTTACGACTAGTCTGAGTGATACTATGAACTAGAATTGATGACAAATTTTACTTGGACTGGTGAACTTGAACTGGTGACTAGTCCGAATGATACTTGGGGTACTTAGAACTTAGACTGATGACTATAGACTGAATGATACTCAGAATATTATAAACTGGAACTGATTACTAGTCTGAATGATACTCAGGGCCCTATGAACTAGAACTGGTGACTAGTCCGAATGATACTAGGGGTACTAAGAACTTGAACTGATGACTATAGACTGAATGATACTCAGAATATTATAAACTGGAACTGATGACTAGTCTGAATGATACCCAGTACACTATCAACCAGACCTGATGACTAGTCTGAATGATATCAAGTACACTTTGAACTACAACTAATAACTAGTCTGAATGATACTTGGATACTATAAACTAGAACTGATGACTGATCTGAGTGATACTCAGGATATCTAGACCAGAAAACAGTGATCAACTTTTGGGGGGAGAATCTTACCTCGTGAGGGGCGACACAAATATATGAACTGGATAAATATGAACTGGATCTGACCCCAGAGTCCTTGTTTTATATTCTGTCACTTCTTGTAGGAAAGTGCAACAAACCAAAGGGAATTTCACTGGCACAGATGGAGCCAGTGTTTAAAGTTAAGAAAATAAAAGCAGACGATGTAAAATGAAGTGGCTCTCAGTATAAAGGTCGTCTGTTTGTTTCTTTTTCATCCAAAAAGAGTTTAGTTATATGCGGTAGTTTACACCATAATGTGTATTACAATGGCAAATGACTCCGCAAATTTTTAAGGCAATATTATTATGGAAATCCACAAGGAAGTGTGATCTCATGGTTCAAAAGTTGAACATGATAATTTATCCGGTTACCAACACATACACACGTAATACTGATAAGTTTAACCACTTGGTATTTTTAGGCCATATTTGCCTGCAGTACCAATTTTATATCCTTCAAGCTCCGTCAAGACATGAATATCAAGCAAGTGCAGATAGAGTCTATTTGGTCGAGGTCATTTAGTGGTCACGTAACGATAGTGACATTCAAATGTTTCTAAGATTCGGTGGATCTACACCAGTGTTTTCATCGATTCCCAAAATCTTGGAATCTCGTAATTTTTGTTCATTCTCGCCGGGTACCTGGGTATCCGACCAAAATTGCACCTTTAAAGTTAACAGTGGCATTTCCACAGTACGGTACATCGCGTTTGTGTGTAGGGATCTCACTAGTACATTACATAGACTTGCCTACACCTTCTCCTGAATAGGACCACCTATTTTCCTTTAGAAAGAGAAGAAAATTCCATTTTGAGCTATTTGCTGTGTATGGTAGGTAAAATTTGGCAATGTGACACAGTGTGTTCACACAGAGGTTGTGTCATTTTCACTTCATGAAGGAATCGGGTAGTAATTTTGGATTTAGGTAAAAAAATGCCGTTTGGATACCCAGGTACCTCGGTTACCTGTGAAAACACTACTCTATACCATTATAGGAGTACTGAATATGGGTACAAAATGTTTTCCCCAGAGCTGGAAAGTGTATAACAATACAGTAATGCTGCAGAAAGATTTGTGTGGTCACATTTCATCTGCGACAAGATTATCAGAAACATTTTGGTGAAAATTTTGAATTTGTCATTCATTTGCTCGCTGTATGTATGGCAAGGGTTTCTGTTGAAAAATAATTAGAGGTTAATAAACACTGGACTTGTGTAGTAACTAGAGGATACAGTATATCAAGATCAGAGACTAATGCAATCACTGTATGCACTAGACGTCGTGTGTACCACTTGGACTAACCCCAGATCATGCATTATCCTGTGGTTAATGCACGAGTCCAGTGGTGATTAACCTTGCTCGTTCATTCACAGCGAGATTTTGATGAAAAAGATGAAAATCAAATCACTGCATTTTTTTTTTTTATGAGAATGAACTCTAAGAAAAGTCGGGATGCTTCTCGTCACATAAGTTGGTACTTCGCACATCCGTCCGTATAAGGAAAACTTCAGGGATAAAAGGGATTTTAGGTCATGAATGAATGTCATGGCTGAGCAAGTGAAACATTTTTTGACACATGGATTATCAGCAGTACCTCAGCCAGTTCCCATGTTTCATGGTTTTCATATCAGAAGGGATGGAAAGATTTTCTAAACCTAACTCAACTAGATGTCACAGTATGGACAGGAATTGCCCTTGCTCCCCTCGAAATAGAAACGAACTGTAAACTCTGCATAAAGTTCCAGAAAAGATCTTTAATTTGTTTATTTTTTATTACAGTACCATCATCTCATCTCCTTCCCTCACTCTCACGCCCCACCCCTCACCTCTGTCCTTATCCACTATCTCTCAAACCCTCCCCTCCTCCTCCATCAGTTATGCTCCATCCTTTTTATCCATACAATCGTTATTATGCATCATGATTGTCACAAAACAAATCTCCTCTCCTTTCAGTAGCCAAGCGCAATAAATAATTTAACAGTAAATATTTTAACGTGGTGATGCAAGCTCACTAGTGTTTGAATTGCAATGTGTTTGTCATTTCTTCAAAGATGGCTGATTGTTTCCATGAATACTGTTCAGTTTTTTTCAGTATATTAAAGTGAGTATTTTGCATCCATCGCTTCCAGCTTACCAGATCCACAGACGATTTTAAAGCTTGTCTGGTCAATTCCTATGTGAAATGGTGAAATAAGAATCAAACAAGTGCAACTTCCCACTTTGCATTCCTGGAAGCTACTCTAATTTACAATGTTGTGACAAACTCCAGCCATTTTATGAATACTTATAAAAATGCAGGTCGTCGATTAAGAGGGCCAGCTTCTGAAGGTCTAACGTAAGCATTTATCGTTTGCCTGCTTCACTTGTATTCACAGTAGTGTTCTATGTATACGTGTGAAATACCGACATGGCATGCAAGAGAGTTATTTCTGAATGAAACTGTTTTTACCCTTGCTCATGAATGAACATCAGATCAGTGATTGGTTGAATTTGAAGCAGCAGTAGCATATGAGTCATATCAAAGAGGTCAATTGTCCAGCAGACATTTACTTGAACAATTACTAACTTGACATCCGATAGTGGAAAAAGGTAAGTGATGTCCTATCTTGACAGTTAGTGTTAGCATTATGCTGCAAACTGCATGGACATGAGACAGTGGCATGATGTAAAGTGTTCCAATGTAACATGTGGCTTTAATGTTGAGCTTATTCATTACGTATTTACAATATTTATCTTCATCGTATCCAGTATGTATCTATGGTATTAAGTTGGTTGCAGCTCTTTTTCACTTGGACTTCCTGTATAAGTATCGTCTGATATTCAGTGGTCTGGATGGTGTCATGACGGAAATCCGTTATTTATTTAAGTCAGTGATGTTAAATTGTAAAAATTGTTAAATATGACATTTCACATTAGTACGGGGACTTCATCATGGATCAAAAGTTATGTGAGAGAGGAAGTAGGAAAAAAAAATAAAAGTAATGTCAGAAAAATGTACCATTCTGTGACTTGTTTTTGAAGTTTTTTGATGGTGTGTACATATTTGACTGTTTCTTTGAGTCACAGGTCCAGCATATCACGGTCAAAATCGCTCAAGAATAATCACTCCTCAATCACAGTCAAACCATCCTCCCTAAATACTGTTTCTATGACGATTTGATGATGTTGTCAATAGTGATACATTCATCATCATGCCAATTAATGTTATGTGCCAATTGGTCACTAAATTTAAAATACCAATTGTGGCAGGTTTTTACGACTAGTCTGAGTGATACTATGAACTAGAATTGATGACAAATTTTACTTGGACTGGTGAACTTGAACTGGTGACTAGTCCGAATGATACTTGGGGTACTTAGAACTTAGACTGATGACTATAGACTGAATGATACTCAGAATATTATAAACTGGAACTGATTACTAGTCTGAATGATACTCAGGGCCCTATGAACTAGAACTGGTGACTAGTCCGAATGATACTAGGGGTACTAAGAACTTGAACTGATGACTATAGACTGAATGATACTCAGAATATTATAAACTGGAACTGATGACTAGTCTGAATGATACCCAGTACACTATCAACCAGACCTGATGACTAGTCTGAATGATATCAAGTACACTTTGAACTACAACTAATAACTAGTCTGAATGATACTTGGATACTATAAACTAGAACTGATGACTGATCTGAGTGATACTCAGGATATCTAGACCAGAAAACAGTGATCAACTTTTGGGGGGAGAATCTTACCTCGTGAGGGGCGACACAAATATATGAACTGGATAAATATGAACTGGATCTGACCCCAGAGTCCTTGTTTTATATTCTGTCACTTCTTGTAGGAAAGTGCAACAAACCAAAGGGAATTTCACTGGCACAGATGGAGCCAGTGTTTAAAGTTAAGAAAATAAAAGCAGACGATGTAAAATGAAGTGGCTCTCAGTATAAAGGTCGTCTGTTTGTTTCTTTTTCATCCAAAAAGAGTTTAGTTATATGCGGTAGTTTACACCATAATGTGTATTACAATGGCAAATGACTCCGCAAATTTTTAAGGCAATATTATTATGGAAATCCACAAGGAAGTGTGATCTCATGGTTCAAAAGTTGAACATGATAATTTATCCGGTTACCAACACATACACACGTAATACTGATAAGTTTAACCACTTGGTATTTTTAGGCCATATTTGCCTGCAGTACCAATTTTATATCCTTCAAGCTCCGTCAAGACATGAATATCAAGCAAGTGCAGATAGAGTCTATTTGGTCGAGGTCATTTAGTGGTCACGTAACGATAGTGACATTCAAATGTTTCTAAGATTCGGTGGATCTACACCAGTGTTTTCATCGATTCCCAAAATCTTGGAATCTCGTAATTTTTGTTCATTCTCGCCGGGTACCTGGGTATCCGACCAAAATTGCACCTTTAAAGTTAACAGTGGCATTTCCACAGTACGGTACATCGCGTTTGTGTGTAGGGATCTCACTAGTACATTACATAGACTTGCCTACACCTTCTCCTGAATAGGACCACCTATTTTCCTTTAGAAAGAGAAGAAAATTCCATTTTGAGCTATTTGCTGTGTATGGTAGGTAAAATTTGGCAATGTGACACAGTGTGTTCACACAGAGGTTGTGTCATTTTCACTTCATGAAGGAATCGGGTAGTAATTTTGGATTTAGGTAAAAAAATGCCGTTTGGATACCCAGGTACCTCGGTTACCTGTGAAAACACTACTCTATACCATTATAGGAGTACTGAATATGGGTACAAAATGTTTTCCCCAGAGCTGGAAAGTGTATAACAATACAGTAATGCTGCAGAAAGATTTGTGTGGTCACATTTCATCTGCGACAAGATTATCAGAAACATTTTGGTGAAAATTTTGAATTTGTCATTCATTTGCTCGCTGTATGTATGGCAAGGGTTTCTGTTGAAAAATAATTAGAGGTTAATAAACACTGGACTTGTGTAGTAACTAGAGGATACAGTATATCAAGATCAGAGACTAATGCAATCACTGTATGCACTAGACGTCGTGTGTACCACTTGGACTAACCCCAGATCATGCATTATCCTGTGGTTAATGCACGAGTCCAGTGGTGATTAACCTTGCTCGTTCATTCACAGCGAGATTTTGATGAAAAAGATGAAAATCAAATCACTGCATTTTTTTTTTTTATGAGAATGAACTCTAAGAAAAGTAACAAGATTATCAACATGGCAAAAATGTTGTGCATAATTGACAAAGTACAACTGTTGTTTTGTTTCTGTGACATGTAAGATATCAGGGGATAAAAAACTGTTGATCTACAGTTTAATCATGTTCACCCACTGTAGACGTTACTCTCAAATGATGTCAATTGCAGTATTGGTACCTTACAATGGTACCAGTATATGCTTAGATACACTTTACTCATACACAGCTGTGATATGCAGAAGCTCAGGTCATGTGATACAAACAATGGACTTGACTTATTGTCTGGTACCAAGACTAAAAAGGTACCAGCATGCTCTCCAACCCGTCTGGTTTGCACAAAACCAAAAATTTGGTGTTCATACCGTTTCATATAACATATCTTCAGAGGTATAAACACCCTCCATAAATACTCTACCATCCTGTAATCTCTATGTTTTGAACAGGGTTAGTCTTTGAAAAGCCCAGAAGTATTAATTAAAAACGGTCCAAACTGCATGTAGGGTTTGAAAGGAAGGTGGAAAATGAGGTAGGTGTTCAAAGCCACCCCACATAGCAAGGTGACTTTGAACTCATGACAATTTAAAAAAAAAAAATAAAATTATAATCACCATGCATAAATTCTTAATTAAAATACTACATGAGAAAGGTGATATGCCAGGAGGTAATTTGAAAGTAAAACATGAAACCTTTAAATCTGTTAAGGATAAAAAAAAATGGCAAAAAATTAAAAGTGTTCAAAGCCACCCCTTTTTGATTCCTTGCCGTAGGCAGGGGAATCTATGCAGTCCTGATGTCGTGTGTGTGTGTATGTATGTGTGTGTGTATGTGAGGGTGTGTGTGTATGTGTGACGGTTGCTCGTAAACACTCTATCTCAAGAAGGGTAACTCTGAGTAATTTCATTTTTGGCATGTAGGTTGCCCATATTGAGTAGATGATCCCTATTGTTTTTGGTGTCCAAATCTTGCATATTAATGAGGTTATGGGATAAAACATAAAAAATGTTAAAACTGCCTTAGTTCCTTATGTGTGGGTCAGATTTGTTTTAAACTTGGTAAGGCTGTCTGTTATTAACAGGTTCACGACCCTGTGAAATTTAATGCTTATCAATAGAGAGGAAGGGATAATTTTTCACTATAAAACAATAATAATAGCCTAAACACCATTATTGTGGTTATTATAAACTACCGTACAAATTCATATGGGTCTACATTGTGCAATTTCAGTTTTGATTCTGTCGCACACAGTTAACTCAATGGGATTGCTCCCTACAGTACTGCATTTGTAACTTAGTAAGTAACTTCTAGTGTGAAGGGCCTGGATAAGTTGTCCAGAGAGATAGTCTTGGTATGGGGGGTCATGGGGTCAGATAGATGGAATGTTAATGGGTTTATAAAAAAAATGAGGAAAATAAAATACCATTTGTTCTGTCATTTATGTGGATAATATCAATATCCAGAGGAACAGCTGGTAGCAGAACAAGGTTTCTTAACAATCAAATTGGAGTGCTTTCAATCATATTTCACAATGTCGGAAAGGATGGGGGAAGCAAAAATATTGAGGAGGAATCATAACTTAGGGTCAACTTACGAAGACTTTGAGTGTGTTAAAAGCTACTTGTAACAAGGAAGAAATTATCGCAGAGTCGATAAAGGAAAATTTGCAAAAGGTAGAGCGCCAATTTGAGGCAATGGAAGAGGTTCATGCTGATCTGGCTGGGTTGTTGTCTGATGAAGCATTTGAGCAAGCAAAAAGCTGGATGTTGGAATGCCAAAAGCATTAAACTGAGGAGAGGGAGGAAGCATTGAAAAAGTTGAAGGAGGAAATTGAGTTTCAAATTAGCAGAAATTCCACCATACGAAGGAGACACAAGAACATTCTGGTCCTTTATGAAGAATTTTGAGGTAAATATGGCAGACAAGCTGAGTTCAGATGAGGTAAGGTTGAGTTATTTGATTCAACTAACAACAGGCAAGACTAGAAGCAGCATTGATTACTGTGTGTTTCTTGGAGCTCAGAGATAATGTTGACTGATGTCATACTCATACTGTACTTGATGTGTGGGTTGTATGGCCTGGGTAGGTGAGCCCTATTGCTTTTGGTGGACGTCAAATGTTGCGGTAATTTTAGGTCACCAAAATAAAGGTCATTTTGGAAAAATAACTGCAGTTGATCTTATACTTGTCATGTGAATAATTCATGTTTGTTGTAATATAACCATGTAGCAAGGAATCACAAAGCCTTTTGGCTAAATTCTGGTTACAGGTAGTGATAGCTGCTTAGGCTACTGTAGATTGCATCATGGAAACTGTAATACATTCTTGCATTCAGGTTTTATTTATATGTCTGATGAGGAACAGAACTACACACTCATATCTGTTGTATAGTTCTTGTGTAAATAATTTGATGGACATCACAAAGACTTCATATTGGGTGTAACCAGTGCATAGTTATGACACATCATCTCGTGCACAAATGGCCTACCTGTATTAAAATAAGAGAAAGAACTCTGCCATTGAGGGTTGATAGCCATGTTCAAAAGCCATCTTAGCTGGGGAAAAAGTTAAAAAAAATTTCTGTGAAATCTGTATTTGTTACATCTTTCAGTTGTGCAATATTTGGTGCAGATCCTGCATTTTTAGTGTGACTATGCATGCAAAGAAAAGATATATTTAGAAAGGCTCTTAAATGAAATAGGTTATAAAAGGGGGTATTATACCCTCTGCCAGGGGCATATTCTTCTCCACCTTTCAATCTGTATGGCACAAAGAAAAATTATCACTGACTCATAAGGACCTCACCTAGTTTAACCTTTATGACAACCTGGAAGTGTCAGTTCCCTATTCTTCCATGTCTTAAATGTGTTTCTTGACAATCATTTTACAAAGACTCACTGCAGAGTTTGTTTCCTTCTCCCCCCAGCTTGGTATTTATGCTTGTCTGCCTTCAATCTATTTTGTGAATATGCCACTGAAAAATTTTACACACACACTCAATGGAATGTTTGCACAAGGGCTGTAATTGGGATCCAGGTATTTGGCCACATTCCCCCAGGTCACCTCGGTAACAGACTGAAAATAAAATTTCGATTAGCCTGCAAGTTCATTGTTCGGTCACTGATGTCATAATTTGTCATTTTGCTTTGCACGTTAACGTGATACCATTTATCTGATCTATTTGCTTGACAATGAAATGTTCTTAGGCATACATGCTGATTTGCTTCACATGTATGTGAGTCAAACTTTGGATTTGGGTAGCGCTTTTAGAAGTAGGTCATGACATCATCTCCAAAATCCGGTGTTAACGCTGATTTAAGTCACTCCATCTTCAACAAAGTGGCGCAACTTTTGAGCTGGTCTCAGTGTTGACCGTACCACATTCAAGGACAATAGGTGCAGCAGGTGTGAGATTATGCAAAATTGATGAAAGAAAACGTCTTGTGCTTTATTGCTATTAAACTGTCAAGAATAATTCGGACAAAGAAATATGTCATCTGCTGAAGCAAGGGTGGGTTTTAAGACAACATGATAAGGCACTTTTAACTGGGGTTGGACGGTACCAGGAAAATCAGTACCGGCATTAGCAGTGCATCATTACCACTATTACTTCAAGTACCGGTACTGACCATGTGTTCAGTGTGATAAAAACGAGGTGCCGCGCCTTGTTCAATGTGATAAAAACAAGAGGTTCTATGCCCTATATGTTGTGGTAGTAATGCAGTAACTTGTATTCATGTCTCGACGTAAATTCATTGACAAAAAAACACAAAACAGCGGGGAAAAATGTTTCATTTGTACAGCTTCAGCAGGGTCTGAGTGCAGTACTGTATACAGCAACTAAGTCAGCAAGCAAATTTTTGCTGATAACGTGTCACCATAACCACTCGCCATGTGTGGCCTAGAAATTCTTACGTCAGGTGACCTGATTGCTGTCCATTTCTTACAAAATATGTCATCACATGAAATAGTTGAAAACTTGTTTTTTGTCGTTGAAACTTTCTTCAGAAATACAAACAAATTCGCTACCACTGCTGCTTATATACACAAACAATGTATCTTTTATGATACAAGCATACTACTGTATGTGCATCCTACAGTACCTTTGATACGTGACGCGAGCGAGTCACTCCACTATTTCAATGGGAAAATTTCACCTCTTTGTTCGCCACCTTAGTTCCAATCTGAGCAAGCTGTCTATGTCCCACCTCAAAGACCTCCGTGTAGAATGACTGACAACCTTGAAGTGAATGATATTGTGTGCAAGTTTGAAGATAGATTCGTCGACTCTACTTCCACGATTTTCGACAGCCAATCATGAGTTTCGAATGTTGATATGTAAGTATTGACACTACATTTGACAAAGAAACTTCTTGTCCATTTGTTAGAGATGGCATTTTTCCCCCAGTGCTGCTAAGTATTCAAAAGTGCTGTTACATACACAGACAGATCATGCCTCCGGTAATGCAAATACCAGTACTGCGAACACCGGTGTCTGACTTGGGTACCAGAAGACTGCCCACCCCTACTTTTATCTGTCGAGTTGAAGTTTATTTTGTGGCGAGTTTGAAGGAAGCCATTGCATACCAATACTTATCATTAGCCTCATTGACGCATGTATCAATTTCCACAGACACTGAAAATGTGAGTAATTGCTGTGTTTTTACGCCAAGGAGCTACATGTGGTTAATACACTACAGAAAAGAGTGTCTGGTCACAGGTTTCCAATAAATTATTTTGATCACTAATTACCCACTCATTGTTGCTTCACTTGTGTGCCAGATATTCAGAAACTCTTAGTTTGACCTTTTACCATCAACATACGAGTAGTGCTTAACAACTGTGACAAAATACCATGAATTTTGTGAACCAACTCAATGAGCCTCATTGACTCTGCCTCACAGGTAACCAAATATTCTCCTTGAAACACAGATGCATGCCTCTATTAAAGGTCGTGTAACGAGGAAATGACATTTTGGAGTATTGTGTGCATTAAGCATTGAAAGCGATAAATATCACAACAATTTCCGTCAAAATCTGTCAAAGATAGACAAATTTACAAGCAAATTAGTGTACGTCTCACAGCTGTACCATGAATAAACATTGGCAATTGGTATGCAAATTTGTGATGGCAAGAGATGTACTCCTATGATATGTCTGATGTTACTCCTCTGTTTATGCAAGCATTTCTTCAAGGACATTTGTGAATGTTTTTTGTCCAAAGGGTTTTATTTTGGAAGCATGTACTTTCTTCATCAAAACTATTGATGTCACTTACCAATGTGTAACTCAGCAATGAAGCAAAGTAAGGGGCAAAATATATAGACTGGACAAAAGAAATACTGACACTGTGCAAAACTCCATGTCATCTGTTTTGCATTTTGCTCAAACTTTGAAAAGCCATATCATGAAAATGGTAATAGGTATAAACAGAATTCCAACCGATTTGCACTCCCGGTTTTACTAATGCAACCTCTGCATGAAGGGTGCTCTTTTCTAGAAGCATGTCACAACCTTTAAACAAGTGTAAGTTATTGTAGAATGGTGGTGTAGAAGTACTCAATGCTGGCTGTCCTGGCATATCACATGACCCAAACAATACGTTGCTCATCAGGTCTGGTGTGTGCCATTGTAATGGCAGAATTCTGTGAATTCTCAGAGGGAATTTCCCTGTTTTGAAAACACAGAAATGAATCTCCAAGAGTTTGCTTTAAAGGGGCTCATTGAGTTGATATCAGTAAAGATTGCGGTGATTTTGAAGTATACAAACACACGACAATACTCACAATTAGCATAATTAGTCAAGTTTCACATCCAATAGTTATATGAAAACTGTCAATTTTTTCGAATTTTTGACCGATACTTGCTCTGATTGTGTGCATGTGAATGTACTAATGTGAAAATGTCTGGTCACAAAGTTTCAAAAACCAAATTTAATGGTTGGTTACTCACTCATTAATGTTCCAACGTATGTAAAACTTTGGGATCCTTTTAGTTTGACTGTTTGTCATTAGTATGGGAAGGAAACTTGACCGGTTTAGAAAAATTAAGTGAATTTCACAAAACAACTCAATGAGCCTCTTTAAGGTTTAGAACTTGTGTGTCACTGCCAGTACTAAAGTAATACTAAAGACTGTGAAGAGTAGCATAGCAGATGTCTGTTGCTGTTTACCATATGCCAAGTGGAGTCATTAAAAGTTTCACTACTTTCTTGAAATTTAATTTTTCATCTGCAGTACCTTTCACACTGCTTGCATGTGGCTTTTGGAACTATTACACACAACTTGTGACAACTTTCTTCTTTTTTTTTTATAAATTTTCCAAAGTGGGACTTATTTCATCTTAAACAGTCGTGTAATGTTGACATTCTGTAGAAATGTAGGCTATTATGTTCGATGCACATTCAGAACTTAAACAGACCAAAAAATTTCTTAGTGCAGTGAACATTTCACAGTCATTGCTAATGTAAGCACCAGCTGGCTTTGTAAAAGAGAAAACACAAAATAGGAAGAGATGCAACCCTTTGTACATATCTAGACTAAAATGTATTCAAAACAGTTTACATCACTCCTCACTTACCTATGTACACCCAACTATTGCACATCTGAGGTATGATCAGCTGGTAATAGCTTTAACACTGCCTCTGCCTTTGCCCTTACTCAAACTGGGCTAGTGCCTCTTTCCCAAGCAAAAGTGCTATTTCCATAAGACTGTCCTTTTCGTATTTGTACTTTACATATTTAACATGGTCTGGGTTTGTTATTGTTGGTAAGGTCTTGTAGCATGGTTCCACAAGTGTCTGTGTAAAGGGAATATGTTGAATTTATACTCAAAGTGAGTGGGACCTTGTGGAGTGAAAAATTGCCAAGGCATAAGAAAAGTTTAGGCCTGTACCTAAACATTAAAAAGTGATTTAGCTTTTTAAGTGGATCATTATATTTTACACTAGTATGAATGGTGGATTGCAGTAACTACCTGTTTTCCTGTATTTAGCATACACCATGGGTGATTTCTATGTCATTTACAGAGAATGGTTTATTGGTAACACAATTTGCCCAATTCGATCGAGGTATGTGTTCTCTGTATTTGCCATGGCATCATGATACCATGGTGTGTCACATGCTCTGTAGAGTCAGGAAGGTCATTTTGAGTTTCAGATTGTCATGTTTGAGAGGCCGGTGTCACAGTATGTTAGTTATTTTTCTACAGGTGTAAGTGTGGTATGGTGTTTTTTTGTTTTTTTTTTCCATTTTTTTTTCATTGTGTGCTTATTTTGCTTCTTGAAGAAAAGAAGTGAATGTTGCTTGGATTTCAAGACAACATATTAATAAGTCTTGATGAGATAATTTCTCATTTTTTATGGTCGTCAAAGGTCACTTGAGGTCACTTGAGGTCAAAGGTAATTCCCTGTTAACACAGTATATTGTAAAGTTTCTGGAACTTTAGGCTTGATTGTAGGTAGTCCATTGTGAGTGGATGATCCCTATTGCTTTTCCGTGGAGGTCAAAGTTCATGTGAGGTCACTAGTAGTTTTTGTCTGAAAATATTTTTAGCAAGATGCTAAGGAAGTGACTGTTGCTGAACATAACATGGAACATTGGTAGGGGTTAATAAGTAGATTTTTATCTCATCGCCCTATAGGGGCTACATGAGATATTGTAGTCACTTGGCTAGTGAAGCTATATATTGTACTGTGCACCCATGGGAGAATGGTTGCCATGGAAACGCTTGAAGCGGATGAGTAGCGACACCCAAGGGGTACCCCATGGTAGAGTGACCATGGGCACAGGAGGGTCCTGTTGGGTGGTATAAATGAAAATGTGTCCATGCCAATATGTGTGCGTGTGTGTGGGTGGGTGCGTGTGTGTTTGCGTCCAAACCTGTCCAAATTGTGGTTTTTCCAGAATAGTTTGAAAAGCATATAGGCGATTAAGTTGAAACTTGGTAAGGTTGTGCATGATGCCAATATGTGCAAGATGTATTAGTCGTATGGTAAACCAAGTCAAATTTGGTGATTTTTTAGAAAAAAGTCTGTTTTGGCCCAAAATTGCTATTTCCAGCATATCTTGATAAGTGTTTGAGCATTTAATACAAAATTTTGCAAAAACTTACTGAGAATGAAAAATTTCAAGGTATATCACTTTTGTAGTAAAGGGAGTGAAATTAACTGATTTTTTAGAAAAAAAGCCAATTTTGCCCCAAAATTTGTATTTCCAGCATATCTTGAGAACTATTAGATCAATTAACTGACAGTTTTGTAAGTACTTACCTGAGAACACATTGTTCAACATAATATTACTGTAACAGTAAATGTAATCAAATTTGCTGATTTTAGGGGAAAAAAAGCCAATTTTGTCCCAAAATTGCTATTTCCAGCATATCTTGAGAAGTATTTGAGCATTTAATGCAAAATTTTGCAAAAACTTACATGAGAATTATATATTCAAGGTATATCGCTTTTGTAGTAAAGAGAGTGAAATTTGCTGATTTTTGAGAAAAAAAGCCAATTTTGCCCCAAAATTTGTATTTCCAGCATATCTTGAGAACTATTAAACCAATTAACTTAAAGTTTTGTAAGTACTTAGCAATAAACTATTACAAATTCCCATGTGCAAGCCCTGTATTGAAATCAATGTGCATGTTGGCGATGAGATACGCAACTCCATGGATTGCCTTCTTGTTTCTTTTGTTGTTTGTTGAGGTCAAAGAACGCGACTTTAAGTCAGCAGAGGTCAAAGTCTGAAAAGGTATGGACATATGGTGACATATGGTGTCATTACTTGATTTCTGAGTTTTTTTCCGCAAGTCAAATGACTCAGACCCATTCATTGTATCATTCATTGAACAAAATAAACCACGCATGTCATACCTGTACATGAGATACCTGCAGATCAAAATGTCACATGACCTTACAATGAACTCCTAGTCAAACGGAAGTTGCAATTTCGGGTACCTGAGTACCAGACTGACAGAGGCCTCCGAGGTCATAATTTTGGACCCTATGTACACACTAGTAAATTAGGGTGCAGGTACAGTGCTGAGACAGGTAAGTTGATTCCTTTTAAGTAAAAAAAAATATGTTTTAATATCTTTGCAGGTAATAGTTGCAGTTTCCAACTGAAAGCGAAAATAAAACTAACATTTGTGATTCCATATATTCTAATTACATAATAATGAATAATAATAATAATAAATTGTATAATTATATATAGTTGTATATTATAACACAAAATACATTAATGAGTAACATGCTGTGACTGGTTTGACAGTTTTAGTAAACTTGTCTAGAAAAGGTGGAAAAACCAAGAGAAAGGGACCTGCTAGCTTATTTCCGTGAACAGTTTACATGCACAGGAAGTGCATTACAACTGTAACACTAGAATAGCTGGGAAGTGAACTGAAATACAGTAAAGCATATCAGCTTGTACCAGTCACTGGCAGGCACTGAATGGTAATGTAAGAGAAAAGCCAGACCAGAGTTATTTTAGTATGCTCCCATGAAATCAAACTGTCTGGTAGGAGCTCTGTAGAAAGTATTAGAAAGATGATATATCCAGTATGTTGTAAACAGTTCAGCAACATGTTGTGATTCAACCCCACGAAAGGAAAAAAGAGAAAAGACAAAAGCAGAACAGAAAGAGGAAAGAAGAGAGAGAGGAAAGGAGAAAAAGAAGAAGAAAGAGGAAGAGGGAAAGAAGCGAAAGAGCGATCCCCCGCAACTAGGGCACGCGAGACAAAAGACGAAACTGCATTTTTACTCTCCCCCCCATCTCCGCTTTCCCTCTCCCCTCCCTCTCCCTCTTTCCCTCTCTCCCTTTCCCCATCTGACCTTCCCATTTTAACTTGTTGAGTTGTGACATTCCTTTTTACAGTGTACACAAGTCGTTTAAATTCCAAACATTTCAACCACATGACTTTCGGGGTATACTATTGGCAGTGTACCACAACCTAAAAAAAATGTGCTTGTCATAAATTTGTATGTGACATTAAATGGGTTCATGTTCACAAGGATCGTGTTCATGAAATACTTTGAGTCAATGAACTCTGATGTCAGTCTGATGCCTCATTTATTGGTTCCTTGTGTCAGTAAAGAAACCTCTGCAGTCAGGTTGGCGTTTGTGAGGGTGTATGTGTGTGTGTGCATCTGTGACCCTTGCTTAGGTATGCTCTAACTCAATAGGGGAAAGTGGGATGAACGTCAAACTTGGTATGTAGGTTTGCCATATTGATAAGGTGTGCCCTATTGTTTTTGGTGGAGGTCAAAGGTCATCTGGGGACACTGGGGACAAAACTATAAAACTGTGGAAACCTTGTGATGCTATGGATACTTTTATGTTTTATCAGTCCCCCGCCAGTGAATCTAAGAAGCACTGTTTGAGGTAGCAGTTTCATGATCAAATGAAGAAGCAGCAGTGCTGTTGGAAGTACTGTAGGGTGTTCTTACCAGTGGAAATTAGACTCCAGGAGTCCTTCCAGGGCATATGCTGTCAGTGTTGGGTGGACTTAAAGGGGGCATAGATGTGATAAGCCTGATTGCAATTTGCAGAACCCATTCTTTAGGGCTTTAAATGAAAGATTCACCCTTCTTTGTGCTTTGTAAAATGAATGTGATATTGCTGTTTATTATAGGAATCAACATCTTCAATTCATTGCATTAATTGAAATGGCTTTTTTTATATTTATGAACTCCAGCATATCATGTCACAATATGTATATTCCAAGCACAAGGAACCATTGTGCCATTGGACTGTTGTGAAATCATACAAAATACTTCTTCTCTTACAGATTATATGTCACACTGTTAATGGTTGGTCACATTAGTGCTACGGAAGTGGTTCCATATGGCTGCATGTTTGTCATGTTTCGGGTCCAATGTCTGAAATGTGCCATTTTGTAAAAACATGAAATGTCTTTCTTTCTCTACAGATTTAATGTTACAAAAGTGAGGGTTCATGGTCAGAAATGGGCCATATGGTCTACTGTACAGAATAATGCAAAATGCTCCCTTTGTTTCATAATTTACATAATATACTGTGCATCTGTGCAAGGAACCACAGTGCCCTAGACTCTTGTATTTTTCTTCATTTCAGTTTTTGCTTTTTCTCCAGTTTTGCTTCTGCTTCATTTTTGTGCATGACCTTTATTAGCTTCATTCTATAATCCCTTGTTTTTGGTTTAGTTATATGCAACCTTTGCTTCATTTGTTAAGATTTTTAAAAAGTCAAAAAGAGGTAATATACGTCGGAAAGCTACATGTGCCAAAAGAAACACAAAAACAGAAATGCATTGTTTGACCTGTAGAATAGGAAACTACCTGTTTGCAGGATGCACACACGCCCACTTGAGCTGCTTCTGTTTGCGTGTTGGGCTTCCCCTTTATGAAAAGGAGGACATGTAGTAGAGAAAAACGTTTTTGTTCACTACTGAGCAGTTCACTTTCGCCTATACAAATCAAGTCTTCCATTACAGTGTTGATTAAAAAAATTGCCTTAATTTTTTTGCAAATTTGTTAAATGTGTAGTCACATTCTTTCTTAAGGGGGTTGGGACTACAGTGAGCCATTGATGTTTAATACTCAGCCATTTGCCATTTTATGCTATGATGGCCCATACCACCAAAAGTTCTGTCAACCCTCCAAATACAAGCGTCTCCAGCATGAAGGTGTAGGCTAACCAGGCTCATAACCAGACCATCCCATTTGAAATTTTTTTTTTTTTCAATTGTTCCAGATGAAATAGACTTAGTTTATAATTTTATTTCTAGTAATGATATTCTCTATTCGAATCAGTGTGGCATCATACATGGCTGCACTTAGTCTTTAACTGACAGAATTTCCCAAGGTTTAGACACTAATTGCACAATTTGCAGCTCTATCCCTTGACCTCTCAAAGCTTTTGACACAATCCGTCACAGTCTTTTGTTTGACAGACTCTCTTTGTATGGCGTTAAAGGCAGTGCTCTTAACTGGTTTGCAAGAATACCCAATAGATTTTTTGCAAATTATCTCAAAGATTTTTTTGTTAGCATTGTGGATAACTGTGTTCTTTTCTTATCCATGTATAGACATTGTAGTAAAATCTTTTTCATTTTGTATAAATTATAATTCCTTTATATTGTCAAAATTCTCTGAAAACATCCTCAGACTTGTCAGTTCATCGAAGATATAAATAAATCAAATAAATAAATCAACTAAAATTGTGCAAGATTTCCATTTTTTCAGATTCCAGATTTCCCTGTACTTGTATTTCAGAAAAGCAGGACCTTTTAGAGAGATTTTTTTGAAAATTTGGCTGCACATACCCCCCATGTCCCTGTGTGGCTGCGTGCTTGGGACTAGATGAAACATGTTTAAAGCAACATGGTTCAATGACAACGGTTGAACCCTTTGTCACAACACTCATGTTCGCACTTCTTTTAAACTCTGTTTGAGACCTTCAAACTGTGTCAGATGCTGAAAAACTTATCCCTCCCTAAGTGCTTCAGGTAATATTTTAAAACCAATTGCAAAAGTTTTCAGATTTTCCTCTTTGTAGTTGTGAAACCCTGACTCAATGAAGGGTTGAATATTGGTTTTGAAAGTCAAGCACATATAGCTATCCATACATATTATAAAGATGATTACATAATGCACATAAGTTGTTGAAATTCCCACGGGGGAAGTCGTCCATCGTCACGCTCTGTCGGTATTGTTGTCATTTCCTTTGTTTTTATTGATTGATAGTCTGTTCTCTATCGATCAAACAACTCTTGAACAAATTGATAATGCAAAAAGAAAAAAAAGATCTCCACCTTAAAGTCAAACAGATATGGGCTAGGATTCATGGTGTCACACACTCCAGAATTCTATTTTTATCTGTTTCTGACACTTTTCTAACGTTTTTAGTTGTTCTATTTTTATCTGTTTCCAGCTATTTACATAAACTGAGCAAGGCATTGATGGTGGTGCACAATGCACAAAAACTCTTGAAGTTTTCCTCCAAATAATTTGTTGTTCCACAAGAGTTGCTGTTCACACTGTCTCTGTTGACACTCTCAAAACTGCGATTTTATTGGTTGATACTGTTCTTTTTTGAACAATTACTGTAATAAGGACAGATCAAAATAGCAAAAGGAAAGTGTCCACCTTGTAGTCAAACAGCCGGAGTCACAGTGGCTGGGATTAATGGCAATATGAACCACAGAATTTAAGCGTATTGACATTTATGGCTACTTATTTTTAAAAGCCTGCATTCCTTTTTATCTGTTTGCAGGTAAGCACCTAATTTGAGGAACGCATCTCAAGACAGGGCAGTTGCACTTGCTGGTTAATGAAGTCAGATCAAGCACACACACCTTTGACAGAATCCACTTTCAGAGAGCAGGCAGACAGGCAATAGTTGTTGAAGGTCTTTCTACTCAACCTCCAAAGAAGGAATGCCATATTCCTGTGATGTACAATAGGTCACATTTTGTACAAATTTTTAACCTGCTTCTTTTTTTTGTTGTTGTTGGAAACCCCATTGATTCAAAATCTCCAGATAAGCACAATTGTAAGTCATTAAATGACGTATACTTCCACAAGGTGTTTGAAAAGTAAACTTCATTGAAAAAGTACTTGAAATGTAAACTATTAGTAGCATTCAAATCTTCAGAGTTATTTCTAGTGGACATATGCAAACTAGTGTCTGAAAAATCTGGAGAAAACATTGAAAGTACTCATTTTTTTTTCTATTGTTTTTTTTGGGGGGGTACATTCTTTCTCTGATATAAATTGGTGAATATCTATGCTAGACTTAAAGTCGGTGAGTATGCTGCAATGTTATTGTTTGCGTGTCAGGGATTCAACAAAACGAAACGCGAAATTTTGCTGGTCGTTCCACACACCCGCAGTTTTATGAGACCGTTGAAAGCAGTGTATGAGAGGGGGGGGGGAAGAATTATTGGGGGAGAATCATTCGATGGATTGTTTGAAAGAATACCTCTGCGAGGCTCTTTCTTTGAATTCTGAATATTTAATTTATGGATTGCCAGGTTGAAACTTTCAGTCTTCTGAAGTAAATGGCTCTTTGGATTATTTCTGTCTTTATTTTGTAGTAGAGGGGTTTACCAGGTAGATGGGATGGATGAGAAATCGATGGAACAGCTGGCGTACATTTTTGTGCTTCATTGAGACATTTTACCCATCGGGGTTGTTTGCAATTCCTCTCCCCCCCCATCTCAAGAAATTAGTCATAACAATATGCTAATTTTTCAAACGTGGTCACCCCAGCTGAACATGTATTTGTCATACTCGTCTCGGCTAACGTGAGCGTTAAATTCAGATGATGTCAAGAGACTTCTGGAAATGACTGTCGAATGTTTACAGCAGGCTGTATTTGGGGCACAGGGCTCAACACATGGGGTGTGTGAGTGCCCAAGGGCACCATGTCTGTCGATCAGGGCACCCAAAGGTCAATAAATTGCACAACCGAACATGTCCGAATAGACACCCACAATCTGCTGCTTATGAAATAATGATAAGGAATCAAGAGGGTGACAGTATGCGTGTTGTGTCCTGTATACCACTGATTATGGATGTCTAGAAGACAAGATGGAGCTAGTGGTAAGTCTATTCATCATTTACTATCTCCCAACTTTCTTTCGGTACCCCCTAATGACCCTCATTTCGCAGGTTTGTCCTGCATTTGAGCACCCAAAACTGCTGACCCGCCCAGTCCCCTGAAAAAAACCTGCATTTCAAATCACTGTAGAGATTCACATGAGCAAAGCATTGTTCTCCAACCTTGAAACACAAATTCACTGAGTTGCCAAATCTCGTCTTACATTCAGCTGCCTTCCCTGCAATGCATGCTTGTCGTATGCTTTACGACACAAGACTGTTATGCATGTAAACACTTCTAGTTTTAAAAAAAAAAAAATTGACACCCCTTCCCTTTTACCCCTCCACTTGTCCACCGGTCATCAGAGTTGGACCCACATCTTGCTTCACCGAACTTGGAGAGCTGTGATTAAATTGGTCCCAAATTTGTCATTCTCATCTACCTTGTAGTTGGCCTGTTGTCAAAGGGTATATTCAAAACGTGTCTTGCCATGGGGCAGACTGTAAAATCAAATGCAACCAAAAGAAATCCCAAGATTTTAACTCAAGTAGAAATTAAACTCACGAGTCTCAGTTGATTTGACTTTGTGTAGAAATTTAACTCACAAAAGTTTACTTTTCATCCGATCATGAATTGATATTAAATTCACTTTCCCCGTCATTGTCCAAAAGCAGGGAAGTGGAAGAGGAACTGTGTTGAACTATAAATAAACCTTACACTTTGGAAGTTATTCATGTAAAATTGAGGTGTTTCGTGCAAGCAACCTGTGTTGTCTATTTGCCATTTTGGGGGAGATTTTGGTCATAAAGTAACAGTTACCCTCAAGTGTAGCTTGTCAAATTCAGATGTTTGTACAAACTGCTCGCTATTCATGAAGCCAACTTTTTGGCCTTGTGAGGTTACTTCTCTGACGTAAGTCCGGCTGCTGCTGACGTCATACCATTATGAAATTAACACTTGAAAGTACCCATCCAGGTGCCCCTTTCCCCCCCCCCCCCTGAAATTGACCATTGTTCAGTCTTTTCCTGACATGGAGCTTTTGTTGTGCAAAATAAGTTTTAATCCAAACGAGAAGCCATCTATTAAAGAGAATTGCCACACTGCTAAGAGAAAGTGTTTCCAAAATGTGAAAGCGATGAATTAGTTAATGATCAGATAATCCAAACAAGAATTCAGTTTTTGATCTCACGCTGAAGGCAGGCAAGGAATCTATACGATAATGTTGGCGGACATGTACACGTGCATGTTTGTGTGCATATGTGACACCTCGGGTTTTAAACTCTTGTAGACAGACAAGGAGTTCATGCGATCATGATGGCATGTGTGTATGGGTGTGTGCGTGGGCATATGTGATGCCTTGGCTTGTAAACATATCTCAAGAAGGACACAGTGCTTGAATCGTAAAGTTGGTGTGTTGGTAGCCCATTGTGAGCAGATGATCCCTGTCGATTTTCATGGAGGTCAAAGTTCATAAGAGGTCACCAGAACTTAAAGTATGAAAACCTTTTAAGGAACATATCTCAGCAACTGAATGTTCCTGGATCTTCAAACATTGATCATATTAAGCCCTTGATAAGCAAATGATCTCTGTCATTTGGTTATGGAGGTCAAAGGTCATTTGCGATCAGGAGAGATCATAGTTTGTAACCTTTTAGACATGGTATCTCAGCCAAGTAAGATGTTTGTTTGAGCATCAAAATGGGTATGAAATTGGTATTCTCCTTTGTTATTGTAGTGCGCCGCACTACAATCTTGTCATTACTGGTCGACCAGCAATTTCTTTTGTTGAGCCTTGTATGGTTCATAACGCCTCACCTGCGCGTGATGTAACTTAGTTCATACAAAGATGCATGCTTGACCCAGCACTAGCAGTACAGTGTGAGCTACGGTCGTCTTCAAATCAAAATCTACTACGGAAAAGCAAATGCCACGACTGCAAGAACGATTTAAGGAGTTAAAGTGATGAAAGAGCCCTGCGGATAAATTTCCAGAAAAAATGATGAAATGTGGTTCGGCCTTTTCCCAATGAGGTGATAAACGTGGAGTGTCAATGTTGTTTCCAAATTGGTGTGCAATACAGCGCCATTGTGTTTAAATATGATGTCACAGAATCGTGTGCTGCTTCACTGCTTTTTAGTGGTTACAACATGACCTCCTTCTACAGAATCATGTACTGCTCTCATGTTCTATTTCAGTGGTGAAACAGAAAGGCAGTTTTGACATATATACAGCTAGTACTAGAGTACTGCTTAAAACTCAGAGCAGTACAGGCTTGTACGACATACGGTATATAGTAACAATAAGCGTCGGCAACTTTAAAACATTATGAGAGAGATCCAATGGAATTTTTGTTTCGTCCAGCGTGATATAAAAAAGAATGGATTGGGAAAGAGGTCAACAGAAAACAGCACTGCTTTCCCCCCAAAATGCTAACTCCTGTGAGGAGTGGATCCACAGAGACTGGCTTACTCCCATCAACAAGGACTAAGCCTACCACGCACTACAATTCTGCGTATTTGTGGGCAAATGCAGTTCTAGTTATCCTTTAATTTGGCAAGGAATCTCAAAATCATTTAACTTCTGGTTCACTTTAAAGCATGGGTCACACTTCAACAATATTCTGGTTCTGTATTCTAGAAAAGTATCACACCAATGCTTTTCCATCAATATTCTCATTTATGATTAGTCACTCGTCACCAATGTCTTATCCAGCAATCTCAGTGTAAATTTGCTGTATTTATTAGTATATGACTCGACGGGGAGGCTAACTGTATTTCAAAATCGTTCCCATACTTTTCACTCGTATCTGATAAAAGCTCTTTTTTGAGGATGATGCCAAGTTGTGATTTGTGGACAGTATTGCCAACATCTCCATATATATGATGGTATAAAGTTTACCAATTTTGATTGCTATTTTGGACTAGGTGTGAAGAAGATTTTAAGTTCCGACTTGGAAGTATCCGATCGGAATTGAATCCGATATAGCTCTAGCATGTCCTACTCTTTACGCGTCTTTTTATGTTTATTACAGATTAGTTTATGCTTTTATGTAAGTTTGTATGAATGTTTTTGAGTCTGTAAAGGCTGCATTGCATCACCCTAAGCTATATTTTTACCTCCTGGAAAGCAAAATTCTCAACTGGCTCTAAGTTACAGTACTCTTAGATTGACAGCAAATTCGAAAGATGCAGAACAGCTGGTATTACACAGCTACGCAGGGATCCATTGTTTTGATTGCACATGTGGAGGAATGTAAGACAGGCTGAGGGAGGGACTAGCGGTAGGTGGTTGGGAGAACTGAAACTGTCTGGGGTGATGAGTTTTTGTCTTTAACATTTGTTGTAATAGTGGCCTATATTTTCTGGATTATGTTTCAAAATTTTTTTGCTTGGGATGATTGAATTTGCAGTTCATGTGACACGGTTCCTTGAGTCTCAATTTCTGCAGTTTCAGAACTGCACCGAAAGGATAAAATCTTCAGGCCTTGAATGGATATTTTCCATGGCCATTTTTACTGGGGAATCCAAGTCCTTTGTTTTAGACATGCTAACCACAAAACTCATGGCACAGTGTTGTGGAAGAGGGGTCCCCTTGGGAACATTTTTGTATAACTCAATGTCCTCAGGTGCAAACAAAAATGTACAACTGTAAAGGTAATTTTCTTCTAAAAAATTTGATTTCCTAGCTGTAAATTCTATAAACAAGTTTTTGGCACACCTGTAGATGAGGCCATGGCCCCTGTTGGTCCCCTTGGATCTGCCAGGGGTCATGTTGCTGCTCCTGGATATGTATGCGTGACATTATGTGAAGGGTTGTTTAGACATGTAGGCTCAAACCAGATCATTTTAGTGTATACAGGATGGTGATGCATGTAGGATAGGAAGAAGTAGGCACCAGAGAACCCTACAAGAGAGAGCACAAGTTGGCATGTGGACATCGGCCTTTTTGTGTGGCTGGAAGGTGACACTCCCAGTAGAAATTCAACATGGTTCGGTACATTCGGAGACATGTGGATAGAAGACAGAGAAATACTGCATTTGTAGAATTTCATCTGGTAGTGAGTCAGTGAAGTTGAATGAAGTTGTCAGGAATGACTCTGAAGTGGCATATATAAGACTAAGTGGTACTGGGGGTGGATGGATCCCAGTCAAAGGAGTTGGTCTTAGGGAAGGGATAAACCTCTCAAGTTTGGATCTACGTTAATGGAGGACTGCTTTAGAAGTCAGTGACTACATCTGCGTTACATAATACATCATACTATCCCTTCTGTCGTTTTCCCTTCTCCCTCTTCGTCTCTCCTTTTTGTCTTAGGCGTCAATAGAGACCAGAGAGGGCGCATGCCTGCCGTGCCATCACCACCCCCCATGCTCAACCCCCCCCCCTCCCACGGACTACTGAGTCAGCTGCTGCACTACCTGTGTCATTGAAGCATGACAGTGCTACTTAAAGTGTCAATGACTTGAGCAATGTTCTCAAAGCAGGTCACGAGGAATTTTGCTACAAGTCCTTTTATGACTGTTAGTGGTAATTTTGAAGGTACACCAGACCATGTGTGGTAAGGACGAATGAGAATTAAAATTGAGAAAAAAGACGACATATGGAACATTTTCAGTATGATAAAGTTTATTAAATAAACGTCTTCAACTTTTACACATTATTTATTTTGTTTACTATAAATTTCACTGCTCTCCTTGAATATTTCTCCTGGCTTCTTTTCCTTTTTTTTTTGTCTTTTAATCTCAACTTTGGTCATCTGAGTACGTGTGATAGGAAAAAACTACAGAATCACATAAAGGATAGATAATTCCATTCCATCATATGTGACTCTGTATTCATCTCCTATTTAAAAATATAGTATTTACAATCTTTTGCCTCATAATTTCACTTTCAACATTTTCTTTTTTCTGGCAATACAATACAAAATTAATTGTAACTGTGCACAACAATGATACTTTTCTACGGAACACCAGTTGTCTTTGAAATAATAAATGGACTAATGACTGCTGTCATTTCCTGGTTTATTGTATCATGTTTGTTCAGCAAGCATCTCCAATATTCACAATGGGACAGTATCCTCAATGAAATGCTGACACTACCTGCCCATCTCAAGTGGAACTCCTTTGTCAATTCCACCCATCCTGTGTCTCAGTAGACTAGCCTAACATCTTGACTTTTACTGTTTTGTGTCTTTATACTGTTTTGATATAAAAGCACACAATAGCAAATTATTATCATAAGCTCCTTTTTTGTAAATTTGTTTGCAAAACAATCCAGGCTGACATTTACCAAATCTGTGGTAGGACCCCCCCCCCCCGACAGACACCAAACACCTGACTGACGCAGACCTGCGGATCTGTTCTCCGTATTTTGGAAACCCAAGTCGAAACGTTTTGGTTTGGAAATAACTCCTTTGTAACAAAGGGGTAAATAAATATATAATAATAAGTCCTAGCAACTGTGTCAAAGGTACGGAATTAAATCTAAGAAGGCAATGCTTGCGTCAGACTTTTTGTTCACCAATTTATTGACAAACGTTTCCCAAGAGATGTCTAAGCAGTAGATGCACAGTATTTGCATTAAACAGCAAGCCTGGTTTCATAAATAAGTACCTGTTTTCCTACTATTAAGCAAATGTTGGTCCGGATCCAAGGATACCATTTATAAGCTACATATAGGTCTAAATTATACAAAACGTAAAACATTACATGCATAAAAAACATAAAAAGCGAGCTGAGTTTGCCGTCATTCAGCCGCTGTATGTGAAGCTGTATGTTGTGCCTATTTATCCAACTGCAATTGTGCCATTGCATATAACTGACGGTGCAGAATTATTTTCATAAAATAATCTTCCAAGAGTTGGTTATACTTTTTAAAGTTATCCCCCGACATCCCTTCCCCCCCCCCTTCAAAGAGGAAATAAAAAACATTAAAGAATGTCTCTGAGAAGCAAACTGCCTTAGAGTGGTGGCAGTGAGATGGTAAGCAATTTACTATGTTTGTAGGCACCACTAGAATCTTTCGACTCCGAACAGGTTTGGAGAAATAATTCTTTCCTTTTCACCTATCGGTGATACATCAGAGTTCACTCATTACAAATACCGCGCATGATTGTCACTGCCACATAACCATGAACATACTGGAATGTGATCATGCTTACTATTTTTATCTGATCACAGCACTATTACCGTTATATAGCTCCAGCCCAATAGCTTGACAATGTGACAAATTCCTTTGACTCTGACAAGACACTTTGTGGTACTGTGGAGAGCTTCCAGCAAGCTCAAACAGCCAGCTGTAAAAATCTTAGCAAAACGAATTGACCTCCACCCTGACCTTCGATTGACTGTATGTCATTTTTTACTTTTACTGATGCAAGAACAGTTTTTCACACTGATGGCTGTCAATGAGGGTTTGCCTGAAGCAATAAACTGTTACCCTCTGCCAACTTAACTTCAGACCACGTGCCTTGCTGTTGTGTAAATGTTTTGTATCTTTTTCATTCACAAAAGCCATTTCCCAGACAAATTTAAGAGACAATACTAACAACAATCCTCCCCCCCACACACACACATACAAGAAAAACAAAGAAAAACAGTTCAGATCCATGTTAATATAACGACAGACATTTGTCCTGGCAAACTTCAACAATTCTGCATCATTTCAATGATTCGTTATGCCATGGAATGGCACAGAATGTGCAGTACCTTCCTTATCACATGACAGGCAACACCTGCCAGACAGAGCTCACAAATAAATCCAATCAAACCCTTTTCAGACTTAAACAGGAATGCTGATGATTTTAAAACAAGGATTTCAAGGTACCGGGCCAATCAGTTGATGACTCATCACCAAGATATGCTATCCAGGGGTGTCTTTTTCCAAGGTTGGATCAGTCTTCCACCACCTGTTCTAAGAAACAGTCTCACCACAATGAATTACCACACCCTAACCAAACACAACTTGCACACTCAAGCATGATATGAAAAAACACCAAAAAATATAACATGCTGAAGGGGTTCAGAGGTTGGTGGCTGGATGATGCATGTGATAACCAGAGTTTGCTTGGTGATTTTCCTTGCTGCATCAGAGAGACTTTCTTCAACACTCAAAGCAACCCCAATGCATACTTGTGTTTGCTGCATCAGACAGACTTTAACACTTAAAGCAACCCCAATGCACACTGGTGTTCAGGTGGTGTAACACAATCACCATCAATGTGCATAAGGCTATCCATCAAAAAGGTTAAGATACCCCCAATATATAATTCAGGTGTTAGTGGGGTGTCAGATGGTGTTAGTAAAATCAAACAAGGATTTTTGTTTCACTTTCTGCACAGGAATGAATCGTGTCAAGTTTTCCATTTTTCCTTCTACGTCTCCCAAAATTGTTGTCGCAAAAAGAGATTCACTGTCGTAACAAAGTATGAGACATTAAACAACAAAACGTGGGACAAAGAGAAAAGAAAACTTCAATATTTGGGATAAATGTAGATATGTGCGTGCAGACATGAACAAGAAAAAAAAAACAAAATATGATGCTTGATGCAACTGCTCGTTACGGCAACAAGTAGTTGTGATTAAATATGCTCAAGCTCACGTCAGTCATCAAGGTATTAAACTTTAAAGTTTACAATATGATGATGTACAGCACACTGAGATGAAGGACTGTCAATACCAGATAGCTCGGCAATTTCTCTTTACTATCTGCAACCTCTCAGCATCTCAGATTGTTGAATTGCTTGATGTTTACTGGCAGTTTTCAAGGGATCAAATCCCACCTGATCTCAGACGTGGAGGAACAAAATAGAATTCACCAACAAACTGAGATGCACTGATGATGAGCAACTACATACACTATGCCAAGAGGATGTCTGTAAATTTGATGTCCGGAGTAGATTGACAAAAAGGTGACCCATGTATTTGCTCATGTGACCCAAGTCTACAGAGGTCGACCTATCCCTTTATCTGTTAAAAGTGTCTGTCAGCCGATGGGACATAACTTAGTGTGATATCCTTTCATTATTGTCCAATTGACTCCATACAATCTGAGGGCTGCTCTTATCCTTGCATAGGGGAGCATCTAGGGCTATGTTGAAGTCAAAGCTCAGCCCAACCACCACAAAATTTAGCCAATACTACACAAGAATCTACAAAATGCTTCCCAGCTAAAGACAAAAGGTTATTTGTAATTTTGTAGTGAGTCGCAGTGAAACCTGAAAGAGTACTAATGACTGCGAGCCAAAGGTCATTATTTCGAACGATTCTTAGAGAAGACACCTTTAAAGAACTTTCCCAGTGGTCCTAGTCGGTGAGGAATCTGCAATACCGGTCACTACTCAAGATTATTGCAATACTGGTAAACCTCAGTTGTGTACCAAATTTTGAAAGCAGTTTGGGCAACAGCAATTCTCTCGAGTGTGAGAGACTTGTCTTGAAAAAAAAAATCCATGCGTTCAACAACTGCATCAAAAAGTAGTGAAGTGAAAAGTTACAGTTATAGGTAGAAGTGTGAAACTGCCTTTTGTGCTGAAGGTGAGATCCTTGTTTCATCCTGCATACTTTGGTGATATTCTGGACCTTTTGCCTTGGAATTGGTACCACACGGGTTGCTTTTGTGCCTTTTATGATAACAAAGAAGGAAAAAGTTTTTACAGTTCCAGGAATTGCTTGCAGCATTCCAACATAAATCGACAACTTCCCAGATCTTCATCTCACGTCTCACTTTTGCAAAATGAACGATCGAGATAAACGATACTCTTTGGAGTTTAAAAAAAAAGTAGAAACTTATGCAGAAAAAAAAGACACCTTTGGTATGAAAAAATGCATTATGCATGCTTCACTTTTTTGTCACAGTTTCACAATGTGGATGAAATGACATCTTTAAGAGCACTTTTTTCTTAAAGACAAAGTAAGTCTTCAAAACTTTCAATTGTGAAAGACTCTATCAGCCAGAGGTTTTACCCATGGCTAAAGTTGAGTAATCTCTTGGTTTTATATTTATTGCCTCTGTGACATCATATAACACAAACATATCTATACATATATACAATAAGTCACATGTGGTCTGTGAGTTTCACAACAAGTTTTACTAATCGAGAATGAATGCCATCTTTGCAACAAATTGGCAGTTTGTTCTTTCCTTCCTATTGGAAGGAATTACTTCCATGTTCCAGCTCAACTATCCACATAGCAGTAGACTATCCTGGATTGAACAAACATGTTTTTGGGTGAACAAGCCCAAAAACGCCTAGCTGGTACTGGTATGAACAAATAAAGAGAAATAGATACCGACATAACACAAGGTAAGAAATTAAACTCTGACGTAAATGTTTATGACGTCAGGTGAGAGACGTATATCTGCTGCCCTTGAAGAAATCCAAATCCACGCACCCGCATGAGATATACAGGAAGCAATTAAGACAATAGTTTGCAAGCACTGTACATGTGACAGCACAGACTGGTCTTAGAAATTCAACTCGCCTCTCGTTGGGAAGGAAGTAAAGGCCAAAATGGACGAAACGCAACAGCGAACATTATCGCCAACATGACGCATCCTGCTTTTGTGTCATCCAAGAGTGATCGGTGAGCAACGATGCTGACTTGCACCACTAGAAATGGATGAATTTGACAACCGTAGGTCCAAGTTCACACAACCTCAGACGATTCCACGCGATGGATTCCGTGTCGTTCTGTTAGCAAATTTGACCGTCACGTCCGTAAAATAGGTCATCACGGTTCTTTGACTCCGACCTCCGACATCCGACGGTAATGGCCGCTGTGGTTGGTGTCATCGCCACGCCACTTCAGACTGTCCGGGCAATTGCTGTAATGGAAGTCCCAGTCTTGCGAGTCCTCCTTAGGCGAGGCGCAGAATTCACATATATCACTGCCATCTCTCCTCTCGCCGCTCGTACGAAAAGGAGGTATTAAAACTTCCAATGTATCACTGCTGGAATCATCAATCTATTTCAATGAAAGAAAGGAATTAACTTCATTTGTATGATTTCTTCAGAATTCTTCTATACTTAACAAGAGATAAGGCCTTGGTAATCATAACTGCTGTTATAATCACAAAAACAATGGTGGAAGATCTGGTGAAAATTTATGACACATGGGTACATGCAAATGTTACTGAACAAAGCGTGCCCTTTTTCTTCTCTGATTACTGTACATGTGTTGTTTACTAGTGTCAGACTTTCTGTCCACAAATTAGAAAATAAAAATGCCACAAATTCTGAAACATGGTGTTATGTAATAAGAGGCTCCTTCTAATAGTCGGTTGTTGGATTAAAATTTCATAGGATTTTGGCTGGATGTTCCATAGCAGGAACGATCAGGTCCAAAGTGCAGTCGGATGGGAAGAAGGGTTGTGTTGTGTCTGCATGTGTGTGTGTATGTGTGTGCATATGTGCCCTTGTTTTCGGGTGGGATCAAGGACCGAAACAACAGATTTTAGGTCCTCTGTAGAAAATTCAATAGATTTCTCCAGTCCTCTCAAGATTAACAATAGACAGGCTATTGTTAAGGTTAGGGTTGAGGAAGAAAAAACAAAAGAAAGCACCATGAGGTCCTCGGAATGAATGGAAAACAAAGTTGTGTGTGCATACATGTGGGTGCATGTGTGTGTTTGTGCATGGAGAAAAAGGTAAAATGAATGGCTTACGAAAAGATTTGTTGGCATTCTTGCATTGACTGGGTTAATCAAATCTATGACAATTAAGAAATCCTTCCATTTCTAAAGCAATGTCAATAGATACAAAAGACTCAGTACTTCAGAAATCATGCGGTGTGTGCTCCTCTGTGCAATGTGCAGGTTCTTTCATAATTATCTTTTCTGCTGAGACGTCATTTTGACGGTGTGTGGGTCAGGATCAGGAGTTAACAACTTTGTTGAAGCATTGTCTTTTCAGCATACACTCAGCGGTATACTTACCATAGCTTGGAGCTGTGTTTCGAGCTGATGGTTACGTTGTTCTAAATTTTCCACTTTCACTTTCATCTCTTGAAGTTCCTTGTCCTTTTTCTCAAGCTGCAGCATACAGACAAGAAAGCAAAAAGCCAAAATATTTGATGTGAAAAATAAATAATTTTTGAAATCATTTTTATAGGAGTCTTTCCCATTCTTATATAATTACTGACTTAGCACTATCAAAGTAGTTTCTGGACAGTGAAAACTGCACATGTAGGTCCAGTGTTCTCCACGGGGGTTTCAAGGGTGGTCTTCCCCTGAGTGGAATTAACAACTCCCGAAAATGCAACCACCCCCATAACATGAGTCCCACTTCCTACAAAAGTTTGCTTGGTTGAAAAATAGGCTGCTGACAGTTTGAACAGAGCCAGACAAGTGCAGGCACCATTTTGCATATCAATTGGTATCTCAAGTACCAAAATTTTCTGAAACCCTCCTGTCAAACCCCTTCCAAGTCACACATTTTGTGGAGAACACTGGGGTCTTGTTGGGTGTTACACATTTGCGCAGTTGTTGACTAGTACACCACCAGCTTTATACAAATCAACTTTTGTGTATTAAAGTCACTGCTGACAGTTGGACTAAAGATTTATTGGACTTTGGCTGAATGTTCCAAAGCAGGAACAATCAGGTCCAAAGTGCAGTTTAATCATACACAGCTGTTCACGAAATTGACCTATGTCCATATCATTGTTAAAATATCTATACATACGGCACATTCCACGCACTTAGGAGGACTTCGAGGATTCTCCAAAGAAAAGCAGCACTTTTCAGATAGTTACAGAATGTTACATGCTGTAACATAGCCTTGCATTCACAACTCCCCCCTGGACAATCCCCACCCCCAGACACTCTCCACTTTTGATGTGCTAATGTTATCAGGCTTTCAAATTCTGACTGTTACTTTTACGGTGCTCAACATTACATACCAGAGCCTGAAAAGTCATTTACAACCCACCTAAAAACCTTTAAAAAGTTCTCTCGAGAAGGCAATTCATACACGTTCAAAACCATTCAAAAACTGAATCTAAGCCAAACAGAAAACATCCGCGATCAAAATCATTTACAAGCTCTATATCATGGATACACGTACAAGCAATCACATGTCTAATCTGACGTGATAAAAAAAACAATGGGTTTCACAGTTCATCTCAGAGACATTTCACAGTGGCAGATGAGTTAATTATTACAATAATCAACAAACGTTGAAGTAAAATGAAGTACATAACTCAAACGGGACTCATTGTTTGCCAGTTTCTCAAACATAGATATGATCAGTTTTTAAAAACTTGTGCTAGCAGTCCTTACTAATTATTCACTGTAGGACTATCGAGACTCTGGCACAGTTTGCAGTACACCGTTTTGAGGCACGTTTTCGAAAATTCAAAGTGCAACCTTTTTTTCAGTAATTCCTTGAATGCTTGCTGACTTGTATGAGGGTTGATACAAAAGTGTGACTGGTATAGGAAACCGGGAAATTGTGTTATTACCAGAGAGTACAATGTTGAAAGCACAGATTCAGTCAAGTATTAAACTAAGATACAACACCAGTTGAGAGGTAGTGTGCTACCAATCAATGTTTCTTTTTTCTTTTTCTTTTTTTTTGGCCAGCGCTAACTTTCCTTTTCTGGGAGAGCGGGAGAGTTAAACACGGGGAGAAAAATGGCTTGGAAGGAACTTTCATCTATAATTGATGCTGATTACTAACTTTCACAAAAAATCAAAATCTCCCCGCAAATCTGAGTCACATGACTTATGACAGGTGTGCAATATGTATCCCAAAAAACTAAACATGCAAAATGAGATGAACTTGAGGTTTTGTTTCCATGCAAATTAATCGTATGCTTCTTTAAATGAGCCAATGGGAAGTATCATACCAGTACTGATAATGAATATTCAGACAGTCAAACAGCTTATCACTGACGACACAATAACGCAATCAGTGCGTAGGTTACTTGCAAATACAGTGCTTTGTTACACTAAATAAGTTCTCAATAGCTGTCGAGAAGGGACGACTGGAATAGTACGTTTTTGATATGTACACCAGTGAGACATGTTCCGTTGCATATTCATTATGTGGGCACATACAATAAGGAAATTTAATTTTCATACATGATTTGTTTTTTACTGCTTTTGTGCCATCTCCATTGCTTTTCAAAGTTGGGACTGTCATTTTCGTTCATTGAATGACATATTCCGTCCATGAATGACGTCGAGAGCATGGTTGTAGCTACAGTAGGCGGCACCTGGCGAGGCCGCCCGGCACTCCTTACATGCGCACAACACTCGTTGTCAAATGTACTGTCCCACCCAGCACGGATTTTCTGCAGACTAAACTAAAAAATTGCCGAAAGATACAAAATTTTCTCAAGAGGGGTCACCCTCTCACCTTAGATCCCTCCCAGGATGGCGTTCCATAAAACAACTGCTGCCTGGCAAAAAAATGCTGTAGCTACAACCCTGCTCGAAAGAACGTTTAAAAATATAGAAAAACTTCAGATTCAACTTATTGTTCTGGCTTTTCTGTTCATGCAATCACAACTTAAATTAAAACTGAATTGTCAATGAGAAGTTTCCAAGCCACGTTTAGTTGGTTGTGCAAACAGACACTGGAAGTTCAACTACAAAAAAAAAAAATGATTGCACAGCAGAAAAGTTTTAGACCAAATGCTCAGGGCACAAAGTTTGACAAACCATAAATTGGCTGTGTCAGGAAGAATAACTTTGCTTGTTTTCTGTTGACCTTTCCTTAACCTCCAGCATTGGAGGGGAAGCCCATGGTAGAGCAAATGCCATGTTCGATTCTCTAGCAGGATGTTGTTTTCTTTATCAGTGATGGTAACTGGACTCTAGGGTGGGTACAGTGATTGCACACTTAGGGTAGGTAGGTTGCATGGCGCATGCTAGAGTACAGTAGGTACGTGCGTTACAGACTTTGCATGTTTCTCTTCAAAATGAATCACAAACAGGAATTCTGTAAAAAAAATTTCCAGCAAATTTAAACGCTGACTTGTCTGCAGAAAACCTTTAAATGTGTCTATTCATTATTTAAAAGATTCCCCCTATATTTGCATGACTAAACGGCTGTACTTTTTCACCAAAAAGCAATTAATTGAGGGTAAACGTCAAATTTACCTTACAGCTATGGGAGAAATGTGTTCATGATTTCAGTCAAATTGGACACATTTTAACAAAATGTTAGCCACTAAGTTACTTTTATTTGTAATATTTGCAGACATAAAACTTCTGACTTTTTTGAGGAAGACATGGGGAAAGTTATGGTGACCTTTCTCACAGCTACCTATTGTCTCTTTTAGAGGACACATCACCGAAGTCCAAGACTTTGATAGTGATGCAACATTGTATATACTCAAAGATAAAGAGATAAGTTCTTCAGTATTTACACCAAACCTCCTGTATCAAGTTGTGTGGTACTGTTGTTTGGTTAGAAATTTGCAGTGTAGGCTCACTGTGGCATACATAAAATGATACAAACTGACCAGCTGACAGGCAGACTGAGAATGAGAATTTGACCCTTGCTGCCATCCAACGATCTTTGACCTCCGGTTAAGACGAAATTGATGGTTCCTGTACTCGATGAGATACAAATACATACCAAATATGGCATCTGTCAAAGCTTCCCTTCTTGAGATATGACATTTACAAGAATTTCATAATGTAACCCTGTTGACCTCAAATGAGCTTTGACCTTCACCAAAGGGATGGAATTCTTGTATACTCAATGAGATACACCTTGATTCTTAATCTGCCCAAGTTTCCCTTCTGGGAATATTGTGTTTATAATATTTTCACAATTTCACCCCTGCTAACCTCAACTGACCTTTGACTGCCACCAACATCAAAACTGATCTTGCACTCAATGTGGTACACTTACATACCACATATATGACATTTGTCTTAGCTTCCCTTCGTGAGATATTGTGCTTAAATGGTTTTCACATCTTGACCCTTCTTGATCTCAAATGACCGTTGACTTTCACAAAAATCAGTAGGGATCTTTTACTCAACGTGGTAGACCATCATACCCCATGTGACATTTGTCCAAGCTTCACTTCTTGAGGGAAATGTGGCACAAGTTAAAGGTTGTGTGACATGCTTCTAGAAATTTAAAGAGCACCCTTCATGCAGAAGTCGCAAAGTAAATTGACCCAGAGTGAAAATATACAAGTGAACTATGACTTTTCAAAGTTTGAGTAGAATGCCAAACAGATGACATAAGGTTGCACAGTGTCAGTATTTCTTTTGTTAAGCCTATATTGCCCCTTGATTACTTTATTATTCAGTTTCACACTGGTAAGTGATGCCAATACTATGAAAGAAGAAAAATGCTTCAAAAATAAAACCCTCTGGGTATTTAAAACTCTCAGATGTCCTTCAAATAAAGGTTACATTATACAAAGGATTAACATAAGACATACAGTATCATTGGAGTCCATCTCTGTACGTCACAAATTTGCCAATGTTTATTCATGATACAGCTGTGAGACTAATCTGACTGTAAATTTGTCCATCTTTGACGGATTTTGCTGGAATTTGTTGCTATTTTTAACCTTTTCAATGCTTAATTGCACCCTATACTTCAAAATGCCATTGTCATGTCACACAACCTTCAAGTTTTCCAGCATTGCAATGAAGAGATAAAGAAGAATTTAAAGTTTGTCAACTCCACAGCAAAAATCATTTTTCAAAAGTCCTCTTACCCGCTGATTTAAGCGCAACTCTAGTTGTTGTTTCTTTTCGTGTTCCTTCTCAAGTGACAAAAGCGTCTCCTGCATTTCGTTCATTTTGTTCTCCTATCAAAGACAAAAGAGCAGAACTCAAAATAAGCTTCTTAAAGGGCATGGCAGAAGTGGTATAAATTGGAACTTGTCTGGTGATTGTAAAATTACTAACCTTGTTTTTAATTTCATGTTCTCTCAACCCACTGTGCTCTGTGACCATTAAATGGTGATGATCAATCATGCAAGACTACAAAAATTTTAATACAATTAGAGAAGAGGAGAAGAGGGTGTGGTCACCTTCTCACCACTTCTTGGGGAACAGGATATTAGGATAGTCCCTGTATGTGTAGCTGAAGATGTCAAAATCATACTGTACAATCATTAGGATTTCATAGTCTGTACAAAATGTGTACACGTCCATTACCTCCAGCTTGAATGCATACAGGATAAGTTAAAAGTGGTATCTATGCACAGTCAACGTTCACAACGTCACCTCGTAATTCGGAGCGAGCTTACACAGTATGAGGTGTCAGGAAACGATAGCAAATATCCCACTGCACTGTGCCGATGACCCAATTTCCAGATAAAGGTTTTCACCTGAACGCAATACCAATGAACTTAAAAAACTATTACCAACTTATTTGTGCGTCTGCGTTCATAGATCTTCATCTCATACTGTTATTCAAATATACCAGACAGCCACTAACCATCTAAAACAACTATCCAGCCTACATCATTCCAAGTGTAGCCAAGCAGTCTGCAACAGCATATGATCTACAGGAAGCTTGGGTGGTGGAATTCCTTACAGTAAACAAACAGTGGTCAAGGAATGTGGGAGCGTGTTATTCCAAACAATCTACACGGTGCAGGAACTAAGTGACAAATCTAAAATTTCCAAAATTGATCAATTTTGTCATTAATATTACATGGCAGACATCTCCAGGTGGATCTTCATGCACATGACAGTTTTGGTACAAAAACTCATAAACCAAAATTTAGAGCACTATTTGTGTGTAAATCCTTCAGATGGAAGACACTCTCCCATAGACTAGTGGGTGGCTGAATCAGCTGCACAGCCTCCCCCCCCCCCATCCCAAACAAAAATCCTGGATCTGCCCCCTGCAAGAACCATTCAACTCACAATGTCTCTCTCACTTAAGATTGGGGATATATCAGGCCTTGAGTTTTAGATTTTCCAGGTGTGCCACAAATCACACTTCTCAGGAAATTAAGAAGTGTGGTAGGAGTGCTGTTTTACAAAACATTGCCGTGTTCCCATTTTTGTTATATGTGTGCAAAAAATCGCACTTCTACCAGTGATTTTAGGTGAGTGATGGTGGGCACCCCTCAGAATTCAAGGCCTGATATAGGTACATGGCTTTGGGTATGGGTAACATGAAGTTTCAATATTTTACAATCCGTCTATGATGAAATGAAAAACAAAAAATGAAAAACTGCAATCTGACCAGACCTTGCAGTAATGCAGGTGGTTCAGTTTACCTCCTACATAAGAATTTTATGCATGCCAACAAGAATTCAACAAACCAAATTTACCACCTGTCTATTACTGTAGGCCAGAAACTAAAAATAAACTTGAGTATTTCCATACATACGGTCCAGGCACACAGTGGGCTCCCACTTCACAAATAACTTTGAAATTGAGGGACATGAATGCAAAACCTTGTGATGCAAAGGCAGGGGAGGGGGAAGGGGAGGGGGAGGGAAGACCTGATGTAATTTCCAAAAGAATTTATACCTTTCAATGAGGTACATCCCTATCTAGGAGCTAGAAAACATACATACACTAATTACTGACTGCCAGTCTAGTATACAGTAGGTTGAACCATAGCCTGTAAAACTTCCCTAAATTTAGAGTGGAACCAACAGTTGATTGTGTCTCTTGACTTGTCAACTGAGAAACACTTTTGATATTTGTTTGCCATTTAAATTAGCTACGTTAGATTCTACTCGTATATATCTTTATTGGAGATTTACCAAAGGCTCACTGCGAGAAAAATTGCATTTCACAGATTGTGAATTACCATGAATGCACAATCTATCATTTTTATAGCAGTTTCAATAGACTGCAATAACAGGCAGTAATTATTTAGACTCTCTTCCTTTTTTTTCAGAGAAACAGTGAAGAACTATCCTACAAGAAGGAGTCTTTCAAGTTCAAGTCAAAGATCTTAGGATTCAAGCTTCTCTAGGCTCAAGGCCAATATTAGCATCACTGTTGAAATAAAAGCAATGTCATCTGATTCATCTATCGAGGGACAACTAACATGGAAAATGTGGTTGTCCTTTAAATAGATTAGGTTGTCCTGCCCAAAATAATGTCATTAGTGCAACGTCAGATGCTTCTTTTTCTTGGTTGTTGTTGTTGTTGTTGTAGCACCATTAAACACATTTGTTAAGTACTGCTCAAAGGCGCAAATTCGATGTTGAATTTCACTGTATCATTACAAATATTCTTAACAAATTCTGACTTCAGACCAAGCGCTGAAAGACTTGGTTGTCTTGAACGACAACCTTAGCATATCAAAATTATTTCTTAAGTTGTTTAAAACTTTTAGTCCTCTCACACGCAGAGATGCTGCACCACTGCATACATGGCGCTGTTGGCAATACTCCATAAAGGAAACCAAAGCGTTACACCCACAATTTCAAGTCCCACTAGTTTTCCAGAAAATGGGGAATGTCTCTTCCTATATGTGTATAATGTTAGAACAAACCAAGCAAGTGCATGTATAGAGAGTACATCGCTGCATGTACGTTGTTTGTACATTTAATCTATGATGCTCTGAAATAAACGCTAGGCCTTAATCGTGGAAAGAAAACAGCAAAGCTTACCATCTCCTTCAACTGATGTATACCAGATTTATCCCCAACACAAGGTGAGTTTGTGACTTCCGTATCTACGGATCCCACATGGCCATCGTCGCCGTTACTGGAGCTGCCTGTATGCGGGGTCATCCTGTCCGCATTTATTCCCTGTCGATACGAAGACAATCTGCTGCAGTCAAAACACAGCAACCATTCCTGTCCATCCGTCCCAATGCGGCTGCTTAATTCTTTATGTGCACACACAAAGCTTTTTTTCTTACTGTGTACTCTCTCCACAGCTGTGGCAATCATCCAAACATAGACATCCACCCGTTGATAGGGCAAAAAGGCACAAACTGAACGTATGTACAGTCACAACTGATAAACACAAACAGCTCTGGAAAGAACTGTGATTTTGAAGATATTCCCTGCTTTTCTTTGATACAGACAGGACAGCAGACAGTACATCAAAGGATAAATTTCCTACCTGCTACACGACCACAAAGTGTTAAAAGATAACAGAGTCTGAACTGCCCTGGTATCTGCCAGGTGATCTCTGTTGACTGCTTTTACACTGTTCAGTGTTACAATGAATACATTTCTAGGAAACACTTCCACAGGTTTGCCTTGTTTAATGTGACAGTGCCTAAGGTCAATGTCTGTGTTGTTCAGCCATGTATTGCAACTTACCTTGTGCGTTTACACTATAATCTATACTAACCGGTAAGTTGTTTACGACTCGCGAGCGTCTGCCATGGAGCGCCGGCAATTGCAGTTATAAACCGTGTGACTGATAAAACCTTTAGTGAGCTTCTGAAGTAAGTAACATCTACATGTGGCTGTTAAGGTTTGGTCACATGATGACCAGTTCCAAGTATATGTTAATCCACCAATTAGAAATGCAGGTTGGTTGTCATCTTTGTTATGGTGCAATAATTCCAGAGGCCTGAAAGAAAGAGAGAGGAAAAAAAGGGAGAATTCTTGGTATATTTGCAATGAAAAGAAAAACAGGAATGATAAGGGTGCCCATGAATAAATACTTGTAATCATGTCTGGGACATTTTTTTTTCATGCTGCTGTATTTTTTGTTTTTTTTTGTTCTTTAATACACTGAGTTCTTCAAACATGTCTTACTTTACACAAATGATATCACGGAACTTGCATAGCAGCCAGAACATTCTGACGTGGCAAGGAGGTCTGTCACCTGATAGCTGGAGCCCGCCCTCTCTTCTGGCGATCACGCTGCATGCGATCATTGGAAAAAAGGGCTATTGCAGTGACTTCCTTACAAGAAACAGTCTGCAGCACCCCGTAAGGCATTAAGTGCGCCGGAGTATGGGTGTGTGTGCAAGTGTGTCAAAATCTTCTTGTAGATACAAAAGTACAATAATTTCAATCTTGCTGGGTAAGTGCATGCCTGGCAGTGAGATGAACTGTCCACTCTACCATTCATTTCGCAGGTCAAGGGTCATAAAACCATTGTATTTGCAATTTAAAAAAAGTACATCATAGTACATGAAGAACAGAAGACGCTAAGCAAATATTTACAAAATGTTTGTACAATCGAAAGGTCAGACTGGCAAAATTGGGTGTCACTCACAACCTTCCTCTAGACTGCCAGTCCAAGCCAGTGAAATGGAGTGTACTCTCAGCAATTAGCACAGGACAAAGATTGTGAAAACCTGTCTTGTGACGTGTGAATGTTGCCTAAACATTGCCAAATATCAGAAATGCATAAGTGACATTAGGTCAAAGGTCTCAAGGTCAAATTGGAAAAAAAAAATATGTCAAAAAGAGAACAATAATTTCACAAACATCAACCTTGTCCATGCCGTTTAAAAGTCAGCACAGTTATTTTTGATACCTGCAGTTGTTCAAATAAGCAAAGCACACGTTAAAGGCTGTATTGCATCACCCTAAGCTACATTTTTACCTCCCGGAAAGGAAAATTCTCAACTGGTTCTAAGTTACAGTACTCTTAGATTGCCAGCAAATTTGAAAGATGCAGAGCAGCTTGTATTACACAGCGTACACAGGGATCCATTGTTTTGATTACACATGTGGAGGAATGTAAAACAGACTGAGGGACTAGAGGTAGGTGGTTGGGAGAACTGAAACTGTATGGGGTGATGCATTACAGCCTTTAAGTGATCGTCACTTCCCTGATGTCAGCATATACACCACAATACTTTTAAGTCAGCATGTTACTCAATTTTCCTGAGTTTGTCCTAGGTGTCAGTGGTAACATCATGCAAGGGTGAAGTAAAGGTTGGCTCAACCAGGTGCCACTTTCTGTCAAAAAGCGTCTCCTTGTTACTTCAAACAGATAGTATACACCAACGAGTATATGCCTAGTCCTTCCCCGTTAGCCAAAGTCTTAGTCCTAGACTTCCACCCTCATCGCTAACTCTGTTTTCTCTGTATGGTCATAGAAGAAGCCTAACCAAGTTACGAGGGCCTGGCCTAGGCTCAAATTATGCAGAGTATGGGTCTATTTTACGACGTTTCGATGAAATGTTTGAACAATCTTACCCACAAACGAAAAACCAATCATCTCTGCCCTAAGTCTCTCAGTGTTTTGTTGCTCAATCAATGTCGTTAACTTACTTCGCTAGTTTATCATCAGAAACCAAGCCGTCGGGCCTTTGAGCCAATCCGGCCTTAGCTCCCGCGACGATCGTGTAGAGGGAAAGGTTCTACGTAGGTATATTGTGAAAGTTCGCGACAACTTGAACGTAACTTCTCAAATGGTGTTGGCGCCAGATCGTTTTCTATGTCCAGTACTAGTTAGCTCTACATCTCTCTCATACACACATTATCACTGGTGGGACCAAGGAACGGAAGCAGCGTGACCGTACACTATGGCGTCACCCATAAGTGAGACCCGAAAATTGTGTCCTAAAATCCTCTGTGTAAGTAATGAGTTACACTCAGGGAAAAGGAACATATTTAGAGGATCATTAACTTCACAAAAGTACGCTTTTTGTTGTATCGAATGCAACTGAGGGCACTGAGTAGGGATACAATGTATAACCTTAATACACCACTTGTTTAGTCCCTTCCAAACGAGGACTTGCATACTTATCTGCTACTGATACAACTGCTCAAACTTGATTTTGATATCCTAACACTGAATAGAGATCATAGTAATGTGACACTTACACATTTGAATTGATACATATGTGAGTTCATCTTGAACACACACATTTCAGTGTCCACATGGCATACTGATAGGTAAAACTATTTTCCTAATCTACGATTTTGTGATTACATTGAAATGTATTCGTTTCATCTTTACATATCCAGTGATGACATCCCTACCTTATTTAGGCTATATTAAGATGAGGTTACAAGGATAAAAGATATATTATAGGTCGACGATGCCGATGTAATCCTGGGCTCCATGGGTCGAAATACTTCCAAAATACAATCGAATGATGCTATGACGTGACTACGGAAATTATACTAATGAATAAGAAATTCCGTCAGTGATGGAAGCGGAAAGAAAGTTGTTTTTATGCTGCCAACTAGCTTGCATCCGGAAAACAGAGGAACTCATTTTAAAGGGAAAGTGGGCGTTTGCTTCTCAGAAAAACGATACTAATTTTAAAACCGATATTTGTGGACAGAGAATGATAGATTAGTCAAAATAAGGAAGGACGGTGGCCATCTTTTAAAGGAAAAACTTTTTCACAGATAGAAATTCAGTTGCTTAAGAATATGTTCACCCGAACTTTAACACCCGAACTTAAAAAATTTAACAATTATTCAAGCCTAAATTCTTTTTATTCCTTGTCGATGCACTATTAACACTCAATTCATTTTATACTGTGCAATCATCGGATAAGGGACCATCGATTGCTTAGATTGTTCATAATGTTACCTTCTGATTGAAATCAGAAGTTTCTTACTTAAAATCTTTTGAACAGCGGCGAGGACGTCGGGGGGGGGGGTGGTAAACTCAGCCACTCAAATAAAAAATGATGGGGCTAAAGGAATGTTTAGCTCCCCCAATATTTGTCAATTGCTTCGAGAATGAATGAAACATTCAAATGCGGTAGGTGCCAACGACGGTGGGGCTTTGCTTAAAAAGTCCGGCGGACATTCACCCCCCCCCCCCCACACTCACACACAATATTATGTTTTCCTTACCCGTGCCTGTTTTGAGTCAATCTAGGGGTATTACTGTTCCCAGTTTTCTCTCTTTTTTGTGTGCTGTTTTCGGAAAGTGTGACAGTAACGTGTTTTCTTTATTCTTTGTTCTGTTTTCTACCTAATTTTAAATCTCCGGTGCACTGAATGAGCAAACTTTTAATTTTCCAGTTTGCAAAACTGAGCACATACTTGTCAATACTCAGTGTAGCTAAGTAAGTCTTCTCAGTCATGATATGAAAAAAAAAAAGAAATGCTGCCGTGCAACGATTGGCGAAGGCATGATCCAGCAACGCCCCCCCCCCCCCCACGACAGGCACAGTTGCTTCAACGCTACTGTAGTGACACGTAAAAACAAAGAATTAATGGTATTCAAATCATTGATTTTATTTTCCCCCATTTAAAAATTTTTGTAACCTTGAAAAAAAAAAAATAACCAAGAGAAGGAAAGAAAAAGCATTGAATTTCGAGCTACGCCCAATTGCACCTCCCTGATAGGCTGTGACTAGTAAGGCATGCAATTAGAACGGTTAAGTTACACCTATACAGTAGAGTGAAATAGTGTAGGAACGAGCGATAGTGGTCGGATTCTTATATTTGCTTTCGTTTATGAGAAGTCAGGAATTCAAGTTCATGTACAACCTCGCGTGTACATTTAAAAATAGAGAAAAAGTTAAGATCAAACATAATCTTATCTTTTTGGTTTTTCAGTACACACGCAATCACTCTAAGGTGTATGGTAACGCCTAACAATATGGATATCACTCAAGAGTGGAGGGCGCCAGTCCACAACATGATTTGTACACGAGAAGGAGAATGTTGCCCTTTTTCCTACCATTAACTGTTAGCTAGTATAAACTCCTTAAAGTAGAGGTAACTTGTTGCTGATAATTAATACCGCTTATCACTCTAGCAGCAAAATTTTGAACTTTTTTGCAATCTTCGGATTTGCTTTTTGGGCAGTCCATACAAAAGGCTGTTACAGTAATGAAGGTAAAAAAAATACACCAACCCTTTTATAAAGTTTACGATGGAATCTTTAGTCTTTATAGACATACTTCTTTATTCTATGTATGTTGTGGATGTCGTAAATAGCAGCTTTCATCTTCGATGTAACATGTTTTTCATACTTAAATAAAAAGTCAAAATAATTATCCAAATTTTCAACGTCATCAACCTCAATAACTTCAACCCTTCTTACTGTTAAACTTTCACAATCAACTTTACATAGTTGTTTAGCAGGCAGAACAAATGGTCGCTGCCCTCCGTCTCATGTAATCACGTAATCACTATATAACAAGGAATTTATTTTGTAGTTGTTAGCTCGATTTCCATCAACTAGGGGTCTATCAAATAACTGCAAAATCGGGGGTATAAATTAGATTGTGATACTACCTAATCGGCGATGGAATGAAAAATCATTAATAATAATTAAAAAGTATTACATAAACACTTAACATTTCGGACGAGGCCCAACGAAATGGTGTTGCATACACCCGAGCACGGTCGCTGTCTTACGTCACATGTGATTATACGGGATTACCATATAACATGGAATTTATTTTGTAGTTTTTAGCGCGATTTTCATCAACTGGGGGTCTATTAATTATAAATGACTATAAAATCGATTGTTTAAATTAGACCGTGACCCTTCCTAATCGGCGATGGAATAAAAAAATTATGTATAATATTTAAAAAATATTACATTAACACATAACATTTCGGACGAGCGCCTAAAAGAATAAAATCGGTTTTACTGTCATTCATTTTTAAACCGTGAAACAACACACTCTGTTATATCAATGATGCAGTTTTCAAGACAGGTTATAGCATAAATTCATTTGACCTTTAACCATTTATCAGTTTTAAACGATTTAACGATTTGATGGTCACTCTAAGTCGTTGAACTATATTGTATATTAAGGTAAGAAGAGAACCGTTTTAGTACAGTGACGGTACCCACCAAAATCACTTTCCAAACAGAGGAGAGGTTTTTCCTTAGGAACGAGCTCAAACTCTGCCCTTAGATCGATATGCACAAGCATAGCTACTTGCTGGTTGTCCATACTTAACAATACATAAGAATGGAGTTTCTGTGAGTTTTGTAGAGTTTCAGTTGAATGATAGGGCCTATAAGCAGACTGATAACTAGGTAATTGAGCTATGACAACTTTTTCAACAATTTTAAAAACTTAACATTAATTACTAATTACGGTCTATCTATCTATCTATCTATCTATCTGTCTGTCTGTCTGTCTGTCTGTCTGTCTGTCTGTCTGTCTGTCTGTCTGTCTGTCTGTCTGTCTATCTATCTATCTATCTATCTATCTATCTATCTATCTATCTATCCATATATATTGTTACTATTATTATTATTATTTTGTAAATCATTATACACGTAAATGGAAATATTTAACTTTGTGGATGCATGGATTTCACAATATTATTTCCACTAAGTAGGCCTACTTTAGCCACTATTTTAAAAGAAAAAGTTGTATGTTTCATACCGATGAACATAATGGAATCTGTTATTTGTTCGTGGTTTTCTCCTGTCTTGAATATTTCCACTACTTTCCACTACTATGCATAACATAAAAAAAAAATCCTTACTCTGAAATTTGGATAAATTTGGTCGCTGGTAAATACATTTTCTCCTGTCTTCAAAGTCACATCATTTAAACATGATTAACCCTCTTACAGTATAAACCAGTTTTAATTGTGGTATGATAAACGAAAGTGTTAATGATGTACAAAAGAATCGACCCATTATATTCAACTTGCATTATAGTTAACTCTATATTTTTCACAACACACTTACAAGAAGAGTCACACTCTCCAAAGTAGGATGATTGGAAGAAATATAACATTCAGTTTAAGAGAAACCAAAACTCAACATACTACTTTAAGTATTTTCTGAGGGTTCGTGTGGATGTAAAGTTTCAATTTTTGATAGATAATTATATTTTAATTTGTCATTGTGTGTGGTAACCATGTAAAATGGTACCATATGATCCCTCTTTATCTAGGTCAAAACACAAGATGAATTTTCTTTTCTCTCCGTTTAGAGTCTTTTTCTGTTTTTGTTCGACGATTTTTGCTATTGTTGCAATGATATCTGCCTATCCTCTGAGTCCCAGTTTCCGTCGCCTTTCGAACAACAATTAGGCCATCATGTGGTGAGGGTTTGCTACATTGTTGCAGTTTAATGTCAGCGATACTGGATTACACCCAAAGAGCCATAGATCTAGAGTGATCTGTCTCGCGACGGGAAGCGTCGCCATCCTCCGAGGATGTGTCACTCTCAGTCATAATTCAAACTTGGATTAAATCATCTCTGACAAGTTCCCCGTCACAAAACTTTAAGCCGATATAGTTTAGCCATGTCGCCCTCTACAGAGTGTCAAACTTCTGTCGCGTAAAAGGATATTCGATTGTTTTTGTGACCGTAAAAATACTTCTCAAAACTGTTTCGCGAAGGTGATATCCACATGGGGTGAATCCGGGCTTTTTGTATAATGTGGGGCGAACTAGATTCGAGCGTGATGGGAGAGGGTGTTATATCAGAAGGAGTTACATAAAAATAATAATGCTCTCAATATGGTGTATGAGTTTCTACACCCAAACAGTGATAAGAAGACCAGCAATGAGATGCCTGCAAGACAGCATTAACAGGCACAATTGATCAATTTTCCATTATTATTGGGGGTTTTTTTTGGCGGGGGGGGGGGGTAGCACCCACGGATCCGTCGTTGGTTTTCTGTGCCGGTAGTTCGTGAAGATGATCTGGAAGGACATCTACTACACGCAGAGGAAGACCGAAGTTTTAGACTGCCTCACACTGAAGTCAGATTGCAGAATTACCGTTGATATTTCCCCGGAAGGGTGAATTGACGGGATCTTTAAAGTAGATAACTGTAGACTTCAGACAGATCAATTACATTCTACATGAAGTAGCCCGAGAACTCGAGATTAATGTTGACTAATGTTGAGAGATGTAGACTAACGTATATGCAGATTGAAGAATACTGGTAGAAGACAAAGCAAACTGATCGAACCCTGACTAGGCACGTAGAGGGAAACACGGGAGGGGCACGTGCCTTCAAACTTTTTAAAAAGTCTTATTTTTGGAATACAAATAAAGAAAGAAAAAGATGGAAATGGCGAATCTCGCAATGTTTAGACCCCTCCCTTGGGCCGAAAAAACGTCAAGATTGATGCGTACCCCGACCCTTCCCCCAAATTCGTTTGTCTGGCCATGACCTCACGGAAAATAGGTTAGACAACGGGTAATCAGTTTGCCCAGCACCCTCATTCCCCGTATACCAACGAAGACAAGAGTGATGACAGGATACTTTCGGACTCCGTAAAGGTTAATGTCGTCGAAAGGAATTTCCCTTCAATTGCGCGATTTTAGAACTTACCGTATATTGCTACATAATATTTAGCGGTATTTTTCCGACGTACTTTGTACACTCTCAGATATGTACCGTGAGCATCGCGTGTCTTCCGCTTTCACATCAAATGATGGATGACTCATATATTCTATGTCTCTCTCTCTAATCTTTTGTACATAGTTTTCTGGGAATCTCATAAAAAATCTCGCCACCCCTTTTCTCTAAAATAGTTGGTAAGCTCGTAAGCATCCCCTAACTTAAAGGGACCTCAGAAAATTGGTAACTGGTAATTGCTTTCATGCCTCTATGTTCACAGAACTTTGGTGTCCACATTTTGATGGACCGTGCACCGATATGTCAGGGCGTTTTTTTTTTTTTTTTGTTTTTTTTTTGTGCGACTAAGTTTCACACTCCATAATGCCGTACTATGGTAGCATACCCCTTTTAATTGCCCCATTGACTTACACACTTAATCGCCGTAATGTGGTCTCTAAATCCCTGTAGAAGTTTTCAACAGATATAAGCTACCACTCTTTAGAAAGCTGACACATTGGCCATTCATGTCTTTTTCAATTTTCGGTACCGTAGGTGGTAAGGTTTTCTGCTAGGAAACGTCCAAGTTCCCATACCTTGTCACTGGGGCAAATCACACATCACCTCCAATGACACTGTTCCGCCGGCTAAAAGTCCATTACTTTTCCATAATTGCTTCAGTTGGCACCATTTTCACACCATGTATACCTCAACTAGCCTTTTTAATATTCAATCCACAAAAGAACCCATATAAGAGGATGAAATACAAAAAAGTTGCCCAAATGTCCCCTGTAGGGTATGCTACCGTATGTATGAAGATCTTCTCCTCTCTCAATATGCTACCGTATATATGAAGATCTTCTCCTCTGTCAAAGTGATTTCCGCCCTCAACAAATATATGTCACGGACACATGCAGTAGCAGCTCCCGGTATGCATTATATCACAGTGTTCTAAGCCCTGCTAAGTCTATGTCTGGAATGCTGCGAAATATGGCAATCGAAAATATGAAAAGCTTAGACTAGAAAGAAAAAAAAATGAAAGAAACCAGAAATGTTGCCTGTTCAATATTTTCAATCCATGGGTTTTCTTAGCTGTTCCTCCTGGCCAAATGATATTCGCTATTTTGGAGAGAACGTATTGCGTAACGCGTTAGGTATAATCGTCAATGATCACGTGGTACACAAACAGTACGTGTGCGTAACTTTTATTTACTGTCATAAATAAGCAACACATCAGCCGACTCATCATGCAGGAAAAAGACAGAGATGCTGCGCAATCGTCTGGAAACGATACAAGAGAATACTAAGTTGATACATCAAATAGTATGGCGTCATGCTCTTAATGTTTGTCCTGTTTTGCATTATACCAACATGGCTTATGGATATTAGGAATGGAGGTTCGCATTAGCACAATTCTAACGTGCATACATATCCTACCGGCTTACTATATATAATGACAAATGACTAACCTTTTAATGAAGAGTGAAAGAATGATACATTTTTCGTACGCATTTTGTAAGCAACTTTTTCATGTTTATTTTTTCCAATTATGAGAAACTGGATTAAAGTCACTATTTTTGGACTTAACAGTATTTTGGACAAAGTAGATGTACAGTGTTTTGAACAATCTAGATCGAACTAAATCGTGAAGTCCAAATTATAGACCGGCCATCTTACCACCACGGCTATAACTCTAAAACAGTATTTTGATGGTTTGTCGGGGGCAACGTGAAGCTGTTATTCCGGTACTTTGGGGTCGCATCCATCCTAGTATACGCAGTAGTGAAAAAGACATTTCCCGCGGAGTATCGCTCCCAAACGAGGGATTTATAAGAATATGTGGCCTATCTGCACGAATTATATGCCTGACAGCTGACTTTACGACTAATAACTCCTGTAAATGGAAGTTATGCTTTCTTCATTGAATCCATATATGTGGACACAAAATGACATATTATTCAAAACAAGAAAGAAAGAAAGAAACGTAGCCTTCATTTCAAGAAATAAGCCTATTGCAGATAGAAATTCAGGTATTTGTTGCTCAAAAGCAACTTTTCGTCCTACCTTTTAAAAATTCAAATAATGCATCTTCCGTGCCTCATATTACTCATAATGGTTTGAGGAGATGAAGCTTTTGCAGATGTTTGTAGATTAGCTTGAATGGTTTTACTATTTCCTGTGTATGTGCCATGTTGGTGGACTGCAAGTGCCCTATTTCCCTTTAATCCATACGGAACACAGTCTTAAACGAGGATAGACGTGACATACATTTTACGAGGGGGGGGGGGGGGGAGATTAGACAAATTCATTTTGTAAAAAAATTCTTATCTTGTTTACCTCGAGTCTCTTATTCCATGAAACTAATTGAAAATTGGCCAAATATGTCTTTGGAAATTCGAACTAGTTCCTCCCATACCTAATTTGGGAAAACGCTGTTCGTTGTCGTAGGGCATCTTGACACGAATCGTAGAATATTAAAGGGATCTCTTTTGTCACCCATATGCCAGGGTGCTGCTACAGGTGCATGCCCTTAACTTTTAGACCCAAATGGAAACGGGAATGACCTCATCTCGCGGAACCATGGTACATTCACCCCTGCGGTTATTGTCAATTCTTTCATTCACCCCACTTTTGTTTTTATTGCAGCATGTTATTCAATTCTTGATTACTTAACGAGAAATAGTAAAGACAAACAAACAAGAAAAAATGAATCATAAAAATAAATCTGGAACCAAACGCTGACAGAATAACAGTTAGTGTGTTGTAATCATGGCATTTTTTAAAGAAAATTCACTAATGGGTGGTTTGAGCCATGACACGAAAACAATGATTGACCCAATTATGAGAAAAGAGGGTGGAGGGGGGCATCAGTTTGTTCAGGTCAACAACGTCGCTGGAGGCTTTGTTATTATTTTATTTTATTTTTTTTTTGTCTAAGTAAAGGAGTTGATGGTCTGATAAAAGTTTTGAGTGCAAAGCACTCAAAAATGATTTAATCTGTAACACCCTTCAGCTATGATACGTATGATAGCCTCGACATCCACTCGATCACAGATTTAGTTTCAGTTGATGAAAATGCAAGCATGGGAGGAGAAAAAAAAAATCAGCGTTTCATTTTTTTTTTTAAATGGATAAAGGGAATATCGGATCCGAGTTTGGGACCTGTTTAAATTACCGTATGTTTTAAGTTTTGATGAAGTGATGACGTGGTGTAATGTAAGTAAAATCTGTGATAAAATAATGTAGGTAATCATAAAAGTAGAAACATAAAGATTTGGTAGGAAGCACGTGACAAATTACCAAGAGAACTGCCTTAGACCCTCACACCTCAACCCCACCCCCCTCGACTTCCTTCAACAATTTTGCCATCGTTTGTCACATTTTTTGTATTTTTCGAAGTCTTACTACGAGACAGGTAGTGTATCAATCAGCAAACTATACCACGAAATGATCTTTGCTCTGCCAATTATCCTTCCATGATTGGAAAGACATATTTTTTGTGAGAATATTCTTGTGAGAAATGCTATAAAACGAAAAATCATAATTCTCCGATTATGTTCATATGCCAAGTTCATCCCGAACTCAGAGGACTCCCATACGTCAGATCTTGTTTTGAAATCCTGAAATAGTTAGGAACTATATTCCATGGTCATTACCAGTGACGGGGCGAGCACATCATTGGGGGGGGGGGGCGGGCTCAAGTGGTACCCATCTTCACTTACACTCCAGCTAGAATTGCGGGGAGAACCAGTCGACCGTCGGTTCCAGAAAATTTCTGGGAGCTGAAAGTATCCCCTAGTTCTTTGAAATCACTCTCTCAGGAGCCACAGATGCCCTTTAACCCTTGCGGTCCCCGAACCCGATACTGGACCGTGTTCCCCGTCCCCCCCCCCCCCCGCGCCCCTGCCAAAATGAATGTGCATGAGTTAAGATATAAGATGTTAGTTTTATGTTGAGTAATGGAAGCCGTTAGAAGCTCCTTTCACAATATGTTTAGGCCTACATCAACGATTTTTACAAAAATTTTAATTTCATCAGCTAGAGTTATGTCCTATTTAAAATAAAGACTGACCGATTTCCAAATTACTACAGTATTTTCGTCACCTTAAACATACGAACGTTCTGAAAATTCGTCTTTAGTGAACACAAAGATATTGTTCTTTGTTTTCATAAGATGCCCCAAGTTCGTAAAAGTTGCAAGAAAACAAAAACTCCAAAATTATGAGTTCCAAGGGGGTAAATGGAACCATCTCGGGTATATAACCGTTCCTTTTTTTTTTTGTTAAATTTCTTCATTGTCCAGAAATAGCACGTGCAAAGATTACGTCTTCAGGCGATACTCAGTCACCCACGGGATGCCTTATCAAAACGTCTTCTCTCATTTCCAAAAAAATATCAATAATAAAATGATGCCACGACTAAAAATATCAAAAGAAATGTATTAAATAAAAGACCAAAGGGATTTAGTTGCAGGTTCATCGTGATAATTGGGGAGAAAAATTAAATTGTTTCTTCCAGACAACCGCGCTACAGCGCGTTTGATGTGAGCGCGAAATGCTGGCGGGTGCAAAAGCGTATAAGAAGATCCACACTTAAATAACAAGATTTTCTTTTTTCTCCTTTTCGTTTTAGAAAGACTTTTCCTATTTTTGTTTCAAGTTGAAAGGTCAAGAGCCGATCTCGTTTCCAGCGCAGCTATTAGTTACATGTATCCGATACGAGCGATTCTCATCTATGATGGCCCAAATGATTCTGTAATGAGTCCCAATTTGTCGGGTTGATGTTTTTCAATATCGCGAGAATTTTTCATTCTGTGTGGTATAATGTAAATGATAAGGCGGAACTGTCACGCCCCATTTGGGCCCTTAAGATAATAGGCTCCAGGTTGGGGATGGATTATCACTGTATATCTGTCACTGTTAATTCGACTACGATACGATACGCTCTATTAAACTGTCATTAACAACGCCGTATCATTCTGTTGTTTTGATCGCGAGGAGGCGGGTAATCTATACAGTTAAAGCAACATATCTCAACTCATTTTCGATGCATGTTTTATTCCATGAAACCCAAATTCTGCAGGTCCATGTACTCGAACCCTTTACATCCTGCCATTCACTAAGTAATGGTCGATGCCAACGTAATCATTCCGGCTATTTCCCTACGTCAAATTAAATTGATGTAGTCTGTTACTACGGGACGGATAACGACGACCCGGAGAGAGAATGAAAGTGTTTGGTGGGTGGGGGTGGGGGTGGCGTGGGGTGGGGGAGGTGGGGGAGGCGAGGGGGGTTGGGGTTGGGGTTAATAAAGTGATATGCTACCATGTCTTCCATTTTCAAACTCAATGTAGCCTTTGGCAATAGACCGAGCAGACTGTAACTTTTGTTCCATTTCGTGATAATCGCTCTATCTTTTCGAGAGCAGCACTGAAACGATCTCGAATCAACAACATGACTGTTAGCAGGCGCAATTCTGGGGGACATTATTGTTTTTTGGGGGTTTTTTTGACACAATTTTTTTTGGGGGGGGAGAATAAGGGGGGCTATCTTAACGGAGCGACACCATCAGTTGGCGAGTACAAGATATGTTTTGCCACAAAAACCTCACAGATTACAGGAAATGGGCTTGGCTTCTTTGGGCTTCTTTCCCGGGCCTGTGTGTAAGTTATTTGCTAAGTTATTACTGATGGCTTCTATGTATACATCATTTGTCATTTTTTCTTGGCTGGGGAAGCGAATGTATGGGCTGGCAACATTTTGGGAAACTGAACCCCCCCCCCCCCGGCGCCTTTAGCTCTCCCGTAGAACCTTCCCTTACTATTACTCTTACTAGCAAAGTCTCCAAGGCTTGGTTCATCAGCTTGGGTGGGTGCGATGAAAGTTCACTGAGCCGATGACTGGGCCTGATGAGACGTTATGGAGAAGCTTGGCAAACTTGTTTCTTAAATCAGTATTTTTTTCTGGTATCGTGACTATACTGGTGAGTGAATGTATATTATTTATTGTAATGGTATCATTTTCATGTTTCATCTACACGAAAGTAGTGTAATCACTTGGAAGTCGCCGGAAGCCAACTCAAAGTTATTAGTCTTGTTTTTGCGTAATGTTTATTGCGTATTTTGATCAGAAAGCAATGAGATTGCCAATGAGACTGAATTAGTCGCTTGCAGGTCAAAAGTTTTTTTTTCCGAGGATTCTACTGAAGTTTCGTATACTACACTCGCCTCAGGCAGGGGTCACCAGAACTAAGGATTCCGATTGGTATATTCTCCATTTTGTGTAAATAGGATACTTAATTAGGGCATAATCGACTTGAAGTATGACCAGGAAGTGATGCAGGGACGTGGTGCAGGGACGGGGGAGAAGGATGACAGGTGGTAAGAAGGAGTAAGGGAGGGGGGAGTTGGGGAGGGAGTATGAATGGAGATGGGATAGAGCTTAGATGCCCAACTCTTTGGAAGATATTTTGAAGACTAGATAGATACAAATGAATCATTAAGGAGTCGAAAATGAACAGTATAACTCGGCATCCAGCTCAAGATGATTCAAATGCAGATCTAAGAAAAGCAGAAATAACGTTGGTGTGGTTTGACCTCTCCACATGCTTCTCATAACAGGTTATCAGACCAACTGGTGGACAAGTGCTTGGATATAACCCCTCACCCCACCTCCCCGTCCCATACCTTTGCCGGGTGTGGATATAGGGGATGGGTCATTTAAGACTAAGTCATTGAAATGAATGAGAGCAATACCAAACTGGCGACGGAAAATTGAAATAATATTACCTGATGTTTATTTATTGTGACAAAGAAAAAAAAATCAAAGATCTTTTTAAATTTTAGATCGGCGTAGACGTATGAGGATCGTCGACTTAAAAAGGAATGAAGATAAACTATTGAAAGAAAACATAAAACAGATAAACAAAAGTATCAGACAAAGGTAACGGTCATCAATGTTGCTTTTTTGATAATTCAAAGTATTGTAATCGTTAATCTGTGTAAATATATCAGTTAGAACTGAGAGCAATCATAACCGTCTCAAAGGCTCGTCCGGCTGCTTATAGAGTCCTTACGTGTAGGATTCTCTATGTAGAAATCCTAGCTGCTTACTCACAGGCGGGGGCTCTGCCAGAATCGAATATGATTGGGCACATTTTTTTGTCATACGTTTATGATAATGCATATACTATAGGAGGAGCGCCACCATAAGTTGCGAGGATCGCGCAGGAAAATGTTTGGCCCCCAAAACACCTTCCAGATTCTGCTTAATTTTTCCACACTCCACCCCTACGAATAAATGTAGCTCAAATGCGTTTTCAAATATATTTTTTTTTTGGGGGGGGGTCAAAATGTAATGCCAACTCCCCCTTCATGACGGTACCACTGCTTACTGATAATTACCAATCAAAAATTTGTCAAGACATCAGTAATACACAAGATGATTTTGTTTTGATATTTCTGGTACAAACGTTGGTAGGATACGGCACTCATGTAAACCTATATATTGTCTGAATAAACAAAGTTATATAGCTTTAAAGTGTTGTTAACCTCAAAAGATTCACCCGACAGTTTATTGCGTTGTCATATTTGATGTCACCCCCTTAAGTCCTAAAAAGTTTCAATTGAAACAAATCTTTTGAAATAGTTTACATTCTTTACATATTATTGACTCTGTCGGATCTTTGTGCTTTTAATATAAACATCCTCACTTCAAAAATTTTGATAAAATCTCAAATAAGATTGTTTTCTCCTGTTTTAATTTTCTATTTTTTTTTTCAAATCAAAGATATAATTTCTGTCGATTCCTGCCAATAGAGTCAAGGTAATCTGGTTAGGAGAAAGTTGATCATATTAAACTGGCAAGGCACTTCTCGAAAGAAAAAATTAAAGGGGTGCTGTGCACTTACAAAATAATTGATGGAAAATAAATTTCTCTTTCTTTATGATTCTACCCTAAAATAAAGTGGCCGTGTAAAAGTCGCCACTGGTTGTCTGAGCACGATTTAAAGTCATCAGACTGGATATTATCACCAGATTACGTAATCATTGTTCAGAAGCGTTGCCAAGGAAAAAATGAATGTAAACAAATCTATTGCAAGAAGATAAAATAAAACTAAATTCCTCTTCGATTTCAACTTCGTCGATTGGGTGTCCTCATCGTAGTCTTTGACAACTGCAAACTGCCAGCATTTTGATTAAAGCTGGAATAGGCCTATGAGTTGAAAATTTGTCATATTTTTGCCACTGAAAGTCAAATGCGTTACAGCCACTACAAAAAAAAAAATGTTTAAACCCCCATTTTTGAATACATGTATATTCATATCCATTCCCATTGGTCTGTTTGATTTCAAATAACAGTGATTGAAGGCTAGGCTTTCTTGGAAAGTCTGAATTTTGTAGGGCCAACAAAAGTGTTGGCACAATTTTTATATTCAAATATCTGGAAGATGAGTGAATAGTTCTCTTTTTCAGGGTTTTCAGGGTTTTCCTCCTCTTTCTCTCCCCTGAAGCACTGATGAAGAACAAAGGTAGATGACCAGGCGATTACAAATACAACTCATATTCCAACTTTAAACAGAGGTGATAAGGCACGGGTAATAGTAGAGCCTACTATAAAAGGAAATAAATACGTGTTCAACTTTCTGCTTTGCTGCCCACTGTAAAGAATTAAAACTACCGCCATGTTTCCCTCTGTGGGTGCACAGTTTCCAGAAGCAGCCGGGCCTACTTGTAGCCTGTATAGAGTCTATGTGGCTACTGCCCCCTCCCCACACCCGTAGCGGGGTTCCTTCGACGAGACTAAAAAATAACGCTTCTTCACTCTACCTCGGTCTGAAAGCCTGTAAATGCCCTCATCCGCCAACAGAAGGTTTGGTTATTATTTGTAAACATGTTCATCTGTTTCTACCGTGTGATTGGCTCCCATCAACCTTTGACCATCACTGATGCCAAACATAACGCCCCCTTCCCCTTCCTCACTTCACCATTACCAGAAGATGAAACTTTCCTGTAGAAACAAGAATACGAGGTTTTTATCCTCCTCAGAGCTAGGATGTGTCGAACGAGATGTAGAACGAAACACAGCCGGGCCAATGTTGCCAGCCTTTAATATTACTTTTACGGCTTACGTGAGAAAAAGCCTTTTCAACTTTGCCCTACCCCGAGGATGGAATATGTTTTGGAACTCATATCTCCATTTATGAGCCCCCAAAACATGGCAGATGAAGCGACAGTTTGTGAGGATTAGCAGAAAATGAACAACAACACTGATGATTTGATCGGGATTAAGCTTGCACCATTACTGCAGGAGTCTTCTGCATGTCAGCGATCATTTGTATGAAAGTTAACACATGTCACCTTTTAGGACGCCATCTAACATAGGTCCACAAAGTCCCCAATATAGAAACAGGAAGCCTCATTGAGCTCGAAATGCTTCACGCTTGAACTCGCTGCATGTACTTTCATTTTGCTTCAAGACATTGAAGCAAAATGTCTTTGTAGAGTTCTCGGTGCCGGCTGTTAATGTTTTTTTGTGTTTTTTTTTTTGGTTTTGTTTTTGTAAAACTCTCATGGTAACGAAAACAAGGAAAAAGTCAACGTCGATGAGTCAAATTTGTCACGTGACACACGGACGACTAATAATTTTCAAAATCAGGCTGCTGAAATTTGTCGTCACACTATGCGGTCAATCAAACACTCTGGAAAGGTACTTTTTTTCCCCTCATTTCATTTTTTTTCTTTGAAGCAACTAAGACAACCCTAATAATCATGCCTAATTATTCTCATAAGTGCACCACTTATGAAGCTATATAACATTTCGCCAGGCATGAACGATATGTATATATTTATGGCCTATCGATATAACAATATACATACATATATAAGCCACTCGTTCCGGCGCGCACAATGTCACTTTGATCAGCTGGTAATTAGGTAACTAATAAGTGACAATTTAGGAAGCAACATTTAACAGCTTGACACCGGTTTGAAAACAAAGAAACAAGAAGTACCTGCTAATGGTTGATCGTTCGCAGAAAGGTTACAGTACTTCTCATGAAGCATTTCGAGATAAAGGTCGGCGGGAAATGTTACCAAAGTCAGCACTCACACGCAGACTACATGTGTATGTTAGTATGCACTCAATAACAGTCACACAGTAACACGGTCACATGCTCTGTATCAAGGTATGTACTGTTTTGCTACCTACACGCACAGTCTCTATACAGTAAAGACAACTTTTCAAACAGAACTTCGTCTGCACATATATGAACAGATATGTTACAGATATGTTTGTATAATTTTATACGACCTTTTCATGTATATTACGACATCCGGGCACTTTCTTACTTTATAGTGAATAATAAATGAAGCCAGTGAAGCAAATCTTTACATTTTATCCAAACGGAGATACCTTCTTAGTTTCATTTCAACCAACATTAGCCAAGAGCAGCATTTAAAAATTGGATCGCCAAGCTAGCAGGAAATTTCTCAAATCTCCTTGTTCCGTTTACATCAAATTCAGCCAAAGGGCAATTTTCTCACATTTCCCGGACACAGATCAACTTCAATTAATTAGCAACTAATAAATTCCATCGTTGAATTTAAAATGTTTTTGCTCAGAAACGGATTTACTTGAGGTGGTTGGGAAAGGGGGGGGGGGTGGCGCACAAAGTAACGTGGGGCTTGGGGCTCGACTTAAATTTCTGTTTCATATAGTGGCTACACCTGTGAATTCAGCCTGCAATACTCCACGGACAATGCATTGTAAATCTGGTGCTATTAATGTCCTTATTTTTGGAAGACATTTTCCAATTTTCCATTTTTTCCGTAATGTTATAGAAGTGCACAAATATATACGGTAAATCCCACTCACGGTGTAGACATCTAAGACTGCCTTGATCAGGTCTTGTCAAACGGTAACTCCCTGTTTTTTTATATAGAAGATTTCTGAATACAGTGAAATGAAATCATGACACTATACGTTACAACAGAAATGTCGGTAGGTAAAACAGGCAATAACTGAGTTTCCATCACGAGTGAACGGTCGAGTGCCCGTGTATCTTTTGAGGAAGGATTTTGCTTTGTCCTCCTATTACTGTTTCAATCGCTCTGTAGCAAATATTTGGTGTGTATGCCTATACTTGTTTGTACAACAAGTTTGGACATTTGTTTTTTTTTCTTTCAGTTTGAATAGTTCGCGATTTCTCCCCACGTGACCGTAACTACATACTGACATAGTAGATTCTAGCCGATTGGTTCGACGGTATACTTACAAGCATGTTACGTCATCCATTCGAATTTCCAACAGTGTATAGTACTCGCGATCGCTGACATTCAGAAGCAACACATTTTATTATCGACTTCATTCCTTATCATGTAATTCAGCAAAAAATATTTTCATTTTTTCTCATAAATTATCAATAAATTAGATTACTACCATTAAAATATCAAAATCATGTATGCGGACTTTATTTGATGACGTTTAATGACCATCGGGAGTCGATGGTAATGGCTTTAAAGATATTTTTGGCAAGAAGAAACGTAACATATGAAAGGTTATTGTCGTTCATTAAACTCCTATATATTATTTAATTTCGTCAATCAAATTAGGTCCAAGTATACGAATTACGGGACTGAAAGTAAGCGACTGTGACAACAATTGATATGTAATGCCTGTCTCATTTACGAGTGTGTTGTTAATTAAAAACGAATTTATGCCTGTGGAGTTAAAAGTCGATGTTTGATGTTTTTAAAAAAGGAAAGAAGTCAGATTTGACTGAGCGTTACATGAACTATATCATTTCAGTTTGGTGGACAAAGAAGCTCAGAATAAGGCCGACTATATGAGATTTTGGACCGGTTGTTATAACGTTTATCTTGGGTCACAGTTCGGATCCGACATTTGCAAGGCTCAGGGTTAGATCTTGTGCAAACATAGTCGAAAAGAGATAAATTTTCAATATCGTACAAAATAATACGAAACGTTGCTTTTTTTGCTCTATTTTTATGTATTTTGTATTATTTTATATTATTCATTGATTTGTTTTTTTTTTTTGCTTTCCCTTTATTTTATGGCCGTTATGCTCCGAAATAGTGAAGAAACCAATCAAATCTGATCATTTAGTTCACACCCTAAAATTTCATGTATATTCATGATTTCTTCTGGGAGAACAACCAGTCAGGGTGAACAGAGAACAAGCACTTCGTTGTGACTGTGTAAGCACTCCGTACACAAGCGACTGTGCTATATGAATAAAAGATTGAGTGTTTTGCACTTTGGTTACTCCCCGTTTTTGACAAATGTCCCAGACGTTTGTTGTGAACAGATCTTCGGATATATGCATAACTCGGTTGTGTACGGAAATAGGAGAAAGTGTTGCATGTCCACACATCCTTCGATATAGCTTTTGTCACAATCCAAAAAGAGAAAAAAAAAAGAACAGACATTGTGTATATTGCACATTTACTCCACTCGTCACTTACCTGTCTCAACGCAGCAACTGCACTCCCACCTTCCGTGCCAAGCGTGCTGGTAACCTTTAACACAGCCCTAAAGCGCCCTCTTGTCTAATACCAGACTAGTGTCTCCTCCCCATTCTGCCATCCTGTGTGCTAGGAGTGCGGAAGTCTCGTGTGTTTTCTGTCTTCGGATATCGTTCAATTGTGACTTCATCTGGTCTTGCTTGGCTTGATTTTGGCTGTCAAACCATCGTTTCGGCAAGTTTCTCGCCGTTTCGCTTAGTATCCCTAACTTTTTCAGTAAAATTTCACATGTGTTAGTTGTTGGGCCTGGTTACGTGTTTTTTTTTTTTTTTTTCGGCCCCTTTTTTGTGTGTTCAGGGTGCAGTTGCGCGAAATCATTAACTCATGTAGCATTATCTCCATTTTCTTTCATCCCTAACAGGTTAAGCCTTCCCGCTTATACCGGGAGGCCTCATTTTATTGTTTCCTTGTATATCGTTACTGCATACTGTGCTCTGTATACTGTATTCGTGTATCTTCACAATACATTACGAATTCGTACTAATTATTTTGTCCCATTCCAAAATGAGAAAAAATAAGATGTTGTGTTTTTGCACATTAAATGATAACAACGGTTTTAATTCCTTCCGCATTAAATGAAGGTAAAGATACATCAGTCCGAACATTGCACCTTTAATACTACATTAATCACCATGCCCAATATTGCGTCAATGATGGAACATGCAAGATTCAAATGAGGTCAGAAGCCTAAAACCCCAGTAATACTACCAATGAATTGACCTGACTAGTCAGACAGTAAGTCCTCCCTGCTTCAGCCGATAAGAAGTTGAAGACCAGTGCGCGCCAACGTATCACTCGGTGAGCTCTTTTCATGATACAGCCATTCATTCTATTGTCTCCGCTAGCATATTTTTTTCTTTTGTAAGTGCAAGATGAACTCAGTGCGACAAGCAGTCACACCACATCAGTTCTATAGCGTTATCATGTTCTCACCATGCATTTTACGGCAAGCGTTACCGCTTCATAGCATAAACCAGTTTTTTTTACTGTGGTACAACTCTCTAATATGCAGTAGCTACTATAATCTCTATGTAAAAAGGATGATCATTGTATACGTCTTATACAGTTTGGGTCATGGTTTATCCATTATTTAGCGAAAAAGGGTCTCATTGATCCCGATGTTTCCGAAACACCATACTTTCAGAAACGCCATGAAGCGGCAAATCTAAATAGTTGTCGTTACCACAAACATTTTAAAAATTTGAAAATGGATCCTACCAAAAAGGAAAATGGAGCTCTACCATCCTATAGAAAGTTATAAAATCACTCTCTTTAAATGACTTTGACATTCGGAAAGAATATGCTTAGAAAGGAGAGCGATAAAATACGCAAACGTATTTGAAGTGAGAAAGAAAAAATCATTTCACAAATACCTGTATTATGGCTTAATTTTAAAATGTCTTTTTTCAATCAGAAAATTAAAGATTTATCTCCCTCTGCCAGTTTTTTTTTTTTTTTTTTTTGATACTTTATCCACTTTAGGGCGTTAAAAACTTAAAGAAACATGTAAAAGGGATAAACATTACTGTCCACATGGAATTTCATTGTCATCTCAAATTATTTATCTTTTTAGAAATTTTTTTTAATTTAAAACCAAAGAGGGAGACTTGCAATGTCATGTGGTTATGTCTTGACTGTATGGAACACGAACGCATGCAAGCATCATAGTCTCCAGTATAGGACTGTCAACTTTTTCTTTTGCTGTAGTTTTGGAGTTTCATATTTAAGTGTTTAGCACATACTTAACAGTTTACAGAAATAATTGTAATGTTTATTAATACATGTAGATAGGATCTATGGGCTTTTCGGTCTTAAAACACGAATATGCACCACTGATTTGAAAAAAAAGGTCTCTTATTGATTTACTGCAAATTAGCAATATAGTTTGCGTCAGCACAAAGTGTGCGCAGAATTATTATGGTTTTTGTCCACCGTGCGACAAACATTCCTTGAGAAATTTTGAACAAAATTGTATACCATAACGAAACAGAAGAATAAAAAACAATAAAAACAACATTCCACTTATCTTCAACCACACAAATCGCTGTCGAAAACTTTATTTCACTCTTAAACTAAAAGTCGAATTATGCATAATTTCTTTTGAGTAAAAAAAAGTAATTTTAAACATCTCGTTTCTTTCGACCGTAAAATGCTTCCAAAAAAGATAAAGAAAGAAAACAAAAAAGAGGGGGAGGGATAAAGAGACAGCATTCTTCGTTTTTAAACAATTACTTTCGACGTATTTAATCAATGATAATTAAGTCACATTAAAATTGTATCATATCTTAAACTATGTATATACATGATACATGGTCCACATCAAGTTAAGTCAAAACCGAACCGTTCAGGGTATACACAGCGGCATTTTCCAAATTGCTCCATCCCTCCACAAATTAAAAATGGCTGGTGGATGAAGGCTAATCGATCAAACAATGAAACACACTTTAGTGAATGTAGACTTGTTTCATATTTCTCTTACTGTCTTGGCAATTTGGAACCGATTAGCTTTGTCTTCGTCTATGAAGGTTTTAAATTGTCTGATACGGGGTGCGTGTCTTTCATATCCATATAGATCATGAATCTACATAAAAAAAAAAAACGAAGGGGAAAAAAAATCATTTTTGCCGTCGGGGCTCAGAATCAGGAGAAAAAAAAAGACAAAATCAAAGTGAAGCAAGGAAAAACAGAAAAGGGTAAAAAGGGAAAGAAGAAAAAAAAAGAAATCGTCAACATTTAACTCTTGTAAAAAGATTGATGGTTAAATTAATGGATAAAAATTAAAGTTTTTACAAAACCTTTTGAAAGCATTCTCGATTCGAGTGGGATTTCGGTCCCGTCTCCCTCCGTGCTAGCTCGAATTTATTGGAATTTAAACTCTCCCTTCCACATACACACTCATACGGAAAAACGATGAATGATTGCAGTGAGAGAGAATATACGTATATATATATATATATATGTACTTCGATCTATACCATTCATTTTTACTTATAGTATGTCCTTTTATCAATTTTTCTCATCTTTTTTAGGTCTATTCCCCGTTCCTCAGGGCTCTCTTTTCCCTTATCTTGTGATGAGATCAAACGCCATGCTTATCCACAGTGAGAATCGGCCATCTGTCTGTGTAATACACCTGTAAGTATCGTATGAACCCAATCCATCCAGAGAGCTGCTCCTGTAGCAACTCCCACATCTTCCAGGCATTCCAGGCAGGACTTTCTTTTTTCTTTTGTTGCCTTCATTCCTTGTATTATCTTTCCCCGTTTTTTTTTTCAGATTCAGAAAAAAAAGGCACAAAAATGACACAATTTTTTAGAATATTGTAGGTCTCGATGGGGTGTCCTTAGATGCTCCTCGCAGGACTATATCGGATTTTAATCAATTTAACCTCCTTTGGATCACCTGTGGGCATCGTAACCAAAGGTTAAACGGTTTTATATGGACCTGTAGGAGCTACCGTGCATGATGGGGAAATATGTAAAGTGAAATGAATAAAAAAGAAAAGACATGACAGAAATGAATGTATGAAAGAAATAGCAACAAATGATTCGCTTAATGGAGGTAGTGATTAATAGGGATGATCATCCCTGTAAGTGCGTTGTTCATGATAAATACCGTACACTTTTAGTACTGGTACACAAATACTTCTGCAATGGCGTAAAACATAATGCAGGGAAATATTTCAAAGTAAACTGTTAAAACTGAGCCCATTGTCATTTCCGAATATAGAATACTTACACGATAGTCTGAAAGGGTTTGCAACAAAAGAAAAAACATCTTTTTTTTTCCTTTTAATTCAGTCCTGATAGATTGTGTACAATCATTGCCTATCCAATGTTGAAATCAAATCCAGAAATTTTGGTTATTTCAGAATTATTAGTAACTTCAGAAATAACACAGAATCTGTATGCTGCTGCCATATGTTTAAAAACAACATATGTTGCGTGCGCAGTGGAGAAAAGCGCATGTCCACGTGACGGAATTTTATCTTCGCGTAAAAGGTCATGGATGCAATAAGAAAACATATTCCGCATTAGGCGGGGTATTGTATTTTTGGTTACAATAGATCAATGTTAATCATATTAAGGTATGCGGTTGGATGTTATTTGTAGGCAGTAAAAAGGGACGACGAATTTTCTTTCAAAAGTTTCTTTATATATTCATGATTTAGGACTTTATTTACAGCGAACCGAAAAGCTTTCACCAGCAAGAAGTGAATATTAATATATAATAGAAATTAATCTCTAACAAATTAATGTACTTCTAATTGTTACTCTCTTCAGTGTGTGCCCCACTACCTTAAGGAAAAAAATTGAAAGATATTTTCATTCGGATGTATTGATAAAATTTGCAGGGCTAGCTGCCTATGGTTCCACTGGAAGAATTTCTTCTAGAATGTATATACAGACAGTAACGATCTCTCAACTTACACCAAAACACTCATGCAAAAGATCGCAAGTCCTCTGATGCACATACCGTTACAACAAAACATCATTTATTGACATACCATATTACGATAAATAACAGTGAGCGCCCTATATGTATACAAGCCTGTTATGTATATATCTAGGAAAGTAAATCACGTGCAATGTCAGACTAAATTTGTAACTTTTGAGGTAACTTGCTGCACCTTTCCTTTCACACAGGCAGACTTTATATTCGTATCTGTTATTTTTTGTTCATCGGATAAGGAGGATGGGGTCGGGTTTGAAAACGAGGTTGAAGTTTGTGTTATGGTGGGTGTGTGTACTACTTCGGTTCAGGTAGGTCGCTATAGATGTCAGATACGAACATGCTTTAATAAAGATGGCGAGGTTCTTCAATAAGGAATCGAAGACGGTTTTTAAATAAGTATTAATTTGTTTTACATGAGTGTTACATTGTAATAATCTTCCGACCACAAAGTCGGTGAACCTATACCCTCTGATTGAGTGATCCTCATATTAGCACCTGACCCGGTGCCTAATGAGCACCCCAGCGCGCCAAAGTGCACCTATCATTGAGTTAATGAGTTGGTCCTTTTACTAAGAGTCATAAAAACATGTTATTTGGATAACTAGCAAAGGTTTCTGTCACAATCGATTAACTTATGGGTATTCACGGTATAAATACGAACACAAAACAAGCAGAAGTACGCCTGCCACTGGGGGAGGAATTTAAGCAATGCTATGGCGGGAAAACGCAGACACTGTAGCAGACGACAGGACAATCACTCGACTGGCCTATGGGACGCCAAACCTGAGATGTGGCGGATATAAAATGTACTTATGAGATATTCAGTTGCCAAACTCAATACAAAAACATGGATTGTGATATCGTACCACAGTGAGCGGTGTCTGTTGACATTTGGTAAGGTTCTCTATGGCATCCTCTTATGTTGCCATGAAGTTTTTTTTTGTTGTTGTCAACAATGACAAAGAAGAGATTGGCTGGTCAGCCTGGTGGGTGAGACAATAGAATCTTAGCCTTAGTGTTGAGTATAAATTTGAGTTCTCTATACTTAATTGTGTCAATTCAAGTTGCAGATAAGAATAATTGTCTTTTTCGGATTACAAACCAGTACAAACCACACGTACCATTATGCAAGCATTCAACTGAAAAAAAAACAACAACTACCTAAACCAGAGTCTAGGCCCATGTTATGCCATAAAAACGTTTATGTATGTGTATACATTAGATCTGCCTTGGTTTTCCTATCACCGGCAGCTTCTTGATCTTTGTAGCGAATATTGATCTGTTCTTATCCACCAACAGCTCTCTCAGCCACCCTCTTCACTTGCAGTCCTCTGCATCAGAATGGAAAGTCCGCCATTTTCCATTAACAGACAATTCCTGCATGAGTATCGTATATGAATATGATATACAGTATTAACAAAAAAATATGATGTGTATTGTTTATCTAATGTCAATGTTTATCTAAATTCATTTCACGGGGAAAAAAATAATTTCTGGCACTGAATATACATTCTGTATCTGATTCACATATATACAAAAGAGGACTAATGTCAAGTTTATATTACGGTTTGGATACCATTAACAGTATTAACAAAAATTTTACTATCATCGTTATTTCTGCTTCATCTCGATTTCTCTCACCTCTTTATTGTCTCCTGTTTATTGCAAGAGCGAGACGAAAGTAAATGAGAAGAAAAGAAAAAAAAATGTCTTTACCATTCTTTCGTTTTAACTTTTCTCTGCTTATTCTTTTTCGAAGAAAGACTGTAGACGGATGATCCCTGCCACCTTCTTCCTTCTTTCTGCCAACACTTGAAAAATATAGAAATAATCAGCCCTCATTTTCCAAATTTTCGGACAAAGGAAGATACATTTTGGTTATCAATCATTCAATTTCCGAATTATTTTTTTCCTTCCTTTTCTCGTCAAATTCTGCTTCTTTTTTTTTCGGTTTCTCTCCGTCTTTCATTTGGTCATTTTTCGCTGATTGTCTCTGATTGGCAGAAAAGATAACTGACGAATCGCCGTCGCTCTGGGGTTAATGCGGGTTGCACGGTATTAATTGTTCATTATCAATGTGGTAACATCCACAACGTTACATCAAACCTTGACAGTGTACCGACAGACAGCTGGCAAAGACTGCAGTCTCACAACACAGCTTGCGAGCGGTTCAATCGAAACACCCGAATAGATTTTATCGTTGGCAGTCCTTTAACGCAAAAGCAATATTGATAAAAAAAAATGAACCAATTACTACTTCGGAGACGTATGAATGAGACTTTATATTATCATTTTCGAAAACTTCCCCCAGGGACAATTTGCAGAATGCAAGGCTAAAAAACTAATTTTAATAATAACGGGTGTACCAAGAGTAAGTACACGAGGCTAACAGAATTTTTATTACCTTTGATACTCCAGCGATTTTTCTGGAATGTTTTCAATTTAGGGTTTGTGTACCTTCGTATATTTAAGGAAGACTAGGATAGATCCCTTTCATTAACAGAAATAACAGAATTTAAAGTTATGATTATGTCTCTGTTGTCTTTTAGTCATTACTTACATGGCTCATGTTTTATTCCAAAGTTTAAAACTGATAACTTTATCTATCTTTCAAAGAGGGTCGATTTGCTCAATTTCCAAACCTGGCTTGATGCTTTAATCCAAGAATATTTCACCTTAAAGGGAAATAGTGCGTTTAGAATTCGCCGACATGGGCACTTAAAAGTAGCTTTAATCAGTGTTAAAACATTCAGCCTCACCCAAAAAGTTCAAGTAATATCTTCAGTATATCTGAAGATACGAATATCTTTATATCTCCTCAAAACATTATGCATACGATGAGTCATGGAAGAAGTAACATTTAAATTTTTTAAAGTTTTGGTGAATAAATATCTTGTGGGCAATATGTTACTAACTTTCTATCTTTTGAAAAGAAGGCTACTGTCCTGCCTGATTCTGAATAATCTATCATTCTGCGTTCATAATTAATATTTTTAAAAATCTGATATTTTTCTGTAAAACTACAAAATATTTCCCTTCAAGGAGTGACGTCGTGGTACTTGGCGTGACTAGAGTCACGAAGTCACTCCTTCATAAGTGAAGGTGGTCATTTTGGCGTAGAATTTCAAACTTTGAAAGTTAGCGTTGATAATTCGAAATTTTTAGAATAAAACATTTAAACAAAAATAAGTTTGGTCGGGAGTTAACGATCCCAGAATTTTCCAAAATTTCCCCCTTGGTCGTGATGAAATTCAGGATTATACCAATCCATTGTTGATCAACGATGGACACGTATGTGCATTATGTAGATAAGAATGATAATTAAATGGTACCGTTACCTAGGAGTTTCAAACATTCGTTAGATGAATATATTTCTGCATAAATATTATGCACATCCATTAAGGATACAAAGTCGATCCTCCATCCACTAACCCCCCCCCCCCTTTCCCTACTAGAATAGTCTACTATTATGTCCTCGTCCTCGTAAGTACTGAACGAATACAACAATATTATGCTGCAGTTTTGTGCAACTAAAGCCAAAACACGGTAAAACACTATAATCAGCGTTGTATTTATCGGTTCTCACTTTTTCGCCTCGTGTCGTACCACAGAAAAGGTTCCCTTTCTGAGTTTACTCTCATGTTTCTCCTTTTTATTCTCTCTTCGTCCTGTCTCCTACCTCTTTGCTCTCCTTCCCTACCTCTTTCCTCACCTTTCCTCCCACATTCCCCTTACTACTCTCTTTCTCCACCTCTCTCTTCGTTTTCTCCCTCTTATCGTCCTCCGGTTGCTCCCTTTCCTCTCATCTTCATCCTCCTTCGCCCTTCTTTTCTAGCTTTTTGTTTGTCATAATCTGAACTGGATTGCCAAGTGGACATCGTCAGAGGATGGTGGGGGAAAATGTTACTACTCAACACCCCTCTTGGAGATACACTGTTGGAGAAGAGGACGAAAGTTCCACAGAGTTGTCACTGTGCCATAACAACTGAGGAAGCACAGTCGTCAGATAGAGTATAATATTTTCGAAGTTTTGTTGTATTTTGCAGACCAATGCCATAGAGCCAATAAATGGACTCAGACTGGCTCTTAGAATGTAGTCCAAGTCACTTATGACTCTGTCTAGGATGGACGCTAACTGATTCTCATGTAGAGTCTCAAATATTTGAACAGAAACTATGGACAAATACTGTTAAAATGCGTAAGGAACTGACGTAGGGAGTTAATTACCTCCATTAGAGAGTCTTTTAATGGTTTCATCTCAGTTAGATGGCTCTCTTTTCATTGGCAGTTGACTCCATTGGAGAGTAATCACCGGTCAACGTCGTTATGAGAGTCACATGACTTTGTGGCATTGAAACTTGCCAGATCCGTAGACAGTTCACTCCGCGTAGGAGACGAGTTTTTTTTTTTTGCTCGTTCAGCCTTTATTGGTACGATCCGTACGTTCTTTCAAATCAAAAACTCCCTGATGAAACGATCAAAATTTGCGATCGAGTTTATGCATATTTAGGACCAGGGAGTTATAACAATTGCCTGTTTAGGCATTCAAACTTACAGCAACATGAACATCGCTGTCACAGGCAGTTGCCGTCCATTCGAAAGAAACAGTCCCGTTCCAACGTTACGTACATGACACTGACCATAAAGTGAAATAACAAAACGGTTTGAAGTCAAATACATTGGCGGGCTTAACCTGTATACAAAAAAAAGTGTTTTCGGCGAAAAAAAAAACAAATACTTCTATGATTCTACGTAAGGTACAAGCTTTCCTTGATGGGAATAACTTTCATCGAAGAGAACTGCCAACTGGGCTCCCCATTAGAAACAGCATCGGGAGACAGGAGGGGGGGGGGGGGTAGAGCACCATTATTGGATAAACCTCACGGCCCATACATTGGTTCAATAAACACAGGAAATATGGTGTCAGCAATACATTGTTTTCATAGAGAGAGCAAGTACACGAAAGGTTAATTTACATGGAAAACCACTTACACACATATCCTCTTGCTGATCATAATATGTGAATATTATTGTTGATTTATTGATGCAATAGAAAAGTTTTAAAAGACAAACAGAAGAATGAAACAAACAAACACATTTACATGTATAAAACGAAACAATATCCAAATCAAAATCTTGTTGTAGAAGAGAAAAATCGCAGATTAAAAAAAAAAACAAGTTGAGTATGAAGAAGTTATGAAGATGGCTTTCTCATGACAATGGAACCTCTACCGTTTTTTTTTATTTTTTTAAATTTTTTTTCTGTTCTTTATTGACCGATAAATTCCGTCATTCCGATCATTGATGTATGTCAATCATGAAACAAAGTTAAACTCGAACCAGACACGATAAAATTCAGCTCATCGGGGAGCAATTAACTCAGCAGAGAGGAAGGGTTGCAGGGATCGTAAAAAAGGAACCTGCAGAGGGAGATGAGACGGTACGTATACAGGGCGCACATGAAGATCCCGCACTTTGGACTCCAACCAGACGACGCGGCCCGTCGTCATGTCCTCCTGCCGATAAAGACGGTCGAAACAGTTTCACATCTCGTTTACCGTCTCCGTGGGACTCCTATTTCGATTGTCGTCTTGCATAAATTCTTCGACTCCAGAAAAAGTATAAGGGGCGAAATGTTTTCATAAGGATTATCATGGTAATGCCTCGAAACTGCGGGGGGGGGGGGGGACCGTAAAGCACATTTCGTTCAGAATTTACCCAGGTGATACCGAGAAAGAATTATTATGTTCGTATAAGTTTTTTAGAACAGGGAAGCCCATGATTCCATCACCCGCTGGCCTGAGAATTGAAAAAAAGAAGAAAATTTAACTTTCTTGCACTTCTGAAGTAAAGGATGTTTAACCCCATGCAGGGAAGCCATCTCTATACTTAATTATGTTCTGTATTATTTTTTAATACAGAAAATATTAAAACAATAAATTTAAATACTTTCTCTTGTGGATATTTTTTTCTAATGGATTCGAAATATTTTTCTGCAATGGATTTGGAATGAGTAACTCCGAACAGCAGCATATGTTTGAATATCAGCCGGGGGTATCTCGGTGTACATGGAAGCACCCCGTGTCGCATTTTTTTCCCCTTTAGATTAATAATATGGAATCTCATATCCAAGTACAACCTTACCCAATGACTTTGTTTGCATGGATCTGTCTGTAAGGATAAACGGTTTCGGTTTTACTTATAATTACATAAGTAGACTCGATCTAATTTGTAAGTAATCATGTGCCTTTGATCACCCTAATGAGGCCGTCACAAATTCAGATTGGAATTCGACATATTTCTTTGTTATCATTCAGTTAGCGATAATAGTTCTTGGATTGTTGTACTATTGTGACGTGGTGACACCGAGACAATGGCGATGCCGTGACTCAAGAGTGCATGCACGAGTATGGAGGAGAAGAAATGGGTAATGAAACAACGACAAAACTCTCAAACATGAATCGTATCACCATGACAACTGTTCTACATAGCCTGACCGGATTTAGAGCCATAGTTTGCCACTAACTGACCATGAAACCGTAGTAGCTCCATGAACTGACTTAGAAAGGCTATAATTTCATAAAAAAAATAAATTAGCATATGACTGTCTCGTTATTTGTTAACACTATCTTTCAATAGCATACTCCGTTTTAAGTCAGGAAAATTTGAAGAAATATTCCAAGACGAAATATTCCATTGCAGTGGGAAATCGGCACAACGCTTGAATATTCTTTGTTACCTTTTGTCTATCTGAATAGAAACTACAGACGCTGACCAATGGTCAATCTACTAAAACTGCTAAACTAAATCTAACATTTTCACTGCTGTCAACTTTCAAGATTAAAGGTGATAGGTAGTCTCATTTCTATGCGATTTGACGTCAGTCTCCTCGTTATAACTCTCTGCAAAAGTTACTAATTTACGATTACTGTCTGCACGTACTCTTGTACAGTGAATGACTCTGTCATGATAGCACAAAACACAAACGCACAAACACAAACACATAGACACAAACGGTCTACTGATATTCCATTGTTTCTTGGAAAGAACGTCACGTGGTAACACTAAACTTGTGACGTTGGCAGAGAGTTGTAAACAAGATATCGGTGTGGGGGAAGTTGAAATATCTACAATGGTAAAAATTCTCTTCAGTTAAGTTAGTAATCAGGTCAAATTCGAGGGGCGGGGATGGAAATGGGGGTTGGCGGGCCCATAAGCACATTTGCTGTATTGTTGGGCTTGTGCTTTGTTCCTGTTAATGAATGGAGGTTATACGTGGGGTGTGGGGGTCTGGGAGGGCAGAACCCATAACTCCGAATATTTGAAACAACGAGGCACTCTGCAAATTAGCTCTTTGTAAATTTTTTTCTTTAATTCTAGGGGAGAAAATCTTTCGAGAGGCGACGCCCCCTGTGGCCCCTTCCTAACTACGGACAGGGTACGCTTTTATACTTTTCAATAATATATTGAAAAGCATTACCTATACATAGCACTTACATTTTAGTGGAGTATGTCTTTCAGTATTAGAACAAGCAATAGGGTAATAGGGTGATTTTAGAATTAGGATAGTGAAACGATGGAAGATAATCCGTCGGAATTTTGTTTAAATCTATAACCGTTTTGAGATACGGCTCTTCAAAGTTTGATGACAATGCAAGACAAATGATATGGAGTGTTGCATAGTATCAGAAATATCTTTTGATAAACCCTTTTTTTGGGGGGGGGGGTAAATACGGTACTCGCCATCTGGATAAAACACTGGTAAGTAATACTAGGGAGTTGATACAGATCCCCCCCCCCCCCTCGGTGGTATCAATATGTTTAAATAAGACATGTTTCCAAAATGAAACCTTCCGGGTCAAAAAAAACTCATCCATTGTCCTTGACATAAAGGCTAGATAAAATAAAGGACGATATACCGTAGACTATATCGTGTGATTCCCTCCGCTCTATTTAAAAAAAATTGCATATTTGGCCTATGATTATTCATGGTGCAATTGTAAAACATGTTTTTTCTTTCTAAAATCGTCAATGTTTGATGGACATAAAGCTGAAATATGAGTTGAAAATTTGTCAGTGAAAGTCAAATTCTGTGGAATTTGTGATAGCCACTACAAAAAACATTGTTTAAGCCCCACTTTTGCATAAATCAATATCCATATCTATCCCCATTGGTCTGTTTGATTTTAAGTAAGGGTGATTGAATCCTATGCTTTCTTGGGGAGTCTGAATTTTGTAGGGCCAACAAAAATGTTGATGTAATTTTCATAGTCAAACATCTGGAAGATGAGACCATAGTCCTCTTCCAAATTTTGTGTCAGGTGATCCTTTTCCCAACTTCCTCTTTCCGTAGTGAAAAACTGACGAAGAACAAAATTAGATGACCAGGCGATTGCTATAGTACAACTCATATTCCAGTGTTAATGGAAATTGTGCATGCGGCTACTTGTAAGATGTATTTAAGGCTGATTCAGTCATTACTCCAAAATGTCACATGACCTTTAAGAAAAGAATACAGAACTTGACAAACGTAAAACCAAGCAAAGGAAATGGGACAATCATGTAAGAGAGTGACCATACGTGTGTGACGTAATAGAGGGCGCAGGTGTTATGTTTTAATATTTTTTCTCTTCGTCATAACCTCATCGTTTGTGGGATGAGGCCGTTACATCCTACAAAACAGAGCGAGTAAACTATCTTTCCTCTCTTTATAATCTTTGATATGATCTCCGTAAATCTGTCTCAACATTCATAACTTTGCCAGTATTTTCAGCGGGCACTCTTCCTAACAACTGTGGCCCTATTATAAGCATCGAGCCCATGGAGGCTATACAAAAATGTTCGTTCTGTCATTTTTCATCATTTAGACTGTACAGTCCAGTAACTTGTGTTGCCCATATGTGCCGTAGTCACACTATTGACTGATTGCACCGTGGTGAGATAAGTTCCGCTGACAGAAAACGGTCAGTTAAAAAATTTGTACGTTGAAGACAGACAAAAAGTTGTCAATACCAAAATGCGTTGGTACAGAAAAAAAGAAATTGACTACGTATAGGAAAAAGGGATATCGAATCGGTCCGTAAGACCAACCCCCCTCCCCCACCACCCCACACACAAACTGCACACCACCTTTCGAACTCTGCACCTCAGTCTCCTGTTGCAAACGTCGTGTGACCATTAGAGAGAGAATCGCATTGCATGATATTTGACCTTGAGAGAATTTCAGTGACAATGAATCACGACAGGAATCACGAAAGCAAATTATGCTGCAGTTTAATATAATGTCCATTTTTTCTACTGCCATTACCATAATTTGAATCATAAATTTGAAGTTAAATTTTGTCACAGCCCTTGCCTATGTTTAATGGGGCAGTATCACCGATGACACAAGTCACGCAAAGCTCCAATTACGACACGGTATGCCGAAATGTAATGCAACTCCGTCCAGCCCTCAGTTGTCTTGTATCAAGATTGTTGATCACCTGAAGAGGTGAAATTGAGCTTTCAATATCCACTCTTTGTTTTTAATTAACAAAAATAAAGCACCTCGTTAGCCTTGCTCCAACAGGTATTCGGACTGTGACTGCGGAAATAGTACGTAGTCTAATCGTGACAATTACGAAAGAGTACTGTTTTACTATTGGTAGCAAAGTTATAATGCTACATGCAAAGAAGTATTTTCTCCCATTGGAGTCGGCTGAGTTTGAAATATTCTCGTCACCCATGGGCGTCAATCCCGGGGGTTCAGAAGGGGACACGCCCTCCCCCACATTTCGATGCGTGTTGGACATAACATCAGATGCCAACTCCCACATTTCATAAAAAAGGAAATGTTTTAGCTGACTTTTTGAATGGTAGGGGGACTTTATAACAAATATCGCCCCAGGGCTCAGTGTTGTTGTTGTTTTTTTTTTGTCTTGTTTTGTTAATGGAGAAAAGAAGATAATGGAAAGACTGATTTTCCTTGCCAGTCGAGATTCAGGTAGGAGGGGTACATCCGTTGATTGTGATTTGTTGTTTCTTTCGAAGCAGCTTGAAATTAATGAAGAACGTTACCCCAGTGACTCCCCACCGTCGTTACTTTACATGGAGTAACGGTAACGTTTTTAATGGCAATAGATCACGATTTTGTAAGTTTGTAGAGTAAATTGCTATTTACCGTGGGTAATTTTAAAGTTGCTTTCTTCTAAGTTGCTTTCTTCTAAGTTTGACATTGTATTTCTTACATTTCGGAATAAAGAATTCTTGCCAAGGCGAAACTCTGTCCAAAACAAAAAACGGGAAAAAGCCCTCGCACGCTCCACGGTGGACTAAAATATTTTGGCACGTTTCCTCACGTCCCCCCCCCCCCCCACGTTCCCGTTGATATATATGGGTATGAAGCCTAGAACACTCGGGAAACGCCGTTTTGACTATCTGGGGAGTTTGCAAAACCCAAAAGTTTCTTATACGCTAAGGGCAAACTCATTGTGGCCCTTCTTAGATACCGTAGTAATCCCTCTCAGTAATAAGTAACAAACGAATTCGGGCACTAATCTCCCCCACTCCCTAAAAAAAAAATCAAGGAATTCGTACGCCTATGTGCTCAGCCCCTAAGTATTTGCAAAGTACTCAGAAAAAATGAAAGAGGATGCGTAATTCATTATGATTCTTGTATCACCTCAACCCCCATCTGATATGTATTAACCGTAACATTTTTCATAGAACGATTTTTTTTACATGAATTTAGAAATTTCAGACATGATATCCCTCTTTCAAGGGCTTTGTATATGCAGCTTAGGACGTCCGGGAAATGCCACATCCGGCCATCTGAGAAGGTTGAAAAGCTCCAAATTTTCTTTTACGCTCCGCGTCAAAGTGGTGGCGCTCCGCTTAGATAGTCTTGCCACATATGCCCTCGAGCCAGCCTCCGTCACTGGACACGCGCCCTGAATGGTCCTTTGATAGACTTTTGACAATACATGCCTTCAGTCACTAGACCCTGTGCGACACCCACCTGTCGATCATCAAATTTATCTTTTGTCTCTAAATATGCAATGTCTGAACCAGTTTGGCCCTTTCAATGTCTTTTCAAAGACACAGAAATCCTTCAATCCAAAGCTCACAATTCTGCAAATGCCTCAGAGCTCCCGGGGTTTTTTGTCTGGTCACGTGTAATGGACGTTACGCCAGACTCCAGGGCAAAACCTATTGGACCTGTCCAATATACCAAAAGCCATCAAAAAGTGCAGTGTGTAGACCCCTGTCGGTTCAGTTTTAATCATTCAAACCTGTTACTTAGTCAAACATGTCCCTGCCCACGTTTCACTTTGGATTGACGCCCTTGTCGTCACCAAACACTGTTGTTCAAGGTATATGCTATCTAACTGTCCATGCACTAAGCACTTTTGTCTTTCTGTCTCTATTGCCAGTCTACCAAGATACCCAAAGAATAAAGAAGACAGAGCAAGTTTAAAGGAGAAGGAAACCCTGGGAATATATTGATCAAAATGAAGCAGAAGTGTTTGACAAACATCTTCCCAAAGTTTCATTCAGAGATATTGTTTCCTGTCCAAGTTTCACGCTTTTGAAATTCAGAGAAGGGTGCTGCCATTTTTGCCTAAGTTTAATGAAAACAACTTGAGTAAGTCGAATAATGATGTCACATAACCACTGATAGCAAAAATTTTAATGCATTTCTTTATAGTCTGTAGCTATTATTTCTATCAATCCGAAACACACTTGTACACATTTTGTGTGGAATTACTGAGGTGTATCATGCAATAATCAAATCATTAATACTATGACTTGAATCTATGCATGACTGTTAAAATTTATTGACAATGAAATATAAAGAAAAACAAAAGCTTTTCAATCACATGTGGTCTGGTGATGTCATCACAATTTCAAAATGGCAGCTTCCTGATAATTTTTTATGAATATTCAAATTGCAATATCTTGGAAAGTAAGCAACATATTTAACTGAAATTTGGTAATGGTGTTCCCTATATGTTAGTCTCGCATTCAACATTGTCAAAAGTCCTGACTTGCCTTCTCCTTTAACTGTTTAGTCCGATTTATGAGAGTTGGATGACGTAACCACTTTCTTTTCCATAACATGTCATGATATGGGACATACAGCAGAAACTTTTACTGCAGGTCACTGAATTCGATGCCTTAGGTAATCTGAGACTATTCACAACACACTCGAGAAGCTAAAAGCGACATCGTTTAGCACCAGAAGGAAGTCAAAGTGTCACTGAATAAAAGAGCGCCCTCTCTTAGGTAGTTGCGGCAAGCGTGCGCTTTTGAACTGCTAAAAAAAAAACAGCCAGTATCAATTACGAAGATACGGAGCACTGTTTACCATTGATCCTACAGTATTTATCTTTATAGATCTCAAATCCCCTTTTTCGGCAGCATCATTGAACGGTAAATCCACCCACCATCTATATTCATGAGACCCCCATTAGCGCCCCGGGGCAAAACACTCGAACTGTGAATTACTGTCAATTTAGGAGAGTTAAATCAGCCGTAAAGCTAGTCTGAGCGTTTAGGGACAATGCACGAAATATATGCAAATAGAGTGCGTTTATTGCTCCGTCATATTTTTTTTATGATGTCCGGATTTCAGTCTTTTGATTTAAATCAAGTCAGCATTCTTTTTTTTTCTATCTTTTTGTTTTATGATAGAAAGACTCTTCACCGTGGCACATAGTCCGTAAAGAGACAAGCGCCTTTCTGAAACAGATACATGTAGATCAGTGTGTGTATGTGAGATGATCATACATTTAAATATGTATATATGCATTGCAAAAGATTTTAAAACGTAGAACTAAGACGTCTACAGATTTGCTTTCTTTTTATACGTGCATGTTGTAAAACAGAAATATCCCTCCAAAGTAAGATAAAAATAAAACAAATGAAATAAAAACAGTGATTTTACCCGTGTATGTCAAGATCATCACCGGACACAAAATCGTTTGTCAGACGTAAAACATGGATGTAAGGATACGGACTCAAGTTTCTCTTCTTTTCTTTCCCTACTGAAGAATTTTTTTTATCTTACGACAAATATGGCAAAATACTGTGCGCATTACGAGAGAGAGCTTAAGTAAGCTTTAAATGTATTTTGTTTTGTATAATATTACAAATACAGGAGTGAGGAAAAATATTTGTTTTCAAAAACGTCCGGGATGAATAGTACAAAGTAAAAGTTCATTCGATAGCCATCGATGTTTCTATGCAAGCACAGTTGGTAATAGCACATTTTCTTTGTGCAGTCTGACCGCCCATATTTAGTGTTTGATCGAATGGTTTAATGGAAAGTACATTCTGAGGGATACGTTTGGTATAATGTTTCATATACATCGTTGGTATTGTAACTTTAGCTTTTAACTCATATTTATTTTCACTTTTAAGAAACATATACAAATGGGCCTGTTACCGTTAAGTGAATTTACAGATGTCCTTTCAAGTCATGCATGTCTTTCTCCTTTTTTTCTTTGCGAGGAGGAGTGGGGGGGGGGGAGGGTCAAATATGGGTGTGCATCCCATCATTTTACTGGCCAGGAAATGGATGCTCCTTGTGTTGGATAAGGTCGCCGAACAGCAGAATGATTCCTTTTATCATTTTCATCTGCCAGAAGATCCTTAGTAACTTTTGTTCGAATTTAATAAATGTGATACATTGTTTCATTATATACAGAGGTGGATATATATATATATATATATACATATATATATATATACAACGACAAGGCATGCTCCGTATGGGTAAATGATACAAACATTTACAGTGATGCTACCTATGTCCTTAAACCTGGAAGATGAGTTAAAGGGTACCGGTAATTGCCTGGTCATCTACCTTTGTTCTTTGTCAGTGTTTCAGGGAAGAGAAAGAAGAGGAAAAGATCACACGGCACAAAACCTGAAAGAGAACTATGCATTCATTCAATTGTCTCCTTTAACACGAGACAAGTGTAAAATGTTTATACACAAAGAGCCCCACACTGAGTCAACCAGCTGTGCTTGCTAATTCGAAGAGGATGCCGTGTTGTTAGTGTTACAACCAACGAAGAAAACCGTAAAATTTCCCAGCTATTTAGCAGATATGAATATCAACTTTTTATTTCATATACACCGGTAGACTTCTTGCCGCTATTAAGTTTGGTTATGCGATGATATTAAAAAACAAAACAAGCAAATAATCCTTCTCCTTCCGTTAGCGTACATTTTTGTCTATGCTCTTGATGTCGAGTGTATGTAGCCTATGATATTGGCATTCCTATCAATTCTGTTGTATCAGCGCTTTGGCTGAATTTTCGTATCTATGGAGGACCACCCTATCAGTGGCAGGAACAATTATGAAACACGTGCTGCCTTGCCCCATAACCAGACGTCAACTCTCATGGTGGCGTAGGTTATCAAAATATGAAGAATTTAAAAGAAAAGCAGATACAAACACAGCTTCAACCAAAAGACTTTTAAAATCACTACAGACAGTATTAAAAAAACGAAAATAAATTCATGAAAGTTAAACATGGTATGGAAAACTATTGTCGGAGGAATGAAGAAAAAAAAAACTATACCACAATGTATAATAGGCTATACGTGCTTGAACTGTTATAAATGAATTCCCATCTGCCCATTGGGAATTGATAAATCTGGAAGTAATAAATATACTATATAAGACAAAAGCAAAAAAGAAACAAAAATAATCAAACCGTACATCCTAAAACTATTTTGTAAGTCAAAAAAAAAAAAAAAAGCCGAATGCATGCCATAAAAAAGTATGAAAGTTAGTATGTTTTGTTCGTGCTATAGTCTTTGCAATATTCATAAAATATTTATTATTGTTATTCTCGTTCTTGTTTTTCTTTTTCTTTTTTAATGAAAGCTTGAAGCATCTTTCTGTCATCACTGTAACCGAGAAAACTAATAAATCGATATATTTTTTTTTATTTTCCTTCAATAAACTTTTGGATGTGGAGGTATTGGAGAATGTGGTTCATCATTTTTTTTTTAAGTTGATGTCGAAATCTTAGTGAGTAAAATTAAAATAGGCCTAAATACATAAATGAAGTGCGTAATTTTTATTGAATAAAGACCGACCTGAAGCTTCAGACTTTTTCAAATTAGTTTTCATGAAAACTTATCTTATCGAGTTGAAACACCTGAAACCAGTAATTTGTGCTTTTTTGAACAAGTGCATGCATGAGTTTGTGAAATGCGCGAGTGACGACACACGAATTATTTCCTATGCATCACTTTTTCTCACTTAAAATTACACAATCATACCCCTATCTACACTTATTTACTTCAATCGCTTGTATGTTTTTCTGGCGTATGTTTTTTTCATCATGTTTGTCTATAGACCTTCATTTTGTTGGTACACCTGACTTTTATTGATTGTGCGGCTTCTTCAAAATAAAACATTTTTTTTTACTCCCGTTGTTTCTAACGTTTCCTACAATTTCAGCACTGGAAATAAATGTGTACCCTCTTGGGTGACATTCATGAGTATCTTCAAATTCTTCAATTCGTAGACCTGCATTGATATTTTTCAATACAGTTCTTTGGTCGTGTAAGCCCCTATTTATGCCGGAGATCTTTGAAAAAGTGAGAGGTTCTACTTTATTCTATAGAATGTAATATCTAAAAGGAGAACATGCATGTCGCTATTGAAATATGGGTTAAAGCGAAATAGAGCCTCTCTACTAATTTTAGGTCATTTCTCTTGCTTCACACTGTTATAAATTTTCGTAAGGAAAGGATCGGTGTTTAGTAATTTTTGTACCTTTCGTTACAATATGGCATGCACCATGCGTTATGTAATGTGAAGCTATGACGCAGAGTTACACCCTGTTAACCTTCCTTAAAGTTAAAACAAGGACAAAAAGAAATCATAGAAACAGATAAACTAGAATGACATAAGGCTAACTAAGTCACACAAAGTAGTGAACAAAGACAGCCGAACATAACACTCACGGTCCTTGACAGCTCCACCTTCGGAATTTGCCTTATATAGTGCACGTTCCGCCCGAGAATTTGTTCGTTCTATATCTAACTACATGCATCTATGGGGAAAACAGAAGTAAATGCAACCGTTGATGTTTTGAGATGACCTGATAATAAAAAAGGAAAACCGCGCTCCAACGTTTAACTGTTCGGGCGTTATATTATCGTACACTTGCCGTTGGATTTGAGTCTACCCGCGGTTTTCATGAGAGCGCCGTTTGACATGCAGAGTCTATAATATATTATATTATATCACTCATTGTTTAATGAGGTCATTCTAGTTTATATATTTCTATGGATAATTTCATCTTTCTGCTGCGTTATATTCCACCGGTCTTGCTCACATACGTATACCAGTTATGCGAGAAAGTTCGACCACCACATTCAACATAAGCACTATAGTCGTAATTACTATCATATATAGAGGGCGATTTACGATGTGAACGATTTGTGGAGAAGTTTCATCATTTTCTCAAAAGACAGACAACGATGTAATTTTGGTGAACTTGAAGAGCCGAGATACTGATTACCTCTTAAAGTCTAAATAAAATTAATAAAGAAAAATGTTATCCGAGTAAGTTGCCAGTGGCAAGTTTCGTGTAATGACATCTTAGTCTTTTTATATAATTACTGTAATACTGCAGATACTGAAATACTGTAAAGCTGTCCTGCTGCTTATTTTATTATGAGACTGAAATATTGTTCAGTATGTGTGACCGAAATATGAATATTATTTAAATTAGTAGTATTACTACATCATTATTCACTTATTCGTCCTCAAGAAGATTTATCAAAGTCAAATTGAAAAGTCGCCCGAGGTTAAATCCCAAGGCTTATCAATTTGGAGCAGACGTTACGCTGAGAAGTCCTAACTTTAATTATTTACACTGAGTGTTTTCTCTCTACCAGTTTAACGAAAATACATAACTCATTAGAAATTAACGAAACTATATTATAAAACGACTACAAAGCTTATTTAAAGAGAAGTTAATTAGTTTCCAAATTCCACATAGCTTCCCTTTCAGAAATTTTGAGAGCTCTGTAAGTTTGCTTATCGCAAAACGGGTAATCGAATTACTGACAACTTGCATATCCTATTATCGTGCTCAACATTGTAATTTACACTAATGAAACGGATGTGCACAAAGACCATTCTTATTCTTCAAATATCTTTAACCTCACCCTGCTTTTTTTTTTTTTCTACAGTATTTTTTCCCTTTTCATTTCCTGACGGCTCTGTAAAAAAAAAAAAAAAGCTGCAGGTCTCTGAAAGAAACCCGCACAAGTTAATATTATCTAAAGCATGCCTTAAAATTCTATAACTTTTGAGCGCTCGAACTCGAACATGTGTGCAACACAGACGTTCGAATACAGACATTGTATTTGCTCCTTTTGTATTAAACTACGCATACCCTTACCTACCCTAAGGGTATGTTATTTAGCCTATACCGACACCGGCGAAACACCAACCCGGCGTACCTCGTACCCAAGTTATACTGACTACTTGCCACCGCGTTCTTCGTTATGAAAGCTTTTATCGCAATTTAATTGTTGCTTACGATGTTATTCAGGAGACCAGCTTTACAAACACATTTGCTGATCGTCCTGGTAAACTGCAGTTAGACACTTCAGAGTCGCCGAAAGAGAATGAAAGATTCACACAGACAAACCTGCACTTAAATACATATCAGTACATCTTATAAAACAGTTATGGATGTATAGCTATATGCGAGAAATATTACCTAGGTAAATTTATTCCCCGTTACCAATTCGATATTTGCACTAATTTAGTTCTGAGCGCCCTAGAGGCAGTTTTTCTAGGTGATTTAGTTCCGCGATGTGCGCCCTTGCGTGTATGCATGGTTTTTCACACCCCGTTCGTTATATCACATTTTAAAAGGGGCTATTAACTCGTGAAGGTGGAAAGTCCGTAAGTCAATGCGGCACTGGTAATTTGACAAGAATATTGATTTCATCCGCAGTTAGAAGTGTCGAAGCGTGCACAATGAGTGGATATTAAAATTCTTGAGTCCAATTTAATGATCGTGCTGTATAAGTTTTTAATAGTCCTGAAGTGACGGTGAGTCCTAAGCAGTTAGTAGCCGCGACTGACAGATGGGGGGCTACTGCAAGCTTTTGACATGTGTTCGTTCTGTAACTGCTCCTCGGAAAAGAACAAGAGGCAGAGGGAGAAGAAGAAAAAAAAAGAAAGCAAGCAAAAACAGGACCATCAACGAACTGTTTATTGGCAGCATGGCGTTTTAAATGAATATTACCTGATCGTTAACTCATTGAAATGGCCCATTTTATCGACTTCTAAAGGTACCGCAAAACGTCACCGGTACGTTAAATGATAGGTGAGCTGGTTTCGAGTTTTATTTTCTCTCCGCCTTTCTCTCTCTCTCTCTCTCTTACGTTATTAATTCGTCACCCTCAGGTTGAGGTAAAGATGAAAGCAAATGCGAACATCAGAATGTATCCATGAAACATTAACTTAGAAAACAAAATCGTAAATTGAAATCAAGATAAGGATATACCGAACTTTGAATTTGATGTGCCTAGATGTGTTAAATTAATCGAAACTGGATGACACGGTTACTATAAATACGAACATATAATTCATGGTTGACGTGGACGCCGTGTCTCAACATCGCAGCAGGCCACCATTCGTCCATTGCCTCTCAGGTATAAATTAGATCAACGCGCATTAATATGCTAAGTGACCCTGGGTCACGAGTCTTTGTTTTCCGTGGATGTGAAATGTGTCACAGAAGTAGACCGCGGCTGCGCATGTAATGAAGCGATGGTTAACCATGTGATCGGCAAAGAACTTAAATGAAGAAAAGACACGACGATTTTTCCCTTTTTCAAATGAATTTGTATTCGTTCTTTACTAGCCTAAGTAAAAGAAGCAGTCACTTTTGACTGGCTTTTGCATAATATAGAGTGAACAAATTTCTAGACGAGAGAAGGTTGACACGTACCTAATGTACAGGACATGTGTCAGTGGCGCGTTTATCAACGAAAAGTGTTGAACATTGGATGTTACATATTGAACACTTGCATGTTCTCTGTCAAACGCTATCAAACGCTGTTCAAAATTAAACTTACGAATTTTAAAACTTCTTATTGTGCCGGTGTCAGCGTGCTTTGTTTTTTCACTGATTGAGACGTTCCTTGTTCTTACGTATTTTATTGTTTTCACTTTATAGTGTCAACGCCTTGACGTGTTCAAAATTTGGTACAACAAAAAAAAGTGTTTATGACTTTTTTGTACAGTGTACTGTCTTCCTAGTATGACATGTCGGTATGCAGGGAATTTAAAATAGCAAAACAATTGAAAGTAAATTGCGTTCCTGACCATTAGGTTATCTACTCGACTCAAAGCACAGTGTGAACAGAGAAAAAAATACATATACCGTTTTTAATGATGCAAACGTAAATACCATTCAATCTGGACATTTTTATTGATAACACACTAAAAATAATAAATAAAACGACCGATGACCATGGGTTTCTCAAGATCAGTGAATTGAAATGGGGGGGGGGGGAGGGCACTCCTGAAAACAATGAAACTTTGAAGGTTCGTCCTTCTCGGGATCAGTCAGTAGAGGGGGGGGGGGGGAGTCCCGATCAGTTTAAGCTTGCTGTCTGGTTTTAACATCTTTGATTTACCTCATTGATTTACTTTTTTAGTTGCATGTTACGACAAAGAATACTTACTAATTTTGAGAAAAACTTTCACAATATTTTCTGTGTTAGGCTATACTTAAAAAGGGCTGTAAGTTCAAGCATTCTTCAAAGCGGGAACTTGAGAAGAAACTGGCCTAACAGAAGACCTGTTACAGAAAGCACAGGTTAGAGTCGAACTTTCCTAATTCTTGTATCCCACTTTCAAGAAACACAACTGTAATCGATAAAGTGGCTTTTTGCAACACGAAGTCCCTTTGTAGTCATATTTCTTTCAGGAATTCCTTCAAAGACATTTTTTTTTTTAAAGCCAATCTTCAAATTAAATATCCTCCGTTAAAGATGCAGTTGGTTGCCAAGAAGCCACCCGTTTGCTTTTAGGTTACCGAGAGTCACTCCATGAAATTATGGTAACCCCAGTCAGTGAGTCAGTCAGTCAGTCAGTCAGTTAGTCGGTCAGTCAGTCACACATACACACACAAAACAAATCTCACCTTTAAATATTAAAAGTGTAACCATGACATGGAAAACGTGAACAGCCTCATTTTTAATGTATCGCTCATCAGGGTGTACATACCGTTATTACATGGGTGTGATTCAGTAGTCGGGTCTTGTTTGCTTAGTTTACGGGTTCGAGTCAGCGGACGGAGTAGCCCGATACTCCGGTATAGTGTGAAATGTGCTTATCTGTGTTTGAGCGCAGATGTACTTCATCTTTTAGCTGAAGAGAATCAACCACATTGTGAAAGTTATAACCACATTTTCAATCGATGGTCGTAATTTGGCAAAACGAGTGGCCTCCTCAGCCTGAACTTCCAAGTGCGTAACTAATTCATGCATATCATGGTGAATACGGACGCATTCAATTCTAGTTCACTTACAACCAGTCGTGATTGGTTCAAATTCGTTCTCTTTAGAGTCATTGTTGTTGTTGTTGTTTTCTCTTCCTGTACACTTTTCTCACCTGTAGGCCCTATTTATGTTTCAGGCATCCCCATAGAGAAACAAACATTCCATTTGTCTCTCGTGTTTAATTTCTACAAGGAGGCACAAATCAAGAATCAAAACTGAGGAAGAAATGGACGGAATTTAATATCAGCTGATAACAAGGTGTGAAGCTGCAGAGAGCAATCTATACATTTGAGGGTGACGTGTATTTTCGAGATTGATTTTCTTCGTAGGAAATGAAGTCTCTTTGATTTTATCTTCGAATTGATGAATATTGTATGGAAGTTTTTAAGAGAGACCTAGCCAATTAATGATACGCGACAGCAATGCTTTACATATCAAAATACGCCACACAATCACTCCGGATACAGTAAAGGTCGCACCATTCCAGAGCGAGGTGTACGGCATCTATAGACATGAAGATTTTGATGTGTTCACGTGACAGTCACGTGTGAACGTTCTGAAAATTAGAATCAATTTGACCTACAAGTCTGCAGCGTCAATCAGCTAAATAAGATTTTAAACGTGCCGAAACGATGAGTGAAGTTGCGTTGATTGCAATGATTGCAAATGATGAAATGCATTGTTCGAGTGCATTTATGGATGCTATTATTCTGAATGAAAACAACCAGAATCATAGCAAAACATCTTGTAAAATAAATGTAAAGTATTCATGGTAGCTTGTCAAGAAAGGTCAACGGAATGTCTGCACACCTTGTGAAATCAGGACTTGTGATCATTCATGTGACCAAAGGAGTGGTGACGCTCTCAGTGAGTGCGTTTCCTCACTCTGCTTGGAGTGACCTCTCAATTCTAGGGGTAGTGCACTGACGTTATAACAAGAATTGAATTACTCATATAATTACACCACAAAGGCAAGCACAAAGGCAGTCTCGATGAATAGGATGTAGAACAAAAGCTACTGATCGTTAGGATCTTTGCCGTGACGTCAAAAGTTTACTCCGCGAAAAGAAGTGAATGATCTCTGGAACAAAATGTTGAGCAAAATGCCAAAAAAAAAAAAAAAATTTAAGGCATAAAGTGGAGTATATTTTCCATTGACAAAATTTGTAGATGAGTGTGTATGGATATCCTTCTCAGAAAATTGATGACGTGGATGTAGAGGACATGATGGACAATCACAATCCCTTTTATATCCTTTTGTATGATCCTATATAGTATGAGCAAATTACGATGCAGTTACCGTCTGCTGATTATCTAAACAGCGTAACACCTGGATTCAGAATTACCAGTATAATATTAGTACTAGACTAGCATTGGGTTTAGAATTGGCAATATATATAGGCCCTATATATATATTACTGGTAATATTGCTATTGCAATAGCCTTTTGATTATATCTCATAAACTTTGCCTGTCTACTAACCAATCGACTTTTTACAATATTGGTGTGTTGGCTCGATCGATCAAATATTTGTAGTGTACACCATAGAAATAAGTTGAAGGAGTAGGTCGAATAACGTCTTACTGCATACACTTATCATGTCACCCAGCTAACCTTCGGTACCACAAGAGATTGCCAGTTGGCAATACAAACACTACGCCAAAAAAAAAGGAGTATCGTTATTGTGCCAAAAACGGGGCCAAAAAAATATATATATTACGTTTTAAGTGAACAGTAATTTCGCACTTTATTTCAGAAAATGAGAGTGGAACAACTTAAGTAAGAACTCAATTTCAATTTTAAAGCTGATTCAACATTTCAGGTACGAAACACATCTTTTATGCTGTTTTTACCACACAACTGAAGCACCATAACATTTTCTTTACTTTAAGAGATAAACATGCGAAACACCTTTCGTTCTTCTTCCGCATACAGTGCTCCTTGGCTATACGTGTACTTCGTTGTTGATCCGCCAATAGAGTAACACTATTAAATAGTTATTGCGCCCTCAGAGACCGTTGGTGGTGTTGGACGCAGTGTTTTATATTATAAGGTGCATCGATATGGCTTTCAGGTGAACAGCAATGCCTGGCTGGGAACAATGTTTACAACTTTTTTTTTCAACAAAATAAGAGGTCAAAAAAGTACAAGTGAGGAGAACTGCACCGTTTAGCCGTTTGATCTCGCCGACAGGGAACAGGGACTATTGTGCTTTCCTCTTTTTATAGCCCAATTGAGCGGTGGAACCACTAAAATTGCATTCTTGATACCCATACTGTTTGATCCGTAAAAATTATTACGGTAATGATTGTGGAGTGAGTAAATTTTAGCATTTCAATGGAGTTTCTTAACGTGTGTGGTGCTGTAGTGTACAGTGGAAGACAAACCTTACACAGGTAGTGAAGGACGGTGGCCCGGATAAGAAAAAAAAAATAGGGGAAGAAAAAAAAAACCAAAGTCAGCAGACGACTTAAAATACCAAGACTTATACCATCGGGGGATAATTGACTTGCGGAAAATCTTCAAAGAACTTACCGATTTGTAAACTAAGGGATCGTATTCATTCGAAATGCATTCCCCTAATTCTCACGTGTGATTGGACACTATTCAGATGTGGTAATAGCCTACGCTCGACAAAAGATTAAGCAATTAAGCCGATCGACGTCTTGGTCACGCAGTCTCAGGTACAACCTGCTCTGGAGTCGTCGCGTCTCTACCTCTCTCGACCTACCTCTATGGTTCAACTGCGCATGCACAGTACTTTCCCCGTCAGAGCAGATGATTGCTCCGATGATACCAGCCTCGTCGAGACTCAATCGGAGCGCTGTTTGAATATCGATAATGCCAGAAAACCGAGAGGAAAAAAAAAAGAGAGACACTACAGGAAAGCTAATAGATATCGAGCCGTCATCACGCTCTCACGAATACGCCAAATCAGCCGCACAGTAAACTAAGGGGGCAAAGAGTGGACAAGTTTCAAACGGAGTTATAAAGCATTGTTTTTTTTTTCTTCCTATGTTCCCCCCCCCCCCCCCATTTATTGTCCTTTAAACCTTATTGTCCACCACTTTGTACTTGGAAGTTTATTGTTATTGTTATAATTCAAAAGAGCAACATCCGTTTTTACAAGAGACATTTTTCGTGTTTGACAGCATTTTCCATTGGAGATTTGGAGTGTAGCTGTTTTGGTAAAGTTTTAGTCTTCTTTAACTATTCTTCGATGATATTTTTGACGGGAATTTCACCATGAAGAAAAGCTAAGCTGACGGCTCGCAGTACCGAGGTGGCATGCAGGAAAACCATCGGCAAGTTTCGCCTAACCAATAATGTGACCGTAATAGATTAATACAAAAGCGGGAAAAAAAAAATGCAAAAGAAGAACCAAACCATCTTGTTTTAAGTAAAGAATGAAAAGTAAAAATAATGTCTTTTCTAAAGCCATCTGCCGGGGACTCCGTGTGATTTTAGTTGGCCTATATACAAGAATCAAAACTTTTTGAAGTTAGGTTCGCATGTCAGAATGCCTAATCAGATGGTTTTTAAATTAGAGAGGAATGATTTTCAAAGGTGGCATACATAGGCTACACGACCGGTACATGTGTAACACGTACAAAACCCTAGCGTTGCTTTCGTGGAATAGTCAAAATGTTCAGAGAAAAAAATGTATAATATTTCGATGTTTTCTTGAGGAGTGTCGTTTCGAAAGACGAAGATGGCGTTTAAAGTGAACACTTCATCAAACTTGGACGATAACCACGACGAACCCAAGATGTCTGTCCAGAATGGATTGACGAACCATCCGCAAAATTATTCAAAAACACTAGTTACCGAGCGCGACGCGAAGAAGGATCACTGCAGGGAATCGAGGTTTTTACTCACCGACAATTCCCCGTCAAAGATCTCGGAACCCGTCGAAGGAATATCCGTGGCGGTGGATCACGTGGACCGACAAAACGAAGATGATAACGACGGTAACGGAGAGAGAGGGCAGGAAGCCCTCCACCAAGGTACAAAAGTGACCGCTTTTTCGGTGATGGACATTCTCAGTCCGACTAAATTTAACGGGAAAATTAACCCTACTCTAAACTGTCCAGGTATCCATCTCATCAGAAATCATCAACATCCCGCCGCTGGCGATTTACGGAATTGTTCTTCCTCGACCGTCGTTGGTCTCAGAAGAGAGGCAGTGAGAACCAGCAACAACTTTAGGAGAACCGAAAGAGGAGTGGGCGGCTACGAGTCAGATTCTTCTTCATTGTCACCTGGTAAGAAAACTGATGAATTTCATATTTTATTGTACTGCTTTTCTTCCGTGTGTCTTTTCGTTATTTTAATTTAATCTGCGTACAAGTCACGGGGATAGAGATTTCAAACTTTAATTTGAAAAAAAAAAAAAATCAATTTCTTTAACTTCTGTGATTAAGAAAAAAACTATCGAAACAGTTACGTTATTTGAAGAGTTACTGAATCTCTTGAAGCAACAATTCGTTAAGAATACCATTTTTTTTTTCTTTAAAGGAAAGTAAGATTGCAAATAGCCAAGGAGACCAATAGAATTGTGTCGTTGGAAAACTGTTTCCCTTAATACTTTGAAAGTTGATTTAGGAAAGCACATGATGAGTAAATTCATAAATTTTCTGAACATACACAAATTATACTAAGACGTCTTAACGAAAATTACATATGTTGAACGGTGTTCCTAGGTAGTTAGCTAAAAGACAATTTTTCTGTAAGAAATGTATTCGTTTTTTGTCTTAAGGAACGCTTTAATGGAATGGTCGCAAAGCAAAACCATTTAAAGCGCTTGTAAAGGTACACTTCTTCTAGCAAGGCCCAGACGGGCCATCTAGATGTGCGTTTGAATTTTGCATCATAGATAGCCACTACCGGTTTGGGGAATAAGTGTGACAATGTGCATGTCTGAGTGCGGTAATTATCATTCACTAATGAAGTTGACCTACCAGGTCATCGATTATGAAATGTTCTGAAAATATCAACTTATATGCCCTTAAGCCAAGAACAAACATCGTGACAATATACAGAAACATACCATTCCTTCCTTTATTTTGCTACCTTTTATTTAATGTAACAACAGTTACCGGTTTAGCCTATCGCATTCAACACAGCTTATATAGTGTGTAAACACGGCAGACCGTCTAAAGATACTGGCGTAAGGCGTATGCCTTGTTCCAATACATTCACTGGATAGGCGATTTTTGCTTTAGTAGGTACGGTACATAATAACTATATGCATGTCATATGTGTACAACGCGCCTAGAGCGCTATATGTGATAGATTCAATGTGAAGACTAGTTTTTTTTTTTAATCGAATTTTATTCAAAAAAAGAAGAAAAAACTAAGAAGAAAAATTTGCGCCACAAAATACAGTTTAATAGACAATCGGGCATATGTATAAGTTTAAGTTTTCAAGCGTTGTCCAGTGTAAGTCAGCATCATTATACAGGGTTGCATTGTGTGTGCTTCAGTGCAGAGGCTGCTTCCTGAATATGATTCGGGCGTTTCAACGTTGTCACCTTCATGATCTGGGGAGGGTAAGAGGGTGTGGTAAGCTTCATACGCCTTAACACTAAGAAAAAAAAAATCAGTCTAACAGAATTAAGAAGTACCTGTCTTTGTGGAGATCGGAACCTTGTAGTTACCCATTAATTGAATCGGTTAAAACTCCAATCAACTAACAAAAATTATGTTATATTTAACATCACTGGAACCTTTTAAAACGAGTAGAAAATTCTAAGACAAATCTCATGACCTCGCTCGAGTCTCAAATCAACAATTGATGACATATATTAGTCAAAAATAGACAATTTTTTCTATTGTCATACTATGAAACAATGCTTGGTGTTAAAACCCTGCAGTGACGATGAATATAACATAAACCAAATAGGCCTAGGCCGGTACATTGTATCGAGGCTCTTTTAAAACAAGTCTATCTTTGTTCTAACATAATTTGCGCGCTTTCTAATATATGATCAACGAAGAAAGTGAAAGCTTGACTGTATGACAAAATTTACTGATTGTGACCTATCTATCAAATTTTAACTCTATGCACACTCTTGGTTTAGTGTACAGTAAGCGCTGTCCTTATAACTGCCATTTCGTCACAGTAATGTTTCTAGTTTTCGGTGAATCAGCCGACCCATTTCTCAGACTATTGTCAGGAAATTACCACACTTTTGCGCAAAGTGCCCTCTTTTTGCCGATGTTAGTTAACCCACCCATAGCATACTGTCCCAAGTATCTTTATTTCTCTATAATACAGTGACGATGAATACAACGTTAACCAAATAGGTCTGTACACTGTATCGAGGCTCTGTTAAAACAAGTTTATACATGTACATACAAATAGCTCTAATGGCACTCATACATTCTATGTAAGAGTTGACTTTCCCTCCCAAGATTCATTGAGAAACAAGTAAAATAAGCAGATTTTTTGTTTAATGATACCAAATGAGGTTGATCTTGGGTTCAGACTTATGCCAACTTTATTGATCAAATTTGTTCGAATCGAAGGAAATATTTCATCCAAACATTCAATTGTCGTCGAAGGGAGAGAAAAATATTCAGGAGGACTACGAAAGAGTGTGATGAGTCCTGGTCTTCTGTGTCTTCAGAGACACTGACATACAGTACGGTATTCCTGCATTGTTGTCCGCCTATGTCTTTCAAAATGACGAGAATCATCTCCGTCTTCTATATGACGCACCCCTAAGGTTTACAATTCACTCTTTTAGATTGTTTAGAGTGGTATCCTCTCAAAAGATGAGTTTATCTCAGAATGACGGTGATATAAAATTGTCTCTGGTACTGTACCAATCTACGAAGTCACTCATTTAAGAGAAAAAGTAGCAAGACCTACATATTACAAAAATGTAAATCGAAATCACTTTTCGAAAAAGTGATGGTGCTTATATACATTCACTCTTTCAAGGAAGAGAGGACATCCTACATATCCTCTGAAGATATCCCCCTAAAATAGAAGAGTTATATTCTGTTTTCTTTGTTCTCCACCCGTGTAAAAGTTGTGCATGTGTTTATGCGTTATATTGATTTTATGTGACGTGTGTGGCTTTTTTTTTTCGTCGATCTCAATGTTTTTGTCTCACTTTCTTTAATGAATGAATAAGTATTGCGCCATCTTCATCCTCTTGAGGCGCTTCGAACACAGTATCAAAATCATGAGATGTGTCCAGCCATAGATGAACAACACCCCCTCCCCCTTTTGGTCACCTGTATTTGTTGCATCTTCCACTTTTTTTTTTGTCTGACGGTTAGTCGGAGGGAGGTTACCAGAGGTGAACAGAAAAATCAATGTATGTAGTCTAGATACAACTTTAATAGATCGTAACTTGTGGTGGATAACTTCTATAAAAATTGTTAAGTATGACTTGAATCGTTGCAAATATTACGTCGAATCACCGTTTGCAACTATAGAATTGTAAAAAAATAAGAGACAGTTCTGCGTATTCCACACTATCTTCTCGTCCGATACACACTGAAAGTAGATCATGGTAAACGCTCAAGCTGAAAGGTAAGAAATGTGAAGTATGAATATTCATGGCAGATGACTTTGAAGCAAACGGTGCTAAAAGGTTACAGGAAATATTCACAATGAACTGTCCTTTCGCGTTGATAAGTCACTTTTTTAAAGTGGCATTTATTAAGAAATACATGCATTTTCTTGGATCTGTATGTAGTATAGGACAGAGACAAACATGTAGCTTCAAACAATATAGAAAGTGAACGACATTTTAGGGACATGTCATAAGTTAATCATGTGATATTTACTTAATTTTCACCCCCCTCCCCCCTTCTCCGCTCCTTCCTACTCTGTCTCACACACACAGGACTTCATCGTGAAAAAAAGAGTGTACGGAAAAAGGTAAAAAGGAAAGTTATTAAGATGAAACATATTACTAAATGAAACTGAAAAGAAATGTTCTTAAAATCTGTGGGTGAGTTGCTGTCTTCGTCACTGTGACCCAATTTTATCAAATTCCCGACACACCGTGACTGATGAAAGTGTGTAACATTTCACAGTGTAACACGTCACAGGTCGGTTTGACTTGCTTCTGCAGAAGTCACAACCTTAAAATGCCTGTGACTATAGAAACAGACACGTCTTTGAAAGGAATAACCTAGTCACGCTTACACTCATGATCGTTACAATCGAATGATCATACAGATAAATATTATCAATATAATATTTTTGAGGGGCATAACTAAAATCACTAAATTGTTTTCTTTTTTTTTCTTTGTATAGGCCATGACTGATAATTTACTGACACACCAACAAACAGGTTTATAAAACGCTTGTAGGCGGTGATAAAAATATGAAAACGAGATGTTGGGCTTAGAAATTATTTTGACATTATTTTATTTATCACTTTGTCGCTACAAATTTGCTATGCCTTATGCAGATTTAAGAAAACGACAAATATAGTTTTTTTTTAATAGTCTTCAAAAAGCTTTTTTTCAGCTACTTTAAAAATAAACAGAGTAGCAGAGAAACAATATACCAAGTAGATCAGATGTATGTGTCGAGGGGGGTGGGGTTAAGAAGGGACACAGGAGAAGGTATAAAGAAGTTGATGGAAATAAGGTAATCTTTCAAACCTGTGATTGGTCAGAATTAATCCATTTAAGCCCATTTGAATTCAGGCAGATCAAGTTTTCTTTCTCCAAATTATTTTAATTCAGTGAGTATATATGTAAAAAAATAGAATTTAACGTCTTTTCTTTTGATGATATTAAAAGAGATTCCCTTCTGTGTTATTTTCTTGACCTTGTTTTAACAATCGATAGAAGGTATCTTTATCAAATTAAACCTGCCCGCTATTATTCCATTGTTAAAGTGAACGCCTGTTCATTCAGATGAGTTCATTACAGGATTCAAAGAACACCTGCATATTTGGGCAGATATAATAACCAAATTGAGAAATGACTGATGTGAAAAACAGACAATCAAGTCTTCAAAAGTCTATATTTTTCTTACCAACAATCGTCGTTTGAATCTTAGCCTCATTCAGACAACCCACCCCTCGTCCTAAATGGTTAGGTCCAGGGATCCGCAGTGTCCTTGATCTGAGAGAACATAAAAAGAATAAAAAGAATGGAGAGAAAAGACATTTGTGTACTCCTTCAAAAGTAAACAAAGATAAAGATCTGCAAATTGGTTTGCTCAATTATCTTTTATAGTAAGAGAGCAGATAAGGTACAAAGAAAATGGTTAAGTTAGCCAGCTATGACAGTTTTAATTAATGTGACAGTGCAAAAGCTAATTGTTTGGTGCATTGCTCATGTGTTAAACGTTGACTGATTTCACATATCAACCAATTTAACCGCATTGTAGAAAAATGTACCTGCCTTTAATAAAACAAAGTGTCAAATTCAGTCTTCATAGAAGCGAAAAATGTTAGATTCATATTGTCATCGAAGGTGGTGCTCAAGCACAGTCACTGCGTTTTATTTAACTCACAATCCCCGGCCCCATCCCCACTACCTACTCCGCCCACGTAAGTCCGACGCGAGCGCTACGTCTAAACAATTTCCAAACGATACCGATTTACTCCCCATTTGAGCCAGTACCAAGACATTGTCGTATATGTCATTGTTCGATAACAATAAGAGGTTACATCCATGCATTAACAATTGTTATGAATTGTTATTTTTTGTCATAATTCGTCTAAGATCAGCTACATCATCGTTGGCGCTGGAGGCGGGGGGGGGGGGGAAGGTAATTTTCCATAACCCTAGTAGGATGACGTGTACATGTGTCCAATAATTCGGTACTGCGTGCGAACTTTATCTGCTTAATACTAATTCACATTACGGTACTGATTGAATTAAACGAGCAGTCCCGCTCGATATCGTAAGGCGAGGGCTGGTTACACCGCTTCAACAGGTGACATTTTCAAGTTTACTGCTAAAATTAATGCAAGTTTTTCAATTGTTTGTTATGATTTATCGGTCCGGTGAGGAAATTATAATTTCTTGTCTAAAAAAAAAAAAAAGTAAAAAAAAAAGAAGAAGAAGATACCAGCATAAAGACTCCAAACTGAAATTATTTCCCCGAAATAAATAATCCAATGTACAGCTTTGGTAAACGTCTGTTAGAACTAAAAATTAAACAGGCATTGTGAAAATTCGTACGGCGCGGCATCATGAGTTCATGACGTATATCAGGTGAAATTTTTTGAAAGATTTTGGCATTTAATTAGATCAATTGTAATGTATTTCTTTCTTTGTATATTTTCTCCTGAATTATACACGTTCGACGATTTTGTACTGTAGCAGGACCCTAGTCCACACTTTACACAAACGTCAGGGAAGAAATTTTGAAGAATTATCCGTCTAAATATTAGGCTAAACGCGTGATCATTCGTTGTGCCTTTTTTTGTTCTGAGAGAATAAAGTTAGTAAAAGGAAAACGTTTGTGTACTCATCCAAAAGTAAGCAAATATGATGAACCACAAATTGGGATTTATCAAGAATTATGTGAACGTCACGAAAAGTTCAGATACATTATTTCTTTTGAAAAGACAAATTAATTATTGTTCTTCTTTGGATATTGATACCTGATATTGTCGATCATAGTTCCGTGCATTCACATCTCATCATAAACATTTTTTTCCTCAATCCCACTCACCCCTCACCTTTGCATCCTCACTCTTTTTCGCGTAAACGTTAAATAAAAAAATGCACCACGAAAATTCGGATGGACGTAAGATAGCAACATCTTCGTATTCATGAACAGTGTCGTCACTGAAATTATTTCACAGTTGGAATGTTTTTTTTTCCTCAGTATATCTTTCTTACTGAAGTAAAGTAATATTTGCATATTCATCTTTCACAAGCATTCATGCTGCATCGTTTATACTCAGTTTGGACTTTCGACAGCTTCTGTCGTAACCGTTCAATTTCGAATTTATTACTGTACTTCCTTTTTGCGTCATATATACTACGAATCTCTATAGCATGCTAATCACTTTATCCCCTTTCATTTTTCTGTACACTATTCAGACAGCACTTCTTCGAAGCTGTTTCTTTGTTTTAACTTCTTGAAATCTTACTGTTCCTTGGTATATACTCTCAAGTTATTAAAACATTTTTATTTATTTAATTATAGATATCCTTTAGCATGTTCCACTTTAAAAGCAAAGTAAAGTGCCTTTTTAGTGACAGATTTTGAACCCATCAAAGTGTTGATTCTAAAATAAAAACAATAAAATACATAAACACAACAAACGCTTCATGTAGTGAAATAAACATACTGTCGCCTATGTGGTCAAGCGTTTTCAACATCATATACGTATAATTTTGAACACTTACAGCGTTTAACAGTTAACATGCAAGCGCTCAAAATTGAACATCCGTACGGTAATGTTCAAACCTTTAACATCACTTTAACATCACTTGCAAAACGTGTCACTGATGTCACTAATACATGTTTAAAGTGGCGTCAATGTGTTTATTTCGCTACATGAGGCGTTTAATACCCTTACGTATTTTATCATTTTAACATTTTTAATACATACGTGGATATACGTATACTAGTATAGACACACCGACACGCAAAAAAAAAAAAATATGAAGTCGTAATTTGAATTCATCTTGCTACTAGCCCTCAAGAACATCAAAAAGCCGGCATAATCAAATGAAACCGTCTTTAGTTCATACAATAATCTTCCGTATTTACTAAGACTGAAGTTAAGAGTTGATCATTGGATCCGTCGACAGCTTAACAAGATTATCTCACTTAACGACCGATGTGAATGCCGAGATGAACCATCGGCATCCCTAAGGCGTGCTGCACCGTGACCTTTGACCCTGCTGCTTTTTTTATGGCGGTCATTACCCCAGAACATTAGGGGACTAAAACTACCTTTAAATGTTGATAAGTTTATATATTGTATAATATGTAAGCATACTCTGTGGATAGGCCCTAATTTAATAAAAAAAAAAAAACTGTAAGTTTGGTATTGCATATGTATATAACGTATTGTAGATTGGATAGATATTAAATTTACCCCTGTTTTACTTTTTGTGTGTTTAAACCCTATGGACACATGTTACAGCACGCAACTCCGACCAAAAACAGTTGACTTTTTGAATGGACGCTGTTATCGATTGTACACTCTGTATACTTACAATGTATAGGTCTCTAAGGGTCGTGTTTACTCTGCCTGATTTTTACAGATTATGTATTCAACACGTGTAAATCCCCCAGCGTGATTGCTTCAGAACTCACTTATTGTACATATACAGTATCAAAAGGTGTGAACTAAGAACCGGTCATGCATGGTACCTATATACTATAGAGTTGTTGTTTACTTTTTTCTCATTTATTCGTTTGTCATTATTTGTGCGTTCATTTTTTTCCCAGTACGTATCTATGTTGGCAGCCTGTAAGTAATAAAACCCCTTTAACTGTTCTTAATGTTATATGGTGATCACTTAATCATTGAACTTAGACCTTAAAATTTGTATAAATCAACAACTGCAACTTATTTAATTATCATAATTGATAAAGGAATCAATCACTATATGTGTTTCAAAAAAAATAACATCATTAACATTAACATCATTAACGTAACAAACAACACAATTTAAAGTCGGCACCATACCGTCTCAAACAGTACCGTATATATAATACGACAAAATTACATGGCGTTACGGAACGAAAGTGTACCGGTACCCACAATTTAACGCATAGAATTTTAGTCCGCAAATTCTTGATCAAAGCCATTACAAAAACCTACAGTGAGAGTTTCTGCTTTTGAATTTTTTTTTCTTTTGCTACAATCGCAAATACATTCTTAATTGCCGTTTTAGCAAGACCTTTAAAAGTTCTCTATTTCACATATTAAATTACATATTTGTTGTAAATCCATTCTTTCAAGAAACCATAATTTTCTTAAAGAAAAGTGACAACCGTTCTCCTCGGCTACTGTTAAGAATTTATCATTAAACACAAGTACTTCTTATCAAAACAAATGACATGATTTAAGTTTCCTCGCGTCTTTGTTTTCTTTTCTTTTTCCCTCTGATAAGTTTCGAATTCTTACATAGACTATAGGTAGCTTATACCTTCTGTTAGAAATTCATTAATCTTGACAGAAGTATTGATACGTGTTAAAAAAGAATCGGTTTTTCTTGTCTTGTCACCCAAAGCAGAGCACAAAGCATAAAACACAGATAGAACTGTTTTAAAGTTGCTAAAGCTCATGTATACCCCTTTCCCGTTCTCTTTGGACAGGAGAACTGCACATTTTCGTTAGCTTCTTCTTCTTTTTAGCTTTGATAAAGTTCACTATAGTTTTAGGTTATAGTTGCATTTTTATGTGACTATGGCCTTGAGACAGTCCAACCTATTTCCTTATATATCGACATTTCTGGTTGTATGAAAAGCATTTAGCTTACCACTAAAGGTATATGCAGTTGTAAGAAAAAGCAAACTCTCCATATAGATATCTGTGGAGTCAGTCTCTGAATGAATCATATACACCTGAGGAGAAAATGAGCAGAAAGTGTAAAACAAAACAAAAAACTAAAATGTTTCGAGCATTTCTATCAAGGTGACAAAAATGTTCAAATAGAACTTTTCCTTCATTGCCTATGCCTCATTTAAATGAAAAGTCAATATTATATGGCGTTTATTGTTAAATATGTTTAACTCAGAAATTTCTACCGTCCGGCGTATTCTATAGCGTTACAAAATTTAAGTCTGTGACCTCTTTGAAGGAAGACTACATATATAAAGCACGGTAAGAAAGACCGACATATTCAAGTATTTTTCAAGGATTTTTTTATGCCTATGTGCACGTTTACACGATTTCATCTTAAAATGGTAAAGTACGAAAATGACCCACGATGTTGAACACTGGAACTCCAAATAAAAAAAAAAAAGAAAGTCATTTTTGTTAATTGTTTTTGATGGAACTTAAGCAAGAAACCAAAATAAAAATGATCACATTTGTGGCCATAGCATCGAAACGTCACGGTAATTCCAAAGCATGTGCAGTACCGTGTTGTCCTGGATAATTAACGCGACCGTATGTTCTTACATTAAAAGTTGGGATTAACATTCAGGAGTAATGTGACCAACATTTAAACTTTAGTTAAAAAAATATAATTCGAATTGACTTTAATTGTTTAGATAAATTTTCTAGCTTTACTATCACCCACCAGGATAAACATTGTGATGTTTGGACTTTAATATTTGATATGAACATTTTCGATTTTGTTTTGATTTTTTTTTTTTTTGATATGTAGTAGATCCTAACAAGAAACGATTAAATTTGCACAGACCAGGTCATTGACTGTATGAAATGGTCTTAGCCTGTGACTACAAAGTACATGAAATTATTTCTATTATTCGGAAAAAATGAATGACGTATTGAATGTCAACATGTTCCACTTGCTGTTTTCCCCCGAACTGACAGTATTAATGTTGGTAATATCTAAGATTTATCAAGTTTTACATATCCTGCTGCGAGAGGCACTTGGCACCGACTTGAGGAAACCACATCACGAGTATAGGGGGGTTACGTGTGAAGGGTCACGTGACAATATGCCTGTACCGGAAAAATGAAACCTGTGAACTTAATGTGTAAGTAAGTGACCCAAGCAATCAGAGTTGCGATGTCTGACGGCAAAGTTTGTGGCATTTTAGATGGTGCGTGGGTAAAACATATAGCATTGGGAGACCGTATAGCAACTACATATGGGGAAAAGCTGGCTGATTGTTTAAATTGCAAAGGAGTTTATCTCTTATGGCGTGTCACCGTATAGGCCATATAGAATGAAGAAAGTTAGTGTTTCATGTTGCAGGGGACATTCATACCTTAAAGGGCGGGAAACCAGTCGTTCAGTAGCAACTTTTTTGTGTCACGAAAGAACCTCATCACAGTGTGACAGTTTGTGACAAATTCGAGTTACCGGATAATATTATCAGATGAAAATTGACAAAATGAGCCGTTTTGCTGTGTCCCAGGCGATTGCCAACACATACGGTACCAGTTCTGTGAAACAAATAAAAATAAAAAAATAAAAATATTAGGAAAATATTTTGTTCTTATTTGAATAAGACGATTAATGACAAGACAATCAAATGCCAAGCTGTAATTTTCGTGATGAAAGGAAAGAGAAAAACCAACAGTCCGGACAACCTCCTATTTCCTCTTTAAACTGTGGGTCGGTAGTTGTGAGATAACCTTCAGTTACTTTTGTTCTGTACAGTTTCTCCCAAAAATGAGATCTACACATCCATCTTCCAAAAATATAAAATAAATAAAAAAAAATAAGATAAATATGAAAGCTGCTGCTGTAAATTGGATGAAAATTGAAAAAAATTGGATAATTGACAGATAGGATATGGTAATTCAGTTGTCATTTTGAAATAATTTCTTTGTGTCGGACGCATGCATGGTTTTGAATAGTTTTGAACAAATTTCCAGGCAAAACGTTCGTCACTATTTTCTCACAACTACATCCTTCGTAATGACTTAATGAGATGGACATGTATATCATTCTGTTCACCTACAAAAGTCATTTAAAAATGACTTGAATATGCAAGCTCGTTGGTAGTTACTTAGGGGGCTTTTGTTGTACGATAATACTTTAAAGACACATGACATTAATGCGTCATTATTTTTAATATTTTTTTATGAAAACTAAGAGGAATGAAAAATTATAATAACAAGGGAGAGTGTTAAAGATAAAAAGATAGATATTTTTTCAGAAAAGAAAAACTTTCTTTTCGTTTTTCACCAAGGACGGTCATAAGTGATTCCACTGGGGTACTTACCGTATGTTTGATACAAATAAAGAAAAACTGTTTAATCTGACGAGTGAATGAATTTAAGTTTACTTGAATATGTTGCATCCCATTGAATAGAGTAACATTAAACATTAAAGAATAAATCTCCTCATATTACCCGCCATTCAGCATTCCTAACTTCCCCTCCTAATTACATAGCGGTGACATAAAGTGGAGGCTGCTTTTGTCAATAAAGATCATAGATTGATGGAGTTACTTTCATCTTTTAGGCAAGTAAACTTATCGAGAGTGGAGCAACCCCCCCCCCCCCCAAAAAAAAAAAGAAGAACAGAAGTGGAGAAAACAGAGAAAGAATAAATGAATCTTTAAGACCATATCAAGCCAATAAAAGCTTGATTCAACTTTTTATTTTAAATAACCGCAGACAATTATTTCTACTGCGGTAATTCGCGGAATGCTTTATTCCCAAAACGAAACATCGAAAGAAATTTCGACGATCTTAAATAATAAACGGTAAACTCAAAAAATGAGAATTTAAAGGAGAAAAAAAACAACAAAGATATATAATTTTACAGTTCAAACTATGGTATGTTTTCTTCTAGCAGGAATACCGTACTGCAATCTAATGCGCATGCGTATTGTACAGTCACGTGAATCGTGCTATAGTATGTAAGCGTCACCCCTGAAGCCCATACGGCCCGTAGGCACGTACACACGGACTATATAGTCTTACATGAACACGGTCAGTCGTGTTTTGAGTAGTTCTAAAGTGTAGTTTACTACAAATTACTGGTACCCCCCCTTACCTTCGTCCCAACCCTCTTCCCAATGAACATGTGGTGGGTTTCCTATACATGTGGTTGCATTTTACCATTTTTTTCCTGACGTCACCATACAAAAGGTGCTTTTGTTTGTAAGGATTAAACATGTTTGATCGTCTCGTGTATTGCATTCCAGAATCTGAGAATATTTAGGAGGTTACAAATCGTAGGGGTAGAAACCTGGGGGGGAGGTTGATGGGGAAAAGCCCCCCCCCAGTTCCACGAATGGGACACCCCCTAAAACTTCGTCCAAATCTGACTGTTTATAACGCCACCAGGAATCCCCAACAGGACCCTATACCGCCAAATTCTTTCCCTTTTGTGATCGGTTGAAGTTTGCTGGCGAATAAATTTGCTGCTCATCCAATGTTCGCTCCCAAACCCCTTCTCATTCTAAATAGTGTTGCTACTCCACTGTTACAAATGTTCGGCAGTATTCAACATTTAGGTAATTCAAACAATTAATAGCCCATAGAAAACTTAAAAGACCACACAATATTTTGACACCGTTAGATTCACGTCAAGTGAAATATGTCAGCACTCTGTCTTAGACCTCATGTCCAATTTGTTTTTCAATTGTTCTTTCTATCTGCAGAGGGTAGTGTAGGAGGTGCTAATGCGGTAGGTATGTCAAATACAAGTACAGCCGTCATTCTTGTTTAGTGCAACTAACGTAGCTAACTTCCCTCCCTCTCCATCCCATCAAATCAATGCAATATACCAATATAACCACCTTATCCTTACATCCCATATGAAAGCAACGACAACTATAAATTTGTTCCACGAAATAAATTAAAGTCCTCACCATTAATCTGTTTAATTAAGGTCGTCAAATGAATCAAGAAATTGTTTTTGTTAGGATTACAAACCAAGTGTCCCCCATGCATGAATCTTGACCACAAATGACCATCTTTTTTGTTGTTTGTTATTCCTGTTATAAGCTTTAAGGTGATGGCTGTTTTAATCACACTTTAATTAACACCCCATCATCCGGGCCTTTCAAAATACGCCGTCCGTGCGTTTAATTACCTCATTATCGCTGGTGGAGTAGCCTAGCCTTATATACCTGAAGAAATTGGGGGTCATAATTTTGATTTTTGTATCTCTTTCTATAAACATTGTCTAATTGTCATTTAATTCATCCGGATATCCCTGAATACTTTTCTATTGCTTCTGACGAGGCCATAAAATCTTTTTAATTTCCTTGGGTTTTCCTCCCTTTTTTTGATCATTGTTGTCCCCTTTTTTACAACCCCGTGTAAAAGTTAAACCTTCCTGCATCTGTCCTATGTGTACACAAATCCTTTCTCCGGATACTCGCTTGAACCACAATCACTTCTCCATCAAAATTTATGGACTCAAATTTTACGCCACATAGGTTTCCTAATTTCTCAATTAAGTCTTTCAAATTACCTCCTCGGCTTTTTTAAAAGGCCTCGTGAACGGTGTCTACCGTACTGCAGTACCTTCCTTCATCTTTTTTGTTTTTCCTTTTTTTTTATATTGGTTACCATTTTTTTTTTAACCGGTTGTGTGTCGGAAGATACCAAATCATTTAGCGATCTTCTTCTCCATGTATCGATGTAAACACAGCCAGCGGGCGACTTTGTTATTAAAAGCATTTGTAGAGGTGTTATAACGATGTGAATCGGCGCACCTTTTGACAAGATAGGAGGAAGAGAAGAGAGAGAGAGGCAGAGAGTTAGAGAGAGAGAGAGAGAGACGATAAGTAGGGATCACCGTCATTGGTTGATTTGGTTAACATTTCAAACCATTGAGCTTCATGACAGGTGAATCGAACCGAATTCAATGAAGATTTGCCAGCGTCAAAAAATCGAATAGTGGATTTAAGGGAACAATGGAAGCAATCAACTTTTAATTAATTATAGACATACGCATCATGGAACGAAATCATTCGTACAGACAAGGAGCCTGTTTATTATCTTTTCCTTTCTTGTCCTTTACTTAACAATTTTTTTTTATTTCCACTTTCAGGGTTTCTTTTCTTTTATTATCGTTGTTTGTTAATTTTCTTTTCTTTTGTATTTGTTTGCAGATCACGAGCGGAACGGGTCGTCTTCGTTACCGAGCAGTCCTTTGGAGGTACTCCACGGTAATGGGTCAGAGCCAGAGGAGGGCAAACAGGACGACGAACAATCAAAAAGGGACGTTCAAAGGGACAGACATGATATGTCACGTGATAACGACAATGGCCACAACCATTTAAAGAGCGGGGGTGATTACGATCCGATTAACGAAACTATTGACTTACAGGGAAAGAGAAAGAGGGGCGAGGAGGAAGATGGGGAAGAGGATGACTTTAGCGAGACTAAAGCTGCTAAACCCCGGAGGGCGAGGACGGCTTTTACTTACGAACAACTTGTAGCTTTAGAAAATAAATTTAAGACCACCAGGTACCTGTCGGTCTGCGAACGACTAAACTTGGCGCTTTCATTAAGTTTAACGGAGACTCAGGTCAAAATCTGGTTCCAGAACCGACGCACGAAATGGAAGAAACAAAACCCCGGCATGGACCCAAACGCCCCTACGACGGCATCTCCTTCCCCGGGGCATCACTCTCCGCCCCTGATGAGCATGACACCGTTCGCGTACAGTCCCGGAGTGGTGTACGCAGGCGCCCACCATCACCATCACCACCCTTTCACGGGCTACACCACACCTCTCACTGGCTTGTCTCATCCGAGCCTACCTTACACTATAGTTGGCTCAACTACACCACTTCCTCCCTCCCACGTCCATTGCCATTTACGCCATCTCGGGCATGTGTAATCACGTGACTAAATCAGCAGTCTTCCAGGCGATCAAGGTGGTCACGTGTGGCTGTGGATATATTGAAAATACATAGTGGATTTCATGTGCCAGTGGAGACCATCAAATTTGAAAACTTGTCAAATATCTACTCAAAGTAGCGTCATTATGAATATTCATATATTTCTATTATATTTCATGTCAATGGTAGACTGTCAACTCTCTTTCCCCGGGAGAGCCACTGAAAGTGTCTCTGTTGAGAGATTGCCCTTAGATTCTAATTTGATTTTTACCTTACAGAAAATGCTATGACATGGTCACAAATTTGTAAGAAAATTTCGGGCTGTGTGCTTTCATTGATCTACAAGATGTATTTGTTAGGCATACCTTACAATCTTGTGAAGGATACAGTTTTTTTAATGTAAATTCTTCATTTTTTTTTTTTTGGAAGTGTAAAATAGGGCAATTTATGCCAAAGAGTATATTTACATGTAAAACATCTGTCAAAACCTCAAACCATCTTATACTTAGACTTGTTAGACTACATGGGGGCCTGAAGTCGAAAAAAAGCTTTGAAAACTATAGACTTTTGTGATCCACGTCAAGGGGAGGACATAACCTTATCATAATCACAATCATAATTTTATGTTCATAATTTTATGTATTGACGAAACTCGACCATGTCGAAGTTTGCCACATGTTAGACATAAATGAGGAAATTAACGAATTTTGAACTGAAAGGATAGCGTGTTCTGAGCCATCAAATTCATTGTCGTTTCCGGTTTGCACATTTTTCAGGCAATCATGGATCTGCACATAATCATATAGACTGTAGTACTCCCTGATGTCTGCGTTGCTTTGTCAAAAATGAAAGAAGATGTTCTGATAAAAGATAAAATCTGTTGGCCATGTCACAGAGATTGCTGACAACATTAGATCCAGTCCAACAAAGATACACGCAATTGGTTAAAATATCTTTGCGATGGTGCTTTTCGACTCATAAGAAAGGGATGTGCTGTAAACAAACCATTTGCTGGAATACTGCAATAAGTGATTCTTCTGAAACACCGTTTTTAATTCAAATTTCAACGACAGACACATCGCTTTTTTTTTTCTTGACGTAAAAGTTATAAAAAATTACAAGGAGAATCAGAAGTGTTTTTACCATAAGCAATCATCCTTCATATGCTCATTAGTAAGAAAAGTACTATCGCCTACTGGAAATTACCTAGCCACTATATGGATAAGCTCAGAATTGAGGAGAAACGTGCAAGAAAACATGCCAAAATTCTCCAGATGTCCAATGTGTTTCAGTTACCTTAGACAACAAAGAAAATATTACGAGTGTTCAAATTTCAGACCTATTTCAAACGGTTTGCACACGATTCGATATTAGGGGGCCCGAGTTTCTATGGGATTGTTGTTTTGATAGCGGGTTCCTACTCATTTGCCATTTATTATTATATTAAGCGGTATCGTTGAGCACACAAAGGGAGAAAATCTATTAAGTCATGTCGAGGTGCTTTTGTTAGTACTTTAAGTCAATTCGTTTTGTTCTTTTCAAGGCCATTTAGCTTTCCGGTTGGTAAGAACCTTTTTTTGTTCACTTTTTTCTCTTTTACAATTTGCTCAAGTTCAGTCAAAGAACGTTTAACGATGCTGAATTACTTGTTATAGGCTATTACAGTCTGTTTACAACGATTTTCGTGTACTTTAAAGAGCTTGGTAATGACTGACCCATTGAGATGAAATTTGTTTAAAATGGTACCAACTGTAAAATCGCTGTGGCGTGGTACCGTCACCGGCTCCTGGTTTTAATCGTTGCGTCAGTGACTGAGGGTAAAGATCATGGAGGGGGGGGGGAGGGTATGGAGGCTTGAAGATGGCTATTCTTAACTTTTCTTTTGAATTTGTGAGTGCGTGATCCCTTTAACTGAGGATAGGTAGTTCTGTAAAACGACCATGTAAAAACATTTGTTATTGTGTCGATATATTGACTTCCTTCAAAATGAATGCCGCAGTAAAACATACTTCCTACCAAAGGTTATGGATGTGTCCTGAATTCTGGTTCAAAAATGTTTCTCATTAATCGACAAATAACACAATTTTAAAACTTGAGGTATTCTTCATGAGAATGGGCGACATCAGTATCGACATTTTGTCAACTGGCTAAAGTTGTCTTTTTAAATATGATTCTTCTCAAAATTTCTTGGCAGGATATGCTTGTTTATGAGTATGACTGCATAAACAAGTAATGTTTCTCGTTAGTGTAACTTAAATATCTAGGGGTTGGACAAATGCATTATTTTGGAGAGTGAAAAATGTACCGCATTTTGGAAAAAAAAAACACAAAACAGTAATAACAAAATTGTAATTGCATAAAGCGCATTCAGTCACAAAACTACCACAGTGAATGAACCCTTCATTTGCTTTAGGTAACAGTATACTGTCATGCACATTTCAAATTCTGGTAAAATCGTTAAATAATACACTTTCGGATTTATTCCTCGGATATTTTCACACTCAAATAAGTATTGTTCCTCCTAACAGACCGTCAGGCTACTCACTGCATGCTGTCATTGGTGTCACTGGAATTCGTTGAAGAAAGGTTATTTTTCGTACAGTTAACTAAATGGATAAGTCCCATCAACTCACAGTGATAGGTTGTTAAAATGTTGAGCAAATTGTTCCTGAAAAAAAATGACATGTTTGATAGATTTTAAAAGAAAACGCTATAGACTTCAAAACAATGCCAATTGTTCTCCCCCACCCCGTCCCCGAGTATCTATAAAACACAAAGGCCGCAATAATGCTTCACTTCTGTAATTTACTTACAGTATACCGGTATCAACGGAAGATGGAATGATCAAGCGGGAGCGGGTGAAGTGGGGCGAGGTGAGTCGGTGGGTCTGTGAGTGGGTGGGTCGGTGGGTGAGGGAAGCATCGAAGGGTTACATCCCGAATGGAAGATTGTCGTTGGACGGGTTCTCATATTTGAATTTTCGTTAGTAGACGAAATGTGAGTGTATTTGAAATATAATGTATTCCTTCCTTTAGATGTTGTTGTACAAAAAAAAATGTAATATCACAGACGTTATTAAATAACACAATTAATGAAAAAAAAAGATAAAAATAAAACTCCAAGAATGAAACAATGAATTTTCAATTGCGTTGTACTTGTTTTTTTATGATTGATTCTTCTCATTTATTTTTACGTTGATATTCCCATCACCCCCATTGAGACCACTAATATTTCCGGAACGTAAAGTATCGTTTTTTATAATTGGTTTACATGTCCGTATGTGCTCACGAGATATAGGTTTAACGAACTTACGTCAAACAAACATTTCAAACAAACGTGATTCATTTTTTTTTTTTTACATTCACACAATGAACTGTAAAACATACTGTTTTCAGAAGAACAGAGGTTTAAAAATAAAGTGCACAAAAGTAAGAAAAAAAATTATTTAGAAAGTGTGATCCTTACAATTGATATGAAGACATCAAAAGATCATTAAGTCAAATTTTCATAAGAGCTGTTACAGTTAATAGGCTGAATAAGATATAACTGAGTTGATGCATACAGGTGGGTGGATTAATGGAGCTCGGACGTGGTGCGTGGTGGAAGTTTCTAGTTAAAGTTCAACGTATTAATACCTATCTCTGGTAATTGTATAACCCACTTTAATATCCTTATAAAGAAACACATATGTGTGACGTGATTTCAAATATGTCATTTTCATAAAGACAAAACTTTTCATGCTCATTGACTATACACATGCTTTACAGCAATTCCCCCATCACCAGCAGGTATTAAACTATACGTGGAAAAGTACGTGGGGGGGGGGGGGAAGTTTTCATGTTCAAATTCTGTACGACCTTTAAGTCTAATCCTTCGAAGACGTCTTCTGTGACGTCATACTTCTGCATGACGTTTCACAAAAGTTGTGAGGCGCTAGTCACATTGTTCAAATGTCTGAAGCGTGAAATTTCGGTTGTCCTTCAAAACATATCGCTTTAGGCCCATATACTATTAATGACGGTGTTGTAGTAATGTCTGTCTTCAATGGAAATGGAAACCAGGTGAGCAACGTCTCCAATAAAGGCACCTCTAGTTTGAAAATGTCAAGAAAATGTCAAAATGTCATGATTCTTTTCTTTTTTTTGGTTTATATTTGCAAAGAATAAAGATGTAGTTCAAGTATTGTGTTGTTATGAATGACGTCACTGTCATGTTATGGTTGTACGTCTTTTTTTTTTTCTCTCAGGAAACAGACACATTTGCAGCACATATTACTTTCACTTTACCTCGTTTAATTTAGTCGTTTAACAGGCCACCACAGATCTACCGTTAGCCAACCTTCTAGAGGATGAATCTTATAACTTGTTCCAGTCGTTGACTTCGTTCCTACGATGACTTCATTTACGAGATAGACATTTTTCTCATGACCGTATATTCATATAATTAATATACAATTGACTTATGCTAACGTATCCAGGATATATATCGTGTTACACTGGCGGCATGTACAGAGGTATGGGAGAGTGGAATGTACATGGTCTATCATACGTTATTGAATTCATGTCCTCTCTACATGGTATTAAAAACGTTCGCCAAAGAAACGTTACCACATCCCGAGTTCAACATTCTTTTTTCATTAACCCTTTCTGTACCCAATTTCACTTTGATATTACAACACTTGGGGCATTTTGTTTCTCAAATTGTTTCAAATTGTCCCCCATCGTCCCCAAATATACACTTAACTTTTCTACTTCGATGTTAAAGGTACAAAATACGTCTCCTTATGTCAAGAACGTATCTGAAAAGTTGCTCCCAAAGTTGATTTAAGAGCTGGAATTTCTGAGACAGAAAGAACACCATCAACGTCTCTTCACGATACAACAATAGATGAAACGTTTGAAATAAAACTGTCTGAAATGTCACAATTTATGGTACAAAAGCAAGTTACTAGGTTAGCCGTTCACGCCAACAATTTTTTCCCTTTTCGCGCTCCATAAAGTGTGTGTCTGAACCAACAGCGGGTACCTGCGCCGCCATGACTCACTAAATCAAGTTTTACAACCCCCCTAGTAACTTACGGTATAACTTTTGAAATTTAAATGGGCATACAAGGTATGAATTTCTGAACTTTGTCGTACAAATATCTCTCTTTTTGTTTCGACACAGATGCCACCGCTCAGTATCAACAAATAAATACTAATCTATGTCTGCTATACTCTTTTAGTTCTGGAAGAAATAAAAGTTTTATTTTGGCATGACCAAAAAAATTATATACTGCTTTCATTCTGAACAGCTTCAGTTTTTTTTCTCATTTAAATTGCACCTCGCACAGATTTTCATTACGTTTAAGAAAATATTTCTACATCCAGTACAAGATGGTTTCCTCCTGAGGATTCTGTTAATGGCTTTCCGCAGACTGAGGTGAGAATATTATGGAATTGTTTGTATAACTTTTTTTCCCCTAATCAACAGTCCGTTGAGGAAGTCTTGAACGGCGCTGTCAAGGGGTTTGAGATTAAGCTAACACTTCGAATTAATACATCTCACTGGCGATGAATCTTATCGGGATTCGAGACTTTAAAGAAAAAGGGTATCTCGAAGAGGGGGCTCTTATGATTGGTTTCTAAAAGTCGTTTAATCGACCATGCCGAGTCGTTTCGCACTTTTGTAAAAGTTAAAACACGTTCTTTCAATTTATTTAGCAAAGATTTAACGATCGGCCATGGGTATAATTGCGTAAATACCCCTCTCATGCTTTGGTTTAAGCAGTTAATGCACCAAACATGTCTCGCTTTTGTGCTGTTTGTTCACGATAATGAAATATTCCTCACCGAGAAACTTCTTCTCTCTAATTCATTTTGTCCTTTTTTTCAATTTTTGTCGTCATAAATTGTATCCTGTGGTAAGCGTTTGCCGCAAGAGCTTCGGGTACCATTACGGCACGAAACGAGGCGTATATATATATATATATATGCCCGCATGCATCAGGTATTACAGACAGCGTATACCTGAATCGAAGTGGTTTGATTTCACCCGATATGAGTAAAATGAGACAATAAATGACTTAACTATAACAACAATAACTTAAACTATAATATTGATACACATATGTCAGCTTTTACTTCTTCTTCTTTTTCTTGACGATATTACTTGTTGAATTAAATGGTACCAACTCTGACATATTATTTTATACATAATTTTAGGAAAGGACCCAACTTCAGCGTTTATCCGTTGAGCTGTAGAAAATAACTCTCTTTGTTCCATTCCTGCTTCCCCTTGTTTCTTTTTTCTACCGTCCTTTTATTGTTTCTATATTACGTAACCATGCGGCCGGCATCCAGGCACAATAACTGGACGATCTGCCCCCCCCCCCACCTCCTTCATATATATATACATCACCTCTCATTATAACTGTCCATACGACTGCCTGGCTGTGATTAAAACCTAATTCAAAGGAGATAATTGCTTATAACTTAACATTCAATTACCAAAGAGTTGATTACGCAAACTTCTGGAGGATTAAATCATTCCCCTATATACCGTCGATCGACCATCTTCGGCCAGGCAAGCTGTTCAATTTCCTGTCGTGAACAACAATTTAACTTGTCCACGCAAATATCATGAGATCATAACGAACTTTAATACATGTATATATACCTGTTTGTCTATGGACTACATCTCCTCTTTTGTTTTCTATGGATTGGCCATAATTAAACGAGATAACTTCTCGGTTAACAGCAGGAAATAATTAAAATCACATTCACGAGTGTAAGCCAATTAGGCCATCCAATTGAGCAACCTTCTAAAATGCGTTCTCAGCCACGTTTTAGTAATTATGTCCTATTATGAGTTTTCTGTACAGCGTTACCGTGTGCCGTCCTCTAGGCGTCGAGATGGATTAGTTCAATGGAGATTTGACAGTTTCTTGGTTAGGCTGTATAGCCTAATCACTTTGAAGATTACGGAAGTATAAGTTATCTGAACGTTAATTTTGTTGTTACTATCAAAGGTGCGACACCGTCGTTGATGCTTAAAAAAAAATCATGTGAAGAACTGAAAGACACGCACATGCACACATACGTAGACTTATTCGAGTACAATATCCTTACAACATCCTTATTCGGTTTATGTTGGTTTATTATGCAGCCATTTTTGCTCTGTATTACATGCAATGAATATGACGTGCTTCAGAAAACTGAACCGTCAGGTACCTAAATTCAAACGGAAAATCTCACAATACAGACGATTATTTTAGAATTCCCCAACTCGCCGGTGCAAATTAACTCTGACTGTATGAAACAGAAAACAACTTATTCTCAACTATCCACTTGTCAAGTTTGATTTCACGACGGTGTACTTTTTACAATGACCAGATACACGCAAAACAGACCATGCACACCATCTTACGTAGGCCTATAGTATGTATTTTCTTGGAACATGTAATAAATGGATAATATAGATACTATTTCTTTGATGTGCAGTGAGGACATCCTAAAGAAGTCAGAACCGCATCTGACGAAAGTTTGACCTTTCTTTCGAGTCATTCTCTTTTACATATTCTAACAAATCTCAATAACACAACCCCCACAAACCCCCTTCCACAAAAAATTTCTTATACCTTGTTTTAACTGGTGCGAAACATGATATGCTTCTTTGTGAGAGAATGTCCCAGCTGGTTGTGTACATCGATCTGCAGAAAATATTTCAAGTTCTGCAAATTACCTGGCACAGTTCTCTGACAGTGTGTGAACTTCTTTGTTTAAACACGGTGTGGTAACGTGACCTCTTGTCCACATGCACAGTGTAGTTTACAGAGAGATTGTGTATGGAGCTAACAGAACGATAAGTGTTCATCCATTGTTTGATACGGGGCATCTCAGACCATTGGTGTTATGGCATTGCGTGTTGCCATTTTGTTTGTTTGAGGTTATCACGTGATTATAAGGTCAATACATCTGAATTTTAAGGAAAAGCCACCCTGCCAAACGGAGCGTATTATTAGAGTAAGAATACAGTATTATGTTTGTTTCGTAATATACCTCCACCTCATGCATATTCATGATAAAAGCAACCCCAGTTTTCCAGTAAATGCCCCCCGGGGGGGGGCTTGTCTTGGAGCAAGAGCCACTCATCTAGTTCAATGCATCAATCTGAGAGACAGGAACAATTCATAAAATCAGGAAGATATAGAAAATGTGTAATAACTATTCACAAAGAATTAGCAAAGTAGATTACTAATGAAATTTTTGTTTTGGCCCTTTCGTTTCCTTTTAGCCGTTTTTGTTTGGTCTCTTGCTACCTTGCTACACTAAAACAATGTATTTTTGATTGAATATCACCTTATCTCCTAGTCTTTCATAATTTCGTTCCCCCCCCCCCCTTTTTGACACTGTCATAGATAGGTTGGATGTGTTTATTTTAAATATTTGATGTACCCCAATACAGTTCAGTTCAGTATGACTTTATTCCAATCTCTTACTTATAATATAAGACATAACAATATTCTGAGAGTGGAAAAAGTAACTAAAATACAGTATATAAGGATCATCATGCTTAGACACTTCATAAAATAATTACTTTACTTAACAAAAAAAAGGTAAGAGACTGAGGAGTGGTAACTGAAAGCTCCTAGGAGCTTGTGGGTGTTGACACCCCTTAAAGACAGACAGAAAATACAAGACAACAAAAGAAAAGCACACACACACACAAAAAAAACAAGAATAGAGAACAGAAATGCAAAAAAGACGGTAGTTCAAAGGTAATTTGCAATGAAATGAACTTTAAGCTGCTTTTTAAATGCATATTGTGTTTTACAGTTTGTAACTTCCAAGGGGAGAGAATTCCAGAGTTTTGCACCTACAAATCGAAGACCAAATTGAGATGACCTAAGCCTACAAAGAGGAGTGATAAACTGATTTGAAGCACGACTAGGATAAGGGTAATTACCTATATTGATTGGGCATTTCTTGTTCAGTTTTCATAAGTTCTCTTTATTTTTATTATCATGAACTCTTCTTCAAATTGCGACAGAACAATCACGCACCCCCTCCCCCCACAAATAAAGAGAGTGATTTTCCTTCGGTGTAGAGCGTAATAACTTTTAACACCAGCAGCGTAAACTGTTATTGAAATAAAACCATCGTCTATTAAAATTGACCCTTTTGACGTCCCATGAACTTGCGTTTTAAAAGCACTATTGGCGAATGCCTTAATTAACAATACAATTTCCGGGTCCTCCCCTCCTGACGGTTTGTTGATTACGAAGGCTCGAAAATTAAAGCGCCTTGGGTTTCCTTCACTGCTCCATATCTTCTTAGGTTTCCGCCACCATGCTTCGCGCGCGTAAAAAGCCTTCGCAACAAGTTCTGCCATGTTTCACTGCAGACGGCACCGATCGCTGATTATCACCTTTCGTGTTCTTACCGTCGAAAGAGATTGACCTCCTCGTCAGGGGTCATACGATACGCAGCTCTCCTGAGACCCCCAAACGTTGTTTATGGTTGCTTAATCATCATTGATACGCCGTATTTAAAACGCTTAATGATCCCAGGGCAGGGGTCCACTTACTTTTCTAGTACACGGCGCCCCGTCACATAGGGGGTTACAAATTGCAATTTGCCTGTAGATGTGACAGCTGGCCCACCACTACAGACTAGGTACCTTCTAGGTTTGCATGGTGAAGATAAGTGAAAGGGGGAAAAAGAAGACGCAAACTCCAAACCTGTGTGTGGTTACAAAAGGGCTTCCTACCGAGAGAGCAAGTGTTTTCAAATTTGATATGAAAAATTACTGAAATAGTTGTGTGAAGATGGGATGGAAGAAAAGTGGTAACAATTGCTATCTAAATTAATATCACGCTGGTCGGACCACCTTAGGGCATGGCACGGCTCGGATTACGATTAGACTTGACGTTTCCGTCGTTTGCTTTGTTGAAAGGTAAAACGGTCTACGGGAGTGAAAAAAAAATCCCTCGTGGAAATGATAATAATCTGTTTATGAAAGAAAAGGAATGTTCAATAGCAAAAAAAATTTCGAAGATCTAGAGTTAAAAGAACTCGACCTTTAATTTCTGACCCTGCTTCATTTTTTGGCCAAAAGGTGTTGTGACGTCACATAAGGGCGTACGAATAAATTTGCAAAATACAGAAAATAGTCTAAACTTTGAAAGTGACTCTAGTAGTGTAAGATGTACACTTTGTTAAGAGCGCTCTACCATCCGCATGGCTCCGAGTCCAAAGCTCCTATCCACAGCACATTATTAAGTGTTAAACACAAAATGTGATCTTAGTAAAGTTTGAAGGCGTGGATTTCATTGTTTCGGGGATTTCTCTTTTTTTTTTTTAACATGCCCTGTATAGAACAGCAAACTTCTAGAGACTAAAGACGCCCGTCAAAAATATGTTCCGCGGAATTCAACAGTTACAATCCTTCGGACTACTTCTCCGCATGCACGCAGCGCCCTCCAGCAGGGGGATTTATTGTTGCAATTTCCTCTTTCACGGCACCCTTTTACACCCCCTCAAATTCATTTCGCCAAGATGAAACTTATCTTCTTCCATTTAACGGTCTCCTGCGATGAAGTTTTACCTCAAGAGGATCTTGTAAAAACCACGGTCAAAGACGGTTGGAAATGTTAGTTAACGTTGTTTTCTATTTCTCGGACCTCAGCCGCTCTGTCCGTTCAGCAGCTCTGCAGAATGGAAAGAAACTTATGTTGACAAAATTATTTAAAGCATCATCAAGTATTTGTATGAAAAAAAACAGAATATTGACCCATAAATTTCCTCCTCTGCAGGCAATTGATTTTTTGCTGTTCAAGTAACACTGTTGAACCCAAATGCCCTGATACCATTTTGCGATCCAAACGCTACACGCCTTGTAACGAGAAGATTTTATAAACATCGGCAAGATGGACAAAAAACCCGTTTGCTGTTATATTAGCAGTGCTTCAATAGAGATAACAGTAAATCTTACACGTGTGAAAATTTTCATTTAACATAGTACGTCTATTGTGCACCTACGCATTAACGAGAAAGTTTCACCGGGGAGGTTTGTTCTCCCCGTAAAAGGTGAGAAGAAGAAACAGGACGATGGGAGAAAGTAAAGGTGAGATACCACTGTACAGTACTGGAAAAGAGACCGCAAACACTGTGCAACATCCTTCCATATAAGGACCATGCCTGTACGCCGTTGCTAATCTATATTTCGTGACATCATTAATGATCATTCGGTAACTCCAAAGGCTAGTTTGTGTGAATGAAATCATGAACAGTCAATCATCAGTTAAGTCTATTTTCTGTATTATCTACAGTGTTACTATCATCAATGTCAGAAATGAGAAATTTAACAAGTCTTGATTCATTTGCGGGAACACACCGATGAATAACACGGCATGATGCGTTAAGCGCGACACAAAAGCCAATTAGAATTCCACGGTTTTGTCTAACCATTTAACTATAAGTTCCTACAAGATGATTCTCAATAACAAGTGGAACAAGTTTGATTTCGCTCTAAAAAAAACAAGGGGTCGAACGTCTTAATGAACCGAAATATTTCACCTGAACAAATTAGGTAATATATCATGATGATTTATCGGAGTATTAGCTGTGAATGACATATATAGTTGTATATCCAACTACCCAAAGACAGCGAGTTTATAGTGCGCTCATTAAAGGCAGAAAACGGACCGTTGAGAAAACCAGTAAATAACGGTATATCATCTGCTACGGTCTGACGTTGACAGATTGTTGTGGATATCCTAAAAGATCTGCCAGCACCGTGGTACGGGTGGCAATAAGCTTTATAGTTACATAGTTTAAAACTGACCGTCTTTTGTTAAAATGTCTTTTGTTTACTATCGGACCATACATCGGACGAAACCACGCATGGGGTATTGTGGTGATACATGTTAGTATTGGTATATGCTTGCATCATATTGCAATGGTTTTCTTTTTTACACCACCTAGTGTCTACAAAAATACTTGTCCATAACGGAGATATACACTGTAACTCAAACAATAAATTGTCATTCCACGTCTTTTCATGTGGTATACACATCACAATAACATCATTTTCAACAGTTGCAGATTGTGCGACTGAAACTGAAAATTCCCGTCCTGGTACGTTACTCCGTTGAACGTAAAATTAAATGCACACCTAACATTGAACATCTTAACCTGTCGATGTGCCATAATGTTTATTTAAATAAATCGATACAACTATACATTGTTTGTAGACTATTTTTGTTGTTGTTGTTGCTACCAGTATTCTATCCTCGACGTAACATTGCGTGCAGCGGTGTCTCACTTTCAACGAAAATTTTGAATGTAATGTGACGGAGTGTTTCCAGGTGTGCGAGTCAACCGGTAATGTTTATGGCAAGTCATTTACAGACATGTCTGCGAAAAGGAAAAAAAGCACAAAGTACATGTGACCCGATATGTGCTTCAAAACTTCTAATCAAATATACTAAAATGTGTGCCTTCCCCTTTACTTAACAGCCTATTCTATCAGTTAAACAACTTTACAACCCCAAGATTAATTACTCGGGCACTCGCCATGTGTACTTAAAGAGGTTTATGTCATACTTATCCCCAACCGTTAAACGCCGACACAGTATTGACTTTACCTGTTCTTAAAAAGTTTGAGAGTTACTGTACTGTGGGAAAGAACAAAAAAAAAAGGAACCAAGGGGGGCGGGGGGTGATACCAGCCGAGTGCCAAACAAGTTACAGTAGAACTGACTCTCCTTTAATGGTTCGTGCGCCACCCGATTTAACATCTTAATGCTACCGTCTTTACTTTGATATCGGTTTCTCTTTCTTTGGACATCGAACGTTGTTTGGGTCAAAGGTCACCAGTGTTCACCTGAACTCTGAAGGGTAACAATGGATGACCTTTCATTACACAACATTAAATATTAAATGCCAGAGAGAACGTATCCCCCCCCCCCCCCGTGTTCATGAGCATTATGCATGCGTGCACGGACGCAAACATTAAAAATGGCCTAATAAAAAACAAAAAAAATTTCTGTCTACTGCGGCACTTTCTGACTGAATTTATCATCGGATTGTCGTTCAGGGTTTCACTCTGCTTCTCAAAAACAGGCCAACTCTCTTCCCGATGAATGCCACTTGGTCTTTAAGTTAACATAGGAAGCAATGATCTCTCGATATGTTTACGCGACAAACGCTCAGTTAAGGCGGAAGCAACTCAAACTCAATTGTACACCAATAAGGAAATACGTTCGACCTCGGCAGATTGGTTACGTAATAAAGAGACATTTAATACACGTCATGCTCGTAGTTGGGAACCAATACGCTAATCTACGTTCTTTCTATGACTCCGCCTCTATTCTGTTCAGGCTGTTCTATCTATACGCCATTCTATTGTTGTATTGTATTCTCATCTATTCCATTTTTTTTTTTTTTGTATTTTGTGCAATTCTCTTCCATACTATTCTATTATCCTCCATCCTTTACTTGATGTCACTCTATTCTTTACTATTCTGCGGTATTCTGTAGTATTCTTCCCTATTCTGATTTGCTCTTTGTCATATAGTTGCTATACAGGTCTATTCTTTTCTCATCTTTCTATCCATTCTCTGCTATTCTGGTCCACCTTACACTATATGTGCTGAGCTTTTTTTCCCCTTTGCTGTCTGGTAATGCCGTAAAGAACATTTACTAAAACTTAAATGTAAACTGAACTAAAAAAGAAGAAATGTGTTCCATATTTCAAAAATGTGTAGGCCTGTATAACTTTTCACAAAACAGTAGATAGAATCAGGTGGTATAAATTTTGATGACAGTGCCTCGATTTCTGTTTTCTCCCAAACAGTCCCAGATTACGACGACACACGTTTGGATCTTTTGGTAGAACAGGTTCCGCTCAAATTTTAACCGTGGAGAGCGTTTATATCACGTTTTGACTACACACCGGTACGATATTATAACCGGAGACCCCCCATCTGATCCAGTGCTCAAGTTTTAAACTGTTGCAATTACTCAACGAGACAGTTTTCATGCCGTTAGTAATAACGTAAACAACTTAAAGGTCGACCAAATCCCTGTATGCTCCCTGTGAGGATTGAAATGAGCAATTTCCTTCGGAATTGGAGGATTTTTTGAAACCTGTTCACACGATTTAGCAAATTTAGCACCCCGCAAAGTTTTTTTTTCCTTGTCACCTAAACTTCTGTCAGTCTGTTGGCTGTCTTACGAACCAAAAAGAAAAAAAAACGAAAAAAAAAGAAAAAAGAAAGAAAAAAAAACAGACGAATGAAAGAGACACTGATTCCTACTAAAAACGAACTAGTTGACACGAAAAGGGCCGATAACCTGTGTAGCGCCTCTGTGGCTTCGGCGCCCCTGTGGCTTCCTTGGTATAGGCTAGACGAACCAGCTCGTAGACACTAACGGACTAAGAGAGGAAACGGGGGGAAAAGAAGCAAAACCCAGAAGTGAACGAGAGACTGTAAGTGACTATAGGGAAGAATTTGTTGTTCTGAAAACAGTTGAAGTTTCACTAAAAACATCTCCTTGTGATCCTTAAAATCAAGATTTTTGCATCCACAACACATAAACGTCCCTTCTAAACAGCCTAACCCCGGTTCCTATAGCTAAGTACCGTAGTTGCAGGCGTATCAACAGCTCTTCGTGTATCTCTAGCTACTGAAGTATCCATGCATCATGGAAAATACGCTACGCAGTTCATGTGATAACTATATTTTGACGGTCTCGGCAAGTTTGAGAGCGTTTTCTTTATCGACGGATACACTTCGTCCTTTCCAGTTCATCCCTAGTGTCCACGTAAAAGGATGTTCATAGATCGTATGTAGTCATAACGATATATTCATATATCTCTGGTTCCATTGTGTTGATAAACCTTTTTGGTTTCCTTGCCAAGTCTGGCAAGCAAAACTTCTCTTCCGGTGTCCAGTTTGGGGCAGCGTGTATGGCAGATGACTCTAGAGAGTAATGTAGTTTGAAGAGAGTCATATATGGCAGCTGCAGATCACGGGTCCTACACTGAAGCTCTATGGCCATACGTAGGCTATCTGTGGTATCGTTGAACTCTATCACAATATGCTATGGCTGGGAAAAGTTTCCTAATTAAAGGCAATTCAACTGCTTAATGCCGAAAATGAACAGACAATACATCACAGTTCATTTGGTTTTAGCTCCGATGGTTCATCCAATGAAGATAATTCATAATCTCGTCAACAGGGTTCACTTGTTTCTCCCTGGGTGCGTTAGTATATGTGTATATGTTGTGTATCCCCGAAAAATAGAAATAACATCCCTCCGACGAGTTCTATTAGTCAATGGAACATATTTTAATAGTGGTTCGTTGAGAGGAAGCACTTTCACAACGTTTCAACAATGCTGTAACTTTGTTGAAAATAAAAGAAAAACTTATACAGATATTTGTCATGATTCTTTGAGAGATGTAATCTTTATTCTAAAAACATTTTAAGTTCAATTTAACAAAATGAACTCAAGCTAATATTTCGTTGATATCAAGTATCGGCTTTTAAAGCTAGGGGATCATTGAATCGGTTCTCAACATTCATGACTTTTAGTCACATCTGATGAGTATTTCTTATATCCCGTCGATGGTAAATGGTCAAGCAAAGAGATTCTGAACATCTGAAAAACTACTTTAGAAAAAATGTCGCCAAACAACGATGCAATAAACGATCAGAATCAGATACTTTTTACCATAAGGCATAAACTGTATAGGTTACCCTTATTCATAAAAAAGATACATGTCTTACATTTTCAGTAAAGATAGGAATAGATAACTTTCTAATTAGGAGTATCGACATGTATAATGATTTCGTTCCAATTTGCTACAACATAACTGATGTCAACCCAATGAGATCCTTTAATATACTCAATTCTATTTTCAATGAACAACGACATTTTACCATTTGCTGACCTCGAAACAACGGCATGGAAACCGCTTAAAGTGAAAAAATACAAAAAAAAAGAAAGAAAAGAAAACCTAAATGGTAAAAAGTGAATTTTCATACGTTGATAGAACAAACTGTACTGTAGGCCTAATACACTTTCACTTGCACGAAACGATAGAGTATGTTTTGCTGTACTTATAAAATGCAAATAAAAACTTATTATGGGCATTCTCATAAAGCAAGTGACGTTTATTATTATTATTTTATGTAATTTTTTTTTCATTTAAACTTCGTGCTTCAAGAGAGGTGTGCCTAGTGTGCGTAGCCATACAACATTCTCGATCACTCGAAATTTTTGATATCATTGCGTGCCAAAGTTATATGTGTCAAACTGTTTGCCAAACAAATGTGACGCTTAGAAGTTAGTTTCACATGTAAGGTTAACAATTGGTTCTAAAAACAAATTTCACCGCAATTCAAATACAGTTGGGCACTAACGATGTGACACACATCTTACTTTTTCTGTATTAGGAGTTCTTCATAGTAGAGTACGTTTTCTTTACAGTAGTGTCCCTGTATTAAACAGGGACACTACTTTACAGAGAACGGAAGCGCCCTCATTTTTTCTTGGAATTGAATGACAGTGCAGAAAGTCATTGCTTTATCTTACATCAATATACATTTCTATGTAGGACAGTCCAGATACTGCAAAAAATAAAAAAGTCTTAGAGGAAAGACAGAAGAATAATTGTGAGAATCGAGTAACGTATAGTTCTCTGAGCAGCAGTCTCCCTCCAAATGAACCATGTAGGCTATCGGTATATTACGTACACTCACAAAACGTAACGGTAAAATAAGAACTCCATAACTTTTAGGTAAAATTTTACACACAGTTAATGTAAGTCTTACATTGTGTATAAACATTGTGTATATGTAAAATTTATGGAGTTCTTATTTTACATAATTTAAGTAAACAGTATATGTAGATTCTACATAATTTTGGTAAATTTTACTACATTTTAGTAAAATTGTTATATACTCAATGTAAGACTTACATTAACTGTGAGTAAAATTTTACCTAAATGGTATGTAGTTCTTATTTTACCGTTACGTTTTGTGAGTGTATTTGCATCATCATGTCCAAAAATTCGGAATCGATTGCAAAGAATCCGTAGTCTGTTTGGTACCATCTTTACCTAAAAATATAGATTCCTTTATTCTACGAGTTCAAATGGAATTCATAATACTAGCATAATAATACAGCAAAATACAGCATTTTGCTTTGCACGTTAGTGTAACATCGTTTATCTTATGTAGTAACGTGACAACGAAGTATTCTTAGCAAAAAATGTTTTTGTCACACGTACAATATTACGTTAGTGAAACTTTTGATCTGGCCAGCAGTTTTAGACATCGTCGGTCGTAGGGTGCGGTCGTAGACAAAGACTGATATATATCCGCCCTGCAACTTATTTGAGCATGGAAGGAGCCTACACCTGACCTTAATTCTATTAAATCCCGTAATTAACAAAAAGACACCGTTTGATTTGAATGATTACCTAACAGTCGGACTCGTATACTTCCAGTATAATTTGAATCACTATATCGTTTAATTTTTTTTTTGTCACAAGACCTGTTTTTTTTTTAATTGTTCTTTCAGGATTTCCACTTCTTTCGCCCATTCATATTTTCAAGTTGCCTGTTATAATGCGGCTCATGTTGAGACGGCTGAACACTGAACAGCAAAAGCACTGTGAGTATTTATGTATGTATATATGTTTTCTTACAAGTACCTGCCTTGTATGTTCTTAAAGTATATATACATGAGATGTACCATACCATACCATACACTTATATAAAAGGGTAACACACATACACCTAACAGCGTAAGAGTACATTGGCCTGTATACATCCAACGTATAAATTGAAGAACCACATACACCGGTAACGGTGAGTTAAACAATTTAAACGAAATTGACCAGATTTATAAAATAACGTGGTACATAAACTAACGTGGTGTATAGCTTGCGGGTTCCAAGAAAACCCCCTGCTAATAATCTACCAGAAGTTAAGTGATTTAAGAGCCGTTATTACTCGCCGCGAGAGAAATTTCGAAAGCTGGAAATATTTAAATCACGCAGTATACACGCTGAAACAGGCTTTCGATTCATTGGCATATTTAATGACCGCGTGATGAAATGATAATAATAATTTTGACTTTACCTCAGTGAGATATTAACAGATGATAAAGTTTCCACGCGGTTAACCTGTTAACGCTGGAAGTATAGTTTTACAGTCGAACTGTTTATATCGACAATACCTGCAAGAAAAATGTTTCCGCTGTATCGATGATGTAAATGTAAGCACACAGTGGCGGAATAGAGCCACACAGGCCGACAGCCGCCGTCTTGCCGAACTGCAAACATGCGCGAAGAGCAAACTGACAAAAGTCGTCACAAAAGTTAAAGAATGTTCAAAATACAAGTTCAAATTGTCTTACTTATACAGATTATTTAAGTCAATGAACTACGTACGACATAATAAAGCCTACTCACAAAGAGCAAACTTGCCCCCCCAAAAAAAATCAATTTTCACTTACTCATTGTTTAATTCTTGACATAACTGTAGCTCAGCAATGGGAGACAAAAAAGATGGCATGCCCATTTGTTTTCTCAGCATGCATATTCTATCCACAAAAAAAGTAAAATTCAAAAGAGGGGGTATCCCCCTCACCTTAGACCCTCTCCTCGGGACAGCAATCACCGGCACCCTGACAAAACACTACGTGTCCTGCCACTCAGAAAATCCTTTGTAGATAGAACCCTGTACAAACTGCATGTGTCTTTCGAAAAAGTGATTGTATTTTTTTTAAATGTATATAATTACCCCTTTCTCTGACACTCTTATATCGGAAAACTACCGTATGGAATAAGTATCGATGTCCTGTCAAAAAACACACAAATGGACTCGTCTTTTTATTTTCTCTTAATTTTTTTTTTTTTTTATATAAGCCTACCGTAACTCCATATGCTCCAGTAATTCGGCAGTCAGCAGTACACATCATTTACACTGGAGAACATTTATTCGTAAATATCTGGTAAAAGTACTGCATGTCGGGAGCGTTCTACATAAAACGTAGGCCTACTGTACCTTAAGTATAATTAGGTGTCATGCAAACATGACTGTTCATTCTGAAAGGTAGCCCCCATACCTTATAAATCTGACGAAAATGAAAACATGCCTTACGCTCAACTGAAGTTCACATAATTTATAGACGAAATTTTTAATCACTGTCAGTTTCAATTGAAACATAAAAATGCATGTAGACATTCGATCAACTTTTACATTTAAACTTGTCGATGTACCGGTTGCGTAACCTCTGCACTTACTGTTTGTTAGCAAAAAAAAAAATAAAAATAAAAACTACCCGAATGCATAGAGAAAATAAAAACACCCTCTGAACGCGTGTGAGGTCCTACTTTTGGACTTAATTTTTTAAATATCAAAATAATGTGAAAACATCTCCCAAAACTATTACCATATATGACAGTTGATTGTTTTTGCCCATATTTTTTTTTACCATGTCGACTATTATGATCTGAAAGATTTTCCTCCCCCTAAATGAACCTCCCTTCACATAAGAGAACCTAGAGACTGAGGTCCTAAGAGGTGCGCAGCAATAGAAATAAATGTGATCTCATTGAACGCTTTTAAAACCAGTAAAAGAAATCCATTTAGATTTCTTTTCAATCACCAACATTCGACAGCTTGCTTGTTAAAGTTTTTTTTCTTTTAAACTTATTTACCCACTTCGTTAAATGCAGGTCTCTTTAGGTAGGTCTCTTTTAACGATTCCCCTTTTTTAATCAGTTTGCTGTGAATTAGCTGATAATAACCCCCTTTTTAATTAATTCTTACAACTAACCTACATTTCTTTTGTGGTTACAAGTCTCTAATGCGTAATAATGTATACCGGCATTTGTCGTCTTTTTTTATATATATATAAAATATATTTACTACAGTCCGTACCTATATATACTCTCTTCACGAGTATATGCCATAGAACACTCTTCTCGGAGGCAGTAAAAAAACTGAGGTACAAGACCCCCTTTTGTCTCCAGCGGTACTCTTTGATGTTTTATAGGCAGGATCAACCCTTGAAAGAGTTGTTCAGCGCCAGATTCTGCTGCACCGTGTACGTGAATAAGTATATTAACGTATTAAAAGACGTTTTCTATCTTTTATGGGCTCACGATAACTGGTGATACAGAGTTTTTATTATTAACTTGCGCCCGCATCTTTTTTTCATTTGTTACGTTGTTGAAGTTGGCTAAACTTGGTTGACATCTTCTCTAGCACACGAAGGTTTACCTTGTAAACGTTCCCGAGAAACCGTCGACACGCCACTCCGGGGTACAGTTAACTGTTTTATTCACCGGGCCGAGACTTGAAAACAAATTTTACATCTGCGTAAACTGCTTGTTTTAATGAGCAAAGAGCGGCAATCGTGGGTATACTGTTAAAGGACGACCCCGTACAATTTTAATCGACTTAACAATTTGATAAAAAAAATTAAAGTTCAGCTTTGTCAGGAAGACTTGTTAACGATCTACTATGTTTGTGATGGGGGAAACAAGGTTGAGGAATCAACGCTCCATTAAAATATAACCTTGAATTTGATTAGAGAGATCATTGGAAAAGTAATCAAGTTCGAGGAGGCGTTGACGAAAATACACGCATGCGCTCAGTAAGCAGATTATACAGGTCAGTCTCCAAACGGAGTCAAGGTGAAAACAAGTTAGGATGATTTAAATGTAAATTAAAAAGGAGCGCAATGTATTTTATTTTCTATTGATGAACTGATGTGAATTTTTATTGCTTAGAGAAAGTTTTTGCTGTCTCATTTTTTTACTGTTTCTTTGGTGCATGTGATTTCCAAAGTTTGTCTAATGAAATGTGTTTTTTTTTCTCTTTTTAATGTCGATGCTTAAATAAACAATGACGTACCGGATGTGGTATTTCTGACAATCACACAAAGTGTTTTAACGAAGCAAAACAAAAAGAAAAAAGACAAAAAGGATGCACTAAGTTAAATTGAGTACATAGTGTATTAAGGAAATCCAGACATTACCACTACGTATCGATACACTGTAATCATAAAAATTGTTACATAAATCGTAATAACTGATCTGTTTTTATCTCATTGGTTTTCTTTTGACATTAATTCAACATTGATCGCAAGATTAAATTTACATAGAATATCAATTTTTCTGTTTCTGTAAGCGCGTCTGTCACTTTCGTCCTTCCTCATAGCATGCATGGAGCGGCCTATTAGTGCCTTCAATTCTAGGTGGGTATCTAAACTGCAGTTTTGTTTCTTTCATATTCACACGTGAAATTTCAATGAAAAAATACTCTACCAACCAAGATCCGTTTGGAGGGAGGTGGTCTGGCCCCACTGAGACAAAGAAGTTGGGCGACAAATAAAATGTCGTAATAAGATAATTGTACATAGGCTATGTAGTAGAAAGTACGGTAGCGTGCTAAAAATGGTAGGATATATGACATAGGCCTCTATGTGTACCGAAGTGAAGGAAAGTACGTGTGTGATGTCTGAACTCCATCAATGTTTTGAAAAGAGTGTTGGTTTATGAAGATAACGCAGAGTCCATTGTGATTCTTCTGAAGCATAGTTTACCAGAAATCAGGTTAGTAAAGCTTAGTATATATGTTAATTCGATCCATGGTGTAATATCAGACTGTTCAATTTTTTAAGTTGCAAATAAATCCGCATATAATTTTAAGACAGAAAAAAACAACACGTATTTATTCGAAATAAAAAGTGTGACGATACTTCGCATGTCTCTACACAGACGTTTTAACGAAACTGTTAATCTTTTCTCTCATTTCCACTGAAGTTTTCTCTCTTTTTTTGACAATCATACATTCTGTAACCAATTTATGATCATACTAACGTACGCGTGAATGTTTAGTCCAAGTAATGTCTTTCTGTGCGGTTGCACTCATCGTGGGGACCATTTCTGCCTTTACATTTTATCGACTGAGAAACAACACCATTGTGATACTTCTGATTATCTTTTCACGACTTGAAGCTGGAATATGAGTTGAAAATTTGTCAGTGAAAATAAAGTTCGGTGGAACTTGTCATAGCCACTAAAAAAAGAGTTTAAGCCCTTTTTTTGCAAACATGAGTATTCACATCCATTCTTATTGGTCTGTTTAATTTCAGGTAACGGTGATTGACTGCTAGTTCCTTAGCAATCATTGTATATAGCCGTTATTTTTTTTCAACTAACACGTCTTTAGTGTACAGCTCTTTCACAAATACCGTTACTGTTATCCTTTTATTAGGATTTTTCTTTTTGTTTTACATCTTGGTAACTTTCGATCTCTCCATTTTGTTTTTTGTCTGTCCTTTATTCCCATATATCCCACTACATTGGTCCTCCCACACTCTATGTTGAATTATTGTGTCTTTGACATGTATCACTAAAATCTTTTTCTTTATTATGGTTATTATAAAAAAAATAGAGTCATGTTACGTTGGTTTTTAACATTAGTTATACCGCCCCGAACATGGATTGTCCATTTTTGTTTACCCTTATAAAGTCTTCATTAAAATGAAAATGAATACCGAGGATGAATATTCATATGATGGAACCCCGAATGCGTAGCATTCAAATAATATTGCTTTGGGATTCAACTGAATGGCCGTTCCCAGTTTTCGATATCATGGGTATGTACGCAGATGCACTTAAAGGGCAAATGTCACAACGTTTGAAATGTTACAGCGTTCGAACATGGCAAATAAGAAAAAAGCTTTAATGATAATTGTTGAATCATTCAGTCTTACCACACAAACGTCAGCAATTGCATCATCTCCTCAAAACGATATTCACGAGTTACAGAAGATGCATCACTTCATGTTGTTTTAAAGCTCAGTGGGTGAACAATTTATCCGTTAGTAACAAATATATATCCACCTATTTATTGAAAAGATTGTCGACCACTGCAGTTCTGAGTAATTATTCTGTGTCCGTGAACGTTGGTTTTAATTTTTTTCTGTAATAAAAATAAAAATATCTCTGGAACATGAAACCCAGACAAGATTATGTTATTTGTAGTTATGACATACAGTGCAATAGTAGAACGTGGTTATAACATATATTCCGACACTGTACCATAGTGCAACATATGGTTGTAACATAATGCAATTAGGTACTAGAAAATGGTTATATGTTATGGTTGTAACATACTGTGCCAAATCATGACATGTATTTATAACATTCTGTACCACGGTATAACAGACTGTAGCATCGTGTGACAGATTTTGTATCGTACTGTATAATAGTACAACATATCGTTATATGGTTGTGACAACTGTATACCGATAGTAGCATATGGTTGCAAAATAGCCTACATTGTGACAGTCGGACATAGTTATAACATGATGCAGCATAGTATAGCACATACTTACATGACACTGTGCCATATTAGTATGTGGTTATAATGTACTGTATACCAAAGAAGAACATATGGTTATAACACACTGTGCCATAAGTAACATATTTTGATAACATACTGTACCATAGTATGTGAATGTACGGTTATAACATATATACTGGAGCAGAGTATAAGAACATTATCGTTATAACATGCAACAGTATTACACCATGACAATGCACATATACGCGTAACACTGTATGCTTCTGCAGAAATATAGTCAAAAATAGGTCAGTGTTGATAAATCATTCCGTATTTCAACTCTCTGTGGGGACATTACCCTTCTGAAGTTAGCAATAAATACAAACATCAGATAAAAAGAAAAATTTGTTAAACTTTCCATTACTTTCTTTAATTTATCAACATTGTTTTTCACAAGTTACATACGGGTCGTACTTATTTATGTACAACTTACAATGGCCTTCACGAAGCAACTGATGTCTACCAAAAACAAATCATATCAATTGTACCATAAAACGGAATATCACTTGGTTGGTAAAACATAATATTCAGAACATGAACATTTTTCTTCTTGTTCCAACAGTTTTGTGCCTCAAAAACTCTGTTATACGTTAATTTATTGTTTTTTGAGATGCGACCCTTCAGCCTACTTTCGAAAAGTTTACACGGAGCTTATTTGCATATCTTTGTTAATGTCAGTTCCCGAGATGATTGTGTAAATTTAATTTCTCAATTAAAAAATAAAATACCACATTATTTATTGAACACCTTTTCGTGTATTTTTTTTAGCACCTTCACTCCGCCATTACCCGCACTGATACAATAGATGAAGTGTGATATTTCTTTTGTTTTTTGTTTTTTTTTTTGAGATTAAAAGAAATAAAAAAATTGAACAAAAAAATCTACCCTATATCATAATATGACCACAAAACCACTCAGCACTTTCTTTATCACCGAAAAACAATCCTTCTCTCAATTGGAAAGTTGTGGAAAGCAAGCCAATTATCGTAATTATCTCCATTGATATAGTTGTACAATTTAGCAAATTTACAAATTAACCCGATTTTTGTGGTTATCCCTCTGTGAACAATGATATGTTTGCCGTCTGCCCACACAAGCGCATTCTTTGATCCGATCAACGTAGGCCTATTAATCAACATGGTATAGATCGTAAACTTGAACGTAAGTATTATTACCCCCCTTTTTTTACGTTTTTTTCTTTTAAAGAAATCAACCTTTGACCTACCCTCGTACAATTCAGGACCAGGATTATGACGTCAAGCATTGGTTAGATCATTCAGTTGGTAAAAGAAACCATACTATTGACTTCCAACGACGGCTTACTTGATATAAGCAGAACGCCAATTAATTCTTCTTTTATAATTCATGATAACGTCTCCATCAGACCCTTTTGCTTTCTTTATTCTGTGTTATTGCTTAATAATAGCCATTGCTTGTTTCCTGAGCGGTACAAGCCTTTGATGTACTTTTCATAAAGAAAAGCCTTAAAGCTCCTGCCAGTACTGTGCCAATCAAGTTTCGTCATTATAATTGAGACTGAATACAATCGGCGCGGGGCTCACCCAAATAACGAGATTAAAAGATTCACTATAGCCTATGTATACCCCTGTGTGGATGTCACTGCGTGTATGCATATAGTCTGCATATGACTATTCATGAAACGACGACCTACAAATCATGTGCAAAGCATGATGACAGAATTGCAGCTATAGGTTTCCTTTACAGCTGCGACACAATTTCCAGGGACAAAAGGAGTCATTAACACTGCCTAAAGAAGCTGTCATGGCTGAATAACTTAGACGAGTAGATTTTGGATATACAATAGAGCTTAAGACAGGTTCTTGTGGCAAGAACTCCTTGTCACTTTTGACGTATAAATTGAATTCTCTTTCACACCCCGTGAAGATAAGATCTGATATGTAATCTACAAACACAATTATTGTAATTAGAAAATGAGCTTAACGATTTTAGGCAAACAAAAAAAAACGACTTGGTTACGTTATAAACATTTTATACCTTCTTTCTTAACTTGTCGCTATGGAAGATAACCGTCTCTATCTTTTCTTTATCAATCGTTCTCTCTTTCACAGATTTTTCTTTCACTCATGTCGTTTCATTCATCACTAAGAAAAAGAAGATATGTGTGGCATATACAAAAGGAATGAAAAAAAAGGAAACAAAAACAACTAAAACATTTCAAAGCGATGATTAGGGAAAAAAATTGCAGTCAAACAAGGGGAGACAGTTGCAAAATATACATGCAATGTAAAGGAAATTAATTGAATAAAGCCAGCAAGTTGCAATACAATCTTTCATAGCCAATTTTTTTTTTTTTTCAAAACTAGATAATGAGCTCGTTAAAGCGTCTTACGATTTTTAAAACGGGGTTTGTCTTTGTTAAACAAGGCATGATTTCGATTAGTTCGCTTTTTATTAGGAGATAAGGCAAGTCCTTGTTGTGTTCTACTTTCTCACAAATACAATGCGACAATGAAGGGAAAAAAAGAGGGAAATCATTTGAAATCGTCAAGTTTATAAATATTTTGTTGTATTTATAATACACGAAAGTATGTATAGTATTGTTAATTTAATTGAAGGTGAATTTGCCCTATTCGCTTTGGTTTAATTTTCCCACCTTGACAGATATGTTATTTACCATTTTCAATTTATCAATGCGTCATATTGAAAGGGAACAAGAACGAAAAAGAAAGGAAAAAGAAAATCAGGAACCAGTCAATGTACCCTCCTATTCACGACATTCCCATCTGTCCATTCTTTGGGGAATTACCGGGGAAAACTCTCGAGTCTATCTGAAATTAATTAACATGTAAATGGCAGAATCATTTAAAAATAGTATCAATAGATTCTAAGAACTTTTCAATATTAGGATGCTCACAAAGTCATTAGATTTCTCCCTCTGACCTTGAACGTAAATAATTAATTAATACTTCCACTCCTCGCTAGTCAACATTGGATAAAGGGGGAACATACAATAGAACACCAATCTTCGATTTGACAAACAAAAGGTGATTCTATTTTTAAAGAGAACTTTGGGTTCTTGGGTAGTATGTTTTGGCAACAGAAAGGAAAAAAAAAAAGAAGAAAAATCCTTATTCCCAAATAGAAGACAAAATAAAACTTCAAGAGAGTAAAGGGACTTCCAGGGTCTACCACTAGAACCATATACACCACCACAGAAACTGCACCCCCCTCCCCTTAACCCCAGATGAAGTGAAGGAACACCTAACATTAGTGCTTCCGTCTTTCCCTTCGTGGTTGACTTCACCAGTACAGATGTTTAGTTAGCGTTCATTAAAAATACTGACCATGCCATCATAGTGATGGTATTAACGTCAATAGTGACACTTCATTCCAACCCTTTCAACTGTCTGTTTTGCTGCTGCAGTCTGCCACTATGAGCTTCTCCTCACTAATTTCACCTCTCCCCCCAAAACGAGATGGAGACAGAGGGAGAAAAATGATCCACCGGGTGAGGAAATATATCAAACGCACCGCTTTCTAAAGGTGGAAATCGGCAATCCATACTGGCGATAATTCTTCGCTGATTTGTTGTACCGATTGAGATGTATTGTCTAACTTCGATTCTATTCCGTACATACTCGCTATTCCTCCACAACTGTCTCTTTTTTTTTCTTTTTCTTCTTCTTCTTTCGAATACCTCCGGTCTTTGCGATAATTACCTTTGACTAAACATTTGTGCAATCCTATTGACGATTTATTAAAGCGATACCTCTTGTTCCATTAACTAGGGAAAATCTTGTTAGGTTTTCGGCTGAAGCCCCTATTCTTCTATCTTTGACAAGGTGCTTACGGCAGAAGAAAAAAAAAAGTATCCTTCGATTCTTGTCAACAATGACGCGAGTAGTCCCAAAATCCCAGGACAAGAGAAGTCTTTTGTCGTAAGGTGCGCATCTAAATTGTTCCTTTGTCTCCTCTGTCGGTGGGGGTTTAGAAGGTCCCCAGAGGATGCTGCAATCGACTTAAACTCAACGCCACAGGTGTGAAGAATAAAAAAATGGGATGGGTTGCGGGAGGAAACACAATAACAGGCTGAAAATGACGGTCTTCGATCCTACCATGTATACATACCTCCCACCTCTCGCTTTTATGTCTGTCGGAGATTAAACAGCATCCTCTTCTCTCTCTGTTACCTCGCTTATGCTTTCCATGAAAATAGGGAAAGAGTGTGGTCCTTTTTTTCCCACTTGGTCCTAGATATTCATGCCATGCCGCGGCTACCAGTTTGATATGGCAAAGAAAAAATATACAGAGAGGGCAAGAGGCGAGGGGGAACATGAACAGAAAGTAAGAGAAATTGAAATACGATTGGAATCAGAGAATTGTAGAGAACGAGTTGAAAGATGTACCTTCTGATCTTGATATATTGCCTACAAATTTTACAATGAAAAGAAATTAAATGAAAGAACCGGGAGTAAAAAAAAAATGATCCAAATAACATACCAATTATCTCATTTCATCGGTTTATTGTTTGTTCGTTTAATTCAGGTGCAGCCTTGTCAACGAATGATTACTCTGTAACACAGAATGCAAAAATATATTGTGGTTTCGATGATGCAATTATGAGCATTTTTTTCTGAATCTGACATAATAGCATTAGGATGGGTCACACACTACCTATGCTTCTTACGAAATATGAGATCTGTGCAAGCTTCCTTCTTTTCGATATCATGTTTACAAGGTTTTCGCAATTCGAGTCTTGTTGACCTTAAATGCCCTTTGACTTCCACTACAAACAATTGAGTTCCTACACTCAATGATATACAACTACATACTAAATATGGGATCTGTTAAAGGCTCCCTCATCGAGATAATATTTCTACAAGAATTTCGAAGTGTGACCCTTCACTTTAAACAAAGGCAAAACAATTCTTGTGCTCATTGAGATAAAACTGCATACTAAATATGAGACCTGTCCAAACTTTCTTTCTTGCGATATCTATCTGTCTATCTGTCTGTCTATCTGTCACGGTCTTTCTGTCTATCTGTGTATCTGTCTATCTGTCTGCCTGTCTGTCTATCTGTCTGTCTATCTATCCATCTATCTATCTATCTATTTATCTACCTATCTATCTATCTATCCATCTATCTATTTGTCTATCTATTTATCTATCCATCCATCCATCCATCTATCCAACCATCCATCGGCTAAATCGGGAACGGCTGTTGTCAAAGTTTAGTGCCTTTACGCCTATGCCAAAAGGGTTAATATACTTGAAGAATTATTACGTGTGTGGCAATCACATAACTCGAAAACATATCAAACAATATATATCATATAACTAGTCCGAAGTTAAATATAAAAGTGAAAGAAACATTTAAAAGAACTTAGGGGGAACCTGATAGAGAGAAAGAGACCATCCTTGACGAATATCAAAAGGAAGCCGACAAGGTGCTTGAAAATGTTATGGATTTTGTATGACCTATTAAGCGATTCCAAGATGGTAATGAAAATTCTTTACAGCCTCGTGCAGAAAATGTAAACATCATATCAGTGCAATGTGTATGCGATCGACATTGAGGCGTGATACATAAAATTCATGTACGTAAGGTTAAAACTATGAATATTCATGATTCCGACGATAGTTGTTGACTTCTTGCATGTGTTCTGATGTTAAGGAGACTGAATAGCTGACACCGTACACAGTACGTGTCTACAGTGGCACAGTATCTGAACTAAAACGTGTCTCTTGACATATCAACTGAGTTAAGTTTGTAACTCCTTAAAACTGTTTCCACTGATAAGATGTTTTTGTTCTTGTTGTTGTTGCTTTGTTTTTTCGTATTTCCAAAAGATCTGCTATTAAGAAACAATGAGTCGATTATTTTAGGGAAGACTGTTACTATTCATGGATAACTCAAGAGTTAAATGTTCAGCTCTCCTTCAAAAGTAGCAGAGGGTTTAATAGGTTTCAATCAGGCCGATTTCATATTTAAAACGCCCGTACAAAATTTACTACGTATGTTTGGTCTTATAGCACTACTATGTCTAATACTTTAAAGATTACACAATGTACTTAGTCTAATTCACTTGTAGAATATGTTTGTCAATTTTCCAAAGGTGTAATCTATCTGTCATTTTTTTGTAGAAACTTCAGGATTCAGGAACTATATCGTAAAGGTCAGTCTTCGTCCACAGGCAATTTCACGACAAACTGATTTGTTCATGTAAAATAGAGCAAACTTCAAATTTTGATTGATTTTGTTATGAATCTCATAACGTCAGTAAACTTGAAATTCCTGTGATGTTGATGTACTATCAGGATGTGCATTTTTCTAAGCTATTCATTGCTCAGTCGTAAACACCGTACGATCATCTTTTTTTTTGAAAGGGGAGGGGGGATCACTGCGCGGAACATCATGATTGAGCAATAAATGGAAGGGTACGGTAGTCAGGTCTTAGTTATAAGACATTACCTAAGAACGTGTGCACACAACCTTGTTCTCAAGATAGTAATTTACACAAATCTAAATACATCAATATATAATAAAATAAAAGCAAAAGAAAAAAAGGGAAAGGTATAAGGTTAACCAACAGAAAAGTGAGCTGATAGCCAAGCTAAATTGTTGTCCACCATTAATTATTTTTGTCTTTTTACAAATAATATTTAGAAGTTCGAAACCTGTTCAATCACGGTATACTTGGTCACTTAGTACCCGCTTACGTAAAATACATCATAACAGTTCATGGAAACATATTCTCCTCAATTGATGGAATTGTCACATCAGGACCGAAAAAAAAATCTTTGATATGTCACAATGCTAAAAGAATGGACTAATAGCCGATATCAGATGCTTTATTATGGTCACCCATGCCGACTGTCGGCGTGCTTTGATCAAAGTATGGCTCTAATTCAACTTCATTTTTGTGGTCGTCGAATCCCAACAACCAGAAACATTTTGCTTTATAACCTCAAGGTCGGAGTGGGCTGAATGATTCAGTATTTAAAGGAGGAAATACGAAAATGGTGAAAAGTAAACAGGGATACAACCTATCGGAAACTACATTAATAAAAAAATAATAATAATATGATCCATTGTTTGTTAAGTGCAATTACACATCCAAAAGTAATATGTATTTTATTTCTTGTTATATTAGCATGACGGCGGTGTACAACTTTGATATAAAAAAAAAATTCAGTTTGTCATTTCTATAAATGTTTAAGTCGATAACCAAAAAAGTGACAATGTATTGAAAAAAATAGGGGAGGAAGTTCAAATTAAAATAAAATATGAGCAACTGTTCAAAGAGCTCTTATTCGATGTTCCGGCAATGTATGCCGCAGACTGCATGCAACACTATTGATAAAGTCATACGTCTAATAAACCGCAATGGCGTAACATTGACATGTCAACCATGTTACAATAGCCTCGTTTAACTGTCTTGACACCCAACTGAAATGGATTTACTGGGCTGATTTTATTTGAGCTTAGAAAAAAGAAGAAGAAAGAAAGAGAGTGATAAAAAACCAAAACCAAAGAGAAAGAAAACACCATTCTTTACAGGGTCGATACTGGATAATTGAAAAGATATGGAGGGCCTCTACGCGGACATGTGTGTGTGTCATTAAACTCCTGTCATTATCTTTTACTTGCTGTGCAAACTCTCGAGATGGCTTTGATATGCAAATCACCAGTGCTGATAATTAGTAATTTAATGTAAGGTCTAACAAATCAATTTAATTGAGGAGGCTACAATGAATAATCCGCATGACAAAAAAAAAAAACAAAAAAAAAAACTGATGCTGTGTAGCGGCTAGGCTAAAGGAATCCCGTCTACCGTGGATGCATCCGAGAAGTGGTATATAGACATATAGGCTTGATATTAAAGTGAAGCAATAAATGAGGAGAATTGCAAACGTAAGACGATTCTAGAAGGGACTCAATTAATTGTCAACAACTTTATTGGTGTGATAACCAGATGGTGAGAAAGAGAGAGGGAGAGAGTGGATCCGGGAGCTTCTGTTATTATTATAATTAGGTGACTTCATCGGCCAATGAACGAGGTGTGCAAATCAGAAAAGGATTTTTTTTTTTGCATTTAGAGACGACAGATTTAATTTTTGCAATATAAGTACTTATCTCATATTAGGTCATATTCAGCAATTCTTTGCCAGTCAGTGGTTGTTGGCTTGTTTTCTTTCAGTCAAATATTCAAGATTTTGATGTGGATGGAGTTGTTCTGTGAGTCGTCACTGCAGGCCTAAAGTAGTATATTCACACAGAACTTGGTTTCCCTCGCTCCAAAAAAAAAAAAACAATTCATTTTAGATACAGATAAGTCTTAAACTGGTCTCACGAGACCTTAGTTTTCATAATGTCAGTTTCATAGGCTGATCAGGAGAGATAACGCCACACTTTCGGGACGGAGGGTGGGCCAGGATGTCGTAAAATTAAAAGGTCGTACAATGTCTTAAAATATATTTGGTATGCATTCCATTTAAGTTAGAAATCAAGGCATTTATAGCACTCTCTATCCACTCTCTATTGCTCTTTATTTTTCCAACACGTCCACTGCTCCAGGCGATAATTAGTTTTTTTTTTTTTGTCTGCTTCTCCTGAACTCTGGAACGTACTCTCTCCCACTGAACATCCTTTACTCAAACTGTTCCTTTTTGTTATATTTCCGTTGTTCCTAATAATTGATCCGCAACGTTCTTTGTGCGCCACCGATTATGTTACATATGATAGATGGCGCGTTGTAAATGCTGTATTACAACGCATTATGCATATATAGATATGCATGCTGTGCACAGTTGATACTATCCTACTTTTCTCTAAGTTGACTAATGACATGTATCGTTGACAGAGGGCGTGACCGAGTAAATTGAACTAAAATCATTTCAATGATGTCCTAACATATGTGAGATTGAAATGGATCAATATCGGGCAATTTCCACGGCTGTCAGAGATCGATAACCAGAGACATTTAAAGAATATGATAGTTTAAGGGTGTATAATGTATGTAAAACTCATCATGTCTAGAAGGGTCACCGCGGCTTCATGAGAGAAAAACGAAAAAAAAAGAAAAAAAAAAGATAGGCTAAGTAGTCTACCCTCGGTTTTAAATTAGCGCTAAGAACAAAGGCTCGGAGGGGTCTTTTACGGAACTCGGAACCTCATATTGACCCACACACATTTAACGATCAAGTGAGTTTATGAGAGTTCAATAAACGACATTTGCAATTTACAGGTGTTAGGCGCACAAAGTACCAGACTGGCTGGTTCATTAATTAACGTTGAACGGTCGATAAAATAAAACCGTTGTTAATACTATTACATAAGAGAAAACCACCTTTTGAAAACCACGTAGGCTCGATTGAATGGAGGCCACTTAACCACAGCTATATCTCTTTATAGACTGTACGTAATGATGCTAGGTATGTGCAAAGTATGTGCATAATATGTTACAACACTGATAAAATACTGTGAAAAAAGAATATTACGGTATAACTATGACAGTTGCTATGGCAACACGCATTTAGACCATGGACGCATTTAGACTATGGAAAGTAGGCTACTACTGCCCACATGCCCACACACATACTCAACTGTACATGTACAGCAGTACAGCACTAAGGAGTACAGTACAGGAGAGACCTTAGTTTTTATTTTACCCTTTTACACTTCAACCGTGACTGAACAGACATGTTAAACTATTTGACGGTTCCGTTTTAATGAAGTCACAAACCGTTAGTCGAACAATGTATCGAAAACTACAAGCGGCTGAGGTACAATGATTACCGTCACAGTACAGTTTGGTCGGTTCCGTAATATGCCGCAATTAGGTGAAACCTCAGCCTCATTTTTTTTTTGGCACCTCTGTCCTATCGATATTTTGCATTTGGCTGTATTACATGAAAGTCGCAAGTCGGCCAGTAATCCAATCGTATAGGAAGTGCGATTAGTACTTAACTACATGAATATTCAAGATAGTGCGTTTCTATGTTCATTGCACAAGTACCACTACCAAGGAAATACACATAGGCGCGTCGTATGTGTCCACCTCACCTATACGTAGCGGTTAAAGGAAAGCGCGATTTTGTGGACTAAAAAACGCACATGAATTCTGGAAGAAAGAACAGAAATCAGCGACATCGGAATTGCAGAGAGGGCAGCCACATGCATGCCGCTGAACAAGTCATTGTTCAAGTACAGGTTCAAGGACCGTTAAAAAAAAATAACGTAGTTCAAATTTATTTCTTGGAATGTTTTGCAATTAAGTAAATGTCTTCTTCACTACTCATCAGGATAGCCGCACCCACTGCTTACTGGCATCCACCGTGTCCACTGTGTGTGTGTTTAAATTTACGTAGACCTCACGCATGCGCACATTTAATCTTGCAGATCCGCGCTTCTACGGAAGTCCAGTTAAAAAAGTTTCCGTTTGACTAAATTCTGTCAAAGTGGACGGAGAGTGGGAGGAGGAGGGGGGCGGCGGGAATTTGATGTATTTGGTATATTTACATGAACGCGATAAATTAAAACAAAACTTCTCAACAAGGTAAAAAAAAGTCTCTGGCCCTACTTATAAGTAAATACACATGTACGGGCCCAGTTTGACATGTCTTTATACCAAGCAAGACATTCAATAAAAAACCCAAACCCTGCATTCCTGTGAAATGGAAAATTCCTAACGAAGTTCTAACGATTACAAAGACTGAAGTCCTCATAAGATATATTACAAGCAGGATAGTGCCTGCTTATATGAAGTTAAATATAAAAATGACAACATAAAACGCATATACACACACACGATTTGCTCACGAATGCCGGATTATTCGACAATTGCTCTCAGTTAATCGCTAAGCTTAAAATTTCGAATTTGTTATGCATTGAAAACGATGTACGCGTAAAAGTGAATGTTAATATGTAGTAAACACGATGGTTAAAAATGATGACACCTCATGGTTTTAACCGCCCCTGTCTCTTCCCTCTTTCTCTCTCTCTCTCTCTAGATGTTTATCTGCTGGGTAGGAGGGAAGTCACTTTGTATCAAACATCAGTTTTATATTGTACTTATTAATCGTCAGTCATGTGAAACATTCCAGAGTTGAAATATGCATATGCGCATACTGATATACCTTAATCATTACAACTTTTTTTTTTTTTAGTTTGGATACAAAAATTATCTCTCGTGAGGAAACATTTCAACCTGCATGGTACATGATCATGACGTTATAAACGGAACTACACGGTCGAGGTTAAAGGGTTTGTCTGCCACCTCGAAAAGGGGAAAAAGTATGTGATGCCAGATGACTGTCTGGTGACAAACAATGCACTGACATAATTTCATGATTGTGGGTCAGACGACCCAAAATTTAAGGAATAAAATGCACTTCGTACCAATTTCTGCTCGACTTAAACACTGGAAGAGTATCTTTAGAGGTTATAAATTTTCAATGAAATAAAAACGTCATCAAACGCTCAGTATAATAGGCTGTATGCAAAAAAAGTTACGCTCTGTTTCAGTTTAATGGGATGAAATTGTTATATTGCACATCAGTATGTAATTAATTAAAAAAAAATTAGGCGGATGATGCTGGCGATGTTTGTGAACGGTGTCAACAATACATAAACACCTGGCGATTTGATTTTATATAATCCAAATCACTAATGTAGTCATATATCTGCGCGCAATACTTTCTCCATTATTACTGCATGCATATACCGTATTTTAAAATGTAAAAAAAAAAAGGCTCCTGAGAGTATATATACCAGATGGGGTATTAATGTGTGAAATGTTACACATCTACGTAATAAGGAGGTTAACTTCGGTCAAGTAGTAAGTTCAATTTTACGCTCGAAACGAATACAAGATTCTGATAGTAGTCGGATAAGATTAGACAATAGTCCCGCCGGGAGCCCGTGCTCTTCGCCTAAACATTTTAATTTACTGATCAGTGACGCGTTAAGAACCTTTGATTGGGGGAAGAGAAATGACACATGAGAATTTTCTTATTTCCCACCGCCTAGGTAGGGAAGATGTTACCAACGAAAATCTCCGCAGAGGGAACGCAACATATGGGAGCCAGATATAAGCAAAATAACGAACTCCTGGGATCCTGTTGGTAATTTCTAAATGCACGAGTGGGCGAGTTTTATGATAGCTTCTTGTTTGTGATTTGTAATTCTTCGGCACTCCGAAAGGTTCAAGAGACGTGTGGCCACTAACATGTGTAACTATTTTCGAACGACAGGGATTGAAAAAAAAAGAGAGAGAAGAGGAAGAAGAAGAAGTAAAGGGAAAAAAACGTCAAATCATTTTGATTTGTTGCCCCGACAAGAAGAAAAAGGAAGAAAGGAAAGTTTCTAGAAATGGGGTTAAACGAGTTTTAAAAGAGCGACAAGGTTTCCAAAGTTCACCCAATCGATTTCGCAAGCAGTATTTATGATCCAGTTATATGAGCTGAAAATGACATCAAAGTTTGAAGAGGAAGTATACGAAGACAATGTGGTCAACATGTTTTTGTAGGAAATTGTCGATAAAATCGATTCGATTGTCAACAAGCTGTTTAATGATCTAGTTCAAGATTAAACTATGCCTTCAAGCGACATGGTTTGTGGGACCCAAACCGTTCAGGTATCTACCAATCTACAGTGTACAATTATGCAATGTACAATTGAACGGTGATTTCCACATTATAATGCTGTACTTTGTACATTTGTACGTCTGAGGATAGTTACAGAAGTAAGCGGCATTTTCTCTCCTTTTTTTTTCTTTGACCAGTATAATATTCTTAAAAAAAAATAGAAAACTGAACCTCGCTTTACCCATCTCATTATCACATAGCAGCTTTGATAAGTTTTAACAAGTAAAACGACTGGAACACATGTAAACCACCGACTGACAAATACCGTTGGATTAATCGATAGCATAGTACAGATACCGGAGATAAAAGTTACGCCATAGGTTATGTTAAATCACTACTTCTAGTCTGTGCAGTATCGTCTGCCAGTGTGGTATAATCGGCACGGTTGTTCTGCCATGAAACGAGTGGCCATATGATGATTCTGTTCATATAACTGACTACACCAACAGTTTTTCGAAAACTTGCATGACTACTGAGGTTGAGCACGCATGCAATGCCCTCTCTATCGCTTCACGTGAACAACTTTCCTGAACGACAAGTTAGGTTAACTTAATGCACACCTTGACTCTCACCTTGAAAAATGTCAAATTTCTTCCTTTTGGAAATTTTTATCTCCCAAACTGGAAAATCTTTAGTGTAGATTGTTAAAATGTTAGTTGAGTGTTCTTGTAAATGTCAATAAGATTAGATTAAAGTAATGTGAGTGATCATTGAAGCTGTGGACGGAGTGCAATAGTACCGGTAGTGTAGGCCTACGACATACGGTTGTCCTCGTAATCCAGTAACTGACAAATGTCAATCCATGACTTCTATATACAAACAGTCACAACAACAGTCACACACGATATTGTAATTCGAGGATTAACTTCCTCTGAAACTAATTGAGCTCTATCAATAACCGGCCAAAAACTAAATCAGGTTAGTAGATGAGCACTGATTACAGTTTACATTAATTTCTTTTCCCGGATTCTCTTGAACCAAGTATCCAATACATAGAACGGCCCATGTGTTGCCTGCATGCTGTATCGTATACACTACACCGTACCGAATGCTTTATTCTAATCTTCACTGATACTAGTCAAGAGTGATGGCCCTTATGACGACGAACTTCTCCATTGCCCCCCCCCCCTCACTCCACACTCGCCACCCTTGGTCTTCCACGGAGGGTAATCAGTCCATTAAACACACCGTAAGTACTACGAAACTGGTGGATTAAAACAAAAACAACATGTCACGGATCATCATTCACTTGTTAGGTTTTTTTTTCTTTTCATTCCGCATTGTTTTCTCTTAACAACAACCTTTACGTCATTTTAAATAGCAAAACTATCGTTACCCTCGATGAGGGTAAATTATATGCCTACTTTGATTGTCAAAAATATACCCATGTGAGATAAAAAGAAAAAAGGAACAAAAACATCTTAACCGATAGCAACCAAAAGATGGAAACATATAAAATATTGAAATATACAGCACATTTGACGGTAATGGAGGATAACTAATATTTTTCTATTTTTTTTTTCTCAACCATTTCTTTAACACGATTTTCATGGCACAAACACATCTCGGCCGTCTATGTTCGGAAATATTAAATCGGGTTGCTAAATGTGGTTAACACGCTAAAGTAACCTACATTTTAGGTTAGGAAATTGTGGGCATTTTAGAAGCAATTATATGTCAATGCGTTTTGTCTGGTCTACTTTTAAAGAATACCTCACGATTGACCGACTAGACTTCGAGTTCACGTGCTCGGTTACAAAACTAGATTTTGTAATTTCAAAAGAAACTTTTGACTTCGGCAAAAATGAAGCACCGGTATTTCGTAAGAAAGCTTCCAAACCATCAGCTCTTTAATATTTCTCTTGTAATTCTCTTAAACGCTTGATAAAATTTAACGTGAACGATAATTGTTTTTATGCATGTTTACCGAACCATGTTGACGGTGGAGTGAATGTATTGCCATGACAACCGAAAATGATGTCTGTTTTGCCATGTGGTCGTTGATGGAAGAATATGTTAAATACACGGCAAATCAAAATAAGCAAAAAGAAAAAAAAACACGAGAAAACAGTAATAACAAAAATATCGTGATAATTAAAAAGTCATCTTGCTAAGATTATTCATTGTTATTATTATTTCTCAGCAAATGAAGGGAAAAGTAAAACTGAATACCACCCCCGCTGGATCAAACCTATTAGTAACTTTAAGGGTCGGTGAAATTAACGCAGTTGGTAAACTAATGCAGAAACCGTCAAAACATTGAAACTATCATTACATCAAAGAGCTGTAAAACACATGCAGAAAAGGTTATTTTTGGAAAGAAAACGTTCAAAGCTTTATAAAGAACCGGCAGAGTAGAATTGGGAAGTAGAAAACGTCTTAGCCCTTTTTTGTTTCAGTTTGACTGAACGTGGTGTAGGTTATACATGAAACCCACGATACTTGTTTGATCTCAAGACGACATTGATAAATATATGTTAGGCTATCACGATACTATAACTTTTAAGTTTCATCAGTTTTAACGAAAACCGGAACGAAAAAAAGAAATGAGAAATTGCTTTCATGTGTCGTCGTTTATCAATGAAAACAACTAGAAAAGTATTTCAATGGAATAAAGAGAATTTCTTTGGTTGCTGCAGTGAAGACATTTTACGCAGAAACAGAGTTTTTGACTTATTATTCTGTAATATCATACTATGAAACTTTTTTTTTATATTGTTATTACTTGCGACAAGCTTCGCATACAGGGCAATCAACAGACGTAACTCGCAAGTGTAATTTCGCAACCGTTAGTCACAATACGAACTTCAAACACACGCAATGCTCTGCGCAGTGCGCCTGCATACCGGTATATAATATTATATATTTAATTCAATAAAATCCTAAGCTTTCGCTGGAAGAAGTGCGCCAATCTGAAAAATGGCGTTGTAGAGATTTTGCACGTGACGTCATAATTAGCAACTGCTTTTACGCCGTCAAACTGGATTGAATCAGTTTGTCGTGTAACTAGTACCAGACCGTACTGTTTCACTAACACTGAGTGGTGATTATTATGACATGTTCATATTTTTCATTGTATTTCCGGTCACAGAATGGGAAATGGTTCTTAACTGCTTTTCCGCAGGCTGTACGAATCGGAGAGGCAAGAAGCCCGGGCTGACATTCCACCTATTTCCTGCAAAGGAAGAAAGAAGCAGACGCGTTTTGAACAGGTAGCGGTACACATCACCGTACGGTAGGACACGTTGCTGAGTGCACGCGTGTAAGCACGTTGTTTGTTTTCCATCCAATAAGGCGTTTCGATGGGGGGGGGGGGGAACGTGACGTCACTGCAAAAAGTTCTACATTGTCCACTGCATGGAGGGTCACCTTCTGCGTGAATGATCTGATATGGTAAATGTAGTTTCATACGTTCGCGCTTAACAATAACATCAATCAAATGACGCGCACATTGCGCAACATACACTGCTAACTGAGAATTTCATCAGTTTTATCCGAGTGGCAGTCAAATGACTTGTGCATCAACATGAAGAAAATTTGTACTGTCTCGTAATGACTCCTTATTTCGTGCGACTAAGGTAAAAACGTCATCTTTTGTACACTCAGAGTTATAAGCAGTCAAACATTCGGGTGAAAGAAAAGTTATTATCATTACGTAAGATTACCCCACAGATCTATACACTATATATAGAGATCAGTGGATTAGTCTTCCGTAGCGCGTGACCTTCCTGCCATCTTGTTACTGTGTAGTCATCATCCAGCATGACGCTTAGGATTTCTTAGATTTAATTCGCTATGGTTCTAATCGTCACTTTGTCACACCTGGAAACAAGTCACGCGAATCGTACGTAACAAACACTGTAGCCTGCACTTCACTAGTTACTTCTTTAGCGCTGTAATTTCACGTCTCCAAACGATACAATGAATCATACAAATACAAGCGGCCAATCAGAGCGCATAATTAACCACAAAAGTAACTAAGGTATGAAGTCCAATACTACAGGCCTATATTGTCGACATTAAATTAAATGATAACTTACGGTAATTGACACAAGGTTATCTTTCAAATTATTAAGTCAATATTGGAAACATCTGATGTATAGAACTAAACAAAATGGCGTCATCAGTCTATCATCTGTTACAAGGTCCTTTGCACTTTTCGAGACGATTTTTGATCTGCTGTCCATTTTGATCGCCTTGGCTATATCCGGATCTTCATATATGGTCTCAAAAATTGTTGCATCGTTTGTGCATAGGCCTGAATAACTGTGCCTTTAACAATGTCGTATTCTAACAAACCGTATGACCTTGACACATTTTTTAACTCTTCGCAAGCATGCAAAACATTTAAAATAGGTCAGACTGTGTTATGTCCTTTTTTTTTTTTTGCATTGGGGTGTTTGCTCATTTCTACGGAAACTGAATTAACGTTTAGTGCGAACTCCATTCTTTTTTCTTCATGGTTTAGATAGAAATTTCTCACTGACGCTTTTCTTGAAATGATCTGGCCCGAATGTTCCACAGACTGTTTATCGATATTGTAACACCTTGCCAAAGATTGTTACATTTACTTGTTGCAGTTGTCGTCAACGGTAACCACCTGCCATGCAGCCATGGTGCATCTGTCCTTATAATGTTCGGTCAGGTTTCAACGATAGGATTTAAAAGCCTATATCCGTATGCAGAGTAAATGCTTTCAGTTGCGTACCGTACTGCTTACGTAGAGATATATTTTGCAGTCATATAGTTGAAATCATTATATGGTACATTGACAAAGATGAACGACTATACACCAGCTATTATATAAGTTATCATATACGCCTCCTCCTAGATTGAGCATGGAATGTTGTTTGGTCGAAGATTATCAGTGTTTACCTGGACTCAACCAAAACATTTCTGCTGCACAGCTAGGGGGAGGCATAAAAGACATACCACTGTTGAATATTATCTTGCTGGCTTCAACACTAGAAAAATTCAAATGAACGGTTTTTCCTCTCTACTGGAGCACTTTCTAACAGAATTTGTAATCATCAGATAATTGTTTTTACCATAAATCTGTTAAACATGCAGATATGCTGCTACACTATTTGAAGAAAAGAAGTGCAAAAAGTTATGTAAGATGTATTTCAAAAGTATAGCTATCCTCCCTTAAAGCGAAATAGGGCGTTTGTTTTAGAGAAAACAACTATATTTTTAAAACCAATGTTTGTGGACGTAGAATGATAGATTATTCAAACTAAGGAAGGACAGTAGCCTTCTCTTCAAGAAATAAGCTCCTCACAGATAGAAATTCAGTTATTTGTTGCTCAACACTAATTTGTTCACCCAAACTTTTAAAAAGTCAAATGATGCATCTTCCATTACGCATCACATGCATAATGTTTTGAGGAGATGAAGCCTTGGTAGATGTTTATTGATGAGACGGAATGGTTTAACAATGATTAAAGCTATTTTCTTTTGTGCGTCGCATTAGTGTATTCTAAACGCCCTATTTCCCTTTAAGTTCTTTATAGTCTGCAGCGATTTACCCAGTGTACTCTTTTGATGACAGTTCGATTCAGTTAATATTCATAAAATAAAATAATAGATACAACTGCAGAAAACACAGAATTGAAGTCCAACCTGTAAAATCAAATATCGATTATCGATCAACAATGTATGTGTTCCCAGACACAAAGTTTAAAATCTCATCAGCAAAGGATAATTTCCATGACGTAATTGTTTTCACTAGCTCACAAATACTGCACTCACATGCTGCACTCACATCTTCACCCAGCGTGACGATGTGTTTTAATGATTGCGCTGCACCTATCAAGTGCAAATGAAAAAACAGCCATTGCGTCATTGCACATAATGTTGAGTAATTTTGCGTATACGGTACCTACGAGAGGTACTTCACCGGCGTCACTGAGCTGCGCGTCTCTCTTTTGTAGCGGCCAGGCGTCCGTTGTACATCAATTGTAACAAGGGTTATGTTTTGAACGCGTAAAACACACCTGGGCATGAGCAGATGCCAAATTGAAACTCAATGACGTCACCTGAAGAACCTCTCTACACAACATGGATGGATAGAAATTCGCCCACGTATAGCGTAAACTTCCTATGAATATGATAACCTTACATTAGCAAGTTTTAAGTTAATTTTCAAAACAAGAGGGCAATCTACGGAGTTGCATCTCATCCTTATCGTTGTTTACAATCATTCGCTCTTTTACATGTATGTATTATAGTCGATTGAGAGTTTGATTGAAAACCCAGCACCTTACATTATACACGTACCTTAGTGGATAGGTACACGTAGCTAGACACAGCTCATTCGGCCATGGATGTGTAGACAACGTGCAAGTGTCGTGTAAATGTAGCAGTCATGTGTGCGCGTCAAAGTACATATTCCAATGCAGATCGCGCGTGCGTCAAAGAAATCCTTTTGATTTCCTTTATTTCTCAGATCAGCTATTCACATATTGTATTATGTGCCCTATTGACCTATAACGTCTCCGATTGAGCGAATTTTCCATTCCAATTATCATTTTGTAAATGTTTTCAAAGAGACTGAAATAAATGTTACACAAAAAAAAAAAACAGTACATATCATAATCAGGGACCTAACGACCAAGTTTGAGTGTCATTAGATTTACTGTCTAGGAGGAAATCGCAACACAATTTTTCAAAGCATTTTGCCGACGAAAAATTTTACCTCTGACACACTTTCAGACTATGGGTCACCTATCTACCACGTTTCATCATTATCGGCTTTGCGGTCTATGAGGAGTTGCAGACGTAAACTGTTCAGTGTCAAATTTAACTTTTGACCCCTGAATTTGACCTTTGACCTAAAACCCCATACAAACATGATTTTCATATAAAATCTTGAATACCGGTCATATATGTTAAGGTCCCATGTACGTAGCCAGTTTGGTTTAAGAAAAACAGCAAAACTAATATTTACACTTATTGGACCTCTGACTCTGACCTTAAATTTTGATGGGAGACAAACTTCAGACCATGAGTCACCTATCTACCAACTTTGACCCTCGTCGAATTTGCGGTCTAGGAGGACTCGAGTTGCGGACGCAAAACTGTTGAAATTGAAATGTTCTTTCGCACAAACACACAGACACCCCTACACACACACATCTTCACACATATTACATGTATGGGGATGAGATAATAATGTGACCTTATCTTCTAGAAATTGTAACTTGAAATCAAGCAGTTTTAACCAACGAATGCTCGAGTTCATGGTACGACGTTAACCTGCCAAACTTCTCGCACCTCATAACGTTAGCATGACAATCATTACATGAAGTTTTCTTGGGGACAAATTTTGTAATTGCCGTTTTGTGGCAATTAGATGTGTAGAAGTTATCAACCAAAGTGGTCACGAATGAGTGTACTGAATGCTCAAAATAATGATTCCAAAAAGTCTGTAACTGGCGGCAACTGCGAATTGGGCGATTTCCCTCTCCTGAGCAAATGCAGTTCAGATGTGGACTCATCAAGAAAATACGAGTAAAAAAAAACAATTCTTCAGCTTTCCTTTGGTCATTAAAAGGTACGATGTCAAAACTTTGTCAAGCGTGTAAGGCCATTGCATTCTTTACCTTCGCTCACTCAAAGTTTGTTAGTGAGAGAAGTTTGGCATATAGTGCATGTGTTACTACGCCTACGGTGCCCTCGCGGTGATCATATATAGTTGTTTCAACGAAATGTCACAGTGAAAGTACATATTCCTAGCTGCTGTAACTCAAAGATTATAGATGAACTACCACGGTCTAAAGGGAGCCTTTCCAAACTCTTTTTTTTTTTTGTTGCTATATCTGGCTACCAGGTAATAATTTTTACGGCCGGCGCCAGTTCTTTTGAATTAGAACCATCCGCTCAGGTGAAAAAGGTGACATGGTTCTAGAATGAATCACGCATATAAAAAAATAAAGCAAAACAAAAATGTCAATAGGGAAAAAATAACGTTTGCTTCCTTCCTTCCAACTTTATTTTTATTCATATTGATATTTATTTCTGTATTTATTAACAAGCCGGGCAAAATTCTCTTCAAAGCTCCAGAGAAATGAATGAAAAATACCTTTCATCTTTCTTTTTTTTTTTTGAGTTTTGAATTGACTTTTCCCCCCTCAATTCGGACATTACAACACCGCTGAGAAATGAAATCCCAAAATTTTGAAATACGACTGAAAGTAGCAACGGGACAATCACTTTAATCAAGGACCTAATGATAACCCGATGAAGCATGTAGCGGCAGTAAATCACACATCTGTGGGACGCGCATAGGGAAACAATTCTTCGTCACTTGGGAGGCCGATCCAACGTCAGATACCAGGAGTCGCGGTGCTTCAACCGGTACCAGCGGTTGCCCTCATGCGTAAAAACAGGTTGAGCTGAGTTGCGAACGTAATTACTTCTGAGGTGCAAAGAAACAATGACGTATCAATATTGTGATACTTGTACAAGTCACCGTAAGTGTTAAATATGTCGTCTTTAAAACTCTAGGTTAAAACTCTAGGTTAGGCTGTGACTACAAGCTGCGGACAAGCCCATCCATGTCATTATACCGAAAATTGTTGATCCCGAAAAAATTCGAGGTTAAAACATTTCAGGTGGGTAGACATGTTAGTTAAGAATGTACTTTTCAATGTTCAATGTGTGTGTTCTTCATTTCAGTTAGGTTATTAATTGTCTTTGGTTGTGATTTATTGACCCACACTGAGGGGAATATATAGAGAGCAGATCACTGGAATTACTTACAAGCACCAAAATAGATTTCTTTTATTTTGTAGAGAGGGAATGATAAAAGGGAAAAAAGTTTGATCTCGAGAAACTTTAAAAGTTTTGCCTGATGAACTGATGTAGTCATTGAGAAGATGTGATGCAAACATTTTCATCCACTGCTTTTCGCTTAGGCTATGTGAGGAAGAAAAAAGAATCATGAGATGGGAGAGGATGGAGGGTAAAATAAGAAGAGGAGAAGCTGGGGTTACATAATTCGACGTTACAGCATATTCTTAAATCTTGGCAAATGCTAATGCGAATCGTTGAAAAGTGACCACATATGGTATAAGCATAGTGGCCGGGGCTAAAGGAGGTGGTGCATTGAATTGGAGCGATGAAAATTCAGGCCATTTGCGCTGTTAAAACCATCCAAATAATTAACATATCACAAATCTGACTGTACCAGTATATACAAGATAGAATTAAAAGGTTCGGTGGAATAAACTCGCCATAAGCATGATGATCTAAGTGTGTTGGGATGAAGTTCGTGAGGGGGATCAACGCTTTTAAGTAACTACAAAAGAATATCTTCTGTATTTAATACAATATAAGTGATCTTGAATTTGGGTAAATTGCAGTGCGCCCCCTTTTGGCCAGTAGTTTGACGTCACTGATGCATTTTTTTCCCGATCCTATTACATAGATTATTACAAAAGCGATTGTCGCGTCACGAACGTCGCTTGCATATCACAGTCTAGACGGGCAACGCAATACTGCCATGTCATGTAGGACAGTTAACAATGTAGGCTATATCTCTACTAGCAGAAGGGCTAAGTTGGAGTTTCCATGGAAACTTAACTTTTTTGCGTAACGTGTCGAAAAGTTTAAGCCTGTGGAGGGAACGTTACGATAGGATGAAAGGAAGGAGGGGGTGTGAGTTTCGATGAAATACAAAATTATCGCTATGAAGTAAATTATTGAAGATGTTTGCTCATACTTACACAGTAATCAGAAATACATACGGAATGACGGGATGAAGATGGGTGGTGGATGGGGAGGAGGGGTTGATTTGTGTCTTGACCACCTCATACATCAAACGTGTCGGTTTTATGGAGATACAATGGGTAATTACGAGTCAGAGAAGGGGGGGGGGCGATGTATCGATTTATATCTTTAATTGTTAGAGGTTTCCCCGTTTGAGGTCGACAGGAGTATTGCATAATGTAGTCCGAACTACCGGTAATACACTCTCGTAGGAAGTAATAACGCAGGAAAACTTAAAGTTTTCTTTTTTTCACTTTTTATTTTGGCAAGAGTCATGTTCGATGTTGATATAAATTGATAAACCTTCAATGGATTCTATTTACAGAGACTTTGTACACAATTTTTAAAGTGTAAATAACGATGATATGATTAAAAAAAAATGAATGTTATTTTTTTTTTTTCATTTACACTTTTGTCCCGTCTGATAACTCGACCGATAAAACCAAAAGCCTTTTGCAGCGATGTTTTGTTTTTTCTCTGCTGTCCCTTTCATCTCTTGAATTATGCAAATGACATCTCAATAAAGAGAGACAAAGAGCAGAGAGGTGGTGGTGACTCGTTGAGATTATAGGCACCCCCATGACAGAATGCAGCACCTTGTGAGCCACTTCATCATCAACGGCTTTGTGAGTGGGTTGAGCTCAGGCGATGTCCTTAGACTTCTCTTAAAGTCTATATGACTTCGACAAATTCTTTCAACAATTCTGAGTGACGTCCATTCACGAGGGCATCACATTCGTCGTGAACTACCTCTCTTTGGACATTGTGAGGATTAGACATCACATCTTATTTTACCCACCACAACCACCCTCCCCCCACCCATTCTCAATTTACCCTCCATTCTGTAAACTGGATCGACGCTAATTTACAAAATACATCACGGTTAAAACTATGATGCCAGTCGGGATTAAATTATTGAACTTCTTACGTGAAATCTTAAAGTAAAATCATTTCAAGTGCAGTTTTTTTTTAATAAGATGACAATGATAATGAAGAATATGAGAAAATGTGAATGTATAGTTCAGGCAGGGAAATATGTTTAACCCTTTTCCAAATACACATAGGAAACGGAATCTTTGGTGTTCCCAGACTGGTTTGACAGTAGAGAGTAAATGCATACCCAGGTAGTACTACTATATGGAGCAGAAAACCTTCAGCAAAAAACCTAAGCAAAAAACTTTAAATAATAAAGTAATATTTTAGAGAAGATAACGTGTAATATCATATTGTGATCTCCTATCCATAAATCTCCGCCACAAACACACAGTCTTTGCTGCACTCCGGCCACATTAGATGCAACGCAATAGCTACATTATGTGATTTTTTTCTCTTATTCTCGTTTGGTATAAAACATAAATTTTCAATTTTGTGATCTGTACCTATTTGACTTCCAATTTACTAAAAAGTATGGAATTACATTACTAAGTAAAGATGATCGACCCTGTACTTGCAGTCTATATTACTACCGACATAATGTCGCAACTTGGTTGCCACGAACGGTTTGGGTAACTGTTACATGACAAGAATTAACAAAGATTTTATGTGAACATCTTAGTGTTTGACCTTCATAAAGTAAAATATTTGCCAAAAACTTTGATTTATATGCGTATAGGCTATTTTGAGAAACGTCAGATTGTTGAAGTTTATAGGAAAATACATTGTATTCTGTGATAGACTACCTCGCTGTCACAAATGTCCTGTCGGACGTTTGTGATGGACCTTTGTGACAATAATTTAGACGGAGGAATTGAGGAAAGTTGACAAAAGCTGATATGATGACAGATACCCCAGTCATGTGATTCTATAATAGGACCGCTTACCATTGTCTTGTCACTTCCGTTACAGGTATGTTACGATGACAAACATTTGGAGGTACTTCAAAGACGTCAGTGCTCTGTGCGTCCGTCTGTTTTGATCACAAGGCGTGTAAGTTGTACAACAATTGCAACTAGGGTCATGTCGTGTGCGCGTATCGACGGCACACAAGTTTTGCGCGCATAGGAAGAGAAGGCCAGTATGCCAAGTTGAAACGCAATGACGTCACGTCAAGAACCTCTGCAGTTAGACAATCTCAGTTTTTCAACATGAATGTGATCATGATGTATCATTGAGGGACTACAGTGACATCACGTAACAGATGCTGTGTGGCCTTACCGACACATTTATTGCATATCTCACGTGGGAACATAATCACACACTTGTCACAGATATCCTATGTGGCCATAGTGGCAGTGTCCGTGAAGAAGATTGGAGGATGGCGAACTGGCAAGGACCGGGTACTGCATTCCAAGTGGATGCGGAAATCTACCGACCGAAGGATGGGTGAAGGGTGAACTCGAGGTCCCGTAAAGGAAACTGCCACCATAATAAGGTAAAGTTCCGATCAGTGACGTGGAGTGGTCGTTAGCGCCAGGTGAAGACGACGTAGGGGCGTTTGGGTCCATCCCGGGGTTTTGCTTCTTCCATTTAGTCCGACGGTTCTGGAACCAGATCTTGACTTGAGTTTCTGTCAAGCTCAGTGACAAGGCCAGATTGAGTCTTTCGCACACCGACAGGTAACGAGTGGTCTTAAATTTATTCTCCAGTGCGACGAGCTGCTCGTAGGTGAAAGCGGTTCTCGCGCGTCTCGGTTTGGTCATCTTACCGCCACAGTCGCTGGACTCGGAGTCCTCGTCCTCGGGTGGTATCTTGAAGTGATCGGACAAATCGACCTCTTCTCGTTCGTCACCGGATGCTCCTCGGCCTCCTTCCGACGATAACCGATCATCACTAAGTAACGTGACGTCACATTCGTCTTCATAGGATTTCGATGACGAGATGTTGTCTGGCTTGTCATCTGGAGAAAAGATAAGAGGGAAACGTTCGATCTTTTTAATTCGTAAAACAACGGCAAAAAAGAAGTTAAACTATCTATATCATAATGCAGCAACTTGAAAGAAAGAGCACTGAGAGAGTATCCAGATAGTATCAAGTGGCAGTGGGGTAGCTAAGATGATTGGAGCAGGGGGTATGGGGGTACCTACCTTTTCTTGGGACACAGCTTCTGAATTTCCCCATCTCTCTAGGACTAATATGTAAAACTGTACATTCCAACATTTTCCACACGGGAGTGTATGCACGAGGGGCACGGTTTTGCCGCGTGGCGTAGCCCTCTCATAGCTACGCCATTGTCCAGGGGTCAAGATTTGGACAACTATTTTCTTATTTTCATAGATCAGATGTGATTCGTTATGCCTTTATTTGTTGAAACAAGACTTAAAACAACAACGACGTTTTCCTTTGTTTTGCGCCTGAAATACATATTGTTTTTTTTTTAATATATGTTTACTTAAAAGAATCATCGCATATCATAAATGCTCACAGACATCCTAAATGCTCATATGACATATTGGCAGCTATTAACTACAAAGTGCCGCATTCCAACCAAAGTGAGGGGTTCCCAACCTGACCAGGGTAGACAACTCAGCCAATTCACGAGACCTCTTTTTAAATTGATCTCAAAGTACCTTGTTGATCCGTTTGACGAGAGGGAAGTTTCGTTCAGATAAATAATAATAACAACAAAGAAAAAGAGAGAAGTGTTCCCACTGCTTTGATGCCATTTGGAAGGTAACCTTAAAAAATGTATTTCCATTTTAGAGGATAGAGACCAACCGCGGAGCGATCTATTACGCCGTGCTGTGGCGGCAACGCGGTGAATGGTTCGCGCTCATTACATGATTCTGCGACCGTTTCAACTCTCAGCGGAGGGTCGAAGTGCTAGCTAGTCCAATTTACACCTGTTCGAAGGCTTGCTGAAAACCTCGACAGTTACAAGTAGACGTGAGGGGAAAAAATTCTTCTTTCTGTAATCAATTTCCTTACTGTACCTTTACAAGGGGGCGGTCACCTAGTCCGGTCAAAGAGATTATGTATTTGTGTATAGATTTTTGGGTTGTTGTTAAGGGCGATACAAATTAGAACTGGGTGGGGACTACTTACGGGCAATTCCATAATACTTTTATTATTTGCTTATAGAGCAAATGAACTTTAACCTTTCATATGGCACTTGAATCTACTGCAAAGGATTCTGGGGTAACGTATATCATTTATTTTTTTCAATGGTGGGAGGAGAATTAAACTTTTTGAGGTTTCTCTTTCGGTAAATAATAAAGTGTTCAAAAAGTGGTTACACTAAAAGCTATCGTAAATTAGAAATTATTAAAGGTTGATGGGAAACACACATGGGGTACACTGTCTGGCCGCTTCTGCAGAAGCGGTCTAAGGCCCCAAGCATTAAAGGGTAAGTGGCATGTATCAATTTTATCCAAACTAAGTTTTCAGTTAGGTAAACTATATACTACCATCTGTTAGGAGCTGGGCAGCCTTGGTAGGTATAAGCCTATACATCCGATCGTATGCACCTAACACTCTGGAGTCAGTCCATAAACATCAACAAGCCAAAACTAAGCTTCTAATCCACAAAAAGCCAAATACACTAAAGCATTCCTTTTTTTTTTATTTCTGCTAATATAGAGTACGTTTCAAACCACATACACTTTAACAGACACGCGATGCACATGTGCGTTTGATTCATGTTACACGTTTTTACTTTAGATGAACCAATAGCAAAAAAAAAAAGCAAAAAAAAAAAAAAAGCGCATTAAATACAGTTTCGTGGAATTGGGGTACACTTTTTTTTCTCAATCGTCCTGATTCCGTAAAGGATTTACAAACTCGATCATTCTATGGTACCTTCCAGTTTCATTCGCGTACTATAAAATTAAAGTAGTGTAAGTTACTTAGTTATCCTTTAACTCAACCGAGAAGAATACTGTGCATGGTTGCACCACGTGTTTACCATAATCTACTGCGCAGGTGCGCTGCTTATACGACTTCTAGGCGTCTTACACTGCCTTTGGTGTATTGCTTCTTCCTAGACGTTCTTAAAGGTCTAATATAGATAAAAAATGGTTTATATTCAATAGACGTGATGAAGAATACTGAGCGAAGTATAGAATAAATTTTACAGTCAGAAAAAAGCCTTATTTTTAACTGTTTGAAATGGGTTTGAGCTAAAGATAAATGGTCATTTTATTTTTGGCAAAAACAGAAAGACTATTTCTCTGTAAATCTCGGTAAAGGTAAAATAATCCTCGGTAAAATCTCTGCTGACATATTTTACTGACCATTGGTCTGCTATGTTCAAGAAAATGATTTTCCATTGCATGCATTTTAAATCCCATATCACTATCTTGTTCTTAAGTCGTGATATTGCTGTTTGAAGAGAGACTTATAGGTAAAAGCGGGGGGGGGGGGGGGGGAGGGGGAGGGGGGCGGGGGAGGTGGGATTTACGTGACTAAGATCATTTCATGCTCTTTTTTAAGTCTTCCAGTTTTATCTGGAATAAAATGTTCTTTAGCATTCCGAAATACAGGAACGGCATGTGTCTTAAACAAAATCAAGAGCGTATTTACGGAATATGTTGACAGAGGTGCATATAACTATAAAGGCGCATGTTTGTTGGTGTTTCAAATTACACTGTACCGTTACTAGCATACTCATTCAGTGATGTGCAGTGTAGCCGAATCATTACACATGTAATAAATATGTCAAGAAGAATGACTCGACAGAGATAAAAAAAAAAAAATCTTTGATTTATAAACCAAGACTTCCTGAACCTTGTAAATGGAAGCAAGAGACAAAAGGAAAGTCCTCAATTTCTCAAGCGTGAGAATGGCTTTAAAATGAAGCCACAGGGCAATTACCAACGAAAACTCCAGACAACCCAATTATTACCTTTAATTGCAAAATGAGTTTTAAGGCCTTAAAAATGAACTTTTTTTTTTGCTTTTTATCTTTAATTTACGGCAAACAGTTGATGATAAATGCTAAGGAGTGTTTCCCCCTTCCTCTAGAGAGATACAAAACAAAAGTGACACGGTGAAGAAGAAAAAAAAAATGTTTTTTTTTTCGATCTCCCATAATACAGCATCAATCACGATCCCAATTAGCCAACCATCCAGATAGTTTCTCGTCAGTTTAAAGGGAGGGCGGGGGGACTCCATTATATTTACCCAAAAAAAAAAATTTCCACTAACCGATTTAGAAGTAAAGAAAAAAATGTCACAGCAAACTAGTTTATGGTTTAAACTTAATTGCTATCTGTAATCGAAACTACATATGTAGAAATAAAAAAAGGTCAGTCCGGTTGGTACTTGAATGAGATTGTTTGGTTGTTGTTTTGGTACCATCAAATACCATAAATTATAATATCTACAATGTTTGATACAGTTTAACCTTCGTGTAAGGGTAGTTTCTGTAGGAAGAATTGGTTCGTACACCCAGGGACCTATTCCCCCTCTTATTATTATTATTTGTCCTGAAGATGTTGTTGTCTGATGAAAGTCCAAAGCAGACCGAAAATTTCCGAGTTTAAATAAATTCCAAATTACATTACATGTGTCAACTACTGTTACAGAGCGTTCTCTTTGGACCTCTGACATCATTTTGATAAAAGCACGTAGACAATTAGTACTATATGTATAAAATAGTTGCTTGATACTAGTGTTGCCATTGACAGCCATCCTTACCAGTGAAATTTGAAATACTGGATACAGCGTATAGGTGCAAGACAATCACTTTAACATGTCAAAATACTGCAACGTGTAAATACAGCGTTGAATTTTAAGCGAGTAGCATGTAACTTGCAAAAAAATATTGACCTTTACTACAAAAAAAAGAAGAAGAAAGAAAATAAGTTGTCCTTTAAAAGTTATGTTATTGTTACAATGAACGAACTTATGATGTTCTGGGTTACTGCAGTTTACATGAAGACATCTCTATTTTTGCTCTTGACAATACATTGTCATCTTCAAATTTCATCAAATTATTTCAGATATAAGTTATAGTGGTGTAAGTAAAATCTGAGTTAAATCGAACCTGCACTACAATTACTGTAAGCTACTGATTTTCGTTGTCTGAGCGACAACATTAAGTGGGCTCTAGCGAGAAAGTCGGTTGCCTTTCAGAAATTTTAGGCGTCCTGGTGTTTTTGACTTTGAGAAATGAAGTATTTTCATTTGTGTATCCTTTTGCGTTTCTTCTTTAACCACATAGCCCTACTTTTTTACATTAACCCTTTCTTCTGAAAGTGTTCACTGATTTGCAAGCCGAGCCTGTCCCTTTAAAGCCGTTCGTTCTTCCAAAGATTCATTACAATTTGTATCTAACGCTTTCAATTGTGCAGAGAAAAAGTACAAGACCACTTTTTTAGTTTACAGGTCATTACCGCTGTCGCTTAGGCGTTCTCTTGTAATTGATGATTCAATGAACTTGAATGAAGACATCACAAAATCAGAGAGGAAAAAAAAAGATGAATAATCCGAGAGGTAGGTAAAAAAATGGCGTTTATTGGATGATATGACAAATGAGAATTATCAAACCGTGAAATATCCGTTCAAGAAATAATCGGGAGCAGTATTAGGTAAAGTTTGGAATTTGCTCTAATTGCATTCCTAGTATAATAAACAGTGTAAGATATTGTTTTTTAAACACACTTTATTAAACTAAACGTTTAGTAGATGTCACGGAGAAGTAGTATACGCAAGAGGAAAGTTACAACGGATTGGTTTTTTTTTTCTTTTTGGAAGGAAACTGCCGAGGTTATAAATGGATGCTGGAGAGTTAGTTCAAGATTGCATAAAAGGAGAAGACTGGGCGGGAAAATTGTATGTTAAAAGTGTGTGCACACACACATCTACATGAATGGTTGCCGTAATTAAAACGAACGCATATGGTAACCATTTCTATGCACGATGAATGCCTCAAACAACGATAAAATGACTGTAAACAAAGATAATAATCAGGAAATAGTCTCAGAAAAAAAATAGCGGTTTCCTGTTGCTTGAAGTGTTGTGACATTTTCTGCTTATTTCGGATAAATTTGATGTGAGGGCACTTTTGTAAAATTCTGAGAACAAAACCAACTTAACGCACACTCTAAATTAATTGTAGGATGAAATTTATTCTCCGGGAGAAAATACTATCAACAAGAAGGAAAAATCAGAGTGTCTCGATTTCAGTCGCAATGTACATAAGGAAGGGAAGGTATTGCTCCTATATGAATTGCTCCTATATCTCATTTATTGCATAAAACAGAAGCAATCCTAACAAACAGACAAATTCTTAAAATATGTACTGTATAATTTGGTTGCCTAGATATCATTTTTTTCAAAGGCACGGTAAATATTCGAATGATGAATTTGCAATTTGTTATTAGGAAACAAAAAACTCCTGAGGAAAAGAAACAAAACAGTCAGTGGTGACATGACAGAAATTAGTTCCTCAGGGTATTGTTGTTGTTGTTTTTGCTTTTTCCCTTCTTGCTTCTTTCACAGAATGTGTCCATGCATTGAGCAGATAGTTGTTCCCTTACAACCCTTTAAAAAATATTTAAACCAAATTAAAAGGTTCAGTTCATGGTATCACCGGCAAATCATTACTTCGCCTGCGCCATTTTGTTTGAAAGAAGATGAAAAAATCATTTTGACTATTGCTTCGTGTTCATTTGTTCACTTTTACCAACATCGTTGTGAACGAAAAACGATAAGCAGTATAATGTAAGGTAGTGCCAACAAAAGCTCAATGACGCTTTCTATTGTTTTGTGGTGTTTCATCACTTACAAAACAGGCTCAACCTCTTCATTTTTATTACCTTCTCACCTACTTTTTTTTTAATTGTTTTTTTCTAAAGAAAAGTTCTCCAACAACTTTAATAAAAGTTACCGTAATGAGGTCGCCTGATCAGAACTTCAAGATTCTCCAAATATGGCAAATACCATTTCCTCTCAGTGCTGTTGGTTTAGAATGAGGCTAAAGACGACAATTCTGAATTATATTCCAGAAAATAAATTAATCAATCCTCTTCATTTTTTGTTTTGTCTCTCGGTATTTTTTTTTTCCCTCAACGTCAACCTTTTTGAAGTACAGTATTCAAACTAGAGTCAACGCAGAGAAAAAAAAAAGTACAGTCCCTCCACTCAGCGCCCACGTATACTGGTATATGTAGGGCCTACATAGGAGAGGGTCGGTTTTGAGGACGTTGTTAGAAGGAATAACGGCATGTCGCCCCTTCCTGTATCATTTAACCAACCGTGAACTTTTTCGCAAAAAAATTAAAAAAAAAAAGAGGGAGGGGAAATAATATTATCATAATATTAATAACAAGCACTCTGTGTGTAGCAACTGTAACCACTTGAAACCAGAACAGACTCTTTGTATAAATATTACCTTACCAAAACGATTTGCTTAATTTATTTTTCATCAAGTACATCGTAAAGTGCACCGACGATGTAAGCAATCGGGTGGGCTATATGGACATAAATGTGGCCTATTTTTCCGTTCTGTAGATAACTTTGGTGGTTTTTATGCACGTACTTTATCAGAGACATGAACTTTTTGTCGGAGAGTTGATAAAACTTATCGTGAGACAAGAAATGGAAGACATGTATGGGTGATAAATTGATAACAACTTCCTCCACCATTCACTTTCTGTCTGTTGGTCCATCACGCATGAACTCAATTGACAGATGAGAAAAACAAAACTACTTCAAAAATAACAATAATAATAGGTAAGGTACAGTATCGTATACTTAAAATTTTTTAAATGAATTCCTTCCTCATTAAATCAAACAATATTCCAATTTAGTTCCATTGTTTTTACTTATGTTAATTTATAAAGTGTATGTGTATTGATTACTTTTTCATCTTAATTTTCGTCAAAAATCCATAATATCCATAATGTTGCCTTAAAGGGAAATAAGGCTTTTGTTTGACAGAAAACAACCATATTTTTAAAAGCAATGTTTGTAGACATAAAATGATAGGTTATTCAAACTAAGGAAGGACAGTAGCCCTCTGTTCCCAAGAAATAAGTTTTTCACAGATAGAAATTCAGTTATTTGTGGCTCATCAATAATTTGTTCACCCAAACTTTTCAAAATTCAAATGATGCATCTCCCATTATACTCATCACATGCATAATGTTTTCAGGAGATGAAGCTTTTGCAGATGTTTATGGTTTAACAATGTTTAAACCTATTTTCTTTGTATGCCATATCGGTATATTCTAAACGCCCTATTTCCCCTTAACCTCTTCTTTTGAAGGGGGGGGGGGGACACCAGTAATAAGTGGAAACTTCCTTAGCAACCTTGGTATAACAGTTGCATTTATGAGACGTTATAGTTGTTCATGAGACCCAAGTAACTCACTTCATAAAACATTTACAGAGGTAGAGAGCCTAAATTGTGAGCAATACTCCTGACAATATTCCACTGACTGCACTGTATGTATACAGTACATGTGCCACATATTATAATTATAGGGACTTTTTGAACATTCGATTAAAAGTTCGCCCCAAGTTTAAATATTTTATTTTAAATATTCCTGTTATGCCCCCCCCCCCAAAAAAAAATAAGTCAATCTCCACAAGTAACCAGTATGTGCGCAAGATCTTTAAAAGTACTTCTTTCAGGCAGCATAAGTATTTTTAGGAATACTTATTACAGTACATTATATCATGAGACAATATTCCTATATTTGAACGCTTTTATAGGACGGAAATGTATAATAGAAATGAAACATATCTGAAGAATTTAGTGATTAAAAAAATGTAAAAAAAAAATACAAAAAAAACCAGACATTTTAAGATCTAAGACCGATAGGTGTATGTATGTTCTGTCTCAAAACTTTGATGGTGGTATTAAATCATGTACTGTAGGACTATTTGAAGTATACCGCAGAACGGAATAAAATACATCCTTGATTGTATTCATTTTCATTAAAAAATTTCACCATTATTAGGGATGAACTCGACTACTCTATGAAGTACCACAGTAATCATAAACAAAAATTTAAATAAAATAATTACAACAAGATTGAACTTACCTCTCTTTATAGATGGTGACGTGTTTTGACGACTGGGGGCGATGGTCCGAGACTCAAAATGGCTACCACAGACGGATAAATCCGCCTCTGTATTGATCTTCTGTTTAGCATCTTTTGTCATCATCATCATAATCATCATCCTTTGTTTTTCAGAGACCATTGTTATCCTTTGTTTTTCTTTCCCAGTAAATTTGTGGGGGTCCAAAATATCCATCACAGAGAAGGATGTCGTTTCGAATTTCGCGCTTTCGTTTTGACTGTCCCCCGCCTTAGCATTTGGATGATCTGCCAACCTGTGGGCGTATGGAGATAGGGCTGGCGTCGGGCTGTTACTGTCACGTGTTTCTGGGTGGACCGTTCTCCCCATCGTGTCCCCACTTGGTGTACCGGGACCCTGACGTGGGCCAGAGACGATTTCACCACTAGGATGCATTGTCCGAAGGAAAAATACCGACAAGAGTTTTATATGAAGACTCGAGGGCCACCTCTCGATTGATTTACATGAAGAGCAGTAACGAGATATAAAATCGTCCTTCTTCTTTCAAAAAGCAATATCAAAGAACTGCCGTATCAAACAAAAAATCCAAGGTGTCCGAAAATATATACAGATCTCTTCCACAGCGTTGAAGTTTTAAATAAGGTGATGTGTAGGTCTGTCGTATATTCGTGAATACCAACAAATCGTTCGACGAAAACTTAAAAACCATCAACCCTTAAAGGATGACGAGAAAAAGGAGCAGATTCTCCAGATTTTCCGATCACTAAATGCTTCTCAAAGTCTCAGTGGCAGGTCGCGTAGAGAGCATTCACCGATGAGAGTCTCACCTGCAAATAGCCAGCGCAAAGGTAAACTAGTACGGTGAGACACGGAGCGGCAGCAGATTGGCCGAAGAAATACCTGCGCGGCTTCCGGCTGGGGAAACAAAACTTCTCTCGGTGTTCACCTTGTCGTGAATACAGCAGGAATGGCACGTGAGATTAGCGGCTTGTTGAGTATACACACAAACACACACACGCACATACCCAGGGAGGAAAATGAGTGAGCGAGTGACTGAGTGGAATTCACTCGGGTTAGTATCTCCCCGTGTTAATCATGTAATTGAAAACAGCGCGTTTTGTGGCTTAACGTTTATAGGACAGTCATTAACGCTCCGTGGTTTTAATTGGTGGCTAAATTAATTGGAGCGTGGCTTACACTTTGGCGAGTTCAGATTGTTTTTTTTTTCTGTTTTATTTTGAGGTTGGTTATATTTCAATTGATTCGAGGTTTTCTTTCTGTCTTTCTTTATTATTGTTTGTCATGCTCTACCCCCCTTTTTTTTCCTTTTCGTGAGTCTATAGCTGGTCAGCTCAATTAGGTGTCTAAATAGCCATTTTGTCATGTTCGGACCGTTGCACCAGCAAACAATGCACGTTTGTATTAAACGACAATGAATGAGGCTGCTTTTCTGTGGACAAAATATAAAAAAAAAAAGGGGGGGGGGCTGAATTGCCCTCAGAGTAGAAGGAAAGACAGAGAAAACCTTACTGGCAAGAAAGAAAAGGAAGCTTAAAACTAGTTGGAATACTCATCTGACGGACAATAAAACGAATTGAGTAATAAAACATAACAAAGGATGTGTTAGTTGAGCGGCAAGATCAAACGATCTGCGTGGAGTCTTCTGTTTCCATTTTTTCAGGTAGAATAAAAGATTCCTAAAAAGGTGGAGATAGTCGCTGCTATTTATTGCGTTTTTTTTTTTCTCCTTCAGCAGCAGTAACCTTAAAACCGGTTCTTCAATTCCGTGGTGCGTCCTGCTAGCACCTGTGTCGTTAAAGGAAACACCGGGGACTTGATCCCTGGACGAGCTCAACGGATTTCGTTGACCTAGTCTGACCCCTCGGTTGAATCAATTGGGGTCAAGATTCTCTCAGATGAAGAACGATACCGTTTTTAGTGACCTATATGTAATATCAATTTTTTTTTTCATCCTCCTTTCATGGTTTACAAATCCCTGACAAATAAAACGGCTGTTATATCGATCACCTATATTTTGTCCTACTTTCCATGATCTCAAACAAAGTCACCCCTGATGTTTAATATGTCAATCCTTTCCACTCGTCTTTATCTTTTAAGTTTACTTAAATCTACCCTCTCGTATCTCTAGACAAAGGAGATATTTAGCTAAGCAGCTTAACTGAAAATAACTTAATATTTTTACCAATCACTTCGCAATCACCAAAAATGGCCAATGTTCTCAAAAATACATGAAGTCAGGCTTTACAATTTAATATGTAGGTCAAACTGTAGACAAAATAAAAAACAAACAGCAAACTGAATGAACTTGACGTCTTTCGGAGTTTTGTCAATAAAATCGATTTTTTGTTTTCGATTACACCACAAACATAGAAACGTATATGCTGATAATCCCGATCCTTGTAAAAATATAAGGGGAAAAAACGAACTGCCAGTAGAAGATGCCAGCTTTTTCTTTCCTTGAGAGAGTCACTGAAGTTGTGGCAACCAACTTAAAATGTCTGATTGGTTTAATTCTCTGTATGTTTCAGTTCTGAATTTCATTTTAGATCCGGGCCCACTCCACAATCCCATTAGTCCCAAATTATGTACAAAAGATGTGATTAAAATTAAATTTTCGATTGAATACTGGTCAAAACATTATTGCTTGAAATCTGTTAGCTAAGCTAAAAGCAATATTTTGTTTCTGTACTTGTTCTTCACTTCACATGAAAATAAGTATGAAACATAATTTCTGAGTTTACCTGTTGAACTGTTTTGTCTTCACATATTATCAACATATCATTGTTTCGTGTCAGAATCCGTCCTTTAGTTCCAAAGCCTTGTCTTCGAAGCCACTGGCTTTGGAAACGCCGATATCTTTCTAGTCAAGTTGACATTACGAAAACCATCAACGTCTCTGTGAGTCAACATTTTCTCAGCCACACACCAAAAAGTGGTGTCGTTTCTTTCATTTTATTGATGAAATGATCCTTAGAGAGAGTTTATTGGATCATTTGTTCTTTCAAAGTTTAGTGTTCGATTGTTTTTTAATTCGGTGCTTAATTCATCAAAATAGGTCATTCAAACAACTTGATCTTTTAGTTACTGTGGGAAAAATTTGTTTTTCATTGTAGCAAGGGAAGGAATGTCATGGGTGGTTTTAAATTTCCCGCCAATTGCAGCAATATACACGTAATTTGTGATTTACGTCCACCTCAAACTTTTGTGAATAGACCTAAAATGTTGAAAACATGAAGACATGAAAACTTTAAAAAGTAGTGGTTTTGTTAGCAACACACTATTTTGTTAGCAATTGTGGTTAACGTTAGCATGGCACTATTACGAAAAGTAAAAAAGCTCAAACTCAGCCAGGAATTTGCACTCTCTGTGAAGTCAACGCCCCCAAAGCTGCAACAAGATGGCTTCCAGGTGAAGCAATCTAACACTGAGGACACCAAACTAAGCTGATTCGCCATGGAGTATTGCTTGATTTACTTACAAGTACAGCCAATCCGCCTCACATGATATCATACATGTTTATGCCTTCTCGAGAGGAACATACGCTATAACTATTACGGTATAACACATCCCACTGAATATTCATTATCTGTCGACGGAATAACCGTTGAGGTACGGTGTAAAATAGGCTAATTCCTGGGCGTGAACAGAGGGCGTGAGTTCTTCCATGCATCTGTGTGTGATGATGTTTCCTTCCTATACAAATCTCTCAATATTTTATTTAAATCAAATCGTCTGTTGTGAAACGTTCAAAATGAAACCAAAGCAGCGGGATGATATCATCATATTTCAAGCGAGGATCTATGATTCTGAGAAAGGGAGGGGAAGGGGGGGGGAGGGGTATAGCACACACACACCGTCGGTCGACGAGGGAGTACCTCGCGTAGTGGACGAGTTTTCTCTTCAGCTACTAGCTAAGAAAACTTAACGGACAGGGAGACAGTCCATGCATATATTGGCGGCCGTCAAAGAGGCGCTACGCTGGCGAACGAGCAAGCTGCCAAAGGCGCGAATCCATGAGGGGGGGGGGGGAGGTGGAGGGTTGGGTTCCTCCCCCAAGAAAATTTGAGTTCTAGATACGTTTAGATGCGATTTCCCAGCATCTGGGGAGCATATCTTCCCAATCTGTTGGCTCATTTCTTCGGAGTATTTGACTGTTAAGGTCCTTAGCAACTTAGCAAGGAAGACTTCTGCTCATCAGAAAATTGAACATGAGGCCAAAAACACAAACAAACAAACACACACACACACACACACAAAATCGTTGGTCATCGAAAAATGTAGGGGGGCCAGCTGAATCATGGTTTCTGATGGACTTTGAAATGTCGAGAAAGACAAAAAGATGGAAACAAAGTGTGCTAGCCCATCTTTGTTTGGAATTAAATGAATCTGAATCACTACATTTACTACCCCCCCCCCCTTCCTCCTCCGTCTCACCTCACCATGGTTAGGTGATAATGCGTCGCGTAAATGTCCTCTTTAGAGCCCACTTTTAACCGACTGCGAAGAAACGCCAATGGAGTGTTAAAAAGAAAATGATTAATGTCGTCACTACATTACAGTTCTTCAAAGGGTCCATTCTTGGAACGCAGTAAATTGTGGCCTTAATGAACAACGCTCGACAGAATCACTTTTGAGACCGTTGTACATCATTTATAGAACACGGAGAATGTTAAGACAGAACTTCTTCGAACGCGCTAGCATCAAGCTCATCATCAATTGCTGAAGTTATATGGGTCCGTTTCTTTAAAAAGTCAACAGGTTAACTTCCACTCGATCTGTGACCGTTCTATTCGGCGATGAAGGAACCAGCGTTTAGAGGAATGTTTACTCAATTAAAATGATCTAAAGTTCACGGTATCTTATTTAGCCTGTTCCTTATGAAGGTTCCAATTAACCCAGATTAAAAGGGGGGCAACATCTGCTTGAAGTGCCCGTCTCGGGATAAAAGTAGGTCTCGTTCCATCAAAACAGGGGCATAATTGTACCTTATCCCATTTGTCCAAATCGTTAAATAAAATAGCTCTTATCTCTTCTGGAAAGTGTACACATGTTTATTTCATTGGTCACCACCGAAGACAGTGGAAAACAAATACTCCGGATTATTTTGTGTACTTTTCTGACAAGTTTAGTTTCCGACCAAAGGAAGAAAAAAGATATACATCACAATAAAAACTTCGTTCTGTTTAAGTTAATCAGGCAGGAAGGTCCGAAATTTTTTTTTTTTTTTTTTGGGGGGGGGGGGAATGTGTGGGATAAACAAAATCAATTATGCTAGAAGTTGTATCTTTCATTATTATCATTTTTTAGGGGGGAGGGGGAAAATGACAAATTCTTCGAATGGACGGCTGAAATGTTCCCTTTAGTTGGTTCTAACGTTAAAAAGCGAAAAATGATGTCATCTAGGTTTTGACTTGTTAATAAGTTGCAAGGAGCTCGTCACGCACGTCTATTATATACACACACACACACACACACACATATCAATATCATCAATATGTATGTATGTACGTATGTAAATTTGTTTCCTGCAGACCTGTGGTGCATTCGTCAGGTGTTGTGTAGCAACGGACTGGGGTTGGGTTTCCTGTGTTTGTTGAGAAGGAATTTGCTAGCGTGTAGGCACGTGGATATGAATTCGGTCTTTTTGGTTTAAGGTGCACTAGGTGTGGTTTGAATGTAAGGAAATACTGTTCAAAAAGACAGAGATTGCATTCCATAGTATTGCTGTCGTATGGTAGTGTTCGCTTGATAGTTTACCATTTGATTTGGAATTCAATGTCCTCCTTCTTTAGCTACCAAATGTACTTGCTAAGTTCGGTATCGTTCTTTTTGTTTATTTAGTAAATTGACTAATTTATAATGTTCTTTATGAAGTCGAACACTTTTCCATATACATTATTTACATACCAGGTATCAGGAAAAACTGGCGTAACAGCCAGTATTTTCTGCCGGGAAATTATCTCACTTCATAGACACTGCAGTTCAATTTCAAATTTTCCTCAGGTTATCAGTTTCAGACCAAATCTGTATTTCCTACGGATTAAAGGGATTTATATTGATCAGAATGTTGGTTCTCGAGTCCGGTAAAATTTTATATCTTTAGAAGGTATATGATGATTATTGTTTATGTAGAAATAGGTCACAGAATAGTGCGTGTGTTCAGTCTGTCTCACAACTACTTTTTTGACCTAGTCCTCACAAAATACACATAATGTACAAAAATCATCTCTCGAGAAGACCTTTTCTGCATGATAGAACATGACGTGGTATCCAGATAAACCATAATAGTTAGGGTATGTTCCTCTCGAGAAGGCATAAACATGTATGATATCATGTGCGGAATGCCTGCCTCTTTCCCCAAATTGCTATCGATATTCAAATTGACTTGTACCATGTCGTAAATCAGGAGGGGGGGGGGGGGGCTGCGGACGGATGAAATCATCCGTCGAAGGTCGTTGGTCAAGTGCGGCCCGGAAAATTTTTATCCCCATATCGGCCCCGTTCAATCAAAAAGGTTGTTGGACAAGTATATTTCCCATACAGTAACGTATAGCTAGAAACGGTGTGAAGGTCAGTAGCTATAACGTAACCTAAAGTTCATTCGTACCTGCACCTTGCATGTAGTGTATGATGTTTATGAACTGCATACAGGTATACTTTGGAATCAGTTTTCAAGAATTTAAAATATATATGTGAATGAGGTACTCACATTCCAAACTTTGGTTACTTGAAGTTTGGCTTATAGTCATCTCAACCGTATGTATGGTCATTAGCATTACGTTAGCAATGAAAAAGTGTAGACGTATGAAACCTACGTGACCATAACTAGAAGTCTAGGATATTTGGCCGAAGTCAGTTATAAATAAACCTTGACGGGTCCAGAGAAGACTGTTCATCGTGAGGTACGTGATACCGACGGATTTTTTTTTAATGTGGCATTTGAGGTTCTGTACTAGAAATAACGTATATATAATGTATCAGTTCAGTATACAATGAGGTGTATGCATAGGAGGGGGCACTGCTAGTATAAATGAGGAATATACACCGGTTGTTGTTTCATATGAATGGGATTGCCAAACCCCCTGGTATGACTTTGGGAGCGATGGTGCAAAAAAAAAAGAAAACAAAATCACCCGGCGAATGACTCAACGATAACGTAAACAGGTAACCTTAGTTCAAGGATGTTGTCAAGGCCCTTTTCAGTCAACATTCAAGACTTGAGTGGTGTAATGTTCCCTAAAACAGCGTGGTCGGCTACAGTACTTTATACCTTTTCAAACTCATATTGCAACGAAAGTCTTGTAACTATTGGGCTACAAACCTTCCACTTTCAAGGTATTATCAGCAGGTATCTTAGGTGTCGAAAAACGGAATGTGACGAAAAAGGTGGGGTGACGAAATTTCCATTTTAATTCATCAGATGGTTACCGATACGAGAAAGAAAAAAAAAAGGGTTCTGATTTTGTTTACGCAACAAATTTAACCCATCTGTTGTTCGTGATGTAGTGTAAAAGGAAAGAAAAGAAAAGTTCACACTCTTTTTCAAATCCAAAGTACAATGCCTGACGTCACGTAACAACTCCATGATACTGACAGGTTAAAACTCGTAAGCTTTCTGTGCTATACGTGACGCTTTCGCATTTGGGGACTGGTTAAACGCTATTCCTTGTTGAACATTAATCACCTCTCCACCTACAGTCATTTCGCTTTGAATCAAATTTGCATAATTATGAATAGTTATTAAATCGTGCGTCTACAGACCAATGAAACCATCCGCTATCATACCGTCAAATGATTTCCGTATCTTAGAACATCTTTCCTTTTTTTTGTTGTATTCTTCTCTTCCGAGACAAAGAATTTGTGTACATCATTTCCAGGTGTGTAGTTACTACAAAATTAGCAGGTGCTATTGTTTTAACTGCTTTCATTATCCGTTTCCTTTCAAACGCAGATCGCACCATTAACTTAAACTTGAAGTCGATGTTAAAAGCTACCGGGTAATTATGTCAAATCAAAGCTTGGTTGAACACGTGTGAAATACAAAAAAAAAAATAATAAAAAAGAAAAAGGCAAAAAAAAAAAAAGGCTGCGTCGCTGTCTCCGGGCAAGTTTAAGTTCTTCCTGCAATGTATTTTCCACGGGCTGGGATTTTTACCTCCCCTGTAGTGAGTCGGTTGATTTGTCTGGGCTTGTTGTTGTTGTTAATTGTCTGAATTATGCATATTAATATATGGCTTTATCGCTCTTGCACAATGGATCACCTTTAGCCCCTGGTCACTCCTTGCTTTTGAGCTTTTTGTCCATGGTTGCCAATGTACATGTCATGCATATATCAAGGAGGTTTTTTTGTAAAACCTCCTTGCATATATCATCAACTAAAGCAGGATGTGGTGTTATTCTTGCCTTTTCGTAAGTGCATAAAAGGACTGCCTATACTTAAAAAAAAACCTGTAAAAACTGTCTTGTACAGGTCTATTTGTCCAAAAATTCGAAAAATTACCAAATTAAGGACACACAACAATTTTCGCAGAGCCGCGTCCTGTGATAAACGCATGTGACTTCACTACGAGTAACCAGGGAGAGGCCACTGGAATAGCCACGTTTCGTCTTTACATAAGAGTTTAGCAAAGAAAATAAATAAACAATAGATAAAAAATAATTTAATCTTCTCTAACCATAAATAGCACTCTACTAAGTTTAATTTATTTTATTTTTTATTGTTTTGAAAAAAAAAAAAACACCACGTAGATGTTGTTCTTCAGGTTAGTATCAAATGAAAGAAAAGGATGGAAGATTGACGATAAAGAAACAGCAGATTCTGCTTTAAGTTGAGGAATTCTCCAAAGTTCTAGCAGGTTGTGCTACCATGCAAAATTTCCTCAGAACTGCTATTTGCCATTCAGGGTTATCACAAGGGACGGTTTTACGCGTTGGGGGGGGGGGGGACTGGGAACTTGAGCCCCAAAATTTGGTTACCCCCAAAATAAATAAAGAAACGTGAAATGATTTCTGCAAACTATATTTCACGTTTATGGTCGTTCATGGTCTTAAAACAAGAAAGGACGTTTCTTCCTTTAACAGACTCGATAAGTAACATTTCCTGCAATCTGACTGAGAAGCTTTAGAAGCTTTTTTTTTTGACAAAAAAAAATGCTTGGTTGGCTTTGTGATGGGGGCCCTCCACTTAGATTGTAAAACGTGAATTAGCTCTCCCCCCCCCCCCCCCCTCCACAATTAATGTTCATAGACTGGTTGTCTGGTTATCTGTTAGAATAAGTGACGTCGACAATCTCTGCTGTTATTTTAAATACCAAACTTTTATGCAAACAGCAGATTAAAATACTTCATAGTTTAGAACGTTTGGGTAGGCCTATAAATGTGTTTATATATGAAATCAGCGGCAACATTCGTGGGTAAGATGAACGAAAGGAATTAAGGCTTTGCTCTGTTGCTCAAGGTTATCACCGGGGGGGGGGGGGGGGGAGAAGACTCCGGGGACTGGAATTTCAAGCACCTCCCACCAAAAGTTGGTTAGTCCCTCACAATTTAGAAATGACTTATGGATCCGTCGCTTTCTTTTTTTCAGTCTACTTTTCTAAGGGCGCTGTAGAATATGAACTCCTCGAGATGGTATATTTGCCAATGATCAGTGATTGCAATATCTTCGTAATTTAAAACAAGCGTCAATAGTCTGACGTATTTATGCATGGATGGAATGGATTTGGGAATAAAATAATTTAGGCTTCTTACAATAATGCAGTACATGGCAATGTTTGTTTTCTTTAGGTAGATTGACGATATACAAACAAAATCTGAACAACATCTCTTTTCAATAGTCGCGTTTATGTAGGCCTAGGCCTAGCTATAAACTTCATTATTGATAATACAAAACTATGCTATTGCGTCGCCAATGTAGCTTGCAGTATAGATAATCCAGTCGACGGCCTATGGCATAATTTTACATCATCGAAGATTGATTTGATAGTGAAAAGATTGAATACTTTTTTATAGGTATTCTTTGGTAATGATCTGTGCAATTATTGGTAACAAATGTTTTGGCACATTGTTCAAGTTCACTGTGGTTGCAGGTGTTTATCCTGTATCTTAATCTTATTCAAAATCTTTCATTAGAGGATGTACATTTTTTTTTTTGTAATTGTGCCAAAAAGAGGTAAACCGATGTGGTTCTTGATAAACTTGGTCTGCCCTTGATGTTAATCGGAACCGAAAATAATTTAACGCTCGAATTTCTTTTCGGATATTGTTGAAAAAACAACGAAGTCTTATGCACGTGCTAACTATATATATATATTTATGTAATAAACTGCTTATTCTTTTTTTTCAAAGATAAGTGTTATTCAACGGGAAACAATCCTTGGTTATTGGTCACGCCTTGTTACGGTTTCTTTTGACAGGCCTCACTTCCTATGCCCCGACTCCGGTACTGGTGTTAACACCTGCATCCAACAAGTTTGTTGGCGTAATAGAGGGCGTGTGACACCTAAGCCGCTCACTTGCAATGGAAGTTGTGTTTGTTGGACAAACGAAAGCCAAAGTTTTACAAGAGTCCATTACAAATTGTATTGCTCTCTGAAAGTTTTCATCTTGAAAAAAAAAAAAAAACGATAAATCAGATAACGTTTGTGATATCAATTCTATACAATCAAATGAAACAAATAAATGTACACAAAACAAATAAACAACTTCACTAAATCTATAAGCATTAAAATAATCCTAATTAATTTTTCACAGGAAGCGCCTTTCTTTTAAACGTTTAGTCTTAATTGCAGCGACATTGTCATCAAATATTCAAATATTTCATGCTTACGTTGCTTTTATGATGAAATAATTATGCTAATGCGAATACCATAACTTTCAAAACAATTGTAGAACATTTTTCAGTCCATCTCTACGAAGGTTGAAACGGGATGGATGAACGATGGACGGTAACGTTGTAGGCTGCAGTATACAATTTGCCAAAAACCGAGAGAGGTAGCAAAGGGGGGGGGGGGGGAGGGGTTGGAGGAAGGATTGGGGTGGTGGTTGGGGATAACGCTGGATGAGAAGAGTTGGAACTGATATTAACAATTCTGAAGAGACATATCTATTCTTTATACAGATTTTAAATCTTTAACTTACATCGGAGAATCGTCAGCACATCACACATCATCGCTTATCATTTTCCTTTTTTTTTTTTTTTTTGCTGTTGTTTTTTTTTTTTTTTTTCAAAAAATGACAAAGAAAATTTCAAGTAGAGGCTAGCTCTTTGCATAAATAAAACGCATTTACACGGGATGAAAATGGGGCGCTTAAAATTCTTTCTCAAATAATTTATGTTGATTGTAAAGAGAGACAGAAAAAATTGTGGCACTTTTTGTATGGTGTTTGCTTCAGTATACTTAAATCAGACCAATTGTTACGAGTTTCTTTTTTTTTTTTGAAAAAAAAATCCTTCATTCGAAACAAAATATTATAGCTTTGAATCACATGCCAATCAATTATCACAAACTAAATTGGCTCGCCGTAACTTAGGAAACTTTAGCAAAAGTGAAATAAAAAATGATATCATATTTCTGTAAGTACCAAGTATACCAAGTACCGTATTTATATTGGCTATGCAAAGTTGTGAATTAGTTTTAATTTGAATAATACGAGTAAATTGTTTCACATACGTAACTGCTTCACTTAACAGTCACATAATTAAGGCAAGAAATGGAAACAACAACAAGTAATCCTAACGGTGAGATAATTTCTTGAAATTGAAATTGTTGTAAGGACGGTTTGTACACTAATCACATTCCTCGAGTTCAGTTTTACCCTAGTTTTTCATATAGGTTACCCTTCTCTCTCTATATACGTTATATACGTCTATATACGTTCTTTTTGTGTATATGGTTAGCAGGTGTATTTCTACATGTTTAAGCATATCGGATAAGGAAGTTCGAATGAGTTTTCACATCTCTTTGCAATTTACTTCTTATGAGAATAATGCTAAATGAGAGTAGATGATTTAGGGAATAACAAACTTTCTGAACAGATGAACAATCGATAGATATTCATTATGTAAAAATGATGACGGTGTATAGGAGCTGCTTGCCAAACGATTGGCTGCTTAAGTCGTCTGCTCATTCTCTGTTCACGGGTCAATTACTTTACGGAATTTCAGAATGTGACAAAGTATTTCTCACAATTAACTGCCTTTCTGTAAAATGTAGGCCTACTTTTAAAAGTGTTGTACATGAATTTTTAGTTCGGTTAGTTTTTTTTTGTTCCTTATTTAAATTTGCTACTATTGTCGTCTTCGTGTTATTGGCGGTTAAACAACCAGTCGATTTCTCGACCTGTTCCCGCGAGGTCAACGAATAGCTGGTCGAAAGGGATGAGCGCACACCTGTCCCTTTATTACACGGCTTCTGGCGGCCTTATTGATCTCTAAGAGAAACGACAAGATAACCAAAGGCTAAATGCACCTTACGATGTTTACCGTTCCTTGGCTGAGCTAACAAAACAAAAACGACGAGATTACGCTGAGAGCTGGTGGACGCAATGAGTAATTGATACCATACTAATTAAAACATTACCCTTCAAATGAATCCCCACTTCCGTCTCTTTTTGTATAACAGGGTTTTAATAGCTGTTTTAAATGGTGTTTCAAGAGACACTGAAATCTATTGCAAGGGAAATTTGTGCCGCATTTTAAAATGCTCTTTGTAAATAAAGGACGGTGTAAGATCAGGCTGTCGTCTGCGGGCATCCTGATTGGTTTTAATCACCCTCCTCGGGCGCCATTTTGAGAAAACTGCCCTTGTGATTAACGGGACATAATCAGAGTTACTTAAAACTCTATATAATGATGAATTATATAAAGATCGAACCGTCTGATGTAAGTTTACATATTTTTCAAATCTCTACTTTGTTATCTATGATGCAAATTCGACGAATACAAGTTTTTGCAAACCATGAAAAAAAAAAATCATTTCATTTGGATAGAGCCAGATCATTAAGAGTTTTGCAATGTCTCATATCTGTTACAGAATATGGGGTTTGAAATGAGTTATTTAAAATAAAAGTTCCAGAGAATTACATGAAGGGTTCTGATGGTGCTCTGACGGTGCCCCAAGGGTGCACAGATGGTGTGCAATTCAGTTTATCGGAACATAAATTGTAGTTTCGTTATAACAAATCTCCTGTCACTATTTGGAGTTCATAAACGGTGCAATAGAAACACCAATCACTGTATGTCATTGTGTGTGACCTCGTATGTTCAAATTTCATTCTTGCTAACTTGCTTGCAAGAAGGCTACAGACAAGACTGCTGTGTAGGATAAGGAGAGAGTAGTATGTCTAATCAGCATTGTCGCTGAAAGGGCAACCTCTATACAGTAATATAATTGTACACGAATTGACATAGACGACTGATAGGAAAATAGTCATATAACAGAGTCATTGCACCCCACCCATTCGGTTTCTTGGCTTGGGGTTTTACAGGATTTTGTGGAACTGAATAATTGCCAAGTGCGGTACCGAAGAACAGAAAGTTCAATAAACAATAGTGCAATAGTAGTTCAATGTAACCACACATTTTATGACACAACCAAAATCGATAACTCAGGTGACCGCGTCATTTCTCTGTTCCAAGAGGAGTTTGCAAGGTATTGTTTGGTTAATCCTAAGGCATCACTATGTATCCAGCAGACAATAGCATACTGTTAAGTACAATACCATCGTGATGCCCTGGCCGACAGTGCCTCATAAATATTTATGACAGAAACTTACTTTTCATTGGTTCCGGCTCAAGTTCTTCAGATGAAACATTTCCACTTTGCAGTATGATCCCATAAGACTTTGCTTGCATCGGAAACTATGATGTCATTAATTCCGTTAAAGACCAATTGACATAAGAAAAGAAATGGCTTTATTCATACCTTGCAGAGTGAAACCCTAAATGACAATCGGTTGAAATTGTGATTTTATCTATTACAGTTTTCGAGCCACGGCTAGTCAGAGTTTGATGGAAATGTACAAGCCGATGATGTGGATCGTTTCACGGTGTCAGTGTTTTTTTTTTTTTGTTAGTCCTACATTTTTTGTCTCTTATAAATTACTGGGTTTTCACATAGTAAATGATATCAATATTTTCAAGAAGATAATACAAGCTTCCAATATAAAAACTTCTCAATTGTCCTTGAAATAAAGGTGAAGAAAACATAGGATAACATATGACGTATTATAATGAGTACTCCCTTGAGTACTCACAAATTTGCATATTTGGCCGTCTTCATTCACGATGCAATGTTAAAACAGAACGTTCTAGTTTACAAAATACTGTAGCCAATTTATGATGGGTTTTGATGGAAATTGTTTCTGATTTTAACCTTTTTACTGTTACATTCAATCGCCGACACTCCAAACCGTGCTTTTCATGTCACATGTAGGCTACTTTAAATCGAAGGTCAAATAGTATGGCATTATGACCACCATTCAGCTGTATTACTCCTGACTTACACGGTAAACCGGCTCTTTCCGTCGAGTCCCCCCCCAACCCCCGACTCAACCTCCCCTCCCTTCCCCTTCTCCCCTCCTCCCGTGAACCTTCGGTCTCATGGGGTAGAATCAACGCAAGGTGCGGTTTACGTCATATTCGGAATTTTATACCTATCATTTAAATGATGTGATGGCTATAGCGGCATGGTGGCCTATCACGGCACTTCCATATGTCCATTTGTCGAGCGTGTGTAAAGTTTGAGTTGGAAGGGGGTGAGTAATCGTAGAGAGGTAGTCCAGCTCGCTTGATAATACTGTCAGCGCTAAATCTAACCCCTTCAGCGATCATTGGTATGCCATGTTCAACATTTTTACTATAAAGGTAATCTTCAAGAGTCATTGACGGTACTGCATGTGATTCCATTTTTAATCCGTTAGAGTGATGGGTAAATTATGGTACCAATACTTGCGCCAGGAACCACTGGTTATACTGTCACTTTCTAAGCTATATGCTTAAGTCTATTGATTTTATTTATTGTGTTTTACACAAAAAAGATGCACATAAATGAAAAAAAGGAGCCGATGATGCTGTTAAGGTTTTCCCGTCTGGTCCTGAATAGGCGTAAGTAAAAATAAGATAAGCAAAAGAAACGACAAAAAGATGAAACGAACAAAAGATTGATTTGTTTTATAGGCCTAATAGCTGTCACTGAAAAGAGGAACAAGTGAAGAAGACTCCGCCCAAAGTCTCTGAATCATGAATAACAGTCGGGAACCTTGTGAAGGAAGTACCACATCCCTCCGAAAGACATGGAGTTGCTTACGAGATGATGCATTTAGCTCTCAAATACCAGGGCTGGTAGCCATGGAGACTGAGCGAACGGATTGAAATACGTTCTTGAGATTATCTTTAACTTTTTGTGGGGGCTTTATAACAGTCGCGAGGAGATTTTATTCAAAGATTTACGATTCTCGACAAACTGCAATTACCACGCTCTGTTGCAAGAACCGATAACCATGTACCGTGTCCTAACTTTAATTAATTTGGCTGTGTCAAACAGTCCCTCAGCGTGATAACACAGACGAGAGTGCGCCCTCAGTTTGAGGTTGTCGGTAAGTGCATGGACACACGTAAAGACTGAATTGATACCAACATTGTATTTGTTTTTACACAGTGAAGTACTAAAATTAATCAGTCCATATAAATTGTACAAAAATGAGACACTGTGTAATCAGTTTAACTTATCAGAGGGAACCAAACTAAAGCTTAAAATTTTAAAATAACTTATTGACCTCTTTCTCTGAGGAAACTTCTGTCGCATCAATTGTACTGTAAACTGAAGTTAGCCAGCCTTAATGGGAGTACTACCGCATTCCATACTACATTACGTCATACTCAAAGAAGTCTTAGTTCGACGTTTCGAGCCAAACTATCTGTCTGCATGCAAAAGACGAAATAGTGTGAACAAATTGATTAGCAGTTTTCGCTAATCAATGTTTGAATTGGTTAGCAGTCACCCCATTTTGACCAGCAGTTGTTAAACAAACATTGCGGTGTGAATAAGTTAAAAACTTCACTCCCTCAAATATGTGCCTTATCGATTCGGAACCATTGTACCGCTAATACGTGGAATTGAATCCCAACTGGACTTTCGTGAGTAGCAAGTTGCAATGTGAACCCAGTTATTTCATTCCTTGGCATATTCCTGTGACTGTGCACTCGTTCTTCGATAGAAGTATCCCATGCTTTTGCGATTTCTGTCATTTCTTCCTAAATGTGATGCTTAATTGAATAACTCCATAGAATTTCTGAACAGCAGAAAAAAAAAATGTGGAACACTGTAGGAATTTCTGAAAAGCAAGAAGAATATGGAAACGTTTTGTCAATACAGTGATTCCACAAATTGACAGCACTTTTCAGTTTCCTTTCTTTTTTGATTCGACGGTGATGCAGTTTATGATTCCTTGTATGAGGCGAAAGAAATCTATGCGATGGTGATGTCGTGTGTGTTTGCGTCAGTATGTGTGTGTGACGCTGCTTGAAAAGAAGATATCTCAAGAAGGGTAACCTTGACTGATGTCATACTTAGTGTGTGGGTTGACCATATTAAGTAGATGATCCCTGTTGATTTTGGTAGAGGTCAAAGGTCATTTAAGTTCAATGAAAATTGACCTCCACCAAAACCGAGTTACATGAAAAATCCTTGTAAACACTATATCTAAAGACGAATAACTGTAACTCATGCCTAGCATGTGTATTGATCATGTTGAGTTCATATTGGATGATTCCTATTTACTTTTGGTGGAAGTCAAATGTCATTTCGCGTTACCAGAGGTCAAAGAGTCAAATTTATGTAAACAATTACCTCAAAACGAGAAACAGTAAGAGATCTCATACTTCGCATGTCTATTACTCCTATTTATAAGTTGTACACTATTGTTTTTGATGGTGGTCATACATGTGGGTCATTCAATGTCGCCTCAAATCAAAACCTTGTGAACACTTTGTATAACTCAAGGAGGGTAACTGTGAGGGATTCCATACTGAGCATGTGCATACCCCATATTCACTAGATGATTTCTATAAAATTTTCATCTATCGTTTTAGGAGAAGGTGAAAAGTCATTTTTGGTCAAAAACTTGTTACCATGTGTTACCATGCTTGTCATGTTGGTAATTCATGTTCGTTATAATATAACCATAAGGCAAGGAATCACTAAGCCCTTTGGCTTTCTGGTTATTTTCATGCGATGGTGATGGTGTGTGTGTGTATGTGAGTGTGTGTCACGCCTTGGTTGGAAAACACGATATCTCAAGAAAGGAAAGTTGCTTGAACTTTAGAGTTGGTGTGTATGTAGTTCATTGTAAGTAGATGATCCCTAGTCTAAATCACGTATGTCAAAGGTCATTTGATGTCACCAGAAGGGAAAGTCTTAAAATGTATTAAGAATGATATCTCAGCAACTGAAAGTTGCTGTGAACTTAACCACTAGTAGCACTTTGCAATTAGATGATCTCTGTAAAGTTTTGATGAGGTCAAAGGTCACATGAGGTCAGTAGAGGGCTTAGTTTGAAAACCTTGTAAACATGGTATCTCAATGAGAAAAAGTTTATTGAACTGCAAAGTTGGTACGTAGGTAGTCCATTACAAGTACAGGATCTCTATTCTTTTTGCAGGTAGGTCTATGGTCGTTCAGGGGAGCCTCTCAAAACATATTAAGTAAGCTATCTTAGCTGCTGAAAGTTTTTGGAACTTAAACTTATCACAATTTTGGCATAAGAAGTTCGGCACGCATTATACTTTATCTCCAATTTGCGCGGCATGTTGTAGTCTCTTATCTTCGTACCAACTATATATTTCAAAAGATAAAGCATTGCACAATAGCATGACAAAGGGTATAAAGTACCATAACATTTTAGAAAAGAAACATGCGTTTAAATTTACAAAACTAGGGAGATGACGTCATCAACCGTTATAACACATTCCACTTTTGAAAGTTCGGCCTAAGTGTGCTTTGCAAATGTTTCAAGTGGCAGTTTTGTTCACTGTCTAAGGTTATTGGGCTTCACCTTTGATCTTTTCGAAATAGTTATATTTTCGCGATATTTTCGTATTTTTATTAATCATATATAGCACAAATTTTTGAAAAAGCTCAGCATAAAGAATCATTCCATGTCAGACAAGCAGTATTGTAGAGGGCACACTTTCAAGTGGCGAATTGGTAATGTATATCATACAGGTTTATGTTTCCACTTACAAAGTTTCAACTTGGAGAAAGATCATAAAAGCAACAAGATTTGCTCACGCTGTAGTCTGGTATTGTCAATAAAGCACTCAAAATCGAAAAGATGATATTATAAGATAACTCTTTAACTCCGTGAACGTCATCGGTTAAACGTTGAGCTAACGGTGTGATTCCTTAATCAAAGTTATCACTAGCGTCCACACAGCGCCCTAACATAATTGAATGGTTATATTGACTAACAATCAACTTTGTTCGACACTAGTTACACTTGATCAAATTGGTGGTTACTCTATGAGACAACTTTTTCATGGTCTCTCTCGAATGGTACCAAGAAATGATCTCATCTAGTTCTGTGACATATTTTATGGCTGAAACACGTTTCATTAGACTGTGTAATAAGAAAAACAAACAAACACAAACGCCGATGAAAAATCAGATATTATGAGACAAGGGAGTGGCGTGCTGCCATATTTTGTTCTTTCGTTCAGACAAATGACCCTTGCTATTCACATATGTGTAGCGTTCACATTACTGAAAAAAAAACACATTTTGGTATCAGTAATTCTTCGCCTACGATTATCCTAGCGATCTCCGGGGAGATCAAACGCAAAAGAGTTTGTTGTAGCGTCTTTGTCAATATCACCTTCTTTTCACCTTTAAACTATAACAGTAACTGATTTTATAGTGACCACCATAGCAGATAATCTAGCATTTATCTTCCCTTCGAAGACCAGTAGTGATATATCTTCTCACGTCAACTTTTGGCTCCTGATGCAGATTTATCTCGATGATTTGTTCCTTGTTGTCATATTAGCGGGAGGAGCCTCCATCATGTAATCTTCCGCTTGACTTGAATCTGTTTCTTGTTTGCAAAAGTCGTTTTAATTTGTACGACCTGGTAGCAAATTGGATTTGATCTCAACCGTAAAGCGATTCCCTCCTCTCGTTCGCTTCGTTAAGTTGACTAGGGATCTCCCTCTCTCTCTCTTTACTTTAGATACGTGCTCTCTACACCCACAAATTGAAAGCTTTGGTCATCAGTATATACTCAACCTCACACTCCGAAGATGACATTGCTGATGAATGAAGTTCTTGACTATACATCGCTCCTGTTGTTAATAATATAACCCCTGGACGAGCAGTCATCATGGGCATCACTGCATACTTACTTATTTCCTACTGTGTCGACCAACATTTGCAAACCTACTCTTAATTTCATACCTAGTTGCATTAAGGACACCTATTTTTTTAAGATCAAGTTATATATCTCCCCTACCCAGTAGTGTCATTCCCGTTAAGTTGGATATGTCGGCCTTATACACCAAAATACGACACGCAGTCCTACAGTGACAGTCAAGTAGCAGGTAACGATTTGTCTTTACGTTGAACTGCCGAAATAAAGTACGTTTATTTTATCTCACAACAACTTCCCTTTTAAAAGTACCAAATTTCCTCCAAAATGAAAGAGTGATAGCCATGGTTACGAGAATGGCACCATCATATGCTAATATTTTCATGCACCATCTTGAACGGAATGAATTCATTTCTGCTTTTCCTCCAAAATCTCTGTTTTACGTACGATGTATTGACGACTCATTTAGGATCTGGCAACATGGCTTTGATGCCATCCTAGAAATTTTACGGCTTTGTAAACAACTATCATCCATTAGTCATCACCTTCCACCCGTCACTAAAACCCCTCCTTAATCATAGTATTAGACGTTCCTTGAATATCCTACTATGCGACGCTGGCCGATTTCCAAGAGTTTTAAGACACCCCATTTGCTGGCCCAGAGGTAACCCAAGTAACCTTAAACCTGCCCTTGTCCGAACTTTAGTACCCCCCCATCCCATGATAGTACCCCATCAAAGAACGAAAATGGCAATAAACCCAGGTGCATTATTTGCAAATGCGTCGACACCTCACCGTTCGATTTTTGTCCCCCCACCCTTCCACGGGCATTAAAGGGGCTCTCATTGAATTGATTCACATTTTTCATATTTTGTCGCACCTGTTGAGTATTTCTCATATCTTGATGATAAATGGTCAAACTAAGAGATTCTGAACATCTGACAAACAACTGAAGCAGCAATGATAGAGTAATTACGGTAATGATTAAAATCACTAATTGCAAATCTGTGACCAGACACTTTCTATTATAAGGTATACACCGTAGACAAACCTTGTGTGTAACGAGCTTACAATTTAACACATTTTTCAGTAATTGTAGGAATAGATTCATGACTAATGAGACAAATTAAAAGTATTGATATTTTATAGTTCCTTCAAACGTGTCACAGAATGAACTATATCAACTCAATGAGCCCCTTTAAGCTGAACCCTGGTAATTTCAGCTGCGACTTTAGCAATGTAAGGTGGGTTGTATGCTTTACTGCGAAACTGATGTCCTAGAAGTCACATATATCGGAGGAACTGGAACTAACTTTCGACAGAGATTGAACAATCACACAGCACAGAAACAGCATAAGAAAGAACAGTCCTGGATTCCCAGTGGCTGAAAATTTCGAACTTGTAATCCACGGATTAGCCAACCTAAGCGTCTTCATTTTTTTTTTTGGTAATTTCAAAACCACACAGAACAGGCGGAAATGGGAATATAAAATAGACCTAAACTAAGTACACACAAAAATGGGCGTAACAGGCTGGGATCTGGACAACATGTGCGCCCTTGTCCTTTACAACTGAAGAAGAGCTGGAAATAGGCTCGACATCTTGGATTCTGTAGTTTTCTGTAAAGATTTCTACTATGGTTGGCTTGAAGATTTCCATTTTTGTGTGTTTTTCAGTTGATATGTTTTTCTCCTGTACGTTTCCTTTTCTGTTACACACACTTATGTTCACGTGTGTGTGTTCATTCACTTCTAGAGTAGGCTACATTACGTCACAGCCAGGCTGTACATTGTATATGGAAATAGCCAGCGTTGTGTGCATTTAACGACCAGAAATGATGGTTAGGTCTAAATCTGACATCCACCGCACCGTGGAAGGGGTCATGCGGTATCAAATGGGAGATGTTAGCCGGTTCAATTATGGGGACAGGGCCTCTTCCGTCCTTTCCTCTGTAGACGTCGTAATCAAATTACTCTCACGGAATCGGAAGAAAATTACGACCATCCCGTCGTCCGCTCTGAAGGTCATCGGAGAGGTATCAATTATGAAATATTTTGACAAACTGAATAAGCTCTGGCAGCGTCAGTGATGGGATGAACTTGGTACTTATTTCCTCTTGACAAATTAGACCCACCCCTAGTGGCTCTCACACCCCAGAAAGTATTTAATAAGCCATCTCTTTGAGTAGCTTTTTTGTTTCTAGGAATGATTATTTCCTTCATTACCTTTCCATCCCTTGATGATAAACGAAAAACCGCTTGCAAGACGAAACTCGATCCCACACAATCACTTCGTCAATTTCAGAGTACTCGTAAGTTGTGAAAAGAATCATTTGTTATCGTTTTGTATTATGCGTTATAGGATGATATCCAAATTAGATAGACCGGTTCCCTAAAAGGCTTGAGGCCTGTCTCACAACAAGAAGCGAAAGAAAAGGAAAATGTGATAGGAGAAAAAAAATGTAACGAAAGATCACTTACATGTATATATAAATGTCATATATACAAATGTGAGTTGATAACTACAACAGGTAAAAGTTACAGATAGTAAAATCAATAAAAACCAAAAAGAAAAACAAAAACAAAAAAAGGGAAAATATAGAATAAAATGTTGTAATTAAAAAGGTGCCTCCAGTATGTTATTGGATATGTCCCGATGGTGCATGAACAAGAACTAAATGTTGAAAATGTATTTTTAGAGAGATTTTAGTGCCATTCACCATATAAATGGATCTGAAAAATTTAATGAAAACAGATTTTACCCTTTTTCTTTTTCCTCCCAGAATATCTTAATTTTGACACGCCCGTCAGGCGAAAGCCGCAATATATTACAATCTGATTAAGGGAGGAATAGTAAAATCAGAAACTTTATTCAATTTTGTATGATTCTCGTAAGTGTGAAAGAAGTTTTAAATGTTTGTGTAAAAACTGTAAAAGAAGAAGGGGAAAATTCACTGGAAGACAACCCAAACATATGTTTTAAACATTGGTTGCTATTTCGATTTACACATTGGCAATAGTCTCTTTCCCATAACCTTGACAGAATTGGGATATTTTAGTCAAGGAATCACATTCCCGTGGTGCGAGGGGGGGGGGGGGAGATTGCCATATCGGATAAGGGAAACCCTTACCCACCATTGGGTGTACCTCCTACGTATGAAAAAAAAATCCACACACACTTTAGCACAATTAGCCAAACGTGAGTCACCCAGTGCATCTTTAACTTAGGTAGGCCTCACAGTACACGTCAGTTGGGACTAATGAATTGGGGCTGTTGTTCAAACTAATTTTTTTCAAGTTGACGATTAACTTAATATTATGAATCAGGGACTCATGTACTGGCGTAGTCGCTGCATTTTGGGAAATATCTGGCAGTCCAGTTTCTCGGTCACAGTACGGCTGCATGTGTTCGTGACGCTGTCACATCTCTCAGTAAGTAATTAACATAACAACTGTTCCATATATATTCAAAAATTTGCAACGATGGGTAAGGGAGGCAGGCTCGTACCCAAGGTGGAGGTACACTGAGGGGCCATCCCCCCTGGGTGAACTCTAACTTCCCTCGCACTCAGAGTTCCTCCTTCACCACGTGGCTGGACGGTCATCCTCCACTCAGCAACGGTTTTAATGTTTCAGCAAGAGTGAAAGGGGGTCAACAAATTTGATTTTGTGTGATCGAGGAGAGCTTTTTATCCCAAAGTTTTCTTGTAGCCCCCTCGTCAACTGATGGTGGCGCAACACTTAGATAGTCTTTCCACAATTCTACATATCATGTAAGTGACGAAGCGCGACACTAAAGTCTCCCCCTCCATGAAAAATTGTACCCACGTTGCCACTCTTCGCCCCCCCCCTTAGGTGTTTGGTACCCCTACTGAGAGTCACTGGCTACGAGCCTGGAGAGATCGGTACGCTGTGTAGTGGTGATGGAGGGGGATGCTGCAAAAAACGATAAGTTAGTTATAACACCAGAAGCGAAGCGCATGCTTGAATATGCAGACTTAAACATTAATGTTAATGTTTCTGATTTGTTCTGGAATATTCAAATAGTTGTTCGAAAACATAAAATATCTCGAAAACAGATAAACATTACGTTATTAACACGTTTCCTATCCGTACTAAATGTTATTGATCGCCGACACTATGCGTCTATTGTCAAATATGTTGCAGTTCCACAGGGTGAGTTTTAAAAAGAAAATCACCCTTCCATGTAATGTGATAGTTTTGAACTTGATACACTTTTACTATTTCGTATAACGTTCGAAAATGAAACTCTAAAACATTCCTTGAAAATACTACAATAACCAGGCTTGCAGCCAGAGCAAATTCCAACGAGAAGGGGCGGGGGACAGATATAAGTGGAGGGCTCACCGGTGCATGTGACAGAAATCTAATAATTTGCTTCTCCCATAATCTCTGCAATGATAATAATAATAATCATAATAATAATAATAAAGATAACAACAACAACAATAATAATAATGATGATGATGATGATGATGATGATGATAACAATAATAATAATTAATCTCGGCCTCAGCCTCCAGCCTGATTCTAAACATGTTCATTACTAACAAACTAAGACGACAAAAATGAAATTCTATAGTAGGCGGTATCTGTATGTCATCATTTTCAATTTTACCGGATATTATTCTTTCAATCGAACTCCGGAAGAAGCCACATAGAAAAGTTTGTGGAAAGAAGTCTTGACGTAAAATTAAGCATTTTTATTATTATACAGACATGCATTTTGGATATAAAAAAAATCAACTTTTCGTTACGATATAGTAAAAAGACATGTTTTTGTTGCTTTACTTGCGAAATAGACTTAAACTAAAAGTTGAATTTTTAACATGAAAGCAACTAACCAATCAGAAAAGAAAGAAAGTTTTGAAACTATATAATACAAACTGCAAGAAAAAAAAAAGGCTTATTCTTATCTTTGAACAAAATGACATTTTATGAACTTTTTCATATAAACACAACGTGAAATGAGAAAGGAAAACAGATCATACCGTATCATGTCTTCTTTCAACTTTTTTTTTTCATTTTCGATTTATTTATCCCTTCTTTTTCCAATCGCTTTCCTTTTTTCTCACCTTTTTGATATAGAGGCGAAGACCCCTTGCCTGTCGTTTCGAATTTGCTCCGAGAAATCTTCTCTGAGAGAGAATTCTGCCTCTGAGAGCTGTTTCGAAAACTATTAATGATGATGACTTTTTTAGGTGCCAAGCACAATGGATATCATTTCCCCGCGTCATCAACCAAACCAATTTTCCTCCCAGTCTTCTTGGGTTTCATCATTTAAAAATCTGTCACTGATAGCCCGATACGGCCAGTAAAAAGGCTGTTTTCAGAATTTTAAGTGGCACGATTGAAATCATCTCCAGTTAAGTTTGGACTCAGCAACTTTTTTTTATCGACGCTCTTTTTCTCTCTTAAGAGAAAGGTACCGTAATTTGCTGAACCCAGGAAAGAAGTTGCCAAAACATCTCCCCGAGGCCCATTTTCTTGCTAGCATCTCTGTGAGCGGCTTGCTCCTTCCGAATCAATCTCGCTCTAACTTTGATGCGACTAATAAAATGGCGGAAATATATTTGTCTGCTCCACAGGTCCCGTAAGACAAGTCTTCAACTCGTGGGAGTTGGTTCGGGACTCTTGAATATAATTCTTTACGATACTGTGGGGTTGCCTCGTGTCGGATTCCGTTGCAACAAGCACCGTTTAATGCGCGATTGCGCGGTCGTTCAACTGCCCTTAATAATCGCTCCCATTAAACCGGCAACAATATACGCTCCCCCCTCTTTCTTTATCTTCCCTTTAATACAGCACTGTGATGTTCTTTTTGAAATTAATAGTTGATAACATTGAAAAAGAGCAAAACAAAAATGTAGGGTTTAAAAAAAAAAAAAGAAATTGAAAAGTGGAAGGGATAACTGAGAAAGATTTTGCAGTTTTTAATCTTAAGAGGTCGAAGGAGGTCAAGCCATTCTCAAAGTTTGGAAGTTACATACTTCCGCAACAAGTTTTATCATTTTTTTTCTTCATATTTCATGTCATGAATTACTAGCAAGGAAGATAAAAAAAAACTCTGAAGAAAATTAAGTTATATTTATAACCTGTCACATGTGTTTCTTGTTATTACATTATACAGGAAAAAATAATAGGGAAAATGACGTGGAATATTGATGTACATATCAACTGTTGATAATTATGCGGGAGAGTGTTGTTTTTGGAAATATGGAAAAATTATTTATTTGAAATAAAACTGACATAATAAATTGATCAACATTTTTGTTGGTCGTTAAAGGTGCACCAGACAGATAAGTGAGGACCTATTGTTTGTAAAGTTCCCTCAAAATAAAAGCTCCTGTTTAACGTCTAAATTTTTTTTGAAGTGTCTAACGTATAAAATGTACACGTCTATTACACCTAGATAATGTAAAAGATTAGTACATGTGCTCGCACTAAACAGCAAATAGTACAATTTATTTGTATGTACCAACACTCTAAGTCGGATCTAACGTCGGCCTGTCACCTAAATATACGTAAGGAAGATGGTCCAAAAATATTTTATCGGTCATGGATATGTAACCTTCGAAAGGTCTGGTCCACACGTATTTGCAATTTACAGTATTCGGAAAAGTAATGCCCAAATCCTCGTTGGGTATAAAGGGAAAATAAAGAAGTAAAGAAAAAAGTAAAAAGAAAAATAAAAGATAACAGGGATACAGCCTCCGTAGCACCTCTCTGGCTATGGGCCCATATCTGTCTTTAGCCCCGAAGGTTAGTGTTTCGTAGCGATAAGCTGAACGATGAAAAGAAAAACTCGTTCGCTATTCGCGGGGTAGCAGAGATAATACTGGAAAATGAAGCAAAAGTGAACGTCCTCACAAAATATGTCTAATGTATTTGAGCTATTTAGGTAATACATGTTAAAAGTATAGCCTGAATCAACTGTCTTGCAGTCTGCCGACACTTACCCTCATCTACCCTTACTAACCTCCCCCCATCCTACCCACCGGCCCGAGAAAAAAAAAAGCTAACTTTAAGTACAATGTTCTGTTGATTAACAGAAGGAAGAAACAGTTTTTCACTTTCAAGTACGTTTTGGCTTACCTGCAACTTCTATAGATCCCACCCTCGTTTACGATGGTCTGAAATATGACAAATTATTTACAAGATAAATCTTACCTAATGCAGATTGTTAAAAAATAGCAGATTTTTGACATTGTAGCATTGTAGCATTTGACATATAGCATGGACCTTGAATACCGTAGTGAATGTTTTGCATACTTTCTTTTGTTGATAGATGTTTACTGACATATTGATGTTATTTTTTTTTAATAATTCAATTAATGTGTCTCGGACTGTTCCATTTATAAATAAGGGTTATCAAATATAATTACAAGGAAATGTTGTAGTATTTACGTTACAGCAATAACTATAGAATACAAAAACCTTCGATACGCGTTTCTCTGTTTCACCTTAAATCATTACGTTCCCACCCACTTTTTGAAATTTTCAAAGAAAAAAATTACATAGTCAATTTTCTTAAGTTTTTTAAAGGAAAGTATGAATTTACAACAGACACTTCTATTAATGGAATATTCCTGTGACAACGTAAAGACTTTCTGATATGAAGGAGCATATTCTTTATTCCACTGCAGGTATGCTTCAAAACCAGCACTCATGTCTTGTCCATAACTCAAGATGTCTGAAGAAACGGACTACTATGAAATCTGATCAAGAAAGATTTTCATGTGTCTCATGGTCACACAGTGTCAACGTTTAAAAAAAAAATCTCTAATTTTTATGAAATTCCAAACGTTTGTATTTCCTTTAACCTCTGCGAAGTCTTTCTACAAAATGAGCCAAACACGCAATTCCTGCAAAGATAGTCTCAGCAGAATCTAACACAAACGCCGAAATTCTGCGAAAATATGAAATTTAACTGTCTTTTTTCTTTCTACCGGTAGTCTAAGATTTCTGTTGTCGAAGATGCGTTTATTGAGACAGTTTCTGCTCCTATAATCTTTGCAGAATGAAAGGTTTTATTAATTCTGGAAAACTTAACAAAGAAAATTATTTTACCCTTTTTTCACAGTAATACCCCTTTGGAAACAACTTTTATTTGCCTTGTCGCTCACAGGTAATTTTGTGCACCATGAGATGAGACAAGGTAGTGACAAAATTATATAAATTTATGTCATTTCTATTCGTTTCAATGTGACCTCTTTATAATCTGAATGAACCCAGGGCAAACAAAAATTTAACTGCAGAAAGGACAGTGTTTCTTTAATTTATTTTGATAGCGTTATAAACACTCGAATTTGCGATATGGCTGCAAACACATTTTCTCCAAATTTATAATGAATATATATTCTCTTATTCTGTCGTGGAATATCACTTCACAACGTATTTGAAGCAATGCAACGAACGACATTCAAAAATATACACTTGTGCAATGTTAGAAAATCCCTGTGATGCAATATTATTAACTTTATTACAGAAGATCTTTACACCTTTTAAATCAAAACTGCAGGTTTTATGACAAACCTGACTTCCGCTACTTTATGTTAAAGTAGTGAGTAAGTTATTACAGTGTACAACTTGGTGTGTTGTTAATGTAAAACGCAAATTAATACTTTGCTCTTAAAAGGCAATTAATTAGATGAGATTACTCTGGTGAATTTTATACCTTTGTCAGATTTATTTTGTTTTTTTCCTCTTTTTCTTTTCATTTTCCCCATATTACCTCAGATATAGCTTTGAACCAGTCTAGATGACTGAAAGTGTGAATGATGAAAAATTTATCAAGTCTCCAATTTGAACGAACTTCTTGATTTCCAAACGGTACCGGTCTTTTGTCGGTCTTTTTTTTGTGTGTGTGCTTTTTTTCAAATCACAGAATCAAAGCAAGATTTTTAGGATTTGTTGATTCAAACAACCAGTATTGTGAATCCGTTACAAATCTTTGAAAGAAAAATGACGTAAGTTTCCCTGACCCTGTGAAAGTTCAGGTGCGTATCACAATCGTTTTCAGTTAAGATATCGTTGCCAGTAATAATTTAATTGTGAATGGTTGATGGTAACTTGTCCACTATTGTCATGTAAATATTCATGCTCAGTTTCTTTAGTTTTGAATACTCATCTTGGGTTGCCATTTGACAGCCATGATTCGACACATTCCCTACACAAAAGTGATACATGCCTAACGCTGCTATAGCTGATGAAGATGCCTTCTTAACCCTGCCTCTGATGATGACCTACTGCTGATGCATTTCCTTGTGGTTAGCAGCGTCAAGGAGGAACGCTTACTAACGTATTAAGTGCATTGATACATAGGGCCTACGTTCTGTTTGCGTAATTTCAATATCTATGTAATTCTGTTTGTGCTGCCTCAGTATCTACCGTACGGTCCCGTTGATCAGGTTTCAACACAGCAATACCAAATGTTCTGTTTGTTTTGTCTTGTTCCAATACTATTGTTTTGATTCCCAGGATTGAACATACAGTAATCACGTTGTGTTACATTTGTTTGGCTTGTAATGATGTTCAGTTTCTCCCATTTGTCAGTACTAATGTTCGGTTTTTTAAAGTTTTTTTTTTGGGGGGGGGAGGTTCTTTTACTCTTGTCCAGCTCAATCACGAATCGAAAGTCTATCTCATGTCAAGTACAACTGGAAAAATAAAAAGATAATGAGTCGGACACTCCTGTCAAACGACAATTTGAAAGCAATTCTGTGTTTGCACTAATTACAACTTTTTGCAAATAAGTCGGTGAGATAAATGATATCACTTGGGTTAGCCTATAACCAGACATTATGTTTTGTTGCTTTCACAATAGGGTACCGAAAGCGCCAGAAACGAACTACGGAGTACCAAGCGGTCACATCAAACGCATACTGCGGGATTTCTATTTCTTAAAATCATTTTTTCTTCCCACTAAACAACATTCCTGGGCATGAAAATTAACCCCATTATACTAGAACTTGAAAAAAAAAACCATGTTATTGCTTGATATATTTTGACTGATTTTTATTCATTCCAAAAGCATTCTTATACTCTTGAAGTGGAACAAAACTCGTTTATAATTAATTCACTTTTTGTCGCATTTTGGATCGTGGCACCAGTCTTGATTGTTGACTACCATGTGATGGCCAACAAAGGTGGATTTCAAATCTTTTCATTTTTTTTATGACGACCTGCACTTCCAAAATCGAGGAACCACCTACCTACCACCTTCAAAGCCGGTTTTGATATTCTAGTATGGGGGGGGGGGGGGAGAATAAAAGGGTAAGGGAGAAACAGTTTTCCCTATCCTAAGGATTACCAATAAGAAAGTATCAGAGCCCTATATAAACGCATGGTACGAAGGTAAAGATGAGAAAGTTGATCACGTTGAGTCAAATTTTAGTTAAATGAGACGATTGCACGGTTCGCTCGACATTCTCCTCTTCAAATGATCACTCACAATAAGTGTGATCCCCTTTGTGTTATGAAGTGTAATATCAAGGACGGGGGGGGGGGGGGGGGGCGAGTTGCGGGTTTCATCAGGAGAATCCCTCTGTGCAGTTGAATTTAGTTAATCCATTGGTACTCCATATTAGGGGTGTCAGTCATAGTGATATTCGTGGATTTAATACCGCGCGTTGTACAGTACCCGATCACAGAAATAAATACAGTACCTATTTATTTTTGTGTACCCGATGTTGTAGATGGTTTTTGAAAGTAATCAGTGTGCGCTGACCATAGAAATAGATTAACGAGAATAACATCGCTGTAACTACTCTCACACTCAACAAATGAAATCGTACAACAATTGGCGGCGTCTTACGCAGTAAGGCAAAACAGCTCAGCCCTCGATGTTTGCCGTATATACTGCACGCATGGAGAATTTGCTTGTTCCATACCTGTGCCTTTGGGGAAAACCGAAGTAAATACGTAATATTTTACAGACAACCTGATGATATGCAGAGAAATCTACGTCCCAACTATTAGCTGTTTGCCAGTACTACTATCCTAAAACTTCCGTTGGATTTCAAGTGTTACCTGGTTTCCTGAGAACACGTTTTACCATACATCAGAATTTGGGCTGCACTCAGTAAGTACTAAGTACGTAGACTGCAGTGACGGATTCAACGTCGACGCTATCATCAACATTCAACAACTTTTATCATCGTTACCATTATCATCATCGTGGTAATGTAAGGATAACGTCCAATTAGGCAATCACCATCATTATCATTATCATCATCATCATCATTATCGTTATCATCATTGTGAACATCATCATATCGCCGCCGTCATAATCATCATCATAATCATCATCATGGTCATCATCATTGTCACCATCATTAATCTCATAATGATCATCCTTACCATCATAATATCATCATCATCAAGATCATCATTAATGACATCATCATCTTTATCATTTGGGAACATTGACTAAGAGGACATGACGTTGTGAGAGAGACTCACTGCCTGTTTAATCCTCCAACGGACCATGAACGTGCTTTCTGCACAAAATACAAGTAACGACAACATAATTTGCTGCAGAAATTCTGGTCAAAGAGTAATTTAAGCAACAGATGATACACATAAACCTCACATCAAACCGAACTTGAACCCACAGGAACAAAAAAAAAAAAAATACACGGAGAATTCTCTCTTAAGTTACTTGTGAAAAATATAATTTCAATACCCGCAGGCGAAAAAAAAAAAAAAAAATGACATCCCTTCCGTAAAACCACACTTTCAATTCAAGTTCGACATATATAAATATAAAATATACTTTTTTGGGTTTAGATTCTAAGGAATTACTAATGAGAACAAAATTACAAATATTATCTGAGTCACTGCACTGTGCCATGAATCGCATGATGAGTCACAAACTGACTAACAGTACCCTGGTAATGTCTGGATGGTACCACGATAGCTATAACTGAGATCACACACTTGTAGAGTTTGCACATATGAGACATCACTGGCAACCTTAGAGAGGTACATTGAGTTCTTTCGTGAAATTCACTAAATCTTCCTAAGTCTGTCAAGTTAAGTTTCTGTCACATACTAATGAAAATTGGTCAAACTTCTGAGAATCCCCATGTGTCAGACACAAAGGAACATTAATGAGTGAGTAATTAACGACTTGAAGTTGGTTTTTGAAAATTCGTGACCAGACACTTTCCACACAGCATTAATCAATGCACACAGCCGGCACAAGTTAGAGTAAAAAAAAAAATCTATAATTTTGGTCAGTTTTCATAACTATTGGTTGTAAAATTTGAACAATTATGCCAATGTTAAGCTTTGCCATGTGTTTTTACCTTTCAAAATCTTCACAAACTTATCGATATCAACTTATGAGTCCCTTTAAAATGTTTCAATGAATACCTGGATTATTTCTCTCTCTACCATTGAGGGGAATGCGTCGTGCCCCTCCCCCTGGATCCACAAGTGATACCAAGCAGCTAAATTGCCAGTAGAGAATTTGATAAAAAAAAAATCTCTCTTCAGATCACATTAAACAATTTGAAACGAGTATATATGGACGACGCTTGGTTACCTCAAGGAAATATGTCAAGAACAATCGACGGTAGCAAAAAAGCTTATTCTTCTCATCAGAGTCCAAAAGGTTATCCTAACTTTTTGTGAAATGAGTAATAATTACTTGAAGCCACATATCAAAGTTCTGACTGCAGAAATAAAACGAGATAAACAGGTTTAATGAATCGTCATCACACTTTCCTGAAATTGTTTGTTCGCTTTTTTAATGACGTTTATAGCTTCCAGTCCCCCCCCCCCTTTTTTTTTTTTTTGGCTGTCATAATTAAGGTCGGTGGCAGCTTTGATGTCACCGTCCTCGTCTAAACCATCCTCACCTGAAATGATACTCACAAGGTTGACTACGACATTTTGAAGACCTTGGAGTCATGCGAAACCCCGACATAGCTCTGAGCGTGGAGGTATTAGGAGCGAACAGATCACATTTTATCTTTCACAATCCCAGAAGGTCCAAGACATACTTAACTATAACCAAAAACAGTATGGTAATGCTTAAAATGAAATTTTCACAATTAAAATTCATATGTAATGCTTTAATATTTCAATTTTTGAAGTTCATAATTTTTTTATGTCAAAAATCAAATCGCTCTTTTCCAACACGCCATATGTATGTAGAAAGGCAAGAGGCCTATGTTTGCAAATATTACATAATGCTATATTGTAATATTTTTGTCTGGGTTGCCTGACCAGATTACACTGCACTAGATCTGCCTCCGATAAGCCCATTGGGGATTCCAGTTTCCTGTTGACGTATATCAAGTCGCAAAGTAGGGCGGTATGATTAAAACATAAAAAATAGCCAATAAATCGGACACAAATTGCCTCTTTATGCTTCAACATAATCCCCTATCCGTGTCGAAGAAGTTTAGCCGATTCCCCATGAGAGAAATACCTAGCTCTACATGCCCAATCAAAACAAAATTTAAAACCGTTTTTTGCCTATTATCGCAGTTAATCGCGGCTTTCATGTTAACGAGCTGCCGAGAAGGGAGATCAAAGTCACCGGCGAAGATCCCGCGGTTCGCTTTACACATTCTCGATCCCTCAGGTGGTTCGTCATTCCATTGCTTTTTTCCTTCCTGGTTCTTTTCTGGTCTCTCTCTTTCTCTCTCTCTCTCTCTTTCTTCTTCTTTGATGAAGAGAATTGGAAATATAGAAAGAGAAAATAAAGGAAGACATCATTTGATATGTATTCAAGACACAAATAGAGTTATTATGAGGCAAAACAGCCTCCGGGTTTACCAACAAATGCAACTTACACCAGAATGTCAAACTCTAGCAGTAGTTCATTTCGGAAGTTTTTTTTTCTCTTTAATTCGGCACCCCACGAATAGAGTTGATTGCCAGTAATGTTGTAACCATTTTTATTTCTCTTTTAATAATAGCGGTCTTTCGGATTGGCGGTGAGATGCCGACTGGAATTTCAATGCCAATAAAAGTACGACCGTTACCAAAGGACGAATTTTGCGAACTCTGTATAACCCCCCGTGATGGCGCGGTTCAACCTTCACTAATTATCTCAATGAAATTTGAAAAAAAAAGAACATGATATATCCTTTCGGCATTTACCGTGCATATGTAAAAAAACAAAACAAAGGAAAAACCGCGACATCATCACTTTTTAAAACATTATAACTATATTTATACAAGAAGAAAAAAGGCTTTAATTTAAATGCAAAGTAGTCGGAAAAACGGATGATTATCATACAGAATCCCCCAAAGACGTCACCATGTATGTTATCTTTCGAGAAGGGAGGTGCCGCCTATAATCACTATGAATAAAATATCCTTCAGCAATCAAATTTAAATTCCACCCTTCTTAAAGAAAGATGATGTAACTTTTTTCAACTCAGAAGTATAACTTAAATTTGATCGTTCCGAATGTTTGTCTGTTTCTCTTTTTGGTCTTAATTTTGAAGACAAAACTGTTGTTTTCATGTCATTTTTTTTTTGCTTTATTTGTGAGTGCAAACATCAAAGAGTAATTTATCAGAATTATGAACTAAATCACAGATCTTAGTATCAGGAGTTTTCAACGATTATGCTTGTTATTCGGAACCTATACCCAGTAACAGTACACGCATGTTGTGCGACAGTGCATTACAGGTTTGTGATTCGGAACGGTTAAAATGTTACTGGTGTTACTGCCAAACAATACGAAAATGAACTGATAAATTGATCGAAATTAATTGAGTCATCAATAATGCACTACAAAGAGAACTGGGCCTGCGCACTTGTTCTGAAATCGTGAGTTTATGGTCTTTATATTCCTTCGTAAGTCCGAAAATTATAGAAGTATGGTCTTATAAGCAGAGAGCTCTAAAAGGTCTCTGATAGTAGCTAACAAGGAAGACGGATGGAGGGTGATATCTTACTTTGGTGAAAAAGATGGCACAGCTATTGTCAGTCACGGAGCTTTTGGTCCTGTCTTTTCGGACAGTTTAGAAGAAGCCGCCAGTACGAGACTGACGTAACTTCCTGCAGGACATTATTTTTGTTTTATAGGGAGCTCTCACTGAGTTGTTATGAACTACAATTTTAAAGTAAAGAGTAACATGGTGTGAAAAATTTCTGTTGTTGGATAGTCGATAGGTTACAACTCATGGTAAAACCCATCCTTCCCTGAATTTTATACTTTTAAGAACTGCTTCTTTTTGATTCCAGGCCATAAATCCTTTAAATCTGAAAATCAGTGGAAAATTTGTCAGTGATAATCAAATAACACAGAATGTCATAGCCACTCCGAACATAAACATTGTTTAAGCCCCATTTTTGCACACATGAATATCCACATCTTTTCCCATTGATCTGTTTGATATCAAGTAATAGTGATGAAGTGCAATGCTTTCTTGGAGAGTTTGAATTTTGTAGGGCCAACATAAATGTCGAGACAATTTTCATATTCAAATATCTGGAAGATGAGTGCATTGTTCTCTTTCGGATTTTGTGACAGGGGTGATCATTTCCCCTGCTTCCCCTGAAACAAAACTAACGAAGAACAAAGATAGATGATTGCCAGTACAACACACATTGCCAGCTTTAACCCCTACTCTAGTCTACAATAGGCTAATGGTTATCTTCAAGGTGTAACCTAAGTTTCCTCCATAAGGCGGCAGATCAAAGTCAACGCCTCTGGCATTTCCACAAATTGTGGTGCATTGTTACGACACAATCGTCGTGCCACTATCCCAAGTGTTACACCAAAGAATGTCACAGTGGTCTAAAACATTTTAAGAATCCCCCCCCCCCCTCATCAACTGTCCTTGTCCAAGCATTGGTATCGACCCTTTACTTTATAAAATTCCCAACTCACAAAAAAGTACTTGAATTTTCCTCCGTTATATTCAGTATCGTTGGTCCTACCTTGCTCACCCCATCCCGCCTCCTCTGCCTACTATGAGTGACCCCATACTAGGCTATACATAACCCCAGAAGTGCTTCTAATTCATTAGGCTTTATCCAGGAAAAGGCTGACTTACAACCGGGGTTATCCGGGCTTGTAAACGCGATATCTCCAGAAGGAAATAATAAGTTGGTATATATTCATATTCATATTGCTTGGGTTGTTTTTACTATAGTGAAGAGTGTGTGTGTGGGGGGGGGGGGGCTTAAACTTCATCTCATCACCAATATACTTTGGCCAGTCATTTTTTTTTAGATTGTCATTAAAGTTGGTTCAATATGTTGTTTGTTGGTTTCCAATATGTAATTTCCTGCATACTATTTTGAGTCGACAGACCCCATCACTGAATTATTGACGTCTTATCTCTTCGCGAAAATTATCGTCAAACTTTTTTCAAGTAGGTGTCGAATGTGTACGCAAATACTTTGATCATTAGATTTTAGTGTTCCATTTACTTCAGTTTGGTTTATTTCCATCTCTTTGCCTCAATGTACAAATGATTATCACGATTATGACACATAGTAGTGGAGTATGACAAGAAGCTCACATGACTTTGTTTATACGTTGCCACCCCTGCAAAAAAAAAAAAAAACTCGCATTCGCGTCGTTAAAAAATACAAAGGAGACTATGTTAGGCCTAATCTACGAAAAAATGTATTCTATATGAAACTAATCTTATATACAGTGAATTTCTAAATGTTGAAAATCGTTTTGAGGTAATACAAAATACAATGCAATCTCTTCTAAGATGCAATAAAAAAGTTTTCTTGCCACCAACGCCACCCAGACCCCAGCTCCATCAACCAATCTCTCCCTCACCGTTATCACTTGCATGATAGTTAAAATAGTCCGAAGGGTATCTAAGTGGAGCGCCAAATATGCTGGAGTGAAATTCACCAGAAAATGTTTGGATGAAATACCCTTTCACTAGGTCCCATTCCTACCATGCGCACTTCCCCTCCCTACCACCTCCATTCTTGAGGGGCCTACAAAACAATTTGTGACTACGGGGGTGTGGTTATAAGGTAAGAGGTATGTGGTATGTAAATCTATGCCTCAAACAGGCTGGGTTGCATATAACCAAGGTTACGGGAGGTTGCTTGGTTACGTTTACTGTTATAAAGACGTGCTAACATCTGTGTAAACGTTATACAATGTTGTTTTTGGAATCTTTCACTTATAATGTTCTTCCATTAATGTTTCCTTTTGTTGATTCATTTTTATTGGGTTCTTTAGTTATGGAGACTAAAGCATTCAATGTTGCAAAATTTCCACTTCAGATAACTTTCTACGTTGCTATGTAAGTTGGTCTAAAACTAGTAGAAAGTTGACAGAAATAAATTGATGCATTTTTTTATCCAAGCACAATTAAGAATACAGGACTGATGGTGCCAACCCCCGTCAACTTGGTACACAAATATCTTTTAACATTAGACTAAGGAAAAATATACATATTTCCGAATATTTAAAGCAAAATTATTTTGTGACTGATCAACATTTGGCACATTTGACTGCATGTCAATATCAATAACATCAATTATTGTTGAAATACAACTAAAACAAAACACACTTCTTTTAGCTATTTCTAATTACTGGAGACATTGAGAAATTATTAGTCACTGCGATCTACGCAATTTACAATTGTACTTACAGTAATATGAATATAATATATACGAAATGAAGTGACCATTTTCTCATAAAAAATTTGCATCGTCTTTAAGCAATTTGCCAAGCCAAAAAGAGGTTTAAAAACTCTGTAAAGCTCTATAATTTCTAGTTTTTTAATTCACAAAACGGCTAAATGTTCTCAATGTAAAGTGCGCATGCACAATTTTCGGTGGATACCTGGATGGTAAAGACAGTGGCATCATGAATATTTTGCTAATTTTTAAAGAGTGTTCGCGTATAAAAAATGAAATTATAAATCAGGGAAATTACACCAAGCAATAACAAATTTCACATATGTCTCAACTTTGCCAAAAAATGTTAAATTCAATTTTCATGTATTTTACTGATATGTCTCGAAAATTATTTTCATGATATACCTTTACGATCTCAACTCAAAATGATATGATAGGGGGCACGTTCTCGAATTCATGTTTGCTTTTTCACAAGTTATCAATCAATGTTAAAAGTACACATCAGTACAACATACGGTACCACTGGCAGTAGGCCCTCCATTATATTAGCAGAGTAAATGAAGTATTCAAGCACGTAAAGCTAGAATATGAGTTGAAAATTTGTCATTGAAATCAAATTCCACGGAATACGTCATAGCCACTACAAAAAGAGTAAAGCAAAAAATTGTTTCAGCCCCAGTTTTTATACATGAATATTCATATCCATTCTCATTGGTCTGTTTGATTTCAAGTAAGGATGGTTAACTGCTATACTTTCTCAGAGAGTTTGAATTTTGTAGGGCCAACAAAAATGTAGAGACAGCTTTCATGTTCAAGATGTGTGCATAGTTTTCTTTTGTTTTTGTGACAGGGGTGATCTTTTCCTCTACTCTCTCTTCACTGAAAGACATAGGTAGATGACCAGCTAGAAATTCCAGCTTCAAAGTTTTAGTGCTCAGTCTGTGCATAAGACACACACGTAAATCGACAATCTGAACCTTATGCTCGTTTTTAACTCTTTGATTTTCTATATCTTTATATAATTGTGATACATTTGTTATTTACAGCAAGTCGCCAAAATTCCACTTCAGCATTAAACTTTGACACATAATTAAAATTTCAAGTGCTTTATTCTCAGTGAGAGTAACGTTTTTTTTCCGAAAAAATGTATAAACACCTCGTACAAATGCAGACTCACTTTGGTCGAGTATTGGCGACACGTCAAAACCTTGACCCCCACAAATAGTTTTACAAATTAACTGATCAATCACCGCTACTTTACCCATCGGTCCCTTCGAGTCTGTCCAAGTGACACAAGATCGTAAATACCCCTTTTCTTGCCACTTCAACAGCCTAATTAACGGAAATCGTCAAAAAGTCAAAAATTATGAAAATATGGTCTTATTTGTCATTGTGGTGGTGACAATTCTTCGATGAGTAAGGCGTTTAATAAAAAAAAAGATATTAAAATAATGTAAAGTAAAAACAAAATAAGGAGAGTTCAAAATCGAGGAAAACTTACGAAGGTCGGAATCATAGTGTCATAAAAGCGGACAAATTCTTTCAACATTTCAGCCGTAGTTGTCAAAATTCATTAAGGAAAAGGATACAAGAGAAAGCAAGTTTTTATTTTAACTTTTCAAGTATTCTGACAAATAAAGTACGAATGGGAACTGATTAGAGGGAACAGAGACTGACCAAAAATGGTTTAAGTTTGCAACAAACACATTTATAACATGGATTTTGCCTTTAAGGCAGACACACACTTCAGATATATGTGAAAATATCGATTTTAAGGCAATCACTCATCACCTCAAGTTACATTTTTGGCCAAGTGTAAGCAAAATACTCAATTGACTCTACTCGACTCAACCTTTCATTTTTCTCATATCGTATTCATGTAATTATTTTTATTTAATGTCATCTATGTATGATAATATTAATTACTGTTATAAAGGAAAGGAAGAAATAAACTTAAGTAAACTAAACTCTTTGATTGACAGAAAATTCAAAAGATGTGTAGTAGCTCATACTACACAGCATACACAGGGGCGGAATGTTTTGTTCACACATGTGGTCTTTGTATGCTCATCAGGATGTGGGGCATTTAAAATTAAGATTGTTGTTTGCAGAAGGAGGAGATTAAAGATAGGCTGTGGGAGAGACGAAAAGTACGTCGTAGCGGACTTTTTTCAGCTTATCGCTGCATCGGCACATATTACGGACAGCCAGAGAGGAGCTACAAACGCGGCTAGTCGTTGGGAGAATTGGAGAATGTTTCGATCAAAAGTTTTGGTAGATTTCTGAGTTTCTACCCCTAATCTTTGCAGAATATATCTGTTTTTACATCTTACTTGAAGGAAAGCTGCATAATTTTTAAAAGGCTTCCTCGCTTCGCATATATCATTAGTTAAAGATATTTCCACGATCACATGAAATTTATGACCCTGAATCCTTTCGGTGTGTATACTGGGGATTGACAGGAAATATTATTTACATAACGTACCTGGATCGACAACTCACAGTGACTACCTAATGTCTATCAACACCTGTACAAGCAAATTCGGTAACTTCAGCTAAGGAACAAGGTATTGATGCTGAGGTACAATGTTGGTGAGAGGCGTATACAAAGTAATACATAAAAATATATGCTCTTCTTTGCCTTCCCTCAAGTCACTAGGACAATTTACTCACTGTGTATAAATTAAGAGTGCACAACTGCGATTCGTTTTAACTCTGCTTCAGAAAACACTATAGAGAGGGCGCACTTTTTAAGGTCACTCAAAAGTACGTATCCTATTATGTACAATTAATATAACAATAAAATGAATAAAAATGTTATTACACCTACGTCAGACTACACAACCTTTGCACTGTACAATGTGAGTCATGCATTAACACATTCGCCTAACGTCGGCCTTAGCTTACGTTACCGAAACTAGCCTATTTATTCAAGTGGTCACAAAGAGCAAACCTGTTTCTAACCTTGCCTTGAAATGTGTGGTGACCATTTGATTCCATTTTTTTTTTATTCACCCTTTTTTATTCACAGCACGAAAGGTATGTCCACCAGTACATGCAATACAATAACATGCATATAATAACATACAATAACAGCAGAACCGTGATTCAAGTTGCAATGATAAAATGATAAAGTATGTCACAGAAATACTACGTGCAGAGGGATAGTGATTTCGTGGAACATTTTTAGGCCAAATCCAGTAAAGACAGAACGCCCTCTGTCATCGGTTCACGGCACAAACAAGGTAAGGCCAGGGGCAGATGGTGTGACTGTTTTCTAGCCTTTTTTTTTCGTTTTTTTTTTTCATTTATTTGTTTGTCAGAAGGTGCTAAACTATACTGCTATCTGTCGTGTGTGAAAATCATGCAGTTTTCAGAGAGACCTTGATTCACTATAAGAAAAGGCGATAATTGACTTATGTTCCTAAAGAGTTCAATGTGGAGTAGTGTCCTACTGGGTCAAATTCCTTGTTTCGATCACTTAAATTAAATTAAGAGTATCGGTTTACCAGTAATAAAGGCACATTTTTGGAAATGGTAAGCAATTATAGAATATATATTCATGGAATAGTGTCTCATGAAGAGGGTGAGGGTGGGGGGGGGGGACTTTCATATTTGTGACATAGCGTCACCGTGCACTTCTGAGACTCCTGACGAACTGAGTCTTGATTTATAAAAATGATGTCGAGGTCAGAGACAAAAAAGAAGCTTCACACGGAATGCTGACATTCGTGACAGGTATTTTCTTCTCTTTTTTTTTCTCCAAGATGGAGTTGGGATTATACGCTTTTTAATCAATTGGACACAATAAAATCGTGATTCCAAGAAGAAAGCAAAGTAATGATCCGTCCTCTCTTGTAGGAGAGGATGGAATACACCTACCCCCCAGACTTCTGTTCCCTTTCTAGCTGGCGCATCCTATATTTAATAAGAAATCGATGACGGCAAGACTACCTATAAACACTTTCCAATTGCTTACATGATGTATGGTGGCTACAAAGTTATTTATTTGATAGGCAATTAAAATGTTAAAGCTGGAATATGAGTTGTACCGGCAATCTCTTGGTCATCTTTCTTTGTTCTTCGTCGCTGTTACGGAGACGAGACAGTGGGGGGGGGGGGGGGGAGGAAGAGAAACCCGTCACAAAATATGAAAGAGTACCATGCACTGATCTTCCAGATGTTTGAATATGAAAATTGTCTCAACACTTTTGTTAGCCCTACCAAATTCAGATCAACCAAGAAAGCCTAGCCTCTTTTCTTTTTCTTTTTTTTTTTGTAGTGGCTATAACATATTTGACTTTCAGTGACAAAATATGAGTTTCAGCTTATAGTCCAGCTTTAACGTCACGAAAACATCGACCAAGATTATTCACAATGGTTGTAGCCAAAAGTCCTAGTCCTGACAAGACTTACAACAATCGCTGCAAGCAAGTTCACGTGATTCATTAACCTGACCTCAGTGGTTAGAATTAGGATCAACACCCTTTTTTGTTTGATACATTCTCGTTGATTCTATTGGACTACATTCCCAACTGCTCAATGGATGTTTGCCTAGAGAGGGCGGTGTTTCGTTTTTCAGTTCAACACTGTGAGATAAAAGTTTCACGAACTTCTGTACTTTACATTTAACATCAATACAATCAGACGAACGAAGGAAAGACAAGTTAACCCCTTTACTTCTTTTCAGCAATTAAAAAAAAAAGGAAGCAGAAGTTATCTTTGTAAAGACCATCGTGTGTTTGTTCTGTGCATCAGCGTAAAGCAACTGTTCAAATGTGATATTTATCTATTGTTCGTACTCTAACACATGCAATTATTGGTGGAACCTCATTATGTGAAAATGACTTTTAGAAAGTTAGTGACTTTGTACAGTTTTGTTACATAATACAATATAAATCGTCTGTATACTTACCTTCAATTTTATTTTTGTTCTCCAGATTTGTGATTCTGCCCGATGAAGACTTTTTTCAGTTTCAATAACAACTAAACTAAACGATATGTCTTACTGCGTGAGCGAGAGAACTGAAACCGTCTTTTTTTTTTAAGTTTTCGGCATTTTATAGAATAAAACATTAAAAATGACTGTTTGCCTTAAAATTATTGAGGCTCAATATTTTCCAAATTTCAAAGACAACTATTCAGCTAAGCTCTGTTGTATATTTATAGATATTTTCGAAAACAAAGTTGACCTGAGCTATCCTGTCAAAAGAATTAAAAATGAAACCGTAATACAATATGTTTTTTTTTCTAGTTACGCCTACCATCACTGATGAAGCTAATTGGATGTTGAAGAGTAAAAATTAAAGTGCAGATTATGTAAAACTTAGTGCTGGTAAAGCTGATTTAAATTGCTTTAGAAGTAGGTTTCGAAGATATATTTCGCTCCGGGAGTCTTGTCAAGGGGGTGGGGTTACCCACTCAAGACTTCCACTGGTTCTGGCTCGAAATCTAAGTGGTAGACACATCAAAATTTTTGAATGCCATGTTAGGCCAATCCTTTTGCTATGACATAACTAAGGAATACATGCTGTGATGTATCGTACTTTGTATTCAAGTGGAGCAACCCTCGAAGTCAATGAAATATATAGTGGCGTTCTACCGTGTAGACTGTTAGAAGCCATCTACACAGTTCTGTAGTGTGTGTGTGTGTGTGTGTGTGTGTGTGGCTGCGTGTGTGAGATAAAAGTGGTGCTGTTTCAGAAAGAGAAAGGACAAAGTTGACCAAACGTCTAGTACTGTACTAACACGAAAATAAGGGACTAGCGCCATCACTTTCACAAAGTTTCTCCGTTTGGTATCGCGTGTCTTACGTATTCAGAGCAAAAGCATGGCTGAACGTAAGTACTTCTTTATGTGAATGAAAATATTAGTGCATGATTGTCGGGTTATTGTCGATGGACAAATATTTGGGTGAAAAGCTTGTTGGGAGAGTAAATGAACAGATAAATGGATGGATGGATGGAGTTGTAGTCACTCTGAGCATATTTTCAGGTAGAAGTTAGTACATCTTTTTATTTTGTGCCGGAGACTCACCTCTGTCAATTGAGCACTGATTGGTCATCTGTTGTACATAAAGACGATTTTACACAGACAGAAGTTGACTTTCAGCATCATGTGAATCCACTGAAATAATTTTACTTAAAATCAAGCTTTGGTGAAGATTTAAACAAATTATTACATTTTTTTAGTTAATTTCAGTAAAACGTTATGATTGATTAAAAAACCGTTGGAGTTAAGATCGAATTACCAAGTATCATAATGGATGAACTGACATCAAATCAGCTTTCCATAGTAACAGAGTATTTCTTGTAATAATTTGTTAAATATTCAATGACGTAATGGGACATTATTGCCTCGGTAAACGACATACTACTTTCATTTATCAAGCTTTAACTCTGTGGTAATTTTTTTATGAAGATTATACATCATTAAATTTGTAATATTTTTTTTTTGAAGTGTCATGTACATCGTCTGTAATTTGAGTGCATGGTTCAAGTTGCCTAAGATGGGCCATGCACATCCTAGCTTTCCTCAACGATTTAATACACTCTGTGTTAAATCTGGGATCAGTGTGGAAGTCACAACGGGTTTCGGCAACATATGTATTTCATGACGATGTAACGCATAAAGTAGCAATGGCTGACAGATTTATAATTTGCACGTACAAAAGGTACTAAATACATGCCAAATGATTTACATCATTAATATTTATGAGATAAATATGAAGGTGCGAGATCATTAATTTGATATGAGACCGATAATGACGTCATCATGAGCTGACCGACGCGATAACCACGGTCCACTGAGACAATTGAGTCCATTGAGACTCTCCAGTGTAGTCGTGATTGTAAGAGATTGGGTCACTTAACCTAATTAAGTTGGTGTTTGCGGATAGACTGACTACACGAAAAACACACCGTAAGCCTAGGCTTAGATGTTATATATCAGAATACGTAGTCGCCTATTGCGACTCCTTATTACATTCGTAACTTAGTTCACAGTTTTCGACTAAATCATTGCTGTCCTGCTTCACTTAGAAAGGCCACAAAACTTTGGTGAGTGCAAAAGCTTTTAATATAGGCCCTATGTGATCATACTATGTGATTTCGATGCGTTACAGGTTTGGAGCATCCTCCTTGTTTTGATTGCAACGTTCATGTGATAGTTGATGAGACTTTTACCAGTGATTTATTTCTCTATGGTCTCCTCATTGTTTATATGGTGATTTCACCAATTTCTTTGATGTGTGTCATATGTATAGGACTTCAAGTTAATTTTATCCGTTGGCGATACCTTACGCTGTTCTGTCACTTTAGAACAGGAATTTCATTTCGCAATACTTATTTTCATTTAACCTTACTCGTTATTTCGTTCTTTAGTCTTTTTGTTTTGCTTTATTTAGGGAATAAACGAAGTGAAAGAGACGTAAGTGGTGGCGTGCTTTAAGTTTTAAGAAAAAGAAATCGGAAACAACACAGCATTATAGCAGCAGCCAAAACAGGCCAAGGCTATATAGGAAAGGCAGTTTGTCGCCGCAACGAATAAGAGTAGCCTATACCTATGCCATAGTAATGTGTTGCATTTAAAGAGCGTACGTTCATACTCGTACCTGCAGTATAAATGTAAACTATGTGTGTATGTATGTGTGTATGTATGTGTGTATGTATGTATGTGTGTATGTATGTATGTATGTACGTGTGTATGTATGTATGTGTGTATGTATGTATGCAGTCAAGTCATGCATAACTCATACAATATATTGGCATAGTAACCATTTTTGTGACATCATCCAATATACAAGTTACACACAGTGAATGTTCTACAACTACTGGTGGCTTTTGATCATGTTGCTGCTCTTCGTATTGAAAATTCTGACCAGTTTCTAATCCCATTAGAAACCGGGCTCTAATAGTTTTTAGCCAATCACAGTGCAGACATTTATGAATGGACGTTTCAAGAAACGTTCAGGACTCAGTCAGACATACTCTCTGACAAAAATTGTGATTGGCAGATCATCTGTAACCACAAATCTGTTAAATAGGTATGCTTCTACTCTATTTGGAGAAAGAAAGAGCAAGAAGACATGTAAGATGTATTTTTTAACGTTCTATGCTCCTGTAATATTCATATATATGTGACGCATGTGGATTCTCTTGTTTTGACCATTTGACGTAAGTAGTCTTATGTGGAACATGTGAAAGTGTTCCTCACATAAAAGTTAAAGTTTTAAAAAGTGTAGTGAATTTTACATAGCAACTCACAGTGCCCACTCAAGGTTACAACAGAGGATCTTTTAAGGTCCTAAAAGAATGTTGTCAAGAATTTTTCTGTTGTGGCAGATGCATTTTTTTTTGCAACCTCTAGTGGCAAATTGTGGAAAAACGTAAGGACAACTTATGGAGAAACTCTCTACGATTGTTTAATGGATTCTTGGTATTAAAAGTAATAAAATTTGATAGATGAAGAACGAGAAAATTGTAAGAATCATGTTCCTGTAACAAAGAGAATTTCTTGCGGAATGACATCAGCGCAGACAAAAACGTTTTTACCACCTCAAAAATAAATACAGACATTAATGTTGCATTCCCAGAAGAGATAGTTCTTTGTTTCAAATTCATTACCAAGTAATGATCAATAGGAGCAATAAATGTAAACTGAATGAGTACCTATTAATCTTAGAAGCTTGTTGGTTGGAATTATTCTGTGTAGGGATACATAAATGGAAATGCGAGAGACCTGTTCCCCATGACAGAGATCCCAGGGCATCCTCAAAACCGCCAGTCCTCAAAGTTGAGGCATTACCCTCAATAATATTAAATATTGGGAAAGTTGAGAAATCATTCACGATGGAAAACTCTTTTAAAATAGGACTATGTTTTCGTGTCATGTTTTTACACAACCATACGAGACCGACGCTTCAAGTTAAAGCCATAATATACAAAAAAAAAAAATCAAATTTAAAAAAAAAAAATTCAAAATTCAAAAAATTGTCAAAATTCAAAAAAAAAAAATTCATATATATGCTTCTCTTAAAATCAAATGGAAGGGCCAAGACGTTATCATCGTCGGTGCATAAAGTTATATTGGAACAGATTCGGCCATTAATGCAAATTTAATGAATGATTGTTCCATATAAGTTGGCTTGTGCAAAGAAAGTGCAAAGAGTTACGTGAGATTCATGTCCCGATCGCCTATCCTACTTTCATGTTTTCGCTCACGTGTCAGAAAACGTGATTATCTTACGACAACGTTTATATTAATCGTTCCATTGGTGGAAACCTCTCAACAGTTTGAAGCATTCTCCTTGCAGCATCTACACCACTGGCTCTGTTGTCAGCTTTTATCGAGTGAAGCCAAGTAAAAAACGGAGGCGTTTTCGTTGTATGACAGGAAGCATAAAAGAGGTGTGTCTTCAAACGTGACACACAAAAAAAAATTAACCATGACCTAATTTGTACTTTCTACATCAAATTCTAACAACTGCTTCCTACTCCCTAAATGTAAAAGAGTGACTACAGTGAGCACTCGCTTAAAGGGTGGAATTCGATTGATATTTTATTCTGCTTGAAGTGATTATTATCTCTAAATTGAGTGAAAAATGTCACTCAACGGAGAGGGCAATGTCAGTCGAAAACAAAAGTGATCATACACTGTAGTCACTCTTTTTTTCTCTTGTAAAATTTTACTCAGAGAGTACATTTTGGCTAATTTTAACGCACACCGAGTTCAATCAGTAACATTTACGCTCACCGAAGTCACTCCCTTGCACAACCGATGACTGTATGTTTCTTTGCAAAGAATATGCAAACTACTTGGGACTAATTGGAAGAATAATGTAGTGCAATTAGTGCTGATGTAACCGAACTTTCATGCAGGCAGAATTTAACCAGAAAATAGTCAGTGTCATCCATGTATTCTCATATCAGATGTATTTGTATAAGCTTTACTTTTAGTGGAATCCACCTTTCGTTTCAAATACATTTTGACTTCCTTTGGCAGATCTGTCTTTTTTTGTTTTGCTTTTGTTTTTTGTTTTTTTTATTTTTGTGGAGCTGTGAATCAAAACAACAGACGTTGAGCTATACAAAATACAGAAAAACCGAAGAAATGAAAGAGCATATCAATACCTGCCTCTTGAAAGGTGATAATGCGGATTCCAACACTAACTGAAACTGTGGTGTCTTTTGTTTTTTTGTTTTTTTATTTGTAATCTTTCTAACTGGAAAGCAACATTGAATACTTTCAGAGTTGTGACATTTTTCCCTTGTGACATATGTGTGACCTTCATCCATACCAGTTGAGACTCTACATGTAATAAGCCCACTCAAATTAACGGTGTCAATATTTCAAATGTCAAAGTCAAATGCATCACTTAAATTTCGAAGATCAAAAAAGATTTTTTCGATTTGTCGGTGATGACGTAATATTTTGTAAGCCTCTGGAAACTGGAAATCTTTCATCACACAGCAATATCTTGAATTATGAAGATACTGAAGCGGCATTTAAAGTGTTCGAAATGGAAACATTCTCTTGCATTTAATATCCTTTTAAGTTGTCCCTAGTGCATCCCTTTACATTAGTGTAGTCGGTAAGCATGAAGAGGTCATAGGTCATTGTATATGGGTCATAGGTCATTGTATATGGGGGATGATTACCTAGTAAAGAAATTCTTGAGGTTTTAACTGCTCTCTTGTTATACCAAGTTAACTGCTGTTAAATCTTCAAACATCCTTTGAGAATGATAGAGATCAGACATACTACGCGATAACTTGTAATGTAAAACGTCGTCTCAATTGAAACCTTAGTAGATTTTTGTTAGTCGATGGAATTGTTTTATTTCGTTCGAGAGTTCACTTTGAGGTCATTCAGAGGGAACAGTCTGAGTAATCCAGAAATGGACGTTGAACTCCGATCGTTAAATGTTTACAAGTAAGAACCAAATCACTGATTTTAAGACAGTCTTTCTGGTTGAGAGATTGTTGTAAACTGTGAATATTGCATGCCAAAGTTGTTTGACGGGGCAACTTGAGTACAATAACTGCAATTTTAGCAGTGCAGCCATGATAATAAACATGATAATGTAATGAAAGGAACGTGGGGCCGTTTCACCAGCATAGCCGATACAAGATACAGACAAAAGCTTCATAGACATCAAGGTTCGACTTCCACGAATAGAAGACCAACAATTGTTTCACTTCGTAATAATATCAGAGGTAAAAAATGCCCGTGGACAAGAAGGGGAATCCAGGGGTGTCACCCCTTAAACATTCTCGTGCTCCATAGAGATTTTTTTTAGCTGAAAAAATATTAATATTATGTCACATGTGCCGGTGGACCCCTATTTCTAGCCCCCCACTCCCCGGGGGAGAAACCGATCTAGGTCAAAATCTGAACAGTTGATGTTTCTAAATTCTATCATTAAAATATTTCGACGCCCTGCTCTTCTTCCTCCTCATCTTAGTAAGATATTCTAAATCCTTAACATTTCCACACAAGTTAAGATTATTCAATTATACTTAATGAGGGGAATGGTATCTTAAAGCTAACTCAGTGTGTTATTAAAAGGTTTTTTAAAATTAATTGAAAAAAAAGAGAGAATTCACCCAGTTGATGATGGAAACAGCTCGAGCGTTGATCGAAACATTAATAGAAAACATATTGGCTGCGTACAACAAACTTGATTTAAATTAGGGTTTGGGGTTATAGGATTTGACCTCCAGTAACATATATTACCGTTACAGAAGCGCCTGATTTCAATGCATAAACTTTATGTGTTCCTAAGCGGACAGAGAGAAAAAGCTTTTCAGTCCTTTGTTGTATATTGGTAAACATACCCTTATTTAAAAATAAATATCAGCACTTAAAAGTAGCTCCTTCAAATTAGGACAAACTTAGAACCAGATATTTGAATATGAGTTCGAAATTCTTGATGAAAGAAATTACAAACTTATTTTTCAGATTTTAAATCTTGCAAGAACTGTTTTTTATTTGTGTTACTTTCATATACCTTCGCTGCTCTGTCAGCCATTCATATTAATTCTTTGGCGAGTTATAACCACTCTCCATTGGTAATCAATCAAGCCGAGCCTATTTTGGAACGGCGCCTTCCCATTTTGTCAAGCCAGGAAAGACGAAAGAATCGGTTTTATTGTCTTCTTGCCCCGCGGGGTCTTCTAGTATTATTCACTACAATGGTAATAAAGATAATAGTGATGATCAATTAACTCCAAAGTATTATAAACTGCTATAAATCATCTGGGTAAATACTGCACAACAATTCCATTACTACACTGAATCACAATGGAGGAGGGATCTCACCAAAACAGAACAAAAAGCCAGTCAAATTTAAACCACATTTATTTATTTAAATATATGTATTTATCTAACAAGGAAAGTTAATTAACATCCGATACACCAAAAGGTTTACCCAAAGAAAAAAAAAAAAACACTGCACTAAAGGTCGCCAACTTCTACGCAAGGCCGTTATATTTAAATAAACAAGCAAACTAGGACGTTGTGAACCTTCCTTCTAATTGAAAACATATAAATTTAACCTTTGTTTTCCTTTTTTCATTTTTTTTTCAATTTTTAGTCTTTTACATGCATGATAAAACTAGTGATTTAACTTGTGAGTTGACCTATTGGTAAACAAGCTTGTTGATAAGTCAGACACTGATATTGTTTAAGGTAAAGTTTTAATACAGCTGCTGTTGAATATTCATGACCACAGTTTATACCAACGACGACTCCCGGAGGAGCAAAGAGGCGGTCGGTACGCGTCATTCATAATCCATGACTGGAGAGGAACGAACGTCATCACCATCAGGGTTTGCCTTGAAAAGTTTCTAGCTACATCTAGGTTGTCTTTCTTGCTTCAAAAATAACATTTTATGATGGATTTGCTTTAAATGACGTCACCTAATCTTTTCACTAACAGTGCTTTTAATTTTAGGTCTATCGCAACAGTAATATTTCATGTATCTTTTCTTGTACGTTGAAAGTTTGATACAAGTACATGAGAATGATGCGGGGCGTGTGGTAACGATCAAACGAAGAGTGAGTAATTTAGCCAAAGTATGAAATGTTGGTCGTTCGTTAAGATTGCTTGTATTCAAATGAGCACTGACAAATATTGAGATAAATTTAAACTTATTTCGCCAGGTGAGGTTACAACCAAACATTTATCAATTATTATAATTTTGATCAATTATTTAGGTCTCATAGTTGTATTTTAAGTGTCACGCTGCGTAAGTTAATGTGTTTTTTTTTTCTTTATCCGCTGGTTACAGTGAATACGTCAGTTCAAACATACGCAAAATATACGTTCGTGGCATACTTGTGACGCGTAGATCAATTTGAATTCTTATACCCAAATTTCGTAGAACGATGCGAGGATTAACTTTTGATTATGATACACTGGTTATGATAATTTTGTTTTGATAATCTACATAGGAATATACTTGCCTGAATAGATATAGCTAATAATTGCCAGAAACGTTGTAATTTATTAAATCAAATTTTGAAATAGTATCTATTCCTTTTTTGACATCTCTTTTGTGTGCTACGCAAAATTTCGACCTAAAAGTCAGTCTGTAATGGCTTTGGCTTCTTCTACACTATACTGGCACACTATATATTGTGCCAGTATAGTGTAGAAGAAGCCAAAGCCATTACATACTGACTTTTTATACCCGGTGATAATTGCACAAAAATTAACAGTGATTACAAGAAACAAACATTCATACACAGACAGACAGAGAGTCAGACGCACACACACACACTTTGTCGGAATCGTCACTTAACTCCACTATTTTTTACTCTAATTGCAACAAGTAGCTAAACGGTCCAAATCCTGTAACAAGTTTTTTTTTTAAACCATTCAAAAGTAGAAGGGGAAAGAGACCGTAGAAAAGATAAACAAAACTTTTTTAACAAGAAGAGAAGAGGAGGAGGGACGGATTCTTAGGGATGATTGCTAAGAAAAAGAAAAAAAAGAATAAGAAAGAAGACCTTAAAGGAAAATAGGAAAAAGAAAAGATTGGAGGAATGAAAGCTCTGAAAGGAGACGTGGAAATGATTGGTACCGTGACAGACCGACGTTACACAATGATACGCTCGATTATTGATGTTGATAACAAAGACGGTAGTTGACCCCAACACTTAATACTAACGACTGATGGGCGGGCTTTAATTGGGCGACTATTGTCCTATGCGGCGCCTGTGGCCTACGAGCTGATGTCAGGACAGCCAGACGTACAGAAGGTCTTACTCCCCTCTCATCACCACACCGCAAAAGGGGTAAGGCTTGAAATAGAGGTGGATGATTGTATATCCTCGGTCAGTTCACCAAATGGATGTCTTGTATTTGTGTTTGTGTGTTTGTATGTGAGAGGTTGTTGTTGTATCTGTATGTGTGTAATTGAGTGTGTGTGTTTGTGTGTTTTTCTTCTTTTTGATTTCTGTAAGCGTTGTTTTCTTTTCTTTCTTCTTTAATGGAAGACTTGATTTAGAAGATTTGAGACGATGACGCCATGGCCAAACTTACTAGTAACTTTTTGTCGTCGTCGATTTTGTTGTTTAATTCAATTTACTCATTACTATTTTTATTTTATTATTTTTTTTTGGTTTATTTTTTATCTTCTTAGGTATATTTATCGTGGATCAATACACAGAGAGAAAATGAAGGAGAACACAAATGGTGGATCACAGGATTCAGTAGAGATGAAACGAGATGGGCGGGGTGCCAGATAAATAAAAGGGGTGCCTAATGCAGCTAAGTAACGATACCCCGTCCCTGTCTTACCGAGTCTTAGTAAAACGATGTAGCAGACGTGAAACATGCCCGTATGGATATAGACATTTCTGACGCAAAGAAATGATCAATTAGTGAGCTAATAAACATGAAAAAATGCAACATTCACATGATAATTGATGAAAACTTTAAGGTGATTGTCCACCTGTTCAATCTCATGTGACGTCACTCTTTCCGTCATAACTCTTCGCAAGCCTTACACGGTTATACTCTTCACACGTCCTCGTGTGTCATGGTACTTCATTATAACAGCAGAGCGGTATATATATACACACGCACTCCCGATGGCCATTGCTGCTTGCAAATTAGTCGTTGAAAATTAGTGACGTTTGTAGAGACATCTTAACAAGATGAGACTGATCTCAAACGATAGTTATACTAAAGAGACGAGTCACCTTTAAATCCATCAGTCAAAATGTTCACCAAAACATTCTCTCTATTAGGATATATTAGACTAAAATCCAACTACCCTTTTTTATGATTAATATTTTGATATTTTATGCTATTTACTTTTACGTGTTGTACGTATTTGAATCTTTGTAAGTTATATTTGTATTGTTGGTGTTTCACCTCATGCCCCCTGACAGGGAAGTGCAACTTACACTGAGTGGGTTACACTGGTATAATACGAAATAAAATGAATATAAAATGCAACTAAGGAAAAAAGTCAAATTCTAACTTGTTTGCTTACAAGAAATGGATTTTACAATTTCTGCCTTATAATTCACAGATGTTAAAATTAATATGAGAATTAGTTTGACTTTTTTTCCATACTTCAGATTCTGCAGAAACTCTTTAAAAATAAACGATATACGACGAGATTTATTCCACCGAAAAAGTATACATTACAACAAAAAGTTGACTGAGAAACAAAATGTAAACATTGTTTGTTTTGTTTTATTTCTTAAAACAAATACAAGCTGGGAAAAAATATTGCTTTCATTGCTATTAAAGGAAGATTGATGACAATTGAACTTGTACAAAATAGTCCCTCGAAGATAAAACAAGCCACTGTAACCTCAATCAATCAACGAGAAAATTTCCTTCCTCTACATTTTTTTTATTATCCTTCTCGTGACTTTTTCTCCTCCTCCAATTTCTTACTTTATTTACGTGATTCATATCTTTTCCACGCACTGTTCAACAACTATCAATATTAAATACAAATTAATATTCTCTGCCAGTTTACCCTTACACGTCTCATCACCTCCCAGACACTTTATTTTCTCTTTTTTTTTCCCCGCTTTTTCCCCCTCTGTATTATTGAAGCTTATTTATAGACTTTCGAGATTTAGATCAGTTTATACTCAGAACCATGGTCATCGCTAGGTGCTGTGTTTACAGATTTTCGAAGACGGAAAAACAAGGAAAGTTTACAAAAAAAGAAAGAAAGAAAAAACCCGAAGACTTACATTGATTTATTCTTTTTTCATCATCGCAAATCAGAGAAAAGTCAACCCTGAAAACAAATGCAAAAGTATTACTGAGAACGTACTTTTCGTAAATCATACCGGTAATTTGTCTCATAAAATATTTTACCTATCGACCACTCGGGGTCTGTCTGAGTAATATATTATTATTTCCTATTATACTGTTTATTTCTGCATGTGGCTTCGTAAAGCTTCTATTAATTACAAAAGTGTCCCCCTGCTTAGGCTTTTTTTTCTTTTTGAACTTCTCATGTCACGTGTCTCCACAATGAAAGATCACGTTTCTCATCTGTTTTTTTTTATTATTTTCTTATACTCTTTCTGTGTTTCTGTTTATTCTTTCTTCTTTTTAATTTGTAATTGACGATTTAAAAAAATAACGATAAGTAAGAAACTCCTTCCAGTCGTCACGAGGAAGGCTTATACAATCATTGTTTTTCCTCACTGACACGTGACCCCAATTAAAAACGAGAAACCATAAAAACTGTACATTAGAGAAAAACAAAACATAAATGGGGAAGAAAAGGAAATTGCCGATACGATAGAGAACTTTTTCAATTTTCTTGAAGAAAAAAAAATACCTACAACGAAAGACAGATGTATATGAAATGGAAGCGTTTACAATAAACAATAAAAAGAAAAACGTCAAAAGTTGTCTCCTTAGTAACTCTTCGACTGGATCAGGCTTGTTAGGAGTTTAGACATGGTATATGAAACATCGTTGTGTCGTTTGCGTATTTCGAGGAGTGGTAACATTTTATTCCTGGTGGTTTCAATTTACTTCTGTGGTTAATGGGTAAATTGAATTTCTCCTGTACATTATGTTAAAGGCCGGGTGACATGAAAATGACACTTTGGGGTATTGGGTGCATTAAGCATTGAAAATATTGAAAATAACCACAAATTCCATCAAAATCCGTCAAAGATTGACAAATTTACAGGCAAAATAGTGTCTCACAGTCGTGTCATGAATAAATATTGGCTAAGTATGCAAATTTGTGACGTCAACAGATGGACTCCCATGATTTGTCATATGTTGATCCTTTGTTTATGTAACCTTGATTTCAAGGACATTTGAGAATTCTTTATGCCCAGAGGGTTTTATTTTCGTAGCATGCATTTTTTTTCTTCAAAAATATCGATATCACTTATCAATGTGAAACTCATTAATTAAGTAATTAAGAGACAAAATATATAGGCTTAACAAAAGAAAAACTGACACTATGCAACACCCCACGTCATCTGCTTTGCAAACTGTTTTTTAAACTTGTGACCAGACACTTTCATGAACAGAAGCCCTAATAGATATGCACACAGCCGGTACAAGCCAGGGTTAAACATTCAAAACTTTTGACAGTTTCCATAATTATTGGATGTGAAACGACTTATTATGCATATTATACGCATTGCTATGTGTTTCTGCTGTTTAAAATGCAAATCATGGACCCCATATGAATTCACCTATATGGTGCCCATGTTGGACGGGGCCGTGGGCCGTGATGCAAGATACAGGATATGGTATGTCCTTCACTGAAAAGTTCTACCTGTACATTTGTCTATGAAATTTGTGTTTTTGTGTTTCTTTAGATGCACTTTGAACTGAAAACTTCATTTAAAAATGGAATTATATAAAAAAAAGGCCTACTGACAAAAACAAATTTTCTTTCGATGCATTTACATTAATAGGGAAAAACAAAAGGATATTATGGCATAAAGTTGTTTACAGTTATTATGACAACAGTATCAGCATTTAGTTTCACCGACACAAAATAAAGGTGCATTTTAACAGTTTATTTTCGATGCAACGGAAAATGCTTTATTACAGGCAGAATGAACTTTGTGAAGATATCTCTGTTCTCAATTATCCTGCAACAGCCACATAAACACTTTTACTCATCATTTTACTATTTTCATTTTGTTTTATTTATTTCGTAAATGCAAACCTGTGCAGACTTAAACGTGGAATAAATTGTTATCACAGCCAGCGACTTGGAAAGAAGAAGAAGAACAACAACAACAAAGCTGTACAATTTCAAACGAGAAACAAGAAGAACAGAGAGAAAAAAGGAAGAAACCGAGGATCTATAGTCAAATTTATTTTATGCAATTCAAACCACATATTTGCCAATAAAATGAGTTTTAGTTTAAAAGTTTTTACATCAGTATACGACCCAAACAGATCTTTACAGCGTTCGGAAACCCCTCCAAAGTCTGAAACAATAGCTGTAATTATTCAAGAGAGGTTTTCCACTTTGTATGATGTGACTAAGGGGAGAATTCAGAGCTGGATTTACCATAAGGCAGACAATTTAGGCACGTACCTTAAGGCCGGCAAAAAAAATAAAAATCGAACCACAAAAATGTAGACATTTTCTACATCTATTGCTTGGGGACTGGGGTCCATTTCCATGCGCCCGTGATCTATAATATAAAACATTTCAGGCCATCCTATCATAGTTATCAAATTGCCTTTGGGCCAGGCTAGGCGGCCGACGGTGCGGGGAGTTACTCCCTAACACCTACAAAGTGAAAAAATCACCCTTTAGAATTTAGAGAGTTATGTGAAAGACTATACTTAAAGGTGATTTATCGTCTCATTAAATTTCAGGTGTGACGTCAGTTTGTTCGTCAGAGTCCTCTGCAAACCCGGTTAGTGTACGGTTACCTTTAGCACTTGCTCGAGTACAAGGAATAATGCCTTTGTGAAGTATTTATCAAATTGGTAGATGCACATACACACAGCTTTGTTTTCCATTCATTCCGAGGACCTCATTGTGCTTTCTTTTGTTTTTTCTTCCTCAACCCTAACCTTAACAATAGACAGTCTATTGTTAATCTTGAAAGGACCGGAGAAATCTATTGAATTTTCTACGGAGGACCTAAAATCTATTGTTTCGGTCCTCGATCCCACCCGAAAACAAGGGCACACACACGAGCTTCCGATGTTTTCATTGCTACTTGTAAAGAGTAACCGTGAACACGGTAACGTATGCAGACAGTTACCGAGAAGAGACTGACGTCACAAGAAATATGACTAAGACCATCGATCGTCTTTACGTAATTTTCTACGGTGCACTCAGCAGCCTTCCTTTAAATGATCAAGTCCCTTCCTATCAAATGAACCCAGAAAACGTATATCCAGAAATTACTATGAATGCCGAGATTTTGTGGCAGAAACATTCTCCCAGTTGACACGAAACTGGCAAATGAAATTCACGTTTATCTCAATGAATGTTGTGTCCCAGTGTCCCACATACGAGAACAAAATTTAAGTTGAAAACTACATTTCTTGCAAATTAAAGACGTCATGAGTCAGAATGCACCTCTCATTTTTTTTGGGGGGGGGGTAGAAAACAAAATAAAAAGAAAGAAACGGTGACCAGCAGATATATGTATAGACAAAAAAGATTTTGCAAGAAACTTGAAAACGGTTACAACTGAAAGATGAAAGTCACCCTAAACGGTAATGAAACCTACAGTGAACAATAGCAGCAATGTATACATGTAAAATGTGTGTGAATGTGCTCTAGTTATAAAATTCATCATTAAATTATTTATTTCATCACTATTCGCTTCGAGTCAAGAGTTCTAAAGAAATAATCGACTTCATCCCAGATGTATGAGGTTGAGAGCCCCAAGGACTGTACAGCAATCATGGATATGAATATCATAGAAAACAAATTTTTAACCTAAAAAAAATCTGAGTGGCTTAAACGACTACTCTAATGGGCAATAGGAACCAAACTGCAACCGTAAAATGAGCGACTACTATTGCATACATGCTGGATAATCACTGAAGCTTAGACGCCCAAGTGTCGGCGCCTCTCAGGACCAGTACTATTGGGAACCACCAGGCCCTTAGCTAGCTGTCGCCTCGCACCGTTTAAGGACAATGGTAAATGCTTACAACAATAGGGGGACGACAATAGTGTAAAGTTAATACCTTTGGAGGTATATGTCTTGGAACCCCATTATATTTTCTGGATGGCCATTCTTCCGATAATTGAGCCTATGCGAGGAACCGTTGAAACCAGTTGCTCTTTCGCCTGCCAGCTTGGAATTTATACGCTCGCCCAGTCAATCGACCAAACTCTGTTAACCTCTGATAACTCGCTTTGTGAATTTGTTTGTTTGAAAAAATCGAGACGAAATATGTGTCGCACAAAAAAAAAATAAAATGTCAACAAAAAAAATACAAATAAAAAACAAATAGATTTGCTTGTTATGAGGACGTTCCTTTTACAGATCATTGACCTACAGATTTACAACAGAAATAAATATAACTCTTTAGAAGAAAAAAAAACACAGTAAAGCAACCGCATTTTCTGTAAAAAGATGGCAGGATAACCAAATACAATAACACACTGATCGTAAAGGTCAAATGATCACTGGCTAATTTATTTATTAACTTAATATTACCACAAGTAACATACACGTTGATATACATCACGCTCTACTTTTATCTGCTCGTGATGTCGGACCAGGAGGTCTGACCATTTGCTCATCTTTCCTAGTATTTGATTTAAATAGGAAAAAATGCTTCGTAAATCACTCTTTAATTGTTGCTTTTTATTTTCTCACCATTGTAGTACAATTCTGCCTTTATCATATAAAGTTACCGTCTTGAAGTTAAGATCCATCTACATGGGGCCATAGGTCAGTTGGTAGAGTGTCAAAGGTCAGTTGGTAGACTGTACAATTTCCCCAAAATATTCAGGATACATATTGAAAAGCTCTCTTCAGTGCCATCCTGCGTTATATCTCTCACATAAATCGTCAATTTTACATTGTCAAGTGTACAAATGAGCACATATGTAAATCAATGCACAAGTTTCAAATTTATGTTAAAAGTAGGTTATAGTTAGATGTGGGCATGCAAACAAATATCAATGTATTGCCACAATTATTCACTTTTTCTTATTTATCTTTTCTATTATCTAAGCCTCAAAGGCTGCCGTACCGTACCCAACCATTAATGTATATTTTCATTGCTTAAATTATATTTATTCGTATGCGTTTTGTTTGATACGTTGTACTCTGGATTAAGGACAAACCAGTGGGTCTGTCCCCAAAATAACAGAGAGAAAAAGAAAGAGTGTCCACTCTTAAAGGAAGACGGCTCTGAGTTAATTGGGATACCGGTAGAGTCCATTTTTACTTTGTCAGATTTCAAAATTTTGCCATTGTTTTCATATCTAGGTATATGTAGGTATTTGCAATAAACCCGGGAGTCGATTTCAATCACTTGAAGTATTTTACTTAATTATCAGTTTGAGTCTCAACAGAAGTAGTGTCTCATATTGGATATCTAGAAAAGAAGTTTCAAATTTACGAAAGCTTTTAGGAGCTTTTGGAAAGCTTTTCCAAATCGTTACAGTACATATCCGTGTTTTAGTAAAAAAAGACAATGGCAACTTTTATGAGCAAAAAAAAAAAAAATCCAACAACTTGAGTACGTTAACCGTGAAAGGCGTATCTTAGGAAAAATGAGAATAGTAAAGATGAAGCAAATGAAACCGGAAATTGCTTGCTTTCATTTGCAGTAAACGTCTCCTATCGAGCAGCTAAGATCACGAGTTGTTATCGATATTAATACCACAAAGAAAGCACTGTTTTTATCGGCAAACTTTCTTCTTGATTTTATTTCACTGTAAAGGGCCAGGCAATCTAAAATCTCAATTTGTGTTACGTAATAGTATCGCCTCTAATGTAGAGGGGTAACACCTTGGTATCCAATCAATTGTTCTTGTTTTAGTTTGAAGGCGACCACTAATTATAATTTTAAAATTGGATTCTTTCAAAAGAACTTTAGTGAGGAAATTGGGTTTCAGCTTGGCGTTCGCATTAGGTGTTTTGTAAGTGTCATGCCTTAGTTTGCCACATCTAGATTCTCATTAAATGTATACTTGATGGTTAATTGAGGACACTTTTACAAATGACCCAATTACAAATGTTTTGTTTTTCGTTACGTAATATCCCGTTGTTGTACTTATGTGTTAGTGAGTGTTTTGCGCAGCTCCAACCTCTGCCACCAGGTGATGTAAGTTGGTGCCCTATTTCCTGTGGCTATGGTTACACAATTTGTGTTAATGGCCCCCATTGTATTACAAACAAAAGAATAATGTGATTTTCATAGTTATGTTGCCCTTGTGTTTTTTTTTTACTCGAAGTGAGGTACAATAATGTAAACATTTTGAAATGAATCGACATTTTAGAATAACGTAGCATAAATGCGATAGAATAGAACAGACTTCCACATACTTGAATAGTATAGAACAAAATAAAATAGTGAGAGTGAGAGTGGAGAGTGTAGAATATAATAGAACAACAAAGAATAAAACAGTAGAATAGAAGAGAACAAAACAGAACAGGACGGAACAGAATATAATAGAACAGGACAGATATAAAACTTATAGAGCCCGTCTTCTGTTTTTTTTTGTTCTAAAGAAGACAAAAGACATGCACCGATGGAATGAGGAGAACCAGCCAAACAAAAACACAAAACCTCAGACAGAAAACTAATTGTAAGACGCCTATTCGTCGGAAACATATTTTTAAGTTTAGGTGACGTTGTTTTTCGCATTTTGTCATCCCATTACAAACTATAATAAATACTGCTTTGTACTAAATCGGAATGACGAATTAATTAACAGCAATTCGTGACGTTGCATATTGTGTCATAGCTTCTTTTTCAATTACCAAATCCCTTTTTGTCTCTCTTGTATTGTTTCTCACCTTCACTTGTTGCATCTGCACTGACACCAAACATTGTCGGCCCCAACAACGAGTAAATTTCCATAACGACGACCACAAAATTTTAGTTTCTGCTTGGTAAGGGCATCAGATACAACAAAAAAAGTAAAAATGAAAAACTTATACTTACACGTTTGTTCTATCGTCACCAGTTTCCAGGAAAAGGAAAAAAAAATAATAAAACAAAGTTGGTCACTTGTATAACATAGATTCTACTATGTGATGTAATAAAATTAATAACATTGTCAGTTTCAGGAACTAGACAATAATTTTCTAGTGTATATTTGAAAAAAAAACGGCGATGATTAAATTTTACAAAGAATTACGAATCATGGTACTTCATCGTTAACGGCGTTCTTTTTCTTTTACATAATGATTGAGACTTGGATAAAATCGACCACAATAATGATACAAAAAGAATGTTTTCTTGTTGTCGTTTGTACATAACTAAAGCATATTGTATTTTCCTATACAATCGAAAATAATTCAGCTCTGAGCCATTTTCGAAGTAAATCCAGAAACAAACAAAAAAAAAAAAAAGCCGGACGCGTGCGCAGTGAATAAGCATATCAAAATGATCGGTTTGTTAATTTAAAGGGAGGAACGAAGATTTGAATTTAGATTACCTTTGAGCTCAGAGTGAAGTTTATCGCACCTTAGATTTAGGTTTGTCTGATTGAACGCGGTTTATTGCTATCTGCTTGTCGTCATTAACCTTCCACCGTTGTTGTAGAAAGATGGGTGTTTTTCAGTTTTATTATTTTTTTATTTAAAGCACTAATCACGCCTTAAAACCATCTTAGTCAAATCTTCTTAACAGACGCCGAGAAGTAAAATACGGCGACTCAAGATCATAAACGTCCTATGATTGTCCAAAGAAACGATAAAAAACATGTATAGTTTTATCACATTTGTTTCCACCAAACCAGTGACTGAGGATTATTGAAACCGTTTCTTCTAAATATCTTCTTTTTGTATCTCCTCATCAAATTTTCTTTTACAAGAATTCATGAAGGACCTTTTGGCGTTTAAGAACGTACCTCGCCGATTTTTAATTTTAGAGGAATAGTCCGGTAGTCGTTATAATCGTTTTATCACCTTTCTCCTCAAGACAACCGTATCTGAAACAGAGGAAATTATTCCCACTGTCGAGAAAGCAAGGCTATATGTTATGACTACAGTACTGTCGAGAGATCAAGGCTATATGCTATGACTACAGCACTGTCGAGAAATCAAGGCTTTATGCTATGACTACAGCAATGTCGAGAAATCAAGGCTATATGCTATGACTACAGGACTGTCGAGAGATCAAGGCTATAAGCTATGACTACCCACTGTCCAGAGATCAAGGCTGTAGGCTATATCTACAGCACTGTCGAGTGATCAAGTCTTTATGCTATGACAATAGTGCTATATGCTGTGACTGCATCTTCGGAGGGAGATCAAGTCTTTACACTATGACTGATGCACCATTGGGAGGACTGAATACTATATGCTATTGTTACAGTGTACTGGAGTGAAATAATCAAGACCATATGGTATGACTATAGCACTGTAGAGAAAGCAAGATCATATGCTATGACTGTAACACTGGTGAAAAACCAAGGATATTTGTAAAGACTACATCACTGAAGTGAAATTAAGACTACCATAAATTTTAAGACTACAGTACTGGTACAATGGGATGATATCAGTTGATGCTATGATTATAGCACAAGAGAGAAATCAAGGACATATGCTACGACTAGAAAGTTGGGAGAAAATTTAAGACTCATATGCTCTGACGGTATAGCAATGTGGTTGAAATCAATATTTCATGCTATGGTGATAGCACAGGAGACCATAGCACTGGCGAAAAATCAAGACTTTGTGATATGACAATAGCATTGGAGAGGAATTAAAAAAAAATACAGAGTGGAACATTATCAGAGATTGTAAGTACACTATGTAGCAGTCTTTATCTCGACAACCCTGTCATCATTTGGTTAAAATATATTTTGATTAGATTCATAAAATTTTATTTATAATTTAATATCTTTTTATATTTTTAGAGGGTGGGTGGAGTATCGCATCTAGTTATGTCAAATATAGCGATTTGAAATGTAGATAACTTGAGTCCTCTTAGAATTCAAAACTCACTACCTGTGGGATAGCGTAGTCATTTTCAAAGTTGGTACTGATTATTAATAGGCCCCTATTATTATTATTGTCATCCTTTCAACATTAACGTTAACAACAAAGGGGAAAGCATTTTGATAGTAAAAATAGGACTACGCGCCCTGATCAACCTTTGCAATTAGCTCAGTTTAACGTCTAACAAGCAACGTCCGCAGACAACCAGTTATAGCTAGCCAGTCAGCCGGCCGGTCAAGGCATATCCATTGCCGCGAGATTGTAAGTGCTATACATACAGCAACAAAAAGACGATTTCTTTAAAGAGCCTGGCGACACCTATATTCATCTTCTGGGAGGACCACCGCCCGAAGACAGGAGATAATTGATCGTCAACCTTGTTATGTCTTTATCTGGCAGGTATAATACCCACTGATCTGGCTCAAAACTGTCTGACTATCTCTTAAGACGAAAAAAAAGAGGACCTGGCAAAAGAAACTCCTTCTCCCATCAGCCAAAGTTAGATGTTATATCAACGGTTGGCTGAACAATAACCCCTATGTCTGTCTCTATCATCTCTGTAAACATCCCATTCAAGATGATTGCTCTCTTTAATCCTACAAGTGGTACAAAAATCGATCTTTAAAGAAGTATATGGATTTTCTTTTTGTATATCGTCAAAAGAGTTAGAGTGACGCATAGATTTTTTTTTTTAAGTCTGTGTTAGACTTTTGAAGGAACCACAAAAATGAGCAATCTAAACGGTAATCTTTAGAGGAGACGAGAAGATGGCTCACAATGAAGCAAACAGATGAGTAAACTCTGTATTTATTGTACTCAAATTTAAAGACAAAGTGAGAGAAAAATGGTAAACAAACAAACAAATAAACAACAGATTTAATGTATGAATATATGAAGAATTGTTCAATGTAGAAGAGGGGTTGCATTGGAGGAGTTACATTGTAGGTTTTAGCTACGACAATGTGATAAACAATGCATGAGAGGTCGAAATCTATATGTTAGTATTATAATTCGTTTGATACATCCAGGTGCCACCAGGTGCTCTCCAGATTGCTTGGGCCTATATTAAAGTTTTTGTGCCTGTTAATGACTCATGGGAAAGATAAACAAATAGACCAAGCTGGTTAATGCGAACAGTGTGTTTCTGTCACTGCTATAAACACTAATATAATAAGTTGAATTAAATTTATCGTCGTGAAGACGATTGCAATGACGATCTTGATGATAGAGAAGATGATGTTCATGATCCTTCTTATATTGGTTGTTATAATGATGATGATAGTAATGATAGTAATGATAGTAATGATAGTGATGATGATGATGATGATAGTGATGATGATGATAGTAATGATGGTGATCATGATGATGATAGTGATGATAGTGATGATAGTGATGATAGTGATGATGATGATGATGATGATGATGACGACGACGATAATGATGACGATGACGGTGGTGTGATATGATGTTGATGGTGATGTTGGTGGTGGTGGATTTTTTGGGGATGATAATGAAGATGAAGATGATGGTGTTGATGATGGTAATGATAAAGGTTGCAAGAATGTAAGGTAGTAGGGACAAAAATGGTAAATGCGGTGACAGAATGTCTGTACAATAGGCAATTAGCAATATGCAGTCTAAAGCGAGATGAAGCGAGTACGTAAGCATGTTTCCATGGTGCACCGCTGTGCAGGTTTTCGTTTCCCCTCTGGTCGATTTGGCTGCTTGGTACAGTGATATTGATGATAAATTGGTGATGATGATGATGATGATAATAATGGTGATGATAATGATGACGATAGTGAAGATAATGGAAGACATGATGATGATGATGATGTTATGTCAGTGGTGATGATTACCGTGATGGCGTTGTTGGTGATGATTGTGGTGGTGGTTTTGATGATGATGATGATGATGTATTACTACCTAAAGCCACAAACTTACAAAAAAAAAAATAATGTGACAACTTACCGTGCGTCTTGTTTATCATTTTCTTTAATATCCCTTGACCCTCTCTGTCATAATGTTTAGTCGTTTCCTACCGACGATAATTATATTCAGTTACAGTTAATTTCAATCGCCAAAATGTTTCAAAATATTCTCAAACTGAGAGAATATCTTCGGATATAACAAAATTCGTGCCGTTGACAAAAGTGCATTTGAAGGATGACTAGAGTCTGCTCGTTTCTGAAGGTGAAACACATGACGTTTACTTTCATCTTTCATAATTATCTCTTTCGTTTCGTTCTGGACGAGGTGAGTGTTGGGAAAAGAGAAGGAGAAGACTGGAGATGAGAGGTTGCAACTTCATCTGCGTTTCCTCTCGCATCACTGTAATGATCTTTCTTTTTTGAATGATCAATAGAAATTTACTTAGTGTACGATGCAATTGCCCACTTTGCAGTTTAGGAATGATCATATTTAACAAAGTTGATGTATGCTGTTATTGCCAAAAAACTAAAGCAAAATCAACCCAAAAAAAAAAAATGATGGCAATGTTTGGTTTCCACAACCGCAGAGAAATTTTAAGTAGATGACCCACTTATTTGACAAAAAGTAAATTGAAAGTTTTAAATGTTATTTTTTTTTAACACTAAAGGATTAATTTGAATTTAATTTGTTTTTGGAAAGTGGGATTTTTGTTTATAACTGAGGAGAATATTTTTTCAAACTTTTCATTATTACTATTTCGAATTTACCTTTATGAGGATGCACGTCAGTTGCATTTTACAGCAGGAATCCCACATAATATTTTATCGATGTCTGTATCTGTTTATCACAAGTATTTATCACAGTTTTACCTTTAAAAATACATCCGTGAAAGATAAAGCAATCCTTTGACAAATGATCATCTAACGGTACTATTGACAGAAAGTTATGCCAACCATCTATTTAAACAAACGTCTTTTACATACATTTGTATGCTCTAAATTATTTACTACGTTAGGGGCACCATGGCCACAGATTCAATTATCACTATCATTTTTACTAGTTTCGAGATTCTCCCCCATCGCCTCTCCAGAGCTTTACACTTTACTGTGTACTCACAAAACGAACAACGAAATGTAACAGGCCTATTATCTTCTGATTTTTTTTAAGTTGTTTCCTAAGTTTATTTTGTTTCGTTCTCTCCTTATGACAAATGCCTGCAAATTTCTGACGGTAAAATCTTTGACTTAATGCAATGTTCCAAATGTTACTACGGTCTCTAAATACTTTCTTTGAAGGGGGGGGGAGGTGGTCAGTGAAGTTTTTACAAAGAAAATAAAAGAAACAGAAATAGCGACAGATGTGACTGGTGACATGTGTCACAGGATTAGACCAATACAAATGAAAATCATGCTTACAGTTGCAATCTGCTCTTATATCGAAATATGGTTGGCCTAATCTATTTTTTTTGTTCATTTGATTGTCTGGTTCTCGACGTCTGCTTAAATAGATTATAATACTTTTTTTTCTTTAGATGCATTAACCATCTCATTTTGCGACATCCATGTCGATTACTTACACTGTTAATTCTTAAAGTCTTTTCCTCCTGTCAGTCTTCAAATTCCACATTACAATGTATTTTTAAATAGCCTGACTATTAAAGCCATTAACAGCTGACAAAGTATTGTAGCTGTTTTCTGTTATGTGCCAGTGTGAATTGAGTAATGTCTTTTCTTTATATTCGGCAGGCTGTGTTTAAACTTTAAAGTGAACGGTGCCACCACCACTACCAGCATATTGTCCCAATTAAATACAATTATCACTAATTGCCCCGTGCGTAATTAACGTCGAATACAAAGGTGACGCAAAAGTCAAAGATAAGAAAAACAAACAATAACATGACTGTCGTAGATAAAATCTAATTTGTCTTTAAAAAAAATATGGGAATAACAAAATTTAAGAAGAAAACCTTTTCCTCGGTCGCTGTGTCGGACTGTACACCAACATGAAGGACGTCGAGACTTGATTTACGTTACCAATATGCTCAAAACTTTACAGTTATTAGAAGCCCTCTTTAAAGAAAGCCGCGGCCATTCGTGAAGGCTAAATGTACATATATTCACGTCAACTAACTGGCTGATTTGAGTTGATGGAGCGATGTCATTAGAATGTTTCTTAATGGGGATTAAGAGAAGCATTAGAATTGATTCATGCCAAAACGCTACAATGCCTGCAGTTGACTAGCTTACGGGTCTACCTAAGGGCTGATGGTTTAAAGTAACATGGTGAAACTGAATTCACATTGTTTTTCTCAGTTTGGTTTCATTCGGTAGAATTCGAGACACAAGTCACAAAGGATTTCGATATAATTCACACAATTCTTTGGATACTTTCCTACTAATATGGACGTTTAATACACCACACATGACGTCAAACTCTTAAAAATAGAGTCAATTTGTGACGTCACGAATGAGCAGGAATACAATATGGTTAATTGACATACCAAGGAGACTTAATTAAACTCGTTGCATTTCACATCTATCCCATATTGGTTCTTCTGCGGGAAATGCCTATATTGGTTTCAAACACTTAACTTTGACCGTTAATTGGCATTTGCTAAATAAAACTGAAATATACAGTTGTATTGGCAAAAGATTTGACATAGCATACAGTTGAACGTTTTACCGACATATCTGACTCCAGTCCAATTCTCATCTAGACACTGTACAAAGAAGGGAAGTGCAGAGTCCTCTTTAAGAACTTATTATAATTAGTTACAAACTAGATATTGGGGGGGCCTCTCTCACGCAAAGTAATAAAGTACAAATTAAACCAATGTCTTACATTTCTTAGCAGGAAGATAAAAATGTTGCTTTTTACACTTTCCTATTAAATATCTTCACTTTTTCTTTGTAACATCACGTGTTTCTGTCTCGCTATGAATTTTCTTTTTTTTTTTTTTCTAGTGAAATGAAATTGCATAGGTAAATTGAGGTCACAGTTTGTACAGTGTGTACTGTACATTCGAAAGTGACAGCTATTTCTATACAACCAAACTGGAAAGTTCTATTAACTTTTAACGATTTAACGCTTCTCGGATTCACGGCATTATTCATAAAAATATGAGCGCATGCGCAGTCTATTCTTCGTCAATCCACAGATCTCATTTTCTGTTGGGATGGAGCTTAAGATGGGAAGGTGGGTTATGAGAGGGACGTTTCATGCTGTTTTTCCACAATGAGCTAAAAAATATGTCCTGCAAAGATTACCAGCAGCACCAGACTTCACAATCAAAATTCTGACATGAAGTAAGATCACTTTTACGATGAAAAGTTCATTCACGATGCATTAACTAAGGATGATGTACCATGCTATCTCCAAGGAGGTCCTTGTAAAACCTCCTTGCTATCGCTAGGTGCACTCGGGCTGCGCCCCGTGAATCTCCTTCATTGACCCCCTATGTGGGATTGATCTTAATGTGCATGTCCAAAGGTGATGAACCTTGTTCATTCACGTTCCCAGCGAGTTCATGATGAAAAAGACGAAAACGAAATAAAATTTGGGTCTTTAAATAACCACATTTTCATTTAGAAACAAACCCCGAGAAAAAGTAAACACGTTTAACGACATGTTAACAATGTTCGTGCGCGATAAAAAAATAAAAGCAGGATAATGCATGGTCACCTGACTGTAATGGGCCAATAGTCGTTGTAGATTCTTTCCAAGTATGAATAAAAATAGCATAAAACATGAGGGCCAATACCAAATTATTCACAAAAATGAATGTGTTACAATTACATAATTCCATTGACATGTAAAATTATTCGATAAATTTCTCTTAATGAAAGTAATGGAACGAAGCAAAGCGTTTGAATAATTTAATACTGTTAAATAAAAACAATAGACCTGACGCCATGGAATACTTTTTCATTTATTTCTCATAAGTCTTTGTTCTCAATAGTATAATAGTTTTTATATACCTTTTTCTGGAAATCCAACTATTTTGTTGCACTAAAAACAATGACAATATCATCGGAAAAGAATCAATCAATCTGTTTTACTATTTTAGCAATGTATGGATGTTGTTATTATGTATTTTTGTTTTATTTGTCGGATCAAAATAGTAAATATGATGTGTGATAATTAATACTACAGTATATAACGCAGCATTGCTTATATTTAGATCATTCAATATGGATTAAAATTGGCAACAAAAATTCCGAAAATATATTTGAAAATGTTGCGAAATGTGGAAAGATCTGCATATGGGGTCCCTTTCACAGGTATCGTAAAAAATGACAATGAATACCAATTATTTAAATTAAAAAAGTCCATTGCTTTATTTGCCATTGCACTTCTGACAGCAGTGATATCATAATCTGTTTACATTTTATTGAGACCTCGCGTTTATGTTGAGTTCGACAAAACAATTCATCTCTTTTTTTAGGGAAACCAAAAGGAAACGATCGCCCCTTTTCAGTCTGTTTTTGATGACGCAGTCCTTTAGTACACGTCAGTCGAATTCATTAATGGAAGTATTTGTTATCCTCCAGGGATTGTTGGGCGATTAATTATCGTTTCTTTTATTGCATTTCAAATGCACTTATCATACTTTCGTGATCTCAAAGTAGCCTATACCTCTGTAAACCTTTAACTGAGCTCCCTCTTTTTCCCTTTACAAAGGCTTCTGCTACCATTCTCCTCCTTATTTACATATCACTACCACAGACTGCCAATCAGCTTCACGCATTCATTAACTCACTTTAATTGCCTTTGTTGCGTCACCCAAACACGAATATATACATACACATTAAAAAGTAATCACATGTATACTAGCAGACCATTAAACCTCCGGTGGTTTCCTTGTCGTTTAAGTCCAGCACCAATATTCTCCTACTATGGCAGAGCCCCCCCCCCCCCCCGGAATAAAAGTAAAATAAGAATCTTACATTCTTTTCCCCTTAAAGACATCCAAACAATATATAGTGATTTATATCAGGGGGTTCCTAACATCGGCGCCAGCGGATGAGCCACACTGGAGAAGTAATTCCTTGTAAGAAGGTCTCACCCGTGTCTGGCTTTTTAAACTGCGCCATTCAATCGAAAACTCTGCAATCTTATAATCTATTGTCCTTGTACGATTATCAACTCTTTTCTTGCGTTCAAATAGCCGTTTGTCTTTCTATGGTATCTTTATTAAGACATTTTTGTGTGTGTGCGTACGAGCCTGAAAAAAAAAAAAAAAAAGAGTGGGCGCCCGATTGACTTTTTTGTGTCGCATTGTACACTGCTGTACCGTAAAGACTCCGTTCCGTTTAGAATACGGTATACGTGGAACACACACGCACGAAGACAGAGAAACTCTGGGCATATTTCAGTCCGTCAGTCTACAAGCTTCAGCCAATCAACGTCCGACTTTCTCTCTCCCTCTATTTCTCTCTCAGTTTTTTTTTTCCTTGTCTTTTTCTAAGTAGTGCCCATCTGTAATGTTTTGTTGTAATTCGCGGTGTTGTCGTGTTGTTCACTTAAATAACCATTGTGTCATTATCTCGGGCAATTATCCCTAACAATAAGCCGGGGTTAGTAACAACCGCAAAAAAAAAAAAAAAAATCAAACAGATTTTTTTTTTCACCTCCCCCTTCGTTGGCTCATAGTTGTACTTGACTTTTAAGCGTTAAGACGCGTGTGTGATAACTTGGTTTTAATTATTTAACTATCTACTGAGATGAAAAATAGTTTTTATTCTCGATTTTTGCTTGACTGTTAACGTTTGTTCCAGTTTAAAAGGGAATTTTGACTTGCTTGTTTCACATTATACCAAAGGATGTTACCGTAAAGACTTGAGCTTTTGCGTGTCTTCCAACATTAATTTTCCGGGTTACAATTTACCAAGCAGTTACACGTTGTTTACGTCAAAGATCGAGCGAAGAGTTTTTATTCGAAAAAAACCAAATTATTTTCCTGTTTTGGTTTGATTTACTTATTATTGTTACAATCGACAGTAAGACTTGTGTGTGAGTGTGTGTTCATAAGGTAAACTTTGAAGTAAACAGGACACTCGAGAATCTCAGAGACCTTATTATGGGGACCTCATCTCCTAGCACACCGACGCAATCGTCGCCTCTTGTCTTATCGAATTCGTCCACGCGATCTTGCGATACCAAAACGGGTTCCGACAAATATAACTCTACCGCTTCGATGTCTCCGATCCCGACTCCGTGTACGGCGTCATCGAAAGTCTCGTCGACACCAAAACCTTTCAGCATCGAGAGCATATTATCGGAAAAGAGGAGTACCACAAAGGCGGTGCAAGATATCGGATATGGTGACCACCTCCTGCATCATCATGAGGACAAACACGATTTATCGACGGTAGGATCAGTTCCCCGCGTCGGCGGTCTTTGCCAATCATCGATACCCGTTCCCTTCGCTTCACCATATGGTACCCACCCGTGGTATTCCTCGCCTTGGATTAACAGTAGATCTTTTTTCCCGTATACAGGTAAGATTTTGGTGTATATATATATGTGTGTGTATGTGTGGGTGTGTGCGGTTTTGTAAATATACAGCTGATCAAAAAAATGCTGTCCTTTACTGGTTTTCGACTTTGTAGGCCTATATGAAAGAAACATATCAGCAAAAATAAGTTAAACCAAACCGGTTAAATCCACAGGCATGTTAGACAGACAAATGTAGGAAATAAAGAAACCTGAAAATCTTTTAAGTTTCACCCTTTACATTAAATTTTAAATCCTGTAAAACTGACGGTAGTCTTATTAGTCAACTTTGTTTTCAATTTCTTTTGTAAACTGTGTTCATTATTTTCATATTACCTGCATAATTTTTATTCCCCATTGTCTTATCTCAAATATCATTATTAAAGAAACGAAAGGACCACCCTGCATCATGTTTTTTTTTATTAGAACATACCTGTACCGTAAAGAGAAAAATTCAGGTTACACCGGTAAATAGTTCTAAAAATAGAGTAAGAAAACTGCTTAGTCCTTATTTTCTTACTTCCATAGGCAATGAACGATGAGGAATTTTCTGCTATTTGGAAGGTTGAAAGTCATAAAGATGTTTTGCATTTTTTCGCTCATATTTATTTACAGTGATGTTGGTACAATATTAAAATTCTAGTACAAAACATTTTGAAACACATTCTGAACAAGCTGATGTTTTTCATTTCTTCGAATGTAAATTTTCATTGGCTTTAATTCAATGATTATACTGTAATTAAAAGTTGACCAGAGAAACTTTGGTATTATATATTTGTCTGTTGCCTAATTCCTATACTAAAAGTTAGATATCTTTAAACTGATGTAAAAAAAAGAGAGGATGTATTTTTTCGTTTTTTTTTCCCTTTAATTTTGGTACAAAATACCTTTAGCTGTCAATACTTAGAATTTCCAACTTCATTTGTATCAATATAATGCAATTTCATATTAGAAAGTTTATTTTCGTTAATGGACAACTAATAATGAAATCACAACCACCTGTTGCGTCTGACCAATCATTCACTGGAGAAGAATAGGTGCAATTCATGAATTAAATAAATATAAAAATGAAATTCACGAAGATGAAAGCATAACCAGAGAACGAGAAACATAGTTTGACTATACTTACGAAAAAAGATTGACAGTATAATAAATTCATGGTAGGACAGTACCCCCCCCCCCCCACCACCCTGCAATTCTTTTCAAAGTAAAAAACTCCGACTTGCCACAAAAGTAATAATGTACGCCATCTTCTTCGCGTTTTTTTTTTGTTTTTTTTTGTGTGTTTGTGTACAAAAGAAGTAAATGGTTACTTTCGTTCAAGATTAAAAAAAAATCCATCTATAAGAGAAAACTTCGTCGATCAAGGTCCTTGACTTTGAATATGTATCGTGTGATTTAAAAGGGACTTACAAATTGAAAAAAATGTATCAGACATATCGTAACCTCCACTTTTCTTGTCGTAAAAAAAAAATAAAAGTGCGAGGGGGGTTCTTTGATCTTTTTATTCACTATTCTATTTACTATTTTAATAGACCTTAAATATTTCGTTGGATAGTTTTCGAAGTAGTTAGACATCGAAGTCTGCAGTAATAAGAAATTCTGTTATTGTAACGGTCTACACAAGATGGTAAGAATATAAGAGTATGAGAATATTAGTTAAGAATTGTTCAATTATGCCATCAGTAATTGTTTTACATATCACGAAGAGCAGTATAGATTGGGGGAGGGGGTCTATAAAGGGGATCGAGTGAGTGTCCCCTTAAATTATTTAAATTTAAATTATTTACATTGTAGATTTGGAAACTATCAGAGAAAAAAATCTACTGTACTCTATGACCGATCGCTTGGTTTCTTTTTTTTTCTGGGTTTAAGGAAGAGAAGAGGAATCTAGGGGAAAATTTGGCTTTAATTATTACCGCATCATTAATTGTCCTACATGAGCATGAAGATTTTTTAAAAATTATTACCGCATCATTAATTGTCCTACAATAGCTACAAAACATGGATAATTTTTATACCTTATACCTTGTGAAAGTTACAGAAATGTAGCTGTATAACTATACTCTAATTCATGTTCCACTAAAAAGTTGACGATCTCGTTTTCTTTAATGGACATAAAATAATAATAACAATCGAAAAAGGCCAGTTGGGGTTCGGTTCGGTTTTGCATTTCTTTATCAATGTTGTGACATCTTTTTTAACCAACGACTTTTTTCAACGAATAAAACTGCTACGATTTTTTTCATTTTTATATATATTTTTAAATCATACATTTACGTCACATGAAATTTAAATATCATCATATTTTCTTATTCTTTTGTATCATTACTTTCAAAAGGGATAGGAGATGAAAATTTGGTGTCGGACAGTCTAATTTGAACGAAAACCAAAATGGATGAAAAAGAACCCGTAAAAGCAACGTTCTTGTTAGGCCGAATGCACTTAACATTTGTTGAACAGTGAACAAATGGATCAAATATGAAAATAAAGTAAAAAAAGTTGCATCTCTTTTAGTTTATGATAAAGGCTACACTGAAGACCCCTGATTATTTGCTGGTTCGAAAATCTTTCTTAAAATGGAATTTTTGTACCGAAATATGTCATTAAGGAGCCCAAAATGTTGCTAAAAGTCAACTAAACGCAGTCAATTGTCATCCAAATTAGAATTTTTAAAGAGCGATGGACAAGACACAGCATGGAATCTATTCCACCACAAACAAGGAAAAGATACTGCAGAAAACAACTAAAATCCTGGTATCTGCAGAATGAAATTGTATGGGTTGATTAAGATACTGCAATAATACTTCCAGTGAATGCCGGAATGCCAATGTTTTTTGTGTGACCGTAAGTCTACGTTTATCGCATTCTGACATGTGAACATCACTGGTAATAACTGCTGTTGAAGATAGAGTATAAATTATGTTCTAGGTGTATTTTTTTTATTTTTTAGTAGTAGTATTATTTTTTCCAATGGAAAACTGTTAAAACTATCCCTAATAATTTTAAAACTTTTGTGACTGTGAAAGATCTACCACTTTAGGACGGTGGTAGAAGCTGACCTAAGGTAAGTCGGAAATGACAGTTGGACCTACCCACTTTAATACGGTAACCCTCCATTCAGTTTGACCTCTGACTCTATTACCATCCCAAAGTTAATTATCACACTCATTATTATGTATCGCTTTTGTTTGCGCGGTGAAAGGATTCCAAAAGGCGTAACTTTTAATGTATGATCCTTGATAGAAATATATATCTTTAAAAGGTGCAAATAACAACAACAGTTGTTTTTGACCTTCTTGATATAGTCCCCCCCCCATGCATTAGAGACAACAAATATAATAAATCTGAAGGAAGATGAATCTCAAAATTAAAACTGAATCAGTTTAGTTCTTTCTACAAGGACGTTCGGACAATACCAGGTGAAAAAACAGGGTGATTAGCATTCAATTAGTCGTCTTTTCAACTTCCCTGCTATGGATCATCTCGACTGTTGTTATTTTGAAGAAGAGGGTCAAATATTTGTCAGTGGTATCTGTTTTTAATTATACTGCCGCTCCTGACCACCTTTCATTAGGACAACATACAATGGATTTAAAAATCGTCTATAGCTTCCCCTTCGACATGTTGTCGCTATAAAGTTGACCAGATTTCTGTTTCCTTCCTTACTGGTATAAGTTTCTATCCTTCATTACATATTACATCATTTCACGATAACGCCTTAAAGCGTAATTAGAAAAGTAAGACGAAAATGGAAAGGAATACTATATTAAACTTTATTACCTATTTTGCCATAAACAATAACGCCTTCAACGTATCCAAATGTGAATACTTTTTACATTGAGGAAATGTTACACAGTATCATCGGTTAAGACCGTCGACTACATTTTTCTTCTTATTTTTAAAATGAATTTGTCTTAATTCTGAAGGATTTTGATGGAACGGATTTTTGTTCCTGTTGGTTACATGTATTAAAACTTAGATTTTTGAGGAATCTAGAAGTAAACCTGCCTACAGCACCATGATAGTGCTGCTGAGGTAAGATAGTTGCGTATGTGACTGGAAGAGGGTGGTGCTGGTGAGGATGGTGGTGGTGGTGGTGGTGGTGGAACTCGAGTAGTTTGTTAGCTCATCTTAGTGTCCTGTCCACATCGTCGTATGAATTCTGAGTGGAAGCATGCAAAAAGCATTACAAATTTCCATTTCAATGCATATGGCTGGCTTGATCGTTCGAGTAACCACTTTCATGCAAATAAACAACAACAATATCAATAGTAGATATAGTTTCGATGATCATAACTAAATATTTTGTGTTTTTGTTTTTCATTTTTGAATAATTCTTTGGTTAGTCCTGCTGTAGTTTCATTTCCGCAAGCCAACGTATTGTGAATGCTATATATACATATATACGTACCGTATTGTGAAGCACTGCAGTGGTTGCTTACAGACATGCATGTGCTCGGATATATGAAAACACCATTCCCCTGCATAAACAGTACGACTGAAGGCAGTTCAGGTAACAAAAGGCCAAATTGAATACCATATGTATGCATCATATAACACGAAAAGACAGAACAAGACAAAAACCGTTGTATTAGCCGGGTTGGGTTCAGCTGACAAGTTAAAGAGGAAAAAAAAACACATTGAACTTTTTAAAGTTCACTTTAAAGGGAATTGTGTTTGTTTTACAGAAAGAAATCATGAATGTCTTGAAAACCAACATTTATGGATAGAGAACGATAAGATCCGTCAAATGAAGGCAGTAGTGTGGCATGCTTTTCAAAAAACAAAAAAAAAAGCTTCTCACAGATAGAAATCCAGTTATTTGTTATACTTAAGAATACTTCATTCACCCAAACTTTCAAAAGTCCTATTTACAGATCTTCTCAAGTTATCATAATGTTTTGAGGAGGTGAGCGACTGCTGAGGTTTGTTTGTGAGATTCATTGAATTAACGATGAATAAAGCTTTTTTCTTTGGATGCCATGCTGGTGTGTTTTAAACTCATTATCTCCCTTTAAAGGTCGCAACAGGTCGCCATTCAAGACCGTATGGTAAACGAGGTCACATAATGTATCCGTACATAGCTTCGTTTAGATCCCAAAATGGTTGCGTTTAGCAGTATGCTTTTATATATAGTATAAACACCACCCCGTGACACATTCACAAACACACACACACACACATATATATATATATATATATATGGGGCGATGCACGCATGGTTGAGCGTTCTTTACACTAGTAAACTTAAGGAGTCTGCGGTAGACGTTTGATCTGTATATTCCTATTGAAAGCTCCCCCCACCAAAAAAAAATCTTAAAATCTTTCAAAATGAAATATCAAAAGCAAGTTGTACCTTTTTTCTTGGTAATTGAGAAAACCGTTTGTGCACTTGCAATTATAAAGATTCTTGGGGTTAACAAACAAAAGATATATTTTGTTCAATACATCGGCTTGGCACCTCTTCGGTTCTGGCTGTACCATTGTCGTGAACCGTTTAGCATGACCGTGCGGTTTCCGAAATCAATTGACAAAATAGCAAAGAGATAATACCTAAAAAGCGGGCAATCTCATCAATTATAGTTTATGTGAACAGATTCGTTTCAAACATTGATTGCCTCTTCCAAACGATTAACTTGTTTTTTTGCCTTTAACAACAGAATTTATACTTAGTAAAGGATATTGATACTAACAATAAATAATAAAAAAATACCTCATTTATTCTTAAGTAAGGATTTTCACCTCGAATAAATTGTCTCTTGGTGCCACTGTGTCCTCGACTACTGTTGTTTACTGGTATTTTAATTGCTTACATTTGCATATTTTTCACCAACGTAAGGACTGACTATATGTTCCCATTATTACATCAAACAATAGGTGTTTACCAAATTAACTGCAAAAGTCTCGGTAATGATAGGAAAAACAGCAATTGTAAATGTTGATTTACGACTTCGGTGGTATTCTTCCCGTCCAGTGTCATTGTGATTCTATATCTGCACATCTGTATGAATACACAGTACAGGTATATTTACGGTTCCCCTTTTTCATTTTCTATTTTGTTGTTGTTGTTGTTGTTGTTTTGTTATATAACACGGGCTTTTTTTGTGTGTGTGTGTGCATGGTACCCGTTATCGAGTATCATTGATTGTGTTTCTACACGTGTGTACATCTGAACTTAATCGTCCTTTTCTTTTCTCCTCAATCCAGGCGTTTCGCCCCCACCCCCCGTCACGCAGCCGTTGTCCAATAACGCCCGGTTCTTCACCCCGATTAGACCAATCACGACAAAGGCCACGCACAGTTCTTGCACGACGACCCCAAGCGGCGAATCGAAGGGAAAGAAAAGAAAACTATCGGGAGAAAACGATGCCTCGGACTGCGATGACGTAACCATCAAAGACGACGATGACGAAATAAATGACGACGACGACGACCTCGTCGATGACAAAGACATAGACGGCAAGTCATCCGATCAGAAGAAGAAAAAGAAAACAAGGACGGTGTTCTCAAGGAGTCAAGTCTTTCAACTTGAATCGACCTTTGACCTGAAGCGTTACCTGTCGAGCTCAGAGAGAGCTGGACTGGCCAGCACGTTACACTTGACAGAGACGCAGGTGAAAATTTGGTTCCAAAATAGGCGGAACAAATGGAAAAGGCAGATGGCGGCCGAACTCGAAGCTGCGAATTACGCTCACGCGCACGCAGCAGCTGCGCACGCTCGCGCACAAGCTGACGCCCAAGCGCAAGGCAGACCGGCACCTACTCCCTTACAGCAACATCAGAGACTGGTCAGAGTCCCAATTCTCTACCACGATAGCCCCAAACACCCCCAACCTCTAGGGGTGTACCCCGGAGGGCCGATCATACCCTTCTCTGTACCAGGTATGATGAGTTCGCTTGCCTCGACAACGTTAACCACATCTACTATTACATAAAATCTCATCAAATATATGACGGGAGCTGCTCGGACATCAACCGAACTCTTGTCTTGTTAGATACAGTTTTAATACCCGCACTGCATCCTGAAGAAGGTAAATGAAAACCCGAAGTCATCGCACGCATGGTGGATTTGCCATTTCAAAAGCAAACTGAGAGAGAAGCTATGCTAAATGTAAAAACTTGCCAGTCGCATGGAATGCAAAACAATTAACAATAGATTTATTGTGACGGACTGAACAGTACGCAGAGGAAGTATCACGTGACACTGGTAGCTGGTCGAACGTTACGATTGGTTACGTCTACGTCATCCACCAGTGGATTGTCATATTTACTAGTTTATGTATCAAGCCACGGCGGGGGGACGGGGGGGGGGGACGGGGGAAGCCCAGTTCATCTCAGTAACACAGAAGTGACGTTTTCACAGCCAACCACTACATTTATAAATCAATATTCATTTCAGGTCAATGAATGTATTATATTTTGAAGACCTTGAAAGTTAGTTACTCTCATTGGAGCTTTTATTTCACATTATGACATCGATAGGTTTGGTTTGGCGTTAGTATTAGGAATTAAGTCGTCGATATGGGCGATATTTATGAAAGCAACTTACAGTTCACACTATTATTACAACGACAATATCAGATTTTCTTCATGTCATTAGACATTTGACCAAACTCACGTGACCAAACTCTTACAGAAATTTGTTCTACACTTACAAATTATCACATTTCACTGTTTGCGCTTTTATTGAAAAGTAGACGGAAGTTCCCAAATAATGATCTTGGGAGTGCTCATACAGACAGTGATGACTTCGGCACCGCATTGTTTATTACATGGGCAAATTTTTAACGGCAGTCTGAAATGTCTTATATCCATTCAATGACACGTATATTGACATTAGTGATCCATTACTCCAGAACTATGTTGGTTAAGTTTCTTTTAAAAGTGTTTAACAAAACAGCGTTATTCTACTGTTCTACTGCAGAAATAGTTAAAAGTTGGTTTAATCTTAAAATGTATGAAAGACAAGTACCGCCGAATACAGTTATCAGTTATGTCAGGTTTAATGTTTGTAACTTACGAAGTTTCAAAGGCCACAAAGGGGATATCATTTCATTGTATAACCATAAATATGTTAGGAGCGAGACTTACATAATACGTTGAAAAAGTTTACGATGTGACGAAAATTCTTGACTCTGCTTACCTCATTATTGTCTCTACTCAAGAATGTGGAGGGTGAGGTTGGGATAAATTTTCCACTCTCTTTGAAATGTCATCTAAAATGGTGCTATTGAAGTGACTGTTGCTGAAACTTCAACAGAAAACTTTCATTTTTTCCTCACTGAATTTGTAGACTATAGGTAGAGTCTACAGAATCTACAGAGGAGACTTTGTGACGTCACGATAACGTCATATCAAAGGTAGTTTACTTCTGATTGAGGTCATCTTGTGATTATTAGCTTTTGTAAGGGTGTACCTTAAGCAGTTTATAAAATCGAAATATTACTTGAACATTGGTATTACTGTTATGAATAATCGTTTTTCGAAACTTAATTTATTTTCAAGGAAATTAAATTCTTATAGAATAACGGATGTAATATTGCGCTTTTTCTTTTTATTCTTTTTTTTTTTTGTTATCTTTGAAAGAACGATGATCAAAGTGACAAACACGCACACAATTGAGGTTTTTTTTTTATTCAATTCCAGTTGTCATGGTGATCGCCCAATCCTGTTTCGATGGCACTTTGAAAGAAAATGTGGAATTAATCACGGAAATGACTTATAAATGTATATTGATATCTTATGTTAAAACAAAATATTTTTATAATCCATTAAGGAAACTATGTGCAATAATGTGATATCGACAAATTCACTTTTGTCTGGTCCATTGTTTTCGCCTATCGTATTTAAAAGAACGACAAGGTTGTCATAGAAACGTCGTTATTGTCTGTAAATTGTCCTATCACAATGGTGGTTACGTAACCTTCATTTTGTTTCATGTATATCTCGTTTAATTAAAAATCAGAGTCAAAGAGTAAATATGTCCTTAGAGTCTTCATTTTTAAGTGCTTTAGTTTTTTCTTGTTGAGTATCCAGTCGTCACTGTATATACATCTAAAGTTTTTTTTTTCTTTCTTTGTGATGTATTTTGTCCAAAAGTGCAACTTTAAACCATACAATGCAAAAAAAAAGAACAATTCCATTTTAAAACTAAGGTATTTTGTTACGTGTTTTCTGTCATTTAGAGTGAATTGCCAATCAGTTATGAACACACTGATCGTATTCTCCGACTTTTGTCGTCAGAAAAATCTAATTATTCAGTTTGAATTACACGCAAGAACACTGATTCCACTGCAAAACAGCAGTTTGAAAATTTCAGAACTTTTACAACACTATGTGACATAATAATTTGAATTGTCATTCCATGTTCGTCAGTGATTTTTTTATAATCATTCAAAACTGTGATATCAAACTAAAAAAATCTCCCTAAAATTATTGCTGTCGGTATGTTTCGATTAAGGAATGCCTGCTCTTCTTGTAGATCAAATACTTATTACCCTTATTCGAGTTTTGTTGCGACACTCTGAAGCTTGGAGAAATTTTAGCTCTCTTAAAATGTGGCGAAACTTTGAATTTTTGTCACATGATATGATAATCTTATGTACTCACTGAATATTATATTGTCACATCTTGTAGAACGAGGGTCACTGCGTTCACCTAAGCAACGGAATACTGTCTGCGATTGTAGTTTTTAACAACGTTGATCTTTCCACATTCTCTAAATGAAAACGAGTGAAATTCTACAGAAAAGAGTGACTACAATGATCACTCTTCCTTTCGACCACATTTCACTCTCCGTTGAGTGCCATTTTTAACTCAATTGGAGTTAATAATCACTTCAATCAGAATGAAATCCAAATCGAATTCCACTCTTTAAGAGAGAGGTCACTGTAGTCACTCTTTTACATTTAGAGAGGATGCATGTAGAACATTATAAAACGATCCTTTTGTAATTCTCTAAAAATGCACTCCATAAGAGTGAACAGCATGAAGACCCGGTGAACGATTTTAATCGCTACCCGAGAAGGAACAGTTTGCTTAAAATTCACTCTTTGAGACGGCGGACAGAATATAATTATTGACATTACATTTTATAGAAAAAATTGTTATGACGTCACACCTTTAATAGAATTAAATACACCAGATTTAAAGACAGGACACAGTATGGGTACCCTAAAAATAGTAAATTTTTCACTGGCTTAAAATTTGAAGAATAAACGCAAACAACACGTGTGCAGTTCATAAAATGTGTGACACTTGTGTAGTACTACCGTAGACAAAAAACAAAAGAACAGAGTAGAAGAAAACACACTAAAGAAACAGTTACCGGTGTCTTATGTTTACGCGTAGCATGACCCCACCATGCAATGACAATCATCAATTTCGCTATGTTTTTATACTCGGAAAGTTTCACACTACGGCCAAAAGAGTGAGCCACATCATCACTTCTAGTAAGAGTGAATTTCACCCGGAATGGAATGAAAATCAGGTTGAAATTCACTCTCTCTGAAGTGAGTTTCAACTCTTCTGCTTTTAGGTGTATTCTTCTGTTTAGCAACACTGGCATTGCAGTTGAAGTTTTGTCTTTTCTTTTTCTTCCTTTTTAAAGGGGGGGGGGGGGCAAACGCTAACAAAGCCGGTGAATTCCATGACGCCTCTATACCATTGGTCACACAGGTTGCTTTGGTCCTGCCCACTCACGCTTTCTGTGTTTACGATTTAATAGAAAATGGCCACCCGATTTAACATTCTGCCACTTTCCTGATTAATTTACACTTGTGACAAGTGGTGTCGGTATTCCTACTCACGGAGCAAGATTCGTGGCTCTGTAGATTTCAGTATTTTTAGCTTCCTCCATGAATGTGCCTTGGAGGATTTCTAAACTAATTTTTCCCTTTAATAGCCTTTCTTCGTTGTGAAATGACACTTTGAAAGTTGAGTGTCAGTGCGCCCCTAAAAATTGTCAGCCATGTAAGAATGGGTAGTGTGATAAATTCGGTTTTCCCCCCTTTTTTCTTTAGGCTTACTTTTCGTCTTCTATAGCACACAAACCTCTTCCAGTTCAGAGATTGTGAAAACCCCATTTCTACATTCAGTAAAATAGTTTTTTGTACGTTCATCTAAGGTTTTATCACAAAAAACTAGATCAAAGCGATACTTTAACTGTGGACACGATCTATACCAAGAATAATTAACAAATGGTATTTGTCGGTGCTACCACACAATCGCATGCACGAATATTAGCTATAACTAAAATAATTAATTCCCGGACATCTTTTTTTTGGGGGGGGGGCGGGGGGTGGGCCCGGAGTTTCATGTCCCAGCAGTTTTGTCCAAGATTGTAGCTACATGTGGCTCTCCCACAGTTACTATAAATGAATGCAACGACTTTATCAGAAAAAAGGGACACGATCAACTGTATAATCATTGACATAGTGAATACCCAATGAGGCATTTTCCAGTTCATTACCTGTTCATTTTTGCATTAATTTCGTTAAGGGCAACGTGTCTTCTCGTCACCTCTCGTGAATGAAAGGCCTCAAAATTTGTGACGTCACTTCCGCATTTTAGTTTACCGTATTGGTCACCCCAAATCGACGGATTTGTCACTAAGTGTTGACTTGTACACCCCAGAAATCTACACACAGTACGTGTAAATAGGCAGTGCACACCCTCGGGGGCTCCATCAGGCTATTCTCAAACGCGAGATCATAAATGACTTTTCTTCAACCCCTTACCATCATCGCCAATAGAGGCACTCCAAAAAAAAAAGAAGGTTAAAATGATGTTTGGCGGTTAACATAGACAATATACGGAACACCTATACACTTATGTAACATTAAGACTGGTCGAGATAAAATATTCAGGTTGTAAACATGTTAATGTACGGCTCTGCGCAATATACGAACCAGTTGGATAAGAACGATGTGCGTCATCACACAGGTGAGTTGGCGCTCTGCAAAGTAAAGAAAACCAATCCTCTATTTACAACGACTATCTACTCAATCTGATTAATTAACAGAAGTGTAAAAAAAAAACTATGAAAGAATAGACGGAATGACAAGTATCATAAAATAAATCTTTGTTCATGAATAAACTCTTCATTAAATTTCGAAAATTTTACTCAGTTTTACCCAATGCAAAGAAAAGTGATTAGCGTTCTTCATCTAATTTTCTCATCATGCATAAAATATGTGTTATTACGTTTATCTTCCTTCATATCAGTAATTGCCTCCGATATTTCTCTTTTCTCTCTTTAATTTTTGTTTCTATCTAATTTTGTTTCTTGTCCTTTCCTTTTTTAATCGGTCTTTGTTTTACTTTGACAGGATGCTGCTTAAAAAGATATCGACAAATTTTAAATCTTTGTTTATATTTCAATTCTTAAAACGTGCACACAGACAGGTATACTCACATGAAACTGCATATGAAATAATATGGTTTTTGGTATTGGTTAATCACATTAAGATCATATTATCTGAATTCAATAGTCTATTCCATTAACTAAAATCCGTGTAAAACACAGATCTTGTTTTAAATTCTGCCAAGGTGCTAAAAAGTTAAAACCCATGCCTTGCTAGATATTCAAAAGAAAAAAAAAGGTAGAAAAAAAAAGCAACCGGCGATGACATTAAATCTGTCAAGGAAAGCAAAATTAACTCCGCCTTGAAGCCCACTGCGACAAAGCACTCCATTTATTATAACTATTTAAGACTATGTTAGTTCTCTTGCCTTGAAATGGAGACGGGCATGATATAAGCGCGGTGCACCCTCTGCCCTGTCACGCTAACGCCTGAAAAAAATCTATACCTTAAACAAGCCGAATGATGAAAATATGTTCCATTTTTTCTTTTATTTTTGGTTTATTTAGAGATTTTATGGCAGCGAATAAACTTCACTTGCACAGTAAATAATTGGCGTAGGCAGGGACAGGTCTCGCGATGAGGAAGGGGGGAAGAAATGGAGATTGATTTGTTAGTTTACCAGCCAGAATTTTAGCATGATGAAACCATGTTGGGGAATGACTGATCCTAAAGCCCGAGTAATATCAAGGAATAAAACTCGTAGGTTTCAAACATATCGTGTTAAGTATTATTGCAAATGGGTGTCTAAGTGCTATTTTAAAATGGTATCTGCCTTGCCCCTTTTTTTCATGAAACATTTTCGAAATTAGCCGCATAAATCACGAAGCAATCTCGCATCAATTGTGCGAGTGATTATAGACGATGGCGGGAAAATATACACAGGAAAACATTAAGGTGTTGGCGTTCTCGAAGATAGCTGGCGAATTCAACAGTAAATCGAGTGTGAAGTGAGCAGAGATGAGAAACTATATATTTCAACATTGTTTAGTTGAGTTGAAGCGTGGAAATTTATGGCGGGAGTGCCATTCTATGATTATTAGTGTAACCGTGGCCAAAAAAAAAAAAAAAAAAGGAAAGGAATGAAAAAAGAGGAAAAAATATTCACCATGATTGGTAAAGGCATAGACGTGTTGCTTGATACTATGCTAGACAATTACAGATATTCAACTTCGAAGCAAGCCATAAACTTACTCTTAATTTTTTATTTTTTAACAGAGCTACAAGAATGATTGACGACTTGTTAGGTTCGAACAAGTTTTTTTTTTCTCCAACTTTTTTGTCTTGAATCATTCCATTACGTCAATCTCGTCAATATATCTTTCCTTTTCTTGAAGATATCAGCACCAATGTACGTGCTGTGGTGGTGGCTGGTGGGGGGGGGGGGTTGGTAAGGGGTGTTGAACAGGAGCAGTTATATTAGTAGGCCCTAATACTTGATGATAATACAAGTTGATGAGTGGAAAGGGACAAAGAAAAAAAAAGAAAACTTAAAGCCAGTGTGGTCACGTGACAAGAGAAACTTTGAGAAAAAATATATTGACGAGTGTAAAAGTAAAAACAAACAGTGTCACATAAAGTTGGATATATATTGATTATTTGTCCCCTCGAGCTTATATTCGCAAGGTGATTATAATCCGTAAGAAATAACGATGTGATTGCAGGTCCAGTTATACTGACCAATAAAATAACAAGAAGCATCTACTTTATGGACATCACGTTTACGATGCACGTGTACTGTAAACAACGATGTCCACCCTTACTCTTCTTTTTTTTTTTTTTTTTTGAGGTTTACTGTCTAATAACCATGACGACAAAGCAATCACCCAGATGTTTCATGAAGAATAATACATACATGCAGACATACGTAGGGACAGACAGGCGAACAGACACAGAGACAGAGGACAGAGAACGTTGGTGGACTGACTAAAATCCAGACAGGCATATGAGAAAGAAAATCAAATTGTGAGATTAAGTAACAAATAAACAACGGAGTTGCGCATAATAAAAATGTGCAAACAATAGAAGCAAGAGAAAGTCACAATCACATATTGGCATGCGCATGCCTGCCAAATCACATTTTTACCTGAAATATAAATTAATTGAAAAATGTAGTTGACCTATACATTTATTTGTACAAGTGGAGTGAGGTGCAAATAAATCTTGGAGGTACTTTCGGCGAAAAATTGTCCGTTTCGTTCTTCGCCATCTGATGGTGGCGCTTAGCTTGTCCTATCACAGACGTATTTCAATATATGACATTAGATCCTGACGGCACCCCTGAAGGTTGTTCTTCCCTAATGTGCATTACAAATTTTAAAGAATGATACTCAATGGAATGATAAACTTTAATTTTGTCATCTTAAACAGTATGTTTGTGGTTTTTTTTTTCATATTAAAAACAAAATATACGATGACTTGAATAATTTCACGAATACACACGAGTGACGATTAGTGCTAATCTATGCTACCGACAATTAGTGAGGAAGCACTTTAGCCATTTTTTTTTTCTAAAAATTAACCTTCTTCATTTAGTACATGAAGCTAGCAGTAATCTAGTGATTCCAGTGGAGTAAGTAGTGATATTAAATTTAATAAATATAAAATATTTGTGAAAAAGAATGGGGATTTTCTTTACGCAAACAAGTAAACATTGTAGTTGTAAAATACTTGCAAAAGTATTAGTTAAAATATTTCACGGGGCGAAGACATCGCAGTACCCTCAGTAGTAGGAACAACCTTTTTTCACTTTATAGATAAGCTATACTTTTGCGATACCTGTGGTAAATTATGACAAGCAAATATTTGTCGATCACACATAATGCATTTAGTAGAAGATTAAAAACATTAAAAAACATTTTTTGCAGACACGAATTGTGGCTGTTCCCCTCGAAATGATAATGTAAAAACACTCAAACGAAAATAGTTCGCTATAATATCCAAAATTAATCAAAGTTACCTTTTAAAACCACTGTGTACTTATCTGCAATGACATTACCGCATAAATTGGAGGAGGGACGGTACTGCAATTGTTGCAAAATATATAGTCATTCAAAAAATACACGGTTAACGGGTGCAGTCTAAGCATTAATATTGCCGATGGAAATAACATTTTAAAAATTTTTTAACTCACATTTTATTCACTTAAGGGAAAGATTTGTTACATCTTAGGAGACGATTAATAAACACGTGATTAAATGAACCTCAAGAAAAGTGATGAATTTACGCAGAATTTCATCTCCGAACTAGTTGGTTAATATAATTATGTTTGTTTAACTGGTTATTACTTGCTCATCATTCTGTGGGACGTCATCAGGTGACAAGAGTCCCATAAAATAAGTTGAATGTTTGATGAGAAATTAGAAGTCAACGAAAAGTCACGACGAGTGTAATACATATGACGCACTTCTTGCCATCCGGGGATCTTCCAGAAAAGCTCAAGTAGTGACGTGGTGAGATGTAACAGGAAATGTATGAGAGTTCTTAAAACTTACTCGATAAAAATATTAGTCCAGTGGTTAATGATATGGTGCTTTCGATTTGTACGTCCACGCTGTCGACTGCAACGATTATTACGTCACTTCAGTCTTTAAGCATGCGTCACGTGGTCTCCTCGTATAAATCGAGAACGCGTGGACCGTGGAGCTAGGAAATGACGTGCGACGTATGCGCAATATCTCCAAATGACGTAGTATATCAATTGACTATATATCCGTGCGAATCGAAAGCTCCACAGTGAAACAAAAGACGCATGGAACTGGAGAAAATATTTTCAAGATGTAGAAAGTCATTTATCACTGTAGGACTGTATGGTTTATCTGCTCATTGTAAAACTCAATTGGTAACTTTTCGCTCAATTTTAATAAGTTTTAACAGGTCTTTTCGCTTTAAGTGAAAATTGGATTAATATTGGCCGGTATTGTATTTCATGACGTCACAGACAATTCTGTGCGCTGTTAACCATACCAACCCGTTCTCAACATACACTGAAAGCTCACTTCTCTCAATGAGTAGCCGTATTCTATAACAGTCTTTAATGATAATCAGCGGAGTAGCAACGTGATTGTGAGTGAGTGTGTGTGTGGGGGGAAGGGAACATGGGATGGAAAGAAAATTTATACCCCTAAAACGGCAACCGACAAACCACATAGGGGAAGGTATTTGGCCTGAGGGATGGGGCCCTGATGGGGGCTCCTGGTGGCGTTATAAAATTACAGTCGGATTTGGACAAATGTTTAGGGGGTGCAATTCCCCCGTCGGCGGTACCGGGGCAGTTTCCCCTTTTCCACCACCCCCGGTTCCTACGTTATCGATGATAACGTTTTAAATGTCGTTATATACGACTTAAGTAAAAATTCTCATCTGTACTGTTACTGACAGTCAGCAAAAACAAAACATATATCATTTTTCGTTTTTATTTAGGGTTTTGGCATTCTCTAGCAATTATGGGTAAATATCAGCGTCTGAATTTATAGTTCACTATAGAGGTGAGTTGCAGGCAAGTGATATGCTTGGTCATATTCCCAATGACTTGCAACAATACTAGAGGTTGCCTGTTGTTTCATACGCACAGCAATTCACCCATAATAGCTACATATAGTGTCCTATATAGTGATTAGATATATGTGGTTTAGTAATGTCAAGATTGCACCAAATAGCTTAGACTATATTGCGGTTCACTCGTTTCCTCTTCATTACCTACTGCAATGGCGATTGTCGTCAGTCATGGAGTAACAACTGCTGTTCAATGTTGCCTATGCACATCAAACAGAAAGCGCATACAATCTTCTAATATACTGTGGACGTTCAATATATGTTATTTGTCATGTTACCAAAACCGTGTAGAGAAGAAAAGTGTGTGATATCTATGTCATATGCATGGCGGTTTGGGGAGGGGTGTGGTTGCAAGTGGTCTGTGATTACGTAAGATTGATTAAAGGGGGTAAGAGGGAAGAGACGGTGATTAGACTTGGTTTGATAAAAATAAGCTTTTCCGATGAAGCAATGAAAGCAGTCTTTTAGCTTTTGTTTCTCATAATTCCTAAAAGACCAAAATAATATAATTTGTAGGTAGTGACCGAAGTGTTACTCTACCATCTTTGTGTTATAATCCTTAGATTCGATCTTCACCTGTAAATCTGGTCCTGAATTGTTATGAAAGCACATTACATTCCTTTTGTTTAACATTTTCTAACGGAAATATAGAATTACTTGTTTCCATTATTAACACCGTAGATGAGAACGGAAAGACAGTATGGTACCTTTAAAAAGTGGGGGGGGGGGGAGAAAGTACAAAAGAAGTGTAAAATATCTGCATGAAATGAAACCCATTGAACGATAAATTATGACAGATTTCACTTCATATGATGAGTTAGTATAAATCTTAATCATAATGGATATTGCAGTTAAAACATTTATGGGAAGCAAACTTGTTCAAGTCGGTTTCTAGACTAACTTCCTCTTCCATTTTATTATTTCCTAACTTCTTTTTTTTTATTTTTGTGCTTCCACGGGCCAATGTTTAAACATTGTCCTTCTTTTTATCTTTAAATGGTAATTATTCTCGATGGTAATATCCATTTTGAGGTATATCTCAAAGCAAACAGGGCGCCTTAGGAGTTTATCAAAGAGTCTTTTTTTATTTTAAATTTATAACGTAGCTGTCACTAGAACGACAGGCCGTGCGCAACCGTCCCGAAACCTGCCCTTCTCGTGGGCCCCTTAGTTTCACAATATTTGTGTTAGGTAATGTCTATATGCCAGATTCAGACTCTCCTGGAAAGAGAGATAGAGAGTAACAGTGCCATGGTGCAGGCATTTCCAAAGTTAAATAATTTGTAGGTGTATATATATTCTTCTTCTGCTTGGGTGTAAATAGTCCAAGCATTCATGTTTCAGTGGATGAAATAACGTCGAGACGTGAGTGTATTTTTTTTTTTTTTTGTTTCTTTTTCATTCTTCCTTTTCATAGATCTAAAACAAAAAAAAAAAGCAAAAAGAAAACAAAAACTAACAGAAGGAAAATTGATGGAGATTGATGTATAAATGTGCCCGTAAAGAGGATGAAGAAACCGTTTCCAAGAGTACGAATGCTCGTAAAAAAAGTGTTCCCTTTCAACCTCCTTTTTGAAGGAAAAAAAAACAGCACTCGAGACTAAAATTTATTTTCGATATCGTGTCAAAGAATAAGATAACCCAACGCTTTCAACCGAAATTGCATTTCCAAACCTACCTGGCTCTTTGGAGAATGTTTAATCCAAAGTACTCCACGAATGGTATACACCTTAACAATTCCTGATGTGTGAGTCATTTTGCTGACTTTTGAGACATTTTATCTTTGTTCAATGAATTAATTAATCGGAAAAGCTTTTCCTCTGTTATTCCTTGTAATAACTAGGTAACAACATGGCTACAGTTTCAAATCATTCACCTTGGATTGTGTTCACGGAGGATACTGGACTGTTGGACAGTTAGCATCGACATGTCTTGCGAAGAAGCCGGGATTTTAAAATGTTGTAGTTTTTTTCGTTGTTCCTGTTTCCATATTCAAACTAAAAATCTATTCTTTTGAGACCAAACGAAAACATGTCATATCTTCACTGCTACAGTAAGAGAACGACATTTTTCAGAATGTTCAACAACAACAACAACAAAGAACTTTAAACACATAAATAAGAATTACCAGACATACGTGGTGTACATGGGGGCTCAAAATATCTTCCTGTGGAATATGATTATTTTTTAAACATAACTGAAAGGAGCAAACCAAATAAACATGAAAGAAAGTGGGGAGCGGGAGCAAAGGCAAGTTTAGAGATCTTTTGCGAATGAGCAATTTATATAACTTGTGATTTAAACGGTACTATTTACCAGTGTGTACATCGCCCCCGAAATTCGGACCCGTGGCCGTAGTCCACACGGTACCCGAAAATAAAAGTTCTGTTAAGCTACGAGTTCGGTGTGAAGTCATAACACTTTTTTTTGGGGGGGGGGGCACGTTCATTAAACACTATGTTACCTCATGAACTTAGATGACAATGAAGTGTTCTTAGTAAGGAAAAAATAACGTTTTATTTTGACCCTTTTTTTTTTTTGTCACTCGTCAAATGTAAGTGAATGAAATTTTAAAAACGAATTCTGATATCGTGGGTCGGGTACCCGGGTACCCTGTGCAATCACTTCTATTTACCATGCATATGCTTATATTTCATGCTACCGAGAATGACTCCCAAGGTAGCAAATCGTTTACCCTGTTCATTAGTCAAAATTATGTTGTAAGACTTTTAAATGCTAAAGAGAAGGTAAAAGTAGGCCTGTAGAAACTACGGCACCGAACGTGTTCAGTGTTGTACTTTGTCGAGGAGAACATAACACAATGTAAATATGACACATAGCTAATTTTTCGAAAAAAAAAAAACAAAAACATACCGGTACGTTTGGCTTTGGCTGCTTTTAACATCTGTCTCCATGTAAATAGCATTATGATGCAAGTGTTAATTAATTCTTTCTAATTGTAATTCATTTGTGAGATTTCAAAAACCACTTGGCTTGTTGTGATGACCAACAAATTCAGATTTCATGAGAAAAAAATACTTAAAACACCATATTTCTTCAGAACTAGAACTAGGTCGCCCATATTTAGCAACTGTCTTGCTCATCCTATATTTTCCTTATATAGGCTCTAGTTCCATTCTACCTCTCCCACTTTGTGCTGGATGATTTTCATTTGTTTTAACTTTTTTATTTGCTTTTAGGAATGCAGTTTTTACATCTAATTGGTTATATTCGTTTCTGTATTTAATAAAAATATTCATCCGCTTTATTTTAATTTCATGAAAGGCAAGAATTTCTTCAGAAGCTTCGATTCACCTTATACTTTCATTTCCGATTTTAACGCCAAATCTCGAAACAAAACAACCAAATTACCATACACCGAAAAGCTTTCAGAACTTATTGCCTCCTTCGGTTTGAACTTCTTTTCCCCTTTTTTGGACTAATCAGCCTTCTGATTTTAAGATCAACGCCTCAATAGGAATACATAAATCTGAACATATGAGACGTTTATTGCAGGAAACTTCTCCTAGTTTTAAAAGACGTTGTTTAACAGAAAGTTGGGCCAATTTTACCCACGATTGGGGGCAATTTCGTCTTTCGAGGTTAGAAATATTTAACAGCTGAGTAATGGACGTTTAATGTGTCATCCATAAATATGACGCCCCTTATTCAAGCCCCTCTTCCAGTCTTCGTTCTTCTCGTTGGCAATTACCGGCCGTGACTGGTGATATCAGGGCACCGGTGGAATCAGCATTACACTTGTGTCATCGTAAAAGAAGAGCTCTTTTGATTGGTTCCATTCAACTTGACAATGTTGAAGCCGAAGGTGCGCAATGTACAGGTTGGGAAAACTGATACATATAAACTGATATATATGTATATATGTATATATAGTTCCACAACTAGAAGCAACATACCTCGCACACATTTTCAAGACTACCAAACTGGAAAGGAACTTGGTTTGAATATGGCTTTTTCTAAAGTCCCATCTCCCGTCATATCTCAATATTACTTTCACAGGTAGTTTAACTCAATGAAGTTGTAAGCATTCTCCTGAAAAGTAAAAAAGGTCCCCATAATGAGCCTCGACGAGTCTTCACACGCCACCTTCGTGATTGTGAAAAATCAGGACGATTGAAGGACAATAAAGAAAGCATTTTAGAAACCTGGGAGGCGGAATCGGGGGCTACATTACTCTAAGTATTTCTACTATTCTCATTTGAAAGTCTTGGCAATGGTTGATGGAAAGCCAGGCAGCCAGCTATCACATCATGAAAGGCAATAAATGGCTGATATGACGCACAGTCCATATTATAGGGGCATTTTAAGGAGACGAGATGAATATGTAAGTCAGTGGTATAAGCTGCCATCTGCACTTCTGTGATACTGTCAAAAATATATATTCACTATATTTGCACAATTTGATCATACATCACATAAATTACATATTTAATATTGTGCTGATATATGGAATTAGCCATGGTTGGTTGGGATTTGCCGAGAGTCAGAAAACTGTCAAACAATTAATGATTTGCAGAATTGGAAAAGAAAATACATTGTTACTCCCATATATTTACGCAGCGCATAACTGCACAAGAATATTCTATATCCTCCGTTTAGCGACAGGGTGTAGTGTCCGAAATGGCAGATGTAGTTACATGTTTAACGGGCTTTATTTCAATCTCTTTGGAAAGTACAAATGACAGTTAAAATAATTACCATAACTTATCTGTAACATTGACAGGACGTCACTCATCATCAAAGTGCATAAAAAGCACGCTGTCTTTTAAAATTTTGGGTTAAGATGGAACATGACATAGCTTGATAAGTGACTAAAGGAAAACGAGTGGTTAGGAGAAAAACAGACTAATAAATTACAGCCCACTGTTAAAGAAAATAAATGTAAGCTGAGATGAAACCTTAATTGAGTTAGCTTTACGGGACCAAAATATGAAAAGTTGTGCTTCATTGAAAATTCTCAAAAGTAAATATTTCACAAAATTCAACCAGGATTTAAAATAAACCTCTGTCGATGTGGTGGTCTATGTGATAAATCCTCGTGACTTTTAAACTACAAATTGAAATCGTCACATGTTAACTTGAAAATATTATCGAACGTCATGTGATGTTGTGGCAATTGCATTTGTGTTATAGCGCCACCAAACTTGTAGCCAAAGTCACATTTAAAATCAAAGACTCATCAAACCAGATAGTTTCAATTTTCACAACCACTTACGTCTAGTCCCTCCCACAGCCTGTCTAAAACTCCTCCCCATGTGTAATCAAAACAATGGATCCCTGTGTAATATGAGCTACGCTCCATCTTTCGAATTTGCTGTCAATCAAAGATTAGAACCAGTTGAGAATCTTGCTATCTCCAAGCCAAAAATAGAGTTAGGGGTTATGAGTTACTGGTTAATGAGTTAACATAGGCCCTTTGTCAGAAGAGGTCACGCGTTGTTACTGTGGGAACGTTTTTCTGGTTTCTCCCAAAGCCTACAAGCTCACGGTTCGTTAACCGAAGAACATCAAAAGTACCTACTACCATGCATGGAGGACAATCATCCGCAAATGGAACTTCTCCGAACCGTTTGACATTTTTCAAAGAAGTTACTCACTTCAGTTCTATAGGGTTACTCCAGTGTTTCTCTGATTTCTGCACCCATGACTTATCCGATTGTACTCGTACACACAAAGACTTCACAAGAATTCATGTACTTGAAATCTAGACCTGACAGTTTGTACTAGCAGTCTTTAAAGTTCTAGGCATCTTTGTACTCAACGTTTTGTAATCCAAGCGTCGGTCTGGTTCTACCAGATCTTTCAATTTTTTATAATTTAAGTCCTGAAGAAAATCAGTTAAAATGTACATTGTCTCAGTCACAGGGCATGCTAGAATTTGTCTGACGGAGACTCAGATGTTTAATGTACAAGTATACATATCACAATGACACAATCTCTACAATGTTGGGTATTTATAGTAAGAGGGGGAAGATTAAGACATGCAAATGCATTGACAAGGTTTGGTTGATCTTAATAGGATACATTTACGTTATCATGCGGATCTTGCGGATTTCGCACAACTGGTTTCTCACATGATGTTCACCAGCAACAATGAAACAGCTGGATCTATGACAGACATTACAGCTGCAAAACCTTCACTATCCTGGGGTTATGAAAATACATGACATGGCCATAAATATTCATAACATAAATTTTAATAAAAATGCTTAAGTCCCATTAATTTCACTGTTACAGAGCAACCGTTGCATGATTGCAACAAAATACAATGGGTTTAATTACACTATTCTAGTTCAATGTTTCGACAATATTTACTTTCTGTATCATGAGAAATCATTATGGTTAAAAAATTTTCCCTGAAATAAATTTGCCAAACGGTTAAACACTCTCGAGGAATCATTCAACTTTACCGGCAATCGGAATGTATTATCCGTAAATCAAATTTCTGGTCACTAAAACTATGAAGACCAGAAAACAGCTCTTGTAATTTGAATGAAAGGTTAATCAACGCTGGACCATGCGTTAACGGTAGGATAATGCACGATCGGAGGTTAATACAAGCCCGATGCATTGGGCCTTCGTGCATCCGACGATAGCCCTGGGAGGAGTGCATTATCACATCTTTAATGCATGCACAGGTCCAAAGTTAATCAACTTTGTTCAAACGTACAGAATGAGATTTTGTTTAAAACAAAAGACGGAAGAGAAAGAAAATTTGGGTATGTAAATAACAGTCTTTTCGTTAAAAAAGGAACCCCGAAAATGGTCAGCAAGATTCACAACTTGTCAACAATATTCTTGTGGATATATACAGTACAGCCATCGCATTGGGTGAGACAGCCGACTACAAAGCACTGTCCAATTACGTGTTCATGGCATTCATTCGGTGGGGAGAGTGTAATTGACCGTGTTTTGTCTGTAGGATTATGCACGGTCACCTGACTGAAATGGGCCAATGAGAGTTGAGGATTCTTCTCAAGTACCGCATGTAACTTTAGACCTGTGACCTGCATCAAATATGTTCTAACGAATCAACGCAAACTATATATTAAATTCCTTTTCTCGAATGGTACAGCTTTTCTCCATTAAACCACGTTTTTTTTTTTGAGAACATTTGATATGAGGCGTGTTCGTCTTCTTCAGATTGACTTTTAAAATTTAAAATTGACAACAAACGGGAAATGAAATTTGAAGATTTTAGTTAACTTTTTCAGGAGACTAGGCAGAATTGAATTGCATTTTCAGATATAGAGCGTGGTAAATTGGTTATAAGATCAGTTATTTAAAGTCTTGCGGAAACAATAATGATTTGCTATGCCTTTAGTTATCAGCAGTTGTATTGATATGTTTTTAAGTTCAAAGTAACTAGATTATTTAGTTAATCCAGTATTTCAAAAGAACTCTGTCATGGTTGTGGTTTCGGGAAATTGGTGTAAAAAGTCAGAGAAAAAGAAAATCAACTGTATTCATGTTCCTGAAAAGTTTAGATATTTATCCAACACTATTTTGAAATAAGAACTACATGCTGTAATTCGACTGTGGGTTAACGCGTTGAATACATAAACTGAGGGCGCACTGTGTTTTTTCCTATGTTCTGTAGCGATCGATCGCAGATCAGGGTATCCCGAGAACACCGTTGTAGCTTTAAAGGTAGTGTGACATTGAACTGACAAATGGCAACTGGGCCGGTACTCAGTCCCCAAATTCTTTACCTTACGCGGCTCCTCTAGCTTATGTCGCTTTTAGGAGAAGAGCTTAAAGGCCAGATGACCGTCCACTCTCAATGAGAAATCGACGCCCATGGCGTCAGCCGATGTTGACGCTCTTCATGGAAGGTATTAAAAGGGAATCAGCCCACCCCCTGCGTGTCCTTAAAACTTCGTCTTCTTTTATGTATATTTGTTTTAAATTGAAATTTATTTTCATATTTAAAACAAATTTAAATTGCAAATTATTGCTATTAATATTATTTATTGTAAATTGCTGGCGTACATTTGTTATCGTATGTTCGATAACATAACAGCAAACACACACTCATTTCACAGATATGACTGCCTTAAAAATTAATCGTATTGTCGGGTTATCAAGACTACTTACATTATTAATTAATTCTTTTGCTCTCTATGATTACGTTCTACAGAAAGAAAAAAAACAAAACAAAGTAAAATTGCAATAAGTATATGTATTTCAGCGATGGCTTCACACTTACGCGGGAGGTATTTATTATCGATTAGACTTTGCCCACCCTTATTATCTTATTAAAGGTTACCAGGCTGGCATTGGTAGGGAGCCATCTTGAGCACGAAGGGGTTGAAGAAGCCGAGGGTCAACAAACGACAAGATAAGAATACCAGAGGTCCTTCGATCAATCTGCCTGGAGTGTTTGTCAATATTAAACTCAGTTTAAGATTTATTTTCGATAAGAGTTTTTTTAAAAAGGGCGATCGAAACCGAATAGAAGAAAAGAATTAAAATCGTCCAATGTAAAGTGGATACAAGTATACAACTAGTCCCACCCCCACAAAAAGTATAAGAATAAAAAGGCAAAAACCGGTAGTTTAATGACAAGGAGTAACGGGTGACGTGTAAACCAATTTAAATGGCGTAATAGAATCTTGAAAAGGATTATAAAGATATGAATGTAAACAAATAAAGTTTAACCTTTATGCTGAGTGAGATGTCACCAAACAGAGCTATATTGTAACTCTTAAGTACGGAGACATTAAAGAGCTGTTATATACGATAAGGACATGTAGGCTTACTACTGTGTATTGTATATCATATACTTAAAGGGGGTAGTAAGGTAACAACTTTTTGCGATGAAAATGTATTCCAACTTTAAGTCTTTCAACTTCAAATTCTTTCAGAAAAATGTCTGTTTTGTTCCGTTACGTTATCAACCGGACTTTGAGACTGGGCTTAGAAAAGTCACACAAGAGAAAGCCTTCTTTAGACAACCGGGCTTATTTGTAACATTTTATAAATATAGGCAACCATTGCTCCGTCAAAATCGTGCCGATAAAATGTTCATTACTAGGGCATAGCCACCACAGAACGAGGAATACTGAAGCAATGGGCTACTTTGATGGCGAAGCCTTTTAACAATTAATTTCACGATCTCTCCCGTTCAGTCGCAACTGACGAACCTTTTTAATTTATATATTAGATGGCACTATGGACGATGGTGAATAGAAGTGAGGGCGTGGGTCAACATCGCGAGAAATAAACATAGCGAACAAATCCACATGAGGACGGTTCCTTTGCTAGTATACTATAAGTCCGCAAAACGACTGACGGGCATGGGTCTCCTTACGATGCAAATAAATAGAAATGATAGACAACAACTTAAATAAATAAATAAGTAAAATAAAAAGAAACACAGCAAGGCATGTTTGGGATATAGTTTAGACAATTTACTGATGAGGTTGATAATCCCTAGTAGTTGGAAACCATGTTCATAGTTTTCTTCCTATGGGGCTTGAAATTACACAATATGAAAAATGGCAAAATGAAATGAGATGTTTGAGGTTTAGGGCCGATACCATCTTTGCAGCGATTTACACATTACAAAACGATAAAACTTTTCGTAGGCTCTGACTACATTCTTTGCCACGCTTGTATGAAGGAAAAGGAACATGAATATTCAAAGCTAAGAGATCCTCTGCTAACAGAAGTGTTTCCTTACAGTCTTTCATTGTAACAAAATTAGAATGAAGTTGAATTTAAAAACGTTTCTCGTTGCTGGTACCCATCAAAGTCTCCATAATCGTTCATATCATTTGGTGGTCGTCGTATTGAGCCAGGGTAATATCACTGAAAACCAGGATGCGGTCTGGATCGTATTTCATTAGAAAATATGTCCACGAGCAACTATGAAAATAGCTTCATTGGAATATCCAGTGTCGTCGATGCAACTGCATCTTGACCACGCCACCATGTCGTTAGGGCAATATTGACCTAACGGAATCTACTGCTGTAATGCTCTTCTCCAAATTTCATAAAGAAAGAATTGCATTTAAAATATCCCTCCATGCATATATCACATCAAACAAGATCCTAAGTATAACTTCCCTGTACTCCCATGTACAAAGGTCACACTTTCCACTGCCGACAAAAATTCTCTCTCCCCGTAGATTCATTTAGGTCCCAGCAATTTCCATTTTCCTGCACGCACTTGAAATCTCATTTTTCTGAGTTAACACTTTGCATAAACATGTATTTGGCCTATTGACATTCCTTTTTTCTCTCATTGGCACTGTGATAATTTTTGGAGCTTGCGCTCTTTCAGTGTTCATATTGTTACTGCTGATGTTCAAATTCTTGTGCAAAACTATGGAACGCCGATCGTGCAAATATTATCGACTGTGGGTTCAAATCTTGCTTTACGGACGAAACGGTGCACAAACGGCAACAGTAGACACAAGCGGAAACTGTAGGCACAAACTAAATCATTAGATGCAAACGAAACATTAGCCACAAACCAAATCATTACACATAAACGAAACATTAGACATAACCACATGATTAGACACAAACGAAAGCAGACCGTGACAGTGAAATCATTAGAAACAAACAAAATATTAGACACAATCAAATAATTAGATACAAACGAAACATAAGAAACAACCAAATAATTAGAGACAAACGAAAACAGTCACAGAGAAATCATAACACCCAAACGAAATATTAGACTCAATCAAATAATAAGATACAAACGAAACATTATACACAAGCAAATCGTTACAACACGACCGAAACTTTAGAAACAAACAAAGTAATTAGACAAAGCCAAAACATTAGACACAACCAAATAGTTAGACACAAACAAAAACATTAGACACAACCAAATCATCACACAAACGGAAACCATAGGCATAAACCAAATCATTAGACACAAACAAAACATTAGACACAAACCAAATCATTACACACACACGAACCATTAGACATAACCAAATGGTTAGACACAAACAAAAACATTAGACACAACCAAATCATTACATACAAACGAAAACATGAGACACAAACCAAACTATTAGACACAAACGAAACATTGGACAAAACCAAATCTTTAAACACAAACGAAGCATTAGACACAACCAAATCATTTGGCACAAACGAATTCACTAGATTCTTTCCATTATTCTTTTGTTTTTGTCTAGGGTTTAGTTCGTAAAACAGAGTATGCACGCACTGCCGATAATATTTGTACCTCCGACGTTCCATGCAAAATAGTTCAATTGGCTTCAAATCGGCATTTTACAACCCAATGGCCCAGTAACCGTCTGAAAACAAACTGTTTCCAGTCTTTTGAACCTATTCGATAAGCATTCGATGGGATGGTTGATTGAGCGTTAAAGAGTTATTTATATATAGATTGCCTGATAGACTTTTCTTATCGGCAATATTAATAAAATGAAACGTCAATTAATGACCAATCGAACTGATAAAGTATACACAGTCATTATTCGTTGGCCTATGGTGGACAAAAAAGTGAAGCGACTTGAAGCAAGCTTTTTGCAAAATACATGGGGGACGAGTTAAGGGAGCCTGAAGGAGATGTGAGAACATTAATCGAGGATTGTTTCAGTTTTACAGCTTCTATGCATGAAGACTGTTATTACATGGTCTACAGTGAACATAAAAGTGTCCTTCTGAGGCAGGGATGTAGGTAGAATTTTGTAAGGAGTGGGCATTTCCCAGAACACAGCAGGTGCATGGGAGTCCCTCCATACGGATACCAAAAATAGGAGCTGGTGCATGTTATATATATTTTTTATATAATACTTATGCAATAAAATTAATAGGCAAAATATTCTAACTTAGGTCGTCAAAGAAGGGTGTCTCTCGTACCACCATCTTGACCCCCACCTTGTTACACCCATTTTTTGAGGCTGCTAATTTCACTTATTTTCATTCCGGTATTCAATAGGGAAACGTCTGCTTCCTGCAAGTAAGTTACAGATGCATGGCTTACACGCAACCAGTGATGTAGATAGACTATTTTCCACGGGGGTGTGGGGGACAGACTTCAAAACTTCCCCCAAACCTACTGCCAGCACTTGAGGTTAAACCAAGAAAATAAGGACGTTTCTTTGCACACGAAATGTAGCTTAACACTACAACATAACTTTTGCCGCCTTATCATTCGACATCATCAAATAATTTGAGAACACCAACATAAAATTGGTTCAAAGCGCGTGCTATACTCTAAAATCTTATTTTCGCAACTTTTGAAAACCACACTGTAGTTGACCGGTGACACTTGATGGTCTGGAGTCACACAGGAGTGGCACTAGGTTCCGAAAAGTAAGAGGGGGGAGCTAATTGGAATGAGTTAGAGATAGAGAAGTTGCTACAGTGGTGTAGGACAGGGCACGTGGTTTGGGACATGTACGGGCGTAATGTGTTAAGTATATGCATACATTAGAGCGAGAAAAGAAATCCCTACGGTCTTCTCGGTTGAGAAAATATAACTCTTTAACTACCAACTTTCATGCTGCAGGAAAATAAGCCCCCCCCCCCGTCCCCCTCCACAGAAATCTAAAGCTTAAAGCAATTTCAGATCATTGCAAAACAATAGGCCTATACCTCTCTGGAAAGAGGAGGGGACTAATTTCCCCCATTTCCAACTGTGTCTTCACAGATCGCAAACTTTATTTTTTTTTTAGAGCTAGCATGGCAATGGCACATCGTAAGCTCTACGAATAATGTAAACCGTGTACGTGAGGAACGTTGCCCCGTTCAGTTCCATAAGATGATCAGTCAAAAAAATGTTCTCACTTCATGTAAGTGCCACATTGATGACAGAAGAAAGTGGCGTGGAAGAAAATTGCTTCACTAATACCATGGACAAAATTTTAAAAATAATGAACTAGCTGTTTTTTTTATCTAGCACCCACCTGCTCACTAAAACCTTTAAAGTAAAAACATAGAAGACGAAGAACATGCTTGAAGTACCCTAATGATGATTGCACTTGAACATCTAAGACACCCAGGCTACAGACTGCTTCCATCTTCAGTCAAGGAGGGGAAGGGGGACTAGGGGAAGAAACTAGACTTTTTCTACTCCTTAAACATGTAAAATGAAAAAAATATATAATCTTTATGTCACATGTGCATTCCGGTGAGTCTCCCCTCCCATTTTACCCCACCTCCTCCATGGATCTGATCAGGTTACGAGCCTGACTGCTTCAATAGTATTTTTGGTGTATGTGCGCGTGCGCCTTCTTGTGTGTGGGTGTGCGTGTGTGTGTGTGAGCGTGTACCTGTGGTGTGGAAGGGGTGAGGTGGAGGGAGGTGCGTAGTGCCGATGACCCAAATATAGCAATGAAACTTGTCATTCTGTAATTTGGTTTACATTTACTAAACGAGAACATCTATTCAGCTATGTATAAACTCTTTCACAACCGGCCAAAGTAACCAAACATTGTCATAATAAAATTTTGTACAATTTTTGGACAATTTTGAAAACCTAAAAAGGAATGTCCCCTACATCCTGCTGAAAAAAAAGTAAAAAAAAGGGTAATTTATCTAGAATATCACTTACATAATATGATGGTTTGTTTACTTTTATGAACTTTATTATATGAGCAGTTTTAGTGAATGGTATATTTATATCTTTTAAACAAGGTAACTTCTAACAACTGCTTGGAACAAAAGCCTTGCAAGGGGCATAAGGTGACAAGTTGCGAACTTAATTCTTGTGTACACCGACACTATAATAGGCGCCGAATGGTGTTGATTTTAGCGGGCTATCTGATATTATTGTTGGTTTACGTTCATGCATTACCAATCGAAGTGTTTGCGCAATAGATACTTAGACCAAGTATTATATTGATAAAACCATCCCCATATTGTTACAATAATTCATCATTACTCCATAAACCCCATAGCTGTACAGATTCTGATAAATGATACTGCCTCGAATTATGCGATACCAGCTATTTCAAAATGATCGCCACTTCTTGTTCATTCTAGTGTCGCGTACAAACGACGAGAGAAGACAAAAAAGATGAAAATCAGAACAGCAGAAAAGTAATGTTACTCCAACTGGTTCTTCCTCTTTCTCCTGCGAACATCTGCCAACTGAAATATAAAACAACGACACCAATTTTGTGGAAAGTTACGATTCACTTCTCTGATAATCAATTTTTTTCTTTTTTGTCATTTCATTTTATAACCAGTAAACCCAGCCATCCATCCAGTAATCTACAGGAAACAGATCGCTTAAAATTGAGATTTTTCTTAAAACGTCGGGACACATAATTAAGGATAAGGACAATTTAAACTGCAGTTTCCGCATACTTAGCATAGTTTGGATCATGTATTGTATCGCGTTGTACTGTATTATTTTGTACTGTATTGCATAAACTGTATTACATGATACTGTTTCATTTGTATTTTGTACTGTTGCATTGTTTTGTATGACGGGCATTATGTTTCATTACACTGAAATGCCACAGTAATGTAAAAATTATGGAGGACAGTGGCTGTACCAAGCCTGGGGGCATGGGAGTATTTGTCTTACAGTCAGACCTTTCCCCAAGTTGTCCAATCCCTTCTCCCACTCAGTTGAACATAATTAGCCATAACAGATTGAACTGAATGTATTTATCTATTCCCCGTTTAAATACACATTTTATTCACCTTCATAAATTTATGTTTAAAAATTCCTATGATTTAATTTTCACCCTGCCTGAGATATGCCAAAACCTTAGAGCTTAAGCTTCTGGACTGGAACCTCACAGAAGCTTTGCACCTGACCTCATCAGGGGTCCTGAGTTATCATGTTATCAACTGAGAGCTATATTCAAATTCATTAAAATCATTTGGAATCTCTGAATTGGAGGATGCAATAAGAACCAAAATATTCCTATCCGGAGACTTAGTTTTCATCCAGAAGTATGCTAAAATCTTAGAACTCCGTGGGTTCCCCCTGGATCCCCAACGGTTCTTTCCCCGGGACCCACCAGGGGGCCAAGACGGGCTCCTGACCCCTGGCTTTAGTTGCTATATAGCTATATAATAGCTCTCCATGCCTCCTCCTCCTATTTTAAACTCCGGTGCCACCACTGTCTGGAGGAGCGTTGGAAGTGATTAAGAGCTTATAAAGGCAAACCTCTTGCCTTAAGAAAACATACGAATTTAATGTTAATGAATATAATATCTTTTGTCGGATGCATGCTCTCTTTTTTTTGAAGGAAAACAACACAGAATAACAGGACAAATTTCCCCAACTACCGCATTTGTTCTCATTTAATTATAAGGTTATAATGCAAACCAAAAGTAGGTCATTCTGTGTGATCGTGTCATTCTCAGTAGAACACGAATCTTTGCCCTTTCTTGCACCATAACTGTCGCCCGATATATTAACGGAATAATTTTTTGTAGGAATATACACACAAATACTTTAATTTTGCCACCCTCATCAGTTTAATTTCTACATGATCTTTTTTTTATATATTAAAGGGACTATGCTCCCTTTAATCATGCGGTTTCTCTTGTTGTCTCTTGCCGACTTTTTTTAGTTTTATTTCTCTCCCTACGATATAAATATTTGTCAAGTCAAAAGTATTTCGCAGAATTAGTCATCACCTTGAGGGTGCAATGTGGTTTGATAGTTTGCGATACTTTGCACCTTTGGTACATAGAGTTTGTTGTCTCTGTTGTGTTTGCGTACTTCCAATTGCGCACCAGAGACGGGCTGAAGGTATCAAGTGTTCTACAAGTCCTTTGTCAATTGACATTGACGTTAAGATAACACAAAAATTAATTAGAGTGTAATGAGATATTAACTCAAAGATAACAAAATGATAAATTGAATATCGTGACGATAAAAAAAATGATAAAACCTGTGACTAGATTCAGACCTTATACTGTTTGTGATTTCTTCGTGATGCTGCTGCATAAGGATCCATCTTTACGTTATCAAAAAGTTATACGTGAAACATAATTGCCTATTAGATTTTTTTTTTTTTTTGCAGATGGGGGGGGGGGTGTGCTATGCCTTTTATTTCCATAAATCCTTTCTTTGTCTCGATTGACGGTATTGTTGATAATATATATTAACGAAAGGTCATTAATTAACTCTGGACAGTGGTTAATGAAAGGTTAATCAATCGCTGGGTCGTGTATAAGCTGCAGGATAATGCACGAGCGAGGGTTAATGTAAGCTATGCACCAGGGCTCAGCCGGTCCGAGTGCATCCTGAGATAGCGTGCCACCCAACGATAGGGCATTATTCTAGAAGGGTTAATGCCCAGATCCAGCTTTGATTAACCTTGTTTATTCATACAAAGGGAGATTTTGATGAAAAAGACGAAAACGAAAGAAAATTTGGGTTGGTGAATAACCACATTTTCAAAGAAAGTTAACCCCCTTATGAGATGGAATGCAATACTCGCATGTCTTTTCTTTCTTTCCAGAGACTAAATAGCCTACGTAGCGCCTCCGACGTTTTTCGTAGCCAATAGACTAAGTTTCGCTACGCGGGGTTATAGATTAAAGGTACGCTAAACCTCGAACAGCTGACAGAATATGCTCTGAATGCATCACAACGCCGCCTCAGCGTTTCTTAGTACATTATGCACTGGATTCCGAGCCGTAGATAAGGCCTTGCTGAGCTTATCTATACAGCGCCACCATTATCCGTAGTTCCATTTCATGAATCGTCTCATTGGTGCAGGAATTTATGTTAAAGGTTCATCGGACTTATATTTCAATCTCTTTCATGTAAATAACAACAGCAGTACATAAAACATGATTAAATTGATAACAGAGAGAAACTGAGGGGTGAAAACAATAAGCTCAGGAGAGCCTGCAAACGTTCCTCACGTTTTTCTTTGGAATATGAAAGAAGAACGTAAGGACAATTTGTCAGAAAAAAAACCCGAAATAAAACAAAACAACATATCAAAAAAGGAGGGGAACAAGGGGCAAGTGATATAAAATCAGTGATAGTAGTATTGAACTTCTCTACTCTTTCTAAGTGATCTTTGTTTTCCTTTGTTTTTTTGGGGGGGGGGTGGAGAGTGCTATGACGAGACAATGTCGTTTATTGATCCAATTTGATGAATACATTTGTGACTATTTCATATCTTCCAACCAGGGATCGATGGGGAGGGGACGGGTAATTGTTATGTTTAGACAATTGGCCTAGTGTTAGTAATTTCACACAGTAGAAATTGTCCATATATGGGTGTGAGCCTTTACTCTTAACAATTTCCTTTTGTTTTATACGATGCTGTTACAGATATGCAATCGTGTTATTCTATAAATCTTGTAGTTGCAATGTGACATCGATGGACCGTTTGTGTATATACCGCTTTGCTCCCCCCCCCCCTCCTTTGGGAGGGAGGACGATTTACCGACCGTCCCCCATCAGTGCCAGCCCATCTTACCCTTCATTACCTTGAATCAACCAGTAGTGCTTATTCTTCAAATATACCGCAGCACTTACCGCGAGGTTATTCCACACGTAAGCTAATGATTTACCGTGCACATACCATGCGTTAAAATCAAATTAATGAAGGTAACCGTATATTAGCCTCCTGGGTCTAGACATGGAAATTCAAAAGCAATTAAGAGAAGTGAAGTGTACATAATACGTTATACTCATAAGAAGATAAAGAACTATAATACCAATTAAAACGAAGTCTATGTAGCTATTGTTTGAGGTGATGATGATAAACATTAAAGCTAATATTCATCGATTAAACTTGTGATCAGATTGCGGTACCGAGAATGACAGAAAGTAAATACTACATACCTTCCTTGTTCTATTGTCACTGTATTTTGGGAGATTCTCGTTAGATACGACATGTTATCAAGTAGGCTTCTTATCGTTGAACGTCAGTGTGTAACCGTATTGTGCTCTTCCATTTGTGACCTTTGAATACCACTCATATACTAACTGAGCAGTTTCTTTTATCACTTCTCTTCAAATGTACACATATAGTCCTATTTAGAAGGGTATATTTTAGAAGGGGGTCTAACCTTGTTTCTATCTATGTACATACTTCATTACATTATAACACTTACGTTAGACTGCACAGCGTACTCTGCAGTTTACGTAACTCCAAGTACGTTGAACAACGTCGGTCACATGGGGGGGGGGGGGCTAGGTTTGGTGACCCACCAGAACCTGTTGGACCGGATCACTGATATAGCACATACACAAAGTATCTCGTACATTCCCTTTCACGCACCACCATTGCACGCTTGCATGTGTGGATATTCAGTTGCACATAGTAAACTCCCTCCTTCCAAGGGAAGATTCCGGTGGACGGCAGTCCGGTCACCCACAGATCAAGGGAATGATAAAATAGAAAAGAGGTAAAGCATAAGGGGGAAAGCTTTATGCTTCCAACTTTATATCAGTTGGATGGCAGAAAGTAAAGTAAGAAGTAGGTCATTTAGACTGCATTGAATGTTATAAGCTTAACCTTTGGCCAAACGTTACGTTCAGAGGACTACAAAAGGTAGCCATCTACGTAATTCCTTAAAGGAAGAACGCCATCACATATTAGAACACCTTAGAACACCTTTAAGTGATATCGTAAATGATACAAAACTTTATTTGCAAATGTGTTAATTGGTAAATCATTACAAGAACTAAAACTAAAACAAAACAAACGAAACTGTGTTGGTACAAATAATCAATTATCTTGTTCTTCGTCATTTCAGATAACGGGTCATACGTCAACTTAACAAGAACATTGATAGCCTTAATTAAGGGCATCGAACAAGAAGCGTCGGCTTGTTTGTACTCACCATAAATATCTGTAAACCAGTTACTATACCACAATTTTTTTTCTTACATGTTAGTACACATTGTTTCAATTATTTCATTACTTCTTAAGAAGTCCGAAGAACATTACCAGGACTTACTTTAGTTGCGTTTTGGGGTTTTCGCAAATATTAGCAAAATGGAAATCATGGGGTTTTTTATTGTCACTGTGTATGAATACTATTGAATGCAGCCACTGATGACGTGACGCACTTATAGTGACAAAGCAAATTTTAACAAAATTTATTATTTTTTTTTTACTATTTATTCACTTCCATGGTTCTGGATAGACAAACTTTAGTGCAGGGATCCAAGTAAGGAAACCAGTTACTTCTGGTGGGGCCCAGACGCTCTCATCAAGGGTCCTGGTGGTGTCCAGAGGCAACATCCAGGCGGGGGCCCAGGGAGCAGCTCCTTGGACTGCCCTTTATCTTGTCAGTATACTGTTTTGGGAAAAGTTCTCGCAAAATCTTTGAATGTTAACTTAAAAGGCCACTTCTTCTCTATAATTACTTCATACCGTTATATTTACTCCTTTTTACGAAGTTAGTGTTGCACCGATCATTTTACAGTCGGGGGAGGTGTGGGGGAGGGGTGTCATTCGGTGCCCCTACCTCAGTTTTTTTGGCACCTTAACAACCGAAATAACAACAGAAGATACACCCATAACAAAGGTGCTACCAGCACCTAAACGTGTTAATTTACGCTATAATGGCGTCTTCCTTTTTCAATTACATTTCAGCATCATAGCAGTGTGAAGACTGCTAGTGTTCCACCGAGGGAACAAGTGCATGTACTGAACTGATTCGGTTCACTGAGAGCATTTTGGTCTCAAAACATTTCATTGGCTTGGGAAGGGACTTCAACATTATTCACGTTACATATCCTACTACAGTTCACCAACACCGTTACTTATGGCCAACCTTTTAATTCAAGATATTTTTTCCCTTTTTTTTGCACAGGTATTTTCTTAAACCCGAAAAGGTCACACAGAACTACTATATACTCGTTAATGTAAAAAAAAAAAAAAAAACCGACAACTTTATGACGTCACAACTCCAGTCAACAAATGGTATTGTCAACCCTAAACACGAATTGCCTCTTTACATATTTGTTGACACTCTTCTAAGAAATTTTTCAACCACCAGGCTGCTTTCAGATATTGGCTTAGGCGGTAAGGTTGTTGTAAGATGACAACGTAAACACTATTTCTGTAAGATCTTCACAAAGGAACATATTCGTCACGAGATAGCAATTGCAGCACCCATCGGCAGAAGACCCACCCACCTGGAATATTTCATTATGAAATAATCTGGAAATTTGCAAAGAAATTTAGTAGCAAGTAAGAAGCAGAATGGTTTCCAGCCTGATATATGCTACATTTTTCCTGGAAGTTTATTGGAAAATTTACCCATCACTCATGAACTCTTTTGGTATAATTTGGTTGACGAAACAGAGTAATTTATTCACTCGAGACTCATCTTCTCGGTCTGGCTCACATTTCCAAAGGTTACTTCTGAGGTCTGGATACGAGGACAAATTTTTGTGTAATCTGGTTTCTGCTGCCTTATTCTTCCACTTCCTGTTTCGTTACTATTTTTTGAGTGTGTGTGTGTGGGGGGGGGGGGAGGGGGTGGGGTAACGGAATAAAACAGTGCCAGTGCCAATATCACTGTTAATACTCAATCGAAATTGATTAATCTTTGGAACTTTGCGAAGAATGCGTGTGTTGGTTGCATCGATTCAACGGAAAAACTATTCTTGTTATAATCTGAAATAACCGGCTTACTATATGTATACAGTCATAAGCAGTAATATAGGAACTTTACATTATATCATTAGTACGTTCACAAATGATCAAATCTTTTTAGTCAAACATTTTAATTGGGCATTTTAAACTACTATGAAACCCTTTCAAGTTATCGTTGGTATAGTTTACTGGAATATTTCATCAAAGTTTTCTTGAAAGTTGAATTTTCTTGCATTACCTGAATAATTTAGGTGGATGCATTCCAATGCAAGTACAATTTTAATTAGCAGTTTCTTAGTGGGATAGGGGGAGGGTAGATCAAGATGGGGGGGGGGAGGGGTTGCGAGTGGTCAAAAGTCGAACTGCTTCTGCCTACTATATCAAAGGATGTAATTGTTGATAAACAAGGAAAGAGCATACATGTGAAAATCATCATAGAGAAACTGATGTCTATTTGCAATTGAACTTTGTCCCAAACTTGAAACTTTTTTTCATCTCCATGCATGCAAATGTTCAGATCAACGTAAAGTTGCAATACTTATGCATAATTACAATGTATTGTTTGTTTACACTTGTCTGTCTGTCAAAATAGAATTAAGATAATCACTTTTTGTGGCTCAGGTTTCACATCATGCAAATACTTCTGGACGTTTTCAGAAAGTACGTGTAAGATCTTTTCTTTCCAACTTTTGTCCTACGACACCCATTATTATTTTCGTATGAACGCGTGGATGGTAATGCAGCTAACCTACTTGAATACTATGAACCGTTTGTGTGCTACAGTTTATTGTGCAATAAACTATGAATTTTGCGAGTGTTTTCTTTTTCCATTATTTTCTTTTCTTAGTTTGTCTTTTTTCACACCTACTTGAGTACACTTGAAATCTTGCGAAGAACCAATCTGTTCTACACTGTTGAGTTGTAATCGTTCTGTAGTATGGCTAATTAGCTTTTTAAGAAATGAAGACACCCTTTGCAATTGTGTCGATTTATTGATGAAGAAAACCAAGAGATAATAATTCACGAGTCAAGATGAGGTCTTTTTTTTATTACTCAGTCTTCTCCTTCTTCTTTCCCAGGACGGAAATCGTCCAAGTATATCTGGTGTTGACACACACTTAGCTGAGAATGTATCAACAAACCCCAACGAAGTCAGTTTCCCTTATCTATTGTACGGTGTGTACGACAAAAAAAAAAAAAAATCTAACAGGCTCAAAGCTATTATCTATTGCTAACATCCCGGATGGCGAGTCAAATAATTAAGCTCCGCCCACATACCGCAGTACAAGGACTTTGCATGGTTGCCTTTTTCGTAGTATGCTTTGCACCGTCTATTTGAAGTTAATGAGTGTGTTTGAGAATAAACTTTTTTTCTAGCCGACCACTTTACTGAAGTGAAGTTATCACTGTAACTCTATTCTGCCCGATGTCGCCTTTGGGCAGCCGAGGTGGCCAATGCGTCCTCTTGATTTTGGTTACTCTTCACGAAAAGAAGAAAAGAAAATAAAACATCGCTCTGTTAACTGAAGTTGTGCTTGATGATTAGGTTTTCCCTATTTCGCATTGGAAAAGGAAGGACCAGACATTTTATATTCTACAGCTCTTTTTCGCGTCACACTTGTTGATCAAGTTTATTGTTCTTTGTTTGTATTGGTTTGTTCGATTCAATTGTCTGAACAAGTCGCTGGTTACTGGTGGAGAGTCTCACTTTCAAATGTCTGTTTTTTTTTTATATTTTATTTGACATGGATACAAGCCGTGGAATTCATTAATGAATGTTATCTTACGTAATCCTCTCTTCGTGTTGTTTTCGCCCAGGATCGGTGTCGAAGTTTCCTTAACTTCTCGTTTACAAATACAAACTAATTAAAAATTCAAGAAGAAAGAAAGAAGTAGACGAATAATCGAAGTGGTCAAACCATGTCGGCTATACAGTACTCGCTACCTGCCCACAGTGCCTTTCCTTCGGGAGGTATGGGCATGAACAGTCATGTGATGTCACCCATCATGGCGCCTGCCCCCATTCAGCCCATCCAACCTAGCAATCAAACGTACCAGCAGTTGCAGCCAGTTCAGCCCACACCTGTGCATTTACCCAATGGACACACCATGCCCTACCACCATCACAACCCGCACCTCAATCCGCATTCTCCTTCCGCTAATTCAGCGACACCGTTCTCGATAGAGAATATACTTGGACAGAGTAAACATGCTGCTGACCCTGTGACGCCCACGAGCCCGACCATGCCCACGAGGCCCACACCAACCCTCCCACCTAACGTGTACAGTAATCAGCCAATGCAAAACGGTGCCTACTCAGCTGCGCCCGCACAAAACAATACAATGCATTCTCACAGTGGGCCAACGGGACAGGGATATTACGATGGTCCCATGTCAGCAGGACTACCCCCAACGTCTCCAATGACACACAGCTTCGGTGGTCCACCATTTTCAGCCCCACCCATTTACCCGTACCCTAGGAATGACTACCCTGGGGCATTCCTGGACAGAAACGACCCTTATCAGAAAGGTAAGTCACGGAAAAAAAAAAAAAAACATTGGTGTAGGCCTAGGCCTATACCTTTAACTTTGAAGAGGTTTGCTTTCAAAATTGTTCGTGTGTCGTTGGGGCTGGAGTGGGGAGGGGGTGTGCTGTATATAATATTGTAAAATGCCAAGCTACTGCACCGTATGCTGGGCACCGCATTTGAATGTAAGCTACACACAACAGTACGTGCGGTAACATAAACTATGAAGATCTCTAGGCTGTATGCAAATCACTTGCAGAGTTTTTTTTTTATAGCTGCTCTTTTCATGTGAAAAGGCCAGTTGGTATAAGTTAATATTCATCGGTTTCTCAGTTAAGCCCCTACCTCCACCCCCATTCTTTCGCAAACCGTCAAACAATCACCGTTATTTTTTTTTTCTTCGCTGTTTTCTTGGGTGCGGTACTAGCCATGTCTGTAGTCTGTTCTCTCACGACATAGACTAATTCCCGTGCAAGTGTAACGAGCTACTGTGTGCAATAGCATCAGGGGGAACATTGCAGGGTTAACTCACCCATAAAGCAACACTATACAAGCTCCTGCAGTCGGATCGCTTAGACACTGTCAGATTTACAACTGTGTTTATGTAAAAGCACAGCTTCCCTTTTACAAGAAGCAACAGTCGAAATGCATTTACCTGTAACAGTGTATATAGATCTAACTGTTTTATTATTGGAACATTTTTTGTTATGAATATGTGGTACAACATTCATATGATACGGTCTTTGATCGCTAATCCTCTGAGAATGCCGTCTCCTATATATTAACGCATTCCTGTGGCATAGCAAAATGGTCGTAAGCCTTTCTTACATCTATATATACAACGTTAAATACCTACTTTCGATATATCCTTTCTAAACGCCACCAGAAAATTCATTTAATATTTAGCCCACACCTAAGTTGACTCCGTACAACCCCACCACCCCCCCCCCCCCCCGGTCTTTTCCATCCGCCATAAACAAGGAAACAAGCAAACAGAAAGAGCTGAAATCAAGTAACCAATTGTAAAGTCATTAAGATAAAGTCGACTTGACTATATGAAACCTGAAGATCTCAATTAAGCTAGAGTTTAGGCAACTAAATCATTTACTATAATGTTCGTTACAAAACACGATTCGTTGAAATCTAAAATCATCATGATCTCAATAACAAACAAAACTTTAAAAACAGAGTACAAATTATATTATGCATCACGACGGCCTTTATTTTGCAGAACCGTTTTTGTAGCTAGAGCAATTGACAAAAAGTTCAAAATATGTGTTGAAGTTGCAGGAAATTTACATTTATGCACTGTTTTGAAAATATCAGAATGACGTCACTATAACGTTAATTTTAAGAAAGATATGCTGATGCATATGGAACGATGATATTTATTTAAGTTTACAAACATCCGGCCTTCACTAATTGTCAGAGAAAATACTACAGGACAAGTTTACTCATATACAGTATCTAATTTATTTGGCTTTTTTCCCCCCTGCATTTTACATCACAATTTGTTACAATATGGAAGAGCATAGTTTTTAGTTTTGATTTACAACTATGGTTAAACGTACATTTCAGTGCAAATTACATGGAGGTTACACATGATCAAATAAATCATACAGCTGAAGTGCAACAGAATGGAAACAAAATTACGACCATTTGTGAAATGTTGTGTTAGAGTCAGGTCAATTCTAACTGTGTGTCATTTGATAGTGTTTTAAAACTCCATCTCTCCTTTTCAAAAGTTCAAGCACATTGCTTACATTGATAATAGTACACATATATAAGTATACAACCTATACTGTCCATCAGTTTAGTTGAGTTACACTGAGGTTGAAACATACTACTTACTGTAGTCTTCACCTCGTCTTACCTATACTGTTCATCAGCTTAGTGGAGGTGAACTGAGGTCTGTACCACTTTACTCACTACAACCGTTACCTCATCTTACCTACTGTCCATAAGCTGATAGTTGAGTTTGATTGAGGTTCGAATAATGTGATTTATTACTTAATACAACCTATAGTTTATCTTACATATTGCCTGTCGACTAAGGTGAGATTTGGCTGATCTCATCATGTAATACTGTCGATCATTTCAGATGAGTTAGGTTCTTTTTTGAATAATATTACTGGTAAACCTCATGTTGAAATCAGTTTAGATCAGTTTCTTATATAAACAAAGTGAAGGTTTTTTTTTTTCTGTTTGTTTCGTTTATTTTTGTTTGTTTGTTTTTCTTTCTCCTAGCCTTTGTTTTCGGATGAAATCAGATAATAATAGATCATAATAAAGTACAAATAAACAATACGGACCGGCTGTAAGACATCCGTGTCATGTAAGGGATTTTATAGAAACCGACGACAAAAAAAAAAAAAAAAAAGAAACAAATTGATACATGACATTGAAATATTGCAATTTGCTAGTGCAACTGCTTTTGACAAATTGATGTAAATTTGGAAAATTGGTAATTACTATCATAAAAATGATTGCTCCTTAACATTGCAGTCTTGTCTTTCCTTGTTGATGAAACTTGTGATAGGTTGGTTGGTAATAGTTTATCATGTGCTGTTTGATTTGCTACATTACGAAACTGAAAACTATATTTAATTTCCTGAAATTGGGCTACTTTATATGACGAATTATGTGGGATTTTTCTTTTCTATCGCGGTGAAAGAATAAAGTTTGTCCCCCTTTTGCAGGAGTGTACACTGTTTTGTGGAGTAAACATCTCGTATGTCAAGTGAAAGACCATATGCAGAATGATTGAAACATGATATTTTAATTGTCACTATACTTTGTGGCAATGTCTGGTTATGGATAAAGTATAGTATAAATACGTATAGTCAATTTGTGAGTATATGTGAGAGAAGCATAAGCCTAACGATTTTGTTTCATACTGTATCTGTTCTTCTCTTTTATAAATTATCACAAGAAAAGAAAAGGGAAAAGAAAAAGGGAAAAGTGGGTTTCCATCAACTTGTATTACAATGTATAATTTCGTGGTTAATGAGGGCAAGGCTTTAGACAAAAGCATAACATCTTTGGCAGGTAACACATGGTCCTCTTCTTCGTATTCCACTTGTGCAGTGTGAACATTGATGAAGGCTACAAACAGCAATGTAAAGGAAAACAAAAGGAAATTATAATTAAAAGAAAAATACAGATTTAAGATGAGTCGATTATAACCTGTTTTTTCCTTGTGGCAAACTCACTGCAGAAATGTTTGTGGTTAATAGTATCTAAGCTGTACTTTCTGTTACTGCATGGTGTCTGACGGTTATAGGTATAAGGATATAAAGTATGTACTGTACCATCCGTGTTATATTGATAGGCTACTTAGGAATATACCTGTCAAGGCGTGGTGCAAATTTAAACATGCAAATATTGTTTATTTAAAACATAACAAAACAGAAAGTGTGATACACAAACGATACCACGTAGAATCATAAAACGAAGAACCACATGTATTCATTGCATATAGCGAATGGGACGATGCAGGCCAGCCGAGTAAGCATGCGGGAAATTTGCTATTCGACCCCGTTGTCTCCGTCACCGAGTGTTAGTCATACTCATGCATGCACATTTAGGTGCTAACAAAAGAAGATTGCTTGTTCATGTATGTGGTAGGGTATACGTGGATGCGTGCTGGTTTAAAACCACTGCGTAATGTTTATGGTTATAAGAAACACACATAAATCAAACATATACCTTTCGAGTTATATGTGACAACAATAAACTAGATAAATTAATAAGTTTGAGAAAATGACTCACTGGACGCAGTTTAAAAAAGCGACATTTTTCCTCTCTTTTGGTTAGAAATCAACAAAAGAAAAGAAATTGAATTTAATGTAAATATGTCTACACTCTTAAAATAAATTAGTCAAAAACAAACTAAATTAGTTCTACGATGAGACAATATTTTGACTAACCTTTAGTCAAAATTATGTCTCATAGAACTAGAGAAGGCTAGTTTGACTACCATAATTTATTTTAACAGTTTAAACTATAACTTAGTTTGCAAATGTGACTAGGGCGAACCGAACATTACTTTTAATTTTCTCTTGATTTCTGTCCTTCTAGAGATTGCTTGAAGTTGCTAAGAGTTCATAATAACGATGTTTATAGTATATTTATCGAAATTTGCAATCAATCGAAAGAAATTCAAAACCTAATTGCAAAAGTACTATTAAGACTAGCTACATCTAAATAAATATCATAATGCTCGTATGAGGCTTTCTTTCCAAAGGGCTTTTACTCATTTATTTCACTAAATATCTGTATTCCTTGTCATCTTAGTACAAAACAAAGAAGAACTGATTAGGAGGAAAAGTTGTTGAAGCTGACAGAAAAAATCTCTTGATAGGAATACTTGCAAAACATTAACACTTTTATCACTGTCTCCTGTTTTTTTTTATCACTTTTGTGATATATGTTTTCCATTAAAACCATTTGGAAGCTTTTATTTAGTCAGAACGGAAGGAACACTCTTGCGAACTCACTTAATTACCAACGTTGACATGAATATTCATTTAAACAAAAAGTATAATATAGATCTATCCGAGTGAGAACTTTTCTTTTGGAGTGGAAAGTTTTCAACATTCCCCCTAACTGCCTAAGAAAATCCAATTTTCAGCTATCATTAGACAAACGGCGTGCATGTAAAGTCAGCTGGAAGAAAACTACAGAGAAAAAAATCACGTAGATCGATTTAATTCACTATTACTAATGTAAGCCGTGCAACCTTTAAGTACAATATGTGTATAGGCCTATCAGGGAATAGCGACTCCCTGCATACGCCTATGTTCCTGATACAGTTATAAGCAAAACTAAGTACATGATACGTGTAGAGTGTTACCAAACACAAGCGTCCATTTAATGTATACACAGGACGGTCTGTGTAAACAACAATTGCTATAAACATCTGATAAATTTGTTACATTTTCCTGTCGTCTGCCACTTATCCAAAATGGCGTGTATGTTGCCGGTCATTTAATTATTTCACTTTTTTTTTGAGAGGCGAGTTACGATTATTTTTTTTCTACGGTATGGTATGGCGGTATACTGTCATATGCTTACTTCTAAATTACGGGTTCTTAATTAATGTCTTAGATTTATCAATGACGTCCATTTAATTAAGTGATTCCTTATTGGTGGAAAAGCGGAACGTTGGGGGGTCCATATATACGAATCAGATGACAACATTACCTCCTTTCATGGTGCATGTCATGCCATAACGTGATTGATCTACCTGTGAATGTGTTGTTGCTCATGGAAATAGTGACAAGTAAATTCAAAATCGAAATGATAAAATAAATATTCAAGAAATTAAAAATTAGAATATTTTAAAGCTTAGGGAGATGAAATACAGTTCCATACAGTGTTGCCCATACACATACCCAAAGAAAGCACATAAACATATGCATAACAACATGCATATAAACAATGAAATATAGATACGACTATAGCCTAACAGGTGTCAAAACGTTTTACAAAGTCGTTGCAGTTTGTTTTTCTTGTCAAGAAATGTTTTTAACATCATCTTCTGGGATATCTTTGCCTATACACTGGGATAGTTTTCAAGAGCAGTAATGTATGGTAACGAAGGCTATCATAGTTAATCGTTACATGCAAAGAAAGGCTAGATAATAAATTATTGATCTTGACAGTGAGTAGCTGGGATTGAAGGAGGAGGGATGGACTTGTCGATTGATTGATTAATTTATTGATTGATTTATTGATTGATTGGAGGAGGAGGAGGAGGAGGAGGAGGAATAAACTTCTCAATAATATAACTGTTGAAAACTTGAGATGCCGGAGTCGCGACATAATTAATTTTGGCAGTTTAACAACACTCTGTTTGTCATAGAACAAGAAAAGCGACTGACAAGTAAATATATACCTACCAAGAAAAAAAATTGAAGAAAAGTCTTTATTGACGAAATGAATGAAAAGTGAAAGAGAAACATAAAACAAGAACGAAAATGTCTTGAAACGAAACTTCGTCTGTGTTGATATTTTCATTAACGTCAGAAGGTATAAATTTCTGTATCATCTGGAGTTTCATGTATTGAAGATCTATTCGTATCAAAGTATTCGTGTATAGATAGCAAGTTTTCCTTAAGTCTTAAGGTGGTGCAAACCAGAGGCGAATTTAAAAATAGAAGAAAAACACTCACTTTTACGACTTTTCATTTAACATAATAATAAGTGAAAAATGTTAGTATCAACTTAAAGTTCGTAAGTTACAATCATTTTTACATATTTTATGTTTTTTTTTCCTAATTTTTCAGACTTCTGAACATGTACATACGTGCTCAGGGGTTAAGGGGACGGGGGGGGGGGGGAAGTGAGTAGCAATTAGCTCTTCTCTGAGAGCTACCAGGTACCATTCGGTATTGGCTTTATCGTCAGATTATGGGTTCACAGTCCCGCCAGCGACGATAAGACACATATAATACAGAAGGCCGAATATTTTATCACATTAATTAAGATTACACATGTTAATGGAAGTTAAGATTTAACTACACGCTGAGTCCTGGTCTTGGACTGATGTTTTCTTTTCAATAGAATCTCATCAAGGTAACGTAGAACATTTTTTTTCTTTCTCTCTCTAACATGTTGCTGTTGTATCATTTACAGACCACCCGTTACCGTTCATGATCCAGACATGAATGTAAAGTTCTTTAGATTGTCTTCACAGACATGTTTTTCTTTTTTTTATTTTGTTAACAACCGCAAGTTCTTGTCTGCATAATTTGTTTTTAGTTCGGAGAGGAAAAAGAGGAAAAAAAATGTATTTCTGCTCTTCTGAAATCTGATATATTTTAACAATATTATCAGTCCAAGATGTCTAGCCGGAAACTAGCAGTGTTATATCCAAAGTTTCAATGTTTAAATTGATCAAGTGCGTGTTATAGATTCAAAATGTATGGGTATCAACTTAAAAACTGTTAACTTGAGTTCACCCTCCACTAGTTTTCATTCGGCAAGTTTGCATTCGTGCAGTCTATTTTGATGTTCAACACATTGGCAATGGTGTACTTCAGTCGGGGATCATGGGATTCCTTTGGCACAGACGATAATGTCAAATTAGCTCTAGTAAATTACGAAAACAATGATGGTCCCGAATGGCGGTTTCTATAGCCAGAACGAGCAGAGGTTCCCTATTCCGACTGAAATAATTTAAAAGTGATTGCTTTTTACCATCAGTGATCTGTTCCGAAGATGTTTGGCGGTTACAATGACGGGGAGGGGGTCAGAGAAATATTCCTCTGCGTACACATGCTAAAACTTACAGACATATTTCATCAATGAGCAAAATTATAATATGGTATGCAACTACTGGGTCAATTATCACTTTATCACGTAATCTCGTTTATTTAAGACGTCCGCTTTATATTTGATCGCCATTTGCAGTGAAATGAACATACAGTCCCATGATTGCAAAATAGGCCTTGTTTACCTTAGTATGCAGTTATTGGCCCACTTATAGCAGAAACCTGTATTTATTTAAAAACAGTTTTATCAGCGGAATCCCCCAGCTCAATGCAACTTGTAATGTGGCAACGTGTAAAAGTTTCATCGCTTATAACGAAATTATTGCTAATACATTCTATTTCTACGAAAAGTGTCATCCATACGAATGTAATGTAATGTAATTTTTACCTTTTTTTTTTGCAACGTTTAATCATATATAACAAGTCAAACGAATGGCAAGATCTAACTTCGTGAAAGAAGCAGTGACGGCATGAAAATACCTTTTCTAACAACCTGGGCCGGGGGACGGGCTTTTAAAATTAAAACTTTTGTTGGATCCTCCGGGCCAACCGATGGTGGTACTCAAGTTTAGATAGACATGCTCAGCAAGTTACCCCAATATTTCCCCCCCCCCCCCCCCGAAAGGAGAGCATTTCAGAAGATCTCTATGAAACTAATTAACCCCTTCAGAGAAGTTCTGTTCAGTCATTAACAGGCACGACTTAGGCATGTAATATGATCCAAAAATGTACAACAAGGATCAATTGTTGCTTTCTATTTGTTGATGTCTGTACTCGTTTAGTTTTTATAGGCTTACATCTTATGCATACACACAAACGAAAGCCTTGTTACTGCTGGGCGTAAGGAGCTTTGTTCATCTACAGTGCAACCACAAAGTAATTTGCTAAGTTGCCGTACATTTCATGACATTCTCTGTGTGACAAGGTTTGTGCACGGGGGTATTTTTTTCTGACCTAACTATGCACTTATCTATGTAGGACAGTGTTCTCCGATGCCTTCATGCATGCTGAGAATAGGTTCACGCTAATTAGTTTATAACCTATTTAAGAGTTTCATTGTGAAGCTTTACTGCTGTAAGCTCAAGACCTGTTCACTCTGGCATAGTTTCTGTGATTACAATATTTCCTATATGGCCTGTACTTGTTACATTCAAATCTCGCCAGTTTCGGCTTCTTCTGATACATGCTTGGACCCCACACTGATGTAAGGATATGTGACTACTTATCATTTTGATATTACTAACTCTGACTGATGCAGCTTAAAACGGCAGGAAGCTATGGCAGTGTAGTGCTTTGAATAATACTAAATCAGAACTTCCGATAGTTCTTACGCATTGCCTCGAATATTTCCTGAATTTTTCTATCAGAATTAAATATGAAACCGATTCAAATGTTTACATCGCCTTCTTCACTCATGCAGTAACAGTATATATTAGTGCACGGCTGTATTCGTAAAGTGATAGTGTAAGCTGATAACGACAGGGAAGTCGACTTTCAATATTTCCTTTATGCACTTTGCTGCACGCAGGCAGTGTGATGTTCACGTAAACATTTTACGTACAATATCACACTACATGTTGCATCCTTAGACGTCGCATATGGCGTAGGCTACACATGGCCAGGGTTGTGTAACGGTACATGCTGTTTAATGGAATGACATCCTAACACGCTAAGCATACGTAAAGCTTCAACTCCATACAGTAGACTAATCTCTGAAAATGAAGTGTCATAATGAGTAAAGAAGCTTCAGCTTGAATGACATGTACTCAAATCAGAACGTAGAATAGAGATCAAAATAACCCATTGCTATGTTTTTTTGACATGAGAGTTGTAAAGGGACTTTACCATTTTAGGCTACATGGTACCAACAGTAACGTCTTTGTTGGTATTCTAGCAACCGTATCGCCATTGTTTCGCAATTGGTCTGTATTTCTTGTCTTCATTGCTCTTGCTAGTATTCAAGAGTTAAAAGTTTACCCGAATGGTGACTAAGATTGTTTAACAGATACCGCGGTAATATGCACAATTGTGTTTAGTAACATAAGATGACACTACTAGGCCTACTGTTTGTATGAGTCCACATAGTCACGCGTTCGTTTAAACCTTCTTTTCTTTTCTTCTCGTTATGAAGTATAGTTGTGGGTTGATTTCTCTCGGTTTCTCTGGTCTTCTGTTGAAGAAGAACTTGTAAATAGAATACCAAGTTGGCATTGAAACTTTACAAAATGTTGTGTGCTTTGTAAGGGTGGACTACTTTCAAATAAGCAATTGTCTGTATGGCACATATTTGATTGAAATAAGTTTTCAACGTATTCAATGTTTGTTTAACATCTGCTAATCAAGATGGGCGAACTGCTAACCAATTCAAGCTTCTATAAGCAACTGTCAATTAATTGGTACACACTAATTCTTCCCTCGAGTATGTAGGTTGAGGACACCCTCGGTATATATTGAAAGAAGGAACATGGTCACGAAATGCCCACTACACTTAAATTTCTCGTTGTTCATTTTCATAAACGTACAATGCTCGCATTATATGTGTAGGCTAGATCCATGTACACGTATGAAAAACTTAACTTCACGAAAAAAGGAAAAACACAGACAAATCACTATATACCATCATAACGACAGACACGCTGTCTGTACCCTATTTTACACGATCGTGCAGAAAAGGGTATACGGAGGTAAAACAATATTTGCACTGTGGGCGCCAGACGTTTCTGAGTTCCTTCCCTACTTGGCTCACGGAAGAGTGTGGGAGGGCGCTGAGATTTTAATCCAAGGATGTATTCTTTCATTTAAAAGAAATATTGGTTTCTACGAACACCGGTAGGTTTATCTTGGATGCAAATCGTGTTGTTTTTGCGGCGTGTCCTTAATACCTTGGATCAGATAGAATTCAATGAAAACCCTCTAATGACAACTTAAATGCACACGCATGGTTAGTAAGCAAAACACTTTATTCAAGTATCATTTCTCTTTAGCAAAAAACGAAGCAATAAACGAAAATATATATATATATTTTTCTTAATCAAATTTTCACATATTTGTAGACTTGAAATTTGTTTATAAATCACCAACCCATTCAATACTATCAGTGTTTTGTTTTCTGAGTATTTTTCAACACACCGCTGAAATTTCTTGCTCCCCCCCCCCCCTTCTCCATTTTGCAGACCGATTAATGTGCATTCGGTTTAGATCAAATTGCAGAATTATCAAACGGACTTTCGATGAGAAAAGCGTGCAGAAACATATTACTAGTCATAGCATGCATGAATTATTCACTTGCATAAGTGCATCGCTTTTCCTCTGCAACGTTCAGTCTATGACATGTCCAACATTAAACTATCATTTTTTTTTTCTCATAATGTCATACAAATTTTTCTTACAATTCCGAAGGGGAAGAAACTAAATACCGATCTACGTCAAGTTTGGTAACATATGTTAAAAGATTGTCGCGACCTTTGTGGTGCGCCACGAATGTCACCTGTGACTTGAAACATTTCGGAACGCCCCTGTGACAACCCCGTCATCCCTAGTGGATGATTCACGCATGATCATCCTCTTTTTATAATTCTCCTTAAATCTGGGACAACCCTCGATAATGTTCGAGCATTAAAGAGACATGGATTTCATTCTATAATAATCAGCCTTTCGATCAACAAATCGGAGGAGATTCTAGCTCACTTTGGAGTGAGACATTTTAATCGGCATTATAATAGGTCTCGATTAGCTCGTTCAACTTTTGAATCTTGTTCAAATAGCTCAATGCTCTGCGAATTACGATTTTGTTCGTGGAACTAATACACATGTATTCCGTACGCCAACGTTCGATGCCGTAACGTAGAGGCTTTAACTCATCCCACCCCTAAAATTCACTTGTCAAGTGTATACTTCCTGAATTGATTTTCGAAGACTCATAAAATCCGGGATCAAAATCTCACGTGGAAATCGTTCATTACCGAATTATGGCTTATCGGAAATTTTCACATGTCGAACGGCAGTTGTAGCAATCAAAACAAGTCATTGGCCAAACTGTATAGTACCACAATACAAGAAAAAGTTAAAAATTCTCCATTCAGTGAGAACGAAAGACTTCGCCCGATCGAAATAAATTTCTGTGGTTAATTAAGCGAATCACATCGTCAGGAAATTGACAAAGACAATAATTGAACAGCAACTTTACTGATAAGAGAAACGAAGTATGTAGTATCGGTTTATTTTGCAAGTTGGAAATTGAAGGGTTGCTTGTAAACTTGAAAAAAAAACACGTCAGTTGGCAGGTTGGGAATTCAATGGAAATTGTTCAAGATAAATTCAAAAAGTCATGATATAACATTTTGATCCTCAGTTCATTTTTGAGAGTAGAACATTTAAGGTTATACCAGTACATGTTTGTTTTACTTTTACATAGCCTAGGATGTAAATTATAAAAGGTTCAAAATTAGCGTGGGGACAAAGGTTTAATTTATATCATTAAGAAAAAGGAAGAATGAACTATAAGAACATTTTACACAAATAACATAGACAAATAACATCAACCGGTGGCGTTGATGCCTTGTGATATATATATATATATATATATATATATATATATATATATATATATATATATATATATATATATATATATAGTGGTACCTCAACTATAGTTGCCTCGGAATACCGATCTTTCTTCCTTACACTGCTGTAATCATGTATTATTAAATAGGGCCACCACAATTGGTTAGAACTTTCCTCTTATCCTCCCCCCTCTTTTTTATTAGTCCTTAGGTCATTTCTGTCCTGGACACGTACTTGATCCACTTTTCTCTGATGTTAAAGGAAAACGCATGTAGTAATTGATAAGTGGTTGACAGTTTTCTCATGTTAGAAACAGGCTTGTGCACGTAAAGGCTTTAACAGTCTTTCTACCAGGTGAAATCACCAATATGAAACATGTGATCGGTTCTGCACTTTTTTGCTCATCATATTTTTTATCACCTCGACATGGGCAAATACAGTCATCGATATCAAAATTTATTATTGGGTTCCCGCGAGGATTGCATTTATGAACATACCAGTTTGGGCGGTTTGTTTCGTCCCGATAAACGATGCCCGATGTGAGTGAAGTTAGCAGGTTAGTTCAAAACAGTAATAGATGGAGGTTAATTCTTCACAAAGTACACATGAAGAGATTACTGAGAAGCAACGTTAAAAAAGTTATGGATAAAGTAGAAATAAGTCTTATAGCATTTTCGATGAAACTATTGTTTTAAAATTGTAAAAAAAGAAAAAAAAACAACAATCAACGTAAAACCAAGAAAGCAAATTATAGATAATGAGGAAAATTGAAGCAGTATCAAATTGCAGTAAGAATTGGAACATAGAAAAGTGTCAATTTTGCAACATTAGATTAAATAGACAGGAAGAGCAATTGAACCATAGTATACGTTGAATAATTAGTTCCCCGACCGCAAGAAATCAATTTGCTTATTTCACCCCCCCCCCCCACCCCCATGAGTAGTCTGTTACGAAATGCCTGCCATTTTTATATATGTGGTATGACACGGTGGTCATATAATGATGGGTCCAATCACAATGGACCTAAATTTGAAAGACGCCCATCCTCGTCACAGGATATATATATCCTTGATATAACCTTGAACGTTTTTTACTTCTGAAGGGAAAAAATGTGACTGTGGTATTCTCGATGGGCCCACAAGCATCAGATCCGGACATTGGCCCACGTGCACCATCAGATTAGCGCTTTTAAACGTGTCATCGAAAATTGTAGAAAATGGCTGACTGTGGATTTTTTACATTTCGATGACTATTCTCTGCTGGTTGTTTACACCTTTCAGGGGGGCAGGACTTTCCTTTAAAGGTCAGGGCCCCTTCGGCAACAGCTGTATGGGAACCGCGTACTTCTTGGCGCTAACATGTCTGCCCAGCTCGCTTCCGTTAGGCATTGTTTTCTTATAATCTTCCAAAAGGATATCCGTTCTCGGGTCCAATTCTCTGTGTCAGGGGGCTGGTCGTTCAGATAAACCTATACAGGAAACATTAGCAGAGACAAAGAGGAAACGCTCCTTGGTAGAGTAATCAGTAAAACTTATGCAAGTGGACACGGAAGCGACTAAGCGCTGTGAAACAAATAAAGCGAAGCTCCTGCTAGGGAGGAAATTGTTTTCGCAGAAATGATCTCAATAGACTCCAATAGGACTCCTAACGAGTTTGAACTGGGAAACAATAAAGTGCTTATGACCCCCAATAAAGCCGCTCAGGGGGGCTCAAAATGAGTGATTCTCGGCGGGTTTTGGTATTAATAATACCAATAGATCAACATTTCTTTACGATTGTTGCACCTAATTCATTCAATATTCTAGAAATAACAACAACTGATTGATCGAATTTCTAGTGGTCACTTGAAAAGTCTTAATGAGCCTGTAATGATGTTGTAGAGGATACGTAATCCAGGTATCATATAAATAATATAATATCCCCTTATAGGTCAATCGTAGGGTGTAATTCGGGCAAAATTTAAACCTATTGAAAGACAAAAAAGCAAGATACGATTGAATGACTTGTCATGCATTTGCGATCAATTAGGAAGCCCTATATGTCGTGAATGAATAATATTTTAAAATACATAACTTGAATAAATTTGACCAGAGTCAAAGAGGTACGAAAGTATTATATATTTACTATTAGAACATATATCACGGTAAATACCTATAGAAAACTTCCTTAACATTACCGGATAATTTGAAACGCCGCTTTTATAAGATTTTTTAAGTAAGATAAGACGGGAAACTTCTTCAAATTTGCCTACAGTGGAATCATTGCCAAGTCACTTGATTGTCACGTGATGGTAGAGTCGTTTCCTTCAAAGTCAGCATTGTCTATCAGAAAAGTCAGACACTGGCTATGCATGTCATTCTCAATTGAACTGATGACACTGGAATCGTGTCAAGAGAGAAATCACACATAAACACACAAAACTGCCACCCAAACATATAAGATTATTAGTAACTTACAAGTTCATTTAGTTACCTGGTTACCCTAACATTGTCCGTATCATTTCCAAGGTTATCCACCAGTTTTTATAAGTGTTTTTTCTCCTCTTCTTTTTATTTCAGAGCAGTGAGTGACTGCTCTGAAGTAACTGTATTCAAGGACTACTTAAATTGTTAGATAGGTTGCCTTATATCAAACGTTTTATACATAATTTTATGTCCAGTGAAGATCCGAGCCCCCTCGTGCAATCGACAGCCCCTATAAGTTACAATCATCTTCCACATCAAGAATGGTCTTTTAAACTTTAAAAGATGAACTTTATTTTTCATAGCGTAGTCAGTCGCAATAGAGGTCTTGCAGATGGTCATTTTATTTACCTCTAAAATTTTCTTCCGAATGGCACACAGCCATACATTTCGATACACACATTGGACCACAATGCTCTGAATGAAGTTCACAAAGTTCTGTGTCTCCTCCACTAGGATGGATGTTTTTGGTCAAGCTTGTTGTTCTTCGATCAGCACTTTCATAAATATCATCACGTGGTCAGAGAAAAAAAAAACAGGTACATTAATGAGTTGAATATGAAACTATTAAAAAGCAAAGCAAAACGAGCGAAAACGAGGAAAAAAGCCGAACGAATGCTAAGTAACAACAGTCTACTACATGTTTCGTATAGCCAAACCTTTCAGATATCTTAAACTGTCACATGGCCAGACTGCGCACCACGTGACTGAGTATGACCAATGTGCAGAAAATGATAATCTCTTTTATGGCTTTTTATTCCGTTTGGATTTATTTAAAGACCCGTAACAACCGAGGCCTAAATCCTACACACCACATCCTTGACCAATTTGAAAGATTGTAAACTAGTTAATAGAAGCCATAAAAAATGTATGCGTCTTGTCATATTGTCCAGCCGACCTCTATTACAGAACCCCTCAAGTATAATGGGGTATCCTAAAGTCATATGCATAATCTTGATGTTACCTGTTACCTTCATATTTTGCTTTTCGTTTCCTTAAAACTCTTTTTTTTTATGCTACTTTAGGTCACTGCTATTCCTTTTAAAGGCGCACTATCAGTTCATAAGTGAGGCGTCTTTTGTTAGGTTTAAAAAAAAATTGGATTCCTATCAATGTGGGCAAGTTATAAAGAAAGATATAAATTTGCTGAAACCCACCCCTCAATCTACATATGGCATATCAGAACATTAGAACTGAGTGAAAATGATGTCAGTTGTGTAAATTTATAAGGAGTTGTTTTTTTTTTTACCAAAAGCAGTAAGTTGGGGTCGGGGAAGCATTAGAAACTTACACAATTTACGCATATTGAACCCAAGACGAGCACACAGGTGTCAGGAAAACAACCGTCTCACGGTGGCCACAATAGTCGGCACCTCAGTCAAATTACATTAGAAAGGTTGTCAGGTGATGGTGTAGGTCACGTGGTATTGAGTTTAATATTCATATACGCAAGGGACTTGATGCCCCTCCGAAGTAGAAACGAGAGCAAAATTTTCAGATTTAGAGAAAGATAAAACAATGCTTGTAACATTGCTTGAATTTATCTCTCCACTGTCGTCTTTTATGTGTTCGACTTGCCAATGTGAATACACCTCTGAATATGAATGACCTTTGTTTTCTGTCGGATATGCAAATTGCATTTTTTTTTTTTACTTTCTGGCGAAATGAAATTCCAATCAGATGTAAAATACAAAGAAGGATCAGAAAATCAAAAAGTGACGTGATGGAAGAAACAGATGTAAAATAAAAAAGACTGATGTAAAATGAAATAGATGGATAGAGCGATAGAGATAAACTACAAAGAAATTAAAGGTGTCTTTGAAGGAAAGAATACACATTATGCTGATACGACATTGACAGTGGGAATCTACAGAATCTAGTATATTGCCGGACGTCATAAATACATAACCTCTCAGTTAAAAAGTATTCATGTAGGATGTTTTTTTCACTCAAATGAGAGGTTCTTGTCAAAACACAGTCAGTCAGTCAGTCAGTCAGTCAGTCAGTTAATATGTCATTTAGTTCGCCAGTCAGTCAGTCAGTCAGTCAGTTAGTTAGTTGGTCGGTTAGTTAGTTACCTAAAAGAAAACAAATCTGAGGTTGGAGACCAAATCTGTATGTCATGATGAACCCCTATATTTTTACTAAATTACCCTCATTTATTACGAACATAAGGTCGAATAGGTTAAATTAGGTTAAGCTCATTGGTAAATGATATTTGTATTGAATTTGCAAAGACCTGCGACCGGCGTACATAATGCATGTTTTTACGGCTGAGACAACAACAACATACCTATGATGGACGCACGCACACACGCACACACACAGATGCAGACACACATCACAAACAGCAATCAGGAACTTAAAAAAAGATGGAAGTGTATATATGTGTGTGCGTATATAAGAACATCAGTAATGCTAGCTGATAGACTAACGTGTAGAATTTCAATACGATAAGAAAACACAGGAAACGGCTGGTGCGGAGAATAGGAAATGATAGCGGGTAGGTCGCGCGGCTTTCGCTCTGCGGTGATTTAACGTTAGTATTTAGACTGTCAAAACATGATAGGATACAGATAGCGTCTAAATCAGGAAATTTTGAAAACAGGAATGGCTTTCGACTTCCTTTTGTGTAAAGCTTGTACTTTTCTAAGCGAGAAATGACCTGTAAAGTATCGAAGCTAAAGTAGAAATTATTTCATTTCCTTATTTTCTAGTGGGGTGACTTAAAAAAAATGTCCTCCAAAGATTTAAGAAAGTATAAATCAAAATACGTTAACAGTTGTAATTATATCATTGTCATATAAGTCGATAACTATTCGAACAACAAAACGACGGGTTGATGGCAGGTCATAATGAGGTGAAGATTAACAGAGGGAGAAAGAGAGATGAAACATAAATGGAATGCTTGTGAAGTACTGTAGTAGCTCAAGAAGTTATGGTTAAGTAAACAATACAAAAAAAAGCAAACACACAAACAAGAGTAATGCCCTTGTGTTGAAGTGAAACTTAGACTGTGAGGTGAAACTCTTGTATTATGTTCACACTGTTTACCTCTTTGTAGAACTGGAAAGTTTCTTTACCTGAACAATGAGGCTATACATTATCGTAACCACGTTCATAGGTCTATCGACGTTACGGTAACTTAAAAATGTAAAAGACCGTACAACTGATTATCCTAATTATGCTTGTAAATCAGCTTAAACATTCATGATTATTTCCTACCATTTAGATAATACCTCATACGATAAGATCAAAAGGGGATTATATCTTGGCGTTGTGACATGACTTTGACCGATGGTCATCTCTTCAAATTTATCAGATATTTTCATGGTGTGAACATAAAACCATGGTCCCGGGAACGCTGGCAAGTTCACCACTCGAGCGCAGATACTTGATTTGAAATACTGAGTGCACTCGACATGAGAAACGTATAAGTGCGAGTACACATAAGATCCTAGAAACGAGTTACCTGAGGACACACGGCTGGGTCAAGGTACCTGGTGTTTACTTTTTTGAGTACACCATGGTATGAGCACGAAACATAACGAGGACCAGGGCAGCGAGATGTACTCAATTGTCCGAGTACCTCGTGTACGCTTATGGATGCATTTTTTTTTTTCTGTGACTTGCAGTCAAAAGTGTTTAGCCTTTATTTCCTTCTTTTCAGAATGCTAAAAGACCTTGGCAGGTCAAAAGTCGATTTTAATTGTTCATGTAGAAGAAAGATAAATTTAGCTGAGTGTAAAGTGTGCGGAAACTATCATTATTCCTGAAGCATTTAGGTTAACATCCCACACGGCGTTCAGGGACCACATTCTCTCCGACCTACCAACTGCACTTATCACGGGTCAAATTACTTTCGTGGAGAGGAAAACCTATAAAACGAAAACAGAGTTACATTACCATATACTTCTGAGACTAATAACGTGTACTTTCTGAAATATCTAATGACCTTTACGAACATAGGATACATCAAATGTTTTCACTTCATAGTATGATATATCGACAAGAAGCTTATCCTAGTTATCCTTTAAGAGATGAATTTAACAAATGGTTATGTGAGAAATACCGTATCAGTCAATACAATCAACTGTGAATTACTATCGGTCTTGCTCTAATTGTGGAGGCAGGACGGGGAGGTTTGGGAGGGGTTCATTTCTAACCTAGTCAAAATGGATAGGACAGTCTGTCACTTTGTGATAGGTTCATGAATGAATTTAGAATAATTACGAATTTAGAGACAACTTACGGATCGTTGTCTTCTGCCTGACCAGCGTTACAACGAATGTCCATTAATGGTTACGGAGGTCAAAATAGCAAAGATGGTATTCTCTCCAGAGAACCTATATGCTCCAGAGTCTACCAATTTTAGACTACAGAGTCTACCAATTTTAAAAATTGTCCCTTAGACCAGAAGTGTAGCTGCTTACAACGTTCTTTGATCGTTGTTGATATACTTTTATATATATTGAACTGTGCATCCAAATGACAATGCATATAATTAGCAATAACTAGTCAAGTTTCACTTCCAGTAGTTCTAAAAACTGTCAAAACTTTGCTACATTTCACCACCATCATTTGTACGGGCTGTGTGCATATGGATGTTGTGTTAAGGTCACAGTGACTGGTCACAAATTTTCAAAAAACCAAACTGAATTGCTGATTACTCACTCATTGATGTTATTTTGCGTGTGACACGAGGATTGAGGATCCCCTAAGTTTGATTATTTCGTCCTTAGTGTGTGAATTAAACTTGACTGGTTTAGGAAAATTTAGGTAAATTTCACGAAACAACTCAATGTGAATCTTTAACTTGATATTATGAAGTAACAGTATACTCATCAACTAAAGTTAATGATTGCTCCATTTTCAACCAATGGACAAAATTACAGCTATGTATAGCTATAGATTTCATTTCTGTTCATCTTCATTTATTTCTCTATCAATTAATATGTAGCCCACAAAAAGTTATCAATACCACATGATCAATGAGTGCAACAAATAATAATGATTTTGATTAATTTAAAACAGAAAAGGAGAGAGAAGAAAGTTGCATACTTGACACAGCCAGCCTGTGAACAAGGACAAAACTGCACTCCTGTAAGATGTTTACACAAAAGATGCCCAAGTACCAAGGAAGCAGTGCAGATTAACCTGTAGTGCCTGCGGTCATTGTAAGACCTCGAAAACGCGATTATGTAATCATCAACCCGTCTTAATTATAGGATGTTATAATTGGAGCCATTTGAAACGTATCTCCCTATGCTTTTAGATGATGTGACATGCGCAGCTCTAGACCGCATTGTCGCCGTCTTGCCTTTTTGTTTGTACAGTGCCTTTTTTTAATTAGTTTCAGCTCTGTAATGTGATTCATTTGATGAAAAGAAAACTCGTCTGGATTGCTGATTTACTTGATAACAAACCATCAATTGGCGATTAGAAATTAAACATAAAAACATCTCGAGCAATAATTAAATCCATGTGTAATAATAATGGCCAAAATAATTAGTAACCTGTATTTGTTAATCCATTGATCGTGGCACAGTGATTGGCTCGTTTTCCTATGGACTACAGGCACATTACGGTGACGTATAGATGAGACACGGTGCTTATGGGGCGCCTCCTATATGTTAACCTGTCGAATATTCGTTACAGCCCCCTTGAGCGTGTAGTTCTGCATCAAGTGTATCGTATCCCCTATTCCCCTGACATTACAGTTGCTTTGCGTATACAGTGCAGCATATGCGCAGTGCATTTGCGTGGGAGTGTGGCTACACAAACATACGACACAATACGCGTTTTATTTCTGCTCAAAAGGTGATTCTTAGACATTTAATTGATTTAATCAATTCTTAATTTCGTTACGATTGGCTGCTGCAAATTCTTGTTTCATTAACTCGTGTCCGTAAATATAAAGTTAGTAATATAAAGATACTTTCGCTATTTTTGCTTTTTAGGGGACAACAATTGATGCCACAAAATGTTTCAATTTTCCTCTCTTTCCACCATCTCTCTTTTTTTCTTCGTTTAATTGGTTCCCGACTACCACTCAATTACATTTCAATCGGACGTGTATCATTTTTAAGAAACCAACTTTTTAATAAACGTTAATAGTCGCCATTTTTTAATATAAAAACCAAATGTTGGACGATGACAAGCAATTTATTTTTCTATTTGTTCGATTAAATAGCTTTATTTTGATGGCAATGATCACCCAAAAGTCGTGAGCCTCTCGTATTTTGCTCTTTCCCACGGTATGGAGAGGAAACATCACGTGACCTTAAAACTGACTAGGCCATCCTTCGCCTGGTCGAATCTTGACCAGACATATGTTTTCGTCATTTTCGGATCTATTCGTCGACTGTTATAATGGATGCTTAACCCGATTAGATGCAGGTGTGTGGCGGACAGGTGCTCCGAGGAACGCCGTTTATGTCTTTTCTCCGGACGAGGCGCTTTCCTCTTTATCGAGTCAATGGGTGCTAATTGTTTTACAAGACTTGCAAAGAATTGATCCCTATCCACCTTATCCCTCCCCTTCCCTTCCGAATACCTTAACCTTTTAAACTAACCGTTCGCGGTTCTCACATGAAACCGCTCTTGTTTTTCAGCCATTTTGTGTTTTGAACGACCCAGTTATATCTAAGTCCACATAATGATACATAGACTAAACTAAGAGGCCCGTACATCAGACACTTCCGATTATTGGGTAGTATAATGTTATGTCTCAAAATACGTTATCGTTCGAAAAAGCATGAATAGGATGACGATGCGTATGTATACGCTCCCTGGACACGAGGATACACTCTATTGTCGGTGTTTCCTTCAAGTTAGGCCCTGGTTATTGACGTCACACAAGTTGAGTACAAAGGAATCTTAGTGACAACAGTAAAAACAGAATAACATCGTTAACAATGTAGAGTAACGTCTGCTTGTTCACAAATTGTTTGGCTTTACTTAACCTCAAAAGTATGAAAAATAAGTATAGGTGTGAAGAATTACATACTTGGCTTGCATCATTCGCTTGTACTGGGTAACTGGTAGACGCTACGTGATCAACAACGGCAACCCCCCCCCCCCCTCCCCTTATAATAAGAGAAACGCTTAAGACATACAAAAGTATCGAAAACAAATTGAAGAAACAGTGTCCAAAATGTACACCTGCATTACTTGGCATCACTATGCCCTTAGTACTTAAGTAGTTTTTTTTTTTCTTTTCTGTCTGTATCATACCTATCTTAGACGAATATCAATTATGAACTTAAAGGATTTTGTATAGTTTCAAATAGTTAGATTCTTTTTTCTTTTTACTTTTTTTTTGTTGTTGTTGTAATTGCCCAAGTCTCAGTTCCCCTTTTAAATTGTCATCTTGCGATCATATCATGTAATCTTTAATATGACGAAACAATAACAACGGGAGGAAGGCTAGGCATTATATTTCAGTTGGAGTTTCTAATCTTGTCCTCAAAACATTTCTCATATATGCATCTTCGAACTAGCAAAATAGAGTGATACACAATTTCCAGATTCAAGTGTAAGTATCAAACTGTATATATATATATATATATATATATATATATATATATATATATATATATATATATATATATATATATATATATATATATATATATATATATATATATATATATATATATATATATATATATATATATATATATATATATATATATATATATATATAAGCAGTGAAATTCACTCCAAAAAGAGCGATATTTCACACACTTGGAATGGAGTATCCCTCTTTCTTGGCGTTAATTTTCCCTCCACTCCTGGTGAAATTCACTCTTACTCCTAGTGGTTCCTCAGCACACTCTTTTTTATGTGAATTTCACCCTTTTATTTTTACGATGATATACCGTTTTCTTCATTATGGCTTTGTTGGTCTGTTTGTTGTTTCCGACGTCTTTGTAATGAACAGTTTACTCTGAAAACAATGTAATGCGCATGAGCATGATGATATCAAAGGGAAGGGGGACCATTCCTCCACGGTATAATGCTTCTCAATGTCATGGACAAATCGTTAACTAAAAAAAAATGGCAATCTTCTAACGAAAATGACCACTGAAAAAAAAAACATTCTGATTTAAATGTGACGTGTGACTTCGTTTTTCTGCTTATTTTGTTTCATTATTGCCAATTCACGAAAGTTGAAATATCACCTGCAGTACGGTAGTCTGTATGACAATGTTTTTTTTTTGTTTCCTTGATCGATGCTCAGTTTACCCTTGTCAACAGAAACAATACCATAACAAAAAAAAAAAACAATCATGACAATAAAGCATACATAGTCAAAGAGAGTACAAAGGCAACTGGTATAGTGACCGTACATGATCCTGATACAACATTTGTCCATCTCCTTAGGGGGAAGAGTCACCATCATGTTAAATCAATCAAATTTTTTAAAATATTTACATACATACCCTTCAGACGTCCGACTACCACAGTATACAGTCGATCGCTCTTGTGATTAAATATTTAAAAGAGATATTTAACTGTATAATTTATGTTGAAAGAAGCATCCAATAAGTTAACTGTGCGTATACAACCGTCATCCCACCCCCACTCGAGACTTGTTTCAAGTTTGTCTCGATAGACTTCTAAACCTTATAATGAAAACTGTAATTAATCCTATTTTGCACGGAAGACCTTTATGCCCTATACACGTTCGAAACAAACCACAATCAACAATCTTGGATTTACTTTTACTTCACATATTTTTTTTTTTACTTCACGTAACTCTTCACAGAGCAAAACCACTCTCTGGGGAGATACATTTACAAGTCACGGAAAAGACGGTCAATCGAGATTCTCGTTCCATGCACGATATGCATTATACTTTTCTATTCGTTTGTTATTAAATGTTAAATTGCCCATCACTTTGTCAAACCGTTCGATTATTAAAATAACAATGAGAAAAAAAATGAAGGTACAAAAAGAAAAGACAGCTCACATCATCTGTGTGGACTGGCAAATCGGGATTTAATCTTAACAAGTTACAAAAAAAATATGTTTGAGTTTTTTTAAAGTCATTGCCTTGTGAACAATGACTACATGCGTCGTGGAAAACACATACATATACACAACGTCAGGACATTGCACGGAACCTGTTGCGCAACTACACAATAGTTAAATACGTCAGGAATGTTTTTACTTACATACATGACGTTAAAACTTCTCGAACCTATATTTTTAATCCGATTTGAGGTTAGAGTGTATTTTCTTTACCACTAGGTTCCCCTGTCACTTTGCTAAACCATGGTGTGTCTATCTGTATACATGAATATACATCTAATATGATTTTTTTTTTTCTTGTGCTCTTTTTACATTGTCGTTTAGTGTAAAATCTCATCCCAAAAATTGTTCAAACGACATTTTTTCATTGAAAGTCCAAACATCTTTAATTGGACGTTTTTCACAACCTCGCAGACACGATGACTTTTTTGAGGGTCCAATGAAAGGCTAATGCAGACACCTTTGAACAAATATTAACCACTTCGGTTATGGTAACCGTCTGCCGTATTCAGTGGAATGCGACACAGGGACTATCTACCGAACACTTGAATGACCATGCACGTGAAAGGGAAAAGAAAACACTTCAGTAATTGGTGAAATAAAAACATTTTCATTCAGAAAAGGAAAGTAAATATATAACGTTTGGCATAGATATGCTCGCAGTCACTAACTCTGAAACAAACATAGACTCAACCCATTTTGCATAATTCAGACTAAAGGAATTTTATTTCCGTTTTAACAAGGTTTTCCTTTTTCTTATTGTTAGAGTTTTTCCTCAGTACGGTATCTAAATCTTTGACTTATAAATATTTGTGGTATATTATTTTTGTTTGAGTTAATTTACATTGGGATTTAAGTGACGAGACTACGCTAATGGGTGAAACTTTCGGATGATTTTTTTTTTTCGGGTATGCATGTATATGTATGTGTGTGGGTATGTATAAATGTATGTGTATGTGCACGTGTGGTTTACCTTTGTACATAATTTTGACCAGCAGGCCTATAAAGGATTATTAACTGACTTTAGTAAACCAACAAAAGGTTACTCTCCCATCTATACTTTTAACAATGATATCATCCAACTGGGAAGCATCAATTCCTACTGTAACCAATGCTTGGCCCAATGTTGTTTAATGGGCTTAAAGTAAAAGCCTTTCGTGAAACAGAAATACAGTGGATGTGATTGAATTGAATATAAAAATCAACTGGGGTTACATTTAAAGACGAAAACGAGATTTCCATCAAACACTAACTCCCCCCCCCCCCAAAAAAAAAAAAAAGAAGAAGAAAATATTTATGCATAAATCGAAATAAAAACATTCCTTTAATGCAAAGAGTTTTGATACAGTTGGAGACAAACCAAACCAAAACCCCGGTGAAGAAAATATTTTAAACCGATTTAATTCCAATTCTCCCATGGAATTTGTGGTCATACAAATATTCCGTATGACTTTGCTATGGTTAAAGAAGTGACACCATGGGGTGCGGTGTCGCCAAGACCTTGATTTTGAACGCTTGAAATCACACCTAACACAATGGCGACGACGTGTGTTAACTTGTCCTGCCATTGTGTCGAAGCTAGAGTACACAATCGTCAGTCAGTTTGTCACTCTCCACGTTACCGGATGTTATGAGAAGTATATATTTTTGACGAATATTTTCAAGCGTCAGAATTCTCGCTTTTCTGGTTGTAAACACGCGCATGACGAGCATATTATTTTTCCTTGACGGTAATCGAAAATTCGAATTAAAAGAAAAAAACAAACGATATAAGGAATTTTTCTCGATAAACTTTAATGACAAAGGTAAAAGATTATTTAAAGAAAGAGCAATTGTGGCGTGTTATTTGCTAAAACACGGTTTAGCAAATTCTACGAGAGAATAATGATCATTGTTCTACTTTTTTATTTACTTATTTAATATTTGGACGTCTCATCTCACATTAGGACTTATCGTACATATGAAAAAAAAAATGTGTTGACATAGCCCACTTACTCAATTTTCACATTAGCTCTATGCTGACACTATTCACGCTTTTGAAAATGAAAAAGGAAGTAAAAAAAAATCTTGATATCTTTTAAAGCGTTTGCATTTCATGTCCTATGCAAGGGTTCAGAAAGTCGAAGTTAAATGTTTTGTTACAGGTTAATGGCGACGGGATAGGACATGCACTACGGTAGTGTATTTATACTGTTAATTTATTGCATCAAGTGTCAAAACTTCATTATCATTTGTACCAAACATTTGTTTTATGTTTTTGCCCAACAATACGTTATGGCCAGCAATTGTCACGAAACTGGACGTACAGTCTGTACCAGGTTACGTGGAGTAAACAATGATTTATTCTTCCTGTTAAATGCATGGACTCCTTTATTAACCAACAATCACTCACCTGTATAGATTTCTATTGTGCACCATCAGCTTCCAAAAGTAAAAACAAGGTAAGAAACAGGAGTTACCGTCTGAAATGTCGATTGCTGTTCCACATTTGTTTCATTCATAATTTTTGTATTTGTTTTTTCTCTTTGGGCAATTTTAAGATTTAAGTCTTTTAACAATTTTAAAGAACCGAAAGTGAGATGAAAGGAGGACAATTTATTTCAGATAAAAGAAAAGAAAGTTTTCATAAAAGAAAGTTTTCATGTATGAAATAGAAACGTTTTTCAGGTAGGTAAAGTTTCGACATGGGATTTAACATAATCTTGAAAAAGAACCTGAAATCACGTCACTAGTTGTCTGAATTATTAACAGAATTTAACAATTTAATAGAGCATTAACACCGCCCTCATCAATTATATTACATTATCCCATACAATATTACCTCGAAAATGATATTTTTGTGTACATGATACAATGAATAATAAAAAGTGACAAGGTATAAGATCCGTCGTAAGCTTGGATCAAGTAAATTTTAATTATTACTTTTTTCATATTATTATTTTGGTTTGGTTTGATGGTTTCTAATTATGATGACCACACTCATCCCCCCCCCCCCTCCGGCCACAACGACATTATACTTCATAGTTTGGCTGTCGATACGAATTTAAGCACAAAATAAAAAAGAAAAAAAGAAAACTGATACCACTCTCTCTCGCGAGAGGGAGAATGGTACCAGAGAGACAGAAATAAAAAAGAAAAGAAAGTTCAACAAAGCATTTCATTTCACCCATTTGTTTTTATGTTCTCTCAAATCATGCAATTAACATTTACAACATTCAAAGTGTAAATTGATGAGAGAACATGATGTTAATGAGGTACAACATGAAAATGACCCTTTCGAACCCTCTCGAAATTGCCCAACTCCCAAGGAGATTGTTCACATGTATGTCTAAATAATGTAGTAAGTAAAGATCGGTACAACAGTGATATGATATATACAGAACAATGATGATACAGGGTGTGAATGCACATAAATATATTAGCTACTATTTCAGCATGCAGTCATCGATGAAACTGTTACCGTTAACTCGAAGTATTATATGCCTCCGTCCGTCCCCAAACGTTTGGTAAACCCTTGCCTCCGTCATATTAACGGCGATATATCGCAATAGCTGTTGTCTTGTCTCCCACCTTCTTGAAATACTGGCTGTCACCTCCTCGGTGTTTTACTCCCCCTGGAAAGGCCACACTGGCTGTTATACCTCCTGGGGGTTACACTCTCCCTGAAAATTTGCTAGGCCGAGATACCGAGACTGGACGGATAAACGAAACCGGATAGATAACCGAGGCTGGGCAGATACGATGATGGTTACATTAATAGATTTAACGGAGCCCAAATTGTGTGTGTACCCGTATAGTGTCAAGTGTGAGTTAGTGAGTAAAGAGGGATAATAATTGGCCGAAAAGCCTCGACAAAGAATATACCCAAACCCCACCCAGCGCAAAAAAAAACGATTTCCATTTAAAAAAAAGTAATAAGCCCAAATACGAATTTCCTTTTCTTTGAAATATCTACTCAGACATGGACGTCCGTCTTTGTTTTGATTCGTTGATTACCGACTCATTGTCATTTCTTCAAATGTAAACAAAGGACAGTGAAATAATATTTTTGCTCATCCTACGTCACATACACAGGGTACATATCAAAAACATAAAAAAATTGATTCGATATCTGAAATTTTTTCGTATGTCATTCTCACATTTTTACTTTTCCATTTTTTTTCCATTTTTTTCTTACATTTCAAAGTCTTCTTGTGTCTTCCCCCCATTGCATTATTACTTTTTTTTTTTTGTATTTTAATTTCCTTAATTATCGCGGGAGTTTCTTTGAAACATTCCAAGAGGGAAAGATACCTGAAGGGGTTGAAAATTGAGAATGAAAACATGAGCTGGAGTAAAGCAAACAAAACCAAAGAGTTGAACTCATCAATGATTATTATTGTCTCCCTATCGAAAATATAAACAAAACGGAAAGGAGAGTCATTGTTCTTCGTCACAGAAAACTTTGAACAGGATGTAACATGACAATTTATTTGTTTATTTATCCCCCCCTCCCTTTCATTTATATATGTTTTATTACATAATGCCTCGGAAAGCATTTTCGAATGGAAATATTATTAACTTTGTTACCAGGTATGATAAGTTAACAGAGAAACTTAAGAATATCACATTTTGCCTGGAAATCTGTACATATTTTGTTTTCCTTTAAGTGTGTGGGTATGTTATAATTATTCTAACATGGCCGACGAAATGTATGTCATATACCTGGAAAATAGGTGAATGCAGCAATGTCCATTTTAAGTCATGTCTGGAACCCTATGGCGTTATGATGTATCAATATTACACCATTGGCGGACCTTGGGGATGCCGAGGGGGCACGTGAACCCTCCCCAAAGAAAAAAAAAAATCAAAATTGATCAATTGTGCCTTTAAGTGTAAAATAACAGACATCTCACTAGGAGAATACAGTTAAGATGAAATAACGGTTTTTTTTCTGAACGTCTTCTTTAATTGTAATGTGAGTTAAAATGACTGCAAACCAAAATTAATATGTCCATAATGAACTCTCTCTATCACTGACAGAATTCTTTGGAATTCTCAAATAAAGACATCTCACTGTTGCTTTTCTATTGTCACTGTTTTGGCTCATATGGAACTCGTACAACATATTGAGAGTACCATTTTTAATGCAAATCCTTCAGATGGAAAACGCCCTCCTACAATGTGTGTCTACACGGTAACATATGTGTAAATTAATTCACAGTTTTACATAATCAATGTTACCGTGTCCAACTTTGTAAAATTTTAGATCTAATATGTATGATAAAATGAAACAAAAGAGTTACTAATTTACAGTAGTGTATACACATTCCATTAAATTCTAGTTTGTTGACATGTAATTGCTATTATACGTCATCTAGCTAATTGCACTCAAAAGGGTAGAAGTATGTATTTTTGTTGCACTACGTTACACAATATTTACATACACATGTGTGTAATTCGATTTTAAACTTTGATAGAACACCATATAGTTCTTATAAAAGTTCTCCAGAGAACCTGAGTGTAGGTTCACTGTATATGAGTTACACAATTTAAAAAAAAAACTGAAAAAGGACAAAACCATTAAGAGTAATCAAGCACAACAGACAATGGCTTATTGCGTTATTAAATATTCGTTATGAGCAAGATGTTCATTGCTATACGTTGTTGGTAGTTGTAATATTGTTCATGATAAGTCTAAAAAAGAAAATGAGGAAGAACACTGTGCAAACAGAATGCGATGAGCGTAAAAATATTAATGATAAAAGTGATTAATTTGTGAATTAACCTAGAAGCAATTAGCATATGTTAAATTTATATTAACAGTCTGAAATTCTACCCAAAGTGTATAATTCATTCTGCTTGCATAATGGAGTTAATCGGGGCAAATTTAAGGTAATTTTGACACAGAATTTTTCATTTTTTTAAAGATGTGTATTGCCGCCTCCCTCCCTCGATATTGCCGTTTGGTGCTTTCTTGCATGGAGCGTTGCAGATATCCAATCGTCTGAAAGAGAGACAAAAAGAGGAGACAGATGTTTAAAGCAAGTTTAAAGCAGGGGCATTTTTTTTAAAGTTAGGCAAAGAAGAAAGGGGATATTATATCCATTACCCTCCCCCCCCCAAAAAAAAGAGGAAAAAAAAGGTGGAAGCAGAATTAATCTCTCTATTGACTGTTTCAATACCAGAACATTGCTCAGTATCAACAGATGGTCACACACAGTAGTTATACTCCGCCATCGATCCGTATGACCACTTTTTTTCCCCCCTTTTCTCTTCAAAAGCAAACATCGTCAATTGTTAAAGTCCAATTTACGACAAAACGTTAAACGTCTCGCTATGTGTGTCATGTCCATACGTATACCCGTGAGTCAACTTGGAAAATTGGTTAAAAACAAAAAAACCGAATTAGTAACTCTTTTGTTGAGTGCACCATATGTGTGGTTGTGTTTGTGTTGTATTCTGTCGAGCTTCGTGTAATTGTTATCAAATGTTACACTTGCTGCGAACGATCTCGTTACAAAGAGGAGTTTGTCACAAGGAGGTTTTTAGAGCGAACGCACTAATGTTTATTTAGCAGGGATAGCGATTTGCAAACGATCTTCAATACTAGGATAATAGGACCGTCTGAAATTGCAGGTTGTAAACGAGGAAATAATAAGCTAGAGATAGCTCTTTCACTCGGGTAAACAACCTATATGTAAGCGATTCTGGAGTGATTAAGAATCGCTTTAATGGCCTGCAACGAGCAAATGATAACAGGACACACGACATGGAGCCTTGTACGCAATGATATTCATTCAAAGATTGCTTTAAGATGTGTGTACACGATATACGGATTACGTTTCTCTTTGTTGTTGTTGTTTATTGAAAGATGGTGAAAACAGTGATAAATAAAAGGATAATAAAATAAAAGGACTGTTGCTCGAAGACTAGAGAGAGGGGGTAGAGGGTGGGGTGGTGGGAATTAGGAAGGATAGCAGGTTTAGGAGAGAGAAACTGAGACGGGAGGTGGGACATGATATTATAAAAGACTCCCTTGCTTCAGTTTATGCCTTAATTCAGGTACAGTAAGTTAAAGCTGGAGTATGAGTTGAAGACTTGTCATTCTTTGCCACTGAAGGTTAAATAGGCCTACGTTATAGTCACTACAAAAAAAAATGTTTAGCCTCATTTTTTCATGCTTGAATATTCCTATCTATCCCCACCGGTCTGTTTGATTTCAAGTAATAAACAGTGATTGACGGCTAGGCTTTCTTGGAGGGTCTGAATTTTGTAGGGCCAACAAAAATGTCGAGGCAATTTTCATATTCAAATATCTGGAATGCGAATGCATAGATCTCTCTCAGATTCGGTGACAGGTGATCTTTTGTCCTAATTTTTCTTCCCTGAAACAATGACGAAGAACAAAGATAAATGACCAGGCCGGTGATTGTCAGTGTAACTCATATTTTACCTTTAATATCTTCAACGTTTTCACTCTTTAATCAAGTTTATTCAGGTATGTCTGATCCAATTCTGATCCAGGTTCACTTGTCAAGGACAAGTGTCAACTGTATCGAAAGGCATTGATCAGCAACTGCACATACTGAATATGTTTGATAACTACCACATCTAAGAAAGAATGAATTGAGGTTCGTTGGCGAAGTACAGGCTTATAGTCATAACGGTTACTGTAAAGAGGAAACGTGGTTCTGTTTCAGTGATTCGAATACAAATTTGTTTTCATTTTTCAAAGAGATTGTCTGCAAAGTAATGTAAATACAAATTACTCGACGTAATCAGAACGACAACAGAGAACAAAAAAAAAAGCAAAATAAAAGAAATTATAAATAGAAACAAAAGAAGATAAAATTGATGTATCTGGTGGGTGTACCGAAGCTCTTATTACTTTATCTGCTTGGATTAAAAAAAAAATCAAATAGAAATTTAATTTTGAAATTTCCGTGTTTCGTAGTCAAATAGTGACACACGATATCGAGTCTAAGGTATAAGCTAACGCATGTGATTAGGTTTTGATGCCGGTTCAGCGTTTCGTCTCTTGTGTCAAGATAAACTTTATGAACAAGCAATGTGTCCAGTTCACCGTGGAATAAGGTCATTTATGCATGATGAAATATGCACAGCTTCAATTTACCTTGCATGGTCAAGCGTTGCTTTGTTACTACCGCATGGTTGGCTCCAGTATATATAGGTAACATTAAAGTAGAAAGAAAGGTATGCCTACATATTTATCATTCGTTGTTTGCCAGGTGACAATTTTATATTTTACCATGTGGTACCGTATCACTCTCTCTCTCACTCTCTCTCCATCGGGTTAATTTCATCAAAGTAAAAACGTACCTCATGTGAAGAAACAATTCATGTCAAGTAGAAATTTGGCTTTTTCCTCCCCTGGATGAACAATACAATTGTAATTTACTTTTACAACATGCAATTGTAATTTACTTTGCACCATGCAAAACAATGCAATGTATCAAAGTACAATGTACAATACAAAGCAAAACCAATGTAATGCATTATGATTTCCCCCTCCAGGTGTCCTATACATTAATTCACGAGTGTGACAAACGAAACAAGTGGTGGAGACCTGCAAGAGGCTTGAATGAATATGAAGGCCATTGTTGCACTATGTATAGCGAAGAGCGATAGTTTCGTTTCCAGGAAGGAGTTCCTCCACTTTTACCCTATACCCCCATTAAAACCATAAAAGGAGAGTGCCAGTGAAGATCCACCCACCCACGTGCACTCACGACACGCCCCTAGATCAGCCTCTGGGCATCGTATCGGAATTTATCTCAACACCCTGAGTGCTGAGAAAAAAGAAAGGATAAAATACCAGAGTTGTTTGAAAAATAGAATCGTGTGAAAATGAATTACACATTCTATCTATATCAAAGACATTGTAAAGAGTATCTAGTTGTTAAGAGTATATAGTTGGGGACTTTTCCAACATTTTTCTATTGCAAGAGCAACAGTGAGATGTTGCGAGTTAATATTGAAACTGGAATATGAGTTGAAAATTTGTTATATTTTGCCACTGAAAATCAAATATTTTATAGTCACTACAAACAAAAGCATTGTTTAAGTCCTATGTTTGCACATGATTATTCAAATCCATTCCCATTGGTCTGTTTGATTTCAAGTAACACTAATTGACGTCTAGGCTTTCTCGTAGAGTCTGAATTAGGTAGGGACCAACAAAAACGTCTAGGCAATTTTCATATTCAAATATCTGGAAGATGAATGCATACTATCCTTCCATATTTTGTGACAGGTGATCTTTTCCCCTACTTTCTCGTCCCTGAAACAATGGCAAAGAACAAAGGCAGATGACCAGGCGATTGCCAGAGAAACTCATATTTCAGCTTTAAAAGGTACAATCGATCAGTTTTGGAGCATGGTTGACGTACACGTTGGCAATATCATCGAGAGAGAAAGGACGCCATATTATGTTACCAAAAAAACTTCCCCTTCCCAGTCCCAACCTCGGTCATGGAAGCCCCCAGCCCATCTCTCCCATTTTCAGTTTGTGTGTATGTGTGTGCCTGTGTTTATTTGTGTGTGTGTGAAATCCCCAACTGACACCGGCCTTCAACAATAATAATAATAATAATTAAAAAAAAAGATGCACTCATCCTAATTATGGAAACAATTCTCAGCGGCCATGGCTAGGTATTGAGTTTGAATCAAACAGGTACTTTCAATAAACAATCGAATGTGTACAATGAATTCACAAGTTTTAGTTTCATTTTTGCCTCACAGAGTGATGAAACAGATACCGATGTTGCTTATTCCATTAATTTTACATTGACTCTCTTTCTATGGTAGTGCGCCCCCCCCCCCCCCGCCCGCCCGCCCGCCCGCCACCCTCTTTGTTGGCGTGAATAGGTCACCACGCATGACTGAGAACTCAATGCATGATTTTTTTTTTCAATGAGAGCGTATACTGCGTTAGGTGAAGACGATAAAATGCACTTTTGTGTGAGACATTTAACAAGCGTTGACTACTGAAGGAAGAGAATTATCACAGCTTACTTACCGATATTAATCCATTTAGCCATGAAAGGTGTTCACAAGTATACCTATTAAAGACAGTTTCAACAGTAAAGGATAACTTTTAATTGGCAATCAATTATAGTATGTCTGGATTCTAGTGATGAAGTATCGCTGGGAGATTAGGTCAAGCCATGATAACGTTCTGTTAAGTTTAACCTGCATAGTGTTCAAAGTGTTTAAAACTTGTCACCAAAACAGTCTGTACACCAGACAGGGAGAGAACTGCTTAGTTAAACTGATCGATGTACATAACTGCTGGTGACGGTGCTCACAGGGAAGTATTTTTTGCCTTGCTAAGAATAATTTTTCTGTAGTCCTGAATTTTTGTTTTTGTAGAGCTTTCTGTGTAAGTCAGCGTGTGAGCATGTGTTTCCACCCCGTACCATTTCATTATTGTCACTTTGTATTTTTTTACAACTCAAATAAGAATACATTTCACATTGTTTTGTTTACAATAGCATCGATTACGTTTCTTTGTATAATTACAATAGCAGTCAATCTCTTGTTTACATTTTACAGTAAAATTAAGCACTTCTTCTCTTTTCCTATGCATTTTTTTTCACAACAACATTCCATATGTTTTTGTTCTTTTGTTCAGTACCTGGCAAACCTTTTGTTTGGAGTCCATTCATCCAAAGACCGCTTCATAAAAGAAAAGGAGGACAAGTACGTTTTTCAAATGACCAGACTATGGAACTGGAGAAAAAATTCGAAAATCAGAAATATTTGTCCCCTCCGGAAAGGAAAAAGTTGGCAAAATTATTGCAACTCAGCGAACGACAGGTATCTTTCAGTTTCGAGTTAGATTCTATTTATTGCATTTTTTATTGCTTTTGTTTCACAACAGAAATCAAATGATAAATACAATACTATTTATCATTGAGAACAATAAATGTCCTAAAAATATGTACCCATAAGGAAACGGTTCCATATGATGTTTGGGTAGTTTTTGTAGTCTGGTTCTGAACAAATTTTTGACTGACTGACTGATTAACTGACTGACTGTTTGATCCTTATAATTAGGTGCAAGCAAGAACACCTGCCCTCTACATTTATACTTATTTTTTCTCCGAATAAAAGAATTCTCCCACTATAAGTATTCACTGTTAGCCTATATATGGGTGCTACCCAAAATCAATTCATGTAGTAAACAGAAATTACGAAAATAAAATGCAGTCATATTTCGGTAATGGAAGTATACGATACTTTTATTTGTACATTATCACTTGGGGGAAGTGGATAAATTCTTGCATAATGATTGGATATTAGGGACTTTATCCTTCTGAAAGTGCACCCTTCAACTGAAAATTGAAAATATTAGATGAAATCCATATACATTGATGTGTAGTCAGCGCCACAGTCAAGAACAGCTGCCGGTACACGTATAGTCACATACAAAGTCACATACACATTCTTAACATACAAAGATGTTTAAATTTTCGAGTACGTGCTTCAATCAATATAGCCATAACCTTAAGAATAAGAAGAAATTGAACACTTATCTGCAGTTATGAATAAAACATTACGTGCCATCGTCTCGAGTTTGACTTGACTTTTAAAAATGTAAGATAGATACCAATCGGTCTTCGACAATATCTTAATCTGTTGGTGATGTTTGAGGTTTTACTCCATCAGGGGTACTTAAGGGCGACGATTCAGAGTCCGGTGGAGGACTCTAAGTTACCACAAAGATCACAATCGACAAGAAGGACCATTTGTACCACTTATTCTGGAAGTAAAAGGACGTGTTTATTTTAAAGCTGTATGAGTGTACCATTCGCTGTTCGAGGGTCTCAAGGAGGGGATTATCCAATCATGGCAGTCTATTGGTCTCTGTTTGTCCTCTCGGCTTGGTCTACAAGCTCACACTGACAGACTCGTTCAGATGACGAATTTTCTAAAGTTAAAACTAGAAAATGAATGAATAAGTCACAACATTCCTTTTCATCGTCCCATTGACGATTTGATGTAGTTGTCGCGACGAGTCGAGTGGCTTTCGACATACTGTCCACTCTAAACACACACACACACAGATATATATATATACAAAATACACACGAGAAAAAGAGAAAGGGGAAAACATCGTCTGTAAAGTTTCTTTTCCTGTATGGTACTTTTATCTCTGTTTCTTCGGAAAAAACTCTGTTTTCTTACACTACCAAGGAATTTTTGCCGCAAAACATGCCAGTAGCCACACAAAGTATTGAATGGGGAAGGGGAAAAATTTTTCTGGGGGTGAAAAAAATTACAGGGGGACCAAATGTGTAAAATGTATTAAGTCAATAGCAAAACCTCAAACCTCATAGGTTAGATAATAGAATATGTGCCACTGGTTTACAGTGCAAACTTGTTTATTGCACAGGAAACGATTCTGAAGTTAATTCTGAGTTAAACTGTTTAAGACAATATTTTATATAAACAGTAGAAAAAAGTTAAAAACACACAAAATGTTGTACAAAAATATTATCACTGTGCAAATACTAGGTTTTTTTTTTGTTCTTTTTTATTTAACACGTAATATGCTTGCAAAGAAAAAAAGTTTCAGAAATGAAATATAGATGAAATATAGCACACTCGGTGAACACGTGAAGGAGACAACAAACAAGACACACATCTGGTATTAATTTGCATACTTTTGTAATTGTTCACTGTTCACCCCCAACCTGTTTATTGACCGTTCTGGTTTGTATTTGAAAAAAAAAATCACAAACTTGATTGTACTTGCATTTTATAAATGAATATGTAATTTATCGGGAACAAATTACATTGTATCTTTAGAAATTAAAGAATTTGAAATTTAAAAAATAACTTTGATCTCAAAAATCCAGGTTTAAAAAAATGTAGAGAAAGTCATTGTCAACCCGAGTCACCACGTAGAGGCGTAACTGCCTCAGCATATTGTAAACATTAAAAATAAAGTTTAACCTTCACTAAAACACAAGGAAAATATTGTGTTTTAAAATGAAAATGCCTGACCTTGCTCCCAAACTCATTTGTTCTACTAACTTTCTGTGATGGGACTGTTATTAATTTCAATGCACCATTGTTTTTAACGTATACACGTTCGACATGTACCAGAGAGAAAAGAGAAAAAAGAGCTGATTTGACGTAACATGTTCTTTGTTCCCTACATACATGTTATTTTTTCTCATCGGAACTAAACTTTGAAACAGGTATTTGCATTCAAGTTGAGGTCGATAATTTAAACACTTTACAAACTAACAATGTAGGACTAAATGACCAGTGGATCAGGAGGGTGCAGGAGGGGGGGGGGTTGAAGTCCAGAGCTAAGGATGGGGTTGATATACCCATAGGTATCATTCCGACGGACTCCACTGTTGTGTTGGCCCACTTTGGCCTGTACAAGAGAGAACCCTGACGTCACATATCGGTAGAACTTTGAGTCACCGACATATGATGAATTAAGTGCGTCTATTGCACTACTTCACCGCGCTAGTTCAAAAGGGAGACAGGAACAATACAACTGTGTTTGTATGAGAAAAGTAGTAGACATACCTTACAACTGTTGACTGTATGTGACCTATTTCTAGGTGGTAACAAAAAGGGAGGGGGGGGGGGTGGAATCAGTGAGCAAAGTATGGAATCAAAACTATCATAAACGGAAGGTATAACTGGTGGAGAGTAAGGAATTGAGGTTGGGGGTCAAAATTCCGTGATTTACTTTTCAGCTAGAAAAGGGAACTCTTTTGGAGAAACTTAAAGATCACAGAACGGTTCCTTATCAGTGTACTATAGGATTCAGTTGTCACAGGGAGAGGGTGTAGCTGAAAAAAGGCCTGGTTAACAGAGCGGTTTGACAACATCCACCCCCTAACCAGACCACACCCGGCCACCCCATCTAAACCCTCTGTCCAAAGCCACGCTTACTCCCATCAAGACCTCACGAATTAATGAATGTGGGACACGTCATGGCGATTCCCATTTTGGAGATCTTATGTGGTTAAATGTAGAATATTCTCTCTTTTTTAATTCTTTTTTTTTTTTGTTACAAGAGAACCTAGTCTGGTTTTGTTGATTCCGTGAAAACAGTGTCATAGCGACACTTCCATTTTCGTTTGTTGGTTTGACGCCTGAACTTTCATCTTTCGTTTCCTGGCAGGTAAAAACCTGGTTTCAAAACAGAAGAGCCAAATGGAGGAGACTCAAACAGGTAAAGAGAAAGAAAACCCTCATGTTTATTTGGCGGGAAAAGGATAGGGTACGAATAGGATACATTAAAAAATACGTATGAGAATGTTTAAGCTGGCGAGGCTTCGTGTTTCAGCCTATATGAACGCTGCGTGGGATGAGTAAATTGCCCATTAGCGAATCCTAACCTGTATTAGGAAAACACGCGACGGCGCAATTAAGGAATGGTTTGTGCATGTAAAGACGGGGTTTGTTGTTAGATACGCTAGGTTACCCTTTCTTTGTGATGACAAACTTCAGCCAATACTCGGAATCCCGTGGCGGTGTGACTAGACGTAAAAATTAGCGTTTAATCGAAATCCGAAGACTAAACTGTCCGAAATAGGGCATTGTCTTTACATTTTTGATGGGATCAACAAGGTGATTAAATGAGGATCACCGAAACTCTTGTTTACTTTTCTTCTAGCAAAAAAAAAACTAATGTAAAACAATCTTTCTTGAAAACGAAAGAAATTTTAATTTTAAAACAAAAATTAAGGAGGGGGGGGGGTTAAAGTTTCACCTGGTCGATGTTGCCTCTTTTCTTTTTTAGTTTTTACATTTTTTTCTGTCTTTGTTGGATCTGACTTTTAATAACTTAGTTTTATTGTTATGTTAAAGTCTGGCGCAGCCGGGGACTAATATGGATTGGTGAGCGACCAAGAAAATAGGCAAGACACCAATGCAAAGTTTGAAGTAGTTCAATATACAAAAGAAATGTATCCTGCAAGTATATTGTAGTAAAAACAAACGGTCGAGATAAAGAACATTAATATCCTACAACATTATTTTAATAAAAAAAAATCACATGCAGATAAAATCTGAATTTTCCTTAGTTACGATGTCGGAGCACCCAGGCTAGAGACATTTTAAAGACTGCCCTTTTTCATTGCCATCCTCCATTTTTTTTTGGGGGGGGGGTGTGGGGGGTGACACTGCTTATTTGCTCACCACATTCTTATCGGTGTGGCATGCCCATTATTTGAAGACAGACCCCAGACAAGTATACACATTTCTCTCTGCAATGAAATTACTTCTTTTCGAGTAATTGCATTATAGGTGATATTCCTCACCACTTAATATATCATATGAATAATATATCAAAGGGAAAACTACCTTACTACACAAATATATTCGGTGATTTTATCGTTTTTTCCGCTGATTTTAACAGATATTTCCCCACTCTGACCCCTTCACTCCCAGATCAAAAAAAAAAAAAAGTTTTGAGCGGGAGAGAGAATGGGAGGAAGAAATAAAATGTTTTATAAGCAATGAAAATTGGATTGTCGTCAGTGAAACTTACAGAAGTTAAATCGATTTCTTTTTGAGAAGTTAAACATGTCAGCAAAAGTCGAAACAAACCCTTACTTTCTAATAAAACATTTAACGATTCAAAGGGTAAGGAATAAAGATTCTCCTTTCTAATTTAATATTTCTGAACCGTCTCCATTATAGTTTACCTCACCCCAGTCGACGTCACCGGAAGAGTCTGTTTCGCTTAATTTTATCACTCAAAGGTTTTCCGTCAACCTCCTCTCTAAGGCCCTCCAAGCTTTCAGGGCTTTTTTTTTCTTTTTGTTTTAATGTTTCTTCTCTTGTTTTAACCGAAGTGTGATCATAATTTTTAGAGCACGGGCTTTGAAATCCTTCTTGTTGAAGACTTTAATAACGTAGCAACCCCATTGAACCTCCGAGTCTGAAGTGGGCTGTAAAAGCGACCCAACAGTTCGTCAAATTGCGATTGAATAAAAGAAAGTACTTTTAAGAGTCTTTTTTTCGTAATTGTTCCCGCCATAATATCCAGGAACACCATAAATCGTATTGGAAAACAAGACCGAAGGTATACGATCATTCCCTGTGTAGCTTTCAAGTTAAGTGTTTCATTACCGACCGGAGAGGTGTAAAAAGTTGTTGAAATCGGTAATAAATTTGCGGCTACTGGAGTTATTTAAACGGTACCTGTCAAACATGGGCAATGGTGAAGCACCTCTTCGGGGAAAGAGAGACGATGTACTTGAACAACAAAAAAAGTTGTTACGTTGTAAATAAATAAAGAGAGGGGGGAAAATATATAAAACTACAAAAGGAACAATTCAGAGATATTGGTCGAAGACAATTTCCTGTCGGTGAAAATGAGAATAGGGGGTGAAGTCTTTGATGTGGGCTTCGATAGCTAAATAGACAATTAAAAGTCATCGCTCTTCAAGTAGGCCTTTGGTTATTAAGATTTCTGTTAAAGGTTAGAAAGGAATGCCGAAACTCAACAACAGCTATACAGTAACTCAATGACTAATACTTGCGTTCGTTTTGGTGTATACGATATCCCAATTAATGCAATTTACAAGGCTGGTAACGGTTTATATGATGACGATTTTTAAATGTGTAGGATGTATAACAGGGAATCCATATATAAAAAGTCTCTACACTTGAGGGCAATATTTTCGCTGTCACTGGCGCGAGCAGCGTTGAATAAAGAGACTTTCTTGCATACCGCATACCTGTTTACGTTTCAGTAAAATTAATGATCCTGGATTTAAGACAGACTTTGCTCTCTTACTTTGCTCTCAAAACATCAAAGCAAAGATACATCTTTCAATATTTTCACAGGAAAAAAAAAAACGTTAACTGCGGCTACTAACTTAAAGGACATCGTGTACTCGCAAAGCATAGATCTTAGTTCTTTTCTGAGATGGCAGTGTGTAAGAGAACGTCTTTGTGATACCGTAGTGATTCTAGTATGGGTTCAGTCCCCTCACCCCCCCCCTTCCCCACAATGCAGGCGAGAATGAAGGATTGCCACAAGTGTTCGATCTGAAAAGCTGCCCTTTGATCAAGCATTTTTGCCATATACTAGACATCGCGTGGATTTTCCATGGGCTATAGCAGATTATTCCATCTTTAGACACATACCAAGTTCTTAAATCTTTTTAAAGATTCTGAAATATAGGGAGATTTTTTTCACGTCGAGAAAAATTATATCAATTAAATTATGAATATTCATAAAATTAAATGACTGTTTTTCATTTATTCTCTCTAAGTATGTTATATATTCGCGGGACAAGGATATTACTTTCTCTGTTTTCCAAAGTAATGATAGATTTTTTTTTAATTTCATAGAAAAAAAAAGCAACTGACAATGATAGCATCGTCACAATTACATTGTCTCTTATTTAATATTCATCAGGAAGTACCAGGAGACGGGAAGGAGGCTGACGGGAGCACAGACTCAGCGTCAGCGGCGGACGTTGATGATGACCTTCGCAATAACGACGTATTAGATCAAGGTCTGGAATCTGATAATGATAAACATTTAGAATTATTGAAACCGACTATGTGAGTAATAATATGGGTACAATATTGGCCATCCCCCCGTGAAGAGAGGATCCAGGGGCGTCACGTGATGGCAGACGGGGCTGCTCATCGGGGGGATTTATATATGTGACCCCGCTGCAGCAAACTTGAAATTTCCGAAGTTCGTTCCGTACAACGGGAAATGGAGTTTGTGGAGTTGAAAGAGACAACCAAATGCAGACTTTTCTGTAACGTGGATTCCATGGTAACGTTACTAATTACAGCTGGGCTGAAGAAAGTACATCTGCTGAAGACTTATCGACGTCGTTATCATAATTCTTCGGAGTTGAAAGATTTGGGCAGAACACTTGCTAAAAAAATTACAAATCTTTTTGATAATGTGGAGTACGCCAAGGCGCGGGTGTAGTCTGTGACATGAACTCGGTGAGACAGAAAAATCCCACGCAGTTACAGAACTGAAAAAAAAAAGAATAACGAATCACTGTTGCATTGTGGGAATGATACAAAGACATCTAAGTGACTGGATGTAGGCCTCACATGTTGTAGCCTACGGTTTAGATATGTTATTACGACTTGACAAAGCCACCATCAACGAGTCCAGGCTTCATCCAGTTTTGTTATTGTTAAAGCCATTGTAATTTTAGGAACCTGGTTACAGGTTTTATCTGGTGGGCGTTAAATGTAAGCTGGGTGATTTCTGTGCCCACGAAAACTGGCTTCGTGTGCTAAATATATATGTTTCATAAATATATAAGTTTCATATTTTGGTCTCTAAAGTCTCGAGTATAATTGAAACGTCGAGGTAATTAATTTTGTTGTTTCCAAGACAATGGTGCTTAACCTAACACATACCATAAGTTCGTTTATACCACTTTAAAAATTGTGTGAGTGTTCTAAAGTATTGGCACAGAGGAAGACGAATAGTGATTAAAGTGGGCACCTTTCATATTCGGTTAAGGTACCTCGGCACAGGAGAGACCTATAACATGTGTTTAAAATGACACATAGACATTTCAGATACATGTTATTGTTAAAATACATCATACAACTCTGTGTGACATAGACTGAAAAAAAAAATGTTTCAAATCTTTGTCGAAAGAAGTGATCGTAAATTAAAATGTTACGAATGTTTCGTATTTGTATTGTTTAAATCACAAATATCTTATGTCTCCATGAAATGTTTTAGAAATTATTATTTTGAAAGTTTATATTTCCTTTTTCAGGAGCATTTCAGAACTTTTCAAAATACTCTACAAAACTGTCGTAGTTATCCACCTTCCCGACTTATTCCTTTTCATCATCAGTGAAGCAAAATATAAACTCGTGGGGTTGGGTCTGTTGCCTTGGTGAAAATGTGCATTGTAAGGGAAGACGTTTAGCTTGTTGTCTTCGCTAAAAGGTAACATACACTGAGGAAGTTTTGGCTCTCCAAAATTACATGAAACGTTTTTTGTCAGATTTCGTCCCTGACGTCGTACGGATATGACTATGTACAAACCTTGATCCTACCGTTGCACACAAAGATATGATCGCCCAGGGTCCAGTATATACTCACGCAATGTACCTTGCAACTTTCGAAAGCGATTAGTCATCCATTTTGGAAACATTGTTCAACTTATCGTTGCGGGAGGTTCAAGGATACACCAAAATAAACCTTGTTCTCTCATAGGTTGAATCATAATAAAAGACTATGTCTGCGTACCAACTAAAGAATATACTAGTATTCTAATAATGCCAACTATTAAATATATATATATATGTATATATATATATATACGGTATATATACACACACACTATGAACAATGACAGGAAAGAAGGCAAAATCCAAAACAAATGTTAACTGCAAAATAAAAATTGCTGAGTGGGAGGGAAAAGAACTGCAGGCTTACTAGTTTCACGAATGTGTTTCCTGAGGTCATGAGCCTCGGCCAGCCTAAACTCGAGTCGGTGAATGTAAAAAAAAAGAGTCAGCGCATGGTACAGAGATCAGGCAACACAAGCAAGAACCAAATATTTACTGAAGAGTCACGTGTTCACCACTGACTTCCGCTCGATGCGGCAATGAAAAACATCAGCCCTATCAGTTTAAATAATGTAGACGATAGAGAAAAAGGAAGAATGTCAAATAAATTCGAGATTGGTATCATAATTTATGGTGCTGTGTATAAACGTCACCATTTCTGGAAGGGACTGGGGCGAGATCGCAGTTTTATTGGAAAAGGTATAATTAAATGAGTTAGTTGCACAAAAATGGCTACTGAATTGCACTGGCAGTGTTGAAATATAGTCTTTCAAAGTGCCATGAACTTGAAGACTTGGATGATGAAACCTGTTTAAAAGGTGAACCGACCTGCTTTTTTCTTTCTCTTTTTTAAGTTTAGTCCGTGGTATAGACTAGGTATGGTTGGTAAACATACATGATGACCAAATTGTGGACGTGAAGCAATAGTCACATTCTTTCCGTTCGCAATAAATTTGTCCAAGGTTGAACAAATCAATAACATCGCTCAGTGTTACGGTGTACACTGAATAATAAAATTTTGTTCTGAATTTTTGTTAAGATAATACAGCAAAGTAATGATGACGACCATCACTTCTTTGAAAAATCAGAACGAGGGGTGAAGTTGATGTAATATGGGAACTATAACTTAAATGCTAATTCCACAAAATCGGGTCACAAACAAGGGAGAAGGCAGGTTTATTTTTGCCCATGCAGAGAAACATCTAAACAGGGGATTTTATTTGAGAAAAACAACGTCTCTCGTTCATATCCAAGTATCCAATCCACCGTGCGCACTTGCTTAGAACCCAACGTCGTTGCTATGGTGGGACTACGTAGAAACTAGTCTCAAATAATGCCGACCAGTCGTGCCTTCAGTTATTGGAGAAAAGGCAAACAAAGAGCGTTGAAAATTAGACCACTATTAATTAAACAACCCATGCAATTGTTGTCTTCTTCATTCACAATATCAATAATTCCACATAAATGTTACAATTCCTTGTCATCATATCTGGTTGGCCTCTAGTCTCGTTGGACGACCAGCGGAAGAATCGTACAGCGAATACACTGCACAAAGAAGATAAGTAACTAGGGACAGCAATTATCGATCATACAAGTTGCCCTCTGATGCATGAGAAGAGACCAAATAGGTTTCTTCCATTGTTTTTTCCCCTTTATTCTTTGATATTTGAATGGGACAGTCTAAGGTAATGAAGAGGGGCAACCACAACTTAATTTGTGTAGATTTAATTATTCGCTGTCATTTGCGTCCATTAGTTGCTCTTCTTGTTTTTGTACTTAATGGATGTACTTAGTAATGGGTATTTTGATCATAAGCGATCTTATATTTTGTTGACTGTGAATAAAAAAAAAAGGTTTTTTATGTGTCCGTGTGTTGTTTGAAAACGCAAAATATATGTACACTTGTAAATATGCATTGCATTTTATTGACTGTGGGTAATTATTGTGTCTATAATTCTCAGTGTGTGATCACAAACTCTCACTCATCCATCAATAAGATCACCGTACGTCCTTCATCCCACTCAAATGCTACTTCCGGCGAGCAGGAACGTACGTGCCCCCACCCCCCCCCCCAAAAAAAGAGAATTTTTTTCAATATAACGTCCTGCTTTTTTGGAATGAAAATACAGGAAGAAAAGAAATATTTTGCATCTATTTTGAAAGGGGAGGGTGATGACCCCCCCCCCCCCCCCCCGCAGCTCAGAGCCCTCAACCAGGCAGGCGAATCTCCAACATTTATAAGCTCCCCAAATTGGTTAGTCTGGCTATCGGCCTGCCTCCGAGACCACTGGTGTCGAGCTCATTTCAAGGACAACCCTCCCCCCCCCCCCCAAAAAAGAAGACGTCAAGGGTGTACGTCATAAAATGTTCTCTGAAAATGTACTGAAAAGTCATTACATTTCAAGTTATTATGAAAAGTTAAATGTTTTTCGAAAGCTTTAACTCAGTGGGATTATGTTTACCTCACTAGCATGATTAGCTCAATTTGCCGTGGGAGACTGTTCTTTCAATAGATTTGCCGCTTTTCCGTTCTTTTTCTTGTTGTCTTGCCGTTCTTTCAAAGGTTCAACCGCTAATTTTGCCTGTCCTCAGTGTCCAATTTCTTGCCGCTTTTCCCTATAGCCAGTCATCACCCCCCCCCCCCAAAAAAAGAAATTCCCAGACAAGGCATACATCTTCGATCACTAGTAGCTACTAACAGAAGTGACTGCATGTAGTCCACATATAAAGATACGAATCGAAATATACCTAAACAAGTCAGTGTTCCAATTCAGATGGCTGGACTGAAATTCTCAATTGAAAACAATTATTACTGTTCTGAATTCCAGTTACTACCGTAACTCTGTCATCTGTAAGGATAAAAAACCATTAAAATGCAGTTAGTACGCGCCTTTAATCATATTTTCACCAGTGACAACATTTGCACCAAATTTGGTCTCCTCTCACAAATCCTACCACAAATAGTCCTGAATCATTTGAAATTACATGCATACATACTACAATAGTTCCACGGGAAAAAACCTATACCATGCAACCATGACTTTTTTGGTATATAAAAGAGTTCACATACTACGGTGCACCGTTTTCAAAAAATGCGAACACTCTCACGCAATTCCTACATGTAATTCCTACATGCAATTCCTACATGCAATTCCTACATGCAATTTCTACATGCAAATGTGGAGTTGAGTTGGTGCACGAGGAATTACTCGGTCGAAAAAAAGGTTAAACTTGGCGATGCAAACAATAAACCATAGGAGTAGATAAAACTCGTACGGTAGACTAACGAGTCAAGCCGAACTTCACAACTCCATCACATATGAAGAAACGACATTGAGCAATTTCGCCCATGTTTTGTAGTTTAATATACCGTCTTTCTCCGATGAAAGCAAAACATTTTCGATGCCATATTGGGATGTTCTTGCCTCACAGTCTGAGGGGTAGATCCACCTAGAAACCCAATTCTTTGTTACATGCCAAGCAACAAGGACGTTATGTTGAAGAATTTGATCTCAATTACATTCCAGGTAAATTGATTGTGGAAATTTTTCAAAAATCCAGTTTCCATAATTTGCAACAGATGGACTTAATTGGAGCCAAACGAAAGCATCACATCGCTGTCAATGTCACACTTTTATTAATCCGTAAATCTCCTTTCTTAAAGAACAAAAAAAAAAAAAAAAAAACGTTTCAAAACTTGTTATACACAGTGGAGTAATTCTCCTGTATCGTTAAAGTGAAACTGGGCGTTTACAAAGTACCAACACTGCATACGAAGAAAGTAATGTTCACCATTGCTAAACTGTTCCGTCTAACGAATAAACAGCAATAACTTCATTCATCTTCTCAGAACATTGTGCATTAGAGAAGCTACGGACGATGCATCATTTGAAATTTTGACAGTTTGGGAGAACAAATGACTCTTGATCAACGAATAAGTGAATTTCTGTCTGTCAGAAAAAACACATTTCTTGAAAAGAAGGCCACCGTCCTTCCTTAGTTTGAACAATCTAGCATATTATGCCATGTCCACAAATAGCGCAACTACGTTTACTATTCTTTTCCATGAAACAAACTTCACTTCACTTCACTTCAAACTTTTTTTTGATCTGGATGGACTTCTAGGGGAGGGCTGAGGTTGGATCATGGGGGTTGGTAAAGGCCCACAGATATTTCACATTTAAGAATCTATGAATGTTATTTCGATTATTAAATACTTTATGTCATTCAGTTGTATGCCCATATGTGTCACCATCTGAAAAAAAATCTGTGGTCTTTCTTGGTAAGCCGAATTTTCAGGAAAAGCAACTTACGGAGTATGAAGGAGAAACTGTGAACACATTAGGCAGGCTTGACCGAGTCACTGCAATAGGACAAAAGCGTACTTTGCTGATATAGTCTTCATACATACAGGTCGAAGCATCCACCTTCCCTTTTGGCATGTTATAGTGTTTTACAGACTATAATTCATGTTGTACAATTGCTTAGGATTGCAAATAGGCCTGAGTCAACAGGAGTAACACCAGTATAAACAGACACTTATTATTTTAAAAGTAATCAAAGATATGACACCACAGTGGCACAATAAAGGCTGAGAATAAATTATACGTTAAATCGTGTTTAGTGTTTTTCTTACCAAACCAAAAATTGAAACCGATATTTATGGACACATAATAATAGCTTATTTAATATAAGGCAAGAATGAGGCATTCTTTTGAAGAAAGTTTTCTCATGTATAGAAAGTTAGTTATTTTATTGTTCAAAAATAATTTGTCCTCCCAAACTTTAAAACATTCAAATAATAAGTATTTAGTAACTCATCTTATGCATCAAGTTTGGATGAGACGAAGATATTACTGATGCCTAATGGTGAGATTGAATGATTAAAAAATTAAATCTATGTTTTTTGCATGCTATGCATTTCAATCGAAGTATTTCTCTTTAAATAAAGAAAAGCTAGAAATGAAGACGTAAACTTTCAACTGAAAAAAACATTTCTTTATGTTTGTCCAGATAATTGTACTTAATATTTAAATTCTAATGACAGGTGAAATGGCTTCAATGTTTCCCCTTTCTTTCCATTGCTTTTGGAATGCAACCATAAAGAAAGAATGAAGATTTTCTAACAGTAATCCTTTGGCGGAACCTCATCGAATAATCACAACAAGTCATCCTAGATTGGTTATCTTATAAACCTAAGATAGGAAAAGAGGTTTTCTTTAATAGCTTTAACCAGTTTTAAGACGAGCTCAAACAACATTGCCTGTTTGGGTGGATACTGCCCAAACTTAACTTTCTCTTTTTCCCTTACAAAAAAAACCCCTTAAAAACCCGCCAATACCCACAACGGTTAATTTTGGCTAGCCTTTATTTATTGCACAATAAAACGACTTTTGCCTCATGTTTACGTTAAGTGAATTGTTGTAAAAACATCAAAATTGACGCCCTTTCGATTGCTTCTTTGAAAGATAAGAGAATATAAAGCCCTCAAGATGTGCGACCATGTCCAGTTGAGAGAGGGCCTCAATTGTATCGGTAAGATGACCTTATTTACGGTGTAGAGTTCTTGGCCCCTTCAGTTCGGTAAGTTAACTTACATTTACAGCGCCTTCAGTGACTCAAACTTCAAATAATCTATACTTTTCCTCTGTTTTAGTCTGTCTTTGTTGTTTCTTCGTTCCTTTTTTTTTACAGATTAAGACCTAAGAACTTTTGCTTGTTTATCATTGCATCTCGCATTGAAAGAAAGGGGGTGGGGGCACTACCTTCTTGGCGATGTTATTTTGGCGTAGGAATATCATCATCGTTTGAGAAGAAGTTCCGGGCTCATTAAATCGTAAACAGTATATTCGAACACTTCCACTGTAGTATTTTGGACAGACTCATTTTCATGTATCAAGCTTTTCAAATTGGCTAAGTTTGTTGTCAATAACGAGGGATGACTTCTGTAGTCAACCATGGAGCTACCGCATGAGTCAACACTTTGAAACAGTACCCTTCGGGATCTATCGAAGTGTGCTTTAAACGGAAGTTTATCAAATTAGGGAGGGTCGCTCATTAAACTGGCAAATAGAACTCAAATTCTACACACATGTAAACATTTACCACTGAAGACTTTTATCGTTGAAAGTCTCACATTTTTTTTACTTGATCTCATGTACTTCAACGGACGGTTATCTTGAAATGACATAAAATGCACTATTGTTACACTAATACGAGGAATGAACGAAAAAGTCATGTGAAGAGCCGAAAGCATTTCAGGTACCGTTCATGAAAAGCTTTTTGTTGAACTACATGGGCTATGCCACCCAGTTCATCTTCAGTTCACTACACACCAAACAAGTTCAACGCGTGTAAAATGTGAAACCCCGATTGTTAAACCACACAGATAGAGTAAAGATGCTGGTAAATCTGGATGCAGCCGGCTGAATATTCTTATATTGGTGTGCTTATACATAGCAGCACTGTTCAAATAATATACAATTCATCACTTTAGAATTACCCAATAGCAAACCGAATTTATGACACAGAATAGGTTATAGAAGGTAATTAAGATCATTTAACAATCAACGACGTGTGTATCCCGTGTCTTCATATATTGAAAAACAACTTTTTTATTGTCCAATTCGGCCATAAACAGTAGCAATCCTTTGTTGTAAACCGATCGACAATGTATGAGTGTATTTTATATATGGACAAAGAGCCATATAATGGCGGATTATGACGTTAAAAATATCATATTTAAGTGGGTAGAAATTGTAAACCTTGGGAGACCTTCACGTACGCAAACTAAAGCATAAGTTCACGTATAGATTGATGGTTTGGTTACAAAGACGATCCACACTGTAGGCCCAGCATAGCTAACCATTTCCAGTTTTCGTTTTCATTTTCGGCAAAATCCAGGACTGGTCGTTACCGGCCGTAGCCGACAACACGAGAGGGAGAGCAGAGGTATTTCAGAAAGGTTTCCATCTCAAGATTTGTGACGGTTTCGGTCTGAATCTGAAAATTTCGTTTTTTTCATCAAATGACCAGATAAAAATGAGAGTGTTTTCAGTGACATGCTCAAGGGGAGGGGACTCACTTAAAACATCGAATTCTGTCTAGATGTTGAGAAACGTTTCTCCATGATGTATGTGCTTCGGTTTTAAATCGACAGTATATATAAGCCCGCATGCTACACTGTGGCAACGTTAACTTCCATGGACGATACAGGCTAATTCATGTTGCCTGGAATCAGTTTCTGATCTATAAAGTTACTTAACGACTGGCGCATGCATGCTTTTAGCCAAAATTGTTTTCGCATATTTTTGATGCACTGCTTTATGTCTAAATTCCAAAGCAACAGAGAACGGCAGACTCAGTTAAACTGGAATACCTAGGTTATGACTTTCTGATTAATGCTGACTCGCTGATAAATCACAGACATGAAGTCACTTGTATCAGACATAGTTCTATACGTTTGCAGTGTGTAAATTTCTATTAAACACACAACAACACCTAAGGTGGTCTCTGCTATGAAAACTAACCAATATATATTGTACAATGCGCATCCTTCCTTATCTGGGTGTCTACGCATGGAACGCCAACACTGTAAAATATTGCCAACCAAATGGTCAAGAAGACTTGACCTAATTTAAGACGACATGCCACCATTACGTAATGTTCACTCAGATGATGTGTTCACCTTGTTCCCAAACAGTGCCAAAAGTGACCCACGGCCATCTCTTTTTCGTCAGGTTTTCAGTTATAATCACTCATTTTGGTTTTGTTTGAGGAAGAACAGCACCAATTAAAGTACAATGATGTAAAAATTGATAGGAAGATTGAAGGAGATTGAAGGAGATGGAAGCTTATGCAATTTGATGGAAGAAACTAACGTTGGCGTTCTACCTGAAACATGAACCTATCGACGACGGTTGCTTGAAATAATTATAACCTTAAAAAAAAAGGTTCTTGAATTGCACTTTTGCAAACAGTTTGAAAGTAATAAATCGTTTGGCTTCGTTCTCCGTCCATGTATTTAGTCACATTCACAAAATAGCCTTATGTCTTACTCTTTAAACAAAACTACAGGTACTACTGTAGATTTATTTATTTTCGCCATGTTACACAAAATATATACAAAGTAGTATGAACAAGGAAACAGACCTACGCAAAAGGCGGAGGAGACCAAGCAAGATGCAACTGAGCTTGTATGGAGCCAGGCCACGCAAAGAGAAAAGAAAAAAGGAAAAATATAAGAATAATAAGGAAAAACAAAACAACCCGAACCCCCAACTTCCAAACCCCCTCCCGCCACCACAGCTACAAAAGGGAATCAAATCATTTTCAACTGGCAGTAGCAAAGAGATAAAATGTTTGCATATTAGGATTTTCTAGCACTAGAGATTTTTGGGCTTTCTTAAAAGATGAAATGCTACGTTTGAATCTAATGTCTGAAATGAGAGAATTCCAAAATCTAGGGGCGATGAAACGTATCGAATTAACGATGGTGGATAGATGACGACGGGAAATCTTGAAAAAAATTATTCTCAGAGCGGGTATTGTAGGAATGAACTTTGCATGATTTCGTTTAAAAAGGTATTTAAGTTTACTGGGATCAAGTTCTTGTTAAATCTATATCTATAAAAACCTACCTCAAGTTACTTAAGCTACTATACTTTCCACCCATTCAAGTTACTCAGACCACCACGCAAACCTTGCGAAAGTCTGTACAAAGTTTGTGTGTCATCGACAGTCGAGAAAGTTACACGTATTTGAGGTTGAATTTGATATCGATATGGGATATTTCTGGCAACTGTTGACTAATTAGGATGCATATACAGTAGAGACTTATTGAATTGTCTGTCAATCCTATACGGTACTTGATGTTTAATTCACTCACACACCGTGACGTCACGCACTGAACAGTTAATGTCTCCCACACGACGTGCGTGCAGCAGCACTCGTCAGTCTTTACCTACGCCATAAGAAACCGCATTTTGCAAGTCTCCTCAGTATTAAAACAAAAGTAAATTAGACTAAGGTGCTAAGAAACGGATCTGTTCATATTGAAATCGGTGATTCCATTCGGGAGTGGGGGAGTCTTTCCAAGAAAGTTTTCGAGGGTAGTATCGAGGTTGCAAGAGTGATCTTTAGGAATTTTTCTCTCTCTTATTAAAACTGCAACTCCGAAAAGTATGGCCCCACTATGAGTTTTTCTCTTTTTTGCCCGTCATGAGGTAGATCACACTAAGGTCACCTATACACTCCAAACTTTTCTTTTTTTAAATACCATTAATTTTATGATATACCTAGTGTTTATATGCGGGTCCCTACCACATCCCATTTACCTCCAAATACATACTGACATGTACGCCTCTAACCGAGAGAGCAGGTGATGAAGAGACGTTGCAGTTTATGTCAATAACAGTTTCCGCTATTTTTATTATATGCAAATCGGATTATACCTCCACACAGTTATTCTGAGAATTATGTATGTAGGTCCTTTATATACGACATTCATGAATCTATGAGTTCCATAATTTAAATGCTGTGAGATTTCTGCCACAACTTAGCTTTAGTTTACTACAAAACTAAATGTCATGGCGTTTCATGAAACGTTACACTGTATAACTCCCCACTCCCCCCACCGGGCCCTTTCTCTCTCCATCTGTCTCTCCACCTCTCTCTCCTCTCTCAGTATGACGACAAAGCAAAGTTCTCAACTGGAACTTCACCCCTTTCGAAAGTGTCCAACATAAAGCTGGAACACAAGTTGAAAATTTCGTGGAATGTGTCATAGCCACTACAAATAAAAAAAAAAGAAAATTGTTTTAGCCCCATTTTTGGATAAATGAATAATTCATATCCATTCCCATTGGTCTGTTTGATTTCAATTTACTATGATTGGCTACTATGCTTTCTGCGAGGGTGTGAATTTTGTAGGGCCAACAAAAATGTTGATGTAGAGACAATTTTCTGGAAGATGAGTGCATAGTTTTCTCTCAGATTTTGTGACAGGTGGTCTCTTCCCCTACTTTCTCTTCCCTGAAACACTGACGAAGAACAAAGGTACTGGTGATTGCTAGTACAACTCATATTCCAGGTTTAATCGCTCTTTCAAGGCCTGTGATTATAAATCTAGGTTAAGAGTGACGTCATTCTCAAGTTGCTTCAAGAGCGCAGTAGTTCCTTAAGGGAAAGTCGGCCAGACTTGGCTCTCGTAATTCTTCATATCAACTTTTAATATTTACAACTCTGAAATTTGTTATTCTTTAAAAGTCAAAGAGTAGCTCGTCACATACAATGCCGTCTATCTTCCTTCTCGTTATACCTTTTGCGTGCCACTGTGTCGTATTTTCAAAGTTTTCCAAGTCCTGTGGTTTCATGTTTTTGAAGCAGACCAGGAGAGATTCCTGATAGCGTATAGGTTCCCCTTCCTTTTTAAAACCAGAAATCTCGGTCGCTGCAACCAAATAGCTCTTTGCCCGGATGAAGGCCAGAGATAGCAACGGAAACCATGGTTTTCCTGAATGAAGTCTGTAGCTGTACCTGGTGTAGCCAATATGGGGAATAAAGAAATGGAGGAGCTACTGAACGGTGCGTGCTGTATTCGACTGTTTCAGTATGCTATGAAGTTTATGATGAGTGAATTTGTTGTGCTGTGCACAGAAAACGAGGAAGTTAAAAGTCTTCTCGTGAAAAGATTTGTTGAGGGTTTGAAGGGAGTAAGCAGTTTTCGATACTTTATCCTGAAAAAAAAAATCAAATATTTTGCAAGTCTCTTCTCATTTCTCTAGTTTTTTCATGATGTTGCTGGATATCAGTACACGTTCAGTACACGACGATCACTGCACAAGCAAGGGGTTATTCTGCAATTCAAGAAAAAAAAAAATGATATCACAGAAGGAAAAAGTACCATTCGTGAACAAGCATGGGAGGTATACTAGTTAAGTTTGGTGTGACTGCATTTTTCTCCATTTAAAATAAAAAGATTTCAAAAAATGCGGTTGCATGTTGCCACCTGATTGAAAGAGAGTTCAGTTAGTAGAGTTATTAAAAATTAATCATAACTTAAAGACTCACCTGGTAAGATCATCGCTGCGTCAAGCAGCATTTGGTCAGCACTTTTACCCAAAGTTAAAAGTCGTGCGACATGACAACGACATTTTGGAGTATCGGGTGTATTAATCATTGACAATGTTAAAAATAGCCACAAATTCCATCAAAATCCATCAAATAGTGACAATTTAACGGACTAATTCCTGTCTCATATCTGCATAATGAATAAACATTGGCTAAGTATGGAAATTTGTGACGTCAAGAGATGGATTCTTTTGATATGTGTTATGTCATCCTTTGTTTACTTAACTTTTCTTTCAAGGATAATTAGGAATTTTGTACGCCCAGAGCGTTTTGTTTTGGAAGCATATATTTCTCATCCAAAAATATCTATATCAGTTACCAATGTGAAAACTCAGTAATAAGATAATTGTAAGAGACACCATATAGAGAGTTAACAAAAGAAATCTTAACACTGTCTGAACACTCTACGTCATCTGGTTTGCATTTTCATTAAACTTTTAAAGTCATATCTCAAAAACAGATACGAACAAAATTTCAACGGATTGTCATTCAGGGTTTCACTCTGTAACTTCTGAATGAAGCCAGCTGTTTTCTAGATGCGTATCACAATGCTCTGCACGTCGTATTACAGTTGATTCCGTAAACATACATAAGAGTCAAACTGGGGAGCTACGAAGTTCTTCTACTTCAGACTAATGGCCGATTGCTAAGAAAACATTACCATCACTGAACGTCTTAAACATAACTTTGCGCTATTTTCATCTGTAATTCGCTCCACTAAGGTCTGAGATACGGAAAGGATGCGGGGAGGATTTGAGGTGAGCATCAACAGAGAGGAAAATGTCGAGAGGGCAGCTAGCCAAGCAGACTGCAGTTAAAAAGACATCAACTCGATAGGAGTAATTTCGTTTCCGAGTGATATGCTGTTGCCCATTATGGCATCATCAACCTATGTGTGCAAGCTTGACCAATAATTGGCCTATACACGAACTAAAACAACAAAGTCAATCGCTTGAAAGACTCAGTCACAATTTACCGTTTTCGTAGGTTACGTTAACTTCATAATTGTAATAATTACATTGGGAGCAAACTTATCGGGGTTGAACATTTATCATGATGTTATTGAACAACACACTAAAAAAAATTATCAGAATCCACATGACACGACAAAATATTTTTAGCTGTTCCAATACACCGCCCTGACGGGATTTTGTTACGGGGTGGCGAGAGAAGAGAATGCAGAAAAATATATGCCCCAGCAGACCATAGATGGAATGAGAGGGCTGCTTCAGACAGATTGCAATGTGCAAACTATTTCTCGATTAGGCTGAAATGATTACGACATTCTATTAACCAAAACTTAGCAATTAGACTTAATAACTACAAGGGGCACCTGGTTAGCTGGTAACTGGTGAAACCTCCGGACTGGCTGTCAAGATGTCTGTCCGTAGATTTGTAGTAACACTGTAGCTCGAGGTTAGCTGGGCAGGTCGGACAAAACCCTTAAGATGACGTGGAGGCAGATGTTGTTGTAAAAGGGTGACCGGTGATAAAGCGCAGTCTCAGAGCGCACTATGGTTAGGAGCTGGACAGCAAGGTTAACGATAGAATCACATCAGATGGTTAGGCTTCTGGCCGTTGAATAAGGAGTATCCGAAAATACGATAGATAATGAAGATAATGCAAATGAGCCTATTTGAAATATTTTGGACAGTCGACGAAGACAACAGTAGCAAATAGGGATTTATAGTCTTCAGATAGGTGGATTAAAAAAACGCTGCGCAAAAGGGGCATAAAAGTTATAATCAAAATGGAGAAGATAATAACGAGATTTGAAGACAAAAATGCCTAGCTGGTACTTAAACAAATCGTTAATTGAAAGTAACCCTAAGTCTTTGAAAAGAGATGCAGTTGGTGCTATATGTTTCGAACAGCTCTTCTTCTTTTATCTTGTACAACTCATAGAGGGAGGTATGGCGTTGGTAGAAGAATTAGGGCATTGTACAATAGCAAACGTATGTATTCGGGTAGAAATGTGTTCAAGTCTTTACATAATTCCATTTTATCTGGAGACACTGATTACAAAGATCACTCTCTTGGCGACCTCTAGATGATAGAAGTAAAAGTTTAAATCAATTTTCAATGATTTTCGATCAATGATTGTATAATCTTGAAATACTTATCTGTATCATACTCTCTGTATTTCGCGTCACTACCAGCATTTGCAGGATCTAAGGATCCTGAGGAGGAATGGAGGGCACATTTGATAGTAGGAGGATATAGTCCATAAAGGGGCAAGTTACGCTACAGTAGCTTTTTTTGACCTTACTCTACGCAAAACGACTTTTTTGGGAAAATTTTACTTTTCCCACATATAGGTCGCCACGAGAATGATTTTTGTGAAAAAGTTTATGTCTTTCGCTATAGCGCATTTTTTTTAACAACTGCTCAAATCTATGAACAAGCGGAAGACATCGCCTTGGTCAAGATTTTGCTTCAGCTGCAAAATCACCTTCTTAATGTAGACTAAAATAACCCGTATTACGGTCTCTGACGGCCTTGTAAATAAGTGGAAACTTGCCACGGACATGCCTGAATAGGCTAATCGAATTCCGTGATAAATCTACAATGAACAGATGAATTGGCACTGCTAGCGAATGAAGGCCAGTAAACAAAAAAAAGAGTCTCAAACATCTGACATATTACCTCAAAATTTTGACACACTATCTCAAAATGTGTCTCATTGTCTCAAACGTTTGTCTACAATCTAACAAATCTTGACTTATTGTCTCAAAATTTTGACTTCTTTTTTTTTCAAAATTGTAACTAAATTATCTCAAACTTTTCCTTGTCTCAAAATTTTCACTTAATTATCTCAAACTTTTTGCTTCATTTTGAATGAATCTCTGTGATTACTTTTTATTGGCCACTCCATTAGCAACCGTGGTTCCTCGCAGTCAGGCATGTGTTTCCTATCTGTTTATTGTGATTAATTCGTTTCTCTTTCGTTTCTGGTTCATTGCATTGTGTGGTCTGTTTCGGGTTGTTACAATCAAGTTCACTGGTTAGCAGAATGTTAGCCTCTTCAAAAGTTAGACAATATGTCTCCATGTGGCCAGACTCAAAAATGTAGCTGAATGTGTGAACTTGGAGCACATGTCAAATTCTAAGCATTTCTGTTTCTTCAACAATGGATAGATACTGCACAATCGGTGGGTTTCCTGCACGTTTATTGTGATTACTTCGTCTGTGCTTTGTTTTCGTCTCAGTGCATCGTGTGGTCTATTTCGATTGTTTAAAACTTTACAACAGAATTTGGAAAATGTCAAGTTTCAAAAGATAAAAATGAAAGATCTCCACGAGGTCAAAGGTCTTGCCGAATGTGTGGCATACCATAGGCTTAAAAATGTAGATTGTGAAAGGTACTTTATCAGGGTATGACAGACATTTACAAGTGTATTTAGGATACCTGGACCTATGGCAGTGTGGATTTGCGATTGAGTATTCTTAAGCGATATTGTGGTATACATTCGGGACTGGCAATTCTTTACAAATAATTTTACCCTAATTTTACCCACCCGCCTCCCCCGTCACCACAAGTATTCCATAATACCGTATCACACCAATTAGATCTTATCTATACATGCTACGAAGCCACCATGTCACTAACATGAAAATTGGAGCAAATACATCCCGCTCCTCTTCCTCCCTCTCCCTTCTACCCCCCTCTCTTCTCAATACCACGTATTCGCTAATGCTATACGCTGTAGTTAAGTTGCAAATAAATTACTGATTCATTCATGCGCTACTTGCCCAGGGAAGCCATTACGCGCACGCCGTGAAAGTGAGGGCGTCAGTTCACTTTATCGTGTACTGTGTAGTTGGTGACGATTTAAAAAAAAAAAAAACAAGTACAAGCCCGTTGTCGATTATCCTGCGTCTCCACAGAAGGGCGCGGTCACAGAGACACTACGTAATCTATTAATTGACTACTAGTCTAATATGGAAACAACGGAGTTTTTTTAAACCGACGAAAATTTTGACAATGGAAAGTTTAATACTTTAGTTAAAAGTTCCTCCGACCAGCAACACAATCACATCTTTTACCCGCAATCCTAATATAGCACCAATAGAATTGAACCTCTGAAGGCTTGCCACAGTTGTAAAGACAGTAAGGATAATCCATCTCTCTAATTTTACGCAATCACTGTAATTTTGGTTCGGTTCGGCTTATTTATAAGAGATCACTTAGTAAATAGCAAATAAAAAACAAAACATAGTGTCATAGGAACAAAATTATGTTGTAACCAAAACAATATTTATAATTAATCTTCACACCAGCGCCGTAAATAAAAAGTAAAGAATATCCAACAATCTATGTAGTGAGAGTCAAGCAAAATAAGTGGGCTGAAAATTAACATGCACCCCGACTCCAGATAAAAGCAGTGACTACAGAAATCCAGCCGTAAAAGACACTATATAATTAGACGACCGCTAAAACTTAGAGGACTTCCTAGTCCGTATCTAAATAAAAACCAGATTGACTGACCTGTCAGAATCTGTTTGATATTTTATCTGCCACACCTGTTTACTCATCAGGAATGATAAGATATTATAATTATTGTTATTGTGTGTATGTGTGTTTGTGTGTGTGTGTGTTTGGTGGGTGTTTGGTATGAATCATGCTCGTTATAGTTATAACATGCAGAGACGACGTACCAGTGCAATGTAACTTGTGTGACGAACCAATTCAGTAACTGTGTACCTTACATACTATCCTATCAAGCACGTCGGTGCACCTAGGAACACCCACTTTACATCCGCTCGTTGGAATGTCCCTTGTCACATGATGCTATCTATGAGTGTGAGGGCGGCACAGAATGTTACTACTGTATAGGCTATTGTTACCTTCTATGCAGTATATTCAATAGGATACTTACCGTATGCTGCCATATCAACAGAAAGATGGTCAATGTTTTGATTGGCCAACCCCCTAACCTTCTTTTATAAATTGATGAATTGATTGGTCCTAACATTCTGTGCGACGGTCCTACGGCTATACGAGAGCTACTAGATTCTTCTACTAGATTTTTACGAGAGTAACAATATAGCAAAAGGTTTCGCCAGAAGATACGATAATGCCTAAATTCATCAATGTATTGTATGCCGATGTTTTGTCGTCCGACACAATTGATCACATGACGCAAAACAACACGCGCACAACCTTTGTATCGTATCTGACACCCATTCACCCCCTCCATCACCACTTCCCCTGTCCCCGTTTTCCCCTAAAATCACATGTTTGCAATTTGAAGCACACCGGCTGATTGATGAAGTTTATTGATGTGGTATATGTAGATGTATTTTTTCTTTTTATATAGTTGATTAGACCATAGAAAGTTAACGGTGTAACTTCATCGTGCTCCGGTTGTGTATCTAGGTTGGCTGCCGATTAAGAATGACTCACAAATAACTCGCAATTGGACTGTTCCGGTAAAAGAATCTTCTCTTTCTTCTCCTAAGGTGTTGAAGGAAATTGACAAAACGTGCACCAAAACTGTACTTAACAATATTAGACTTTACTATCTGGTTCTTGCATTATACAGCTTTTTTTTTGTTTTGCATTTTTTCAGATGTACCCTTTCATATAGGAGATTTCAGGTGACAACAAAGTCTCGATCGATGGAACCTTTGTCACGTTTGTCTGTGACATTCCGGAACGTAAAACAATTCTGCAAACTCTGATGAAGCTATCTAGTGAATTATCATGCACTGTCTCTCGCGGAACGGGGATACCTCCCGTCGTGTGGAGGGGCAGGAAAAGGTAGTTAGATCTACAAGAGGGGGCGCTGTGTGCCTTAGTAATTCAGGAGAGTGTCCCCAAATCAACATGATCTCAAGAACAGCAACAACGACAACAAACCATTAACGCAACATCTTGCCAACATGAAAAATCAAACGTGAATACAAATTTTGCGTTGATGACCTGAAAACCACCAAAAGTGCAAAGTTCACGTTCTAAAATAGTATATGTTTATAGAAAAGAAGCCTATAAAATCGGTACGTGCATGTCCAATGCTAATTATGTTACCTTAGACTCCTGTTTGAGCTATGACATTGAGCATGCTGTAGACAGCTTGAGGTTGGTTGACATTTGACCTTCATGAAAACAAAGGAGAAGTATCCTTCACAGAGGATGACTTTCCAACAATATTTACTTCTTTGTTAGACTTTCACCGTATACTGTTAGTCTCAAATGACCTTACGTAAAACTCCGTGAGCTGTTGTTTCTTAGGATGCCTACATATCAATTTTAATATCTTGAGATATCGCATTCGTGAGGGCTTCTTAGAATAAGGCCTTCTCTAGACTCAAATGACTTTCGTATTCACTATATAAGAGATTCCCACGCATACCAGGTTCGAAGTTCAAACGGTTTTACTTTGTGAGATGTGGTGGAAACAAGGTAAGAATCTTACTGTGGAACAGAAATTTTAGTACATGTAGGCTTTTCTTGCCTTCTATACAGTATATTCAATAGGATACACTTATTCTCTCTGATCAACACAAAGATGTCCTTTGCTGAAGCATCGTTGTGATCGAGAAACCCTTTTACAAACGATGAATTGATGTTCCTACCATTCTGCGCCACCATCGTATAGTGGAGGGCGGAGGGTGACCGTGGCACAAAATGTTAGTATAGGCTGCCGTTACCTTCTACGGCTTTTTCAGGGTGCGCATACTGTCAGATTGACACAAAGATGTTTTAGTGAAACATCATTGTGATAGGACAAACACCTAACGTTCTTTTCATAACCGATGAATTGATTGGAGATAACATTCTGTGGCGTGGTTTTAGCAGGACATACCTCGCAAAACCCATGTGTCCACGGCAGACGTACACACATGTACAGGCATAAACGCCATTTGTCAGCCGGCGTTCTGACATTGTTTTAAGTTCGAGCAGAATATCTCGATTGTGGATGTATATTGATTGAGTGCACAAATATTTCCCAAATTCATTAAACTTGTCCAAGGATACATTTCTTTCAATGCCGATATATCCGTCCCAAAACTTTGAGAACCTACAAATAATGACACATGACTTTGTGGTATATAGGGTCGTGTGTTATAAAACTTATCCACCTCTCAAGTAAGAATCGACGTCTTTGGATAGAAACCTTTTCCCTTCTTTATGCAAGAATTCAAACTCTCGTACAAGGTTTACGTTAGGGCTTTTGTTTTTAATTCCCAATCATTATTTCATCACAATATCCGTTCAAAGCTTTTCATCAGTGAGGAAACTTCTTCAAGACACATATTATGATAGCAGCATAAGTAAAAAACTCATTCTTATTGAGTAACCGAGACATGAAAATCATTCTCTGTAGTGTATGTACGACCGCAATGAGAATCTTGCCGTCCATTGATTACGAGGTACAGCGTGCTTTGACAATGGGATGACGTCACGTGCACGACCTCTATAGTAACTGTTTGTGATGAATCTGGAACATCTCTCTGTTCTTACATACTGCCACCCATCGACGGTATTCAGGATGTCTGGCGCGTGTCTATTTTCTGAAATTTTGCCATGTCTATTGTTATGTTAATTAGTTCTCTGCAGGTGGCCCAGGTGTAAACGGGAGCTTGACTCATCAGTAACGTGGCTCGTTATGCAGCTGAAGGGACATTCCAATGCATATCACCAATACGCTCATACTTATAATACGGTCACATACGGTATACTTGCAAGACATAAAATAGATTACATCTTCAAACGATCATGTGAGTACTAAGTCATTGAGATGAAGTCAGAGATACATTACAGTTAGTCTGTGTAGATCACAAAACGAAGTAGCCTCGTTTGGTGCTTCTGTTTTGTGAAAGCAGTAAAAATGTTGCCAGACTGTAATTTGGTAACCATTGTCTTTTTTTTTCTGATCCAGTAAAAAAGAAAGAACTTAAGAAAAAAAGGGAGAAAAACACTGATTGTAATATCTGTTTATTCTCCAGGTTTACTTTGTTGCTTTCTTGAATTTGAATTTAATGTCAATCAAAAGAAATACATGAGGTAGTTTAAGGCATTCCTTCATCCGTTTACTTTGATAACTCTGGAGCAATGAAGTGCAACGTGTAGGTTGAACACTATTGGATTCAATCATGCAGGCAGTGTAATTAAACTTACACAAACGATGGCGCTCTCTTCAAATTAACCTACTACATTGTCTTAGAATTCACTCTAATATCATCATTCAACTTCTTTTCGTGTAACTATTAAAAGTGCATCATTTGGTTTCAGCAATTTAAAGAAATCGTTCTAGAAGACGGTTCACATTGGAATCATAACAATAACTCATTGCACAAATTGCACTACGTCAGTTGTCTACACATGGAAATATATCAGTATCGGACTTATTACGGAAACAGTTTTGGACCAACGGTAGTGATATTCACACTCCAATTTAGTTAAAGGTGTAACCATAACAACACACAAAACCGCACATCTCTCAAACAAAATCTCACAAACTTAAAGGGGGCATTTCTGTGGAAAGGGAATCTGGCATACGTCATGCCGTAGTGACACAAGAAATCTGGGGAAATAGGTAGCATTAAAATGTGAATTGTGCATGAAAATGTTTCACAATTTCTTATCCTAGAGAACAACAATTGAGAAATGGGAAAGAACATTTCCCCAAATTTCCCCAAACCATTTTTTCTCGTGGGGCAAGTTTCCCCTTTCCCCTCCCCTCCCCTGTATACGCCACTGTTGGCTGAAGGAACAGCTCCCTCACTCAAAATAAAGTTGACATGATTAAAATAAGTGAAAAAAAAAACACTCAAACGAGTTGTTTAATGACAGTTTGAAGCTGGAATATGAGTTGAAAGTTTGTCAACGAAAGTCAAAATTCCATGGGATATGTCATGGCTACTACCAAAAAAAAAATGCTTAAGTTCCATTTTTGCATTCATGAATATTCATGTCCATTGAAAACGATGATTGACTGCTATGCTTTCTTGTATAATCTGAATGTCGTAGGGCCAACAAAAATGTCGAGGCCGTGTTCATATTTAATTTAACTCATATTCCAGCTTTAAAACTCTCGGAATTCTTTAGAAGTTACATGATCTTATGTTGATTGCACTCTGAACTGGCCAAGTTACTAACCTTTAGTCACATTCAAACATGCAAGGTATGTCTCCTTCAATGGGGCTTTTCGTTAGATGCATAATGCGACCAGAACCTTTCATAATGGATAAAAAGGAATGAGTGGTCAAACTTTAATGGGAACATTGGAAACATCCACATGTGGTGGTGTGGTGGGTGGTTTTGTGTGAATGGGAACGTGACGCTGTCAACTGCATGTGCAGACTTTAAGCAGCAAATACAGATTAAAGGACGATAGGTAGTTGAAATATATATCTTACATAACGTTTCGCTCTTACTTACAGATCGGCTATGAACGTGTCTCCTTAATAGCATTGAGGTAAAACAAATGATCCAGCAATGACAAGATCTGTCGGAAGCCTGTCAGGTCTGTCAGAAGCATTATTTTTCTTCTGGTGGAAGAAAAGGAAAACAGTTAGGCTTATGTAAGGTGTGTGTCACAACTAAGTATCCTCCAAAGAGTGTTATTTTTTCTAATTTTGTCAAAGGGGCGTTTCCAAAATACGGTATTCTATAGGCGGCACGTATACCCACCCTTAAAATAGGGATATCATGTGTACAATTTGGGAATGTATGGGAATTCTCCGAAACGTCTCAGGAAAGTGGTTTAAAATCCTCAGCGAAAATTTCGAAAAAGAAACTGCTTTCGGTTGGTTAGGCATATGGTGGACGTGAAAAGAATGTAAACAAGCATTACCGGGGCACAGCCAGTGTCTATTGACTGGGGGTAGATATTACCTATACGTCAGTGAAATGACATTTGAGGCGCCTATACAACGTTTTCAGTAGGGGTGGGGGTCTGTCCTGAGATCTTGCTCTTTTGTGGGCACCACCCTGGCAGGACTACCCTAAGATAATTCATTTGAATTATCTTAGGGACCACATATGTGCAGAGCACTACCATAGGCATTTCAATTACCAGGTAATCATTAGACAGTATCGGTGCAATTTTTGTGGTCAAGTTTCATATTATAAAATGTGCTACACTGAGATACAGTGAGAAAAATTCCAACTGGTATTTTAGATTTTCTGACAGTCATCGCCCCTAGACTGATATATGAGAAATTCAAATGGTAATTCATATATTTGTCGAGAAATGTTGCATACACCAGGTTACCTTAAACACAAATCTGGGAAAATATTTAGCATCTTTTATAGCATAAAATGTTCTAGATCGACATGGAAAATCCCAACAACTGCACATTTTCCAACTCTGATGAAATTTGGGTTTCCCCCGTTACCCAGTCGCGACAACCCTGCGTTCAGTGCTATTAAAATTCCTTTATCAGGTTTTATGTTTTTCATTTCTCTTCACAACATCTCAACAAAAGTGAATAAAACCTTTTCAGTTTGTTTTAGTAATTCAATTCCCTTTATCAATGTGAATCCCTCTATCACCTTAAACTTATATTTTCCCTATTTTTCCTTGGTCGACTTTACTGACTGACGCCAACACCCCCTACCGTAGATCTGCCGTTGCTGTGATGGCGGTCTTAGAATTTTTTTTCTTAATTGGGGTTCCTTTTGTTCTGTTCAGGTCTCGTCCACATTGGGTTGCTCAGTACAGCTAATGCGGCTGCTGAGCTGGTCAGGCCCCCCCCCCACCCCTCCCAGCCTTTGGAAAAGTGTCTAAAGACTCCGTCAGATGGGGACCTTAAGTGACGGTCCCGTGAGCAGGTTTGGGTCTATTTGGGATTGTTGGTTCACCCTTGCTCGTTAGCCCCTGAACACTGATCGAAAAGTGTAGGCGAAAGATCGTCGATGCTTATCCACGATCAACATTGAATAGGATCCCTCGGTGAGTTTTCATGACTACTACTGATCCTCACATTCTAAATTAAACTACACCATCTCACGAAGACAAATTTACAAGTTTATTTTTGCGACTTCATTTTCGAATACGCAATAGTCGCAAAAATAAACGTGCGAAGTAAGTGAATATGTCCCACGCCATCCTTTGCCATCATTTGGCGTTAGAATTTCCAAAATCGTCTCAAAGAAATTCATTGACCATGTTCAAAACTATGTTCAAATTTGCGAAAACTCCAAAACATTACGCAAGTTAAATTTTTCTTCGTGAGATACTATGGGGGAAATCTTGTGCTAGGTATACAGGTCTACGGGAAACCTGGAACACTATTTTAAACGTAGCGCCCTCTCTTACTTCCCAGGCTTAAATTTTTGCCGAAGAGGAGCGTTTTACATGACGTAATATTTATTTGTAGGTCTGTAGGCCAAGTTCATATTCTACTTCCGGGTTGTGATTTTCTGCAGTAAACATGTGTAACTGCACCTTGGTTCGAGCAGCTGGCGGTAAAGATCAGGCCAGAGGGTAAAGTTAATCCTCTTGCCTCGTCTCTGCAGAGAGAACCAAGCTGAGAAACTGTAACAACAGGATCAAGGCACGCATAGTACTATATCGAAGAAGTACAACAACGTTAAACTGAGACAATTCCACGAGAGTCATTTCCTGCAACATAGCAGCTCCAATTCACTCTAAAGTCAGCGAAGTCTGTAATACCGCTGGTTGAACTTTAAACAAGTGGTGAGTGAAAAGATTTATGAGGGATAACCTGCCATGTAGACCAACGATTTATTAATGAAACTACTATGCTCTGTAAGTGCAACTCGCATGGGGACGGTTTAACCTACAATGTCTACTACAGTACAGTACTTACTACGGGGAAGAATTACTGTTGTCAGTAAGGACAGCAGTAGCACGTACTGTAGGACAAGGGCTTACTAGTATCAGTAAACTACTAAGTACTATTAGCAATGCTTACTAATAGTATTATTACTAATTGCACAACTCAAACTAAGTTAGGAGTAACTATAGAATAACCTTCCACGGTCAAAGAATTCCTTTTTATAGAAGCGGAGGCGCTGTTGAATGTTTCCCTCTTACTATGAGTGAGTGTTTTGTCTTTATTCTTTAAGTCCACTGAGCCTCCAGTCGTGAGTGCATGGAGGTGCAGTTGCAGTGGCAGCGTACAAATTTGCATGTTATTTTGAGAAGGACTCAGTATGAGTGCATGGCTTGTGGTGTATGTTATGTTTCTTTAAAAAATCTTCTAACCTTAGTCCACTGAACCTCCAGTCCCGAGTGGAGGCGCACCCGCAGTGGCAGCATATAAACTTGTGTGTTATTTTGAGAATGGCTCAATCTAAGTGCATGGCTCGAATTGTAGGTAATTATCTTTCTTTAGAAAATCTTCTAAGTCCCAGGTGGCGGTGCAGTTGCAGTGGAAGCATACACTTACATGTTATTTTCTAGTGTAGGACAGCTTCGATATGACTGCGACTGTGCCTCCGGAGGGTGCAGTGAGGTTTAATTCATATTGGTAGGGTAACCTATAGTTGTGCCCTAAGTTAACTCGAGGTGGCTTATAATTCTGACTCCTAAGTTATACCCTTGGGCCTGTTGCAATCTGAAGGCTATTTTCATAAGCTAGGAAGTCTGTAGGCTTCATGAAAATTGCTCTCAGCTATTGCAGTAAACTGTGTAGAGTACTCCTGTAGTGTTGTCCAATTTAGGTCATGTCCGCTTCAGATTGCTCGTTGCAGTTGATGGACTGCTAAGCTTGGCAGGTTGTCCAGTCCTCCCAACCTTTCCGAGAGTGACTAAAGATTGGAGCTACGCTCTTGTCTGCCAGGTGACACGTGGCCGTCCTGGCAGTAGCTTTGTCTTTGCATTGCGATTGACAAGTTAATTCATCCCAGTCTGGATGCTCTGGACGCTCATTGAAAAAGCACAGCCGGTGTTCAACCATGATCAACATGTTGGAGGGTCCATGTTGAGCCGATATTGGCAACCTAAACCTCAAACTTTCAAATTCAATATTCCTATATGTAGTACCGGTCCCAAGGAGCAGCTTTGTTTTTGTTGTTTGCATCACCCGTCTCATGCACCCTCGGAACGCATCCACGTGTAATGTAGTATATGGCTTAGGCCTAGCCATGGGAACCTTGATGAGTCTTCATATTTCCTGACCTCGGTTGAAATTCATTCACCGCAATTATTGTGTTATTGTGGCAATGTTCATAATCAGTGCACCAAACATCTTTTCTTGAAGCTGATCAGAGGTACAATAGATGTTTATAATCTTGTGACTCCCAAGGTGATGTAATTTGAATAATTGAAAACGACAAACTCACTGGCTAAGACAGTTAAGTACTTTCTTAATTCTGAAGGGCCGTGTGTAAACTATCCTTTGACCGCTACAGTCCTTACATGTCAGTGTAAACCGGGGAGCTGCAGCTCCCTGTATAAACTATACATGTTTGCAGTCATTGGTATGTACAGTATGTTGATTTTTACATACATTTGTTTGAATGCGTAGTTCTTTTTGGTTTTTTTATCCTCTTTACACTTTGTCCTGAAAGTTAAAAGAATTGTTGATTTTCAATGATTATGTAGTAACATTCAGGTGTAGTAGTTGCAGGTGAAAACAGCATACAAATTTTTAAGAGGAAGTCAGACAAGAACTGTACAGTACTGTACGTCTGGAGCGGTATACAGTTACAGTCGCAATTTGTCCAGTTTTGATGAATTGGCTGTCAATATTATCACCATATATGTAAACAATTTTGCATGTGAAAGCAAAAAATGGGAGTGTCTGCAGAATTATGCAGCTGTTAATTTGTAGATTATAGATAACAAGTATGTTGCAAAGACTGCACAGTATGCAGACAGTGCATGATCTGGAAAGCATGCATTGTGATTTCCAACTGCTTCTGTTGCAGAGTGTAGGGCTATACTGTATCCTTTTGTTTTTGTAATAAATACAGTGTAGCACTGCAGCAGAACCAGATCTTTGGTAGAGATCATATTTGCAGACCTTGTTGGCCTCATAGCAAGTCCAGCTCAAAGCGTTTCTTTGCCCTGCTCAACAGTGCGAGCGTGCTTCTGTGTGAAGATCTCTATTACCCTCACTTGTTATACACAGAACTGTATCTTTGAAAATAGCATGAGATGGTCATTTTTAAGCAAATTATAGAGAATTCCTGAAGGACAGAATCAGGGTCTGTAAGATTCATTTTGCTTGTTGTGGGGTATCATTCTATTTATTCTATTTATATTATTTAAAAAAGGATAGCTTAATTTTCTGACTTAAAGATCATATGATACTGAACAGAGCACACAGAGTTCATGTGTAAGTAGTGTTTGCAGTGTTTAAATTTTATCTTCCATCACATGCTGTCCCAATAGATACAGATCAGTGATTATCATGATACCTGAATATAACAACATTTCAAAAGAATTCATATAGGAAAAAGTTGTAACATGTTGTGCAGTAGTTTGATAGGTCTGTACTTGGTTTCCTCCACCGGGTACTACCATGCGTCCATAAGGTGACCCATGTGTTGTTGATATTATCCATAGATAAGCAGTACACATTTGGGCACTAACATTGGCTCTCCAGAATTGCAACACATTTTGAAGTTATCTTGACATCTGGTTCATGGTTAGCATATATTCCTTCTTGTGAGTTAAGATCAAAATCAAAGTAAGATCCGTTGACAAAATACATGCATGCAGAGAAATTGCGCCACTTCTTTGGAACAATTTACCTTTTGGTGTTTGTTCTTCAGAGTCAATTGATGACACTTTTAAGAACAGATTGAAAACTTATCTTATACGTATTTCATATGATCTTATCTTATTTTCTTGGACGTGGTCATCATTTCCTACTTCTTCATTTTCTTTCTTGTTTAACGTAAAAGTGTCATGAGCACTACGGTGGAGTTGATGCATTATAAGTCTTGTTTAATTATTTCTTTGTATATTATTTCTTTGTATTATTATAATGTTCAGCTACTTAAAATACTATACTTTCCTCGCATCTGTTGCTGATTGCCAGCACACTAATACCCTATCAAAGACTTTGCACACAAGTATTTTTACACTGACTCTGGGTGAAAGGGTTGGGTTTACCTTCTGATTTGACTTTTCGTAAAGTGAGAATAAATGGACTTTTAAAATGGAATGATAGTTCATTTTTGTCAAGTGCTATGTATGACTAAGAAGAAAACTTAACCACTGATAAACTGAGGTAATCCCATTTTCCCCCTAATAAAACAAGTTGTTTTTGCATATGAAAAGCCTTGTTTAGTGACCAATTGTGTTTAATCCAAATTCCAGACCGTATCGCTTCAGATGAACAAACGTTATGTACGGTAATAAACTGCATTTTGGCATTTGGACTACAGTATTGGGATGACTTGGCTTACACTAATCCTCGTTCACTCAGATTACTGTACACAACACAGTCACAGCCTTAACTAACACTTCAGACATGTGGCTGAAGTGTTGTAGGCCAACATTGTCTTGACCCACTCCTTTTTTTTTAGTTAAGTGTACAGCTTGTATGGGGGGGGGGGGAGAAGTCATGGCAGTCCTCACAGTGTAATTTTAAAAGGTCTGTGTTTATTGATGATTTGAACTATATTTTGCAGTGTAAAGTTTCATATTAAACCTTTCTTTCTGGTATGAATGTAATGTTAAAGATTATTGCTATTGAGAGTGATACCCGAATGAATCTGTAAAGTCTTTGCATTGTTAAAAACACTATCACTTTCCTGTTGGTACAGTAAGTGTTTCAGAAATACGATGCGAAATTTGCTTTCACATGTGTGGCAGGTATGCATGCTAGTTGGAGTAATAATGATGGGTATGTAGAAGATAGGAAAACTTGAATAAGAACATCCGATGTACTGTTGGTTTGGAATTGTCACATCAGCGAACTATTTTGGCAAAACTCATGTTAAGAGGAATCCCCCTGCAAGAACTCAACAATAAAAGTGACTGGGTAAGTAGTCTTGCTGACATTTTCCGTTTGATGAGTATCAGTCACTGCTTCTTCATGGGATAAAACTACGTACACTGCTGCTCTTCTAAAACAGCACTACATAACTTTCGTCGGATATTCTGTGCAGCAAAGACTACAGACTGGAAAGTCTTTGACAAGTTACGCACCAGTCTTATTGGGATATTGGCAGAGGATGTGGCTATGAGCCTTTGCTTCTGATATCATTTGTCAAATGACCCAAACAATATTGTCTGTACACTTGGAGGAAAACAAAAATTTTCATAGAACAGATTAGAATGGTATACTAAGTAACATGGAAACAAGAAATCAGACCTTGTGGTTGTATTAAAACTTCAATGAACTAGTTTGATTTATATGAAAATCAACTGTCATGATAGAAATAAGGTTAGACTTAGTCTGTACAATGTGACTTCTTTACACAATCCATATATAGTCTTACACATATTTATTCAGGTCCTCTATGATATTGTGATATTGTTTGGCAGTGGAGGGAAAAGTGCTCCGGATATGGTTTTGAATATTGTAACCATGCACACTATTGTATCATGCACCCATAGTTGCACTATGTGTATGCAGACAAGATATGCTGATTAATCACATTGCTTCTTTATTGATAGTTTAATAATGTGAATAGAACATTGTGTCTAGTGTCATTGTGTCTGGAATAGAACATTGTGACATACGAAGCAAAGATTATAACAATATAGAACATGCCTTGCTCTGATGCAGTGGCATGTGTGTGATTGAGTTTTTGTGTCGATGAATGGTTCAGAGTGAGATCATTTTTTTCAGCACAGATGGAAACAGTGACACCTTTATAGTCACACCATATGGCTGAGGTACAGTACTTTTCTTGTTGAGAATCATTACCTGGTGTAAGGCAGTGCACCAGCATAGAAGAGTAGCCCATCAGCATATACACTGTAGGACATGTTTTCAGTAAAAGTACAGTGGTATCATGTTTCCTGTGCTACTAAGCTTAGGAAATGTGGCTCAAGGGCAAAATTGCGCAAAAACAGTACCTTGCATCAGCAAAGGAGGAGACAATTTTTTCCCTGTTATGTTTTGGTTCCATGCTTTTAATTAACTTGCTTGGAATTTTTACATCATGTAAACTCAATAAAGGAAAGTTGGCATGAACTTGAACTTGTTATGTAAATCTGCCGTAGTGAGAAAGTGTTTTTCTTTAGTTCAAAGGTCATCTTGATCTCACTGGGGCTAAAACTCTTGATATAAATATGATATCTCAGGGTAAAATGCATGGAAAAAACTTCATACTTGATTTTGTGGACGGATTGTGACAAGATGATCAGAAACTTTACTGTGTTTGGTATCAGTCAAAGGTCATCTCGGGTCAAATGTTGAAAACATTGTTAACATGATGTCTGAAGGTACCATATAGGAAGATTGGATAGATTTCATATTTGATTTGTGGATGTGCCATTGTGAGAAGATGTGCCTCATTGTTTTTTAGAGTAGATCAAAGATCTGGATTCCAGCTGAGTGTCAAACTTCTGAAAACATTGTCAACATAGTATCTCAAGGTAGAAAACTTGGATAGATTTCATACTTGGTATGTGGATGTGTTATTGTGAGATTGTAATTGTATTTTTTTGTAGGGCAAAAGGTCATCTGAGGTCAATGGGGATCAAACATTGCAGTATAATTAACGTGAGAATTCAGGGAAGGAAGGGTGATAGAGTTATGTTTGGTGTGTGGATGCATCATAGTGGGAAGATAAATGCTTTTGTTTTTGGTGATGCTCTAAGGTCATCCACAGTGTCCAGAGTCACACTGAAGATCTTGTTAACCAGATATTTCAAGGTAGAAATAATAATTGTGAATGCATTATTGTGAGGTGATAAAACCTATCGGTTTTGGCAGGGATCAAAGCTCATCAGGGGTCACCAGGGTCAAACACCTGGAAACCTTGTTCATCATTGTGTTATGCAGAACTTAGAAGGTACAGTAGGCCTTTAAAAGATATATATATGCTAAATACAGTCATCCTTGGTAACGAAGCTTGGTGAAGGCCATCTGGAGGTTATTCAGGGTCATTTGGAGGTTATTGGGGTCATTTGGAAGTCAAGTTATAAACCTATAGGACTTACCGTTAAATGTAGTCCACATTCACTGCTAAGAACTTTTAGCTGTCACTAGAGTCACAGGCAGACTCATTTTAGCTATTATTTTATTTGTATGCTTATTACTCAGTTATATTCAGCACAAAACAATAGTGACCATTGGCCCGGGGCATTGTTTCTTTAGTTTGTCTGCACAACAAATGCAAGGTAGATCTTGTAATTGGACAAGGTCAAAATGCCCTCTGCCTGTAGATCATTTTTGCTTCAAAATATTAAATACTGTGGTAAGGTTGTCGGTCACTAGAGTTTTGTGCATACATTTTTGAAAAGTTCTTCCACTCAAGATTTTCATATTTTTCTATTTGACCATGCAGTTTACCACAGAGGTCATCCCTTGTATCAAAAGTTACTGATTTGAAGGTATCTTTTTGCAGAGCAGCAATTGGTCGGGAGGGGGGTCATATTGCAAATGCAGGCCTCAGTGATGGTCTGTTATTGGTCATATATTATTTATGCTGCTGTAGTGTCGTAAAATCCATCAATCATTTAACTTATTCATTTCATAAGAGGCGGCCTAACCCATTACGAACCATGGTGTAGCTTCTGTTTTGACTGAGGGACTTTCTACTTTTTTAAGTCCTTTGTGCTTATTGCAGTAATAAATATTGTATATTTGTTTACACCAAAATATAACAAAGTCTGGGGTGGCCTGTAATATAGGCAGAGCTTTTGACTGCTGTTTTATTCTGTGAGGTTTATTCTGCTTTTCATCATGAGAACCAGAAGGATAGTCATGAGTCAAGAATTGGTAGTTCTATTCTGTTTCCTTGATTTACATAATTTAAGGTTTGCCTTCTACATGTCAGAACTGTTTGCGCACAACTATTGCACTCTTAAAACCTGCCGTTTGGGACCTTCCAGTAACTGTTGTTGTATCATAATTTCCTTTATCTGAATGTTTCATTAGAAGTTGACATTGTCTACTGACCTTAGCAAAAGCTTTCATTTACAAGACAAAAGAAAATTGTTGACCTTTCAATGGAAAGTCTTCATACTACAAACACAGGTAGTCTACACTTACTTATGTAGTTTTAAGATTCTTTGTTTCTATTAACATAATTTTTTTCACCTCTTTTAATCTTTTCGGACTTAATTGCAATCAATCGGTTGTACTGTCTGGTATACAATTGACCAAAACTCAAACTGGAAAGCACAGACCATTAAATACTTATGTAAAAGTTAAATTTAAAAGTATATTCAAATCAATTAAATTAGTGCTATGATGCACACTGGTCATTGAAATGGAACAAAGTTTTAACAGTCATTTATTGCATTTCAATGGATTGTAGTATCAGGACAAAAAAAAAAGAAGAGAACATGGGGTCATACTGTATCACTCTTGTCTTTAGTAAAGTGAGGACTAAAACCAGTTTGGTGATAAAAAGAAAAACAACTTATTGCACATTCACACTTGTCACTCTGTATTTGTAGGAATGGAGTCATGTACCAAGGTGGTTATTATTATTGTTATCATACCCATTATTGTGGATAGTGGCTGCATGCAGTACAGGACAACATGTGCTGACGGTTGTAGTGATCTATGCCGTCATACTCTAAAATATGGATGGACGCTAGATTGAATAATTATGAGTTTGTGGCGTTATGACCAACAGTGGGAACTTAGTTCTTAGATTATAATGACAATTATATTCGTGGAAGGACAAAGGGGTCGTGAAGGGGCAGTGTTAACTGGTATGCTACCATGTTGGTCCCCATTTGTCATAACATATCAAGTGTCTTTTATGTAACTTGCATATTCAAATTTTCAAATCTGTGGGGTCATTTACTGTAATTTCCTCTAATGGTCTTGGACTATGCATGAAAAAGGTTTTAGGGAAAGAACATTCTAGGAAGTAATTATTTACTTCACTCCCCACTCACCTGTCCCAATACAACAACAAATCTGTCTTATAATTTACCAGATGGGGTTTAGGATTTTAATTCCCCCAGCTGATGCAATGGCTACATTTTCCACAACATGGGACTTAAACAGAAATTTGGTAAGTTAAAGAAAAAATGGTGACTAATATTTGCAGTGATTCAGAAAACTGAGAGTAGGCATTTTCATGACAAAAGTTTGAGCAACTCTCTGAAAAGCATTTTTTACTTTACATTAAATAACTTTTGAAACTCTGGGATGTATCATTTTGACACTTGTGACAGGGTCATTAAGAAAAATAGTAGTTTTTGGTATTCATCCTCTCATTATAACCTTGTGTTTTTTTTCCTTCTCAGTGTACTTAAGACAAGTACATGCAACCTTCCCATCATTAAGTAGTCAGGAATATCAGAGATTAAATTTTAAATTACCTAATTTCATGAAACCATGTAGTCGTCACGTAACTCTGATTCTTGTTGAACTCACCTACGTGAATTGTACAGAATTAAACTGAAAGGTAAAACTGCTCACACAGCACTGTCCACATGTCACACCAAGTCGGCCATACTTTTGATCAACCCTGCAATCGGTAACGCAGAGTTTACCGATGGCAAATGTAAAAGCAAACAAGGCTGTGTTTGAAAAGGAAATTTGTATTTGCTGGAATGAAAGAGATTGGACTTTTGGCAAACAGAAGATGAAAGTTTCTCGTAAAAAAAAAAAAAAAAATCGGCAAAGGAGAGAAAAAAGCAAGCAAAGCTGCTGTTCCGACATTAATCCCTGGCATTTGAAAGCAATCAGTATTAGTTTTAGTAATAGTTAGCACAGCATGTGCACTGTGTTTGTATCTTCCGCATACATGCATCGTGTCTCCACTTGAAAGTGTTCATATGTGACATCATCAACTTGTTCCATCCTGTGATTCGAGAGATTAGGCCTATATATTTCGACTAGTTGCTGCAAAAGTGAGATGCTGTTTAGGAATTTTCACTACAGTGATGTAATCACCTTTTATTTAATTTGTTTGAAATTGGGTCAAATGCTGGTGTGGGAAGAGGGGGGGAGGGTGGTTGTTTTTGAGCAGTCAGTTAAGGATTTGCAAGAGATTCTTCCAGCATAATACTGACTCCCAAAGTAAATTGTCCTAGTGGAGCATGGGGGGCCCAAAAGGAGAGGCACTAAGGACTGTGCAATGTACGGTAAGTACCCATACAAAGGGGAGTTACCGAACTGCAGTGAACATTAAATGCAGGTGATACAGCTTCAGTTGCTTGTTTGGGAAATTCAAAAAGGTTCTGAAGACAACTAAACCTCATAAAAGCTGGACACTCGTCGGTGAGGTTTGGTGGTTTTCTTAGCATTTCGTTCACATCGTATTCTTTCAGATTCTCTTCTTTTGGATTTTTTTTTTTTCACGGAGACTTTTCACCATGAGAACTTGAGTTCCCTCAGATCTTATGAATGAGACATCAGCTGTTTGTGTTCAACCTTACAGTATAGAGTTGTCATGTATGCACACAATACAGTACAGAATGTGTTTTGCTGTGCATAGTGATGGACCGATGTTTGGTGTTGTGAAGTTAAATATTTTCAGAGTAGTGACTTGTGCTGAAATATAAAGTCATTGTGTTAATTAATACATGTTGCAGTGGAAAACAAATTTGTAACCTGTACCATCTCATCAGTGTGTTGTGTTGTACTGGCTGTGTTGCCAAACCAGGCCGTTTCCAAAACCTACTGTACAGTAGCAGCCAACAAGGGTTAAATAAAGTTGAATCTATGCACCTGGACAAAAGGCAAATTCCGAGCAAATAACCTTATTTGCAGGAATCCAGCAACTAACCCTAGATGTACTGTATTACCTTACTAATGATCCTGGATTGATTAAAATGTTTCACATGCCAGTAATTTGTTTGTTTTTAGCATGAATTTGTTCAAGCAATAGCCAGAGCCTAAAAAAGGGCCACACTTAGCAGTTATCTCAACATAAATTGGTTACATATTTTCATGACTCTTTTGGGCTGAATTTTGTAAGGTACAGTAGACATGTAAAAAGAGTTATTAATTTTTCACTCAAATCCTTGAGGAGGAAGGAAAAGCAAAGTCATAGCTTGCTCTGAAAAAATAGCAACAATAAGCAGATCGATGTTCTTAACTTGTGAAAAATTATCAGATAGCTAAAACGGTTGGTATTAACGTGAGAAAACCTCTGAGGCAACTGTATCTTTAAATGGATGTGTGTATGCTGGTAGAGCATTCCTTACCCACATCTTTTACAAACGGTCATTTGCATAAGAATGAACAGGATGACATTAACATGAGATGGAACATTGTTAGAGATTAGAAAGTAATCAAAGTACAGTACATAAGCAATTGATATACCATCACAACTGACTTTATGTGATGAAGCTGACAAACTTCTTTATTGTCTTTTCTCTCCTTTTTTTTTTTTTTGGTTTCACTGGAAAGTATGAAACATAAGTTTGGGCAATGACTGAGTTGCAGGCAGTTCTACCACCCGGTGCCAGGTTATGCTAGCATCTGCAAGGGAAACACAAGCCTTCCCCACAATCCACTTCCTTGTCTAAACAACTTAACTCTTGTTTCCTTGTTATTGCTCCCAATGAGAGGTAAAAGAAAATGCTGTCCGTTTGATTCTCATCAGTAGAATAATTACTTAATCTGAATAAATATCAATGATACATGGCTGCAATGTTCACTCATGACATGTAGAAATCTGGATGCAGTTGGTGATATTTAAGGTGCTAGTTACAGTAATAGGACTTCAGGATTAACAAGGTTTGAAGGGTAGAGTAGTTGTATTTAAGTCAAGTTTCCAGCACTGCACTTACTAGATTTTAGGAACTGATGTTCAACTGAAAGCTCCCTCATAATTTTATCACTGTGTCATTTCTTTATTTGGGGTAATAGTCTTTGATCTTCGATGGGATCAAACCTTTTGTTTATTTTGAACAGAAAAAATTTTCGTCATTGAATTTCAAAAAAGAGTAGGGTGGTCACTCAGATATAAACTCCAGAGAAAACATTCCATACAGTATTAAAGTTATGGTGGCTTCAGAGTTACATCTTATATTGTAAGGCACGTTCATCTACAATGGATCCATCATTTTCATGAGTATTGAACACCATACCAACAAATAAAAACGTCCACAAAAGAACAACATGCACTTACTGTCATATAGTCATTCACTTGATGAACAACACTCACTGTCGTTCATCTAATAAGTAATGCTCACAGTCATTTACCCAAAGGATGACACTTGCTGTCATTCACACAATAGACAGCAGTGTACTGATGTTCACCCAATGATCAATGCTTACTGTCGTTCACCCAATGAACGACAATCTTTGCAGTTCACACAGTGAACAATACTTACTGTTGTTCACCCAATGATCAATGCTTACTGTCATTCACCCAATGAACGACACTCATCATCATTCACACAGTGAACAGTAGTTACTGTTGTTCACCGAATATGGTATGCTTACTGGCTACACAGCGGCTGGACGATTCTATTACTAAATGAAACAAAACTTTCCAAGGTGTTTACACAACAATGTGACATAATGTTCTGGCTGATGTATAGGATATGAGATCATGGTATTATAATGAGATTACAAGTTACTATGATTGTAAGATGCCAAGATTTGGGTTGATTTAGCAATTGCTTCAAAATTCCACTATAGCAGCAGCTCTGATATGTCAAGCTGGCCATTCCTGGCATAGGGCAACTAATCAGTCACAGGGTTATTTTCATAATTCAACTGAAATGCAACACTTACTACTGTTCAAACACACACATAATTTGATTACAATTTACTCTCTACTTACAGTCTCAGCATAATAATGGCACTCTGATCTCCCATGTTAAGGTGTGCTGGCTAACATTTAATACCCTCTTGAATGCCATCTTGCCTAAATCCTACTAACCTGTAATAAACAGCACCCACTGATGTTCAAGCACATACATCCTCAGGTAATGACAACATGCTCTTCCAAGTTGGGTAGACAACATATAGTATGCTCAAGTATCACATGTGGTCCGGTAATGTCATCACAATCTCAAAATCGTATCTCTCTGATTAATTTTTTATGAACATCCAAACTGTAATATCTCGGAAAGTAAACAACATATGTAAATAAAATGTGGTAATGGCGTTCACCAAATGTTAGTCTCTCATTTAACATCATCAAAAGAACTGACTTTGGTTCTGCTTGAACACCACAAAGAATGCTGTCAGGTCACATCCATACTACAGTAGTGCCCTCTTTCATTATGCTATCCTGATTGCGAGGAATGAACATACAGTACCCCCGATGGAATCAGTGTGTGTGTGTGTGTTTTTTTTTTAGTTGCATCAGGACTGTTTCTCAGTGTTTTTCCTTCTTGTTTGGCAACTGTTTACACCTTACCTGTCTTCTTTGAGGATTTTCCAACAATTTGACATCAATTTTTCCTCAGCATTCTTGGTTTTTGAGAGTGTTCCTTGTTCATAAAAAGTTCAGCCTTTATACTTGTCATTTCTGCAAACAATATGGGGTCCAGTTGTGCAAAACTTAGCTGTAGCCTTGTCACTAACTTTTTGGTTCACAGCGTATATTCTTTGGATAGTTTCATTTACTTCACTCCTCTGAATGAGAAGGAGGTGCTAGTTTAGAATATTTTGGATGATGGCAAAGTTTAAAGGGTCACCTGCTACTTTTGACACAATAGATTGAAATGTGTTTGTTGTGTTGAAACGGTGAGTTACCATTGTAAAGAACCACACCAGGTACGTTTTAGGATCCTCACCATTTCTTTGCAATTTCTATTTTCTAACAGCATAATTTTGATAAACACCCAGATCTACTCACTGTAGAACAGTGCAGACACCAAACATTTTGAAAGCTACAGTGCAGTAGCCTTGTTAACATTCATTTCACACCCTTACATCACATTTTGATAGCCTCCTTAAAATACCAGCAGGCTCAAATCGAGGGTTTTAATGCATCATGTAAAAACGTGTGTCAATCGCAGAATGTTGTCTTGTCAAATTATGTGTCAGAATAATGTTCCGCCCCATGAATTTGTCAAGTGTCAGAAACCACTTTGAAGATAAACATCTTGAGATGACTTCATGGTGTGCAGTGGGACTTAATTTGTTTCAAGTGGTTGGCGCCATGGACTGTATGTCCCGGCGTAAATGGAAATAATAAAGAAGGGTGTAATTATGCAATGATCTCTCACAGAAAAATTTCAGTACATGTTTTTTTTTTTTTTTTGATAAATACCAAAGCAATCAGCTTGACAAGTCCTTTCCTTCGTAATCACACTGTAAATGCTGAAATGAGAATGAAGAGATACTAGCCATATCTGTATGATTGTATAGCATATTCCCTGCAAGAGTTTAGTAGAGGAACTGTGCACTGTTTCTCACTGCTGTACGTACTGTACATTCATGTCCAAGAGAGGATATTACTCTGTTTTAATGTGCTGCTTGACTAAGCTTGAGGGTAATGTTTGATGAATTGGAAAGCTGAATGTTATGACAGTGTACAGTATGTGAAATTGTAATCCAAAATTGATGTCCTAACTAGCTGAAGATAAGTCAGTATGTTAATCTGCTAGGTCATGATGCATTAACAATAAAGAATCAAAGAACAGATTTTGTTAAAAAGTCAATGTCGTCCTAAGGACGCAGCTAGGTTTTGAGGATTGAAAGCAACACTAATTGGAATTGACTCTTTTCTTCAAATTATTTTGGAATGAAGAATTGAATTTCCTTGTTCCTAATTGTTATGAATTCCCTGCCTTGCCCACACTCCTGGATGAAAATAGCCATTCTCCTGGAGTCCTGGGTCTGACAAAGGAAGTATTTAGTGCTGATGCAGCACTAATCCTAGCCCACATACTGTACAGTTCCAGTCAAAGATAGTACAGTAGAGTCCTGTGTGCATGGGAGAAGGGGGGGGGGGGAAGAGAAATGTAAGGCATGCATACTTTAAAGAGAATGAAAGCAACTTTGAATGATTGGTCAACATCTCCGTAGGAACCATTGTATGATAGTGGTCATGCCAAGACTGACTTAATTTAACGCTGTCCCTGCCAAGGTTAAAGCCAGCCAAGCAATGAGGTTATATAGTAGTTCACAGTACAAAGTAAAAATTGTCATGTATGAAATTAACCAAGTATGGAAAGGAACTGTCATTCATCTGTTGTATATATTTCTCGAATAATTCATGTTCACATTTCAAATGTGCAACAAATTGTAACAGACATGCTGTATTGTTTAGAAAAATTACTTGATAAAACATTGTGTATTAATTACTAATTTCATAAGATGCAGTTTTCATCTATTGTTATTTTGCTTTGCGCTAGTCCGTTCCAGCTAGCAAATTGCATTTTTCATTCTTTTTTTGATGCTTCATTTGACATGCGGAATCGATCATATCATCCATTTGAAAAGTCAAGACTTCATTTGGCAACATGGTGGTATCTGGGAGGCTGGGTTTGGAGACATCAGGAAAGTGGGTCTGAATTTGACCTATTATCTGGTAGATTCCAGTGAAAAAATTCAGGTTATTCAGCCAAAACCTTTGTAAAATATCAAAAATCGTAGGAGTTCTTCCTCCTGTCGGACTCCTGTCGGACTCATTTGAGACCCATCCTTAAGGTACGTGACAGACATGAAAACCAGAGGACATAAAAAACATTTTATGCAACCGTTTGACTTTTAGATGTTGTCCTTTGTGATTTTGTTTGCGGTTTTATGCCCAATATAAAGCGGTTTAACGTTAAGATTTATTTGACATTAAGTTGTAATTCGATGATGGAAAGTTGTTGAAAAGATACAGATATCCCAGCAAAAGTATGTTACCTGCAGTAGCTATGTTAACTTTTTTTTCTCTTTTTTCTATAAATTTGTGTATCAATTCCAGTCGAACAGAAGTATTTTGTATTGTGTGTCTTCTGTATGCCCATTGCCTTCCACTTTTGCAATCTGTGATGATTCTTTGCCACATAGTCAAAGTAAAATGGTAACTGACGGGTTGTCAAACCGACTGCAAGTTGAACATCTTCTATACTATGCTGTATGTGTGGAACGTACCTCTCTCTGCCCGTGTTGCAGAAAAGCGGAAACAAAAGCTGTATTCATTCTGTACAGTGCAGACAAGTTTTATGGCTATGAGTGATTCTAACCAGTAAATAGATACATCTAACCATACTGTTACCGCCTTATTGCCCACACAGTGATAAGATTCATCAGTATCCTGCCATAGGTGTCCGAGATGACCAAAAGTTCTCCTGGACAACCAAATTTTACTTCAAGGTTTTCCTTCAGACAACTAAATCATTTAGTGTTTGAGCCAGATGCAACTTAAATTCTAAAATATTTGTTTAAAAACTACAGTACACAGTGAAATTTAGCAATGGATTTGCATTAAAAGAAGCACAAAACATTTATGTGATACATATGGTACAGCAATGAAGTAGAAAAAAAAGTTCATGAGTTGTATTAAAGACATTATTTTGGATAGGACAGCCTAATTTGTGTAAAGACCAATCACATTTTGCATGTTAGTCATCCATTGGACAACTAGATGAATTAAATTTCAACACTGCTTCACCTGACACTCACAAACTGACGGCAGGGACTATGCCCCATGAACCACATGACCAAAGACTCTACATGATTGAACACCATAAATGAAAGGGGGTGTTTTATCTTTCCAAAGGTAGCTTGTCTTTGATACATACAAGTTCTGATTCCGTTTGACTCAGAGAAGAGGTGGGACTGAGTCTCGCAAATTTGTCCTTTCTTTTGGACAACGTAGGACTATACAACAGTGGATTGCTCTTATACAGGGTTAATCTTCTTGCAACTGTTAAGAGGAAGGTAAATTTTCATCGACTTGAGAGTGAGAGAGTCTCTCTGGGCACCATTTTCATATCACTAATCATCCCATGGAACAACGCAACAAACATTGCTCCGATTATAACTTTCGGAGACTGATCTGGGGCTGGGTCCCATCTGCTAAGTCCCTCAGAAAAATTTAGCAGGCCGTCTAAGTCTAGGCCATGTTGCTGAAGGGAGGTGCTCAATTTGTGATGCAGATGGTGTTAAAGTAAATGAATTTTCGCCGCACATGCAAAAAAAGAAAAAAAAAAGGCATGCATACAGAATGTAACAGCTATGGGCCTTTGTTCGTTTTGGAGAAACTTGGGACAGTTTGTCTTATCCTTTGAAAAGTTTTACTTTGTTGCTGAAGGGAGGTGCTCAATTTGTGATGCAGATGGTATTAAAGTAAATGAATTTTCGTTGCACATGCAAAAAAGAAAAAAAAAAGGCATGCATACAGAATGTAACAGCTACTGTGTGGGCCTTTGTTCGTTTTGGAGAAACTTGGGGCAATTTGTCTTATCCTTTGAAAAGTTTTACTTTAAAAAGCATGACAATATTGTGAGTTGTGTCTTTCCTCGATTGCACACAACTAATGCACCTCCCATTAGAACAATGACATGACTGCAGCATATAATATCTTTGTCACACTTATTGAACAATTCTCGATGGGTATGATTTATTTGTGCCATAATGTTATCAAGCAATCTTGGAAATTCTGTTCAGTTGGTATCTGATGGAGGGTATCTACATAATCCTTGAATGAGAGATGTCAATGACGGTGATTTGAAGCATATTTCGTGAGACGAGGCTGGTTCGATCCCCAAAGCAGGATGTCGTTGGACGTGTGTACGGTCAATATGACTTCTTCAGGTACCTGATTACCAGGAAGCTGTTTATCTTTTTCATCGCAACCTCCAAGTAAACTCTGTCTGCTTTAAGCGCAAAGGGATATCCTGTTGAAGTCTCAGAAAGTGAAAGGAAAACTGAGTAGGATTGGCTTGTGTTTGTGTTAGGGGAGTTTATGGTGAGGCATACTCTAACGGCCACTTAAAACCACACATGTACGCTGACGTGAGAATGAGCTATAACCACACTGTACGGTGTCGGTTGCCACCCTGTTTATGCACCGACTGTGCGACTTGGCGGGACTGTCGGAAAGCGAAAGGGCTCCTATGGCACTCCACATTCGTGTACATCATTTAAACACCAATTTGCAAGCTCATGGTTTCGTATCAGTTTGCATTACTCATAAAAATAACAATAACAGACACAAATAGACTGCGAATTCAGCAATTACAAATAAATGAAAAAGTTTTTCAGAAAAGAAACTACTTTGTCTGGATGCTTAGTTAAAGCATGTAGTCAATTCTATCCTCAGTGTGACCTATCTGTAGTAGTTTCATATGAACAGATGTATGAATACTGTTCAGATGTAGGAAGCTGATGGCTAGAGGTTTACATTTGCTGTTCTTACAGTATTTATAATCAAATTTGATTCCTTGGAGGAGAGCAGGAGGAGAAGGGAATATGAGGAGGGAGTTGGAAGAGGCAGTTGGAGGAGGCAGTTGGAGGAGGGAGTTAGGGGAGGGAGTTAGTCACAAGACAGAGTTGCAGGCAGGAGTTATAGTAGGGAGATGAGGGAGTTAGACAAAGGAGTCTGAGGAGGGGGTGCAAAGAGGAGGTTGGAATGCAAGATTGGAAGAAGGGGTAGGTAGAGGGGGATGGAAGAGGGAGGAAGAGGAATAAGGAATTCACTTACCTATCTCAGGAGGGGAACTGTATTCTCATTTACCACATTGTTGCAGAGGCAACTGAATCACCGATAAGCATCCAAACCGGTTAAGATTAGATGCTTTACTATCACCGATTATGCTTCATGATCACATTGATTTTGCTTTTGATTCCTTTCTGGAGGCCTAGTTAATATACAGAATCTAGTACAGGTCTACATCATGCATGTGAGCATAAGTATACCCACAGGAAACAGGTGCATGTGTTGTGTATTACATGTTATGATGAACAGAATGTCTTGAAAAAGCAAACTGTTCGACTTCCAAACGTTCATGACCGAGTTAATTGCCTTGTGTTGAATTGGTGATGAACTAAGTTGAAAAAGGTCCTCGCAACATCATACTCTGAAAGAATTGTCCAGTGAGACATAAAATGTGATATTTATTAATCACCATTTGGTATTAGTAATTTGCTTTTGAATTGCTTCATCTTTTTTTAATCTGTCGACCAAGGTCCAAGGGTAGCTGAAGTCATGATAGGTCAAGTGTAATCTGACATGAAGTGAAATATGAAAGTTGGTTTATCATCAGGTATTGCAAGACCCAGCTGGTCAACTACAGTGACTGTGTGGAAAACTTAATTATAATCTAAAGTTAAAATGTTGCTGTTAATATTGGAAGCGAATGATTCATTTAACTTAATAGTTTCTCCTAGATTTACTAGTTTCTCTTATCCGTCAGAACGTCGTAATGAACAGAGGAAGTGTCAGACAAGACAATTGTTTTGAAAAAAAAAAAGAAAGAAGCAACTCATAGGAAATAAGATCTCATAAGGAGTGGGACCATATGACCTTCGGAAATCTATGGTCCCTTGCTCTGAGACTGTTGCTACAGACTGTACAGTGCAAAAGGAAATCCATAATTAATTGTGAAGCTGACAGTAGCTGACAATGGCATTTTGTGTATGATTATCAATGGATTGTGGAAGCCACTTTCAGTTCTGTGCTAGAATCATGAACACAGCTGTTTTGAACATACATGCTGCTATGAAAAGATGTATGCATTGTTTCTTTATTTCTATTTCTGGAGTAGAAAATCAGCCTGCCAAGTTTCAAGGCATTTAAAATGCAGTCAACCTGCTCTGTTATTTTGAGGCAACATTTGGTAGGTTGGTGCAATATGACACTGCATGCTGATCAGGGGGGAAGTGAGCCAATTTTTGTCGAGCAATGGCGTTGGAGTCCGCGAGAGAATAATTTTGTTTACTTATGTGTGAATATTGAGTGCACAATTATACAATGTGAAAATATGTCAAGCTCATACTGTGTATTTGCACAGTGCAGTAAATCCCAGTTTCTCCATGGTGTTGTGGTAGGTTTCAAATGCTAGAAATGCCTATAGGTTGTTTGCCAGTCTGTAAGTTAGTCTTAGACGGTATGCAGTTTATCATTGTGGAGTGGTCACCAAAAAGAATCATTTCCTGAGCTTCTCATCTCTTTTCATTATCAGTTCATGCCTCAGAGGTTTTTATGCAGGGTGGGTGACTATAAAATCCCTGATTAATTGGTAGACGTCAATGGACGGACCCGTAGTTTGCTCTCGCTGGCATATACTGAGATATCCCCTCTTTCAGTGCATCAGTTGTCGATAAGTGTTAGTCATTTAGTACCAGTTAATTTATTTCGTCATAAAGGTCATTGTTTAGACTCTAGCTAAAGGATTGAGAGCTGTTTGTGTCCTGACTACAAAACAGAATTCATCAGTTCATCCAGTATTTGCCGGTATGGTATGCTCATATAGAGAAGGGATGCACAGGTGAGTGGTAAATGTAGTTTCCTTCTATTCATTGGTCACTTTCTCAGGAAAGACTGGTTGCACCTCATTCTAAACTTTCAAGGATTTGTACAGTCCTGTACATTGTGGTGACTTGTATCACACTGCAGAATATAGTGCACTAGATTAGTGGAGACAGGTAAGTTTGGTAAGTAAGGTAAGTTACAAACCTTAGACTCCTTAATACTCCAGCCTGGGACCTCTACTGTAGGTTTAACCCTGACCTTCTACATTTATCCCGCATGATCAATTACACTTTGTGGAATGCGATATTGCAGTACAATTAGTCGTGTAATCATAAAGTAAGGTGAAAACTTGTGGTCTACACTAAACTGTTCTCCAAATTATTCAGTTTGCAAGAGGCCAGTATATGTCTTTTGTCTGTGGTATCTGTGTTACTGCTCCCCACCAATCAAATCACTGATGGAGCAAAAATTGCATTTGTTCTAATGAAGTAGGTAACCATTTCACAAGGAATTTGCAACGTTGCCTTTGCTCCTTTTCTTTTTCTTTATGATTTTGAAAGCTGTACCCTACGTTACTGTCCATGTAAAGTCTCTGCACGTTTGATCCACTGTGCAAACTGTGCAAGCTGTATATTTTTCTTTTTTAGTGCACCAGGTGCCATGAATTCTTAAACTGCTCAGTACCAATTTTGCAGAATTTTATGTTAAAGTGAAGTGGTAAACATTCCTCTTAAGTGCCGTAGCACTGCCTAAGGTTCATGCCATTGTCATACTGTGTATAATTTGAACAAGTACTTTCTCATGATCCTGTGGTGTACATTTTAATGCAAATCCGGTCATGTTTGGTTTTAGCACAAATTTTGTCGAATGTTTGGTTACATTGTCGCAAACCAGAAGTTTACATGTTTTTTTTTGTCGTTCCTGTGAAAATAAAGCAAGTGAAAAGTTTCGGTCTGAACTAATGAAAGAAGTATCAACGTTGACGTTATTTGTGCGTGGCCATTACTTCATGGGGAAGTTAATGCACTTCAAGTTATGTACAAATATTTTACTTGAAGCACATACTCTGCCTATATGCCTTGCCTGAATTATTACTTGCATTAACCCTAATTGTCCTGTGATGACTGCATGCACTAAACCATTTATTAACTCGTAATTCATTGTCTTTTTGTGTAAATCAAGAAATATACGACCGGTACCGTCACAGAGGGAGGGAACATTTTACAAAGGTTGAGCGGAGATGTGGTGGACAAATATCAAAGGTTGATGCCCTCCTGGGATAACACACTAAATCGCTCGCAGTCAACCTCTATCACTTAAAAGCACTCTGGCTATGCCCTTCGATTGATTTATATTATCACATATTATGATTGTTTATTCAGGCCGGTATGAACACGTTGGGCATGCTGACCACACATTTAGTGCAAATTTGGCTAGAATATAGAAACTCAATCTTTCCTTTTCATTAATTTATATTTATTACTGCTTTATCAGCAGGTATGGAATGCAATGAATGCAACTCCTCAAATTTTTAATGGAGGCTCTCCTGATAATGCACTGGATTTCTTGCAGAATTCAGTTTTTGTTTTGATAATGCATCTACTGTACAGTAGGAAACTGCAAGACACTAAAGTATACTAACAGCATTGGTTTATACGTTGTATTTAGAAATGTTTGAAGTTCTCATGTGATCTGATGGTCTGGTTAATTAGTGAGCCAAAATGAACACTTCTGTGTTATAAAAAGTAATGTGATAAATTTTGGTTTGTGCCTCTCTGCGGGTAATCTACTGTAAGTATAGCTCCTGTCATACTGTAGATACCTCAGTAAAATGCGGTTGGCAAGTACTGATTGGATTTTGTAATGCTAAATAAATTAATGGATTGGTTGATTATTTGAAAGCCTTAGCTGTGTGAAAAAACAAAACCTGTCTCTACTTGCACATGGATGTGCTCTTAATTGCAGTGATGTAAGTTTCTCGGTTTTGTAGCCTCCAACAGCCGTATTCAAAGTTTGAACGTATTTCTTTTGGTCACCTCAAAGTTCTTGTAGGGCACTAGTGGTCTTTATTTATCACTTTGTCATAGTTGGTTGTCCTTTTTTTTTTTTGCAACGCCCCAAACTGCACTCCAAGGGTGCCTGTTACTGATATTTGTTTCACTCCCCACTTACCTGTCTTCACACAGCAACTGCACCCTTGCAACATTTTTGATATATGTACAGAGGAACACGGGTGGTTTAAGTACAGTAGTTACTGCAATTTATAATGCTTTGAGCCAAGTATGTTTGAATCATCATCTTAATGCAACAGTTTCCTGAAGCATACAATGCAAAATGTTGATAACATACGCAAAGTAGTGAGTTAGAGGCATTCCTTTTGAAGTTTATGTAAACATTTATTTACTTTTTTTTGTGTAAAAAGACATAAATAAGGATTCTTATGTCTGAAAAAGTGGACCAATTGACCTAAACCAAAGCAAAAAAAGAAAAATAGCTGAGTACAATGATGAGCCTGTACCCTGCTACTTTTAAAAGAGGCCTACAGTGCTTCAACTGGGCTGAGTGGTTGGTAACCAAAACTGTCGGAGTAACTGGACACCGTAGATATGGGTAGGTTTGTTACGGGTAGGTTTGTTACACTTATATTGGCATCATGCTTGGAGACTACCCCCCAAGTCTACACACCATGGCATGAAGTTGCCTGAAGGAAGGGGAGGGAATTTGTCCATATGCAGATCAGGGAGTGTTTTTGTGTCGTAAAGCGCTCAGACTGCTGTGGTAAGCATTGTAGTTTAAACAGTAGCAACTCCCTGGTTTGTAAATGAAGCACCTGGAGAAACACTTCAGTGGCAAAGCTAACCAAAGCGATGTTGATTAATGTAAAGTTGGTATACTCATGCATGGAAATTCAAGCGATGCCCTTCAAATAGCTTTGAAGATGTTAATGGACAATCCATTATCATTTGTATTGACACAGAAAATAAATGTCCAGTCATTTCCTGAAGGTATCAGGCGGATACATCCTAGGAGGGGGATGCATCAGGTTGAAAAGAGGATATTGGCAAAAGAGTACCAGAGCCTATTGATGTGATGGCTAATTTTTTAAATTTGTTTCTTGCGCAAACTGTTTGTAATTGCAAGCAACATTCCACCAAATTTTGGCTCAATCAAAACATCACTTGAACTAGGCAGAACTATGCCATGCACCATATATGTGAAGTGGTATGAAGTACAATTTACAATTTACAGATATGCATAATTTTAGAGTGAAAAGATGCATTTTCTTCAAGTTCTTTTTCTTCCTTCTTCATGGTTCTTACATCTGGAAGGCTTATAAAACCATGGCACTAGAACATAGCTGGTTCATAATTTTCTGTTGCATCTTCCTTACATAAACAACATCACTCGAGACCTAGAGAGTTCTCTAATTAAGTGGCCATTACCCCTTTGACAGGATGATACATCTCTTTAGTTTCCTCTGGAGGAAATACACTCGCAGACTCGTAAATCACAGAAAAACCACACACATTGTTTTGCATGTATTGTTCATAAGTATGTATGCTCTGCTTCATGTTTGAATGAGAGAAATTTCTGGTACATGTCTGCTGGCAGTGTACGAAAGTGTCCTGACGCCGATTATCTGTTAATACGAAATATACAATAATTGACATAATTGAGAAAGTGTTCCCATTTTGAAAATATTACATCAGTTATTTTGATTTCAGCCTTTGTTACGATATTTACTTTCCTCTTGCTGCCTTTGTCACAGATCTAGTTTATATATGAATCTTGAAAAAAGCATGTTGGAAATAGTTTTTTTGCAAAATATTACACTTGGAACAAATTTTGTCGCTGAAGAGAATCAGGAGTCCTTTGGGTGGGGCAATTAGTGGGACACTGTAGAACAATGGAGAGTAACATTGTCTCATGAAGGAGATACCAGTTTTTCTCTCATTCATGTACAGCACACAAGATAAGGGCAAGAGCAATCATCAGGCAATTTAGCCCTGGAAGTCTCATTGTTGTTATTGATCAGGTGTGTCTTTACATGAATGTTTATGTCAACTTTCAGTTCTCTCAGTGTTTTATGACATCATCTTTGCTGGAACGTTTCAAGCAGAGGGATGGCTTAAATTTGTTTCCATAGTTCCCATTGCCGGTTTGTGAATTATTTGCTGTTTTAAAGAGATACCCATTATGTTTTATGTGTATTTCGTTTATCACTTTGGTGAGATTGACTCCAGGACGTGGCAGCTTACTGACATAAATGTCACCTTTATAGCAGTTATTTATGAAAGGTATATTGCCTCGTGTTTCTTTCAGTGTAATTTTTCATTCATGCACTTCTTGTTTTCACTCTTTTGGCCCTTGTATCATGTATGTGCTATGTGGAAGTAATCTTGCTACTCTTCCCCACAGTAAATAATAATTTACTGTATGCAGAATGAGGACACAAGATGGGCGAAGAGCAGTATTTTTTCTTTTTCTTTTTTTTTTATACCTTTATATGTTGCCTAGCAACAGTTTGTTCTGCTATTAATGAAAATTAGAATGGGCAGAAAGGATTGCATTAATGGATTGCTTGTACACCAAACATGGTGTGTCAAGTCAAAATAGTGGTTTTACTCTTTGTGTAGGAATTTGGTTATTCCAAATCAACTTTATTACCAAAAAGATCTAAAAGCACAAGAAAAAGCTTTCTCCAGAAAACAAGGAAGGTTTATTTCTATGAACCTAATAATCATTAGATTGCTGCAAAGTCCAGAACAAAGAACTATTCACATCATAGACAGATACTTACCCCTTGCCCTCACTATTGCATAGTTAGACTGACTAGCTGAGACACTCACTCAAAACTAATCTTGCACCACGCCCTCTATGCCCTAACTCTGCCACTTTAGAATTTCCCTTTACAGGCCCACACATGGTTTTTTGGACGTGCTGTTTACCCTTGGAGCGGGAGTTGAAAACCCTCGAAATTAAACCTTGAGTATTCTTGTGTTTTCTTTTGTCGTTTATTTTTCGGTTCTTAATTCACTCTTGCCAAATTCTACTCGCCTTTTCGTGCTTTTGAGTTAGAATTTCAATTTTCTTGCGTAACTAACCAGGCCATTGGGATTGACAAGTGTTCATTTCTCCACTTCCTTTTCACTGTCACTCCAACTCCTTCCTCATCCCCATTGGGCAGCCTTTATAACCTATGCCCCTGCCTTCAGATACCAACATGTTTGAATATGACTACTGTAGGTACATTGTTATGCACATAGCAGTAAGTCTAACAATGCTGGAGAGGGAGAAAAAACTTCAAAGGCATTGCTGCATTTACCAGTCTTTCCTCTAGCCTACATAGGTACCTCCCCATTGGAGGTCTGGAGCTTACCAGCCCATTTGCCTCCATGCACCACTACATACTGACAAACAAAAATTGTTAGTCACCAGTGATTACCGCCAAGCTCCTCCAAGGTGCAAAGAGTGCGTAATTAGTCATAGCGACAGCTGGTAATTGAGAACCTCGCTGAACATTAGTCAGGTGATGGAGATGAATGTCCGAAAAAAACTCTCTCCGTTTCTGATTTTGGAAATAGAGATTGTTATGATGTACACTGTCACCTGAAGCAAAGGAACTGTTTTCAGGAAATTGCAGCTTTTGGAAAACGTACTACGTCCTCGCTGCAGACACACCCATGGCACATCTACCAATATTGTTACGTCAAATGTGCAATTTTAACACTCACTGAATGGGTGGAGACCATTGACTTTGAGTGGGGAATGTCACTCTGCCCAAGTTTATAATCCACGAATTTTTGTCACAGGGTGAATCAGCAGTAACTTATTAATTCACATCGCAGCCATATACTTACCCCATGCCTCACTAGTGCGTACATTTGACCCTTGCTCAAATTGTCTGCAGAAGTAATTCTAGCACCACGCCCTGTAAGACCTATCCTGTCCTCGTTTGCCTTTCGTTAGAGTGCATTCCACGCATCTGCCAGTCCTCTGCTGTTTTTTTTTCCTCATGCAAAGGCAGCTGGTTCAAAAACTGTGAATATTCTTGTTCTTTGTTGCCAGTATTTGTACTTTTTCCAGGTGTGTGAATTCTTTCAAATTTACTCCCTCGCTTCTTTGAGCGATTTGTATTAGAAGTTTTCATTTTGTGCAGCCTGCATAGGACAGATGTCCTATCATGCCACTGCACAGTTTTAGCCTACGTTTTTAGTTATTTTGCTATCTCCTTACGGGTATTGTGCAACCTTCCAGTAAACGTTACTTCATATTATGATCGGTTATTACGTGACGGTTTGCCTCCTCATTTGGCTTTATATTCTTGAATTAGTTTTGAGGACGATTTGAGCATGGGTCAAATGTATGCATTAGTGAGGCAAGGGGTAGGTATAGCCACTTGTGAATACCCACACCAGGAAGTTGTGGGGATTCTATTTCATTTAAAATTAAGACTTTTCAAATTGTGATGTACTGTAATTATGTGTTGTTGTTGGCAGTATACGGAAGAAGCTTTTACAATGTCCTTTTGCCTTGTAGGATATTTAGTTTGTTCTACAACAAACAGTCTTCCATTTTGACCATGTAGATTAGAGATAGAATGTAATGGGACATAAATTTGATGGGATTTTTGGCACAAAGGTTTGTATGTGAGAAAATGTGGTTTGGTGTAAGCACCCTATTGAAGATGAGGATCAGACACCAGGTGTATAGCAAAAGGAAGTGGGGTTCAAGGGACAGTTGCTCCCCAACATATTTTCTTTATGACATTGCTAGTATTTCCTCTACTTTTATCAGGTAGGGTCACAATTGTTGGCCTTAATAAGCCAAGGAAGTGCCATTTCCAGTCATCTGTAGAGGTACAGTACAGTATTTGTGGCCAAAGTATTCTTGTATGCTTCATGCCAATGTATAGTGGCACTACACTTAAAAAGTCTTCTTTAAACTTCTTCCCGTCCTTCACAAATTTCTGACCACACCATATGATCACAGAAAGGTTTTTTTTTTTGGGGGGGTTATAAGATATTGGAGGTGTTCAGTTGGTAGACCTTACTGATAACCTAGTGTGACCAAAGTAATTATTCTGTGTATCATCAATATTTCTGACAAGTGGAAGGTTTCAGAGAGACTCCAATAACCTATTCAAATTAGTAAACAAGCTGCATCATTCACATTGCCCATATTGATGTAGTCATGGTTACCTGATCAGTTTCTGTATTTGTTCTGCCCCCCTTTCTGCACTCCTATTGACAGGGAGTTAAAGGATTCCTTTAAGTTTTACAACTCTAACCCTCCCCCTTCACCCTTTCCCCATACTCCCCTTTCTCCTGCCCTCTTTCTACCTCTCCTCTCGTAAAATACTCTAAAAAAACTGCTCCAAAATTTATTTTTCTGAGATATTTTTTTGCTTCACTCCATTTTAACCCTCAGCATAGTGGACAACATTACACAATTCAGTATGTGCTAATTCTTTCTCAATTTGAGGAGAGGATTGGGGTAGAGCAAACTTGTGCCCTTCTACTACTACTTCTTTTCAAATTTTATGATGTCACCAGTGCAATCGGTGTAATAGTGACGTACATAACGTACGTCTAATAAAAATGAACTGGAGAACCACCATCCACACATAAAGACACATACAGTACCCATGCACTATAAACCATGGAGCTACATGGTCAGTGCCTTTCATGATAACAATAATAAAGTAGACGATAAAACATGCATTTAATCAGAGGGATAGGGCAAGTCAATTAAGTGTCCTACCATTTTCAAATCACATATAATGTATTGTGATACAACTTGGTGCAAGTGGTTGAATATTATCATGTAAGTCTTGAGGGTTGTCTTAGAAACAAATATGAAAACCATCCACAGAAACACATACATACATATATGCACTGTAGTCAAACACACCACATAATAGTGATTGTACATCAGGAAGACATACTGTATGAAGATGAAACCATCAGTGTAACATTTTTTTTTTTTTTTTTTGGTATTGACATATCAGTGGGAACAATTGATAGTGATACCCCATCAGTGTATATTCTGAGATCTATGTAGTTTTAATTATCTGTTGTTGAAGTCTGCCCTCTACTTCAATTATTCAACTGTATTTATGGATTTAATAGTACATTGTCGATTACACCTGTCATTGCGATGAACCTTTTGCTTTGCTTGTTTCTCCCTTTGAATTTCAACCAAATTTTATGTGTAATAGCAAAAGGAAAAGAATGCCATTCTACACACAATTGGTAAAGTATGCCACAAAAAGTTGACATTTTCTGTTGTGGTTTATGGAAAAAGATGACAGTGGTATATTTTTGGCTGCAATCCAAAGGAAGAGGTCCCTGTTCTAAAGGCATATGTCAGTTGGGATACTGTACATCATGTGTGTGATTATAAATTCAACTTGTCTAAATAAAAGGAATCTCGTCTGGTTGCCATGTGATAAAGTACTACAAAGCATTCTTCTGAATGACATATTACATCTTTCTTTGGCAAATTATGTCATCACATTAAAAATACCTGTTTGCAAAATGATGTAGTGAGAGTTTCATCTGCTGTAATTTCGACAAGAAACGGTTGGTCACTTAATTTGATCAAGGTACTCTGAGTCTATTGTATTTTTGTTGTTTGTAGATGGTGGTTTGAAACTTTCGCTTTCTTTTTTTTTCCATTCAGGTGTAGAGGATCGCCAACTCTGGTGCTCTGGTTTCCAAATTCTCTATCTTTGTAGTTTTGGAGAATCACAGGGTGAGTGAATATTACATATTGGAAGCTTGTATCTTTGATTCTTTCCGTTGTTTTGATTGCAAGCTGCATTTTTTGTCACAAAAAAGATGGAAATTACTTTTTTTAGCATTCTTTAAATACTCCCAGTGCTTACATATAGATACTTTGATAAAGGTATGAACATCCTGAAAGACTTTCACTACAATAAACAGAATTACTAGGCATTACCTCCATTGTCAATTTAACCAACAACATGCCATACATACTGAGATCGATGGTTCTTCTGAGGCATGATTAAGGTCCAAGTTGATGAAGTGATAATACCATATTTACCTTGATAATACCATATTTACCTCATCGATCACATGTCTCAACATAACAACTGCACTGCCATCTACCATGTCAAGAGTGCTGGTAAGTTAAGCATGTGCTATGGCACTGTCTTGTCTAGTTCTGGACTCACGCACCCATTTAAATTAGCCAAAACGAAAACTCTAAGGGATATATATATATATACTTTGCGGCAAACAGGAAAGGATTTTTCATACTTTCCTGTGCAGTTTTTCTACAACTGGGTCTTAAAAATACTTCTAGTGAGTTGAAACTGACCTGCATGATGAGCAAATTTTGGCAATAAAGTTTTTAAAATGGTGGAAAATGCGAAGTATTTTTCATTAATATTTCCCCAGAAAAGTTTTGGGTACCACCTTCAAAGCTTAATGCTAAATTCCGTGTGACACGATCGACCAATCCATCTTTCATCTTCAACGGTGTAATGTTTTGTTGATATTATCAAGTGTTTTCACATGTACTAGAATTGTGTACATGATCATAATTTAACAATGCTGTACAAAGTCCCAATCTTTAAGGGGCACATATGATGCTGTCGTGTCATCTGCAGGTAGTAATTTTCCCAAACCTGACGAGCTTCCTCCACGCACTTACTGCAAATGGTATACACTGTAGAGGGTCCTGATGTGTCATGTACAAATGAACATTAAAGATTCAATAATAATTAACGATCCAATCATGCAGTGTTAGAAAAAATGTGACCAGACCCTTTTTGTATTGTATTGATTCATATGCACACAGTTAGCACGAGCCAGGGTAAATAATTCAAAACGTTTGACAGTTGTGATACTTATTGTATGTGAAAGTAGATTAATTATGCTATTTAGAAGCATCGTCATGTGGATGTACCCTTTAAAATCCTCACCAAGTTTAACCGATATTATCGATTAAATCTCGAACTACTTTTAGCCTTAACCGCTGTATTAATTGTAAACAGTTGTGACCTCTCAGACACTCAGTTTGGACGGTACATGTGACAGGCTCTATAAAAATTAAATCATCGATAGGATAGAGATTGGTACTCTTTGATCCATATGACCACTGCGCAGAATTGGGCTAAGCCCCTGGCCTAAGGACAGACAAGTGTTGTAAATGTTTTTCTCTTAAAGCTTGATCAAAATTAAATATATGAGTGCTCTATGTACAGTATCGAGTACGGTGTGGGCTTTGCCTGATTTCCGGGTGAGTCTGTTGCGTCGTCACGTGCAAGGCAAGTTTCTTTTCTGTCGTATCACTGCCCGATGTATTTTCATCGTCGTAGCAAAGCGTTTTCAGATAGTTCTGCTTGAACTAGGAAGAGTGTATCACTAATTCAAATAATCAAAGCCAGTTCATTGCTTCCTCTGATGCAAATTATGACATCGTTTTTATTTGCAATTGGGCAGATCTGTGCTTCATCACAGCCTACATTTTGTGTATTAAGCTTGGATAAAGCCACAACTTTATTATAAAAAGTCAAGAGATGAAAAGAACCTCGGTACAGCACCATTTGGGCCGAAAGGGCGATCCGTTTCCAAACTGTCTTTCGCTTCTTTCGAGGACAAGTATCAACTTTTTAAGCCTAACCACATTCTCAGGTAATGAAAACTAGGTTCAAGTTAATGGTGCCATTTGAAGGTATGTATGCTTGCCGAGACAGAATTGACGAATGGTGAAATTGTTATTGGAGGTAACGTTTGATGTTAAGTTAACCAGCTGTTGTACGCTAATCAGATTCTTTTAGGATGATATTAAATAAAAAAATGAAAGAAAATGGGACAATGACTTGAATGCAGAACTGTGTTTATGTGGTATGAGGTACCTTCTGTGAGAATTCACTGATGTGTGGTGATGAAACTACCCTTTATCCTGTAGATCTATATTTCCCAGAAGATTGCATGTATTCTGAATGTGCCTTCTTTTCCAGTGTAAATCAGCCTGGTGACCATTACATGGATTCCAAACTAATCTTTTTTTTTCAGCCAGCTCTATTTCCACAATTCCTCATCCAGCTCACCTGATATGTGTGGAATAAATTGTCATACATTCACAGCTAAAATCACCCTCCCCATACACACACACCACCATCACATGGATTGTTAACATGTCTTTTGTTTTTAGTAAGCTCAATATTCACAGTTTGCAACCTCCAGGCGACTCATAGCTATGTGAAATACATTTTCACATGTTTGCAGCTAAAATCATGTGTTAATTTTAATATGAAGCTATTATTGCCCCAACTGGATACATTTGACCATAAAAATCGAATCGACGGTCTGCCATGCTCAAGTTTTGTTACAGTCATAAATGTGTTTGGTAATGAAGACAATTGAACTTGCACAAATTTTATCTTGTTCATCCATGTGAGTGCATATGAGTTCATCCATTGTTCACCGATTTGTCAAGATACATTATTGACAGGAACATGTCGCCGACAGTTTGATCGCAGCAATTGCACCATGTGTGGAAGAAGGTTTGTTGAGGTTGCAGCGAAGTTACAATCGGATAATTCCACACTGCTGCATTCATCATATGTCATTAGACTTTGAATATGGCACCACCAGCGTGCCGTCGTAACTGTAGTGTTTTAAAGTAACTCTTCTTGATGGGAGACATGAAAACTAGGAAACAAGGTGACATTGACAATAAAGACGTGAAGCGAGTACGAAACCGTTCCATCATCCGCGATACAGACTAAGATTTGATTCATCGCTTGTTGACAAAGATTAACCAAGTTAGGAGTGTTTAGCAGGTCTAAATGCAGTCATTGTGTTATTTATTACACAAAAACCTGATAATATCTCACGGTTGTTGTAAGGTTGTATTACTCTTACCTGACTCTATGCATGTGTGTGTGGTCTCTTATTAGTATTATTCCGATTGCCTATAATAAGCATGATCCATATTTAGGGATGAAATTTTAACTTTGGCAATATATTCTGTTTGCAAAAGACTCGATAATTCTCTATATTGCCAGCTACCTGCGACATCATTATATTAAGTGGTGCAGCAGTGTGCCAGGATTTTAATGCATCACTGTCCAATATGGAGTCTCATTGTCTGCCCCTTGTTTGTCTATCGTCTGACTGGACAGGTCTTATATTCCTTTTGCGAACGTGTCTAACTGGCAGAAGATGAATGGTCGAAGCCCGCCTGGCCATGCTTCGACATCTACTGTGTTTGTGATTACAGTCCTTCTATCGCTTCCCCTCTGGTTTTTTACCTAAATTTAGTGTAGAATGTGTGATCCGTCTTTCCTTTAAAAAGTTAAAGAAGGCATGAACTTGGCCGTCCATATCAAAGTTCTAAATTTACCCAGACCAGTCAAATTGTTTGCTCGTTGAAAACATGATGGATCTAAATAACAGACTGTTTTTATTATTGACAGAGACAAAAAAATAATCAAGGTCTGTGTACATTTGAAATGACAAATAAGGCTCTATGGGATAAACAGAATGAGGTAAATTTGTTATTTTTGTTGCACATCCTCGTGGCGATGTGAATATGATCTGACGTACCTCGGACAACCATTCGGTGCTCGCCTCTGATTGGTCTTACCAGTTTATATAGTGCAGTGTGCACCAGTTTGCAATACTGTGCAATGGCATGCTCTATTATCTGGAATATCTTCTGAATTAATGTTAAATATAGCTTACGAGATCAACAGAACATAGCAAGGTTTTTTTGCTGGTCAATCTTGAAACCGAGTATTTCAGCTCAATTTTTGCCCTGTATCTTTTCTGTTGTGACTTAACTTTTCTTCCTTGTGTTCATTGCTAAGCTTTTTTTTATTCGATAAAATGTGCTAACCATATATATGCTGAACTTCCATTTCAAGTTGCTGTAGACAGTAAATTTCCACCAGAATTTTCAGCCCGCTTTTGACAAATTTAAAAAAAATCTTTGTTTTTTTTTCAGAATATTTTGAAGCATCTACCCAGAAACTATTCAACACTTTAGTCTAGAACAAAAGAGCCGTTCAATTGGGAATATTGCCGCCTTCTTCTGAGAGGAATATGATCAGACCCTTGTTTATGGTTGAAGATTGCATTTCTCGCCTTGATCATCAATGATGACCAGAATGTCACCCCTTTCTCCTGCTAGATGACCTAGACTATAGCAGGTTTTCTGAATCTTCAAGAGGTCTGTGTTACCCACACGGTCCAGGAGGCAGGACTCTCTCAAAAAAAGATTGTTAGAATTTCCACACAGCCATGTCTGGTGAGTATAACTGAAAGGAGAAAATAGAAAATATGAGTTCTTCTTTGTATAATATGCTCTATTATGTGCAGTGACTGGTAGGTCCTTCGTGTCTAACGTACGGTGAAGTTTGTTTTATTGTCAACATTTGCAGAATAATGCTCGAGGAATTTTATGGAAAATAAATAACATGATAACCAATCGTGAATTGTTTAATGTGCAAAAGTTTTCACTGTTCATAAGACTACTACTACATAAGTCTACTTCATGGACAACTTGTAAGAACAAGTTTAAGTTTCAATACTGTCACCAGATGGTGACAGTACTGTAACGGCAGGATAGGTTGCTCTAATTGGATAGGTTGCTTTGATAGTATACATTGCTTTGATAGGATAGGCAGGTATCAGTACTTGTCCATCTATTCAATGGAGCACCTGAGTACACATTTCTAAGGTTTATGTGTACATGTGCCTTGCAAATGTGTTTCGCTGGTTTTCAAGGTTTTCAGTCTATTTTTCTGTGTTAAAGTTTGACTATGAGAAAGTTTTCCAGAGTTTTTAAAACTAGCCCTATTGTCTCAAAAGCAGTGATGTCACCAGAATGTTTTGAGCAGGAAAAACTATTTTCCTGTGTTAACATTAAAGCAAGGATAGGCAGGTATCAGTACTTGTCCATCTATTCAATGGAGTACCTGAGTACACATTTCTAAGGTTTACTGTGTACATGTGCCTTGCAAATGTGTTTCGCTGGTTTTCAAGGTTTTCAGTCTATTTTTCTGTGTTAATGATTGACTATGAGAAAGTTTTCCGGAGTTTTTAAAACTAGCCCTATTGTCTCAAAAGCAGTGATGTCACCAGAATGTTTTGAGCAGGAGAAACTTGGAGGTCACAAACCGTTCTGTGAGGCCACACGCTCTGTATTCTTTCCTATGTAAGTCTACTGTACATTTTAAAAGTTTCCACAAGGGGCATCAGGGTGGCTTGGTTTTTTAGTGGGAGGCATGACTCATCCTCTCATAGCAATGCCACTGACCAGACAATTGTAACCCTCACTGTCTATCCACAGGCAATTGTAAATTACATCTTCTTGCATATTTTGGGCCAGTTGATATCTATAAGATCTATGATTATTCATGAAAGCTTACATTTTGTGAAAAGACCCAGCTGAAAATGTACCACACTTTTACCATAGTACAGTACCACACTTTTACCACACTTTTACCATGGTAAAAGTGTGGTAAAAGTGTGGTACTGTACTATGGTATACCATGGTATTTTGGCCCTATGGACATGGTAAACCATGGTATACCACGGTAAATTCATAGTATTTTACCACACTTATACTACCATTTTACCACAAATTTACCACCCTTTACCACAGATTTACCATAGTGTTGATATTGCGTGGTGTGGTGTTTTGGCCCTATGGTCATGGTAAACTGTGGTTTACCATGGTACATTTACAGTATTTTACCACACTTTTACTACCGTTTTATCGTCAATGTGTATGCTTTACTGTGACCATACTTTTTGTACACAAAACACATGGCCCATCAACTCCCCTACCCCCTTCCCCCCCCCCTTTCTGTTTGTTCTAGCACCTTTTCATGGGGTAAAGGATGTCAAAACACACTAAAAGGTACACAAACAACTGCTTTTTGTTGTCATTTGTTTATTCACTCTTCAGAAAGCAAAAAAAGTATTGTTTCTCTTCATTATTCAATGTGTATTGAAAGTGTTTTAGTATGCATCTTGAACACCATCTCCCTCTCATATGGAATGTATTCATTGCCTCTCTACACTCCCCAGGCTCCCTCTTTCAAATCCTGTGTCCCTATCTGTCTATAAGACCATAAGTTGTTATATGTTCAATTTGGAGGGTTACAAGATAAGTCAAGGAACCTGCATATCAAGTTAGAAGATGTCGACACTAAGTCACTAGCATGTACCACAGAAAAACAACAAATGTACCCTGGTAAAATGATGGTAAAATTGTGGTAAATATACCATGGTACATATACCACAGATAAACCACAAATATACCCTGGTAAAATTGTGGTAAATATACCATGGTACATAAACCACAGATAAACCACAAATATACCATGGTAAAATTGTGGTAAATATACCATGGTACATGTACCGCAGATAAACTACAAACATACCATGGTAAAATCAGGGTACAATTGTGGTAAGTATACCACGGTACAATGAACCACAATGTTACCATACATTTACCATGCCTTAAACACACTTTACCACAGTTACCACACTTTTACCGTGGTATACCATGGTAAAAGTGTGGTACATTTTCAGCTGGGGACCTTTTCACAGATATGCTGTACTTACATCAGGAGTTACATTCCTATAATTCACACATAACCTTAGAGGGCGCGGTGCTAGAATTAATTTCGAGGACATTTAGAGCAAGGCTAAATATATGCGTTAGTAAAGCGGGGGGAGGGGGGTAAATGTGGTCACTTGTGAATACCCATACCTGCACCAGTGAGTTATGGGGAATTCACACATAACCTTTTCAAACTTCACCCTGATCTCAAGGGATCGAGAGAATCTCTGAGGAACTCTGTCACCACCTCGGCAATGAAGGGCAAGGAAAATGCAAGAAGAAATGTGTGTGTGTGTGGGGGGGCTTAAGTTAATTACCTCAAAGATGGATTTAGTGAGTGGCATAATGCAGCAATCCTTTGGAAGGGGGGGGCTTGAAAAGTGGAACCTTGCTTCTTTGTCAGTCTGCAATCCCATGGGACTTTGACAAGGAACATTATTTTACTTAGTGTTCGTATGTTAGTTTGTAGTACATTGAGGAAAAATGTAAAATGGTGTGTTAAGTCATGTGTGGTTTTTATGTAGGTAGATGTGAAACTGTATACAATGTGTCAGTGTTTCAGCTGTGACTCAACAGTTTTGCTTTTATAGCAATAGACCTCATGATCTCAATTACCTCGACCATAACTTTTAATTTGCCAGCTATATTTTTGCGGGATGAGAGGTTCAGGTCGAAGCAAGGGAGTCTGGGATGGATTGATGGCCAATGAATTGGATAATGTCATAGTGTTTGTTAGTTTGAGGTAGGGCCTACATATCTGTGGAAGTGATTGTGACCGTATGGGCCAAATGTAAGGTGTGTGATATCATCAGAGGAATGCAGCAAGTACAGTAAATCAGTTGTTTGATGTAATGTTTGCCGTCATCAGGGTAAAAATTCCGTCAGCTCCCATTTTCAGATGTGTGCAGGCATTCAAGCAGCCAGCTGTACTCATTACTCGATGTTAAAAAAGTACAGTTGCGTCACTGGTACTTGGCAGTCAGATAGGCAGACAGGTGGTGGAGATATGATGGCATATTTGACTCTCACCCCTCGACCCTACAGATTAAAGGATGGAAATTGACGTCAGACAGCGAACTCCTGTGACCTGGGATGTGTTCCCATAGATATATGTCAATGTTGAACTTGGAGTGAAGTATTTCAATCTGAAAGCAATCTTTTCTTTAACTCTTGGCCAAGGTATTCCTAATTTGAAAATTGTTAAAGAACTGTTTTGACATTGTTTGTCACATTTAAGTGAAGGTTTTAAAACATGGATGAATTGTCACTGTAGTTTGTAAGAGCAAATTGTTTAAGACTTTATCAATCTGATATTTTGGGCTTTCATTGTTCATCCTCAGTTCTAACCATCTCACCGTGCATAAGAGAAAATTCAGTCCATAGATAACATAATAAAGAAGTTTACAGAGGTACAGTGGCAAAATACATGCACAATCTTCACTGAACTTTTGTTCTTTTGAAGGCTAGGCTACTTACAGTTTTGCAATTGAAAAACATGGCAGGTTCAGAACTGGTTTCCAATACAGCAGAATATGAAGTGGCCCTACAAACAACATTTGTCAACTTAATTGAAGATTGTATGTTTATAAACCAACATATATTTCCTCATAGTCTTGTATTTCTTTTAGATGAAAGAATAACTTATGCTGCAAAGTTTTACAGGAACCCCTGTTTCTCCTCCAAATCAATGTAAAGACAAATACAAAATTTTGAATTGCATTTCTTTGTCATCAGGTACTACATGGTTTGGAGATGTTTCCTCTGATGGTAATAACAGTCAAATTGCCTGGACATAAAAAAGGCGTGCAATTCTTCATTTTAATCATAATGAAAATGAATTAGTTGCATGTTAAAATTGACTATCGTAGCAAAAACTGTGTAGAGAAGTTGCTTGCATAGTTGATACTTTAACAAAGTTTCCTTGTCTGGCTCTAGTTCCATTGTGATATGCAAACCTCTATTTCTTTTATACCTTGCTGAGGGTAGGCAAGGAATCTATGCAATGGTAATGGCGTGTGTGTGTATGATGCCTTGGCTTGTAAACGTGATATCTCAAGAAGGGAACAGTGCTTGAACTTCAAACTTGGTGTGTTGGTAGTCAATCATGAGTAGATGGTCACTGTTGTTTTTCATGTAGGTCAAAGATCATTTGAGATCACCAGAGCTTATTAAAGTATGAAAACTTATCAAGGGAGATATCTCAGCAACCAAATGTTGCTAGAACTTGAAACTCACATCATTAGTAGCAACTGACAAGAACATGATGTCTGCAAATTTTATGGAGGTCAAAGGTCATGTGAGGTCAATAGAGGACATTGTTTGAAAACCTTGTGAACATGGTATCTCAAGAAGGGAAAGGTGCTGGAACTTCAAACTTGGTGTGGTGGTAGTCCATTGTAAGTAGATAATTTCCTCTGTTTGTCATGTAGGTAAAAGGTCATTTGAGGTCACCAGAGCTTAAAGGAAGAAAACCTTTCAAGGGAGATATCTAAGCAACCAAATGTTGCTAGAACTTAAATTTCACATCATTAGTAGCTACTGACAAGATGATGATGTCTGCCATTTTTGTGGAGGTCAAAGGTCATGTGAGGTCAACAGAGGATATTGTTTGAAAGCATTTTAAACACGGTATCTCAAGAAAGGAAAGGTGCTCTCACTTCAAACTTAGTGTGTTTGAAGTCCATCATGAGTAGATGATCCCTATATTCCATTAGTTCATGTAGGTCATTTGAGGTCACCACAGCTAAGAAAACCTTAAAACCTAAATGTTGCTGGAAGTTCAAACACTTATCATTGTTAGCACGTAATGAGTAGATAATGTCTGCAAAGGTCATGTAAGGTCAATAGAGGACATAGTGTGACAACTGAATTCAGCTAGAACTTCAAAGTGTCAACATTGTTAGTACTTGACAAGCAGGTGATGTCTGTCATTTGAATTGCCCCATGAGAGACTTGTCATCACTGTAATGTGACATGTTTCAATTTGATATGGTCCCTTTTCTGGTCCTTTTGTTTGTAAGTGATTGTGTGGGTATAAAAGGAATGAGATATTGGCAAGGAATCACAAAGTTCTTTGACTTTCTGGTTTCTTGAAACCCACAGCCTTCAACAACAGTAGCACTTTTAAGTTTAGCACACTGTCAAAGCCTTTTCCTATTGCAACTCACTGGTATGTTATCAGATGGCACTGAGAGGGCAGCAGACATATTTTTTGCCATAATACCACAATAATTTACCACTCTATCTCCTTGTGATAACCTTTTCCTGTTTTCCTGAAAGGAATTCTCCACAATCGCTTCTCATGTTTCTTAAAAAGATGCAAACAGTATTGTAGACAAGTCATCATTCTCATTTTCAGGAAGTGCCTCAAAGAATTCAGAACATGAATTATTTTAGTAAATATTCTAGATACAGCCTGATGCGAGATATCAATCTTTTGTGTAACAGCAAATTTATAGTGAACATTGCTGTTGATTTTTATCCCAAGCTGTTGGTTGCAGTACTGATCTGATCACTTATTTGGTGATAAAACCTCAGTTTCACTAAGGAGTTTCATAGACCTACCTTTCAAAGCATTGTTCTGTTCAGAGCTACCTAATTCTTTAAAGGCTAGTTGACTTAATTGACGTTGCTCTGTAAATGATATTGAACTAGTACCGACAAATTAGGGACAGAAATACCTTTGAGCTAATTACACAGCCTACCATTGCTCTGTTTAATGGGTCTAGAAGTATTAGCAGTAATTAATTTTTACGTCCATCACAATGACAACTCCACTGGTTTCATGCGCAGAAAAGTATCTTACTGAAAGTAGACATTCATGGGGTTTTCGTAATTTCTGAACTAAAGAGTTTTTGAGTAACAAGACCTTGCCAGAAACACAAAGAGTGCAAAAAATGGAAAACAGCATTTGTCGGTGCTACGTCACACATTTTCAGGCTTGTGCTGAAGCCCAACTTTCAAAGCGTCATTTCACACCTAAGGAATCTTCCTCTGGTAAAATTGTTATGTTTAACTGATAAAACGTTAAAGAATCTCATACGTTGTGTTAAATTTTCCCGTTAGTGGAGAATCCCTTTAATTGTAACTTTCAAATGTGTCGTCAGATGGCCCTGAGAGGGCAGCAGACAATTCTTTGATGATTGCCAGAGTGCCACCTGTCTGTGGAAACTTAGTAATATCTGTTCATACCTCTCAAGCACAGACAGTTACATGGGGTGTGCTTTTAGTATGTATGTACTGTTTCATTGCGCCATTGGTACATACAGCAATCAAATGAGGTCATGACCCACACAGAAGCAAACATTACACAACACTCATCGTTCCTCTTTTCCCTCCCAATGTAACATTGACATTCCACTACACATATTTATGTCTGTAAAATGTAAATGTATATGCACAGTGGAAGTATACAACATGTGGTCAATTAGCTACTGCACATTGGATGCAACAGTGATGTCATCAGTCTGCAGAAGGGAAGTTCGATAAGAGGGCATCAAAGACTTTCAAACAAGTCATCATGTCTTTCCAAGCTTACCACTGGCATGGCAAATTTTCTAGCACATTTCTCAAGAGGGAAAAGAGCCTTTCAATGGGTATTTCAAATTCGTAAAACATTTTAATAAAGAGGGTGAGCATCTACTCGATACTTGTTACTGAATGTGTCAACATTCGTAACTTTAAACTTGCACACAAAATGAGAGCACAGTCTAAAGTGGAAATGTAATTGAAATGCAGGAACAAGTTTCCTCTACTGTCTCAATGGGGTAGTTAATGAGCAAATTTTTCCCAACCTGCAGCCCTGACATTTTATATTCAGAACATGGACAAGTAGTTTGTAGAGGATGTTTGTCCAATATCTGCATCATCTTAGTGAAATCAGTGGTATAATTTGATGAAGGGAAAGGGAGTGTGGGTGTGGCAAGGGTGGAGACCAGCTGCATAACCCAAGATTTTGTTCTTGTGAATCAAAGATTTCAGTTCAAAGAATTTAAACATGGTTTTGCATTAAAATGATAGTTTGGGCTTGGTGATCAGTTCCATCATATCATCATCTTCTGGTTAATGTTTATTTTGGCAGACAGGTTCCTCTAGACTCCTGATTGGTCATAGCCTGGCAACGTGTAAGTGCCTGAGAATAAAGGGAAAGCAAAAGATAAGCTTTGTGTGTCCTGCTGTTCTCTGAACACAAATCTTTGATGGTTTTAGCACCTGATAATTATCTCTTGTTTGTATCAGAGGTTGTCAGAAGAGATTTATGACGATAACTTCAGTGTTTTAAGACCTCATGGTTTGATGGTGGTATGTGATTAAATTCACCTTTTAAAGCTCTCTGAAGAATATACAGCTAGCTACCTGGTAGCAAGTTTGTCAGAAGATTTATTGAAAGCTTCCACTTAACTCTGGGGGCCCTGTAGACTGAAGAAAAAGCTGGTGTGTAAATGTGACGAATTCTAGTTCTGCAGATGATGAAGGATGAAAGGTCTAACAACATAATTGTTTTGAGATTGACGAAATACATGTTTGCCATATTTTTTGGCCAAGATTACAACAGAAATTGTTCCATTATTGTGCTGTTACTGATGTTTGATTTGCATCAACATTAATCTCCCATTAGAGCTAGCCATGTCGCAAATGGACACCTTGATATAATTTAGTTCGTTCCTGACGTACATGTCTCCAACAATGGTTGCATCTCTTGTTTACAGTGTACTGCAGATGATAATGGCCGTTAAACTCAACTCTCCTGACACCATGTGACTTTTTTGGTTTTACAAATATTGCTTTTCTGAAAGTTCACAAAAAGTGATCAATCTTTTTCCCCTCTAACTCGTGTTTCGAAGCTTCGATAGTTTCCTTCTGACTAGTGCTCGTTAAATGAACATAAGTGAGTTGGTTGTAGGGTACTGCATTTGTAAGACCATGATAGTGTGACAGAATATACTGGATTCATGAGGCCATGACATCAGACCTGTCGACTCTCCCGGTTTTACCAGGAGAGTCTCGGTCTGTATCTAGATTTCTTGGCCTCTTGACTTGACGTTGAGTCCTTTTGGCAGTGTTGTGGTCGAGACCACACTTTCCGAGTCCAAGACCAAGACCGAGTCCTTTGAACCCGAGACCAAGACCAAGACCGAGTCCTTGGCCTCCGAGTCTGAGTCAAGACCGAGTCCACATAATCCGAGTCCGAGTCGAGTCACCGAGACCAAAAAAAAAAAAAAAAGGAACAACCTCTCTAATCATTATTTGGAGCATATACAGTACATTGTTCTTTCTAGGAAGCAACAAGTATACAGTGAAACACAACATTGGCTAACAGTAATATCTAAACTTCAAAACATTACAATTGAAAACAACACTAAATAAATGTACAGTAAAACTAACTATACTTTCATCTATATTCTGTTACAAATATCATTAAAAAAAGAGAACAACCTCTCTATTTGTTATTTTGGAGCATATACCGTACATTGTTCTTTCTAGGAAGCAACAAGTATACAGTGAAATACAACATCGGCTAACAGTAATAACTTAACTTCAAAACATTGATTCAATTGAAAACAACATAAAAAAATGTACAGTAAAACTAACCATACTTTTGTCTATCATAGTCTGTTACAATATCATTGTATGGTTAAACTACTGCTGGAAGTTGGAGATGGTAAGCTTCATTGACCAACACAACAAATGAAACAGTAAATTGCAATATATCCAAACCATAAGTTGTCAGATACAGCCATTAATGGCAAAGTGAACTACATCATTTTGCAATACCAAAAACACACATTACTGCTATAAGAGATATGGGCCAAATACAAAATCAATACAATTTATGACAACATTTCTACAAACCATGTAAACTGTCTAATGCAGTGCACTGTGTTTCAAGAAGTGCATCCCCACTGAAGATGCTGTACATTAATAGGGAGCTACACACTTTTGGTTACCTGCAGAAACCATGTGTGTGACAACTTTGCTAAGAATACACACTGACATACTGTAAGGAAGGGCCATGTTGGAGGCATGTGTCTTAGCAGAAGTTGCCAATGCATTAGGTGCCCCCAGCCCTCATGACCAAACTAATAAAGTCAAAAGTTAATGCAACACTAACTACTCCCTAAGCCTCCAATATGTGAGGTTTAAACAAAATGATCATTTCTAGCTGTTGTATCAATAGAACAATAGGCCCATAGAGGCCACAGAAATCGGAATCCTAAGGTAGCATACCCCTATTAATTTTCCCATTGACTTACACACTAAATCGCAAAAGTAACGTGGTCTCTAAAGCCTTGTAGAAGTTTTCAACAGATATAAGCTACCACTCGTTACAAAGCTGACACATTGACCATTCATGGTTTTTCCAATTTTCCATACCTTAGCTGGTTAGATTTTCTGCTAGAGGCCGTCGACGTTAGCACACCTTGTCACTGGGACCAAATCACACATCGCCTCCAACGATGATGCTCCGCCACCTAAGATTCCATAACTTTGCTATAATTGTTTCAGTTTCCTCCATTTTCACAACATGTATACTTTAACTCGCCTACTTCAATATTCAATCCACAAAAGGACCCATCTTAAAGGATAAAATACCAAAAAAGTTGCCCAAATGTCCCTAATAGGGACTTTCACCGACGGCGAACAAAATGGGGAGGGATCTCCAACTTCTATATAGGGTATGCTACCCTAATTAAACTAAAGTATAGGATTTCGATGATAGTGGCCAATAGACTATACAATAGGACAACATGCTAGCTGGTCAAGTTTTGACCTTTTGCTGTATTTGTCTATGCATTGCAATTACTACAGTGTACAATTATCTGTACAAAAGCCAGATGTTTTTTTTCCGGTCTCGGGCTCGAGACCTCGAGTCATGGCACCCGAGATCAAGACCGAGTCATTTCGATTCGAGACCAAGACCGGCAATCCGAGACCGAGACGGTGGGTCGAGACCGGTCTCGAGACTGAGACCGGTCTTGGTGACTACAACACTGCCTTTTGGTTGGTCTGTATTCCATTCGGGACACTTCTTAAAATAGCCTAAAACTACTCCTACAGTAGGCGTCTTTGAGAAATTGACCAAAGAATAAACTGATCTTTACAGAGTATTCTCAAAGGAAATTGATCGTTTACAACTTATAGTACAGTTCTTTGCACATATAGCAGGCTGCTTCATCAGTGCATCGCAAATGACTTGCTGTTCTACATGGTTACTGTATCATGTACAGAGTACAGTTAAAACCTAAACTTACACTGCATGTGCATGTGATGTACTCCATTCATAAACATGACAAGTTGTCCGGAATTACCCAAGTGACACTGATTCAGCCTGTTGCACAAGTAGGTCTTTTCTGTACTTGTTTGCTATTATTCACATCATTTTAGTCGAAAATGGACTAAAGCTCCCAATTTTTCCACCATTGAATCTCCTGTTTTTTGTCTATTAAAAATGAAGACCTCGCTTTTTTTTTTGGTCAAACAGGTTTGCAGAACTGTTACGGTGTGATAGGATACTGTGTTCATGAGACTGTGACAGTGTGACTGAATATTGCAGTCATAAATACCATGATAGTGTGAAAGGATATTGCATTCATGAGGTCACGATTGGGTTACACGATACTGCATTCAGAAGACCACTGTTGCAGTGGCAGGATGCTGCATATTCATGAGTCTGTGATAGTGTGACCAGCAGAATAGTGCATTTTTAAGACCATGATAGTGTGACAGGATACTACATTCATGAGCTTAGATAATTTGAAAGGATACTGCCTCCATGAGTCCACGATAGTGTGACTGAATATTGCTTTCATAAGACCGTGATAGTGTGACAGAATATTGCATTCACAAAGCTATTCATGAGGCCATGCTAATATGACAAGATACTGTTACAAATTATGGAAGTGTTCACTTTTTAAGTATCAAGGTGATGTATGCGCTGATCTTACTAACAGTAGCATGCAGCTACTTGGCTTTTGAACTGTGACAGTTTTACAGGCACCTGTTTTGATTAATATACCTGCATAAAACTCTAACAAACTTTAGTCTACCTACAGTATATGTATTTACATATATATACATATGTAGACTGTTCAGCCTACAGCAGCTGTGGGGGTCGTGCACTGAGTTTATCCTCATACCGGTTTGTGTGTTTTAGGATATTACTGGAAGCTAGACTGTGACCGAATTGTAAACAAACCATCCATTCTAGGCTGAGAAGTCACTCTGGTGTCTCAGTAAATCAAATCAGTTTGTGAGCTTCTAATCTAATTCCACTTGAAGTTAACACATGTACAAGGGTATTCTTGTACCTTGATTCATAATGCATGTATGACTGCAGCTGTGTGTGAAAGAGTGTACATACAAACTTCTCACATCATAGCCAAGCTGGATGTGTTGTGGTTTACTTAGGAGTATTGCAACACTGACGTCTTATTGCTGGGAGAGGCCATCTTCAAAGGTTTATATGAGCACCAATCTAATCAAATGCTGGCTTTTGAAAATATCTGGCTCTTTCTAGAGAAGGTTTTGACTCTTTGTTTCACTGTTACCCAAAAAGTGATCACAGAGTAAACATCCTTTTGACGGATCATATTTTGTTGGAGCTGTTAGTTCAGTGAACCGTTGGTGAACCGGAGGTGCGAGGTGCGCTGCAGCCAATGAAGGAAAGTGCAGTGGTGCTGTGAAGTGAAAAAATCACATTTTTCCTTTATCACTTTGAAGTCAATTCATCCACAGATGGAAGGAAGATGGACGTGCTCCAAACTTTAGAGAAAAATTTTTCCGCCCAACTTCACGCCTCAGGAGACCTTGCTTTTCCTCAGTCCGCTGTCACTGCGATCAAAGTCTCTACAGTCGCAGAATGTAAGTTACTTTCTTTAAAAGTGGAAAACAACAGCCAAAAAAACACCAGCGATCAATTGTCATCACCATGCAAACACCTCCCAGATCACTATTCATGTTCCTGCCCTGAAGGTAAGATGATCCTCCCCCATCCATTTTGTGAATGTTTCCCTCATACCTGATCACATCAAGATCAACAGTGCCGTGATCGATCATGACTTGTAACTGTCCATGAATGAGCTGAAAGAGTCGATCATAGGCTAAATCACTTCCAGTTATCCGTGGGTGTAACCGTCTGTCACAAAACCTTTCACAGGTGCATCACACATGACTCCAATCTAACCATGCATCGCTGTCATTTATCCATCATATGTGAAATACAGAAATATAGTTGGACAACATGAGTAGAGGGTCCAAGAAGGTAGACTTTTTTAACTGATGGTTGTAAAGGAAATAGTACAAATTGTACCATAGCTGATCATTAAAACCTTTCCACCGGTACAGAGCTGTTTGTTGTTGATGTACATGTGTTTACCCCTTTATCTCTTTCAGTCCCTTAATACCCGACCAGTGTTGCTCATGCAATACCGTATACTTCACAGGTCTTGTGATTTACTAAAGCATCTCCAGATAGGTTCATCGAAACCTATTCTGCGAAATTGCAAAGAGAAATATGCGAAACCGACTGCTCTCTTTGACTACTCTTAAAACAACTTTCCATGGCGTCTCCATACAGACTCATTAACATTGTTACTGACTATCACTGTGCACCAGTGATTACTTGGCATCTGGTCACATAACCTAAGAGCACCAACTCTGAAATTTGTAAACGTCACTTCACTGTAGCATAGGGATGTGTGAGCAGAAACGATATTGCTAAGTGTATTAAATGTTGCACAGTTGAACAGTGAGGATTAGGAAAGGGGAACTGGTCAATCAGTTTGAAAACTCATTTCATGATTAGAACCCTGGTACCTTCTTCATTTTGTAAACATGTATCTCATACTGCATTGAAGCCAAATTTGCAAATACCAAAGCAACTCCATAGCAGACAGGTTACATGTACTTCCAGTTATCAGCTTGTCATTCAGTCATTATTTGTTTCCGTTCACATGTATTTAGAAAACATTTGTTCATTCTGAGAGTAATATCTTAAAGTACTTTAGGAAAGTATTAAGAAATTATAAGATCTGTTAAAATTTGTAGTGTGCAAGGAAATCACGATAGAACCTTCGATACGAATGTTAGCACAGATACGTGTTTTCTTTTTGCCAATCACACAGACTACCAAGATTCCCTTGTTAATGGTCCTTACACACTTGCAAAGTGTCTGACACAAGTTCTTTAATTAGCAGGTTTCTTTTTTAAGGGGGATAAGGGTTTCTTTTTTAGGGGGGTAAGGAATTCAGTTGATCAAAGAATTATCACAAACTGATCAAAGTAATGTGCAACATTGTACTGTGCATTTTTATTGTGAAACAACAATTTGATGTACCAATGGATATGGTATCACTGCTGGTGTTTGCATCAGGCCCAAAATTTAGATCCGGGTACCTGTTGTCCATGGTTGGTCATTTCAGGCTATTTGTTAGAATTTTGGCTAGTGATGACGTAAGAATCACGAATTTTTATTACCATTCGCACAGACAAGTAACTAAAGCTGCCCTTGTTAATGGTCTGTGCACTCAAGGTTTTTTACCCCAGTGCTTCTGATGTCTGTGTGAAATCAGCGGGTTTCTTTTTCCTTTTATTTTGGATTTGGGGGGGTTGGGAGGAGTGAAGAGTGGGTTTAGTCTATCTTGTTGATCAGGTGTGTTTTTAACCAGATCACTTTTTAGCAGGTGGCAAATATTTTTGATATAATGAATTCTTGTAAACTGGTCTGATGATCGTCCGACATCCATCTGCGATCCAGCTGATGTCTTTGTGTTGAATCACTGAGTGATGCCAACATTGTTGCCTTCGCAAACAGATGCACTTTTTTGTGAACAACAAGCGCTTCTTGGTGGTCCATCTTTGGAGATGTATGCGAGTTGTGACTTGTCGATGAAGTCACTTTATAGCACACAGAATTAGTCTTCTCTATGCCAGATTCCTGCTTACTATGAATTTGAAATAACAAATTTACTCTTTCTTTCACTGACTCATCTCCTTAGACAATGAACTATTACATTTCCTTCCAGGTACTGTACCATCCAAACATTTTAGTCTGGCCTTCTTTGAGAATGCATCTAACTCTCTCTAGAATCTTTCTGGACCAGGACCCACTTTTCATTTGATCAGATCTACATATTGGGTGGCTGAATTTCTACAATTTTTTTTTTCGTGTGTTCGCTTCTAGAAATGTTCATCCAGTGGGAGACTGTGCTTTATTGATGTAACTATGTCTCTTGTCCTCTGATGAGAATCAATTTAGGTTTCCTTCTTAGTTAGAATCTCTCTGAAGACTTCTCATTGATTAACACCCATTGGTGTTCGTGCATCAGAGGCAACAAATTTTTCTGAGCCATTCCTATAAATGCCTGTTTGGCTCCCTTAAGTTTTGAATAGTTTGCTATACTTAAGGCTTCTAGCTAGTAGCTCCCCTAGCTGCGCCTTTTTTGAATCACGAAAAATATATCTACATCAGCTTTTTCACTCCTTCGTGCAGATTTTAAAGCAGATATTTCTCGGGTCTCTGTTGGTTTGAAACAGTTAACGCAGGATGAGATCATACTCAATTGGGCTGGATTGTCTCACGAGGTATTCCTGCATATTCTTTTGTAGTAGATGTGTATTGTGACACCCATCGGATGAATTTTGCATTGATGATCGATGAAGATGTGGCCACTTGTTCTATTTCAGATTCTTTCAAACAGAGGATGCTACATGTATTTACTTCATCCCTCACTTGCCTGTCTCAGCACAAATGATGCATTCCCATCTACCATGCCAGGAGCACTGTTAACCTCGTAGCACTGCAGCTCTGATGCTGTATGGCCTCTTCTCAACTATTGTCTCTTTCCCCTTTGTTATTCTTATTTGTTGTGAGTGTGAAGATTTAGGAAAATTCCTCTCTGTGTTTATCAGACTGCTTGTCTAAAATTCCTCCACATGTGTAATCAAAACCATAGACCTCTGTGTACATTATGTAATATGAGCTACTCTGCATCTTCTGAATTTGCTGTCCAATCAAAGAGTAGAACCAGTTATGAATTCTGCTATCTGGAAGCCAAAAATATAGCTTGGGGTGATGAGTTACTGCCTTTAAACCTTTTAAGATAACTTTTACATGGAGAATACTCAGAATACAGTACCCCATGGAAAGAGTGCCCACAGGAACCACTGACAATATTTTAGGAATGAAACAAGTTTAACGCTGCAAGGGTGACTCTCTGGTATTTTAATTTGGGTTACTCATCGGTAGAATCAAGAGAGAGGTCTTCATATTATGCAGTTTTGCACCAGTTGAATGCCCCAATTCACTGTGAGCAATGTCAGCATAGTTCTGTAATATTTTTTAAATTAATATTAGTAAAGAAAATTTAGTTACGTTTGTAAGGATGGCAGGTATATGAGATTGTTGGTGTCTGCATTAGTAAGAAACCAATTAGAACAAAGCCTGATTCTTTGTTTTTGACAATTTTCGTACTTACTTTGAGGGTTACCATTCATACTGCAGTGTGCTAAAAGAATCAACAACTTTTATGTAATTGTCAATAAGGACATACCAGCCAATCCTGATATGATATCGTACAGGTTTGATTATTGCCTTCTGGATAAGAACATACCCAAACTATTATGGTGTATCTGGATAACACGTCATGTCCTATCAAGCAGAATAGGTCTTCTGGAGACATGATTTTAGCACATTATGTGTATTTTGTGAGGACCAGGTGGACATACAAATATACTAGACTAGTTCTGTAGACATTGTTGTATTTTTCCACTGTCATACATTGTACCCAAGAAGTGGGGTCATGTGACCTTCCTCTGGAAGAACTAGTTGCCTTGCAACCAGTCTTAAATTTACATCCTGTGCTCTGCAGTTCTTGCAACTTGCAACTTTTTACCCAAGCAGCAGAGCAGTCCCTCATCTCTTTCGTAAAATATTTTCCTTTCATTTTTAAGGCATCCATTAGATTCTCAGTTTTTCTGTGATCCAGTGGAGCTGCTAAGTTGACTCAAATGAACACCCTTGTTTCAAATCAAAACAAGTGCTTGTGAATTTCCTTCAGGGTTTATAGAACCATTTAAAACCATTTTCTGAATCAATATGCATTTGAGAATATTTGTTATGAATTTGAAGGCTTCCAGCAGTCTATATCATGAAGTGGAAAAGGCTGTTTCAAACCTTTGATCAAATCTGTTGTTTTTTTTTCTTAATTTTGTGTTTTGATCTTTGTGTATATGCACTTGCATGTACCATACAAACTCAGCATGATGTAGGCAGAGAAATCCGCAAGTTTGTTCCGTATTGCACTTTCAGACTGACAAGTTACAATGATCGATTGGCATTTCTTATTTTACTTTGTGTCATTCGAAGTTTTGTACATATTTCACAAAGTCATGTTGACAAGACTGAGCAACCTTAATTAATAATGGCCGAACCGTCTGATAATGCCTCCACCCGCCATTTTGTCGTTGATATAATACGTTGTAAGGTATAAAGTAAAAAACATGATATGTAACAGGATCATCGTCACAGTCAATGTCCACTTCCATGAAACCATCAATCAAAGTCTTCATATTGAAACTGCTGAAAGTTCCCCTCATTGTAATCCTAAAGTTAATCTATAAATAGTAGTGAAAGTAAAATGCCCATGATGTAACCTCCTTTTGAGTTTTAAAATGTTCCCTGCTGATATGGTGTCAATGCTTTTGGGAGCAATTTCAAAACAGTACAGCAAAAGGTTTAATATGTCCACCGATTTTTTTAATGCATTATCATTCTTCGTTCTCATATTTTCATGTCACGTGTGCAACCTTTTTTTGGTACAATTTTCACCAACATGTGGAGTTCATTTCCAAAGTTTTCTTCCAATATTGTTACATTTTGACATAATATGTGAATATGCAAACTTGATTATTATTCAGTGAGTATGGAGAAAGTAACACCAAATCCATAGTTGTGCTTTTTTTAAGGTTGTCACATTTGTGTCTTGAGACAGGTATATCATACTTGATATACCTGACAAGGTGACAGTGTAGGTTATGGTCAGAGGTATTAGGAAAGGGCAAGGGATACAGGTTGACAGACTTGGCAGAATGCATGATATCATGTTGTAGATTGGGGGAAAGTAATTACTATGCAAAGAATATGCATGACTGATGATCATGCCAATGGTGTTGCTATGGTTTCATCAAACAGATGAAATGTCTTTTTGTGCATAAGCTTTACTCTTTGATGTTATTAATGAAAATCACCAGCATATGTATTCTGATTACTGTCACTTACAGAATGTTTCTTCCACTTTCATTTCAAGCTGAATTACTGAGAGTATCTGTTTGTAATTGCAGGGTAAAAGACCAGTAAATGTTGTCTAAAGTTGAATGGTAATTGATGTATCATATAGCAGAGTGTTGTGATGGATTACTAATAACGAATGTCTTAAATTACAATAACGCAGAACTTTCCTCTTTAAAATAAAACATTGAACAAAGATTTTTTAGCCGGTCCTTTTAAGATACCTGGAGGTTGATCCCCAGAGATTGCAATGCTCACTGCAGAGTCACCTTGGCCTTGCAGTTAGCTCTCTCCAGAGTTGGTCCATTTGCGCAGTAAAAGGTCTTGCCTCAGAGAACGGCTGACAAGCCAATTCAGGCACCTCTGTAGCCTAGTTAACGAAGGAAAAGTATTTTCGTTCAGGATGGTTAGGTTTCCCATACACATTTTTAATGCTGTGGATCTGCCATTGGGATGCACAGTAGACCATTAAAACTGTGACATTTCATTTATCAAACATTTCATTTTGACATTTCCTATTTGTAACAGGAATGAGAGAGCCAACTTTATGACAGCAGCCATCAAAATGTTGCAGCAATAAAATTTACCACTTGAGTGGAAACCCAGTTTTAATTTTGTGAATGAATCAAAAACCAAAAAAAAATATTCACTCAATTTATTTCAGAACAATTTCAACTTGATGATCAACTTGCAATAAATAGTAATCGCATGGTGCTCTTGAAGGAAGGATCAGTTTGCATATCGAGGTTGTGGAACAATTTCATCGTAGTTTATCAGTTTATGACAGCCATTAGTGCAATAAAGATATTTCAATTCCATTTTAATTGATCTTTCGGTGGCAGTTGCATGTTAAGCACTCGGTAAAACCAAATATTTGCCCTCCTTCCAGTTACCGTTGTTCTGCCCATGCACGCTCCGCCCTTGCTAATCTAGCCATTGTACATCTGGAACAGAATATGTTCCATCTCTGATACACAGGGATCTACTTCTGGACAGGTCAAAACCCACTTCCCCTTTCAGCCCAATCAGGAAGTTTTGGTTTTGTAGCTATGCTTAGAGAATGTTGTACCAAAAACTCAGAAAAGCCTTGACACCTGATACCAAGTTCTGAAATTTGACAAATTAATATTGCAGACTACCAAGTACTAATTAGTATTGAAACAGCAAAGGACATGTGACATGAAAAACATACATTTCAGAGTATTGATGGAATTAATCATTAAAAATGTTGAAAATAGGCACAATTTTGATGAATGTCCTTTAGACATTGACCATTTTACAAACAAATATAGTTTTTACTATCGCATCATGAATAAACATTAGCCAAACATGCACATTTGTGACATTTTGTGAACTCACCTGACATACCGTACCTATGTTATCCTTTACCTTTTACCTTTATTCCAAAGATACTAAGAATTTTCAATGCCTTGAGGGTTAAAGGATGTATTGTCTTCTTTAAAAATGTTGATATCACTTACCAGTGTGAAACTAACCCAATAATGAAGTAATTAAAAGATAAAATATGAAGGTCTAACAAAAGAAATCCTTATGCTCTGCAACATCCTACATAATTTGTTTTACATTTTCGTCACACTTTGAAATGCTACATCTGAAAAATGATAATAAGATATAAACACAATTAGAGCTGATTATCATTCAGGGTTTCACCTTGCAAAGTTCTTCCGAATGAAGAACTGGCTCTTTTCTAGATGCATGTCACTTGGTCTTTTAATCCAGGGTGTATTTTAAAGAAAATTGGAAACAATAGTAATTATACAAATATGAAGAGAAACACTTGCTGTTTAAATAGACTTAAGAATTGTTAACATCGTTATAAGTGCACATAAGTTTTTGCAACACAAAATGAAAGTAGCAATACATTTCGTTGGGACCGTGATTTGAAAAAGCTCAAAGATCATGCAGTTTCCTTAATGTCATGTCAGCAATGTGAGAATATGCTTTTTTGACTACATTCATGCCGATACTTAGTCGTTCTTTCTAAATCTAATTTGTAGTAGATGTTTCTGCTGGGTTAGGGCTTAGATGAATCAGTTGCAATTTTGCTGAGCAACTCGTGAATTACCAGGTAACATGGCAACGAGAAGGATCGCATAAAAGGCAGAAGATTAATAAGCAGACCGGTCGATTTTGAACCAACAATTTTTATTGTTTCGTCTTTTTTTTGCTGTGAGCTGTAAATGCCAACGTCGTAAATTGTGTCTTTTAACACCCACAGTGGATGTTTCAGGGAAGTCCATGCTTTGATCAAATCTGCAGGTCCATTTATACATCATTGTAATAAACAAAATGTGTTCTTTATCTAAACGGAAAAGAAAAGTATTATCAATTTTCACTTTCATTTTAACAGTGGCAGTGTTTGGATGTGCTGTAGCTTTTACTCAGTGTTTTGCTTTTTTCCTTTCTAAGAAGCATGGGAAACATGAATAGGGACAGGATTTGTGAGGGTGGATGGTAAAAAAGGGGAGGGGTGACCTATTGAGATTTGGAAGCCCTCATGGTAGTTCAGTGCAATTATCAACACAGGTTGGGACCACTTGGACGAGTGTTGAGCCCAAGATTCCCACACATGTTCCTAAATGACACAGGTTGATAAAATTGACCAAATTCATCAAAGAAGAAAAACGTCACAAATTTGTAGTTGCAGAGTATTATCACAGAGGTGGCATAACTCAACTGTGTGGAAGATCATGGTTAAAATTGTGTGAAAACTATGAGTAAAAAATTTGTAAAAGAAAACATGTTCAAAATTGGTAGAGTTCACGGTGCATGCGTATTGATGAAAAGATCCTAAAATTCGTCACCCCCTTCTCCGTTCAACTTGTTGCCCAATCAGTCTCATCCCTCATAGGTTTGAAAAGTGTTTTCCCAGCAGCGATAAACTAGTACCCTCTGAGAAACAATCTCAAGTGGATTTGTAGGAGCAGTCCATTCATAGCTTCTCACTGCAATTTCTTTTCCTTTATTGTCCATTAGTCTTGCAGCTCATTTTAATAGTATCCATATCGAAGTTGTGTCTTAAAACTAAAACAGGATAATCAGAGACTACTGGAAAGTCAGGCAATTCAGGTAATTATATCCCAAGTGGTCTGAGCCTGCACCGTTTGTCTAAACCTACCGTATGTGAAATGCAGTGCAGCCGCTTTTATCGTGGCGTGGCGTATCATCGTAGTCAATGGAAATGAGCCAGGACATCCATCTATTACTGTAATGGTGGCCAATATAGTCTTGCCTATTGATTGCACTGTGACATCGCATCTACAAATTTATCGTTCCGCATTTATGAGTCGTTGAGAAATGTGTTCGCTTGTTCCCCATCTGAAATTTTTAAAGAAATGTACTTCCATATTTCTCTTTTCTCCAGAAATGTCTCACTATTGGAGGAATAATGACAATCATTTCCATGAAGGTCTCAATGTACACCCCTTACCGACCTTCCCCCCCCCCCAGTGTTTTGCTTTCACTGCATGTACTTGCACCGCACACCGCATCTCCTCTGATCACCCTTCACCTCTATTTCTCACCTTTTCCTCAAGCTATTTTTTTTTTTTTTTCAGATTTTTTGGATTTAGATTTTTTATTTCCAGATTACCTTGCAATGTAAAATGAATGCTTAAACTTCAGTATTTTGACTCCAAATCATTTATTCAGCCAACTGTTTTCTCATTTTAAACAGTTAGCCATCACAAACATTTCATAGCGTTTGCATTGGAATTCATGCGATGGTTTCTCGTAATACTCGTTTAACATCCATTTAAATTTAAAGAGAAATGAAGGTGGAAATTCATGATCAAAGTGTTGAACATTAATGGTTAGTATTTTGTATAATAGTCACCCCATTGTTGTATTTTAGGAAGATGTGATTTAAATTTTACTGCAGCAAGACCTGTGACAAAATCCAACAAAGTAAATTTATCTCTTTTTTTCTTGGCGGGAGAGGGGGGGGGGGCTGTGATGGGACTTTGTACATCTCAACATTGGTAACCATAAATAGGCCTTCAATGCTCAAACTTGCACAAACTGGCCCATTTGAGGGGAAAGATGCTCTTGCAGAAAAACCTTTGCAGGTTTGCAGATCCCTATCTAGCTATCTAGGGTAGTCAAGAATAAGGTTGTCAATTCAAATAAACTCGTTAATTTCTTGACAAGGTGTTTTGTTTTTGTTCTTTCATTTCTTGGCATCTTTGGATTGTCTTCAACCAATGACTGTGTTTTTTTTAGCTACCTACAGGGATTAAAGGTATTTGCAGGTAAGATCCCTGTGGACATTAAAATAAACCTCTGCATCTCATGTTTACTTCAGAGTGCAGTATTTACTTTTGTAGTTTGTCTTACAGCAGAGGAAAACAAGTGGCAAAATGATAGACTATAATGTAAGTTCTTGTCATTTCAATATATCCATGTACTGTATATCCGACCAGTGAGTTACCACTGGAGTAACTTGATTTAGTAACGCCATACAGTATGTTTCAACTAATCTACAGCATTTATCACTTACGGCAAACAGTGAAGAGAAAGCATGGAGGGAGGATGATTTTTTTTTTTTTTTTGGTCTCAGAATGCTCTCAGAAAAAGTGTTTTCATTGTAAGTTATGTTCAGGGAGGAGGAGGAATGGGAAAGAGAGGAATCAGAGGTCATTATTGAAGGAAATGTGAAAGAGAAAGACATAGTATGTGGTCTGATTAAGCTGGCTAGTTTTCACCATATGTTTGTGTGTGTGTCCATGTCACATAGCACGTATGTGTTCTGATCAAGCTGGCTAGTAATCACCATCTGTTTTTGTGTGTCTGCGTGTGTGTGCACATGAGTGTGTAATGCCACAAACGTAACAAGCAACAACCACATTCTGTTCTTATTAAACTGGACTTATCTTTCACAATGTCATTCTCCATCGACCTGGAGGCCAATACTATTTTCTTAAATAGGAAACCTGTCATATCTGAAACATTTTATTGTCTTTTGTTTTTCTATTGCAAGCGCTATCTTGTCTTTTTCGTTTGCTTTGCTATTGAGACTGACTGTTTGACCGTTGTAGTATGGGGTGCCGGTATCTGGAGACATTCATGTAGTGTTGACTCTAGCATTAGGAGAAGTTTGATAATGCTAGGTTTATCTGCTTGGAATGCCAGACATCGGATTAAGCTGCCATTTTCTGTTACCTACTGAACTCAGGCTCAACCAGTCACGGATCTTTGGCGCTGTGAATCAGCTGTGTTTAAATAGATATTGCAATATCATCATGTACATGTTTGTCAACAGTAGTTATTTGTGAAGTCATAAAACTAGAATGGAAATGGTTGACAGCAAGTTATTATTAGATCTTTAAAGTAGTGGTAGTATTCTGTCGCTATGACAACAACCTTCCCTACATGAAGGCAGAAAAAAGGGTACATTGGTCCCTAATCAGTTAGGCTGCGATATGTGGCAATGAACGGTACCAGTAATATGCATGGTTAATATATGTAATTGTGTCAGTGACTTTCTACCATATGCAATATGTGAATTCATGAAACACGAGTTAACTTATATAGCCATGCATCTGAATGGTCAATGGTTTTGCAACATGTAAATTTCATGTTCATAGGAGAATCATTGATTTGCTGGCGTTTAAGGTAAGTGTAATCATTGGGCAGGTGTGGGATGGATCAAGGCGGAGGTGCAATTGGCACACGACCCTCCCCTATTATTTGATTACCAACGATTTTTTGACCAACAATATTTTTTTAGGGGGCCTCATATCTGAATCTTCTGATGATATGCTAGATAGGGGAACAAGAATGCATCAGCCCGCAGTCCCACACACGTGCTCGCTTGTCGGCATCCAGTGGATGGTGTGTGTGTGTCCCACTTTCTCAAAATCCTGGATCTGTGCCTGTTGGGCTTCTTGTTTTAACCATTTGAGTTGCTGAGATATACTGCAAACCAATTAAGGATATTGATTTGTTGTTTAATGAATGTCAAGCATTGATTGAAAGGTTCAGAGGGGCTTAGAATTGTAATGTTTTCCATTTACATAATTAGTAAATTTGTGCTCATAACTGCACACATTCAATCAGTAGGTCTATAGGCCTAGATTCAAATCATACTCTTAACCATCCATCTGGAAGTACACCAGCATGTGTCCAAAAGTAGACATGCTTAAATCAGTGTTGCCATGGCAACAGAATTGGTTAATTACTAAGAACTTTTTCACACCCCTCGCCCATTTCTTACCACCTACCTACATACTTGAAAAATGCCACACAACTCTCTTTCATTTATTCTATGAGGGGGGTGATCGTAAGTCTCTTGGAGCCATTCCAGTTTTCAATTATAGCTACATACATATATATATATGCCAGGTCAAAATTCGTAAGTGTAATGACTGGTACCAGTTGCGCTAAGTTATGTGCAAAGGTCAACTTTGGGTAAGCAGAGATGTTTACTGAGAAATTGTACAGTAGTCACGAACCTCAGATAACGATTGAGGCATATCCAATAAATCTTTTCCCAAAGTTGTTTTACTAAGGATAAGCAAGGAAATATTAGAATATGATTACGTTGATACATATCTGTGTGTCTTTTCCATCAAATAGTACTCTATTGCATTGATAAGAATGCTCATAAGAAGTTCTTCAAAGTCAACAAAGAGAGGTTTTGGTGCAGGAAAGTGACATTTTAGATAACAGAACCTTGCTTAAAGAAGGAGAAACAGGTCACACAGGCTCATAGATGGGTTGTAAACAAGTCAGCATAATGTTAATGTTATGATAACTAAATGTTACCCCTGAGTAGTAAATTTCAAGCAGCAGGTAGCTTAAAATGATGAGCATATGTAAACTGCAAGCATTTTTCATGTGTTTGTTGAATTGTGGCTCAGATTGCAAAAACAAATCTAAAAATGTGACGCTGTAAAAGTTAGGTGTAAATCGAATTTTAATGCAGCACCTTTGGTTGGATTCATGGCTTCTATCGGGGTGAGTTACATGGCTGCCTGTACAGTCATCAAGAGATACTGCTACGGGAGCCGTTAGTGAGAGGCCGAGAGCTGCTTCACATAGTGCCCTCTATCAGAGTCAATGTATCAGTTTGGCTTGAAGTGTCGGTCATGTCTCTTGCTAGAAACAGGTGGTGCCTATTTTCTTTTCCTTGGTCACATGACACTGAAATTTGCTAGAATTTGCTGAAACTTAACTTGCGTTTGCCTGTGTTTGTATTTTAAACCAATGATGAAATGATGGGTATGGTGGCCTGCATTAGTTGTCCACTTGTTTCCTTGTGTGGAAAAGTTGGAAGACTGAATTTTTAGTAGTATTTGTACCTAAGGGACTCTTTGGAAAAGTCTATAAACTTGAAAATCATTCAGTCATTTATATAAAGTACCTGTCAGTATCAATGAAGTAATATCGGTGAAGCATTTTTTTGTATTGAATAAATGCAATCCATACTGCCGTTTGGTCTTGGTACGATTTTGAAATTCATGGGCGTGCAGCAAGGTGAATTAAGGAAGTCAACCAGTAGCAACATTATGAAATATCAGATTGACTCGCTGTAATGGATATTGTTTAATTATCCCTCGAAAGACAACAAAGTTAAGAAAGCTGTAATGTCAAGAGGAGGAAGTGCAACCTCCAAGACTTACCCTTCCTTCAACTTCCATGCACTACATACCAACACTTAGCGCACAGTTATTCTGGTCTTGCTGTTGAATACTACATCCTCTCTCATGGATTCTGTGACCCTCTGTACTTAAAAGAGCCAGTTGATTGAACAAAGCCAAAAATCAAATAAGATTTGATGAAGGTATGTAGTGTTAGCTGTCAAAGTTCCCCTTGTCTTGAAGGGCCATACTGTCATAATAAGGTTTGTGAACCTCTCAAAAGTGGCAGATATGGTATCAGCTATATTTGCCAAAAGTCTGCTATATTTATAGGAGGCGGGGACAGAAGCTGTTCATAAATTTATGACATAATCCTGAATATGCGATCATGCGCTTCAAATAGTTTCATTCATTACTTTTGGATTTGCGGAAATTCAGAGGCCAGTAGTTGTAGTAGTGATTCTTGCTCAATATGTGGATAGCAAGTAGAATGGTTGAATGCCTCTGCCATATTCCATCTGATTGGATTATATAGATTGATCAATATATCCAGTTGATTTATCGACTGATTTGATTGATTGCTTTTGATAGATTATCCCCAGCTAAGTCAGTTCAAAAAAAAAAAAAATACGTCACCTATAAATATCTGTCTTCAGTGTCCAGTAGCTTATTGTAGATTGCTGACAGTTTAAAGGGGCCACGTTGAGTTGTTTCCTGAAATTCATTTATTCCAGACTTGTCAAATTTCCTTCACGTGCTAATGGCAAATGGTCAAACTAAGAGAAATCCCATCTGTCACATACAAATGAACTTGAATGAGTAGTATTTAATTATTCAATTTGGCTTTTGAAAATAACCAGACACTTTTCACAATAGTACTTACTCATATGCACACCACCAGAATGAGTCAGGGTCAAAAACCCCAACATTGCTACTGTTTGCATCACTGTTGGATGTGAAATGGGATTCTGTGTCAATTATAACCATGGTCATTTGGTTGTACCCGTCAAAATCATAACAAACGTACCGATATCAGCTTCGTTGAGTCCCTTCAAAATACTTTCAGTAGCAAATGAAATTCCTTTCACTCCTCACTTCACCCTTCACTCTCCTGTCTCAACCCAAAAATCACACTCTCATCTACTGTGTAAAGAGTGCTGATAGAAGAAGTTGAACTTCATTTCAGTCGCCACTAGTTTACCCTTAGAAAAGACAAGGTGGAATCTGCAAACTTATTCAGAAAAAAAAAAGAAAAGAAGAAAAGGAAGTCAAGGATTGGCTTTCACATAAGATGGTGGCTATTCACCCAAACAAATTTGTGCCAAAAAAAAATTAGTGGCACAAACAAGATTCCAACCAATCAGCAATCATAGTTAGGGTTTCGTTTAGGTCAGGTTTAGGTTCATGCAAATAGCGGAGGTTATTTGACTGTAATTCTCCTGTTGTTCATTGGAATAGTTTTAACCTTTGCGTAAGTAGACCAATCAAACCGGAATCTTTTTCAGATATGAAAGTCTCATTTCTGTTTTAAGGATAAGCTCAAATGTATTGAAAGTAAAGGAGTACAGCTGAATACTATTGCTTATCTAACTACTTGTTTAACTTTCTCAACATCAACTGCATTCTCATTGCAATGCTTTGAACTGAGCATACTCCCAATTTCATGTTGGGCACAAACAAGTCAACAACCCTTTTTTTTAATTTTATCATAACATTTATCTCTGTCTCACCATCTGTGCCAAAAGTATCCATAGTTATTTCATGTCTAACTTACCTGTCTAAGGAGAGCAACTGCATTGCCATCTATCCTGCTTTATTTGCTGGTAAGCTTGAAGGAGTGCAGGATGTTGTGGGGATACTACTGTAATTTCATTGTCTATAGGTGGTAATCAAAATGGCAAGTTTTAATATCATGCTGTAGAGCAATTTGCATCTACAAATTTCTATTTTTTTTTAAATCAAAATTCCTATGGTTAAGTCACAACAAGCATGGATCAGATGTTGCCCAAGAAAAAACTTGACATGTATCTTCCCTAACTGCACCTTAATTTAGAATGGGAAGTGTCAATTACTTCTCCTGTGGATGTCTGAAAATAAAATATCAGAAATTTGATCTTGACTTTTGGTTTCAATGATAGAGAAACCTATGCGGTCATAATGGCGTGTGTGTGTATGCGGGTGTGTATATGTGTGTGTTTGTGACACTGAGCTGGTGCATGCAGCATCTCCAGGTAGGAATGATGAATACTCTTCATACTTGGTGTGTAGGTTTGCCATATTGAGAGGAAAAACCCCATCATTTTGGTGGAGGTCAAAGGTCACCTGGGGTCACCAGAGGTCAAAAACTGAAAACCTTGTGCACACAATATCTCCAGATAGGAATGATGGATACTCTTCATACTTGATATGTAGGCTTGTCAATTAAGAGGAAGAACCCCATTGTTTTTGGTGGAGGTGGAGTTAAAGGTCATTTGGGGTCACCAGAGGTGAAATACTGAAAATCTTGTGTGCATAGTATCTCCAGGTAGGAATGATAGATACTCTTCAAACTTGGTATGTAGGTTTCCCATATTGAGAGAAAGAACCCTATTGTTTTTGGTGGAGTTCTTGGATCAGGGTGGTTAAATTTTGAGAACTTTGTAAACACAATATCTCAAAAACGGAAGTTTGGACAGATCTCATATATGGTATATAGCTGTAATACAGTGAGTAGAAGAACAATATTGTTTTTGGTGGAGGTCAAAGGTCATTTGGTGTCAACAGAGGTCAAATTGTAAAATCGTGTAAACATGATATCTCAAGAAGGGAAACTTGGACATACTCATATTTAGTATACAGGTGTATCACATGAGTGTATAAGAATTCTGTTGTCTTTGGTGAAGGTATAGGTCATTAGAGGTCAACAAGGTCACATTATGAAATTCTTCTAAACATATCTCAAGAAGAGAAGCTTGGACAGATGTCATACTCAGTATGTATGTGCATCTCATTGAGTACAAGAACCTTTTAGTTTTTAGTGGAGTCATAGAAGTCATAGATTAAGGTCAATAGGGGTCAAATTGTGAAAACCTTGCAGACATGATCTCAATGAAAGAACCTTTTACAGACCTCATAATTCATGTAAACACATCTTAAAGAGGCTCATTGAGTTGTTTCATGATATTCACTAAATTTTTCTAAACCTGTCAAGTTTCCTTCACATGCTAATGCCAAATTGTCAAACTAGTACAATCTCAATGTTTCACATACAATAGACCATTAATGAGTGAGTAATTAATGATTTAATTTGGTTTCTGGAACTTTGTGACCAGGCATTTTTCATATTTGTACTGTATTTATATGCACACACCCAGTACAAGCAACCGGTCAAAAATTCAAAAATCTTGACACTTTTTGTAACTATTGGATGTGAAACTTGACTAATCATGCTGAGTGTAAGTATTGTCATGTCTTTATAACCTTCACAATCACATCAATCTTTATTGATATCAACTCAATGAGCCTCTTTAATGCTATCATGTCGGACTCAGGAAGAAAAGGCTCAAAAATGCTCATAATTGGATCATTGAAACCACAATGCATTTGAATGATGCAGTACTGCCTTTTTGTCCTGTTTGATTAGTAAGATGATCTTTGAGAGGACTCTTTACTCACATGTTAATTTTGTCACAATATAATCAGAGTAAGACAATTGGATTTTGCTTCTTTCTCCTTTTTGTATCTCAGGGTCTAACAGCAGTAAATACCCAGATCATATTGATCTGCCCATGAAATGCAGAGTCTGTGGAGATAAGGCTTCAGGATTTCACTATGGGGTCCACTCCTGCGAGGGTTGTAAGGTGAGCCTGCCATTTTCATGCAAATGTGAGGAATCAGTATTTATGCATTTCGCTGAGCAATGAAGGATTTCATTACCTTTTGAATTCATTTTCAAATGTGGATCAACATTCATCAGGAGCAGAGGGAAAGATCATCCTGGTGAACTTCAAATATGATCACAGTCAACTACCCTGCCAGGCAGATCAACAAACCAGTGGTTGCTATGTTGACTGTTTGCACATGCTCATTGGGAACACAGCTGGTTAGAAACAATTGGGACTGAAGTTGTGTGTAGTTTGAATTAAATTGTTCCATGATTCTTTTACACTCTGACACTAAAATACAGTGATTGCAACAACTATAGGTCATATCCATTCTGATTGGAGATCAAATTTGTTGGATCTGATCCTCTGATCAACATCACATGAGCATGCACATCTTGAAGTTGATTGGCTGTCGACTTATCATTCCTTTGCACTATCAGATCACTTCTTATAAGGACTCTGGTAACAAGACTTGATCCTTATGAAATGTACAAGCATGTACTGTTTAACATTGTTAAGAAGATTCCAAAGTTTGATCTTCAAGTACTGAGGTGTTAGTGCAGCTGGAATATGACTTAGAAAGTTGTAATATTTTGCCACTGAAAGTCAAGCATGTTATTGAAACTGCAAAAAACAAACATTGGTCAGTTTTGCCTACATATTCATACTGTATCCATTCCCATTGGTCTGCTTGATTTCAAGTAAAAGTGATTGATGGCTAGGCTTTCTTTGAGCGCCTGAATGTATTATGGCCGACAAAAATGTTGAGACACTTTTCATATTTAAATGTTTTGAAGATGAATGCATAATTTTCTTTCATGTTCTGTGACAGTGTTGGTCTTTTTCCGTACTTTCTTCTCCCTGAAACATTGATGAAGAACAAAGGTAGATGACCAGGAGATCGCCAGTACAACTCATATTCTAGCTTTAAGATGGATACTTTATTTTGCAACATGAAGTGTAAACTGTTATGTGGTTTGGTGTCGGGACGCATGGTGGTTGGCAGGGGGGTGAGGGAGCCTAAACACAACCATAGTTTTATGCTTGATGTTATAAAACTATTCATAAAGCAAACTACATTTCTCCCATTCCCTTCCTCCCACCACCTTCTCCAAAATCAGATGCAGCTCTTATTAGGTGCACATTCAAGTCACAATGCTACATACCGCATACAGCAGTGGCTTGTACTTTGATATGCAAGAAGTCACTGGGGCACAAGAAAATTTAATCGTTTGCAGTTCCCATGGTTTGTTGTTATTCATTAGTATTGTTTGTTTTCATATTTGCAAATAGAAATTGATTTAATTACAAATTTCTTTTGGACAGCATTGTCCATTGTGTCGTTCTCGACATACATGATGACGGGATGCACTTATATTAGTCTCCGAAGCTTCCTTGACTGAAAATAACATCTTAAAATGTTTCCCGTAGCTAGTTCCCATTAAGGTGACCTATAAAGAGACAGCAGTTTATTTTCTTATTTTTTTTTTCTCGGCATGGTTTTTCGGCTTAGGAATCTTTGAAATCTCATCCTTAATCTTTACTTTCTATACACATATATGAAGCCTAACCATATCTGGTCCATTGTTACTTTTTTTTGTAAGAAATTCAATTCAGGGTCCCCAAGTAACGGTCCTCGAGAAACGTTTCCATACATTTTACTCTCCCTTCAAAATTTATTCTCCTCGACAGGGTTTCTTCCGAAGGACGTACCGTATGAAACTAACCTACAAACCTTGCCCATATCTGCAGACAGAACCATGCAAGATAAATGTTACTACTAGAAACAAATGCCAGTATTGCAGGTTCCAGAAATGTATAATGGTTGGCATGTCACACGATGGTAAGTCACGTTGAGAATCGATGTTACGCTCATATTTAGATTTTTAAAAATCACCTAGCAATTTCAGGTTTGTGATATTTCTTCCACCTAGTGCGGTACATGTCCAAGACAAAAAATGCTGTGTCAGTTCAACTGGTATATGTAAATTAAGACACTATATTACTGGATTGTTCAAACTGTTAGAAAGAACATAGGAATGATCATCAACTATGAAAATGAAACACGATGGTCATGAATTTTACAACTAAAATTAAAAATCTGCTATTTTATACTTGAGTGGGAAAGAAGAAAGGGAATAGTCCGAATTACCTCGGAGACAATGGCACCAGTCAAATCTTCAATTTTGGACAAAACTCATTGGGAAACACTCCTCCCCCCCACTCGCTTCTTTCAATGTTGACTACAAGATTTTCTGCTTTCTCTCTCCATTCACTCTTCTAATGCAATGTCGGGACAGGGATTAGGGTTTGCTGTTTGTCCTAGAGATCTGATGCAAGAATTCTGTATGCAATCTGTCCCAACAGCTTTGTCCGAGTTTGTATTTTTTCTGGTCTTTGGTTCGAAGAAAAGCATCTGATGAGAATGGGATACAGCATGATGAGAAATTTTATGTTGTTTTTAGAATATGCTCATTTCTTAGAAAGTTTGCCATATCATCAATCATACTATTACAAAGATTCGTACTTTATTCACAGTTTTTCACAAGTGCTGCTGGTGTACGTTGTAGATGTAGTGTAGGAACAACAGTATATATGTATAGTATGTTAACACATACTACTCATTGTCTCCTTGCTTGCTTGTATCATCCCCGCACAAACATTCCTGTTTGTTGATCGAGGGTATAGCTGCCATGGTAGTCTTACAAGCCTAAGCTAAGAGTCGTCAGTTCGTGACAGTAGCGACTGCTTAATCCGGAGCACATATTTGGATGACATTACAGCAGCTGTTAATTATGATCATTAAGCAGACAATGTTCTGAAAGGCATTCATTAACTCTGGTTTTAGAGTTTGTTATAATCTATCTGCAAACATCACTAAAAATTCTAAATGTCACATCAAAACCTGTGATATTATAGCCGTTTTCCTTCCTGACTTTTTGTTTCACAATTTCCGCATTACAAAGTTTGCCTTCCAGTTTGTCCTTTTATTCATTGATCTTAAAAAAGGCAAAATGTAACTGGCTTGCTTTTGACTGTAGACAAGTAGAATGTTTATGGCTTTCCTTAAGTGACAAATATCCCCCAAATATTTATTTCCTGCAGTTATTCTGCTATTAAATTGCCTTTTTGCTTTTACTTTGGATATTTGCCATCTATGTCCCTGTTCCTTTGCTTCCCTATTCTTAGTATAATTTTCGTTTTTCTGTTGGCGTCTTGTGTGGACTTTGAATCGTATTTTTCTCACAAATTAAAGCCACATCTGATTCCCCTGTGTTGAGAAGCCTGATCTACTTTTTTATGTCGCTTTCCGTTTGTCATTCTTGTTTAATTAACAATCATGAATCCAGAAGGATTTTGCCTTTTTTTCTGTTAAAATATATTTCTTCAAAATATTTCTTTTGTTCAAACACATTTGTTAAAAAATAATCAAGGTCAGTCGCTCTGTGGTAAAATGTGATCTTAAGGTATCCGCTGTCAACGGTTTTGAATGCACGTCAGTGGATAGGTCGTACATCTTTCTGCTCTAAGGATGCTCACTCAGTGTCACAGTTTCTTTCCTATTTTACGTCGCTTGATGTAGTAGGCAGATTTTTGGCTTGTTTCTGTTGATGTTTGCTGGTCGTCAGCTTGCCAAAAATGAAGGTCATATGATATCGAGGTTTAAGCCAATGTTGCAACGACCTCAAGAGATAAGGTTTCCAAAGTCTCCAAGGTGGAGAGATTAATTGAAGATTTAATCGCAAAACAAACAATGCAAAGCGTATAGTTATTGCAAGCTATTTGCATTGTAATTTTAACTTCATTGAATAGATTAGCAATCAGCCAAGAATTAATTTGGCATCCTCATAATAATAAGTTAGCGGGTTTGCTGAGATGGCTTCAACTGATTAACTTTTTGGTGTGTTTGTTTTTCTGTATCTGAATATGTGTTATATCGGTAATATCGAGTAATCACACACTGTTATTAGGGAACTTGATGTTAGTTATTGGCAGGCATTACATGACAATAGCAGTTCTTATCTATGATTAACAAGGTGAATGTGCAATCAGGTATCACCACAAACACGTAGCGATTAATCTCTGGGTAAGTTTGTGTGGAATAAACATTTATTGAAAGTTACTTGTTGTCAGTGGCTTTGTTTTTTTGGTTCCATTTTAACCTACTTTAAATCAATGAACTACAATAGATGTTGATAATGTATGGTCAGGGTGGTAATCGAACCCCATCATTTCAGACCTCTTTTGCCTCCTGTATTAAAGACAGATAAAAAAAAAGCGCAAACAATCGCATCTATTGCTATTAAAAGCACATAGACTAGAGGCAAACATCGTGTGGTGGTAGTATCTTAAAGGCATCTGTAAATTGAAAACAAACACCAGGCACCAGTCAGCACTGAAATCGCCAATCGCAATCTGTCAAAGTTTGGCATGCAGAATGCCACACACGTGGTGTGTATTTACTTACAAGTATGCACTAGGAAGAGTGAATAATACAGTTTGCATCCTTGACATAGTGAAAGGTCTTTTCCAGCTATGCTAATTTTGCATGGTTCATTTCGTCGGCTGATGTGCCAGTCAGTACAAGTGTACTCTTTTATAGGTGCACCACATTACAGAAGAGAAGGGCTTACTCTCGTCAACAAAAATCCTCCAGGGTGCGCTCTGTTTCAGTCTGTCGCTTCCGTATTTTACGTCTGTTTTTCGCCAACAGGGAAAATTGGCGATTAGTGGCTAAACGATGGAAGTAATTTAACCATTAAATGTAGAGTGATTCTTGCTGCATGGTCACAGCAACACAATCAGGTACTTGGTGGCACTGGCTCAATCATTAGTGCTTGTTAGCAGTTATGGTGTAGATGTTTACTCATAAGCTCCATCGTCAGGAACTGCTTAGTGGCAACTCTATTGGGTATGCTGACTGTATCATCAATAGTGTTGTTTGTAAATATGTACTCGCAGTTTACTCTCTCAATCATTTATAGTTATAGTTGGTGCAAACTTTTGACTGATTCACCATCTTGATGGGCAGCCTCTTTTGAAAAATTTTCCATCCTTTGAAAAATTTGTCACCTTAGATGACTGAACCATGACACATAACATTCCTTAATTTGTTGAATTGTTTTATTTAAAGCAATGTACAACAACATTAATTACAGACTTTTTGTTATGTAAAAGGATGAAAAAATAAAAACCCAAAAAACATTCAAACAAGGAAGTATCTGAGCAAAAAAACATTGGTATCAGAAAGAGCAACCTTAGGGCTGATGATTAACAAAGTTATTCAATGTGTTTTTAATGGGAATTGGATGTACCACGCAAGTTGTGGTTTTGCTTTCAATTTTTGTGAAAGTAGTTTGACGGGGAACTCGTAATTAAAAAACAGTCTTGATGCAGAATAATATCAGTCCTTTATGATATTATATGTAGCAATTGTAATCATGGGGTGGACATGACAGCCTTCTAGGTGTTTTCAGTTGAAAGTTAACAAAGTAAACAATATGTCAGCAACTAGATTTCAATCTGCAGAAAAAAAAAGGGGGAAAAAAAAAAAAACAACACATTTCATAGACACATGTTTTTTGACCTAATTTGCCTAATAGGGATTCACATCATAGCTATACACTTACCCCTTGTTTCACTAATGCATTTATTTTGACCTTGCGCAGAGTTCCTTTGAAATCAGTCATAATAGGGCTTCTCTGGTGTAATGTTAAAGATTATTATGGTTCTGTGCATTGTTGAAAATGGAGGTACATCTATTAGGATGGGACCAGGTCGATAGTTTGGAGCTTCGGGTAGAAAATTTCCTTGATAATGATTGTCCCATATTCCATAACGATGTAGACAGAGGAGTATGGCCAGGAGGCAGGAGGATGAAAGGGACGGTCGGCTGGGGAGCATGTAATGGATCCAATGCTTATTTTCAAGTGGATAGTAGATGATATCCTCAGTTTTGTGCTTTTAGTGTTGAGAGTGTTGAGAAAGATTTCACTGCAATAATTTTGCACTTAAACTCACAGTAGACAAGTTGGGTAAATTTATTATCCTTTCATCTTTCATCTTTTTCTTCTTACAGCATCGAGATTTGGTCGGATGCCAAGAGAGGAGAGGATCCGGCTGCTGGAGGAGATTAGGGAGGAGGAAAATGATGCCACGGAGGAAGACAAACATAGAGCTGAACTTAAAGAACTCACAGACAGGGTACACGAGGCTTTTTCGGACATTTTCAAAGAGAAGTTCACTCTCTTACCTCAAACGAAATCTACGTACAGGGTGAAGACCGAGGACGGCCAGGTGAGTTTGGTCGTTTGTGATACACTCCATGTTGTGATCACTTATAGTCCTGTAGTTATTGTAATCACAGCCTTCATCTGTTATGACTTGATGTAGACTGTTCTAGCAGATGTACGGATAAAACATCCTTTGGATGAGGTAGTTATATGACTCTTGTTCAGTTTCACTTCATTAACATTCAGTGTCCAGTTTCACATCAAGTGCTGCTCTCTTTATTTTAAAATGAGAAATTTGAAAACTGGGAATTCTCCTTTGTTTACAAAGTGAGTGGTATGGAAGTAGGTTAACACATTTCATGGGATCAGATGATCACAAGTAATTCATCCCTTAGTTTACACAACAGATTAACAAGTCTTTTTAAGTTTTAGGCATGCAAGTGCGATTGCTTACCGTCACTTAACTCAAATCTCTGTGAAAAGTGTGATTCTTTGCACACCTAGACAGAAAATGAGCATTCCAGGAAATCTATTACAGTGTAGAAAAACAGAACACCGAACACACTGCTTAATTAGGAGTGTTATTTACAGCATAGCCTGAAATGTCTAAAATTCAAGGCCTGATTTTCCAAGGTAAGATGATCGCCCTTGTTAACAGTATTGATTGACAAATTCTTACATCAGCTCCCCCTTAGCTATAATGAAAAAAGTGCTGCTGTTCACAAAACTGCTCCCAAAATGTGTGCTGTATTGGCTCATTCTTACCCATCTGCAGAAAGTTTTAAAGTATTCAGAACGTAAGTAAGGCAAAGTGACTGTGTAGTCACCATGGATGAAGTATGCGGATGTTGCACCATCTGTTGAAAGTGAAAACTGCTCTTCAGGAAGCATTGTCGAGAGTCTTGTGATGTTATTTGCTATGTTCGTGGATTGTCTGAAGTTGTACACCAAAATCATTGAATTTTGGTACCACATTCAATGGAGCTGTATTAAATTCTTCTTCTGACACTTATTCAGGGATGCCAAGACGGTGGTAGGTGTGGGCTTGAGGACCTGATGGAGGTGCAGTGGGTGTCTGATACGGACATACTTTGTAACTGGACAGAAAATATGTAGCCCTTCATCTTTGAATCCAAACCATATTTTTTTGTTGTGCAGAACATTGATAAATAGGGCGGTATTGTCAAAGTTGGAATTTTGTCTGCAAAGCAGCATAAAAGTCTATTTTTATCAAGAGGGCAACAGTTGGACAGCTACCGTATCAGGATAGGAAGTGGTGTGAACAAATTGATAAGCAGCTTTTGCAAACCAATGTTTGAACTGATAAGCAGTCAACCCAGTTTTGATTAACATACGTTAAATAAACATTGCAAGTGGGAATAAGGTGGAAACCTAAATCATTCAAATATGTGCCATATTAAAGCAAAGTTGTGGTTTTGACTTTTTGAGAGAGAAAAGACAATCTGAAAGAGAATTTAACTTTCCGGGTAGGACCAGGTGGAAAATATTGATTTGTGACTATTGCAAGGCTCACACGAAATTGGGCTTTCATGGATTGTCAATTGCGATGTGAACCTATGTATTTCATCCCTTGCCTATTGTGGACACGTGCAGCCGTACTGCCTTGGCGTGAGGTTTCAGGTCATTACAAGGAAGCCACTTTTGGCTGAAACATTACAGCAATGTCATTGTAGACTACCGAGCAGTGAGGAAAGAGACATCTTTGGTGTCTTTTATCAAAGTTCATTGTTTAGTAATGTGTAACTCATTCTTGCACATATGCGTGAATTACCATACCTACCTTTCAGTCAATACATTAATTTTTTGAAAAACGTTTTTTTTTTTAAAGTTTTCTACTGTCGCAGTTAACTTTTGCTTTAAATCTTTTCAAAGGAAAACATTGAAGACACAAGACCAATGCAGGAGCTAACAGAAGCCAAGGACATAGCCAAATACTGCACTGAATCTCTGCTCTCTGTCGTTGAGGGTTTAGCAAAATTTGCCAAAAAACTGGAAGAGTTCAGAAACCTAGATCTTAACGATCAGGTAACACACATTCAATGGATGTGACTAGTTGTATCAAAAATTTGGATTTAGGTCAAGCTGCTTCTGAAAATTGTACACCTGTTTTGTTTTTGTAGGTACTGGCATGTACTGTATGATACATTGATGCAACAGTAAAGGCAACGTAGCATAGTTTATGGTAAATGTATTTGTTGCTGCAAGAAAGATATGAAGTGATTTAAACAAATAAATAAGCTAATTTAAATCAGCAGTGCAGATGATTGTTGCAAACTGGGACAGTGAAGTGCTCTTCAAGACCCATGCATAGATTTTAAAGGGTTTAGCAAAATTTGCCGAAAAACTGGAAGAGTTCAGAAACCTATACCTTAACAATCAGGTAAAACACTTTCAATGGATGTCACTAGTTGTATAAAAAATTTGCATTTTGGTCGAGCTACTTCTGAAATTTGTTTTATTTTTGTAGGCACTGACATGTATGATACATTCATGCAATAGTAAAGGCAACGTAGCATAGTTTATGGTAAATGTATTTGTTGCTGCAAAGGAATATATGAAGAGATTAAAACAAATAAATAAGCTAATTTAAATCAGCAATGCAGATGATTGTTGCAAACTGGAATGGGGAAGTGCTCTTTAACACCCATGTGTAGATTTTAAATTACCCACCTTCAGAAACAGGCATTAGAAGTTGTAACTGAGAGGGTTGTCTGTAAAGTTGCTTCTCAACGTTCTTGTACCTCTTCCTGCTGGTAGGTCTTCCATTGTACCTGCAGAATACAGGCATATTATATTTTTGAATCCAAAGGTCATTTTAAATTCACCGGAAAGCTTAAACTTGAGGTTGCTCAAATTATTTCTGGTGTTAAAGGTCACTCCCCCCAAAAGGAAGTTGCAAGCTTCCTTTTTTTACCAGATTCAAGCAAAGTTCAGCCTTTGAAAAGTAGTTGAAAAACTACCTAAGGATGTATGCTTTACTTTGTGGCCTATGCATTGAAGACTATAACTCTTCTATAGGTATGCAACGTGACCATCTCCTCCTTTTTTTTTTTTGTCATCAATACCTTGCTCTGTTTCCTGCTATGTGTGAATTTTGAGATGTTTGAAGCCATTTTACATATTCAGAGGTGGTTACCCAAATGTTTGTTGCCTGTTGCTTTTTTCTGTAACCTTAAAAAGAATGCTTTGCAGTGTAAGATTCTTTGTTTATCAATATTTGTAAATTAAAGTCCCTATTCATCAAAAACCATAAAAGTACGTAAATTTTATGTCTACAGATAGAATAATTCTGATACAAATAGAAGAAGTCACCTTCCGCATTACTTGTAGGTTTGAGAAAGAAGGAGGCAGTTTTTACACACCTGTGGAAATACCCTGGTGAACCGAAGATACTGTGAATTTCACAGCCTGATTTGATGACGTCATAGATTGGAGAGCGGGTACGGGAGTTGCGGGAGCTGTATTGAACTATGTTGAGTGCATGTGGTTATTGTGTGTACATGATGGTCAAATTGAACCGTCTGCTTGTCTGAAAAAAAACCTATCGTCCGCAAATTAGATGTTACGTGCATGCCTGGAGATTCGACATTAATTTAGCCTTGAAACTTTATTAATAATGTTGAAGTTTTTTTAATGCAAAAAGAATAGTTGTACTTGGAAAGAAAATGGCAAAACATAGATGATGTTGTGACCAGGCATGGGGTGGATATTTCATTCACGATATACGGTACCTGGTAAAATTCCTCCAGCTGTAGCGTTGTCCTGGAAAGTCCAGTTACTTCATAAACAAGTTATCTAAAAATGTTACTTTGTTGAAAAATACAGGAAACATTGTGTAACAACAGCTATTGTTGAGAAAGACCCGACAATCTTGTAGAGATTACCGTATTCCAACTTAGCAAAGATATTTGCTACTGCTAGCAGCCTTTCAATGACTAATGTGTACTGTATACCCCAGCCCGCAGCAACACTAGTACACTAAAGTACTTCAGTGTGCAAGCATGTGGAAGACCGACCAACGCGCGTTGAGCTTCACCATTCTGTGACGTCATGCAAAAATCAACTCAATCTTTGACAGTCTCATGAGCTTCTCAGGGTTTCGAATATGGCATTTCGTACCAACTTAAATTGCTTAACTTCAACTTACAGGGTATGGAAATGTAATATTTGTGCTCAGTACATATTTCTCTTTGCAATGACACTAAATTTAGACATGTTTAGAATCAATGGACAGGGGTTTTAATTCTACTGCTGCATCAGTGTAACAATGTCACTTTTCATAGAGGAATTGAAACAGCATTTTAAATCTGTATTTGTGATTGTTTAAACTCGAAAGGTATGTCTGCTGAGAGACGCCGCTTTTGAGATCGCCATGATCGCTACATCGTCAAGGTACATGGCAGATGCGATGTGGTTCCCGCTGGAAGGCGTTTACATCAAGAAGCAGATCATGCAGGATTTGGACCTGGTTTATCTCAAGGATAAAGTTAAATTCTTTGAAAAAATTAAGAAGTTGAACATAAATGAAAGAGAGCTGGCTCTTTTCTCTGTTCTAGCTTTGGCTGCTCCTGGTGAGAATTTCTTCCATTAATGACTTAAATTAATGATTCTTTCCCTATTTCAGAGAAGCAATGATGCAATTTAGCAAAGGCATGTATGATAACGTCATTGACTGTGAATGGCCAGCCTAACTGTGTGGATCCATAGCCTATACCTGTATTTGCACCGCTTTATATGGCATTTTTCCCTACCAACAGAATGCATGTACTTTAGTTTTGGTGTTTACACAGTAAATTTCAAGGAGTGCCTCATCTTTGCATAGTTTGATTTTGATTTTACCGTTGCTAGTGTCCAGTGTTTTTTGATAGGAAATCAGTGATTATTTTTCCTATGACTTAGATGTAAGACATGAGAGAGAAACTTATGAATGAGTTAAAGCTGTCACGTGATTGATCATCTTATTAATATCATGTCATTAACTTCTTTATAACTCTCTGCATGTACCCATGTACAGAGAATGATTCTTAATTATGATACCAAAGCGATATGTATAGACACACGTACTACCGATGTGTCATTGTTACAAGCAAAGAGTGACGCTGAAAACTAGTGATGTTTGCAGGGAGTTATCAAGCAGACTGATGTCACATGACATGTTGATAAGATGACCAATCACCTTTAAAGGTATTTGGTGTACGGTATTTTCTTCCATCCTCCTGATAGTGGTACATAGTTAACTCCATATTTTCCGACACCCATATGTTCGTACAAACTTACATTCCGACAGCAGCAGCTTAATAAGATGCTCTGGATCCCATGATCATGGAGCAGTGTTTGGCCCCAAAGCTAGTGGTATCACAATCTCAATTGTATGAACTCTCTCTGGCCATTAACAAACACACATTTACAAATTAGCAAATTTTGTATGGTATGGTATTGTTTTTGTATGGTACTGTATGCAATAATATTTCATGCTATTTATTGTTGCTGTTATATTTCAAACTGAAGTCTTATGATCAATGTGTTGAATCTTAAATCAAGCTGTGCATAATATTTTCAGTGCATCATAACTAGGACGAGCATCATAGCCGGGCTCCAAAATGATGTCTGATATAATGGATGTGTAGCAACGTATGAGTTTGTTGGGTGTCGGAACATAGCAGTGCTGGAGGACTTGAGACGAGACTCGAACTCAAGACTGATTTTTGAGACTCGCACTCGGAAGTGACGTTCATAGACTCGGATTTGGCCTTCTGGATTCGAGGACTTGGTCTGAGACTGGGCATGAGTCCTTACAAAAATTTGCGCAATCTAAATGAAAAAAAAAGAACAAAAGAATTAAAATAGCGATGTAATTCAAACCATGTGGCATAGCGCTGTGTACTTTCAGTTAGGTATATTTTATACATAGAAGGAGAAGATTTTGAATTGCAAATCAGGGGGAAGATTTCAACACATTATAACTCTGCCACAGGTACTTACACGTCCTAGAATGTCGTGCTTGCTTCTGATCGGTGACTAAGATTTAAAGTTAAATCCTAAAGTTATCACTAGAAATGGCTTGCATGAAAAGATTTACTCATATGGCCCATTTACTTTATACTTACAATTTTGTAGAAGGTAAATTTTTTCTTAGTTAAGCAGAGAATTTGTAATGGGAAATGGATTAATTAACCAGAGGTAGTATTTTAGAAGTTGACATTACTTTGCACACCAAAGAACACGCTAAAATATATCTCACTCGTGCATGTTCACATACATTTGCTACATACACTGAAGCAGTCTGATAGTCCAACACTGCAACTCAGTCATTCACTCTCTGATTCTGATATCGAAATTTTCGAAGTTAAAATATTTGTTCAAGTTTTTTTTCTCCTTTGGCAATATTTCTCATATGTTTAAGAACCACAACCTCCTTTCACATAGTAACATGCTCTGTGCATTCCATTAAAATAGTATGTTCCTTTAACATAATATTTAAGACAGAATTAACATTGTTGCATCATCTATGGCCTTTGTAATAAATTGTCTGACATAAAATCAGGTAAGAAAAATAATTCTTAAAAGACTTAAATGTCTAACAAAGTAAGTAGTCTCTTTTTTTTAATTTTTTGCACAAGAAATCATTTCAAGACCAATTTTTAGGTATAAACAATGTCTTCAAATTTCTTCAACACAGATAGATCATTAGTAGCTGACAGTTAGTTAAAGGAGGTGGGTGAAGGGTTGGGTTGAATCACAAAATCAGTTTACACATGCTCATTTTGGATCAACGTGCCTAAGCCACCATGATAGCAGTGGTTTTTTTTAATGAAAATTTGCCTGTTACGTAACTTCCAATTATATCCTTCTTTTTTTTCATGTTTTGAGTAACTGCATTGTAATTTGCCATAGATGATGTATCACTTACGTGTTAGATGCTAGAATGCTGCTAGGTTTTTCCGACTGTATGAAGTTTGCAGATTTAATCATCCAGCCTTTAAACATCCAGCCAGTTGCAATTTTTGACCCTTCACACCCCCCTAAAGATATGACCCAAGCTACGGTCCTGTTGGCAACCTTGTCATGTTTCACATATAAGGGTACGAGTCATATTTGCAGTGTCTCGAGGACTCGGACTCGACCTTGAGTCCTCAGACTCAGTCATCAAGGATTCCGACTTGGTCATCAAGGACTCGGATTGGGTGGACTCGACTCCAGCACTGGAATATAGGGGTGTCAGAACATAGGGATGTTGGAACACAGGGCTGTAACCAGTAGAACAGGTCAAGTACCAAGGGGGGAGATCCAGTGCATTTGATTGTTTACCCTATTTCCATGGTAAACTGTAACTTATCTCAAGATAATTGTTTGTCATGTTAATAAGGAGTTGCATTATTCAAAGAACGAAAGACAAACAATTTTTGGAGTGGCAAAACACGGTAGCACAATGAGCGGTATCTGTAACCGTCAAGAACCTACACTTGTGCAGCAATGCGCCTGTGATGACATGTCAACCTTTGATATTATCTGAAAGAAATCAAATGAAATATCTTTAAAGGTGCTTGTAATTTGCTGTAATCTCTAGGTGCTATGCTTTTGTTAAGACGTTTAGAACGTTAACTTCGGTTGTTCAAGCCAAGTCAGAATACAGACCTTTGAATGCCATGTCCAAAGCTGAACTTGAAGGAAATCCTGCTTCGTGAATGAAGGGGGGTTCATCTGCATCTAAGTTTCTGAAGGTCTGATTTATTTCTGCATTTTGTATTTAATTAGGCTCCACATAAAAGTTGATACATGGGACAGAGATGGTTTCGAAACAATTCTGGAGTGAAGGGAATTTTTTGGACAGTCTCACAGCTAATAAATATATTATACTATCAGTCATTGCCTTCACTGCAGGCTACACCTTTTGGTTTGACATTTTATGAACTTTGTAGCTAAGCTACTGCTTTAGCCATCCTCTACACAATCAGGAAGGAAATTACAAAATTTGTTTGGAACTGAATGCTAAAAGGAAGATTACTTGATATTTTTCTAGGAAACATTTCGTTAACTTTCTAGCTGAGTTTTTGTAAGGACCATTTTGTCCTTTAAAGTATGCAGGAACAAGATAATAAATTGTGTTTGCAAACGAATGCAAAGCAAAAGATTAACCACATTAAGTAAATAAAGGAAACATGGGGTGACATGTTTGTGTATCGGGGTAGATGGAATGCTCTAAACCTGAAGAAGTTTGAGAAACAAATTCAATCATGTTTGGGCCAATGGTAGGAGACAGAGGTGGAAGAGTGCTTTGTTGAGTGCAGTGTGAGAGGAAGGTGAAACAAAGAGACTGAAAAGTAGTGTCGTTATCTTCCGCCTGTATCATATGACCTTTAATCTTGTTTAGGTTGTGAAAAAAAAAAAAGATTGGCACCATCGTTCAGAATGACATCTTGATATGATGTTTATACGCTGTGGACTGAATGTGAGTGGAAGGGGAGGGGTGGAATGGGGACAGGGGAAGGGGGAAGGGGAGGGGAAGGAGGACAGAGATGCACCAGTGAGAAGGGGAGGGTGATAATAATAATAGTAAAGCTTCCTCAGCCTTGGCCAAAGCTTTCTGGGATTGGTAATTTGGTTTGTATCGCACACCACCTTCTGTCCTTGTAAGTGACGTTGTGAATTTGTATTTCCAATAAACACTGCAATGTAAGATTTTCATAATTGGTTATTTCAAACACAGACAGAGACGATCTAGCTGAGAGAGGAAAGGTTGAAAAGTTTCAAGAAGGTCATCTTAGAGGCTTTGGAACAAGAACTTCGGCAGACCCATGCCAATCACCGCATCCTTCTGCCTCGTTTGCTGCACCTGTTGGTCGATCTCAGACAACTGGTACTAGAGCACATACAACAAGTCCAGAAGTTTATGCTCATGGACGATCCCCAATATCCAGGCCCACCACCGCTCTTGAAGGAAATTTATGGCCTCTAGCACAAGCCCCCACCCCAAGATGGGGTGAGGGTTGAGAATAGAAGGATACCCCATGCTTTGCAGCATGGGGTTGGAGTACCTGTCCCACCCTGTAATAGGGCAAGGATCAAGAGAAACATTGGGACTGCTTTCAGGGGCATCACTTCAAGCTTTGACACTAAGATGATGAAGCATTGTTTATCCATCTCGTGGAAGCTGTTGGGACATGCCAGTCCTCAACAGGATGAACATTCACTAACTGCTGTTGGTAAAATGAGATGGGATACCTGAGAGGACGTCCTCGCCGCGGGATACCCGGTGGAAAGAAGAAACAGACAAAACCAAGCACCTTGCTTTAATTTGATAAACAGCACAATACCACATATCAACATCTCCGTCAGGAAAGTAAATTGATTCAAACTTGTGGTAAAATCTTCATGAACAACATACTTGAAAGTGTTTTTAACAGGCAAGAGGTCTTACAACAGATTGAAATTAGGCTTCTATAACACATTTAGACCAGTAAGTGGTAATGAAGGTTGGCACAATATTGCTATAAGACTCCAGTTGTAAGGAGAGCGAAAAGTTTCTAGTTGTCTATATTAAAAAAAGATAAGTGACCTTTTCTGTGAACAGAATGGTTTAGCTCTAAAAAGATCACAGCGGTGCAACTCATTCTTACAATATGTTTTGTATCTTGGTTGGTGTACCAATGTACCAAATCTTCAAAAATTATGTTTAGCTTAAAACGTGGTAACATAATAGTATCACAGTTCAAACCATAACTTTACAGTTAATTCACATGGAGATATCCTGTTGTATCTCGCGGCATCACAATTTTTGCTTGTTTTATTGGGTTTCATAAAAAAAATTTACCTTAAGCACACTGTGATGGCAAGCAGGTTGTGCCATTGAATTTTTTAAGAGATCAGCTGTGTGAGAGAATTCACAAATATCACTTTGAGACCAGTTTGAGTTTTGACAGATGTCTGTGAATTGGCAGCTGGACAGTGGATGTGCTTATTCCTATACCTCACTTTCGGTGCCAAAGCTTCCAATTTTTTTTTTTAAGATCAAATGTAATTCTTTTGATGTGTACACATTTACTTCACTCTTTACTTACCTGCCTTGGCAGGAGAGCAGAATAGGAGGGAAGCGCTAGTCCGGTATTACACCTGACTGACGGCACAAATAGTGCTATTAAAAGTTACTCTTGCTCAGTTGGGAGTGCAGTTTTTGTTCTGAGACAAGGTAAGTGGGTCATTCGTAAATAACCAAACCAGAGAAAGAGAAGTTTGGGGATTTATTTTGATAGCAAACCCGACAACCCAGCTATTAAGGAAAGAGGAAGGATGAAACCTACCCCATCTCCCCCTGGTCCCTAGTCGTCTTCTACTTCAGATGGAGAGGCTGAGATATCAGAGATTGGAGAATCCTATACATGGCAGTCGAACAAGGTCTAAGGCTGATTCAAGGTGGATCACTAAACTCAGGACTGTGGATGGTTTTGCTTAAACAATTATGGTGCTATGTATGAAACCTTACCATTTTACAGAATGACAGACTTGCTTGAAGCAATTGAAAATTTGCAACCAGTCCAATTTCAGATGTCCTTCAGTTTATGACTTTGGAATAAACTAGTATCAGTTTTTATGATCATTAGCAGTAATTGTGAAATGTAAATTAAATCAGAGGAAAAAGAAACCAAGAGCAAAGATAGGGGGTCAGGGAAAAAGGGAGAACAAACATGTTTTTTTTTTACACTTTTATTCTTAACCTTGATACGATCTTCATGGATATGCTGATAACAAATGGGTGATCAAGTTTTACACAATGTCTGTTGTTTTCCTGACAAGCAGACTGCAAATGGATATGAAATTTGATCCTATATATAAATAGTTACAGAGTTTGAATTATTTTGAGAATATCGACGTCCCTTTTTTTTCTCAACCTGATGAGGGCAGATATCACTACATCTGAATTGAGTAATATATTCTCAATACCAGTGGCAAGGTCATTTAACTGAGATTCCGGTTGATCAATACTTCAAGATTTTAAATTGTAACCCTTAGAATTTGGTGTCAGTTACTTATTGTTTACTGTGTGGATTGTGGCAAACTGTCGATGTTGATAATAGAGTTGTCATAGTACTTAGCTTAATTAGCCACAGTCGTTGTGTCACCACAGAGCCTAACCAATGTAGCCTATAACCATTCAAGCCTAACCACAGGTGCCTCAGATGTACGAAAATTGTTTGCTTTTTGAGTGTGAAGTATGTAGTGCATGACCCGTGTTGAACAAACAGTCAAAGCAAAGTCCCAAGTTTGCTTTAGCACAATTCTTGTTCATAGTTTTCTGATATTTCATATCTTTGATGCACCTTTGACAGGATTTGGTGAACCTAACCACGATAATGCAACCACAAATTTCTTGGATTTGTTAGTGAACCATTAAATGGAAGATGCAACAGGATTTCTGAGATTATCTAAATACTGCTAACTATCATCATGTTAAAAAGTACAAACTTCACTGAATATGTTCTTACTGGTAGAGCAAACAAACCATTGCAACAGGTGAATTTTCTAAAACTGTCAATGGAATGTCATCCTCATTTCTACCAAATTCAAGTTGTCAGCCTACGTACTATTTAAGTAAAGAATGATCAATTTCAATGTTTATAGTTGTAGTTTCTCTGGATTTGGGAAATTTCTTATTTTAATAGTTTAATTTGCTCATCTCTTACGTGTTTCCTGCTCACTCATGCACCCTCCATCCACCATACCCGTGCCCTCCGTAATGAGCCTTAAACACCGAGCTATATGCTGTCTGGTCACTTCTGAACAACATCTGGAGCCAATTTTGTGTTCTGGCTTCCATCATCCATTGGAGACAGAAGAAACAAAACTTCTCCTGGTTGATTGTCGACAATAGAGAATGATGATATATTTACTGTGATCCTCATTTCATTTCATTTGTAGTGAGTCAGTCACAAAGAAATCGCTTTGATGCGAGACTCACCACCCAACATTTGGTATCCAAGGAATTCTTTCTTGAACACTTAATATTCCAAACCAAACCATGAAACTATGTACTGTTTTTTTATGCCAAACATACGGCAAAAGAATTATTAACAGCAAATCCCTCCATTAGCTTAAAACCATTTGTTAAAATTTATTCAGGTCAGTGGCAGAAACCATTTTTACATCATGTAGTCTTAAAATTCTGTTTATCTACTGGAACTCGATGTGTAAATGCAAGTACAGTATACCCAATCAATAACCTCAGCAAGATGTAGTTTGTATGCTTTCATTTCAACCATTGGTGTAGAATGATGTTTGTGTAAGCGTATTTTCTCTGTGATTATAAGCTAGTATGGTAGAGAGTATGATCTCCAATTTTGCAACAGAATACAAACAGATTATATTCAGTGAATAATGGCATGTGTCTATTTTACATTTGAAATCTATATACAAGTTTATTCAAGTTTGTGGGATTTTCGGTATCAAAAATTTCTATCAACATCCACTATTTAAGTTTGCGTAATAGTAATGCAAGTATTTTCTCTGTGCGTACGTAACTTTAGGGAAAACATCACAATATTCGAACACTGTGTGCTCTTTAGAACTCATGTACATGTACCCTGTCTATCCATTGCCAATAAGCACCCAGTTGGCTTCTTTGTAAGGTGTGTATAATTTATTTACCCGCATCCAAAGACACGTTTTGGAAACTTTTATATTTATGAAATATTATGGTATGACTTCACTAGTGTTTTGCTTTGTTAAAGAATGTACCCATTGTAAACAATTGTTTCAGCTGCAACTGTTTGGTTTGGTTATGTGACATATTTTTTGCTTTACAACAAAGCAAAAAAAAAGAGAAATTTTAAGGTTACAATGTATTTAAGTCTGATGTAGCAACTTGCATCACGAAGTTTTTTCAGTAAGAAAACTGAATTCTTCAAAGGGATTGTACATGTGAAGATAAAATTGGCCAAGTTTACTAATGACCTGAAGACTTCAAAAGTGAGTCGCACTTTTTGGTGACTTCTTGGAAAGAGGAGGCAGAGAGAATGAGAGAGTTAATTAAGAATTTAGTGAGGTTATAAAAAATCTGCTGTTACAGTCCAGACATGCTACAAGCAATTCACTTTTATCTGATGATGTAATCCTCTTATGCAGGTCTTAAAATGACCTCTGCCATGCAATTTCAACTGCTCTGCATGGCGTTCTTATTCTCGTGTGACCTAACTCATTACTTTGTGAAGGCTGTGTGTGAAAAATCATAAATTGTTTCTTGTTGTTACCTTTGGTGCATGGTTGCTAAAGGATCATTGTGTGATAAGAGAAGACCCTCACCAACATAAGCATGCCAAACCCTGGTACCAAGACTTAAAATCTTGGCAGTTGTAACTTGCAAAGCTGTGCTGTGAGGCGATGTTATTGAGAAGTTGATTTCTTGGAGACAAATGGTGCTATATCCTTTCCTTTAAAACTCTCTTAGAACCTCTCTTCTCTCTCTGATCATTTGCTATTTATGTTATCAGCTGTTTTATGAGTTTAATAGTGAAAGATCAAGTTGTCATTTTGTTTCTTCCAACAAAAAAAAAAAGAACAATATTACATACATCTTTCTGACTGGAACATTGTTTACAATGCTGATAAAACATTGAAATAGCTTTACCAGCGGCTCATCCCCTGAAAGTAAACAATGCATGTCTGCAGCTGGCATCAAATTTTTTTGCAATTTATGATTCCTTGCTGAAGGCAGGCAAGGAATCTATGCGATGGCATGTGTGTGTGTGTATGTGATTCCTTCATGTGAGGTCAATAGATGGCAACTGAATTCAGTTAGAACTTCAAAGTTCAAACTTCAACATTATTAGCACTTGATGAGCAGATGATTTCTGTCATTTGAATCGCCCTGTGGGAGACTTGCTCTGTGATGTGACGTGAAATGAATATAATAAGTTCTATCATTCCAAAGATCTGTCCTGGGTTCAAAAGCCCAGCTTGCAATACTAAGAGAGTTTTACATGTCTTGAATGTGAACATAGGAAGGGGTTAAATCACTCATATTAAGAAAATAATGCATATTGCTTCCCTATTGAAAATTTGCCAAAATGTAGATCTATGTTTAATAGCAGAGATTGCTGCTGGATAGACTTTGGTCCCATTTCCTCTCAATTTGTGAACCGTTTAAAGTCCGTTTTGTATGCCCTCTCCAAACAGCCACTTAACATAGCTCTTATTACTTTTTCTAAGCCTTCAGAGAATATCCTTGTTACCGGCAACCACCAGTCAAGATTTACAAAGTACTTTGTTGTTTCAGTCACAGTAAACACTCCCTTTGGTGGCAAGATGTATTCCAGATTGCCTTTATTGACTTGCACAATTTCAATCTGTGACCACGATTTGGTGTCAGGAACTTTCTATCAACTTGCGAGTTACATCCTTCATGATCACAATTGTCATCAATGCTGAGTTAATGACAGTATCCATCCATATTATCACTTGGTAACATCAAACCCATGAGTGATACAGAATGCGGTTGTCATTCTTGCATTTTGTTTTTCATTTTGATATGGTCCGTTCCCTTCTCCACTGGTTGGTTTTGTTTGTAATTGTGTGTATGTGGAAAAGTGAGATCTTTGGCTACGAATCACAAAGTCATTTAACTTTCTAGTTTTCTACATTTTACCATTATTAACATGCAGCGTCTCCTTATTTAAAGAAAAGTGGTAATCATTAGAAGGAAAGAGGGAGGTGTTGTTCTTCTTACTTCAATGTTTGTATTGTGTCATTGAATATTCGCTATGAAAACGTGAAGAGTTTAGGGCATTGTGACTGACATTCACCTCGAATTAATATCAAATAGCAACGTTAATGGGAAATAGGCCATTTAGAATATACCAACAAGGCATACAAAGAAAAAAGCTTTAATCATTTTTAAATCTTTCAGTCTCAACAACAAACAGGTGCAAAAGCTTCATCTCCTCAAAACATTATGCATGTGATGAGTAACAGCAGATGCATCATTTGAATTTTGGAAAGTTTGGGTGACCAAATTATTTTTTTGTAACAAATAATTGAATTTCTATCTGTGAGAAACTTATTTTTTGAAAAGAAGGCTGCTGTCCTTCCTAATTTTGAATCTATCATTCTTTGTCCACAAACATTGATTTTAAAAAGATGGTTGTTTTCTGTAAAACAATTGCCTTATTTCCCTTGAAGGCAGTATGCTGATGTTTGTCACTTAAATTTATCGTAAATATAGAATCTCGAATAGGTTTTAGTAATTACATATGAAAATTAATCAGAAAATTGAATGTAACCATTTCAGTGATCATTCTAAAAGATGTCTTAAACTTCTTGAAGTTAAATTATATATTTTCTTCCAAACTTTGGTATAAAAACTATGACTATTCTGAAATATGGAAAAGGGTACAAATGGTTTACTGTATTTTTTGGCCAGATGGTTGCAACTTCAAGCAACTCCTTGACAGGAATGATGAAGATCTTTAAATTTTAACTTTAGCTGCAGGCAGTCTTTCCAAACAGTTTGCTGTTCCTGTCATCGTTTTAAGTTTTTCAATAAGTTATTTTGCTTTACCTTTCTTTTTTATCCTCATAATTTTGTCCCTGTGTACAAGAGAACTTTACAAGAGAACACCTTTTAACTGTCATTTGAGGGTCTAAATGTTCTGATACAAACCAGAAATAAAATCTAGTTTAGGATAAGCCAGAGTATGCATGACATTCATTGTTGGTGGTATGTCAAAATTTACCAGGAGTAAGTAACAGTCTTATTTCTATGGTAAAATGTCAGTCCTTCTTCTTTGGAGTGTCAAATTTTCATGTTTCTTCAACTATATCTGTTCTTCCAATGATGGGGAGGGAGGGGGGGTTGTATGTCTGTATGGGTGTTTGGTTTTATTTTTTTCTTCAGGAGAAAAAAGCTAACAGTAGTTTGTTGGAGCTTTTCAAGATCAGTGGCAGACTTAACCTCAGAGAATTAAAACCAGTGTCATTGAAGCATTTGTGTGGATGCTTTAGAGGAAGAAAGTGCTAGAATTTTTACTTAACACAACATTGCTACTCCTGGTATGGGCAAGATGACATTTGGTTCACTGTACACGAAGGCAACCACAGAGCACACTTGATCAAACAGCCGTACTGCTTGAAGGAGCTATGGTGAAATAAGTTTAACAGGTATCGCTGTGATTAATTACATGTTCTGATGGCAAGCCATGGGCTGCCTTCTACGTCATTTCCAGTGAGCGTCACATTGGTAATTATAGTTGGATTGGAAACTTTTTACCATATCAACTTTTTGCAGATCAATGAACTTGATAACTTTCAAGGAATGTTTAGAAACTTAAAGGCAGTTACTAAAATAAAACTGCACAAATAATGATGTTTAATACTTATACAATTTTCGGACACCAAAGCCTGTTCCATGTTTTGTCAAATAGAACTTCTTTAAGTTCAGGGATAACCTTTCAGTTTCAAAATTTATTTGCAATGGTAAACAGTTGAGAAAGTAGACAGTTGCTACAGGACTAACCATTGCTCTTTCTCAACTGGTGCTGAGGAAAATCCACTCAGTATGTTGAGGGGAGATATAAAGTACTTTTTGACAACTTTGTTATTTGCCTTAGTCTGTGCGAAAAATACACCAAAGACATGAAAAAAATTTAGCAGACGATCATTTACATGTGATGTAGAAGAAAACATTTCTTTCAAGATAAACTTTAAGGAAAGTAAAGAGTAGCTAAATATAATCTTTTTGGATATTTTCAATATTTGTGTGCATTTTGTTTTTTCCATGTTCCATGAAGGCATGGGATGAGGAGGAGAGAGATTTATGGTAAGAATAGACTAAATTTGTTGTTTTCTTTGCCAAAAGTTTGTTTCATTTACATATGATCGCATATATGATCTCATTTGTACAGTTTCAAGTTTACAAAATCATTTATACAAATTATTCACATGCATAAAAGGAAAGTGTACATACAAACTGGATAACAGTCAAATACACAAGATTTTTTTTTTACGTTCAGGTGCATTGCAGTCCTTATTTTGTGTTCATTTTTCTGGAATTAGAAGATAAATTGTGGAAATACAAAATGGGTTTTTTTTTTTTGCTGTAGAGGAGTCGCCCATCTTGTATTTGTCACAAAATGGCATTTGGCTGTTGCGTGATAAGCTCACCCATTGCTGCATCTGTTCAAAGGTAAGAGTGTGAGATACATTACAAAATAGGTAACCCAAACTTAATATAATAAGTTTGCCCTTTTTGCCAGGCTCACAGAGACATGAACATGGCTGAAAAAGCTTCCCAATGATACGTCCATTAGGCTCTCTTCTGTTAAGAGTACACAATGCCATGATGGAGTGCTATACTGTTTCCAACTTGGGATACCCAAGGTCATCTGAGCTGCCTACCGTTCACATGGTTCACACCGTTCACATGGTTCATTAACTCCTGGTGTAAGCAACGATTCCTCTGCACTGCAGACAACTTAACATGTCAGTGCGGTTTTGTAGAGCAGGTGTGCACATTATTGCACACAGCTTTTGCAAACAGTTTGCAGTTTATCTGGTGTAATTAGCTGTGAAAAAACTTTCCTTGCCATGCTGTAATTAAGAAATTTCGAACAAAAAATTACGAAGATTTGAGATGCCCCATGTTCCCCATTTCACATCAGGTGACCATGCTTCATGTGCTAAGCAGTGACAAAGCTTTAAAGGAATTCTCCACCAACAAAAAAACTTCACATAATATAGGAGATTCTTTACTGTTCTATCAGTTAAACATAACTATTTTACCAGAGGAAGCTTCCTTAGAAGTGAAATAACACTTTGAAAGTTGGGCTTCAGCACGAGCCTGAAAATGTGTGACGTAGAACCGACAAAAACCGTTTGCCATTTTTGTACTCTTCCCATTTCTGGCAAGATCTTGGACGCACAAACTCTTTCATTCAGAGATAAAGAAAACCCTATGAATGTCTACATTTAGTAAGATACTTTCAGTAAGATGCATTCCGTACGATACTAACGTACTACGCTCATGAAACGAGCAGAGCTGTTATTGTGATGGACAAAATTTAATTGCTTCTTATACTGTAAGACCCACCAAACGAAGCAAAGGTAAGCTGCGTAATTAGCTCAAAGGTATTTCTATCCTTTATACGTTGGTACCAGTTCAATATCATTCACAGACCAACTAATCCTTAAACAATTAGGTAGCTCCAAACAATGCTTTGAAAGGTAGGTCTACGCCACTCCCTGGTGAACGAAGGTTGAGAGATCAGAACAGAACTATAACGTAGAGCTTGAGCTAAAAATCAATGTTCAATCTAGATTTGCCGGTACTACGTCACAACCGATTGATTTCTAGCAACAGGCTTGTACCTCAAATATTTACTAAAATAATTCATTTTGTGAATTCTTTGAGATATTTCCTGAAAATGAGAGCAATGACTTATCTACAATAATGTTTTCATTTTTTTAAGAGACACAAGAAGCAATGGTGGAGAATTCCTTTAAAGAATAAGTTCAATACAAATTGATCCAACTCCCATGCTTACAGGATATTCCTGAGCTGAGATAAAACGTTGAAACTTATTTGCTGAATTCAAAATGGTGAGATTGTGCAATAACTTGTAGTGTCGTTCTTCTACTGCTCACATTTTCCTTTTTCTCTGTTTGTTGAAAGCCATTGACCCTTGCCTCAAAATGTAATTACTGTCTTACCATTACAGGGTGACTTGACTATACAAATCATCATCATACAACATACTGTGCAAGAAAACAGTAAACTTGTCAAGGTTATATAAACATTTTAATTTCATAACGAAGCAAAAGCAGGAAATGTCAGTTGTGCACAGAGCACATCACAAATTACTGCAAAATTTACTTGATTAAACAAATTATGGTTACAAATTTGAGTGAATATCTTCCAACATTTTATACCTCAGCAATGGAACAAGCTAGGTGGGAGGTGGATGAATGGATTTTACTTTCCAATCTCTACAATATGTTTTCTTGTAATCCTCTAATTTACACACACTTGAAATTAAAGGTCAGGTGACATGCTTCCAGAAAAGAGCTCCCTTCATGCAAATGTTACAAAGTAAAACCCTGAGTGAAAATCCGTTGGAATTTTGTTTGTATCTATTACCGTTTTTGAGATATGACTTTTCAAAGTTTGAAGAAATTGCAAAACAGATGACGTGGAGTGTTGCACAGTGTCAGTTTTTCTTTTGTTAACCCTACATATTTTGCCTCTTACTTACTTAATTACTGAGTGTCACATTGGTAAGTGATATCGATATTTTTGAAGGAGAAAATACATGTTTCCAAAATAAAACCCTCTGGGCATATAAAATTATCAAATGACCTTGAAATAAAGGTTACATAAACAAAGGATTAACATAAGACAAATCCTAAGAGTCCCTCTCGTGACATTACAAACTTGCATATTTAGCCAATGTTTATTCATGACACAGCTGTGAGACACTAATTTGCCTGTAAATTTGTCAATTTTTGACGGACTTTGATGCAAGTTGAGGCTATTTTCAACATTTTGAATGCCTAATGCACCCAGTACCTCAAAATGTCATTTTCATGTCACCAGACCTTTAAGAGAAGCACTGTAGATTGTTTTGTGAGGATGTGTCTTTCCCTATCCAATAAGCAAATCTCTAAGTCTCTGGATTAGTAGATTAGTAAACAGCGAAATATTTACATCCACACATGCTCCTAAGATCAGTGAATGCTGCCGACATCATGAATTTCGTCCTCTGCCACTGGTAGTGAGTCGCAGCGTGCTGTTGGCATCCACAGAGGTAATTTGTTCCACCGGTTCTTTCTTCTTTTTCCTTCCCATGGAACAGATGCAAAATTTCATCTTACAATTATTCATTGCTCAACCATGACTTCAGTTGGTTGTCTCTCACTCTCTTGACGTGACTGAAGAAGATAAAGGGAAAACCTTGGCGATCGTTTCCCTTCTTTGCAAGTTTTATGTCTGTCTTACGAAGTTCTAGAGAAATTGTGCCATGGGGTCATCGCTTCTTTTCCTCTTCATCCTGTACGCTTCCATTTCTTCTTCTGTTGGCTCCTTGAAACTGTTTATGCTCGCTAAGCTGTTGTAAGGCCTCTTTCTCTCGTCCATTTGCAGGAGTCTGTCAGCCTCTCGTTCCTGCCTGGCTTGCTCCTTTATTGCCTGCAATGATAATGTTAATTTGGAGGGATTTAACGTTCATCGGATCTTGCCCTAAAGTGATAAGGTTGTGAAAAAAAAAAAATTGCAGTAAAAGTTTCCATGCATGTGCTTTCTCAGAGGTCCTTAACTTCCAAACTTGTGATAATTCTGAGAGGATGAATATTCAGTACTAGGACAAAGGTTGTCACCATGTATCCAAAGAAAAGCAATACAATTGCATATCAAATTCACAGAATCAGAATGTTTAGAAATAATGCAATGTTGGGGCAATGTGATACTGGCTCTTTGGATTCACTGAAAATGACAAATTATCGAGCAGCTGTCAAATTTTTAGACCTTTGAATTAAAGGATTTCTTTACAGTGTTATACTACATCATTATATGTATATGCTAAAGTGCAAGATCTAACAGAAGCACTAGGTATTAAATGTAACATTTATATAGTAATTTTCATGTGGATATACCACTTAGATTCTTTCATAAAAGTAAAGAATCCTAGAGAAGATGGTCATTGGAAGATCGTGAAGGGGCAGCAGAGAATGGGGGGGGGGCAGGATGGGAAATGGAGAGATGGGGTTAATGTCATGATAGGAGAATCAAGTTACCTTTTGAATTTTTTCTTGTCTAATCTTTTCCTCATCTTCCTCCCTCTCACTGCTACTGCTGCTGGATGAGGATGATTCCTCTTTTTTTGAGTTTTTCTTGTTTTTCTTTTTGTTCTTTCTCTTTTTCTTCTTTTTCTTCTCTGCCTCTGCTTCTAGCTTCTCTTTATGTTGCTGGAAAAAAAGAGGTATAAATAGAGATACAACGACAAGATGTATGAGTATAAATTTCAGAGTAATTGTCTGGCACCTAAAATTGATGGTGAGCTACTACACAGAGAAAATTGCACATTTCAAGCATAGCCAAGAAGCTACAAGAATGGGGTGAATTCCTGGAGATATTAAGCGTATGGTGATGTATGTCTAAACCGCATTCTCTAAAACCATGGAGATACATTGCCTTGTGGTTATCTGGGAAAAGTAAAACCTGACATACAAAATAAGCAAAATCAGTTTATAACTGAAGTATCCTGATTACACCACCACAAAGCTCATCAGTTCAATGTTCCCAGAATGACTGACCGCTAATCGGCCTGTGATGAAAATTACAGAGAGAGGCAAGGATTGCAACGACGCGATGACGATCGGGATAATGGTAATGTGATGATGCTTATGAGGATGATAACAATAATAAGATAAATATGGTAACAATCATGATGATGATGGTGATTATGATTATCAGGGTAGTAGTGGTAATGTGATTATGATGATGAAGATGATGATGATGGTGATATGATGCAAAGATGATAATGACAATGATGATGATGATAATGACAGAGATCATTTATATGTGATCATGATTATCAGGGTGATGGTAATGAGATGATGAAGGTGATTCCGATTTGATGTGATGAAGATGATGACAATGCCAATGATGTAAATGACAAAGATGCGATAACGACAGTGATGTAATTATGATGGTGATAATGATGTGACATAAGAACAAACACAAGATTGTTCTCTCACTTCCAACGCTGAAATCACCAAGCCCGACTGGGCACTTCTGTTATCCACCGTTAAGTTTCAAGAATGCCCAAAGCAGCTGTTCTTGATGGAATGGGCATGAATACATATACTATGTGCTTATTTTTTATTTATGATTATCTTTAGTCATTATTATTTTGTGCATAATTATCTTCATCTCATCTGAAAACCAAATGCACATGAGCCAGAAACCACTTTTCACTGTCAGCCATATTTACATTCAAAGCATGACTGTCTCCGTTGGCACGTACACTTAAAAGATTGATTTCCTTGGCATGTACTTTTTTAAAGAATGTCTTTTAAAGCATGACTTACCTCAAGCAACGATTTGACTGGTTCTTCAGACTCTTCATCTTTACCTGGTGCCAGGAGAGCCAGAGGTGCTTCAGATGGATCTCCTGCTCTTTGTCCTGCCTCTCCGACGCAGTAACTCATCTTGACAAAAGAGTGGCAGCAGCTGTATCCCCAGGAACCATCTTTCCAGAATGAGCCCCAAACACTCTGTGTGTAGAAATAAATGTGCAATTTGCAAGAATTAATACAACAGTACACCATTTTCGTGGTTTCCATGATGTCACTTTTCAGAAATTCATCAGAGAGAATCAAAGAGAGGTAAAAATGACTCATTAAGATTCCTTGTCATTATTACATGTAAGTATGATTACAAGACTGAGTTATACTCTGCATTGTTGGGCAGAAAATTTCAGAAATACCTTATTTACTTGTATCATGGTCATGCTGTAGCTATGGGTGTGTGCCTAATAACTACAAGTCAGTACAACATTCACGTAGTAAACGCTACACGGTGGGGAGAATGCAAAGTGGGGAGGAAGAGGAGGAAGAAGATGGGTGAATAAAGCCCTCAACGGGACACAAATTGATGAAACTGTAACATATGTTAACCTCTGCACTGTGTTTTTAAAGGGTGGAATGACCAACAGAAAATTAATAAATGGTCCCCCAACTGGTGATGATGCTGATGCTGAAGATGGAGATGGAGGGGGGGGGGGGAGTAGGGGGTAGAATGAACTCTCACACATTGAAGTGTAAGTCTCACTACCGCAAAAGCATCTCTTCTGAAAGCTTAAATCAAACACTACTTGATGTTACTTGCGGCTGCTTTGGTGAGATGGATGTCACTTCTATCTAAATTATAAAACGAATTGTCACACTTTTGTGGACTGCACACTCATTATACAGTATAAGTCACAACAGAGCTGATGTCACGGTCATGAGTAAGTCTAGAATGTTTACCGTGTGGTTGTTGATGTAAACGTCCTCTTCATATCTGGACTTCGCCTTTGCTTTCTCCTGCCCCTTAATTAGAGTGCCATGCTTTGAGTACTCGACATAGTCCTCCTGCGATGCCAAAAAGAGACGACAGATTTTACGGGATGCCGTCGACTGAAACTCGGTCTACGTGAGATCTGAATCTGCTGATTGTTTGGAATTTTCAAAATTCAAAACAGCAGTGACATCGTCCTTCAGATCACTGAATCAGTATGGACAATTAACACACACTCAAAGTTTATTGAGAATTAACCATTTCTTAAAAATGTCTCACAAATGACAGGGAAAAAAAATTTATGTTACAACTTGCACATTGAAAGAAAGTCAATAGTTACCGCAAACCTAGAAAAACACATTGATAATACACATGTATAAATGACATTAATGACAAGTTTAAAAGGACAACAATTTTGACATATAACTTTTTGACTGTATTTACACAAAGGTGAAGTTGAAAGAAAATCCAAAGCTGTTTCTGCATCACAATATAAAGGCATGACTTTACCGAATGTAGAGGGCAAGACTGTTTAGAAACAATGACATGCTTCTCATGATATTTGTGGTGTCACTCACCAATGAGTCCATGTCACAAAATTTTCTTCAACCTTGTAAAATTATCTTTTCACAAAGTTTTCTCTAATGCAATTTACAGATAATACAATGTTCAACCAGGAAATGCATCTAACATTCATAGCACACAACATAAGCATCAAAATGATCATTGGCAGGTATACTGCATTATTGTCCTCCAGACTGGCTGTCAATGATAGTGTCAAATCTTTTAAAGACCATGTATAAAAATGGCTCTTTATTAAGGCATATTTCTTACAGGCACAATAACTGAAAGTAATTAAAAGTTTTTCACTCACAGTTTGGGCAAGCAACAGCTCTCTCGGAGGGGCTTCCAAATGTTGTGCTCCACCATACTGAAAATTAAAAGTTGAGTAACAAAATGTCAAATGAAAACTTTGGAATTTGGCTGGGCTGTATTATCAAGGGTGAATAATTTGTAAAAAACATTGTATGCGGTAAGCATGTGGAAAAGTTCCTGCAAAGGGCAAAGAAATAAATGTTTAAAAAATGTTGGATAGGTATAAAATATTGCCATAGCATGTGATGATCAACTTATGAAAAAATTGTGGTATTCTAACACTTCTGAAACATTTCCGTGCACCACACTGAAAAATTTGTCAAAAAGGTAAATTCTGAAGGTTCGCCATGGTGACAGACTGATTGCAGGATCAAGCGCTGAAATCTGGAATCATCTTGTTACCTTGCATTAGAGCACATTTCATGTGGGTACTCTTTTCATCACACTCACGGCTAAAGAGCAATGGACTGACATTATTTCGGAGATTTAGGGCGAGTCATCACAAACCAAACTCTTTGAGACAACAACAAAAAAACTTCTAAGACTACTTCCACTGACTGTGTCTCAATTTCTACCTTGTCTAAGATTGAGGACTTTTGTTTCTCCTTAAAGTCCTCCTTCTTTGTGGTAAATTGTTTCTGCAGCAACTCCAATTTTGTTGGATCAGCCTGGAGGTGGACATCTGTGCCTTTCCTCTCGGCATCCCAGGCAAACACTGTCAATGGGAGAGGACAAAATTTAGTAAATATACACACACCTACACACAATGGAAACAAGTACAAGGAAAAACATTTGTTCCAGGGAAGGTGAAAAAAAGCCCCTAAGCCAAGCCCCCCCTTCCCACCTCCACTGTTCTGCCACCCCACTGCAACAGGTATCATACAGTATGTAACATCAGTAGGCAGTATTGCTGATTGTTATAGGTAATGAGTATCATGTAATAGGCATCACATAACAGAGAACATCAGTGACAGGTAATATTGGTAATGGGTTTCAGTAGGTTACTGGTATCATATCAGAGGTAATTTCACAATAAAACCACTTGCTGCATAAATGTATCTCCTTTCTTTCAGTTTTCTTCTTAAAACACATGAAATTCTGCATCTGGACCAACAAAATGGATTGGTTAATCAGTCAACAATCAGTTATCAAGTTTTTTTTTTTAAATCAATGATATTGGAGAGCATCTAATATTTGCCTTCTAACCAAATATGGCTTACCCAAGAGACTATCGAACTATCATTCTGCTGTTGTTTTTTTTTTCCATAAAATACAACATCTCTAACGACTGTGTCTAAAAACGTTAAATACTGAAATCTGTGTCTCTTTGATTTTTTCAGTAACACAGTTGCACATCAGGATATCTCTTACTTTGTGCAGACGCCATCCTTACGGTATCCCCCGTGGATCGTACAAAGTTTTCTCCTGCAAATTCCAGACTGCAAGATAAATTATGAAACGGAAGCGACCTCAGTGAGGCAATCACACACGACAAACGTCTAACGATGATGCACACTTAATACTGATACCTACATATCACGGTTATCGACTAATGACTGATGTATTTTAAGGAGGCTTTTCATTCACACATAAAGTATTTGTTTACATATTTTAAAGTTGTTATTAGATGAGTTTAGCTTCACAGTAAGACAATGCTCCTAATGAAGTGTGAGGCAATATTCAGTCTTGAATTATTAAAGCACTGAATGGTCACTGTCCAACATCTGGAATACGAAAGAAGTCTCTTCTGTAAGAAATTACAATGTCTCCATGAACTTGGTTATTTTCATCAGGGCAGGCAGACTATACAACAGTGTAGTGTTGTTCTGGTCAACATGAGACTGCAGAGTTTTTAATTCCCCCAACATGATTTCATACTCTCCAGCTTTGCTTGACATGAAAACACTTGACTGCACTAGGCATATCACTCCACCAATGCAATAAAACATAAACTACTGAATTTCTGGTACTTCAGATCAGGCAATCACTTGACCATTTGTTCTTTTTCTACTGCAGCAGCAGAGGCTGTCTTTGGCTTTCTGAGATTGCAAATAACATAAAACGTAATTGTTGCTGCTAGGTTTCTCAAAAATAACCGACCACTGTTCTTCTGGCCTGATTTGCCTTCATGAAATGACAATAACTACAACATTGAAACTACTACTCTCTTTGTTTGAGTAACTCCAAAAAATTTGCAACTACATTTGTGATTGGCAAAACTCTTTGCAAGTTGATCACTTGCTTTTTGGCAAAATTGAAAATCATGCTAAACTTACTGTTCTTCTGGTTTCCCTGAATCCTTGTATGGATTCGTCCTCATGGATCTCGTTTTGGGATCGTAGTATGCAGAGTTTGGGTCGAGATTACGAAGATACTGTTAATAACAAAAATCATGTTTATCACCTGAGCTGACAATGCAGGAGTTCAAAGTGAATGATTATATCAGAAATCTGGTTTGGAACAAAAGGTTAGGAATAGCACATATATGTTGACTTACCACTTACTTATAGACAGTAGAACAAGTTCTAATTCACCAAGGTTGTGTGTCCAATGGACTCTATGTGAACATGATGTTCATGAAACAGATACACGAACTTGAGGAGTCCATGGGGCACGTTAACATATGCCAGTGTGAATAGCAAAGGAAATAACATGCCTTAAAAGAGACCACAAAAAGAAGCACAAGAAAAGACACATGTCTATCATTTGGTGAGATGAGGGTGAGATGTCTGACTCAACAACATGGAAAGACACTAAATGGTAGTCCCATGGCACAAAGCAGGCAAGAATTATATAATCAAAAGATACCACTACCTGAAGAAAAATGTACCCACCTTTGCCGTGTCTTCCCTGATCCTGAGATTTCGCACTGTGATTCGTCTGAGGTAGATGAAAAAAAGGCATAACGATGAGATTAAAACGTAGACAGGAAGAGACGACTGAAAGCTAAGCTTCAGTTCGAAGTACAGTACATAAAGATAAAATTACAAATCAATCCAGTGCAGTCATTAAAGGTTCTCCCATGTATCAAAAAACTTTCACTGACCAACGTTTTCCTTTCCCTTCACTTTCCAACTTGTTATTATTTTTATATTTTGTCTTAATGCTTTCAAGGTAGTATTCTTTACTGATAGAATGTGCAAAAAGCAGGAAGTGCACTGCCCCCCCCCCCCTTCTGATTAAACAAATCATGGGGTAAAAGTAGACAGAAGAGAAACTACAGGCAAAAAGAGATTAAAATTACCTCTTGCTATCAAAGTTTGTTCCTGGCATGTCAAAGTTATCTGCGTATTTGTCTTCATCTTCTTCATCCTCACTGCCAGCATCCTTAGGAAACGGAGGAAACAAAACACAAATTACATTTATTAATTTCTCAGAAAAACTGAGTAACTGTGATTGCTGCTACAACAAAGTTAACAGAATAAAATTTACAACCAGAGAGTCAAATGACTTTGTGATTCCTTGCCACTATGTCATTTTTTCATACACACGCAATCACTTACAAAGGTAACCAGTGGAGAAGGGAAGGCACCATATCAAAATGAGAAACAAAATGCATGAATGACAACCACATTCTTTACACATTCCTTATGGGGTTTGATGTAATCAAATGCTAACATGAATGAGTAATGTCATTCACTCAGCACTGATGAAAATTGTGGTCATGAAGGCTGGCATACATCTATTAAAAAAGGTAATTCACAAGTAGATAAAAAGTTCCTGACACCAAATTGTGGTTAAAGATTTGAAATTGTGCAAGTCAACAAAGGCAACATGGAACACATCTTCCCTACCAAGGGAGTGTCTGCTGAAACTAAAATAACAAAGTAATTTGTAAATCGTGACAGGGAGTTGCTGGCATGTGAGATATTCTCTGAAGACTTAGAAAAGAAGATAAGAGCTATGTTACAGGGTTGTTTGGAGAGGGCATAGAAAGTAGACTTTTAATGCTCCACAAATTGAAAGACTAGAGCAGCAATGCTGCTAGATCTCAATACTTCTAGTTCTTTAGTATTCCTTTGTAAGAATGTTCTAAATGTGTTAGAAACAGTCCGGATGTGACTGAAGAGACAAACAACAAAAAAATTGATGGATCTGGTTGACAAAGTATTGACTTCTGACTCTTTTGGTTCATTTGCTTAATACTTTGCAAATACTTACCTGTTGCTGCTGCTCAACTTTGGCTTCTCCCGACAACATTTCATCGTACAATTTCTTGACTTTTAAGTGCTTCTTGGCCTGAACGTAGGGGGAAATGTAAAAAAAAGCTGATGATGTTTCAATCATCCAGTTGTGATTCAATCACTCTCGATTTAAAGGTCATGTGATATGAAAATTACAGTTTGGACTATTGTCTGTATTGATCATTGAGAATGTTGAAAACAGCCTCAAATTCCATCAAATATTGACAATTTTACAGAAAATTCCTGTTAAACACCTGCATCATGAATAAACATTGGTAAAGTATGCAAATTTATAACATCAAGAGATTAACTCCTATGATATGTCTTAAGTTAATTCTTTGTTGACCTAACCTTCATGACAAACACAACTGAGAATTTTATATGCCTAGAGAGATTTATTTTGGAAGCACATGTGTTCTCTTTCAAAAATATCAACATCAGTCACCAATGTGAAGCTTAGTAATTAAGAGACAATATTTAAGTGTTAACAAAAGAAGCACTGCACTGTGCAACACTCCATATCACCTGTTTTACATTTTCATCAGACTTTGAAAAGTCCTACCTCAAAAACAGTACAGATATCAACAAAATTCCAATGGATTGTCATTTAAGGTTTCACTCTGCAACTTCTGAACAAAGCTACCTCTTTTCTAGATGCATGTCACAGGGCCTTTAAAGTAAGGATATTGCATGAAGAGGAGCCAGGACTTGAAACAAAAATGTAGGAAATGTAGGTAAATAATGCCGGGATCACCATTAAATGTGAAGCAGTTGCACTAGACAACATTCCTTTTTCCACCAGGCATCCATTCCACGAGAAATTACTGACACAACAATTTGATTTCTGTTTATCGTTTCTATCACTGGCAAACAATACCTCGGTTTCTTTTGAAGAAACTTGTGTCATGATTAGAGAGTAACCTTGAAGGAAATTTTGCTCACACAATCAACATACTGCCATCATCGTTATTCTCCTTCCTTTTTCTTTCTCTTTAGGGAAATCAACAACCTTTTCACAAACAGAACATTTCATTACATTAGCCACAGCTTGACATTCTCACCTCTTCAACTTTGGCAAATTCCTGTATGACTCTTTCGTGTTCCTGAGGATCATAGCCATTCCATCTGTCTCTCTTACCATCATAATCAAAGCTGAAGGTTGGCTGAATGTGTTCATCAGGGGCAATCTTGTCTCCCGTGAATTTAGCTCCTATTTTCCTTGGTCTCTGTAAAAAGGGACGTTGATATAATTCTTTGGTATCTGTCAGTAAAGAGATCGTTATGTAGCCTACCATGTCCACTGTAGATAAACCCTTGTATTCAATAAGACAGATAAAATTGGCCTTACCTCTATGACTAACAGATTTTTGGTCTTTGCAGTAACTGTTCTGTGACAGGTACTGGTTATCAAAACAACAGGAGCGTCTCACAAAACGTCACATGAAAGAGCATTGAAATGATACGTTTAACCAGGAGTGTACCTTGGAAACTTACGTTATATTAATCCTAGATATGTGACTTCTTGAGTACAGTGTGAGAGATTCTGGTCCAACGAAAATTGATATAAACCTTTTACATGATCTTGATGTGTACCTTACAGCAGTTGTCAAAGTCTGTGGTTTATGAACGAGGAAGCATTTATAGCAAAATGCTTTGCAAAATGGAAAAACTGTTACATACCAGGAAATTAAAGGACAAACTTACCTCTACACAGTCCTTCTTTTTATGCGTCACGGACCCGCAGTTTGCACAAGCCCCTTTTCGAAATTTTGCTGATACAACCTACAGTGACATGGAAAAGCGAAATAAGAATAGGTTTTCTTGCTTTTTTAAAGCCTTTGCTGTGGTGACCAGGGTTGAAGTTAGCCCAATTTTAGTGGTGGCAGATTACCCATCCGAAACAGAGGGAAAAGAGCAATCGGAATCTTGCCCTTTTCGGTCAAAGGTCCAGGGGCCCACTCAGCAGATCTTGGTCGGGGTCGAGGAGGTAAAGTCCAAGGCTTTTCTAGCCTTTGCATGCTTTTCAACATTTTATATTGTCTCTCACTTGAGTTTTGACAATATTTTAAGATATTTTTTGTTTTTTGGCTGAGATGGTCACCCAACTGATCAGTAAAGCCTGTCAATGATCTTGCAAAGGTATTACATGTTCAATGTATTAACTTCTACTGCTGAGATTTGACTTGATTTACTGTAGGAAAACTGACTAACAAAAAAAATAGAAGCCCACTGTTATTAACCAGGTAATCAGGTTTTCTGTAAATGTCCTTCAGTTCCATGGCCTGGTCACTGATAAGTTTTGCTTCTGCCACGTCCCCAAAACTCTGTGTACGTGTCATTATTGTTCATCCTGCTCATATTCATATCATGTACCAACTATTTAATTATGTATTTTACCTAGTTCTTTCATTGGTCATTTGAAAGTGAAAATAAAGTTTCAATTTACGAAAAAAATCAATTTAATCTGAGCTCAAGATTGTTTACTATAAATAGGACTTCATGGCTATGGCTAACTGCTACATCTGACCAGACAGTTTGACTTTGCAACTTACTTCTGAAACTCCCCTCTTGTACCATTCTCCAAGTTTGTTAAATTTTTTGATCTTATCTTCCTGCTGCCTCTGATGTTTCAGAGTTGGATGGTCGATTCCGACATACCAGGGGACGGTAGCAATATACTGAGGAATGTGCGGGTTGATGTCCCTTTGGGAGAAAAAAATAAAATGCATGAAAAGTTAGCAGGACTAGTCTTTCGATCCTTCCACTGAGGGAGACTGACAACACAGTGCGAAACAACGAGCAATACACACAAACGTGAGGAGTGCAACAAAAAAGTGGAAGTCAGGTGAAACAAACAATAAACCCCTTGCATGTGAGGTTACAGTGAGACAGTGAAAACCCATCTCTGGGGGAGAGCTACTGAATCTGACACATGTACATTGTGTCTCTGCCATGTATACTATTCCTTTGTTTACCCTTAGGGGGGCACCCTTGTTTGTTGTTATGTGCCATCGATGCAGAGGGGTCTTTTGGTGAAGACATGGTAACAATAAAAGTAGGAGACAGATCTGAGGCGAGATAAATGACGTGCTTACATCATGCTCGAGGAATAGAGAAAAATTCTAGAGTAATCTTTAAAGGGAATCTAGGAAGAAATATGACACAAACTGGATTGCTCACAGCTGAAAAAATTGGACCAAAACCTTTTAAAAGCAAGTTAAGCTTACTAAAAAGTTGTCATAGGAGTGCAAATGGGTTTGTGACATTGTCTGCCACTGTATTTGGAGATAGAAAATGAATTTCCTTGAAAAAAACCCAGAAAAGTTAAGTGACATGAGTACAGACCATTGTGGTATTCACACATGTATTCCAAGCTCAACACTCTTTTACTCTTGATATATTCTTTGCTACATTCCAACTGTCAAAGTAACTCACTTTCCTTCTTCATCAGTTAGGGCAGGAGCTGTTCCTGCTTTTCTAGCTTCTTCTAGTTCTTTGGCTTTTCTCCAGTCTTCTCTGCGTGATTCTTGACTTCCGATGGGAGGATTTTCCAGCTTTGCTGCCTTGGAAGGCAAAATGGATGACACCCCCGCCATACTCTTCTCCTGTAAAATCCAGAGAAAGAACAACAAGATGTTGCTATCTTAGTAAAGGCTCTTCAACTGACACATCTACCATTGTACAACTGAAGCTGTATCATTTTTAGTCAATCTTGCCTGGTGTATGGAAATACAGTAACTATACACATCATGGAAATAAGTAAATTACCGGTGGGGTACAGACTACAAATCCAATATACTGTTGAGCATGCCTTTGTAACTTGAATCCTAAACCTAAACATAGGGGGGCATAGGCTAACTGATGCTGCATGTACCTTGTTATGAGCCTCACATCAATGTAGGCCTAGCCTTGGCCATATGGATTACACTACAGCAGTGGTTGACAACCTTTTCCCAATTCAATGCCCCCTTCCACTGAATGGCATTGAGAAACTGCAACTCCCCCGCCCCCACAATGTTAATTAAGTCCAATCAAGATATGCATTGCCTGATTGCTCTGAAAATTACCGCGCAGAGCATAGAAATATCACACCATAAATACAGTATGTCAACTGGTCTAGATATACAGGAATGTAATAATGAGAGAAGATAGAATGACTTGGATGGAATTTCAAAACCTTTTGATAATCACGTACAGTGTGTATCCAAGGGAGTTTCCTGGGTTCTTGTTATTACTGCCTGTACCCACCTTATAATTAGTGACTGAAAAGTATAAATATAAATAAAATTGGGTCAATCCATGCCAGAGGAACTATAGATCTTTGTTTCAAAGGAAGAAAATGAGCAAAGAAATATTTTTTTTTTAAATTTTGGTTACTAGGATACAGCCACACCTACCAAAAAAAAAACAAAAAACCTTGGTCACCATTTTAGGGAACTTATGTTTTGTTTAGGGCCATTCTTTAGCTACATGAAAATGTCTAAAGTCTCAAATTGCACAGGATGTCAAAGACATGACCATTCTTTCAATTTCAGTTGTTTTACACTTAATTCATCATTTCGTTTTTATGCAGTGGGATGCTGAAATTGCCACAATTGCAGTGAGGGACTTTTGGGACCCTAGTTTTGAGGTCTTACAACGGCACAGGCAAAGAACTAATTTTGACTTTTGCACAGGGTACTTGCCTAAGTAGATGTAGCAGATGAAAAACTGCCAAATCAAGGTAATTTTAGTTACGCATTTCATGAACAGCATCCTAAATACTGAGAAATCTCACTTTGGGCCCTAACTGGGGGTCCATTTTGAGCAAACTGCGCCCATGGGTCTTTTTGTCTTCAAAGAACTTTATTTCTCAGGAAAGAACTAACTCTTTTTTTGGTTAATGTAAAGTCAAATGTTTGTGTATATTTATAATCTACCTGACATTTACACTCAAAAATTGAAAACAAAATCATGTGTTGCTCAAGCTGAAACATGCCCAAACAAGCTGAATGGACTAGCTTAAATGGCAAATTACTCATCAGTCTTAGTGTAATAGAGCTTGGATGACAGGGAACAGGTACTACAGATAGTGCAATTTCAAGATCATGAGTCACAGGATGTCAACAAACATTTTTCCATACGGGTATTTTTAGGTATTTTGAAGTCAAATTTCATTGTAATTCCCTTCCTTTTTTATTTTTAATTATTACATATGAAGACATTTTGAAAAAAATAATTGAAAAGTAATTGTAGAGAAATCAAATTTGCTCTGGGTATGAAGCCTGTATGGTACCTCATTTCTTTTTCAAATGCCCCTTGCCGACCCCTAGCATTTACATACAGTACTTCCCCTGGAGTTACTAAAATGCTCACCGGGAGAGGGGGTGATTTCTACCCAGACTGGAACATTTGCAAGCTACACAGGGGATATATTTTGACAGTTCAAGAGTATGCACATAAACTTTTCTTCTTCTGTGAATTGTACTGGGAGAATACTGATGGTCAGTTTGGAAATCTATCATTCCTACTACAAAAAACAATAGGCTATTATAGCCTAAGCCTAGAAATGTCAGTAGATTGCACGGATGACGAACAGAAACATTTTTAATTCTTTTTTGGGCACAGACCATCTTTGCTCTTATTTCTGCATGGGGGATTTCTCCCCTGAAACTTAAAATACTTAAAATAAACTTTCCAATCTGGGATACCATTGCACTGCACTCTACAGTAACTCTATGGAGTGTAGTGCAACAGTATTGCAAAGTAGTGAAAAGTGTTTTCATCCCTGAAAGGAGTGCTGCCCAGATTAGAATATTTGCTAACTGCACAGGGTATACTTTTTTATGCAGTTTCATCAAATTCTCTGGAAATTGTGTCTTTTATTCCAGTTAACATCAAAGACTAAAAGACATATGCAATTTATATAATTTGCTTTTTACAAGTATAACGAAGCAATTTGTAATATGAAACTTCTGTTTTCTCCTTTTCTGGCATTAGGATGATGTGCAGCCTATACAGTAATACTGCTTACATTTATACTTTGCTGGAAATAATCTGTTTCATTCATTCATTCATACATTCATTCATATGGTAAGACACATAATTTTGGATAGGCCTGTAGCCCATTACTTGTTCTCTCTGGTGTACTGTTAAGTGTTACAGTCCTGTGTTACTGTTAGTGTTACAACTACAGTGTTAGACAAGTAACCCAAGTGTACGTAACGGGCCTAGCGTTTGGTGCATTTTGAAGTTGAACATGCAGTGTAACCGGCTGAATGGCTAGACGATCATGATAACACATTGTCAATCTGTGCACCTACCTGTGAAAAAGATCCGGGTGCTTTATATCGAATGAGAAAGGTTAAGTGAAAAATTAGAAACTAACGAATCAATGTACTGGCCTAAGAAATTTCCTACTCTTGACAGTCTTGTCTTATCTTTTCTTTTCGTAGTAATTACGCGAACTTGTACTTATACTCTTGACGTAGAGACGAGCTGAATCTTCTATGGCAAGCCAAATGGCAACGACAAATGAGGTCTCGTTGAAGAAATTGCAGGCAACGACCTATACTTTTAAAATATGAGAAGAAAAACAATCAGACAAAACATATTTTTCAAGCAGTGTTTTGTTTGATGAGATATCGTAATGTATTCCGTATCTACGGTATTTCGCATAGTATACGCCTTCTACGATTATGTTTTGTCATGCCATATCTTAACGCACATTAAGTCATTAACAGTTGAGTAATCAAATTATCAATCAGTCAATTGTACGAAATATTTTATAATAGCCACCGTATCCGTACACCTATCAGCGAACTTATCGTTTGGAGCTATCAATTGAGAAATAATCCCGTGCCCATTGGCTCTAAATTTTGTTTTGTTCCATGCACGACTCCCTCCAGTCATAGTAAGAATCCCACAGAGGTTATGTCAAAATCAAATTGTCAATGTATGTGACGGAGACATCAGATTCAGAGATATTTGTAGGAAGTTGAAGTCAAGGTGCCAGCGTTCGCGTAGTTCGTCTGTTCATAACCAGTTACGCGAGAAACAACCTTCTCAGGGATGAGGCTGAAGAAAGATCGCTACAGGAATTGTAAATAGTAATTTCGTGTGTAATGGCAATATTGAAATGGTTCGTTATAGTTCTCACATTTGAATCTGATACACACAATGGCTCCTAGTCCTGGTAGAAACTACGCGGCAGTTGTATTTGCTGTCCTGTCTGCTTCTGGTGGAGCACTTTTTGCATATTTCATCTACAAACGTATACGACAGTTGAGATTACAGCGATTCCCTAATCGAATTGCAACTGGTGAGTGATAGTCCACATTCCTGTAACAATATTTTACCATGGACGGTATGTTCGGATTTTACCAAACTATATAGTTATAGCGCGAAGATCTAGGGATTGGGAATTCAAGTGACATTTCGTGCAGTCTGAGGGGAAATTGTATCAATATCAGGCCCACTGATGGGCGTGTGCTGCCTAGGTAGAGTGATTACTGTTTCCCCCACACTTTGAGCCCTTTGCTACCTTCTTTGATTCAAAAGTCTGTTTACACCACTGCTTGTGGAAAAGTTGTATGCCAGTTCCACCCTTCCCCCCCCCCCCCCACCAAACACACTCCAGCACTTGGTTGCCACAGTGCCTGTGTGCTAGCGTTAATGTCACATCTTTGTGTGGTTGGTCTTGAAGGATTACATAATAATGTTGGTAGTTTTTCAAGAAGAAGTTTTGCTCTAGACAACAAAATAATTTAATCATCTGATATATGACCCAGGAAATATGAGAAAAAATTATTACAAATTCAGACATTTGATGACAGTTAAACAGCATCTGAGAGAACTAATTCATCAAAAATTTCCCAAGGGGAGGGGGATAAAAAGCTCTACCCTTAGACCGCTCTCAGGGAAGTGATCACAATTATTTCAGTTCTCCCTCCCTCTCCCTACGACAAAATTTCCAATCTGTGCCTACAGCATGTGGTGTTCATCACTTAAACTTTCATATGGTGTAAATATTTTAATTTTGAAATTCATCTGTATATTTCTCATTGATTTTTTCCATTTTTATTAGTAATTTCCTTTTTAAGACAGTCAAATTTATACAATATTTTGTTTCTCTGTTTCAGCAATTTCTAATGAGCAACTGGCCAATGTAGCCAAATCAACTAATGTGAGCCTCAGGCAGAGTGCAGAACAGATGCTCCTTGATAGAATCCTGGAGAGTAAGTATAACTAACATGACATACTGCAATCACCCAATGTACAGTAGTGTACATAAAGCTGAACCAAGTATAGTACCATATTTATCAACCTAAAACACTGACTTCTGCCCAGTTTTCTATTTTTCTTTCTCATTTTTTTTTCACTGTAGCTCTTCCTCCAGTCCCCATTGCAAAACGTTACATGTTGTTGTAACAGTGTTATAAAAAAGGAACACATTTCATTCTTCTTAACATACAAAACATTCTTCTCTTTTTTATTCCTTTTTAAAGGGGAAGCATTTCAAGTGGTCATCAAAGGTTGCCACAGTAAAGATGAAAATGAGTTGTACAAAGCTTGCTCTGTGTTTTGTGTTGTTCTCAAAAGTGGTAAGTCCAGCATCACTTGAACATTCATCTGTCATGTTGTGCTATTTTCAAAGTTGTACTCAACAATACTTTTAAGTTCTGGCATAACAGTAATGAAGTTTAGTGGTAGTCCTGGCATCTAAGACACCTAAAATCTCTAGAGGACAACCAAATTTTGTCACAAGGTTGTGCTTCAGACAACTAAATTTGGCTAGTGCTTGAATCAAGTTAAAGCAATAAGCCACTGAAGGAAACTGATATTTCATTCAAATTAAAAATATTTCTTTCTCTTTATTGGTTAAAACCATATCTCACTACCACATTTTCTTGGCAAGTTTACCATTAATTTATGTTTGTAACCTTAAGGCTAGGTGTGGTGATTTTCATAGAAATAGATCATAATTTAAGTGAGGGATTTAAATAATAACTGATTTAAATCAAGAAAATTAATTTAAATAATTTTTTGCAATGGAAATCGTGATTTTAATCAGCTTGATTTAAAACAAAAAGCCCTGATTGAGGCATCTGTAAATCTTTCTTGACCAGAGAAGTCTTTCTTCAGTCAGCTTTACTGTAGCTTTTGTAAGATGAGGTTCCCTAAGTAACCTGCCTCCCTGAGATTTGCAAATTCATTTACAAAGGGTAACAGCTTATGTTTGTGGCTTTTCTGAAATATTTGACCATATGGCTTACTTTAAAATGAAAGCATTTATCAAATCTCAATCAACAGTCACTTGGCCCCAGTATATAAAGTCTTTGCCTTTGCGCAGAGGAAAGTTTATACCCTAACCCATTTCTACTTATGGATTTTCTTTTTTTTTAATGTGCATGTTTTACAAATCCAGCAGTCAGCACTTTTGAAGAAAACTAAACAAAGAGCTGAAATAGTATCTTTACATTCTATAAGCAATTTAGAAGTAACTTGTAAAATGTATTCCAGCCGTATATGACAAGCTTGGAATAATGAGTAGTGATGTGGATAATTTTTTCTTCATGATATGATTGATGTTCTTCCTCAGTTAATTTCAGCGTACCCCTTCCGCTGACGCAGATCGTGAAGCTCCTGGCGTCGTGTCTGCAGAGGTCATTGGACCGAGAGCCACATTTTGAAATCAGGAGTCATGACAGTATCTTTGCCGTTAAGATCCAGAGGATGACGCTGGCTACCATTTGTGATTTCTTGTCAGATTCAGGTAGTCACAAAAGGCATTTATTTAACAAATCTGTATTTTCCGTACCGGTCTTCGAAGGTGAACTAGATCCATTAATTAGAGTGCATTTTGGGGATCTCCAAAAGCAAAAAAAAAAAAAAAACAGATCCTCTTTACGCAAACAATTGTTTAACATTGATAGCGCAGTGTTCTCCATAGGGTTGTGGTTGGATGGTCTGCCCCAAATGAAAATTTCCATCTTCCTAAACAAGCAGTAACCTCCCAAAGATTCCTCCTGTGCAAAAGCTCCACTTAGCCAAGAAAAGTTGACAATGGGACTCTGCCATTCTACAATTGGACAAGAAATTGTCTCTTAGTGGCACCAGTTTGCATCTCAATTATCAAAATCTCCTTCAGGTGAGGTTAATCCCCCTTCCCCAAATCCTTCCCCAGCAATCACTTTGCGCTTTGTGATGGTATCCATGGCTCACCCGTGGCCACTCCACTCTCTTGAAAATCTATTGAAGAACACTGCCACAGTGCCCCTGTATGTTATACTACACAGTCTGCACCATACAGCAGGAGTGCCCAACCAGTTGCTTGTTCTACAGTGATCCCAAGTTGACCGTGAGGGGTGTAGGAAAATATGGAAAAAGTGTTTTACTTGTAACTGTATCACAGTTTACGCTTTGTTGTGTTTTAATTAGTTGAGAACCTACAGTAGCTATTAAACATGACGGACCGTCATAATGCACATATACGTTATCAATCTGCAAATAAGAATGCCCTCAATAGTTTAGTCTAGTTCTACAAAAAAAACAGAATACTTGGAAGTAAACATTTCTTTCTTTTCTCAACTATGAATTCTCCTCTACTTATTCATCAATTTAGTCACCAGGAAAGATATTCTTGTGTCCTCTTGTCCTGAGATTATCTCTGCTTGCGTTCAGCTGGTCGACGAAAGTAAGAATAAGGAGGTCTTACGATACAGTGTTCTTTTGCTTTTCCAGATCGCTGGTCTTGGTGAGTGTTGTACCTTTAGCCAGTTACTTTATTCCATATTGCAAAGTTCAGTGCATTTAGTGCACACCACCTCTATCTCATAGTGCAACTCCTTCCTCATAACACGTTCCTCCACCTAACCTCTATTTAATACCATTTACCTTCCCTCATACAGTATGCATCAGTTGGATCTCTGACAAATATGTGGAACAGAGAGGAATTATGAGTCTATCATATATATCGTATGATTGAATGTATTAAGCAGTTAACAGCAGTCTAAGGAGAAGAGCTTTGAAGACCTTTCAGTTCCTTTGCTTTGTACTGAAAGTTTCAGATGTTTAATCAAGCAAAATTTCATGTTTTGTTTGTTAACTTTTCCCTTTCGTAAAATGAAGTCTTCCTTTGTAGTCCCATAAAAGAACTGAGTTATAAATGAAAGTAGGAAGTATAGGTGAACCACATATCACAATAGGAGAATGAAAATCCACCATAACACCCTTTTTGGGGGGATGAAAACACGATCAGGAAGCTTTATAATATGTATTATCTAGCATATGTTCATCTGGCTGAGTCCCTTCGGCTTCAATGGTAATCAAAAGCATCTCTTCAAATATTTTTAATGTTGTGTTTGTGCATGATATTTCATCAACCAAAAAACTCTCCTTTTCAAAAATACACAGTCGGGCCAAGCACCTCTAGGGAAGTCACTTTAAAGACCTTTTGCCTTTAAACTGCTTGAAAATTGAAGGTGTCATCACTTTATTTCTATGTCATTGAATTTTGTTGCAGTTTTGTGCTTGCTTTTCCTTTTTTTTTTTGTGGCTCTCAAAGTCTGTACAAACATTTTCGTGTCGCAGGTACAACCAATGAAGTCCGAGAGGCAGGTGCCATTCCTGTTCTCGCGAAAAGGATCATCACTTTTCATGGAGACCAGATAATGCAGCGAATCACTCTCCAGACCATCGTGGTTTTGCTTGGGTCGGAAGAAAGTGAGTCACAGTTTTGATGCTCTTGTTTGTTGACAGTTTTTATGGATGTCTCATGACCTGGCAAGCTTATTTTGCAGTTGTTTACAGTCTTACCTAAGCTGCCTATGCAGCTCGAGGCCATTGACGCTGACTTATCCGCTCACGGAAAGTCAGCCTTGTGACGAGGATAGAGAATCTTATCAATGATAAAATGAGAGTATCCTACAATGCATGAGACTTTTTGAATGAAACCAACCACTCTTAACCACTATCTTTATGGGTTTTCTTTGTATTAAGGTTGTTGGAGTTTTATGTTTTATCTCATTACTGATCACGTAAGGTAAATTGCCAAGTTTTCACTGTACAGCACTATGCTGCTAACTGAAACATTTCATCAGTTGCAGCAGAGTAATAGTCCAGTGATTTGCATTTCAAATGCAGAAAATTTGTGCTATCTTGTAATTAAATGCTTATTTTGTATGGCTGAGGCAAAATTATGATCTTTTGTACATATACTTGAGCAGTAAAAAAGAAGGGTGCACATACTTAGTATACTCACTGCAAGATTACATTCCCAAAGCATGTGACCCTCTAGTGTCACCATTTTCTTGTTGCGGGGTAATACTCCCAGCTTAAGTATAGGATTTTCTTGCTCAGCACATTGAGCCTAGCAACAGTGACAACCAGCTAGTACAACAGCAGTATATCAGATAACGCAGAGCAGTGTGTACTGTAGGGCTTACAATCCAAGATATCTAAAAATATGAAGAAATATGCTCTTCAAATAAGGAAAAAAAATCGGCACTTACAGATTGCTTCCGGCCTCCTGCCGCCCTCGTGCCAGTCCTGAAACAAATTATCGAGGGCATGAGGCCAAGGCTGAGACCGAGTCATTGCCCTCCGAGGCCGAGGAGTGAAAAATCGCCCTCGAGGCTGGTCTCAAGTCCTCCAACACTACAAAACAGCTGATCACTACAGCTGCAATAAAGCTTTCAGTTTGAACGTTATTTGTAAATACAGTTCTTTGTTTCACTAACTACTTCAATACCGATACCGATAAAGGAGCAACGACTTGAGTAGTATGTGTTATGATATTACAGTGAGATCTGTTCTGTTACATATTATGTAGGCACTTATAATAAAACCGGTAATTTTCAAGTATGATTACTGTTTGTTACTGTTTACTAATGCCAATTCTGTTGCTTTTCAAAGTTGTTACTGCCATTTTCATCCATTGAATTTAGGTATTTCGACCATGAACAACCTCACATTCACATTTAAAAATGAAGAAGAATTTCAGGTCAATCACAATCTTATTCTTCCGGTTTTTCTGTACTCACCGATTCACTTTACTGTAAGGAGATGTTATCACAAGTAGATTGTGAAAGACATCTTTGATGTTCATCATTTGTCACTAGACTGTTCTTTTCAATAGTTTGTGAGCTTATTCAGTTCAATTCAAATTAATTTTGCAAATGATATCGATACAAAGAGAATATTAGTATAAATAAGAAGAGCAGGAAATCATTTGAGGAACACTATAGAAACTGATCTTATGCTGTTTATATCAGGCTAGTGATCTTAGAAGAAAGAGAAAAACTAAACAAGAAGAAAGAAGAAATGCAACAGGAACACATACCAGAGTATAGAGCCAAGGTTTCACTGCACAATATAAAATTACTTGTTAATGATATAATTGTTTGATCCTGTTGTGGAACACTTTTGATGAATTTAGATATGTCTCAGTGTTAGAGGGTATATCACAGCATAGCCTAAAGCAATAATTATTCAACAATGAAGTTATTTTGAGTCTGTATCATTACTTATCTTTATTTTAAGAGCTGATTGGTTACTGTGGAGCGTATCCAGAGCAAAAGCAATGTAAATTGAACCAGCCCTGGTAAAAGTAGATGACATATCTTTACACATTGCTTATTGGTTGTGTAATAAGGATAGTAGTAGGATCTGTCTGTATACTCTACATGGACAAAGCTAGCCATTATTATGGAGTCATTGTAATTCATCACCATTCATCTCTCGAGGAGTGATTTGCAGTGGTCAAACTGTTACAAAAGACATATTAACTGTTTATCTCCCTGGCCTAAAGCTACATGTATTTGATAGGCAAAGGTAGATCAAGTATGAAGTTAGGTACTACATGTTCCCAGTAGTTCTGCAATGGTTGTTGGTTCTCAGGAAATTTTCTTTTCAGAGAAATGATGGTTTTGTACCTCATTTTGTTCTCTCGCTTCTTTCCTCTCCAGACTCCAAACCATATACTTCCCAGATAGCCATTCCTACTGTTCTCATGCCAACAGTCAGTTCTTGTATATCGGATGATGTCGAACTCAGCTTCTGGTCCCTTGCCCTCATCCAAGATTTTGTGAATAATGGTAAAGTTTACATAGTTGATGATTTAGAAGATGTCTTTTCTCATAGAAAATGAGTCAAGATATGTGAGATAGCCAAAACCAGACATGGTTTCTTGAAGGTGTTAATATCTTACTTTTTATTTTTATTTGGCATAGGATGATGGTAGCCACCATAAATCTCTTTGGTCTGTGTTACCATGACAACTGAACCAAATTAACAGTGTGAAGTCATACTCTTAGTTTATAGCTGTTTTCATTTTTTTGCAGGACCCACATGTTTCCATTGTTCTTGTGTTTACTGTTCAATCATGTGACTCTTTTTTTTTTACAGTGATCTGCTTGTTGGAATTCTTTTCCATTTTAAAGTTTGCTTCCACGTTCCTGATTTTTTGAGTAGCAACTAGTCTATTCATTTATTTTTACATTGTTTTGGTGAAGTGTCTCTGAAAATACTTCGGTTTGAAAAATGCCTCTTGTAAGTTCGGTGAATAATGACTAATTGATTAATTCTCAAGAGGGTACCTTTGCAGCTCTCTATCAATAGAAACTCACAAAGAGCACCAAGGTTGGTTCACAACTGGTGACTGCATCCTGTTGCATCTCTGCTTGATATGTGTTACCTTGGTCTTAATTTTCATCTGGATAGTGTATTTACTCTAGTAAACACCCCTCTCTAAGTAAATGTCTTCTTCCCCTCCCCTTGATAATTCGGTCACATCAAACGTAGTGAAATTGTGAATTCCTGAGTAAACACAGTAAAATCAAAATGTGATTATCCTACCTCTCTCATTCCAACAAAATGTCAAGTCCAATATGCTGAAAAGAATGTTTTCTGCTAAATTTATGTTGATGTCAATCATTGTTTAATACAGCATCCGTATAAGCTTCTGTGATTCTGATATTACGATAAGATTCCTGGCGGGTACGTTTGACTCTAATAAACATTTTAGAACACCAGGGAATTTATTAGCATAAGTAGAGCTAAGAACTAAGTCTGTTTCCATCTTTGAGGCTGTAACTTTTCTCACAAATGAATTTCAACTTGTTTCTGCCAATTGCTCCAGAATTTTGTGATCACTATAATGTGAAAGGTAAGCAAGTTCCAATAATCAATTGTTCAAAAAGTTTGGATGTAATTATTTATTGTAATCTGAAAGAGCATGCCATTCAGCTACTTCAGCCTACCTTCAGATTGATGGTTGTCGTGTTTTACATTGTCTTACATGTGAATAGTTTAATGTGTCTGTACTTAAATAGTACATTATTGCAACGTTTTCAGATCTCTGCACCGACGAGCTGACGCAGATGTCCTATCTGGTGAAAAATTTCCACATCATCCTTAAAACAAAAGAAGGAGCTTTCAAGAGCTTTGTGCTCAAGATGCTTGGAGGTCTTTGTGAAAGAAGGGGTATGAAGACAAAACAAAATGCTTTGATGGTCACAATTACATTTCGAAATTAGCCAAAATGACAATTTCACAATCTCCCCTATGTGTAGTTTTGTTTTAAATTTTGCTTTATTTCCATCAAAGTCTTTTGATCACAATCAGATGACATGTTTGACCATTTAGATGTGTTGGGAGGCTTTTCCATTTTTGAATTTTTTTGTTGAAGCTTAAAGTCAATGGCAGAAGGAAGGAACAGGATTTGCCTGTGTGAATTCAAAATGTTAAATGAGGTAGCAACCTCTTATGTTTGGTCCTCAGTGTCTCATATCAAAGAATTTTTTTTTTATTTCATTACTTCTTCTCTTTTTATTACTTCCCAGAAAGTTTCGCCAAAGAGCTCACAGAAAATAAGGCATTACTGGAAACGGTAACGAATGCCCTTCGGAATCCGAATGACCTGGTAGTGAATTATTGTATCAAATTCTTGAAGATTTTGATGCAGGGAGGTAAATATTGATAAAGTCTGTTTCATTGTGGAGTAGATCCATAAGTCATGTCTGTGAACTAATTCTGATAGCAGAAATAATTTTGTCTCTGGGAGAGCATTTTGTTTCAATCAGGATGAGTACTCAGTTTCGGGGGTGGGAAAGTGGGGGGGTATGAGTGTGATGAAGTTGGAGCACATTGAACTTTGCTGCTTCGTGTCAAGTTTATAGGTGTGGAATAATAGAGGGAAGTGTTATGAGGTGTGCCATTGTATGAAGATAAACGAGGGATTCAAGTAAGTAAGTTTATACTATTTAATATCAATGAGATAGCGACTTGAAGATGACTCATCCTTTCAGCCCTGTCACTATAATCATGCATTTTCAATGGTTTGCTTTGATCTCAATACGTTGTCAGAATCTCAAAGTATAAGCAGTTTTAGAGGTTGTAGAAAAACGTCGAGGGCCATTGTTTCTTGTAAAATTATAAAGGGTAGTTGAAATATTGCCCTACATGTCCTCAGGGATTGGGGTTCCAAAATGTGGTCACGCCGTTGTTAGGTCAAAGTGGATATACTCTGCATTTGATGTGGCTGTAATCAAACCCATTCAAATTCTGCAAAATTGAAAATTTTTGGAATCAGAGTGATGGTGTTGAAATTCAGTTACATCGCACACATAATGGGAGGACTAATTTATTACATTTGAAAAATCCTTCCTTCGCAAGCATGCTGGCAACTCACCTAGCTGTAAGTGGTGATGGTAATGATGATTACATGCCTTTAAAGACACTGATATCCCTCCCCACCCACCCACCCCCCAAATCACTGCTTTGTGTTCCCCCTTCACATAAGTGTACCTGTAGAGTATTCAGATTGTTTTAATGTTTTGATGTGAAAAATCGTTGAATCTCCCTTCCTTGTTTGCTGTCAATGCTCTGCTCTACTATACCCTCCCCTTACCACTTTCCCGTAACTCACCACCATGTATCAACATGGTCATACAACATGTTGCCAATAATCTAAAACAGAAGCACTTTGGATTGCAAACAAATTTCATATGATTCCTTTTTTCTTTCACTGAAAAATCTTGTATTTACTCAAATTAGAACGATGGGGACATGACTCTACTAAAAATGCATGTAATCATAATTTGTTCAGAATGTTCTTCATGTTTAATCATGGGCTACCTCTCACTGACAGGTCAGTCAGCCATCAAGAATTTGTTAGATGTCCCTGACCACTCCATCTTGAAAGGTCTCTTGCACATTGCTAAGGAAGGACAAACAGAAAACAAATTGCTCATGACTGAATTATTGACAGAGTTGGTCATCAGTGGTAAGTATATTGAATGTTCAGAAAAATCAGAGAATTTCTCCCCTCCCCCATCCCCTTTCCATCCCCGCCTCACCAGTTTCTGCCCCTTACAGATGCCAATACCTGTCTCTACGTATGTTGAACTTTCAATGGTCAATCACTTTTGTGCATCATGTCCAGGAATTTGTTTCGCAAATGTCAGTTAGTATCATATTCCTTGTTGCAGTCATATCGCTAACTCCTGCTGTTTCTTTTTTTGGGGGGTTGTTTTTTGTGGCAATAATTTGCAGTGTTTATTCACTCCCTTTTTCTTATTCCATGGTGTGTGGAAATAGGTAAACCTGAGTTTGTTTTTTCCCTTTTTTTGTTGAATATACATGTCATTATCATGTGACATATTCATGTTAATTTTTCAGTGAATGTAAACTTTTCACTTAACTGTAATGTGCGCCTTCAGAATCAGCTGATATCAGCTGATATAGCTATAGCTGAATTTAAGTCACAGACAACTTAGACAAGTTCTTCAAGTTGCTACAGCTATTCCAGTGACTTTTATAATGAGATCATTTCCATCTTCATCTCCACAGAGAAATTTGTGGCACGAATCGTCAAGAACGGTGGCTTAGATATTGTCAAAGCTTTGGCCAAGTGGAATAATGACGACACTCTGTGCTTTTTCAGCTCAGCGATGTTAATTGATACTGGCAATGATCTCAGGTAAAAGCTTTGAACATGGTTATCAGATGGATGTATTCCACGTAAAATACGCAGTTAACTTTTCTGCCTATTTTTGCATTTTTCATTGTTTCATCGCAGCATGTTTTTCTAATGTGCTGTTGTTTGTGCAAAGTGTTAGTCACTTACGTTAATGTTATGTAAATAGTGTGTTGTATTCAGTGACTAAGTGTGTTAGCCTAAGTGATTCAACATGGTAACATCAGTGACTCAATACATTAGGTTCAGTGACAATTGTAAGTTATGTGGCTTTATTAACTTTCTGTCTTGTTTTCGTGATTTAATGGATGAGGGAAAGGGACTTAAGTATCAACTTCAGTGAGTTGATGTGTATGGTTACATAACTTTTGCAACTTCCATAGGTGCAGTGCATAATGTGGTGACCTGAATGTGCCACCGTCACAAGTTTAACATGCCTTAAATGTGAGGAATAATTATTCACGTGCCTTGTATACTACGTTATCCCTGCATACTTAGCATCTCCCACTAATTCACATAATTATTATTACCAGTATCTTAGTCCGTTAGACACAGATGAAAGTATTTTAAACTAGTTAACATGGTTTTTAGTTTATTACTTGAGGTAATATTACTCTATGTTGTAGCCATAGTGTCAAATACATTTCTACATTTTCTCTTTTCCTCAGATGAGGTCAAAGGTCTGCTAGCTAAGAAGTATATCTTACCAATTGTACTTGACTGGATAAAAACAGCCAAGAATGAGAAAGTTGCAGTCTTTGCAACCAAAACTCTGGTCATGTTGCATTTGATAGGTAAACGAGTATTCTCCTTAGCATGCCTTCCCCACCCCCCGCTCCCATGCCCTCTCCTTAATTTTCTATGCTTTTCATGTTGTGATGTTTTGTTGTTCATTTTGTTGCTCCCCTGTAAATAATGTTGATCAATTTTTCTCTTTGTGAAACACACTTCCTTTCACTGCTTCCTCATCTTCTCTATGTCCTTGTCTTCTCCATCATCTTCCTACTATTACCCCTATATCCCCAACTTTTATTCCTACCTTTTTTTTTTAATAGTAATCAAGATAAAGTTAGTCAGGTTACCTGCCATCACTGCTGTGCCAAGACCCATGTTCTACGTCACCTATATCTCATACTTTGCTTTGCAGCCAACTGTGGAAAGAGACTCAAAAGTTTGGTCTTTCGGCTGTGAGTTTACAGAAAAGAGTCGCTTGAACAGAAGATTTTAATAGTCACTGTATTAAAATGATGTTTAATGTGGACTCAATATTTCTTTTGGTAGATAGTTTGAAAAGGTGTCTCTTGTGTTCTAGGCTTTTTCCCTCTCATTGCTGCTTAATTGTTGCTGTTCATTGTATAACTTTCATGTTGTTTATTTTCATGCTTTTAATGTCACAAGGTGTCGATGTCAAACCAACGGTCACTTTTTTCAATTAACAGTCTAACCAAAAATTTAATCTTTATTTTCCCCATCATCGTGTCTGTGATTTCAGATGACTTGCTGGAGATCTCGATCCACACAGATGGCAAAACGACCAAGATCGATGTTGACGATGTCCACTTCGAGGATGCACAACACAGTGTTGTAAGTAATGAACTTCTCTTCCCCTCCCTTCATTCTCCCTCATATCCCCTCCCCCACCCTTGTCGAATTTCGTCCCATGGTAACGAGGCATGGTAGACATTTTATTTCACATAGTAAATCCCTCTCTAACATCTCTTGGTAGTCTACACACAGAATCTGAAGGAAGAGTCTTCTTTGGACGACTGGGGCCAACCAAGGGCTTCCACTCTCTTATGTGATATCTCTTTCTAACAAATTATTCACTTGCTTCCTTATTTCTTCATTCTTGGGAGGGGATGTTCTATAGGCAGGTTGCTTGTTGGTTGTAGCACCATCCCGGTCCTTATTTTATGTTAGATAATGTCAGTCCTGCCTGGGTCATCACTTAATATGTCGGCATGCTTACAGAATAATTCTTTTTGTTCAGGTGTAAGGTTTGATCCATCTAACTCTATCAGAAGAGATGTAGGTAAAGTAGCTTGATTATGAAAAGTAACCAATTTTTCTGAGCCTAAGATTTCATAATCACTATCATACCCAGATATTGATTTAAAGTAGACTAGGCTTGCTCCTTTCCCAATTGAAACTTCATAATTGTTTGGGTTAATAGTACAAATATAAATTAAAGGAGAAGGCAAGTCAGGACTTTTGACAATGTAAAAAAAAAAAGAGACTAACATATGGTGAATACCAGTACCAAATTTCAGTTAAATACATTGCTTACTTTCCAAGATATTGCAATTTGAATGTTCATAACACAATTAAAAGGAAGCTGCCATTTTGACATGGTGATGACATCACCAGACCACATGTGATTGAAAAGCTTTTGTTTTTCTTTATATTTTATTGTCAATAAATTTTAACAGTCATGCATAGATTCAAATCATAGTATTAATGATTTGATTACTGCATAATACACCTCAGTAATTGAACACAAAATGTGTATTAGTGTGTTTCGGATTGATAGAAATAATAAGTAAAGAATATAAAGAAATACATTAAAATTTTTGCTACCAGTGGTTATGTGACATCATTATTTGACTTACTCAAGTTGTTTTACTTTCAACTTGGAAGCAAAATGGAAGCACCCTTCTCTGAATTTCAAAAGTGTGTAACTTGGATAGGAAATGATATCTCTGAATGAAACTTTGAGAAGATGTTTGTCAAATACTTCTGCATCATTTTGATCAATATATTCCCAGGGTTTCCTTCTCCTTTAATCCGTTTTTAACCCTTGAAAGTGTTGTGGCTACAACGACACCTATTTCCTGATTACCCAAAGGCTTAAAAACTCCAAATTTTGGAGTTTGAACCTTAGTCAAGACAAATCTTTCAGATTTTGCTGGAATGGTATGTGAAACATGTGCAATCATGCCAGAATGTATAGATACACTGGAATTTGGCATCACAAATTGATATCTTTTGCCATACATAATAAAATAGCCACTCTGCAAATCGAGGACTACAGAATGTTTTACCATGCAATCATCCGATAGTTGGATCTTTTTCAAATTTCTTACAATGTGAACCTCATGAGAAATCTGTTGAGCCTCAAATATTAAACTACAGTCGATACTTTTACGTCATCAGTCGCTTCATCGGTGGCAGACGATGTCACTCCATTGGGGGTTTGAATTGAGTGTCTTGACAGTAAACTTACATTTTGCCATAGCTCTTCACTGATGAAAGAACGACCAATATCAACAAAGGCGTCTACTACTCTGTCCTCAATAAGGAAACATACTTTTTGTATCACTTCCACTCAGTACCCTTCGTATCTCGTTTCTGTATTTAGGAGGATTTTACTCTATGTGCCTATACAGGCCTAAAATATTGCCAGTCAGAGAATGACCCTCTTCACTAACTGGTTCTAGTTTATCTGATTTGAAGCATCCTTAAAGAACCCATTTACTGATATCATATGCAGGGCTACTGTGCCCTCTAGGATTCCCACAAAAATTACGGATGGGACTATGCCCACATGTTGGACTAAAACCGTTTTGAGGTGTGTGACTACAAGAAGGTGTTCTACTATCATAATATAAACCTGAAGCCCCACCAGAGTAGAAATAAGTATCGTGGCATTTGTCTCTATTTTAATCTGATGAAGCCGAATTCAGTCTTGGACTTTGGCAACCTATAGGGGAAGGAAAGAGATGTGAATATCCGTCTGTCTCAAAGTATCTGTGACATTAACCATCCCTATCTGTTGTCTTGACTGTTGCTAGTGTAATACCACAAATTGACACAAAGAGTGACTAGTTACCAGGTTGTTTTGGATACATATTTATTCACAAACGTTAATTTGGAATAAGGGAAGTAAATCCTAATTCCTGAAAGAAAATAATATAAAGTAAACAGTCATAGTCGGGCAAACAAATTAAGTAACTTTCATCAATGACAAAATCATATGTTTGTATATTACTTTAAACATGGGCTGATATCATTTTGAATTTAGATGTATGACTACAGTAATATAGTACTATAGGATCTTTACATTCAGAACAAAGACAAAAATAATTGTTGCAGTGCACATTTGGCTCAAACTTAAAGGAACAAGTAAAGAAAAAAAAGCTACTTTCTCTTCCACCTTGTATGGGGGAAAACCGATATCTCTACTACTTAATCCACTTGGGAATTTAAACAGAGGGGGAAAACATATTATAACTACCAACCTATAACAATCCTATCTGTGATTTATTACCATTGGAATGTTAATAGTCCTATCCAGCTAAAAGAAACTTATGTCAATACAAGCCACTGAACTCTCAACTTTTTAAGGTAACTGTCCGTAGAGAGTAACAATAATACATATCATATGTACACAGAGATAGCATTCAAGAAGCTGAAAAGGAAACACTACTTTACTAGAGGGTATCTTCAGTGGAGTGAATAACTTCTTGGAAATTACTCAGAATGAATCATTAGCAAGTGTCCAAGCACATGGTCTACTGAATCCTTTGTCCTGCTCTACTCCTATGTATGTGCCTATCATGACAAAGAGTAAGCTACTGAAAATCAACATCTTAGAACTAAAGAAAGCAAAAATAAGAGTAATTTTACCAGATGAAGTAAATTTGGAAGGAATATTCCGCTCCTTTACAAATAGCATTTGTAAGGTAAATGCTGTGAGAACTTTAGAGAGTTGGTATAACTTCTCTAAGGGAACATTATGATGCACTCATCTAAGACTCGACCAAATATATATAATCAAATGTATTACCCAGGCTAAAAGTACATTAATGAGTGACACACAAGATCATATCATTAATTAATATTTAACATTAACAGTAACATTAAACTTAATAAATTTGATATAAAGCAATCCTCTGACTGAAACCAAGTCATTCATTCCTATTGAATACATGGACATATCAAGTATAATGAAGGTAGCATTCAGTGGGGGAATAACACAAATTTATTCAAGAAACTTACCCCAGCCCTGCTTCTCGTTATATTGGAGAAGAGGAGTAAACTTGTTATCCGTCCTCCAAGAACATTCCTAACGAACACTTTTCAAGAGAAACACTTTTCAAGAGAAAACTTCATCACAGATTGGAAAACACATGTGCCTACAATTGGAGAGTTGATGCAAAGTGGCACTCACTCAGATGGTGGTATTAGTCATTACTAACTATGACTAATGGGGGATATAGAGGGCTAAAGAGGGTATTACTTCAAAGGGGTACTCAATTAGCCAACGTTTCCCTAGAATAACCATCATGGAAAGGGTTAAACTCTTCTTAAGTGTCTCCAGGTTTCTTGCAACAATTGTTTTGTAATAGGAACCTGAAATTGTCAACCTTTTCCACTAAGTATTCTACACTTTCCCTTTTCAGTTAGGTCATTTGTGGTGCCAACTTCAGACAATTTTTCATTTCCTTTGGAAATAGTTTGTTTACTTGACGTAGGACTATTACAAGGCAATTGCATTCAACTGACTTACTGTGCATTTTCTACTCTAGATGCAATATCAGCAGCATTTGATAGATCAGTAGCACCCCATTTGTGTATTTTAACCTGCACATACTGGTCTACTCATGCAACAAACCTCCTAAAAGCTTCACTTTCTTTAGCTTACTTGTCATAACCAGGGAAAGTCTTGTTAACCAACCTGACAATTTCAACTCTGTGTACCTTTAAAGACTCCCCCCCCCCCCGAGTCTAGATCCGGCATTAATGTATGTTTGAAAGGTGAAATAGATTCCTATTTCGTAAACACTTGTTTCATTAATGTCTTAGCTTTATCGTAATCTAATTTCACAGAGGGGCCTTAACTATCCCAATAATTTAATGAAATTCTGCACATCAGTAACACTGATGGAATGCATGGTATTTCATGCATTCCATCAGTGTTATTGATGTGCAGAAAGTATTGACATTAGCAATAGCAACTGCGATTCGTAATCACAAAACATAGCAAACCATTTCTCTTGGAGAAGATATTTTCTGTTATGTTTGTAGTTTGTACCCTTCACCTAAAGTCATTGGAAGTATATGTAAATTAAATATCAGAATTGCACAAGTTAATACAATAAATGATAAAGTAGAAATGCTATCACTCCCTATGCTTTTGCTTGTGTTTCCCTACCATATGGATATTCAGGTCAAGGTTTTCCACTGGAATAGCCTTCTCTCTGAGGAAATAACAAACGTTCCTATTCAGAAGAAGAGTTTGTCAAAAACAGAGGATCAAGTCGACTTCCAAGTTCCCAGCATACAAAGTTTGACGCCTGAAAATGCAGGAGAAATTGTCTTTGTATCCCTATCTGGAAAGGAAGGATCTAAATATGTTCAAGGTATTTGTGCTCAAATGATTTATATGTTGTAGGTGATATTCTTGCCAGTTTTGTAATTTAAAGAGAGAAAGAATTGGTGCAATCGCTAGTGCATGTACATCTAGGGGTTGTCTGAGGTGACCAGAATAACCAACAGGTTGCCAAAGACTGTCCAGTCATGCATATCTGGTAGTCTGGTGGACAAAGCAGAATCTTTAAAATAGCTCAAAAAGATTGAACAGTCACATGAATGAGACATTGGTGGGAAGTTTATCGGGGAAAGCTTTGCTTTCCATCTTCTGTTTGCAATTTTGCCTTTCATCTACAGGACAACCAAAACTCAGCATAGCAGTGTGATATTGAAAAGTTATTTTCTGATAGACAACAATGAAAATCACTTAAGTTTTGGCACTGCACAATTGCCCTCTGTCTATAAGTGACTTGTATTATGTTCTTATATGGAAAAAGTTGGGAGTACTTTCCAGAGCTGAGAATCTTACAACATAAATCATGGTTGTTTCTAATGTTCTCTCAGCTTCATCGATAATGGAACAAGGTGCTTGTTAATTTGTGTTAAATTTGTCAGCATGAAGGCCTTGTCAGTGTAATGCTTTTTTTTAAAGAGGGACAAAATTAGTGACTAATTTGTATTTTGAAAAGAAACTTCATTACAGGGTACACTGGAAACTGTTCAGACTTCAGACTATCAGAGTGACAAAACAAGTACTTTGAAAAGTAAAACATGCATAGTTTAGTTTTCATCACAAAGTTGATATCAGTTTTTGTTTTCTTACTTTGTTTTCTCTTCTCTTGAAGGTTTACTAAAATACATTCAGATGAGCAAAGATGAAGAGGAGCACTGTTTAAACCTCAAGGAGGAGGATGTTGCTGTACTAATAGCTAAAGTAGATGAAGATGGACAAATACTCTTGGTGAAGATGAGCATGGCATCATCCGAAACCAAAGCCACGTTCAGCATTCCATACAGTAAGTGGTACAAAGCTAAAGAGAAGAAGAAGCCAAAAACAGAAGATGCATTTTCCAAGTCACTGGTCTGTCTACATACATATGTCTTCCTTAGAATGTGAAACAAGAAATTTTGCTTTGAAGAAGACATTTTCAACTCTTAGGGGGAATCACATTTCAACATTTGTTTTTTTTTTTTTCTTTACCTTTTGTGTAAACTGTGGCAATACTAAGTCCAATGTTTGCTAGCCCCAAACTGTAGAGTATAATTGAAGGGCAGTTGTGCTGTGCCCCTGTAAGGTTTTGCCCTCCCCAAAAAACTGGGGGGTGGTGAAATTGTTAAAACTGTTACATGTATAAGTGGATGTGCCCCCCCCCCTTCTATTTTGGCTCCCCTTGAAATCTCTCCTGTCTATGGGCAATGTATAGTATAAAAGGCAGCATGCTTTGCATTTAGAGAGCTTGGTATGCTTAAATGATCTTGTTTGTTCAACTAGAGAATACTTTGCTCTGTGGTCTTCTGTGACCGGTTTGCCATACTTCGACTTTACTTTGCGACATACTTTAAATCATTCCTGTGATTTGTTGAATTCAAAGGAAGTTCTGTGAAAACAGACTGAAATTAAGGATCTTTCCTTGAAGCCATGCTTCTTTCTGCTTCACTTCAGTTTTACTTTTTATCACTTTTACCAAATAAATGTAGATGTTTGTCCTTCCAAACAATGAGGGGGGGGGGGGAAATGAGAAGCACTGACAAATCTTGTGGAGAAATGCCTGAATCATCCTCACTTTTTTGAATATTCAAAGAGGACTTTCTAACCCTTAACCATCTTTTTCAATTAAATGTCTCTGCTGGTGCTCAATTTTGTGGATGTCTTTCCTCTTGCTCATTTCTTGTCGCTTTACAGAAAAAGCTTTTCAGGAAAGAGCAGAGTCTAGAGTTTTGAGTCCAATCATGGAGAAGCTGAGACGGGAACACTCTGATGTGGGTTGTCCTCTCCGGAAGAATGAACTGGACATTTTGAATGTCCTTCTCTGCTTAGAGAGTTATCTCAATATTTTCATCTCTGCACCATCAGTACTTTCTAACCTACTAGCAAACTTACAGTAAGTCTGTTTTGACATCACTTATACTCTCCGTTTATCATAACATTCATAGGAAAGCATTGTTTGGTTTCAAAGATGAGGTTGCCAATGTTGTCTCCATATTTTCCACCCTGTGTTTTTCACTGTCTGAGCTGTTAGGATAGAAATAAACGTAAATAAATGCTAAGCTCTGAGTCCAAGCACAAAAAACCCTTTATTTCAAGGCAAGATCCCTGGTGTGAGTATCAGTATGGTAAAAAAAAAATTGAGTATGTGCACCAGAATTTCATAATCCTGCAAATCTGAGTATATTCCCATGAGCACAAGTGCTCAAAAATGTGCTCAGGTGCAAGTTTGTATATGTACTCAAGTGATGCAAGTCGGATGGACACAGTTTGCAAAGATCTGACAATTTCCTGACATTCAAATGATTTAAATCAGGAGGTTGTACTAGAGAAGGATAATTTGAAATCAATTCACTTTGATCATTGGATATCATTTCATTTCTCAAATACACAGTACAGTTCCTCTTCCTAAGAATTTTTTGATGTTCAAATTTGATGTAAATTTGCTCATATTTTAACTTTTTATTTTCTTTATACAATTTGCTTTCATCTGTTAAAGGGCCTCATGGAAGATAAGCATACACTGCCAATGAGATTTTACCCTTGATCACTGAAAGGAATGAATGAATCCATGAATGAATCTATGAAGGAATCAATCAATCAATCAATGAATCAATCAATGAATCAATCAGTCAATCAATTAATAAATCAATCATTGAATCAATCAATCAATGCACACTTTGCATGGTACGAATTACGCATTTTCAAGAGTGAATCTTACTTGATATTTAATTACTTTCAGTTTTTCTTTAAAAAAAAAGGGTACTCTTAGTGTCGTAATATAGCGAGACAATCTAGCCCTCATCTGACAATTCTGAAAATAATGAACCGGTCGTGTGTGTCAAAGATACTTATGGCATTGATGTTCACAAAACAAAATGTTAAGTTTCTGATCATGTTTCCTTCCAGGCATTTCAACATCGTTCCATCTGAAAATATAGTGACGGTATTTCAGTCCATTATCGATGTTTTGGTAACTGTCTCTAGTTTTGGTGAGTATCAGTTCCCCCGAAGCTTACCAAATGTTCATTAATTGCGGCGGTACCATAGACAGCCATGCCATGTAGCCACATGTGCGTTACATTAACTTGTTGACCTTTGACCCAGATGGGAAACAATTTTGAAGGTATTTGGGAACCAAGTCTGAACCAGATATGTTAAAAGTTGGATGAGTTGATAGCTTAAGTCAGCTTCCTCAATTAAATTTGCTAAAGCACCAATGGCTAATGTTTTCCATATAATGTGCCACTGATAGTCGTCCTGTTTGAGGGGTGTGAGAGGAGGGGGTTCCCCCTCCTCTTTTGAAAATTGTTGTGTTTTAGAAGGGGCTCAGATGCAAAATGGTGCAAAGTTTGTTAAATTAGTCTGTGAGAAGTAACAGATTCACCTATTTTTGTGACAAAAAATTTTTTGTCAGCATGGTTAAAAAATGTTCAACTCTTCAGTATTCCTCCATGCTTTTTGCACTCCACTCTTAACCACGTTGCACAACACAAGTGGCACGCATGTCCCAAGTGGCACCATTTGAGGACGCCTGGGTGAAGTGAAGCACACAGACCTGCACGTAGTTCAGGTTCTGTGAGATAACCTCTCATGTTAAACCTGAAACAGATACGTCAACATCAAAAGAGATGCATTCTCCCTGAAATGAGAATAGTAGGAGAACAAGATAGGTTTGTAACAAAATCTACTCTCTCTCTCTCTTAAGTTTGTCCTCTGTGGAGGCCAGGTTACATATGCACGATTCAACATGCGATTCACAACTTTCAACTAAAATCACACCACTTGAATTGCCATTATCATCAATTGATGCCAAATATCAGATTTTATGGTTAACTCAGATTGCACTAGTTGAATCATGTGTTGAATTGCACTAGTGTGACTGGAGACTTCTGCAAGTGGCAGTATTCATTCTTGGCCACTTAAGAATAGTCCATAAGATAAGATGTGATTCTCAAATGTAAAGAGGTGACTTTCCTGACAATTCATCAACTTTTCTTCACTTTTCAGAGCCTGGTCGTCAGCGTCTCATCTCTGAGGGAGCTCCGACAATATTGGTCAATTTAATGAACAGCCAGCTGGAGTGTCTCTCGATGAATATCTCGGTGATCCCCAAGAACGACGTGTTTGACATGGATTTAGTCGGCGAAGCCATTGCGGTGTCTCCTCGTGTTGCCGCGGTAATAAAGTACGTCTGCCTCCAACGCTGTATCAACAGCGATATCATTTACATTTGAGTGTCTGTCACAGTTGTAGTCGTTATTGACTCATGCATTTCATAGTTTGTATCACAAACTTTTATCATCTCTCTCAGTGATGGTATTTCTGGCCTGCAGGTACCAGCAATAGCACAAAATGTTTATAAATCTTCGTTTTGATGATAATGTGGAAAATTGATTGTCAGGCATATTCTGTATCCTTGCTTTTCATTTTATTAGCTGTACTTTAATTTCTGCAGTTCTTGTCCTTTACCCATTTCGTACATTTTTTATTCCTTACCAAATTCACGCAAAATAAGTGCTTTGCATGAAAATAGAACTAAGTAAATAGACAATCCTAGCTTTTTCTTCATGACTTTCAAAGGTCAGCTAAGAAGTATCAAAGTCTGGCAATTTTCTAAACATGAACTTCAAACACCTATTATGTAAGTAGCCACTTGGTTAGTAGTTGATGTTTAGTGTTTTTCATTGAGGTCATAGGTCACATAAGGTCAATGAGAGACAGCAAACTGAGTAAGTATTGTGACTGAAGGAGTTAAAATTGTCTTTTGACATCCACCTTCTCTGCATTGACACACAGCTATGATTACTGCATTCACATTTTTAAAGTTTGAATATTTTTTGTTCATCTTCTTCACCAATCACTTGATTGTCGTTCGTCTCTCACTTGTAGGTCCTTGCCTCCTCGGCCACAGAGCCGAGCAGAGCCCAGACCGTTGGTGTTGGAGGATGGACCCGAAGTGACCACCGATAGCAGGATCCAAGTGTCTTCGTCTTCAACTGTCGCATCTCTTCCAGTCATCCCAGAGGATGGTTTCATCGCTCCAGAAGTCGGGGAGCTTGCAGAACCTGTCAACCTGTATAGCACCACCAGTGTTGTCAAAGAGGTCTTTCTGACAGGTGCAGAGGAACTGAAAAACGAAAATCAGAATGGAAAAGGGAATGGTGAGTCTGACCACTTGTAGTCAACTTTCCAGATAGACTGGTGTTTGGAAAACTTTTGGTGATAATTGGGTTGAAAATTCTCAGAAATGTGGCCATGCAGAATCTCTGATTTACATTTTTGATTACACACAAATCAGTTCATTCACAAAGAAAAAGTTCTTTATGTTGGATGTTAGTCGGACATCACTCGGGAAGTTGCTTAACAACACTGCCATCTTATGCAGCAAAGTTCCTGTACTGATCCCAGAATTTTACTGAATTTTACTGAAGAGATTACGTCAACTTTACCTGAATTTTACTGAAGAGATTACATCAACTTTACCTGTACTTGTAACTAGTGAAAGGAATGACTTCATTATATGCCTGCAAGTCTATTGCAGACAATCACATTGCAAACAATGTGGTGTCCTGGAAAAAGAAAATTTGTGTACCACATGTTTGGCTTGCAATTTGTGCACCCCAAATTTAAATTCAGTACCATAGCTGACTTTGTAGATTATGCCTAAGTCACAATTGCCACAGCAGCAGTGGTTTTTTTAAATATCTATGGTTAGGAGCAACTATTGGACTGTTGCATTTCCACCATTACAAACATGTAGCAGTCACATATATCGGTGTAGCTGTACGGGATATTTTGAATTTTTGGAGGCCTAAAACGCGGGACTGCAGTACAGCCTTTGAAGCTACACTGCATCATCACCTAAGGGCATCCCTGCTATGGTCATGGCTTTGAAAAATATGAAAGCAGATGCAAAGTACCCTCAAGGCACCTGTAAGGCCATATGGCAACTGTGTGGACAGGCATATATATTAATTTCACAGAGATGCTCTTGCATCTTGGACACCACACTGTTACATTCAAACGTCCTCTCTGGCATCAGTAAATTATCCCTAGTTCACAAGAATTGGGCAAATATTACACACTCACAGCTGGAATGGGAAAAATATTATTGCTGTCACAATATCAGCAAACACTGTGTTGATGTATAGCAGAAAAAAGTTTTCAATGATGTGTAGAAATACTTGAAAGCAAAGTAGCAACAGTCTTGAACCTCAATGGATGGTGGTTTTGTTCAAAGTCTTAACATTAATATGTGTATACATGCCTTCAGGAAATTGTTAAAAATGAAAGTACCACTTTTGTTATTTACTTTTGCATGTATTTTTAATATTACATTTTTTTTCCTGCTTTGATTTTTGTTACTTTCCTTTTGTTGAAAAGTGGAACATACACTTAGAGGTATGTTTACTGAAGGAAAAAAACAAGACAAAGAGAGAGCAAAGTTGGGAAATTTTTCGCATAGACTTTCCTTTTTCTTAATGTACTGTCATACATGCGAGAAAGTAACTTTTGGCATCGTGGAGAGAGAGAGTTTAAAATGCTTTTACAGTGAAGTCAGGAGTGAGATTATTCAATTGATGTTTACTTCCCAATGGCCCTTTTTTTCCACCCTCTTTTCTCATGTTAGTCAAACAAGACACTTATATAATGTAGGCAATAATATAATTTACATTTTATATGTGGTAGTAGAATAATTGTATATTTCTAGCAGTGATTATTTCAATCTTCTTGCTTTTCTTCCAAGACGATTTGGCCGGCCTCAAGGGATCTGCAATGAAGGCACTGATACAAAATGTTTCTTTCTGTCTGGCTAAAATATTGAGCGGAAAATTGAGTCATGGCGCTACTGTCGGTAAGTTTGATGATGGAATGACGTGAAAGCAGAAGAGAAAAGAAAAATGAAATATTTGTTTCTGCTTTAAAATAAATACAATTTGATACTCAGGATGACAAACACATTAAGTCAAAAAAGTGCAATTGTATTGATACTGTATGTCTCTATATAGACTGTAAGTCTCTATATATCTTAAATGGAATCGATACCTTGGAAATGGCAGTTTGTTTTTGGTTTTTTTTCCCTTCTTCCTTTCTCTTACAGAGCAATATCAAGACTTATCAGCAAATCTTTGTAAGTCAGGGGCAGTGTATACATTGTGGGCATACTTGCTGTCTTCGAAAAATGAACTGAAAGGACTTAAGGTAATTTTGAACCAACAGAAATCCTGTCCCCCACCCCCCTACTACTCCCCAGGTCATATTTTTTAGCTCTGTCAGCAGTTGTTTAGATCTTTGTTGTTCAATATTTTCTGAGTATTGGCAAGTTTGAAACCACAATGGTATCAATGTTTCCACTAAGAAAATCGCCATTGGGCCAAAAAAATGAATTATGAGAAAAATTGACTTGCTGTAACTTTCAGCATCATGTTAACTTAGCATGCTGTCTGATTGCATAATAATTGTAAGAATAAATGAACCTCTATCTTTATGGTTTTTGTTTTTGCATGGAATTGATAGGTCACCTTCGGAAAAGTGGCTCAGCAGAGACACTGAATGTATTTGTGCATTTGTTTGTATTATTGACTCTCTCTCTCTTTGTTGTTTTGTTTTGTTTAGTGAACTATATTTACATATCTCAGTCTCTGATACTTTTTGTTGGAAAATTTGTTCTACACATTTTTCTTATTTATAGGTTCCCATAGAAACAGCCATTGCAATAATGTCTCACTCTATCCCCATTGAAGCGACCACGCCCGACGCACAGATGCGATTAGACCGCTCTGATGGCACCAGAGCGTTATTTATGAGCACAGATGATTTGGAGGTAAAACATTCTCAGATTAGTTTTGGATTGAAAGTTTTGGTAGAACAAACTAAAAAGTAGGCATATCAAAGACAAATGTTTCTTTCTTCTCACCACGAAGTAAAACCTCACAGTTAAGTACACAGTGGATGTGTGGGCCTCTTAGGACACGTACAATCGACGTGGATGTTGGGCAATTACAAATTATCCTGACCCAGTTTGATCAGACTTCACAAAAGAAATCTAACCAGATTTTTTTTTCCATAATAAATTGTAGTTATATGTATTAATTAAATGTACCCTATAGTTACAACTTTCTCATTCATTAATATGTAGTAGTGAAAAAGGTGTAAGTAATATGTGAATGCATTATTGCTGGCTACCTTCCATCCTCTATTAACAGAAATATTCCCCATTGTTCCATGATGAATTGTCTCAAATATCTTCAATGATGCACAGTAGAAGTTGAAATGAACAAAGACTTAAAAGTGACTCACTCTTCTGCTGTCACTTGCACAATCCAGACGTGCTTCTTTGATCTTTCTTACTATTTCTCTTCTGAATCTCCCAAATTCTTTGCAGGTTCTAAACTACAACTGGACCTTTGAGAGTGTGCGAACTAACGTCAGTGTTTCTCAACCATCCATTCCCTCGCCTCTGAGTTATCCTAAGGGATGGTTTTACCAGGTAAAGTAAGATATATCTTAATGCCACAGCAGAACAACAAAACATTTGGCAAGATAGGGAATGTGGTTGATCTTCTTTGAGTAGGTCCAAAGGTTTCAAGATTATTATTCAACATTAACTGAACAAAAATATTAGGACATGGCATGTTATTTGGGATTCTTGTTAAAGAGTGTGTAAAGTACCAAAAAGCATTTAAACAGTTCATGCTAAATGTGAGAGATTTAAAGCTGCCAGTTTTATCCAAAGTAAGGAATAACTTGTCATTGTTAAATAATAAGGTTCGGATGGCATTGTTCAGCAATGAATTTGTAAGCATCAGATGTCATAAAGTAACAGAAGGGAGGTCAAAAGGGTATACCTACCCCCTTTTCTTTCCATGGTTGCAATTGCTGTGTTAAATCTGTACCACTGACAATTTTTCATTGGAGGAAGTGAACTGTGGTTGTTGCTCCATACAGCAGCATTGAAGAAGGCCCTTATGATAGCTACCCACACCAGTTGTCTCAAGTGTGTCAAATTAGAATCTTCCAATAAGACCATAAATTTGTAAAATCTTGGACAAAAAATTGATATTTTGAGACGATATTATTTGACATAACTTGCATCGCTGATGTTTTTATCGGTTCATACAGATGGAGTTGTATACAGACGGTCTTATCCAAGTTGGTTGGTGCAACGATTCCTGTCAATATGCTCCTCGTAAAGGTAAAACATTCTTCTGCTACTTCAGTTTTTTTTTTTGAATGTTATTTCTTTCTGTGTGAGTGGATGTGTTTTTGCCTGTGTCTATATTTGTTTGGGTCAGTCTCTATTTTTGTGTGACTTGCTAAAGTGATATTGACTACAAAAGACTGATGATGACATGTAACTTCTTACACTTTCACCTTTTGAGGACTATTTTTGACCAATTGAGACAATTTGTTGGTCTTCAAATAATGATGTGCTATTTTCAACGTACTACTGGTCAATGGTAGGGTCTTATTCTTATCAGAACTAGTCATAGTGTGTTCTAAATAAAAATCATGCTGATTTCTTCAGTGTAACAAAATTTTTAAAATGCTGGATTTGGATGGCTGAGATAATAAATTACATCTGATCCGGTGCTTTCTTCGCTAACAGAGCAATGTGTAAAACAAATGAGTTTAATACCATACTGTTGTTTGTCAGTGTTACAGTCAAGCATATTTAGAAAAGATTAGAAAAAAATATGTTACTTCCAAAAAATGCAACATTTATCATTTTCAGGCATTGGTATTGGAGATGACTACAATTCCTATTCATTTGATGGTGTACGGAAAAAGAAGTGGCACGGCCCAGTAGCAGAGCAAACAGAGGTCTGTATAAACAGGAATTATTGAACAGAAATCAATGATGGAAATGCAATAAATCTGATATTTGGTGTAGCATCACAGGTAGTGCTAGATATCATGAGGACAGGTGCCAAGATGCACATGTTTGGAAGTGTACAATGTATCGAATCAAATGGTAATGTGACCTACGCATCTTATAAAGAGGAACAAAATTGCCATGTTTCAATATTTATGCATATTCTTGCGTGGAAAAAAAGTAGTCGCATTGGAGAGGCATGCATGATTCTGATAAGAAAGGCTTTTTGTCATCATATACTTGCAAAAGTGAACATACCATGGGTAATAGGAAAAGTCATATGTGCTGAAAAAAGTTATTGCTATTTCATTTGCCACTTGCAGGAGAATTCATACGGAGAGTTGTGGAAAACAGGTGACATTGTCACATGTCTCCTTGATTACTATGGCAACATCAGCTACCGTCTGAATGAACAGGATATTGGGGTAGCATTTCCAGGTAACTTCCAATGATCTGTAAAAATTTACTTACATGTTATAGAGCTCTTGCATTGTTGTTGCATATCAACAAACGAGGGCCCCTTCCCGAAGGGCAAACAAATGAACAGTATATGTGGTTATGCTAGGCTTGCATAGATTAAATTGGCAAAGACCCAACGTACACATGTCATATTTCCTGGCTTGCCCTCTATGAGGGCGCTTTGCTGTATCTCTGTGGTGTAACATGCAAGCGGCCTGTGCGTGGTGTGCGTATGATTCATATGAAAGGAGAGAATTCATCAGAAGGAAAAATTGTCTGTATTAAGTAAAAACAATATTACATGCCGATCAAATTTTATGTGTGTGAATACAAATAAAGAAGGATATCTTAGTTTGCTTTTAGGTTACCACAGTATGAACTACAACTCTACAGTTTGTACACACAAAGATGTATTCTCTTTTTTCACACATAGCCATTGATATGCAATCTCGTTGGTACCCAGCATGTTCTGTTTGCACTGAGCAGTGGGCGAGGTTTAACTTTGGAGATGAGCCAATCCGGTGGGTGCATCTGTTCTTTACTTTTTAGCGTCTAATCACTTGAAGTAAATTGATTGACAGGTGTAGCAATGATATACTCGAATGAGTTTGTGGCGTAGTCTGTCTCCTTAAAACACAAGCCTTCAGTATTGCTTGTAGGACTTGATATTTTTTCGAAGAGTTGCAGTTAATTGCCCCTTCTATGGTACATATATTTCCCTTGTATTTCTACATTTCAAAACAAAAGCATGATTTCTCTTTGTTTTGTTCAAATTTGTTGTCATCAGTGTTTGTTAATGTCCATTGATCATTTCTGTTAATGTCACTGATCATTTCTGTTAATGTACAACAGGTTTTATCATGTTAACAGAATATCTGTATGTGATGATAACATTATATTTCCTTACCATCATGCATTTTTACTGTGAAGTTGGCATGTGGTCGCAAAATCAAACAAACACAAGCAAAACTCCACTTCATCAATGCTAAATGTTTGAAGCCAGGTTATGGCATTTGAAATGAAAGGTTTTATAAGTTTTTAAAAACCTTGCATAATATTCAGTCCAGCTGTTAAGTGTAGAAGTGCAAAATTGCAACAAATGTACAACTTGTAGTGGGTAACATTTTGCTTCCTTGATACGCACTGACCAAATTTGTAAAAACCATGTGTTGTATTTTAGCTGCGCTCGGTAGAATTAATTTTGTGCAATAACACAAATTAAAAATGGGGGAACTTGATCTGTTGGTATTGTTTTGAAAATTAATGGATACAGTCACTTTCAACATCAGATTGCAAGTTTAGCAGGCTGATTCTAGAGAAATGTCACTGCCACTGTACATCAGGGTACAAAGAGAACTGTTATCAACTCATTGATTTGATCATCAAACTCCATTGGACTGTATTAAATCCCTCCAGATTTCCAGAAGCCATTCCAGATGGCTTTGTGCCAGTATCAGACTCCATGAAACAGTCAATGTGGCATCCAGCGGGAGACGGGGAACATCTGTCCTCCGTGGAGGAAGTTGGGAGGAGCTTCACTCTGAGCAATGAGAAAGCTGGAACTCCAGAAGAGGTTGACAAAGATGACCATACCCTAGAGGGGCCAGAAACAGCAGATAAAAATATTCTACCATCTACAGAGGGTGCAACACCAATTTCAGAGAAATATCTCCCTTCACTTTATTATGAGGTCAAAGTGAACAGAAATACTGCCAGGTACTCACAAGCTTACTTGGATTTGAAGCCTTAGATGAAAAATTGTCTGATGTTTTGATCAGCAGAAATACTGATATTGCTTGTGTATTATACACTTTTTTTACCACCATAATAAACATTTGAAATTTTGTGCCTCAAGCATCTTAGCAGACAAGCATTTTAATCTACAATATTATTATTATTATTATTTTTTGCCCTGCTCTTTTTCTAGACCTTATGTACTTGTATACTTTAGAAAAGTGCCACATTTTGACCATATGACACATCAGGTGACCCTTTTAGTGTACAAGTCATTGTCCTCATCTGTTTGTTAGCAATGTGTGGTTTACATGGTATCCTTTAATATTCAAAACTAACAGTGTATGATGATAAGTGTCGCATAAGATTTTTATTCCTTTCTTTGTGAAGATGATTCATCGAACGTTGTATAAAATGGTTATATTATCTCATAATCAGCAACAAGAAATTAATCTTTCAAACCATCACAGAAGCTCTCCAGGAATTTTAGTTTCGACCTGAAATTAGGCCCAAATGCTATATACAGTTTTTTTGTACAGATGTGGAATTCATTTTACATATTTGGGAAAAGTCATATGAATGTCAAGTCCAAACAGATTTTATTTGAATATTTGAAACGACCGTTGTTTCACATTCATGTTTTGTCTGTGACAAAGAATCCTGAGTAATCTGTTTTGTGGTAAGACATCTGTCAGTAACATATTGTCATCTCATGCTACAGGTCCCTCGTCCTTGGATTTAGCACCTTAAATTCGTCCAACCAGGTCATAGCAGTCATAAAGGAATCTGAAATGGTGTTGCCAGATTTAACTGTCAAACAGGTAAAATTGAATGGCTATGTCACACATTTTTTGCCATATCAAGAAAAGATTGGGATACCAGGAATCCCAAAAGATATTTTGTCATATACTGGATTTTGTTTGAAATTATGAGTTTGCTAGCATACTTTTTTTTGTACAGTTCTAAGGTGTCATGATTCTGTTCACAGTTTTGTTGTGGCTGTTTCATTTTGGTAATCAATATTTTCATACTATTGTATCACCTTTCAAGCTTATCGACTTATAAAATTCCCTTCAAACACTGTTGTTTAGGAACTTTCAACTTAATACACATATGAGATTGTATTGCTAATGGCCTCGTTGGCAGACTCCTCATCAAACAGCGGTATATGTAGCATATAATACGGCAATGTATGGCAGATTCATAATTGGCATCAAAACTGACAACCAGGGTTGTTGATTTTTTTTTTTTTTGGAAAAAAAAATAATGATTTAAAGCAGTGATTTAAATCACAGACAGTAATTTAGTTCATATAAATCAATTTAAACTATAATTTTATAATTACAAATCATGATTAGTAATTAGGATTCTACTCGGCTTGATTTAAATCAAAGAACCCTTCTGATAACCTTCCAAAATGTGAAAAAATGAGAATTGAACCTTTCTGTTGAGTCACAGACACTGTCTTATACATGATAGTTTTTGCAAAAAGGGTTGGTGACCAATTTCTACACAAGCAAAGTTATGGTCTAAACCAGGCTTCCTCAAATGGCATTGCACACACCACTTGTGATGTGTGATGTGGTTTGAAGTAGCTCTCAGAAAAGGAAGTAAGTGGAAAATTTGGCCAGGAAAAGTGACAAAACTTTGCACCATTTTACACCTGAGCCTCTCCTGAAACACGCTCATGCAGAGAAGAATTCAAGGAGACGGGGGGGGGGGGGGGACACCCTGGTGTACCCCTACTCCATTTCTGTGATCAGTGGTGAATTACATCATTTTGCCATAACTTTGCCATACTGTACTTCACATCTAATTTAGGGAGCTTCGTCTAAAGTTACCTTAAATTTGAAAATTTATGGTATGAAAATTTATGGAGATGTTTTATTGTGCCTAACACGACAGAGCAAGTTGGCAAGATCTCATTTTCATGTGGGAGGTAAATTACCCAACCCCAAACTCTGTCTTCTATTCTAGACAAATGTTTTCAATTTCAGATTTGACGATTTTGATAATGAGAAATATTGGTGGTTTAAGTTATGAAATTATTTGTAATGTGTGAGTGATGCCTTCTATAGTGATATGTAGCGAATGTGAAACCTAAAATCTGAGCTTCAAGTCTTACTATGCATGCTTTGATGTACTTTGCTTCTGTTAATGGTCGGTTTGATCGCAACTTCTTTGTTCCTTTTCTTTGCTTTATTATCTTTCCAGATTCCCATCGAGAGAAACTTTGTTGTCGGGTGTGGTTATGTGGCTGTGACCAATCATGTCTTCTTTACCATAGATGGAGAAGTAATAGGTATGTCACAAAGGTGCATCCTTTCAACAGATACAGCAAAGTTTTGAATTTATGTCAAAGAATAAAATGAAATGCCTGCTGCCAACAGTTCATCAGCTGACAATTTTCACTCTTGTCAAGAGTTTTGGCTGTTTCTCAAGGAAACATTTGAAAACTGTCGCAACACAAGGCATACCAGTTTTTCTGTATACTTGCCGATTCTCATGTTACAAATGTTTTATGTCTTTAATACTTGATTCAGCTCAGGTTCATCCAAACCACTTCCTTCTGAAGAAACCATTTATCCCAATTTAGAAATCTAACAAGCAACACTCTCACACATTTATTTGCATTTTTCCTGATACATTTCAAGTCGTTTTTACTGTCTTCTCTCCCAGAATTATTCTTCGAGTTTACCAGTCCAATCAAATCACCGGTGATGCCCTGCCTGAGTTCGGTGAGGCTCACCATCAACTGGGGGCAAAGAGACTTTGACTTTAAGATAGCTAACCTAGAAGATTATCGAAAAGGTGCAGTGAGTACCTGTAGGAGGTTTTTGTTCAATTGCCAGAGCCCTGAATCAGAGAGCAGCTAACCCACGGCGGAAATGATCCAAGAAGTTGGTTGAAATGGATGATCTTGTTCCTCTTTGTTGATCCTTCGAGGTTGAAACTTCATCTCATTGTGGCCCAACAGGCCACCTGGTCGGCCTTTCACCGGAAGATTCAAGGCAGAAGAAAACGTCTGAAATTTGCCAACACTGTTCTTGTAGCATTTCACTTAACTTATGGCAGTCTCATATTAGTTATTTATGGGATATAATTGGTGCATGAGAAAAAAAACTTTTTCAAAACAGTATTGGTGAGAAGAACCAGGAAAAGTCACATTGAGGACTGTGCATTAATCTTGAACAGATATAAACTCTTTTGAGTCTTGAAAACTGGAATTTCGGTCAGGTGATTTTGATGAAAATCTGACTGTGAAATTTTACTGTTGAAATGTACACTGGTTTTATAACCTTTGGAATAACTTCCTGAAAGAAAGTACTTTTGATCAAATCTCTCATTCCTTTCTAATATCAAAACCGGATATATAAAACAGGATACTTAAGTAATTGTCAAATATTGGGAAATAGGTCATCTCATTCTAGAAGTAGTGATCATGACACACTATCCACATTCAATTCTATATCAGAGTTTGTCACAAGTTAATGATGATGAATGTTTTTCATCACTTTCAACTGGTTGAATTACTATGAAGTGTTTCAGATAGACCAGAAAAGTGTCCAGAAAAGGTCACACTTTCTCACACAGAGTCATTGGTACTGGTTTAAAGATTTCAGTCTACTCTCCAGAATGAAACATAGTCACTTACATTGTAACTGTCAAGTATTTTCATCAGCACATGGCAGACAATTTTGGAAAAAAAAGTGTCAATATGACCTTACGAGCAAGAAGCGGCTAAACTTTACAGTTAAGCACAAGATCGCAAAGCAAATTCTTATGCCATGCAGACAGGCAGTGTCAGAAATGGTTTTGCATTCCCATTACGGTGGAGACCTATAGCTGTAATCTCATGATAACCTTTTTGAAAATACTATATAGATATTCACAAGAAAATTATATTGCTGAGGAACTTGCTTTCAGTTTTTAAAAAAAATGATGTAATATAACACGTCAGTTCTAATATGCAATGGCTTATTAAATATTTTGACAGTTAATTATTATTATTAGTATTGACGTACTATTTGAGCTGCTGCAAGAGCACCATGAGCTATGTGCAGCCCACAGGTCTTCTACCCCTGTCTAAAATCAGGGTGTCATTTTATTGCATTCACACTTTTTCAAGTTTAGTTTCATAAGGCTGGAAAGAAATGTAGCAGACCACTAGCAGCAGATCACTGGATTAAAGTGCACTCAAAAGAATAAACAGAAGTTCCAGTGATTTGAAGCTGCTGCTAATATTTGAACAATTGGTTATTCAGTTGTAATGAATGTTGCAGGGATATCATGTTCAAAATCTATTTACAAGATTTGAAATTTAACTCATCTGAGATTTTCAGTTTAAGGTAGCATGCATATAGCAGTTTGGGATTCTCTGCACAAAATCCCTGTGTCTTCTGTCAGGAAAAGGTCCCTAAAAATAGATCTTTGTGTATTTTATCAAACAAGTTGGAATTGGGAGGGGGAGGGGGGAAATTGTATATTGAAGCAGTTAGACTGAAGTATACGTAGTGAAAATGAAAATGGAGGCAATTGATGTTATGTTGTCGATATTATGGCCATTTAGGCTGGTGAAGGAAAGGCCTTGTCACTCACTTTGAGAAATGTTGAAACTCTATTGACTTCTAGCTCAAAATCTAACCCTCCTAAGGTACAGAGAATGGTTTGCTTGTGGCAATGGTCCTGTTGAAACAAGTGTTTGCTGATTAAGCTGTCTTAATGTATTGAATGGACATATCCATGGATGCTGTATGTGTGTTTTTTGTAGTTGAGGTGGTTTGATCAATTTTTCCGTTCATAATTTTATAGACACTTGCTTTTCTACGCACATTTTCCAGAACTCACACTTGATGTAGGATTCAAGGAGGAGGAAAAATGCAGAGGTCAATGCACTTATTGCAGTCTCATGTCCCTTGAAGGTCACTACACTGAAAGTTTGACTAAGCTGTGCAAGTTTTGTATTGATGTGGGAGTTTGTGATCATCTCATACAGGCTCACGTACCTTCATGTGATTAACGTCCCATTTAAAGTCTCCAAAGGAAACAAGTCTTCACGGCCATAATTGATATCGTGTCTTCCATTTATCATGTGGAAGGACATCAGACAGAGGGCAGATGGACCTGCAAAAGAATCGAAAGAAAAGCCATTAATTTGTCTTCTGTTTCTCATATGGTGTATCTTGCTTTTCATTTTGTTAATTAGCAAAGAGTTAAAGACGTGCTTAATCCTTCAGCTAAACAAACTGAAATACTTACTAGATTGTTAGGTATGATCAGGAGGAACACCAACTTTGTCTTAAAAATATTTCTTTCCCATAGAATGATTTATCCATGGCATGGTCAATCTCTGGATGTTGTACTTTTCAGTCATGTAAAAGTTTGAGAATGAAAAAGTACAGTAGCAAAGTAATAGAATTGACATTGATGTCTTTTTCATACAGGTCTGTAAGTCTGTTTTCTTATTCACCAAATTAATCATGCTGAGTGCAACAGTTGAAAGTTTTCATTTTTATGAACCTTACATTTTTTTGCATTCAGTCGAAGTTGATATCCACAAGTGCTTCAAATTTTGCAAAATTGTCAATAACTCATTGGACTGTCCTGTAGTCATGGGCAGTCCTATCATCAATGTACACTAATTGAGAAAGTCAGTGCTCTCATTCAATGTTTCAAGTTGATTCACATGGCGTAGTGGAGATTGTGTTGGTCGTATCACGTAGGCCTGTAGCTGGGAAGGAAACTTGATCGTCAAGTTTGGTTCGGATGCAACTGATCACTTATGATTATTTATCATTATTATTGTGACTATTATTATCGTAATTTTTATTGTGAGGGGGGGGCTTTGTAGTTTGCACACACCACTCACTTGAGGGAGTCTAACATGATCAGTGTGCAACATACACACTAAGTAATTTGCTAATTGAGGGAATAAATTTTATTGTGATCATTAACATTGTGAATGCATTAGATATGCACAATGTAGGTACAACATGTGGTCATTGAGTGTACAGTAGCTGCTGCAGTGAAGACAGTTGGGATCGACATTTAAAGATAACAAGGTACTGTATCCTGTTTATCACTACAAGTCTTGCAGTTGTCCCATAATGACTGCAAAATTTTAACTTTGATAACAAAGCACTGGATTATATTTGGGGCAAGTCTGTCATATGAAATATAAGCCCAAAAATATTGGTTTTGAGTTCAAGTGTATTGCTTGGAATTGTGGGTAAAGATTATTAACTTGTTACTCATGCAACCCGTGAGGCTATGTTCTTGACAAGGTATGTGCAGCTGTTCATGTTCCTGGGTGGCTGATGATATAGGACATTTTTTCTTGAAAACCCAGAGATGTATGTAAATATTTTCATAGTGATTTGCTATTATCAAGAATAAATCAGCAAATATTTCTTACAATGTCAGTGACCTTTTTTCTGCATACTCTTTCTGTGAATCCCTTTTCTCAAATTGATGGAAAACTTTTCAGAATATATGGATGGTAGGTCTCTGAAAGAGGCTGCACAGTCTGTGTTGTAATTCCATGACCTTCACAATTTACACTAAACTGTGAATTGATCACTCTTATTGTATTTATGTCAGCTACCATCATCAATCTGTGGTATTTCTCTATCTTGACAAGTAGTGGCGTTGCGAAGGTAAACCGAGTGCAAATGCCAGCGCATTGTTTTCCACGAAATGTGTGCCATTCACTGTTAGTCATCCTCGCGTAACCAACTAGATCAACACAAACCTCTCAACTCACTCATGGCTCTGTACGTATGTAGCTGCTAGCGTCGTCCTTTTCTTTCATTCACCCCCCCCCCCCACACGTCGTGACGTCAGTCAAAAATAGGAGTAATGCATTGATGATGACAACAACGAGCGCACACATAACACAATGATGCACTGAGTGCATAGTACTATGCTCGGTATATACATACGACTGCTTTGTGTAAAGAAATGACAAAATGGCAACCGGAGAGGACAAGAGCATTCTAAAAGCAGGTTCGATACTCAACGTCGAAGTCGAAAATGCCCTCGACGGTGTCGTCATGGTTTGTTTGAGGCATGAGGGTAGAACACTAAGAGGCATATTGCTCGATTCAGACAAAGGGTAAGAACTGATGTCAGAATAAGTGTTTTAGCGCAATTGAGGTTTGACAGCTAATAAAGGTGTTGCTCTTCGTTAAGAACAGGGTAGAATTACCGCTGTGGCGGAATGCGATGTGAAACTCAACCGAGGACATCGGCTACGCATGCTGCAGCTATGATGGTCGTTAACGTTCTTACGCCAATCTGTAATGTTGATAGCTGTTGACAGTATTGCCTGATACTTTCAATTTTACGACAGTTAAATGAAATGATTCGGCTTTGCTCATAAACTGGCATGGACTTCCTTACCTTGCACAGAGATCGTGGATGTTAACAAGTTCTAGCAGCATGAATCATTATCATCGTTGGCAATGCTTAGTGCGAAGTTGGGAGCTAGTAATGGCGTAGGACTAAGGTCTATTTGGTTCACCATAGGCTAAAGTTGTCCAAGCATTGTGCTGGCGAATGGCGAGGTCTAGCCCACACGATTCAAAAGAATATACAAGCCTTTATATGATTTGTAAATAGCCTAGGCTACTTAATGTTAGCCTAGGCTACTTGTACTAAGATCATCTCAGGTTCAATGCAGCCCCATACTGGAAACTTAAAAGTCTGTATGTTATGCCAAATGGTAAACGCTTGTTTCACCCCCTTGCAAGTTCGCCCTGACCAGTTCGTCCCAAATTACCCGTTTGACTCAAGCTGTTTACCAGTTCGTCCCCAAGTGTAGACCAGTTTACTCCCTAACCTAATGGTTGCATTATGTGAAAGAAAAAATGGGAAAGAACTCACCTGGCCATTTGATCTTGTTTTATTGACATACTACGTTAATTTTGGTTATGTCAGATGCATGGCTTTGCGTACATCTTGTGTTCATTGTCATGTTCAGCCTGTCATCACTTATTTTTCCCCAAAATTTCAATTAAAGATTTTGTTTGATTGGTAAAATGATTCAGGTTAGTTGGAAAAAATATCACTAGAGACAAAAGTCTGGCAAAGACATTGAGCGCTAGTCCCAAGTTGTTTGCTTTTCCACAGTTGTACGGTACATTGTCGCTGTAATAGTTTTTGCTGCTGTGAACACTGCTTTTGGTATTGTAAAAACTGTAATTGCAAACTGTCACATCAGCATTTGACGTGCGTTTCATGGGGGCAAACTGGTAGGTATTGGGGAGCGAAGCAACTTTCTCTATGGGGCAAACTTGTTACTTTGTAAGGGGGAGAAACGACCGCACCAACCGGTTAGGATGAACTTGCAAGCAGGTGAAATGACTGGTAACCCGCCAAATATATTTGGCATAACATTCAGACTTTACAAGCCATTTTGTAGGCATAATTGTCATTGGAAGACAAGCTGGCATGGTGTGGGTTGCCAAGGTTCCATAGTATATGAATACACCTGACTGTTTTCATTTTCTTTCTTTAGAAATAAGTAGAATTTTGACTATAACAACACCTGGTAAAATGAAAAAGATGCATCATTTTGCCTCTAACTTTTTGCAAAGCCAAAAATTTTTGAAATGGGTTTGCAACCCTCCTCTTAGACCCCAGCCCCCAGGCAGGTGGTTCGTCGACACCTGCTGCGGCGTATAATTGACAGTTTCATCAACTGGTGTAAACTTGGCTTGGAAATTTCAAACTTTCCAGTGTGCATGGTGCAAGCATTGGCACAGTACCTACCTGCCCTAGGAGTAGGATATGACTTGTGTTTTTTGAGACAGGGCAAATTACCATTGCTCAAGAGCCCAATATTTGGAATGTTGTTCAATTAGTGTAGTACCATTTGAACAACATGTATGTACGTAGGGAACTCTCAGATCTGTATTAAATTCTGGAGAGCATCTCAGGCTGTAGGATTTCAAAAGTCATGGGTACCCATTTTCAGGTTCTGTCATTTTCCACCATGGGGACCCACTTTCAGGTTCTGTTAAAAAAAAAAAAAAAAAAAAATGAGGTTCCATTTCCTTTACATGTTGAAAGTGAAGCTGGCCCTTTTTTTTTTGGGGGGGGGGGGTTTAAGGGGTGGGTCTTTGTCTGAAAATTTCCGCTCTCAAGTCACAGTCCTGTAATATAAAATCATAATGCTTCTATGAACCTCTCTGAGGACTAGGGCTGTTTGTTAATGCCCCAAGTATGCAGATCAACATATTGGTGTTAAAATGAAACTGATGTAACTAAGTACATGCAGTTGACCTGCACTTTTGGGAATGTTGTGTCGTACACTGCACCGTTTCGATTCCTGATGAGGCATTCTTTCCCAGGGTGCATGGTAATTCCAAGAATTCATTTTTCTCTATGCCAAGAAAAAAATCTTGACCAGTCGCCTCCAGATAACTTTTGTGTCACTCCAATTTTGAACTTTGGTTGACCGATGTTGAACATGGACCACCAACTGGTCCCCCACACCAGCTGCAGCAGTGTGTAATGTACAGTGAATTTCTTGTCTGAAAGTTTTCTGTATAGTTCACCTGCTGTAGGGTAACTATGAATGAATTTCCTTTCAAATATAAGAACTTTGTAAGTATCGTACAGTACTATGGAATACTGATGCTACATTTTTTCAGACTTATCTTGTGTTTAATGAATATAATATGCAGAAGTACAGACAGTTGTACAGTTTGAAAGTACTGTGTACAGATGTGTTGAGTAGAGTTTGCCAAATGGTTTCTGTCTGCCCTGCAGTACAGATAGAGCAATTAATTTATTGCAAAATGCTGATGTGCATGATTGTAGGCAAGTGGCTTCAAGATTTGTGTGTAAAATTATCAACTTTGAAGCAAATAAATGTGAAATACTTCTGTTAATATGGAGTGGAATCAATCAAGTCATAAAAAGGGTTTTTTTTTGTTTGTTTTGTATTTACACAAAATGATTGCAAACAGCCAAAGCTCATCATAAACAGGAGTGGTCTATTGTACAATAGGTCATCAGTATATAATGCAAAAGTCAGAATATATAGTGAGTGTAAACAACTCACTTGGGCCAACATTTCTATCAAAATATTGTTTTAGTGACAGAGACCAAAGTTTGAGGGTGAATGGTATTGTTTGTAGCCTAAGAGGATTTTAATTTTTCATTAAGTCAGTGTCTGCTCATAATCCTCCTGGAGAGCGTGTTTAAGGTTTTGGTTTGTTTGTTGAGAATGCTTCGAGTGAAAACGCCAACTATCAGCAGTCCACTGCCGTTCTTTATTTACACTATATGGATGGTAAAAGAATAGGTCATTGTATTTTTGTTTAATTGTAAAAGAGAACACACTGAGCATGAACTGCATGTTACATGCTACTGTGGCCTGGCTGTACAGTGTGCAACAACATGAGGTAAAAATGTAAACTTTTTTTTTCTCGAGTGTCTAACATTTCTTTGTCTCCTTTCAGGTTAGCATAGTTTGAATCACTGACGAGATTGCTTCAGCAATAACTGGGATTCACCTGAAGGATATGACAATATGTACAGTGAAATCAATCAGACTCTTTCACATGGGGCATATTTCTTTATTTTTATGTCAATGCGTATTTAGGTCAGTGTGTAATATTGCTACCAAGTTTCACCAATTCTTCAGATTGAGACTTGGTAGTTTGTAAGTGACAGTATTCACTGTTTTCATTGTCAGCCACATTTTTCAAGATTAGATCATTGCTAATCTAACCAAACTAAAATCCTTATTTTATTGAAATCTTGTTTCCTCCTATACTGTTAGTAAATATGTGACTCATGGAAACTTATTGTGTCTAATCATCACACAGTCAGAGAGGTAAGAATGTCTCTGCTCACCTAGAAGGAGTCTATTAACATTCCTGTTTAATACTATAGGTAAAATATGTTAATAGAAAGTACATTTTTCATTGACAGAACTCATGCCTTAAGTTTTTTTTTTTTTGTGATACAAACAGTGATGCACAATCTCCTTCTGTCCCTTTTTTTTAATTTCAACAACAAAAAGTATGCTAGACTCAAACAGAAGGGATACATCTGTATAATCAGATGTTTCATGCCAAGTCTAAAAATATTCTCACATTACCTCAATGCAATGTTTGCACTTGCTAGTTGAATTTTGGATGGAATGTCCCTCTCTCTGGGAGGGTTTTTAAATTTGTGCACAGAACAGACTTTTAATAATTCATTTAGCCAACACGGTTTTGATGGATTGCCTAATTCCAGCCGATGGTTCTGTAGGTTGATTCATGTCCTCGTTGGGTTTCCTGGAAAGTTTCACAGGAGGACAGTTTCCCACCAGATTCTATACAGTTGACAATACAGTATATGAATCAGTATATGAATCAGTATATGAATCAATGTATATGTGGATTGTGGACTTTGACTGACCACCAGGATTCTTGGTTAGGTGTTTTTGCAGTCAGTGAGTATTTTGCAGTTCAAACTTATTTGCTCTTAGTTTGATGGGATCGTTTCTCCTTGACCTTTTTGGAGACAGATTTGCTCTTTTGGGTCGATACTCCCACAAACCCCAGCTTAATGCATATACCCGCCCTCACTGCCATAGGTATATTCACTAATTTTCAACTTGCCTCTCTTTTGTTTCAGGTCCTGCCCGGTTGGTTTTCCTAGCAATGACATCCTCAGAAGAGATCTCAACGACAAGTTCGGTGTCCCTGAGAGCGAGATCGCTACGATAGAAGCAGACATTGTCAAAAGAGACCCCCATTCAGCACTCAGTTATCGACAGTCGTACTTTCAAAACATGCCTCTACCTCCCCCAAGGCCTCTCCTGTGTGGCAAGCCCCAGTCTACTCCTAAGCCAAAGCTTGGACCATCCTACACAACCAGGACTAGACCGTTAAAACTGCGTCCCCGTCAGATTTTGTGTAGCAATTGTAAACAAGACTGTTCAAAGAAGAGCACTAAGAAGAGAAAGCTGCTGGCGAGTGGGGGCAGCTTACCGAAGAAAAAACCCCGGTTAGTTCCGCTTAAGAAACCCACAAGTAGTCTAAAGAAAGCACAAGTTCACTCTTTGAAGAAAACTCTCAAGATTTCATATGCCACTCCTCAGGGTAAAGACCATGTAACAATATCTCCACGCTCATCAGGGAGTGACAATAAAGTCATAGACAATCAGCAGCATAATGGGAAAAAGACGTCCGTTCCAGTCCAGAATAAAAAATTAAATGGTGTATCCAAGGGCGCAAAAGACAGCAAACAAAACAGAAAACTTCGGCTCGCAGAGAAGAAAAAGGTGATCGTAAATGGGTTCCATCACAGCAGCGAGAAATCAAAACCTGTCCAGCTGATTAGCACTGCCCCAGCAAATCCAGTAACACTGAACACAAAGCACCAATTACCGAGTCTTAAAGAAACCAAAGTAAAAGAGAAAGAAAAAGAGAACACTCTCTCATCGATTGCAGCAAAGGAAGTCATAGCAAACAGCTTAAAGGTTCACTTGGTTCAGGACATCTATGTGCCGTGTTCAAAAGGGAAATCGTCAGATACCTCCAGTGAATCCTCTTACGCCAGTAGCGTCAGTCCGAAGCGATCGAAGAAACAGGTTAAGGTGTCCTCAACAGACTTTATCAAGCAGGAACAGGCCAATCAAGAGGACGAGATCAAAGTGAAGAAACTGTCAGACAGGAACGACGTCTTGGGGAACTCGAACGAGAACCTCCAAGCGAAGAAAGTTCCCCCGCTGAACTTGAAAATTCACAAGAAGAATGTGACAAAGTACAGATTGCAGGATGGCAGGACGATGTGTCTGGGGGACATCGTTTGGGGCAAGATCATCGGCTTCCCCTGGTGGCCTGGAAGGATATCGCAGATAGTGGTCAGCAGGCGAGACAATGGGGCAGTACTTCAGCAGGAGGCCAAGGTCCGCTGGTTGGGTGCGACGACCATATCACACATCCAGCTAGACAAGCTGTACCCATTCCTGCCATACTTCAAAGAACGGTACAACAAGAAGCGAAGAGGGGTATACAAAAACGCCATCTCACAAGCCATGGAAGAAGCCAAATCAGCCAATACAGAAGTCAGGGAACTCAATACAATGTTTGAAACATCTCAGATATGCTGAAGGGTAAGTCTCAACTGCAACCATGGCCGGTATGTGGGGTGTGTCACCCTTAAAGGAGAGAAAATAGTCAAAGCGCAAGATATCGGATGGTCAGGCTTTGCAAGGATTTCAAAACACACATCTTGGGGATGTCCCATCTTAAAAATTTTTTAGTGTTTTAGTCTTCTTTAGTCATTTAGTCTGTCTTATTCTTTTGGTCTTTAGCCTTTAAGTCTTCTTTTAAGCATTCTTTTTAGCTTCTTGTTAGCCCACACTGCATTTTTCTTTACAGACCTTCATAAAGTAGCATGACAAACAGGGGGTAATTGAAGCCAGTTGCATAAAAAAGCATTGCTTTCAAGGCTTCAAACTGGCAGTCACTGTAATCCAACTATGAGATTTTTTTTTACAAGAGAGAAATCCCTAAAAATTAGGGCCTACTTAGTCTGACCGAGCTTTCCTTCCGCTGTTTTTGAGTTTATGTCTGTTTGCAAGTTAAAACAGTTTCCCATCATTTCAGTGTGGAAAATTGTGCAAACAAAGTAAAGACCAAGATGAGAGAAGTAGACCTAACTTGGCCAACTCTGAACTGTTTGATGACCTTTACTGTCAGTTTTGCATCCATTGAACCAAGATTTTGATACTGCCAAGACTACAATGTAATACAATACAGACAACAAGTGTCGTAGGAGATGGACTGCCATTACACACATGTCCATTGTATTCAAAGTGTTAGCATGTTTTTGCCACTTGTACAAGAAAATAGTGAATCAGTCACCTAAGCTGTTGGGAAACTTTCACAAAAAGAAAAAAAAATGAGCATCTAAAAAAGTGGGCGACATTTCTGAACACATATCAAATCAACTCGCTGACCTTTCTTCCTGAATGCACGATGAGGCTCAGGAGGGACTATGCGCTAGATTATACTGTACTTTCCATGACTTAAGAACTGTCCTGAGTAAAGGAAGGTAAACTATTGTTTAAACATATCTAGAGAAAGTCCCAGTTATTAAGACTGCAAATTTCTACAAATTTTCCTTGTCGGAACAATGTAATACTTCTCTATCCAGGTGGTTTTGGCCACTGCCCTGTAAGTAGCTGAGGTAGGATACTGTAGCATTGTTTATGTCATTTGGAAAGTTGAACATATTTTCTTCCTGTCAGTTGTCAGCTGCTGAGATGGCTGTATATTCTGCAGTGATGATGTCTGGTTCGTTATATGAGATGCATTCAGTACAACATGCCAATTCAAAAGAATATTTGTGGCAATTTCTGCTCAAGATGTGGTGATGTGTGAAAAGGTTCTCAGCCTTCCTTTTGCAAGGAGTGATGCATTTTACGTTGCTTGCATCATTGTTTTAGGTTATGGGTTCAGATTTTGCCACACAAGCTCAAAATTTGTACATAGAGGTTTTGTTTCTTGTCTGGATTGAGTGGAATTTCAACTTGAAGTGAATGTACATGGTGTGAGAAAATTTTTTTCTGTTCTTTGATGTTGCCATCAGGGTAACTACAGTATGTCAGTTGTTTGATTTGAACATAATTCAATTTGAAGTAACACCTTTACCCTTTATCTTCCATATAGTTGTAGGTTGTTTTTTTTTTTTTGTACTTTCAACACAATACCACTCCACCAACTTTTGCAACTCCTCTCTAGTAATATTGTGCTCGTCCACATGTAGAGGAATTTTCATGGGGTTTTTACTGACCATCAACTGTTGTGTAATGTAAGCAAACAACCCATTAGTGCACTTCATTCATATACTTATTTGAAACTGTTTTATTGCATCACAAAAAGTTGCCGGACACATCTAAGAAGAAGAGAGGCGGAATTGTTGCTCTGCACAGTTGCTTTGGAAGTAGGTTTCTGCAGTGTAATATCCACATGCAGTACATCATAGGTACTGCAGATTTAGCTTGCATTTGGCACCTCCTTAAGAATTTCAACCCTGAAGTATGGAAAAAGCTGTACCCTTCGAAACTCTACTACTGGGAGATGGTGTTAAGTTGCACCAGCTTATTGAATCTGGTCCACTTCAGGCAACGAGTTTTGCCCCAACCTCAAAAGCAGGGGAACCAACTTCTGGATTCAACAGACAACGTTTACTATAGATCACTGATGGATGCTACCAATGCTTGTGAATATGTGTTAGAGTTTATTTAAAGGGAAATATGGCGTTTGTTTTAGAGAAGATCGCCCTATTTTTGAAACCAATGTTTGTGGATGCAGAATGATAGATTATTCAAAATAAGGAAGGACAGTGGCCTTCTCTTCAAGAAATAAGCTCCCCACAGATAGAAATTCCTTTGTTTGTTGCTCAACACTAATTTGTTCACCCAAACTTTTCAAAATTCAAATGATGCATCTTCCGTTACTCATCACATGCATCATGTTTTGAGGAGATGAAACTTTGGTAGATGTTAACTGATGAAACTGAATGGTTTAACAATGAATACCGCTATTTTCTTTAGTATGTTATGTTGGTGTATTCTAAACGCCCTATTTCCCTTTAACCCTAGAGTGTTAATTGGGACTTCAAAATGTGCGTGCTGACAGTCTTACTCTTGCCATTTTCTGTCAAGCAGATTCCAGTAATTTTAATTGCAATCCGACAAGGAAGGAATGGAATTTCATTTTGAATTGCTGATCAAACTGTATCATAAACATCTCTTTGTGAAAGAATAGTCCTATGCCCACAAGACAGACCTCAATTCATGATGACACATCAAGACAAGTGTAAAAGTTGAAAGTTGCTCAGCTTATCTTTGCTCTTCTTCAGTTGTGGTACTGAATTTTCATTCTTTCTTTGAAGAAGCTGTTGATAAAAGCACAAATTCAGTGTAACGGAAACCCATACCCATTGCAAATATGAAGGGACATGTTATTACATATTTTAGACAGCGTTTCACTTTCAATCTTGGCTCAGGGCCAATAGTGGAACGTCACCCCTTCAGTGCAGTGTGTGACAGATGTTTGATTTCATCTGAAAAGACTGAGAAAAGATGGCCACAGGCCTGAAGTTTGACAGGATTACTGCATTGCAACCTGCAACCAAGTTATTGATATCTACTGGTTGTATTTTTCAGTTTCAAAAACAGTGCAGGTGATAAATAATGATGCCAACAGGGAGTGACATTTAGTCATTGGAGGGGTTAGTCCCAACCAATTTACAGTATCCAGCTTCTCACATTGTCCTTTACTAGTTTCTGGGGCATTTTACAGCAATATAATTTTTGATTGTGTAAGTTTTTAAGGCACTAGGTAACCCTGATGATCTCACCCTCAGAATGCCAACGTATGCAACTATCACAATATACCTTTTGTTTTTAGTGTCAGCAGCAGCAGACACATTTAAGTGTTTTTATGCAATGACTAATTGAACAAAATCAAGAGACTTACTTGGTATGACTCACCTCGACCACAGAAGTTGAGTTAATGTGTAACAATTTCGGTACAGTAAGAGTTGCTGCCTTGATGTGAACCGTTACAAGCTGGCAGGAAATATGATATTCAAACTTTTTAAAGATATAAATGTACAAATATTCAAACAAAGTAATTTGCTTCGTCTATGCTACAGTCTCATTTGAGCTATGCTGTTTGTCACTGCATGTGTACCTTCCAGACGGATATTCAGAGCTGTTAATACGTCTCTTTCCATTTAATCTCATCACATTTTTGCTCTCGTTGGTTACAGTTTTGTCTCCAAACGTCCAAGTGTTAAACTAATTATCATGCGTCTGTCACATGTGCAAACTGAATGCACTGACCCCTCTCTTCCCCCAATATTGCAGTCCTGTCTGTAGTGGTCTTTCATCATCTGCAGTATTTCACCTCCATAAACCAGTGTAATGAAGTTTTGAAAGTCCGTGAAAGAGCGTGATTTTAGGAATCTTTCTTACAACACACATAGAGTAGCTCAAGTCATCACAGGAGCCATTGTTAATTAAATTTGATAATTACCACAACAGCGCAACTCTTTGACTCTATCCCCATTTCGATTGATCTTTTCACCAATCTTTATGATGTGGCATGACTCAATGCAACCAAAATGTTGACTGCAATCAGTCAATCGATCAAGTCTAATTGATAACCACCTTTTAAAGTTTTCTTATAAAATTCCAGGAAAAAAGATATTGCTTTGCTAATCTCTTCCGAGTGCTGGTATTGGTTAGGTTTCAAAACATCTCATCATTTTTTTTTGGGTTTTTTTTTTGTTATAATTTTGCACTGTGTAATCATATGTATTTTAGTTTTCAAAATTCCATGGTGTTCCTCACCTGGAAGTGGAAACGTTAATCCTTGTTTGTCAAATTCTGTGGTACTGCAGCTGTGATGTTTGAAGCTATTGGTATTGGGAACATTAGAGGTTTACTGCTTTAAACAAAACAGTCGCTCTCAGGTCTCTGTGGTCAGCCTTGTGTTGGGTGTCACATGACATATCAAAATCCTCACAAATCATTCTCATCTTTGTTTCCCACGCTGTCTCTGGGAGATGTTTAGATCATCGAGGTCTGTCAGTGTATGTCTCTTGATTGCACTGTATGATGTTAGTGACTGCGCAGCCTCTCCTTTTGTTTTGATCTCAGTTATAGTCAGAAGAGATTGTATGCAACAACAGTTGATTTTCCACCCTGGCTGTCTGACAAAGTAGGAGTGGCCTTTTTATAATAACTAGTTTCATGTACACCTCTGAAGACACTCAAAGAAGAGAAAAAATATTCTGAAAGAATTACAGTAAAGCGAAAAGAAATGTAAATTATGCAAAACATGTTAAATTTGTCGATCCCCACTCACAGCCAAGATTGTCTGTGATAGGAATTGGGGTGTACATTTTGATATGAATTTGCTGAATTGCTCAGTTATTTCCAACGTTTTGTCTATTTTGTTAGTAAAGTGAGACAGGATAAGTTAATTGTTTACCATGTATTTTTGCCTTCTTTTTCTACAAAAGTGTTCTTAAAAAAATGTGTCTTAAGATAGCAGCAACGAGACTGTTATTCTCCTAGTTTTTCCTCTCTCACATTCCTGGTATATGGAGCTTCATTAACTCCATCTCAATGGATGAACTGGTTTCTTATGAAAACTGTTATTTTGTCTTGACAATTCTAAACTTCTATATTTTCTTCTCTTTTAGGAACTGGAGTTCATCAAAGATGTATGGCAAACTTCTCAAGGTTTGTAGACGTAAACTTTCCTGCAGGGATTTTTAAAATGAACAGTATTTATGTATTGCATCAGAGAAGTGTTTCATACCCTATTGCCCAGTGTTCATGAAAAGTTTGATTCAGTTTGATCCATCCGGACCATCCTGATGGCTAGAATGTTCTGCTGGGAGTAAGAGTGATACTAATCAACCCAATAAGCATACCTTGTAAATTACTGATTACTTTTGTCTTTTCATCCCATGTGCAAGCATAAAGAAAATCCCACGTCTAAATTTTCAGGGTAAATCAATTTACCAGTAAACCTCATGTGTGAATACAGTCAGGCAACAAATGGCATTGCAGTGGAATTAAAACTTTTTCTGTAACACAAATTGCTTTCCATTGCCATTATGGCATAAACTATCAGCAATTGTACTGTAGTATGCCCATCAACTAAAAGATACTGCATAGAACAGTGTGTACTTTGATTGCAGTGTTCAGCTATGGACAATTGTAAAATGTCAAATGTGATTATCCTATCCAAACATGTGGGCATCTCGCCAAAAACTCACTGTCTGTAAATATTTAAGGGTCATGAGTTCAATTTCACCATTGCATTAACTCAGATCCTGTTGACCTGTGGAATGCAGAAGACAATGGTACCAGTTTTCATAACTATGTGACAGAAATGCAAAGTTACCTAGTCTGCATTTATTACAGCCCCCCCCCCAAATGATCTAGTAGAGTGAAGAGCAATCTCAGGATTATGGTCATTCATAACAAATCGCTGACGCATCGGATGCCAGGACTTTGGCTGACTTTCAACACAGTCAGAGATACTAATCCACCACCCCATTTTAAAATTAATGTGTTTATACGTGTCATGTGGATAGAGCATCTCTCTGGAGATACTCTCAAGCTAGGCACCCAAGAGCTTGGTACATAAAGTACACTTAAAAATGGAAAGTGGCTACCGTGTTACCGGAAGTTGCCCTAAGTTTTCAAGTGCACAAATTAACAACATACAACATTTGTGGTGAAAATGCTATAAAGGCAAGATAATTTTACTTTCTCTGGCAGGACTCTACTTTTCTCTTGCATATGTAAAGTGTTTTCGTGTATTACCATTGAGCTTATTCAGGCCTTGAGTAGATCTTAAAAGGTTGAAGTTTTGAAAACCTTGACAAGTGTGTTGGCACACTCATTTGTGTTTCCCATTCATTACCAGCCATGTCAAGATCGTTAAAAACTTTTGCACAGTAACACATGGATTTCATTAAAGCATTGGAAAATGCTTAGATCAAATTCACATAGACTGAAGAAGTAGTGTTTGGCCACTGTGGCATTGTTTCTTTGGTTCAACAACTGCTGTGGTTGGATGTTTGCAATCAGTCGCATAAGGTAGGGTACTTGCTGTCAGTACTGGATGTCTCTACGTATTGTAAAAGTTATTATTTTCAAAGTAACCTGATTCAGGATTTCATTGCATAGAGTAATGGGTAGAATAGGAGCATCTGCCAATGGTTCTATCCTCCATGTACTTACTGAAAAAAGCAATAATGTGAGGGTTGTAGTTCGCACAGTAGTGCTTGCCTGCCTGTGTTTGTAGATGACAGTGTTTTGCTGAATGCAGCAATGATGTAACAAATTTGCAACTGTTCAATGATGTTAGATATCACTGTTTAGTGAAAAGGAAACATCAATTGTTTGACAAAGTTGTACATGCCTATGGTTTCAAAATTTCATGACTTTTTGAAAAACAACAACATGTGGCAAAATTCCCTTAGTAACTGAAAAACAGTAAGTTCAAGTTCAAGCCCTACCCATCTTTGCTAAATTGAATGTCAGTTATCGTTGTAAACCAATAACTGACATCATTTGTTCCTGCTCAGTGATTTTGGATATCTGTGTGTACTGCAAATGAACAATAATTCAATGAAGTTTCTACTTAGCAGTAAGTATTTGTCTGCCATAGATGCACAATTCATGAAGAATATCTCTAGAGTATGATGTCATGCTGGAGCCAGTGTAAGCTCAAGTGTCATGACAGTCTCATTGGAACTCTTCATGGATTCGTTGCAAATTTATTAAATTTTTATAAATGTGATTTCCTTAAAAGGGGTTACCCTCCCAGTGGAACCTTGGCTTGGCAAAATTCCACAGTCATAAAAGTCTTGTTGAGTGGCAGACCTGAAGAACTGAATTGACATTGGAACACATTATGTGAACAACTCTATTAGAGGTTTAGACAGATTGGCCCCCAAGTTTGGGATATCAGAGCTACTTCCCCATCTAGTGTAGGCTACACACTACAGTACCTGAGAAGGCACTAGCAGGATCCATTTTACACATTTGTACTGTCTAGTTGCCATGTCAGTTGTCAAATTATTAATGCATCAGAGAAAAGAATCACATGGTGGAGTAGGCACATTACTCTCTCCTTGATTGGCTTCAGTTTCTGTTGAAAACCCTAATGGAGTTACACACAGTGTTTTTGTAGTATAAAGCAACTGGTCTATATTCCATCTTAGAATTCATTACCACATAAACGTGATGGTGCTTTGCCATTCTGCAATCACATGTAGCAGTGGCTATAGTTTTAATGTTGAAAATGAATGTCAACCCACAGTAAACTTCCCCTATAGGCATTACCTTACAAACGCAGAAATAAAATAGAAACAGTGAAGTGAGTCATAAAACTGATAGAATATGCAGCATTTGGCTCCCCCACTTGGGCTGCCCACAACCTACCCGCTATGTGGCACAGCCATCTTTAGTAAGCTAAAGATTAATAAAAATTAAATACAACCTTCCTAGACATCAGTTAAACTGTCAATTTTCCACAAATTTGTGACTATATCTCTCTCTTTTTTTTTCGATAGTTACTTTTACTTTAACTCTGGCCATGCAGTGCAATTAGTGATACAGGAGATATTTGATGCCAATGGAAAGTTTTCACTGAACCACTCTTAATACTGCTAGGTCACACTTCAACCTTGGTTGTATGTCTTGAACTGGGTTTCCTGAGCTTGTTCTGCTGCCATTGATTAGGTAGGAATTAACGTCAGATGTTTGCTTTGTGGTGCATCCTTCAGTCATAGACATCCTGGCCTCTGATTGGATGACAGATCTTGCAGCTGGTCTACTTCGTTTACAGCAATAACCAAAAAAGAAAAGAAAGGGAAAAAAAGCCACTGGAGCGTCAGTTGAAACCAAGTTTAGAGAGACCTCCTTACAGAGTTGTTACCTCAGATATGGCACTGTTTAATTGAGGTCAGAAGGCAGAAGATTTTTTAAAGAACAAATAGGGGGAAAAGGACAAAGGTCTAGAGAAATTTTTAAAAGTCTAACCTTTATCATGCAATGAAAGTGAAAATGGTACATGTAGTTGGATATGCCTGCCATCACAAGGATAATTGAGTACAAATTGCTAAACAACTACCATACACCACAAAACTGCAGTGTGTGATTGTGATGCTTATTGCATCATGAAATACTCAAAAATTAAAAAAAAAAAAAAATAGTGGAAACGTTAGGATTGCCTTGCTAATCTGGAAAAAAAAAAAATGAAGAGGATGTCAGAAGGTGATGCTGAGGACCTTAACCACCGCATCGTATTGATGTCAGTGAAACGTAATCAATTCCCCACTCTGAAATGTGCTCCATAGGCAGCAGTGGGTATTTCACAAGCAGAGCCATATGGGCTACAAAACTGTCACAATAACTGGAGCATGTGCAAGTGATACCCCTGTGGTGAAATTGCTACCGCACATTCAACTCCCTCCTGTATACATTTGGACACATGCAGAGCAGATTCACGTGCTCTGCTAGGAGTAATACGATCATGTTTGAAACTTTCAGTACCATCCAACCAAAATTTTACCACAGTATGTTTTTTTTCTCTCTCGTTTTTGTAACCATCGCTGAAGGTTTTCTTCTCAGTGTGATAGTCTATCCAATCTATGATTTTGCTGTTACTTTCTGTGGATACCCTCACACACTTTTGAAGTGTTAGCAGTTACCCATAAAACATCCCAAATCCAACAGGTTTGAATTTGCCAGTCACTGTTTGTGTACAGTGAGGACTAGATTTTCACCTTTTTCTATGTATGCTGTGACACTCTTGCCAGGAAGCCACTTTCTCTGTTATGTAGGAGCCTCATGAAAAATGTCAACTTGATTTCCATTAACAGAAGCTATGTTTTGGAAGCAACTTCGGCATTTAGCTTTGTCACTCATCGATGCATATGATGTGGGTTGTTAAAACTCAAGTAGCAAGTGTTATAATATAATACACAAATGTATTGCAGTCTTACAGAGTTAACTCTCATTAAACAAGTTTATAGAGAGAGTTACAAGAGAGTGTTATTAAAGCAATCACTCAACAACCTGAAAGGAAGTTTGTGAATGAAAACAAGCAACCCAGTTTCATATTCTAAAAGGAAGTCAATTAGAAATAGTAATGACAACAAAAGGGTGTTTTAAGTAACTTTGGTGCCTGCTTATAGCTAAGATTAAAATGTTCATCGCTGAAATTTGTAAATTGGATGGACACTGCTGAAAGATAAATAATAACCAGAAAGTTGATGAAGGAAGGAGCAAGCATCAAGTCTGACAGAAACATTGATGAGAACCAACAGCAGTAAGCTATATTGCTAATCGCCATTGCAGTGCATCACCGTCAGCAAAAGTATGTCGGTGCAATAGACTCCAAACGTTCAAACTAAAACATAAACGGAATGTTTCAGAACATAAAGAACAGCCTTAGTGCAGAGTTGGCCTAGTCTTGTTGTGGTAGGGACGTTGCAATGCACAACATCGACCAATTAAGGATGGTAAATGTACTGAAAACATGGATTTTCGGTCGTATTTTCGAGGCATATAGTGTACATTTCCAAATGAGGGAAGGAGCTTTGGTGACTTTTTATGTGCCATAATTCCTCACAGTGGTAGTCTGCCAAGGGATGCCATTAGTCTAACATACTTATTAGCAATGTAGCTTGTAGTGTACTTTGTAAGCCACAGCCACTTTTCCCTTGTGCATAAAGGCTGTCGTAGGAACTAGAACGCAACGTGTGTGTACGGCTCTGGTTATCATCTATAAAGTGGAGTGCCACCATGTGTTGGTGTGTAGCTATAAGAAAATTTGGAAAACTTCCCAGATGGCCTGAAACGGCACTTTCATGGATTTCCGAGAGTCATGAAATTGGAATGATTTGCTGAAAGTTTAATTATCTCTGAAAGTTTGTGGAGGAGTGAATTAACTCTCTGCATTTAAGCCTTTGAAGCAACATGCACTGCTTGTTGTTGGTAATGTATACATTAGAATTTGCAGAATGGAGGAACATGCAATGTTTGGTGTGACCCTAACGGAGGAGGGGAAGCTCAAAAACTCTACTGTCAGTTGGAAAGTTGGATGAATGGCTGCATCAGCTTGATTATTGTTAATGAACAAACTGTCTCTATTTTGATATGTTGTCCTCTGTGTCAATATTTGGTACCGTCTTGTCAGCAGCATTTGTACAATGTTTCTAAGACTGGTTGCAAGGCCCTTCAGGAATGTCTTCAGAGATGTAAAACAATGGAGGTATTCGATTCACTCGGTGACCTTGCCTGGGCTCCACTGGAAAAAAAAATTGGCCAGGATAAGAAAAACGATGGGCCTGATTTATTTGTATCGCCCTCATGTTCACTATTCCATTGGTAAGCAATCAAGCACTTCCAGGCCACTCCATATCCATTTCTTTGGCTGCATTGCAGTATGTGTGAAGTCCTCATCCAGATTGTTGTGGTAGTAGTTATTGCCTACAGTTAATCTCCATGGTATTAAAAGTAGATACCTCTGACATGGATACTCATGTTTTATCACAGCATCTTATCTTGCTAGGCATTTCCTTCTGTTTATGTTGTGCATACAATGTCCATGGTTGTGAGTCAATTCCACAATTGTGTGTATCCCATGATGTGATAGAGTTTGCCAAATTCCATTAAATACAGAATTGTTAGTGTTAGCCGGCATGGTGGTAGGTAGCCACAAGTTTTCCCCAAGGAGTCATATTTCAGTCAGTCCCTCCTCAGGTATCCATGTGATTGATGCGGGACTAGATAAAGTATGGCCAGTCAGCGCCACCCAGAATAAAATGTAATTATTGCTTTGTATATACCAGGCTTTGATATAGAATTCTATACACTTGCCTCAGTTTCATCATGGTTCATTCATTTACATTACTTGTGCGAACATCAATTACTTGTGTGGCATTGTTTTGCGAAGTCACTTTTCGCTGATAAAGCTTTCATAAAACTGCTGACCAAAGACTGACCAACTACTGAGTGTTCTTTCACATAGAGTTCCAGTCATTCTGCATTGGATGCCCCCTTTCATGCCTGCTTGTTCTGGCGAGTCATATAAATTGACTGTTTTGGAAGGCAGTGACTGACATTTGGGTCATGTTTGCAATGTCAATGCAAATACCCGTAATGTGGTGAGGGTTCGTATTCACATTGCATAGTAATGCAGAGCCAAACTTAAAAATCACATAAGCTGTATTTATCTTTTAACACCAAGCATTCAAATTTAGCATGTGGGTGTTTCGGTATTGACACATGGAATTTTTTTTTTGTACACCTGCTAAAAAATCTGAAAGAAAAATGAGCTACGAAATATTGGATGGATTGTAACGCTTGCAATGAATATATCAGAAATTATCAGTCAATTGATCAAAGGGTGCATACATGTGCAAAGTGATTTTAAGTTTTGTCTTGTACATTTAACAAACAGAGTGTAAAGTATTTTCTAGTGGTAGCTTATCCAAGTAGTGTTTGCACATGGCAATGTTTTCAGGACCCACTTCTGAAATTTGCTGCCTGGATCAGATATTTCACTGGCAAACATTGTACGTGTGACGAAATTTGACATGCATACCTTAGGACACCTCATTGTCATCCCAACATGTAAGGTACATGGTGTTATATTAACAGGCACAGAAAAATGCCACATTATGACTTCACAACAGCATGGTAGCGTAACAAAAGACATATTTTTAGGTACCCTGCTGACAATAGACTGTAAGTACACAGGTTCAAAATGTGGACCTGGTGCAAAGTGCAAAGACTAAATTAAATCATGCAGTAGTCAATACACTTATACTGAAAGAGTTATCAACTGGGTAGTTGCTCTACCAATTAATATGCATGGCTACCTGACACTGTGTGAGTCTCTTTTGTAAACACTATCTAGTAATTTGTCATTTAGCTTACAGAGAGTCAGTGTTTGAGGGAGAGCAGCAGGAAAAATGTATGTGACCGATAAAAGTGGATCGACTTGTCGTCAAACGACCTTCCTGTTTTAGGGGGTTGCCAACTTTTGGTCTCCATTACAACTTACATGATTTAGGCATTGCGCTGCAAGCTCAAATATCCATAATTATGAACATAAATAAACGTGTGTATGTATTTTTCCATGTTTAAAGTTTTCCATGTTGGTACTACCATGTCATGCAATATCCCGACACTTCAAGATCGTCAATTTATTGACTTCACTGCTGCAAAAAAAAAAAAGACTTAAGGTAGAACACCCACATTCCTATTTCAAACATCGTAATTTTTCCCCAAAGTATTTAGCCTTGCCTCTGTCCTTCGAGTTCATGGGCAACACAATTTTCTCTGAAGGAAAGAGTATGCGCACTTTACAGGCAGCCTTGTTAAACATGTTTTCTTCTATTTTAGTTAGGCCACACATAATTCCCTCAAATCACTGAAATAGTGCATTTATTTGTGACAAATTCCAGTTGGCATCCAACAGCAGTTTCCCAGATTAATGGTTTGTGGAACAGAAATTGAATATACCGTACCAGATGTTTGATGTACTTGCTTATAAATTTTTTTTGGGGGAAACCTTTTACTTTATGACACGCAAGTCGTGAAGTGATCACATATGCTAATCACATGTCCTTAAGTAACCATTTGCCACGTGGGATTTGCCGCTTGACCAAAGGACATTCACAGGTACTTGAAGGGGAAAATTTACCCACACAGCGTGTTATACTGTACCTGAATTGTTTTGTGTAGTTTTTTTGTCATATTTGCGTAGCATTGCAATAAAAGAATACATTTTACACCCAGTGGTTTGAAGTGCATCCAGTCCAGTTAAGCCAGCCTAGTGCCCATAGTGTCCATGGTAGTTAATTGTAAATTTGGTCTCACTCTCGGCTGTGTGATAGAGCCCAACCATACATCAGTGGCCTGTTTCTTTTCATCTTATTTAAGATGCACATATAATGCTGTGAGCACTTTCTCCTTAGTCTGCCCATTTCAAACACACAATGCATGCCTGTGGAGCTGCCTTGAAAGTACTTGATTGCTCTGTGGCTTGCAAGTCAGTGTTGTATACATGACCTTGATGGTTTTGAGGTCAACGGTTGGTCATGTGGCATGTGCATGATCAATATCGTAGTCTCTGTGTGGGGTGTGTGTGTTTTGTTGGGAATTAGTTGTGGTGTACAATTCTTGTGTAGGAAGAAATAATTGATCCAAGCTTTGTGAGGGGCTCTTTTTGAACAAAGAGTCACAGTGTGTAATTTTTCAGGCTTTGGTACAAAGGAAACATTAAGATGGCCAAATATGTTGTGGTCATGTTTGTTGGTTGCTTGTAATGGGGAGGAATGTTTCTACGTTCAAAGGTACAAATGTTGCATTATAAATTGTGTAAAGAAGGAAAGGAACAAGAATTTCCCCAAGGCAGAAGTAGGAATGGATTACCAATTTGAATTCTTTTGATTTCTTTTCAAAAGAAAGAACCAAACTTTCATCAGTTTGCTATGTAGCCAATCCTCACATAATATCATGCATGTTATGCCCTCTCGAGAGGACACCCAAACCATGACGGTATCTGGATACCACATCAATATTTTATCATCCAGTAAAAAGTCTGCTCGAGACAAACACCTTCAAGCAAAATGTAAATTGTTTGAGGACAGATATGTTAGTTAATCTCCCTGTTTGTATTCAGAGGCTGTTGTGATTAGTGTTTTTTGCAACATTGTTTTGGATTTTGCAATGTACGTTTGCTGCTATGCACTAAACTTAAACAATGTGCGGACATATGTGAAACCTTGAATGTCAATCTGTGTGTCAAAGGACACATCATTCCTACCACAAGGATGGTGGTGCACCTGTAGAACAGATAGCTTGCATATGTCATCACCATTTGGCATGTATGCAAGGTGTTCGTCAAAGTTGTAACGTCCACGGCTATACAGCAGTTGGCTCATTTTCATTTAGGTTGAGAAACACAAAGTCAGATGTTTGGCAGAAACCTTTGTGTTTATATGCTCTTCTGTGAGAAAACCCCATCAGCAGAATTCAGACACTTTTAAAAAAGAAGGGGAGTCACAAAACTGTGGTTAAATTGAACAGCATCAAAGCTTTGACCTTACCAGAAGAAGTTAAGCATAAGGATGTAGTGTGATGGAGATTTCCTGAAGGTGTTGTTGGGTTGAAGGAGGGTGGTGGGTTGAAGAGGGGAGGGGCGACCATGGTCCATGATGCATGTAAAGGAAAAACGGACTGACCAATTACTTTGTAGAGAAAAAATAATGCTAGATAATAGGACAAATAAATTGATTCAGTACTCCTGTATGGATGGTGATATCATTCTTAGAGAACAGAAGTTGTAATGATTCTTGTTTTGGCCAATTGTCAGTTGAGGGTTTTTTTTTTTGTTGGTTGAACTCAATTGCTAAAAATCTGATTTCAGCTGAGTAGGTGATATTTTCTTTCCTGTGTTGACCACAAAATACAGTGACTACCAATAGGTAAATCAGCATGACATCATGGAACAACTGGTGAAGTCCAAACTCTGAGGCAAAAGGCGTTTTCATTAAACCGCGTAGCACAAATCCAACAGAAATCTTAGGATGATATAGCTTGCAAACAGCTACATACTAGAATACAGTTTTCCCTTAATATTATCAGGTTATCTCAGAAATCAAACGGTTGCATTTACTTCTGTTTTCCTCAAAGACGAAGTTAGATGTGGAAGGACCAAATTCCCACACTGTATGTGTGCATCATATTATGGGCAAATGTTGAAGGCAGAGCTAGTTTGCCATACAGAGGAAGACGGAGCCTATTATATTCGGCTTCATTCGTTCAATGTGGTAGCAGTCAGCCTGAGGTCATTCTTGTCATTGACTATTTCTTGTTGTCGTTTCATTTGACGTTGTGATGATTTGCGCCCCTCCATAGTCGTACTACCTCTCTTCAACATGAAAGAAATCTTGGAACTGTTGATCTTGTTGACCCTTATGACTCGAAATCACCAGGTGTTACTTTGAATTAATTTATAGTAATCCGTGTATCAGTTGAAAACCATGGACAATGCAGTACTGGAGGAATATGGTTACGATACGTAACATAGGGTGAACTGTGATTGCTAGGCGTTGATTCGTAGTAGTCTGCAGCATGGGAACATCCCTAAACCGTTGTGCCTTTTATGTATTGTCCTCACATGTAATGTATCGTATTTCTCAAATACCCTACTTGTGTTCGGGTTTGTTCTTTTTTTATGTCATGAAAGGTTAAACTCTTTTTTTTTTTTCTTTACTTCTTTTGTAGGTTGAATCTCAGGAATATGCATGAAAGTGAAATTACACTTAAAAGCGGGTTATAGACATCACAGCTCACTGAAGATGACCGATGAAATAAAGTGGTGAATCACGACTAATGCTGACTCTTCAGCCGGAAGCTGTCCAGAGAACTATCGGTGAAAGTAGCAGTTGTCTAAGAGCATTAAGTGTGACTATGTCCAATTGCTGTTAGTGCATTTAATGAAGATGTGGATACTACAAGGAATGGTTGACAACAATTTTATCATCTTAGAAAGTTGTTTCTAATTTCTGACATATTTGTGAAAGGAAGTATTTGTTGTGTCATTGATTTTTCTGATTCAGTTAGCATTACCGGTAGTTTTGACTGGAGCGTCTGAGTGTCACCTACAAGGAATGTTCCAAATGTGCTAGAAATTCTGGACCTGGTTACTTTGTGTTAGTTCCATAAATTATGCCCTTTTCACTGCCATTGTCATTCCGAAATGACTGGTCATCCCAGATGGTCCCTGCTAGGCTTTGTGAATTCTCTCAAACCTGTTGATCTCTGGGAAAGAACTTTTGAAATGTTGAACACGCCAGACAGTGATGGGGATGGGGGGATGGGGCGAGTTGAAGTTACTTTATAGTTGTGTCCGATTTTGTTGCTCAAGGAAATGTTGATGCAAGCATGACTTTGGTCTCAACTGTAAGCCTTAGAGCTTTGCTCGAGCTACTGAGACCTATGCAATGAACATTATGTCATAATTTGCCAGCAGCTGTTATGCTAGGCATTTCTCGTTGGTCAGTTGCTTTGTGGGTTTGCATTTCAGATGCCTCTAGAAGAGAGCTCTGATTGGCCATGCCATGAAAATCACCCCTTATAAAAAAAAAAAAACACTCTTCTGACTTCTGGATACATGGTCCTTTGATCTGGTTTTGAACTGCAGACAGGAAAGGAGAACAATTGGTCAAAGGACTCAAGAAATAAACATTATATGCATTGCTGCACAATTTCTGTAGAAATCTGTAAGGGGCATTTCTTGACTTGAGTAAAGTTTGTACTTTCGGAGGATCCTAAAATAAACCGTAATGAGACTACAGGAAAAACACCTCCCCATCACTGTTTCAAATGTAAAGCAATACTGTTCTGCTCTGATGCAGTTTTAGGGACAAATACATGTTTCACATTGCTCAGATGATACTTCACCATTAGCATCACAAGCGCTGATTACTGGAGTCCCATATCTTGGACAGCATAAGCCAGTCAAATGGCTCCTAGGCAATTCATGGTAATAACTGTCCACTCTGTAGGAAGAGACTTTCCATTTCAATGACTTAAGGTCATATACAAGGCTATGTGAAATTTGCTATTTAGTTACATTTCAATTAATCATAACTGATGAATTAAAATGGCCACTGATGACTTAATGTACAGAAATCACAGAATCTTCCACAAGACTTGTAAAAAATTGTAGATGAACTTTTTAAGTAAAATGTTTTAACCTTCTGTTGTTGTTATGAACTTGAGATGGCATTTTCTGTTGAAAATGTCATGAATTGTGCATATAATGAAACCAAAGAACTTCATTTATTATCATTTGTATAATCGGCTAAAAAAAAGAGGACGGGGAGGCGGGAGGCTGGATAAGCTCGGACTGTCAAATGTCAGGAGTGGACAACTGTTCTTCTCAAAATTCTGGAGAGACTGAGATACTCAAATCAGGTGTCAATGAGATTGGTTTTAGCAGTGTCTTACAGCTTAACTTAAGAGAGACTTGAGACTTTAACTTATGATTTCCAGTGGAACTTTACAATATGGTTGGACATAATCAATAGGATCTTCATATGTGTGCAAGAAAACAGGAAACATTACGACTATTATTTGTTTATAAAAATGATGCTGGGGTTTTAAATCATTAACAAGTTTGGTCCCTGTGCTGGTATGGCTTTATTCTTGTGAGGCAGACAATTTTAGCTCTGAGAGATTCATGAAGGGAAAGGGGGAAGAGGGTGGTAGTGGTCCATCATGTCTAACCAGGGGAAAGGGATGGCAAGATGTCTTTAGTGGATAGAAGGACACTTAAACCCTGATTTGTGTCTGCTTGATTTTTTTTTTTTTCAGAAGAAAAAAAAAAAAGGTTTTTCAGTAGATGAGTAGTTTAACCATGAACAGCATTTGCTTTGCTGTTGTAACATTGTTCCTCATGTGTGCTATTTTTATCAGGCATCTAGCTATTGATAACTGCCAACAATTTTGTCTCGTTTCATATCTTTCTCAATGATGGCAAAGAGAGCATCTTTATTTGCTACTTGATCTAGATGTCAGTAGTAGAATGGGGGGCACAGTAGTAGAAGTAAAAGGGGCTACAATAGTAGCAGGAAGACCCACAATAGCTGTAGAATGAGGTGACAATAGACGAGCAGTGGCCACAGTAGTAAAAGATGGTGCCACAGTAGTAGAATGGGTATCACAGAAGTAGAATGGGGGCTGTGGTAGGAGAATGGTGACCACAGGTATGATAAATCAATCCTGGGGTTGTGGCATGCACTAGTTTTTCATGACGCTCTTGTTGTCATGATGTCATTTATGCCACAGCAGCAATTTCCAGTTTGACTTGATTTTTAGTGCAATCACCAATTTTACATTAAGCTTTTCTGAAAACCATTTTAAGGTATTTCACTTGCAATTTTCAAAAAATTTGATGTTCTTTAAAATTCCAACAGTTCCAATGATACAAATCTTGCATAATTGTGTACCCATTTGTAGTCCTTGCACTTCCATCAAGGCATGTTATTTGTGACTGAGGTCTGATCAAGTAATTTATATTGTCCTCTGCAGGCAGCTGAATTAACCCTGTACACAAGGGCAGTGATGGAGTGACCAGTATTTTCAAAGTGCTAAAAGCGATGACAGTGTGCATGTGAAAAAAAAAATAGACCACTTTGCTGGGTTCATCCCAATAGCTTTGAAGTATGCTTCTGTGGTGTTTTCCATACTTAGGTCATAGCAACCTGTGAGTTAACAATGACTTTTATTGACAAGGGGAAAAAGACAATCTCTCAGGTTATAATTAATATGATATTAATGTAATTTAATATTAATATCACACTTATGATTCATCTTGCGTTTGTACCTTGTCATCAATATTTTGCAGCGTTAATGGAAGTGAAACTCAATGCACTCAGACAATTCAATCTTTTGCCTTCGGTCAAATTTGATGTTGTTCTGCCTTGCGTACCAGCATTCTGCGGAACATTTGTGGAAAACAAGACCGTCAGAATTTAGGACATTCAGGGCAATATTCAAACATTTGTTCTGGTAGTATCCTCTGGTCTTGACAATTAAATATCATGTGCTGTACAACATCCGGAATGAGTAGTTACAAGCAGCCCAAGGTTTAAGCTGGGATAAGTGGGTACTAGCTCACAAACAAATATGTTTGCTCACTGTTTAGAAAAGGGAAAGGACTTGGTGGAAGACTGACCTCTTCACTAAACTAACCTTTTACCAGCATTTCAAACAAGGCTTTATAGGCAGAAGTGAGAACATTTTTCAGTTCAATAGGAAATGCACCCAACTGGTTGCACACTTTCCACAATGTGTAATATTTACCACGTTTCTTACCTATCTTGCACTGGATGCTTTCGTCCCAAGTAAAGTGCTTCTGTCAGCCGTAAATCATCACGTCCATCCAACATCTCTTTCTCTTTCAATGATTAAAAAAAGGGAAGCAAAAAGAGGTTTTCCAACATTCTTGTCACGTAGCAAAGTAAAATCGAAATGTGATTACTCTAGTTCGATAATTTACTTAATTGAACAAGAAGTGCATATATCGTTGTCACTAGCCTACCTGGGAGTGAGTGTGCATGCCTGCACCTGCCTTAGTTCATTATGCCTTGAAGTGTACAAAGGTCTATTCTAATTGAAGATTGTAGAGGTACTACCAAATGATACAGACTGAATGATTGTTGTCAATACATGCAGAGGCAGGGCTGTAAATTATCAGAGCAAATTACTCTGCAGAACAATGCTGCTGCTTCGAGAGGATGATAAACACCAAGAGGTTGTTGAAGGGCATTTGTGCCAAATTTTGTCGGCGACTGGTAAATTGACAAGCAGTTGTTTATTTGTAAGGTCTCCTCAGGAGGATACATCATCACAATGTACAATATAATGTGGTAAATGCAATGATACTGTCACATATATTTTTGCAATAATTTAATCATCAGAATGTAATCCCTTGATGAAACACATTCTTCTGTGAAAAGTGAATTGTTGACTGAAAGCTCTTAAGGAATTTGTTTCATGTTACTTGGGTTTATTTTTACAGTGGCAGTATGGGTTACTTCTCTGAAGTGGATATTGTTGGGGAAGGGACATTGTTGCATCGGTTGTCAATAGAGCCGGTAGATTGTCACATTTGTGCCATCTTCTGAATTTTCTTTTGTTTAGAAGACCCAAAGATGAATACAGCAATAGCTAACATAGATGAGATTGTTAACAAGAAATTATAAATGGAAGTTGGTACTGTGCAGAATTTATTTGTAAATTAAATATGATTAGTTGGAAAGCGGAGCAATAATTTGATAACTACATGGGCTTTTCTCTTGCCACAGTTTCTGTGGGGAGTAATTAAATCTATTTTTCTGTTTGCCGAAGGGCTTTACACATCGCCTTTAAGGCTCATTACAGTTTCTTGGTAGAACACTTCATATAGATAAATGTTTGATCGGACTTGTTATGGATGCAGTGTCACTGAAATGCAAATGGTTGTGGCCTTGCTCTAGGTAGCAATGCCAAAAGGGTACACTTGGCAATGTGCGTTAAGCAATAAATGGATAAAGAGTCAAAGACAGTAAGCCAGTGGAGTCTGCTTTGCAAGCCACCTGTAACAATTGTCTGTGTCACATTTTATTAAAAGTAATGTGACCATCGTTGTAGATCAAACTACCATTGAACATTGCACAGTTGGCGCTATAACCGTTTCTAAACACCAGCATTGAGGAATAACAACATCAGCATACGTACTTGGTAAGGACTGTAGAATTAACATATGGCTTGATATCATGATTTAAGTGAATACTGTATTGGGGAGGGGGGTGTTGATTTGTATTGACAAAACTCTGAGCAGAGCATTTCTACAAAAGTCAAGCTTTCACTAGAAACACCTGTGAGAGTTACTTTGATCCTGAAAATGAATGCGAATGTATTTGTTACATCAAGGCAGCAAACTGGTGATTGTTTGTGAGGTATACTCATTAAAGACAATCTTTACATCTGAGACTAAAATTTGGCAGAACCATTGTCATCATATTATTTGTCACGAAAGAGGAAGGGGTAAATGTTTCCACCTTTGATCTGTGAAAACAAAATCTGGGAAACTTACTGCTTGCATGCATTTGTGCATTAATATGACTGGAAGCACAATGTGATCGTACCAGCATATTTTACAAGTTGGTAAACTGGTGGGTGAGTATTTCCAACGTGAGCTCTGTAAATCTGATATGGTATGTAGCTAGTTTTACAGGAGCCAGTCATGCCTGCGTATAGTGATGAAAACATTTGTAGCCAGACTTTAGAAATTCTGGGAAAAAGTTACGCAGTCGACGTTCTGATGTAGTATGAGTGATTTGAGATATGTGTATTGTGTGATGAAAAAGTGCCACTAGTTATGGTTGCTCTTTCACTTTTTACCGGTGTATTCTCAGTGACATATCGCTGTTTCAGTATTAATGCACATTTTCTACTCAAGTGGAATCTTGAATGAGCTAATCTTAAATCTAACACTTTGTGGCAGGATTCCTTTGTCTGGAAATCACCTTACCTTAAGGCATAAATGTACTTTGCTTGGTGCCAAGATTCTAAATGTACGATCTTCTCTTTAAATGGGATGCAATATCTGGTCATCAAGTCTTCTTTACAGTGGCCAAATTTACCCCAAGCAGGTGCAGACTCAACCCCATATAAAGTATTAAGAGAGCAATAATCGGTCTTCTCTATGAACAAAATGAGGCCATTCTGTCATTTCCACATCCACTGTGATATCTCATGGGTCATAATTACAGTAGCAAATCTTTAATTTCAAAGAATGGTTTGATGTAGTCTTCCAATTGAATTCCTCTGTATAATCTGAGTGGATCCATTGTGATCTATTACATTACTTACAAGTTTCTGTGGTATTTAAATCATCTCATTGGTACTGTCGCCTGCCAACTGATTTGGGTGTGCTGAAAGTGTACCACTTACCTTCCTCATTATTGACTCTTTAAACAAGTACAAGAAGTTTACAGTCAGTGCAAAGATGGTGACATATGATGGCTACCTTTTCAGACTAATCTGAAGATGTAAATGGTTTGTTGACCTCAGCTATAGTCCTGACTCATGGGCCATAGCTAATCTCATGACACCAAAGATGGGTCAGTATAGCCTTTGGTGTCAATAGGTCATCATATGTCTTAAGGTGGTGACAGACAATGGAAGAATTGGCAGAATTTGATTCTTGAGGGAATGTTCACTTTCCCTTTGGTTGTTGAAGTGTATTATCTTGGGGCTGACTCCATAGTCAAGGTACACACTTTCTTCATATTATACGTTATGGTTACGTATTTGGAATAGAGCTATGAATGAAGTCATGCAGTAGGTGTACTTAAGTTAACTTTCTCAGTATTTGGATAAGAACTCTACAGTACAAAGATGGGGAATATTGTGAATATGACAGACTAGTAAATAATAATTAATAATCATAATGATAGTAATAATAGTTGGACTTAAAAGATGGTATATATGTTTATAATCACTGCCATATAAGTAGCATTATTTCAAAAGTATTCTATAGTGCTTCCAAACTATTTCGATATTTCGCTGCTCTTCACGAATTTGCGCATGCTTATATCGAATTTGAAAGCTCTCATTACTTAGAGAAAGTTTCAGTATGTCATTGTTTTTATATAATAATGAAAAACATGCCACATTTTGTATTTATTTATTTGTTAATAGTCTATTCCTGTCTTCAACTTGTTTGTTTTTCTTCTTACTTTTACTAGATTCTTTCATTTGTCTTCGTTAGGATATTTAGGAGCAATTGTTTGGCAGTGTTCTTTTTTTTTTTCCTTTTGCTTATCATCATTTTTTTTCTGTGTTTGTTTTCTAGAAGTCTATATGAAATTGCCAACATACATCAAGTTTGTAAAATTTCCATCTTAAGCTTTGTTTTGGTTGTCCGTCGCAGCTCTTCTGATGGATAAATGTGTGAAACCGCTGATTAGTATGTGGAGGTGAAGGCATCTGTTGTGAGCTTTTGCAGTGTTTCATAATGGTTGCCAGCTACAGCAAATACTGAACAACTCATTCATAAAATTTGCTGTCAGCCATTGACAGATGTGCAAACATGTCAGAAATCTTGACCTTGAATGAAAAGAATTGATGGTCAGGGAAACTCCATAAATTAGTTAAGTTGTCTAGACAGTCAACCACCGTAAGGTTTTGCTGTTGATGGAAAATTTTACAAAGGCCATATTCCATAAAGTTTTCTTCCCCCTTCCCGTATTCTTCAGTTAAAAGTTGACTGCAAATTTTATCTTTCTGTGGTAATGCTCAATTGAAGTTTTGTAAATGCCTATTTTACAGTCAGACTTTTGTGAATGAAGCTACTGGCTTTTTTATGGAATCATTTTGTGGCTATAGATTATTGCATTCAAAGTTCCAGTGTGGAAATTGTCATACAGTAGAAGTACCATTGTAGGTAGGTGTTATTAGGATCGGCCAGACCCAACTTTAGCACTGATTTTTAAGAAAGGACGAAGCAGTGTGGCATTCTGGTGGTAGATGCTATCACCTCCAAAATTTTTACCGTGTCGACAATTGAAAGTTATCTGATTTTCCATTGAATGTTACAATGACTTAAACGTGTAGGGTTCCTTACTCGCACACTGACAACAAAGGACTTTGTTTTTTGTTGGACTTTGTTTTTTGTTATTAGGTCATCTGATGTGACCTTGAAAGGATACATGGCTGACTTTCCTTTAAAGGTGCAGGATACCCCATTAGATAGGGTATATTTTCAGGCGGTCTCACAAAAACATTATTCCTATTCATGCACACGTTTGTCTAGCATTTCACCTAGGTATGTTAGACTACACAACCTCCACTAGAGCAGTGAATTAGTCAATGTCATTGTAAATGCCAACTAGCCTAATGCTGGCCTTAGGTCTTTCTGGGTACCAAAACGGCCTGTTGGCACAAGGGCTATGTTTAGTGGTGGAAGTAGAAAATCCTGTGCAAAGATTTCTACAGAATGTTACAACATAAGCTGTCAATATCTCATTCTTGTACAATATAGGAATTGAATGCACAGTTCACCTCTGCATTCCTCTGTATGACATCAACTTATTAACTGTGAAAAGGTTATTGAACTATCCCTTTAATGTGAAAGGAGTCATACAGTGTTGCAAAAAGAACCAATGTCTCACTACTATCAGATTTTTCCCTAAATTTATCGTGAACTGGATGATTTGGTATCTACCCTTAACCATTATTATATTAAACGATAAGCCCTCTTGTCACTGCATCAGTCATAGTTGGTTTAGAAACTGGCTCTACTAAATCTTGAGAGTCTTGTGCACCTTTCTAAGACAACAGAAGTACAAGCAGTCAATGATAGCATTTTTCTTGCAACCTGCTCGTAAAATTGACTCTTGTAGCAGTAGTCGTGTGCTTGCTTCCTCATTTGTCGCTCAGTCATAATGACTAATTTTTATAGTTTTTTTTTTTTGTTTTTATAGAAGTTTTTTTTGTAGTTATCATAGAGGTCTGTTATTTTCAAGATGTACATATAAGCAGACAGTTATTTATGCATAGTTGGAAGAGTTTTTGTAACTATGTTGAAAATCTTAAACTTGCATTGAACTTTCCTTTTGTTTTAATGACTGAAAGCATATCAGGTTCATCACTGCATATCCTTAAGTGGACAACTCCTTGTCCCTGGACAATTCCCTGGAAAGTTATCCTCACTCAGCCAGTCCCCAAACTGGAGATTTAACCTTTAGACAACTCCCCTGACAATACCTTTAGGGAAAGGGCTAAGATTAATAAGATGGTTGGGAGAATTGTGAGGGAGGATTGTCCAAGAACCATACCTATTGTAGCTATGCTACCTCTGAATGTTAAACTTTGAATGTTATATCTTATCAGGTAAATGTTTTACCTGTCACTTAATCTCATTCAGCCACACCAGGACATGTTTCTCTCTAATCTGTCAAATGTTTTTGAAATGGCACACAGTCAGCTAATTTCAAGGTCATTTTGTTCCTATGCATATTGTTTGACATCCAGAAAGGCTGTGGTGATATAATTATACTGATATTTCCATATTTTTTTTTACATGTGGTATGCCTCTGATAAGGCCATGCATTATTTTCAGAGTGGGTAGCACATTTTCCAACAAAGGTCTTCATTGAGGTGTCCTGGCAGGTAATACTAATGAAAGAATGACAACAGATTTGAGTTTTGTAGTCAGTATTAAGTTTTGTACCGATTGTGATTGCAGTTTATCTAATATCTGTTTTCTTTCCTTTACCATACACCTCCAATTAGGTGAACATTTTCGTATCATGTGACACTGTCAACAATTGCCTTTGTATGTTTTGACTATGGTTTACTTAAAATTGTCGCTTGCACCCCTGTGAAAATGAGCTGTAAACATACAGCATGCTAAGGTCATGAACAGAAAGTGGCTGAAGAGCGGAAAGATCAACCAAAATGGTCTCCTAGTCAGTAGAAAAAGCAGTCTACATTTGCTGTACTACATGTCCCACTTTTAGGCGAAAATCAAATTTGAATCGTTTTTTGGGGGGAGATATTTATTGGTAGAACTTAGGCTGTGAAGTTAGGTTCTTCTCCAACTTTTCAGGGTACATGCTTACATTTCAGTTGGCGAAAGACTGCACTGAAAATATGTTAAGTGGCTTTCTCACAACTACTTAAGCTATCCTCTTTTAGTCACAAGTTTGTGTGAAATGCTTGTAAGTTACCAAGTCAGATATTAGGCATTTTATGATTGCAGTCTTGGGTTCTCCTTTTCACCTGTCCTGTGTGCACTCGCAGGAATTTTGGAAATTGTGGTGTTGTCTTGTGTTTCAGATGTATGTCTGCAACAAGCTTTTTCAGGTTCGATGACTTCAAATTGTCACTGTATATTACAGTACTTGTCTATACATATATATTTTTTTCTTTCCTTGTAAATGATTGGCTAGATTAGCCTTGTGTAAATATAAACATACCTTTGTTCCCATTTTTATTTCAAAGTTGAAATATGAGTATGATCAAGATAATTCCAGCTGTCTTTCCGTTTCTCTTGTGGTTGTTTATTTTTCTGGATGGTTGCTATGAGTGGAAACATTTTCAGCAATTCTATCACTTTGTTCACTCTGAGGGTGTACAAAACTTAAACATGGTGTTCATTCAAAGAAAAATTTGCCAACATGTGTTTATAGCCTAGAGCTAATTGTTGAATGATTTCAATGGTCTGTTGATTGAAAACTGCATTTCAAAAGTATCACATTAACTTTGCATGCTTTTCTCGAAAAGTTCATCCCAACATATGCCATTTTATATGACTGCTGACCTTACGTTCACCTTGCCCTGGGGTGACAAGGTATGGAATTGGAAATGAGAGGGCCAACTTCTCTTGCCACATCCTCCTCGTGACTACACCAGCATCTTGTTTGTAAGTTTTCAGGCTGAAGAGAGATCAGCATCATGTTGTTCGCAAAGTTTTACATACACTTTTTTTTTATTGAAATGTTGAGAGAGATAACATGCAACATGCAAGACCATATCTCAATCAACTTGAATCCCTGCAATACTTGCCAGTTTCTGTAATTCCTCTCTGAAGGCCAAAGGAATAGAAATGTACCCATGTGTGCCCAAGTATGATACTTCAGTAGCTTTCATAATTAGCTGACAGATACCTGATTGTTACTATGGTCAGAGGAAACATGTGGTCAACATGGGCATCAACATGGTGGGGTAACTGAAGTGATGGTTGTGGCATCTTGCACCCCCCATCCCTTTAAAGGTGAAGAAAATAATTTTCCCACGTACAGTCAAGTTTCTGAACTATACCTCATCCAGATTTTGTTAGTTCTTAGCATTCATGCAATGATTCATACATAGGGGTGGATTGGAAGTTTTACAGTGAGATTCCTTTGACACTAAGCAGAGTGTCACTATTGGCTGGCTCAAAGTGAACAAAAAATTTTTGAGAAAAAGTTTTTCCAGATTGCACAAAATGGCACTTCAGCCCATTTTCCACATGACAGATTTCAATCGAGAGAATTCAGGGTGGGCGAAGCTTGTTTGGTTATATAAAATGATATTTTGTCACTGTCCGCTCTAAGCATAGTACCACCATCAGTTGACGCAAAGCATACAAGAAAATTTTTGACTGGAGCACTTGCCAGATGGCAGAAAATAACTTTTCACAGGCCCATATTTCAATGTAGCTGATTTCATATAAGATTTTAAGGGGCAGGGGGTAGGCATTACCTGCATGGTTATACTTATAAAACTTAACCTAGTTCCTGTATGGAGAATGATTTAGACACTTCCTATGCAGAGTGCCACGATTAATTAACAGGTTTCCCTACCGTAAAAAATATCAGACCCGCATAGTTTTGATACGTGCCAAAAGTTTTCGACCATGCTCTTACCACAAGCTTTGTTGTCTTAAGCCATGTACATGCATTATGGGCGGTGGTGTTAACAGAATGTCAACAGAAAAGAATGCTAATAAATATGTACCCAAACAAATGACAGATGGTAGATGGAACAAGAGTTTCAATTAATGCAAAATTATTCATTCAGACTTTAGGTTCAGACAGAATCAGATTACAATGTACAAGTTTGATGTGGCTAATGACGTGGGTGTTCAGTTAAATAGAGCTTGATTAACAAGTATTCTAGACTTTATTATTACTAGGGTGGTAACTGGTAACACAGCGTGGACCACAAGACTTCAAGTGCTTATCAACTTGAATGTTACTATGGCAACTGGAGGGAAATTCAATACCGTCCATCACATTTCTTTCATCTGCTACATAACAGAAAAAAGCAATTTTGCCAAAGATTTCCCTATTTGAAATAACTTATTTTGATGAATTTGTGGTAATTAGAGAGGCTTGTTGAGTTGTTCGGTGAAATTCACTTAATTTTCCTTAGCCTGTCAACTTTTTTAAGATGCTAACTACGAAGGTCCCATGTGTCACAATTTGTGACACATGGGACAAGTGGACACAAAAAAATAGGAAGATTCACTGATTCATATTAGCACTTTTTCATAGGCACACATCAGCCAGTACATAGTATGGCTGACAATTTAGCCATTTTTGACAGTTTTCATTACTGTAAAACAAATTGGATGTGAAATGACTAAGAATGTTGTCATTTGTTTATATCCTTCAAAATCATCACAATTTTATTGATACCACCTTAATGTGCCCCAAAATGTTGGGTGGGTCAATAAAGTTTTACAAAATCAATTAAAAATTGACAACGAAGTCAAAGGTCATTGACCTTAAAAAATTCATTTTTGGACTGAAAACGTGTATATCATATTCGAACAAATGCGTATTTCATCTGAGAACGAGTATTTTATTTTCGAACGTAAAGGCCATTAACTGATCACCCTAAGCTATATTTTTACTTTCTGGAAAGCAAAACTCTCAACTGGTTCTGAGTTACAGTACTCTTTGATTGACAGCAAATTCGAAAGATGCAGAGTAGCTCATATTACACAGCGTACACAGGGATCCATTGTTTTGATTGCACATGTGGAGGAATGTAAGACAGGCTGAGGGAGAGACTAGAGGTAGGTGGTTGGTAGAATTGAAACTGTCTGGGGTGATGTGTTTTTGTCTTCAAAACGTGTATTTTTTCGTACTGAAAACGTGTATTTCATCATCGGACTGAACAGTTGTTGGACTGAAAACTCGTCGGACTGAAAACTCGTCGGACTGAGAGGTGGTCCCCTTGTCAAGATTTCAAGGACGTGTGGTCACAATATCTGAGGTGCTGTAGCTTTGAACTTGTTAGGCTGGTAATCCCAGTAACCATCTGTGATAGGTAAATGATTCTGTTGTTATGCCAAAAGATTTCGAAGTTTGTAATCGTGCATGGAAACACCATGATGCTGAGGGTATGCTTGTACATCTTTCAGCAGTTTCGATGGTAGGCCATCGTTTATTGTGCTTGCCTTCTACAATTTTCATAGACGTCTCCTCCTTTGTTGACCATAGGAAATGTACAGGCTTCTTTGTAACGTCAATTTACACTATGTAGTAATTCTAATTCCTATTCGGTCAATTGTGTCACGTGATGGCAACTTTCTTTTTAACTTTTCCCGCCATTAAGGTTGCTTGGAGGTATTTGATTGGTTGAATGGAATTGAAATTATCTTGTTTCCCCAAAAGTTGCCTAGCATATGGCTTGGCCATATGCTGTGAGCAAATACGCATGACCGCGATCACATGTCCGTTGACCTGGCCGGTATACCAACCTCAACCGTACCGAAAGTGGTAAATGCTCGAAATCTCCGCCGTTAACTGCAGAAAATATCTTTGACACAAATCTGAGATACAACATGTTTCTACGGAACTGAACGTGGCTTAACATAGCATATAAATCTGTCGCTTGACTTACTACTAACCTTTTTCAACGTTTAACTTAGCTTGATGCTGTCGGTTGGGCTGACGTTACGTTGATTTGCATGGCTGTAGGCGAACCCGGCTGATGACCTTCGGAAAAGGGAAAACAAATTATTAGCCTTACTCATCAAACTCAACTTCCTCCGATCACTAGTGAAAGCAGGCCTCTCCAAGTATGTTTTACTCCCAAGAGATACTTCAGAGGAGGGGTGGCAAGTTCGGAATCATTTGGTGAGTTACGCTGATAGGGCTAACGTTGATCACTGACAACTGCAACTTAGGACTTAAGAACGAAGGGCCTAGCCAAACTTATGCCAATACCCTTACTCCCTAAGCCTATCCCAATATACGCTAAAATAGGCTCCCAATTGCTCGCAAGTTTATGGACGCTTTAGTCAAGGTCAGCAATATAGGCCAATCAGTCAACCCTGGGCCTAATTAACGTTAGTAAGTTAGGGCTGGCTGTATAATGTATTTGAATTTGTGTCAGCCTCAAAATGCATATAAGTCTAACTTATAGACCGTTATCAAAACCTTAGCAAACTCTTCTCTTATCTCTCTTAAATCAAACACCTAAGCGAGCAAAAATTACCGCCATTTTGAGTCTTCACACTGCCATTTGTGGAGTGATTTCTTTTTTCCTCATGTCCTCACATCATTTACAAGAGCAATATTGTTCATTAACTTTTTATCTTCATTTGAATGAGGGCCATATAATGGGGTGACCATCAAACACTCTATTAAGGAAATTTATCAATTCCAAGTTTGTGACAGTTCTGCCTACAAAAGTGAGAATGTTTTATTATGAATCAGTATTGTCTAAAATGAATATGTATTCATTGCAATGAAAAATGGTGTCACCAAAGTTGAAATTATTCAGTCATCTTTACGACAACCCAAACAAAGTTAATGTTCCCCAAAGTGCCCATCAAGCACGCCTCCAGTTGACTTAGTGTAGAAATGACGAAAAATGGTTGCGTGCTTCACTATTTCAATCTACCTAACCTAAGCTTTCAAAAGTTGTGATTTGTTAATGTTAGCTGGCTAGGTGCGCGTTCGACGGGACTGTGCAGTCTATGGCCACCTTTCAATACTATAATGAAGGCAGAAATACTGAACACAACACTCCTCCCATGCATACTGGAGAATTTTCTGCCACCTTTCCCACCCCTGTCAGGCATGCCAGACTTAGGTCACCACATTTGTCCTAATGGAACATAGAGACTTGGGAAATTTTCTTTCCAATGACATAAAAAAACTTTTCAATTGGTGAAGAAAAGCCCTGCAATTTCAAAGAACCAATAGCAGAGACTGTACTAAAATGTGACTTGGTATTGCTGATCGATACAGTCTCCTATATCTACTCTATACATACAGCATGTAGAAAACTAAGAGCTATTCACTATTCACATGTTGCAGAACTCAGAGGCTAGTAACTGGTGTTAAGGTATATGGATTACAACTTGCAAAAGCCACAAAGGCAGAGTCCCTAGGCCTATAGTTAAGGCTTAACAAGTAACATTACACAAAGTCAAAGGGCCTAGCTTTGCTAGGGCTCCTCAGCAACTTGTACAATTGTTTGAAGACATGCAGGATATAGCCCAGCCTTAATTTGTTATCAGTCCCATTAATATGTCAGTTAAACAATGATACTTTCTTTTCATCTTCAGGTTGGCTGCAACACGGGCGGCTGTGCTAACCAAAAAGGATTATTATTCTGTTCATGTTGCAAAACTCTGGTAAGTACAGGCATGTAAATTGATGTTGTATAACTTCTTTAATTGTATTCTCATTTTCATGTGCACAATGTTACAACACATGGGTAAGGCCTTTCTGATTAGGAGCTATTAATTCCATCTGTTATCTGTTCCAGTGGAAAAGTTTTTGGACAAATGCAAAAACATTAAGTCAATGAACTTTGACTTTCCCAATAAGTCAATGGAACTTCTCCATTAAAGGCTGTAATGCATCACCCCAGACAGTTTCAATTCTCCCAACCACCTACCTCTAGTCCCTCCCTCAGCCTGTGGATCCCTGTGTACGCTGTGTAATACGAGCTGCTCTGCATCTTTCGAATTTGCTGACAATCTAAGAGTATTGTAACTTAGAACCAGTTGAGAATTTTCCTTTCAGGGAGGTAAAAAGTTAGCTTAGGGTGATGCAATACAACCTTTAAGTTAACTGTGTGTGAGGGAAATGAACAAATAAGCAGCCCATGCAAATTCACTCTGTGAGATCATTTCAGTTTTGGAGCTAGTGGGCACTCCGTCTTAAGGGCGGAGGGATGGAGTATATTAAGTATTGGTCGTTCGACTGTTTGCCCTCTGTTGGTCCACTCAGTTCCACGACCTCTCACCTTTTGTAATATGTATGATATTTCAGTTCGCCAATGACGTATCCGTGAGGCGTAACTAATTAAGACTCAATGAATTACCATAAATCACAAGGAAATGAGAATGGTCTTGTATTACAACTTAACTACTTATTTGGAGGTAAATGCCGAACTGGTTACGATATCAAATCAAGCTCGGAGATTCCCAGGTGGGGAAAAATTGCATTCTCCTTCTTTCTCAAACCAATTAGTGATGTGGGAAATGATATTTTTTATTTGTGTAAAATTGACAAGGAGTTTGAATATGGGCTTTGAATGGTATTTGATTATAAGTTGAAGCAATTGATATTTTAAATATTTGTTATTTTTTGTGGAGGTTCTTCCATATTACAAAACCAGTGTTCATGAAAAAATATTAGTCATTCCAACCGTTAATCAATGAATATTGCAAGAAATCCAAGTATCACAGTTAAAGTTTAGTTAAGAATTTGAGGATCAGAAAGTATGAATACTCATCGAGGGATCCTATTCCATGTTGATCGTGGAAAAACACCTGCGAATGTTGCCTACACTTTTCGATCAGTGTTCAGAGGGCAACGAGGCAGGGGTGAAACACCTTCATCTAATGGACAAGAGTGTGTCCCCCAGTTTTTAGCCGTTATCCTACAGGCCGGGAGGGGTTGGGGACTTGCTCAGCTTTGGAGCCCTTTAGCTGTGCCGAGCAACCTGAAGCGGATGAGACCTGAATCGGACAACAGGAACCCAAATTAGAATCACCAAGTAATCCCTTCAGCATCACTGTAAACATACTGAACAATTATTAAAGTCCCCAGAAAATTTCCAAGTGGTTCCACGTTCCACTGGGATTTGATCTGGGGACCTAATGATTGCAAGAAGGTCACTCTAACCACCAAGCTAAACCCTACACCCATTACAGTTACTGATATCGCAATTAATATGAAATTTTACTTTTAAGTTTAAAGAAACTCCATGTTACTACTAGGTTTTACCTTCTGTGACAGTAGCCTACTATATTGTTACCTGGATCTAATTCGCTAGGAAAAATGTTCAGTGACTTTTGAGTTCTTTCACAGTCTCACTAGTTAATCATTTGACATTGAGTGAAACATGCATTTTAAGTTAATTTAACCGCATATTGGCAATTTTTTTTTTTCATGCAAAAAGAAAAGGGGATGGCAGATGCTATTTTATATTGTGAATTAAGTTGGTATAACAATGTTCTTTTTACAGCAATGATCTGCTTCAACACATTACTCTGAGGGTATCACTCCATGGGGCCAAGCAGAGGTTCTCACTATACCTTTCATCTCAGCTGATGTTTGGAATAACTAAGGTCCATGGGAAACAGGCTGATTATTTACTGGGTAAGTGAAGAGAAGACAAGCCCATTTTATCCTTTGACCATGTGGAGGGGAATGAGACCATGTTCATTTCCATAGCATGCAATCCACATTCCACAAGCCTTAAAGAGTAACTAAAATGGTATGCAGACAATGACTTAAGTTTATCATTTAAGTCTACCAGTAGAATTGGTTTTCAAAGAAACCATGAGTAAAAATGCAGTCAGTGCATTCAATCAAATGACAATAAAGTTAAACAGAATTTTTTTTGTTGCTGTTTCTTCAAATTCATGCCACTGTGACGTGCAAAATTGAGTTTGAACATCCCCCTGGGTTAGCACAACAAACAACACAAGAGACTAAACATGAAAACAATTTTAATTGCATATAACATTTCCTGAAATCTCACTTTTGAAGGAAAATACAAGGTAGACATATGTCGACACTTTTCAACATTAATACTTTGAATATTGGTTGAGATTTTTCCACCGCGTTACATATTTGCATCCGCTTCAACCAAAAACCTGCAGCTTGGCTGCCTACTGCTTGTTCAAGGGATTTTTTATCCTATGACATAATTGCAGTGCTCCTTCTGCACAAAAAAATTATGTAAAAGAACCTCAATTACTCTGTTTTTCCTTGGTACAGTAATGTTGTGCTTAACTTTTATGTCACAGGCTAAAGCCATCAGACTTGATTTGTAGGCATTTGACCTCACCTCAGTTGTGTGCCTATTGGTATGGAGCCAGTGAAGGTCAAGGTGAAAACAATACACATGTGTTCTCATTGTGTCATCTTCAGACTTGTATTCATTAGGTAACACAAATACCTAAAGTCCTAATTGATCGCACTTTTGTTCAAGTTAAAAGGAGTAGACAGCTTACTATTTAACAGACTCTTTTAAGTTATTGTATTTTGACAGTTGAGGTACAGAGGTTGCACAGGCAGTTCAGTTCCACTCGTCTCCTGATGGCAGAATCTGTGATCGATGATCCGTTCCAGCTACCAAAAACATCAAGGTCAGTAGAATAGTACATTATGGAGGGACATCGACTCGCTTCAAACAGGTACCTGCAGGGGAACAACTTACAGTAGCGTTTACAGTTGATGCAGCAGTGTTGTCAATTTTGGAGGTCTTTTGGAGACTATTGGTAGAAATGCAAGGCTTCAGCGTGCATACAAAAGATTGCTACTCATTTTTTTTTTCCATATCTGCAGCAATTTGGTGGGATAGTTCCGCAAATTGCCATGTGATGCCGGATAAATTATTTCCTCAACATATTTGAGCATCTAGTGACTGAGAGACAGTGTCTAGAGAAAAGTCACTTCACACTGCGATCAAACATTTGTGAAATGTTGACCTGCAGGGTTGCAATTAGTGAGAATTGAAAGAACGCTTAAGCACTTAGCATCTTAGGAGTCATACTGTCCGTATGTGGTAATGCCTAAAGAGAGAGTGACTTATGCTGAACATTGTTACAACTCTGATAGAAAGAAAATTACTTGCAAAACAAAATCCTGTGTTATTTCTGGTTAGGTAAGCCTTCGAAACAGCTATTCAACATAAGTTACCTCTTTAATGATGAAAACAAAAGTGTTCTAGATGATTGCATTTTGCTTTGAAATTTCCTTGCATCGATAATACAGTTACCTTTGTTTTAATTACCCATCCAATTGCTCAACAACATCTCATACTGTTTGCTGTTTTGAAGTGTACACTTGTTGAATCTATTGGATGTGACATTAAGGAAAGTTTGTCCCGAACATGAATGTGCAAAGTTTTATCACATGAACATGTAAACTGGCATGTGTTACTGCAATTGCAGGTCAACAGCTATGTGCACTCTGCCATCACCAGACCTTAGCCAGTTCTCTGGTGCCTGGCACCAGGAGATGATGACAACTCCACCTCACTTCTTTGAAGAAGTAAGTTTGTCTTCAAAGTAATTTGTAAGTTTGCATGTATTAGTGGTACACCTACAGTATACAAGAAACAGAGTGCATCCACCTATAATGTTCTGGCTGTGTATGTATATATATATATATATTATTTGCTCTTGGCAATCTGAAGTGTGGAAACGTTTAACATTTAAACATTTTTATTACCTTGCTTCTTCCTTTTACATTTTTTTTTTTCACTTTTCTTTGACCATTTATTGAAACAGTAAATGGACAGGAGGTGTTTATAATGATCTAATTTCTATGCCTGTGAAACACATCTGCTTGGTTTGACTGAACCACAACTTCAGGTGTGTTTTTTCCTTCTTAATTAGGATTATTTAAGTTACAGTGGAACAATGAGGGATTCTCATGCTTTCAAGTCACCCGATCGTCCTATCTCTCCTATCCAAGAACTTGAAGATGGTGAGTGGAACTGTGTAGACAAATTCATATACCATGGAATTAAAAAGAACATATTTCAATTTTTCATTTCCCCTTCATCACTTGCTCACTTCCATCTCCCCTGCCTACAGCAAGTTACAAAAGCAAGAGTTGCAGGTAGTTGGATCTATTATGCAGCCAATGTGTAGTAAATAGCAATCTCATATTTGCCAGTATTTTTTTTTGTTTGATAAACTTGCCATAATCATCACTAAATCTGCCATTTTTGATTCCTTGCCGTAGGCAGGGGAACCTATGCAGTCCTGATGTTGTGTGTGTGTATGTATGCGTGTGTGTGTGTGTGACGTTTGCTCGTAAACACTCTATCTCAAGAAGGGTAACTTTGAGTAATTTCATTTTTGGCATGTAGGTTGCCCATATTGAGTAGATGATCCCTATTGTTTTTGGTGTCCAAATCTTGCATATTAATGAGGTTATGGAGTAAAACATATAAAATGTTAAAACTGTCATAGTTCCTTATCCGTGGGTCAGATTTGTTTTAAACTTGATAAGGTTGTCTGTTATTAACAGGTTCATGACCCTGTGAAATTTAATGCTTATCCATAGAGAGGAAGGGATAATTTTTCACTATAAAACAATAATAATAGCCTAAACACCATTATTGTGGTTATTATAATCTACCGTACAAATGCATATGGGGCTACATTGTGCAAAATTACTATTGGTTCCCTCGCACACAGTTAACTCAATGGGATTTAAAGCTACAGTACTGCATTTGTAACTTAGTGAGTAACTTCTAGTGTGAGGGGCCTCCATAGGTTGTCTAGAGAGATAGTCTGGTATGGGGGGTCATGGGGTCAGATAGACAAGGTGGCATTTCTTCATGCATTGGAATGTTAATGGGTTTATAAAAAAAATGAAGGAAATAAAAAAACCATCTGTTCTGTCATTTATTTGGTTAATATCAATATCCAGAGGAACAGCTGGTAGCAGAACGAGGTTTCTTAACAATCACATTGGAGTGATTTCAATCATATTTCACAATGTCGGAAAGGATGGAGGAAGCAAAAATATTGAGGAGGAATCATAACTTAGGGTCAACTTACGAGGACTTTGAGTGTGTTAAAAGCTACTTGCAACAAGGGAGAAATTATCGCAGAGTCGATAAAGGAAAATTTGCAAAAGGCAGAGCGCCAATTTGAGGCAATGGAAGAGGTTCATGCTGATCTGGCTGGGTGGTTGTCTGATGAAGCATTTGAGCAAGCAGAAAACTGGATGTTGGAATGCCAAAAGCATTATACTGAGGAGAGGGAGGAAGCATTGAAAAAGTTAAAGGAGGAAATTGAGTTTCAAATTAGTGTTGGAATTACCTAAGGCAGAAATTCCACCATACGATGGAGACCCAAGAACATTCTGGTCCTTTATGAAGAATTTTGAGGTAAATATGGCAGACAAGCTGAGTTCAGATGAGGTAAGGTTGAGTTATTTGATTCAACTAACAACAGGCAAGACTACAGGCAGCATTGATTACTGTCTGTTTCTTGGAGCTCAGGGATAATGTTGACTGATGTCATACTCATACTGTACTTGATGTGTGGGTTGTATGGCCTGGGTAGGTGATCCCTATTGCTAAGTTTTGGTGGACGTCAAATGTCGCGGTCATTTTAGGTCACCAAAATAAAGGTCATTTTGGGTTAAAGGCTTGTGTTGTATCAAGAAGAATAACTGCAGTTGATCTTATACTTGTCAAGTGAATAATTCATGTTTGTTGTAATATAACCATGTAGCAAGGAATCACAAAGCCTTTTGGCTTTCTGGTTACATTAGATCATACTTCTAACATATGCTGAGTTGTTACTGACTGCTCTAAATCGCAATTTTCAGACATTGTGTTATCTGATGAGGAGGAAAACTAATCCAAACTCAAATTCAAAACTGTTCTGAAGACAGACTTTGATGAAAAAGCAGGTGCTGATGTAGAGTTTTAATGAAAAGCACACTTTAATCCCTCTGTTCAAGCAATCAACGGGACTCATGATAACCACGAGACGTTGGGTGAAGGCACAAAAAAATAGATGCAGGAGGCAGGCACACACAGTAAGCAAAGCCTGAGAGAGTTTGCGGGGAGCATGGGTTGTTTTGCCAGGAAAGCAGTAACATACTGCCCCCCATTTTTCACTTTACAAAAATCAAAATGGGAAATTCTGTTTTTCATTTGTTATTGCTTCAAAACTTAAATGCTCCATGAAATGTTACACACTTCATTTAAACCAAACTACGTCATGTACATTTCTGAAGGTGAAATATACAACGGTGTCCCATGAAAAAAAGATGAAATAAGATTGTGTGGAGCCTTCTGAAACTCTATACAAAAATTTCATCCCAATGTGGTGAGATGTATGTGGTAAATAGCCTAACAACCGTGTGTATTTCATCGCCTGTGAAAGTGAACGTGCGACTGTATATAAATTATGGACTTCATATTTTATTGTGTATCAGTCATAGTGGCATAAAATATTTGAATTCACAATTTGAACTTATATAGAATTGCTTCATTGAGGGAACTGCAATATAGGGCAATAATTGCATTAGTTTTAGTCTTCTCTTGTCTTCATGGGTAGGTATGCTGTAGTCAGTGTTTAAGGGGAATACTAAGTTGATTTGATTGTGTATAATTTACACGCAGCTGTCAGGGCACTGTTAATCCACACCATCTTGAAAATTTCATGGAATTTTGACAGTAACTCAATGACTTATCCAATTAATTCTAGACTGGTGACAAAGTAGCTCTGTCCACCTAATCCACACAGAATTTCCATAATGTGCTAAGTCATGTCTTGAGAAAGCCCTTGTCTGCATGATAGAACATGAGGTGATATCGAGACATGCCATCGTGGTTAAGATTTGTTCCATCGATGAAACCTTATCACTGCTCTGTCAGCAGATGTTTCCTGGAGAAAGAATCTTTTGCCGTTCATTTAGTACAAACAACATGTGTTATGGCTGCAGCTGTTCTTCTTTGGGTTCACTTGGGTATCTTGTTTCCCAGTGTGTCTCAATAGCTATTTTGATACTGATGGTGAAGATCATACAAGAAACTTATGCAGTCGTACAGTGTGTACATTTTGTTATTATTTTTTATGCACAATTATCTTATTTTATAAAAGTTGATTACTTTTTCATACTTTAATAATGTGACAACTTTGTGATTTCATTTCAACAGTTTCCAATGTGCAGCCTCATATTGTGAATGATGTTAATGATATCACAATGAAAGAAGAACAACCAATTATAACAGGAGATTTCCAGGTATGAATATCAGCTCTTCCACAATGTTTGCACTTGGAAGTCTTTTGGTCTTTCCCGCAAGACAGAAGAGGGTTAGAGGACGTGCCCTATTCCTCAAATGGAGGCAAGCATGTATCAAGTGCTGCATGATGTGGTTTGAAGTGGTTTCAGTAACTTACTAGGAGAATATTGAAAAAACTATTTTATTTTGAAAACTTATCCCACATTTTCCCGCAAAACTGATACAACTTACCATAAAAAAGGGACTTCGCCATTTTGTGGAGAAATTTGACCCGAGAAAATGGGCATACTTTGGGCACATTGTGTCTGAACACCTTCTGAAACAAAAGCTAAAAATTCAAGGGGAGCAAGGGGAATGCTCTTAATATCTCCCAGGATGGCAAGCAGTGATACATCACATCAGCATAATGTTACTATGCATGCATTTGGCACTTCATCAAATTTAATTTAAGCAGCCTGATCATTTCATTTTAGGTGCATATTGACAAGCTACAACAACAAATCCAAGCCTTCAATTTTTTGTCATTCTTGCTAACCAACTACGAACAGACTGTTGTTCTGCTAGTTATCACTTTTATGACCCATTGTCGTTACAGATCGGAGAAATGGATGATTTCACTGGACTGATTGGTGATAAAATGGAAGAAGAGTTAGCAAGTGTACCCCTGCCTGAAGAGTTAATGGCCTCTGGAGATGGTGACAGGATTTTAACCTCACCACAACAGTAACCTTTGTTTCACATTTTCTTCTCTATCTTTCCTTTAGTTGATTACCATATTTTTTGGACAAATGTTGGAGAGAGAGTGAGGGCATTGTCAGAAATAGCAAGTCTAAACAGTAGTGATCGTTTACACTTTATATCCGTGGCTTCATCTCGACAGAGAAGGAAAAATGTGGACAATTGAAGAAGCAACTGGGAAGCTTCTCCTCAGTCCCATTGGGACTTCAAAGAAGACTGAAAAGACATCCAAACGAACATCAGCAGATGAAGCAAGCATTTCTTCCGATGTCGAGAAACCTGCTGCGGAGAAAGGAAGCAGTGATGAGGGTCATCCTGAATTCAAAACACCCCAGTCTCCTTCTGGACATCCTGTAAGTGTCATATTTGATTTAGTCCAGGCAATTCTAACCCTCCCACTCTACATCCTCTTATCCACATCCTCTAAGAGACGAGGCCTGTCTGATATGTTCATTCCTGTTATCAGGTCATCATCATACTGTAGGTATCAGCCCTTGAAGCGTCAGTGTACAGTTTTGACAAGTTTGGAGGATTGGGGGGAAATAGAAAGGTTGGTCAGTGGTCAGTTTGGAGTGTAGTCTTTAAGTATGAAATAAGATGAAGGAAAAAACATTCACTGCTATTGTTAAGGATCTGAGGGAAATGAAGCAAAGTTTAAGCAAACATTCAACCTGAATATTTGTTAACAAACATCTCCATTTCCTGACTTGATAAATTTTATTTTGTCTTCTTGTATGTCACAGAGTTCAGTTAGGAGTATTTGTATGAATAACTTTTTTTCATGAGACAGTAGTGTACATATTATTTGAGTGGAATTCTTTGGCTGCAGGACTCCCCTCTCCCTTTTTTGTCTTGAATGAGTACTTGATTATATGTCACTTTTCACTCTTAATGGCACTCCACTTTTCACTCCTAAAGTATCATTTGTTCATCAGTGTTCATCCAATTGCTTTTGTCTGAACATTTCAGGCATCCACATGTTTCATCCTTCTGTGGTGAGAGGGGTTAAGTGGCGGGAGGCTGCGTGGGGACTTCCATGGAGGTGTGGTGAAACAATGAGGAAGGGAAAGAAAACCGAAGATGGTTGGCTTCAGTTGGCCATATCTATTCCGCTCCACTTACATGCTCTAAAAAAGAAAATTAGAAAAATACTTAAGATTTATTTAAAGTGTTCTAATAAAGGATAGCATAGACTGCAAAAGACCAGCAACCCTCATACAACTTAGAATATCCTTGCAATTACTCTTTAAACACCTTCCATGAAGTACCTTGAAGTACTACAAATTAAATAATTTACACCCAGGAATGCTTCTTTAACCAAAAATGAGTGGGCTAACAATAGCATGAAGGGTTACCCCAAAGCACTAGCATTAAACCTCCCAGTGCAACGTCAATTACTTAAAATGCAGTAATGTGCAGTTTATCCAACTTACGCAACAAAATGGAAACCACTGGGGAGGGGAATCCCTTCTAAATTTAGACCAAATGTATAAACTAAAAATTGCAAGGATTTCCTTAAAATAAATGGTTACTCATCAGATTAAATAGATGTTACATACATTTCAACCCTTCCTATGCAATGAAAAAATTTACTAACATCCAGTGTGCAACAATTATGTTTTTAACATTTATGTTTTCATTCCAGGTCGACGTCCCCATCCTGCGCCTCGCAGAGTTACGTGAACAGGATTCAACTCCACTGTCTGCTCCCAAGAGAGGAAGGAAGAGGAGAAGGCAACTCCTCTTCGTAGACCTGAAAACCCAGCTGAGTAAGAGTGAGATCAGATCCAGCATGGAAGATTATGAAGATATCACAGAAAGAGATGTAAGATGCGATCGATGCTAACATGTTCAAGACCTATTAATTAACCTAATTGCATTCTTTGAAAATGTTCTCACTAATCTGGTGCAATTAGTAGTTTTGTTTTCCTCTGAAAAGTGATGTTGTAGAATATTGAGATATAATGATGAAAGTGATCTGTTGTGTCGGCATGCTATTAAGCAGCCAACAGCATGCAGCAAATTGTGCTCAGAATGGATTGCTCAAGGCAGTGCAAAGTAAAGAAAATAAAAAGGACATACATGGGAAGAAACCTGCCTTGTTTCTCTCACATTTCAAGCTAGTTAATGTTACGGCCACCTCTGTTGAAATGCATTGTTTCACCAGATAAATTGGAAAGCTGTTTTTGGAATTGTTAGAACTGGCACAGGAGTTCGAGCTTTCCAGTTGCTTGGTTCACATTCAAATTTATGTTCCTGTTATGATTCTTTGTTTTTAAATTGCCGCAGAATTATCTTATATTCAAGACCTTATAACTAACCACTCCTTCCATTCTTATTAGTTAAAGCTGTGCCTGTTCTCATGTAGTTTTATTTTTCTTTTTTACTTTTTAATTTTATTGTTGAAGTATTCAGACCAGCTCAGTGCTAGATCCAGAAACAAAATACTGGGGGGAGGGAGTATCATGCAGAGGGTGTATAAGAGGATGTATCTCCTCCCACAGTGTGGAAAATTCTTGAAAATTACATTTTTGAGGTGCAATAGTTAAGCATACATTTACCACATGCACTAGAAATTCAGAAGTTTTACTTAAAGTTTAACATTTACATATAACATTACTGGCTCTGCTAATTCTAGGGGGTGGGTTAATTGCAGACTTGTTGTGTGAGTACAAAACCTCGAGTACGACTGCAAGGGTTGAGTATAAGTACAAAGTGTTGAATATGAGTATGAATACAAAGCCATGAGTACGAATATAAGTACAGAAAAGTGTACTGCAAGTCTGTTGATTAATCAGTCATGCCCCCCCCTAGGGTCTGGCACTGAAGCTTGCAGCTGGTGCAATGAAGAAATGTAATTTTTTGGCAAGTCTGGTAAAGGTGCACTAGAATCATTGGTGTGTACATTATTTCTGTTAATCTCACAAAAATAAAAAGAAAAATGGAGTCACCACCAATATTCACAATTGTCTAACAATCTGCACCTGGATAAGACTTCACAGCCCACATTGCAGAACAATTAAACACAGTGGGTCATTAGTTTCCAAGTAGGTCCAAAGATGTCTTTTGTTAATTCCACTTCCTAATCGAAAGTGACCAGCTCAAGCATGGGCAAATCAAGTCACTAATCATTATAAGTAGGGCATATCACATGTCGGTTATGAAGAAATATATATATCTAGATACAAATGTCAATAATTAAAAATGTACAAAAAGAAGCCCTTGTCAATGATATGGTGCACATATAGTTAAATCAGGGCAGCAGATGCATTGCATGGGATTAGGATTGCATTGCATAGGATGCATTTACAATTGAAATAATATGTTTGATAATAATCTTTTGTGCTTTGCTCTTGTTCTTTTTGTTTTCATATTGTTTGCCTTTTACTTTTTTTTTTTCTCAAAAGCATTAAATATTCTGACCACTTGTGTCACATTTTGACTGCCTCCAGGTCCAACAAGATGGTAAGTTCTCACATTGAGGAGTTATTTGTTTCAATGGACGTTTGTCTATAAACCACAGCAAAAAAAGGAATAGTGCCCACATTGCTCTCTAGTTTTTGGATTTGGGTCTGGTGGGCGTAGACAATAGGCAATTTTAATGATTGAATGAGCTAATACTCAGAATTTGGTGTCCAGATATAAGCCTCTGTGGATTCTGGATTTCATAGAGTGGAAATAGTCACTGATGGTGTGTCATACCACCTTGAACTGGCAAACTTTTAACTGTGGTGATACATGGAAAAATAACTTAATATGTCAAAGATTGAGATAATGAGGTGACAGGTGTTCATCCAGTGCATATTAAGGGAGCTTTCCTTATACCACAGGTTGGCCTATTAGTCAGTTGATCTTCAAGGTATGTTATGAAACAGTAGTGGACAACTTTGTATTAGCTTCGACAATAACAACGTGGCCCATGCTTTTGTATGCAAAAGCATGAGCTGTCATCCGTATCGTAAAAACTTTGTTGTTTTGCCTAAATTGAGATGTAAAATGGAAAAATTCAAAAAGATTCTGCACTGTTGTTTTTTTTTGTTTTTTTTTCATGATTTGCATTAAATGATCCTCCATGTATAAAATCATTCAAAAATTCTCAGAAAATTGGTAGTGTTTGTGCAGATGTTGTAAACATTGAAGGATTTTTAGTGGTAGAAAAAGATATGTTGTGTTATTTCTTGAAGATGTGTCATGACAAATGTGACTGTACTTGTTTGCAATGTATTGAATTAGTTTTTTTCTAAAGTTTCATTGTTACAGAGTTACATAATGTAACACTTTGTTAGCTTTTAGCTTTCTTTGTTCTCAGATACTTGTTAATCCAGATCCATTACCTGGTGTAAAGGAACTATTCAGTGAACCTGCGAGAAAAGGTATCTACATGTAACTGATTTAGGACCTTTCTACTGTTTTAACCCTTTGCAATATGTCAAAGGACTCCATATCATATAATGTGCAATTATATGTGATGTTAGTCCATGTGTGTTTGTGTGCATGCAGTGCAAAGCTGAACATGATAATGGACTACCCCTTGCATTGACATCACATATCAACAAACAAGGCAAACTTGAGGCAAACAAACAAATAGCTATAGACTAGTGTAAATGGAATGGAAGATATGCAACATGCCCATGTTAAATTTAATAGTTTATCATCAAAGAGGACGCTTCACTGTATCACTGATGTCATATGCAAGGGGTCTATCAAAATACTAATAATTGTAGCCCAGCTTCAGCTTCAGTGTTTAATAGCCGGGTCTTTTGGAGTAAACGTATTCTCATGTTGTTATGCCTGTCATTAAATTGGCCGTCAGTAGTCCAAGTCTTAAGTCCTTGCAACATGATATCTCAGAAAGCAAAATTAAAGCACTCTTGATAATCTTTGTTTATAAATAGGTCTTAGTGAGTTGCTAGAAAGAAGTGCTTTGAAAAAAAGTGTCGAGTATTTACAGAAATAGAACTGAATGGTCTTCTTTTCGTTAAATGCGATGAAGGGACATATAGACACTTTCATTGAATTTTGCTGGCATTTGTGCAGTTCATTTTCATGTTACTTGCAGATGAAGTAAAGTACTTATCCTTTTCCCATTTGTTGCAATTTAGCTGCAAAGATGTCTTTAATGTTGGTAGACATTTGGAGGGAAGGAACTTACGTTGATCCTCGTCCAGAAGATGGCACGGACGGTCAAGTCTGGAGCTTGGATTACCTTCGAGAGCCTGTCAACGAACCTGGCTTAACTTCACCAGAGTATGACCTGCCAGAGGTAAAACTTTTACCGGAAGTTGTATCATGAAGCTCTCAATTCAGGCTTTTCCGAAAAATAAGTCTAGTTGTTTGTCTATTGTTCTTTAAGCCAGTCATCAGTGGATGTTTTGTGAAGAACTATTTTGCAAACGTATTTCAAATAAAAAAGGGATTTTTCAATCACTTGATTACCGATTTCTTTTGATGATTTGATTTTATCTTAGGTACCTCAACTTGGAAGAGGTGATGTAAGTACCGAACGGCTGAGAGCGCAAACCTCAAAAGCAGATGACAGTCGGATCTCCTCCAAGATGGATGATACCCCTGCATCTCTGAACATAACAGGTATTTTGGTCCCTCCATCCCAGAATTCAGGAAACAACACAAATGTAAAAGGAAATGTGATAGTAAAGTCTTGTTTCTCCTCTTTATTTAATATTTAGTGCATTTTTATAGAATTTAAAAAGTTTATTTATAATCTCCCCAACCTTTCCAACTGCCCTTCATGTGAGTGTTGAGGAGCACTGGAATATATTTTTCAAAGATCTGAGATATTCTTCTATCTTTGCAGATGCGAGTAGGTTGTCTCAATCACGAGAGGGCTCAAGACAAGGGAGCTTCATCGCTGAATCAGGCTTCACAAGGTATAGTTTATTGTGTTTTGCCTATTTAATACATGGTGCAAACATGGAGCTTCCTCACCAAGATGTTCAAAAATATACCAACTATCTTAAAGGGAACTTCAGGCAAGGAACATGTCTTCTGATTTATCCAGGATCAGAGCTGGTGACTGATTACATCACAAAGAAGACAGATCACTGTCAATTACATAACCATTACCTATCAATGGCCGCACCCTTCATATATATGCATTGCGTCAGAAACATGTTGGGCGGGGAGTTTGAACATATCGTCTTGCCCATGGGAAATACATTTCCAAATGTCCAGAATGTGAATGAAAATGGTTTGAGATGGCCTTTGTCAGAAGACACGTTTCTTTGCTTGAAATTCCCCTTTAATTCATTTAAGTGGCAAAATATCACAAAGCTCATCATCATGTGGCACTTGATGCATAATTCCAAGACATTACCACACAAAGCTTCCAGTCACTTAGATAGCATTGCTGACACACTGAAGTTGAACATTCTAGTATTTATTCAGTTCAATAAGACGGATGAAATCCATATTACAAATGTTTCACTGTTTTTCTGTCATGTTCCTGAAAGTTCTTTTTCCATCCATCCATCCATCCATCCATCCATCCATCCATCCATCCATCCATCCATCCATCCATCCATCCTTTTTTTTATTTTGCCTGTGTTATTGTGGTTTATACAGTTTTCTACTAACTTTAAGCACATATCATACAAATGTATGCATGTACTTTCACACACTATAAACATATAGTGAAAAGAACTCTCTGCTTTCTCGAAGTCAAATTCTTACCTCTGCTATGGTAATGTAGCTTTTTTTTTCATGGTCATTTTCTCTATGTATCAAAACTGCTGGGAGTTTTTACCATTGAAAATACTTGAAAAGAAAAAGCAACACAATGGTTAAATTACAAACTTGCATCCACTGAAACTATTAAAGGTTTGTATGCACTTGCACTACAGTAAGCACTGTAAACTACTTGGCAGCTGAAGGTCATCACACTGTTAACAATATTTACTTTTCTTGCAATTGTTTTGTTCTTTTTTCTCCTATCTCACTAATTAGTTTTACTCTGAAATTGCCAGAATTTCTGCAAAAACAGAAAATTCTTGACACTTAGCATAATATTCAGTCAGTTAGTACAAGCACATTTGATGTTTGAGTAACATAGAAAGCTGTCAAAACAATGATAACAGACAGTAAGATTAGATCTGTCATATTCATACCACACATGCCTGAAGGAAAGGGACAACTGACCGTAAAACAAACAGAGAAGGTAATCACTTGGTAAGGTTCATTACCCAAGTATAACCACGTCTTGAAATGTCCGCAGGTTCATGTAGCACAGTGGAATGCACTACATAGTGAATGTATGACTAATAATACAAGTGCATCTGTTGGTAATTAAATGAATCGAACATGAATGGAAAGGATAACTTAGAGTCAGTGCTCTAAAATTACCCTTGAGATTGTTTTTTGTCTTCATTAGTTTTATTTGTTTTATTCTAATTTTTTTTATTGTGTGAAGACTGAGAAGGGCTGAAGAGAGCATTGAAGAGGAAAGGCTAGCAGGCCACGATGAAAGTATGATTGGCGTGCTGCCTCAGCTGGATGAACTGCTGATTGCTGAAGGAAAAGAATTACCTCTGATTGAAGAATCCTTACAGACAGAAACCTTTGATCCAAAGGCAGTGGAGATGAGCACGTCTGAGGACGAAGGGAGGGAGATTCCCCATGAGCAGCTCTATCAGTGAGTTGGAATGATACTGACATGAAGTCACCCCCTCGTATCTTCGTGTCAGTGGTTCATGGACAGCAACTTTCAGAAGAAAGAATAGTTGTTACATGAGTGTGTAGTCTGCTCCCTGGTGCTGTGTTCGAGAGGATAAAGGTATTAGGACTTGAAGCAGTGGAGCTTAGAAACAGTGTAGTTCAGGATTTGGTTCCCATGTCAGGGTTACAGTAAGATGAATTTTCATCGATGAGCAATCTAAGGTTTTTTTTTATGACAACACCTGAAACTGACAAAAAAGGTTCCCTCTGTTTATGTGGACTGGAATTGTGTATCATAACTTGCAGATGTCAAGTTTGAACATCATTACTTCACCGCGAAAACATGTTCGAAATAGCTGGTAAATGCTACACAGTTTCTCCTTACACCTACAATTTACTTCTCAAAATACATAGCTATGCCTATGGTGCACAGGACTGTCTTTGCCAAATTTTAGTAATGCAATAGAATGAAGTAATGACACACACACCATGTGACATTGTCAGTAATAGACAAATTTGTCTGCAATTCATATTGGGAAGAAAATGCAACCGCAAGCTACGAAAACATTGGTACTTCCTTATCAATTACACAGACCAGAAGTTTCGGGAGCTATACACTGATAGTTGAAAATAATTGAGTTTCATTGTCAGGCAAATTTGCTACTTCAAAATGAATAATTGTTGTACAAAATCATTTTTGTTTAGTACATTTTGCTACATCAATGACCAGGTATTTCATTCATTCCAACACTGGTTTGGGGTAATTTATATTTCAAGATTTTGTTTAGCCTCTGCTGTTTTGATGAAATTTAGCTAATACATTAGTGATTTGATTCGATTCAGCTATCTTTTGAGGAAATATTTCTGAGAAATATAAGTAATTACATATTAGTACCACAGCTAAGTGGAAGATTCCCAGATCCGCCCAACAGTCTGATGTAATGAAATTTTTGAAATCTCTGTTCACCTTTTCACACTGATTAATCAGAAAGAAGCACATATATTCCAACATTTTAAAGATAGTCCTTGCTAGATCTCTTCTTTTTACTCATGTTATGAAAGGATTTGTATTTGCCAATGTTCACAATACCAGTTAGGTTTAGAATTTAAAAGGTTTTAAAGAAAGAGGCACGTATACAAGTATACCTCTTCTTTTTTTTTAACTTTGCGTCCAGGAAAATTTCAGAGCTCACTTCAGATGAGCAGGAAACGTCATTCCTGGAGTTGGTGCCATTCTCAACTTACAGAAAGGTAGCAGCCAAGATATTTGCAGCATGCCTTGGTGAGTTAATCTCATATTTTAGCCCAATGTAAGAGAAATTCAGCCAAGTTACAAACGCTCTAAAGTTGTGACTTATTTGGAAGGGTGAAAGGATGAGGAGATGGGAACACAAGCAAGATATCACCAGCCTGCAATAACAGAAAGTGTTTAACAGTATAATACAACAATGCAAAAGACTAGAATGCATTGTGGATTTTTGATGAGGTAATGTGAGTAATATGAAACATAACGTTGATCTTTACAAAGGAAGACTTTGACTTACAACGACCACTGGTAGCTTTATTGCACTTTACTTAGAGTTCCACCTCAGGAGTAAGTGATACAGAGAAAGAACAATCAAACACAAATACTGCATCTCCGAGTCCCCGTACAAGCTCACTGACTGATACTAACCTACATTTGAAGAAAGACAGTATCCATGGCAACACAGACAACATTGTAAAGACACATGGTATGTGAGAGATGATGCTGAGCCTACTAGAGTGAGAAATATGAAAGTGTGATCAAGTCACATCTGCCTGTACACTAGACAGAAATGTCCTTCCTTTTTTCTACTTTTCCCTTTTCTCTTTTTTTCTTTTTTTGATAGAGTATGCCAAGGATGGATTAATCACTGTAACCCAGAGAAAGCCTTTTGCAGATATTCTAATCTCGAGAGGACCTCGCATAGCAGTCTAGGAGTGGCTGATGTGACCCTTTGGATTTGAAGCTCATGGAGGCATGCTGCTCCACCTACCGGAGGTGATTGGAATTTGCAATTTGGTTAATGAGAATTTGAAGGGATGATTCAATGTTAGTTTGTTTTTGTGTTTCATTTGAAATGTTTTGCAAAACAGAAGAATTCCTGTAAATATCAGATCTTAATTTGTGTGTGGACTGAAGATCAGGCAGTCATTAAAATTGCTTGTTTGAACTTTCACCTAGTGGTTATGGTTATGTTTTTTTTTCCTACTCAAATGAATCACATACGAGCAATTGAAGTCAAGTCTGTTGCAGACAAATGTTACATATCACTGTATTTGTTCAAGGGTGTGTAATGCAATCAAACCAACTGGAAATTTAAATTAGAGACAGCTTTTAATGCAAAAAGATGGTGATGAGAATAACAGTCTACTGCCCGTCTTTAACTATCTTTGCACCTAGTGGTTATGGTTATGTTTTTTTTTCCTACTCAAATGAATCACATACGAGCAATTGAAGTCAAGTCTGTTGCAGACAAATGTTACATATCACTGTATTTGTTCAAGGGTGTGTAATGCAATCAAACCAACTGGAAATTTAAATCAGAGACAGCTTTTAATGCAAAAAGATGGTGATGAGAATAACAGTGATCTACTGCCTGTCTTTAACTATCTTTGCACCTTGCCTGTTTTTAGCTATCTTTGCACCTGATTATTGCCGAAGAGGCATGTCTCCACTAACCTTCTCCATCTCTCTGTATCCCCCCACCCACACTTCTTATCCTCAAAAATAACAATGGACTGGCTGTGTGCTGTATAGCTTAACATATTTTGAAGTATAGATTGAAACCTTAGGAATCAAACGACAGGAATTTGATGCAACACCCCACATTTTATATTTGTATACTATGGCAACTTAGAATTTGTTAAATTTTCTGTTAGTGACCAACTTGGTTGTTGAAACCTGATGAGCAGAGTGGGTGTTTATTTTAGTACATTTTTCATTAATTTTTTTTTTAAGTCCTGAGTGATATTTTGTTTTTCAGTAGTTGTGCAATGACTGATGGCTTTCTAATTTCCCCTAAACTACTGTAATACTACCACAATGAGCAAACCAGATGCTCGTTACTAATTAGTCCACAACTTTAACTTCATGCATTGGATAATTATTTCTGGTCACTCTAATCGTCTCAACCACATCCCACCTTTCTTTAACTCTGTGTTAAATAAAAAAAATGTAATTTTCTATGTGTCACAGGTTTCTTGTGCTCACATTTATGTAGTCATATTTTTAGTCTTTAAAACCATTATCATTCCGAAGGATTTTACTGTAATCTTATGGGATATTTCACATGACCTTTCACCTCAGTGTGAAAAATATTTGTTGGCAGTTGGAACGTTGAAACTCTCGTAAGGCTCGCTCTGTAAATACAACTTTAAAAAAATGCATTTTGACGTTTATCAAAGTCTACCAGTTAATGGTGATTTCTGACAATGGATAAGATTATACATTGCTGTAATTTACTCAGTGCAACTTAATATTAATTGTAGAAATTTGAATAAACAACTTAAAATATGTGTGAATTGATGTCAATGACAAGTTGTGTTTTCACAATGTTTAAAACAAATTTTGCTCTGATACTTTTAACTTATTTTTCTCTTCAATTTCCTACTCGAATTGTTAATGTAATTGGATTGGTGGTCCTGAGACAATTGTTCTTTTTCCTTGGCATTTTGAGATACGTTTACCTTCCTTTTTTGATTTGCAATAAGTTTGTGTAGTTGTGGATCAGTTTGTTGCAAACTCTCTTGAGATGCTTCTTATTCCTCTTTCCTGGTGAGCAGTATTTAATGACTTTACTGTGGTATGTTGTGTTTTTGTCTCAAATTGCTGCTGCTTAAAGTGAAAGTTCTTTATTTCATTGATGAAATGACCCCTCAAGTTGAGTGAAGAACCTTTGAAGTTTTTGCTTCTTTGTAACATCCATTAAGTAAAATTACTGCAATGACCATTGGTAAATTTAAAAACTAATGATTTAATACACCATAATTGGAAGAAATTGAGATGAAGTGAACACTTAGTTCACTTCTGTAAGTGGCTCAACATTTTGTAGTTCATATTTTTATTACACTGAACATTCAAGTATTACAAATTTTCCCTCACTGACTTTGTGTTTTATGCAAGGCATGATAGTTGTATTCTTAAAAATAAATTCAATGTTCAAGTTTAATTGAAATCTCTCAAACTTGGAGAAAATAAAACAAATTTTTAGATGCAAAAAAAGATCAGAGTTTTCGTTTTCCTTGTTTGTTCATCCCATCCCCAAACCATCCTGTGGCAAGGTTGCTGTTGGGGGTGCTTAACAGAAACTCACTGTTGAAGTTATTTCATCAAGGATTGTCACTGAGGTTAATGTAGTTTACTTTGAAGTGTTGCCATCTGTATGAATGCAGAAAAGGCGTTAATTTACTGTGTAATGTCAAAAGGAGTATTAAAAAGTTGAAATATTTCAACGATTTAGAGTGGAGGGATGCCAGGTGGTTTGAGTTTCCGTCTTGCAATCTTTGGGTCCCTGGTTGAAATCTCTGTACCACTTGGACATTTTCTGGGGATTTGGCTCGTTCAGAAATGCTGCTTACAGTGGTGCTGATGGGTTATTTGGGTTCCTATTTAGATCTTGTTTTGTTCAGCTTAGATCTTATCTGCCTCAGGTCGCTCGGTACAGCTTGGCAAGTCCTAAAGTTTCATTCGCCAAAAAAAAAAAAAAAAAGGATCACACCTCCCAGCCTGTGTGGAAGTGCCAAAGATTGCAGCACATTCACTCTCCTCCGTCAGATGTTAAATGGAGCAGATTTGGGTTCGCATTGTGATTGTCTTTCTTCACCCCTGCCTTGTTATTCTCTGGATACCCACCAAAAAGAGAAGGCAAATCTCGCCAGTGGTCCTCCACAATCAACATTGTAAAATGGTCCTTGATGAGCCCATATCGGTGTCTCCTTTCAAATTTAAAGGTTTCTCTTATCTGATGAATACTTTAAAGAGTCATCTGCAGGCCTAAGTGATTTATCTCTTTACCAAGAGGATTTGGGACAACGATCAAAAGGATAGTAACTGCACAAGTGTTCTCCATCCGTCAATCAATATTCGTTGTTACTCTTTTCTCAGAGGGTATGGGTTGCCTGAGGATGTAGTGATGGCAAGAAGTGTCAATGGATTTAACAATGCACTGGACAAGTACTTTAGGCCTTGTGACCGGGTTTGATTTTTGTACTTTTTTTCAGGGACCTAGATGGGGACTTCATTGTCCCTCCTGATCCTTTTTTCTACTAAACTAAACTATCCTCTAAATTTGCTGGCACTTCTTTGCAAAATACTGACATACTTGCCACTACGTCAATCATTTAATAAAGTCCAGTTGTGACAATAAAATAAAGTAGATAATAGTAGTCATTGCTAGTCATGCTTGGTACTGACATCCGGCATAACACACACCTGACCAGCGGTTTATGCCGCCAGCATTTGCCAAAATCGTGACAGAAACTAACCTGCGCTGTAACAAGCAGACTGCGTCGCATCTGCCGCTGCAGTTTCGGCCTTACATTACAACTTGTCACCGCGTGGCGTAGGTATAGTAAAAGCGGCCCTAGCGAGCCCCATCTCTGAATTGGTCAAATCAAGCCTCACTTTTTCCAGTCTCCCCGCGGCCCGCGGAGTTAGATAATATCGGAACATCCGCTGACAGATCTTTATAAAAAAAAAAAAAACAATGCCACTCGAAACATTTTCAGTGATCAGTGACGGCGTGGCTCCATCCTTCCTGGTCTGCGGGCCGCGGGGCTCAAGTGGCGTCATCACTGAGGCCTACACTGATAATTTAATTGAACGATAATAAGACTTAAGCAGAGGGTGACTTTGGTGCGGAAAGGATAAAAAACGTTTGGGTAAAAGTATGCAATAGACCGCTGGAAAGTGTCTGTCCAGGCTCCCGGAAGGTGCCCTTCCACTCTAACGGCCCCCCCCCCCCCGAAAATCCGTGTTCCTCCTTGTACGGCTCGACCCCACCCCATTCCCACCCGCCACGCCGCCACTGTCCGTAATACAGTGCGCCGGATGTCCTCGGATTCGTCAAAGGAATCAGTAACTATGCAAATGGCCAGTCTCAGATAAAGTGGGGGGGGGGGGTTGTTGAAAAAACAATAAATAATAACTTGAAAATAATTTGTTTTTGCCAAATACTTTATCACAAATTAGTTCTACAGGATACACCTAGTTGAGCTTCCAGCGAATAATTTAGTACTTGACTTTACTAAATCCTTTTGAGAATCAACTCGCATGCCGCTAATTTGAATGTTATTTTTGTTACGTAACATTTACATGCTGTATCTTCCTACTCAATTAGGTGTTAGGGTATACATTTCTGATGGATTTCTTTCAAACTGAGGAGCTGCTTGCTTTTCTTTTCTTATTTTTTTTTTATTTTGATTTCGGAGTTTTACAGGTGTCTATAACTGACGTACATGTTTGTCACAGTTTGATTGTGGCAATACATCTAGTATATGGTCAAACGATATCCGCCCATGCACGAGCCCAGAGCCATGTGTCGAAGTGGGTCCATCGCCCCTATTGAAGGGCGGAGAGGAGAATGAAAATTTTGCCAGAAGAGAAGAAAACGAACGAGAAGAAAGGAGGGAGCGAAAGAGAAAGAAGAGAAGAGAAGAGAAGAGAAGAGGAGGGGCATGCGGTAGGCCTAAATCTGATACATATTTCTAGGAGGTGAAAAAGCAAACTTAACAGGAGGTGTATCAAGCCGGAGTCTGAGGACTAAATCAAATCAAAATGACCGATTTTGAACTCTGTTTTGATAACTAAAATTTTTAAATTCGATAGCTTGATAACCTTGTTCTTTCTCCATGTTAGATTAATATGGTACACAGAATAACAACAAAAAAAAAAAAAAACTTGTGAAGATGCATAATATCGCACTCAGAGATTGCATGCATGATATGGTCCCTCTCTTCAGGTGGCTATCGCTAACATCTTAGTTATCGATACAAAAATCTTGGCCTAATCATTAAACAATCGTAAACGTCTCTCCCCACACCTTCCCAACCCCACAGTCACCCCGTAGCCAGCTTGACATTTCTAGAGGGGGGGGGGGGGAGAGCGGTGATTGAGAGGGCATAACATTTTCTCCTAATTCTCGGTGTAATACCTGGGGGGGGGGGGGGGAGCGACATCGGTTGTGTTGTTCTACATGGGATTTTCCTCCAAGATAGCTCACAGATTGCAGAAAAAGTAAGGCACTTAATCCAAAGCCTTGTAAACAATAGCGCAGTGGGGTCGGGGGCACATCCCCAATCATATTTTAGCTAAAAAATAAGTTTACTTGAAAACAAATTCAAGCTATACTTATTTGTAGGGGTGGAAGGAGGCGTAAAATGAACAGCAAAAAAAAATGGGTTTGGAAATGCCTTTTCCTGTGATCAGTATAGGAGGTACTTTCTGCCAATTTTCTCTTAGATGTGCTCCACGCCACCTCATACTAGGACTCCTATATAGGAACCCTAGTTCACGTTTCGCGTGAACTTACTTGTGGCGTATCACTTACCGGTAGATAGTACAACCAATTCATCTCTCACATCAACAAAACCACTGACAAAAGTACCCCCCCCCAAAAAAAAAAAATACATACATTACTGTTACATATAAGGCACAAGAGAAAAGGCAGTACTGTTTATCACAGGAATAGTGTTCTGAAAATAACCTCTAAAAAATGAAGAAAAAACAAAAAAAAAGAGAAAAGAGCAAAGTTAAATGTACTAAAATATTTTCAACAGTGTAGTTTGAAAAATAATTACGACTTAAAAGTGATATCTGTCCAGAAGGAAAGATTTTGCATTCTTTTGGAAGGACTGGGGGGGGGGGGGGGCGACTTGAATGGGAGAATTATGACAAATATTATAACAGTAATTGTAGAGAAGCAATTTACCATTTAACGTTCTATGACTTGTTACAGAATAGAGATTATTTCGGTGAGCATTGAAAGTTTCATTGCGTTAGGTGGTTTAATTATACTTGATAGCACTTATGGTACCAAATTACAATATTTAAATACAGCAATGCCCATGCGATACCTATTTATATCTTTAATTGTTAAAACTTTGCAATCTAAGTACAGCTGGTTAGTCTTATACCACCTGGATTTCTTTGTAAGAACCTTAGGTATCCTATTTTGTAGAGTTTGGAGAGGTGCCCATCTGCTGTCTTAAAAGTTAACGTTAGGCCGTCGAACGAGAAAAAGCGATTTACTAGTTGGAAATGGTCTAAGTAAAAACAATCCAAATTATCTCCATTTTTCATAAATGGTTGTTTTCTCTTATTAACTGGGAAGTTACAGGTATAAGATCCTTTTTAAGGGTGGTGACGTGCAACTTAGGACACACTAGCAGTGCCGTATCGGGCCGTCTGGGAGGTTTGCAGCTCTCAGCTTAGGTAATTCCGTCGCACAATGTCCGCAAGTGCCCACTCCCCTACTTAAAACTGAGCACGTCCTTTCAGTAGCACGTATAACGATATGTTCTCCAATCACTATAGAGCAGGACGCTACTGTTTGCAACTTGCCTTTTAATGAGCTATAGGCTATCAAGACAAAAAGCTGACAAACTCTTCAGTCCAATGTGGAGTGCCTGGTCTGGGGGCAGAGTCCTTTGAGCGCGCCTCTCCAGCAGGACAATCTAAGCGTAACGCCACCACAGGAGCTTACAGAAAAAAGTTTTGGCTCTGCAACTCCCCCCCCCCCCCCCCCTCCTTCTCGATAGCAGAAAACAAAATTTCCGGCTATACTATGCTGCATGTACCCTGCTTTGAGATAAGGGAAACTATGTCTGCATTTTTTTTCAATGACTGCAGAAAAATCAGTCCACGAAAAATGGTAATAATTTGGATTGCTTTTATGTACAGTATTTTTACCTATTGTTAGTGGCTCTTTCGTCGCCCGCGCGTTAACCTTAAAAAATTCTCAAGGTCGGAAAGCAAAAAATAGTACGATAGCGTGTATGTAAACGGAGTGCAACTATCAGTTGTGGAGAAGCATACCTGAAAAGTCTTGGCAAAAAATACAGGAAAAAAAAAGTCAAAAATTGCATTCCCGAGACCATTTTTCTATTTATACTGCGTCTCACCCCACTGGCTACAAATAAATGTAGCTGAAATATGTTTTCAAGAAAATTTATTTTTGGAGTCAAAATTAGATTGAGGGCACGCCAGTTTAAATTTTAATCTGATGGCCTGAAATATGTCACGTTAATTGTAGGTCTAAGTCAGGAAATGTCCACTTTAATGATACAATTTTTCAGACCAACACTCCTACACACTTCACCCAGAATTCATTTCACGTACCAATATATTCAGCCCCCCAAGTTTTTTTTTTTTTTTAATTTTCTTATGAAAATGCGCGAATATCTATCCACAATTTAAACAAAGTACGAAAATAATGTACTCCTCACTTCTGTCTGCATTCAGTGCTTTTATAACTTTCACATGCCTCAAGACAGGTAGGTCGAATTGTAAACTTCCATATCACACTTAAGAGCAGTGGCGTACCCATGGGGGGCATTGCCCCTCACATTGGCCATTCCCACGCCCCTCCCCCCCCCCCCTAAGAAAAAATTAAAATATCGGTTCTTCATCAGGGCGTGATCAGTCCTTCGATAAATTTCACTTGGTATCATGCTAGCTGCAACTTTAAATTTTTGGATTAAAAACAGTGATGTTCCTACAGAGGCAGGGAAGCGATATTTCTGATTGGTGTGATCTAAGTGGTTTGTTACACCGAAATTTTCTAGTAAACTGCCCGCCAATCGTTGGTGGCGCTCCCCTTAGAAAGTCTCGACAGTATCACTCCACGTACACACTCAAACTTAGCAGCCATGTGATTTGAGCTCCTCCTTCCTAAAAATAGTTAGGCCTAACCTGCAGTACTGTGGAATCTAAAGTCGGGCCAAAAGATAAATAAACCAAAAATAAAGAGACAACTTGGGTAGCTTTGTTTTGTTCAATTCCATTTTTAAAGAATGCACTTGACTTGACATACATTTCGTTTCGTGTTACTTTTTATCAGGTTTTTTTTCTGATCATTTTGCATTCGCTCATTTTATTGCGAAATAAAGACAGCTTAGATTCAACTGACAAGCCTGCGAAATACCATTTCCGGCCGCCTGAGAGGTCTACGCTCGGCACTAACGGATGTGGCGCTCAGCTTAGATATGGGTAGGCTCCTGGATAAATGTCACTTCACGCAGTCACTCTCTCACTTGGCAGCTCTGTGCCCCCCTTTGCAGAAAATCCAGTACGCACTGAGTCCAAGCCTGTTTTTTTCTTTTTCTCGATAGAATGTATGTCAGATATACATTGACTGAACATTATACAAACGGTATTTACTTTCACCAGAATTGTTGAAAGTTCATGAAAGTAAGGCGCTTCAGATATTATCGATCCCTTTGGGGAATCATTTGGTCTACATTACAGGCTACTATATTCATTTTAAGGGATAAAAAGGTTATGGTGAAAAACGCTTGAGGAGGGGGAGGCGAGGGAACGATATGTTTGCTCCCAATATTTCAGTGAAATATCATATACGGTAGGGTACATGAAGGCATGTGAATTGCAAGAAAGTCGAAAGATGTGCATGTTGTGTACACTATTTGCATCACCCCCCCCCCAACACACACGTGCCTTTCTTCTGTAAAATATAAACTGAATGCAGCCAGCCTTTACACGCACAATATGTGTAGTCTATAATCTATATAGTCAATATATCTTAAGACGGTCTTGACATTTTAAGCCTGATAATCTTTGTTTTGTCGATGTAATCCACGAAGTTTCTCACAAACAAAGCATTGAACAGATCACTTCTATGGTGCGATTATGATTCGTTGGTAAACAGTGACACTAACCAGCTGGTGCGATTCACAGTGACACGTACACCCGGATTAGTTACGAAGCTGAAGGGCGAAGCTGTTGCTAGGCCGGTTACTAAGGAAGCGTTTCTTGTCAATGGGCGCGCACAGTGGCCTTTCAATGTGTTGGACGTTGTACTTACACAATACATGTTTTGCTTTTTTGTAACCTATACACCACATGAACATATGTACATACATGTACACCGACGGAGCAAGCCGAGGCGAAAAAAGGGTGCCTTTTACTGGAACAGCGTATCACAGAAACAGCGTAAGAGTTTTAGCTTACAAGAGAACGCTAGCCAATTCGACAAGAATGATAAGAAAATAAGCCAACCTCGTTTCTAAAAAAAAGCTGATAAGAATTTCGCTATAATGGTTGACATTGAAGGTGAGTGAAAGCATGCATACGAGTAACGTTTCAATTACAAACATCGTACTGTCGTACTTCGAAGTCGTGGCCTATGACTTTGGAAGGCTACTTATGACTATGTTGGCCAATTTCCTGTATATTGCATACACTATAAAACCACATCTACGAAATAATTGGAAGTGAATGCGCCCTTTTTAGATATTTCCTTTCAATATTTTCATTGACTTTGACCATAAACCTTACATTAGCCTGTGCAAGGACTTTCATACTACTAGTACTAGGCCTTAGACCTACTGAGGCCCTGTCTGTAGCTTTGTAGTTAGTTTAAAATTTACTTAGGTTTAACTTAAGTTGCTCAATTTACATCAAGAACTTAAGTCTGTTATATCAATGAGTCCATTTTAGGACCCCAACCACTATTGGTCAGTCCTAGGCCCCAGCTACATCTGGTCAGTTATGGAGTTTTCAGAGGTGAAGAAGGGGGGGGGGGTAACACCCTTTAACCAACTCAAAGTTGGATTACCAGTGTGCCTCTACAGCTTTTCCACCAAACTAAAACCAGCTTTAAGCTAGTACAGTTTCCTTCATTGGGAATACATCTATTGAATATGATTATTTGTGCTAATTTTAGAAGTATTGATGACAATGCTCTGCTCTGATCATTGTTGGCACTTTACCCTGAACAGTGCCAAACACTAATTAGTCTAGCAAGATGTACTTGTCAACTAGGCATACTTTTACTGGAAAGGTTAGTGTATAGTGTTATGGCAATGCTGACTATGTGCTAGTTGATGCATGTTACGTGTTGGTGAAAACTTATTATGCATGCCTCAGTGCTGCTCTTGTAAGAAACTGTACTGTGTCTGTGTGTTACCATTATTCAAAGATTCAGTTTTTACTCATTAATTGTGAAATTGCAGACATGAGGTTCCAGTTTTGAGACTAGACGCATGCAGCTTAGAACACCGATTTCTGGCTATCCTGGGAGTCAGTAAAGCAGAAAATTTTACCGTACCCAGTTCATGCCAATTACTGATGGTGTTGCCCTGCTTAGATAGTCTAGCTGCAGCTTCTCCTCCCCATCTCTCTTTTGTTCTGACATGCCTACTAAATATGTAAGTTGAAGAGCATCAGCCAGTTTAGGGGTGAGAATACTATGCAATGCCCTATTAAAAAACTCTTTTTGCCCCCTCTGGCCCAAATTGCTAGTTCTGCCACTGGATCTGATACTGTATGTTAAGCCAAAACATAGAAGCTTTTGAAAACATTCAAATGGGGCCTGTAGTGAGTTAGAATTGTCAACCTTGAAATGTTTGAGAGGAAATTAAGGTAAGGTGAAGAGAAGGTGTTGTGGCCTAAGGTTTTTAGTATGCATTAATGTGCATAGTGTGCTGGAGGTATGACATGCATGCGAATTACATACACCTATGTCAGATTACATGTCGTAATTACTTTCCAAGCTAAAATGCAGTGATATGTGTCGTGCAACATTAAAGATATTTTTTTATATAGGTGGAACTTAGACTTATTGCTAAATCAAATAGTTACAGTAATGCTGATCTCGCAAAACCTGGAAACATGATCACAGAATTAACTTCATGAAGACTGCCCTCACAGATTGTCAGTTCATCTGTTGTGTTTGGTCATGTCTGCATTTCTCTCACTGAATAATTCTATTGGGGGTGTGTGTGTGGGGTTGGGGATTGTCTCATAGGACATACGGCCTACTTTAAATGCAGCATATTCATTAAATAAAGTGTGGGATTCTATTTACTTTTTTGTTTCAATGCAAATGCTTTAATACTGCTCTCATTAATAAGTTGATGCCCACCAAGCAGTGTTTCTGCAAAGATATGGACAATTTATTTGGCCCTTCCATTTTCTCTTTGTCGATATACTTAGCTGATATTATTTGTCTTTAGAACACGTATTCAAAATGACTTGTATTACTTGAAAGTCAAAACATCTGACTATGAAATGTTGCTGTTGATAACATGTTGCAAACAGCTGGTCCATCACCAAATTTCACCTCAAAATGTTGTTTACTTTCCAAGAAATTGCAAGTAAGAAATTCATTAGGAATCGATCAGGAAGCTGCCATTTTAGTGAGATTTGCGGTGTCATGATCTGACCACTTGAAATTGAAAAGCTTTGTTTTTCTTTATAATTTACTGTCAAATAGTCTAAATACCTATGATTTGACTAAAATCAAAGTGAGCTATTTGATCATTGCATAGTAGGTACATACACCTAAGTAATTTAACACTTAATGGGTACAGGCATATGTACATCAATGTCAATTATACTCAGAGAAAACATAAAATAACATTTCCTTGAAATCAGAGGTTATGTCATGTGACATCATAGTTAAACTCACTCAGGCCTGTAATTGAGACAAAAATGGCAGCATGGTCCGGCCTTCTAGATGTCAAAGGGGTATAACATGCTGAGGAAACAATATTTTTAATGAAATTTTGGGAAAATGTTTGCCAAAATATTTGCTTCTTATTTCATAAAGGTATTTTCACAGTTTCTTACTCCTTTAAATTTCAGTTGTTTACATTATAAAGACCCTCAAACAGACGCTTGACCATCAAGTGGAGTCTGTCAAACAGGGATGACCGTTCTGTTTCATTAGACTTTGGTTTGTGGACAATAAACAAGCTTTATTTTTAAGTTTGTAGCTTAGCAACAATAGTATACCCACCGCATGCGACTTAAGTCACTGCAGACCGGTGTAGAGTACATCATATTAGTTACCTTTAAAGTGCCATGTCCCTTGGACTGACCATACACATAGACTAACACTACATGAAGTAAACAGCAAAATCATGAAGCTATGGAACTGGAAGGCAAGCCAGCCAAGATCATAAAATCAAAAACTGGCACAGTAACACAAACCAAGTCAAGTAAAAGGAAAGGTAAGGGTGACTGTATGACTATGGTCTACTAGATTTTCAGTTCTAGCCTTCTCTGACATGTTGCCTACTTAACTGGTAAATGTGTAGAAATTAAAGTAATTCTTTCCCTTGAATTGTTGTTATTAAGTGTTTGACAAGTTAGGACAAAGTTGTGAAGATTGATCAAAAGTTGACTGAAATAATGCTTGTTCTTGTATTATGGTGTCACAAGGAACATGAAAAACAATTTCTCTGATACAGTAAGAATAACTGTCTGGTACAATTATAGTCCCTGTATGGTGAAACAAGCACAGCTTAACATATAGAGGGAGCAATTTGACCAGAGGTGCACTGAATTTTCGATAGATAAAATACTGGCCACAGCGTCACATGTGAGAATAAATGTAGGAATCTTAGCCACGTTCTGGACTCCAGTTTAACAGTCCTCTGAAAGAGCTAAACATTGTTTTGTTGGCATATCACCTGCCTAAGTTGAATAGGAGATCTGTGTAAATTGAAACTGTAGTATGCCCAAAGATTTTAAATTACAAAATGCTACTTTGGTGCTATGCAGTTTGTCTTTTCACAATGTAGATGTTGCAGCCTATTTGACCTTCAGGTTTGTTGTCATTTGATCCCCTAGCTAACAATACTATAACGGTGATCTTGTTCATCCCTTTGAAAGTCATACGTCACATGTACGTGTCTGCAACGTACTCACTGGGCCATATCGTCACCCTCACTAGTCACCATGGGGTGGGGTCCTTGAAAGTGACTAAGAAGATCCCTAGAGTATTAGGCTCACCAGTGAAAGTCCATGTCAGAAGTGATGCAAAAGTTTGAGTCAGAGAATTACTCAAAGGCGTCTCATGTACTCCGCCAGCCTAATATATTGAACACATTGTAACACCTTTTAATATTTTGTCAGATGTCATATAATTCAGGCTTGATTGCTAGGGTTAAATTCTGTATCTGTAATTACATAGTGCCTTATTGAAGAAAGTTGAAAGTTAGGCAAAAGTATAAGATTTTAATTTTACTGCTGGTGGGGGTTAAGTAAAATACTTTCTCAAACTCACTTGTCTTTTAAAATGTGCCTGCAGCCTTGTGCTTTGAAGGATTTCATGCAAATACACCACATATGTTCGACGTCAGAGCAAGGCACATTTCACAACAGCATTGCCTCAATCAGAAGGTCTATACCTTTATCAATTATTCAGCAATGTTACTGCTAGTTTTAGAAAAAATACTTGGCATGCATCTCAAATGTGCCTCAACCTGACAGCTTCTTTGCCAAACAGTGACCTAGTGATGGGTCATACCATACAGTCGGCTTAACTGAGCCAGTAATAGATAAGAAATTCTTCCAACAAGCATAACATTTCTTGAAATGTTGTCATCCTTCTCCACACTTTGCTGGCATACCTGATGACCTTTGGATATGAAGAATAAACTCAAATATGCCTATATATGATGGACAGTAGATTGTCCTACAGTTGAAGTATCATCTTTATTCTGTTCTTTATCTGAAACCATCATGTTGTCATAGCAACCTCCAGCCTTGCATTCCAGTGAACCATGAACAGAATAGTTGGTGATCTTTTATACATTGAGTGACATTAATGAGTATATTGGGGCATATTTTGCAATGTATACATGATCTGAGAATTGCCATGGAAACCATCCTATGACAAGGCCCTGTCTACCATATCTAGTTCTATCCATGGAGCATGCCAACTAAGAACTTAGATGCATTCTGATTATTGCAACTTGTCCAGACAAGGTTAGTTTTGATACCTTGCTGGCAAAGGTTTAAAGCTCTTCCATCTTCTTTCCATCAATTCTTAAATTGACATTCTGAAATGCTGACATTCAAATTACCAGGCCCGTTGCCACTGCTAACCAATTTGCTGGGGTTTGGGGGACACATCAATGTTGGAGTTCTGCTGGTCTGGGAACAGGTCCCTCCCTTTGCCTTTTTCAAAGGTTCTACATGGTGCGAGATTTCCATCCTTTCTCCCTGTACTTGTATTCCAAAAAAGAGGGACCTTTTATTGATGAGGTTTTGAAAAATTCTGGGGACCACTTTCCCTCCCCCATGCCTTTCGTGACTACGTGCCTGCAAATTACATCGGAGCAGATCAGACCCATTGTGAAGGATGAAAAGGATCAGATTCCATGCCCAGTTTAGTTTGTAGCTTACATTTGTACCTAAAATGTGTGTAAAGTTGACAGCACAATGGATGATTTGTGAACAACTTAATAAATTGATTACATTTTAATGCCATCCCTGCACGTGGGCATGCGCCAGGTCCTACTGACTACCGAATTAGTGTCTAATATTAATGGGTCAGACGTCGTCAGTGATCAGACTGGTCCTAATGCTCCCATGTTCAGCTATGTGGAATTGCGGTACCGTATATTCTGTGATAACAATAGGAAGATGGAATTAGGTCAGACTACAGTAGCTTTCCTCCCTGAAATTTGTGCCAGATTCACTTACTGGATCAATGACTGTCTGTTGTTTCTTTTCTTTTTTTCACCTCATCGACAGGTAGACTAAACAGTTTAGAAATTTAATCATTTATCATTTTAACAAGAGCTGGGCATTAAATGCTTTGACTAAATGGTTTATGTAGCTAATTAGACTTTGCCATTCTGGCACTTTTCAACTCTGATAGTGTATTACAGTCTATTGGTTTCAAACTTCTAAATAGATCAGACTAAATTGTGGTGATGAGCTGTCCCATCTTGACTATTTTATAATGTATGAGAATTTTTAGAAATGACATCATACTTGCCAAGGACTACTTTTTCTGTTCAGAAGGCACAGAAAATGAGCTGAATGTACTTGGCTTTCAATCAGCACCTGGCCACAGGAAATACACTCACCATAGACCTCTACAATATCAAAAACATAATCAGGCTTCTAGCAGGCTAAAGTCATTCATGTTATTGGTTTGTCACTTGTCTAAATGCTACCCCTCCTCCCATCAACCAAAATCTGTTTAAAGTTGCTTGCTACTTGGCATAGTTCTCTTATTCTAACTCAGACTTAATTGCCAACCAGAACAGCTTCACCATATTTTTGGTATAAAACTGTCACTGAAATAATGTATATTGTTATAAGTGTTACACATGCGTGTACGCTTTTTTTTTTTTGTGTGGATTTTTTCAAGAACTTATGAAGGGAATATTAATATTGATATGTAGTGTGGCAACTGCATCACTTTTTACTTCACCCTTCTGCTAGTCTCCCCTCATTATCTGATTCAAAAATGTCCATCCTTATCAAAAGGTCCTCTGTCCGTGCTGAATTGGAGCTGCTTAAAACTTCTTTTCATACCACACTAAGATAAAAGATGAGATGGCATTCATCTTAATTGTCACTAGTGTCATTGCCTTCATTTTTAGCACCTTTCCATGATTCTATCCACTCAGATAGCAAGCATGAAACACAGCCAATTAGACATCAGATGCCTAGGTTTTCTTGAATCTACATTGTAGACATATACTTACCCCTTGCCTCATTAATACATACACTTAACCCATGCTCAAATCATCCTCTTAACTAATAGCACCCTCTAGCACCCTGCCCTCTAAGGCCTAGCCCGCCCTTGTTTGCCTTTCACCCGAGTGCCTCACACGCAGTTTCCAAAAGCTCGGCTCAGCCTTACGAGGGTGGGCTAGGCCTTAGAGGGCTGGGTGCTAGAGGGTACTATTAGTTTAGAGGACGATTTGAGCATGGATCAAATGTATGCAATTAGAAAGGCAAGGGGTAAGTGTAGTCACTCATGAATAACGACACCAGGAAGTTGTGCAGAGCATATCGTAGCATTGAACTAGTTGTGCCCACAGGCAAGTTTTTTTTAAGTATTTTAGCGAGACCAATTTGTCCTGCAAGTTGAAGATGCTTTGCAGTCATAATGCTACTCTTTAAAATGCCCCAGTTTGTATGTTGGACTTGTCTTTCGACTTTCCCAGACTGTCTGTCATCCATGGCAGCCGCAAATATCCTTTTGATATCACCTATCATGTCATTGTGGCTGCATGTTTGTGTGGTAATGGACTGGCTAGCTAGCCTTTGTTCTTTAAGTAAACAACAATATGGTATCCTTTATTCTCTGTGAAAAGGTCACTTAAGGGTTAAATGTAACACCTCAATGAAAAGCATGTCAACAATAAGTAGGTAAGTCAAATGTCCACTGTACATTTGGTGTTTAATTGTTTCATAGTGGATATGTCAATTGATCGAGAGATCGTTTGTTTCTTTTTCCTGGTGTCCTGCCTTTGTGAGACCTTGAGATGAAAACATTGTAAGCAAGCAGGAGTGAATGTAACTGTTGTCATAATTTAGGACAATCTGAAGAAGCGATGGAATGGCTGCCTGTTGAATACAATTATGTAACAGTTCAAACATGTTTTAGCGCCCCCACAAACCTCCTGCAGAGAGAGCTGAGCATCGTCGTTCTTTGTGATTGGGTGAACACCTTTGTAGTTAAATATTGACCAGAGGTCCAGAAACAATAACAATATCAATACAGGGGCAGAAAAATCAATTAATTTTTACTCCACTCAAATTCAGCTAAAACACAATCGATACCTCAAACAATCTTAAAGGCGGACCGAAATCAATAGATCAGCGGGAACATAAAGATTCTTGTAGGTTACTCTGCATTAATGTTAACAAGGTCCCAGCCATAACCACTTTGAGCATCGTAGGATAACGTTGTGGACTTTTAATCACCAACTTGTTTTCGGAGCTTGTAATTGTAATACCGATTTCTTGCAGTTATAGATTAATTCAGTAGAACTTTGTCATTGTCTCGCTAACCTACTTGCAAATTTTTGGTTTATTTTTGTGATATGTCTTGTCATCGTCGTAGGGATGTACCGGTCAATGCTCCACAGAAATTGCCATCAGTTCTGGACGTCCAGTGGCATTGATCGGAGTGACCCTCTGCTCCCGATAAATTCTTGAAATGTGTCACAGTAATGATTCACAGTTCTGAACAGTTTTCTTCAGTCCAGTTTATCCGTTGAATGTATACTGACCAGGAATATTGATACATTACAGCTACAAAAGCTGTTTCAGACTGTTTACAGTGAAGATTACACTGTTTATTTCAATTTCAAATAACATTAAAACGGTTAAGTAGCAGACAAACGACTTTTAAACGGATTCATGTTCCAAAGCCTGGTTCTTCTTGGAATTGCTTCTGGGAACTTAGTTTGTCACTGCAAACTTTGTGATGAGTACAGATGAGTACAGATTACACTTATGTCTCATGCCTGTGTAATTTATACTCTCTGAGACCTGTTTCATCTAAGAGATACATATTTCCGTTCAGAACTTTTGTAGCCTCGACATATGCCTCTAATCTTCAAAATTTATGCTGACGATGGCTACTATGCTAGAAAAATCGTATGGAGGGACAAAGCTACCCAGCTTGGTATCTAGCCCCACCCCCAGGAGTGTCAGCCGTTCTCCAGCGGGGAGCGCCAAGTCCACAACATCTTTACCAAGACTCGTCCTCAAAGCATATGGGAAATCTTACTCAAATTCGCTGAAAAAGAGAAACCGTGAGACTCGGAGAAGGTCTCTCACTAAAAGTGGTGAAAAATTGAAATTACCAAAACTTGCGAGAAGGGATAAAATTGGTGAAGGTAATTAAAGTTTCCTAAGAGGTTAATAATAATACAGTGGAATATCCTTACGGAGCAAATTTTATGTTGATTGTATTAGCAAAAAGAGCTTAAGTTGCAGGAAAGATCACCGGTAATCGCTAATTAATGAAACAATGGAAACTTTTAGCGACTGGGGATTCTCAGATGATGCCAGTCATTTTATTGTTAATGTGATGTGGTTAATTTGTAAGATCTTCGTTTTCAGGGTTTTATGGGTGTGTTCATCCACATAGTTACTTTCTTTTTACTTAGTTCATAATTTTTGCTCAGGCTGAACTGTTGAATTGGTACATATATCTTTGTGTATGCCCGTTACATGCACAATGACTGCTGGTGGCAGTTGAATTGCAAGACTCTTTGTTAATTCAATCAAAATTGAGGTCAAATTATGTCTTGACAAGACGACAAAGCGACTGTCCGAAGGACTTCAATACTGATTTTTGCATTTGACACCGGTCAAGTCGTAGAAGCATATATCTAGGAAATGTTTGCAAGTGTGAAATTTATGTGTCATAAAAAACAATGCATTAAAAGTTTTGAAGTGGCTAAGTGCAAACTTAAATATCTTTTCTTTCCTTTGTAAAATAGTTTCAGGAGACAGCAATTTCAACAATTACAGTGACCTGAGGGGACGGTAAGTGTTTTTGGTTTTTACCTCATTCTGGTGATATTATCCTAACTCTCATTTTAGGCTTCACCAAGTCGTCAGCTTAAAGGGAATAAGCAGTCGTCCCTACTTTATGCTGAGAAATCATCAAAATCTTTCCTTTGCTCTTCTCATTTCTCCTATGTATTTTTCATGATGTTGCTGCTTATCAACACTGCATAGGCAAGGTGCCATAGTGCGACTGAGCAACTGAAGAAAAATGATGTCACATATGATGAAAAAGGAGCCATTCACGAATTAGCATACTAATTCAATTTGGTGTGACTGCATTTTCCATTAAAAGTCTTTATAAAATAGGATTTAATTCTGAACTAGGTTGTTGTTAGCATGATACCACACCACAAATGCATACACGGGAGCGTAAATAAATGACTTTAAACCTGCTGAAAAAACTTAATGTTGTTCTGTCAAACAGTTTGGCAACATAATGCGACAGTCGTACGTTTGTGGTTGACTTTTGTAGAAAACAAAATGCACTTAACGAAAAGGGAAATTTATTGCAGATTCTGACAATTTTAAATGGGCAGTAGATTCAATGGGCAAAGTCTTTGTAAATTGGGGGGAAAAAAACAAATTAATTTCAGGTCTAGTATGCTGATAATTGATTATTTCAAAGCTAATGCCGGTGCTCAGATGTTAATAGTAGGTGCACATTATAAACTGATGCAGTATTAGTTTTCAAATAGTAACTGCCTTAGCTTGATGGCTTCAAACTTAATTCTTTTCAATTTGGTTAACCAACGACACAAAAAGCCTACAAGAACATTGTGGAACAACCGGACCTGATGTGTTGGGATATTACCATCCCATATGGTAGTTAAATGCTAGTGCAGATTTGACTAAAGATGACTACATTTTGTAAAGTCGAGTATATTCATTGCAAATACAGAAAACGTCATTTAACCATGCTTTGTGCAGTGAAAAGGAAGGAGTGACAATATATTTGTCACTTTAATACTTGATAGTTTTTTATGAATCTTACATCGGTAAGACCAAACGAAATTTGTATACCAGGATTAGAGAACATCCAATTTCCAAATCAGACATCCATGACCCCACACTCAACTGTAACAAATGCAGGTTACCTGACAGTAACTTTTCCATACTAGCAACTGGCATTTGGCTACTCAGATTTTGAAATAAAAGTTAAAGAAACTCTGTTCATAAAGAGGCACAAACCTTCCCTTAAAACACAATTATATCACCATGGATCTTGGAGTACGCTTTCTGTATTTTGATGTGTTTTGATGCATATTGCACCTTTCTATCTATGAACTAAGAAAATTTTCAAACTGCATATATATTTCTGCACCTGATGAGGAAGAAGTGATTCTTCGAAAACATTTGTGATAACAATGGATTTAAAGAACATTTTTGTGTTGATTTGCTCTTTTATTTGGTTTCATAAATGTACAACTCTTGCAAAACTATATATACATATTTTTTTTTCAACCTTTTTTCTTTCATGGCCTGGTGAAAGGTCCTTTTCTTTGCTCTCTAGCTTTTACACTATATAGGTCACATCAGGTCCCACAGCCGTGGCTATGCCGATGTCTTACAATATGCTCTAGTTCTGTGTGCCTTTATTGATTTTAATCATGAGTCTTTTTAATGAGCACCGTGTTACATCAATCTCAATATTGACTAATGTTGATGACAAGGACATTGAAAATGTTACATTTTTTTTTGTCCATTGGCTGCAGCTGTTTCCCGATGTTAAGCTTCTACAATTTGCAATTTTTAATTTTTTTTAACAATTTTTTTCCCCTTTTCTTTTCTTCCTGCAGAGAGAGATGTATTTATTTAGCAGAACCTAAAACCTCGAAGACAATATGGCTGACCAGTGTTGGGTGAGCTATGACATGCAGTGCATAAGAGTATAAATTCTCTCTCTCCAGCACCCCCCTTCACCCCCCCCCCCCCCCTCTTTTTCACTAGTTTCAAGTTTTCTAATTGATAAGGTAAAAGCAAGTTGGGCAAACTTGAAATTTGAAATTAGTTTTAATTCAGCTGTAGCTTAGTCTGATCAGTATCGGTCAACAATTGACCAACCTTATGCTTTATGAGATAGTGCTACTGCTCTCATCCTCATATCCAATTAAGTTAGGTGTGAGTGACTTAAAATTTAACACTTTTGCTGAGAGTCGGCTCTACATGACAACACTGTACAGTATATGGTTCCACGTGATGGGTGTTAAATTTTAGAGATTATTTTTGGTACTTCATTAGTTTTATTTTAAATAATTAGTAAGATGTGTCGAATATTGTAGTGATCAATGAGATATGTACTCATATATAAAAAAAAGAAAAGTTTCGACTTGAAAACATAACCACATTTTACTGCTGAGAAGTTGCGTGATGTGTGTTACGTTGAAATGAAGCTACTTCTGAAGTGAAAAAAAATTAACCAGAAAAATTGTATCGTAAGCCATGCAATTTTCCTCCAAAACAATATATGTAGTGACCCTGGGATGCAGTATGTTTTTCATACATGACATGGATTGTGCTGGAAAACATTCCAAGAAACTAGACGTAATAACGCCCCAAAGAAGCTTAATTAATCTTAATTTTTTATGGTTTTGGAACTGTTACCGTGGAATTGACGATATAGTATACACAGTATAGCAAAGTATAGCTGACAAAAAACTGTTCTTTTAACTTGTATGCTGGACATCATGGTTATTGGAAAGCCAGATGTGATAATAGGAATCAAGAAATTGTTGGAATTAAGTGATATATTTCCAGACTTTTGCTTCAGCAGCTCTTCAAAATACAATTAACTGTTAATCACTTGTGACATGAAAAACACATTTTGGGGTTTTGAACGAATTCTCATCATTAAAAAACATTGGAAATAGTCACAATTTTCATCAACATCCATACAAAACTGACCATGTTATAACTTTCTATTTTACAGTTGCATTATAAGTAAACATAAGCCAAATATGCAATTTTTTTTCATGTCAAGGGAGGGACTCACATGATGTACTCCTTATGTTATCCTTTGCTTGCTTTTTACGTTTTGTACCTTTATTCCAAGGACGATTGAGAATTTTAGATGCTGTAAGGGTTTAATTTTGGTTGCATGTATTCTCCTCTTTACAAATATTGATATTACTTACCAACATAAAATTAATAAAAGTAATTTTGAGATTATATATATACACTGTATATAGGACCAAGAAAAGGAATAGTACTGATATTGTTCAGCCTTCCACATTATTGACTTTGCATTTTCATTAGACTTTGAGAAGCCAAAGTAAAAAAAAAGTGATAGTAAACAAAATTCCAACGGATTGTCATTAAGGGTTTCACTCTGCAAATTCTGAATGAAGCTAGTTTTTTTTTCTAGAGTTGTGCCACTTGGTCTTTAGGAACTGCATCTTATCAGCTGGTCTACAATACATCAACTTTCCAAATATTTGTTGTATCTGCCCAAAGTCATTGTTACTTTATATCTACATCCACATGTATACAACATTGTAACGACAAAAGTGCACAGTACCACACAAAGAGGTTCATTCAATGTCAAAAAGCCATGCAGGCTAATTTGTAGTACCTTAGGTCAGGTCATATTGGTAACCATTTGTAAAACCTGGTCACTTTGCATTTAAGGCATGTGAACTAAACAGAGAACTTTCCTGCCTATATTAGTACTTAGTGTAGCAGATATTTATGAGCTTGGGAAAATTTTATAAAGCACTACTGTTTGAAGTGTTTTAAGAACTCTAATTTAAACCCTTTTTATGAAATGTAATCTTAAAGTAAATTCTCACTTTTATTATGTCTTCATGTTTATATATCAATATTTTTTTAATATTTACCCTTAATTTGCAGGCCAAAGCTAGTGTGGGGCAATCAGGAGACCATGTGGCCCATCAGCCCGGCAGCTCTGCAGGCAGAGTCCTCAAGGAGGGTGGAAGAGTTATCAATACCAAAGAAGAACTTCAGACATACTCTGGATGGAAACAAGTGAGTCACATCTGTCTGACTTTTAAGGCAGGACATGTTATTACTTTTTCTTTTGTTTATATCAAATATTTTACATTGTGACAGTTTATGACTGAGTTTCCAACATTGACAGAAAAGATTACTCTAACCACGTTGCCATGTCGATCGTTGCCAAATGTCTGTATACGCCCTGCTTCTTGGACAGTTTTGCTCATGAATAACAATAAACAGCAATTGAACCTCTTTGGAATAAAAGAAATCTTTTATTGCAAAGTATTGTTTTATTGAAAATGATTTCTTTGGAGGGGGATCTTATCATTGGTACCACCTTTCTGGCTTTAGAGAGATTACATCCTCTCTAGAAAGGAGTCTGATGGTTGACTCACAGTGACAATGCAGGGCAAGATGCCTTCTCCATATAGATAAGGAAGTGGTACCAGTCAATACTATGTTAGTCAGGGAAGTGTTAGTCAGCTATTTTAGTCAGAGAAGTGGCACCAATCAGCACTATGTTAGTCAGAGAAGTGTCAGCCCGTTTTATCTCAGAGAATTTGTGCCAGTCTCTGAATTAGGAGTAGAAGTTGTACAAGTCAGCACTGTCAGTCAAAGAAGTATCAGGCACTTTTATCATAGTCAGAGAAGTTTTACTGGTCCAGTCCTGCATTAGTCAGAAAAGTACCAGGCAGTTTTATCTTACGGAAGTTTTACCAGTTGTGATCTTCATCGTAGTCAGAGAAGTGCTGCCAGTACAAGCAGTTGCTGCTGGCAGTTAAATGAATTTGAGAGAGTTGCTCGAAGGTAAATTTTTTGTGTTTTGTTACTTATGCAACCTCCAGTGAGAAAGTTATTCAATTCCCTCTTTGACAGACGGATTCACGTTTTTAGCTGTGGACGCAACTCTGTTATCTGGGATGTCAGCCCACTGGCGATGAACACGGAGCCATCAGAGAGAGTGATAGCCTTAGCCCAGACCAAGACACTTCCACCTCTGTATCAGGAGGACAGGTAAGCTTTACGTTGCAGAGAAACCCATGATGGTAGTTCGGCCCTTCCACAATATTGTACATAATAATTTTATTCTTCCCTTTGTGCTTGGATAATCAAGTCCCTCCCTGTCCCCCCTGGGAATTTGCCTCTTTTCATACCAACATGCAGGAGTTCCTAGAGTCTGGACAGTTTCAACAATGAAGGAAAAGCAAGTTTTGGACACTCACAGATTCCACACGGGGAACAAACGACAAGAGTTATTTGCACTTGCAATCTCTTTAGGGGTGGATACTTTGGTGTTTCATATGCCCAATTTTTCCATGCTTGCAATGTGATATTAATCCATCTTCTCTCTCTGCTGACTGGTATTTCAATATTTCCGTTTTGAACATCGCATTGTGATTTAAAGATGACTGATTTCTCCTAAATGTTGCAAAATCTATAATTGATTCCCTAATTGATCTTTAAATGATTTGTGGGCCGATGATTTTGGATGAAAAGTTTATAATACTTGCATGCTAGTGTTTATAGTGTCACTCAGGCCCATACTCAGGTCAAATTCCTAAGGGATGCCCCGAAAGGATCAAAACAGGAAAAATGCTGGCCCACCAGCACATGTGATACACACACTGACCATTTTTGTATCGCTCCAAATTGTAGGGGGAAATTGTTTTTATAGGGAAACACTCCTGCCGCCAGGACGATGGGCCTGGGTCACTGTAGCATGAGCTACCATTATGTAATGACTAACAAACAAGTCTGCATGCACCGTAGTGTGTGTATTATGGTTATTTACATCACTCCGACCTTACCTGCCTCCATCTAACTAATGCACGCACCTCTATAGTGCTAGCATCACTACTGGTAAGCTTTGACCCTGCCTTTACCTTTGCCCTAACCCGCAATGGACTAGCTCCCTAACCCACAATGTACTAGATTTTTCATGCTATGATGTGATCATGACCTCTTAAGTTCTTGTGCAGGCTTACACACTGTTTGTGACTCATATTGGAGATATGAAATCATATTCTCACTTAGCAATACATCTATTACATTTCTCTCAACAGAGCAAAGCATAATTTCAGTTGCGGTCGTGAATCTCCTGTATGGACGGTATCTGACGCCGCCCAGAGGGCCAAGGAGAAGGAAAGACTGGAGCAACTAGCTAGGCCAAAAACACCTCACAAAGATTACCAATTACCCAGACAGGTACACCCACCAGCTTTTAGAGTTACTGTAATAGAAGAGTGGTGACCAAAATCAACCTACAAGAGAGTTTACATTCACATACCAATGCTTCTGATGAGTAGATAAAGGGGTTGGCACCTGGAGCAGTGAAGCTTAGCAGGGTTTGATCCTAAGTTTCTCATCCAAGAGCTGTCTACAGTTCTCCCCATCTTAAATGACCATGTGGGAAGACAAGCCAGATTTGAGTTTCATTGGTAGTCTCCTGGCAGTCATTCGATGTGAAGTTGAAATACATCAGCCACAAGCTTTCTGCATGTCATCTTTGCAGTTGCGTAGTGTCATGAAATATCTGCCACTTTAAGACCAGAATTTAGACCTTAAATGGATAAATTGACATGTGAATACTTTGTTAGTGACAATGTTGCATTTGTAATAGGTTTGTATGAGCTGAAATATAGCTTGAGATGTCAGACTTCTTTTTAGGTGATGCACTAAACAGTGATGTTTCACATGTAAATGAGGTCATTAATCATCACGGTGTAACGTGGGAATCACATAGCTGTTTGCAAATTGCCGTGTTATTTGGCTAATAGCTTGGAGTTAGCTTTACCAAAACTGCATGGAGACAGTTGCCATAGTTACACATCCAATCAGGCCATCTGAGACTGGAGACACATGTCCAGATGTGCAGTATTACCCGCAATGATTCCATTCAAATAAGAGATTCTCATCACGAAAGTCTCTGTGTAGTATTGACGGCATACTGTCTCAAAGAGACCACACGGATGTAAATCTAGTAATGGCCGTTGCAGCTGGTAAACCCTGGGCAAAAAATACAACCCTGAAGTCAAACTTGAGATCGTCTCTTCTCACAGTATTTGTTGCTCCTGCAAATGTGCAGGAAAGATGAATGTGTAGAATTCGAGTCATAATTACCTGGGTAGCCCCAAACATGAAAAAGTTACAAATTGATGTTAACTTTCAGTTCTCACTTCTTTTGGAGGGTGATCGATATGGTTTGCTGGGTATTTTTTTTATCTCCAGGTTGAATCCATTGTCAGTGAAAATGCCAAGAAAGGGAGAGCTTCCGCGAGGGTTGAGCAACTGGCTCGTCCAAAGAGCAGACCGCCTGGACCATTCAGAGAACCAAAATGGCCGGTAAGAGAGACACCTAACTGGTGGCATTGTCTCCTAGGAATTTGCAAACAATTTGCGCACCGATCTGTTTAACTAGTCTACATCAACTTCTGTGTGTGACATCTTGCTGCTTTATTGTCAGATCTGTTGATGAGTTGGCAAAGGAAAATCAAAATAATATCATTGGCAGAGGTGTTCTCTCACATTTACCACTGGGGCTAGTTCTGTTGAAATTTATTGTTGAAAAATTCTAGTCTCAAGGCCAGTCACAAGACTGCTCGTGTTTGTATCGAGGGGTAAGTTTAGGTGTTACGACCAGGTCAGTGTCAACAACCGTGCGGTGAGGTGTAGGAGGACCGACGCACTTTACTAGTCTGCTGTGCCACTAACACCCCCCAAATAATATTCAGGCCTCGATAGGAATTGTCAAATCATTTGTGGACAGATCTGATCAATGGGTCCTAAATCAAGTTCAGTGTAACCTCACTCCGTCATAGTCATATCTCAAGACGCTGATCGATCGACAAGGATAAATCAAATTTTGTGCTGTCGACCAATGTCCTGTGCATGATATGTAGCCGATTGAATCAAGGTGACTCCAAGTTATGTGACCTCTGAGCTGTGTCATAACAAGTGTGCACATGCAAGTGGGTAGGTAGTTGTCATGACAACTGATCTTTGTCTCTCTTCTTATTTAATATTTTTTGACCACCTGTGCAACCACTTAAAGCGAAAAAAAAACCCTGCTGACCTCAAGTCCTTGATCACATGCAGATCTGATCGACCGAGTGATCAAACTGGATAAGATCAAACACTTAAGTGTGCCAAGTATGACAAGAACATGGAAGTGAAGCTATCACTTGTATTGCCAGAGGGTTATAAATTTGGAAGGGATAATATTCTCCTGCAATGTGGGAGTCCTGTAACATTTTCATTGGAAAGTTAACAGTTTTAAAGCAATTTGGAAATTTCGTAATTTAATCCTGAAAATGCTAGCTGTGCTGCTCTTTCCAAAGAGTTTATATCACAGTGCTGTTTATTTGTTGGAAAGCTAGCTATGATGATTGGAAGTTACCATAGTAACTAATGTGTCATGTTCAATCTCTCCAAAGGTTTCTCAGACGGCAAAACAGGCAACAGCGTCAACCAGGCAGTTAGAACTCTCAAAACCAAAGGGAGTGGCCGAGGGCTACCTCCAAGCCAGACCAACTCTATGGGAAGTTCGTAAGTCTGCCCTTCGCGCCCACGCTACCGCTAGAACTCAGGAACTATCTAAACCGATAGAGCGAGCTACCATGGACCATGTTCAATTCAATCCGGATGCATTCATAGTTAGCGAGGCAGCAAAGAAGGCAAGATGTCCGCCTCGGATCGAAGAGCTTGCTCAACCCCTGAACAGAAATTAAAGAGAGCATGCAATTAACTCTTGGAGACTCGAGCACGGCTGTGGTGGCCGATGAAATTCCTTGAGAAATATAAACATTTGAACAAACGTCAGTGATGAAAATACACCTCGAAATAATTATGGATATAGATATTTTGTGTCTGGCTTTCTTTAATTTAAAGAAATATGAGTACCATAGGAAAAATGGTGTGTGAAGTGAAATTATGTTGCTTTGAGGTTAGTTGTTTGGAAATGGTTTCTTGGTATTCTTGAAAACTTGTCATGCTATTCCTCTTGCAAAACAAAAGCATGTTTTACCTTGATGTCTCTCCGTGGCAGTTTAATGTCGCTGAAGTATTCATACTCTCAAAGAAATTCTACTGACTTGGAGGTTTCAAAACTTCTGGGGAATGTTATCCAATATACTCCCCACAATTGATGAAGCGCTTCTCCACATGGTTGACATCTAAAATACATACCAGCATGAGAGGGGTACATTGTGTCTAGTCTGAGAAAACACATGAATATCTACACCTGAAAACCTTTTTGCACTTTTCCAATGTCTGAACTTAATACAAGACGCTTGTAAATCTCTTATGGGATAGCACTATGGAGAAAAGACAGTATTTATACTTTCCTGATTGTCTTTTGCTTCTACACCTGTAGAAATTTCTGCCACGCACATGCATTTCTGTATCGTTTACTCACCACATTTACTCTTAATAGATGGCTGAAAGTTTTGTGAAAGGGGGTGTATGTTTGAATCAATTTGGCTGGCAAGGGATCTTAACATTAATATTACTTTAATATCAGCATTACAGAAGCTAAGGCAGATGCAGTGAGAAATATGTAGACTGACATCAGCAAAGACTTTGCAAATGCATTCCTTTGTGTCAGGACATTGGACTTGACAACATAGTTTGTGTCAATGAGCCTGAGGTAGGACAAATTCCTTCTCACTTTACTCGGCTCTCTCAGGAATATATCTACATGCAAGTGACAAAAAAAAAAAAAAATGAGGATATGCATTTACTAGAGGGGGCATTTAAAAGAGCAGATTCATCACCCATGGCCTGCTGGTGATCTAATAAGTATTATATGCACTGTTGTTGAATGTTTCCTTCTTGATTTACTATACCACTTACACCAAAATAATTGTTTAACTTAGTTTTTATAATATGTATTTTACATTACTTCCATCTTTTCAAACATGTTATACCCTAAAGCTAATATTAGTCATCATGTAATCATTTTTATCAATATTTATCCCTTAGTCTCTTTCAGTGGCCCAAGCCAGGCTCTCTTGCATTGAAGCATTTTTATGTGTAAAATTCAGCTAGGCAATCATTACAAGGTTTCTCATTCCAGATGCCAAAAGTTGTAAGATCTACTTTTCAAGGCGCATTAGAGAAACTCAACTACTTATGTGTGCATCCCTTCTTACAATGAGCGAAGAAAGCATGATCCTGGGAGAATTATCGCTAAAAACTGAATTATCACCCGAAACTGTTTGCCAAAACTCAAATCGACGAATGAAAACTTTACATTCAAACTTTCAAGTGTGAGAGGAGCTACTCAAGGTGAAATTCAAAGTTTTTCGAACCGTGAAATTCAAAGTGCAATTAGTGTTACTCTCTCAAAAGTAAATTTTTGGTGAAAATATCCGCATGCCAGTCGGTTGCTAGTCGTAGTCTTGACAAGAACTGGACTCCTGGTTCATGTGAACATGGAGGCTGCTTAGAAAAAGGTTTGTCATTTTTGAAATAATATGAGCCCCCTTTAGAGGGCCATCTGTCACCATATTGGTCCTTGTCTGTTGTTGTCACACTTCTTTGGTCTACCATCTCAGAAGTGTCGTTTTGTTCAGTTCATCCTGTAAAAGGAATTCCACAAAATATTTTACCTTTTTCTTCTAGTTGGGGCATATTCAAGCAGCATCACAAGACACATCTCCTCTATTTGGTAACATTCCAGTTTGGTTTATTTCATTGAGAGAGGCAATCTTTATATTTTCGCAGCACAATAACCTTCTTTTAGTTAAGCTCACTAATATCAGTTATCTTGCACATGTATTCAGTCACTGCTACTTATTTCTGTCATTCACATGTACTCTACGCACCTGTAAACATTACATGAAAATCTGTAAATACTTTGCAAATAAAAGATGATATAGATTTCATGTTTATTCATCTCTGGATTCTATGCCATTTGAAGGGATCTATGGGATGGTTGGTGTGTACCTTCCAAATGTTTGAAAAAAAAGGGGGAGGGGTGAATCCCCCTCTAGAGACTCCATCTGCCCACCGGTGATTAGTCAATGCCTGTTACAGCTTACAACCGGTGTAAAACTTCAGCATGGAAAATTTCAGTGACTCATGTAACTTTCATGTGATTCATGTAACTTTTCAGTACAGATTCGTAGGAGGAAAACATTTTTTTCAAACCCTGCATGTTTGTGTGTGTGTGTGTCATGGAGTCTCTTGATCCCTGTTAATTCACCAACAGCTTAAAGGAGTTAAAAAAGTTAAATACATGAAAAGTGATTCTCCACCCCCACCCCCCCTTTTCCACACCACTGTGATCAAAATCAGAAGATAACTGTAAGCAATCTATAGAAGCTACTTTGATGGTGAAAAGGACCTTTGGCATCTCTTCTGGGAATGTATTTGGGCCCTTAATATCTAAAGTCCCTTTTTGTGTGACACCTACAACCCTTATGTCACGAAAGCGTAACACTGACCTTGAGAAACTGGTGTGACTTTTCCTGCTGAATAAACGGACCTTGTTTTTATGGGAGGTCAAAGTTCATTTGATGCCACTGATGATGAAACTGGTATCGAATTGCAAACTATTTAGGGTAAAGACCCTTAGTTTTGTTGGAGCAGTTGGTAAGACTTGATCCTCTGTTCACCTATTGTGTAAAGTAAGACACTTTGTGTGTGGAAGACACAATGAGAAAAACCTTTAGCCTTCCCAACATGCCAGTCGAAGGGCAAAAGCAGTGTCAGTAAGTTTTGGAATTGCAGCAGAAGCTACTTTCTTCAGAGGCCAACTTTTCAAGGATGCCAACTCTCACAGAATTCGAGCTTTGAGTGTGGGAGGGAAATCTTGTAATATTTACAACACCACAAACAGAGAGACAAGAACAAAGGAATTAAAGAGTATACCACTTTTTATTCCTTGCAGGATACTCGCACTTTTTTTTTTCATCTTTTTTTTTTTTTTCCATTTCATTCAGTAACAAAATTCAACCATGCGATCTACTGTGCAAACTAACCACTGGAACTTTTCGATATCTGCTGTACAAAGGGGTCTGTTTTTTTTTTTTACACCAAAAAATATTTGTAAGTTTTTAATCTTTGAACAAATTTGATCACGTCAAGAGGCATTCTTGTCACACCATATGATTTTTATACAACTAACTTTTTGTTATATGTACATATGCTATACAAATCATGAAGAACGCAAAAAAAAAAAAAAAAAAACTTTGACTACAAGCAAAAAATGTTTTATGGAAGTTTCCCTGAATATCTAACAGTCGATCACACTGTGTTTTCCTGTTTGCATTAAAATCTATTTTAGTTTTGGAATAAATTGTCTTCTGTCACACCCAATGCCCTGACTTACTTTGATCATATTTCAAACGCATTTGTAATGAGAGAAAAAAAAAAAGCAACTTTAAAACTGTAAATCTCAGAGAGGAACAGCATGAAAGTGTGGCCCCCCGGCAAATGAACCTTCTAACATTTAAACAGCTAACAACATTTACAGAAACTATCTCACAGAAGTGAACTAACCGATTTATGTTTCATTAAATTGTATGATTTGTTCTTTGGGTCCTGAGTGTTGGATAAGTCAAGAAGTCGAAACAGTCAATAATTAAAAATCAAAACCAGCCTTGCTTAAGTGAAGAAACAAAAATACACCAAACGAGATGATACTGGTCACTGGTTGGACCATTTCCTTTACTTACAAAGAAAAAAGGGGGAAAAAAAAGAAGAAAGATTTCAGCATGCATTAATTTGTAAAACCAGTCAGCCAAACCTCCCCATGCCTGCTAAAGAGAACTAACCTGGCACCAGGTCTGCTTTTCACATCATATTGCATCATGCAGGGAGTAGAAGCCACCCACAGACACCATTTGATACAAATGAGGAACAAAAGATTGGATAAGGTGACTCAATTGAACCTGGGCGCCTTTAGGTGTCGTTACGATACACAACCCATGATAAATGGTCGATTCACATTCTAACATATGTACTAGCTTACCCACACACTCTGATATTTAAAAAACATTTGAAACAATTCTTAACATTCGCTGACTTGATTTACAAAGGAGCGTTTTTTTTTTTTAAGGTGCTTTTCACCACACACAAACAAACACTATCAACAAGTAACACAAGCTAATAATTCAGATTATTATTATCTACTACTGTTACCTTCTTTCATACAATACAAAGCTAAAACTACCACTGATCCAAAGAGGATGTTAACCTTGCCCATAAGGTATCTTTCTCCTTGTGTGACCAGAGCCATTATTGCCTGGTCTCAAGTCTCCCAATAACAACAGCGCCATCACTTTCTTTGTACAAACTCCTCTCAGCCATAATGTTCTAACAAGGATTGTTCAAAAATTGATAATTGTTGGACAATTGTAATAATTCCATCACTATCATCTTTTTTGATGCACTCCATATCAACAGAATGGGAGTGTTTTTCATCTCCTATGAATCAACTAAGCTAAAATAATTGCTTCTTCTGGTGGAACTAAAAAAAAAAATCACTTTTACTCCAACGGTTTGTCTGGTTACTTCAATTTCTAGTTTCGTGTGACATCCCTCTTTGATTTTTGTCTGATTACTATACCCTGAGGTATCAAATTCACAACTGCTGGGTAATAACCATAACCTTTTCAGAAATATCCTTTCAGGAAAAAAAAAAAAAACCACCCATGGGTATTGATGGGATAAGACATCTTAAGTAATCAGCAAAAATAATTTGATGCTTAGATCTGCTTCATTTAACATGACAAAAAATTTTACATGACAACACTTCCACCCATGTATGTAAAGGATGTTGTACAAAGAGAACATTATTTTAATACTTTGATTGTGTAAGATGTTTGTAGAGCTAAAACAAAAATATTACATGAGTTTCCTCTTTGAAGAATGTTTGACTCATAAAAGAAAAAATCTTGGAACTTGAATTTTGGTAATTCCTGATGCATCCCTTTCACATAGTCACGTTACTGAGACAAAATATGCCAGCATAAGGCAACTGTTCAAAATGGTTTCGTTGGAAATGCAAACTTGAGGGAACGTTTCAATGCAACTTGACATAGAAAGTTTAGATAGCCTTCAAGTCTCCTTTCTCTTGCTCAACTACTACCATGCTAACTTTCATCATAATCCTTTGAATGGTTTTCTGAGAGGAGATTTGTGATCGACTGTTCTCTGATTCACCAGTCTCCAGGATTTTCACGTAGGCTACGTGTCGTCGCTACCCTGGAGCGATGGATCGTGGGTCATGAGGACGCCAGTTGCATCTTTAATGGCATGGTAGAGAATGTTCTTAATCTGCAGTTTATCCTCGTGGTTGCTGTGGGTGTTACTCAGATGGCGAAACTCGTCCGTCAGACAGATGCATTCCTTTATGTGCTCCGGGGAGACAAAGTCTTCTGCTACTTTGATGCAGGAGTGAAGGTTCCTCACCTGCAAAAAGGCAGAAAAAGTGAAAAGATTGCTATTAGAATCCTGCACTGAAATGATTTGGGGAGATGCCACAAAAAGTTGGAAAATAATGCTGCAAAATTCAGCCAAACTGTACCCACAGCCACTATGTGGCCACAGACCTAGTCACATGGCCCCAGACAAATCACATGGTAGGCTCCCCCCCTCTTCCTGTATGGACAGTGTGCAGAATTATTCATTTCTAGCTTCATGTTACACAGTAAGACCGTTAAGTCATGGATGAAAGAGTTCACAGCATCAGGTATTTTAATATTTAGTCCATTTGAGAAGAAGAGGCATGTGGTCAGTTCAGAAGGGTAGTAGCTGGCAAAAACATGGGACAACTGTTGATATCATCATAACCAGTAGCAAGTTAAACCAGATTCTGAAGGAGACCTCATCCATCTGATGCATACTACATCCCCTTCACCAACAAGAGCAAAAGAAGGGGGTTACAGTGATGTTGAGTGGTGAAAGAAAAATTACATAAATATTCAGTGGTGGGAGCTTGTTCAATGAGATACTATAAGAGGTAACAACCTGGTGTGGTGCTCCAGCAGGGATGAATACCGCATCTCCCATGAACTGGGCGATGGCCCAACCTTCGACGTCGTACTCATCTTTGAGGCGCTCCAGCTTTTCTTCATCCATATACCAGCTCTGGTCATGAATAGGATCATGGTCTTGAAGAATCTTTTCACCCTGTTCCTCACTTAACTGTTACAAAAAAAAAGAAAAAACAAAGAAACACTTATGGCTGTGTTTATTAAAAGACATCTTTGGTCAGTTCTTTGAAAAAGCTAAAACCTTTGCCAAGTTTTTTGTGACCTACCACATGCACTCGAGTCTCGACTGCTGTGTAGCAATGTTTTCGACATGTTTACGTATTTATTCTTTTCACGTACCTACTGTGCAATACAAATTCCTCATCCACATCCCCCTCCTCACTGCTACCCCCCCCCCACACACACACCAAAATAAAAAAAAAACCAAACAAGAGCCCAATGGGCACTGTGGTTCCTTGCAAAGAAATTAGGGCAAGGGAAAAGATGGGTCCTCAAAACTGGGGACCCAAAAATTGGGGCCATCAAGAATGGGGCCCAAAAATGGAGTCCAAATTAGGTCCAAAAATGTAGGTACAGTGTCACCATTGATTTAAGAAATATACCACATGTTCAGATAATGAATTAAAAAAATTGACGCCCAAAAATTGAGCTCAAACTGGGTCCCAAACATTTTGGGCCCATGTATAACCATTAATTAACAAAGAACTAAACATGTTGAAATATAATGAATTAAATAGTTTCCCATTTTTTCAAATTTAAGGATAATGCAAATTCAATTGGTACACAGAATGACTATACTGGCTACCATACTATAGTTGTGTACCAACTACTTAACTAACAACTCACTATACCATGTTTAGACACAGTGACTGAAACTGTTCTCCAGACCATTTTAATCTATAAAGATAATGCAAATTCAACCATTACATACAACAGCTGATGGTCTTCTAAGCTACCATAGCACTAAAACAGCAACAATTTTCCAATGACCAAGAAATGAAACAGCAAAATTTTTCCCCCTCTATCAATAAATTTCACAGGGATGTGAATCTGTCAATAATAGACAACCATATCAAGTTTAAAACAAATCTGACCCGCAATTATGGAAATATGGCAGTTTTAAGATTTTTATCTTTCACCCCATAACCCCATTAAGATGCAAGATATGGACACCATAAACAATAGGGCACTAATACCCACTATGAAAGATCAGTACACCAACCTAAGTGAACCTATAAAGAAAATGCTATTTCAAACATGACATACATTCACTGATGGTCATCCTAGGCTACCATAGCCTTAAACAGAGCAAAAATTTTCCAATGACCAAAATCCAACTGAGTTAACTGTGTCACTAAAGCCACAAACTGACAATGGAAATTTTACACACTCTTGAATGCATAGGTTCCTTTTGCTAATGCAAGGAACCAAAAATCTTGCAAATTCAAATATCAATGGATGATAAAACCATACTATCTAAAAAACAGTTGTACCTTGTTTAAGAAGGTTCTGATTTTGGGGGCATCCTCCGCCCTGAAGATGTGCCAGAGTGCTCCCGGTGTTTCTTCATCTTCCGTCAACCTCCTGCAGGTCTGTTCATCCTTGCAGTGCTCCTTGACAGCTTCTACTGCTTCTGAAGAAATCAAACGCAGCATATTAAATGAATGCAGCAAAATTTGAAGACAATTTGTAATGTATGTGGTAAGAGGACAGCATCCACCAGGGAGCGTTCACCAGAGGTAGAATAGAAGCCATAGGTAGAATCTTATCAGAGGAAAGTGTTTTTCTGGGCAGTGAAATAATTGCTCTCTGTTCATTTGTGTCTGCTAAGATTGATGTGTGATTGTTGCTGTTGAGAGCAAAAACCTGCAGGTACTAAACATCATCTAGCAATGCCCAAACAATATTTAAGTATGATCTTTTATCCCTTCAACAGAACTGAAGCGGCAGTTGTTCAACATTACCTAGACGTGGCTTGTCACAAGAAATGTCACTGCGTGCATATCTCAGGAGCTTCAAAACGATTCGAATAAATCCTCTGTTCTCTTTGAACTCCAGGAGCAGGCATCACTGATCGACATCATCATGCTCAAAGCTCATGCCTTTCCTCTCATCTACATAAACAAATGTTCTACATCTTCAAAACCACTTACTCTTCTCATCTCTCTGTATCAGTCGTCATAGTTACCAAGAGAATGCCAGCCTGGAGTCTTTCCACTTGAGCAAATCTCAGAATCAAGTCTGGACTTGTTCGTACATTTGACAAGAACGCCCTTGAAGCCATCAAAGCATCAACTTCCCAATATTTGCAACATCTGCATCATTTTATGTGGTGAACAAAAAGCTAGCTCCTCTCGAGTTGGAACACCTTCCAATGTTTGACAAGGCGATGAATCTAGTTTGCTTTGGAAGGGCTGTTCTTAAATAAAGTAGTACTTGTCTTCTGATCTGATGAAAAACTTTCCTCTTGGTTTCTATAATCATCAACTAAAGGAAGTGTAACAAGGTGATTTAATGATAAAAAGTGAGGATGAATTATTGTTACACGTACCGTTGATAAGGGCCTCGGAATGGTCACTCTCGTCGTCGCCTCCACGTGGGATGCCGACGTGAACCATCACATTGACAGCGTCAGATATGTCAAGATGAAGATTTGTGGTGCCTGCAGAAGGGTATCTTGCAAGACCTTGTCAAAGATAAAGGAAGAAAGCAGTTTTACACGTGTTCACAATTTGACCTTTGGTGACCTTAAATGAAATTTGGCCTTATCCAAAATCAATGGGAATCATCTACTCACTATGACCACCCCACAAACTAAGTATGAAATTAGTTGAGATTACGGTGTTTACAAGGTTTTTGCAGTGACCTCTGCTGACCACAAATGACCTTTGACCTTCACCCAAAACAATAGGGCTCATCTACTCACTATGACCAGCCCATAAACTAAGTATGAAAATAGTCAAGATTATGATTTTTGAGATACTGTGTTTACAAGATTTCACAGTTTGACCTCTGATAACCTCAAATAACCTTTGACCTTCACCAAAAACAATATGGATCATCTACTCACTATGACAAACCCACACTTTTAGTATGACATTTGTCATAATTACCCTTCTTGAGACATTGTGTTTACAAGGTTTCACATTTTGACCTATGGTGACCTCAAACGACCTTTGACCTCTACCAAAAATAGTAGGGATTATTTACTTAATATGACCAACCCACACACAAAGGTACAACATTAGTCATGGTTATACTTCTTGAAATATGGTGTTCATACAGTGCTTAAAGGGTGTCACAATGTGACCTCTGGTGATCGCAAATGACTGCCACCAAAAACAATAGGGATCATCTACTCAATATGAACAACAGACACCAAGTATGAGATAATTCAAGGTTACCTTTCTAAGGATATCGTGTTTACAAGCAAGGCGTCACATTCACAAACACATGCATGCACACACACACGACATCACCATCGAAATTGTTTCCTTTTGCCTTCGCCAAGGAATCAAAATTGACAGATGTATAAAAATTCATTTTTTTGGTTCCTCTTCAAAAACTGCCAAAGACTATATTAATTCTGGTTACTGCATGTTGTTGTTCTTTGATGGGACTTTCAGGAATTCAGAATTTTCAAAATATCCTAGGATTATAGATAGAACAGAACAAATACTACTTAGTGAGTTATGTAAGGCAGTAGTGGCACATGAAGCTCTTGAAAACGAATATGAATTATTTATTTCCAACAAAACAGGACAGTAACTTTACATCACTGAATTATCTGTCAGGATATGTGAGAGTTCTCAAAAGTCAAGAGCTTCGAGAGAACAGTTTGTTACCAGGATCATCATCCTTCGACTCATGTGGCAATGAGGATATGGTGGTCATGGGGAAGACATTTCAGTCTTCCTGCAAATAGGTCAGAAACAGGCATCCTACAGAGATTATATTCATTTTTCATGTGATTTCTATTCATAGTATTTGCATAATGCATATTCATGACTCACGGAGGAGAAAGACTTCACACAAAATTATTTAATTGCTATGTCTTTCTTAAAGATAACTAACATTCTTTAAAAGCATAACAATTGCGCACCCTACTAATGGCACTGATCACCATCAAGGACTAATGATGTGTTATGATGTGTTCACACTTTGGGCCAAAGAGAGCGTAACAAAGTGCCGTAGACCTTTGCCACATCATCTTTCCTACTTTTTATGTAAATGGTTCTCTTGCAAAAATTCCTGTACAAATTCCATCAAATATCATTTTTGTTTCATCATTATTATATCTTTGAGATTTTATCCAATAATAACTCCCTAATTTCTCAAGGTAATTCCAGAAAGTGACAAACTATTTTGACTGTTAGTCACTGACAGTTGAAAAGTATACGCAGAGTGCCGCGGCATTTCAAAGAGATGGCCAGTTTATTTAAATAAAATGAACTAGGAGAGAGTGTATTCAACTCACCGTAGGCATTGTACATCTTTGGTCCAAGGTCTGGCTTGACGAAAAAGTCTGGAAGGCGCGATGACAAGTTGAGTACTCCATCTCGTCTGGTGTATTCAGGGAGAGGTAGATTACTCATCAGATCCTCAAAGTGCTCGGGGAGTATTTCACTGAAGTCCTCAGCTGGTGGCCAATCTTTGAGTTTCAAAATGATCGAATGGCCTTGCTTGGTCTCCAGTCGGTCTGAAATTGGAACAGATTCATAAGTGAGCCCGTACGACTGTAACTGTCGGGTTGCTCTTCGATGGCAAATGATTTGCATCGAGTGGGAATCCAGCGGTAGGGGTTTGCTATCACTTTTCCCTTCACTATGGGTGAACGAAAGTCCAATTCCAACTTACGGTGAGGCAATTGGTGAAATTATTTGTGGAATTTACCAGCAACGACATTTAACAGCGAACAATTGTGGGAGTTTTGGTGTTTTTCTTTAGCGCCCTGCATTGCTACATCATTGAACACATCTCTTTTCCATGTATGGGATAGGAATCATGTATGTCAAGGTTTGCAATGAGTATGAAAAATACAGTGCAGATGTTTGATGCCAGGTCTTAGGGCAGGAACTGTTGCTAATGACAACATAACTGCACCTTAGTCGAGGCACAACTTACTTGTTAAGTCTTCAAAACCATCCCAAAAGTCTTTCATTGGAGCACCCTGTATGACTGTCCCCTTACGGCAATCGACGAGGTCATTTTCGATGTTGCCAAACTGCTTGCTGAAGTATCGGGGGTTCCAAAGGCTACTCTTGAGTCGTTTGTGTACATTGCTGACCAAGACAGGCTGAGATGAGAACAATGGGAAGACATCAACATTGTAATCCATGCAGACATTAAACTGTGAGGTGAACCGACCAACTCATCTGTGAGCAGCTCCTTTTTAGAATATTACCCATGATTCCAATCACCCAGACAACCCATACCACGAAGTATCATAGGAGCATAGACTCTACAAAATCATTATCCAATGACGTTATATATGGGCAAAAAACTGATCACGGTGACCAACGTCGTCCACATGTCGCAGATTTGGTTCATTCTCTATTTAACATTAGGACTAAAACACCTTGACCGCTCTCATAGCAGAGTGGAAAAAAATGCTTATGCTATGGGTCAATAAATACGGATAGGAGGGTTCCTGCACTTTCTGAGGAACCAATTTTCATGCCTTTTCCATGAATTTCCCCAAGAAAAAATAAAATATCTTCAAAGGCAAAATAAAGCATTTGCATGACCTTGATCCTGACATCTTACACAAACTTTTCAACGATAACAGCTAAAGCCAAAGCAGTATGAGGGTCTGAACGATAATACATTAAGATAATTCAAGTGACATTACAATTTGATGGTACGAGTAAGAAAGGAAGAAGAAAGGTCACTTTCTGACAATTTCCATGACTTTTCCAGGACTTCACACAATTTCCTTTCATTTCATAACTTTTCCAGGCTTTGGAATAATTTTCCGAATTTTCATAGCTTTTCCAGCTTTTGCAAGACTCTGGAAACCATGTGATAATAAGCAAATGTAACCTCCCAGGTTGGTAAAATGTCTACAAGGAATCATTCTTAGTGTAGTTTCACAGATTTTTGGACATTCCTGTGCAGGGATTCATTTCAACTTACCACTCCTTTACCCCACTGTTCTTGGAAGATCTTAAAGTTGCCCTTGTTGCCAGGTTCGTGGAGTCTAAGGAGTTTGCCATCACAGAGCCATGAATGGGGGACATCGGGAAAAAGAAAACTAGATTCCGTCAGCGTGTTCTTGGATCCAGTTTGAACTGTTGGATGTGACTTGAACATGTTGAACTGTCCTCTCTGAGGTTTCTGGTTGCTACGGTCTTGTTTGACGCGAGGCTCAGCTATATGTTGCTCCACCACGGTTGCTATGATATCTTCGAATGTACTTGTCATTGTCCTGTGTTTGGTCTTTGAACTGTTCTCTTTCTTTGGGAGCAATGCCGACAAGAATGAACTGCCGTCCACCGGACCCCCCGGCGTACCCATTTTACTGGCCGTTTTGGTCAGAAGTTCTCTGAGGGTGGAACACGGTTGCCCCATAGAGTTTGTGGGTGGATCGGTGGTGACTTCTGTTGTGGTGTCCGCAGCAGTTTTGACATTTGAACTGGAGTCAACCTGGGGAGTTTCTCCATTTTGAGACATAGGAGCTACAAAGTCCCCTTTGACATCGTTTGAACGTGAGGTAGCGACATCGGCTAAAAAATCCAAGGCAGATGTGCTGCTGGATGTGGCAGTTATTGTGTTGTTGCCTGTGGTACTGACGATGCTGTTGACAGCATTCTGTTCTGGTTCAACTGCTGTCTTCGTGTCATTCTGTCAAAAGAGTGGACAAAAAGTCTCATTTCAGAAACCTAATAAATGAGTGACTTTTTAAGAACTTCAGCCACCTGCAGAGCTGACAAATTAAAGTTAATCTGGAACATCAATTTTCTGCATGTTGAGCATTCTGTTGCAGCAGCTTAATGAGCACACTTTCAACAGAATAGTTGACTGTGCAAATACAAAAGTCTTTCAATTGTCTTTGTCCATGGCAGTGGCAGACACTGCGAAGTCAAGGACTCGTTCATACTTAATTGCACAGCCAATCTGACAGACAGCAACTACCCTAAGCTCTGTCTCCAAACTACAATTTTAATCAACCCTGAACACAGACTCAATAACAACCTGCATGAGAGTAATCTACATGATAGCTGGGGTAGCGTGCCTTCTCCTTATCCGTCCGTAGTCAAGGTTACCAAGATCGCATTAGTAATTCCTCAGACGAGGCAAGGGCAGTCACTCTGAGACAGACCAGACAGAGGATTCATCAGCCAACAGCAGGTTGCTTGTTGACCACGACAGACATCTGTTTTTATATCATCTCACCCAACATGGCCTTGCCTGATTGTCTATGTAACACTTTTAGCTATGTCAGATATCAAAGACTGCCAGACCTTTTAGTCAAATTAACTTTATCTCAAAGGGACTAACAAAACTGCCTTTCCTTTTCAATAGTCCTTTTTTGACACTTTTGACACACATCTCATTTTTTGATGGCCAATTTACCAATTGTTGCCTCCACCATCTGCATTGACAGTTGGAACTTAAGCATATGTGTGGTTGAATGAATTTGGATAGAACATCTGGGGGAATCTGGGTAACACAACATAAAGATATGAACTACCAGGTGCTTGAAAAGAAGGGCAACCTTGATTCTGTTTTCTGTTTGTTTTCAGAAAGACCCTAAAAGCAACAAGAGGTAGAACACACAAATGCATTGTGATATTGATGATGCAATAATGAGCATTTTTCTTTTTCTGAATCTGGCAATCTGTAGAAGCTTCCTTTCTTGAGATACCTTTACAAGGATTCCACAATTTGACAATTGTTGACCTAAAATGACCTTTAAAGAGGTTCGTTGAGTTGATACTGTTCATTTTGTGACATGTGTGAAAGGAACAGTTACATGCCAATACTTCTAATTAGCCTCATTAGTCATTTATCAATCCCTACTTTTCTTGAAAATGTGAGAAATTGTAATTTTTATGAACAGGAGTTGCCTATGCTTAGTACTGTGTGGTAGAAAGTGTCTGGTTACAGATTTTCAAGAAGTGATTTACTAAATTACCCTATATCTGTTGCTTTAGTTGAGTTGTGTGTCAGATCTTTAGAATCTCTCAGTTTGACCATTTGCCATCAACATATGAGTAAAACTCCTGATAGATGTGACAAAATATCTGTAGCTTTGTGAACCAACTCAATGAGAACCTTTAACCTTCACAAAAGACGATACGATTCTTGTACTCACTGAGATAAAACCTACATCCTAAATATGAGATCTGTCCAAGCTTTCCTTCATGAAACATTGTCTTTACAAGAATTTCACAATTTGAACCCTGTAAACCTCTTGTACTCAAAGTGGTTCACCAACATAATTAACGTGGTTTGCCCATGCATTCCTCCTTGAGAGATGTTTAATATTAGTTTTTCACAATTATGATCCTTGTTGACCTGACACGGCATTTGACCTCCACCAAAAACAACAGAGTTCTTGTAGTCAATGTGGTACACTGATGCACTAAATTGTATCTGTCAGTGCTTCCGTTCTTGAGATACTGCGTTTAAAGGGATGCGTGATAAACACACCCACACCACAGTGTGATTACAAAGTTTTACGATTATTATCGAAACCAAGATCTCCAAACTAATACAGCTTATTCTCAGATATGAATACAAGACATACTCTCTAGTTCTAGTTCATCTGCAGCACTTTATGCACCATACACTGGTTGGCATATATGTACATATATCTGTAGTAGCTGATCATTCTTGGTAGTGATCAATGTCTTCAGTTCAGTGAATTTTGAATACATTCATTAACTGGTCTACCTTTCAAAGCATGTCTTAAATCTGGTAGCTACTGATTACACTAATGCATTTTTAACAACTGTGAACAAATTTGATAAATTTGTCCTAAACAGCAAAGTTTTTGCTTTCATCTCCCCCCTCCCCCCCCCCCTGTGCAGTGAATGTCCCATCAAAAACACTCACTTCTATGACAGTGTAAGCAGCAGCTACAGCTTCTCCTCCTGGTGTTGACCTCTCCTGGGAGCAGGGGCACGTGGAGGGCAGGTTCCACCTTCTCCTGATTTCATGTACCAGAGTACCAATATCCCAAAGGGCTGCAAAGGAAGAAAGGGAGACCTGTGCAGATGGACATGACTCCATACTCTCAATGCTCCACATTATTACAACTTATTCAACCCCTGCTTTTCTCAATACTGGACTAACGTACTACCATCGACGTAGAAAGAACACTTCACTTCCCATAGTGACTGCAGGGCATCAGGTAAAGCAACGAGAAACTAACACTGTATCGGATGACGACTGAATGTTCACGGATTAGACACAGTTCACATTCTCACCTTCACCCGACTTCACTGAATGATCAAACTGCTCTTTTCACAAGTTACTGATCTACTTAACAGCACGTGTGAAGTGTCCTACACTGCAATGCTGTGCACTTCACATCTGTTATTAACTCAAGTGACTTTATCGATGGAGACCAGACATCACTGATGTGCAGTTGTAATACTACTTGATTTTGAAAGCGAAAGCTTTTAGACCACAGTTTGTGACAAACAAAACACAATTTGCTCTATACGTTTGATAAGGGGTTACTGACTGGAAAAGACTTGGACAGAACTGAATTGTTTTCAGTTTCGATAACTCTCCCACAACCAGCACAACCTCTGAATGCATCCCAATACTCCATTGATTCATTTCCCTTCCTGTTTTTGGCAATCTGAGTAACTCAGAAGTACACTATCCTAAAACAAAGCAGAGCCGGGTGAGAAATGACCTCCCCGAAAAGTACATCCAGGGCTTGAAACAGTGATGTATACAAGTGTCCATTTCCTTATGCCTGGAGTCCTAGTTTACACTACTTAGAGTCACCTGATGGAGGTTCACGTTACCTGAGCCAGGAATAATCTGAGTCAGCATGAGATTTTCTGGCAGGTGATGCTGGTCTTTGATACATTTCAGCCAGACTTCAGGACTTTTAGCTTTCACACTGCGAGTTGAATTACCCTTCTTTGCCTTCAAGCAATCTGGACACACCACAAAACCACATTTCGGACATGTCCAGTGGATGTTGAACAGAGTAGTGTCACAGGTGTCGCACATTTCACGAACACCCGACACCGGTCGTTTCCATGCCATTTTTCCTGTGATGAAGAAGCAAGCACCATTTTCATAAATGTAAGAGAGGAACTATCCAACTCATCAATCAGTGGTGGATCACACACATGTTCTTTCAATTAGTCAGGTTGGTAATGTGACATTATCTTACGAAACTTCAAATAACACCAAAATAACACAATCTGGAAAATGACTTACAGTTGTTACAAGATTACAAATGTTTGAAATCTTTTTTGTTCAAAAGCCAAGTACAGATATGACTGAAGAATATGAAGGGGATACAAAAAATCTTAAGGGAAATAATCTTAAGAAACAGCAGTGGAAGATACTAACAACCTTTACACCTTACTGTAGACCTCCGAAGAAAGAACACACTTTAACAGGTGTACACAAGAAAGAGCATCACTTATTGAATGTAAACACCAACTCATTTACAGTTGTTTTATTATCAGGAAAATTTAGTTGCACCTTATCAGATTAACCAACAAACCTCTGGAGCAGGAGAACTTTTGTTATCTCAAACTTGAAGATTTCTGCCAAAAAGTCGCTCAACTCAACTTACAGTGAGACCATTGAAGGGAAGCAACATGTGTTGTTTACAAGCCTCCTTCACAGACTTTTTCCCAGGACAGGAAAGTCATCAACTTAAAAACAGGGGCAGCTGCTACGATCTGTTTAGACAGTGTCATGACAATCAAGAGATAGGAGCAACAAAATATTGACGAACCTTCAGTGGTTGTCAAGGCATTCCTGGCATCTCGCTCCTGGAGCACAAGTTCGCAGAACTTATCCGCTGTCATTAGCATTATGTACTTGGACACTTCCACATCAGGTGGTGGGGTCATCTTCCGTTCGAATGGGCAACCACGGTCCCAGGTCTTCCTTGTCGTAGTGGTCCAGTTCAGAGAACCCTGCGATGGTTAGATTACCCTTCTGGCTATAGCGGAGTCTTCGGAAGGCATAGAAGCGACAGAAGATGTTGAGTTTGGACTGTTTATTTCCCTTCATTCTACATTCCCTGCACTTCATCAGGTTGGGGGTGATGTTGGTGCATGGTCCATCCTGAAGAAACGCCTCACCCTGTCCTCTTCAACTTGGAAATTGCCGGCTTTGATAAAGACCTCTCCAAATTAAAAGCTGGAATAAATAATGAAGCTCTTTGTGAGGAACTGCGACTGGTGGTTACACCAATCTATTAAATTACATGCAAGGTTAACTACCTTTTCAAGGTGTTCAATACTTGATGAGCAAACTACCGCTGGCCTTAAGTTGTTTACCAAGTTTATCTTAAACTACTGTTCTACTTACGATGATGTTGTTCTTGTGGACTCTTTGACTAATCAAACAAAGAATGGTAATAATCTTTCAGTATGTCAGACTTGCATTTTGTATGAACCATAGGGCAACAACTTCCTCCTCGTAGAGTAACTTGAAAGGTATTCTGTATTGCAGCGATGCAAATCTTGCCCCTCAATTAATTTTCTTATGAAACATAAGACAATCATGTCCAAAATATACATTTCTTCCACCCCTTCAAAACTGTTCCATTCTTCCTTTTACGATTTAACACAACTTTCCAAAAATAACACCATGCCACTAAATAGGATGGATATCAGTGTTACTTTAGGCCACAAAAGGGTTGATCACAGTTGCCAAATGTGTTCTGATCTAGAGCAAATGCTAGAAGAGAGTAAGTATAACATAAGACTACTTTACCCTCCCGGTCTTTCTCTTTGTGCGCCCTGGTCACGATCCTCTTCTTTGGAGCCTTTGTCATGAGATCAATCAATGATGCGGTCTGCGGCAAAACGAAGAAGTGAAATTTGAAGACTGTCAGAGAGGAGCCAAGAAGTGACTCATGTACTGAATGATTTAAAGAGCAAACGGGAAGCGGAGGAATCTCATCCACAGACCATGAGTGGCAATATGTGGCACAACAATGGAAAATGAAGCATCTCCAATGTAACAAAATACTACAGATGAGGCTTATAAGTGGTCAAGGCATGAAATTTATACACATAGTCAGACTGACTGACTTTAAAGACAGACAGACATTCTGGCCTTCAAAAAAAAAAAAGGGAACCAAGTGGCAGCACAAAGTGCTGTATAGTGTGCAATGTATGGATGATATACATGGTGAAGTACGTTTTTATGGTGATTGTTCAATTCTGGTTGTGTGGAATAGGTGAATCAATTTTGAATTTTAATATTCTGCATTTCTGCACTTATAACTGAAAACAGCAATTCAAGTTGTGCAATGTTAGTTGACAGTTGAATTGTATGCTGAATCACTCTCATGTGATCCAGCTTACGTTCTTGGGAAGAGGAAGTTTTCTCCTATGATCCTAATAGATTCTGATGAAGTGAAAAAAAAAAAAAAAAATCAGAAGGGTTAGCCTAAGCTTGTGATGTGATGAACACCCCATACAAAGCAGATGCACATAATATTATCTTCTTATTCACATAAATGTGTGTATTTAACATTCCACAGATAGTGCTACTGTAAGTGCATTATTGCTGCATAATAACAGACAGTTGGAGGAGTTTGAAGATGAGGAGCAGCCAGAAATATCTATGAAAGGATGGAGATTCAGTCCATTTGTTGATATTCACAGAATTTGACGAGTCCCATCAAAGTTGTGTCTACCACCAACCCTTTGCCAAGCAGGTCACCAGGTAAACAATTCATGCTTATAAATATCATCGAGGGGAACTTGCAGAGTCCAATTCTAGCTTATGAACCATGATAGTGCAATCAATTAAATGTGACCATGTAAAGCCAGAAAATACAAGTGCACAATGCTAGACTAATATCCTGTAATCAGTTGTCTGCCATACAAATTGACCAGAAATTTCTGCATAAAGTTAGGAGAACAGCAAACATAACGATATTGTTGAATTTACTGAAAAGACACTAATTTGAAGTCAAACTGAAAAATGAGTCCACTTCTTCTACGAAAGCTGAAAAAATTACTGTACGAATGTTTGAGTTATTATTTGAACCGATCACTTAATTGTAGTACAAGCCAGATATCTGGGGAGCTCACTGTTGGCCCCTGGTTTTGTAATTTGGTCCTTATAGTTTAAAATCTACTGACCTTAATTGGCTGGTGTAATTGCATGAATACAACTGATCCCCAAAGAGCAATCCAAGTTTCACAAATGATGAGCCCAGTCAAACATACAATTGTCATACCTAATAATAGGTGACCAGCTTTGCTCAGCCAATGTGATGGTTTTCTGCTACATTTACATCACCACATCTCCCTCAGAAGAAAGGCTGCCACAGGTTATTTGAATGACACTGTTTGGCTAACCTCTTTCGGCCTTTTTTTTCTGACGAGTAATGAAGGAAACTATTTAGTACTTACCACCTGTTTATGGTGGTCTCCCATCCTTTCCATTTTCACCTTAGAGTCATGGAGAAAATTAAGACCATTTACCGGAGGAGGGTGTGCAGAATCAGCTGTGCATACTGGATTCACCAGAGGGCTAGCTGTCCTCTTTCTGCTTTTCTTATTCTCCCTGCTCCTCCTTTGGCGAGTTTTGCTGCTTCCAGAGGTTGATGAACTGTCCGAGCAAGTCGACATGCTGTCAAAGTCGTAGACTCGTTCTGGAATGTTCTTCTGAATGTCTGATAGAGTTACTACAGATTTTTCTGCAACAGTACTTGTAGCATTTGGGGAATGTATGTGACCATTTGGCAAAGGTTTTCCAGTCATGCCTGTCTTGGAATCTTTCTTCTCCTCATTCAGAGGAGGGGAGTCCGTGCTCTCTGAGAGTCTTTGAAGCCAAGCTTTCTTACACTTGACATGACCTGTAGCCGTCCTGTTGGGAGAAGAGGTTTTTCTACTATCCGATGAATCGCTCATGCTCCTAGGTGATACAGACCGGGACCGTTCGCCGTCCGACAGCGACCCGTTTTTGGCAATTAAATTTGGCAAACCTGAAACTTTGTGAACCGAACATGATTCGTTTGGCACTCTCATCAGCTGATCCACTTTTTCTATTTTGAGTTCCACATTTTCACTAACTTTGGCATGCATAGCATTTCCAGATATGAATGAAGACTGCTCCTTACTGGAAGGTTGGTATGACTGGCAATGATCTAAAAATGACGTGACAGCACCGACCTTCCTGAAGTCTTTATCGCTAGATGCTACGCCCATGATTGCAGCTTCCTTCACCCTCTTCTTCACAGCCATCGGCTGATTGGGTGATTTCCGTTTGACACCGAGGCTCAGGTCCTTGGGTTCTTGCAATTGTTTGTCAACTTTGCGCTGCTTGATCTGATGGTCTCAGAGCGCTCATCAAAATGGACGACTGGGACACTACGGTAGTAGTACTATTAACTCCTGGAGAACTCTGTGAGAGAGTTCCACGGCTGGAAGTGGAGTTCACAGATTTCACTTCCATTAGTCTGAAGAGCAGCACGCGACAACTGCTGAGGTGATGCAACCTTCAAGGGAGAAGAGTCCATCGAATGCATGTGTGGATGTCCGCTTTCATTTCTTCGAACAATGACCGGCACTGAATAAGGCCCCTCGGACTTAATAGAATGACTTTGATGTGTCTTACGACTCTCCACCATCTGCCTCTCCCAAAAACTTTTAGCACCGATGTCATGAATAGTGTGACTGTCCCTGTAGTCATGGTGTCCGGTACTCGGTTCACTCTTTATGAGTGGAGGTGGGTTGGGGATATTTTTCTTGTCCTTTTCGTGACTAATACCACCATGAGGCGAATGAGGGGAACTACGGTGCCCTTGCAGGCTGTCAGGTTTCTCTTCATGCTTCTTACTAGAAGAGACTGTGTGTCTGAAAGGTACATATCCTTCCAAGTGAGACTTTGGCTGAAATGGCAACATATAAGCAGGAGCAGACTGTCTGTTATTGTTCAGTCTGTTGTGCTCTGTCCTCACAGGAACACCTGGTCTTGCTTCATCATACTTCAACCCTGGAGGCTTATGCGAACCAGATCCTGATTTGTATGGCTGGAATACCTGAAAACCCTGTCCACTGGTTGTGTGAGATTTCAAAGCAGCACCAATGCTGTCCCCAACCAAAACCTTCTCAGATTTTTTGTCTGTTGGGGACAATCCAATATATTTTGGCTTTAATTGGCTCATGACATGTTTGTACAAGTGATCCTCACTCTTTGCATCAATGGAGCTAGCAAGTTTGTGCAGCCGTTCCCTCTCTGATACAATACCAGAACCAGGGTACTGCAAAACAAGAACAAAAACAATAAGGTCCCAGGATGAAGACAAAATGTTTTTAAGTTAAAACGTCATGACCTCAGAGCAAAGTTTAACAATAAAAACAAGACTGAGAAAAGTAATGCATTGTTTTGATTCTGATAAACCTCACAAAAGAACTTGGATGGCCATTGAAATGTCTCTCTTCTTCTAGGTACATGTTAAATGGTCATTTTAAAACAACTTTAATGGAAAAAATTGTCAGCAAGGCTTTGCTTCACCCTACAATTTGGTTTGTACGTTCTGGTTTTGGTGAGTCAGCCAGTAACATGTCATAGGTCAGTATGATTCCCCAACTTTGGTCAACCCCCCAACTTTGATCAGTATGATAACCGACTCCCTTTTTCCCCTCAGCCCTATGTGCATTCTATGCAATTCAAGTCACAATGTTGGCTCACAATAGGCTTCATCCTAGGTTATGTTTGGCCTCAACCTTTTTCAAACCACATCAAATTAGCCTATATCCAGTGAATAATTTATCTGGTATTGCATCTCATTTTGTTACATAAAATCTTATTACATTCATTAATTATGCAGAGCAAATTATTGGAATTTACTTTAGACATGACACTAGAGAAGCAAAAGTTTAGTGAACTAGTGCATATGAATGATGAAAATACAACTATAAAATTGCTACACAAATGGACTCATCTGTAGCAGTTTGTGTACATACAACAATACAGTTTTCTCTGGTTTTGTGAAAAAATACCAAAAGGTACATGAAAACTGCTATATTTATGTTGAATTATTCCCTGTACATTCTGTGCACACTAGGCTAAGGGAATGAAAGTCTAAGAATATCCTCCACCGCACATACTTCTCATTACTTAACCCCCAAAAATTGAAAAAAATTTTGCTTTAACTGTTTTGCCCTGAATATCATCAGAATTGGCTTTCTGAAAATAAAAACTGCACCTGTAGTCATCAAATAGCCTCCTAAAGGAATTCTCCACCATTGGATTCTCATGTCTCTTAAAAAGATGCAAACATTATTGCAGACAAGTCATATTCTCATTTTCAGGAAATATCTCAAAGAATTCGGAAAATGAATTATTTTAGTAAATATTGAAAGTACGTAGCCTGTTGCCTAGAAATCAATCGGTTGTGACGTGGTACCGACTAATCTAGATTAAAGTTACATTACTGTTGATTTTTTCTCAAGCTGTAAGTTGCAGTACTGTTCTGATCTCTTATTTGGTGACAAAACCTACTTTAACCAGGGGCACAGACCTACCTTTCAAAGCATTATTTGGAGCTACCTAATTGCTCAAGGATTAGTTGACTTAAATGTCTCCTGTTTTCTAAAATCACCCTAAATAGTATTTTAACTTTATTCTCTTGGCCTTTGGATACTGCAAACAATAACAGGGGTAGGCTAGTTTAGGCCTAAAGCATGTAGCCTAGGCTGGCAACCAGTGGCGGATATCTGGGAGTCACAGGCTAGGCAGGTAAGCTGGGTTAGGCTATCGCTGCATTTTTCACATTCCAGTTCAGTTTGACATGCATTAGACTAGGTAACGTTAGGCTTAGCCTAGCCTACACACAAGGCCTAAACTGTCACTGGAATTAACATATGTAAGAATAAAAGTGTCACCACACAATTGCACGAACGAATAATATCTCACATTTGCTGTGCTTGGAATTTTATCCATGGAATGAACCTACTAGTTGCGCTTCCGATACATCAACGGTTTGCAATCAAAAGTTCACAAGACATTAATTATGCAGCTGCAGTAATAGAGAGCACTGCTGTGAACTCACATCACACACATATAGGAAGTTCGATACACAGCAATTATGTACATAATCAGTCTAGTCAGTCAGTCAGGCAGCCAGCCAGCCAGCTGTACCGCAGACACGCACGTACACAGCAGCAACGACATAACTTGCTGCAGCATAATGCCTGCTTAGGGTGTTTTGAGGTCAAAGTTCGTTGTTGACATTTACGTGACTAAGATCAGGTTACAACCTAAATGGAGTCGTCCATTCCACAAAGGGGAATTTTTTATGACGTTGTATACAAACAAAGTTACTGTACTAGAGTACTAAGGTAACTTTCTTTGCAAGGCATACCTTCTCTTCAGTCAGTGAAGCAAATATTTAACTTCCATCAAATTTTAGGAAGCCTCTTCATATACGAACATACCGTGCGTGTTATCAGCCAGTTAAAATGGTGAAATTTTGGTTGCGGTACAGCCTACTTGAAAATTGCAATGCCAAAGGTGCATTTTGGAAGTAGCAAACCTCATGGAGTACAGTTGTAGGAACAATCCACAATCACAAAAGGAAAAGGAAATTGTTGCTTGTTATCAATGGCATACAGGTTGGGAGAACCATTTGTATGGGGACTTCTAGTACTAATTCTGATGCAAAAATGTCATTGTGACATTTTCAAATTGAATGTTTCTCCTAAGTTCAGTGGGTGAAGTAGTTTCTGCTGAATAGTATAGTATAACTGCTCAATGGCAAGAATGATCAGTTTTGGTCTGTTGTTCTAAACAGAGAGCATAGTCACTCTAAAAAAAAAAAAAAATGTCATTAACTACATGACCTAACTTTGAGACAAATAACAAAGGATGATCTTGATGGTGATATGGGAGGGGAGAATGTAGGGTTACCAGAAGTGAGATATGACTTTTAAGACTCATCTGGGGTAAGGGGTGCCTTTGCTGCAGTCCCTAAACATCCCTAAAAAATGTTTTTGGGAGGCGGGCCAATTGTAGGCCACGTTGCTGAAGGAATGTGGTCAATTAATGATGCGGATACAGAAATAGTATAAAAACAACATATTTTTTACTTAAAAAACATCCACACATAATGTGACAGTTTCAGGCATATTGCTTTTGAGAAAATCTGGATGATTTGTCTAAACTGGTGTTAAAACAACTTACTTTTTACTGCAGAACATGCATACAGAATATAACAGTAATAGGCATATTGCTTTTGAGAAAATCGGGGACAGTTTGTCTTAATGGCTGGAATGCCCAGTTTTCCTCTAAAACCAGAGAGTCAAAGGACTTTGTGATTCCTTGACAATATCTCCTTTTTTCATGTACACACAATCACTTACAAACAAAAGCAACCAGTGGGGAAGGGAAGGGACCAAATCAAAAGGAAAAACAAACTGTAAGAATGACATCCACATCCTGTATCACTCATGGGTTTGAAGTTACTGAGTGCTAATATGAGTGAGTAATGTCATTCACTCAGCATTGAGGACAATTGCGGTCATGAATGATTGCATAACCGAGGTAATTCACAAGTGGATAGAAAGTTTGTGACACAAAACTGTGGTCAGCAAAGGCAACCTGGAATAGATCTCCCTAACAAGGAAGTGTTCACTGTGACTAAAACAACAAAGTAATTTGTAAATCTTGACAAGGAGTTGCTGGCAACTGGCAACTACTCTCTGGATGCTTAGAAAAGGTTATTTAAGAGCTATGTTAAGTGGTTGTTTTGGGAGGGTGTAGGAAATGGAACTTTTTAAATGTTTCACAAACTGAAAGAAAATGAGACCAAAGTCTATCTGGCAGCAATATCTGCTATTAAACAAAGATTTACATTTTGGCAAGTTTTCAATAGGAAAGAAATATGCATTATTTTGTTAATCGGGGGTGATTTAACCTCTTCATACATTCACATTCAGGACATGTAAAACACTCTGAAGTATCACATGTTGGGCTTATATAGTATAGGCCTTTAGTTGGGCCTACACAAATGCCATCACCATCGCATCTGATCCCTTGCCTGCCTTCGGCATGGAATAAATAGCAAGAAAGCCAAGAGGCTTAGTGATTCCTTGCCACGAATAAATGCACTTCCATTAATTTTTTTCAAGTTGCAATTTACTGTAGTAACCACAGGCTACCAGATGAAGCCATTAATACTGTACATCATTTTCTGATACCTACTGTACGCATGTGATGCAAGATAACACTGGAGGCCAAGAATTCTCCAGCCTGCAGAGTGGTAGCCTAGGTACAGTACAAATTTCCCCAGGAACAAGAGATATACTCATATGACAGCTGAAATGACTGCCAATTATATAAACTACATAAATTCCGCTATCTACCCCATCATATGACCAAGTAATAACTTATTTATCTATATTGTACAATAAGACCTTTCCCTAAAAGAAATCTTTGATGTACAACTATCTCCACTTCAGAAAACAAATCTATTCCACATTGTTTGATGACAGAAGGAGAGCTGTAGTCTCAGATAATGAATCCTCTGGGAAAGATAGGCAGGTCAACCTTTTCTCACCATTTTCAAAACAAGTCATTGATCAATCACCATTTTCAGACAAAAAATGTCTCAGCCAATTATGGCTTTGAAAACTAAGTGAGCACTTTTAACTGTCAAAACCAGAGTAATAAATAAAAGAAGCATGATACAAAATACTGTACTGCTGAATTGGGTACTAACTAGAAACTCAAAGATGTATTGTACTTGCTGAACTTAATCAACCAAACTGGGCTTTTAGATACTTTACAGATGCTTTCAGACATTACAGTATGTTATCAGAAACCAGCATGGTGCCAGCTGAAGATCCATAAATGTAGTTTCATCATTATATGTCAAAGACTTATGAAATTAGTACAACAACTACACTTGATAACCTAACTGACAGGTAAAAGTTTTCAAAATGGAACTTCCTAAATGTGCAAGCACTGCCAGTCTTTGCTTAGAAGGGAGCTCAAATACCTTCCTACCCATAGGAAAAGACAGAAAAGTGAAACAACACCTAGCAAAGGTCTTAACACTTTGTACTCAAGGACCTCAGGTGACCTTTGGCCCACATCAAACCAAAACCAATAATGATATTCATGTACTCCATCTAAAAAGAACAACTTTAAAAAGTGAAATTGTCTCCCCTTTGTAAATAGTGAAACTTATCTCCCCTTTGTAAAAAGTGTGTTTACAAGTTTCTTTCATGTTATGACCTCTGATGACCCCACATGACCTCTGATCTCAAGAAACAAACTCATCTTATTTACTTAGAAAGTCCTACATCCCCTCGAAGGTCAAAGTTTGTGCAATGTGCGGTTCATGAGGTACTGCAAACATGTTTTGTTTATAGTCTGCCTGCAGATGACCTCTGTTGACCTTTGGTATCCACCAAAATCAATCCCAGTCAAGATCTTTAAATGCCCTACCCACACGCTGACTTTGAACTGTCTTGCACATTCCCTTCAAAAGATAGAGTGTTCACAAGCTTTTTACATTATGACTTCTGATGACCCCAGATGATCTTCGACCTACAAGAATACCCTCACAATCTCACTTACAGGGCAGTACATACCACCCAAGTTTGAAAATGATGCAACTTGTCATTTCTGAGATACTGCAAACATAGTTTGAACACATTCTGCCTGATGGTGACCTCAGATGACCTTTGACCTTCACCGAAAACAATCCCAGCGGATGTTCTATCCACACACCAACTTTGACCCACCTTGTACTTTCCCTTCAAAAGCTAGAGTGTTCACAAGATTTTGCTCACACACACATATACACACACACACGCATGCACATACACCGAATCACCATCGCAAAGATTCCTTGCCCACCTTTCGGCAAGGAATCAAAAATGGCACAGTCTCGACTAATTGGTAGAGATGGTAATCCTGGGGAAATTGGAGAGGGGGATGTGACAGAGATTCAGAAAATGGTGTGAGAGAGAAGGTAAAGGAGCAAACATATGATAACAAAGGTAAAGAAGTCATACTTAGATCCATTAAATGGACTCAATTTTCCATTCTGTATGGGACTACACTTACCATTATCTTTCTTTCCATTTCTTTTTGAATTTGATTTTGCTTGTATTCCTTCTCCCTCTGCAGTCTCTGCCACTCCAGCTCCTTTTCCTCCCGTTCCCGTCTGAGACGATCTTGTTCTAGTTGTTCTTTTGCCTGAGTGGGTATAAAATACGACATTCATTTGCCACCCAAAAAACTACTGCCGGCAGGATACACTTTGCCAAACAAATTATATTTTTGGAACACATTAACTAGAGGGGGTTTCTCTGCTCGAGGGAGTTTTCTCTGTTTGTATCGACTACTACAGCATTTTGGGGGACAGAAAATACGGTAACTAGGGGAGAATGAGTGAGATGATTTCAAGTCCATTACATTTCACTTTCCACCATTCATCTCCTCACTTAATAGTATGACCATGCACAGATGAAAACATTTATCCTAAAGTTATGTAGGTCATGTAATACCATCAGCCCTCTCTGTTCCCTAATCCTAAAGAACTTCCGTTCCCATTCAGCAGCCCATTCCCTTTCAGCCACAACATCCCCATTACCTCCAGCACTCTGTTCTATGAGGTGGAGAAGTGGATGAGTAAAAAGTACTGCCAATGACTATTATATAGCATTTTAGAAGAAGAAAATTATAATTGCAACAGGTAAACAAGCAGCAGATGAAGAACAACAGATATGCATTCCTGTGTGAATAACTCATCACTTGCTACAAAGAGGACTGAGGACACAGCATTTTCAAGGGCGAGGATGGATGACGTAAACAAAGTGGGTACATGCTTATGAAGAACCTTTTTGGGCAACAACTCCATGCAAAAAGCCATCATCAGAATAAAGCTGAATCTCATATTATTCAAAACTTTCCCTGGCAAATACGTTTTTTTTAATGTGTACTTTAATTGTTGTGTGTCAGGAGATTTGCTTATCTGGATTAAAAGAGCAGAAAGGACCACAAGAGAGGCAGGCTCTGATGAGTTAACTCTTTCAATGCTACTAAAAGTTGGGATAAATATTGGTTCAGTTGCAAAAGTTGAAACAAACAATTCATAGCATTTTCAGTGTGACTATCTCTCCTTTGTCAAACGATGTAACCCTTAATCGTGTTTTCACTTTGTTTTCTGTTTCTGTATTTACCTCTCTCGTTTAAGGCAATGGAAATGCTAAATTGACAGAAACTACAGTAACACGAAAGTCCTTCGGTTATCCTGCAGGAAGTTATCAAAGGATTATTGAAGCCTATGAGAATGACACAGACCAAATGTAATCCCTTCATGTTACACTCATTAAAGGTTCATCACAACCAGCAAGACATGCGAGGGATGAAACAGGAAACTATATGCATAAAACCACTCCTAATAGTAATAGGCCAAAAATATGGGCAAACCAAATAAATGATTGAGAGCCAAATAAAATATGGCATGTACTTCAATATCATGTTCCAAAGCATCCACTTACTGGCGATCATAGCTGATCGATGCCAACTGCACAATGTTTTCACATTGAAACATGTATCATACAACCAATGTTAACCTTTCATACCTGAAAATCAATTTTTCACATTGCTGAGCCTAATTTCAGACTACCTTTGTTTGAAAACACATCAAACAAACAAAAGCACCTCAGCAAAAGTTTATAAGACACCATGTCACCATGGCAGTGAGGATTTCAAAAAGAGCAAAAGCATAGGATCTACTACTTTGAAATTGACAGTCAGATTTCAGTTTATGAGTAACGTTCCATTTATCCATTAACTTCACACTCTACTGTTGTCTCAACACTGTTGTCTCAACCCCTTGCAATTACAGTATGTAGGGTTCATACTCCTCCACTGGTTACTAAGATGAGTGTGCTTTTACAGACAGAAGACTCAACATAAAATACCTCCTGTTGCACAATGGAATGTTCCTCAGCTGTGTTTTTCCTTCACTCCTCTTACAGAGAAAGTCAAAAGGTCAACCCACTCTCCCCATACAGCACTTGTTTGTCCTTTTTAGAAAAATACAACCAGTTTTAATCTTTGCCATGTGTGATAGGTTAAACTAAAGCAACAGACCCTACAACCGAGATTTGTAAGACACCAGAGGCTCCCACCAGCCTAAACTGTAAGGATGTTCAAAGGTCAAATCAGGTTTAAGTATGAGATGACAGTCAGAAGTATAATTACAAATGAAACTAAACAACAGCTAGCAGCTGCTAAGTCACCTCCCTTATTATCACTGTTTATCTCACCAGGACACTCATTCAGAGGAGGGATGGGAGACAACCAAACATTACCTGACCACAACTTTTTGAAACCACAACTTTTTGATAACCCTGTTATCTTACCACACATTACACTTTTAGAATTTCCATACATGAATTTTGTAGATGTTACAGGAGAGTGAAGCACAGCACATTTGTTCAACCTGTTATGACACCATTTATTTTACGTCGTTTCTGCCATGGGATCTGTGTTGTTATCACCTGCTTGGCATCTTACTGACCTCCAGAACTTTTGGTCTCCTTGCATTTGCTGGATTATGACAATATACTAACAATTTACCAAAACAACAACAATTATAGTGAACACAAAAACAAACAACTGCAAGTTTGCAAGAATAACAATAACAGTAATTCACTACAACAGTAACAACAATATCAACAACATTGCTCTAAGTTCTTCTGTGAGGTTGAACACCTTTGCTCATGATGCAAGGACATCCACAAGTATCTATACCATCTAAACCACAACATTCTGTGGAAAAAAAGGCTCACTGGGTTTGGGGGGTCTTGCTTCAGATGTTTGATAGCTACTGCGAGAGCAATAAAGTTTGTGAACAGACTGCTTTGCCCTATAAAACTGTGAACCAAGATTGTTATTTTTTTCCAAACTGCTACATGTTGTCATCTGCATTCAGCCACTCTTTACTCTGCAACCGCCAGACTGTTGTTATGTACGAACGTTCTTGCCTTCAGACTCTGCACGAGAGCCACAAACAACTACCTCTCTCCCTATAACACTGTGTGCACTTGCATGTCACATGCAAACAAATCATACGAGAGCACTTTCTCTCAAAGTTTGCAAAAATGTTATGTCATGCGACTTTGTTAACCTGTGCTGGTAAATGTATCAGATCAAATAAAAAAATCTATATTTTTATTGTCAGCAGATATTCCTCATCACGTTTGCATCATTCACTCCTCCGCTCCGCTCCCCCCCCCTTCAAACCCCATATCCCTCCGTAATCAATTTGGACCTTTTCGTCATACCCTGGTAGGAAAAAATATAGTAAAGTCTCTCATATACACTTGAATGTGTCTACCCCAAGTAGTTAGTCAATGAGATTTGAAGACGCAGGGACCAGGGACATTTTTTTTTTTACCTGGAGCTCTTTCTCTGAAGATGAGATCCTGTGGTCTGTCTTGGGCAGTGGCGTCCCCATGGTGATGCTCCCTGAGGCGGAGCTGTAAGGTGATATTGAGAATGCCACGTGAGGTTTCCCCAGGGACTCCTGGAAATGCCTTTCGATGGCCGCGTGGACATCGACCATTGGTGGCACATCTTGATGGTGGTTGCGAATGTCTCCTCCACCTCGATAGCTTACTCCTTCATGACCCAGAGAATGGTGGGTAGAGACTGCTGAGGAGGTGGTTTGAGGGGTGAGACGAGGATGTTGTGGGTTGTGTGGAGATGAGGAGAAGAGATGTTTGTCAGCGTGAAGAATAGCCTTGGTTTCCATCTGGGCGACCTTCTCCGCATGGAGTTTCTGCTGTTCTCTCTGCTGTCAATGATTCAGTAAGGAAACAGAATTGTTGTGAAACGAGAAAAGGGGAAAGAAAATGTTAATCCTTCAGTTGCATGCAGAGAGTAAAACTAATGAGCTGTGTGCTAGAGGAAAATACCTGCAAAGCATTCAGAGAAAAACCTGACTTCAATATACACGACGAAAGTTTTTCCTCATTCTTAGCAAAGAATGATAGCAGAAGGACAAAGCATTTCACTGTGGTACCATCTACCTACAGTATATATGCATACAAATGACTCACTGAAGCCTAGATGGATTTTCATTAAAACAGTACCGAGGCCACAAAGAAACCTTGCCAGATCTACAACGATGGAAGACACTTAGAGACCAAGCACAATGGGTCTGAGGATATTACAGAGGCTGATTGAGTTGTTTCATGAAATTCACTAAATTTTTCAAAACCTTTCAAGTTTCCTTCATATACTAATGACAAATGGTCAAGCTAGGAGGATTCCAATGTTTCACATACAATGGCACACTAATGAGTAATTGACAATTTAATTTGGTTTTTGAAAATTCGTGACCAGGACACTTTTCATATGAGAACTTAATCACACGTGCACGATAAGTACAAGGTCAAAAATTCAAAAATTTTGACAATTTCCATAACTACGGGATATAAATATGCTAATTATACGTATTGCCACGTGTCTATACCCTTCAAAATCACAACAAACTCATTGATATCAACTCCATGAGACCCATCGAGCAAACCACATCTTTAACTGACTTCACCTTCAAAGAGAGCTATCATAGCGTAGACGCTTTCGTTGGCAGGATGCAGGTAGAGTATGTGTAACCTCTAGAAGAAATATCACCATTGCTATGTATGAACAAACCAGTGTAGCACTTCTACAAACTCATCAAGTCCTTGCAGTGTGATGAAACAGGAAGGTTGATCTTCCCTCTAAGATTTTCAGAAAGTCACAGGATACTCGGAAGATTAACCAATTATGCCATGGATCAATACAGCACTCTGAACAGCTGTTCAAAGACATAACTCATGGTCGAGGAATGACCGTTTTATCTTGAATAATAAATGACTGGCTAAATTAGACGAGTCAAGTGTTGCTGCACATATATATGCTTGTTTTTTTGCAGGAAGAAAACAGAATTCTTTAAAAAAAAAAAGTGCAAGTGCTTTGATCCAGTGGAGTTTGGAAAAATCTATACAAGTGTCATAGATCAAGAGAATCAAGCTTTTGTGATGCGTAAAAAATTGCTCACTTGTATTGATGGTATGAATCCACAGTTGCGCCAAAACCTTTAATTAAAAGTGATTTCCTGCCTTCAACATCCTTCTTCAAATGACTTCATTTTGACAGAAGCTTCATACACATTTGAAAAGATTACCTCATAGCAAAGAGTGCGTGGCAAGCGGTTGAACATAGATGGTATTACTAATTAACTGCCCTGTCTCGAAGGATGTAGACGTTACATTCAGCAGGGGTGAACAAAATGTTGAAACATAATGTTGATATGAACTAACAGAGAAGGCAAACGTAGTGTTTCACTACACATTCATCATCCTGTGAGGTCGTGACAACACCATCAGGTCCCCCGCTCCATTGTGCAGTAAAAACCAAGTATGCCTGTGTTCATATGCACCTTGTGCATTTGCAACTTTCAAAATTGGATGTTACATGCTGTAATTCCACTTCAATTCACTTTTGGCAATTTGACACCTCAATACAGCACATAACAGTACCGTATCAAGAAGAAATCAGGTACACACGGTGTTTTTTTCATATGCCAGCACTCCAATGTAACACTGATAATTAAAAGAGTTTTTACTACAGTGTAGGTCTCATGCCATAATTCTCCTATAATTAAAATAAGATCATTTGTAAGAATACAAATCACATTTTGTGCTGTGTGAATTTCTGTGGGGAATGGGTGGAACTCAAGTTACAGCATTACCACAAGTGCATTGATTGGCTAACACAGTAAGGTAGATAGAGCTTAAAACTCACCTGAGCTTGGAGATGTGCAATATCCAGATCCTCCTGAGGGTGTGGGATCAGAATACCCGGTGGCATAGCGATAGCTGCAGCGTGCTGGCTTTGGAGTAATGCTTGAAGCTGAGCCTGAGTTAGACCATGTGCAGCGGCTGATGCTGGCATCAAGGCAGCAGGCTGGCCTGGCACCAGACCCGGTAATCCCAGCTGGTGGCGCAGGGCCATCAGTTCTGCCACATGCTGTTGGTGGTAGTTGTGCTGATCCAAAGAATGCAAGGGACCGTACGGGAAACCCTGCAAATGATGGGGGTACAGCTGAAGTTGAGGTGGGAGAATTGAATGGGTTTGCAAGGCATTAGAGTGAAGGTTTGATGGGGCAAAGGCACTAGGGGAGCCGGATATAGGCCCACCGGGTGTGGCAGCTGTTCGCAGTGTGGATAGAGGTGTGTGGGATGGTACAGGGGTAGGCTTATGATGTTCTTGCTTCCCTAGCTGATGAAAGTGGTGTTGGATTGAATGCACATGTGTCACGTTATTATCCTTGAGGTTCGGATCTCGGAATACCCTTACTGGTTCTTTCTGGTTGCTTGCCAGTCTTGACATACTCTCCTTTGAGCGGTGAATCATGTCTTGTCTGCCAACATCCCTGAATTCACTGACTTCCTTTTTAGACTTCTCTTTACGATCATGATTCACAGGGAGCTCCCTCTCCCTGCGATCAGGTTCAACATTTTTAAGTTTCTCCAACATCTTCGGCGGTACTGCTGCCGCTGCTGCTGAATGCGCTGACGGTGGTGCAGCAGTGGCACCTTTTTCGACCTTCCTTGAATGTGATGCCTTCTCAGGATCTGAGTTCAAGGCAGAGGAATGGACACGTTGTGAAGGTGGTGTCGCAGAGGATGGCTGCACCTCCTTAGGGGTGCTCACAGCCGTCGGCTGCTTGAGTCCAACGTTCATATGCTGCATCAAACAGTTTTTGACCATTGCTTCGCTCGGGACAGCTGGTATGACAGCCTCTTGTGCTGACACCTGGGCTGAGATCATATTTTGCATGGAACTGAAAAGTTTGGGAGAACTGCTGACTGGTGTAGACGTAGTTGGTACGGATGCCGGAGGAGCAGGTAACAGGTTGATCCTTACCACCTTGAGTTTCCAACCCCTCCTCTTTGGGTTGAAACTTGTCCATTTTTTCGTAATCTTTGCTGAGTTCTCTTGCGATAATCCCCGCGATAGCGTGGGTGAATGGTGTATCTCTTTCGCTTTTGGCAGTCCTTTTTGCAGGGTTGGCACTGATTGCCTGGCTTAACTTAAACAAGAAATCGGTGCTTTTATTACCTTTAGAAGTTAATAATTCTGAACTGGCCTCACAGGTGGTCAACACCTTCCCCGATGGGGCAACCATGGGAGAGGATTGTATTGAATTGGTTTCTTTGGATGAAGAGGCCACCAGTTGGACCATTTTTAACAATAGGCAAATTGTCTGAGCATTTTGGTTGGTCTTCCTTGGCCTTTACCTCTGCCTCTACATTTGAGTTTGTTGACATGGTGGTTTGTCTTCCAGGGTCAACGTCTGTCGAGGAATCCACAGACGGAGAACCTTTACCAATGCTGGACAGTTTATTCACTGTGAACGATTCTGGCTGGTCTCCAGGAGGGATGTGAGACCCTTGAGAACCCTCCTGGTAATTCCCTGGTGATTGAGTTGGTAGGATCAGTCTTTCCTCTGCTTGTTGCTGTTTCTGGGGTCTCTCTTCCTCAACTGGTAGATGAGCTGGACCCTTCTGCTGCTGCCAATTCAGAGTCCTGAATCAGGGATTGCTCCTCAACATCAGTACTCCTTGATTTTGCCTTCTTCCCAACTTCTGAAGGATCGTTTGATTCTTCGTCGATTGTTTCCTGCGGTTTTCTCTTCCTCTCCTTTTTCGTCTTTGTGCTGATGGCCTTTTCTTTTTCTCTGAGCAACTTTTCTGTATTTCATGAAAGAGGGAAAATAGCAAAGACTTTGTGAAATAAAATAATACAAACACTGCAAGATGAAGAAAGGAAAAAAATCCTCGAATCCATAAAGTCAAAGCAGATCCTCCGTTTAACATTGACCCTGATGCAGTTAAGCCATTGCATTTCACAAATCAATTTTACCACACTTCGATAACTTCCAACACTGCATTGTAGAGAACTTAAAAAAAAAAAAAAAAAACAAAGATATGGATATATACTGTTTACAAAACGCCATGTGGAATCAATTCAGCTGTTTCTACCATTAATCGACGTTCTCTTCACAGGCACACCTGCATGACAAAATCCTGTAGAACAAACACTGTACATACTGTGCTGTAATTGCCACACATCGCCCGGTGGTGGAGGTGATCGTTGACCTTTTCTCTGTTTTCTTGTATCTACTTGTTGTGGACACTCCCCTAATGGTCCCCTTCACTGACGATATATACCACAGTAAAATATTAACATCATTTTCCAGGCTCATGGGATATGATAAAGCTGCGATGCCAAGGGCCTTCTCTGATATTTGTTCTGTTTCCTGCACTCCATTCGACTGTCTAGTGACAATTTGAAAAGTGACCTTTGCTAAACTGTCATGAAATACTCTCCACGTGGAGAAACCGTCACAAAAATATCCTGATTGTAGATTGCGTATGTTTTCTGTCGACGTCGCACACCTGATATGCGCCAGCAGCACGACTCGATACCATCAATGAAACTGCAATTATACCTTCTTTGTTGCCCTCAACTTAAATCAAACACAGTAATGAACACTTCTACTGATTTCATCACTGCCATGATAAAATACTTTATTTGCATTTTGCTCTGTGGGAACAGGGATTTCCCCCTGCCAAAGCAGCTGGCCATCATACCATCTGGTTTTTTACTGATATCAAAGGTTACACATTAATTAGTGAAATCAATAGTGTTACAAACCACATTGAAGGTTGAGTGAAATGGAATTTCAAAGTTAACCACACTTTAAATGACATGACATGCTTTCTACTCTTCGATTTGATCCTTTTATGGGGAAGCGTCAAAACAACAGGAATAAGAAATGACATGATCACTTTTACAGGGTTTGATCAAGGACTGGATAAGTGGATGAGAATCAGGAGATGTCAAAATGTCTGCTGAAAGGCCAGGACTAGAATATGAAGTGAAAATTTATTATCTGTTGATGTTCTAAACAATTCATAATAATTTCAAGCTTTTAAACAATTCAATGATTGCTCACATATCTGTTTTTAACCATTTCAAAAGAACGATTCCATGTTTTCAGTTTTCTACCTTGCGTCATTCTGGTTCTTGCATTTCGAGTATTCAAGCATTTATATAGGTCACTACATGGTTCCTTTAAACTATCAGAGCAATTGTGGTAATTGACGTAAAACTTCAAATTATCGAACACATGTCAGCATACATGCTGGAAACAATTTCTTCAAACTTTGGTTTCCTTTAAAGCCACCAAGATGGTGTTACCCTAATCATTCAACTGCAGAAACACTTTTATGTGAGGAGTTTAAAGTTTGTGTGACATGCATATGGAAAAGATCTGCCTCTACACACAAGTTGCAGAGTGAAACCCTGAATGACACCTCATGCGAATACTGTTTCTATCTTCTACCGTTTTTGAGATATAGCTGTTCAAAAATTGATGAAAATGCAAACATTCTTTTGTTAGGCCTATATATATAATCTCTAAATTACTTCTTTTCTGGGTTTTACATTCGAAAATGATACCAACATTTGTAAATAAGGAAATAAATGCTTCGAAAACAAAACCCTTGGGGCGTACAAAATTCTCAATTGTCCTTGAAATAAAGGTTAAGCAAACAAAACGTATCACGCAAGTCCCTCTTTTGACATCATAAATTTGCATACTTATTCACCGTTATCATGATGAAGATATAAGACAGGAATTTACCTTTACAAAATCATCACTATTCCATGGATTTGATGGAATCTGTGGCTTTTTTTTTCAACATTTTGAATGATTAACACTGCCAAAATTTCACACTGTCCTTTTCATGTCACACAACCTTGAAGTGATTCATGACAGACACATTGTAGACACGCTGCTTGATGGCAATACATTCGAAAGTAAAAGATGCTGTGCACATGCCAATTTACTGGAAACTAAAACTAGATTGGTACTGTCCTGTTTGCATGCGCAGAGAGGCATAATTCAAGAGATGTAACAATGCCCTCTATAGGGAGACTAGAAAGGCCAATATTTGAGCAAAGACTTACAACTTGGAACATCTTACTTTTTCATTTGGCCATTACTGTAAGGGAGGGGTGGAGGAGGGGGAGGGAAACAAAGCTGGTTTAGTATCACAAGGGGTCTACTTTGAATACAGAGAATTAGCCTAAACTGAGGTCATTACTTGCCTCAAAGATCACAATATTAGAGAGATGTCCCACAAAATGTGAAAGTATTCAAAGTAAGACTCAATTTTAGTTTCATTCATTTTATTATGTAGTTTGTTTTTTCTCCATTGATCTAAGGGGCAAAATGCCACTTCCTCCCATCCCTCCCCCTTTCTTCCCAAATCTGCTGTCGCACCCTTAGTTTCATTAACCAGAATGTCAAATGGCCTTGTGATTCCTTGCTGATATCTCATTTTTTCATATGCACCCAATCACTTTACAAAAGCAACCCTGTGGAGAAAAGAAGGGACCATATCAAAATGAAACAAAAGTGCAAGAATGACAACCACATTCTGTACCACTCACAGGTTTGATGTTACCAAGTGCTAATATGATTGAGTGACGTCATTCACTCAGCATTGATGACAATTGTGGTCATGAAGGAGGTAATTCACAGGTTGACTGAAAGTTCCTGACACCAAATTGTGACCTTAAATGACCTTTGACCTCCATAAAAACAAAAGGGATCATCTACTCACCATGGACTACCAACAAACTAAGTCTGAAGTTCGAGCACCTTTCCCTTCTTGAGATATGGTGTTTACAGTTTTCAAACAATGTCCTCTATTGACCTCACATGACCCTTGACCTCCACAAAAAATGGTGGACATCGTCTTCTCATCAGTTGCTACCAATGATAAGGGTTTGAAGCTCCAACAACATTTGGTTGCTGCGATATCTCCTTTGATAGGTTTTTGTACTCTAAACTCTGGTGACCTCCAATGACCTTAGACCTCCATGAAAAACTATAGGGAACATCTACTCATTAAGGACTACCAACACACCAACTTTGAAGTTTGAGCACCGTTCCCTTCTTGAGATACCAAGTTTACAAACCAAGGCGTCACATACACACACACACACACACACGCTATCACCATCGCATAGATTCCTTGTCTGCCTTCTGCAAGGAATCAAACATCATCTCCTACTCAGTTTTCGTTTGTGGATCACTTTGAGGGAGAGAAAGAGGGACAATGGAAAGGAGGGAGGAAGGGATAAAAAGCAAAATAAAAGATGTGTAAGAAGGCTTTACAAATCAAGCTGAACTAAGAATCCTCACAGTGCTCATAACGAAGGCATGTTCATGCCAAACTATGTTCACTTCCGCAAAATGACAGTTCGCAAGTTGTAAACTGGAATAAATCACTCGGTTGCACTTCACTTTACAATTGCTCTTTGGATGACTTGACATCTTACAAGCGAAAGTTCACAAAAGAGAAAACCGACAATGACCTCTGACAGCAACTCTGAAGTGTCTAACCGAAACATGGGTGAAAGCACATTGTTCAGTAACTGTTTAACTACTCGCCAATACAAAAAGCTCACAAAAACAAGCCCATAAATTCTGCGAACTGTGACACACCTGTCCGTGTTTCGTTTTCAATTTTGCAAAGTAACAAGGGCCAACAATCAATTGACGATCCTCGGCAAATGCTATTTAAACGGATGTCTTCAAGTGGTTGAATCATTAACAAATGTGTAACTTTTGAGATGACACTGTTGGGCACGTAGTAGGGTAATTTCCAGTGCAATATAATCAAAGTAAAATCACTGACTTAGCTTGTTTCACACTGAGCAATTTGTGAGAATGCAACGATTAACTTTTTCGACGGAACAATTTTCTTTTATCGACACTCAAATGGCTTTATTAAAGTGGTACCATCACTGAAAACAAACTTTTATTGGTCCACATAAAATCAACATGATCTCTAAACTAGCTCTTTACCTACGGTCAAATTTTTTTTGTCTAGAGTCATGTTTTGGATCTGTTTATTTTACGACTCCACAAATAGCAGTCACAGGCAACACTGGGTACATAACAGAACAGGATTTTCAGATGTAGATGCATCCTTCTTTTACTTGTGACGTCCATTTCATAAAATCTTAAAAGTAGCAAGATTAGTTGAGAAGGAAACCTTGCAGGTACCTTAGGGGGAGGGAATACCAAAAGGTGGATGTTGTGAACCGTTAAAAAAAAAAACACCTCTTTGAAATCCTGCTCTAGGGCAGAGAGGTGAATAATATACACTCTAAAACAGAGCAATCATCAATACAAGCTCCAGGCTCTGTTGTTTTTCTTTTCTCTCAAACTAAACTAGGTCAGCTGTGGACTAATCGATTTGAGACCCTGATTGTCATATGCAGATAGAAATTGAAAACAGTTGCAGTGTAGAATTGAGAGTAAACAACAGGGGGGGAGGTGATATAAAAGAGAGATTGTTACTCCTAGAAAGAAATGGGCAGGTTGTGTGCTTCAAACACCATTATGTTCTAATTACTGAATGTCAAGTAGCAGATCAAAAGCTTGCTCTCGAACTGTCAAAAGGAGCCTAAACGAAAAAAAAAAAAATTACAAAACTATCTCAAGCTTAAAAATTATACCTGCTAAATCAATGCAGTGGACTGAGTGATCCCTTTCAGGCGGTTATTCATTGGCAGCACTTCATTGACAGGCTTAATTTCCTTGATGAAAAAGTTGAATGACAAGACACGCACACCTGTAGCTGCTGCAAACATGATCGCACTTTTGAAACACGAAGACTCGACAACGACCGTGTTGACACTGAGAGGGAAATCCATTTTAAAGTGGTTTCACGATTGTAACGTACTACAAGCACCGACATTAATGATGCCTGTCTACTTTGCTGCGTGCGTGAGAGTTAATTTTTTGATGGAAGTGACCACGAGAAAATGCATCTCTGTGACATAATCACAGTTAGGGCTAGGAAATGCATCTCCATCGGTTTAGTTGAGCCTTAGGCATGCATCACTTTTGTGGTGACTAAGCTGGAACAAAATGTTACAAACTGGCTGGGTTATCCACTGATTGTGATAAATATTACATATTAATAGTACAAGACCTGAAATATCAGGAACTTTTGTGATACCATACGACATATTCCCGCTAGAGGAGGGCACCCTTTCTTTTAAGTGTGTAAACATGCCAGATTTTAACATATAGGCCTGTAAATCGAAGCATCGGCAGTTTCCGTCGACAACACGCTCGGCAGTTTCAGGAGAAGTGATAAATGGATGGTACAACACCCAATCACACATATACCTGAGCATATGACTTGGATCTACAAAAAAAAACACACAAAAACACAGACCGAAAAAAAAAGACAAAAAAAAAAAAACATGCACTACCAACCCATATACAACAATCCCTGTTTTGAGCATGAAAACAACAGCTCATCAGGAGACACGGTGGCATGCCCATTTTTGTGTTTATGGAAAGTGAGTCACTTGACAGATTATGAAGCCTACTCTGATACTTGCACAAGTCACCGCAAGTTCCTGATATTACACTATAGATAGTATCCGTCTCTCTCTTTTTTTTCTCTTTTTTTTTAAGTTTACATTTCTAATTTCTACATAATCATTTTTTTTTTTCTTGTAGCAAATTTAGCAATTTCCTCTTTTCTGGAAAGGGAGGGCTAGTTAAAAGGTAAACTGATCCTGGCTCGCCAATTTTCAAACCTCAATTTTTTTCCTTTCTCTTTTGTTTTCTTCTCATGTGTCAGGTCCTTCAGGGAAAGATACCTTATTTATTACGAACTCAAGAACAATTTTGTTTGAATTTACAGGCTGCTATTAGGTCATCATGCAGATTTCAAAACCACCAGACAGGAAGTGTGGGTGGTGAACAAACTGATTCACAAAGAAATGCCATTTTGGTTTTAATGCCTTTGGTACCTGAACCCATTCAGCACATTTCCATACTGAATATAAACAGCAATATCATGAAAACAAATTGATTTGGACACAGGTCTTGTTGGCCTTCATGTCCATAGCATTACACAGGTAAGCATGTGAGTGTAGTGTGTTGCTTCCAGCATCCACGTTTTCCATCAGAATGGTCGTTTTCTTTTATGCATTACATCTGATACTTCTCTCAGAATAAATTCAATGGATGTGTGACAGTGGATTCCTGTTTGATACTTATGTCTACAGATTTGGAAAATTTGTGACCAAGGATGCGGTGTACTGATGTAGATGCACTATAGGTGCAGACTGCAGACTTACTATTTTCTTGCAAGTTATGCTTAAAATTTGGAAACTTTATTGACCAAAATTTATATTCTGGCGAGAGAGAAGAAATCATAATTGACAAATTTATGCCAAGTACTAGTTCTTTCTTCTTTTTTTTGTTTGTTTGAGGGGGGGGGATGGAAAATGCATACCCTGGTCACTTTCTGTTATAACCTTCATCACCTTAGGGACTGAAAACCTGGCACAAAATTCAGACTCTCCCTCAGACTAATTAATATGGGTCTTTGCATTCCCTTTGTGTATTCTTTGTTTATTTTTTGTATAGCCTTTTGCATTCTGCTATTAATTTGGTGGTTAAAAGAAGGAAAAGACTCAAACCTTACAGCTTACAAAGATTTCTTGAACCTATAAATTCTGACTCCATGAAAATCCTTTCAAATAACAGATGAGCACGGAAGTGGGCCCTTGGCAAAATTCCAGCATTTATTCTTTACAATTAATTACCCACAACATGCAAAGTGCAGTCAACGTTTTAATGGTGGAATCTCCTTTTGCCTGTGCACGTGGGGTCTTGCACCTCACTCTCTTGCTCATGGTACAAGAGTGATTACTTCTGTGGCAGAATTAAAAGTAGAATGTTCCCTCTTTCTGTTAAACAAGTCGGTGCAGCATTGCAATGGATGCCCTTGACGGTGGTTTCCAGTGTATCCAACTCTAGCGTTTGGAAGTCACACGTGATACATATAAATAATCATGATGGTCCCAATTTTGGAAGTAAACTTAAGAGTTCCTGACAAAGTAAGAGGGAATTTTGCCAAAATAAAGGTAAATATTTGTTTAAAAAAGTGACAGTGGAAAACACAACATTTCTGCATGCAACATGTTGACACAGCTAGATTGCAGTGTATTTGACAGCCTAGTATCAAATCTGCTAATGCTATGTAGTTTAAATTCACATACAAAAGCACCTTGTAGTTTCTTCATTCCTCAATACCAATCATCAACACGACAAGAAGAACTCTGCCATTGTTCCATCTTCGAGCAACACATTCAAAAGTGAAGTTTTCACAGTTTGGCTCAAACTGATGGCAAACTTTGGGGTAGCATACCCTACATAGAAGTTGGAGATCCCTCCGCATTTTGTTCTCCGTCGGTGAAAGTCCCTATTAGCGACATTTGGGCAACTTTTTTGGTACTTCATCCTTTTGAGATGGATTCTTTTGTGGCTTGAATATTAATGAGGCGAGTTGAGGTATACAAGGTGTGAAAATGGTTCCAATTGAAGCAATTATGGAAAAGTTATGGACTTTAGGGTGGCAGAGTAGTATCATTCGAGGCGATGTGTGATTTGCCCCAGGACAAGGTCTGGTAACTTGGATGGCCTCTAGCAGAAAATCTAACCAGCTAAGGTACAGAAAATTGAACCAGAAAGCCAAAAGGCTTTGTGATTCCTTGCTACATGGTTATATTATAACAAACATGAATTATCGACATGACAAGTATGAGATCAACTACAGCTTATGTTTCTTGAAACACCACATTAATAAGCCTTTAACCAAAAATGACCTTTTTTTTTACCAAATATGACATTTGACTTCCACCAAAAGCAATAGGGATAACCTATTCAATGCTACCAATCCACACACCAAGTATGACATCAGTCACAGTTACCCTTCTGGAGATACTGTGTTCAAAAAATTTTTACAGTTTGACCACTGGTCACCTCAAATGACATTTGACCTCCACCAAAATCAAAAGGAGTATTCTACTTACTTATATACAATCCACACACCAAGGATGACATCAGTCACAGTTACTCTTCTGGAGATATTGTTTACTAGGTTTTTACAGGTTGACTTCTGGTGACCTCAAATGACCTTTGACCTTGACCAAAAACAATAAGGATCATCTACTCAATATGACCAACCCACACACCAAGTATGACATCAGTCACAGTTATCCTTCTGGAGATATCGTGTTAACAAGGTTTTTACAGTTTGTCCCCTGGTGACCTCAAATGACCTTTGACCTTGACCAAAAACAAAAGGGATCATCTACTTAATATGACCAACTTACACACCAAGGATGACATCAGTCACAGTTATCCTTCTGGAGATATCTTGTTTACAAGATTTTTACAGTTTGACCCCTGGTGACCTCAAATTATCTTTGACCTTGACCAAAAACAATAGGGATCATCTACTCAATATGACCAACCCACACACGAAGTATGACATCAGTCACAATTATCCGTCTGGAGATATCGTGTTTACAAGGTTTTTACAGTTTGTCCCCTGGTGACCTCAAATGACCTTTGACCTTGACCAAAAACAATAGGGACCATCTACTCAATATGTCCAACCCACACACCAAGTATGTCATCAGTCACAGTTACGCTTCCAGAGATATTGTGTTTACAAGGTTTTCACATTCTGACCTCTGGTGACCTCAAATGACCTTTGACCTTGACCAAAAACGATAGGGGCCTTCTATATCATATGGGCATTCCACATGCCAAGTATGAAATCCCTCAGAATTAACCTTCTTGAGATATCGTGTTTACAAGCAAAGGCGTCACATACACACGCACATACACAAACATACACACACTACATCAGCATCGCATAGATTCTTTGCCTGCCTTCGGCAAGGAATCAAAAAGCCACTGAATGGCCAATGTGTCAGCTTCCTAGAGAGTGGTAGCTTATATCTTTTGAAAACTTCTACAAGGCTTTAGAGACCACATTACTTTAGCGATTTACTGTGTAAGTCAATGGGGAAATTAATACGGGTATGCTACCTTGGTGGTGTTTAAGGTTACCAGTACTCAAGCACTGAAGATGGAAGTGCCATTGCTGAATTAAGACAGGTAAGTAACAACAAGATCAAATTTATCACATTGCTTTAATCTTTCTCTAAATAAATGTGGACAAGTTGTGTTTCGCATAAACACACAAATACACACATATTAACACTCCAACAAAGTGAAACACACACACAACCCCTCCCCTCGTAGCCAACACCAAGACGAAAAGGTTAAGTACTCTCACTACAATTAATATTCAAAGTAACATTCCTTTTTTTCACCTTGTTTGATGACTTTGTCTTTAGCTTCCTTTTCAGGTTCTTGCACAATATCATTGGTAACTTTGGTACGCTTCTTCTTCGGCGCCTGTGGGGGCTGCTGGTAGTTCAGGGATGAAGAAGCAGGTGGGTGGGTAGAATTTATAGACCTTGAAAAGTTTGACTGTTCAAAACAAACAAAGAGACAGATATACAAGCAGTGAAAATGTCACCAAATCAGCTTAACCGTTGGAAGATTTCCAGAAAGTCATAGAAGAGCTGAGAAAATGGCACGGTCCACGCATCAGCAAATCCATGATATTGATCAAAACTTGGATCTGTCTGTAAAATGGATCGTCTCTGAAGGCACGTGATACAGCTACATGGGTTTAAAGAAATTTTACAGGCTGAAAGAGTATTTTGTTCCAGTAGGGGAACATTGGGTAAAACAATGGGTCATCAAAAAGAAATACTGCAGATGGGTGAAGGGGGGGGGGGTAAAATAGCAAAGGGAATGCAAAGCGATTAATGTCTAGCGAAGGGATCATTAGAACAAAGAAACAATGTTTTGTACAATATGCATTATGTCCCTTAGTTACCACTTAGTATATGGTACATACTGTAGCATTAAAAGGTTGTCGGAGGATATTAGGTGAAATGTGCTTATTTACAACAGCACTTTCATCCTGGTCCACCAAAGATGCCTTGCAACTGCCTTTCAAAACATCAACCAAGAATACACTGGTATGCTTAAGCCAACCGGCTGCTAAAATGAAGACTAAATCCATGCAAAGTTTATAGTAAAACATTTCACCAGAAGTGTCTACTAGATGTCCCAATATCCCAACCCCATACCCAATAGCGCCTCGTCCCTAACGTTACCACACGCAGATGCTGGTTGACCAATTCTTTCACTACATTCTATTTGCAGATCCTCAAAGTGACCAATCAGGAAGTGCAAAGGCTGGTGTTGAAGCAGGTAGGTGAAAAGGAAAGTATCGTTCTTGGGTCTTTTATCACAGTTAACTGTCACGTCACTTTATCTGACTTACCACTGACGATGCTTGGGAATTATTATTTGCGGTGACAGCTGCTGCAGCTCTCCTCCTAGAGGTGATGCCCACATTCTCTCCTTTCAAGAGAGAATTCACCACTGTAAGGAGAGAAAGAAAACCATCTTGAGTAAATTACAGAGTAAAATAGCCATCTTGCATAAAGGCCCTTGCGACCAATTTCAATTTCATCACAACTTTCTTAAACTTTCTAGACACTACTCAATGTGAAGTGTATAATGAAAGGCACTGTAAAATGTTGACTTAAATGGAGCCAAAATCACACAAAAATTGCTTAAAATTACCTCTTGATGGCAGAGGCTAGCTACATTTAACATCTGGTGAGTATTGCAATGTAAGCTGGTGTTACATGGGGGCACCTTTCCCTTCTTAAGATACGGCATTTACAAGGTTTTCAAACAATGCCCTCTTTTGACCTCACATGACCTTTGACCTTCACAAACCAGAAAGCCAAAAGGCTTTGTGATTCCTTGCTACATGGTTATATTACAACAAACATGAATTATTCACATGACAAGTATACGATCAACTGCAGTTATTTTTCTTGATACACCACAAGCCTTTAACCCAAAATGACCTTTATTTTGGTGACCTAAAATGAACGTGACATTTGAAGTCCACCAAAAGCAATAGGGATCACCTACCCAGGCCATACAACCTACACATCAAGTACAGTATGAGTATGACATCAGTCAACATTATCTCTGAGCTCCAAGAAACACACAGTAATCAATGCTGCTTCTAGTCTTGCCTGTTGTTAGTTGAATCAAATAACTCAACCTTACCTCATCTGAACTCAGCTTGTCTGCCATATTTACCTCAAAATTCTTCATAAACGACCAGAATGTTCTTGGGTCTCCATTGTATGGTGGAATTTCTGCCTTAGGTAATTCCAATGCTGATTTGAAACTCAATTTCCTCCTTTAACTTTTTCAATGCTTCCTCCCTCTCCTCAGTATAATGCTTTTGGCATTCCAACATCCAGCTCTCTGCTTGCTCAAATGCTTCATCAGACAACAGCCCAGCATGAACCTCTTCCATTGCCTCAAATTGGCGCTCTGCCTTTTGCAAATTTTCCTTTATCAACTCTGCGATAATTTCTTCCTTGTTACAAGTAGCTTTTAACACACTCAAAGTCCTCGTAAGTTGACCCTAAGTTATGATTCCTCCTCAATATTTTTGCTTCCTCCATCCTTTCCGACATTGTGAAATATGATTGAAAGCACTCCAATTTGATTATTAAGAAACCTTGTTCTGCTACCAGCTGTTCCTCTGGATATTGATATTATCCAAATAAATGACAGAACAGATGGTTTTTTATTTTCTTCATTTTTTTATAAACCCATTAACATTCCAATGCATGAAATATAATGCCACCTTGTCTATCTGACCCCATGATCCCCCATAGCCAAGACTATCTCTCTGGACCCCTCACACTAGAAGTTACTCACTAAGTTACAGATGCAGTACTGTAGGGAGCAATCCCATTGAGTTAACTGTGTGCGACAGAATCAAAAACTGCCATTGCACAATGTAGCCCCATATGCATTTGTACCGTAGTTTATAATAACCACAATAATGGTGTTTAGGCTATTATTATTGTTTTATAGTAAAAAATTATCCCTTCCTCTCTATTGATAAGCATTAACAGGGTCGTCAACCTGTTAATAACAGACAACGTTATCAAGTTTAAAACAAATCTGACCCACGGATAAGGAACTATGGCAGTTTTAACATTTTTTATGTTTTACCCCATAACCTCATTAATATGCAAGATTTGGACACCAAAAACAATAGGGACCATCTACTAAATATGGGCAACCTACATGCCAAAAATGAAATTACTCAGAGTTACCCTTCTTGAGAGCAACCGTCACACACACACACACATACATACACACATACATACACAACACGACATCAGGACTGTATAGATTCCCCTGCCTACGCCAAGGAATCAAAAATGGCAGAGATCATCTTCTCATGAGTTGCTACCAGTGATAAGGGTTTCAATTCCAACAACATTGGGTTGCTGTGATTATCTCCCTTGATAGCTCTGGTGACCTCAAATGACCTTAAACCTCCATGAAAAATAGCAGGGATCATCTACTCATGATGGACTACCTAACAAACCAACAAGTTCAAGCACCGTTCCCTTTTTGAGATATCATGTTTACAAGCAAAGGCATCACATACACACACACGCCATCAGCAAGGAATCCAAAAGAAGAAGAAGGAAAAAAAGAACCACATACTATGGTAGTGTCATCATCTAGACGACATCAAGATAAAGTCACACTTCTACTTTCTTTCAGGATTCAACTCACTAGCCTCTACAACATATACAGTGACAGTGTAGAGGAAAGTGGGTATGAGTCATCCACATGAAATCGATACATGTCACAACCCGTAATTAATTCACGAAAAACCCTGGGCTACACTTTGCAACAGATGAAGGGTGATAGATCCATCTTCAATGCAAACACAGACCGGGACTTGCCTTTGCAAAGTGGCTTTGTCAACATATTACCACCTAGGAAACCTGATAGAGACCCGATAAAACGTGTAAACACAAATGCGAAGGAGGTGTTTAACCTTTGGATATCATCCACAATTTGACTGCACTGTAATCTTAAACCACCTTGACATCCATGAAGAACAAATGCATAGCTCTTCAAAAAAGAAAATCCATTTCCACATTTTTCTTTTTGAAGGGGAGGAGGAGAAAAGGAATCTGCAACTTTTGTAACTGTTTTCCTCCTCCTCCAAAATAAGTGTCACCAAACTGCATCATTTGAAGAGGGAGACTACACAGAAATGTTTTGTAGAATTCTTTCTTAAGTTTAATATATCCTCGACACCTTTCCCTACAGGAATATTCAAAATTAGTGGATGGATTAAATTTTGGACACCAGATATTAGGACAATCCATTGTCGAACTTGCAGAAAAAAATATGAAAACACAAATATCAAACACAAATATTTGTTTCCTTTTTTTCGTTTTTCATTTCTGAGGTTTTTAAATCACATTAATGACACACTGCACTACTGGCCATTTACTGCAACAGGTTGCCAGCATTCTCAGCATGGTAGATGGGGATGCAGTTGTTGTACTGAGACAGGTAAGTGAGGAGAGCAGTGTTACAGGAAATATTTACAGAGCATGAAAGCAAATGAATCAAACTGTGTATAAAGGACGAGAGTGAAGTAGCCAATCTCCCAGGACATATACCCAGATATCACACCAAGCAGGTAACTGTATGTCTTGTTAAGTCATGCATGCACCCCCCCCCCAAAAAGGAAACAAACGCCAGTGAAGGAGAGAGAGCCACAAAACAGTCATTCAATCTTTCTGTCTGTGTTACAAGTTCATGAAGAAAATAGACGATTGATATCACAATGCCAAAAGACAAACAGGTTCAGTTCTGAATTGCGTGTTATCTTGTCTGAATAAAAGCTGCTAAGGTATGGAATACTGATTCTGACTGAACACAAGGGTTCACTGTTATTTATTTTACAGAAGACATAGAAGGAAAAAAAAAAAAGGTCACGCACATCAGAACACCACATAATTACAAAAACATGCTGAAAGGAATCACTTGTTCCAAGAAAAAGTCAAATCTTTGACCTTGTGAAACACTGTGGGGTATAAATTTCATGCTTCACATCACAGGGAATATGAGATTCCACATGAAATCACACAAACCCTGTCTTGAAGGACACATTGATCAAGTCTATGTTAATTTGCAAGAATTATAGCTGTGCTTGGAGTGGGAGCAAGTGGGTGTACTGCAAAAAAGAACCAAATTCTGTCATAAATTTATAGATACATTTCTGACACTATGACAATATGAGTAGCAAGTTGAATGAGAAACATTCTGATGGTAAAGCATAGCCTACTTGAACATTTCGCTAGGTTTTGACATTGCCAAACCCTACGGAACCTTAAAATCTTAATTCTATGTAACATTCAATAAATAACTGGAGAAAATTTTGCCCACGAACTGCAAAAAACTAATAGGATGTGGCCAATCACCAAAGGTGGTATCTGGCATACACCTTCATCAAAATAACAAGACAGTCAATACCAGATAGCATTGTTTGGGGCAATTTAAGACTGTTCAAAAAGGAGTTTCACTTTTATATTTGCTTAACATTTCCTGGCTAGTAGAGAGGTGTGTTAATCATACGGTACACAGTAGTTTTCACTGGGGTTAAGATCAATAAATTTTTATCAGTATTATTATAATGTCTTAATATAGTGCTGCTCTTTTCAAACTGAAGTAAGTTCAAAACCATTTTACATCCAAGCAAGAATGAGGCTCATCAACAAGACTGAGGTATCTAGCTCAACTTTCACCTGGACTTGCCCCTTTCAAGTACAGTCCACGTTCTTGAAAGTAATATCTAACACTCCGATATTGACGAGTGCCAACAAAGCATACCACAATTCCAGTTGTGGGCAGGGGTATGGTAGTAAAATGCAAGGATTTCAGTAGCAACAGGCTAAATGCCAGTCAGGTATCACAAGGTTCAAGTATAAAAGTTTGATATCACGTAACTGTTTTTAACCACTACTCATCCAGGTAGACTGCCAAACAGGATTGTAAGCAGCCCAAAGCACAAACTTGCTTGTGAGAGAGTACACCAAAGTTTTGTCAATCAGAGCAGCAAAAAGCTTGATTGTAAAGCGCCGGTCACACCACAGCGAATTTGGATTGGATTATGGTCTGATTTATTTTTAGTTTCAGTGGAAAAGGGTGTAAATATATGACTGTATCAGAGGACTATGTAATTGAAATGTAACGTAATTATTTGGTGACATCACATGGACACACAGCTTTATTTCGAGTACATGTGTCAAATGAAAGCTGCCTGTGGATGTGACGTCAAGAAATATGTGGTATATTTTTCTTTTTCATAGTCATGTGATACAAATCATGTATTTCCACAAAGTGGCAAACTTTTGGTTCCCTCCGACCAGAGACGGAGATTTTTAACTAAAACAAAAAAGCAAAAAAAATTGGACAGTAATCCCATCCAATATCTCTGCAGTGTGACCAGCGGAGAGCCATCCAATGAAAAGAGCATCCACAACGACAACGATGCATTAAGATGGAATGGTCTATACTTGGCAGTGTTTGCACCAGGTACCAAAGTACCCAAACGATGATGTAACGAGATGGTTCTGAGGGAACTGCTACCCAGATCCTAAGCTTCACTAGCAAAATACTTTCCATTGATGTTGTTGTTGCGAATTATCAGTACAGCAAAGATGTTATGTTGCAAAAGTAAGCAACTAAACAACAAAACTTACATCACATGATAAAAAAGAGTCATTCATTAATTGGTATAGGGGCCATTCACTTATTCTGTCTGGAGGTGACTCCCTGTTAAATTTGTATTGTAAGATAGATGTGTTTATGATTTAGACTGTACTAACCATCAAACCAGATGGCTGCAGAAATATTGAGGTATCTTTTGACAACTTCAGTTAATCACATGGAACTGCACAAGACAAAGCTCTCTATTAACACTGGGTGCGATAAAGTGAATAGCGTGACTTTCCGCTATAAACTTCATCCATGGAAGCACAATGTGCGGGTACCCCAAAAACATCTATGTTTGCACTGGCGGTCCTTCCAAAGGTAATTGTTACAACGCTACCTGCATGTTTCTCGGAAACACACAAACAAGTCACCCCATGGGAGAGACTTTTAACGAGTGGGTGCAAAAGTATTGCTGGGATCTGAAAAGCCTTGCCCCTTAGTGAATTTTTGTCATCCATACATTCATAAACCAAAAAACTGTGTGAGGATATATATTGATCAACCCATCTGCAGTCAGCAAAAGAGCCACCACACACTTGGTAATAAGCTGGAGTATGAGATGGAAATTTGTCTGTGAGAGTCAAATTCCATAGAATATATCACAGCCACAACAAAATAACATTGTTTAATTCCCCCATTTTTGCATAGGTGAATATTCACCCATTCCCAATTGGTCTGTTTGATTTAAAGTAACGGTAATTAACTATGCTTTCTTTAAGAGTCTGTGTAGGGCCGACAAAAAATTGAGACAATTTTCTCATTCAAATATCTGGACGATAAGTGCACAGTTTTTTCTTTCAGGTTTGTTACATGAGATCTTTTCCTCTACATTCCTTTCCCTGAAACACTGACGAAGAACAAAGGTAGATGACCAGGTGATTATTACCAGTACAACTTATATTTCAGTTTTAAAGCCAACCAAAGCTAGAGCAAGTGACTAAAATTGCCTGTGAGGTACATGATTATTAGTAAGGATGACAGACTTGAGATGATCGATACTAGTTCCAACTAGAGCCTGCTTGGTTGCTGCTTTTGATAACATATCACGAAAATGACAGCTTTAACAATCACACATAATGCATTATGTAAATTTTCACACAGAAAACTATGATCCCTTTGGCATGGATTCCTCTTTCTTCTAAATCTTTCAGCGAGTCTGCAATACTGACAGACAATTGTCACAACCCTTGCCCTGCAATCATCTCTCCCCCCTTTTGTCTCCCTCTTTGCACTGGATTTCACCAGGCAGGGAAGAAATGATACACACAGGGACAAATCTAGGCTGACTGAAAACTGTCCTCAAGATTCATTCTACAATGCTAAAAATTTTTGTTTCTAGGAGACCTGTCTTGCTAGTGAATTTTTCCTGTTAAGAGATCACGAACCCCCTGGGGATTTTGGATCTGGGACAGTTTCAGAGTAACTATAGAGCAGAGACGAGTTAATTCCCATTAGTTTAAATGTACAGACACTAGTAACAGCAGGCACCTCCAGCTATATTTATCATACATGCACTTTCCAGCAAGAGGGCAATCCGCAGGCAGCACCTGCTTGTTCGTTGGCAGTATTAGGTGGATAGATGGACAGATGGACAGACAGACAGACCAGATCAGGCAGATATGGCTCTTCCAACATTTTCAAACTAAAGAGGTGTGAAATTTGTTGAAAAGAAAAACAAAAAAACAGATACAGTATGGGAATCTTTCTCCAGAGGAGAAATGGGATTACTGGGAAACACAAAAACACAACGATATAGAGTCAAAAAGAAATTGACAATGTGATCGTTTGAATATCTTTGTCAACATACTCTTGGATGAGAAGGCCACCCAGCAAGTGATAATACTGCTATGATAATTTCTCTTCCTTCCCTCTAGCACAGAATATCTTGTCCTCACAGCATAAAATGACTATCATGACCTTAAAGCATATTATGAATATCATGTCCTTACAGGCTTTAAAGCATAAAAGTATCTTGTCCTTACAGTATACACTACAGCGGCCATTACCTAATCTTTGATGAGAATCTTTTCTTCCCAGCATACAAATAGTCTGTTCGAATAAACTTTTTGGGGTACCTTTCTCTTAAAGCATAGAATGAGTATCCTCTCTTTTTGGCATAGAATGAGTATCTTGTCCTTTACAGTATAGGTGGGGAGTATCTCTTCCTTACACCAAAATGAGTAAATGAGTAACTACCTTACAGCACAGATTGAGAATATTTTCCTTACAGTATATAAGCTTTATCAGTATAGAAGAAGTATCCTTCCTTATGGCATAGAGTCAGCATTATTTAATTACAACGTACAGTGACTACATTTTCCTTTAAAACAGGATAGATTGAGTATCTTTCCCTGACATTCTTGAATGAGAATCTTGACCTCACAGCATGTAATGAGTATCTGACATGATAAAGTGAATACCTTTTCCTTACAGCATAAAATGGATACCTTTTCTTTACATTGTAGTTGGTATAGCTTTTCCGTAATATCTTTTCCTTAAAATCTTACATGACAGTCTTTTCCTGACACCATCTTTTCCCTTTCCTTACAACATAAATGATATACCTAATACAGGCATGAAATGAGAATATTTTTCGTACAGCATATACGCCTCAGGAGCATTTACAACCAGCACCTCTCTGACACTACATACTTGTATTAAAGCTGGCATACTTAAAACTTACTTTGCATGTACAGATCAGTACACAACTGGTCAGGTACAACCAGCCCGATGTAAATCCTACCCTAGCAACAGTGTTGTACTCTCAGCCAGTCACTATGGCACATATGTATTGTAGGTACATGTATGATGTTTCAAAGTATCTCAGACTTCATGAACTACTGATCTCACATGTTAGACCATCTGCAGAGACTTGCTGTCGCCTGACCTTTGGGCTGTTTCAGAGGTGGTATGACTACACAATGTTTACCCAGAGACTAGTAAATAAATATGCTCATTATTATTAGCAGTGCTCAAACCGGGCATCTGTCAACATATCTACAGGATGTGTAATGGCACCTGCAACAGGCCATTTAACCCTTTAACCATCGAACTAAGCCATATGGCAGCCCTAATCCTCCATCAAGTATCAATAAACTGGGTGTTTGCTTTGATAAGCAGACCAAACCAACTTCAATCAAGGTCAAAGTTTGCTACAAATTTGTTTGGGTGAAAGGTTGTGGAAGTGATACACACTGTAATGAAATTCTTTCCTACCCTTGTAAAGTAGCAATGCACACAACGTGCCCCTTTTGTAACAGAGCTGAATGCACCCTCTGCTGTTCCTCGCCGATTTCTACTTCACACTAAGGTCTTGCACATTTGTTCACAACTATTTTAACTTTTTCTTTATTTTCTGGCCTATTTGCTTCAAAAAGGTGAAGAAACCCATCAGATTTTGTCACTTAGTTCAACCCTAAAATTTCATGTTTTTTCATGATTTCCTTGAGGAACACATCCAATCAGGGTGAAAAAGGAACAAGCACTAAGCTGTAACTGTGTGAGCACTCTGTACACAAGCGACTGTGTTATGTGAATAAAGATCCAGTGTTCTGCACATGGTTATGCATCACTTTGGACAGAAATGTCCAAGACGCTTGTACTGAACAGATCCTTGGATAAACGTAGCTCGGATGGGGATGGATCACGCGAGAACGGCTGACGAACAGGGCACTGTTAGAATAGCGGGCTGCAGTGTGATGGGTATGTTAAAAGCAACTGTGTGAGGACACACAAAAGAGGACAAAGACTACAAACATCTTGACCAAGACCATTCCGAGCGTAGAGCTACTAGCAACTGATCCTTCATCAACTGAGTGATAGAAGGGCAATGTAAATATTTTTAATCATAAGTGTTATCTCTGAGTTAACCTGATCAATGTCAGTTTGTCCCAATACACATTCGAAGGGAGTTCCCACCCAAGAACAAACAGAGCGATGCCCAACGCTTCAACCAATACAACGCTTCAACCAATCTGTCAGCGACGAATGCCACTTTAAGGCACGTTTCTAACGACACTGTCTGAATGTCCAGGCTGATTTGAGCTGAAGAGCATTTGTGTAATAACCCTATGAAAAAACTCTGGCTTACAGATCAATGAAAAGGCTTGTAGATCTTAATGTGACCTGTCCACGAGTTCCTCAGTATTCAAAAGTTTATTTCACAAAATTGCAACTCCTGTTGTTTATAGTTAGTATTATAGTACATGTCTGGAGATTTCACAATCAAATAAAAGCTGTTGCTAAAATCAGCTAGAATCAGACTTTCCAGTAACCAGTCTTGGTAATCCCCACAACTCCCTGAAGTGGGCATTCACAAGTGACTGTATATGTTTATGATGTGAATTAACGATAACGACACCAAAAGTAGAATTTTTTCACCTAACACAAGCTTAGACCATCACATGGACATTCAAGCACTGATGACAATAAGAGCAAATTCCCCCCAACTTACTGGTGTATTTACAAGTGACCATACCTACCCCTTGATAAAACTAATGCATTGTTTAGTTAAGTGCTACGTGCTCCCAGATAAAGTTCTGGAGCTGCACCCTCAAATCCCTGAGTTGTATTAGTTAGATTTAGAAATGAAGTTAATGTGAAATTTTCCCCTCCCATCATCATATGAATATCACAGGAATAATAATGATGATAACCTTGACAGTAAAATTTTTTTCACCTACCATCATCTAAGAACATCATATGGACATGGGCAGGATTTTCAGTGTGACTCTCCAGAACTGTATCATCCATAACAACCAAATCCTACAAAACGAAACAGAAAAAAAAAAGAAAGAAAAATCATGAAAACTTCTGCAGTTCCATAGAAATTTCACACTGAAGGACATAAGACATGACACAGACCTCACAGTATCAAAACAATTGTTAGGTAAATGTCACTCAGTGACAAACATCTCTTGTGAAACTTAGCCTGGTGAAGGACACCCGGACAAATGATACACTTTCATTGTTATAATAAAAGGTCTGCTAACATATCCATAGCAATGTAGCCTATCCCACAATGCACTCCATACCCACAATTTCAATGACTTTTTGCTTGTACTGATGTATAGAAAACATTGATATCTAGTTAAGGTAATGATACATAGTAAATGCCAACATTTTACACTCTTTAGAAGCATCAGATTAAAACGTTTGTAGTGTACAGCCCACAGGCACACATTTGACCATGTTTTTCAGGGACACCATATGCACACACACATGCACATGAAAATGGGCAACATTTACAGTGATGTTTTGCTATGTACTGGTTTTGAAAAAATTCATGGGAAAAACCTTAGTACAGGATATATTATAAATTGATACATCGATTTCCTTCGATACCGACGGACATTATAACAGAGCCCTCAAATATATCCCACCACATCGTGCTTCAAAATTCCACAAGATTTGACAGAGTCGGTCACATAATAACAGGCACATTGACACACACATTGCCATTTCATGGCCTATGTTTACCTGTGAAGAATACCTTTTATCTATGTTTTATTTTCCATCTGCTTTGAAGGTTTTCTCACCACAATGCTACCCATCCTCCCTTCAAATGGGGACTACTGAAACCTTCAACTGAGATCACTTCCCTAAAAGATAGACGATTCAGACTTCTTGGAAGGCAGTAATGTAATAGCTTCCTTAGTTTAACTTGAAATCAAGCAGTGGGTACATCAGCAAACCATAGTTACCACATTGGCTTCCTTTACAGAATACAGGCTGTAAATTCTACAGGTTTGCCCTTTCCTTCAAACTACCTGCCTCTCCAGTTAAAAGGAAATAGGGCATTTGTGCTACAGAAAAAAAAATCATACCTTGAAAACTTCTATTTGTGGACACATAATGATAGATTATTCAAAATAAGGAAGGCTGGTGACCTTCCTTTAAAGAAATAAGTTTCTCACAGATAGAGATTCAGTTATTTGTTGCTTAAACTAATATGTTCCCCCACAAATTCCCCAAAACTTTCAAAATTCAAATGATGCATCTTCTGTAACTCATTTTATTCATAATCTTTTGAGGAGATAACAATTTTTGTCGGTGTTTATCGATGAGACTAAATGGTTTAACAATGATGAACACTGTTTTGTTTGTATGCCATGTTGGAGCATTGTAAATGCCCTATTTCCGTTTAATAGTGGTGAATGAATGCAGTCCCTACAATTAAATGCCAGGTATGCCATGAGGGGGTATAAATCTTCAGATTTCCACAACCTTAAAAGAGGTAAGGATAGGGAATAACTTAACAAAAAGTTGAACACATACCCCACCCCCTCTCCTTTGTGGGTACTTTCTCAACAGTAATTATAGCCTTGAATCATATCTACTTACAATGGACTACCTACACACAACTAACAGTTACGGAAGGGTTATGACCAGACACATACACACAATTGCCAGATGCTAGACCACGGTCAATACAGTGATGCATGGGTTATATGAGGTGAGGGAGTACACACTGTGAATTTTGAAGTTTGGGCCCCTTTCCATTCCTGAGGTATCGTGCTTACAGACCAAGGTGTCACATATGCACACAGAGACATATACACACACAAACATGCCATGACCACATAGATACCTTGACCACCCTTCAGCAAGGATAAAAAAGCTTAATACACCCCTCCCCCCCCTTGCGGATACTTTCTCAACAGTAAGTACAGCCTTTAACTAGAAGAGTTGAACTTGTAGTCACGTACATCGAAGCCCATTGGGACTGTGGACATGTTTATTGTACCCCTGGTTCCACTGATCCACTCAGTGACACAACTACGAGATATGTGCATCTAGAGTGAGATTGACAAACTGTAAAAACAAAGTAGGCCTGGCCTGAATGGTAACAGCAAGCACATAGAGCCACATACATATGTGACTCTGGCAATGCACAAGAGCCACTACCACAGTGAAAGAAACCTCAAACATGCCAAGTTAATACCAACTTCAAACTGGGTTCAAACCGTAACAGGAATAATGCTAGCCCTACTGTACCTCGCCATTCTGGCAGTAAAGATACTTCTCTCAGTAATGGAGTGAAAAGGAAGAACACCGTGATCACAATATGTCATCTGTCATTAATGCAGTATGGTAGTATACATATGTGATATCAGTACACTACAAGGCAACTTGTGCTACAGCTGTATATTGTCACTGTCAGTGCCAGTTTGAAGCTAGCATGCACAGAGTGCTAGTTGGTAGATGGAAACGACTTGAAGCAATCAGTCAAATCCCTTATTTTCCCTGAGTAAGAGCCAGTAATATTTTGAAAGGTGCTCAGTGTTACGCACCATAATAAAATTAAAAGGATGTTGCAAGCAGGCTAAACTGGTGATTAGCACTCAATAAAACAATACAAATGCCTGCATCACGTTCACTTTCACAGTGAATCTGCACTATACATGTTTGCACAAGCATGTAAAACACGACTATTTGTGAAAATGAGGGGGGGGGGAAGCATACGACGGGCTAAGTAAATGCAACAATCAAAGCTATGGGCTTTGATTAATCATGGAAGAATAACACAAAGACCTTTTCAGACTGGTGCTGTGGCCAAGTGGATAAATGTGGTGGGATTTGAAGCAATGAAATCAGGCAACTGGGAAGACTGGGTTTCAATCACTAGCCAGGTCACAGTACAATGGGTTTTTCATTCAAGAGTAATTTGATGTTTATTTTTTTCTTTGACTTTGTGAAAAAAGATACCAAATTTGATCTAAAATTGTGGAAGTTGGTAGTCACCTAACATGTGGTAGTAACATAAGACCCACAAGCCTCCTTCACACATGGACACACAAAAGACATCATTTAAATTTTTCCATGGTACATTACCAGAGGGGATGCCACTGAAGTCCACACTCACCCGCTGTGCTGTGTTTTTGTACACAAAATCATGGTTCACACTTCACAGTGTTTCTGATGTTTGCCTACTCTGCTTACAGGTCCAAGAATAAACCACAATCATGGAAGGAAAAGCAGCACATATTTGAAAAGGTGTGATTGTATTTAGACCTGCATATCGCAGCATTGAGCTACCCATCTAATCTTGTTTTCTGGTTCATACTCCTCCTGGGTATCATCATACCACACAGTACAATTATGAGGGCATACCACTTGGTAATTACACAGCATCGGTACAATTTCACATTTGTTGTCAACTTCACACCCATATCAGTTGTGTGTGTATCAGACCTAGTGATTGGCTGATGATCCCAATGCACATTAAACATACCCGAATGAAAAACTCGTTCAAATGATAAAAACATACATTGCGGTTAATACTATGTCAAAAGTCAAAGAATTTCAGGTAACCTCATTTCCAAAAGAATGATCATAGCTTATTGTTACTTTCACTGCAAATGTTGAATGTCGCAGTCGACAGACTTGGTTGATGACATGATGTGACTGATTTACACATCTTTTTTCTTAATCTGCAGAATATCTTTATCTTCAGAATAATCTTCAGCATATGCATAAAACGAGCATCTGATAAGTTAAACAGACAAATGGGTTCACGCATACAAGGTTCAGGTCTATGTATGATGATTTGACTAATTGTCTCAGAGTGGTGGGGAAACTGTGGACAAGGTAAAATCATTTGCAGAAGCACTGTCCTCCATGTTTACATTTAAGAACCCAGGGATGATCATCGTTATTTAAGTCTTAAGGATCGAGAGGCAATTCCCTTGGTCATCTACCTTTGTTCTTCTTCAGTGTTTCAGAGAAAAGACAGTAGGGGAAAAGATCACCTGTCTCAAAAGCTTAAAGAAACATATGCACTCATCTCTCTGATCTTTGAATATGAAAATTGTCATGACACTTTTGTTGTTGGCCCTACAAAAATTCAGACTCCCCAAGAAAGCAGTCACCGTTCATCACCATTACTTGAAATCAAGCAGACCAATGGGAATGGATATGAATATTCATGTATGCAAAAATGGGATTTAAACAAGGTATTTTTTTTTTGTGTAGTGGGCCAGCTACTTAGTGACGACGTAAATATGATATAATCCGTGGAATTTGACTTTGACAAATTTTCAACTCATATTCCAGCTTTCAATAACACACCTTTCCCATTCCACCCTTCCCCACCACTTTCTATGTGTTCGCTACAAAGTAAATAGAGCAATTAGATATACTTGGGAATAAGTTTTGAATCCACTCAACAGCTTTAACAACAATCCAAAATATTTTGATGGTCCATGATGACATCTCTGCATTTGATATCATCTAACAATAAAGTCCTATATAAATGTATATGGGACTATCACAATCCTAAATCTCACAAAGAGGTAATTTTTACATGTATGTCAAGATAAAGTACTGGTACCTTATTACCCCAAAGTTCAGACAGTGATCAAATGGACTGGGAAGGATAAGCCCAGGTAGTAACTCATGATTTATGTATGCAATCCTCCCTATCCATTGTTATCAGCTATGGTGGCAGGCAAGAGGGTATACGAGATTTATTGAGGAAGCCAAACACACAAACAGTCCTCAACAACTAACCACTTTTACGATGGTGGGAAAAGGAAAAAAAACTACACCGCAGCAATATTATAATAACCAGACTACACTTGTTATTGACGGAAAAATATTTTAACCTCTTCGTGAAAGGTCATCCCCATGACCTATTGGGAGATGGAGGAAATGTCTAGGGAGGTGTGAAATGCCTGAACAGATGAAAAGGAAAGTAATTGAACCTCATATTGTACCCAAGGACTTCCACACTTTCCAATTGGTTTCCATGACAATCAACAGGGCCCCACAAGGCATGAAAAGTCATAGACCTACCTGTGCACCACAGACTGGGTTTGGGAATTCTTCGGAGCTTGCTTGTAACCATCATCAGGTGCATGTATGTACAGGATCAATGGAAAACTGTTTGAGCAAGAGACGATTTGCAAGGGTTTGCATACAGGCTTAGAAGACAAAAGTCTGAGAACTTGCCAGAATATTATGTATCCTATATGTATGGGGGAAAGAAACAAGTAGAAGGGTGGCTTAGGTTCCACAGACATTAGCATACTTTAAAGGGAAATAGGGCGTTTCGAATACACCAACTTGACGTACAAAAGAAAATAACTTTAATCATTGTTAAACCATTCCGTCTTATCAATGAACATCTACAAAAGCTTCATCACCTCAAAACATTATGCATGTGATGAGTAATGGAAGATGCATCATTTGAATTTTGAAAAGTTTGGGTGAACAAATGAGTGTTGAGCAACAAATAACTGAATTTCTATCTGTGAGAAACTTATTTCATGAAAAAAGGACTACTGTCCTTCCTTATTTTGAATAATCTCTCATTCTACCTCCTCAAACATTGGCTTTAAAAGTATGGATGTTTTCTCTAAAACAAACGCCCTATTTCCCTTTAAACAAAGCTTGCTAATTCGGATGAAATGTTGCGGATTTGGCAACAGAATGGACTTCGCAACTTAATTTCACCAAGAAATTCAACCAGTGACTTGAAACTGGGAGTTCTGTGACAAACTGTCTGCAAAACTTCTCCACTGGATGGGAGGAAAAGGGTCAGGGTTATTTAATAACATATATTGATGCAGCCTAAATATTATGGGAGGGACACAGAAAGTGTTAGTTCTTAGAATAACTGTCAAAATAGCTTGTTTTTCTTTCTCCCCATTCACTCACAACCAGTGGCAAAGACCTAACCTTTGGCTTTTGAAACAGTAGCTGATAACAGCTCAAATCACCCACTGGATATGAGGGTGTTTACCCTTGAAAACTTCAGACCTGAATGTCACGCAGTGAGTGTTGGACATGGTATACAAAAGTCAGGGTTGAGACAGAAAACTGTTGAATAAGTAGTCATCGGTGAGATCGAAAGTACAGCTCTCTACTACGATGAAACTATCAGGACATTCAGGTTGCACAATTACAAGTTAAATTTGAAGAGCCCTTTACCTCAACTGTCTCAATCTGTGAGTGGACGGTTCACAAGTTGTGAGCCAAATTGACTATTCAAACTGATAAGTGATCCAATGCCTCTGGTTTTGTAAAACAACAGTTTCCATTTTCAATCAACAACAGTATCACGAGCAATGAAATATCGCCTGGGTACGATTGGAACTTGAAACCAACAGTGCAACGACTACACAAACCTCCCACAGAAAGCGAAATCATGTGTGACTGTTATCCTCACACCTAAAATTCTCAGAATAAAGTGGACAAACAAGCTAGACCAAAGAGAGACAATGAAACAACTATTTCTGAGTTTGCTTTTTCTTATGGACTGTCAGTAGTATTATTGTTACTATCAGCAATGTGGAAACAAAGATTAGATGAGTGATATAACAGAGAGACTCAGGAGAGCTCGTGCAAAAAAAATGTCGAGAAAACACAAAGCTTTGCACTGTGGAAGACTGATAAGGTAGTTCCTTACTTCCTTGTGTCCCTTTTTTGACCAACCCTCTCCACAGTTGGTGGTGAGTTCCATTGATTTCAAAACCCCTTTTGGTGAAACAGTGGATCTCAGGACCAATGTCGAGACTGTCTGTAGCTGTTAAGCCAGGAAATGTGGAGGCACTGATGATGTCTAGCTGATCACTGTTGATGGTTGATAGAGGGCCCAGCTTTCTGTGCCTTGGGGCGGGACGGTGTCTTCTTTGGACTAATCGTCACCCTGAAGTCCTCACAGGCCTTCAAAATGTTATCCATGAGACTCTGAGGGCGACCTCCTCAGTGAGATGTCAAAGCCGCCTCATCAGCAAGCAGCATCTCTCCGATGAGAACCTCATGACTGCTGTGAGGAGACAGCCCTTCAGAGAAAGCTCCAAAGGCCTACCTGAACATGACTGTAATATGCCATTTGGAGCGAGCACAAAGTCCTACATTCTGCCATTCTTTGTGTCAAAAGGCATTAATGATTCTCCTTCAGACCAGACCGATGATGCCCTTTATATGTGAAAGGGCTGCACGATGTTCAGGAGCCTTAGGGAGGTCTACATAGACAATGCTCAGTGGCTGGTCCTGCTCCCAGCACTTCTCCTGAAGTTGGTGTATGGAAAGCATCACCATCCCTTGGACTACAAAAACTATCACAACCATCCTGATTCCTCACCCTTGACCCCATCCTTACTTACCCTCCCACTCTTGTTAGGTTTGATTACAGTTCGACATTTACATTTTGTGTATGAATGAATACGAACAGGCGAGCTTAATTTCTGTCAAAGCAATTAACACTCTTCGAGAATGGCAAAAGTTTGAAAGAGGAAACTTTTGTGACCTTTTACAGAGAGCACCTATACAACACTTTTAATGAATTAGCCACTAGGCACACTTACACGTCGTCCAATTGCAGGAAATACGCACGTTTGGCGCAGGCACACATGTAGCGGAGAAAGAGAAAGTAATAAATAGGTTGTGCATCCCAGACATTTCCTGTTGGCAGCTTTGAGGATGATGTCTTTCAACTAAAGGAAATTGGTCTTCCTTTATTAAGTTCACAACTGGTTATCACGGCCTTTTACGATCTCCGCGGTTGTTTCAACAAGCAGTGCAATCAATACATCCTGTTCACATAGTGGGCTGAGTGAAACTTGGCACAAGATGGACTTGGTTTTTAAGCCCTCTGAGGCAATAGACCTGCTTTTGGGATTTTTTTAAATCAACAATTAACACCCAGCTGCCCTTCTTAATATATCCTTTCAGATGCATATTTACTTAGGCATGCTTTGTGTTGTTTTAGCTTACATACCGTGAAGAAACACTGGCAAAGAATTAATGAAAGAAAACCCTGAGTGTGGTCACTAAATTTTTTTCAGAGATGGATGAAAATCTTTGTATCCCTAAAAAGTAAAAAAAAATAAAGAAATGTCCAAAACATACATATCAGAATGAAGTCCCAACAAGGACAACTTATTGAATATTAAAGCTTGCCAGAAGGATGACGGCACCTGTAGATCTAGCCTATTTGGGTGAATGCAAAAGACAGATGGACCCTCCCAGTAATTCACTTGTTTCACATCTGCTGGAAATCTGCACCTCCAAACGGCCCAAAAGAAGTCATGCATGGCACCGACGACACAATCAATCAATATCACACAATACCAATATCACCAATCAATCACTATCACACAATATCAACATCACAATCAATCAATATCACACAATATCATCATCAAAGCCCTAGGCTAGGAATTTCCCCATCCTAAAACACATTTACATATCAAGAGTTACACTAAATTTCATCGCCACTGTAAAGCGCTTCTACCAGCTTGGCAATTACCTTTTGCAAATATGTGAGTGGGCAGGCCTATACTAAAACGGGTCTGGCACCGTAATTGCACTACCTACTGTTCAGTACAGTCCTTATGATCATCAGACTCAAGGATCTTATACAACTACAATACTTAGAACAAAACATCGAACAGGATTGTTGATTAATGACTAACCCCATGAGATACCAAAATTACATCCAGGGGGTAATAAAACGTCCCTCCCCCACCTCCTCCCTGGTTCAGAACCACTACATTGGTCAAGGTTCATAAGAGTTGATTTACATTTATAAGAATGTAAGGTAACTCTTCACTGGCAAAGTTTAAAAATTCAAAAATGGTGACACTTAAAAATTTGAAAAGTATATTCCCAAAGGATGTTTTCTTTCAAAAGCATTTCTCAACTGACAATAAGGAACACATGTCAGACAAATTTAAAGTATCAATGACCTTTGTTTACTATTAAATAGAAACAGGCGCAAGCATACCAACTTATGACAGTACTCCGGCTGAACTTTACATGATGCTTACAACGTACATAACGGGAAATGAAATCGGGAAATGAAATCAGGAAATCAAATGGACTTGTGCCAAAGGTTTTGATGTAATGATAGTTGGCAAAGGTAAGGGTAAGTCATAGAGTGAGACCAGATTTGAATCTATAACTAAATCAGACTTTCATTTCCCAGACTAGCCCTTTTTGTTGGTGCACTGCATCCCATCTCTATGGCCATCCAAAAGGCATCTAGTGTCCAGAACTAGAGATGGCTCTTATGATCACATCATACATATTCTCATGAACATGACCACACAATTAAACATGAAAACAACAACAACCATAAAAAAAACCCAGCAGAGATATCCATTCTATATGGAATGTTACTCTCCTACATCCACCATCCTTGCTCCTCCTCGGATGACCTTTGACTTCAACCAAGGATTCCATGCCTATGCTGGCGCTCAATGAACAACACACAAAATTTCTCTGAAACTTACCTCAGAAGTGACGGTCCTTTGTGTTATACAATGTTTTCACTGCACTTTGACCTCCTGCATGCAATACAGAGCATGTACCTCACCATCAACTTGAAAGTATGGGTAAACTTGCATATTTTCTTTTATAGAACACATCCATCAATCAAAATGGTGATTTATTCTTCCAGCAGCTAGTGTGCAACTTGATAAATTCTTTCAGAAATATGGGCTTATCTGTTGACTGACTGATGGTTGATGGGTAATAACAGCCTGTGGTACAATTCTCTTTCAAATGTAATCACCTGGCTAAGCTTACCATTTAGTATTAACCAAGCAAGCACACTTCCTCCCCAAAAGTACTCAACATTTGTCTCCATGGAAGTATGTATGCATATTTTCCTGTTTACATGTTTGCTCTCTAACAAAAGTTTGACAAGCATCAAATTAGTGAACCCACTGACAGCAAACTTCAAAACTGAGATCAACTAACTGCAGATGCTTTGCGAAGGGAGTTACAGTTGAAATATTTTGACTTAAAATGGCACTTTAATTTCCTGTTGCTCCACCACGAAATATATCCTCTGGACGAATCAGCGAGGTAGAATCCATCTGTAACAGCCCTTAGTTATTTATTTTCCTTTTTATTCTTCCAGTGGTGTTTCTTGCCATAGAGGCCAAAAAATGTTCAAAAGAAAAAAAAAACAGGAAACATGTTCCTGGAGACTGACATCCTTGGCTATCTTCTTTAGAGGGAACCTATTTCTACATGTAAAACAGCACATCGTTTCAAAAGTCAATGTAATACAATATTCACAGGCCTTGCAATGGCAAAGATGCAAAAATAGATATCCCTTGGGTTCAAGTGAAAACTACTCCACTCAGGACAGGTTACAAAAAAGCACTGAGAAAACTAGACTGCATTTCAACCACCATTGGCAAAAAAAAGAAGAAAAAGTTGCATGGTGCACAACTGATTGGGTAACATCTATAGAAAATGGACTGATCCATTGATTGATGACAATATTAGCAGGAGCGACCTCATCACCGAGATGAGCTTTCATCAATCTACATCCTCATCATCCTACCCGTGAACCAACAAACAACACATTCACCAGCGAGAATCGGTTTACGATTTGAAACTTGTTACAACCATTCACCTTGCATCAAACTGGAACAGGAGTACTTCACGCTAATCAACGAAATCTGTCATCGCACTTTTCACCATGCTCTGCTGCTCTGAGACCTTCAATGTTGGCTTCTCTCTTTTTTTTCTTTTTTTATTTCTCTCATTTTCCCTTTTCTTTTTTATTTTGCAATACTTCACGTTTAGAAACATGTTCCTGACGACTGACATCCTTGCATATCTACTTCAGAGGAATCTATTTCTATTTGTGACAGGATGGGAACAAAGTGCAGGAGTGTGTGTGTGTGTGTGGGCGGTGCAATAATGGCTTTTACTTGGCATATGTGGGCATAATTTAGAGTTTAAACCGAGGACAACTCTGTACACATGTTGCCAGTGGCGAAATACAGTTGCAACCTGAGTCATTTCACAATAGTGAAGGAACAGTACCTGCAAAGCTTGTTGCTTATAGACTGTGATCAGTGAGGCATTACATTTCACCATATACCATACTACCCCAATAGGAGTAAATAGAATAGTGAGCCCTGAGAGTGCAATCTAAGGTAAATTCTTTGTGTAGCCAGTGTAAATATTCCCTGTTCTTCATGCTGAGAATGCGATACTTCCATGAACCCTGAAACCGTAACAAGGGTTCAAAGGAGTATGGTAATAGGCGGAAAACTGGAATAGGTAGTAAGACACACCGAATGCAGCCTTGAACTCTCTTTACATGATGTAAGAAGTTATATGAAAATGACATTCACGAAGATACTAAAACAAAAAAGATAAGTACATTGAACTCCGGGTTTTCTGCAAAGAATGAGGATGCACAGCACTCTTCATACAGAATTCATTCACCTATTTTATCTCCTTCCCCTCTCCCCTCCCCCTGTGTATCATCTCACATTAGTAATCTTAATCTTGTGGTCTTGGTGCATATTACATGACAGCATATATATTGTTTTTCCACCTTTTGCCTAGTTTTTCCTCCAGTTTATATGATGTGGTGTCTTTGTCAAGCTATGTTTCCTACTACAGCTTATTACCTCATGGTGGTTAATTTATGATGACTACAGATATAAACTTAAGTAACGAATGAATGACTCTACTATGGTGAACTTCCCACGGGACACACCTTTTGCTGAATCTGCAGTTTCATTTGTGGATGGGGACGTTTGTTTGTATAAGAGTGATCAATTGCAGAGGGGGGTTTGTGGGCAAGTGCTAGATCCTGCAGGAGAGAGAAAACCAAAACCAATTATTACCCAATGTGACACATAAAAGGGGATTTACCTTTGCAGATATGGAAACTCTATGCAAACAAATTGTAGATGAGCTTTGTCTTCTACTTTTTCATGTCCATACAGGTCTGTAAGAGCTATTTCCATACAGGCAGTGCAAGGATGTATTTGCCAGTTATGTATGTCAGAAAATATTGTTGATTTGCAATGTTCAATAATTCGGTAATAAGTGAGACTTTCATGAAAAAGTTGCTTGAAGTTGCTTGAGTGGCTTCTTGCTTCTAATGTTTCATTTCAACACGATCCAAAACTAAGGATGGAAAGAAAAAGCAGTTTCATGGGAATGAAGCGTGGCATTTCAGTATGTTACCACCAGAACAACATGATCAAGGCAGGCCTGGACTGTAGAAAATCTTAAATTTAACCAGTTCTCTTTTTAAGATGACAACAAGCTTGATGGGACATATTGGTCAAGAAGGAGGGGACCATATTCCTTTTGAATGACAAATATACCCTACAGATATCAACTGTTAGAACAATGCATTCCAGAAAACCACTATGTACGGGTGGTTAAGTCGCTGTGATTTATTACACCATTTGCCAGGTTGACAAACAGGCACAAACGTACATTAAGACTGACAACAATACATACAGTCAGAACCTACCCTTGTCATGAGGTCATGTCCTGTGATGACAGCAGTAAACCATTGGGTAGTGGAGCCTATCCGGTAAACTTTAACTCGATAACCAGACAGCCCATAGGGTGCTTTCATCAAAATGTGTTGCTCACTCTGCTCGTGGACCCATCGGTCCAATTCTAATTTAACGTCTGGGTACCGCTTGAAGATCGGTCTGTTGAGCGTTTTCCTAGAATCCTCCTGCAAGAGACAAAAGCAAAATGCAAAAAGTGATGACCACTAATGAATGGAATTTTCATATCTCACCCACAAAAAAAAAAGGAAATTAAATCATACATGAGCAAAGCAAAGACGGTAAAGATCCCATCACTTACTGAATACTCTCACAGACTGAGAGCACAGAAGTTAAGCTTGGACAAGTAAAACTATGAAATCGGTGGAATAACAACACATGCTATCAGATATACTACAGACCCTACAAGATTACCCTCACCTGAGGAAGTAGCCCTACAGAGGTTATTTACATGATGTGATTGTGTTTCAGTTTGGACTACATCTGCCATGTATGCAGATGGTGTGTTACTGCAATATGTGCACCAAGTTACCATTGTTGTTCAATGGATGCCTATGGCAAGAAAAATGCCAAATAATTTGATGAAAATGCATTATAAACGCAATTTATCCACTGATAAACCAGGTTTTTGGGATCACTGGGCATTTGGCATCGATAAACCAAGTTTTTCAAACGATGAGCCAAGATTTTTTTATACCTGGTATATCAATTTGACAAACCAAGTTTATCACCCATGAAGTGGTAAACATGGTCTTATGTAATCCAAAAGCCAGGTCTATCAGCTGACAAACCAAGTTTGTCAGTTGAAAAACCCAATTTATCAATGTCGAATTTGAAAATCCAAGGTTATCAAATTGGTAAACTAGGTTTATCCAATTATTGGGCTTTTGGCTTGCCATAGACTCCTGGCCTTAAAAATAGAAAGATCAGGATCAAAGTGATGTTTAGTGAAGAACCTCTACATGCAAGAACAGGAGGGCTTTTTACAAGCCAGTCATATGGCAGAGGTTTGACCTTGAGAAATAAGGCTTACTAAGAAGTCTGGTATTCTGCGCCTTAACAAAAAGAAAACCTTGTGGTAAACATTCTTCAAACCTTTAAGCTCGCCACCACACGGGTGTTTGGCTACACCCAAAACCATTGAGTTCTCCCACAGAAGAATAAAAATTGGACAGTTCATATTTGAGAAATATTTAATAACAGCAACCACATTTCATTGCTTTTAATCCCTCCTCATCTTGTTGGGGTTCTTCCCACATTCCCACAATGGAGTATGTGTGTGTGTATTACATATTAGAAATGAATTCAGGCCTGAGGAGACAGACACCAGTGAACAGAAAGATGGGTCATGTGAGAAGAAATGTCAATAAACTTATCGAGCCTTGGTTCAAAACTAGAAGGGCACCAGCATAATCAGACGAACCACAACCCTGCACAAACAGAACAAGTGAGGACTTCCTTTTTTTTTAGCTCCACTTTCTTGGCAATGTGCAGTCCACATACTGTGGGTTACAGTGAATGGAAACCAATCTTTACTCTGGCATCTGTGTGAACGAACTAGAGTTTCCCACTGTGAAAAGGCTGAGTGAAAAGCTAAGTGGAATATACACCGTTCAATAGAAACTGACTACAATGGTTCGAGTTTACAAAGAATTGAAATTTGCAAAGATACTACAAAGACACTAATGAAAGCATGCCATTTACAGATAGGTATTCACTCAACAGATAATCAAACAGGAGTGTTCACCCTCCCCCCCCCAAAAAAATTAAATTATAAACTATATTTAACAATTAGGTCATATACAAGACATCAGGAAGGGAGAGAAGTCAAATCAATACCTTGGCTCATGGTAAATTCTGAGTACTACTGTACGAGCTGCCTGAAAAACGGAACAAACATGGTACATGACCTCCCCATGGGAAGTGGCATATTACATTATGACAGACACAACCGGTGTTAGATCTAATACACAGAGTCAACAAGTAGCCTATTAATAACTATGACATGTTCGAAAAAACAACCCAGTATCACTTTCATTTTCGCTTTGTGCCAAGTTCCTCCTGATTGCTACATAGTTGAGATCAGCTTATGGGAACATGCGGGAGAGGGGTGGGGTGGGAGGGAAAGAAATTTTTAACAAGAAAAACAATGACAATCAACATTACTTGATGACTTAAATAGCTGAGACAATAAAATATTGGGGAAAAAAAAACATGTATGCTTCTGAGAGGTTGCCATGACGACCAATTACATTATCAAACATTGGCGATGCTCTCATTAAATTTCCTCTTCTCCTTGTGTTGGATCCTACCGTAACATGCACACTGTTCACATGGGAAGCAATCTGCTTATAATATTCTTCCGATACTTTTCGAAAATCCAGATCTATACATGGCTTTTCCTTCCTGACGTTCAGAACCCAGGTTGGTAACCGATTGGTCACGGCAATCTTGTATGCATGATCCCCCGTCAAAAAAAAAAAGGTGGACTTTGCAAAACCTACTCTTCAAGAAATGTGCAACGCAACCAGTACCCCACTGCCTTCAACTGCTCTGATCAAATGACTGAAAAACTGTGTAAACTGCATGTCTACCATATGGGAGCTTATCTCCTCACCTTGTTTCACCACAACTCACTGTTGTGGGTATGCACGAGTGACTATACTTAAATTGCTTACAATAATGCATAGTTAGACAAGCTCAGACACATGCTCACAAATGTTTTGCACTGCGCCCTCTATGCCCTAACTCTGCCTCCATAGACATTCGCTCTGCTGCTTCACATGTGGTTAATTTCGAAGTTCCCACTTCCGCTTGGAGCAAAGGGGTAAGTATATGTCTACGATGTGAATATTGATACTTCAAATGTCACACAATACCATACAATAACATGTACAAAGGAAAATGGTAGCAGTGACGTTTTTTGCATTAATAGCTCTTCAAACACACAAAGTCTTTTTCTTAAAAACACCTTATCTTTCTTCGGGTTTCTTGTTGCAAAAATTTTCCACATAAATTTTACCTGAAGCATTGCCATTTTAAGCCAAGAACACTTCCTGTATAGATATCAAAATTATTATTTTTTTTTTATTCCACCTTTTCTAAGAAATGGGAGTGGATATCATGTACAATAGTAATGACACATTCTTGCGGGAATCTTCACTTACACAGTAAAACATGGAGCAGGATCTTTAACCCAAATGCATCCTCCTATATCAGTTGGTGGGCAGGAATTTGCTAAATATGGGAACAAACATCATCAATAGCAGGAACATATTGTCCATTTCTCTTATAACATTTTCTCTCTCTCCCCATTTTCCTCCTCTGCCAAAGAAGTCTGTCAAATGGCCTGTGCTCCTTTAAGTGTACTACCAATTGCATTATCTTCTAATTGCCTGGAGGGTAAAAGTAACCTTTTTTTTTCTTTCTTCGCTTAAGATCAAATGCTGAAATGGAAATCAGGTCAACTGCGAAATTGTACTTCTGGGAGCATTCTATCACTGATGGATTATTTTTCTTCTCTTAAAAATGTTCTTACAGCAACTACCACGGTCAATGGAACACACATGGTGATGTAGAGAGAGCATGGTGTATGGTACCAGCTTTCTTTGACTGGTACAGACATCCCTCACCAAAGAAACGGAACTTGTTGAGCATTCTCTCAGAACTGGCTACTTAATGCTGACTGCCATTCATCAGTGAATACGAAAGCAGCATTCCACATTTTGCTCTTTTAAACAAAGAAATCCATGAAGATTTTTCTGAATTAAAAGCATGAGCAAGTTGGTCTTGGAAGAAAGATTACCACTTCCCATCTTGCTCACTGAACACACACATACGAGAAAAAAAAAACAAGAAAATAATTAGCTAGCACTCTACACAATATAACTTCAAAAGCATCGAGGAACGTTATAAACGTTATTTAGTAAATATTAACCTTCCTTGATTATTTACTCAGCCACATAAGTAACATGACCTCTTGATGAGGACCCAAAATTGGGAATAAACAATCCTTGATAGTAAAATATTACCTCATCACAAATCCACGATAAAATAAAAAATTTCAAACAAAAGCTGGCTGTTCATCGTCTGAAAAAAGGTGAGATATGAGTACGATATGAGTACAATAAGCGACGTTTCTGCCAAGTCATGTCAGTGTTCATACAATGGATCAGTTCTGTGAAAATTAAGCTTGGTAATCGTGACCGGTTTAACATGCATTTACAGTCTGAAGTGACCTGTGATAGGTTGATTTAAAATGTAAAGAAAATGGAGATGAAAAAAATGACAAGATTCATTAAAGAAGAGTAACTTCAAGGGCAAAATCCATAATTACCACTTAAAGTAGGCGGGTTCTGTGAAAGCTGACCCTGACAACATTAGCAAGTGAAAATAGAATGAAAAGCTTGGTGCCAACTGGTAAGTTACAGGGCTATACAAGTGCAGACAGTAACTCATGAGCATTTACAGGCCTACTTGAGCCTGTTTTCTTGAAAAATGAACAAATATGCTGGTAGCTACTGTGGGATGAGCTACTTTAGTGAGCTGGTTCACAGTGCTGACATTTCTACTAACATAGTGTCACCACCCGACATCACACACCATCAAAACTGTTGCCTCCTTCACCACACATCTTATCTTGACAGCGTTAAGAGAACGTGGAAATTGGAAATTCTCAGTTTATAGGCTGCCACACTATAGCAACTTAACAGCTCATCCAGTGGCCTGACCCTATGACCACAGGAGGCGGTACAGGTATGGTGATGGTGATGGTGGCAGTGTCGCTCTGGTAGCCTTAGTTACAGGCAGTGGGACCACATGTGGGTTTTAGAACTGCCATTATTGCGATGAAAACTATTTGTAACTTCACTATGACAATGTGGAATCTCAACTTAAAACATGGTGGTTCATTAAATTGGACAAGTTGGGCAAGTACACTTACTCCATAGATCTATGCTGCCCTCAGTACTTTGTAAATAAAAGTTTGAAAATGCAGCGATTAAAATTTTCAGTGAAATTTGTTGTCCATCATCTTAAATAGATTCTTTGCCTTTTTCCCGCCTCTTGTGTCCCCTTGTCCGACCTCACTCACCCCTCCCATCATTCTTCTCTACCATCTTACTCTTCTCCCACCGCCTCCTCACCCAGGCAATCCCCGCCTCACTTTCACTTCTTTTCCCTTTTTTACGACTAGTTCTCCCCACCTATCTCCTCTCCCCATCTTTTGAGGCAAACTCAGTGTGGTTGTAATTAATCTGCAGACCCACAGCCTACAGCATTGGTTGTCTGAGGAAAGTCAAGTTATCTAACATAGCAGCATGAGGGACAGACTGATCACATTCATGATATATCTTACAGTGCCTAGACCTTTAAAAGTTGGCAATCTATGAAAATCAACAGAATCCTAGGTACCTACGAAAACTTTCTCTCTTTGCACTGTATGACCATGAGTAAAACAGTCTACAGAAGCCAATCAGGGTGTACCGCAAATGTGATACACAATTATTATTGAAATTAAAATGAGATTATAGGATACTACCACACAGAAAGTCCAAATGTATAAAAATCACAAAATATTTCATGAAGAAACCAAACAGGTTGATCACGTAGTATGCCAAACCCATACAAATTATGCTACCACCATCTTTCCCAGCAATGGCGACACAACTACTGTCTAAACAAGTTGACAAAGCAATCCACATTACTTAAAATGTGGAAATATAATATTCCAATCAAAAACAAATTAAGAAACAGAGAGGGGAGTGGTGAGACAAAAGAAAGAACACATCTTGCTATCAAAGTGGAACCATAAACATTTGAAAATAAACTGATAACAGTGTAGGAGTGACAATACTCCACACACTCAATGATACATACATATATGCAAGCAATGTGAAAAAGTACTTTTAAAGCACACTAACGTTGTTAAAGGAAACAAAATTATACTTCATATTGAACAATTCATCATACTGCTAGTTTACAATTAGCAGAGGTAACTGTTGTTTAAAACAAACCAGTTTACGTGACACAAAAGTCACAAACAAGTCAAACAACGGATATAGTTGGTGACAACACACGGTAAAAGGTGTACCCCCTGTGCTACCCGTAAGAGCAATGCTGGTCTACAATGGCAGATGATCACTTCTACAGAAAAAAAAAAAAGCACTACTTCAGAACAGGCGACCAAACTAACCATCCAGTGAGAATTGACTCTAATATTAATCTTACCAATTAAAACAGCACAAACAATACACTGAATATGACACAGTGTAAGTATATCGTTCCAATGACTGTAGAAATCCTGGACAGTTCTGGCATGTCAAACAGAATTCCGAGGGCTGAAAAACATGCATTCGTTTAAATGCAGCGGTGTTGTCCTTTCGCACGCTGATAATGTAACATCCTTCACACAGCAAGTGTGCAGCAGGCAGTCTATTGCAGTGGTGTGCACATTACTCACTCACTCACTCACTCACTGACTGACTGGCTGGCTGGTTTTCTCCGCTGACTAATGTCTGTTTATACAGAGGAAAGAGGCTTCCTTTCTAGCCTGTGCTGAATTCCAATGAAAATGGCCTTGAAGCCTGCCACCCTGTCACAGAATAACCTCAGCGAAGGAAAAGGTCAAACCAATAAAGAAGAGTAAAGTATTGTGGGATCTGTTACTTTGTGTGGAGAGAAGCCAGCAAAGCAAGTCAGTGTGTGGTGTGATTGCATTGTGAGGGTACAGGAGTGTGTTGTTGACAAGATGAATTTGATAGCATTGGGATTATCACACTGTTAAAGGGGGAACAGGATATTTTATCTGTGACCTACCTCTTTTGACTATCTAGAAACAGTTGGCAAAACTCAAACAATATTTTTTTGAGGAAAAGCTATTTTGGACAGGACAAATGTGGTATACACTTCTACTTTTTATCAACAGAGGTGAGGTTACTCTTTAGTTTGAGGTTTTATGGGTAGTCTGATAGGTATAAATATAAGTATTGCTGCAGATGCCCTTGTAATGAATCACTGTATTGACTCTTTCCAAGAATGGGAACAAAAAGTTTGCAATTACTGGCACAAAGGATGTTTTTTTTTTTTTTTTTCCTAGGTTGAACATCAATTCTAGTATTGCATCAGCAGTGCTTAAAGTAAGTAATCAGACAATCCTAGGGTTGGACAGCATACTGAACAGGCCCAAAAATAACATGAAAACCAAATAAAAGAGATAAAGTGCCACTGGTGTGTGAAAATGGGTGCCAGAAAAAGAGGAAAAGACATTTATCCATGTACAATTTGGGTAGAGTGGATCCAGGATGCTCTGCTGGAGGCTGGCTGTTTCAAAGAAAATATTCAGGTGGAAAACCATGTATGTAACAGTTTGGTATCCCCATCCCCTCCCCCCACCCCTTAGAGGTAAGGAAGAGGATCTACTTCTGGGGAACTTTCCCCATTTGAGTATTATGGGTTGAATAGAGAAGCAAGGAAGCTTAAAGGCCCTTTCACACTAGGCACGATACAACGCTTCATCATACAGATTGAAATGTTTGTTTCCACACTACAATCACAGGTGCGATTATTACAGCTAACACGTACTGGCGTGTACCTGTTTATCCCATGATTTTTACAAAGGACAATGATTGGTCATAAGGAAAAATGTAGCAGCCATAAGGATTGAAGGATGAAATTTCAACTAAATTTTTTCATGTCGTATCACACTTGGTGTGAAAAGGTCTAAGCAATAACATTATTTCACCTTTTCATCACGTCACATCACATCTAGTGTAAAAGGGCCCCCTTTAGTGTATATTGTGTGGAAATATAGGAAATTGCTGTAATTTTGACAATGTTATGGCTGTTAAGGTACACAGAAGAAATTGTTTGGGACCTTGTCACTCACCTTGGACAATGTCCAAAGTTTGATGACCTCTAGCTAAAACCCTACCCCACCTGGGATATGGAAAATTAAAAGTGCCATGAATGGTCAATGTGCCAGCTGTCAAGAGGGTGTGGTAGCCAAATAGCTCAAAAATGGCAAAAAATTCTGCCGGGCCTTGGAGACCACATCGCCGTCTACACGATTTAGCGTGTTTGAATAGAGCTATTAATTGGGGTAGTGCTACCTTACAAACTGGTGACGATAGTAGGGCGATTACGACAACTTACCTGGGTGGCCGCCACGTGATCACCTTGGCTGGATGGCAAACTGGTATAGAGTTCACGCTAAGATTGTTTTAATTTCCTGAGCAATCTTATAAGCAATACCAATGGCAGATGAAAACAATCTCAATGAGGATTACAGAAGCTGTGTCCTTACTGGGGAAAATTGATCCATTAAAAAGCGACAACAAGAAAGACGGTATGTGGTTCTGAGAGACAAGTAAGCAAACACATATGTTACTAACACCATTGCAAAAGAGAGGGATAATCATCCTACCCCTTCCACCCTCCCATGGCACCTTCTCCCGCTTCCTGTTTCAATTTTGCAAACTTCCATACATCTAGCAAAATAATAGGAGTGCATTTATTGTGATGAGACAGGTAACTGGGCAGTGTAGTAAATACTGGCATCATAAGCGGTTTTCGTTGCTCTGTCTTCCACCTTTTGCACACACACACACATTTTAAAATTCTATCACCCCTACCGGTTTACCTCCAGGAGTAACAGCAAACTTAATTCAGCAAATTTCAGTAACACATGTACAAACAGGATGAAAGAGCAAAGCTATGACTAATGAGCCCCTCACATTGACATTTGCTACAGGAAACAGACTGCCATATAGACTTCAAAAGGGCACTAGAAACAATTTTTTCTCACTAAAAAGGAGGTCTGTTATTAAATTCAATTTCATCAAACATTTATCGATTCAATTCAGTGCTTTCCAAACTATCAAAATCTCTTGCATTTTCCATTGTCGGGAGTGTGATTCTTTGAAACCCGTCCTCCCTTTTGACTACGGACAAAAATGCGGACAAAACAGAGCCAACTGTATACAGTGATCACTTGCCGGATAATGCTTCATAAGTGAATGTGAAAGGGAGAATCATTGTTTGACTTAAGTGTTGTGTTAGTTTGAATGGTGCTCTGCAGTAGGGTCAAAAGTCTCAAATTTTGCAACCAAATTCCCAGGCCACATTCTCACTGAAAGTTTCCATGTAACGGGTTCTAATTTAACTGAAGTTGAAAGTTTTATAAGAAACCATGTACAGCAATAAAGGAAACTTAAGAAACTGTTGAAGTTTTTCCTTTTCCAACCATATCATTGCTTCAATATGATCGTATGTAACAAGAACAAACTTGTCATGCACATATCTATCTATAGGAGTACTATGTTAGTACTGGTAGTCATAACTGAGCACTCATCATGCAATTGCGAGAACGATTTGGGAGTCCTCATGATCAGGCTCAGGGATTACGCTATGACTTCTCGACTTCAAAAGATTTAAGTTCCACGTATCCCACAAGTGACTGAGGTGTCCGCTTCAGTTTTCTGGATATTTTCCTTTAAGAGCCTGGTACATATTGCACACAAAATGCACTCAAAATCTTTGGCATGTTATTGATATAAATATGCCATAGATATAGAGAACATTCTGTGTGCAAGATGTACAAGGCTTTTAGAGAGGATCCTCTGGAAAATTGAAGCGGACACCACCCTCACTTATCGGGCACATGGACCTTTAACTTCTCAGTGGACCACTTTTCTCTGCCAATGTATCACAAGTCATGGTTATCTCTTCGTTGTGGTCATTATTCTACAAAGCGCTGTTTATCAATCTTGTGGGGGGATAGGTTCTTCAGGGTATTTCCCTGTAGTTGGGCCTATGTTATCCTTCCTGTCAAAGCTTAACTATTAACCACAATTCATGTGCAAACTCTACCCATTGAACATTTTGTCAATGGACAAGTAACAGTAATATAATGTCATCACCGTAGACAAATACTCCCAGTAAACTCAAGAACAGCTGCGCAAGTAATCAACTCCATCAACAGACGGTCGACTACCAGTACGACCCTACGTAGCACTATACCGCCTCACTAGGTCTGATTCCATCCATTGTGTTTCACACAATGCTAAAAAAGGTATTTCCTGTCGGCTTCATTTTGTTTTTCTATACACTCCAAATCTGTGGTATTTAGTAATTACCTATTGCAATGATCCCCAGGCGACAGCATCTGCCTCTAATTGCCCCCTTTGCCTTATAACTTCATTTGGAGAGTTGCCTTACCTTGTCTCTGAATTTTTAACAAATCACACACCATCACAGAAAGTTTTTTTCCACTACAATGCTTCACAACGGTATACAAACCGAAATAAAATTTTTATTTCGGGTGATTTTTACAGTGAGTCAACATTTGTTTGGTTCCATGCACCATTGTCATGCAGTTAACACTTGTCTTTGGGAGCCTATGGATACCCTTGAGAGTAGCACCTAGTGCATAAAACTACTGATCATATGTCAGTGTAAAATGCACTGAGAATAAGTTCCGTCCTGAGATGAAGCCAACCAGAGGGACATTTGTCAAAAGCTTGCTTTTAATCTTGTTTTCTCCTCAATATTGTCTCACGAGATATACCATAAAAAAAAATTAACCATCAAACTCCACAGAATGGAGACCTCTGTTACAGTATTTAACCAATCTGATCTGTCTCAGTAGTCCTATGTTCAATAAAAAAGTTTGTGCTAAGGTGAGGGATTGCGTGAATCCCCCATGTCTCCTGAATCCCGCACAGCCACAATTATACGTACAAGCAATAATTTGCAATGTATTCTTTATCAAAATGCACTCCCTTTTGATTTTGAAAACACCTCTAAAATTTTGTTTTCAGAGGGATTTCCCTCCAAGGATCAATCCCTTAGCACGAACACTGGTTCATAATCAAACCATTACCGAGAATCGTCTGTCTTCAATGTTGTAGCTGTTGTGAGCTGGCCCCACCCGTGACTGGTAATTCCCACCTGGCATTCGCGATCAGTTTACGCCTTACTGCCTTGCTGGCAGCAACTTCCCAATTTGTAGTTAATATGATGGGAGAAGTGGTCTTTCAGATTAACATTTGGAGATTTTGTCAGTACTTTCCCATAACAGTGCTTACAAGATAGTGAGTGCCGAGTGAGAAGTGGGGGTGGGAATCCCTTGACCAGCACCGGGGTGTTGTCCTTGGTTCCTTGCTTATAGCCTAGCTCTAACATTTGTCTAGCTACAACCTTGCCTGTCTATTTTCTTTTTTGCATCCTTCTCTCCTTCTTTACCCTTCCTCTTATCCTCCTTCCCTCCCACCCTTTCTTCTCTCTTGCTTCTCTTGCTCCTGGCCCCTCTACTCTTCTTCCCATCCCTTTCTTGGCTCCTCCATTCCTTTCCTGACTTTAGATTTTCTTCTTCACATTAAATCGCTCGCCATCATGAGTGTTGATACTTTCTATCTCCTATAGAGATGAAGACTGATGCCTTCTACCTGTTCAAATTCCCATCTCTTTAGTACCTACTGCTTTTCTTCTCCCCCCGCCCCCCTCTTCCTCTGCTTCTAGCATCCTCTTGGAAAATGGTCTGCCCTCATAGATCCTCCCTGAAGGCTGCCTCTAAAGGACATCCATTTTGATGAGTGATGATGTATTTCCAAGTTCAAAGACGATGGGACACACTGGGCAGAGAGACTTTTCATTGCCAACAGCCATGATTAACCATCTTGCATTGCCGGAATGCCTGTTATTCTTGCTGCAGTAAAACTGGGCTATGTAAATGTCAACTGAATGTGATTCCCCCAAGTGAGGGGACCATTTCCAAATTACATTACAGGGACTACCTTTTTATCTCGTATTTCATGGTTGTTATAAAGTCTCAGACATTGTGGCTGTCATTGTGCTTTGATCTCAGGTATAAGGTTGTCCTGGATAAAGAGGAAATTGGTTGATTACCAAGGAGACTGAGCGACACAAAACAAATATCTCTTGACTGCAAGGGAAACAGTCACTAGATAGTCTGTTAAGATTGACTATGTAAACATATTTAAGTTGACACATAGCACACATAAGGTGTAGGCCTATATGTCTACTTTATGGTACACATGGTAAGAAGTAGTAACTACCAAAAGACCATGATCAGGTTTCCAAGCGCTTATTGATGTTTTTCATCCATGCAAACAAAAGAAATTTCCATAATGTGGCAAAGGTAAGAGAAAAATTGATAATTCCAAGGAAATTATCTTCAAATCAGAAGGGCTTTTTTTTTGTGGAAATTTGAGAAAAGCTAGAAGATGCAAAATAATGAACACAATATTAACTATCACCGTCAACCAGTCTCTTCAGTGGAACTACGTTCTTAGGGAATGCTGGCATTAAAGATGGGATACACAAAGCTCTAACATTGCAGTTGTGAATGGATTAAGGCACATTAATCTGATGTTTACTTAAAAATCTGCCAAATATGTCTTGTCACACACTTCATTTTTGGTACACTTCTCTCTCTGTGTTGTCATAGTTCTCCAAGGTAGTTCAACATGTTTTCAGTTGACAGTTTAACAGAAAGTACAAACAGAGTGAGTCAAGTTTATTGTCCCTTTCTTTTCCACTAAAAATTGAGTCACTGACTAAAACAGTGAAAGACAAAAACATTGACAACATTTATTTTTATCTTTGACTTCAAACTGTCTGTGTGGTTATTTGTAAAGGGATGTTTTCATAATCCATTTGACAGTCAGGATACAGGGGGGAAAAAACAAAAACAAAGTCGTCATAACCAGCTGACATTGTTGCAACACTGTTTTTATCCATACACATGTAATTGTAAGGTACATGTTTATAGAGTTGCATAAGCCCTATAGTAATCATCCCAATTCTCAGTTCCAGCTCATCTGATTGCTTCAATTTAAAGGGGTATCAAAGCTGAGCACAGTTATTATCACTTAGAAAAGGTTATTTTTACACTTATCACCAAATGGTTCGTGGCATTTATTGTTTTCTACTTACGGTTAACACAAATTGAATGAAAGTATGGATACTTTTTAGCTAAGTTAAAAAGACATGAATATTTATTGGAGGAGGAGGTGGTAGGGGGCAGAGGTCGCAAACACATCTTACAAGACAATGACAAATGATGCCACTTGCTCACATATGACAAACAGAAACAGTGGTATGATGAGGGGGTGTCCTAAATATAAAGAATGTTTTGATGGATTGGGTTTGAAGAAAGGGCACAGTGCCATATTTATGACATACACAAAAGTGTACTAGACACACGGTATATTAGGTCTGTAAACACCAGACACATCAAACCATTCCAACATAATTATAATATAAATTAAAGATGACTAGTCAGTCATTATGGTTGTTGTAAAGAAGGATCCTCCCCCCCCTTTCACTGGTCAAAGTCAACAACAACTGTGCTATAAAGTGGATGATGGTTCCGTGACTGTCACAAACCAGCATGCTCTTTCTTCACCCGAGAGATTCACAAGTCCTTTAAAGACGGAAGGCTCTCCTCTGCTCTTTATAAACAATTTAATTGGATGGCATAAGAATTCACCTTCTCATGAGCCTCATTCTGCCAATAAACATGAACACAATGCATCATCCTGAAACTGGAAACCACAGTGGCTGACACAAATTATGCTTCATTGCCATGACAACCAGCCCAAAGTCACAGCCAGACAAATTACAAAGAATTAGGAGACGGGCAGAAGATGGAGAGGATAAGCGAGAAGAAGATGGGTGTCTTTTTTTTCTTCCTGTTCTTTTTTTCTTTCCTCTCATCCGATCTTGATGAGGGTTTGAGGGAAAGAGGCAGGAGAGCGGCTGCTGCTGCTGAGACAAAAATCTTAAGAAGCAGAATTGATGAAGAGATCTTTTGATGGAGGACAGTTGCTTTCAAATAGTGATTAGGGGGGCATTAAAAGGTAAGGCAGGCAGCCAGTTTGATGATGGAAGTTCCAAACAGAGTAACACTATACAAAAAAACATGCTTTTGTCCTGTAACAACTGCATAACGAATATCATTCCCACGGCCAAGGAAGATTAGCGTAGATGCAAAAGCAGCTTGGAACTTCGCTGTCAGACCATAAAGGCTGGCAATTACGGAAGGGCGGTGACCAGATACACGCGCACACACACAAACTTGCCAGATGCTAGACCATGTTCAATACGGTAATGCATAGGTTATATGAGGTGAGGCAGTACGCGCTGTGAATTTGTCCTGTAACAACTGCATAATGTTATCATTCCCACGGCCTTCTTCAGTCTGCCAGAGAAAGGAGCAAAGTAGGCTTACATTTGTAAAATCATCCCTAGCAGTTTTATTTAAAGGGAAACAGGGCATTTAGAATACACCAACATGACATTCTAAAGAAATAGCATCAGTCATTATTAAACCATTCAGTTTCATCAATAAACGTCTGCCAACACTTTACCTCCTAAAAACGTTATGCATGTGAGGAGTAACGGAAGATGCATCTTTTGAATTTTGAAAAGTTCGGGTGAACAAATTAGTGTTGAGCAACAAATAACTGAGTTTCCATCTGTGAGAAACTTATTTCTTGGAAAAAAAGACTACTGTCCTTCCTCATTTTGAATAATCTATCACTCTGCATCCAGAAACATTGGTTTTAAAAATATGGATGTTTTCTGTAAAACAAATGCCATATTTCCCTTTAAAGATCCATATAGGTCTATAAGAAACTCAGCTTCATACATTTTACAACATTGCATTTCTCTAGGGTTCCAACTGCCAGTGAGTAACATTTCATGAACTCCCAGGGTAATTGTGGGAAAGGGGGGTCTTCATTTAGCAAGGTGTTGGCAGATGTTATCTTCAAAAACAGTGTTTGCAAAAGGCCCTGGACACTCATGTCTGATGGCATCCATGGTCTACAGAATTTGCAGTTGATGTTTTGAATTTATAAACTTTGATTGTTCTATGTTTAGTTTCACAGATCAGGTAAGTTGACTCAAGATGTGAAATAAATAAAACCATGGAGTTGTAACAGCTCTATGGTAAAACAAACCCGTGGTCGAAATACAGACAGTGGGCAGAAAACTTTGTGGCAACACTTGATTACTTTAGTTTCCCATTAAACTGGACAAGTGTCTGTGTTTAGTTTCATGAGGATATTTCTGGAAACACAGAAAATCTGTGACCTCACAGGCTTTCTGCATGCAGGATACAAGGACGATGAGGAGAAACAAAGTAAGATATATCATATAAGGGACTGATGCAGACTACACTGTAAGTAGCCTATGAGGGCTAGGTTTAAACTTAGGCCTACACAAATTTTCAGAAAACTCCATAAGATCTTTCCTATTTGTTTCCATGGGACACTTTTGCATATTTTAGCTTAAAAAACTATGATATATAGTTTGGCTTACATGATACTTTGACATTTCAAGGAGAATTTGTCTTAGGGTATTAATATCAATGACACTTTTTTTCTGATCGAACTTCCGTTGCAGTGACATGCTTTGATCCTCATCATGCTACATACACTGCTTTTTTCAAAGCAAATAATTCTATAGCACAGTGCGATTTCAGCAACGTAGACTCTTTGGTCTACAGCGACACCGATTTCACAGAATGTAAACTTTCGGTCAGAGAAAGTCATGGAATTTCAAAAGTCCAACATGGAATTCCCTTCTTTTTTTCTTTTTTTTTCACGATACCGGGGTCTGCTGTTTCTTTTACCGATTAGATTCAAACACCGCCGTGATGGGACGGCTTATATTTCTACTTATTGTGTATCTATCGCCATAATGTGTGCCATTCAGATATCAGAATGAAAACAAATTGCTGTTACTCGTGAAAACATGTATGCAGTTGAGTGATATTTCCTTTTTTACAGACGGGTACTCGTTTTGTTCATTTGACCTGTATGTTCGAACGGGTACCTGGATACCCAACTCAGCTCTACAGCACAGGATACTGCATGACTTCCTATAGGCCTACATTAATTTGTTTTGACCTGTCTTTTCTTTCAATTTCTACTTTCAGAGATCGATCAGACACTTGCTCAAAGCTGAGAATGATATAGAAGAATGAAGAGCAACTTATATGTGCAGGAAAAACTTAACAGGTACAAATGATTGATTTGCCCACTGCTCTATTTAATTTGGATGTTCAGCAGCACTGAGAAAGAAGGAGGGGGATGCAGCCACAAGAGAAAAGTCAAAAGTAAAATTGTTTTGCAAAACATGCAAAACAGCTTTGAATGACTTGCCATATTCGGAGCCAAAAGAGAAGTTTACCATGCACCCGACATTAAAAAATACTTCCCTACTCATCTCTTTCTCCTCTCTTTTTATACTCTTTCAAGTCTCCTCACACTCTCTCCAATTTCCTCATACTTTTTCCAGTCTCCTCATACTTTTTCCAGTCTCTTCATACTCTTTCACGTCTTCTTCCCATACTTTTTTTCCATGTTCTCCTCAACTCTCTTTCTCTCATCTAACCCACCTCCCCCAATGACATACTTTCCCACTTCTCCCTACCTGATCTAATGCCCTTGGCTGGAGTATGACTTTTAACCAAGATCACTAACTATTCATTCATAGTTCTACTGCTGCCAAGAAAAATGTCATCAAAAGGGGATCTCTTACACCTTCCCACGATAAACGAGAAGGCATTATAGATCTGCATGACATGCATTATCTTTTTCCTTCACAAGAAATTTCTAGGAAAAGTTTACTACACTTCTGGGGTATTCCTAAGCCATGACATAAAGAAATCTCTGACAGGAGTGGAGTGTCAATGATGACAAACAAGACCAGGTGGTAAGTCAGTCAGCCAGCTAGTTTGGCAGGGAGCCAAACTGCTATTTCTGTTTTGACAATGAATAATAATAACAGGAGGCATTTAAAATTTTTTCCCCTTACATGTTGACATTCGAATCTGTCTTTGAACTTTGTGAACCCTTTGGCTTTGACAAATATGCACCAGCCCACATTGCTATTCAAACCAGTTTCAAGAGTAATGGCAGTCTGTGTATACAAGAACATGTCAGGATTGATAACTTAAAATAAACCAAACTAAACAACCTCATTATCTTATCCTCACAGCTCCATTTGGAATGCAAAGTTCACACCTTACATGTTCTAAAGATAATGGCAGAGGCAAAGGGTGGGAAGCCCTTTCACTTCAATAAGTTCAATGTTACCTGTCGTGTCTGGCGATCTGGTCTGTTTCAATTTTAAGGATAAACTGTTCAGTTTGTGGGAATGTGCTGTCTTTCAACTACAGTGTGCATACAATTTGATGCAGGAATTAAGTTTTGGGTACCAGCTGAGAAACATGGTAAATTTGGAGACCTATGTGGCCTTACTGCCAAGTGATGATTTTCTACCATTTCCCAGATCTTAAAAAAAAAACATTAATGATAATCAGCAATTAATTATGGGAGAAATTGTGTATGCACATCCGCAGGGGCAGCTTCTTAATGTCATTCATGTTGTATAAACTACTACAGAAATGTCACAAGAAGATTGTGCACCAATGACATCAACTGGTCGTTAGTGAGTTCCTTTTCAAAGGAATACTTCAGCAACATGTAAAGGGGATCATTATGAAGATATTTTTATTCACTGCAGGCACTTTCAAATCCCACTCTGACATCTTGTTCATAACTCAAGATAATGCTGTCTGAAGCCTGCGACAGTCAAAGATTTCTAGTTGCTGTGTGCTTATGGTTAATGATGTCTAGAACTCACGAAATCACCTCAAAAAGTAAAGCCTTAATTGTTCTCTCTAATTAACACAATGACAGAATGTTAACTATCCTATTGCACTTAAAGGGTAAATTGTGCGGAAGCAGGTAAAGAGATGAATATTCATACATTCCCATGGTACAGTACTTCACCAATGGAAAGGTTCCTTGTTTGCTAAACCAGCAAGTTCCATAACTTCACATCAGCTGTTGATCACACATAACAATTTCATCCCAATAACATACCAATTGTTGTTGTTTTTTGGGGGGAGGGAATTTTTGGGGAATGGATAAAAGAGGTATAATTTATCTCATTCAAGATAGGACCTAAGAAAAATCTGGCAACATTTTAGTTGCATGCCGAATACAAAGCCTTTAGATTAGTTGCATACAAACTTTGTTCTATCATCTGGATGATTGGATTGATAACACTATAGTATTTCTCAGGTACTGACAAGGTGGGTGGGGGGGAGATCATAACTACTGCTATCATGCTCATTGGATGAGTCCTTTACCACACTAGGGCAATACCAACAAATTCCAACCAAATCTACTACCCTACCCTGGGTAAGTCAATATCCCAGAAAGGCCTCAACGTACTCTTGAAGAACAGTTTGTTTCTGTTTGCAGATATACTACTGGATATTCAGGTAGGCCTATGTAAAAAACATCTAGGCTTTAAGAATGATGAAAATTTCCTAGAATTTGTCATTCATATGCAGCTTATTAGTTTCCATACTGGCAGCCCCTAAGGCACTACAAGAAAGTGTTTTGGCTTCTCTTTTCTTCCCTTTGTGACCAGTGTGGGTCGTCATGAGATTCTGCAATATTTGACTGAATTTCAGATTTTTTATGCAATGGCACAACTACACACACTGATACCTCTCACCAGATAGCGGACTAGGACCTATCGAGGAGTATCGAGTATCGAGGAGTGATGTACGTTACAGCTTTTCCTGTTTTAGTTACTTTGTCTAGCCTCACTGCTTGAGACAAGCTCTCTACGGGAGCTACTGCCTTCATGACGGATAGCAGAGATTAATTTTGTTTTAATATAAAATTTTTGTGATCAACACTTTTTCACTCAAATGTTTAGGACGCAATATCCCCACATCATGGGAGAGTTGGTTGAAACCATGGCACACCTGAACAAATATACATGTGTCAAACATTGGTTTGTGTATAGTGGTTACATTGAACAGGCTGTTGAGTCAAACCCTCTAATTTCATACTTAACTGACATATTAATCAAACTATTTAAAGGCAGTCACTCATTAAACCAAACTAAATTTTGGCTGGTGGTACGCAGAACTCTCAATTGGTTCGGCCTCTTGATTGACAGCAAATTTGAAAGATGCAGAGTAGTTTGTGTAACACAGCATACACATGTGGAGGAGTTTAAGACAGGCTGTGGGAGGGGCTAGCAATAAGGAGTTGGGAGGGCTGGAACTGTTTGGGATGATGAATCCCTGTTTTTAAGTTAAGCAATGCCCTAAGGCCTGTTTTCTTGTTTTCATTTGTGTTACTTGTTAGTAGTATGCAATTCGAATCTGTTCTAAAATTACATTCCTTCTTTGTTTCCATACCTGTGCATTTATGTACTTTGTCGAAAACGACAAATAGGTATTTTATGTTGATGCACTAGTAAAACCAACATATATCTATGCTGCAAATGTAGTTACCAAGTCATGTTACTTTAAAACAGTATGAGCACAGCTGTCACAACAAAGCTCTGCCGACTTGTTACAGTTTGTGGGTAATGTCCTCTGAATTGCAATCAACTTCCTTCTCTCCCTTTGAACACGCTTGTTTATCATTTTGACTACAGGATATTAGCTCACGGAATTCACAACTAAATCATCAACTGACAGTGAATCTAAGAGAGAGTCAATAGGTTTCACATTACCTTGAACTTTTCATAGACAACCACAAAGTCAAAGGAATGGATTCCCTGCCAATATTTGTAAAAAAGCAAAGGACAACCAACATATCAATTTTAGAAGTAAAATCACCATGTCCCTTCCTGAGATACCATGTCTCCAAGGTTTGCAAACTATGACTTTAGCTGACTTCATACAACCTCTTACTATCATAAAAAAAAAATTGACAGAGGTCATCTACTCATCAAGAGCTGCGACAGTGACTGCCCTATTTTGTGACAGCCCTATGTTCCAACACACTTACATCACGACAGCAGCAGCTTTACAAGACCCTCTTGGTCCCATGTACATGCAGCATTGTTTGGCCCCAAAGCCAATGGTGTCACAAGCTTAATTGTGTGAGCTCTCTCTAGCCATTAGTGCACACATTTACAAATTAGGCAAATAACGTATGCTACTATATGCGGTAACATTTCATGCTCTTCAGTGATGCTGTTAGTCTTATAATCTCGAGCGAAAGGCAAATGAGGGCGAGCTAGGCCTTAGAGGGTGCGGTGTCAGAATTGACTTCGAGGTTAGTAGAGCATAGGTCAAACTGATGCAGTAGTGTGGCAAGGGGCAAGTATATGTCTATGATGTGAATCCATGTGTTCAAACATATAGTGAGCCCTGCATAATATGATCAATAAACCCATGCTGAGCATCATGGTCATCATGGCCAAATGGTGTCTGATGTAATGGATCTAGAGCACCATCTGAACGTCAAAACATAGGGGTGTCTAAACATAGGGGTATCGGAACATAGGGCTGCAACCACTGCCACTGTCAACAGTTTGAAGTTCAAGTAACAATTAGTTGCTGAGATATCTTCTATAAAAGATTTTCAAACTTTCACCTCTGATGACCTCAAATAACCTTTACCTCCATGAAAAGATAGGGATCATCTACTCACAATGGACACCTATACACTAAGTTTGGAGTTCCAGCAATTTTTCTTTCTGGAGATACTGTGTGTACAAGGTGTTAAAACTATGACCTCTACTGACCTTATGTGACCTTTGATCTCTCCACATCATGACACAGATTATCTGCTCATCAAGAGTGATGAATGCTTGAAGTTCAAAGTTCCAGCAGCATTCAGTTGCTGAGATGACCTCATGTGATCTTTGACATCCTCTAAAACTTGACAGAGATCATTAAATCTTCAAGAGCTACCAATGTTTACAGTCTGAAGTTCCAGCAACTTGCAGCTGCTAAGATATCTTTCTTAATAGGTGTACAGGGCTCTCCCTCTGTGACCTCAACTGACCTATGACCTACCTGGAAAAGAATAGGGATCATCTACTCACAATGGACTATCTATATACCAACTCTGAAGTTAAGTAACTTTCCTTCATTGAAATACCATGTTTACAAGTTTTTCAAACTTCAACTTTTACTGACCTCACATGACCTTTGACCTCCCAAAAACTTGCCAGGGGTCATCTACTTACTAAATGTTATATGTTAATGTTAATGTATAGAGTCTGAAGTTCTAGCAACTTTCAGCTGCTGAGATATCTTCCCCAATTAATTTTCAGACTTTTCTTTCTGTTGATCTCAAATGACCTGTGACCTACCAGGATAAGAATAGGGATCATCTATTCACAATGGACTACCTACACACCAACTTTGAAGTTCAAGCAATTTCCCCTCCTTGAGATAGCGTGTTTACAAGCAGGTATCACATACACACCATACCATCACCATCGCGTCTAACAGATTCCTTGCCTGCCTTCGGCAACAGATAAAAAAACACTCCAAAGTCTCAAGTACTACGATACATTAGTACAAATGCAAGCTTTGAGGCAAATTGACAGATCATAGCACCATCAAATACAGTAGGTTCCCTTTATTACTCTACTATGCTCAAGAGCCGAACAACCAAAAATTTGGAATCTCTGATACAGAAGAGTGTTGGCCACCCTATGTATACTATTGAACACTGCAACACTGCAAAGTCAAATCATCAGGTTATCGACAATACCATCTGAACTATAGACTACCAGCATCTTCTTCTAGTATAATATCAGTAACCAAATTGATAGGAACGGCCGCAATACGTACGTAACAGAATTCTTTTGTTTTCTAGTTATACAGATATTCAAACACAATTGAATAACTAAAACAATGCACCCAGCACATCTGACTTGAAAAAAAAAAAGGAGGAGTAAATATCACAGAAATATTTACTGGCATGCAGTAGATCAGTAGTTGTGGAAAAACCACAGTCTAGTCAGTTCAAAATGGTTATTTAGAGAGAAGATTGGAAAACTACCTATCCTCCCTCATTCAATGATGTACTTATGAAAGCAGAATAATTCTACACAAGTCTGCACAAGTTGCAGCCTGCCTTGCTTCATGCCTTGGCTGCTTGCTACAATATTGCCTCCACCTCTGACATAGCAACATGGAGCACAAATTTTGACAAAGTTAATTTTAGAGGGAAAAAATATATGATAATAGCTTTCAAACATCATCCCTAGGTGTAACTCATACACAGCAGCTGTGTGGGAGGCCCCAGAGCAAGGTTTCACATCCATGACTTATCTGCAAACTCTTGTCAACCCTTCCACAGGAGATAAAACAAAGCAGCATCTTTGTCCCTAGATCAACCTGCCTTGGTTGGAGGTGAAAAGGGCTGGAAGAAGAATAACAAACAATTCTCCCTCAAACACATTTCAGAAAAGGGAGAGAAAAGTAAGATCCAGAAGTGGTGCATTTACCCACTGCCAGATTTTACAGGACATGCAGGTTATCTTCTCTGACATGTATGTAGGTGGACTCCACCATTATCTTCCCTGATCCCTAAGCTTATGAGGACAAACACTCTAGGGTGATGATGAGGGTGACAGCTAAGCTGATCTTTCCTTCTCCACCACTGAGTCAACCTAGGTCATAACGTGGCAACCACGACACCACCACCGCTACCTTACAAGCATGTGTCGCATCTCAATCCCTCTTGTTGGCTGATGGATTTAGGAAGGAAAGCTTACTGAAGAGAAGCAAATTTGTCTTTCGAAACTGTTCTCTGAAAAAAAGAGTTTTCTGAAAGGAGAGACATCACAATTGAGACAATGAATTTTGAATGGTTCCTGGACAATCTACGGAGTCAATAAAAAATATGGTAAACTGAATTCAGCTATTAATAAGAAAAATATAACCACCATAGACGTTTTGACGAAGAGCGTGAACGTTGATGCAAAATTTAACGAGAAAGGTGTCGTTGCAACCACATATTCTGTGCAATCACACCAAGAAGACATCAGTTTCCACCTTGCAAACGAGGAATCAGACTTTATGGGAAAGGAGCGGGGAGGGGGGAACTGACCATATCTTTACTCATTGGTACTACCCAGTGAAGGTAGTGTACACACAGACTTGCAAACAGAGATGACAATGCACAAGTTGTATGGCAGAGGATCAATGTTTTCACCTGCCAGACCAAAAGTTTGTTTTGCTTCAATCAAGGATGTATATCCAGGATGTATTCTGAATGAACCATTCAGCAACTACAGAGAGAAGACATACCACTTATCAATTAAGCCATGCCCATTAAAATGATGTGGGATCTGATTCTCTGTATTCTGCAATGACTGGCAAGGTCATCATCACTTTTGTAGGATCTTGGGTCCTCCTGGCATTTCTCTTGGTCTGAATGCCATTAAGTTATTGAAGCCATTAATTAACTGAAAACAAAATGGTTGAAACAAGGATACATTCCACTATCTGTTCCGACCTTAGCATATGAAGACACGGACTGCTCAATTGGTTCAAATATTGTTGTGACAGACTACTGTGTGTAAACAAACAGTAAAGAAGGCACTTAGTTGCGTTTCATCTCACAATTCCACTTCTTCAGTCACATTGTGGAGACGGTTCATCCATATCGTGACATCTTCAGTTAGATTACGGGGCTGCTATTCATAACTCCACTTCTTAAGTCACATCAGGGTAGTCTATCCATAAACTCTAATTCTGAGCCACATTATTTGTCTGTTCATAACTCCTCTTCTTCGGCGGTAGCTGGCAGTTGGTCCCATCAAAATTCTTACTTGGTTAGTCAAAGCAGAGAAGTAGTTGCCTTATCACAGAGCTCATGATTTTCAGGGTCATGTGTGCTACATGTTCTGTTCATGTTGTGTTTTATAACAAAGACTAATCACATATTCCCACCTTGAAGATTAAGCTTGCCAGTGTTTTACCACGTGGAAAACAATAAAAAAAAAAGCATACTCAACCCTCTGGCAGAGACATATGACAAGTTAACAACAACAACAACAGAAATGTCTCAAAGCAAAAGATTATTGTTTATGATTGACTTGGCAGAACTTAAAGGGAAATAGGGCATTTAGAATACACCAACATGACATACAAAAGAAAAATGGTGGTAATCGTTGAACCATTCAGTCTCATCAGTTAACATCTACTGAAGCTTCATCTCCTTAAAACATTATACATGTGATGAGTAACGGAAGATGCATTATTTGAATTTCGTAAAGTTTGGGTGAACAAATTAGTGTTGAGCAACAAATGACTGAATTTCTGTACGTGAGGAGCTTATTTCTTGAAGAGAAGGCTACTGTCCTTCCTTATTTTGAATAATCTATCATTCTGCATCCACAAACATCGGTTTCAAAAATATGGATGTCTTCTCTAAAACAAACGCCCTATTTCCCTTTAAATATACCACCAAACAAACAAGCAAAAGACAAGAATCCTCAAAGGGATCCAAGCTTCATCTCTCCCTGCCTCCCGCCTGTCCCTTTCCCAAAGCAGTATAGGGAGCAATTAGCAATGTTAAAAGAAGCAGGATGTCAATACAGACTAATTTTGCTACAAAGTTTCTTGGAAGGTGTGCCCACAGAGAGGAAGTGCATTAAAGGACATGTTACATAATTCTCAGATTTCTTGAATGTAAAAACTCATAGGGGTTGATTTCACTTCCACGCTGTCTTCTGATGTTCTTGAAAATGACTGACCAATTTGCAATCATCCTCACTAACAATGTCAAACGAAGAGCGAGACTTCCAAATACATGGAAAAATTTTAACCCCAAAACAGCACACTTTGAAAAATTCAATTCTTCACCATTGTTTGCTTTATAACAAGTCATTTCGCATGTTTTGGGTGGAAGTGCACACATTGTAACTTTCTGACAACACACTGTGACTTTCAGAGTCACGCCCTTGAAGTACTGAAAACAATACTTTAAGAGAGTGACTCTGTTGGTGATGTTTTAAAGCTGGAACACGGGTTGAAAATTTGTCAGTGAAAGTCAAATTCCACTAAACATGTCATAGCCACTACCAAAAAAAAATTGTTGAAGCCCCATTATGGTATACATAAACTTTCATATCCATTCCCATTGTCTGTTTGATTTCAAGTAACGGCGATTGACTGCTATGCTTTCTTGGAGAGTCTTCATTTTGTAGGGCCAACAAAAATGTAGAGACAATTTTCACATTCAAATATCTGAGAGACGAGTTCATAGTTCTGTTTCAGATTTTGTGACAGGTGATCTTTTCCCCTAGACTTTCTCTTCCCGAAACACCAACGAAGGACAAAGGTAGGTGACCAGCCAATTGCCAAACAACTCATATTCCAGTTTCAAGGAGGCTCAATGAGTTGATTCACAAAATTCATGATAGGTAGTCGCACCTGTTGAATATTACCCATATGATGATGGTAAATGGCCAAACTAAGACATTCTGAACATCAACACACAACTGAGGCAACAGATATAGGATAATTCACCATCAAAATCATTTAGTGCAAGTCTGTGACCAGGCACTTTTTACTACAATGTATTACAGTGATTGCATGTGTACTGAAAAACCAAAAAGATAAGATTATGTTTGATCTTAACTTTTTCTTTATTTTTAAATGTACACACGAGGTTGTACATGAAAGGACTATGTCTTTCAATGAAGAAAAATGACAGTAACTACCTCGAACAGCGATGGGATTGGTATAAAAACAGTAAAAAAACAGAAATCATATTTGAAAATTAACGGTTCTTACTATAACCACCTACATAATGAATATGCAACAGTGCAGGTCTCACTAGTGTATCAAACACATACTATTCAAGCTGTCGCAACTTGGTAGGTATCGGAAATTGTAGTATTTGGTGAAAGGAAACACTGTACTTACAAATAACCTACGAACTGAACATAACCTTGCCCGTGGCGTCAGTGATCCTGAGTTGTTAACTAAATATTCAATACTAGTATACTGCCCATTGGCTTACTCAAAGAAGCACACCGTTAATTTGAATGAAAACTAACCACTACATTATCGTATTCTACACTTTTTGTCATTATGTTAGAAGAATTTGAAATCATACGGCAAAATTAACCAACTGAAACCTATTTATTTCCCAGACTGTCTGAGTGGTGTAATTAAAAGCCTTACCAAACTTTGCAGATGAAATTTCAAAGTTTTTACCTTTTGCCTATGCACGCAATCACTTTAACCATAGGTGGCAACTTCTGTTTATGAAAACACAGTTTCTCACATTTTCAGTACACTGTAGGAAACTGTAGGAAAAGATGAATAATGAGGCTAATTAGAAGTATCAGTATCCTATGGTTTCCTTCAAACCCACTGCAAAGATGAACTGTTTCAATTCAATGAGCCCTTTAAGGTCAATTTTTTAGTCAAATCAAGATTTTCATGCTGAAATTACCCCTTTGGCGACTCTGCAAAGTTCACCATCACAAAGTAACATTGTATTTTAAGGGAAACAATGTGTTTTATTTTTAATACAGAAAACATTTTTAAAACAAATATGTATGGCCACAAAATGATAGATGATTCAAAATAAGGCAGCACAGTAGCCTTCTTTTTCAAGAAACAAGTTTTTTTCAACAGATAGAAACACTCACTTGTCATCAAGATTGAATAAGTTGTAAACCAAAACTGTTCACTGGTGAGGATAAATGATTTAGCGATGATTAAATGTACCTTTTTTGTATGCCATGTTGGAACATTTTTACTGCAATATTTCCCTGTAGAATTAACAAGAGTAGACTTGGCCTTTGCTTTGAAAACACCAATTTTTGATCTCTTTCTCTTCTTTCTTCTTGGGAGGAAATGTTAAACCTCCTCCTTTTTATCTTAACTAAAATGTGCAAACAAAGTGTGACACCCCCATGTCGCCCACCCTGTACAAAAGGTCGACTTTGCTGGGAAGTCCAAATATTTATATTTCAGTCTCAGATCAAACTCTCAGACATCAGAGAGGCCCACAAGATCAGAGGCAGAGAAGAGATGAAGGGCAGAGATACAAGAAAGGATACCTGTCAGAATCAATCGGATCTAGCCATTGAATAAAAGGTTGAGGTGTCGGGGAAAGTCAATATATTAATTGGAGAGAGTGGAAGGTAGAAAGAGCACATTTACCTCTCGCCTCTCTCTTCCCCCCCCCCCACGAAACGTGCTTCAAAGAAGAATAGGTTGTCGTGAAAACGCCTCACAAGACCTTTGGCGTGGTCTTCCTGAAAGTAAGCTGGAAACATATATGTCTCCTAAACTGTTGTTATGAACAAGAAGAATCTTTGACCAAAACATATACAGAAAGGACAGTTTAAACATTCCCCCCCCCCCCCCACAATGCAAATTTCAGCTGTCTGGCACGTAAAGTCAAGGGAGACTGTGCCTAAAGTTACATGAAATTTCTTTAACTCCTTGCTTTAGGGTGGTACTTAAATTTGCTGTTGTCTGAAGGCTGAAAACTTAGTAATTTGAATCTTGCATTACAACAAGGAGATCACAAAGCATCACAACATTACTTTAAAAATCCACAAGAATTCTACAAACTCAAAAAGAAAAAACAAAACATTTGACCACAGTAACCTTAAGTTCTCGGTGGCACGACAGAATACATTCAGCAATTCATAGAAATGGAGTGTGAATGAGTATTTAATTCCATTATGGGGTAACGAAAGGTAGGCATATGCACAAGTACATCAAGAGTGGTGATAGAATTTACAGCCATACATATGCATATAGGGAACACACAAGTTTAGGCTCCACCTGCACTCCTAGGATGAACAGGCAAATGGATGGATGGATGGACGGACAGACAGGCAGACAAAAACATGGGAGGATAGATAAGTGGGAGGGGAGAGAGGGAATGAGGGAGTGACAGAGCTTATGAATGGCTTGCAAACTGTAAGATTTACAGCTTTTTTTTTCAACACCTAGTTTCTTGCAACATTCCTCTGGATGGCTTTGTAATTGGCATTAACAGACCATAAAATCCCCGCAACTCACTGGTGTGGGTATTCACTGGCAACTTTACTTACCTCTTGCTCCACTAATGCATTAAGTTTGACCTAGCTCAAAGTGCAATCAATATCTATTCTGACACCGTGCCCTATAACTCTAGGCTCGCCCTCTTTTGGCTTAAATCAACGATGTGAATTGCACTTGTAGTATTCAGACTGTACACTTGGTGAAGAACACTTTAATAGTGCAAATACAAACTTGTGCTACACATAGCTGATGCAATAGTTCCTTTTCTCTGTAGACAGGAAACAGAGGGGGCAATGACCTGGAAGAGGTTTCAAAGGGTTTGAACTACTCTTATCCCATTCAGGTCTGTTGCCTTGGTCCTGAACTCAAAAAACCAGCGCAACAAAGTTGATGTTCTGCAGTGTCACAGTGAGTGATCCAACATGCTCTGTATCAAACCAAGGCATTGCTTCTTTTTACCATCACAAATAGCGCATGAAAACCACAGAAAAAAAAGAAAAATAACCATTAGACAATGATTTTTCCTCAGCAATTCTGAAAGCCACTTTGTTAATGCTGAGGTCATCTCAAGGTCACTACCATGGGGGCAAATACATTTTGCGCAATCAGTACATGTTCCTAGCTGTAACCAGGGAGCTGCTACTCTAACATGCTACAACTAGGGTCATCTTTAAGGGGGCTCGTTGAGTTGACATCATTACGTCTGTAAGGATGTTCAATTCATAATGTATTCCTTTGAAATTAAATTTAATTCTTCTCCCAAGAACACATTGCCAGAATCCATCATAAAGAGCTAATGTATGGCAGATTCATGACTTTTCAACAAACCTTTCTGATTACTCTCGAGCATATGAAAACTGGCCGAGTAACCTTCACCACAGCAATAAGACTGCTACAAAAAGTTTGGATGCCACATCCCATACGAGCATAGTGATGAAGTCTAAGGCTACCATAGACTTCTTTACATCATAAACTGTCTACCAGTAAAGTACCAATAAAGTACCAAATACAATCACCATCAGGACCAGAGAGGTTCTTAAGCTTAATCGTGAAACATCCCCATTCCATGTGAGAGATCAGTCAATGCTCCCATTCTTATGATAATGTGTTCACAAGGTTTTCACATTTTGACCTCTGCTGACCTCAGATGACCTTTGGTCCCCACCACAAAACAATAGGGATCTCAACAGGGTTCATTTACAAGCCAAATAAATATGAGATCATTCAAAGATTCCCATCTTGAGATATCGCATTTTCACCCAAGGCGACACAAAATTCTCACACGTTCACCATCACGATTAAATGGGTTACAGTATCGACGAATCCAAAGCAATGAACAAGATGTATACCCCTAACACAGGCTATGTCAAAGCAATTTTCCTACCAGTAGAAAGTAATTTTGTCACTTGGAATGTACTTTCAGAATCAACCTTCATCCATACTATTCATACGAATAGTCATGTTACACATTAAGTGCAGCTACCAGCAACTCCAGAGGAGGAGAGAGGATTCATTTCTGCATCCAACAAATGACTCACAGTCAATCTTGCGACTAATTTTCCAGAATGCAGGTAGCAGTTCACGGAAAAAGACAAGCCAGAGCAGGTTTTACGATTCCTTTTTGCAATTCATTTTTTTGCAACCCATGTCAATGTGCCAAACTAGATATCATCGGTTTTCAAGACACCATCACCAGCTACACTCTGAAACTCGAGACCATTACCCTCACAATTCACATCTACAGAAGCATGAGCAAATGGAAACTACAGACCTACAGTATTATGTCCTTGAAGGGGCCCACTGAGTTGATATGGATAGGTCGTAAGGGTTTTGAAGGTACCAACACATGACGATGCTTATAATTAGCATAACCTGTCAAGTCTCAAATCCATTAGTCATGAAGACTGTCCTAATGTTTGAATATTTTACCTTGACTTGTTCCGGCTTGTGGGGCGTATGAATTTGCACTAATGTGAAAAGTGTCTGGTCACAAATTTTCCAAAGCCAAATTGAATTGCCGATTACTCACTCATCGGCCTTCCTCGGTATACATGTGACACATGAGGATCCTCTTAGCTAGACCATTTGTAATAAGTATGTGAAGGAAACTTGACAGGCTTCAGAAAATTAAGTGATTTCCACAACAACTCTCAATGTGCCACTCAAAGGCTACCCAGGTCCTCTCCCACAGACTAACGCAACACAATGTAGCAGTGTGTACATCGATGCAGTTGAAGTACCACAGCATCTACAGTATTGCTACTAAGTGTGTTGTTACTGATGCCAATCCTGGCATATTTACACTTTCTGTTTACATTTGTTGATCCTTTATTGCTGAGGGGATGAAACATTGTCTTCTTTGTTAGGCGGTTACTTTGTAGGAGCTGCAAAGTTCTGCAGTCGCCTGCCTCCGAGGCTTCGAAATTACTCGTGACGGACATACATTCACACAGGCTGCTTACCACGGTAACTTCTGGGTAGTTTCAAGAAAACAGCTGCATGCATTTCATAGCAGTCGCTCTTTCAAATGAGCAAAATAAATCTAAAATAACATTTTGGAGTACGAACTACAGGAAGTCATTGATCACATTGAAGAATGCGACTTCACAAAGGCAATTATCAATGTTAAGTCTATGAGGAGGACTAGCTAATGAGTGAGTCTTGCAATTAATACGCTTTGTGGGATTCATACACTGCTCAAGCATGAAAAAGTCCCATCACCTCTTCATATTTAGAAAGGCCAGCAATCTCTGGTCTCTGTTTGGTTCGCGAGCATTCACACTGCATTTGTTAAGAACACAAAGAGAGATTGAAGAAACCCCAAAAGAAGGATTATTATTAAGAATACAAACAGACTTGAAGTGCAAGTACCCAAGCATTCAAACTACAAGAATTAATCGTCTTTGCGAACTTGGAGTACGAGTGCATTCTTAAGGGGTCAGTATATGTCTACCACGTAAATCAGTTAAAAGATTTGACAAAAGAGTTTTAAAGATCTGGGACAAGACAAACTTACAAAGTTTCTTGAACTGTGGTTTTCTTCAGAAGGAAAAAAAATTTTTTGGCTTACTCTGTGATTTTTCATGACTGACAGATATCCATGATAGAGTTTCTGCTTTTAAGGACAGTCATTGATCAGAATATTTTGAAGGATGCATGCAGGCCTATATCGCTCACATGGAGGAAAGCCAAGTAAGGCTTAAGTGGGCTGCTACCACTCTTCAGAATTGTGACTTTCCTTAGACTTCTATGGAATCTTTAAAAACTACAGAAAACCGTTCGTGAAGGTCATTTTTGTGCATTAGACCAGTTTGAATGAATGTTCTTTTGCAAGTCAAATTGTAGCATTAAAATCCAGTGCAGATGTCTTTTTTTTAGTAATTTTGTTTCCCAAGTAGGCCTATTGCCTATGCCTGACATTAGAGAATATTAGAGTGGTAGTCCAATTTCAACCCTACAACACTGCTTGGGGTGTTACATTGTCTATATGACAATTATAGGTGTAGATGGTTGTTACGATATCAATGAAACAAATACCAATTGGTATTACAAGTAGTATTATTTATTGGAGTACTCCACTCCAAACTATCAGAGTCACCCAAGCCTCACTGCGTAGAACAATTCGCCTTGCTCGTAACTTCCTTACCCGAGGTTACATTTTATCACAATGATATATCACATGATCCAGTCCATTAATATGAGACATTTACTTAAAATCTCATTTGCCCTTTTCTCAATTCTTCCTTTTATGAATAAAGCTCAATTGGAATCAAAGTGGCGACCCACTTTCCCACAGTCCACTTACACCCCTCTGCTCCCTGCCATTTCCACAAAGGACTTTCAATTTCTTCATAACCCATGGCATTTTTTAAATTCTAATTCTTTACTTACCCTTACAGCCAATTATATCCCATAATCCACACGACTGGAAAACAATGCTAACGGGTGTGCCTTTAAGTTTGAAATTCCTGCACAGTGTTTCTCCTCAAAGAGCACGAGTCGAGGAACGACAAAAAAAAGAAGAAAGCTCGTTACAAAACTCCAGCGCTGCAGTATATCAGAATGAAACAGACGGTCCAAAACAAACAAGTCAGATGGTCTTCCAAAGAATGCAATTATCAGTCATCATAATCACACAGACCCCGCTGCTGAAACAAATACGCTTGATTTAGTTTTTGTTAGCTGTAACTGTCTCCGTTACACACACACACGAGAGAAAAAAAGTAGTCAATTAGTCATCCTCCCGAGAAACAGCGATTCCTCCACCGGAGACTGCATCCTGAACCGACATCGTCATCGTCATCATCCTCATCATCAGCGAGGTACAAAACAATTCAATGTCAAATTAATTCACAGCTGCATCATGTAGTAGCATGATTCATGTCATGTCTGAAGCACGACCGCAACCCGACGACAACCAAAGAAGAAGAAGCTAATTAAGATTGCAAAGTCCACAACAGTCTCTCCTTCTGCTTGGTTGTGTCTCCCTCCAAAAGGTTTCTTTCTCTCTGTGCTTTGGGAAGCACGACAACGAAGCAACGGCCACATACAAAAGAAAGGGGGGAAAAAATGCTTTCTTTCCTCCTCTTTCACCCTTTCTTTCACTATCACTTGCTCCAAAATAAGACAGTGGTAAGAAAATGGTTCGCCTTCTTTTTTCTTTTCTTCTCCAAAGGTTGATGACAGTGGCAGGGACGAAACAAGACGAGACTGAAATGAAATCTGTAATCAAGGAAGGATTCAGCCAATGCTCACTTCCCTGCTTGAAGTATGATAATGACTTAGCTGGATTCCTGGCAGCAACAAATGCAATTATGCCTGGATGAAGTCAAAACACATTCTGATCTGTGATGAAGAGGCCCTGCTGCCACAACAACAACAACAGTCTGTGCGGGTCTGCAGTTGATGATCATAATGATAATGATGATGGTGGTGGTGATATGACCTGAACATGAACTGCTACATGTATGCAAAGACAGAAGCGATGGCAGTCTGCCATGGCAGCTATAAAGGCATTTCTCTTTCTATTACAGTGGTTTCCACCTCCCTGAATTCTTCACGTCTGTTTCAATCAAACTCCTCTTGCAATTTTCGTCAGCTTAGCATGCCTGTAATTGAGTTTCATATTCCTCCCGACTTTTGATGACATTAAAAACGCTGGCAAACTCGTTGGCTGTGTGTGTGCGGACGGATATCTGATGATGATTCGACACCTCCTAAACAGCCAGCGCAGACCGCAGTGAAAGGAGGAAAGGAACATCAGACGGGAGAGCACAATGGCTGCTTGTGGTGGAAACTCAATATTAACGGCCATGAAAAGAGCTCTCTCAGTGGTGTGTTTATCAAAGCTGATTCCAACTAGGGCAGAGAGTATCAAGTCTGGAAAGGTCAAGCTTTTGAGAGAACCAACCACACTAACCTTTCAAAAATTACATTTAAAGGGATGGTATCTCAGATGAAGGGTTAAAAATTGGGAAAGATCTGCTCGGTGGCTGGAGGAGGGAGAGGATGAGGTTTTTGTACTCAAACAGAAGGGTGAAGTGGCAAAGTCGTGCCATGATTATTACACAGTGAATCAGGGAGAAATGGCAACAGCTGAGACACATGAGATTAGGATAAATTATACAGTGTCTAAGATAGTAAGCAAATTTACAAAAACATAAACAAAAAAAAAAAGACTGAATTATACTTTGAAACTGAAGCAATGTAAAAAATTTTTTTAGAGATCCCCAACTGAAGCTTTTGGAACCGTATTCAAAGCTGTGCACTATGTGATAGTGGAGACATGATCATTAATGCCAAAATGACACATGGATTCCATTTACATGTAAGCAAACTGACAGAAAAAAAGTTGCACATTTTCCTGCAAGGATGTGCCAAGCAACCTGTCTTCTTCTTGTTTTATTTAGGCAACTTACATGTCCTTTTTCTGTTTATGACATGTTAACCTGACAAGGTAGTTTATTATGCATTTTACCATTGGCACTAAACAAAAGCATTCTGGGTGGTAACTGTCAACCAAACTATTTTTTTTTGGATGCTTTGTTTTTCCCTCTTCCCTTCGGTTTCTCTTTCTCTGTTCTCCCTTTCCTTTTTTTATATAAGATGGTAAGTCTGCTTGGAATGAGCTTGTTAGGTTTTTAAGATTTACTATGCTCCCTGTACATTATTTGCTTTTCTATTTTTAATTGCTGTTTGTATTTATGCATATCAATATATAGCTATGTAAATAAAGCAAACAAGACAGACAAATAATGTATAATAGGGTTTGCACCTAAAATAGTTAGGCCTACATGCCAAACAATATGCTCCAATTTTGTCTATAGCTTAGGTCTTTTGCTCCTCCTAGAGATTAGTTTTATGCTCCAAAAGCGATAAAGATGTGACTAAATTGTTCCCGAAGAGTTGGCAAAAAACTATTTGTTCTGAGTAACAAAATGTCTCTTTTCAAATTCATGTACAGTCTTTTCCATCATAAACCTTGAATCCCCAATACTGTTACTGATTTTTGCATCAAATATTTCACAGTGACACACACTAACCCTCCATCACCCCCCCGAACATTTCCACCAACCTCTCCAAATTCTATCCCACTTCCTTCACACCAATAATTCACCGTGCCATTCTTTTCCTTCCCCCTCCCATTCCTTGATCAAAAAACATCAAGTGTTTTTCTTCTCTCTGAAAGTATTTGGATTCCATTTCTTCCACTCAGTCAATAACATCTCTCATCTCTTGTTTTGTGGGTATTTCAGGATTATTGGGTAACATGCTCCAAAATGGTTACAATACATGCTTTTGTCTTATTTTTGTTAAGGCCTAAATGAATACCCATTACCTGCAGACATCTACAATATCTGGTCTTCTAGGAATCCCATCGCTTCTGAGGATTGTTGGTCACATGCCTGATCAGGGTCTCCCCTGCTGAGTACTGCTTACCAACCCCATGCTATGCTCTGTGACATTTTAACCTGCACTTATGCACCCCTGAAGCTTTTACGGTACTGTCTGCCCACAATTTGACACTTTCAGAAGCAGATGGTAAAATACCCTTATGGCATGAAGTATTAACTTTGATATTGACAGCTCCAACAGGATTCAAACTCAGGCACTAGCAACCACGAAGAAGTGATGGCTGACTGAAAGTAAGCGTTAGAAAATTTCCAAATATCAACAGTTGATACTAAGATGTTGACGGATGTTCGATTCCTGTCTGTCAATAACTTCTGCATAAGTGAAAATGATTCGTACACAACCTATAGGTGGTGCTGTAATTTAAAAAAGTTTCAGCAAATTTTATGTGGTTGTCTGAGGAATAGTAAAACCTTCTGTGGTTGTCCTTTACTCCTTTTTTCAAGATTCAGTTATCCTGCCAAACTTTCTCATTTGCATATATTGCTGCACCATGAGCACACACTTGTATCGTGCTGTGTTAACGAATTATTTGTCACATTCCATTACAATGTTTCAGATATTGTATTAAGTGAAACACTAATTTGGTTCAAGCACTATCTGAATTTAGCTGTCTGAAGAACGGCAGCCTTGTAACAAAACTTGGTTGTCCTGCAGAGATCTTGGAACTGGATGATAGGACTGCCATCACATGAACATCACTAACTGTATAGGCCTTGATGTGTGGACATAAATTTGGAAATTTCATGAAAAACCTGACTAAATAGAAAATACTGTCATTGACCCTCAAGGATAGTTTGAAATATTTCAAATTCACACCACTAAGCGATAATAATCATTCGCTCATCGTAGTTTCGTGATAAAAACCTTCATCTTAAGCCTTTCTCATGTTTTCATTTTTGTGTGTCTTCATAAATAAAGATGCAATTTTTGTGATCACAGCTTGGCCTCATGTCATATGTAAAACATGGACAAAACAGTTGAGCACTCATGGAAAAAAAGAACTAATGTTAAAACACACCTGCGGTTGCTGCCATGGTATTTGTTGACTGTAAGCTCAGGGTGTACCTGAGGCAGTTTAAGAAAGAAAAGAACTTGTGAGTTCTAAAGACTTCATATAAATAATTCTGGGTGAAGTCTCTTTCCATCAAGCCATGCACTGATTGCAAATATTTCTTGGCAGACGGGAGTGCACAAGCGGCCATCATATTGACAAAAACATTCTCCTGTTGGCATAAAAAGGCAGTTAATACCAATCTTTCTTTTAAAGCAGCTCACATAGTTGTTACTGTGGAAACCAATGCAGTGCATGCCAATATTTCTAATTTAACCTCATCAGTCATACATGTATCTGTCCCTACTTTTACTGAAAATGTGAGGAATTGTAGCATTTATCGACAGGGATTGTCTGGTCACAGATTTGCAATAGGCCTAAGTAATCGTGATTGTTAATTTACCCTCTCTCTCTTGCTTCATTTGTGTATCAGATCTTCCGAATCTCTTACTTTAACCATTTGCCATCAACATGTAAATAATACTCAACAGGTATGGACAAAATGTCACAACTTTTGTGAACCAACTCGATGACTCCCTTTAAGTGTATGCAAGTACTAATCTCGGAATTCAAATTTAAATTGCAGTTTCGTGTGGATAAATTGTTTAAACAGTCACAAATTTAACAGTCAACTTCTATTTATGAGCTTTTAAAACAGACAAGCACATTTACGACTCCTTTGGAAAGTAGATTACGCTGTCCAAGGGCATGTCAAATTTCTTTACTCCCAAGTAACTATAGACCCTCCTTCAGGTAGCAATCCAGCTATGAGTGCACATGCAAAACAGTGGAACAGGACATAGTCATTCCTCCCCCCCCCTCCCCTTTTCACCTTTCATCATTCTTTCAGGTATGCAACAATTGAATAATAGCCTATACCAGTGAGCGACAATGCCAAAATGGTTTGGATATGAGACTGCCGAGTCGAAAGCAGTAAATTTATTATATTTGTACTTCATTCAAAACACGGCAAACAACACAAAAACAGCTGTAATCCTTACCATAGCATACCATCATTGTCAAACAAATAAGAACCATTTCTACGAGTTTGCATCATTTTTTTTTTTTTTTATTTGCTTTTAGAACATTTGACCTGGTGTGAGATGCTTCCAAAGCGACTGGTCACATTTCCACTTAATCTATTTTAGCACCAAACAATAACATTTTCAAAGTCAAATATAAATTACCATGTGACCTTTGTTACAGCCATGATGATGTGAAACGCTGGCTTGACACCCGACCAACATTTGCCTTCTGCGTTATTTCCTAATAAACCCAATCACTCCGACCACACCACTTGTATCAGACCGTACCAACTAACTTTGGGAAATGTCATTCCCTTTCGTCAAAAAATCGAATCTAGCTCGCACAAGCATGGACAACCTGAGCAGCGTTACAAAAGAAGCACACTACACAACAATAGTTCTGCCATTCACTTTGCCATATTTACATTACTGATAATCCACTCAAATTCTTCCTTCCTCCTATTTTTTTTTATGAGAAATATCATTTGCAGACATTTACTGAAGATTCATCACATGCTGTATATAACTAAACGAAGTCATTGACCCGACTGGAGTCTAATTCCAATTTTAGCACTAGCAGTCCCTTATTGCCTCACTAGTAGTAGTATGCGCTCTCTTTTCTTTTTTTTTTGGGTGATGTATACAATTTATTGCATCCGTTCCAACAGCTTTCAGCTAAATCCACCCACTCCAGTAGAAACAGACCAAATATATTACCCCTTCAATCATCCACCAGGCAGGGAAAAAGAGAGAAGCAGACATTTCCATGGTAACATGAAAATTTAATTAATTTGGGTAGAAGCACAGGCAGTACTTTTCAGGAAGTAAAAGTGTATCCAATTCCTGCCATTACATGGGTATTGACACAAAGCAGACATGACGCCTCTGACACACACTCACACAACATGTAGTAAGTGCTGTGCGAACATGGGAGTAATAATGTGCGATTGTACACACACAGGGGATAAAACCAATGACGTACACCAGATTTCCCCTCACTGCATTTATCAATGATCCAAATGGTGATATATACTAGCCAATACCCACTGATCAATGGAAGAACTGGTGAAAATATTGCTCAAGCCGCTAACGACCACAGAAATTTCCTCCCCCTTTGTGCATTGCAGAAGCCTGTGTAATGTACATACATAGGGCAGCAGTACCCACACCAAATCAATTGACGCTGCAGATAGTCCAATAGAGGGCACCATTCTTGAACAATTTGCAGAGGTCAACAACTTGCTTTCGCTGGTCCTTTCTTTTCTCAGATAGTTAGAACAATTTCAATGCTGGTTTTCCGACACACTGATCAACGAGTGTGACATGAAGAGAAATTGTGAACTTAACAGGAAATGTAAACCATTCACATCACACTAATTAAGTTGATAGGAATACCTCTGAATGAACATGTGTGGGCAATAACAGGAATATCTGCACAACACAGCCATAGAAAAACACTTTCAGATACTACATTCACTCCAGGAGATTGGAATTTGCCCCCTTCTTGACTAGACAACACAAGTAAAGATGGCTTCGTTTGCACATGAGATGCACTGCACATCCACCACCAAAACGACTGAAAACCGTACATATAAGGAATGGATCGACACAATGAAGAAGTTATCAACAACTTTGAAGCAACGACTGCCATCCACGAGGAACGGAAAACCTGTCCCTGAAATCTAATCATCAACAAATAGGTCTCGAATCACTCTCGTGCCATCGTCAACGGCGTACACTCATTTTCCAGAGAGGGATTTCGTCATGAAGATGAACTGCTGCCACCTGTCATGCACTGATTAATTCATCAACTTGTCCTCGTCACTATGAGACAGCGTGCATCAAATGACTTTGAAACTTTTGGCGTGAATATTTCGCTGTCACTATCTTCCACTCTAGCAGTTTCATCAGCAGGCAAGCTCTCACTGACAGAGAGACAATCTCCTTTGCTGCTCAGTGAAGTAGGGGGTATGAGGCAAAATTTTAAGGGCTAATAGTGAGTGTGTCAATCCTCACTTATGAGATGAAATTTGCAAGGCAATGTCACAACACACACACACACACACACACACAACTCATGTCCCTGGAGCTATCTTTGTGTCTGCAGCATATATCATCATACATCCCTGAAATTGGGTTGATGCATCTTGCTAGAGCAGAAACAAGATGAACACAGTGGGAAGGAATTGCAAGGGAATCCAGGGATGACAGTTTGTTGCTGCAGCGATGAAAGCCAGGGAGTCACAAAAAAAACAAAAAAATTAATTTGCTAAATTAACAGGAAGACCTCTATGTTGCTATAGTAATGTAACAGAAAGCTTGTTTGCCTGTTTGTTTCCTTTAATTGGTCAAGTCCATTTCAAATCCCCAAATTCTACCTATCTTGATTTGTTTATATCTACCAGTCTGGTTTTGAATATATCTTACAAAGGCTATAAAACTTATCAGTTTCAGGCAAGTCATGCATCCTCAAGTGTTTTGTGTCCTGTGTATTACCCCATTCAACCCCTCTATGCTCAGCAGCCATTTCCAGTCAACCCCCCTCCTCATTTTACAATTCCAGGAAGTACTGACCAAAAAGCCAGAGCTCTAATATATCACCAGGAAGCACCGGAAATAGAAGGCACTTGAGTTATAGAAGGCAGGTCACCATGGAGGGAAATACACAACTGCCGGACTTTGTGACATGTTAAAGCAGATGGAGACATTCATTACAGAAGACAGCGAGCAGTCTGTTCAAGTGAGAAGGATAAAAAAAAAAAAATACAAACAGATCAGGTGACACAAATACTACATAAAACACAACATCATGATAGCACTTCTAGTCTAGCCTTAAGAAGTAAGAGAGAAACAAATCTTAACCACTTGTGTTTGGTGATATAAACTGCAGTTGCTTCTGATGCTCTTAGATTATTTTGGAACGAAAGCCAAACTGAGCATAAAGTTTGCCAAGGCGTTTATATGATGCCACAGTGCAACTGTAGCACATTGGAATGTGATTAACCACACAATAACAAACGAAGTAAGCCTCAATACCAAAGTTGTTTGTTATTGAAGAGAAAATGGGGCAGGTATCCCAAATGCTTGACCCACATCACCTCCAAACTGTTGTAACTTTGTGGTAGCAGCTCCCTTGCTTTACCATTTAAAGAGAGTGAATGGAGTATACATGGAAGCACATTGGATTGAAGTCTGACTTATTCTATTCACTGTATTGAAACACAAGTTCAATACAACCTTGATGTCTGCAGACATTTTACTTTTGCTTGGAACAGTGTAACTTACAGTACTCTGTTCAAGAAACTGTCTTTGCTACATCACCTGTACGTTTTTTTCTTTAAATATTGCTCCATATATACATGTTGTCATGTTTGGGATAACTGCAGGGTGAATGAAGACATTCAAATGACGGACGTTAATAACCCCAGGGCGTGAATGCCATTACACAATCTGAAGGCATACTTTGATCACAATTAGAAGCGTTCTTAAATGAAGGAGAAAAATCTTCCATTGGAGGCATTTCACACGCCATGTCAGTATCTTGTTCCTACCTCAAGATAATGCTTTTTGAAGAGAGACTTCTCTGGTCAAGAAAGAGTTCCAGTTGCCTCAAGGTTAACAAAATACTGTGTAACAGTGGTAAATAATTGCAAGAAATTTTTGTTTTTCCGGGAAATTGAGGTCCTGATTTAACCTTGAAATTTGACACTACTGAAAATGTAGATATAAGAGGATATATTGTAGATTTACCTTCAAATATTATACAAATTAATGTCACATCTCACTTATTGTAATGTTTCTTATTGAACAGTCCACATTTGTAAAGAAATACAAAGGATATTCTAGAAGTTATGCCTCTGTGACATCACAGATTCCAAAAATGCGACAAACTATTTTAAATAAATATTTCTTTAGAAAGCTTCAAACATAACTCCCAGACGGATGCTATTGAGCTTTGGTTTTCACCGATAAAGAAAGAAAAAATATTCCTAATTTTCATGGAATAGCAATTGTCTTCAGTGAACAATGAATGCCCTTTAATGGAATCTTAGACTCCTAGAAAAAGAACAATATAAGACCTGCAAAATGAGAGCTCAACAAGCCACAAAAAAGTTTCAACTTCCACTCTGCCATTTTCCAGTTTTAATTCAACCATCTATCTACCACAAGTAGCCATTTGGCAGTAGGGTTCGTTGCTAATGTCATCGAACTATGCAGAGATTCGTAATTCCATTTGCAAAGGCCAAAGAGAGAGAGGAGGGGGTAATGTTGCACTAAAATACATCTAGAATTAATCAGTCCCTCTGTGCCCCTCATCCCACCACCACCAAAGAGAAAGAACTTGGCAAGTCCTCTGGCAGTCATTCATCAAGACTCTCTGAAGTTGGCGGCTGTGCCTCAGAGTGCCAGATGCTGTTAATTCCACAGAGAAACTGACTCTGTTTTCATGAAACTAGAATATTCCAAGCAACACCCTGGAAAATGAAAAGTCTTTTAATTTGTGACTTTAACTTTATTTCTTCCGCAACTTTATTTCTTCTATAATTTTAACTGGTCAGTGTTGGGTAGTTAGAACACCTGGAAATTAATGCCCTTGATAAAAAAAAAAATGTTAAATCTGGTGGAACATCCCATCCCAGGCCATAGGCTGTTTCACTTTCCTTCTACCATTCCATCGTTTTCAAGTTATCAAACTCGGTCAAGTCTGCAGATATACAACTGAAAGCACACCATCGACTGAAACATTTCACATACCTTGTATGGGTGAATGTCTCCCTTCTTGAAGAAATCCAAAAGATTATCCAGGAAAAATTCCACGGGTTTCAACGGAGAGTCCTTCAGACCGCAACGATCGACTAGACTTTTGTAACTCTGTGGGAGGCAACAGCATGATTAAATTGTTTAAGTTCAAATTAGCTTCTGAAAAAAAGAAGGTAAACAAAAAGGCAATAAATACTGAAAACAGATACAAGGAGAGGAAGGGACTGGAAAGGCATATATATAAAGCAATTCCTTTCAATTAAAATAGTAACCAACATCTTTGAATGGAAAAACAAGAGGAAAGTCCATTAACTAAATGTTGTCAGACTCTGTGAACGCATCACTACTGTCACAAACGAACCTGACACCTTGCTGGCATCTACTATGAATATTCATCATTTTGCTAAACACCATTTTTAATGGTGTTGCATTTGCATGACTTGAGAAAGAAAAGTTGAAAGCAGGGGATGATGATTAACTGGACTGAAATTAGACTAACAACAACAACAACAACCAGAAGAGGAGACATATTATATGCTGCGACTGTTAATGATACTATAAACAATGAACACTGTTGTGAAATTTTGGCAGGATTGGCATGATCTAAACTGGTCTTGATGATCTAAACTTGTTGAGTTCACATCGAAATTAGATAATTTAACCATCCACTCTGTGCTTGCTCAAAGGAGGAGCCATCACGGCAATTGCCCACGACTGTTCACTTCCCCTCCAAAACATTTCACTTCATTTTACATGTACAGCAAAGGAGAGCAACATCTGGGCTGCCTTGGTTGTGTTCAAGAGCAAAGAAATACCTTCTTGGAATCTTACATCCCAAACTGCCACAGATATTGATCTATAAATACAAAACAGTACTTGGCTTTCCAATAGTCCACAAACAAATAAACTGTCATTCTGCTACATATGACCTCTGACCTTGAATCATTTTCTAGGGTAACAAACTGCAATAGGCAATGGATCATGGCTGACAAGACAGCCCAGATGTTACATAAATCATGAGCTGTCTGTTTGGCTAGAGATGGTGAATTTGTTACACTTCATGCAGAGACACAGTTTACCGCTCTGTTTTAAAGCAGGTTGGGAACGTAACTGAGTTCAAATGTCACTGCCGTTGAAAGGGTCTTGGATTTAAAAAAAAAAAAACAAGGGGGGTTGACATATCATCTTAAGAACAAATTCCTCTGGAAATCATAACGGATAAAAAAGCTCAGTGTTCAAGATGCTGCTTTCAAAGTAAAAGTGAAAAGGGGTGCATCTTACCAGAGCAGGCCAAATGATGTTGCTTGGAATCTGAGCATAAGGGTCCACACGTTCGGCCCACACAACTGTTTTCTCCACCAGAAACACCTGATGTGACTTGTTACTGATCTTCAACCACTCACGTTTGTCCCAGTCTTCACCGTCGAATTCCACGTAAACCTGTCAAATAAAGAGGAAACGAAACAGGTGGAACCTCGCAAATTGTTTTCGATCCCCCACTTCAAATAATTTCAGTCGTTGGATGTTCTATGTTGTCACCAGTTTTTATGACCTTGCTGACAGATAGTACAACAACATTATCTTTTGGCTCTAAGCCTAAAGGAGTGTATACCAATTAACAATGAAGAGCACAATCCCTATTTCTTTTGTGACCGGAAGAGTCATATCCTAAAGGCAAAGCTTCAATGCTATTACATATAGACACATGTGGATGTAAACTTTTACTTCAATTCACTTCTTGGAATTTTTGCCTTTTTGTATCTTGCAATAATTTTGACACTTTTCATTCAATAGATCTGCTGAGTTTAGGTTATTCATCAGCCATGTTTTTCCTCATCAAATGTTCATAGGGAAGAATTTCAGTCTTCTCTCTTAAATTCCCAGGGTTTGGTCTTCTGAATCATGCATTTTATGCACCTAAAATTCCTTTACAAAACAAAAACTTGCACCTTTATTGATTATATCTACATCACTTAAAGAAACTACAGAATGAATTTGCTATTTTAGATTTCACTGTAATGGTTCACAGGTAGTCGGAAAGTCTGATGTGGAACACTAGGGGCTGTTCTAATTAAAGGAAACAGTGAGGGCAGCATTACAAATTATACTGGGACTTGAAAACAACATTGTACACATTCAAGCCTAGAATAGAGTCTGCAGACTGCTGTTTGTTATAAGGTCCATGCAATCTCGAACAACTATTTAGTGAAGATGCCGCTGGAGTATATATGACTGACAATTTCAAGCTCCTTAAAACTGTTGTCTAGTTGTAGACCTACTCGGTATCATCTGCGAACAAGAATGTGGCTCCTTGCACTTTTTCATTACTTGTGAGGTGTATTTTGGATGCACTTTTGCATTTCATAGAGCAACACCAAAGTGCACATATGCTATAGAGTAAACTTAACCATCCCAGAATACACCAGGAAGAGTGAATCACAAGCAACATTCATGTAGATACCTGAGGTGGCACAATCACATCTTGATAGCTCTGCTAAACAATCAGAGTGATGATAAAAAAGAAGCTCCAAGACCAGAGAATATTACTTCAGTGTGTTTAATTTGTTAAATCAGGCAAATCTAGAGCAAGGAGGCTGCAGTGCCACAACTTTGTCCTGGCACAAACGACTGCACAAGATTAAACACGCATAGGTGTAAGCCAAGGGTAAGTATATACATCGACAATGTTCACGATGTTCAACAGTCCAGCAACTTTTCATGTAACACATCATTCTAGATGAATGTTGTTAAAGTGAAATACCCAATGGTCTGTTGCAGACAGTCACCACTCAGGCTCGAAATAGAGTAATAATGTACTGCTAGTGCACCTCTTGCTTTTCTATCTCAGATCAAGAGAATGAAGCTCTGATTGAGAGTGTAACTACCAGTAACGTGATTTCCTCTGGGTAGCCTTGGGTATCTTAGTGTGATGCCCATAAGCACCTTTTTTTTGTCCTCCTCTGCTGCTACCTTTAATAATGGGTTTTCCTAAGACTTACACCACTGAATGATTGATGGCCTAAGGGTGAATCCAACAGGGTTTCTATTATTCCCCTGGGGATCTCCCTTAAGGTGAGACTGCTTGACCTTTTAATATTCAAAATTGTAGGATATGCATGTATGTACACTAGGGTCAGACAAGAACAAACAGAAATATTTTGAGACTTATCCTTAACTTCTTCAAGACTGCACTTTAACAGATCCCTTGGGGTTTTGTTTCAAATGTCAGGAAAAAAGGACTTTTTCTTTCTCTCGTTTATCCGTTATTGTGCACAGATAATATGGAAAATTTGCAAGATGCTAGTGTGGGAGAGGGGAAGGTGGGAGGGGGGTGGAAAGCATAAGAGCTTGCTCCCATGCAAAAGTTGCACAGTACTTGGGGGTAGAGGGTGTGTTGAATCACCTCCTGCACTGCGGAATACTTTGGAAAATGCCGTTTTTAAGCATACAGTTAAGTGATTAGTCAAGCAGAGATGTAAAACTTTGTTAAACTTGTGAACATTTTTAACATGAACATTTAGCCCTACTTGTTCTGCAAATTCTAGAAATGAGGGGTGGCAATTACCCCTTTTATCTCTCCCCCCCCCCCTTGATCACGTTCTGTCCAGTGTCCATTCTATTTCACAACATGTCTGAGGAAAACCAAAACCTACATAAAAAGAAGTACTCACAGAGTCCAAGAATGCATTTGCAGAAGTGTAGTGAGACCAAATAAGTAATTCCAAACTTTAGGTCTACCCTCACCACTCCCTGGTGTGGATATTTACGAGTGACTGTCCTTAACCCTTGGTTGTTTTGAAGATCCAACCGATGTAACTTTGCAACTGTCAGACACTTCAACATGTCAATACCTGATATTTCATCAACATTGTATCATTTCAGTATTTGCCCCACTTCTTTTTACACTTGTAACTCTGTCAATGTGACTGACTGTTCATGAGGGCGAGATATTTTATCAAAATGGCAAAAAAAGCTTGCCATCTGGATGTAAACCCCTTCTACCCACCACTTTCAGAGCTCTGCCTTTATTCTCCATTTTCATCCACCAAAATGGAGACAAGTTCCAATAAATCAGTCAACAGAGTTGGTTCTTTGAAACTGCAGCAAAAACTTCTGAGATTGTTAAACTAATCAAGCCCTGGTGAGCTCTTTTTCATCAATTTTCTCCCAGCAAATTCTGTCCGATCCAATCAACTTTGGACGCAACAGAGTTCTGTTGCCTTGAGGTGGCAATCAACTATTCTGAAAATAAACAGCTGGTCCATGGTCACCTTCAAGGACAGACAAACCAGAACAGACAAGACACGGGAGCCACTTTAAGCCGAGTGTACGACTCCCAAGAAAGAGTGCATATTCGAGAACTGCGATCATTGCTTCGTAGAAGTACTTTTAGACTAATGGGAGACGTGCCACAGTGCAGAGCCTACAGTACCAGTTAACATGACAAAGCGAACTGAATTTCAAACTGGCTTATCAACTGGAATTCGAAATAAGATGCAAATGTTGCCTTTCTCCTGTGTTGCTCACTAGTTGCTTTTTTCTGGCTACTTTCTCTTTTTTTAACCTTTCTCTCAGGCCTGATTTTTAACAAGAATTTTATGTTGTCCTTGGTACAACCTGCTTCCCATATTTGGTTGTCTGAAATACATTTTGGTTGTCCACAGAGGAAACTAAAACAATGAGCCAAAACATACAAGACTGAATATTTTTGCCAATGAGCCCATACCAAAGAGAAAAATATTATTCTAATATTGCTACATGTAGATGAATGATAGACAATGCCAACAAAATATCATGATTACCATGATTATTACCATGATTACCATTTTTCTTCAGAATGTTTCTTGTCTGTCAGACAACTAGAACAAGTGGATTTTATTGTCGAACAGCATTTTTACTGGTCTCTGATGATAGGACAACTGTTAAATTTCAGCCCTTTCTCTTTTTTCTTCCTTTCTCTATACCTTGTTTATACTTGTAAAGTTACCGTTTCCATATTTTTCTCTCTCTCTCTCTCTCTCTCTCTCTCTCTCTCTCTCTTAAAACAATTTCCTCTTTTTCGCTTCTCTCTAAGTGGCAATCAGGATTTGGAGGCCACTGATTCTCCTTTTTTTTTTTCACAGATCTGGCCATTTGTTTGTGTTGTATGGTATGATTAGACATCAACATAAATCTTTCACACCAGAGATAAAAAGGTGAATATAGACCACAACAATGCTATATCAAATATGGCAGCCCAACATTTTCGCAGAAACTGGCATGTACAGGTGAAAGTATGACTCAAAGGGAAAGGTTTCATTTTGCCATTTTTGCCTTTTGGTCAGAACGTTATCAATAATTTCGTTGCTAAGTCACAAATCTCTCCCACATGATGTTACATTATACATTGCATCATAAAGACGTATTCTGTTGACAAAAATGTTAGTTGATAAAAACAGTAATAAACACTCATTTATGCTAAAAATCGTCAAAGAGCAATTCTTTCTCATACATAGGCCAGGTGATCAGCTGGGGATGAACAACCAACGCATAATCAAATTCATTCAATTTTTGAGAAAACATATACCGTGCAATTTTATTTCATGGTTCATTTCTTTTCTCTCTTTCAGTTTCATGGGGGAGTAAACACTGTGTTGTGTTGTTCCACCAAACACCCAACATCCTCTTGGTTAACAATCAAAACCACTGTTAGATATTGCACATAGAGAAACACATCAAAGAATGTATATTGACCTAAGACAAAATCAACACCATGTCATGACAAATGGACCAGTGTCCCATGAAAAGGAGAGACAGCAAATATCATCCTTCCCCTTCTCCCCTTCTCTTTTTCATTTTTGTTCCCTTTCTTTTCCATGTCCCTACACTCTCCTCTCATTTTTTTCTTCTCTATTTCCCATCCCTTTTGCCTCTCCTCTTAATCCACTCAGCTTAACCCTCTCACCAGCTCCAACTTCCCTGCTCATTTTACAATTCTCTCTGCATCTCCCATTTTTCATCTCAATATTTTGCCAAAAGGACTCCTCTTAGCTTCTGAATCTATTCCACTAAGTCTCCTCCACCAGAACCAAATCAAGTTACAGTGATCAAAAACCAAATGTGACCAACGACTTTTTGTAGAAGTTCTTTCTTAAATCTCTTTATGTTTAACTTGACAAAGATGCATCACTTATTACTATTACTTTTGATAAGATGCCATTTCAATCAGGTTATACCCTGTCTGAGCCTCACAATAAATGACGGCATCCCACTGCAGTGACTTCCAACCCAACAGCCAGAAAACTATCTGCATATAATTAATTATATTCCTCTGTGACCTTGTCCCTGTCCTTGTACAGATATATATTATGCTTCACCAATACATGCTTGACCTTGGAACCTCTACTTGCAAGCAGGAAAAGAAATGGAGGGTGATGAAGATACAGAAATGGTATACATTGACAAAAAGTGGTTCCAAATTCACAAAGCACCATGTGAAAAAAAAAGATTGCATTGCAATTCTTTGCCTGCTTCAAATACCAAAATTTGCCACCAAATGAAACCGCTCAGATACTGCAAAATTCACAAACGTGATTAAACCAGGGCTCCCTGCTTTACACACAGGCTATTTCACAGCTGTGAATGATGTACACTGGGATACAAACAGATATTCAGAGAGAAGATCCTACATGCACTTTGGGAAAACATGCATTTCAATCTTGACCTCTCTCTCTCTCAGTAGATAGAAATATTCAATAACCTGATCGCCATCAATGGACGCATGCTAGTCGTTATTAAATGTTTATGAAATGATAGGCTCGCCAAATGCATCACCAGTTGATATTTCACTAGCCTTGCAAAACCCTGAAGATCATTTGTCAAAATGCATGTATTTTAGTCCATCAACATATACGCTGTCTAGATTGGAATTCCAGTGTATCCTAGGAAGATGGAAATGCTTGAACGATATCGAGGCCTTTTGTTTTTTACTTTTACTACCTGTTCTTTGGTGGAGATATCAAGTGCTTCTTTTCCTTTGTTTTATATTGTTTTTAATAAACTCAGAAAGCGATGATAAGGTACTGAAGCAACTCCCTTATCCACTAAACACCTTTTTAAGTTGTAATTGCTATTTCAAGGGCAGGCTAGGCCTTAGAAGGCTCGGTGCTAGAATTGGTTTCGAGGATGACTTGAGCATAAGGTCAAATGTATGCATTAGTGAGGCAAGGGGTAAGTGTATGTCTACGATGTGAGTTGCTATTTCTGACTAGAAGAGAAAAAGGTGGCCAGAATCAAAGGAGACAGGAAACCTTGAATTACACGAACTTGTGGCAAATCTACTAGAAAGCTGTTTCAAACTGCAAGTTACCTTAGGCCTTGAAAGGCTAGAATAGAGAGAACACTGCCAAGAACATGACTCTTCCTACAAAAGTGGAATAACCTGTAAATAAGGTTAAAATCTTTACTAGGGAGAGCAAACCTTCAATATCAAGGATCGGCAATTTGTGTTTTAGCAGTTAATTTGAAAGACAACGGTACACAAATCTATATCACATCTATGTCGTAACAATTAGGCCTTCTTATTCTCCCACTTACGAGGACAGTAAAACGTGATAAACCCTGAAACATACTCGTCTGTAAATTTTTTGGTCAAAATTTCTGCTGAGTGATGAGTGAACTACTTAAATTCTTACCATGTTGTTAATGATTCAATTTGGAGAAACCCTATACAGTGACCTACACCAGGGAGCTGCCTTCACCTTTTTGGTAGTCTAGCATACATGATCAAATCCTTGTGTTACTGTAATCTTCACATGAAACCATGCCAAGTCTTTCTGAGAAATGCTAAAAAGTTCCTTCTCCCCTACTCTCCCCCCCCCCAAATCGATTGACTGATTGGAGACACATCAACCACATTATGAATGTGACAGTCCCTGTTACAATTCATTAGTCAATAATCCTCTCTGCCAGAAAAAAAAAATACCCTCACCTAACCTTCATGGTGGAAGCAAATAGCTTTGAAAACCATCTTCAGTAAAACCTTCACTCAAACGAACAAAGAAAAACCCTCAAGTAACCTTTCAAACCCAACATTCTTTCTCTTCCTTAGTCAAATTACTCAAACTTTTTAGTCAGCTATCTATTCTCTTTTTTTTTACTACTTCCAGGAGATTGTAGGCTGTGGTTAAATGTATGCAAAGAACAGGAAACCACATGCTAACACTCTCAAGCAGATTAGTCAATTCAAACCCAAGTGACACACACTGTCAGGGATCATCTCAACAGTTTTCCTATGATACTGTACATGTGGATAATACACACATACATAAATAATGGTGATGTGTGTACATAGATGCGGTAATGAGAATCACTAGTGTGAGCTTCTCTAGCAATTGGTTCTCATTGATTGGGAGTAAGTGCAAAACAGTGGTTTAATGAATAACAACCCAGTGGCCAAGGTTCAGGGGCTAACCATTCTTGAGTAATGTAAATCAATAGCAACTGAGGCCACCATGGTAACTTAATAACTTCAGTGCATAACTTGCTTCACTTAGGAATATTCTTTGGGATACAAATTTGTGCTGCCACCAGTGGAAAGGATGTGGGATCGTCTTACATTTCGAAAGACAGCTTCAGTGTTAACATTTTGTGAATGCTCCAGCCGATGATCAATCTTCGGAGAGATTCAACGAACCGGCAGAAAGAGAGTGACTCAACATCTCGTACTGGTGGAACACTTTCGGTATTATGAAGAGAAATGTTTTCCAACAATGTGCCAAGTGAAACAAGAGATGGGGGGGGGGAATTACTGTCGTTAATTCAAAGAGGATTTTGCATCACTTAGATGAGCACAATGGAAGATAATAGATTTATGTACACAACTATGGACAACGTGGCTACAGGTGACCTGAAAACTCCAACCCTTTCTGAGGTTTTGAACACAAAACTTGTGGATTGACTGATTTGCATAGACTGTCAAATGGAACTTTTGATGATAATGGTCCTAAAATCTGTGTTTCAACTGCTGGATATTGAGACCCTACAAATAATCCTGCCAGAATGGTAAACTGAATCCACGAATGCTGAATATGCGACTACTGCTTCAGAAACCTTTCAAAATGCCATTCTCTGAGTCCAGTTGCTTAACCTCACTACACTAATGTAGGATCTCCTCCATATTGGAGCCATGGCAATCTATGGGCCCACAGAAAATCCATCTTTTGTAAGGTTTATATTGGATGTAATCATCAAGTATTGATAACACAGATTGTTTTAACCTCTGATATCTGAGTGGACAGTCCTTGATGTTCTCCATGACACTGTCCACAAACAGTGAAATGTGAAAAGTTATCAAACAAGTTGAACATCAAGGAAACTCACAGAGGATTGTAAAGCGACAATCCTAATTACTACAGGGACATACCACACTTGGGAATGCTGAGGACTCACACAACAATATTGCAAATGGAAAACTTAACTCAAAATGATGATGAGGTACCTCAAGCATAAAAGGGAGATTTCTAAAATATAATGGAGACTGAAGAGCTACATGAAAGTGACTTTTCCATTTTTATTTCTCACTTTCTCGCTGTTATAAGATGTACACGATTTGGCCTGTTTCATGATTACCGTGGGGAGGATGAAAAAAGCCGATGACCCTTTTCTTTACAACTAGTCTACGATGAGAATTACATGAATACAGTGAAGGTCCCCATTCACAAACATCCATACGAACACAAACCCAGGCCGACAAAATGCAAATTCTCTACATTGCAAACCTGAGACCTGTGACCAAAAATAACTTGAACATACATAAAAGTACACCAACATTCCGTCTACCTATATGGAACACCAGGAAAACAACAAGGAACCACAAATTATGCTGACAGGTTTCACTTCCAATCATTCTCTGGATTTGGCTTTGCAACGACCTTAAAGGATCAGTACAGATTCAGTGAGGACAAATAAAATCACTTTGAATAATCACATGGGGCATTCAGACCCCTAGCCACATGGGTCCAGCCTGCACTTTCCTTTGTCACCAACGGCTTAAAAATATCACTTATGGCATTACACACAGCGTTTCAATCAGAGAGATCAGATATTCTACTGAGTCAATGTCAGAAAGAATGGAATTCAATTCATGACAATCATAAAAGAGAAAGTTTTGTATACAAGTACAAGAAAAAAAAAATAATCGAAAACAAAAAGCCCTTTCATTGCCAAAAGAAACGTGATTGATGCCTCTAGGATTAATGAGAGCACCCTATAGGTAACATAAAACACCTCACTAAATCACATAACTCCAAATATTAGCACATCCACATATTTTCAACAAACCTTATCAAGACACTCAAGTTACATCTGATTGCCCCTCAAAGGTTAACAGAAAGCAAAAATGTACTATGAATTATGACTCCACAGCAGACGTTTCATGATTTCAACAAATATCATGTCCCTACTCAGCAAACGTTTATTAACCTTCAAAATCTATCCCTTCATATTCATCGTGTCCTACTTTCCCATCATGCCCCACACCTGACCCCCTTCCCTCCCCCTTACACTACTACCCTCCCTGTTCTGGTGAGTAAGGAGGTTTGTGCATACCACAGCAAGAGAAGTCACCTTGGAACTAGCAAGGTTTACACTGTACCTCCAAAATAACATACACAGAGGGGGCAAGCAAACAACCATATGTAGTTTATCTTCTTTGTATTTGTTTTTCTCTGTGGCAAGGCCAGCACTTCTCAACCTCATAAAGTAAATTTTTCCTGTGAGGAAGTCATGAACTTCCTTTGTTCACCATGTAAAGCGATAGGAGCCACGGACGGGTGCCTCTGCACAATGCTTGTCCAACCTGTGTTCCTACATATCCTCACGCAAGTCAAAAATGCCTACCTCGATAGGACGCACATGTTATACATCAGGTGCTGTTGCAAGTATCTATTGGAACAATCACGGCAATTTGATACACGGTGCAGGCATATCCCAGTCTGACTTAAGTACCAATAGTTCAATGAACTTCACTTCAACAGATAAGCCATCCTCCTTTTTCTCCATGCTATAATTCCTCTGCCATCACAAAAATGTAAGGCACTCTTTTTGGAGATGCCTTTTTGAGAAAAGCTTGTGTTTACGCTAGCGGGTGCAGCTTTGAAATCAGATCTGCAACACCACCAAATGGTGGCATATCTTTTGTCTATCCATTTTCTACCGTCATTGTTTTGGCTGTGACATTTACCAGGAGATAACTGATCAATCAATCAACGGCTTGGAACATGTTTGACAAAAACAATCTCATTATGAAGTACATGATGCAAACTCACAAGACATATCGTCGACCAGGTTCCTCTTTTGTAATACCCTCAGCTAATACAATGTAGTTTACATTATAATACAGATGTTCTGTAAGGTACTAACATAGGTGGCAGATGTACTTTGCCATCAATGCACGTTTCTCCTTTTTCATTAAATAACACCCCTAACTTCACTCTCACTCTTTCCCTTCTTCCCCCCCCCCCTCCCTCCTTCCCCATCCCTCTTTACTTTCAAAACAGGCACAGGCTTTGACCTGCGATGGACGGATTGACAGAGTATGCATAATCACCAAAAAGTCCTACATTTTCATCAACACGTGGGAGCTAAATTGTGTGTACTTCATGCAAATTGAAGCAGTTTTTGGACATGACTTGGAGGCATTCATTTCACACCGACTGGGCTGGTCAACGGCTGCTGCAGCAGACTCACTCACACAATGAACTAATAATCTCTACTTCCCGCATTTTATTTTGGCAGATTACCTCGCTATCAATGACTCATGACAGCCACTACCTGTAAATTACCGAAGTGCTTTTACAGATATAAAACTCTTGCCCCAGAGCGTGAAGGAGGCAAAGACCAATTTCTGTCTTCTTGTGCTTTATGAAAGTGAATGCACTTTCATCTCCGTAGGTGACTGCTTCATTTGAGCCAGGAGGAGGAGTTGAGTCCCTGGGAATTATCTTTTTCACTTGACTTTGTGCAGTAATCCTGCTTTTGATACTTTCACAGGGTTACAAACCAACTAACGCAAGCAATAACCAGGCAATATTGCCAAGTGCATTTCACAAACACTTTCAAGTGAGAAGGGGATGACGGTCATGTTATTAAGAAGGAAAACTTCATAACAATCTACAACACTGATGAAGCATAAATATGGTCGATGTACAGAAAAGTTCACAACAGAACAGCAATGAATGGTGAAGTGTAGTAGTTAATAATAATCACGTCTGCATCCAAGATGACTAAAATTTCCCTAAAGTTTCGTGAAGACTGACAAAATTTTGTCACTGCTCTTAGGAAAATCCAGATTGCGTTAGAAAAATTTGTAGCAATATGATTGTGCATTGTAAACCGCAGAAGGAAAATTTTTTCATCCTGGTAAGACAACCTACAACATTAAATTCATTTAATTAATGATTGATTTCTGGAAACAGCACACCGTGCTTTGCATCTTAATCATCCCGTGGATAAAAAGGGTTGGGGGAATTTCAACACCGATGGATGTGGCCTACACTGAGAGCCAGACAAACTAAATTCTCTTCTGGATGTTTCTGATGTGGATCCCCAATCCCCTATCCCCTAAATACATCACAACTACTTTAAGGACGGCATCCCTTCAATACACCGTGGTGCAATATTTTAGTACTATTCTATTGTGTATGTCATTGTACACCCTGTATTGTTCATTGCTGGAATAAAGGAGTTGAACAGCAAATTTATTAGAGTTACAACACTGCAGTAGGTCCCATCTAACTTCTGGTCATAGTCTAGGGACTTTATTAGGAAAATTGTAGAGGTTCCCTTCTCCTCCTTGATCTGACCCAAAAAATGTAACTTCAAAGTCAGCCAACCTCGGGGGGGGGGAGGGGAGACAATTATCAGAGAGCTCTCAAACAAACACTTATCGAATTAATGGCTGAGGGTTCCAGCTAGGAGTTGAGTTTCAATATTTCGGGGGTACTTCCTCCTAACTTCACATTTGTCCATTCTTCTTTTTCCTCCACACTTTTCAGACCACTTATCAATAGTCATTTTAAAATGATTCTAATCTCCTTCTACTGACAGTCAACCGACCTACCGAGTATGTACATACAGCGCACAAAATCCATCTTTTCTGCAGCACTGGAGGTCACAGGCACATTGATACGCAGCCAGGATGTAGTTAAGTTGTCGTTGATGAGGCTATTAGAAGCCAATTAAAAAGCTAACAGCATACCGGGAAATAAGAGACTGCAAAATTTTTGTACTGGTAGTACCTGAGCCCACAGGATCTGTGATCTTTTGGTAGAAGATATTGCACACTGTCACCAATCGAATGACAAACTGTACAAGTTATTTAGACCCCAACTGAGAGGGAATCACATTCTCGATATTGTAAAACCAATCCAGATAATCTGAACGGATGGACAGCTTTGTGGGTGCATGCCTGCCTCGTACCAGTTGAGTATGGTGGACGGAGCTCTAGACCCATGACGAATTTTAAGTATTTTAAATCTCTTCTTTCCATCCACTTCACAAACTAATTTAACTGTGACAAAAGCACTGACTGATTTGCGACAGTGTTTTTATTCAGATTGCTGACAGAACACATATAAATCTGACAACAGTGACTACTGAATAATTCGGGATAAACAAATTTCTTTATTTATGTTTATTTTAGGGTAATTTTGACATCTTTCAGCACATTTGCTCCACCGTCCATAATCATATCAAAAGCATCAAATCACATGAATCACAATTTTAGGTGTTATGCATGCACTGTTTCCGTCTTTGGAAGGTCTCTTCAGTTCATACGTTGCACTTGTCTTCCAGATATTTGACACTCGACAATTTTGTTGGCCCACCAAACTTCAGACTCTCTAAGAAAGCAGAGCAGTCATTTACTGTTTACTTGAAATCAAACAGACCAATGAGAATGGATGTGAATATTCATGTATGCAAAAATGGGGCTTAAGCTTTGTTTTTCTTCCTTTTTTTTTGTAGTGGCTATGACATATTCTGCAGAATTTGACTTGCTGTGACAAATCTTCAACTCACATTCCAGCTTTAATCTGCAGGAATAAAAGCTACTCTATTTCTGGTTTCCTCTACACCATCAGTCATGGTAGAACAGCCCTGTTGTCACTTTAGAAATGGCATGGCAGAAATTGCAAGCAGGAGTCAATGAAGAGATTGAGTGTGTTCCATATCTCCTGTGTTCCATCAAAACAATCAGGATGCAGATGTATTTATACTCTCTATCACGGCAGCCAGAGGAATATTAAAAATTCTCTTCAAAGCTAGCTTGACAGCAATACCAAGGGAACAGCTGGACTTTTTGTCCCTTTCACTTTGACCTGTGAAAAGCACCTCATGCATGATACTCAGAAAATTATGAATTCTAAAGCTTGTCTTTCCTCAACAGTCCTTCTTGAAAGTTTTCACACCCTTTGCATACAAAATACAGCCTAAAATACAAAAGTAAAACAAGAGACTGACCCTTTCGGACTAAATGAGTAATTCCTACAGTAAAGAGGTACTACCTTTTACCAAAGTACATTCAGTATATTTGACTTTCCTCGATTTTCTTTCTCCTCACACCTAACCCCCCCTTTTTTTTTTTCATATACAGCTAATGTCGAGGATACCAAAATGACTGCAAGGATTGCCCCAAGTGAATGATGCACTCTATTACTACAGACTGAAGAACCATCCAACATTCTCTGTTATTCTTCGTACCTGCGAGGTTTCTTCACTTCATCCCTTGCACATTACAAATGTAGTTGTGCGCAACCGCATTGTTTTATCAAAGTGACTAACACCAAAATTGTCTATTAACATCTTAAGTGGATGAGTATGAAATGATTTTACCCTTGAAAAGGGAGAAGGGGGGGGGGGAAGACAGTCACTCGAACGCTTATTAAATACACACCTCACGATATTCAAAGAAATCTTGTTGACGAGTGACTTCTCAAAACGATGGCAAAGATGGCCACTTCAGTCAGTCAAGTTTGCATAATGGGAGTGAATTTACCACTTCTGTTGAATGGAAATTATACTTGACATTTCTCAGGCATAATTGCACACTGTAAACACAAGAAAACAGCCTGCAAGCAATTCAAAGTTTGGGTTCTCCCTAGTGCCATCAAAATGTAAACATCGGGGTAGAACAGTATATAGGTACAGTGGTACATATTATAATTACAGTACACACACACAGTTGAACACCACTGCTTATATTTATAGCCACATCCGCTTGGATTATTATTAACTTTGAAGTCCCACGAAATTCCACCAGTAACTAGCAATTTCACTATCTTTCAACAGGTGACCACGAAAGAGGGTCTAATGATATACAATGGAAGGGACCTTCTACAAAGACACCAGTTGTACAAGGTCTGCACTTATCACCCACTTCATCAAATGATCTGGAAACACAAGCGGGTCAACGAACTCTTGTCAATTGTGTCTTCTGACTAAGGGAAACTTTACTAGCTTCAAGTGGCTGACAGTGCAACATGATTGGCAGTAACTTTCTTTTTCTTCTTACTGCGTAAATCCTTTTGCAACGATTAACAAAGTATCCTTTCATGCCAGTCTTAATTCTATATCTATATACTCAAAAACAAATCCAACAAATCAGCTTCGTCTATTGCATATTAGTCAACAAGTGAGTAGTTTTCCCACTTTACATACCAGGTGTAAAAGCCTGTTGAAGTTACTTTCTATACATTACAAAACTCAACCACATCTGCTACACTGCCATGTACATATCTGAATCTGCACTATACAGCAGTCGGACCACTTTGCAGAAAAAAAAGTGATGCAACTTAGCAGATAAATCATACCAAACAGCGCATAAAATGTGGTCGAACGAACTGACTGAGCATGTGCGACATCACCTCCCATTACTTTGACGGTATTACAAAATAAAATGTGAGTGTGTGTCCTGTGAGGTCAGAGGGGACAATCACATACAATCAACAGCTTCACCATCATAATGATGCCAAATAAAAACCAAGTTACAAGTCAGGACTGACATTACTATCACTTCAACATTTACTATATGTAAAAAGAAATGCACTAGCGCATGACTATCTTTAACATACTGTATGGTCTTGGTCTGTTTTATGATTTCAGCCGAGGCCTAGACTATGTGTGCTTTCCGGTGATCTGGATAAATAGACTGGAAGTGTGCTTAAAATTCATTTAGTGTACACACACAACTCAATCTCATCAATTTCTTTTCCTCAAACACAATGCTAGTTTGATAGTACTAGAGCCCATGCCATTACGACTGGCAGGTAGGTTCAGAGTCAACTGAAAACAAACTGCTTGCCAACTGAATGGATGGAAACTACTACAAACCGAATGAGTCACACAATTTTATTGTGGTATTAATTTGCCTGAGCTAGATTAAAACAACAAGTCTCCCTACTTTAATTATCACATCCATCAACCAATTTAGAGAGTTTTAAGATTTTCTGCCTCGAGTGAACAAGACAAATGGTAGTTAATTATCGGGTAGACTGGCCTCTCTTCACTAAACTCACATACTACGTGAAAGGAAGGAAGGACAAGTGCGCATTCCCTTGAAGCATAAATCTGTTTCTCCAAAACAAAGACTGAAATGTTTGCACAATGGTTAATAACTTGAAGTTCACAAGTGAAATTGCAACCACAAGCTCTGCATTTCACCTTCCACAGAAGGAGAAAACTATAACCTTGATGTATTTGTACATACTCATACTCCAAATCAGGCCAGAGTACACAAAAGGTCAGACTAATATCAAACCTTAGTCCCCTTCCTTTCATAATCAGAGCAGATTACCAGAGACCTGTAAATTACATGTGAGCGAAAAGTCAACTGACCAAGACAAAATTGGTAGGTCTTGCTGTATTGTGGGAAATATGTGCATGTGGGCTTTCTGCACATGGAATTTAAACCCATGGCTAGCCCTGACAATATCATTTAACAAGAAGAACATGTCTGAACAAAAACCTACAGGCCCTTGGAAATGAGAGCATGCTCATGTCGACGATGCGCACTGTTTGAACAATTGACAGCAGAACTTTTGTAGAATGCATTTGGTCTATTGCTAACTTTGGTAAAAGCTTGGTGAGAACCTGAGGAGAGGGGAGGCCTCATCTGGGTGGCCTGACAGGTTACCTTTTTAGTGTTCTTATCATCCTTGGGTGATGATTAATCTTGCCTTAGAGAAAAGTGACAAAAATGGGGTCAGCATCAGATGGAAGCCACAGTCAACTTGATGAAAGGATGACAACAAGATGTGGTCTTTAGCTGTGGTAAGAGTGGCACTAACACCACTTCCAAGTTCAAAGGGTATGCAGGTACAGTTGATAGAGGAAACTCATATGTGCTGCCTCCTAAATCCAAATGGAGGAGAGAGGGGGAAATGGGAGGTAGGGAAAAAAAGGAGAAAAGGGGAGATTGAAGGGAAATCATAATGGAAGAATTGAGGGAAGGGAGCAAAGGGAGGGAGAGGAAATAGAGAGATGGGAGAGAAAACTTTCGAAGGATAAGCTTTCCCTAGCCTTCAAGCTTGCACGTTATTCAACTTTAAAAAAAATAACTGGCGGATGTTAGCGATTATACCATTATCAACTTTTGGTAATAGTGCTGGCTTTACACACGGAGTGCAGATGAAGGGATGTTAGAGAGGATCAGAAGAAACACATGGTTTACGGGAGACGAAAATGTAGATGACACAAAGGTTAGAAGCAAGTGAAATCTCAGTTCGAGACATCTTGGAATATGAAGGTAGGATGCATACCACTGTCAGTTGTTTTGCACGTAGCGCGTACCCTTTACACTTCTGGCGTTCAACAATGTCCAGGGAACATGCCAAAGTGGGGATGACAGCACAGTCTCTCTCTCCCAGGACTTCTTCCAGAGAGCCTACTACCACAAAAAATCTCCCAGGCTGCTGCATATGTAATCCATATATCTAAATGAAAGCTGACAAATCCTAACATTTGAAAGCGATCCACAATTTCAAATACAACTATCGTCACGGCGGCCAAATCTTCGTGTCGGATCTTAAATTGAGCTTGTGAACTGTTGGCCAGGAACATAATATCACAGCACACAGCTCGCAACTTCCACACCGAAACTGCTAGGGTTCTCTAAAAGGGAAACGTGCTATTCATCTGCCAAGGAAACAGGATACCATCAAAATACTTCAATGTCATCAACAAAAGTCAAACTGGCCGAACAAGCACTAAAGTACCTAGACAACGTTTCTACATTCAATCATGAAAGCAAGTCAACAACAATGTGGAAGTATCTAGTACATGTTAGTCAACTGGATCTTAAGTTAATGCACCTTTCAACTTTAATTAATATTCAATTCACAACAGGTATCAGTGAGGTTAATGTGTCTTTGTGGAATCCCTTGACGACAATCTTTTCCATGTTCTGACAGTTATTGGGATAATTAATTGCACACAAGGCAAAACTTAGTAAATGACATGAACTACATAAAATGTTGTACTCACAACATTACTAAATTCTGTATAGAGCAGTATTTGTGTGCACTGCACAGAAATATCAGATCTGTAACATGTTTAACATCCTACTGTATTAATAGCTCCATGGATTCTAATGCCAAGCCAATTAGTTTATTGAAAGGACCTACAGACAGACACTCCAGGTAGACAAATTTCATTGTCATAACATTAAAACTAATAACAAAACACAATTTGCAAACTGCATGCTGAAACCATTGCAACATCCTTTGTCACCACCTTCTGGTAGGGGGTGAACTATTAAAATCCAAAATGCCTGAACACACATCTGATGTTATCACTAATTCAAAGAGATAATTTTTGTCAGGTTCAAGGGTTGGCTAACATGTGGCATCTATCTCAAGAATGAACAAAGGAATTGATACAATCTCTTTTTATATTCGGTTCTCAACCTTTTTAGTGAGTCATTCATTTGCTATGTACAACTTATATTGCTCAGATTATATATATTCCACTTATTGCCAGCGCTGAAAAATTTAAAGCTCTCCTTTTACTTGTAACTATGATTAGCAACAGAAATGCTAGATGAATTTTGGTGCTATCCTTTCTTTCTAATTGCTACACTGCACAGCAACGAAGCCTCCTTGTTTCCAGTGCCTACCCACTACATTGAGTTGGGTGATGTACTTAGTTAAAGAGGCTCATTGAGTTGGTTCCCAAAATTCATGATATTTTGTCACACCTGATAAGTGTTACTCATATATTGATATAAATTGTCATTTGAACTAAAAGATTCTGAAGAGGTGACAGACAACTGTGAAGCAACAATGATAGGGTAATTAACAACCAGACTATTACCTATTTCAAATCTGGCACCCAGATACTTTTTACCAAATGTATTAACTATAAGCAACCCCCTAATCAAAAAGCTACAATCTCTCACATTTTCAGCGACAGCAAGAATTTACCGATGAGACTCAATCAGAAGTAATGACATGCAATGGTTTCCTTCAAACTTGCCACAAAATCTAAATTAGTTCAACGAGCCCCTTTAATACCTGTTAAGGCCCCATAGTAAACAATTACTGACAGCAGCATAATAGGCCTGCCTCTGAGGCTGTGCCAGTGCATTTATGCAGGTAGAACACAACACGGTTGAGTAAATGGATAATATATAACAGTAGAAATCCTGAAGGTTTCATTACATCTCAGCATCGTGGCCTACAGGACTACACCAACAGTGTACCAGTGCAGAGTTTGCCCTCTGCTTTTGTGTGAAAGGAGGATATAGGTCATACATATGCATATATTACATAACTCTTTGCACATTCTTCTTCCAAAAAAAGTGGTAAGTTTATCGCCAGATTTGTGGCAAAAGAGATCTACAAATGACAAATTTAGTCAGGAAGTGCCCCGGAAAAGAGAAAAAAAATATCATGTTTTTAATTCTTCTCATATTGACATAGCACGTAACAATTCATTAGTATATGTTTCATGCTTATCCCTAACCTTTCATCTTGGAGTGGTGTTTGGTCAAAGGTCATCAATGCAATTACTAGATGGCTGCAAAAAGTTCCAGCATGTATCCCAACTACCTTTATCCTCCAAGTGAGGGAGAATAAACTGTTTTAAGAGCAGATCAGGCCAGGTCAGCTAGTGACCCTTCCAACAGATATAACTTTGAATTTTTCAGCTGTTCTTTAAAAGGAGCATTATCCTGTTGGAGCTCCCTGTCATTGTGTATCAATTACTTACAACAGCTGAAAAAGAACTGACCTTACAGTTTTCCCTACATGGCCACAAATTATTGAGCCATATAGTCTAGCCTCAAATCCTGTTATTAGAAAAGATTTACTGGTATTTTGATAACAGCAACAAATAATAGCCTTTTTGTTGGCACAGGCTAGAAGAATTGTTACAGACTGGGTTACTCAAAATATGATATCCAGCAGTAGAGGATATATACCAAAGAGATTTAAATATAAACTTAGAAACATGATAGTTTTAATCCTGAATTCTCCCTCCTTTAAGATTAACCTGATAATGTGGACATGTTAGAAAAGCTTGGAAAACTGAACCATGAAAGAATATTAATTCTAAAAGGATATTACAAACTTCCCTGCTGGAAGAGTGTCTGAGTCCAACATACATGTTCCTTAACCTAAAACACAATCACAGCTAGAATGCAATTGAAAAGGGACTAAAATATTGGAAAGGAAACGCCTGAAAAATTATAAACATTTGAAGCAGTCTATCTCATATTGACCAACAAAACGTACTACAAGCCTCCTCTGACGCACTACTACATGGTGTCGATATTTTTGCGTTTTCAGATAATTTGCATTGTTTTTGGATGATCAATATAGATCACTGCAAGTAGCATTGAGGCTTCAGCAGCTGGCCAGCAATCATGTAGTACAAATAATCAAATGGACTGGCAGGGAGCAGTTTTAATATTTAATCAAAATTTTCTGTGTCTATGAAGATCTCATGTCAGAGTGACCTTGTAAATCGGTAGTAAACAGGTCAACCCTGTTGAAAACAGGGCACTTGACATGTTGCCGTTGTCAGATAGTTTTTTCAAAGCTTTTGATTGATCAATGTAAAAATCATTTCAAGAGGAGTAGAGGGCCACCAATCACTGGACTGGCAGCTGGCAACATTCTAGCTGTAAAGCCTTGTGGTACTCGCTCACGACTGCAAATGCATTTTTCGATAAGAAAAGTCACTGTCTGTAATCTACACTGATGCATGCCATCCTCAATGAAGCCTCCAGAGAAGAAAAGCACATTGCCCCCAGTTTTTAAGTTCGTCACCCATCACTGTGTGTCCAGAGCATAGTCGTATGGTTCTACAGAAGTGTTGATCTTTAATAATGACCCTCAGAAACCACATCACCTAAGATGAGATTCCAGTTCTTTTGACCTACTTCAAATTTGATTTGTAAGATAAACTCTGAAATTGGAGTTTTGAGGGCAAAGAGAACAGATAAAAATTGAAAGTGGTCTCCTTTAACTTTGCCTGCAGCTTAATTAGCTCAATTAGAAGTGTGCATGAGTCCACTTCTATAAACACAGTCAGATTTCTGACCTCAAAGTGCTGCCAAAACATCAACCAACTTGCCCAAATTTGACTCCCTACTTTCAGCAACTTTTTTAAAGGGAAATAGGGCATTTAGAATACCCCAACATGACATACAAAAGAAAGAAGCAGTTATCATTATTAAACCATTCAGTCTCATCAACAGACATCTACCAAAGCTTCATCTACTCAAAACATTATGCATGTGGTGAGGAATAGAAGATGCATCATTTGAATTTTGAAAAGTTTGGGTGAACAAATTAGTGTTGAGCAACAATAACTAAATTTCTATCTGTGAGGACCTTACTTCTTGAAAAGGAGGCTTCTGTCCTTCCTTATTTTGAGTAATCTATTATTCTACACCCACAAAAATTGGTTTAAAAAATATGGATGTTTTCTCTGAAACAAACGCCCTATTTCCCTTTAAGTAATGCAGTTCCTATTAACAATGAGGGAGGAGGGGATGGTACTGTAGGTAAGAATACCTTGTACAGCACTCGAGCGAGAGGCAAACGAGGGCGAGCTAGGCCTTAGAGGGCACAATGCTACAATTAGTTTCGAGTACAATTTGAGCCAAGGTCAAATGATACATTAGTGATGCATTAGTGATGCAAGGGGTAAGTATGTCTCTACGATGTGAATACGGCCAACTACTAAACATTTGCTGGAACTAATATCCCAAGTAAACCATCCCCATTAATTTTGAGTTTGGATATATTGGAAATGCACCTCAATGACCCTATGCATCATATTTGCCGCTACAAAAGCACAGATCGAAATGTGCGAAACTAGCTGCCACATGTGGTTGGCCAGCAGAGAAGGACATCTACAGTATAAGGTGCTGATCAAGTGTACTACAGCAGTGAGTCAATTCCAGCGATGCAAGTTTCAGTGTCCAAGATGCCTCAATTTTCAAAAGGACAATCCTGAAGCGTCTGTGATATGCACATATCCTTCAAACTATACTATCAGCAGCTTTCACCCGAAAACACAAAAACTTTTCTGGTTTGGTTGTATTGGCAGTGCAATTGTTGTGCTGAGAAAGTGAGGAATGGAGTAACTTACAGATTTTTTTGTTAAAACGTAATGGAAAATGACAAAAGAATTTGTATTGTAAGCAAGCAACACAACAATGACAATGCCCATGGTACAGCAGTCTAGGAATTCTAGGAAAGCAGAAATCTATTACTGAGAGTTGGTCACTAGGCTTCTGACAGGTAAAAGAAAAAAAAGTAATTGAAACTTAATGAACTTTGCAACCAAACACACCATCATTTGTTGTTACTGCAGTAAATATACTAAAACCTATCTTTGCTAGTCTTACCCTTATGACTTTCAGGTTGCTAGCTTTAACAAGGGATTGTTAAAAGGTACTCTCTGGAATGGGTAATGCTTGTTTTACTGTTGTAAGGTTAAAATTGAGTGTTTGCTATGTGACATTTGGATGAGGGTACACTGGTGTACAAAGGAAGCTGTTAACAAGATCACCCACTTAAATCTTCAATAAGTTACACTTGGATGACTGAGGAATCTATCATCATGTTAAATTGGTGATCTTTTTCATGAGGTCTCCCCTGAATGGTAATCCAGAAGCAAAGTGATTTGAGCTTTTAAGCGATGTCTCTAAAAGAAAAGAATGCACAAAAGCATTGTGGTTTTGATGATGTATTTAACCTTCAGCAGTCTAGCTGTTCACGTTTACTCAATAAGTTAGAACTGAAGCAATAGGAATTGGACTTCGATAAACAATATCTGTCCATGCTCCTTTAATGAAGTAATGGTGAAAGTAAAGCAAAAATCAGTGTTAAGTTTTTGTTTCTCAGCAAAGTACCTTGTCACAATGCACTATATGATGAGCCAATGTACTGCAGATTTATGACTTTGAACAAAAGTGCAATAATCTTCTAGCAACCACTAAGTATCATACACCATATTCAGGCTTTGTTTCTTGCGATACTGTGTTAAAGATTGACAGAGTTTGACCTTGACTGACTTGGTTATCAAACAGACATAAACCTAAAAACAAGAGGGTTCTTACAGTGATCATCATGGTTGATAAACAATGCCATACTGTAAGCTATGAGAGATACTTAGCAGTTTGACCTCTGTTAACCTCGAATGACCCTTGATCTGAATTAAAAACAAAACAATAATCTTTAGACAATGTACTCTCACAAAAGGCTAGATATGAGGTCAATCTTGCCTCAAATTCCCCAAAACTCATTGGTCTGGGAATTCGCTAGCGACGTACTCACCTCATATAACCTATGCATTACCATATTGACCATGGTCAAGCATCTGGCAATTTTGTGTGCGTGCGTGTGTGTGTATCTGGCCACCGCCCTTCCGTAATTGCCAGCCTTTTGGTCTGACTACGAAGTTCTGCATCTGCTTTTGCATCTGCTTATATCCACTGCCTTTTCACGAGAATCATAGGTTATATGAGGTGAGGGAGTACGCACTGTGAATTCAAGCTTGCCTTCCTCAGATATTTCACGACACACAAGGTCTTCAGTTTGACCTCTGTTGACTCAAATGACCTTTGACCTTCCAAATAAAAAAAAATTAGGTTGTTTTGGTCTACATGGATTATCAATATAGTACATGAGATCACTCCAAGCTTACCTTCTTCAAATGTTTTATTTTTACTATTTTGTTTTAACAAGGTTTTCAGTCTGACTTCTACTACTATGACTTTTGACCTCCACTAAAAACAACAGGGTTTTCATCTTCATTATGTATGAACATATGAGATCTGTCCAAGCATGCATTCACACTTTGACCTCTGCCGACCAAAGAGGACATTTGACCTCTACCAACCAGGGTTCTTCTACTTAGTATTACACATGTACATACAACGTATAACACCAGTCCAAGTTTCAGTTCTTGAGAGGTACTGTGTTTACAGCAGGTGTACAGTACATACAACAGACAATACAACGACAGCCACAACAGACATACATACATACAGACATACACGACATACCGACATACATAACAGACAGACAACATACAACAACATACATACACAACAACCATACATACAGACAGAATACATACATACATACATACATACATACATACATACATACATACATACATACATACATACATACATACATACATACATACATACATACATACATACATACATACACGCTTACAAGTATACACATGCATGCACACTCACCACCATGATGATGTTACGATTTTCACCAAAACCAAAGAACATTACCTTCCAAATTGCACAAACATTTTAAAAACAAAAGCTCTAAGGCATCTGCTCCTTGAGGCATGTGCCATTCATCAAACTAAATCCAGGTGGTATTTTGTACACAGTGAACCATGCAACTGCCATGATTTATAAGGACCAGAAATCATACACAAGACTGGCACTGTAGGAGAAGAGGGAAGTAGAGCTACTGCTCAAAATGTCAGTACTTTAAACTGTATAAATTATTCTCTGCAGAATATCTATGAAATCTTCATTATGCAATATACACTACAAGCCATAAGGACCAGTACAGGCTTGTATGGTATGAACAAGGAGGTTTTGAAATCACACAGCAAAGCTACTACAGTAGCTGCATGAAGAATTGGAAGCCAGTTTCATGACAAAATAACTGGAACTCTAGCTTATGGCAAAACTGAAAATTCTCATGCCCTCCACACTATGACCGACTTAAATGACAGGACACACTATCAGGTCATGACCCACTGTTTGTGGTAATGTTGACTTTGACTTAATGAATGCTTCGCCTTTTCATCCATGTTCATGTACTGAAACATGGCAACTCAGTCAGGATTCCAGAAGGGAAGACAAAAATGTGGTTCAGTTGAAAGAAGCCATCTTACGTTGTGTCATGGATAACTTAAGAATGGTCGGTACCCAGGAATAGATGGGGTAGACAGAATACGAGCCAGAAGTCAGGTCATGGAGGCTGCAGGGTAACATAACACCAGTTGTGTTGGATGCATAAAAAAGTACAAACTATTGTAACTGGTGTGTGTACAAGAAAATGTCACTGCATAACAGTGAGATTAATACATTAAATAGTGAGATTAATATACTACATCATGCAACAAGTGTCAAAGGTATACGGTAATATTGGTTTGTTTTTAATTTTTAAAATGGCAAACTCTTAAATCAAGGATGCTTACTTATATAGGCCTACAAGATAAACTGATGGTCTACATGTCTGTAAAGTGTACTCCCTCTATGGCACTGGGTGTTGATATGCCAGTTGCAAAAGTAGTTTCACATTTGTTGCAAAAGTAGTTTCACATTTGTGTGGTCTGAGGGGTATCATAATTTCCTGGTTCCCATCAAAATACTTCATACTTTTCCTCACTTGAATTTTTTTAAATTAGCAAATGTCTGGTACATTGTGTGACTTGCTGAAAAACTTCCATAGTTGCTGTCCAGGTGCTTTGAAGGGACTCTGGGAGCATCAAATACTCAAGTTTATGAAACAGATTTTGACTGAATGACTTCCAAAAATGGCACTTGTTTAACGACATGTACGAACAATCTTTATCACTACAAGTCAAAAAGGCTGGCAATTACGGAAGAACAATGACCAGATGCAAAGACACAAAATTACCAGATGATAGATTGCAGTCAGCACACATAAATACTCAATATGAGGTGAGGATGTGCTGTCTTGTAGTAGTGCATAACTGCATACCCGTGAGCAAGCGGTAAGTAAATTGTAAGCGGTGTGAATTTTAAGAAATATGGCCTAAGCTTAAATTCAACATATTTTTGACAGTGTGCTCAAACCTTTCAAACCTTACTCTATCTCAGCACAGTACCAGCAATGCTTGTGAAACAACATTCCACAAATAATGAGCATAACAATTAGCTGACAGACAGGTTGTAACTTCAGTCTGCTGATGAATACCAAAGTCAGAAATAGAACTGAACTGTGTGTACAATCAGTGACCAGAAAAAAAGTCAGGAACTCCCTTTTCAATCTCTCCAGAACAAAGCGATTCTTTGAATTCGCTTCAGTGACAAATCAATAGCCCGCACTCACACAAATGTGTATTACAGTATGAAGTAACAAAATTATCTTAAAGGTACAAGGCTATTGATCCACATGTACAAGAAGATCAGCTATCAGACTGAGAGCAGGAATCCACTTTATTGATTTTCTCTGAAACTTGTGGGCAAAGACTTGACCAGACACTCACTGTTTGTTGTCAAGATTAAGAGCACTCTAACTTGAACACACTTCATGATTAGTGTGGGACTTGATCTGAACATGGCCCAATTTTGCAGTCGATTATGACATCACAAGATCTTTTTCAAAATTGACTTGCCATTTCTGCTCTTTACATCTCCAGCAGAAATCTTACCCTTGTAAGACACTCTCCTAAACTGAGTCTAAACCCATCTGAGCCCCCTATTTTCCACCTTCCCTCCAACCAAAATAACTAAGTTCTGTGGGATCCCCACATATAAAATCCACAGACAAGGAGATCAATCACAACCAGAAAGTCAAAAGGACTTTCTGATTCCTTGCCAATATCTCATTTTTTTTTAAATTATTGATACAGACAAAATAACAAAAGCAACCAGAGAAGGGAAGGCACCATATCAAAATGAAAAACCAAATGCAAGAACGACAACACATTCTGTATCACTTTATGGGTTTGATGTTACCAAGTGCTGATATGAATGAGTAATGTCAATCACTCAGCATTAATTGATGAAAATTGTGGTCAAGAAGAATGGCTCTTTACCAAGGTAAATTTCACAAGTTGATAGAAAGTTTCTGACACAAAATTGTGGATATGATTGTGGAATCATCAAAGGCAACATGGGATATATCTCGTCTCCCAAAGGAGTGTTTACTGTGACTAAAACAACCAAGTACTTTGTAAATCGTGACAGGGAGTTGCTGGAACCTGGGAAATTCTATGAAGGCTTAGAAAAGGTGATAAGACCTGTGTCAAGTGGCTGTTTGGAGAGTGCCAAGAAGAGGGACTTCAAATGTTCCACAAATTGAACAAAAATGAGACTGAAGTCTATCTAGCAACAATCTCTGACAATAAACATGGATCTACATTTTGGCAAGTTTTCAATATGAAAGAAATGCATTATTTCCTTAATAAGAGTGACATTTACCTCTTCATTTGTTCACATTCAGGACATGTTAAACACTCTTAGTATCACATGCTGGGCTTTTGAACCCAGGACAGATCTTTAGAATGATAGAACTTACTACATTCATTTCACGACACATTACAATGGCGATTCAAAAGACGTACATCATCTGCTCATCAAGTGCTAATAATGTTGACACTCTAAAGTTCTAGCTGAATTCAGTTGTCACACTATGTCCTCTATTGACCTCACATGACCTTTGGCCTCCATATAAAAAAGACAGACATCATCTGCTCATTAGGTGCTACCAGTGACAGCAGTCTGAAGTTCCAGCAATATTTAGTTGCTGAGATATCTCCATTAATAGGTTTTCTTCCTTTAAGCTCTGGTGACCTCAAATGACCTTGACCTCCATGAAAAACAATGGGGATCAACTACTCACAAGGGACTACCAAAACATCATCTTTGAAGGTCAAGCACCTTTCCTTACAAGCCAAGGCATCACATACACACATACACACACATGCCATGAGCATAGATTCCTTGCCTGCCTTCGGCAAGGAATCGAAAATGAACAGGAAATACATTCTATATTGTACAAATACCTTTGTCCTAAAATCCAAACTTTTGACGATGTCCAGTTTGTTGAAGAAGTAAAGTCTGTTGTTGAAGTTCAGTTTGTTGTAGAAGATTAAGTTTGTTGTTGACATTACAAACTGACTGTAAAGAGACAATGTCAAAGTACAAAACTGCCGCAGTTGACTGACTCTCTTGAAGAAATTATCTTTACAACAAAACAAAAATAAAGAAACCTACAGTCTCACTCATTTCTGAACGTCATTTTCACATCAGTCTGGTTACAGGTAGCCTACATATTGCTCAATGGCGGCAAGAAACTTCTCCTGAAACAATTAGCCTACTTTGTCATTGCTTAGAGTACCATTACCCTTACTTACCTAAATTAACAAGTTAGAAGCAGTGTGGATGTGTGCAGTGTACACACATTGTCACTCTCCTTTAATACAGCATTTGACCTCATAACCTATCTAAAGAAAATTAAATAAAATTTATGTCCACCAAGTTTTTCTGTGCACTTAAGAATTGCCACTGATTAGCTGATAAAATGATCAACTCAAAGAAAGTGGTCACCTAAATACGTCATTAGCTCATTCATGACAGCCAAACAAGGTCTCCAAGTGAAAATTATAACATGCAACCCTCCCTGTGAACAGATCAACAGGTATGGTTAAAAAGTGATGACGTGAGTGTGAAGAAACTGTAAACATAGAAAATTCATGTTCAACTATATCTTCATTCGTTTCAATGCATCAAGTAAGTAATAAGGGAAAACTACTGAGGGTCAAAATGTCAATTGTATCCAAAGTCTCTGTATTTCAGTAGAAATATCGACCAAACGTGGGGAAATCTAAAAATGTGCAGCAGACAAAACTTATTTAGTCCCAAAAAGAGCCTTGCTTGAACAGGCCAATGACAATGAAGCACTAGGGCCTGACGCATACATTCACTTCACAACAGCTGATTGCAGTTGCCCACTACAACGTACACAAGTGAAGGGCAGTAGCACACATGTGTCGCACAGTGCATTGTGTGTAATTATACCTGCACATGTTTTCTAAACTTTCAGTGCATTTTTGGTTTTTGCATAGTTCAAGGCAACTACGGACAGCATTAGAGGGGTAATGAGAAATAAAGAAAAGATATAAGAAGAAGCAAAATCGCTAAGTTTTTAATTTCTCCACACCTATGCCATCACTTTAACACTGGACAGGTCTGACTGTAAAGCTTGTTAACTTTGCAAAGGCACCATTTCCAAACCCCTGCACACATGTGATAAGGCATAGTGAGTGGTAGAACTTCCTTACTATATCACCTTGTATCCCTCCCAACTTTTTTAATGGATTGTCCTTGCAATAAAAAATTGTGTGGTTTCACCTCACACTGTGAATAGCATCCTGTCTAGCCAACAAGTGAAGCAAGGTCACCGGGAAGATCAATCCCTGTAAAATGCCAAAAAAAGGCTTACCACAAGGCTCTGGGAACAATACAAAGTTGGGGATGAAAGGTTAACAGATCAGCAACAGAGAATCAGAATGTACACAGACTTCCACTGGTAGATCCTTCTACGCATGAAACATTCTCAGTAGGCAAAGTATGCACTAACATGCACAGGGGTTCATCCTTTAAAAATAACTGAAACATACAGTGATACTTTTCACGTCCTTCCAATCTCCATCCTTGCTTCACTCTCATGTTCTCTTGATCAATCCTTTTCTAGACAAAATCCTTCTAAGTGTGAGCATGTATGTGTAACAAACAAATGAACAACACTGCTGACAGGTCTCTACTGTGTAAGGTTAGCACATGGGTTCAAAGCCAAGATAGTAGACCTGTCAATGCAACTTTCCTACCAGGGAAGTACCAAACAATGGCAGAGAGTTTTATAGCTGGAATATGAGTTGCAAATTTGTCATTGAAATCCACTGACAGTCAAATTCCGCAGAATATGTCATTGCCTCAGCAAAAAAAAAAAAAAAAAAACCCAAAAACAGCGTTTAAGCCCCATTTTTGCATACATGAATATTCATATCCATTCCCATTGGTTCTCTTTGACTCTTTGTAACAATGATTGATGGTAAGGCTTTCTTAGAGAGTCTGAATTTTGTAGGGCCAACAAAAATGTCAAGACAATATTCCTACAAAAATATCTGAAAAATGAGGGCATAGTTCTTTTGCAGATTTTGTGACAGGTGATCTTTTCCCCTAATTTTCTCTTCCCTGAAACACTGACAAAGAACAGAGGTGGATGACCAGGTGAAAGTAAATGGCCTGTGCAACACATATTTCAGTTTTAAGATGCATACATCCTGTATATGTGAAAAGACAGAACCAGTTTGACAAAGAGACAATGGCAGGATATGTTTCATTTTTGTAAGTTTAGAAATACTTCCATGCTTGAAGTTTGGTAGAATCAAGTCATTACATGAGAGAGCATTTATAGCTTTCTGAGAACCAGAATTGCCAGAGAGTTGTGTAAACAATTTGGTCCGTGGTAGATCATTCTTTTACACTAGGCAGTCTAGCATGCTCCATAACACTGAGATATAATCCATAACTGCTCATCAATAAAGTATGCAAAGAAACACACAGTTAATGCTACGAAAAACAAATTACCTGTCAACTTAACTGGCCAATCTTTGCATTGTGATTGGTGACAACTACCATGGATGGACGAGCCACGACTCGTTGGTCGCCGAAATCCATGTTAATTTTGCCCTTTCTCACAGCTGACTTTTTAAGACCTTTTCCAGAGTACTTGGCGCCTAATGGGGCCCAATCTTGATTAGTTTTGGGTGGCCTCTGGCTGCTTTACACTTGGTTTAATAAACTTTGTACTGATCAGCAAAACTGAGATGAAGGCGTGGGATGCCTTGCCAACCTGATGATTCAGATGCGAACACATCTAAATATTGCTGAAAAGGCTACTTAGAACTGAATTGTGAAGCAACAAAGAAAAAGTACATTAAACTAAGAATGAATTCACCTGAAGGATGCTCCATTCAAAAGCAAAAGGTTCACAAATTTCCATACAGTAGGTAGATATTTAGAACATAACATGAGTTTTGATCAAATCAATAAATCACTATCACCTACACACCACAAAAAGGAAGTAGTTGACATTTGTCAAACACAATTTTTCTAGTACGACATTAAGCTTGTTCAAATCCAAAAGAAAAAGACTCTTGGACTAAGACCACTGTTGATTACAAAATGACATCTTACTAGCGTTTAACTAGTGTTTCCACTGATTCCTAATATCAGAGCGGGGTAATTTTTTTTATCGTACCCATCGGGTACCTACGTCCTCAACCAAGGTACCAAGAGTAAATAAACAGTAGCATTTTCCACAGTACCATATCACATTTGTGCAGAGGAATCTTACTGTGTACTGCCTTCATCCCCTTCACCTTTTCATTAAAAGGACCACTGATTCTCCCCAAGGAAAAGAGGAAAATTTTCTTTTGAATTGTTTGCTCTGAATAGTAGGTGAAATTTGGCAATCTGACACAGTGTGTTCATACAGCGGTTGGATTGTTTTTCACTTTCTGGAAGAGTGCAATAATTTTGGATCCAGGTAAGTATGATACCACGCAGGTATCCAGGTTACCCACAAAAACACAACATTTAACCTCTATGGAAACAGCAGGGAACACTCACCAAGAGTGCACTTTTGAAATTCAACCAAGATTCCATTTCTGGTTTCATCTTAGCCTTGTACAACATTCACATGTGAATGCTGGGCAAGATATATCAAGATCACACGTTCACGAGGAGGGCCTTCTCATTAATTGTGATTTGTTTTACCATGAGTACCATGAGTTCACATTTGTTGGAACAAGGTGCTGTGCAAGCGTTAAGGGGTCACATCAATTGTTTACAGTTTTAAGTTGTTTACATTTTCATGTTGTGTCCTGGCCACATGCATGTACTGCACCGATACTACTGGTATGTACTACCCTGGGGCACCAGCTATACATTGTGTCTGTGGGTTTGCAAAACATTAAAATGAACAAGTTCAAGATGGAGCAAAGAGATCAACAAAGGGGGATAGTTTTTAAGTTTACACCAGAATAAAAGTTGCAAACATCCACACGACAGAAACTGTTCAGCATCGTGAAAATGACCAATGGGGTGGGAGGTCAGATGTGGGGGGTAGAACACAATTTCAACTTCCTGAGATACTATTATTGAAATGGTACACCATCACTGTCATTCACACTTTTTCCTTTCTCCTTTGAGTAATCCCAGACATGTCGCTGGCTCACACATATGCACTTGACCATCCCCCCCTCTGACACACAGACAGCACACACTTTGTAACATCACAGAGTGTCAACACAGAGTGCAAGAGTGGGATCTCATCCTGTGTGTGGGGGGGTGGGGTGGTGATGATCACTTCTGAATGTAAACACATGATCTTTCCATGTGTGGCATTGATTATGTCCCTTGCAGGTGTGGAATGAACACACTGATGGGTAAGAACAAATCAATGTGTAATATATATGTCTCACTCATATCCTACATATATCAGCACCTCACTAACCCATAGGTTTTTGGCCGCGAACCAGTCTGTGGAACTCTCTCCTACCTCATATTCAAAGTTGCAATTACATAGTTTTCAATTAAGACATTACTGAAAAACGGCTACATCCACAAAACAATGGTTACTTCTAACATGCCATTTTCTATGTTTTCATCCTTTGTTGAATACGGTTTTTGTTGGTTTCAAGGAGGGCTCATACTATCAATTCCGTAGAGCTTCTTTTTGGTTTCTCCTGAGTAATTTCAGTGCAGTCATTGTCTGTCCAGTGGCGGCACCAAGATTTTTTATTTGCGGCATAAATGAAGGGCAAAAGAAACTGTTGGGGGAGCAAAAATTTCACATGCAGCGTGAAATTGAGCGTGGAGCGCGAGCTTAGCGAGTGGAGTCCAGGGGTCTGTCTTAGGGTCCCTGGTGGGGTCCAGGGGGTGAAGTCCCTGGAAGTTCTGAGTTTTTAGCATATCTCTGGGTGAAGAATTAACCACAAGATACGTATATTTTTGTTCAAAGTACATCATTATACCAAAGATTCTGAACAAGTTGAATTATATCAGCTATTCCTCCCCTCTAAGTTGTCAAGATGAGAACTTTGGATTTTGGATCTCCTTATGGCCATGTGCAAGGCTCCAATGTGTGTCCACCAGATCTGTGAGTTTTTAGCATGTTTCTGGGTAAAAAATTAAGTCTCATGAACTTCTAGAACAGAAAGATATGAATGTAAACAGGCAATAATCATATATGTATGCATTTGTCAGAACACTTCAGCTGAGTGGGGAGACAAAATGGGGGGTAAAGGTTCTGACTGGGAGAAATGCCCCCATCCCTTGGTGCCACCACTGTGTCTGTCTACTTAATATTTATTACCTACTTAGTTCCTTTCACCTGAAAAACTTACTTAAACTGAAGGATGACCAATGGAACAGCAACAGGCTTCAATTAAACCTAGAACAAGCAAGCTTGGCAACTAATGCACAGCCACTGATCCTCCATGCTTACTCATAAGAGAACACAATGACATCCTTACAGGTGGATTCCACTGCAAGGTCAACTTACATTTCATTTATGTGCTCAAATGGGAGAAAAGTGTATCTATTAGCAGCCAAACTTGCACTTCTGTGCATACTTACTTTTATGCCCCATCGCATTCCTTACTCAGACATATCCACACCATCATCTAGCACAGCAGCCAACACCACCACCAGTCATTCTATTTGCCTCATGAGAGATCCACATGTATGGGAGAAGAGCTGGTAAACATTCCAGAGGGGTAAGTAATCAATATGTAACCAACACCTTGAACACAGTGAGATCACTGCAATGTTTAGTCACAACTAATTGTGCACATACACAAAAGAATACTGTACCAACAATGACTTTAAGTATGGTATTTCATGACAGACCTAAAAACAAACAATATCACAATATTTGCTCGATTTTATTTCAAACAGGGTTCTGTGTGGCATGATCACATGGCACTGCTAGCCTTCACCTGTCATTGGCCAATTTTGCCTAGATCTTATGTGGGCAGAACGCACAGATTCTTTTAGTTCCCTGGTAGGAAGCTCAGTGTGGCCCAGAATGATAATCTACACTTAATGGAAAGTAGCACCACAAATTGAACTGTGATTCCACACAACTGTCAAGCCCTTTGAAAAAGATTCATTTGGGTGTTCAAGTGCATACTATGCTTTTTATCACAATTTTATAGGCAGGTATTAAAAGACAGTTTACTGATTTCTCCGGGTATGATATTTGAACCTGCGAATATTGAGCACATCTCAAAGGTGACCTTGAAGGAAATGAATCATGGGTAATATCAGCCTCAGCTATTTCCTTTTCTTCTAAGCTACCTAATCAGATAAGTATATTCAGCTGATGTTTGTTCAAGTAGTTAAGCATTCATGACCTGGCTTTCTTATGACCAAAGGGGTAAAAATCCTATAAGGCAAGCTATCCCACTGATACGGTTTTTCATTTCATCTAGGTCACATACACTGCAGTGCTGACAATCACAATCGCTTACACATCAGTAATCCTGATCACATTTTTTAAGCCTGGTAAATCACGCTTAAAAAAATACGTGTTGCTATTTCTCCACTTCGACAGTTGTTTCACTTTTTTTTAATTTATTACCAAAGTAGGTTGGGACAGAAACTTTCACGAATGGTCGCCACTCGCCTGCCACTCTGACAGACAGGTGCGTAACTCTATAGATTACTTCTATTCTCACATCAGAAATGATGGACAGCAACAAATCCATTGTGGCTATGGGCACTGCTGTATTTATGTTGCTTTTAGTGCTTCACCTTTTGGAATGGCTCACTTCCCCTGTGTGTACACACATGCTGATTTTGTTTCAGTACTGTTTCAAATTATAACAAATGACATCATGTAATTCCCCACAACTCACTGGGTTTCATGACTATACAGTACTTAATATCCCTTGCTAACACTTAAATGCCTTGTTAAACTTGGCTTAAATAATTATGGTCTAGCACCAGTCCACTATGCTCTAGATTGGAGTCGTTTGGCTTTCGCTCCATAACAGCATGACATGAGTGCTCACAAGGGGTACGTATAGGTCAGTCTTTGATATGAGTCAGTCACTCGTAGCAACGACGAGATGAGCTAGACACCCAGGAGAAAGGTGACTGTCATGCACCAATATACTGTACATGTTGCCTTCAAGTGGTCTCTAAAACTCACAAACGAAAACTTAACTGGATGTAAACAGGTCATAAACATAGTTATCTCCCAAAGTGAGCCCTTTCCCAAATAATTGACCAGTTGACATCATGCATACTGTAATAACTCAAATCTGAAATGCTGCCCATGACATGAAACTTTTGCAACTCCTGACCGGTTTTTTATGTTTGAGCATAATTCTGATAAATAAAATCCTACATCCCTTTTTTTTTTTTTTTTGTCCTCATTCCCCTCTAGTTCCCCTCTCTCTTTCCTCTCTATTGTCTCCTCCCTCACCCAGTAAACCTTTGCTGAGCTACAGTCCTCAAAACTCTTTTGTTGTCTATTTTACTTCTTCTATCACCTTCATGTTTTTGTATCCACTGTCCCAAATTTGAAAGATTTCTTGCACAATATGTGGGGCAAATCCTCAAAAGAAATTCAGCTACCACCACAAGGTGCACACTAAGGTTAAATTCTAAAATGCGAACCTTCCATTGCCCAAGATATTTAGGCAATGTGGGGCTTTCAGCGTTCATTTGTTTTTCCATTTTTTCTCCTTTTTTTCACTGCTTTCATTAATTATGTCACACAGTCTCAGGGAAATAGCAAAAGTGCATATTCTTCACAAGCCATCACATTTATCCCACTTGTTTACAAGAGCATGTACAACTGACTCACATCAACAGATCAGAATCAAGTCTAAAATATTTTTTTTTTTTCCACTCGACAGTTACCGAATCACACTCAACACAATTTTTAAGTGAAATTCAGGCGACTGTACCCATTTGGGGGCAGCTTAGCAACCACACTGGAAATAACACTGACTTCTGTGGTTCTCTCCAACCAAATACTTGTGCCATTTTGCTTCAGTCCGAGTGTTGTCCAGATTACTAGACATGGCAACCTCCAAGAGAGATGCAGAGAAAATCTGGGTCATTACAACACAACAACAGGTAATGCCTCAAGGAAGAAGTCAACCACAAACCTAATTCCTCTTGGACTTGTTACTGTTCTCCCATTTAGTTTGAATGAGTGAAATTTTCAGAAAGAAAAAAAAAAGGTCTCTGACATAAGTTTTAACATCAAGAACAAAAATTTTGGTCAAGACAGTGGTGACATTTCAACAAAATCACAGTCCTAAAAAGAAATTGCTAATTCCATTAGCAAACCTTAGCAACATTTAGAGAACACCAAGAAAGGACAAAAAACAAAAACAAAGTACCCTACATTTTTCTAACACCACTTTGTTGATGGGAAATATTATTAAGTGTAAAGAGCAACGATTCTTACAGAAATTAATACCTCCTGCAAACCAATGTTAGAACACTGAAAAAAGTTCAAACAAGATTAAAACACTGATGGAACATTTTTGTACAGCAACAAAAAAAAAAAAAAAATCTGCCAAACATGCAAAGTAATTTCTCTGAGGTTGCTCTAAGTAAATATCATTCCACACTTTCGCTCCATACAACCTCTTTGCGACCTCTGTCCAGTGTACTTCTCTTTCGGTTTCATCGTTACCAGTTCGGTGCTGCCCTTTCTCCCTTGAAAACTACTGCAGAACCTGACAAAGTGCCTGGATATCGTCCGCTTGACTATAACATGCTCACTCTGGTGCAATAGGAAAGGTAATTAGAGCACCGTGCTGCAGGCTGCACAGGCAGCAGAGACCCCTCTTACTGCTTTTTACCAGTGTACCAGCAGTTAGGTCTGTTCACCTGCACATACCATGGATTCTGTGCATTGTTCACACGTGCATGCCAGCCACCAGAGGGAGGCGGGACAGCCAACTGATTCCTCTTCGATCATTAGATTGCTATTCCAAGCAGCCCCTTTGTGATTTAGGAATTGGGACAAGGTCATTTGCCCTTTTGTGTCTTCAATGAGAATGATAATAACAGTCCATGAAGGGAGGGAAGGAATCCTCCTCTTTCAAGGAGTTCCAACAGTGAATGGGATTTGCAAAGAACAATAACGGTGGGTGATGAACTTTGAAACACTCGGATAAAAGAGAAGCAGTGGTGTGTGACAAAATATCTAGGCCAACGTGGAATACACACAGAAGTACTTTTGAACAAGTTGCATGTATCTCCATGGTATCATAAGCCACTTCAAAGGTAGTCTTAAATCAACTTGAGGTTTAAACATACAGTGCAATGAAATCCAAGTAACCAGACAAAATGGAAGTAATTTCAAACTTTGCATTCACTGTTTACCTCCCGCACAACTAAGATTTAAATTATGTGTCCATTATACAATGACACACTGCAGGCTTGTTGAAAGTAAATGTTATAAATCTGAGGAAAAATCAAGCCTTTCAGTTTGGAGAGAAAAATAATCAGGACAATCTAAATGGATAGCCGACAAGTTTGACAACTCTGTCAAAATTAGGCCAAAAGCGTGCAGATCTCTTTTCTATCTGACATGGAACATGTACTAACTTCATTCCATGGTAGTAGCATTTATATAAATTGGAAAAAGACTTGGAGAGCTTTCCTTTTGTGACAAATTTGAGAAAACTGCGCAAGATGTCATGCAAATTTCAACGTGAAACTGTGGCATCACAGTCTGAAGCTCTTTATAATTCAGCAAACTTACTGTGCATTATTATTCTGGAAGAATAAACGACATTATAGATCTATCATTTCACGACCAGTGAACCAACATTTGTCGTGCCAACGTCCTACCTGCCCATAAACTGCCTGCACTTACTAGCTGTGTCCTTGTTAACTGGATATGTTCCAATGAACCCCACAGTAATTCAAATTTCAAACAAGAATTAATTTTGATGCAGAAAGGAACAGGTATGCAGGCTGTCAATGAACTTTTAACGTTGTGACCAAACCGATGAGTACATTATAAACAAAGTGGCACGATCTTTCATACATGAACAGATGATTCGATATATCTCTACAGACTTTTCATTTATAACACCACCGACAGCTGTAAATCTTGTCAAAACTATGCAGTAGCTTCTCACTCACTCACTCGTTCGACCGACCTACTCCGCTACTTAGCATTTTCATCCCTGTTTTATGTTCATCTCGTTGCTTTCTCGTCAGCTAAGTGCATAATCTGTTCACAGAATCTATACAAATTACAGACCAAAACCCAGACCTCACCGTCGCATCAGTCCTCGAGTTTGCTTCCTTCATCTTTTTTTTTAAAGTTATCTCTTCTTCCCTGTCTTCATTATACTACCCGACCAGCCTGATTAATAATAGTCCAAGCAGCTTCACTAACTCTCCCTCTATCTCCTCTGTCTACTAGGCTGTCAATCTACCAGGGTTCTAATATGCATTCATTCCATTAAAGGTTTCTTTTTACAGACCCTGAAAATCAACCACTGGAGGTTTCATATATTCTTGCTTGTTTCCAACTGCTACTACACTCGCTGCCTTCCCCGGTGGTGGCTATCAACAGATTGTGCTTTCGCCCGCACTGTCTACATAGCAACAGTTCACTTTCTTACACTCGAGTGCAAATGGTTCGGCTTTGCGGAGTGAGGTGGTCATTTTATCTACGTGAGCACAATACCGGTAGGGTAAGAGGAGCGGTGAAAGACGTTAAAGTTTTACAAATGTAATCATTTTTTCTATAAACTATGGAATCATGCACTGTTGTCGACATGATACGTTAAATGTGAAATCTAGTGATTATTTACCTTAGAGATAAAATCTTTCTTTTCTATAGATTTTGAGTTTGTAACTAAATCTCTACAATTTGTCTGCAACACCAACAAAAGACTACGTGGAATGAACGATGTTGCAGTCTCTGTTTGCAGATTCTCCTGTTCTCTTCTAGAATCTTCTAGACTCTTCTAGATTCTCCTGTTCTCTTCTAGAATCTTCTAGACTCTTCTAGATTCTCCTGTTCTCTTCTAGAATCTTTTTTCTTGACGTCATGTGACATGAGAAGGATACACTCAATAAGTACAATCAATCAGCCAAAAAAAAAAAAAAAAGAATCAAAGTCAAAAATGTCAAAATCGTGTGGCACCTCACCAAAAAACATCGGTTTAGTTAAATCAACAAGGCGATGGCATAATATTCATATTGTTACTTGAATAGTTAAGTCCTATAATTCTCTTTACCACATTGTGGACATCCAACAACAGAGAACTGATGGAATCGAACATGAAACGACCCAGTTTCCACATTTCTCACTTGTAAGCAAGATTTTGGTACAATACTAACAATACCAATTTTCCAGTTTACTTGATAGCATAGCATATTTTCAACACGGATCTATCCCTCGGTGGAAATCTAAAACGACTTTACACAGAATAGATACAGAATGAAACTTCAAAAGCAGAAACTTTGTTCCAATTATGAACTTTTCAACAATCAGATACATGGAAATTAATGCAAAACCTTTCACAGAAAATGTAAGTCACTATTCCCCAACCACCCCACAAAACAACCAACCAATGCATCCATCCAAATACACCAAGGCTAGTGACCCTCATACTATTAAAGTTGTGTACCCCAAACAAAACTTGCAACCAAAAACATAGCTCATTCCATGGAGTTGCTACTTAAGTACCAACTCCGTGGCTCATTCATACCCAGATGTTTAACAAGCTGAACCTGAAAATGTAAACAATTTAGCAGAAGTTGAACAAGTTTGGTACTTGTTCCTTTTATTTCTTATTTAAGAAGCAAGGTTAGAAAGTCACAGGTTCCTGACAAAGCATGAACTCTGTTGAACTGTAATGGTTGACTTTTACCACAAGAATAGATTCCAAGAAGGCGTTTGATAGCAGCAAACCTGTTATGGGTGGTAAGATGACCTTTGAAAGGTCAAACAGTCAATGTTTTCATTCAATGATTACAATGTCTATACGTAATGGAAATGCGTGGACATGTCTTTATCAAATTTATCCATACAAAAAGTTATCCATATAGTTAGCCCTAAAAGTCACTGTTAGAGAAAAGGATGCCAAAGCTTCTGGTGGGTACAGTATGTTGTGCTACATACAAAAAAAAAGTCCAAGGTACATGTTAATACTAATTCAGATGTTTATAATGCAATCACCTGACCAATAGAAAACTTCTCACTTTTCATAGAGTTGTAAACACCTTTTGAAGGTGGTTGTTTTCTTCTTTTTTACTTCTAGTTTCTATAGACAAAACTGAACACTTGTGATGGTGATCGATTCTCTAACTTCCAGGACATATCAAGACTACTGCTTGTAATCAGCAGACTACAAAATGAACATGGCTGGTAGATCTGTATTGACATCATGTCACATGACAACCTGAACGAGGGATGGACAAATATCTGCAAAGCCATGATTACGCATGATTTGCTGTTTGATAAAAAAAAAAAAATAGCTTCATTATTCATCTTCGACCTTTTCTTCCATCCAATACCAACATTTAACAACATCTACAGTATGCCACATTTCCTTCACTATATTAATGTTTGTAATAAATGGTAGAAGGATGGCTGATTGAGATTTTTAGTTGAAACTCTTCTACGTTGTGATTATTTGCACGAAGGTTATGTACATTTTATCACAGATCTTGGTTCTGCTGGAATTGAATCTAAAATTGGAAAGTTTGCAATGTTTTAGTTATTTCCAGACAAATAGACTATGATAAGGTAGTTGACTGTAACAAACTGTAACAAGTAGAGCCAGTCCTTTGGTACACTTTTGAAAGCACAGGAATAACATGCTCCTGCTTTAAATCTGTGCACACTGAATGTATAGGCCTACATTCATTTGTTGATCCATGGATCATCAACCATCCCCACACACAGGTGGCACTTGAGCAAGAGGCAACTGCACATTTCACCTTAAAGGTCATGTGACTCGCATCTAGAAAAGAGCTGGCTGAAGTCCTGAACGTAAATCCATTGGAATTGTGTTTCTACCTTTAACTGTTTCATGAAAATACAAATATGATGATTGTAGTGTTGCACAGTGTCGAGCTTGCTTTTTTTTTTTTGGTTAAGCCTCATATCTCTCCATTGACTTCATTGACTTAAAATTGTCAATATTCAATAGATTTTGTGGCTATTTTTAACATTTTAATGACTTATACAGCAAAATATTCCAAAATGTCATTTCCATGTCACACAACTTTTAACTACCTGCTCTCACATATAACACTGTTGGTGGTGAGTCTGCATGTAATATGTAAATTTGTATGAAACTTCAATGAATCATAGCAGAGACTAAGTTTAAAATGCACTACATTGTGGCTTGATTCCAAAACAAAAACATCATAGACTGTGCCACACAGATTTCAAACAGTAAGCTTGAAATTAGACTGCAATAAACAAAATTCTCATCACTCTTCCTGTTAACAACCAAATCACTGGGCAGACTACATATAGCAATAAAAAAAAGCCCAAAAGGTGCCTTACTCCCGGAGGGAGCCTTTACGGTCATCAGCTTGGAAAGCATGTTGGAGAATAATTGCTGTTCCATGATGATTCCTTTCAGGGAATATATTTGACACCTGACACCTCAGCTGCAAGTGGAAGCTCAATATTGCTGAGATTCTGACTCATCCTAACATAACAAGGTTTCTTCCTGCTCCACCAGAAATATTCAGCCTTAAAGGAAAACCGTCGTACAGCCTCCCAGATAGTCTTGACACTTCAAATATAGTTTCTCACTTTCTCAAACAGTAAGACATCATTCCATAGCACAACAAATTCAAGAAAATATGAAGTTTTTATGAACATACATTTTATTCACTCGCAAGTCGCCATGTTGTTGCAAAATTACGTGATTCGTGACGTCAAACATGCACACATACATGTCACATAGTGTTGCCGGTGCATGTGATACGTCATACATTTCCAAAATGGTGATAGGCATTACAACAACAGCGGCAAGTTTGAAGTTTTATTTGGAAAGAAGTTATTATGAAAATAAAACCAATGCTGTCGTGCCTGTTTGTAAATACATGCGCACCAATAGGTTAAAATTGAAAGACCCACTACGGTTCCCCTTCGAGAGCATCATTTGGGAGCTTCTTTTGGCAGTTTGAAGCTAGCTTTACAATTGTGGTGACAACTACTGGGGAGGACTGTGCAAAGACAGCAACAATATTGACTGGGCGTCCACCACTAGTTACAGACCTCCAACAGAGAGCCAGTTGGTGGCACTCATACAGTTGTGTGTGCTATCAAGCATATGTTTTAACCACAATTCTTTGAATTTAATGTTATCACCAGGCTTAAGACTTTGAACCGAGCACGTAAATTTTACATCATTTTGACCGCTTCCAGCCATATAAAACAAACCTGTTCAAAGGTTAGCTTTGAATGGTAGTCGGCAAATTTTTGAGACACTAGGAAACTGGGCTGTAGGCCATTATTAAAATGTACTCAAGAGCCTGAAGCCAAAAGTGACATGTCTTCACTATTGTGAGATTCATTAGTATTCAGAGAAAGACTCTGGTTTCATTTGAGCTGCGCAAAGTCATTTCAAGTTCTGCATGAATGCGGAATGATCAAGTGGATTTTGCTCTCTATCATGAGCCTTGCTTGACCGTTCTGACGATGAACAGCCCTGGTTCAACCGGAATGATGATGACCAAGCTTGACAAATTTACTCATGGCAGTTTGTTTCCCCCACAGAGGACAAGTCAATGTTTCATTTGAAAGGTGGTGAAAGAGACGATAAAAGACAGAAGTTAAGAACCAAGATGAGTTGAACTAACTCTGGAAGGTTCAGAAGAAGGCCTGCTTATCATACATGAGCATCTGAGTATCTCAGTAATTTTCAGCATTCATCAAGCCTACCTTAAATCGAGACACGACCTGCGGTATCACTTCCATGGGTGGACAGACTTGAACTGCTCAAACAAAGGAGGTTGTAAGATACAATATTCAACAAAAAGAATGGAGGGATAAGCTTCTACATTCTCCAAAATTGGCAACATAGGACAAGTGAATTTCTCATTTTCTGCTTTGTTTTTTTTTTCCCTGGAAAGATCACTTAAAAGGTACAAACAAATGTTGATTAATGAGTTTAAGTTTGTTAAATAAAGCAAAATAGATCCTGCACTAACTTGGCATCTCTGTGGGGGAAAATGCTCATACTGTAACTTTACAATAAGATAGGAAACAACTTTCTACCACAAGCCTTAAAGGTAGTGTAACATGCATCTAGAAAAGAGCTGGCTTCATTAAGAAGTTGCAAAGTAAAACCCTGAGTGAAAATCTGTTGGAACTTTGTTTATATCTACTATAGTTGTTGAGATATGACTTTTGAACATATGACAAAAAAGCGAAGCAGATAACGTGGAGTGTTACACAGTGTCAGTATTTCTTTGTTGAGCCTATATATTGCCTCTTTATTACCAAGTTTCACTTTGGTAAAGTGATATTGATATTTTTGAAGAAAAAAAGAGCTGCCAAAATAAAACCTTCTAGGCAAATACAATTCTCACATGTTCTTGAAATAAAGGTTATGTAAACAAAGGATTAGCAGAAGACATGCAATAGGGGTCCATCTCTTGACTCACAAATTTGCATACTTAGCGAATGTTTCTTCATGATTCAGCTGTGAGACACTAATTTGCCTGTAAATTTGTCAATCTTTGATGGATGTTGATGGAATCTGTGGCTATTTTTGATGTTTTCAATGATTAATGCACCCAATACTCCAAAGTGTCATTGTCATGTCCCACGACCTTAATTATCATACATGTGGAGACCATTCTTCACCTCATTCTCCACATTATTTTGTTTCCCCACTCTACAAATTCATGACTAATAATTTCTAACGAAAAACCAGCCACATGTATGGGTTACATCCATGGATGGCTGCATGTCCTGCACGATATTATTGTCATGACCTTCCACACTTTGAAAAGCAGAAGCTGTTTCTTATTACCCCCACCGTATCCAGGCTGTGCTGCTGCAGTCTTTTCTGAAATCTTCCCATTCAAGGTTAACTTGATGTAAACTCCCAGGGCAAGAAAACATTCCATGCTCTTCATCTCAAGGTTAGATCAATAATGTTGTGCTGCACAATCCTATTGAGAGTTAGTGGTATACTGTGTAATCCCCTGTGTTTTACTAGCGAAACAGCGGACATGAATGCCAGAGAGACATTCATCCGGAAATAACTCCACCGCAAATAGAAGGAAGGGGTTTCCGAAATAGAGGATATGCCATAATCATTCCACATGAAAGAAGATATCACTGGTGTTCACAGGCAATGATTTTCAATAATTCCCACACATCCTTTACAGGCATGACTTTAACAATGGCTCGCCTGTGAATTGTGACTGATTGAGAGATGAGGGATAAATTTCCAAGGATGAGAAAAGATTTTGTAAACAGTCACAGGAGGAAAGATGTAAGTTTCCAATTTCATTCCTGGCTGGACTAATGGAGGAGAGGGAGAAGGGATAAAGGGAGAAGGGATAAAGGAAGAAGGGGTAAAAGCACAATTCATGGTCTTTAAGTCATGACTTCAGTCCTCAGAGAGGTCATGTTACCATCTGAGTCAGTACAATGGATCAAAGTTCTATTGTCCCCCCTCCCCCCATGAATGTTAACTAACTTGATCCCGAGACGTGCCCACATTTGTTGGGGTGCAGCACATCGACATGCTAGCAAGAAATGTGTTTGCATGTCAACTTGGCATTTTGTCACACACTGACTCTAGGACGCCACACTAACAATGAAAAAAGACACTTAATGAGATCCAGGGGTCAGTTGATCTACCAATTGTGTCCACATTTCAAACTTTGACCCAGCACAGTGGATCTTGATCTACCCCGGTGGGTGTATCAAAAATCAGTGGATCTTGATGTCGGATCAAGATTCAATGCAGTCACTCAAATGGGAACACATCTTGACATATCTAACGATGATAACAAACAGAATGGAACAGGTTCAACTTAAACAAATGCTGGACATTAATTTGTCGACTTGATACCAGCAAAGAAATTTCTAAATGAAAAACTTTGTGGTGGTCTATCGCTATTATCAGTTAGTGCATGTTGGTACTTCTCAGGGACAGAATTATTCTTGGTACCATCAAAATGCCTTTCTAAATACTGCGGTACTGAGATCACAAGAGTTTTAACCGAGACATCTTGCCAAATAGTCTCTGATTGGTTGTCAACATGAGAAGAAAAAAGAAAAAAACAAGCGGCTTCCTCGAGAGAGGGTTTCATACCACAGGTTACATGAGAACAATCACAAGAGAAAAATGGTGGTAGAAGAGCACTGTGGACTGACAATGTGAAATTGTGAATGGTAGAATTCCAAGCACAAATAGCTAATATGAGTACAGAAGGCTCAGTGCCACAGCACTGCCACCCTCCACATACATCTGAACTGGGCAAGGAGGGAGGGGGACCTCATTAGACAGTCCTTACACACCCACAATCTTCGTAAATCGTTACCACATTGTGTCAACAATACACACCCATTTTACAACACTGTAAATGATCTGCATCATACAGTACACTTACCATATTGCACACAGACCATTCAATCATTATTTTATTTGCTACTGCTACAACTGCCAGAAGCAATTGCTTTTCAATGAAGCATGTTTTCTAAAGAATTCCTCAACAAGTTACCAGTCCACTGAGCACAATGAACCATTAATTTAGAAGCCATTCCTTTGTATACAGGGAGACATTAATGTATCATTTTGCCAACAGGTTTTGAATCCTAAAATACATCCATGAAACACAGACCGAATTTTTTGGAGACACCACCAACAGTGTCCCCTTGGCTCACACTGTTACACCTGCCTTGTAATAATTGGATGAACAATAACCAAGGTCGACCATCTGTTGGCACTTTGCATTGTTGACAATCAGGTATTAAACAAACTTTCTAACAGTAGAACTGCCAACACTGTCCGCAGCAGATCCATAATCACTGTTCACTCCACTAAGTAATTACTTAAACACGCTGAATATTCGAGGACATTATTAAGTATTTAGTTATGGACAAAAATTCTAGCCTATTTTCTAGGCCAATTTCTGCCCTCAATCAAATGTTCATGGCATTAATTAACACAAGGGGCTTAAAATGCAACTAAAATTTTCATCAGAAATTCCAAATATGGTATACATGTAGAGGTACCTTGCTTTGTTTGACTGTCCTTCAGAACAGAAAATAAGCTACATTGTCCTTTCAGTGCAAATGTGTTCCAATTGTTGCAATACTGGGCACATCCAGGAAGATGAACCCAGGAAAGTTTTTGCCAGTTTACTGAACAGCGAGTGGCAAAATGGCAAATGACAACATTCTACGAGCTCAAGTAGTGCTAAAACTGAAGTTTTCCCTTAACCTTAAAAAAAAAAACCAATGCTAGAGTGTAGACCTGTAAGCATGTCCTCTGAATCACACTCTGGAGCCTGTACAGTATTAAGCGGCATTTCTAGACGACTCATGGAAACATGGAATCAACTAGAGTGCAGTGAAAAATAGGCTTGGACGACTCATGATGTTTTTGGGATTGGGTACCCACAGCTTGAAAGTAACATCCGTGCGGTAAGTCCAACCCCTACATTTGGTATTGGTCTCAACGATGTCATAACGGCCACATCAACACATATCAAGTTATCTTTTGAGTAGAAATTATGGTTGTAGACAATGTGGGGCACCAACCTCAAATTCAAATCAATGGGTAAACAGCAACAGTGTGACGTCACGACAAACACCAATGAAATAGTCAAGTATGCAGAACTGCATTATATCTTACCGTAATACGACCTGAATGAACCTTTTAGAGCAAAAGATTCTAAAAACTTTTTCAAAGAAGGGAAGAGGATTAACCTACACTTTGTCAGAAGAAAGCAGAACTTCCAGATTTACCACTGAGAGTGAACAAAACTTCATCAAATGCTTGGAAGCTGCACTGAAGCGAGAAACTTTCTTTCAAGAAAGTGAGGCAAATCTTAGGCAATGGACTGTTACTTTACAATCCTGAATCTGAAAGTATTCAGGCGTTAAGGAAGAGATGGAGCCACAGACCTTAAGGTAACTATCTAGGCAGCAGAAATTGTGGCAAAAGTGACAGTGAGAATGCTTCCAAATTCTTAGCACCACCAGAACATCCAGCAGCTACAATGACAAATAGGGTACCTACGTCTTAAATTGTTTTAGAAATCATACAGGCACATGCAGGAGCAGTAATATCTTCTTACAATCTTTGATAATTTCATTCCTATAAATCATGAATTTACCTTTCACTGTTGAATAGAAGATCAAATCTGGAGATGACAGCTATACAATTTAGTCCAGTGAGATTTACTAAAAGTAAACCTGTGAAACCACTTAGCTTTATTTGGATTCACAACATCAGTCATGTAGTACCTTTCTGGAAACTTCCAAGTGAGTGAACCTTATCTGAAGCTAACCTGCACAACGGACGTGTATTAGTTGTGTATCAGCTACGAGGCTGACAGCATTCATAAATACAAACGTTCATGAACTGTTGCTTAGATTCTGACTAAATCTATGTGACCGATTGTAAGGTATTTAAATTCACATATGCTGGCATATATTAATCACACTCGGTAGCACTCAATACTTCTTTTCCTTACACTAGAAATATTTAATCATCAGCCATTAAGAAATATAGAGACCTTGGATCTTAGATAGACAAATCTCTTATCATTCGCAGGTGTTTCAGTTATGTATCTTTTAAAAAGGTACATGCCAACACCTGCTGGGAAGGTTAATCTGGAGCTGTTTCTAATAGATTTTAAACCACTGTGGCATACAGTGATAACAGTGATGGTTCAGTTTAACAAGATTTTGAAGTGACAGTTCTGCAATTGTGTACCATGAAAGCTCATCAAGCTTCATAAACATTTAAGTCATAATCTACAATCAATGATGTTGTAGGCTAGTAGCCATGGTCAGGGTTGAAAAGCGAACTCGCCTAACACACGAAGGAGCTGACAGAAGACTTAAAACTTCTGATTAAGCTGTTGAAAATCTAGAGTATGATGCAAATTTGACAACTGCATTCTTTATTATCTTCTCTTCAATTTTCTTTCTTACCCAAGCAAAGTAGGTGCATGTTCATAAATCTACAGCGCAGTTCCACAAGCTCATGTATCCGACACACCTTTGCAACTGACTTTCTCATACACGTATGACACTTCTATTGACTAAGTACGCAGCCTCAGCTGGTTAATAGTTCAATGAAACTCTGCCAAAACAGCAAAGACGGATCATACAAAACCACTAGAAGACAAATCCTATCTCACTGATGGTCGGAAAGTGCACCGAGACCATGAACCAATGACAAAGTTCATTTTTTGCTGAGTTATGAATGAAATTTCGGCGAAACATTGGAAGCATTGATGCATGCGGGTTTAAGCTGGCTATATGGTAGCTATTATGTATGATTTTTTTTTAAAACATGTAAAGCTATATCATGGACAGATATGAATTATGACCTATCATGCCCGTAAAAAGGATGACGTCATTCATATGGGCAAATAAGCGGTTAGTTTTTTTTACATTTTTTCCTTTGTAATGTTACTGACATTAAAAACACAAACATGATACTTGGAGCACGCATATTAATATCCTTGAACCTCTGATGAGGCTTTCAAATCAAAGCAGCGTGACGATGGCAGATGGTCGCTGTGTTCCCGTATGATCAATCACCTGCTGCTCTCAGAATAATCAAGCAAAAACTTAAATTCTGGACAAAAACAGGGACACAATCAATACTTCAAACAACTTTACTTTGAGTTAACATAAAAGGCACAATTCTTTCCGTCAATTGCGGAAGGGCCGTGACCAGATACACACACACACACAAAATTGCCAGATGCTGGAAAACGACCACATGTGGTCAATAAAGTAATGCATAGGTTAAATGAGGTGAGGGAGTACATGCTGTGAATTTCTAAGTTTTATATATGTGTTAAGTACCATCAGCAGTGAGCACGATACTTCAGATGACCAGAGTAGCTCTTTTTGTAGTAGTGTTTGCACCGGGCCGGAAATTCAGACCCAGGTACCCACAGTCCATAAATAGGTATGGTACCCCAAGGCCTGTAGCCAGACTAACCAATTTTTTGGGGCACATCAGTGTTGGAGATACCTTGCCCTAGGAGAAGGGTCTGAGGGTCCTCCTCCCCTTTGAAAAGTTTTTGCCTTTTTCAAGGGTTCTAGATGCAAAATGGTGAGGGATTTACATCTTTCCTCCCTGTATTTGTATTTCTGTTAAGGACAAGGAAATTTTTGGGGGGCCTATGCACCTGTACCCAGGTAAATAAAATATACCTGTTAGGTTACCAGTTTGCTGTTAAGTCATAACAGGACATTTTGATGTGCACATTCATAGAACACCATGTATCTTACATCCAGGCAAGACAATGAAGTGCTCTACCAAAAAATAGAAGCATTTTAAGTTTTTTTGTCCCACATACAATGAAAATTTGGATCCAAGTAGCAACTTTAAAAGTGAGTCCTTACATCGTCTATTGGATACTCCAATACCATGGTACCCAATTTCAACACTACTGCACAACACAGCACACAGTTCTCCTTGAGTGTTGCAAAACATTTTAAACAGGAGCTCTCTTTCACCAAATGGACTAGAGGATACGATGGTAAATTATAGTGGTATACTCCTAACCTGTTCATTGAAGGGACATAAAAAGTCCATTTCTCTATTCAAGTGAATTTTAATCCCTGTGGCAAACAGGGCAGGTCAGGCATTGATGAGGGGTTTACTGTACTATGAATTGTCTGCATAGCAGCTCACCAATTACAATGTAAGGTACAGTACCTTCTCAATGGCTTAAACTTCTAGGTATAGTTCCAAAAATAATCAATGACCTTACAAAAGGAGAGGGTATGGTACTCAGTGCACAGGAGAGGTGAAAGCAAAATGCAAACAGTTTCTATTCAAGAAAAAAAATGACTGACCATGGTGAAAGGAAACTGCTGGTGCATACACTTGACAACAGGGAAAAGATTGGCACTATCCCTGGGTTTCAACAAATGGGTTGTTCAGAGTAACTGTATTAGCCAAACAAATCTCACTGAAGAAAACAGGTCAGCAAATCACAACAGGGTGGAGTTCACCCTTCTGTTCAAACTACTGAAATGGCATTATTTAGCTCTTGTCAATGAAAACCCTGCAGATGAATTTGTGGAAGACTAACACCTGTAACAAAATGGGTGCTTGACAATTTAAAGTTGAAACATTTTGCGCCCAGTCAGTAACTTTCTTTGCACAATTACAAGTATCACACTCAGATGAAAGTATGAAATTATACTTAAAAGTTAGCAGTACTTTTAAATACCTAAAATGGAACACTATTAACCTGGCAGTGGAAATGTAAGCAATGATACAGTTTAAGTCCCTTTTTTTTCATTTCATGGAATGTAAAGAAATAAATACCCCATGCAGCAGTACAGCAAATTTGTGATATTTGCTGCAGCTCACAAGGATTCATGACTCCAAAATAGATCAAGCCAGAGATGCAGGGTAAAGTTCATGACGATAAATACCAAAAAGGTGACACGCCTGACAGGGCAAGATTTGCTACTTTTGTGGGCACTGTGGTGATTAGGTACCTTACTGATTGATTTGAGGAGCTGTGTACTTGCTTGACGACATTGTCAGTTGCTTGATGATAATAACGGGGCTTATACTGTAACACCAACAACCCTGTAACCTTGTAGATCTGCCTTGACCTATACACTGGGAGTACTGTGGTAAAGACACAAGTACTGCCAGGCTAGAATACAATATATAGTACTATGTTTAGAACAAAAAAAACATCTTTAAATCCACCTGCATATTGCATTGGAAGTTAGGAACACCCATTTCATGCCATTTTGCCATCTCACTGCAATTTGAAATACATAACTGACACATATTATCCAACAAAGAAATTCACTTACTTTTTTCCCCACTACAAGGCAGTTAGGCCCTCTCTGGGTATTCAGAGGTAACTTTCTGTGACCAACAACAGTACAAGAACTTACAACACTTTTCTACTTTATTCTACTGGTGTCTCATGGGTTATAGTCACACGAGTTTGCCTCTTTGGTAATATTTTACACATATATGAGAACTGTACCAACCAGGTTCAGTGGTTCAGGAAATGTTATTTGAATATTCAGCTTGGAGAAAGCTCTACATGCTTGTGGCATTCACAGTTCACAAAAAAAAGAAATGAGAGGCAAGCATGTAAATGTGTTCTACAAGGTGTACCAACACTTACCTGAACACAACAATGAGAAATGCCTTTTAACATTGCAACATATGAATGAAGGAACCGAGGATAAATTTGATAACGTTGTGTTCTAGTACAACTTTACAAGGTGAATGGCAGTCTAACACTGTTGTTGACATTCATGAGATAGTTTGATCATATGACATTACATCAAACATAGATGAATCATGAATCATGACTGGGAATGTTCTTTCCGTGTTTCACTTAATTGTCTACTTGTGACAAATTTTAACTTAACAACATTGTGTCTGAGCTCAGAGCAGGCATAGAAAACTTTAAATTTCATTGTAAAGTCACTCCTCATGCAGCTGTTCCTGTCAACGGGATGACTGACCCTCTCTTCCTTCATCAAAATCCCATAATCTGATCAATCTCTTCATGTGAAGATCATGACTCATTACCCAACAGGGTGGGAGCGTTCATAACGTGATCACTTGAGGTCGAGTTTTCGTCCAGACCATGAATTCATGTACATTTTAACTCCTGTGTAAATATGTGAACAAAATCCAATAAATGACAGTTGTCTGTTTGCTGACCCTGTAACATACTTTCAATTCTACAAAAAAAAAATTCTCTTGAATACATGAAAAACAGCACAGAGGGGCGCAGGGAAAGGAAGGGGTGAGAGGGTGATCTATTCAATTTGTAGTTGTGATTGTTGTGAGAAACGTTGTGGGTAATATAAAGGATCTGAGAGCTCAAAACCTTTCCATGAAACCAAAACAAGAAAATTAAAATAATTTGCATAAAATTGCCAAACATATTCACAAAGGGTGATTCTGCAAATTTTTAGGACACTTTGTCCTAAACTGGCATGCAGAACTACAATTCTATGTTCTGTTTTTTCTTCAAAAGGGAAAACTAAAAACTGTCCAAAAGAGCGCCCTCCCCACTGGGTCCCTTCTCCAAGGTCCGAGAATACAACACTTTCCTCTCTTCACATCATTCAACAGAAAGTCTGCACAGGTTGTGACCTTGAGGTGTGGTTGCCAAGACTACTCAGGACTGGAGAAATGATGCAGTTGTACATTCATCCACCCAGAGAGTTCTCCCTTATTTTGTCCTAACTTATTTTGTTCTAACTTGCTCACACTGCCACAATCTACCATTACAATAAAAAAAGTTACAATTTGATTGCGGACTAACTGTCTGAACAAGCAAATATGCCTCGCCGTCCCCCCACAGAATCTAACCCACTTTTCAGCCATTAGTTTGTTCCGTCCCCTCCGCCTTCTTTTTAATATTCTGAATGTTTTAATCATCCATGCTGAGTGCTTGTCCACTAGGGTAGTGCTTAGGCCTGCAGTAGGAGGCACGATGCACCTAAAGTGTGTGTGTGTGTGTGCGTGGGCGTGGGCGTGTGTGTGTGTGTTATGGATTTCGGTGCATCTGGGATCATGATGCTAAAGATCAGATTCACAGAATGATAAGATCCGATTCATGTGATGATTTGCAGGCATTATTCAAGATCAAATGGTATGTCGTGTGTTATAAGTTGTGATAAATTTATAAGAACTTTTTGTCTGAAGTTGATCATTTTAGTGCCAGTCAAAAGCCAGCAATTTTCAGGCTTTGTGCCAGTAGGCAACAGGTAGAGCAAGTAATTTATCCAAACAGCTCTCCAACCATCATGGCAAGTGGGCAACATCCCTGCACATAAGTCAAATTTATTTCTCCAATTCTTGTTACTGTGTATAGAATAGTCTAAAAAAAGAAGAACAAAGACAGGAGTATCCAAAGTCCAAAATCATCTAGTATCCTGAAGGACAACCTTGTGTCCAAAACTTGGTTGATCCTCTATGAATCTTCCGATCTCTTAGATAATGGGCTACTTCCATCATTACTTGCTTGGTTCACAACCAAATTCCTTTTACCGAGCAGGCAGGTAGTCCGTCAATCAGTTATCCTACAAATGTACCTGCAACGTATAATTTACAGCTACTGCACCTATCTAGTTAATGTACAACTAATTTAGCTACATCTGCAACACTGACTGTGGTGCCACGCAGGTCGTCAATAATGACACTGGTGACTGAACACATGGCAAATCATCCGTGTACATTCATGATGCCAGGCCAGGGTGGCATGTCAGGACAGCCATAATGTCTTTACAAAGTATTTCACGTGTGGAGAAAGCAAAAAACAAATTTAAAAAACAATAATCTTGAAAAGAGCACAGCAAAGTTTTTATGTTGTCAGGTTTATTGAGTATGCTGTTGCCAGGTGCCATTTTTTCATTTTAATAGGTGGAGTTGGGTGATCAAATCATCTAAGATGCAAAGTTTGAGAACATATTGGTACTGATTACACTTGAGACGTTGATAGTAAACCAATTACTACAATTTGGAGTTCAGCATGTACCCACTTTGTGGAGTTTCCATGCCACCACTTCCATGACAGTATTAAGTTTTAAAGGGAAATAGGGCATTTAGAATAAACCAACATGGCACTCAAAGAAAATATTTTTTTGTAACCATTATTAGACCAGTCAGTTTCATCAACAAACATCTGCAAAGGCATCATCTCCTCAAAACATTATGCATGTGAAGAGTAACTGAAGATGCATCATTTGAATTTTAGAAAATTTGGGTGAACAAATTATTCTTGAGCACCAAATAACTGAATTTCTATCTGTGAAAAACAAATTTCTTAAAATTAATGAAGGCTGCTGTCCGTGCTTATTTTCAGTGATCTTTCAGTCTATGTCCATGAACATTGGTTTTAAAAGGGCTTTCTGTAAAACAAACTTAAATAAATTGACAGTTTTGCTTTTGGAGTAGAATGAACCACAAATGTACCCCATTACCGTGAACATGCCCAACTACATTCTGTAGACAAGTTAATACGGAGACCTACAAAGTTTTTTAGGGAAGATGATACAATTTTGTTTTATAGGGACAAGTCCCACAAGATATCACACAGGTACATTTGCATGACATCATGAACTAGAAGATTACAAGTTCTCTCCGGAACCTGTGGTCAAGAAGTTGTTGACTAGGTATACAACACCAGAGTCCCCGCAATATATCCGTCACCTCCCCTGGAATTGTTTGCCTTCAGTTGAGAGAACGCCAATAGCATGATGCAATGTTTGATATTGGACATTTCTATTCAAGTTAATACATTCCTACCTCCGAAGATAACTCCAATCAGATGGCCTTGCCTCTGTGAACCTTTGGATAACAGCTCAGGTATTATCAACGCTGAAGTTAAGCCCTTTTACATGACAACAAAAACACAATGCATCACCAAAGAGAAATCAGCAAACAATAGTTGATGGTCCTACAGAGGCTTACAATAATCCCTGCATTATTAACCCACCACACCACACACACACACAGATTGCAAATAAACCACTGAATGGAACCTAGACAGCCAACCATTTTTATCACAGTGAAGTCACTAGCACGATTATCTTGTACCGGTCTTGGCACACAGTTAATGCACATCATACAGACCTCTGTATTATCAGAGGGCTGTTATTAAGTAGTAACAGCTCCCTGGTATTATTTGGTATTACAACTGTGTCACATAGTGATAAACGCCAATCACTGTTTTTGATAAATGGGCAATATCTGGTTGGATAACTTGATGCCAGTAGGTTCACAAACAATTAGAGACACTTACAAAGGAAGGTGGGTCAAGGACATTGGTAGATAACTTACAAAGACTTCTCTACGTGAGAAAAACGTCAAACAGTGTACTGAACCACTACTACCGCACAAGTTAAGCTTATTATTTATGTATTCAAAAAGTAATTCTGTTGTTTACAAGCTAACCTCTGGCAGATCAACTTGCTATAAATAAACAAAAACTAATTGGACTTTTACATTGTGAAGATCCCATGAGAAGAGCTTTCAAGAATTACAATGTATAACTCTCCAACTAAATGTCTGACACTATAATACATAACTTGAAAACATATTGACCTACTATGTCATAGATCTTTTTTCTTTCTTTTTTTTCCATCCCTGTCTGTTACCTCTAAAAGCCCCTGGTTCACTGAGGTGGTTCTCAAAATTCATATTTTGTCACACCTGTTGCATGTTACTCTGATAGTCAATGCTCAAACTACGAGATTCTGTAGGTATGGGCACAAAAGTGTGAACAATGGCATAGTTATTAACGACCACATCATTTATTGCAAATCTGTGCCCGGACACCTTTTACCTTAAGATATCAACCATGGGCAATCCTTGTTCATAAAAAAAAAACTACAATTCCTCACAGTTTCAGTTAAAGTAGGTGTAGAAACTTGATTTAGAAGGTAAATAAAAGTACAGTTACTGGCATGCAATGGTTTCCTTGAAACTTTTCACAAAATAAAAATATCCCCTCAATGAACCCCTTCAAAATTGCAATTTGTTCAAAATGTTAATGTTTTGGGTCTCTGTCATAAGGCGGTATAATTCCTATCAATATAATCCCCTTACTAATCTGAGGTAATGTGATGAATATGACAAGACTGACATACAGTGGTGAGAAGCTGGCAACAGCATTGACTGCAGATAAAGGAAAATTTATGCTTAAACCAGGGGTCATCATACATATTCCACTTTTAACTGTGACATGGCTGCAAGAATGCAAGTAGATTATAACATTTTTTTTTTTCTTTTGATTTTCAGTTTTTGACATCTTTCCTATTTGAATCTAAACAGAGAGCATAGTCCTGGTAAAGTGTGTTTGCGTGATTGAGAAGCAACTATACAGTAGTTGACAATTTAACAACAGTTTAATAAAGACTTTAAAAAATAAATCACTTTCAAATACACTTTAATACTGCCAAAAAAAAAAGGGGGAGGGAGAAAAAATCTTGTCATTTCTCAGTTCATCCTTCAATGTCACTGCGTCCTTCTTTTTCATCCACAATAGGACAGATTTCAACAGAGTTCTGAGGCTCTGTTCACCAAGAATTTGAAATTCAGGAAAAATTAATGTTCATGCACAGCAATCATGTACAATTCTATGATGAAGTCATTTCAAGTATGACTAAAGGGGGATTTGGGGAATTGATATGATATAAAAGTTCTAATTTCAATTCTCCAGCAACCTCAACTCACATCCACTAGTTTCATAAAAAAAAAAAAAAGGCTGTTCTCAGAAATTTTACTCAAGGAGATTTTATGGTTTGAAGCTGAGGTTCAGATGAAGGTGTTCGGCTATAATTTGAAGTATGACTCACTTCAATGGAATTTACAGGATAGTAATGATCATCCATCTTGAGGTTGTACAGCTTGGTGTGATGAAGAATAAAGCTGTAACAAACTTATTATTAAAAGTGGTGTCACCATATATACTGACACCATGACATGATGAATTCATGAATAAGGTTAGCATGAGGTGGTAATAACTAGGGAATTCTAAAAGCAATCACAAAAAGACATTTTAAGCCGTCACAGAACTGCCCTGGAGGAATACGAGTGACCTTTATCACATTCGAAAGCTCGGCGCCTGTCCAACACGTTGAGTTTGAGCTGATCGACCCACAGTGGTGCTAGACATATATGTAGCAAGATTTTAACATTTTGGATGATTAGAATGCCTTAAGCTATGTATGGATGACAAATATAAGACATTGGCATAAATGGAAGCTATTGGCAAAAAAAAAATGAAATCAATGTAGAGAGATTGATAGACATATTTGAGATATTCAAAGCTATTGGCAAAGACTGCTAAAGAGCATCTATAGGTTGCACTTGACATGTTTCCAACTGTCACACAAGATTAAATTGTAAGGAACGAGAACAATCGTGTGCCTGCCCCTAAATGTCTCCGGACAGACTGGAAATATAGCTGATTGTAAAACTATTCAATCACTGCCAAGTGTGGACAGGATGTGTTGGCAAAATAGTAAGACTGTATTTCGATTTATACAAACTTCCTTGACTTCAGAGCTCTACCTAATAACTGTTAAACATGCATCCAACAAACTTGCAATTAGGCAACACTGCAGCAATTAAGTCAGAGACAATGGGTACTAGTTCTGTATTACAGATGAATTTTAGCAGGTTTGCAGTTCAGTTTTGTTGGTCCTTAACTATGCAAACAATGAATTTGTGTTAGGATATGAGGGGCATTGCACAAGTGCATGCCCAGAGCTGAGTGAATGAACCATTTCCTACTCCTGTTTCAATCATGTACTCTGATGGTTACATTCCCTTAGCATGGAATGTGTATCATGATACATTCTGCATGTTCTACACTGATCAAACAGTAATGTACTGTCCACATTTTAAAATTATTGTGTTAGCCAGCCATTAAAACTACATTGAGGAGCCTGTACAGAACAAAGACCAGGAACACATTACGTACACATTAGACACACCATATCAGACAGCAGCTCTGTAAACAATTTGGCCTACTGTGTATCCAATGAACTTCAGGAGCTTTGTAATTTCTTTGCAGTTTTACATGTGCCCCTGTGCAAGTCACAAGGTCACTGAATCCATGCAAGCACTTGCTGAAGTCGAGTTTAATGCACTACTTCGAACATGGGGTTGTTTGCTACCACCATGGAATGTCTATCAACTTCATATCAACAAGCAGATTTATCAGCATGTTACTTGCTCTGTGTTATATTACACATATAACAATAAAAGCAGTTTAAATTTCAATGGCACAGATACAAGAAGTCAGATATGATATGGATATATTAGTTTCACATCTCCATGGTTACAATATTAAGCCTTACAGATGTTTTGGGCATGTGAGTGGTTTTACCCAGACATATATGATACTCTTGTAGACTATCACATACACTGAAGGCAAACTTAATGTGCGCACACAGTATGAAATGGATTTTCTTGGACATACATTATTCCCTACTTTTTTTTTTTCCTCTACTTGTTTTACATTCTGGTAGACTGCCATCAGCGCTATGGTGGATTTGGCGCATAGGTATTGTTTTATTATATTTATCATGCTTTGGCACTCCCAACACGTTCCAACATGTTTTACTACTGTGTACACTAATGGTACTGCAAATGTGTCTATGTGTACTACTGTGTGTACACATGTCAGACATGTGCATATTAAGTTTATGTGACTTGTTACATTTTCTACACATTTTTGTGATTGTTGATGCATACCATACCAACATGTAACAGTACTGTCAAGAAGTATACCTACCAAACATCAACATCATTGAATCAAACAAGATTTCACGCTATCTGCCATCACCCTTCACATCTTGCCAAACTTCCTTCGTACAATGCAACATTTCACTCTTAATAGTACACTATATTTGTGGACATAAATCACATGCTTATGTAGTATTCTTTATAATCCTGTTTGCCTAAAGTATGCTTTTAAATTACCCAAGTATGATAATCCTTAGGTGACTGAAATCAAAGAGGCCACACCTTCATTCAACTTTCAATTAATGATCTACAATTCATAATACACTCTGGCAAAATGATCTTAAGGATTAGCACCGTTTTTTTTTTTTTTGTTTCTTATTCTTTCACTGGATTATTTTAAACATGATATCTTAAGTGTGCTTCTTTCATGGAAGGAGAGCCAACACTGTCCAGAATTAGATTACACTTCTTTCAAATAACCTCTGCCATGAACTTGTCAACTTGCCATAATTTGTTTACCTTTGAGTTACCTGCAGCATACTGATACTTTATTATTCATTAACGCCCACTCAAAATTCCCAGATTGGGTAATCCTATTATTGATGACTAGTGCCATCGCTACCACAGTATGTACTGTAAAAAAACATTAGTATGGTCAAGGTCTTGCAAACACAATCATTTACTTAGTGCTTACTTTATTTCACACAGAGTGCATAAGATCACCAAGTTGTGAAATGGAAAGGACAATTAATAATCTTCCCTTTCAGCCAATGGGGAGTATTTCAATGTGTTTCATATACATATTGTTTGTACTTGAACCTTTTCTTGTGTGGTACAAATTAGAAATTTAATTTGTGAATTTTCCAGGAAATTAATGCCTCATCATCCAGTGCATTGACCTCACAAAGACGAAAAATGGTCCAGAATAATCAATATTGCAAGTCACAATTGCTAAGGTTTGTTGATTACTACAATATATGTGCTATTTTGCTCTCATGGGGTGGGGGAGGGCCAAGGCAATCCGTTTTATGTTACGTATTACAATTTGAGAAGAGAATTCACAATCCAGCTTCCAAACTTAAACCTTCAGAGGAGTTCTTCAGTGGGAGTGATTTGTTTGTAAGGTTTGTCAACGGTATGTATGTGTATTGCAATGAGAGCTGTAGGTTCCTATGACATGATTTGTAATGGTATATATGTACCTTCCATTATTCCCACACAAACCTGCATGCACTTCAATGGTTAAGTTGGTGTCCTAACCAGGGCGGGGGTATCGTAAGTTAATCGCCTAACAAGCATTTTAATAAAAAAAAACTAACATTAAAAAAACAACAACATGTATGGAACTTAACAACAATATTCTGCTTTAGTTTGGTTATGGTCAGAATTAGTAACCCATACTCATGATAGTAGCAAAAGACGTCATCAGCTGAAATTCCAGAAGCACTACTGCACAGTCTGTAGACTAGAAAGTATGCTTTTAGTTAGTGTATCATCAATGAAATGGAACAATCTGCCACAGATGGCTATTTATACTGCTAAAAGTAAAATGGTCAATGGATTCAAGAGAGTGGTCGATGCCATCCTACAGAATAGGGGTACTCTACATAAGCTAGAGATGGCTGTCTGCCACAGTTCTTACGACCCCATCGACATTTAATACCGGTGGGCTCCGGTAAATCGGGGGAAAAATGTAGGCCTACATTCGGCAATACGGTACTTTCAACACACAGTTTGGCCTAACACTTGCACATTTAAACAGTAAGCTGCAAACAATTTGGTGCAAAAAAAGTTTCAAAGAGAGAAAGTAGGGGAATTCCAAAGGTTTTATCGCGAGTTTCAATATCATACACTATTTAATTAAACACACAGAATAATTCTTACATTCATGTCACTTAATTCATCCTAAGCAAACATTTGAGAACCGGCCCCCAAATCCAACACACAAGTTAACATTATGTTAGGCCTGACGTTTAGTCAGACTCGGAGAAAGGGAACTTACAATTGCGTCCTTGCCGTGTACAGCCGGTGAAGTCTTGTCAACGGCCCGTATAATACCAGCACGCCACGGCCACTCCGAAATTGGTGTTTTAGGCTTTAAATTCCCAACGACACACAAAAATCTTTTACCGACTAGTTCCTCTCGATATTCTATTCCCATAATGGAAAAGCTTCAGACATTTTTCGGCGATTTTGGAGTTGTTTCACAAGTCCAAGAATTGGTATGAATATGAACAGACTGTGAATAGCAATAGTGGTAAAAGCTGACGAAGTGCTTGTTGACAGTGTAGTGCGCAGTAATCAACATTCCATAGATTAGAACTGCGGTCTTCTCAAGGTCAAAAGGTCAAACTAGAAGAGCAGTTCTTTCGCTGCGTTCATTCTCGCGCCTAAAACGAGTGCAAAACAACAAGGGATCATCTCATCAGTTTTTCACTACTCAATCGCTAATCATGTACAGGGCATATTCTATTATTTTGTAAACACAAAAATACAAGGGAGCAAAAATTAAGCTGTGTGATTGTTGTAAAAAGGAATACTTTACTACTGAAATGTTGATTTTAGATAGATGTATGGAAATTGCATATCTTTTTCACTGGTTTGGAACGACGTTTAATTTGACTATCAAGCGATCGGTTAGTAAAAGAGGTCAAGGACCGGATTACTAGTTTGCGCACCCGCGACCACTGAAACACTGATTTAAGTTTTTATTTTTTGTTTTCAGGAAAGTTACGTTAGCAACATGAAGTTAACAATGCTTAAAAGCAGGGATTCAACTTAAAGTGTGTGAGGACTGTTTCAAGTGAGTTGAATGACAGAGCAAAGCTAATGGGTGATGAATAAGCTATCATATGAACCAACTAACTTTGATTTTAAATTTGGGGTGAATTAATTACTATATCTAATAGCCAGAAAAGAAAACAAGGCTGGGGCAAGGTCATCACACAAAAGGGAGAAGTACAGGAGTGCTCCCGTGGTTGTTGTGTAAACGATTTTAAGGGCATGGGGCATGGTTACTCTTTACTGTAGGCTTACCAACCCCTCTGCAACAAGTTCTTGGGCCTTTCTCTGCTACCTCGAACCCTGCATGGGACATCAAGTTATCAGTTATTGTCTGGCTTACACTCCTGAAGGCCTAATTTCAAACTCACCGAACAAATGAATACTTCTTCGTTGAAGTGTGTAAAGGAAATCTGATTTGTTTTTGTACATATTGTTGTTTAAAAAGAGTGATACAATATTTACATCCCGTGTGCAAAAGTTACCAGTAGCATGAAAAATAAACCGGTATCGGAACTATGTAATTTTGCAATTACTGTTCTTTATGTAAATAGTTAGGGCTGTAGCAGAGTTCGCTTTATCCGGGTCCGGGCCAATTCCGATTCCAGAGCCCCCAATTCGGAGTCGGAATATTCAAGCTATAGACAAGTTATGACAAGATCACGATGAGAACCTCTCACCGCCTTTTGATCCTGTCTTCAACTCTAACAGAGGTATATGCAAACTTTAAAGATCATTAAAGATCAAGACCAAACTGAAAGTAATAATTTATTATATTCTTGAATAAGGTAATTTTAAGTTCACATACAAAAAGACAAATATAAGTTAACAGTTTAAAATAACAAAAAAAAGGAAATCAGGAAGCATGAGATGCATTGAAAAAAACAGACAGACACATAAAACTATGAGAAAGTAAGAGTAAACTAAAACGTAAAAGAAAATAAAATTGATTTCACACTGCAAGACCAAAGTGTATTATTTGTTGAAAGGTTCCATGAAGAGTTTAATGGAAAGTGGAATAAAGGCAGATTTCTGCCTATTCCGAATGGCGAACAGCAGTCAGGAATGTAACTCTGTGGGGGGGGGGGGTGGCGATTCGCTCTCCCCTCCCCTTGCAAAATGTGAATGGCAGAGCAAAAATATATATTTCTCAGGTAAAACTGCGAAATAACAAATACTAATGAAAAAATGTATTTTAAATTGTTACGACTAAAAGTTTAAATAAATAAAATAAAACACCAGAAAGACATAAGATAAGCACAATTTTCAGGCCGAAATGACTGCTATTGCCTTTCCTCATCTGACACTTAGTTCTTTAAAGCATGTCGCTCTTTTGCAGTTTGTGGCGATACAGCGATTTCGCAGTCAAAAAATACCACCCCCCCCCTCCTCGCCAGTAAATCCTATATGCAATTGCGATGCTCACCAGAGCGTAAAATGATGGCAGAGATGAACTCGTACAGAAGAAAAGGGTGACATATGATCACTCCAAATAGAGAGAAATTTGATGAATAGATTACTGTGCATTAACTTGTAACGTTTCGTTTTCAGAATATGCAAACTAAATGATATTATAAAGATGTAGCACGTGGTAGATCTGAAGGATTGACCTTTTTGTGCAATAATTACCTACAAAAAAAGTGTTAAACATGAATTATGCAAAGATGACGAATAAAACTTTGTTAACATGGTCACCTTGGTATCCAGTTCTCTCAGCTAATAGAAAACAGTTTCATTTGATTGAAGATGAGAAGAAATGAGACTGGTAACCTAACCTCCTTATTTGGTAATCGTCACCTCTCAAGTTTTATTTTGTTTCAAAACCTATAATAAACTTCTCCGTTTAAAAAAGTTTCTCAGATATGTATCCTGGTTTACTCCTGTAACGCTTCTATATTTCTCAGTGACTGCATTTTTGTGTACATAACATTGTGTTTCTTTCCAAATTTGCCTACTGGTAGTCACCATCACTCTGGGACATTTCAAGTCTCAATCTGAGCTATAAAAGTAATTTCTCGAGCAGGATATGCGTAAAAGTGATGGCGCTATTTCGGAGTTGCTTCAGCCTGAACGTCTGTCCCAACTCAAGGTCTTTTCACTCCTTTAATATACTCCATCTGCCGCGCTACACATCCGAGAGCACGCCACACTTCAAGGTTGCAGGGAAAGGAGCTCGAGGAAATTGGATCAGACAGAAATATCAAAATAGTTTCTTCTTCGTCTGGGGTATGTATTTATATGTTTGTCAGAAGACATGTTAGCCGCAAACAATTTCCACGGGGCTTTCTGGATAAATGGAAATGTCAAACATATAGAACTGGCTTGGATAGTCCTGGAAGCCAGGTTGCCATTGCAATGAAACATAAATTGTAAAAGAATATATATAAAAACTACTTTTCTTTTGCAGTAGATATGATAAAGAAAGAAGAAAAAACAGAAAAAAAAATCAGCGTAAACAGAAAAGACTTTGCCTTCTAGATATTGTTGAGTTTACAGTGGACTAGACGTTACCGGTTCACTGTGACTTAGTCTGTAAATTTGACATCCCAGGACTTCTACAAGTCACATGACAAGTTATAGCACGTCAGGGTCCATGGCTTATTATGTGAGAGACTCTATGGGTATCACTCGTGGAAGATAAAAAAAAACATGAATTGGTAATAGCAACGGATGGGGGGGGGGGGGAGGGGGATTGTGTCAAGGGGTTCCATGAGTCCCCTTAGGTTCTATGTATTTATTTCTCATTGCCTATATCGGTAGTTTGTGCTGTCGAGACTTTTGTAAAGAATGATTTCACACAATACAGTTAAAAAAAATTATACTGATTTCTTTCTTCCTTGTCTTTTGGTGTGTCTGGGGTCTGTAACTTCATGGCAATTTATGGGACCTATGACCCTTCTCTGCCTTTTCCCTGTTATGTTATGATAGTTAACAAAGCGATGCACATCGTAATAACTGAGGAATCAACTGTGCTCGCACCGTTAAGTCTACTGCATATCCACACACATTTTAGTAGTTGACCATCAACGGTTCCTGAATTCACCGTTATACACATACAGGAGCTGACGTAGGAGGGGCAATTGATGAAGAACCTGTAATGGTAATGTTGCTTTCTCTGACATCAATGCCTTTCATGGTTGCTCAACTCATCGTGGTACGCATATACTAGTGAATGGCATCTTCATTGGAGAGCTAACTACTTTGATTAAATACACTTGATTGAAGTCAAGGGAAACCATATTGGTAGCATCGCCGAACTATGCTTGCAATTTCCTTCTGTGGAAGTTTCTCATTAAGGGAAGAAGCATGTCGTCAGCAGTTTATGAAATCACAAAAATTCGGAAATTCTCCTCATTTCTCTTACAAGTAATTTTCATGATGTTGCTGAATACCAGTACTACCATGAAAAGGCTGTTTTGTTGCTAAATTAAGCGATTCAACAACATAATGAAAAAGAGCCATTCATGAATAAGCATAGAGGAGGAGGGAGGGGGGGGGAGGGGTATACTAATTCAATTTGGGCCCGGGTGGAATCTCCGTACATGTCATCATTCACTGCAAATTATTCCATCACACAATATATGACACAGCAAATGTTATGATTACAATAACTATATATACCCCTCCACCACCCTAACTTAATGGGCATGGAACATTACTGATAGGTTTCTAGCATGTAACCAAAGCCTAGATCACTGTGTCCCATCATGGAGGGGTCCAATTGAAACCATGGCCCGGGGTAAAGTCAGACACCAACCGCCTAAGACAGACAAATTTTTAGATTGCAACAACCTGTGACATTCCAATCTGCATCAACTTCTGCATGCGATACTACCAGATATTGCACCAGCTACAACCTAGACTAAGTCCAAGACATAAGGTCTTAAATCATGGGTAACCGGAAGTGACGTTTGACCTGCAAGAAGAACCGACGGACCACTCATCCTGGCCACCTACATTATTGAGCATGCCACAACACAAGTGGCAACGACGGAAGACTTTCAGACAATTGTAGTAGGCTAGTTTCATATAACGTTGTCAGCACAACTTACGATTCAAACGTCATTATAATTACAAAAAGACTTGAGTGGCATTACATTACTAAGTGTGAAATACGTAACTTCAACTAAGTTAATGGTGAGATACATCATAGCAACGTAAAAATAAGAAACTGATTGCCCTCTGTCATTTTTATATTGAAGTTAATGTATTCATAAACATATGCCATCATATGACGACGTCAATGTGCCCCACATAGCGCAGTTTTTCTTACACTTACATTGAAAATTTAGTGCGTTAGCAACAATTACTCACCATACATCTACCAGAAACAAAGCAAGTTAATTACACGAATGAAGGGCCACTGGAAGGACATTACCTTTCCTTCATAGACAGACAGAAATGACACCTCTCTTTTCTCTATTCCTATACAATGCAATGAATCTGCTTCGACTGTCAACGTGGTACATTTTCAACTGCTACATCATCTTCTACGCTCGGCGAAGCAATTCAGTGACCGTGATAATATAGATACTCTAAACAGTAAGAGATAGGAAAAATCGTACTTACCTTGAAACGCAGGAATTGAAATGATAATGAATTCCATGTACGGTCTAATGCTAATCGGACACATCTTGTGTTTCATGATGCCCAGGAATTTATTTTGGCACTCAAAATAATACAAATTTGTACTCATCCACTCACGTATTCTTGCGTTCAAATCTTAAAAACTTACACTGCATCAAAAGCCAAAGAAATGCCTGTAGCTTCCTGTAGAATTCCCAGTTTAAATGTTAATAATGCATTTTATGAGCCCATTATAGATTCTTGTTTACCATCAACCAGAAAGAAAGCAAAAGGAAAAAAAAAGAAGAAGTAAAAGCCGAAAAGAAAGAACACCCACGGACGTAAGAATTAAAGAAATAATCTAGTGATATTTTTACGGGAAAAGAAAGAGAATATATTTTTTGCCACTAATGCACTTCCAACACCATATCTCGTTTATAATTCAATGAGATATTTCCTGTTTCGACTAAAGACTGGATAAAAAAATAATGAAAAAATTGTAACTTCCAAATAGAACAAGTCTGGTTTACCGGCAAAAGAGTACGTCGGCTCCCTGATCTTCATGAAAAATGTATTTATTCCACCGGTATATCCCCTGATCAATGAAATAAGCATATTTCTTACATATTGTGCTGTTTCTTGCGAGCTCACGCGCTTTCGATTAGAATTTCCACAAAATGAAGATACAAATAACACCGGTCGAAATTTGGAATTCAGATAGAAAAGAACGTCAGCATATCTTGAGACGGTCGACCCACAGATGAGACACGGTGGCATATGCCAACCTTCATACACTTTTAAGTATATTACGATATTACTTTACTTAATTCACCGTAGTGATCACTTTCAGGAGGTTGTTTTTATGATATGTTAAAATTACGAGCGACCCACTGGATGCCAATGACCTAAACCGTTTGTCATATTTATGCAGATTTATTAAAAGAGAAATCCATCAACTTTTGTGAATTGTATTTTAAAGAGATATATGTGTTAGTGGTTGCGCCGGGGGAGGGGGAGGTGTGGTACATGAGCAAGCAGAGGAATGGGAAAGGGAAGAATGAAAATACTATTGAATAGATTATAAATGTGTTGGAGTCAAAGGTTCTACCATTTCAGCAAAGACAGAAAAACTTAATATTTAGATATTGCTGAAATATACATTTATACACCCCAACTCTTTGTCATAATGTACACAGGTCAGCATGCAGGAATCACAAGAGCATGGAAGTGTTGTTCTGAGATAGGAGTGTACGGTGGTGTATCCAGTGTGGGATTCCCAACGGCGAACCGGAGGGTGGGGGGGGGGGGGAGTCAACGAAAACCCCTGTATTTAGTACGGTAGCAGTACACTTGGGATAGTTACTTTGCCATTCAATCTCTATTCAATATGTAAAGACGAATCTAACTGAGATAACACCTTGAGTCAACCACAACAGAAATAGCAAATCACGTAGAAATTCAATGTGATGTACGTGTATTTGATTTCATAAAAATTGACTTGATTACATCTTATAAAGTAATTTACAGGTGTTTGTAAAAAGGAATGATACTTAAGGTTAACGTATGAATATAAGGTATGAAAAATGTAATGTAAACGTATGAAAAAATAATTAGAATAAACAAATTACTGTAGTCTGATTGGAGGCATGCCTTTTGCAACCCCTTGATTGCCTATAAACTGTTTAAAATGTCTGTAAATTTACAGAAAATAATTTTTTCACAAGGCATGTATTATAAGGAATTTTATATGCCCTATTTATCTTTAGCAGATGAGTGGCCATATTCAACAAGAAAATACTGGAGAAACCAGTAGTGAGGAAGAAGAGCAAGTTACAGTTTTGGCAAGCATTGTTTCACTTCCTAATCTAGAACAAGGAGAGATTTTCAATATCATGAGACAGTGCATTAAAGAGGCACATTAAGTTGAAATTTTCTTAAAACTTGTCAAGTTTTCTTCAAATATTTATGATGAATGATCAAACTAAGAGGATTCCTGTCGGAAAGGCACATTAATGAGGGTACAATTACCGATTCAATTTTGTTTCAATAATTTGTATCCAGACACTTTTTACATTAGCACTTATTCATATGCACACGACCAGTACAAGTCAGGGTAAACAATTCAAACATTTTCAGTTTTCATAACTATTGGATGTGAACCGTGACTAATTATGCTAATTATAAGTATTGTCATGTGTCAGTGCTCTTCAAAATCCTCACATACTTGTCGATATCAACTCAATGAGCCCCTTTAACTACACTAAAGCAGTACTGCATAAGCACCGCAGAACAGAGAGTGTCTTGGTTGTGGGGGAGGTGAGTATCATAATCATTACCACAAAAATATAAATGGGACTAGAACCGAACTCAGACAAATGCTAAAGGGAAAGGAGCAGATCATGCGAGCAGACTAAGAAATAGGATTGTCTTCCTGACTGATTTTTATCCTGTTTATACTTCCTCTGAAAAGCCGGAATGGCGGCAATTTTTTCCCTCTCCCTCCAATGCATCCCACACTGGGAACAATGGAAATACTGTGGGACCGTCAGAGTGGATTGCCAATTTGTTAGGAATTATTGCATTTGGTTGTGCCTAAGAGTGTCATGCCTAGCTGGAGACAGATATGTACTCAAGCATAGGCCTATCATTGACATGAAGGTATACAGTTCCTTATCCTACGGTGGGGATATACACTGCGGTTTCTTGATAGACCTATATAAAGTCAAAATTTATTGTTTTTGGTACTTGAAGTCACGATGACCAGTGTCTTTTCAAACGGAAAGCTTTCTTCTTGGTGTTATGTTAACCTTGAACGATACTGACCACAGTCAACCGAAACAATATCCACTGAATAATCAATGGCCACTCATACTGCTCAGGTTGCCTGTAAGAAAATCATGGGTTGAACTAAGCCAGCCGGTTCTATGCCGTCAGGTGCACTGTTCGACAGGAGACCACAGAGGAGTGAACATGAAAAAAAAAATCCCTCCTGAAATTTTAGCGAAACATGATAGGACAAATAATTTGTTATTCTAACACGATAACGTTTCATCTCGCATGTTACCTTATATCCTGCAGTAGAATGTGCTGGCCCTGTTTTCTTTTACAAGAAGGAACCGTCTGAAAGACCCGTTCAGTGGAAGCACAGCAAACCGTGGACTGACTTTAGGCCTACGTCCCTCATGGCTCTTACAAACTCGATGTTTAAGACTTTGAGAGATGATTTCAACAGTTGGGACGGGAGAATTTCGTTTGAAAATTCTACTGTTGATGGGAGAAAACAAGCATGGGGGCTTGAAACTATTTTCTTTTTACTTGGTCTCACTACATCATGTAGAGAAAATTTGGTAACTGGCTGTGACATAATCGCTAAGCACCGTTTTTCTAGGAATTGCTCAATTAGCGTATGACTCAATAAAATAAATAAGACAAAACTTCGTTACGAGTTTATCAGGTAAACAAAGTTTCTCGTTCGAAAAGTTGACAGTTTGTTTCGAACCATACTCTTTATTCTCGCAACTGGAAGTAAAAATAATCCCAATAGAAAAATCGTTGAAAGTAACAGATCTGTGCACCCTCGAGTTCATAACTTTTTAACAACATTGCATAGTGCAGTATACCATTTAATGATTTATGTACGGTGAATGAAAGGATATACTCTAAAATAATGATTTCTTCGCATTACATAACATCCTCGTCATCATGGAGAGAGGGCACACCGTCTTCCCTGTCTTCGGCGATAACGGTTCTGTTTGATGATGATAATAATTCCGAATCCGGCGATAAGTGAGTGTCCTCTACGCGTCTAATAATAATATTACTCAGTCTTAGGCTGTATACAGTAAGTTAGGCTACAGTAACGTTAGATCTGACTATGCGTAAGTGCCATAGCCTACTGCAGTACTGGCCGTCTTACTGTGACAGACTAAATGGAAAAGGCCTAGGCCTAGCCAATGGTCACCAGTAGTACTAGTACTGAGGATTGGCATGGTCAACTAGTGTGAGTCCTATGAACTGCCAAATGGTTTGCTGTAACGCTGTAGGCCTACATAAGATTAAAAAAAAGGAACAACAAAGTTGTGAACATCCTTATCAAGCAGAGATCTACTTTGCAATTTGCTCTGTACATTACATTAGAACACATCAAGCTTCTGAATGTTATTAAATACATATCCATGCCATCATTGTCTCATAATTTCTAATAATTATATCAAAACAATGTTGCTTGACCTATCAGGAAAGGGTGAGCCTACCTGTTTTGTGTAGAAATTGTAAAGAAAAAAGTCATGAAAGAAAACCGAGCTACGCATATCATGAACATTTAACCAGCTCTCAGTCTTGAACTTGTTGCATTTTGCAGGCTGACTACTCATGAATGCTAAGAAATATATGGATTATTTAGGCCCTATGTTGGTTTCACTGACCCAAGAAGTGTTTGGAAGTCAGTTCGATATATGTATATGTAATATGCCAATAACGGTAGTTAGACAAGAAGGGAATGAGGTGCATGACTGTAAAGAGTTCATACATGTATAGCCCTGAAGTGCGCTGTGCATAGTATGTAATCCTTTTAGTTCTCTGTCACAGAGATTTTTGAAGTTTCAGCTTTACATTTCATTGAAATGTTCCTCCCTTATTTCAATTGGTTCAGTTTTCAGGAGGGCCATGTCCAACAAACGTCTCACGTCATACTGAAGCCACAAGATGATGGTGCCTGTGGCACACCAGTTACAGTCGTTCTTAGGTGTGAAAACAATGTAAATATAACATCTGTTGTTGTTGTCTCCAATGCACGACACATGGAAGTGTATGATGATAGAGGGGAATATACATGCACTGTCAGAGGAGAAAAATTAACAGAGGTGGAATGCCAAGCTGCGACTTACAAGAAGGCCTCTTCTTTTGAGAAGTCCCTGCCATCATGTTCATTAAAGGTATTATGCATAAAATCTATTGCATCTGTAGACATATTGAAAGAATGACAGTCAGTGAGTCTGAAACTAAAAAATAAATTTTGATAACTGACATCTATAATTTGTTTTTAGCTTTGTCACCAGGAGAGTTTGCATAACTTATATCAAGGTAGTTGTCTACCTTGTTTGTAAAGTTGAATTTGTCACTGGTATGAATATAGAAAAGGTTATGCAGAAATGGGTGAGTGTTAAATGTACTAGCAAGGTGTGTCTTATTAAACTTTTGTTTCAGATGTCAATACTGTTTGTGCTATTGCTGTACAGAGTAATTCTCCTAAAATTGTTGAAATTATGACTCTTGTGGTTTTTCTAGTCTGAATAGTTTGAATAGTTTTGAGGATCTCAACATAAAAATTTTTTGTGCTTTGCATGTAAAGGCTTCCTTTACCTCGGACTGTAGCAAATGTATGTGTCAATTAAGTTTAAACAAGTTTTAAACAAAGTTGTATTTTATATTTGTCCTATAATGTGCAGATTAATTGATTGGCATGATTAAGTGTTGGCATGGAAAGTTGGGACTTGGGGGGGGGGGAGGGGTAGTAATGGACTGGTGATGGGCTTGGAAAGAGAGAGTGAGAAAGGTGTGATGGTCATGGACAGTGCAATGTAACTTAGCAAGTAGCTTAATCACCTCTAACTTTTAGTCAAACCTGTGAAGTGTTCAAAACGGATAATTTTGAAAGTGATATGCGTGAATTCATTGTGTACAATATTTATTAGCTATGCTGATGTAGATCCATCAAACAGTGCCATTGATGGTCACAGAAATGAGTGTACCACATAAGCTTTCCTTTGGAACAAATTTCTTTGTCTTTTGACAGACTTCGGCTGTCATAATTCGCTCTATGAAAATGGAAACTTGAAAAGTTTGAGCCAATTTTGGTTAGACTATTTCTTCTATACCTATAGCTTTAACCTTGATCGGAGCTTTTGGTAAAAATCAGACCTTGTCATATTATTTTGGCATTTTAAACTCCTCAGATGATTGCACTTTTATGACTTAACCATCTCTCATCGCTTCATATCTTTTTCTTTTTTTATTCTGTTTTGCAGTTTTTATCCTTAGCAGAGAAAAAGTGTCTGAAACTTCTGAGGCTGGTTGTCACTGTAAGCAGGGTTACCCAAGATGAATTGATTTTACCGAAGAAACAAATTGACATGGTGAAAGTCCGTGAGTTACTCTCTGACATGTCGCATCCCATCCCGGAAAATGTGGAGCATCTCATGCAAACAGTCGAGCAGTATCAAGAAGTGAGTATCTGTGGCAGATGTTTGTCTACTAAAGGTTTATTTTTAAATTTCAGATGAATTCACAAACGGGTTATCTCAGATGCCTTCTAATGTTGACTTACCATAGACTTATCTTTTTGGTATCTGTATCGTGACTGTTTGGCTTCAGTCTTGGAAATTTGAGTGCTTTTAGGTTTACTTTATTTGTTGCTCAAAGTAAGTTTAAAAAAGGGCAAAGTAAAGATAAACTTGAAAAAAGGGCACTGACATTTTTTCCACAAAGTACCAATGATAGCATCAGACTTGTGGGGACCAGCAAACATGCTTCAAAATGCTATGTAAATCAGATTTCACAAAAAAGGAAATTTAATAAAAATTTTAAGAAAAGTTTAATTCTTTTTGAAGCAAAAATAGTTACTTAACTTACTAACAAATGATTTCTCTCAGTTCTCCCTTCTCCACTGGTGGCTTTTGATTGTAAATGATTGTGGGTGTATGAAAAAAATGGAGATATTGGCAAGTCATTTGACTTTCTGGTTGGTGTTTGTGTCCCTTTATGAATTTAGTTGACACCTTTTAATCAAAGTACGTTTTAAAACTGCAGATCGAATGAATTTAGCTCCGCTTCAAACAGTTTTTTTCCACACAGCATAATTCATGAAGCACCGTTTTTTACTGTACTTGCAGAATCAAAGTTCTGTGTGGAATGACATTCAGCAAAGAGCTCAGGATTCAGCCTCTCGTAATAGCTCGGTAGGTCCAATGGCAGGAATGCTGTCAGCGCTGTCGAGAGCCAGCGAATTATCTCGGATGAGTTCCCATTCAGAGGGTCTCAGCACAGACTCTAACGCACTGACAGAGGCCATGAGTAAAATGATGACATCATTCTCTGGTCACCGTGGCAACCCTCCTCGTGGCGACAATGAGCTGTACGGCTCCTTACTGGGAATCTGTAAAAATGTCTCCCAGATGAGACAAAATGAGACGCAGCGCATGAAGAATGACGAAAGTGAAAAGTCAGAGAAAGAAGCTTCTGGGTATGGCTGTCTTTATAGTTTTTTATTTATGTTGAATCCTTTGCATGTATAATTTGGAAAAAAAAATTGTGAGAAAGACATCTTTTACCTTTGTCTAATGTTTTTCTCCACATAAACTGTGTCCTGCAGAGATTATGAAAGGAAAGTGACTCAAAAGCCAAATTAATGAACAATAAATCTCTTAATCTACAGGAATCACTGTTGAAATTAGAATTTTCACCCTAAACATTGGGACAACGTGTAAGGAAAATTTGAACTTACAGTAAACTGAAAGAGTGTATTAGTCAAAATTTAATTAATTCCTCCTTAGTACATTTCCTTCTTTAAAGGGATATGCACCAGCACTGCATGCAAAGAACAGAACACTTCTGCCCAGTATTACTTCCATTAATTGATCCTCCTGTGACCATATATATCAGGTTTCAAAAATTTAATTTATCTTTCTGTAGTTAAATGCACAATTTCCTTTTAACTTTAAGTACCATGTTTTTTTCAATCAAGCATCAGAATTGACAATTATGGGTTCTTACAATTATTAATTGTTAAAACCTTTCTGTCAAAAACAGATTAAAGACAATAGAAAAGACATCAGCAGTACCAGGACAGTGAAGCATTCATTGTTGACTGATACATTTTTGACTTCTCAAAATCGAGATGGTCATTCTTGATAATCTGGATCTATTGATGAGTGATTTAAATTATTTTTTTTTTCCAAACTGCTGTTACACATTATAATTCATGCTCATAACAAACAAAAGAATTGGTAAATACAAGCTCACAAATATATTACAACGTAAAGTGAACTTCAAAGCAAGTCACTGACAACACAAGCAACAATTGCTAATTTGCCACAAATGAAGAATTACTAAATTGCTGGTGTAAAAATTGTTCAACACTTTCCATAACATCACTTTCTTTCTCCTTAATTGAGGTAGAAATTGCCTAACAAGTTGATGTTACTCTTTTTGAAGGATGTTAGGCACATGTTTGTCTGCAATCAGTCAAAATGATTACCCAAAACATTCAAGATGACAGCTTTTTATGTCCATTTTATGTCACTTGTCACTTTCTGGATTAGTGTTTGCATTGGGTCCAAAATTCGTACCTGGGTACCGGGAGTCCATAGACGGTCAGGTATACATCCAAAAACGTTTTCTGTTAGGCTACAAGTTTGTTGTGAAGTCATAGTGTGACATTTTGCTTTGTATGATGATACATAAACATCGTGTATGTCATGCACATTCATGGCAATGAAGTGCTCTTTCTTAAAGAAGCAACATTTTAAGTTTTTGTCACATTTATATACTATGCATGTTTGTGAAACTTTTGATCCGGGTGGCAATTTCAAAACCAGGTCCTGAGATCGTCAGTTGGGTACCCATCCGTTGTACGGGGATACCTGGTGTAGTTGCTTTCCTGCGAGACACTGAAATTGCCAAAGGTGTTGAAAATGCGTGGTTGCCTTGATTCTATGGTTCATTGTTCTTGCCACAAGGGCAACAATGAATAAAGTTATTCTTCCCTGTTGTGACCTTTTCTTCCTTATAAAAAGCTTTCATTGAAAATTTGCATAAAGAAAAATGCTTGGTAAGCTTGCCTCCCCAAAATTCATCATTGAACAGGTAATGAGGGCATAGAAATTTTGACACTTGAAGAGACATATATGAAGATTTCTACTTAAATGTTTTCTCTCATTTCCTTTCTTTTCCCCATCCATCATCAGAACTGAGAAACATGGATCATCCTTCAACGGTAACGAAAGATTGGCGGAGATGCTCCAAGAAACGATGGCCACGCAACTTCAAGGGATGGAAGAAAGGATGATGAGGTCGCTTGAAAAGAGATTGGACAGGTTTTGAAAAGCTTCTTGAACTCAGATTAAACAGGATGGAGGTGATAGTAGAACAATTAGCTTCCAGTCTCAGGAACACACAGTCACAACAATGTGAAGGTCAACATGGTTACCATGGAGACTGATGAATTCATACCAGAAACATGGTATAAGAAAATACCAGTAACCAAACCATTGGTCTGTGGGTCTCTCCTACACAGAATTGAATTCGATTATAATGCTTAAATGGAACAAAAGCAAGGAGGCCTAGATTTCTTTTTTTTTTGCTTATTTGTGAGTCCTTAGACGTAATTTGATACCAAGTATTGTGTAAGTGTTGTAGTTGTCTGCCAAATATTAATGAATTTTGCCATCATACCTGTTTTCCTCCCATCCCCTTCTACTTGGTTTCTACATGTATGGGTGGTTATGTTGTTGTCCATGTTGGTTCTCACATTAAACTGCTTCAGTCAAGGAAAGATTTAGTTGATAATCTAAAAACTGAACTTTATCGTAGTTTCCTCAAGAATTGCAATTCTGAATGAGACATTGTGAAAGACTGAAAGATGTAATTTTGACTATGGCTTGTCATATTGTATTTAAGTACTGTTGAGCCCTTCTGCTCTCATACTGCATATCTCCAAAGGGTCATACAAGGTCATGAAGTTTATTACTCGTTGCTTTGCCGAAGATGGTTCAATGAGAACATATATATAGTTGAAGATATCTCTGGCTAAATCAACTTTTCTCCGAGATAAAGAATTCAGAAACTTCATTTACATCACTGCAAATATTCCAAATGGCAATATTATGTCACTCATAAATCACACACTGACTGTCATTACTTATTCCCATACTGGAAAGTGGAGATAAACTGAAAGTCACAGTATTTTTGTGCATTATCTTTTCTGTGAGCAAAGTCTTAACTCAGTAATCAGGATTGCTTTCAGACATTGACACTGAGAGTCATTCTACTATTTGCATGTGAAGGAAACTTGTTGGAGAAAGGGGATCGAGGGTTTCGTTAGCCCCTTCTTAATTGACGAGGTCAGTACATCGATCAGATGTGACACACTTTCAAGGAAAACTCGACTGCTGATCTCACTCTCAGTGATTGCATTTTCTGTGTTGCTCGACCAAAATGTTTGACCAACCGTGCTGTGCAGGAAATGAAGTAAGGCAGTGTAGGAATGATCTGGGATGTTCCCTCCAAAGATTTTGCTCTAAACCGGATACTGCTCGATACTATGTACCGTAACTTTTTTTGCAATGAAAGATGAAAAGCCGGTCTGTGGGTTCTTCTTTCTTGACCCTCTTCCCCACCCAAACCTGATGGAGTTAGTTTGTATAGCTTGCAATGAAATATGTTCACGTCAACAGATGTGGTCAACAAATGGAGGGGAAGAATTAGGAGTTAGGAGTTAAGTTTATTTTTTTCCATTGACAAGTGTTAGCAGAAAGCAACGGAAGGAACTGAATAACTACATTCTTCCATTTAAAGTATGTACTTTCTTCAGTCTATTTGAAAGTAATTCAGAAAGTATACATTGATCAATGCTAAAAGCAAAAGATAAAATTTTCATTGGCAGTGTCCCAAAAACATTTTGCAGTCAGCAGGGATGGGTGCTACCGTGGGTGGTGCTGGGCGGCCACACCCAGCACTAGATATTTCCGCCCAGCACTCCAGGCAAACACACGTCTCTCTGCCCCATACAAATCTGCCAATCGAGACCTGCAACTAACCCCAAATTTACTCTCTAAGTAAAATGAGGGAAAAATGAAAATTTAATGGCTGAAAAATGGGGTAGATGCCATGGAGTGGGTCGAGGTGCTTTCCCCAGATCAGACTTTTAACCGGCACTCAAATTTGGCTAGCTACATCCCTGGCAGTCAGTTCGTTCATGTGTTGTAACTTCACTGGTGGTTTTGTGGACATTATTGACGACTGGAGCAAACTTCAGTTGTGCCCCCCCCTATTTTGGGTCCAATTAAGAACAAGTGCATAGTACATAAAGGCCTACATCTTGTACTGGCACATGCTCTGGCTCTATGTAGCCCAAGAAAAAATGCCACCCCCCTCAGCCCTTCCTCTCACCATGTCACTGAATGTTTCTTGCCACTTCCATACACCTGACTTCATTGCCTCATTGAAGGAATATTAAAATTACTAGAAAAACACCTTTGAATTTTCAAAACAGGCACCACTTTACATGGCAAGGTAAACTGTGATAAAATGCTTCGCATGAAAATTTGGAGTCAACTAAATGTAGCTTTTGCATTTTATTCAAGTAACATCACAATTGAAGAAAGAAATTTCTCAAGTTCTGTTTTTCAATGTATTAAATTACATTCCAAACAAAAGTGTCACTTTTGTCCATGTTAAGGTCTTATGTGCTTGCTATGTGTTAAATATTACACTGTTCTAAAAAATGTGGCCAAAACATCAAATAATTTAAGTGATGCAGTACGTGGTTGTTACAAAAAAGTTATGGAGTGTTAGAACCTATGGCTTGTCTGTGAGCACCCCTGCAGATTAAAAAAAAATTCAGCAAGTCATATATTTGTTCAAGAAATTTGATGGACAGATAACTACATATTCTTTCATTCTCACCTATTCCCTGCTGTTTTCTTTCTCATGATACTTCAACCAGCCATATTTACTTTCTTTTGGCATCTGTGTCAGTTTTGTTGTGTTTGGCACAAAATTTCAGTTCTACCAGAAACATTGCTATAAAAAGAGAACACTATATAACAACAATAAATTATATCCCGGCCCTGAAAGACACTGCACATCTCAGGATGAGAGAAAGTAGTCTTGTCAGTCCAAGATGACGTTAGCAATGTCAGCCAGGGCCTCCGTCTCTCGTGCTCCTTGACTGGTTAATGCATCGTTCAACTGCCACACGGTGATGACTCCATCTGCATCTCCTGTTGCAAGTAACCGCTTCCTGTTTAGGAGGAAAGGTACGTGTAGATGAAACTTGCCGAATCACAAATGGAACATTGCATGTCAGTAAATGTGTAATACACAGGAAAATGCTTACTCAACCTCACAGCATCCCACTGGCAAATCCTCAATCCATTTGCATAATGCACTCATCGGCCCCACAGCATTTCATTACAAATTCTCATTGCCCCCCTCTTCCCCCCCCCAATACTGTAGTAGAGTAATGTAGTAGAGTTCTCATCAGCCCCACTACATCTCATGACCAATTTACCTCAGCCCTACAGCATTCAATTACAAATCCTTAACCCACCCTAAGAATATGATACTGCACTCCTCAGCCCAACATCGGCCGATAACAATTCCTCCAGAACCCCAGTATTGTAATGATGTATGTGTCAGTCCCACAGCATCAGATTGTGTAAATCCTCTCAATGGTATAGTAGAGCCATTCATCAGTCCTGCTGCATCCCATTACAAATACTCCCATCCCACCTAAATAGTCAGCTCTCATCAGGTCCACTGCATCCCATTACAACCCAAGCAAATGGGTAGCGACCATTGAGGCTTTAGAATAAAAATCGTCCTTCATAGTTAGCGATCTGATCGATACCAACGACTAAAGAACCGAAAGTCGATTAACGAAGATCAAATTCGATTGAGACTGAAGGCAACAATGGCTGCCACCTTGAGAATGCTCAATGTAAAGATGTCACCAAACTAAATAAAACCACTCTCTTCAAAGTTACTTAAGGGAGAGGAACGGGTACAATAGTTACTGTGTCACATGAACAAATGTTAAGGTATATCATCATTGCAGATACTCACTGGCTTGGATTAAATTCTAAACAGTAGAGTTCTTTTTTCTCTGGACTTGCTTGCAATGAATGCACGGGAATGTTTCGGCTTTTCTGTAAGTCGTAGATGAGGAGCTGACCTTCCCCAGAGGCGACCACAAACACCATGGGACGGACTGGAGACCACTGGGCAGAGAAAAGGTACCCTGCCCCAGGTTCAACTGAAATTATGTGCTGGGCCTGCGCAAGGCAGAGTGGAATGAAAAAATTACCAAAACTGATTAAACTCAAAATGAAAAGAGGCTAAGTGATAAGAAACATTGGGCTCCTACTGCCTTTTGTTTTAAAGTCCAATTTCAAGTAATACAGTGATACATCAAAATTCTAAAACTTATTTGACTAAGGTGACATGCCAATTACATGTTGCAAACCTACAATGTGTGTATCTACAATATTCACAATGCAAATATGTAACTAAAAAATAGCAGAATGTTGTTACATTGAGTATGCCCCAAGAAAGAATGAGTTCTCTTTGTTCATTAGTGCATGTGCATAAAGTAATCAACGTTCAATTTAACAATGTCAGATGCTTCTTTGGGTGCATGGGGGGCACGATCTGGCCTGCCATATAAGTTGTCAGATCACAATTATGCTTTTCACAAAATTGATGACAACAGTTTGATGAATTTAAAACTTTGCAACTGTACTATTCAGAAACAGACCTTCCATTGTGGCTTAATATCATTGAATATTTATATATTATTTTACATCATATCATATTGTGGCTTAAATAGCATATAAGTGGGTCATCTTCACATCAGTGCTATTGCTGTTATTACTCCTGAGATTTGCTCACCTCCAACATGTTGTAGATTCTTGCCGACGTGTCGATGCCGCAAGCTAAGAAGAGGTTCCTGTGGAATGGCGAACAGCTCACCGAGTGCACAGGGCCGTTGTGAGGTTCAAACGCAAACGTGACGGGCGAATACAGAGGGACTGACGGCATGACTTCGCCTGGAAAAACAAATTTAGACTGATGAATATTGAGAAATTTACTTACTTTGGTGAAGACTTGATAATTGCCTCTGGAACATTATTTATCAGCTTTGATGAGGACTTAGCATACTATTTGACAGAACTTAAAAAATGCTCACCCTATTTCATGGTCATAGAGATGTAAAAAATGATGTGCAGAGGCCAAAATTACTCTTGCAAATTATTGACTAACCTTTGAGGCCCACTTTAGCATATTTGGCAAACTTTTTGGGTCTCTGTAGAGTCTAGGTACGTTCTGTTTTACTTTAATTCAAATATCAAATAAAACAAACAAGCATAGCCTGAAAAGCAATAACGATACATGAACGTTCCTTCAATTTGAACTTATCCTTTAGTCAGCACTTGTCGACTGTATGGCAAGGCAGTCAAAAATTTTATTACTTAACATGGATTTCTATCTCAAATTAACAAATTTTTAAAACTGTTAGACAATTCATTTAAAAGGCCATTTCTGTAATAGGGAAGATACTAAACAAAATTCAATCTATAAGACTATTGTGCAGTGGACTATGGTTCACAGAATGGTCTGTTCAATACATCGTCCATTCTACTGGGTCTTGAACGTGATTCACCCTATCTCAAATTTTAATATCTTCTCAGAAGTGTGAAATCTATCTTTTGAGAGCATTTAACCAACAAAACTTGTCTGATAGGAATCAATAGTAATCTCACTGAGAATGGTGCTACATATTCTGTTAACCATTTGGGCATACATGATGAAACTTGAAAAGTCTAGAATATTTAGAGCTATCAAAAAGAGCCCTAGAGAGAAAAAGAAGTAGCACTTACTTGTCGGAACTGGGTCTCTGGAATTCATTGAACATTTGAATATTCCACCGGATTCGGAACCGACCAAGAAAAGACTGGGGTCATCGTATGAATAGGAAACACTGCTCACTGTGAAAAAACAAAAATTTTTACAAAGATGCCAAATTCTTACAGGTTGAGGACAGTTGTGGAAGACAGGAAACAAAGTAGGCAATATTTTAATTAAAATACTCGCCAAAAGATTTCAGTCTCTTGATTACTTCATACACTGAGGAAGATCATATTATACACTAAACAGATCTACTGGTGTTTCACTTAGTTTAAAGTGCCAGTGAGGGGTGGCAGAACAAGCCCTCAACTGACGATATTTTAAATTCTGGGATATCGTGGGCCAAGATAAGGCAGAGGTGGCCCACATGCAGCAGTATCTCAATTTACCTATGAACAATTACAGACAAAATCATACCTGGGACACAGAACTACAATGATATAAAAACATCACAAAGTAATGATAACCACGAAAGTATTTCCATTACGACATAACCTACAATAATACGCAACAGATGACCACTTAGGCCTGGCTTGACCGTCAAAAAAATTGACTTGATCCTAATGATATGAATTTGACTAAGAAATACATTAATGTAGCCCTTGTTTTTGTCATAAAAGATGGCCGTTCTTTGTTGAAGGCTCACAACATTAATGTGCATTGTCAATTGTCAGTTGGAGATGTACACAGCACTAAGACTAGATTCCAACCTCTGTAGAAACCCCAGTTTCCCAAACTTGGGATATTCAAAGCACTACTTTTTTTTCTGTGGTGGGTTACAGACGAAGCGAAAATATCAAACGATCGGTACAGTGTTTTGCTTTCATTTGAAGCACATCAAACACCATTTATGAGTTACATCAGCTCACAGTCTCACTAATGTCATCCAAAAATCTAGTGCTACTCTGTAATAGAAAAACAAAGAAACAACAAAAATGACATAAGTAGCATTCGACTGTTGTAGCATCACATGTAAGACATACTGACTGATGAACTTTAAAGATCTTTCTGCATAACGTACCCTCTATGCCATCAGAGAGTTAAGCAAAGTAAGAGATTCGCTACAACATTTTTTTCTGTGATTATAATTTGTAGGTTGACTTTGCTCTGATGGTAGCAACTTTTGCTTCCACCATCAAGTGCACATATTAACTCAGAGCTCTTTAATGCAGTTCTATTTATTTTATCCTTTGATTCTACCTCCCATCTCTTTGTCCACTCTGCTTCTGCCGCCTTGCATAAAACCGGATGGTAGACTGCTCGAGAGCAGAACGAATCCCTCTTTCAGTTCTAGCAGTTTCTTCCCTTTGTTGATCTCCCAGGTGAGGATTCTTCCATCGGTACTAGCGCTAACCAACTGTGTGAGATGAGATCAAACAAAATTCTAGCTGGGTTTCAGGGTGATCTGAGGGTGACCTGTGAAACTGTTGTAATACGACAACTCCCATGAATTAATGTCATAAGGCCTTGGGTGAAGTTTGTTTGTGGCGCATCTCTTTGCAAAAGTCACTCCAAACATCAATTTAAACAACTGTCACTTGCATTAAAGAACCTTCAGTTTGCAAATAAGAACAAAGAGAAGATTACTACAACTTTATCTCACCAAGTACTTGCTGGGTTTATCTGGGTGCTGCATCCATATTATCTGCGTGATTGGTTCTCGATGAGAATCGTCACCGATTCCTGAAGAAGCTAACAAGGGTTCATCCTCTTGACTCAAATCCCAGACAGAGAGTTGACCTAAAAACAAAGAAAAATTGTCACAAAAAATTGTAACAAAAAAAAAATGCTCTTGTCTAGATTAATAACATAGATCCTACGGAAACTTTTTGCAGTGACGAAAATGACAGATGCAGCAATTTATGCAATATCAGGCTACCCAAATCTTAGCATGAAAAAGAAAGACATTTTACACTTTTTTTTTCTTTTTTTTTTTGTTGGTCATCTGTGAAGTCTTCAGCATTTTCATTCATAATTTTAGCTTTTTCCTGATTTTGTGAACTTGTTTGAAATGTATACGGAAGGTGGGATGTAAGTAAAGGTATAATTTTTATTATTATCATCATAATTACTACCATCATCATAACAAAATCATTAATTGCTAGAACTTTCTGCTGAATTTTAATATTTTTGACAACTTTGAATGAATACAGACACTCAGGCGAACCTCATCAGGGATGGGGGAGGGGTTGTTGAGGCTTAGAGTGACACCAGGCCATATCCAGGGGGGCTTCAGGGGGTTCGGATGAAGCCCTCACAAGATGTGGCGCTCTGCTCAGCCTATGATAGTAGGCCTACCTTAGCAATGTATATAATGAGTTTTAATTTGTTGGTCATAATTGTTGGGTTTAATGTTCCACTTGTGGTAAAATCGAACTGCCCAACCCCCTCACTGACAAAGCTACATTCAGGCCTGGGCACACATTTGACTGTTTTCTATCTTTAGTTGCACCCTGCATCCTGGTAACATTTGCTATATCATGACAAAAATAAAACCAAATGCTAAAATCACGTGAGATGCAATTACCTTAACAGCTAACGTTTGGGATCTACACATGATTTGGAAAGTTAGCATCTGTTGCAAAGTGCAAAACATGAAGTAACCATGTTGTGTGACTTGAAAAGAAGTTAATACTTACTGAATCCACTGTCATGTTTTTACCTACTGAGAATATTTCTACAGTAACTGTCTCAACGAAGTCTTTTATTAACTCCCCTGATATCAAGCCAGCTTGGAGAAATAACTAAAACCTCTAATAGAAGTGAATACAAGGGATATACACAAAATAATGTGAACAAATTAATTAAACTTTTTCTTTAGACCAAAGTCTGAACTGACTGGCAGTCAACCCATTTTGATTAGCAATGTTTTGGTGGCTTTGACTTCAAACAATTGCAGATGAAATCCGACTTTTTCAGGTAGGAGCAGAGAAAACATCTATTTGCGACTATTGCAAAGCCTACATGATTGGATGCCATGGGTCACAAACTGGGATGTGAACTCAGATGTTTCATCCCTGGGAATGGCAAAAAACAACAACAACAACAACACATACCATTGAAGCTGCCACCTGCTATCAATGCTGTTTTTACAGGATGAAAGGCGATGCACATAAGACAGCTCTGTGAGTTTAACAAAAGTAGAGAAAATAGCAACACTGAATGAGTATGAAGTAAATAATGACGTCAAATCATGCCACGGCCAACACGGTCTGGTGATTTTAGGTGATTTCAATTTTCACACTCTGTTTATGGTCACATGCACATGAAACTTACCAATAACAAAGGTCTTTTTAACGCATCTTCCTATCATTTATTTCGAGTACTGCTGATTACAAACTTTATCACAGTTTTAAATTCAGTTACCTTCTGAAATTTTTTATGATTCTAGAAGTCCCCCCTATCTTTTCCAGATCAGCATGACCTTTGAGGTCTCTCTGACAATTACGCAGTGTTCATGCTGAGGAATTAAACTTGGGAGAGAAATCCCTCTCTAAAAAAGAAATTTGGGGGGGATTATCAAAAGCAAGGAGGGAGTTGTCACTTGGTAAAGATTCTGTTCAATTTATTTTGTGTATTTATTACTGTAGCTATAACCTCAGCCGTGGAAAAGCGTGCAGGATTTTCCCCGTGTAAGATTTACCTTTGTACAGGATTCAGGAGACAAACGCAGGATTCACGCAATCCCCCACATTAGTGCACGCACAGCGATGAAGTCTTTTTGGCTGTTAACAGAGTGCATTCTCTGATAATTTCATGGTATGTTTTCACACTCAGAAATACATTTATAAAACTCACTGCTACAATAGTTCTAAAACACATTCCATGGAGATACTGCATGAGGAAACTGTGATTTATGGATAAATTAATGGCAAAATGATTGTTTGTTTGGGCTGATACTCACAGGTACGTCAATAGCGACATCAGCTTTGGATGTGTTGATGCCTCTACGATCCAGGTTCCACGTACAGAGGGTACCCTGCATTTAAATTAAAAAAAAAAAAACATGTTGACTTCACTGAAGTGTAATTACATGATAAAGAAAATTATGGTTAAAAAAAAAATGAAAGGAAAATATCAGTGTAAAAGGAAACTGCAAAATGATTGAAGTTCTCATATCACATTTTCTGCAACTGCATGACAGTTATCTAAAACTAGGTTAGATTGTACATTACTATCACTTGTGCATTTTTACAGTCACTCATTATTGGAACTCCTTTTGCCAAATACATGTCAAAGGTTCCTTCCATTCACTGAGCAAAGTGTAACACTTTTGCAGCAAACTGAACAGTTCACCTTAAAACAGCATCACAAAAGCATCACTGGTATTCAAAAATATCTTTCAATTAATCAAAAAAAGTATCACAATACAACATATTCTGAACATTCTATCTTCAATCGGAAGGAAAATTTTACACTTCGAACATTTTGAACAATAACAGATCAATTAATCCAATGAACAAGTCATCAAGTTATTCCAAACAAGTCAAATAACAGAATTTAAAAAAAAAAACAAGACTTTCTAAGGTATCTACTATCTGAGCATTATCTTGGCGTACAATAATTTAGATCTTATTCACTTTGTGAGTACACCAATCCTGGTGGTCCATCCGTCCATACGACGCGGCGATCGTCGAGCCAGTTTTGTTCCAGGAGAGTTGGGTGCATTGCAGACTCTTTTCAAGGGACTTCTGTGTCAAGACATGAACACATTTTACTACATCTTCATCCTCCTCCCAGTTCACTTCATAACCTGCAAAGAAAGACAACACGAGCAGGTTTGAAATTTGACGGTCGTCCGATTGTACCACTCGAGTTAAATCCATGTCGGACGACCAAAACTACCTTCTGGTTGTCTGACAGACAAGCAACTGTCTGAAGCAAAGTTCACCCTTTGAATGTAGTAACAGTTTTGTCCTTCATTTACGTTAACAATCTTGAGAATAATTATCCATTTGGTATATGCTGTAAAATGGGGTAATTTACCACAGAATAACAGACTAGCCAGTCTGAATAACAAGGAGGAGTTCATTACACAGATTGTGTGTACATGAAATAATTATGAAAACAATATTACAGCAAAACTTGAGTCTCATGTCTTTGGCTTGTTTTTGTTTTTATGTTCAGCAACCAAAATGTATTTCACAACCAAACATGGGGAATGGATTGTCCGAAGGGCAACTCGGAATTTTTGTCAACAATCAGGCCTGATGAGATGAAGAAGGTGATGACCTTTGAGATACTGTAAAAGTCAGATAACATTTCATATTTTTTACAAAAAAAAGAGTCTCATTTTCCAGAGATTCAACTTTGAAGATCTGTTAACACCAGCAAAGCAACACAAAGGGAGTTTGTGGTCAATTTCTAAGAGATCTATCAGGGCTTATTTCAATCAACAGAATAACGCTCATTTTCACATTACCTTTAGATACTACTTAAAATGCAAATCTATGTACCCTATACAAAGACACATTAATGTGCTTCCAAGTTCTGAATTAACTTTTTCCGAAATGCAATGCAAAATTTCCCGAAATCAGTTCAGCATTCCTGAGATTTTCAACAACACATGCATACAGTATGTGCATTGTGGGGGGGGGGGAGGGACGGTGCCGCACCTACTCATAAATTACATTAAATCGCTCCATACAATGCTGCTTTAGCAATGAATACAAACACTATACCAACTGAAAAAACGTGCAAGGGAAACTATTCCCTGAAATTTCAAAAGAAGGATTGTTTTCCTTTGAATTTACAGAATTCCTGAACTTAATTGCGCTTAAGTTTCCCAAAGAGCACCCAGATTTCCTGAATTTCAGGTAATTGCGGGAAAAGTTGGGGCACTGCATTACTCCCTGTGTTTATGAAGAGAGACTCAAACAATCAATAAGCTATGTAGATTACTTTTGTAGAAACTAAGATCATTGAACTATCACAACAGGTTAAAATACAACACAGCAGATCATAAAAACATGACTTTTGAAGCAAACTTGGATACGGACTATGAAAAAAATGGTGATGAGTGCCAAAGCAGTGATGACGCTTGGTCTTAAAGTGATTGTGTGTGGACAGAAGGGCCAGAAGGATAAGATAATGTTTGATCTGAAGTTTTTCTTTATTTTCAAATTTACAGGCAAGGTTGTTCATCGACGAAAATACATCATCCAATGAACAAAAATGACAGAATCCACTTTGAAAAGCACAAAAAGTATAAAGAACAAAAATCGTATTTCCTGTTCTCATTGGGCGAGCCTACGTAATGAAGATACAAAAAGTGCAGGTCTCAGTGTCACGGTGGTCTCAGTACTACTCAAGTTGTATCTCCTTGGTTGGTATTGGGAAATTAGTATTTAGTGAAATGAACCACTGTATTTACAAAGAAACTATTAACTGATCAAGTCATTTTTGCATCAGTAATCAGTTATTACAACGAACTGAATATTCATTACAAGTACACTTCTCATTGGCTTATGTAAAGAAGGGCATGCTTTGGTTCAATGAAAGCTGTCAACCATTACATTATCACATTTTACATTGTTTGTCATTATGTCAGGAGAATTTGGGATCATGTACATATTTACCATCTAAAATCAATTTATTTCCCCAAATTGGCCAAATGGTGCAATAAAATACATACCAAACTTTTGGAGTGAAATGTTATATTTTTACTTTTTGCCTATCCACATAATCACTTTAAGGTGACAGGAACTTTTACCCCTCAATATCTCCCACCGCCCATTAACCTACATTCCTCAGGAAAATGTCCTCCTGGAGAGGCTTTCCTGGAAAATTCCTGAGAGAGGGAATTTCTAGGGAAAATTCTATCCACAAGAAAATCTCCCTAAACCACAAAAAGGAAGTTGATCTGTTATATCTTGGCATTTATTTGGATGATTTGTTAAAAAAAAATTATGTATTGGAAAAGTTGACTGTAATACCAAAGTACTGAGGCAAACCTCATCAGGCTTAAACAGATCAGTGATACTGAAGGAAATGGAAGCTAAACAACAAAGGGATTATTTTAATTACTCAAGCAGGTATTATTACTAAAATGCTGGAAGATGATATATTGTGAGTTAAACGAAGTGGAGCATACATAAAGTAAAAATATTCTTACTATCAGTATTACCACTAAACCCCTAGCAAACAATGACAAAGATGAGATAAAACTGACAAAGTCATGGTGGAGAGGGGGGGAGAACATTTTCTACAAAAAATTCCCTCAGGGAAACATATTCATGGGTAGAGGTGAGCGAACTTCCTGTTACATTGTCATTCGAAATCGCTAAAACTTTCTAATGGATGACCATATTCTGTAGAAATGCTGCCCTTGAAACAACCAAGTTGGTTGGGTTTGCCAGAAATTATATTTTTTAGTTAGGAATATCTAAAATGTAATATTGAAATATGGAAATGGTGCAATATACTGTACTTGAATGTTGACTCTCTTGACTCTGTTAACGGCATAATTTTGTTTTTTGCTTTATACTTAATTTTGGAAAAGAAAAGTTCCTTTTCTCCACGTTTGTTGAATTTCAGAGAAAAACATGAAAGTGTTTTAGCCTCAACTCTAACCAGTTAATTTGATTTGCTCTGAGTTTACTGAGTACAGTAAAGGGTTGAAAACAACATTACTTGATAGCAGATAAGAATTTCTTCATCTCTGACCTGGGACAATGTACACAGGGACAAGTCCATTTGAACAGACTTGGCGGCAGCAGAACCGGGTTGAGAGGCTTGGGGGTTCAGTCCCAATGAAAAGAGTGGAGGGCTAAATGTATGTTTAGTTCTCCAATATCTGTCACGTGCTCCGAGAATAAATGAAAGAGCATGCATAATTCAAATTGCAGACATGAGATCCCTACTTCAGGGTTCAGTAAATACAGCTGAGTACTTGCAGAATGTTTTTTCCAGACATCTGCTGCTTGCAAAGCCAAAAATTTCCTTGTACTCTCCATGCTAACCAATGTCATAAGTTGGTGCTTCGCTTAGATAGTCCTGCCAGCTCTCAGTTCCACCAACACTTTTTTTTTTGTTTCACTGCAGCTGAGCAGAGTTTAAATGCTACCAGACTAGACAATGATCAATTGTAATCATGCCCGTAAGTTTAGAGCAAAACAAAGAAACCAACCTCCATCCACAGCCTGAAATTCCAAGATAAATAAAATGTGATTTACCGTCAAATGCATGACTACGAATATTCCTTTCCAGGGCCTTGCATACAACTGGTTCCACAACTTTCAGGAAATCAGCAAGTGCCTAAATGCACACATGAAAGAATATTAAAACATGTTAGCCAGAATGGACAAATGCATTGTGGTTTCGATGATGCAATTACGAGCATTATATGTTCTTGTTCGGACATAACATGAGGATGTGACACAAGGTTGTTCTCTGCAATATTAGATCAGTAATGTATCATGCCACCAATTAAGATGATACACCCACCATACACACAACAAAATATTTTAACCTACATTGATTACTGATTGGCATACTGTATGCACTCAATACGCACACCTGCACACTGAATAAGAGATATATCCACATTTCCTGTGTTCCTGTGTATATGGTTTTCACAAATTCATCCTTGTTGAACCAAATGTGGCCTTTTTCACTCAGTATGGTACAACACTTTACCTACTGTTCAAGAAAAATATCACATCTGATCAGTAAAAACTTCCCTCTGTGAAATATCCTGTTACCACGGTTTTAACTATCTGAATTCTCTTGACCTGAAATTACCTTTGACCTCTGCCAAAACATGGGGTTTTTGTACTCAATGTGCTACACCTACATAATGTATGAGATTTGCCCAGACTTCCCTTCATGACATATCATGTTTACAAGTTTTCAAAATTTGACCCCTGCTAACCTTGAATGTACTTTGACTTCCACTAAATACAATAGGGTTCTTTTGACTCTATGTGATGCACTTACATACCAAATATCAGATACGTTCAAGCTTCCTTCAGATGTCATGTTTACAAGGATTTCACAATGTGATCCCTGTTGATCTCATGCAACCTTTGACCTCCACTACAAATGATAGCATTTTTGTACTATGTGTGATACACCTACGCACCAAATATGAGGTCTCCCAAAACTTCCTTTCTTGAAATATCTGTTTACAAGGTTTTCACATCTCAAACCTGTTGACCTTCACTGGCCTTTGACCTCCACCCAAAGGATAAAGCTTTCTGTACTCAAAGTGGTACAACTACATAGCAAATATGAGATCTGTCTCAGCTTAAATTCTCAAGATATCATGCTTAAAAGATTTTCATAATTTGATCCATGATGACCCCAAATGACCTTTGTCCTCCACTAAAAGCAAAAGACCCCAAATATAAAATCTTTCCAAGCTTCCCTTGTTGAGATATCTTGTTTACGAGGTAGGCATCACGAACACACATACGAGACCGCATGACTGCAGAGGTTATGATTATCATCAAAACCAAACAGACCAAATGAAAGAAAGAATAAGAAAAACTTCTACATAAACCTGTCTGGAGTAAGCAATGATCTAAAGCTCTCTGGGGGTGAATGTTCACAAAACTGAGAGGGGAATGATTATCCTACGAGAACGTCAAGGGAGTGATAATAGAGCAAAACAGAAAAAGCAAGATGAGACAACATCAGAGGAGAAATAACAAAAGGAAAGAAAAAGAGCACAAAAAGAAAGATACTAAAATGTCTCCTTATAACAGGTAATACCTGCTGTACAAACTGAGTGAAATTCAAGTTATATTTACACCTTGATATAGTTTGACTTTGAAATGGCATTTGACATTCATGAAAAAACTGTTGATTACGAACTGCTCAACACACACCTCCATAAAGTTGAAACAACTGCTGCATCTTGACACACAACCTTAACACACACACACATAAAAACAAAACACACCCACAACCTCAGCAATGAAACTCTTTGGTCTCAGGAAAGGAAACATATAAGTGCTTGCAAGTTGACTGGACACCAACCTGACTGTCTTCATTGGCACGCTGAAATTCCTGAACAACTTCTCCAACAGTTTGTACCTGTGAAGGACAAATTAAAAAGTTTGAAAAGAAATTTACACTAAGTGCATCTTGCTTACGTTTGGGTATGTAAGTTTGTGGTAAATCATTCTTCTACTGACTTGAATAGACACCCGCTAATCCTATTCTGCAGAAGCTATTCTGTCTCTTCACTACCCTTTTGATGTCTATTCACCTGGGTTTGAAGTTGACTTACATGAAACAGATTTGTGAGCACTTCTAATGAAAACAGAGAGATTGTTTGCACCCTGCAATTGCATTGGATGTTTCAACTCCAAAATTTATTCACATAATTCTGAAAGTGTAGTGTCCCTGATGTCATCTATCTTAAAATCACACAAATGAATAACTGGCAACATTAAAAATGAAACTAAAAAAAAAACAGAATAAAACAATATGTGCTGTTTCAGACAGATCTCCCATTACCATTTCTGACATTGTTATTCATTCTTTATGTAGCTCACACATACATCATTTAAATGTTACATTTAACAACGATCACGAGGGATGTAGCTACGGTGGGCGGTGCCACTAGATATTTCCACCCAGCACTCCAGGCAAACACATGTCTCCCCACCCACCACAAATCTGCCAATCGAGACCTAAAACTAACCCCAAATTTACTCTATAAGCAAAAAGAGGAAAGAATGAAAATTTAATGGCTAAAAAACGGGGTAGATGCCATGGAGTTGGTCGAGGTGCTTTCCCCAGATCAGACTTTTACCCGGCACTCAAATTTGGCTAGCCACATCCCTGACGATCACTATACAGTTTCAAAAAGGCTCAGAGGCCACAATATCAATAAAAAGTACTGTAGTGTTAGGAAACAGTTGAGCATCAGCAAATCTGTGGATAACTCTGCACTCAAGCATAAATCTCAAATTTGCTACCAATCCTCTGGTGACTCCAGAGATGGAGATACAGAAGCTATCAACCAATGGATCATTTTGGGAAGATCTGAAGTTTGTATGATGCATCCTGAAATACTAGCAAATACTTCGACAGCAAATTGTGTGGTGCATTCTGTGATGAAGGCTGTGATGGTTTCATGGTGGTAAATTATGACGCTAAACTGAAACATGTGTACGTTGCATTTACCTCTTGGTCCACTTTCTTCTTTGTTTGAACCGATGAACCTTGGTAAACTATTTCTGTTGTTTGTGTCTGGCTATTTTCAAGATGTCTGTCAAATAAACATGATTAAAAAACAATCCTGGTTTAAGACAGCTCTCTATATTCCAACAATTAGTAAGGACATTATTTTGAAAACACATGTAAGTTATGAAATTATGCTCCCTTGCAAGAGGAAAAGAACAATACTTTTTAAGAAAATTAAACAGAAAATCATCAACGGTGCTGATCTAAAGGTAGCATTGAAAAATATGCTACATATTAATCAAACTGATATGATCACTTCCTAAATTTCAGATTCTCTCATGCAGATGTCTGTGGACTGTGCTTGCAACAGTGTCACCCAAGTGCATAACTATCAAGCCCATCAGACACAACACATGCCCTTTGTTGTACACTGAGGAGGAATCATTAAGTACTAATTTAAAAAAAGAATCATCTAGGAAAGAACTGAGACTGAGATATGGAAGTCAACCCAACAATAACATCAAAAATGCCAACATCTGCCACACATATGACCTTCTCAGATTCAGTCCTGTTGCATTAATTTTGTTGATTCATCAGAGAGGAGGACAAGTATACACTAGGGAAAGAAACAACCCTTCACTTTATTCAAGCCAAGACAACCAGTATTACTGCATTTATCACTTCACAGACTGTCAGGTAAATATAAAGGTGTACAGTACTGTAGCAGTAAACAAGTTCTGCTTTCAAGAGACTAGCTATGATATCTGTACCAGTCCATGCTTGCCTAGGAGTCAGTTATTTGCTGACCCATTGTTTAATAAAACCTTTTCCAGCTAGTCCTTTTCATCACCTCAGGAACTCTAGTTACACCACTTTTCTATCTGTATCACCTGTCAGGCTGTCAATTGTGGCAAGGTATGTATTCTTCTGGACATAACTGACTTTGTTTGGTCATCTGTTATGTGTGTGTCCTATTTATGCACTGTCACAAGCCAGTTACCTGTGGGTAAGTAGTGTGCTTACAGACAATCGTAAGCTGACTAAAAAGAATACCTCAGTCATATTTTCAGTTACCATGGAAGTGATCAGTGCAATTATTGGTACTGTAATTACTGTGCTAAGTCTTAGTGATTCACTGACTGCCCGATAATGTTCGATGATTCTCTTGTTGCACTAAATGCCTAACAACTAAAGAGGATATAAGCAAGTGTGCCAGCTGAGCACCTGGTAAGTACTTCTCTTTGCACCTATACCTGCAACCGCACACATGAGTGTTACTTCACCCTTCATTCTGAATCTTACTGTCAGGGTTTTTCTTAGGATTCAGACTAACGAAACTGCACAAAGTTGTGCTGAAATAATGCAATTTCAGCTGAGAAAGAAAAAAGTAAATCTAGACACATACATTCCATAAAAACGACAGAAAAATGGCACAGAATGAATACTCTGATATGCACAAACCTGAAAATTTTAATTTCAGACTTAAACATTTAGTTATGAGCACTACAACAACAAAAGTCTGAATGGATATGGATGACAGATTCACGAAGTCATAGCTTGCAATACATCTTCCTTGGTACCTCTTCCTTAAGTGAACAGAAGCAAAGTTAACTTTCCATACATTTCTAAACTCAAATTTGAGTAAAATCAGTTGTCATACGTTTCTTGTCACATTGCACATGTGCTTAGCATGTAAAGCCACTGTGTGTTAGGTAAACAAGGCTGTTGCACAACTTAAACCTGTTAGGGTAAATGTATTGTTCAAAATTCCACTGAGACTCCAATTTGGGGTGAAGGCACGGTCAGTCGCAGTGGAGGAACCAGAATAACTCACAAAATTTGTCTTTTTTTTGGAAGGAGGATTAGGGAATTTATCTTGGGAATTTATCCAAGTCCATACCTGCTGCCAGTCTGTGATGGAAGTGCATCCTCCTGAGGCTCAGAGACTGTGAGGTCTCAAATTGGTGGGGTATCCTACAGTTGTACTGTGTGAAATTTATCAATGAAAAATGTCATTTATTGAAAAGCAGTCACACATCACCCCAAGCTACATTTTTGGCAGGGGCTAGGCAAAATTGATAGCAAAATTTGAAAGATGCAGAGTAACTCATATTACACAGCATACACATGGGCCCAGTGTTCTAATTGCACATGTGGAGGAGTTTTAGACAGACTGTGGGAGGGGCTACAACAATTGGTTGGAGAAACTGGAACTGTTTGGGAGAACGAATAATTGCTTTTTACATTTACGTATTGTACACTCTTGCTAGTTTGGTCTAATTAAGATCACATCCTCAGGTGGTTGACTTGAAGCACTATTTTCACCAGGGTTAGGCTAGGAAATTTTATGTCAGTAATGTATAATTTTTAAAATGTCTAGGTCACAAGCTGCAAGTACTTGCAAATTTAATAAAACACTACAGTGAGTTGGTCATAGGTACATTTTGCACATCAGTTTCAAGAACAGCATTTTACTGATGGGGATAATATGATGCTGATAACTTGCAGTAGAGCTTGGCCTAGATTGAGCCTAGGGTACTAATTTAGAATCATTGACCGGAAGTGATGTATTCTTGCTACATTCCTTGTTTTTGCCTTATTTCACCCTAAACTTAACACTTACTCTCATTTTTAACCATGATTGCTGGTTATTTAGATTAGACCTAGGCCCAAGTAGCTTTTTAAACCTTCAACTTGGTTTATTCTCATCAAATAAATAATCCTAACCATTGTCAATAACCTTGACTGGTGGTCACTGATTCTAAATTAGAGCCAAGCCTAGCCCCAGATACAATTTATTTCACAAGAGTGTCTTTCCTTATTCAACTAAGCTAAGCTAGGCCTATAGTTTCTATCATAGACCTAGCCTAGTGTGGGCTAAACTGTACAGTACTTCCAAATGCCAAGGCATAAACTCAGGACTAGGTCCACTGTTTAGCTTCATCCCATCGACATGTCTCTGGTGATCGTTACTTCAAAAACTTGATACAGATAAGAGATGCACAAGTCTGACGTAAACGCTGTTGGCGTTAGGCCTCAGGAGCGTATACGTGCAGAGGCCTAACCGTCATTATATTTTGATGTGTAACATTTTGTAATACCATTGTCTAGTTCCACGAGAGTTTTAGAGTCATGTAGGCCGAGCCTACAAAAGTTTAATAAGGCCAAAGTTTAGTTTTAAGTCACAAGTCAACGAAGGCAGTTTAAACGAAGATAGTATACCTTTGCTTCTTCCAAGATGATATATACTCAACTCCATCTAGTGTTTCATCAGAAAACATTGCGTCACTTGAGAGCGATATGATTATTTCCAAGTGCAAATCCAATGTTATTATTTTCCGTAACCAAGTAGCACGAACTATGCGGAATGGGGTGCATATAACAAAACCTAGGCCTACTGTCACCCCTTTGTTTTTTCTTTTGTTTTTTGTACATTGTAACAGTCAAAGTTGTTGAAGGAACGCCTCTTCTTTCCAAAGAGTGCGATCCTCTCTTTCCCCCCGATGAGAAAATCTATGATATTTATTGTATCGTTGTTGCGAAAACTGAAATTGTAATATAAATGATGGTTGAGAGCAATTAACATTGTGTTACATGTTAGCAGTCCGTGTCCAGGAAAAATTTTCCGTAGTCTTACAATTGATCTGGTTGGACCCCATTCATTATCAGTGCCAATCAACATAGAATTTGGGCAATTTAAAGACGAAAACTCATCCCCCAAGACTATATCTTTCTCCCAACCACTTACGTCCAGTCTCTCCCACAGTTTGTCTAGAAATCCCCAACATGTGTAATCAAAACAATGGACGCATTTGTAGGTCTCCTGTGTAATATGAGCTACTCTGCATCTTTCGAACCTGTTGTCAGTCAAAGACTAGAACCAGTTGAGAATTAGTCTATCCGAAAACCAAAAATAGAGCTTTAATGTCCTACTTTCATGTCCTTTAACGTCCCACAGAAATCAATGGAGTTTAAATTTGGTTCCAATTTATTCCCATAATCACGGGGAAGGGGTGTGTGGTTGTAACCCTTTCAATTTTGAGTTTAAAAAGTGGTGGTCCAACACAATTACCACCCCCTTTCCCAATTTTCAGGAAGACTTCCGAAAAAAAATAATTCATGAAAAAATGAAAAAGCAAATATGATAATACTAAAAATACACAATGCCGTGTAAAGTATGCACCAGTTGTCACATAACAAAGCCTCACACCCCACCCCACCCCACCCCCCAAATTTCTCTCCCCTCGTGCGCAACACGTTGAGGCTGAGTCGCATCGGTCCCTTGCTTCGCCAAGTACATGCAACTTGGGCAAGGAGGGAACGTGAGACCCAGTTTTTCAAGAGTTAACAAAAATAAATAAATGAACGAAAGGAAACGAGAATGGAAAAATTATAAACAATTTTGAATTGTATATTATGAATATTTTTTGCAATAGGCTATTAGAAAAAGAAAAATGTAAATATCCAAAAAAAGTCGACACCCTTCAGGCGCATCACAGAAAAAATTCTGACTGATGGAAATGAAAATTTTGTCTGGCATCGTAAAATTTCTTTTCTCATGAGCACCACACTATTGCTAGTTGAAGCTCTGAAAACATGTTACTAAAAGAATGTCCGACATCAAACGCGTGGGACAGTTTGACGAAATATTCTTAAAGCCCCCGCTACACCTCTTGCCCCTCCCCTCTTCCCGGCTATCACCATCCTCAGCTACAGAGAGAGAAAAAAGTTTGAAAAAACAGTGCCACATGTGAAAAAATAGGCCACTGTATGTACCACAAAGAGAAATAAATAAATAGGAATCTGTCCCAGAGAACAAAATATAGGCCTACTTTGCCACAGTAAAGAAGAAAGACAGGTCCCTATAATCTGCCGTGATGGATTGAATTATATGTTAATAAAATAAGGTATCGTAACACATTAAATGATATGTCATAACGAATTAAATAATCTGTCAAAACAGATTATTAAATTTGTCATAACAGATATTAATCAGATTATTAAATCTGTCCTTTCATGTTATTTAATAGCTGGAATTGTCATCTAAGATTTCATTTGCTAAATCTGGACGCGTTTTCCTTAGCAGATAAAAATAATCTGTCATAACAGATTATTTAATCTGTTACAGCAGATTTGTTATGCACAGATTATTTAGTCTGTTACGGGAGATTATTTAATCTGTTATGGCAGATAACTTAATCTATGTAGATATGTAATCTATGTAGATAACTTAATCTATAGTTCTGAATGCGACAAGGAGAATTGTATGGTATATACCAGTTGTGGTCAACCTGTGGTTCACTGGTCAAATGACCAGTGAACTCTACCTCAGTTCCTCTGAGAATTATCAAGCGTACCCCGACCCCCCACCCCCTCCCCTCGATGATCCCTAATTTGAAAGAATAAAAGAACGAAAGTGGGAAAGTAATAGACATACAATCGATATGAAATCTAAGAATAACTAATGCTTTGTTGTCAAATCTTGCATTCATTACATATGCCGAAAGCCTAGACCCCTATTCACTCCACCCCCACTGACCTTGCCATACACATACGTGCTACTATTGTTTCATTCATAACAGTCTTACTCTGTCACAATTTTCCGGTAGAGGACAGTTTTTAAGGATTCATATAGTCAACCCAGCTTGCTTATGCAATACTGATTTTCAGCAACATCATGAATAGTACTTATAAGAGAAAAGAAAAAGAATTCCAAAATTTTAATAATCGTTCAAAATAATGAAGGGACGACAACGTAGTCATTTCAACAATCTTCATAAAGACAGGCCAGAGGGGCCACGAAGTTCGAAGGTGCCACGGGAATTTAAGTGATAAAAAAGAAAAAGAAAAAAAAAACAAGTTCGCCGCCCTTGGTATTATAGCCTTTGACAGTCATAAAAAAACTATAACCCTTATACTGACTTCACCGTTATTTTACACCTTTAAGTGTGATAGGGATGCTGTAATTGTGCAGGTGATATGTTTCACTGTTCAACGTTCATACCTATCAAGTAATCTACCAAAAATGAACCATTCTAAACTTCCTGAAACTGAAATAAACTGAATCATACCCACAGCATTGCAAAACAAATGCACGTCATCGATGCCTATTAGGTTAGCGGTTTCCGATCTCTTTCGCTGACGTCACACTAAAATGTCAGATAGGCTGAAGCGTCCCACCTGAACTTGTGTAGGGGCATTCCACAATAAAGAGGAAATGAATGTGAACATTTTAAATGTAAAACATCCTGTAGTTGGTCAATTATCAAAGTACATAAGTCAAAGTTCCAAGTTTGAAAAATTTACTTGAAAAAAAGCACTCTTATAGTAATTTATTAATGAACAAAGTAAACGACAAACGGAAAAGAGTGTCGCGGACGGGACATTAATGCATAACTCTGGTAAGAGGACAACTCTGGTAATACAGAGTGGTGCAGAACAAAAATGATACAAATGCAGTCCACACATCTGAAGCGTGTCATAGGGCACATAGTGAATCAACTTCAATGTTTCTGCAGTTACTGATAATTAGTACTACGTTATTAGTAATAATTGAAATGTCCCTTCCGTTAAAATTTGACAATATGTTTCAATAGGCCTATAACTCATTAATATTGGTTGTATTATTTGTCCTTTGGGGATTCGCTTACAAGCTGCAATATAGCAACCCCGTGAGTGTACCTCTTCTCCATTGCATTCACTTTATCTGAGTAATCATTTCATAGGACGGGACATTTTTCAGTGACTATAGTGTATGCACTGCAGTGCCTAACCACTCCTTTCACCCATTTGAATTATTTCTCAGTGAAGCTTAGGGGACACTTGTCGATTATTGTGCAAGTCTCATGGGACTTAAATGGGTTGCCTTGAAAACATTCTGTAGAAAAAGACTCCATTTATCATATGAAAGCAGTCCTGATCATGATTTACCGTGATGTAGTCCCGGAGAATTGGTACCAGTGTAGTAGTCTCAAAAAGTTGCAACGAGAGAAGGATAGGGAGGGGTTTGAACATAGACTGTAACGAGTATTATTTTATAGTGGAGAGTAAATAAACCTCCTGAGCCCACACTGCTACAGGGTTGTTGTTCATGTTAATTATGTCAAAGAGATTCCAAGAAGACTATACATTAATGTTGTCCCTTCCGCGAAGCAGGGAAATGTCCCGTCCGCGACAGCACTTTTTTTAACAGGGAAGGGGGTGAACATTTATTATTTCCAGTGGGGGCTTCATAAAACTTATGAGCCACACTGCTGGTCGTTGTTCATGTTCATCATGTCAAGGGACACCTAGTAAGCTTGAACATTAATGTTGTCCCGTCCACGACACTGATTTTATTGTTGAACATGAATTCCCAGTTTAACTAGTAGTCATTTCAAATTTACATGATCATACGAAGTGGAAAGAGAATCTCGAAAGTAACTTTGCTTATCACTGACCCTACCATACCCACATTCAGAGCGATTCCAGTTTTACTTTAACGCTTAAAAATTCATGTCCATTTTCTGTCCTATCCGCGACGTGCACTAACGAGGCAATAATTACACGACCTTCGATGTTATTACTTAAACTGAAGCAGTCTAGGGTTATTTCAAGGAGGCCGATTCTGCATAAATATAGTACACAATGATATAATTCCTCTAATTTACGAAAGTGTTTTAGTATAATGGCTCGTGAATTTTAGTATATTTACACTGTCAAAAGAGTTAATTTGAGCAAAAAGTTAATTCATAGTGATTCTTCTGCGCCTGCCGTTTCAGCTTAAGATGATGCTCCTCACGGCCTTGATCAACAGACATTCAAATACTGTATTGTTGTCATGTGTGTCAAAGGAATGTCGAAAGTGACCAAGCAGCGACAAACATGAGTATTGTTATTCACATCTGGTGGACAAATTAGGGTTTGGTCCTCACTTTTTCACTTGAGGGGGCAAAGGCCCCCTTTGACCCGGGATTCACCGTGACCGTGCACTGCACCACTGGTGTTGATTTTTTTTTACGAAATCTAAAAATTTCGATTGCGTCTCAGTAGAAGTGAACATTGTTTAATTTTATTTATCTTAGTTTATTTTTTTGATCGAATGCTTGGGCGTTGCACCCCCTCTTTCGGGCATCCCACTTAGTGGGACGCGTCCCACAGTTTTTTCGCGACAGTCGATTTATAGGTATACTCAGATCATTGTATTGAATGGCAGGAACACGGAGTAAACTTCCAGTCTCAATATACAGACTTCGATTCGATAACCGGTGGTGGAATAGACGAAACTGGCACACGATATTATGCCTGTATGGTATTTCTCTTCTTCCTTATTTTGATTCATTTTCACTGTCTGAATTTTTACAAAGTGCCGAGGAACACATTTCTCAGTCCTGGATGATGAATTATACCGGCCGACAAAGAGATGACTAATTTTAAAAAGTGACGTGCTATCGGAGTCAGCTGACGAGAGTTTTGTACCCCCTTTAAAATAATAGTATATGATTAATTATTCTATCGGAGGTGATCGTTTTGATGTCACATGTGCAGGAAACTACATCAAACAATAAATTCATGACTCTATCATATAATAAATTATTTTTTAAGTTCCTCTTTTCCTCAAAATACGAAGAGTAAAGCCCTACTTATCTGGTAATGTGGAACACCCCAAAGTGTTACAAGGAGGCTGCAGTGTGATCTATAGTGATGATGGACAATATACGTATGTCAACTTTACGTACGTCCGTCCGTATTAGTATTACACTGTTGCATGTTATTAGTGTGCTTTTAAATTTCAAACTTACTGCTTGAACTTGAAGAGAAACACATCGTGATTTATCATTCTAAAAGAATTTTCCAGTTTTTGCTTAAGAAGATCTTTAACAAGGTAAGTAAGGAAGAAAAGTCGAGAATGAAGAAGTGTATTCGATTCAACTCACGCCTCACTGTGTCTTATATCTGAAGGAACTTCTTCAACAGTTGGGAGTGCTAGTGGCAATTTGTGAGTTTTAAACTGGGTGTGGATTGTGGAACGGCCCAGGAATATTCCCATCTAAATTATGTCAATCTGCTTGAGACTAACATGTGAAATTTCATTTTCGATTCATCACCGTATTGAGGCAAACGAGTAAAAAATAATGCTTGTTTTGCACATACGAATATTTGATTTTATAACAAAGAACCAGGTTTCATTGGCCTTGTAGCTATGTGTTGGTAGGGGTTTCGCGAATTTACCGAGTGCAAAACCAGCTAGGGTGGGACCCCCAGACAACTCCCTGATAAAACAGTAGGGTCTGTCCCGCAGTGGACCAGGTAGATAAATAGGGTGTAATATTCACCTGGCCACTGGTTGAACAAACACCATGCTTCAGCCACTCTACTGCCCAGTAGAAAATGATCAGGGATTAATTTAGTGTTAAAATTTTGTGAAATACTGGATAAATTATTCCATGATGATTATACATACATAAGTTTTCCTAGCAACGGGGTGACAATATTAGAACAGGATCCTGTATCACAGGGGCAACTGACACATGTCACACATCTGCTCTAACTTACAGCAGGGCCTTGCTGAACAATTGAATGTCAAAACTTCATTGAAGATGATGGTTTGCAACAGGCATTACTAGATGAGGAAAGTAACCATGGGGTACTATCATTACCAATAAATGACTAATGAGGTATTTTGCTTTTAGTGTACTGCAGATTCTGATTCTGGAAGTTTTAGCCAGGGTTGGCTGTCTGCCCCAGTTCTTATGAATACGACCCCATCAAAATCAAATGCCAAAGGCATCAATTCTCAAGCCATTTTTAGTCCTTCAAAACAAATTACTTAAGTTGTTACTTGGTAAATGAAGATACCACCCTGTAAAACAGCTCAAGCTCAAGTATCTCAAGTATAACGTACTGTATGTTAAGTGACATACATTTTTACGGGATGTGTCAAATTATCTACAAACATTGTAGTAATATATGCTGCTACCCACTGAAATTTTTTATGCCCACTTTTCCACAACTCTGTTATGATCCCAGTAGGTCTAGAAGAACTGTTTGTACTCCTTATAGAAATCTCTTTACTGTTTATCCTGATATACCCTATTACCCTCTAACATTCAGACAACTGTTTCAAAACAAAATCAAACTGTACATCATTAACAAGGAATTTATCGTGCAGTGAAACCATTGCTCTATGCTATGGTATGCATTCCTGGTTGCATTTCTTCTTCCTCCCACTTGTTTTCTTCTGTTTAATTTTCTTTTTCTTCAAGGGTTGCTATCGTGATAGCAACCTGTGTGTCTTTTTAGCGTCCCTCAAATGATTTCCTGCTCCTCTTATTTCTACCAGTTTGTATGGCGTATTGATATAATTTGTGAAATAAATTTGAAGTGAAAATATTAGAAAGTTTTTCCTCACAAAAAGAGTCATAAACACCTGCAGTAAGTTACCTTCTGAAACCATTGGCTATAAATCAATGAATGCTCTCAAGTCTTTCTTCAGGTATGCAGGTATGAAGATTGATGGAGGCACTTAATGGGGGATTATATGACTCTTTGGTACCTTTTTCTCCATCAGCCATGTGCTTGGACAGGTGGCACACACGTGATAAATCAGTGACCTTAACTACTTTTGGACCAAACCCATACTACTAAACTGCAGGCAAAATATGCTCCTCAATAATACAATGCAACCTGAATTTAAATCAATTCCCATGGAGTCAAGACTTAGGATATACTGTAAAAGAAGCATTATGAATGTTACACTTTGTTATGGATGTTACATTGTACAAATTAGAGTTACCCTGTAGAAACACTAAGACTATAATGTCAAAGTGAGGAAAATTTGTTTGAGGTTGACTGTTGACATACCTTCAGAGCTACTTGTATATTTAGTTGTATATTTGATACTTACTCTATCCCCTCCCAAAGCAGACAAAAGGAATGATTATTTGTACAAAGTGCTGTACATTATGCAAAAAATAAAAGCAAAACCCAAATGTACATTGACTCCATCATTGGTCCAACCTAACCATATTCATCTAAACCATGTACATCACCCTCCCCCCTCCCAAATAAAAATGAACTGAACTCCTGTAGTTTGGACTGCTAACTGATGTGTTTATGGTACTTGCCCTTGATCATTTAGCGCAGACTCGGATACTTTGACATATCTTGGCTTCCACGCAGGTGGTTCAACTTTCATAAAGAAATTTTCAGTGATCAACAATGTTTTCTTAGCTTAATTCAGTTTTAGGAACCTACTGTTCCCTACAGTGGCCACCTATTACTGCACAAAGAAATTATTGTCAGAATGCATACTTTTAATTGTGCAATCTGTTGTTTGGTAAACTTCTGGTAATATGATGGCCACTCGTATTGTTGATTTACTGGGTTCAGTAACAGCTCACTATTGGGTGGTTGACTTGAAAGTACAAGGTGTAACTGTTCACAAGGACTTTGTCTGAATTGTTTCAAGACTTTTATTCTTCACTGAGGAGTGTTTCTTTCAATCCCTTGGATACAGTTAACATACTTTGGTAGGCATCCTTGATTAGTTACTCCTAAAACTTTAAAGGGTTGAACTGGATGTCAGTGAGTCACATACTCCTCATTAGTCAAAAAATTTTCAGTTTCAGCATAGGATGCCATTGGAGTAATGTCCATAATGTAACGTCCATAACAATTTTCAAGCTGCTAGTTAGTTCATGGTTAATTTCATTACTATGTTGTTTTCAACAGAATTTACAGAGGTGGTGAGTGATAAACTTTGATTAACTTTTGTTATGGATGTTATGTTACAGACATTGCCAGTGGGTCATATCCTTTTCATTTTAGTCCAAAATGTATCAGTTTCTGCTTAGGATTCCATTGGAGTAACATCCATAATATAACGTCCATAATAACTTCGTAGCTGCTGATTAGTGCATCGTTAATTAATTTCATTGTTATACATTTGTAGTGTTCTCATTTTGTTCTTTTGCAAAATTAGCTTTACAAATAAATTTCAGTTTCAAAAGAATTTTCCCAGGTGTGGGATAAACTTTGATCAAATTTTGTTATGAACGTTATGTTATGGACATTATGTTTTTGACACACCGCTCCCAGGCATTTGGGGTGAAGTGATAAAGAAAGATCATAGTTGGAGACTAGTGAAGGAGAGGATTGTACTTACTTGACTTAAGGCCAATTTAAACAGAGGGATTGCATTTGCTGCAAAGGACAGTGTATTTCTCATCTGGCATTCAGACGATTCAAAATATTAACAAATTCATATTGAAAAATAGGCTGGGCTGAAATTTCATCCCAGGGAGTTCATTTTTTCTCCCATGTAAACTTAAAGCTGTGTACTGTATGTTATTGTTACATGCAACACTTGAAGGTAGTTTGAACTTTCAAATTTCAGCTCAGGGTAACTCTCTTCATGGAATGTCCCATTAACAGAATCTGAAAACCTTGCGAATACCATATCTCAAGGTAGGAAGATTTTGCTCTTGGTATGTGGATGCCTTATAATTTTATGAAAAGTAAAATCTTGTCAATCCAATATCTCAAGATGGGATCGATACAATATCTCAAGATGTTAAGTGTGGACAGATCTGATATGGTATGTAGCTGAACCATATTGAGTACAAGAAACCTATTGTCATTAGGGTTTAACAGGTTTTAAAAGTAAAAATCTTGTAACATGATATTTCTAGAAGTGAAGCTTGGACAGGTTTCATGTTTAGTATGAACTGTAGTTGTACCACATTGAGTACAAGGACTGTTGTTTTTGGTGAAGACCAAAGGTCAGTTGGGGTCAACAATGGGTTGTATTATGAAAACCTTGGAAACATGACACCCCAAGAAGGGATGCTTGGATATTTGTTAGCTTAGTTTAGTGGAGCACTATATTGAGTGTGAAAGCGTTTTATATTTGGTGGAAGCCCATATTGGTCAACAAGGGTCAGCACCATGTACACATGGAATCTCAAAACAGGAAGCTTGGATATACTGTCTCTTATTTGGTATGCAGGTGCATATGTTGGGTACATGATGCCTATCATTCATCACTTTAGGTCAATAGATATGTTGCAGATATGAACAGTTACTGTATTAGACTTTTGGCATTTACTTCCTTAATAAAAGGGCATTCATCATTCTTAGCTTCCTTCTCAGTGATTCTTTACAATATGAGAATGGTTCACTTCATGAAGTAGCCTAAGTTGAAAAGCACTCCATTAATGTAAATAGACATACTGTAAGGCCACGGTAATCTTCCCCTATGGCATGTTCCTATAAACTGTAACTTTTTTGTCAACTGTGTGTTAATCATTAAAGCTACCCTGGTTTAACTGATTGTAACACTCTATTGAAAACATAGTCTAGGCTTAAAACACTACTGGTTTGAGAGAATCCCGGCTCTGTCTGTCTATTAAAAATTGGCTTTTGATCAGCTCAAATGTGCAACTTGGGTGCAGGCTGCAATTGGCTAACCCAGTGGAGAGTTTGTGGAGAGGGATCAGCAGTCAATTGCTTTTAGGCTTCTCATTGCTCTTTCTTGCATCAACAAACCACTTTTTCCTTCTTTTTTGTGGGGTTAGCATAGAAACATGTAGTGCAGAGCAAATTGGTTGCTGCTGAGAAACAGTGGAATTTGCAAATTAGATAACTTCTCTGGAAGGTATGTCGCAATGTGTATTGTGTACTTTGTATTGTCGATTTGCAGAACACATTGCATAATTGACTAATTATAGAGTTTTGCAATTCTAGTTACTCGATACTTTAACATTTTGGTTACCAACCTTAGCTGTCTCTTTAACCAGCCACAAATATACCTTTGATGTTACAGTGAAACTTCCATTCAATTCCCATGTGTGGTTCCAGAGATATGAGCAGTTGAAGTTGCCACATTGGTTACCAAAAGTTAACTTGAAGCAAGCAAGGAGAATTGATGTCATCTTCCCAAATTGATGAAGCATTTTATATTTGTCTTTAAACTTTACTCCAAATTTAATACTTCAATATCTAGTGCTATCATCGGGACCTTCACATAACCAGTACCTAAGCTGACCACGTATTGATTTCAAGGTCAAAGTAATAAATTCAATAATTAGAAAACAAAAGACTATTCAACCAATTAAGGAGATGATGTTACTCCTGCTTGCTTCAAGTTCACAGTTGGTAGCAAAGGGGGTAACTTCAGTTAGCAATATCTCGAGAACCACACATTGGAACTGAATGGAAGTTTCAACAGAAAAGTTGGATCAACTTACTCTTAGACATATCCAAGCTAAATTTGTAGGTGGACCATCCTTTTAACTGCTACTAGAATCAGAGTCTTTAGCATAAATTTGTCTCAATCTTAGGAATTGTCAATAAAGGAGAATCAAAAGATTTTCCTACAGGTACACTTGCAATTGCTTGAGCTAATGTGTTATGTATCCACCACTTTCGATATACTTTCCAGAGGGACGAATACAGCTCATGGTGCCGTGCTATCAGTGTGTTTGGCACATAGCCATAGCATCAGTGAGGCAGTGTCCATAAAATATTTCAGAAATTGCTTTATCACTAAGTTACTTCAGACTAGCTGCTTGTACCAGCTTATTCCTGCAAAATCTGTGTCAATGCCTAAGGTTGATCTCAAAGCAGCTGTGTACTGTAGTTTCAACTGTAAGTTCACTCTGTGAATTAAATGGCTTTATCTTATCTCTGAAGCCTTAGTAGCCACAGGATCTCTCTGCCTGTGAACTAAAGAGATCTATCATTCCTGAGATATTTCTATGGTGACTTGAGGAAGGAATGAATCATATCCAATTGTTTTCCTGGTCAGAGTGCAGGGAAGTTTGCAGTGTGCCTGATGACTTGTAATGATTGTTCGTTACATTAATCATAGAGACAAGTCAATGAAGTCATGTTCTCATATGTAACTGTCCTTCTTGCATTTATTTATTTTCTTTTATTCCTTTATTCATTCTTTAATCATTCATTCATTCATTTATTAAGATATATTCATTTATTAATTAATCAATTAATTAATTGATTAACTTATTCATACATTCATTCATTTCATTTCTTCTTTTGTGGCTTCTGTGTGTTTTCTTTCATTTTTATATGGTTTGCTTATTATTGTAATATTCTCAACTACAGTACCTCTGTAGTTTGCATTTATAGTCTTCACAAGATCCATTGCAAGCATACCAGGTAAATATCAAAGGTTGCTCTAAGCCAAGTCAGTCAACCAAATGATGTACTTCTTGCTATATGGTGAGACACTCATGCAATACAAAATCTCCTCAGAGTTTATTGCAGTCCTATATGGAACAGAGTATTCCTAATAGAGAAATATGATGTGGAACAGTTTTCCTCAATTATCTGTTTTTCTCTATTCGTTGAATGCTTTTGGAGTAAATGTCTCTCCTTCATCCTATCAATGTAGGATCACTGATCAAAAATATGTGTAGCCTCAAAGTATCAATTCAGTTGATAATGATACAGTGCATTAATGTTGCTGAAACCTGGTTCAACAGTGATGATACTGCAAAGTCCTTCTACGGCTAGCCAGCCTTGCAGTTAGAACACTCTTAGAGGAGTGGCAGTGGTGGGATATTTGCTCTTAATATAACGATAAACATACATCTATTTACCTGGACCAGCTTTTGAGTGTTCTATTTATTGAACTGATAAGACCTTTGAATGTTTATACATTGATTGAAGTCATTTATTGCCGAAAAGGCACATATTGGCAACACATAATTCTCAAAAAGCCGTCTAGTTTGTGATAGCATCGTAGCTTCTCGTAAATGTGTGTGTATCTTACGATTTGATTTTAACTGCACTTAAGTTAATGACAGTGATGCAAATGCATTTTCTAAATCTTGTTCGATTGTATTGCTTTTAACTGTTTGCACACCCTGCCTACCAGAGTCATAGCTACTTAAGCCACATTCTAGACTTATAGACTAGTATCAGTCAGCCTGTTACCTCTGTATTCTAACTTTTCAAAGGCATATATGTGACATTTCCAATTACCTACCCATTTTGCATTGCTGCGATATCTCTTTGGAGCATGATGGGTATACTTCTGCAGAGCTGTGTTTGTGCTAAGGCGCCGGATTGGATGAATCCCGCATTTGTCTCCTGAATCCTTCACAAAGATGAATCTTATGCGGGGAAAATGCCGCACACTTTTCCAACAGATGGGGTTGTTGCTGCAATTATATACACACACAATAAATCGCAATAGAATCTTTACCAAGTGACAACTGACAACTCCCTCCATTATTTTGAATATTCCCTCCAAAATTTTCTTATAGAGGGATTTCCCTCCCAAGTTCAGTTCCTTAGTGCAAACACTGCTGCAGAGTTACTAATTCAAGCTTATCCCAGGTCAAAACTATTACTTACAAAGAAAAAAGATGCTTTGTTGGTGTTTTTCAACATTCTTAGTGGACCCTCCACAGAAGCGAAACATGGAAGGTAGTACATAGCAGTACTGCGGCCTCAGCTAAGCACCACAACATTGCAATATGACAAGGAACACTGTCACCACCATTATTTGTCATGCAGTATATGAAATGATCCTATGCTGCATATGTGAGGATGCTGTGCTATGTACCACCCACAGTATGTTGCTATATTATGCTATATTATACATTAAACAACTATTTTGCATATTAACTGCTATTCTGCATCTGTTGGGATCAGTATACTGCGTGTGTACATCAGGATGTTATACTGTATACATACATTATGATGCTATACTGCATACATTATGGTGCTACTACTGCATACATTAGGATGCTATACTGCATATGTTGGGATGCTATACTGCATATCTTAAGATGCTATACTGAATATGCAACATGATGACACCACGTACTTATCGTGGATCTCTACTGGATGACGTCTTTCTCAGGAATTTAATAAAAAATTGACTGTAGTTCGTTTGCACAGTCCCATATGCTCACCATGAGGTAAATATCAGACAATTGCAGATAAAGTTACTGGTACTAGTTTTTTTATTCTGGTATGCAGCATTTACAAGAGGTTGACTCAATGCTTTCATATCTCAGTGGCAGCCAGATATGCATGTGAAATTTTGTACAGCGTTTAGTTCATCGTAACTCCCGCAACAATAAACACTAAGTAAAATTTTATTGCCTCAGAATTCATTGCAAGTTGATGGTCCTGTGGAACAGTTGACCAGTATCCTTTGCCTTTTTTTGTTGTTCTTAAAACTGCTGATCAATGCTGCTTTTTTTCAATATCATGCATTCAGAAGCAGTTTTTGTTGGAAATGGACTTCCTACTGAGCATTTGTAGTTGGTAAAGTCATTCTTTTCACCATGTTGTATCTTCAAGGAAGCAGCCGGCAAAGTTTGCCTGTGAACTGCACCAATGACTGCAAAGATCACGGTCTCTGTGGAGAATCACATGACCACTTTCAATCATGAGCTTCAGGGAGAGAACTCTGCCATCAGTTATCAGAGGGAGATCAACCTGCAATCAGAATCGAACAGCGAACCTCAAAGTCCGAGCAGCCCATTGCTGAAACGCAGTCCCATAGACTCTGACATTTTACCAGATGTGATATTTAGTGGCTCCCAGAGCGTTATGGAAGAGTCGAAAGTGCAATCTCCTTCACGTTCTCGCGAGCGTCAACCACTTCTTCATTCGGGCAGTCACGCTCGGAGCAGGCATTCCAGCGTGGAGGACACCAACTGTCTTTCATGACTGATCAAGAATTCACTCTAGTCATCAAACAGGCAGAAGAAGCCATTTTGAGTGGGGTTAATCCTGAACGAATCTATCAAGGCTCGAGTGGTAGCTATTTTGTGAAAAACAGAGAAGGGGTAAGACAATTTCCTGAATTTGATTTTTCTGTTGCTTATTTTACATGGATTATGTAAATACTGTGGCTTGGAAGAAAAAAGGACAAAATGAAGTACTAATAATTCAGATAATTCACTCATTTATCTCCTAAGATAACCAATGAAAGTTTCTTGCTTGTTGTTTTAAAAATACAAGGATAGTCATTCCTGAGTACTGTTTTACCGTGGGACATGTATGTTGAATGTCACTTCTGCAGTAATTGTCGGAGCAGTTATAGCTGAGCAGTTTTGGTGTATATGAACTCTGCCATTTCAAATTACTGTACTCTGAAGACATTTTCAGGAAGTCGTTCCTTTTGTTGCTACGTATTTTGGATTTTCTAGTACAGTATAGTCAATACTGTAGTCACAAATTCACATCATAGACATATATTCACTACTTGCCTAATGTGTCATACAACTTCATGCAATGCTCACCCCCCAAAGAAAAAAAAAAGCCTTCTAGCACTGTGTCCTCTATGGAGCCTTATTTGGCTTTTGTTTGTAATGGACTAAGAGTCACCAGATCAGCCCAAAAATATCCTTTTAGTCCGAGAGGGATGGAACCTTGAGTTTTCTTGTGTTTTCTTTTTGTGTCTTATCTAGATTTAGTTTTTTTCCTAGCAACATTGTTCCAAAATTGTCCTTGGCTTCTTCCAGAACTTTTGTTGAAAATACCCAAGCAAGTGGGTTATGTAGTGCAGTATTTGTGATATTTCAAAGTGAGATCATGTCTGTTACATCATTACAGGCAAAAACATGCACCAGGAAATTTGACTACATGTTATCTCCATGGAGACAGGCATAAGACAAAACCAAGATTCATTGCTCTGTTATTACTGTTTTAACATGACACTGTTCTTGTTTAGCTTGGTTATGAATCAATTTGCCATATTATCATTATTTCATGGATATGAAGCTTTGTGTTCAAGGCAAACTTCAACTTTGAATGGATGACCTAGCCTAGTGTTTTTGATGTATGTAGTGCAAGAAAAAGGGCATACCATGTCCTCACTTTGTAATTGTCAAATGCCCTGTTATCTTTCTTAATAAATGCAGAAACTTTATACAGGCTGTTTCTAATTCTGTTCTGATTTTTTTGGTGTGGTCACTCACTCAGAAAAGGATTGGAGTTTTTAAACCAAAAAATGAAGAACCTTATGCTCATCTGAACCCAAAGTGGATCAAATGGCTCCAGAAGAAGTGCTGTCCCTGTTGTTTTGGTAGAGGCTGTCTCATCAGTAATCAGGGGTATCTTTCAGAGGCAGGAGCATCTCTGGTGGATCAGAAATTGAAGCTGAATGTTGTTCCTAAGACTAGGGTGAGTACTCTATTATATAATATTGCTTATTTGTAGTTAAACTGTGATATCTGTATTGTTTCATTATGTATGTTGCAAAAGATCAAGAAATAAAATACAATATTCTGTTTCAAATTGGTAGCTTTCCTATGCCCCTGTTCATGTTAGTTCTCTTTTCAGTTAAATACTACTCTCACTAAACTCTTTGAACATTTGCCCTGCAGCACAGTTTTCTTTGCTGATGGGCATGGGGTTGGGGAACGGGGCAGGAAAATGTCTCCTTTTCAGTTTTTCCATGTGCAATTCTTGGAATGCCCTGTAGTGCAGACCTTTTGATATGCATTTTAGCAAGTCGCAGAAAAATTTATGAAGAGAGACAGATAAAAAAGAAAAGAGCTTAAAAAAAGAGCACATAGACTATGGGGCATGCTCTAATATAGCTACTAAAGATTAAGCTTTGTTCTCTCCATGTTGGCAGGGAATAAAAATTCGCTTTTCTTGCAGAAAAATGGTATTCCTAAATGAAGTCATGCGATCCCACTCCGAGTCGGGTCACAGTGGCCAGAAAATCAGGATTGAAAATTCTATAAAATATGCTAATTTCAGTAAAAATCCACATGAAGATAAATGTTCAAATTACTGTTTGTGAGTGTATGGAAACCTTGAAATGAAGCGAAATACATGATATTAAAATTCGTAGAAACGAATTTAAATCTAGCAAGGGAAGGGTAGCGAGTAGGGGGTCATTATCTGAAAATTGTGTTAGCGCCCTCACTTGGTGTGCTTCTCAGATTTTCACTGAACTACTTAAGTCAATTCACATAAAAAAGCCATCTGATATTGCTAAGTGCATTGCAGGGGTGGCGCGGGTGTTATATATTGTCGTTTTTAGGATATATTATTTGCTTAAAATTAAAAAGAAAATTGGAAACTGTAAATAACGAGTCTGCTATGTATGTCTACAAAATTCCGCTCTTGCATTGAGGTCGATATTTAAATTAAAAATTCAGAACTAGCCCCTGAGCACATACACTAACAACCCTCCACACTTTTGACTTTTTAGGTAGTAGTCACTTGATCAAAAATTTGGTCTATTATGTGAAAAGAGCAGTATTGCAGCAATGACCTCCCCCTTCCCTCCACAAGAAAAATCTTGCTTCAGTTATGTGTATTTTAGTAAAGGAATGGTATTTTTTGATGACCTCCCCCTTCCCTCCACAAGAAAAATCCTGCGTCTGATATGTGCACTTTACGTAAGAAATGGTATTTTTTCAAAAGAATTACCATAGAGAAAGAACTTGAAACATCTGCCACTTCGAGCGTAACTAGTGGAAAGATTCTTCTTCCTCATCTTCCAAATTCCCTTCTGCGCGATCCCATTCCTCGCTGCTCACTACAATTATATCTTACAGTGAATTTTAAACTTCAAATGTCGTTTGTCAAGTTATCCCAATTTTGTGGGTGAAGTTACAAAAAGCATCATTTTATAGTTTTAAACTGATTAAGTGGTCATCGCTGCGGACGTAATGCACGGAATCAGACCATACCATTTCATCTTTGAGATTGAAGTATGATAGACGAGGCGCTACGGTTAAAAGAAAGCGTGTGAACTATGAAATACTGTTGCAATTAAAGCTGGCAAATGATAACACGATAGAATTTATTTGACAAAAGTTTTGTGCAACATGTCAACGTTAATGCGACATTGTCGCACAAATGGCTAAAAACACTGCTTGTACCGATCCACGACATGCGCACGAAGCGCGCGAAAATTTTGGCATATTTGGGGGCATTTGAACAAAAATTCGAGGATTTTAGTAGAAAATTGGGGCAATATATTCCACCTCACTTACTGCTCACCACAATAACTTTACAGTACATAAAGTTTAAACTTCCAGCGTCATTTGTCAAATTATCCCAAGTTTGTAGGTGAATTTGCAATAGTATCATTTTATAGTTTAAAACTAAGTGGTCATCGCTACGGAGGTATATGCATGGAATCAGATGCGCGCAAAGCGCGCAAAAATTTTCGGCACGTTTTGGTGGCATTTCAGAATTCAGGAATTTCAGTAGAAAATTCGGGCAGCATTTTCCCTTTTGCCTCTTCCATGCTGTAATTAGTATGCATCAAGAGGTCATGGTGAGAATGGTAAAGACTAGGGCTCAAGAATATCTAGAGTGAGTCTTTAGGGCACATTTGCTACTCGGGAAAAAAGTGGGGGGCACGTGTCCCCCATTCCCCTCAGTTCCTACCCCCCTGATTGGCCCAATAACCAAAATCCCTTTGCAACATCATGTGATATAGGATTAACTTAAACGATATGACTCCTAAAATCACTGACATTGAGAAACATTTCCTAAATACGTAAAATCAGGCCAAAACTATTTACTTGACAGTCCAACCGTTTTTTGTTTTTTTTGTAATTTTTTTTTTAACTGATTACTCATAAAAACGCCCTGGCTGTTCGGAGTCAGGAGTGTACGCCATTTTTCTGGGAATTTCCGAAAAGGTTGTTTTTTTTATCTATTCGCCAATATTCCGTTCTGCTGCGGCTTTCGGCGAAACAGAAAACAGTTTGGTCGTTGATCTTAGCCCTCAGTCCCAAAGGCTGTTAGTGTATCTTCCCATTTTGTCAACTTTTCATGCCTTCTTTTAAGCAAAATCACCCCAAAAAATAGTGAATAAAAGACCTATCTCACAATGTTTATGAAAGTGGCCGGCTGCCTTAAAAGGTTTGGTGAGAAAAGACGAGAAAAGATTTGCCCCGGAAAAAAAAAAGTTTGAACGAGGTGGGACTCGAACTCGCAACACAATTTTTTCCAAAAATTCCCACGCGAACGGCTTACCACTACACCATCGTGATCTTTCTTACGATAAGCTTTTGCAATACTATTTGAATGTATTACGCTATAATACTGCAATATTACTGCAACTTAATTTAACTGTAATTTTATTTAAACATTGGAGGGTGGCGTTTGTGCTTATAATTTTAAATTTGACTTATATAAGCGGGCTGGACTGGAATGAACCTGATGGATAGGCTATAGCCTGGGCCTGTTACGTTAATTAACGTCTTAGCTATGAAAAAAATATATATATATATAGCCTAGGCCTATGTGCGAAGGCCCCTAGGCCTAATGCATTAGGCCTATTGCTTGTGTGGATTTGGTTATTGGTTATAACAATAAAATGAAAATATTTTTAAAAGACAATCTCATTTTCAGCGTTTGGCATTACAAGCACTTGTTTCCAACCATTTTCATCGCAAATATTTGGGCCCTAGGCCTAAGCGGGGGGCATTGTTTCAAGCTTCAGAAGAACTATTGTAGATCAGGAGTTAGAAATAGCTTCTTTTCACAAAGATCGAGTTATCGATGAGTGGAATGCTCTTCCTGATTCCATTGTTTCCACTTCTAGTGTGAATGCTTTTAAAAATGCTGTTGATCGTTACTTTGCTGCTTGTGGGAGAATTTAGGGTTTTCAGGTGGTTCAGGGTCTGTTATGAGGACTTAAGTCCTTCCTGACCCTTACTCTACTAAACTAAACTAAGCGGCGGTGCACCTTTGGGCGGCTGCAAACCGTGAGTGTTGCTCAAACGTTTAGCTTTATTTTTAGCTCCATTAGTCTAGGCCTAGCAAATATAACCGAGACAGAAGTAGTACTTACAGGTAGCAGAAGAATCTTCCCGTTTTTCATTAGCAACCCTCTTCACAGCCCGTTTCTGTTTGGAAATATCTGTAAAATACTGGTAGCATTTACGGTGGCATCCTCCGTTTTCCGGTATTGGTAAGACGTACAAATCATCACACGAATTGTTTTCAAGAAAACACCTGGATACTTCGGCCTGTTTACTATCTAAATTTTCCCATACTTGTACACCATACAAAAAAGTTCTCCAAGTTTTTTCGTTAAATGGCCTAATTTCCTCATTTGTTTCAAAAACATGTGCATAACAGACACTTTGAGACATTTTACTTTCGATTTTGATCTTTTTGGATACGCGGGAAGTATTACTGTGTGTATACTGCGCGCACTTAGGCCTAAATTGCACCAGCGGACGACACTCCGTTCAGACAATTCCTAGGCGAAATTTGATTGGTTGAAAAGTAATTTATGACCTATGTACACCTGACGTCAGTGGCTCCTCGTTCGTGGCGTTATCACAGAAAAGTGGGGATGTTTTCTTCATTATTTTTTTCATTTGTGACCACCTCCACGCGGGATTGATTAAGTTTCTATATGAAAGATATTTTATCTTCATATTCAACATTTTTCCTTCCCCCGCCGTTTGCGGGAGAACAAGACAAGACATTAGATACGAACGCCCCATAGTCTAACATCCGTAAGGTAAGCATTTACATATGCTCTCTGCTGTACAAACTTTTATAAGACTCAATCATGCTGATTCAGATGCACTGTTCAATACATGATTACATACATTGTGTGGTAGCGTTGTATTAATTTAAGGTACCACACAAGTTTATACCATATGATTCATGAATGTTTCTAACCATCCCAGCAGGTGTTGGTATGTTTTTTTTTTTTTTAGACACCAGTGAGCAAAGGTAGAGCTGCTGCTGGTATCAGCTCTTTTTTTTTTATTTTACATACCGAAACACCTGCGAACAGTAATAGATTTTGTCTCACCTAAGATCCAAGTTCTTTGCACTGATGAGTCTTTCTCAGCATCTCATGATTGGTTCAAAAGAGTCTGAATATTTTTAGCGTAAGGAAAAGCAGTATTGAGTGCTACTAAGTGTAATTGATTACGTAGGTATGCATGAATTTTAATAGCTCACTATCTGTACGCAGATTGAGTCAGAATCCGAGCAAAAGTTCATAGACGTTGGTATTACAAATGCAGTCAGAGTGGAAACATGCATAATTCATGTCCATTATACCGGCTAGAATGTTTCAAAGTGTGAAGGAATACCTGCGAGACTTCTTAGTCAACTCGCAATACCTCTGATTATAATTAAGTGAAAGACAATTTTGCAAACTGTGGAACAAAACTGGTTCAAGGAAAGAAGGGTCTTCTTCACTGTTTGTCCTGTAAATGAAGGTTGTTTTCTGTGTGTGAAATCATTGCTAACCAGTGTTATATTTAAAACTGCTCTGCTTTTATTTAAAATGACTACTGAATACTGAAAGGATGACTGACTGTTTTCATAAAACACAAGGAAACAGTAACTGCCTCAGTTTTCATACTGTATGTGTGTGGTTGTTGGCAATTTTTCCCAAATTTAGAGGTTATGTATAATTTAGTTTGTTCTTGTTTAGAAATGGCTTATGTGATAAGTGAGAATAAGAGTAGAATGGAAGCTGCTTCAAGAGTAGTGTGTTGAAATATTTCAAACTATTTTCTTTTTTTGCCAACCACCAAAGCTGTAGCATAGTGTGTGAGCTTTGCTATTACAGTAAAGTCCTCAATTTCAGCGCTGTTGCATGCATCGTTATCATGCTTCTATTGCAATCCTCATCTTGTGACTTAACTTTAGAAATCAGTGAATGAAATCTGTGACCAAACATTTTCAAAATGAATGGAACATGTTTTTCCTAATTAATTACATTGGATTTAACGACATCTTCTGAGCTTTGAATATTTGCTTCAATTAATGCAAGTCTCTGATTCGCTTGTGATTTAATATAAATATTCAAATTGAAAGGCAGTTATCCTGGTTTGTATAGCTATTGTTTAATATCACTCAATATGTATTTTCTTTTTCCCATCTCCTTCTTTTGATAAATCAGGTTGTTAGACTAGCCAGTGAATCTTTCAACTATTCACCGATTGACAGAGCAAAGTCCAAAACAAAGAAGTTTGCACTAGAGAAATTTGAAGCCATTGGTAAAAAATTTCACAGAATAGGTTTACCGCCTAAGGTAAGTCTTTGTAAACTTTAAATGTTTTATGATATAGCAGGGTTCTGCCCCTGGGCATTTTAACTGGTGGTTGTTCCTAACAGTTTGAATTTCATTTTCCTTCTCCGTGGCCAGATTGAGAATTGATCTCCTGGTTTGAAACTTAGAAATGCATAGTTTTAATTTTTGACATGAATAACCCATGCAATTGAGTACAAGCAAAACATGTGAAGCTAAACATAGATATGAGCAGTCTTAGTACTTAATTAATATGCTTCATAGAGGCCAGACCACCTCACCATATTCCTAATTCTATGATATTGTGACCTTTCAGACACTGCTAGAATATTTTGATGAAAGATTTTATTTCATTTTTGCAAATCTCAGGAATTATGAGTTATATGCTTTAAAGTATTTTCAGGATCCCAGTGTGACCACAATTAAGTGCATCATCTCACTTTTCAGGTCGGATCATTTCAAACATATGTCAGCGGCTACAGAGAGGCAGACTTTTGGTTAAGAAGATTTGACACGGAGGACCTACCGGTATCGACATCAAAAGAGTTCATCCAACAGTTTGAAAGATTAGTCATTTTAGATTACATCATCAGAAATACAGGTACTCTTACCTTTTAAACTGTATTGTTCGTGAATGAACATTAAAGGGGGACTTAAGTAGGGCATATGCCTTACTTTGATATGTTGTCATCAAAGAAAAAAAATTGTAGCGTACTGCACTACGTAAGTTTTAAGTTTTGCATGTATTTAATGTATACCCACTTTTATGTGCATATGCAATATATGGAATACTGCTTGAATGCAAGCATTGTTGTAATTTCATGCCCTTGGTTTACCCACAATAGTAATTGTTTGTTCTAACTCTCTCAGTGTAATCCATTTGCTTTCCTGTCTCTTTTTGTTGCATTTCCTTTTCATTTTTGGTTTCGATGATAATCGTAACCTTTGTAATCATGCATATGTGTGTGTGTATGTATGGGTGTGTGTGTATGTGTGTGTGTGTATGTATGTCCGTGACGCCCTACCTTGTAAACACGATATCTCAAGAAGGGAAGCTTGGACAGATCTCATATTTGGTATGTAGGTGTACCATATTGAGAAGAAGAACCCTATTGTTTTTGGTGAAGGTCAAAGGTCATTTGAGGTCAACAGGGGTCAAAATGGTGAAAACCTTGTAAACACGATATCTCAAGAAGAGAAGCTTGGACAGATCTCATATTTGGTATGTAGGTGTACCATATTGAGAAGGAGAAGCCTATCGTTTTTGGTGGAGGTCAAAGGTCATTTTGGGGTGATCAGGGGTCAAATTGTGAAAACATTGAAAACACAATATCTCAAGAAAAGAAGCTTGTAGAGATCTCATGTTTTGTATGTAGTTGTACAATGTTAAGTATAGGAACCATGTTGTTTTTGGTGGAGGTCAAAGGTCATTAGGGTCAACAGGGGTCAAAATGGTGAAAACCTTGTAAACACGATATCTCAAGAAGGGGAGCTTGGACAAATCTCATAATTTAGTATGTAGGTGTACCATACTGAGAAGAAGAATCCTATTTTTTATGGTAGGGGTCAAAGGTCATTTGGAGTCATCAGGGGTCAAGTTGTGAAAACCTTGAAAACACGATATCTCAAGAAAGGAAACTTGTAGAGATCTCATGTTTTGTATGTAGTTGTACCATGTTGAGTAGAGGAACCCTATCATTTTTTGTGAAGGTCAAAGGTCATTTGGGGTCAACAGGGGTCAAATTGTGAAAATGTGACAAATGTGGCACATACTAATGCTATTATTTCAGATTCAGAAAAAAATTTCTCTTAAATAGATCATCGAAACCACAAGGCATTTCTGCATTCTGGTTCCTTCTTTTCCCCGTAGTCTGTTTACTGCTATGGTTGTAAAGCTGGAATATAGGTTGAGAATTTTTCAATGAAAGTCAAATTCCTTTGAATATGTCATAGTCACTTCTAAAAAGACAATGTTTAAGCCCCATTTCTGCATAAATAAATATATCCATTACCATTGGTCTGTTTGTTTCAAGCAATGGTAATTGTCTGCTGTGCTTTCTGAATTTTGTAGGGCAAAAAAAACTATCGAGGCAATTTTCATATTCAAATATCTGGAAGATGAGTGCATAATTCCCTTTCAAATTTGTGACAGGTGATCTTTTCCCCTAATTTCTCTTCCCTGAAACACTGACAAAGAACAAAGGTAGGTGGCCATGTGACTCAACTCATATCCCAGTTTTAAGATATGAATATCTTCTCTTTACAAGCGAATAGTGAAGCATAGCAGTCCTGTTTTCAGCCTCTTTGACAGTCTTTCCTTTGTATGACTTGAAAAGCCTTTCAATTTAACCAAAAAAAATTACTTAAAAAGAAACTTTTAGAGATGTATAAGAATACTGCATGCTTTTTAGAACAGTTTATAGACTATTACATCGTAAACACAAACATTTCTGAGGGTTTGCACAACAAAACGACTTTGAAACATGAATAACACCCTTTCCACCGTTTTGCGAATGGCTGTTCTGAATGAAATTCTTAACCTTTCACTGTCGGTATTCTGAAATGTTTGAAATACATTGTAGTGGACTTTGGCTTCTATTTTTTCTGATAAAGGGATGAAGTATTGAAATTCGGTTGTTAATATTTCAACTCAGGAGGTTAATACTGCATGATTACGAACTGGTTTGTTTTGTATCCCAATGAAAAGAGAGATAACAGGATGGTAATGCATCAAGCTGTTCTGTCAAACTTTGCATATTTATCTTGTGCTTGTGTGTGTGTGTGGTACTACTGCCGTGTTGCACACATGAGCATTGACTACTATACTGTATGTGTCCACTGTCAATTCCACCAGGTAGGGTCGGAAAGATTGGCAAATGTGTGTTAACATGACGCTGTTGTCTTTCTTCAAAATTGTCATTGACACTAGTCCTAGAGATAATGATGTAATAAGCGTACGGTTACTTTCTTTTCAAATGTTCGTATGTATCGTGTCATGATAGAGTACAGTAGAAGTTTACTGGAAGTAAGCCAAGTGTAGCAAAAGTTGTAACTGCTAGGCTAGGCTAACCCAACTCGAGTCTAAGTTAGGGTACGAACTCTTAGTGTTCCTAGTTGTAGACTGAATTGTGTGCATAGCCTTGTACCCTTTTCAATCCTTAGTTAGTGGGATATTGGTGCTCCTTTTACGAACCTAGACTACTAGCACTACCCTTATCATAAGCAGTAAACCACAGTGCATTACTTGAGTGATGCCACAGTCCCGTTTAGATCTGCAATTCGGTCCATATTCGCAAGTGTGAATGCCTCGCAGTCTGGTTTCTTGTGGGATCAATGACTTGCACAGTATGTATGCAATGGTAGTAATCAGCAGGGCAATGAAGTGTCCATACAATATGCTACCACTTAGTCTTTACTCTTTGTTCGTCTGGTGCCCCTTAAAGACCTAAGCAGCCGATGCTGAAGTTTAGCATCGTATGTCTGTGACAAGTTTCATCAACTTGTGAGCATACTGCGACAAAGCTCTTAATGAGATAAGCTTTCATGTTGCATTATGTTTTTTATCAAATTATCAACTGTTCTACCAAAATATGAACATTGACTTTGTTTCACAAACCTTTTGCAATGAATGCAGGATGTTTCTTCCACATGGTGCTGATTCTAACTTCTGCTGGTTGTATATGTATTGCTACATCATTAGGTGAGCAGCTGATCTCTGTTCTCTTGAGTCAACATATCCTAATCATGCAGCACTTTGAGCCAGCAAATGACACTTGCTGTCAGTGTAGTGTCAACGTACTGTAATTGACAGTGTTTGCATTTGCACTGTCTTTTTGTGCAATGATAAATTTGTTGAATTCACAGTCCTGAAAATGAGCTACAAAACAGTTAAGCATTTGTAGGAGAATTTTGAATGTATGCTCCACATGAAACAGATGTGTGAGTTTTGGCTAGCAAGAACCTACTTAATGATTGATTGTTTTGTCCCCCTATATGCTTTTACTCCAGATCTGGTCATAGTTTGTCCCATGTTGCCTCATTCATTTCTGCTATCCAGAACTTTTTGGTTCCTTGGCGTAGCAAAGGAACCTATGCAGTCACTGCAGCTTGTGTATGTGGTGTGTGTGTGATGGATAGAGTGTGAGGTATGCTCTACCGAGTGGTGAATGTTTTTCAAAGTTGGTGCGTGCATGTACGATATTGAGTAGATGTGGCCTATTGTTTTTGGTGGAGGTCAAAGGTCATAGGAGATCACCAGAAGCCAAGAATGTGAATTTCTTTGAGTCGCTGTAACTTGGTGTCCATTGTTCAAATGGTTACATAATTCAGGATGAGATAGAATGGTAGGAAGAGAAAAAACAAAAAACATAACATTAATCTCATTAATATGAATGGGTCGAAAGGTCCGAAAGTCATGTTTTATTAGCATCTTTCCAACAAAACATTGTAAGGGGATGGTGTTATGGAAAATTTTGTTTGTCTATGTGAAGTGCATGTGATGACCTCATATGACCCCACTTGACCCTATTTGGCCTGTTGACCATCGTGACCTTTCTATTATGTGTGGATAGGTCTTGTTAAGACAAACCAAAAATCCACTTAATTTACTCTCCTATGATGCTCCTAAGTCAAGTTATTGACACTTCAGGAAAACACATGAAAGTAAGTGCAGCAGCACAAGTTGTGCTGAATACAGACTCAGTGTATATATGCACAGGTATGCAAGTTGTTGTGTCATTGCTTCTGCATAGAAGGTACACTCACAAAACTACTGTACTGCACTTTTAGTAAATGGGAATTTCCATCCACATCATCAGGGCCTAGTGTATTTCGATTGATCATTGCCCTCCCCCCTATAAAAAAAAAAGAAAAACTGTGGTATCAGTGAACTTTGATATATGATAGGAAGGCCGCTACATGACCTTGATTGTTACCACTGCCCTGCGATTTCTGACCTCCTTATCTGAGGCTGGGTTTAAATTTGAAGCATCTTCGCAAAGGAACCAAAGTGCTCTTGTTGAATTTCTAGTATGGCTTTGTCCATTGTTTGAAAAACTTTTCAGGAGGGGTGGTGTAGAAAGCCAAGGAAGCAGCTTTTAAAATGTTATTGTAATACAGGTGTTATTTCAGGCTAGTATGCATGAACAAGATAGTGAAGGTTGCTCCTTTCTGTTTGTCTAGATGTGAATGTTAACAAGTATTGCATACATGTTTGGACAATTCTGCAGAGATTAATACTCTGAAGTTTCATCATCTTATCTTAGATCATGGAAAATTGTTCAATGTTAACCATGTTATGACTTAATTTCCCATTTGCCAGCCTTTCTAACTGCTAGAACAATTTGTCACATTTACTTCACTCCTCACTCTCCTGTCTCAGTAAAACAACTGCGCTTCCATCTACCATTCAAAGAGTGCTTTAAACCTTTAACTCCTCCTTTAATGCCAGCTGGTCTACCAGACTGATGACCTCACAGTGTGCTATACTATAAGTCTGCTAGGAGTGTGGAAACCTTGACAAATTTTTACTTCGGATATCGCATGTTTGTGACTTGATAAGGTTTCTTGGCTTGCTGTCTTTTGCAAGTTTACTGCTGTTATGCTCAGTATCTTTGTCATCTCAGTTTGTCATCACTCTTTTGTATGTTTGCTTAATCTTTAAATTATTTCCCCTTTGTCTCTTTTCTCATGTGACCAGATCGAGGCAATGACAACTGGTTGATCCAGTACCACAAATCCGAGGTAGACGAAGCCTCGCTAGAAGACAGCAACGAATGGAGTGTTGTAAAACCACCTAGTATTAAAGTAGCTGCAATAGACAATGGTCTGGCATTCCCTTTCAAACATCCTGATGAATGGCGTACTTGTGAGAAACTTCTCTTTCATTATTGCTCATGTTATGACCTATATTTTGGATTCGAAATGGTGTTATTGCTTTTTTTTTAATGTTCTGCTTTACTACACAAAATTGTGAAGGACTGTTGCAAGCAATTGAAGGATTGTTGGAATGTTATCAGAAGATATACTAATTGCCATTTTAGCAGTACTCACTTTCCGTGTGATGATAATCAAGCAAAGGTCGGCTGTCTGGCTGCCCCATCAGCTAACGATGTGCCTTTCTCCTTTCTTTGTAGATCCTTACAGGTGGACATGGCTTTCCCAAGCAAAGGAACCATTTTCAGAGGAAATCAAACAACATGTCCTTCCAAAATTATCAGATATGAATTTTGTAGAAGACCTGTGTGCCAGTCTCAGAGATTTATTTTCAGTGAGCAACTTTTTAAAGCAGCTTTCAGTGTCTGATTATTATTCTGGAGGTGACCCTTGCAATTGTAACCCACTGAATATGCTATAAGTTTCCAAAAGTATCTCCATCTCACCAAGTTCCTTAACCTTGTGTTTCATTCCATACCACTGATTCCTAGAGATTTACTGGCCCATTTCACCACAGTCACCTGACACCCCCCATTCTCCCTCCTCCTTAGTTATTATTACATAATTGACTTTGGTTGGTTGCTAGTTTATTAAATTTAGTTAGAGGATCTCAGTGATTTGTGTACCTTTTTCAGTACTGGCAGGGAAACTAGCATGTAGATTACCACATGGATTTTTCTTACTTCTGGCATTTGTCAGCCCACATGAATTGCTAACATGCACATTGTCAACCTTACTGGGAATCACTGTTGAAAAGAAACCCCACAAAAGGATTTGAATTACGGGTACAGAAAGATGATGTTGAGCAAAAGTGCAAAGTCTTCTACATTGTTGCTGTTATTTTTGTTGAAGATTATACTATCAATGACCTTTGACATTGTCAATTTTCGCAAGTACACGTCACTCGAATTTGTTCAGCCCCAAGTGGATCTCTCCTTTTGTATCAGTACTTTTCAAACAGCTGCTTCTCAGAGCAGTTCACTCGGATTACAAATATTGAGAGTTCTGAGACCAAACGTAGAAGAAGATGAAAAATGGAAAGAAGCTTATCTACTAAATCAAGACAAATGGAAAGGATTACAAATTAATTTTGACCACTTTCCATTTTCTCGGATATTTGTTTCAGGAGGACAAGAACTTCGAGAATTCATCATTTGAAAAACAAATGTCAGTATTAAGGGGACAGGTGAGGTCAATATTAAGTGGTGAAATTAAGTATCTCATATGCAACTTCACTTGTACCCACATTAGAAACTCCCACTGCCATTTCTTACACATTTACTGATGGATTTATTAGGTGCATATGGAGTTAGTTAAACTAGGGATTGCTCTTCGTGAGGGGAGGCCAACTGTTTTCAATCAAGGGGCCACATTTCCACCTTTGAAATTCTTAGTGAGTCGCACAAATTGCAAACAGTGTCCCTTTTTATCCTTCTCTTCACACTAGCCCTGTAGTTACTGGCATGGATATAGACAAGGCATTTACCAACGTAATAGTCATCACAAACTTTTATCGGGGTAGTGCTTTCATTACTTGCCCTCTCTCATTTCTTTATTGTTTGCTTTAATCTCTGTTTTTGTTCAAAAGTGGTACTGGGGGCTGCATGATACGTTCTAAGGCAACTATCAAAAAGCTCATCCTTAGTCGCTATCCATGCATTAGGATTGTAATGAGAATTGGTCTTTATGCAACTGAAATTTTTGCCTTGTAAAAATCTGTGCCCTTATGGCCAAACCTCACATTCTCCTCAAGGTAAACAGAAGTGGGGAGATGTGCATTGTCTTTAAGTTGTTGTACGAACATAATGTAACTTTGTCTAGAGCCATTTTGGTATCTTTTCACTGGTAGAATTGAAATACATATTTACATTCCTTTTCAGATTTTAAATCTTTGCCAAGCATTGCGAGACAATAAGTCACCTCTGCAGTTGGTTCAGATGCCCCTCATTACTGTGGAGAAGAACAAACAGGAGCCCACAGCAACAGACAGGGTCCGTCACCATATGGATAGTTTCACACAAAGTTTCCAAAAGAGGGCACCATTTTTCTCATGTTGTTGATATTTGGTGTGCACTTTGAACAATTATCAAAGTATTTGCTCTTTATTTTCATGTATGTCCCTTGCACACTCTGTGTCCAGACACCTTTCTTAAGACTAAGTAGTACAGTTCATTGAAGGCTGTGAGTGAAAACATTAAGAGCAACTGTGCCATTTAAACTCAGTGAGCAGCTGTTAATTCTCTGCTTGAAGTGGCTTATGTCTTCTCTAGACATGCAAGTTCTCTTCAGTTTTGCTTAAAGTGATTGCATGTCTATGGAGAAAACCAGAAGGAAAAGGATTGTATTTGAAAGTTTTTCATGATTTTAAATGTTTGTACGAGGTTAAGTGTAATCAGATGTATCGGTGGCGTACTGCGCTGCATTGTGTGTATACTGTGTGGGTTGGAATCCCCTTCTCAGTGTTCGTTCAGTGGTAACCATATCTAGCTCTTCAAGATTGCCTGTTGGCCTTTTCATAACCAACTTTACATCGATCTTGCTACACATTTGGCTGTCAAAAAGAAATAAAACATTAAAACATTTCTAAAATTTTGGGTAGTACTGAGAAAAGGTTCGTATCATATACCCTTTAGCAATAAGTCCAAAATTTGTTGTACCAGTAAATTTTTGAAAAGAGTCACTGGTTAAGTGATGTAGTGAAAAGAACACATCATAAATTGTACAGTGCCAAACTTATTTCAGAACCTGTAATTGTTTGACTTGGATTTTCTGGTCAGTAACATATAACTTGCGAGAGATGAGCGCTCGGGGTCTTGTAATACGTCTGTGTTTTTGTTCACATTGTTCCTTGAGAGTTGATAGTTATGTTGATAGTTATTTGATGTTGCTCAGGTCGATCACGGTATTTCGACTTGGATTTTCTGGTCAGCAACAAATAACTTGTGAGAGATGAGCACTCGATACAATGCCACGGAAAAGGTTCTTAGAAGGCAAAAAGGGGGTCACTATTTTAGAATAACCACAGTACATTCAAGTTGGATTTTAGAAAAATTGAACGCCTCTGTTGCTGTGTCAAATGTTCACTTGGAGCCCATGGAATAATAAATTGATACTTCAAAATGATATAACTTTCCTAGGACAAACATTGGATTGAAGTGAGAAATTCAAAGGGGTTTGAACTTCTGCATGGTTGGTACTCTAGCATTAAGTCAGTGATCATGTCAACTATGCTTGGCATATCATAGAGGAAACAGATTTATGTCAATAATGTTGCACTTTTGTCGATAAAGGTACTTTACAGAGCATAAGATAGTTAAGTCAGGCAAGACACACTCTGGTCTCAGTCTTAGATATGCTGATCTCAACTGCAAAAAACACATGACTTTTGGACGTGGAATTGTAATGCTTAAAAGGTTTTGCGTATGCATGCAATCACTTTAAGAATCAAAAGAAGGTAGACATCCTCTCAAGTAGGCAGCTATAACCAATTTGTCTGCGCTGATTTTTGTGCAATGAGCACTGGTTTTAATATTTATGTATAGATTTTTTTTTCTTCAGGTGATATAATGAGAAGTTGGGATTGGTAATTGGAATTAGTGACAGCAAGAGGTAAAGTGGATGAAGAAAGGATGGAACATTTCAAAAACACTTCATTGACTTCACTCCTCACTTATCTGTCTCATCACAACTGCACTGGCAGTAAAAAAATTACCAGAAAAGGGTTGTATTTGCTCAGAATCATTTTCCCAAAGTGCTCAACTGAATATAAGCTCTTAGACTTCTCAAAAAAAGCCCAAGAAGATAGTGAAGCAAACTTAAGTGTTGAAATTTTGGCACAAGGTCTAGCAGCCCAAACCTTGATGCATTTTGCAGTCTGGACCAAATGGCTGTCATTTTTCCACATTTGTGTAGGTTGTGTTAACTCCCTTCTAAACTGTGATGGGAAATACCTCCATCTCATTGAATCTTACAAATACTGGGCATGGATATGTTACCAAAGGCATTTATTTCTCCATGGAATTACAATTCAGACAACTCTTGAAAATTAAATGCAAGCCTGGGTCATTGAAATAGTTTGGTACTGCCATCCAATTAACCAAGTGATAAATAGACCAATTTAGGTGTTTCTAACCATTCACTTTAATACAACAGAATACTGCCAAATGAGTGCACAATTGCAGGCTGCAAATGTGGTTGCTGGAGAGCTTGGCATTTAGAATGATTTTGTTGAATGAAGTAAATCCCATGGGTTTGTAAATGTATTTTATAGAACATCTTCTTTGGAAGGGTTCTTGAGGGGATAATTGCTTTGCAGGCCGTTCAATACGTATTACTTTTTACTATTATAGTGTCTTTGATTGAAATGCATTTAGTAGTCCTTTGGAAGGAGAAAGAGAGGTCGCCTCTCGTTAAATCACTCTTTCCACCATCCTTGCTCTTATTATTACAAAGGTTGTTTCCTGCCAGAGAATTACTTCAGGTATACTAACTTTTCTCTTTCTTACTTCTCTTTTACAGCTGCTCCTTTCAGTCAAGTTTTCATTATGCAATTACGTATCATGACAATGTCATAACTATTGAGGTGCAACTGTTCTTTATCTTGCCTTTTAAGTATCTTGTGTGTTTCTTCAATATCTTTTTCTGTTTCACTTAAGTTTTTACTGTTGCAGGTGTAGGTTAAGTAAAACTCTCATCCTCTCATCCATATTCTGAAACCAATAGTTCATCCTCTTCAAAATCATGCATGCTCTTGATGGGTTTCTTACATTTTTGCTTCCAAATGGGACAATGAAAGGTATTAACCAGACTAGTGAATCTTCAGCAAGAGACTCTTGTTTCACGTTAAATTAGAGTAGTCTTTGAAAAGAAGTGCATACTTGAAAGAAATTTTTCATTGGTCAATTTAGCAGTCTATATATTTTCCTCCATTTTTTTTTTCTGTATATTTGATTCAGTGATGTAATCCTGAAAGTTTGTCTTCCTTGAATTCTTTGTTATTATATAAATTGGAAAAAGCTCAAACAAATCAAAGTGGCACATTCAAACTCAGTTATGAACTTAACCAGAAGGGAAGACTGCTCCTCTTTGATTCGGTTTATTTGCGTGTGACAGTGCAAGTGCATTTTCACAGTGGTGCCGCCACAATGGATGGGTGGGGGACACATGTCTCTGAATCATATTTTGATCCCAATTTACTCCAGTGCATATTTAAGGTAAATTTATTAGTGTGGGATGAGGTGTAATCAAATAGGAAAAAAATGGCTTCAGAAATGCTATTTCTGGTGATTCTAGAAGTGTTTTTGGCCCAAAATTTTCTGGTACACACTGCACTGATGGCGGTACTCCACTTAGTATATTTCCTGTCATAGGTGTGTGCCCCCCTTCCAATAATTAGATCCTGGTGCTGGTCCTCCTCCATCGATTCATCTTGATGGTGAAAAATGAAGTGTCAATTGAAAATTAAAAAAAAGAGAAATGTAAATTGTGGTTACAATTTTCTTCATGTTGTGTCATGGTTGAAAATTGTAACCTAAATCGACATTGAATCACAGCAGTTATGCTGTTATATGGACTGTTTTAACAAATTTGTTGTATAGCTTCAAGCATAATGAGTTTTCATTTCTGTGGCAAATGGTGTCTATTTAAACATTAAACACACAGTTAAGAGGGATTGCTGTTGGACACCACATTCATCTTGCCAGCAAGCACCGTGATATGTGTCATCCAGTCGAGTGGCAATGATATGTGTTTATGGCGATGTCACTGTAGACCATCTCACTGTTTTTGGTGCAGCTGAGCCACCCTACAGTGCAATATGATCTGCCACCTACAGATTTGGCATGATGTCTGTGAAAGATTAGAGACAAAGAAATTCTCCCAGGTCCACTGCTGTGAAGTCATTTTTATGTTTACAGAGAAGTAAACACGTTATTCCTGGTTTATACATATGCCAAATCATTTTCAGTTTCATTTTCTGAGCGAAGAAATGATTAAAAAGATATATCCTGTGTATTCCTGTCTAGTTCATGTAAATCAATCCGTATGTACACTCTAGATATTGAATATTACAACTTATTTAAGTATACTGTCCAATGCAATCTACTGTTCTTAGTTTTTCTTTTCTTCTTTCATGATACCATGCGAAAGTCGACTGATGCACGATAATTAAGTAGTGAAGTGCATTGGGAAACTAGTATCTTTTGAATGTGGATTGCTTAATACATTCTTTCCTCTCTGTGAGCATATCTGTGAAGATCCTGATTCACCATAGTCTGCTGAAGCAGCTAGCATGTGTTGACATAGTGCTGTTTCATCCTTCGATGCCAATCCAATCCAAAGGGGGCAAGGGGAGGATGTCGGTGGTTTGAACTTTGAATCCCGATCAAACCCTACGCCTTTTCATCACACTTTTGGCACTCATTAAACCTCGTCAATGTCGTTGTCTAGACTTGTTAAGTCCCAGTGTGTGGTATGCTCAATTGCAATACATATGTTGTTTCGGAGCACTTTGTGTGTAATACGCCCATCTCTTCTACATCTGTTTCTGTCTAATTCTCTAAATATTTTTCAAGTTCCTAATTTTGATAAACATTACCTCATTGCTTGTCTATGTTCTGAAGGGTCAATATGAGATTTCGACTATGGAATACAGCAAAAAAAACAGAAATCATGCCGATTGATTGCTACCAATTTTTGATATTGTACATTTTTCACACATGACACTTCAGATGCAGTATGCAGAATAATTAAATGCAACTTTTAGTTGCTAAAAAGAACAGTGGGGTCCACCTCTCAGTCCGACAAGTTTTAGGTGGGACAAGTTTTCAGTCTGACAAGTGTTCAGACCCAAAATGAAATACATTCTCTCAATGTGAAAATGAAATACACATTTTTAGTCCAAAAATAAAGTACAGATTTTCAGACCAAAAATTTATACGTATTTAATATACTTTTGCTGTCATCTTGTTTTATGCAGTGATGACCTCATCCAAATTGAGAATGTTTGATTCTCATGAAGGCAGTGAGCTGAAGCCCCTAATTTTGTATGTTGTACTGCGATATCCCCTGTACCTTTCCAAATTTTGGCATATAGATAAGTGATTCGGGTGACCCAACATTTCGGGTGTGTCAATAAAAGTTTATAAAACCAATACAAAATCATTCACGGGAAAGTCAAAAGTTAGCGACCTTAAAAATTAAGTTTTGGACTGAAAATGTGTATTTCACATTTGGACTAAATGTGGGTGGGTAAACCTAATTGATTACAAGGAGCCTATTGTTTTTGGTGGAGGTCAAAGGTCATTTGGGGTGAATAGCATGCAGTGACGGTCGTTCTTAAGATTTCAAGGAAAATACCCCATAACATCAAAGGTGGTTTGGGGTATATCTTGCGTCAGACCCCGTTCACTGATCTGCGCCTCAAAGCTATATTCTGTTCACACTGCGTGAGAAACCAAGTAGCCTGAGTCTAATTTGTTCACCATAGAAGTTATGCCAGACAGCTTACATAACGTTCTTCATTAAGCTCTGTTGTCATGGCATTTAGATGTCAGATATTCCAGAAAGGAGATCTGGTACTGTCAATCAATTACTCAGAGGGGAAGTTGAGTGTATCGGTTTTCAGTGCACTGTGCTTCGTTTCCTACCAGGGGCAACAAGGTGTAATTAGTCATGTAGGGAGCTTGCCAGAATTTTTAAGAAAGAAAGTTTCATCATGAGGGGTCAAGTAGGGAAAATCTTGTAAACATGATATCTCAAGAAAGAAAACTTGTGCAGACCTCGTATTTGGTATGTGGGTGTGCCTTATTAAGGACAAGAAGGCTATTGTTTTTGGTGGATGGTTAATGTCATTTGGGGGTCAAGAGGGGTAAAATAATGAACAACGTGTAAACAATATTCATCATGAGAAACTTGCACATATATCATATTTGGTAAGTGGGTGTACGTTATGCATGAAGTACAAAAATTGTGGTGAAGGTCAAAGGTTATTTGAGGTCAGCAGGGGTCAATGAGTGCAAAACCTTGTAAAGGCATCTTAAGAACCGAAGCTTGTACATTGCCCATTTTTAGTATCGAGGTGCCTTCTTGATTACAAATAGCCTTTTGTTTTGGAGGTCAAAGGTCATTTGATGGTCAATAGGGGTCAAATCGTGAAAATATTTTAATACAACATCTCAGGAGGGGAAACTTGCACATATTATCTAAGTGGGTGTACCTTAATGAGTTCAGATAGCCTATTGCTTTTGATGGAGGTCGAAGGTCTTCAAGGTCAACATGGCCAGTAGAGGCAACCCTGTAAGTGTAGGCTAGCCTAATATCACAAGAAGGGAAGCATGAACAGATTTATATTACAGGTATGTAGTGAAGCTCTTGGATATATCTCTGTGATGTGACGTTGTGCATGTTCAGATTGACTACCCACAGTATTACAGTCACCAACTTAGGTCAGCAGATGTCATTGCACATCTCAAGTGATTGTATGATACATTATTGTAATGTTACAATAACCAAGCATGTTACACTTACTTGCCTTTTTCAATATGTCAGATTCATGAAAAATCCTCTGTATGAATTATTTATTGAAACAACCACAATGCATTTGTTCGTTCCTAGTTTTTCTATTTTGCACCAGATGCATTTGAAGTCACTAGGTATTAAATAATTTCTTTAAGATAAGTATCCCTCTCCATCTGTAGACCTCTCCCTAGACCCCTTCCCAGCCTGGACTCCAATTCATGCCATGTCCCAATATCAAAATACCATTGCATGCATGCATGCAGTATATGCTTCAGTTGCTTTTTGTTTTTAATGAAATCATAACCGTGATTGTATGTTTGTGTATGCATGGTTGTATGTGTGTGTGCAGGGAAGCTGTAATTACAGATTATTTTTTTTTTAGATGGCGCTAATAGGTTTTCGTAATAACCTACCTCAAGCGACAGTATAACAGTTGGCAAGCACTCATTTTTAGATGATCTAATGTTTACGTGGTTTCAGTTTGAGTTCATTGAACTTTGATACTACAAATTCAAGTTCTTCAAGATGAGGTAGGCTAGGTGTTGACTGACAGGGTCTTACATTTCGACCAGTCTGCTGACCAGCTTTTAGTTGGGCCTGCAAAAATATCAAGGTTGTTCATTTCCGCATGAGTCAACAAACCACACATATGAAATTAATCAAAGTCAAGTTGTTGAGAGACTGTGCATGTTTACAAAGTTTCAACAGTTTGAACTTGCTGGTCGCCAATGCCCTTAAGAAAAAAAGTTCTTTGTTCATCAGCATACAGACCTGCCAACCTGTCTCACGTACCCTTTTCATTTTTCAGTGTCAAAAAATCGGGAGGTGAGTTAAAAAAAAAAAAGGGAGATTAGTTTTTTTTTTTGACAGAAACAATGCCGTGGAGAGAATCATCACCTACATTCAAAGCGCAAGATGCCCTTGTGGGCCTATTTCAACGTACATTGCAGCTAAATTAGTAGGCCTACTATTACTTATCTGCCGTATGACAGTTGAAAATTTTGTAAACATCTGAATGATTTTCAATGAACTAGCCTATACGTTTATTTATGGCCAATCATAGCTACTCCAATAAGCTTGTGCTGACTGTTTTGGCTATTTTTAGAAATGTCGCAAATGGACTTAAAAAATCGGGAGATTTTAATGTGAAGTCGGAAGGGCAGGAGATGTGGACAAAACCCTGGAGTCCCCGGTTAAACCGGGAGAATTGACAGGTCTGCAACGTACCACATACGATATCATCGGTCTCAGTTATTTTCGGGACTTCCATTCTTGTGTTAACAAGGTTTTCATACTTTGACTGTAATCTCAAATGACCACTGACACATCCAGAAACAATTGCTTTATACTCAATACCATGTACTTGTACGTATATGATGCGTCATTGAAGTTGGAGATTCATGCTTTAATTGTATACACTATGTATGTTTGTCGGGTTGACCCTTATAACCAAACATATTAGAACAATGACAAACTATAAATCAGCAGGCTATCATACTTATGAAGGGTAGTCAGCTTTAAATTTTATTTTGACATCTGTCATGCAAAGATTTTCCCCAAACCTTTCCAAGTCATTCTTTTTGACAAATTAATAATTTGCACACGTGTACAAAAAAATTGTTATCACAAGTAAAAATTTGTAACGAAAAATTGATAATTTGCTGTGCATATTAAAAAGAATTAAACACAATGCATAGACTAACAATACAGAAAACACATAGCACAACATCACAAATAACAAGAATCACTAGAAAGCAAATACACTCTCCCCTCAAAAAAAATAAATAAATAATAAATAAATAAAAAGCGCCTTCAAGTTAGGGCAAATTGTCAATAGCAGCTCTGTAATCAAAAATCAAAAGTAATGCCGTGACCAGGATTCGAACCTGGGTTATTGCGGCCACAACGCAATGTCCTGACCTCTAGACGATCACGGCAAGCCACTGAGGCCCATGTTATTTGAGGGAGCGTAATAATATATAAACCTTGATCACAATATTGTGTAAGACATTTAGGCAAGATCATTGGCCAAAGTAGTCTGGATATTAATATTTTCAATCTTTAAGCGTTTTACGTAGTTTCATGATGATACGTTCCCCTTTTCTTGTTCCACAATAAATAAAAAAAAACTACTAATGAACCACCTTCAAAAGTGTATGAATTACCACAGAGCATGATAATTAATATTACATAGTCGTAGGTGTCAAAGAGCTTGAGTGAAATAAATAAAAAAAAAACCTTGGGAAAAGTGCATATAAGAGATAATGCAATAATCAAAGACTAAATAATAAAATCGAGATTTTTATTCCACTGAAGATTCCAATTTCTCCGATTGGTCATGGTCAATATATTTATATTAGTCCAAACGTTTGAATTATATAGTTATATCTGGATATGATACACTCTGTGTAATGTACAGCCGGGGTTTTTCTACTACAGCGCAGGCGCGACTAACAGCAATGATTTATGGGTGGCGGTTAGGTGACCATTCTAGCACAAATATGGCTAGAGCAGCCGATTCGTCTATTGTGTTCTTCAGCAGAAAAATTCACTCATGTGAAAACCCCGTCCGATGCCTCGTGTTTCTGTGTGGTTTTACAAAGTATTCCCCATAGAAATTATGACTGATGCTGTTGCAAAGCTGATGAAATTTTGTAGTCTTTATCACCATCTTTGTAAACTAAACAATCGTCCGGTAATGACTGTAGTCCGCAGGGCCTTCTAAAACTCTTGGATCATCAGCGAAACAGTCTTGACGAAAATCAAACTTTTTTCCAGCAAGTTATCCATGAAGAAAAAAATTCTTCAGTAAGAAATGGTACAATGTGAGGAAAAGAAACACTGTTTGCTGGATGCGTTCAGAAAAGTGCACTTCGTTCAGAATCTGAAGTAATTCCAAATTAGCTTTAGCCTTATTGCTCTAGCAAATTTGTTGATCAAAAAGCTATTTAGAAATTTTCTGTGGCTAAAAACTGGCCACCTCGTAATTCAATTCTGAATTTGGCGTGCCCATATCCCACACTCGCGTGATCAGCCCTCTTCAGGCTAGGCCAGAATTAAACTTCTAACAGAAAATAAGCCTTTCAGTCCAAGAAAATATAAAACTGGTCACTTTGAAAACCATGGAAACGATCATAGCAATCCAGACAGAAAGTGCGGAAACACAACAGGGGGAGATTCAAGAAGTGGTGAAAACCGTGGAAGTCGAACATCAAGAAAGCATTGAAACAGATCAAGCGGCGGAAAACCCTGAGACCATCCAAACAGATCAAGTTCTGCAAGTCGAAGTAATACAGCCGCCAGTTCCCGCGCCTCATCATGTTGTTGTGAGTGAAGGAGAACTGGTGGAAAATGTCAAGTTAGAAGGGCAACAGGGAGCGGACCAGTCGAGCATCGATATCAATCCAGGTATTGGACTACTTCTAGGTCTAGAAAAATCAGACACCCATGAAGCACAAACTGGCGGAGAATCTGAAAATGCAACTGCAGAAAACCCTACACCTGATGAAAAACCACAAGTTCAAGAGGCCCCCTCAAAACGTGGCAGAGTCGGTAAACGTGTGCAGGCCAAGCGTCGATCGAGATCCTTACCCGGCGAAGAATCGTCAGGAGACACGCCAAAGAAGCAAAAGATCTATGCACAACGCTTTAGAGACGAATGGCTATTGGATCCAAAATTCTCAGATTGGTTAAGTAAAGTACCAGGCAATACCCAAAGGGCTAAATGCACTAAATGTCAATGTTTAATTCAAGCAAAGAAGTCGAGTCTTGAATCGCATGTTCAGTCTGAGAAACACAAGGGTATCAATGATGATGATTTATTTGATGGGTCAGATGGGGAACCTGAAACAATCGTCATACAGGCAGATACTCTCGTATCCACAGAAACAGAGCAAGCAGCAGCAATCGCAGAAGCAGAAAACATTCGAGCAACAGTAGTAACTGAGACTCGCCAGAGTGATGCACTTTCTAATGCAGAAGAGGATTTATCTTCCATGTCCAAAACAAAGTTATCCTACATCGAAAAGCGCCGTATGATGAGACAAGAATTGGAAAAACAAACGCAAAGGGCAGAGATGAAAATCTCTGCATGGACTGCAGAAAACCACATTCCGTTTCGTGCACTGGAATCTCTGACTGCTGTTTTAGCTGACAGTTTCTCTGATTCTAGAATTGCAAGGAAATTAAAGATGAAGCGTACAAAAGCTGCATGTGTGGTGTACAATGTCATTGGAAAAGACTTTATTGAGAGTGTGGAAAGGAGCTTGCAACAGGTAACAGAACTGGGTAAGACAAGATACTCACTTATCATCAATGAGATTGCAATACCAACTTCTGAATCAGAGACCCAAATGGCTATTGTTGTTAAGTATTTTGATGGTTCAACTCTTTGCACCCGGTTGTTAGGTCTGATATCAGTGGCAGAGCAAACAGCTGACATCCTGTTCGAAGAAATATCAAAGTGCGTTGCCTCCAAAGGCTTAAGCATCACCGAATGCATTGGATGGACAGTGCTCAGTGCAGATCCTTGTGATCTTCTCCATGGACAGATCAACAGCTTAAGAACTAGACTAATGGAAGTGAATCCGACTATTGTCGCTTTTCGGTGCACTTGTCACAATGCTGCCCTTGTTGCCTCTCATGCTTGTGAAGTTTTGCCTAGTGGTTGTGAGAAGCTGGTCCATGACATCTACAATTACTTTTCACGGCAGAACAAGCGTACAAGTCAGTTTGGAGACTTTCAGGAGTTCACTGAAACCCAACCTCACCGTCTTCTGAAACCATTTCAGACACAGTGGCTGAGCATTTTGCAGTGTGTTTCTAGTATTGTCGACAGATGGGTAGCACTTTTAGCCTTCATGCAAGATCAGCTGACCGTTGGTAAAAACCAAAGGGCGAAAGAGATTGTCGATGCTATGAGCAACCCTTACAACAAGTTGTTCTTTGAGTTTCTTACTTTTGTCCTTCCTAAGATTGCAGCTCTTAGCCTTACCTCACAAGGTACATCACCAACAATTGACAGGGTCCATGAACAAATTGCATTACCGTACAAAGATCTTTTGGCCTTGTATATGCAACCAGCTTATATCAAACAAAATCCAGTTTCTCACTTGAACCCAACAAATGAATTTCACATGCAACCTCTGGAGAACACCTACCTGGGTACTACAGTCATGAGAGGCCTTGGTACCTTGTCAGAACCACCAGAGTCCAAGGGTCAATTTGTCGCTGTTTGTCGAAACTTCATGATGACAGCATGCCAACAGATCCAGCAAAGGTTTCCTCTAGATGACCCAATCCTTGTTGCTGCCAGCAAACTCAGTGTAGAGAGTGCCAAATGTGGGAAAGTGGTTTCCTTTGTCTCAGAAATCATGTGCCATTTCCCACAGATCTTGGAATTAACCAACGAGCAAGATGTTGACAACCAGTGGAGAAATTTGGTTTTTGATGACGACCTGAAAAGTGACATGGAATTTGATGACTTCTGGGGCAAAGTAATGAACAACCCCAAGTATGCCTCCTTGTGGTTCTGCATCAAAGCTGTCATGATGTTGCCGATCCCAAACAGTGATTCGGACCGCCTCTTTTCTCAGATTGACAAGGCACGCACTGCGGAGAAGAATCGCATCAGCTTGGATTCCATCTTGAAAGTCATCTCAGCCCAAGAAAGTATTCTGTCCAATGGTGGGGCAGAGACTTTTGAACCCACTGATGGTATGTATGCAAGATTCCGTGAGGACATCTACAAGTAGATTGATCAGCCAGAGTTTTGTTTTATGACAGCGTCGGAGTCTTCTGTAGTGTCAAAGCTTTCAATTTTAACTCTTCAGTTGAAAGTGGTTTCCTTTCTCATACTGTATGCTGCTCTGCACATCATGAATTTGCCTTGCTTTGCTTGTATATGCATAGTTGCAGTTACATATCAAACTCAAATATTAACATCTGAGGGTCAGAACTGTCACATTTTCGAAAATGGACTCCGAAACTTCATCCTGTGCAACTATGAGAAGAGTGGAAACGATTGATATCGTTTGCATAAACAGTGCATATATACAGTCGAGTGTTGTACAATTTTCACACACCTGTGTTTGAACTGTTTTCTCATTTTGTACTTTCTCCATTAGTAATGACAAAGTAGCTACCCCTCATTATAAGCATGGTCGACACTGGCTGGAATATTTGTAATTAATTCATCTCTTGGTAGTTTTCTATTCAAGTCAAGGGACGCAAGCTACAGTGTTTCAGACTTCCAGTCATTTTCAGTGTTTGGATGAACAAATTACTTCTTTAATGAAGGATAACTCATATTGCAGTATACTTACAGGTACACTACATCAATACTACGCTATGCCTACAGGTAACTCTACATCAATTAAGTGTCAATATTTTCTGTACTTTTCCTTCTGAAGTGAAGTACAATACATCACAATCTGTAAAATTGTCACCCCTCATGGCATGTTGTGTACTAAAACTTGGTCCAAATTTTATCAGATGTTATTTACATAATTTTGAAACTATAGCAATAAAAGCAAATTTGTTGATAATTCTATTCAATATTTGGTTGTAGAGCTGAAGTTCCCTTCTGGCTGCTGCACCTCATCAGCCTGTTCATGTCACAGACTTAATTTCTTCCATTCCTTTATTCTCTCTTTTCCTATGTTTTTTATTGCTGTAAATACTTAATTACTGTATTTGTCATTCCATTTTACAATATTTTGACTCAGGCGGGGGGGGGGGGGGGTTAAGTAGTTGAAGTACAAGGACATTGATGTACATAGTGTAAATTATATGTACAGGAACTGCTGTTGTACTCTGTCGTGAGGAAGAAGAGGAAAAGAAAATGGGGTCATCACAGTTTATTGAAGAATTCAACATTGAGGCCTGTAGTTGCTACAGTATACAGTGTGTTCCTGGCAAGAATCCAACTTAGAATTGATTGCTTATAATGTATCAGAGCATTTAAGTTTTACATGTATCTTTGCATGCTAGTGTTTTTTGTACGTATAAAGTAAAGTGTTTTCTTTTTTTGTAGCACAGCTGCTTAATGAAATGGCTGGCTAGAGTCTGCCACTGACACTGAGAGTGGAGGTGAAGTCATGCCCTGCATTGAAATGGTAGAGGTGATTTTCCTTGCATTCAGTAGTACCTCCTTGTGGGATGACCAAGGTTGCACACATCAGTATGTCATGATGGAATTATAAAAGTGATAATTAACATGATATGCGCAATGTGACTGTCCTGCCAAGCCAGGTAAAAGTCTTGTTGGGACTTGCTGTAGTGGATACTTCAAATGTATAGCAAGGGTTGTTTAGTTCATTAACCCAAAAATACCTATCACAGTAGTTGGTCTATTCCACCAGTTCATGACTTCATGTTCAGGAGGTTCCCTACTGTACACAGTATCAGGAATATTTCTTACAGATTCTGCTGTTTTGCTGTTGTTGCCTGATGATACAATTCCCTTTCTTATCAATGTTATCTGAACCTCAGATGAAAAGTGTCAATTTGAGATTGAAAAATAGTTCCACTTGAAGTAGACCAGTCAATGTGGTCGATGAGAAAAAATATTCTATGAAAGGAAGGGATAACACTGCAGAGAAAAACAGAAGACCCAAAGAGAAATATTTGATCCCATATGATGTTACTCATTGTATGTGGAACCAATTGGTATTACTGAATGATTCAGAGATGGATGTGGATTGATATATTTGATATTGCATGATACATTTCCTGTGACAGGTGAATGCTGTCAATAAAACCCCCTAACTGTACATTCATTTAATATACACTTGAAGAAAAATGATCAGCATTTATTTCCGACAGAAAGATACGCATGACAAACTTATCTCTTCGGGTTGGAGGACGTTTTTGGTTAGATAGAACACGTTGTGTCTCAACCACAAAGGTTCTATAGTTTTAGGGGTACCCAGCCAAACAATTTTTGTTTCTGGTGGTAAAATGCTCACAGATGCTGCCCAGCAACATACCTTGGTAAGATGTTGACAAGCTAGATGATGTTAATTGCCTTTAATCTTTGTAATGGCATTTTAATGATACAGTAATGGAGGTGTTCATACAGTGATTTACACATATTACTGTATCTACTATAATCCGTGCTTTAGGTTTTTTCGCCTCTGATGAATCAACTTGTTCTTGGAATGATTACACATTGTCCTGTATCTCCAAATCGAAAATAGTAGGGCGTGGCCATATTTACTTCTGCAGGATTTGGCCACAAGTTTGGGCTTTTCGTGAACCAATGTCTATTTTTTTTTTCCCTTTTTTTTTAAACCTTGTTGAAATTCATTTAGAATATTTTCAGTTGTATTAGCTTTACTTTTAGTATATAAACAATGGTGCACAGGAGGCAGTGTTATTCCAATTGTTAAGGTTTCTGTGCTTACTGTATATGGTGTATGTGAATGAAGGCATATGTTGAGCTTGTAAAAAGAGCCTGTGTTCTTAAAATCCTCTAATTTGCATGCATTTATAATACAGCTCTACTCGAAACACTTTACATTGACATTTTCCCTAATGAAAGAAGTCACAATAAATGCAGGTTGTAACAGACTTGCAAGAAAGTTTTCCCTGACTTGTTAACCACATTTTTACGAGAATAATTTTTTTTTGTGTGTGTTTTTAACAGAGAAAGCTAAGGCTGTCTAAGAAAATCATGTCCTCAGGCATCAAGCTTTATTCACAGCTACTGTACTTTAGCCTTTTGAAAACTTTTCCAGTAGTGACCCATGGTCTTATCCAACAGCATGAGACTTTAATCCCTTAGTACAGTGCCCTCAGAGAGATCTGCGTAATACGTCATAATTACCCCCATGTCATAAAAACTAGCAATGCATTTTTCAAATCAGCGGGTTGTAAGAATCAAACTTTTGAGAAAACTTAAAGCCTGTGTGACTGGCATTTAAACAAGCTGGCTTTATTAAAAAGTTGCAGAAGGAAACCCTGAATGAAAATCCTATCTTGAGATATGGCTTTTTTAAAGCTCAATGAAAATTCAGATATGATGACATCATGGAGTCTTGCACAGTGTCAGTAGAAAATCAGTTTTTCTATAATGAACACTTTTAAACTGGAGAGACAAAGAGAAGGGACTGGCTGGGGTCAACAGGTGTTAGACTACACAGTCATAATGCAAAAGAAGGCATAACAAAATGTGAATATGGAGTTATACAAACATGATGCTTTAATAACACTGCACTTTTGGAGAGGTCCTTCAAGAAAATTTCAGCACAAAATTTACAAATATTCATTTACTACGACAAGCATGGTAGGCTGTTAGACAATGACATGAGAATACATACCACAGAAGCAGAACTCATGAATGAAATGTGACTGACTTTTGACAAAACCACAAACCTAAATGTCACAATATTTCAAATTCCTACAAGAAACAGGATCAAGTAGAAGAAGCAGAAGCTATCTAAAAAAAAAAAAAAAAACAAATCAATGTCGATAGGAAAAAATCTTTTACTCTCAATCCTTTTGTCTTCTGAATTATTGGTTCTTTACGTTAGTGAATTAACAGTCTTTTGTTGAGAGGCACACTAAACAGCTGCTTTGTTTTCTGTTCAAGTGTTCAGTCCTTCATTTTCTGACACAAAATCTGGTTGTTTAATACTTTCTGGGAGAGAAGTGTTTTGATGACTTGTGGCAAGTTTAGTGATTTAGGACCAAAGTACGTGACGTTGCTGTGCCATCTTGCACTGATTCTTCCTATGCCACTTTCTGCTGCCTCAAAACATCCCTCCGCAAGATGAAAGAGGAGGAAAATGTGAAGCGGCAACATAAACCTTCATTTTAAGATCTGAGGAAACATGATCACTTAAACCAATTTGAAATGTGCAGGTTCCAAGTGTTTTTTATTTCACTAACCAAAAAGATGAACTAAAAAATATCAACAATAAAAGTAAATACATATATTAACAAATATTGCTCTTAAAATTCTTTCTGTTTAAAGTAATATCTTCTGTCTCCCCACAAATATGAAAGCTGATATATTTTTTTTCTTTAGCAAGTAGCTGAGAATAACATGAAAGCTGAAGAATGTTACATGGGAAGAAAGCATAGAAGGACACTTGCTTTTGGAAGCAATTTCTATAATGACAAAAAAGATGAGAAAATTACATAAATTCATGCTGTAGATAAAAATACTTAAAATTCAAGATGATCACTTGATTTATAAAATTTCTGTTATTATTCCTTACTTAAACAAGAAATTAAAAATGGTAGTGAAGTACAGATGTGATGAAATTGGACTCTTGCATGAATTTTGTGATGACAAAACTTTCCCTCATAAATCATGTAGCAACTTGTGATAGGTTCTTGAAAAGTCTATCACACTAGATAAAACACTTGAATGGGTTACCAAATGTGAGCAGCAGTTAGATGATATCATAAGCATGTATGGTCTGTCTCCCTCCCAACATCAATAACAGCAGAAAACGTCACAAAAATAGACATTTGCCGTGAATGTAAACTGCACTAGCTGGCCAATGAGACAGTTGCTCCAAACAAAAAATTTTGAGAATTTTTAAGAAGTTCACCAAAGAAAATGAACATCTACCAACATGTTGGAAATGTTCCTCACTTGACGTATCATCCTGAATTTGATGGAGGAGTTCATTGGTGAGATGCAGTATTATACTGGACACAATATCGTAGACACAAAATCAATCAAAGGTACATTTTTGAAACTCATCTCCATCAAGGAGCAAAGGCCACAGTAAAACTTTTAGAACTATGAAATGGAAGTACAATATAGCATCCCAAGAAAGACGAAGGTGAAGGCAAAGCATTACAGCTGCTAAGGATCAAGCAGAAACAGAGTAATTTCAACTTATACCCCAAGTAGAAGTGTCTGGTACTGGGTTGGCCAAATTGTCTAAAATGAGTAGATTGGACTAGATGTAGTGCATGGATAGATACAGTGATAATGTCTTTTATAAAGTACACATATATGCACATACCTTCCTCACTGTATGCCATCGCAAGAGGGGAGCTAAAAGATCCGTAACGAAATAAATCTCCTGCACATAGGCAATGAAGATAACACACCATTTGAGTAAACTGGATCAGATTTGAGTTAACAAGACTCTGATGGGCTTTGCAGTTCCTTGGGTGAAGATCATTTCAACTATCTGGAGCTTCAACAAAAGGTTTTGAAGATCCAAACATCATCACCATATGCATTTTCTTGTACTCTTCACAACAAGCCGGTGTTTGCAATTCAACTACTGTATCATTGTGCACTACAAACCACAATAAATTTGCAGCATCATCGGAAACAAACTATCCTCGTTTAAGATAGTTTGGCATGCATTCGTTCCACCACCAATGAATAATGACCAGTCCCTGATGACTTGAAAGTCAAATAGTAGTTAACATTACTACAGGTTTGACAACTTTACTTCGATTTACAGCAACATTTTCACAGTCTCTGTCAAGTGACCCAGATAATATATCCTGTAGTTCACCCCTGGTTTAACCTTGAAAGCAGACTATGCTTGTTAGCCATGAGAGGTCATTTAGAAATATGGTGATATTAGTACTAGTTCCCATGTGTAAAATCTCCTTTACTTCCATGCAGTTCAGAATTTGTGATAGCATTAAACTAATCAAGAACTCTGCAATATTCTTGAGAATGCTTCCTCATAATTCATTCATTCATACCTGAAGAATGAGCCCATGCGAGAATGTTATTGAAATGTGAAAAGGACAAGTACAAGAGATGTCTATTTCTTTGACACCACACTATAAGAGTGAGATGTCCTACTAATACTAATCTGAAAAACCCTCAACATTGTAACATGTAATCTGTAGGAAAACAATCACTTGGAAAGCGTTTTACTACCATAATGCTAATTTGACAAACATTTCACACTGTAAAGCAAAATATGAAGAAAAGCATGATTTCATAAAATGGTCCAATGGCTCATGTGGTACCAATAATCATGAAGAACTTGAAGGAACTACTACCATAGTAGGAATGTGACACAATTTCAACTTAATACCATACAATTTGTAGGACAAGAAGCATTTTGCATGATTTCATAAAAAGGCCCATATAGACCTTGGACCCAAAAATCCTGAAAACACCCTGGGTAATGCTGATTTGATGACCATTTCACATTGTAAAGCAAAAAATGGAGAATAGATACATTTTGCATGATTTGATAAAATGATTTATATGGCCCATACAAGACCAATAACCCTGAAAATCCTGAACCACTACCATAGAAGTAATGTGACACAATTTCAACTTAATACCATACAATCTGGAGGAAAAGAGGCATTTTGCATGATTTCATAAAATGGCCCAATTCGATCTTGGAGCCAATAATCTTGAACAGCCCAGGTTCCACTACCACAATGCTAATTTGACAAAGACTTCACAGTGTAAAGCAAAATATGCAGAAAAGCATGATTTCAAAACATGAAATGTCTCATATGGGACTAACAACCCAGGACAACAAAGAGCCTCTACCATAGTAGTAAAGTGACACAATTTCAACTGAATACCACACAATCTGAATACCACACAATCTAAGAGAAGAAGCACTTTGCATGATTTCATAAAAGGGCCCCTATGGGCCATTTGGACCTTGGACTCAAAGATCCTGAACACATAGGGTTCCACTACCACAACACTAATTTGACAAACGATTCATATTTTACAGCAAAATATGCAGAAGAAAAACATTTTGCATGATTTCATAAGATGGTCCATATGGCCCATATGGATTATGGGACCAATAATCCTGAACAATCTGAAGGAACCACTACCATAGTAGTAATGTGACACAGTTTCAACTTAATACCATATAATCTGTAGGAGAATAGGCATTTTGTATTATTTTATAAATGGTCCAAATGGCCCTCAAAATCAGTTAACACCACAAAGGCACCACTACCACAATGCATCCATGTACCAAGAATAACCTTTGTCCAAGCTTTATAACTTGAGATATCCTGTTAAAAAGGTTTGCAGAGTTTAACCGCAGTTTCCCCAGCTGACCTTTGACCTCCATCAAAAACAATAGGGCACAACTTCTCAATAGGTGGACCTACACCCCAAGTCTGACTTTCACTCGACTTTTCCCCTGTTGAGTTAGAGTGTACCCAAGCAAGTGTCACAGACACACATGTATACCAACCTGACAGCATAGGTTCCTTTGCTGATGCAAGGAACCAAAAAATCATATGCTTGTATTAATCATAATTCACAACTTGTAGGTGAGAGAAAGTACATCTGACACTGACAAATGGTTCTTCTAGCTTGCTTTTTGGCTTACCTTGAAATGAAGTTTGTTTAGAACAGAGCACCTCATAACTAGTCTATCTGGCACTTCGGTTCAGTATATTTTGCATATGGTAACAATGTCACCCGAAAGGAGTCTTTCCTCACAGTTAAACAAATGGATAAATACAAACTTGATGTATTCTGAAGAACACACTTATTATGATTGATGATTGTAACACATTTCATTTTGCAGAACTACCTGACTTTTCAATGATTTTCAAGGACCTGATCTGAAAGTTCTATGATCTTTACACAAAGAGGCAAAATCTCACTTAATACTCTCCATGATGCACAAAAATCACCAAGTGCATGTAATGCACTTGCCAAAAGGCAAAAGTGTTACATTTTATGCAGTATAGGATATGTGTTTCTGGAAAATTCCTGACTTTAACAGGATGTTTTGAAAAATTTAATTGAAAATTTTCCCTGATTTCCCACTTCTGAAATAAAGCGCTTTCATTTTCCTGGATACTAGGAGCTGTACCACTCTTGAAACAATCTGCGACTCAAAATGTGTGCTTGCAATATGAAAAAGGGCACAAGGAAAAGGAATCCTCCCATGCTCTCAGAGAAACGATTTAGGCTGTTTGGAAATTAGCTTTGACAGATTATGTAAAACAGTTGAACCAATCATGTGATGCAAGTACTGGAAAGCAACAGAGTTTCGACGATTGAATAAAGTGCCCCTGGGTCAGAGGGAACTCAGATATAAGTAGTCACCATATTAGCATCCTGTTGAATGTAATTCCTCAACTTGATCTAAGTCTGGTATTCAACAGTGTTGTGTTGACCAACACCGTGGTCTGCATCAACACCCGGTGCCGGTGTCTGACTCAAATTTCCGATGTTGGTGCTGGAGTTGAGAGCTGCTGGTGTCAGTGTTAGTGGCAGATTTGCTGATGTCGGACACAACAACGGTATTCAACCATCTCAAGCATCAAAAAAAAAATTACTGATAAAATCATAGGGTTATTGAAAAAAGTATTGTTCGACAAAAAGTCACAATTTGAAAAAGTTTGGCACAAAATGGCATTCGAAGGGGAAATAAAAGAAGATGTACAAGTGTTACTAGCTATAAACAAAATACCAATAGCCAGTAAATTCTACCAAACACATTGAAATAAAAGAAACTGTCAAACCAAACAAAACTGTAGGAAAACAACTACATAATAATATCAATTACAACTCTGTTCAAAAAAAAGTCCTGGAAGTAATGAAGACAAACTTGTTTAATTGTTTATTCTTAGTAAATTCTTTGAAATAGTAAATGATTATAATGGAACACACAGCTCAGTGTAGGGAACAGATTCTGCAGCTGTGTCACATTTGTGCAGTACTTTCATTACAGCCTCTTACAAAAATGACTGGCTTTTAGTTATAAAACTTACAGATAACACCAAGGATTTTCCGATTGCATGGTTTTGAGTTTACACTCTTATACAGACTCTTGAACAACAATCACTACAAAATATAAAACAATACAAATTGATATCAAAATCTGGATTGCCAAAACCGATTAAAGTGTTTCACCTAAACTTCATTGCAATTTGAAGTAATGCTAGGGCCATGTGAAGTCTAAAATGTCAGTGAGCAAGTGTTGGAGTATTATGAGGGGGTATGGCGGATGACGGAAGAAAAGGCATCGGCATCTTGTTCCGATTACATCATGAATTCCTTGCTCAACAGTGCCTTTGACATAATGAAGTCACAAAAACTTATCTTCCACATAATCAGTTTTAACACACAACAGAGTTGTATTCATGTCTGAGGCTGAGACCAGCCTTGAACAGAGGCTTGTAACACTATATCTGTGGAGGCCTCAAAGATTTGAGGCCGCTCGAGAAGTTGAGGCTGAAGCGGTCCATGCCTGCAAGCCTGCTTGGCAAATGAATTAGATGAGCTGGCTAGAAGTTCTTTGCTCATGCAACCTTAATGCCACTTAGTGCAAATTTACTTTTCTGGCATGAAAATCTTTTGCAACTGTTTTGGGGTTAGGATAGGAACATCTTTGGCAATCATTATATGAGCTACGCACCTAATGATCAGCCAGTCATAACACAAAGATCAAGATACACTATGTAACCTGGTTCATTTTTTCTAAATATTTGTACAATGATGCCTTTGTCTCTAATTCAAGGTCTGTTCATTAATACAAAACATGGAAGGAAAAAAAAAATCTTAATCAAAATATATTTAACTACAAAAAGTACAAAAACTTCAAGGCATTTTAAGTATCAAGGTGTGTCAATGATAAATGCCATCATTTTACCAAAACATTCAATAAATAATCTTTTACTGTGAATTCCTTTTTTTTTCATATTTCTATGAGGAATTTTAATCAGAGGAATGATAGATATAAACCTCACTTCTTCTATGAGATAACTTCAACAACTTTTTTACTAAACATGTAGAAGAATAAAAACATATGTGAATATAAAAGTAGACAAAGGATTATTTTATAAAAAGATACTTTATACTTCATACGGAACTATTCTAGGAAGATAAATGCCAACCAATTGTTATTGAAAAGAAGAAGGAACATTTTCTTTGTTACACTCATGGCTTAACAGCCTCTAGGGAATATTATTACAATACTGCAAATAGAGTCGCCAAAATGCTTGCGGGGCAAGAGTGTAATATGTTGATTCTAAAAAACAATTTACCTGTTTAGATGCAACATGCAGTTTACTGCTTCACATTATGCACTAACCATGTATGTTAAGTATAAGAAAAGGCACTTTGAAAATGAAACTTCATGAAACACCTTGTGTGTATTGATGACTCAACAAAGTTGCATTAAGATTGTTAATGCAAGTGGGTGTGATACACTAAGCATGGAATCTGATACTTAGAAGCAACATAGAAAGTGAATTCATCGTTGAACAAAAGCATGGGTGGAAGCTGCATTTTTCAAAAGTAAGACTTCATGTGACCTATTCTGAGACAATTCTTCCATCCACTTGCATCAATTCTTTCACAACTTCCATTTGGAAAACAGAAATAAAGAACTAATAAAACAATACAAGCATTGCCTGATGACTGCTTTCTCAGTCATATTCTAGATAGAGAATTAATCTTGTTATGCTGTTTAAGAGAATGAATCTTCACCAAAATCCAGGTCACCTTTCTTTGGTTTTTCATCTGTGCCAATCAGCTTTTGTGATGCGCAATGGGCTTCATGAATGAGTATAAATTTCTTCTTTCCGACTTCTTTCTTGTATTGCAAGCTTTACATTATAGCACACGTTTCTTGATTGCTCGCAGTTGCTAGGTAGTCACTACCATCACGTCGTCGGTAGGAACTCAACGCTCATAAACGGCGAGCTCTTATCGGAATAGGAATGACGAATGATGTCGACAGCCTCGTCGTGAGTTACGTTGCGCAGGGACCTCCCATCAATTCCCACCAAGGTGTACGACACCTGATTAAAGAAAAAGAAGGCACATTTTATGAACAACTGGAAACTGATCAGTGATCCAAAATTTGAGAAATATGATCAATATCATACGCAATGAAAAATACAAAAAAAAGAAATCATCAACAGTTGAATGAAACTGCGTATCAAATAAAGAACAACAGTGTACAAAACTATCTACCTTTACTGCTTAAATAATTCACAAAGCAAGAAAATGCCCACTACTTTAGGGTGCTAGTATTTTATCAGTACTTGCACAATCCACAGTGTTAATGTACTGTTTTAATGAACATTGAATATACGGTGAAATGCAGGTTTACATATAGTTAATAGACATGTTAAATATACGGTTATAACGTACGTTGAAACAAAATGGGAGAATGTTGCATTGTTTTCATTCAAAGTTGCATGTATTATAACTACTCCTTCTAGGTGATTGAAGTAGAAAAGTGCTTTGTTCTGTTATGCATCCAAATTTTAACACAGTAATTGGCACAAGAGAGGAAATATCTCTTTCAGCGTTGATCCAATCAAACACTTCCAAACGATTTAGCCTACTTTCCTGAAGTTTTAGCTAAATGGCAAAGAATGAGCAAGTTTGAAGAACAAAAGTGAATAGAAAGAATGATAGGTCTCTGTCCATATCACACAGACAGCAAAAAAGAAGTCCTTATATATGTTAATACAGGTAATGCCCCTTTAAAAAAAAAACATCAACAAAGACCAATTTGCCAGCAGAGATAGCAGGTTTTTGTTTTTTGGGTATCTTTTGGCTCTTCATACATTGTGCAGCAGTCTGAATTTTGGAAAGAGAACTTACGATGAAGTGACTACGGGCCACCTATCATCAATGAAAGAGATAACAGTGATTTCGGGAGACTTTGAAGTGGGGATAGTTTGTACTTGAACAAGTCCATACTTTGAGCAGTGGCTATTTAAAACAAAATGACAAATAACCAGTCTGACTGACATTCGACGATCCTCTCCATTAAACTGGTGTGAGTTACAAACAATCAACGTTTCCGTTTTGCACCATAGTGATCCCTTTTTTTTTTTTACTTCTTTCTGGCACATGTCTATGTCCGAATAAATTCGATGGAATATGACAGTACATTCCTCTGTTTGATATTTACACAAACAGAATTGGAAATTTGAAAGAAATTAGACAAGGTCATGACATACCGGGCATGCTGTTAGTGCAGACTTACTATTTCGGTTACTTTCTTTTACTTTATGCTTGAAATTTCGAAACTTTCGCCTAAAATTCATATCGTGGCACAAATGAAAAATCCTAATTGTTTTTGAAATGCGCAACATTGCTTACAATAACAAATTATGAAAACAACATCACAGCCAAAACTTAGTCTAGATTTTGGGGGTTTGTCTTTTGTTCTCTGTTTGGACAACTGAAACATACTTTGGAAACCAAAAGTTGTTCCATATGAGGTTTCCTTGGGTGGTCCTGAGGAAAACGTAAAATTTTTGTGAAAACTCAGGCCTGGACAGGGTGCTTACTTGCAAAGTACCATCTGCAGCAGCTGCTCCCCCTGGTAGTATCTGGTCTATCTTTACACTCGGTTGATGCTTACAATCAGATCCTCCTGAAACGCTGAGACCTGCACAAAATAAAGAAAACTTGTTTCAATCCCTCGCCCTTTGGTCCGATACTCAAAAATTTACATCGACTTTCAGAATATGCTGAAAATGTTCAAGGGTTTTGAAGAGATCAGATGGAGTTATGCTTAAGCAGTTAAAGGGGTGATGACTTCCTGTTGGCACTGTTAGTGATGACTAGCTAACCTAACTTCCAACTTTTACTACATTTTTATTTAAAAAAATTACATTGTGATGAGTCAAAAAGACAGATGAAACAACACAGGGAGTAAGTGGTTGGCAAACAATTGAAAGATTGCTCTTCATTTCAACTGAATCATGATTTAAGGCTTTCAGGTTGGGTACTATGCCCAAATCAGCAACGTTAGTCATATTTTAGACAAAGAACGATCTGGTACTCACCCAGAGAAGGATTACTTTTCCTAAGTTGTACTCTAAATGAGTCAGTTGGTGGGGGGCTAGAGGGCCAAGGTACGTCCAACTCTAATGAGCCTTCCATCCTGGCTTCATGGCCAATTTCACGTAAAGGGGAGGGTTCGTAGTCATTGTCGAGGTCAGGGTTCCGTATCTGAATGTTCGGGCGCTTGATGTCATTATTAAAGCTGTTTTTCCTGACAAAAGAACATAAAATAACCCAAATTTGCAAGCAATGAAACAAAAGGTGACAAAATTCAAACAAACCATCTTACAAACCAACCTCCATTTTTTTTCTTTTATGATAAACGTAGCGCATCATGACGAGGCATATCATCCAGAGAAAGAAACTCTTATCACCAGTGAGTTGTAAACAATAATACAATCCGCCTTCCATTATCACCATTAGCCTGCGTCATGAAAGGATTATGAATCCATCACAGTCTCACACTTTAAACGTCTTGACATTTTGTTTTCTTTCTTTATCTATCTTTGCAATCTTATGTTAAAGGTTGTGTGACATCTAGCTTCATCCAGAAGTTGCAAAGTGAAACTCTGAGTGAAAATCCGTTAGAACTTTGTTAATATCTGTAACTGTTTTTGAGATATCACTTTTCAAAATTTGATAAAAGTGCAAAACAGATGACGGGGATTATTGCACAGTGTCAGTATTTCTTTTGTTAAGCCTGGAGAAATATTGCCTCTTAATCAGTTACTGAGTTTCACACTGATATTTTTGAAGAAAATACAAGGTTCCTAAATAAAGTCTCCCTGGTATATAAAATTCTCAAATGTTCTTGAAACAAAGGTTTAGTGAACAAAGAATTTACGTAAGACGTGTCGTTAGAGTCCACCTCTTGATGTCATAAATTTGCATACTCAGCCAATGTTTATTCATGATGCAGGTGTAACACAGGAATGTGCCTGTAAAATTGTCAATATTTGATGGATTTTGATGAAACTTGTGGCTATTTTCAACCTTTTTTTTTTTTAATTATCAATACACCCGATGCTCCAAAATGTCATTTTCATGTCACACAAATTTTAAAGGAACCACACTGCAGTCTACCCATACATCCTGTACATTATTCAACCAAGGAGGTTCTATAACCAACAACATCTACTCGCTCTACAACAAGAACTCAGGACTTGCAAGGAGCCTGAAATAAAGTCTCACTGCATTGCTAGCTTGGTCCAGTCAAGACTAACTCTGCATGTCACAAATTATTGTGACAAGCTCAACAAATGTAGATAATTTTCAGCAGACCAATTTTAATTACAACACTTTTTGGCTAGAGGAAAAAAACATAATCATCATAGCAAACATCATTTTCTTCTCACCAAAAAAGTTGTGATGGTTTTTACCCTTCACAGAAGTATGTAAGCTCCCAGAACTTTGAGAAAAATGGCCCAGACAAACAAATACTCTGGTTGTCAGCTACAGTGACATTTTCTCCAAATGTGTTACGTACTAAAGTAACTTGCCCAAAGCAAAGGGGAACTGCAGTAGTGATTATGTACTGAAAAGGTCACAAACCTATTTTCCAAAGCACTGGTGAGTTCTCAAAAAGAACTCTTACACCATGATTCACAATCTCATGTAAACATTTCACTGGAGTAATTCTTCAATCAGATTTCATGTGACATTTTCTAACTTGAAACATTCTATCTGAGCCACAAGACCTCTTGAAACATCACGAGTACCTCATGTCAAGGCGCAAAAATCATTTAACAAAAAAAAAAAGAAAGAATGAATGAATGAAAAATTTAATGTTGGAGTAAATAGTAAGGTAGTTTGACTCACAATATGCCTCTCTTTGGAGACGTCACTGAACTTCTCTCTGACTCTCCGCTGGTTATGGACAGTTTGTCAAATTCTGAGATGGATGCATAGGGAGCTTCCACAATCAGACGGTTTGAATTTCCTGCCCTCCTCGTCTTGTCCACCTTGGCATAGAGGGCCTCCCTTGGATCATCGTCCTGAGGGTTGACAGGGTGACCGATGCCATTACTGGAGGTGAAATCCTCTGGTGGTGGTGGAAAATGTGGCTCGTTGGCACAAAATGCTGGAGGGGGAGGAGGCGGTGACTGAGGGGGTGGTGGAGGAGGCACAGACGGTCGCTGTGATTGGGACGACATCTGTGGTGAACTGCGCTGGTTTGCTTGATTCCTGGTTTCTCCTCTGAATCCGTACGAGCCCATTTTCATCCCGGCTGAACTGCTATCTGAATCCTCTGATATTTCGTCCCCTGGAGGGTAATTGGAATGAGAACCGAAAGTCTGTAACGAATTCCCTTGTCTCAGAGGGTTGGAATTGAACCCTCCCCTGAAGTCTCCTTCTCCCATAGCCACAGCACGAGGAGTGTTCCTGTCGGCTAATGAATTTGAATTAAAGTCTCTTGGGGTATCTCCCGAACCAACTGCTGAATTTAAACTGGCAAGGACTGTCGCTTCTGACACACCGAAGGTGAAATTTTGTTGCTCTGCTTTACCCAAGGGAGAGACTTCGGGGCTCGAGGCATCAGCGAAGGAATCCTGTCTGGGGATTATCTCCGGATTGGAAGAGATCATGACTTTCTTTCCTCTCAGTCTAGCGAGATTGCTCTCCTCATTGGTCTGAATGTTAACGTACTCCGACGGACCCACCGGTATGGGCTCGGGGGCCACGAGGGGTGTGGAGATAGTTGGCACGTGACTGTACAGGGTGGTCGGAGGGCCGCTGTACCCTTCTGCTGATTGCGTTTTATGCAACGGTGGATGGTTCTGAGGCACACTTGAATCTGGAAATCAAAGATGATGAGACTTAAATGAGAAGCATGTCACAAAGGAGAATGTAAACGTGAAAATGGGAACATCTCACTAAAGTTGCAGTAACAAACAGTGGAAAAAAAAAACATTGACCACAAAGTTAGAGAACACATCATGAGGTTATACCTGGTAATGTACATTGCTACCTATTGCTCCTGAGGATGTATTAATGCAGGGTTATAAAGCTTACTACCTCAACTTGTCCCTTTATATCAGAAAGATCAAGCACTATGTGTAATGAGCAAAGTTGTTATGAAGAAACTGTCCAGCCCTGGACATTCCTGATTTCAAGCACCCCCCTCACAACAAAAAGCCATGTTCACCATTGTAACACCTTATGAGTCTAGTGTAGACGAAGTAATTTCAAGCCCTCCTCACAGTTTTGCATCCAGCAGTATTGGCCACCAAGTTACCCTAAATATTGAGAAGCATGCCTCTTTCAAAACTTGTGTTGAGCTTTGCCCTTGTGATGACTACATTTCTCTGTCTGAGATTTGTCCATATATGCTACCTGACTGGAGTGAAAGCCATGGCAAGGGAACCAGTGATGATTAAATCCCCTTGAGTCTCCTCTCAGAGGTCACAAATCTGGATTTTTTTTAATAATTCTCTCTGGCTGCAGACCAGCTGTATGTGGGTACACACTTACATTCCTTTTCCTGTTTTCTGACTTGCTTCATGGCCTCTAGCTCCTTCTTAGAGACGAGTGCATCGAACCTTCCGATATCCTTAGGTGATATGAAACCTCTGCAAAGGAGCAACAGAAAAACAGGAAAAAGTATGGATTACATATTAAGTTGTGATCTAACTTGAAGAGATAGCATGACCAATGTCAATCAAGTTAAACTTACAGCATTAACTGGGTGGTAAGAATATTTGGATAACAGTTTGATGTGTATATTATTTCAATCGATTTCAGGCATTTCTACTTGGGACAAAGACACAAAAATATTTGCATGAGGTACACAAAGCCCTGCCAGGCTTTTCTTAAGTTTCTTCTCCTACACTGATAAAACTCTAGTGAATTTTACAATTGCTTTGTTTTCATTTTGATGAATTAGATGATCACCTGACATCTCGAAGCAAAAGAACTTTCTCAGGTTGGTCCAAGATTGCGAGGAGTGGCACAACCAGAGCATCTACGTTTCCTTCTTCCTCATACTGAAAAATTTGGGAGAAACAAATTGAAGACAGAAACATGATAGTTCTGCAAAATGCGAAATTGAAAGAGGTCTACATGTAAATAAGAACATGTTTTGCACAGTTAAAATATTAAAACTGCTGCTTTATGCAAAGTTCACTCTCTATAAGTTGATAAACCAGTCTTTTAACACACCACAAAATGTTAGCATCAACAGGTCAAGACAGGTAATTACAAACAGCACAGTTTTTTCACACTCATAAAAATCGTGTGTTCATCAAACAAAATGCTTCCTCACCCTTCTGACATGTCGCAGAACAGCCTTGCTTTCGTCGGGATTCAACACTTTCTTTGCAGATTCTTCTAAAAGTGCAAGGTGGGGAGGTGGTGTTGTACTCGCCAACATCACCTGTGTCCCTGCTCCCTGAACGAAAAGTCCACGCTGCTTTCCGATGCTACCATATGGCACTAAGAAGGAAACAAAATTACCAAACAAGGGTATAAACATTTTTTATTCTTGAATAATCAACTTCATATTTATCTTATAAGTACCGGTAAGATATTACAATAACGATATTGCTACATATATAACTGAGATGCTCTTTTTTTGTATTGTTTCATTTGTAACACTACTGACATTTCAAACAGAATAAAGTACATTAAGCTTTGTATCAAATCTTATTTAATGTGTAAGAGAATATGTTTAATTATATAAGAAGAATAGGAAGTCATGAGTGAGACTACACATACATTTCTTCACAGTTTTCACACAGACTGTGATCTAAACAACTGAAGAGGGTAAACAATGAGAGAGCACTGATTTCAAGAATCCCTCATCGGCAGGAAAACACTGTCGAGGGTGGAATTTCCAACAGTTTCCCACAGTCGTTTTTCATTTTGACTTACCAGGGTCATCCACCCTGTCTGGCGTTTCTGGATTGCCTTTCCTGGTGGCCCACGTACCGCTGGCATCGAGATTGTCATCATCCAGATCTGCTGCTTCCTCTCTTTGCAGAGGTACTCTCCTCTTCACCTTCACATCTTCTCTTGACTTTCTGAAGCTATGGATGAGTCCATGCATCTTTCCTCTCGCTGATGAAAGTGTAGACAAACGAGAAGACTTGGGAGTTGGTCTTGGAAAGATTATTACATAGATGAAACATTTGTAGAGTTTCAAAGTTTGAGAGGTAAACAACCTATGGACCACACTGATGAGTCAGAGGTAGGAAACTGACCTTTGACCTGAACTATGTTGAATATTCATCCACGACTCTAATTAAATAATATCGAAAGTTTCCACATACAGTTGAAAGAGCTTGTGATTGTCAAAACAGTCGTTTTCCCAACAGATGTAATTAGGCTCAAATTATCAAATGAATCTTGGGGAAGGTCAAATTATTAACTGAATCTTGGGGAAAGTGAGGATCGAGTAAACCACTAAGGTATGGCTCTGACCAAAGATCTGTAAAAGCCCTGGTAACGTCATTAAGTCTTGTATTCTTCTGATTGACAAATAAACATAATGAAAAGGAAAAACAGTCATGAACAAGGCATGGGAAGTATTTTAAAAAAGCTAATTCTTACTTCTGCGACCTTTTTTCTCTCCTACGGTTGTATCAAGTTCTTCATCTGCCTTGCTCTCATCTCTGCTCTTGTTGGCTTCCTGTTCCTCTTCTAGTGCTTCCATTGAGGTCTTATTCCTTGGACTAAATCTGTTGCCAAAGAACATCTGCTTCAGAGTCTTTCCCTTCTTTTCTCTCTTCTGGTAGACATCAGCTCGGTCTAACATCGGTCGTTGTTTTTCTGTTGGGAGCAACACGTAGTGATGGCATTTTTTTAACAGTTGGGAGAATATTCTGCCTTTATTGACAAAAGTCCTGTATTTTAAGTTATGACAAGGTGTCACTTGACTCACAGGTAGAAATACTTAATGGAACAGATGACCCATGTTTTTATATCATTGATATCATTGGAAAAGTTATTCTTATAGAAAGATTTGCCATTTCACTTTAATATCACATGTCCCAATGGAAGAAACATTTATGCTTAGTCAAGACACTAGCGAATCCACTGCATGTAAAAATGATCTGCATTATGAAACACCTCCAAGTTGTCGGCAAAAATCTTCAGAATCCCTTGTATGTACTACTGTAACATTTGCATAATGAAGCATTACCTCCTGTGACTTTCATGCTGAAAGACCTGCCCAGCTTTCGCCCTTTCCCTTTCTTTTCCCTCACTGTAGGTCCCCTCTTTGTAGGTGTGGATGTTCGTGGTGGATCTGGCTCCCTCTTTATGGCATCTTTACCTCCTGTGTGCTTCTGGATGAACATCCCTAATCCCACCGGCGCTTGGACCCTGGAATTATTAAAAGCAACGATTGTAACAGAAGTTCGCTTCTTTTCAAATTGAGATTAAATAATTCTTGCAAAAAGCATCATACATGGCAAGTAAGTTACTCCCCTGTCATGATGTTCTAATGTCTTTGCAAACATAACACATGGAATAAAACTCGGCATTGTTGAAAACTGCACACAGCAAGGATGTGGATGGAAGTTACAAAATAGAGAGTCAGATTCCTGGGTGTGATGCGGCTCCAAGACCATCTGACCTTTACCTATATAGAATAGACATGTAGGGAAATGGACACAAATCTGGGAACAACACCTAACAAATAATGTGATGTGTCTGAGAGCTGTATTAGTTCATTGGGCAATGCAGGTATACACTATGATTTATTTTTAAAGACATTCCGTATGCGTGACAAGGAAATTTGTCTCAAAGACTTTGATGATATGCTTTTAAACACAAGAATCTGAAATCTGAAACATCCACAGCTGTGTAGAAACAGATAAGTGAAATGCCTAGGAAACAGCACAGACACTCTTGTATGTCTGCCTCAACAATCAAAAGTTGCATAGGAGGTTAGTTTTAGCAGATTTGGTGTAATACTTACTGTAGAATGGACACTTTGCTTTGCAGAATGTTTAGAAGAATGTGAGCTGGCTGATGATGGCGGTCTCTTCACTTCATCACTGAAGCCCTTATTGGCCGGTTCATTGCGAATCAGCCAGTCTTTGTTGGGGACCGGGGCAGACTTAAGCGAACCGTCGTATGATGACGGCGGCGAGGATCCACTCTTGAGGGGAACTGCACTTTGAGATCCTGTTTGGAGTGTTTGATGGAATGTCGTTTAGATATGGATCAAAGTTTGATGAAAGAGTTCTTACTGTACATTTATACATTTTTCTTACCATACCTGGTGCAACAGAATAATGAATTTCAAACAGAGAGAATATTCATTACATTGTGTGTGAGCAAATGATTTCTACAAAGAAAAGTTTTGAATATATTCCACATGATAACAAGCTATTGCAAAAGGCTAATGTTATCCATTTCCTTCCACCAATGAAAACTCCTGCAATTACTTTACCGTTTTCTGACAAGTCAATTAAGTATTCTGAGACACAACACGAACACCGGAGTACAATGGGAACACTGTTTCCTTATAGAATCCAATTTATTACCACATGATTCTCATGATTAAGAACAGTTGATAACAGATCAGATGCTGACTTACAGTCAGAAGAGTAGCAAGCAGTAGGCTAACTGAGAGACATTGTCAAAAGAGAGCAACACATGGGGAAATACCAGCCAAATTATTCTCAGCCTTACCATCACAGCTGCATCAACAGGTAACGAACATAGCCATTGGTAGAGAGCCAGTGTTCAAAGCAAACTATGGCCCCAAAACAGAGATAAAATCATTTGCAGCAAAACTGTCAAAACAAATCACCAAAAGCTCGTAATCATTTGATCCAAAAAACACTGGAGAGTTTTTGAATAGAGACCCAAAGACCATACTTTTTGCACGGAGGGTAAAAACAGCACAGCCACTTTGGCCACTCCCAGGTTAGGATCATCAGAAAAATCATTTGTGAAAAGAATGTCCCTACTTACTGGGTGGAGGTAAGTTGTCTTCTATCCTTGGATACGTCGGTACTTTATTGGTACTTCTCACTCTCATTATCATGTTCCGTTGGTTGCGAATAACCTCAACGGCCTCGGCGTGGGTGATGTTGTCTAACTTCTGACCATTCACCTCGAGGATCTGGTCTCCGGGCTTGATTCCATTAAGCTCGGCCAGACCGCCAGGATCAGTTCTAAATTGTTGCGGGGGTGACGCAAAATGCAGAAAGGCAATTGAAAATCATTAACATCGAAAGTCAGTAACAATTCTCAAAACAAAAGTTTGCAAGGTAGCATCAAATGTCTACAGTGACAGCATTCTCCATCAGTTGGTCATAATAAATAAATCTGAGCGACAGTCTTGAAACCATGCTAGTGAAAGCAGGTGAAATCTAGCATCAATACCTGGATACAAAGACGCCGAGTCCGTATTCGCTGCCACCTCGAATGTTGAAACCGATGTACTGATGGTGTTCGTCTAACTGAATGAGGACGGTCCTCTCCTTATTGATGTTTGCGTTCACATTACCTCGGTTTTCAAACCTTAAAAGAAATGTACAGAATGCATCAGCTGCTGGAAGTAAATGCATTTTGTGTTTTTCTTTTTTTGGGGGGCTACATATTTGAGAGAAAGACTAAAAGCCACTAACTTAAATTCATTACTGGCAATGTTAACAATACCACAAAGATTCATTAGTTTAGATTTTAAGTCAAACATCAGTGTTCCATTAACTTTTTTCTGTTCTTTGGAGAATTAGCATAACACACATCACCATTATAAAAACTTAATACAAATACTTTGAAACTTCTTTCAATTACATTACCCTAACAACGTGACAGTATGAAGGACATCACACAGTGGTGAACTATTTCAATTTTGTTAAGAAACTTCATCAGACTTGCATATTTGTATATTTCACTGCCACAGTCAAGAGATGATGGCCTTGTAGGGACAATGGCTTGGGGTAAGGTAGCATGTGTTGCAGGGTTCTAGCTGGACAGAATGGAGTGGTGGTTGTTTTGAAAACAAAAAGTAGTGCCTAATCTGTGGACCCAGGAAAGCAAAAAAACCAATGAGCAAGTTTTTTTATTGGATTTTGACAACCATAGTGGTTGTCGAGATGTTCTAGTCACGGTCGGTATTTGTATGTTTGTCTGTTTGTAGTCGTCTAAGGCAAGTAAGGGCTAAAGCTGACTACCTCTGACCACCGTAGCTACAATCCTGGTGTGTTGATTCAGTCAAAGTCCCATCTGAGCCTTAAGAGAGCCGTAAGAGGAAACATTAGTGAAGACAGTAATTAGTAAATGGAGATAAATTGACAGTGAGCAGTGAGACACACATCTATTAGCCACTACCCTCTGGAATCTTTGGAAGACTGTATGAACTGATAATAATTTCATGGCAGGAATAAACTTAATGAATTTCTTTCAATTATTCACCTGGTGCTGTCCACATGATCTGGAAAATGGTCAGGGACGATATGACAGTTTCTTATGTTGTCACTCACTTTGCAAGTAGTATCATTAGAATCAAAACGCACCTGCTACTATTGACTATTGAAAGCATCACTACTTTGCATTGCCGAAACGAAAACCCAGTTTATCAGTGCCTCATCTAATACCTTTGAGTAAATTCACTTGGTTGCAGGGTGTAATAACTCATGCAGCAACACCTAACTCTGGTTATCATACATACCATTGACCATCTTTTCTATCTCTCTGCGACGTTTTCTTTGGTGGCGTTACTACCTTCATCTTGAGTCTGTTACTGCTTCTGAGTACAGTGCTGGCTGTGTGGATGGGTATCACTTCAAAACTGATGTTGTTAACCTCTAAGAGCTGGTCACCGGCTTGAAGGCCACTCATCTCTGTTGACGATGAGAAGTTTTGACTTTTCAAGAGGTTAACTTTCGTTTCATGTTTCATGTATGTTTCGTTTCATGTACAACTTAATGGCAAGCAAATTACTTGCGCAGCTGCACACAATACATGAGCATGTACAGTGTAAAAAAAAAAATGGAATTGGTAAGAGAAATTACTATAGCAATATGAGCAACTTTCAATCAAATCTAAAACAATTGTCACTTGGGATGCAAACATATTAAATGTTTAACAAACTAATTACTATAATAAGGACCTCTTTATCAAGGATCATACGTTATACAGGTATGACACAATTTGACATTTAAAATTTGCACAAGTTAACTATCACTTCCAAGTATATCCAGAACAAAAAGTTAGATCAAACAAACCATGAACCATTCAATGCATTTACACTCTGACATTATATGAAACATTTTTGATGACTTTAAGTGGTGCAATGTCAAGCAATGAAAGTTTTAGCAGAGAAATCATGAACGATAGCACATATCAAACTAACTGTCATAAGTTCCTTTGTTATACTGTACATTCTCTGTTGCTGAAAGAAAACATTGCAGAAAATTGAAACCAAATTTCATGTTATTCAGCAATATCAAACATATGCTAAAACAACCGATATGTTGTCCAAGAACCTGGAAAAGCCTTATTTTCAAGACTAATGGTTAAAAATTGCCTGAATCACTCCTATCTTGTGGGATGGCAGTTCGCAAGAATCCTCATAGTCCACAAAAGTAAAGGAGATTCTAAAAAAGTTAACAATATCTTATAAATGCATGAAAAAACCTATTTTATCCACACTATTATCCAAACTAAGTCCACTAGCCCTTTTGGATGGTAATGATAGGCACTATTCCAGATCACATATGGGCAAAGGTGCCAGCCTAGGCAAAACGTTACCAATCATTGACAGCACCATAATAAGAGGTACGTTAGTGGTTAAGGACAGTTGAGCAGTGATGCGAACAATACAAGATCGTCAGTCTGTCACCTGTTTACATTTACTAAACAGATGTTTACCTGCATCTGAATGTGGTTCCACTCTTGCAACAAAAATACCCATCTTCTGCTCGGCACCTCCTCTGATGATGAAACCGATGTCCTCTCCCTCCGTATCCACGGTGATGATGCGAGAGTCGTCTACTGGGCTGAACATCCCATCAGGAGCTGTGTAGGAATCAGTGCCACGAAGTCTGGGTTACATTTGACAGTAAATACCAGTCTCATGCAATAAATGTGAGAACATCTGAGGTCACATTATTGGATTACTTATCCAATCTTGATTCTAATTTCTATGCCATCTCTTTGACACAAACGTTTTTATCAGTAATAAAAAAAGTGATTTGTATGGGTTTCATGTCATGCACAGTACTTCACTTCATGTATTTCTTTTAGCACACTAGCAAGCACATACAAAAGAATGGGCAGAGTAAAGGGAATAAAAAAGAAAAAAACAATAATTCCATTGCAGAATAAATTAAAAAATTTATCAAAGTTAGCAGAGAAAGAACCCTCTGTCAACTGTACTTCAATGAATTATAGCACAAAAGTTACTTCATCATTATAGTAGTGAAGTGGATATCTAGTAAACAGAAAACAAAGCAAAATTTACATGCCTACTTAATATTGAACTGAACTATCTATTATTTAACTATTAGGTGCCACTTTGTGCTTACACTGAATCCAGTCCTGATGGTTTGTTTGAGAGTGGCTGCTCCGTCCATGCCAGCTGGGCATCCTCCGCCAGATGTTGTCCCCACCCGGGGGTGGTTGAAATGGGTGCGCCATTCTCTTGTAGGGGGCTGTCTCGTCGAACTGTCGGAGGTGGCCGGGTGGCACCAGTCCACGGATTTCTCGAAGTAGGTCTAGTTTGGTGGGAGTGTCCAAGGCACTCTTCAAACAGGTCATGAGACGATGAACATCTTTGTAAGTCTGATATTGTTTCAGAACATCATGTAAATAATCTCTCTCTGATTCTGTCAGCAGAAGTCGAGCTCTCTTTTGGAAAGATCGGAGGTTTCTCTGGCGGTCTTCATCCGAGAACATGATGCAAAGCAGTCACTTTGTCCTTTGTGTGTGAATATCAATGTTTTCTATTGGGATCATCAAACATTTCGATTGTTGTATCGTTGGTTTTCCACTGTTAATGTTGGTTCCATTTCAGTGAATGTAAGAACTTGCAGAGGACCTGCAAAGACGCAAACAAAATAGTTGACAGAAGGGTATGCTGGCAGAAATGAGGTTCACTGGGCCTATTACTAATGGGACAAAAACTTTGGCAAACTTGATAAGCTCATGAAGTAAGAACTAAGAACCTTTCACATTACTCAGTATTAATGTAACTGCTAAAACTGAAAGCTGATTAGACTAGGCAAGATATCGTAGGCAAAACAATTTCACATAAAACTTTATCACACTTTGAGGGATGCATACAAGTAATGTTCCATTAATGCCTACTTTTGTGTGAAAGACACTTTAGGGTACATTTCCTTTCAGTAGATTAAATGCTAAGTTATCATCAATAACTACTAAGTCACTAAAACATATGATATTTTGTGTATTAATGTAATCCACTCCTAGCGGTTGGAGATCTTTGCGGTTTGCAATATCCCCTTTGAATGAAAGTATTTGTTCACTATCTGTCCATCACATTCCTGGAATTTCAAACATTTAAACTTTTGATTGAACAAAACTTGTTCCACTGTGTCTTGTTTTTCCTACCTACCAAGCATATAATTGACAGAAATGTCTTGATAAGTAGGTCAATAAACTAATTCAATGTGTCAAAAGACCAGGGAGATTTAACAAACTTTTGAAGTATTGATAAATCATCTTTTGAAGAGCTTGTCCATGGCTGATTGCAACTGAAGGCATGCAGTATTTTTACATCTGTGGGTAGGTTCTGTTTCAACTACAGTACATATTGCATAACCACACTGATCCTCGTCAGCTATTTGGAAGTTACAGACAGCCGTACTTCTATGTGCTTACTGCCATTGTGCTGTGCTTTTGAAATAAATAACGTTGGCATATTATAATCAAACATTTCTCAACCTCAAGTTGTTTCTACAGGTTTAAACTAAATTCAAATTAAATACGGCAGTTTCTCTGAAAAAAAAAAGGGGGGACTGGCACTGCCAATGAATGTAAGGTTATAAAAGCAATTGTAACGAGAAAAAAAAACAAGAGATCACATTAGACAGCATTATTACTCCATTCTTTTTTTCATTATTAATGTTCTCCTGTTTTTCTTTTTCTTGTGTGTCTGTATATAATCCAGACAAGAACATTGATAAAGACTGACATACTCACCCCTTGTTATTCAATAACTGAACAATTGTGATATTACTCTATTCTTCTTTACACTATTAAAATCTTGACAATGAAGCAGAAGATGTAACCATGGTAACAGGCCATTCCATGACCTTCCAGGGTACACATAAAGAAACTGATGAGAAGTCAGTTATTTATGCTCAACTTGCTTGCTTAATTATATCTGTAATAGCTGCATGATCAGATACCGTGGTGATCACAGGCTGACAATTTGAACTGCACTGAGTCAGCAGGAAAATGGTTAGAACACTGAGGAACTTGCCTGTGAAGCGGTCTGGCCTTTAACTGCTCTGAGACCACAATTTAAACCTGGTTGCCAATAAAACTAAAAGAGAGAATTTAGGGTCTACTAAAAATGAAGAGGGTATTCCATAAACAAAGAGGGTATAAAATGGAGAGAGATATCATTTAAGCAGACACGGAAGCATCACATAACAAGTTCAGCTCTGCACAAGAGTCATGTGATGTACATATCTTGGGGCATACAGTAGATAAAACCTGAATATTGTCCAGCTCATGAAAAATGGTTGCACACTAGTTTCACACCTTCTGTTTTATTGCTATTCAATGAGGTTTTTGCACTGCTTCACGGAGAGTATCAAAACAAAATTTAATATCAACAATCAACAGCCAGGGTGATATTTAATAAATATGACACTGGTTACTGGTAGTTGCTTCAGTATCGGCCCTTCAAAGAGCTAAGACCAAACATGAAAGCATGTCTCAGCAAGTTCATATGCTGTATGGAGTTTTACTTTAAAATGATTGAGGTAATCTTCAAGTTTTTAAAGTTAACATCATCCTAGAGAGACTTGGCATTGAACATATTATAAGTGTACAATTACTCAACATTTATCAACAGTTAATTGCAAGCCATATCACAAACTTGACACCAATTTCCAAGTTCAGTTTAACACTATCAGTCAGACCATGCATGTCTTACATGCATTACACTTACAGGCACTTCTACCGTCAGATTTTGGCAAAGGGGGACGGTGAAAAATGAACAGGCTGACACTGTACAAACCTGTACAGCAGGCTTCCTCAATTAAATCTGAAGAAGTGCCATGTGATGTAAGTTATGTTGGTATGACGCACCACTGATTGCCATCCTGGGGAAGAGGTATGGGGTTAAGGAGTTAGGAAAATTCCCCTTAAATTAAAAAAGATACAAACAACCGGAATTCTTCATGAGCTAATAAATGAACAATTAGGCAATCCATGGAGTTGCAAATCTCATTTGCATGGTCATTCGATACCCATCGATTCTTGTATTTCTGAACTGTGCTGAGCTGTACATCATTTTCATCAGTGATTCAGATTGCTCGTTGTGCAGCCAATTAATCCTCACATGATATCATACATGTTCATCCCTTCTTGAGAGGACCCAACCTAACCATTATGGTGTATCTGGCTATCAGGTCACCTTTTATCAAAAGGTTTCTCAAGACATAATTTAAGCACATTATGGAAGACTACTAGGTGTGTTGTGGATAGAAGTGTTAAATATTCAAGTTAAACAGTGATAATACGGCAGTACACTGCAGTACAATTTCAGAACTAGGTCCTGATATCATCGGATGGTACCACATGCAAACACTAGTTTGGGGATTACTGTAGTTAAATGATGCTACCTCTCTCTTAAGAAAGAGGGGTCACATTCATAGATCCATGCATTTCACAAAAGTCTTCAGTTTTATATAGTTGTACAGATCTCTTCACGAATGTTAATACTGCTGATGAGAAAGAACCATATTTTAAAAACTTGCAAGAACAAAGAGTAATTTCACCCCTCCTAAGGTAGCCAAATACAAGTACCATAGAGGTAACACAAGTGTATTCATATGTTTTTCAAAAAAAAGGACAAGAATTTTTACTTTCCATTGTTTCATACATTTTATGAAGAAAATGGGAGTCCATCAAATCAGGGAGTTGATCAAATTATGACACCTCTCCTTCTCCCCCCCCAAAAAAAAAGAAGGACAGAAAGAAAATGCATAAAAATATGGTTTTGCTAACCATGCTTGACAGTCAGAGCTACATGGTCAAGCAAACACTGGAAATTTTATAAATAAAAAATCATGGATCCTTGCCTCATAAGGAAAAAAAAAATGTTGCAGAGCTGCAATCTTGGTAATGACATTTTCTAAAGTGAGGGAGAACATCTGTGGCCTATTTTACAAAATTTCAGACTTACTACTCTTCTGACTTATGACATATTCCCATGCAGAAGACTGCACAGGGTTAAGCCTGAGGCATGTACATGTAAATGTTGCCAGTAACAGTCATTCAAGTGCCAAAAGATAAGACAACAAGTTTTCTTTTATTGTTTTTCAAGTTTTCAAAATATTTATAGCCATTTGCTCAAAATGTGTCCGGCTTTTAGACGGATTGTTGTACATTAGAGAAAAATTAAGCATCAAAATACTAGTTATTATTTAAAAAATATAAACATACATTTATCATTTTGTTTCATTGTTCCAAAACAAAGCTTAGCTGGTCCAGAAAGAATAAAAGTTGTAACAATACAAGCATGCATGGACATCTTGATGGCAACGTCTGTGGTTAAGTTTAAATCTTCTTTGCACAGTAAAGACCCAACTGGTTTTGAGATGGGGTAAGTAATTAGTTACTAAGATGTGATTTGTTCAAAACAGACCTCAGCTAAATAAGTACCACCGGTGTAATTAAAAAAGCAAATTTTCCCTTTGCACACCTAAATGCCATGGTTTAGGCTTTCATGTCCTTCTGTTTCTCTGGAATTACTTGCATGTCATCAGATATTAATATCAAGTGCAAGAAACCATTTGTACAACCTCGCTCTGTTGTAATCCAGCTCTGGTGCAATCACCAGAATATGGAAATACTTCTAATATGGATGGTATCAATAGGATTGTGTACTGTACCTACTCTGCCTACAGTACTAGGCGTAATCTAAAGTTTGGATACCGTTGAGCACTATGCGGTGCTCACAATGCATAAGCGTCAGGTTAATTGTTCTATAGTTTAACTAACAGGTTATGATGGTTGAAATTGCAAACAACGTACTGTAAAAAAGAAAGCGGCATGTTGAAAGTATTGACTCGAGTCAAAGGCCATAAAAAGTAAGTCAAGTCAATCCGGTTGCTGATGACTGGAGTCCCAAGTCAAGTCATTTATGCTAGTGACTCCAGTCCAAGTCGAGTCATTAAAAAAGGGGACTCAAGTCGGCATGAAAACGAGTCCAATGACTTGATTAATTGCAACTCTGAATATACCCATTATGGACGACATTTAATGTCCCAGAATAGTAATGAAATGCAATGAGCATGAGCTAGTATATACAATGGAAAGAACACAGTGGAGGATTCTTATGTTGGATTTTACCTCAGGCATTTCAATCAAAACAAAACCAGTTTTTTTTTCTCTCTTTACTTTGAATTCAAGTGCACAATTAATTGCCTCTTCAAATTAGGTACAGTAAGTGTGCAAAAATTTCCTTAAATGGCAAATCTGTTAATGCCAGCCTTAAGGCAGCGAAGGTGCAACCCTAATTCTTGCAGCTGTAGTTAAACAGTGAAAAGCTATTCAACAAGATAAACTTTGTGAAGGGGAAATAAACTGATACTAGTATTGAACTTTGCAGTTGGTTTTGTCAAATTTATAATGTTTAAGTTTACATACAGAAACTGCATCACACATTCAATAATTAGTGAGTAAAACAAATGAGTTTGCAAACAAATGCTGCATGAAATTTTAAAAAACAAAGCTAACAAACTGGAAAATGATGACATGCTCAGCTGATATTCTAACCTCCCATTTCCATTCCAGAGAGTTCTCAGATCTGGGCCTAGGCCCTAGTGAATACTCTACTTGCAAATGTTGATGATAAGCATGAAAGAACTGTTAGCCTATGCTTTTTCAGGCCTTTCTGTCATGGTGTAACTATGGTAGAAATGCTTAAACCCATGGCAGAATATGCTGGTGGAAAGAGGAAAAATGTCTGGGAAATACAGTGTCTTTGGGAGAGTTGATTTTTAACCTAGAACGTAGGTAAATGCTGAAATTTTATTTAAGGTTTGAAAGGTGCAGGGATACGTTACAATGTAAATGCCACTGTCTTCAGCAATAATTTGCTCTGTATGTGCATCAAGTGATTTTAATGGAAGCAGGAGTGCATGTTCTTCAAGGTTATGCTTGATTTAGCCATATTCCTATGTAACCTGTCTAGTTGAGACTATAGTAAATGGAACAGTATTTACAATGGAGACAATGGTCAGTTGTACTTAAATCGAAAGTTAGAAGATCAACAATGGTGTAAAATCAACATCTTTGAATGCTTCAAGATCACTGGGCATTGGGAAAATAAAAAAAAAGAAGACTTTCAGATGCTGAGTGGTGTACATCAGTTAATTAGCCAATATACTGTAACAAAGTAACTAGAAAACTCAGTGATAAATCTGTTTATCAAAATGCATAGGCCTACCCTCAAAACTTTTTTTACTTCTGATTTTTAATTGCTACTTCAGCAAATCAAGGTAATCAAAATTATGTTGCACATCTGCCAGTTTACTCCTGGGATAAGTATTCTAACGTGTGTATACATATTTTAATGATTTCTTTTTATTTGAAATGTATTCTACAAGTGGACTATTCCATTCGCAAAATTTTCCGATGTCAACTTTTGATTTTTCGCAGCAACATCTCCAAACCAACTTTATCAATTTTGGGACATTGTATTGCTGGTTTACTTCCCCTATGAATATTAGATACTGAAGAATAACTTACGCATATTAACCTTTTCATTTGAAACGTATCGTACAATTGCATTGTTCCATTGGTTATATTTTCTGACTTCATGTTAAGGTTACTGGTTAAAATGCCATCAATACAGAAAAAGCAAAGAAAAGTAACTTAAATATATGCCATACTAAAACCACACAACGCTAAAACCTTAGTACCTCACAATGTACAACTGTGCTAGTAACGTAGTATTCTTTAAGAAATCCTCCCCTCTTCCTGGCCTAAGTGAATACGAAGACTCAATCCAGTTTATCTCATTCAACCGTGAACCACTGATGTATTGCAAAAACCTTTAATATTCCATTCACAGCCCTATTCCTGTAATGGGCCATACCAACCTATCACTCTGGGGAATCCTGAACAAGTCTTTTCTCCATGGCGGAATAACTCGTTTTCTCTAAGGGAATGACCACACTTTCTATGGCAGAAAGTATGTATGGCAGAATGAGGTGCATCCCTGTCAGATGCTAGCTTTTAATATGATTTGAAACCATTGCATGGGGTAGTTGTTTCAACAGTGAACTTAATTAATTGATTGATTATATCACTCTAGTCTAAATGCAATATCATATACCACCCATTAACAGTCTTAACCTTGCATCACTATGTCATTGCAGTACTTAAATTCTCAAAGCATTTTTGCAACTACAGTAACTGTTACTACTGCACAGTAGCAGTGCAGGTTACACAGTGAGTATCACAACTTACTACGGAGCAAGGTGTGTTTTGTAAATTACGCACGGGACTTGACAGTTACAGCGTATGTACGTGTTGTGACGTGCTGTACCGGCATTGACTCCTCCTAGATCCTAACACTTTCACTACAGTCTAGTAACAACAGTACACAGAGTAATAATGCGGTTATCGCGTCGTGATACATTTCTCTTTTGTGATTAATCAAAAAATAGTACCATACACTCTAAAATCTATAAATAATGAATTTTAAGGATCATTTCCATTCCACTCATCCTACCTGTTACAAAGGACAGCGAGAAAGTGGAACCATCTAACGAAAACTGTTCGGTCAGTTTCATTGACAACCGACTTCGGCGTCGTTAGCAATGGCGCTCATCCGGGTACTTTGCTCAAGTCTAGTATAGTAGTAGTATTGTAAAGGTCATTGCCCTTCAGGCCTCAGCAAGGCGGTGTGGCTGATTGTGTGATGGTAACTGATATTGTAATCTATTAGGGCATGGGTAGATGAAACTAAAAAAAGGTGAATCAACCGAATTTTCTTCAGTTGAAGGTCATAATCTCTTCCCCCACACAAACTTTGTTTCAAATCTTCAGACCGTTTCTGACGTACTTCCAAAGACGTCTAGCCTACTACATTTCGTTGTACTCATTACTCACTACAGTATGGGTCAAAGTTCAATCATGTGCATTTCGTTCTTGTAAACAAATATGCAGCTAAGCTTCGTATCCTACACTATACTACGTACGGTCGTATGTTGCAGTTACACTACTCTGCAGTCACACTTTTGGCAATTCTCAGTAGCAGCTACTACACATGCTCGTGGCTGGAGTTACTATGTACTACCACTACTAGGCTAGGTGGCCTTCAAATTCACAAACGTAAGATTCACGTCCAAAAAATGATTTATGGACTGTTATGTAATTGTAGAATGTAGGATCACGATAATGTCTAAGCCTGTAATGCGTTTCTCGCAGGTTAAGTTAGGCCTATCGTTGCCAGGCTAATTTACTCGGCGGTTACACTAAAAGTTTTAAAACATGCAAGAAAGCTTTAAATTTAGTGAAGACTTAAGTTTGCAAAGGGTCAGTAAGGACACTGTCCTCATAAAAAGATCCAGAAAGTGCAGATTTCCCTGAAAGAAAAACAATTAAAATCTCCCACACTGCCGAAAAATATTAAGTGCATTCTTAAACATTAACACTCTTAAAGGCTGTATTGCATCACCCTAACCTAAGCTATATTTTTACTTCGACTTGAACGAAGTTCAGTCGAAGTAATGTAATCCCCAGAGCAGTTTGTGCAGTCATGCGTACCGATTAGTGCGTTCGGGCCCTTTCGACGGCGATTTCTCGACCGTTACGGGAGCTACGGAGCTGAAATTTGGTGGACGGGTGGACCGTGTACGGCGGCGTGCGTCGGTAAAATTTGGCGGGGATCGGCGATTTAGTTTTCTCGTTAGCGATCATTCTTTAATTTTTCGCCAAAAATCCTACTCCTCCTAGGGATTTCAAAGTTACCTCTTGAAATTTTGCACACTGTTAGAAGGGTCTTCCATGCACAAAAGTTGTACTTTTTTAAGCGAAATTCGGTAAAATGGCGTTTTTATGGACCGGTTGGCATCCGAAATGGACCCTTTCGGAAAATGGCCAATTTCTCTTGAATAAGGCACAAAATCAAAAATTAACTAATCTCATTTTGATTTTACACTTGTTGTAAAGGTCATCCGTGAATTTGGTGAGAACTGATTGCGAAACCGCTGAGAAAATGCGAAATGAAATTCGCCTGTTTGTGTTCAAAATCCAGTTTCTATTATTTTCAATCTCCTTGCCAAGCGTGGTTTGGTATAGCAGCGTGGATTAGTCGTGCTTGGTGGCTGTGATGTACGGTAGCTTTGTGTGCCATAATTTTCTTACGGTAGTCAATGTGTAATACGCAAGCCGGGTGTCTTTGATGCAGAGCATGCAGTCTACTTGTTTGTCATGCCTAGGTCAGTGGAAACCATTAAGGACAATGGTTAAAGAAGGAGTATTTTCGTTGATACTAACAACGAAACCAGCTCGTATAAAGAGTTAGTTTTAAATTTTACATGAAGTAATTTAATTTTTTCCAGTATTATACATGGTTACGTATTTTGGTCGTGATGGTTGATTATAATTAATGACAATTTTCCATGAAATATATGATACACCCTTTATCACCATTTGTATACACTAATAGCAAATATGAATATGCAAAAGCTGTTGTTGACTGCTAAACTTGAAGGGGATATTTTGTACTCACTTTCACAAGAATAAAAAAATATGGCTTCGAAACGTTTCAAATTGAAACTTTAATGTGATCTTGTATTATGTCTCGATGATGATTGCCTTCAGAAAATCAGCTAATTTTAAGAACCTGTTGCTAACTTGTATGCCGTCTTTAGTCGAAGTTTGCATCATTGACGCTCTAGTTACCTCCGGGAAAGCAAAATTCTCAGCTGGTTCTAAGTTACAGTACTCTTAGATTGACAGCAAATTCGAAAGATGCAAAGCAGCTCGTATTACACAGCGTACACAGGGATCCATTGTTTTGATTACACATGTGGAGGAATTTAAGAGAGGCTGAGGGCCGAGGGACTAGAGGTAGGTGGTTGGGCCGGAGAATTGAAACTGTCTGGGGTGATGAGTTTTTGTCTTTAAGTCTGAGACATCAGCACATACTCTTGAGGACCATTCCATCCATACACAACTCTCTGGGAGGAAAAGTATTTTCTAGCATCCAGCCTGCTGCGCATCTTTTGGACTTAAAACAGTGACCATGGGAACTCTTTGAATAAGGCCACTGAAAAAAAATCATTGAAAGCTAAATTATCAACCCCATGAACAATTTTCAACACTTGAAGCAGATCACCAAGAAGACGTCACAGGGGCTCATTGAGTGTGTTGTGAAATTTACCATTTTTTCCAAATCTATCAGGTGTCGTTTGTATACTAATACCAAATGGTCAAACAAAGAGATTCCCCAGGTAGGTACAAGGAAATGTTAATGAGTGAGTAATTAACGATTCAAGTTGGTGTTTGAATATTAGTGACCAGACACTTTTTCACATAAATCATATGCACACAAAGCAACTCAATGGGCAGAAGGAGTACTACTGTACCTGATATTTCAAGGTTAATTGTTCCCGGGTTTGATTTTCCCTGTCTTTGTATTAGCCTATTTCAGTGGTTGCCAATGAGGCAGGGTTTGATATTTCCAGGGTTCCATGTTCCCAATAATGTCTCTCACTAACAGAGTAAATAATTCAAGTTCAGTATTCCTGGGATCAATGTTCCTATAAGGTTCAGTGTTCCCAAGTTCTGATGTTTCTGAGGTTTGATGTTCCCCAGATTGAAAGTAAATTCGCAGGGGATATTTTTTTTTGGCAGTTCAAGAGACTTCTTCCATGAATTTGCATATTGTTGTTCAGTTTGGAAATCTATCATCATAACACATAACGTTATAGCCTAGCATATTCATGTACATGTAGAAATGTTTCATAAAAAAAGCTTGTGTGAATGATGTAAAATCATGTTAAATTTGACTGGATGCAAATTTTTTTTTTTTAATTTGTTCTTATTTCTGCACTGCGGATTTCTCCCCAGAAAATAGCAAACTTTCCAATCTGGAATATTCCCACGATTCGATGTCCCCAAGATTCGATGTTCCCAGGCTTTGATGTTCCCAAGGTTCAATTTTCCCAGTGTTTAGGGTTAAAAAACACTGCCAATGCTTCTGTGTGGCCATTAATGGCCAAAAGCACTCCTGGTGAATTTTGAAAATATATATCAGGAACTGGGAACATGGAACCCTGGCAACATCAAATGCTGGAACAACAAAACCTGAACCTGGAGACATCAAATCTCAGGGTCAGTGACATATAGCCCTGCAGTTAGAAGAAGCCAATCATCATTCTTGTTATTTGTTTGAAACATAGACAGACTTAATGCCAATTGCAGAAGTGGCAAACATTGAGAATCTCACAAGAAAACCTGGAAATTACCAATCAATCAGTTTAAAAAGCTCATAGAGCCTTAAATGGTTAAATTAAAAATAGGATCATTATAGAACCTAGTATTTTCTAAAGTGATGTCTTCCCTACTTTATCTTGGAGAATCATCAAAATCTTGCAACTCTTTCTCATTTCTCTCACAGTTATTTTTCATTATTTACTGAATGTACCATATGTAAGCAAGGTGTTAGGCTGCAAAATGAAGCAATTCTACAACAAAAATGGTAACTCATAGTTTAAAAAATAGTCTTTCATGAATTAGGATAGGGGGTATACTAATTCAGTTTGGGATGACTTCTTTTTCCCTGTTGAATCACTTTTCTGACAACGATACGATTGCGATTCAATAACTTATAAGACCACTGACAGAATGCATTGATCTTGGTCTAAAAAGGAATCATCATGATCTAGGCCTAAGTGATTTTCGCTGAGAGATCTTTCATTTCATTGTGAGATGACGCCCGAAACCGTGAGACTTAATTGACAAGTCTGCTTAGATCTGACATGAAGTTGTGAAAAAATTTTTGTCAAGAGGTTGGCTGAACCTGATGGATTGTGATTGCCACCATGAAGAGGAAACCAAGAAAATGGGGTTCCAGTCATCTACTTTTTGAGAATTATTTGATAATTTAAAACTTTCAGATGCTGTTTAGTGGGACCAAAAGTCTGAATTTGTAATATTTTTTTTCTCATGCCTCCTGATCCATTTGTCATATCTATATTTATTATTTTGTTAAAGGAAAGTACAGTACTGTACCTCTGGAAAAATAGCAAGATACTTAAAGACAGTCATTTGCCATCCTAAGGCTATTTTCGATAGGGGTAAGGAAAATTCTCAATTGGTTCTGGTCTCTGATTGACAACATATGCAGAGTGACTCATATAACACCGCATACACAGTGACCCAGTGTTTTAATTACACATGTGGAGTTTTAGACAGGCTGTAGGAGGGGTTCGAGGAATTGGAACTGTCTAGGGTGATGAGTGACTGCCTTAAGTCCTTGAAGAGCACACGTTTCGATGATAATGCAGCACACAGATTGTAATCCAGTTGGAGGATGGGGGTGGGGAGAGGGGGTTGGGAGATCTGGCATAAAACTTCTGTCCCATCAGTGATGTGAAGAGACTTCTTAAACAGGAAATGGGGGGGGGGGTGCAAAGGGTGGGACAAGCAGTAGTAAATCCATCAAAGTGGGGCCACCCGGGAATGATGTATCCAATATTGCATCTCACACAAAATGTTTAAATTGCTTCACAGATGGAATATTGTGTAGCAGCTAGTTTTTGTACATGGAACATAAGGGCTTTCTCAGATTTTACAACAAGATACCCAAGAAACCTGAAAACTGCTATGCAAATTTCAAAATATAATTTATTCCCTAGAGGGCCACCATTAGTTTGTGCAAAGCAGACTTTGAGAACTTTACTGAGAAAAATGCCTCTCAGATTGCAAAAAATGTCATTTCCCAGGCTCTCTGGTCTTGTAAAAGCAGGGATTTGTCCTTGGAAACAGGGGTGGGAGGTGGGCAGTAACATCTCCTAACCGTGCATGGTTTCGAACTTGGGGATTTTGTTTCCCTCTTCCAGCCCTCTTTGCGCTTCCCTCACCCAGCCTGTTTAGAGTTCTGAACTGCTCCCTGTTTTTCACTTTTCAGCACGTCGGATGTAGACGTAACTGGGCAAGAAAGGAAGGGCTGTGACTGTGCTGACTTAATTGCAAGACATACGAACGAACTTAGAATCCATTTGAAAGTTGAAAACATACAACTGGAAATTTAAAATGGCCTGCCATCATGTAAAATTGCTGAGCTCAAGACTATTTGTACATTTTGCACAATCAACGGGTACCAAGTCAAGTTATGTCGGAAGGAAATGGCCAGTTCATCATTCGTGTTTACTGTACAGCACAAGTAATACTGCTCAACCAGAGAATAGAGTGAGTAATGTATTCCACTTAACCACCATCAAACCTAACAGTTTAAGTAGTTACCACTTGTACTCCACAGAAAACCTGAACAGAACTGACTTGGGTCAGTACACAAAGCAAATGTATCCCACAGTGCATATGCGGTGAATATCAAAAGTTGAGTCACTTTACACTCTTCTAGTGTGTCTTGTATTTATTTGAGGTATGGGTCTACATGAAAACAGTTCACTCCGACAGTTATTAGTGATGGCGCTCCGTCCAGTCAACAGTTTGTCTCAGGGGTGCACCTTCACAAATCCAAATTAAAGCTAAAATGGTAAAATTAATGTTTTATTTTGCTAACTCTGCATAACTAATTTAGATGCCTCAATTTTTTTTACTGGTATTGTATTTGTGTTGTATTATTCTGTTACTCCACTTACATTTTGATATGTGTACTGGATTCTAATAATTTTGTAATGGACATGTCACAAATGATTACACATATTTGCAGGATCAATAATAGCAAGTTAACTTTTGTGTATATATACCTGTCTTGACTCTGTATTTTTTACAATTTTTCTGGAATTCTATGTCCAGGCTTCTTCACCTTTAAAGGTTATTTCATTGTGTAAAATGGTAATATATTAAATCATTATGTATGGACACAATGGGTCATGATGTTTTTTGCTACTTGTGGATTTTTTATAGACTTGCCAATGTTTGTCATTGTTCTTGATGTTCTTCAAAGTTTGCTTCCAGAACAGTTGTGACTTGAACTGTAGTCAAATTTATCATGATTTAGGTTTTTACCTGATCCTGCTTTAGCTTTCTTGGAATGCAACATCCATCACTGACAAAGATATCACGATACATCAACTTTAAGTTAAAAATCTATCGGTAAGACACAATAATTTAATGAAGAAGCTTTTGTGACATAGAAAGTTCAGTACAACCTCTTTCTGCAAACCACCCAACCCTTCAGATTGAATGAACAAAAAGGGAAGAAGCCCCCCATCTTGCTCTTGCACCAGAAAATTTGTAAATTGTAATTTATTTGTAATCTTCCTAAAAGGGTTTGATTTTAGGTGTTTATGAACCAGAGAAAGAAAATGAAGATATGGAATTGACAGAAGCAGCAGAAAATTTGAACATATCCCTCTCTGGTCAACTGGTAGAATTGTTAAAGTTGTAAGTATTTTGTCCATGTCAAGTATGGATCATCCTTCAGAGTGAAATATTACATGTGAATCTTCTGGTGTTGTTGCGATATTGGGATATCAGCAAACCATATCATTATGACACTTGTACACTTGGGGGAAGAAAAGTTCCTTAGGACAGATATCGGTTGCCCACTAAACAGTAAGTACAGTAACATATGGGCACAAAAATTAGACCTTAAGATTGTATTAAATTTTAAGGATTTGTAAATAAAATGTCTTACCTGAAATTAAGGTTAAAGTACGCTGTACAATGTGACTTTTGTACACAATCCATAGCTTTACACTTACAGTTATATATGTAGGTGCGCTTTGGTGCCAGCTATGATATTGTGATATCATTTGGCAATTGAGGGAGTGCTCCTGATATTGTTTTTGAAACGTTCATATGGCAACAAAGCTAGTATTTTCTATCCTTTGGGAGTGAACATTCATGTCTGGTTGAACTGCCGAAGATGTTCCCAGCTGGCCCTGTGTCTCATTGGATTGATTATCACTCATGTATGTGATATCACACCTGGTAGATCGTGAAAAACAAAGAAAGAGTATTAAAGTAAACTGACAGTATTGATTGTCATAATGTGTTAGTGATACCAGATATATCTAGGGTAATATGGATTCTAAGAAATGTATCCTCCAGTAGATAATATAAGTGCCCAGGTTCATCGGTAATTGCCAAGATATGTTTGCCTGCGAGAACCACAGAAAGATACAAACAATCTTTCATAATTAGCCATAATTTTCTGACTCACTGATTTAGGTTTGATTGTGATTCACTTGAAAGATAAGGAGGGAGAAGGATAGTGCTTTGAGCCAAGAGCAACTTGACACAATGTTTTTAAATTTATAATCAATTTTCTATTGTACTTAGCTAAATGCATAATCTAATTCAGCCATAAAAAGGCATATTTACAGCTGTGGAAATTGGTGATGGAGCATTGTTGAAACAATGGGTATATCATTGTTCTCATCCACTATTTATGTTCAGCAACAAAAACTACCAATTGAGACCTTGCATGTATTTATGTCTCGTAGATCTGGAGGCACACTGAAAGCTGGCAAGGCTAGAGTCTACCATGGAATTGACAAGGTATGTACTGGAGACAAAGCTAGCCAGGTTTTGAAAGTTGGAAGTTATGATCGAAAATAAGTGGAAACGTATCTTCATGGTATCTTTTACCCATGTTAAGTGCACTGTGGAAGTGTGTCACTACTTTAGATATAAGTTATATTCCCATAAAGTCGAGAGTAAGGGATGAAGTAGGCCTTGATCACATCATGCCTAATTTATGAAAGCATGGTTTTCACCATGTACCCAGCAGACATCACTTGCTAGTTACTACAGGCAAGGCGGAGAGCAAATGGTCCCAGAGATATATAATACTATATATATTATTCTAGATCTGTCTTTGCTTTTGTTGATGCTGTGAAAGACAAGACATATAACAAATTGTGTGTACCAGATTACTGCCTAAAGACCTATTGTTGTATGAGACTGGACCTCTCACACAGTAGGTTGGGATGAGAACAAGTGAGTAAGCACTGATCCTAGTTTTCCCCTTTAAAGTATAGGCTATCTTCAAAATATTCTTGTCAAGTCCATAGTAGTATGAAACCACACATCAAAAAATTTCCATCTGCTCCGAGTCTTCGTCTATAGATACGGATCATTTCAAACTGCAAACATTTTTGATTCCTTGCCGTAGGCAGGGGAATCCATGCAGTCCTGATGTCGTGTGTGTGTATGTACGTGTGTAAGGGTGTGTGTATGTGGGTGTGGGTGTGTGTGTGTGTGTGACGGTTGCTTGTAAACACTCTATCTCAAGAAGGGTAACTGTGAGTAATTTCATTTTTGGCATGTAGGTTGCCCATATTGAGTAGATGATCCCTAGTGTTTTTGGTGTCCAAATCTTGCATATTAATGAGGTTATGGGTTAAAACATAAAAAATGTTAAAACTGCCATAGTTCCTTATCCGTGGGTCAGATTTGTTTTAAACTTTATAAGGTTGTCTGTTATTAACAGGTTCATGACCCTGTGAAATTTAATGCTTATCAATATAGAGGAAGGGATAATTTTTCACTATAAAACAATAATAATAGCCTAAACACCATTATTGTGGTTATTATAAACTACCGTACAAATGCATATGGGGCTACATTGTGCAAAATTACTATTGGTTCTGTCGCACACAGTTAACTCAATGGGATTGCTCCAGATTTAAGGCTACAGTATTGCATTTGTAACTTAGTGAGTAACTTCTAGTGTGAGGGGCCTCCTGATAAGTTGTCCAGAGAGATAGTCTTGGTATGGGGGGTCATGGGGTCAGATAGACAAGGTGGCATTCATGCATTGGAATGTTAATGGGTTTATAAAAAAAATGAAGAAAATAAAAAAGCCATCTGTTCTGTCATTTATTTGAATAATATCAATATCCAGAGGAACAGCTGGTAGCAGAACAAGGTTTCTTAACAATCAAAATGGAATGCTTTCAATCATATTTCACAATGTCGGGAAGGATGGAGGAAGCAAAAATATTGAGGAGGAATCATAACTTAGGGTCAACTTACGAGGACTTTGAGTGTGTTAAAAGCTACTTGTAACAAGGAAGAAATTATCGCAGAGTCGATAAAGGAAAATTTGCAAAAGGCAGAGCACCAATGTGAGGCAATGGAAGAGGTTCATGCTGATCTGGCTGGGCTGTTGTCTGATGAAGCATTTGAGCAAGCAGAAAGCTGGATGTTGGAATGCCAAAAGCATTATACTGAGGAGAGGGAGGAAGCATTGAAAAAGTTAAGGGAGGAAATGAGTTTCAAATTAGCGTTGGAATTACCTAAGGCAGAAATTCCACCATACGATGGAGACCCAAGAACATTCTGGTCGTTTATGAAGAATTTTGAGGTAAATATGGCAGACAAGCTGAGTTCAGATGAGTTTAGGTTATTTGATCACTAACAACAGGCAAGACTAGAAGCAGCATTGATTACTGTGTGTTTCTTGGAGCTCAAAGATAATGTTGACTGATGTCATACTCATACTGTACTTGATGTGTAGGTTGTATGGCCTGGGTAGGTGATCCCTATTGCTTTTGGTGGACTTCAAATGTCGTGGTCATTTTAGGTCACCAGAATAAAGGTCATTTTGGGTTAAAGGCTTGTGGTGTATCAAGAAAAGTAATTGCAGTTGATCTTATACTGGTCATGTGAATAATTCATGTTTGTTGTAATATAACCATGTAGCAAGGAATCACAAAGCCTTTTGGCTTTCTGATTTAATAAGCTGACTACGTGTATGAATTAGAAGTTGCACAGAAATAAGAGACAACAGAACTACTGTGCAACCATAACATCATCATGCCGTGGTCATAAATTATTCATGAGGCTGTCTCGAAAGTTACTTATTGTAAAATGCATTACTATTTCAATATTTTTGTGGACCAAGTAGTTGGTATTATTTGTGGGAAAATGCTGTTATCAAATATTCTCAGTTTGTGACAGGAGTTTGAAGATTGACTGGAATATTCTTTTGGAAACATCAAAAAGATAGAGAGCATATTAAATAGCATCTTCTTTTTCATGTAGAAGTACTCCAGCATTGCTGTTGTTGGTCTGGGCAAGAAATCTGCCGGATTCAATGAGCAGGAAGGGTTGAAAGATTGCAAAGAAAACATCAGGATTGCTGTGGCTGCTGGAGTGAGAGCTCTACAAGATGTGAAATGTAGTAAAGTTAATGTGGATCCATGTGGAGATGCGCAAGGTACATGTTAATTTTACATATCTGTCCATACATGCATGTGTGTATGTGTGTTTAGATGCTGACTTAAAGTATTTACAGTGAAAGATATCTACGTGAGACAAGTCTTATCTTTGAAAATGATCTGCACATTGTGCCTGTCCTTACATATGTACTTGTGATAACATTCATGTACTTATTAATGTAGCCTTGACACGAAAAAAACTGCAACAGTGCTTTCATATTTTCTTTTCTTTTGTTTGTACTTTGTGCCAATCACAGCTGCTGCAGAGGGCGCTTACCTTTCTTCATTCAAATACGATGAACTAAAGAGCAAAGATAAACAGAAACCTGACATGGATTTATCTCTTTATATCAATACTGGGAGGTGAGCCTCAACATTCTGAACACCAGGCATGATGGAGTCTTTTGTTTTAGTATTATGGTGTTGGTTTTACTTCGGTCGTATTGTTTTTGGTTTCTATGATAATCATAATCGTTGCAGTCATGTAGGCGAGTGTATGTATGTGTGCGATGCCTACCATGTAAGCCTGTCTCAGAAGTGAAACTTGGAGAAATCACATGTATGGTATGTAGGTGAACCATATCGAGTGCATGAGCCCCACTGGTTTTGGTGAAGGTCAAAGTTCCTTTGGGGTAAACAGTGGTCAAATTGTGAAAACCTTGTTAACATATATGTCAAGAAGGGAAGCTTGGAGAAAATCTCATATTTGGTTTGTAGGTGTACAATATTGATTACATGAACTCTAATGTTTATGTGAGAAATCCAATTTCATTTGAGGTCAACAAGGGCGAAATTGTGAAAAAATCGTAAACGCGGTATCTCGTAAAAGGAAGCCAGGACAAATTACATATTTAGTATGTAGGTGCACCATATTAAGTACATGGAGCCTATTGTTTTTGATATAGTTCAAAGGCCATTTGGGGTCAACAGCAGTCAGATTGTGAAAACCCTGTAAACACAATGAACCAAGAAGGGTAGCTTGGACATATATCTCATATTTAGTATGTAGTTGTAGTGGTGTACCATATTAAGAACATGAACCTTATTGTTTTGGGTGGAGGTCTAAGGTCCTTTGACACACCTGCTAGTGAAAATGTTAATCATGAAATCATCGAAACTGCAATGCATTCATGCATAGTGGTTATTCAAATGTGACGGTGCTGTGTCAAATGCAAAATGCCCAAGTCTACAACAGTCCATTGAATGTTCACTCAGTACAAGAATTGAATTGTTTGTCTGTGTTTCAGATCAAAACTTGTTTGCTGTGCTACAATTGTTTCACCGTGTGCAGGGAACTATCTATTCATCTGTACGTTCAGCTATACAATGAAATGGGTGGGGGAGGGGCAAGGTTGGAAAGAAAGTGCTTAATCTACGGATGAGATGCAAAAGCATGACCTTTATTGACCTGACAGTCAATATCTCCAGAGAATCTTTGTAAATTTCAGGAATTACCAGTAATATTGTCAACAAATTAATACCACCGGTTTTTCATTACAAATGAGTGGAATTTTTACACCTCGAAATCTCTCCTGACTTTCTCATTTGTCTCAGTAATGACAACAGTAACTGGATCACTGGTCGCACATTTGCGAAAAGCCAGAATTTTGCCAGGAGACTGATGGAGATGCCTGCAAATAAACTTACCCCTTCTGTGTATGGAGAGATTGTACAGGCGAAACTCATAGACGCCTGTTCTGTCGATCCCTCCAAATTGATAGTCCGTGTCCAGTGAGTATAAAGTGCTGAAGTTCTCTGTTTTATAGTTTTCTTCTTTATCGTTTGTCATGTGTCTTAGGACATGTATATGTGGTCTTCAAAGAACTCACTTCAAAGCTTTTTTTCATCACAAGTGATTGTAGTCATATAGAAAGTGTTGAAGAATTGGACAAAACCTTCTAACATAAACATAATGTCACTTACCATCTCAACTTCTGTGTGACATTTATTAGAATTGAGATTTTCCTCGTTAATAATGATTTGCAGTTATAGCTCTTTGGAAGAGGACTGATTGTACCAGTAGACTGGTGTCTTCTGTCTTCTTGGACAAATAATGTGATGATGATGATATCAAAATTTTAAATTATAATCAGTGTGAGTCTACATTTGGTAGTTTGTTTGAAGAGAAAACATATATATGTGTCAGTTTGCCATATAATTTACTTTGATGAAAATGGTTCAAATATGGTTGGTTTCATCTAGTACATGAAAGTTAAGTTTCTGTATGCAAGGCTGTAAAGTGAAACTGTTCAGTTATCACATACCTTCCTTCAAGTTGTTATATAAATAATGTGAGACTGCTATGTTTGGTCTTTGAGAGATTAAATGTAATCAGTCATTCTCACACTTTCATTCTCAAGCCAACAGGACTGGATTGAACGTAATGAGATGGGTGCTTTTCTGAGTGTTGCTAAGGGGTCCAGTGAGCCCCCCATATTTTTAGAGGTTTCATATAATGGAGGAGCATCTTCTGAGAAACCTATTGTGTTAGTCGGTAAAGGAATAACATTTGATAGGTAAGTACAATGAAATGAAAATTCAAATGCATTCCTGAGGTAATCAAGTCTTCGATGATTAATATCTTAGTTTTACATGTGAGTCAATAATAATGTAAATCATAGCTTCTTCAATAACACTTTTCAGTTCTTCAATGTATAAGCTAAGAATATGAGCAGGTCTTTAGAATGGCATACCAAATGAAAGAAAAGTTGCATCAATAGACAGAAAGAAAATGCAAAACTGACCGAAGCAAAAGTGAATTCAAGACTTTAATGTCAGTTTATTGGCTCCATCTGAGTAAGACCGAATAAAATTCATGTAGATATGAGAAATATATGAGTAACATACAAAATAAACAAACCAAAACAGACATACTAAACTTTCCATGGTAACACCAACACTTCTGTATTCAGTTTTCTCACTGGTGGCTCTGTTTCTCTCCAGCATTTTTGTAGTCACTTTGTATTACTATTGGAAATAGTTCAAGTTAGTGTAGGTGTCTTTAAATGTTTGGCTTTGACACAAGATTTGCAGGTATTGCTTCATCTGGTATTAAAGTCAATTGAAATGATGAAGGTTTGTGTGTGATTTGTTTTTAAGTTTGTTTTATGTCAGCATTCGTTAATTGCAATCCGTAGTCAACTTTGGTTCCTTATTTTACCTGCAGCGGTGGGATCTCTCTGAAACCATCCCAGGGGATGGATCTTATGAGGGCTGATATGGGCGGGGCTGCCAATGTGGCTGGTGCCCTGTGGGCTGCACTGTCCCTGCAGCTACAGGTCAATCTCGTCGGACTCGTCCCACTCTGTGAGAACATGCCCAGTGGTGAAGCAAATAAACCTGGTGATGTGGTGACTGCCATGAATGGTAAAACAATTCAGGTATAGCTTATTGGACAGTAACTGTATGTTTAATGACTATGCATGAAGATTGTATACCAACACCCAATCTGTCACATAATAAGTTTAAAGATGCAAATCCTGTAACCTCTTTCTCATGTCTCTGACCCTAACATAACCTTGTGGCATGATGTGAAGTATGATACATAATTCTCAAGACACGAATGTGAAACTTTACAAAAGAAAATGGAAGAATTTGGTGAACCATGTAGTGACAGAAGTCTGAGGAGATCCTCGTCATGTTCATAAGTGCAGAAATATATAACCATGGTTACTTGCTTTAGTACTTGCTGTTACAGGTTAACGTGCCAAATGCTCTAGCATTGCATAGTCTGTGGCATGACAGGAGAGGGACAGTAGTAGAGAGGTGTATAGGGAAAAGGGTTTTTAGTGAGAGGTAGGGATGGGTTGTGGTATGTAGTTTTAGAATTGATTTGTCGACAAAGTTTGCCAAGAGTTCCAGTCAAAGGACTATCAATTTGGTTATGCCAATGATTTACTTGTCAGAAGATCACTGCCACAGGTCGCCAAATTCTAAAAGCAAAGAAGCAAAACAGAAAACCAGCTTTTAGATTTCCTGAGTGACAAAGTTCAGTTGTCAGTGCCCCACATTAAAGACTCTAAGGAAGGAAGGGAGGAGGGATTGGGGGTGGAGGGGATTGTGAAGGGAAAAAGAAAGCTCCTCAGATATATTTTGCATTTTCTCCAACAGGTAGATAACACTGACGCAGAGGGTCGACTGATATTAGCAGATGCTCTCTGCTATGCATGTAAAAAGTATCAGCCTGACACACTGATTGATCTTGCAACTCTCACTGGTAAGTGTCACTTCCATCCATCTCAGACCCTCTCTAAAAAATGGCCCACACAGCGAGTTAATTAGCTGTAATACATTTAGAGGCCTGCTTCCTTGCTCTTCACATTTTGACGGTGAAACCATTCTTTCTAGATCAACTGATTGGCATCCAACAGTTTGATGTGTTGCCGTCTATGTAGTACAGGTATTAAGGTCAAGGTATTTACTGCGCCTACATGGGCAAGGATCTAAACTGCATATGGCTGCTGTGTCCTGCATACTACTGGCTGGCAGTTGCTAGTGCATAGTTTGTGTGTACATAGGCCAACATATTTGCAACACATACATGAGCCACAATGAAGATTACTATCATGACTGCTGTTTCCAGACCATTTCTAGGCAGATGTCGGTGAATTGTGTCGAATATACACTCTGTGATAAAATTGACGAACAAACAATTATAAGGGCTTAAGCAGTATGTGAATCTATAGAAACAAATAAAGTCAAAATTCCCTCACTTCTCATAAATTTAAAGTTTGGTGTTTTGACAACATTCACATTTGATCAACTGATTGGATGAAGTCAGTTTGATGTGTGCTGCATATATTTGCCACACATGTACATGTACACTTTAACATACCAACTGATATGCCAGCTGTATCAGACTCCTGAGTTTAACCCTTTCTGAGCAGTATTAACTGGTAGACCTTAATGGTTCATAGTGTCATATACTCACAGTTTATTAAAGTGAAATGGTGTCACCAGACCCAAAGCCAATTCAGATTCATGACAATAGGGGGAAGGGATGGGCCCACTGGCAAATGTGTCAAAATGTTACTAACTTTTTCACAAAATTTTTTAAGAAGGGTGGCACTCTCTGGTCCGTGACTACTGGCCTGGGTGTTACATGCATTTACATACTTCCATACTTCTATTTATTATACTACATAATTCCATTGTATGTTGGTATAGTATGTGTATGTAAATCAGCCTACACACTCTCACACAGTCTACCATGTGTCCAGATCCTTGCTTCCTCTAAGCAGCTGTAACCCAGTTTTGACTTGCAGTTTGTTGCAGAAGCAACGTGCTGTCATTCAGAGGAACAAAGTAAAAAATGACATTTTCAGTTGATTTTGAAGTTTATGTCAATGTGAATGACCCAAACACATGCCACCAAGTGTCAACATTATTGTAAGACCAAATGAACTTCAAAGGCACAGTAATCTAATTAAATGTGTAGTAGAGGAAGTAATTAATGTAAACTGTGCTAAATATTGCTCTTATGGTGCCAAAAGCATGGAAATCCCCAGTGCTTTCAAAGCAGTAGTGTAGAAATCATAACATCTTTGCAATTTTGACGTGGTGGTTAATTTCTCAGCAGAACCTTTGGCCATGATGCTGAACCATGGTGGTATGACTAAAGTATTGTTACTCATGCATGTTCTGAACAGGGACAGTAAATTACTGCCAAAGAGGTGCTGTAGTATGATAAGCCAGCTAACATTTCTTTCTGTCATTAATCATTAGCCATACCCTTAAGTATTTTTGATGCAACTTGTTTAATACAGTAGTATGGTTTTCATAATTTTTTTTTTTTGTAATTACCCCCATACCTTATCAGCATGTTGTATTTGTTTATTATCTTCCCTGTTCATTGCCATTTTCTGTCTGTTGCCATTCATGTATCTTACATTGAGGTGAGAAACTAACTTCCGGCTATTTTATTTCTGCAGGTGCAATTGATGTTGCATTGGGTTCTGGAGCCACAGGCGTTTTTTCTAACAACGGAAAATTATCCAAAAAACTTGGTGCTGTAAGTTTCACAAACCTCTTCCATTTTCTAGCTCAGTTTTTAAACTGTGTTTGCAAAAAGTTGTAAAAGATAATCAAGAAAAAGAAACCTACCTGCAAGAGGTTACACTAGTGGATGTAAATGCACCAATCCAATGGGAAATATCTGGAGGATGAAATTCCTTGCATATTGTATCCTTGTGTTACTTCCAATTTCTGCAATGATCTTCTTATACCACTGCTGTCAGCTTGTTTATTGTGATGTTGCAGAGATCCTTTGCAATCCTTTAAAACAAGAACTTTATTATGTAAAACAAAGTGACATGAATGACTCCATACTTTTGTGACCAAAATGTTCATAATGTCCAGATAGGTCATATTACATCGGCTCCTTTTCTCTGGAAGAAACTCTTTATTTCTGAACTTGTGTATAGCCACCTTGTGGATACTGATTGGTCAAACAGGTCAGAAATGTGGTCATCCTAAATCACATGACTAGTATTGACCTCTTCCTTCACCTCCCCTTGTGTGTGAGAGATACCGTAGTGTGGCTTAATTAAATTTCTCTGACATTTGCTCAGAAGTCCATATTAGTTGCTTGCATACCAGTCAGTAAAATTTTTAATCCATCATAAATTGGTATAAATCCAAACATAATTTTCAAGTCATTAGTGTGAGCAAATCAAATCAAATCACTGTCAGTCAAACTCTATTGTGTGTGCAATAAATTCTTTCTTTGCCCTATTGTATCTGGAGGCCAGAATGTTGGGAGGGCACAGTCAATTGTTTTTCACAACGTTGGTTGTGACTATTTGGTAAACATATGTCCGCTATTCACTTCATACTTCCATCGCATGTTTATTCATATTTTCTCTGTAATGATGTAACAGTCTAGTCATTTTGAAATGTAAAATTTCTAACACCTGTGTAAATATGATGTCAAGTTACACATAAAAAAACATTCTTCATGAATAATGCAAAGATTCTGAATCATTGTCAACTGAAGGAGACAGAAAAGTACATTTTAAATGAAGTGGTTATATCATGGCTATTCAAACTCAATTTGAGTTGATTTTGTTACTGTTGGGAGGATTAGCAGTATAAATGTATCAACAGAAGTCACTCCCATCAGTGACATATTGGATTGATTTAAATGGACCTCTGTCACAAGGTGAAATTTATGATGCAGGTGCTGGTCCTTCAAACAAAGGCTTACTTTTAAATTCACAGTTCCAAAATGTTGTATTTCATGTCACAGTGCAGTGAAACATTCCAGTAATTAAAGCTCTGAAAACTCCAGTTCTGGAGTGTAAGGTCTTTAACCAGGAGATTATCCGGTCATGCTTTTTGACCCATAATTTAACCTGTCAGCCAAATATGTATCTTTCGTACGTATGCGTATCTTTTCAGATGTTCAGATGAATACATTTGAGTAAACACCAGCAAGTTCTAAATAGCTTGAACATCTCCCTACCTCTGTTTGATCTGCATACCATAAATTTATGATAAAGCATCAAATTTAAAATCTTTGCTGTATGTGGTATACAAAAAGATATTAAAAGTATGTGTGAATGTTTCACCCCAGGACTGATGGTCATGCTGCTCTTTGAAGCCATCCAGATCTTACTCTGTAATCTTCTTGAATGTTGGTAGTCTTTTACTGGTGGTGTTTTCATTAGTGTAAAGAATGCTGTTTCTTACTTTGAAAAGATACCTCATCTGCCTCTATTTGGTTCTCTTTTGCAAAGTGTGGAGTTGAAACAGGTGATCGTTTGTGGAGGATGCCACTGTTTCGACATTTCAGTAAACAAGTCACTGAAAGCCAACTTGCAGACCTCAACAACATTGGCAAATATTCAAGGTACCACTAAAATTATTTTTCCATGATGTTACAACCTAAGATTGCCAGGTTTGGGTGTGGAGTAGGGCAGTTGCTAGCTGTTGGTAGTTCTTGGTCCCTGAAAGGACTGAGGAAGTCAGGTGGAACTAGGGCAGCAGTTGCATCAGTACTACACAACACCCCCTGGACAGTCCTCTGTCCCCCCCAAAAAAAATCCTCCTTGGAAAATCTCCCTTGCAAAATTCCCTCCCTGAAGAATCCCCCTTAGACAACTACCCATGATAAATAATTCCTTCAGGGAAAGGGTTAGGGTTTAGAAAAGGGTTACCGGAATTGTCCGGGAGGGAATTGTCTGGGATCCATGAAGTGTAATTTCTCAAATTTCCGTTTCAGATAGTGATACTGTTCTCTAAGCTTTCAGACTCTAGTTTTGTGACAGTAATTTTCAGAATGATAGGAATAATTGGAATTTAATTTGTCATCCTTGATTATGGAAAGATACGATCTATTAGCTGTCACTGAATGTTATTTATCATTTCTTGGCATTATCTAGCCCATTGTTTTTGTTTTCGATGATACTTGTAAATCTTTATAATCATGCGGCGGTGTATGAGTGTTTGTGACACCTACCAATATCTCAAGAATGGAAGCTTGGATAGATTTGATATTCAGTGCATAGGTGTACCACATTGAATGCAAAAATAGTACTGATTTTGTTTGAGGTCAAAGGTTACTTGGGGTTAACAGGGGTCAGAACATGAAAACCTTGTAGACATATCTCAAGCAGGGAAGCTTGAACAAATTTCATATGTGATCTGTAGGTATACCACATTAAGTCCAATACCCCTATTGTTTTTAGTAGAGGTTAAAGTTCACTTGAGGTCAGCAGGGGTCAAAATGTGAAAACCTTTTAAACAGTATGTCTCAAGGAGGGAAGCTTGCAAAAACATGTAGGTGTAATTTATTTTGTACAAAATCCCTGTCAATGGTCACTTGAGGTCAACAGGTACATATTATGAAAACCTCATCATATCTCAAGAAGGAAAGCTCAGACAGATTTCATATTTCATATGTTGGTGTACAACATCCAGTACAAGGTACCTTTTGTTTTTGGTGGAGGTCAAAGTTCAGTTTTGGTCAAAAGGGTCAAATTGTGAAAACCCTGTAAACAATATATCAAGGAGTGAAACTTAGACAAACCTCATTTAGTATGTTGGTGTACTACATTGAGTACAAGATCCCTAACGATTTTGATGGAGGTCAAAGGTCATTTGAAGTCAATGGGGAAACCTTGTAAACACAATATCTCAAGAAGGAAATGTCATATTTAGTATGTAGGTGTACCACATTGAATACAAGAACCCTATTGATTTGGTGGAAGTCAATGGTCATTTGGGGTCATCAGGGGTCAAATTGTGAAAACCTTGCAAACATAATATAACTTAAGGAGGGAAGCTTGGACAAATTTCATATTGGTCTGTAGATATACTACATTAAGTACAAGAAACCTATTGTTCTAGTGGAGGTCAAAAGTCACTTGACCTCAGCAGTGGTCAAAATGTAAAAACCTAAACAAAAGAAGGAAAGCGCGGACAAATATAGTATGTAGGTGTATCTCATTGAGTACAAGAATTCTATTGTCTTTGGTGAAGGTCAAAGGTCCTTTGACGTCAACATCGATGACATGAATTTTTTGTAAACAACAAAGCTCAAGAAGTGAACATTGGACATATCTCATATTTTGTATGTATGTGTATCTCATTGAATACAAGAACTCTGTTGTTTGTAGTGGAGGTCAAAGGTCATCTGAAGTCTGGAGGTTTAAATTGTGAAAACCTTGTAAACAGTATAAATCTCATCAAATGAAACTTGCACAGATCTCATATTCCAAATGAAGCATAGGTAGTTTGTGACACATCCTCCATGCTATAATGTCAGATTCTAAAGAAAATACTCATAATTGCATCCTTGAAACCACAATGCATTTGTGCATTCTGGTTGTTTTGTTGCTGTAGGTTTAGGCTGACATCATACTAAATGCCTTTTCCTTAACATTTCTCATGTTGATATTTTGCCCCACTTTTTCATCAGATCCGCTGGAGCATGTACAGCCGCTGCATTCCTTCAAGAGTTTGTTTCCTGTCCTTCATGGGCTCATCTCGACATTGCTGGTGTGATGCAGAACAAGGATGAAGTACCTTACCTTGGAAAAGGAATGTCAGGTGAGGACTGTGGGTGATCCATAATCTTACTACTTTGAAGACCAGAATTGAAGAATACCAGTTTCAATGATGCAGCCCAGCCTTGCGGCTCCCAGTACATATTAAAGCAGGTAGCATTGGCTATGATAAATAGTGCATCACAGGTCATTCTACTCAATGTGGGTCCATCATTGTGCTATGTATGAAATCAGTCCAAGCTTTAACATTCCTGTTTAAGGTTTCCACAGTTTGTCCTCTGTTGATTTCAGCTGACCATTAACCTCCACCAGAAAAAAAAAAAAAAACAATACAGATCTTGGACTCATTACTATTGATGCAATTACTAAATATGAGATTAGTCCAAGCTTGCATTATGGAGGTTTTGTCTTTACGAGGGATTTTCACATTTTGACTTCTGATGACCATTTCACAAATTTGTCATCACCTTATTATCTCTTTCATGCTTGAGTTGCCTAAACTCACCATTAGTTTAACACATGAGGGGCCTTATCAGATCAAATTCACACATACGCACTGTCTAGCCAATTAGTCATGATCAAATTATTTACACTTAATAGAAAAACATCGCATGGCAGAATAGACACATTACTTGCTTCACTGGCTTCAATTTTTGTGGAAAATGAACATGAATTTTCAAAGTAATGGAATTAGCAGTAATGCTGCACATTAAATTGAAACTGGTTGGTTACGTAATGGACATTACAATGCATTCTGATATTAAATGTGGTCCATCAACAAATTATGTATTTGATCACTTGTTCCAATTCTTGAGATACTATGTGTAATAGGTTTTTTCACAGTTTGACATCAAGAGAAATATAAGTGGTTGTGTCTATATGTTGATGCCATTGTTTTTATCAGTAATATAGACAGGACAAAAACTAATTTTAGTGCCCTTTACTATTAAGTGCAGGGCAGATGTAATTTACTTTCTCATATAGTAGAAGTGATTTTTCTGTCAATCATTGTGCAATTTTGTTTTAGCCGGTGACCAGACTTACTGTAACATTTTCAGTCAGTGCTGAAGTCAGCTGTGCATCTTGATATGGATAGTGACTTTCTTGCTGTAAACAGTGCATGCATTCTCATTTTTTGTTCATTTCAGGTCGTCCTGTGAGAACTCTTGTTGAATTCATACGGCGACATTCGACGCCATAAATGGATAGCCTCAACTAAACCCGCCACTATGGGCCCTCGTTTTGTTGATTCTCAGCATGGTCCAGTTTTCAAAATGTAACAGGATATATGCCATGGCATTATGTGACATGCTGACCCTGTATAAACCACTGTTAGAGCGGCTGCTCTGATTGATTACCATGTTGTAAGTGAATGCGAGATCAATAAACTCCTATCCAGAAAATTTCAAGGTTCTTTTCATATGCAATCTGTTGCAATATTTTTTTCCAGCTTTTAAAGTGTACTAATTTTCAGTTTGAAAATTTAGGGCAGTGTCACGCTTAAAGGGGACAGGTCACATTCAGAGATAGTGCCACTGTAGATGTTCCTTCTGCTGAGAATAGCACTTCTTAATCGCTGGATATTTTCAGATTTCTAATTCTCCTATAAGGAAAGAGTTTCATCAGGTTACAACTGTCCACATGAAGATATGAAGGGTTTCAGAGGCTGCAAACATCACAATTTTTATACAGCTATGAACACTTAAGCAGGAACGAAAGTTGGTCACCAGTTGATTGAAACCTGGCAGTGAAAACACATCAGAAGTCAAAGAAATGTTCTCACTTGTAAACTTGAAAGGAATGGCCATAGTTGTATGTATAAGTAAGGCACAGGTCACACTCTATCAATGTAACAGATTCTGATTTTTTGAAAAATATCAGACCAGTGGTGTAATGATGATTTTTTTTTGTCTAGTTTGGTCTGCTACACCAATATCTGATCATGGCTCTCCTCCTGCAAATGGTCCCACTTCAATCTAGCCTGACATGTGACTGTCAGAGAGGTCTACTTCAAAATTGTTCCGATGTTTTTCACTCCCATCTGGTAATAAAAGCTGTCTTTTGAGATATCGTGACGATTGGTTGACATTCTATTTCAGTATTCATCAGCAATGCCTCATGTGACTTGATAACTTTTAGCCCTTTTCATCTAAGTTTTGAGAAGATTTAAAGTTGGGACTTGAAAAAAATCGAATCTGATTTGAATCCAATATCACTGTAGTGTGACTGATGCTGAGTAAATGAATCTTTCCTCAATGTCTTCAGTGACAGGAGTGAGGGAAAAAAATTGAAATTTTTTGAGAAAAGGAAAAAAATGAAGGAAAAGTGACAGTAGTGGATGCTCTCATGTGGAATGTATGCATTTCTACTTCTTTCATGTTGGCTCAAATTTTAAAATGGGCAATATTATATTACAAACCAAAGAAGCGAACCACACTGGAGTACTTTGATGAAATGTCTAGTATATGTAAGGGCTAGTGGTGAGAATGCAACAAGTGGGGAGTGGGTTTGAAGATCTTATTCATGAATACTTGCCTGTAAAAATGTGCACTGAAAAAGTAAATCAATAAATTGAAAACACAGAATATTGCTTTTGGTTATTTGATGTTTATTTCATCATCATTTGATGATTAATTACTTGATGTTTATTTCATCATCATTTGAGAATAAATTGGTGGTTGGTAATTAGGTGAGATGTGAAGACTGCCTCCAGGATATGGTAGTTAAGAACAGGTAATACTTTTGCTGCAATATATGCTGGAAAATGAGACCAAACCAGAAAGCCAAAGGCTTTGTGATTCCTCCCTAAATGGTTATATTATAACAAACATGAATTATCCACATGACAAGTATAAGATCAATTGCAGTTATTGTTCTTGATGCACCACAAGCCTTTAACCCAAAATGACCTTTATTTTGGTGACCTGAAATGACCGTGACATTGGACGTCCACCAAAAGCATTAGGGATCACCTACCCAGTATGAACAACCCACTCATCAAGTATGACATCAGTCAACATTACCCTTCTAAAGTTAATGTGTTAGCAAGGTTTGACCTTGGGTGACCTCAAACGACCTTTGACCTCCACCACAAACAAAAGGAGTCTTCTACTTAGTGTCTACAATCTACACATCAAGTAAGACATCAGTCACGGTCAGACTCCTGGAGATATTGTGCTTACACATTTTTACAGTTTGACCTCGACCAAAAACAATAGGTATCATCTGCTCAATATGAACAACCCACACACTAAGTATGACATCAGTCACAATTACCCTTCTGGAGAGATTGTATTTCCAGGGCTTTTACAGTTTGACCTCTGCTGACCTTTGACCTCGACCAAAAAGAAGAGAGATCATCTACTAACTAAGACCAACCCACACACCAAGTATGACATCAGTCACAGTTACCCTTCTGGAGATAATGTGTTTACAAGGTTTTCACATTTTGATCTCTGGTGACCTCAAATGACCTTTGACCTCCACCAAAACCAATGGGGATCATCTACTCAACATGACCAACCCACACACCAAGTATGACATCAGTCACAGTTACCGTTCTTGAGATATTGTGTTTACAACGAGCGTCACACATGCACACACACATGACATCAGGACTGCATAGATTCCTTTTGCCTGTGGCAAGGAATCAAAAATCGCAAACATTTGCCAGGTGATAAGTTGAAGCAACAGATATATCACAAGAAGGTATCAAAAAAACATGAAAAATTCTTTACATGGTTCTCACAGCAAACATTGTTTTCACAAAGTAACCCAAATTTCTTTTCACTTTTGACTAGTGGTGTAATTCACCACAATTTGTATTTGTGACTTTTACTTACTTCCAAATTTCAACAAGAACATTCCGATGAGTTCATAGCTACCAACTGATGTAATAACACTTGTGCAAAATTGTTCTTGTCAAACTTACAAATGTGCAGTCATGATCTTACTCCTTGGGAAGAAAGCCATTTATGGAGTAATGATTCACAGAGGATTTTAATCATACCTGCCACAACAAATAGATGGTATGTTGTTTTCCGAGAGTGTAATGTCGATCCATATGCAATGCAAACTTTGTTGACAAGCTATTAGTTGCAACTGAATATTTGGGACATTTCATTTAACATGGATGCTCACTTATCTTGCATCAGCAGGACAAACTCAAATATCTCCTGTCATTTTGTTAATAACAGTGTTGAGGATGCTAAGTAATGTAAATGCAAGACACTGGATAAGCTGTAATGCTACCTTCTTTGTTTTAGATGCACAGATTTAAAGTATTAAAGATTATGGGAGGAGAGAGAGTTTTATTTCTAGCATGGATTCCTCTTGACCCCGTGCAACAACAGGGTTCTTTGCCCTAGCTTTAGATCCATCTCTGGATTGTGTCACACAAGTCTTTTGCTTACAATCCCTAAAGCCGAACCTTACTGACAGTGACGCATTACCCCAGATAGTTCCAATACTCCCACAACCACTTAATTCCAGTCCCTCCCTCAGCCTGTCTAAAACTCCTCCACAAGTATAATCAAAACAATGGGCCATTGTGTATGCCCTGTAACACAAGCTACTCGGCATCTTTTGAATTTGCTGCCAATCAAACAACAGAACCAACCGAGAATGCTGCTCACCCCTAGACAAAAGTGTAACTTGGAGTGATGAGTGACTTAAATGCCTATGCCTTGAATGCCAGAAATCCTGCTGTTGTTGAAAGAGTTCCAGCAAGTGACTAAAATTACATCAACCTGAAGATACAATTCTGGTAATGTTGTCAACCTGCTATAAGCTTACAGAGTGTGCGCTTTACAGCCAATGCCACTTTCGTCCTTACACTACAAAATGATATTTCAATGGCAGGATGGCGAGGAATTTTAAATGCTTGAATCTTGGGTGGCACAGTTCCTTTAATTGGAAAGGAGGAAATCTTTTGAGATGTTTTCATTTCTTTGTACCACATAAATGAACAACATGATGAAGACACAGATGTGCTGTATAGCTTGTTTCTTTACAAACGTTGTAGATCAGTCCTGAAGTTTGTCATTTGTAAGCCAACCATGCTACATGTACCATCATCCTACATACGACAAGCAACCAAAGAAGTCCATTGTATCTTACATTTCTCTGCAGCACACTGCTGGAGGCTTGGCCTTCAAACATTTTTCAGTTTCTGCAAGGAGAATCTATGAGGTACATGGTAACCATACTATGCCATAGACCAAAACTTGCTCTGGAGACTTCCGTCTATCTCTCCACTTATTTGAAAGTGGACACGAACTCTTCCGGTGTGGTAGCAGAAAGATGGTCCCTCACCTCCTGTCGAAAGAAGCACCAAGATTTGAAGTTGCTTGCTCTAAATGAGCTAGTGGACTACTGAGGGGGGCACCTGAGGACCCACCGCCTGCCCTTGGTGATCTGTTGGCATAACCGGCAGACGGAGAATGCATTCCACTCTGGGAGGCATGTCGAGCTTGACTAGGAGGGTGACTCACACCAGATGGAGTCTGAGGTGCTTGCGACAACATCTGGACCCACCGATCAACTTTTGCTTGGTGTTTCTGTATCAAAGCATCTTTTCTTGCCAGTTCTGACTTTAAGTCTTCAATGTCCTGAAAACAAGGTGTTAAGCAAGTTGAAAGTAGGAAATTTCTTTTCTAGTAGCCTTAACATTGACATTTGGCAAATGGTGACCATGTGCAAACATAGAACTTGCAAAGGAGAGAATAAACATTTGTCATTTTCACCATTTTCTCAGCAACTGAGAATAATTCCATTTTTTATTCTTACATAAGGGCTAACATTCATTCATTCTTGATTTATTTTTCAACTTATGTTTACAATGTTCACAGACGAGATGTACTTGGATGGTACCAAAATATGCTCCTGAAATGTGAGAGACAGTAACATAGTTCCTCCCAGTATGTGTGATGCAAAATGCACACAGTTTATTCCAGATTACTTCCATCGAGTGGATGCCATACCTCTTTGATGGCTTCTTCAGGTCTGGCAATAGAAAACATCATCTGCTTCTGCAGAAAGTATCCCTCCAATTGCTTAGCAGTATCCATAAAATGTTGGATTGCTTGACTCACATCTGTATGATGAAAATGACGGAAGCAGAGTTGGTAGTAATGGGTATCATGCATTTATTACACACTTAGGTACAACAACGACACAAATGTCTTTATGTACAAGCTGCTCATGCAGAAAACGAAACAATAAATCAGATGGTTTTGTTGTTTTCACATTTTACAAAAAAATCCTACCTTCAGTAAAGTAGGAATGGACCAAACATGAATGAAGAGTCATTAAATTCCAACGACTGACGATGAAACAAATGGCACCATAGAAATAAATAAACCAAGATGACATCAGGCTAACTACTCTCATACTGAAAAATTAAGCTGAACAAAATAGGTGGCAACATTGCTCTGTATCGCAAAACTGCTCTGCCTTCAACATTTGCCATATATAATGCACACAAGGCCTGAGAATTTGTTCATTCGTTATCTAACAACACATGTGAAGAACACAAAAGTAAATGCAACCATTAGACTTTTGAGATAATCTGATAACATTCAGGGAAAACTACATTCCAACATTAAGCTGTTTGCACACTACACTATCTTTAAATTTCTGTTGAATTTATGTTACATGTTTTCATGAGAACACTTTTTGCCTAACAGAGTTTGGGCTTCACTTATTGTTCCCTAACACCATTGTAGTTTATATACATATTTCTATGAATGGCAAAGACACATACTTTTTAAAATGCCTTTAAAGGGAAATAGGGCGTTTAGAATACACCAACATGACATACAAAAGAAATAGAGTTAGTCATTGTTAAACCATTCAGTCTCATCAATAAACATCTGCCAAAGCTTCATCTCTTCAAAACATTATGCATGTGATGGTAACGGAAGATGCATCATTTGAATTTGAAAAGTTTGGGTGAACAAATTAGTATTGAGCAACAAGTAACTGAGTTTCTATCCGTGAGAAACTTATTTCTTGAAAACAAAGCCACAGTCCTTCCTTCTTTTGAATAATCTATCATTCTGCGTCTACAAACATTGGTTTTAAAAGTATGGATGTTTCCTGTAAAACAAACGGCCTATTTCCCTTTAAGCTGCAACATGTTTACAAAAACAGTAAGTGAATGAATCCCAGCATGTCAGGTCAATGTGACATATTCAGAAAATATTTTATAACAGACACAAAACAAGAAAGCCAAGAGGCTTAGTGATTCCTTGCCACTAATACATGCACTTCCATTAAGTTTTTCAAGTTGCAATTAACTGCAGTAACCACAGGCTACCAGATACGCCATTAATACTGTACATCATTTTACAACACCTACTGTATGCATGTAATGTAAGATAGCACTGAAGGCTAAGAATTCTCCAGTCTGCACAGTGGTACCCTAGGTACAGTACAAATTTCCCAGAAACAAGAGATGTACTCATATGACAGTTGAAATGATTGCCAATTATGTAAACTACATAAATTCCTCCATCTACCCCATCATATGACCAAGTACTAGCTTATTTATCTCTATTGGACAATAAGACTTTTCCCTACAAGAAATCTCAGATGTACAACTATCTCCACTTCAGAAAACAAATCTATTCCACATTGTTTGATGTCAGAAGGAGAGCTGTATCTCAGATAATGATTCCTCTGGGAAAGATAGGCAGGCCCAATTTTTCTGACCATTTTCAAAAGAGGTCATAGGTCAATCACCATTTTCAGACAAAAAATGTCTCAGATGGAATTAAAAGCCATTTATGGCTTTGAAAACTAAGTGAGCACTTTTAACTGTCAAAACAAGAGTAATAAATAAAAGAAGCATGATGCCAAATACTGTGCTGCTGAATTGGGGATTAAATAGAAACTCAAAAGGTGTATTGTACCAGCTGAACTTAATCAACCAAATTGGGCTTTTAGATGTACTTTATTGATGCTTTCAGACATATGGTATTTTATCAGAAACCAACATAATGCCAGCTGAAGATGCATAGATGAAGTTTCATCATTGTAAGTCAAAGACTTGTGAAATTCATACAGCAACTACTGTACATTTTACAACCAAACTGACAGGTAAAGTTTTCAAATTGGAACTTCCTACATGTGCAAGCATTGCTAGTCTTTGCTTGAAAGGGAGCTCAAATACCTTCTACCCATAGGAAAAGACAGAAAAGTGAAACAACATCAGCAAAGTCTTAAAACTTTGCACTCAAGGATTTTAGATGACCTTTGGCCCACATCAAAACCAAAACCAATAATGATATTTATATACTTCATCTAAAAAGAATAACTTAAAATTGTGAAATTGTCTCCCCTTTTTTAAATTGTGAAATTATCTCCCCTTTGCAAACACAGTGTTTACAAGTTTTTTTTCATGTTATGACCTCTGATGACCTCACATGACCTCAAGAAACACCCACATCTTTTTTACTTAGAAAGTCCTACATACCCTTGAAGGTTAAAGTTTGTGCAATGTGCAGTTCATGAGGTACTGCAAACATAGTTTGTACACATTCTGCCTGAAGACCTTTGACCTTCACCAGAAACAATCCCAGCCGAGATCTTCATATGTTCTATCAACACACCAACTTTGACCAACGTTGTACTTTCCCTTCAAAAGATAGAGTGTTCACAAGCTTTTTACATTATGACTTCTGATGACCCCAGATGACCTTTGACCTACAAGAATACCCTCACAATCTCACTTACTTACAGGGCAGTACATACCACCCAAGTTTGAAAATGATGCAACTTGTCGTTTCTGAGATACTGCAAACATAGTTTGTACACATTCTGCCTGATGGTGACCTCAGATGACCTTCATATGTTCTATCAACACACCAAATTTGACCAACCTTGCACTTTCCCTTCAAAAGCTAGAGTGTTCACAAGATTTTGCTCTCACACATACATACACACACACACACATACGCACGCACACACACCAAATCACCATCGCAATGATTCCTTGCCCGCCTTCGGCAAGGAATCAAAAACGATCTGACTGATTACTCACACCTGGTAAAATTTAGTAAAAAGTTTAAACATTATTTTTGCTTTTTAGGGACAGAAAATTACTTTTCAATAATTTAGAGCAGTAATTTAGAAAAAAATAGAATATAGAAAGTAATATTCAGAACTGCCATTTCTTCATCATAATGCGATTTATGAGAAAAATGTATGGGGTCAAATACTAGTATTCTGATAAGTTAGTATGAAAGACCATATGAAATTAAAATCATCCCTCAAATGTGGTAATTTATGACATAAACATTATTTGTCAGCATTATCATGAAATAAAATGTAACTTTTAACATTTTACCTGCTTTGGATTCTTCCTGATCTGTTCCTTGTAAGTTGACATTATCTTGAGATACAAGAGCAGCATAACATCCCTTAAAGGCAACAGAAACAAATTTTAGCTCAATGTATGTCTGCTCAAAAAAAAAAAAAAAAAAAACATTAATATGACAGTTTTTAGATGGTTTTGGGGTAATGCCATAAAGCTGACAGATGGGCATACACTATTCCAAAGGTTTTTGCTAAATAAGGGTAAGATAGAAATAAATTTAATCAAACAAAAAAATAAGTAAGATAGAAATAGTGAAATCCCAAGAACAAAATCGCAAGCAGTGTTCACACTAAGGTGCTCAATTGTGCGATTCCCACACTCCATACTCAAGTCCCACAAAGAAAATGTTTGTCTGCACAGAAAATTCCTGAGCTGTACCTATGTACTAAACGGTGTGAGTGAGACCATACACGTTAGTGCCAATTTACCATTAAGTGTGTAATACTTGTTGTGTGCAGTTTGGGCATACACTATTCCAAAGCATTTGGCTGAATACGAGCAAAGTAAGAAACAAATAGTGTAGACCGTAAAAATCGTAAGCAGTGTTCACACTAAGGTGCATGATCCCCACACTCCAATCACAAGCCCTGCAAAGAAAAATATTTGTTTGCGGGAAACACACATTTTGAACCCTAGCGTAAACACTGATCACACAAATCATTTTTGCCCTTTACCAACAAATTTTGAGTCATTAAACACTAAAGTAGTTCAGAAAATAGAAAATGCTGATTACACGGTAGACATGTCACCTGTTCTTTCAGTGACTTATCACAGGGTTATCTAAGCATAAAATTCATGTTATACTTGCAGGAAACTTGGATCTACCACTCAGCACTGCATTACATACAACATTTTGTGTACTAAAGAAATAAGTCACCTGTACTTTTCCAATCGTAATGAAGTGGATAAGTTGAAAATGAGAATATATCATATTGGACTTAAAATGCACCAAAGTGCTCAGGGTACTTTACAAAACAAGAAGAAAAATAGAAATAGGCCTACTGTAGCAAAAAAGGAGGATTATGAAGGAAACTGCTCAACAAAATATTTGAGCTAAGACAAACAATTACAGGTTTACAACTGTTGCCAGAACTGTTGTAGGTTAGAGTGTTGCACTGACCAAACCTTATTATACTTACCTCATTTGCTACGGACTAGTAATACAAGATTGGTGCTGTCTATTGACCCGGACGCCGACTCTATTATTAAGGCTCTTTTTGTTATTGCCCCAGACATAACTTTGGTACTAATTGAGAATTAAAAACTCTGTAATTAGTGTGACAATAGCCTGAACCATGGATGCAACATTAATAGGAAGCAAGTTAAAGTTGGCAAGCTTATTCAGATGGTACATACTTCTACAATACCGTAATTGTGCCATAACTTCTAATTTGCTAGTCCGGTTCCACAGATGGAGATTTGAGACTATTGCCCCGGACGCCCACTATATTGTCCCACTTCTCTGTTATTGGCCTGGACACAACTTCTGTGTTTGGATGGCTGCATCAAAAGTTAGATAGTGAGACTTGGGCCAATGACTCAGAATTCGAAGCCATCTTAATGTAGACTACACCATTGATCTCTTTATTAATAATACACAGAGCGATCAGTGGGTTGAATTTGGCTCTTCTATCTCGCGCCAATGCCCCCAGTTGCACTATGTATTTTATCATTTGAGTCCGGGTTAATAGTGTTTGATACTGTGTTGTTCGGCGCCCGCGTCAATAGACACAACGTACAAAATTTGCAACTTTTCATTATACTTTGAAACACGAGTATGTGTTGTGCGAAACTGTGGGGTAACCCGTACAAAGTTGTGATGTGCTCAATAAAGTGTTGATACGTTTTAGTACTGTGGTATCCTGAAGTGGTCAGGACTTCTGTACTCACTTTAAAGGCGTTTTCAAGATCGTCGACAAGATGTTTCTCGTTGCCAGATGATCCTGCCATCCTCGTAACAGCGATACAACAAGTTGAGTAACCAAATGGTGGACTTGGTGGACGATACACGTTAGTAACTTAATGCCAATACGTTACCACATCGTACGCTGCTACACCCGTCCGTCGGCAGTGCGCAACGTGTGACGCTTATTTGTTTGATATACTATAGCTTGAGGAATTCGAGGAGAAGCAAGCGGTGTATGTTGTGAACTTATGAATGATGACACGAGGAATCACAATTTGTTTAAATTGTTCCCAGCATTACATTGCAGTATTCAATTTGTGGCTATTGTCATCGAGTTGCATGAAATTCGATTGTTACTGTGTGAGTTGACAGCATGCCCGAAGGTCAACATGCAGCAATCTTACTTTCCTGCTACCTGGTAGTACATGTCGATGAAGATGTACGTATGTCATTGTTTACAGTAACTGATCACATGTCTGCATGTCGTGAACTTTGTTTGGTCCCTTGGCAGCTTGGTGAGCAATAGCAAAGTTAGCCTTGTCTAGTGTCACAAATGTGTGTGTGTACTCCATAACTTGCAGGAAGCGATTAACATTTCACTATACCAGCAATAATCAGTGGTGGTTGGTTAACAGTCTCATCGAACGATAGAACAAGTGGTGTTGATGAATAAACCTCATATGTGCAGTGTTAACCCGAACTATTGGCTAAAATTGGCTTATCTGATCTTCTGTACTCCACAGTCCAAAGTGACACTGTGCTGATGCTGCTTCAGCAATTTCGGCGATATCTGAACTCTGGGTGCAGAACACAACTTTGCAAAAGCTTGTTTTGTAGCGGATCGATAGGTCATCAACAACAATACAACATGAGACTCGTCCAATTCGAGAAGAATGGAGAGAAGAAGATTGGTGTGGAGCAAGGTGTCAATGGTGACGTGATTGATCTATCCGCAGATCCTCAGATGCCATCCGACATGGTGAGCTTCTTGAAAGGCGGTGACGACCTGTTGAACAGAGCCAGAGAGTAAGGTTCATGAATTTACACAGTTGACAACACTCGACTTAGCACTGTTCAAGTGTTCAGTGTCATTGTAAGATCACTGATACGATGTCAATTCTCCAAAGCCATACAGCTGCTTGTGTATGTCAAGCATGAACCAAATTTGTATGCTTGCATTCTGATAGTGAAAAGAAAAGGACTTCAAACTAGCTGGCAGTATGCATATGATAGATTTATGTATTGCATACAGTTTCTTCTAGTGGGTTTGTTATGTAGTACTGTTGGCATTTAAATATGCTTTCGTTGTCATTGTAGCCAGCTGCAGCCTAAGGTATGATTGCCTCCTGTCTGTTTCACATTTCAAGTTTCGATACTCTGTTAAAGTTTTCTTGATAAGGTGCACACATTTCATTTGTGGAAAAGTCTTATTATAGGCCAGCTACCAAATTTTATGTTGAGATTGACTGTTGGAATTGTTTAAATTGACTGCTCAATATTTACTCCATACATTTGCAAACTAGAGTATCATACAGTTGTGCCTTCTAGTTGTTGAGCTTCTCATAAGCAAAAGTTTATAAGAAGGACCTTTGCGAGATGAGGACTGCCCTTGAGTGCATGTGTTATTGGTCTCTGATTCATCTAGATGGAAGAATCCTGTTGGTGACAGCAGCATAGAAGGAAGAATCAGGCATTTGAATTTAAATTTGTGTGGGAAGTGTATTCCAAACACCAAACACTGAGAACTAACAATTGAGGGTATTTGAACACAAAGTGCAGCTAGGGCCTGTATCTCCCTGTAGCAGGGGGCATCCCCTGAAAGTAGTTAAAGCCTGAATTAAATGGTGGTTCATCCAAAGATAAGCACAGTATGTTAACCATACTAATCCTCAAATATGTTTTGCTTTGTATTTGTTCTGACAGACTGTCTTCATCTTCAAAAAATGTTTTGGCAAGAAACAGCATAAGGATACTGTCCCCAATCACAGATCCTGAAAAAGTGCTCTGCGTAGGTATGAATTATGTAGATCATTGCAAGGAGCAAAACCAGCCTGTCCCAGAAGAACCAGTCATTTTCAACAAATTTGCCAGCAGTATCGTTGGACCAACTGATGACATACCATACCCTGAAGAGACACAAGAACTTGATTGGGAAGTCGAGATGGTTATTGTCATTGGTAAAACTGGAAAGAATATAAAGGTATAATACTTGATAAAATGTAGTAATTTATACTTGATCAATTAAAGCCGCTGATATTCTGGAGGTTGTTTTGCTTCCCCCTAGATGTGCCAAGTTTTTGTTGCAATGATGTTTATTTCTAAAGAAACTGCATTTTGAATATTGATAGCACATGTGGGTTACCTAAGGATTGCTGTAGATTTCTGAGTGTTTTTTATCAACCATTTGCATTTCCCTTAAAACGTGTTTGAGGATGTTTAAAGGGTAAGAAACTATAAATCTAAATCATGATCAATTATGCTTAAAAGTAAAAAAGTGCTTTGACATGGCCACTATTGCCATGATGTGTAAATATTTGAGACTGATTGCTGAACAAACTGATGAAATGATTAAAAAAAATATATGGGATTAAAAAAAATATATGAGCAGTGATAAAAGATGTAGTTTTGTCCATGCTTCAAATGTGTTTGCTCCACAGGTATCAGATGCAATGAATCACGTCGTAGGATACACAGTGGCTCATGATGTAAGCGCCAGGGATTGGCAGATGAGACGTAACGGCAAGCAGTGGCTTCTTGGTAAAGCCATGGATGCCTTCTGTCCCCTGGGACCTGCGTTAGTAACAAAGGATGCCATATCAGGTATAATATTGAGGGAATATACGGTGCTGCAAGCTTAACACTAGTGGATTAAGGGAAGGGGGATGGAAAAAGGAGTCAGCAATTCCTTGGGTGAGCGGAGTGTATACAGTGGATCATAAAATAGATTGTTGAACCTAAAGCTCGAAACAAATAACAGCAATATCTTTACTGTAGCTAAACTGGCTCCTGTGACTTACCATGTTGCCACTAAGTATAGTCTATAGTTTCTTATGTAACTCAATTGAAGGTATCAGTAGTGCAACGGACATCTCAACATTTCGTTTCTTTGAGAATGAAACCAAAAGAAAATTTCTGCACGTTTTAGCTTTGAGATTACAAATGTCCACACATGAGCAGTTTTCTCTGCACATGGGTAGTGTAGATCAGATGATTGACCAGCTGACCAAATACTCACCATTCAACGATTGGTCGGTAGGAACAGTGTAAATACTCAAAAGTTATTTTTGAAAGATTTGCTGGTTTTCTTAGAAACATGCAAGAAAAAGTTGTGGAACGCTTCGGATTCACGATTCTTGAAATTATTTGAGGATCGATCTGTGTGAAGTCATGTTGCCCTGGAGGTGGACTAGTTACTGGGACAGAATTTAAGATGCATTGTCCAGTATATACCAGTGATGCTAAGGGAAGGAAAACAATCAATTCTTGTGGTTCCTGCTCTTGTGAACTGGAAATTTTATAGAATCATCCCTGTGTATATCATCTCTATACTGCTGTTTTGTAGTGTTGTTGATCATGTAGAACTCACTAGTATGTCAAATTATCCAATGTGCCATCATCTGTTACAATGGCCTTTATAACAATGCAGAATTACACATGTGACTGCCTCTAAAACTAATTAATCAGCAATGTAACATACTGTACTATTGTCAAGATGTGTTGTGTAGATCACAATTTGAATAGAGTGTGCACACTTAATTAATATGGTTAGTTTATATATGAACATTATGGCCATGTCATACGACAGTATAGTGTAGAATATGTCAGAGAACAGATCACCTGTAGCAACTATTAACAGAATCATGGAATTTGCAGTGTATTTCCACTTTAAATACTAGGTACTCTGGAGGTGACACAGGCACATTGCTCTTGGTTGCTAACAACAATGTAAGAGAAGAGTTTATTTTGAGCAATTTGTCCAATCATATGTACTTTGTGTAGGAAACATTATTACTACAGGGCAGTGTTTATGAACCTAGCACTATTTCACAGTAATTAGTACTAAAGAGAAATTGGGATGGAAAACTTGAAAATGAAGTGTAGAATACATGTTTAACATTTTGATTTGAGCTTACGTAATATGAAAGATAAACTTTGTAATGTTGTTGTTTGCGAAGTTTATGTTCACACTTAATTCACCTATTTAAATACAACAATTTAGTCAAATTTGCCAATATTTTTAAGAATTAAGTAGTTTTGATGACGTTTATGAAGTTCATCTTTGTTGCTGCATGAAACACTGATAATTAGTGATGATTGTTTCGTTTTCTTTTGTTCTTGATAGATCCCCATAATTTGGGCCTGCGTTGTCGGGTCAACGGTGAGACCATGCAGGACAGCAACACCAATAATCTTGTCCATAACATTCCACAACTAGTGGTATTCATCTCAAGGTAATTACTAAAAACTGGGGAAGAATGGAAGATACACGTTGGTATCATTGCTGACAGTATGTTTATTCCATGTTTCCCCATTAATGATGTTTCATATTAAAGACAGGATATTTAATAAGTTCAATGCAATTTATTCTCTACTTCAAAAAGGGATGGAAGGGTGGCAGATCAGTGGGTGGGGTTGGGGGTGTCATCAATTAAATGTAACAATGCACTTGCACATTCTTACATAGTACCACAGTTTTGGCCATAAGTCATCCAAAAATAAGGAAATAATTTTATGCATGGCTTTCATATTCAAGTCAATCAATGAAATTGCTTTGAAATTGAAATCATTCTCATGTGGGAGAGCTTAGATGAGTTAAAAGATGTATTTGTAGAATTCCAGTTCCATCCCTTCATTGTAAACCTTTGTCGTTCCATGTTCAGCTTAATAGGGTAGTAACATTGTAATTCAAGTTCATCACAACAAGCATGTCATGTGACTGTTGTATCGTTTATATTTCTGGCTCCTCCCTGGAAATTTATTTTGCCCCATGTTTTTGAAGAACAAACTTGAACTCCTTTGAATCTTGTCGGTGTCACTTTTATTACTAAATCTTCTTTAGAGCTTTTTGTCAACAACCACCATAAATTTCTTAGCTATTTTTGGTTCATTTCCTCAACAGTAGTGAAGTGATGCTTCCACTTTCACTTTGGTAGTAACTCAAAGACAACCAAAAATTGTAGTGAGCACTGTAGGCGTCCCATCTTAATGTCGACTTGCTCCTTGCAACTTTTCAGATTCTTAACGCTGAAGCCAGGCGACATCATACTGACTGGAACTCCTCCTGGCGTCGGAATCTTCCGTAAACCGGTTCCTGTCTTCTTGAAGGTAGGTTTCTGCGATAGATGATTTGTCCCCATTTGATTAATTTGATGCCATAAGTACCACAGACATTAATACAGTGAGTGTTGTGGGGGTGTTCATGTCATGAAATAACCTTTGACGTAACCTAACACTATTGAAAACCTGATGTGTGTGTCATCAATTAGGTCTTAGCAGAAAGTGTGTATTGCTTAGATGCTCATGGAAGTGGTATGTACTGTACATGCTTCACACTAAGGTATGGCCAACGTGTATTTATGCTCCAACAACCTCCAAGAGGACAAGCTTTATAATGAGGTCAAACTGACCAGGATGTTGCAGTTTCTAGCAAGTCAGATCTCGAGAGGTGGCCAACTTGGGATGTATCAAAAAATGCCCACTGGAAGGGACACCAAGATACTAGCTCTGAGTAAGCTTTTCTGCAGACCCACTGAAATAATATCTGTTTGTTGTTCAGAAGCTCAAGTTTACGATACAAGGTTATAAACAGACTTGACAATAACTTGTGTATTTATAGTTAATACATTCATATTTTCTACATGAAAAGAAGATTTTGTCTGAGATTTTGTGTTTTCAATGTCCAAATATGTGTTTCATGTCTTTGTGTAAGATAAGGAGTGACATTTAAAATCTGTTGACTGAGTTGCTTACCCTAATCGATATTATCCAAGAGGATGCAAAATAACTGTCAAGTTTTCTATGGTACATCCATTTCTTGTTGTTTTAGTGCTAGCAACCTAGTTATATCATGCTACTACTCTAGTTTAGCTTTTTGATTTTGGAGCCAGCATTGATGTGTCAGTGACTATTTATTCTTATTCAACAGAAAGGAGATGTCGTGGAGTGTGAAGTGGACGAAATTGGAACAATTACCAACAAGATCGTCTAATGCCCTCTCAAAAACTTTCCCCACAGAATTTAAAATACCAATGATACACCACCTTACAAACTGACCATCACTTTGGTTTCATTTTCAGACATTTCCTTAACTAGATGTTGCTGTTTTTATTAGAGAATTTTTACCAAATTTGGTGCAACATCATGTTGGATGAAATCCATTACTTTAAGTAAAGGTCACGCGAAAAACATTCTTCGGAGCAGTGACTGAATTAATCATTTCAAATGCTGAAAGTAGTCACAATTTCCATCAAATCCATCAAATATGGATCATTTTACATGAGACCATTTAGCAATTGCATCATGAATAAACATGAGCCAAATATGTAAATTTGTGATGTTGCAGAAGGGACTCTTATGATATGCCTTATGTTATCCTTTGTTTTCTTAATCTCTGTTTCAAGAACAATTGACAATTTTTTTTAGGCCCCAAGTTTTTTAGTTTGGAAGTATGTATTGTTTCTTTTAAAGTTAGTGGTATCACTTACCGATTTAAGACCCAGTTATAAAGTGACTGAGAGACAAGAGAATTACTGACATTTGTGCAACACTCCACATCATCTGTTTTGCATTTTCACCAAACTTTGAAAAGCCCTATTTAAAAAAAACAACAAGAGGGCAATCCACGGAGTTGCATATCTCATTGCCAACATGCATTGATTTAAATACAGGGCATCCACACGAGGATTTGTAATAGTTTACTGCAATCACATCTCACAGAGACCCAGTTCGGGGAACTGGTTGTAAATGAATGGCAAACATTCTTCAGGTATAAAATGGTGGTAAGCATCTCAATACTGGTATCTATTGTAAGGCAGCAACCTTAAGGTTATAGCCTGGTGCTACTAGGCTCAAGTAAAGATAACTAATGGCTCAAAAGTATCCGTGCATATTACGCTACATTACACAATTATAACATTGGGTTATTCCTTGTAGGTTAGGCTTAGTGGTTAGAGTTAGGGGCAGGATATAGGAGCATCCCTCTGTGGGTATTTGCACGTAAGTCTGCTATTTACCTGTGCAGGACCTGGTTCTGCTAAAATTATTGTTTGACTTAAAAATAATGTTCTCATAAAAGACATTATCCACAGGGGCCAGTTCTGCTAAAGATGTTTTGGTTAAAGTTAAAAAGGTGGTGTCTTTTGACCCAGATGCTGGCACTAAGTTTGTTACCAAACAATCATACAATTTCACCAGTTTACTATAAGAGTAATATACTGTATCTTCATTATTGTGTTCATAGGAACGGTCTTGCAAAATTTTGCGTACAATGCTTAATTAGCTCTCAAGATATGCTGGAAATACCAATTTTGGGACAAAATTGGCTTTTTTTCCTCCAAAATCAGCAAATTTACAGTAATAGTATGTTGAACAATGTGTTTTCACAGAAGTCCTAACAAAACTTTAAGTTAATTGGTCTAATAGTTCTCAAGATATGCCAGAAATACCAATTTTGGAGCAAAATTGGCTTTTTGATTCCTTGCCGTAGGCAGGGGAATCTATGCAGTCATGATGTCGTGTGTGGGTATGTATGCGTGTGTGTATGCGTGTGTGTGCGTGTGTATGTGTGTGTGTGTGACGGTTGCTCGTAAACACTCTATCTCAAGAAGGGTAACTCTGAGTATTTTCATTTTTGGCATGTAGGTTGCCCATTTTGAGTAGATGATCCCTATTGTTTTTGGTGTCCAAATCTTGCATATTAGTGAGGTTATGGGGTAAAACAAAAAAAATTTTAAAGCTGCCATAGTTCCTGATCCATGGGTCAGATTTGTTTTAAACTTGATAAGGTTGTCTGTTATTAACAGGTTCACGACCCTGTGAAATTTAATGCTTATCAATAGAGAGGAAGGGATAATTTTTCACTATAAAACAATAATAGCCTGAACACCATTATTGTGGTTATTATAAACTACCGTACAAATATATATTGATCTACATTGTGCAATAGCAGGTGTTTATTCTCTCGCACACAGTTAACGCAGTGGGATTGCTCCCTACAGTACTGCATTTGTAACTTATTAAGTAACTTCTAGTGTGGGGGGCTAATAAGTTGTCCAGAGAGAGAGTCTTGGTATGGGGAGGTCATGGGGTCAGATAGAAAAGCATGTAATGGAATGTTAATGGGTTTATGAAAAAATGAAGAAAATAAAAAACCATCTGTTCTGTCCTTTATTTGGATAATATCAATATCCAGAGGAACAGATGGTTGCAGAACAAGGTTTCTTAACAATCAAATTGGAGTGCTTTCAATCATATTTCACAATGTCGGAAAAGATGGAGGAAGCAAAAATATTGCGGAGGAATCATAACTTAGGGTCAACTTACCAGGACTTTGAGTGTGTTAAAAGCTACTTGTAACAAGGAAGAAATTATCCTGGTGGTTTACGAAGAATTTTGAGGTAAATATGGCAGACAAGCTGAGTTCAGATGAGGTAAGGTTGAATTATTTGATTCAACTAACAACAGGCAAGACTAGAAGCAGCATTGATTACTTGTGTGTTTCTTGGAGCTCAGAGATAATGTTGACTGATTTCATACCGTACTCATACTGTACTTGATGTGTGGGTTGTATGGCCTGGGTAGGTGATCCCTATTGCTTTTGGTGGACATCAAATGTCGCAGTCATTTTAGGTCACCACAATAAAGGTCATTTTGGGTTAAAGGCTTGTGGTGTATCAAGAAAAATAACTGCAGTTGATCTTATACTTGTCATTTGAATAATTCATGTTTGTTGTAATATAACCATGTAGCAAGGAATCACAAAGCCTTTTGGCTTTCTGGTTTTTTTCGAAATCAGCAAAATTCACTGGATTTATCATTACAGTAATATTATGTTGAACAATGTGTTCTCAGGTAAGTACTTACAAAGCTCTGTGTTAATTGGTCTAACAGTTCTCCAGATATGCTGGAAATACAAATTTTGGGGCAAAATTAGCTTTTTTTCTCAAAAATCAGCAAATTTGACTCGATTTACCATACAACTAATACATCTCGCACATATTGGCATCATGCACAATCTTACCAAGTTTCAACTTAATCGCTCATATGCTTTTCAAACTATTCTGGAAAAACCACAATTTGGACAGGTCCGGACGCACGCGCACACACACGGACACGCATTGGCACGGACACGTTTTCATTTATACCACCCAACAGGACCCTCCTTTACCCACTCTACCATGGGGTACCCCTCGGGTGTCGCTACTCATCCACTCCAAGCGTTTCCATGGCAACCATTCTCCCATGGGTGCACAGTACAATATATAGCTCCGCTAGCCAAGTGACTACAATATCTCATCTTGCCCCTATAGGGCGATGAGATAATTATGGGTATAAACACAATCCCAATGGATTTTTATTCAGAGTTTCTGAATGGAGCCAGCTCTTTCCTCCATCCATGTAACTTAGTTTACATGGGATGTTCATCTTTCAAGTACAGAGAGATAGAGGTGCCTCATTAACAAGTGATGATATTGTACTTAGTTCTGAAATCATATCATGTGCAAAACAGCGAAAGGAGAAGAAGTGGGTGTTGGGGGGGGGGGGGGAGGAGGAGGGGGAGATTAGAAACATCATTCGTCTGGAATGTATGTGAACCTTAGTGATTACAAGGAGCCTGTTGCTTTACATGTCAAATGTCACTGAGAGCCAAAATAGGTCTATAATTAGAACAAGTCAAATAGGTGAATAATTGAAAGTGAAGTCTATGCACTCTCAACATTTTGAGAATGTGTCGATGGTAACAGATCAGTATTGTAGTAAGTGGCCATGGTAGGTCAGCAGGGGTCATCGTGAATAACTAGTGCCGTCACATTTCATTGCTTTGTACTGTTGAGATGTGATCGGGTATGTTGTACACACTTACACTTCAGCAATATTGCAGGTCAATATAAAAAAATATATATATTCATGATGCATCATCAAATCATAAAATTAAATTTGAATTTTCTCTCTCAAACTTTGCACTGTTATTCCAAATGTTGTTCAAAGAAGAAAGTAAATCATGACTTAGTTAAACCCTTTGTTTTATTTTTGCACTCCAGGACTAGGGAGCAGATTTTTCTCCCTTTTTAGTGTTCTCCCAAGGGATTTGTGGGGCATTGCTTCCCTAGTAGAAATTGCCACCCCTCTGAAATAGCAATCACCCCTAAAAGTGAATCAACTCCCCACCCTACAAAAGTTCCACTTGAGGGGAAAAAGTTTACAATAGGCGACTGATGTTTCGAATAGAGCAAGAAATCATCTGTTGTGGCACCGTCGTGCATCATTTAGCACCCCAATTATCAAAAGTTTCAGGGGTTGGGGTTAAAACGACTCTCCTCACACCCCACCCTGGTGATGGAGTATGCCCTTCAAGTGGCCGAACCCTGAAAATCTGGTTAGAACAATGCCCTTTGTCTACCAGAATGGTGAGGATGTAGTCGCCAGGGTAAGGTCAATTATCTAAAAACTGTGCAAATGTGATAATTCCATCATTAAAAATTGGTCAACTTTAAATATGCTGATTGCCCTCCGTTAGTAAACGATCCTGATCTGTTTTAATGAGACTAAACATCACTGATGATCACCACAGGTGAAAATCTTGAATTCCTTTGAAGGATCTTTGAAGGATAATTATTACTATTACTGTTACTTTTAAAGCATAAAAGCAGAAAACCATGCATTCTAAAATGCTCTGCAAAAATATCAACAACAAAAAAAAAGTTACTACAGACGTAGTAATTTAAGAAATGGTGGAAACATATCAGTTTCAAATGTGGTATCAATTAATCCCTCAGTGATATTTTCCACATTGTTGTCATGCAGATAAAAGATCAGAATGCTGAAAATTGCAAAATCTGTTTTTCAAAGTAACTTTTTGTTTCACGCTGGCATGGAATCACTATGATGTCGATTGGCTTTCTGGTCAATTAAAATATATCGTGCAATGTAATCCGTGCTGTTGTTAGAAGACAGCTCGTATCTGATATCACCAAAGCATTCACCCACTAACGAGAAAATTAGATTTGCTGGCAGGTAGTGGCGTAACCAGCGGAAGGGGAGTTACTGGTGGTGGGAGGTCCCCTCTGTCGAATGTCTAGTCCCAATCCGCCCCTACGACATGAAATTCGAAGGTAAACAACTAAGGCGATTTGTACTGCAAATGTGTATTTCCGAGCCTGTCTTCTAAAAATGAAGGAAATAGCTGAGACTCGCAAAGCCAGGGAAACTGGGAAGTACCATTCCCTGCAATCTTAGAGACATTATTAGCTAGGCGTATTTCTCTGTACGGTTTCATGCCCATGGTGGCGCTCCGGTTAGTATTATTTCTGCTTGCGATACTCAGTGCAACCCTTTGCCCTCTAAGACCCCCATCTCCTGCAAAATCTGGCTAGGCGGCTACTACTGGCAGATCTAAATGTAAACGATTGCCTGTTGACATTATGGACTTCCGTTTCAAAGGTTCCGAAAATTTCTTTAAACTGTAACTTCCGAAATCGTGTGCAGTGCGTTTATAGAGAAAAAAAAATGTGAATATTATCTTCCCTTTTTTTGGCTGTAGCCCACGTGAAAAGCAGGGTCGGTGAATCATCTGTTTTGACACAAGTGCATTCAACCTGTTTCCATGGTGGTCACGAGTGTAAAATTTCCTGTGCTTGTCATATATCACAGTTTGCAATCAAACCTTTGAAATTTTCTGAAATCATCCCATCCTGTATTAGCATTTATCATCTTAAGCTAAGAGATGAATCATACGGTTTCGTTAATCTTGTCTGTCAGATGTATTTGAAAGAGTCGACAAGATCAAAGATTGACACAATCGGATCAATTATAAATTAATGAATTAAACCTCATTTATATAATATCACTCTATCCATTTCAAAGTTCTAAAAAGAGAAAAAAAAACCGTCGATAAATGGTTTCTATTGCCATTTAGTATTTCTTATCATTAATTACAAGCACTATATCCATAGAATGCAGGATTGATGTAGTTAATTTTAATACAGGTTTTAATTTTCTAATTATTATGTCTCTGAACATTAGTTTTGGAGCAAGCTGATTTTTATCACATAGTTTAACTCATATCAGGTCCTGGCCATGACCTGTCTTTGTCCCCATTTTTGTTTGGCATGTGAACAACTGAGTATGGGGACACGGGAGTACTTTCCAGAAGTTGAAATAGCATTTACAAAGTATATTTTTTCATGTTCGGCCATGGTGAGTGGCTGGGCTCTATAGTAAGTAGGTTATACTCCATCACCACACCAAAAAAAAAAAAAAAGGAGGACGGTTACGGAACAAAGAGGACGAAAAAAGAAAGTCCACATATATACTTTCCCTTTAGAATATTTAGTGTGGCTATAGTGTTTTGGTGAGATATTGTTTTGGAAATAGAGCTTTCACAGATTTCCCCACGGTAAAATTCACTCCCGAAATACCTATTAAATGGTTCCGTTGAAATGGTTCTCATATATTATTTCGGCAGCTGTGGACACCAATTTGAGAGGCTTAAATAACGCAAAATATATTTAATTTTGTTCATTGAATCAAGCTAATAGGATGAGCATTTTTATGACCTATAGGCTGCTTAATTCGTGAAACGGTCCTGATCATCTAATATCCATTTTAGCAGTCGGAATGTCTTTTCTCTGGTACTCTCTTCAGGTCTGGTTTTTATATTTTCGAGGGTCAGTCCGTCCGGGGTAACGTCCGTTAAAGGACTACTTCCGAGTCCGACCGCCGGTACTACCGGAGAGTGTTCGCTGACTGACGACATAGTCTCTTCGAAGTCGTTTCTTTCAACTTCACGCTCTGCAACGAGAGCGCTCGTTTTCAGCTTTTCATCGTACACAAATTCGAGAGTCTTGTGAGATATTTTTCGTTTTGGTTCCTCTTGTTGATCCCCCACTGACTTCCTCTCCTTAGGCAAGAGATCATCGCGCCACTGAGGCGAAGATTCTGTAATTACTCCAGAGATATCATCCTGTGGACATTTTCTAGTCAGACCCAACCTCTCCGTTGATGTGATGCTCTCTCGTTTTGACAGAAGTTTCTTAATTGATTGTTTTTCCCCTTGGTGGTTATGGCTCTTTCGGTTACCCGTGGGACCGACACCAGCCATGTCGCTTCTTAAAAGCTGATGGGAGTGGTTAGTAAGGAACGCCCTATCCAAATAAGCGATCGCAGGTAAAGAACAGCTTGGAGGCATTTCACTTAACGATTGTAAGCGCCTCCCTTCCCGTCGCAAAGTGAATAGATTGCGACGATCGTAGTATGCATACATTATCTTCATGTGATGTCATTATGACGTAACCAACTGCAATAGCCTATGTGACATTCGAGCCGACGGTTAGTAATAAACCGTAGCTGTGACGTCAAAATAAAGCAACAGGATGTTCAGATAAGTCTCTTAAACATCTAACGATTTTATTGACTTGTATATATAGTAATTTTTTGCCTCATATGCTCACCCAGCATTGTTGTCAACCTTCCTTTGGAGTTGCTTTATACTCTGTAGTCCTCGCTTAGATTGGTTGGTTTCAAATCGTAAGAATTTAACAACCAATGCCCATCAAAGATTTGGATTTACGCCTTGCAGTCACCAGCGTCGGTGTTGGCCCGTTCCACCGTTAACAACTTCCTGTCGACAATTTGTCAATCACTGAAATATTTTGAACATTTTTTAATTTTGACAAGATTTGTATGATACTCATCAGCTAATCAATAGAGAAAAAAAAAAAACACTGGCCAATCCCATGTATAAAGTGCCTCAAGACAGTTGATATGTAGATCTAGTAGTCTCGTGCTTCTCAGACACAGGAATACTATCGTTTAAAAAAACTTCAACTGTTTTATGTCGATCGTTTATTTGGTTCATGGTGTGTGCAAGCTGGAGAACCTATATCCATGTGCCGTCTTAAAGAAAACTGATGTCAACAAACTTACGGTGGAAGGTTTCAAATAGCGCGGAACTCGGTCACTTCATCGAGGTCGGTGATCACAGAAATTAATTTCCACGTATTCAGTGTTAAGTTGGCCAAACAAGAAAGATCCTCCAAAATCCAAACGGAAGATTTCGGACCAAAATGACTTCAAATACTTTCCGTGATCATCAATTCATCTCCCATGGCATTGTAACAATTTCTTGACGTAAGTGATGGAATTTCGCCTAGGTCACCGGTTTCCGAAAACTTTTGCTGTGCGAAGACGTAGGTTTGTGAAGAACATCACATCGCAGAAGAAAGTTTATAAAACCGTCAGCAACAGGAAAAAGCTTTAAACCGTTCCGTTAAGATGCCCGATTTATTCTCAAAGACACCAAACGATTCACATCCATTACGGCACATTCTCCAAATAAAACCATCTTCATCATCCGGTTGATTCGCATAGGTCTTCTATTTATAAATTCCAGCTGTGTCTGCGAGCCCGCCCGCTATTTCTTTCCACAATGTATGACGGACCACCTTAAAGGGATGATGTGCTCAAGTCATTTTACTGTGCTGATTTGGCAGTCACGGTATGTCATTCTCACCAAATTGTTGCATGCTAAGAAACCATGCTGCAATATCACCTTAAAGATTAAATCCCTACTGAGTGGGTTGTACAACATAACACACTCAGTCAGAATGAAGGAAATTTCCAGCATGTAGGGGAGAGGCTGCAGGAAACGGTCACTGGAAAATTAACGTTACTAAAGAGAAGTTGTGTGATTCCCATTCATACATGTATTTGGTGACGACGTATTTACAGAGCGTACAGTTTCAATTTTTGTTCAGTAAAAGTGTGTTCTCTGCTCTTAAGAAAGAGACAGGTTGACCTTCGTTACCAAAAATAGACTTAAGACCCACTGTGACGTTTTAGAGTGAAACATGTTGGTAGTTCCACGCGGCAACAGGAATATTTACAAAAAGAAGAAGAAAAAAAAACTTGCAAGTCTCTGTAAATCGAATCCCTCCATGGAACTTATTCATAAAGCCATAAACACATTGATGGATCAATTGTGTTTCACTTTGACTTTGCAGACGGCAAAGTAAAGCCCATTAAAATGCTTAAAAATAGTTAAAGCTTGAACAAATGTTGTTCATACAAACAAGCAACCAGAAACGCGCCGAGAATCAACGCACACCTTTGCTGGGTATCTTCCTCTTTTTATTTCTCCTTTTCTTGAATATTCTTGTAAATCCAGTGTGAGAGGGAGCGTGGAAATTTTGAAAAGTTAAGCAGGGAACTAACCATGTCAAATTTGTTGCCAAGGCAACAGAAAAAGAAGTGGGGAGAACCAACCGACAAATGTGACATTTTTTCTCAAAAAGTTCTTGAAGAAGTTAAAGTTAGGGGATTTCATACCCCCCCCCCATCCCACCGAAGTGGGATTAAGGCCGGATTTGACTCTCACGGCCACATCACCGAGTCCAATGAGGTGTGTTCCAAGCTCTGTGTGATATATACATGTCGGTAGCAGTCAGTAGTAATTGTTGTCAAAACTTGAAATTGGATATAAAAAAGAAGCTTAGCCTATAATGAAATTTAAGTGACGTATCATATATTTATGAGGTCAAACAAGCTATAGAAACCACAAAGCGAACGAGTGGTCCGAGAGACTTGTCAAGCTGAGGGGAGTCTCAATCTCCTTTCGATCCATCCCTCACCTCCTTCAAAATTCACCCCCAACAGCAGGTGCGAATTTTTGTTTCCAAATAACTCAACTTGGAGAAATTCGTCTTTTAACTGAAATTTGTCTCAAGTTCCATTTTTCATATGGGACGCCGATCGTACAATTATTGACAGTGCGTGCATGTCCTACGTTAGACAAACGACAACAGTAGACACCAGCGGAAGCAATGGCAAACGGAAACGTTAGACAGAAACGAAGACATTAGACACAAACAAAATCATTAGACACAAATGACACATTAGACACAACCAAACCAACAGACACAAACGAAACATTAGACACAACCATATCATCAGTCACAAACCAAACCAGTTAGACACAAACCGAATCATAAGTTCATATTGCCAAATGATTTGAACCCCCCCCCCCCCATTATTTTCCTTGCTCCTAAATTACGGCTAGACCTACTGGTGGTTACTAAATTCTCTTTCACAATTCCTCCCTCTTTAACGTCAGGTGATGTTTCGCCCTCTCCATTCATCGAGATGTAACAAGTAAATTACACCTTGACATCAATTTGCATTGAATGGTTGAAAGAACGACTCTAGTTTTGACGCCTCATCGGTGTTAATGGACGGCTAAATATTTGATCTGCGATCAATGCTAAATATACTCCATTGTCCTGTAGTTCCTGTGCTTTACTGTGTTTAAAGTGTGTTTATTTTCCTCCCTAGTTGCGTTTTACTGAAAGTCGAACGAGTCACCGTGATAGAGTTTCGTATGTATTCTTCTTGTCACCTCACATGGTATGTTATTTCGAGATGTTTATTCTCGTATTATTGTTGTGGTTTTGTAACGGTACACCCGACTTCGAACAAACCGTTTTTGGGTTTTTTTTTTTTTTATCATAAAGATGATCCGCGGAGTTAATATATCCCCTCTCTTTTTCACGGACAATGGTGTTAACGTAATACTATACAATCCCACTATATGTACAGCCAATGTGGAAACAAGGTTGTGGGTTTGCTACCGCAAATATTGTACATAATTCCTACAGCACGCATGCACAGACAGACAAACAAACAAACAAACAACAACACAGTTAGGAGCACTTCAGAGAAACCGGAAAACGATATATCTCTGACTTTGACAAGCTGACCTCTGAGCATATCATCATCATCATCATCATCATCATCATCATCATCATCATCATCATCATCATCATCATCATTGTGTGATATATGCATTGCCCACATCGATTACACGATTTGCGGTTCATTGTGCGGACATCGGTTACCCACAACAATGACTATTCGTACACCAAACATCGCGCCTATTATTTTAATCATTATCTTACAGTATAGGCGATCAGTGCTATGGATAGTTATGAGGGTCAAACGCTCATGGAGAGGTGGGGGACAGAGTATCAAATACCCCCCCACTGATCTTCTCAACACAAACTCAATTTCCCCCTGGTTCAAGCTTGGATGGATATAGGTCTTTATTTGTCGATTATACATGGAAACACCCTCCACCCCCATGTTTGTCCCTAAAGGCAATATTTTCTTGGCGATTAACACCTTATTTTTGCATTGTCCTTAACATTTTTCTATAGCTATAGGAATTTGTGCACTGATCAAACTTTTGATTCCCCCCCCCCCTTCCTATGTAAACCTGGGCAGATTCTGTTCACTTAAGTTAAACATATTGGTATGTTTTCTTTCAGATATATACGTCAATCAAAGAGCAGAAATTTCCCGAAGCCAAACGGTAGTTTGGTATGATAGGTTTTTACCAATCACTGCCTTTACCGATCAATGCCTTTACCGATCATGGCAATCCGCATAGGCAGTGTCTAAAGTGTATATAAATGAACCCTTACACTGTCAATGGTAGTAAAGTCTTAAATGACCAAGCACGTGTTGCCCATCCCCACCGCCTCCTCTTCAAAAATCCTCTTTAATTAAATCTGTTACGTTGAAAATGGGGATACGAAGTGCTATTTTCTGCGATCTGGCAAGCATTTTTGTCAAAATTGTTATCGAAGGCTAGGCACAAACTGATCATCGTTTTGTTCTCCTTTAGAGACTGTCAAAGACTGTAACCAAGCAAGTTTTGCCCCCCCCCCCTTTTAAACCCTCTTATATACGAGGGGCGGGTGGGATGGCGCGTGTGTCCCAAATCAAATTTTGACCTCAAAAATAAAGTTTCTTGAAAACGTTTCTAGCTTTTTTTCTTGTAGGGGTGGCAGTGGAGTGAGGAGTAAAAGAAAAATGGGTTCAAGACTGCGATTCTGATGATCCGGGAAGTTTTTTTTCCAAATATTTTCCGGACTATGAAGTACATGCAGCTTAGGACAGCCGGGAAGTGCTCTTTCTGGCAATCTGGATTCCAAATTTTTCTTGTACCCTCTGCGCCAACCGATGGTGGCGTTCCGCTTAGACAGTCCTTACACGCAACGCAAGCAAATGGGCTTTGCACTAAGACAAGATCCCCAGCGGTAGTCCTGACCATCACCTGATAAGTCCTGTCATAGGTGTATGGCAAGAAGTACCCCTTCCCCCTCCAATCATTAGATCCTCGCGGTGTTCTGCTTCGGTAATCTGTTATGCTGAAAATGAGCGTGTGAAGTGCCTTTTCGTGCAATCTTCCAAGTATATTTGTCAAAAGTGTCCTTTGTCCTTGTTGAATAATCCTGGCTGAGCAACCGTGTCTCTTTAACATTCTGAATTCCAAAACAAAGCCTCTGTCCCACTCACGGACCCCTGACCACGAATTGACGCCCATGTGAATAGTACAGTTACACGACAAGGCCACGTAGTCTGATAACTCATTGGTTTATATATAATGTAGTTGTCTTTTGAAGTAAATTGTTCAGTGATCGCCAACAATATATGCAAAGCATTACCTGCAATGGCTAGCTACAGGCCGGGGACATGGGCGATGAAAGCCCAACATTTTCTTGTACGCTCCGCGCCAACTAATGCATGGTGGAGCTCCATTTAGACTATCCCTCTTGGCACTCAGGCTGGGGCCCACCCCTCAGTCCGACAAAGTTTTCAGTCCAACAAGTTTTCAGTCTAACAAGTTTTCAGTCCGAAAATAAAATACACGTTTTCGGTCCGAAAAGGAAATACAGGTTTTCAATCCGAAAAATATTTTTCAAGGTCGATGACCTTTGACTGCGCTGTCAATGATTTTTTTTTATCGATTTAATAAAACTTTATTGACCCACCCGACATTTTGGTTCACATTGAGTTGATATCAATAAGTTCGTGATAATTTTAAAGGGTGTAAACATATGGCAATACTTATAATTAGCATAATTAGTCAAGTTTCAGAACTGTTGGATACTCATTCATAGATGTTCACTTTTATGTGACACATGGGAATCTTCTTAGTTTGACCATTTGTTATTAGCATCTTGAAAAAAAAAGTTGACAGGCTAAGGAAAATTTACTGGATTTCACGAAACAACTCAACAAGTCCCTCTAACTACCACAAATGCATCAAAGAAAGTTATTTCAAATACCGAGATCTTTGACAAAATGGTTGTTCCTGCCATGTAGCAGATGAAATCCACCATATGATGGTTGGTATTGAATTTCGTCCCAGTTGCCATAGTAACGTTGACAAGCGCCTCCGGCAATGCAAATCAAAATGGCAGTGGGGAGAAAGGGCCCTGTCTAACATGTTATCTTCGGACTGAAAACGTCTGTTTCATTTTCGGACTAAAAACGAGTATTTCATTTTCGGACAGAAAACGTTTCGGGCTGAATACGTGTATCTCATTTTCGGACTGAAAACATGGATTTCATATTTGGACTGAAAACTTGTCCCAGTAAAAACTCGTTTTTTCGGACTGAAAACGTGCATTTTATTTTCGGACCGAAAACGTGTAGGACTGAGTACCCCTCAGGCCAAACCCAAGAACCTTGTGAAAGTTCTGAGCAGGCGAAGTTTTTCCTCACCCCCTCCCTCGAAAATAGCAATTACACCTGGTTATGTTTAAAAAGCCATATGTACGAAAGTGACAGTACCTTAGTTTGCAGGATGCAAGAAGGTTCAGAGAGGAAAAGAAAAAATCGGAAAATGTTTCTGCTTGACTCCGACTCCCGCCCCCCCCCCTCCTCCTCCTTCTCCTGGTAAAATATCTAGCTAGCCGCTGGAATTGCCTAATATTAAATTTTCACAGTGTGGAAATTCTTTAAGTGGTAAGAATTGATTAAGAAAAATTTATCACCTTTCTAACCACCTTAGCTGGCGATTTTCGATACCTATTTTCCAAAAGGATTTTCGCGTTCCACTTTTACAATCGTTTTAGCTCATTTTATGATTTTTAAACCAATACATGGAGTTGATATTCTTTTTAAATCATATACGGTGATGATTTGGTCGTCGTATGTATTTTCCTATAATCTTTCATGCAAGTCAGTGGCGCGTCCACTGGGCAAGGGCAGAACCCCCCCCCCCCCCCACAGACATTTCGAGGAAGCAATGCGCGATGTGGAAAAATGAAGAGGAACAAAAAGAGAAACACGAAAGGAGGGAGGGATGGAGGTTAGTTAAATGGAGCGTAGGGAGGTGCAGAGGAGGAAACTTTAGATTAGTGATTATACCAGTGTGACCTTTTTATGATATGGAATAACAAGGCGAAATGGAGTAAAGCAAGAGAAATAAAGCTTCTTGAAAGGCTTCCTTCTTACCTATATATGACTTCTAATGGACTTGAAAATTTAAGCTGGATGACAGGCAAAAATTTGATACTTATACAAACTGAAAATCACCTTTTTTTTCCAGTTTCTTTTACGAATCTAACCAATTTTGTTTCCACTCACTTACTTATGCTCCATTTATCTCCCCCCCCCCCCCACACACAAAAAGTTTGGGGACCCGATGGATGATGTTGAAAAAATACAGGAGGGAAAAAGAAGAGAGGTGGGAGGGGTGATAAGTTGACGGAGTTGACGGAGAGACTGGTAGGCCTGAACTGAGGGTTGGGGGACTAGGAACTGCCTGGCTTTACAAGTATGGTCTTTTTATGACATTGAAAACTAAAACGAAACAGATAAACAACGCAATTGAAACAAGGTGTTCATAAAGGTGTGAAATTCTTGATTCGAAGTTTCGATTGACCATACATGCGCTTGTTGCTGATAGACAGTATATGAGTATGCGACTGCAGGGGATGGAATCCATAGCAGAACGGTCGGCATATAAATTCCACGCGGGACGCGTTGGCAATACGCCTCCCCGAACTGTCAATTAAAACTTTGGATATGATAACATGGATTCTAGGAACAAGGTTCCGCTATCAGTTTTTGCCTGACTAATTGCCATCACTGTTTCAACAATTCCTTTCCCCTGATACTGGTTACTGGATACATGACCCTAATGTACCATAAATAAGTCGTCCACTATTTTGCTGTTACAGACATAGGTGTTAACTTTTAAGAATAAAATTTCAAGGTCTGTAAAGGCTCTTTATAACTGGTATAGTGTGATGTTTTTCCACCATTGTCATCTTTCCTCTTATGCAACGGATATTTACATTATGGCGTCATTTATTACTCGCTTCCAATTTATCAAAGGTTACCTTGAATATTTTCGAGACTGATCCAGACATCAATATGTAAAAAATCAAATTGTAAAGATCCCATGAAGTTTAATTTAAAGTTGAATCACTGGGTAACACTATTTGTGTAGTATCTGTTTCTGCATAGGAATGGAATAATTCTATTTTTCATTTTCTGTGACCTCAGCGTATGCAGCGTAGCTTTTGTGTTCGAAAAGCAATAATGAAGCAATAACCATTTGCTGACGGGCGTTGATATCAGATATGAGGGGAGAGGGGGGGGGGGGGGTAATGCACTAAGGCCAGCTTCTTGATTCGATCGTGAAGACAGCAAACTTCACTTCAGGGTCACATGCACAGTCACACCAATACATGAAGTATGTCATTTTGCTAGGGTGGTCTAGAAAGATATATTTTTGGAGCACTATCTCCACAGTATTCACATCCAAAAATTTTCCAAAACAGTGCAGATGGAGTGATCGAAAATCCACGAGGAGAAATCTTCACTTGCTGTGCTCAAATATGGTCACCTCTGATTGTGATACAAGATTTGGGAGGAGTAAGAAGGGGGGGGGGTGGTAAAGAATTTTGTTGTTATTTAAGTGTGGATTGTTGTTTGCTATAAAAATCGAGAAGGAGCTTTTAGTTTTAAAGGGGTAGTTTGAAGGGTCTTTGAGAATTTGATGGGGTGGTTATGAATCTCATGTCGAATCGAGTGTTTGCTTCCAATTGCACCATGCATCCACAGTTACGACTAAGTGGCCCTCAGTTGGAGTGTATATCGTTTCCGTAACATACCTGACAGTCAGGGAAACAAGGTGTTTATTTTACAGAAAGAAATCGTATTTTTAAGGACACAGAATGATAGAATATTCAAACTAAGCAGGGTGGTAACCTTCTTTTTTCAGGAAACAAGTTTCTCACAGAGAGAAGTTCAGGTATGAACTTGGGAATGATTAAAAGCTATTTTGCTTCACTGTGAAGTTGGTGAATTTTAAACGCATTATTTCCATTTTAACCAAAAGCCTTTCTCAAATTTCAAAAGACTTGGAATGATGATGCAATATTCGTTTACACTCACAAAAATTTCACTAAACTTGAAATTCTGGGTTTCTGTGAAGTGTAATCAGAGAATGTACCTTATATTGTATTTGTTAGGCGTATCGTTCCTAGTCTCAGGTTGGGTTAAATCGACATTTATCTTGATTTATCTAGGTAAACGCTATTATCATTTATTTTGATGCTTATTTAATTGAGACGGAGGTGTTCAAACCTTTAATTAAACAATTAAAAGTCATCCTATTCAGGGGGTATCGAAGGACATTATTCCAGTTTACCCTAACAAACCTGTTAAAACAGATTAAGCCAGAGCTATAATCCTTAAAGTGGTGCACCACTATGCCTACGCCTTGCAGTAACTGAATGGCTGGTTTGCAGTTTGATGCATTAAGTTACATTGAGTTTTGTAGAAAAGACAATGCAAACTGAATCGTGGCTAAATCAGTTTTTCTTGCATTAAACTGTAATAAGGCGTTTGTTTAACAGAAAACAACCATATTTTTAAAACCAATGTTTGTGGACATAAAAATGATAGATTATTCAAAATAACGAAGGAAAGTAGACTTCCGTTCAAGAAATAAGTTTCTCACAGATAGAAATTCAGTTACTGTTTGCTCAACGATAATTTGTTCACCCAGACGTTTCAAAATTCAAATGATGCGTCTTCCGTTACTCATCACATGCATAATCTTTTGAGGAGAAGAAGCCTTTGTAGATCTTTATTGATGATACTAAATGGTTTAACAGTGATCAAATATATTTTCTTTGTATGCCATGTTGGTACTATTCTAAACACCCTATTTCCCTTTAATTTTCTTTCTCGTTTGGAACTTGTGAAATATTCTTGAGACAGTGCTGTGCAAACCCCTGCAGAATGGTTGTTCATATTGATTGACGTCACATCGTGTCCTCCAATCACGTCACTGCAATACAACTCGACGATAAAGTATTTCACCAAAAATGTTTTACAACACTCTTACTGCATGCAGATGCATGTTTTAATTATGCGTTCGGATCTGTAAGACGCCGTGTTACTTTAACAAAGACGTTACTACCATGGACTCGTGACCGGACCCGTTCTATGTAAATTAGAGCTTATCGACTAACTTCGAGAAAGATAGTTTTAATGTGCTGCTGATTCAGGGACAATTGACCATCTGCTAAACGCATTGACTGGTGCTCCACCATAAACAATCGTTAGCAAACACAAAGTTAGGACCTCGAGGAGCCTCTCCAAAAACCTACAAAGGCGAGAAGAAAATGTTTGTTAAATGGAGTCCAATTTATTCAGGCATGACAACTTCGATTGGTTATTGATTTTCCTTTCTTGAATGCGGCAGACGTTCTTCTTGTTTTCTCGAGAGATCTTGTAGCTTCATGACAACATTATAAGCCATGTATACGAAGCTAAAACATGATTGCTTTACAAAAGTTTTTTAAAAAAAGCAAGCAGAGACTAATTTCGTTTGGAGAAATAGAAATTGTCTAAAAAGGAGATAGAAGTCACAGTTGCTTTAGTAGTGCACAACATATGATCCTTTTGTAAATGCGGGACCAATGGATTTATCTGTCGGGATTAAGACATCTTAGCTTCTGAGGGATATCTATCGTCAGACAAGTTAAACCCTTTTGAAAGAGACGTCGATGTGCAATCCATAATTGTAGGTGAGTATGTGAGTTAAATGACGTAACAATGTTTACTCCCATTATGGAGAACATTCAACAACCAGCTACCTCACCTTAGAGTAATCATTATCAGCATGTATTTAGACAGTGTTTTTAATCAGTATTTTGTTGTAGATGCAAACACTTTGTGTTACAAATTTATCTTAGGATTATTATTACAGTTAAAACATATTCCTCTTCTCAAACGCACATAATTTTGTAATGAAACTCAGGGTTAAGTAATTACCTCTTGCTTGTACTTGATGTTCTTTCTATTTTGTTTCTTATTGTTTTTGATATATTGTTTTCAGCACGAACGTGCATACCTTGTTGTCAAGATAGAAGCCGTACTTAAACCTTTCATTCACTCTTTCATTCATATCCAAAACATCACCAGGATTTGTACTCCTCTAAGCGGTCAAGACAAGTGACATCAGTGTATTACACCAATAGACCTACATCAAAAGCTCATTCGAAAACCGTGAACACTTTGCTTTGGTTTCCTTTCGTGACATGTTCCTTCAAAATCAGTTTTGTCCATCGACATGTTTGCTTAAGTTCAAATGCATATCTCGCCTCACTTTGTTGTTTCCTTGATTTTGACCGAAGGCCAATAGTACAGCCATGTAAAATAAATTAGAAAATTCGTTTCCATCCAGACATTTTATTGTTTCTGTTTAAAGAAAATACTAATTCTTAATTGTTTCTGTGATTTTTTCTTGTTTCTACGACTTTTTCTTGTTGTTGTTAGAGAAAATCTTGTTTTTGGTACTTTCCCTTAATTCTTGTTTCTGCGAGATTTTCCTTGTATCTTGTTAGCTCGGAGGGTTTTTTAATTATTTGGGGGGGGGGGGGGAGGGGTGGTCGGATGCGTTGCACAGATGTAATTCTTTACATTGATAGAAGGCGAAAAGGAATCGGTAGTGATATATGAAGTGGACTCTGTGCAAATGAAGTAGTCAAGCTAAACAGAGCTTGTAGCTGTCTTAAGTTAAGATTCCACTTGCATTGTGAGTGCTATAATCGGGTCGACTGGAAGGGGGGGGGGGGGGCAGGGGAATCTGAAAAGATTTGGTTTGTGATGATGGACATTCTAGGTCCCTATACTTTAGGTCCCTACTACTCAATTTAAGTAAACTATGGGTAAATTCTAACCTTGAATCGATTTCTGTTCCATAAATAGCTGAAACAGACACACAGCATTGGCGAAAGGAAAACCTCATGAAGTCTCCCTAAAATCTCACAAGTGTTGCGTCATTACCAGCATTTTCTTGGACATTCCACACGGCCAACAAGGTGCCTTCGTGGACTTCAATGATATCTTAAATTTTCGAAAAGGTTTGTTTTTCTTTTTCTCTTTCCAGCCAGAAATATGTGAGAGTCTAGAGACTAGTCAACGTCAGCACTCTTCATGTTGCGCCGGGTCCAGTCTGAAACCGAACTTCGAGTTGAAGTTAGGAAAAATTCTCATCGATCTATTCGATCTCGCCATCAAAATCTGTATGTTCGTTCTTCCAATGGGAGAGAACAACCGTTGGGCGGTGTGGTATGGCTGCTACCGTCTGATAATGAGAACAGACTATTTTCACCCGGGGGGGCATTATCGCCAACGAGTCGTGGCTCAGTGGCGTCAGGATCCTCAGTCACTAGCCCCATCTCTCCGAAATCAGCCCCAACGAAGCGCTACTCTGGGGATTTCCCTCTCTTGTTTCCGCCAGCACGCACAGACAACAACTCAGAAACGACGAGAAGGCAAAGTGAACCCCACTTTCGGATGGTACGGGGCATCTCTAAACCAGATCATACTGGAGGTACGTTAAGGGATGGACTGATATATTGATCGTATGATCACAATAATTAGTATCACGTGATCACATTACCAACTAAATAAATATCATCACGATGACGGCAGTCAGAACATTACATCAATCTTACTTGCACTCTTATGCCGGTCACTCATGCATACATATTCGACAAGATGAGCAGATTGTGGCTACTTGCCTATACATATTCGTGAGAATGAAACTAATTATTGGCACTAACAATATTTTAGTCAATCAACCAATCAACCATCGTTGATAGGGTTACGTTTAGGGTTAGGTTTGTGATTTGCCAGTTTGTCGGTATAGTTTCAATCTTTATCCCGCATAAGGGACGTGTATTACTCAAGCACCAGCTCTGAATGCAATTCGTAATTCCAACCGTACATACCAACATCTGCTAGGCAGGTCAATGTGCATGGACAGTTTGATGTCTGAAAATACAACAACACATCTTGGAAATTTACTTTTTAGGGTCTTTCTTTGCAATAGAGCACAATAAATGACCACTTGTATCAAATTCGCTCTTTAAGTAAGCTATCAGAGATAAAAAAGAAAAAGTGGCATGTAATTTTTTTTGCTAGAAAAAGTTACTTAAAAATAGATTGCCGGAAATTGCTCTTCCCAGGCTCAGCAACTAAGCTCTAGAAAATGTCATTGTCAGTATTTTCTGGATTTTACACGATTGGAAAAGTCTGAAGTAATTTGTGCATTTCATCATGAATACTGTACTTGCTTGAATTTTGAACCCTAAATATGGGCAACACCGTCATCTTTTCCTAGATGCTGAGGGCGCTGAAGTACTCAAGCTTGCATTCTCTTCACCTTTTCCTTCAATTTTTGTTTTTCGTATGTCTTTCTGTATTTTTCTTTATTTTTCGTGAAAAACTGGAAATGAGGTGGTCCGTTATCCGTTTGAGTCTTTCGAGGGGGAGAGGGCATATCCCCTGACTGTAAAGTAGCTCCACCACTGCCATCAATCCCTCATAGGTAAAAGCGGGTATGGGCGAGTTCTTGAACGTTGAGACATATCGGGCAAAGGGTGTGCGTGAGACATGGGTGGAAGGGGGCGGTGTCAAGGGCAATTAAATGTCAATGTGGTATCATTTCTCAGAATCTCAACTGTTAAATCTCCAAATTGGTGGATATAGGTAGCCAGCATGAATCTTTTCCCGCGTTTTCCGCATGAAAACGTAACCTCAACATTAGTCTTTGCATATGAATCTATAGTACCTGTGGCATTTAACAAGGCTTTTTATTAGGAAATTTACTGCGAATTCAATCTTGAGCATAATTATTAATCCTTCTTGTATCTCTAGAATGAAGGGAAATAAATTATGTAATGAACAGGTCGATGACCTTGAAGAGTGCTGAGATGGACACTGGCGACTTTGTAAAACAAAATCTCTTAAATTGATCCTAAGTATTTTGTAAATTGGACTAGGAATATACGCGATAATTCCTAGGGCTATTATTGAATTTCTTACGAAAGTCCATTATAATGTCAGAAAATGTATTAAGACCGTAATTAAAGATTGATTGCGAACTGTCAATATGTTCTTAAAATCATTAAATTTCAACAAATATGGAATCTGTTGTTACAGATTACTAATTCGTAATTACCGATTATTAGTCGGACATTATAAATTATTATCTTTTATGGCATTAATGTGCTGCGTATTTTCTTCTAGTATTGTTTACAGGCATTCAATTGACATAGAGTCTGGTCCGAAATTAGATTTTAATGAACAAATGTGGAACTTTAAGTTGTATCACTTTTGTTTTATTTTGGCAGCCTTGCGACCTTACAGTAATACGCAGCATCGAAGATTTTCTTTCAAATATTCGGATCCCGTGATGAAACACAAAACTTTAAATCCGTCAGCAAATTCATGCAGTTTGGAATCAGAGGAAAACCAAATTGACTCTCACATCTCTCAGATGACCATATCAAATCTGGAAAATAATACAATTCAGGAGGAAGCTGAATCTGGAAGAAAGGTGATAGATTGGCTCAGAGGACTGGACGAAGATGCGAGCAGACGATATGCTCGTAAACAAATGGCGGGAACTTCACAAAGTATATTTAGCTGACCAGTTCGAAGAGTGATCACGCTGCTACTGAGTATATAGAACTGCAGCCATACAGTTGAAGGGATCTACTGAAAGTAAATTGAATGGAGGAACAGCACTAAGACTAGTTAGATAAATGAAGTTTGGTATCAGAGCATGTCGACGTCATCCACAAAGAACAAATTATTATAACTTAATACAATATCTTATAAATTAATGTTCTTGTAATGAAGAACGCACAATGTGTATATTTTCCTAGAAAGCTTAAAGGATTTTTTTATTACGAATGCTGTTGGTCAAATAAAAGAAAAAAAAAACGCAAAACATGTTTAAGACATAATTAAACAATTTCGATTGTACCGTTATATCAGTCGGAGCTTTGACGGGGTGTTTTATTCCATAACAGTGAGTAACTCTCATTCCGTATCATTTCATGTCGTGCTTTACGCTGTCCTGTCAAGTCCTGTCCTATCATTTTCTGAAATGCATTGTGCTGTGTCAGTCATATCACAAAACTTTTACATCATATATCCTCTCTGCAGACTTTATATGACAGTATAGTGTATACTTTTCACAAGGCTTTCTTTGTGAGTGACGTACTTGGGCACGGGCTTTGCAACGTCTCGCTTGCTTTTCGATTCCAAATGTAACTGTACACCGGTATTGAGTCATCAGGTTTAACTATCATTACCCTTGAAAAACTTTAATCACTCGGGTTGATTACGTGAAAAATTTGGTTTAAATTTAACCTTTCTATACAAAGTTTTGTGTTATAACGTTTACTTCCTTTACTGAGACTCGTATGGTTAATTTGTTTTAGCCTCAATAAAATTTCCTGACCATATGAGACTCTTTACATGGACTTGGCAGAATTTAATTCCCCTAATTCCGTCCAGTATCAGACAATATGCACCAAGTATTAACCAATCAAATCTACTTTCATAAGCGAACAAGACAGGGGAGGGGGAACCGGAGCAAAATAGTGGATTCATCTGGGCAAATGAGATCCGCCAGGAGAAATGAATTGTGTCCTTTTTGTCGAAGCCTTGTGAGAAGGAAGACTATGAGATATTATTTCCCGCTCAGCACCAAACGTCTGCTAGTCTTCCCGTCAACCCTTGCATAAATCCTGGATGCATCAGTCTAGTACAGGGATAATGCATATCTCACTGTAACTTCACCCCCCCCCCCCGTCCCCCCGAAAACAACCCTTGTTGTGGCACTGGAGCCAGAATAAAAGGTGATCCTCAAAACTTGACCATTTTAGTCCAAAATTCTAAATTTGGGAAAAAATCATTAATTATCATTAAAATCAATCATAATTGATGAGGTTTGAATTTTTTGAATGATAGATTATAGGAGAATGACGTCATACGACTTACAATCTACCGTACCTCATTCTCTTAACTGTTGATATGACAAGATAGCGTATACAAAATAAAAACAAACAAACCAAGTGAACATCTTTTAACAGCGCGAAAAGGTAAGTCACATGCCGAAGTTCTGTAGCAAATGCTAAAAGGGCAGCAAAAATGACTCGGTTGTACTACATGTAATTGAAAGAACTGAAGATAAAAGCAAATGAAGTCACAAGGTAAATTCAATTTCAAAGTTAAATACAGACTGTACACATGGATACGCTCATTTTACCCGTCTTTTTTGCCGTTGAAGCGTTGAAGCGTTCCGTGCTTTCTCTTGGCAAGGCTAGAAAATACACTATGTCGCAGTTTTTCCTCAGTTTCCACGAGTTATTTCTAATTTTGTCATTGCTTCTTGAGTCAGTTAATGATGAATATTTTGATTTCCTTTTTGTCTTACCAAAGAAAAGAAAAATCGCGTAGGACAAAAACGACGTCTTACGTGTACTAGACTTATATCAGAGCTTCATGTGACACCTGTCTAAAGAGGGCGTCCCAACAGGGATCTCGCAACCGATTATTACTCATCTATCGACTGGCTGCTTGTGCATGTAACCGTAACTTCTTCGTTGAGTAGTTTTCGTATTGCCAGCAATAGCACCAAACAAGTCTTTTTTTTTCATGTGTAATTGTAAATTAAAAAGTAGTTGAGCTAAACGTTCGGGCGGACTGAAGCAAAGCTGAATGTAGTTGTTTCCTGTTAAGTTACACATACGGTCTGATGTTGGAATATGCCCTGACCTTGACTGAATTTTGCAGTTGACACTCGGTCGTATGCTTAATTCTAAATAGATTGCATGAAATATGTATCTTGTAATTTTATTGTCTTCTGTTTTGAAATTTCCACAGTAAAACGGAACATAGAATGAATACGATTTGGGAAGGAGGTCTGAAAAGGTGTAAAAGATGGTATGGGCAAACCCTCTTTAGTAAAAAACAAAACATAGGAATCAAGAATTTAACTTGAACAAACATAACATATATATGAAACAAACAAACAAGTTTTGATAGGAAAAAAGAAAACTACATAGACGAGAAAAAGACATGAAACATTTTCAAGATAATTATAATGTACCAATGTTGGGCATGAACAAATGAAACGATTGATGACAAAATTTTAAAAATTTGCCAAATAATTTCAAAAACGTAGCACTGTAGGAACTTATTAAAACTTCAAATGTTTGATTTTGTAATGTGAACACATAACCAATGTATATGCGAAATGTGAACAGTTAAGGGAAAAATAATGGTGAAAAATGACTGGTGGAAACTTAAACATTAAGGAAGACCTACTTATTTCTGAAATATCTAGCTGGTACAGTACTTGAGTTCATCTTGAATTTCAAGAATTTGAAGTTAAGAAGGTTGGGGGGGGGGGGGGGAAGTAGATATGAACAAGGAAATTACAAAGTGTAATAATACTATTTTTTCTGCATAACAAAAGCTTTTGAAAGTATGTGATGAATGGTAAGAGACAATTTTACAATAGATAATCGAGGAAAACATCAAAGAATAATACAAAGATGCTAATAGCTAATCTGCTGGTCTATGGACAAGAACATTGATTAGGAATGTGAATGGTCGTCATACTTCGTAAGTTGGAAATTTACTTATAAATGAGATCGTTTCTCTGCAACCTAAATGCCATGAAATATGAACGATGAAACCAATAAAACTTGTGCATGCAGTACATGTGGCTCCATAACTCAGCAATAGGGTTCCTTTATAGAGGAACCCTTCTCAGCAATAGACTATAGCGCCCTCTTTTAGGACCGAATTTATTCCGATAACAACGTACACGGTTCTACCGGAAGTGGAATGCAATGTCACAACAATAACTTGCTCATAACTCAAAGATATGGTTGATTGAGGAATGAAAAACTTCAAGGTTCTCCAGGGTTACATAAGCTACGTAACACCACTGGTAAATGATTCTGATGAGAAGGCTTTCGATCACTCTTTGATGTTCCAGTGGAAATCAAAGTTCTCAAGAAGCCTTGACATGAAAAAAACAAACAAAACAGTGAGAAAGTTGGATTGACTTCATTGAAGAATAGAATCACTATAAAATCTTGTGGAAATTACGATCACGTATCTTAAATTGTCTTAATGGTTGTTTTCACACAGTCAAAATCGCACAGAAATACCAAGGATATCTAAATAGTTGCGTCTTTGGGACATTACAAATATTCCCATAATGCACCCCTAATGTATTCCACATTTTGATATTTCTTAAAAAAAAAAAAAAAAAACATAAATTCCAACCAGAGCGTGCTATTGACTGATGGGTTTTACCAGTAAAGGTAGCAATATATTGGGACTAAAGCTTCGGTAATCAGTCCTTTTGACTGGATGAATGTGAAAGACCGTGCTGCATCTCCGTTTCATGTAGCCGGGCTGGCTCGTCAAACTTTAAACCAGCGACATAGATAGTGGACGGCATCATTTATATTTCGTTTTAGAAACAGGCCTGAAATCCTGCGATTGAACTTTGATAACTGAGCCAACTGAATTGTAAAATGTAATCAGAAAGTTCCAGTAGTATCGCTATAATGATTTTTATTACTATAACACTGACTGGAATGAGCTGGTGTAGTACCACAGAAATCGCGTTATTCGAATCTGTATAAGTGACGTCTTCCCACAGCAAACATACTTTATCAAACCATGCAGCTATTACGTCAACTTTCCATCCGTCATTTTCAAGAGTGGGAAAACAAGACGGGCTCGAAATAACTTGTTCGTCAATGGAAGTTGGTCAATCTACAACTGATATGGTATTTATCATTCTCGTCATAACAATATATAACCGTCTTTAGGATTTAAGCAAATATGATGAGACTGAACAGAGGGACTGTGTAAACCTGACATAACACACAACAATATCACTCTCAGGATAATTGATGACCACTGACACTTACACATATGGTTTACTACAACCATCTAACACAGACTATATGGAAACTGTGCCAGTATCTCGAATCCTATATACCTCCAGGAAGGTAATAAAGTCAATATACAACTCCGTTACCTACGAGTCACTTATCAGTCGTCATCGCGGGAGTCAGCCAACGTTCACGGACAAACGCACCGTTCTGAAATAAAAAGGAATAAGAAGATGGTATATCCTACAGCAGTTGGAAAATTTCTCTGCATGTAGTCCCCTCATGTGTTCAGGTAAAAGTCTTCTTAAAATTTTACTTCTTTTCGTGTCACAAAATGAGTTAGGGTTTCTCTTTGAATTGGATATCAATGCAGGCGAGTTGGAGTGTATGTGGTGTGCGAAAATGGAATTGGTACAAAATCTTGTTAAAAATATTGGTTTAAATCTGACATTTTTAGTCCTTTTATCTAGGCAGAGGAAAATGTTCCGTAAGGGTCTTACACTGACTTTGAAAAATGTCAAATGTTCATGCATGGGCCTCTTGCTTAAAAATCAATCCCAGTAAGTTATGGAAAATCGAAATTGCTTTGAATGGTCGATGTATCAGCCTCACATATGTTAGTGGCTAATTCATAGTGAAACCTTCTGCAGAGGGAGTTGAGGCAACTTAAAACGATGCTCTGTCAGAAATGGTATAACAATGGCCGAGTTATATGGACGCAAAAGTATATATATTTTTTATGCATGTCAGTGAAAAAAAGATGAACTAGAAGTCCTTATTAATGTAAATACGTTTTATGGGTGTAAAATTTTATTTGTTTGTCTTCTGGCCAAGCTCTTTGTTATTTCGTTTACTTTACCGGCAAGTCTGTGTAAAGTACATTCTTCACTTTTACACTGCACGTTCTGCGTTTTGGTTGATCTCACGACTGAACCAAACCAAAGTTTGCCCAATACACTCTTTGATTTTTTTCTAGTTCTCCCACATTATGATCACTGTATGGCCATGGACGCCTGTATTGGTCACAAATATGGGGGGTTCAATAATTAACTTATAAAGAAGCCTGGAAGAAAAATAATAACAAACCGAACATTTGTAGTGGAAGTGTCAATTTCCAAGTATGTGTTCCGAAATAATGAATACTTAGCTAAAATTAACAAAGCCATGGAGACCATAGCCATAGAGACGCCTATATAACCCTGGTTGTGGCGAAGCATATGATGACTAATTTTCAGTCTCGATATTCCAATTGTGACGTAAATGGCGTTTACAATCCTCCTTAGAGAAAGGTGCTGAACTGTTCAAAATCTTTAGTTAAATGTTATTATTGTTTAATTAAAAGTTAATTAAGAGACTTTAAGTGAATCGAAATCAGTAAACTGTCATAAAAGTACATACCGGACATGTGCGAGTGGGTTTCATGTAAATGTTATTGTTATTAAATACTTAAAGAGATTGTGTTCAAACGTATGGTCAGTGCCATGCGGATAAATCACATATATTATTTTGAGACATAAAGTCTTAGCTGTTCCGACATGAAAGAGACAAGCTAGCGAGACAGAGATTACTTTTGCACGGAGTGTTGTTTTGTAGTACGCTGTAATTCTGGTCATAAATCCGGTTGCCTCGCAACCAGTCAAGTAAGTCACTATCTGGCAACGTTGGAACCACAGGTGTGGATGAATCCTACCAGGCTCGGAAACGCTACACAATGTTTCCACATTTTAGGTTTTATTGTCCACTTGTTATTGTTTTTCAATGAGTCGATTACAAGGTTATTTAGATGTCTCACTTTTTTTGAAGGGGACTTTTAAAAAAGTCGAACATGAAAGTAACCTTTGTTTGGTAAGGCATGAACTAATCAATCAATTAATTGCCACGAAATACTCTCTCGTTATGAACAAAGTACTCATGAATAACAACATGATCGCCAAGGAAATATTTACCCTGCCATCATAGATTCCTGGTTGGTTTTATGAAAGATGCCACGATGGCTAATTGCAACCGGAAATAATTGCATGAAAACTCGGTAAAAATTCCATCTTTTTTTTGTTTTAACAGAGCAAGTGTATATGCTTTTATCCGTGGTCTCATATTTTAATGCTCCATATTAGATTATGTTTGCCGTACGAAGCAAGAGAGGTTAAGTATTGTAACGTTGCCATACTCAGTGGATAGTAAGTTCCAAGTGCCGGTGCTATCAGGTAATAGGCCTAGGCTGTTTGCTCGACAGGATTGAGTAGTCTACCAGGAGTATCTAAAGTTCAAAGATTTACCGACACATTATTATGATTTCGATTGTAATTACTTACGTTGCCTCGAAAGGTGACTTCAAGGTTTCCTCCACAGAGAACAACAATGAAACCGGAAAAACAAAGCTCTTATATTCACATTTATAAATGCAGGTCTTCGCAGGTCAACAACCTCCCCCCCCCTTACAATCACCCGGAAAAAAGGGAATTAGTGTAACCCGCTACAGTAGGAAACACATGTCATAGAAATGTTTTGATGGCAAAACTTTGGCAAGTGCTTTGAGAAAGTTTTCGGTATTTTATGACAATGGTTTCGTCATACCAATCGATATATGACTTGACTGGAAAACTAAGAAAAGTAAAGGGCCCGTTTCACTACCCCCCACTTGAACCCAAGTATATATACACAGGTCAGTACGGAAATTTTTGCCTATGGGTGGTATGTGGCACACGAAGCCACCAAGGAGTCACAGAACAACAAATTTCCAAACTTACAGATCACTACATTAAAGGCTGTATTGCATCACCCTAAGCTATATTTTTACCTCCTGGAAAGCAAAATTCTCAACTGGTTCTAAGTTACAGTACTCTTAGATGGACAGCAAATTCGAAAGATGCAGAGCAGCTCACATTATACAGCGTACACAGGGATCCATTGTTTTGATTACACAGAGATTTAAGGCAGGCTGAGGGAGGGACTAGAGGTAGGTGGTTGTGAGAATTGAAACTGTCTGGGGTGATGAGTTTTTGTCTTTAAAGATCAATCAGAAATCACCTTAAATTACATCGACCATTTATCAAATCATGTCAATTTGTGTGACCAGGAGGTTTCACTTCCGGTGTGCTGTCTGGGGGGGGGGGGATCCCACTCATTCCGTTGAGATTGATAGAAAAAAAAAGGCAGAATTCGTCCGGCGAAGGTAGATCCGCCACCAAATGGATTCGCCAGAATATCCCAGCCAAGCTTGTTGGTGACTGTTTTGACTTCAACGTCCGATTGCTAATTACCATCCACTCTCTGCACTGATTGCCAGTGGAATTCAAAAATAAGTCCAAATACTATACTCATTGTGTATAAGTGCATCCATAATATGGAACCCTCCGCTTAGGCTGAAAACCTTTTCAGGTCAATACCCTCTACTTTTTGCGTTGTAGCCATAGAATTACACTCTCTGCTCCCAGAACTAATTTGAAAAACTACGGTGACCTTTCCTCTCCGTTTGATGGGGCCAAGCTCTTGAATTGTCTGTCAAGTTGGGGTTCTCCAACCTTATCCGAATATTCTGTAGATTTAATCAATCTATAAGTTCATTTATTATTGTTTATAGTTGTTGCAATAAACTTTCGATAATCGTTAAAAAAAACCCGTAGATGTACCATTCTTCTTTTTGACAAAAACCACGGGAGACCACCAACGATTGAAGAATGTGATTCAATTACAACCTTGTCTAGCATGTCTTGGATTTGTCTTTATTCTTTCTTCTTCTGTAGACATTGTATGTCTTCCAGGAGGTTCATGAATAGGCCTTCTGTTACTGGTTTTAATTTTGTGCCTAACCTCTCCATGTCTTTACCGTCAGTTGTAAACAAGTTCTGGAAGTCAACAGCTGCAGTTACTTCGTGAGTGCACTTTTCTGTGAATCGGTGAGGAACTCTGACCTCTCTTTGCATTGTTCCTCCAAGTGTCTCGGGACTTCAAGGTGATTAGCAATTGTGTCAAGTTTGTGAATTTCCTCTCTACTGGTGGAATTTCTTTTGTCCTCCTCCGTGTGGATTCTAGGGATATTACCTCTTCTGCAGGTTCAAACACAACGGCTATCGTACCACCGTACACTTTCCCTTCATTCTAGTCTTAAAGGTACAATTTTATTCCGTGGATTGACAACTCATCCCGTAACCGTCACTCCATGGCGACTTTCCAACTTCTAGACAGCTTCCATGACTCCCAGACCTTTGCAGTCTTCAGTCAGTCTTCCTTGATAAGAGCTTCTTTCCCCGGAGCAACAACTACTGTCTCGTGTACCTCGAAACAACTTTTTGGAATTTCTGACAAATTTGTCACCTTGTCCACACGTCGATGGTCCATCTTTATTGGACCTGCACTTACGTCAATTTCAGATCCTTGCTTTTTCAGAAAATCATTTCCCAAGGAGTCCTTCCCAACGTACGTCTGATAACCTTACTTGTTGAACTGTGGTTCTTCCTTCAATTTCAATCACAAAATATTGCATAAAGGTGAATTTCAATAGGGGCCTCATCTGAAGTTTTTTTTGTGTGGCTGTTTCCAATTTCGGTTCGTCTTTCACCACGATCTTCCTCAGGATCCGCTGGGAGATTACACTAACGTTAGCTCCCGTGTCGATAAGACACTTGACATTTTGTCCGTCAATCTCATTGTGATGTACAACACGTTGTCCATCCTAACAGGAAGGTGTTAATAACACCTCCCTGATCCTAACGAGTCAGCCACTGCACACTAATTTGCCGCCGGGTCCCTCGTATTCACATGCCGATCGTCTTACGTTATTGTATTCGTGTATTAGATTTTAATTAGCTCTTTGAATATCGACTCTAAAGTTGCGACGTATATCAATTAACATTGCGGCAACTGATCAATGCAAATTGGTTTAAATTGAAAAGGAAATATTCATATCCTAACAATCAGAGTAAGTAGATACTTCCAAGTACAGTACGAAAATATGACTCTGTTCTATATCTACGTAAGATGAATCAATGACGAACAAGTTCCCTCATTTTAATCAGGGGCTGATCAATAATTTTCGTTGGGAGGTGTACTAGAGTTCTAGTGCTCGACAAGAAATAAATTACAACATATTACTGAAAGTGGTGAATCTGCAAGTTTTCTTATAATCATACCTTCAATCGTCTGTATAACATGGGTGGTTGTGTCAACATCTTCTGTGAGTAGTAATATCAATATAATTGACACGAATGGAATTAACTTCTTTGTTTTACATAGCCATGCACCGATCCTTAAATGACTATGCTTTTGTAATAATCCAATTGAACACAAAGAAATCAATCCCAACCCTAAGTCAAATGTAGACTATTTCATTTTTGTGCAATTGGAAACACACTCACACACAGACACAAAATGGTACTAAAACAAGAAGAACATTTTCAACTGGGAGCGTCGTTTCCTAATATTTGTTTATTGTATTTTTTTTTTGTGCACTGGTACCGATGTGTCCCTCACCCACCCCTTCCTGATGCCAGTATATCTCGTCAGACGTCAGGGACACGTCCCCGATGCATAACACTATCAAGACAATCGTTTGAATCCTTCAAATGGAAGTTAATACATAACCCTGTTAGATTAGGCTGATAATAAATTCCATTGATCGGAACTGGCTGTGACCGGCTTCTTGTTTTGAAACCAATCTATGTGGTGCAATGACGAGTATAGTCTGTCAACGATTTCTTCGGTACCTCCCAGCAGGACTATGGTACATATGAAATTATACATATATACACGTATTCCATATGTGATTGATATTACAATATTTGTTGTACGCCTGACACTATAAGGTAAGTTCACTTCAGTTTTTATTTCCCGCCAAGAAATAGTTTATGAACAGTTGCTTGTAGCGTCGACACATTTGCATGAACAGAGCGTTAGGTGTAGGGCCTATTCGGATAATGATATGTCGCTTTTCCGTCTTTCCATTACTAATCCTTGCTGGTTTCGCGGTTGGGGTTCTATGCTAGACTTACGTGGAAGTCGAACGAACTCCCTTGTGACATAGTCTTTGGTCAAACTATGTCTGCATGATATACTTCAATGGCCTGTACTGGTAGATCAGTTAATGTCAGTGTCTTCAGTGTAATACTGGGTACAATTAAGTAAAGTACTAAAGTACTTCCCTTCGCAAAAATAAGGTCAGTGCGACTCTTAACGATATCGCAATATGGTGAATGTGCTGTCATGTTGGCGTTTCTTTATTCTTTCTTCTTTCCCTTTTTTCTTGGGTAGCTAGAGGGGAAGTCATGGACGGCAATCCCGGGTTGCGGGTTGTTCCTAAATATTTTAAGGAAATGACATAATTCGAGGTATACGCCTACCGTGTGCAACAGAAAATGTTGTCAAAGACATTTCGATAGTAAATATTAGTATATATTACTTTGCATCTAGGATGAAAAACTAATCATAACTACATTTCAGCAAGTCGTCAAGATTCAAGAAGTTTTCGCCCTTTCAAAAAGGCCGAATCACTCGCATCCGCTGTTTTCATCATTGCTGGTGAAAAAACAGTATATTTTATATCACTGAAATCTAAGATCACATTTCATGGCAGCTGGGGGAAATTTAGATCAGAAATATGTGATCTGTGTCCGCGGAAATGCATCAAATCGCTTTGGACCCCAACGCCATGCTCTGTCAGGCGTTTATATGGAACGACAGAAATATTACTGGGGGTGGGGACTACAAGCCAGTTGGACTGTCTAAGGGGAAGAAAAAGAAGCAAGAAAAAGTTTAGCGAACAACTGAGGGAATCAGTTTCCATTTTTCCTGTACAATTTTCTTTCAACTGCAGCATGCAATTCAGGTATCTTGTAAATGCCATGGGCAGCAACTTACCACAATCGACGTGGCCTAGAAATCGGAGTTTAAAATTTTTACTTGCAAAGCTCTTCAAGATTTGGTGAACAGGTTTTAAATGTAGACTTTAAATGTTCATTATATATGTTGCATGTAGAAGGGCTTTCTCACAATAACACCATATCCCTGCATACCTCGTTATCTGCACTACTGCAAATTCATTCAAGGGTTATGTGAAAGAAAACTTGCACAAACCTCTGACCGACTCAAGTGTATTACCGGAGCTCTTTCCAGCTTTTCTTGAAAAAAAAAGTAAAAAATAAGTAAAGAAAAAGACTGAGAAAGAATGAGAAAAAAGTTATAAGAGAAGTTTTAGAAAATGAATGCTTGAAAACTTCAGCATCCTCTGCATCCAGGAAATGGCGATGATGTTGCCCAAATCTCTGGGTGAGTTATTGCAACAGAGCATCACACTGAATCACACTCGTTGATGCGCAATCACTAATGTCCCAGACCCAGTGAGAGAAAATCTAGTTACGACCATGACAGTGCACTGTATAGACTCCCTTGATCCCTGCAAACAATACCTGTGACTCCACTGTCCCACTGAAGAAAAAGGTGGGGGACTAAAGGTTTGTTCACCCCCCAATATTTGCTAAGTGATCCATGAGTAAATGAAATTAGGGGAGGCATAATTTATCATGGTTCCTGTATCATCCTAACCCATCAGATATGTGTGATCATCTTCGTAGATTTATTTTTGGTCTCATTTCCTGAGAAGTTGCGCACATAAGATCACCATTTTAAGACAGTGCACATGCACCTTAGAACACACGGGAGGTGCATTTCTGATCATCTGGGCTGTTTGAGAAGCCAATTATTTGCATGTACCCTCCCCGCCAAGTGATAGTGACGCTCCGTTTAGATAGTCCCCCCCACACACACTCCCCCTTTCAACATCGTTTTCCTTCTGCCGGCCTGCTTATTATGTCTGTTGAAGAACATTGGTATTTCAGCGCACCTAACATAGCAAGCACAACTGACGTGTATTTTTATAAACGGTGCTTAACAACACTTACTGCGTATACGGTTTAGCCCCTAAATCCCACTCTGTCTGTAACTTCTAACTACGTCACTGATCAAGTTGCATAGTGTCAAAAAAGGCCTCTTCAATTGTTTAAAGTGATTGCGTGCGTAGGCAAAAAGTAGAAACATTGAAATTTCATCTCCAAAAGTTTGGTCAGGCTTTTAATTACACCCTTCAGACAATCTGGGAAAATAAATATATTTCCGTTGGTTAATTCTGCCATATGATTTCAAATTCTTTTAACGCAACGACAAAAAAGTGTAGAATACGATAATGTAGTGGTTGACAGTTTTCATTCAAATCAACGGTGTGCTTCTTTGAGCAAGCCAATGGGAAGTATACTAGTATTGAATATTCAGTTAGTCAAAACAACTCTGGATCACTGACGCAGCAATGTTGGTTCAGTTCGTAGGTTATTTTTAAATATAGTGCTTCCTTTCACCAAATACTACAATTCCCGATATCTACCAAGAGGCGACGAGTAGTATGTTCTTGATACACTAGTGAGACCTGTACTGTTGCATATTCATTATGTAGGCGCTTATATGAAACCGCTAATTTTCAAATATGATTTGTGTTTTTTATTGTTTTTTATAATGCCAATCCCGTTGCTTTTAGAAGTAGTTACTGTCATTTTCCTTCATTGAAAGACATAGTCCGTTCATGTACAACCTCGCGTGTACATTTAAAAATAAAGAAAAAGTTAAGATCAAACATGATCTTATCTTTTTGGTTTTTCAGTACACACGAAGTCACTTTAAATACACTTATTAAACTTTGATCCACTATAAACCATGTAACCTTGTTACACACCAATTACTCATGGATAAATAAATACCCAATGGTAATAAAGAGCAGCATACTAGTTACCACTGAATAACATTATCTGCCTTTATGTGAGATACGGCAAACATGCATTGATTACCGACGAGGCTACTCAAATAAGAAAATCTTTGTTCAAATAGCTTATGTTATGTTTGATGACCCCGATGCGATTGTTCCAGATAAGCACCCTTTACCACCTTGCCTTATTTTGGGTTTTCCTTCGTACATAGCCTATATATAGCACTGTCCGCTATTCCTGCTTGCCAATCCATACGTCAATGGAGTAAGTGAAACAAATACACGGTGTAACTTGCAAACATCACAGTAAGAGCATTACATTCTCTCTGTAACGCCATAAAACATATCGTATACATCACAATATAGGCTACTCAATTGTATACTGTCCCAAAGACATTGAAAATGGTTTGGACATTACATACGCATAAAAGGTCAGCGAAGACAGAGACTTCATCATTTTGTAATTTGAACTTCGAAGACGGCAGGGATCATGCTGGCGTGACCAAAGGGTCAAGTAGACATTCCTTGGTATTTCTAGTCCCGAGAGGGTTACCGTACACATTTGTGACGAGGGTTTCAGACAGGCCATCGTATCGGTGAGCGACCTTATCATCACGCGGTAATAAGAATGGCAGAAGTGTGTATTATTACCATTGTAGCCTGTACGTACTTCTACTCAAGTCAAGATCCAATTTAATTCAAGTTCAACAATTTTTAGTGAGCAAAAACAAAATGTTAACTGTCGAAAGGATGCCATGCACAAAGTGATTATCGATATAAATATCTGATTGTTAAATCGTCGAACCTTTGTCTTAGTTTCGATAGGCATTATTTGAGAAACTTTCAATGAAGTATAAGATTTTCACTACTTCAATAATTTAGGAATACTTCATGGATTCGTCATAGTTTTGTATATGTGTGTATGTGTGTTTGTTCACTTTGCCTCTTTTGTTTTTATTTTCATATTTGTTTATTTTCTTCCCTTTTTTGTTTGGTTTTTTTTCTTCGAAGGGGAGGGTGTTGTGCATATGTGTAGAGGTGGCACGAAATCTGTCAATCCTCACGAAGTCAACCCACGGTCTCATTTATTTCATGCATTATAATTATATTAAGTAATCATTTGTACTATCAAAAGTGATTGAAAGTCCGTTGAATTGAAGTAAGTTTAATACAGGTAGCCTTTAAAACTGCTATCGAATTGACATGCCACGTTATTAAAAGAAGAAATGACTTAGCAAATTTTGTAAAGTAGTATTCTTGAAGGAACAGCGAGACTATTTGCTACGTCATCAAGTTTACCATTGAAAGCGAAGAACCCAATCCACTTCCTTCATTTGAATATTTACGATAGCAGATAGACATGCTATAACATTGTTAGTTATATGTGACCTTTCAGTCTTTAACTTTTAACAGGAAGGTGGTAGTCAATTAAAATATGTTTGCAGGTTCGTCTGTCAAATCAATTTCGTTCTAAGTTACTGAAATACACATATATAAACGAGCCTCAGAAATTTCTTTTGTCCATAGGAAACTTGCCATACCCAGTTTAATATCTCGGTGTATGGTTACCATGGAAACAACAAAGAGTTTTATTCGAAACAGATGGGGACTAATCGTCTGTGTGTCCGGTTTCTTCGTATGCTGTGGAATATTGTCTCCGGTGAACTCATACGGTGTATTATTCACAGAAATTCAAATGGAATTAAATGCAACAACGGTACAAATAGGTAGATGCATAGGAATTTATTTCCTTGTAACTTTAATAACTACAATACCACTAACACCTACCGGACAGGATAGAATATGAGTGCAGTTAACTGAGCTTTGTTGTGCCATTTTGTAATGATGAATAGTGTATACCCCCATCTATTTATAATTATTTTCTACTTTTGCCTTATTTTTGTCGTCTAAAAATGAACATTTGAGGGACATTTTTCATGATCATGTACTCCCAATGTACAGTTTTAGTGTATGTCCAGCAAATGTATAATCCAGGGTTATATATATATATATAGATGTAATGAATTTATATATATCATACCTCAGAGTTATATATCTTCGCCTTATAAGTTGGTAATTTTTCAGCAAAATGTCTGGATAACGAGATATTAAAAAGCAGAAAAGTGATCAATTGTTCAGTCGCGTTATCATAACAATTCAACATTTTTCTGTAAAATGTTATTTACTTGATTCTTGGTCACGAAATCAACATTTTCAAATGTTCGTATAACAACTTATCACATCAGGTCATTCAACAATTTGCTGCAAAATGTTGATTTTTTCACTTTCTTACTAAGTGAGCAATTGAACAATTTTCTGCGAAATGTCTGAATGACAACTTATCGTATTTTGCTATTTCAACAATTTTCCGCAAAGTGTTGACCTGTTTACTTTCGTACTCAGTGAGCAATTGAACAATTTTCTGAAAAATGTTCAAATGACAACTTATCATATCTTGTCATTTCATCAATTTTCTGCAAATTGTTGAAATGGCAAGATTTGACAAATTGTCATTGGGGCAATTTACAGAAGATTATCTAAATGTTCGAAAAACATTACTAAACAATTGATCATTTTCCGTTTTTTAATGCTATATTTTCTTGTTATCTAAGCATTTTGCAGAAAATTGTCAAGTTACGGAGCAAATGTATTCTTATCTGGACGGCACTTTTAAGCTTCCATATCATCATTATATGATCATATATATGTTATATCAGAGTATACATTAATATTGTATACATGTAATTTTCTGAGATAAGCAGTCAGGGATATGGAAGGGAAAAAGTTGAGCTGTCAAGTGTCGGAGCAAATAAAAGTAAAACACAATGGAGACAGAAACAACGATTTTTTAATACATTATTTTTTCTTTCTTTAGGGTGGGTCGGTTCCCTGTCGTGGTCATTTTCGTTTCTTGCCGGTCCTCTTGCTGTCGTCATCGAACGCCGTATCGGTCACGTAGCGGCCACCGTTCTTGGTTGTCTGTTTACGTCATGTTGTTATCTCATTGCGTCATTCGTTTCCAGTTACGCAGGATTTTTGGTATTTTATGGCATCATAGCCGGGACATCTATCGGAGTTGCTCTCCACTCGATTTTATGTGTCATCTTTAAAATCTTCCCACCTTCTAAACAAGCCATGGCTACAGGCATCACGTTAATAGGGTCTTCAGTGGGTAAGGAATGCATCTACCTCCAGAAGGAACTAAAGTCAGAATTTTTGACAATTATAACTAAGAAATCAAGAATTCAAGTATTCAAGTTCTGTTGAATTATGACATATGGACACCATCAACGAATTTTGTTTACATGTCGTTAACTATTTAAGATATTGCAAGTTAAAAGCTTATAAAACGTCAATCAGGGTACAGCAATTCTGAAATGATGTCATAACCTGTCTAAATGAAAAGGATTTGGTTTCTGTATCATTATTGCCAAATATTTATAACAGTAAAGGCATACATTCAAATCAAAATATTAATAAATTGATCATTACATGATAAACTGTTTACAAGTGTATATATATCTATATATATGAAGAAACTTTGGCAAGATCTTTAACAAACACTTCTTTTTCATAGTAGACATATTCCTATGCAGGGTTTCGTTTCTCCTTTACTTCTGTTGTTACTTTTCTTCCAAAACGAGTGGTTTTTTTTTTAACGAGAAAAATTATAAAATGACTGTAGTCCAAAGTTACAATCAGGGTTGCACAAAAAGCACAATATTGAGACTGTCCCCATTAGACGTAACTGGGAAATAAAATACGGCCATATAACAGATCCCCGTCGTTATGGCTATGCCGTTGAATGATCATTTCTTGTTGTTCTCCTGAAACACAAAACCAGGCTTACTTTGTTAGATTTGTTTTAGCTTTTTATCTCATCATAATACCCATATATGGCGTTGTAACTTCAAAATAGTCACAAATGGTCAGTGAAAAAGACTCACTGAAGCTTATAATCGTAACAAATAATTGCCATTGAATGGCAAATGTCTACATTTGGTGAAAGACAATTGGTAAAATTAACAGCTTTCACACTCTAACATTTGGTGAAACTTTTTTTTTCAATATTTTCAACGTGGCAGTACACAACCATCACCTGTAACTATATAGGTCTCGAAACAGACCTTAAAAGCATTTAGAACATCCATGTGTGTTTGACTACATTTATCTTTTCAAGGAACAATCTTCGTATCACTGGCCTACGAGAAACTGGTTCCGGTTTTCGGATGGAGAAAAATGCTTCAGATAACTTTCGGCTTCTCTGCGATTTTTTCCATCCCTGCGGCATTCGCGATCAGCCCACGGGATCAAACATCGAGCAGGAAACGATCAGACACGGGCACCGTCGTTGGAAAAACAGACGAAGAAATATTCAAAGAAAATTCGATCCCTTCAGTCAGTGGCAAAGTCGATGAAGTCAAACAGGAACACAAGAGAGAAAGCAAACGCACGTTTCCAAAGACACGTTGGCGCCATCTGCTTGTCTCGTGGAGGGCATGGGCATTATTTTTCACCATTTGTTTTCCCGCGATGTCTTGGTCTGTTTACTGGATTAACTCGGTATGCGCCATTTTTCGCCATATATATGTACATATGTATAAGCCACTCTTGATACGCTGTAGAGCTTCCTCATTTTTACCATTCTCTCACAAATTTCTCACTGTTTAACGAATTTCAAAAAATGTATACCCACGTGATATAGTCTCACAATTAGAACGCCCATTGCCCCGTGTACGTTCTCTAGGTATGCCATGCATTCAAAAGACATACGCAAAATGAGAAAAGTTGTGAGAATAATAACGATCTCTAAGATCTCGAAGGTTTCTACACCAGAGTGCACGTACAATGCATTGTTAGAGTTTGTGGCAAAGTGCCACTTCTGAAACCCCAGGAAGTTAACATCTCGGCATTTCAAGGAGGATGGGTAGTTACCACATGCCGTACATTGACGTTTTGGGTCTTTTACTCGGAAATAGGTATAGCATACATCCTTGACAGATTTGACATAAAAACGTGATCTACACATGGCAAATTCTGTCAGAAAGTTCCCCACTAGAAAGAAAATACAGTTAATCGTTTAATCTTTTTTTTTTTTTATCTTGAAGTCCCATAGATAATATTCATGAATATGTGTCTCATGCCTCTCCCTAGCTTTGTAGATGGAATGTTATTAGTCGAAGGTCATCTGTGTCTAACTGGATCGTAAAGGTAAACATTGGTCACCTTTGACCAAACAACGTTCCTTACTCAAGGTATAGAGATAGGCATTAAATCCCATATCTTTTCTTTTTTGTCTTATTTTTTCTTGCCCTATATCCTCAGGTGAACTACTTTGAAAGTATCTCAGCCTCTCCAGATGAAATCCTTCTTTATGTCACTGTCACGACTGCTTCGGATTTTGTGGGTAGAGTCATTGTCATTCTGATACCAAGTAGGTTTCTTGAAGCAGTCAGAACTCTGACCTTCTCCAACTTACTCGCCGTCGTGGTTACCGTAGTCTTCGTATTGTATCCAACTAAACCGGTGATTGCCGCCTGCTGTGTATGTGAGTGAAGTTCAAAGGTTCCCTTTTCATTTTGAGACTCGAAAACAGTTCTTAATAAAAAAGAAAAATTTGAATGGAACTTATTCTAAAGGTCGCGTACATAACGATGAAAGTTTGTAGCATTGGCTGTATCAATATATATATATAAATCTGTCCGTCCGTCCGCTATCTATCTATCTATCTATCTATCCATCCATCCATCCATCCATCCATCCATCCATCCATCCATCCATCCATCCATCCATCCATCCATCCATCCATCCATCCATCCATCTATCTGTTTATTTGCATATTGATCAAGCTTTGCTATGCTCACTATTCCAACGAATTGCCATGCATGGTTTCACTCAGCAACCTTTGAATGAAGCCATCATTTCTAGATGCATGTCACACGTTATTTACTGAAAAATATACCGTTATGTATGCTACTTTCATTTCTCTCTCTCCACCTCTCTCTCCACCTCTCTCTCTCGCTCTCCCTTCATGGGAGGTGGTTCGTATTTTCTTAAACATGTGTTGTTTCACTTTTTTTGCATGAATTATCACTTCACTCTTACCGCGAGTATTCCCTGTAAACACTTTTGGAGTGAATTTCACTTTTTTGTAGTTAGAGTGTAAAATCAGTTGCGTGGGGCAATCTGTCATGTTGAATACATCATGAAAATCATGTTGAACGTTTTTATTACTATCAACAGATATTGGTGTAGGGAGATCGTGGTATAATATTTTTCCTCTAAAAGTGGCCGTAGACTTGTTACAAGTCGGTGATTCTGACAAGGGCCTCACCCTCGCCATGATGGGTCTCGGTGCAGGGTTTTTTGTTGGTACCATTCCAGCAGGTAATTATATTTGTTTTATTTTTAAAGGCAGTCATTTATCCCCCAAAGCTTCATTTTATTTTACCAGAAGTAAGCAAAATTCTCAATTTGTTCTGCTCTTTGATTGAAAACAAATTCGAAAGATGCAGAGTAGCTCATATTACACAACATATACAGAGAGAGTGTTAGGATTACACATGTGATCCAGGGTATGAGGATCATTTTTGAACAAGGAGGAATACAGGCTGTGGGAGGGGCTAGAAGTATTAGTGGTTGTGAGAATTGGAACGGGGGGGGGGGGAACTACCTTTAAGAGGTAGAGGTAGGGCTATACAGACAAATTATTGTGTATAAGTATTTTAATGGTATAAACATATCATCAATCCATGTAAAAACGAAGAATAAAAATATAAACATTGTTTCTTTGGCTTCCAAACTTCTGATCCTATCGAACAAGAATGAATATTCATGTCTTAGATACTATGCAAGTTTTTTTTTTTGTTCTTTAAAAACACAATACTTAGTAAATGTACATTTTTTTTTCCATATTTTCCCTTATTTGCCTTGTTATTGGTTTTTTCTTCTCCTTTTGAATTTTGCTTTGTTTCCTCCTCCTGTTTGTATTTGCTTTCTTGTGCTCGTATACTTGACGTGAAAAAAAGTTACTTCCAAAGTCACTCTCTACTCTCTCCCGTATACCAGGTGCAATACGTGACCTTACGGGATCATATACTTTGGCGTTCTTAATCAACTCTGTATTCTACTTCATTGGAGCAACGTTCCTGGTCTTGTTACAATTCTGTCGACACCGCCAGAAAAGAAAGTCTTCATGTAATGATGTTTATGAGAGTCGAGGCTCCCCAGACGAAGTTGGTATTGACAACAGAGCCGTGGAGATGATGGAGTCCTAACATTTGAGACTAAGTGTCGTAGTGTCTTTGGAGCGTAGCGTATAGTCCCCTTCACACTGCACACAAACTTGCAGGGCGTACCGTTTATAGAACTGGCTTCAAACGGTTACATGGTGGTGGAGAGGGAAGGGGGGGTCGATGGATGGCGCCTTAACTTCTTTTATTTTCCAAACAAGGACATATGCCTTTCCTTTGACTTCACCCGTTATTCACCTAAAAACTTACGAAATTTACATCTTCATCACCACAAATGATCTCAGTATTTGGTCGCTTTTTGAGCAGTATTTTATAAGATTTTACTTACTATGTGACGAGGACACAGGGACGAAATTATAAATTTGGTCTGTCAAAAGATTTCCATTTATAAGAGTCATTATGGTCTATTCAAAACAGTGACACTGTAACGTTTGGCCTTGGCCTCACTTCAACGTTAATGCAAGTGGAATAATCAGCCGGTAAGGTCCACTGATCCGAGAAAGAAATTATGCACGACAGATGAAATGAAATAGCGAAACCAAAGTGTGCAGTGCAAATTACTTTTTTTTCACCGTGACGTCGACAGAGGGAATACTACCACTTGAATGGATCCAATCTTACATTAACCTGGACTCTAAACCGAAGAATACCAAAGAAACATGTACAACACGCCGCACCCCTAAAATTACTTATATAGTCTGACCAGTACAGTTCTTCAAACAGACTTGTTTCAGCCGTTCTTACATGGCTTGCTGTATTCTTTAGAACGTCCTCATTTCTCAAATTTTTCTTACAACATTATCAGAAGTACTGCAATTCTCCAACGCTCAACGTTTATTTTATTATTTTTTATTTTTTGTTATTCAACGTTATTTTAAACTTTTTCTACGTAACATCATTGTATGTGCAAATCTGAACTGAATAGTACAAGAAATTTTATTCGGTAAAATGTAAAGCTATTTTTTTTTTCTTTACTCTCTTGTCAGTTTTATCAGTGAGTTGATTTTTATCAGTATTTTGAGGTAACTAGTAAGTGCAATAACATTTTATCAACTGCTCTCTGTGGGAAAGGCTACAGCTAGAAAATGTCAACGTGGTCCCACCCACAATGCTCAGATTTTGGTCCAATTTCATTTTTACAGATTAGAACCTTTACAGTTGTTAATGGGAACATTTTAATTGTATAGTTTACATAGTTTGCGAAACAATGACAGTTCTATTATTGTTCAATGCATAGTGGACATAACCCCTTTAATGTCGGACACAAGAAATCAACTGCATGCTCGCCTAAACTCACGCAACATAAAATTTGGTTCTGATTACATCCCACCCACCCCATATTGCAATCATGTAAATTATGCACCCAGGGCCGTCACTGTTGAGGATGTGGGTGTCACACCTGCAACCCTCCAGCTTTCCCCCCCCCCCCCAAAAAAAAAGTGTCGGAGAGAATAGTCGGAAAATCCAAAACTCAAATACCAGTTGCAATTTTTCATATGTCAGTCTATGACATAAAAAGATGCCAAATACTGCACCAGATCGTGTCTAAGGTTACCTAGTGTCGCAAGTTTCTCAATGAATCTGTGAAATCATTTGAATTTCTTATTTTACAGTATAGGAGCGACGATAGTCGAAAATCTCAAATACCAGTTGCAACTTTTGATATCGCAGTCTAGCACATTTTATGACTTTGAAAGTTTCCTAAGAATGCACTAGATTACATTACAAGATTAGCTAGTGGGTAAATTTGTAAAAAAAAAAGGGGGGGGGGGATGGGAATCCCTCATCCCTTACATCCCTGTCCCACTCCATCCGTGAATCATTTCATGGTTTTCTCACCTATTGCATGGCATTTTGCTTCTCACCAAAGGTGGCTGTCATTTACAAAAGTGATAGTTCACAAAAACTATCCTCTACTTTGTCAAGCAATCATCGATCGTTGTAGCAAACTAAATAAAAAACAACCGTAAAAACCGAAGATTAAAAATTGTTGGAATAACTTTCTGGAACTATAATTTCTCGCTTTCATCTATGGTAGTCTGCTTTTAGGAGAAAAAAAAAATAGTTAAAACAAAATATCGCACCGTAGTTTGTCTAAGCTTTGGTTACCTTAAAGTTGAAGATTTCTCAAACAGGAAAAGAAAATGTTATCGTTAGCAAATAAACACTGTCGAATCAACTTTTGGGAAATTGCGATAGCATCAATATTCTTCGTAAGAGCAGTCCTAATTGTTACCATTTTTTTCATAGAGTGATGGTTTTCTCATTGAGAAATTGCAGACATGAGATCACTGTTTCCTTCTCTGCCCACCCGAATTTCTGGACTCCCATGTGTTGAGCCCCTCAAATATTTGCTATCTTTACTGGGTATATTTATTTATAACTTTTTTCCAGTTCGAGTTCCGCGCCAACCGATGGTGGCCCTCAGTTTAGATGATCTTCCCACAATTGTAGCTACCATGTAAGTGATAATGGGTGCCGATCGGATCTCACCCTCCTCTAGGGAAGATACACACAAGCAGCACACTGTCTGAAGGCTTCTTGGGAACGTTTTCGGGTCGTTGTGCTTTCAGGTAAAGAAAACCGTCCTAAAACGGAGGGGTGTGCCTCTCCCCTCAAAAGTCTCTCTTATCACTGTCTCAGGAAATGGGAAGGGGGGGGGGTTGGGGTTGAGGCTCATCTCAATGGAAAAAAGTGTGGACTAAAGCTACGTTCAGGCGCCAACTCCTATTTGCCAAGTTGCTCCAAGAGAAAATGAAAGCGGATGCACAGTTCATTATGATTCTACTATCATATTAATCCGTCCTCTGTGTATTACCATTTTCATTGATTTTTTTATTTTTTCTATTAATTAATTCTGTTAAGAATATGTAATAATTCTGTAAACTTAAAAATGCAGACCATGAGATCGATACTTCAAAGTTTGGTTGATGGAACTTAGAACACCCAGAAAGTGCCATTTCCCGGCATATGCTTGGGGAATTGTAAAGCCAACAATTTCCTTGTACCATCGGAATCAACTGATGTAGGCCTTCGGCTTAGATAGTCTTGTCGGCACTCAGCATTCCCCCCCCCCCTCCTCCACCAATATTTCCCCCGAGTCTGACTGTACCACTTCAGCTTCTCCCCTCCCTAAGCAAAGGACCCAGATCTGTCAGTGTATGAATATAGATGATGCCTATAGGATGAGCTTTACAGAGCTAAAAGTGTGTTACTGGCCTAATGGACAACATCTTCTCGAGGTAGAGTTTGGGCTTGTTCTTCTCTTTGCCGACTAACAGAAATTAGCTTCATCACCAATTCTTCTATATCGATGCAGATCGTTTCCTTCTGGTAAAATACTAACAAGAAGTCTTACATCAGGCCCTTCGGTTTATCGTCTTCTTCCCTTGGTGAGGAGGGAGGCACAGATTGTACATAGGCCTGTTGGATAGACTTACCTGGTAGTCGAGTGCATGGTTGAGGCCTATATAGCTACCGCATGATCACAGATATGTTCCTGTTTTTCAGATTTTAAATTCAGCAAGACAAAGAATTGCCTCTAAAAGAAATGTCTAAACGGAGTGGTACTATCGCAAAACCTGGGTAAAGGGTACTTGGCTCTCTATTAATCGTCGGCAGAGGGGTGAATTCAGTAGATCAAATTTATTTTCTTTTTAATTTAATTTTTGTCCAGTCAGAGAATTTAAAAATGATAAACTTACCAGATATTGCTGGTAAAGAGACAATAAGTAAACCGAAAAATCAACTATAATTGCAATGAAATCCATCCTTCAACTAATTTTAACTTGAATTGAATTTCTGTGGCACCCCTTACTACCTAATGTCAAAGTCCTGCATTTTACCACAATCCCGTATGGTGTCCCCCCCTGAAAAGAAGAAAAAAAAAACCCAAATGCACTAACATTTGTAAGTATTTCTCCCAGCACCCATACATGTTCGTACCTGTTTCCTCGAATTTAACAGTAAGTTTTCACTCAAGAGGGAGTCTCACAAGAGACTTGAGTCACCGAGGGCCGTCCTTTATTTTTTAGATGAATTATATGAACATTCGGTAAATGTGCATTTTTAGTGAACACCCTGAAGTATAAAATTACGTGTGATCTTAAGGTTTAACTCACCTTTAACTGTACATGCGGTGTTGTTCATACACGGAAAGTGTCATTCAGTGAATGCAAATGATAGTAATGACTTTGAGAACCAAAGGACACCCCATAAAACCATTCAAAACAAACAGAATTCACGTTGGAAGATTGGCCATTCTTCTTAAAAGATGTAGGCCTACAGTACATCTACGCCATTGACAAGCCAGTAGCAATTCGGGGGCGGGGTGAAGATTTGGCCTCTCCCCTTGAGTTTTTGTTCGTTTTTTTTTTTGTTTAACGGCTTTTTCCGGGTTGTGTTATGGGCTTGTAAAAGGTTATCCCCTTTGAGTCCCCCCCCCCCAAATTGGATCTGAAGGATTATTGCCCGTTTTCTTAAGGTTTAAATTTGGGAAGATATGAAACCGGTGGCGCAATGGGCATTTACTGATCCGATATCAGAGCACAGCTGAGTCACAGCGCATGCGAGTAGAGGCTCGAATTTCATGCACGGAATATGTACATAACCGCACCAGCTGCCTGGAAATCATTATACTTGTTTCATGTCGGAGAGGAATCAGACCTCTGGCAGGAGAAACAGCAGCAGGGACAACAGCTACTCCAGGGCTTGGTCGAATATCTGACGTATGCTGGGGAGTGCGGACCTCTTCCCAATCCCTAATATCACAGGACTTATTCTCGTGGGGTGATGTTCTCCTGTCGGGTAATCACGTGAGGCAGAGCGATCCCTCTCTGCTCTGAGAACCACCATGTCTGAAAAAAAGATCAGGAGACATAATGTGAACAGTCCAAGCTTCTCTCCTTGGAATATCTTGCTTATAAGGTTTATAGTATTTGATCTATGTTGACTTCGAATGACCTTTGCCCTCCGCCGAAAAAACGGAGACACGCTTGCCCTCGGTCTGGTGCACCTACATACCGACGATGAGATCAGTCCAAGCTTTCCTTCTCGACATATTGTGTTTATAAGGTTTTCACAATTCGACCCCCTGCTTACCTCAAATGACCTTTGACTTCCTCCAAAACCGATAGGACCCTTTTACTCAATGTGATATACAATCATACCAATTTGAGATGTATGAGATCTATTCAAGCATCCCTTCTTAAGATGTCGTGTTTACAAGTTTTTCACTATTTGACCCATGTGAGCCCCACATGACGTTTCACCCCATGCAAAAAGAATACAGGTTCTTGTACTTAATACAATACACTAACTTACCATATGTGATTAGTTCAAGCTTCCTTCTTGAGTTATCGTGTTTACATGATTCACATTATCTGACCCCGTTGACCACAAACGACCTTTGACTCCACCGAAAACGACTTGGAATTTGTGCTCAGTGTGTACACCACCCACTGAATATGAGCTCCCTTGAGATATCTTGAGATAACTTGTTTACAAGGTAGGCTTCACAAACATATGTACAAACGCACACATACACACACACACACAAATACACTGCCGAGTGATTGCAAGTTTACGATTACCATCGAAACCCCCAAAACTACGCAATGAAAGACCATGCATGAGAGTGACATGTAGAGAGTAGCACTGATATATCGGCTTGATCAGTCACATGAAAATCAGATCAGCGGGGAGGGGGGGGGGGGGTGTGGGGGGAAGCGGATTCAGTAAGTAAAATTTATCTCACATATCTCGCAGTATTTCTGACGTTGTTTCGACTTCAAAATAAAATTGAAAGTGAATGCGTAAACGGTTAACGCCAAGACAAGGCCACGGGCGACGAACCTGGTGAGATATTACAGGAATGCCCAACGTATACACGGAATCGTTGCATGTTCCTCTGAAAAAGCATCTCCAACCTTAAGTTGAAATATACTTTTGTTGTAGTTAAGTGACAAAGGATTGCTTTTTATCATTTAAATTGCCAGAAAGTCGCCTGACTGGCAGAACGAGGAACAACATGAATTTCAGGCTGGAAAACCTATACTCTTGATGTTTCCCACGAAAACCGCTGCTAAGAGAGCGTTTTCCTATCCTCCGCCGCTCGCAGCTGCGCATTGCATACAGGAGAGTTTGTGTTTTTGTTTGTTTGTTTGTTAGTTTTTTTTTACAAAAGACATCCATATCCTTATGAGAGTCATGTAGTAGAATGACAGATACAAGACAAAACTATTCAATTCCGGAAATGAAAAGACTTTATTTTCAACTTTTTCTATTATTATTTTCTATTATTACCAAATACAGTAACGCTTTGAATGTTTTAGACTTATCAGCAAAAGGCTTCAATGACATCTACAAAGTCACACAACTGCTGGGGAAAATAAAGGCCCCCCATACTCCAGTAAAGATAATTACTTGACTGTTGACTCTGATGTTAATACGTTTATGTCTTTTCATGTATTTCACATTGATTACTCATTAGTTAGCACTTTCATTTCACTATACACTTACTTAACTGTCATTAAATTCCAGGGACACCAACTAAATTATCCGCAGTTTTCATGGGTAATTAGTGTTTTCACCTTTCCACCTCGCTGACCCAAAATGATCATTGATCCCTACCCAAAGCAAGACCCTACAGAAAAGCATTTTTTAGTCTACGTGGTGTATCATCATAATCTTTCTAAGACTGACGTTACACAACGGAGCATACCAAACACCTGCTTGGAAGGTTACTTCACAATTGGCCCCTTACCGGTAACCCTAAAGTGACCCGTCACCTTCACACTGAACAAAACTCCAGAACTTTGTACATCCTCACACACTTAACCATGAAATCTCTCCGAGCATTTTTACAAACACATGAAGAAAAATTAATGTTCTGTTATTGTATAGCAGCAACTGCACGAACGACAAATGCATAAGTCACAAACGTGATATATGGTAGATGTCGGTGTTTTTGTTGCCTCCGGGACCTCGCTATAGTTCTCGGAACAGGCGTGGGAGATTTGCGTTAAGCACACTGGACGCTAGTCCACCTACTACAGTTCCCGTCACCACCATTGGTGATGAAGGCATATAGGCCTATTAAAGGCGATCAATATACTTATTTTTCATCCTCGTAAATGTCACAAGCGGTCTTTTTTCTCGGAATAAAGACTGATTTGCACCACTGTTGTTTACTCTTTCAAAGTTATGAGTCAACAAAAGCTTCATCTTCAACTGTCCTTCAAAAACCGTATCAGTCCTTAACAAAATTATCCATTGAACGATGCAATGGGTATTGTGGTAAAGCAACTTAACAGTGTTACTACTTTATCAAGGACATAAGTTTTGAGAAAAAAAACATCCACATTTGGCATAATTTGCAATTGGCAACCATCTAGCATTGCTAATATTATGAAGTTGAATCATGACTCTAGTATATGCTATCTGGAATTATTCATTTGTGCTGCTGCACATCAGTTTCAGCGGTCCACATCAGTTTAATATCCGACATAACTTTTCTGCTCTCATCCATTTTAGTTAAACTTTGCCATGGTCTGGTCATTATTAGTTCCCTTATCGTAACACCAACCTGGCCAAAGGAGTCTGTTTGACTTTCTTCGTCTAAATGAAAGGGATCGCCTTTCTTTGTTTTTATGTACATATTTGGAAGTTTTATCACAACATTGTCTTTCGTCCGATTGGCTAGTTCGTCCCGTCTTCTCCTTATATTGGCTTCTCTCGTCCTGCCTCTACGTCTACCTGAATGCATCTTCTTAGCTTCATCACATCCGTCGACGGTGTCTGTCAAAGGTAGATGGTCACGGGGACACCCTCCTTGAACAGTGGCTTTCGAATATTCGTCCAAAGCAGATGTTTGGTTAATATGGTTATTGGTTGCTAGGGAAATATTCTGTAGACGCACAAACGCGCGGCATGGATCATGCACGCATATTGCTCGACTGTGCGTTAGGGAATCGTTCTCTAAACAAGAACGTTTGATACAATCCTCCTTTTGTCGACGATTCCTAGTCTCCATTTTCACTGCTTCCTTTCTACTCCTTAGCCACCATCGTGGGCGATTCTGCTTCAAAAATGGCCAGGTTCGTCGTGCAAAATCCTGAAGTGCATGTGGGCCTGGGGTCAGCTGGTCTTCTGGCGGACAGTCTCCATGGATACGAGTTTCTTCTGGTTCATCCCAAGGAGTGGTAGGTGGATTATCTAGAACAGATCTAAATCCGCCTTTTCCAGACTGCGGTGAAATGTCAGCCATTTTACTGAAATGGCTGTTTAAACGGATCGGCAAACAAATTGGAGGTAAAAACTGCTTTCGATGGGACGACGTTCGAAAGTCTTTATCAGAGTAGCAAGTACACATTTTTCAAGCGAAAAACAAAATGGTTGATTGGCATATGTAGCCGAAAATATGAACTTTAATCACCGGAATAATGTGTTAAGTTAATAATTTCTTCTTTGCAGGTAATGACTTTTCCTTTTCAAAACCTTTGATTAAATAAGTTTCCATATCAACTCTAGTTTGTTCCTACACTGACCGGGATCTGCAGACCAGTTTCTGTCGGTAAACACTAAATAACTTTTTCAATGCCTTAACTATATTATGTTTCTAAATCATTAAGAGATGTAAACCAAGTGGTGTGTTGGTGTCCGCTATAATTTTCACCTGGGCTAAATAAAGTGTTACTTGCTTTCAACTTCACTCTCAATAATGAGCACCAATTCACCACCCCATCGTCGTGAAGTCTGCCGCCATCATATATGAAGAAAAAGAGCTGGCCATGTAGTCATTCGACGAATTCTGAGTTGTTAGTAGTTGCATTTTGGTAAAAGTCTGCTTGCATGATTCCGCAAGTTTGTATTTTATCCTGTCATCCTGCATATCACATAAAACAATCGATACAAATCCAGAAGGAAGACTTGGAACGAACCGCTCACCGTCCACTTATCGTGCTGAGTTGAATTCAAGAAGTCCTTAGCAACTGGGTAACAACAAGACTTCGAGCAACGCTCTCTACACCACCAACAGTGTAGCCTACGTGTATACCTTACGAGTAGGAGCTTCAGTGTACATCACACGCCTACCTGTGGCCTTCCTGTGTAACCCCGATACATATATATCAACGTAAGACCCCCAGTGGAAGGGGTGACTTGCAAGGTCATAGAACGATGTCAGTGCCGTCATTCCTTCAGGGAAGAAAACAGTGAAATTGAGTTTATCACACAACACACAAAATTCACCTTCGTCGTGATTGACAGGTTACCTGTTTCTACAAATTAAAGTCGCGTTTGCAACTGGCTTAGCGGCCACGTGAAGAAACGGAAGACGTGCAAGAAGTTAGCTCTCCACCTTCTGGTGGGCGATTCGGAAACTGGTCCCTGTGACGCAGTTTGTCCTCTCATGATCTCTAATAATTTGATGTCTACTTCGTTTTAGGTGTCCCATTGTGCCTTACACTTTGATATACTTTTTATTTCTAAATTGTCTACTTCGCGACTCTATTTTGCTTATGTTCATGACACACGAATATTTTTTTTCTTCCTCAATTAGTAGTGTAATTGTATAGAAGTATGTGTTGAAATTTTAGTTAACTTCGTGAAGTGGTAAATGTTATCTAGATACCCCAACTTCACGATCTATACCACAAACTATGAAAGAATTATGCAATATCACAACTTCGTGATTCTGTTCGTTCTATTTTTTTTTTTTTTTCGTGCTTACTCTCTACGTGTTTATTTTTTGGTGTGTAATTCTTTTGTATTCCTTTCTATTTTTGCGTATGTGTGTCGGGGTGGCAACGTAAACATGCTCTCGCCAGCTTCTTGCTGTCACTCTACAATCTCTTTTATTTTATATACGATAATAATTGCCTAAAATATTCTTTTGTATTATTAAAAAAAATGAAATAAAGTCCGTTGAATTGAATTGAAGTTTCATTGTGTCTCCTGCCATGCAAGGCCAATTTTAGCATAAGTTTTTAGGTCACGCCAGAGACTAAACCTGCATCAATCATTACATTCGTGGGTGTTCACTATGCCTACAGTCAATTAAAGGTTAATCAACGCTGGACCGTGTATTAACTGCAGGATAATGCACGATCGGGGTTAATGCAAGCAATACATTTGCAATGTATCGCACTCCTTAGTCCTCTTTACGATTTTATTGCATAACGAATTGTTCATTAATATCACAGCAGAATTCGACCAAGATAGAAAGCTTATTCCGGTAGGCTATCAAACTTTCGAAGGTGTTCAAAGTATACTAAAGAAGCTTTCACCCGACACAATTATGATATTTAGAATTACCGTGCGTCAGAAGAATTACCACTGGCAGTATCCTGTGCTGTTGTTGCGTACATTTACATTTTACTTTTGAGCAGGTTTAGGTCATAGGCGCGGGCTAGGTAACGTTAGATCTACGAACTTCAAATGGAACGTTACTAGTACTAGCAGGAATATTACTAGTAATACTATAAAAAACATTGTTTTGTGTAAGATATAGCAGAATGAAAACACACTGTCGATCTACCGTTTTATTGTATTCATCTGCCTGTGATTGACCGTGGCTGAACAGAGTTCGATTATCAGAGATTTACCCACGGTCACCTGACTGAAAAGGGCCAATAGGAGTTGAGAATTCTTTCCAAGTATGTATGTGAAAAAAATGGGAATTTTAACAAGACATATTTCACCAAAATTGTTAATTTTAAAGTGTCTTTAAAAAAACAAAGAGGAAATAAAAAAAGCCACTGCATTCAATATACATGACTTCTAAATACTTACACGCTCACAATAAGATACTCACCCAAATTTGTCTAGAGGTGAAGCTTCTTAGAAATGATGACAAAAACAAATGGTAAATAAGTGAACAAAATATTGACCTCTTGCAACTAAACTGAAGACCTCATGGTCAGAGTATGGTTGCTTGGAAGTGACATAAAAGTTACCTCAATTCAGCTATATCGTGAGTTCTAGTGATTGCAATTCCTACCAGTAGTGAAAACTTAAATGTGGATTTACAAATCACTTAATTTAGAGATAGGTGTGTTTGAATATCTTAAAAAATTACAACAGCTAATGGGTTGGATGGTTGAAGTAAGCGACCAGTACAACACACCTTACGTATTGGAAAGCAAAGAAGTATAACTCTAACGTCTTGCCTGTAATGACTGTGCACGATGGCCGTTGAACCTATGAACTACAGGGACTTTTCATTAAGCCGATTGTGGATGTCTTTTCTTGTACTTCATTCAACACCTAGAATTATTACTCAATTACATAAAGTTTACAGAACAGTATTTGTAGATTTCTATCTGTTTGGATTCATTGTACACAGAAAGGGCCACCTTTACTGTGTGTTGCTATTGTTGGCATGCGTCTATTCATTCTACCATGCTTTAACAATCAGTTCACCATGAAGAGAGGACAATAGTCACATATTGTTCGTGCATAGTAATCCCCCCCCCCCCCTTTGAAAGGTTTTCTTTATACGGTTAAATAAAAAATCTTCTCAAGAAAAAACAACTTATGAATATTCATTAGAAACTGCTTTTCCTCTCCAAACAAATGTTTCATTTTAAAGGTTGATGAATTTGGTCTCAATAAAAACAGAAGCCTCGGAGACTTACGTCTCCGAGGCTTCTGTTTTTATTGAGACCTTTCCTATCAAATGATGATTACATGAAATATAGAAACGGTTTGATCGTATAATGGGAAACTATTCATTTAAAAAACACAAATCGGTGCCATGAAAAAATTCCTTGTTTAAGGGGGTGGGGTTTAGTCGTCTTGATCATGTAAAGTAAGAAAACGTTTATGAAAACGTGTAAAGTTGCGATATTCACGTTTTAAAATATTTTGTGTTAGCACTTGCATCCAATAACTTCTTGTGTCCTGATTTGGGAATTAATAGAAGGAAATGATGACAAAAACAAATGGTAAATAAGTGAACAAAATATTAACCTCTTGCAACTAAACTGAAGACCTCATGGTCAGAGTATGGTTACTTGGAAGTGACATAAAAGTTACCTCAATTCAGCTATATCGTGAGTTCTAGTGATTGCAATTCCTACCAGTAGTGAAAACTTAAATGTGGATTTACAAATCACTTAATTTAGAGATAGGTGTGTTTGAATATCTTAAAAAGTTACAACAGCTAATGGGTTGGATGGTTGAAGTAAGCGACCAGTACAACACACCTTACGTATTGGAAAGCAAAGAAGTATAACTCTAACGTCTTGCCTGTAATGACTGTGCACGATGGCCGTTGAACCTATGAACTACAGGGACTTTTCATTAAGCCGATTGTGGATGTCTTTTCTTGTACTTCATTCAACACCTGGAATTATTACTCAATTACATAAAGTTTACAGAACAGTATTTGTAGATTTCTATCTGTTTGGATTCATTGTACACAGAAAGGGCCACCTTTACTGTGTGTTGCTATTGTTGGCATGCGTCTATTCATTCTACCATGCTTTAACAATCAGTTCACCATGAAGAGAGGACAATAGTCACATATTGTTCGTGCATAGTAATCCCCCCCCCCCCTTTGAAAGGTTTTCTTTATACGGTTAAATAAAAAATCTTCTCAAGAAAAAACAACTTATGAATATTCATTAGAAACTGCTTTTCCTCTCCAAACAAATGTTTCATTTTAAAGGTTGATGAATTTGGTCTCAATAAAAACAGAAGCCTCGGAGACTTACGTCTCCGAGGCTTCTGTTTTTATTGAGACCTTTCCTATCAAATGATGATTACATGAAATATAGAAACGGTTTGATCGTATAATGGGAAACTATTCATTTAAAAAACACAAATCGGAGCCATGAAAAAATTCCTTGTTTAAGGGGGTGGGGTTTAGTCGTCTTGATCATGTAAAGTAAGAAAACGTTTATGAAAACGTGTAAAGTTGCGATATTCACGTTTTAAAATATTTTGTGTTAGCACTTGCATCCAATAACTTCTTGTGTCCTGATTTGGGAATTAATAGAAGGAAATGATGACAAAAACAAATGGTAAATAAGTGAACAAAATATTAACCTCTTGCAACTAAACTGAAGACCTCATGGTCAGAGTATGGTTACTTGGAAGTGACATAAAAGTTACCTCAATTCAGCTATATCGTGAGTTCTAGTGATTGCAATTCCTACCAGTAGTGAAAACTTAAATGTGGATTTACAAATCACTTAATTTAGAGATAGGTGTGTTTGAATATCTTAAAAAGTTACAACAGCTAATGGGTTGGATGGTTGAAGTAAGCGACCAGTACAACACACCTTACGTATTGGAAAGCAAAGAAGTATAACTCTAACGTCTTGCCTGTAATGACTGTGCACGATGGCCGTTGAACCTATGAACTACAGGGACTTTTCATTAAGCCGATTGTGGATGTCTTTTCTTGTACTTCATTCAACACCTGGAATTATTACTCAATTACATAAAGTTTACAGAACAGTATTTGTAGATTTCTATCTGTTTGGATTCATTGTACACAGAAAGGGCCACCTTTACTGTGTGTTGCTATTGTTGGCATGCGTCTATTCATTCTACCATGCTTTAACAATCAGTTCACCATGAAGAGAGGACAATAGTCACATATTGTTCGTGCATAGTAATCCCCCCCCCCCCCCTTTGAAAGGTTTTCTTTATACGGTTAAATAAAAAATCTTCTCAAGAAAAAACAACTTATGAATATTCATTAGAAACTGCTTTTCCTCTCCAAACAAATGTTTCATTTTAAAGGTTGATGAATTTGGTCTCAATAAAAACAGAAGCCTCGGAGACTTACGTCTCCGAGGCTTCTGTTTTTATTGAGACCTTTCCTATCAAATGATGATTACATGAAATATAGAAACGGTTTGATCGTATAATGGGAAACTATTCATTTAAAAAACACAAATCGGAGCCATGAAAAAATTCCTTGTTTAAGGGGGTGGGGTTTAGTCGTCTTGATCATGTAAAGTAAGAAAACGTTTATGAAAACGTGTAAAGTTGCGATATTCACGTTTTAAAATATTTTGTGTTAGCACTTGCATCCAATAACTTCTTGTGTCCTGATTTGGGAATTAATAGAAGGAAATGATGACAAAAACAAATGGTAAATAAGTGAACAAAATATTAACCTCTTGCAACTAAACTGAAGACCTCATGGTCAGAGTATGGTTACTTGGAAGTGACATAAAAGTTACCTCAATTCAGCTATATCGTGAGTTCTAGTGATTGCAATTCCTACCAGTAGTGAAAACTTAAATGTGGATTTACAAATCACTTAATTTAGAGATAGGTGTGTTTGAATATCTTAAAAAATTACAACAGCTAATGGGTTGGATGGTTGAAGTAAGCGACCAGTACAACACACCTTACGTATTGGAAAGCAAAGAAGTATAACTCTAACGTCTTGCCTGTAATGACTGTGCACGATGGCCGTTGAACCTATGAACTACAGGGACTTTTCATTAAGCCGATTGTGGATGTCTTTTCTTGTACTTCATTCAACACCTGGAATTATTACTCAATTACATAAAGTTTACAGAACAGTATTTGTAGATTTCTATCTGTCTGGATTCATTGTACACAGAAAGGGCCACCTTTACTGTGTGTTGCTATTGTTGGCATGCGTCTATTCATTCTACCATGCTTTAACAATCAGTTCACCATGAAGAGAGGACAATAGTCACATATTGTTCGTGCATAGTAATCCCCCCCCCCCCCCTTTGAAAGGTTTTCTTTATACGGTTGAATAAAAAATCTTCTCAAGAAAAAACAACTTATGAATATTCATTAGAAACTGCTTTTCCTCTCCAAACAAATGTTTCATTTTAAAGGTTGATGAATTTGGTCTCAATAAAAACAGAAGCCTCGGAGACTTACGTCTCCGAGGCTTCTGTTTTTATTGAGACCTTTCCTATCAAATGATGATTACATGAAATATAGAAACGGTTTGATCGTATAATGGGAAACTATTCATTTAAAAAACACAAATCGGAGCCATGAAAAAATTCCTTGTTTAAGGGGGTGGGGTTTAGTCGTCTTGATCATGTAAAGTAAGAAAACGTTTATGAAAACGTGTAAAGTTGCGATATTCACGTTTTAAAATATTTTGTGTTAGCACTTGCATCCAATAACTTCTTGTGTCCTGATTTGGGAATTAATAGAAGGAAATGATGACAAAAACAAATGGTAAATAAGTGAACAAAATATTAACCTCTTGCAACTAAACTGAAGACCTCATGGTCAGAGTATGGTTACTTGGAAGTGACATAAAAGTTACCTCAATTCAGCTATATCGTGAGTTCTAGTGATTGCAATTCCTACCAGTAGTGAAAACTTAAATGTGGATTTACAAATCACTTAATTTAGAGATAGGTGTGTTTAAATATGTTATTGGGAAACTATAGATACGAAAAATTGACTTCGTTTAATGGGTGGGGTCTAGTCGCCTTGACCATGCATACAAAGAAAACATTTATAACAACGAATGAAATTGTAATGTTCTAGTTGTAAATTTTTTTTTTTTTTGCACTTTGCTGTAGTAACGTCTCGTGACTTGATTTGGGAATTTATAGAAGGACATGATTACAAAAAGAAATAGTAAGTAAGGGAACAAAAAAATTGACTTCTTATGACTAAACTGAAGACTTCACGGTTAGTGTATGGTACGCAACTTGGAAGTGACATAAATAGTCAACTCAATCGTCAGCTATATCGTAAGTTGTAGTGATTGCAATTTCTACCAGTAATGAAGCTGTTTGGTGGTTGAAGTACTCAACTTGTACGACACACCATACTTAATGGAAAGCTACCAAGTATAACCTTAACGTTTTAAGATTTTAATTTATACCAACTGAAAAAGAAAAAGCCCCTTTTAAAGATTTTATTTTGTAAAGTTGGCTACTCAGTGACAATCTTCTCTTCTATTTAGTCTAGAAGCATGATACTAAGGCTCACTTAAATAAAGAATTGAATTATAATTACGTAGAAGCGACTTATATCTTACCAAACCACGTTTGCACCAAACAACTTAAGTCCCCCTCACCACAATAACCAAATTGATTTCATTTACGTTTGTTGTGAGCAAGCTGCCAAGGCTTTTCTTCAGTACTTCAAAAGTCACTGCTCCTTAAAACAATAACAGAGGGTAAACTTATGGTAAATACTGTAAAATCGGACGCCTCATTCACAGAATATAAATGGTCTTTTGTGATCCTTCCATCAAAACAACTAGTGGGCAATCCACGGAGTAGTTGAAATCCTCATCAATATAAGTTTTCTCATCAATATCATTTTTTTACGCAGTTTAAATTAATGGAAAGCCTTCATATTAACTCGGATCTGCCTAATTTGAAAAAAAAAAAAACATCCGGGATCCCCATTATTTTCTCTATTCAACTAAGTGTTACTTCACCGAAAAAGTTTTTTCTCCACGAGTCACCAATTGGTAGTGATTTATTTCGTCTTATTTAGTCTTATTAATAACCTGCTGAGACACTTACTGTTTTCATTATAATCTTTGTGTACCTTATAAATGTACCGTACTGGTGTTGGCCATCAAATCAGTCATGTCATGTTATTATCTGGACTTGTGCTTGGAAGTCCATTCCCAATATCATTTCTCATCATTATTGGATACCTATCATGCTATACTGTCTCCCAAACCGCCTTAACGTGTACATATGATTCACATTCAGAAGTTATGGGTAGAAGAGCATAATGAATATTCAGACTTATTGAATGGTCTGATGTGCGCTTCACATGTAAAGTGATTTGTGCATCCTAAGGAAACCTTGTAACGCCATTTGGTTTTAGCTGAAGACTTAAAGAGGCCACGGTAAAATGGTCAACCATTTAAGTGTCAATTCACTAAAGCAGTTCAATGGAGTACAGGATCTCCTTGTAATTATACTACGTATAGGGATGAGATAACCACCTTGAAAATAAAACAAAAGTAAATAAACTCGAACGGGCGACATTATCCCTATCCAAAATAATTGCTCATGAACTATTAACGTCGACAAATCTCAAAACATTTTGGAGGAAGTTGAAAGCCCTCATAAACCCTATCCATAACCGAAACAGTGACAAGATTACAGATCAATGCATCAAAGATAAAAACTGTTGGTTTCCATTTTTTTTTTTTGAGATTTAAATGAAAATATTTTACTATATTTAAAAGAATTGGAAGCTTACATCTTTAAATTTAAGACCTGCTCCTCCCCTGGACATAATAATATGTATCAGATTCCTGACATTTACCCCCGTCTGTCCATATTCTCCCATTTTCAAACCGCCCTCTTTAGGGATTCGGCCAGAATGGTATTAATTCAAATCAGCAAGTCAATAAAGATCGTACTAAACAACACAACTTCTAACAGTCTTACCCCCACCTCTAGTAAAAATCCAAAGAATAATTGACAATCGCACAACAACCCACTTGGAAGAACACATCTTTTTTCGCTAAGGTAAATCCAACATAAATTTGACTTTTTGGCTCTCCGGAATTCACATTGCTCTTATCAAATATTCTTCTACAACTGGTTTATATAAGTTTATTTCTACATGTCGAAAAGAAAAGCTTTCAATAAAGCTACAGGTATCAGGTACAGAATGCCCAGATTCAACCTACGATTTATCTAGACTCTTCTTTTCCCATTCTCCACAACCGGGAAATCCAAATTCACTGCGAATCTTATCCGAGCGATACCCCTAACGCAGGCATCCCTTTACGTAATTTGAATATTCTCCAGGCTACAAACTGCAAATTCAGTCAGTATACCGATAATAATGATACATAGCCCACCAAAAAAGAAAAAAAAACGAAATTTACAATTTCTTACCTTGAAAGCTGGTGCTTCATGAAACTGGCATGTCTCTAATTTGATTTTCTCAATATTCTCTCTTTTTATATATAAGTTACTCTTTCTTTTCATACTTTTTTTCTAAAGGTTTTTGTAAGAAACATTGTCTTCAAAATATCTATAATGCTTTTATTAGAGCCTCTCCCAGAGCAGCTTTCCTTGGTGTCACTTTCGGAAACAAAATTTAACTTCAAAATTTAAACTGTAAAAAACTTTCACAGCAATAAATCTGCCATTTCCGTCGCTGGATGGGCACAACTGCAATATCTCCACTGCTTCTCTGATAACTTCGTCCTTCACTATAGGAGAATTTCTCTCACTACTATAGCTGACGCCAAGAAGTACATTCTGAATAGAATTCGTGCAAATTGCAACCCATATCGGCTCGCGCGTAAAATCCCTGGTTACATTGGTAGGTCTTACACCAACAATCCTGACAACGCGATATACGCTTTTTTCATTTCTTCAGAGCCTTTAACATTTGAAATTTTCCAAGGATAACAACAACTCGGTTGTAGGTAGTAGATCTGAACTCCAGCTACTAAAAAACCAAGCCGCTACAATGCATTTCCCAAAGTATTGTAATTATGCAGAAACTCCTCTCCCCATTAATTCGCATTCCTTTCTCGTCTCACTTCCATTATATAACAAGTGAATTGTTACAGCTTCTTTTAAGAATGCAGTGTGATTGTAGACAATCCTCATTTGAAGGGCCAGTCCATTGTTGTCAATGGATAGTTTGGCCTTAAAAAGAAAAGGAGGAAAAACATGTCACATGTAGCTCATCCACACTCCCTTGCAGGACCTTTCGCGAGGGTGATCAAGGGTGAACTTCATCATTATACATATGTATCTTGCTATATGTTCCATGTTTTTAAAGTCCATCTGATATGCATCTAGAAAAGAGCTCGCTTTAGTCATAATTTGCAGAGTGAAACTCAGAACAAAAATCTGTTGAAATTAATCTCAGCTAATATGTTACCGTTTTTAACATACCCTTTTCTAAGAGGACATTATCACCTTACAGTTGCGACAAACCTCTAAATTGGCACTTTGCAAATATCTTAATATTGTAATTCAATAAGTCCGTATGTCAATAAGAGGACTTTTGTAAAAAAAAAAGGGCACCATATCATAACGATAAATACATAACTTGTCAGATTCGTTGTGAATGCTAGGATTTCTGGGGAAAACACACACAACTTCAAAAGATACAAAACACTGCACCAGACTGCATCTAACCCTGGTTACCTGATACATCTGAGTAACGCTCCGAGGTTAGTCGGCGAATGGGGAGAAATGATAGTGCAGATATCGACACATAAATCGATGCTTTTAGCCCTGAAATTGACACATACCGATTTAAATCGAAATTTACCATATTTAAGTCGATGCTTTTAGCTTGGAATCGACATCTACCAATTTAAATCGATGCCTTTACCCCTTAAGATGTAACAAGGGGTTTATTGTACAGAAAACAATCATATTTTAAAACCAATGTTTGTGGACAGAGAATAATAGATCACCCAAAATAAGGAAGGACAGTGGCCTTTCAAGGAACACGTTTCTCACCGTCAGAAATTCAGTTATTTGTTGCTCGACAGTAATTTGGTCACTCAAACCTTCCAAAATTCAAATGATGCGCCTTTCGTTAGCCTTCACATACGGTACATGATTTTTGAGGAGGTGAAGCTTGTCCAAATGTTTATTGATGAGACTGAATGGTTTAACGATGACTAAAGTTACTTTCTTTGTATACCACCTTGATGTGTTCTAAACGCCATATTTCTCTTTACATCGATGCTTTTAGAGTTGAAAATCGACACATACCGATTTGCGTCATAAGCATAGTCAAAAGAGTCGATTGAGAAGGTAATTGACAATTATGCATTAAAAAATATCTTTCCCCCTCGAGGGACCACGTAACTACGAGGAAGACCATCTAGGTCATCTTCAATGGAGTTGTATCAAGTGGAATCAGCTGACCTGGAGAACTGGTCTCAGGTGTGACCTTAGCTGGAACCTCTGTTAGCTATGGTGATCGGTCTTTCGCTTTCTTTGCGTGTTAGGTACATAAAAACCTGCCACTTGGCGTCCGTAACTAGCCAACGGTTGACTGCTTTAAGTCCAGATTCAAAACTTACTTAGGTCTCTTGAATTTGTTTTTTTTTCTTTCTACTTGTAAAGCGCTTTGAGCCGTCGTGAAGGATTAAGAGCGATGTAAATAATTTCAGTGTATGTATTTATCTATGTAGGCTATGTATTATGCATCGGGAATGCGTCATTTACATTTGACGAGATATACTGGCATCAAGAAGGGGTGTCGATTAGATCAGTGCAGGAAGCTATCGCAGAGATTCTAAAATAGCTCCACGAGTGATATAAGTGCAAAAGAAAAATGCAAACAAATATTAGGGAACGATGCTCCCAGTTGAAAATGTTCTTCGTGCTTTAACACGAAGGTTTTAATTTCAATATTATTCCAAGAAACAGTCTACATTCGACTAAGGCTTGGAACTGATTTTTTGGGATGTGTTTAATTTGATTATGGCAATAGCATACTCATGTTAGTGGTTGATGAATGGATATGTAAAGCAAAGAAATTAATTCCATTTGTGCCAACTGTATTGGTATCACTACTCAGAGAAGATATTGTCACAACCACCCATGTTATAAAGACGACAGAACAGTCCATCCGCAAACGCACTGCAAGAGCTTCCTTCTCTCAAATTTTATGCATATCGTTTGGTGACGTCATAGGATTTTGAATGCTAATGAACTGAAAGAGGTGATTTTTCACGCATAATAGCTCAATATTGAGAAAGTATCAAAGAAATGCAATCATGAAAACTATTTACCAAAACATAAAAAATACTGTTGATGACTACGGCAAGGATCTGCAAAAGTATGGATTTGACCCTTCTTATGGAAGATCTACAAATGTATACGATATCGTTGGAAAGGAAAAATTGTTGAATTAACTTTTCTGGAAATGACATTAGTACATAAGATCAAAATAATGTCCAAATTGTTACCGTTTTTCCATAAAATGTTTTATCTTTAATTGAGAAATCACAGACATTAGATCTTATTTTAAAGCTCGGTGCATGATAGGATGTGGGAGGGATTAGACGTAGGTAGTCGAGAAATAAAACTGTCTGGGGTAATGATTCTTTGTCTTTAACGCCGGCCCACTTTATAAAAGGAGGGGAAGAGAGGGCGAATTCTATCAATACGTCCATTTGCTGGTCAAATGTGCAAGTTAGATGTCACCATTAGGGAGCTCTGATTAAGAGGGAGATGAAAGAATTTGAAGTACGGTTGTCCTCCGCCAGGGTCACATGGTAATCTGTGGTCTTTTGCATCGTTCTTGGCTATATGAACTATGAGGCTATACGGGATTAAAAAAGTAAACACAATATCGTATGTATGTGTCGTCTACCACAGTTTGCAAAAAAGTGCAGATGTCCCAACTTACACACCACTGCCAGACGTGGTGGGAAATCTTTTTTTTTTCTCTCTTATTTTTTCGCCCGGTGTCGCGTATGGCATTATAACATTTAAGTTCTATGTCAAAACATAAAATGGAATCTTCATATGGCAATTCTAGGAAACTTCCGGAAACGTCTCTTCTAGTTGTCACAAAAACTAGACTTCTGCCTTTTCAACTCCCTTCATATCTCCATCCAATAGCAGCTCCCTGTTTTGATACATCAGTCTATTTTGATTCCGAAGAGATAACCAGTCGTTTTGATTCCATGAGGCAGTGGTTCTGACTTGAACGTCGGTAACAAACTTGACATCAAAGCGTTGTTTTACGTAATTCTTTTCATAGGGGTATGAGCAGGTGTGAATGACGTAGTCCTTGAACACGTAACGATAGAATTTGATCCATCACACAAATGTGAAAGGGGAGTCCAAGCTTAATACTGTACTTGTGAATTGCCATGAATACTTATGAATAATAATTATGAAATACTTAATACTTATGAATTGAAACCCTCACCACACCAGAGAAAATCTAAAAGGATTAGGATAAATCAAATTTTCAGTTGACTCTTCCTTCTCAATAAGAGTTCCCTGTCACCTCAACGGTAGTCGTTCACAGGAAGCGAAAAGCTGCTCTTCGATATCGATTTGCCTTACGAGCTACCAACTTTGAAAAAGGAGGGCGCTATGCGGCTTTTTACTTGAATCAGTGGAAGACCTTTTATTCCACAATGAAGTAATTTGTGAAACAGAATCTCTGCTCAAAAGTGTCAAAAGCTTTGAAGAGGTCCAGAAAAATTCCAACAAGTTGCAATTTCCCCTTAAAAAAAAATTAAAAATATTAGCCATAAAAAGTTAAAAAAAAAAAAAGTGTATCAATCGTGCATTTATTAGGAAGAAGAAGCATCGCATGGAATATGAATTCGGATGGGGCAAAAAAAAAAAAAAAATCCTGGAAATTAATAGGAGTCAATATATGGTATACCATATGATAATGTTGAATCAATAGTAACAGAACAATCATTAAATATATTAGAAATTTTCAATTATGTTATTCATAGAATTACCGTTATTGGCATTCAATTCACTTACAAAATTGGTGTTACAAGATCTGCCATTTACTAGCTTATTTCCCTCCATGTACCACGAACACTTCGGTTAGTAAATTGCTTCAGCCATACGTTTAACAGAAGTGAACTTATTTCTAGATCTATCTTAATCTCGTTTGTTATCACATGAGGAATGTACTTTAAATTCTCTGTTGAGATTATTTCTGGTACGACATGAATTGAGAATACCAAGGGTGCACCAACTCTCAAGTTAAACTTCAAATTATCAAACAAGAACAACACACGGGAGACAAGCAGAGAATATTTACACAATAGAAATACTTCCTGATAATTATCCAACAAGAAAAAAAAACCCGGTTGACATGTCAAAATACATGAGTATAGGTCGCAATTTATAAATTGGACTTTCCCATTGAGATTGCACGCATTACGCTGCAAGTAAACGATGATTCTCTACACCGAACCAGAAGCTGTAAGTTAAATTTAATGAGGTCTTCCCGAACGGTGATGCTGCTGCCTTTAAGTTTACGGCAGGCTTGCATGAATATTGATCTGACCTCAAACAAAATTCAACTAAAATGGGCTGACTCTGTGTGAGCAGTCAATATCAGGTGCAATGGTGATATCACATGTATCCTTTCCGAAACCAATGATCAACTGATTTATGTCTTCTTTAGTACCCTTCAATTGGCATGCCTGATCAGGGGCTGAGGAAGTAAAAAAAAATAAGGGGGGAAAGGGGGTGGGCTGAATGGGCGACGCGTTGGCGGGGAGAGCGCCAAGAAAATTTTTGGCCTTAGAAACCACCCAGATGGCTTCGAAGTGCATAACCCCGAGCGTTTTAAGCCGTGTGTGCCTGTCCTTAAAACAGGGATCTTATGTAAACAAATTTGAATTATGTATCCTCTTGTTCTCGGAGCACTTGGCAAATGTTGGAGAGGTGGGGGGGGGGGGGGGAGAACAAACGTATCTTTACACCCCTCGCTTTTTAATTAGATGGACTGAGCCCCAACGCCTTCCACCGCGATTGTGTCTGATATCTTGAGAGCGTGTCTCCTTGAATACTGTCCCCGGATCGTCGATTAATTGTCGATTAATTGATGTGCACTGGTCAGATCTGGTTTTGACCTCTGCTTGGATTTGTTGAAGTGATTCAATCTTTTGAACTCTTCAACTATACCACACTGAATCTAGTGCATCCCCCACGCCAATCCTGGATCCCTTCTGGTCTGCATGTATGCTATCTTTGGGTACACAAATTCGTATTTTATAACTAGACTTTACATAGAAGTCTACACAATATATATATCACTCACACCACAAGGGTACGATGTACAGGCAACTGAATTTATTCTCCTTATCTATATGCCAATTTACTGTATAAAAAAATATGTAATACCTACTTTTCATTTGAACATTTTATGTTTCTCAGCACTGAAATGATAGCAAACAACGTTACTAACTTAGCTGAAATTTAGCTGAAAGAAAGGCACGTCTCTATTTAAAGAAATATCAGAAGAGAAAAATATTCATCTCAGTTCAAACATTTATGAAAAAATGGCAGCTGAAAAATACCCTGTAAAGAAGATGACAACCTTTTACGTCTCCAAAGTTGTTGCCAGCTTTGGACTTCAAACTATTACTTGGAACACAATTCTGTTAAAATGAATACGAATATTCACGTTTAACCATTTTTACTGAGAAAAACACAACATTTAACTTTTTGATTTTGATTTGACTTTTTGATTTGTATGCATATATATTTATATGTTCTTGTCCTTAAATACAGTACGAGGCACAATAATTATAATTTATATTGCGCACATATATATCCTGGGGTTGGTCAAGGAGCAAAGAAAGAAAAATGAAGAAGTGACAAAAAAGGGGAAAATGAAGTAGTGAACAACGACTCCACCTCATAGCACATTTGCTGTAAGTTCGATTCTCCAAATATTATTCTGGCAAGAAATTATCTCTAAACCAAGTTATCTCTAAACCAATCATATTAATTTTAGTCTACAAAACATAACTATAAGCCTTTACTTATTCGAATTGTAAATGTTTGTAGGGTGGTCAACCGTAGTAGGATCCTTTGTTCCTCACGATAAACATCTATGTTTATGAATGCATATAAAAGACACAATATAGTTAGCAGATAGCCGGTGGCTTACATTCAAACTGAAAACGTGATTTCACACAGTAGGCATGCAATGGACGAATGTATAGGCTTAGCCAACACATCACACAAAGAAAATATATGTTAAGTATATGGCACGAGGTCAGAGGTATATCACCCAACATTCTTTCAAAGATGATCCATAATAGGCAATGGCGTAGCTATATAAGTGTAAAGTTGTGATATGATGTATCTGTTGTTTGATTGCAATCCTGGGGGAGGGGTCTTCGTGAAGTGGGACACCCCCGTGAAACATTTTTTATTATGTAAGGTGGACTAGATGTAAAATGGTGCTACATTTGACGTTAGATTTTGATTATATCTCCGGAATTCCTATTTGCTAAGTAATTATTTTCTTTTTATTTATATTTACTTTGCATAACAGATGATATGTAAAAGGTATTGTATCGACACACCGATAATCTGTCAAACACCTAAAAACTCAGAGACATAAAGGGTAGCATGTCTGAAGATTACTTTGGAGTAAACCGAATGATTTTGAAATAGTGTTCCTGCTGATAGTTGTAACTGAAGACATCTCCCATGACCTGGTTTTTAGGATTACTTCTCCTTTTTAGTTTAGGTCACAACAAATGCCTGCCATTGTTAGTGGTACTTAGCTCCATGCATTGTGTAGTTCCACTCACCAACCCATAAGTTCCCACCACACTGCAGTGATCACAATTACAGCAACGCATGCACTTTAGACCTGGTGCAGAGAGGAGCATTTTCTGTGGAACGCGAGCCAAGCATGCTCATGATTCATGAGGCAGTGACACACGGAATCTGGAGGAATATGCTGCATTAAAATACAAATCATGCATGGAAATGTCTCACAATATTTTTATCCTAGCAGAAATTTTGAGACATGGCAAAGGAGATATTATGTCCCCAAATTTTTCCTCAATTGCGCCCGAAAATATTCAAGGGTGGAAGTTACCCCCCCCCCCAGTAGCCACGCCACTTTCTTGCAGGGAATGCAAACCCCAATTGTATAGCACCATGCTAAACATGCCGTATTTTGTATGACTGGCATGTTGAAAAATTACAAGAGAAATAAATAAATAGTGCGTATAAAATAAATACATGTATATTAATACCCCAACCATGAAGAAATAGTTCATGAGAACGAACGCCAGTACAAAAATGGGTGCAGAATGTTTGGAAGTAACGTGAACTGGTTGTTGACCGTGTTGGTCAATTCTAGCAAACATATTGCAATCCAATGTTTTATAGAGTCGTTGGAATGTTGAATATGCTAGCTAAAATGACGAAACTACGAAAATATTTTTCCCACGAAAATTAAAAGACACACACACAGGGATTATCGTTCGTCATCTATCGGCTAACGGTCACATGGATTGCACTAAAATTATCGTGGGCTACAATGTTCTATTGAACATTAGCAGTGGCGGCGCCAGGATGTCAGACTTGGGAGGGGGGGGGGCAAAGTGAGGGCAGAGGAAAATGTTGAGGGGGCAAAGATTTTCCGAGCGCGCAGCGCGAGGCCCTTGCGGGTGGGGTCCAGGCGCCCGCCTTAGGGCCCCGGGTGGGGTCCAGGGGTAAAGCCCCTGAGGTTTTAGCATATCTCTGGGTGGAAAATTAAGCCCCAAGAGAGGTATATTATTTATTTTTATATTATTTATTTTTTCGGTTGACCTTACTCCAAGGTTCCCAACTTTTTTCTTTGGGAGTACCATTTCACATTTACGCGGTACCACCGAGTACACAGGCTACACACACACACACATACACACACATAGGCTACATACACTTCCATTCCATTTCTATATTTAGGAAAACAACCACCTACCCGCCCTTCCCTTATGCTGGACGGTAAACATTCCAGAGAAAATTTGTCTGACCAGGCTGGCCTACCGTTGAAGTGGCTACGGGCCTGATATTAAAACTGGCAGCAACTGGGTGAGAGCAACTGGGGGGCAACTGGGGGGCAAGGAAAAAGTTTGGAGGGGCAAATGCCATCTCATGCCCCCCCCCCCCCGTAGCGCCGCCACTGAACATTAGAGGCTCTTTCTCACGGAGAAAAAGCTTCTTTTTTCCAGAGAGAGACAATTCATTGTCTCAAACAGTGAGATTGCAGAGAAGAAAGGTGGAAATACAACAAAATATAATTATCTTGTATTCACGGTAACCTTAAATGTTTTCGTTCTTACTTCGATGACGAAAACTTTCATTTAAGGCACAATATCCAAGACGAATGGACCGTATGTCAAGCCGTTTTAGTTTTTATTCAGCATTTGATGATATCGTCAATTATTTGACGGTATCGCAAATCATTTGACGATATCACGCATTATTTGATGATATCACTTTCATTAATTCATTTCATGATACCATGCCATTGATTGATGATATAATTAAATATTTTATGATGTCAACAACTCAATTATTGATATCAGCAAATCATTTGTTGATATCATTAAATGAATAAGTGATATCATCAAATAATTGGTGATATCAGCGGTATCACCAAATAGTTTAATGATATCTATAATTCATTTGATGATATCAGCCAGTGAGTTGGTGATATCCGCAAATGAATTGTCGAGTTGTTCTTCTGGTTGATGTCACTAAGATATCACTAATTGGGTAAATTATTATCATCAATTAATTGGTGATATCAGCAAATGGTGAATAGGAGGTAAAACGGCTTGCCATACATGGCCTCCTGAATTCCAAACTCTAAACTGCGGTCTCTTTGATTTCCTGAACTCAATTATTGACATCAGCAAATCATTTGTTGATATCATTAAATGAATAAGTGATATCATCAAATAATTGGTGATATCAGCGGTATCACCAAATAGTTTAATGATATCTATAATTCATTTGATGATATCAGCCAGTGAGTTGGTGATATCCGCAAATGAATTGTCGAGTTGTTCTTCTGGTTGATGTCACTAAGATATCACTAATTGGGTAAATTATTATCATCAATTAATTGGTGATATCAGCAAATGGTGAATAGGAGGTAAAACGGCTTGCCATACATGGCCTCCTGAATTCCAAACTCTAAACTGCGGTCTCTTTGATTTCCTGAACTCAATTATTGACATCAGCAAATCATTTGTTGATATCTTTAAATGAATAAGTGATATCATCAAATAATTGGTGATATCAGCGGTATCACCAAATAGTTTAATGATATCTATAATTCATTTGATGATATCAGCCAGTGAGTTGGTGATATCCGCAAATGAATTGTCGAGTTGTTCGTCTGGTTGATGTCACTAACTCAACTGAAGATATCACTAATTGGAGAAATTATCATCATCAATTAATTGGTGATATCAGCAAATGATGAAAAGGAGGTAAAACGGCTTGCCAAACATGGCCTCCTGAATTCCAAACTCTAAACTGCGGTCTCTTTGACTTCCTGAAATCGAATCCGGAGATGACTGTCCCCTCCTTTGGGATGTCTTCTTCTACGACTGCGCAAAGGTCTCTGAAGTAGAATGATCATCAAACCGCTGATAAGATTGAACAAAGAGTTCAAAATGAACGCTAAAGTGTACGATCCCGTCGAATCGTAAATTGCACCTGTGAAAAGAGACAACAGAGGCAGGTTGAGAAGTTACCCATCCTAAAATATTTATTGTGAATGCATGTCGTTATTATATCTATGAAATGAATATCGACAGATCCCCTCTCTCAAATATTTCCACCATTCCATTTAAGAGAGGACTGTTTACTTCTCGAGAATAATGCAAAACGTGCCGATTCCAGGTGCTGTGGGGTGGGTGAACAAACAGCCATAAATCTATGCTAGAACCTACACTATTTAAGATGAGCGCCACCATCTTTGGTCGTCAGCTATTTTAGCAGAAGCCTCCTAATAACTGGAAATAGCATTTCCGAGCCCCCCCCCCCCCCGTATTTACTTACACATTACCCCACACCTAGAACTAAGTATAGTTACAAACGTTTTCACATAAATTTGGGGTGAATATACGATTTGATGGGTAATTCATGACGACCTTTCCATTTCGTTGGCCGCGCCACTTCATTTCCCATATATATATATATACATGGATTCGTACACTTTGGGTAGTATCAGAGCTGATGAGTGATCGTGGAAGAAGGCCTATAAATACAAAGCGTGGTAGTTTGGGGGACCCGAAGATGCGACCATTTCCGTATTTGGGCATGGTGTTTACTGCATACAATTTGTTTACCGGGAACGACTTGGCTTTCGAGGTCTTTGTTTAAACGTAACGTAATTCAAGATCTTACCTGCTGGTAACGTTCCTATCGTGAAACCAAACCCTAGAGATACCATGGTCAAAGTTATACTACGATCGGTGTTGACCCTATCAAAGAGCTCGACTGCAGTTTTGTAGGGTAGGATATTGTACCAGCCTCTACCGATGCCAATAACTGTAAGAAGCGAACAAAGAATGGCGTGGTAAAAGGAAAAAGTATAAAATACGAAGGAGGGAAATCACTCCAACTGATGACGTCACAACTGATGACGTAACAATCCAACTGATGACGTAACAACCATGACAACTGATGACGTAGCAACTGATGACACAACAACAATTGATGACGTAACACGAGGTGAACGAAATAGACAAGAGCTTACGGGCCCTATGATTCCTTGCATGAAAATTATTACAGCAGTGACCCTTAAGTCTAAACCGAGACACTAGTAAAAGGTTAATCCACGATTTTCACATCCACAAGATTTCGAGCCCCAATTTGTCGCTAAGAACCACCCTGACCACCCTCTTAAGATAGGCTACTTCACAACCACAGCAATAATCTGAAGAACCCTCCAAATTGTAACATATAATCTGTAGGAAACGATCACTCTGCGTGCATGACTCATGTGGACCACATGGCATTCTGAAGTTGGACCCACAAATATTGCACACTGCAAAGGGTTCCATTTGGACCACTGCCATCATTTGACAAACTTTTTACATTGTAAAAATAAAATCTGCCCAAAAATAAGCATTTTGTATGTTTTCATTCAATGGCCCATGTGGTTTATTGGGACCTTGGATCCCAACATCCTGAAAATTCTGATGAAAGACTGCCACAAACAGTAATGATGTGAAAAACCTTAACATTGTAACACGAAAGTCTTTAGGAAAACAAGCCGTCTGCATGTTACAAAATGGTTCATTATAACTTACAGTGAACCCCCAAATAGTGTACTGCACAACAGTTCCACTGCCAGAACACTGTAACCCAAAACATGAAGGAAAAGGAGCATTTGTCATAGTTTCTTAAAATGGCCCATGTGGCCCATTCAGGACCTTAGACCCAACAACCCCGTAGACCAGACGGTAAAACTACAATAGTATAATCTTGCAAACCCTCCATGTTGTAAAATAAACCGTGTACGAAAAGACGCCTTGTGCATGATTTAATCATTTGTGGCCAATATGTTGGCCACAAATTATTTTCTGATACCGAGTTTACTATAATGGATACCCCAAAGGCACAACTACCATAGTGGTTATATGACAAACCTTCCAGATTTAATATAAAGTGTTAAGAACTTAAAGAAGCATTTTGCATGATTTCGTGCAATCATATCGCCCATTTCTGAACATGGACCCCCAAATCATGAGCATCCAACCGGCACCACTAACCTGGTGCTAATGTGACAAACCCTCCACCTTGCAGCATTAAATCTGCAGAAAAAGAAGTGTATTGTATTATTTTACAAAATAGCCCATACGGGACCACGGACACCAAAAATGCTGAACACTCTGAACAATACTAATATAAAAGGCCCACAACAACGTAACATATAATCTGTGAAGGAAGAAGTGCTTGCACCTTTTCATTAATGTCCCATTTCAGACCTTGGACCAAACCTCCTGAACTTCACCTTGAAGATACCACTACCACAATGGTAATGTGAAACAACTTCAACTATACCGTACAATCTGTAGGACAAGAAACGGTTTGAATGATTCCACAAAATGGCCCATATGGCCTATTTGAGATCTTGTCCCCAAATACGCTGAACACAATGATAGTACCACTACCACAGTAGTAAAGTGACACAACTTCAACTTATTACCATACAATCTGTAGAATATCATTTTGCATACTCGCAAATTTTGGGGCCTTACTGCCCCCCCCCCCGGCCCACATGACCTTGTCGCCCAACCTTTGTAGACTCGTTGATGGCTTGAATTACCGAAACATAATTGACCCGAAGTTTTGAGAAACTGCATCAAACATTGTACGAGAGGGGAATTGATGGTAATTGTGAACAGATAGATACTGTGTAATGATAGAAAAACTAATTGTAATAGCTCACAGCAGTTACATGATGTGAACTAAAAAGGTTGAGTTAGCCTACTGTCTCAGTGACCAAAGCCCCATTACCTACAGTGCCCAACCTTTCCTGTACATTCTACACACACCAACATTGTAGCAATTGGATCATTTAATCAGGTGTGTATGGTAGCCCATCATTGACATAATATTTAGGGCTAAAATAACCTCCATCCCCCCTCTCCTACACACTTTCCCGCTAGAAGTATAAACTAACTTACGGCTATATCAACTCATAGGCTTACTTACACACAGAACACACGCAGAGAAGAGCTTTTACTGGAAACAAAACAAAAGCAGAGGCTACCACTGACATCAGGAAGTTACTGCAAACCAGAAGGTTGACCTCCGTATCGGGAATTTTGCTTTGGAAGAACACTATCGTAATCCTGCCGCATAAATCGCTCACTGTCATGATTGTGAGGTATAGTAAAATGTCCTCCTCCTTAATCGAAATACTCTCGAAGTAACTGATCTGCAGAAGAAAACAAACTTGGAAGTTTGTGGCAGTGACTGTAAGTACGAGGTCGACTCCCTCCACACAGACACACACAGATCGTTAATTACAACCGAAGAAAATACAGCACCGCGAAAGTGATAAAGTCAACCTATACGGCCTCGTGAGATCACATAATTTAGGTCATTCACAAAGTTATGATATCAGCAACCTTTTACTTGACAGGTGTATGCTGTATCGGTGATACTGCCCCCCAACAAGGTCTAATGGAGATCATGTCATTCCCATGTAAAATCGTTGTACTTTTTATTCAAAGTCTAGCGATACCATCGACTTATAAGTGACCTCCTTCAAATTATCTAGAGTTTTAGAGGTATCATCAATTTATTAAAATCAATTTATTAAAGACATTTGCAATTCTATACATATTTGATATCGTTAATTTACTTAGATGTATTTAGATCGGTGTTCTGAGGGAAGAAAAAAGTACGTTGCCATTAGAGATACTCACAACATTCACCCAGAAGACGGACCATGACATTGCTGGAAGCATCAAGGCGATGAAAATGAGCCAAACCCGCCAAGTTTTTAGCAGGTGCAAACAGCCATCCTGTTCAGAAGTCGGTTGGCTTTTGACGTCATGCGACGTACCATTTGGTGTATCTTTCCCTGTCTCTTTTGCATCTTCCCTTGGTTCGTGCAAAGTTCGGTGTGTCTTCCAGACAGGGCTATTTTTCACCAATCCTACAGAAAACGACTTCCCGCTATTTTTGTCACCTTTTGGAGCCACGAAGAAAGACGACGGGATCCCAAAGACAGCGGCGAAAATAGAGGTCACTTGAAGAGTAAATCTCCAACCGTACAGTGGAACCATCTTTTCATAGCAAAGAGTTACTAGAATAGTAGCTAAAACAGTAAAAGAAAAAAATGTAGTTATGGAACGTGATTTGAAGGTAAACACTGATTTACCTTCACTGAGCGAAGCTCGTCAAAGTAATGTGAAATCTAGAAGTGGAACTGCAAGAAATTTACAGCATTCATGCGATAGGTTAATGCCATCCCCAGAAGTCGACTGGTTGACAAATAATGCAAGGATAACTTCTATAAACTAAATTGTATTTCACCAAATGCATTTTCTCCGACGAAAATGTTTTTACTTATATTCTGTAATGACAGTTTTTATTTGTCAGTTTAAACTTTGCAAACTGTTGAGCAATTCAGCAGGTAACATCTATGTGTTTGCGATTTTGGTCGCTCAGTTGATAGACATTCAAGGGTTACCTTACATGATCTCCCTGCTACTAAAATTATCGAAAATGCGCAGATACTAGGCCTACACGACTGAGATAGCATTAGTCAATGTATATAATGCGCACATTTAGTGATGTACTTTCATTATGTACAATGCTTCATTAAGGCTAGTGTGAGACAAGTCTTAACATATTCAAAACGACATTTTCTCTATTTATCAAAAGATTTGACCAACTACATTGATCACTGACAAACTAGACACGATGGGTGAAAAAGGGCAGGTCGCGAAAGAACTTGGGCAGGTCTTTATTAATGAGAGCGTTGGCCCTAAAATGTTACCTGACACTAAACCACTTCAATGTGTGCACTTGGGAATTAGGTATCTGAATATGTTCCCAACGGAGTTGAATGAAATGATAAGTAATATTCGTCACTTTGGTCAAGAAACTCTCAATAATGTATTGGACACATGTTTTAAGAAGGAATAAGCTAGTCGGGTAGAATCGTGACCGTCAACTTTCATCACATTTTGCGCATTTTCCTCACTTGCTCTCATTTTGTTCTTACGTTTCTCATTTTTTCTATAGTTCCCTCTCATTTGCACTCATTTTCCTCTCATTTTTGCGCATTTTTTTTTTAATCTCTCATTTGCTCTCATTTTGCATATTCTCCTCTCCTCCTCCTTTATGACGTATATCACAACGTGAGTGTAGTATACACTCCCACCACCCTCAACGATGTTTGAAACAAATCTTCACCTATATCCTCACCTCAAATGAGAACAAAATGAGAAAAATGCGAATATACTTATAGATCATTTACAGGTAGCTATCATCCATTTCACAATGTACCCTACGCTGTTCGTCTGTTATTTTTTTCTCTTTTTTTGGAAGGGGAGGGGCACAGATTTGTCCACGATACGCTCACGTTTAAAATGTAGGCTGAGACGAAGGGGGGGGGGGGGATGAAGAAGATAAATGTTAGGGATTATGCATGGCACCTGAGAAAGTATACCTAGACTTGTAATTTAATTTTCGCCTATTCGTTTAAAAATGAAATAAAGTTGGAAATCGAGAATGAAGTGGTTTGGTGCATTAAATTTCATAACATTGATATCGATCGATGTTGCGATAAGTTTTCTGTGATATCTTTACCCCCCCCCTCCTCCCACCCAAAAATAACAAAAGCAAAACTAAACATCACATTATTAAATCTGTTACTCAGTGGCGCATTTCTTTATCATGCCCTATAGATGCGGAATGGTGAAGGACGCGTAGTAGTCCAAATTGAGGGAGACGAAATGTATGATGTAATCAGGGTACATCCCTAAGTCAGTTATAATGGTATTATTATAAGGTAACTGACGACAAAACCATACTCACACAACCCAACGCCCATTGCCGCAACCCCGGACGAACTGGTTTGAGCACTGGAAGAGAAATGCATGAATAACACACACAGGGTCGAATGAATGCATAGTCCCGACGCGCTTCCGTTAAGAAGACCGAAGAAAAACAGGACCCCAAGATAGTTTGGCATAAAAGAGGAAATCAGGTAGCAGGCAGAGGATAGAACGGCTCCGAAGATGGAGGTAAAACGGTATCCGATGTAACCTTCTAGAACGACTGCTAGGGGGCTGATGAGGTAATTCGTTGCCCAGGCAACAGAACCAACCCAACCTGATGTAAAAAGGAAAGAAAAATAAGGAAAAGAAGAAGAAAAGACCAGAAAAAGAGAGACAACCGATTCGGCTGAAAGATTTTTGGATACGTCTCGTTAACGCAGAAATTGTTTTGCATGACTAATAGAGACAATGAAATATTTGAAACAAAATAGAATGTATCTATACATTGGCATCGAATGATTCTTCACAGTTAATTAATTAATTTCTGCACCGGAAGGGTATACATTGCTAACTAAAAGCAAAGCATTACACTAGACACGTTAAATAACGAAACATACAAAATCTAGTATAAGTGAAACAACGTACTTTATTCGATATTTCGGCAAGCACAGCTGCTAAACCCATTTATACCAAACCCGCGCTCTTTTACTAGCTCCCTAAAATACATAAACCTCGTTGTCCAGCGTTCCTCTTTGTCTTCTGTTGTCTTTCGTTCCGCCACAGAGGGCGTTTCAAAGTTAGTAGACCTAGTGATAAAGGAACCCTAAGTAGACCTCCTGATCCAGGGATGTGTTCCTTCAATTCCTTCTTACCTCAGGAAATATAAGAACCTCGGTTCTATTCCTACTGACTCCATTCTAGTTACAGTGGATGTGGTTGCTCTATACCAGAGCATCCCGCTAGACTTGGGTCTTGCTAAACTTCGCTCGTTCCTCATCCCCCATTCGATGCCACATGTTACAGCTATTTGCGACATGACAGAGCTGGTGCTCACCAGGAATGTTTTTGAGTTTAACTCACGCTACTACCTTCAAACATCGGGCACCGACATCGGAACCAAACAAGCCCTCCAGCTCATACCCAAATTTTTCCATAGCCGAGTTGAACGGCAGGCACTAAGTCAGGGTAAAGTCTCGCCTTTGCCTGGTGGCGCTTCATTGACAACATTTTCCGGATTTGGACGACCGTAAAGGAGAAACTGCTTCAGTTGTTTAGATTTCTCAGTTCGTTATGTCCTTCCATACAGTTCACTAGCGACTTCTCAACGCGGAGCGTGAACTCCCTCGATGTCACAATTTCTGGTGAAGAAAAAGGGGTCGATAGCTACAGACTTCTACACTAAACCCACCGACACTCACCAGCTTCTACACAATGACAGTTGCCACCCTCACCACGGTAAGCGCTCAATATAGCTTATAGCCAAGCACTCCGTATCCTTAGGATTTGTGGTAATCCTAACACGGCTGCCAAACGCTGCAGGGAATTTGAGGGTTACCTGACGAGGAGAGGACACGGACGCAGGCGCATTATTCTTTGAACTGAACTCGCGAAAGCTACTTATGCCAGTCCACCGGAAACAGTCCACATAAAGACCGTAAAATCTACTTAACGGTCCTCTATCACCCAAATCTACAGGACATCAAATCTATTCTGACGAACCTCTTACCGGTTCTATACTTCAGAACGCATGCGGGAAGTTTTCCCACGTCCACCCATCCTCACTTTTCGACAACCTCCCAACCTCCTCAAAATCCTCCGCAAATGTCGAGCGAAGATCAATTAGCCGCAACCCACTGGTCACTCTAAAGGCGCGTTCACACTACAACGATATCGGATCGGATTACTATCCGATTTTTTTCGTTTTTGGTAAATATCTTCTCCATCTCTGATCGGAAAGAACCAAAAATTTGTCAACTTGTGTAAAGATATGATTTGTACCAGAGGACTACGAAAATGAACTATTATCTAATTATTTCGTGACGTATTAAATTTGATTTTCTTAGTCATACGATACAAATCATTTATTTACACAAGTTGGCAATTTCTTGGTTCTTTCCGATCAGAGATGGAGAAGATATTTACCAAAAACGAAAAAAATCGGATCGTAATCCGATCCGATATCGTTGTAGTGTGAACGCACCTTAAGACCTCCCATCCATGTGCAGCTAGAAGGTGTCAGCTCTGTATTCGTCTGCAGCCATTTTCACACATCACCAGTACCAGTAATGGACGGAAATTTCGCTGCCGCAACAATGACACTGACTGTAATACCAAATGGGTCATTTATACCATTATTTGTCCTGACTGCAAACGTCAATATGTGGGACAAACAACGAATCTACGCCTTCGAAAGAAAAACCATCGGAGTGACCCACGAAAATTCATCGACGGTTCAAATAAAAAAAAAGCAGATAACTCCATCTCGTACGAACATCTCCATGAGCATTCAATTGACCTGTTCCACTTCCAGATCCTAGACACCGTCCAGCAACATGGTGTCCTCGGCAAGAATGCTCACAATCTACAGCAAATTCTAAACACTAGGGGGGAACGATAGAGGATCTGGAAGCTTCAAACATTGTCCCCGTTCAATCTTAAATCCCATGACGGCTTCTATAGCCAGAACCGTTAGATAAGAAAATCTAGAAATTCCTGTCACCATTTTTCTCTCAATGGGTTTTTTCTATGCTTGCCTCTATTTTTTGCACCCCCTTCTTTTCTTTTCTCTGTTTCCGGTTTGGTTGTATGGTGGCCCCTTTTCTTTGTGTTTCTTCTTTCTTATGTGACCCAGTGTGGCCATTCTCTTTCTTTATGTTTTCTGTCCCGGTCTCTTCTTTTGGTGCTGCTCCTCTTCTTTGTTCCTGCTTCGTTTATTTTCCCCCCTTATTGGGTTCTACATCCAAAGGATTTTACTTGCATTCAGTTCAATTATTTACTATGTTCCTGTTGAAGGCAGCTGAGCCTTGAATAGAGTACGTTGTTTCACTCATGCTAGATTTTGTCTGTGGTGCTAAATATATATTATTGTTATTATTAATTGTGTGTTTGCATATCTTACAGCCAGGAGTTAGGCCTATGCTTGCAAATTTTAGAAACTTTGATTTGATTATTACTTCCTTTGTTATCATAAGGTTATTTTGGTATACCGGTTGTGTATTTTTAGTGCCTTTGTTTTCTCTTGCTTTTCTCCTTTTATGTACATGACAATGATTGTAAACAATCGCATCCTGTTTTTCTTTCCTTCACTTGGGCTCTTTCACATCCTTCGAACAAGTTGTTACATTTTCTTATTTTCTTTGTATCACCTGTTTCCCATGAAATTAACTAAAGTCGTTAACTATCTTTTCCCTGACCAATTAGAGGAAGCTTTCTTCAAATTAGGACGTTCACTTGCAACTCCTCCTGTTCAACTAAAACTTTGCTCAAATTCTCCCGATATCAAAATCGCTTGCATATTTGGGCAGGTGTTGTTACAAACTTAAAACCTTTACCACAAATTTCAATTCACTTGATTTCACTCACCACTTTCCACTGCTGTAGTGTTTAAGTCAGTCTGTATATCTGTAAACAATCTTCCATAAGAATTGATCGGAGACAGCAGACCACCGAATAAGAAAAAACTTGCCACGCAAACAAGGAACCCACTTCTAGAGGCCGCCATCTTTCGTGATACATGCTCGACAAGGACCGATGATGTTGACAGGTGGCTGCTGCATTGCAAACAATGTTTGCGTGACCAGGTCAACTTCTGTCTATGTAAACGAAAAACGTATTTATTTTTTTGTATTATGTTTAATGGCTTAGGGCTGGTCATCAAAGACTGTGTAATTACTTGTTCATTCATACTAAGACAGAATCATTGGCTGATAATGGCCCATTTCAGTAAGGTGACCGTGTTTTATCCTCTTATAATGGCACAGTAATTTGGAGAGTGAAATCACCGCCCGATGATCACAACAAAACCGTGGTTCCACAGTGTTTTGTCGTCTGCTATCTTATTCCATGATAAACAAAATGGTGATGTCAATCGCCCACGCCCAAACACTGCTGCAAGATTGTAAATCGTGTTACATTTTCCTCGAAGTTCGTTTTTAATGAAAATGTGGTTATTGACTATTTACGAACCAAAATTTTCTTTCGTTTTTGTGTTTCTCATCAAAATCTCTCTGTGTATGAATGAACAAGGTCAATGAACTCTGGACCTGTGCATTAAACACAGGATAAAGCATTCTCGGGGTCACTACAATCGCTGTGTGTATTCACACTGTGCCCTCCCTTGCATTATCCCCTGATGGGGCACTACGCTTTAATTATGGCACTGTCCAGCGTTGATTAATTAACATTAAATTCAAACATATAGACTTAGCTAGATGGATCACCGTATCTTTAACACATACACAAAATATGAAGACAATTTCTTCATACCACACAAGTCGTACACAGGTCGGGTGTAACTGGTTGGAAACTTTTCCGTTTTGATTGGCGAAGTGGCGGCACCAGGAATTTGGAATAAGGAGGGTGGGGGAAATGCAAAAGCCCGTGTGGGGTGCAAATCGAAGAAACAACCAAAGGCTCTGAGACTAGCATATATTGTGTGAAAAATTAAGTCTTTGGCTAAGTAAATTTTGGTTCATAATGCATCATCCAATGCAAAGATTCCAAATGATTTGAACGTATTCAGCTATTCCTCTGAGTAGACAGAATCACAACTTAATTAGGGACGGTGGTGGAGTCCAGAGGGGATTAAAGCCTTTGAGATTTTAGCATATCTCTGTGTGAAAACTTAAGTCTCAGGATAATTATGTTTTGGTTCATAATGCATCATCCAAATTTCAGATTTCTGTTGGGACCGATAAAAATCAAAGAATAGCTCTCAATGTTGAGTGACGGCACTGGTATTCATTCCCTAACTATGGCGTTAACATCACTAGAATGGCAGTCGACTGGGGTTGTAGAAATAGTTTTGAGGGGAAAAAGGGCATTATTAGATCAAAAGATGTCACAACAATCAGAATGGTATCCCAGAGTTGCTCGGGACTTTGGAAACCACAGACCGATCTTCAAGAACCTGTGGTTATTTCCCGTAATAATTCCCCACCCCGTTCTCTAGAATCTATTTTTGGGGTGCTGAAAAAGTCGCATGCGCTGCGGTAGGTCTGCCCCCCCCCCCCCACCCCACTATTTGCATCCTTTCGTAGAATCACGACCTGGTTAAGACTCTTAATTGAATATTAAAGGAGCGGCATACCTTCAGTCAAATGGATTTCAAGTGTACATACAGTACACATCATTGTCCGTTCATCTGGCAACCCCTCTCAGTCTAACCATTACGTTATAGCAGCTCTTTATAATCAACTCTCTTTCCTAAAGGGAAATATTCATAGGCATGAAATTGGGACTTGTGTGGCATCCTCCATCTAATCCATCCAATTTTTATTTAATCTTTTATGACAGATTACTATTTTTTTAATCTGTTATGACAGATTAGTGCTTTTTTCTTTGTGGTACAGTGCTTTAGTTTTTTTCTCTGTGGTACAGTGGTTTATTCTTTTTCTTTTTGTGGCACTAAAAGGCCATCGTACCACATTTCCTCAGGCTTGAAGGTTAAGTTCGATTAGTGTAACATATTTCCATATGTGAATGACAGGCTTTTCTTTTTGAATGATTCCCCAGTCCATTGGACTCAAGTAAACTTTAAGGTTTTCCATTTGGAGAAAAAGTTTACCCTAAATCCCCCCCCCCCCCCCAACGATCACATCTCAAGCGAAAAAAGTCAATGTGGTTTTCCAGAGGCGAGGTAAAAACTATAATCGTGAAAAATCACGCTATTTCACATTTAGTATTTCTATTCCTTTTCCTCCACAGTCCATCCATCTGTTCATTTTGTAAATGAGGTTCATAGCACTATTACTAATTCTACGTGGTAGGTAGAACCCAGACAAAAATCAGTTTTATTATTCCTTATCATTCCCTATCATTTAGGGGGCTTATAATCTTTTCTTTCGTTGCAGGTCTAAAATGTTCATGGTTCGTAGATACAGTGATTATACACAGGGATACTAGAGACGTTTTTTTTTTTTTTTTCATTTGTACCTCCCCAGACGTGGTAGTACCCTCGTATTTAATGTGATTGCAATCCAAGTAACATAACAGGAATAGTTTCAGTTGCCAAACTTTGTAATGCTTGGTTGACATATACAACTTCATACCCATGTTTTGAAGCTACGAGAATGAAATGACATGGAATGATTCTACTATTAAACAGTGGCGACACTAGGCTTTTAGTTTGTGGAGGGGGGTGGAGGGCAAAAAAGTGTTGGGGGAAAAATTTCCTGCATAGCTCGAAAGTTAGCAAGTGGGGTTCAGGGACCTGCTTTTGCACACCTGGTGGGGTCCAGGGGCAAAGCCCAGGTGGGGGTCCTGAGGTTCCAATATATCTCTGGGTGAAAATTTTAAGTCGCGGGATAGGTATGTTATTATTCAATGTGCATCATCAAACGCAAAATTCAAAGCAATTTTTATTACATCGACTATTCTTCTCTAAGTTGGCAAGATGATAACTTAGCCAAAGCCCCGGTGAGGGTCCAGGGGGAAGTTTTCTTCCCGGGGGGAAGAGTTCTAGGGTTTCAGCACATCTCTGGGTGAAAAAGTAAGTCTCATGATAGTATACTTCAAATATGAAAACTTACGACTCCTTGTAGGGTCCAGAGGCAAATTCTGTTGGGGGTCCAGGGGTCAAAGCCCGGAAACACTGAGGTTTTAGCAACTCTCTGGGCGACAGATAAAGTGTCATGGAATTCTTAGAACCGAAAGTTAAATACAAAATTTTGACTTTAAACAGGGCATATATTTGTCAGCTCACTTCAGCTCAGTTGATGGGACAACTGGGGGCGTGGGGGGGGGGGGCAAATTCTGAATAGGGGGAGGAAATTTCCCACGTCCCTGTAGGTGCCGCCACTGCTATTAAGGTGAACAATGATGTTTGTCCATGTTTCATAAAAGGAAAGTTGTGTATGTTAAAGACATTTCTACAGAGACGTTTCTACAAAAATTTGATATCACCCGTTGTACTTGTACCATTTATTGGGCCTCAGCTTCAGCCATTCCTATAGGGACTGGAAAACCTACCGCCAATATGCAAATGTTGATGCACCCAATAGCGATGGCCTTTTGAACGCCCTTAATCAAATTTAAGAAATTGTAAAATTGTTTACTCATTCTTGGTCGAATTTTTTGTTCTTCCAAAGGCTTCATCCAACGTATTGTAAACATGGTTATTGTGAGGTTATTTGGCAAAATATTTTCTGGGTCCTTGACGTCTGTCAGAGAAACTACTACAGTATTTTCTGTTCTTATTCCTTCACCGTACCTTAGGCACCAACCACCTTCTGTTTTTGATTTAAAAAAAGACAATAAACACTGTTCTTTCTGTAATCCTTCTGATGAAATTACTTAAAACCTCTTTTAGGGATGCCAAATAATAAATGGAGAAATGTTTTCCGAAAACCGGCAATTTTTCTTTGTAAAAAAAGATATTTATTTTGGTTACAAGCTGTTGAGAAGAATGTGTAGTTTCTTAATCTTAAACGTTTCATTCCATGTTTACCAACCGACTGAAGAAAAGCAATGCGTTCCTTAAAATTGATGACTCTTTTTCGGATATAAAGTTCCTACAGAAGTAAACGGTGGTAAAACTAAATGTTACGTTTCGTATGAAAATTTAAATGAAAATTAAAAGAAAAAGTTTCTGAATGTGAGTAGAGGTTACGAGGTTGCCCAGTACAGCACTTGAATTTCTTCGTTGTAAAAATTGTAGTCTTCAGCTGCACCCAAACTTTTTCCAATTTAATTCAAAATGACAAGAAAAAATATATATATACTGAGGCTGTAATCAAATTCATCATTCCCTTAATGATCCAAAAGTAACTCTAGTAGCTGACAACTTTGCCTGTACAGAAAGCCGTAATTACACGGAACTCAGCAAAGACCTCGGTCCTCTTAGGCATTACACCTTTCATTAAACACTTCAATCGTGCTAAGTTTGTTTTGGTATCTCTAAGTGCATTGTTTGTCTTATGTATTGACCAAGTAATGATTAAAGTCACAGTACTGCACCGAAAATTCCGAATAAGTTCGTATATTTTGTGCGCCTCCAGTAGACCACTTACGATATTTTTTTTCTTTCTTTCTTATTTTCTATGTAATACGGAATATATATATATATATATATATATATATATATATATATATATATATATATATATATATATATATATATATATATATATATATATATACGCAACTGACGGGTGGTTCGTTCGCTTATTGCTATCGTATAATGTAGTAGTGAAATACATACTTACAATAAATGAATGACTTGACGCCGTAGGTACCATGTTAGTAGAACAAATCACGTCAGTAAATTGGCTTACCTTAGTTCCCCAGAAGCTGTATTTCCATCTTACTACATTTCTTTGCCTATTTATCACTCGTATGTTAACAGCTTTATACTGCTACTTAGCATACGATATCTCCACTTCGGTAGATATGTGTACAAAGAAGTGAGAGCACACTCCAAGTGGGAATGCTACGTCTCATGCCCTCATCGTACTGTTAGTTTATGCTTAGGGAAGACTTCATTGTGGCAACATAGATCTATTACCATAGCTCTGTGATTGCACTCAGGCAGGCGCAGTTTCTAAAACGAGGTCACAGTAACAGCTTGGCACACTGATTGTCAAATACATGCAGGCATTCTTCATACACTATTTCAATCGAAGACTTAGTCATGCAGGAAGCAGGCTGATAGGCCTACATGTTAGTAGAAAACGTGTTTTTGTGTTTAATTAGGCGTTCATATAAACTGACATTGAAAAGCATAGGGGAGAAAAGAGTGATTGAATGAAAGACACCTAACACACGCCAAGTTAGATATAGTATGGCAATTTCACACGGTGTGTTGCGATACACCGTAAGAGGCGAATCGCTCAGGGTAATGATAGTCGGTCAGACCGGATCATGGTGATATAGGGGTAATACAGTGAAAGGGACCAGGCCATGGGTAGAGGGTGACGTGTACGTGGGAAAGGGTATACATCAGCACTGTTAACCTCGTCATGCCTGTGTGGGACAGTGTGCCCTTCCTAAGTGGAAGACGCCGGCTGCCTGCATGCAGGTCTCCCCCAGCCCCCTAGAGGTCTACGAAAACAGTACTGCACGAATATCCTTAGTGAGTGCCCAAATAAAAGTATTAATCTAAATAGGCCTGTGTCTTTTTTAGTATCACTGAGATTAAAGGTCTAGACTGCAAACAACTTGCGCCGTTTCTCTTCGTGTGTGTCCTGCCGGATACCGTGACCAATTTGGAGCTCACAAATTTAGTTAACCCAGGCTGAGGTTATAGAGTCCCCCCCCCCCCCCGTTTCCTCTCCCCATATACATCGAAGAGATTATATGCTGGATGGGGGATGCTCTAAAAGGGGCCACGAATAGCAAATTATGTTAAAGACAAAAACTCATCACCCCAGACAGTTTCAATTCTCCCAACCACCTACCTCTAGTCCCTCCCTCAGCCTGTCTTACATTCCTCCACATGTGTAATCAAAACAATGGATCCCTGTGTACTACTGTGTAATACGAGCCGCTCTGCATCTTTCGAATTTGCTGGCAATCTAAGAGTACTGTAACTTAGAACCAGTTGAGAATTTTCCTTTCAGGGAGGTAAAAATATAGCTTAGGGTGTTGAAGGAAATCATGGTTACCGATTGCAGTTGCAACGCGGCCGTTCAGCGGAAAATCCGTCCACCATTGACTTTTGCACTGACACTGACTTACAAGTCTATCAAGCATGCGTTGCGGTATACACTGAACACTGTCACTTAATGGTTCCGCGATAACGGCCGACGGAAATTTCTAATTGAGTATAGGCCTGCTGTACTCGATTAGAATCAGGCCAAGTGGGCCTATGTCTCATTTGTGCATGATACTTGCTTTTGTTTCACGATATCACCGCAACCGGTTGACCTGGAAGAAATGAGGGAATAACTGCTTCAGAACTCCCTGTTTAAATCGATTTCCTGATGTTTTTACAGTCTGTGAATTCGAATTGAAGTGATTGCGTCTGTGCGGAAGAAAAAAGAATAAGATTACGTTTGATCTGTTATTTTCTTTTTAATCTACACGTAGAATGGTAAGGGTTCTCCATGGACGGAATACGTCATTGAAGGAACGAAAATGCTAGTAACCATTTTAAAAGGCAACGGAAACGTCATAGAAGTAGAAAACAGACATCGTAATTAAAAACTTGGTTCTTGTTTGAAGCCCGCTATTTCATGCAACAGTCCTGAGGTCTTACTGGTATATCAAAAACATGCTACTCAAGTCGACTGTCGCTCCTTGGTCGGTATTCGAAGTTGTACTGCTTAGTGAAACGATCTCTGCATTTACAAACTTTCCATAAAAAGATCATCTCATTGCGGTGTCAGTGATCAGCGGTTTCACCAACCATGGAGATAGTAAAGAGAGGTCCATGGACCAACTAAACATTAATTTCTTCTGTACTTTCCATTGGCCTGTTCAGAGAAGTGCACCAGGTAGAGTTGAATGAAAATTGCAGGGGGAACTGGGGAGGAATTTCCTATGACGATAATTGACCCACAGGTGAACCAAAGCAGGCGATAGATGTTTTATAAACACAGGTGGAATATGAAAGTGGAATATGAAATTTGACTGTGTTTGTCACCTCATCTTACCCCCTTAACAAATTTTATTTATTTTTGTTTATTTTTCTCCGATTCTGTTTTGCCAAGAAGAGGCATAAAACAAAAATCAACATGAAAAATAAGTTGTAACTTATACAATATGATCTTTGTTTCCTAAACATGCATATGCATGGCACACATAAAACATCACCCAAGCAAATGCGGGGGCAATGCCTGGAGGGAAGCACCACAATCAGTTGGTTCGCGGAGAAAATTATAAGAAAATTTATGACTTTCTTTTTAACACAGCCCGAAAAAGCACTTTCAGGCTGGGGATGAAAAATGGATGGCGAGGATGTTCCCTTGTACGATGTCGAACATTCTCTGCAGAAAACTTTAAACTCACATTGAAACATGTTTGATACAATTATCTCCAATATTTCATGATTCAAAAACATTGATTCAATTTTTCGCTGTAGGCTGGAACGCAGTTTGTTTGATAAGAAGTTTGTTCACGAGAAAACCCTGGGATCGGAGGATCGACGAATTATTTTTGAATAGATTCATATTCATATCCATCGGTCTGTTTAATTTCAAGTAACGGTGATTGACTGCTACGCTTTCTTAGCCTGAGAGTCTGAATTTTGTAGGGCCAACGAAAATATCGAGACAGTTTTCATATTCAGATATCTGGAAGATGAATGCATAGTTCTTTTTCAGGTTTTGTCACATGTGTGATCTTTTTCTCTACTTTCTCTTCCCCGAAATACTGACGACGAATAAAGGTACAAGTCATATTCCATATTCCAGCTTTTAATGTGATGTTCAACTAGGCCTAATTAAATTCTAAACAGATAACGGTTGGCAAAATGCCCTCTCCATATTCAGGTATGGGGTCATATTAGTTTTCTTTCAGTAGTGTGAAAAAAAGGGGGGGGGGGATTCATTTGCCCCTCTGCTTACAAAAGTATGGTGAGCGATCTGCCCTGCCTGTACTCCTATAGCGTCGTTTCCGACTAAGCATATCCACTTTCATCAGCGCCACTTGTTACCATACTCTAGAGCTGAGTGGGGAGAAGAGAAACTGGGTCACAAACGGTTGACTGGGGGTGGGGGTGCATCAGTTCCCATCCACGGCACAATAGTCCCCTAATTGTGTAATTAGGGACTCCTAAGGCAGGCTCCTGTACCCTGGAACAATTTGGTCGGTTTCCTCGCTCCCGCGTACTTTTATATGCATTTTGAATCCTGGCCCCCTCCATACTGTAGCAGAGATTTTCCCCACTCCCCCCCCCCCCATTCCCTGGCCAATGGTGTCACCATTGGTGTGATATCTACATTATTCTAGATTTCCCTTAAAATCAAATCCGCTCTCACATTTCGATAGGTGGGGGACATAATATCAAATGTCCTCCTCACGTTTCGTCAAAGAGAAATGTTTGGTTAACTCTTTGAATGGTGTAGGATAAATACTCGTAAGGGAACTCTGTGTGACCAAGTTTGGTTTTCATATTCCAAGGTTAGATCATCTGGATATCCCACACGCCAACATTTTCCGCTCGTCTCGTGCACAATGTTTTCTTTGTCGCAAATGTTAATGGACAAAAAAGGTAATGGAGATTAAGTTAGGAGGGATAAATCCGTTGATTGCGTACTTGTTTCTTTGGAAGCAGCTCGAAATTAATGAAGAACGTTAAACCAGTAACCCCCCCCCCCCCTTGGATTCATCTAGTAAGGGTAACGTTTTGAATGCGGGCAATTATCAAGTTAATATTAAGTTTGCATAGTAAAGTCTCATTTACCGTGACTGGTTTTATAATTGCTTTTTTTGTGAGTCAACATTCTCTTTAAAGTTAATTCCTAAAACATATTTTCGAATAAAGAATTTCTAGCTAAGGAAAATTCTGTCAAAAAAAAAAAAAACAGGAAACGTCTGGAAGTAAAATTGACTGCAATAGATGGAAAATAATACACCAGACTTTGTTTAAGGTCACATGCTAGTTGAAAATTTCTCAAAAAAGAAAAAAAAACCTGTTATCGTATAGAAAGTAAGAATTGTTGAATTAACTTTTCAGACAATTACGATAGTATAAATATATTAGATAGAGCAATCCAAATTGTTTTTCTCATTAATTGAGAAATTGCAGACATGAGAGCCTCATTTCAAGGCTGGCTACATGAAGTCCAGAACACCCGGAAAGTGCCGTTTCTGACCATCTAGGGGTTTGCAAAGCCCAAAATTTTCGGGTACCCTCCGGGTCAACCGGTGGTGGCGCTCCGCTTAGATAGTCCTCCCCGCAAAAAGTTTTTGTCCTCGGGCCAGGTCGCCACCCCTGCTGAAAACCCTGGATAGCGCTTCAAATGTGATATCGATGACGTATAATGTATAAGCAAAATAAGCCTAAAATCATTAGACCCTGACCGTACTCTGGTAGTTTCATTCTAGTCAGGTTCATCTTCTGACTTACCGAAGAAAGTTTTTTTTTTTTTCGAAATTTCGCTACTGGTTTTCCACCCTCCGTGAGACTTTTCGCTGCAAATTCCCACACAAGTACTTTTCATAGATGCACTAACTAATTGCAGTCCTCTGCTCGGATAGTAGTCCCACTCAGTAAAATATCCCCCCCCCCCACAAAAAATCTAGGAGGGACTAGCCCCAAATATTTGCAAAATTGAAGTACTCAAAGAAAATGAAAGAGGAGCGAATTTCATTATGGTTCTTGTATCACCTCAACCACCATCTGATATGTATTACCGTACCATCATTTTTCATAGATTGTTTTTTTTTTTACATGAACTAAGAATTGTAGACATGATATTACTATTTCAAGGTTGGATATATGCAGCTCAGGACCGCGGGAACATGCCATGGGGAAAAACTGATGGTGGCGCTCCGCTCAGTCCTTCCACCCCACAGGGCAGCCTCCGTCCCCTGTTAAAACCACCCGAATTATCCTTTCATACACTTTGACAATATGTGCCTTCAATCACTAGCCCCCCCCCCCCACCTGTCAAACATCAAATTTATTGTTTTCATCAAAATATGCAATGTCTGAGCAGTTTTGCCGTTTCAATACCATTTGAAGATACAGATACTTCATTCAAATGCTGACAATTCTGCCAATAACCTCAGAGCTTCCTCGATTTTTATTCTCGTCACGGCGTTAATGGGAGTTACCCCAGATCCTAGGGGAAAACCTCTTGGACCTGTCCAATATACCCAATGCTATGAAAAAGTGGAGTACGTAGACCATTGCTGTTACAGCTTTAATCATTCAAACCTGCAGTCAGTTAGTCAAACGTGTCCCCCACATTCCGGCAATTTGGATTGACGCCCCTGTCTCTGGGTGAAAAATAAAATTCCAGGATATGTATAGGCCGGTGTTGTTTAATGTGAAGCATTTAAGGCAGAGATTCCAAACGATTCAATTAAAGGCTGTATTGCATCACCGTAAGCTATATTTTTACCTCCCGGAAAGGAAAATTCTCAACTGGTTCTAAGTTACAGTACTCTTAGATTGAAAGCGAATTGAAAGATGCAGAGCAGCTGGTATTACACAGAGTACACAGGGATACATTGTTTTGATTACACATGTGGAGGAATTTAAGCAGGCTGAGGGAGGGACTAGAGGTATAGGTGGTTGGGAGAATTGGAACTGTCTGGGGTGATGCCTTACAGCCTTTAAGTTGACAGGATGGAAACTTAGGACCCCTCAATGGATACAGATGCCACCACCCCCCCCCCCCCCTTGCCGGGGGCAACTCTGAGCATTTACCATTTCTCTGGGTGAAAAATTTAAGTTTTAGGATAGGTATACTTCAAACATCAAGGAAACTGACAACACGGTGGGGTCCAGAGCCAAAGTCAAAGCCTGTTTTGGGGGCCATGAGGGCGAAGCCCTCTGAAGGTCTGAGGTTTTAGAACACTATACCCATGGATATTTGGATAGCCCCAACTGCGCAACTTCTAGAAATTTCTGTGCTCTTGGCTCGAACGAATGGTTCTTTGGCCGCATGTATGCTGCATTTCTGGTATGCTGCATTCATAGGGAGTATTTGCACTTCACATGAAGAACAAATTATACAGGTGAAGAGCATCCAAAGGACTAGGTTAACTATTTTTTTTATGAAAGCATCAAACTTTTAGAGTCGCCACCAGCGGTTTCACTTTCAACCCATTGATTAGTACATGTTTCTACCTCGCAGGTCACCGCATTATTTAAACCAATCGGTATTTGGATGGCTCCAACCTCGTAACTTCCAGAAATTTCTGTGCCCCCGGCCGGCCGGCTCGCTTGGAATTGGGCGAATGGTCCTTCTATTCGGCAGTACAGACACATTCATTTATTGCCTTCACATTACGAATAAATTATACAGGTTATGAGCATCAAGGCTCTTAGTGTTCTAACGTTCGTGGTTCAATCTTGTGGTTCTGCTGCCTGCAAGTAAATTTTGTGGTCGAAATGTTCAGCGAAGCAAAAAGCATCTTGTAAGCATAGGCTATTGTGACTGTAAGTTTACGCCTATATGGTTGATTACGGATTTCTGTGACTATTGCTGAGTGAAGTCCTCTCGTCGTCAAGTATGTACGTCAACGTATGGACTACTTTCGCGAGAATGTTTCAAACATAAACACAAATGTGTTCAGTACAGGGTATTATTAGGCTTAGTTTACTTGAAGTAGTCCTTAGGCTTACTGCGTAATTTCCACATTACCAGGTAACTCTATGCCGTATGCTAAAGACGGTGAGACCTACTCATAGTGCAAGGACAATTTCACAGTCAAGGTTCATTATTTTATGTCTATATTTCTATTCTCCAGTCTGTAATATGCCAAAACCAACTGTTTACACTTTACAGCTTGTGTACAGCTGAGGTCTACTCCACCAATCTTCAGACTTAATTGTCAATCTGTCTCACCAAAAATAGATAGATTTACATTTTTCAGAACCCCCAAAATTGGTAGATTGTTAAAAAAAAATAGGGCAAAGATTTATAAATTATCATCTCTCCATGCACAGTGCAAGTTGCCCTGGTATTATTTCCATGTAGGTTGCAGCTACAGGTATGCCCTTCTGTATACACAGCTGCTAATAAACTTATGACTTACTCACAAAGCAACCTACTATTGGTGTAACTAGTACCAATCTACCATATGACAATTGAAGATTTTGCAAACAGCAATCTGATTTTCAGTGCACTAAATGTTTATTTATGGTCAATTACTCACAGGGCCTTGTGCTAACTGTTTTGGCTATTTTCAGAAATGTCGCAAATGGATTTGAAAAACCGGGAGATTAGAATATGAAAATGGTAGGGTGGGAGGTCTGGATAAAATCGGGAGTAACTTGGTGAAACCAGGACAGTTGACACGTCTGAATCTTACATACATGTGCAGATTTGGGGTAAATCTGATAGATCAAGTTAGGCCCACTTTAAGACCTAAGTTTTGCCAACTCCCATGATAAATGAAAATTTTTGAAATGTTTATAATAAGTATTTTTGTTAAATAAAAAAGAATGCAGAAAGTAGTGATTAGACCTACTGTTTTTCTTTTACTAACAGCTAGTAACACTATAAATGTGAACCTCCAAAGCACAACTTCAATTCTTTTATTTTTATTTTTGTCTTTTACTACATATCATATGCTGTACTAATTCCATCACAAATTTCCTCTCCGAAGCAATGAATTTGCCAGATATCCCACTGTAAAAATGTATCAGGTAATGAGCAAGTAGGTGTAAACTGGATTGGAAAGCTTGCAAAGTGTGTGGCAGATCTGTATCCTTTTTTGCCTGGATGTTCAATAATGTTGAAGTCTTTGTCGGGGGAATAAATCCCTGAGCTCAGTCTAAAGTGTAAATTTTGCTGGTTTCTGTTAGAATGACCAACCCATTATATCTGTGCAAGGATATTTAAAGGTCATGTGACATAAAACTGACATTTTGAAGTATTGGATGCATTCAGCATTGAGAAAATTGAAAATAGCCACAAATTTCATCAAAACCCATAAATGTGTATAATGTACACAGACATTTGAGCATTTTATATGCCTGGATGGTTTTATTTTGGAAGCATGTATTTTCTTCTTCTTTTATTTTCTACTTTCAAAGTGAAAGTAGTTAATTAAGATGCAAAATATATAGGCTTAACAAAAGAAATACTGGCACTGTGCAACACTGCATGTCATCTGTTTTGCATTTTTGTCAAACTTCAAAAAGTCATATCTCAAAAACGGTAAAAGATATTTCCAACAGACTATTACTTAGGGTTTTACTTTGCAATTTCTGAATGAAGGGTGTGCTTTTCTAGAAGCATGTCACATAACCTTGAAAAATATAACTATTACTTTGAAAACTAAGCCAATTACAAAAGTTATTAAAAGATAAGTTCATATAAAAATAAATTCCATCAAAATAAGGTCCTCTCCAGAACATATATAATTTAGTGTAAAAGAAAATTGTACATTTTGAGAGAAATTGACTCATTTTTTATTTCAATATCATTACATTTGTAGTCATGTGGTTGTAGGTATGTGTGTATGTATAGTATGTGTTCATGGGTCAAATAGTCAACAAGGGCCAAATAGTGAAAACCTTGTAAACATGATATCTCAAGAAACAAAGCTTCAACAGATCTCCTATGTGATATGGAGGTGTACCATGTTGAGAACAAGAAGCCTATTGCATTTGTGGAGGGCAAAGGTCATTTGGTATCAGTGTGAGGTCAAATAATGATAACATTATAAAGGTCAAATAATGATAACATTACAAACATAATATCTCAAGAAGGGATCGTATAATTGGTTTGTTGGTGTACTTAATAATGACATGAAGCCTATTGTTCTTGGTGGAGATAAAAGGTCATTTGGGGTCAACAGGAGTCAAATAGTGAAAACTTTGTAAGCCAGATCTCTCAAGAAGGGAAACTTTTACAGATCTTAAATTTAGTATGTACGTGAACCTAACTAAGGACAAGAGACCTTTTGTTTTTGGTGTAGGTCAAAGGTCATTTTGGGTCAACAGGGTCAAATTGTGAAAACCTTGTGAAACAGATATCTCAAGATGGGAAACTTTACAGATCTCATATATTAGTATGTGGGTGAGCCTTATCCAGCACAAAAAGGCTGTTGCTTTTGGTGGAGGTCAAAGGTCATTTGGGGTCAATAGGTATCAAATAGTATAAACAGTATATATTCCTGGTATCCTAAGGGAGGAGGGTTGGGGGAACAGATAAACACAAACATGCACTGGGCACCCCATTCAGTCTGTTATTTCCCCAGGATTGAAATAAACTTACAGTCATAATGGTTCATTTAATCTGTTTACAAGTGGATATACTGAAAGACCTAGCCATCAACCAGTAGGATAAACATTTTTTTTTTTCATTTTTGTTGGAAGGGGGGAGGGGGTGGATAATCCAAGCAGTTTGGAAGCCCAGTTCTTTGGTGTGATTTGTGTGTATCATTTTTCACATGCTCTTGCATGTCATGGGATTAAATGCTGACCCCCCACACACCTCGCCAATCCTGTGTGCTATCCAGTCGATTAAATGTAAGTGATATGAGCTTTACCAATATAAATAGTTACATCACACAAAACCACTCCTAAAACTTGGAGATCTTCACATTGTCTAGTCTTGTCCTGTAAGAGCAATGCTCCTGGATCAGTGATGACATATTTGGACCGTGATACATATTAGAAGTCATACCATATGATCAATTGATTAAACATCCCAACAGAGAATGTGATTCTTACCCTATAAGTCTATAATGATCAAATTATCTGGCAAAATACAAAGGGTCTAGTCATGATACCTTATACTGAAGTAGTAAAAAAAAAGAGAAAAACTCAGAAATTGCCTGTTCATGATATTGATCGTCAAAGGTACTGAAATAAGAGCATTTGACATCAAATAATATGTAGCCCTTCACAATTTAATGAGTGGATGAAAATGTCCTTGCAATGTCCAAAAGAAATGTCCTTTTCCAAACAAATCAATTCTTTCTCTTTGTGTATATTTACTATATTTATAGAGTATCTGAAGTGAAAATTGGGATTGTGACACAGTTTATTTTTAAGGATGATAAAGCACATCTTAGCAGTAGATCCTAAGTGAAAGTCAATGACTTATAACCTGCCGATATAAAATACAGTATCCTATCCAGAAAACCCATGTCCTGAAGAGGAAAAAATATTCCACATTCATTTTAAGTATGGGATAGAGAATAAAGAAGTCATATGCATTGCTGATGCATCTACTGTAACCCATGCCTATGACAACGGAAATATATAATGCAATGGTTATTCACAGCACTCTACTCAGAGTAATGAAACATTGTGGTGTCCTTAGAGAGAAAACCATGTATAATGTTGAAACATGACCATATTTTAGCAAAAAAGACATGTGCCCTGATTGTGAAATTGCCAGCATATACTGGGTAATCTTCAGCAGGTGATTAGTGTGAACCCGCATGAAGACAATTTTGGATACGTTAGTGTCAAATTTTATCACTAATATTCATGTTTTTACTCAGCCATTCTTGTGTTCAAAATATGTAATTGTTAAACCTTCCATCATAAGTGAGGTGCTCTTTATCCTATTGATTTACTCCTAAAATGTAAATTTCTTTGCAGGGTATTATCTGCACAATGATTTTAGTAAAAAACTCCTCGAATTTGTTCCCCCCCCAAAAAAAAAAAATCTTTTGTGAATTCTGTGAATTCCATACATTTTTTGATTTTGCAAGTAGTCTTGTATGACAACCAGTATCAAATGCTTTACTCATGCCTAAATACAGTACATCGACTGAGTTTTCACTGTCTATACATGTAGTAATATCAGGGAGCTGCCACGCTCTTGGCACAGTAATATAATTCTAATATTCGAGGAGATTCGTAACCATTGATCTTGTAGTTCTAAGCCCTCTGCTGACTTGCTGTGAGTCACTAATAAGATGGTTTACCTCACTCAATGTGCTTGTATATCTTATCTTCAGTCAAGAACTCCATTATTGTTACGCGGCACAGAAGTTTATTGGACAATAATTAGCTGCAATTGATTTACTACTTTTGTCAAAAGTAGGTGTAATATAAGACCAAGCTGAGCAGTTCCCTATTAAACATCTCATATATACAATGGCAATTTTGTTTTTAGGCCCAGAAAATTCAGAAACTGAAGTTAAAAGAATGGCAGCATTTTCTCCACCAGTTACCGATACAACAGAAGATCATCAGCCCTCGAGTGATGGTGGTGTGGTAAGAATGAAGTTTTCTTTGTGGAACAACATACTGTTCATTTAGTAAAAGAAATGCTCTTCTGACTTTGAAAACTGGGTTTATCACATTCCTACCCACATTGGCGCAATTTATTGGTCTCATTTAATTTTTCTGCTGCTACTGTAAATCATAAAAAGCAGTATGTGAACATAAATTGCTGACACCCTTAACACTGGTGGTATGACACGTCGAGTCTTCTTCAACTATGGTACTGACTGAGCAGCATTACCCTCATATGCCCTTGTAGTCTTTGCTGACACCGAGACTGATAAATAAAACAGGATTAGAGGTTCAGTATTGCTCCATACAGGTGCAAACTTACCAAGAAGTTTTGTTCCTTATAATAAATGTTGAATTTATATTCATTAACAATGCATTGCTCTATCTCTATTGAGACAATAGATAGAAGAATGCTGAAGATTCAATATTACACATATAATTCATGTTGTTGAGAGCAATAGTATGAATGATTTCATGAGTTGAAATACTGGATGTTCTGTTGAAGGAGGTGAAGTCAAGTTGAATAGAACATTTAATCTTTCAACTCATGAAATTATTCTTGCTACTGCACGAATGGAAATGGTCGTTATTTGCCTTATGTAAAATGTCAAAATTATGTCAAAATTTGGTCAAAATTTGATTGAATAAGACGAGAGGATATATGGCCTAATTATTACATACGATATACGATGCATGATCTCAAAGAGCAAATAAATTGCCAGCACAAAATTTACAGAATGTTAGGAACTGCTGATTCATTTGAAAAAAGAAAAAATGCAAAAATATGATAATTATGCTTTGTTATGTAAAAGAGTTTTTTTGTTGTTGTTGAATACCTGACCTCTCGGTGTTATGTACAATAATGTTTGTTGTTATCGAAGGCCTGAGCTGCCGCATTCTCTGTTCTTGATATGCTAATTTAAGTGTTGAAAACGTGCACACGAGCCTGTGTAGTATTGTTCCATATTCACGTTTGGAATCCGGTGTCATGTGGGAGCGTTCTACAAAACACTTGCTCAAGGTGTGGCTCGCGCTCTCCTCTCTCGGATGGTGGTGTAAACATGTCTCGCTGTCTCGGGGCTGACTGGCTTTTCACTTGACCGAACCCTGTGCAACAACTCCATATCGGAACACATACTGAACTCGCCCCTTTTACTGACTGGTTTCCTCCTTACGGGTTCTTCTTAATTTCCACGAACGAATTATCAACTTTGTCCACCCCATGGACTACTACCGCTTAGTCATTGCCTTCCTGGTTACCCTGACCTACCTCGCCCTGGCCTCACGTGTAGGAAGCCGCATACATCTCAGCCACCATCTCTGGGCAACCGCATACGAGACCGCCACGGGAGAGCCCAGCTGAAACGGTCCACCGGAGGTACCTCCCGCGTGCTAATTAATTTATTTTCGTTTGTAAGTACCGGTACACTTTGTTCCCTGTAAAATGTTATTTTCTTAATGATTTGATTTACCTAAGAAACGAATTATATTCCTTTGAAATTCGAGTACTCATTCTTCTCTTCATTAGTCTGCCTACCAAAACGTCCCTTTCTTAAACTTTATTCTTTGTCACAACGTTTATATCTGGACTTCATAACAGCTTTCAAAAAGTGCAAACTTGCTCAACATTCATTTTCAGACACAAGGCTACAGTAGAGCTAACTTTTTGAAGCAAACTTTAGCTGAAAAATAGAAAAGGATTGTAACTTTTGCCATCTCGGCATATCAAAGGAGAACAAGGCTCACCCTTAAACCAGTTTTCCAGGAAGGTATTTAGACATCAGCAACAAAGCACGACAGCTGGCAATCAGAATCCTGTAGCTAGAAAGCTGTTCGCACATACATTGTTTTTTTAATGAAAGCAGATGTTGGAATTATGACTTACCATATATACGAAGTTTGCCAAGACATTGTAGTCGGAATTTCTTCGCACATCTCATGAATCAAAATTCATGATTTTAATGAGTTTTATGTGATAATTAAATTTTGCCAAGAATCTCTTGAAATAGTATTTTTACTTGCAGAGCAGTTTGGTTGCAGCTCATCTAGAGAAGAGCTGTACTAAAAAGTGTCTTGCCTTCCTCAAGACTATGCCAGAGCTGCCAACCATCCCGATTTTGCCGTATTTTTCCTGTTTTTTGAGGCAAAATATGGCAATACATTTTCCCCTTTACTGTTCCATTTTTTTCAGAATGTTTGCGTCATATGTTTTGGAACCATTGAAACTTTATTTACCAACATTTTTGTGATGAAATCACATCATTTTTATATCAGAGTTACCACAAAATATTCAGTCAATCATAACACAAGAAATTAAAGATAGCTAAAAAGTTTGTTTGAAAAGTGTCTAATCGCCACAATTACAAGCAGCATGCCTTATTTTGTAAGAGTACTTTTTTTCCAGTTAAAATACTCTTTTTGCTGTTTGGAATACTTTTTATGATTTGTTGAGGTCAGCAGCTCTGCGCCAACTGTCTCACCCTTTGATATATTAATTGTGGTGTAAGACTTCTTCTCATTCTGTATGAAAAAGTACGTTCACACGTAAGATGAACAGTTTAAAGAAGTACTGTAACACCTCAAGACGATTATTTGCAATCAAAACTGGAGCTGAGTGATCACTGGCATTGCTTGCTGCTAATTTAAAGATTTTTACAATAACGTAGTAAGTCTTTGATGGATGTTCAGAATGTCAAGCTTGTCTCAAACACTGCAGTATGTTTCTTCAATTTTATAAGTTAAATTTGTGACACTTCTTGATTGAGCTTTGGATTAGTATTTCTTTTTTCTTGGTAAAAACAATTTGTTCTCATATCATCCAAGATGAAAGAAGAGACGGAGAAAGTCAACTCCACTGCCACTTGTGTCGTCAAGTCCTCACAGAGCCAGATTCCTCTGAAGTTTTCAAGATTGGAGCAGAATACCAATTTGCACCAGCCACCATCAAACTGGTTAAAAACCGGGAGCCACCTGAACGGTCGTAACTCGTGGGTCAAAGGTGGCACGGGAGAATTTTCGAGGTGAGCACTGTTGAATATGATAAAATTCTGCTTTTGAAATGGTCAAAGAGTTTAAAGAGCAGGGAGAAAGTACAGTACTTGGGACGGTTCTGACTTCAGGATTTACAAGTTGTGAATGAATTTGGTGCTTGATTGTTACCCACCAAAGGAAGGATGGGTAAAAGGAAGGAAGGGTTTGGGAATTTGTAATATTCATTGCCATGTCAGTTTTCTGTGATATCATACCATCGAATTACACCATAGTTTCTTTTGTTACATAGTCTAAATATCAGACTGGTTGTAGGATTGGAGTATTATACCAAAAAGTTGCATGTATGTTTGTTACTGCAATAAAATAATAACATTACTTTAGAATGTGTTTGAACATGCATTCTGCATGTAAGTTTTGTCTGGCAGTTTGTCAGAATATTGATAGTAAGGTATTTGTCTCATGTTGTAGGTACTGGAAAGGTAAGGTTGAAACTCTTCACACAAACAGCGTGTGATTTACATGCAAATAACCTCCAATATTCCCATGAGCCTATCCCCTAACTCTGAATATAACTCTAATGTAACAATCACTGATAGGGTAAAATCTACTTTGTTTTATTCGCATGAATTTTTTCATGTCAAGAAATTCCCCTTACAGCTTACAGCACACGATGTGCAGCCAGGCATATAACGTTTATTCTTTGAGTCCTCTGATCTATTAGTCATTTCCCTGTCTGCAGCTCAAAAACCCGACCAAAGGCCCATACATTAAGTATTTAGTGGTGTGTATTTTTGTAATGGGCCATTTCATGGCATGTTGAAAGAATATCCACAATCTAAAGGAAAGTGTATTCCATAGTTCATGTAAGTTATTATTTTGCTTTTGTTCTCTGTTCGATTTGGTTTCACCTAAAGATGCTTTCTGTGATTATCCTATATTCTTCTGATTGTTTACTTGAATTCTCTCTCTGTTTCAGCTTCAGGATGGCCAATCAACGGCCTGAGAACGTTGGGGAAGTCGATGTCATTTCTGCATCTGAGGTCTGTATTGTTAAATCTGTTTACTTGATATAATATGATGTGGTAGTAATATCTGACTGCACGATGAAAAGCTGAAGAGTGCACAGCTAAGTCACAGAAGTACTGGAAAAACAACCTTGGTTATACTCCTCCCCCATGAGGAGCTCTCCAATCAAATTTTGATAAGGATGGAGTTTCTTATCTTTTTCTCTCATTTTTTCTTTTTTTGGGTGGGAGTTTGGGGGGGGAGTATGTGTAATGATGCAGTATGTAATACTTCTGATTCCATGTGTCAAGTGATAGTAATTGAATTGATTGTCATGTCAAATGTGAATTAATCCAAACTATACTTAGGAAACTTACAAGTAAGAAAAAAAATGTTTTTTCAAGGGAAAGATGTTTACAGTGTACTAGCGCCCCCACATTGCATGAAGTAGATGCACTGTGCAACTTTGTGTATTCTGTAATTAATGGATCAAGTAGAGGCTGTTTGTTTAATATAAATGTTTTTAAGCTGAGAATGTTTTTTCCCCTCTTCCTTTTAAGTCATGACAATTTTTCATCATGTATGTTTTAAGTGACTAAAATGACTTTCTTTGGAAATATCAAATATGTCATCAACGCAATCATTTTGGTTATCAACAGAATATCAAGAAGTTACTGAAGATACCATTCAGTTCGAACCAGGTTAGCATGGCGGTACACAGGATTGAAAACACCTTACTCCTTGATGAACTAGATTTGTTAAAGGAGCTCAGATACGTGCCAGAGGTGAGATTGAGCATCCAACTTTTACACTTCACCTGTGCCTTTCATATGCCAGACACATTTTTGCAGGTCAAAAAAAAAACTCAGCAATGACACTTTTGTTCCATCTCACCAGTACATAAAACATGTACCCATCTGAAATAATTGTCAGGTTCTTCATTCCTTGGAACACAAGTTTTCAGCATGTCCCTTCAATGAGGAATGCAAACAGTTGCTTCAGTTTTTAAAAACCTTTTGGTTTGCTGTGGCATTTCTTGCTCATATCTTGGGCAAAAACTGTGCACAGTACCGGTTCTGCTACACAGTTGTTAGTATTATTTGCAGTGAGTTGATTATTGTTTATGCCATAATGTGCAAATAGTGCACACCACACAACTATAGCACCTGATTGGAAACTGCTAGACATAAGATACTGAAATATGGTACTAGTGCTAATCAGTGTATAAGTTTTAATAGCTGTGCAGTCATCTGTGACAACCAGAATAACTACCTGGTGCCTTGCTGATACTCTGGCAGACAATCAGACTCTAGAAAGGTTGAACAATCACATAAACGGATCGTGGGTGAGACTTTCATCATAATATTGAGTAAATCTGACATAGCAAGGAAAGCCTCGCTTTTATCTTCTGCTTGCAGTCTTTGGCTGCAGGATAACAATAAGGGCCAGCAGTACCACCAAATATTAGAAAATTGTTTGTCTGAATGACAGCAATGAAAATTCATGAAAGGTTATACACTATCTGATAGTAGTATTAGCATGAATTTATGTAGTCATCTTATCTGATATAATTTTGACCTAGGCTCTTTATAAAAAAAGGTTAGTCTATGGCAACCAAATAACAAGAATTAGATATTTAATCCGGGAGCTAGTGAAGATTTAATTCACATGTTGAGTACAAAAGCTCATTGCATGAATGGAAAGTCGGTGGTGTTTGTACATGGGAATGGACATTCTTAAGCTTGAAAATGGTGCATCTGGTGGTGGGAGAGGGTTGAATGACCCCCAAATACCTTAAATTACATGTTTGAGTACATCCACGAAAATAGTGCAGTCTGGTCAATTTCCTTCTACTGATTGCAGATCTGATAATTGCACCAACTGATGCAAAGGCAGGAATGAACACCCACAAAGGGCATTGTTGTCACATCTAAATCACCCATTGAGTAAATCAATGAAACTTTGCTAGATTATTTTTTGCATTCCCCCTGATAACAGTTCAGCAGTTCTTACATGCTCAAATCAGTGCAAAGGCACTTAAGAACCACCAAAATAGGGTGCTGTTTTTGGCACATTTAAAGGACATATTGAGTACATCCATGAAGCTTTGCAAGTACATTCCCATTCTTTGCATGCCCCTGGTAATAGATGAGCATTTCTTTCATGTTCAAAGTGGTACAAAAAGCACTTCAGAACACTTAAAAATGGGCACTCTTTTTGACATATTTGAAGCACATACCAAGTACATTGATGACACTTCACACACACATTCCTTACATGCCTTTGATAATAGACCAGCATTTCTTAAGCCTTCAAATTGGTGGAAAAGGCCCTTAAAAGCCTAGTGAAGGGGACACTATTTTTGTGCACATTTAAAACACATATTGAATACATCGATGAAACTCCCCAGGTACGTTCCATACATGTCCCTGATAATATATCAGCATTACTTAATTGTTCAAATTGGTACAAAAGGCACTTGAAAGCCCAGGAAAGAGGACTCTATTTTTGTGCACATTAAAAGCACATGTTGATTACATCAATGAAACTTCACAGGTACATTGCTTATGTTTTTGCATCACTTAAAGAGTTCAGATTAGTGCAAAATGCCCTTAAAAGGGCTAAAAAATGGTAGTTTCTTTCACATTTCCCAGAAATATTTAAAGGTAGACTACAAACTGTTGTGCAATCCCCACTGGAACACACACTCAATTTTTCTGCTGTCACAAGGAACCCATATGATAATTTGTTTTACATAATCCAGAGCTTTTTCTGTCATCCCACTGAAATTGAAAGTAAACAATTTCATGTGGGTATGTGTAAGTCATTGATAAGAGCACTCATGGTGACTTTTATGTCTGAATATCCAAGGCATGTCACCTTTTAAACATACCCACGGTACACTTTCGCTATTAGCAGAACCAACTTTCCTCACTCGTGCACGTGAAGTTTGAATTCTACCGTCACATTTCTGCGGCACATCTAAAGCAAATATGCACATGAAGTTTCAATTCTACCCTCATATTTCTGTGGCAGATATCATGCACGTCGATGAAACTCGAAAATGAAAGTCAGGGTAGGTGGTTGGACACTAATTCAACAAGGCAACACAGCACCTGATTGGAAATTCAAAACATGAGCTATATTGCATGCACAGCTGTAGTTAAACATTTTCAACTTTTCATAATTGAAAATGACATCCTTTTAAGTAGTAGAATTGACATACTTTTAAGTAGAAATATGACAAAGTGTTGGTTCTTATGTGCAGCTATGAGTGCATTTAAGAGATTTTTGTGCAAACCCCGACTGTCAAACGATTCTTTGTTACCTTGAAACCTTGATTAAACGAGTACATTTTTTAGATTTGGGGTCTCTGATAGGCAAGAATTGAATCCTTCAGAAACAGCATGGATAGTAGCGGATGCTTTGATATTAAATTCCAGTGTTTCAGAATTGCCTGGGTTTTGATGTGGGGATATATGTCAGTTTGAAGGCTAGAGGGGATTCCCATTCTTTGAGTTTTCAGTCTTGCTCATAGTTTTGCAGTAGAAGTTTCTCTTTGAATTCATCTCTTTTCGCTACAGAGAGGTGTATAATGCAGCACTTCTACTTTAAAAGGATGGTTCAGCCTCTGCCAAGAAGTACTGCTCTTGGTAGCGTAGTCGCTTCCAGAACTTTTAAAATGTGGTTTGCGTCTTTCACATATGCATCTTGTTTTGTTACTGGAGGAAGCAAAAAATTTCTATCAATTGCCAGCAAGTTTTGAATTAGCCAGGGGAGGGGGGAGGGTGGGACCTTGTGTAGCTTTAGTAGAACCTAATTAATCTCTGCTGTGCGAGTTTTTGTGGTTGCACTGGGATAGGTACTCCAAAGTGCTGTCATTGATCTCATTTTTTAGAGAACACGTCTAGCACCGTTATCTTTGACTAATTACTTTACTTTGTGATGTCATATCACTATCTAACATTTTGTAGAAGTTACTAGAGAGGTGATCTTCAGCTTGATAGTCTGCGTGATTGAGTATTGCAATGCCTATACCTTTATCAAATGGTTTAATAATGGCAGAGTAAATCGCTCTTAGAGCATGTAATGCAAACAAGTCTGACATATTGCCGTTGCTTTCACTGTGTTTCTTCTAGATAGTCCTATGAGGTGACCATGTAGATGGAAGCCTCACTCATGCCTTGTGTCAACAATGTTAGTGTGCTTTAGACAAAATACCACCATTGTTTTGTGTGAGACATGAAATGTATGCCTGCTACGGTTTTATTGCATTCATCCACCATTGATTTTACTGTTTAATCAACTGCGTTTTATCCTCTTCAAGTGATGCACGGTCACGTTACTGAAATGGGCCAGTAGGAGTTGAGAATTCTTCCCAAGTACGAATGAACTATATTTAATCTCATGCTCGTCATTTTAAGTAATTCATGTTGCAATGTATCATATAGCAAGGAATTACAAAGCCTTTTGGCTTTGTGGTCAAATAAAAGGATTTATGGTGTGACAGATTTAAGGAGAGTTAATCTGGTGTAATAAGACCAACAAATGGCAAGGTTTAATTTTCACGTAAGAAAAATAATTCAGAGTCCCCCAAAACCTGATTCCTTCTTTACTAATATCTTACACCAATCTTAGGAGATTACCACACAGATAAGAAAGAGACATTATGGAAATTTATCTCTTTATTATTATATTATTATTATTAGTAGATATATTGATTTTATTTTTTTCTTATTTTTTTAATGAAACATCATTTCTTTCATTATGGATATTTCTTCTCTTGCTTTTCGTCTCACGTGTCATGGATGTAACTAAACCTAGGCAAAACAAGAAATAAGCAAAGAAAGAAAAGACCTCCCTTCACGGTGATTCTTGATATTTACTAACATATGTTTCATCTTCCTTCAGTCTGTTAGAGACTGGGTGAAAGAGCGTCTTTTTAGGACTGTCCTTCAAGATGGACAGAGGCTGACGAAAGAGAGGAAGACAAACCAGATGCTGCAAGACCAGAATCTTCTCTCGAAATTTCTCTATCACAGGTAAAATAATAAGAGGCCGGGGGATGACTGGAGGGGGGTATTTTTAAACTTTGTCCCATTCAGTAGCAAATCAAAGTTAAACCAGTCCAATGAATGTTAAACAAGACAATGACAGTGTATACATGATCTATGAAAGCCTCATAGAAGTGTCTTCCAGTCACTAGTTTACCTGTTCTAGAGGATTATGGCACAACTTTCCATCCATGACGCTTTAGATCTTTGTGACCATGACGGTCAAAATGGTTTCTGGTCTTTATGTGTGTGTGCTTAAGTTCTTGTTTTTTTTTCTGAAGTTGAGGAGAAATCTGAAGCTCCACAGCAGCATTCTTGGTGTATGCGTGCTTTTTCTTCTTCTCAGTTATTTAGAAGAAATTACTTTCTAATGTATTGTTCATTACATTATGTTTATCTAGTTGTGCTACATTGATTGTCAATTGAGCCCCTTCCACACTATGCGACTGGATGCGACCCAACTCCTTGCGAGAAGATTGTTCAGATGCGTCGCAAAGTGTGGAAGGTCTTACAACTGGTCACAAGCAGTTGCGCAACTCAGCTCATGCAATCGAACATGTTCGGTCGCATGAGACTGAGACGTACGACTGATCAAAATGGCAACTTTTGGAATGACCTTCGTGATGATCAGTTAATTGAAATATATGTGGAGAATGTATCACTGGACCTTGTCTCCTCGACACAATGTAAAAGGATTATATACAACCCAAATTTCATCATCGGCAGATCAGTTCATCATCTCAGTCGCATAGTGTGGACACCTCGCTGTTAAAACTAGTTAGTCCTCCCTTGCTAACCCCGACGAGATAGTCCCGTCACAGTAAGTTGCGTACCATAGTGTGGAACGGGCTTTAGAGACAGTTATCTTAAACTTGTTCTCATCTCTTTCGTCACTTTTTTTTCAGCATAGACGATCAGGGACCAAACTCCGGTGAACGAGACTCAGAGCAAGGAAGGTCTGTCATGCCACTTATACAGCCAGAGGTCCACAAAGTAAGTGTCACAATAATAAGACTGACTGCAGCAATTACAGCATATCAGACTCGCCAGCCTCAAACATGTTAAGTTTCTCGCAAGAAAACCTGGAAATCTCATTTCAATCTTTTTAAATTTTAAAAATGCTCACATGCTATTTATAAAGAGTGTTTTCTGAAGTAGGAAGATTTAGATTTTTGGGGTAAATTTATGGCTTTTGTAACAGCAATACTAGTCACCGGGTTGCTATGCCCATTTTGCACCGTTGCTAACATCAAGATGATTGGATTACGTAACATTGCAACACACATACCGGATCGTCCTTGGGGCTAACCAAGAAAGAGCAAAAATTTAACATTTTTAAATCATCCAAATCTCACAATTTATAGCAAATTATCTCTTAAAACTCACTCAGAATGTTGGGAACACATTATCCAAGAGGTATGGCCTGATATAATTGTTCCAAAAGAGATAAATCGCACAAATATTTGGTCCAAACGAAGGTTGCACATCTCAACACAGTCGCGAAAATTTTCCTTCGTGATCATCACAGAAAATGTCGAAAATATCCGCAATGGGAATCCCGAACGTTTTCATACTTCACTTTCACAAAGTTAATTGAGTTTTTCACATGAAAATGACAAAAATGATAACAGAGGTGCGGTGATGCACTTCCGTGACAAGTTTAAAAATCTTTTTCTGGTTGCTAGGGCTACACTGTTTCTTTTCTACTCCATATACGTACTGTTTGCGTACTACTGATACGTAGGCCCTCACGCAAGACATACGCTACCCACAGTGCAATACTGTAAACTAGTTTGGACTTGTTCGGATTTCGACATCGTGTGATGTCATTACATGTTATTATCATATGACAAAACAAGAGTTGGCGTGGTTTGTATAGAGCAACCAACTGCGAAGGCATGTGAAAGTGATGGGAGTTGTTTAGTATGTAAATATCACTAAAATGTCTTTCGAACAAGGGGAGATTATAACCGTATATGGAAACAAGTGTCATGATTGACATGGAGTAGCTTTGGAGATTGACGGAGTGGTGATGCGGTTCCCTGACATGTTTTACTGAAGGTTGTTTGAAGGCATGTTCAAAAGCTAAAATCATCGATAACTCTGCCGGATGATCGTGTATGGTTGCAAAATTTGGAAGGGAAGTTGGGGAGTGTACAGAGTATGTGCTGTGAAAATATTAGCGTGATCGAATGCAAAATTTGACCGCGCAATTGCGTAAGCTGGGCAACCGTAGCATTTTCAAGGTCACTTTTCAAATAGAACTGTGTGAAGCGTCATAGTTAATTGCATAGCAACCAGGTGACTGATACAACTGTGATTCAGTGATAGCTTAAAGCAGTGATGGAAAGTGTTTAGTTGGTCTAAATTACAAAACATTTTGTGTGGCATGAAAGTGATGTCCACTGTGAGAACTGGTTATTTTCGCTTTGAGACAACTAGTGTTGTCATCGATTCCTAAAAATCGGAATCAGGTAATTTTTTATTGTACTCATTGGGTACCCGTGTACTTGACCAAAATGGCTACTTTATCATTTATGTATGGTATTCCTCAGTACCGTGCATCACATTTGTGTGGAGGGATCTTACTAGTGCACTGCATACACCGCCCTACACCTACTCATGAATATGACCGCCTATTTTCCTCAAAAAAATAAGAAAATTCCATTCTAAGCTATTGCTGTATATAGAAGACGAAATTTGGCAATCTGCCACAGTGTTTTTGCACTGCGGTTGTGTCATTTTTCACTTTTGAATCAATCAGGCAATAGTTTTGGATCCGGGTACCAAAATACTGTGTGGGTACCTGGGTACCCAAGTTACCTGTGAAAACACAGTGAAATTCATGGTGAACAGTGAGAGCTGGCAAGTCTGGTATATATATCACTTGGACAAATAGAATGCATCACATTGCAACATATACCACATGCAATATTACATACAGCACACATACAATATAAACTGCATACAGTACAGAAAAATAGAAGAACCACATTCATCACATACCACTCAAAACAGCAAAAAGAAAAAAGGACTGAAATGTTCGATGGATTTTCAGGCTGTGTCTTCTTTGACCTTATCAAATTGGTCTTGTGAGTCAGAATTCTCTTTTGTTCTCTCATTTATTCATAAAAAACAAAGTGGGGCAAGCTCTGAGATTTGAACAAAAGAAGTATCTGTACTAAAACAAGCATGAGCTGAAGACGCTGGTGTATATGGATACACATCATACAACAATAAACACAAACTCTTCGCATCATTGGTCTGGTCATGATTGGTCACTCAGCCAAAAGAATATCTCTGCTCTAACCTGTGAGATAAAGTAATTTTCTGGAAGTTTTTCCAACATCTCCTATTTCAGAATGAGAGCAGCGACTTCGCTCGACAAGTTCTGTGGCAATTTGAGGATATCCGTATGCTAATCGGGAGCGATCTGCCTATCTTTGGAGAAGGGAAGTATCCAGCTGTCAGCCTCCGTCTCAGGTGAGTGACACCAAAGTTTGCGCAAAGGGCATCTTGTCAGAGGTCATTCTTGCCAAAAGTCATCTTCATCAGATGTTGTGGGAATGTTTGATAAGGTGTGTCTTTGATTGGAAACTCATTTTGCTCCATGGCTTGATTAAATAATCAGAGGAACTGTTTTTAAATAAGTCTGCTTAGGATCTCCTTACATAGTTATATCATTAAACAACAAAAGCACTGTATGGTATCATGTGAAGAAAAATATTGAATGAATAGCTGGGTTTGTGCATTCATTGCACTCATAAAATTGATAAGTTACAGCAATAATACATCACAATGAAGTTATTTTAGTCAACAGAGAAAACACTTGTCCCATTTGCAAATGTAAAAAGCCATCTCTTGTTTAAGGATTTTTTATTCCTTGCCGAAGGCAGAAGGAATCTATGCGATGGTGATGTCGTGTGTGTGTGCGTGTGTAAGGGTGTGTGTGTGTGTGTGTATGTGTGTATGTGACACTTCTTGTAAACACGATATCTCAAGAAGGGTAACCATGACTGATGTCATACTTTGTGTGTGGGTTGGTCATATTGAGTAGATGATCCCTAGTGTTTTTGGTGGAGGTCAAAGGTCATTTGGGGTCACCAGAGGTCAAGATGTGAAAACCTTGTAAACACGATATCTCAAGAACGGTAACTGTGTCGGATGTCATACCTAGTGCTTGGGTTAGTCATATTGAGTAGATGATCCCTATTGTTTTTAGTGGCGGTCAAAGGTCATTTGAGGTCAATGGAGGTCAAACTGGAAAAACCTTGTAAACACAGTATCTGCAGAAGAGTAACTGTGACTGGTGTCATACTTACTGTGTGGGTTGGTCATATTAAGTAGATGATCTCTATTGCTTTTGGTGGAGGTCAAAGGTCATTTGAGGTCACCAGAGGTCAAAATGTGAAAACCTTGTAAACATGATTTCTCAAGAACGGTAACTGCGACTGATGCCATACTTGGTGTGTTTGTTGGTCAAATTGAGTAGATGATCCCTATTGTTTTTGGTGGAGATAAAGGTCACTTGAGGTCACCCTGAGTCAAACTGTAAACACATTGTAAACACAGTATCTCTAGAAGGGTAAGTGTGACTGATGTCATACTTGGTGTGTGGATTAGTCATATTGAATAGATGACTCCTATTGTTTTTGTGGAGGTCAAAGGTCGTTTGAGGTCCCCCGAGGTGAAAATTTTCTAGCACATTATCTCCAGAAGAGTAATGTTGATTGATGTCATACTTGATGTGTAGGTTCCCCATACTGGGTAGGTGATCCCTATTGCTTTTAGTGAACGTCAAATGTCATTTGAGGTCACCAAAATAAAGGTTATTTGGGTTAAAGGCTTATTAATGTGGTGTTTCAAGACCAGTAACTGCAGTTGATCTCATACTTGTCATGTGAATAATTCATGCTTGTTATAATATAACCATGTGGCAAGGAATCACAAAGCCTTTGGGCTTTCTGGTTAAATTTGTATTTAAAAGATATGCTTTTATGACTTTTTTACCACAGTAAATACTGCAGCGTATGCAGTACATAAGACTGCGATATGCATCATTTGAAACTAGTAGCTAAGATTGCAGTTTTGCTTATGCGCTGTCTTTACACTATTTAGGATGTGATGCATTATATGAAGACTGTGTCTGCCAGTAGGAAACTTGAACCCTCATTTAGCAATCAAATCATGAATCATTGCATGGATTCGTTCTTATCTGTTGATAAACAGTTCCTTGTCTTGAAGTAGTTTGTATCTTAGGTAGCTCAACAATCCTCCTGTCATGGAAGTTACTAGCACCATTGAATGTACTAAAATAAACCAAATGTGGGGTGCCAAGCTTTAGAAATGTATCACCTAATATGAAGGAGAACAAACCCCAAAATATCTTGGAATATTTTTTATGAAATATGAACCAGAAGTATTTGAAAAGGATCTTCACAAAGTGTCATTACAAAATATTGTTTCTTTCCCAAGGGTACTGCCTTTTTGCCTTCAGTTGATTGTTGACAGACTTGAGTAAGTCAAATTATGATGTCACATAAATCCTTGATAGCAGGAATTCAAGGTATTTCTCTGTTTTCCCTCCATAAATACAAACAGTTTCTGCTAAATTACTGAGGTGTGTCATGAAATGATCAAGTCACTTGTACTTTGATCTGAATCTATGCATGACTGCTGAAGTCATTTGACAATAAATTACAACGAAAAACAAAAGATTTTTTGTTACAAGTGGTCAGGGTATGACTTCAAAATCTTGGGATGGCAATATCCTGGTTGATTTTTCATGGACAATGTTTTGAAATAGTAAATGACCTATGTGATGAAATTTGGTGATAGCGCACATGTTAATCTCGTTGGTTCTGGGTTCCTCATAAGAGAACTATTTTATTAAAATCAATGCTTTTATCGTATTCACCCAAACTTCTCCCCCTTTGCAGAGAAGAGACAAGTCCCATAAACGTACTGACGGGAATGGATTACTGGCTGGATAACCTGATGTGTAATGTCCCAGAACTGGTTATGTGCTACCATCTCGAGGGAATCGTACAAAAGTATGAAGTTCTCAAGACAGAAGACATTCCTCATTTAGAAAATGCAAAGTTTTCTACCAAGGTTAGCTGTTTGTTGTACAATAAAGGTTCCATAATACTGTGATTTTCTCTATCAGTGGTTTTGAAAAACGCATTCCCTTTCAGCTATTGAGATCACCAAATCCTTCTATGTATCCCTTTGTAGAACACCACAGTGTCTGTTATGTTTTTCTTTGTTATTTGGTTTCATATCTTTTAAGTTGACCTTTCACTGTTTCAAATGCCCAAAGTTTCAAACAAATTGCTATGCTGGTGTTGGGGTGTGGTGGTAGGACAACGTATCAGCAACAATTTCTTGAAACCAGTTTATCCTGGTTTTACGCGAGAGACTTATCTGAATACATAGTTGAAATTTAACGTTGGTGAACCAACTTTCCCTGAAATAAGTAGTGTGAACATGATGTAGTCTTAAAGTGAAAATCAGTGGCTGATGTACCTAGTGAAGAGGACAAGTTTTTCGTTCAGCTGCATGCTACGAAAAACTTATGTCCACTGGCTTTCGCAGGAAATTCCTTTCAGTTCCGCAAAAATCCTACGCAACTCTTAGTGTCAAAGCTCTATAAAGGCAATTGGCTGAAGCAACCTGGCTTTTGAGACACACTGCTACCATTGCACATAGCTGTGTAGATCAGCTGTGAACAAACATGTAACTGGACACCCTCTTGGTACTCTGTGGTAAAGTTTGTGCAATGACCTGAATGGACCAGTGGCCATCAATATTACGTTCATTAAGTTTTGGGCTCTGTGAAAGGAATGTTTGACCATCGCTGGCAGGCTCTTCACGGCGGCAGCCATGTAGGGTCGGCCACCAAAGAGCCGCTTCATATGATAGGCTATGTCTGATAAGACCTACTGGTATGCACGCAGAAAATGTGAATATTTAATGAGCCATTTTAGATGCTTGTTGCATTTTTTTATGAAAGGTTTGAAATCTTTGGCATATCTCTTATTTTCTACCCCCACATTTATATTTGGTACCATGCTCTGCAATGTCATATGAATTTGTTAAATTTAGAGGGTATTAAATATGTGCATTATTTAGTGAGGTTAAATGCTGAAAATATGAATATGGGAATTTGTAATAGAGAAACCCTTTGAAAGTGTAACATATTTTTTGGTGCTTTCATATTTTGCAGGTAGTGAAAGACATTGCACAGAACATTTTATCATTCTTAAAAAGTAATTGCACAAAAGAAGGTCACACCTACTGGCTTTACAAAGGTGAGCAGTAAAAGTTGTATGAAAAATGTAGTAACAGAGACAAAGGAGCAAAAGCACCCGGCATCTTGTAGTGCTCTGTATTTTATGTGAGAAATTTTGTGTTTTAACTACCCGTAGTTTTGTTTGATTTTTATTGGAATGAGATTGCACCAGCTTAAAGATGAAATTGTCTCTTGTTAGAGAAAGTCAGTGACGACAATGGTGTAAAAACCTCTTTGGTTCAAGCTTGTTTGCTAAATCTTGTAGACAGGTTTTTTCCCTTTCTCAATGTCTCTCTGTTTTTGCTTTTCTCAGTGGTTTCTTCAACTCAAATATATCACAGATGCAACAGTACTTTATCTCTGTTTCTTAATTTACTCTATGTCATCTTTGGTATAATGTTTTCTGTTTTTTTGTCTTTTTTGGGGCTGAATTTTCAAAACTCACAAGATTTGCTCCCACAATTTTTTTCCCTCTCTCCAATGCTGCTTTTAAAAAAACTCGTGCAATGCAGATAGAATTGTGCTTTTTGCAAGTGAAAGGTCAAACATCAAGAAGGTATTTCAGTGAAATTTTGTCATTCTTTTTATTTCTGGGATATCGAAGTTTTAACATGGCATTGCCAAAGGGAACTGTATTAGGTGCGAGATCACAGTCACACGTGTCAATTATGGTTTGCTTGTAACAGAACGTTTCACTCTGAACAATCCCAAAGTATTCTAACAAATCAAAAGTTGTAAAATTTATCCCAGAAGTTGGCTGTGTTATACCTGCCACAATTATTTCTCTAACAGACTTTCAATCATCTATCACTCGCTGAAAGTCACCCAAGAATTAATCGCTAGCAATGGCGATTATGCTTTGGGAGTCCGATTTACCACGCTCAAAACTTTTTTAGCTGTGATATCTAGACTGCAAAAACCGCATCAAGTGTTGTGTTATGAAAGAGACTGAAACTAAAGCAATTTGTGATAAAAAAATATAACAAGTCACAATTTTCTTTTCATGCAGCTGAACAAAATGTAGTAGGTCAATCACAGCAATCGTGAGAAGAGCAACTGGATTTATTGACTTAGAGGCTGTAGAAGGTTGACTGCCAGCCAGGGTCTTAGGTACGACTGGGCTGCTAGAGTGTGGTTTATGAAAACCAAGGTGTGCTCTTCGTAAATAATCCATAAATCTCCGTCATCTCTTTGTGTCAGGTTGAAATAGTCTACAAGACAAGAAAGAAAATCAAGACACATTGTTCTCTGTGTACAATTGAGATGTCCTACCCGTGTGTACTAATTCCGTATGGAATAAATGGAGATAAATTCAGATAATGATGAGCACATCTTTTGTCAGGATTTTTTAGACTTTTACCTTCTTGAGAAAAAAATCAAACTCTGAAGTTTAGCTTAAAGTGTACTTCAGACTAGTTTTGTTCTTTTTCTAGTCTTTGAGTTTTCATCAAGAAGCATGATAAAAGAGTGTAAACAAAAGGGAACGTGCCTTTCAATAATGACAAATTGGAGAAAAATCATATCCTTCCTTTTGTATACGTAACATTGTTTTTGTCTCTTCTAGGTAAGGAGGATGACATTGTTAAACTTTATGACCTCACCAGCCTCTGCGGTGATTATCAGAACTGTCCATGGGACAACCCTTTCATCGTCCCCGTGGCTCTGCTCCTCTACAGAGTCGCCAAGAACATGTCGGCGATGAACCCCACCAAAAAGTGAGTGTTCCATTTGTAACATCCGCCACGATGCTCGATCCACCACCGGTTAGCAGGTGGGCTTCTGTGCGTGTGAGGCCCTGCAGAATGATTAAATATACGAGGGATGCCCCCTGTAAGATGAAGGGACATGGGTGCAAAAAGCTTGTTAATTAACGCGGTATTGATGACTTTCGTTCTCGTAATCTTTCCCTCATAAAGCACGTGCAAACCAATCTGTTTTGTCAAATACAGCTTTTACTTTTCACAAATAAATTGGGAGCAGTTCTTTCATTACCACAGATTGAAGTATTCCATGTTTTGTGACATTTCAGATTCAGGTGAATGTCCCAAAATGTAATAAATATAATTATCAGTATTCAACGGCAAACACGTTGCACGTGTTGCCCTGTCGTCTTTGAATATCTTGTAGTTTTACATTGTTTTCCTTGTTTTAACAGGCAAAATGCAGTCATATCTAAGCTACTGAAGGAATGTGTCAAATTGCTTCAAGAGAGTGGAGATTCACACCCAGAGGTATTTAGATTGTGCTGTCAAAAGTATACGCCAGAACCAAACTTACATTCTCATGCGTTTGAGAGAAACATAGTCTTAGCAAATCCAGAAGTATTTTGATGGTTGTGCGATATCTTTGATCTCATTTCTGCAGGAGAAATAAAGTCTTTAAACCATTTGGGCAAAATCTTTCACTTGTTTCAAATGTACTAATTTGGAGATGTTGCAATTTAATTTGTACGATGTTCTACTAAAAGTGAACTGAGAGTAAGCTGATAGGATTCCTTAGTAGCCCATCTGTGAGCAAGTCTGTTTTTTCTTTTTTTCTGATCTTTAGTGTCTTTTTAAGATTGGTCACTATGTTTCTTGTTCGTAAGAGGGCATTATATCAGTCATGTGGTGAATTTGCATTTTTTGTTTCATTTGTTAGTCTTTTAAATTTTTATGTAGAAACCTGTCACAAAATTAAAAAATAGGACATTATCTGCAAGTGTGCAACAATAACACCACCCATGTTTACAGTTCACTGCCCACTTCAAAACTAAATACATGAATCAAATGCTCCTCTATGTTCATGTACATTTATTCCAAAAATTAATTTTGGTGCAGGGGACTGCCCTTTGTCGCAGCAAAAAGGATTGAACACAATCAGGCAGTTTCCCTAAGGCAAGAGCTAATTTGTACAGCGAAACAGTAGAATCATTCAAAGTAAATTTTCAAAAAACACCCGAGACTTTCCCTTTTCAGACATCGGTTGTACCTAATATCTGTTTACCTGAATTCTGCAGCCAGACATGGATGACCCTTAACCAAACAACATTCCACATTCAAGCTAGGGAGAGGCAGAACACATATACTCATGATTATTATCTGTGAGATATTAACAAAAGAAACATTCAAAGAGTAAAGGTTATTTCTCTCCTCTGAGGCACTTTCTGACAGTATTTGTGATTAGCAAATCATTTGTTACCACAAGTCTGTCAAAGAGATAAGCTTATACCCAATTTGAGGGAAGAAAGTGCAAAAAGTTATGTAAACTGTATATCACAACTGCCAATCCTCCTTTAACTCACATGATTTTCTTCTCCGACAGATCTTGTCCTCAGCGTACTACCTCCTGACGTTGATCCACATCAACGACTCGTATGATCCCCCCGCCAAGATTCCCTCAGGAAAGAAAAAGGCCCTCTCTCCGAAGAACAGCAATTCGCAGGAAAAGGAGGCAGCCATGCCGATGGTCAATTGTCACGAACTGACGTCACCGAATCTTCGCTCTCAGGAATCGTTGAAAACCCGTGTCAGATCGCCGAAAAGAACGGAAAACCCTCTAGGGAAGAATGAGACAGTCCTGGATTTCATTTTCAAGGTAACGATGTCGTATTTGTTCGGTATAGGTACATCAGATAGCGTTTTAGCGTAAGAAAATAACGGAAATATGGTGCAGGGATCATTTTACCACCTCAGGTTCAAAAATGGAGCAATATTTTTTATGTGTTTGTCGTCATAGTGACATGTTCTCTGTTTTCAAGAGAACTGAATCAGTGTCAATTATCAGTTCGTCATGTTGCCGAGATGTGGCCATTTCTTACGTTTTCCAGACTATCCATACATTTGTTATGAGTTAGAATGCTAATGGAACTTTTCAAAATTAACCTCACTTTTGGCTTTAATATACCAATCACCTTCTCATGTCTCTGTTAAGCCCTGGTCACACTAGCGCGATTTAACACATGATTCAATTTTCAACTTAATTTGCACACAACTTGAATTGCCGTTTACATTAATGACCACAAAATATGAACTGCAAAATCGATTCTTCTCTTTCAAGAAATCCAGGATTAAGAGAAATTATGACACTATTTTATTCTGAACAACTTTTATGATCAACTCAATTTGCACTAATTTAGTTGAAAGTTGAATTGTGTTTTGAATCGCGCTAGTGTGACCCGGGCTTAACAGAGGCTTGAGAAGGTGATCTACCCATCAACATTGGAAGGAAGAAAGAAAATCTCTGAGTAATCACCATCAAATCTGACTTGCAACTCAAATTTTGAAGTAAAAATGAAAGATGCTCTGTTCGTAAACAAGCACAAACCTCTAAAACACCCAACTAACTATATCACCATGGATCTTGCCATACCCTTTCTGCATTTTGATGTATTTTTGTATGTGTACATATATATATTGCAACTTTCTGTCTACGGACTAAGAATTTGCAAACTTTGTATTTATTTTTGCACTTGATGAGGAAGAACTGATTCTTCAAAAACGTTTGTGACAATAATGTATGTAAAAAAAATTTGGGTTGATTTGCTCTTTTATTTTGTTGTCATAAATGTACAACTCTTCTTAAACTATAGATCTGAAAAGAATGTGAAGCTTTTTCCTACAATCAATTTCAATTGGCAAGAAAATAAAAGGGACAATTTTCCTGTCTCGATTTGTTTTGTTTATTTCTTTCATTTCTTGGTACTCTAGGGATTAAAATACATTCACGCATCTTCTCCAACTACTACCAAGCTTCCTCTAACATCGCCACGGGAATTTCACCGACAGAAGGTGGGGAGTGTTACGTCCGATGCTGAGCCTCAAGTTAAATTAAATGAAAGAGCTCTTCCATACCTCACGGAGGACAAGCCTTCAAGTGTAGACCGATCAGTTAAGGTTAAAGACACCTCAGAAAGCAAAGTGGGACCAAGACTTGCCCTGGTTCCTTCAGAACTTTTTCAGAGACAGCATAAGAGTCCGTCAAACAGTGCTTCAAGTGATTCTTCATCCGAGATCGAGCTGAAGTCAGATTCATGCAACAGCGAAGACGCTGCTAACTTAGATTCCGCTTTGTTCGCATCAGGTGGTGCATCTGGAGAGATGCTGTCCTTGGTTGAGGTGTCTCCACGCAGTAATCGTTTGAAGGAATCTCATCGTCAAACCAAAGAGAAAGAGAATAGCGAACCCAAGGACTTCCCTGAGGACTCCTGGCAAATGGACGTGCAGGTGTCACTTTTATGTCAGGGAGCAGAAGTTTACATTCAAATGGCAGAGGAAGAGTTTGCCAATCAAAAATATGGGGCAGCACTTCTGTATTGCAGAATTGGATTAGCTTGTGATGGTAGGATGAAATACGTTTTCCATCTTTAGCCGTGAATCAGGTCACTGACTTGAAAGTTACATCTTTCCTTACCCGGCTTAAGAGCTGTCATTAAAATACCAGGAATTTCCAAATAGCAAACAGTTTCGCTGCTCTTTGATAGTCCTTCTCTGAACTCTTCGTTCACAAATTGTCAAATGCAGTCTTAACCATTTATGGTCTTTAGGAATAGAGATTTGGCTCAAACTGTAAGAGGTTTTTCTTGCCCTATGACAAAGTAATGTGAAAATGATGACTTGAGTGTATGTGTATTTGTGTATGTTAATTGTTTGAACATGATTTATCCAGAAGAAAGTAGTGCTAGAATACTCAGACATTACTTGCATGGAGTTACTTTTTCACATTTCTGTGCCACTGAATTGATGATATGGTTATATATGGAATGACCTTAAGGTTTCCTTTGCAACCACAAAGTCATCACTAGAGTCTCTGTGATTGGTTGCACTTCCATGTGTTTTCTGTCTGTTAGTTTTCATTATTTTAATATTTTATTTATTTATTTAGTTTGTTTGTTTTGTATTTTCAGCAATTAAATCTCACTTCCATGTGAAAGATCCCAACCTCAAGGAGCAGCTACCATTAGCGTATAGATTTTGGATGGTCTCTGGGGATGCACTTCTCTTCTTGTCTCACAATGTATCCAGTTTTGATAAGGAGCAAGAGATCTTCCGGAACATCACAGAGAAACATCAATTCATCTTAGCAACGGCTGAGAAACTTTTGGCGAGTCGTTGTGAGTGCTGCATAATTTTGTCTCCCTTCTCAGAAAATTTAAAATAAATTAAATACAGTTTAATGCTGATCTTTGCAAGTTTCAATGTTGAAACCAGGAAGATGAAAGAACAGTCCTTGTAATATAAAACCGCATTTTAGATCCGAGGTGTATTCAAAGAAGATGTTTAGCAAATGATGACCTAAATATGACATTGAAAGTATGCTATGTTTGTATGTACATATGTTAAGAGAAAGTTAAATCAATGCTGGACTGTGCCTTAACTTCGGATAATGCACGTTTAGGGTTAGTGCATGTGATGCTTTAGGGCTCAGCCTGAGTGCATCCAGCAATGAGCATTAACCCTGAAAGTGCATTATTGTACCGTTAATGCACAGGTCCGAAGTTGATTAACCTTGTTCGTACATACAAAATGAGATTTTGATAAAAAAACAAGATGAAAAAGAAAGAAGACTTGGGTTTGTAAATAACCATATTTCTAGTGAAAACGAACTATCAGATAAGGTAAACAAGATTCACATAATGTCAGCAATGTTTGTGCATGATACACAAAGTACTACAGTTGTTTTGTGTAAGATATCAGACGACAAAACACTGTCGATCTACGTTTTTTTATTGTATTCATCCGCCAATAAAACTTGAGGAATCTTCTCAAGTATGTGTGAAGTTTTTATAAAGCACTGTTCAATGAGATAGTAGTGATAACAAAACAGGAGGGTGAAGATAGGAAAGGTAACAGAAAAATTAGTTGAACCAATTAGAAAATAACCAATTAGAAAATAAGTTAGTTTTGGTATTTTTTCTCAAAACTGAAGTATCGAAGTGCAGTCACATCCAAAGAAATGCCACACTCTGTATACAGTCATCACTGCAGAAATGCCTGATTTGTATGCCTTTGAACATGTGTTTAAATAAAATACACATAGAAATTACTTCAGTTACAGTCAAACCAAGATTATCTGTTATGAGAGACAAATCCTAGCCTGAGTTGATTGCTAGCCTGATTTACACCAAGGGGCCAAAGATGCCTGACCTCACCTATGTCATATTGTGCAGCTCCACTAAAATCCATACTTTTGACACAGTCACAATTTACAGAATTCCAAGATACATGACTTTCTCTGGACTCAACTGTAAAATTGTTTCACCCCATATTTATACATTCTTTCCCCATCTCAAACGACTTGTTTTTCGCCCCGTAGCAGCAGTTGCTGGTGGTCCATCGCTCGGCATCTGGCAGATCGAGTTGAGTAAGGAGAAAGCACGTAGCCTCCAGTGCAGCCTTGATTGTTACACCAATGCTTTGAAGTGCGACCAGGGTCAGTCTCCAAGTTTCCTGGTCAATATCGCCAGGAAGATAGGCAACGCCAAGAATGAGCTGGGAGTGCACATCATGAGCAAAGCATCTGATTGCTATAAACAAAGGGAAGGTAAAGTTTTCAAAAATTTTTCCTTTTTTTGTCTTTGAGTTGATGAATAAATTATTTCCTGGAAGGAGAGAAGAACTGGAAGCAAACTGTTAAGAGATGAAACCACAACCAACTTTTCAAAGAAGTTTTTTTAAAAGAGGGAAAAGTAGTTGTGATTCAAGGAGTTGACTTCCTCCAAAGCCATAAACGTTCCTTATTTAAATGTTATTTGTATTGTTAGTCTAGAACTGGCATTGTTTCAAGTTTGAAATGCTGTAAAACAAAAGTTGTTTTTCATCTTTGCTGTGGGCAATTCTTAGAGCACAATTCATTACTTCATTACCTTTTTTAAAATTTGTTAGACATAAAAGCAGTTGTTTGTGCTCAATGAGAGAAGTCTGAAATCTCTCTTATATAAGTTTTCAAAGAAAAACTCATTGTCTACGTTGTGCTACCAAGTAACCATTGCTTGGCAACATTGCTAATGGCGATTGGTTACCTTTAAGAATCTACTATGCCTACATTTGAAAGTTTAACTACATGTGACAGGCTTCCTTTTTAATTCTTATCTGTAATTTTATCTTGTCAATCAGGTGATACAGTAACAAAGGAAGAACTAGATCTTTGGAAACAAAGCCTCTCATGTTTTGAAAAAGGAATCGAAGCCTTTGAGGAAGTCAGGGATGAAGCAAACATCGCCCTCTTATTGTGTAATAGTGGCAGGTTGATGAGACTCTGTGCTCAGAGTCACGCTGATCAGGGCAGTGCTGGAACAGACGGGCAGGTCTCTCAGTCAGAGAGACATTTCTTCCAGAAGGTATTGTAGGACTTCAGTTTAAGCAAACACTACTTATCATTGTATTGTGCAAGCTGAGTTTCAGTTATGTGTTTATTGTTTTATATGCAGAGATGCAAATTTAAGAGAACCAGCTACACTTCTGCCTTAAAAGGGCACCTCAAGTACGATTTTGTGAAATGCAACTAGCAATTTTCAAACCTGTCAAGTTTTCTTCCCAGGCTAATGACAAATGTTTAAACTGAGGGTCTCCATGTATCACATACAAAAGAAGGTTAATGAGTGAGTCATTACCCATGCTGTTTGGATTTTGAAAATTTAGGTCCAGACTTCTTTTTTACATTCAGTCTAATTCACATACACACAGCAGGCAGTACACTCATAACTATAGGATGTGAAACTTGACTACTTATGCCAATTATAACATTGCCATGTGGTTTCTCCCTTCTTAGCATAATAGCAAAAATTTTTAAAAGTATGGTTCAAAGACAGATTGCATGCACAAAGCAACATTTATTCCAGAGCATCCAGTGCCCAAGTTCTCTATTATCTGATGCTGTTAAGTTGGAAATACTTTATTTGATGTTTAAACGAAGGTGGGACATTCTGCACAAGTCTGAAGTATATCCTAGGAATAATGCCCCTAGGATTTTGTGGTATGTGAATGCTGTTTAAAGGTGCAGGTTCTGAAACTGGGAGGTGCATCTGTTTTCTCACTTCTACAGAGAACATATAGCATAATGACATGCCTTTGGTGATCTTCAAGGGTTTCAAAGCACACCGAAGTGGATTTCATTTTCTGGCAGTGAATATGTTAGTGGTTGTGTTGAGTGATGGTTGCTATAACAGTCAAACTTGTGGTCTGATTCAAATAAGCAAAGATGATTTTTGCAATTGAGCCTTTTTCCAAATTTAAGCCCAAATTCTAGTTACACTATTGTGATAAGTTGAAGGCCATATATGGTGATAGTGGAATTAGTGAGAGGATATATTTGTGTGATTCCAGAGAGAAAAGAGAGGTGTGGTGGGGGGAGGTGTGGGAGTTGAGGAGGTAAGAACTCATCAAATTATTTCAAGCATGTTGATATTTTCTCTAAAGATACAACATTTCGGATTGTTAAAACATTGGCTGAAAAAAAAAGAAGAAAAATCACCAAAGAAACTATGATAATAGAGAGTGAAAATTTTTTTTTTGAGAATAGGATGTAAATTGTGACTGTTCTGGCTTGGATGAAAATCAGTTACCTTTTAATAGTTTGCAGTCATTGCTGCATGTGTATATGCATATGTGCCGAGATGATTTAAGCTTGTAAACTCAATACCTCTAAAACAAACCTCTCTGACAGAACCCTTGATTTATGTGTAGGTGCACCACATCATGTACGAGAAACTCGCTATTACATTGCGTGCATACTGGTCAAATTTCATGCCGGGTCAACAGAAAATTTTTAATGATGATAATTATAAGGTATAATACACCCATTGAATACTAGAGAAATGGCAGTTATGTTGAAATTTACGAGGAGGCATGAAGATATCAACCTGGAAAGCAACATCTATGCCACATTTCTTTCAGGAGAGCTTTCACTGATTAGAGTGTTAGTACGTTAGAAGACTAAGCTTTGTCAACTTGACTCTTTCACTATGGCTATTCTCACTGCAGTACCATACATTTACCACTGGACCCAGTTCTGCTACAGTTGAAACCAATAGACAAATAGACCATGATACAGTAACTTTTTAAAGGTCGTGTGACATGAAAATGACACTTTTGAGTATTGTGTGCATTAAGCATTGAAAATTTTGAAAATAGCCACAAATGTCATCCAAATCCATCAAAGATTGGCAAATTTACAGGCAAATTAGTGTCTCACAGCCAGTGTGTCATGAATAAACATTGGCTAAATACTGTATTCAAATTTGTGACGTCAAGAGATGGACTCCCATGATATGTCTTATGTTAATCCTTTGTTTATGTAACCTTTATTTCAAGGAAATTTGAGAATTTTATATGCCCTGAGGGTTTTATTTGGGAAGCATGTATTTTTTCCTTAAAAAATATTGATATCACTTACCAATGTAAAACTCAGTAATTAAGTAATTAAAAGGCAAAATATATATTCTTCACAAAAGAAATACTGACACTGTGCAACACTCCACGTCATCTGTTTTGCATTTTTCTCAGACTTTGAAAAGTCATATCCCAAAAACAGTTAAAGATATAAACAAAATTCTAACGGATTTTCACTCAGGATTTTTCTTTGCAACTTTTGCATGAAGGGTGTTGTTTTCTAGAAGCATGTCACACAACCTTTAAGCTTTTAACAACTCTGAGAAGTGTAGTCAGGCCTTTGATACACTTTTGAAAATGCAGGAATAACAGTGCTGTTTTTAATAAAAATTAGTTTTTAACAAAAATTATTGCTCATATTATCTTTATTGAGACCATAATGCATGTGTTCATTCTGTGCCATGTTTGTGTTTCTTAACTCTTTGGTGATATAGAACAGTGAAAGGTGGTGGGTAATTTTCCCTCCTTTTATTCTCTCTTGCAGGCTTTTAAATACTATGAACAGGCTCTCTCACGTTTGGTTAAGAGGAAGAAAAATCCCCAAATTTGGGACGCAATTTCGTGGGAACTTTGCACTTCTCTGTACAATTTTGGCTGCCTCTTACAAGACTGTCCTCCTACTCTAACAGTCGCACAAGAAGAGGTAAAGTTTCCCTTTAATGAAAGCATCCTTATTTTGGTAGTACAATGTAAGAAACATTTTGAAGACAATAGTCTGCAACTTTTTGTGGAATTTTCGTGAAAATTGTTCTTCCAGTATGCCTAACAATGAAGGCAACAGGTTCTTAAAATAATGCAAAGCACTTCTAGACTTAATTGGATAGGATATATCTTTGAAGAGTGCAGGGAGAAATAGTGCTATATATGCGTAGCTTAATAGCGTACTACATTTTGTAGTCCATGTAACCACATTTGTATTATCACTGCCACATTTTCATATTGAACAATGATTGTCCCTTTGATACATTTTGAAATGGACTGTCATTACTTTGGGGTTCAGTGGATAATCCTGTGGTGCTTGAAGTTTGTAGTTCCTCAATCTTTTTCTTCGTTTCAGGTTGAAAGAGAAATCCAAGAATGTTTCAACAAAGCTCTCCACCTCTGTGATTCAGAGAGCAAGTCTGCAACTTCTCGTCCTCTCTACCAGTATCGTATGGCCAGCATCCATCACCGCCTGGCATCCATGTACCACAGTGTCTACCGAAATCAGGTACTGCAAGTCATCAGTAATCAAACAATGAGTCAATCAGTGTTACCCGTATCAACTGTTTTCCTCGTCCAACCTATAATTTCAAATAATTGGCTGGTAACAGGTTGGAGACAAAGTAAAATCCAAAACCTTATAGATATACTAGGTTCTGTCACAAATTGCTTTTGTAATTTCTCCTAAGGTAGGCCATTTTCTTATTGTTTTGTTTTGAAGATTTATGGTAGGTTTAATTATGGAGCTATTACAGATGGAGAACAAGCAATCTGCAGAATTAAGGAGAGTAGTGCGAGTGGTCATTGCCTCATTTACACCCCTTTCCTCTATTTACTAATCCCTTTACATTTCCTCATGCTTTATTGCCCTTATCTCCTGAGGAATTCCCTTTGAACTGTGATCTTGGTTGCCAATGTTGATGACAGAGCACCGGGTATCATTGCTTGAAATGACTGGAGAAAAGCAAGACTAGCCAATGTACATTCACGAAATGCTCTAAGGGCAGCCTCGCAGTTGTGCAAATGCAGTTCACCACATATTACATATCTCTCAAAAACAAAAACTCCTGTAAAAATGAGAATGTTGGTTAGAAAGTTACATAAAATTTTACAAAACTTATGTTCTGAGAAGTGGAATATTCATGAAATTTTTCATAGTGATTTTTCAGCATTTTTTTGCAAGTTGCCTCAAATTAGGATGGCTGCGAACAGTTAGCGTAATGTCTTCACTAAAGTGGAGAAAAGGTGAAAGCTGCCTACTTGTGCATACTTTTTCAGAATCTATTTTTTAACAGTGCTCATTTATTTGCATTTCCAGTGTCATACATAATGGAAGCCACACGTCCTTCTCTGCCGATCATTGATCATCGCAGGGCCGCGGATTACTCACACTTGAGTGCACACAATCCGGAAAGCCCAGAAAGGTTACATTGCTGACCGACTAGCACTGATGACACGTTGTCATTGTTTGCAAACAACACATAATGCAAAACAATGCAAAACAAACTTATGGCTCATTAGGAAGAGAATGTCGGCAACCATGATGTTACAAAGGGATTTCGCTCTGCATGTGCTCCATCTGTAATAGCTCCATGGTTTAATATACCCACCAACCAAAGAGAAAGTTTATAGCACACTCTGTTTTTGGTTCCTTGCATCTTCTAAGGAATCTATGCAGTCAGGGTGGAGTGCGTGTATGGGTGTGTGCACATGTGTGTGTGTCTGTGACACTTGGTTAGGTATGCTCTAACTCAATAGGGGAAAATTGGATGAAAGTCAAACTTGGTGTTTGTGTTTGCCGTATTGAGAATGTATGCCCTATTGATTTCGGTGGTAGTCAAAGGTCGTCTGGGGGCAAAACTCTCTATTTCTCTGACCTGTGCTTTGGTACACTCTAACTCAACAGGGAGAAGTCGGATAAAACTTGGTATGTAAGTCTGAAATATTGAGAATGTTTGTGCCCTATTACTTTTGGTTATCTGGGAGACCTGGGAAAAAACTCTGAAAACCTTTTTAACAGGATATCTGAACTTGTAAAGGTTGGACAAAGGTTATATTTGTTCTATGGGTGCATTGTTGTAGTGGTGCCCTTAGGGTCTTAAAGATTTTGAGGTACAAGGTCCAAATAGACCATACGGTCCATTTTGTGAAATCATGCTAAAAGAGTCTTCTGTGACAGATTGTGTGGTATTAAGTTGAAATGGTGTCACATTACTACTATGGTAGTGGTTCCTTCAGGTTGTTCAGGATTGTTGGTCCCATATGGGCCATTTCATGAAATCATGCAAAAAGTTTCAAAAATGGAGTCATACCATGGTGCACATTAAGCCAACCTGGTGATATTTGATGGGACTTTAATCAATGTATTTTATAGGGTCTGTTTGCTTGTTGGTCAGCAGGTGCATATCGGCTTTGTATAAGATTATGTTAGTGGAAGTATTGGAGGTTAGGCCTACAGTTGCTCTAATTCAAATAACAAAAATACAACAAAATTTGTCTTCTGTGATTACTGAATTGTGAATTGCATGGACAATTTCCTTCAACTCAATGTTCTTAAGAAATAGTTCATAATTGTCAAAATTTTATTATGTGGTTTGTTTTTTTCTTTTCAGTCAGTGTCCCCAAAGCAAAGGAGGATATATCCATTAATTGAGATACATTACAATAAAGCTTTCAAGTACTTTATGGAACAGGAAAGACACTTGGAAGTACTCAGAATTCAACTGGAGAGAATAGCAGTCCTTGAATTCCAACTAGCCGGTAATTACTGCACTGCTTCAAATTTACTTCATCACAATAACAAAAAAAAAAAAAAAAATAGAAAGGGTGTTGGAAAGAGAAAAGGGAAGGAGGAGATCGAAGGTAAAAGAGGTTAATGGGAAATGAGGGAGCAGATATATGGGAAGAGAAAGAAGGAAAAGTCATCAAGGAATGAGATGAAGCAGTAGAGGAGAGACTGTGGGAGGTAGTTAAGAGACTAAAGATGAAGGAAGTGGAGAGTAAAGAGATGGGGAAGAAGATTGGAGGTATGGAAAAAAAGGCATGAGGGGTAGGAGATGAAGGTTTGGAGACTGTAGCAGAAGTAGAGGTAGACGTATTATGGACAGTGAAATACTATTGTGGGTAATGTTATGATGAAAAGGTTTTAAACTTGCTATGTAATTCCATAAGTTAGAGTGACATACCATCATTGTTTGCTGCATCCAAACTTAAACTGGAAAGTTTCGAGGTAAAACCTCCTTTTTGGTGCAAAATATGAGGACAAGGGTTTACTCTATCTTCTTCTGAGTACATAAATTCATTTGACATACATTTAATTACACTTGACAATAAATTGGAACATGAACTATGGTCATTCTGTAAGGACTGCCTTTAACTTGACCTCCTGCAAATATCACAAAGTATTTGTTACACTATCGGCTCTTCAAACAAGTGGAATTTCAAAATGTCAAGGGTTCAATAATTGTTGCCTGTTCACAAACTCTTCTGATTCCTTCCTCTTACAGAGCAGACAGGCCAGTCTTCCAGAGGGAAGTCTTTCAGTTCCATATTAGACCATTTTGTAGCCACAAAGAAATCCCTTGAAGCTATCCACGACCGCTGCTCTCCTGGGGAATCTGCAGTTGCCATGAAATGTACTTCGCATCTCAAGCAACCTCCGGAACCAGGAGGACAACTACACAATAAATTTGATTCAGATGAGCAGAAGGAGCTGGCTAAACTCGTACCTCTCATGGAGTCACGCATCCAGTTCAACTTGCTCGCCGTAATGAAACACATCGGTCACAGGAAAGGGTGAGATCGCAGAATAATATTGCTTTTCATATGCATGTGAAAAGATTATAATAAATTAATGAAGTTTACTACTCAAGAAAGCACAGTAATTAAATTTGATGTTCAGTTATTTATTCATACCTCTGTCAGCACGTGTGTTAATTCAGTCCCTAAATTACATTCCTGATTATGAAACTGACTCACGGTGTACATAGATAGGTGGACATGTATCTTTTTTGCCTCATATTTTACAAATTCAAAGTTGAGTTAAGTGTTTCATTTTTGATTCCTTGCCGTAGTCAGGGGAGTCTATGCAGTCCTGATGTCGTGCGTGCGTGTGTATGTGTGTGTGTGTGTATGTGTGTGTGTGTATGTGTGTGTGACGGCTGCTCGTAAACACTCTATCTCAAGAAGGGTAACTCTGAGTAATTTCATTTTTGGCATGTAGGTTGCCCATATTGAGTAGATGATCCCTATTGTTTTTGGTGTCCAAATCTTGTATATTAATGAGGTTATGGGGTAAAACATAAAAAGTGTTAAAACTGCCATAGTTCCTTATCTGTGGGTCAGATTTGTTTTAAACTTGATAACGTTGTCTGTTATTGACAGGTTCACAACCCTGTGAAATTTAATGCTTATCAATAGAGAGGAAGGGATAATTTTTCACTATAAAACAATAATAATAGCCTAAACACCATTATTGTGGTTATTATAAACTACGGTACAAATGCATATGGGGCTACATTGTGCAAAATTACTATTGGTTCTGTCGCACACAGTTAACTCAATGGGATTGCTCCAGATTTAAGGCTACAGTACTGCATTTGTAACTTAGTGAGTAACTTCTAGTGTGAGGGGCCTCTGATAAGTTGTCCAGAGAGATAGTCTTGGTATGGGGATCAGATAGACAAGGTGGCATTAATTCATGCATTGGAATGTTAATGGGTTTATAAAAAAAATGAGGAAAATAAAAAAAAACATCTGTTCTGTCATTTATTTGGATAATATCAATATCCAGAGGAACAGCTGGAAGCAGAACAAGGTTTCTTAACAATCAAATTGGAGTGCTTTCAATCATATTTCACAATGTCGGAAAGGATGGAGGAAGCAAAAATATTGAGGAGGAATCATAACTTAAGGTCAACTTACCAGGACTTTGAGTGTGTGAAGGGCCACTTGTAACAAGGAAGAAATCGATAAAGGAAAATTTGCAAAAGGCAGAGCGCCAATTTGAGGCAATGGAAGAGGTTCATGCTGATCTGGCTGGGTTGTTGTCTGATGAAGCATTTGAGCAAGCAGAAAGCTGGATGTTGGAATGCCAAAAGCATTACACTGAGGAGAGGGAGGAAGCATTGAAAAAGTTAAAAGGAGGAAATTGAGTTTCAAATTAGCGTTGGAATTACCTCAGGCAGAAATTCCACCATACGATGGAGACCCAAGAACATTCTGGTCGTTTATGAAGAATTTTGAGGTAAATATGGCAGACAAGCTGAGTTCAGATGAGGTAAGGTTGAGTTATTTGATTCAACTAACAACAGGCAAGACTAGAAGCAGCATTGATTACTGTGTGTTTCTTGGAGCTCAGAGATAATGTTGACTGATGTCATACTCATACTGTACTTGATGTGTGGGTTGTATGGCCTGGGTAGGTGATCCCTATTGCTTTTGGTGGACGTCAAATGTCGCGGCAATTTTAGGTCACCAAAATAAAGGTCATTTTGGGTTAAAGGCTTGTGGTGTATCAAGAAAAATAACTGCAACTGCAGTTAATCTTATACTTGTCATGTGAATAATTCATGTTTGTTGTAATATAACCATGTAGTAAGGAATCACAAAGCCTTTTGGCTTTCTGGTTATGTTTTTTTCTCCTTGGTTCGTATTTCATGAATACACAAACTGTGAGACGTTTTACGTTCTTGTCCATATTTCAGGAACACAGAGAGGTTGGAGCCTTTCAAGAAGGTATACCGTAGCTTCCTGGCCAGAACTCACTCCAAAGAGGAAGCAAGCAGGACCAAACAAGAGCGAATTGACGCTATTTTAGAAGTAATAAACAGTATAGAAACCATCATCAGAAACAACCCAGTGACGTAACAGTGTTCTACCATGGTCTGCGCTTGTTTTTAATTACCACTTTTTCACTGATAGACACTCAGGGCCCAGGGCTTAAATTTTTAAGAGGGAAGTGTTATTAGAGTCAAATTTTGTTGTGTCAGTTCTAGATTTCCGTGTTTAAGGCCATTCGAAAAGGCTATCAATCTCGGCGAGTGTTCATCCCTCTGCATCATAACTACCACTCCTGACTCACCAATGAAGCAGCACATTTGGGGCATGAAACGGAGTGATTGGCATCAACAGAAATTTTGCTGAGACATTCTACTGTGACAGGAAATTGGGCTTGATGAGATTTGTGGCAGTGAGGTAGGACTGTTTCCTCTTTATTTTACTCTCTTTCTCATGAATTCACATTTTCATTACATGCAATGTGACAAAATAATCAAGAGACGCTTTTATTAGAGGGGGGGGGGGGTTGTTTACAAGAGTAAATTTGGATAAGTGCTGTTTTTCTTGTGCAATACTGATTTGGCGATCACTGTACAGTTAAAGTAAAGTACCAAAGAATAACGGAAACCATTTTTTTCTCGTTTGATTCTTATTGTCTGCCTGCGTTTGACTCGTATCCGTAATGGTTCCCTCTTACTTATGTCATTCATACATATCAAAATTTTACAGTACTGGAAATTGGATGGACCACTTTTCACACTGCTCCTCAGACACATTCTGAACATTCTGGAAAATTATTTTGTCAATCTAATGCCGTATCTTGTGCCAGCTTTGATCTGGTTGTTATAGTCAGAATTACAATGATCTCTTGTTTTTTTTTTCGTAGGTAATGCTCCATTGGCACCCTATCATGATATCATTCATTATAGTGAGTCTCAGGGACTTGTATTCCTAACCCTTCCCTCATTTCTGTATGATACACATGTCACGAGAATAGGATGTGAAACCTTGCAAAACAAAATGTGAGGAATATGGTTGCCATTGGCAACATTGTGCTGTAGATCCAGTGCGCTGATTAACAATTATATGATAACAATATCAGTCCAACGTGGCAGATAGATCTATATGCACATGCAATAATGAAAAAGTTAATGCTGGACTGTACATTAAGTGAGGGATAATGCATGATCGGGGTTAATGATTGCTTTTGTTTTTCATTAAAATTGACCACATTGCAACTTCAAATACCAGCTTGAGTGAAATGGAAATCATTTTAAAGGGAGACTTGCCATTCATCAGTGGCAGATAGTTGTTCACCCCTTCCCCCCCTCCCCCCGGATCCTTTAAAAACTTCAGTTTCGATTTGCAGATAATTATTACATTCAAGGGACCAGCTGTAATACAATTGCTTATCAAGGCTGTATCTTTGTATTATTATTACATTACATTTTATACAGCACCTTTAAGTAAAATGTTCTTTGAATATACTTTACAGAAAACAATGAAACATGAAATAACTTAACAAATTAAGAGACAAGAGAGACAAAAACATGGAGAAAAGTCCCCAATATGAGCATGCTCGGTTCCGTGATTTACGTTGTCAGTTTGCCACGGAAATAGAATGACTTCAGACTGTTCAATGTCATGCTTTGTCAAATGAGTCGTCATGTGTTGTGTTAAGTGCCGTGAGCCAAAGAGGGATGGAGAGAGACGGCAGCATACTATGTTGATACAGCAGCTCTGACTTTGCAGCTTTTACTGCTTTTGGCCTTAAGTTACCATGGTTACACTCTGAATGGCTTCCCTTAGTGAGTTGATCATTCAAAATGTTTTAGTACCCAGTCCATATTCTCTGTACTCTGCGTTTCATGCCCTGTTTCGTAGCACTTGTCAGTACCAGCAGGTGAATAACATGTTTGTTTCTGTCAGATATACTTCGTAGGAAGTGTCTGCATTAAGTACCTTGAAGTATGGTATGGGAGTATGATACAGAGAGCTAGGGTTGGTAGGATAGGAAATTGTTCCAACTGGCTTGCTCACGAGTGACCATTTCACAACACTCACTGACTGTGAACATACCTCAAGCTATAAACTAGCAATGACACAATGCTCTGATTCCCACAGTGTTGCATACAAAACTTGCTTACAAATGGAGTTAGTAGGAGAGTGTGGAGGTGCAAGGCAGTGTGTGAAAAGCCCAAGACAAGTTTGATGCACATCTCAGGTCTTTAGTCATTTTGCATCAGTCAGGATAACTTTTTGAGATTAAAACAGCAGCATGCAAAAGGTGAAACTAATGCCACAAAATTTATAAGGAGTAATCAATACATGAAAAAATTTTTTCGAAATTCCTCATTTCAATGAAGCAAAGTTTGCTGTGACTTTAGAAGTCATGCAGAATAAGGGTTTTGCTTGATTATAGGGAAAGTCCAGTGGAAGGCAACTTCCCTTGTGTTGTTTAGAATCTGTAACAATAATGTGATCCTCATCAGTATTTATAAAAATTACAAACTGAATATTTCAAGAACTGTAAGTAAAACTCCCTAGAAGCAAGCCTGTCTTGTCAGGGATACCAATTTCTTTCAGAAGTAAGTGCTTGGAGTTTGAACTTAGTTTGAAATGCATTTCCATCCACTTTACAGTCTGCTGTAGAATGAAGCACCGTGGGCATACTTGGCACTGCTAAGCACAAGATGAGATGTGAAAATTGACTGAAGGGGACTCTGTGTCTACAGTAGTGCTTCTGGAATTTAAGCTGATGACCTCTTGTTTTACTTACATCCCATAATTTAATAAAAGTAGCCTGATCAACATTTTCCAGACCCTTAATGATTTTAAAAACTTCAATCAAGTCGGCTCTTAGTCTACGCATTTCAAGAGAAATCAAACCAGTTCTTTCAAGCCTTTCCTCATAACTGAGAGTAGACAAATCTGGAATCAATTTTGTAGCACGACATTGTACCTTTTCAATGTTATCAATATCTTTCTGTGGACAAGGGCGCCATGCCTGACAACAGTATTCCAGATGTTGTCTGACAGATATTGATGTAAAACTTGTTCAAAGTATGCACTCAAAGCAAGTTCCTATTACTGTACTCACTTTTGATGTAAACAAAATTTGCTGATAGGTTACAATCATAACGTAACTGAAGTTAAATATTCTTTCAGGAAATAATTAACTGATGTGTAGAGTTGAAACAGAACCAAAGAGCCATAACAACAATCTGTTGGTGATGGGATGGATCAATTTTCTTGCACTGAACATAATAACTTCAAACTTTCTAGATGCTGAAAATGCATACATCCCCATGAATCTAATAATGTTTTTTGAGCAAGTTTCACAGCTTTTTCATTACTTAATGCTGATAATGAGCACTGTTTTCAAAGTGCAAACTTCAGACAGCATCTCGGCCAGTCTGCCTTTTCCCTCAACTGGTTGACAGGACACAAGAGATGTAGGATTTGTTGGAGATCAAACACTGAAATCAGATTATGGAGTATGGTTCAGCATCCATGCCTTTCCTCCTGAAAACGTCGATGTAGAATGTCCCGGAATTCCAAATGAGAAGACAGAGCACTAGAAGGAGCACGGCGGCGTTTGCATAGAAGTAGTTGTACCAGAGAAAGTTGAGGAGGAAGCTTACAGCTCCTAGCAAGAGAATCATCAGGACATATGCGAAAGGGCGCCACCTGGTCAATAAAGTAAAAAATAGTTTCTATTAGCAGGAATCCAATATATTTATTATCTCTAGTGTGGTAAAATGATATTATGGCGCAAGCTTTTGGTACTGTAGTCTCAGTCAATTTCGGTGGGTCCTCTAAAAAGAAAAACTGTCTATCATACTTTCATTAAGTTACTTAAGTTTACTCTTCCTGCTATGCAAGGAAATACTTAACTTTTCAAGGTTACATAAAACATTTTAATTTCAAAAGAAAACAAAAGCAGGTAATGCAAGTTGTACAAGAAGAAATACAAAGTATTGCACGATTGATTGTCTCAAATTAAATGACTATCTTTCAAAATTTTATGTCTAGGCAATAAAACATGCTATGAAGATGGAAGTCGTGTACAGTGAACAGGTACTGTTTTAACTGTCCCATACTTTCACCGCATTCAAAATGGGAATCAAATTTTTGAAGAGATCAGTATCCCCAACTTTTGCCAACCACTGATAACAGTCACCCCGCCTCCCGCCTAACCCTGATCATCAAGGTGTACAATTTTGTTGAATCTCTAATGCCAGTCGACGTAAAAACAAGGTAACACACTGGCACGCACTGCAGTTCAATGACTGTCCATAATGTTCAAGGTATATTGGTCTCAAAGCAGTGTCACATTTTATAAAAAAAAAAAAACAACAACAATAACAATAACAGTGTAAATTAGACAATTAGGAATTACACCAAAATGTAAATTTTGGTATTAAGTTGCAAAATTTGAAGCACAAATTGAAAGAATTAAAAGAAACTAGTAAGTCTGCACGTACTGTCGGCATGCCAGACATGCCAAGATGACCATTCATCCAGACTTCCAAAACTGTCAGCGTAAACATCAAAGAAAGGAATGTACCATCACGTGTCAATTGAATTTAGTCGAATGTCGACGTTTAGCAATGAGGTGTAAAAAAAAAAGACCGCTATTGCGTGAAATGCAAACATTGCCCTAAAAGTGGCTCACGGACAATACCTAAGTTCTTCCTGTTGACAAACCAATGATCTGACACACTGCATATTTTTTTTTTCTTTTTTTTTTTCTCAACATTTATTTCAACCTTATATACCATAAGTAACAAGTCATACAATTTGATATTGGAACAAAAAGAACAAGTTTTAAGAATGGAAATAAAAACAGGCAATAAACAATATCAACATGATGATAAACAAAAGTTAATAATCATGGTTGGGGGGAAGCACAAGAAAGCTACCAAAAGCTTGTGGTAGTGATTCCCCTGGAACGAAACACATAGAAACATGTATATCACTAAACAATAATAGAAAAGAAACATGACCATCCGAAGAATGGAGGAACTTAAATTACCAAGATGAACAGAGATGTGAAACGATAGGGACATAGCAAAGCAAAACAAAAAACTAATTGTAACCAGCTAAAGGTAGTTTTAGCTATCAAAAGCGACAGATCCTCTCATGGATCAAGCACCTCAGAATTTGTTAAATCACTTCAACATTTTGGTCTGTCGTATTGCTCACCGAAAATTGATGGAGTTGTTAACACCAGTTTACTTTTACACACAAGCAATGTGCATTATGTGCATATACATTGAACTACAGGGTGTGTGCAGTGCAACACTATGCTCAGGACTCACGAATGTGATTCGTAAGACAAACCGTTGTGTTTAACCAATAAAGAAGAAGCCTTTGTAGTTTAACTTGTACATTTACTAAAAGGTCACCTCCCTTGGGCTAAGGCATTAAATACAAAGACACTCAAGCATGGAGCAGGCAATATTTTGACATAAGTAATCTCAGAAAATTGTTTAAAAAAAAAATGACAAGCTGAATTGATGATCAGTACAGCAGGGTACTCAAATGATAATATCAAACTCACTTTCTATCAAACTTCTTGAACAATTTCGGCCAGAGCCCACTTTGTGCTTCAGTCAAATAGGAGTAGGAACTCAGATATTCTTCACTGGGTCTAAAGGTAACAAAAATATAGAGCTTCAGTTGACTTTATTGAAGTATATCTGATGAGACTGATGCCCTCTGTTCGCTTTGCGTATTCAAAGGAAGAGCATCATCAATTATAATTTACCTTATGATAATTACTATATTTATTACAATAATTATATTGGCACTCAATTCCCCCCCCCCCTCCCCTTGAAATTCAAGCCCTGGTGTCATCACATTGAAAAGCACTTTATTACTGACTAGGTACAGTACAGCAGTGGGTCAGGGGACATGTTAAAACACATATTACACAATGATTCTCTTCACAACAAATTTTGCCACTAACACTTACCTCACTACACACATCAGAATGCAGTAAAAGACCTGTAAGGTAGAACAAATGAAAAGAATGATATATATTTATACAGTAAAAGCCTGTTTATCTGAACACATCATGACCAAATCTAAACTATCTGCACTAAATGTATACTTCATCAAATTGGCAAAGCTATTACCATGAATCTCTCTTGATCATCATCGACCACAAAAACAGCCCTGTGTGCTACTCTGATGACTCGATAAGGACTCTCGTATACCCCCCCCCCTTCCCCTTTCACAGGCCCGGTTAGCATTCACATCTCTCTCATGCGATTCCTCAGAATACCCTGCATCCCTGCACATGGGATGCGACACTGTTGCATTTACTGTCTTTTCCATTTTCAAGGATTAGGAAATAGTACATTTATTAGGCAGTTATGATGCCCAAAACTGGTAGAGCACCCCACTCAATTGAAAAAAAAAAACATCCAAACATCCAACCAGTTGCAATTTTAGACCTTCAAATGTATATATACAGTTCGCCAACATTAATTAGTATGTCTCTACTTTTCTGAAAAAAAAAATACACCTTTTTAAAATCAAAATACAGAATTGATTGTACAAGTTGCTTGGCACTCAGTGTTTCAGCAAAACTTTTTTGAGGGGTACTTACAATATGAATCACAAGGACACCCATTGGCAAAACCAACATCCAGATTGCTTGTTCTGAAAAACTTCTCCCCTGATTGGTAACGAATGAAGAAACCCAATACCTCATATGATCTGGATACCACCTGATTCCAAAGGTCACCACAGGAGGCATTAGATGTATAAAACAAGACGTCATTCGATCAAGACTGTGAAAGACTAGTGAATTCCGGTACATGATTGCAGCTATGAGGACCGGTCCATGGGCCATTGAGTACACGACGTAGAAAAATTCGGGGATGCTTGGTCCCGCCCTGTGGGGAGAAATGACGTCCACCAGTTAAAACATGAAATGCTTAAGAAATAAACAAAAATCCACCTACACTCCTGTGGTGTGAAAAATAATTCACCAGGATGTAAGAATGCATAGTGGTTTTCATGATGTAGCCCAGCTGCATGCTCACAGTAATTAGGAGAAATTAAAAAGGTGTGTCAATTAGATCTGCCAAAGCTTCCCATTTTAAATGGCCTGAGTCACCAAGTATGATACAGGAATTTGCAATCGATATTGTAAGTGCCACTACACCTACATAGAGCAAAGATGACATCAGGACTTAGCTCCCTTCATGTGATCACATGATTACACTGTTGTCCCATTTGGGCCCATGTTGTACCATGAACTTTGACCTCGACCACAACAATAGTCTTCTTGTACTCAAAAGGGTACACATACCAAATATGAGATCTACTGAACTCTCTTCTAAACAGGTTATGTTTACAACATTTACAACATTCTCAATATTTGACCCCTGTTTACCCGAATGACCTTTGACCTCAACCAAGAAACAAAAGGGTGCTTATACAGGGTAATGTTCACCTAACTGTCAATTGAGAAATCTGTTCAAACTTCCCTTCACAAAATATCATGTTTACATGGTTTTGACTATTTGACCCCTAGCTGTTGACCCCAACTGACCGTTGACCTGCACCAAAAACAATAGCCTCTCCCCTTTTACGATGATTTACCTACATGCTAAGTATGAAAAGTGTACATCAATCGCAACTTGCAATATTTTGTGCACACGGTATTTAGTATTTGACCTCTGGTGACCCCAGGCCTAAAGGTGACCCTTGACACCCACCATAAACAATAAAGTTCTTTCTCTCATAAAAATGCATCTACATACCACATATGAAATTTATCAAAGCTTTCTACCTTGATACATCCTGGTAATAGTGTTTTGGGAATTTGATCTCTGGTGACCCTAGATGACCTTAACCACCAAACAAGCAAGAGGGTCTTTTGTTTCATCATAATGCATCTACACACTAAGTATGAAATTTACAGATCTTCCAACCTTGAGATATTGTGTTAAGTTTAATATTAAAGTTTTTAGAGTTTGACCCTTGGTGATCTCAGATGACCTTTGACCCAACCAAAAACAATATGGTTCTTCCTCTTATCATAATGCATCCACATACATAGTTTGGAATTTACCAGCTTCCTACCTTGAGATATTGCATTACCAAGGTTTTTGGAGTATGACTCCTGGTGACCACAAATGACCTTTGACTCCACCAAAAATGATAGGGTTCTTCTACATATATCAGACCTGCCAATCTGTTTCACCAAAAAATGGGGGGATTTAAATTTTTCAGAGTCAAAAAATCGGGAGATTAGTAAAAAAGGAGGGTGATTGGTAATTTTTGACAGACCTTTTGATGAGAAGCTAATTTAACAGTCATTGACTCTCACTATTTTGAAAGACAACTATAAATGCAATCAACTTAAAATTGCATAAAATGCAGGGTGTAGAAAGATGAAAGTATGAATAGAAAGAGAATATAACAAATAATCACTTACCATATATATACGTAGCAGACAAGATTTGTAAAATAGCAAAAGTCAAGGAGAAACAACTGCCACTTTACTTTAAAATAGAACCACAGTCTTAAAGTCATTAGGATTGGCAAGAAGACACCATAGATGTATAACAGTAGCCACTGGCAGAACACTGTGGCACCTGAAATGACCATGGTAAGGTGCACCCAGAGGAAGAAAGTAATCTTTTCACTAGCAAACTCCATCATAATCTGTGAAAAGAGCAGAATGTAGGATATAAGTTAATTAGGCCAACTGACTATAGCGGTGTATCTCGAAATTTTCACACACTCATCTCTTTTAACACACCACAATCAAATTTACTGTAATATACATGCAGTGAATATCGTGGCAGAACTTGTGGTTGCACTACAAGTCAAGTCAAGATCTGTAAGAAGGCTACTGAGCATGAGTTATTTGAAGTCAAATTCTAGCTAGGACTATATGGATGAAACGGTATTGGTCAACTCATCACCCCACTACACATTTTTGGGTAGAGGTAAGGAAATTCTCAATTGGGGCTGTTCCCTGATGGACAGCAATTTGAAAGATGCAAGAGTAGCTATAGTAGCCTAAACAACATACATGTATGTGGAGTACAGGTTGTGGGAGGGACTAGAAGTAGCCTAATTAAGTGGGTGGGAGAACTGAAACTGTCTGAGGGGTGAGTCACTGTCTTTAAATACTAAGTCTAGCCTAGGTCACATGATAATATGTGTATACACAAACAAGGACCAAATTTACAGAATGGAGTAGGCCTAGGTAAAGTTAAAGTGAGATTGAGAGCAAAGCGGCAATTAAAGGCAAGGAGTAACTAAAGAATCATGGTAAGACCAGTCGACGGTTGTATCTTCGCATCCGGACGCTATGAAAGATGAGCATGTGCATGGCTCCCTGAAATGAGCAATTACTGAGATTCAACATGAAAAAAAAAATAACCACAGTTATTGTTAGGCGTAACTGTTACTGTTATTTTTAGGCGTAACGTTATTTTTAGGCGTAACTTAGGCTTATTATTAGGCGGCAAAGAAAAAATAAAATAGTAAGTTAAGTTACAGGAAACTGGCTCGATAGGAACATGCAAAATAATTCTCTTTGAAAAGTTAAAATTTATACTTTAAAAGTTAATCAAAATTTTGAGGTTCCGGCAAAGTCAAACTTTTGAGGTTAAAAGTCAAAATTTTGAGATTGAAAGTCAAAATGTATTTAAAAGTCAAAATTTTGTCTTAAACTGTGAAAAAAACAGTACCAATTTTTACTTTAAAAGTCCAAAATTTTGAGATTAAAAGTCAAAATTTTGACGTTTCAGGGAGCACTTTTTTTTTGCATATATCTATCGTGCCACCGTATATGAAACCTAGCTGAAATTAAGACAGATTTTTTTCTCGGAGTGAGGAATAACCTACTTACAAAAGCAATAGCTATAAATTCCTTGTATACGTTCAAGTGCATTTATTTCTTGCTGGAAATTCGTTGTAATTGCTAAGCTGCCTATCCGTTGTTCTAACTTTTAACCAACACGGCGGGCCAGCTGCATCTCCAATTCAAGCGTTGTTCTTCGCTCCAGGTACCTCACACTAACTGTGATATGATACAGTTTGTTTACGGAGCTTAGGCAACTTTCTCCTGTGAAAGCATCGTGAAGCGCGCTGATATACTACGGAAGCTGGTAAGATTTTAAGCAAGTTAAGCAACACGATTGCAGATCCAATAGTGCCCATCCTATTCCTACCAAGGAGTTGTTACAAGATAACAACTGCTTGATTGGACCAATAGGAAAAGCATAAGGATTCTGTAATGATGCATGGTTGAAACTAATCCTTCTTATTTTCTTCTTCTACAACATATCAAAAAGCTTAATTTTTACAATGATATCGTTGACGTTGAAATCCCAGTGCGGAATGTGCAGAATTTTTTTCCTGATGAAACAAATTTTAATACCTGTAAACGGTTATTACTTCAGATGAATTAAAGAAATCGTTGCGACTCGGAACCTACCCTTGGAGTCTCCATCAATAGCCATTACTTTGTTGGGTTTCGACTTTTTCTTTAGAAAATCGTGACGTAACAAAGAAGATCTTAAGTTCCTTCTCGGCCACCTTAATTACTATTTGTTGTTGTCAAAGCAATCTTGCGCAATAATGTTCCCGTTTACTTGTAACTTGTGCTCATGTTGAGCACATGCAGCGATTCACTGCTGTAAGTTAGGAAAGCTACAAGTTTCCGTCGTCACATGATGGACCGATTCTCAGGTCATAGAAATGGCACGGTTGTGATGCCTTGGTTAATTACCTGTAGAAGAATTGAACTTTCAGGCAAGTACATGGAAGCCCAGTCGGACTGTGGACATGTACGCTGCACCCCTTAATTGCAGATCCGCTGATCAGGAACACCTGCGGCTTAGGCTACGAGATATGTACATCTAAAGTGAGATTGATAAATGATAGTAACGCAAGTAGGCCTCGCCTAGATGGTATAGCGGCACATACGTACGTACAGCCACGTATGGCGGGGGTATCACGAGTCTATCATCTTGCCTAACAAACATTTTAATCCTAAAACTATGAAAACATTATAATATATGTAACTTGGCGGAAATATAAACCTGCCCTTTTCATTCCAATACGTTTTGGTTGTGTTAAAAATGAGTAATTACTTGGACATAGGTTTTGAATTTAATGTGGCCGTACATTATCATATTACAAGGCCTAGCGTTATCATGAGTCGATCACGTCAGAATAAGGTCTGCCAAAATACTGTTTATTGTCAAATAAATACATTGTCCAAAAAACGATAAAAGTATTGTCTCTCCTATCCAAATTTTGAATGTGTTACCGAAATCATTCTGATCAATATTTTGGTACGATTTGAAATATGATAATCAGCAATATCGCTGAAACTTAAAAATTTGACTATGAGTTAAAGGTTTCCATCGAAATGAAAAATAACACAGCAAATACTTGTTTTTGATGATTGAAGTAAATGTGATGCAGGTGGTGCTTACTTTGGAATTTCTTTGTGTCCACACGGCTTCAGTGGGGTATAGATGCATTGATCAACTTTTGGTACACCTAGTATATATAGCTTGGATGACGCACCACCACAGTGGAAGAACACTCTCACATGACAAGTATTGGTTACATTTAAATTAACCTACAAACTCCATTAAAACGGAAGAGGAAGTCATGCTAGGCCCAATATACTCAGCCAGCAACGATTCTGACGGTAAAGACTCTTCAAGTGAACAGATTAAGGAAAACCATGATCGAGCTAATACTGCATGTCGTTGGTCGTGCGATATCAGTGATACAGTACGTACAACTACCAGGCAACTTGTGCATTAGTTGACTGTCAGTACCACTGAGTTGAAGCTAGCATGAACAGAGTGCTGCTGAGCAGTTGGAAATAACTTGAAGCAATCAATCAAATCCCCTATTTTCCCTGAGTGAAAGTCAGTGAAATTTCAAAAGCCACTCAGTGTTACACACTATGATAAATTTTAAAGGGTCTTGTATGCAGGCTAAGATGGCAATTAGCACTTCATAAAACCACAGAAATGTCTGCGTCACTGTCCACCTTCATAGTGAATGTGCACTGTACGTGTGTGCACAAGAACGTATATTGCAACTATTAGTAAGCACCAATGCAGGTGAAAATGATGATAAACAACTCACAATGGGCTGAGTAAATCCAAGAATCTAAGCAATGGGTTTCGATGAATAACTTCAGTCAATAAGAACTTGGCATACATGCATTTGACGATTATGATTTGTTTTTTGATGCCAGCTGGATGCACACTGTGGTGGTATGTTTTGAAAATGCAAGTGTAAACTTCATGATACTATGACCCACTAAAGACCTGGTAAATGGTAATAGGTATATTTTTCAATTTGCTAATTTGTAAAAGCAAACTATGTACCAATCTGTAATGATGAATTTGTGTGGGATACCTGTTTGAAGTTAGCATGCAATGAACGCTGTTTTTAGGCTGTCAGCCAGCTCGATTTTATCACATTGAAAGAGACAAAAGCATTGATGGTCTGATTACATTATGATGTACCTAAAACTGAAGAATCGGTGTTATCCTGTACGTTTGTCCCAAGATGCTAAACTTCACATGAAGGGAGACAAGGACAAAAAATACCCATTATTAGAAATGTACAATTATAACTTCCTTGTACCTGGAATGTACATGCTGTAACATGAAATGCTGGTCTTCATAAACATAAAAAAACCCATTTTAATTCATGTAATGAATTGAAGATGTTGATTCCTACAATATAAAGAAATATCCCATTCATTTTATAAAGCCCAAGTAGCTGTGAATCTTTCATTTAAAGCCCTAAAGAAGGGATTCTGCAAATTGCAATAAGGCGTATAGCATCTATGTCCCTCTAAAGTGTACCCAACATTGACAACATGCCTAGGAGGGGACTGCTGAGGTCTAGTTTCCACTGGTAAGAACACCAACTGACTTATTTTCTTTCGTCGTGTCTTGCCCTCCTTACTACTGTAATTAAAGCCATTCACATCAATTCACACGTCACCACTGAAGCACAAGGATGTAAACTGATCCAGCCAGACTTGTCTGGTATGACCACCTACAGTACTTCCCACAGCACTGCTGCCGCTTCATTCGATCATGAAACTACTACCTCAAGCAGTGCTTTCATGATTTGCTGGAGGGGGACTGATGGAACATGTAAGCATCCATAGCATGAAAGTGGAGCAAAGGAATTTCAGTAACCAAAGATCAATTGCCCACAGCATGCACAAAATCCTAAATTTTCTGAGGAATCTTACACACACTGAAGCAAAAAGTTCCAAAAATGCTAATGACATTGAAAATAAAAATGCCACGATCATGTACCTAATATCTAACAACACCTTCCTACCAAATTTGAAGCAAATGGGACAAGGCACTGCAAAGATATTGCTGTATTAGGAATTGTACATTTTACAAGTCCTGCCCACTCATTAACATGCAGGATATAGGCACCAAAAGGTACATCTACTCAATATGATACTGTACACGTACAACAAGTCAGAAAAAAATAGAGCACTCGATTATTTAGTTATTGTGCCACACTGTACCCCACATTCCAATGAGGCCACATGCATAGATTCCTTCGTTAACACAAGGAAAAATAGGAATTCCTGGAGATAGTGGATATTCAGCTCAAACTTAGCATAAAAGATAGCACCATTTTGAATGTAGTCCACATAAAATAACCAAAAAGTCCGCTTTATGTAACTTTACAGTTATATAAAGGCTTGGTCAGTGGTGGAGGCATGGGGGTTGCAGGAATGGGCATTACCCCCTCTCACATTGCCCAGGCTAATAAAATTAAAAGAAAAATCTGTCCTTCAATAGGGCGCGGATCAGTCTGTCGTCAAATCTATTATGCTAACCGCAACTTTCAACGTTGAATTAAAAACAGTATTGTCATAGGGGCTACCAAGTGCTATACCTGGCAATCTGTGGTTTGTTACACCAAACTTTTCTACTGCGCTGCGCTCCAGACGGTGGTGGTGCTCTGCTTAGATAATCTCGTGATAAATCTCGCTCCACGTACCCACTCAAATTAAGCAATCCTGTGATTGCTCCCCCCTTTTGCTAAAACTATTTAGCTTGCTGTGGACCAGAACTTCAGGAAAAAGTAAAAAAAATCTTTATTTTTTTTTTCATTTTGCAAAATGCACAAGGGCTAATTTTTCAACAACTAACTTTATTGGTACTTTTACCATTTCATGTAACTTTTTATCTGATTATTTTCTTATCATTTTGCATTTGCTCATTGTTTTTATTTAGGTGAACTTTTTATTGCAAACGAAAAGGCAAACTAGTGACTGCTTAGGATGCACTTACAAGCCTGGGAAATGCCATTTCCGGCTGTCTGAGAGGTCCTGATGTTTCAAAGTTTTCTGTACGCTCCACACCATCCTACAGTATGTGGTGCTCCGCTATAATAGTCTCCCTGATAAATCAAACTCCATGTTCTCACTCACACTAAGCAACCCTATGATTGCCCCCTTCGAGAAAATCGCTCCAAAAATTGCCCCATGCGAGGAAATTCGAGTACGTCGCTGCGCTCAGACTAGCTTATGCCTCCTATCCATACCACAATCACTTTCAAGATCAAGCCAGATCAATGTGACCTTCAAAATATTTCGGGGAAATTTTCATATCATTGCCACCCCCCATGAAAAAAAAAAAATCCTGGCTATGCCACTGAAGGAAAGCTTGGCAGGGAGATAGACTGCAGATGTTAAAACCTCGAGATCATTGTCAAGAACTCCAAAGTGTTCAGCCTACATTTAACGATAACTACCTTAAGTATTTCATTCCCTATTCTTAAAATTTTGGGGCGTACTTTATTATACACAACCAACACAAATGACAAGCAAGAGAAGGGGGTGAGGGCACAGATAACTCTTCATGCCATAGGGGGGATTGACAGTGGCTCTACAATAAAGTCAAAAAGCATTAGCACTTAGTGACAGAGTTAACATTATATTTTATTTTCTTCCAGTCACAATTATAATCAAAATATAATACACATTGAATACAACTACATATATTGCAATAAAGGCTAAACCATATAATTTCTGCAATATCACAATTTTGTTGATTTGCATTTATGTTAATCTGTCATTTATACAACAGTCTGTGCAAATCAAACAACTATCATTGGGGAGTACAAAAGGGGGCAGACTTTGTCCTCTGCAGATTGAAAAGGATGTTACAAAGTAAACAAGTCTATAAAACATTTCGTTACATAAAATCACCAAATTAAATAGAGGATACACTGCTTGCTCATATAATGGTATTGAGTAACATTTAAAGGCAAAAACTCATCACTCCAGACAGTTTAAATTCTCCCAACCACTTTTGTCTAGTCCCTCCCACAGCCTGTCTTAAATTCATACACATGTGTTATCAAACAATGGATCAGTGTACGATGTGTAGTATGAGCTACTCTGAATCTTTTGAATTTGCTGTCATTCAAAGAGTACTGTGACTTAGAGCCAGTTGAGACGTTTGCTTTCCGGAAGGTAAAAATATAGCTTAGGGTGATGAGTAACGGCCTTTAAACATTTTGCACATGACAAATGTAATACATCACCTTCCTCACACCCCTACCCTCCAAAAACAGTTCTTACTAGGACAAGAGAAATATTCCCAAAACACTAGTCTATTAAGTTAGCAGCTACATAACAATTATAAACCTTCCAGTTTTGTTTCTAGTAACTTGTACATACAGTTCTGTAGAATAAGGAAAGGATACTTAGGGTACCTGTGCAAACAAAACTTACAACCAAAGGGTTACAAGTGAACATCAAACAAATAGTAATTTGACAAAACAAAAAACACCTTTGATTGATGACTCTGTGTACAATCTACACACTGACTGGGGTAGTTTTCTGCAAGGAGATTTCACAATAGAGGCCTAAGAACCAGGCCCATAGCCAGGTCAGATTCCTAGGGAGACAGCAGGGGAAATAAATAGGGGTGGGCCACCAGCACATGCGACATAATGTTATATTTTTCACTCCAAAAAATTCTCGGAGGGAATTTCTGGGGGAGGATAACGTCCCCTTGCTACCCCCCACCCCTGTTGGACTACGGGCCTGTCAAGCCCGATGGAAGCAGTGTTGCAAGTTATATATAGAAGAGCTGCGGTGACTTGCAACAATGAGAGATTGGCAGTTTGATCACATGATCGGCAACTTTCTTTGATAGTTTTCCGCAACTGGAGCCGATGAAAGAAGATCTTTAATATTTGTCACAAAAACATTTACCACTTATAAAATAGGTCAAGGTGAAAGAGTTGCAAATTTCAAGGTGAATGCAGAAGTTTAAAGCCTCCTTTTGGTAATCTGGAATGTCATCCACTTCATGCTATATTTTTAATCTACATTTTCATACACTGACACAATAATAGTTATTCAAGAATATCACTCTACATGCAACATTAAGACTTTTCTGTATTTGTCTTAAAATCTAACAAGCTAACTGCAACAAAAACTGCTACCCCCTTATTGTGAAATGGCCTCTGGCCACCTACCCTGCATGGTTCGTTTCCCTCTCCAGTGTCTCGTGTAAATGTCTTGTCACAAGCAACTTGCGTTCCACTAAGTATGCAGCTTGAGAGACAATATTTGACTAATTGCTTAAAATGGAGCACATCAGAGGAAAACGTTGATGGTTTTAGCATGCCAACTTTGCGATCATAACAGTAGACCTGCAATAGCCCAAAGTTTACCCAATTTAATCATACCCAATCATATCTCTCGTATGCAATTATTTCACGACCAGGGTCACTTATGTCCATTGGAACCACCTGTGTCACACAAAACGTCAATCGATGTTGGCCAGACCTGTAAACTTTTAGCAGACTCAGTGCATGACAAATTGGTCATACAGTAACTGCGATCTAAAGCTTCACAGATTGATATCTCATTCAATAAAAATTAGCTCATTTAGTTACCCCACATGGATTTCAAAAAGCTGGTCTCATCTTATCAGAAATTAAATCTTTTTGCAAGCATGGAATAAGTGCATCTAGAACAAAATTCACTGAGTTGCAGAAAGGAAGTGTGATACTTACACAAATCCTTGAAGTTTTCATTCCTCAAAATCAGTCAAAGTCATTGCAAAACATTCACTTGATGGGTGAATGCATCATAAGCTGTGCTGTTCACCATACATATGAGAACCCTGACAGTCACTATCAAGAGACAGTTCACTCCTTTGAAATTATTTCTTACAGTAACTCTGGACATAAACACAGCTTAGCACTTTTAACACTTGCACACCTAGTAGTACAATAACCCTAAGTAACACTTGAAAGAAACCCACCGTCTCAGAAGCTGAAAGATACAAATTGCACGATGATTACCTCCGACAGGACGGTACGTCGGCCTCGGTCGCCGAATTGCCCGTGGGGTTGAACTACTCTCTGCCTGATATTTTTTTACTTCACCTTGTTGAAATGAGTCAAGACGTTAGAATCGTACCCTGATACACAGAACGACTCTCCCGAGGGATCTAAGAATTGCACACCGGTTAGCTGGGTGTCCGGAACTCTCTCCGTGTGTTCGAGCTGGATCTAGACATAGGAAAGAGGAAGGTGATTAGGCGGTTCTCTCACTCTTCAACTGCTAACGAGTGGAACACCAATGACATTTCAAAGCATTCAACGCAACCAAACCATCACTGATGGGTTTACATGTAATTTCTACTAAAAGTAACTTGTGTAGCAGTGTTCTCCACTGAAGGGAGGGGGAGGGGCAGTCCATCCCCCATGAAACTTGCTGCACCCTGAAATAGCAACTGCCCCACCACTTCAGAAGCTCTGCCCAGTGGAAAAAACAATAGGCTACGGCCATTCCAAATACACCAAGAAATTGTCTCATACTGTAACATTTTGCATCATTTAGCATCTGAATTGTCAAAACCTTTTGGAGGTGAGGGCCTACTCCTCCTCTCAAATCCGTCCTCAGCAATCGCTTCGAAATCGGATGAGCGCTTCACATGTGTTTGCACCCGTCTTTTGAAAATCTGTGGAGAACACTGTAGGTATATTAAAGTCATTGCCATAGAGGGGACACTTTACTGCTCCAGTCAGAGATGTTTGAGACTATGATTATGACGCACTCTTCGGTCAAATAAAGCTTAACCTTTGACGGCGGCACCACCCACTTCAGTTTCTCTTCGACCATCTCCCAACCACCTCCATCCCAACCTTCCTGCTGCTATCAACTTTCGCAGATGAAAATCATGCCAGATTTGCTCACGTGAACATCGTCCTGCTTCTTCAGCAGAGACCAGACTCTCACAAAAGTATCCTCCGATGTTGAAACCAGCTAGGTAAAAAAAAAAGCAAAAGAGAAAGAGAAGTAATATTGCAAACAGTAGTTTTTGCAGTGAAAATATTCATTTTTTTTTTTCCTCAAATGAGCAATATAAAATCATTGAAATGAATAGAGCTCTCATGACAAATGTTGTTTGAGTCTGAAAATAAAAATGGAAGTAGCATGCCACATCTTAATAGTGTATCTTATGAATTAACTTGAATTAACAGAACAATGTCTGTAATAGGTCACACTGTAAGATAAAACCAACTGTAGTTCATCTATCCAAAGCTCACATAATGCATCTCTCAAAAGCATTCCACATTCCTCACAATAATGTTGTACATGTCCAGCTTGATTGAAATCATGACCATTTTTTATATTTGTTTCCCCATGGCCCATCATCACTCTTTTTTTTCTATTTGTCTCCATCTCGGTAGAACTCACCAGGCCACTCTCTGGAGCTAAGTCGATGGCGTGGATCCATCTCGCATGGGCGCAGACTTCCACAATCATTGTGGCTTTGAATGCATCAAATATCCGCAGGTGTCCGGATCCGTAGCCGGCTATGACCGTCTGTTCGTAAACCACCAATGATGTGCAAGATGATCTTTGAGAAAAAGTAAAAATTTGGTGACAAACAGGATCAAAATTTTGATTTTAAATTGATGACACACTTGTGCTTTGTTTTCCTTTTCTATCAAATGAAATATGGGGAACTCTTATGGTGGATTGGATCACAAATGGTACACACCATTGATACAGTTTGGTTTGAAATGCTTCACAAAACATAATTATACCATAAAGTATCATTACATGATATAGTATGATCAGAAAATAGAGCATGGTTACATAACAAAGGAGAGCTCCAGTCGACAGAGGAGAGCAACTTTGAATTTTGAGCATTCTATTTTAATACTAAAACAGACAAATCAGTCTATTGAACTTAAACTTGTCAAAATAAAAAAACAAGAGCCTAAGGGCACTCTGGTTCCTTGCACAGATGGAGAGCATATAATGTAAATTATGAAGTCAAAGGAAGCATATTGAATTATTTTGTACGATAGCCCATATGGTCCATTTCTGACCATGAACCCTCACCGTATTACATAAAATCTGTAGAGAGAGAAACATATTTCATGCTTTTATAAAATGGCCGATTTCAGACATTGGACCCCAAACATGCAACCCACATGGAACCACTTCCATAGTACTAATGTGACCAACTATCAATAGTGTTACATACAATATTTTGCATGATTTCACAACAGCCTATGGGCACTATGGTTCCTTGCACTTGAAATATACATACTGTAAAATGATATGCCTGAGTTCATAAATATCAAAAAGGCCATTTCAATTAATGCAATGAATTGCAGATGTTGATTTCTGCAATATACAGCAATATCCCATTCATTTTACAAAACACAAACAGCTGTGAATCTCTCTTTTAAAGAAGGGGCTCTGCAAATTGCAATATGGCTTATCTCATCTATGCCCCTTTAAAGTCCAATAAACTGATAGAATGCCCTGGAGGGAACTACTGGGGTCTAGTTTAAACTGGTAAGAACACCAACTGACTTATTTTCTTTCATTGTGTCCTGCTCACCTCACTAATTAAAATGACACATGAATGCACACATAAGCACTCAGGCACGAGAAGGTAAACTGATCCATCCAAAACTTGTCTGGTGTGACCACCTACAGTAGTGCAAACAACACTGCTTCTTTTTCATTTGATCAAGAAACTGCTAACTCAAGCAGTACTTCCATGATGCACTGGAGGGGGACTGATGGAACATATGAGCATCCATAGCATAACAAGGTTTTCAGACTTTGCCCCCAGTTCCCCCAGATGACCTTGACCTACACCAAAAACGATAGGGCACACCTTCTCTATATGGCGAACCTAAACACCAAATTTGACTTTCATCTGACTTTCCCCTATTGAGTTAGAGCATACCTAAGCAAAACAAACTTTTGCCCCCAGTTCCCCCAGATGACCTTTGACCTCCACCAAAAACAATAGGGTACACCTTCTCAATATGGCAAACCTATACACCAAGTTTGACTTTCATCTGACTTTCCCCTATTGAGTTACAGTGTACCCAAGCAAAACAGACGTTTGCCACCAGTTCCCCCAGATGACCTTTGACCTCCACCAAAAACAATAGGGCACACCTTCTCAACATGGCAAACATACATACCAAGTTTGACTTTCATCGGACTTTCCCCTATTGAGTTAGAGCATACCTAAGCAAGTGTCACAGATGCACACACACACATACAAACACACGGCAACCTGACTGCATAGGTTCCTTTACTTACGCAAGGAACCAAAAATGCTTACCCTCCTCCATTTATTTTGGCTACTTTTCCTATCTGGTTCTGAGCCATTTCCCATACTGTGATACCTCCGCTGTCATCGCCACTAGCCATCACCGCCTCCTTTGCGGCGATTGCTGTGATGGCATAGTCATGGCATTTCAAGGTCTCCCAGAGGGTCACGTTTGTGCCCTGGCTCGGTACTTTGAAAACCAAAATTCCACCATCGTGTACACCTGTGAGCAAAATTTGTTCGCTATGAGCATGATACATCAGACTGCATTACAGAGTCACGTAATGATTGCACAACCCCTTTGACTATTTCATTGATGAGAAACACAAGACCAAAATGTAATGCATTGCAAACCTCAATAATGGTGCCTGAAAATATTAAATATTCTAATCATGATATATTGCAAACCTAAATGACACTGCCAGGGGTATCAAATGTTCTCGTCATAAGTTCACGAGATCTTGTGTCATCTACCGATGATGATACCACTACTTAAGAGTTCAAAGAAAAACAGCAAAGCAGAAGCATATTTTACTCTCGCATCAAAGTGATAAAAAAAGGTTTCACCGAGTTCAGCTTTGCAGTGCAGCTATGTAACTTATATCATACCTGTATCAGACACTGAATACTGGTCTACATTTGTTTGAACTTTGAGTCAAGGTTCACATTAGGGTTGCATCATCTCAAGATCATTTTTTTTTAAGCCCCTGATGTGTCAGAGTATTTTACTTGGGGTAGATAGGGCACACACATTCAAATAATTGATTCAACATGATAGGAATTTCGTCTATACAAAATGGACACCCCCCAGCTTTGCACTTTCCCCACAGTGCCTGGTATTCCAAACAATCGAACACTGATAAGTACCATCTTATCTGATATGCTCAACATTGTATTTCTCTTGTATACTTTCAGGTGAAAAGTAAATGTAAAACAAAGGATTAAAGATTATGGTATGCAATGGCACTTTCATAAACTTACCAAGAGCTATTAAATTGTCAGGTAATACTGCGATACCCCTAGTAAAGAGCAAACCTGAGAGGAAAATGCCATAGTACAGCAAAAGAGAAAAGTAGGAAAATGAAATTTAATAATAAAGAAAAGATATCTATGCAAGCATCCTTTGAGAGAAACTGTTATTAAAATGTATTTGAATCACTGAACTTAAAATATCTTATTCAAATCACCCATTGCAAATGCTACATGTCCACCATCTCCCCCCCCCCCCCTCCTCCTCTCTTCCATCTCCACTAAATTTCCACCAAATAAAGAATGTAACGACATTGTGCACTTTGTGATGAATGGTCCCATTTTGAAATAGTTTCTACCATTTTGCAATGATTCAATATCCACCATGAGATACCCTTTAAAGTGACAGATTGTACACAAGCTGGACAATTGTCTGAAAATTTCAGAGCGACCTAATCCTAGGAAAACAAACCACTATTCATGTTAAAAAGTTATGGTATGTTTCAATTTCTACATACCTTGAGTTGAGTCAGGAGCTGGTAAGGCATACCAAAAGACCATTACAGAGCCATCGGATTCAAACATCTAGAGCAAATACAATAAATCAAACATATTATTACAAAATCAGAGTGTTTTATGTCATTTTTTTTTCTTGGAGGGCAAGGGTGGGTCAGTTTGGTGTAATAAGATCACAACCAATGATTAAGCTTTCACTGTAAATCTGTTATATGACCAAAATTGGTAATGACTTATTTCTTTTAATTTTGATTATTCCATTAAGAAACATAAAAATATTGAAAAAAAAAAGTAAACTCAATCGAGATGTGGTACTGACTCACAGTTGTAGTCTGCCGAAATTTCGGCCCATTGGGAGCGAAAACTTTTATACTCAGGTAAATTTGACAAAAAAAAAACCCAACAAAAATCAAAAAGTGCAATTGTGCCACAAATAATATGAACACGCATTTGTCCCATCCCTATTAAAAACACTGGCTAAAGCATACTGCTTATAGTGTGTAATTGAACATAAATATACTGTAGTACTGTGAGTGTTGGAAACTCTATTTACCAAGACAATCCATGCCTCAGACTGATAGGACATTACCTAAAGGCTGAAAGCATATCTACAGATACATCCCTCTTTGTGTTGAAATGAATCACCAAAATAATTGGCACTTTTGCTGTACAATGACCAAAGCCACAAAGTTAAGCTATACTTACCTGTACACCCTGCTGAGAGCATAATACCAGAATGTTTCGTCCTGATGACAAACAGCAGAACTTTGCCTACAGTGACAATGAAATGAATTCAAACAGAGAATGGTTACTGGAGAAAGTTAAGAGTATTATTTGATGCCAACCCATTGTCCCTAACGTTAGTATATCAAGGCTACCTGGATGAGCAGATATGCCTAACTCCTACTTCTTCTGTGCACTTCCAGTCCATCAATTGATGTAGAAATAAGTGACACATAGGCTAGCCCTAGGGTCTAGCCTACTCTCCCCTCATCCTGCCTTTCAATATAGAGTCTGTGCTGACAAATCTATAGTAATCCTGGATTATGACAAACAGAAAATTTGGTAGAGAAGTGCATGGAGAAACATTGTAGGTCAATTGTTAAGTGGGTCTACCTATACACCTAAACTCACTGACTCCCCCCCACCCCATCAGCTAGTCCTCTGAATTACGCACATTTGATATTTTCATAGAGAGTCATGTAAACAAACTAATCTGACTCCTAACACACAAATTCACAAAATGACCAATTTCATAGTACACTCAGCAAGCTGCATGCAATGCAATGCATGCTTACTACATATGCAAAATCTGAAGCAAATTCTGTTTTCGCCAATTAGAGGCAGGGCTTGTCTCTCTCTTTTCATAGGGGGATGTTCGTGACCAGTTGTATGGACCTGTGTGTTTGATGTAGCTGTGTAAGGACTGAAGGATGAAACAAAACCAAAGGAAAGCAAACACAAAGATAAAAGAAGACATCTGCCACTCTGAAAGGCAGTGCAACTCTGTTTAATCCCATGTCCAGCCTGTATGGCCCTGACAAAGCTTCCAGACCTATCAACCAATCATGATAAGGCTTACTTAAGTCAATCAAAATCACTATTCAAATTAGGTTGCTTATCAAAACTGACGTTTCTTACTTGCACATCACTATACAGTGCAGAACACCTGTAGTATCATGTCTTTCACTGGAATAACAATGCTGTAAAGATCTATTACTGTATGCTATACCCTAGCAACTCTCTGCTATACCACACAAGGTAAACTTAAGAAGGATAACACACAAAGCAGTGCCTGCTGTAGATGCTACTGTACTGAATGTAATCACAGAGTGCCTTTAAGTGATTGTGTGTGTACTGAAAAACCAGAAGGATAAGATATATACGAAGTTGTACATGGATGGAACATGTCTATCAATGAACGAAAATGACAGACAGAAAAGCAACAGGATTGGCATAAACAGAAAAAAACAGAAATCATACTTGAAAATTAATGGTTATAATTATAAGGAAGCACTGTATAAATACAAATAACCTACAAGCTGATCACACCATTGCTGTGTCAGTGATCCTGAGTTGTTTTGACTAACAGAATATTCAATACTAGTATACTTCCCATTGGCTTGTTCAAATAAGCACATGGTTGATTTGAATGAACAGTGTCAACCACTACATTATCGCATTTTATAATTTTTAATTTGAAATGATATGGCAGAATTAACCACCTGAAACCTTTTTTCTCAAATTGTCTGATGAGTGCAAAAGTCTAGGTAAACTTTTGGATATGAAATTTCAATGTTTTTACTTTTTGCTTCTGCACGCAATCACTTTTAATCCTCATTTTCAGATTTTACATAAACAGCAGGGTTGTGGTACTCAGTTGAGCAACAGAATTTTAATGATCTCTATTAGTTAGTGCAATGATCATCTTGCTGTCATTGGTGTCAAGTAGGGCTAAAAGGTCTAGTTGGTTAATCAATTAATTTATCAAAAAGGATTTCAGCGGTATCATTAGGCTAACAAGTAACAATAACAATTAAAATATATGATCCAGTATCGACCCATTATTATACATTTGATAACGGAAGTCTCCACACTCCAGTGACGTATATCAGTTCGATTTTGAGTCTGTCTGCATCAATCATTCAATGACATCGACAAGGCTAGAATGAGCCAAGGCTAGACTTCTTCTAACTGCACGATATCAACACATAGCCTATGCAAATAAAGAAATTTAATACAGTACTGCAGGCCAATAAGCAGCGGCAGAAAATGAAAAGTTTGACAGTGCATAGCATAAGCTAGGCCTAACGTTAGGCTGCCTTACCTGTATAATTGAGGATGCGTGTGTTATTGACGGTTCCTTGCAGGATACTTGCTTGTGCGATATATTGACTATACTGGATTCTCCGTTGAGAGAGCAGCAACTCAAGTTAGCTACAGTCTTGTGTACGACGACGTACGTCGTTAGTTGCTTGTCTGCTATAACTAGAGCTGATAAGTTGTTGTAAAGCAGAGATGCGCTACTTTTTACATGAACAGACTTTGCCTTCGTATACATTTTAGATGAATTTATTCAACAAGATTTGACTGGATTCTACTGAGCTGGCTTCCCTAGAAACGAAGCAAATTAGAGGGCGCTGTCGAAGTAACTTATTTCCAATTCGACGGTACCTTGCTGATTCGAAGAGTGATGGGAGCAGAATCAATTTGCGGTTTAACCTAAATATTAGATTGTAGTTTCGGAAGAATGGTACATTTACAAAACTAAATTCCTCATCAGGTGCAGAAATGTATATAAAGTTTGAAAATTTTCCTAGTCCATAGAGTGCTTCTTGAACAGGGCTTTTATTGTGTGTGATACATGGTCACTTTCCATGAAGAAATTTCATTCAAAATTAAAAACAATTCTAGAAAGTCTAACTGATATCCTTATAAGATTTTTGTTGACTGTGTAAAGGAATTCCTTGACAAACACCTACTTATAAAGAATAGAGCAGAAGAGGATAATGACAAAGAATTTGCTTATGTAATAAGTATCCTTTTTGTTGGCTACCCATCTCTGAAGTCCCTGCTTAGCAGATTTAGAGATATGAACAAGAAATACTGTATTGTATCTAAAACCTGCAAAGTCAGTAGTTAAATCTCCCAGAAAGATCCCACCCCAATCAGCTTGAAGGCAAATGTCATCTATCTTTTCAAAAGTTCTTGTGAATAAGAATGAACCTTACATTGGTAAGACCAAATGACATTTGTAGGCCTACACCAGGATCAGAGAGCATCTAATATCAAATAACCCATCCATGACCATCCACTCAACTGTAAAGAATGCAGATTCTCTGACGGTTGTCACTTTTTCACACTAGTAACTGTCAACTCAGATTTTGAAATAAAAGTAAAAGAAGCTCTGTTAACAAAGAAGCAAAAACCTTCCTGTAAAGGAATGATTGAATGATCATTGAATGGTCATGACTGCTGCCCTGATGTTTGTCTAGTTGGATTAGTCTCTGGCCTTACCGACCTATAAACTTCAGATTTGCATGTTCAAATTTGTAGGGCTTAGAGCACATTCTCAGTTGGTGTTGGTGGTACAGTATAAAAGGTGACACATATTGCTTAGTCGTGCTCTTCTAGACCCACTCTCAGCTTCATCACCACCTCCAGTATAGTTTACTGTACTTTGTCATCAGTGGCGGCGCCAGGATGTCAGACTTGGGGGCAAACCGAGGGCAGAGGAAAATATTGGGGGACAAAGATTTTCGGGCAGCGCGAAACCGAGCGCTAACTGAGGCCCTGCGGGTGGGTTCCAGGGCCCCGCCTTAGGGCCCCTGGTGGGGTCCAGGGGCAAAGCCCCGGTGGGGGTCCAGGGGGCGAAGCCCCAGGAAGATCTGAGGTTTTAGCATATCTGTGGGTGGAAAATTAAGTCCCAAGAGAGGTATATTATTTATTTTTATATTATTTATCTTTTCGGTTGACCGTACGCCAAGGTTCCCAACTTTTTTCTTTGGGAACTGGGGGGGGAGCAACTGGGGGGCAAGGAAACAATCTGGAGGGGCAAATGCCCCCGCTCCCCCCCCCCCCCCCCGTAGCGCCGCCACTGTTTGTCATGTTATAGAGTGTTAAGGTCCACTGTTACAGCACTCAAGGGTGTGGCTCCATTTGCAAATTGGAATATTTCTCTGTAGACACCAAAGAGGTACGTTGTCACTTTCTGTAGTATTTGGGATAACAGTAACAGATACATGTTCTAGCTTCTTAATTAATTTCCGACAGCAAACCAGAGGGTAATTTTGGTAGATATATGGAAACCAGTTTCGGGTTTTGTACGTTGTGTAAACAGTTATTTAAGAGTGTATTTTGTCCTAAGATAATCCATTTTGTCTTAAATTTCGTCTATTTTTGTAACTTTGTATTGTTTTGGTAGTCTATTGTTGTATTTGGTGCTTTAACAGTTTTCACAGAGGTAACAGAATAAAGCTGTGAAACCTCAAGATACAGTCTGTGCCTTCTGTCGAGTCCTTTGGTCAGTTAAGATTACGCCCTCACCGTCGACCTCTTCACTAACGGCTACACTTCCCTTAACACCCAAGTATGTGACCATGGATCTTGCTATACGCTTTCTGTACTTTGATGTGTTTTGACGTTTTTGTTGGTATAAATTGCACCTTTCCATCTATGGAATAAGAAAATTTCCATACTTTATATATATTTCTGCACCTGATGAGGAAGAAATGATTCTTCGAAAACGTTCATGTTAACAATGGATTTAAAGAACATTTGTGTGTTGATTTGCTCTTTTATTTGGTTTTATAAGTAAACAGATAGTTGTGACATTTCTATGCACCGCTTCTTTTCACGTTTTACAAAGGAACTTTTAAATTGGAAGTACTGCCTCCTTGCCCAGTGGAAGCTGTTATCAATCTGGATGATTGAACAAAACATTCGATGAAAATTACACCTTTTCATGTACTGTAAATATTGACATTCTTCATCAAAAGTTATAAAATGCTTAGAATTTGTTTAGTTAAATTCCAAAGTTGTCAAAGTTTTTAAACAACATTCAAAATAAGCGAGCCCAAATTAAAGATGACCAATCAAATCTATTTTGGTTATGAAAACTATGAAGACTGGTAAATAGCACATTCATATGTTGAACAAGTACGAAAGCACACTAGGGCCAGATTTAATCTTTTTTTAATTTGCGATATTAATAATTTGAATAATAAAATTGTTAAGTTGTTTAATCAAATGAAAAACTTGATTTTTTTTTATTTGTCCAAATTTGAAAACAAAAATCCACATGGCCCTAATAGGTTCTTAAATCTGTGATCAATATTTAAGGGAAATCCCAAACTGAATTAGTATACCCCTCTATGCTGATTCATGAATGGCTTGTTGTAATTACCTGATACCATATTTGTTGTTGCTTAATTTCGCAGCATAACACCTTGCTTATGTAATACTTACATTCAGCAACATCATGAAAAACAGTTGAGAGAGAAATAAGAAGGGAACCGCAAAATTTTGATTTTTCAAAGAAGTAGGGATCATGGTTTACTCCATCTAAAGAAGGGGATACTGTAAAATGGACATTTTCAGTAATTCTGGATAAAATTCTTTTGCCACATACAAAGACAACAGAGAACGAAATCTCCTCCTTGTTTGTGACATTCATTTTTCATTAAAATCACCTTTAGTTTTCAGAGAACACTTAAATCAGAAACTTTCTTCTCCGTAAGCTCATCTACCAAATGCATCAGCAAAGATAAACATTGAAACAGGTGTTGATTATGTGCCATTTTTCTATTACAAAAGCAGCCGGCTGGCGCATGAGATGAATATGTCAGTTGCGCGGGCAACAACAAAGAGAAAATGAGGATTTAAGAGGAACTTGTTATTCCTGTCTACGTAACGGTAGTAACTATGAAGGGCATTGAAAAAATCAGGGAGGTATTACAAGAGGAGTTGATACAGTATAAGTTTAAATCAATTAGGACTATTAAAATTGAATGTGCCAAGCCAACCAGGTTACAGAGATATTTATCATCATCTTTTTATTTCCAAATGGTAGCATGGGAACCATCAAGCCAAAATGGGTCCCATTCCCTGTGAGTAAATGTTTGGATTCTTTTTGGACCAACATACAAATTCAGGCACAGATCCAGGTGAGGACACACCCAGTGCACGCCCCCTTTTTGTAATGGCCAACAATATTTTTACCAAAATTTTCCTTTTGGCCTCATATCTGGATCATCTGATGAGCTGCTAGAAAGGGGAACAAAAATGTGCCAGCCCTGCCCAGCCCCTGTGGAACTGGCACCAGCAGTCTGACCACCGGTGCTCACTCGCTGGCCTTTGGTTGACAGTTTGTGCACCCCCTCTTTCTCAAAATCCTAAGTCTGCGGCTGAAATTCCATTGCATAACTCGTGAAACTGCTGTCATAGCAGAGAAGGAAGGGGTTAAATTCTTTAATTCCAAGTCTATCACATACTTTGATATAAATATTTCTGTGTAGGTTTGGGTAACAACATTTTACACATTGGCACTCTATATTTGTGTGGTCATTCAAAAAAAAAAAATATTTGAACTTGCGTTCTTCTGTTTCTACATTCCATCGTCTCCACATCAAGACCTCAAGAGTAAAATTAAAACTGAAAACAAGTAACACGTATGTCCAAAACTTTTATTGGTTGAATCTTCCTTCGTTACAGAAATTTTCACTTGAGCATTAAATCATTTTTCCTCCCAACTTCCTCCTTACAGCTCAAGCCCAACCTTCACATTATCTTCCATTCTTAAATGTACATCCAGAGAGTAAAACAGTTTTACGTATTTCAAAGCAGATTCTACCGAGAGGCTAGCCAACGCAGTGAAAAGTGAACAGCATGTCATAACCCTCCTTCAATCCTTTTCTTCCACCCATTGATCCAATGTTCTAATATAAGCATCAAATGGGAATGAAGTGCACCGGCAGAAGCTTTTATACATCAGTATCAAAAGGAGAAAGCATAACATTTATGAAGATTTCTCAACGGCGGCTAATTCACATATAGGTGCAAATTTAAAAGGGAAATAAACTTATTCTTCAATAGAATGAAAATTTATCAAGCAGGTCTTGGATGTAAAAGACGTGTGAGGAAGATCACACTTTGGTTTATGTACCATGTATAATGTAAGTAAGAGCAAAATCCTCCCTGCAACCTTCCAATATCCCCCCCCCCCTGCCACAAAACACATTGATTTGCAGCTAGTTACTGATAACTGCAAAGTTTGTCATGGAATGTTAAACACAAGTAGGTTAGCAGGCTATTTAACTGGACTTTTATTTTTGCCGTCAGGAGAATTTTCAAACAGGTGAGCTGAACCTCAAATACAAGTGTGACATTTCTGATGAAGAAAGATAAAAAGGGGCAGCTATTTCATTATCATGCAAAGGCAATCTAAAAGAATGAACAAACCAGTCATTTTAACTGGATGTGACATCTAGGTCACTGCTATATACAAGAGTTAGTTCACAGCTATGATCAACATTACATGTTAAACACAATGAAGAGGCATGGAACACTTAGAAATCCTATCTGAGGGTCGTCCACGTGAGAAAGATTAAAAAAATGAAAGGTTTTTTGTTCCGTCAACTGGCACACTTTCTGACTGAATTTGATACTGCAGATGATTTTTTAATATAAATCTGTTGAAGAGATATGTTTATAACCAATTCGGAAGAAGAAAGTGCAAAAAGTTATGTAAAATGGATATCTTGACTTTCTATCCCCCCTTTAATTGACAACAATATCCTTTCCATACATGTCCTTGAGATTCAGTCACAGCAACAACACAAAGAAATACAGACAATGAAGAAGAGGTAGTTTAATGTATTAAGGAAGGGAGATGGGTGGTGGTAGGGGAGTGGGCATCAAGGGTAACAAGAGAAGGAAGGAAAAGTAGGATGATAATGAGTGGGATCTAACGATATACTAATGAAAACTATGAAACTTGTAAATATGTTTAACAGTGAGTGCATGGGACTGTATTTGACAACCAATGCAAATTCAGTAACTGTGATCCAGCAAAATGTGAAATTTACGTTAACTGTGTTATTACTGATACATTTCACATTCTCATCCTTCCCATGCGTTGTCATCCACCCCCCACCACCTCACTTCTACCAGTCTCCCTCTCCATCATCACGTCAACTGTCCTCCATGTAGCACACTTTCATAAAGTTCATTGACACTGGCATGCATCTCTAGCAAGAACATTTACTTTTATTCTGGTCACATCCATCACAACTGGTCCAATAAGACAAGTATCCTGTGTACTAGATCACACAAGCTTTGCAAACCTCAGCTGTGACTTTTGTAAGCACACAAAGTGAAGCAGCAATGTCGGTGTCAATGGACCAAATATACTACTACTTCAGTCTATTCCATCATTTGCCTTGCTTTCAAAAATCACACCTCGTCTGCTCTTGTTTTTCTTTTCTTTCCGGATGTGTGTTCAGGTTCGGTTGCGATATCCGTGGTCCTCCTAACCCTCAAGCTCTTTGAAGAGTCTTGATTCTGGACCAGCAGCTGGGTCGAGATGAATTCCTGAGAAAGGAAAATTTCAATTGCTATATTTAGTCTGCTCATGCACTTTATGAAGAGAAATAACACGTTGAATTACGACAGTTCCATTAAAACAATACCTTCTGTTCCACTCAAATTTGGAACACTTTACCTCTTTGGACATATTTGATTTTACTTCGTCCAAACTTTCCCATACTTTGCTTCACCTTTCCACATGCCCACCTCTGCAATATCTAAAACCTCTTAGCTCATGAACCCACATCCTTGGCTACCCCTGCTCACCTCTATAATTTTTAAAACATCTGTCTGCATATCACAGGCCATCCTGTAAACATCGTGGTCCGATCTGTTATACATGATCGCATTCTGGAACATCAGCATGATGTCCCTTTGGAATGAATCTGTGCTCCTGATGGTTCCACTTTCAATGTTCTTCTTGATGGTCGAGAGGTCCATAGGCCGATGGACAGTGCTGGTGTACTCTGGGGCTATCTCGTCTGTCACCGGATGGAGGAAGAGATTGGCATATCTGGCGAAGAAAATGATTACATCAGAGAAAATTACAGAAATTGTAAATCAACCACACAACATGTCCGTAAAAAACGGATGGTGAGATGGAAAGATAAAAATACCTTCTATGTTGAGTTAATTTTGTTATGAAAGCATACACATTGCATTTCAACAAAGTATGCTCAACTGGCCAAACCATGTCATGAGAGTAAACATTACAATCATTTTGGCATCATTTTGGACTACCTTTCAACAATGCATCGGCTGGTCTAGCGGTAAGGCTCATCATTATTTTTTTCCTTAAGTTTACTATTCCCATTCTCAATTTTACAACTGTTGCACCGACCTCTGCCATGCAATCTTACACAAATTTTTTTCCCACATGATAACATTTTTACTAACTTGTGACTCGCAGCTTCCCTCCAGACGAGCATGATGGCCTTTTTCCACTGACGATCCGGTTGATCCAAGTGATCCTCCCTGAGGAGATGAATCAGAGAAGTGAAACTGATTAAATGCTGACGCATCGGATTCATCTGCCGCTCTCTGTTTATACATGTCACTACATACAACCTATTGAATATGGAATTTGATTCAACAGTGCCATCAACAGCCACTCAACTGAAAAACAACAAGCCGTAACACACTTCTGCTATCACTGCACATAAGCCCATCATCTGTTTAATACCTACAGGAATCCCATTCCTTACCTACAGTCCCATCCCATCAACTACATATCGGACGAACGAATTTCTCAGAACACACTAACAACAGTTTAGTAGATCTCAGAACAGTTTAACAACTCTTCCCTTTATTTAACCCTAAACATCCTACTCTTTCTCTTGAGTGCTCCTTAACCATCAGCAACATCTGTTAGTAAAACAACAACTGTGTAAACAACCACTGTAGTTAACTAGCCAAACATTTCAGCCTTGATTTCAAGCACCCCCAAATTTCCCCCCTCCTCTTCAGAGTCCCCTCCTATTCAGCGCTATCATTCTCAGGCATGATGATGACGATCGCACATCCTACTCACGACTGTTGAGAGGCAGGGCTGTTTGGGAGAGATTCATTGAAGAGTGACCCTGCTATGGGAGCATTGGACAAAGATGCATCATCCCTGTCACTCTCCGATGGCCTCTCCGTCCCTTCTGATTCTGCTGCTTCGCTTCTGGCTCCATCTTTGGTTTCGTCTGCCGATTCCGAAACTGACCTGACCTCGGCTGCATCTTCTTCGTTGTCCTTCACCAAGAACAAAAGAGAGAAAGAGGGATTAATATCGAACAATCTTGCCAATACGTAAAGAAGGATTTTGATTTTTAGTGACCTATCTTACTTTCAGGCCAGTTGCTTTGAATGGTGACTGCCACAGAGAACTGTACAAAATCATACATTAATCAGGTAACAGCTACACCAAAGCTTCATTTATCTTGTTCTCCCACCATATACTACAGAAAAGTCAAGATACAATTCTTTTTACATTGTGAGTGGATTAAGAGAAAGGGAGTGGTTCCAGAAAACATTCTTACACTTAGCAAGTAGATCCACTCCCAGAAAAGACACACTTAACAATAAGCAATGAACAAAGAAAAATGGGTTTACATGAAAAACTCCAGCTAGTACAAAATTGTTTATCAACTGAATATTCAACAGATTCTTAAAGCAAGATGTGTGGTTAGACAAAAACTAATAACATTTATTGCTAATCTTCCATTCTTTCTCTTCCATTTGATACCAACCTGGAAAACAGCATCTACAACACATTTCTTTCAGGAGACATTTCATTATAAGTGTTCATTATGGCAGAAAGAAGACTGCTTTAGTTTTTTTCCAGCTAAAAAGTTAGCAGAAACATATCTAATGGTAAGTGTACAAGACTTACATGCAAATAACCACAACAAAACTCTTATGTAAATGTGCATTTCTTAAGGAAATTTGGCCATTTTTGGACCAGTAGACCACAGTGCCATACCTTGCAGCTTTTTTTAGGCACTGCAAGTGAAAGGTGACAGGCGTGTAAAAGCGTCAGACAAAACTGCACATTGACCAGGTATCATGGGCCATACAGGCCCTCCAGGTAGTCCTTGAAAATACAAAGCCACTAGCCCAATCTGGGAAAATCTAAAGGATAAAATACAATGAAAAACTAGCCTAGGATGAAGTTGGTTTAATGGTCACTTAGGGTTTTCCCCAGATTCTCTTAGCCCCCAACCCATCCTCCACCACCACTCGTTATGGCCTATGCTAGTCCTGGCATACCTTCTTCTTTACTGGACGACCTCTCCTCCTTCTCTTCTGGTCCTCTGGTTTGTTGCTGGCAGGCGATGATGGTGCAGTCGACGCCACCAACGACACATCCGAGGAATCCTCGTTCTCTAGTCCCGGTATCTGGAGCTGAGATGAAGGAGCTGGGGAATCGGTTGAAGATTCTTCTACCACTGTGACTTGAACCTTGACAAAAAGGGACAGAAAACAGTAAACAGAGCATCAAATGACGTGATGTGTTTGAATGGCTGGACTTAATACCGTGGCACATTAAAATGACAAACGGTAGAAACTTACACTTTCAGAACTTGATCAGTTCCACCGCATGAAACATGACAGCCCTGAATTTGTCATGACAAGTAGAAATCTATCATGGTTAAAACTGAGTCACAAGAACATCTCAGCGTGATTTAAGACCTTTGAGAAAGCAATGGTTTACCTCCAGGGGTGGGTAAAATGGGTACAAACTATCTTTTGGGGCCCCCTTTGCCTATAATTCCGTAAAAGACTATCGTGATGAAAGTTACGAAAGCAACGCAAATGTTGCACCTTCACCTATTTTCCACATGCCCTCCTCCTCCACTAGAAATGAACTCCATGGATTTATTTCTTATGTCCATGTAAGCCTACCAAACAAAATTAACACAGATGATCTCCACAAATTTGCAGTGATCCTCATCGGCCATGTGACCTACCTTGAATCTGCACACCTTCTGTAAATGCTACCAAATCCTACACAAAGTCACTAAAACCCAGTTCTTGCAAGAATCTGGAATATATGGCCCCCCCCCAAAAAAATGCAATACTGTAATTTTGTGGGGAATCCTTTTAGTGTTAGAGGCTGGGTACAGTACGTGCCCTACCGGTCCATGCTTAGATCTGGTCCTGGAGAGAGGAAAAAAAAAACTAACCTCTTCCTTTGGTTCTGGTTCAACTACTGTCGGTGTTTTTGGCGTAACAACTGATTTTGTCTTTGTTGAGACTCCCGACGTCCTGGCTTCCACCGTCACCGTGGTGCCTGGTGTTGTTGTCGAGTAGGAGCTGGTCGACGTTGACAGCAATTTTGAAAGTGTTGGAGTCTCTGACATAGGAACAGAGCGGAGGTAAATACGGCCGATCAAAAAACAAGAGATAAAGTAGTATGTCTTCTGAGCAGATCAATAATGAATGATTTCAAGACCCTTAAATTTAAGCTTTCACTGCCCTCCTCCCACAAAAAAAAAAGAAAAAGATTGCAGAATATGCAACCATGTGAAAGAAAACTTTGTCTTATTTTCCACTGATATAAAAAATTTTAATCAAGGAAAAAAAGCAACACAGACAAAATAAAATAGCAGAAGAAAAAAAACAAAAAAACAGGAAAAATGCAAAGAAAATAAAGAGAATCAACAGAAAATTTATAGTGCTCCTCAGACCAAGATTGAATGTAATGTTCCATTACCAAATCCAAGATGGATTTGCAAGAAAATGATTGCCTATACAAAACTAGGTGCTCTTTTGCTTTGGCTGTTTTGGTTCGGTTACTTGACCACAATGGAGAAAGACTTCTGCATTGCCATACTGATGGCAATTAATATGAGTAACTAAAAGGCTTAAAGGACTGAAAATATCAGTCGGTGTGAAACAAGGTGAAATGTAACCTCAAGATAAACACCATACTGTTTTTATACATGCTTCCTGCATAAACATAGCAGATATTATTTTTAATCTTGAACAAAACTTTTGAGCATTAAATGTCATTTCTCATTCGGTGGCAAGAAGAATCCTTTCTACAAAGTCGATTTTAACTACATTATACTTAAACTTAGATGATTGCAAGATTTGGTTTGCATGGACAAAGATATTTAAGAAGCCGTGGAAGGCATCACCTCAATTAACCTTAATATCTTGTAGCTCTTTCAAGATGATCATACCCAGCAAACTGGTAGACTTAGCTATCACATACTGCATGGCTGGCTTCTTCGAAGCTGTCTACGAAGCGTGATCTTGACTATGGTGACCCTCACATCATGACTTTCTGTTAGACACGCTTCTGCGCAGAAATGATCTCTTCCATATTCATAAAGCACGACGTGACCAATTGGCAACTTTCCAAAAAAATCATCCATGCAAAACTTATTATTTACCCTTCACGCATTCTGCTGTATGCCGACTGACCTACTCACCTGGTGATGATAACCATCCCGTTTGCAGCTCAATTTACTAAAAGCAAAAGCTTTCCACATAAATTTAAGCCAAAGATGTGCACAGCTGTTTGGGCTTAAGCATAGATTAAGGGGTTAGTACTGTGGTTGAAAAAGAAAAGAAAAGGTATTGAGGAACTAAATAAACAAGCCGTTGCTATCCGTCGTGGCAAAGCAGAGGTTAACCTCTTGACCTCTGACCGGATGTCAGCGAAAGGGATTGGTACCAGAAGATGTGACTGAGTGAATTGACAATTTAGAGCTCCTCTTCTGTTGACTGAGGTGAAATTTACTACACTACTTGCTATGAGTCAATAGTTGTACAAACACTCTTCAACATGCAGATGGAACATGGACACAGTGTAATGATATACACAAAGCAATGACCCACTCGAATGTCGTCAAGGAAACGACTAACAAAATGAAGTCAGTCAGAGTGAGCATTGAAATGCTGACATTAAGTTTTAAATTGAAAGTTATAATCTACCAGCAAATTCTACTGCTTGCTAAGAGGTCGAATGAAATAATAAAAGAAAGGTGTAATAAAGGAGAGTTTCAAAACTTGATGGCATTTTCAGGGTTAAGATCTTTCTCAGGTTTTGAGTGGAGGAGAAATCACAGCATGCATCGTAGGAGGCAGTGACGGTTAAGTGTTAGTAGAGTTTTTCTCTGATAAATCATCATAATAACTGCAACAACCGCAACAGAAACAGAACACAAAAAGCATTGAACAACTTTAAAAAATTGTCCCACAGACGAACGTGGCTGGTAGAATTCGGCCATAGACAACAAGAACGCACATAACTTGAATAAACTTTTCAGTAGCAAAAGTGCAGTGGCCATTGTAGCTAAGAAAAAGAAAAACAAAAAACAACAGCAAACAATGCTGTCAGTGCCTGTTACGCTTTGTAAATATGTTTAATCTTTTGCCTGTCAGTCTTTGTAGTCTAAGACTGACTTAGCCTAACTGTCATATCCTAAAAAGTCTCGTCCACATAAGACTAACAACATAAGCACTGCCACCCATTCACTTCAAACTAATGACTCACACTACAGAACATGTGGTCTTTATACCGTATGGGTGGTTCCAATCGTACGCAGGCTAACCCAGCCATAACCTGGATCACACTGGTACAATGGAATCACGACATCGGCAGTCACAGTGGTAAATTGCCACAAATGCATAATACACACAATGACAAATGCATGACAAATTCATAATAAACACACACCACACATAAAAAATTTCTTACACACAACACACAATCCCATTGCTTTGTAGCACATTGCGGTCCCTGAATCAATGCACACCACATTTAACAGTTTTCTTGGTCTATCCTCTTACACAACAAATTCAGGATCATCTGGATCAGAGTATAAGACAGTAATCCACAAGAATTACAAATGTGGTCATTTTTGCAAACACGCCAGTTACACATTCCTCAAGTCACGGCGTTCAATGCCAGTATACCACAGAGAAAGTCCATCTATCAAATTGTCTGTTTTCCACAAATCAAGAATGTGTTTATCAGTCAATATAAACAAATGAACAGTCACTGCGGATAGTCGAAGAGAGAGACTTGAGTTTCTCACCGACCTGTCATATTTCCTGTCTTGTGGGATATCAAAACCTTACAAAAACTTTGTGCACATTTTTTAAGGATCTACATGTTAGTAAACTTTTTAAGCACAATTCCCACTATTAGTCCTGCATATAAATTGCTTCAAAAACTGCAAAAATGACTTAATTACCATCGGGGAATACAGTTTCTTATACCTCCGGGTTCCCTTGCCAGGTCATGACAAAAGTGAAATTGGATTTGAGTCAATGTCTACTCAGGAAAGCCAAATTTGAGTGCCGGGTAATTGATTGAGCTTGCAAATGCGCCTAATCTCATCCCTATGATACAACTGATTTTCTTCCACGGACCAAGAAAATGCAAGCCTTCAGACCACTCTGGGGTCGCTTCACCCTCTGAGTCATCACACCTCTTAGGTCATCACAACATTCAAATACCCTAACTGAAGATCAGATACATCATGTGGCTATCAACGGTCCACATCAACTTAACAATGGGTCTTTGTAGATGTAATCTCTTTGTGACAATCTACTTAAATTCTGTAAATGTTTCTAAAATTTGATCAAGCTTCCTTATTAAAAAAACAAAATTTGTGACTCATACCTTAAAATGATAGTAACAGTAAATTGTATTCACTTATGTTAGGTAATTGGAATGAATGTACCCTCTTGCAGTAGCTACTTTGTCAAGTTTTTATGACCATCTCAAGTTACTTCAAGATGATAACTGCTGTTTTTTACTGAGCTTTACCCTGGCTATGGTTGTAAAAATCGCAGAGAGAGCTTGCAAGATGCTAACGAGTAAACAAATCTAACGCGGTGAAACAGAATGTCCAAAACTCAAATTTTGGAAGTAAATTAAAACAATAATAATACAGCAAAAAGCACTCACTTCCAGTTCGATGCAGCGAAAAAAAAAACAAAAATCTTCAAACCTTAGAACATGACCAGAATACATACCCTTCAATGTGGTTTGGTATTAGCATTATGGTGTGTATTAAAAGGGTATACTTTGAAATGTGTAGGCCATCTTTGTAATGAATATGCTTGGCTGGATGTGCATGCAATTAAAATGAAAAGCGATAAAAGAATAACAATAAAAGCTTCCTAAAGCTGGATCAGTAGCTGCTTGTTTCAAAGATGGCGTTTATCACAGGTCAAAGGTCATAGAGTGAGAACCCCCCTCCCCTTTCCCAAAACTGTGCCATGGAGCAAACCGGCTGTATCTTTCTTTTCCTAGTGAGCAAAGCATATACATTTCTACATGTTAACTTTCTTCTTCCACACTGCAACTGCTGTTTAAGTTTTACTATGCTGTTAGTGAAACAAATCAATCTTGAATAATGACCATCCATAACAACACTCTGTTCAACAGGGTCCCTCTCCTCCCCCCCCCCCCCCATACCACCATCCCCAACTTGCAGTTCAACAAAGCATCAATTCTTATCATGATTTCTTTTCAGTTTCCATAACATGAAATGTCATGAAGGTGCTGAACTGTTTCGAGTGAATGCAAACATGGGTACTGTAAATGAAGGAATGGTTTCTTGACCTTTGACCTAAACAATAACTTTGGAAGATTCAAACCTTTCTTGTTAGCTTGGGTCTTGGCTATTTCTTCTGTAAACAAAATTATGGAAGAAAGATACAGACACAATACACCAATGCATGGTGGGTAACGTATCAAAGACTGATATTTGCTAAAAACAGTCATCAATTAAACTCCAAATTCTACTTAAAAAAAAAATATGTCAAATTCCGGAGTCAAATATGTGAAGTCACAGCCAGAGGTATGGATATACTTGCAACTGCAAAGTTTGGAGCTTATGAAGTCCTTCAAAATGGCAGTCATATTTTGGTACGGCATGATTCAAAGTTGGTGATGACTTTAGCAATGCAATTGTTACAGCACAAATCAGGGTTTGACCTTTAATTAATAACTCGATGTAGAATTGCATACTAATTCAAATGAAGATGTAGCATAGCAAAGGGTAGCAAATTCAAAATTTGTTACAAAACTTACTGGATATTTTGGAAAAACATGAAAAGAGACAAACTGTGTGCTGAGTTATAGCAGAATGCTAATACATATATAATTCTGAGGTCAAAAGAGTTCAGTGATCAAAATTGTTACAATTTTACAACTTTGGTCTCACTGTTCCATGAAAAATTTAAGGAGGCTTCAAAATGACGATAAAAACAAACAGCAAAATCTCCATTTTGGTCAAAGATTTTAAAGTATCAGGCCTCTAACCCTGACTTGGGCTTTAATGAGACATTGAACACTGATGGTGTACTTTTAGGATACATTTCAATGCCAGTTGCATCTGAAAAAGACTTTTTAAGATGGTACAGTGTTGAAGGAGAGTGCAACATGTAAACCAGATAATATCTATTTTTCACAGTTTCAGTATTTATCATTCTCATTTAAACATTTGGAATTTAAAGGTACACTGAAGGAATGTGGTATACAGATGTCTTTGCATAAGGAAAAAGGACCATCTGTGACGAAATGAGGAAACTAACTTGAATGCTTTTTTAAAGGTATATTTCCCTGCATTTTCAAGAAACCCCTTTGATAACTTAATTTTTCAAATCACATTGCTGCTACTTGCATCATATTGTCGTTACTAAGGAAAGCTTTTCCTCTTTTTATGCAAATGCTGTGATAAGCTAAAAAGAGACGCAGTAAATTTAAATTGCCTCACATGGTCACAAACAGACTGTCTTTGAGCTTTTTGATATCATATCAGCATCAAGTGAATAAATGGTCTGTTGCAGTTTCCCTGTTTATTGACATGACTGGCACTGCCATGCCTAAATATGTTCTACTTTCAAAATGTATACTGGCTATTGATAGGTTGATTTTTAATATAGGAAAATAAAAAAAAAGATCAGATTACATTTTGACTTTTCACATGCAAATTACCATAAAAACCAAGATAATGGTACAATGCATAAACAGTTACCAAAATTGCATTCCAGCAAATTGTTTCAGGTTTTGGGATTAAAATGAAAAAAGAAAAGTTAGGTCTTGCATTTCGGCACAGTTCAGCATTTTTGTTGTGATGCATGTCAATAGGTTGAATATTGAAACATTGCAGGTTATTTCTGAAAGAATGTGGCACAGAAACCAGACAGAAAAGATGATTACATAGTAAAAAAAACAGGAGCCAACCATACTATAAATTACTGATTCAAAAATTTTGTTGACTGTGAGACATCATTCATAAAAAATAAAAAGCTCAAAAATAAAGAAACTATATCACATCTGACAAACAAAAGATGGAAAGTTATCCAAAAATTGTTCTGTTTCTTAAAAGGGAAATAGGGCGTTTGTGTTGCAGAAAACAACCATATTTTTAAAACCAATATTTGTGGACGTAGAATGATAGATTATTCAAAATAAGGAAGGATAGTAGCCTTCTTTTCAAGGCATAAGATTCACACAGACAGAAATTCAGTTATTTGTTGCTCAAACAATCATTTGTTCACCCAAACTTTTCAAAATTTAAATGATGCATCTTCTGTTACTCATCACATGCATAATGTTTTGAGGAGATGAAGCTTTGACAGATGTTTATTGATGAGACTGAATGGTTTAACAATGGCTAGAGCTATTTTCTTTGTACGCCATAGTGGTGTATTCTAAACGCCCCATTTCCCTTTAAATAAAACAAACATTTCAAACTTACAAAAAGAAAAAAAATGTTTGTAGATAATGAGATCAGGGAAGCCTCACAAATGTAACCTAAGATAATCTTAGAGTGAACCATTGTTATCCATTTCAATAAGAATAGCAACCAGACAGTAATGAGTCATGCTCCAGTGCACATGTCTCCTGGCCTCCCGGAGCTCATGAAAAGACTGAGAGCATTCAAGCATGTGGGATATGCAGCATGCATAATGAGCAGTAGTGTGATGCTTTGTGGATCTTAGATGATCTTAGGTTAGATTTGGGAGGCTTCCCTAATGTAGTGACAGATTTTGATGTTCAGAGGCCTCTGTCTCAGCTCTTACCACAAAGGTATGATATCAAAGAGGTTAACAAAATTCTTTATAGAAGGTTTTTTTAAGCTGAGAGGAATCATTAGTGTTTTATTGAACAAATTGTGTGATCAGTTTTGATGAGTTGTTGCAAGGATCTGTCAAATCAAATCTAACTTGTTTGAATAGTCTTAAGGTGAGAGAAATGGGATACTAACTTTCCCCAGGGGCTGTGACTTCTGAATGGGATGTAGTTCCTTTTGTAGTGACTGGTTTAGCCAGCATTGCCTCAATATCAGAAATTTGCTCCTAATTTCAAGAAAAAAAAATGAAAAGATAAAGTGAAGTTCACAAACTAGCAGAATGACCTTGTTTAAAATGATTTTTTTCATGACTCCTATAAACTTCGAAATGGCAAGACTGCCTTTCAATGAACATCAAGCCTTAGACAGGGTCTACCACATAATCCGGGCAGTTGTTGGTAGTCTAGAGAGATGGGGATGAGGAGTGAGGCTGGAGATGGCAAACTGATGCATGTCAGGAATTACCAAAGTTCTTAAGATGCATTCAAGATGTGGCAAAGTAAATGTTTGGTGATTTATATGGAGACAAATTGACAGGTACGGTTGGGCAGGGTTGGGCTCTGTCATTTTAGGAGAATATACAGTAAACAACAAATCAGAGCAACTCCTTTTAATCATATAACCAACTTACATGAGTCAATTCAAAGGCAGAAAATTTTCCTTCTCTTTTTTTTTGGTTGAGAGACTAAAAGAGATTGATTTTGTTGTGAATTAGCCACACTACTAAAAAACACAAAGTGTTTACAGTTGAACTTGTTTGACTCCAAATGACCTTTGACTTACACCAAAAAACAAAAGGGTCATGGAACTCAATGTGATTCACCTATGTACTAAATATGAGATCTGTCCCTGCTTCCCTTCTTGAGATATCACAGACATATGCACATGCACACACACATACACACACACAAGCTATCATGAATTCAAAGGTTAAATTTGTCATTGTACCCCAAAATACAAGAAGCCAAAATATGTACTAAACCTGTCAGGGAGGTGTGCCCTACAGGGAGGTGAGGATGAAACACCACCAAAAATTGTTCAACACTGTTTGCATGATCTGAAATCACCTGGGTAATCTTTTCTTTCTTTTCCTCCTTCTTGTCTGATACCAACAGCTGCGGAAGCAGAACCGGCATCACTGTGGTCTGCTTCGGGGTGGTCGGAGTGGGTTTGGGGTCCTTTGTATTCTCTCCTTCCTTGGATTTTGATGGAGTGTCCCTTATCTGATCAGTCACCTGTGGTGGCTGCAGGAAAAGAAGTATATCACAAAAACAAAACAAAAAAAGAAAAACAAAAGGAAGATGAGCGATACCTACAAAAAACTCTCAGAATGGTCTGATAATTATCAATGTCAGGTTGTCCTATGTAACTATGAGACTCACCTGGCAACCTGACATCACACTATTGCTTCTTAGAATGTATTTTCAAAGGACTGTAGATGAAATGTTTATCAATTTAGAATATTATGAGAGCAGGGCTTGAAAACTAATCTTCCTCTGAAGTAACTGACTCAAGATTCCTTCATAGGCATTGCGTTGCACTGCCTCCATCAAAATCTAGCCTATTTCTAATGAATTACTCATTCTGAACAAAACCAAAATATAGCAGAATGGAAAATGGCACATTACAAAACGCTAATGCAAAGTGACGTTTATTTTATCCATTTATTGATATTTTTTATATCAGAATGTTTGCTTTGTACTCAACACATGAGACCCCCAGTCTACTATGACCATCTCAGTTCCTTGTCTCACATTGTGCTGCGGATCATGGGTGCTGGTCAAGAAATGTTACGTTGTGTAATTTATGAGTATTTGGTGTTCTAATTATCAGACAGGGTGCCCCTCTCAGAAACTTGGGCAACCAATTTTTTCTGTCCCGGAGAGTAAAAACTTTGAATCGCATGTGTCTAGAGATGGCCTCTCGACCAACCTCTCTCATTCTCTCTCTTTCTGATACTTGCCTTCTTTTCAACAGATGAGGTGCTACCTTCATCTTTTGTCTCTGTCTCTGGTTGTTTCTGAATTTTCTTTACCAATGGCTGTTTCTTTAGTTCCTCCTTCTTAGCTGAAATGGCAAAAATAAGAGAACAAAGAAAGTGGTGTAGTCAGATGCTTTCAAATTTGCTAAATCTTTGAAAGATCAGATTGAACATCCATCTAGCATTTGAACTGTTTCAAATTCCGAGTACTTATCATTTTGGCATATTCACTCTTGTAATGAACCTAATTTCACTGCTCCAGTCTTCACCTATGATTTCAAGAGGTCTCACACCTGACCTTGACACCTGCTGTCTTTCCAAGATGGTAAAAGTGAGTTCCGTCTATGAATATCAACTCAATGAGCCACTCTAACTGTGACTTTTTGTGTTTTTTTCACAAGGTCAGTTCATACGGGAAAAGCTTAGATTACTTTTGGACATTAAACCCATATTTCTGTGACCCATCCACAAATCGAACCAAAACCTCGCGGTTGCTTTGCTCCCTCGCTTTAAAATACCACCACTTTTATCAACTCAGTTACAGGACCACTTGGATAAGTAACTTTATTCAAGCCAGCAAATTACACACCAAGTTCATCCTACAAGCAGAAACATGACAAAAGAAGTAGCACCATTTAAAAATTCAAAACAAGAAAGACACAGTTCATGACCTTTGACCTACCTAAACGCTCTGCTGCTGCTGCTTCCTCCGCCAGTCTCTGTTCTTCTGCTTGCCGCTTTTTCCTGGGAATAAAATTTCAATTTGTGTTAAAATTAATGTACATTTAATCATAGCCAGAAAGGTAGATGAAGAAGGAAAGATCAAATATATAAATACCATCAACTCTAAAAAGAGCGGTAATTAAATTAACTTCACGGCTATTAAAATGATTGTTCCAGTCAGAGTGTAGGTCATGCACTAATGAAAATAACACCTACGAACGACCTTCACATTGAAACCAGATCAGACAGGACCCTGGAGAAATCTGACACAATCTGTTAATACTACTGACCACTATGCACACACTGTCATGGAGCACTTCCATTAGGGTTTGCATCAGGTACACTGGTACTTGGGTATCGGACACACAATGCCAGGGACTGGTTCTGAAAATTGCTACATGTATACAAAGTTTCACGACCAAAGTACTCCATAAGTGGGACAAAGTGTAGCATACATCTAACAAAGAAAAGTTCACCGTCAAGACTGTATTTAAGATACACAGCGCTATATAAACATGCAAAGCAAAATTTCATATTATGAATACACAACAAATTTGTATCCTAATGGAAATTACGTTTTTTGGGTACCTGGGTACGCGATTGACTATGGCCAGCAGGAACCTGGGTCCCGGACACTGGACTAAGTGCAAACAATAACTTCCATAGAAAAAAGAAAATTACAGTACTATGTTTGCATTGTTACTTTGCCATGATGTGCCTGAATCAACTATCAACCTTTGTCTCATTGAAATGAATCAAAATTCTTTTCCAAGTGGAACGAAGCTACACTGACGAGGTCAAGTATAGTGATCTGCTTACAGAAAGGTCATCAGATGTGATCTGCAAATGCAGCACAATGTGAATTCAACAAATTCATGCAAATCATGTAAAAAAAAAAGACAACAGCAACAAGTATTCTGAATTAAGCCATGATTATGGGTGGTCATGCTCAGAAATGGAAACACTCAAACCTTAAAGCAGAGAAGACTACCTATACCTTGGTTGTATCATATTTGCAGAGACTAAACATTACAACCCACTAGATGATGAGAAATGAAACAAAGAATGAAGTCATAATCAAATAGAAACTAAAGTTGACATAGTCGCATGAACAATTACCCTCTGCAAACAGTTGTTTCTTATCCATTGGTTGAAATTGCAAAACTTTCCTTCATAAAAATCAACCATAACAGCTCATATACTACAAGTGCAGTTTTTCTATCCTACTTGACCTCTGACTGACTGCATATCATTATCATCTCATTATGAGTTATCATAAAAAGAGCTGTAAACTTTTTAAAGATAAAATCAGGTGAACAAATTGATTGGAAGTTTTTGCTAGTCAATGTCTGCAAATGGTTGGCAGTCAAACCATTTTGATTAGAAGATGTTGAAAAAATGTTGCCGCTGCACTTACGTGAGTTTGCATATCACAACCTTAAATGTATTATTAATACTGTACCAGGGTGCACGACGCACAACCTGTGTCCAAGGGCTGCATGGCATGTGGAGCATTCAGGTGAAAAGTTAAGTCATGGCTTCAGCTTTGAACAGTTCAAAAGAGAATTCAATTTTTCAGGTAGGACCAGAGAAATATTGATTTGCAACTACTGTGAAGCTTACATGACAAAGAATTCAACTGGGCATTCACTGGTCCCAAATTGTAATGCAAACCTGATTATTTTGTCTCTAACTGTCAGAGCTGATCCCCCAAGAAAGTGGTTTTCAGACTTTTCATTTTTTTAACATTTTATGGTGAGTTAATTTACATTAATTCCTTCAACCAACTTCAACTGGTGAACACACACAATACCACACACATTTTACTTGATGCTTTGAGCAACAACAAACATCTGCTGTAATTAAAAATTTGTAGTGCATCATCAAATAAAAAATTTGGGCGGCATGAGAGGATGAGGAACCCCCCAGGTACAGTGCATTTATCCCTCCACCCATCCACCTTCCTCACCAACAACTATAAGTTTGTCAGTTACCAGTTACATTGTCCTACAGAAAAATGTTCCAGTGAGACTTTGGCAATAGAAAAATAAAATATATACTATAGCTAAACAAATGAAAAGTTACAATATACCTGTTGCAGCCAACAAAGCTTTGTGATTCACACAAATCAATTAAGGACAGCCACACATTACCCCAGGGTACATTTTGGCTAGGAGTTAACAAAATTCTCAATTGGTTCTGCTCTATCAAAGAAAACTAATACAAAAGAGACAGAGAGGCTCTTGGTACACAGCATAAATAAGGGTCCAGTGTTTTGATTACACATGAAGGCTATGGGAGGGACTAGAAATAAGTGGTTGGGAGAACTGGAAGTTTCCAGGGAGGTGAGTCACTGTCTTAAAATAATGGGGAGTGGGCGCTATTAGACCAGACGGCACTAGTAGTGGTGTTAAAGGTTACCAGTACTCTTGGCACAGTACATGGGAGTGCATTTGTTATGCTGAGACAGGCAAGTGAGGGGGAGGTGAAGTAATTCAAACTCACTCTCTTATATCTTGCAAAATTTCTGGAAGTTTCTCATCCAAAGCACCACTTTCAATTAGCTCAATTTCGTCTCGCAGCAGCTTGAACTTCTTTCGGTCATCAGCTAACATTTGTTTGAGCTCTTCAACCCTGTCAAAGGTCATTTTCTTGACAATGAGGTCACCAGGCGTCTCCACTATGTCCCCCTTGTCACCTGTCCTTTTGCGTCTGACAAAGAAATATGTCTCTCTTTAGTGAGTCTTGTTTTTTTAAACAATAGCACAAAAGGTAAAACATCATAAACAGCAAGGTGAAACTTGAGATCAGCATATTACATTTCATACTGGTAGTGGTATGATCTCAAACAAAAATATGTTTTACTGTATATTGTAAGTACAACATGACATAGCATGACAAGAATGAACAAGAGAGTCTACCCAAAAAAAGTGTGACATACAGATGTGTTATTAATATAGAAAGATTAAAGAGGAACAAAGTAAAAGAGAATAATAAATTTTAAGACATATCAATATAAAGTAGAACTTACTTTGGTGTGTCTACTTCATTCAGCATTGCAGAATACTGTATGGCACAATTCTGAGGGGACAAACAGACAAACTTGTGTTTAACTAAAGTAATAATATCAATTATAAGATTTATAGAGTGCTTCACCCGTTGGTGGAATGCCACACATGTTTCCTGAAAGTGCTACACATAAATCGTTCACAATCTGTTCATTCCAAAAATCCAAGATCTTGGGTCCTTGCAGATGGTACAACCAAGGCTGCAATTGTGTTAATGGTAAACACTGATTGCATATTATTACCTTGCTCCAGTCATTCTTGCTGAGCACCAAGCAAGATGGTAACAGGTTCTATTCTTGTCTGCGATGGTATGACTCGACCTGGATAGGATTTGCAGTCTTCCTGCTGAAAGGCGGATGCTCTTTACCAGACTACCACCAGACAGTAAGTACACTACAGAACATGATCACATCCAAACCAAGGAGATCAAATGTACTTGCAGTGCCTCATACGGTATCTCAAATGTTAAGCATGCAAAACTGATCGAGTGAATTTGAACAAGTAAATTGAGTTGAAGACTACTCGTAGTTGCAATGGTACTGTACAGTATCAAGATTGAAGAACAAAGGTGGAGGATGGGTGGGGGAGAGTGAAGGTGAGGTGATGAAAGGGAGGCACTGAGTACATGCACAACCTACTACTGTAGACATTCTGCCACATGTCTCTCTGGATCACACCTTATATTGAAGGGGCTGGTGGAGGGGGGGGGGTAGAAGGGGCTACATGTGGTGGGAAAGGGAAGTAAATATATACAAGCTACTGATTAAACACTGTTTTGTACAGCACATGTCACACTGTTACCTGCACTCACGATAGAGGACGAGACCGTATAATTCAAAGTCATCTACTAGTTAATAATGACAAGGCAGGACGTAAAATTTACCATCCATTTTTTTTTTTTTTTTTTGGTAAGTGGTAAGATGGTTGCTGGTGCAAAATCAACAAATTGTACCATACAAATGCTAGTATGCTTTTACAATTGTAATTAAGAATCAATTATAAATTGACAGACAGACTGACTGAAATGGTCTTTCAATGTTTTTCAAAGGCACATTTCATTTAATACCTGCAAACTGCGTGCAAATCATGTGGACTTGCTGGTAGAGTATTTTGCAGCCAACAGATTGCCACTGTCCTCTTGCTGTATCTCATACAATGTAAATTTTACACATTTTTACATGTCAGTCATTTGACGGTATGTTCCACATACTCGTAAGCAGGATTTGTGTGTGACAAGATTCAAAAAAGGGTATTAAGACTGATGACAAAAATTCAGTTTTTGATATCTTGGTGTGACAGAAAATACATCAGAGAAATATAGCTTTTTGAAGTACTGCCTACTGTCAATGACCAAACAGATCTTTCTGCACAGTCGATTACCTGGTAGGTTACCAGAGAGCATCAGAAAGGAAGGCAGAAAGCACACGAGAGACGAGAGACACCGTCATTGAAAGAGTGTGAGTTACTTACTGGAGAAACGGGAAGGAAGAGTGCAGGACTCAGGGTAGACAGGTAAGTGAGAGGTACAGGAGTTACAGGACACAGGTACATAGGGGGTGTATGAGTAATACATAGGAGAGAAGATAAAAAGAAAGGATGTGAGTTCAAGAACGGTGTTAAAAGCGAAAGTTAAACAAGGCCAGTTCAGGGCATAGAGGGCTAGGTGCCAAAACTTTATTCCGAAACATGCTGCACTAAGATACATGAGACAAGATGGACAAGGGGGCCCATGAGTTACAGGCCACTGGTAAATAGAGGGTGCATGAGTTATAGGAGATGGGAAGATGGGTGTGCATGGATTTGAGGGAACAGGGAGAAAGAGGATGCAGAAGGTAAAGGAGACAAAGGAGTAAAAGAGAGATAAATATGGGGGGGGGGGGGGGGGGGGCATTACAGGAGTGCAGTAAATCACGTCATGTCCGTAACGTTTACTGTTCAAGTGTAAATACGACCAAAATAATTAAAGCAAAGATTCTTCACGGGGTCAGTGGTTAAAGTACAATTTTCAGCCGGCCTCGTGCTTTGGCAGTGAGTGCAAACATCACCCATCACTAACACTGTATTAAGTTGTGGCCATCACACTGGGTGCAACACTGCATATTCTTACACTGACTGAGGTCCTGCATTCCGTATGTATGGGGTGTGTGAAGGCTAACACTGCGCCATAGACAGGAAAGGCTGGAGTACTGCCAAAGTAGGTACCACTCTTACCCCTCTAATACCTTTTCTAGACTAAAATAATACTTAAAATTTCAAAAATATTTTTTCAGTTCCCACAAATAAGGGTATAGTTTTAACCTTTTTTTGTCTGTTGTACCTCTTTCAAAAAAGCTACCTCCTTCCTACTGATCTGCCGATTATGTTGGAGAAAAAAAAATGAGTTTTGAATGCAACTGCAATGAGAAACAAAAGAACTGTGCTGGACCTCTCCTCTTTGTTATACTAACAAAGGTTTTGAAAAAAGAGGGATGCTTTCTGTGACTAGCTTGAAGTCCTAGTAAGTTGTACAGAACTCTGCCTCATATGACTCTTTTATGAGGAAGCCTGTCTTTGTTATGATGGGTTTTCTTCAGCTGCTCTTTCGATTTTGTTAGTTACTTGCTTGTTTTGCTTCTTTGCTACTTTTTAATTACGAGATAAGTCAGAGAAGGCCACAATTCTCTTTACACAATCCTTCTCTGTTTACATCTTTTCTCTGTCAAAGAGCTACACCATTCAGCTAGATCATGTACAACAGCTCTTAAACTAAAACAATTGGCATTGTGAAAATGGTGCCAAGGTGTTTAAAGGTTGTTCCACAGGTCTAGCACTACTACAGCTGATGCTGCTTTCAGTATTTTTGAGACTCCTTCTAGCCAATATCTACTTTCATAACTTTTTATAACTGCACGTTCAACAGTCTTTGTTCTACAGTTCAAGTCTTTGTTCTTTAAAAATTCACATCTAAAAGCTTCCTAAAAAGTTCCTTGCAAAATGATCTTTCTGCTCTTGGCAAATTTACAATTGTTGCCAATTATCCTCCTGTTTTTTTTTTTGTTTTTTTTGGAAGGGGGGATTCAAGTTCTTCCCAGTGCTCTCCTGATCTGCATTAAACAATTTGCAAAAGTACTTTTTCACTTTCATCTTTTACTTTGCTGGTTTGGGATGCTTTGCAAAAATATTATACAGCCAGCTGTCACTGGCCAGTGTGACTACTGTAGAAACCTGTCCATTTTGCTTTAATGCTTGAGACACTGAGCAAACTATTACTTCAAAGTGGAGAAAAATGCATCTTTGGAAAATCCATTCAATTGAACAATAACTATGTCATTCTTCACTACAAAGGCTTCTAAGTTTCTAAAGATTCTAAAGATTGTCACACATTTTATTATGCTGTATGAGTACCAAATTATTGAAAATAAGTAGAAAATAAACAGACTCCCCATCTAATGAATTTAAGACCTAAAACTACAGGAATAGTCTCCCCAAGAATGCTATTATCTTGCATCCATTTCTTTTGATCACTAAGACTCAACACTGAAAGTTTTCTATGCAATTATACTTGCAGCATTCCTGTTCTCTGTTAGTAGTATATTTTACATGTCATTGTGCAAGTGTGACAGTGAGTTTTCGAACATTCAGGATGGACAAACATTTCCAACTGCGACATATCCAAACAGGCAACAAAATGGAGACATTTTATGAGGTACCTTAGGCGTGTTCCAGTCCGAGGGCCTGCCTGGCTCGGGGAATGGCTTGATGGCTCTGCTTACAGACATCCTGATGGAAGACACACAAAAAAAAGACATGTCACATACTGCAACATGAATACTTAAGTTAGGTGTAGCAAATGAAAGAATGGATTTCACATTAAGTGCATGGAAAAATATTACTCCCAAATGTATGTGGCATACAAATCGCTGATCAAGTCTAATACACAAACTTTCCTTGCCAATATGCCTGTTACAGATTTCTACAGAAAATGTGCAGTGATGCCTGTAATGTTTACTTTCTGAATCCTCCGACAAATTGTTCTCATTTAATGTATGTACTTTCAAAATCTCGTTCAAGGGCCCCACATATCAGGAGCTATAGAAATTTCTGTAAAGGGCCATCTGATGCAATGAAATCTGCAAGGCACACATATCAGGAACTAAGAAATTTTGGTAAAGGGCAATATGAGGCAATGAAATCTTGCAACACAAGCAAATGTACTTAACCAAGGAATAATGCTGATAAAAAATGGCCTGCAATCAGGTTTGACCTGTTTCATGTAATATCTTGTAATATCTTAGGAAAATTACGTATCGTTACTACGTGCAGGGGATAATGATTATGTTTGACATTTTCATTGCCAAAATTCCCCCAACTCTTGATGAAAAAGAGCAACATTCATTCTGGAAGCAACTTCAGTCCAACATTTCAACTGGATATTGAGTAGTAAATTGAAAACTAAAACTGCTAGTTTAACATCAGCTCTTGCTTAACATTATTTCAACTTGAATTATGAACATGAATTCACTCACTGACTTCCCTTTCAAAGAAGGCACCACAACACACAAGTTCAACATATATGCTGTGAATGCACAGCTGACAATGTGCAACTTTGGAGCGCTATAATTATTCCTCTACAATAACGGTAAAATCTAAGATGACTTTGGTCATATCACAGATTGAGTTAACCATTGTGAGAGGAATTCATTCACACCCCCCTTTCTTCAACGAAAGAAAAAACACTTGCAAATGTTAATGTCATGTTTGGTCCACAATCAGCTAGTATAAGTTCAAAGTTTGTGCTACCATAGCATTTTGAAGTTGAGTTGGGTTTTCCTTACGTACACAAACCTATCTGGACAAGTGCTTTAAATAAATACAGTACCTAAGCTACAACTTTTGTTGCTGATAAGCAGTCAGCCCCATCCTGCAAGTTCACAGTAATGAAGTTCTCATTTCAAATGTTGACTTTTCAGTCACAAAAGTTTGCACAAGCTCATGAAGAAGACCTAAACATTATCTTTACACATTTATCGTTTTGTTTGAGACCATCTCAACATTTGCTCAAGACAAACTCACTTCAGGTACAGTATGCTGGGAAGATCAGAAGCATGTTTAAGTTTCACAGACTTTGTACACATAATTCTCACAATCTGGGTGTTATCTTAAGTTGTTCATGATCACAGCAAACAGCCAAACTTGCATCAAAGAAAATAATACAAATTTGTTGAAGTTTGATGGAAGACATCTTCTTGAGTCTTAACACACTTGTTTGCCTGTCTCTTATATTTGCCCGTCTCTTATATTTATGTTTGCCTGTCTCTCATATTTAACATATAATACATCACACATACTGGACAGACAGACGAAACATTTTAACCCTTGCACTTTTACCATTCTGCAAAGTACGTCAGCCAGGGTGCACTGCTGATATCAAAAAAAAAAAGGATTCTGTCAATAAAAGAAAAAACAATTCCAAATGGCCACAAGAGACACATCCTGAAAATGACCTTCTGAATTTTCTATGTATACTCTTGACCTTTCTAACAATATCTAGCACTTTGAGGCACAGTTATGTAGTCACTATAACATGGAAACTCACCAGTTTTGATCACCGCTTCTCATCACCGCAGACGCGAGGCAAAGCTTCTCACGGATGGACCACTCCTGACAAGGAGGTGTTTTCACTGCCATCTGAGTAAATGATGAACAAAATAAATATAAAAAATGCCATGTTTGTAATCAACAGTCACCACAACTTATGTAACAACCATCACACAGCTGTACATGTGGGAACGGTTTGCATAGCGGCACTGAATACATGCGACTCAGTTTTTCAGTTCAGGTCAAGATATGTATCAACTGTTCATGGTGTGTCGTAATGTCACAATTCAATAGGGAATGATGCACAGTACAGTATAGGTAAGACAAATCATTTTATACATAATACTAATTAAGTTCCTCACAGTAACCTTTCAAATGGGTGAGAGTACCCAGATTCCTACTACCTAATCTCCATCAAACACGACAACTGGCTCAAGTGATTAAATAAATTTTTTCCTAAAATCTTGACTTGTGTTGGCATGCACCACACAGAGGCTTAGTACATGGAACAGAAGTGAACTTATTGGGAGGGGAAAGGCACAGTAAGGGGAGTGTAAAGTAACCAACATTGACTCAGGGTTTCGATACAGTGAGTGTTGCAACAGAAAGGGTTATTTGATGCCATTTTGCCTACAACTGCACAAACTTATTCATCCTTTGTGAGACATGTTAACCAATAACATCACTGTTGCACATGTTTGTTTTCCCTGAATAAATTCAGAACATGTATCGTCGCTGGACAAACCTACCGCACGTACTGTACATAAAATGTTCACACAGCTGTCTAAAATAGCGATTGTTGTGACCAGCACTACATATGTACCCTACAATGATGGCTAGCAGGACCCCCTCATTTCTCTCAGAACAGTTAACACCCAAGTACTCCTCCTGATGTAGTCTAACATAAATCTGCGAGTTCAAACAAAAGCTGTCTTGAGATGACTACATAGTTTTGCATTTTCTCTCTTTCGACCATATTTCCCTCAAACACCCTTTTGATCTGCTAATTTTAAATTTCATAGTAGATGAGTCAATGGCTCTTCGTGACATATCATGCTTTTTACAGTTTTTGCAGAGATTCTGAGAAAGGCAGAGATATAACGTTGAATGGATCCAACATATACTGTACATCAAAAGTATTCGTGTATTGTTTTGCTTCGATACGTATGCTGTATCTCGTTTCTTACCTCGACCAAATTTCACACGGTCAACGTTCTGCACAACAAAAGGTAAAACAAACATGGAAATAACTAGAAAGTTTGTCTGTACCTGCAGCGGCTTTGGGGGAGTAATTTTGTTGGAATAGTGGTTTATGTGGGTTGCTTTACTTAAAGGGGCACATTGAGTTGGTTCATGAAATGGACTTACTTTTTTTTTTAACTTTTTTTTTTTAAAAACTTATAAGTTTCCTTATATGATGCTGATGGCCAAACTATGATCAAACTATTAGGATCCCCATGTGTCACATACAAATGGATATTAACAAGTAACTAATGAAACATTCTGTTTGGTCTTTGAAAATTTGTGAGCAGAGACCTTTCATGTAATCAGCACTAATTCTAACAAACAAAGCCAGTAGAAGCCAGGTTTAGAAATTCCAAAAATTGGGGTTTTTGTAACAATTGGATGAGAAATGAGATTAATTATATGTTATTTATCAGCATTGTAATAAACAGTTGTACCCTTGAAAATACTCACAGCCTTAGATCTACATCAATTCAATGTGCTGCTTTATTGGACAAAGCTGTCCTACAGATGTGTTAACAAGGAGTTGTAAACAAGCAAAATAAGGGACAGAATTTACAAAACTGTGAACTTTGAAACTCAACCGCAAGTCAGCATACACGAGACAGTGACAGGTTTGAATCGTTGTCCATCTTTTTAAAAATTCCAGAACAGATAAACGCATGCCACAGTTTTGACGCTGGATTTGCTTGCCACAGTCTGAAAGAAATCACTGTCTGCATAACAATGGTTTACCTCACAGGTGAGATGAGCACCAAATTGGCATTATTTCACTATTAAATCATGTTGCATTAAAGACGTGTTTGTACAATCATTCAAGCTAAAGGTGGTTATGGTGTGATGTCTTTCGATAGTGCTTGGTGGCAAGAACTCTCAATTGTTTCTGGTGCAGTTGCTTGCATTTTGATTTTAAACTTTGGTATTTTAAAATGTCTTCTACTGTAGGTAGGGTGGTGTCAGACCAATCGAGGAAAGTCAAGAAAGTTTCACGAAACAGACTAGCAAACAGGCTTAGCTTGACCACCTTCCTTTTTAAATTATTGGCATTTGAATAGCACCAAGACATCACCATACGCATGTATATCTCACACACTTTATATTCTCTCCTGTCAACTTTTAACTATGCTTGGCTATGCTTCTCTGTGCATTCAGCTCAAGGTGAAAACAGGCTTACTCAGTTGTCTTCCTATTTTGTTTACTGGTTTCCCCAAAACTTACTGGTTTGGGAATTCGCTAGCGATGTACTCACCTCATATAACCTATGCATTACCATATTGACCATGGTCTAGCATCTGGCAATTTATGCGTGTGTGTGTGTATCTGGACACTGCCCTTCCGTAATTGCCAGCCTTTTGGTCTGCCAGCGAAGTTTCTGTGCTACTTTTGCATCTGGGATATCCAAAGTGCATCTTCAAGTTTCCATCCTTTTTGGTCGAAATTCGAGGAATCCTCATCCCTACCAACGTCTTTGGGCCCGTTTTGGATTAATATCCTTTTCCTTTCATGTCTTTTGACACACACACAAAATGCCAGATGCTAGACCATGGTCAATACGGTAATGCATAGGTTATATGAGGTGAGGGAGTATGCACTGTGAATTCAGCGTTGTTTAATTCTAATAATGAGGTAGGTTAAATTCTACTAACTGAAAAAAAGTTTCATAGAAGGACTTAATTTTAGAAATGTGGCCCATGTCAACCACATTTTACATGTCATTTTGTCCACTGAAAGACCGAGTGAAATACTAATTGAATTCAACACTGCTTCTGTAACAGTAAGCTTGGAGAATTGCTATGGTGTAATTCAAATGAGCTCAGAAATTCCACTTTGATGATCTGCTATGTGTTTTGATTTCCTGCTAACTCCGTGCCACCTAGCAGGGTGCTCTGCAGAGAGAGTATATACATGTCCTATGAAGACTTACGGTGATATGTGCTTCCCCCCTCCATCATTAGACCCTGTACATAGTGAAAAGACAACAACAAAACTACAGCATAAGTTATTTGTTATTGTCAATCCTGTTAACAACTTGGAAAGGATACACTCTATAGTAAGGTGAATGCACTCCCAAGAGCTTGAAATGGCAGATGATTTGACTATGGCATAATTATGTGAGGAATAACTTCTGAATAATTATCCAATTTTGTGTACTTTAACAAAGTCTCCACTGTGCCCAAACTATAGCAGAGGTGCAAGCTGCTATCTATGTAAGACCTTGATATTCTAGTTTTTACCTGCCAATATTGCACCACCTATCTATGGTAAACCTGTAGAAGTTACTAGTTTATTCTCTAATGTCATCATTTATGGTATTTCTTTGAAGTAATTCATCACAAATTAAGTCAGGTGACCTCTAGAGGACAAAGCAGATTAAAATGAACGGATAGTTGTACAATATCTGTGATTACCTTCCTTTGAGGTAAGTCCACGATGTACAATATACTTCAGTAAACACAGAGAATCAGTATTTATTCAACAAAATAGCAAACTACTGTATGTGTATCAAAGAACGAAGGTAAAACAGAAAAACCCAGGGATAATTGTCAGAATGGCTATTATATACTGAAGTTTGATGGCTACAGTCTGTTTAGAACAGAAGTTCCTTGACGAGGTATAAAATTCAGAGTATTCAGAAATACATGAAGCAGAAGGTCTGGTCAACTTCTGACAAAGAGGGGTCACCGTATGTACAGAAGTTGTTTTTCTTTGTCCAATGTCTGTAAGTGCCTCTTGTTCTTAAGGTCCAACCATAGACAGGCAAGTAACTCTTAGCGTGCAGTATAAGGGCATTCCTCCAGCAAAACTGTCATTGGTAAGTAAACCTTACAGCCCGCAACACAACATTAAACATCTTGCAGAGATCTCCAAACTTTGAAAAAAAAGAGGAGATCTGGAAAACACTCAACCTGCATTTTTTTTTTTCCTTTCCAGACTGGAGCACTTAGGTTTAGAAAAATTTAAATCCAAATGGGGTTTCTCATGGGTGACAAAAAGCTGGGAAGCTCAGAGGCTCCCACCTGGAAAATTAGGTATTCAGAGTAAAATTTAGCTAGGGGGAAATTTTGACTTTTGAGGGAAATTTACCCTTTTTTTTTTCAATTCAAAGTGCCCCTTTAACCTTTGTGGAATATCACAACAAGTGGACCTAATATAGCCTCACCACATGACATGACCTATCCAGAACCATGCTTGAGTATACCAAAGACAAGTTTATCACTTACCAGTCCAGTCTTTGCTTTCTATTGCTGGTCTGTGTTTCCTTGTTTTTGTAGCTACTGTTGCTGTTTTCTTCACTGTCTTATGGTAACCTTCAAGTCCCCCTGGAACTAGTTTCTCTTGGCAGTGTTGGGGGTAAAGGAGGGGAGAGGGTAACCTACATTAGAGAAATACATAAACAGTGATAAGACAGCTCAACTGGAGGGAAACTTATCCACGACTGCAGTGTAATTTTTACAGTCCACATGTCATATGTGACGGTCACATCTCTAAGCCTACCCTTTTCAGAGTTCAACAAGTCAGACTGCCTGATGATGACCAAGTTCTTATGGGCTACAACTTTTGACCCTATGCTCTGTGAGAAAGAATCATGTTTCATTTCTCCTTAAATGCAGACAGCGGAATGTGCAGCTGCCAGAACTAGCTGCTGGTTCAATCCTCTCATTTGAAGCCTGTAAATGATTTGGAGGTTAAAAGGTTCTCCCACAGTATACATGGTAAATAACATAACTACAGCAGCTGGTGGTGGTAGAAAATCTCCTCGGAGGAATAGGACTGTGACTAGAATTAGATTGGTTCAACATGTTGTATTTCAACCCACAAATACAGGCATATCAAAACTTCTGTTGAGATAACACCTCACCAGGCAGGAGAGGAAGGAGAATCAGTTTGGATGAAACTTTAAAAGGAGACAGTTGGGAGAGTCAAGAGACCATGAACTCAAAGACATATTTTTTGCAAGCCAATGATGACATTAATAGCATCATACATCAGCGCTGAACTTGAACTGTAGTAGTCTGCAAGTAACAAATCTTGTTGCTAGGGTACCCTGGATCTTCAAACAGTTACACTGCACTGACTTAGGAAAGAAAGGATTGAAACTACCAGACGTGCACAGTGCAGATTTTTTTTCGACCAGTACCAGGAGTGATCTACAATGAAGACTACACTCTTGTTGTATTACATCGTTTTCCTATTTTCACTGGGCGCCTTTGTCATGCTCGCGACGAGTCTGACCACAGAATACATGGCCATGGCCACAATCGTGGATGTTCAGGAGGAAGCCGTGGGAAGTGTCCACTTTGGTATTTTTAGAGGGAGTAAGTTTTTGACAAATGACCCACAGGAAGAAGTGCAAGATTTCTTTGGTAAGTAATTGATGACCAAGGTGTTTAGTATCTTTCATTTTTTGGGGGAGGGCCGGAGGCTGCTCTTTGATCACAAACTGATGAAGTAATGCATTTGAAGAAGAATACGAAACGTACATTGTAAAAAAAAAGTTCTGTAGAATGTACATTTTCATCATAAGACAAATATCAATTAAATGGTAGGTTTGAGAAACAATTTACTACATGTAGTGGGCGCCATTTTCCTTCAAATGAGCTGTAACATGAGCAGCATTCTTTTGACAGCAAACATTTGGACCAATAAAATGGCAAGAAATCAAGACTTTTGCACTCAAATTTTGCATTAAAAGAAGAAGGACCACAAGTTAAGTGTTTTGCTTGCCAAATCAAAGTGTTTCACCATCAAGCTAAAGGACCCCGAGTGATTATTTCATATTTTACTGTTTGCATAATTTGTTGGGTAATTGCACCATTCTCATCTATATGGTACACAGCATGTTACTGCTTCACATTACAATTACACACAAGCCTGGAATGTGAGACAACACACATTCTGTATGATATGCCAGTGATATGACCACATGAACGGAAGGATTTCTCCACATACATCCTGCATCAACCGTTGATGAAATGATGCAATCTCTCCAGTATTATTCCAGTATTAAACAAATAAAATACCTTTGAGCTAGTAGAGTAGCTAACCATTGCTGGATTTGGTGGGTCTTAAAAGTATTAGCAATAATTCAATTAAACACACACCTGGCATATGACACTCTACCTTTTGACTTCTTCTTTCAAGACATTCTTGACGTAATTCTTCTTTTGAAGTTAAGCATACACACAATTGAGTCAAAACCTAAATACCACTCTGTCCTACACTATCCTGTCCTAAACTTCAATCACAGCAAATGGAAAGAGGAGCTTAAGTTACAACTACTGTACTGCCCAGGGCCCACCAATCCAATCACAGGATCGAAACAGCTATAATCCATGCAAGTGCCATGAGCAAAACTTTGGAAAAAGACCTACCATTTGCATGTTTCGGGCACTTTTTTGGTCGATAATTTGCAAAAAAGACTTATTATGTGTATTCTCCTCACACCATAACTAGTAACATCTTACATGCAAAAAATATGAGGGAAAAATTTGATACACACTGACAATGATTTGAGACCCAGACACCATTTTAAAGAAAAAAGGTGACAATATCTCTTTAAAAGTAATGTATTGCGATAAAAAGACCATTCAAACAAATCATAACGTTAAATTCTGGTCATGATTGTTATACCTCTTGTTTTCAATTAGGCTCACCAGGTACTGTAGGTCTGACATTAGTGAGGAAGCCTAATTCTTACCCACCAATACTCGTTGGGGCCCCACATTGTCTGTGTGATTTATAATTACTGTTCAATTTATATCATCTGTGTAGGTTCAGTTATGACGTCACTGAGACTAACATCAAGTACGAGTCGTGAGTAGATTGCAAACTATTTCACCATGAGAAGTCCATTCAAAAATGTTGGAGTCACCCAAGCCTTCTACACTGGCCGAGAATTTAGTCAAATTCTGCTCTCTAGAAGTTACCTGACTGTATATGAATTCCCTGCCTGTGTTACTTCTTACAATATGCATATGGCGTCTTCAGAACGTAACGCAGACAGTAGGGAACTGTCAACAAAAAGTGTTGTTCAAGTTCAAAGAAATCTCCAAAGTCTCCACTCTGCAGATGAGTGGGTGAAACTCAGTTAAGTTACCACACTAAAGGTCAAAACACGCCTACAGCATTTGGGTGGGTCCACAAAGATTTCCTTCAACCACTTTGGGAATTTGGTTTTCACCACAAAAGCAAGTCATATTTACATGTCTGATAATAGGCTGTCCCAATGATGAATTAAGCAGGAACGCTGCAACTGCCAAATACTACACTGTACATCAATCACACAATGTGAGGGTTTCTCAGTTTAATTTATGTACATTGGCATCAATTGACATAGTTTTAAGTTCAAAGTAACATTTTGGCCTATTGCTCTACACATACCACTAAGGTGATGAAAGGTGAAATATGTTGAGTCATGTTCTGCAACTTGTGCTTTTCTTTGAGATTTTCTCTTCCATAACATAATTTAACATTCGTTGTGTAAAAAATCAAGGTTCATAGACACAACAGTGTGTTGGAAGGCAGTTCTCTATTTCACAAAATCAGAAATGGGATCCATTCCTGGTTTCTTGTGAGTGACATTGGTTGACACTAACTGTACTGTACATGTATGCATGCTCTGCCCACCTCAATAATTACAATTCAAAAACTTTAATAGCTTCAATAATAACCTTCAACCTCTCTGGATATGTTTGCAACAGATGACTAACATTCAAGGAAGCTTAAAATCTGAGTCAAAAAATGCTATGACAACAAGGGATTAACTTAAACATCATCTGCTGCATTATGGCACGATAAAAATTGGAAAAAAAAAAACACAAACAAAAGATCACCCGGTAAGTTCCACACATGTATACTTACACAATTGACTTAGCTCAATGGTCAGAGGGTTAAGTTCATATTAACATGAGAGAAGGTGGTCATAGACGGATTTCTAGCATCAATTTACACTGACAACTTTGTTACACAAAAGGATATAGTGCCAGTGGAGAAAACAACTGCACAAGTGAAAGCTTCTGAAATACTGGAAGTAAACCATTAACAGTTTACACACCTTTGCCAGTGTCTGGCAGGGAATAGTTTAGAGTTAAAATCTGCATAGCAGTTTTCAGGATTTTGAGGTGCTTTGTGACAAAATCAGTGTGAACTCTGACGTTGTTTGAACTAAGACTGCTACACAATATTCCACTTGTGATACCACACAAATTATTCCCTACTTGGTCAGACCACCATGCCACAGAGTCGACCAGCACTATTCATAGCCTATCCTACAAGCACAGATTCAGGAGGAATATAAATGGCTTATAACGATTATTGCAGATGATTGATTGCTACTAAAATGAGCTCCTATTTCCCATTAACACAAAAGTACCAACCAAGCAACATATCAGATTATGAAGCAACTTCTGCAGTGATCGGAAATCAGACGTAATTACAGTACATCTAAAAATAGATTCTTTTTGAGCAACCTCCTTTATTCCTGATGCTCCATCATAGAAGGTGAATGATCCACTAAATGGGCAAAGTTTTCTGTGCAAACCTTTCCTTTGATTTGGTTTTTCCACAACATACATTAATTATGAAATCCACAATTTAGAGTTATTTTGAAGGAATGAAAATACTTAAAATTTGATTCTACAGGCATATTGCAGAAGGAAGTGCTGTAAATAAATTCATATGAGTTTCACTAGGTACAACATTTCCAGCTAAATAACTACTGAAGACTTAAAAACTTGGTAGTAAGACTAAAAGTCCCTTCCTTCCACCCCTTCTGTGCCCCTTCCTCTCAATCCACCCCTCCCTTTGAGCAAAACCCTGCACTTGCATCATACACAAAATGTCACCACTTTGATTACAGACTAATTCACTGAATACAAACCACAGACAAAACTTATGGTATCATGTATTTTTTTTTAATTTTCAATTATGTTATTATTATTTTATTTTTTTTTTAGTTTTCAGAGAATACAAGGACTCTGTGCACCCTTTGATCATCTATACCAGCATCCTGACCACCAGTTTTGCTATAATCAGCTCGTTCCTGGCCACCGTCTTATCACTCATAAACATCGTCAACATCTCAAAGCACACAAAGCTTTCCAGCGCTGTGGGTCCGATGTGCCTGGGATTTTACAATATACTAGGAGGTAAATGTTTTAAACAATTCCTAAGTTATTTCATGCCTTGCCATGTAGTTCCCTCACCACTACCATAAAAGGCTGCCACCAATCTATCACACAATATTAGAAATCAACAGCACCATTTTGTAAACCCTTTAGTTGCCAAACTTTCAAACAGTGGGTTTTAGGCTTCTATCAGTGACTTAGTTAAACAATTCATTCATCTTTCTCTAGTCCAATTTCAACCTTCAATACCTTCACATTCTAGATAGTGTGTGAGTTTCATGGAGCTACATTACTTCAAGCGATTTCTACTTTATCTGCCCTGGCTTTATATTAATGAACAGCCTCTGCATTTTTTTTTCTTCTTTTGTGTTTCCGTGATGTAAATCACTTGTTTTTGAATTTGTGCTGGAATTGTTCTTGTACATCACTGCATTGCATCTTCTCTCTGTCTTCTCTGTGAAAAGTTATGCTATTTTCACAAGTTTATTGGTTGTTTCAAGTACTGTATGATGACTGAAAATCTGATACTGTACATGGAGGAGTAAACAAAAAAACTGTGGTATGGTTTAAGTGTCAGCCTCTATGGCATGTGGATTGCACTGAGGTGAAATGTTCATTAAAGTTTATTACATGCTGATTTTTGTTTACACTTGACATATGGACCTCATTTGCCCACACTGTCATTGTTGAAACATCAATATGATGCAGCTTGTGTAAGGAAAAAGGAACTTGCAACCCTCCATTGAAACATGAGGTTAGGAAATTTATAACACCTGATGCAGAGAATCTTCTTGGGGAAATGTTTGGTAAAATCTGACTTTGTTTGGAAGGAAAAACCATAATCTACAGGGGAAAACATAAACCATATCATTGACAGGATCCCGTGTTTGACCGATGGACTGTTAGCAGAGGATTGCAAACTCGTGGACAGACTCAGAGAGCGTTGCCAAACTTTTTTAAGGCAATGTGAATGTGACACATGAATAGCATTAGTTCAAAAATGGCAAGTATAGACTTTCACAGTGGTTCCAGAAATGATAATCGATATAATTAGACCCCTAATGATCCAAATTTGATTATAATCGATTTTTTTCCCCTGATACTTTACTTGCTTAAAGCAACCCACTGCAGCGGCACCAAACAGTGTATACAGGTGAGCTGCAGCGTATGAGCGCCAAATTAGATCACAAAATACTTAGCCTTTTCGTAAGACATTTATTACATCCTCTCTCTAAATGATAAAAAAGGGACTTCAAAAAACATCAGAGACTTCCCCATGATGGAGAATGAGAAATAAAAATGAATACATTGCTCACTCACTCAGATTAAACCATGAGCTCCATGAACGAGCTCCACAAATGTTCCCCAAATCTGTTTGAGCTTCCAATATTTTTTCAATTATTTCGCGATTACTTCCCTTTTCACGATTATTTCGATTTTGTTGTCAAGCAATAATCACATCGAATCGAAACCGGTTAAAACTGGTATCGATATAATAATCGGCTTATCGTGAAAGACTAATTACACATTGTGAGTTTGACTTTGGATAAACATTTTGAAAAGTATTTACCCTTTCTCTTGCAGTGGGCCTTTCGTCTGTAACCTTAATTCTTGTCACGAGTATGTTGTTCGGTACTCTCGACGGTGATATCACCAGTAAAACGGAGCGAGACCAACAGTACACGTCAGATGATCTTTCCTTGGGTTACTCTTTCTGGATCCAGGTGGCTGGCATCGCACTTCTGGCCTTCAACTGTGGGACAATAATCCTGGCGGAGAGTTACAAGGATCCTGAAATGAACGGAAAGGATGAGGGTGTGCCCCGTCTGACGAGATCGATAAAGACTGAAGATGCGTTTTGATGATGTGGTGGTTGTCACCACAGGGTTCTACAAAGAGGAAGAGAAACAACATTGATATATCATTTCAAATGCTACTTCAAACGACATCACCAAAAACATTTTAAACAGTACAAAAAAACACTGGAATTCCTGTAATATAAGTAAAATAACTGGAATATGAACATGGCATTAACTCTGGGAGGTGACATAAGTCTCAGTTGTTTGTGAGGCCAGCCTGCAGAATGAGTTTTCTAAGAGGAGCACAAAATGTCTATGCATTCAAGACTACTTAGAACTTTAAAAATGCATCCAAAAAGAGGCCATAGTGCCATCTCCTATTTCAAGCTGTTTACCCTCTCAGCCATGGTCCCAATAACTGTGTGGAGGTCTTTCCAGATGGTACTTTGGTACTTTTAGTGACTTTTCAGTGGCAAAACACTGAAGAGCATTTTGAGGAGATACTTACAGTGCATCGAAAATGATGTCACTAGCATCAAGTCTGAAAATCGCAATATGTCTTGGAAGCAAATGTTTGCTTTGCCCCCGTTCCCATGGTGATGACAAGAGGGAGCAGAAGAAAGGGAGGATGGGGACCGATGAGGGATCAACGCAAAACACATTACATACACTCATACAGTATTTAAAATATGCTTGTACATGGTGTTTGGTATGAAGAGCCATTTTGCAAGTGTTACAGTAGCTACAACAGAGAGCTGAGAACATGCACAGTATTGTGGCATATATCTGGAAATGACTGAGGTAAGGATGCATTCTAGATAGAGACCCTGTTGTCACTTCACATCACTTCTAACAATCCCCCTCTCCCCCTCCGATGGTATTTTGAGTTGCCTCCCAGGTTTGCCAATGAATAACATATTGGAAATTTGGCATCTTGTCACAGATCACATACGTTGGCAGCACAAGACAATAAAATGCCATTTTCTGGTATTTTACAATGTCATGACTGTAGTTTCACCTGAAATGTCCAAAACCCGAGAAAAGCAGTTGCAAGTGGTTGTCATGGTTACTGCAATGTCTTGGAGTCTATTGCAGTGTGCTGATTGTGTCATTTAACATGTATGAAAGCGCATACTGTAAACAAAATGCTTTAAAAAAGGTGAGCATTAATCAACTCTTTGATCAGCAAGCACTGATTTGTATTTTTTGTTTTTGCATGGTTTTGTCACAATTTTATTAACACTTATTTTTTAATAGCAGTGTAAAAAATGCCAACTCTGACCTTTTTTTGGTATGTGTTTCTTAAAATGATTGAAATGAACCAAGTTACTCCTTTTCTCCTTTCTTAATACTTACAGTAGTGCACCACTTAATTCAAGCAAGAAGAAAAACTTATGATAAATATCTGACGTATATCCAATTTAACTTCATGGACCATGTTTGCCTCATCAAATGTAAATAGACCGGATGTTACTGTTTGACAGATGGCTTACAGGTGTTGACTGAGTTAATGTCATTTATTTTGTGCAAAGTTTGAAGAGAACCATTGCATTCCAATAGGTCTGACTAGCCTCAATATTCATGTATTTATTCCTGCAGTTAATGAAAAAGTGCGAAATTGCAGTTGTTGCCTATGATTCATACCTTGTGATAATAAGTGTCTGGTCACAAATTTGCGGTATGTAATTGCAACAGTTAATAACCTTATTATTGCTACCACATTTGTGTGTCAGACTTGCAGAGTCACTCAGCATGACTATTAACAATCAACTGGTGAGTACAACTTGACAGGTGTGACAAAATATCATGAACTTTGTGAGCCCAACTCAGTGAGTACCTTTAAACTGACTTGTGTACACTTTAAAGGGACACCTTGAGCTGTTTTGTGAAAATTCCACTTCAAATTCACCCATTTTGGATCTGTGTTACTATGGCCCAGCTTCATTTCATTCTCCTCTATGGCACCAAATTTTCTTGTTGGATTAGTTTTATGCTTACAACGTTGTTTCTAGTATCTCACTCCTTTTAATATGTTTCATTGCCATTCTTTAAGTAATATGCATTATTTACAAATTGAAATACAGCATTCACCATTTAATATTTGCATTTTGTTTTTTATTCCCTTTGTCCACTGCTGCTTCTCTTCCATCCCCAACTTTTCTTTGTTTTCTCTAATTTATTGTTTTGGGATATCCTGCAGACTGCATTAATCTTTTGAGGAAATTACTATATTTGTACAGCTAGGCAGTTTCAATTCCTTTAAAACAAGTCAGTTCTACAACATAAGGATCACCACATAACCAACTGACTTAGGGTAACCCTAGTTCACTCATAAAGCAACTTTGTATTTGGGCAATGTAAAAGGCTTTTCAACTTTCTTCATTGCAAGTTGGATCAGTATTCATCTCACATTGACTGAATTTAAACAAGTTATTATCCAAGCTGAAAAATTTCAAACATTAAGTAATTATGTTTGAGTAGCCTTATACTATTAAAACAAGCCAGTAACTGAGAAAACACAAAATTGAACATGTTTAAAATTAAATTCAGCAAAGTGCAAATTTTCATTGCCACTACAAGAAATTAGATGTTGCGAAGTCTGTCATGACAAAAACATGGTTTTCAATGAATCTGACAATTTGCAACAGGCACATGACCCACGATGTGAGGACCCGTTTCTAAAATTGTTACCCCGGATCCGAAGTTTCACCAGTTAAGTTTGTACATGGTATCTAGGAAGAAATTCAGCATGTATCATATGGTCTACCATTATCATGCAATACAATCTGTTGTATTATGCCTTTAAGAACAAACTCACAACCTAATGGAAGTTATATTTTTGTTTACCCGACCCAATGAGGACTGTGGGTACCCAGGCCTGAATTTTGGACTGTATGCAAACACTACTTTAGTGGGAAAATCAGAAATCTTAAATGCAGTCTACCTTTGAATGTATGAACATCAGTGAAGAAAAATATTGCTCCCAGGCTATTGTATATACAGTATATAGACCTCAAAGGTATTGCTTGACACAATGTTCCATGTGAGTTTGCAAAATACCTGTGTGAGAAAAAGTTGCATTTACAACAATTGGTAGGAAACCAACGCCGTTTGACAATGAAACTTTACAGTGAATATCGCTTTGTCCTGTAAAATCCAGAAGATACTGTATAATTGCAGATGACGAAGCATGTGATACAGTTTCCCCTTGTCCCTTGTCCCTCGTCCCATGTTCTATTTAATACAATAAATACATAAATCATCTGCACACACCTTCTAGGTTAGTGTTGTTAGATCTATATATTTATGACAAAGGTGATGGCAAAAACTGTCACTTTCAGCAACAGTGAGCTAATAACTGTCATGCACTAAGTAACAGCATGCATGAGTCAATTTCTCAACATACTGTGGGCTATTGTAGTTTCTGTCATAAACCAATGGAGTAAGCCTAGATTTATTTTTTCATTGTGACATGCACAAATCTTAATAAACGAAAGGCTTTGAATCGGCAAATCATAAATATTTAAGAATCTTTTTGTACATGAGGGGCACAGTATACATGGACACAACTGATTATGTTCTACAGTGTAGTTTTGAAAGTTCACTAGATAGATCCGATTCAAAACCCTGTACATTTGCGTATTAATAGAAGGGTGACATCTGCCTTGCCAAGGGTTGTTTGATTTAAATCAAATTAAAATCACAACCAAAATCATGAGTTTAAATGATTTATTTGATTAAAACCAAGCAAACTGATTTATATCACTGCTTTAAAGCTGGACTATGAATTAAAGTGATTGCGTGTCTACTGAAAAACCAAAAAGATAAGATTATGTTTGATCTTAACATGTTCTTCATTTTTAAATACACGCCAGGTTGAACATGAACGGACTTTGTCTTTCAATGAAAGAAAATGACAGTAACTACTTCGAAAAGCAAAGGGATTGGCACAGAACAGTAAAAAATAGAAATCATATTTGAAAATTAACGGTTCTTACTACAACCGCCTACATAATGAATATGCAACGGTACAGGTCTCACTAGTGTACCAAAAACATACTACTCAAGTTGTCGCTCCTTGGTAGGTATCAGGAATTGTAGTACTTGGTGTATGGAAAAACTGTATTTACAAATAAGCTATGAACTGAACACAACCTTGCCTGCTGCATCAGTGATCCTGAGTTGTTAACTGAATATTCAATACTAGTATACTTCCCATTGGCTTGCTCAAAGAAGCACACCATTGATTGAATGAAAACTGTCAACCACTACATTATCGTATTCTACACTTTTTGTCGTTAGGTTGGAAGAATTTGAAATCATATGGCAAAATTAACCAACTGAAACCTATCTTCTTTCCCAGATTGTCTGAATGGTATAATTAAAAGCCTTATCAAACTTTTGGAGATGAAATTTCAATGTTTTTAATTTTTGCTTACGCACGCAATCACTTTAAAATTTACCATATTTTGCGACTGAAAGTCAAATGTTTTATAGTCATTATACAAAATAGTTTGTAAGTCACGTTTTTGCATGTATACGTGAATACTCTTATCCATTCCCATTTGTTTGTTTGATTTCAAGTAACAATGATTTACTACTTTGCTTTCTTAGAGAATTTGAATTTTGTAGGACCAACAAAAATTTCGAAACAACTTTCATATTCAAATATCTGGAAGATGAGGGCATATTTCTCATTCAGATTCTGTGAACGGTAATCTCTTCCCCTACGTTCTCTTCCCTGGAACACTGACAAAGAACAAAGAGAGATGACCAGGTGATTGCCAGTACAATTCATCTCCTAGCTATAAGTCTTTTTTTTAAAAGGATGGAAAAAAAAATCACCAACCAGTGCTGGCCTTGCGACAACATGCCCTGTATTAGACAGGTACAACGAGTATGTGCTTAGTACCAGCAGAACGCAGAACTTGCTACTCAAGAGGTTATCACATACACTGAGCTATCACTAAAAAAATAATCCAATCTGCAGTCTGATGATCCTTACCACATGAAACTTGAGGAAATTTTCAGTAGTCCTTTGTTTTAATTGCACCTGTCTCTTTTATCTGAAAAGGGAGTATACTGCCACTGAGATGTACCTTTCAACTTGAACTTCTTGGTCAAGACTTCTACCCACAGAAAATGTTCATTCACAATATTAGACCGACCAAAATACTGTACATGAAAAAACAAGGGAAATCAAGTCACCAGACCCACACAAACAGTAGCTAATAAAGAAGAATGATAGAGTTATAGCCTATGATGTGGGTATATTCTCAAGCATGAAAATTATTTACCATCTATGGATTCAGTAAACAGACGTTATCTTCTGTAAATGGCAAGAAGCGTCAACCTCTGGAGAGTCATACAGATGAATCATGACATATATACGACACAATCTGAAGCACTCTGTGACTTAGGCATTACACCATTCGATTGAACAAATATTTGTTTGTGTCACATAATTACTGATGAGAGCAAATTCCACACAACTTTTAAGCATACTGAACTGTACATTTGAGAGGGGAATGCATGCATTACCATTCTTACTTCCTTCACAACGTTAAAAGAAAACAAACAAACAAACAAAAAAAAGCTGCTCCCATTTTGCAAACCGGACTTTGATCAGAAAATGAGAAGCAAATTGATAACTGGAGTACAATAGACAAAGTTGCACAGTGCACTGTAAAATAAACTTATAGGGAAAAACAATGTGTACTGCATAGCACAGACAAACAGTGCTACCAAACATGTGAAATAAACGGCCTGTGAGAGCAGCTGAGAAAAAAACAGATTTAAAAGGGATGGTAACAGACTTCTCAAGAAAAAGGTACAAACAAGTGTGAAAACATCCTCTGGGTTTCTGTAAAATATCAGAGTAGAGCTATAAGAAGATTGGGAAAGTACCGGCAGTCCGAAAAACGAGAAAACCTCAGTGAATCGACATGACGAATAAAACTCAAAAGTTACTCTTCCTGGACATCTTTTTCGTCTCGTTGATCGTGCTGGCATGTTTCCTGACTACGATATTCACCAACCAAATGGTGAAGGCACAGCTGACAAATAGCGAAGTCAAGGCAGAAAACTACGGTAACATCAAATTTGGGCTAATCTGGGGCACTAAGCAGTACAACTATGGTTATGGGGATCGCGACGAAGAGACGTATTTTGGTAAGTAATTTTGAGGTCTAATGTTGACTTTCGATCGGATTAAGGGTCTGGTCTAGTTAAGCTGCGTGTTTATTGCGACTGGTCATAGAATTGAATAATATTTAGGTAAATGGAAGGATTCACTGGCTTTTTCAAGTGCTTTAATACTAAGAACTATAAGAGTAATTGGGGAGGGGGAATGCAGTATTTAATACATACAGTGCTTTGTTTTTTAAAGGGATCCAAATGAAATGTGAAGCAAAGTTGCAAAGTGACAAGCAGTGGCATATCCAGGATTTTGTGATACAGGGGACAAGATGGATCACTGTCGTAAGAGAGAGGTCTCAACAACATGAAGCTTTCCCGTCCTTTTTTAAAAAATGTTGTATAATGTCATGCTTGGAAGTCAATGACAGCATCTGCTTGACATATTTTTTCATCCAAAAATTTTCTTTCCTAAATTCTACTTCCAATTTTTCTCAGCTGATTATGGAGGGGACAACCACCCATCATTGAACACCTCTGGCTCTGCCACTGACAGGTATTAGCTGATCCAAGCAGCATGCAAGTTTCTCCTCATGTATACACAGTCTCAAGTATGCTTTTCAGGGTGCATATTTTGACCCTTTCCTAGACAGTTTCACAGCTTGCCTGTTCTCTTCATTAACCATTACTTTTTTACCATTCTACGAATATTATGACAAAAACACAAAACAAAATATGTGTATACAGTAATTAAAACTAGTGCTGGTACTATGGTACCCACGTACTCAAGCAACAATGTCAGGCCCTAGTTCTGAAATATTCCAAAACTCACCTTGTTTGGTTAGTTTACAAACGACTGACTTACCTGTCTCCTTACAACAAATGCACTCCAATCAACCATGCCAAGAGTACATCCTGGCACGGTCCGGCCTGATACCGGACTAGCGCCTCCTTCCCATACTGTAGTTACATGAATTCAAAGTTTCAATATTGTTTATTGAACGTGTGACAAAATTCAACATGCATTTAGAGTAAAAACAATTTGTTTACTTGCCTGTGCATAAGATACATGGTGCTATGTTAAGGCACAAAGCAAAATGTCCTATATTACAGGATGCAATGACTTCCAAAGAACCTAAGAAAAGTATTTTCTGGTACCTGGGTACCGTGAACCACTATGGACTGCAGATGAACAGGTCAAAATTTTTAATCTGATGCAAACACTTTTGGAAAGCAGTCCGACGATTGCACAGTACAAAGGAATTAATTGATATTTTTTTTTTCTTCCACAGTTTATGATGAATACAGGGATATACATGTCCCTTTGATCATAACACTGGTATTTGTGGGGATATCCAGCGTCTTCAGCGTAGTGAGCATAATATTCGCTCTGATGAATACCATGACGGTTCCGATACAAACTCTACATGGACCAATCGGCCTCTACATATGGAATGGAATTGCAGGTCAGTAATAATATCACAAACGTCTTTCAAAGTGTTTTGGGAAGCCCTTGATAGAAGATCAGAAGTATAGTGATTGGTGAGAGATCTTTCATAGAATTCTTTTGCTGGTTTCCCAATAAATTTCAAATACTACCCAAATTTTTTGATGCACAATACATACTGTAATATACATGAACCAATGGAAGATACCCTATGTATGTTCCGGGCTATGTTCCCAAGGTTCAATATTCCCAAGGTATGATGTTCCCAGGGCCTGATGTTCCCATGGTTCGAGGTCCCCAATGTGCGGGAACATCGGAGCCTTTCAACATTGAACTTTGGGACCATCGATGCTAGGGAACAGCAAAATGGGGGAATGACAAGGCTGGGAACATCAAACCCTGGGAATAACAGACCTTGCACTCCTCAGCAACCATTGAAATAATACCTAAACAGGGAACATAGAACCCTGGGAACACAGAACCGTGGGAATACAGAACCATGGGAACATCCGACAGACCCCCATATTCTCATATTGCTGCCCCAGAAAAGGATCATGTGAGGGTTCTGGGTTTTAGCAAATTCCAAAAGGTCACTGAGGTAAATTGTTAAAGCACTACTTGCAGGGAAATACAAGTTGCACATAGGCTAGATACAAAATATGCATGAAATTACAACTGTGTAACTTTTTACATGAATTTCAAGTTGTACTGCAGGAGGCAACACATCACTCTGTACATGGAGAATTTTAGCTGGCTGAACTTTTTGAAGTGATGTGACAACAAAGTTGTGTAAGATAAACATGAGGATCTCTTCTCTGCCTCTGATAGTTTGAAATCTAAAGAGGTTATGATTTTTTTTGGTAGAAACTGAGGACACCTGCTTCTTTTTAATAAAACTTAAATCTAAAGGATACTTCAGATTCAAAGCCATAAAATAATTGCCCTTGCTCATTGCCCACGATTATCTACATTTACTACCTCATGATTATTCACATTTAGTAAATTACTTTTCATTTGTGACAGTAAGGTTTCATCACTAAATACTACATCAGAATTGTGGTATCACCTACCCTACCTATTATATCAATAACAATGAGCAAAGCATTTTTTTTTTGGTTTCAAGTGCTATGTCAGAACCAACCGATTTCTGGCACCAGGTTTGCACTTATGGTTCAATGGTTGCTATTTAGTTGTCTCATTTTCCAAATTTAATGAGATATTTCCTGAAAGTAAGAGCAAACAGTGAACTGCATAGAAACATGGCTGTATCTTTTTACAAAGACAAATGAGCAATGATGGCAGCATAAAGTCTGGGGGGTGTTTCCAATCATTCCTTCTTTTAGTAGTCCTCCACTGATCAAAATGTGTGAAGCTGATTTGTGGGCTACAGTGCAATGTGCAATCATACTGGTTACCAACTGATACAAAAAGAGGTCAGATATGCATTTTATGAATATTTTCAACACAAATGTCTCCAATATTTTATGATGTAGATCTTTTTGTTTCGGGTAAATGCTGCTTAACTTCTATTTGACAATCATTCTATGGACAATACATTTTAAATACTTCTTCGCTTCAGGTGGTTTTGGGCTACTGGCTGTCATTCTCCACACCATCGTGTTTGAAACTCAGATAAAAAATGACATTCAGTCCCCCGGAGAAGACTTTTTTTCCCCTGCCAATCCAGCGAAAGTCGGTTACTCATTTTGGTTGCTGCTTTGCGGAGTGATCCTAGTGCTCTCGAACATAGGGATCGTGTACCTGGCACAGAAGGCAGATGATCCCAAATTCTTCAAACGGAAGGAGAAGGTCGATGTCAATGGCAGTATCACTGATAACAAAAGAGTCGCAGATGGCATCATTTACTGATATCTCAGAGGAACAAATTGTCTAAAGCCAAGACCACTGATTCCACGAGCCAGGAAAATTTTAGTGACAGACAGGTTCACCATTTGCCAGACGACTGCAAACGATTTTATGGTAATTGAAAGGAAAAAGGGAGGAGGGGAGGGAGAAGATGCAGTGGCAGGGTAGATCACAAATTAAACAACAACCCAAAGATGGATACCGGTCATAAAATAAGTTTGAACAGCACAGACTGACATTCCCTGAAGTTGGTCGGCTATGTACTGAACAAACTGGACAGAGTAAGAGTGAAAAATGATATCCAAAAGTGAAGATCCTATCATAAAAGGTTTACGGACTGTTGGAGGAACATTGTACCTATCAAATCTGAATTTATCCACATTGCAAATTATTTTAAAAAGTGACTTTATCAATTTTATCTTTCTAGGAATTTGGAATACATGTAAAATTTCTCACTCAAGTTGTGATACTGCTAAAGGATAATCGATAAATTGTTTTATTGCTGAAAATAGTCGCTAATTAGACCATCGACACACTGAGCGATAACTTCCGTATAAAAATATGATTTATGTTGACATATCTTTAAATGTTTACTGTACAGTATAGTAAAAGAAACAGGAAGTGGTTGTTTACATTGTTAGTCAAAGGGCGATGGCTCATTGAATCAGATCTCACATCTTTTGCTGCTCAGTAAAGTGATAATGAACCATGGTGGATATATTTCACTTCCACCTACACTTACTATTCCTCTATTCACAAACAGTCACAATAGTAATGGTATTCAGGGTTGTCACCAGACCATTTTGAGAGCCGGGTAATTTGTGATCGCCGTCCTGGGGGCGGGGTCTAACGGAACCTCCCCTTTGAAAAAGTTTTGCGGGTTGGAGAGAGCTTAGATGTAAAATGGTGCACTCTAGATTATAAACTATGAATTCGGTTCTTTGGTTTCGACCAGTGTGGAAATGTATAAGCTGAATTTACCGTTTTGTTGTAAAAAAGGATAATCACTCAGAATTCTAAAGAAATCTAACAATTTTATTCAGTTAAGGTATGAAATTTGTGCCGGGTGGTGATGCTGGAATTGACGGCGAGTGCCGGGCGGAGATTTTGAGAGCTGGGTAGCCCGGCATGGTGACAACCCTGATGGTATTATTTCCATGGTGATTTCTTTCCAAGTATTACTTCACCTTTCCCGCCTTTGTTGAATAGCATTGCACCATATACAGTATGCTTGTCCAAAAAGTATGACAAAGCACATATGCAGTATCTGACAGGTCATGTGACCTGCGGAGGTGCATGTGTGACATCACTATTCAGGTAATTTTGCAGTTTTACATGGTGACTTCTGAGTGAGTAGAAAAGTATATTACGCATAAAAACATTGTATTTGTATCAATTTGTATTCCTTCTAATACTGAATGGTATCTTCCTGTTTGAATGAATGTAATCGAAGTGTAAGGAATATTTAGAAGGCTGTGCAACGGTTTTTATTTCAGTCTATGAAAGAAATATGCGGAAGAGCACAGGCATGCAGCTACCAGAAATGGTTTTCTTTTACAGGAAATCTTAAACTAGGGAGTCTCACATAGGTGTCAAAGGCATCAACATGAGTGTAAAACCTCTATTGCATGCAGTCCAGAAGGAACCCCTCCCTAAAAACCAGGCCATTTTAGGTGTGGTTAAGGTCAAAAGCTTACGCACAGTTTTAAAAATAACAGGAGGATGGTGAGGTTAATCTTGAAAGAAAACAAAACGAATGCAAAGAATCAGAATGCACAAATGCATTGTGGTTTTGATGAAGTATAATGAGTATTTGTTTTTCAAAATCTGACAATTCAGCATTAGGATGTGTGTGTGTGTCACAAGTACGGCTGGAAAAAACCTGCAAAACAGAAAGCTCATTGACAGCAAATCCTACCCACATGAGGGAATTCGCTCAAAGCACCATCGAAATCAGTATCGAGCTGATCATCGGATTATCAGAATAAGAAAGGAGTCCCTTGTTTGCTTTCATTCTGATCTTTGAACATATTCTGCATTTCCTAACTAGTCAAGAATATTTAATAACTTCATTGCAACAGTTATAACAGTGAAGCAGTACCTGTGCATTTCCTGCGGTTTTCATAGCTTACTTGGTCCCAGACAATTCTGTGGAGCTGCATGCTAACTTACATGGAGGGGCCCCAGATGAAATTCATGCAACATAGGAACTGCCACACAGATTTTCGTGTGCCTTGCAAATGATCCCTGGCTTGAATGGATTTGTCAACCCTCCCTGAGTAACGATACACAATTTACTGCAATGCTGTGACAAAGTACCTCCCGCACACATTGCATACAGCAGCTGTATCGAACAGACAGATTGTCATTTTGTCATGCTGCTAGGGGCAAACTTCAAACTGCTTTTGACCAATCAGAGAGCTACATTGAGGCTATTTGCTTTTTTGTGTACTTGTATTAAATGTAACAATCATGTAGTAGCAGTGGTAAGTTGTTTCTGTTTGTTTTGAATGAGTGTGGTATATGAACGGTAAAGACGTTGCTGCATTTAGGATCACCATGTGCACTTTATGGCTTGAAAGTTAAAGTGATTACATGCGTAGGCAAAAAGTGAAAGCATTGAAATTTCATCTCCAAAAGTTTGGGAAGGCTTTTAACTACACCATTCAGACAATCTGGGAAAATAAATAGGTTTCAGTTGGTTAATTTTGCCATATGATTTCAAATTCTTCCAACATAACGACAAAAAGTGTACAATACGATAAAGTAGTGGTTGACAGTTTTCGTTCAAATCAACGGTGTGCTTCTTTGAGCAAGCCAATGGGAAGTATACTAGTATTGAATATTCAGTTAACAGCTCAGGATCACTGACACAGCGGGCAAGGTTGTGTTCAATTTGTAGCTTATTTGTAAAAACAGTGTTTCCTTTCACCAAACATTACAATTCCCGATACCTACCAAGGAGCGACAACTTGAGTAGTATGTTTTTGATACACTAGTGAGACCTGTACTGTTGCATATACATTATGTAGGCAGTTATAGTAAGAACCATTAATTTTCAAATTTCATTTCCATTTTTTACTGTTTTTATGCCAATCCCGTTGCTTTCCGAACTAGTTACTGCCATGTTCCTTCATTGAAAGACATAGTCCGATCATGTGCAAACTCGTGTGTAAATTTAAAAATAAAGAAAAAGTTAAGATCAAACATAATCTTATCTTTTTGGTTTTTCAGTACACACGCAATCACTTTAAGTAGTTCATTTGACGGAAGAAAAGACAAGAAGAGTACGACAAACTTTAAAGGAAGAGAGATTTGGTTATGGGATTTATTTAAAGTTTCTTATATTGTTCAAAATCTGAATAATTTGAATGCTCTACAATAGGGCTTTTGGACTTAATGAGATACACTTACATACTCAATATGAAATCTGTTTAAGCTTTCCTACATAAGATATTGTGTTTACAAGGTTTTCCCAATTTGAACACTGCTGACCTCACATGAACTTTGGCCTCTACCAAAATCAACAGCGATCTTGTACTCAATGTGGTTCACCTATGTATGAGAATTGTCCAAGCTTTCCTTCTTGAGATTTTGTGTCTACAAGGTAGGCATCACACACACATGCACCGTCACATGATTACAAAGGTTACAATTTTAATCAAAACCAAACCAACATGAAAATCCCAAATGTTACAAATTTTATCAAATTAAAGTCTGTTACCATGAAAAAGGTTACAACAAAAGGTGAAAATAGGTCTTATCCCCTCATTTTTGTATTCAACATTCTCGATCTTTTGAGTGTGGCTGTTGATTGAAATTTAGTGGGTTCCTCAAATAATGAAGTTAGGCCTACTGCCCTAACCTATGTATTTTCTAGCTTGCAACATCAGTGACAAAGATGATGTCTACACTAACTGAACTTTAGGCTTCATCAGATTTAAACTTTATTCAGGGCTAGGTCAAGCATTTTGTTGGCCTCTCAGAAGCCCTCCATGATTAGTTCGTAAATGTGGCCATATTCATCTCTATCTAGCCATGTGAATGATGGCCAGATGAATCATTAGCCAAGGTGTATTTTATACTTGATGCATACCCTCTAATGACATAATGTGTCGATTCATCAGTTGGTTAAGCAAAGTGTTTTTTATCAGTTTCCTCTTGTCCATGGTTAATACATCCTAAAAATCTCTTCCACGAGCTTCAGGTTCATAATTTATTCACAGTACCTTCACCATTTTGGTTAGAGCAAAATGACTCAACAAGAGCCATGAGAATGCAAAATTTTCCAACTTATACTTTCAGACAATGCGAAACTTATTACTGCAATTTAAATTTCCATGTCAAGTAAAAAAATGATCAAATAAAATTACCATCACGATGCGAGAATTACCGGCCACACGAGTGAAAATGCTGTCTTGTCAAGCCACAAGCTTGCAATTTGGACAAGTGATGACTCGGTGGATATACAGTATAAACAGCATGGTGGGCTCTAAAGTAACTTTATATGACCAATGATATCAAAGTAAAAGTTATTTTTTTATATGATTCATGTGCAACCAATGTTTCAAATGCAACCAATCATGGAAGTAATGTTTTTTAATGAGCACAGATAAAGACAGATTCATTTACAGATAATTCTGTCATGTATGGCATCAGTATATACACACATGCATACAGTACCCTAGTATGAATACTTGTCAGCGAGATGGTTAAACAATTACTGCCAAGTTAGAACTTTAGAGTCAGATCTTATTATTCAATGGCCTGACTGTTTCAATTGGTATCGCGACTGTGTAACAGAGCTTCCAAGAATGCAAAGTACTGTATAAAATTGTACCTTCTCGACTTAAATGTCACTATTTCATGTAGAAAAAGGCTAGGTGAGATTAAAATGTCTGTAGATGTGATATTTACAGTCACTACCATTTGTAAACTGGCAACAACAGACACAAATTCCTGTTTCAATATCTTCTGATCAAAATGGGAGAATTATTTTGCCACTTGATGAGTTTCAATTGTTAACTTCTGATCCTGGAGAAATGTGCTACTCAATGTCAATCAAGCAACTGCAGATCTCAAGGCATCTATAGAGTTCTTCACAGGGACTGTTACGAAGATAAATCGTTCTGATGTAAAATCAGGTGGAATCTATCTACCATATATTCTATGGCGAGTGAGTTGTTGAAATGTGCTAAATGAGAAAAAGGAAAAGGTTGTCATCCCACAATATACCTTGTTCATGAGGGGATGACCCACCTTCACTGAAACTTGTGTGCATCAGGGGGTAAATCTGGCCAGAAAGCCAAAAGGCATCTGGAGGGTGTAACCTGTCCAGAAAGCCAAAAGTATCGTGCTTTCGATTCAGGTTGGGCGGTACAAGGAAAATCAGTATCGTTATTCGCAGCACATCAGTACCAGTATTTGTTGAAGTAACGGTACTGACCACTGTGCTCAACGAAATAAAAACATAAGGTTCTGTGCCCTATATACTGTGGTACTAATGCAGTAACTTGTATTTGTGTCTTCATGTAAGTTCACTGGCAAAAAAAACACAAAACGGCGTTGAAAAAAATTTTCATTTGTTCCTAAAATCACACAAAAAGTCGCATAAATTTGTTGAAAACTTGTCATGTTCTGTTGAAACTTTCTCCAGAAAAGCAAATTTGCTGTCATTGCCGCTTACATACACAAACAACACAACTTTCATGATACATGCACACTACTGTATGTGCATCAATGATCAAGTACTACTTTTGTCACTCGCAGCGAGTGATTCACTGTGCAATTTCAACAGGAAAGTTTCACCTGTTGTTTGTCACCTCGTTTCAAGAAGAGCAAGCTGTCTGTGCCCCACATGAAAGACCTCAATATAGAATGACGGACAGCCTTGAATTGAATGATATTGCGTACAAGTTCATAGATGGATTTGTTGACTTTACTTCCCGCCGATTTTCGACAGCAGTTTGTGAGTTAAAAATGCAAGTGGCAGGTAAGACTTACATTCATAATTGGATGCAAGGCCAGAAACATTGCTTATGATCAAGCATTGCAACCCTGATTGTAGTCAGTAAAGTCCATCAACTGAGTAATGAATAAAACTGGATAACATGGGATAGCTATAACAGCAGGATAACATAAAAATGTTAGGCCACAGATGTAGGAGTCAGTTAAGGTTAACATTTTAAAACACAAAATTGCTCATAACTCTAAAACAGAAGGAGATACAGACCTATTTCTTTCATTGAGTGAATTTCAAAAGGTATTGTGAGTACGATCTTTCCATCTGTGCAATTTCTGTGTTAATCAGAGTTAATCAGAGAGACTTAACAATGATGAATACCAATTCCACAAAATTCGATTACAAAACATTTCTGATGTAAACTTTTGGCTGGAATAGTCCTAAATGATTCATCGGGGGTATTATGATAATGAACACTATTTAACATATACTGATCAGCCGCAGCTCAGCTATATACAGGTCAAAAAGTTTGCGCTCAAATACCATGAAAAGCGATTTCTAAACATTTCAAATTGTTTGCTGCCATTTGTTTTTAAATGTTTTAAATTTCCAAGCAACCTGTTTGCATGTTTTGCATGTTTGAGCGTCGATAGCCACATGTGATAATAAACATCATTATACAGTATGTATCCCAAATGGTAACTCGCAGTCACAATCCAGCTCAAGGTCATAAAATAATGTCAAGTTGAATAAAACTAAGGGTGACTACCAGAAAAAACAGTTTATCTTTGTTTTTGTTTTTCTTTTTGTTGCTCCATTATTGTTATCATTAATGGATACAGACTCAGTTACAATCAGAAATATAGGGATGGGGTTTACTGCTATGTAGGAAATTGAGCAAAGGTTTTCAAACTAAGATGTTCAACAAGAGAAAAAAAAAAGAAAAAGAAAAAAAACATGGCAAAAACACTGCTGTGCAGGGAACCAACATGTGACATCAACATTACAGACCTGCTAGAGTAACCAGATGAGCCACACCCATACATAGCTGATATCACTGGGCAAAAGAATTACACAAACATGAGGGCAAAAAAAAAAAAATTGCAGGAACACTTAGTTTTCATGATGTGTTCAGCATGTGCTTTAAATGTTCCCCAAGAAAGTGTGCCAAAAACAGTGTGCCAAAAACAGCGCCCTCTTTTCGGTGTTCTTGAGTGCCTTTTGCACCAAATTCATCACTTAATAGCACCACTTAATAATAACACCTAAGTGTCATCAATGTATGCAATATGTGATTTAAATGTGAAAATCATGCCCTTTGAGGTCATTCTTAAGTGCCTTTTGCACCGTTTTGTGCACTTAAAAACATCAGATCTGTAATTAGTGGCACAAAACTGACCAGACTGCACTATTTTCAAGGATGCAATCAAAGATGTAATTTAAATGTATTTTGGGGGGTCATTCAGCCCTGCCCCACCCTCAGACACACCATTTGCAAAACTTACTAATGTCTATTCCTATGTGGCATGTGCCTACACCAACTCCTTTCTACTCATGCAATCAAACTTTTTGCACTTGAGATGGGAATTAAATCTTCCCTAGCTCCCAGACCACTAGGGATAGTTAATTTTGTTTTGGGATTGTCATAAAAAAAAATTGGTAATTTCTCCTTCCATGACACAATTTTCCTTTGGATGAGTACATCTTTCAAACAATACTGATTCATAATAAAACATTTCAACATTTGTAGGTGGAACTGTAACATTTTCAGAATGGTCACCCCATCATGATGATGTAGGCTACTGTAGCACTAGTCTATAGATGTTATGTATGCAGGCCTAAACTAATCTACAGTAAGCATAGCACCAGTCCTAAGTCTCCCTAAGTTTTCATTTAGATTATTTTACTGCACACTATTTATAAAATGAATACAGCTGCAAGCAGATGTTTGGCTCCATAGGCTATTGCATAGCATGGAAAAGCCCCTAGTCTCATGCAACAAAGTTGGAAAAACAATTTTCAATTCAATTCAATTTATTTCTCATATGTACAACAATCATCAACAGAGGTATCATTTAACAAATGCTAAAAAACAAAGTACATACAGTATGATGGACACTAGAAAAACAATACAGTTTATCAAGGCTAGTGACCATACAAACAAAGACAAAATGATGGCAAAAAAGAAAAGAGAAAAACTTGACAGAGTAAAGAGAACTGAGACTAATAACTAAAACTTTGCTAATTGTAACTACTTACAGTATAAGGGAAGATTTCAAATTCCTTTGAAAGGAATGGAGTGAAGGGCTTGATCTAACACTAGGGGAAAGTTTGTGCCAAACATTATAACAATAATTTTGGAGAACTTATTTGCCGTCTAAAGTTTTGTGACTGGTTACTGAAAAGAGGCAATTTTGGCGGGTCTGCATTGGGATACTGGGCAACATTAGGTGGCTTTACTACATTAGATAATACCTTCAGTAGCATATCATTACAATATTTAAAAACAATTACACCCATGCAATACGTGTGGATATCCTTGATTTTTAATATGTTATAATCAAAATACAACTGATTTGTACTGAACCGTCTTGGTTTCTTTAAGAGAAGCTTCAGTATTCTATTTTGAAATGTCTGGAGAGGTTTAAGGACAGTAGCACGGGCTGTGCCATAGACTTCAATGGCATAAGTAAGTCTAGAATACATAAAAGAGTAGTAAATCTGAACTGCAGTATCAACTGAAAGAATGTCACTGATATGATAAAAAATACCAATATATTTAAGGAGGGAATTGCGTAAGCCATTCACATGCTGCTTTCATGTTAAATTTTCGTCAATAACTAAACCTAAATACTTTGTAAAATTCAATTTCCTAATCCTGATACCATTGAAGCAAAAGCTATCAATGCCTGCATGATTACAGTATTTACTCGGATGAAAGATTGTAAAGGAGGTTTTATCGACATGGAGGGTAAGTTTATTTGACTCAGACCATATTTTTAATTGACTTAGTGTATCGGTAGCCATTTCAATCAAATGTGAACAGTCTTTACTGGCTAGAAAAATGTTTGTATTGTCAGCAAAAAGACAAGTTGATACATTGGGGGCAGCATGGTGAATATTCACATAAATGAGAAAAAGGAGAGGTCCTAAAACAGAACCTTGGGGTACTCCAGTGGTAATATCGGCATAGTGTGAATAGGAATTATTAACAAAAGTACACTGCTTTCTATTCAATAAGTAACTAGGGAGAATATCGTAAGCTTTGCCACGAATACCGTAGTGTAGGAGTTTTTGCATTTAGTATTACGTGGTCAACAGTGTCAAAAGCTTTCCTAAGGTCTAAATACAACCCTAGGACATTATAACCCTTATCTAAATTTACGCGAATGTTGTCAACGACTTTTAATAAAGCATGAGATGTTGAAGGCCCCTCCCGAAAACCAAACTGAAATTTATAAAAAATATATTAAGAAAACATTGCACTCTTTTTTCAATTACACTTTCAAGAATCTTATCTAAACATGGAAGTAAACTAATGGACTGATAAAACAACCTGTAATTCCCCAGATTAAGATAGTATTCAAGGAGAAAGTACAGGTCTGCTGACATTTTCTGACAGTTTTTCTCACCTTGTACCAGTTGAAACTCAGTTGATTGTAAAACATTTGATAGGACGATGGGTTAACGTTTTATCACCCTGTGACATTCGTGCATTTTAATGATGTGCGATCTTTTCAGAGTAAATTTCAAATGTACATATATTATTTTATACTTTCACCTCAAATTTGGTCATTTTGAAGAAAACAGTTGTGAATCAGTAGAGTATTGAAAAGTCTTCGGCGGGTTTCTGTTGTTAGGCATACGTAGAGCATATTATTTTTTTTATGTATTAATACATAAGTATTTCATAAAAATAGAGGGCGGACAAACACGTTGTGTCTATTGACCCATGCACCAGATTAATAATAAAGTATTTATGCTTCTTCATCTGCACTCACATAAATATGTAACATTTGGGGAACATGTTCAAACTTCATGAACCTGATTATGGGAGCGAGTGGAGAGCGAAATTTAGCCCACTGATCTTTCTATTAACAAAGAGATCAGTGTTTATAAAGAATCCATTAAAGATGACTTTTTAATGGCTCAAGCCTCACCACTCAAGACACCACCAGAAGAATCTGGGCCAAATTCAACAATAGAGACAGTGTCCAGGTTAATTGTCTCAAATCTCCATCTGTGGAGCTGGACTAGAAAATTACAAGTTGCAGCACATTTACAGTACCCTAGAATTGTAACATATATGAATAAGCTTAATAACTTCAATTCTGTTTCTAAGGTTAGGGTTGAGAGTTAGCGGTAGTGAGCTATCATTACACTAAAGCATATGGGTTAGTGTTTTCATCGATTTCTAAAACTCGGAATTGGCTAACTTTTTCTCATATCCACCGAAAACCCCGCCAAAATGGCGGCTTTTTTGCTACCGTGGCATTTTCACGGTACTGTATATTACAGCTGTGAGGAGGAATCACACAAGTAGTAGTACACTACTCTCTCTCACCTGCATCTTCTCATGAATGGGACAATTCTGAATCAATTGCCTCAAGTTTCACTACTTACGGCACCGTTTGAACACCCAAGTTATGACCAGACTAATAACAGGAGAAATTCAACTATAGGGTCAGCGTCCGGGCAATTGTCTCAAGTCTCCATCTATGGAACCAGGCTAGAATTTACAAAATTACAACTAGGCCTAAGCTAGTACGATATTTTAGAGGTTGTACCATCTGAATAGCTTGCTAACTTCAACTTCCCGTTAGTGCTGTATCCATGGTTAAGGCTATCGTTTCACTAATTAGAGATTTTTAAGATTAAAGTACTACCGAAAGTTACGTCGGGGTCGGGATCATGACATGAATAATCGAGTTGGCGTCCGACTCCGAGTCAATCGCCACTACCGTGTATGTACGTTACATTTCGTGGAATTGGTACCGATGATATTAGTAATGTTACTCGTCGCGTTGTGCCTCCGCTATGTGGAAACTGTTTCAAATGACGATTTAATCGTACTGTCCACTCGTATTTATGAAAATCACAAACGTAAGAAAAGGACTAACCGTAGTAATTTGGTAATATAAGATCAAGGTAACGTTGTAGTTTATCCCTTGTTTACAGCATACTTTGTGAGACGTTCTGGGATGCTTTTCTGGATATGCTGTCTTGACGGTTGACCGTATCTTGTCCTCCAAATCGGAGAATAAAGAGATGTGACATATCGCCCTCAATTACTGTCAACCAAATCTGAGCTGTATATACGGTTCTGAACCAAATATTTCAGTAGAGGCTACAGCGCTTACACACGTTAATCCCAGACTTGTGACAGTCAATTCTGTGGAAAAATTTCGAAAAAAATTCTAAGTCCCAGCTCCGTGAGGGGTGCCCGCTTTCACCTCAAATATCACAAAATGTAACCTGGGAATAACCCCTTCTCTTAATTAAGTCTTAAAGAAGGTGTATACGAGAATGTCCACACAAAACTTCGGGGGTCAAATCCATCAATCAGTAGGGTCCACGGGCCCGAGAGACATACTAACTTTGCTAATTTTACCCCCATTGACTTTGCACGTAAAAGATTTTCGAAAAAAATTCTAAGTCCCAGCTCCGTGAGGGGTGCCCGCTTCCACCTCAAATATCACAAAATGTAACCATGGAATAACCCCTTTTCTTAATTAAGCCTTAAAGGGGGTGAATACGAGAATGTCCACACAAAACGTCGGGGGTCAAATCGTTCGATAAGAGGGGCCCACGGGCCCGAGAGACATACTAACTTTGCTAATTTTACCCCCATTGACTTTGCACGTAAAAGATTTTCGAAAAAAATTCTAAGTGCCAGCTCCGTGAGGGGTGCCCACTTTCCCATCAAATATCAGAAAATGTAACCAGGGAATAACCCCTTCTCTTAATTAAGTCTTAAAGAAGGTGTATACGAGAATGTCCACACAAAACTTCCTGGGTCAAATCCATCAATAAGTGGGGTCCACGGGCCCGAGAGACATACTAACTTTGCTAATTTTACCCCCATTGACTTTGCACGTAAAAGATTTTCGAAAAAAATTCTAAGTCCCAGCTCCGTGAGGGGTGCCCGCTTCCACCTCAAATATCACAAAATGTAACCAGGGAATAACCTATTTTCTTAATTGAACCTTGAAGGGGGTTTACACGAGAATGTCCACGCAAAAGCGTGCCTGCCGTGAAGGGTGCCTGCTTTTATAACACATGACCACCAGAGGTATTGGGATGATGACGCATCTGACAAACGGCGAGACTTCCACAGAAAGCAAAACTATGTGACGGACACTAGAAGAACTGAACTTGCAGGCAACAACATGGACGTAGATTCCCACAGTGGACATTTGCGCTGCACCCCTGATTGCAGATCCGCCCAGTACCACGCACGACTTAGGCTACGAAATAGGTGGATCTAAAGTGAGATTGATAAGCTGCTACAAACGTAGGCCTGGCCTTGATGGTATAACCGCACATACGAACAGCCACGTCAATATGTCTTCGATAACGCATACGAAACACCACCTCAGTGGAAAAAATATCGACACATGCCAAGTAATTCCTGCATTCAAATTAACTTACAAACTCGTTTACGACTGTAGCGGTGACCTGGTGAGGAGAACAAAATGTACAAATGCGTAGTAGGCAAAGAGCGGTTTCACGAGGCATCCATAGGTCGCATAACTAGGGGAGAATTTTACTACCTACACGGTCGGGGTTGGGTGAGTGAGATAACTACGGTGGCCCATTCCTGCCACAGACAGAAAAAAAATTAAACCACTGTACCATAGAAGAAAAATTAAACTACTCTACCACAGAGAAAAAAACTAAACTGTCTGAAACTATTTCCTCAAGCCGGGTTTAAAGGGTCGCACGCATATCTGTATGTCTCATATTCCCATATAGCCTTTTAATTTTGGCTGAATATGAGGTCGTTTGAATAAATGCTAGTAAACTCACGCTATTGTGTTTTGTTGTTTATTGTCGTCATTTAGCCAATCCAGCTATCCGCTTATCAGTGTAACACCCATTTTTCCATTATCCCTTTTCCATTATCCCTCTTGCAATAGTATACAAGTAATGGCGAACAGGGGGGGGGGGGGGGGTTGGGTTAAAGAACGGGAAGAGGAGGGACGAAATTTGTAGAGGAGGATACCTGTAGAAGAAGATGAGAGAGATAGAGAGAGAGAGAGAGAGAGAGAGAGAGAGAGAGGTGGAGAGAGAGAGAGAGAGGTGGAGAGAGAGAGAGAGGGGGTGAGTGCTAAATGAGTGCTACGTAGCAAATATGCGAGAAAGCTGCAAAATGAGAACCGAATGTATGTAAACGTGAAAAATGAGCAACCTGAGAACAAAATGAGAAAAAATGAGAAAAAAAAATGAGAAAATGAGAATACGTTGGTGAAAGCTCAAAATACGTCCCCGAACCTCGATGCTAACCTATGCAGTCGCAAAACGCCCTCCCGATACCCACAATGCTGTCCCTGTCACTGCTGCTGGCCCTTTGAGGTCCCTGGAATACAGTCCCTATATACGTGCCCGACGTAGGTGTCAAATTACCCCCTTATCATAGGCGTAGATCCCGGGGGGATGGGGGATATATCCCCCAATATTTGACTAGGGGGGATGGTCAATGTAATCATCCCCCCAATGTTCAGTCTACAGATACGTGTTTTTTACTGACAAGTAAGCTACATTTATTCTCCCCTCATGATTAACATGACTCACGATGTTCACCTACGTGTGTAATATAATGCTGTCTATGTAGGCTACGTTACGTCAGGTTTCCAAACTTTTTACATCATTTTCAAAACGTTTCAAGCCATGAAAGTCACATACTTTAAGTTTCTGTCATTTAAGCTGGGTAGTCACTAGTCCCCCATCTTCGCTGAAATACTCCAGACCGGTCCCACATAATTCGTTTAACCTTGGCGGGCTTCTACCGGAGACGTGCCTGCCCGATGGAGAAGAATTACACTGTGCAGGCTAGTTGTTTTAGCTGCAATCGTCACACCTGCACCCACGGTTACCAAGAGATGCGGCCGTTTGGCTGTACCGCTTTGCTGTGCAAAACCCTAACCCTAACCCTTTGACCGATGCATGGTCTCATATCATTAAATAGCTATTTTTTATTAAGAATTATTACCACAAAGGGTACGTCGGGCAAATTCTGTCGTCCTTAAGACAGTGAATGGCACCAAGTATAGTTACTTTCGCGAATATCGATGGGGTAATTTTCGTAAGGAAATCTCCCGTCTCCGTTTAATCTCTATGCGTTTTTCCATGGTTGCAAGTATTTGAAATCGATTTCAAGTTGTTTGAGGTTGTGAGAATAATATATGATAAAGCCATATTACAAAACTGTTCTAACGTTTTACTATTCAATCCGTCACAATCCTTTTTACAAACTCAATTTATTTACCGATATTTGATGATTTTTTGGCGGGAATGGTTGATAATTTGGGAACTATATCATCTCCTTCTGTTAGGTTGTACAAAAATTTTAGCTTAAGTTTTATGTATTCATATGTATGTCCTTTGCATTACTTTCATGAACAAAGTTGAAAATTTTCTGGTTATCTCCAGCCAACTTGCAAGACATGTAATGGTCTTCGAACTCAAATTTTTGTTACCGGGGATAGGCCTGAGCTGATACCTGCCTTTTAAAACTTAACGGTACATCGTTGCTCTAGAATTGTTCAATTTCAGTCCTCCAGTGCAACTTGATAAAGAGTTTTGTGCTCAAAAGAGCCTTTCCTAAACGTATAATCATGTCAATACCCTACAACATTACATATGTATTTTACCCCTTAAAGCAGTCTTCCTGTGGCCTCTGAGGCGTTAAAACCCAGGAGCTTTCGGGGGCTTCGCCCCTTAGACCCCACCGGGGCTTCGCTCCTGGAACCCACCAGGGGCCCTAAGACGGGCCCCTGGACCCCACCCTCTAGGGGCTTCGCGCTTCTCGCTCGCCGTGCACGCTTCGCGTTCACACATCATCCCCCCCCCCCCAATGTTGAAAAGAAATCTACGCCCCTGCCCCTTATTACTACTTTTGTTAATAGAGCTGCCCTAAACAGTACGTTTCCGACTGAAAAGGTAGTGGTGGTGAAAAGCCCACGTACCTGAACATTTAAAACTACTGTTAAAGGATTAACAATGTCACGATCGGGGGTAGTTGGTAATTTTGATTTTATTTTACTCTATGGTAAAGTATTTTAAACATGAATTACATCGTACAAAACCTTTGTACCTGAAATGACCCATGCAACAGCCGCCTTTTGATGGTTACGGCTCAAATACTCGTGGGGATTACTATAGGAAGGTAGGTAAGAATATGATTATGTTATTTCATAAAACTACTGTTCTGCCGATGAGTCAGAAGGTATTGTAAATCTCCGACTAAAGGATTCTATTTTAAATCTTTAAACAATCAAAGGGAAATTACCACAGATTTGATGTGGAGGTGCACCACATTGAGTATAAATGGCAGATTTCTGTATGTGCTAGTCGAAAGTCGCGTGAGGTCAACATAGGTCAATCTCTGTAAAGTTTGTAAGCACGATATTTAAGAAGGGATGCATGGACATGTGTCGCATTTCATAGGTAGACATACCACGTTAAGTACAATACTCTATTGTTTTTCTGAGAGGTCAAAGGTAATTTGTGGTCAATAGTTGAAGGATAGTGAAAACCTTGTGAACATCATATTCCAAAGAGGGAAGCCGGCACTGAGCGCTCATATCTTATGTAGGTGTAGTGGTGTATTGACCACAAGATACTATCATGTTTGATGTGGGGTTTCATCTTTGAAAACAAGAGTCGATTTGTCAATATTCACAGGACATGCTTGTGGACATCTATGCTACTATGTAGTATGCAGTTGTGCATGTTGAGATATAATGTGCCTATAAGTTATGAACGATGTTAGATCTTAAGTGGTGAAATCATAAGTTGATGTAATACCACAAAAAACGAAGTATATCGCCGTATGTGATATGTCATATTTAAAAAAAAAAAATCCTCATAATGAAGTCATCAAAACCACACTAGAGTTACGTGTTCGGGATTTTCTCCGCGCGGGGTTTAGAACGTTTACTTCTGTTAACTATATCTTTGACAGGTAAGTGGTAAATCTGAAAAAAATGCAAAGAAGACAATAATATAATGGGATGTTCCGATGATACCCTCCAAGAGAATTAGATAATGCGTATTTCCAAACCCATCATACTTAGCGTGGGAAAATACAACCTTCGACCATATGACGTAGCCAAGTTAAAACCAGAATACACAACTGCATCATGGTTCCGATGAAATCATCATTAGGAAATATTTTCATGAATGTTGCTTCTTGAGATATTGCGTTGACAAGGTATCACAATTTACCTCTGTTGACCCTAAATGACCTTTGACCTTCAACAAAACGTTAGATTTTTTGCGCTTCAATTAGGTACACCCACTTACCAGTATGACATGCATGTGCCAGTTTAACCTTAGTGATATCTATCTCAGCTTCCCTTCTTGAAGATTTCCTTCTTAAGATATCATGTGTACAAAGTTTTAACCACTTGATCCCTGTTTATCCCAAATGACCTTCGATCTCTCACTAAAATGATAGGCTTCTTGTCCCCGATAAGGCTTACCGATATACTAGACATGACATCTGTACAAGTTTTCCTTCTTGAGATATGATGTTTAGAAGGTTTTCAATATTTGACCCCTTTTGACCCCATATGACCTTTGACCTCACACTAAAACAGTAGGCTTTTTTCCTCAATAAGGTTCACCTACATACTAAATATCAGATCTGTATAAATTTGCTATCCTGAGATCTCGTGTTTACGAGGTTTTCCCTATTTGGCCCCGATTGAGCCCAAATGAGCTTTGACCGCCACCAAAAACAATAGGATTCTTGTACATCCAATATGGTACATTAACATGCCATATATGAGACCAGTAAATGTTTCCCTTCTTGAGATTTTGTGCTTACACTTTTTTTTATTATTTGACCCTTGTTGACCCAAAATAACTTTAATCTCCACCAAAAACTGTAGTCTTTTTGTACTTAATATGGTACCCCCACATCCTAACCATGAGATATGTACATGTTTCCTTTATGAGATATCATGTTAACAAGATTTTCACTTTTTGAAAGCTGTTGACCCCAAATGACCTTTGACCTCCACCAAGAGCAATCAGCTTCTTCCCCTCAATAGGACTCACAATCAAGCCAAATATGAAATCTGCACATATCTCCCATCTTGAGATATCTTATTTACAATGTAGGCGTCACATTCACACATACATACATACATACATACATACATACATACATACATACATACATACATACATACATACATACATACATACATACATACATACATACATACATACATACATACATACATACACGCGTTCATACATACATACACACACACACGTACGTACGTACGTACGTACGTACATACATACATACATACATGGCATGATTACAAAGGTTACGATTTATCGAAACCAAAAATGAGACTGAAGTAGCAATGATTGATCAGTATTTTTCATTTTGTTTTTCTAAATATTCAACTATACAAACTTTTTTTGCACTCTTAATTTCATGGCAAAACATATAGTGATCATAAAAGGCTTAACTTTCGTAAAATTACCTGTCAGTCAAATAGTTGACATGGTAATAATAACATTTAATTGAATATTACACAAAACTTAACAGAAGATTCTATTCAATGTAAATAACTGAACTTAAATTTAACTTGGATGTCAAGGATGAATTATGAATAATTGGCGATAACTGATATATAAACCAGAATGCACAAATACATTGTGGTTTCCATGAATTCATCATGCGGAATTATTTTCATGAGTCTTACTTCCGGAGATGATGTGTTTGCAAGGTTTTCACTACTTGATCCCGTTGACCATAAACGACGTTCGACCTCCGACAAAACGTTAGGGTACTTGTGCTTCACAAAGTACACCCACTTATCAATATGCTACATACGTGCCAGTTTAACCGAGTGAAATATTGTGCCTAGAATGTTTTGACTATCTGACCCCACTGACCACAAATGACCTTTGACCTCCACAAAAGAATGGTCTTCTTGTGTTCATTATTGCACACCCACTTACTAAATGTGAGGTTTGAAAAGCCTCCCATATTGAAATATCGTGTTTACAAGGTTTTCACTTTTTGAACCTGTTAACCCATCAATGACCTTTGACCTCCACCAAACACAACAGACTTCATCTACTTCATCATAAAGTACACCAGCCTACTCAATATGAGATCTGTAGAAGTTTTCCGTCTTAGGATATTGTGTTTACAAGTTTTTAATTGTTTGAGCCCTGTGGACCCGGCATAACCTTTAACATTCACCACAAAAAAATCGGCTTCTTGCACTCAATATGGTACATCCACAAACCATATATTACATCTATCCAAGCTTTTCTTCTTAAGATATGATGTTTACAAAGTTTTCAATATTTGACCCTGTTGACCCTCAAATGACCTTTCACCTCACACTAAAACAATAGGCTTCTTTTCCTCAATACGGCTCCATTATATACTAGATATAAGATCTGTACAAGTTTCCTTTTTTGAGTTACCATGTTTTCAAGGTTTTAACTGACCCCTGTGACCCAAAATGACGTAAGACCTCCACCTTAAACAATAGGCTTATTGTTTTTATTAGGCTCACAAATAAACCAACATGAGATCGGTTTTAGTCCCTTCTTGACATATTGTGTTCACAAGATTTTTCCAATTTGACTCCTGTTGAACCAAAATGACAGTGAGATCACCAAAAGCCATAGGCTCTTTTATCTCAATGTATGATTCACCCACAAACCAAATATGAGATCTGTAAACATTACGTTTCTTGAGATATCGTGTTTACAAGATGCATACACAAACATACTTACATACATACATACATACATACATACATACATACATACACACACACACACACCCCTACACACATGCACACATATATGCACCACATGATTACAAAAGGTACGATTTCATCGAAACAAAAATGAGACTATAGAGTATCAATAAATGATCAGTATTTTTCATTTTAGTTTTCTATATATATCAATAAAGAAATATTTCCCTTCTAATTTCATGCAAAATATAAAGTTAACATGTCCGTACATGCATATCAATGAACAAATCAATAAATCAAGTAAATCCTTGGGTTTGATTTTCTTTCAATGAAAGTGGACAAGGCGCAAAGTATCAAAATCTTAAATATCTCTGAGGAGAGTGAATTTCAAGTAAAAATGTATTTCAGCCGAAATTAATTCTGAAATAAGTAAAGCAATTACTTTTTTCTTTCAAAAGTTTCACGTAAAATGTTAATGGGGGTAAAAAAATTTTCAAAAAATTTTTACGTGCAAAGTCAATGGGGGTAAAATTAGCAAAGTTAGTATGTCTTTTGAGCCCGTGGGCCCCTCTTATCGAACGATTTGACCCCCGACGTTTTGTGTGGACAGTCTCGTATACACCCCCTTTAAGGCTTAATTAAGAAAAGGGGTTATTCCATGGTTACATTTTGTGATATTTGAGGTGAAAGCGGGCACCCCTCACGGAGCTGGAACTTAGAATTTTTTTGGAAAATTTTTTACGTGCAAAGTCAATGGGGGTAAAATTAGCAAAGTTAGTATGTCTTTTGAGCCCGTGGGCCCCTCTTATCGAACTATTTGACCCCCGACGTTTTGTGTGGACATTCTCGTATACAGACTCTGTAAGGCTTAATTAAGAAAAGGGGTTATTCCCTGGTTACATTTTGTGATATTTGATGGGAAAGCGGGCACCCCTCACGGAGCTGGGTCTTAGAATTGTTTTCGAAAAGCTTTTACGTGCAAAGTCAATGGGGGTAAAATTAGCAAAGTTAGTATGTCTCTCGGGCCCGTGGACCCCACTGATTGATGGATTTGACCCTCGAAATTTGGTGAGGACACTTTCGTATATACACTCTTTAAGACTTTATGAAGAAAAGTTGCTATTCCCTGCTTACCTTTCGGGATATTTGAGAGGAAAGCGGGCACCCCTCACGGAGCTGGGACTTAGAATATTCTTCGAAATTTGTCACAACATTCTTTCGGGATTTAACCTACGCAAGCGCTGTAGCCCCTTCTCAAATATTTGGATGGTTTGCGCGTTGACTTGTCTACGGAAACGTAGAAAGGGCATGCAAAAGAAAAAAGGGAACCATCTCGGCAAAACGACAATTTTGGTAAAATTGACATTTTGACTTTTTAATTAAGAGACAAAAATCTAAAAATTGCCATTTTGACGAGTTGAAAATTATCGTCAAAATGGCTTAATTCCTGAAATTGCCAATTTGCCAACTACACAAAATGGAATAATTTGGAAAATGGCCACTTTTTGCCGATGTAAAGCATTTCGTCAAAATAGCGAAATTTAGAAAACTGTCCAAGTTAAAGCAACTCGAAATTCTGAAAATTGTCATTTGTGCCCAGTGAAAAAATCTCGTTCAAATGACCAACTTTCGAAAATTTTCATTTCGTATAGTAAGATATATTTTGCCATTTTGACGAGTTGTTTAATCCCTGCAAACTGCCATGAGATATCCGAATTCGGTAAATGACAATTTTATGAATTTTGACGAGATGTTTCATCCAGGCAAAATGGCAATTTTCTAAATTAGGCCATTTTGACTAGTTGATAAAATCGCCAAATTTCAGATTTTTGTCATTTTAAAGAGTTACATTAAGTCGTCAAAATGTCAATTTTTCAAAAACTGTCATTTTGCTAAGAGGGTCCTTTTTTCCTTTGTATGTCTTTTCTAAGTTTCCGTACTTTTTGTGAGACGTTTGTGTAAAACCACAACCTTAAACTTCACAATGAATAATTTTGCAGGAAGTTTGCTATCATTGGGAAGGAAATGTTTGAAGTTTTACCAGCTATATTCTATAGACCACTTTTGTAGAAACTCTAGGTTTTAAGGTAGTAACTGAGAACTAACTATAGCAATGTAAAAGGTAAGTTCGATATTGCAATTTTCTCAGTGCTGTAGTGGAGGGAGCAATTGCAATATTTGTTTTTATTTATTTATTTTTTGATGAATTTTCTGTTATTCTTTCTTAAGTCTACCACAGCTATGTTTCCCTTATTCTTTTTTCACTGCACGTCCGTCACAAAAAAAAGCAATAATAATGTTATGTCTCAGAGAGGAAATAAAATGATTCCTTTTTTTTAGTTACTCATAAATATTATTACTTATGAGTGTAACAGGAAAATGATCAACAAAAATATTAATCAGCTGATTGTTATTCTCGAATTCCTGTGATGGAAGTACCTGTATAAAAAGAAAAACTGTATTCCCGTCACGTACCTTCGATATTCATGATACAATTTTAAAGCGATTTACTTAAGTTTCAAAATACTACAGAAACACTTCAGCAAATAAACATATTTTTCAAAAGTGACATTTACATAATATATTTAAGCCTCAATGATGCATAAAGTTTAAATGTTTCTTAATTTATGACATTTAGAAATTAGACATTCGTCGATAGGTTAAATTCAGCTTTCCAGAACTCACTATGGTTGGAACCTGTAATGAGCACATGGTGTCAAATTTTGATGAGTTTGCATGGGAAGAGAAATTAATGGTAGGGAGCTTGAGTGCAGTATAGAATTTCATGTTAACAATATAGTCCAGTGGAACCAGTAGGCTGCTTTAATACTCATAGTATGCTTTTAGTTCTTTGTAGTATAGCTCAGGAATATATCTGAAACCTAGTTCAGTACGGAATGCATTTTCAGGCTGGTTACTGTACACATGATATAGTTTCCAAAATAATAATGCATATTGTGGGAATTATTTTGTATAGACTGGCGATGCTGGAAGAAGGACATCAGGTGGAGCCCGAGGGGATGAAAATACAAGAGTGTGAGAACTTTAATTCTACAGAGCAGACACATAGATTCCTCTTTTAATTAGAAAATTGTGTCCTCCGGTTTTGTACTAACGGGCCCCAACAAATCGGACTAGAAAACACCACCCTGAAAAAAAAAGAGATTGCCTATGTTTTTGTCGCTTTAATATTGATAAAAAACTGAAGGTGTTGTAAACAACTGGTTCTACAATAAAATAATACCGTATGGTGACCTCACGTGCATTGTATTGTGTATCCACTTTCATCTGAACGAGATTGTCCTCTAGTCAAGTTTCTTAACAGGTCAACCTTAAACTTAACCTTTTCAACTTGTTTCTAAATTGAACATTACTTAGACTATTACACGAATCATGTGTTCCAACTTATCGAACACTATACATAAAGTGATAATAGACACTGGTGGTTCTTATGAATGACCTATGATGGAATACGTCTGTCGCAAATAGTTTGTAAGTCCGTCACATTCTTTATGAGACCACCCCTTTAAACTCTACTTTTTGTTTTTAAATTGAAACTTGTTCATATGCTTATTAAGAATGATATGTTCTTAATAATTTTATGTTTGCATTTGATAATAAGTCCCATAATTACAGGTAAAGTATCAAAAATTGATTTTTACTGCGTGTAGGCCTACACCCATCACTGTTGGGTTTTTATCCCTATAGAGCTGACATGCATGTCTCTCAGAAGGCTGAAAGCAAAGCCCCCTTAACTCCACACTCCACAATATGTGAAGACACCCATAGCTGCAGACACTTTTTATTGGCAACTCAAAAAGCTATCCATAGTGTATATCCGTTACTGTGGGAATGCTCTTGGGTTTCGAATGATAAAAAAGGAAACGTGTCCATTCGAAGAAACAAATTCGTGCGAACAACAAACGTTCGATGCTCGAGCCAATCAGCCATCGTTATAAGAGTTATAGGTTTAACACGATAGATCATAGGGGCCAACCTTTTATCGGTTCCCGTCAAATTCTTTCTCGTCCTTGCGAATTTTTCTTTTCTTTTTCAAAAAAAGAAAGAAAAGATGTTTGCCACTCAGATACGTATATAATACTGATGCATGTTCGAACTTTTGCTAAACTGACTAATTGCATCATGTTACAAAAGGTTCTGGGTATATCGGTGTTCTGAGCAAACGCTCAAATAGTTTAAATCACGTTCATGAAGTAGGAAACAATTATTCAAACGAAATAATGTCAAACTCATGTCGGTATATTGTGAAGTGCCCTAACGATCAATCATTGGTCCACTATTGTTCCTCACTTAACTCTTTCCGATGATCATTTTACTTTTAGGCCTATAAGTTGGTAATCAAAGGTTATACTAATATGGCTAGTTAAAATGGAGGGGGGGGGGGGAGGAAGTTGGAACAAACAAATCATGTGTGCAAGACTGTTAGTAGCATGTAAGAAAAATCAATCCTTATAGTAGTAATATTTACAAGTTGTTTTTTTTTTTTTTTTGCTATGGATATTTATTGATTATTGTAGTCATAAGGAGTTCAAGTGACGAGAACTATGTACAGAGAATACTTGCAAAGAATGCCGCTAGAATTAGATAGACCAATCTTTATAATACCAGGATCATTGGTATAAATTTGATCAAAGAATTAAGTATAAACGGCTGCGCATGATATACAAATGGTTAAATAATCTTGGCCCATACCATATGCGTAACGTTCAAAGTCAGGCCTTAAGGCTGCATGACTGCAGCAAACTTATTCTTTGCCTTAGTGGGTAAATTTAACAGAGTTCCACAAAAGTGTTCAGCTATTGGTGTATACTGCCACTTAATTTTAGAACGCACCATCTTCTAGTAGTTGTAACACATTGTCAAAGATTACATTAAAACTCATCATTTTCTTTATTCTTATTTTTATGGTCTTTAAATGTTGCCACGTTCAGTCACCTATTAACTGCATTACATTTGCAGCTCTCTCTTTTATTCGTGATGTTGCCACGTTTTATCCTACGATTTAAATTGTATTTAATTTGTCATGTTTTCTACATCTTTCATCATTCTTAAGATAAGTCGATCTTCTGTTTGTTTTGTATTTTCATATTTGTGTAGTTTTATCGAGGGCCTTCGGGGAAGATAAGCCATGCATGCCCAGGTAACATTCCAACGTGGGACCTTTACGGGCCCCATATCGATGAACATATGGGGGTCCACGTGAGGTCCACGTGGGCACTTGTTCCACATGGACACCATAACTATCCCGCATGGGTCATATGGTTATCTGGGCCTGCCCACGATAGGCCCCCTATGAAGCATGAGTGAAAAATTGTATGTGTCTGACATGGATCCACCTATATTGGGCCCATGTTGGGATGTTACCTGGGTGGCTAACTGAGCAACCCTCTTGAAACAAAGTTGAAAAAATGAACAGATAAGCAAACCAACAAGAGACCATGCAGCTGAAAGGATTTCCTTGCACTGTGAAGCGTAACTATTTAGTGATTGATATAACCTTTAGGCCTTTAGTGTAGCTAAATATGATCCGTGCATCGTCGATTAATTGTTGTTTAACAGTCCTGAAATCTGTATCCTGCATTTGTCAATATCAGAACTAATGGCAAGCTAGGCGAGCCATAGTCGTGAGCCACACCGCAGTATTTATTTCAGTGTCGGCGGCACCCACGAACGTAGGCGATAACATCGTGCTTTCGATTATGCAAGCATTGAACAGCATCACTCCCGCCACAGTACGTTTACAACACAGAAATGCAAGCCCAGAGCCATTCATTGACGGTAATTCAGATGAAGGCGTATTGTACAAGTCACTTACGTCAGCTCACTAATTCCTCAACTTGCTCGCTAGGCTCCACCTTACCTTTGTGACATCATGTGTTTTTGTCATATGACTGTGGATGGAACAAAACGTTGCGTTGCAAGTTGTAGGGGATTCCCCAGCTGCCCAGTTCTGACTTGGTGGGCTGCATGCACATGGGTGGCACATGCACAGAATAGTGCACCATCGAAAGCCTATAGTTTTTTCTATCATGGTGCAGTGACAGACTAGTCTGTCGGGTCTGTCCACGTCCCGGGTGAGCGTGATTACGACAAACTGTGCAACACTAACAAAGCTGTTACTTCGGTGTATGAAAGCTGCACGTGTAGACGTATTAAATCACAAGTGTCTGTTGACAAAATTCGGACAATTTCATGTTTACACACCCCATGCTTCGAAAGAGGCGTGTGTAAGCAATTGCATTCGACTGAACTGAATGAAGCTGATTCGTCATTTGGACATTCTCGAAGCCTGGAGCTCAGCATATGCCTTGGCCTAGTCTTTGTTTACATTGTTGCAGCCTTGCACTGTGCAACGTTAGAACAGCCCATTTGTTAATCATCGTTCATATATTCAAATTGTAAAAGGCGAAGACATCTCTCCACTGTCCAGGTGAGAACACAACGAGGTGAGTCGATCAAGCTTAGAAATTGGACTTGTCTCTTGTTCTCTAGCCCTAGTAAAAGTATCATTTTATTAGCAAGTGACATGCGTTTGCACACTCTAGATACAGTGGATATTTCTCAAAATTCCAAGAAGTGTGACCTCTACGGACTTGGTTTATTTGTAGGTTATTTGTTGTGACCTGTGTAGGACCGTCAGCTACTGTAAATACTAGCAGGTAGCAGTCATCATATAGAGTGGTATGTGTTTGTAAACAAACCATGCTACTTCCAAAGTTCCATGCATAAAGTCCGATGTATATTGCTGCATACCATACAAGTCAGTGCAGTCATGCAACCACTTGTGCATGTCTCATGAACTACATGTCAAGTATACAGTTGGCATGATCAATGAGAGATGACTATATTTTGTCTTTTGCATTGTCGTTTTCATTTCCCCCACCCCCCCCCCAAATAAATAGTTGTATTAGCACTTCATTTAACACCATTCTGTAATTGCAAATCCATGCAACATCTTTATAACAGAGGTATACAGTGCCATAAATATGAAGTTTGAAGGCAGCAGACACTGAAACAGAAGCTCAGCTTGCAGTAATTCTTTGATATTAAATTCTGTGTTTGTCATTCTGGTTTGGTACAACCATAATAGTACCCCGGCAATATGAGACCTCATTGAGTTTCTGGAGGTGCAGTGGCAGTCAATTTCGAACATGTATAACCTTTCAAATAAACAAGCTACAGCAGCTGGAGATCTCAGTCATAGTAGTCTGGGTTTGTTTGTTCTTCCACTGCAACTGCACCCCAGACTGGAGGCTCAGCGGACAATTTGCTCATGATCGCAACACTGCTCAGCAAAAGTCTCATGTGGACAGAGGGGACTGTCATGCGCCCAGTCCAGATGTATTGTTTAACATTTAATGAACAAAGAAAGGAATTTAACAAAGGAAGTAAACCTCAAAGGATGGCTAGGTGCAAGGATTACATTGGTTGTCACTCCATCTGTACAGTAATAACTCCCTGGCTAAAGCTTACATAAAGGGCATGAATCCAAATGATACTAGATTCAGGTGACTCCAGTCAATGTCAGTTGTAATGACAAGTAGCTTCCAAGGATGCAAAGAAGAAAGTGGTACATTTTCAACTTTTTTATTCACCTTTTCAAAAAGGAATTGGTTAGATTGTAAGCTCCATCATCCTGCCTGTATTTTACAGTCACAAAGTTTGGGAAAATTGTAGTAATGGATGCCATTTGCTGTTGCCGTATATGCTGTACAGTAATTGTTTGGCCAAACTTCTCAAAGTGACTTTCCTAAAAAGTCCCTACAGTGTGACTAATCTGAAATCCCAGACAGAACTGTTGTATTTGTCTGACATTCCTTGGCAGTGGTCCAACTTCACTGTATCACATACCATATGCACAATACTGTAAATATCACAAAACAGTGAGCTCTTACTTTTTGTTTACAAACAATATTGCACTGTTGTAATCCATAGCACTCTCTTGTGCAATAAGTTTTGTTGGGGACTGGTTTGAGACCTGATGGTTGGACAGTATCTGAAGTATGTTTTGCTATATTTATAGGCTCAGTAACCATAGCAACCTAGAAGGTACAGGTAGGTCAGAATCACACAATACATTACCTACTGTATGTCAGTTTGCAAATTGTCCAAAGAATGGACACTAAACATACATGTATGTATGTGTTCAATACTGATTCATGGAGTGTTGTTCATGTGCTCTTGTTTGTAATGCACAACAATAATCATACAATTTGCACGCTTAAAACAGATACATGTGTATGCACTCAGACTGTACTGTAAGCAGTTGATGTGCAATTTGTCTGAAAATTGCAACACATTTTGCATGCAGCTCATAGCCTCACAATTACTCTCATAAATTTGAGTGATTTTGGTAGTTCATAATCATATGAAAAAACCAAATGCAGTGCAGTAAGTTTGTTTCTAAAAGGTCTAGTACGTGATACTGTCAGCATTTCACTGTCCTGCTAAAGGTGACTTTCACACAACAAGGGATAACTTCTTAGTACTGTACGACTCAAAATCCTGACAGAAAAGTGTAGGACAATATGTGTTAACCTACCTTGGCAAAGGTCCAACTTTATTGTAGTATGTATCAGACATTACAAAACAATAACATTTGGAAGTAACTACGAATAGATCACAATCCTAACTGTTTGTTTTCAAAGAAAGCTCTGTAAACAATTCATGGCACTAACTTTTGCAATAATTTTCAGAACAGTTTGTCTGTGGTTGAAGTCACAATTCACAGCACATATTCTGAAACAATTGTTTTGATACCTTGAATATTGATTATCCCACAGACGTTTTCTCTAAGACTTACACTCACTACAGCAATGTAGTTACATACAGTACTGTGCTCTGCCAGTTTGCAAGCAGGCCTTAGGATAAACAGAGAAATAACACATATTTACATGTTCATCTTTAGCACCAATTTTTGGAAAGTTTTGTCAGATCGTGCCTTTTGGCTTTGCAATGTTTATTTACTAACGTCCTTGTTTGTAACTTTCAATACTACAATGTGTATCATGCTTGAACCTGCATGCAATGCGACAGATACAGTATTTCCTACCACCAAGATATAGGGCAGCCTAAAGCAGTGAATACAGTAATGTGCAATGTGTGAACTGTCTGAAAAGGACAACACATTGATTTTACTTGAAACTTACGAATATATACTGCTACAAATAATTGTCTATGATTTGAGTGATTTGTGAGTTAATTGAATATGAATGGATGGTAAAATGGTCCAGTGATAGCAGCATTGAACCAGGGGCGTAGCAAGGATTTAATGTTAGGGGGGTGGTCTAAGGGGAGGGGGAACCCCTCCCCTTTGGAGAATTTTAGCTCACAGAGGGTGCACTACATGCAAAACAGTGCCACATTTGAAGCTGAATTTGAATTTAAATATATCTCCAGGAATCCCTATTTTTCAAGTACTGATTTTAATTTTTCGTCAGTTTTGAATTTTCCTGTCACCCACACATCCCCCTACCCTCACAAGAGCGTTATGCCCAAATCATCTTTCATTTGTCATATATAAAAGAGCAGAGTATTCAGTTTCAGGATACATCATGGCAGTGACGTAGCCAGTGACGTAGGCCTATGACATTGTGGTGTTCATCTATTTCAAGATTTTGATGGGATTCTAGTCAATCTAGTTGCTCTAGTGTTCGAATTGCCACTAGGACCTAGTTAAAATTGGGTAGAAATATCAACCACATTCACTCCACACTACAAAAACATATGCTCAAACTTAATCGCTACCCCCTTACATAATCCTGTCCTCGGTTCCTTCCTCTCTTTTCCTCCTCCTTCCCATTCCTTCTCTTTTAATTTTTGTGGCCTTAATTTTTTTTCTCATTTTTTTGAGGGGTGCAACTTCCCCGATTTCCCCCCCCCCCCCCAGCTACGTCCCTGCATTGAACTGTCTGGCTGAAGATGACTTTCTCTCAGTGTTAACTTCCTACTTATAATAGGAAAAATGTTGAACCATAGACTTCAACTTTTTGCAATGGTATCTACCACTCTTGGCAGTGATCCAACATCATGGCAGTACCACTAAAACAGTATATTGAACTTCCAAACAGGAAACATGGTCACAAATTAGCAGTTCACTGTTCGTTTGTACATTCATGTACAGGTACTTAAAACTTGCAATAATGCTTGATATTGACATGTTCCAATAGTTGCATGCCTGATTTCAGAAGTGTAGATATGATGTTTCGATATAGCAACCTGAGACATAGTGTGTGATGTGATGTGTGTGTGTGAATGATTCATTGGATTGTTCCATGGCTCCTAAGATTTAAATTTCACTGCATACTACAGCATGCTATAGGTGGTGGGGTTTGTGACCTGAACTATGATCGTGAAGTGAGAATCACATTAATCTGCAAAGGATGGATGGTCAAATCTCGACAGCTGCATATGCTCTAAAATTAAATTTTGTGGATGCTTTGTAGGACCGTATAGCTTCTCCATGTTCACACGTGTTACATTGCAGCATATTATACGATTGTCTTACATGTAACAGATAGAAGTGTAATTGTTAGCATGGATGAACATGGCGATTATGGTTGGTGAAGATTGCAGTGTCATGGACTTACTACATATGGTAGCATCTGTTCTTGTCAATTAACTTACTGTACAGTATATGTGTCCACATGTGTTTAATTCTGTCTGTGGTGACACATGCACAAGTATGCCCTTAGGCTTGCAATTTAACCTACTACCGTACATGTACTTTAAACGTTGTGTGACATGCAGAACTAGAAAAGAGCACCCTTCATTCAGAAGCTGCAAGTAAAACCCTGAGTGAAAATCTGTTGGAATTTTGTTAAATACACCTTTTACCATTTTGAGGATATGGCTTATCAAAGTTTGAGAAAAATGCAAAACAGATGATGTCGAGTGTTGCACAATGTCAGTATTTCTTTTATTAAGCCTTTATGTTTTGCATCTTAATTACTTAATTACTGAGTTTCACTTTGGCAAGTGGTATCGATATTTTTGAAGAAGAAAATACATGCTTCCAAAAAAAAAAAACCCTCCAGACATATTCTCAATGTCCTTGAAATAGGTACGCAAAGGATTAGCATGAGACACGTCTTACTAGTCACATTTCTTGACGTTACAATTTTACTTACTTAGCCAATGTTTATTCATGATACAGCTTTGAGACACTAGTTTGCCTGTAGATTTGTCAATCTTTGACAGATTTTGATGGAATTTGTTGCTCGTTTTAGTATTTTCAGTGCTGAATGCACCCAAGTACTCCAAAATGTCGTTTTTATGCCACACGACTGTTAAACTATTTGTCGTATGATTGTGTTTGCATGTGGTATTTTGAAGAATGTCAATGGCATTGTGTTGAAGGCATAGTGGGCATACACATTTTACACGACCAAAAACTTGCAAGTTTCTCACAAAGATACACTTCCTTGCAAACTTGCTGTGTACATGCTATTGCATTTTTCTGGCAATTTTTCAATGTATCCCTTCAATGTATTAGACTATGGGGCATGTTCTAATATAGCTACTAAAGATTAAGCTTTGTTCTCTCCATGTTGGCAGGGAATAAAAATTCGCTTTTCTTGCAGAAAAATGGTATTCCTAAATGAAGTCATGCGATCCCACTCCGAGTCGGGTCACAGTGGCCAGAAAAACAGGATTGAAAATTCTATAAAATATGCTAATTTCAGTAAAAATCCACATGAAGATAAATGTTCAAATTACTGTTTGTGAGTGTATGGAAACCTTGAAATGAAGCGAAATACATGATATTAAAATTCGTAGAAACGAATTTAAATCTAGCAAGGGAAGGGTAGCGAGTAGGGGGTCATTATCTGAAAATTGTGTTAGCGCCCTCACTTGGTGTGCTTCTCAGATTTTCACTGAACTACTTAACTTAAGTCAATTCACATAAAAAAGCCATCTGATATTGCTAAATGCATTGCAGGGGTGGCTCGGGTGTCATATATTGTCGTTTTAAGGATATATTACTTGCTTAAAATTAAAAAGAAAATTGGAAACTGTAAATAACGAGTCTGCTATGTATGTCTACAAAATTCCGCTCTTAAATTGAGGTCGATATTTAAATTAAAAATTCAGAACTAGCCCCTGAGCACATACACTGACAACCCTCCACACTTTTGACTTTTTAGGTAGTAGTCACTTGATCGAAAATTTGCCCTATTATGTGAAAAGAGCAATATTGCAGCAATGACCTCCCCCTTCCCTCCACAAGAAAAATCTTGCTTCCGTTATGTGTATTTTAGTAAAGGAATGGTATTTTTTGATGACCTCCCCTTCCCTCCACAAGAAAAATCCTGCGTCGGATATGTGCACTTTACGTAAGAATTGGTATTTTTTCAAAAGTATCATTTTATAGTATAAAACTAAGTGGTCACCGCTACGGAGGTATATGCATGGAATCAGATGCGCGCAAAGCACGTTTTGGTGGCATTTCAGAATTCAGGAATTTCAGTAGAAAATTCGGGCAACATTTTCCCTTTTGCCTCTTCCATGCCGTAATTAGTATGCATCAAGAGATCATGGTGAGAATGGTAAAGACTAGGGCTCAAGAATATCTAGAGTGAGTCTTTAGGGCACATTTGCTACTCGGGAAAAAAGTGGGGGGGGGGCACGTGCCCCCTTCCCCCCGGTTCCTACCCCCCTGATTGGCCCAATAACCAAAATACCTTTTCAACATCATGTGATATAGGATTAACTTAAACGATATGACTCCTAAAACCACTGACATTGAGAAACATTTCCTAAATACGTAAAATCAGGCCAAATCTATTTACTTGCCAGTCCCACCGTTTTTTTTTTGTTTTTTTTTTGTTTTATATTTTTTTTTAACTGATTACTCATAAAAACGCCCTGGCTGTTCGAGTCAGGAGTGTACGGCATTTTTCTGGGAATTTCCGAAAAGGTTGTTTTTTTTATCTATTCGCCAATATTCCGTTCCGCTGCGGCTTTCGGCGAAACAGTTTGGTCATTGATCTTAGCCTTCCCAAAGGCTGTTAGTGTATCTTCCCATTTTGTCAACTTTTCATGCCTTCTTTTGAGCAAAATTACCCCAAAAAATAGCGAATGAAAGACCTATCTCACAATGTTTATGAAAATGGCCGGCTGCCTTAAAAGGTTTGGTGAGAAAAGACGAGAAAAGATTTGCCCCGGAAAAAAAAAAGTTTGTACGAGGTGGGACTCGAACTCGCAACACAATTTTTTCTAAAACTACCTGTGCGAACGGCTTACCACTACACCATCGTGATCTTTCGTACAAAGAGCTTTTGCAATACCATTTGAATGTATTACGCTATAATACTGCAATATTATTGCAACTTAATTTAATTGTAATTTTATTTAAACGTAGGAGGGTGGCGTTTGTGCTTACAATTTTAAATTTGACTTATATAAGCGGGCTGGACTGGAATGAAGCTGATGGCTAGGCTATAGCCTGGGCCTGTTACGTTGATTAACGTCTTAGCTATAAAAAAATATATATATATAATATAGCCTAGGCCTATATATATATCCTATAGGCCTATGTGCGAAGGCCCCTACGCCTAATGCATTAGGCCTATTGCTTGTGTGGTTTGGTTATTGGTTATAACAATAAAATGAAAATATTTTTAAAAGACAATCTCATTTTCAGCGTTTGGCATTACAAGCACTTGTTTCCAACCATTTTCCCGCAAATGTTTGGGCCCTAGGCCTAAGCGGGGGGCATTCATTTGTTTCAAGCTTCAGAAGAACTATTGTAGATCAGGAGTTAGAAATAGCTTCTTTTCACAAAGATCGAGTTATCGATGAGTGGAATGCTCTTCCTGATTCCATTGGTTCCACTTCTTGTGTGAATGCTTTTGAAAATGCTGTTGATCGTTACTTTGCTGCTTGTGGGAGAATTTAGGGTTTTCGGTGGTTCAGGGTCTTTTATGAGGACTTAAGTCCTTCCTGACCTTTACTCTACTAAACTAAGCAGCGGTGCGCCTTTGGGCGGCTGCAAACCGTGAGTGTTGCTCAAACGTTAAGCTTTATTTTTAGCTCTATTAGTCGACGCCTAGCAAATATAACCGAGACAGAAGTAGTACTACAGGTAGCAGAAGAATCTTCCCGTTTTTCATGAGCAACCCTCTTCACAGCCCGTTTCTGTTTGGAAATATCTGTAAAATACTGGTAGCATTTACGGTGGCATCCTCCGTTTTCCGGTATTGGTAAGACGTACAAATCATCACACGAATTGTTTTCAAGAAAACACCTGGATACTTCGGCCTGTTTACCATCTAAATTCTCCCATACTTGTACACCATGCAAAAAAGTTCTCCAAGTTTTTTCGTTAAATGGCCTAATTTCCTCATTTGTTTCAAAAACATGTGCATAACAGACACTTTGAGACATTTTACTTTCGATTTTGATCTTTTTGGATACGCGGGAAGTATTACTGTGTGTATACTGCGCGCACCTAGGCCTAAATTGCACTAGCGGACGACACTCCGTTCAGACAATTCCTAGACGAAATTTGATTGGTTGAAAAGTAATTTATGACTACGTACACCTGACGTCAGTGGCTCCTCGTTCGTGGCGTTATCACAGAAAAGTGGGGATCTTTTCTTCATTATTTTTTTCATTTGTGACCACCTCCACGCGGGATTGATTAAGTTTCTATATGAAAGATATTTTATCTTCATATTCAACATTTTTCCTTCCCCCGCCGTTTGCGGAAGAACAAGACAAGACATTAGAGGCGAACGCCCCATAGTCTAATACCTTGATTCATGTATTCAGTTAACTTTTATGGAACCAAAATTTGTATAAATCTCCAGAGTGTCATGTTGACGCTGAATTGTCCCATTTTTTTCAGGTATTGCATCTCCCTAGGACTTTCAGTATGTAGTCACAACACTACTGTTTTGTAAGCAGAGCAAGTAATTGCTGCCTATAGTGTCTTAGTTTAGGTCTGTATGTAATGAACTAAATGTGTTAAATGTTACTATTTGTTTTGTAACTCTAGTCAGGACAACTGTATGTTCCAAATGCTTTCCTTTGAAGGACAGAACATCACAAGTTGATACCGTGATTTGACAACAAGCCAACTTGATACCATATTTGCAAGTGGGTTTTCTTTGAGATTGCAACAGGTCAACCCTCTGAAAGTTCTGCTTAGTCATCTTGAGTACTGTAGACTGCTGCAGTTACTCAGCCATAACTGTTTGTTTATAAATAGTTGTTCCCTGGTTATACACAGTTTTGTCACATGCTACTCACGTCCTTGCAGAAAGTGTTTTGTGACCAGATCAGTTGTACTGTAGCTTTAGTGTGACATTGCATTCAGATTGCTTTTAGTTGTAGGTACGGTGTTGCAAAATGCAATTTTTTGTGAGTTTGCAACCCTCTGACATCACCATTGTGGAATGTCATTACATGTCAACCCAAATTGTAAGAACTGGTGGCAGTAAAGTACTACAGGGATGTTGTGTTTAGTTCATAATGGAACTGATATTTGAGGTTATTTCATTCAGTCACGATTGAGCCAGAATTTGAGCTGTGGTGCAATTAATGGTTGCCTAACATATGAAGTTGTTCTTTCGTGACTGACTTTCATATGTGCTCTTATTTACTTAATTTTACTTTATTTACTGTACGTAGCGTTTTTTTGATGTGTAGATTAGTTTGACCAATGACATCATTTGACTATCAACAGTTTCTTCAGTACAGCCCATCCTGTTCTTTCTTTTTTGTCTCACATCTGTTTTTTTTTTTTCTCACTTCTTTATTTACACTATGGTTTTTTGATGTGTAGATTTGTTCAACCAATGACATCAGGTGGACTTTCAACAGTTTCTATAGCACATCCCATCCTGTTTTTTTTTTTCTTCACTAGTACTCATGACTTCCTTCCCTCCAGTTTACCATTACACATTGACTTTGCACCTTCATCGCTTGCACAGACAACTCTTAAGCTAATTGCCTCCATACCTCCATTACATTGGGTAAGTTGTGACCTACTTTGTAACTCATGTTCATTCGTATAGCTGTTTGCATGGAACTGAAACAAATTAAACAAAGAAATACTGCCCCTATCGACATTGTAAAAATGTCAAATATATGGTCACGTTTCTGTAATCAGAGGTCAGTGTTTTCCTTATCCAGTTTCTAGAGTGCTGCACGTCTTTTCTGGAAATATTGTGGTAGGGCTGCACTGATTAGAGCCACTCAGTTAATATTGTAGGCACCTTGCAAATTGAAGCATGATATGTGGGTCCAGCAGGCCATAGCTATTGTAAATGCCTACATGATGATCTTAATCCTGTGTATACCTCTCCTAAGTCCTGCACACAGAATTTCATGCTCCTGTTTACGTAATAGAACTGTATGAGACCATTGCTACCATGTGTCTAGTACATAACATGCCATATCAATATTGCCGATGGTGGTCGTAAGATCTCTGGCTGATTCAGGGTAAAAAAAAAGCAGTCAACACACATAGTTTGAGGATATGCCTAAAGATTTGCAATGTTTAAAGGCTGTATTGCATCACCCTAAGCTATATTTTTACCTCCCGGAAAGCAAAATTCTCAGCTGGTTCTAAGTTACAGTACTCTTAATAGATTGACAGCAAATTCGAAAGATGCAGAGCAGCTTGTATTACACAGCATACACAGGGATCCATTGTTTTGATTACACATGTGGAGGAATTTAAGACAGCTGGCTGAGGGAGAGGCTAGAGGTAGGTGGTTGGGAGAATTGAAACTGTCTGGGGTGATGAGTTTTTGTCTTTATTAAAGGAAACAAGTTACAAGCACTGAATTGTACATAGTGGAAGTATTGGACGATTCTTGATTTGGAGCGACATTGCATCACTAAACTCTTTATTGGGGTCACTAATTCAGGTCCATGATAGAATTCTTGGCTTGGGCCACGGGCCATGATTGAATCTTTCTATTTTATGCATATAAGATCAGTCAAGGTTACCTGATTCCATCTCTGCAAATTTCTGGCAGTGTTAGATAAAGGCAGAAAATGGCATTGGCTAGTTGCCACCTTAACTTTCCTGTCATCTTAACTTGAGCAGGGAATGTGCCGTAACATGTGATGGAAGTTTCCTGTGGATGTAGAGTTATTCATTCTGTATTGATTTGAAGTTAGCCGATAAGCTTTCAGAATGCTGGCTGATAGCCAGAAAGAGGTGACCTTCAATTGTGTGCATTGGTACAGAAGAAACTACAGGCTTTGGCTTTTTGAAAAGGTTTGCTTCTTGAAAGGATCTGCTCTATTTACCCGGTAAATACAGCATGGCAATTTCCATAAACTTTCCTGAATTGCAAGACCGGACTTACTGTCGTTGTTGTGAAAATGACCCCTCTAGAAAGCACTGTAATCAAAGAGGTTATTTCCTCTGTGCATCTGATATTACTGTACATCTGTGGTAATACAGTGGTCTGCAACATGTAAATGGCTTGAGAGTATACATGGTATCCTTGGTCATTCAAGATGCTTTGTCTGGTTTAAGTAAAAGTAATTCTGTTTCTCAGTCATGGGGGACAGTGTATATATTGTGAACACATTTCAGAAGTCATGCAGTGAAACATTGACAGAACAGTATATCAGTATAGTATATCTTGGTGCTATTAACTCAGAAACTGTTGACAACAGCTTTTGTAATTTGGAACATTTAAAAGTTGATACAAACACAGTGAGTTTTCTCCCAATTTACTTTTAGATTTTAAATCGGTACTTGACTTCACGCATGCTCTGAAAGTGAGGACAAATAAAAACAACAAATTTTACTCACAGATTTCTCTGTTGTTCTTGCCCTGTCAGATAAAAAACTGCACTAAGCACAGTCCAACGGGCCATAACTGAAAGCCAAATGGCCCATAGAGGTGACGATCACCCTGAGGTTAGTAGGCTTACTAGAGAGCTACAGATAGCCCAGAATGATATATTGAGACTTCAGCAGGACAACGAGAGGTTGCAAGTTGAACTCTCTGAAAGAGCTCAACGAGAGGAATCACAGCAGGAGCAGCAGAAGAGATTGGCGCTTCTTCGCCAACACATGTTCGGAGGAGAGCTGTTTGCAGATCAGGATAATCTAGATCTCGATCACAGAGAACAACCTCAACAGGAGCTGGTAAATACTTTGGCCATTTTCTTTACACTTTGCAGTGAAACTAATGACCCTGGGCCATGGCTAACTAGGCTGGGTATAGAAGGTCAATTGAAGGGAAGAGTGGGAGATGGGGATGGTGCGTAAGTTGGTTTTATCCTCATGAAAGTGAGGTATCAAAGTCTCCTTAATGGTGTGATGGAAGGGGGATATTTTGGACTTACAAATGTGCAGAACTGTACAAAGTTTTTAGAGCAGAATGTTCTGTTTGGCCACAGGTGGGCCATGGGTGCCTGAACGGCCCAAATTTCTTGCGATTTGTCTATGCCAAATGCTTTCTCATCCTACTTATTAGGTTTGTCACATTAGCACTGTGATAGTGGTACTTTGGGGATGGCCAGTTTAAATGTGTCCAGTGTCAGACTTTACCTATACATATTGGCCAACACTTATTAAATCATACTAAAAGACTTGTTTTCCTGCAGAGTGTTGCAATGTGGAGGGTTTGCTAGATACTGTAAGAGTTAGTTGTACGTCTTGGCATTTACTGTAGGGGTAATTGAGTCAGGGATCCAAGCTCTTAAATGGGCCATTTTATGAAACACAAAATCCTTCTTTTCCTGTGTACATTTTTCATGTTGAGAATATGTTTCATTAGTGGACTGGTAATGATCACTGATGGGTCGTACGGTATTTGCGGGTCCACGTTCCAAATGGGTCATGGACCATTTTATGAAACCATGCAGAAATATTGTTTTCCTACAGATTTTAATGTTAAAATATGGAGTGTTTTCTACTTGAGAACTTATGGTAGTGGTGCTTCAGAATGTTCATGGTTTGGGGGTCCAGGGTTCAAAGTGGACCATCTGGATGATTTTATGAAATCATCTCAGACTCCTTTTCTACAGATTTAATTTTACAATGTTGAAGTTTTGTCTCGTTAATTCTATGGTATTGCAACCTTTTGAAGTTTTCAATATTTGTAGGTCCAACTTCAGAATGTTCCATATGGGCAGTAAGTTATCAAATCATGAAAAGTGATTGTTTTCGTAGAGATATAGGTTACGGTGTGGAAGGTGTTCAGAATAGTGCTGTACTGGACTATCTTTTCAGCAGAATTCTTAGGGACAAATTAGTGTCCAAACTTTTTGGGGATTCAAAAATCATGGATTAACCCTATACTTGTATCTTGGTTAAGACTGAAGGGTTACAGTTGTAATAACCTTCATGCAAGGAACCATTGTACCTTTGGGCTCAATTCTTGAAGAAAAATGTAAGCCTTTAATTAATGTTAAATTAGTCATTAACCTTAAATTAATGTTATGTATTGAGCAGCCAAAAGGATTGATTTTTCATTTTTCTCTATCACAAATCCCAGTTGCTTTTGTCACAACATGATGTATTTATCATACATTGCCACATTATATTATGGATACTTACTGTAAACTTAAGAGTTAATTCAGATGGAGATGAAATTGATTATTTAGGACAATTAACAGTCTCTTCTCCATTATTTATCATTATTTTATGTAAAAGTTGCCTGATGGAGAACATGAAGACTTTCAAAATTTGGAAGATTTTTTGCTGTATGGAGAAGAAGAAGAAGGGGTCAGAGCAACAGATGCTCTTCCAGCCCCTGCTCCAGAAGAAAATCAGGTGAGCTTACTTGATGATACTTAAAAATATTTTCATGGTAGAGAGGGATGTGGTTACAGGTGATAGGTTTAAGGCTAGGCATTGGTTTACCAGGAGTTCATACTGAGAAAATGGACACCGATGCAAACGGTACTGTAGGTAAGTAATATTGATGGTTTTGTTGTAGTTAACTGTAGAGTGCAGTATGTGTGTTCCAAATATAAAACACTCTCCTTAGGAGAAACACACCCTAAATAATTATGTTATCTACATCAGTCCCATTTTTGTTGGACATGGTTCCGGCCGACACCTACAGTGACTCTGATTGTAATCTGACAGCAGCTATTTTCACCTGTGACCTCCTATATACAACAGTGGAAGCTTGTGGTTATATTTCAATGAAACAACCGTGGTTATGAGATTAGATGCATATTCAGTCAATAGGGTTCATACTTACAAATACACATTTACTGACCTACAGTGGGAGGTTCGACATGCCTTTGTGGAATCATGATGGCCTGTGTGTGTTTGTGATACCTTGATCGTGAACATGATACTGCATCTCAAGAACAACTTGTTTGAACTGATGTCATACTTGGGTTTAATGTATACCACAATGAGGACAAGAACCCTTTTACTTTTGGTAAAGGTCATTTGAGATCAGCAGAGGTCAAAATGAGAAGTTATACAGTGTCTAAAAGAATAAAAGCTTGGCCTGATGTTGTATGTACTATGTATATACAAGACCCCTGTTGTTTTTTATGGAGGTCAAGGTCAAGTCAGCTAGGTCAGCAGAGGTCAAAGTGTGAACGTTTTGTGAACACAATATTCCAAGAAGGCAGCTTGGAGTGATACTCTTTGTTGATAAAATTCATTGAGTGCGATGCAGTGATGAAGTATAGTCCTAGCATATGAGATGCCCAAAATGTCTACAGGACAATCAAATTTTGTTACAAGGTTGTCCTTCAGACAACCAACTTCGGTGATATTCCTTTAATAAATTTGGATTTTACTCACAGTACATTATTCAACAATGTTATGAAATATGTGGCAATGATGTGGTAACATTAACAGCACAATGCATGTGTGTTCATGGCCTGTGGTAATGTAGAAATAGGCTGACGTAATTTTGCAAGAACAACCTAATTTTGCAAAAGGACAGTCACATTTTACAGATAATAGTTACTTATCCCTTGGACTATCAGATGAAGTAGCTAGAATTTCAACCCTATGTACCTAATTGTTTTTGGTTAAGATCAAAGGTGACATGAGGTTAGCAGAGGTCAACTTAGTTGTGGAAAAACCTTGTAAACAATATCTCAAGAACACCTGCTTGGAGTCATCTCATAAAGTTATGACTTGATTGATAAGCTACATTGAGTACAACAACCTTGTCGTTTTTTGGTGGTGGTCAACGGTCAGTGGAAGTCAGCAGAAGTCAAAATGGTGAATCTTGGTGAATACACCAACTCTCATGAGTACAACTTGGACTGATCTCACATTCAGCATGTGTCAATCATACTGAGTTCAAAATCCCTGTTGTTTAAAGTGAAGGTCAAAGTCAACTGAGGTCAGCAGAGGTCAAACCATGGAGTTATTATAAAACATAATAAGCCAAAACCATCAGCTCGGATTAATCTACTTACATAGTACGATGATGGGTCACATTGAGTGGAATATTTGGTATGTGAATATGCTATATGTACTATTCATACATGTCTTAGATGTATCAAATTTAAAGCTCCATTCCTTTTTGCTTATATATTAATCACTGTGAGCAGCAATTACTGTTCCACTTCATCCAAACCACACAGCATGAATGTGACGATGTCACAGAATGTTAGTACAGGCTATTCTTACCACCTACTGTATACAGTATATTAAATATGACACACTTATTCTGTCAGAGCAACCCAAAGATGTCCTTTGTTGAAACATCGTTGTGATTGGCCAACCCCTAACCTTCTTTAATAAACGATGAGTTGATTGGCTCTAACGTCATGTGCCAGCGCTGTAGTGGTATTTCCCCTGAAGTCTGGTTACATACAGTAGTACAGCACTGATAAATGTATAGTAGAGAAGGAAGTGTTACTATGGGATTGAGGGAGAAGATAAAACCTTCATGTGAGTGCAGACCCATTTTGGCAAATTTGAGGTCACTTTATCACTAGTTTTACGCAGAGTAATTTGTATTCGATTTTGTTTTGAAAGAAAAAACAAAGGGCAGCTGGATATTGGACATAGCACGTACAGTACTTCTACGACATTGAATAAGGTAACGATGCATGGGTGTGGTGGAAGGATAAATAATTGATTTACCTGCTTTTAAATGAACCACAAGGTTGCAGTGTGACCAATGTAAATGATTGCAAGGAAAAATGAATGGCTACGTGACCCTCTCCCCCTATATTGTATGGTATTACAGTAATTGGAGGTAGTGGAAGCTGTGGAGGTGGGGGGGGGTTGGCTTAAGAAAGAAGAGCGTGCAAACAGGCTTAGCATTTTTAAAGAAAGAGCGTGATAATGATTAGGACTTTTTTCTTCACCACAATATAAAGTCTGCATGGTAAGTTTTGATATTTCAAGTTGAAAAAAGGTATTCAGAAATGGCTTCACCTCTCTGTCAGATCAATCACAAAAAGCTGCTTTCAAAAAGTTGCTAGAAATTTTGTCATTTGCATCAACCAAGTATGAAGCAACATCTTTGGTTTATTGTGGTAAAATCATACATGGAGATCCCAGAGTGTATAGTACCCAGTGACTGCGGTACTGTAGTACGTAGGCCTACAGCAGTTTGTGGTAAAAAACTTCCAAATCTGTCGGGGTATATGTCACATAGAGGGATCTACTGTCATACCTGTATGTCCATTGAAGTTATTTGAAAGTAGATAGGTATCAGTAGTGCATAAAGAACGACCTTTCTCGCTTGCCAACAAAGTAATCATGGGTGCTGAGCGCAGGAAATTTGCTGATATTTTGCTGTGCAGAACTTTTATCATTTTGTGAAAAGAAATCTCAGACCTGCTTTCTTAGCCTCTCAAGTCTTGTAAATTTGACTGCTTTCCCTATCAAAGAAACTGTCTGTGGAGTGTGAGACTGACGTATTGTAGTGACTGTACATGTGTGTTTGAACTGGGCAGAGCATGTCTGACCTTTCAGCCTCACATATTTAGAAAGTGCCATGCATGCTAATGTTGTATGGATTGAGGTTTCTGACTGAAATTGCTAAAAATAATGCCAGAAGGGATTGATGGTTGGTGAGGAGATACGTTGTAGAAGAGATTGCAGAGAAGTGAAAGTTATTTGCATGTGTGCATGTGCAGGTGATGTGTTTCCTCTCTAGTGGGATTTTCCCTCATCCCTCTTCAATCAAGCCTCAGTGTATGCATGAAAAGCTTCAGCACTCCCAAGCTTACGCATGTGCGCACCAATCACTGCAAGTTTATAAAAGGTAACATGACTGTGAATCATAGATATTTTAGGCTGATCTAGCCAATTGCTAATTGAAATGTACATGAAATAAAAATTGAGAAAGTACGACTTTCTGTTTTGAACTAAAGTTACTTTGTGTCGCAAAGTCATGATGAATTCCACCCATAACGGTGAATGTTTATCAAAGTCAGATTGTTCAAATAATAGGCCCAGCGTCTGAAGTCCTAACTAAGCACTGGTTTTTTGTACATTTGGCATGATGCCCATTAACACGACATCAAGGATGGTTATCCACACATGAATGAATCTATTTTTACAGTTGCTCACAAATATGAACATCGCATCAGTGATTGGTTGAATATGAAACAGTGGTTGCATCAACATTTATGATTTTTGTCAGTGCAATGAATTGTCTGTCAGACATTTGTATGAGCATAATGTATAAATTTTAATCAGTAGCTAACCTTCATTATGGGAAACGTACAGTACAGTAGTCAAGGATCTTAGTTTTATAACTCGTGTTAGCATTAAACAATACTGCAAATTACATGGACAATGCAAATTGGCTAGAAATCAGTGTTCCAACACAATATGAGGCTTTATTGCAAGATTTGAGTGTCAGAAGATCCAAATAGATGGAGAATGTCCATCAATTAGCAGACCTCATTTTCGCGAACTGCTTAAATTTGGATCTGAAATAACACCAAAATGTGCATCTCTGATCGTAAATTTCATGTCAATTCACATTTTCTCAGGAACCTGACAGAAAGAAGGACTTGAATATCGAGACCATGGATAAAACTGTTTGTGTTTTCTGCGATGCATTTCTGCGACCTGGTACAGAATCGAGTCACTATGGCTCCTGCCCAGAATTCTCTAGATGGAGTGGTGAAGATGGAAATGATTCCTTCTTTTATCAACAGTCACCTCTGGATCGCATGCTTCCCTAGAGACTAAGTGATGCTCTGGACAACAGATGGAGCATGTACTTTCTCAAGAACTTCCCGGATGTCCTTCATATGACAGAGTGTCAGTTACATTATATGTGCAGTCAAAAACTGGGGGGTGCTTACAAAAAAAGCACATGAGGCCTGCCAGGCCAAAGGCCTGCTACACGTGCTGAAAGTCTACTAGACTGAAAGTGTGCTACAGTAGTTATATACCTCGCCATCCCCTGAATTGTTTTGTGACAATTTGGTTCATCTTTTCCAAGGATGTCAGAAAATCAGTTCGTGTTAACTTAAGCTTTGTTCAAACTGAGAGATCCAAAAAACCATAAGTGTTTTAAGTTGATTTTTTTGTGATACCAAAGTATCCCTCTTGTTTTGGAACAAATTTTGAGATGACGGAGAGTGAGAGGTCCGGTGTGATCAGTGGCTGACTCAGGGAAAGGGGGGTGCTGTGGGTGCACCCCCAAAGGTGATCAATTGTGCCTTAAATAAATGATTGCAGGCATCTTACTGTTGCTCTTATCTGCATAGTTTTGGTATATAGGCCTGCACCATTGAGAGAACCTTTTGTGTAAAGCCTTCAGATAAAGATGCTCCCAAAATTGCAATATGACTACTTTTATGGTACTTAGCTACCATACATTTTTCAATTTTTTTTATGCTGGTTAGAATTGTTTTTTTTAGATGAATCTGTCTGCAGACCTCCCAAGTGACCCCCATTTTACAGGTTTGACCAGTATTTGAACTCTCAAACCTGCCGAGCCCTCTGAAAAAAAAACCCATATTTCAGAAGTATTCAACATTTGTCATTTGCAGAGTATCACATTGTAACTCCCAACTTAACATGCAAATTCACCTACTTGTTAATTTCATTGGTCCTGTGCATTACAATATAAGAACTCAGGCCAGTTTATGATAACTTTTTGCTCAAAAAGTGCTGCCATTTTGTGTGTAGACACTTCATATTTTCCAAAAATTTCAAATGTTTAAGGTGGACACTCCTTCCCATTACATCCCTTCCCAAGGTTAGAGGTCCATCAACAGACAGGTCAGAGGTGGACCCATGTATTGAGTCTCTGGACTTGGGGGCTATGCTAGTATGCCCCCTCTGAGCATGAATCACAAGGTAAAATCTGCTGTGTATAGTACTGATGTACAATTGACATGTGGTTGCACAAATTGAATATAAAATTGTCATGTGGTTGTACAAATTAAATTTACAACATATCAAAACCAGGTGGAAGATATGAAGAGCACTAGGGAAGTAGGTAAGACTGTGATCTTATATATGGGCCATGGATATGAACTGTTTATTTGGGGGTCTATCCGATGTTTCCGGGGGTTCATTGTTCCCAGGGTTCAATGTTCCCCCGTTTTTGTATTATTTCAATGGTTGCATGATGAGTGCAAGGTTCGTTATTCCCCAGGCTTTGATGTTCTCGGAATTGTCACTGTAACTCCCCAGGTTTGCTGTTCCCAGGGTTCAATGGTCCCAGGGTTCGATGTGCAAAGGCTTTGATGTTCCTGAACCCTGGGAACATTCAACCCTGGGAACATGGAGCTCCGGGAACTTCGGACTGGAGGAACATCGAACCCTGAGAACGTTGAACCTTTGGAACATTGCCATAGTTCTATTTATAGTAAGCTAGTAACCAAAGGCCTGCTATGAGTATTTTCCGTTGTGGTTTCATCTGGGTATAATTTATTAAGCTGCTTGAAGTTAATACATACTGCAGCATCTTGTGGAATATGTAGCTATTTTCTAGTAATTGCATTGATCATGCATTTAAGATTGCGTTGTCTAAATTAATATTTTCAGTGGTGTGCAGGACATAAAACAAGGTTTTCCATAGAACAGTGTTAGCATTTATCCCAGCTGAGACAAGTGAATGTATGACTGTCACTTCATGAACGCAATTTTGATACTTTAAGTTTCTGATACTTTCTGATACTTTAACTGTTGGTTAGGCAGTCATTGCTTCAGTGCTGTCATAGAATTGTACATCTGACTTGCTCTTCAGTGCAATATATGTAGCACAAATGTGTCTTTGTGAACGTTTCTTGATGTTGTAGAAGTTGAAGAAACTAAAAAAAAATTAAATGACTGGAAAGGCTATGTCACCTCAAGTATAATGCAAGTTTTTATAGAATTCTGGTGCATTAAGGACATGCTGCAGGCCTGTTGGACTCAGGTATAGCATGGTATTAGCTGGTAGGGTATGGTTCAGTACCTAATTACATCATAGTCCCACTGTGGTCATATGTAGGGCTCTGCGAATTAAACAAAATGGCTCTTTACAGCTGTGTGTGTGGCTTTTTGTGTCAACACTCATGTGTTTGGAGTGTTGTTTTGACACTAGTGTGTTTTATTTGGCTATAGGCCCTACAGTGTGTGAAGGAATCCAAGGCAACAACTGTTGCCCACCAGTCATTGACCACTCTCTTTTAAATTGGTTGCCTGTGTAGACGTTGGGGCCAGTCCTTAAAGTAAGACACGAAAGGTCTGCTATGATACAAGCTAAATCTTTTCATGATTTTTCCTTGGTAATTGTCAGAAAGGCTTTACACATTTTTTCTGTGCAGTCAGTAGAAACTGACAAAAGTTCTTTATCGACAGAAAGTGTGCACGATTGCAAGTGAAACTTCCATATAGCATCGAACAAGGGATGTTGTGGTTAAAATTCCTGCTGCCAAGCTTGTTTGAAAAATTATGTTCAATCTCTGTCACAACTGTTCATAGTCATGCGTTCGGTATCTGATTGGCAGCTTATCGGATAACAAAGTGGTGGATGAAAATCACACTTGACAGCTCCCTAGAACTATAGGCTAACTCCAGGCCGACAGTGCTGAAACTTTTGTTGCTCTCTCTTGGAAACAATCAGCCGATGGCTGTAGTGATCGACTTAGTACCGAGATTGAACATTTGTCTTTTTTATTCAAGAGTCCATTTTCCTATTTAGGTAGAAATGTGCCATTAGTCCAGTGGAAAGTGGTGCTAGTTCAGAACAATGACACTACACTTAAGATTGCTGTAGATCTTTTACTTAATATACTTGAAAAAAAAAATACATATAAAAAAAATGAAGATTATCATACATGGGTATTTGAACAATTGTGAATGAATTGCTGCTTTGTCCAGAGAATTTCATTCGCTAGTATTATATTTATAAGAATTTATATCACTTTATTTTTTAAGTTATCTTCATCAATGTTTTCCTGCCAGTGCAGTATTTATCACTATTCCAATTAATCTGTGTGACTTGTAAAGAATATGAAAAATGAAAGGAAAAACAGAAGAGAGTAAAAAAGTTATGTAAAAAAGAAAATAAGACTCGGAATGTGTCAAATTGGACAAGTGAACACACACTGTATGCCATCGAAGGATCAAGTAAATCTAAGAGGTCTCCATTGTCTATGATTTATGTGAATTTTCAATGATGAATTATGTAAACATATAGATAACATATCTGGAAAGCTGCTATTGAAAAATAGTGGACAGTCACATTACACCCTAAGAACCAATCACAATTCCAGTTTTGTAAATGGCAGATGTTCACAGGTTACAGCAATATATGTGTATGTATATATGTATATATAACTTAAGAGGAAAAAACTGAAAAGCGAAAATATGTTCACATCTGTGCCTGCTATGCCTTGTTGATGTATTTAAGTGTGTAACAACTTCCGTTTATACGTTAAGACATGCTTGTACAATGCAGTGGTATTAATAAAAAGCTGAAAAATTGAAAAACGTGGTGCTGTAAATGCTTTTTTTGTTGTAGTGGTATTTTGGCAGGGAAGAGCTAAACTGAGGTTTACTGTACTTCTTTTCTGAAAGTAATTATTGGTCTTTCCCTTGTTGACAGGAATTGTTCTTGAGGTAAGGGGAGCTTGAATAGTTGCGACTACTATCACAAAAGCGAGAAATGAATCAGCAAAGACAGGAAGCGATATGATGGTTTGTAAAACTGCAAAAAGCATTTATTTTATATACAAAAGGCTTTATAAAGATCACCATACCTTACATACAAAAAGTATTGTACCTCCAGCTGTGCTTACATAACACTATGCTATTGTCTCGCACTATTGAAAACAACCTGATCAAATGAATTTGGGTGTCCATGCCAACTGCCTCTTTCCTCAGCATGGAAGAGGCTGGGGAGGTTGTGAGTAAACTATGAATCCTGTAAAAGAGTATTGGTACAGACAGGCTAAACAACAAAACAATTTTACGAAAAACATTCTACTAGTTTGACAAAATAGGCAAGTTCAAACTCTTGGCTAAAATGTGTGTTCCACAAAAATTTCAAATGTAAAATACATTTTCTGTGTATTTAAGTGAGAGATTTACCGTTTTGGAATGTTTTATGTGGAGTTACTTTACCCAGAAAGTCTGTGCAGAATAAACTGTAAATGACTCACTTGGGAGAGAGACTGCAGAGTGAAGTATGTATTGAAGTGTGAAGATCTTTCAACAAAACTGACCAATTCTTTAAACTGTATTCAGTTGGACTGTCTGCAGTGCCATACTTTTTATGAAAAACATGGACAAGTCCTAGATTCAGAAAGTTTCTCTCTTGGCATGATTTTGCAAATACATATAGAGTATATTAACAAACCTGCCCACAATTTTTAATGATGGGACCTGTCATAATTGCAAGGATACATAACTTGACTAGTTATGCCACTTTCTTTGTCCACTCTCAAATTGCTGTCAAATTGTCAAAGTTCCTGCTCTCAACTGAGGTACACATCTGAGCATGCTCACTAACAATGGACCATTGCAATCAACGCATTTCTTTTGGCCACTTATAATATCTTTTGGAAGATATTAAAAGTGGCTTTCACACTTGATTCTCACTGCAGATACTAACCTCCAACACCCCACTGCTTGCTTGGAAAAGCTTTTGAAAATAATGTAAACTAACTCAAAGTACAAACTCAGTGCTCATAGACTGACGGAAATATTGTGAATACTGCGACCCATTTGTGAAACAATGTAAAGGAAAAAGGGAAAAAAAAATGACTGATGAAATGGTTATGTTAAACTTAAAAGTATTCTGTACAGGGAAAGTTAAATTTGCATAATTGATCATAAAAAAAATCTGCTGTTGGGTCCACATAACAGCATGCTTTTGTGTATTTTTGATTCTGCACATTTTACGTTACACTGGTGCACTAGGGAATCAATTCCAGGTGTCAGTTATTGCTTTGCATGAAATGGGTCAAAGTTGATATCTTTTTATCCTCCTAGAATGTGGATATTTGGACCAAAGACAGCAAATTCTTAAGGCTCACACATTTCATTCTTTAAAAAAACATACAGCCATTAGCATACTTGCTACTTCAAGCTATCCATCATTTCCTCTTGCCAAGGATTTTGAATGTTGCGCCCATGAAGGGTGTGTCATGACGATGTAAGCACTGTTTGAGGGAGACATCAATGGGAGCAAGAAGAGAAAACTAGATAGCCCTGTCAATCAGATTAAGCATAAATTTGCTGCTACTCTGGGAGATGAGTGTTTCTGTAAAAGTTGCTGATTATTTCCACTCGATCTCAAGAGACATGGGTTTGTCATAATCATTGAAACAGCAAAATGCAGGCAGAAAAGCTTATTTGACAGGTAGTCTGACAAAAAGCAAACGATGTGGAAGGCTCCATTGAGAAAACAGTTTACATCTCGCCGTAAAAACTTAGTAAATGTTCCAACAACATGAGCTGATTTCAGTTGCCACTTTCCCAGATAAAGCTTCAAAACAGCTTGTGTTATGGTAACTTATTACATTGATAGTATAGTATCCACTTTGAACTCACTCAGTTTATGAAGTTGCTGCATTCTTAAACTTTTTGAGTACTGTGCCTATCATCAAGTAGTTTTCAGCACCATAAAAAAAACTATGAAGACTCTCATTGGCTTAAAACCTGTGAGGTAGCACTTGATGAGACCATCAAGAACCATCGCATACTTAACTCTTACATGCTAATGAAATGACGTCCTACATCACTTTCTTGTGCCATTTAAGCATATGGCGACCGCTGACTGTCTAAGGAACAAAGAAACCATTAATTACCATTCACTGCTTGCAAACACATCAATAGTTTCTTTTCTTTCTCTCATAAATCAGGGCTCCCTAACTGAAATAGGGAATCAATTTTTCATGACTTTTCCATGACTTTCCTACCAGAACCGACTGAATACTTTTTCCATGACCTTTTTCCTTATTTCTTACATAAACTTTAAACCATAAGAGCAAAAGCCTTAGCAAAATGAGGTGAAGAGAATTTAAAAAGTTTGATGTTACCAGTGTGAATACATATTGACGTTACAAGTGAGACAGGCACAATGTCATTTCGTGTAAATTTCCAAGACCTCACACAAAATTTCTCTGAATTTAAAAACTTTTCCAGGCCTTGCAACAGTTTTCAAAATTTTCATGACTTCGCTACGTTTTCCATGGCTGTAGGAACCCTGATATATGTCCTGCTCTTACAAAATATGAGTAATTTTTACAAAACTATCAAGAATCCAAAGTTCTTGGGAAAATTCTACCATTCACCTTTCACTCAATTAGAATGTAAAGAAAATTGTCAAAGTTTTGGATGCTATCGGCTAAAAGTCTTCCTATTTTGAGTCATGGAGACAGATCTATCGCAGAGAAGTTCTACAATGTAATGGGAAGCACTTTCTGAAAGTTTTGCAAAATGACAAGCAAGTTGAAGTGCTGAAACAGCACGTCTGCATTCAGTAGGCACTTCTACACTCGCCACGAATCGATCGACTGAAATGTGTGGAGAACTTATGATGCCAACGTTGAGCGTGTGCCATCAATTCTGATGCAACAGAGCACAGGAGAAGATCCTCCTGTTGCGGTCGTGTTATGAGAATGAATAATTTCAGGCCAGCACAGCAGCTTTAAATTTATAACATTAGCCTATTTTAATACTATAGCAGGAGAACAGGTGGTACAGTACTCAATAAAAGGTGCCACAAAAGTTGACCAGAATGAACTAGGAGTTTTGTGAATGTTGTAACTGGTAGCTGACTGATCCACTGGAAGTCACTTTTAGAGTCCAGTGACTTTGGAATGAGATCTCTGCGGACTAGGTCATGATGCTGCTGCTCAGATACGGCCGGTTTTCCCTCTCGAGATGCCTCTACAACAGGAAGAAAAAAAATTAACACTGTTTTGCACACAGGCTACAAGTTTTAACTAGTGCTACACTCACACAAAAAGTAAACAAATAATCCCTGAAATTGGTGCTAGGGGCAAATTTTGATATTACTCAGTTCCCATTACTCAATGGAAGAGATCCCTCTTTACAAAAAAAAAGGACATGTTTTGAGTTTGAGGGTGGTTTGTTTTGATTGTTCACTGAAACCCTATCAATTTGTGAGAAACGTCCTTCACAATATATCTTGAACTGGCAGCTGCCATGAACTGGGACCCAATGCAGTATCGCTTGAGTAGTTTCATACTGAAGAAGTTTCGTAAGTCCTTTGTGTCCAGTCCACTATGCATGGCATGCACACCGGAAAAAACCACGGTTACACTAAACAGGAATTGTGGTGCAACCCCTGTTGTGAAAGACGACTTTCAGGCTTTAGGGACACGACAGATTTCACGCAGCCTTCATCGTTTCACAATCAAGTGTTACGCTTGCTCTTGTATGACAATCGGGTGTAGCATTATGGGGTGTAGAAGTCTTTAAAACAAAATATGTACTCAGACTTTTTGGTTCTAAATCATAATTTTTTCTACACAATCTGTGCAAGGGCTTGCATGAGCAAAAAAGGAGCTGTTCCCTAGGATAGAGACTTTATCAATCGTTGCCCCTTACCGAGAAATCGGTGTACGAGGGACAGCTTGATCCCACAGAGCTAATGGAGGTGTTCCTTCCAGATTTCCAGCTGTTGCTACCCATCGTCGTGCTGAAGGAGAGCTCCGAGTTCTTCTCGCCGAGGACCTTCCTACGAGAATTCCTGGAGGGAGTCTGTCTGAGCTTCTTCGGTGTCTGATGTGGAGAAAGAAGACTGCAACGTTTTGATCTTTGTTTTCCTTCTTTCATGAAGAAGGGGGGGGGGGGGTGAATGAGACATTGGGAGAAAAATATGCTGTAGTAGTATATGGATTCTTATCTTTTGCTCATTATCTGACATTTCAAATGTATATACAAGGTTTGTTGCCCTTTGTTATACTGTGATTTTGGCTTATATATGTCCATTTAAGCCACAAATTTCCTGTGGTGACCTTCAAATGCTTCAGCAGTCTTGTCGATGCCCCCAGTGCACCATCTCACGACAAAATAGTTGTACCGGTCACCAGCTCTGGTAAAAGGGAAGGGATGGGGGCTGGGTAAAATTGATCAATCAACTATGATGACAATGAATGATTTACAGTAGAGGGCAGCCTACTACTTTCATCTTCCTACAGTGAGAGTGACCCCTAATTGTTTATCTGTGATTAAAGTATACAAATGTCCAGTGGATAAAAATAGAAAATCAATATTTTTGCGACTGTTTTACTTTCTGATATTGATAGATCTGTAAAACATGAACTGAGTCCTATTAGGACCAACAAAGAATTATGTCTGGAAACAAACTTGGAGTTCGACCCCAGATCGGAAATTCAAGGCCCTCCTTTCCACTCCTCCAACTCACCCCTCCCCCTAACCTCAAACACCGAGGAGAAACCTTGCGTAAATGGAATTCACAGACTAGTATGAATCACACTCACTGCTTTCAAAGTTTTCCTTTGCCAGCTGTTTTTCACATTGTCCGCTGGTGATGGAAATGGTATGTGAACTGAAATTTGCAAGTTAGTGCAGTTACTTGCATTTGTGCTGGATGGAATGGGTGAGTTTGGTACATTCTGGAAAAATAAAGTTAGCAGATGTATAATAGTACCTTGTTATGGTTAATTTGCCTAAGTCACCATACTATGACAACATAAAAAGGAAAACATGCCACAAAAAAAAAACACAAAAGCAGCCAGAGAAGAACAAACTACAAATGCATTATATGTATGGGGTGGAACATTACAAAGATTACTTGAAAGAATAGATTAAAATACTGTAGCTAGGATAACCACTGCAGAATCTTAAGTTTCGTTAGATTTTTCATTCCCCCTCGATCTTCAAAGTCTGGCTGAAGCTTATGCATTACCATGTATCAGGGTTCCTGAACTTTCTACAGAATCAATTTCATCAGTTGTCATATTTTTTGGCAGAAAGCAGTTACATTTTATGGAGTTGTTGACATACAATTCTTTACAAAGACTACAATATGTGAGATTCAACTTTCAGCAAATTCCTAAATGTCAGCTTTCTCAGTAGTCAGATTTTATCTCACTTTGACATTTTATAATAATGGTTACAGCTGGGGGTGTTATTAGTAGGATTGAAAACACTTTGAAGTCAAGGTTGTACTGCCAGGTCACACAGCAATCTGTCTTTGTATTGCTGTTGACAGTTCTATGAGCCTTATACAGGATTAGCAAACATAATGTTGTATTTATCGTCTGCCACAGTTTCAGTGAGACTAGACGGTCTTCCCTACTGCAACAGCATTTGCCAGTCATCAGGAAAGTAAAACTATTTCCCATTTTGAGGTGTATGGCAATACAACATTTAGGTTGTATGTCAAAACATGACTAAGAATCTATGTACGTCTTTTTTAGGTAGGATTATTGAAACTTCTCATATATTTGGCCTAAAAACGGACTTCTGCCTCTTCAGCTCATTCGCATGCATCTGCATTCATTTATCTTAGTTAAAGAGTCATTTCGAGGTTTATGCCACCTACCCTTAGAATGCTGGTGGTGCAAACCTACCTTTTAAAGCATTGTTCTGACCAAGTTAAGTGTATAAGGATTAGTTGATTTACATGGTGTTGCGCTGTGAGTCCTATTGGACTTGTAACTGCCGAACTAAAGTAAGAAAATATACTTGCGCTGACTTGCCTACTGTACATGCAGCTTCTCTCCACTCAATTTGGCAAGGTCTTAAAGTATTTGCATTGATTAAAATTTCTGTTATCTCCTTCTGATATTAGCTCCCTGGTTACAGTTTGGTGGATATACTGTGGCTTCATAAATTCATTCATGGGATCATCTTCTAAGGGGTACTAGGTGGTTAACATTTTATTTTGTGGTACACAGTAGTTGTACAATATTTTCTTTTTCTAGTTGAGTTTTTATCTGATGCTACAGGAGAAAGTGGAATGGATTTTCACCAAGATCTGAATTAACTGAAACTTTGACAAAATACAAAATAATTACACTGACAAAATACCACATAATTTGAAAACAGTTTTGTTTAAAAAATAACTGTTAAAGTTAAACTCCTTTGATCAAGTTATCCCACCAAAGGTATATCTATTCTTCGTGTTTTCATTTCTCTAATCTCCCTGAGGGAGGGAAGGAGGGGAGGTAGTGATGATGGGAGAAAAATATAATGAAAAGAAGTGACAAAGACAGCACACTGGCAAACACACACACCAAAGTAATCTAGTAAACATGACTTTCCATAAAGTCAGAGAGGAGTTCAATCCCTACAGTTGGTCTGAAGTTCCTATCAAACTCACTAGGTCTGTGACCTGTTTTTGCCTCATTCTTGAAGCAAGCAGCAGGACTGCCGCTCGAGGCCTTTAGGTGCCGCAGCGACGGGTTACGTGCGATAGCTGATGGGGATTTAGGAGGAAGCTAAAGGAACAGAAGATGAGAGAAGAGAAAAATAGACAGGTTTGATGACAGACTGGTGATGAAGGAAATAATGAAAACTGAAATTAAGTTAATTAGAAAAAGAAAAGCAGAAACCTTTTCACAGAAATGAGAAAAAGGGAAGCAGATGAAAGAATGAAATGCAGCAATCAGTGATGCAACATGGACTATGGCGTATGTTTAATGATAGATTGTGCGTTGCATATACTGTGTTTATCCTAACAAAAACAGTCCCCCATTTCTTTGATGGAAATGAAAGACAAGGGGGTACTTGTTTGAACACAATCTAATGTAACAAAGCAATGCAAAACCCGAATGAATTTTTTAAAGAAAAGCGTGCGAAGTGAACATGAGCTTTATGCATGCACCCCCCACCTCATCACCCCTTAAAAAAATGTAAAATTGCCTTATTCTCCTTGGCAGGATGATTCTTGACAAGACTTCTCTCTTTAAACATTCAACATCCCCCTGGTGTTACTCACTATACAGTCAACAGCTCCAAAACTAGTGAAGTCACCTCCAGGTACAAATGCCAAAGGACGGCTCTTGTAAAAACTTCTTAACTGGCAGTATTTTATCATAACTTTTTTATCAAACTGCAAAGACAATTTTGAATGTTTTTTTTTCACATCCAAAGGGAAGTCAGGCTTCAGATCAAGCTGCCCAGCTTGCATACAGTACAAAACTATAGCTCTTGCAATTGCAGTTTTGGAGACAAAGAGGTAAGGAAGGGAATGCTGATGATGATATACAGTCTAGATGAGCACAAAAAGTATATGTTTGCTTTGTAATGATTACATTAAGTGGAAAATGGAAGAACCAAAATTGTACCCCTTGGCAAAAATGAAAAAATGTACTCCCTACAGCATCTTTCACATTTACAAGACAACTTTGGTCAAATGTGGGATTGTCACAATCTATGGTAACTGATAAACTGTGATTTACTTTCTTTCTTTTGAAACTTTGCAGACATCCAGTACTTTATGAAGGAATTACAAGTCATGTTGCCTTAATGTTATAACATTTGACCAAGCAGATCGAAGGAAACATTATTTTTTTTTCCAGGGTCAGGAGGCAACAACTCAGAGAATTTCAACTGCTAACTACTGTTGAATTTAAGCCCAAGAAAGACAAAATAATGATCTCCATGGAGATACTGTCTTTGCCTTCTTTTAATGAATGACTTCAGCCATTTTCAAGTTCTGCTTATGTTGAGTCTCTGGGCCATTCTCCATGTGATCGTATGTTTACCACTTAATTACCATAAAAAAGTATCATGGCAGTCATGTAGGTTGTCAAAAACTTGAGATAGAAGAATCTGAAAAACGACTCCAAATGTCGTGAAGAAACTTAAATCATGAAACTAAATGTGTCAAGAATTATACTGACTGATTTCCCTCAATCTCATATTTATCACTGTTTACAACAACAAAGTCACACTTAATTGCAACTGACAATAAACAAAACATTTTTCTTTGTTGTCTTGTTTCACTTTAAAGACACAAGCTAAGGAGAGCCCAAGACCAAGCTTTCAGTCACACCTTAAAAAGTGATCATAACTTGGCAGCAAATGAACTGGAATGCAATGTTTTCCTAACACAACAGTAAGGTTTTCTTTTGATTTAAACTATTTCAATGCACAAACTGAATGAATGAATAATTATAGTTCATGGAATATTCCAGTGATAATTTAAGGAGTCCTTAAATGAAAGAGCATATATATATATATATATATATATATATATATATATATATATATATATATGTATATGTATATATGTATGTATAATATATGTATACATATATACATATATATTTCACAGCAGGCACTTCTTACCCTAGACCAATTTCTCGCTCACAACTCAAGATGTAAGTGTTTGAAGAAGGAAAGCAAAGACTGAAAGAAACAATGCAATGCTCTGCTCAAGAAAGATTTCCAATTGCTTTAAGCTTACAAAATGTTACCTGCAAAAATACTGCAAAAAGTCCTTGTTCTTTTTTGAAACTGGAGAGTGCATGCGTCTTCTAATTTAACACCAGCAAAAAATTATAGGCAGGGTTTGCTGTAGATTGCATTGAAAATGTCAGGCAAATGAAGGTTAGTTTTTCTTTGAAGCAGGGAGACAGACTACAAAGAAATAAAGAGAATGTCAGGGTAGTTGATGTGTATGACATCTAAGATTTTCCAAAATGCAATGAAACTGCTTTGATGTATGCAAAATTTGTTGAAAAATAACAAAACTTGGAAACAGAACATGCTACTGAGATATGGTCTTCACCATAAAACTGAGAAAAAAGTTTCACTAATTGCGAGCAAATTTCATTCTTTTTCACTGACAAATCCCTTTCAAAACTAAAAAGTCGTACACCCAGGGAATATTGATCGCTATGCAAAGAATATTGCTCGTTCCTCAAAGGGTGGGCTGTCACTGCAGAACCTTCTTCATCAATTTCAATCTGACATACTGTAACATTCATCTCCTAACTTGTGGACGAATGGCTGTGCCTTTTGTTAATGAAACTCTGCCATTCGAAGCAGCGGAGTTTTAGGTGATACTTCTTTGATGTCTTGTGTTCTTTTTAAAAAGGTCCTGAGACCTTGTTTCCTCGACTCTGGTGTACACTGTGCACATACATAGACATGCATGGAAAGATGATACAATTCATCCCAGTTTTCCTTTAACAAGAATTCATCGATAGATACTACTTCTGTTCTACCCAATGTTGCATCAATACTAGTGGACATTGCTGACCATCAAAATGACAAACCTTGTAGCTGATGTCACTTTATTTTGTGTCATTGTCAGCAGAAGTTGGAAAAGTTTGAAATGGCCAGGTCAGAAGATTGATATTTGTTGTCTGGAAACTCTTTTACTGACACTGTTACTGAGTGGCTGACTTTGGTGGAATGAATTCGATAAATTTTTCCAGTTTTTGTCACGAAGTTACATTACTTAGCATGACCCTTTTAACTGACTTAAAGGGGCTTATTGAGTTGATATTGACAAGTTTGTGAGTATTTTAAAGGGTACAAACACATCACAATGCTTATATTAGCATACCAAGTCAGGTTTCACATCCAATAATTATGAAAGCTGTCAAAATGATTCAATTTTTTTTTTACCCAAGTTGCACTGGCTGTGTGTACTTGAATTTGTACTACAGTAATGTAAAAACTGTCTGGTCACAAATTATCAAAAACCAAGTTGAATTGTCAGTTACTCACTGATTGATGTTCCTTCGTATGTGCCACATGGGGGGATCTTCCTAGTTCCTCATGAGTGTGTGAAGGAAACTTGACAGGTCTAGGAAAATTTAGTGAATATCCCAAAACAACTCTATGTGCCTCTTTAACAGCAGCAGATAGGATTAAAGGTGTACCATTTTGGTTCAATGGCATGCTAATATGATGCATTGTTTCAAACGAATATGACTGAAATAAATATGGCATATGATCATGGAGCTAAGGACTAATGTATGAGTGAAATTTATGGGTTAGCCTTTTGAGAATTTTATTTTTTTTTTTGCTTTAACCAAAATTTCTTCACCAGAAGCGATTCCCTGACTTGATGTAATTATGGTATTGAAAGAGGAATGCCACCGTTGGTGGAGAGGCTTGGTACTCTCTCTGACTGTCCCGGAGACCTACCGTTCTCATGTAGCTGGTCCCCATGTGAGGTGGTCGCCCGGCACTGCGGGGTGACGGCAGGACTGAGGTTGAGCCTAGCCTTGGGGAGCCTACCATTGTTCCATTTGCCTGCAAAAATTAACCCGGTACCGATAATGTAGTAGAGTGCTGAAACACTAAAGACAAAGGGACTGAACATTTCCTTAAAAAAGGGTGCTTTTTGAAAAAGCATTGTGTTAGAGCTCACAGCAAGCAAGAAAGGTTTAAATCAAACTTGTGATGGGGTCCTGGCTTGGCTTCAATCAGAACATCAAAAGCCAGTATAACAACATGGCAATGCAAGTTGCACATTCATGGTGGCTACTGAATCAACATGACACTAACAAAACAGAAATGTCACTTTTGATGTCTAACTTACTATTTTATAATTGAACAGGCAACTATGCATCTCTGTTCTGTTTGTTTGTTGACAATCATGTTTAGTTGTCCTTTGTTTACAGTCTCCCTTAATAATTGTTCTTCACTTGTTTCCAGCCTCGTTTTCGGTAATTGGAAAGACCAGGAAGTTTAACAAGTACGCTACATTCAGCAGAACTTGCAATTCATGTGAAATGCAAATTACCGTTTTTTTGTTTAATTTGAAACACCTTATGATTCTACCAAATCAAAAGATTAAATGCCGTTACTGGTCCTCTTGGCACACATTGGTCTTGAATTCAATGCTAAAGGTACATGTTGCATATCCTACACTTTTCTGATTGTTTGTTTGTTAAATGTCCATTTTTTATAACCTGCATAATTCTTTATCTACTGTGACCATGTTGGCAAGAATTTTTTTTATGTTAGTTGGCAAACAGAAAGGTGAAAGATTGAAAAAAATGGCAAAACAGAAGTTATGAGAAACAAAACAGAACACAAAAGGTGCAAAGGAAAAGATCAATGGAGTTTACCGGCAGACATTTTACTCAATTGATTTGCAATCGGTCCAAATAATGAATCACACTGACCTATTTGTTAAACATGATTTTAACAACTTGTGAATAATTCTGCATAACATTAACCTCAAAGTGCGGGTGGCCTTGATATCTAGCAAGCAAGTTCAGCTGCTGTACAGCAGCTTAATCACTTTCCTTCTGGACAACTTGATATTTTCTCATATAAATTATTAAAATTGCAACAAGTTATGCTCCTGAGTACTGTTCACAGTCAAGCCACAGGCCTTTTTGGAGATATTCCCTCCGGTAACATTCACACTTTTGAGAAGCAGAACTCATGCACCCTTTAAAGGTGATTGATCATCCTATTAAATATCCTGTGACTTCAGTCGCTTCTTGATAACTCTCTGCAAACATCACTAGTATATGATCACTCTTGCAGACATGCTTACATGTAGGGTGATGCTATTACAATAGTAAACCAGTATATACCTACACTTGTAGGCTACTGAGTTTTCATTTCTATGTGCAAAGAGTAACCGTAAACTAAACAAAGTGATGTTTGCTGAGAGTTATAACGAAGAGACTGACATCACAAGTGTGTAGTGAATATTAAACATTCCAGATAAAAAAAAAACTAGAACATCTAAAGACCCATGATTGTATCTTAATTTTCAAAATTTCTATGAATACCAAACATTTTGAATAGTAAATCTCTGTTCATTCACTTGTGCCTGCTCCCTGCTTTTTTTTTTTCTTTTCCATCATGACTAAGATAGTTATACTGTTAGAAAATGAATGACAGTAACTGGATGTCACCTGACTAAACCTCAAAATTAAGAACATCTTACCTTGAATTCACCCGCAGCTTTTCTTTAGAAAAAAATTCGTAAATCTCACAGCCAGGGTTCGACAAAATCCCCCCGTCTGACAGTCCGAGACAAGTAAAATTCACTTGGACGAATGCACTGCTCAATATTGCAGCCCACAGAGCAAGCTTATTCAGTTAAGTTTATTTTTTTGTCTGTTGCAATGACTACTACTAGAATGCTATTGGAAGTGTACAAGTACATACTGTACTAATGCAGACAAGCACACTCTGGATTTTCCAAAGTTTACTCGTCCATCTGGTTTGCTGTTTCCAGGAAACAGCAAACCAGATGAACGAGTAAAGAAAATCAAATTTGGCAAAGCCTGCTATATTAAACCACAGGGTAACAAATGCAGCATCTGTCAAATTGGACCCTGTACCATCCATCAGGATAAAGTAACCCAATAATATAATCTGGCCAATAGCCTGCTAGGACCTATTGCAGGCTTGTTGCTTTTTACATTTTTTTTTTACATCATGATTTAAGTCTAATAAATCGATTGAAATCATTTTTTAAAATAAAATCATGATTTTAATCGTGATTTTTGTCAACTTGATGTAAATCAAACAATCCTGACCTACTGACTTAGATGAGTGATTAAATTCAAACATTTTAAATGATTTGTGATAATGATAATATGTGCATAAAATTATAGAAACAAATTAAAACCATAAATATAAAACTAAATTTAGGCAGATTAATATTTGAAAGTGATGAATGAACAGCAATTAGTTGAAACATTCCAAAGGAAATAGAACACAACTTGATGGATGCGGTGAGATCCGTGCAAACTTTTTGCGATAAAAACAGATTGGAAAGTTTTGTTTTGGAAAATTTTCTGTCCTGTTATCGAGGAAGGCTCTGCAAAGGGGTTCTTACCCCTTTCATCCTCTTTGGTGTCCTGTTTGGTGTGCCAGGGAACCGTCCTCTTGTTTGGAGTAGTGGGCTTGCTTCCCCACTTCATCTCATGTTCTGTTTCTTTGCTCCTTGCATTAAGCTGGAGCAGATGAAGAATGAAAGAGAAACTTTGCAACGGACCATCGTGCCAGTATTTACTATAGTTTGGGAAGGTCTCCTCCCATACTTAAGTGATTGCGTGTGTACTGAAAAACCACAAGGGTAAGATTATGTTTGATCTTAACTGTTTCTTTATTTTGAATGTACGCGCCATGTTGCACATGGACCCACTACATTTTTCAATGAAGGAAAATGACAGTTACTACTTTGAAAAGCAACGGGATTGGAATTACAACAGTCAAAAACAGAAATCGTCTTTGAAAATTAACGGTTCTTACTATAAGGATGAATATGCAACAGTACAGGTCTCACTGGTGTATCAAACTCGTACTACTCAAGTCATTGCTCCTTGGTCGGTATCGGGAATTGTAGTATTTGGTGAAAGGAAACACTGTATTTACAATAACATATGAACTGATCACACATTGCTGCGTCAGTGATCCTGAGTTGTTTTGACTAAAATATTCCTTACTAGTGTACTTCCAATTGGTTTGTTCAAAGAAGCACACTGTTGATTTGAATGAAAACTCAACCACTAGATTATCGTATTCTACACTATTTGTTGTTGTTTTGAAAGAATTCGAAATCATGTGGCAAAATTAACCATCTGAAACCTATTTATTTTCCCTGATTGTCTGAATGGTGTAATTAAAAGCCTTACCAAACTTTTGGAGATGAAATTTCAATGTTTTTCCTTTTGACTACACATGCAATCACTTTAAGAGGTAAAACACACAGACATGGAAAACACAGTGAAAAGACAGTAGCCTTCTTTTCAAGAGATAAGTTTCTCATAGATAGAAATTAAGTTACTTGTTGCTCAACAATGATTTGTCCACCCAAACTTTTCAAAATTCAAATGATGCATTTTCCAACACTCATCACATGCATGTTTTGAGGAGACGAAACTTTTGCAGGTGTATGTTGATGAGACTGAATGGTTTAACAATGATTAAAGCTACTTTCTTTGTATGCCATGTTGGCATCCTACTTCCCTGTAAGAAATACACATAAAACAGGAAGAAAAACAATGGAGTGTTGCAAGTATTGAGGATACCGTTTGCAAAGTGACACATCTATTTATTATCACCAAATCAGTGAATGTCCTTGCAATACTTTGCTTGTGTTTGATGGTAACTGTTTTGAAAACCTTTTATGCTCCTTGGACGGTACTCACCCTTTGTTCCTTTGCTAATTTCTTACTTTGCTCGTGGGCTGCCCACTGAGCCTCTACATAGTCCACAAATCTCACACCATCAACCAAGAAAGGAACACCATTCTGATTTTCCCACTGTTCAATTTTATCTCCGAGAACTTTCTCCAACTGAGAAAAAACAGAATGACAGTAAAAATTATGAGGAAGCAAAATCTTGATGTTCACTTTACTCTACATAGAGTTGTACAAACTTGTGAATAAATAGGACGGTCATAGTTTGATGGTTTCAAAACCAGTTCTAAAAATTCCATTAAATGTTCAGTCACAAAGTCAGTGTCAATCTTCACGACCGATGAATATGACAAGTAATTTCACTGCTGCTAAATGCATTCTCAGGTAGCAAAATGTGCTGCTACCCACACCAAGCCATCATTACGTTTCATGACCACCAGGGACAAAGAACTGTAACACCAACACACTGTCATCTAAGAGATTAGTCATTTAAGAAAATTGATACTGTTTGTCATAAAAATTAGGTATATTGTTCTCCCTTTATTGGTGAAAAACAAATCTTAATAGCATGTTCTGTTCGGAAGTTGCAGATTTTTAAAGGAGCTCATTCAGTTGGTTCACAAAATTCATGATAATTAGTCACATCTGTTGAAGATTACTCATATATGTTGACGTTAGATGGTGAAACTAAGAGATTGTCTGACAACCTTTCAATTCCTGAGGGTGGGACAAGATTTGATGTAATGCGAAAGTATGTGCTTCACATGTATGTCGAGCAGGAAGCCAATGTGGGTAATTCCAGGGGCCTGCTTTAAGGCCCTTGGACACAAACAGGCGATATAGGGGTTGAAGAACCGGGACTCCTTGGTCTTGATGTTTTTCCGCATGCTAGGATGCCCCTTATGAGCTCTCAGTAACAACTTGCGAATACTGATATTAACAGACCTTTGTTTATTTCTTATTGAAAGCATTCAGTGTAAGCAGAATACAGATTAGTTATATGCTGCGTAAGATGGAACAAAATTTACACTTTAAATATTTGTCAACATGCTTTGAATTGTTACATATTTCTTCTATAATTCAGGAATTTATATGCGGTACAGGATAAAAACTGGAAAATTCATTGGAAACCCAGGTGAATGCTGTCTCAGAGGAACCTCTGCAAGTAAGTCAAGCCTAACAGTAGCAGAAAGCCTATGCAGTAAGAGAAACACATGTGTAGCCTAGCTCTATGCATGGCCATCTTCTTAATGTATTGCTAAGCTAGTGCACAGTCAACAGGGATATTTCTAATTTTTCAATTTCAAAATGGTGCATTGCATTTTCTTAATCTGTGATGTGACATAGCTACTTAAAATCCTATGTAGTTCTGTATAATTTTGACTACCATAAAAGAATAATTACCGTAGTTTAAAAATGAGAACTTACTTATCACAATATGTTGAGATACATCTACAATATAAGAATCAAATTTTTCACTGTTGTCAATTTTCAAGGTCTGAGCCCTTCAATTTCAAAGAACAGCAAAGACTTCTTTCAATAATTTGCCACTGTTACATGGCATTTTTGTAACCTTGAAGCAATTGGGAATCTTTCTCTACCAGGGAAGCCATTCTTCAAACATGAATATCTTGAGTTAGGGACAAGATATCGACATGGAGTTTGATAAGATTGCAGTGCAAAAATTCTCTGCCATTCTCTCTCATTTGAGAACTCCTTTCACTTGTCAGTTGAATATTCCTTGACCTCTTTACCTTAGGCAAGTCTTTGTTCAGTTTTGCTCTCATCTTCTCCTCCTGCAATAAAACACACCCTCTGTTGTTGAACCTGTTTGGATCGGTCGCCTTTTTCTGCAAACAAAAGGGAGTAAACTTAGTCGTGTTTGATCAGCTAAACATGTTAGAATAATATTCCCAGTGCACCTGATGGATGATGGGTGTCAATATGAACCATCTACAAGAGAAACTACTGTATCAAAAATTACTGACAGTTGGCTTGCACCATGATCACTGCGTAAAACAGTTTTCATGTTCTTTCACAAAGACCTGGTGAAGACGATAGTTTCTCTTCCACAATCTGGAACGTTTTCTGCACCATGCACATTCCCCAGCATTTTCCCATTATCACTGACCAGAGAAATGCTTTTCATTCCACCATAAATGAGACTTACAGTACAACAAAGTGAACTGGAGCAGCAAAGAACTACAATATCTTTTTGAGAGGATCAAACTTCACAGAGAGATTCACTTCATCAGTCTCCTGAAGAAAGATATGACACATGAAGTTCATATTTGTTCATAAACGAAGCTTAGGCTCGTTTAGACCTTACCTCAAATTCCAGCATTTGCTTCCACATCTCCTCTCGCCTTCTGACCGATTCTAGGAGGGTTTTGTTGGTCTCATAGTAATTCTTGACCTTGACCAGTTCCTCGTCGTGCTGCTGAAGCATTTCCTCCGAGTATTCGTCTGGAAGATGTGATCAAGGGTGGCATTTTAACCCATAAATGTTCAAAGTAATACCTTCAAAATACACATACGATAACATGCATGAGAAGTACTTTATGAAAATGTAGAGCAATAAAATAGAATGCAAAGCCATAATTTTTCTGCTTATTTCTTCTTCATGTACCAGAAAATTATACTTTTGGATTCTAATTTTTTTTAAATGTTAATGGCTCCAAGAATGAAACATACAGTACTCTAGTAATGTGAACAATGAAAGGCAGCAATATGTAACACAGGCAGCTTGTTGACCCTTTGCTTTCAAAACAAATTTCGGTTTTGGCTGCAAGAGTAGTCCCCTTTACAACTCATAACAATCATGGGAGCTGATGATGATGTTGGGACTCTTCCGATATGAATGTTGAAACGCATCGTTTCAGATACTGTAAGGCAATCCACAGAGAAATACCATGTTACTAGGCACATTTAATGGACTGTTTGTTTTGAATCCAACAAATTCTTGCCTTAGTTCGATCAGATCTGCTGTGACCCTAAGTGTACAGCCACTGCATTTCCAATACACAGAAAATCTTTTAACTTCTTAAAATGTAAGCACGTATTACGAGGTTTTAACCAACAACCTTTTTGTTCTGGGCTGTGCTCATTTGAATTTGTTTCCTCTCTCATCACTGCTTTTGCTCTTTCAATACTTAGAAATCTTTCTTTATGACGTAGGAAGCCAAACATAGTATACAATTGAAGGGGCCTCATGCTCAGCAGTTTACTTTAAGTTTTAGACACAGATGACCTTCAGGATGCATGTTCTGACATTGTTCATAGAGCAACTTCATTGTCAGATTTCATGAGTCTCAGATATGCTGAACATAATTGTAATCAGCATTTGGTCTAGATTCCTGAACGATTTGAATGAATGACAAACCACCCTGAAACAAAATCCGTTGGTATGTTACCAAACTCAGATGAGAAGGACCAACCACAATATTAATTTCTCCAATGACACTTTAGTGGTGAAGAACATACTGTAATTTACATTTCAGTTTACAAGTCATACAAAGCAGACTACATCTGAAAATTGGCATTGACTTCCAACAAAAGCACAAAACATACTGGGAAGTGACAAGAAATTGCTGCAAAGAGGCATTTCCATAGAGGACAAAAGTTTGAAGTGAGTAAAATGTACCCACCATTGTAAGCTGCAGCAAACGAATTCCTTTGCTCTCTGCTGTAGAAACATTTATCCCACCAGTCAAAGATCTCCTCCCTTGTGGCATCAATCACCTTCTTCAGATTTGCTTTTTTCAGTTCCTGTAACTTTGAGAGCTCTGTCCGAAGCTGTTGAAAAGGGAGTGTCAATGATAGATCAAATCACTTTATGCAACAAATCCGTCTACATGGTTTTTCGGGTTAAGATGCCAGATGGAACTCGTTTGAGCGTCTATTTTTCTAGAAATAATTCTCGCATTTACTACAAACTGGATATGAGAGAAACAGCACATCTTAACGTGAAAGCTTGCCGCTGACTGTCAGACTGTGCAAGGGAAGAAAGAGTGCCCACAAATTGATCAGCAGTTTTTGTTAATCAATGTTTGAATTGGTTGGCAGTCGACCCATTTATTAGAAGTTAAACAAACATTGCAGACTGAATAAGTTGAAAACTGAACTAACTCAAATATGTGGCATAATCAGAGATAAGGGCATTGACTTCAAATAATTAGAGGGAGAATTCAATTGTTCAGGCTGGACTAGAGATAATACCAGCTTCCAGCTATTGCAAAGCCTAACATGAAATTGAATCACAACAAGGGCCATCACAACTTGGAAGTTACGGTGCGAATCTGCCATTTTTTGTTTCCTTATCATGATCGTTTCCTGTCAATCACAGCTATGGTGTTTTTCTGGTTTGAGGTCTAAATCGAAAATGGGCTTTAAGTTTAAAACTTACAACTTCCAGGTCGCTTGGCTTGTGACCGGTCACAGACAATGGCCTGTCAACCTCATCTGCTGAAAACTGAAGCCTGTTCCAAATGGATTCGATTTCCTCTGAGAACTCAGAAGCTAACTTTGCATTGTCTCTATCCTTGGCTTCAAGCTGATGGCATAAGAAGACGAAAAAAAAAGATGGGATACAAAAAGGAAGCAATAGTTTCCTTGGACATTTTTGAATTTGAAGAAAACTGTAGAAATGAGGAAACTGTAAACTGATCAACACTTAAACAGTCCAATGCTTAACTAAATGGGACAAACAAACAAAAAATCCCAAACTACAGAAGGAATAAAACAATTATTTTGAAGGAATGCAAGGCACTGAAGAGCATGTCAATAATTTGATTATGGTGCTCTTCTGTGGGCCAATGGTGAAGTTTATCTCCGGAAATATTTCTCTACATTGTAACTTGCAATTTAGGTCATGCAGTCTTAATGTCATATGCATATGATCACAGCAATATTGTTGAATTATGCCAAGAAGCTTACCTTGAGTAAAAGAAAATCTCATTAAACCATGCAATAAAAACAATCGAAAAGGGGGGGGGAAAAAAAAAACTTGGAGAAGTCTTGGAGAAGTTTAAGTGAACCCTGAGTCTACCAAAAGCTGCATTACCTCTTCTTGTAACCTCTTGAGGGCATCCATATTCTCCATGGACAGAGAAAATGCTTCCTCCTCTTCACAGATTACATCTCTTTCAAAGGATGTGTTTGGTTCCTGCTCCAGAAGGTCCATTAGTTCGAGAATAGTTCGTTTGGTTGCCTTGAAAGTGTCCTCTCGTTGTTTCTGACATGGGAGCAGACAAAAGCCTCTTAATTTGTAAATAAAACTTATACCTCTCATCAATCAACCCTTTTAAAGATTCTTTAATATGAAATTAGTAATGTAATTAATGTGGTGAAACACAACAAAATGCAGATGTAGAGTCACTGATCTTCCAGTATTCTTGTAAATCTCAGTAAAGTGCAGAATCCATTACAAAACACAACAGGTAAGAAAACGAAATGAGAAAACGGAAACTGCGGAAGACACACAATTTAAACAAAAAATCACAGGCACATATGAGACCTTCCTCAAGACAAGCACTACTGGAAAGGCTGCAAAATTTTGGAGAGGCCACACACCACTCATACAGTACAACTGTAAACAAGCAAGACTTTTTAAAATTTTCTACATTGGAGATAAATATTGTGGGTCTTTAAGTCTCAAGAGGATTTTACAGTACCTTGTCAGCCAATAGTGTTTGGATGTGCTCCTGTAGTGACTTCAATTGTTCATCAGAAGGTATGGTTCCTGTAGGAATGTACATTGGCGTTGTTGCTAAATTATCACAGAGTAACTGCTTCTGTCTTCTTCAGAGTATCAAGCCTATCTAGTCTGTCTTTCTTCTCCCTCTTCAGTGCTTCCACTTTCTGCCTCAGTGCCTTCTCTACCTGCAAAATGCTGAGGCCTTCCTCCGGCTGGAACAAAAACAAAATATTTTGAGGGCATTATTATTGGCAACAAAACTTTGCATGACTGTGAAGTCATTTTTTTGAGCAATAATGGGGGTTCTCGCCCTCCAAGTCCAACTGTTTTTTTCCCTCTTCTGACACCACTAACTTACAGTAGATCTCACCAAAAAAAGGAAAAGTCACCTTGATGAATCAGAATGGCTACAGAATTAATGTCACAGCTTGGAAATTGAACAAAAAAAAAATAGGAACAGCATCTCAGTTTGAAAAGTCACAGTCAGAGCATAATGCAGGTCTTGGGAGTTTATAGTAGAGCAAAACACACAAGATACCAAATGTGAGGTAGGATTGGAACATCTGCCAAAAAAAAAAGCCATGATTGAAACCATGAGAATTCAAGAATCAATGGATTGTGAGATGCAGTACATTAAGCTGGACACCTTTCAATTTTTGGCATTTGAAGAAGAATACTGGAACACAAACATTCCTGCAAACTGTTTTTGTGAAAAGCAACCTGATGTTCTGATGTACATGCACTTTCCTTCACAGACTGACCTCAAAAGGAACAACCCTAAGCTCAGCACTGAGTTTGACAACTTCTTGACCGCAGATTTCAACACTGGCCAATAGCTTCTTCCTCATCTCTTTCTCTTCTTTGACCATCTCATCTAAGAGGTTCTGAAGGTGGAGGAGGACGACATTCTGCCTCTCATCCCGTTGACTTTCTTCGATACCGATTTCATTCCATATAAGGATTAGATCATTCAAAGCAGTATCTAAACATCTTGACACCTCCAGTTTCATACTTTGTCTAAAGGAAAGAAATGTAAAAACATACTTTGGGAAACTGATCATGACTAACTGGACAGGGTTTTCTTTAAGAACAGTGTTACAGTACTACTTAGTCTGATGGCCTGCATTACTATGGACATCCATTACACAGTTTCACTTTACAGGTGTGTAAATCCAGGAAAAAGTGTAAAGTATAATTCTACTGAAATGATTTTAAAACCAGGTAAATCTGATCCTGTGTGAAAGGAAACTGTAGTTTGCTGTAATTAAATATCAATTGTTACAGCAAGTTACTGAAATTCTACTGTACAGCAAGACAAGGGCTTAAAAAAAAAAAACAATTTCCCTTAAGTTAAGAATATTAAAAGCCACATGTATATAATTTCTTTCATATTTTAATTTTTGTCAACTGCCCAATGCGAACATATTTTTACCATCACAAAAAATTGACTTTTGTGTATTATGACAGATAAGTGAAACTTTTTACTTTACACAAACATATAACAATGATTGGTTTGAAAGAAAAATTCAGGGCGGAAAAAAAATTGTCATTTTGATGGCATACTAATGTATAAGGTTCAGTAATTTACTACTTTTGTCAAGACTAAATTTAGATCATTGTGTGCCAAATTACACTTTACTGTAGCTTCACATGGCTCAAATTTATACGGGTCAGATTATTCAGATGCAACTCCTATGAATGATGTACAGTAAGTCTCAAAAGCTTGGAAAGTTGCACAGATGGTCAATCATTCTGTCAACCGGGGAAAGGGGGGGGGGGGGGGGGAATAACAGCAGATTGTCCGTGAGCCAACAGTACTGTACTTTGGACCCCTAGTCCTAAATATGTCCTTGATATTGAGTTTATTACATGTTAGTCTGAGCTTCCTAGTAATACTGGAGACCTTACCTAGATACTGTACAGTACATGCAATTTGAATATATCCTCGTGTTTATTTGGTGTAGGTCTATCTGAGCTGCTCAAATGAAAGGGTGAAAGATTTCTGTGTAGTGTGTGAAAAATTGTCTGTGAAGTGTGAAACTAGTTTGTCGTTGCTCTGTTGTGTGGACATGCTAGCCTACAGTAGGCTAGTAGGTTAGGAAATTAAGTTATTTTTACACGTTCATGACAAGGTTTGCAATAATGCCATTGCCAATATCTGCAAAGCTGCAGCCACCAAGGACTTCTGATTCTTGTGGAATCACCTGCAACAGTGCAAGGCTCCAATACTGTAGTTATCTTCGTCTATTAATACTATGCCAATTTATGTGGGCAGCAGTATGCATTTCGTAGATGATTATAGTTATAGGCCTAGTAGTAAAGGAACACGGCGGCAGCCCACCTACAAGGCTTACATTAGCCAACATGTTTAACCAATATCCAAATGAGCTAGTGCCTAGTGGCACAGTAGTACTAGTAGTAGCACTAAAGCCTAACTTCAATGTTGCAAAAATAACGATACATGCTTACTTAACTTACTTAGGTTAGCCTAGGCCTAACCTCGGGGAACTGTGTTTGAAATTTTTCTATGTATCGATCGTAAAGCTTACCGTCTTTTCTCTGCCATAATCTTTGTCTGAATGAGTCACCGTTATAACTTATTTCCTAAATGGTCTTCTTTTGCTTATCAATTCTGTCGTTCGGGAAATTTGTGCAAAATGTCTTGGTGAAATTTACTCTTCGTTGAATCCCATCTTGCACGTAAACAGAATCCTTGCATTTAAAATTTGTTCAAATCCCGAGCACGCTGATTGGTCAATAGATTTTAAGGGGGCGCTGTATTTTTGTTACCCAGAGCGTATTATTACGTCGTCTGCTGCACCTAGTCTCCAACTTCACAGTGCTATTTTTCCTAGTAATAGACCAATAGCACCAACAGTAATTTTCAGCAAATAAATAGAACGGAGAATTTTGAAAGTACATCTCTGATTGATCGTATGTTGCAGTATAACCTACCTTCTAGCGGTCGACTACTTGCTGAATAAACACTTTTGCTTAGAAGGTGACTTACATAGGTGACTACTTGCACTGTACTTGTGAGATGATTGTGAATGGGCCGGTGGGGGGTACCCAGTTTGTTTGTTTTTTCTTAGCGTCGGGGGAACTCGACTCATCGCCCCCATTCCTGACCGTCGCTCTATGTGAGGGGTATAACGGGGGATCTCCCCTCCCCTTTTGAAATTTTTTGCTGTCTCGAATGGCTTAGATGCAAACTGTGCTATATTGTGCTTTTTTTACACTTGATCCATGTGCAGAAAATACACTGATTTTCCTCTGTCAATGAAGAATACTTTCCACCTTATACGAACAAAAAAATATGATATTCAAGTCATGTTCATAAGACATACGCCCAATGATAGAGTACTGCATGCTTTACTTACTTAAAAATATGTCCCTATGTAGGCATGTCATTCCAAATATCACTTGGGCAATATGCGGAGTTTATTTTTTGTGTTTCTTATTCATACCTACTTATGACAGATTATTGTATCGGGCAAAATTTAGTGAGTGGAAAAAAATTGTTGAGATAAGTCAAGTAAACTGATAAGTTTTTAAAGTCCCTCATCGCTCTATAACACATAGTATACAGAAAACATCCCACCCACCTACTAGTACCTTCCTCATCTAATCTGGCCGGGACTTTTCTTCTTTTTTAATATTTCAGCATAGCCCATTGTGTCCCGAAATGATACCTGTGGGGCCGGGGGCACTCTTCCCCTGCCCCCCCCCCCTCTTCTGTACGCCAGTGAATAAGTTACGACATTATCATAAGCGAACATTTCTGACTTACAGAATATATATCTAACTGGAACTAAGGTCACTGTTTAAATACAGAAGTGAAGATATGGCGAAAACTGAAAGAAAACGAAAGCAACTACCGTATTCAGTTGCCTTAGATCGCCGAAAGGTAACATATTCAGCGTCAAGCGTGTACAAAATGGGGCTGGAAAACAGAAAATACCTCCTTAAAAATATGCGGTATCGTTTGACGTATACCTTTGTTTTGGTAATTTTACCATGGAGCTATATTGTAAAAAAAAATGCCTGTAAATTTACAGAAAATAAAACAAAGAAATAAATAACAATTACAGTAATTGCATAGAAATTACCAGACCATTTTTGTATTCCCTTTGTATGTCTTTGTTATATTTTCTGTGAATTTACAATTTACATTGTCAACAGTGTAGATTTTACAGTATTTAATCAATGTATCCATTCGATGTTATGTCTGTGAGGGATCGTATAAACTACCCCGAGAAAACCGTGAAACAGAAGGGCATTGTTGCTAACTGTATATACTGTATATACAAAAGTGTTTATCCAATGAATCTAAAAATAAACTACTTTCAAGTTCGTTAAGACCCACATATGTTCAAAAGGGTTTGAAATGGAAAATTGGATGCACGCACATTTGAAAGTTGGTCTTCACAATAGTTTTAAGCAAATTATTATAACCTGAAGATAATTTAACCATGGCTAACACTTTTCTCACTAGCTGTGAATGTATGCCGTGAATACTAAAATGTCACAGCATTCGCATGACTAAGTGCAAGCGAAGAGGAATTAAAGCTGGGATATGAGTTGAAAATTTGTCAGTGAATGTAAAATTCCACGGAATATGTCATAGCAACTACACAATAACATTTTAGCACCTTTTTTTTGCCATAGATGAATATTCATCTTCATTCCTAATTGGTCTGTTTGATAACGGTGAATGATTGCTATATGTTTTCTTGGACTCAGAATACGAATTTTATAGGGCCATCAAAAATGTCGAGACAATTTCATATTCAAATATCGGGAAGATGAGTGCATAGTTTTCTTTCAGGTCTTGTGACATGTGATCTTTTCCCCTAGTTGCTCTTCCCTAAAACACTGACGAAGAACAAAGGTAGATGACCAGACGAGTACCAGCACAACTCATATTCCAGCCTGCTTTAAATGTGCTATAATTGACCTTAATGAGTATAATGTCTTGTGCCTGACGTATTATGGTACGTGAACTACAGAGGTGGCACTTCTGTTTACCTCTCTACAGTCATTTCATGTCGAACGCTATCAGGCTATGGTGAGAAAACGAGTAGTTGGGGATATAGCGGTATTCTCGCTGGGTTTAATTAACAGCAGTCACCATGTACTATTCTATACCCACATGGTATAATGTTAAATGATACGCATGCTGCCATCATCTGCCAAGGCTGCGGAATTAAGGTGATGGTTACAATAACTGAGTATTTTTCACCTTATACTGACCATCAAACTTACACGAAATTTTTGCCCTCCTCCTTGTGACGTAGGTATACCTCAATGTGTAAAAGATTTCATCTACTCTGACAAGTTTAAAAGCAAATAAATACAAATAAACGCCAGTGGCAAAGAAAAAAAAATAGGCTTTTCAAACTGATGTTGAACAAGGTGTGTGAAATTTTGACAAGAAATTATCATTCAGAATACCTCCCTTGAGGACCTTGTATATTGAGATATGAACTGAAAAAAAAGAGAAAAAAATAATGGTATGAGAAAAATAAGGGAAAATATTCAGCTCTCAATATGCAGACTACTGGTCACGATTTGGTGATCATTCAATTATCTCATCACTGTTGACATTTCAACATGCGAGTGAAGTATGTGCAACGCCCACATATACTCGCACCCTTGGCGACTCTAAATTTACTGTTTTGTTAAGGTCTGTGAGGAGTGATTGCCCACACATTACCGGCAAAATTCAAACTTGATTTTATCTTTATTCTTCGTGAATTATCTCCATGCGCTTATTTCATTAGTGTAGTCAGGGAGGTGTAGAGTGTATACGTAAGTTGGCTTCTGTTTGCCTGAGTACATACATGTGTGTCTTCGCCTACTCAGAAGAGCCATTACCGAATCATTCATTATGGTATGACACAATAAAAATTGGTTTGGAGACAAGATACGAGTGCACAGAAAATAAATATTTTTCATCACAGCCAAGGAATTCACATAACCGGCGGCCTATTATATATGAAAACGTAATTTATAGCAAGGTAATGATATAGTTGAAAACACGGAGTTTGGGCTAAAATATGGCATACGAATGTGGTTGATCACGTTTAAAGTGTTCTCTGTAGATAGAAAGTGGCGGTCTTGAATCCCCCCCCCCCCGTTCCCCGTCCCACGCCCCCCTTTCCCCAGTAAAATTTATGAACTTTCGTCACTGTGTGGAAAGGTATATCAATATACGTGAGGATTCAGAGTAATTACGTAATTAAGAGTTAATCAACGCTGGATCGCGCATTGAGCAAAGGGATCATGTACGATCGGTACGCAATGGAAGGATTGCACGAGTGCGCAGATCGAGTAAGGTACATCCAGCGATCATAGCATTATTACCCCGAGAGTCCATGATCCTGATCCATGGATCATGATCCGGAGTCCATGATCCTCTATACATAAAGGATGATAGGTAGTTGTGACATTCACCTTACACAATTTTTTCAACTTCTTTCCTCCAAAACGAGAATAAACATATTCCATTTAAAGATTCGTGGTAAAAAAGAAATGATCTGCCTATGACAAATTCTGTTAGAAAGTGCCTCAGAAAAAAAAAAACCGTGATTTTTTCTTTATGTTAAAAAAGAAAAAGAATATTCAAGTGCTATAAGTTAAGGGTCCTTCAAATAAATTAGCATATTGTATTGAACAAAATATACATTTTTTGAACTGATTGTGAACACAGATCGAAATATTAGTCAAAATATGAAAAGATGGTAGCATTCGTCTTAAGGAGTAAGTTTCTCACAGATAGAAATTCAGTTATGAGTTTTGCTCAAGAATAATTTATCCACCCACACTTTCCAATATTCAAATGACGCATCTCCCTATTGCGCGTAAGTTTTTGATTAGATGAAGCTTTTGCAGATGTTTATTGATCAACCTGAATGGTTTAACAATGATTAAAGCTATTTACTGAGTATGAACGCCCTATCTCCCTTTAAGAAAGACTACTCGGGTCTAGGAGGACCTTCAGTTGGTTAGAGGTTACAAAATGCTACGTAACACCAGCGAATTATTGCAAAAACTCTTAGTTTGTTGTTCCTTGAATATGAAATACCATTTTAACCTTGAATATTGACACCATGCAGCGAAAAAGAACAAGTCGTTTAGGTTCATTGCGGAACAAGGTTAAAAATGTTATGGAAACAAATTTCATCTAGTCCGCAAATTGGTCAAACCAGTGGTGATTACTAAGAAATACAAAGATATAGACAGAATAAAAGAAATTTCCAATAATACAATTCACCACTGGAAATTAAAAATTTATTTTAAAAAAATTAATAACGTCAAAATAGAACACGCTATTGATGTGTCGTTTTCACCAATAGAGAGACGGAACGATTTCTCCAATTTTTTAAGAAATTTCAATCTTTTTACACTGGTAAGTGCCCTAAATCACCAGAGGACATTACTGAGGTCATCATAGCGAAACTGTTGCCTGTAATTACATTCTTGATGTGAAAGCCTTCATCATTTTACCAAATGAAGTACACTCTGCAATCACATAAACTTTGTGCGATTCGTTATAGTTTTGGATTTCTGTTTAAACCTTTAAGACTATATTATGGAGGAATCATACAAACCAGGACCTCAGTTGAGAACGAAATGTTTCTGTTAGATGAGAGACTAACATCGTGGTGAACACCGAATTTTATCAATGGTTATATGACATCATAATTCGACTAACTCAGGTGGGCTTACGGTCAACTGAACTCAGGCAAAAATTACCGCACTCTCCTCTGAATTTCGAAAATCTATAACTTGGGAAAAAAACAGTATTTTTTCAAGGAAACTATGGGGAGATTTTTTTAAACACTTCTGCCTCAATTTTTATCAAGATATTTTCAGGGTTTCCTTCTCCAATACTTGTGAACTCAATTAGTGCCATACCAAACACGCTCAGTATATTAGCAACACGATTTCACAAATAATGTCTTCTCTGTTACGTAACTTCTTACTACGTTCCACTTTTTTTCTATTTTAAAAGTTAATTAACCTTGTTGTACGAATGTTTGACATTTTGCTCCTCTCTACATTCTTTTTCCTGTGATTTTAAGCACCACATCCAATGACTTTCAAATTCAAATTCAAACTCACTAAAGATTAATATTCCTCGTCGCACGTTGAGATCCTTCTACTCTTATCCACGCAGAACACCGTACAGAGATATCAAGCTGGAAAGGCGTCCTTGTAAAAACCTCAACCGCGCTCTCGTTCGTCCGTTATGTCACGTTCTTACGTCATGACCGAAGAGATAAATATGCAAGTACCACTAAGTGCTACGGAGAGGATACCACAAAACTAGACAAAAAGTATATCCCCACAGTTTGTTTTCATTTTGTTTAGGGATTCTTCTGCTGTCTAAGAGGAAATCAATTTACGGACGATGAAGTAAACCTGCATGACTCCATAAACACTTCATTTACACAGAAATGGCTAAAAAAAAAAACCTCATCCGTGGCAACGCAGTTAGTTTTGTGCCTAAATGTCCTCTTTTTTTTAATAAAAAAAAATATATATTCAGACGTATATAGTCGCTACAGCCAATGAGCGGAAAATGTTTCTCTCTGAACTGCGATTAGAGCTAAGGGAGACCGTTATACGTCAGCCAGGCCGTATTGCACTTAAAGGTTCAGTTCTACCGTCTCTTCGAGATTCGATCAAGAGAGACAGAGAAATGGAGATGGAGACAAGAGTTGGAGGTGGAGAGAGAACTATAGAGACAGAGAGAGCAAGAAAGAGCGTTCCAGACATATTTAGCTTAGAATCTAGCCATACCGAACTTATGTGATTCACGCAGAGTCAATTAAGGAAACATTGCTCGTACAAGCTCTGCTCAGCCTGAGAAAACTTTGAACTTAAAGTTGGAATAATTAACAAGACAGACCGCTGGTAAAATCACTAGAAGTCTTCAGAATTGATGCAGTTGAAGAGGAAAATATGAAATATACATCATGCAATCGCCCTTACACTATTCAGGAGGCATGCAGTCAGCGATGTAACTCGGCAGCTATATCGTAAGTTGATCTTTCTTTGCTATAAGTTTGTTTTTCTTTTCTTAAACTTCAAAGTTTTATAGAAGTTTTTTTTTAAGAAAGTACGTAGATTCGTCACACCCTCGATTTATTTATTCCATTTTCTTCAGATATCGAGATCACTGATTAAATGTGAATGGGGACTAAGTTGATCAATGCTTAGTAATTGATTTTGTAGATATAAACAAAGATTTCTTTTTTGGACATGATTTGATATGAACCGCGAGGTCTATATACTGTATTGGCGGATAGGTATACAGTATGACATAACTGTACAAAGTTTCTTGATTAGATAGGCTAACCCTCATCTACTTGACGCGTATGTAAAAGTGACCACAGGCATGTTATGCATGTAAACAGCTTATGAGATCATGTGTGCCATAGCAGTGGCTCATAAAAAGTGTTTATGTTTGAACTCATCAACGTGTATATAGTTCCCTGCCGTTAAATACGGAGCATGCCAAAATATCATTGACTCGTGGAGGCGATAACTTTTGAAATGTGACCTATATGGGCTGCCTTGGCGCCAATGCAGTAGAGATTTAATTCATGGGTACAGTATTATACAAGAGAGACGGAGGGAAGAGAGAAAAAGTTCCACAAATTTCGAAACATCTCAATTCAGACCCATGTGTTACATTTGTACCTTGGTTGAAGTCCTGACATTTTGTTGTTATGACATGAATGGAATCGAAATATCTGTCTATTTTATGATTGCAGTAATTGAAAAAATGAAATGTAACACAAGAATTATAGAAGGATTTGAGACTCTTTTCGTAACTATTGTAATCATAGACTGCCAACGTAATGCAAGGGTCTAAAACTTACTTGAAATTAAACTGTGCAAGGAGCAACTGCAGCAAAGAAGGTAAAATGGAAGAGGCTTTTGTCCTGAGTGTCCATTTGTTACGGTTGGGGGGGGGGGACATCTAGCCTATAGCATTCTTCCTTTAACTAGAATAAGCTACAAACGAGATGAAAAGAATGGCTGCGAAGGGGGGGGGGGGGAGGGTCAGTGCCTTCAGGACTATCTAAACAAACACCAGCAGTTGGAGCAGATCAAGAAAAATTGTAGCTTTGCAACCCCCCCCCCCCCAGATGACCGGAAATGGTACTCCCAGTGTGTTCTAAGCTGCCTACACTCAGCCTACACTCAGCCAAATAGGAGTCAAAATTTGGGGCTGAACATAGAACATACATTCCTACCCCCAGCCCCCTCCCCCCCCCCCCACCTCACACGCACACCAGTTCTGCAGCCTCTGGTAAACTGGTAAGCAGACTTTGAGCAAAAGGTTGAAATGCTGGAAAAGTAATGACTCCGAAGCAGGGTCTCATGTTTTTCCATCGGATCGGAGTGCCACCATTAGTTGACGAGTAGCAATTTTCTCTCAGATTGCAGAAGATAGCAATTCCCAGTCCCTGTCGCCTTGTTAATTACTGTTAAGTTTTCTCTATTTCTTAGAACACAAGTTAGGAAATTTACTCTTCCACTAAGAACAATGTAGTTTTTTTTTTAATTTCATGTTCCAAAATTAGAGGGGGGGGGGGGACAAACCTGTTTGTGTCCCCTCCTCTCAAAAAAGTGGGGACCTAAATCACCTTCAATCGACTCCCATGGCTTCTGCAAATACTTTGGTACTAATAAGTTGAATTTTTTTCCCCCTACAACATCGAGTTCATTGGTGGATGAGATCTGGTAAACTGGTAAGGTTTCTCTCTTGGATTCAAATCAGCAGTGGGCCATAAGCAATGGTCAGAGACATAAATGGTTACAGCATATTGGCCTAACGGCCATGGGTTCTATGATAAAAATGACAAATGTGATAGTGATGTTTGTTTCAATGTTAGAAATGCATTTATTCTGTACGACGGTTCGTCCGAATACATATCCTCACAGGTAAACGTATGTCGAAGCTTTTGAAGCACTGAATTAGATACGCAACAGTGTAATTCCACAGATTTTCACGAGACTGAGAAGGTGGCCATCAGAGAAGAGGGCAAGCAACAGCGGGGGGGGGGGGGGAGATTCGAGGGGAGGGGTACAGAGACAAGCTTCCGAATGATGCTAAAATGGCGCCACGTAGAGACGACTTCCTTGCTCCATCTGGAATAGCAATACTAAGTATTGTGTAGTTTTTTTTTTTTTCTTCAGAGATCGGGCTTTCGTGAGGAGAGTGACTCTGTAGGGGGTGGGGCAATCACTATTCTGCTGGGCGGCAAAAGTTATTGGGGATGCCTGAGACCCCCCTAAAACCCCTCATTTAAAACAAACACTAAACAGTCTGTGATATGATTATTATAAAGAACCATGGTAAATTATAGCATATATCCTACAGGGGCAGCCTATAAAATTGGTTAACACACAATACCTTGCTTTAGTCAATCTTGGTTACAGGTGTTTTCGACAGCCTGAGGATATCATTGCTTAATATATAAGAAACCATTACATTGCAGCATCTACTCCATGTAGTTATAATGCCAGCTTGCACCCTTCCGGGTATCTCTGAATAATCGTCTCAAGAAACGAGGCAAATTCTCTTTACAACCCTGAAGCTATACAAGATATTTCTGAAATATATATGAAGCAGTACAGTGTAACTTTTCGTTTCATTTAACATGAGAATATATCAGACTCGTAACTTAGAAATAATACTAAATACTGCTATGTTCATATTACATTTCACATGTTGAAAAAAACACCTGCGAATGTGTATGTCGATCGAAGAGAGATGTGTATAGGTTTTTCATAATGTACTCCGTTGGTAAGGAGTATACACGCACGTAATCCGACGTTTCAACATGCAAATTAAGCTCACTGTCAGAATTGTCTAACGGTATTGCTAAAATGTAGAAGTAATTGGTGTGAACATATACAATTGTAAGTGGACTGGCTGGATAACTTGATAACTTATAAAAGACAACAATAGCAATCTCAACTTAGCAATAGCCCCCTCCCCCCCAAAAAAAAAATGCATAACACCATAGGAGTGTTAGCACCGGGTTCAAAAGTCGGAACCTGGCATCCGACTTTTTCATGTTTGGTCGGTGTACCATTAAATCCCGAAAATAAAACTTTTCTCTTAGGCTTGGAGTCCTTTATTAAGTCGCACTAAGATATTTTGCTTTGTAAGTTGATGTAACACTGTATCTTGCCCACGGTGCATGACAACATTTGTTTTTCAGCTAGATATATGCTGAAGTTAGTCCCGCGTACAGTTTTACTTGATGAAACTTTGGATCGATGTGCCAAATTCAGATACGGGTCCTGAAGTCGTTGATCGGTTATTGGATACCCGATGCAAACTACGACAAATCTCAACACGTCGGAACGTACGGTATGGCACAGATCAATTTAAACATACAGGAGGATGAGGGAGGAATTGTTAGACAATTCACCTCAAATAAAGGTATAAAAAATTGTCCAAGTCACACAGACCAGTAAAATTTTGAGAAGGACTTTCATACCCTCAAGGACTCATACCCTTCAGTACCCTTAAAATCGGTTGGGACAATATTGGAAGACAATGCCACCCCCAATACCATAAAAGTATCGAAATTTCCTTTGCTACTGCATTCCCTTATTCTTAACTTGGGGGGGGGGGGGCAACCTGTAGTTTAAGTTATTAAATGGTGGACTGAATGATATTACATCACTCATGTGGGATGGGGGGGGGGGGGATTAACCGCTCTTTACCAACATAAAACTGCTCATGCAATATTCACATCAATCAAACAAACAGACAAAATGATACCGTACAACAAGAAAGAATCGAAAAAAACCCCTTTCATTGCACTCAGCAGTTTATTATACTTTTTTTTCACAAAATGCTAAATTAACATATGCTTGCCATGATCTGTTTATGACCCATATAATATGAAATAAAAGTATGGTTGCATGTCGAACTGAGACTGGAATGCCGATCCAAAATAAGGTCTATTTGTCTTTCTAATTATAGACCCGATTGCAAAACATGCAATCCAAATGAGTGTTTGCATTAAATGTCTTACGATGGATATGCGCGATATATATTCATATATATATATACACTCAACTACTAGTTCTCTTAATGTAAGTGGTAATGAAGACGACGTGATTTTCGAACTACATAAAATGTGGTAATCGGTCAACTTTTGACGTAAGTAAGGTGGGTGAATAGTTCTTATGATAGATAAGCACAGGTTCAAATACTGTGATTATATTTTTATTTCATTTTATTATGCACTTATTGGACCTTAAAACAAGTTGAACTGTGGCAAACTAAATCAAGCTTTACATGTTTCATATCCGCAGACGTGAAACCCGGGAACTGCATTGAGGTACCTTAGTTTTTAGTCAAGTTTATTTTAAGAAATACAAACTGAGCGCTGAGAATTGGTGCAAAAGTAATTCTGTGCATAAATAAAGTAAATATTTATGGAAAAGTGGAGATGTTTAGTTGTTTTAGTTGAAATTAGGCTGAATGAATTAGCGAAACTGAAAGTCTGTGAAAGTATATAGAGAGGATAATATATGAGGCTATAAGTTCATTTCTTGTTACTTATCTGGGTAAAACTAGTTTTAGATTAGTAAGTCTCTTCCAGACGTCGTATGACGTCATGCACATAATTATGATATACTAATGAGGTGTTTTGCAGAGTAGACCACACGTCACTCGTTATTGTACCGTGACCTCGGCATGTTTCTCATAACGGTAAGGCCCCTGATGCTCCCTAAATCCCTTGGAGTGAAAATTCCACTCCAAATGAATGATGCTACCATTTGCAATTTTTTACCTAGTTCGTACATTAATTAATTTCATGGTTTTGGTACTTTTTCAATTTTTTTTTCAGAAAATCTTTATGGTATATGGAATGTTTGTGCTGAATATTAGTTACCTTGTCTAACCATGTTCTCGTTATTTTATGGTGGATAATTATTTGTTTTCTTTTCAACCAGCAAAATACTGTTATTTATGCAAAACAGGGTTTGTATGATGTGATAAATTGGCTTGTAACCCCCTTCAGCATCACTCTGAATATCAGCATGACAAGTGTTTTGAAAATTTAAGCAAAATATTTCAGCTGTGTCCCTGATGGGTGCTGTCTCTGCTCTGGACACCATTTTAGACAAAAAATTACCTTACATTGTATTTTCTTTAGTGTTAAAAGTGAGGGGGAGATGGTTTGGTTACAAAACGGTTTAAACTGGATTTTCTTATTTACTTTTCTTATTTTCTTAATTGCTTTAAGTAATACTGAATTTATGAGTGCATAAAAAGGTTATTTTGTAAGTACTAAATAAAGTAAAAAACAAAAAAGATTTTCCCGTTTCTCATTGATTTTCTATCGTGTGTTAGTCATGTAAATGATGCGCAGTAGCCGTAGTGAAAGCACAGGATTTAGCTCTTCCTGTGAGCGAATAAAGGTAATACCACTCTTCAGAAGAGTGAACGTGCTGACGAAAAAAAAGAGTGAATATTCACTCTTCCAACAGCTTTACGTATCGTGTGGTTGTCACTCTCGTTGGAGCCATCCCTAATCCCCATCTCAGTAAAGAGTTAAAATCGAGTGGTTTTTCACTCTAAGGGACTCAGAGAGTGAGTAAATGTATTGCCGTTGCACAGCCTACTCCGCTACCAACCAAAGTCGCCATAGTAATTAGTAAATGCCATAAGATTAGTTATAACATCCCGAATACCATTCTATTAGACTGAAATGTTTTAAGAGGGTACACTGTCAGACAAAGTAGTTTTTTTGAGTTGACCTATGCGCAATATGTGCGCAAAATACAATTCCGATGAAGCCTGCCACCATTTTGTTTCTTCCTTTTTTTTTCCTGATTGAAAGAGATTGAACCGTTATCGGTTCTGAATAAAATGCAGTTCGTGTTGAAAGTCTAATGCTTAACTGTCTAAGCAGCACAAAGAGGAATAAAAACAATGGTGGAAAGTTTTATCGTTTTTAAAGCTTAATCTCTTTCAATCAGGAAAAAAAAAACAGAAGAAAATGAATAGTGGAAAGCATCATCCGAATTGGATTTTGTGCACATATTAGGCCTCAGTCAAATCAAGGATTACTTTCTGTCTTCACATGACTGAGAACGAAATGTGCAGTTCAGTTCAGTTCAAGAGATTAGTTTAAAGTGAGCAAAAGCAGAAATAATCAAATGGACAGAACAAAATGATTAATTATTCTAATGCATATTTCAAGGAGAAATGTATATACTCTTAAAAGTTTGTGAGGAGTATATGCAAGAATCACCTGTCCTACATAACTGTGTTTAGATATATGAATGTTGAAGTATATACCACACCTACATTGATATGTTGGAGGATACAGGCAGTAACTCATCACCCTAAGCTATATTTCTGCCGTCCGGATAGCAAAGTTACACTATCCTTTGATTGACAGCAAAATTCGAAAGATGCAGAGTAGCTCATACTACACAGAGTACACATGGATCCATTGTTTTGATTACACATGTGGAAGAATTTTAGACAGACTGCGGGGGGGGGGGGACTAGGCGTAAGTGGTTGGGAGAATTGAAACAAGCAATGCAATCGTCATTATGCATGTAGTGAGAGACCACCAAACACCATATGGTATTCAAAAGAAGTTTATTATGTAATATATATTAAGACGGTATATCTCTTAAGTCACACATTAGTTAAAAGCGGGCATGGTCTGTTGTGAGAAAAACTTGTCTATATAGCTTCAACCGTTCACATGCCTAAACCGAAAGGTTTCCCTTTATTCCCTTTCTTTTTCCTTTTCAGTTCCTAAAGGCCTCAGTAATCTGCATCAGTACTGAGGTTTGGAACATCAAAGTATGGTATTAGGCCTATCATGATCTTTGTTGAGTCCATTCTCTTTCTTTGAAATAAAGACTTTCATCTAAAATACTAAAATATCAACTCAGCCCTGTAATTATTGAATAAAAACCAGTTGTACCTATTGTATCTGATCAAATATTACATATTGTTTCATGCTCGTTCGTCAGTGTTCATTAATTGTTTCATCGGCATCCCTAGTCATCCTTTAAAAGATTAAAACACATGGTTTCCTTAATTTCCTATTCTTCATACATTTAACTGTGCAATGTATACTAACAAAAGTATAACCTGTGACACCGTCAAGCATAATCAAAAAAAAAAAAAAACTTATAGGTAAAATTGGTGTCATAATAGCCTCCTCACAGTATGCCTAAAAACGACCCCTCTACTGCGAATGATTATATAAAGCATGCATTTACGTATCAGTTCAACACCGCTGTACTCACCCGGCTACACTTTTTTCTGTCAGTTCAGCGGAAGAGTGTGAATGAATTGATTTTTATTTCTTTAGTGAATCTGCTTTTTACTCTATCTACCTAGTTCGTCTTCTTCACTCTTTTTCATATTCTCTATAAGCCTATCCGATTATAGAGATTTATATGTCATTCCAGTATATATTTCCTGTGAATGATGACATGTATACACGTGCACGAAGTATCGCCGTAAATTACTTGACCGTATTATGATTACCAAAACTGCCAGATATGTCAAAGGAATATTTCACTAATAACCGAAGGGGTTCTTTAAGGAACAATAAGAAGTTTATTCAATCCCCATAAACCAATACCTTGTCCCTAACTTAAGGTATTATTGTTTGAAGACAGGCAGACTCCTCTGAACGAGGAGGATTTTCAGTTGTACAAAATGCCAGGTAACAGTGGCAAATTATTACAAGACATTTGTTGTTTTTTGAAATTGAAACGCTTATTTAACCTTGAAAATCTGACCTCAGTGAAAAGTTGGATTGGTCATGTGTTGTAGATATACCTTAAAATATTGTGAAATTAAAGGTCACATCTCTGAGACTATGGTCTTTAAAAACAAGTCAAGGTTATGAATAAATTCAAAGGACATTAAAGTCCTTTGCACATATGTGACATCACAGATTTACTACAAAGCAATGTATGGCTTCGTTTAAAATCCGTTAGCGAAATTTCAAACGAAATATTCTATTCAGATATGATTTTCACCAATAAGGAGGTAAAAATATATCCTAAGTTTTTTTTTATTTTTATGGTATATCTATTTTCTCCGCTTGTGGCTAATCCCTTAAATACAACCACAACGAATACCAAGGTGACAATGTTGATAGTGTGATATTTCTAGGGGTTTTCATTTCAGTTTCTGCACTTTCAAATTATTTTAGTCTTAGCCCTTTGAAGGGCTTTGCATTATCCATCAATTCACCCAAGTGAAGCCACCAAGTCACATATCAGTTTGCTTATAAGTTCGAAGTCCAAGGCCGACGTAACCCTCTCACAGGTTGATGAGGAGTAGGGCAGGGGGTACATGTCTAAAAGACTACTGTGATAAAATCAGTCGGAGCTTCAATGACTGGGTATACTCTATACACCGGTTGCTACCGGTGCGTATCATAAGGGCAGGCCTTTTACCTAGAATTTAATTTTTGTGAGACCAACCAAACCAGTGGAGGCGCCAGGGAATGGGGGAGCCAATCAGAGAGATATAATTGTTTACAATCATCGGGAACTGCTCTAGAACTCTGTAGGGATGGGTTGAGATGAACATTTTGTAGGAAGGGGGAAGTTAGTGGTTAGAAATATCACAATTGCCCCATCGAAAGGACCCAACATTTTTCACGCACTCTGGAATATATTTTACCACATAATGGGAGTACGTGCCCATCCCCAAGTGCCCATCTCGCGGTATAGGCGTCTCATATTCGTAACTCATGTTACCTCCCCCCTACCCCTCTCCTACCTCCACCATTTCTCTGAACCTGGCGCCTCCCAGTTTGCCCCAGACCTTAGTACTTAACATCTGGGACATTGAACAAATGGGACTATGCATGCTCTCTGCACCACATGATTGTGAAGAGATTGCTCAGAGGCGCTTCATCCTCCATGGCGAATCATATCCTTATGGGAAATTATGTTGGTGATATGGGCTAGATCGATTGTGGAATATTCGTTTGTTGGTTCAGGTTTCATTTGATGTGGTACTGTTCGGTATGGGAGGCCTATTACCATGCTATTACTTTATCATCCTTTTTCAAACGTTGTCGTGTACTAAGCGTTAACTTCGACTCTCAAATTTTGTCATTATTTTTCGCTGTGACGTCAAAAGTGATGACGGAAAGGGGGAGAAGAAGGAAAACGAGGAAATGAATATGTTTGATTTTATTAAAAAATGTATTTACAGCAGTTGAAGGGTTTTGAACCAATCGATTAGATATTTTTATTTTCACACGAGTGTTTTGTATATACCTTACGGTATTACACTTGACGTAGCACGGTATGTTATATGTGACATGAAAGAAATAAAAAAAAAAACAATACTGTGTTTGTAATCAGTTGTGATAAAACAATTTATACGGTAGACCTTTATTCACCATTTGCTGATATCACCAACGTAATGATATCACAAATTGATTTATGGATATCAGTAGGTGATTGATGATACTAAATACTTGACCATATCAGCAATTTTGCCGTTTACATGACGGATCAGGTCATTTGTAGATATCATCGGACAGTTTACTGATATTACTAAATATTTGTTGGTATGAACAAAAGAATTAGTGATACAATGGGTGATAGCGTCAAAGAATGATTTGATGTCATCAAATAATTGGTGATATCAGTAAGTAATGGATAACGGCTATGTAAGCTAGCCGTAAGAATGCTTTATCCCCTTTACTTAACAATCCCCCTTTTTTTAATAATTTAACGGCAGCATGTAGAGGGCAACCCATGCATTCCACGCTGAATGGAATTCTTGTCATGTGTAGTAATTTTTTGACGTACACCAAAGTAAATAAAAACCGTACCTGCAGATGAAGTCACTCGCAGATACTAAATTCAATCTACCTAATTGGTATTAAGCCCTTAAAATTCCTTGGCAGGTGGTATAAAAGTGATAGTAGAGTCATACTATATTGACTATACACTTCAATGTTGTGTGAGGTTGGTAGTAGACCATGTAACATTGTATATAGCTATGGAGGTCTTCCTCATGGCTATCCCTGAAATTATTAATATATGTTACATAAACTATGTTACCCTCTTTGAATGAAACGTACGTACCTCATTGTTTTCAAACATCCTTTGTTTCAGAACTCAATTGCAGTTGAAAGACATTTCCATCTTCAATTTTAATTCGGGAAAACGTGAATCTTTCTTGGCGTCAGTTTCTTCATCGTCACATGTATGACTCTAATTGTAATAAGAGTTATAACTCCAACTTTTTCTGGACTAAACTTTTTTCCTAGTAGATTGCCCTAGTTCGAACACTCGCCCTAAAATTAGTATGGTATATATCCGACGTTACTAAGTGCACTCTCCGAGCGTGTGTTGAGGGAAGATAGGTTTGTATGTGAGTGCGCATTTCAAAGATATGGTTAAAATGAAGATAACTCTGCACTAACGTAAAAAAAAAAAATGCAAAACGGATTCTATGTGCATGGAATATCTGCGAGGTATTCCCCATCCACAAGTTCACTTCCTCTTTATCAATTAAAACTTGGCAGGCAGTGCTTTGTCAGTAAAATAATTTGACAGTTAACGTTTCTGTTTTGGTGCAAACTTCGGGTTTATTTCACGTGATAGCACTTCATTTATGGCCAAACATGTGTGAACTATGCGGAAAATGTCGGAAGCTTTCAACGAGACTGTACTAGAGATAGGAAATAGTTGAGAAGAAGAAGGGAGGGACGGGGGATCGAAGCTGCTCTTTGTAGGAGGTATGCTTGTATATATATCAGCATGATCAGCACATCGCCATGGCAACAAACCAGGCTACCCAAACTTGTAAAAGAAGAAGCAAGTATACTGACAGATGTCATCCCAAGTTTCTTTTTATGTTTCCTGCAAGGTATTTTTTCTTTTACCATATTTCACTTACACAGGAAGTGAAATTACACAGGAAATAGTGAAAGAAAACGAATGAGATTTATAGTGATACAAAATAGTATTCCTAGGTCAGCTGTGGTCAACATTCATGAATAAAGAGACCAATTTTTTAGAGTGTTGGAAATTCTGAAATGACAGCACACGCAAGAGTTCAAGTTGAAAGCCCGCCCTCTATTATCCTTCTCTTTATATTAGTCCTCTAATACAGATAAAAGCAAACGTTTGTCAACATATTAGTTGTCTCAAGTTTTTGTATGGATAACCCCTCCCCTTTTGTTCGCCTATTTTCTTGGTATTTTTAGTGCTTGAATGGTCAGAACCATCCGCAGATGAAGTGAAATATTGACCTGCAAACATCTTATAGCCGTGTTACATACACCACACTTCATGTCTTTGCTTCCCCGTCCCATGTTTAACGCAGTAATTCAACAGACAGGCATATCATGATGTGAGTTTGGACCTGCTTCGGAATGGTTCCATGTCGGGCTGAGTCACGGTGAGAGTACGTTTAAATCCAATCAGTCCAATGACAGACTTTAGATCCGTCGGTTTACACATATACTCACCTCATGCATGCATGTTTGCTCTGATTTTTGCTTATGAAGAAACTAGGCCACATTAAAAATAATGTATTTTTGATGGTTTACGATCTCTACCTTTCATATCAAAATATGCAAAGAAGGGACTAGTCAAACCTTCTTGAGTATAACACTAAGTTTACGAGAGTGTTGGAATAAACTGACAACTGGCAGTACTTTTCGTGGCAATAACGAGCACTGACTGACGTAAAAAAAAGATTCCAGATTCAAAATTCATAAAAAAAAAACTTCCTGAAAGAGTAAGCAAGCAAATCATGAATACATAATGTTTTAAGATACTGTGCATAGAATTCAGACAGTGTTGATATGCGAGTATTGCTTCTGTAGATGATTCCCTTTGTGTCATATCGACTCCTTTAACTTTGATTAATGTCAATAGTCATGAGAATGAATCGCATCTCAAATACTTAATATCAAGTAAATCCAATCATACTTCTCACAACACCGTTGCATATGTGACCTTTGACCTTGTCAGATTCGAAGTATATAATTCAAGATTACTTGTTCACTGATTTTTTGTTTTTGTTTGCATCATATAGGCTATTCAACATTATGTTATCAAATCTTTGATTTTACAGTAGGTTTTACCTTAGTTGCATGAGGGAAAATTTCCAGTTTGCTGTTTGGTACACCGTACGAGAAGTTGCAACTAAGCCACACAAGGCACGGCAGTATATTGCGTGTGTGGGTGTGTGTTTGTGTGTGATGGAATTACAGTTTCGAATCTCCTATTTTTGAAGGAAATGCATGTATATCACAAAGAAAGAAAAACGAATTAAAATACACACATACAGACACAAAATGAGTATTCTAAATGTCTAGTGTAATTTCAGTCGATTTTCAATGCGAATTTAATAGCTTCTAAAATTACAGTGAACTTGTGAATAGGATAATGGTTCAGATAGATAAAAATGAAAGAAAAAAAAAAACAAAACAGCAAACACCTCAAGTAGGCCTTGCAATGGAATAATTCTTTGGTTTGTGAAAATAGCTGCATAATGATATCATTCTCATTTCTCATGGGAATTATTCTGCCTAGATTTTTCCTAGAGCTAAACATCTTGCAAGCAGGGATAGTGGAAATACAATGTGTAATTTTTTTTTAACGTTTAGAAAAACCCAATCGGAAAACGACCTGGAGCAAACACGAACGCTGCTTAGCAACCAAATATCTACAGCCATGATGAAAATTATATCGTTGACATTTCGCCTATCAATAAAGAAATAATGAGCAACGATCGATCATACCATGCAGCTGTCATGATAATTTTAAGAGCTGCAGTAAATTTGACATTAGCCTCCACGACTTGTGTTTTGTTTTACGTTTATAGCCTAGCTATATGTCAAGCTGAAACAAAGGACAAGACAAAAATTAAACCCGCGTCTCACAGGACGGTAGTTATGTCAAAAATATAACGCTGTAGGCTGCATCTGCATACAATTGTAATACAGTAAACTAGATTTCCGTGCACACTATCCGATTATATTAACAACAGACAAATCCAAAGAATTAAACAAGAACAATCACGATAGAAAAAGGTGATATTAGGTTCTCGTTGGAACCGTGTCAATGACAATGCATCCATATGAGCAGCAGTAGGACTACCATTCAAACCACTGACTATCCAAAACACTCATAGCAGCCAATTGAATATTCAAACTACAATCACATGTCATCACTGGCTTTAAAATGGACCGATGATTCCCCAAACGATAATCTCCATTTACCCAGTTTAAAGTTCATTATTGTATTTTTTGTGCTCTCTCTTTGCTATGTTATGTGTTTTTTGTGACACTTTGTTTTTGTTGCAGCCACTTCTTGTCAAGGTAAGGTTGATGAAGGTTTCAAGGAAAGCCGAAATTGTCGATCTTATTGCATGTTTTGTGTAGTTAAGACAGCCGTTCACTGATCGAGCTCCGCAGATACCTTACGTCAAGGTGAATGATTACTTTGCCTAGCTTTCAATAGAAAATCATAAGTTCTTCGGGAAAAAAGCTCACGTTCACTTGTAGTAATTATCGTAATTTTTTTTGAATTGACGTAAACATACGTGAATCATGTGGCTGATTGTGATTTTATCTTAGGTGGGAGATATACGGGCAACCTGATAGTATACTGCGAGGGTATTCCCGCCCCCCCCCCCCCGCCGCCCATTTACAGTGGATTGTTAGTGTGATGTAGGCCTGATGCTAACAGGTGAGCCTCTGTGCAATATCCTGTATGCTCAACCCGCAGGGCTTCAGTTTACAGCAGGAAATCATTGATAACATAACATTATTGGAATTTGTAACAAATTAAGCACAAAAGAGAGATACCGTGACTAACTCGAGTGGTCGAAACCTTTTGTTTGCCCTCTGATCACGTGTAAATATTTGAATACAAGCTTAATTGTGTTAGTCCTAATTATTTCACTTGTTTTGAAATAAATTTGAGAACTGTAAAGTAACGTGCTTTTGCTGTCGCTTACGTAAGACTACTTTTGTTGTGCAGAATATACTGGAACCAGACAACGTTACGATACCCCGACCCGACTCCCTAAAATAAAAAGAAAACAAAACAGAAATCATAACAACTAATCCGTTTTCGGTGTTTCTTCTTTCATTTATGCGTAAGTGAAATTGTACGTACCAGTGGATTTTAGCTAGGATTCTTTTTCCAAAAGAGACAAAGATATGAAAATTCCCCCATTATTGTATTTTCTCGACTTTAGAGAGTGACATGGAGGGAGCATGAGCTGCTCTGAGCCTGTATATGACTCCTTGATATGATTATGGAGTTGTGATATGATGGATCTGATGACTGAGTACCATCCTGGGGAGGGGGTCCTGTGACAATGTGATGGAAACAGTACAGTTTTGAAGTATTGGTAGGCCAAACTAATTTCATTGACAATGAATCCCTTTATTGAAGACTATTAAAACAATAGTAAAAACTTAACGTCATTCTTGATTATGGTTCAGTTTCTTTTTTTTGCTTGATGTATGAATTTGCTATATGATCGCAGCACACTGTAGACTCTGCAGAGTCTGCTTGGGCTGGAAAATTGCTGTTCCTAATCTTGGTTCCGCCACCTCTGAACATCCATACTGTACTGCTCTTCCGGAAGAGTGTTTACTCCCCCCCCCCCCCCACTGATCGCTGCCCTCGCAGACTCTGGACACTCGTTTTAATTATGCACACAACTTTTAACTAAAACCATTGTTTTTCGCTACCAAATTCGGTAGAAGCCAATCACGGCCATCGTGAGAAATGATGGGAGCGATGATGGGGAAAGGACCTACCACTGATTAGTTACGTAATTATCATGGTAATATTCTACTCTCCTTCAACGTTTTAGGTCTCTCTTAGCGATATCCTATTTCTGCCGTACCCAAATCTGGTAAAAGGGTGAAAGTTAGCCTAGGTACCATTATTTTCTCTCATTGTTCGATCGCTGCTATTGGCTCATTTCATGAGACCAACGCGTAGTATTTTAATATGTATTAACCGTAACGTCAAACGTGACTATTCATTTGTACATAAGGAAAACATAGGGAAACGCGATTACTAGATGAGTGCATATCCTTGGTTGGGCATAAGTAGGCTGTAGCTCAAATTGTGAGGAATGTATCAAAGGAATTCATTGGCCGAGAAAGACGTTGTAAAGTCTAAGCACACTGCGAAAATAAAACCGTTTGATGGACCTAAACTATTAAAAGTAAAAGTGACAAGAAAACTGTGTCTGCTATATCAGCAACATATTATTCACTGAAGATGGCAGGTGCTGTAATTATTGTCACCCAGTTTGTGAAGTGCTTGCAGCATTTATATGGACAAATGGAATGAAATCTTTAGTATACATTTCAACATTGTTTTGATTCTTTGGCGATCCATGAATACCGTATTCACTGCTTTATTCACGGGCACACCGGCAAAAGAGCCTCGTCTAATAACCGGTCTGACATTTCGTTATATGATGATTGGAGGCAGTAAGGAACATCGATCTTGTCCTAACCAACGACTGACAGTGAGTGAAAGAGAGCGAGACGTAATCATCGCACGAGGACCGGTTGACATTTTATTGTCTACCATTGGAAGGGACGGAAGGGGAGGGAGGGGATTAGTAGTGGATAGTAGGTCGGGGTTTTGCTTCTACGGGGACGGTGCTCAAACTAGAGAACAGGGGCATGATCAGGATCAGACTCAGTGGATTCTTATAGTTTTAAGAAAGATTTGGCATATTTTCCACATTTTTTTTTTTTCTGCGCACTCCTCTCAGAATCGTTTTGTATCAGACCATTTTCCAGAGGAGGCTTTCCATGAATGATACAATGTTATGTAAGCAGACCTACGGTCAGGGTTCGGGTTTGGCGTCTCGAGACGGCATAACCATGTATGATATGGCGTGAGAATTAACTGTTTCAATTTTCCCCAATGAACGAGGGGCACACCCGTTTCGGGAAAATTTGATCAGTTCCTTAATTAAGATGATTATTCTCTGTCAAAGAGATTTGCCACTAAAAAAATAAAATGGAATGAAATTGCATAAAATTTAGGCAACTATTTCTCTCTTTTATTGACGAAAACCATATCTCAGTAGTTCGTGCGGTTTATAAGTATGAACTTTTTAAGAAACATATTCTACAGTGGTATGGGACAATTGTGACACACACATATACCAAAAATCTTGAATATCATGATCTTTATATTGACTGTGTTTAAAGAAACAATACGTTGTTTAAGAAATGTGACCTTTATTTCCACAACACTTTAGGTCAATCTATACTATAAAATCCAATTTAAGCTTTTCACTTGTGTCAAATGTCAGGGTTACACATAAGCATGTTGATTTCAAGCAGAAAAATTTTCTAGAACCACAAAGATTTATCGCAGTATAATTTGCATGTATTTTCAGGACATTTTCTAACTTTGAGACACCTAGCGGAAATCTCTCACGACCAGGGATGACTTTCTTCAAAGAGCAATGTATATTCAGTTGTGAACAAGGTATTACTATGTAGCGCCTGCAGTGTCAAAAAATTACCTCTTTTTACTTAAGAACCGCTTAAATTGCTGAAGTATATACTTTTTTATAGTTTCTTTACTCGTAATATTTACTACGTGCTGCATGTTATAATAGATCATTTGCAGGAGGCTGAGACAGAAAACTATTTGTCACAACTAGCAGTCTGATATCTCAGTGATGGTTTTCAAAGATGAAGTATGTTTGGAGGAATACATTGAGGAATCTTCCTCTAAACGTTTCTTTCTCGGCTGAATGTAGTGAAATTTAAATCAGGGAGACTTTATCCTTGACTGGTGATTCATTTTTTGGTAAGGGTGATGGGGGGGGGGGGGGTAAATGATGCTAAATTAGAAGCATGACTGAGGAGGGGGTCTAAAGGAGGGAATAAGAATTTTCCTTTTTATATGTAAGACGTCTCAGATTAAAAAAAAATGATGTAGCGCAGTAACATTAGACTATACATAACTTTGGAATAGCATGTTGTGTTACATACGTCAATTTCTATTTTATGAGGGGGATGTATCCCCATCACCCCCCCTCTCAGTATCCCCGCCCTTGCTGTTGCTGAGAATGTAATGCAGGTAACTGACCATGCAGACCATCTCTGTGAGTGTGTTTGTAGAAAATAGAAAACAAAGAGTAGTACAGAATGTGTATACGTCATGTATGTGGCCACATATTGAAACCACAAATCTAACTGTTGGTACAGCATCGGAACTACACTCAGAAAATATAACACTGTGGAAACATAGATAGTGCTGAATGAATCAACAAGTATATGATTTGATAGAATAAACAGATTAGGTAGCAATTTAATGTGAGGTTTACTAAAAAATAAATAAAACAAAACATTTGAATTGAGGTCAATTACAAAGTTGATTGTCCACTTCAGATATGAATGCTTATACAAAACTGAACTCTGTTTTTCTTGTCTTTACTAAGGTAAACATGGAGTGATACGTTACCTTAGCTTTTTTATCTTCAACTCTTTTTGTTAACTTTCGTGGTAACCTGACATATAAAATGTTATATTCACATTTTTTTAACAGGTTTATAAATATGCTGTTTACCTCAAATGGCATTCTGGAGAGATTGCTTTTATGCAAAAAAAAAAGAAAGAAAAAAATAAACACCACACAAACACTCTTGAACATTACAGTGAATTTAAAAAAAATGAATAAACAAGTTGATAACACCATTTTTATACTTAGTTATGTATTCACGGCTATGCTGCATAACGATTAAATATATCTGCAATAAGCTCAGTTCATATAAGCAAAAGGTAAACCTTAAGTGCTTATGTTACTTATTTATTGCTTATTATACCACAGGATCATTAAGTAATATTATCAATCTTAGAAACATCACCTGAAGCAATGTGATGAAAGGAATACAACGTAATTATAAATTCAGAACAACTTAAAAAGATTGGAGCTCCAAATATGTCCATTGCTGACTTGATTCTCGATTGGGGCGTCTTGAATGGATTTCCTTTTCTCTCTTTTTTCATTTTGTTCATGAGATGCTTTAATTTACTAAATGAACCCCTTAAAAAAATGACAGTTATCAGAAAAGAAAGGAAAAGGAGGAAGTCGAAATGCATCATCGTGACGTCACTATGGGAAATCAAACTGGTAGTACAGGAGGTAATACTTCATATCCAGTGATCACTTGACCTTTTGAGGATCTGAATTCGAACGTTTGGTACGCAACTTTCCCCTTTGGGTCTTGCGTTGATCATGATCATTACTTGCATTATGGCTGTTTAAGCGGCGAATTTTACAATAATGTAACAGGTAAGTGTCTCGGTGATATTTGTGACACAGGCTATAAACCCGCATTAGATTAATTAAATATCTTTGTGATGTCTGCTTTCCTTCTGGCTTAGATGGGTAAGTTTCATGGCTGACCATTTTCTGTGTTAAAGGGTTAGCAGGATTATTTACTTTAATAATTTCCTGACTTTGACGCCTTTATTCTGTGAAAATGTTGTTTTTTTTTATCTTTTCTTCTTTTAACATTGAAAGTGTTTTACTGTTATACTGTTGTGAGGTCCATGAACATAATCAGTTTAAGTATTGCATTAACTTCTAGTTACACTGAAATTACAGAAGAAGAGTTTAAACAATACGTTCAAGTAACTAACTTTATTCTGCTTGAATTTCATTTTATTTTCTTGATTCCTACCTACACAGAATGTCTACGTATATGCGATACATCACTATTCTCTATTATGAACGCATAGATCATGCCAAAGACTCCAAAACATAAACCTAAATTTGAAAAAGTAAACACAGTCTCGTTTTTTTTTCTCGAAGATTTATGCTTGAAATACTTGTTAGGATGCACGTTTGGCTATTTGGGTAAAAAACGCAGTGAAATTGATGCACTCGTTGGTGAAATGTTCATCCTGGGTACACTTATATTTCCCAATGTGACAAATTTTCACATGTGATCTCTTGTTTCGCTTAATCATGAAATGTTCATTTACGAAAAAAAAAACCAAAAAAAAACAAATTTGATGTTTTTAAGATCATGTGCATTTTGATGAAGTCTAAAAATGAATGTATATGTATTTACGACGACAACGTTCCGATAATAGCAAAGTCACGAGCAAAAGTATTGTGAAAGGAAAATAAGGCTTTCATTACACAAGTGCATCCCCCTACTATGATTATTAGCATTATTTTAGTGTTATTATGACAAGAATAAATTACAAATCTCGAATAAATGGAATCTTACTGGCATGAGATTCGGTGTAATTAGAAAATAATGTCGTCGATACATGATATGGCAACGCGAAAGAGTGATCAATCTGAAAGTTCTTTAACTGACTAAAGCCTCCTGCAGGTAGGTCGTCACACGATCTGATAGTTCGTAGTTATGAACAAAACAAACTCGTCACATTTGTATATTTGATCATAAAAAAAGTTTATACTTACGTTGTGAATATTCTTCAAGTAGCCTCAGTGCTGAACCAAATATCTGTGCTCATTATAGGTGGTTTTGTATGGCGGTCTTTCTTGGGTTTAGGTTATATATTTTTTCTTGCTCTGGTTTCTTTTTTTACTGAAGAAACGATGATATACGATTGACACAACGCGATATATGAAAATAGCTCACATTTTGTCTCCCGAAGTTAGTGAAATATGTTTGGCCAAGATTGCCATTCTTTGTTTATCATTCCTTAAATCCATCAAAAGGACAGGTACGAGTCGATGCAACAGGTAGAACAGAAGATTTGGATACAGGAAGTATCGCACGATAAACAACAACATATAATGCGATAAACAACAACATATAATGCGATAAACAACAACATAGAATGCATTTCATGTGTCGATATGAATGACCATCCATCGATCGACCAGGCACATCTTATGACGTCAGAGTATGACATTCCTCTATAATGTGGGCTGTTTACAGCAAAAAAAAAGAAAGAAAAGTACGGGGGGGGGGGCTGGGGAGGGGATAGGGTGGTCGCAAAGTGCTTGTAACTGACTTTGCTTGTACCATCGTCCGATGAATACTGCCAATGTAGTCGAATAAATAACATGCGAACATGATGTTTTTAACTCGATTTGTGAATAGAAAAAAAAAACAGAAGCGAGATAGTTCATGTTACATGTTAATGTCATCTGAAATCAGTCAGTCTACAGTTTGAAAATTTACAAAGGACGTGCTCAGCCTCGAGTATATCTTTCTATACTACAGCTCGTTTCAACTATATCACATCACTTGTAATGTCTTCTATGCGAAACCACTCTGAATACATTAAAACGGCAAAAAGTTGCAGAGATAACGTCCAGAATGACGCATTGAAGTCACCAAATAGGTCTACTCTAGTTAGGTGGAGTGAATGTGTACATGTTAATGTGTAAACTGATGCCACACTTAACACGTTTTATAGCCAAGCCGGTATCCAACTGGGTTTCCCTTTGCGTATAGTTATGTCATATCCGTTCTTAAAGCGAAACACTCGTGGCGTGGCATGTGGCATTGACAGTATACTATAGAAAAAGTACGATTAAAGGTTGTTGGCGTCATTAATGACCACATTGAAAAGAACTACAGGAACATATCACCAACGTTATTAATCAAATAAACGTACAAACAGACATACAGACAGATAGATACACAGAACGAAAAAAAAAAGTACGAGGAAAGCAATGGTACATCGTCAAACACAACTGTACTATACGTAGCCATTTCATTAACTACAATAGGGATATAGAAACAACAAGAATAATAAACAAGACGGTCAGATCTGAACTTCAATTTTCAGCAGTTTGCCAGTTCATACACTCTAAAAAAAGAGAGTGAAATTTGCTCCAAAAAGATTGTACAGAGGGACCACTCGGTGTAAGAGTGAATTTCACCGGAGTGGTGTGAAATTCACTCCAAAAACAGCACTCTTTCACCCCATGTGTATGAAATGTCATTATTTTTGCAGTGTAGTTAACTCCACTCCTGGTGAAATTCACTCTACTGGTAATCCTTCTGTACACTCTTTTTTAGAGTGAATTTCACCCTCTTGTTTTTAGGGCGTACACACGTTTTTCTTAATATTTATTACTTTCTTTTATTTTTTTTACATCATTGTTTATCACTTTTTACTTCCTCTCTGTTCGTTATGCAATTCAGGGCAGTTAATTCTATTCAACTTTACCCAATACATTACTAGTGAACAAGAAAACAATTGGGCATTATCATACTTGCAAAATGTTTACATTCTTAGAATACACACATTCTACTGCCCAATGCTTTGAAATAAATAAGTGTAATCATTTCCAGTAACTTGACACATTCTAACACTATAGACAAAACAGGAAACTGACAATGTCTTACAATTTCTGAGAGATCTGAGGGGGGGGGGGGGACTGATTGGGAGGGGGGTTGATCACGGTACTGCATCTCTCTTCATTGCAAGAGTTACTCTTCATTTCACGAAAATATGATTATGTTATTCGTTTTCTTGCCATATAGAATTTAATCTTGCAGACCATAAATTGTCCTACCGTGAGGACAATTTAAAGCATAACTTTGCTAGCATTGAATTTGGTAAAAGAAAATCCATTGTGTATTTTTCATTTTTAGAAGGATTATCATTAACCTTTGTTCCAAATTGTTAATCTGTTACACATTGCCGCATAACATACATCTTCTTCACATCTCTCCTATGCAATTTATATGTGAATGATGACGGCATTAGAGACCAACTATTGACGCTATATACGTTAAACACTTTGATTCATCTATACCCCCCTTATCCCGTCCCCACCATCCATTCCAGATTACTTCCTGAATACCAAAGTCAAAGAAATGCATCAACTAAGTGAGATGAGAAAACGAGCCCCTGCACGATATTCATCTCACTTAGATATGCTGTAGTCGCAAGTACCTGACACGTCTGTCAAGAACTAGGTTCTGTGTGAAAGTTCACGGCAGACCTTAAAGGGGAATTCCGGGCAAGGAACATGTCTTTTGACTTATTTAAGCAATTTTAAACCATATTTTTAACGTTTTGAAATGATCTTCTCATAGATAATGCGACACGTACAAACTTCCAGCCCAACAGAGTTTATAACGCAATGCATAGAAACGAAGGGTGCTGCCATTGTTATGCAACTGACCGTGATCTCTGTGATTTGTGACGTAGTCGAAGGCAAGCTCTCATCCATGGCGATCAACCTGATTGCCATAAGTAATTAGTGAAGAACATACTGTGGCTGTCACGAGATTGAATGGCCCGATTGAACAAATATGAGGAGGAACTTCTCATATGAGAAGATCATTTCTTTGAACGAATATGGTTTGAAATTGCTTAAATAAATCAAAAGACATGTTCCTTGCCCGGAATTCCCCTTTAATCATATTATTGATTGGCTACTACAAGATGACACCGAAAGGGTCAAGTAAAGGTTATCGTGCACTCCTTTTAACTGAACACCATCTGGGTCAAGAGGACAGGCCATTGGAGTTCGAGTGTAGCCCTGCACGCTGATATCCACAATATAACTAACATCAGGAAGGAATCTTTAATGAAGGCTCGAGGGGAACCTTTGAGGCATGACCCGCTCACCGACACTGTTTAAAGGAGAACAAAAGCTAGAACATTGGAAGATGAAATATAACTGTTAAATGAGAAATTAGCGTGTGGTGAACACCATCACAAAATTCGATTTAGGTATGTTGAAGATGTATAAGTAATCCGTTGAGGACGTTGTCACCCTGAAATTGCAATCTCATATTCTGACCACTTGTCATTGAAAAGCTTTTGTCTTTCGAAATAGTTTATTGTCAAGAACTTTTGATAGTTATGGATGTACAGATTCAACTATAAGTATTGATAATTTTTTCATTGCATGATACACCTGAGTAATTCAACACAAACTGTGTAAAAGTGTGAGCGATTTTGTGGAAATTATAGGTAAACAAAGAAATCCATAAAAATTCATTCTCTACTTGTTATGTGACATCATGATTCTATAATTACTTGTATGTTTACATTCACCTGAATCAAAAGTGGCAACACCCGTCTCTGAAGTTTATAAACGTGTGATTTTGGATGAGAACAATATTTTGGATAAAACTGTGGACAGATGTTTGTCAAAAATTTCTGATTCATATTTCATGAAGATATGCTAAGGGTTTAATTCTCCTTCGAAAGAGGTCGCGACATAGAAACTTTGTATTCAGGGGTTCACTTTTTAAATTGCAAAACAATGGATATCATATTAAGACTGCATGCTTTTCCTTTGTCGGTAGCTGTTAGTGTAGTGTTCAAATTCTTAAAGTTATTCATAGCATCACCAAATCGTTCATTTCAATATTCCTTTCTATACTCTCTCGACGTCTTAAAATGTGATTAAAAAGAAATCGATCGATGCTTGTCGAAAGAGGTTAATCAGTTAGCAAAGTGAATATTCCTTTAATACCAGACTAACCTCAGCTTCAAATATTTAATAATCAAGGACAATCAATAATTATTAAAGGAATACAACTTTCCGCCTCCTTCATGTGCAAGACAAAATTTTTCTGAAGATGAGATTGTAATGAAATTTGTGAAAAAAAGGTTAGACAGGGGTCGCAGGATACCTCTGACACATTTTCACCTTATTGCTTGCACTCCGTTCGATTTTGTCCAGTTACTGCAGACTTATGTACTGGCTGTGAGAGAGCTTATCAGGAAATAGGTGACCATATACATGGATGTGAGTAAATTGAAAATCTCAATTTCTCTTTACATTTTTACTTTACAGCAACTGGAAACCTATAATATTACAAATATCTCTTATAGAATCACCATTATGCTGCAAAAGATTGAAACAAAATATGTTGACAGAAAGAAAGTAAGCATATTCAATAATTTGACAGAGAAATGATAAACTTGCAGCTTTCCTTCATTTCTGTCGATAAAAAAAATGTAAACTATATCTAAGTAAGAAATTGCCCATCGTGTACAGGGTATATAAGAAACGAAACAAAATACAAAGCTGATCATTTTTGTACCTATTAGAAATTTATTTGTAACTGCATGGTTCTATTGCATTTATTCCTTTTGTAATGTACTTGGGTTCAGTAAATTCAAGTGATCAAGTGCATCGAGTCATAAGCAGAGCGTGTAGGGTTATCTTTGTAGTTTTGCAAGATCCTTACATCAGACAGTCTCAATTCCAACTCATCTGGCCCTCATTTTATAGCCATCTAGTATCTTTTTATAGTCGCATTGCATTCCTGAGCGGCAAAAATACTATCGAGACCTTATAGATATAGAAAGGCCAATTCGTTTGACTTTAATGCACTTAATATATAATAGTAAGAACAAGACAGATTGCAATTCTGACATCAATTTCTTGAGTTTGATGAAACACTGAGAATGTATTGGACAACTTCAGCAGAGCTGGTTGGACTGTTATTTTTCGACAAACTGATTTCAGTCTGTCAACCGAGATTTCCCCGATAAACTCAGTTTTCCGGTGAAATAACTGATTTTTTTTATCGGGGAAACACTGAGTTTATCGGCGATAAACTCAGTGAAAAAATTGTTTAAAATAAGTTTTGAATTTTAAAATAAAAGAAATAGATCTGAAATTTTCGTTTTAGGCTCAAAGCGTCAGGGCCACTCACATACCTTACTGAGTATGATGGGAACTTAATTCAAAATTATCTTTCTGAGCGGAGAAGACTTTTCTGTTCTCAGTAATAAGGCGTTTGTGAAAGTAGGAAAAATGCAGGTTTGGTGCAAAAAAGAAGACAAAAAGGCCCAAGAAGAGGCAATGTGGTCTCTTCTTGTCACATAAGATCCTTCTTAATTCTTATTTGAAAATTTACAGTTTATTCTCATAGATATTCGCAACAAGTCATTTGTAGATCTCTTGTGTCAACGGTACGGAATTGTAAATTGAATCTTGTAACGATTGTCAGTGCGAACACCGACATGTTTTAAGATTTATCTCTAAATGTTTGAAAAAGTCTGTGTCCACATCGTCTGTCCCCTCGACTTTATATCATCTTATCATACCAGTAAGCCAAAACGTGAATTATAATCATTAAATGCGTCCAGTTTGACTAGAACATAGGAACATATCCGGCACAAACAATCAGATTACAATGCCTTCTTCGAGGTTTTGGAATGCATACCTGACAAATTTAAAAAAAAAATCGAAATTGAAATGTTACGGTATTAAATAAGAAGGAGAACATATGGTCCTACTGGTGTTTGATATACTATCATTTCTGATAGTGGGCGCCACATTGGCTTTTCAGGTCTCATCGTGAAGTGTATCTCTACAGCCGGTTATATTTGATTTCGATCTTTAGAGATGCTCAATTAAACTGTCGCAATCTTCCCTATATATCACCTCAGCTTTAAGACGAACGACTGTATACGAACGAGAGCAACCGGAGATTTTAAGTGGTCTAATTGAGATGAATACAAGTAAGTCTTACATCCCTGACATGTTTATGGATGGGGTCTTTACATTCCGTGTTGATATTTGATACCTTTACATTAAACCGAAGCTTCCTCTCTGTGTGTGTATACAGAGGAAGCTTTACGTAAAACCGATAAGTAGTATACGCAACCAATCTACGGCAGATTAACAAGACTTGGGAAACACGATACGTGTGTGCGCATGCTCATAGTGATCAAGCGTTCGCTTTTGTAAGATTACTGCCGTTCGCATTCCATGTAAACAGGAGCTGTGTGTATTTTACTGTATTGGGTGTAAGTATGTATCTAAGGGATGCTGGCATCAGTTGGTGGGAAATTTTGTTATGCACACTGTGAAGTTAATGTTCCAAGTTATATTTATAAACACACACATAGATTCAATATATTCTCAGGGAGTTTGCCAAAAACTTAAAGAGAGAATTTTATGTTCTGTTTAACATTCATTCAGTGTCGATGTTATTAATTCAGTGTTGTTACTCATTGTTAATCACCGATTGAATCAATCACTCAATTTGGCTCTTTTTATCGCTGATATTGTCAAATACTGACATGAACTCGCTTTAACCTTTGAAGAATAATTTCAAAGAGTGATAAAAACTGTGATGCAGTATTACTACACACCTTTGCTAGGCTGTGTCATATTTTTATTAAGTGACCATAACCATATCTGTATAAAGTGACTGTGTTGTATATTTATAACTATGCCCATTCATAGCTGTGATAAGTGCAGGGAAAGCTCAAGTAAAATGCTTTATGTTGCTTTACAAGTGTAATTGTACTCTCTAAATAAGAGACGTGCAAATGTTGCCGAATGAACAGCAAGGACGAGTAATAACAAGAAACAAGTACAACAGTGAAGAGTTGGGCAAACGATGACGATAACAGAAATACAACATTTAAACGTGAACGGTTAAATAAGAAAACAATGAAGTGAAATATAGAAGACAGGTGAGTGCTAAATAAAAAAAAAACGTATCTGTTACATTTTTTGTTGAATAATTTAATACATTGCGGAATAAAAGAAGATTGCACCTACAGGCGGTAGTGTACCCCAATCTCATCTTAACATTATACCGGGGATAATGGTGCTCCTCAAATCCAAATCCAGGTGTTTGTGGTGGCATGGGGAGGGGGACGGGTGTGCTGTAAAGGGTATTTCTGAGCTTTACAGAGACAATTTGGACTGATTCATTAAGAAATCTCAACTTCAGTGTTAGGCGTAATCTCCACTAGTCCTTTTGTTCACCATTCAATGTGACAAGTTAGCTCTTCAACCGTGTGTATGACGTATACTGAAACAAAGGCAAACAGGTTGTAAATAGCAAATTCCTGAGGATCGGGGAAAAAGATCCGAACAAGTGAATGAAATAAGAATATTAATGGCAGTTAGACCTATACTGAAGCTCTTTTTGAAATTGGAAAGATAGAACCTGAGTCAGAGTCTACATGAAGATGTCTTGTGCCAATTTCACCAAGTTGGTATTTAGTAGTTCAACAGTTTTTCAATATCATCAAGCGCAGAGAAAAGCATCCTCTATTTACTTAGAATTCCAAACTTGGGAAGAAATGGATAAATAAATAAAAAAGTGCATGTTCCAAGGATCCACAAAAGGCAAATGTTATAACAAAGCACGGCCTTATGATCATTTAAGAAAGTAACACAGTATTTACTAAGTGACACAAACTAAATGGCACACCGTACCATAGCAATTTATGACACAAGCCTAAATGATTGTAATAATCGAAATGTGAGTAAAAATTTGATAGGGATAAAAAATTACACAACAATAGAAAATTTGACAGTGATAGACCTCAAATCGTTTCTAAAATAATACTTCATCACTGTACATAAACCCCTTCCTAGTTCACCCGATAAAAACATACATTCATGCATTACATACACAATATGAAGTCTGTTATAAAAGTGAAACAAACAAAAATGAGAAAAATCTTCCACAGTTAGGCTACAATATTTAGAGGCTGCAGCTTTTTGTGAAATTGACAACTGTTCATGTACTTTACTCGCGGCAATAAGGACCGATGGGCAGATGAACAGATAGACAGATAGGCAAATAGACAGATAACCAGATAGGCAGATAGACAGATAGAGAGATAGACAGATAGATGGTTAGATAGATAAAGATTGACGGAAAAACTGTTAAAAAAGTTCGTTTATTGTTATGCTATGTATGATGAGTCCGGTTTGTTTATAGTGTATACATCGCACAATTCCTTATGCAATCGAGACTGGGGATAAACTTACTACGTTTCTTCTTTCAACCTGCTTTAGATTGATTTTCATTTATGTATTGAAAGGCATCCTACAGCTGTTCTGGAATGCATTCTACATCAACTTAATTTAAATATTAAAAAAGACGTAGGCGTATACTGTATATACATCTTTATGCCCTTGTTTATACTATACAAACGTCTAACGTGACCAAGCATGAGATGCTACGGCGTATCGCGTCATGACATCACAATTTTCCATTTTATTCCGAAGGCTACTATCTTGTGTGGTTGATTGTCTAAAAGTGATCACGTGCGATTCTAGACGCCATTTCTAATGGTTGGATTATATCGTCATGACCCATGGGTATTATTCAAAGTACAAAGTACCTCACACTCCACATTTTTGAAATTATTAAAATCATTAAATTAAAATTATCAAATTATTGAAATTAGATTTACCCATTTCAAATGCACATTGGCAATTTAGATGTCATGTGTATCATTCGGATGAATACTTAATCCTGTGTATGATCAAGTTACAGATTTAAAAAAAAATCATTTACAGTATTAGCTGAAAAGAAACTATAGACTGGAGGTGCTGCCTAGACTGACTGAGGTCTAATTGACATCGTGGAAGAGTATTAATTACTTTGCCATTAGTGCATGCAATGAAGATTGCGCTTTTTTGTGCAGGTACTAATCGTGCAGAGAAAACCATCTGCAACATGCACAAAGAGGTACCCTTTTTTGTAAGATTTAATGGGTATTCCCAGCAAGCAACATGTTTGGGGTCTAGATGGGCACAGATGGGTATAACTGGTCTGACATATGGGACCCAGATGGACAACCCACATGGGCCCAGATAAGATAACTGGAAGTTATGTTGTCGATATGGATCCCAGCTGTCGTTTGCATTTCGGATCCATCTAGGTCCAATTTGTGCAATGTAGGTTATATGGGCTATGTATGGGGTATAAGAGCAATCTGTAGTTTTATATCATTATCAACAGTACATTTATATGTAAAAAACTATTATTCTTTTCTTGTATTGTAAGGAATGACAAGCAAAACAAAAGATAACTCTAATTAAAAGCACTCTATATTGTGAACTTGCTGGCTCTCTTAGATGGTCGAAAAGGTAAATGAGGAAGTTGGTCTCAGTGATAAAAAAAATCATTGCAATGTAAGAAATGGCGATCACCATACCTTTAATTACTTACCAACAACAATGATATTTGCATGAAACCTTATGTCAGGTGCGTAATATTCCCACAAAATTTACAAGTAATTAAAGCCTAAGTCTTTTAATTACCCTGTTATTAAGATTAATTACCGTAAACATCATAAATCGGAATGAAGTGACAAATATGAATACTATTCGTGATATAGGTATATACTCTGATTTTTTCCACAGTGTACAGCGTGCAACCTGCCCAACAGGTTAAGCTCAGTGCAGACTTGAAATAAAATTTGTACCATCGTTGTGTTATTCTAGCATGAAACAGAGAGAAAAAACAAACTGAACAGTAGTTCTGGCATATAGATAACAAGGGTAACATCGTTGGCCCGTAGACCACACAGTCCACATATCATATATCTGGGATCCTTGTGGTTCATATGGACACCATTTTGCCCTATTGAAGATGCATCCCTGCAGATACTGCTATGTTTTGTCATTCACTATCCTGTTAATGAATTTGAATGCGCATACACAAAGTATGTGCGTACAATAGTTTGTCAATACACGAGTCAACGAAAACATGCACATTGTGGAGTGTGGTATGTGATCGGTATTTCCAGTCCTCTGAGCACCAAGGTCAGGTTTAGAACTCATGAAAGTTTCTCTTTTTACAACACATTGTCATATTACCGACAAACTCGTTCTGTGTGTCATAAATAGCAGGTTTTTTTCCCGGTTCTTTGCTAGTGGTTAATTGCCGTTTCAGTTTTGTTCATTCCTTTTTTTTTTGTTTTCTTCACTGTATCGTTCTAACTGCTCTGCTATAAAAGCACCCCAGAAATATGTGTAACTCTAATCAAAACCACATGATATGCCGTTTGCCAGTCTTCCTCTGTTTGGAGCATGCTTCTACCCCGATTACCTCCTTCGAATAAAAGATAAAGAACGACAAAGAAAGCAAAAACAGGAAGAAAATGAAAAGCGTTCTGATTGACAAAAGTTCATCCATGGTAGACGAACATGTGAACGTAATTTCAATAATGACGGTCAAAACTGTAACCTTCATTCTGCGTGGGTCGCTATATCGCGATGGTATCGCTCTGCATATTAATCATGAAGGAGGACCTTAACGATTAATATCATTCTGTCGTTTCTTACAAATCCAAGAGAATGTTATTATCTCGTAAAGGAATTTTTCTTCACATTTTCGGATAAACAGACCTCCTATTCGTTTGTAGGAATTGTGTTGGCAGTATCCCCAGTAGGTCGTAAATTTGATTAAAATATACCAAATGTAACTTACGTGAGTGTATTTGTAGCTGATTATATGCGGTAGCATGATGATGAGTTTCACTGACAATTCTCGCGCCAGCCAGAGCTTACTTTTTACCGTCTCAGATTTTGTTGCCATAATGGCAGGAAATGTTTCGTTCAAGCGTTTCTAGTGTTCCCTTCAAGGGTACACAATATTATGTTACTGCACAGAACAAGTAACTGTGCCAGAAGAGTAACTGATTCCTCCAGAAATGTCCATTTTATGATTCCGGTTATTACAAACAAATAACAAGGTTTACTACGCAGTGGCGAGGTGGCCTTATTTTATTATTTTTATTAGCTAGATGATACATTTTCCGTATGAAGAGTCGTATAAACGTAAATAGATTTGGAGCGTTAAGAACATAGTTTACTACGCAGTGGCGACGTGGCCTTATGTTTTATTATCTAGATGTTACATGTTCTGTGCGAGGAATCGTATGAACTTATATACGTCTGCAGCGTTGATCTCATCACATTATATAAATAAGTAGTTAAACTATATATAGACCTACTACAAACATTTAATGAACCCAGCCATTTTTTTTTTCTGTTTCTCTTCTTGGGACTGTATCGCATACAGAAGTATCAAGACCTTCTCATGTTCAGATTGTTAAGATTTTTTGGCAAGGCTTGAAGATGACCCCGTGATCTTTAGATTGACGTTTCTTGGAAGCGGAAATGTGAAAAATGGAATGTCATTCAGGAAAGAGGTGACCGAAAATACTTAACGTGTCTCAGCATGATCACACGTATCAGCTATGTCACTAATACCACCTCAGCGAAACCTAAACCATTACATGTCCATTACACTCCAGGATATCCCAATTCCAAATTTCTATGTGTGATGCCATGGATTCCCCATGTTACGCTCAGCTTACTATATCTTGCAGCTAACGTCGCCTTACCTTAATTTGCTTAATTGCTCTATGTAGATATGGAAAATTGTTTATTAGTTTATGAGTTGCCAACGGTACATCCGTATCAGATGAACTGAATTTCTCCTAACATGTAGGCCAGGATGGAATGCCGTACCTAAGGCCGTCCCAACCATTATTACAAGCACTGCGGAAACAGCGCAATAATACATGTAATGTAATCTATATTCTGGGAGTCGATTGCCAAGAATGCAGCCCTAAATTGGCCATCTCCCTAGCCAAAGTTTGGTGATGAGGCAGTGCCAAACAGGTCTCGTTACAGTGTTTGAATATGAATTCTGCAGGAAACAGGTCGCAGGTTGGATGCTCCGGCCCCATTCATTCATTCATTCATTCCTTCATTCATTCATTCATTCATTCATATAAATAAATAAATATTTATATTAAGGAAATCACTCAACAAATGAATGAATGAATGATGCATATGATCCATACGGTACGTCCGTACTGCACTAATCGTTTATCCTTGCACGTGAGTGTTTACAAGGCGTTGTTTTTGAAAAAATCTTCAACATTCAATCGTTAGTGCTGAAGAAGGGCACAGGGGTGTGTGAAATATACACTTTTTCGTAAACGTATTTGTGCTTCTAATACTGTAACGTTTTTGAAGTTTACTACTTATATCTTTACATCACATGGAGCATACGTGGATTTTCACATATTATATATGATTACATTGAGTGACAAACGGAACGGTGTGATAAGAGCAACTTTTAAAGAGACTGGGTATCTCAAATCACTTCAAACTGTTCTCTTTGACAGAGTTATTTGCCCAGTAATATATAGGCCTACGCTATTCATAAATTAGCCATTAAAGAAAACTGTTAAACGCGGTGTCGGTAAATCGCAACCTACGGAGAACTAACAAGTCACCTGTGGGCTAATGAAGTTCTAAACGTCGAAAACTCAAGTCTCTTAATTACCATCACGTGTGAACAATTTACTTTAATTACATTAATTCATTCATGTACAGTACTACTCTAAATTATAAGTACAACCATGCAAGCTTGGAGCTAACAAGATAACACATACAAAAGCGTGTAGTGCTAAGTATTAGAACACTCTACTCTACTTTTTCGTTTAAGCAATAAATGACATATTTATATGAAGTAATTATGGTGTTAAAATTGTTGCATATTCTTTATACCTTGACGGCACATGGTATAGGATGTTACGTCCTTGATAAGAAGAAGGTAATTCTACATTGAGTTTGCATATACCTTGCAGGGTTATTATAAAGAAGAAGGGAAATTGTCGCGTGGCGTGATATTTATCTTTCTAAATTCATATTTCTTACTTAAAAATCATTAACTTAATTAGGAAAACTATAATACGATACGTAGACTCACTCAAAGTGACGAAACAACAACAAAAGCTCAAGGTCTTCTTTTCTTCAAGATGGAAACTTATTTTTTTCTCGAGAATACTTTTTCTTTACATTTTCTCTTGAAAATTCGATCAGGATATGACGGCAGCCTCGATCTATCACAAACGCATTCTCACAGGCATACAGACGTTAGGTCATCTTCTTACTCTCATTTTGCTTTTCAAAAGTCGTCTTCTGGAAGAACAAACGAACATCATAATTTGTCCTTTGGGATCGTAAATATCAACGCACTATGTCCATGCATGATTCAACCTAAAAGTTTGAATTTCATGTATTCTTCACTCTTGCCAAGCTAAACAATAATAATAATAAAAAAATACCAGTAACGAGCGATAAAATATTGCTAGTCTTTCAGGGTATGCCTGTTTTTTGGTTATTGATATATTGAAGTTAGGACAGAAAGTTTCGACACGGTTTCATCTGGCAAAATGTGTCGTGCCATTTTGTTCAATTAGCATCCTACGTGTGAAAATTGTTTAAGCTTATATCTGTCCATGCAAGTTATTATTGATTCGAAAAACCGTGCGAAATAATTACTATGCGGTATACTTACTACACTACAACATGCAACATGTTGATGCTATCTCACTTGTATTATCAGTTGAATATACACTGCTTCCGAAAACGTTTAATTTATAATGATAGACTCTGCAAGTGTAAGGATTCCAGAGTTGATTCAAAGGAGATTATTCAATGTGGTTTTGTCCGTTTGCTATCAGTATTTGTTTACGTTATTTCTACCGTCAGGAATCTCAAGATGTGATTGTCAAGTCTCCGTATTTGACTTATACCACCATCATGGACCAGTCACGAAAGGCTAGACCGGATGAAAATGCAGCAGCAGCAGCAGCGGCGGCTTCCACCTCTACGACAGAATGGGGTCGACGGGCGACACTACACGTGGGCACTTTCAACCACAAACCAGTCGCTCAGCCGTCAAAGAGGAGACGTTTCAGCGAAGACCTACTGCAGAACACGATCAGGCCGAGACCGATAAGCGGAATCGCTGCGAGGTGTCGTGCGTGGACGATGCGGTTCCATCGCAACAGCTCTGTCGCAAAGGACGACGACTCAGGGAAGTGGAAAACATCCCCTTGCGCTTCCTCCTTGGCTATCAACATGTCCCTTCTCGTAGGTACAGCCGATGTTCTCAGTGATATTGCAGAGAGGGCATTCTTCACGGCCTTGCAAACTAATGACGTAGACGAGGTCTCTTTAGCGATAGATCGATACGGTCACATTCTCCCCTTCTTCGAAAAACGTTTCGAACCGTTGGGCATTGAGACCCATAAAGTGAACAGGAGAGACAGCATACAAACCGAGATATTACTTCGTAACTGTGAACATCTTCTCGAGAAATATGAAGAAGGAGAAGCCGCTTTTTCGGTCACCGATGAGAGTGTTTCCATGTTTCAAAATGCCTTACACACCGCTGTCTACTACGAGTCTACCGACGTCGTGGAGGTTCTCCTGTCACGTGGGTTTGACCCAAACGTCATCGGTGAGATCCAAGATGTAAACAGACATTCGAAAGAGAGGGAATCGGTCCTGCGGTTTATCGTCCCACCGTCTTTGTCCGGATACGATACCACAGATGCGATGGTAGACGAGTTCTGGATCAAAAGACCGGCGATATTTCTCGCTGCCCATATCGGTAACCACGATATCCTGAGGAAGCTTCTAAATTATGGAGCTGCGGTCAACGTGACGGACGAAAATGGCGATTGTCCGCTGCACTTCATTGTCGGTAATCTCATGCAAAACGTCAGGTGCGTTAGCTTGCTACTTGAGCAAGGTGTCTCCTTATACCACCGTAACAAAGACGGGAAGACACCTCTCGATTTGAACTCTGAACTAAGGCATCTTTACAAACGGATAGTTCTGGATCATTTGGAGCCCCTTTCTCCTGATAGTTCCTCGACGCCCTCTGAGGAGATGATCTTCAAGCGGCGGTTGAGGAGTATCGGTGGAACATCGTCTGGTAACAGGAAGCAATCGATTGGAGCTCTGACCTTGTCCAAATTGAGGCTGAAGAAGACCGGACAGAAGAATGATGCTAAGTCAAACCAAAGAGAGGAATTAGAGCAGGAACGGCAGGATCAAAAGCGAGTATCCGTCGGTCGAAAAATGAGCTTCGCATTCCGTAGTCTCTTCGAGAAAAGGAAAAAGAGTCATCTCGAGGACTTAATCGACGTTGAAGGAGGGGAAACCTTCCTTCCGAGTCAAAGGTCAAAGGGAGAAACGTCACGTGGTATAGGGAGAAGACGGTGTATATCCTTTAACGACAAAGTCGGTGAGTTTTTCTCTGCTTTGCCCTCCGATCAAAATATTTTTGGTTTGAAATATAACGATGGGACGAGGGATAGAGACAAAAAATAAGGACAGAGTTGTACTGAGATGCAGGTATGTGCTATGACACTATATTACGTTTCGTCAGATGCTCTTGAATTATTGCATTCGGTTGTTGTTATTTAGTTTCATGTTCTTAATGGACGTACACATATAATCAATTTGAGCCGGGACATAGCTTTCATATGTCTTGATTTGTAAAATTATGCTATTAAGTGATGAATTCTCGGTTGATAATTGGTAATGATTTTTTGAGGGAGGGGGGGGGGGTGGAGATGGGTTCGAAAGTACTTTCGGCTAATTTCGTAATGTAACGTGTTGCGTTACAATCCTTTAAAAATTGAAAATGTAGCTTTTACTATCATAAGGCGGGATAAGGGGTATATGTCCCTAATTAGGACCAAAAAAAAATGAATTTATTCGGGCAAATAAAAGGCCAAGGAAATGAATTAAGCCCTTTTGGTCAGGGTTATCCTTGAGAAGCAATGGAAGGGCGATTTCCTGCAATCTAGAACACATTTTCATTCCAAAATTTTCTACTGCCAGAATGCATGCATTAGAGGGATACTGTATTTTCTCACCATGCTTTAAACTGACACCTCCTCTCTGAAAACAAACCTTGTAACGTCACTGTTGCCATAATAAAAGGTGACCCTCGAAATGCGGGCACCTTGCTCCAAACCTCTAAATTCAGGCAACAACCAACCCTGCGCCCCCTCCCTCAGAAATATTTACCCCGCCGTAAACCCCTACGATGACTACTTGCCATTGAGTTGTTTTTTATGGCAGTTGGTTGGTGTACTGGGGCTATTGAACCGTATGTTTTCTCATATTCGATTAATTTGATTTTTAAATGAAAATTGAAAATAGGAGAATAGGAAATTACCTATCCATCTAGCCTGCATGCTTTTTTATGAAGTCTTTTTTCAGAATTCGCTATCAATCAGGTACTTGAATTTGCTGTATGTCAATTTTGATCGATTTTTCCTTATAGACAAATATCCTCATGATTCCGAGAAGAGCATAGAGATCCTTAGTTACATGATAGGTGACCAGGACTGTGCTGTGATGGTAGCTAGACGCCTCCCTCGCTGTTGGCCTCGTATTCTTACTCTTGCCACAACGCTGGGCCCCGAAGTATGTAGAAATACAGTCGTCATCTTATCAGGTGTCAAGAATGTAAGTCATTTGGAGGAAATTGAAAAGATAAAGATCTAATTCTGTAAAGCCCAAAAGAAACCTCTCTGCCGTCATTCATTTTGTCTTTAAAACCTACATAAAATAAAAACAAATCCAGTGTATTTAAATTCGTATGTCATTATGGTGTCTTTGCTAGAGCACGGTGTGTTTACATAGGTCGTGAGTAGTTGTGGAAAGTATTATTAGCGGGTCTCTTCTGCAGTTTTCAAACGTCATTTGAAGCGTACCCAATACCACGTTTGGAAATATGAAAGTTACTGCATGAAAGTAAGTCAGTAGGTCTAACTTATCAGAGTTTCGTTTTTTTACATTAGATAGGATCACAATTAAGGATTTGTGGAAATCATTGTTATTATTATTACCATTATTATTATTACTACTACTATTATTATTATTGCTATTATTATTATAATAATAATTATATCGACTCAACTGGCATAAGGGAGGAACCTCATGCCGAGGAGAGGTAAATTTAGCCAATCATCTCACGTGTTAACTGTGACGTTATCAATACGTCTTTTGATAAACACTTTGTCACCAGCAGATGCTTTTGGGCCGTGAAAATCATGACAGGAGGAGGAACAAGTCCTTAGAGCAACCGGTGGCAGTTTTGAAGTTGGCCGTTGGAATATTGACCTTCATGAAATCAGGAGAGAATAGTATTCTGAAGAGTGTCGTCTGTACTATGGTAGACATAATAACCGAGGAATTACGTCACAATTGTTTTACATCAAAGGTGAGGAGACGGAAAGACGGCACATTGAGAACGATTAGGAAAATACCACGGTCAGCGCCATGCACTCCAAACCGTTTGACCAACACATCGAGTGACTCTTGCCCCATACCAAATCGAACCCTTGGTATATCTGCTCCATCACATAGCAAGGACATATCTAAATCCTTAGAGCTGAGAGCGACGAAAACTAAATCTTTGCATTTTTGCGGAAGAAGAAAACCCTTTTGCAAGAAATGTGGAATCAGTTTGAGTGATATTCATCAATTCAGGGATCAAAATATTAGAAATCGTCACAACGGTAGATGTAGGATCAAGTCATTAGTCCGTAGAAAATTCGTCGGAAACTGTCGAACTGTATTTGGCCAAGAACTTCTCATGGATTGCTTCATTGGTTTAAGCAAATGCAAACGAAAGAAGCGACATTCGTCCAGTAATCACGGCATGAACTGGCCTAATTCCGGCGATCAAATATACAACATTCCAGATGAAAAAGTGCGTGGTGGTAAATCAAACGCAACGAGGTCTTTCAGAAATATAGTTGCAATAAAAGAATCACCGACAGAGGAGGATTATCACAGGCTTTGTGCCTACGGATTGACCAATAGCTTGTCGGCAGACGACACAACAGATGGACCAGAGGCCTTCGAGTATGACGAAGAGGTAACGAAGACCAGGACCAAAGTCACGTGGTTCTTAAAATCACTACTTAGCGAGAGTCGCTACGTGACAAATACTTCACTCCTCGGTTGCCTCTGCAAGATGATAGATCCACTGAGAAGTTACTCCAGTCAATGTGATAAGGTAAGTTGAAAAAAAAAAAAAACATGCTTCACTCCAAAGGAGGATGAGTCTATAGGATGGCAGCAAGGGTGTGAGTCCTTTTCTAATGGGGGAGAGGGCCTGTTCACTCACTTTTTGAGAATCCCCATCCTGGGGGGAAAAGTCTCGTTGAGGTTGTGACAAATGAATTTTTCTCATGTTGTGGCCCGCAAGATAACATTCATGAGCATGACTTTTATTCCTCCCCTAGCTTGCACATGGAATGTTGTTTGGTCGAAGGTTATCGATGTTGACCTGGACTTCTGCAGGCATGAAACACATATATCACATATATATGAATATTATCTTGCGAGCTACAACATAAGAAAAATTAAAATATTAACTGTTTTTCCATCTACTGGGGGCTCTCTAACAACGTTTGTCATTGGCAGATCATTTTTATCACATATCTGTTAAATAGGTATGCTTCTACTTGATTTGCAGAGAGAAACAGCAAAAAGTTATGTAAGATGTATTTAAGATGTATTATGCAACTCCTCAAAGCCATTCATTACAGTTTTAGGTTTAAACCTCATTGTATGTGTGTGTGTGTGTTTTTTTTTGAAGGGGGGGGGGGGGCTGTTTCAGTGACATTACTTGTCAAACTTCCAAAAATGTGAGAAGCACGTTTCCTCCCCCTCCCGTTCCCCCATGATCCACACACATGGGTGGCACTATTTATGGAAGCAATTTAGAATAAATCAAGGGTAGGAGTTCCCTCTCTTTTAAAAATCGTCATTTTCAGGCTTTTGGCAAATATGATATCCCGTTCAAATTTGACAGCATGTTTGTGGATATGTGTAACAGGGAGTGCAACTTTATTCGTTGCATTGAGATCTCAGAAATATCGTTTAACCCCTCTTTTTAAAAAGTCAGAAAGATGTAAATAAATGTATTGTGGTGAATGATTGCAACGTCTGCTATTCGTTTGTAAATAGCTACATACTTTATTGGACTCAGTCGCTGAGAGTATATCATTAGAACCAATACATATTTTATCATGGAGAACTAGCTGTATCGCTATATAAAATCGTCTTCTTTGTACTATTATAAAACTGTCTGAAAAATGACTGGAATGGACACAAATTTTCCTCTCTCTTTTACTTTCTTCAGGAGCCAATATTCCCCTTTTTTTGGTAAGGGGTGAAAGTAATTATAAAGTGTCATACATGCGTTTACCAACAATCGGTATATGGATCATTTAAGTCAAAATTGGACACTTGCTCTAAAAGTAATTAGTCAAATTTGTCATAGTAGTTTAGTTGTAAATCCCTTCACCTTTTACCAAAACAGGAAAAAAGTCACAAGTGACGTGGCTTTTTATAATAGAATTTAACAGAATATCTGCACACTTGAGTTTTTCTCCGAGCAGAATTCTAGTAATCTGAATCATACTTTGTAGAGTTCCCCGTGGGACAACGCTGAAAGTTTGGTGGAGGGGAGGGGGGGTCGATAGCAGCACGGAGGGTAAATGGGACAGATTCTGACTGTTGCCAGATTGTTTCGTCATGATTTCTCGTGCAAGTCATGTTTCTTTGGATGGGCAGCAAAAATTAACTGACAGACGTAGGAAGGATTAATCTTGTATAGACATGCTAACAGTTAAAGCTGTGTTTCAAAATAGTTTATCAAGTTGGCTAAAATCATTCCAAGCAATTACTTGAATGAAGACACGGCAAAGGGCACCGCACTGAATACTAGCAAATGTAAAAAAAAAAAAAGGAAAAAAAACTGAAGAAACTACGAATACACACTAGCCAAACGAATTACCATAGTTTCAATAAGTTAAATGTATGAATGGTTGTGAGGCCTTTGATAGTGGCGCTATTTCAGTCTCTGGCTGTATCATTCATTCCTGTTGTAACTTTTTTCCAATCTTTCACCCCAAATTTTCGAACCTTTCTTAAGCTAGCCTTCGAAAAAATCTTCGAACGGAGAGGCCATTAGAGGTTAATTTGCTTTTAGTCGATGGAGATGTCTGAAAATACGACAGTGTTATAACAGCTGGCTCAATATCTGTCCATATCTGGAAACGTTTACCTCAATTCTTTGGGCAAAAGATCGAGTATTATGCAATTTTAGAGATAAGAAATTTCAAGTTGCATACCATCTAATCAGATCTGACGGAGGGGACCGCACCCGTCCCCCCCCCCAATTTTTTTTTCCAAAATTTATATTTTGAATTAGTGTAATGGATCATTTTGTCTACTTGTTTCCAGATCATGTTTAATTGTAATTGTTACAATATAATAGAAATTTCAAAGCTTACAGTTTCAAGTTTTCGGATTAAAATGGCAATAAAATGATCATCGAAAGTCTCAACCTTATTTCGGCCGGGCAAATTAGAACACTGACCCATTTTTTTTTTCACAATCCAGGTATCAGCTTTGGAGTTCATCACTACTCATAAGACATATATAGAAAGATTAATTTTCATGAAAATTCGAAAGCAAACATGCCTTCGTTCATCTGTTTGATATTTAAGAATGAATCGGTATGTTTTACCCAGCCAGATCAGAACATCATCTGGATGGAACCACGCAAACTTTTACAATTGCTTTAGAGTCCTGATGATAAAATTGATCAAAATTTGTGATTGTTTGTCTTTAGTGGTGGTGTAAATGCTATGCCATATTATCCACATAGGGACTGTTAAAAGACTGTTAAAAACCATTTAACACATAATGAGTTTTGAGGTACCTGCAAATTATGACGGTTCTCGTCACAGTGTATATCATGAACATATACTGCTCACGCTCAAATGTCACTTGAGATGAAAGTTTATGACTTCTTTCCTTGTCATACGATTCCCGATCTGTTTTTTTTTTTTTTGGCAGTGCATGTTTACATGGAATACCACTTCAAAAAAGATAGGCCCTCAGCGGTACCCTCTGGACTAACTATATTGGAGGGTGTGACAGAATTTTCAGTCTAGTTTTTCATACCAAAATAAACATAGTAGTACACAACTTATGAAGGTAAAAAGATAAAAGTATAGCACCATTTCTAATTTCAAGTCTTCTTATATGGCTGCCAATGCATAATCCCCGGATGAGAAAAAAAGTGGGGTATGGTTAAAAATATGTTCACCCCATTGCTTGCCGACCGCTCCAAGAATAAATGAAAGATATAAGCATAATGCATTTGTATCATGACAACCCATCTGTTATGTGTTACCATTTTCCACGGATTGATTTTTCTTATTTAAGTCCGAAGCAAACTTAAACTTAAAATGAAGATCAAGCAAAAAACGAAAAAAAAAAGAAAAGAAAAAAAAAGAAAGAAATGTGAGCCAAAGGATGGTTAAAAAGCTTCTACCCTACTCAGGTGTAGATTCTTAGCTTCTTATTAGAGAAATATCTCTCCGAAATACGAATATCGAATTCCATTTGCCAAGTGAAATTTGTAATAAAACAGCCGTTACATTTTAGCATCATGACATTTTTCTTAAACTGCTTTGTTTAGTGTAGTAGTGTGTAATTCTTTTGTCTAAAAAGAGAAGAAAAAAAGAAGAAAACTCAGTCGTTAGCCCCTGATTTGAAGAAGACGACAACACGTCTTTCTGCCATTCACATTAGCTGACGAAGTCAACCTGGAGAGAAATTGCAGACATTAAGAAATTAGGATTACTATAGTAGAAACCCTGAAAGGACCTTTCCCGGCTGTCTGCCATTGGGGAGGGGGTGGTAGTTAATAGATCTTCTGGTAAGCGCCGTGCAAACCTGTGATGGCACTCCGCTTAGGTGTAGTTCTTCCTGCTTTCCCCCCAGTCAACTCTAACTCCTTCGGCCCTTTGCTTGTGGCCACGACAGCTACACCATGACCTTTGGCCCCTTGTTGTCACCACATTTAAAAAATCCTAAACCGTCTACGTATAGTATATGACATATATATATATACTTATATATATGTTACTTTCATAACTCTAGGACATTCACAGTAGCATTCACACATAGAGATAATGCTAAACATGCATGTGCTATTCGTTTTTCTGACCCTAGACCTTTGGCGGGCGGACACTATACCACACACTCAGGCACCTATATTTGAAATTCTTCCGATTTATTGTCTAGGAGAAGATTGTGACAATTTTTGAGCTCACTTTTAAATGTCGTGTGGCATGAAAATGACACTGTGGAGTATTGGGTGCACTGAGCATTAAAAATATTGAATATAGCAACAAATTCCATCCAAATCCGTCAAAGATTGACAAATGTACAGGCAAATTCGTGACTCACACCTGTGTTAGGAATAAACATTGTCTAAGTATGCAAATTTGTGACGTCAAGAAATGGACTCCCATGATTTGTCTTATGTTAATCCTTTTGTTTATGTAACCTTTATTTCAAGGAAATTTGAGAAGTTTACATGTCCAGAGGATTTTACTTGGAAGCAGGTACTTTTTCCTTCAAAAATATCGATATCACTTACCAATTTTAAACTCAGTAATTAAGCAATTAAGAGACAAAATATATAGGTTAGACAACAGAAAAACTGACACTGTGCAACATTCCACCTCATCTGTTTTGCTCTATTTCAAACTTTGAAAAGTCATATCTCAAAAACGGTATCAGATACAAACAAAATTCCAATTGATTTTCACTCAGGACTTTACATTGCAACTTTTGCAAGAAAGGGGCTCATTTCTAGAAACATGTCACACAACGTTTAACCAATTTGACCTTTGACCTCATGATCTTTGACCATGTGACGTCATCATTTTTTAAAAACCTCGTATTGCATATTTTCCATATAGTTTTTTTAATCTAGGACATTCACAGAGAGAGAAAATACTACAATTATTTTCCTTTTCGTCACCTGTGACCCTTGACCTATTATGCGTCATCGGTCGGGCGGACACTTTATTCTGGCTCATACAGTACAACAAGTAAAGATATTGTGTTGAATCTGTATAAGCAGTTGGTATAGGCCGCATCTTGACTATGCTGTGCAGCCATGGAGTCCCTATTATGAAAGGACAAGTTTCTTTTAGAGCAGGTTCAGAGGAGGGCCACTCGACTCATTCCCGATGTACGTGATTTCCCTTATCATGATAGGCTTAAATGTCTGAGACTTTCTACTCTTGAGTTAAAGGGGCTCATTGAGTTGATATCAGTAAAGATGGCGGTGATTTTGAAGTATACAAACACACGACAATACTCACAATTAGCATAATTAATCAAGTTTCACATCCAGTAGTTATATGAAAACTGTCAATCTTTTCGAATTTTTGACCGTTACTTGCTCTGATTGTGAGCATGTGAATGTACTAATGTGAAAATGTCTGGTCACAAAGTTTCAAAAACTAAATTTAATCGTTGGTTTCTCACTCATTAATGTTCCAACGTATGTAAAACTTTTGGATCCTTTTAGTTTGGCTGTTTGTCATTAGTATGTGAAGGAAACTTGACCAGTTTAGAAAAATTGAGCGAATTTCACAAAACAACTCAATAAACCTCTTTAAGAAGGATCAGGGGGATATGTTGCAGGTTTTCAAATTCCTAGCTGGTAGGAATTCTCTGTCTTATTGTGATTACTTGGTGGTTTGTCCTAATCCCCGTGTTCGTGGTCATTTTAAGAAGCTGGTGAAATGCTTCTCTAGGCTTGAGTTGTCAATGAGTGGAACAGTCTGCCTGATTGGGTTGTAAATGTTCAGATTCGAATACAACGATAACTAGTACTCGAAAATAGCAGAGTTAGTACAGCTTGCAAGGTAGTACAGTACAGCAAGTGTTCCAATACACCAAACATGCGCAGTATAGGCCTATAGAGACCAGAATACAAGATACAGTATGCTACTGAATATAAACCAGCTAGGAGGGAGATCGTGACGCTCTTTAATTTCTTGTACACTCACACAGATGCGCAGTTACTAACATATTGGGACACCCCTTTTCTCGCTCCATGATCCACAACCCCAATTGGTAATATCGATGCATGTCATACCCCTTCATATATAGGGCTCACCTGGTTTCGGTTGGATACCACCAGTGGTGTAAAATGGAGTCCGCTTCTCATATGCGTTCTGTAACCAATTACGGCGCTATATTGACCTTGGTGTACTGTACTTACAGTATGCATGATGCCATTGAACGACATGTTACGTTCCACAATGTCAGCCTCAGAGCTGGAAAAATCGTGAAGTAAGTTACAATTTCATTTGACTAATAAGGGACACAGTTTCGCTACTGTAAGAAATGGTAAATTGTATAAGCAATATCAAAGCATAAAAATAGGTCTAAGCAAATGCTTGCCTACACGAAACACAGACACAACGTTACTTACTAACTTTGCCTAATGTTAGGCCTATTTACGTAACGTAAGGCTAGGATTAACACTGCAGTAGTAGCAATACCAATTAGGCCTAATTGGGCCTAGCCCAGTGACTGCCATAATATTAGTTACAGTAGCCTAGCAGTTAGTACTGCACTTTAAATCACTGTAAATGTTTTTTTAAGTTCGAAAACCTTTAACAACTCTGCAATATTGGACAGTAACAAAGAGTGTGCAGGAACGATTTCAAAGACAGTTCAGTTTGTCCTAAGGTTGGGCAGTACCACTACCAGGAAAATGAGTACTGCTATTCGCAGCACATCAGTAGGCCTACTGGTCCGGTTCAAAGCACTGGCGCTGACCACTTGTTCAATGTTATGAAAACAAGAGGTTCAGTGCCTTATTCAACGTGATAGAAACGAGGTACGTTCTGTGCCCAATATACTGTGGTATGGAGTAACGTGTACTCAAGTTTTCATGTAAATTCATTGACACAAAAACCATGAAACGGTGAAGTAAAAAGTTTCATTTGTGCAGCTTCAGCAGGGTTTGAGAGCAGTACTGTAAACAGCAACTAAATTGGCCACCAACTTTTTGCCAGTGCAATCATGTGTCAACATATAGCCACTTGCCATTTGCCACCTAGAAATTCTTAAGCCAGGTGATCAGATTACTGTACATTACTTACAAATTATTTTGTCACTTATGATATTGGCAAACTTGTCTTGTTTTGTTGTAATTTCTCCAGAAATACAAACAAATTTGCTGTCATTGCCGTTTCCACACGAACAATGTAACTTTCATGATACAAGTACACTACAAAATGTACATCGTGTAGTACTTTTGTCATTCAAAGTAAGTGAGTCACAGCACTATTTCAACAGGAAATTTTCACCTATTGTCTGACACCTCAGTTCCAAGCTGAGCAAGCTGTTTATGCCCCACCCTAAAGACCCCAATGTAAAATGACTGACAGCCTTGAAATGAATGATATTGTGTACAAGTTCATACATCGATTCATCATTGACTTTACTTCCCACGATTTGTGACAGCCAGTCATGAGTTTAGAATGCCAGTGGCATGCAGGACTTACGGTCATAATTTGATGCAAGGCCAGGAACATTGCTTATGATCATGAATCGCAGAAATTCCCATTCGAAGTTATGCACTGATGTGAATGAAATTGTCATTATCACGACAATTCAGTGATGTAAAAGTGTCCTTGTTTAATTCATAGAAGAATTAGCGCGGGAAATCTTCTCTTCCAACGAGTGTGCCTGCCTGCCTGTTGTTGTAGTCATGGTTGCCAGTTTGGCATTTCAAATGTCAAAGTACAGTAGGCAAATTTGGTTGGATTTCCTTACCAAAAATTCAAAGTGCATGCCAAACTGCCTTTTGGGGGCCTAATTGAAATAACTATAAAACACCCACTTTATCAAGAAATTTTGTTTTTCCAGAGTTATTAGTCACCATAGCGGGACGTTAACGGGTCCAAAATGTACTCTTCACTTGTACGAACATACATTAAATATGTTATGATGTATATCGTATTACCGTGTGTTGAAAATGTCGACAAGTGTTTCACTGTACAAAAGTACAAGGTCAAGTTTCCTCAAGTAGGAGCTAGTTTTGCTTGGCATTTTTGCAGGTGATTTGACCCGAAAACAAACTGGCAATCCTGATTATAGTCACTGTAAGCCCATCGATTTAGTAAGGAATGAAACTAGATTACATATGGATAGCTGTAGCAGCAGTATAACCTAAAAAAGTGATGTCACAGACATAGGAGCAGTTAAAGTTAACATTTTAAAACACAAAATTGCTGATAAATCGAAAACAGAAGGAGATAGGGACTTTTTCCTTTTGTAGAGGGAATTTCCAAAGGTACTTTGAATATGATCATTCGATTTGTGCAATCTGAGTTTTGAAGATGTTATGATGATATGTACCAGTTCCACAAAATTCTCTTACAACACATTTCTGATTTAAGATTTTTGGCTGGGATTGTCCTAAATGGTTCATAGAGGTTATTATGTAATGACGAACATGGGTTTAATATAGAATGATCAGCAGCAGTTCAGCCTTATAAACTTCACCAACTTTGTGCTCAATTACCGTAAAAAGCAATTGTTCCAAATTTCAAACTTTCTGTTTCTGATTTTTATTTTTTAATTTCCAAGTAACCTGATTTCTGTAAAGTTAGGCCTTCGCAGCATGTTTGTGCATCTACAGCCCACATACGATAAAAGTATCATTATATGTATCCCAATGGCCACTGGTAGTCATGATTCATCTCAAGGTTGTAAAAAAATGTCTTGAATAAGGTGAAGGGCAGCTGCAGAAAAGAGCTTGATTAATAATTAGACTTTACTGTTACTATGGTCGTGCCTGGTAAGTGAGTGATAACTGGTACCACAGCTTGGACCACAAGTGGAGTCGTAGGCGACCATAGCTCTGGAATGGCTGGGTACAATGTTGGTGAAGAATGCGACTGGCGATTAATGTTGGCTAACAGTAACTGGAGCCTCAGGGACGATCAGTAAGACAGTGCCCTATTGTATAGGAATGACAACAGTGCACAAATGTACACAGACTGAATGTTGGATACAGTAGGCTGGTTTGGGTAATGAATATATTAATAGATATTGAGTATTGTGTTAATGGCCAAATTACACAGGCACTAAGTAAACACACCAGGAGGGAACTGATGGCAATTCTTCTTAGAATGATGGAAGTGAACTTCAGATTGGTCTCAATCAATGAGGGTTTACATAGTCACTTGCTAGAACTTTCCACAGGAGAATCTTCTAGAGAGCATCTGCGCAGTAACATGATGCTGAATATAGAAGAGAGCAAAGTTCCAGTTCCTTCCAGCATGTACATATTTGCATGTAGAACGTTTAGGTCAGTATGTGAAACGATAGGAAGTTCCCAGCATGTATGTCAGCAGAGCACTTTAACCTTCGTAGAGTAGTTGCATCATCAGTGGAGCTCCAAGATAGTAACTTACATATGAGGAAATTAAATATTGAGCATCACCCTTAACATTACATAATAATACATGTGTAACAATTGAGTTTGCAGACCTGTCTTAAGGATAGTGGAAATGGACAAGCTGTGTAAGGTACGTATGTATTTTGTGTGTACCAAAAAGGTATTTTGTGCCACAATGTGCTAATTCAAGGTGGGATAGTGCCACAAACACTGCCACATAGCACCTCTGTTTTCCTCTAGGTGGCTCCAAAGTAATTTAAATTGCCTCACACACCTCCAGGTGTCAAGTTTGGACATGTCTGCATCACATAGGCCAAATGTTAGCTAGGCATTTAGGCTAAGTCTACTGTGGCACCCATTGAAGAAGTCGATTCCAAAAGTCAGGAATCTCCAACCATTTCCTACCAACAATTAGACTGGCTTAAAACAGTTAAGAAGATACAGTAACTAGATCTCATTATCCACAACATGCAGTTTCAAGTTCATCTTGAAACAAGGTACGGGTACAACGGTAGGTGAGTTTGAAGCCAAAACGTTGATAAAGTTGGTTCAAATTTTCTCTGTCACTCTATCCGAGTGGCATTCAATCTTCTTGTCATCTGCATATAGGCCTAGCTAGTAAGGTGGGCTGGCGGCTAAAGGTCAAATCGATTTTACTTCACAGTAGTTTGGGTCAAGTGTTTGCCCTTGCAAACCATAAAATGGACCCTGAGTTCGATTTTCCATGTGTGCTAAAAACTCGTGAGTATGGTAGGTGTGCTGTTGAAAAGATGTTCATAGTTTACTTCAACTTGGCACCCTGACCATACAGGTTATCATTTCTAAGTCATTATTAATGGAAAAGATATATTTATGGTTAAGATACTCTAAGAAAGACATCGTTTATGGCCTACTGTAAGCTAGCAGTAATGTGTCACACTCACTGTGACTATTCGACTTCTATTTTAAGCTACCTAACAGGTAACCTAACAGGTCCTGTCCATCAAGAGTTAGGACTAACTTAAGTGTAGAGCTTATCTTATATTCACATTAAACTTGCAAGTCTATCCCAGGGGTTCAAACAAGCTTCACAAAGCACTGGCAAAATGCTGTCAATATTGTTCCAAAATTGAAAGACGTAGTAGTGGCATGTAGGAAGGTCATGATGGCAAAGTATATTTGAGGATCTGAGGAGTGGCTCTCTGACAGCAATTTTTCTTCAAAGTACTAAGTCATTAAAGAATTAGTTAATGCACCCAATCATGCTGTTTTACTATGGCTTTATTCTGCAAACAATCAAAAGACATATACTACAGGCCTGCATTGAAATTTGATTCAGACTTTACATTACAGTTTGTTCAAAATTAATAAACATCTTTTCAATCATATTTCTTTAAGCGTGTTTTTTGTAATACTAAATGCTGCTGCAGTCTTTTCTAACATGTGACTCTCAAAAGTTTTCTGTCCTAGAGAGTTGACTGGATCTCACGGGGATGCTTAATTTGGTTGAATGCAAATCTGTATTACTTAGGAGTAGGACTTTTCACTGATGTTTGTACAGTTTACAGAAAGTCCAGACTTGTGGGCAGAAATTGATTGCCAAATTTTGTATCAATTCCTCCTACCTCCATGACTGCAATGCAAATTTCATGAAATTTTTCTGTTATCGTGATAAATCATAAACTTGTCCTGGTCAAACATAAACCCTGAGTGTCTGCAGGAGTTTATCTTTTGGCTAATCATTTCGTTATAGGGGTGTAAATAATTAAAAAAAAATGACTTTATGATGAGGCTCTGGATTTTATTTTCCATCTACTTGATGAAAAAAGATAAAATACTGTTGATAACTCTTTGTGTGCCATTCTGGAACTTTGTAACTTCTGCAGGTTCACTAAGGGTATAACGCGTGTGCAGGAGTGTGTGTATGCATGTGAAGTTCACATGTTGTGTGTCTTATATGGGACTACATGACAGAGACAGATTGTGGATGGAACGAAGGCCTCCATTTGACACCCCTAAGTCTGTCTGAGGAAAGGGACCAATGGCAGTACATTTTAAGGAAGGTGAATGTGTGATCTTTCCAACACTGCAAGAGACGACATTAGGAGGGAACAAAAATAAAGACTCTGGGTAGGATTTCCGAGGTGCCCAAACTTGGGGGCAAATACCAGGTGTGAATTCTAGCAGCAAGTGATACTTCAAAGATTAACCCCCCAAGGTTGATCGATAACTGTGCAAATTCAAGTTTTGCATGTGGTACTCTTAGAAGGAGAGGCAAGTAGTCTTTAAAACATCAAGAGAAATGAGTTGATGATATTAAAAGAGAAGTAAGTGTTTGCAAATGTTAAGAAGAAAGCAGTGTTACTGCTGTCGTGTTCTGTTTACCAGCAGAAAAAGCCTTAGTTTCACGTTGTTGAGTAGAAAAGAGCATGAAAGAATCGATATATGCTGTTATTCAGTGGTTTTTGCTTTTTTTTTTTACCCAGTTTTATGCTAATGTTTTGTCAGTTTCTCATTATAAGAAGTGAGAAGAGAAGAGGTATGCCAGGAAACTCTCAATACACTATTACTTCGCCATAAAATGAGAACCTGATCATACCTTTTATGGCTTACAAATGTGAGATTACAGTAAATGTGTTGCTGCATTTCATTTGCAGTGCTCACATTTCAGTATATCATAAGATTCTATGTAATGGATCATGGTAAAATGAAATTGGACTATGATTATATCGAGGTCTTAAGTAAAAGTCAAGGAGCTCATCCTCTTTGGAACATGTGTGTCATTGGCATGGACACCTTGTAAAGCTGTGCCTCTGCTCCTCACAATGCCAATGGCAAGTTCAGTGAGAAAGTGTGAAACGCAGACAGTAAAAAAAAAATGTTATTTAATATTTTCCTATGTTGGCTCTCCCTAGCTTTGCAGATGGAATGTTATTGACTTAAAGGTCATCAGTGCCTACCTGCAGAGTTCCAGTAAACATTGACGACCAATTTAACTAAACAACATTTCACTACAATCTAGGGAAAGGCAAAAAATACATACTCACAAATATTATCTACGGGATATCAACATAAGCAACATGAAAAAAAGTAATGTTTTTCTGTCTTCTTTGGCACTTTCTGACTGAATTTGCCGTTGGCAGATAATCTTTCATCACAAATCTGTGTAATAGATATGCCATACCCAACGTGGAAGAAGAAATTGCAAAAAGTTATGTAAGATGTTTATTGCAACCTCCTACTTTAAGCCAAATAATGATTTTGGCAGAATCGGCTCCTGTGGTGAACTACGGGAAAATCTGTGCCAGTAACGAAATGTTGGAACATTCCTTAGGTGGTTAAAAATTTGACCATTCAGTTTACTTTGGAATACTGAATTTAAAGGCAAAAATGTTGTGCTTTCAGCTTTGATCCTGTTTATCCTAAGGAGATGGAATGTACTGTAACGTATAACCAGGTCTGTGTTTTGGAGGATCCATGCCAGCAAAAAACACTTTAGAATTATGTCTTTACGCTCTCTGCCAGAGTTTTAAGGACTCGAGTCATTGACTCCGACTCAAGTTGCCTCGAGTCACCTTTTTTCAATTACTCGAGTTAGACTTGAGTCACCAGCATAAATGACTTGACTTGGACTTGAATCAAAACATCAATGACTTTGCTTGGGTTCGAGTTAGTAACTGGATTGACTTGACTCGAATTTTCAGTGTTTGACTCCAGTAAAAAATTTCAGCTGGGCGCTTTCTTTTTCACGATTAGGTTGTTTGCGACTCCAACCATCGTAACTCGTAAGTTTAAACTAGGAACCTGACGCTCGTGCAGTTGTAAGCACTAAGCACCACACAGTGTGGAACCATATCGAAACTTTTAACAAGCAGAGTAGTTACGGTACACTGAACTGTCAATACCATCCATGTTGGAAGTACTCGCATATTGTGGTGATTGCTCCTGAGCTGGATTACACCAGACATACGTTGTACAAATGGTTTTGTGCACTAATATCTGATGAGATAGTAAGAATAAGTCGAGGGAAAAGGAAGAAAATGAAAGCCTAAACCCGTGGCCACAATCTCATGTAATTTGAGTTCCTTAATGTCCTCTCTGAACTCAACTAATCATTTTGAACTGCATTGATGATGACTCATTCCACAGAGGTGATATACACGGTACTACTCACAGTTAGTCAATAAAAATAAATAAAATGTGGGGTTTCGTTTATTGTTTGTTCCCTGTATAGCACACCTTCATCCTAAAGTCAATTAAGAAACTGTGAAGGTTGTGAGCGAAGGGACATGATGGACAAGTATTTAATGTTTTGAGCTCACTATGGGCAAGAGCAGTCATCCTAAACTTTTCAAAACAACTAATTTCACCCTTTTTTCTCTTCCACATACTTTTGTTTATATTTCAGGATAGAATATTGTATCCAAGAATTCCTAGAAGCCATTCACATAACCTTGAAATGTTGCTGCTTGATAACCCAGCGTTAACATTTTACCAATGGGTCACTAACTTGTTTTTTTTACTCGAAACTGACTTGATCAATGATAACTACAGACTCAAAATGACTTGACTCAACAACTTGTGCTGACTTGACTTGAGTCGATCTGTAATGTAGACGACTCGACTCATGACTTGGGCTCAAGATGACTCGTTACAACTCTGCTATCTGCAACTGAAGGAGAAAATGACAGGTAACATTTAAAGAAAAAAGAAGGGGGGAGGGGTTAGCAGTTTGCATGTGTGTGCCAAATGTCAATAGTTTTATATTGTTTTATGTTGGAAGTTCATTTACTAACATCTAGCTAGAACTGACTATTAACTGTCATGAGAAACCATATTTTTCAACAGCTTGTTAACTTTAACCTCAATGAAATGACTTCAGTAAATTCTGCATACCTCTTGCAGTGTGTCTCTTTAAGGACTTCTTTCATAATGAGTTTGAAATGTTTCTGTAACATTTTTTTTCAGTGTGGCATTTCCAAGGTTATTATGGCTTAATGTGATTGAATGTGAGGCTGCAAATATTCCATGTTACAATAGTTAGTGTAAGATCAGGCAGTAGATTGCTTGTAACACCAAGCACCAGTTGAAAAGGTACAACAGTGTGGGTACTGTACATGCCTACAGTAGATGTGAGTTAGCATTATAATGCTACAACAAATTTGCTTCTGTTTTGTTCTGTGACAAAGAGCTCACTTCATGAAACTGTAAATTCCTGGTGATGTATGTTTAGATTTTATGCATGTATCAATTACAAAATTTTCACTGAAAAGTATATTTTCTGTTTCTGACTAAAAGCACTCTCCTCATACAGAGAAAACAAGGACCTTCTTGACATTTTGGAGGGTTCCAAATACTAAAGTAGTCTGCTTTGTGAGTGAGGATATGATGTATATTTATGATTTATTTGACAATGAGAGAACATTCCTGATTGGATCTGGAAGTCTGAAAACTGAAGAGCCTGTTCAGCAAGATCCACCAGCCAAGAATTGTTAAGTACCGTACACATCGGTGATCACAAAATCTTCATGTGCCGTTAAATTTCACTGAACAATTTATGAGAGGAGATCAGGAACATTTGATTGACAAAATTTGTTTCTCATGTAGAAGGACTTAGTTTAGATGCAAGTTTTAAAAAGAAGCATTTTGAATTACATAAATTTAACAATATGTTTGTCTCTTTCCCTTCCCACTTTTGAAGAGACTAAAACACTGTAAACAGTCTTCTGAAATTTTCCCACTTTACAGTACATATGTCAAAGGGAGTTTGTCATAGAACTTGACACCAGAGATGTAGCCATCTAGCTTGCTAATATTATTTTAAGAAACATTGACCTTAGTTGTTTTCCAACCTTACCAGTGTTCTACTGACTCTTGATAGCCTCCAGCTGTGTGATTACTAATGTAATATGTATCAATTTTTGCCAGAAGATTTGATAACTTTTAGCCGTTGTTCATCGTGGGCTCCCTGAACACTGGAGACTGAAGCATTCTCTTAATCATTTCTTTTCTGTGTGTATTGATTTTTAAGTCAAATCACAAATTAAATTCAACTTGCTCAGTAACTGACAGGAAAAGAGGTTCTCTTTCCCATTACTTTTCTCCTTGTTTAAACCAAAAAAAAATTTTGGTTTTATTGATGACAAGTTTAGAGTGGATTCAAACCCATCGATGGGGAAGATGATAGAAGGTACATACAGTACGACTTGGTTTACGGGATGAGGCCAACAGTTTTGTGAACAATGGGTTTTAAGCCAGTGGAAGGTTACATGTCTTGAAATAGACAAACAGGAAGAGAGATGCCAATCTTGTTGTGAAGCATGTTGACCTTGCAGTTGTCCGTAGACAATTACAAAACCGCTGGCATAAATATCACTTTCTGGTATTAAGGTGCTCCTCTAGCAAATAAATGCTCAACTCGAACTGAACCTGCCTGATGCACAAAGAATTGATTTATTTCATGAATGTTTTCGGTAGGTCATAAGTTTTGATGTTTGAATAACTCTGTAACAGCTTCTTGGCTTTGAAGAACGTAAGAAATTCAGGACTGTGAATTCACACTTTTCTCAACTAATTCTTCCTCATTCAAAAAATTTTGGAGACTTTGTCAACATTGTGGTGTTTCTATTTTTAGCAGAATGTTGATTTTAAAGAGATTCTCTTTTCTCCTAAAATCATCTATGAAATATTAAGCAACTGTTTAAGAATGCATTTTGTATCCCTTTTTGAGGGGGGGGGGGAGAGAGGGATGGAGGAGTAGGGAAGGGAGAGAAAAAATGTGGGAAACAAAGGATAAAAAAACAACTGTGAACAAATGAACAAATATAGGGGTTAGTAGTCAGTCTGATAGAAAGTTTGCTCTATCAGACAGTGTGATTAAGCAATATCTTCTGACCTGAAAAGTGGTAAAACAGTTAACAACGCCTTACGTGAAAACAAGAAAGTCATTGTACAGCAGCCAGTATTTAGGTCATACAGTCAAGTTTGATAAGTCAGTAAAAGGCTCGTTTATGAGATAGCTGTATAACAAACATTGTAAAGCAAAGGCAGATCAGACATCACTCTCCGGTACTCCAGGTAAGTTGTAACTGTGTCAAGTGTCAGTTGCAGTGATCTCTCCGGACTTGCACAAGGTTTCTCTGAAGGAGTTATGTACTGGAGATCTCTGTAATTCAGGTATATGCATGCTTTTGACGTATGCAGGGTTGGTGTGGGCGGGTATATTCAGCATGCTGTGCAGGTACTGTAACGTTGTCTCAGAATGGCCGTTAATTTGCTTTAAACCCATGTGAACCACGTATGTCACTTTGGCTGCTTTGATTTTATTTTTTGGCAACTTTTGTCTGTTTAAAGAGGCACATTTTGATGAGTTGTTTTGCAAATAGTCATTTAGTTTTCCTAAACTTGTCAAGTTTCTTTTACATACTTATGACAGAACTAAGAGGATCTCCTTGTGCCACACGCATAGGAACATTAACAAGTGAGTTGAATGAACAATTCAACTTGGTAAAATTGAAATTTGTGACCAGACACTTTCACTTTATTACTGAATCATGTGCACACAGCTAGTGCAAGTTATGGTCAAAAATTTGAAAATTGTAACTGTTTTCATAACTTGGACATGTTACTAATGTTACTAATTGAGCTACTTACCAGCATTGTCATGTGTTTGTTTAAAATACTATCTTATCGATATCAACTCAATAGGCCTCAATAGCGTGTATCAGTAAATTGAAGCAGCAGTAGTTAAAGAAAAAAAAAAACAAAAACAACAATAGAGACCTTTTTACTTCATGTTGTGAGATTTGACTACTTTGTGTCTGTTACAGTATACCATATGGTAGCTGATAGATCTATACTGTATGTCAAATATCTGAGAAACTTTTTTCTTGTTCTACTGTATATTCAGCGTTCTGTTACAGTGCAGTAAATAAGTCGCACAGTGCATCTCGTGAAGACATGATGCTGCCTTTTATGAAACTCATCCCTCCTCCTACCTCACTTAGCAGAAATAATAAAAAAAGTGGTTTTATTTACCCTCCTCTTCTTCTACTCCTCCTTGACCCTAGTTCATGTCTAAAAAGTGTAGGAAGGGTGAGCTGCTGGGAAGATTCTCATAAAAACTTTCAACAATGTCTTAACACTTATCTTGTTCCCAAAACAGGGAATATTTAATTTTACTGGAACACCATGTTTGTGAAGTTTTTTCCAGAAATTATCATTATGGCTTTATTTCTGTATGGATTTTAGGAGCATTCAGCATTGTTGGTTTATGTGGAAATATCTGTAGACTCTGTGTTTCATTAATCAGTGCCCATTCATGTCCAAAAGTAATAAAGTACTTTCAAGAGGGAAAATATGCATAATTCCACTGTACATATAGCAAGACGGTTAGCATTTTTTCTTTTAAATCTTAATTTTTTTTTCAATTAAGGAACAACCCAGAAAAAGATGAAAGTTGGCATATATCAGAACTAACTCCTGTCAGATAATCCATCATTACTATATTGAAACATTGGATGTTATGTATGTGGATTATTTTACCCTACCTTCAAGACTAATGCAATGTGGATACATTTTACTCTGTGTTTTCTGTAAGTTTACTCTAGTAAAATGTTAGACTTATACAATATGAGTATGTCCTGCTCTGTCTGTGGATAACTTACTTTTAGACCGATACAATGTGGTAATGGTTTTTGCTCTGATCAACACTTTGGGATATGAAACTTTTGTGACAAGGGATATGTATTAGAGTCACATGGACCGGCAAGGAATTTGACCTTAATATCATATTACAGAAGCTTACATAGACTCCGTATTGCAATAGTGTCAATAAGTGATTCACATCAACAAAAATATTGCAATAAACAATCTTCTGGGGTAGTACATGGGAGTTGATGAGATTTGGTTGCAATGAGGTTTGGCTATTCCATTTATATTTTACTCTGTTGTCTAGGAAGTGCATTAATACAACAAAAATTTAAGAGACGGGGGGGGGGGGAAGATTTCTTAGGGGGTGATTTGATAGACCAAATATGATACATCTTACTCTGGGTGTACATATGAGACTATGAGTACAATTACGATGATGCGTGATAAACAAATGCAACATGGAAATCTTTATTGTCTGCCTGTGCATTGTTTCATATGTTAGATCATTACCATATAAATTCCTCATACTCTTATGTCCGAGGTTGCTTGTATGGTTTCAGTACTTGCAAGCCTCCTTGTGCTCACGGTGGCCAGACATTTCACTCGGATGCAGGGGAGGCTTCAGTTCCTGATACACTGATCTGTCATAGTGCAAAACTGAAACAGATACCTGTCATTTGAATGAATGCCCCTCGAAATGATGGGCATCTCCGATGTCGTGACGACGGTGCTCCGCTGTCAAACCTGAGATTCTGTAACTTGAGGAAAATAATTCAGAGAATTCTGAGTGTATCAGCTAAAAGGCTGATGACACAAAGCTGATCTTGATACCAAGCCCTTGAGAGGTGGTGTCAGTTTACAGTTTCATAAATGGATTGAATGGCACGTCGGTGAATGCGTACGTTCTTTTCTCGACGTGTGTCTGCGCATGACTTTATGGAGCAGTTATTTCAACTTACAGCCCAGTTGTATTGTATGGGTACCATCGTGTCCATGATTGTCCTGCCTGACAACCAGTCTGTGAACACTTTTCAATCTTGGATCGACAGTGAGGAGGATAAGAATCTCTGGAAGATACAGTATACTGTAACTTCCTTTCTTGGCTGTGAAATGATGGGTGGAATCATGACTAAGCTTGCATATTGAGGAAAACGTACAAAAACACACATGCGTATTGTGTAACTGGTTGTAAAGTTTTATTCACCACTTTTGTAAACCACAGGAATGTAAAATTCACATGAAAGTAAAATCAAAGTGATTTTCATCTACTGTGGATGGATGAAAGTGAATGCAGTTGTTAATAATGGGAATGACTATAATGACACCAATGGCAAATGGCAGGTACAGTAACGAAAAACTCAAATGAAATCACCAAGAGTAAATTACAGTGGTAGATGGACAGTGACTGAACGGAGGGGGGAGGTGGAGGGAGGTGAGGTGGGTATGGGGGGTGGGAATGGGGCAAGGGATGGAACTCGGTGGGCTCCCGTCATCACTTGCATAATAGCTAAAATTGCAGGAAGACTATCTAAGTGGGGAACCACTGTTTGATTGGCACAGAGCATATGAGAATTTTTGGATGAAAATACCCCTTAGATCTTTCGTTCGGCACATCCAACCATGCCGCCACTGGAAATCATAAAAGTAGCAAATGGATAGATATAAATAAATCTGTGGCATGTGAAATCAGAAACATGAGTCTGATTCAGAACAAACAATCAGGAATGTTTTGATTTATAGCAACTGAAACCATGTAGGTATATTCTTCAAAGTAAATGAAACCCGTGGATGACAAATGTAACTTATATATTATTGTAAAGAGATAAAACTTTGAAGCATAAACAACATCAATTGTAAGCTTCATAGTAAATTGAAACCGTCTAGGTCTGCATGCAAATAATTAACATTCAAACCAGTTTAGTCAAAAGTACCTTAATATATCGGTTGTAAATGGAAGGGAAAAAAACACAAAAGATGATAAAGTTAAATTGCGATTGGTAATCAGTCATGTTTTTATGAAGGAATTATAATCAACATTTCGAAGGAATCAAACCAAACTTAAATGGTGGTAGAAAAGGCTTTTGCAACTCCTTTATAGCGGAACACTCTCTCATTACCTGTTTTGGTCATTTATGCCATGATTGACACTTTAACCTGTCTCTTTTGTTTTTCCCTTTCTTGCTTTTCTCATCTCCCTAGGGCTTTTGTTTAGCTGTCATACATATACTACAAGGAATATTCCTAAATCCCTCTCATGGAGATGTCCTTCAGACATCAGAACTGAAAACCTCTCTCCTGCAATTTCTTCAGAAGCAGCAAGACGGTCATAAGACGAGACAAGACGCTCACGAATACCCTCTGGAGGTATTCAGGGTCTTTGTATTCAGTGGGAAGATCTCAGAAGCTGTCAGCCTCTGCAAGTATCCCGGTACATTCAAGTGCAATTCTTATGCCTTGTCCTTACAATAAGTGACCATCTACTGTAGCAATCAGAAAACAAAACAGAGAATTGATCACAGTGAATGCATCATTGATAGTCGTTAAAGTAACACGTTCAGTGTTTTTGGACGAGGTCTTGTGATAGTTCTTACTTTATTTTAATCATTTTCTCATCTTTTGCCGGTAGGACAAACCAAAGGAAAAAAAAAAGATTCTGAAATATAGCCTTGATGTAAAGAAAGGTGATAATTGATGCCTTTTGCACTGTCTGCTTGTAATTTGGTGATTTTCCTTCATTTTGTACAACAAGCCTTCATACCTGTAAAGCCAATGTCATCTCCTTGGGCTGGTTTGCTGAATATCATTTATTAATTGTATTCTGCCACAGTTTTTGACAAAACAATGTCAATTAAAGTGTTGGATATTTCCAGACCTTTTCATCAAGCATCAAGAGTAGATCAATTTTTAAAAGGTGAAGGTGAGCTTTAGAGGGAACCAACCAAAATACTGCAGTACGTGTTCTGTCTCTTAGTACGATGGAGATTAAAATCTCGACTTAAAATGTCAACTGCGTTTATGACTAATGAAATCATGGTATGTGATCTGATCCAATATCTCTGACATCTAGAGGAGTCCATACCCCCTAGACTCTCTTTAGCACCACTGAGAGGTTATGTCCTTTTGGAGACCATTGAGCATGTTGTAATTTCATCAATTTTGACCTTCCACTGTTTGGACAATGAAGTATAAATTGGGTGTTGGGTAGGGGTATGAAGGAGGCAAGTGCCCAAGAGTGGGACAAGCTTTAAAAGTGAAGAAGGACATATATATCTCAGTGGAGGTCTTAGTGGTTTGCTTAAATAGAGGGGAAAAAAAAAATTCACTCCACTTAAGAAAGTGAATGGTCAAGTACGTGACAACACTAAAGGATTACTTTTGATAATTGGCTTAAGACAGCAGTATAGTGAGGGGTGCTGCTGTATTCCAGGAAAAGGAGCATATTACGGAGACTAACATCCACCCACTTTAGGCAAATGGAGAACTTATCAAGTCAGGGCGATATTTTAAAAAGGGCACAAAAACGTGCATTTTTGCAAAGATCTCCTAAATTTGTTTGAAGACATTGCAAAACGTTCAATCGCACAATAAGATGTTTGTGGTAGGAGACTTTTCGTATGTTAGGGTGAGATGTAAAAGCGAAAGTTACAAAGAAAAACCATGATGTGAAATACTAATCAGAATTACCGTATGTGGAAGAATCTCAATGTTAACGATATTTACAAGTTTTTAAGATAGTGGGAAAGGCAAAACATTCATGTGAAATCTAACATTCGAGCAGATGTTTTTTTTTTCCCATTGTTCCAGTTGTTTGTTTTAAGCATCGCTGGTTGAAAGCCTGTATGTGCTTAACTTTGTTCTGGTTGATAACACTCGATTTGTAATTATAAATTTAATTATGTTACAGTACTCTTCAGTCCAATGGTGTGAGTTTATGATATACAAAACATCACAACATTTTTGGGACTCAAATGTAATTCTGTTGGTTGTGGCTGGCTTCACACTTGATTCATGACCACCGACCACCTTAGCTCCTACGTAGCTTCTTCACACAGGTTTACAATTTGTAAAACAACTCCGTACGATGGGGAAAACTTGCCCATCCACGCAGCCTAAAAGTGTTGAATCACAGTTTATGTCACACCATTCGATGTTCTAGAGGGGTCACTGCTGATTAGCTTCCAATGAGGTTCAAAGAGAATTCATGATGTAAAGATTGCTGACTTGGAGTGTATTGCCATCTGTTCATCAAAGGAAATCTACCCACAAGTGAGGGCGCTTTTAGTGCACAAGGAAAAAAGTTGGATAGCATGTCTGACTTCATACCAGCAGTGTGCATAGAAATTTGTTGAAATTTAATGAGCATTTGTGATGAAGTCTGCCTGACCTCGACCGTCGGTTGTCAAACTTACAGGTGATACTGTGGTCCGCTTGATGCATTTTTTGGCAAGTTTGACACTTTAATCCTTACTTGATACATTAATAGTATGAGTGAGGTTAACGTGGAGTATCTGTCATACCCACTGTCACCCTCTTGCCTAAGTGACAGCTGACTGTGTAATTTCAGCACTGGCTGCTATACATGTCCATTTCTATGAGGTAGTGTACCACAAACAAAAGTGATTACATTTGGGGACGAGTGGGAATGAGATAGATTGATATGGTTTCAGAGATCTAATATGAGCAAATGCTTGTCAAATTTGCTTGAAAATAACTGTGCATGCAATTCCTCTCAAAGGATTGCCAAACTTTTTATTGTGTCCTTGTATACATGTATAAAAACACATGTTACAAGGAATTACCAGGGGGGACTCTTCCAGGCCGCTACAAATTCTTTCCTTGAGACCAGAGCATTTATCCACCCTTTTTTTTGATGTGCAGCCCCAATTCTGAGCACGAACAGCTGGCGGCTTTTGATGATGTTTGTATGTATGAAATTTCATTCCAGGTTTTCGGTCTGAAATCTTTTCTATTTTCTGCTCATTCAGCCTTGCAGATTGCGCTCAACAACAATATTCAGGGTATTGGGAAGAATCCCCAGAGGAGAAATGAAGGCCACAGTCACCAGTTACTTTCCTTGTACAGTTTTCTTCTGCTGATTCTTGATATTGATGAGGTAGTTGTAAATACTTCAAGGAAAACTATTTGTGAAGAAAAAGTTAAAATTTTCACATTTTCATGAGTCACACATTCGATGAGTTGTTTTGAAATTTCATCTGGCAGGTTGCCGTAACATCACCCGGAGGATGTTGTTGAAATGTTACTGTTTACATTGATAATCCTGTCGATGTAACCTCTTTCTCATCCCCTCCTTCCTCCCATCCACTCTATCCAGTAATATGGTAAAGGAAAGAGGATATACCAGTTCATCACTTGATTGCAATTGGTTTGGCATGTGCCAGCCCCTTTCATATATATAGTCTGACCTCAGATGTTTCTGGAAATACAATTGAAACAAATGAGAAAGGAATGGCATTACTCTCTCAAAAATGTGTTTTATTCTACCAAGCTGCTTGTTGTATAGAAGATTATAACTATTAGTATCCAGCTGTAGGCTATTGTACTTTCTTAGTAATTGGACTCCAAACTCATTAGTTTCATCTGAAAGGAACATACCTGTCAGAGGTGCTAAAGTACTTTAGTGTTCACAAGGGGCATGCCATGTTAGGGAAATTACAAGGTTGCCATATGGGACACACTGTAAATGAGGAATATGACACAAATTCTTTGATCTGCGAGTTCGAAGAGGCCTGCTATGTCTGGACTTGAGGGGTTGAGTTGATTTTCCACAAAATTTAAGCAGACTGTCAAGCACAATGGTAAACAGTTGATGTGAAAAAAGGTAAAAAAAAATAAGTATGGATCAGACACAAAAAAGAAAATAGAAAAAGAATACAATGGGGTGTAACTTACAAACAAACAGGATAAGACGTTGTCCTTACATTTTATTACGTTCAAGTTTGAATACGATTTACAGAAGTTCTTACTGTATTAGGGGACTCACCATTAGTATCCCAACATTTCTCGACATGTTTCTCTCGGAATGGGCTTTTATGTGTAATGCCCTAATTTGTCAGGAGTATATACTTTTGTACATGTGGTAGGTCTGTTCAAATTTAAATGTTTTGTTTGTATTAGATTCTGTAAGAAAGCATCTCACGTAGGTTCTGCGCACATGTTTTTTTTTCCTTGAGGATTTAGATAGGGTTTCTTCACTGTCATGATTAAGAGTTGGACTCTTAGCTTGTTACAGTACTGCATGGTGCAGTGTGACAAAAGAAACTGTCCAAATGTTGCCGTCACAGCGTAACGATTCAGCTTGATAACTTTACACGAAAGCAACCTCTCCAGTTATGTGGTCAAAGTTGACAGTAAAGACTTTGAATATTGTTTCTTAATACGATGATTGTGACAGTTGCATGATGTAGATCAAGAGTTCTCAAAGTTTATTATCGGTGGTCATTCTCATGGAACTCTAAAGTGGATGGATCTCGCAAATACAGGAGGTTAACTTCCAACAGTCACCAAAGATTTATTTTACAACAGTTTTCAACATTCACCAGCACTGGAGAACACATCTAAAATATTTACTGTGTAAAGGATATTATGTTTTTCACTTTGTGTTATCTCCCACAGCTTGCTTTTTAGAGCATAAAAATACAGTCAGAGATGTAATTTTATAGAATAAAAAAAAATTTATGATGCTGATGGAGCCAGACTTTTGCATTAGTTCAGTTGCCAGCATGCCTTGTTTTAATCTCTGTACAGTAACGCAAATCTCTCTCTGGCCTGTGCTTGCAAATCATAGTCTGTTGTAACAAACAAATTGATCAGCCCCCAAAAAACCGAGAAGCCGTATTAAGACTCAATTAAAGTTTCACAGCAACAGCTCTCAAGGAACTGCGGATCTCGTAGATTGGTACGCAGAGTGCGATACAAACGATGACGTGATGCTCGGTCACACCCGATATCCTCGATGGAATTCTAAGAGATTAGAGGATATTTTATTTCGTCGTCTGAGTTTTGCGTGAGATGCTGGAGGACGTCGGGCGAGTTGGTTGGAAAGTCGTCTCGTCTATAGTCGTTAATGAATTGCTGCTGATTAAAATATTTGTCAGAAGTGCATAGCTGGTTGTAGCATGCATGTGTAGCGCATACTGCATATGTGATCCCATAGCCATTTCATGACATAGGAATCGTTGGCATGGTATTTGCAGATAAAGAGATTTCAAATAGCACCCATGTATTATGTGCATCATGTAGGTGGCTACTTGGTAGGTCTAGGCATGTTAATTTTCTCCTAGTTTGAAGTAGTGGTACATTTATTTTCCTTTGCTCCTATTTGGGCTCCAGTGAAATTGATTTGCGCACACAATACAGTATTGCAGCAATTTTTCACGTTAATACGGACAACTTTCACACATTGAGTTGGCATGCCACTATATTCCCATAACATTTTCACCATATATGGTCATTGAAAGGTAGGCACTTGTTGCATTTCATATCAGCCAATGTGTCACTGAAAAACATTCAATTAGTATATTAAACTATAAATAATACTTGCAGAAACACACTGACTCAACACAATGTTTAGTCATCAATTATTAAAGCAAGCTGGGTGGTCCTTTTATACATGTTTTTCTTCTATTAAAAAATGATTTGCTGCTTTGGCCCCATTATTTGAGCAGGCTACATTATGAAATTAGGTTTCTCATTGCATAAATGTGCGCAGTTGCCATGGTAATTTAATGTCATCAGTCTTTTCAATTCATCCTACACTGTTTCCATCATATTTGAGTACCTGTCTTGTGTAAACAAAGTCGGAGAGCATATTGCATCCTTGTGTCACAGGTAACTTGAACAACAGTCAACATTTCTGTACACAATTGTACAGAAAAGTTATTAAGAGGAAAACTGTTACTTTGTAGTCTGATACTAACAGTAGCTTTCAGGGCCAAGTAATATGGAAGATCTATACGTACCACAGGAATGTGAGTAGAAGGGAGAACAATGTCAATGTGACCTACACTTAAGCCACAAATTTGACTGTTTTAAGGGATTGGCCATCAAAGGTAATTCATTGGTATTTCATAAAAGTTAGGAATATTTTTCTTTCTTTCTTGGTAAATATCTCTCTAAACAGCATAGTTGACAGTAGTGGATTTTTAAAGAAATATTTATTCCATAATAGTACATTGTGTATTGACGAATTTGTGATGTCACATAGGCACAACTACAGGAGTATGCTTTGTATTTCTTCATAATCTTGATTGTCTTAAAGGAAACATTACAATAGTGTAAGAGATGTGACCTTAATTTTCCTTAGAGATAAATCTACAAGACACCCAATCTACGTTTTCACTGGTGTCAAATGTCAAGTTCAAATGATGACTTCACAATTTAAAAGCAAAAAGAAAGACGACTTTCAATAATTTGCCACGTTTACATGACATTTTGGTAACCTTGAAGCAATTGGAAATCTTTCTCGAACCAGAGACGTCTTTCTGCAAGCAGCAATATCTTGAGTTAGGAACAAGATATTGACATGAGGTTTGAAATGCCTGCAGTGTAAATTTATTCACTTTCATTTAAGAACCCCTTCAATTGTCAGTGAAATGTGACTTTTTGTATGGGAAGAAAGTGACTGCACATGTCTTACATACACAATGTCAGTTGAAATTGCTCACGAGGAGGATGTTGTTATTTGCTGCCAAAATTGTCAGTCAAAGTTGACAAATATGTAGTAAGTTAGTGATGACTGGCTCAAAGGTAATGCTGCACCTTTTTTTGTTGTTGTCTGCAGTCGTACAAACATGCTTGTGCAAATAGAATGTAATTATTTTACATGATCAAGATTTAAGTCAATCAGTAATTGCCTATATGGTTAGGGTATTGTGCAAGACTGCAAATGCCAGAGGTCCTTGCTGTTCTTGGGTGTGAATAGGTCAATAACCGTTATTAATTAATAGTAGCAACCAATAGCAATGTAAGATGATCATACACACCATAGGTGTGTAGACACATGAATCACCATGGGAATCTTTCTCACAGTTGCCTTGGCTTCACTGGATGAAGACATGTCAATGCATCTTCCATTTCTAGATAAGCACGTATATGTCACCACATATTCCTTAACAACTTATAAATTAGTTTATGATGTCATCAGCAAATGAAGCACACATAGAAATCACAGAGAGTAAACTTTGATCTAGTCACCGCATTTTATGATGGGTCAGTTTAAAGTTGCCATATTATCCCTCTTGCCTCAGCCCGTATTGTTTTATGTTCTGTTTCTCCTCCCTCAGAGCTTATTATTCTCTTCATCCCGCAACACCGCTGCAGATGGAGGAGGTGATGGCGGTGTTGCCGACAACGACGTATGGCAGATGTTTCTGGAGATTATACCTTTCATAGTTCACACCCAAATAACCCTCAACATCATTCAGACCTACCTCAAGCTTTATGACCAAACCAAAAAACCATTGAAGAGCAAGGGTAATGCTGCATCAGCTCCAGAAATAAAGGAGGTAGTGCAAGTTCATTGGTAAAATGCTTTGAAAACATCAAGATATTCGAGTAAAGTAGATCCAAGTTTATCCATGTATTTGTTTAATGCATTTCTGTCACCATTGTAGGCACATAATCATGAATTGTATACACTGCACTTCACATATATGACAATTTATCCTGGCTGTGAGTGGCACCATCCGTGTCTTAAGTGAAGCTTTAAAATCAAATATTTTAGCAACTAGGATTGATAAATAAAAAAACAAATGTTGTTTTACTTTTGGAATGAGAGCTTGGTGTCTGCAATTACAATCGGTATCAACCAGCTTTTACGATGAAACAGTACCAGCAGCAGTTGGTTAGGCTATTATTAACTTTATCTCTGTGGTATGATATAATGCACTTCACTCCTCACTTACCTGTCTCAGTATTACAAATGTACTCACACCTACTGTGCCTAGAGTACTGGTAAACTATTTGTAAAAAAGGGCACTGCATCTAGTTTATTTTTGGTAAATGTCCCTCCTCCTCCCTAAACAATCCTGTTGTCCCTGAGCATGTGTGCATTTTGAGTAGGATGTACTAAATACCCCCTCGTCCTCCCTCAACAATGCACCTCCCCCCCACAAAGCTGTCATCCCTGAGCATGCAAATATTTTGAGTAAGATGCAGATGCACTAAATACCCCCTCCTCCTCCCCAAGAATGCTCCTCCCTCCCAACAATGCTATCCCTGGGCATGCTTGTGAACTGAGTATGATGCGCTCAACTGTTATTGAGCTGTTGGTACCTTTTGTTTGTTAACATGGACCCAGGGTTCGTACAGAGCCCCAGAAAACCTTGAAATACTTGATCTTAAATCTGTCATTTTCAAGGCCTTGAAGGTGCTTGAATTTTGTTTACATCATATACTTGAAATTTAGAGATTTTAAAATATTACTACACATTTTTACTCAATCTAATAGTGTATGCAACAAATGCTTTGACTAGGACCAGCTTTATTCTCTGCCATCCTCAAGTCTGCATTAGAATTTCTGAAGCTATTTCAGAGTGTTTTAAAAGTGGGCCACACTGCAAGTCTCCTGCCTGTTTGTCATGTACTGTTTCAGATACATTATGTAGTTTGCAAAGTCTCTGTTGTCGTGAGCTGAATTTCAGTAAAATGCCCAGGTTTATGTTGTAGCCATTTTGGCTTGGATTAGATTGTCTACCTAGGAGAAACATAGCATCGATGAAAAAGAAAATGTTTTTTTTCTCTCTCTCTGTGATTTGGCATCGCATTACCAACTATTAGGAAAGATCGTTTTCACGAAATCATGACTGGGGCCAGTTTAAAGGTGCCCTTTATGGTAACTTCCCTTGCACAATGTAATTTCAAATGATACTTGCCATGGTGGTCTTATGAGCTGAGCTGATATGTTACATATTTGACAACAATTTCAACAGATTTGAATTGAAATGCAGATAGGTTACACTTTGGCTCAATTTGACCACATTTTACTAACTAAAGTGAAGACTTGATCTTAACAATAAACTGTTTTAATTGCAGCAGCTGGATCACATAAATTTGTCTTTATTAGGGTTATATATTGATTTGAAAACAGTTACATGTATTAACTAATGGCTTACTTTATAGATCCTCATTTTAAAATTTTTCCTCCTGATGTTTGTTTAGGTGTTATCGCTCCTTGAGAGATGGCTGCACAGCTATCCACAAGACTTTGTCCGTGATTCTCTGGCAGAGAGGGGCACCCAGTCTCTAATAAATGTCCTTGGTGATATGAAAGTGAAGGAACATCCGACAGTCGTCAGCCTGCAGAACACTCTTAGAAGGATTAAATGTGGAATTGCCACCCAGAATCTCACCAAGAGGGGCTTTGCAGCCAAACGGCTGTTGAATCGAACCACCAGCTCACCACCTCAGCTCCAGGAAATGCATTCCCTGATGAAACTCCACAACGACGAGAAGTTGCGGGGCAGTGGGAGAAGCCTAGATCGTATGTCCGGTGGTACTCCGAGCAAGATGCCGAAGACGTTCTGGAATCTTTTGTCTCTCAAGAGAAACTCAGACTCACATTCCACAGAAAGCTTAGCCAACATTGACCGTGATTTCAAACAGGTAGGATAACACAGCTGATCCCTTAGTCCTTGCATGCGATAGTGGCCATTGCTGAAAAGCAGGGCCAAACTGATTTTTTTCTCACCTTATGGTAAATGAATAACTCACCCGGGGTCCATCTTGTCACCTAAGACTAACTTCTCTCTCATTGAGAATGGGCTCTAGCAAAGAGGCTCAGGTTTCAGGATAATAAACCTAAAACAGGAACGCTATAGATTCCAAGTTTATTATTGCAGAAACACTGGTACTTGTCTCTCCAATGCAAATGATGATGCTTGAACCAGAGCGACCACTTAAGCCTTTTTTCCCCCCTCTCCTCGCATCTTTTATTGGGATGACTGCATCAGTTATGTACCCACATAGTTGAATTTGAAACTGTTTGCCAAGGCTGAAAGCTCAGATGACACATAAGTCCCGCCTGCATAAACTTCAGCAACAAACTACTGCACACTGTATGGGGTGAGTGAGTTAACGGTCTTATTTCTGGGATACAAGAAGGATGACTTACGTTGGTTGTGAAAGGCTCCTGGAGATCTTGGTGATCAAAGAGGAACAAAGGGAAAACAAAAGTCAAGATCTCCATCTGGTTGAAAACAAGGACAATTATCAGGCCTGAAAACCTGAATTGTGCTTAAAATTAATTCATAAAAATGGAAAAAAAATCACCATTAAATTACTTTTCTTTCAATGTTTCCATGTCTGCCACAAACATTCCTTTTCCTTTAATCTTCTTCCAGTGATAAATAGCATTCAACATCAAGTCATTGTTAAAAGACTCAAAAATTCAAAGGCTTTGTTGTTCTGTAAGGTTGTTGAGAACCTAATTATTCTGCCATCCAAGTGTTCACTTCGTGAAAGTTAATAGTTTGAAATCTCAAGCCACAAAGCAAGCTAGTTTATATTATTCCAGTGAGTTGATGTGGCTGTAAAATGTGGTAGCAGATAGTTTACTGTTTTGCCATAACTTGCCTTTCAGTTCCAGAATGCAGAAACATTGACGCTATAAGATAAATAGGATATTGTAATATGTAGGGGTTTTTTTTTCTTTTTTTTTTTGCTTAAAGCTTTTTAATAGTTTCCCAAAAATTGCTGCGACAAATGCTTATGTGGTAGCATTTCTGGATGGTTCGACTATCACTCCCTCAGAAATTATTTCCGCTTTGCGCAAGACAGTACCAGCTGGAGTGAAAATTTCATTAGCACAATGTTGCTGCAGTATCTGACTGGAATTTAATGAGATAACGAATATCGACACCTGTCAGAAAAGAAGCGTTTCGAACATCTAGATGAAAATTGTCGACTTTTTAAAATTTAATTTCCTGAAAAATTCGAGTAGTCCTGCTGCCATTTGAAGTCCCCTAATATCAAATCTCAAGACTTTCTACATTTTTTTTTTTGTAATAATTTGCCTCTTCCCCTCTCTTTTTAATAAAAGACATGTTTTAAATTTATGCATTTGTACCTTTTACATGTAGATCTGACAAAATGTTCAAATGGGACAATCCCTAGTAGACACAATATGACGCAAATTATTTGCTTTAATTTTTTTTCCGTAGTCATTCTACAGCGCTGTGGGAATAAAGCTTCACATGTTCATCAAAGAAGTGGATTTAATCAGTGCCTTTATCTTTGCCTTTTTCTCTGGCAAATTGTTGTCGGAAACTATTGATGCACATAGCATAATATTGTTATGTGGTGTATTATTTTCTTTTCTCTCCTTCTGCTTGTCTCTCTTTTCCAGCGAACCCTTTAGGGGATTCTTTCACACAATGCTTGTTTCAAGACTAGGTTCTATGACCCTCGCAGGGGTTATACCATTTACAATGTTTGAATCGTTGCAGGCGTAATTTAGAAGAGGAGAATTGTAGCTCAGGCTGGGTTCTGAGGCAAAGATGTCTCTGTTTTTTTTTTTTTTTTGTTATCAAATACATGAATGACAGAGGATGGAAGCCATGGATAATAAAGTCAGTGGTACTGACTGGATGTTTGTGTGAAAATTGTCTGTTTCTGCCTATCATTGGCAAACTGTTAATGAGCTGTGCATTTCAACAATTTATGAAAGTGAAGTGCCATCATTGTGTATATTGCTAAGATGTCTGCTCTTTCAGTTCGTGCGCTGATTTCCACCCTGTTGTCGGTAGTACGATTGAAGTGGCTAAAATTCATCGGTGTCTCCAAATTAGAGAGTAGTGAAGGAGGGGGAGGGGGTGAAAAGGCAGAATGTTGTCGGGAGGAAGGAAGCAAGCAAATGGGTAAGGGATGAAGGAAGCGATGTGAGATGATGTAAGTTCCATTGCAATGCTGTAGTCATGTGACAAGAATCATATCTGATCTTTCATTGCTGGTATATTGACGAAGAATGAAAGGATTGAAATTAAGTTGGAGTTTCTCTAAAGAAACTATAAACTTCTACCAAATTCAGTAGTACATGTATTTGTTTTCCATGTTCGAAATTCTAACTTTCAATGTGACTGCTGTGAAGAGTTCCTCTACTGTGCCACTTTAGCACCAATCAAAACCATTAATTTAGAGTTTTTAACCTGCGTATGATCTCATCATATCAACAAGCTTTGCAAAATGAACAAAGCACGACTAGCTTGTTAGTTCAGACCGAACATCTGCAATTTACGTATAATGAAATTCCTTTTAAAGATGAGTGGTTTGGTTGGTAGTGACAATTAGGATGGATTTTCGACCTGTTGGAATCATTTTATGTGGATCAATTAAGCTGTCTAGGAGACCAGCTTGCCAGTCTTAGAAGTAATCATAATGTACCATGCAATTCAACATTTAAAGTAAAAGGTCAATATGCCTTAAAATGTCTGGGAGATTATTCTTGAGGCAAGTATGGAGGCGGGATTTTACCTTTGTGAAGTCTAGTGGCTCAGGATTGGCAAAATAAGCTCATTAAAAGGACATGACGTCCCCTTAATGTACTGTTAATGTCACCACAATTTATGTTTATTTTAAATGAAATGCCTGGAAGTCCTTATTTTGACATGAAAAGCTTGGTGTACCTGCCCGAAGCTGGTCGAAAGTTGGTTCATTGAAATATGCAAGGCCATGATTTTTAGTAGATACAACATTGTTGACCCTACATAGTTTCAAGTCGGAGTTTAGCTTGGGAGTGAAAAAATATGAAACATTTCAAGGCTGTTTTGTCTACCACACTTCTTTCTCTACCCTTATAACTGCAATTACTTAATTAAAAGATATGAATGTTTTGTGCTGTACAGTAGCGCACTTTTGAAAAAGACTAAGCCTTTGCAGTATTGAATATTGCATGAACTCACTATCATTTAAAGATTTGTGTAATACACTCACAACAGTTTGAAGTACAGGGATGAATACCGATACTAACCGTAGAATGTAGTGGATAGCAAATGTCATAAAAGACGGCAATGACATTAAAGAAGGACATTACTGTCCCCTGTAAGTTATGATCATCTTCTGTCGCTGTTATCACATAAACTCAAGTGATAATGACTTTCAATCCAGTGAAATGTAAAACTTTTGGTGACCATCATGGGTTTTTTTTCTTTCAAAAAACTTCTTTTGGTGCTTTTTCCAGCAATGAGTTTACTAAGTAGTCATTGTATTTGTTCTTTAGCCTGCATGTTGAGGACAGTTTTCAAGCAACCCCGCAAATTATGCAGATTAGAATATTTTGTGCTTCATCAGAGATGTCGTTTTGTCACATTGTCAATATGCATGTATTCCTTTGATCACTTAACTTGATAAAATAAGCATTCAAGCTATCAATCAGTCAATCAATTAATTTGTTTTTGTGCAGTTGATCTGTTCTATCTGTCTGTTGTGATCCAGTTCTAAGTTTCTTTCCTCTAACTTTCTTACATCAGTTTCAAAAGAAGATTTCTACCGGAGAGTTGTCTTGTAACACGGAAGTGGCTGCAAAGTTAGCATCTCTCCAGATACAGATTGAAGCATATTGCAATCCTTGCCTCCTGACCAGACACGGGCTGGTGCAAGAAACAGATTTATTGTCCTCCGATCAGCCTGAGGCAAAATTTCTCAATGGCTTGTTCACGTTTTGGACGTTACGGCGGAAGAGCCGAAACTCTGAACCGAATGTTCTCCCTTCGTCAAAGGATAGCCCCCTCCTTCCAAAGTTTGGTACAGTGCCCAGAAATTTTCGTTCAGCCCAGCAGAGCAGAAGAGACCATCAGTACTTCAGCTACCCGAGGGGCAATCAGCAGGATTCAATGTCGATTGTGAACCACTGTCTCCCGGCACAACAAGCCCAACATCCGCTGGTGCTGAAGCTGGTGAGAGTGCATCTCAAAGGGATAAACTGGGTGCTGAGGGAGGATGACGGAAGAGTTCGGCATCTGAAGGAAAAGTACATCAGCATATGTGAGGAACTGGAGGCAGATCAGCTGGTCACATTTCCTGTCAAGCGTCTGAGTAAAACCAGTAAAAAGGTAAGTCACGGTGTTTACATAGTGTCTTGTAATTGTGTGCAGGGTTGTCATCAGTCCATTTTGACTGCCAGTTAATCATTTGAAATGGCAAATGTGTCTCCTCTTACCACGTATGGAATATGCATGTGACTTAGTGCTAGGAATAGCCCTGCAGGAGTGTGACACTTCTACGTAACTTGTGTGCGTTTTATGACTTCGAGTGCATTTCATGAATTTGAGGGTCATGATAGCTCAACATCAGATCCACATGATGATTTGCTCTCATATTGTGGTGAGGTGGTGGTATGTTGTGTGTTGCAAGTACTGTTTTCTTCAAAGTCGATAATTTGAGTGCAGGTCGTTCGTCGGCAATTTTCGGCCCGGTGCTGGTCAGCAATAGTTGGTGCTAGCAGGGTCCCACTGGTGCTGACCTGAGATGTCGGGGCTGGATTGAGGGGGGTGGGACTCTTGGCTCATGCAGGCGTCCCATTGAGTATAATTCTCCAGAAGACTACTTTGGACAAGTTACAAAAGGAGGACTGAAGGTTGTGGTCACTTTTGCCCTGGCCCCCACTCATAATTAAGTACATAGAGTCCCTTCTTAGATGTATATGTAAGTCCACAGAAAGGAAATGCTCTACTCTTAAAATGCGTAGTGTAATTTTTGGGGTGTCCCCTAGGCACATGCCCCACTATCCCATTCTTAAATCCTGCGTTGATGGTTGTATTCCACCCTCATGCCCTACATGCATTCAGATACCCATCTGCCAAATTATTAATTAAAAATTAAGAATTATTATTAAAATAGAGTAGGAATGCTGGGGGGAGGTGTGTAGTTTAGGTTAGAGGGGATAGAAGGTAAAATGTACCAGAGCCATGAGCCATCTGAGGTTCTAACGCTAGGTGATGGGATAATGCATTAACTGTATTATCACAGAAAAATTGAAAATGACAAGTGCACAGCAGTCATATTGCTGCGGGAACTTTATCACTTTGTGGTGGCCCTTTAAAGTGTTGTTGGAAATAAAGGTTTTCCTTCATCAAAATTACTTCTGTTTACCGATGCACTTAGAGGGAGGAATATCGTCACCTGCCAGTACTAAATCTCCATAATAGTACATATTTTGTAATTAGAGTCGTTTAAATATCAAAAGCCAAATGTTTCAAGGATTTTGATGTTTCATCATGTGCAAAGGAGATTCTGATGAATTTGATTGAGGCTAAGTAGACCGCGATGGATTCTTTAGTAATCAAGGTTATATACTGTAAGCATATGAAGGTGCAATTGTAGTAACGTAGTAGCCTATGTTTTCTTTTGAGCCATTAAAGAATGGTAAACATGATTGACAGACCCATGAAAGATGATGCAGATGGTGTGTGGGACCCTTGCCAAACTAAGATGATTCCCTTATTCTACATAGAAATGACCAGTAATGAACGAGTAATTAACACCTCAATTCACTTTTCAATAATTCGTGAAGAGATGTTTCCACAATTTACCTGAGCTTTATTTTCCTGTAGCCATTATTGGGCATGTTACTGCTCTAGTAATGAACAAAGTTTGAAGAACTTTTGGAGTTTGGCTGTTTGTAGGCTTACGTTGATTAATTTCGACTTTGCTAGAAGATCTATCCCTGAGTCTAACGTTCACGTCCACCGCCCTCCGACGTTCAGAATTATCACAATCGAACACTAGTCAATAGTAATCCCTTTGTTGACCTGAAATGTTCTTGTAATTTTTTTACTATGAAAATGACCAAAAATATTTCACAAGTAGTAAAAATGGTCAAAGGCATTGAGACATCAAGAGTCCTTTGTTTTATGGCATAGGCAAGGGGAGTGATTAAATTTAGTGCACTAAAAATGAAGATTTAACATAAAAAATTCCAAAAAAGAAGAGTAGGCTGCATTAGATTATGATATGCTATTGTAATCCTTAAAAGGAGAATTTATTCTTATGTTTTTTAAACTTGCGATTAAATAGTCTGTGAATGAAGCAACACCTTTTGCCTGACTTTTGTTTTCACTAAGGTTACATATATCGTAAACTTAGCCTGTCAGTTTATCGTCAACAGATGATCATTTTCCTTGTCTCTGATCTTTACATACCAGTATGAAAATGATGTGGTTCTGCCACTGTCATAACAGTACAGAGGATGTGTTGGTGAACACAAGTCTAAATGAGATTTCCCATAATTAGTGACTTTGCAAAAAGAACTACACCGATTAGTTTCTTTTTCTTGGGAATTGATACAGTAGTTGAAGTTCATTTTCAATCATTTTTATGACTCTTTCACTGGCTGTCATTTATGAAGATTACTTTGGATCCTATATCACTTGCAGTACAGTAACTCCATAGATGACCCTTTTTCCATTTACATTCTTAAAGCACTCCCCCGCTGATAAAAACTTCTTTTCTTTAATGTGGGGGTTTGTGCATAAATAATGGTGTTAGTCTGTTTTCAGGACACAGCCATGATGTAATTTTATATATGTGGCAAATCTGTGCTTCACCTCCAGAAGCTTAAGTTTTTGCAGAGATATTGTTGAAGTTACTTTGGATTTGTTTGGTTAGTGAGCATACTGTAACTTTCACTTGCTTAAAACATTATTTTGCAGTTTGTGTATACGTGCTGACAGATATATGTACTGCACATGTTGTACATTAATGCACTACCACAGTATCATCATAACAGCAGGTCAGAATACTCTTTGAAAATTTCTGCAGTGCACATGACACTTTTTCCTCATTTGCCTCCTTGCAATGGTAGATAAGCTGTTGTAGCACTAGTGGTAACAAAGTTGGAATTGTATCAGTCTTAAAGATTGTGTGGCATGCTTCTGGAAGAGAGCACTCTTCATTCAGAAGTTGCAAAGTAAAACGTGAGTGAAAATTCGTTGGAATTTTGTTACATCTTTCACCGTTTTTGAGATATGACTTTTCAAAGTTTGAGAAAAATGCAAAACAGATGATGTGGAGTGTTACACAGTGTCAGTGCTTCTTGTGTTAAGCCTATATATTTTGCCTCTTAATTACTTAATTACTGAGTTTTACATTGGTAAGTGATAATGATATTTTGGATGAAGAACATACATGCTTCCAAAATAAAATCCTCCGGGCATATAAAATTCTCAAATGTCCTTGGAGTAAAGGTTACATAAACAAAGGATTAACATAAGATATATCATAGGGGTCTATCTCTTGATGTCACAAATTTGCATGCAATTAGCCAATGTTTCTTAATGATACAGCTGTAAGACACTAACTTTCCTGTAAATTGCTCAATCTTTGATGGATTTTGATGGAATTTGTGGCTGTTTTTAATATTTGCAATGCTTAATGTGCCAAGTATCCCAAAATGTCATTTTCATGTCACAAGACCTTTAAGCATATTCCATATCAGATAGATCTCAGTATATTTATACAATTGTAATGGTATTGTGGAAAACATTGCCAGTTTCATAGCCTTTAAAGAGGCTCATTGAGTTGGTTTGTGAAATTCACTACAATGTTTCTAAATCTGTCAAGTTTCCTTCACATACTAATGACGAATGGTCAAACTAAGAGGATCCCAATGTGTCCCATACACTGGAACATCAACGAGTAATTAACAATTTAATTAGTTTTTGAAAATTCTTGACCCGACACTTTTCATATCAGTGCTTATTCACACGCACACAACCAGTAGAGGTAAGTGCACCACTAGAGGTAAGTGTGCCAGTAGAGGTAAGTGTGCCAGTAGAGGTAAGTGTGCCAGTAGAGGTGTCAAAAATTCAACAATTTCCACAGTGTTCATTACTACTGGATGTTAGACTTCACTAATTATGCTAATTATTAAGTATTTTCATGTGTTTTACCCTTCAAAATCACCGCAAACTTATTAATGTCAACTCGATGAGCCCCTTTAACAGTAAAATCGGTGCTAACCAAACCAATGTCGATGGTGGCCCACAGTATAGAACTCTTTCAAATACTTTTTAAAAAACTCACTCTATTACACAGTAAAGCTGGTAACAGTACTAGATACAGTAGGTGCGTTCACCTAGAGTACGGGTAAGCGTAGCACAGTGGATCATGGCATTGTGGACTTTGCTAAACATTAATGTTGTTCGGTCGAGACGTTCTGGAACATACCATTGTTTGTTAACAAGTTGTGTTTGCAAATCCATAAAGAACCACCAAACTCCCAGCAGTGCACCGAATGAAGGTACTGTAAGTCTTCTTCAAGGCATTCGTCCAAGTATTCCTGTCTGGAATAATTCCATGATAATCTAGCAGCTGGAGAGCTGAAATTTTGCGTTTTGATGTTGCAGTAGCCGGTAAACCGGAAAAACCATTCGAATAAAAATATTCTCTGTTTGTACTTCCTACAACAGAGAGAGACTGGACTTGAGGTTTTACCTTGCTGAGGTAACATGGGATACCGCAATGGCTCTTTCAACAGTCAAGTAAACATTCTCAACTTTACAGACCAACATTGGCAAATCCTGTGTTATATGTACAGCAGTTATAATGCATGCCACAGGTTGCCCACCTCAGAAGTCAAGAAAATTCTTTTTCCGAGTTTTATTTCAAATTTTGAAAAATTCTGTTTCATGTGCAAGGTAGAGTTTTAGAGGTTTGTTAGAGTTGTTCAATGCTTTTGTGTAAACAAGCTTTTATTAACATGATGGTGAAGATCTCTTTCATGTAAGTTAGCATGAACCATACAGTGATCATTGCTGCTAGATGTCACCAGCTACTGAATTGTAAAGCTTGTCTCCTTTCCATTCAATGATAAAAGCTGGAATATGAGATGAAAATTTGTCAGTGAAAGTCAATTAGATTTTGCAAAAGATGTCATGTAGCCACTACAAGAAACATCTTTGAGTCCTTCCTTAGATTCTAGATGAATATTCATATACGTTCCCAATTCTGGTCTGTTCGATTTCAAGTAATGGGAATTGACGGCTATGCTTTTTTGGACAATCTTTATAATTGTATACGGGCAACAAAAATTTCGAGGCAATATGTAGAAGGCAGGTGCATAGTTCTCTTTCAGATTTTGTGACGTGATCTTTTCTGCTACTTTCTCTTCCGTAAAAAACTGATGAAGAACAAAGCTAGATGACCAGGCAATTACCAGTACAACTCATATTCCATTCACATTTGTGCAACTTTTAACACTAAACCAAACATAACGTAAAGGAACTTGATAAAAAGAAAATTATGGCATTGTCCATTAACCATATTATCTCAAGTATAATTTGATGGATTTATCACTTGGTAGATTTTCTGGAATATCAAAATGTCAGTGTTGCTTCTGTAAGGTTGTTGAGTTTATTTGAAGGAGTGCTTCTTATAACTTTTAGCTAATATATCTTCATGTGCCAAGTGTGCATTTGATTAATGCTTGTTCATTGCAGGATTTACAGTACCTTGTAAGAATCTCTATACCATCCTTGTTCTTTAAAGTTTGACTACAAATTCTCAGTTTAAAACACTAAATTTATTTGATATGTTTTGATCTCTTGCTATTGTATTCAGGACCAGTGGTGGTTTTTCTGAAGACAAGATTTTCCTGTTTTGTACTGCCGATTACCATTTTCTCTTCCGTTTTCTGAACTTGAACTGATTTGGTGTTTGTGAAAGAAATCTTTCATTTTACAGCTAGAATTCCGTAAGGTAATCCAATGGAACATGAAGATTTGGTCAACTGTTTACATTTTTGATGTGTCGAGAAAATCTTGAATCACATCTCAATGACGTGATATGTCCTTGAAAATTATGAGAAAATACTGAAATTGCATGGATTGCTTGGAAATTCAACATTTTTTTTTTGTCTGCTCAATTTTCAATGTTTTCTGTGGATTGCTGCGACTTTCCATGATTTTTTCTGTTCCCATAAAAAGGAAGACACTCGTCTTTAGGTTTTTCAGTCACAGTGAAGAGAAATAGTCAGACAAACATTGGAAAGCAGCAAGCACCACCTTCCCTGCCTGCATGGTCACATCATCCAGTGCTGTATCACAGATCTTGCCTTCTCGCCACTTTCATTTCCTTTCGTAAAATTTTCTATATTTCTTTTCATCCCTTTTGAAATAACTGCATTATCCACATCTTTGAAAAGGTGACATTTGATTCGATAAATCGAAAGGGAAGAAAAGTCGTTGTTGCATTTGCTTTAGGTCATAAAGCAAACAGAGGGATTCCTTGCAGTTTTTGAGAAGGATCATTGAAATATTGAGGGTCTTTCTCATTCAAAACCATGTTCATTCCCTAAAGGGGCCTTTTTTATTTTTTTATTCATTTTAATTTTTTTTTTTTTTTTTGCATCTACCATTTCTTCAGCTTTTCTTTTTGTATTCTTATTTTTCTTAGACTATACTGTAGTTTGTCTTACAAAAGGTTGTGTTGTGTATGAATTCAGGTTATAATGCTGGTATCTATGGATACTCTGTTTGCGGAGGGATTTTATATGTCTGCACAAGTGTTAATAGTCTGTATGTTCTTGAGCTTAGTTTTCTGCAGGATATATGGTATCTCAGACTTTCAAAGGCAAGTGTATTTATATTACCACAGACAACTGTAATCCCCATAACAGACAATATTGCAGTGCATGTGAATTTTTATCTCTTCAAATTGCATAGAATGTTTTACTTTTTTTAACTTTCCTCAAGTTGCAAGTTTAATGGAATTCCTCATCTTTCTATGGTCAATTTTCAGTTTCAAACTTTAAACTATGAATATGATTTGTAGCAGTGGGATGAAGTGAAGATTGTGAGATGAATATCTTTAATAGCTGCACAATTCATGGTATAATATTTGTTAGAGACAGTTTTTGTCCAGTAGTGTCAGCATTTTATTCACAGCAGGTGTTCCCAAACATAAGCCTGGAACTGTTCTACATACAGTATGCCACTTTCCACTTTTACAGAGGTGGGCAACCTACTGCCGTGGGCCACATATGGTCTGCAGTGATTTTTGGGGGGGGGGGGGCAGCCCATGAGATGTCTCAAGAAAGAGCCCCCTCCCAAAAAATCATCAGTGCCAGATATCTCATTGAATGCTGCCAGGTAGACCTATATTCCCCCATTACTTATCTACAAGGGCTGGGATTATGCTTTTTCGTGAATTGAGATTTGTATTGCTTGAAAATCCTCAGAGTTAAAGGCTTGGAATTAGTAGCAGGTGGTTGGTCAAGTGTGGCCCGGACAACATTTCATTCCTCATATCTGGCCCATTCAGTCAAAAATGTTGCCCACTGTTGCACATATTTATATTGTCAAATCTCAGTAGAATGACGCTTTTAACACATAATTAACAGAGAACAAAAGCAACCAGATGAAATGACACATTTCTGTGGAGCAGGAATTCATCAAATTTGGCTAAATTTAGCTAAATGACCTTCTGATCGTAATTTCCCTCTAATTGTAATTTCCTTTAAAGGGTTGTGTGACAAGAAAATTATATTGGGCCTATTAATCAACGAAAATGTTGAAAATCAGTCACAAGTGACATGTCTTGTATGTTATCCTTTGTTTACTTAACCTTTATTTCAAGGACAATTGAGAACTTTAAATGCCCACAGGGTTTTGTGTTGGGCGCATATATTTTCTTCTTCAAAAATATCGGTATATATCACTTACCAATTTGTGAAACCCAGAAAGTAAGAGATAATGTATAAAGAATAAACAAAAGAAATACTGTCATTGTGCAAAACGTACTCTACATCGTCTGTTTTGCATTTTCATCCATCTTTGGAAAGTCATGTCTCACTAATGGAAATAGATTTTCATTCAGGGTTTCACTCTACAACTTCTGAATGAAGCCGGCTCTTTTCTAGATGCAAGTCACACACTACCTCTAATGTAGTCAACTAGACAGTGTGGATGTGAAAAGCATCTCACATGGAAAAATGTACTACTTAAAGACCACAAATATCCTTGAGAGGGCTTGCAGGTATCTGTACATAACTGAAAACTAAATGATGTACCCAGGGTACATCCATAGAATGTGGATGCCTTTGGTCTGGTCTAACCAATTTTCTGACAATACCCAAAGAATATCATAGAAAATATCTCCTTCAAAATTTAGATAGTTTCCCAACTTGCATTCCAGACATTTTCTTAGATCAAGGTTTACTTTTTTTCCTTGCCTTTACCTCTAATGTGTACACAGTTTTAGTAACTGGCACTGTCAGTCTTCAACTTTGGAGCTTCAACACATTTCTGACCCCCCTATTTTCCTTCCCCATCATGCTGTATTGATACAAGTCCATGTTGACTTTTCTAACCCTGGCAATTAGTGGTTTAGCCTTGCGGGATCAATTTTCAAGACAGAAAGGTCAGAGCACCAGAATATTTCCAAAATAAAAAAAAATAATAAAATGAGGAAAAAAGTCCTCACAGTCACATAGTTGTGTATCTTTTATATTGCAACTGGCAGATCAGTTGGCTGGTGATATAAAGTAGTGGAGGAGCTGGTTTGTGTGTGCACAAAAAGAAATTCTGAGGAGAGGTGTGGAAGCCAGTGAGTGGTATATTTAAACATAGTGCATGGTGGTTGGTACATGATCAAACATTGCTTCACCCCATAGCCTGGCTATGAAACCCTAGTGGACTGCCGTAGTGTTTTGAATTCTCAGTAAAGCAAAGTCTCCGGATGTGTGCTGTTGATCATCGCCCCTGTCAAGTGATTGGTGATTATGTTCAAAACTGTTTACCTTGTTGTGAACCGATGGGAGTGATTTTGTGTATTTAACTACCTGTTGATTCTCAGTGGGGTAAGTATAGATTGATCTCTATAATTCAGTGGTAGCTTACAGTTACAGTAATTTACTTTGTGAGTATCCATGATGGTTGTCTCACTAGTCTCAGCCATCTGCATGCCTATTGGTACGCCTATAGTTTAAGTGCTGTGTAAGAGCTCAAAAAGTTTTCTTTTTTGTGATTGCTCTGTTGAATGGATGTAAGTTATTGTTGGATTGTATTCTGGACTAATTTACAGCATTCAAAAGTTGAGTGGAATGCCTGAAATGTGAAGTACCCTAATTGTCAGACCACTGAAGCATGTTTCATAAGTTGCACAAGGATTTTAATAGTCTGTGAAAAATTAAAGGCAGTAATTCATCACCTTAAGCTATATTTTTGGCTTCTGGAAAGCAAATTCTCAACTGGTTCTAAGTTACAGTACTCAGTTTGATTGACAGCAAATTTGAAAGATGCAGATCTAGTAGCTCGTAAGTCATATTACAGAGTGCACACAGGGAGTCATTGTTTTGATTACACATATGGTGGAATTTTGGACATGCTGAGGGAGGAACTAGACAGTAGACGCAAGTGGTTGGGCGAGTTGAAACTTTCAGGGGTGATGTAAGTCTCATGATCAAAACTCATATTTTGGTTCGTAAATCCTCTTTCACTGTCAGGTAGAAAGATGATGCTTTTAATATATTGGGCTATTCCTGTTGGCTCTATGTTGACAACATGCACGTGAACAAGAAAATTTGGAACAAACAGAGACGCTACTTAAAGTTGATAATTAGCAATTTTGTTGACCCTTTTACACATTTCTTCAAACAGAAAGGTGAATGCATGGAATAAATGCATCTTTTAGGTCACCGTGTTAATTAAGCTCAAGTTGGGAGGCAACTGGGGAAAAGGTTCTGACTAGTGGGAATTTGTCCCCATGTCTCCCTCTCTCATGGTATTTGCGTTGCCACTGTTTCTATTAATCCTAAGTTACTCTGGTAGTCAAAATTACCATTTTCCTTTTACAGCATATAGTGGTTCACAAATCCCATTCATACTGTACGTACTGCTTTGATAGCTAACAATTCGTTTGAATCCAGTCACAGCTAGTTTCTTGAAATTTCTCAGCAATTTCTCGTAACATTTCAAAAAAGTTTTTAAGTGCAATTTCCCGGTCACTTCTCTGCTTCTGATATCACATGTAATGTAATGTGTGTCAAACATAATTTGTCAGTTTCCCTCCTTTCCTCACTCCACCCCCCAAATTGGTCAGTTGTGTCTTTAATGTTATTATCTCGGACATCTGGCTTTGCTGTTTCTCGTCAAAATGTTGGTATAGAAACTCATAACGCTATAGATATTGAAAACATTATTTTTTATGTCAATCCTTCTGCTGGCAGACACTCCTCCACAATGAGTCAGTCATTGAGTGAATCTTGTGTACCCCCATACAAACATCCTGCATGGTTCCTCCCTCCCAGTAGACATCTTTTCGGAAGACACCAAGTTGGGTGATGGGTGCATGGAAGCATGGATGTTCAGCATGGATGTGACAAATCGAGGCTACAAAGATAGAGAATCAAAATGTCATCATTTTGAATATTACGCAGTTCTTCCTTGAGCATGAAATTGTTGTGTCTATCTCTTCCGAGTCTCCACCTCCTCTCCTGGATTCCTTCAGATGGGGGTAAAGGGGAAATTTTCGCCTCCATTTTAAAAAGAAAGAGGTTAAAGTCCTCCCTTTCCATAAAAATATAAATTCAGTCATCTTGGTTTGTTACAGAAGAACACTTTGAAGCAATACTTAAGATACCTTGAAATGAATTTCCTTTAAATCCCTTCAAAAATGCATCGTAGACCGGGCTTGGGACAAACTTTTGTCCCACTGAGTCCACGTGCAGCTTTTGCCAAGGACAGTATCAATTTGGACATGTACTTTGGCAGTAGTAATAAAGCCCTGGCCCCTCCTTTGTGAATTTCTGGCATAATCCCTGCCCTCCCCTTACTCACAAAAGAGTGACAGGTAATATGTCTCTGAGGATTGAAAAGTGTCTTATTATATGTGACAATGATTTCAATACATCAAGGTTTTAAAACTGAATCCTCTACAGAGTAAAAAGATGTCCACAAGTTGCGCGTACCCTGCAGAGGACACAGGAAAAATTGAAACAAGTGTGCCATACATTGTTGGTGAGGCATGTCTTGAGCATCAAAAATATGATCAATCAATGTTTTGAGATCTCCTGAGAACATGCAGTTGTTTTACACATTTGCAGGGCCTTGGTTCCATATCAGCATCTTTTATTGGCCTACAGCACTTACATTTTATATTAATTGCAGCACGTCAGTAGTTATAACTGCTTTTAAGTACACTGTGTAATTAATAAAAAAAATAGAATTGCACAGAATGAAACATACTGCATATTACTGGTTACATTAAAGTTTTGGTTTATTTTAGTGACCTGCAGTGCCAATGTGCACAGCGAATTCGTGTTTCCATAGAATGCACCTATACCTTATAAGAATGCTGCATGTGTCATATATGCACTTTTTGCAATATGTTAATTTAGACTTAAGTACTGTACTTGCATGAACAGGGCACTGGCACTGTGTGGTCAATATGTACAGCTGCACAACAGTGATGGTAGCTGTGATTGATATCTCATGATAAGAAGGTGCCTTGTCTCTCAGCGGAGAGTCGGCAATCCCTTTACAGTGCATTGGCCTTGAATTTGTTAAAACTGAATTACCAAGTGCATGGTATTAAGTGATCACTGAAATAAAAACTTTCATCAGACGGTGGGAACACATGATTCATTGTAGTTAAAATAAATTTGGAATGTCTCATATTGAACAGGTAGCTTCTCTCAGCATATTTGATGCATTGCAGAAGAGTGAAAGATCCTGGTAGATTACAAAACAGCTGCTAAAACTTGAAATGATCTTAGGTCTACCATGATATTTATGCATGACTTCATTTGTTGCAAACCATTCAAATTAATAGGAGCTGTGTTATGTTTCCTCCACCTCAGACGAGATGTTCACTTTTCAGTTCAAATTAAATTTCATTTAAAAAAAAAAATTAAATGACATTTGAATGAAAACTGTCAACCACTACCTTTAATATTGTATTCTACCCTTTTTGTCGTTACGTTAGCAGAATTTGAAATTATATGGCAGAGTCAACCAACTGGAACCTATTTATTTTCCCAGATTGTCTGAATGATGCAATTAAAAGCCTTGCCAACCTTTTGGAGACAAAATTTCGGTGTTTTTACCTTTTGCCTACGCACGCAATCACTTTAAAGTGTGTGGTGTACAGTATATGCCATGCACCTTTAATATTGTTACCTAGGCAGGATATCTTAGGCAAGCATATTTGTCACGTGGTATTTTGTTGGGGGGGAAAAAATAAATAAAATAATGGAAGGTGAAGTTTTTTATTTCAACGCATCCCCTCAGTTTTCATGGTTGATAGGTTCAGCATTCAAAAAGTCAACCTTGACAGATAATGTCAGGGACAGCAGATTACGGTGAAGTCCGGCCAGGGTACCAGCGGTGTCTCGTGGAAGTTCATTGAAATACATTCTACAGGTGATTGTACTTATACAGTCAGTCGACCTACTTATTCCTTTATTAAAACTGTAATCAGTTTGGATAATGTAAATCAGTACCATGTCACTTGATTAGCTTGTGGCTTGTTTTTTTTTTTCCTTCTGTATAGTAGGTACTGTAGTAGGTTACTACTGCATATGTGCATATGCCTGCACATGGCAGTCAGTCTTAAATAACACAGCCAGCAGGTGCATCCAGCCTCCAGCGCAAGAAAACTTAACTCTGCTGGAAGGGTGGTCTGTTGGCAGACGAATGCTTTGTGTAGTTGGTATGTTTACTTATTTATCACTGTTTGTTTGTTCTATCGCAAACTCTCAAAGCTCCTTGTAACATTTGTGCAACATTGTTGTATCTATAGCTTTCAGTTTTAGGACTGCTAGCACCAAAGAGATTCCTTGGCAATCGGTGCTTTGCGTAATTTAGTGAAATTTCAAACTGGCCTTTGCAGAAAGCTGGTTAGAGTGTTCATAGATACAAGTAAAGTTAGTAAGAAAATACAATGACTTCCTGCAAACTAGTAAACACCTCTATAGCTCTTACATGCAAGTGTTAGAGAAATCTCGTCTCAATTTGAGCCTCTTACAGGGAGAAGACCGAACATCTAACGATTTTGCGTGAGATGATGTTTTAATTTTGCTTGTCTACATTAATTCAAAGTGTGAAGGAGCATTAATTCAAAGTGTGAAGTACACAAAAAAAAGTAATCTTCATGAATTTTTTTTATGGTTCTAAAGGCTGTATTGCATCACCCTAAGCTGTATTTTTACTTCCCTGAAAGGAAAATTCTCAACTGGTTCTAAGTTACAGTACTCTTAGATTGCCAGCAAATTTGAAAGATGCAGAGCGGCTCGTATTACACAGAGTACACAGGGATCCATTGTTTTGATTACACATGTGAAGGAATGTAAACAGGCTGAGGGAGGGACTAGAGGTAGGTGGTTGGGAGAATTTAAACTGTCTGGGGTGATGCATTACAGCCTTTACGATTCCGCAAGAGTTATAGCCCGAAGGAAAGTGGGGTGGGTCATGACTCATTGCCAGGAGTTGCAACTCGGAGTTAGGTAGAGTCGTGGAACCCACCCAAGCCTAGTCAGTGGGACTTAGGGTACTGTCAGATAAAAAAAAAAAAAGGTCCAATTTTACATGACGAATCAGACACTAACAGCATCGTATTGCGCATTGTAAAAAAAAAAGGTATTTTTCAAACATTGTAGTTTGAAACAAAGCTCAAAGAAATACTGCATGTAGCTGATACTCATTACTTTTAACCTATGTTATTATGAATGAATGGGAGATTAATTGTTTGAGGGGCTTTTCAAGTACTTTTGTATTATAAAATTGTTTTTGTTATGCTGTAAGACAATTGAGAAGATATAATCAACAATGATGCCCTGCATCTTGCAACAAAGTATCAAGTATCTTCTGTGTTTGTTCTTTTGTGATGTGTTGATGTATTGCTTTAAACGGAACTGTTTCCTTGACTGTGTTCCACTCAGTCTGAAAAGAATTTTCTACCATCGTTTCTCATGTCATTTGAAAATATCTCAACACATTTTTTTTAATCTTGACACATTTTTTTACACAATTTGCTGTAATCCCTTTCAGGAAATACCTCACAAAAATTGGAAATTGACTTATTTTAGTAAATATTCGTATCAACCTGCAGGATGAGACTGGTGCCAGAAATCAATCAGTTGTGTCATAGTAGACAATAACCATCAAGATCTGGTTTGCCAATTACTACTTCATTATAATGTGCAGTGTGGGTTACCACACAGTTCTGATTTTCCATTCGGTGATAAAAGCTTACATAGTGGGGAGTTTCAAAGTATTGTTCTGCGTGTGCTAATTGTTTAAGGATTAATTGAAATGGTGGTGATTTGGGAATGAAAGAAGTTAGGGGGTTTTCAAAACCATAAACGAAACAGATTTTGGATCTCATATCTTTGCGACTAACATTGCATTTGTCGTTTCTAAGATTTTTCAGTCTTGTACTGGACCCCAACTTTTCAAGCGGTATTTCACAACCAAGAAAGCTTCTACAGGCAAAATCGCTTTCTTTACCTATAGAATGGTAAAAAATCTCATGTATCAGTTTAAATTTTGTCCCAATGGTGTCAGCATGTCATGAAAAGCTATCATTTTGTGAGAAAAAAATTGACAAGTGTGTCTTAAAAGTTGAACTTCTTCCAAAATTTAATCCTCAGCCATCAGTCAGGGCAAACTTGAACAAATCAGTGCCAGCTATATTCTGTCTACTTGGAAAATAATCTGCATGAATTTTACCCATACAGTAGGTAATCTGTCTGTCAGTCTGTGCGTGCGCCTGTCTGTCTGTAGTTAACCATCGTTAAAGACTAAGTCTTTCTTATCACATACTGTATGAACCCTGGAATCCTTGCATTTTTCAGGAAGGCCACGAAACACCGACATGCCCTGCTGTGTGCTGAGAATTGGAATACTGTAGCTGTGGTCTTTGGAAAGGATGTTGGAATGTCATACAGTGTTTTATGTTTTATGCTCCATCTCATATTCCACTGCTCCCTAGAACAAAACCCACAATTTAGGGTTGCATTTCACTATATTGACTACTGCGCTAGTGATAACAATGCAGGAAAAAAAGCTGAAGCATGACAAGTTTTATCTCACTCTTATCAAACCATGATAATTGGACAGGGCCTAATGTTCTGCTGGTGTGGGGTTAGTGCTTCTCAAGTTGCTCCCTTACCCCATCCAGCTTAGTTGTTTGCCAAGCTTTTTTGTCAGAATAGTCGCCCTACAACTGTCGAATTTTGAAGTCACGTTCAAGTGAGTGCTTTAAAGCATTTAAAGGTAATCATTTCATTGCAATATTGTCTGTTAGGCTTAAAATGATGATGAAAGGCTTCTATGCAGGAGATCAGTTGGCAGTTAACCATTTTTCCATGTAGCATTTCAAACCACTTCTTTTAATTGCTGTTAAGTCCACTATTTGTGGACATTTAGATACCATACAGTGAAGCAACTGTTAGAGTGATACACAAAATTGTCCCATCATCCATGGATGTGAGAGATCGTATAGAAGCTCATAATATTCTGATTTCCAGTGCTTCATTTTCTCCCACAGTTTCAAAATAAATGCAACATCTTACGATTATACTCCTCTTGTAAAGCCCCAAACCGCTCAATCATGTGGCCATTGAATTACTTTACACTGGGTGATATTTTATGTGCACCTTACCAGTGTGTATCAACTTTGTTTGATAGGAAGTCAAACTGAAGGAATTTAAAATCGATTGCGATGGGATTTCATGCCCAAGCTGTTTCTCGTCTGTTTAACTTTGACATTCTGATTATGGGAGCACCGTGACTTTGAAGCTATTGGGGTAATATTTTGTTATGTTTCTGTTGGTTCCTCTAACTGTGTCGTTTTTTGATTGACGGCCTTCTGACCAAGGTTTTTTTCCTTAGTGTTTTCAGTTAGGTTGAAAAGTGTGAATGCCCATTGGGTCTTTTTAGAGAGATGGCAATTAGAAGTGATTGGAAGTGCAGCAGGCAGGCACATAAATATAGATGATTGGAAATGTTTTTGGGCTGCAAAACATGGATAGTTTATGAGAGCCTATCTGTTTGGTGTAGGATGTTGCATTTGTGTAAAAAAAAATCTCAAATGGTCAGAGGGCACAGTCACCCACAGCTGAGACAAATATTGTAGCATGCAGTGGTAGTTCATCTCTATTGAATCGCATCAAAGTCTTTGTAAAGGTGTTTTTTGGTCTATGAGTTGATATTTTAATTCTAGAGAGTAAGGGTTATAGATTAGGCTTGGCTGTTGTTATTCTGGTACTCAAGTTGGTAGCGATGGATCTATAGAAACTCATAGCAATCATGGGCGTTGATTTGTCATTGAAAATGTTGGGGCCATCTGCCCTAAAATTTTTCCTAAAAGTGCTGTAAGCCAGGTGCAGGGGATGAATAAATTTTTTCTTGGGGGGAGGGGAGAGTGAGTGACTGCAGGACTATTTAAGAATAGAGCACCACCATCAGTTTGCACAGAGCATACAAAAAAAATTTTTGATTTGCAAACCCCCTCGATATCTGGAAACAGCACTCCCTGGTTGTTCTAAGCTGCATGTGCCCAGCCTGAAAATAACAATCTCATTGTCTGCAATTTCAAAATAATATAAAAAACAGTAACGCATATCAGATGGGTTGTGATGATACAAGAATCTTAATTGAATTATGCTCTTTCATTTATTTCTAAAGCACTCGACAAACATTGGGCTTACTGGCTTAGCAGACTTCAAGGAAATATTTGAAGTAGGGGAAACAGGAATGACTCCATCAGGGTCGTACTGTATGTGTTTTTTTTCCTACACGGACTCCATCAAAGTGTAGCTCCACCTTTGGTTGATGTGTATCGTACATTTTTTATTAAAGTACAGGTCTCTCAGATTCTAGGAAATGGCGCGTTCCAGTCTCTCTGTTCTTATTAATTTCAGCTAAATGTTCTTAATTTTTTACAGAATGCAGGTTAGGAAATTCACACTTCCAGTAAAAAATGTAGTTTATTTTTTTTTCAATTTCTGTTCACAAAAAGTGAAGGGGATAAATGTGTTAGTGTCCCTTCCTCTCCAAAAAGTGGAAGGGACATGTCCCCCCTGTCTCCCTCAAATCGATACCCACCCTGTCTCCCTAAAATCGATACCCATTATGGCTGTGCGCATTACTGCAACTAGTTTATGGAGCAAATGAAGCCTTGAACATGTGGGAACTACTGTTTAATGCCTTTCCAAAGCAATCAGTCACCAGATGATGTGACATTTTGTGCCTTTAAAATTGGTTGTATTGTTGTGGAAAAACATCATGCAAAGGAAAAACTATATATACCACACTGTGACTGAGAGATGTCACATAGTACTCAGTGGCTTTTGGATATTGAAGCACAGGCAAGCTGCTGTGATATTTAGTGAAAAGTAGCTACTGGACGAGATAATAACCATTCCACGATGAGTTCGTACCATCGGGCAAATGACTTAGTTCACCCAGCCATGTGTATGTGTGTGTGGCACTGTTTTATTAATGCTCAAACTTGTAACACCTTGATACCATTATCTTTTTATCCCCTGTATGAAGTGAGATCTCACCTGGTATTGATTTTAGTAATTGTAGAAATGTATTAACTTACTTTGCTTTCAAAGACTTTTTGTAGGTCTTTGTCTTTGTACTTGTGTACACTCTTCTTCACAGTCTTGTCTCTCTTTTCTGCTGGTTCGTTTTTGGATTTTCATCGTTTTCTCTAAAGGGCCAAGAGGTGCTGTGTAATTGTAATAACAGTAAGTAGTAATGTTTATTGGAAGTCAACAGCTGGTCACATACATCTACAGTACAAACATTGCGAACTGGTACTTATCAGTATCCTCAACTTGAAACATTTTGTGTACTGGTAGCCCTCTGTAAATAGGTAACATGCAATGATTAGACTAGCATTTAGAGGTTGTTTGAGGTTTACAGTTAGTTTAAAAAACTCTTAAGTAAACCTCAATGTCAAGTTTAGTCTCCAAGTAATGGTACATTATATATGACAGTTTTTCATGAAAAGCAGGTGTTATTGGAGATCATTAGAGGTTACTACAACAGAGGCACTGTAGCAGGCTGAGAACATGTTAAGTGAAAAAAAAAAAAAACAGCATGTCAATAGCTGAAAATTGTCTGAGACAAGTTTGTATGTAGGTTAATGGCCCTCAGTGAGTAGGTAACATTTACTGCTTTATTGTGAAGGTTCAAGGTCATGCAAAGTTTTGATCATAGTCTGAGACCATTGTCAATTGCATTATCTCTATGAGTAACAGTTGCTTGAACTGTAAACTTGTAGATAAAGCCATCTAGCTGCATGACCCCTGATTTATTTTCCACGGAGGCCAAAGGTCAGTGTTAGCATTGCTGGATCACAATCTGAAATATACAGTACATATTATCTGAAGAGAGGCAATTGCTAGGGGATGCCCTTTGGTTTGCCTGTGGCTGAAAAACTGTTAATTTTTTCTGTTTTTGTGATTATACGGTATCGAGGTTTGTGGATTGTGGGGAAAATTCACACATTCCTCTGTGTATCTGTGGAGGTGGGAGATGGGAAGGAGGGGCTGGGAAAGAGGGGTTGGGAAGGAGAGGTAGGGTGAGGTGGCAAGATGGCTCCGGGCTGCTGGCAGGTGTCACTTCACTGACGTAAGTGTGCGTTCCAGAATCCCAGTGTACGGGCCATCTTTCATGTACTGTAGAGTATGTTCCCTGTAACTTGTAAGTCTAAATGTCTATTTGTAGTCGTTAAAATGTCAAGGATTTCTATCAGTCAGTATTCGTGCTAAGGAATTGAATCTGGGAGGGATGTCCTGCTCTAAAAAAAATTTGGGAAGGGATTTTCAAAAATCAAGGGGGGAGTTGTCATTTGGTAAAGATTCTGTTGCAATTTGTTGTGTGTATTTATAATTGAAGCTACAACCTCAGGCGTGGAAAAGTTTACGGGGGATTTCCCGCTTAAGATTAATCTTTGTGCGGAATTCAAGAGATAAATACAAGATTCAGGCAATCCCACACCTTAACAACAGATTCCTGTCATATCTTTTCTTATCACTGGCAAATCATTGTTGTGAAAGTCAGAACCTCTCTGCATTCCTCATCCATTCTGACTTATATTTTGAAAGATATTAGAAATTGTGTAAGTTGTCATCATCTCTGGATAACATTTCTTTGACATTAAGTCAGTTTACTAGCAAATGACTTAAAGGGATTAGCCATTGAAGTTATGTATGTGACGCCTTGGCTTGTAAACACGATATCTCAAGAAGGGAACAATGCTTGATCTGTTAAGTTCGTGTGTTGGTAGTCCATTGTTATTAGATGATACTTGTTGTATTGCATGGAGTTCAAAGGTCACTTGAGGTCACTGAGCTTAAAGTACAAAATCTATCCAAGAGAGATATCTCAGCAACCAAATGTTGCTGGAACTTCAAACTCTTATCATTGGTAGCAATTGATAAGGAGATGATGTCTGCCATTTTTTTTTTATGGAGGTCAAAGGTCATGTGAGGTCAGTAGAGGACATAGTTTGAAAAACCTTGTAACATGGCATCTCAAAGAGGAAAAGGTGCTTGAACTCCAAAGGCAGTGTGTTGTTAGTCAATTGTGAGTAGGTAATCCCTATTGTTTTTTATGGAGTTCAAAAGTCATTTGAGGTCGCCAGAGCTTAAGTAAAAAACATATTAAGGGAGATATCTCAGCAACTAGATAATGCTGGAGCTTCAAACTCTCATCATTCATTGGTAGCACCTAATGAGTAGGTGATGTCTGTCATTTTTTGTAGAGGTCAAAGCTCATGTGAGGTCAATAGAGGACACAGTGTGTAAACCTTGTAAACATGGTATCTTGAGAAGGGAGAGGTGCTCAAAGGTGTAATATTGATGGATACTCTTCATAGTTGGTGTGTAGGTTTCCCATATTGAGAGGAAAAATGCTTTTGTGTTTTGTGGAGGTCGAAGATCATGTGAGGTCACCAGAGGTCAAATAGTGAAAACCTTGTGCATGCAATATCTCCAGATAGAAGTGATTGATACCTTCATACCTGGTGTGCAGGTTTGCCATATTAAGAGGAAAGATCTAGTGTGTTTGGTGGAGGTCAAAATATCATACTGGGTCACCAGAGGTAAAATACTGAAACCTTTGCGCATATGACATCCCCAGTCAGGAATGATATATGCTCCTTATATGTGGTATGTACGCTTGTTATGTTAAGAGGGGGAACCCTATTCTTTTGGTGAAAGTCAAAGGTCATCTGGGGTCACCAGAGGTCAGATACTAAATATCTTGTGCACACGATATCTCCTGATAGGAATCATGGATATTTTTCATACTTGGTATATAGGTTTGCTATATTGAGAGGAACAGGCTTACTGTTGTTATGGAGGTCAAAGGTCATATGGGGTCAACAGGGGTCAAATTGTGAAACTTTGTAAGCACAGTATCTCAAGAAGAGAAGCTTGGACAGATCTCATATTTGGTATGTAGGTGTACCACATTGAGTAGAAGAACCCTATTGTTTGTGGTAGAGGTCAAAGGTCATTTGGAGTCAACACAGGTCAGATTTAAAAAACCTTTTAAACGTGATATCTGTAGAAGGGAAGCTTGGACGGATCTCATATTTAGTATGCAGGTTTACCACATTCAGCACAGGATTCCTGTGTTTTTTGGTGGAGGCTAATGGTCATTTGGGCTCAACAGGATCACACTGTAAAAACCTCTTAATCATGTTATATCTCTAGAAGGGAAGCATGGACAGATCTAATATTTAATAGTGCACACTTGTATCTCATAAGTATACAAGAATTCGGTTGTCTTTGGTGAGGGTTAAAGGTCATTTGTGGTCAACAAGGTTGCATGATGAAATTCTGGCAAACGTGAGAAGGGAAACTTGGACATATGTCATATTCAGTATGTAAGTGTATCTCACTGAGAACAAGAATCTTTAAGTTTTCAGTGGGGGTTAAAGGTCATAAATTAAAGTCAACGTAGTTTAAATTATGCAGACCTTGTCGACACTATCTAAAAGAAAGAAGCTTCTAGGGATCTCAATATTGTAGCTTACAGTAGATAGCTTGGGACACATCCGAATGCTATAATGTCAAGCTCAGAAAAAATGCTCGTAATTGGATCATTGAAACTACAATGCATTTGTGCATTCTGTCTTTTTTTTTTAAATTTCTTTTCAACAATTATGAACAGTGTGTTGGTGTGAGGTTCGAAGAACCTGCAGTGAAAAATTATGCTCTTTCATTTAAGAACCACAATACTTGTCAGTGGTTATTCATTTATGTAGCTCTAAATTCTACTTATTTCTATTAACCTTTGAGATTTGGTGTGAAATTGCTCTCTTGATGATGTGATATATGCCAGCAGTACACAGGAGTTCATTGTTCTTCATACTTCACAAATGTGCCTCTCTGGTCAAAGTGAGAATGAACTGTGGGGGAATTGGGGGGTGTTGTCATTAACTTGAAAACATGGATCATCATACGTTTGGAAGGTGTCTTTTAAGTGAGGTGTTAACAGTACTTCAATATGTTGAAGAACTATAACTTGTACCACACAGTATTTGCTGCATAAATAAAATCCATTCCTTGTCATTTAGAACTTGTGCAGTTTTAGCCATGCCAAGACCCCACTGATACCGTAAGAGGTTCAAAGTCATGAAACTTCTGCCTTCTTTTTGTACATGGCAGCAGTAGGTATAGACTATAGATAGTCATGCTCTCTACTGTGACTGCAAATCCATGCAAACATTTGTAGCCACCTTAACAAAATAAATGTGTTTCCTTTCCTGTCTGGTTTCAAAGTTGCCTGGAATCACATGTAGATAAGGAAAAGTATTGTCAACGATCACCTAAGGGCTGGAGGGAATTACCATAATGTACATAGGTATGGTGCTGTGAAGCTTCAGGATTTACAAGAACATGTGTTTTAATTGCATAGCCTATAGGAGGGTCTCAAGATTAGATGAATGCTGCAAGTTGTGATAACAAAGAAACAAGAAGGAAAAAAAGATTGGAAAAAATGTTGGACAACATGAAGTAGAATATTTTTTCAAATAGGAGGAACTGTCAGGTAAGGAGATCCAATTTTTACTTTGACTTGAACAAAGTTCAGTCGAAGTAATGTAATCCCCAGAGCATTTGTGCAGTCATGCGTACCGATTAGTGCATTCGGGGCCTTTTCGACGGCGATTTCTCGGCCGTTACGGGAGCTACGGAGCTGAAATTTGGTGGACGGGTGGACCGTGTATGGCAGTGTGCGTCCGTAAAATTTGGCGGGGATCGGCGATTTAGTTTTCTCACTGGCGATCATTCTTCATTTCTTCGCCAAAAAGCCTACTCCTCCTAGGGATTTCGGAGTTACCTCTTGAAATTTTGCACACTGTTAGAAGGGTCTTTCGTGCACAAAAGTTGTACTTTTTTAAGCGAAATTCTGTAAAATGGCGTTTTTCTGGACCGATTGGCGTTCAAAATGAACCCTTTCGGAAAATGGCCAATTTCTCTCGAATAAGGCAAAAAAATCGAAAATTAACTAATCTCATTTTGATTTTACACTTGTTGTAAAGGTCGTCCGTGAATTTGGTGAGAATTGATTGCGAAACTGTGGAGAAAATGCGAAATGAAATTCGCCTGTTTGTGTCCAAAATCCAGTTTCTATTATTTTCGATCTCCTCGCCAAGCGTGGTTTGGTATAGTAGCGTGGATTAGTCCTGCTTGGTGGCTGTGATGTACGGTAGCTTTGTGTGCCATAATTTTCTTACGGTAGTCAACGTGTAATACGCAAGGTCAGTGGAAACCATTAAGGACAATGGTTGAAGAAGGAGTATTTTCGTTGATACTAACAACAAAACCAGCCCGTATAAAGAGTTAATTTTAAATTTTACATGAATTAATTTAATTTTTTCCAGTATTTTACATGGTTACGTATTTTGGTCGTGATGGTTGATTGTAATTAATGTCAATTTTCCATGAAGTATATGATACACCCTTTATCACCATTTGGTATAAACTAATAGCAAATATGAATATGCAAAAAGCTGTTGTTGACTGCTAAATTTGAAGGGGGTATTTTGTACTCACTTTCACAAGAATAAAAAAGTATGGCTTCGAAACGTTTCAAATTAAAACTTTAAGATATTGCCATTATTCTTTATTCGTACTGTGATCTTGTATTATGTCTCGATGATCATGACTGCCTTCAGAAAATCAGCTAATTTTAAGAAACTGTTGCAAAACAACAAAAAGAATATGAGAACAAAATGACGATTGCAAGATTCTGATTTTGATTTGCCAAAATAGCATTAAGAACAAGCTGCTTATTTACCAGTTCCAAACTGCATTTGGCGGCCCCCACAACAGGCATCCCCCTCCTTAAACCTAAGAAAATTAAACATTTTAATGAGAAAAACCAGAAAAGGGTGAAAAACAAAAAACTGTAAAATGACCAGCAAGCAGAAGAAGAATAGTAACCCACCCCCACCCCCCATTCACAACTCTTCCTACTATTATGGACATTGCCCTTTCAACTCTTAATCTAGCGTTACTAACTTGTATGCAGTCTTATGTCGAAGTTTGCATCATTGACGCTCTAGTTAGTATATAGTGTGCATCTGGCAGGGGACGAACTGCTGGAGAAAAACCCTAAATACCAAATGTAAAGGCTCTATGTAGATTGCACTTACCAGATGTCTGTTATGTGTTTGTCAGAGATAGTCACTACTATGTGAACATTGAGTTTTAGTGGCAGGTCCCGGAGGGAGAGGGCAGAAGGGGTGCAAAAGCCTATCCCACCTTTATTGGCTCGTGTTCAGACGTTAATCTGAAGTGGAATCTGAATCAGGCTGATCATTGTATAATCGGTATAATATCGGAATCGGTAAAAATCACATGCAACATAAGTTATGTGTACCGATTATTTAAAGACAAAAACTCATCACCCGGGACAGTTTAAATTCTCCCAACCACCTACCTCTAGTCCCTAAATTCCGCCACATGTGTAATCAAAACAATGGATCTCTGTGTATGCTGTGTAATAAGAACTGCTCTGCATCTTTCGAATTTGCTGTCAATCTAAGAGTACTGTAACTTAGAACCAGTTGAGAATGTTGCTTTCCAGGAGGTAAAAATATAGCTTAGGGTGATGCAATACAGTCTTTAAGAACAATAAGGAAGGATGAAAATTACAATTGTTTTTCTAAGTTTTTGCTCACACTACAAAGAATGAAATAAAGATACCATCTGCCTGTCTTGAAAAATGTTTTCCATGCAAATTAGGGTCCTAAATTTGTGTATTTTTTCATCCCTTGTGGTTCATGATTTTGTTTTCACTTTTCAGTGCAGTTAAAATGGTAACAGGCAATACGAATTCTGCAAGTTAATGCTGTAACTGTTTTCCAGGCTGATGTAACGTATGCTACTTCTGCCAGTTAATTTGTTACTCAGTAGCGCCAGTGAGTAATGTGATACTGGTACTGTATGTACTATAATATTGGCAGCATTTTCATCTTAAAGTGAAATAAGGTGTTTGTTTTACAGGAAACATCCATACCTTTAAAACCAATGTTTGTGGATGCAGAATGATAGATTATTCAAAATAAGGAAGGACAGTGGCCTTCTCACTAAGAAATAACTCTCACCAATAGAAACTCAGTTATTTGTTGCTCAACACTAATTTGTTCACCCAAACTTTTCAAAATTCAAATGATGCATCTTACGTTACTCATCATATGCATAATGTTTTGAGGAGATGAAGCTTTGGTAGATGTTTGTTGATGAGACTCAGTGGTTTAACAATGACTAACACTGTTTCTTTTATATGTCATATTGGTGTTCTAAATGCCCTTTTTCCCTTTCATGTAAGTTGCAAGTACAAAACTGTTGTTTACACATCGTTTTGATATGTGGATACTTCAGGAAAGAGCCTTGCTTTGGCTGACTTCTGTTTCTATGGCAATAAAAAGTAAAGACAATATATGCCACGTACGGTATAAGGTGTATGCCGTGCGTTGTGGTGCATGTGTATACATATTTCCTGGAATTTTGCTGCTACTCAAATTCACAATTCTAAAATTCTCCACAAATACATGGCAAGAACATTTTTGGAACAGGTAGTGGGCCAGGTTTCTTTGTATGAATCTGTTATTGAATATTCAACCATCACAGCAAATGCCACAGAAAAAGAAAATGATAAAAAAGAATAAATTAATAATGAAGAGTAGTACATGCTGTCTTAGTTTCAAGTATCAACGTTACAATCGATATCGATTTTTCATCTTTGTTGCACCCCGGTTCTTGACTGTTCCACCAAGGCTGCTTGGATGGCAGCTGGAGTTGAGAAAACCCTGTCTGCCTTTTTATAGCTCGTAGGCTGTGGCTACAGACCTTCAGACATGCTACAGAATTTTTCTGAAATCAGATTGGGTGGAAACAAGGAAAAAAGTTATAAAAAAAACAGATTTTGCTTCTTTTTTAAGCAGAAAATCTGAGGTTTTGAATGATGTAGTGTACATGAGAATACATGGGGAACAAGAAAAGGAAAAGACTACACAGATACATCATTGTCAATTTTGTACCTGTAAAATGGGGTGTTTTCTCTTTACCAAATAATCAGAATCGGCCTGATTATGACAAAAATAATCGGTTATCGGTATTTTCCATTATAGCATAATCATTTTTACACTTCTTCTAGCACCTCACAAAAATATTAAAATGGGGAAGAGTGAAAAAGGAAGAAACTGAAATTATGGAAAAAAGACATAATGATGTACGAGGCCAATCATAGAGCCTCAAGGCCTGCCTGTGTTATAGACTTTTCATAGACCACAGTATGATAGTTTTATAGCTTTCTTACAGCTTGTTAGAAGGACATGTAGTCTATACTTTGGTGAACTTTTGAGAGTGCAGAAATGGAGGCTGGTTAAGTCTCATCAGAGTTTGCAGCTTGCCTTGAAGAATGAACTATGTTATCTTAGAAACTTTAAATTTGCCATTGGTTTCCCATTCGCTAAATATTCATAGACCAATTTATAAACACTATGTATTTTTTTTTTTTTCAAAATGTAGCAGGGAGACCCATGACAGAAAGGTTAGATGTCCTCTCTGGTGATGTGACGATTTTTTCCTTCTCGGAGGGAATGGATTTTCTTGCAACTTCGAAATCTCCTCGCCATGTTCCCCCTACCTTCCTCGACGTTTGTTTCGTGTAATTGATTTACATACAGTAGTCCATCATGTTTTCTTTCTACTTTTAGGCTATGAACAAAATCTATCGATTTGTCCAAGATTTTCAGACACTGAAATACTATAATTCACAGAGATTTCAGGATTACTCCTCCCTCTTACTGGTGCATGTTCATGTTTCAGACCTTGATTTTTCCGACATGTGCAAAGAAGTCTTTGTAGTTCCAGGCAATGAAAGCATGCATGTATTAGTCTATGCTTTAGAAAGTTTGCCTGTGGTAAAGGAGGCATAAAAGCAACAGGGAATATTCAGAAAAGTATCCTCTGGGTGTAGCATGAGGGATTCCTGTCTTGCATTGCCAAAGTCATGAAGTCCATATTGGTTGCCACAGTAACACTGTAACTTTGGCAGTTTATTATGCACAAAGTGACATTCTACACACAAGTGACATTCTATGCAAGCTCTATTGTTCTCCAAATCATGGGAACTTTTTCACTTGCCAGGAGGTGGCTGGCTATAGATGGTCTGACATATGCGAGCACCCAGTGTTTGTTACAGCATGCGAGACTTTGTTAAAAGGTTTTATCCGTGTTTTGGGTCGGCATGTTTTTGATAGATACAGCTTCAGTGAATAGAGGAGAGAGTTGGTGAGGGCAGTGGAATGTTGGGCCAAGTGGAGGTGGGGGGGGGGGGCAAGAGGGTTTTGGGGATTGGAAAGGGGTAAAATTATGGAGCTTGAGCATCAGAGAACTGAACATACAATTTTGCCATACATGTTGGCATGCTGTGTCAGTAAGTCTTCAATGTCGTGGGTTTAGTTGCTGTAAGTGGACTAGATTTTTCTTGAAATGTTATTAGAAGGAATCCATAGTGTTCAACTATGAATAAGTTCTACCACTCATACTTTTTTGGTTTCGATGATAATCGTAACCTTTGTAAACATGCATGGGTATGTGTGTATGTATGTGTGTATGTATGTGTGTGTGTGACGCCCTACCTTGTAAACACGATATCTCAAGGAGGGAAGCTTGGACAGATCTCATATGTGGTATGTAGGTGTACCACATTGAGTAGAAGAACCCTGTTGTTTTTGGTGGAGGTCAAAGGCCATTTGGGGTCAACAGGGGTCAAATTGTGAAAATTTCGTAAACACGATATCTCAAGAAGGGAGGCTTGGACAGATCTCATATTTGGTATGTAGGTGTACCACCTTGAGTATAAGAATCCAATTGTTTTTGGTGGAGGTCAAAGGTCATTTGGGGTCAACAGGGGTCAAATTGTGTAAACATTGTTAACACGATATCTCAAGAAGAGAAGCTTGAACAGATGTCATATGAAGTGCCTAGGTTATCTTATTGAGTACAAGAACGCTATTGTTTTAATGGAGGTCAACGGTCACTTGAGGTCAACAAGGGTCAAACTGTGAAAACAATGTAAATACACAGTGTCAATATACCTGGCATACATAGCATGGCATTGACACCTACACCGACGGTATAAAACTTAAGAGCTAAAGTGTATACCAAACATACCAGGTACACTTAGAAAGGTGGATAATACTTAGCAAAAAGTAAAGCTGTGTGAAGGAAGCAATTGATACCTGCTCGCTCGCTCAGGAAGTCGATCAGAGAGAACGCAACTGAACTGCAAACATAATGGCTTGTGCTTCATTGCCCAATGGATGGTTGCAATATACATGCTATAGTTAGAAGTATGAAATTGGAATAGTCAGTGATTAGGCGTTACAGAAAATTCCAAGACACGCGCTTCAAGTTGTGTAAACAAAAGCTGCGCACCTTGCAGGGCACATCAAACACAAATTAGCATTTTAGTAGAAAGATAAAAAACTTGGCGAGAATGGAACATCAAAATAAGTAACAATGTTTGTAAGACATAAAAACAATTGAAAAAAATTCTCTTAAGCAGATCATCGAAACCACAATGCATTTCTGCATTCTGGTTTTTTTTTCATTTGTGTTGGACTGTCTCTGGTCAGGTACTGATGACAAGTTCACGTTTAAAACCCTTCAGACAAATAACAAAGATCAACATTTGCTGCATGTATGTTATTTTGTGTAGCTATCAGTGGTGACATCATTGTGGAGGCAGGATTGGGAAATAACAGAGGATGAAAGTAAGGTGTAAGTTAATGCCGTGTCATACTTCCTGCCATACTGCCCCCCCTCCCCTTCCCCCACCAATGTGAAACGTATATTAAGGTAAATTGTGTGAGGAAACAGCAAAATTGCCAGACACTTGATCCTCAAAGTTGACTCTCAGTGAATTCCTTCCACTACAACCGCATTCTTGCTTCGCCTCAGTCCCATTTTAATAGATTGCCTAGTATGCCTAGTATGCAATACCCCGGCTGTTGATGGCCTTGTAAGATTTGGAAAGATTGAATTTAAATCAAGTCCCCTTCTTTCATGCCAGCTTTGATTGAATGAAGGTATCAGCTAGCAGTTCACCGGCATCAGCTACTTTGTATGATTGCAACATAAAAATGTAGGATGTGGTAGTACGTGTGGGCTGATCAGGTGGGTACAATTTGCAGCCTTGGGTTTGGTTCTTAGAACCGGTGGTAAACTGATGGAATGGGTCCAAAGTGTCCTCCTTTGGACGGTGAAAAGTACACATTGGTTGGGCCAACAGAGTTACGCTGCAGTTGCCAGGAGAATGGCAACAGTGGTGTGTAAAGTTCAGAGGTAACAGGGTGTAATTTGCACTATCAAATGTTTGTTTGATGTATCTTAAAGCAATACATACATACCATCTGAAGTACTTTGCCATTACCGTGTATGGATTATTGAGAGGTCTGCATTAGGGCACCTGACTGTGAATTTATAGTGATATAGTGTGAAGATGTTTTTATTATCACATGTCATGGAAATGTTCTGTCCACTTAATGTATATTAATGTGCAGATTTTTTTCAGATTAACTATGTGAACAATTCATTAATGATGCATAGCAATCAGTGTGGAATTTTCATGGTAGCCCTGGCATTTGGGAGGACTAAAATTTTTGCCAGACAACTAAATTCTGTTGAATACTGTAGGTTTTCAGCCAATTTGTTAGGACTTTCGACAATCCAGTAAATGGCATTTTTATTCAGGAAATTACTTTTAGACTTAAATCAGGGGGATGTTTGGGGATTGTTATGAAGCGAAATGAAGGCTTTTACAAACACGTGATCATCTGCTCTTTTGGAAAACATGAGCAGCAGGCGGATTGCACGGGTGGATGACTGCATCAAGTTAGTAAATATGTTAGATGTTGCTCAAGGCATGCAGGCTACCATGACAAAATGAATGGCATGCTCAGCAGGTTACTTCAGTGTAGATTGGCATACACTATACCAGTTACCACCCTGTGCGTAGCACTGCTATGCCCGATGATTGCTTACGGTATAATGATCTCTGGCTGCAACACAACATAACATCAAAATTTGTTAGTTTCTTATCTATGTTGCAGCAAGTTCAAAATCTCAGGACTTTTATGGTGTCCTTTTGGAATTTATCGTCATCTCTGAATATGTGTAGGTTAAGATGCAATTTTGTGTAAATTTAGAGAGTTATGGAATGTCTTTGAACAAGTCACTACAAATTCAGTTGCAGTGCATTGTGAAAACAATATGATGAAAGTAATAGCTCAATAGAGTACTATTTGTTGTAAGTATCCTTGAAACTAAAACGGTACATAAAATGATTTGACATGTCAAGACATGATACTACTATCGTGAATCTACTATCATGAATCTACTGACATGAATCTACTTTCATGTCTACATGATAGTAGATTATTGATGAAGTTGAGGTTATCTCTCAATTTTGATTATCTCTTTTAATTGTCTCATTCTCAAATTTGTAATGACTATGGTACCATACTTTGAAATTAGTTTGGGAGTGTATTGAAAAGAAAAGAAATTATGTACAGCACTTTCTGATATTTTGTCGATGTTATGGACCAAAGGGAATGTTTCAGTTTTAAGGATACATGGTTAATTTGAGGTGGTGTTATGATGCGCTGTACTAGGCTGAGACTGCCGACGTGATTGGCCCACCAGCAATACACAAGAATGCACATGCAGTCTCCTCACCATTCTCATGATGCAAAATGGTGGTTGAATGAGAGTGTGCATGTATAATGCTGTATTGTGGTGAACATCAAAATGTCACGATTTCCATTGCAGTAAGATGCTGTTTCTAAATAAATGATATGCTCTGTATTGAAAAGGAAAATTAGGATAAAAGTACAATTTTGAACAGACTCTGGGAAATGTACAGATATGTCGCTGAAAAGTTTTGAACTTTATGTATTTGGAATTGCCACAAAGATGCAGTCACATTTTTGTACAATAACTCTGTGGAGACTTTTTTGTTTCATGTGAATACTCACAATTGGTGTTATTCATTGTCTGCAAAAGTGCCTGTCTGTCGTTGCTTGATTTTTGGCTCATTTAAAGCAATCAAGCCACTTTTGCATTGTTCCGCATTCAAAATGATTGTGTTTTGACCATTTTGTGTGATTCTTGAGCAGTCTTTCCACTGACCATGTCCTTGCCTGGTTGGGCTTTCTGAAAGTAATTCATTTCCAGGTCTGCATGGAGATAACGTCCATGGTGGCAAGAAGTAAGTTATTAAAAGGTATTGTGTGTGAAGGCAAAAAAAAAAAATCCAAAAGAAAAAACCAAAAAGAAACAGTAAGTTTTCATGTCAAAGAGTTTAGTGTGTCTTTTAACTGTACAATTCAGACAATTTGCTGAAGTAAATTGTTTTTCAGGTGTTAAATTCTGCCATGTGATGACATAAGGACAAGAAGTGTAAAATATGATTGTGCAGTGGTTGACAATTTTCATTTTATTGGTGTGCTTCTTTCAACAAGCTACTGTAGCCAATGAGAAGTAAGCGTGTAATGAATATTAGTTCATCTAAGCAGCTGATTACTGATGCCCTAAGGCGATCAGTTTGTTGGGCACTGGAAATAAAGTGCCTTATTCCACTAAATACTACAATTCTCGATACTCATCAAGGAGTGACAACAGTGACTCCACCTGTACTGTTGCATATTCATTATGCAGATGCTTGCAATTAATTTTCAAATATGATTTTGTGTTTTACTGTGTTTGTTCTGTTTCTGTCACTTTTTAAAGTTGTTTCTATCATTTTTGTGCATCGCATGACATATTCTGTCCATGAACAACCTCTCCTGTACATATAAAGAATAAAGAAAAACTTAAAATCGAACATAATCTTATCCTTTTGGTTTTTCCATGCCCACTCACTCACTTTTAGGATTATCTCAGCCATGTCGCTTTAAAGGGGTATCTGTGCCGAGTTTCACCATAATAGATGACAGTTGATTGGCTCCTTCTGGAGTGTTTGTACCAATCCAATGGTGGTTGTGTTTACCTCTTCAGTGAATCGTGAGCCACCAAAAGTTTGATTAACTAGTACTTCTTTTTTTCTCCCCCCTGAGACTTCTTAATTGGTCCAACATATGTTTTTTGTGGGGAATGTACCAACCCAAAGACTTTTCATTAGAGGGAGTTCAGGACAGTACACTTGTGAAGGCTGTTTGTTTTTTCCTTTTTTGCCTTGTTTAGTTTCTTGGAATGATATTCAGAAGTGTTTCTTGGACTTACAGCAAGTGTGCACTTCAAAGTTTTTCCTTCGTTTGAGGAGTTTATTCATGATTCGATTGGGAGATCAAAGAAACAAGCCAGCAGAGGGACCTGGTGCTTATGTTGTGTTTGGATGTCACTAATTTATTACAGATGTTATAAGCTTGACCTAATTCCTTTCAGTTAGATGCAAACTATTCTTCTTTAATCTGTATCTGGGATTAATTGGAGATTTGTAACTCAGCAAGCAATTCCCAGCAGGACATCACATTTAACTGCTTTTACAGGGTTTGTTGTAGTTCATCCTCAATATTTTCATTCTGAAGGCAAAGCCATTTTTTGGTGATTGCTTATAAAAAAAAAAGGGAAAGAAAATCGGTAAGTAAAGTATGGTCTCAGGCCGTGAATTGTAAGATAATGTAATGTTTATATTAAGGATTGATTACATGTACAATTTGTGCTTTAGGTTCTTGTATGTTACTACATGTAACCTTACATGGTGTCCTATTGTACTATTTTAGTGGCGACTTATATCCTATCTGCAGCTTTATCTCATATTGGACCATTTAGATTGTAAGAATTCGCATCTCTCTCTCAATGTCTTAAGGTACCAATGGCAGAGCAGTTTGCTCTTTCTCTGATGAAATCTGTAAAATTATGGATTCACATCGTAGACATACACTTACTCCTTGCCTCACTAGTGCATACATTTGACCCCATCATTGCTCAAATCATCCTCGAAACCAATTTCTAGCACTGCGCCCTCTGAGGCCTAGCCTGCCCTCGTTTGCCTTTCGCTCGAGTTCCTCTAATGCTATTTTGTAGAGTTCCGCTGTTTCTTGCAAAGGCAACTGGCTCGAAAACCGTAAGTATTCTTACTTTTTTGTTGCCAGTGATATACCTCTTCTAGTTTCGTTAATTTTATCAAATTTTACTCTCGCTTCTTCGAGGAATTTGTGTTTGAATCATTCGTTTTGTGTAGCGTGCCGTGGACGGTCATCCTGTCGTGCTGCTGCACATTAGCTCCACTAGCATCACTTAAGGTACCAATGGCAGTGCAGTTTGCACTTTCTGTGGTGAAATTTGTAAAATCATGGTTGTATCACATGTTTGTAAGCAACAATAAAAGAAAGCTGTTTTTCACAGCACACCAGTTTCAAAAGTCAGTGTGTGGAATTAAAGCTAAAACCTGGGGATAGCATTACTATTTATAGTCATTATGGTCAAATTGAAAGTCATGAAGGTATTACACTCTCAAATTATCATGATGGCATTATGAAAAAAAAGGGGTTGTTTCTCTGTAATTATAGTGATTGGATGTGATATTAAAACATTGTCCTGTACACATAACTGCAAGATTTCTTGCCAGATCTTTGCTGAAGGAGCTGAAAAAACTGCCACAAACTTAGTTCGTTAATATGGGAAATTATCGTTGTTGTCAATGATATATATCGGGAGTGAAAACAAGGTGCACTGACAGTAAAGTACTGTGATGGGAGAAAAATGTGTAAAGGCAGTGCATGAGTAAAATGAATCTGGTGGTCTGTGCAACTGTGGATGGTGCAACTGATGGTTTTTTGTTTGGAAAGACTATGTGCTTTCCCTGTGTGGTCTTTCTCAGAGCTTACTATTTTGTCCCTGAAAATATCATACATTTGTGGAAATTGACTGAAGAACCTCAATAATGGGGAAATTTCCTCCATGCAGTCCACAGAAAAGACTTGTATTCAACTTTACCTTAACTTCCTGTACCACTCATGACAAAACTTGGAAAAGTTTAAATATTTTTTCTGTCTGTTTTAAATTGTAATTAAAGTACTGTAGTTATATTTTACAACTGTTATGCTCCAACTGTTTGGAGGTCTTACATTAATTGCCAGTGGCTTCTCAAAACTTTGTGACTTAAAGATCAAACTAATGTTGCTCTCGTCTGCGGATTAAGAGAAGTAGAAATGATCGAAAGTTTGTAACATCAGGGATGCTTTCCTCTTTATTGGTAAAAGCTATGTCTCAACAGTATTGCCTGCTTAGAATTTCTGGATTTTTTAACAAATCCTTTGCGGTGGTGCGTTGCCTAATCATTGGGAATATGTGATGTCAAAGTAGGTGATCTTATCGTCCATACTTTGTTTTTCTTTAAATTTCAACTCTTGAAGAGTTTTGAACTTTCTCACATCATTTTATGCTCAACTTACAAGAAACCCAGTATCTTATTTCTCTTCAAGTTTATAAATATAAAGCATTTCAATTAATTGCCTGTGGTGCCTTATATTTTGTAACCTTCAGGCGTATGGAAATCCTTTTCATAACAGTGATATTTTTCACTTGTTTTGAACAAGATATTGGTGTGGGGTTTGAAGTAACTGCAGTGAAAATATCCAAATATCCATATTTCATTTACAATCCCCTGAACATTGTCACTGGAATATTTCAGGGTAACATCCTTGTTCTAGCTATTTTTACGGTCAGAGCAAGAGTTTGGAGCGACCAATTTGTAAGCAGCTTAAACATGTATCACTAGTTACAGTAATTAATAGACATTGCAATAATTCAGTAAATGAACACATGTATAACATACTGCTGTTTCACCAGACAACTGCTGTCACCAGAGGTAAATAATGTTTTTGCAGTGTAGCAGTTTATTTCATTTGCGGTACTTAAAAACCTGAAAATGTAGTGTTTTATACACTGAGAAATATGCCCGTGTTTGCATAATACCAGTTCAATTAAGGTAAGTAAACCCTCTCTGTTCCAATGTTCCTGTAGCAAGTCAACAATCACAGTACCATGACATGCTTTTTGTCCCATTTTCTTTTGTAAAATTCACAAAGTATGAGGAAGATCGTTAGTAACAGCCATGCGAGCAGGTGGGTCAGTTGATACAACACACCTTTTGATTAATAGGAGAAAACAATAAATGTGCAGCTTTTCTGGTGTGTGACCTGTGGGATTGCTTAGCACCCTCAGAATGTCAACATAGCCTACTTCAAGATGAGTAAACACAGATCAATGCATGTTGAATGGTCCTAGTTATTCTATCAAGTGGATCAAACTTTGTGGAACAGCTAAACTTTTGGAAGAAAAGTAGGTAAAGGTGAAGGTATAAAAGGTGAAGGAAATATTTCTGACTGTCTGATGGCAATGGAATAAGGTTATTCAGTTTCTTAAGGTTGCTCTAATTCCAATCCCTGACTGTAAACTTTCAGATTATTAAACATTTGTACTTTATGTGTACCGTTACGTCAACTAATGTGCATGTGCAGCACAGTAGTCTTTGAAGGGGAAAATGCAGTCATCTCAGTGTATATTAGTATAGTCCCGTATATCCTAATTCGAGAATGGCTCTTTTGCAGAAAGTGACAATATGTTTGTCACGGCTTTGCTGAATTTATGCAAGTCAATTTCTTTACTTTAATACACAATAGTTGTAATAAATAGTATAATATAGTGAAATATCCTTAAAGGTACTTGTAAGCTGTAAAAGAGTAGATTTGTAAGATTTAGCTGATGCTTCAGAATAAAGTTGGGGGGACTGCCTATTCCCTTTAAAGGTCATGTGACAGATCTAGAAAGAGCTAACTTCATTCAGAACTTGCAGCGTGAAACCCTGAATGACAGTCCTTTGAAACTTTGTTCATATCTACTATCATTTTTGAGATATGACCTTTCAAGGTTAGATGAAATGCAAAACAGATGACGTGGAGTGTTGCACAGTGTCATTATTTGTTTTGTTAACGCTGTACATAGTGCCTCTTACCTATTGGGTTTCACTCTGGTAAGTGATATCGATATGTTTGACGAAGAATACGCTTCCACAACAACATCCTCTGGGCATATAAAATCTCAATTATTCTTGAAATAAAGGGTAATTAAACAAAGGATTAACATAAGACATATCATGACATCAAAATTTGCACACTTAGCCAATGATTATTCATGATCCAGGTGTGAGACAGGAATTTGCCTTTAAAATTGTTAATATTTGATGGAATATGTGGCTATCTTCAACATTTTTAATGATTAATGCACCCAATGGTCCAAAATGTTATTTTCATGTCACACGACCTTTAACAATTTTGCTATCTTCCCACAGTTGGGTGTATAATCATGTCGGCAGAGCAACATACAGTACATTAGGCCATTCACTACTTAACTGTATGTGACATTCTCTTCAGTTGATATACTCTAATGCACAATCGACTCAGTTGAATGCATGTGGATTGTAAATGGATTTATTACATGATAAAGCAATCAGTGTTATCAATAATCATATAAGCACTGACTTATGACCAGTTCAATACCCATTACAGACAGGGCTACTGTATTGCTTCCTTGCTAAAGGTCAAAGTTCATCTGATGGTTTTACCATACATGTGTAAGCTTACTGATCCATCAAATTCTATGGTATCTATACCTGTTGTTCATGTCAGTTAAAGTAACATAAAAGCCTAGGTTGTGTCATAAAATGTCTCGGGTAAGTCATAAAAGTGCACACCTTACCCCTCACTTCATGAAGCCATTAAAACTTTTGGACTTTAGAACTTGTCATATGGCTACAGGGAGTATGACAAAGAGTTGGAAGAGTTGTAGAAGCAAGAGGGATTAATGGGATCGTCGCCAAGTAGAATTACAAAGATCTTAGCCAACTAAAATGAAAGAGATATACAAGAAAACAAAGTGGTCATAGTCAAGTAGAATTAAAGTGATAATAGCCAAGAAATTAAGTGATCATAGCCAAGTAAAATGAAAGAGATCGAAATCAAGTGAAATTAAATAGATCATAGCCAAGTAGATTTAAAGGAATTCACCACTACCGCTTTTCATGTCTCTTTTAAAGATACAAACATTTTGGTACAGAAGTCATCATTCTCATTTTCAAGAAATTTCTCAAAGTATTTGGAAACGGAATTATTTTAGTAAATGTTCAAGGTATGAGCCTGTTGCTAGAAATGAATTGGTTGTGACGTAGTACCAACAAATCTAGATTGAATCTTTACTGTTGATTCTTATCTGACAGTGTTGGTTGCAGTTCTGTTCCGATCTCTTCTTAAGTGATAAGACCTTAGTTTCATCAGGGTGCAGCATGAATCTACCTTTCAAAGCCTTGTGCAGGGTGATCTCATTGTTTAAGGATTGGTTGACTTAAATGATGTTCCTCGTAAATGACATGGAACTGGAACAGACGAATGAAGAATAGAAATACCTTTCAGCCAATTTAACAGCTTACCTTCACTTGGTTTGGTGGGTCTAAAAGTATTAGCAATCAGTAATAACTGGTATCAGTAATTAATTTTTGTGTTCACCTCAATAACAGCTCCGCTGGTTTCGTGAACGTTAAGTATCTTACTGAATGTAGACATTCATGAGGTTTTCATAGCCTCTAACCTAAAGAGTTTTTGCATCGCAAGACCTTGCTAGAACCACAAAGAGTGCAAAAAATGGAAAACACTATTTGTCGGTTCTATGTCACACATTTTCAGGCTTGTCCTGAAGCCTTACTTTCAAAGTGTCATTGCACACCTAAGGAAGCTTCCTCTGTTAAATTCAATATGTTTAACTGACGGAATGATAAAAAGTCTCATATGTTTTGTTAGATTTCCTTGCTGGTGGAGAATTCCGGATCATAGTCAACAAGAATTTATGTAATTTTTGTGAAGGAGAATAGCAAGATCATATCCACGTAAAATTAGAGATATCATTACCAAGAAGCTAATTAAAGTGATCATAGCCAGTGCTAGAAAAAAAAAGTGTTTCTTGGGAATTGAGTCTAAATTTACCACAATTTCTTGTAACATTTCTGCTAAGGTAAAATTCCTCTCTAGTGTCATTAGTTCCCTTCAAGTACAAAAATGTCCCAGGGAGTAACCTCCCAGTTTCCCAACTTTTCCCACCAGTGATCATAGCTAAGAAGAATTTTATGTGATCATGGTCAATGAGTTTGTAGCAACATGCAATGCGAATCATTTTAAAATCATTAGCTGGATATACACAGACTCTCAGTATATCTCTGTAATTGGTGCATGTACATTGCCTTTTCACAGTGCTATTTAAACAACAGGTGTGTTTTGTAATCCATGTGAACATACTTCCAACTTCTGAAACAAGAAATTGAACAAACCGAATGTGAAATATACAACATTTCGGATTAAGGAGCAATTGAGGAGTCGGTGACTTCTATTGTCCTGTTATGTTTATATCCCAGTGTTGTAACTGCACAGTTAAAAAATTTAGTGGTGAATTGTGTAATACAGCTCTGCCTTCCTTCCAGTCTCCAGTAATTTTGACCTAATTACTACAGCCGTACCTGGGTTACCTGGGGTTTTGTATTGACTCCCTTTGTTTTGTGCTACCTATTGAACTGAAACAACTTGTAGACTTATTTCTTCCGGATCATTTGTCAACTGGATCAGAAGTTGATAGCCACCAATTATCTTTAACATATTAACAATCGGATTAAAATGTCAAAGTAATTTCCTCCAGGGTGCAGTGAGTCTGATATATAGGACGGTTCCTTCTATTAAGTGTTTTACGGATGTCAGTCATGTCCTATCAAAGAACAGAAAAGTATACGTGTAAATGGAATAGTTGTTTCGTACTAAATAGTCACAGTTATGCTCCATTTCTTCGTTGATGCCATTTGCAATAATTTAGTTTTTGGAATCTGGCAACAAGGATGTTTGAACTATTTAGCTATTGCAGGGCTGAAGTGATGTTCTTGGCAAAAGAGGAGGTTGTTGGTTTACTGGACTTCTGCTCACATGTCTCAATACAACATTCTGCACTTCCATCTACTGTGCCAAAAACGCTGGGAACCTTTAACACTTTCTCTTGTACCATCCGGCCTGATGACCGATTAGCACCTCATCCCCCCTTCTGTTGTTCTATGTACTAGGAGTGTGGCAGTCCGGTATATTCACCATCTTTGGATATTGTTCAATTGTGACTTCGTTTGGTTTTCCTTGGCATGTATGCTATCTGTCGCTTAACCAACTTTTCCCACCATTCGGCTAAGTTTTGGAGTTTGGGATCTGCAATTTGGATATGTAATTGGAATCCATGATTGTGATTTGGGATTGTAAGTTTTGGGATTTGTGCATGGGGCAGGATTTTTCTGTTTAGGTGTCCATCATCTTGTGCATCATATTATTTTAGAGCCACCACCTAGCCCTTTTGCCCCTTCAGCACCCTCTGTTTCAGCATATGTTAGAGCCCTGTTTGTAAGTAAGAATGAAGCCTTGTTTCAACAACACCAGTCACATGAATGGTTGGCATCCTTTCTCTTTTACTTATTATCATATTGTACTTTCTGTGTATGATATGTTTCTGATATGTCACCTCTGAATAAAATATTGCCTTTCGATATTATACTGGAGCTGTGATCGACTTGGATTTAAACACAATGTAGTGCCAGTTATCTTGTAAATAACTTTTGAAAGATTTGCAGACTGATTGAATTAAGTTTGCCAGTTGCATGACAACGTTCTGTGCCCTTGTGTATTTTGTCAGTCCGTCACAAATCTTTTACGTGGATTTGCAACCCACCCCCAAATCCATAATAGTCACAATTTGCTTTGGATTTGTCCTGCGTCAGTGCCACACAGACGCAAGATATTTTCAAATAACATCATAGTGCAGCATGTGCACATCGAAAACTGCTTAACTGTAAACCGATGGCATTTATCTTTTTCTCCCGGCATTCAGAAATCTTACCTACTCCACATCAGCGAGAGTCACATATCCCTTCTTCAGGCAGACTCCAAGAGCCCCGTGGAGAGACACCCTTTAACGCTCGTCGAGGATTGGCATGTCACGTTCGAGAGGGAGGCAGGAGGCTACCCGACGCTTGTGGTGATCTTCGGTGACAATGTAGGAGGTTGTTGGAGACTTCTGATCAGTACCCCCCAGCAAGTCAAACAGATTTGTACCACGCTCTCTTCCGTCATGGAGGAGGTCCAAAATAATAACAACGAGGGTGGTGGTGGAGGAGGAAAAGGTACGGGAGGAGCAACCACTCCGGCAGATACCCCCACCAAAGATTTGCTTCAGCAAATCCAAACGACAAAAGTTTGCTGCCCAGAAAGGTATTTAATGTGTATTTATCTATTGCACATATATGTTACTTTTGTCATCCCAGGCTGCTGCTCCCTTTATTTTTGTGTGAATTTTTTTTTTTAATTTTTTAATATTAACTTATAACATTAAAAACAAATCTTTTTTTCTTTGCTCATAAAGTTGTCATTTGTCACTACATACTACATGGACAATTTTGTCTGACAACTTAGATTATTAGTGAGAAGCCCTCTTCTTACACACCAACAATGTTTGTGTCCCCCACTTTGTCTGTACGATAATTCCTGCTCAAAATACATTATTTACATGTGTGTAGACAACAGTTATGATGTCATTGAAAACCAATACCAAGAAGGGATAGAGGTGACTAGCTTCAGAATCACGACTATTTGGCTGCAGGCACTGGACTTCAAAAATGTTGAAGTCACCCAAGCCTACTGGTAGGAAGAAGCAGCCTTATACAACGCAACAGAAAGGTTCATTCTATCATTTTAAGGAATATCAGTAAGCGGTTGTTGCCTTGTTAATCTGTCTTACACTGCAATATGTACTGCATTATGATTGCGGCAAACTGCTGACAAGAACACTGGGAACAAACGCTTCCTCCGGTTCCTTGCTCCAATTCATGACATGTGAGATGATATACGGAACAACGGTAACTTTCTTTTGCAGCAAAAGCTTCAACCTCATGTCGTCATCGCAGTGATAGCAGTTTCATCACTAATGCAGAAGAACGAGTTACATCAGCAGTCACTTCAGGAAAGAATATAGGGCCAATTTGAATCATATTTTGAATCCTGCATTTTGCAGTTATTTACAAAATTTTTTGGTGAGATCTCCAGGTCCTGCCAATATTTGTAACAAGAAGTAGGTCATATTGTAACTACTCAAGCTAACTTTATAGCAGGAAGGCCCTTTGTTTTGTTTACTCTACATATTTCAAGTTGAGAATCCAGACACATCCTTTTCAACCCCATTATTGTCTGTATGTGTAAGTAGATGTAGCCCTTTTGGACGTAATAGACCATTTCAGTGACCTGTTTTCTTTTTTATTGTCCTCCTGCAATAGATATTTGGTAGAGAATTTGATGAAAAGTTGGTCTGGCTTGTATCTGAGCCAGCCAGCTGCCTTTGTGCCTTTGTTTTGTCTAGTAACAACAGGAAAAAAAAAAGAAGAAAAAAGCCTTTGCATGGTGGTGCCTCTCTTCATGGGTTATAATACCTCATTTTATTGCAGACATGGCAGGATTGCAAACATTTAACAGTTTTAGCACTTTTCCACTCAAGGTTTGAACTTTAGCCAAGTCTTTGTAGATACTGCAGTTTAGCATTTATTGTTTGTCCACAAAAAAAGTATGCCGGGTAGATGTACTTGCAACTGCGACTTCCTCCAGTTGCATACACTTTGGATAAGTGGCTGTATGAGCACCAGTAAAATCAGAACTGGTATACTACAAGTTTTCTTGTGGAATAAATTGGATCTAAATTTAAGGCCCCCAAAGTGGATTAGTTCTTTAAACTTAGAATGTTCTTGATTGATCATGCAGCTTGCAACATTAGTGTAGCCATTGAAAAATCTGCCACCCACCCCCCTAGATTTACTCAACAGTTAACATATACATGTATTATTAAAGCATCCTACAGAGCCACTGTGAAGCACTGCTTGTATTTCTGTACTTCACTCTGAGTTCGGTTTCCTGTGATCTCTCTTGCTTTCCATCCCTTTGTTCTCATCATCAGGAGTTGCCATTCCCCCAACATAGCTTATCGATCACTGGACTTTAATAAACCCAGCTTACAAAACTTACTAATCCTATACATGGTCATTGGGAAGCGATATTTTCGAATTATCGAAAACATCGTCTAAGCTTGTTATACAAACTAAGGAATAATTAAGGATTGATTCCATCAGTTGTTGTTCATTCGTTGACTTCATTTTTTTGGTTACATTGAGTATGGTATTGAACAAATACATTTAAGTGAGACTCTACCATAAATCATTTCACACATGTTCTTCAAATGGGAACACATCCAAGGGCAGTTAAACAACAGAGAAAAGACATATCTCATGTGAGGTTATTTGTAGGCTGATCCCCTCTCCCCCACCACCCTCCATAATAAAATCTGCACACTGTAAAAACGGTTTCCTCGCAACATGTTCTAATGGTCCCAACAATGAAAGTGGTGTTTGTATATACATCCTCGTAGCTACAGGCAGACAGTATTAAGCATTCTGAAATTGTTGATGTCATACAGTACTTGTGTAAGTTTTCTTTGAAATGAATCTAGCTCTGTTGCTATGATGAAGTGGATACCCCGGTGGTTCAAGTTAGCTTCATGCATGGTAGAGTTCCCAGGAAAGTAAATCTCCAACATGGAGCAGCAGGTGGCTAGTCCTGCAGGTATTGCTATCACCATATACCAGTGAACAGTACAAGCACAGATTGCTTGGATTCTGTAGTCATCAGAGTACAGTAACGTTTTGTGATTGGTAATTCGTAACTTCTCGTCATGTCACGAGCCAGATGAAGACACCTAGACCTCAGACTGCTGTACAGTAATAGCCAAAGCTGTGCAGGTGATGTTTTTGCCAATTTGGGCTGAGAGCAGTTTCAAGAAATCGTAGGAATCAGTGTCTTTAATAGAATTGGAGAACGCTGACAATTTGTCAAATCAAAACTGGGCTAGGTTTTGTCACCTGGACTGTTTGCCATCATTTTTGTCTAAGTACCAGTAGATTGTCATGCATGGATAGTCTTCACTTTGCAAGAACTTTGGGTAATTAATCTGCAGCTGGCATTTGATGATAAAGAATTGGAAGTAACTTCAGACAGTCATGACTGTGTGTGTGTTTGCATGCACGTGGCACATTTACTTGTAGGCTGTTCTTGATATTTGAAAATTTACTGGCATGTTTTAAATGGTGAAGTAGATTTCATATAGTACCTTACAATATGTATTGCATTTGGGATGTAAACAAAGGTCATTTGAGGTCACATAGAGTCAATGTCAATGTGAAAACCTTGAAAGCGAACTTAGGGAGTTAAAGTTTACTGGTGTATCCAGTATATTATGTGCTTTTAACTTATTGAATGTTTACCACATGTCGTTGCGTTGTAAATTGTTAACACTGCAGAAACCAAAGGTTATTTGAGGTCACTACAAGGTAAAAAAAAAAACCTTGGAAAGTTTATATAAGGTCAATGTGAAGAGTTATCTGAAATTTGCATATTAATGCACCATATTGAAAATGTGGGCAGCTAAGGTTTGAGGTCAAAGTTAATTCAAGATCATTACAGGTCAAGAGTTAAAGTCTTTTGAGACGCTATCTGGGTCAGCAAAGAAAGTTTATTGAATCTTGTATTAATGGTTCAAATGTTTTTACCCAAGATGTGCTGTGATCCCAGTTTCATTGTAGGTCAAAGGTCACAAGAGACAACCATTATGTAGCTTTCACTACTTTGAGAGACGTTGAAGGTCTATTGAGGTATTGCTGGCTTTAGTGCTTTAATCACATAGGCAATGGTACTTTATTCAACATCAGGTGAATGGTCTTGCACACTCTTTGTATTTTGTGTTTCATTTTCAGATCTTGCATGCAAATGTGGTTTGACTATGTCAAAGGTTTGTTGGTGACCAATAGAGGTTTAAATAACTGAAAATCTTGTGACCAAGCTAGCTCATTAGTGGCTTAATTTGTACTCATGTAAGAAATAACTTGACAAGTGAAGATGGAATGGGGTAGCATAAAAGACTCCAGTCAAAACTGTTCAAGTTTAGTGATATATACTGACATAAATGCCCCTTCTCACTCTGCTCAAGCAGCAAAATTTTAGGTAGTTAGTGGTCACTTAATTAAGCTTTTTCTCTTGAACCATTGTGCATCTAAATGACTTAAATAGTTTTTTAACCAATTTGTGAAATAACACAGTCAATTTGCAGGAAAGAAAATGGCAGAGCATTTGTAGGAAGCAAGGAAGTCTGCATCATGTAGTGTACTTTAATTGTGCATTATTATGTATTGATTGTAAACTGTTTAAGCAATCACAATCCTCGCAGGGTTACAATGATTTAGTAGCATTTATAGTGTAAACCATTCTGCACTCACCTTCAATTTGCATATATCTTTAAAATCTGACTATACAAATCAAAGACTTAGTAGTCAAAATTTTGTTAAAGCAGCCTTGTTAATGCAACCAGTGGGTGAAGTGAAGCAAGCAATTTATTTTTTCCAGCTATGGTTCCTTGTCAACTGTCATGAACTGATCTGCCGATGGCGTGGGTGTTCCACAAATCTTTCCTCCCATCACAAAAATTTTGTATTGTCTCTGTCATATTTAATACATGCTACTTTAAACCATAAAGTATCCTTTTTCTCTCCCTGTCACACAAGGTGGTCCTATTCATGGCAGTCCTTGGTATGATCTGTTTACAGGAGGTTAAAAGGTCACATTTTTTTTTTTCAAATGGTACTGGCTATTGTTTTTTGGATGTCTTTTGTTGAGAATTTACAGTATGTACAATAGGTCTGAAACAATGGGACCAGGGGAAATATGCTGTTCTTAGTTGAATCAAGGAGTTACAATTTCCTGGTTGAATCATACAAGGTTAAGAGTTCTATTCCATTCAGAGTTTGTGTCTGAATAACAAATTAGTCCCCCATCATTAAGGTAGCACCATTCTCTAAAGGGAAAATGCGGTCGCCCCAATTTGTTATTAGTATAGTTCCCTATTCTAATCCATGGATGGCTCTTTTGCATCAAGTGACAATGTTTTGGTCTCTGGATTGCTAAATTTATGCAAATAATTTGTTTGCTTTGAATGACAAATATGTGTGAAATATCCTGAAAGATACTTGTAAGGTATAAAAGAGGAGATTTGCAAGATTTGGCCGATGCTTCAGAATAAAGTTGGGGTGACTGCTTATTCCATTTTATCATGCATTTTCATCTGAAAGGCTGAAAATTGTTGTGGTAGACATGAACATGTGTTTGCTGATGAGTTTCACTTTGTCGATGCAGTCTTTTGTGGACAATTTGGGGTGAAAACATGACTTGCCTTCACTACAAAGAGGTTACCTTTTGGTTATTGGTAGTACCTGTTTGTGTTTACTTTGTGGGTGTGTACGTGAACTTACAGTGTTTGAGCTGGCTCTAAATCGGACAGAGGACTGAGGAGGGTAAGGGTGTTCACCATGATGGAAAAGAGGATACTGAAGGGATGAGTGTTGCAGTAGATCTTTTGGCAACCAGTTCTAGTTGAGGAAATGTCATGATTCAAGCTGGATACGCTGTGTCTTTGCAATCAGTTTTTCCTGCTGAGTTTTGCCAGCTCTTTAATTTACATTTGCACTTAGTTGTAAGGTTTTGACACTGTGGATTTTCTTGGTCACCACCCCTTGCTGCTAATTTTGGGAGGTTAATACTGAAGTTTGTTAATGTAATTATCCTAGTTGTGATGTATGTTTTAAAAAAAATAACAAGGTTCTGAGTATGTACGTAGCTGGTCCAATCTTTACCATTGGAAGTCAGATATTCAGAGATTTGACTGTAATACTTATAAGATTATCACCAACTCATCCGACTTCAGTGCAGTTGAAGGCATTCTTAACACCAAGAACATCATGTAATACGATAACGTCCTCTGCTTCTAGGGAGTGTTGGGCAAAAAGTCTATTATACTATTCCAGAAATATGAGATGACATACTATACTGGTACTAAAATATGCATGTTATATTTAGTTAATTTTTAATATGCATCTTTACAGAAGAATATGGAGAAGTTACAAGTGGCCAGTCTGTCAGACTTTACTATCTATACAATACAGTAGTACTGAAACAGTCCAGTGAAATCAGACTTGGAGTGTCCCATCCATGATGGAAGCAGAGAGTGCCTGTTCTCACTTGCAAATGCACCTTTACTGTAAAGCCAAAATGATGATTTATTTCTGTACTGTGGATGCTCATGCACCAGGACTTCAAATTTTGTGTACAGACATATATTAACCAGAAAAATGTGACGGAACAACAAGTGAAAGTCCAAACTCTCTATGGGAAATTAGGCGTCCTAATGAAACTTCGTAACACAAATCCAGTGGAGATTTTAGGGTATTGTAACTTTCAAACAGTGAAACGTCAAAACTCAGTATATTCCCTAAACATTACTGATCAGGTTATCTCAAGAAATCAAATGTTGGCATTTAATTTGTGCATTCCCCAAAGATGCAGCTAGATATCGCATAAATTCTCAGGCCGTGCGTGCGTTACATATGTGTCAATTGTTGAAAGTAGAGCTGTTTTGCCATACTGAGCATTAGGATTGTGTGTGTAAATGTTCGGCTTTATTTGTTTTGTGTGTGAGCAGTTAGCCTGACGTCACTCTGGCTTATCTATTTCTATGGTGCAGACCTAGAAATCGATCTCACTTTAAAATGTTTTTCAATCTGCCGTATGTGTTTGGAATACTGTGATAAGTGAATGCTCACAGGCTTTCTGTTGCCCTTGCCGGGGCTCTTGCACAGTTCATAGAAATGAGGGCAGGTGAACCTTTCACACTTTGTGTAGTTTATTAATCCTGCCAGCTCTCATACTGTGGAACTCGCTCATTAATGTGAATGCATCTCCTATTAATGGTAATCTTCTTTGCAGGTTTCCGAAGTACGATGCTCGCTGACCCACCACCCTGGTGTTCTTACTGTCAATGTTGAGAAGGTCTAGCTGACAAGTTATGCTTGCCAGTGAGATGGATAGGATGTTTGTTTAAAATGTGTGATTGAAATTGATTCAGAACAGCACACGATGACAGCTTCATCCGATAGCTATAACTTTTACTCTTGGTGTTCTATCTGAACAACATTGACTGTATGATATTGATAGTTTAGTCACTTTTAAAATTCACACAGAAGCAACACATCGTAGCAACGAAACGCAGTTCACTGCTGCTCCCGGAAGATTGATGAGAGGTTGACTTGATTAGTTGGAGGGGTGTTGTTTGTAACTGGAATTGTGGTTTGAACTAGGGATGAGAGGTGTGAAACATTTCCTCTGTAGGAACTGAGGAGACTTGAAAATGCATAAGGAACACTTATTTGCTCAGCCAGAGAAACATGGTCAACACTACTGCAATGTATCAATTGTATTGTGAGTTTAAAAATGTACCTTGTTGAAAAAAAAAAGAAAAAAAAGTAGAGTTGGATTAATTTTGGACTATGAGAAGATAAGCTGTTTATACAGGCAATAGTCCAGAGGTTCTGCTGCAAGTATTTTCAAGCAATGATTTTGAAAGTTGGAAGAAATAGTTCATTTGTCACATTAAAGTAGGATGTGCTGTTTGAAGGAATAAAAATAGCCTTTGCGGTTGATGTTCTATCATTTTCTGTCATTTGATACCAATGTGGATAATAACATGCCATGCCAGGTTTCTTTCATTAAAAATTCCATTAATTAGAGTGTTAATTACGGTAGAAAGAAGAGCGATTTAGTTTTTTCGGGTAAAAAGTTAGCCGAACTGGACCCTGTGGTAAAAATGCAGCACTTCCATGTGAACACTGCTACAACAAAACGCCTACACAAAAGCCTTTCCTTTAGAAATTAGGCTATACGTGGACAAATAAACCGGTACAGTAGTTTTTATAACTTTCTGCAACTATAAGAAGTATAAGGAGTCCTTTGGTGTACTTTGGAAAATGCAGGAATAACAGCACATCCTGCTTTAATGGTCACCCTCATTTAGGCCGAATTTGCTCATCAGAAAGTATTCATAAATTCCTTCTGGGACGTGTAGGCCTAATTCATAGTATGGTATTACAGTATCTATTTTCAGAGGATAAACCGTCTTTGTGAAAAAGCAGCTATTTTCTTTAAAACATCTGCTGCTGATACACAGTTTTTAATATGTGTTCGTATGTGTGATGAATGGGTGAGGTTGGTGGCGATGAACACAGACCCGACTGGTATCAAAATGAATTAACTTCTTCACAGCCTCCCGTGAAGATCACACCGCTTTTCCCCAGAATTTCCCTAACACCCCAAAACCAGAGCGGCAGAGTATCTGATTGATTTAATTAAATTGACGGTGGTTATTGGTTGTGGGATGGAGGCTGCTGATAAGCTCATTCGATTAGATTATTTCTCCTCTCATCCAATTGGTTGAGATCTCCCATTGTTGTTTGAACTGATTGTCCTTTGCTGTTGAAGCTTTTTTTTTCAACATTCCATAGAAAAATTTGCCCTCCATCCTTCTTTCTTTATATATTCTTTTATCAGAGCGAGTAAATGTGGAAGATATATCAAAGCTGATGTTTCTTTCTTTCAAATTCCTTCACAGAAGAATTTTCTTGAATGTGGAAGTCAAAGAGAGAGCCTATTTAGTATCATGGAAAAATGTCTGACGAAAATACAAACAGATGTTTTGATAACATTCCACAGTTTTTGTCACCTTTTGCTTAATTTTTTTTTTCCCTCTCAAAAAATTCTCAGATTATATAGGGGCCGTAGAGTTGTCCTCATGGTTTCTTCTTGTGTGGCAATCCATGAAATGAATGGAAAGCAAATTATTGGTTGGTTTTATGGGCAAATATGCAGTAGTCCAGGTGATACATTAAGCCCCACTTGATGCAGGTTGGTTTTCATGGAAAAGGTATGTATGTAGGAGGGATGGGATGGGGGGAGTTGAGGAGAGGAGGAGGATGCAGGGATCGAAATAGCAACTTCATTAGTCTCTTTTTTGGAATTTTTTTGAAGTATTCGTATGAATGTTTTTATCATTTAAAGTGGAACATATATAGAATTTTCATCGATTCCTAAAAATCATAATCTGGTGATTTCTACTCACACCTGTCGGGCGCTCGTGTACCCGACCAGAACGTGTACCGTGTGCACCTGCCCATACTTTACATACTCATTAATAGGAGGTGAGAAAAAAGAAGCAAATGCTGCTTTGAACTTTTTGCACCCTGGTTCTATGGTCAGGCAAGGCAGATCAATTTTGAAGCATGTTTAATGGTCTTTACAAACGGGGAGTAGTAAACTGCACATTTTCGCTCCGTCTATCGTGATTGTAATAAAAAATAGTGATAAGTGTGTTTTGCATTTATCACATCGATAAACATTTACAATTGCGTGCAGTCTCGTAGCCAGGTCAGATTTCTTAGGAGGGGGAGACGAAAAGAGAAATAGGGGCATATGTTGCATAATACACAAATAATTTTTTTTTTCACTCCAAAAATGGCTAGGGAGCAAAACGTTTTTGGGTTTAACTTCCTGACTTATCCCCCCATGACTATGGACCTGTGCATGTGAAGATACTCGCAGCCACTATTTCGAAGCGAAACTGTTCTGAACTGCAGTGTGGTACTGACCTTATCGGTTGTTTCTTTTGCGTGACGGAGTACATTCGTTTATCAGTCAGCCAGGTTGTGATTGTCAAATTTGAATCTGTGCAAGTCATTCCAGCTGTAAATGATCAAAGCTGACATGCTTACGATAATGTTTTAATGTTTATGGTAGAGAAGTGATTAAAGTAGATAGACACTATTTAGTACTGAAGTGTTTGGGTTTTTACTGCCTGTCTAAATGATTTTAACTTCTATGGTCATTTATGCCTTGAATTACTGCATGTCAAGTGAATTAAGTCTTTTGCTGCTATGTGGTCTTGTTGCGTTCATTGAAGTGCTGTAATTCTCATCCATGCCTTGATCATTAGCCATTTTGCCTCCCATGAAAATCCTGTCAGGATCAAATTGTGATGCCCTGCTCTTTTCATTCCTTCTATCTCTTTACTCCCTTCGCAGAGAAGAGTATCTCAAAGTCCTTGCAGTCATCAATGTCAACATTAGTACCAGAAGACAGAGAGCTGGTCCTCTGCAGCCATTATCTGAGATTTCCGGTCGAAGCTGCCTGCATCCTGACAAACACCGAATTCAAACTGTTCCAAGATGTCAGGTCCTCCTGCTACGTGAACTACATCCGCAACAACGGGCTGAGGTTTCCGTACGTCGAACAGGAGACCAACAAGAAGACCATTCATGATCTCAAGGATAGATGTGAAAAGGTTAGTTCATGTAAATTGATGACTATAATCGTCATTTGATTGTGAATAGGTGCTTACCAAAAATTCAGCTACCTTTATCAATAACTCGGCAGTGTCGACTAGTATTGTAGTTACGAGGTGGGAGAGGTGGGTCGGGAGGAATAAGTGGCGCAGGTTACATGACGGACATCTGTATTAGCAGGCTAAGGTTGCGATATGTTGGACAGGAGACCAACTAGAAAACTTGACCAAAGGACAGATGCAAAAAGGTTAGTTTTGTGATTTGCTGAAAGTTGTCATTAGATTGTGTATACATGTTCCCAACTTCAGCCACCTTTGCCAGTATCTCCACAGTATCAAAAAGTTTGGTACTGATGGGGGTGCATGGGAGAAGTGGGTTTAAGGAGAGAAGCAGTTCAGCTTACATGGACTAGACTAATGTTTCCGTACCTTGAAAAGGAGACCAAGAAGAAAAAAACATTCATGACCTCGGAGAGAGAGCCAGAAAGTTTAAGAAAGCAATTGATAGAGATTGCATTCCAGAGGCCATATTGTACTGCTATAATCTTGGTTCCTATCATCCAAAGAACGATGAGAGGTTCTGAGTGCAAATCCTACAAAAACTGAATCAAAAGTTGCAAAATACATTTTTAGAAACTATTTTTCAAAATTCAGCAAATAAAGAAGACTCTTTGACATGTACCAACAACTTTTGTTGCTACCACTTGCACTGATACAATGTGTAACTGTCCTACATATATGAAGGAATTTCAAAGTGCATTTAAGTGGCAAAATTGTGTTTATCCATTAACCATTCGTATAGTTAAATCATTAGTGGAGAATATTAACAGAAACATAATGTATTTCGAAAATAATTCACAGCACAAGTACTTAATGTATACAATAGTTTGTGATGATCGGTGTACAGGCATAAATGTCAGAAAATGAAGATCCTGGGGAAAACCAACAGTTCACTACATTGAGGGGAGCAGTCTTAGAAATTTCATTTTCACAACTCAAAAAAAAAAAAATTAAGAAAAATTACTCTGAAAATGTTTTATTCCTGTATTCCAACCTTACTTTTAACTGATATATAATAAAGATAAATGAAAGCAAATGAATTCAGATCCATTTTTACACTCTTATCAGCAGTGCGGGAAAGAAGATTAAGCCTAATCTGTTTCCAACATTTGCAGTTGTCAGTCATGACTGGTGCCTGTATCAAAAAAGAAATGACTCTGAACATGTTTCATTCCTGTATTTCAACCTTACTTTTAACTGATATATAAGAAAGATAAATGAAAACAAATGAATTCAGATCCATTTTTACATTTTTATCAGCAGTGCTGGAAAAGAGATTCAGATCTAATCTGTTTCCAACATTTGCAGTTGTCAGTCATGACTGGTGCCTGTATCAAGGGGTCTGTTTATTATCAGAATGTGGCAGTAAACCACGTTATGTGACAAATTACCTCCCTCAGCAATAAATCATATATGTTCCATTTACTCAAACTGTTTGAAATATTGCTGCATATGTGTTGTAGTATATGGCCTTCATTCTTGTTACTCCCATATCCTGGTTTTGCAGAAGTTTGAGACTTCGTTTTGAAAATTTCAGTGTTGAAAATAAAGGCTAACCTCAGCTTTCTTGGAGTTCTATTCTTTCTGCACACATGTACAATTTGTTGCATTGGGATTTTTTTGTCCAGTTCTTTGTTAATAGCTATCTAACTACTTTGCAATGTATATGTACATGGAAATTAATTGAAGGTTAATCATCGCTGGGCCCTGCATCAACTACAGGACAATTTGTGATCGAAGATTAATGCATGTGATGCATGAGGGCACAGCATGAGTGCTTCGAGCAACATCCATTTAACCCCGAGAGTGCATGATCTCCAAAGGAATGCGCAGTCCACTGTTGATTGACCTTGGTCATTCAGACACAGTGATATTTTGATGAAAAAGATTAAAAGCAAAGAAAATTTGGGTTTGTAAATAACCACATTGCTATTGAAAACAAATCATGAGAAAAGCTAACATGATTAAGAACATGGCAACAATCTTCTTGCACTATTGACAAAGTACCACAGTTGTTTTGTGTAGGCCTATCATGACATAAGATAGCAGATGACAAAACGCTGTTGATCTAGTTTTATTGTATTCATCCATTGTGATTTTACTTTCAAACTACTCTGCTCCGAGACCCACTCTCAAAAGGTTTTTCTCACAGTCATTGGGGCCCACCAGAATCTGCACCGAGGCCAATGAAAGGGCCACGGCCCACGAGGTTCCCAGCCCCTTATCTACATTGTTTCACTACATGGATTGTGTGGACAATGCTTGTCATATGTTTTGATTGATGTTCACGCCATAAAACCAAACCACTTGTTGCTTATAACCTGTTGTCAGTATAGGATGTAATATGGTATCACCATGGAGTGGTGATGATCAGGACACTTACACTGCATTTTCATATTGCTAAACACTTTTGAGTTCATGGTAAACTTTAAAATGGAAAAAAAAATAAATGAGTAAACACCCACAAAGGAGTAAAAATAGTTGTCAGTTTATTTTGTTGGAATTGCTCTTGACAAATAGTCAGTGTCTAATATTTCCACTGACCATAATCTGTCTTTATTCAAAGTTTGAGAACCAAGACTTTCGGCAGTAAATTTGCTTACTTCATTAGTATATACAGGAGATTTGAGGGCAGTAATTATCAACATTGTTGATAATTAATCCACAAATTAAGGCAGTATTGTTTCCTTGGAGTACAAAATTGATAATGCTCAAAAGATCATAGCAATGCTTGCAGAGACAAGGTTTCTGCTTGAGTTTCACTCTGCTCTCCAAAAACAAAGAAGGGCAAATCCATAAGGTAAGATTCCATCATGGTCTTTCAGGCTCTTTATACCTATAACAAATTTCAACCCATGTTTTTGAGTCCAAATTCTCAGTCTTGCTGACCTTTGATTTCTTGAGTTGGATGTGTCAATATGCCTTCAATTTGGTCTGCCTTTGTTGAAAACAAACATGGAACCTTTTCAGGTTGAAGTATTATCCGCCCCAAAGTCGACGACTGGAGTCAATCTTTCTATTTAATATTTGTTTAAAACCAACAGCCAATTTTTTATGTAGGTTCGTAGAGAGAGACACACTGAAGGAACTGTGAAAGTCAAGGTGGTACCCTTGATGTACTGTATGCGACAAGTTTGATGCACAAAGTATAGTTGAAAGATAAAAACCTAGTCAAGATTTGTCCTCCAAAAGTAAAGAGGAGCAAAAGAAAGTAATGTACAGTTTTGTCAAATTTTGCCTGAAGTGAAGTCAATCTTTTGAATTCTTTCTTGTCAAGTTTGTTTCACTGGAAGTAACACCACCTGTGTCTGGAGTATGAAATGAACAGAAAACTTAAAACATTGCAAAAAACATTGAAAAAATTGCAAAAGACAGTGTACCACAAATATGGAATATAAACGTGTCAAATCTTACACAGTATTGGTCTTGTCATATGTGTGTTGAACTCTACCAGCTAGTTTTGGTTTTTGGTGTAAGATGGAATTTAATACCGACGACGATTTATTGATTTATTATTTTGTGTGAAATGAGAAATAAAACTTAAATTTTATCATGTATTAAATTTGTGTGTAGTGATTTCAAAATCCAGGGGTGGCACCAGAATTTTAGATGGGGGGGGGGGGACAAGTGGAGGGCAAAAGAAACTGTTGATGGCAAAAGTGTTGCGCTTAGCACGAAATCAAGCACAAAGCGTGAGGTTAGCGAGTGGAGTCCAGTCTCAGGCCTGTCCTACGGTCCCTGGTAGGTTCAGGGACAAAGCTCTGTGGTTTTAGCATATCTCTGGGTGAAAAATTAAATCTCAGGATAGGTGCATTTTTTTCAAAGTGCATTATTAAATGCAAAGATTTCAAACAATTTTAATTATTTTGACTATTCCTCTTTAAAGGGAAATAGGACGTTTGTTTTAGAGAAAACATCCATATTTTTGAAACCAATGTTTGTGGTCGTAGAATGATAGATTATTCAAAATAAGGAAGGACTGTAGCTTTCTTTTCAAGAAATAAGCTCCTCACAGATCAAAATTCAGTTATTTGTTGCTCAAAACTAATTTGTTCACCCAAACTTTTCAAAATTCAAATGATGAATCTTCCATTACTCATCACATGCATAATCTTTTGAGAAGATGAAGCTTTGGTAGATGTTTATTGATAAGACTGAATGGTTTAACAATGATTAAAGCTATTTTCTTTGCATGTCATGTTGGTGTATTCTAAACGCCCTATTTCCCTTTAAGGTTAAAAAACAAAAAATAAAAGGCATTATATTGAGAAGGGGGGAGACCTTCAACTTTTGATGCTTATGTAATACAGTTGCTGACTCGATATTTACTTTTGGCTTCAATGATAATCGCAACCTTTGTAGTCATGGATACGTTTGTGTGTGTGTATGTGTGTTTGCACGTGTGTTTGTGATGCCCTTCCTTGTAAACATGATATCTCAAGAAGGGAAGCTTGAACAGATCTCATATTTAGTGTGTAGGTGTTCCGCATTGAGAAGAATGACCGTATTGTTTTTGGTGGAGATCAAAGGTCATTTGGGGTCAATAGGGGTCAGATTGTGAAAACCTTGTAAACACAATATCTTAAGGAAGGAAGCTTCAGCAGATCTCATGTTTAGTATGTAGGTGAATCACGTTGAGTGGCAAACCCTGATGTTTTTTGGTGGAGGTCAAAGGTCATCTGGGGTCAACAAGGATCAATTTGTGAAAACATTGTAAACATGATATCTTAAGAAAGGAAGCTTTGACAGATTTTGTATTTAGTTTGTCGGTGTACCACATCAAGTAGAAGAACTATAGTGTTTTTGGTGGAGACCAAATGTCATTTGAGATCAACAGGGGTCAAAGTGTTAAAACCTTGTAAACATGATGTCTCGAGAAGGGGAGCTTGATGCTATGATCTCACATGTTATATGCAAGTGGTGCATCACTGTAACTGTAATGTGCCGTTGTTCATGTTGAGACGCAATACATATCAGTCATCAGATTTATGAAATCCCTCATAATGAAATCATTGAAACCACAATGCAATCATGCGTTGTGGTTGATTCCTTGCTGAAGGCAGGCAAGGAATCTATGTGATGGTGACGATATGTGTGTGTGTGTGTGTGTATGTGATGCCTTGGCTTGTAAACATGACATTTCAAGAAGTGAACAGTGCTCTGCTCGACCTCAAAGTTGGTGTGTTGGTAGTCCATCATGAGTACTTGAGGTCATTTGAGGTCACTAGAGCTCAGCGTACAAAAACTTATCAAGGAAGAAATCGGAGCAATCGAATGTTGTTGGAAATTTAAACCCTTACCATTGGTAGCAACTGAGCTGAAGATCATATCTGCCATGTTTTGTGGAGGTCAAAGGTCATTTGAGATCAGTCGAGGACGTTATTTGAAAACCTTGTAAACACCATATCTGTAGAAGGGAAAGGTGCTCGAATATCAAACTTGGTGTATTGGTAATCCATGGTGGGTAGATGATCCCTTTTGTTTTTCATGGAGGTCAAAGGTCATTTGAGGTCACCACAGCTTAAAGTAAGAAAAGTGTTTAAGGGAGACATTTCAGCAACTAAATGTTGCTGGAACTCCATCTCTTACCATTGGTAGCACCTTGTGAGTAGATGATGTCTGTCATTTTTATGGAGGTCAAAGTTCATGTGATGTCAATAGAAGACAGTGTGAAAACCTTGTAAACACAGTGTCTGAAGAAGGGACGGTGCTTGAACTTTAAAAATGATCTGTTGGTAGTTTACTGTGAGTACATGATCCCTATCGTTTTCATGGAGGTCAATGGTTATTTGAGGTCTCCAGAGCTTAAAGTGCAAAAATCTATTAAGGAAGATATCTCAGCAACTGAATTCAGATAGAACTTCAAAGTTTCAACATTGTTAGCACTTGATGAGCAGCTGATGTCTGTCATTTGAGTTGCCCCATGGAAGACTTGCCATCACTGTTATGTGACATGAAATGAATTTAATAAGTTCTATCAATCCAAAGATCTGTCCTGGGTTCAAAAGCCCAGCATGTGATACTTGTCTTGAATGTGAACATATGAAGATGTTAAATCACTCATTAGGAAAATAGTGCATGTTTTTTTCCTATTGAAATTTGCCAAAATGTAGACCTATGTTTCATAGCGGAGATCACTGCTAGATAGACTTTCGTCTCATTCTCTTTCAATTTGCTGAACATCTAAAAGTCCATTTTCTATGCCAAACAACCACTTAGCATAGCTCTTATCACTTTTACTAATCCTTCAGAGAATATCCCTGTCACCCAAAACTCCCTGTCAAGATTTACAAAGTACTCTGTTGTTTTAGTCACAGTGAGCACTCCCTTGGGAGGCAAGACTGTTCCAGATTGCCTTTTTGACTTGCACAATCTCAGGTCTGTAACCACAATTTGGTGTCACAAACTTTCTATCAACTTGTGAACTACATCCTCCATGACCACAATTGTCATCAGTGCTGAGTGAATGACATGACTCATTCATATTAGTGCTTGGTAACATCAAACACATTAAGTGATACAGAATGTGGTTGGTATTCTTGCATTTTGCTTTTCATTTTGATATGGTCCCTTCCCTTCCCCACTCGGTTGCTTTTGTTTGTGATTGTATGTGTATGAAAAAATGAGATATCAGCAAGGAATCATAAAGTCATTGGACTTTCTGGTTAAGATAATTTGTTTTCAAAAAGGACTAAGTCAAGTGTGTTTCAGTACTGAAATATGTGTGTAATTAACAGTGTTGATATAGGAATAGGCCTACTCTTCCCAAAAATTCAGAGCAAGATGTAAAATACTTGAAAGAAAGTAATGCTGTTTTCCACCACCACTTTTCGGGGGTACAAGGTGAAGCGAGGGATGGACCATACCTGGAGGATGTGGGGGGGGGGGGAGATATGAAAATAACTGTATCCTGCTAGCAGTATCTGGTGTATTGGAAACCACACATGCTTATCTGGCCGCACTTTAGTGGTTTATAAGTGTGCATAGATCTGTACGTGCTCCAGACCGGAGGGAGGAGGTCTTTGGACTCACACTGTGCAAATAAATTGAATGATATCCCTTCAGCGACACCCTAAGTCATTGTTTGATGTGCACTTGTTGGGTGGATGAATTGCTCTGATAATACTGGTAGTAGAGTCATTAGGTTATTCCTTTGTTTGAATTCTTGTCCTGAAAGTGATACCCTTGCGTCACCCGGCGGGCTATTTCTATTACACGTCGGGGATACATAGCGATGAATGTACGCAGAACATTTGCATGTGAAGATGGTGCCTACCTCTGGCTGGAATTGGATGATTAGGTCATATCGCAAAATGATTACACAACCAATGGACATTTGTTTGGACTGATGTTTTTCTGTCACAGTCATGGTGATCAGACCAGCAGTTGGGGAAACGGTTCTCTTGCAGTCCACTTGAGAATTAATAATTAATAATTGCTACTTGATGTCATTATCAATTGCTTGCTTTTCAATTCTCCTGGACGTCATTCCTGAGTGCACCTAATTAAATTTGACCAAACATTGTGATTGTAAAACACACTTGCATCATCTGTACTTTGTGTCAGAGCAAATCTGTTTAATCACTTGGCATTCAAGATATTTTCGCTGTTGGCCACTCATTCATTCAGCTGAGAAGGAATCTCTGTGCTGAACCATGCAGCCGAGATATTGTTATGAACTCGTGCAGACATTCAGTTTATGGATCCTAATTTTGCCAGAGACAGTGGACTTTGGTTGTTTTCTCCATGGGGAAAGGGGATGGGAGAGGGAAGGAGACTAGGGGAAGGAGACTGGGAGGGGAGAGGATTGTAATGGTATTGTTTAAGTTCTGTCGACCACATCTCTCACACAAAAGAGAATTTAATTTCCTGCTGATAGAATATTCAGTTCAGTGTCAGTTGATGATATTGATGTTGATATCAGTGCCATCTTACTGTAATTTTGTTTGAGCTGCCCAAAGTAATGAAATTGGCCAACAGATTCAGGGAGAATGGAAAATGGCTTTGAAGGGCCTACAACATTGGCCCAAAACTACAATAGCATGTACAGGTATGCTGCACACTGCTGTGGCAGCACTTTCTCAACTTAAGATAACTGACAACTAATAAGAGCAAACTCTAGTGCTGTGAACCTGTTGCACAAAGTGGTGTGCAAGCAGGATGTGCTATTTGTCAGAAAAAAAGGTAGCCTTTATGTTAATCTTCCATCCTCTTTCATTTGATACCAGTCTGGAATATGATAGATGCCATGTTTCTCTTAGGAGAAATTTGGGTTGGCTTATCTTTTTAGGTAGGATTACATTTTGGGTAGGATTACATTTCCATGTGGATAGGATTACAGGAAAGCCAACCCAAATGACATACTTACAATCAACAAAGAAGCTTCGGAAATTGCAGCAAAATTAAAACTAGATGATCGCATCGAAACCACCTCAGAAAAGGAATCATTTGTAACATTGAAGGACCACAAACCAAGCTTTCATGACAAACCCACATTCTGACTCATAAACCCAGCGAAATCAGAGATTGGAATAATAAGCAAAAATAAGCTCAAAAAAATTAACAATGCCATCATAACGGCCACAGATGTAAACCAGTGGAAAAACACCCATGTAGTACTGAACTGGTTCAATGCAGTTAGACACGAAGAAAACTTCACATTCACCACGCTCGACGTCATAGACCTCTACCCCTCCATAAACGAGAAGTCATTGAACGACGCCCTAAACTACGCTTCTCAATTCTCCGACATACCAGAAATCGACAGGAAAACAAACACCCGCGCAAAGAAACCTCTCCTTTACCACCACCACTCTCCTTGGTCCAAGACATCTTCAAATAATCTGTTTGACGTCACTATGGGCCCATAGGATGGAGCTGAAACGTGTGAACTGGTAGCATCATTCCTTTTAGCAGAACTCGCAGATATTGGCCTGAACATCGATCGGCCTATATCGCGATGACGGACTAGCAGTTACCGAAGGGTCACCACGAGACGTGGGGAAAACAAACAAGAAATTTCAAAAACTTTTAACAAATATGGTCTAAGAGTTACTATTGAAGCCAACAAAAAGTTGTCGATTTTCTTGATGTAACACTAGACCTCAATGCTGGAAAACATGGGCCTTTTGCAGAACCCAACAATAAACCACAATACATACGCAATAGGTCAAACCACCCACAAAACATAATCAGATATTTCCCTCTGGCTGCGAACAAGAGATTAGCTGAGTTATTCTCAAAGGAAAAGGTACTCAATGACACAACCAAAGAATACCAAGAAGCCCTCAGAAACAGTGGCTGCAAGCACAAACTCACGCATACACAAACCAACATGCAAGCAAACAAAGTGCACAGAATAGAAACTTAATTTGGTTCAACCCCCCATTTAACAAAAGTTTTGCAACTGATATCGGTGAGCAATTCTTTAAAATACTCGATGAGGAATTCCCAAAAGGCAATAAATTACACAAGATTTTTAACAGAAACACAGTGAAATTAAGTTACCGTTGTATGCTCAACATGAAAAACTCAAATGACGCCCATAATAAATCTATTATCAATGCTCAGCACAAACCCCCAACCAAACAATGCAATTGTAGAATAAAAGAACAGTGCCCCCTTGCAGGAAAGTGTAGAGAAGAAGGTGTAGCTTAATTACCAGGCCATCGTCACAAGAGAAGACAACTGCGGCACACAAACATATGTCGGCATCTCTGCCACAGAATTAAAAACAAGCTGTCACAACCACAAAAGCTCATTCACACACCAATACAAAAGACACACAACTGAAATTAGTAAATATTTTTGGTCTCTTAAAGATCATAACATCAAATACAATATAAAATGGAAAACATTGAAACATGCAAAACCATACACTAACACCACAAAAGGATGCAATCTATGCTTACAAGAAGAATTCTTTCTCATTTATAGACTACAAAATTCATCACTGAACAAGCGCTCGGAATTAATGTCCACCTGTTGACATTCAAATAAACACCTGTCACAAACCACCTGTTACAAAGTGAACACAAAAACTAAACGACTTGTACCTCCTTCAGTCGAAGTATAGCACCTGACGAGTGATTTTAAGTCATGAAACAAATTTGTAGTGCTTGTGCTTAATGCCTAGTTAGTTCAAGTCAATTTCAATACATGTGGGTGTTTGAAATTCTTCCACTAAGCTTGTGCCCTAGCTAATTTACCCCACGTGTACAGTCTGCATGTAGGCTGTTACTCTCAGCATTTATGGCTGTTACTTACAGTTAGGTTTGTGTCAATGCCCTGAGTTTTATTGAAACCCTTTGGAAATTTTATGATGCAACTTGACGAGTTATTATTGAGGGCTAGGAATGCAGTGGATTCACTGCTGCTTTATATCTGTTGTATATAAACAGCTGTAGAATAATCAAGTGATTTATGGTGAAACAGCCCCGCAGAATAAACTTAGGACACCATACAACATAGTTGAACAATTTTTCTCTATCATACTTTCAAGTTCACTGAATTAGCTTCTTACTGGAGGATGATCAGTCATAGCTGTAGTGGGTGTGGAAAAGGGCTAGAAAAATTTTGGTGAAGGGCCCCTGACCTTTAAGGTGCAGAGTATCACTATGGTAGAACTGGACACTGATTATACAAAATTTTGAATTATGGGAAGAGTGTGGTGTATTTTCCACAGTTATGCAAAACAAAATATGAAATTTTTCTAGAGGTGGGGTCTGCAAATGTCACTGCTTTTGCAGGCAGACTCCCTTTAAAAACAATAACCAGAATGACTTTATGATTAATAGAAAGGGAGGGGGGAGGAAATAACTTAAGAAGAACCAACAAAATTAAAAGTAAAAAATAATACAAAAATATATCGAGAGGTTGGTAGGCATTAACTAAGGCTATAGGCCTACTTTTATACCAAGGTGGCTCTCTGCTTTTGTTCCCAATGAAAATTTTCTCCCTTGAAACTTATGAAGTGTTGTTTTGTTAAGTCTCATTAGCTGTTTGCTGTTGATTTTTCAAAACAAGCTAACAAGGAGAAACTTCCTTGTTCCAAAGTGTTTTCTGAAATTAACAACAATTGTCACCAAAGAAAAATATGATCATAGGATTGTCAGCAAAGAGTGTGAATATTGACTAAAAAATTGATGTAAACGGCAGCAGTTTAAACAAATGTAAGTTGCAAAATCTTTCCGAGCAGTTGCACTTTTTGCTGTGCAAGGCAGGAAATGAGACCGCAATTCAATTGTAAGTACTTTGTTTGATTAAAAGAGTTCCTATAAAACTGCATTATCATCACTGTGAAGAAGGTCGTATGATAGTTCTGGAAGAAAGAAGAGGGATAGATGGATGTTGCATTAGAAATTGTAAGAAGTCATTTACTCATCCGGCTGATAAACCAGACTTATAGATTGCCTGAAGTTCCCTTAGCAAAGATTCTGTCGAGTAGTATATGGAAATAAACAATAAACATGATTTATAATAGATGCAACAGTGGCATTTTCTTGTTCCTGCTGGGCAGGTCACATAAATAGTAGACGTAATTTTTCCTTTCACTTATTGTAGTATGTGTAAATAAACATTGGTCGGTAGCTAGTATGCTGCTTGTGCAGCGACTCACCATTTTTATTATTAAAGAGATGTAGAAAGTCAGCGGGAATGAGCGCCGTTGACAAAGCCTTCAAGAGTAAAGTAACACTGAACAGACGACACAGTGGAGCCAACTACGTAAGGATGGATTGATTATATGAATTTTTGCATAGCCAAAGTGCCAATATTTATGCACGTCTTTCCAAATATCTAGAATCGAGAACAATCCCTAAGAGCAGCGGCAATACAACAGGAAAACTACTGTAGGAAAGTGCAACAAAATTTATTTTTGATGTGGTAATGAATTATTGAGCACTTCAATGAGAGATCGATCATGCCAGACAAATGGCAGATTCACGAATGGGGGGGGGGGGGAAGAGAGCAATGGCTTTACTCAAAGGTGGGCCCAAAATTTACCTAGGAAAATAAAGTTTGTTGGAAGGAAACTTCAACATTGTGCACTTTTGTTGCACCAAATCGCAGCTGAGTGTCCACAGTTCTGCATAAATTTTCCAAAGGGGGGAGGAGGGAAAATCTGCTCCCCTAAGATGCCTTTCCCCATATTACAGTACATGCTCCACCAGTGTGGACCCTCCCAACAAAGGCCTTGGATCCGCCAGTGAACCAGAACCTCACCATCTTTTCCTAATTAAGACAGCTGATACGTAACATGATATTTAAAGTAATGGCGTGAGTTTGTTATGTTATGTTTTTCTATATTCCTCAATGCCCCGCTAAAGCTGTTCGTAGTTGCCTTGAACTATGCAATAACCAAAAATAATGCTGAAAGTTTCTAAAACTTGCCCTAACAGCGTAAATCAATGTAACATTGACCTCCTGTTTTGAAAATAATGGTCCTTATTATGAGCGTTACTCCACGCCTACAATACGATCTTGCACACTTACATATCTTGTGTGTTCTGACCTGAGAAAAACCCACCATGATTTATTGCATTCTCTCCACTGCAGAACATTTGAGTATTCAAGCCTTAAATTGTCTTATCAGTTCCCTTGCTGCATTGGAACTTGTTGCTTCCATAGTTGAAAGAGTTAACTAATAAGGAAAAGCTGTAAAGTTGTGACTATCAAGTTTCGTTCAGTGAACATTCATGCATGTTCGCATTACTTGATGATTTAGTACTATGAGTAGGTATAATAGCTTTCAATATACTGTGCAGCACACTTCCTTTTACTTGTGTATGTTGTGGTGTACAACTGCAATCGGTTTTTGTGTAATGAATATGCATAAGCCCTAGTGCTTCATTTTCATTGGCCTGTTCAAGCAAGGTTCGTTGTGAGACTGAATAAGTTTTGTCTGCAGCATATTTTTAGATTTCCCTTGTTTGGTTGATATTTCTACTAAAATTTAGAGACTTTGGATGGAACTGACATTTTGAACCTCAGTAGTTTTTCCCTTATTACTTATTTGGTGCACTCAGACGAATGACAACATAGTTGGACATGAATTGTCTATGTTCACAGTTCCTTCAAACTCACGTCATCACTTTAATGTCAATGAATTTTCCTCTATATTTTCATCAGTAGCTTGGAAAGAGAGCTGTTTTCACTTGGGAACTAACATGCTCAGATTTTAGGCCATTTATGTTTAATAATCTCATTATTTGCAATTTTACGCATTGCAACATTATTCTTACAGTATTTTGTTTCCATCTTTGCTTGAACAGGTTACAGAATGGGTGGTGGAGACGGTACTGGACTTATCGGAGGAGCATCGGTTCCCCCTACTGCACCAGTTTGTGGAATTAGCAAACACCTGCTGGAATATGGGAAATTTTCAGGCAGTCGTGGAAATATTAGAAGCACTTTTGTGAGTAGCGTCAATGCATAGAAATAGATAAATTAGAACTGACGTCACTGTAACCACTCAAACACTGAACAAATTAAGCTGAACAATGATAGGTAGCGTCTGACACAGTAAGGCAAAGCATCTCTGCCTTTGCCATATATAATGCTCATACTGCCCAAGAATTTGTTCTGTCGATATCTAACTCTACATCTTTGAGGAAAACAGAAGTAAATGCAACCGTAAGACTTTTATTGTTAACCTGATAATATGCAGGGAACACTACCTCCCAACATTAAGCTGTAGTTAGGTACGTTATCCTAAAATTTCTGTTGGATTTGTGCTACATTGTTTCACGAGAATGTCTTTTGCCATACAGCATTTGAGCTTCACTTATTGTTCCATGATATCATTCTTGTGTATCTATTTCTATGGTCAAATTTCATATACAAATGTTTAACCATACCAATGTCATGAAAGATATTACATAACCTCCTTGGCATTCTTCCCTTGGCAAGAGTAGAACTTTCATTTGACTGCAAACACTGTTCAAGTTCAGTCTGAAAAAGTTGAATAACCAGGTATTAAAGTTGCGACTTTATTCAATTGTTGATAGGTCTGACCAACTGAGCATCCAGGCAAAGTGTGAATGGTATCTTTATTTTCTGAGCATTTAAATGACGTTGCGACTTTTAGCATGTCCATAGGTCTTGGCAGTCCAAGTTTAAACCTGTGGTGCCTTTTCGTCATCATATCGGTAGGTCTGACCAGCTGAAGGATGTCCTGGAACAAGCAGAGAGTGAAGACATATCATCCCTGGTGCAACTACATCAGACCATCATTGAGGGAGAGGCAGACTACCAGGATGCCCTGGATAAATCCTTGAGAATCCCCGGATGCAAAGTGGTACCCTACTTTGGAGTATTTTTAGACCAGCTGGTGGCTGTGTGGGAGGAGCCATCCCCAGCCCTCTCTATGAGCATGCTCGAAATGGAACGAGAGGTAAGCCCATGCAGCAGTGTCAAAAGGGAGATATCTTGCAGAGGAACGTTATAATAAATTGTCTCAGTGGGTTCAGATGTTATTGTGGCATGTAATACTGACGACATGGAAAGAATTGAAATCGTAATATGGACTTACCGATTGATAATGAATTCCTCATTTCCCTACTTTTGAAGTGTCCATTCATCCTCACGGATTTACTAAATGTCAAACTGTCTTCGCATTGTTCCTGAACAGTGAATCTGGTTATCTGGGCTTGTAGGTTCTCGATTGTTTAAATCACGAGCAAGTCCTTTGACTTAAAAGAAACCTAAAAGAATTTTGTGAATTTACATTTAAATTCTGTTTGCTATCAATTTTATAAGTACATGTAGATGGTTAGGTAAGGGCAATGCCGCAAACCAGTGACCCTTAGGGCATTAGGAAGTGTCAAATTGGTTGCCTCTCATTTCTTCGCTGAGTGGTTGCCCATAATAAGTCTTTCATGGATATTGATGTATTATTTTTCTCCATTTGCATTCCTATATGGCAAAAGTCTGAACAAGTTGATAAATAACATTGTCCTGATAAGAAAAAAAGTTGTAAGGTGCCCTAAATTTCTGCATTAATGGTCAACATGCAAGACTATGTTGATGTCTTTGAAAGATACATTTATTATTGGCATACACTGTAGCAGTGTTGAAATTTTAGCAGTTTCATCTTTAGTCCAATTCATGAATTTTCACCCTAAGTTATTGTTGTACTATTTCACACATATGTATAGTGTTGTGTAGAACTGCAAATTCATTTTTTTTAGAATTGCAAATTCATTTCTTTTCAGTGATTCTCAATAAATGTTTGAATTTTTGAATCTCTGAATTTTTTTTTCTCACACTAATTGATTTGGTCGTCTAAAGGAAAACTCGAGAACAAAATTTGGTTGTCCTGCTTAACTTCAGGCCACCTTTGCCACCAGAAATAAGGCTCAATTTTATCACTAGGCAATGCATACTCTCTTTCTTTAGTGTGGGCTGATTGTATCCTTTAATCATGAAGTATTACTCTGTAATATCCTTCCATACAATTTATGGATAAAACCGGAAGTTTCAGCATCAAATTCACTTCATTGTAAAGATGCAATTGTAGGATGCTTATCCGCATGGAATGTGATTTGTTGTTTGACTTTCTTCTGGTATATTCAAATTTTGAAGGCATTATGTCTGATTTTAATAAAAGTCAGGACATCAGTGATAACCTGCACTGGTTTCTAAAGGTAGTTAAAACCTCACAACCATCATATCAACTGGGTAAGTCAAAAGTAGGACTGCCTTTACTTGTCTTCATTCATGATATGCTGATCCTAATTAAAACTGTCAAGGAGGTTGGCAGACAGGGGGGCCAGACAGGGTCAAAGTTCATGCCTGTAACTCTGCTTGTGGGATCATTTATAGAGGTTGTCTGTGGTGTTTTGAATTATCCTCCAATGATTCAAAGTGACAATCAGCACCCACCTTCTTGGAGATGAAAGGAAGTTAAAAGGCAAAGGTCAAGGAAATTCACTCATGGAACTCACAAGGGTCATGTTTTTTCTGTGCTCTACAGAAATAAAAAATTTATGTTATGTTAGATGCCTTTCCTTCATAGTTGGGGATGCCCTAGGTTTAAGAAAGGTATGTTAGCTGCCCATTATTGTGGTTATTTAGAATACTACTGACAAAAGAAAGAAAAATGATTGCCTGTAGGTAGCCTGCTAGACAGGCAAACTATCCCAAATGGCATCATTCCCACTAAATTATGTGAAAATTTAATTTGAGTCCAAGAGTACTGAAAGGGTTTTTTACTCTTTTCTGAAGTTGAATAAGTGCAAAAGAAAAACCAGCACCTTTGGTTATAAAGTAGCGACATCAGTTGTAGCGAAAGTCATCTTTAATCAGATGAAATACGCTTTAGAAATTTAAGCTTTTTTTCCAGCGGAATATCTTCTCCTACTGAAGGGAGAGATCAAATTTTTCATCGTTAATTTGAATTTCAAGCGAAACGTTTTTCTCGTGGAAGGCTTACACTGCAGAGTACCGCTGCAGAATGCAGTAAATATGCTACTTTAAAGTTGGCTGTGGATGTAGGAAAACATATAGGCCTGCATATCTTTTTTATTTCCTTCCATTTTACTTGAAGAACACTGATATTCCTTGTGCCAAAGACATCAACAATTTGCAAACTGAGAACCAGGTTATGTGATTTGATTTTCCTTCAGACAACCAATTTGGTCGATTTAACTTTGACTCAGTGCTGATTTTACATTTTAGAATACATCCAACACAGCAACTAAAGTGTGGTAGCGACTTTGCACTGTGGTCAGAGCAAGGTGTCTTTGTTGCCATACAGCAATTTACATAGAAAACTGAGTTGTCTTAAATTGTAGAAATGACATAAGTTTTTGTAAAGCAACTTAATTCTGAACGGTTTGCACCTTTTGTGTTACCCCATGTTACTTTTCCTCCAGAAAATTGGTTGAATTGCCTAAATTTTATCACTGCCAGCAACATATCCTCCCATACTCTCGCCTCAAGAATAAGTTTGCCCGGGGCAAACACCATCTAGCTTTGAATTCTGGGTATGGGCTAAAGAAAGGAACAGCAGCGAAATTTGTAGATTGTGGCTATTCGCCAGAACAAATGTGTGTGAGATTAATGTAAGTTCTTGACACAAATGAGGTTTAAGCCACTCGGCGATCGTTACTAGGGTTATGTCAAGGGTTAGGGGTTTGGTTCGTGTAAAGAACAGAGATTATTCACCTGCAATTCGCCTGTTGTCCATTTCTAATAGTTTTAATCAATATTATATCCCAAGGGGATAAGGTTTCATGTCAAGTCGTTCATTGAAAAAAGACTGGAGTCATTGAACCCATTTTCTTGTGCTTCATCTGTCATATATATATTACCTCAAAGGTCATTAAAAGTCTACTAATGATGTATCATTCTCCGGCTTGGTCACTGGTTTGAAGAGGTTTCACACCGTCTTTCGATCGATTACAATGAATTCTCGAAACGTTGACGAGCCTCATTAATCTGTCCTAAAGTTACATGATGTCAGAATTTATAAGTGCACTGATTGTACGATGGACTTCACACATAGACAGGAGAGCTTCATATTGTCAGCACAATCTTCTTTTTGTAACTTTTTCGTTAAAGTTTCAGCTGTCAAATGCTTGACCGAAATGAGTTCATTGACTGCCCCCCCTTTTTTTTTTTGCAACTGGGTGCTGTCCTATTGATCTGTTGTCATAACAATCTCCTGTAACTTCACTCTGTTGTTGATCTCTTTGTGTTACCTTTGTCTTCACCGAGAGAAAAAGAAAAAAACAACATGGGAATCAATTGAAAATTGTTGTATTTACATGAATTTTGATTGAGAATGTTTCACTGTAAAATGTAAGTGGAATGTACACATAATCAAAGTGAAAACAGGCTACGATTTGAAGCCTCAGGAATGAAAATCCTAGCACTAATTGCTGAGTTAGTGGAATCTGTATGGATTCCTGCAATTTGCATTGCCAGCTTTGCTTGTCACCATGGCTCATATGAAATTGGTTAATTCAGCCAAGACCTGGGTTGCTCACAATTCCTAGTAGCTGAGGTAGATGTGAATAACTGTAACAGCATTTATGCATGGTTACAACAGAATGATTTGCAGATGACCTAGACCTATTATGTTAGATGATCAACACTAGGATATGGCATATCCATCAAGTAATTTGATAGCATATTTAAATGCATACCATCATCAGCATACAGAGCATGTAGGCTATTAAAGCAAAGTGCTATGTTCTGCTTGGATTTCCGCTACAGTCTTGGACAACTTTAAAGCAGCGCAGTTTCTTTTCTTCTGCAGTTATATCGTGCAGCATACACCTTCCATGGAAACCCATCACAAACATAAAACAGAATCATTTTAAACCAAATCAGTGATGGAAGGGTGCTTTTTGGAAATGTGCTATTCACTTTAGTGGCAAAAATTTCACCTGTCTTGATTCAACTTTAGAAATCACATAAAGGTTTTTTGTCCAGTGTGCAAAATATTTTACGAAAGTTTCTGTATGTTTTCTTTTCTCCATTGACTTTGCGTGGCGAACTTATCATTTGTTGTGTGCAGGCTGAAGTGAAAATTGTAAATAACTTGAAGTGGGGTCCATCAGGCAGTAGCTAGTGACATTATTGGCAATTTTGCCGGATGTCATATTCAGATGTCAGGTACACACGTCGGTGGTAATTCAAATGTTTGAGGTGTCAACTAAAATATGGAAACTTGGATTAAAGAGTGATGTGTATTTATTCCTTGTCAAAACTTTGATTCCTTTTTCAACATTTCCACAAACAAATATATCAATAGGTGACATGTAAGGTGACAGGAAATAGGTTGATATAAAATGTTTTAAATGATGGTATATCCAGATTTTCCCATTGCAATGTTAAATCGTTACAGAACTCCAGAAGGTCACAGATAAAGAAGAGTTAAGGAGAAATGGGTCAAAGGAATGAAAATTTTCAACAAAATCCTTTATTGATTGTTTGCAGAAGCATTATAATGTCATGTTAATCTTTACAATTATGCTCAGGCTGATATTGCAAGGTAATTAAAGGTGATGCAGTTGCACAAAGATATGTGGTGAATTAAAAAAAAAAAATGTACGAGTACTAGATTTCAGCCATGCCTTGATAAATTATGGGTGACATTGTGAAAAAACTCTGGATGGATTTTTATCCTTTAAGAGCCTCATGCGTGTCCACCCCGCCAAAGAACTTGAAAACACTCAAGACCTCTCTCAAGATGGTGTGTCCATGGGTAGTAATTGGATGGGGTCCTCTGGAGAATATTCCGTTGGTATTTCGGACTTCTTGCTTCACGTCTTTTGCAGAATTCTTCCTTAGCAAGTTCACCATTTTCACAGAGCCTTTGTAGGTTTATTCACAGGAAGCTAAAGCTTAACAAGACCTTCAACATGGTCCTCAAATGTACTCAGAGTTAATTGACCAGGCATGATTTTGACCCTGATGTGTCTTGCATTTTGATGTTGAACTAAACCAAAAATTAAAATTTGTCCACTCTTTGTTCAAATTGCTTGTAGAGTCTTGGTGTGATCACTTTGCACTTACAATTTTCTGAGGGGGACACTTGAATTTAATTTTTTTTCCTTCAATGAACAAGTGCTCGTTTTTATTGTTGTTATGTTTGCGTAAGTTTTAAGGTCAGTGAAATCGGCCTCATGGGAACAAAAGTATAGCAATTTTCAGCAGCAAGCACTTGGAAATTCAGGTGGAAGGTCTTGTGATTTCCTGGTTTTACACAAAACAATTCTGTCACCTTGGAAACGATCAGCATGATAAAACGGAGGTGGCACTTGATTAAATTGGAAAATTAGTCCAGCACAATGTTAATTGCAAACCATGACAACATAGCATATTACAGTTTCTGGATGGATACACATGAAGCAGGTGTGGTTCTAGGGACATTATTTTAGGGGGACTTAACCACATATTTCCATCCAAGCGGAGCCCCACCATTGTTTGGCGTGTACGGTATGAAGAAATTTTGTGCTGAAAAAGCCTCCCAGATTGCAGGAAATGGCAACTTTTGGGCCTCATCAAAGGCATCCAGACATCCTTTATTTTAAGATTTCGTGTTTCAAAAGCTTACTCTTCCAACCAATTGAGGTGAATGATGATTTATGTAAATCATTTGCCAATTTTTTTTTTCTGAGGGGACTACTGTAAGGCCACTCCGCTCATAAAGTTATAAACCTGTTGATTTCCAGGTGTATCATTACTTTTAAGTTGATTTGTAATGCTTGTTACAGTATAGCCACTATCCATTTCTATTCAATGGTAAATTAACTGGTAATTAATTTGTTAGGCTGAAATGGAGATATGTTGTTGCCAATATAATTACATCATTGCTGTCCTGGTTTTATAATGTAAATATGGGAAGTGACTGGTCACTAATTTTGCAATTTCTACATGACTGTGAACAAAACCATGTAACTATCAGCTGACCCCTTGATTTAACATCTAGTCAAAAATTTAATTTGCTTATTCGATGTTATCGTAAGCACAGACCAATGCGTACTTTACCGATGAAGTATCTGGTTTTAACCGCTGACTTTGCCATGCACAGGAAGACAGCCATAGGAAAGTGTTATTCTTGCAATATTTGGGCCTCACCTTGGTCGATCGGAAAGGCAGCAATTTTTTCAATTTCTTGGTTATCTGTGATTGTTGTGCAACCAGTTATTCAATCATTTTTTTTTTTTTTTTAGTTTTTGTGCTGTGTGTTTCCTGTATGTTGTAAGCTTCTCCTCATATTAAGCTGTGTTTACTGTCCTTCAAACATTTATGGATGCTGTTATTGGAAATAGAATGCTACAAGAGCATGCCAAAAAATCTGGCAGCTGTTATTCTTTCTATAGTCAGCACTCTGTATTCCCTGAACTTTATGATTTTCTTTGTTGTGGACATTTTTAGCTCAACCCACGGAGTGTGGTTAGAGCTTATGTGGTACTGTAGGGGGAGAAAATGTCTGTCTCTCTGTTCAAAAGCATACTTCTTCTGCAGTTACTGTTGGATTTTTCTGAAATTTGCAGTGAAGGTGCCACATTGGGATGGCAATACAAGTTGTTCCTAACTATATGATAGGACAAAGGGAAGTCATAATTTTTGGCTATTTTGATCATTTTTCCTTGTGCTTTAGATCCTTTTGAAGTCTCACTCCCTTGATTTGTGTGGTTATATTATGTGGCAGTGAGTTGCAGTGAGCTTTATCTGGAGGGGCATGCTCACCACCTTAAATGAATAGCCTCAAGCTAAAGCTTGTGTAAGACAGTTTTCAGTTCCTTTGTTTTGACTGTTATTCTTGGGCATTACTTGTACTCCCTGTAGTATCCAGTGTCCACTGTGTACACAACTAATGTACCATGATGGCAAAGTTCCCTGACAGCTAATTTTAGAATCTATTACATAGCCCCCCTTGCTGGTTGTGTGGACATTGCATACAGAGGGGTTATTGTTCTTCACCAGTTGTTTCCCTGGTCTAGCTGGAATTGTTATGAGAGAATGTTAGGGAGTTGAGGTTTGGTCTTGGCTTGGTCAAGGCCCTGCACCAGTGGCATAACCAGACTTTTTATTTAAGGAGGAGGGGGGGGGGAGACAAGTGATTATGGCACTTTCTAAGTGTAGTGTAGCATACCACTAAAATTTTTGCCAAAAGTTCCTCTCATAGTGCAGGAATTGGCAGTTCCCAACCTCCCAGACCTTGTGAATTGTGGCCAAATATTCTTCATTTTTGACAAGCCACATTTAGAAATTTACACTTCCAAAAGGTCAGTCTCTGCAAGGGTTGTGAGTGAAAGCCACTAAAAGAAATTGTTGATTAATTTTTGATAACATCAATAGTGCTAGTTTAGTTCAGTTTAAATTAATGTATTCAGGCACTTACAGGGGGGTTCACTAAGTAGAGATGCAACATTCTTATTTGTCAACAAAAGCCTACATATTTCATCATACTAGATTCTTTTCTTTTCATTAATTTGATTTTTACGGAATCAATATTAGACTCCACACGACTTAGCAGCATTTACCTAAAGGGACTCATTGAGTTGACATCAATAAAGTTTGTGGTGGTTTTGAAGGATATAAACACATGACAGTACTTACAATTAGCATAAGTAGTCAAGTTTCACATCCAATAGTTATGAAAACTGTCAAAATTTTCAAATTTTTGACTGTTAGTTGCACTGGTTGTGTGCATGTGAATGTAGTACTAGTATGAAAAGTGTCTGGTCACGAATTTTCATAAACCAAATTAAATCATAAATTACTTACTTATTAATGTTCCATTGTATGTGAAACATTGGGATCTTCTTAGTTTGACCATTTGTCACTTGTATGTGAAGGAAACTTGATGGGTGTAGATAAATTTAGTGAATTTCAGGAAACAACTCAATGAGCCTCTTTAAAAAATGCATAGTGTGGTTTTCATCCAATATTTTTTTTACTCACCAATTTCATTGGGGGTAGTGGGAGGGGACAATCAGACATTTGACAGTCCCCTCTGGTTATGCCACTGCCCTGCACAAACTGGTGGCATGTACTAGAAGTCTACTTTCTGATCCCTATCCCTGTCCCCTGTGGGCAGTGTTATATAGCTAAGATTTATCCCTGAAACCAACTTTGGTACTTGTCAAATAGCAACTCCCTGCTGAAACGGTCCAGCTGCGAAAGTTAATTGCTAGGTCAACAGTTTTTATGTGCTGGCCAGCCCAACATGAGTTTGTGTACAGTATGAACGATGTTAGGACCATAGATGTGTTCCAAATTAATTTTCAACTGGACACTTCCTAACATCAGAAGGGTTGAGCAACTGCAGCATCGCTGCTCTAGTTATTATCTAATATTACTTTTTTGACAATGTCTGTAAAATGTGATGAGGGTTTCAAAGCTCTAAGAAATAGCTTTGAAATGCATCTATTAATTTTAAAAACATGTTATTAACTGTAATAATTCTTTTCTCCTAATTTCTGCAGTATTAGCTTCCAACTGAAAATATTTCTCACAGTAGTTCAGTAAATGGAGTTTTCAAACCTGAGAGTCTGATGTTTTTATCTTGCTGTGGATTTAACTTGAACCACTGTTGTCTCATGGAAGGCACTGCATTCATCCCCTGGATCAGAGATATTCCCAGGGTTTATAGCACATCAGTTTTAGATTGAATCAGTGTGTGGTTGATCCTGGTATGATATTAAATTATCTTTTGAGCCATCACAAAATAGGTAGTGTGCCCATGTGTTTAATGTAAAAGGTGCATAATGATACTACTGTGGGTAGCAAAACGTTATGAGTTTTATAGACCGTTGCCCATGGATAAATTTCCATTGAGGGTCGCACAGGAGGTTGCAAGGGTCATCCCAGCATGTGCCCTTGTAAGGGAACTCCAGTATTTACCTTTATGTACACACAGTACCTGTGGGGTGAATATTCTCCACCTGTGGCAACGGTGAGCAAGACACAGACTGAAAATATAGGTTCACGATGTATACCCTTGTCATACACTAGGCCCATATTTTAACAAACTTAAAAAAAAAATTATCATCAGTCCAGGAAAGAATTTAGTGTTTACATTTTGTATAGCAGTTTTGGGGATCTCTTAAATCTGTGGGGAAACTATAGGTGGAAATGGAATCATGGGATATACATACAAGAAAGTAGCTGCATATGTTATCATTTGTGTAACAGTTTGGCCTGATTGTGTTGCAAATTGCAATGAGATAATGGATACGTTCTTCCATGATTATGTCAATTAAGATAGTTGAAAAAGAAAGGGAGGGCAAATTGGAAGCAGGGAAACTGAGATGTGAACTCCTGTAGCAGGTACTGAAATATTGCGGAATTTTATTGTAGATGATTTTTGCGTTAATTTCAGTTGGTCGATCTTTCGCATGTTCGGTGATGATTTGTGAAATTATAAATTCTGCACAGGATCAAATTACCTCGTTGGTTCAATGCTCTCCTGGCACGCATGTCATGCAGTCTCCGTGAATTAGGCTGTATTGTTTCAAAACTATGATAAACAGTTACTGTAATTAGGCCTTGAAGGGCAGTTACTTGAAGACGTTGCGCTGTCGGGTGACTACCAACTCAACAATTTTGGACCAAATTTGGGATTTTCTTCACAAGTTCAGTTCGGATGAGGGAAAAGCCCTAGATTGTTCTTGGATGAAAAATCCACCCTACTGAGATGTGGCCTAGGATAGTACCCCACCCATCCGGTTGCTAAGTTACATCACTTCAAATGCTACATCCTCTCGGTGACAACAGTGTCGCAGTTCGGTTCTCATCGCTACTTTGTTTTGAAACGACTGATTCAGTACGTGGGTGATTTTCTTTTTCGTTTTGTGCTGAATCAGCATCCTGGAGTGATTCTTCTTTTGGGTTCCAATTAAAAGTATACCTCCCAATCCCAACCAAAAACTGATTAATCTGTCTTCTGGGTCATAATCGATTAATTCTGTTCTGGTTTGCCTGTCCCTTTACCCTGTGGGTTGAATCTGCTGAAATAAATTGCTTTTAAACTTTTCTGTGTTTTCGTTTTAGGGGTAGGCTGCATGGCCACGCATTATGTCAAGGAACAGACGAAGGAACTTTAATGGAAATAAAAGTCCATCAGTCTTAATTGCATTGGGTTGGATTGTAAAAGAGGCGGCATCCAGGAGATTTTCGAGGAAATTCTTTCACGTCCGATGAATAAATACATCATTGGAAGAGAATTTAATTAAAGTGAAGAGTAAAAATAATAAGATTGATGGTGCCATTGGTGCCTTTGTAGACTTAATAATTGAGGACCCTTGTAGGCTTCAGTTTCAGAAAAATTATGTCAAGAAATGATTGTAGAAACTAGACACTCACATATACTTGAAAGTGTAAGCTCAGTATTTGTATTTTGAACATTCCATACTAGTTTTATTGTCGGCAAATGTCAACAGTGAAACGTAACATGCCCTGACTGACCAGCATAAGTATAGTTTAATTCATGTGCACACATAGTGCTTGAAACTAGCAAGCACTTGTTATACCAGTGGTACTCTTCTTAAAGCGTAGACCTCTTCATTTTGGGGAATATTTGAAAACATGAGCCGGAATGAAAACTGATGAACATGATGGAGACAAAATCTAGAATTATCCTTGATGAAATCCCCTCTTTATCCTAAAAATTTCCCTCATTTCTCACCTCTTTCTGCAACTATCATATGTCCCTCTTCATTAGCATTGCATGTCTGTGCGCATTTTACGGACCCATTGCCAACGACATTGCCAATGTGTGTGTTTCCTTGACTACTGATTATCCATCTGAACTTAACAAAACTATAGCCTACACTAAGTGTAAATATAGTGACCCTTAATGTGAAACATCCTAGATTTCCTCAAACTTAATTTGCACCCTTCTGAAACAGAGTTTCTTGTCTGCATGTCTGCACAATTATGTCCTCGGTTTATAGTGTGTATTTTTGAGGATGTCATCATTAGTATATTTGTTTTTTGCTTCTTTTGTGTAACTGCATATAGGTACAAGTAAGTGTTACTTTTTGTCTGTGATATTTGAATGGTGGTTTTGTTCTTACAGTCTTCAAAAATACTTACGTTCTCCTTTCAAGATATGCAAAGAGTGAGAGTGACACGGTGATATTTGTTGCAAAATATCGGACGCAGGTCCCAAAATCATCATTGCTCAGTAAATGACAAATTATGTGTGCGTCATTTCTAACTCTCTGAGGCCCACCTTTACAGGACCTTCATTAGAGGGAAATGTGTAATTATTCACTATGTTTAATAGTAAAGGGTCCAGCATGCCCTTTGTAAGCATGCAGTTTTTACACAAGGTCATCATGTGTGGCACGTATGAATGCAACTTACTGAAACTCATGATACTGTACATATTAAAAAGCATGGATAATAGATGTAGAATGAATCTGCAGAAAAATGTTCATACTATGATTAAAGCTTCTTTCAGCACAGATAATGTAATGGATATGCTGGCAGGGTGCACATTCATCGTGGTCTCAACCATTACATAGGTCCCAGAGTGTGCATGATAATTTAGCCAATTATGAGTGTTTTGTCATAGATACTGAACTTGATCAGTGCAGGCTGTCATTTCGTCAGGCTGTAAAGGGTTAAGGTGCTGACCACTCCTGCTCGACCCCGTCATTGATACGTTGAAAATTTACGTCACCTGTCTCTAATTATCCTCCAGATAACAGAATGGGATTGGTGGATGAAGGATGGGGATATGCCTGTAGCATCTCCTGGGTTGCTTAGTACAGAAAAGATGTCACAGGCATACTGGATTCTGGAGGACTTGCGGTTCTGTCAGCGACTGGCAAGACAAAACGCCAGTGTGGAGGAGTCCGCAAAGACAGACAGGTAAGGACATGTCAAGGTGTCGATGTATGTGGAATAAGATGATGTAGTAGAAACCAAATTAAGCAGGAAAAGTGACTTCTGGATCCAGAGTCTATTTACAGCCAGGTAAAGAATTTAGAAAAGATGTAACAAAAGATTGCCCTCTCGTTCGCACCTCAGGTGGGATTGGAGTGTCCTGCATCATCACATTGGCTGTGAATAGACCAGCCTAATACAGAACTCTGATTGGTCTGCATAGTCACTCATGTACATAATTTGCATAAAACTGAATATTCATGATAGTATGACATGTCATAATACATTATTGAAAAAATCTGCTACATAGATGTGAGCATTGTCAAAGATGAAGCATAGAACTCTTTTTTACATTTCAGGACTTTTAATCCAAGTGTAGCAGAACAGTTGTCTATTATGTAACAAGTGAAATTTTACCCTAGTGGTTCAAAGTCATTGAAACAATTTCTTTTAAAGTTACCTATGATGATGTTTTTACTGGAATTTCTGCAGTGGTAGCGACATAGCACCTTCCTGTTGCAGAATTTTTGGTTGTTTTGAATTTGCCATGTGTATTGATTGAGTGATTGATTAATAGTGATAAATGTGTAGCATGTAAACTTGTCTTGATATCAACAAAATTTCTCTGCCTTTAAGTCTTGCTTAAACCATTCATCTTTGGTCATTTCTGTGTTACTATCTGTTCTTTCAACCTGCTCTAGGTTAAGTTATCATTTTCACTCTGCTTTCCTCAGCCTTCCGATCACCCCAGCCGTCTACAAACAGGAAGACCTGGCCTACCATAGTTGCAGCGAAGATTTTGATGATGCAGAATCCATCGAGCCCCTCCCCAAGACTCATGGACTGGAGATAGTCCCCCAGCAGTGTATGGATGCCAACCTCAACGCCTTGCATTGTATGCTTCGAGGATCCAGGGTCTTCCGGGTGGACGATGAAGGGAGCAAGTACTCTGAGTGCTTCCTGCGTTTGGATGAGAGCAACGCCGTTTTAATTTGGACAAAAGTGCAACAAAAGGATCTCCCCCTTGGTTCCTTGTCAGCAAGTCTTTCGATTCTCTCTAGTAAATACAGCATGTCCACGTATATTGTGGGAGGATTAGAGGAGGGTTTTCTCGATCTCACCCACGCCAAAGAACTTCTATCAGAAGCCGATGAGCTAGACTGCACCCACATTTCACATTCCACCGACTATGAACTTTCTCCATTTGCCATTTTGTATGGCACCAGCATTATTGACAACAAGCTCCTGTATTTCTTGGCCCCCAAGAACACCTGTGCCATCTGGAAGGCTGGACTGGGCCCCATCATTCGAGCCATTCAGACGCAGCAGCGGGCCCTATCTGATAAAAGGACCAAATGGCTGATGAAACAATTCCTGAATGCCTTCTTTTTCAAGGGGAACCTGGGAGGACCTACTGCTATTGACGCAATACAGGTAACTAACTATAAACATGTTGCCTGAAATGATTACTTAGAACAATCACAGAATAAAAAAAATAGAACAATCACAGAAACATTAGGGAACTAGATTTTAATGTCATACTAGATGCATTTTGTTCTCGAAGTAGATAGAGTAAAAGCGATGGGCCAGACAGATGTGTTGATGTATCACAATAATGCTATCATGCAGTGTCATCACAGATATATATATATTTTACTTTAACATTGACATTGGTGTTACATTTACATTAAAGATACATGAAGTATTACAGGAGATGAATACATTTGTATTTTGACCCACTTCTTCCTCTTCTTACTTTTCCAACTCTTTATCAAAGTGTGTGTTCAAATTTAGCTGTAGGTTGATGAGTGGACTGTACTTCAACAAAAACGTTTTCCACTCATTTTTGGTTCCTTGCAGTAGCAAAAGAACCTATGCAGTCACTGTGGCGTATTTGTGTGCGTGTATGTGACGGATAGAATGCGAGGTGTGTTATACGATAACTACAATAACCAAGTGGTGAATGTATTTTAAAGTCGGTGTGCATGTGTATGATATTGAGTAAATGTGCCCTATTGGTTTTGGTGGAGTTCAAAGATCATTTGGTATCCTCAGAGGCCAAAAAGTGAAAATTTCAGGCCTTCTCTGAGGCTGGGTTTAAAGTTTAAGCATATTCATGCAAGGAACCAAAGTGCCAAATTGGACTCTTGTTTTGCAATGCAGACAGTATTTGCAGTTATCATGGTTAGATGGATCTATTCGTAGATTTCCCTACCTGGGGTAAATGGTCTTTTGTTTGATATGTACTTTGATCCTAGAGAGAAAAGTTTTTTATGAACGAGTTCTTTGTCTAGACAAGTATGTTTTTCTTCTTATAGGAGTAAACTAGATCTTTATGCCTATTGCTAAACAGAGCGAAGAGCTCTCCAAACACCTTAGTAACCTCACAGTGAAGCACCTTGGATTTAAAATCTCCAGTCCTGATCAGCTATCTAAGTTATTTACCAAGTTGTTTACATATATGTTTGGTTTGCTTAAAACAACCCTTAAACTTTTGTGGCTACATTTGTCTGTCTTCTGTTTGCATACTTTGAGGACATTGTTGATCGGAGGGTCAATTTGAAAGAATTAGTCCATAGAGGATGCATATGTTTATAGGAACTCACAGGGGAAGGTCGTATGTATAACACTCAACATGCGATTAAAATCTTTGGTAGCAATAAAGTGTAGCAGATACAAAGTTGCAGTGAAAAAGATGTCATGTAAATATGGAAGAGGTACCACAGCAATATCAACCATCTGGTAGCATGCAGATATAATTTGTACATTCATGGCCGTATTTTGAAAGAAATTTTGTGCAGTAATAGAGACATAAATTTGTACTGTAATGAAGACTAAAATTTGTGCTGTAATGAAGACATTTTCATGTTATGTGTTTAGCTTGCATAATTATGGCCTTATGGACATATGTCCTCATAATGTATGTGATGTTTTTGGGGTGTACAAGTATGGACACATGGACATTCCTTTGTGTTTGTTGCTGGCACAAATAACTGCACTTTAGGGATTTTTTTATGTCATACAATTATGCACACAGCTGTAATGTACAAGCATGTACGTTTTAGAGTCATGGTCTCAGCAGTGTGTGAATTAGCAGAAACAGTTGTGGGATGGATGGATGGACAAAATGCATGAAGATTTGTACTTCAAAACTTGAGAATAATTGTGTAGATTATACAAGTATGTACCATTGGAATGTATTTATGGGTTGTGTACCCACTGACATCTCCGTCAAACATTGGATTTTCAGGAGATACAGTAGATAATACATGTTGTCTACTTTGGTCTTTTCAACTTGATGCTGTGTATGTGAGCGTTCTCCTCCGTTCTGTTTTTTTTTTGTAATCTGAGAAAAAGCACGGCAGGGCAAAACTCAAATTTGTGAGCGAAAAAAGCGTCGGGGTTGAGACATGTCGTTTTGTGTAGATGGTGCTGAGGGGGAAATCATGTTTGTGCATAATGTTAAACAATTATAGACCGGCAGACATGACATGTGTGTCACTCCTATGACCATAATGACATTAAATAAGAATGTATTTTTAACCTTGCATCAGTCAAAACGTCTTTATCCTCATCTGCATCCTTCCCTTTCCACGAAATCAGATGTACGGAGGCAAGAACACAACTCTGAGCAAAATGAAAGAACAATCAAACGATGACGACGGCCCCTCTGTCTTTCAGCCGGTTGCAAAACTCAGCATCAAGAAGAGGAAAGAAGTGCCTGAGAGTAAGGTGTGTGTAACCAGAGTCAACTTCTTGATGTAGGTGATTGGCAGAGAGGTGGACATCGATTTCATTTTGAAAGAGGGGAGGGGACAGGGGATCTCCTCTCCTATAAGTGAAGTAACCAGACTTTTTCATTTGGGAAATTGAGGGAGGGCAGTGGGGAGTCACTGGAAATGCTGACGGACAAGCAGTGATCACTACATCTAAGCAGATCGTGACCATTGGTTAGCACGAAAAGTACAGGAAAATCTTTCAACAAAAATATCTCCCAGATTGCAGGAAATGGCACTTTCCAGTCTCTCTTTCCTTGTAATTAAGTGGAGAACACTTACCATGAGACAATTAAAATACGGTGAAAGCATTAACATTGTTTCTTCTGTTAAAGGTGGATAGATAATTATGAGAGATCCTGTGGATTAGCTACTATTTGAACAAACCCATAGCGCTAGTGAGCCGTAAACATGCCTCTTGGATTCAACTGCCAAAATTCAGATCAGAGAGGTGCACAAAACTATATTTTCGAGTCAAATTTCCCTAAGTATTGTTTTACTATTCAGAAAAGTCTAAACTGAAACTTTGTATTCATCCAGTGAAGAAATAATATTTGTTTCCATCCAGATGTGTGGTGGTAAGTAAGTTACTACTCATACCCTCATGTGAAGTTAGGTACCCTTCGTTTTGTATCAGTTACTAATTTTATTGCATAATGCTCACTTTGGACACCATGTTTGTATTGTCATTTACTTTTCATATTTTTTGAAAGCCTCAAGTAATAGAATTGTCAAGAGAATTAAAATTTGCGCTTTACTTGCACAAAAATTAATATCCACCATTTTACCATGTAAAGGTCAAATCACGTTTGCTCTTTGCTTTGCAGTCTCAGAAGATGGATTCATCTTCCGCCGGTGGAGTAAATGCGGCTATTCCAAAACAGAAGAAGAAGATGAAAAAGCTAAAGGGACTCAAGAAGTTGAAAAAGAAGAAGAGCAAAAAGAAGGAAGGCAATCTCCTGGCAGAGGCAGAGACCGCGACCGACACCCCGGACGAGGAGAGCGACGATACCGATGAGGACGAAGGTGACGATGACTCCGAGGCCGGGAGTGACATTGCTGAGCTAGACAGGGAAGGTACGACATGTTGGACATACAATGTCACCATGTCCATCCATTGTTATTATCTTTGTGGACGTCACTCTTCATTTTCGAAAGAATTTTGGCATTTTCTCTGGATTTCCATCGTTCCTTCTCACCAGATTGTTGACATGTTGACATACATAAATTGACATTTAATAGATTGAAGTAATATACATGCTCTCCTATTTCCCCAGTGTCTTTCTTGTACATGTGAAAATGCAGGACGAGAGTGATTTGCTAGATGGAAAGTAACTAAAATTAAGGAAAAATTTAACGTGAAATTGTTCATTCTATCAGCAATATAATCTATTTTCTACTTTCTTTGCTTGTAAGTCAGTTTTTGGTTTTATGCACCATGTGATTAGTATTGCTAGACACGCAGCATTGATAAACATGACAATTATCACTATGCAGAATATTCATCTCCAAATTAGTCATTACTTTCACTAAACCGTCGCTGTTTGTTCGGCGCTCTTGTAAGATAGCATAAGGGATAACTGAAAAGAGTTAAATTACCTTGAAATGTAACACTGGAGATAAAGTGAACCAATGAGATACGACAGCTGTGTCCTACATATGCGTACGATCGCAGAATGCACACGTCATGACGTCAGTGAATGACCACTTTACCCATGCTGTGTTTTTCTTTTCGTCCAAATATTTTCAGCGTGTTCAAACTTTGCTATTTGTCAATAATGCCTGCATGAAAAGGAGCATGTCGTATTGGGGTTGTCATTTGTAGGGCTCAAACCATCAGCCAAATGAAACGTCAAGTTTGTGTTTTCATCTCACCCCGTAACTAGACCTCAAACAGCTGTCTCACCTGTCGTACCTGGTTTAGTGATGGTTTTTAATCTCTTTTGTCGCAGATTATCTGATTGACAGCAGCGGCGTGGAGAGCGTCGAGCTTGCTAACGGGGAACAATCGAAAGAGGAGGTCAAGGCCAAAGCCAAGGCTCTCAGCTTTCAAACAAAGCTTACATTCCCAGGTATCAGTTATTGTGGATATTCTTTCTTTCCTTTTGAGATTTGTGAGGGACAGGGATGAAGTGAAACTGGGGCAGAGGAGGGGAGGGGGGATGTTGGCAGGAGGAGAGGAATTTTGTGCAGGGGAATTTGGAGCTCTTGTTACTGATAAATGAAGTTCCAAATCTGATAGATGTGTATGCCCCTTTGAGAATATGAATCTAGGAAGGAATGCAGTTTGTTGATAGCTAGATAAAGTGTCTTCTTTAGTTTTAGCTGTGCGACCAAATTACTAAATGTTAAGCAGATTTTGTTGTTGATAACGTGATCTTGTTTTTGTACATGGCATATTTTTGGGCAGTTTTTCAGAGTCCCTTTGCTACATGTTTACAGTACAGAGATAAAGGCTTAAGAAACTGCATAATACCATCACATATCTGTGTTAGCTTTAAATAACGCTATCAGCACGTGTCATTTCATGTGAGTGCAGAAAAATGAGCACATGTGATTTAACATACCTCCCTTTGATCTAGAGAAACTTGTTTCTCTATTCCTTTTCACGCATCCAAAATGTTGGGCATTTTTCATTTTTTCGTGGGGTGACCATCATTTTTTTGAAACATTTGTTTTGCAGATGTTCTCGATTTTCATGCACGGAATAATGTACGGAATGAATCTGTCACAAATGTGTTCAACTGTTGGCTCATTTCTTTAAAAATGGATTTTTTGCCTTAACGTGTAAGGTGATTTGATCTGCAAATGTAGATTTAGTAAAGTGAAAAAAGTGATTATGAAAAGGACATGATAAATAGAAAGCCAATTTGCAGCAAAAGCAAATCCAGTAACTCTGTCGCTACCACGTTTCGCAGAGGCATTGTTGAAATGTTGGAAATCTCCTGAAGCTTTCTGTACTTGTGAGAATCAGTGGGACTACTGATTGCATTACAACGGAAAGTATTCCATGCTACAGTGCACACACAGCACTACCCTCGGCAGTTCATGCTTTAATAACTTTTCAAGAAAAAACAAAAAGTGCAAAAAGTTTTCATTTTGCCAAAAGAAAGGCAAAAAATTGCAATCCATCGGTAATAGTCAGTGAACAAGAATGTCGGCCTAACTGCCCATATGGAAATTGAAGACTTGCCTAATGCCTAAAGTAACATGGAATGTGCAGATATTCTGTTACTGTGTCAATGGGTAGATTCCACAAAGATTATAACAGTTGAAGTATTTCATGTCAAGATTTGATAGAGATGTAAGGCAAACCACCTGGGAGCCAATTCGGATCTGGTGTCCAGTATTGTCACATTTCTCTGTATTATTGCTCTCCCTTCAGAGTTCTCGCAGCTCTTCCAGGCTTTTAGTATCCGAACTCGAAAGGACATTAAGGACATATTTGAACCATTTGCTTACAAGATTCCAAATGTACCCACCATAGACAAAGGGGAGCCCAACAAGTCTCTGGAAAGTGAGAAAGCAGGTAAACATCGCTTCTGCGACTTTCTTGTGACCGTCTCAACGATTGACATCGTTGATAGGCACGTGACCAGCGGACTAGCCCATGGAGAAACGTACCTCTTGCAGTCCAATACTTGATAGCATTAACTGCGATAATCACTGCCCCTGGGTTTCATCCCTGAGTACACCTTATTTTACTGAACAAACATTTAATGATTGTAAATACATTTGCATCAGTGTCTAGAGCTACCTTATGTAAGAGCTAATCTGTGTAATCACTGAGCATGAATTTGTGCAGTCGGACTATAGCATTAGTAACTCCTGTAGGTATTCAATCTTCTCTGCTTTTGGTCAAAAACAGAGACTCAGGATAGCTACGTCTGGGTGAAAAGGTCTTCATTCATACCTTTAAGTAAGAATCCTCAACTCTCACTGGCCCATCACAGTCAGGTGACTGTGGTTTATACTTCGGTAAACGCACACTAATAATAAAAAATCAAAAGCACCGGCAGGTGAATACAATAAAACCATAGATGAACAGTGTTTTGTCGTCTGCTTGCTTGAAAATGTGTTTATTTATATGGTTATTCAACCCAAATTCTTTCGTTTTCGTCTTTTTCATCAAAGTCTTGCTGTGTATGAATGAACAAGGTCAACTAACATTGAACCTGTGCATTAACATAGGATAATGCACTCTTGATGCTTTGTAATGCTCTCGCTGGATGCGCACATGCTGCATTGCTTGTGTTTATCCTGATCGTGTATTGTCCTCTAATTAATATATGGGTCTAGCATTTGATTAACCTTTGAAAAGGCAGTGTACTTGGAAGCAAAATAGACTCATGGATTATGATATCATTTCTTATATATAAAAAGGGAACACACAAACACTTCTGATGATATCGTGAATTATTCATCTTTTTTTCAGTCATTTTGTTTCTATAGGAACCATTTTAGTTGAAAGGTCTTCACTCTCATGTAAAACTTACGTGACTGTCTTTGCATGTTTTTTTACATTTGGCGATTCCAGGGGTACCCCATATTACCCGTAACATACTCACCCATACCGTCCAGTCCGAAGTGAGCAAGGTGCTGGATATCCTGGCCACGTCCAGCATCACCTCCAACTCTGCGGGGCCACCCCAGACGATGAACATACCCGTCATGGGTACGGAGGAGCTTCAGTCGTTCCTTCAAGAGGAACAGGGGGAAGAATTGACCCTGCAGCAGGTCGCAACATTGATAAGGGTAAGTGAAGAAGAAAGAAAGTATACGGAGTATACAAAGTAGACTGATGTATTTTTTTTTTCAGTTTACTTACCTGTCTCTACACAAAGGTTGCACCCCATTCACTACCATATTAGAAATGACTGGTAACCAACTCTTGGTAGCCAAGAAAATGAAGAAATTATTTCTTTTCTTTCATCAGTTTATACATCATCTTGAAGGATATCAGGAAAGGAAACTGCAGTGAAAAATTCTTTGAGTTGTCCAGAGTTATCGCTCTCCCAAACTTAATGGCAATCCCTAATTTTGTTTTCTTTCATTTTGTCCCTCAACAATATATGCCAACAGTTGCAATGTAACTACTTCATTAAGCAAGAGCTGATGGATTTAAACTGTTGAGACAATAGATATTCCTAGTCACATCTGAAATGGGATTTTTTTTTTATTTTTACTTGAGCAAGAAACTTAACCATTTTGGTGACCAAATACTTAGATAAACTTTCAAATGGTCGCCAACAATATTTCGGGCTGGTGACCAAAAAGCCAACGTAATTGTGAAGCATTGCTGATAACGTTGTTAAAAAATTCTTAATGAAATGATTACAAAGTAGTTATTAGATAAAGTCTTTGTTGATACCTTGCACAATATCTTTCAAAGGACATATGCACATGAATTTTTGACAAATTGTCACTTCTTTTGTCACATCCCAAGTTGCCCCTTGTAAGGGGAATTTTTAAATTTTTTGAGTTTCTTTTTTTTTTTTGTTGTTGCAGAGACACGAACCTAACTTGGAGTTGAGAGCCAGTGAATTGCTGTCATTTGAAGGATTCAGCAGACTCCTGATGGACAAAGACAACTACGCTTTCAACTATGAAGACAGAACCAATGAGGTAAACTCCTGGCTGCACCAGATGTAAAACAAAAGAAGATAAAACTGGTGACACAGTTCATGGAATAATTTAAGGCACAGGCCAAAGCATTGGCAACAAGAAAAAACATTTTCTTGTAGTAAAAGTTGCCAAAGAGGGAGTGGAATGATTCACAGATGTGTGGTAATGCCCCACAACTATGAAGCTGTTTAACTTGTTCCCTGATGGTTGAAAGAGTTGCAAAACATGCCATGTATGGAAAGACACTTTAATAATCTGATTATGCATCTGAAGGAAGTAGATTGCGTTTTTTTCATGATATTCACTAGCCTTTTCAAACCAGTAAAGTTTTCTTAACGTTCTATAAATGACAATGGTCAAACTTAGATGATCCTCATGTGTCACATACACATAAACATTAATGAGTAGTTAATAGTTCAACTTGGTTTTTGAAAATTTGTCACCAGTCACTTTTTTGCATTAATGCTTAGTCACATAGAGACACATAGTACACAGCCATTATAAGCCAGGACCAAAAATTAAAAAAATGTTGATAGTTTTTGCAACCTCTTTATGAAAAAGTCGACCAATTGTGCTAATTAGAAGCAATTTCGGATTGGGTGTCCCTTTTAAAATCCTCACAAATTTATTGATATCAAAGCAGTGTGCCCCTTCAAAGGCTCATATGATGTAAAATCACTTTCACCTCTGATATAAGTGTTCATTACTCCACTCCTATGGTGTGCTTCTATATTTGGGCTATTTCAAAAACATTGAAGACTCGGCAACATAAGATCAGAGAGAAATGCATTCTTGTGATGGTGCAATTAATTGGCCATACCTATCAGCGATGAAAAAGACAAAACTGCTACCCTTTAGACATGTTTAAATCAAATGCAGAGTTGGACTTCAGTGTTGAGAAAGCAAACATTTGCATGTCAGTGATAACAAAATGTAAACTTCTGTTTCAACTAATTAGTTTGGCTGGAAAATGTGTGTAGTAGACCTTAAATATGAAAAGCACACCATCCAACTCTCTTCTCTTCTGCAACCCTCCTCCCTCACTACCACCCTCCCATCTCTCCCCTCTCTCCCCTCCCCTCTCACGTACCCCATGACCCTCCTTTCATGCCAGCACCACTGTTAAGAATCAAGTACCATTTATCTATGTGGTGTAGGAGCACACACTTTATTTTTCAGGAAATTTTTTTTTTGTGTGTATTCTTCCTGTTTTCAAACAATTTCACTTCGTCCTTGCATTCTTGTTCAAGCGACCCTGTTACACCTGGGTTGCTCACTCGAAAGTCAAGAACAAGGAGAAGTTGTTGTAAAAGTAGAAACACAAACTTGCTGGTGCTGATGTACTTTGGCAAAATTGAACTTTGATTTGTTTAGAGACTACGTGATTCATTGTTTGTCTGATTTTTTGTGGCCTCTTCTGCTTTCCAAAGATGCCAATTAGCGGCGGCACTTTGCAGGCATCTGTTGTATTTTAATCTCCTGTGTATACAGGAACAATTTCTCCTGATTGACATGTAGAAACACATTACTGTTCACCTATTTACAAATCTCCTCACAAGTAGTTTGTCTTCTTACAACACGGTAATGTTTGCATGTATTCCCTCCAGTATGCGACATTTATGGTGTATTCTTTAGTCAGGCACACTGGAGAGATTTGCTCCTCACCCTCCATGGTATACATTTAGTATTGTAATCCTAAGGTACATCTAGGTTAATCATTTAAGATTGATGCAGCGCAAGAGCTCACTTTCTGTTTGTACTTTGTATGATTGGTATGGTTTGACCTAGTGTGATGTTGCAGACTACAATCTAGTTCAGTCTGTCCTTATGTGTATGGTCGTGACGAGGAACACTTACTCAAAAGAAAAAAAGAAAAACCTGCTGTATGTTGGATGTTTTGAGCAGGGTTTTATATTCAAAGCTGCTGATAAAATGCATATTAACCCTAACATGTAACCTCTACAGCAAAGAAGAGTCTCTTTAGAGTGCTTTCTTGTGCCTTGGAAACTCACCATCATTGGATGATTTCTTTGAAATGTGGCATTCATTGGTGCATTTGTCTGTTCATTTGTCGTTCATCTGTTCTGTCCATCCGAGTGAACGGCATGGCATTAAAGGGTAGACTGGCAACTAGATAGATAGTGTTTCAAGCCAGCGACTCAACAAATACAAGCAAGTAACGGAAGAAACACACCCACAAGACGTGGAAGGAAGATTAAACAAGATATTACATCATATATGTTCAGTGAGATGACCCTTAATATTAACATTTCAAAGCAGTGACACTGTTTTAGATTTGTTCACCTGATTTGAAGGACTTTCCATTTCTTATAACATACAGCAGTGAGGCATTTACTTTTCTACACTTTTTGCTTGCTGACCAAATAAATTGGACTTGTTTGTTGATTTGTTTTTATTTCTCACAGCCACTGACGTGTCCATTATCTCACTATTTTGTTAAGTCATCTCACAACACCTACCTGACAGGCCATCAACTTAGAGGAGAATCATCAGTGGAACTTTATGCGCAGGTATTTTATAGACACTCATAGATTCTTTTCACTCATTTGAAAATTCCCCCCCCCCCTCTTATTTGAGACGTCCCTGCAGAGCTCACTAGCGGTTGCATGAGCACTGTTCAGGGATGTCAGCTTTGTTATTTTCGCCTTCTTTACGTGCTATAGATTTCATTGAACAAGTGTCTCAGAAGTGAGACGACTATTGATCATTCCCTGGTCAAGTTAAATGAATTTCATGCAAATTGGCAGATGACTGCTAAAGATGATGAAGTGCTAGAAAACCTAGCAAAGACTGAAGTAACGTTACAGATACTTTGTAAGATGTCATAGATGGTAAAGTCAGGAAAGGATAGAGTCAGACCAAAGTGACGATTGCGTAGTTGTAACACTTTTTAATGATTGTACTTCATAGACGTAGGACCTCTGCTGGCTGATCATCTGAAGGATAACTATTGCTCCTCCAACCATTTCCTTCATATTGCAAAATCCTTCCAGTTTCTTCATTACCCTGACAGAAGACGCAGATCTGGAAAGTTTTATCTGTAAAGTAATCTGTAATCCTAAAGTTATTAAATAAGTCTCTTACCTTATCCAAAAGACTGACATTTATCATCTCCAATTATTTGTAATCAACTGGCGTTGTGTTGTGTGGAATTACTCTGGCATTTGCTTCCTCATTGTAAAGTTGTATAAACAACAAGTTTTATTCTCTCCCTGCTGTTTCTAAAATGTATTTGTTGCTTGTAGAATTACTTTAACGTTTATCAAGTGATAGCATGTCTGATAAAAATTTTTTCGCTATCCGCCATTTCTGTAACCAATTTCCTGATTAAACCAACCCCTCACGCCCTTTAGGTTTTGCTGACTGGATGCCGATGTGTGGAGCTTGATTGCTGGGATGGAGACGATGGCTGGCCCATCATCTACCACGGTCACACCCTCACCACCAAAATAAGTTTTAAGGTATGTGATTTAATGGTAAATCTCATAACTGTGGCGGTAATGACACATATATTATGAACTAAAGAACACTACTGTGAACTAAAGGATTAAAGTTAAGATTATATGTGCAATGTTTTGATAAGCATTAAAGTTGTGATACAACATGTTTTGAAAACAACAGTGTAACTTTTAACTGCATTGACTATAGTATTGACTACGGACACATACCAGTAAGGAGCTGTAAAAAACTAGGTTTGTGAAACTTGGCAATGCACTGCCTGTATTGATCGTTTTGCACAAAACTGACGTGGCAAAAATTTTATTACTCCAGAACAAGTTTTCTAGTGGGGCTAAGTATTTGTTGTGTCGTATTTGAATATGTAAGATTCGTAGAGAAGGTCTGAAAAGTTCAATGCGTGAAGCCTTGCACAGGCAGTCTCCCCTTTGGAACATTGAGAAAACTCAAAGTGACTTTAAAATTTAAGAGGCAGAAGAAGTAGTATGCAAATTGGGAGGAAAAAAAAAAAAGAAACTATACCAGAAGTAAGAGGAAAAGTAGTATGAAAGTAACTTTTAGGTTTCTACTTAGCATACAAAATGATAATGACCTGACTGGTGTTGTGGTTTCACATAGAAAGTGACTCCTAAGATGCTTTGTGACTGTATTCATCAAAGTTCAGTTTTACATGGTTGCATGGATAATTACCATGGTCCTTGTCTGTACTTTGTAAGTATTTAATTATGTTTTTCATATTTTTTGCAGGAAGTAGTAGAAGCCATCAACAAGGCTGCATTTGTAACTTCCAAGTATCCGGTGATATTGTCGATTGAAAACCACTGCTCCATTCCACAACAGACACGCATGGCCAACATCTTTCAGGTAGGATTTCGATACCATCCAATCCTTCGTACAATATGTGGTACTAAAAAATTTTCAACAGTAGATACCAAATCAGTTTATGTCCGCAGAAAATACCGAAATTCCCTTCATCATGACATAAAAAACATTAACTCTACCCAAATTGATTTCATTCATACCAGTGTGGTTGTAGTATTATTTCAAAGTATGGATGATCTTGCTTCTTGATAAGTTGAAAGTTGCCTCAGTTACTATTAATGCAGCCTTGGATAGCATCCATTTGGACTCGTAGGCTGCAGTCTCCCATCATGTCAAGAAACAGCTCTGTCAGAGTGTTACCATTTGCAGTGGGGCGACCATTGAATGCTCTTGGAAATCTATCATTCCAAGTTGGTAGCAGATCCACCTACAGAAGTTGGAACATTTTGTTATGAATCAGTATTGTCTTAAATGAACATGAATGCATTCAACACAGGAATTGTGTCACTGAAAGTGATGAAAATTATCCCCCAAGGTGTATGTCGAGTGCTCCTGCCATTGACTAAGTGTGGAAATGACAAAATGGTGGCGTACTTCATAATTTCTATCTGCCAACCTAAGCTTTCAAAACTTGTGATTTGTAAATGTTGGGCTATACACACTCAACAGGCCAGTGCAATCCATGGCTATCTTTTTGCATTTATTTTTGCTTTCACAAATTTTCCCATGAAACCCAAAGGGTGGCCATCCTTTTCTTCACCCAGGCTGCCACATCACTGTTATGTAACTGTCATGGTGAGACAAATGAGGGAATGGATTTTCAGTCACAACCCAACTGAATAGATGCTGGTAACTGTGACGATTGCAGTGCATACAACCATATATTTAAAACAGCAGTAATGACATTAAGGAGTGCAACGTGTTTTTCAGATTCTGAAAGTAACATGATTTTATTTATCTAGGGAACTATTCTACTCTTTTTTTTTTGTACTTTGTTATCATACTCAAAAACTTTTCATTTGAAAATTGAGACACAGAAGATGAAGCACTTGGCACATGTTGGCAACAGTTCATGTAAACTGTCTCTTCTAGTTGCCTGGAAACTGCTTCTTCAATGTCAGCCACATAATTACCCCAAAGTATCATGGGAAATTTCCCACTTCAAAGGATAAAATGTCACAGTTGTCATATCATAATTTGATTGCTCGACATTTTATTTTGCACGAACAGGAGGTTCTGGGGGACAAGCTTGTGAAAGATTTCTTGTTTGAGTCAGATTTCGATGAAGACGTTTATCTCCCCAGCCCCGAGGCTCTCAAGGAGAAGGTCATTATCAAAAATAAGAAGCTGAAACCTGCCGACAACCAAGAAACTAAACTGAAGGTGACTCTTTTCATTTTGATTATTGATAGTGGAAATTAAAGTCTAAATTTTGTAGGTTGCATTGAAAGCTTTGCCTCTTATGCACATTGTCTTGTTTTGAAAAGTCACTTTTAGTTTGTCTGTCTGGATTGCTAGATGGATGGACGGATGGATGGGTGGATGGGTGAATGATGGATGGATGAGTAGACAGTAGACATGCATGTCAATTATGGCTCTTTCTTGATCATGGAAACCTTTGGATAATTTGAAATAATGAGCAATAAAATTAAAGAAATTTGACATAACCTGTTTGATAAATTAAACAATTTGAATGATGAACAAACCACTATGCAGTCAGCATCTCTGTAGAAACATTTTGTATGTGACCAGCAACTACTCTGTTCAACTTGAAAGTGATGATTTAGGCCATTATTAGTACTTAATGGAATATCCATCAGGTCAGACTATGATGTACAATCTCAGAAACTATTATGTGCTTTGAATGACAATATTTATACATTCATATAAACTAATCCATTCTATTGAGAAGTTTTGTTTACCTTGCAAGAAAATTCATACTTAAGTGAAAAACATATTAGAATAATCTATGCTGTGAAGTGGTATTGACTTGCAGGCTCTACACTATTGCAAAACTGCCCCGTCCTTTCAAGGCTGATAGGGTGCACGGTGTATTAAACAGAGGCCGGACTCCACGTAGAATAGTGACAAAGGGGATATATGACACAGCGTCGTGAAAGTGATACAACAGAAACAACAGCACCAACTATGGTTTATTTTAAACAGTTTTGTTACCATTAAAAGCCAATCCTTGATCGCGCAAAAGATATAACATTGTACGGCAGATACTGAGAGAATTTCTATTCTTATTCTTATGGGAATGTGAAAAAGATGAACTTAAGGAAATGTGTGGATGAGTTGCTTAACCCAACTAATTCATATTTAACTTATGCATTCAAGTTCAGCGAAAACATCACAATCACTTAGTCGTCAGTCTCATGTTTCCTAAGTATAGTCGGCTTGCTTCTGTAACATTAATGGAGTCATTAAGTCCTAACCAACAAAGGACCCAAATGACTCTCAGGTGGAAGGATGGCAGTTATCAAGCAATGATTAAACTCTTCAAATGCGCACCGTCTGGGACGATTTCGTCACATGGTCATTTCTCTTTGAAAGTGCAAATCCTTGAAAGCTGATATTACTCTCAAAGTGGCAAGTGATTATTGTTTCCTGCATTGGCATTTAGTTTCCGACTGATGTTTTATCCTATTTACAAATTTTGTGAAAAGTTCATACTGGAATAAAAAGAATAAATGTTTGTTCATAGTTTTTATCATTGTTGATGAAGGTACCATCCATTAGCCATTTAGTCAGTCATGTATGTTGTAATACAGTGGTTAGTAATTGCTTCTTGTTATTTGTCACAAACCCCCCCCCCTTCCATCATCAGACATCCAAGATCAGCCCTGTTCAGCAGAATGGAGAATTCTCGGATGAAGAGGATGATGAAGAACTCTTTGAGGATGCCTACGATGAATTGTCATCCGCTGAAGGTAAATCCCAGAATCGACATCTGTGCGTACTGAAATCAAGTAAAAACGATTCCTAACAATCGGTTCTTGTATTCGTGTAGAAATTGTAAATGCAATATAAAAAATCAAAGACTGAGGGTCTTCAGATCAGGCTTGATACGCAATGTGGTTTGAATTGGAGTGCAAAAATACGGAGAAATATTGAAATAACTCACTGTTTCCGAAAGTTTCTCTCAAAACTGAGGCAATTCACCAAAAATGTTGACCTTTTGTAAAAAATCATTATTTTTCCTGGGAGCCCTCTCGGAAACAGAAAGTTCAAGGGGTGTGAGGGCATGGAGCACTCCTTTATCCCGCCTCAGGACAGTAGTCAGTGGTACGTTACATCAACCTAATCTCACCCTGGGGCACTTCATCAAACTTAAAATGAGGAAGGGAGATTTAAGTCATCTAGTCTTTGTCAAACAGAACATCATGAATTAAAGTAAACTTTACAAAGCTATTGCAGGGTGACAGAGACCCATCCACTATCAGAATATAACTACTGTAGGAAAAACTAGGTATCGGAAGGTGAATAAACCCCCCCCCCCCCAAATATTCCACATCTCTTCAATTAATTCCAAATGTGATGTTAGGATAGGATTCATGTGGGTCTTAGAATTCCTAGAAAATCAGGGAAAAGTAAAAATATGAATTTTGCAGCCCTGGAAAGTTGAGAGAAATGATATTTTTCTCAAAAGTCATGGAAAAGTGAGGTGTTATTAAGAAATGCATTTTGTTTCTGTTTTTTCAGCTAAGAAATCAATGATTTTTAGGAAGATCATATTAAAAGTAACAAATTAATAAGTGGTATTTTACCCACATGCTTTATGATGAATCATACATTGCCTTAATATTTCTGTAGTTGCATATTGCACAGTAGTATTAACTTAGTAATGAATTTGTATATTGCAGCTAGTAATTAATTATAAGATATGTAATTAGTAATTAATTTGTATATGGCAGTTTCAGAAGAAAAGAAAGCAGCCTATTTTATAGATATACAGTAGGACAAGCGTAGCTTAGAGGTCCTGGAAATTTTAGTTGAGCCTCATGAAGGTCATCAAAAAGTTCAGGGAATCCTGCCAGTGAGAATCTGAATGTGTACCAACCATGTCTGAGGAGAGTTTTGCACATGTGGGTCTTAGAAACGGCAGTGAAAAAACAGCTGGAGTCAGGTCCAGTTGATGTACCAGAGGAGGTCAAAACCAGTAACAAGGCATAAGGTCTGTTTATTGACCAAACTGGAAAATTCTACCAAATGGATCAAAAATGGATCAGTGATAAAGGATATACAGTAACACAAACATATAGTTTGACGGCAATCAATAGTTTCCATGGTTTCATATCGTCACCGGTGATATCTTTTTCCATCCCTCATTTTTTGACAACAGATAACACTTCGCTCTCCGTGGAAACCAAGAAGACGGTTGCACCCTCGGTGAGCTCATTGGATGAAGCTATTCAGCCATCTGAGAAATCTGGAAAGACTAAACATAAGTAAGAATTTGATAGGCTTCTAAGTTGTCTGTCCCCTTAGCCCAACTAGTCTTACGACGGAGTTAAAACAGCACCATGGTCAATTCAATATCTTCATCTTGATTTCCTTTTTCTTTTTCCCAGTAATATGATATCATCCATTAAGTGTAGCTGAAACTTCATGTTTGAAATAGATATGCAAGTTGGTCGTAGATTGCAAGCGAAAACTAAATTTTCAATTAGAAATGAGTCTCTTGATCCTGAGATGCGCTCTTAAGAAATATAGGTTTTGAATTTGGATTAACTTGTGTACCTCCTATGCTGGCAATCATCGCACAGTGCATTCTTCTGGCTCTTGTGATTCTGAAGTAGTTGGATTTAACACTCTGGACAGAAGTCAAACCGGTCTCAGATTTGGGAATGCAAACACTTTGTAGTATTATCAAAGAGGTAGGCTATGAATTTTTAAAGCAAATGAAACTGCCTAAGTACAGGAACACAAACACCTTGAAATTATATGTATTTCTCACTTGGTACTAGACTAATTAAGGTATAAATACTTTGCCTTCTTCTGTTTGGTTGTCCCAACTTCTCACTGTTTTTGTGTGATATCTCCAACTGAGTGATCTACAAATAAACTGTATTCCTCCAGAAGTTTCTAACAACCTTTTCCAGAAATCCCTCAAAAGTCAAACAAAATACCAAAAGAGAGAATCGGATTCTTCAACCGTTTCTGAGAAGTCAGAGCAAACTTCAACTGAACCTTAGAAATACTTGACAAGCAGGGATATCTTAAAAGCAGTGATTTGTCTCACAACAAGAACATGAGTTTTGTTTGTTTTTTTGTAGGAGGAATGCCAGTGGAAGCCAGAGTTTGTTGGCTCTTGCTGCAGCAGCGGAGGAAGTCCAAAAGAAGAAGAAGAAAAAGGAGCCTATTATATCACCCGAGTTGTCTAAACTCATCAACTACTGCCAGTCGGTCAAGTTTCCAGGTCTGTCGATCAAAGGGCTCGTTACGTTGTTATTTTCTTCTCTCTGCTTAAAGTTTCTCTTTCTGTACCCAGAAGATGTGTCTCTACTTTCATTCATCTCCCTGTCTGGTCATCTGTTCAACTTAGCTCTAATATTTTGCATAATTGAAGTTATATCACTCATAGCCACAGGAAGGTGAATTTCCCTCCCGACCTCGTGGATCCGTTGCTTCATCTCTGCAACTTTTGATTTAGAATAACCAATCGATAAAAAAAATTGGATATTTTACAGTCCTGTATCAATTTACAGGAATGTATTTCTTACCTTTGTAAACGATTTATGCAGAAGAATAGAAGCACTTACTGTTTAAACAACAATATGCCACGCATGATAATTGTGATCTTAAACAGGTTATCCCCTTTACATTGGTCTGTTTCATTTTCGACTCGCGTAGGATTTGCCGAACCGGAAGAAGAAGAAAGTGAGGCGAAGTCTGGCAAGAAGAAGAAAACCAAGAAAGGGGAGTTGGAAGAGGAACCAGATGAAGAAGATGGAGCAAAGATGAGCAAGAGTAAGAAGACAAAGAAAGGAGATGCTGATGAGGACTCGGATTCGAAAACTAAAAAGAAAAAGAAGGATAAAAAGGACAAAAAGGGAGCAGAGGTCGATGAAGTCGAAAGAGAAGCAGGTGGGTATTGTCAAGGATGCAGATGACTTACAATTAGCCATGAAGGCCATGAAACTTAGTGCAGCACTTACTAAACTTGGTATCATAAAAGAGGGTCTTAACCAGCAAATTAAAGAGGGATATGAGAAATGGAAAAGGGAGGGACTCAGGTTGAAACCAAGAAATCTAGCATGCATTGTGAAAAGATACAGTTTCTACTTTACCACCAAGGATCAGATCATGAGCAAAGCGATGACCACAGCATGAGGGCGGATCCTGGTATTCTGAAGTAAAAAAGTAGCAAGCGGTGAAGTCACCACAGGAGTGTTTGCCACTTGTGCTAGTGGGGCTAACTCAATGTTCCTGAGATTCAATGGTCCAGGGTCCGATGTTCCCAAGGTTTGATGTTCCTGGTGTTTGATGTTTCCAGGATTTGACGTTCCCATGGCTTGATGTTCCTGAGAATTAGAACCCTTGGAGAATTAAAATGAATTACAGTATATCGTAGTGACCTTTCAGGGAACATCGCACCCTGGGAATAACAAACCTTGCACTCATCGGAATCTATTGCAATAGTACAAAAAACGGGGAACATGGAACCCTAGGGAGAATGAAACGTGGAAACATCGGGTAGTATAGTGGTCTAGGGCTGTGGTAATTTCTGCATTGTTTGTCCCAGATGTCTTTACATGTAGTTCTCTGGAAAACCTGTACAGTATTACTCAACCAAAGTCGCTCTCAGTCTCATACTCTGTCCTGGAATCCAGAACCAAGGTCATGGACGGTCAAATCATGAGAGCTTGCACGCATGCCAAGGACGTGTGGCACCTGAAGGGGGAAGGGTTTGGGAGGGGTCATTCCCCTCCCACCGTGTAAAAATTTCTTGAAAATAACATTGATTAGATGCAAACTTAAAGCATACAATTTATTACATTGACTAGATTTTCTCTTTTTTTAAGCACCCTTCTAAGCTTTATTTACATGTCAACATCTGCGATTATCGTAAGTTGAACATATAGTTCTCATCACATGTCCAACTTTGAAAATTCTCTAGGCGAAATGTCCTCTTTGCTTTTCCCTTTCCTTGTATCTGGCCCTTGTACTGTAGTGGATATGTTGTAAGAGTCTGGTGATGGAAAGGGTTGTTAATTTTTGTTTATGTGAATGACTGTCCACAAACTGTGTAGTTACTTCATTATAAATTACATCGATGTCATTTCTGAACATCTGCAAAATCATGCTCATCAGTTGTGATAACCTTGCTCTAGACAGTAACATTACCTCCGTTCTTGTTGCAGCTGAAGAAAATGATTCTGATTCAAAGTCCAAAAAGAAAACCAAAGATAAAGACAAGGACAAGAAGAAAAAGAGCAAGAAAGAGGAGAAGAAGAAAGCTGAAGAAAACGAGGGAGATAAAGATGAAAAAGATCTGCTGGCAGATGGAGATACTGTAGAAGATGAAGATTTAGATGGGAAAGGTAAGAAGAAAAAGAAAGAGAAGAAAAAAGAGAAGAAGAAGGAGGAAAAACTTAAGACCAACGAGGTTGGAGAGGATGAGGATGTCATCATCGGAGAGGATGGAGATTCAGACCCTAAAAGCAAAAAGAAGTCCAAGAAGGACAAAAAGAAGAAGAAAGAGGAAGGAGTGGATGTGTCTGAGGAGAAGAAGAAAAAGAAAGAGGCAAAGGAGAAGAAGAAGAAAGAAAAGAAGAAAAAGAAGGGCAAAGGAGGAGATGAGGAGACGACAGATGAGATTGCAGAGCAGGAAGGTGATAATGGTGAAGATGGAGATGTTCTGAAGGAGATGGAAGAAGGTGAAGTGATGGAGAATGGACATACAGTTGAAGAGAATGTAGATGAAAATGGAGAGGGAACTGAAATGGCTACAGAAGAGGCCAACGAAGAGGCAGATGATTCTGACTCTGATGAAGAAGATGAGGAGGGAGAGGAGCAGGACAATGACGATGATGATGAGGACGACGATGTTGTTGGAGGTGATGAAGATAAAACAGAAGAATTGAAAGAGGAGCTGCCCGAGACTACTGAAGAAGGAGAATCACAGGATAAAGTAAACGAAGAATATAAACAGAAAACAGAGGAAACAGAGGGCAGCACACAGCAAGAAAAAGGAGAAGGAAAATATCAAAATGGCTTCGAAGGAACAGCAGACACGGAGGACGACATCACTGTCAGCATCACCAACGGCTCAAAAGACAATGATGTGGAACAAGAAGAGGATGCCAGCGAGGCAGCGATGATGGACCAAGAGCTTGCAGCAGCTGAGACGAATCAGGAGGAAGCCCCGCCAAAGTTATCGGAAGCCGAAACAGAAGTCAAGCAGGAATTGGAAGTCAAGCAGGAAATTGAGGAGAACGGAAAGGACAATTCAAAAGAGAACTCGGAGTCGCCCTTCATGGAGGATGAAAACTACGATGACTTTGGAGAGGTAGTCATGACCAAGAAAGAAAAGAAAGAGGCAAAGAAGTTGGAAAAAGCAGCCAAGAAAGTTGAGAAGGAGAACAAGAAAATGGAACGAGAGTCGGCACTCAATCGATCCAAGAAGTGGAAGAAAGTTGGTAAGGCCATCAGCATCACCTCTCAAATTGCCTCTGATGCAAAAGAGCATGCAAAAGGTGAGACATCTGCTTCTGCTGTTGCTATTGCAATAATTTCTTGCCACTTTTTTTTAAAAGTCCCTTTTTCAAGCAATTTCTGAATGCCATGAATCAAGTAGGGGGGGACTCAGTCTAGTTTATCACAAACTTTTGATGGAATGAGGAGGGGTGAAACTGTCTGGGAGGAAGCAGCACAAGTGAGTTCTCTCTTCCCTCTGGGTTGAAAGCACCCCCCCCCCTTCCCGAAGACCCACAAATAGCTGAGAATCAGTTGTGTTTTGTTTTGAATACAAATGAGTAGATTATATCAATAATACATCTCAAGTAGGGAAGACTTCATGCACTCGACTAAAGGGTTGTCCTGTTGCCCCCATGTATGGTAGGAATTGGAAATATTTCACCTATTTGGTAACATTGGTAGGAGAGATATGCTGGAAAATACCTTCTGAATACTTCTGGCATAGTTTTAGCATGTTGCAATTTTGACAACTGCTGATGACCTTTAATAAGGTTAGCATGGGAGAGAACTCTTGGTCAGTTAATGGATTCAAAGAAATATATTGACAGATGCCTTCTTCCTCTGAAGTTGTTCTGGTGTAAAAACCAAAGTGAATTCAGAAATCATTTTTATGGAAATCATTTTTATTAAGTCTTCTGTAAGGACATATGCCAAAGAAACTCAAAGTGTATGTTTGATTTGTTCTGTAGGTTTGAGGCTGGTTTGGTTGAACATGAATAATAAAGAAATATGACTTTGTTCCATCATATGCAATATCACAGGATTAAAAAGAATGAAGTAGAATGATTTTAAGTCAAGTAAGTCTGTTTTCAGGGACAGTTTTGTCTCGTGGTAGCCGGTCATACCGTAGCTGAGGTATAGCAAAGATGACAGACAGACTGGTAAAGTACATTCTGTAACATTATCAACATAGCCTTTTTATCATTAAAAAAAAAAGCATGCAAATGAAAACATGAGGCGTATGAGGAAAGGAGGTGAGTGTAAATCATGCTTTTCATGAGATGGTTGCTTGCCGTCAGTCCCCACTCTTCAGCTACAGTGTCTTTGTTGTATGGAACTCTCAATGAATAGATAAAGGAAAAACTCTCCCACAGATCAGTGTATTGACCACACACACGCACACACTAAAAAATAAATCAGTAACTGTTTTTTTCTTTGCCCTTCTTTTTGAAAGTCAAAGATTTCATTTGCCTTTTATTTCTTAATTCTCCTGTCATTGGTATTTTATCCTAAGGTGCAATCACTCTATCATGCTTTCATAAAAAGAAAGAATGGGCTTTCATAAAAACAAAAAAAAAAACAATTGACTGAGCTTGCATATCTTTTAAAAAGGAGAAAAAAAAATATCCAAAATTGCATTATGTAAGTTTATGTGTATGACAGTAGTAACATTGCTTGTCTTCCAATGTCAAACAAAATGCATTTTGCTGCATGCAATCCCTGAACCTTTGCAGAGCCAGCTTAATGTAATCAGCTTGCCCATTTTATCATTGTTTATTCTTTTCTTCTTGAAACAAGTTTTGCCTCCTGCATTGTATCTTTCTCTTAAAAAAAAAAAAATTGCAATCTTCTGTAGCCTACAGCACCAGCATTATGTTCAATAATTGGCTCACAAGAACAAAAAACGGATCCGTGTCACTCTCCCCAAGTGCACTCAGGCAATTTTTTAATAACAATGGATATGCAAAGTGAGGTACATCAGCTGATCGGGTGAGCCACATAATGGGCAAATGGGAACCCTGCATTAATTTGACTTTGAGAATATTTTATAAATATTTGTAATAACAGAATGAAATTCTGGGAAAAAAATAACTTTCTTTTCAAATCAGATATCATGGATATTAACATTTGGCCGTTGTTTCTTAGGAGTTGTACATCATTGAAGCGTCTTTTTTCAGTTGGTCAAAATTTCTGACTTGTCAAATGGTAACAGCTCTACTACGTCCCTTCTGACTCCGACTCCGGCCTCTCGCCACGTCAAGCGCTGGTCGTAGCAAAATAGACAAAATTTTTTCCACGTGCAGTCTGTTTTAACCAAACTCATTAGGCATTTTGGGGTTCGAATTTTGAAACAATGTTGGCACTCAAAGAACTGTTGTGAAGATGAAAGCTAAATGATAAAGACATGAATGAGTTTTTGATCATTAAACGTTATGTTGTTTTGTCCTCGCCAGAGGATGGCACATCGGAGTCAAGAATCAAGCAACTCAAGTCACGGACAAAGTCATGCCACATCTCCTCTCTCAACGAAAGCAGTTTGAAGAAAATGTTCCGCAAGTTTGGATCCAAATTTGTGCAATATCCTTTTCTTACATATTTTCGGTTACCGAAAAGGACCTCGCCAAGTGAATGTTGTACTTTAAAATATCTGGAAATGTGTCAAATTTACATCTGTTTCTAGTGTTGACATGCTCCCCTTTCCATATCTGTTAAAGGTCTCCTTTTCTCTTTTTCCATTTATTTCCTTGTTTAGTGTACTGTAGTGTACTGTCCATACTCGTGTTCTTAACAGGTCAGCTCTCTTTGTAAAACATCTGATATTTTCCCTCCAAATGAAGCCCTTTTGTTTCTGTTTTGTTAACAATGGTATTCTTATACCATGATAATTCCTTCTTCAAATTAATCAAATGAATGTAATCAAATTTCACTCAAAATAAATATTTTCCTTTGTTTTTCGCGCACAATTCCCCCTCCCTTTTTCCTTCTTTTCTAGGCTTGGGTGACTCAGACATTTTTGGAGTTAAGTACTTGTAGCGAAATTATTACGACTTTGATGAAGCTAGTTGTAACTCCTGCCAACTAGGTGAAGGATCTTCGCCCCTACTCAGTATTGGTTCAGTGACATCATAACTTCCACATACACATGTATTACTTTAATATTTTTGACAGGAATTATGGTATAGACAATGGAGGGGACCAGTCGGTGGGCAAGGATTGGTTTTCTCGACAATAATCTAAGTTCTCAGACATAAGCTAAGCCAAATTGGGAAGCAAGAGATATAAAGAGCAGCTTTAGATCTTAAGGTTGTGATTTATCAAACCTGCAAGAGAACTTTAATCCAAAACTGTTTAGCACACACAAAAAGATCTTCATGTATGGTTTGTTATTATGTCCGAGTCGTGACCCCAAGGAAAGTTGAGTCGTATCATGACTACCTGCCTGGAGTTTCGAATCTGAAGTAGAGTCAGGTAAGTCCCCCAGGCATATCCTTTACCACCCTGTATACAAATACTCCTTCACGTTTCTATGCATCATACATTGTAACAGTTGTGTGTGTTTCCTTCAATCACCATTTTGTTTATGATCATGATAACATACTCTTCCCTGATAGGTGATATCTGTTGTTCCTCCTTAACGCTGCCCCCCACGCATTGTGAATTTCAGCTGATTCGTACTTACCCGGCCGGTATGAGGATTGATTCGTCCAATTACAATCCTATCCTCTACTGGGCATGTGGGATTCAACTTGTCGCTCTTAACTACCAGAAGGAAGGTAGGTGACACAAGTTTTGTTACTTTGCTTGTTACTATAAGGACACAGATCTTTACCGCCACATTTAACTTTACTCGTCTGACACTGCGTGCAAAGTATGTTCATAGCTGTTGGGAGTTTAGCTGTGTTATCTTATTTTAGGACGCATCATTTGTATCCTTTTAATGGTCTCCTTTTTATTTTAGCTATTTCGTCAACACTTTGATCTATAGTTGTTTTGGCAAAAAGCAGATAGAAAACATCGCCATTGCCCTGTGAAGTTTGTCAACCTATTGGCAATGTCTTGAGAACCATCTGCTCAAAATCAGGTCGAATCAATGATGTATGGAGTTGATGACATTCTGAAGGATTGGAAGAGTGTAATAAATGCTTGCAAAATTTAAAAAGACCTGATCATTTTATGTTTGTAATTTGTCCACCAGATGTACCGATGCATTTGCAGGCGGCAATGTTTGAGCAAAACGGTTCTTGCGGGTACATCCTGAAACCTGTATTCATGAGAGATAAAACCCATTCTCTGTTCACCAGGTTCGATGCCTTTGGCAAAAGTGTGCCTGGCTTCAAAGTCAAGGAACTGACAATTGAGGTGACTCTATAGTACTGTGTAATGTTTCATTTCCAATTTTTCTTCTACTTTTGTTTAAATCTTAAAGCATTTACTGAAATACTTGCCAGCATTGACAAGAATTTACCAAAGAAGTGAACATTTGAAATGTTATTTCTGTGTCCTTTATGTTGAGTGATTACTTCATTTATACGATGTAGTTGACTGATTTGATTTAATTCAATTTAATTTGATTTGATATGATGTTATTTGTTCAGATTGTGTCTGGGCAGTATTTGAATCCCACCAACCCTACTGGATCTTCCTATGTGGAGCTGGAGGTCATTGGACTTCCGTGCGACTGCAACAAATACAAGACCAAGCCAGTCAGCAAGAACATGGTCAACCCAATCTGGAACGAAGAGTTCTCCTTCAGGATTGCCTTCGAAGAACTCGCCTTCCTGCGTCTCGCTGTCATCGATAACAGCGGTAGCAACGTCATCGCACAACGTATCATTCCAGTCAATTGCTTGAGAAGAGGCAAGTCTACGTAGCAACTCGCTGCAAATGATCGGTTACAATGACAACAAATTAATTTGCATCCTACGAGTAAGACTTGAAATGTTGTGATTCAGATGTGTATTTAAGAGTTGAAAGAAAAGCACAAATGTAGTGCATGATGAGTGTCCTTTCATTAATTTGTGTTTGTCACTGTGTGTTAGTTTCTTGTGCTCCTGGTGACAGCTCTGCGTTTCCCAATTCTGATCATTTGTTTCGTATATCAATTGCTCATATAGGATTTTGTATTTGTAAAATCAATTGTCTTACTTGGGAACATTACTACTAGGAAAAAAAAGCAACACAGCGAATTCTCCGGATTCCATCGACAGGTTACCGGCACGTCCGCCTCCGGAGTCCCCAGAACGTTCCCCTGGAGCTGTCGACCCTCTTCATACTGAACCGAATGGCAGAGATTCAGGAAGACGAACTCCAGCAAACAATACAGAAGAAAGAACTCCTGACTGATCTGGTTTACTATTATGTGGGCAAAGAGGTAAGACTGCATGCAACAGTGATTGTGTGATAGAGCTTGGAATATGTATCTAAGTCATTTTTCTGGAATATGTAAACTTTATACGGAATTAATGTCAAATCTATTCTAGCCTTAAAGTGATTGTGTTTCATTGGCCCAAGTTATGGCATGTTACAGCTCGGACAATTTTTTTAATTAAAATTAAAAAATAAGTATTTGCCATTGTGAAAAAACACGATCCAGGCCTTAGAGGGGGGTCATCCACCTGCTCTGCTCCCTACCCGTTGAAGCATTTGCATTATCAATGGTTTGGGAGAGCATCGAGTGAAGGGTGATGTTTTCGTAGAATGTGCAGATCAGTTCTCTGTAACTGTGGATTACTAGATTTTTTTCTTTGATACAGCATGTATGCTTTGACACATGGCTCAGACATATTATTTGTTGTAATCATCACTGTGATTGGACATTAACCTAACCTTCTTCTCTGAAGTAGCCTCTGATTGGTCAATACCATATATTCTTCTCAAAATTGAGCTTTCTTTGGCAGTAGTTAAAGTAGTACTTGGACCAATCATGAAAGTACTGCAGAGCTTTGAAAGTTTGATTTTATGCAAAGTTTATTTTGCATCTGTATAGGCTAAACCTTGAATGTTTTATTTTGATTTTACTATCTATTCCATGTATGGCTCAGATAGGGGTCTTTCTTATATGTAATGAAGGTATGGTAATCTACATCTGCACCTTAACCCCCAATGACGGGTGATTGGTATCATTTTCAAAGATTGCAAGACCTTTGTTCTGTCTGACTGACTTCCAACATTTTCAGCAGAGTTAAGCCGTTGCACTTTTTGTTGAGAGCTCCTTTTTTGATGTTTGGTGGACGAAGTTTGAGACTTCCCATCTTTTCTACAATAAAAGGATAAGTGTTTTGTGTCACAAACAATGGATCATTCATACTGTTAACTTTGTCAGACTTTAATTGGAAATCTAATTAAATGCAGTTCAGGTTGAAGAAATCTAACTGAAGATGCCCATCCCTTTTGCAAAAGCTAGTATTTTGTTAGGTTTGATAAACTTCTGAACTTTGAATTTAAATCCTTTGGACCTGGCCTTGGCTTAATTCTGAACTTCACATTTTACATGGGCACAACCCTTCACACATTAATCCCACATTTATTCCCACATAGCCTGTGTTTACATGAATCGTGTGTTGCAGACAAAGCTGAAGGCCAATTAAGACACCTCAATAAAAAAAAACATATGGGAAACTTGACTTACAGTATACATGTTGGAACAGTCAGAAGACAGACTGTCAATGTGGAAGTAGCTAACAGTAACACTTCCAATCATGCTCTTCCCAGCTGGCAGAAAACCCGAGACAGAACTTGGCAGAGGCCTCATCGGTCGGTGTTTACAGGGTGGAATTTCCCGATGAAGAGACTCTTCTTTGGACAACAGTGGACACCAAGGCTGGTGAACTTCTTGCTGAAGTGAGTTCTTTCCCGATAGTCATGAGTTTGTTACTTTGTTTCTATTGTAAAGCTTAGTCATATCATTGACAGAGCAGTTATAGTTTGTACCCAAAGCTGGTACCAAGTAAGATGACAAAATGACACAGTAGGAACCAAATTGGTACCAAGGATTGTAGTTGTACAGAATTTATCCGGGTGTCAGAAGTTCATGGGGTGGTCATGGGGTGTCAAATCATTGTAGATGGGAAATGATATATTGTACTGGCAGAATGGTAACAGTCACCAAAGATCACAGGCCTACGAAAAACTTTTCATTTCTTGTAAACTAATCTCAAACTTTGGCAGGAAACCAACATTAACATCAATTGTTTCCAATTCACAACATCTTTGAGATGAATTGGTTGTTATTTGCCATCGATGTTTCATTGCCCGTTTCCACTGATCATCTGATGTCGCCATTCCCCGTTTTGAATGCAATTTTACCGTCATTCCAGGCCGTTGGCAGAGCAGGGAAACCTCTTGAAGACCTGGAGAACTATGTACTAGAAGAGGAGGCAATACTCAACTTTAGACAAGGTGAAGAAGTTCAGACAGAAGAGAGAGCTTTGGAAGCAGAAGAAAACGTTAATGAGGTCCAAGCAGCGTGGAATGGCAAGGGTAGATTTGTTCTTAAACCATCTGAGGTTAGGAAACATTTTGTCTTATATTTTCATCTCTCCTTCAAGTAAAATAACAAAATGATGAAGGTGTGTTGATGATGATAATGATGATGTCAACAATGATAGTGATGTTGATAATGATAATGGTGACAAGGATGATAATGGTGACAAGGATGATAGTGTGTGTGATAATAAAGATGTAAATGATGATAACAATGACAAAGTCAATGGTGATGTTGATGATGGGTTGTGACGATGATGATTATGAAGAGAATGAAGGTAACGATGATGATGATGTTGGTGGTGATGGCAATAAACATGATGCTGGTGACATTGAAAGTGATGGTGGTGGAGGTAATAAAGATGAAATTGATGATGATGATGTTGGTGGTGTTGGCAATAAACATGATGCTGGTGACATTGAAAGTGATGGTGGTGGAGGTAATAAAGATGAAATTGATGATATTGATGGTGTTGGCAATAAACATGATGCTGGTGACTTTGAAAGTGATGGTGGTGGGGGTAATAAAGATGAAATTGATGATGATGATGTTGATGGTGTTGGCAATAAACATGATGCTGGTGACATTGAAAGTGATGGTGGTGGAGGTAATAAAGATGAAATTGATGATGTTGATGGTGTTGGCAATAAACATGATGCTGGTGACATTGAAAGTGATGGTGGTGGAGGTAATAAAGATGAAATTGATGGTGATGATGTTGATGGTGTTGGCAATAAACATGATGCTGGTGACATTGAAAGTGATGGTGGTGGAGGTAATAAAGATGAAATTGATGGTGATGATGATTTTACTAATGATGATGATGGTTGTAATGATGATTGTTTCAGTTGTGCTATTCCTTGTTTTTGTTCTCACCATCAATCATCCACAAGTCATAAATTTTGAATTCCATGATTTTGTTATTTTCATGTTTCCTTCAGACTGCAACACCCCTCCCTTCTTCAACACCAGGCACTTTCTTGGTTTCAATTTACACCCGCAATGTCTCCTGCAGCATGGATACCATGTCATTTGAGATCTCGGTGAACGCCACCACCCCAGATGTAATTGCCAGGGTAAGTTTTGTCAGACATCAGATTGCACCTTCCCTTCATTTATCACTCAGAGTTATTAACTTGTCACAACACATCAAACAAACACAGACAATTCTGACTCAAGATCATTCAAAAGTTTTAATGGTCATGATTGGGACAAGCCACCACGTGACTTTGCTTTCCCCTGGCAGATGCCACGTATCTCCTGAAATGGCTTAATAAAAGTACCTTTATATTAGGGTAAATATGAGATTTTGCTGCCATCCTTGTGTCTTTTGTATCCATCTATTTGGTTGATTACTGATTTTGATATTTAGTGTTCATGATTGTTAAGCATCCTTAAAAGTGTTTGAAGTTTTGCCACATTTTGTTATTTACTCTACAGACTATAAGAAGGAAATTCAAACTTAAAAATTGAAAAAAAAAAAAAAAGAGATGGCAGTACTGTTGTTTGCCATTAAAATGAGTAGTAGATTTTATCAAAAAGTAGCTATCTCAGTTTTAATACTCATATAAATATGCACAGCCTCTCTGTCGCAGTGTGAGTCACTAAATTTGACAAAGCAGATCGTTTATTCAAGATGACGTCAAGCTGGATCTATATCTGTAAATGTTTTTTTTACTCCCTCAAAGGTTTTAGCCAAAGCTGGCATGTTGGATGTAGACCCAGAGCAGTATTCACTCTACGAGGAGAAATCCAAGGATGGCAAGAACTTAAACATGGACATGTCACGGAAGAGTTCGGACAAACTGGTCCAGAGGGTCATCGGAGACGACGAGAGACTGTGGGACATACAGAGCCAGTGGATCTCCGCAGGGATAAACGGCAGGTTCTCGGTCAGGGATAAGAATGAGGTGTGTTTACAGAGAAGCTGACACAGCTAAAATGAAATGTGTTTCATCTTTTACATTGAAATCCAGTTTCAGAATTAATGAGCGAGACGTCACCTCGATTGAGTCGAGAGAGTCATCGAAAATGAGTATTCCTTGGAAGTTGTAATTTGTGTCGTAGATTTAGTGTCGTAGATTTAGTGAATTAATTCTGATGACAGCATGTGGTGCAGTCCACAGAATTTGTTCGTATGGAAAGAAGCTGATACTTGTTGCCATTTAAAAGGTACTTGATGGGTAATGGCGATATGTGCTCATGAAACTTTAAGTTCCAGGTTGGTTAGAAATAGTGCTTGCATTTTGGCCCCGGGTAACCACCTTCCTACCGGAAAGTATAATTTCCGTCAGACTACAAGTTCCATGTGAAACTGTGATACTTTGCTTTGCATGCTGATTCAACACCATATCTCTCGTCAATGTGAGACTGAAGTATTGCATACAAGCTTGATTTTGGTACAAGTACAATACAGTGGTGAAAATTTTGGTCTGGGTAGCAATTTCAGAACCGGGTCGTGACTTTGTCGGGCACTGGGTAACTGCTGCATACACTAGTCACAAACCATAAATACTGGCAAGCAGTAAGACTGCTTGCAAAGACAGTTGAAAATGCTTGGAAATGTTTTAACTCTAAGATGCAGATTTTGTTGCTATTTGTTTGCTTGAAGGAAAAAGCCTTGAGGAATTTATTAATTTAAATTAAGGAATACCAGAACAAAACATGCATTCACAGTTTCACTCACAAAAAGAGGCCTTGGTGAAACAGTAAGACATTATCAATAGAGCAAGCAACTTCAGAAAACAAGAAAAAGAAGGGCAGCATCTGATAAATTACATCGGATACCTTCTTGGTCAAAGTTCCATTTTGTGCCAAACTAATGTGATCTGGCTATCATATGCCCTTTGGTGATGGTGTACATTTTTGCCGTATCTAGACAAGGCTATGTTATCGTGTATTTCAGAGTTGGGCAACAAACTTGTTGTTGAGATGTTTTACGTATAACAAATTAGATAATGTACAAAACAATTTCATCTTTGCAGTGTTTTATTTTCTTTTCCCATTAGGAGAAGACCACGTCAACTTCCAAATTACGTAGGGTCACGAGTCTACGCCAAAGAAAACAAAAGATAATGCAATCTGCAGCTGTACACGGTAACTCATGGGCCCGTAAGGGGGGGTTAAAAACACTCTTGAGCTACCAAACAAAAGACACAATTTACTCCTGAAATGCCTCTCTTGAATTCCAAAGTCGAATAATAATAATTCTTTTAATACCTGATTTTACACTTTACATCCATTTCCATCAACTGACATCGAATTTAGCATATGCTCATTCAGATGGACTTATGGCATGTTGGCAATCCAAATGGCCACATGTGTGCTTCGCTTTTTAGCATGTTTGATACTTATACCTCAAAATTTTCCAGAGTTCAACTGAAAATATTGATCGATTGATTGATTTGATTGGTTTAGTTGTTCAAGTGTTAATATGAAAGAAATGTTGGAAACAGAAACTGATCTTTCACTTGATGCTGTTGTAAGTTAATGAGTCCTTACCTGTAAACTTAGCAACTTAAATCAAGTGATGCATGTTGATATATGCTATGAATATTTTTTCTTCAAAAAGTTGAGTTTATAATCTTGTCATGGTTAATCCGGGTTCTCGTGACAGTGAAGACCCATACATGAAGTTTAAGTTGTCTACTGTCAACTCTAAAAGAAAATATCTGTGAAAATTTGCCTTAATATGTATTTCCCTTTGTTTTATGACATATTAAATGTGTTTCAATTATTAACTCATTTCTGGCATTAAGTGATGGTATGTGAAATAACAGCAGTTTTCTTCCGGTTGTCTTCTCTACTGTACAGCTAAGAAGGTCTCAGTGACAGGGGAAATCCCTGAGGGGGTAAAACCAGATTCCAAAGCACGTAAAGTCAGCAAGCTCAAGATCTGGAAGTCCTCGTAAGAAACTGATCTCGTCTCACTGTCTTCATCTCGTTCCTCTTTTCTCTATTCATTCTTTACTTCTCAGTAATCAGACGTTCGTCTTTGATGAAGTTTTATTCCAGGATCCAGACCTTGAAATTTTTTGCCAATGATTTAAAGTGAATTTGGTGTAACTTTTTATTCCATTGCCATTCACCTGATCGGTAACTTAAATCAAAATATCATTTTTTTGTTTTGTACTTTTGGTTTCTCTGCTTAAATCAGTTGATATTGTACCTAGCTGTCAAGATTTTGAAGAACAATGTGGCAGTTCTCATGTCGAGAGGGACGTACAGATCTTACCAGTGAACTGAATATTTGTTCGTTCAACTCATGGGCAGATCCAGGATTTTTGCCTGTGGTTTGCACTAGATTTGCCCATTGTTGGTTCGTGTCTTCCATCTGAAGAATTCACATAAAACCAGTGCCCCTAGTATGGCGTACCGGTTTCTACGCACCAAAAAAAAAAAAAAAACGACAAGAAGAGCACTAGTGAGATGTCTGTGATGTGGTGTAAATGCACAATGGATCAAGTTTGGAAACTTTGGAGGTGCATGTGCACCTATGGAATTCCCCCCCCCCCCCCAGCTCCGCCACTGCTGCCCGATATTCCATCGGTGGATTTATCTCATTATCGCATTATCTAACCAATTTTTCATTTCGTTGAAAATTCTTTCATGTGTCACCGTTTGATTGGCTTTTCTATCCTTCCTGATCTTTCCCAAAGTTCTCCTTCCTTGATTCTGCAGCAACATGCAAGGAGTTAAGGCCAGTTTCCACCAAAATGGGGTATGCAAAATTTTTAATGATGTCACTGTTAAAAGAACTTACTCTGGACATTTCTTTTTGTCTGCAATATCAGTAAAGGGATGCATAACTGATGCATAACTGTCTGTAAGCCTTCTTGGTGAGATTATGCTGTGATGTTTACACACATCATGGCACCCTGATGTTAAGATGCCTTTAAGACCACTTGGTTGAGAGTATGCTGTAATATTTATGGACTTCATGATACCCTGATATGTTAAGATGTTTGTAAACTGTTTTGTGAGAATATCTTGTGGTATCTGCATAGTTCATGTAACTCTAGTGTTATCATGTCTGTATAGTACTCAGTTACAGTATACTGTAATGTCTACACACTTCACAATACCGTAAAATTGCAGAGTATTCAAACAACAAGCTTTTTTTTTTTGCAGAATTCATTAATCATAATTTAAAGTGTACACAATTTGGTGTGATTTTTACAATCAAATATGAAACACATATTTGAGTTAAAATGGCTTGCAAACTGTCCGTTTTTCTATGCATGTATTCACAGTTGTTTTTACCACAAATAGCTAAAAAATGGGAATAATAGGTCATTCAAAGCAAATGTACAAAAATCTGTTCATGAAGAAACGTAAGTGCATGACCAAGTGTAGATAACAAGCATATTACTGAACCTAAAACAATGTAGTTAAAAGCAGTGTCAGCTTCTTTTTAATTTTTCTTTTAACTTTTGTTTTCTCTTTTTTTATGTTTTTATTTTATTTTTTCATGAAGGGTATTCTGGGAAGTGAAGAGTGAATTGCATTTCTATGCCAACCTTTTGAAAAAGAAATGTTACTTTTTAATCCATGCAACTCTTCTGCTAATCTGTAACAAATGGACGAACAGACAGACTGTGTTTTCATCCTGTATTAATGTTCTAGCTATGATCAATGTTTTGTCCTTTTTACAGATTACTGGTTTGTGCCTCTTTCTTAGTATGTTTCAGTGTTTTGTAAGCAATTTCTTTATCTTTGTTTTTTTGTTTTTTTCTTCTTCTTCTTTTTCTCTTTTTGATTTTCTTGTTTTTTGAACACTTTTTGATCACAGAAAATTCCTTTGAATCTTTGAATATAGTTTTGTGCAATGAGCTGACTACAATTGAATGTTTACTATTCACAATAGCATCAAACTACTAGTGTACTATTGAAAGGACATGTTTGTTTTTCATGAGAAAGACCTTGAATTTATATGCAAATAAATGAGAAAAAAAAATTTAGCTCAATCGACATCTTCCCCTTCAGGTTTGTTTTCATTTCTGTTTTTAAGTTAAAACCTTCAGAAACATGTTTGATATGATGATGGTTTTGTTTTTTTGCCATTGAGTTGGTTTGTATAGACTGTGAGTGGTGTGTTTAGACTGTGAGCTGTGGAGGCAGTTAGTGTCTCAGTGTATGAAAATTGGAAATTGTCTTCCCAGGCTCCACATTCGCCCTTTTACCCTTGGGCTGCCCTCAAAAGCCTTCCATGCCTCCACCCCGCCACTGCCACTGTGGTTTGGAACACTCTTCAATGAATCAACCAGTTCCATAGAAACTATTCTCTGTACTCGCTCAAGAGATGACTGCTTTCGATACTTTACAATCATCAGTTGTTTTGAGATTCCTTCTGATGTTTCACCGTTATCGTTGAGTTTTACGATGTTGCATTTTCGTTTCGATGTTTTCGCAAGGGAATAATGAAAGCGAATTGAAACCCTGCATAAGGGGTACCGGTTTCGTTGAATGACTGTTTACCGTGAATTGTGGAGTAAGTGTGTCCATGAGCATCAAATTGGTTGTGCCAGTATTTCAATCACAGTCTTCAAATACTGATATGAAAGATTTTAACCTTATAACCAAATTCAGTCAGGGATACATGGTGCCTTGTGCAAAATATGTTATGTGAAATGGTGTATGACTGATAATATGTATGATAAAATGCAGTCCCTATATTTTACACTCTGGACCCTGCCAACAAACCACATTGGGTGTGGCAATATGGGATTCAGTAAACTGGATTGGGCTCAATCCATTTCATCACTGGGGTTTCATCTGACTGCAGTCTGGCTATCCTAGTCCAATTACTCCCAGCCGGGAGATCCCAGTTTGTCCCAGTTCACCGCATCTCTTTCATTTCTCTACCTCCCTGGAGTCCAATTGGGCCTCAGTAAGAACCCTGAGTTACACCAACCTCATCCCAAGCCCAATTAAGTCCAAGTTTCTCAAGTAAAACACAATTGGGACCCAATGAGGATTATTTGCGGGGGAAAAATCAGTTGTCCAATATGATATAATTCAAATATCAACTAAACTAGGAAGTTTTCCTTCTAAAATGAACTTCCAGATCACTCCGCATAAAAATACCATTGCTAATTAATTGGTTGGAAATTAGATTATCCAGCAATGTGGGAGTGCTGGGTACAACACTCTACATACACAACAGGCTAACACTGCTTACATTTCATTTCCATAGCGGATTAAACTTATTATTGAAGATTAACAAGATCTGGAAGGTTAAGATAACCCATTTTGGAGTCAGGTGACTGTACGGGATGGCTCCCCATGTGGACTGAAGACGCCGAGAGGTCCATCATGATCTCATTGTGTTTCAAGTTTGTCAGCTCCGAATTTGCGGCCAGCATTCGAGACATCACGCCACTGTTTAAAACTTACTCCCGACGGCAATTAAAAGAAGTTCCGTTGCCTTGCAGTCTGGCTGGGACAGTGTCCGCCTTGAAAACTGTTAGTCTTTTACCATGCTCTATTGCACGGAAACGTAGAAGAGACATGACTACATCAATTCTTTTTCGTACAATTGATATTTTAAGACATTTTTGGACATTTTTTCACTCAAGTTGCTCATCAAAATGACAAAAATAGGAAATTCGGCATTTCTACGTCGTTCAGCTTCCTTTCAAAACGGACGAAATTGAGGAAAATCGACATTTTGATCAGATGTATGAAGTTACAGCATCAGGCTCGTCAAAACGACAATTCAGAAAACTGCTTATTTGTCGAGTTAGAACATCCCGTGAAATGGCAAAGTCCGGAAAATTAAAATTTTAAGGAGGCGAGTAATAAACTTCGGAAATTGCTTTTTTGGCGAGTTAGAACTCTGTAAAATGACATTTTTTTTCTAGTTTGCTATTTTGATGCAAAATGTCAGTTTCCATAATTTTGAATAATTTTGACGTTCTCACGAATTGTACCTACAGGCCAAAATATAAATTTAGACTGTGTGATATTCCACTGGTCAAAAAAAAAAAAAAAAAAAACATTACAAGGAAGTAATCAGTAATATCATGATGTTGATACAGCCGATTCTCCCTACAAACATAAATAGAGTATAACTAAAATCCCCACATAAACACAAAAAGAGAGATAGTAGCCTGCAGTTTGCCTATATTTCAATGAGCTCTAAAATAGCCATAATAAAACCATCACTTTGTGTTTTTGTTTGATTCTTCATTACTGTTATTCCATGATTCCATGTACTTTACTTTCAATATTGAGCTGGCGAGCGCGTTCCAAATTGTGAGCTCTAGAGACCGTGAGATTTTCTGCAGATCCTTTACATGCATGCGCAATGGACTTGTCTGGAACAACTGGAATAATTATTATCCACCTAAATGTAAGAAACAGTAATTTAATGTCAAGAAAAGTTGAACTTATCTTAGTTTCGGTATATATGACTAGTGCGGAGTCTCTATTGGGTGGTAAGATAATAGTGGAGTGTGGTCATTTTTTTTTTTTTTTTGTGAAAATGCAGACCGCCCTCTATTACTCCGTGGACGATTTCGAAGAGTTCAGCAAGTTCAGTTGAAGGTCGAAGTGACTGACAAAGGTTTCCGTAACTCCGGAGATTACTGGGATGGGTGGTCGTGGTCACATTGAGCTTTCTAATAATCACGGTTTACCGGATTTCATTTGGATAAAACATACTTCCATAGAACGAAGGAAATGATAATTTACAACCTTTGCAAGTTGTGTACTGTCACTATTGACTGTAGAAATGCCCCTCCCCCCCCCCCCCACCATGAAGCCGTAATGAACGACGCACATCATATCCGCGCAGTCATGCGTGTTAGTAATTTGCGGCTATTCAAGAACACATGATACATGATTTTGTTTTTTCCTTTTACAAAATGAAACTGTTTCCAACTACATCCTTCTTGCAGTTTTAGGTTAGAGGCGCCTCTCAGCTGCTACCCTGGTATGGTTATCGGTGAGAAATTCGTAAACAGGCTACAGTGCTTCAGTCTAAACATAGCTGTGGAAATCAAGGTGAAATTACATACGATGTTCCATGTAAACAGGAATATTATGACTTGTTTTTCATCTCTTGTTTGCTTAGATTTCTCAGTTGAAATGGCAAAGCCTGAGTAAGTGGAACCTCATGGTTTATTACAGCTTACTGTTGGCGGTGCTCAGTAACAAAGGGAATTATCTGGCGTGCTACCGATTGTATGAATCATTTTGTAACTCATTCCACAATGACTTGCGCAGAATGTTCAGTTTGATTTATCATGTGGCAGGTCTACAGAAATCAAGCTTGAAAGGATGGTCCAGCCACAAATATAGCTCTAATATTTTGAAGAGTGAGGATATGCGACCATTATCATGTGTCTTTCCTGAGATACGTGCGATTGAAGTTGCCACATTTGTCACACGAAAGTAAACTTGAATCGAGCAGGAGCGATGTCATATTCCCAAATTAATAAAGCATTTTATGTTTTTCTTTAAACTTTAAACCAAATTTAATACTTCAATTTCTAGTGCTATCATAATGTGAATGTATGAGAGGTATGACAGTTTTGCAACCTTCACATAACCAGCATTTAAGCTGACCACCTATATTGATTTCAAGGTCAAAGTAATAAATTCAATAATGAAGAAAACAAAAGACCCTTCATCAATGTGAGGAGATGATGTCACTCTTGCTTGCTTTAAGTTCACAGTTAGTAGCAAAGTGGGTAACTTCAACTGATAATATCTCGAGAACCATGCATGGGACCTGAACGGAAGTTTCACCAGAGTGGTTACATTAACTTACTCTTAAACCTTTCAAAGCTAAATATGTGGCTGGACCATCCTTTTAGGATGGATCCTCTTTGTGGAACAGGATCCCTGATGTGAGGTTGTGCGTATCATTTTGGTGGAAGATAGAAAATTTGATATACAAGCAGCCCCACACAAAGCAACTAAAAATTAGAAATCAGAACTTTCATGTCCGAATTTCGAAACTTGCGAATGTTTTTAAATTTAGATTGTTACTGTTTCAATTTCAGTTTGTTTTCTGCCTTTCCTTTACATATAACAACAAATTACGACATTAAAGAAAGATAATGACTTGACTACGATATAGAAGAAAGGAGAAAAAAAATCACAAAACACGAAAAAAAAAAAAATCAGAAATACAAGAATTGCTTTATTTAATGTGGTAGAACAACAAGAAACGAATAGAAACATTACTTTAATAAAAGGGATTTTTGTCTAAAACAGAGTGCAATAGTATTATAATTTCACCTGTTGAGTATTACTCATATACGGCCTTTTGATGGTAAATGGTAAAACCCAGATTCTGTATCTTTGGACACACAACTGAATTAACAATGATAATGTAATTAAAGACTGAAATCACTTATTGCAAATCCGTGACTAGACACTTTTTACCGTAAACAATCATAAGCACTCCTGTTCATAAAGAACTACAATTTTTCACATTTTCAGTGACACTGTACGAGTAGGGTATGAGGCTCCTTACAAGTGTAGTATGCAATGGCTTGTTTCGTTCAAACTCATCAAAAAATGAACTACATCAACTTACTGAACCCCTTAAAGTAAAATTTTAGCAGTTTAGAGACAAAATGAACCAATGAAAGCATCAATAAAGTTAGCCTATAAAGCTCCTCTTCGGCCTTCCTTTAATGGCTGAGGCCCGAAGAGCCTGTGGGAGATGGTCAAACATTCCTCTCAAAGAGCCCAAAACTTGATGAACTTAATATTGATGGCCATTGGTAGTTCCTGTTGGGCCGGACCACCGATATCGCATACACACACAAGGTCTCTCGTACATTCTCATTCACGCACCACGGTTTCCCAGCCTCGCCGTATGCACTGTTCATTGTTTAACTTTACTACCGGGGGGGGGGGGGCGCCCTATTTGTCGTTATGTGACGCCATTTCAAGGGGGTCTTTTCTTCAACATTCTTCATACCTGTTTGGCTAAAAGGAGAAGGAAAGGACACGGAACCCTAGTTTACCAACTCTAGTTTACTCTCAGGGAGGGGGGCCTTTTTTGTCGTTATGTGACGTCATTGTGGGGGAGGGGCTATGTTTTAACATTAGTCACGTCTGTCAGGCTAAAAGGGGAATGAAAGGACGCCCTCAGTAAGCTATCATGTCACCTATCATGTCACCTATCATGTCACCTCTCTGCCGTCGTTGCCGGTGTCAGTGGTGGATTAGTGTACCTCAACACTGTCCATGTCTTTTGGTTTACGTGACCTTTTACCTTAAAGTCCTTTGACCAACTGTGATGTCAGTCACATCTTACGATGAGGCAAGTTTGACTTTCATGATCGTCCGGCAGCAGGTTTTGACTACACTCTTGTCAGGTTGATAGTAACCAGCTGTCACATTTATTGGACGGTGCCCGAATTACAAGAATGGAACGGCTCCAAGGAATTCAATGACTCCAAGTTAACGGATTTTCTCAAGGGAGGTGAAATCATTTCTGGCGGATGTACATTTCTTATCAATAATCTGATGTAGACTGGTACGATACCTACCCAGTGAAAAGGTCGAAAAGTTCCCTATCGGCTATACAGTCCGGAAAGAATTCGTGACAAAATGTTTTTAAACCGTCTTGCATGTCACATTTGATCTCATGAAATAGTATAGCCTTTGACCTAAAATCCTTACAGGGATTGATCTGTAGAATATATTGGAAATACCTCATATTTACAGCATCATGTTTTTCTTTTTATTGGGTGAATAAGCCATGTATCGATAGTATGTTCTGGTTTGGGGAAGTTATGAAATTTTATGGTGTTTTTTATTCGGTTCATTGCATTATGAAAGATCTGTGATGTCCGACAGATCGTAGCAATTATAATTGAACATCCCTTGTCTTCCTTCTCTATATTCGTCACTGCAGTGAAAGGATCATTACGAAATCAATTCTACCATAAAAACCCATTACAATTTTGTGATGATGTTTTTCTCCTTGCCTGAAGTGAAATCGGAAATGGCTTCGAAAATCGAGTGTAGTAATGGTGCATACATCGACTGTAAAGTATGGCTCGTAATAACGGTGTCAGTGCCGAATAAGGTAATAAGCAACCGTTGATTCTTTTTTTTTGTTGATGTGCATTCTACGGCTATGACGGCGCTGAACAGTTCGGATAGCAATACATGTGGGGAACAAAATTTATTCTTTCACCCTGGCGCGTCATACAATCATGACGTTGTGAATTTATTTTCTACATTGTTCTTCTCTAAAACTTTTGCCACTGTTTTCAACGGCGTGGAGCGTGCACTCAACTGTGTAGTTTGTCTGAAGGTAGTGACGTCACCACAAGCTTATCCTTTACAAATCTATCATTGATGAAAAGAGGTACCTGTTAGTTTTATTCCCACCCATTTACGAGCTCGCATGTGTATGTGTAAATATGGTTGTGCGTTAAACTAGAGGTGTTAGGAAGGGGGAGGGGTGTTATGTCGTTAGATTTTATCAACATTTTCTAACCCCCTTACACTCCCTTACACCAACCAGGATCCTACTTGGCCCGTAACTACAGGTACTTCAATTTCTGCTACCAGTGACTAAATCCCTACTATTTTAGTAATTTTACCTACTATAGCCTATTATATTTCTCTACATCTACCAAGTCACGATATTAGTAGCAAGTATTTGTTGGAAATGAACAGAAGTTCACTTCTGTGGAATGTTTTGCATCAAATCAATTCACATTCGCATTTTAAATAAAGGGGTGGGGGATGGGGAGGGATGTGACGGAATGTGTGCAAATGGAAAGGAACTGATAGTTGGCATTGTGACAATGGGAAGAGCTGCAATGGGGCGATTACAAATGGTCACTACCTGTATAAACATTGGAGACGTGTGAATGGACTTCCCGTCGAAGGTAATTGTCACAGTGGTACAGCATTCAGTGGTCGTGTTACTTCAGTGGTCCCTACGATCAATCGAACATTTCATGGTAGCGTTGGTTGCCTCACGGTTTAGTCGCCACTGAATCACTGTTGTAAACATCGAGCCGACGTAAGTAAATTGCAAGGTACATTTTGAGTCTTCAGACAGGAAACCACAAATAGTTACTTTTATCACTAAGGTATCCTAATCCTTGTCCCTATGCATATCTTGTAGTTGGGTTCAAGACCACTGAGCTGCCTGTATGGACGATCCACTTGGTATTAGTTGACATGACTTCAAACAAGTTGAACCTAGCTCACAAACAATGCCAGACCCAGTAACACGATTGAAAGAAAATATAATCCTTCCTCAAGAATAAAACAGGTAATGGTGCCATCGACATTTTTACACTAATCTTCGTAACTGATAACCAGGAAAGTTGGAGCCCGTGTGCTATTTTTCAAATATTTGCTTCGAATGAACAAGACTTGGTCTGAAAACAATCTCTTACAAGGGGAACAAACCCGGGGCATGATAATAGTCCGTTGTTGACCCTACATGGGGTAGGATCGGAGATCACAGGGAGAGAGGAGGGGTTGGGGTAGAATACTGACTCTCATTGAGCCCACATCACTGTTTGACACCTGATTAAGGCGCCCAATTCTATGTTTACATAGCAGCCATATGAGAAAACACAATTTCCCTTTGTCAAAATGGTAAAAGTAAATGTAAAATGAAATTTTAAATATGCAGAAGAGATAATGATGAAGCGATTATGAAGGATGATCTCAGCCATAGGGTCATTTCAGTAATTCTTGCAACACGCCATGTGCGGACAGTACCATTGCTGATTTGCTATGTTGAGCTGGTTCTAAGTTAACAAATTCAGTACCTATGTTACTTGAAAATATATTCGACAATGTCATAATAATGCTTAGTAATCCTGCAACATATCCCTTTAGAAAACTTAAGAGAAGCTTTTTAATGAGAATTTAGCGTTTCATTACCGTTATGTCATATTTTTATTCAGCAAATGTCTAGAACTTCAGATATATTACAGTGAAATGTAGTTGTTATAAAAAATGTCGTAATAAAAGAAGATTTTCCCCAACCTTTGTGAGTTTTTGTTAACGTGAAGGTGATTCTTGTCATTGTCATAGTATTACGTTCTTCACCTTCCTTTCGGTTCAGGGTTGTTTTCCAATTACGGTGGCATGGCCAATGTGCTACTGTTTTTGACATCGGGGTGTTGTAATCATTTTCTGGATTCAAAGTAGGGCAATACTACACAAGTCCGGTGACGTTCCACGAAGAGGCGGAGTTTCCTAGACACCATAGAACTGCACTTCATAGAAGCAACTTCCGCTCATTCGACTTTGGCAAATTTGAGGATTTGAAGTGTCACTTTTTAGCAAGATCCCACAGGGACTGTTGGGTTGAAAGAACAAATGTTATCTAAAGAAAAGTTTCATGGATTTGTCTTTACGAAGGAAATTTCCTCAACTTTATAATTGGTACAACGTATGAAAGAACACTGAGAATTTGAAGAAAAAAAATTGCCCAAAAGGGTTAACCATACCATACTAAACAAGCTTAGGCCACTATACTATCAACCAAGATCTACTTGAGAGGACATTATCAAAACTTTGAATAGATCTAAATATCAATTGCGTCAGTAAATAATGTTTCACATTTTTTCGGAATTTCAATCCCACCAAGTCATGTTCACGTCATTGAGTGGATTCTAGGTTTTGGAAGGGAGCAGGTTTTCGTGATCGTGAAAGGTATCCGGAGTCTACCTGTGCACGTCTATCTACTTATCATATTAATCCGTGGGCTTATTATAACTTCCACTCACTGCATGCTGTCATACTCATACTAGAACGTGTACCCATGCGCATGATTCTTGGAAGCTTGCGGTGGTGTCGTCTGCACACTTTGGTCACAAGTAGTAACAACTCAGAGCGGCACAGCAGAAGAAACTGTGTAGAATTTGTACAGCAGAAGAAACTGTGTAGAATTTGTCAACAAGGCATCAACGCAGAAACGGTTTTCAGTATTGACTTGAGTAATAGGAGGAGTTATAAACTTACAGACTACGTAGAATGGAGACGAATATACAGCACGGGATGGCGTTAAGTCTTCATCACATCATTCTAGGATTTTTCACTTTTCTCATTTCTTGTACTTTATTATTAGGTGAGTATCGGCCTTGGCGCGACTGTGTATCGATCCCGAAACCTTGTAATGGGATTTACGGTTTTGTATAATATAATTAGGCCTATATTATAGGCTTACTAACCTATACAGTACGTACAGAGTAACGTTAGTGACTATAGCCGAATTCTTTGAAATGAAAATAAGGCCTAATAATGATAATTGAAAGTCTACGTCACGATTAATATGATCACCCTCCAAATGCAAATTATGTTGACACTGATGGAATGAATGACACTGCACTGAGAACGTTTTACATGATGAACTCACCGTAGGCTAGCTAAACTGCCTAGGCCTACCCCATTATTACTGTTTATATGTTTGCTACAACTATAAGTACAAGAATCCAAGAAGGAAGAGTTTGAACAGCCTCAGTTCGACGATTTGTCTCATCTCAAGCTACATTTCTGTTTGATACATGACAATTGTCTTTAAGTAATTAGGTAGTGCAGGAAGTACTATACTATTTTGGGCAGGTAGTACTTACTCAGTATAGGTACGGGTGCTCAAGCTACACTAGCTGCACAGCATTTCAGTATGTTATGATTATGAATAAAGAAAAGTAAGTGGCTTAGGCTAGGTATACGTAGGAGCAGAATAACGTAGTTCTAGGCCTAGTATTAGGCGAAATATAATTTTATTGGTTGGCACAGCGTCTCCACATCAGCATCACGTCTGTATGCAACATTGATTATCAAACAACTGTGCAAAATACTTTAAGTTGCTATATGCTGTTGTTTTCATGCAGTTCCCAACCAGAGATGCACTGTGACATCTAGTTTCTGATGTATTTTGTTTACAATGAACTGCCCTTTTACTGAAAAAGGATCCAAGCAATCATGTCATTTGCCCCCACACCTGTTATTTTCGTGCATTAATATTATGATCATTTCTTAGGTCAAGGAATATACATGTTGCTAGAGTCAGAGACTCCACTTTTTTATGCATTGCTAATGCTATGCAAATATGGACTGAGACCAAGGCATAGCATCAACACAATACCTATAAGCATTTTCCTATTGGTTTGACCACATCAGTTTTTAAGACAGCATTAACAATGGTCTGATGTCAGCTGCATTGCTGTCTGCATTTAACGAGTTCGATGTTGGATCGACGGCGCCAAAGACTGACGTCGCCTATGCCAACTGATGTTATTGGACCAATTCAAGTTCATTCAACGTCTCTTCAACATCAGCGGAAGCAATGCAATATTTTCAGACCTCCATCTACAGTAACTTCATTTTTAGCCTTAGAACCGGTGTTCCTTACAGTAGAACAACATCAGAATTATGTCGAAAAACTTACCTGACTTTAGTTTGGCTCAGTCTGACCGAATGGACCAAACACCAGCGTCCAACTGACTGTAAAATGCTTACACTTACATGGATGTGAACATTGAGATTGACACACACTGTTTTGGAGGCAGCAAACTATTTTGAGATTTTAGAATTTTTCAATCTGGATACCTAGCAGAGATTGGATCTACATTCTACACTTTTATTTACCTAACTTTCTTATCACCGTAAATGTTGTTGACCATAAGGGCTCTGGTATTGCTAAAACTATGTGAGCACACATAACACTGGAAGGATTGAAAGCTTCACTTTGTCATAGGTTGCCTGCAAAATACTGAATGAGTCAACTCTGGATATGGATACTGACAGTGCAGACTATAATCCATCAAATAATAGCAAAACAAAGATGTGATTTTTTATTTAGTGGCAAAATAAGTTTTAATCAATATGAAAATCACTTGGACTTGTTTGACTGTTTGTGTTTACAGTGGTCCAGCATTCTTCACAAGGGATTTGTGGGCCACCCACCTAAGTGAAAATTGACACACCCTTTAATAGCTACCATTCCCCCAAAAATGCCACCCTTCAGCAGAGAAAACATTTACAATAGCCCACCATTTTACATAATTTTGCTTTTCAGTTATTAAAACATCTGGGTTGAGGTTAACCCCCTTCCCTCAAATCCTTTCCATGTGATCCATTAGCAGTTTCATACACACTTCATACGTGGTCATCTCATGCCCCCTCCTTGAAAATCTGTGTTGAATACTGTAGTCAGGTTGCATGTAACTGTGTACTTATTCTGAAGCATTCCTAATAACTCAGGGTTGCTGCAATTTGCTTGATGTTCGTTTGCACTAAGACTGATCTACATTATTTACAAATCTTCAGAATATTCCAAGCATGTTTATCATTAACATCAGTTTGCACAGTACTTTTTTTTGTAGTGTATGTGCAAATGTATGTTTTGAATAGAAACGCCATTTTTTGAAGTGTGAAAATGTATCATTTTGAGTTTCTTTCACTGTTTATTCATAGACTGCATATAGTTACACTTAAGACCGCATTAGAAGTGTTCAGATTTACTAGAAAAACTGCAAAGAATCAATGTTTAAAATCTTACCTTGCAGTGATTTGTAACAGCAGTTTTTTTTTGAATCGTAAATGTTTTATGTGGCGCAAACAGCTAATTGGCTCCCCTCACTCACTCAGTACAACAAATGCACTCGCAACTTCTATGCCAAGAATATTCGTAAGTGGCAACATTTAACACCCCATATAGCGCCCTCTGGTCTAATGCCGGACTAGCACCTTCTAATTCTGCCACCCTGATGTGCTAGAAGTGTGGAGGTTTGCTGGATTTTCTACCCTAGGTTTTGTTGTGCTTTTCTTCCTCCATCTGTTTTGTATGCCTTGCAGTTTGTTTGTGGCACTTTTTTCTTGCTAAAATATGTGTGTTGTTATACATCAGGACACAAAAATTTGGTTCAATATTTTATCAGACTGATTGTGTAACTCGGCCTGGTGAAAGAAGAATTTAGAAAAGGAATTAAGCTTTTGCTGAACACAAAGTTAAGCGTGACTTGATGTTTAAATTACATTCATGCTCTTAAATAAAAAAATCAGTCCCGCGCTGCACAATCATTATGTCCAAGTCTTTTGACAGCTTTTCTTGCCTTAGAGATTAAATCAAACCCTTCAAAGCAATTGTTATTGATTTAGCTATCTTGACTGATGAAAGTCAGACTTGTTATCAGAGCCACAATGACAGGCATAATTATATCTATTAACAACTTTAAAGTTGCAAACAATTTAGATTTCAGATACAGTAGTTCAGACGGTCATAAATTTCTCCAATTTCCATTGATCTGTTTGAGAACTTGCGGTTCTTTTTAAGGGTAAAAATAATCATAACCACTAACTACTGTACCTCATAGCTCTCAGTGTAGGAGAAATTGACTTTGAGTACACCCAATGGATTGTGCAGCTGTAAGTAATCACATTTCAGTGTGGTTCACTTTGTATGAAACTCAGATGCTCAGTCCAAGAGAAAATAATTATATGATCTGGTAGAGATGTTAACTTCCACTGGTGCCCTGATAGAGAACCTGTGTGACTGAGGCCCCCCTTGACCTTAAAAGTATAACAATAAAAATATTGTTCTTCGAAGCAGCTGTTGCTTTAATTTACAAGTTCTTGCTATAGGCCAACTCCTCACTGCTGGTAATAATGACAGAAGAGAGAGTGTAAACTCTACAGGGTAAGATAAATGTAGCCTACATGTTACAGGACAGTATTTCATGGGAGACTGCAAACAACGGAACTGGTCTGTATATTATACCACTGGTTTTCATTCCTGGCATGGTCCGGTGTATTAAAACGCAGAAGGCACGTGATTACTGTTCTAGCATGACTTACAAGAAAAACTCAAAACAGACCATAAGCCTGCTAAACTTTTGAGCCTTGAGGGTTGCTAAGTTACAAGTATTTTATTTTCTCAGGGACTAGTGCAGTAATCCTATTTCCTGTAATGTTAAATTGCTTCTAAGTTGCAGCTGCCATTACTTGAGATGCACAAAAAAAAGTGTGTCAGGAAGGACTGCATGCAAACCCTGCAGTAGTCAGGAAAGGTGTATTTGACAAGAAGGCCAGATTATGAGATGTAGCGTATCAAAATATGATACCATGTTCACAACGTGCTGTGATTTTGGTGTAGTATGCCCATGTGAAATAAATTGGGAGAACCCTTTTGATTGACTCTGGTGAGTTAGGTTCATTTTATACTTTTTTTTTTTAATTGTGACCCATGTCCTTGACACATCAGGCACAGCCTCAATTTAATGCTTGCAAACTAAATTTACAGTAAACATTTGTCTTTTCCCCTTCATTTAGACATCTTACTTTCAGGAACATTACCGCAATAATTGGTATTATATTTGTTTACCTTTAAGGAGTGTCAGACCTCATACAGTTACATTCACAGCATTACATGAGTGTACCTGTGAGTTAGTTGATGGTTCCCTTGATAGCACTTTATATCCTCTCTCCCTTCCTCTTGCCATTAAACCAATTTCAACTCTTTACCTTGACTTGTTTTCTACTGTATTGGAAAACTAAGCGCATGTACAGTAGAAATGCACTTACCAGATTGGAGTTTAAACTAGACATATTTGTAGGCACTTGTTTTGCTTTCCCATTCTGATCATACACTTACAAGAAATAAAATGAACGAACAAAACAAGACAAACATAATTAAAAAAAATGCATGGTAAGCAACATTGGCAAGTTACGATTGTTTTGTGGTTATAAATTCATTTGAGTCTTTGTTTAATTGCTCCTTTTAAACAGAAGTCAAGCCACAGTAGTATAGCTGGATTAGCTACAACAATACACACTCCAAGATCACAAAATGTAAACTTGCTTATTTATGGATTTCAGATAGAGATAGGGTGGTCAAATTTGGCATGATGTGTATGAATTTGTGGATCTTGTACAAAGAGTATTCACTCTCAAATAACCAAATGTCTGAAACAGTTTTACCTGTTCCTTCTCTGCAAGGTTACAAATCTTATGAATATGCACAAATGTTGCTGAATAGTGATTCTCATTGTACAACATAGCAAGATTTCAAGGTGAACGTTTTCACTTCCATGATGTGAGTGGTAAACGAAGATGACCTACTTGCATGTTGTACCATAAAAAGAGAAAAGTACACTTTACTAGATGTGGTACTTGAAGATTTTCAAAAACACTCAGGCAGAAAAATGAGACTCAGTATGGAGAATTAATTAGATGGGTGAAAATTTAAGGTGACGTACTGCATATATCTGTGACCATTAGGAAGCTGTCTGCCGTGTTGCCTCAACATATTGTTCGCATCTAGGTTTTGTAATCTCTTTACCAATGAATATTAGTCATTGATATTGACTTTCATCGGCAGTCAAGTGGTTTGCACATCTTGTTAGTGTAAGGAAGTGCCATCTAATCCTCGTCAGACCTTATTTGGAAAGTTATGAGATCATAGATAGGAAATGAGAACATCTAGTGGCCTCACAAATGAACTATAAAGTAGAGCACATTGTTTGCATCAAAAGTGAAAAATAATTTAATAACCATTGATCAGAGTGATATTTTCTCACATGTTTTAAAACAACAAATGAAAGTTCATGTATGCTTCCTTTTGAAAGAGATCATCCTGTTAAAAAGTGGCCTTTACTCGATGTACGTGCCGCAGATCTTGTTTGTATTTCTAATTTATTTGTCTGCGGAAAACCTCATTGCAGTGCAAGAAATAATTTGGCAATATTGTGCGAGGTACTCATAATTTGCAATAAAACATGACTGTTATGATTCTAAAACATGAAACAGTAACCTTGCTGCTTAACCATAGATGAAACTTCAATATGTGTACTGTTCTTGGTGGCCAAATTTTTCTCTAGGATGGTTATAGTAAGGTCCAAATTTTCTATAAAATAAACCAATTTATGATGTGAAAGATTTCTGGAGATCGTGTGTATTTGCAGTCTCTTTTTCTTGATATAAATGGTACGTTACAGGCCCCAGACTCTTTGTCTTTAGACTTCCCTGATTTTTTTATTCCTTACCAAAGGCAGGCAAGGAATTTTATGCAGTCATGATAACATATGTGTGTGTGTGTATTGTATGTCTGTATGTGTGTGCATATGTGACACTTAACTTGTAAACATTTCTCAAGAAGGAAATGTGCTTGAACTTCAAAGTTGGTGTGTAGGTAGTCTTTTATGAAAGATGATCCCCATTGTTTTTCATGGGGTCAAAGGTTGCATGAGGTCACAAGAACCCAAAGTATGAAAACCACTTAAGGAAGATATCTCAGCAATTAGATATTGCTGGAATTTCAAACTGTTAACATAAGTACTGTAAGCCTTGATGAGTATATGATCTGTTTTAATTTTTATTAAGATCAAAGGTCATGTGTGTCAATAGAGGTCACATAGTGTGAAAACCTTGTAAACACCATGTCTCAATAAGGGAAAGTGTCTGGATCTTCAAATTTGATTTGTAGGTTGTCCATTGTAAGTACATGTAGTTGATGACTATTGTTTTTCACTGAGGTCAAAGGTCATTTGAGGTCATCAGAGGGTTAATTCTGAATTCATATAATGAAGATCTCAACAACTGAATATTGCTTGAATTTCAAAGTAGTGTAGTGGTAATCCATTGTGAGTGGATGATCCCTGTTGTTTTGTCATGGAGTTCAAAGATCATTTGAGGTTGCCACAGTTAAAGTATGAAAATTTATTAAATATTGTAAAATATAACAAATTAATGTTGCTTGAAGTTAAAACTGTAAGCAGTCATAACTCTTGATGAGTATATTACCTCTGGCATTTTTATGGAGATCAAAGGTCCTGTTAGGTTATTAGAGATTTAGGCCTGAAAAGGTTTGAGGGAGATATCTAGCACTGGAATATTGCTGGATCTTCAAACTGTAAACATTGGCACCTTTTAATGAGTAGATGATCTTTGTCATTTTTTATGGAGGTCAAAGGTTACATGAGATCAGTAGAGATCAAAGTCTGTAACCTTGTATACACAATATCTCAAGAAGAGTAAGGTGTTTGAACTTAAAATTTGGTATGTATCGTCCTTTTTTTCATGACTTTTGGCAATCTGGAATCAAAAGGCATTCAACTTTCTGGTTGTTCTTTGCTTCTGCTGTATTCAGAACACTGTTATCGTTTACTGTAATTCCTATCAATAAACTGTGCACATACTGTAATATGGTCCTGTAAGTGATAACCACTATCACAGTTCTTCTTTTGTCAAATACTTGCATTAGTGTTCTTAATTCATATAAATGCAGAATATCCTGGAATACATCACTTGTCATTGGGAATTGTGTGTCAATGACAATTAAACCATCATGACCAGATTTTGACCGTAGCATCCTCCCCTAGACTGTCTGAACCCTGGACTTCAGTATCGTTTTTCTTTTGCATCCTCACCCTGCAGATGCGTCTTCCATCCGTAGCCAAGAGGATCAACTGAAGAGAATCACCAAATATGAAATAATTACTCCACTGAGGTTAGAAGGGAGGCAGAGAAGATCTGCTGACACATTACTTGAGGTAAGAATGAAAGAGCAGCGATCAGATCGTGATTTTGGCATTTAAGAGATGGGAAGGCCCTGTGATGAAGATACAGTACTGCAATGTTAATTGTAGCACCTTGTATCTTATGTTCGGGAATGACAGTGAAGTGTTTGAGTTGCATGCAATCCAAATTTTGGTGCAAGTACTGGCACAATCATCAATGTAGGTCAGTGAAATTTTGATCCAGTTAGCAAGTAGATAACCGGGTCTTGACGTCTTCAGTCAGTGCTAACATCAGGTAGGGTAACTGTGTACGTGATGCAAACACTAATTACAGGAGACAGATTTTGCATGTTTATCTTATAACATGTGAGCCCTAGGCAGTCTGTTGCTCCCATGTGGTTATGCCACCATTGTGAATGCAGTGACATTATTGAAAGCAGAAGTGTACATGCTATTTCATGAACTGCATTTGATGCAACTTGTAATTAATGGCTAGGTTTCTTCTCTTGGCAAGTGATCGAGTGAACGTCCTGTGAAGGGAGTGAAAATAATTGGGGACTTAGTACTGTAAATTTTCTCATTAAATCAATATGCCTAATTGAATACATCATCAACTCATGTGCAGAAGTCCTAACAAAACTGCTTACATGTCACTATAAAATTAGCTAGTTCACTTTGTGAAGTTTCAGTGTCTCACTGTTCTCCTCACCTCTTTCTTCATGACCTTAGCTGCAGTCTATCACCTAAAGCCATGGCTGTCAAGACACTGTTGGTAGTCAGTTGTTTTAAAAAGAGGTTCTTACCCCTATAAAGATCTCCTTGAACACCCTGCAGTCCATTGGGAAATCTTCTTTTGGTATATATGCTTTACACGACTGAATGTATGTTACAGATAGCAAATAGCTTGAATGTTCTCTAAGATTGTCTTCTCATGGCATAGAAAGTATGTGATGAAGGGCTCAGCTAGATCATGTGGATTTTCAAAAGAAATGTAAGTTAATGGAAAGTTACTGTACCAGGGGGATACTGAACTGACTGTTGTTATGGTCAGGGGAAAATGTATTTAAATTCTGTAAAAATGTCATCATATTCCTTAGTCCCAATAGGAATTAAAGTACAGTAGTTTCAGTTTCACAAACCTTTAATTTCCTGTTGTTATTTTTATGTGACAGTTTAGTCTTGGGGTGGTTCAATAAAGCCTCCTGCTTGACACACTGTATTCCATGTGAAAAAGTAAAGGACCTGGTACTTGAAGGCAAACTGGCAAAACATAAAATATTGGATTTGATGTCTAGCCTTCTGCCAAATTTGAAGATACAGTAAGTGCCACATACAGTAGACTAACTACTTTGGAAGGCAGAATTTCCAAGTAAGTGCATGTCAAGTACATCGCATTGCTGATTAATTTTCAGATTGTAACATTTCCTCATTTTCCACAAACTTTTAAACTAATTCTCCACAAAAACAGGAACTCTACCAGGAATCTCGAACTGAACTTGTGAGAACTTTAGTACATCCTGAAGCAATGCAAACACTGCCAGAATCACTTGTGAGTTCACACATGTACACGATGCTGACATATGGAGTGATTGCACAAAGTACCTGAGTTGGATCAGGCCAAATATCATCGTAATCTTCTGATGTTGCACAGGCTAAGAAAAAAAAAAAAAAAAACTCACAACAGAAGCACCTTTGACTGAACAGTAGGTATTGCAGTTGGCCTTCCCAAAATTTTTGTGACCTGAGCGCTCACCAGACACTTGCTGCAGATGTAAATAAATTTGCAACTTTTTTGCAAATCGTTTCTCATAATAAAAAATCGCAAGTGAAGGGATGAGTTTGTTTTTAGTGAGATTTGTTCAATAATTTGTATAATTAACAACTGCAAATACAGTATGGCTGAGATGGTTGGAACATTTGTGAAGTTGGTGGAAATGTTGAGACCACTTTCACAAAGCAACTGACCATTTTCGATTCTGCGATAGAGCATCTAGGCATGCTCAATCTACTGCAGAACTGCTCTCTGCTGATATCTTCATATAATGTACAAGGAGAGTTCAACAAGTTCAACGCAACCCCAAATGACTGGCATTTATTGATCCAACCATGAATTTTTTAGGAGTCTTTAGGGACATTGTTAAAAAGCAGCAAAATATTAAATTAACTGTGTCATAATCACATGCAGCATTCTGATTGCCACATAAGCAGGCTGTATCAGAAACATAAATGCTGTAGTGAAATTGTCAAGTGTTCCGGTGTACCTTTGAAAGAAATGAGAAATAAGGTGTGAGTTTCTGTGCAGTCTGCCTCTCAATATTATCAGAAACATATAGCACACATCCTCCAACTTAGATTATTATCAAATTAATCTTCCTGCATTCATAAACCCTGCCTTTCACTGAACATTGTGGGATTTTTGTCATTAAGTAATTTAAACAGACTTGATGGAGCATCATTCTCATTATTTCAAGTTTTAATGTATACATGCTTATACAAGCTCACAACCTGTCCTGTTGATAGAGACTTGGCATATAGGCCTAATTTTTAATTTCCAGTGGGAGTAGTATCAAGCATGATGTAGTCTGTATCCATAGGGAAGACCATAAATAATAGCAGTGCATATTATTTTTCCTGCAGTCTTTCTTATTAGGATATTACTTGACCAATTTCAGTGGATGTCATGGAAGACAGCTGTGATGTGTAACAGCTCAGCAGACTAATTAGTTTTTTGAGGCATATGCTTTGTCTTGTGAACATACTGTAGGATATCCCAAAGCACACATTGTAGTAAACACTCTCCAGCGGCGGTTTGTGTGCGGCTTTACAGTAGGTATTAGATTGCTACCAAAAAAAGTGACCAGTTTAATATTTATGGCAACAGCTGCACATTGGACTAAATGACTCACACAGTACCAGTCAGCAAGCTAAATTTAATAGCGTAGCTATGTGTTTCAGTGTTCACAGGAGGATAAATGTTCCAACACTATGTAGCTTTCTGAAAGATTTCCAACATATCAAAATATGCTTTTAACTTCAGTCTTCTTCCAAGTGAACGGTAAACTTGCATCTTGCATGTTTAGAAATTGCCATGGAAACTGACCAAACCACCAAAATTTCAGCAATTTCTCTCATAATCAACAGAAAGCACATTTTTAAATTTTTTTAGACACAACTCTCTTTTTATATTAACTTAGACACAACTCTCTAAGAACACTTTGGAATTATGGGGGGAGGAGGGGCAGGAGGGAAAGGAGGTGGAGGAGGGAGAGGAGGGAGAGATGAAGGAGAGATGCATGATAAGAGTATTTATACAAACAAACAGGAAACAAGTGAGTTTGTTGCGTGGCATCATGACACACTTTCACTCCCTGCATACTGAAACTAATTTTGTTTCTTAAAAATTTCACTTAAAGAATGTCCACTTTCTCCATGGTACTGTATTTATGCAGGCCTGTGATTGTGAACAAATTTCTTCACTGTGCGTAATTATGACCTACATTTCAGTAACTTTTGTTTGTGTAATTTGGGTTGAATGTTTTCCTGTAATTCCTGTTAAAGTTGGTATCATAAACAGAACCTGGATGTTTTGATAATGTCATTGTACACAGTTTCTCTGTATACAGTAGTACAGAACTTCACTTTGATGGCGCACAGTTGCATAGTACGTTCTGTTCACAAGACTCAGTTGTAATGACTCTTTGATGAATTTGCCAGGTAGGCATGCAGTGCTAATTGCTCTGCTTACATGTACTGCAGTTATTCTTCTTTTGGAAAATTTTTTGTGAACTTGCTTTCAGAGACTTAACTTACTTCCTAACATAACAACATACAGTACTCCCCTACCCTATTGTGATAACTTCCATAGAAGGTAGTCTTTGCTCACATACTGTGACTGTTCTACTGGACAGTGATGTACCATTCTGTACAGAAGAGAGATTTTAAATCAGTGGGTGAGACCATGGAGCTATTACATCTCCATTGTGACACCAGGGAGCTATTTCTCAGTTGAAGTACCGTAAACTTTACTTTGCCAGAACTATGAATGGAGGTAAAAGAAACTTACAATTATTTGCAAGATGTGTAATGTTTTCAAGTGTTCATTTACATTCCTCTTTCTCTTTAACAGTATTTGGAGGGTAGTAATGTACATTTCAACATTTCAATTTGGCAATGTGTTTTTGAATTCAGTAAGTTTACAATCAGGAAAAAGTGCCAGAATTTGGAAGTTTGTGCCATCATTTTTGGATGAATTCCTTTACTCAAGCATTACCTACAGAACAAATCTTTAATGAGGTCTGTAATATTGTACAAACTATTAAAGAAAGATTGTTCATTTTCTTCCTTTCACACACAATGAGCTAGATTTGTACATTGTGGTGACAAACATTACATTTGAATTATGCTGTGTACAGAACATTATCATGGTGGACATTTTTCAGTATATCAGATGGAGAAGAGGGACCGAAAAGAAGTTTTACTTTCAATCACCTGGTCCCTGGTGCACGTGATACATTGTAAAGTATGATATAGATATTACAGTCGGGATTATAGTCCTAATCCTTCTTTTGCTGTCCTTACCATCCTTTAACAATGGAAAGTTGCTAGTTGTTTTAAAATATATCGTGACCTGCACACGTTTAGCACACTATAGTTGCAGTGTGTTGAAAAAACACTCATGTTTTGAAAGCTCTGTAAATTTACACTATCGCAACAACTGAACCTTTTTAAACATGTAGCCTAAACAAATGTACAGGAAGTCAAGTGTGTATTCTACAGTACACTCATGCCTGATTCTGCATAGACACTCAAACTTGTGTTTATTGTTTGTTTGGGAATCATTTTTAAGTATTGAAAGTCCCAGTGTGTGCTGAAAACTTGCTCCTCCATTGTAGTCAGTCTTTAATTCTGAGTGCCCAGAACAAATTACTGAAATCCTCTAAGATCCATGACCTTTTCGCCTTCAAAGACTATAAATCCTCTCTGGGTGAAAAAGAATTTTGCAGCCTCATTAATTCTTCCTTTTTGTATCCAGTCCATTGTCAGGCCAACTATGCCATATACAACACAAAGCATGTGCTCAAGTCGGACCAGGTCTGCAAATTTCTAGCAGATTAAATGAAAGGGAGCAAGTTGAATGTTCCAGTCAGTAAAAGAAAAAGATCTTAGTCCCATGATTTTCATACTCTGTCACCTTTGGTCTGGTTTTGGCTGATTTTAAATACAGAACAGTGTCAGGGGCAGCTTATATAAATGGTGGTTACAATGGTATGACATGGGGCGAGTGTCATTTTGCTTGAACATCACAGGTATCGTATACCTACTGTACCATTTACTGTAGTGCTCTGTACAATACATCGTTTCTGAGGAACCTGTGTACGGGTAAGACCGGGGAGCGCAACTGAGTTCATTTCAAACTTATGCCTGTTTAAATTTTCAACCATCATGAAGTCCATTCGTTTGAGTGGAGAGTAACAATTCAAAGTCCACAATCCAATTAATTAGCTGTTAGTCATCTGTTGTTGGAGGTTTTCATATTCTGCTTGAAAGTTCTGCTATTCTGCTTTAAAGTAGATTGCACTGCCTCCCATGTATGCAAACTTACACACTGACCATGAATCTGTCACATTGAGACAGACTGGCCTTGAGAAAAGATTCAACAGGAACTGTAGGTACAGTAAATACACACTGCATTACCATGTTCACTGTGATATTAGTGAATCATATGAAAATATGTGAACAGCGAAATGAATATTGATGAATCGTAAATGCTTACTCCATGGCCACGTAAATGGTGACCACAATGAATCACACCAAAGTGAGAAATGACTACCGTACCTGCGTGTGCACAGGGTGCCGTTCAGTCTGTAATACACACTGCATTGGTTTGCACTCACATGTTAGTGAATCAATATGAACTAAGTGTGTGAATGTGACAGCACACAGTAGCTAGGTTACACTGTAGGCATACACGTGGCATGATCATTTTTGAAATGATGATGACATAAGACTACATGTGAAGTTACATTCATGACTGAAGTCAATATCCGTTGGTGTAATGCGATCTGCATCACCCATAAATAATTGAAACCTATGAGTTATGAATTAAAGTGTTGAATGGAAATACTTTAAAGCTGTACGATCTTTCCTGAGGATCTTCCAGCCAGTCATGCAGTCAGCAATGTTCAATTTGGTCGGAGTTATTGCTTCCCTCCTGTACCCTTGCAGTCACTTTGATCGCACAGTAGATTAAATCTGAGCACAGTTTTTCATGTACATTTGGTCTCAATTGGTACATTATCCTTGATTCTTCTGATAGTGGTAAACATAAAGTACCCTAGGCTAGATAAAGAATTAATATGCTCACTTCCTATTAGGGGCAAGAAACATTAAAAAAGGGAAAGGTGAAGGCTCAAATTTTGCAAACCCAAGCACACTTGAAATGTCTAGAGCATCAGTTTGCAAAATGGATGTTATGATAGATGTATTATTTCACACATGTCACCATAGTAACCCATCAGGGTTGTATACCGCCTGCTGTATGGTTACCATTGTTGTTCCATGATGATGATCGGTTGCTTGTTCTCCCCACCTCTGTGGAGGCCTACAGGAACATTTTAACAGTGAAGCTCCTTTATTCTTGGAAGTCGTCTAGCACACTGTACAGTGCCAACTGTAGATGATCCCAAAATGAGACTCTTGGTTCCTGTGTGACATAATCTTCAAATTTAGTTGTAAAATCCTACAATTTAGTGTGTAGTAACATGCCTTGAATTTCTCCAAGGGTGTTTTGAGTTTTTACAGTGCTGCAGCACTGCCACAATATGTTAGCCACTATAGAGTACATGTTAACCACTGTATCTGAATCGATTTTTCACTTTTCATGCTACCTTTATATAGTCTCTTGATTTTGTTTTTCTCTTATATTTCTCTGTGTAAAAATCTTCATGTTTACACGTTAGTAGGTTGGTAAGTCTATTGAATTGTACAAGTAGTGCTGAGGCTTACTAAATATGTTACAGTATCGTATGTCTGCAACATACAATACAGACGGATCTTTGTCAACAAACGCGGATAGTATTCCAGTGATAAACACTTTGCTAATACCTGTATTTTTCAAATTGTTTAGTCCCACTGTGAAGGGTAGTGCATTTTTACATCATTCTTGCATTGTCAATATTTACTTACGGAAAGAGAGAGAAACAACAATTGCAGCCTTGTAGCCCACATCAGAGATTTTTTTTTCGTTTTGATAAAATTATTTAAAATGCAAGTCCAGTGGGACAGGACAATGAACCATAGCTTTAAATCTATCTACCAGAGGATTTTATTTTATCACCAGGTATTATTGCCTCTGAGGTTAACCCTGACTCTCATCTTTATCAAAGTTACCACCAGAGGGCAGAATTTGGACTTAAAAGAAGGATTATCATTCATCCAGGAAACTCTTCCCTGTACCTGATTAAACACATTTCCAAATCAAGGACTTCCTGAGTCACACCACACAGGCATATAATATATTCAGTGGCTCCTTATGTGGTTGGAATGACTAACATGCACAGAGAAATCTGAACAAATTCATGCCTGGTCAAAACATGGTTGTAGTAAAAAAAAAAAATGTTGACTTGCAAGTACTATGAATGGCGTCATTCATTATTGGAACTGAGAAGGCCTGTGTGTGGTTTCATTGAAGTGAAGTAGTTTCTTTTGACAGTGTCATTTTATTGTCATGTGGAAGAACCGCTCATATGGCAGATTTTGCAGACAAATGATTTTTTTGTGACCAAACTTACTTGCTGTAACTAACTCAGATTTTTTTTTTGTGTGTGAAAGATGCAGGGACACATTTACCCAAAATCTGAAGGGGTGAGAGGGAGTTGTAGGTCTAATTGGAATAAATTTATATTGTGATAAAAAGAGAACAATTTTGCCTGTATAGAACAGTAGAGTATATCATTTTGCAACTTGGGATTGGGGCCTACATATGGTCTACTACATGTGTTCTGAATTTCAAATAGCTTGTTTTATAGTGTCCTTGCAGAGGAAACTTTGTCACATGAATTAAAAACCTTAAAAAGAGTACGAAGAAACAAACCAGTCAAGCAAGATTGATTGGGCTAAGTTTTTTTTTTCACTTGGCTTAGTGCTCTGAAGTGCTACAAGAAACAAGTTCAAACTTAAGGAGGAATCTGTAAATTGTATGTTGCAAAATGAAGTGCAAATTTGTGGTAAAATCTTTTCAAATATTGGTCTAGCATGGTTATTCTCCTTTCAAAATATCCACCAGTCACTCTATTTACAAGCTGATGTTTAACTTGAAAAACCGTGAAGTAGTGCAGTGAAAACCCATCTGAAATTGAAAAAGCCAAAAACTTACTGTTGTTGTGGTATTCCCACAGTCTTTGTGCAACTGAAAGGGGACTACCTGCATTTTGGGAGATTATAATGACTGTTGGCAATGTTCTTGAACATTGTTTATAATGTTCATGAGTGCTTTCACAATTAAATGTCTGATGTATTTGGCAGGTCTGAACAAAGCCCCTGCATGTGTTAAAACCCTTACTGCATTCAGACATATAGTAGGAGAATCTACCTCAGAAGAGTAATATATGACATGCAGACTTAAAGGTGAGAATTTTACAAACTGTACTCAAGACCTCATCTAGAAAGATATATGATGTTAATCCTCTCTGGAATGATCGGAATATAGGTACAGCCCTAGTATGTACATGTGTGCGGCTCAAGAGACACAATACTTCTATTATCATCAGAATGTGGTTAAAATAGCATTGTCATAGCATAACAAACACTTTTTGCTGAAACTGAAATTGTATGAACACTTTACTGTACGGCATTGTGCTCTCCATGCCTTGTTTTACATGTTCCACTAAAGATTCCGTTTGATCTAATTTAACGTGAGCACTCCTTGCACATTGCAATGATATCTCATGTGGAGCAACAAAAGGAAGTGTCTTTTGATCCTTCCTGTTCACTAAATTTTGAACTCTTTCAATTGTCTGTAAACATCCTTTGGTAATATGTCTTGCACCAGTGCACAGTACATCTCTGGCTATTGGTGGACAAAGAGGAATGCCAGTCTTAGTCACTGACTGCTATGCAGATAAAAGTTCATTATATGTTACTGAGCAGAACCTTTTTAATTTTGTAACCTGGTATCTGACTTTTTGGCCAATACAACAGACTTGCTCTGTGCTTCTGTATAAGGTATTTGTTTTACAGAAAGAATAGGATATTTTCAAATTCAAAAGTTTGAAGACACAGAGTGATTGGTCATTAAAAATAAGCAAAGACAGAGAAAGTTTCTCACAGATAGAAAATTCAGTTACTGTATTTGTTGCTCAAGAATAATTTGTATATACCCTTCAACTTCCTAAAATGCAAATGACCACTGTATCTTCCATAACTCATTCTATGCATTATGTTTTGAGGACAAGAAGTTTTTGCTGATGTTTATTCATGAACCTGAATAGAGTTATCGAAGCTATTTTGTGTGAACCACTGTTGGTTTTAAGTCAGTAGTCAATTTCCCCTTAAAATGGTCCAGTCCTAGGACATTTCTTAATTAAAATGAAAGCTTTTTCTGTTCACGAATGCCTGATTTTGTACAACAGTGTATGTACTCACAGCAAGAGGACAACACAGCACTACGGCCCTAATCTTTTCAGACTGTTTCCTATTGTAAACAATAAGGGCTTTATTTCCACAGTTTCCTGGAAGGTAAACTCTGTCTTTATGGTTTGTTTGTTTGATCGATCAGATTAAATATACTTGTCCTTTTATAGACTTTATTGAGACTGTAAGATTATAAGAATTGGCATTTACAAGCTGTTGACTAAACAAAACCTGAGCAAAAGGGGGACAAATAAAGTGTTGGGACTCATACTGTACATTTGCAAATGTCTGTTGCACTGATTGTTGCAAGTACAGGTGTATGATAGCTTGTCCTCATCTCGTAGGGGAGTTGGGAAGATTCTGAATAATGTTTGTTGTGGTAGTTATTGATAAATCAAGCTTGGTTGTACATATCTGATTTAAGAAATAGGAATTCATTTAAGTGAGTGCAGTTAAGTACCCTTCTTCTTTCCATTGTGAGCTGCACATGTGTGTCCTGATGCATTGTATCATATGGAACAGGACACATTATGTACAGAAAGGATTTTGCAGATGTTTTGACCTTTAGTTCTTTTCATGCAGTCATGATATTTTGTTATCGATGTGTTCAATGTATAGATAGTTGCCGTGTGTGTAAATTAATTGTCGTAATATTGCTGTTTCGGCTTAATTTTCTTTTGTAATAAGTTGGTAAAATACTAATTTTCACATCTTGTTGAGCGCTTTTGCACTGCACTTGCTCTTTCAACACGTGAATTGCCAAAATCTTTCATGTGAAACTTCCTGATTCAAAGTGCATTTGTGTAATTTATATTCCCTGGATTGTAGCACAGTATGTTTACTTTGTAACAGGATCAGTGGGAACACTTTCTTTCTCAGAACTGCCTATACTGTACTTGAAGTTGAACACATGTAAATTATGCAATCTATATTCTGCATTTTGGTGGTACCTAGGATGGCTGCCTAGGGATTAGGGGTTTCAACCTCTCACCTTGTTATGTCTCCATGAACCATAACTTGCCACAGGATGATATGATGGGGGTGATGTCAAGAGAAATAATCTAGGATTAAGGTTCACAAAAGTAAAGACATAACTCAAAGCCACCTACTACTGCAGATATTGTGCAGGGTACTACTTACTCTGCATGGGGCCTTTACCTCTCGACGACATGTGTACTTGAGGATGCCTGTGCTCTCTCTGAGTTCCATATTTCAGCATTGAATTCTATCAACATGTAAGGACATCCTTCCAGTCTCCAAACAAATCTGCATTTGCTAGAGATATCTATTGTCTGTACTTAAGCACCATTATCTTTACTGTGTAGTCACTACTGCCTCTAAAAGGGGTTATGCAGTTTAATCCGTTACCCACTGAAGAAAGTAGACCTTATGGCTATTAGAATACAAACACATTCCATAAATATCCATTCCCTCATAGCTCTGTCATTGCCAAGTAGATGGAAAAATGCATTTCATCCCTACTTTATCTTGAAAAATCATCTTGCAAGTCTCTTCACATTTGTAAATAAACATTTTCATGATTATCTGTACTACGTAAGCAAGCTGTAAGGCAGCACACATAGTTAATTCAACAAAGAAAATGATATGACATAATGGGAAAGAGCCAGTCATGAATTAGCATACAGTAGGTGGGCATTCTGATTTAGTGTGGGATGGCTGTATTTTCCCTTTAAGTTAAAGGGGTAGCCTTGTGGAATTTGTGCATTGTAAGGGATCAGTTGAGATATATTGACACAATTGTTACTAAACAAAAGAGGTTGAACTGCAAGGTCAGCAAAATGCATTGAGTCACTGTTTGTCAGTTTTGAAAAAGATGGCAAAATTACAGCAAAACTTGTAAAACTATTGCTTTAGAGATACTAAAAAGAAGAAAAATTAAAACATAGTTGGCTTCTGTTGCTTGATTGTGCCATCGTGTGAATTGATAGTACCAATTGCTTTGTAGATTGATATGCATGAAATACGTAGTAGATTTATGAAGTGCAGCACTTACATGACAGATGTTTCCATATACTGTATAATCCATATTACTGTATGTGACAAACCAACCTAGTTTTAATAGGGTCATATGAAATTGCTAGGTGGAGGTGTGCCAATTAAGTGTTGTTAATCAATACATGACAACTTCAGTGTCAGCTGACAGTGCTGTGTGTTTTTGGCTAAAGTGCAAAGTCAGCTCAACAATCATGGAATACCATTGTGTATCCATTTTTTAAATGAAATATTTCATTTGCTTTTTAAGCAAAATTTGCTAGTTTTGGTGAGTTTTTGAACTGCTGGACAGTAACATGATCTTTCTAAAGTCATTTTGTTTTTTATGATTTAAAATTCTATTAACTGTCTCGATAGATTGAAGTGCATTTATGCAATCTGCAATTTATTAAAGGAAGGCATGCATTTTGCTATAAATGGTAGATTCTGTTGATTGTCTTCCTTTCTGGTATATATCCAGTAGACACTCAGCTGTCGCTTCCAACAGCATTCGTATGTATTAGTAATATTTGGTGTAAATAAGTTCGATCGTTTCGGGTGCAAAGATTCAATATACCCATTCACACCTAGACAATTTGATGTACTCTGATGCGGATTTCAGAAACCTGGGTTAAGACAAAGCTCACTGGGATTGCTACAGTAGGCTCTCAAGTTCAAAAATCAGCTGAATATGATATAGCTCAAGAATTAATGGTTTAGAATATACCCTTGTCATGCCATGTTAAAGTGTATCTTATGGAGTTGGTAATTATTGAGATGGTAATTGTTCCCTTTCTTGTTTATTGTTAGTTAATTATATTATTTACAGTCACTAGGAGTCAACTTTTAAACTTCTTTTAAACCGTAATGCATTTGTCCATTGTGATAAAATGACTTACAGAAAAATCTTAAGATGCCATTGGTTCAAGGGATGTCATTATGCTTATGTGTTTATTTGAAGATCACCTAAAACATCAATGGATGTATTGGTCCAGTCTTTAGAACTTTCTTTTGTATTAATTACTAAGCAGGCTATGCTGTGTGCATATGGGTGAACTGATAGGAAAATTGTCAGAAATACATTTGTGATCGAAAATTTTACTGCACTCCTGTTTGTAGCAGCATGAAGGACAAAAATCAGAGCAAGTGGTTAGTATTCATTCAAATACATTCTTATACAATCTTTTTATTCTCACAGGATGGTCACATGAAAGAGCCTACATTTATATTGCCAATCCAAGGTGAAGAGTACATTCTGGACTTACACAAAAATGAGTAAGTACTGAGTATCTTTTACAATGCGACCTTTCCGTAATTCTCAGATTTAGAGTAGCCAAATTCAGGTTAGTGGATACCTGCTTTTGCACTTGTTGTACCTGATGATTTTGATAATTAAAATTTCAAGAGCTTTTCATGGAATTTTCACAATGGTCTTGTTTCTTTTCTTCTAGTATGTTATTTGCTGATGGCTATGTGGAGAGAACCTATGCTCCAGGAGGCATTCAATTTAATAAACTGCCACACAGAACTGTGAGTATGCCCTATTTAAATTTTCGTAATGTGTATAGTTAAAGCAACTGAATTAGTGATTGGTTACAGGGACATGTACAGTAGAAAGGTGAGTAAACAGAGTCACATATCATAAAGAACTTTTTAAGTGATACCCAGTTTACAATTTTTTTTTTTTAAAGCAGAAGGATGGCATTTTTTTTTGTGGATGGAGTTCATATGGCATGATGGACTTCTCTCCAAATTGCTTCCTACCACCTCCCCTGATGAAATTGGCAAGGAAGTTGGTCTTCTGAACTTTGGTGGTGTGTGTAGATAAAAGCTGGAAGAGAATCAAACACATTTAAGTTGGCAAAAGTTGATAAGAGTGGCAGAACCATTGCTTTTATGGTCATACCATTGAGTCAGTGAAGCTTCTTAGGTCTTGTAACCTCCATCATCTTTTTCAAGGATGAAAGAGCTGTCTTTTGAATCCTCTTTCCTCTATATATATAGTGACATACCGCAGGGCACAATTTCGGCACATGGGAGTAAAAATAAGTTAATGGCAAACCACCTGTTTTGTCAAAATGGACCAAACACACAGGCTCACTGTAAATTACAATTTGATGGCCTCTGCAGCTTTACACCCAGGAGAAATCACCTCTCCTGCTCTCTTTAGTATAGGACAGTTGATAAATGTACATAAAACCTTCCATACTGATCACATTAAAGTTCTATGCCCTTTCTTTTGCATCATACTCTTTACCTGATTAGTTACTCCTGACTTGCCTAACCAAAGAAGGTCCACTTATGAAAATGTGACTGTCAACTATGTTCACCAGCAGGGAAAAATGCAGAGGACTCAATTCCTTGTTGAGTCAGATTTGGTACTATTACTGTTTTACAAGCTGGGAAATGCATTTGCAGCTTTGGAGCTATTTTGCAACACAGTGCTGTGAAATAGTCTGTTCAATTAGACTCGTTGATGTTTTGTTTCGTTTTGTTGGGGATAATGAGGAGTTATTATTCCGCAGACATAGTATTGCGAGAAGCAAATCTCTTTACATGACATTTTTGTAGTACATTTGCCTACAACTTCTCATGAATAGGACAACCTGTTTTTCCTTGAGAAAAAGAAGAAAATTTCATTGTGAGCTTTTTGCTGTGTATGGTAAATGAAGTTTGGCAGTCTGATAGAGTGCGTTCATACAGTGGTTGTGTCAGTTTTTCACGTTATGAAGGAATCTGGTAGTAATGTTGGATTCAGTAATAAAATGCAATTCACTTCCTGGGTTACTGTGAAAACACTAGTCTAGTGACAGTTTTCGACAGAAGGGACAGTTTTATTGCATCAGAGGCAGTGAAGTGATGTTTTATCTCAGTTTTCTTTTTCTTCTCGGTTTTCTTGGTAATGTCAATAAATCAAGTATATGGAATGTGCAGGGCTACTTACCCTTTGCACCTTTTTACTTAGACATCATATATGCACAGTCCACACCCTGTTTTAATGAGAGAAAGTGAAGACAGGATTTTTTGTTTTAAATATTTAAGAGAGGGTCATTGTCAGTTCTTGCTACAAAGTCTGGCAAAGGACATCTTTGAGTTTAGGCACCCTGAGTATGAACTGCCATCCATCAGCTTGTTTAGGTTTTATGTGTTCATACATGTCTTGAGGCAATTTTACTTTTGGAATTCATTTTGCTGGTTAGTAAAGCGGTTCTCTGATATAGAGTCCCTGCCTGATGTAGTATTGATGAACAAAACTTGAGCAAAGAGAGGCATTGTGTAGGCTTTTTGTGTCACACACTCACTCCAAGGGTGTAAGTATACTTAGTTTGATTTGTTTCTTCTATGCAAAAAAAAAATTATACTGTGCTTCTTGTGAGGTAGATATTCACTTGTGACGAATTGTGCTTCAAATTCTAATGAACTTCGTTTTGATGAAACAAACAACAATGGCAATACAGGTGTATGGAAGAAGATACTCCCACAGTTTTGAAGTGTCAAAGATTGACTTGGAGAAAATCCAAAGTGGTATGGTCAAACCAGAAGAACTTGTGATTATCTTTGGAATGCTGTATTCCTGTGCATTGTTTTCTAAACTTTTCCTGCATCCATTTCCACTTTATCTTTCCTGGAAATGTACGCACCGACATTTGTGCGGTAGGTTGGTTCACTTGGCTCATCTTAGATGAGGAAACCATGTCGTGGAAGGGGGAGCAAAGTATGGACACAGGTTTGCAGATAAGTGTAGACCAAGCAAGTCAAAAATATTCAGTGAATGACTGTGCTCAGTCCGGCCAATCAGTGATCCTGATAGTTGTCAATCCACTGTTGATTTTGTGGTTTAAGAGCTGGGCACATCACATATTACCTTTTGGAGTTATGATTGTATCCTGGACCCCTTCATTAGTGGTGCTTTGTCTGCACCATGTTGGCTATTGTGGGTTTTGGCAATAGTTAAAGCAGAAACGATTGTTTGTTGAAATAAGCAGAGGGAGCATCCTCAATTGGAAACACAGTTGGAAGCCCATCAAGTAATCATCAGTTAATTCTTTTCTGATATTCTCGTGAAGAAACTGCCGATAACACAGTTGATATGAAAGTGATTTACATTTCCAGGGAGGTACAGTATATTTCTAATAGACTTTCCCTACCCCCATCTCCCCATAAATGTTAGGTTGAGGGCAAGTGTTCAGTTGTCCCCGAGTAACGAAATGAGTCACCCTCTTACAATATTGTATCGTACTCATTTGTCACTATGTGTCTTAAGTGTATTTTGCAAAGAAAATTTTCGTAGACAAAACTGTAAAAGGAATAGAAAAAAAACTATTTTTTTTCTAGATTTCTTGGTCCAAATTAATCGTGAAAGGTAGTCATGCAGCTGAGGATATTGCCCTGAGTCCCAAAGAGTTATAGGCAAGGCAAAGTCTCAATTGTGCAAAGGTGATAAACAAGGTAAAGGATTCCTTTCTTGAAGATGAGCTTGCGTCTGGTGTGGTTTATACTGATGTATATTCCATGCTCGGTTATTTCCTGATTTACGTCTACCTTCGTCTATGTCCAGACATCATTCGGGTACCCTGGAAATCATCTCAAAGAACGAAAATAGAAAAAGTAATTTTGATGATCATTTGAAAGGAAATCACTCAAATTTTTGTTTGGACTTTTACGGAGGTACTTAAGGCTATTAAGTAATATCAATTGCGAATGTTATTTCAGATTCCAATGAATCTCCGGTATTTTAGTTAGTTTATAGCCTTGGTTTAAAGCTGTCATTGCCCCTATTTTGATATTTGATTTGGAAAGAACTGTGTTATTAGCCCCAAATGAAGCTATTTTATTAGGCTTGTTCAAGAATTAGGAATGACCTGACTAGACCGTGTTGGTGGTTGTATTACCTCTGATTATTTCACCTGTGATGACTGATAGACTTTTCTGCATGGATGGAAGTAATTTGTGTTTGATACAGTGTCCTCTTCTCCACTGCCTTCCCTCCTACCAGCATGGTCAGTCAAGTGATGTGGGTCATTTGTTAAAAAAATTAAAAAAAAAAAATGATGGACCCAGTGACTGACAGCTTGGTCACTGGCATCTAAGTATTAGTCACTTGTGAATCTGCTGTAGGTGGTTCTTTGAAACAGATGAACAACAAAATATTGTGTGTTAGTACCACCATTGATGGGGGGTTGTCATTTTTAGTAATTTCGTCAGATGTAAGAGGCAGTTCCAGTTGGTGTACCAGGTTTTGCTGAATAACATTTGCACAGTAAGTCCTCCTGTCTTGAGTTGCATTGGCTTAATTCTGAATGTTTAATGCTGATGTATAGATTGAAATAATAAGTCGACCTTCTATTCTGAAGTCAGTTACTTGAACAGCTCTGGTCATGATGTTGGCCTAACTGCAGTTCATAGTGTTGCATGGTTGAGAGTAAAAACACCCATTGATGCCCAAACATTTATAGATGAATAAGGACAACTCAGAACTAGAGTGTGGGGTTCAGAATACGATTTTAGAGTATCGTTTTCTTCTTGTTTTGTCACAAATGTCTGGTAGCATCCATCATATCAACTGTGGTACACAAACGTACCTAGGTTTTTTTTTCTTTTTTTCCCTTAGCTGTGTTTGCCATATTGCCACATATACTTGCAAGGTCAGTTACCATTAAATTAATGATCTGGAAGTTAATCTGTGCATGTAAAGTCTGAGCTTGTATTAAGGTCTGTAGTTATTAGAAAATTGGTCCTCTTTGTGTTGTTGAGATTAGGTCATGGATGGAACTTGGTGTTCAGAGTTCGAGTAGGTCGGGAGGAGCAGCCTTTCGGTTGCCTTCCTGGAAGGTAAGTCGTTTGGTTTATAATGACTTTGCTCAGACTTCAGGTAGGGTGCGTGATCATGATCTGACTGGGGCTGTATATTGGAGAGTTACGTTGGCTGCAGTATGTACTTCACACAGTATGCAGTGGAAATCGTGTAGTAAAGAGCTGTGAGATTATGATTGCTTCCAAACCAGGAAACGTATCAAAATCAAGTTTGTACATTGCAGTATTGGCCAGTTTACTGTAACAAATTTATTTCCTTGAAGGAGAATTTGATGAGTTAGATTTATTGTTACAGTAGGTTAAAAACGTGGGACTGCCTAACCTCCACTCTCACATGACGATGGTGGTGCTGTAGTGTATCATTTTTGGTGTTGTCCTATGTCCTCTATGTCCAAGTTATTCCATTTATCACCTCTTGAACCCTTAACTGTAGGCCTGCACATAAAGATAAATGGTCTATTTCATGGAATGTATCACATTTTCATTACAAAAAATAATGGAATACAGTATAAAAATAATCTTTAGATCAGAAGTCTGTCCCTCTGGTTCACACTGCTACTGACCAACGGCTGTACGAGCAAGTTGATTGCCCTTATACTATAGGATCTAATCCCTTCTTGGAAACTCAAATTATGGAAAGAGTATCAGTCCATCAGACATTTATGGGACAATCTTATATGGGGCACTATAATGGACTTACAGTTTATTATGCGTTAATGCAGTATAAGAGAGTTCAGAGAGTGGGGATTGGGGTTGGTAGGGGAGGTGGATGATCTGTAAGTAAGTAGATAGAAGTAACTAGTCTTATCTTCTTTCTAATTCACACATCATAATAACAGTATTTTGTCGTATTTTGGGACTTTCTACATTGTAGTACACATGGGACTATTTTACACTAACAGGGAAGGGTGACCTATTGTCGGTATATTGCTATGTATTTTGCCTGTCACGGTGAAATTGTCTGCTGTGTTGCTACCAATGATAACTTTCATACACTACGCAATACCTGCGGTTGGAAAGTTTCCTTATTACATCAATATGCTGTGGTCTTGAATGAGAAATGATAGTCTCTACAAATTAGCTAGCACCTCTTCTTTCTACTTTGAGCATCTTTTTCTTTTCTTACATCTTTGTAAAACCATTGTTTTTTATGTTTAGTGTGAGCAAGAGTATGTGATTGGCCCTTTAATAACACATCATGCTTATTGCCAGGTGAGCAAAGGTGTTCAATATGTCAAAAGGGAGACATAAAATACCATAAATTACATCATGTAAGACACATATGACATGCTGGGTTTATATGTTTGTAGGAAAATTTTTATTGAGTTGACACTACCCCCAGACCTTGATATGTTGCCAGCTGCTTAAGATGTTGATTTACTGTAACAGTTATGTCAATTGTTTGTGGAGGATAAAGAGTTTTGTGAGAAATGAGTGTACCACTCTCTGGAGTCATTCTCCAACATGGGATAAACATGCTACCAAGGAATATGGAGTGGAAAGTACAGTTATAGTGAAATTTCGAACAATAATTCTTAATATAAAGCCAGAAGGACTCATGGGAATGATGCGTAACTTTTTTGTGAAAATGTGCAAAAAGGAACTCTGACAGTGGTTCTTTATACCAGTTTAGGTCCTTTTACTCTAGGTAGCAGCACGATGCGATATTACGCATGAAGATGTAGCTTACTGTAGATTACTTTCACTCTGCAGGCCACTTAATTGCCCAGCAATTTTTTCATTGTACTGTGTTAATCATGCGATATATGGCGGGCAAAGGGTGGTCTCAAGAAAAATATCATGTCACAGTGATAAGCTATTAAAGTTTTTTCATCTTCATTTTATCATGTCGCACTGCTTCATAACATATTGTGCCTGGTGTGGGAAGGTGTAAGTAATATCATAATCTTACATTTTCATTATGTCATAGCAGGTCAGGTGTGGAATGGCCTTTATTCACCAATGTACCAATGTACAGTAAGAGTACACAGAAACCAGTTTTCCATGAACATGGACAATCGTGAAAAAAAAGGAAAATTGAACTTTGAATTATGGAAAATCACAGAATTAACCAATTTAAGAGAAACTTTCTAAAATGAGATATTTTGACAGAAAAAAAAAGTGAAACAAAGGAACATGCTTTACAGCTGTTTTGAGTTTCCTGCATATACTTAACAATAGATATATCAAAGAAACACTTCGTAACACTTCGTAAAACGTAGTATGAAAGTCGACCCCAACAGACTAGCTTCAGCTGGTCAAAACAACTGATTGAATCAACTTAACATTCCCCATGAGTGCTAGCACTGACTATAGGATGCCTAACCCATAATAACTCAGGGAGGGTAAGTTACTAATGTTAATGCTACTGTAGCCTCATCGAAGCTGTCTAAGTTCTATGAATTCAAAGTCTTTAGTATCATTTCTTCAAGCCTCTGGGATTGGAAACAGTAGAATACGTTTAAATGTTTAATAAAATTTGGTTTACATGAAGTATGCCACATTTTGTGAAGCATTTAAATTTTGAAGCAATATCAAATGATTTCCTTCCATTGAACCTTTGTTAAGCTGAAGTGGTTTTCATCCTAATCCTCCACTGTCTGAATGGATTCTAATTATCTCTGTGTTCATATGCGGGACAATTCTCACACCAGTAAGTTGGAATTGCAGTTTATGCTTGACACAGAAATTCACAGAAATGGGGACAGTTGAAAACGGAAAAGCATGGAATTTGAGATGTGGAAAATGGAATTTTCCATAATTTTGAAATGCAAAAAAATCGGAGGCCCCATTTATGACCAGTACAAATAAGAAATGAATTTCTGCTGCCTCTTCCATGTCGAGAGTATGCATGATCTGAATCATGTTTTGTCCAAGTCAGATGCTTTTTGATGAAATGCTAATTAAGATTGCACATATATTGAGGCATGTACACTTTGACAACAGGCCTGCAACTTAAAAATAGCATTTTTCCAGTCAGGTACTATCACCTACAGTATCAAACAAGTTTTTTAGAACAATACATAGGAACCTCGTGAGGATGAATCACAAGTTAATTTCAGCTTTATAACCCTTTAGCATAATTTTATGTAATTTTTATATATTTGAAGGTTATTTAAGCTGGTATGCATTGTATTGGGTAGAGCTCCAATATTCCCTGCAGGCCTGCTGTATAGAACTGAAGAAGGTGGTAGTACATGGATCTTTGAAATGCACTACACTGCAGAATCGGGATCTCTTTGCTTTTAATCCACAACTGGACTCATTGTCAGATAGTTTGTACATTACTGTCAGTTGATGTAAATAAAAGCAAAGATAGAATGATCACTGCTTTATTGTTACAAAACTTGAATCTACTTCAGAAGTAAAGGAAGCTGCTAACCCCACTCAAATTGTTGTGGTATTGCAACCACAACCATACATTTGCCCATCACTAATTGCTTGGACAACCGTGTAGCAGAAGTTGCCTAAATTTTTCACCACGTGTATACGGAACACAATGTTACAGTGTGACGGTAGTTGTGATATTATACTGTCGTTTTATTGATATTGAAGCTGGTATAGTAGTTGGTAGTGCTGTGCAGTTATTGTATTCCCTACAAGCATATTACAGCAGTCACAGGGAGGAATGACAAACATCATGGCTTTTTGTTATAAATACACACTGCACACGTGCTGAAAAGTTATACTTTTATGGAACATCTAGAGTCAGTTAAGACATCAGACGTAGCCTTCCATGATTGCTATCTATTTTGCCTTTTTTTCTTCATAATGAAAGGAGACTATATTAGGTTGCCACACAAATTTGGTCAAATTTAATGTCAATGGTTGTGTACTGTAGGTTAGCCAGGAGCATCATAGAAACAAAAGATCTTGTTTTTGAACTCTTCTTCCTCAGAGAATTACTCTGTAGATTTTTACCAAGAATACATTCAATCATGGCCTGATGATATTTGTGTATTCATAATAGCGATATTGAATTTCAAGTTGTGTTATGGTGTGGTGTCCTCTGGCGGTACTGTTGTACACAAAGGAAAAAAAAAACACCAAAGTTTATATTGACTGTAGGCTTTGCAGTATTTTCCAGGTGGTGGGTTGTGGGATTAGATGGACGGACATGACATTGCTCACAATTTAAGGTTTGCACTGAACTCCAAAATGGTCAAGGATCATTACCATGCAAATAATAGTACTTAAGAGATTGTAGGCCTTTTTTTGAACAGCAAAATGATCCTCTCCAAACTTTAAAGACAATGAAAAGCAAGTATATTGTTATGACAATCTCCAGACAGTGTAAACAGGTTGCTCAAAAATTAGTTTTTGATTCTAGTGTGGTGAAACTGAAATCTTGTGCATCTTCCAGCTGTGACCATTTTGTTCGTCTGAAATAGATCAATCAACATTCAAAGAGCCTACATTGTTTCAATTTTCATGTTTGTGTCATCACTAAGCAACATGGACGTAACACATGAGAAAGAAAAGTTACGTACGTTAGGTTATAAAAGGTAGGCTTACACTAAGGGCTAAATGTACAGGTAGGCTATGGATTACTTCTGGTGTGGCATTTACAAATATCATGTAAAAGGAAACCCGTCTGAGTTACAGGGATGTGGAGGAAAAGGTGGTAGGGAAGGAGATTATGCTTTAAGTGTGAAGGGGAGGAGTCTGCTCGGAGGAGAAGATGCACATAGTGGATAGGATTTTTTGTCTGTGCTCCAAACACAGTGCCTGTACACCAAGCTGATGTGTGATTCAAGTGGCAGGTTTTCAGTCAAGCTTAAATCATTCAGACCAATGCCCAAAATATCAATAACCTTAAAAAAGTCGTCTAATGATTTCTGAGAGTCATGTATCTCAGAGATTGAACTGAGCTTCAGTTGTACTGAAATCTAGTGAAATCTAGCTTTCATCTTTTAGTTGTTTGGAGAGCAATTTATTGCACTACCAATTCTTAAACCAGGAGACAGTTAAATACAGATCTTTATTTGGTGTCTACTAGTCTGGTGTAATAGCCTCAGGATGTGAACTGCTAAATTGTATCAACTTTAGGTCCTGATGATTAGCTCGCCATACTTGCTGTAAAGTTTTTCGTTTGCTAATGCAGCGAGGGCTCAGCAATTTGTAAAGGTCAAGTTAAGACACACTGAACCATTGAGGAAGTTATAAATTTAAAACAATGTACCAATAGATAGCCCTTTGGGTGCGTAGTCCAAACACTACACTGTAGGAAGTTTCAGATCCCCTGACTTTGCCCAGTGACAAGGACGGTCAAGGGCAAATCCCTTTCATCTGTTGATCCTCTCACCTTTCAAGAAGGGAAGCATTTTTGAAAGGTGTTGAAACAAGTGCAACATCTGGTTATTATAGATGAGACAAAATAGTTGGTAACAGGGTGCAGTTCTAAAGTGATACAAAGTTGATGTCACAAAACACATTTGTAATAAATCTGCATGTAGCCATGTATGTGGTAATAGGTTTTAGTAAAGGTTGACTGGTGCTCACATTCTGCCTTTTGCCTTGAATTTGTTTCTAATTTGCTCCTTCGCTGTTTTTTTTTTTGGGGGGGGGGGAGAGAGGTTGAAGGGGAATTTTATCAGTGGCAATACATCATTTTTGAATGTAAGGTCATATTTTAGCTGCAGTGTACCATAGTGGCCACAAATTTTTGAAGACTCAATTACTGAAATGTACATGTATAGTTCTTACGTCCACTCAAACCATTATAACACACTAGTCTCAAGATCTGATGCAGTACAGATCTGTAAGTGACTGCATTCACATAGCTCACTCAGTGGTGGGTGTGGGATTGGGGTTTCTTCATAAAGATCCTCAATATTTACTCCATTCAAAACAAAACCTGACTTTGCCAAAGGAAATGCACGTCTCTCTACCATGCTAGGAAGTTACTGGTAACCTCCTTTAATCTTGCCTCTACCTTTACACTTAAGTCACAAATAGACTAGAACACTCTTCCAAAACCAGCACCCAAAGCTGGTGTTGTGGAAATTTCAGGAATCACAGGGATGCATGCATGTATATTGTGAGGACATAGATCACCTCTATCCAAATCAGGTGAGTTTTGTCAGGGACGTCTATTGGTCCCCCCATGTGCTCTCCAAATGGGGACAAGGATATACTTTGTTTGTGCATGCAATCTTCAGAATTGTCAAACGATACTGTGTGTTGGCAATTGGTCACATCAAGTGGATGAATGGATGATCCCATTGTTAGATGTTTTTACCAATAACAATGCTATCCAAGCTTAGTTGACATGAGCTTAGTTGACAGTATTGCAATGCATATAGGGAAGGAAGGAGGTGTTTTGATACATTTTACCAAATGCAAGCCAGGATAGTTTGTGAGGGCTTAGCAGCATCTCACAACAGATCAAAAAAGTGACTTCATTTTACCCACTTCATATGGTTCAATCACCACTTGTGGCCATGGTCAATTACGCAAAGCCTCTCCCTCATCCTTTCTTGTCGATGTTTGTAACTTCTTACCCAGTCTCCCTACAGGTACCTTGTGCAATGTAAATTTCAGTGGCCAGTCTTATCACATATACATAGTTGAAACAAGCAGAGTTCTTTTGCAAAGCCTGTCCTTTCAGTACTGTACATTTTCATTGTTGCAGAACAACGACGGGGGACGAGAAGCATGCCATCTTGCAAACAATGATTTGCTAACGAATGTATTTAGTGTCAATGGGTGATATTGTCAAAAGTTTTTGGAATTGATTTGTTTTCTCTTGTACTTTGTTTATGTCAGTTTCCTTCCAAGTGACATAGCCCCAACCATTGTATGAACTAACTATTTTTCTTCATATTCTCATTCTTTGTCCTTGCAGCACCACTGTTATTATCAAGGTCAAGTACGAGGAAGCAACTTTTCACAAGTCGCGCTCAGCACATGCAACGGATTGAGGTAAAACAGTCTTCTATGATCTTACAAGGAAGGGTGGGAGCCGCACATTTTTTTTACGCATTAGTGTAGCACACTACACTCGTGTGTAGCACATTCCAAGTCTGAAATAAATATTCCATCAACTATGTATAAAATATCACCAGCAGAACTGCGGTTCTTTTGCAGTCTTATTTCCTGGTTGTTTCTCAGTATAGTAGAAGTGGTATAAATGACAGACTTTTTAGACATGTTCTTATGTTATCTTTATGGCCTAATGGTTACTGCAACTGTCCCCCACATCCTTCAACAAATGGCAAAATAATGGCATCCTTAAGTTCCCACTAGCATTCCTGTTAATTTTCATCACTCTTTATCCATCTGAATGAAATCCATGAAATCTGAATCCATCTATATTCCAAATATCAGAATAGTTTGGTGGTTAATTTGAGATGCACAACTAGACCCATAACTTTGAAAAAAATGCAACTGTCAGTGATGCAAGTATACTGTAAAGTATACAGTTACCAGATTAAGTTGAACTTTGCATCCAATTGCAGAAAGGATTAGTTTTTGAAATATATTTGTGCCAATTTGAATTCATATACAAAGTTACATAAAAAGGGACAATATCCAACGGATGCAATTTTGTCATAGCTGATGTTACAAAAGACAATGTCATCAATGTAGACATCTCAGAACTGTTTATGACTGTACAAAGTAAGTTGAACTTGGCATCCAATTGCAGAAAGGGTTAGTTTTTGGAATATATTTGTGCCAATTTGGAACCATATACAAAGTTACATAAAAAGGGGCAATATCCAACGGATGCAATTTTATCATAGCTGACGGTACAAAAGACGTCAATAGCAGGTTTCTGAAGATACCAGGAATATCTCAGGAAGTGGAATTTAGTTGACCTTTTGTTAATTGCAGGCATAGGCCATGGTAGGGTGTAAAAAGAACATGTGAACTTCATGATAAAATGACTGATCTGCTCCTAGGATACTTTGGAAAACATGTGCACATTTCACTTGATTTAGAGGAATGTTACTAGAATAGTAAAAATATGTGCAGGGGACAAAGTGCAGTCAACTTGAGGTAACAAAATGTGCTAGTTTACACTGTCAGTTTAGTGAAATTCCATACTTTACTGCATATATCAAGAGTCAGCTTTTTTACAAATATGCTTGCTAATTTTCTCTGTACCTATACCTATATCCACTGAACTACTGCACCAAATAGTGGTAAAAGAGTCAAACTTAAGTTTGACTCTAACACTGGGTAACACACCAAAATGTATGCAAGTATTTTCTATGCTCTTAATTGATACCGTGTCATTCTAATGCCATCGATAAGTACAGTACTGATTGTACAGTAATGATTGAAGTTCACATTATACATTTGTGGAGCCACTTTCATGAAGGTGAAGAAAAAGACTCCTACCCTTCACCTCTCCTCTTTCTCTCAAGTTTTTTTCATGGCCAACCAAACCCTCTCATAGTTGGATGGGTAAATTTTTAAAAGGGCACCCTTAAAAAAAATCTCATTACAGGTACTGTAGTGTGGGCAGTTTTTGTCAAAAAGAATTCACAGGCGGTTAAGCCCCCTCTTCAACTCCCCCTCTTTGCCCCCCTCTGTTTTTGCACAGCTGATATCGCAAAGTCATCAATACTAAAATTAAACAGTCATTGCATCTACAGTGTATGTAGATACAAGAATCAGTCACACTCACCTGTAACAAGAAGTATTTCAAGGCTATACTACCTTGTTAGTGTAGATTATGGGGAGATTTATTTCACTGAACCAGAAAGCAATGACCTTAGTCACTTTGGTTGAGTAGAAGGTGTCAAGATCATTGGAACTCCAGGGCCAGTCACAACAGAAGGTCCCTCTGTGTGCATATAAGCATTTAACTATTTAGTCATTGTTTGTTTGAAAACAGTCCAGTTTTGGGGTAGGCTTAGTCTAATTGATGACTCAATCGCTGTCATTTACAGGTAGTGCAGTGGGACTTGAAAAGGTTAACAAGATTGCATATCCAGTTCCTGACTACCCTGCATGGTCTGAAAAGTGTGACTAATTCACAATTTGGATAGATGTGTGTGGTGCATTTGATATTCTCTTTCAATGTAACCCATTTTTTCCCCACTTGCCTACTTTATATCAGCCCTAGATCATTACTTAGCAAGGTAGGCTATTGTAGAAGCCCTTTATGCCCAACTTACTATGCATGCACTGTACAATAGAAGCAGTTACTGGGTTGTTGATGACATTGCTCGCATATCACGTATTGTCAACGTATGTGATTTTTTGCTGACAGAATTTATGACCAAATCTTCGTTGACCTTAGTTTTAATGACTCATCTTTGACCTGATGCCTGGCAATGGTACCAGGTTTGGAACCAAATTTGAAGGTCTCTAGATGGGAGATTCTGGTTCACAATTGGAGGAGAGGATGGTGAAGGGATGTGGCTTTGAGGAAACATTGAGAAAAGTTGTGTCAAAATTTAAAAGAGATGAGATAAAATTCCTGCTTGCCACTGAAATCTAGTAGCCTATTGGAATTTACAGGTACCTGGACAGTAACATCTGGATAAATTAAGATATCCATAGAGGTGATGTGGGATACTAGAGTGATGGTAAAATAGTTGACCTTTCCTATTTTAGATTGTTCACCTTGGACATTAAAGAGATAATTGTAGGTCAGTGTTAGGTCTAGGGTCACGATATTATGGTAAATACAGAAACTAGGGCATCTTTTCTTTCTTTCTTGAAGTCTATGCACGTATCTTACCGTATTTTATCCACATACTCATGAAGAAATGTGCTTAGTTGCCACAAAGAAAAAAGAAAAAAAAAAAGAAGATAAAGTGCACTGTGACTGATGTGAAGATAGTAGTAAGACTGACCAGGTAGTTCCCCTGGACTGACCTGGTCTTTGTCTTTGCTAGTAAGTCACACTACAATCATACATTCACATATGATGAGTTCATTGTTCTGTAAGAGGCAGAATAGGAATGGGGAGGAGACTTCAGTGTAAGACCAAATAGCACCAAAGATGGCATAAAAGGTTGTCACTACTCCATGCATTATATGTGGGTGTGCATTTGTTGTGCTGAGACAAGTAGAGTAACTGCATACAGCCAAACCAGCTGAGTTTTGAGATTTTCAACTTTGAGGAAGATCTGGAAGATCAAAACATCAGGCCAAGTTATTGTTACATTTACAAGAAGAGTATTCTTTTTGAAAGCTAGCAGCATGCATGGGTTTCATACCATGAACTCCATGCTTTCCATTGTGTAACTGTAAGTTTATTGAACAGAATGAGTGGGGTCTAGGGAACAAGGGACATCAGTCACTAAAAAGATATAATCACAGACAAGCCAGCTGATCTGAAAAATTGAAGGAATTGAGGTTTGGAACCATGCCATGCCCAGTGTGGTCTACAGTGTTAGTATAATTCTTTAGATATGGCAAAAAGGATAAGAGAACCCAATGACTTCACCATCATAAAACTTTGAAACAGTTTCTCTGCAAGAATCGCAGGACATCACCAACTCTGTGTCATTGTGTGGTTGGCCTCTGTTTATCGGCATGTGCGATCGTCGAGATATTTAACTTTGTCTGCCCTCGATGAATAATCCAACTTTTTTGGTTTAACGTATTGTCTACTGTTGATGTCTTCCTCCCAGCAATCATCAAGTTTCAGACCATTTCCTTTGAGTGGTTCCTATGTTTCCGATGCTCTGGTACTTTACCAGCGTGTGTAATCTTTTTGATTGTAAGCCCCACAGGATGGACAGAGTGGTTTTTGCGGGGTCTGACACGAGAGTGGTCGAAACCTCTCTCCAGGACTGCGTTATGCCTTTTTCCACTGCGCGGTCTTTTTTCTCTTGAGAGATTTGAGTGGTATAGCACATGATATCATTCAAAAGATTATCTATATAAATTGATTGAACATGTCATCAAGATGCTACTGGTAGGTATGGAAATGTTTCAGGTCATGTTTCCAATCAAATAGCAGCTGAATGGTGTTTTCTGGGGTTTGGAAAAACTTGTCTTGAATAACAGATCAAGTTTTGCGGCCATTTATGAAGTGCATAATTATTGTGAACATTTAGATTCACAATCATCCCTAGATCCCTAAATTAGGCACTCAACCTGCGTGGGTCATTTAGAAATAACTTCAGGGCCTCACAAAATTAAACTGCACTGCTTCTTCCATGCTTGAATTGCTGTTGTGAGAATACGTATGCAAAGCATTACAGTTAAGACACTCATGGTAGTAAAGTCAAGTGTTTTTTAGGTATGACCCCTATAATCTGCTAAATCCCACAAATGGAGGTGTTTATTGGTCCCTCCAATGTCAATATAGATCAATTCATTAAGAGTGGGAGAAATAACAAAATGGGAGGTGTGGGGGTCGGGAGGTGTGAGGTGGAGATGGGAAAAGGGATAATTTAGTCGTTTTTCATAACTGTAAAAAATATGCCATTTGATCACATCCCCAATGATCTGCCAGAAATATTTTGTCTTGGTGTCAGTTATAAGGTGGAAGTTCCGTATGGTACAAACAGCGCAATCGACAAATACTGAATCTTACAATCGGTCAATACTGAATGGTACAATCAATCAATAACTGATCGAAGTATTGTGGACCATGTAATTCACGTACGGTGTAAGAGAGGTGTTGGTCTTTAATGTTCACATTCAGTGCCTCCCTGATTAGGCAGTGTTAGTTGGTTGTCATGGAGATGACTGTTCTCACCTAGTCATGGCTTTGTAACAGTAAGTCCTCCATTGCAGCTATAATATATATCATACCAACTGTTGGACACAAAAGGCCTCTTGTTCTCTCTCCTATGTTTTAACAAAGAGAAAAGTGTGACTGTTTGTCAGGTGTTTCCTATTAGGAAATGGGTGTATTACTGTTGTCCAAAAATTCAGTTCAATTTCAGGGCTTTGTTTCAAGGTGAATGACCCTTTTACTGTTTTCAGAGAGGTATTCTATCCCGAGTAGGAGACCAAGCTGGCAGTTAAAAGTGAAATTAGAGTGACTTTCATCTTCAGTAAGTTTTCCATCAGAGTTTATTGCCAATGAACGTACAAAATACTGGTGGTGTTTTGAATCGGCCGTTTGCAAAAGTTGTAGATCAAAAATGTGCATGCATCATGACAATTGGCAGGTGTGGTGCACTTGACCTATTTTCTGATAGATGTATACCATAGCGGCTAGTGAATAACTAATGTGAATTGATGACTGTTGTAGCTATAGATGTCGCTTCTCTGCAAAGTGATGTTAGCTGACTGCACATGAAGTAACCATCTCCAGATTTCCATTTCATTCTTCATATTTTGCAAAGCTACATATGGAACTACAGGTGCACTATGGTGATGGGCTGACGTACGGCATTACTAGTATCGGTGGTGTGCTGTACAGCATAACTTCAAAGATGAAATCGAGAGGGGGGGTGTTGCTTTGAACTTCATCCAATTAGGATGAATTTACTTTGATTGAATGAATTTCAGTATTGACCCATACTTTACAGCGCACTGTGGGGAAAGTCAAGGGTAACTTGAAGGTGATGCCTTTTTTAAGTTTCAATTTTTTTTTTTTGTTTTTTGTTTTTGAGGAAAATTGATGTAGCACAACAGTGTTGGCACAGACCATAGCATCTGCATCAGCCCTCTCTGATATATTGATGCATCACTTTGGTCAAAAATCAGTTGAATTCACATCTTGACAACCTATCAAGAAATGTTCTTCATGTCACCTGATGTGCAAACATCCTGACATACAGTAATCATGCATGCCAATTACTATCTGTGATCACCATGAGTGAATTTTAATATCCAGTGGAAAGAGTGGTATCAAAAAGAGGTATTATTTGGATGAAGTTGTCACTGTTTCAAGTACTAACCCACAGAAGTCCCTCGTTTTTTTAAATGCCATTGCCTGCCATTCTGAATCTGTGAGGAAATTCCAAATCTACAGGACTCTATACTGCTCAGCAACATTGAGGTTTTCAGTTATCTAGTACATTGGCATTAATGGAACAATACAGAAATATATGTCACAAAACCGTGATAATATTCTCTTGTGTAGGAGACAAACATCTTTTTTTTTAATTCTTCATCCATGGTTATGACTGCTGCACCCAAATGCTATTTTACCATGTAGCATGTAGCAACTCCCTGATTGTAATGGTACCCCACATTAGCTGTCTGATTTTGATATAGAGTTATGTAAGTCCCCCTTTGGTGACTGAGGTATCTGTACACTCAGTTAGAAGCCACTAAAATGTAGGCTTACATTGTCTCAGCTATTAAAGGTGGTGGTTTAAGTAAATTAAGTAGACTGATGATAAAGTCCCTTTCCTACTGGAATGTTGCAAGTAAACAGAGATAATGGCCAGCTAACGGTAGGTTGGTTTAATAATCTTTTGAATATCCTCAATCTACCCAACCTATTAATCCCATTAACATGTACTGTACCTAACGTGAACCACTCAGTAAGTTTTGTGTCTTGTGTAATTCATTGGATTGAAACCTTACCCAAAGAACAATGCCCGCATGTTTTTTTCATGCTCAGAGCATATCCTGCAGCCATTGCGGTTCATATGTTAGGTTTTTTAAAATTTAATCAATTCAATAGTTCTGTTTTGATGTGCCATTCCTTGTACCATCTTGCATGTATTGAACCAGCTTGGTTCTTGGGGTTTCAGTTTCAAATTAAATTCCAAGAATGATGATGTAGCATGTAGATCTCTTCTTTCGGTATCAAATGTTGATATATGGCTTGTTATTATCATATGATAGATCCTCCCCCCCCCCTCCGTAACAGATCTCCAGTGAGCTTGTGTAGTCATTATCTAACGTAATCATCTGTGGAGTTCTGATATATGCATTCTGCACACTGTTTTATTACATTATTTTTCCATTTGAAAGCACACATGAGTGAGATTACATTCACTTGGGGGAAGTTGTGGCTGAATTTGTGGTGCAGTTGTCTCTCAATCCAGTGTTCCAGACTCTAATATCTGATTTCCTGTCGGCATTACACATTTCTGGATTTAAAACAATCGTGGCATCAATATGACTTATATGCAGAAAACTTGACTTCTTCAATTTATGTGTAATAGTCTTTGTACAGTATGTGAGGAACCCTGATGTAGGTAAGGAGTTAACCCTGCCAAATAAGATGCAGGCAAAAACTCTACTCAGGGAGCAGCCTACATGCACAACTGTATATAGATGTGGTAGTGAATTGACCCTGCCAGAAGTTTCCCAAATGCATGTACCTTTTGTGATTGTTCATTTCATTGAGAACCATTTGTGTCCAGATGTCCTCTGCTAGTTATCAGTACTTATAGTAGAATCTTGGTCAGTCATAAATACTTCTGAGTCAATGCTCTTTTGGTTAGAATTTGTATTTAGTTTAGGTTATCTGTTATCTCATGTTTTTAGTGCATGTCTGTTTCTTTTAAAATGTAGACCTATTGTAACGTTCATCTTTCTGGAGCTGTTGTACAGTTTATCACTTTTCATCAGATTTGGCTTCAACAATTCTATCTGCTTTTATTTTCTGTCCCAGGGTACAAATATTATAACTCTCCAGTCCTCTGTGCATCCTCTGTCTTGTTCAGTTGTTGATGAACGAAACTTTATGAGATGAGATTAAAGAAGTAGTACATTGTTTTAATTCTTTTCTCTTTCAGTGGGGTAATCTATTTAGAGAACTCAGTTTATTACTTAGAGCCACTCCAAGGTTCCACCACTGAGCATGTCATCTATCAACCTGAACACGCCATCAGAGACAAACCGTGGCATAGTAAGTACAGCACTGTCTGTATTATGACCTACATTTACATCCTCCTTCCTGAATAATTATCACATTTTAGTTGAGCTTAGGGGGTTGTTAATAAAGTCTCAAAGAGTAAAGTGTGTTGATTAAATTTAAAGTTATGGGCTTTGAGAGGGCAGAGCATACAAATTCCTGTCAGACTTACTATTACATTAAGGCATATTTCCATGGAAAGGGTGGCATCATATTGTGATTTGCTTCTCCCTCTTCACTTGGGGCAAACTTAGACCTCTGCAATGGTAAACTTCTGTAGTGGTCTGTCCGACATGTGTAGGCATGTACACATTAACCAAATACTCCAGACCATCCTAAACTACACGTACAGAAAATATTCAATAGTGACCACACAACTTACAAGCCACTTTCCTTTGAAAGTAACACCCACTTGGTCCACAAAGATATCAAAATACTAATGCATTTTACAATAATTAACATTTAAGACAGCCTCATGAATAATTCATAATCACTGCATGATGATGTAAAACTTGAACAATAGTTTGTTGTTCCTTGTTTTTGTGAGACTTCAATGTCATAGGCTCTGTTGGCCCTTTAAAATTTTGGCTGGTTCAAACAATCCGTTTCGCTACTCCGAACAGATTGAAAGTTGTTGACATGTAGTTTCATATTATTATGGACTTAGGGAGAATATTTTGAATATTGCCTGGCCTATTCTTCTAATATTGATGCTTGTATGTGTCCACACCTTGGCTGTGATAACTCCATCTTGTTAAGTGGATGTTTACTTTCATCTGGACATCAATATCAAGTCTGACCTTGGTTGCCATTGTATTTGGCTGTTGCTAGAGGTCATCCTAGGTCAGCAAAGGTCAAAAACTGGCAATACTTGTTGGGAAACTAATTCAATAAGGTCATGGAAAATCATTAGTACATTATGTTAAATTGTATATCGTTATAGCACATATGTTCTAACATTAAATAGTTCATTTCTCCAATTACTTTAGTAGGTGATGGTTTATTTTAAGTCACTTGGTGTTAAAATCAAGAAAAGAAAAATCCTCAGAAAACATAATAATGCAATACTGTAAATTTGACAGAGAATGGTTGCTGAAGGCTGCATTGCAGACAACTGCAACCAAAGAGAACATTGTTGAAACAGGAGACTGTTTTCTTGTACTCTCAATGTGCTACATTGATGAAGTTCTGGCAAACTTAGCATAAGGAACTACAGGAAATGCTTAGTTTTTAAGAGGCACAGAAAATTTATTGATACCCAATTAAAGAAGAAAAACTCAGCTGATGAGTAGGATGTTAAAAAAAAAAAGTGAACACAAGACAAATAGAGACCAATACACAACTTTGTCACAGAGAGTAAGACTATTTGCTTTCGCTAAATGAAGTTTCTTAGCAGGAAAATCTTTGGAAATTTTTGTGAAAAAAAAATGTGACATACTTTTGCATATTGTGCACAGTCAGATGGAAAGTTGCCCTCTGTCACATTTTCAATGTGGAGCTAGGGAACTCTCAGATAAAGTGTCAAGCTTGTTGTTCTGTTTTTTCAGCATTTGAGGAAGATTATCCCGAAGATTTTCTCAAGGAAGGGGAAGAAAGACTCCAGCAGATTGAAGAAAGACATAAGGAGAGAGTCAGAAGAGACTCAAACACAGAAACGAAATACATCGAACTCATAATTGTGGCAGACAGTAAAGAGGTAAGATACATGCCCAGTCTGCTTGCATCAACAGTCTTTACCATAGTTGTCAAAAACCTCCAGGTAAAGTGACTTCATTTTATAAAAATCATAATAACGATGAATACCATTCCTTGTACTTTTGTAAACCTTTTAGCTGTATTTTGAGTATTACGTATGAAGGCAAACGAGGGCGAGCTAGGCCTTAGAGGGCACGGTGTCAGAATTGACTTCGAGGTTAGTAGAGCATAGGTCAAACTGATGCAGTAGTGTGGCAAGCGGTATGTATAGTCACTCGTGAATACCCACACCAGTGAGTTGTGGGGATTACGTATGAAGAGTAATGGTTTAACGATTGATCGGTTAAATCTAAGCTTCAAATTCTGTTTGCTTGTAAGAAGAAATGACATAGCAATTATTCCAGTATTCCCGGTGTAAACATGTTCAGTTAAAAAAAAAAAAAGAGAGAGAACGGCAGTCATAGTTTCTTAAGTTCACAGTTTGTGTTACAACTGTGTTTGAAAAGTAAACCTTCTTGACAACTGTGCTACATTGTGTATATGAAAGAGAAAAGTAATGGTGAATGTTTTGCATCATTATAAGCGCTTACTGTATGTGACCATATTTGGTTACACACTTTGAACAAACTCGGGATTTTCAAAAGTCAATATAACATTGAAGACCCCTTGGGGCATGAGCAACATCTGTTCCAAAAAGCACAATGAGTCATTTTTTAGAACCATTGTCCGCTTTCAGCATGATCAATAAGTGTGAAACTTTGTCACAAACTTGTGATGTGTACTTTCTTTCAGTGTACCATGAATAAAGTTTTGGTCTGTCTGAACCCAGTGAAAAAGAGTTACAGGCATTGTGCCTTTCACAATGACAAGCATTTTTTTGGGGGGGCACTGAAATGGAAGAGATTTCAAAGTTTTGTCCTAAATGAAAGCTAAACAAGTAGGTCTATACGTTGGTGTGGAATATTGGATTGACGTTATTGATGGTAAGATTTGCACTTTTGGGGGCTGGGATGGTAATTCATTGGTAAGTTTTGTTCTGAAAAATAACACTTGAAAAAAAAAAGTAAGTTTGGTAAGAAATAAAAACCACCAAACTGTAACTGTCAGAAGATCAAAATCTGTCATCAGGTACCAACAGTGTCAAGTTTATCCAGCCTTGATTGATCAACAGAGTTTAAGACAATGCTGTGGTTGGTATATTGAATGTTCTCCCATCTCCTTCTCTTCATCTCCTTCCCATGCCCTCCCCCCTCCCCTCCCATGCACTGTGAATAGTCTCAGCTCTACAAAGTATGAAAATGTACAAATTGATCAATATTTTGTGGTGCATTGATGGCCTGTCAGATTTCAAAGGTAATCGATTCCTTAAAAGTCTTGACAAGTTAAGGAAATGCCACCCTTCTACAACTAAAGTGAAGCACACATCAAGATGCAAAATCAGACCCCTCAAGTGCATCAACAATTTTATAGTTTGTATGGTCATTAAGTACCTGTATATTTCTGTCAGTTATTTGGTTACGGGTTAGCATGTCAAATTGTCAAACACAATATTGGCATAAAATTTGTAAATCTTTAACTTGATACATCATATGATACTTCATTGCAGGGTGCTGTTGAATTGTTTTGATTTTCTAGAGGTCCTGACAGACTGCCTGTGGGTGTGTGCATTTGACAAGAGGGGAACTTTGTACAGAACAACCAATTCCTTAAGAAATTGCTTGTTCACAATTTTTGTCTGATTCCCTAATCTTCACTCATCTCATGCAAGTGTTTGTAAGAGGTAACCTTCCCCAAGTAATATGACCTGCCTCCCCACCCGCCCCATTTCTTTTTCTTGTTGTTGTATGGATTTAAGTGAGAATGTTTGTGTGTGTTTTCTGCCAAACGTGTTTGTACAATTCGAGAAAAATTCAATTATGTGCGTGTGTGGGAGGGGGGAGCAGATATCGAGAGACCTCCAAAGTTCATACAAGGCCGTTATAGACATGCAGATCGACCCCCGACTTTGCACGTTCAAAGTTGATTGTCTCATGACTAGATTTACACTTGCTACTAGTACTTGCTTCACTGACCTCAGTTTCTTGCAGAAGACCCCTAATGGGGGATGTACCCTTGATGTTCCACCTGTGTATTGGCTGAAGGGTTTTCAAACACAAATATTTAGATGGTTATGTGTATGACTATGAATGGAGAGAATGTTTTTTGAAATCAATAACTTGTGTTGGTACAGTAGTGAGAAGAGTTTGCCTGAAGGAAAAAAAAACAAGGAAAAAAGAAGAAAACAGCATTTTTTTTGTAATTTGCAGAACTTCTTGTGTCAGTTAATCAGTCAAGTAAACATTCATGAACATAAAATATGCAAGGGGATATCAGATTTTGCACTTTTTTTTCCCAAGTTGGTATGGAAACTCGATCACAGTAAATATTGCTCCCTAAGTCTCTCCCTCTCTCGAATTCTTCATGCCCTTCCATCTCAGATTAATTTGTTATTGTATGTATATGACATTAGGGGGCATTGGAACTAACTGCACTTGTATGCCTTGTCAAATATGCACCAGTTCTAGATTAAAATTCTCAGAATCATTTACCTCAGTGATCGTTATCCAAGTATGTGATTGCTGAACTTGCTATCTGATGTATACATGAACTGTTGGTTTCACAAACAAGCCGATAAGTCTCATCATATGTCGCCATATTTACATTCGCCGCTTTGTGGGTACATAGACTGGTGACAGAATGTGTTTTCCTCTCATTGTCAGCTTTGAAAGAAAAACATACAGCATGACAGATATCAGATATCATGGTACCTCTGACATTTCTTTGCACCCCTCCTTTTTACAGTTACATTTAAGCAGCAGTGGACTTTGATTCCATTAACCTTACTAAAAGGGTAAAATCATGGAGAACTTTATTTGACCCGTGCAAGGGGAACTCAAATTGAGTGCAAAATCAGCTCAACAGAAATGGAGTCTTGCCTATTTGTCATGCATTTTATTTACAACACTATTTAAGTGACAACTGAAGGGGTATTGTAATGTTTTTTTTTTTGTAAGACAATCAAGATTATTAAGAAATTCAAAGGGATACAGGTACTTGTGCCTGTGTTACATCTCAGATTTCTCATCGTGCTCGATGTGATTATCAGAGATATTTGTTTCCAATAAATGAAAAATTTCAATGAAGTCCCAAAAATTATGGAGAACAATAATCTGGAGTTGCATTTTGAAGTTTGCACTCCAAAAAATTTCTCTCAATAAATGTTTCATTTTGTCAAGTTTGCCTTTCTATTCACATGTTTGAAGAATTTTAATTGTTTCATTCTTCAAATGGCACAAAAACAGTTTGTCTATTTAGTGTAAATTGCTTTCTTATTTGCAATTAAACAAGAATATTTGACAAGGTTTAAATCAAGTGTATGATATTATAAATGTCAGTCTGGCTGTTGAATAATTTCTCACAGCTATGAATTTAAAATAAATTCACCAATTTCACCCATTTTCCTCCTACAAGCCTTTATCCATTGTCTTAGTGGAGCAACACAAGCAGTAATGATATGTTCATCCCCATCGATGTTGGTATTTTGTCGCCAGTCACGACCTCTTCCATTAAACTAACACATCATGCATGTTAAAGAGATAACGAAGTGTAGCATGAGTCATAAACGGACAGTGTGATAATATGAAGCGGGCAAATTTTCCAACTTAGGTCTGTGTGTGATTGTGCACCGGGGTGAAAAACGCTGGAATATATTCTGCAAGCTCATGACAAGGCAGGCAGGCAGGCAGTCCGTCACCTGATTTTCTGCCAGAGCGAGTGACTAAGAATGCAAACAGCTGGTATGACGAAGAGATTTACTTTGCCCAAAGGATTCGGATGGGGGGGGGGCAAAATGAGGGACATAAAGAAAACATTACTGTGGTCTTAATTGTTATTGGAAACTCTTGATCACACAAAAGACTCCTTGAGATGCCTGAAGCATTAATGCTGATATTGCTGGTCGCATTACAGATGTGTGTTTATCTTTCTATTCCCTGATCAATGTAACAGTGATAATGTGCAGTATTTTTCCAGAGCAAGGCAGAACGTGCTCTTAGGTGTGCGAAATATCCGTACTTCTTGATTTAAATGATTTGTTGATATTTTATGTTTTTATGTGGGGAAACTGTGAAATGAGATTGTGGTTTGCTGTGCTTCAAAGATAAGAGTTGATGATGCTATCAGTACCTGCAGTACTTTTTTTAACGTTGGTAAAGGATTCTACACCTATATTACAAATGAAAACAAAAAGAGACCAGGCCTGAAAGAGACATTTACAGCAAACAGTAGCAAAGCAACCCCTTTGCCATTTTGACATGTCTGTGCATCCTACACTTTCAGTATTGGTGCCTGTAGTGTATAGTATTTGATGCATCATTTCCTGCTGCTGTTGAATGCATCGATAGATTTTTACTTGAAATGTATTATTTCTGAAAAAATGACTGGAATAAATGTTCAAGAAATCAAAGGAAAATAGTGTTAAGAGTGTGAAAATGTAAAAACAGAATCAAGAGAAAGAAGTCTGTAAAATAAATAACAAAGAAAAGGAGTAATACTTTTACTATGAGTGACTCACCAAAAATGTACCTCTCACAGTATATTTTGTTTCTCACTTTCTGTTTGGCCTTAGTATGAAAAACGTGGCACTGTCCATGCAGTGGAGGAGAGAGTCAAAGCTATTGTCAACATAATGGACATGGTAAGTTTTCTACATCAGTGGTATCCAAGTTAAACAATAGGTCTTAGTTTAATCTTGTTGCAAAGATGCGTGACTGAAACGGCATGATGTTATCAGCATGGTTGCATGATGCTTGCAGGGACTATCTGCTTGGATAAACTCTTTGTGTTATCATAGCGACGTCATGGCGACAGTATGGTGATTTTGTCAACCATCACAATTGCTACTACATTCTTGACACCAACTCAACTAGCAGGGACAAATTTTTGGTGGATGAAATGCACAGCAAATGATAAACATAAGAGAAAATGAAATGTGCTCTTCATTTTTTTTGTCTATGGGTTGGTGTCTTTTAAATTCTTGAAAACATTTTACGTAACTGAGAAGAGTATAAGAAACAGCAAAAATCAGCTGTGTGAGAGAGGACTACTGTGTTATGAGTATATTTGATTTTGTTTTTGTGGTAAGCAAATGCATTGTTTAGAATCGAAAGTAATGTTGTGGGACAGGAATCACATGTGTTATCACAGCTGCCAAATGAAAACTTCCATCAACCACCGAAAGCAATATCTGTTACATGACACTCACATTTTCACTCTGATGATTTGTTAAACAGGAAAGAAAGAAGACTAAAGATAGGAAAGATAGTAAAAGTATTGCCGTCTGGTTTTCAAGCATTTCCAAATTGCTGCTTTTCCATTAATTCAATCCAAGCAATATACTTCAATCTAAGCTGGAGGAACTAATGTCCAAGACACATTATATGAAATCTTGTGGCATTACTTGTCGGTCATTTCCGCTGTGCCAATCATGATTGTTCTCAGAAATGTTGGCAACCGATCAGCAGTTGTTGCCTATACAAACTGTTTCCCTCACAATCAGCCGTTTGTTGCTTTTCCTCCCGGGGGGGAGGGGGGTCCAGGGAGGATACTCCAAGTATGGTGACAATTCAGAAAGGCACCAAGAAGATTTTGAGGTGGAGTGTCATTGCAGAAAAGACTTTAAGACCTCTGTGTCTATCTTGAAATGAGTGATAAATGAAGTTGGTTGCAGAATACTCTCTTAACTCGTAGACGTCCCCTTTTCTTATCTGTTGCAGAAAACCAATTCCTTAGGGGGGAGCCACAAACTTGCACAGATAAAAACATATTACCTTGACTACTTAGATCTATAGCATCAATGTGCCAGAGATGTGAAGAACCTTGAATTGGTCTTAATTTGTGTTATACTTAGTTTTAAGACATGGCAAAATCAGTAGCCTCCTGGGTTACTGTATGAATTTAGATTTCTGCAGACTCAGTGGTGATCCTCATTATTCTGAAATAATATGATCAAATCAGTTTTCCATCTTTAAAGTTGTGATTTTATGTTTTTTTTTTCTTTCCTTTAAATTTTGGTTGTCCATCTCCAACATACCATTATACTGTTGAGAGTCAGTTGCTTGTACAGAAGAAGTGTTTATCAGCATATTTCATGTTTTTTGGACTTTTCCAATGTGATGGATAGAAAGTAAATTTGCTAGAATGCCAATGGGTGTCCGAAGTAAGGTGTTTACTATTGATCCTAAAAAACAACAAAATTTCTCTCCAATTAATGGTTTAATCGTATTTAAGGCTATCAGTTATTCTGATTTTTGAAAAAGTTTGTCTGGATAGCTGTGTAGCACATGAGTTTCGTTCTCTCGTCAGTATCGCTTCGTTTTTCAGTGCATTTGCATCGGTCCTTCTAATCATTCTTCCCCCAAGACCAGTTACCACAGACAACAGTGACATCGGATATAAGATGATGCATTACCTAATCGCGTAACAGCTTTTCTAGGTTTAGGAAACCGCTTCCCTCCTCCTATCAGAAAATGGTATTAAATGTTCACATCAGGATGTATCGATTCCCGGTCATCGCTTCCTCATATCTTTTCTTGAAAGTCTCTACTTGTGCTGTGAGTGACTCATCAGTGACGTCACATTAGACCTTTATAAATGGCTGTCGTCATCATTAGCCTTTTCCTTGTCAATTCCAGTGAACTTGAAAAAGGAAACATATCGTAGCAATCAATCTGGCAAGTCTGTGTCACACCGTTCAATACATTAGATCTGCTTTACTCTTCCCCTTCTTGTTTACTTTGGAATTTTAATAGGGAGCTGACCAGGACAACATGAACGTGCCCTTTTTTTATTATTTTTTTAGAGGGCCCTCTGCAAACAGTTGTAGCAGATTAGTGCACATTCCGTTTCACTTACAGTACCTTGTATTTACCCAAAGACTATGAAGAGGGAGGTAAATTTGCTTAATTGGTAAGGTATAGTGTTGTTTGCCAGATGCAAGTACAACAAAAACAATCATCTTAAACAAACCACAAAGTCGTTGCTCTCCTCTCTACCAATCTGCTCTCCGGTTTCCTCTTTGCTGAAATGTCAATTTGAATCAGGAATGGTGAAGTTTTTAGCAGAAGGCTTCATTTTTACACTTTTCCAATCTCCTCCACGAGGATGTTTTGTGGACTCAATAGCGATCATGCTTGCAGGAATCTAATCCCTCCAGATTTAGAAGTATATATCTGAAAGGTGTCGTCAATTGGTTTAGTTTGATAGCAACACAGGTTTCTTTGTAACAAATCAAATAAAATGAAAAATGTCAAGTCTGGCATCATGTTTTTTTTCTTCAGCTTTAGTTTTCCTAGTAATGTCCTGTTAACAATACAACATAGTGAGTCAGATGGAGCTTTATGTGAAGCTACTTAAGAGTCATTGCTTCTTCCCAGTCTTTGGAACATTCATGCCGCCATTTTACATTCTAGCACTTTCTGTCATTAAATTAGATGCAGACCTAGAAACCCAACGAAGGCGATTGAACGTCAACTGACACTCCCATCCTATCAAAATCATGACCACTGACATTGTCTTTTTCTCAGGGTTAACATATGTGCCCCAGTTTTAGACTCATCTGTGGTAGGGTCAATGAAATGTGTTTAAGGTCAATAAAAAGTGTCCACAATCTGGGCGAGAAAGCTGGTATGGAACTAAAATCTTGTAATCTGTCGTATCGCACTACAGATTTATTTGGCATTGAACACCAGAGTAGTCTTGGCATCAGTCATCGTTTGGCAGGAAGATCAGTTTCAGGTCAGTACTAATCCATCCACAGCCCTGGGACAGTTTCAACGCTGGAGAGAAGATTCCATATCCTCCTTGATCAGTCACGATAATGCTCAGTTGATCACGTAAGTTCTATACATGAAATGTGAGATGCTGAAATTACTTTTGTCATTCAAAAATAGTATTTCATTTGTTCAGTTAGTTTCACTCCTCTAAATGCTATCCATGTTTCTCTTCTGGAATGTGAAATTTCTGATAGATAATGAAGGATTTGAGAACCAAGCATCCAAGCCCTATTTGGGCACAACTGTTTGTTGCTCTTCCTCTAAATAATAACTGATCAAAGGATGCATCCTGAAACCAGCAACAGGTGCAGCCACTTCAAATTTCATACAATGTCATCAATACCTAAGCATTTGTCTCTTATCTGGAATGGATGGGGTGCGTTTTGTTTTACGTCCCCTGCTTGATAATGTGACATAATATAAACAAGTTCTTCAAATATCACATTTTACCCGCAAGCTGTCTGACAGTTTTACGATTGATGTAAAGAGAAGACTTCACATGATGAGTTACAGCAAAATTGACAAGTAACCTTTACAGCCATATCTTTTTTCCTTCATTTTCTGCAATCACAGAGGTCTAAATTTTGATGGCAGCACAGTAGGCATGGCTGCTCTTGGCACCATGTGTTCCAGGGATCGTTCATGTGGCGTGTCTCAGGTAAAAAGAAGCAAATACTTGCCTTTTAAACATTTACATTACATTTGTGTCAAAGGAAAATTCATTTTACAGTATGTGTCCTATGGTGGCCACCATTGATGAATTTTTAGCTGGTATCAGATGTAAGGCTGATACTCAAATGGCATTTTTTCCCCCTCAGCATTTTCTTTGCTTTTTATTAATGTCATCAGTGGTCATTCCCAAGTGTGAGGCAGAACTATTGGTATAAAAGTATTTGAGTACCATTCAAGAGGGGTGTCGTAGCTGAGTGGGTAAAGTCGGTGGCATTTTGAAGCAATGAAACCGAGCAACTGGGACATTTTGGTGGTTCCGTCTCAGCCAGGTCACAGTAAGATGAGCTTGTCATTCCAGAGCAGTCTAAGATTTCACCTCTGAAATGACCTCTTGAATCTGAAATGACCTCTTAAAAAAAAAAGTCAAATCTGTTCTAAAATTGTTTAATTGTTGTAGTCACTCAACAGAATTTTTGTAATATGTAATCCATAGTGTTCCACACTTTTGTAGTTGTTTAATGGTATGTAAATTAGAGCTTTTCAAGGCCTGAATTTGGAATAAAAATACTAGTCTAATAAACAAAATATGCTCAGCCTACTTGCCTGTCCTCTATTCTTCTCCTCACTATGTTTTATAGGTGGTATTTCAAAGAACTGAACAAAATACAACAATAAAGATATTATAGGCAAGATGAATTAAGTGCAGGTAGATTATTTGGATCGTTTCATCTTTTCTCGTTCAAATTTCGTTGCTGCAAACGTAACAGTGGTGTGAATTAGATACTGTGGGGAAAAGCCTCTGGAGTAAATATTTTGAAGTCACCAGGTGAAACACCATTTTGCCAACTTGGATTTTGTGGTTGACTGTGAAAACAATTATCTCAACACAGAAATGTTCGATCACTGGAATCTTAGTTTCCATAGAGGTTTTTCAACTATTTTTGATACCTCTCTGACATGCAAGAAAATGGGGAATAGGATGGGGTTAGCGGGGCCTACTCATATGCATTGATACATGCTGCTTGGAATGGAGCAGCATCTTTAAAAACCTTTTTCACATCACAGTTTCATCCTGTTACCAGTCTTGATTTTGTCCCTCATAGGACCATGGAAACCATGAGAATGACGTAGCCAGTACCATTTCACATGAAATGGGACATAATTTGGGTCTCATACATTATTCAAGCAAAGACTGCATTTGCGAATCTGTCGGAAATGTCGGCTGTGTCATGGCTGCTTCCAGTGGGTAAGTTGGCTTCTTTGTTCGCTGTTTCCTGCATCGGTGATGCATCATCGATGATGAGTCGGTGATGCATCGCTGATGTCAGAGCAACCTGTCTGGATTTCCTAATTTCAACCTTGTAATCCCGGACCTTGTCTTTGGCTTCATCTTGCAGTGCCAACCCCCCTCTGAATTGGTCATCTTGCTCTGTGGAAAGCTACCGGAGTAATCTGGAACATGGCCTCGGTGCCTGTATGTTCAATTATCCGAAGGTGATCTTCGGCGGCCCAATCTGCACAAACGGATTCCTAGAGGAAGGAGAAGAGTGTGACTGCGGGCCAGCTGATGTATGTATCCTCTAAATATGTTTTATCATGACATCTTTGACAGATATTGAAACTGCATGGAAGACAAAGAACAAGTGCTAATGTTTGATTCCGTTCCATGTACATATTTTGAATATAGATTGGTCTGTATTTATTTTGTATGTGTGTGTGTGTGTGCATAGTCAGCCAACCTTTACAACTGAATCCTTTTCATTGCTCTCACCAATGTGTGAGCTTTCACAATTCCCCTTAGTGTCAGGAAAAAAAGCAAAAAAAATTGTGGTGCCAAAGCTTCAGATGTCTAGAATTTGTTGGTGGCAGAAGAAAGACTTGATTTGGCCTTCTTCTATAGAGTGATGACCTCAGAAAGTTTTTAGAGTTACTTTGCTCACCCCTTAACTTACTTCCTCTTGATAAGTGCACACATCCTCTTATTGGTAGGAAACCTGGAAGGCAACCTTTGGTAGGTAACCCTACTGGTAGGCAGCCTTTAATGTCATCCATGATAGAAAACCAATCAAAACTGGCCTCACAACCCCTCCGTATATTTAACTTCAAAAGAACTAAAAAAGTCTAATGAGTCCTCTTGAGCTGTCACTGTAAACAAATGGCTCACAGAGTGTTTGGATTTGACCGGACCTTGGTGCCAAAGTAATGGCCATTGTGGACCCCCACTCCCCTCTATCCCAACAAAACATTCACATTTTGATTCCTTGCCGTAGGCAGGGGAATCTATGCAGTCCTGATGTCATGTGTGGGTATGTATGTATGTATGTATGTATGTATGTATGTATGTATGTATGTATGTATGTATGTATGTATGTATGTATGTATGTATGTATGTATGTATGTATGTATGTATGTATGTATGTATGTATGTATGTATGTATGTATGTATGTATGTATGTATGTATGTATGTATGTATGTATGTATGTATGTAAGTATATATGTATGTATGTATGTATGTATGAGTATGTGTGTGTGTGTGTGTGACGGTTGCTCGTAAACACTCTATCTCAAGAAGGGTAACTCTGAGTATTTTCATTTTTGGCATGTAGGTTGCCCATATTGAGTAGATGGTCCCTATTGTTTTTGGTGTCCAAATCTTGCATATTAATGAGGTTATGGGGTAAAACATAAACAATTTTAAAACTGCCATAGTTCCTTATCCGTAGGTCAGATTTGTTTTAAACTTGATAAGGTTGTCTGTTATTAACAGGTTCATGACCCTGTGAAATTTAATGCCTATCAATAGAGAGGAAGGGATAATTTTTCACTATAAAACAATGATAATAGCCTAAACACCATTATTGTGGTTATTATAAACTACCGTACAAATCTATATTGGGCTAGATTGTACCAAATTACTATTGGCATTTGTTGATTCCTTTCACACACTTAACTCAATAGTGATTGTTGTCATTGCAAACTTTCTTAAGCTTTTTCAGCCTAAGGTAGCCAATCAGGACCATGTCATGTTTGAAATATCATTTTCCCAGCCTATGGAAGCCACTCAGGACTATGTCATGTTTGAAATAGTATTTTCAATATACTGCATTTGTAAGTAGAGAATAACTTTTTACTTTTCAAACACTCCCTCAGAGGCCTCCATAGGTTGTCTCAGTAACTGGGAGGTCATGGGGTCAGATAGCTGTCACCCACGCTTCATTTATCTCTTTGATAGAACAAAGCTGACTCCTGCCCAGTCTACCACTGACTGTCTCCTGTGTATATTAAGGCATTCCATAAATATTTACTATGAGAATAATCTGCAGTTACTGTATATATCATCAGAAATACAAGTAGCAAGATTCGTTGCTGAGTCTCCACTGTGTTTTCTCAAAATCTTACAATGGCGATGAAGATGGGATCCTTTTATTAAGGACTCTGAAAACCTTCAAGGAAGACCTTAATACTAGAAGAAAATTGATTAAATTCTGAAAATTAAAATGTCCTATCCACATTTTCCTGAGTTCAGTCTCGGAGATAATTCGGATCATGCAAGTATTGGCATGCGGTGGGAGAAATGGCTACTTCGATTGGAAAACTTCTTCATTGCATTTGATATCAAGGATGAAGCTTGTAAAAGGGCAATGTTACTTCATTTTGGAGAGGAAAGCATAGCTAGAATATTTCAGACACTTAATGAAACTGGAGACTCTACAGATTATGACACAGCAAAAACCAAGCTGACGGAGTATTTTCAACTTATAAAAAATACTGAATACGCGATTTTCAAGTTTCGTCAAGCGAAGCAAGGGGAAGACAAAACGTTGGATGTGTTTACCACCAGGCTGAGGCAATTAGCAAATTATTGTCAGTTTATGGATATAGATAAAGAAATCAAATCACATATAATTCAAAGTTGCAGTTCGTCACGATTGCGGCGAAGAGTGTTGAAAGAACCGAACCGCAACTTAACTGAGATATTTGACTTAGGGAGAGCACTTATGAGCTCGGATCAAAATGCTACAGAAATTGAAGGACCAAAAGTGGAAACAGTACAAAGTAAACTACTGAAAAACTGGGACAGCGCCAAAAAGAAATGGTACAAACGAAGCCCAGTGTTGGAAATGTGGTAGTGACTTTCCAGAAGGGTAATGTTGATGGATTTCATACTGTCTGTACTTGATGTGTGGGTTGGCCATACTGGGTAGGTGATCCCTTTTGCTTTTGGTGGACGTCAAATGTCACGGTCATGTCAGGTTACCCAAAATAAAGATCATTTTGAGTTAAAGGCTTGTGGTGTATCAAGAAAAATAACTGCAGTTGATCTTATACTTGTCATGTGGATAATTCAACTTTGTTATAATATAACCATGTGGCAAGGAATCACAAAGCCTTTTGGCTTTCTGGTTCCACCATTTTGTAATCCTCTCACAGTCCAACCCCCACCACCCACATATTATTGGTTTAACTGTGATCCATAGTGTCAGGGGACCAGTTATGTGAAGGACCTTGCTAAAGATAATCACATAAACCCTTACACTTAATAGTGATATTGTGTTAGTCATATTGAAAAGAGGTAAGCTTAATATTGTTTGTAAAATTTTGAAGTATTTCAAGTTTTGAAGTATTAGCAATTTTGTTGAATAATAGTAGCAAACATGATTCCCTTATCACAATAAATATCTTATAAGCATTGTGGAAGTTTGAAGTCTTTGTTCCTTTGTGCAATTACATCATTGTTATTACAGTATGATGAAACCAATATTTTAGTTTATGTTTAACCGATTTTGAGGGATCTAGGAATACCTTTGGCATCCATCTCTGAGTCCATGTGTACGTATCTTTAATAAACCAGTCACATCGGTCATGATAATATGTTTACATGGGTATGTCTCATGTTCGTTGACAGGTATGTGACAATCCGTGCTGCGTGGCAGAGACCTGCAAGCTCCATGAAAACGCTACCTGTGCCTCTGGTGCGTGCTGCAACAATTGCCAGTTACAACAGAGAGGTCACCTTTGTAGGGATATGATGAATGAGTGTGACTTACCAGAGTACTGCACTGGTTACCATGAAGAGGTAACTTTTACCTTCTTTCACCCTTTCCAACAGGGTTTCATGTTACTGTGATGTCATTTGGGCATTTCCTTATCAATATTTGTGTGAAAATTGTCCACAAAACAAGGTAAACATTTGTAGTGCCACAGAAACATTCGAGAAGTTTCTGGTCCAAAATAAAAAGGGTAGAAAGGTCCCAGCATCACTGTAATCTTGTTGAGGCATACATAATTGTCCAAGAATTGAAACTTTGAAACCCGGTTCTGGAAACTGTGTTAATTTTATCTTAATGCCAATATCAACATGGTTGCCATTGTTAAGATGTAGCAACTGCCTATGTGCCTTCAGTTACATAGTTCATTGTTCTCCCTTGCAGTGCCCTGCAAATGTTTATCGTCAGAACGGTGTCTCCTGTGGGAGTGATCCCTCCGTTAGAGCATCCTGCTTCAATGGCATGTGTACATCCTATGACCAGCAATGCAAGTACATCTGGGGTTCAGGTAAGTCTATCAGTCTTTGGCTCATGTCATTTTCATTGAGTGGATCAGGGTGAGGGGGGTGGGGGGTGTGACAAGGAGGTTGTCTGGTATGTCTAGTGTCCAGCCCACTAGGGGTCATGCCAGATGGATGGAGGAGGAGGATGAATTCTCATCCTAAAGTAATTCCTGGGAAGGGAGTGAGTGATATGAATTGAGGGGATTTCAAAAAAACTGACAAGGAGAAATTCACACTGTGTAACAATTATTTGGAAATGTTTAAATTTATTTATTGCAAAACTTGCATTCTTTACGCTTCAATAAATTAGAGCAATAAAATGGGGAGTGGGGGAGGTAATTCTGACTGAAGTCCTGGGAGTGTTTCACATATAATTCAAATCATGTTACGTTCCTGGCATAATCTAAAAGAAGTACCAAAATATTGAGAACATCAAGGATCAAAATCTTGTGATTTTGCAGTTTACATTCTATTTCATGATGTGTGTACAACTGAAACTAATTCTTACTTTCATTTTGGTAGTTTGTTCCTGTAGATTTTCTTATGATGTTTCAATATAATTTTGCAAATAATTCTGGAATAACACTGCATTTTATTTCACATTGTTACCTTTTATTTTTTTTGCTGACCCCACATCCACTCAGTGTTCTGTTTCTATCATTTGTTAATTTTGCAATCATTATACTTTTACTATTCTTTACACCAAGTTTTTCTTTGTTTTCTGCAGATGCACAAGTAGCCCACAACAGATGCTGGAGGTACAACCAGCAAGGATCAGCTTTTGGTAACTGTGGCGTAGACACCTCTGGAGCACGAGTTGCTTGTTCCAAACAGTTAGTATCAAACTTAAGTTTGATTGGCCATTTCCATCAACTGTTGCCAATTTATATTAAGAGATGTTCCTCATGTAAGCAAAAGAAACAAAAAAGCAAAAAGAAAAAACCCACCAAAGAAACAAGTGTCTCCATTCATTGCAGATACAATTGCATAGGTCTACACTTTGAACGTCAAATTTTGACGGTAAGGTTTGAATAAGGTCTATGCAAAAGTTACCATGGAAACACAAATTTGCCCAGAAGAATGCATATCCTCTGTACTATCAACTTCATGGAGTGGTGTGTCTGGGTGTGTAAAACAAAACTAATGCAGGTGTCTCATTCTTGTTAAGTTGTTTTAATTCACTCCTTTGATGGAGGAGAACTAATATGAAAGAAAGACACATAATGTCAATTATTAGACTTTTCTTTAACTCTGGAGGATATTATATTCTTTTGTTGAACTGTTATTGCATGAAGTTTCAGATACACAGTAGCACTTGAAAGTTTGCTGTACTGGCCTTCAAACAACAGTAAAAGTGTCTCCCACGTACAAGTTATTTTAAAAGTCTATGTTTGAAGAGGCAAGCACTTGTTGCTGATTTTCATTATATTCAGTGAACTGTTTTTTCTTCACGTGCAGTGTTCTCAAAGACTAGAAGCAGGATGTGCTGTTATTTCTTGTTGTCAGAAGTGCAGAAAAAACACTTGCTATACTTTTCGCAGTCATGAAAAGCTCAAAAACTACCATTCCTTTGTCTTTTTGGCCCAAAATGAATTTTAAAAAATTGTCAAATTTCATAAAGAAATGCTTGTGTATAAGAGTTTCCATGTGGGTTATTCACATGAAAGTCCTGAGTTTTCACCACAGGACCTGGTTCTGCTTAGATTGAGGATGAACATACTTCTCTCTAAGCTAGTTAACACTCTAACTGGTGAAATTTGGTCCTGAAAGAAATGTGTTGTGGCTGATTGTGCACAGTAAGGTTGGTATCAAGTGGAAGAGAAATTGGAATTCAATGACAAAGGCTATTTTTCTTTGTATTGAACAGCCTTTCCTGCTTTGAGCAGTCTTGGTGTTGTGCAACAAATGCTCCAGTATTAAAGTGCCAGTGCAGGCTTGAAAAAAATTCCTGAAATACAAGTTAAGACAAATTCAGTGACATAATCAAGAGAACTTTTCCAATTACATCATGGAAATAAAGTGGGAGGAATAAAGAAATTAACAGATCTTTACAAAGTGTGAAATATTTTTTCGGTCTGAGTAGGCTGTGTTTGCCTGGTCACTTTGAATGACAGAAACCAAAAGGTGAACAGTGATTCTAAAACTGCATCAGAGACTATCTGTTACAGAGGAACTGGTCAAACGCTTCATCAGCTGTTTACATACTGGTTGGTTGGTTTTGAGATTCAGTAGTTAGTCAGGTTGAATTGCTAGTCACTGAGCTTGATGAAATAGGTTCGTTGGAATGATCAATGTGCCCACACATGTTGAAAAGTTTTGAAAATCTGACAAGTGAAATGGAAGACACGTCAATCTCTCTGTCTCTTTTTTTTGTGTTGTTTGTTTGTTTGTTTCTGGTAACAGATGGATGTGTGAGAAGCATGACATCATGTCTAAGTGATTAAAAGTACCAAGCCAATATTAACAAGAAACTTTCTTTCAAATATTAAGAAAAATTGTTAGTTTGTCACCAAGTTCCTTCAGTTAACAATATGATTTTTTTTTTAATGGTTTCAATGTTTTTTTTAATGGTTTCAGTGACAGAATGTGTGGTAAACTGCTCTGTGAGGGTGGCCAGAGTTTCCCATTGCTGGGATCCCTGGCGGAGGCCAGCCAGGGTTACATATTTGATGAGAACGGCGAGAAACGAGCCTGCAAGGCCGCCTCTCTCGACCAGGGTGACGACATCCCCGATCCTGGATATGTCGCAGATGGATCTCCGTGTGCTGAAAATATGGTAATTGACTTCTTGATCCGCTCGTCTGAAAAGCCCTGTCTGTAGACTCTGTATCCCTTCCCTTTCATTACATGATGGTTCTAATTAAAATGTGTTGATCGATCTGATCTATCGCCTTAGATTTATTGGCAAACGAGCCAGCATTGAGCCGATTGTCTTGCTTCCTTTTTCTGGCCTAGCCTTGACAGAAATGTCCCTCCTATCTTGGAGGATTTTAATGTCAACAGTTGTGAGCTGCTATCACCATCGATAGGCTCCTTGTTGTTATACATGCAGACATTTCAATTTTATTCTTTGGGGTGGAGTTAAAGAGAGACTATTTGTATTTGAAGCTTGTCACTCAATGAGTTCTAATTTTTTGGAGGTACTTGTTGTTGGGGACCTGAACCTGCCAGTGTGAGATAATCTGGATGGTGTGGGGGTCCTGTTAAAGGTGAGAGGAGGCTATGTTTATAGGTTGAGATAGGATGGTTGAAAGTGGAGGCTATTAATTTTTTTTATCAAGTTGATAATACCAGTCAGTAACAATTTACTCTTGAAAATTGGTGAAGGAAAAAAGGAGCAAATGTTGTGTTAAACCCAGGAACAAATTAAGCTTAAACAAAAGGCAATTTCACAGTTACACAATTGTGAATTATTGTTGTATTTTGAGCAGTGATAGTTTTAAAGTTAGAATGCTTGGTCGTGAATCGCATCAGTCGATCATATTAGTCAATCGTTTTTCATTCATAGCTAAAATAAAATCAACATCCTTTGGATTTGTTTGTTTAGTGATGATTAAATTCCATAAGCATTTCTAAGCTTCCTTTAGTCAGTCCACAGTCTTCTTCATCAATTAAATGGAATTCTTTTGAAATTGCCATATATATTTCATTTTTATGATCAGAGACTGCAATATAGTTGTATGTGTGAAAGGTAAATGTACACATGGGAGTAATAATGTTGCAAATCACTTCTCAAATTCTTTTCCCTAAATGAAAATCAACCGATATATCACTTTTTACAATGAACCACAATAAGTGGTACACCAGGTTAAATGATTGGACCCGGGTACCTGCAGTCGTAGTGCTTACGGTACTTGGGTACCCAAAAAAATAACTTGCCTCAGGGTAGGAGTTCTTTGTGAAGTGAAAAATGTGACAGTTGGCTTCACACATTAATGTAACCGTTTATGTATCTTATGTATGAGCTTTACGATGTAAACTAGTGTTCTCAGTGAGACATACATGCTGAATTTTGTCACACATACAGTGTACCTTATTTAAACTTTTGATCCTGGTAGCACTTCCAGAGCTGGATCGTTACGCCGTCAATCGGTTATCCAGCACCCAGTGCAAACACCGTCGACCAATTTGAGATATTTTGAATGGAATGGAATAGAGTATCGATATCTGTCACCAAAGCATGGATGTGATTATCCAGGTTTATGTCTGGTGTTTACAATAAAGTACAAATCATTTGACAATTGACAGAACCAGCCCTTTCAATTTGATTGATATGATTAGAAAGTGAACATCCCTTTTTCTCGATTTACATCCGCAAAAACATCCCTTTTAACTGTTCACACCTCTTTCTTTTTTTCCCTTTCTTTACTCCAGTTTTGCTATGAGTACAAATGCATCAACAGTTCTATGGCCGGAATAGCTCCCTGCCCGGAAAATTGTAACAACAATGGAGTGAGTATTGATAGGACAGACAAAATCTGTATCATAAGCCAAACAAACAATTTTTCACAAGCAAGGTTCAAACCTTGTCAAGGGTCAATCAGGTTTATTCTTTTCATTTTCTTTTTACCCAAACATTTGTTTTTTTTTTCTTCAGGTCTGTAACTCAGAGAGCCACTGCCACTGCGATGACAACTTTGCTCCACCAACTTGCATTAATCCCGGACACGGGGGAAGCGAAGATAGTGGACCAACCATGCCAATCACTCCAGGTAGGTTGCATTTTTCCTTATCAATAACTTTTCTTCTAATAGGTACAGGTGTACATGTCAAAGCTTCTTCTGTGCACTTTCAATGAAATGCTTTTCCTCAATGTGGTGGCAACAAAGTAGCATCAAAGCAGGAAGCTGTAAACCTAGAAAATAGCCTGGAATTTTTTGGTAAAATGAAATGTGAAATCCCACACTTACTGATTTCTGATAGAAATAGTTGGGTGTTGATATCCTGAGGCAGTTTCTTGCCTATTGGAAGTCATAACCCATAAACGGCTGCATTTTTTTCACAGCGGTGCTAGTAGTTTAGCAAAACAATTGGTGGGCATCCACGATGTTGCCATGGCTTTTAACTTAGCAGGCCTTTCACATGCTTTCAGAAATTCGCAGATTGTTTTAAAATGGAAACAATCAGTGAAGGAGAACTACATCTCTCTCGTCACAGCCTCCATCTTGTGTCCTTACAAAATGTGGTCAACAACAAACTGTTGAAAATGCAAATGTGGTAGTTATATGGAAAATGTCATATTTCCTCAGTCCTGCCTCATGAGGAGATTTTAGATTTTGTGAAGTTGTAGTAATACTATATGAAATTCGGCCATTCAGTAGCTTTCCCCATACCTCCTAATAAAGCCACTTCTTGGTTTCAACCAATTCTGAGAGACTGCGGCCATTCAGGACCAAGAACACCGCTACATCCTTAATTTCCCTCATATGACATTTTAAATAACCTGTTGCAAATCTGTAAGGTATCGAGAAGAATTTCAAATGCATCTTCAACATTTGCATTGAATAAATAAGAAAGAAATAACAATTTTGCCTCCATCCATCAGTAGATGTTGCAAGCATTCATTTTCATGAGGATAAACTGAAACATCAACCAAACAGTTGTTCAAGTATTAACAAAACTAAACAAAATTGTACACTACAGTTTGCAGTTGCAGTAGTTTAAAAAGACCAGTGACATAAGTTGCTCTAAAATTTCCATCAAGGAAAAAACAGTAATTGGGAAAAATCATGTTCCAAAAAAACTGCAATGCTCTGCTGCCACAGCTTTGTAGAATTTGAAAAAGAAATAAATTGTTAAAAGAGACGTGGAAAGATTTGGTCTTCAAAAAGTTATTTTTTACTTCACCAGTTTAGTTTTCCCTCTGAAAGTTTGAAATTAAATTTTACAACAAGGTGTTTGTATTGTCAGTTGACACTAGACCTACGTCAGATTGTGGCGACTGTCGCACCTTTTTATGAGAAAAGAAAAATGAGAAAAAAGGGAGAAAAAAAAAAGTGTGGTAGCAAAAATAGTATCTTTGATTAACTTTTGCCAATTGAACATTCTCCACTTTTGTTTTGCTTGTTTTTATTGATTATCCCTGCTTTCTACTAAGAAGGAGAGGATACAACAGTCATCGCAGTAATAACTACAGAAGGGATCATACCAGGTTTAGAAGTTGTCTACTTTGATCTTCTTTCGTGAAGGCAAAGTAGATTAAGGATTCTGTATTCTACTCAAACATTGAGTATTTTAAAGCTCACCCATTAAAATAACCTCGTCTTCAGAGGATGGCTTAATTTTTCTCTGGATAGCCTTTTTTGAGAATCTCTCTTCATGTTTCAAACTTCACCAGAAACCATCATCATCTAAGTTCGTCTGGGGTGGATGCCTTTCTTTGATTAAGTTGTGCTCACAAAATGCACAAATCATCAGTAGTGGCATGCGATTTGATGCCGATCCATGTCAATAATATTATTTAGACCAAACTTCAGGTTGCTTTATGGTGCATCCTTTGTAAAATGTGTAACTTCCAAGTCAGACTTGATGACTAATGAATTTTGGTGAAAGGATGGCCATAGGAGTCTCATCATCATCAGTGACCCACATAACGTAGCGGTTGGTAGACAAGGAATTCAAAATGGAGCCTTATTACTGGTCAAGTCTATGTGGAAGAACCCATGCATCATGACTTCGACTACAAAACAAATTTTGAATCTGCTTGCAACTTTCATACACCATTCCAAAACCAGTTAAGTGGAGTGCGAGAGTAATTTAGTCCAAACTAAATCTTCGTTTCAGGCAAATTTTTGATTTAGATTAATCCCCAAGTTCAAAAATCTAGGCCAAGCAATCCATCTCCAATAGTAAGAGATGTAAATTTATTACTCAACATATATTACTACATAAGTCCTTTGAATACTGGATTTCCTGGTAATTTGCAACTGTTTAAATCATTGTGAAATTAACCTGAATGTCACATTTTTGTGAACACAGTAAATCTGGGCTAAGTACTAGTCTTCATTCAAATAGAGTAGAGCAAAAATTGTTGACAAAATCTATGAGTATCTGTCAAGGCTAATAAAATGAACAGCACATCCTGAATTCTTTTCTCCATTTGGATGTGACACCAGCTAATGGATGTAGCCACTTGTCAAGTTCAGGGGTATCTTAACATTCAGTGGTCGGAATGAAAATTATCAAAGTGGTCATAACTTTCATGGGAACTTTTTGGGGTCCTATTTCAGTCATGTTGAAAATGGAGAGAGATTTGACAATACAGGATATCTGGTCATAAATATTCATTAACAATTAGACTTGTTATCCAATAGTCAGTACTCATCGATACTTCCAAATATAGTCAGCTCTATAGTCACAGATATTCAACATTTCCAGCTGGATACTAGTTCTTCAGACATCAATATTCATCAATGTATATATACATAAATTTGGCAGTGTGATGGTGTGTGGTGTTTGGTGGTGGAGCACCAGGGGTTGTCAGTGGGTTACCTGTTCTCATTCTGCATATCATATCTGTTAATCATTGTGAAGGGTGTAGATCATTTTGGCCTTATTTACCAAACTATTCACAAGTTCAACCACATGGGATTGGTCGTTTCCCTTCTTTCCTGTTTCTAATTAAAATTGGTATTTATGTTTACGAGTCACGCCAAGTCCCTGCTCCCTTTACAGAGCAGAGATTGGCAAATTTTCTTTGCACTGTAAAAGGTGTGACCCTTATTTAATACCACCAGACTTGAATCTTATGGTGGGGAAACTCACCCTTGTTTATCCTTCCTTTGTATTCCAATTGCAAAAATCCAATATTTCAAGTGACATCACCCTGACAGTCTTTTTACTGTTGCATAAAAAGTATGTTGCTTTGAAAACCAACCTGTTGAGTTTTACAAGCATTCACACGTTTGGCGTGTGTCACCATCTTCCTTCTCTGAGCCACAACGAACAGAATTATGACCTGTGATAAACTGATGAGCCTCGTAAAGTCAAAATTATACCAATCGTTTTCTCTTTAGTACGTATACTTCATCTGGGATGTTCTGACATGCACTGTTGTAACTGTTTCTTCAGTGATTTAAGTAGTTAGTAAACCGCATGATCTTTTTCTGTCTCACGAAAATTCGTCTGTAGTGTAAAGGCATGCAATGTTAGTGTATGCTACTGCTTTAGTGTTTAGATAGAAAGTCAATATCTGCAGCCAATCCAGCCTCCACAAAGCTATCTTACATCCTTGCTATACTTTGTAGAGTTAGATCTTTATTAATCGTGTGTAAATTGCATGAACTGCAAATTGTTTGTTTTTTACTGGAGGTCGGGTTACTTTTTGTCACATTTTTTGGCTCAAAATGGGACAGTGAACAAAGAGAGCAAAATGCATTTGAAAAGACATTTCAGACAAGATGAAGTGAAAAGATTGTTACAAACAATGTAACACTATCGTGGAGTAGTGAATTTTATTTAACATGGAATATGATATATGTTCACCCGCTGTTAGTGAGTGCCCTCTCATTCAGGCCATTTTAAAGTGAAATTGTCTTATTAAATCCTGGAGCATTAAAACTGGTGTTTATGTTCATCAACTGTAGGCCTATGTTGGAAATAGAGCACACAATATGCAGCAGGGTGGTCCATCACAAAACAATAGTATCCACTTCTTTCATTGTCAAATTGTTTTCCTCTGAAACCTTGAGTTGCTAGAAGTTGGTGCATAGTCGACATGGAGTGTCATAATTATTCTCAGATTTGATGGACAGAATGCTGTAATAAAAGGAGGAAAAATTTGATATTGGTCATGAATGTACTTGACTGAAATAACCCCCAAAGAAAAAGAAAGAAAAGAAAATAGTTTCATTGTCAAAACATTTTTCTTATGCCAAATCAAGTATGTTTCTGAAACCTCATGGGGTGCATGATGCAATGTTTACTCTTGTCGTCATGACATAATGTTGATAGTCTATGCACCATGTGAAGACTTAATGTTGTTTTAGGGCTCTCTGCCACGTGCAACTTCTTCATCGTAAGCGTAACACGGTGGACAAATATTCTCTGCAACAGGAAGGTAGTGCAGAAATCATAAATCTTTATTATTTCGTTTTTCCCAATCATCTTCTCCGTCAAGGTTTCTCTGACCTCTCGTTTTCCACAGATACAGCAAATCATCCCTCCAGTTGAGCCTCATCTCAAAAGGATGAGCGCAACCTCAGGGCAATGTGTCACAAAAACTCTAGATATCAAACTAGATGTGACCCTTAAAAAAAAATAATAAAATAACATTCCTCACAAACTATAAAAAACAACAACAATAAGAAGGAATGAGATTTAATAACCTAATTAATGAAGACTGTCATTTGTAGTTTGTAGGGTCGATTATTAAAAAAGCATGACATCAAAAAGCATGGTTTAATTCATCTTGTTAAATTGACTGTTTGTGGTTAATGATAGTATAGATATATGATCGTCTTTTTGACTAATATAAAAGTATCTTCAACTTGTTACTTACAAACAGGAACCCTGATAATGTTACTTCCTTTCTTTGTGCTATTTGTTAATTTTTACCTACTGTAAAGTATATCGATGAAGGTTAAGCCATTCTTTATTTATAAAATAAACATCCTCTGAAATCTCTTTGCTTGGTACATCCTGATGAGAATGAGAATCTTTGGGTTGGCTGGGTATGTTTTTTTTCATTGAAGTGAATAAATTAAGGCTAAGCCTTTCTAATTCAAAAACAAAATAAAACCTGTCACAGATTCATAGAATAACACAGATTTATGATCAACTTTCTGACTAATATTAAAATTTCTAGATCTGTAGTGTTTTTAAATCAATTTTGGAGAAGTATTACTTGCCATTTACAAGCAGGAATCCTGAAAGGATTTTTTTTGTGTACTGTATATATTTATTTACATTGAACATTTATTTACATTGAAAACTAATCCTTTCTAGAGAGACATAAAAAATCTTTTGATGTTAACATTTTAGTTGTGGAAAATCAAAATCTTGTGAAGACATAAAATATGTAAATCAAGGAGATTTCCTTTGGCTATCGTGTTCTATGGCAAGAACTCAGTTTTGGAATTCTATTTTAAAGAAAAGATTCTAACCAATTGAAATACGCTCGTTAAATTTATGCAAACAGTTTGTACGTTTTTATCATCTGTTATTAGTCAATCTAACCAGTGCTTATCTTTCATTTTAATTTTAAGTTTTCCTGCAGAGAATTTACTGTCATCATGTTGATGCCCTTGAAACTCTCCATTTCAGTCTATTTACGGTTTCCAAAATGTCAATCCAAAAGATTTGTATACACTGTAACTTTTTAATTGTTTGCTATATCACCATTGTTGCCAACATTCAACTACCTCATTCTGCCATATAAGTGATTTAACTTAGCCAACTGGCCCTGATTTACACCTTGAGAATAAAAGCCAAAGTTTGTTTTAAGAAGAGGGTATTTTCTCTGTATTTTTACCCTTCATTCTAGCCTCATCATTTTGGTAGTCAATAATTAATGTTATTGAAATTAGACTAAGATCAGCTTGGTTGAAATTTATGGCTAAATCTTTTTAAGCAAATCTTGCCAAAATTCTTGTCTTTATTGTCATTGTGAATGGTTTTATAGTCATGTCTGGTCTCTGGCATACATACATTTAAAATGTGAAAGTTTTTTGTTGTATAACTACATGTGTGAGATAATAAATTTTTTAGTAACAGAAACGATCAAACAGTGTGTTACAATTGTTGAATTTAAAATAATTGTATATGTGTATTTTAAACGGTCTGTCTAGGTTTTCACCTTCCATATGAGACTTTGAACTACGGACTCATAAATTTGGAAACTGTGATGTTATAGTTGCCATGTTGCAGACTTACTAAATTTAAGGGTTCAATATTTGAAAATGTAGTGATTTTGGAAAATAAGTTTATTTTAATATATTTTAAACCAAAGAAAACTATTTTAAGTTATTATAAAATGCTTCTCTGGTAGAATTTTGGGGAGTCTCTTCATTACCTCCCCCCACCTTCTTTCTCCATGCTATCTTCCTCCCCAAACAAGACTAAAACTGTATATTGAGATCGATTGGAACAAGAATCATTTAATTCAACTCGGCCTCGCTGGTGAAAGCATTCCAAAACACAGATGTTGCTCCCACAATTCAGTTTTTAACCTCTTGACTACTATAGGCCTTTCCCTCACGAGGCTCCAAAAACACATAGGAAAACAAAGGAAGCAAAAAAAAAATTAAAAAAAACGGAGGTATCCCAATTCTGAATCACCCTTTGCTGCTTCAAATGAATTTGAGAAGAAGTGTCCAAAGTGTAATATTTCTCACCCGGCAGTTGTCAGTCAAGAGAAAAAGAATAGAAACATTTTGATTTTGAGAAATATCAAGGGGTTGGCAAGAGAGAGACAAAAAAATTATGGCATGGGCCAGTTGTGGTCTAACTTTGCATGTCTATGGGTATTTAACTGTTTGAAAATAACTTCTCTCTTGGCGGCTGGAAGATTGAGTCAATTAACAGCATATGGTCGGTTAACCTCTGCAGCACTACCAATTATTTGTAATGTCAGACAAAATTTCACAGGAAAACCTTCCATTAATAATTATTTTAACCTGTGGAAAAATCATGCATGCTATATTTTAAGCAACTGAGTCTTTTTAAAGGGTTTTAACAATTTCTTTTGGGGGAGGGGTGGGGGTGGAGACTGGATTTGAGGATGGCCTTTGCACTGTCATGAGAGGAAAAGCACAGTACAAAATTGATAAGGTTGATTGTGTAAATAATGAAGGGCTGCATAAATAAATGGATTTTTGATAGTTAATTGAGCATCTACAGACAACTAACTCAAAAGATATCGTCAAATATCAAGCAGGCAGTGTTTTGCTATCTTCTTTGATAACTGCACAAGTTTGGTTTACATCAATAGAAGCATTAATTTTAACTTTAAAAAAAAAAATTAATTATTAATTTTAATTTAATTTTAATCTCAGATTATTGGCCATACCCGACAGACAGCTCTCAGTGGTACCAGTTTCACATTTTTTATGACATTAACAGCTCCAGCACATTGGCATTGCTTAATGTGCATGGATCTATCAGTTAAATATGAAGGGAAATAACCAAGTATTAACCAAATGCATCACTCAAACTACCATAGTTAGCTAATGTTCTGTTTCAAAATGTGGGCAAAACAAGGGTATCCAGCAAATCTTTATGTTCGTTAGTCCTGACACAAAGTGATGACAAGTTTTAACCGGCGTAATTTTGCTAACCATCTCTGGGTAACCTGTAAAAAGTGTTGTCACTGTATGTTACATGCTGACTATCTTTTTTCTGTTCAATCCTTAAGTTCTTCTAGGTTAATATTGTCAGCTTTAATTACAAAACATCGTCATAAATGTAACGATCGCTGGTCCTTTCAGTAACGTCAGAGGAAGTTGTCAGATTTATTGTTTTGGAAAAGAAATATTGCAATTTGAATTTTCTTACCTTTGCTAACATCTGCTTATAAAAAAGCAATTTGCAATATTTAACCAAGGAAAAAAATGGCTTTTAGTTAAATTTTTTGGAATAGTTTAATTTAATGCTTCCCCAAGAATAGATCTTCCAGCCCTTCTTTTTGATAGATAGTCATCTTGATAGTTGTTAAATTCTGTTTTTTTCTTTTCACCATTTCCCTGCAAGGGGCCAAACATATGGAATGAATGTCTCACAAAAATGAAAATTAAACATTTTGGAATGTGGCAATGACCTTTCTGTAGTATTCATCTCTGTGTGGTCATTATGGGATCATTTGTTTTGTTTTTAGATGGTGAAAGACAAAGATGGTAGGGAATCAGTATCTGCCTGGTACAATAGTCATTCCAGTCTGTTCATGAACATTACCCAAGTTCCATGTGAAGGAATTATTGCATTTTGTGTTGCTCTCATTGCTCCACATTTGATGTGACCCAAGCCTCATATTTTGTTTTTGTTGCCCATGTCATGCTATTTTCTTGTTTTTTTTCTCTCTCTCTCTCTCTCTTTGTTCTCTCTCTTCTCTTTCTGTCACCCCTTTCTATCTCCCTACATTGGTGCTGTGTCTTCTTTTTCCTTTGGACTGATGCTTGCTGTAGATATTTTAACAACTGTGAAGTTACAAACGGCTCACCATAGCACGCCGCACTCTACCCGTCAGGGCTCCAGCAGTCCCGGCGTTTCCACTAGCCCAACCCCTACAACTGCTTCTTATGATTTCCCAGGGACCAAGCTGCCTGCCACGAACACCATCTTGGTCGTCGCCCTCGGGGTCATCATGTTGAGTGCTTTGGTTCTGCTGGTTTGCTTTGTGTACTGGAAGCGTAACACCATCAAGAGGAAGCTCAAGTGCAATAGACTGAAGAGGTATGTTCACTGTCACGCATTAACGTTCTCCTTTTTTTTTCTATCTTTGAAGAATTCAATCAATATCTCTACAACATATTGTCTTGTAGATTGTGTTCTATCAATTTGTAAAACTTACCATGGTTTTTGTGTGTGTGTGTGAGTGTGTATGTAACAGTGATGTTGTTGGCTTAATGATTTGTCTTAAGTACCATTAATTGTGTGTGTTCCTTTAATGTAGCATTGCAGTAATCAGACCTGCTATATTTTTTTATATCTTTTTTTGGGGGGGATACTGCATTACCATTAAAAACATCAACTTGATGTACCTGTGGTATGCCATGGTGCAATATACAGTGATGATGTTCATCCCTTTGGGCAGGGTCGATGTGCATCCCTCGGACAGGAGCTGATGTGTATCCCTTCCTTGCACTGGTATTGCATTCATCTCCATTAGATGTGTCATAAATCTGTTACAATTTCATTGACTTCTCCATGTCCCCGGTGGATTCATACCCCTGTGGAATTATGGTTTGGACCCGTGGTTTAATAAGAGACCTAGACAGTCATGACAATCATGGTGTCTTTTAATGATTGTTTTTATTCCCCTCTTAGATATTTCATTTTTCAAGTCACTCCTGAAGAGTCGGTCAGGTGAGGAGGACGTAAATGCAGTGTGTGATAATGAACTAACTTTAGTTTAAGCCAAATGTGTGCAAGCTTAGAGACATTTGGCTGCACTCCAGCCTTTCGTCCTTCTTTCCGATGCTGTTCCCAGTCGTTTAGCCAGTTCAGATAGAATTAACATCCATTCCACAAAGTTTTTATTTATCCCGTACCGTGGCCATGCAAGTGGGTGTAGGGGGTGGCATTTGAAGCAGTAAAACTTAGCAAACAGGAGAATTAATGTCCGATTTGCTCAGAGTCACAGTAAGATGGGGTTTTTTTTTATTTGTCCAAGAGTTATGTAGTAAGTTTTTCCCATCTGAATTGACCTTGTGCAGAAAGATACAAAAATTTGGTAGTCACCGGATGTGATTTGGTAGTCACAGAATTTGATAGTCACCAGATGTGAAGTTGCAATACACAATTTACAGGCTTCCTCCACACACTTGTGTGGTTGCCTAAGCATCATAAAATAACTGCCCTTCAAGGACTGAATTATTATTAATTAATTATTATTATTTAGTTAGTAGTTTTAGTCCTTCAGTTTTACAGTGGACACACTTTGAACCAAAGAAATTATTTTATTTTAGTCTAAAGGTGTCATGAGAAGGATTTAAATTTTTCCTGCCATGTTAGATGCTAATAACTACAAGTGACTGGACTTCTTAGTCTAATACCAAGGAAAACTGTTCCAATTATTTGTTAAGAACGTAGATAAATGGTTATATAAACTGAACGGTATAGAATTACTTGCTACAAGATACAGACATCGTTGGTCAGTGGTGAATGGTGTTTGATCCTGATAAGACCATGTGAGCTTCCTGATCCTCAAACTTTCAAATTCAAATTAGATCCCTTGATATGTTGGGCATCTCTCTTTATTTTGATTCTCTCACAAAAATATGAAATTCAGAAAGTAACAAACTTTTCATACTAAATCAATATTGTGGTGCAAGCAAGTTTAAAAATCTTGCATATTGTTGAACAGGAGAAGATAACAAAACTCTGGATACAAAAGTTTTGAATTATAATGTATCAAATATTAACACCAATGACATCATCCTTAACCGCAAAATACTCCACCATCCATTTATCTCCATTTTACCTCAGAGAAACAGTGGATTCGGCTATAAGCTATCTGTACAGTCTTCCATCAACAGATTATCACAGAAAGAATATGCTCAGAAAATAATGGAGAAAGTGTTTGCAATAATATCCCTGTGTGACTTGATATCAACATGAATTTAAAATAATCTAAAACATCTTTCCCGCCATTATGAAAAAGTTTAAATGAAAACAGAGTTTTTTGTTCATCAAAGATCTTTTTGGTCAAAATTGTAGTTGTGAGGTTAATTTCAACCAACAATCGTTACTTAATGATCTTACTTTAATGTATCTAATTCATTTCAAGGAAGATTTCTCAGAGGGATTTTGTAATTTTTTTTCCTGCAGTCATGGTGAAACTACCTATTCATTGAGCTCCTTGAACTCCTTGAGCTACAGAAAATAGAAGCCTTAAAATGTTTTTGCTGTGACTTCCCTCTCCGCCCGTCCCCATTTTTGTCGTTACTTCAGGGAATGAACTTGGTGATGAGATCAGAAGAAATTGTTTACAGCAGACTTTAATGAAGCTATCAATGTGAACATGCCCACTGTTGAAAAGAGATCTCATGATAAGGATCATGGATGGAAAATGAACGACCCATTTCTAAAAGACGTTTTTGTTGTTGGCTTCCTCTGGTATACCCTGTATTGTTGTGAAAATGGAAATGTTTTACTACCAGCTCTTTTTGATAAGAGTTTTTTTTGGGGGGAAGGACACTGCAAGGAAATGGGTCATAGATAGGAGGGTGTAGCTGTGGGGGGGAGTTGTAAATAATGGAAAATGACATAGCCTATGTACTGTAGGTTGCATACTTAGTCGTACTTTCATTGTCCTGTATACAAATTTTATTTTTTTGGAGAGAAGCTATCTGTTTCACACTGTTGAATTTCCCTACTTTAGGTTGTTTTTGCCATAAAGAATGTTGTTTTTCTGATGTTAAGAAAGATAATAGCTGCTTGTAAAGATGATCATCAAAATGCACAGCCTTCCTATTGTAATATGCACTGTTAAATACATTTAGTGTTAGTTTGCGAGAGTGCAATTATATGGCTAAATGTGCAATAACCTACGAGACTAAAATGTGATACATGTTTTGACAGGAAAAAAGAATATTTGAAAACATCAATGTGTCTTGTGAATCCTGTCCTGTAGATAGTGTGTAAGTCTATCAGGTATGTTGAACAACTAGCTTTTTTTGCACAGTGTTGCGACAACTGTGCCTCACGTGTTCTCGTTTTCCCAGACGCCTCTCTACAAGGCTCCTGGAGAAACAATGATCGAGAAAAGCAGAATTTAAGTTGGTATAACAAGCACGGTATCATTGAATTCAAAAGTTGGAGTTTGAACAAGTTGTTGAAACATTAATTAAGAGTTAACATCTCCAGGACCACCAGCAACTTCGCTTCAGTGCTCCAGTTTCATCGATGTGTACCACGGTGTAGATTCAACACCCTAGCCAGCGTAGAATCCTCCTGAGTGAGCTTTCTAACACTGCATGAGCCATCACGTATGTAGTACATTAGATGTAGTCAACTGACCAAGTAAATAAATGGCAAAATGTGGATGAAAAAAATCCAACTTTTAGATACCTGACTGCATGCGTAGATGTCCCCTTACTATATTAATTATTCAAATTTCTGCAATTTGTGTAGAAACAAGTTACATGCTCCCTGCACACCTTGTGCAGAGGATCTCACCAAGTGCAAACTGTCAATGGTGAAAATACCCTCTAATGCCCCCACTCTCATCTTCATCTTTACTTCTGAACGTACAGAGAGACTTAAGAAAAGAAAAAAAAGAAAGCATCACAGATTCTTCACAGTGTATTATGTAATTTTTTTGACATTCCTCCCACTAATACATCTGCAAATTTATCTTAAGAGCATTCCACAAAACATGTTTTGCTCCTTTTGTTACCCCCACCAAAGAGCATCTCATTCCGTGGCTTGTAAGTACGATCCAGTTAAGAGCCAGGAGAGCCCTCGAAAAATCCACCGGCAAGTATTTTCAGAAACCAGCTAACAACGATGCACAGTGCTTATTTTTTTGCTTGCAGTATCTACTATCTGGTAGATGTTCTAACCACCTTTTTGTAATAGAGGCTCCATGTACTTCAATACTGTGTCATGTGCCAGCTTGTTGACAGCTTTCATGTATACCCTCTTACCTATACCCACATCGTGTGTTGCTCAATCTCCAAGCAGCATAAACACCTGGCAGCTTCTCATCCATCCTGGGGCCTCGTCCACCTGTCATTTGGACCTGTACGGTTGTATAGACCCATGAACGTCCATATTTGTCCTGCGTATTTGAAGCTGTTTGTGCATGCAGTGTTGTGTTTAATATGTGCCCTATATTTATACATGGGTTTGCTGTGAAATGCTGAAACCAAGATGGTCACTCTTGCTGAGAGTACGATGGACAAAAAAATGATCTCATTCATAGGTAGAGGTAGATCTTGAATCAGATGTGTCTTTTTATAACCATGTACTGTAAAAGGGCAAATACGCTCTTCGTGATGGGTGTTCTATGGACAGGATTTGGACCTAGACCTACACAACTGAGACTATTCCACCACAAGTTTGCTCTTCAAATCAAGTAGCTTTTGGCGACTATCAGCAGTGTTCACTTATATTCTTACCATCACCTCTACCATCTGTGGGCCATGCATTCATTAATGTTAACAAAAGATGTTGCAAGTGATTCCATAAATTGTATGATTGCAAAAAATTGCATGATTGCAGAAATTGTGTGATTTCATAGCATGGAGTGCTTTATTGGTAATGTGATAATGGTATGGTGATGTTATCATCGGTGAACCATTCCCCCCACACCTATCATCACCAAAGAATTACTACCAACCACCCAGTCATAGGTCTGTTCTCAACGGCATTCATCCATAGTGTACCTTCTCAAGTCACTGCTAGTCATCATTTTAGTCTGGTGTGGCTAAGTTGATGAGATATTTTTCACTCCGGGATGATTATTTTTCTGAAAACGTTAACTCTGAGTATAGCCAGTGGGTCATTTCAATCCCATTGAACTCTTCTCATTTTACCCACCCCCATCCTCCCATCTGGTCCTGCTTCCTTACCCATACTTTGCAGGGCGAAAGGATTTGTTGTTTTCGTGGCCTGCCCTGTCCCCCTTTTATTCATATGATGATAACACCATCTTGTATAATCTGTGATGATACCAGGTTTGGTATTATGCCATTCTCATATGCTATATGTTTATATCTCATCTCCCACTATACTTATGTATTATCAAGTCATAGTGTTAGGTATATCCAACAACCACATCTACAATGAGTACATCAGTATTTTACTACATATCTTTCTCTAACTTCATGTTGATGTCATTTTGTCACAATTTATTCAGCTTTCTGCAAAATTCAAGTGAAGGTTACACTCCAGAAAACACTCCTGTCCGCTATTTAATGAGTGATTCATAAGCAAGCTCTAGATTATGTTGTTGACAATACTTGACACCAGTGTCCCACATGAGCTGTAATATGTCGACTTCAGTTATACCATCTTGATAAGGGTTGATTAGTCAAGTACCTTGAGATGTGGAAAACTTGGTTGCTACATATTAATGTAGATGAACGAATCCACCCACCTGCCACACTGACAGCTGGATTCTGACTTGAAGTCTTCATGAGCCTCTTGCATTCATTTGGCCATGCACTGGATGTTTAGGTTTACATCCATCATGTGTGATTTGTGACAGTAGATCTCTAAATTTGAATGCAACTTTCCTTGATTGGAAGATCAGCCTTTTGAATTCAGGAAGGTACAAATTTAGAGAGATTTTTAAATGTCACTTAAGATTCATGTCTAGAGCATCTTTAAAACCTAGAAGTGGCATGAATGAACAGTTGTCTCCCTGCCTCCTTTTTCACCCCTTCTCCCTCTTCCTACCCCTCCTTCCTCCACCCACCCTATTCCTCTTCCCACCCCTCCTTCTACCCATCCCTCCTTCCTTTTCCCTGCCTACCAATGAGATTGTGCTATTCTCTGGCATCTCAGTTGGTCATTTGAACAGCTCGTCTGTGCAGCGTGTCTGTTCAGCCTGTCAAATACCGGAAGCTGTGTGGCCTTCGTGACATACGCTTGCGTTTGCTCGTATTTGTTGTGACATGTTTACTTTACAATCAACACATTTTTGCTCAAAGTTTGTGTTTCGTCAGTGTTCAAGTTTCAAAGCAGTGTTAGTGTTTATGGTTGGTCCCCATTTTACTCAGCGGTGACATTTCACCATCCTGCAGAGTATTTGATCCAGAGAGCAAGTTAGTATCAGGCTGTGGGGAGAGGGGGGAAGATGGGGTGTATGGTTGGAGAATGGAGGGTAACAGTAATACTCACCCCATGTACTCTTTGAAATTTTTCTGGTTGATCATTGCTTAAACTCTGCAGGTTCAAGTGATTTAAATCAATCAGGTTTATCCCTTGGTTTCATCTCATCCAATCTGAAGGAATGGTGCCTTAAAATTTTGAATGGCACTGACTATGAACCGTATACAAAGACAAGAGTTTATGGTTTCATCAAAAGTTGAAAAAGTCATGGAAAATCCTTGCATTTCACAGGAAACGTAAAAAAAATAAAATTAGAAGAAAAAATGTGAAAATTGAAAGTGTCCATATGTATTTGCAATTTCAAATATTTTCCCAACATTTTCAAATGGAATATCATGTCATTGAAGTGTGATTCAAGACTCTAGAAAACCCCATCAGTGTAAACAGTTAACATGATCTTTATGCACTATCAGATGACTCTCCAAAATTCTTGCTTTTCAAGATGTAAAATTCGTTTGCAAAACAGAAATCAATTCAAATTTAGGTCAGAGAATAGAAAACAGAAATCGATGAAACGGTAGAATCTTGTCTTCGTACAAAAGAGATAATTACACAAAGGTGGCTGAGCATATTAAAGCATTGTATTCTTCTCAGTGCCATGACAACTTTATCCAAGTAAATACTTTACAGCGCTCTATTTGTTCTCTGGTACATAGCTTTTGCGATTCATCAGCAATGACTGTTGTAAAATAAAAACAAAAGGAAAAAAAAAATCATCAGCATTCTTTTTTGTGCCAAAATCACTTTTATTGCAAATTTCTTACTGCTATTTTTAATGTTTTCCTTCCCTCATCTTAATTAGACCCCATGAAAAGTTTCATGTCTATTCTCACTGTAACATTTTCACCCCCACTCATGTATTAGCTGTGTTAGAAAACTGATTTCTACCTTTATATGCAGTCTTTGGAAATGAAGTAATTTTGTTTTTTGCTTTCTCCATCAGTCCAAAGCACACACCTCCTGCGACACCCGGTGCAAGCACTACCAGTCCAGGTGTACTTAAGATTCAGCACCCAGCTCACATCTCCGAGGCGCCACCAAGTTACGAGAGCCATTACATTAACTTTCAGCAGCAGCTCAGCCCATCTAGGGTGGCACCAGAACCTCCGTCAAAAAGTCAGCAGGCCACATCTTGGAACAATGGACCCCGGGCTGTCCCATCAGCCCCACCCGTCAAGTACCAAAAACACGATGATGCCGTCATGTACGATGAACCTCCAAAAGTGGACTTTGTGGACCCTTCCATACCACGTTTCAATCCCCTGCCTCTGATGTCAACCAACAACGAGACAGACCATGACAGCAAGAGTCTTGATTTAATGCCAGCAGAAGAAGCTTCAGAGAATACAGTCAACAGATATAATCCACCCGCACCACCTGCCAAACCCAATCCTAGTAAACCTCTGAAACCAGCTTCTTTCGAGGGAGTGGTCTTAAAACCTACTCATGCGGCTCCAGCACCACCTTCCATCAAGCCAGTTATACAAGAACAAACGGCACCTTTCAAACAGGTCGCATTGAAACCGCCTGTGAAACCCTCGGCGCCTCCCCAACCACCAGTGAAACCTCCTCCTCAGACTACCCCTAGGCCACCCGTCCAGGCTCCACCAAAACCACCTGGACAAGTGGCACTTAAACCACCTGGACAAGTGGCACTTAAACCACCTGGCCAGACACCTCCAAAACCACCAGGTCAGAAACCATTGGTTAGCCAACCACCTCCAGTACTGCCATCTTCCAAGCCTGTTCCTGCTTCCAGGAAACCTGTCCTACCAGAAAAGCCATCTGTAGCCAGTAAACCAGCAGTACCTTCAAAGCCAAATAAAAGACCAGCACTGAGACCGCCACCAGGGAGACATGAAAACATCAATAACTCCGCCTCTTCTAGTACCTCACAGGAAGACGTCGAATTGGGTGTAACCGATGACAGACATGAACAGATTGATTTACTGGAACCAGCACCCCGAGTCAAACCAAAGCCCACGATATCTCCAAAACCAGTTAATGTCTAAATCTCTGTGGAACAGCTTTTGAGTAACAAACAGTGGCTTGTGACAGAGTTATAAGAGTTTTCTCACTGTGATGGTAACAAGAGGGTGAGGGAGGGGTAGGGGGCATCATATTTACCCCCAACCTGACATTGGGTTATTTTGTATCCATTTTGCCATCCACTTTTATACCTTGAAGATGGCTGAGAAGGCAGTTTCCTTTGATATCATAAAGTGCAACACGGAAAGTGGGAAAACAACGAAAAATGCTTTAAACCTATGTTGTGGCACATCCTTTGTTGAAGTGCAAAATCCACATTCACGGCAAACTTTGCTTTTAGCAATTAGGGATATCCCCAGTTTCAGGTGTGTCCCCACTCGCCTGGGGAAAAGAATCGCTCATGTCCCTGATTTACACCAATTACATGCACAAAGGTGCACAAAGAGAGAAAATAGCAGCCCGCTCATTCCTGTTACCACCGAAATTTCCAAAATCATGGCAGTGAATCAGATCAAATTGAATAACCCGAACAGGATTCAAATGAGTGCCCATTGTCGTCTATTAAATGTCAAAGTAGAGATTCAAGGAATTGTAGCGAGTATAATGTGAATGCAGAGAGAGACACTATAATTTGTTGTATATGTATGATGTATGTTCCATACATTGAAAACAGGGTGCCAAATACAAGACAAAATCTCCACAGTAAAAGAAACTGCCAAAATTCTTTTAAAATTACATCTTGCCAAATGATCTCTTCCAACTTTTTCAAAGTTCAGTGAAGATGTCCATGGTGGCCTTTTCGTCTCAACTGCCAGGTGCAAGTGCAAATAAGTCGCCATCAAGATTTCGGGGTTCATGGATGAAGATGGGATGGTAGTGTTCTAGGGGGTGGGCTCATTCGATGAACATTGTGAGGCCAAGGGCAGGGGTGTTCGAGAGGACGAAGCAGAATATGAGTGAAGACTCTAGGATATGCAGCTCACATATGTGTTTTTCTATATTATTTTGCTTGTGTGCATTTGCAGTGCTTGGTCCACTTAGTTGTCTGCTTGTAGGAACTTACTCCCACATTGTATGTTTGATGTGAAGGTATAAATGTGAAGGTATTTCCAATATGAATAGTATAATGATTTCAGCTAACTCAATGGATCTGAAATGGTTTCATTTGTATTTTTAGGCTTTGTAACATTTTTATACATATAATTTTATTTTTGTATTTTAATTTCGTTTTTATAAGACAAAATCACAAATACTCTTTTTAAGTTATTCACACAATCTTTTGTCTTTTAAAGGTGTTTTTTTTTTGTTGCTTTTGTGCTTATTTAAGGGAAAGTATGGAAGAAAGGGTTATCAGAAATATTACTTTGTTTTTTAAAGGTAAAAGTAGTAGTGACAGAGATCTGTTGCTTTTGTCCTATTTTTTTTGAGGGGGGGTTGGAATTGGAAGTGTCTTAGTTGATTTCATTCTGAAAAGTGACTCTGAGCAGGGTAGCAAGTCAAGTGAAGTAGAAAAGCCTTGAGGGGTGTGGATTTATCTTCACCTCCCCCTCTCATCCCCCTTGAATCAGATCACAAAAGTCTTATGCTGCAAGTACGTATACTGATACATACATAAAGAAAGATAGAACCATAGACTTTGAAGAAAAGGGAAGCCAATGGCAACTGCTTATCAAGTGCCGCCAAGAAAGTAAGAGAGGTTGCCCCCGCACCCCTTGGTATGTCAGGAAAGCATTGTAACTTGTGTATCGTCATACCCACGATGCACAGTCAACTTGAAAACTGACAGTCAAGTTACTGCATAATGTATTTTTTATTTTTTTTAATTAGTTCTGTGGGAAATATGTTGGTCTAGTTGGTTACATATTTGGCAATTTTTACACCCAAGATCTGGGCACAGCATGAATGATATAAGATTACCATTTTGAGCAATTTCTTCTCTGACATAGTGTCCATGTTACTCTCTTCCACTCAGTTGCAGTACCAAAAGTTAGATCAGTTGCTTCATTTGCAGGTCATTATCCTTAGCTTCTTCATTTGCATGGATTGACCACATACTTGTGACAAGTATTTATTATTACCTAACTTTTTTTTCTCATTGACTTGGCCTTTTTGTCTGTATCATCATGCCACACACTGTGTAGTGGAAAGCTCTTATCTCTCAAGTTTTGCAAAATGCAATTATTTTGTTTCTCTAATTTGGTTTTTTGCCTGTTTTAGTAGCGCTTTTTTCCCTTAAATTGTTTCATTGTTCCTGTCAGAAGCGGGCTGGTGGGACTGCAATTCTATCCCTTGTAATCAAAATGCTTTCATTTTATTTGTTTTATTTAATAATTGAAGAATTTTGTATCTGGACATCACCTAGCTTTGTTATGATTTCCACAAAGTTTGCTCAAACAGGTGAACTGCTCTCTCCTGTTTGATGTGATAAAATACCCCTTTTTGCAATGTTTGCCCTTTGAAGGGGGTGAGGAGATTATCGTGCCTGTATGTCCCTTGCAAGTTGGCTAAGGGTAGCATTACATTCAGTACAATGATTTGTGGAAAACAAAAGACAAGAAAAAAAAAGATTCGCAAAAAAATGTTCACTGAAGGTGAATGGTTCATTCGATATGTGCAAAGAAATTGAACACTGGAATTGGATCTCAAGTGCCACTCTAGTGTTCTGTTTCTTTGCAGATTTTGAATATTTCAGTATTAATTTCTCAGTTTTCTGCTTAAGAACTTCATTTCAAGTTTACATAAGCATCATGTGGAACCACTTTGGCTATTAATTACCAATCACTCTAGTTGCCGTGACCTGACGTTATCCTCACTGCCAATGTAGTGTGGGGCATTCAGCCGCGTAACTCATCACGAAATCACAAAGTGTTGTTTTTACAATCATGGAGAGAAGACAAGCCAGACTGATTGCATTTTTTAATGTTAGTGTTCTTTGATACACTGGCTAAGGCTGAAAAGTATCATTTCCTAGGACTGTTCATGTCTCCTGCATGCAAAGATCCCGTGTTGTGACAGAGTTGTTGGGTGGAGGGACGATATTTCCGTCTGAGTCTGCACAAAGTGTTAGTTCGTTGGTACCCAAAGCATTGGGAAATTCAGGTTTTGTGTGTGCATGTAGAGGGTGGGGGGGGGGTCAACTAGATTAACCCATAGTTGGGAGAGAGAGCCATCCATTCCTAGGACTTAGATAAAGATGTAGGTAAAGAAGAAAAAAAAGTGCACTCACTAAGGTGTATTAGATTATATACCAAAACCAAGACGAGGGGAGCAACAATAAGATTTCTGTGATAGAATATGAAAGGTACACTTGATGAACTATAACAATTTTGGGAGTTGCATTTCACCCATTGCTTCCCTACTGGATCCACCACACCTCCCATGGTAGTCAATGTCAGCCCCAATTGAAGAAACTCCAAAAGGTTTTAGTTTAGTAGTCCTTTCTCCCCTCCCCCCAACCCATGAAAATAACTGCACCCCCTAAAAATGAATCCCACCCTCTACAAAAGTCCACTCGTCTGAAAAAGAAGTTCACTTGGGCTACTGCCATTTTAAATTGAGCAAGAAAGCATCTCAAAGTGGCATCATTTAGCTTCTCACTTGCCAAAAAAGTTCTGATGATTGCTTTGTGTCTGCACACTTCACATTTGGCCCCAGGCTCCTCTCTCTGATGGGGCTGTGGAGAACAATCCAAAATATCTAAAAATGTTGCATTTGTGGTGATATATTAAAACCATGGGGTCTTTGATTTGTAAAAAGAAGGAGGAAGATTACGATATTATTACTGTACATTCCTCACTGGTATACATTTATATATATTTTATTTTTTATTTCACTCCAAGCAATGAGCTTTCTCCTTGACCCATATATCTTTGCAGTGTGAATGAAAAGAAGAAAAAATAAGATTTTTTATCGTTTGACATTATACGCAAAATATTTCATGTAAAATTTCTGGCTTTCAGTATGTTTCTATAGTTGAACAATGTAATTAGTATGTAAATGAAAAAAATAATCGACATATTAAACTCCATTGAATAACTCTTTGTAAATATTTAAACCTTTGTTCTCCATGATCACATTTAGAATGTTGTGCATCATGCTAACTATCGTTTTAAGTGTGTGTGTTTTTTTTCCTAAATGTTTTGTAATTTTTTTTTGTCAAATTATGTTTTGTTTTTCTTGTTTTGGTTATATGAAATAAGAAAAGTGATCCTTGTACGAAGAGTTTAACATGTGTTTAGAAGGAGGAAGGGAGGTGGAGGATGCATGTCTGTGGAGGTGGTGCATTCCCGACCATATTAGGGCATTTTGTATGGATTATTTGTGACTTCAAGGTAAAACTAAAGAAATTTGAATGAAACACTTGCTTTAAGTGGTACCAAACAATTTGGTATTTTATATGAAAAAAATTATTAGATATTCATTCCTGATTGAGTGATTTCTTAAATTCGGAAAAGCAGTCTATAGTACGTTGAGAATATTTTTATATATTTAATATTTATTATTATTATTATGTGATTGCGAAGACAACGGTGATAGATGTGAAGGGTCTTTTATCACCTAAATGACCGCAACATACTAACTTAAGACCATTTTAAAGGTAAAATGTTCTGTTACCATGGTTACTACCACCATCCGCATCTGATCGGTTTAGTATTATGTAACTTCTCTCATATTTACGTTTGTTAAGTCGGAGGGGGGGGGGGGGGCGGGGGATGGTTGAATTACCACCCAGTATATTTGCTTTTCTTACTTATGCAGCTATTCAGTACATAGAACGCATACAAAGTACTTTTCCTGTAATTCCATTGAGAGAGAATAAAGAAAAAAAAAAACATGAAAAGCGAAACATTTGTTTCTTTTTATAATTGCTGCTAAGAGTTATGCAGTCATGTCAGCCTGAGACTGCAAACAAAAACCAGAACGCACAGATGTATTTTCGTTGATGTAATTATGAGGATTTTTCCCCAATCTGACTTTATAGCATAAGGATGTGTCACAAGTTACCTATTCTTCATATGAAGTATGAGATTTGAACGCTTTCTTCATTGAGATTTATCAAGATTACAAATTTTAACAATTTGACCCTTGTTGATGTCAAATGCTTTTTGACCTCTTTTAGCAACGACAGGGTTCTTGTACTCCGTGAGATACACCTATACCTACTATACATGAGATCGGCTCAAGCTTCTTGAGATAAGATGTGCTACAAAAATTTTATGATGTGCCCTCTGATGTCTTGTACTCGATGTAGTACACCTAAATACTGAATATGAGGTCTGTCCAAGGTCTTTCCTTCATCAGATCATATATCGTGTATACAAGGTTACTGAAAGTTTGAGACGACGTAGTTTTTTTTTTTATGAACAAGTGCTGCCAATGATTAGTAACTTTTGGTGAAAAAGTTGTCTCGTCACAGATTTGCGATGAGTGATTTTGATTTTTTAATAACCCCATCACTGGTGTTTTATTTGTTTCTCAAGTGTTGATGATGTCTCCGTTGACTGCTTAACCATCAAGATTAGAGTAATGTGAAACATTTTGGACGAAATATGAATTTTGTGGACCAACTCAATGGGTCTCCGTAAACTTCAAATGTTGTTTGTATTTTCCTTTGCTTTTCACGAATATTGGCAAGGACCTGCCCAGTCACTCGACATTTTGGTTTAAGCTAGCCGCACTTTGTTTTTTTTTTCTTGTTATGCGTGACCCTTTTTCAACTGGACTGTTCTTGACCCAACGTTTTGTAAATTCAGTGCAAATTTCAGTTCCACGATTAACGATTAACAACCCATAATACGCGACTGACACATGCAAACTACATAATTTTGCCACACGATTCAACCTATCGAAAACGGCTAATTTACCCCGAGCTGTAGCATGTTTTTGAGTGTTTATGTCTCAATTACGTCGCAATTGTCGATAACTCCCCCCCCCCCCCGTGAGAAACGTTAACTAGAAATGTGGGTCAAACCCTGGATAAGGAAACAGAAACAGCTTGATTATGGAAACCCCGTCCATATGCACCTGTTACGTAGGATGAAAATTCATTCCGAAGTTTCTCGAGAATACTTCGTTTCGTCCAGACTCAAGCGCTGCAGCTCTGACTTTTAATTGCTTTTGGAGAAAATGTTTTGCTATGAATTATGAAGGCCTTTATAGAGCACATCGTGTTTAAGTTATTATTTCTTTTTGGGTGGATTCGTCACATTGATTTAAGTATACATTATGTGAAATTAATGAGATCACCTTCTCAACCGTCACACCGGCAGTATTAAAATTGTGGTATACTAAAAGGTAAAAGTTCTTGTATTCAAGGTTTGAGATCTGACTGAAAAAAAAAAGAAATTTTCTACTCTTCACCGTACTTTTGAAAAATCTCAGGGCTAGAGCGGTGAGGAGGGGGTCTTTTCGAAGGGGGAGGGGTTTTGTTGACACAACCACCGAAAGGATTTACGCACAAGTGAATTTGATATTAGACACAATAATATATTTAATGTTTCATTGAAGTCTAAAAGGGGAGTGAACACACCGTATGGAGGAAAGAAAGACTACAAATTACATGCAGTGATGTATTCTAAAATCACTTCAATTCGATTTCTATTTTGTGTCATTAACTGAAATGGTCAGAATGTTGCATAAATTATGACCTACGTTGTCATTTTTAATCCTTCATTTCACATCTTATTTTTCTTTCTTTTTTTAGTTCTTCGAGAGATGCTCTGATATTTTATCATCATATTCTGGTCAGACAATTGTAACAAAATGTCGGAAGAATCCGGAAGGACTTTGAAAGAAAAAGAAGAAAGAAACGGCCGGACCCGGGAACCGGATTTTCTTTCACTATTCGGTCGTTTTACAACCGCAAGTGTAGTATCGACCGCTAATGTAGCACACTCAACCACGTATCTAGTAAAATCCCCGTTAAGGTAGAAAAATCGACGTCTTACGTACTAAAAATAGCTCCCCGCAAATGTAGGAACTACCCAACAGCAAATGTAGTTATACATTTGCGCGCAGCGATTTTACTACCTAAGCTGTTGATTTTTCTACATTAGCTGGGAGTTAATTACCGGTACTAAATTGCCGGTTGAATGTGCTACATTAGCGGTTGAGTGTGCTACATTAGCGGTTGATATTGCATTTGCTGGGATTTCCTACATTTGCGGTTGCAACAGGTCTCACCCGAGTATACGGTGGATCTCTACGTGTAAGACTTACAGCAGGATGTGCTGTTATTCCTGCATTTTCCAAAGTACACCAAAGGATCCCTCATACTTCTTATAGTTGCAGAAAGTTATAAAAAATCCTGTACAGATATATTTGTCCACGTATAGCCTAATTTCTAAAGGAAATGCTTTTGCGTAGGCGTTTCGTTGTAGCAGTGTTCACATGGAAGTGCCGCACATTTACCACAGTGTCCAGTTCTGCTAACTTTTACCCGAAAAAAACTAAATCGCTCTTCTTTCTACCGTAATTGACACTCTAATTAATAAAATTTTTAATGAAAGAAACTTGGCATTGCATGTTATTATCCACATTGGTATCCAATGACAGAAAATCATAGAAGATCAACCGTAAAGGCTATTTTTATTCCTTCAAACAGCACATCCTACTTTAACACAGACCAGGGAGCTCGGTGCAATTGAGATTGAACCGTAACACAGTTTGATTAGTCAACTTTTCTAAAATCAAAACTGTCACCCACTGTCAGTCGGCAAAAAAGAAGAATCATGTTCGTTTTCTTTTTTTACTTATTTATTTTTTCCGACTGGGGCGATGCGACAACCGACCGAAAGTGATGTTAAACGCTACAGCAGTTTCTTTGCCAGACAGATGGAGATCCATCGAAAACTTAAATGTACACCTGGTCCCTGGTCAGACACACACTGCACAACTGAGGGGACGCGAGTTAAGGCAATTAGTGTACGGCTAGCTTTCCCTTTCTATTGTTGGAAAATCTTGAAAAATCTTTGAAAGAAAGTAATCACTTGACAGCTTATAGATTTAAAGTAGGATAAGATGTGCAGATAAACATTGATGACCTTCGACGAAACAGCATACCATCACCAAAGCCAGGGGGAGGCATAAAACACATGCTCATGAACTTGAGTACTACGTGTGCTACCCGCAAGAAAAGTTAAAAACTAACTGGTTTTTCTGTCTGTTGGAGCACTCTTCCCATTAGCAGATATGGTTGGTCCACCTTTCACTCCGACAAGTTTTCAGTCCGAAAATAAAATACACGTTTTCAGTCTGAAAATGATTGTTTTTTTAAGGTTGTAGACCTCTGACTTCGCTGTCAATGATTTTTCATCGATTTTATAAAACGATGGTGACCCACTCGACATTTTGGGGCACATTGAGCTGATACCAATAAGTTTGGGAGGGTATAAACATATCGCAATACATTTAATTAGAATACTCAGTCAAGTTTCACAGCCAATGTTTATGAAAACTGTCAAAATGGCTAAACTTTTATCCTTACCTGTACTGGCTGATGTATGAATATGTGCTAATATGAAACGTGTCTGGTTAGGATATTTCAAAAACCAAATTGAATCGTTAAACTACTCACTCATTAATGTTCCCATGTATGTGACACATGGGGATCTTCTTTGTTTGACCATTTGTCATTAGCATATTAAAATAGCTGACAGGCTAAGGAAAATTTAGTGAATTTCAAGAAATAACTCATTAAGCCTCTCTAAATATCACAAATTTATCAAAATGGGTTACTTCGAATAATGAGATCTTTGACAAAATGTTTCCTTTTTTGCCATTTACTAGATGAGAGGAATGTGATGGACGGTATTGGATTTCCCTCCAGGGAACGAAAATGTAAATGGCAGTGGTTATAGAGGGCGCTCTCTAGAGTGTTATATTCGGACTGAAAACGTCTATTTCATTTTCCGACTGGAAAATATATGTGTACTTCTTTGTAGGACTGAAAACGCGCATTTCATTCTCGGACTAAAAAAGTGAATTTCTTTTTTCCGACTGAAAATTCGTTTTTCGGACTAAAAACGTGTACTTCGTATTATAGGACTGAAAACATGTATCTCTTTTTCGGGCTGAAAACTTGTTGTTTTCAAACTGAAAACGTATATTTTATATCAAGCCGAAAACGTGTCGGACTGAAGACGTGTACCCTTTTTTGCCACATATCTGTTGAGGAGATATACTTACACTCGATCTGGAAGAAAAAAGAGGGAAAAAGTTAATTGTAAGATGTATATGTTACAACCACTTTTGTTATAACTGACGGCTACAAAAATGACAAAAGTTGGCGAATTTATTACAGAAGCGGTCGAACCAATTACAAAAGTGGTGACCTTTTACAAAAGTGGTTGCTATTACAAAAACGGTATGTCACATCTATCTGTCCTCCTTCAAGTGTCAGTGCCTGTGTTTATCTTTGTTTTCGATAAGGTAGAGAGATAAAGAATGGGGAGAAAGGGGGGGGGGGTGGTGCTGAGGACTGGAACTCCTCCCATCACCTATGAGATGGCTTTCACTTTCAGAACAAAACCAGTTATCTAAGTCTCTTTTTATTGTCCTGATTTTCGTGGAGACAAAACAAAACAAGAACAAGGCAGGAAGTTCAAACATTTACAGACAAAAAGGATGATGTGGAATCTGCAAGCGAAGAGAACTCAATTGGACACCCATAAATAGCTCCTAAAGCTTCTTTGAAAGGGAAGCTTAAGTTAAGTCTGGAATATCGATCTGCTTAGTTCTGTCTGATTCATTGGAAGTTTGGAATTTGGGTCAAAAAGGGGTAAGACATGATATACTTTACTACGGAAATGTCTACGTGGGGAACCAGTAAACATAGAACCTTGGTTCCCAACCGGGGTGCTTGAGAGTGCTAGCGAACACCACGGTGGGGGTACATGGGAAATTTAAAAGAGCAGTGCCCTGGTAGAAGGCCTCTCAGAAAATTAAATATAAATGGTAGTACATAATAATTTAAAGGTGCGAAAAGCATTATCAATTGTGGTAATTATGGCTTATAGATTGGTAATCATGGGTAAGTTCTTCCTGCTTCTCATTGTGGGTGAAGACACACCAAGATGAGAAAAACGTCTCACTGCCAAGGACGCAGTTTATCATTTACTCATCCCCACCCCACATCTCCAAGGACTTTGACATTTTAGATAATTAGGCCTATTTCATTTAGTTTTAACGAAACTAAACTAAACTAAAAAACACACAAACTGTAGGTTTCAGCTTTGATGTCATGAACCGATACAGCGATATTTAAAGGGGCATGTTGAGTTTATATCGACAACTGTATGATCTTTGTGAAAGGTACCTCCAAATGACAACGCTTATTATTACCATAATTAGTGAAGTTTCACATGAAAATAGTTATGACCACCACCACTTTTTTTCACTTTTATTCTCACTTGCAGTGGCTCTGTGCATATAAATGAATACGTTTGAGAGTTTCTAATTAAAATGTCAGCAAGTCACTAATTTATAAAAAAACCAAATGAATAAATTAATTATTCACTCATTAACGTTCTGTGAATGTGACACATGGGTATCATCTTATTTATGAGTGTGAGGGAAATTTGGCAGGTTTGGGAAGAGAACTACTCAAAGTCGCTTCAAGCAACATCACAGAAATTGCTTACAATGAGCACGGTGACGTTAATTCTTTACCCCCCCCCCTTCCGGCGTACATTGACGTCACATAATAACAAACAAGGGCACCCTCTTTAAGAGAAACAAACGAACAGTGTACATGGTGGCTAAAGGCTTGTAGATCAAATAGCAGAATAGCAGAGACGCAAAGTGCACGTTTTAAATTTAGTGGCTTTTCCTCAATGTGACGCCACATGCAAGGGTCTATTGTGTGGGTTTGCGTCATTTTCTTTGCGCAGTGGCACAATAGTAAATACAGTCATTGAAAGAGCGCTTGTAACGCCATATCGGTTACATTGTTCCATCGGTAGCGTGTACCTAGCAGACATGTCACTTCCAGTCACTCAACGTCCGTATTTCATAGAAATGTAACTAAAAACAGAAACAATGCTATGAAGATATACATACATAAAAAGACCAACAAAAAAGAAAAAGGGGGGTGAACAAGGTTCTTTGGTCTTTCATAGCTCAATGGTTTGATATTACGTTTGAATACGTATACTATCAAGAACTGAACAATGTATTACAACATGTTTAATTTGTTTGAAACCACGTACAATTGAACGGAATTGCACAAATGAAAATGAACACGGTCTTCTCCCGTGTGAAGAATCAAATTTCTCTGGCATACGCTCAAGGCAAGACAATTTGAGATGTTAGTCATGTCAAAGAAAGCATTTTCAAGTTTGTTTACAATGTCTATCGCCCAAGGGGGGGGGGGGGTGAAGATGGGCAGGGGTGTGGAAGAGTTCTCATATCGATTCGATGTGTCCAAAAACTTCCTAGCTCAGGAGCTCCTTCCCCCGGTCCACTTGATGACGAAGCCGGAAATGACGGTTCACATATCCTTCTAGAAAGATATCGTCACTGAACTATTAGAATAGTAGCAATCAAAGACATGAAAAAGTAATAAAACAATTAGAAAAATGTATACGGATGTTTAACTTTGATGATTTCCTTTAAGAGTAAATGAAAAAGCATTATACAGCTAGGTCATTAACAAAGTTGATTACGTGTAATTCCAAGATTTACCGACCTGTCGTGGCCATTTTTGGACTTCCCGCGTGCGTTGCCCATCACCGTAGTTAGGGGGAACTTCCTCGGCAACAAGGAAGATAAGTAAAAGTTGCTTAGTTAGTGATTGGAACACAAACTACAGGCTCGGTGTTGCGTCAGACTGCGGTTTACGGCACCTACCGCATGCACTGATAAAGACGAGAAGTGAGAGGAAGTGGGGGGAGGTTCACTGTTCCGAAAAGTCAAGTCTAGATGTCGGATTCTGAAAAATTATGAAATACCTGGCCTAATGAAACTTGCCAGCATAAGTGCCTCATATATTTTTAATTTGCGGAAGTTATTGAAGATATTAAAAAAGATGAAAAATGGCAAACTGAACCTTTCTGTAATAGGTCATATACGATTACCTATACGCAAGGGCGATTCTATGGGTGTGTGTGTGTGTGGGGGGGGGGGGTGGCTGTAGGGTTTTTGACTTCCCCAAATTGGCTAGTTCCCCAAAATTTGGCAAACGATCTGTGTAAACTATCATTCACCTTTATTTTTGAAAGAGCAAGCTTTTGAAACACAGGACCCGGACTAGCGCCATTTCCTGCAATCTGGGAGGCTTTTTGACGACGGTGCCTCTCCGCTTAGATGGCAAAACGTGAATGAGCCCCCCCCCCCCCTTCCATTATGTCACTTGAACCGCCCGTACTTAAACGTATCCGTTCAACGTACTAGCACCAATGTTCTAAAACCAATTGAATGAGGACGAGATATCACAGAAATCAGATTTGGCACGGGGTGGGGGGGGGGGGGGAGACTGACTTCATCACCATGTAAGGAATAATGTCTCAATGCATGAAAAACTCAGAAGTTGTAACAAATGCTATCGATAAACATCTTAAGCTTGGAAGTTATAAACTAGAACCTTTTTTGTTGCCACTGGTTGTAGAACTAAAGTCATTAGTAACACGGTTTATTCTGTCGAAATCATGCTTGGATGTTACGCTACACTTGTAAATTAAAGACTTTAAATCCAGGTTCCTCGCCACGCAGGAGGTGGGTAATACACAGTTTTCGGCCACCGCGGAAGAGGCAGGGGTGGGGGGGGGGGGTCGGAGGTGTCTTATTTCGTCAACGTAAGTCGATAAGGTCTTTTTCAACAGAAGTGGACACTTTTCATCATTAGACAACGGTAGTAAAATGTTTACATATGTAGTTGCAAATCATTGCGATAAATTTTGGCCTTACTCAAGTTATTTTGGGATTGAAAGCTAGAAAGAGACTGAACCTTATCTTCACGATAGGGTGAGGAGAATCTGACACACTGTCAATGTACGGGAGCTTGAAGACGCTATGAAACACATTCCACGCTACTTTCTTTCGGGGATGTCATGAAAGTGGCAGATTATTGCGAAACAGTATAGGTTACGGGCAAAGTGACGTTACACCTTTTTGATTCAAGTTCAGTCGTTTGTAAATGAAAATGTGACAACTTCAACTGCCAGTTTATCTAAAATTATAAGAGATAAAGACGAACCGATGAACAGAAACTTTCGCCAGAGCGTCTAATGAATGTTGTTAAGTCTGCTACATGTTACAAAAAGACTTACCCTTTGCAATCTTCATGACACAGGACACCGATCATGGATAAGATGTTTAACGCCATCACAGCGTGACATGAAATCATTGCTAATGGCAATTTGGTGTTTCCGTGATAAAATGCCATTTCATAAAGTGTACCTCAGGCTTATTGAAACAACATTAATAAACTTGCTCTATATAATTTGATTTATATATACCAGGCTGCGTCAAGTTTCCGCTGTAGAGGATAACCACTATCGTAGGGCATTAAAAACTGCCGGGAGGCACCAGTCATGGGACCCAGCAATTTTAACAATTGATTTTAATTGTCACAAAGGGAGAGACAAAGATCAGCCGCATAAAAAATATATATTTTTAATTTTGAGAATCTACGTTTGTCGGTGTACGCGAAAATGACTTCTTCAGAAATTGTAAATTTGCTGATTGTTTTTTTTTTAATTCAGTAACTTATCTACCTCGACCTCTTGATCCTAACAAGCTGGATTTTATCGGATCATTGCCTAAAAACTAATATAGGCTTAAAGGGAAATAGTGCATTTGTTTTAGAGAGAACATCCATATTTTTGAGGCCAATGTTTGTGGACGTAGAATGATATAGATTATTCAAAACAATTAAGGACAGTAGCCTTCTTTTCAAGAAATAAGCTTCTCACAGATAGAAATTCAGTTTTTTGTTGCTCAACACTAATTTGTTCACCCAAACTTTTCAAAATTCAAATGATGCATCTTCCATTACTCATCACATGCGTTATGTTTTGAGGAGATGAATCTTTGGTAGATGTTTATTGACGAGACTGAATGGTTTAACAGTGATTATTGCTATTTTCTTTTGTAGCCTATGTCGTGTTGGTGTATTCTGAACGCCCTATTTCCATTTAACGTATATCGCATAGTCCTGTAGTCTGTAGAAACAAGTTCCATCTTTGCACAGGTATCCTTGGGTAGGTGAAGAGGCGATGACTGAAAAACTGAAAAGAATAGTGGAGGATGGGTGAAAATAAAGAACAAAGGGAAAGATGAAGGTTTGGCAAAACTTAGAATCTCTTTGAAACTTTAATGGATCCTGTCCCTGCATGCATTGTAACAAATATACCAACTTTCATCTTCTTTGTAAAACAAGAAATGTAGAACAGTAAGAGACCGGAGAGGGGGGGGGGGGATGAGATCATACCATTATGGCTCTCCCTGAAACTTGGTAAATTGTCGAAATATTTTAATGGTTGTATCTGCCTCATCGTTTCTGCCGCATTGGGATTTCTGGAGTAGAGTAAATAATAAACCAAATTCCAAAAAGAGTAAAAGAATGTAGGCCTGGAATTGAATTAATGAACAGTAACCTGAATCCACAGCCTATCGACTTTCTTTACTCGCCCAGTGGAATGCCTCCTTTTCGAACTGATGTTAATTGAAATACCCTATTTGAACAAAACTCCTTATCATTTTTGTAAACTGATGAAATATGAACAACCTGTTTACATTTGTTTGCAAACTGACAGATCTCACAACACACCTGTAGTCTGTGTATTTCTTTTTCCTTTGCATGAGTCAGTGGAAAGGCCTTCCATAAATGTGTTAACGATATTTGCTCCCTGGCGCCGACTTATAAGCCGTGTTCCCATTTGAGTGAGCGCAGTGGATCAAGATCTACCGCGCTAGATCAAACTCTAATGGGAACGCGGATCAACAACGCTCACTCAAGATCAAGATCCACCGATTTTGATGCACCCATCGGGGTAGATCAGATCGACCGCTCTGGATCAAAGTTCGTAATGGGAACACATCGGTAGATCAAGTGACCCTGGATCTCCGGTTTATTCCTTCCCGGCATGCATTTGCTTTCCGGTGGCAAACGCGGGTAATTAGTTCTAACTTAAGCCTCGCTGGGCACGTCGCTAGTAGGGCAAGTGTATACACCATAGTGCAGTAGTGTAGCGTACATGTACAGCGCACATTTTCTGCCTGTATTTCGCTACTGATTGACCGAGAAGGGGCTAAGTTACTGCAATTCTGATAATGGTACTAATTTAGAATCGGTAGCAATCGGACAAGGTATCAGGTATAATTAAAAGAACTAGCGAGCACGTTCATATGGTACGGATTTTAAAGTTGCGCCCTGATAATTTATAAGAAATTTGGTCTGTTCGTTGACTTATTTTCGGTATGTTGCTTTTCAAAACAATTTCTTCTTACATCTGCTCTGTTACCGATAAATTGAACCCCTGATATAAAGTGTATATAAACTGCCGAATGGCATTTTAGTGCAACAAGAGAAACATTCTTCAAGTGGTCAACTACCTTCGATGTAATAAACTCTTAACTGAGGTAGAAGCACGAGCAAACTTGCCAAACCAGCAATGTTTACCTCCATATTAAAAAACAAATGACGTTCTTGACATGTGTTAATACCTCACGCTCCTAAGTACGTCGTAGAAGTGGGAACAAAGTTAGTGCTAAGCTGCGAAATTATGATATGACCAATACTATGCTGCTGTTGTAGTGTGCATGCAGTTAGCAACACCCGCACATGTACATTTTTGTGATACAGTGCTAGTGTGCGATATCCGACTTGTAAACGTTGGTGACCTTTTCGTGCTTACGCAATGTGTTCATATAACATGTTGATCTACCGGCGCGCTCACTCAAATGGGAACGCGGTTCTGGATCAAGTTATTCGACACCACTCGATGCAATAAAACCATGATCCACCGCGCTCACTCAAATGGGAACACGGCTATACACTCCTTGAGCCGTTACCATATACGGTTGTTTACCCAGTAGGTGTATCTAATACTAAACCGATCCTACAGATAATGGAATTTAAATCAAAACATGACGTTGGTATTTACATTTACACTAGATGATATTGAGTAGATAGAACCTAAATATGATAGAGCAGCAAAATTCTGATGTTTTCTTCTTATTATTTTTCTGTCATTAAGTCAGTGACTGAGCATTGTCTGAAGAACTTTGAAAAAAAAAAAAAAAAAAACGGTCACCTGTAGATATTGTAACGCGCCGTCTTCGGTGGTGTGCGTGAAGATGGGGAGGAAGGGTGGGGAGGAAGGGTGGGGAGGAAGGGTGGAGAGAAAGGGTGGAGAGAAAGGGTGGAGAGAAAGGGTGGGGAGGAAGGGTGGGGAGGAAGGGTGGGGAGGAAGGGTGGGGAGGAAGGAGGGGGACGGAGCAGGAGGAGAGACGGGAATGTCGAGGAATGAAACTGTGGACAAGAGTAATTGAAGTTTGTAACGTATATTTACATATCTCAACATCAAAAGGAGATGCCCTTGTAGTGTGCATTACGTTAATTCCTTGGGGCTTAAAAGTAGCAATTCCTTAGCACTTACAAATGACATGCAGTTGTCCCTCTTCGCAATTGAACTCCCGGCGTCGCAGTTGAACCCGTGAGATATTGAACTTAGGAGAAGAAGCTGTACTCTGCTCTGCTCGGCCCTGCTCGACTCTACTCTGACTCTACTCTACTCGGTTGCACCTCGGCGGCACAGTCGAACCTGGTAGTGCAGTTGAACTTCCGTGGAGCAGTTGAACCTCTGTTTAGCTGAACGTCTTTGCTGTTGAATCTCGGCGGCGCAGTTGAATTTCGACGGCGCATTTTATTCTGGACTCTTCCGCCAATGTAAAGGCCAGGTCACACATATCAGAAACCAAATCACATACCAGAAACAAACCAAATCAGAAACCACTCAACCTGCTCTTCTGCGTAGTACCTGCATCTCGGACCCTCGACCGGAACCATCGAAACCCCTAATTTCTCGTTTTGCAAGGACTTTTACAGGAAACATTTTCCCACACTTATAATATGTAAAACAACATTTAACCCTATGTGAATCGGTGAACCACAGCCACTGTACAATAACTGACCATCTAATACATTTAGGTGAAAATTGCATGAATGACACTCTACAGGGCTGTTTCTAATGATAAATTTACCGGAACCACAGACTGGAAATGGCCAGTATCTCCATAAGATGTTAACTTCAAATATTTACATTTCAGAGGTAGTTAACACGTGGTCGCACTGAGTACAATAGGCCTATAAAAAAGTAAACGCTACAACGGTACTTCCTGTGCCGTTACAATATTTCACTGAGAAGAAAGTATATGACTCGGCATATATTAGCGCCGTGGTTGAATTTAGTTTCCGAAATCCGTGATTATGGAGTGGGATTCCTTCCAAAACATCGATGATGGGGTGAGGTAGACGGTGAGGTCAAGGGAGGGTGGAAGGAGGGGGTGGTGGTGTGAGAACCGACGGAGCATTGTTTGCCTCCAGCCAACCTGTTTTGCCAATTTGTGTGTGTGTGTGTGCGTGTGTGCGTGCGTGGGTGTGTGTGTGTGTGTGTGAGTAAAAGTGTAGGTAAAAAAATTATCCCTCCCTCAAATTGATGTTTAGTACAGTTTTTTGGATAGAGCTAAGATTTCTGACTCAAGAGAAAGAGAGAGAGAGAGTGAGAAAGAGAAGTGAGTGGAGAGAGAGGTGGAGTGAGAAAGAGGTGGAGGGGGTGCTCACATATTCTAGCAATCCTGAGGGGCAAAAGGCGTTCAGTATTAGGTGTTCTGACCACTTTAGAGTAGAAATGAGTGACAAAGATCACTGAAACTGCTCCAAACGTGCATTGTTAGTAAATACTACGTATGAATATGTCTCGTTCTAGAAAAGACAGACTGGCATATAGCCATCTTACAACGTCTATAATTGTGTCTGTAGGGAACGGATATTGGGCCCCTTCCCCACCTTAAGATTCTAAGATAAATTTACGTCCATAATTTTAGAGCAGAGCAAGCAACATTTGGATTTGCGTGATGTGGGCGTCGCGATGTTGACAATTTTGTACAACATGTGGAAAACCCTGTGACGCTAGAGTAAAGGGTGCGATACCATTTGAATGATCATAGGGTAGACATGCAAACCACTTGCAATACACATGATAGATGACCAAGAAAAAAACTATTCAGATGTGATGATGTCAGTAAACCAGATAGGTTGATCAATTTGTTAGATTTAGTGTAAACACGGTGTTAATAGTTTATAAATGCACCCGAGCAGGGAAGCCCCCTTCCGTATGAGGGAAGAAGGGGGATGAATTTCTGAACGTATTTCCACTGATATTGTGACAGTCTAACCCGCCTTTTATGTACCCGATGTATTGGTTGTTATTTGGCTGCAGTGTAGTAAGTCATGGGACAGTCCAAGTTATCGGGAGGTGAAACCACGCATTCGTAAATGGTTAGAAAGAACTTCTCCTAGCTCCTAGCTCATTCATTTCTTTGTGAGGATAGTCTGGAAAGGGGAACCTGTAGTGCACCCCAGAGGTGTAGCTGATATATTTTCGAACCGGGCCTTGAATATGATAACGAGTATGATACAGGGTGTAACACTGAAGTATAGTATCACTTTACTGCACTGGCGCCCCCAAATTGTCGATTACGCGTGGACTGAGAATTATGGGAACACCACCTAATAGGATCACCAATATTGCTTGCCTAGATGGCCCTCCCCATGCTCAGCAAGTAAGCTCCAGGAAATGGTAATGTCAGTATTTTCTTGGATGGAAATAGGGTGATAGCTCCATGATCTTTTGTACTAGCGCTGTGAGTCACTCAGGCCTCGCAGAAGTTCCATTATGTGCTAAAATCGTGTCTAGAGAAGACCTTTCCTACATGATAGAACATGACTTGATAGCCGGATATACCATAGTGGTTAGGGTAGGTACCGCTCGAGAAGGGATAAACATGTATGATATCATATGAGAATTGCTGTGAGTGACACAGATGTTACATATTCGCTGCACTTTAAGTTGTACTTGAACTTGAAGGTGATTCGCCACCCCCCCCTCAAAAAAAAAATTACAAGAGCAATCCCGGTGGCAGTTTTGACACTTTTCAAAACTGCTGTGGACATTTCTGGCGATTGTATAATTAAAAATTGTGGTGGAAAAAGGGGAGGGGGTCTGATCCATTTAAAGTTTAATTAACTTTAAAATTTGTATATCATCTAGCTCAAATTGTTCATGAATATTCATAGAAATATAAACAGTGAGACGACCGAGTACAGCTACTGAAGCAACGTTTATATCACTGTGATCAAGGAACGGCAATAGAGTGACGGCGTGTACCGTAGTTCATGTACCTCGTTTAAATCGTTATATGGTAATGTTACTTGGGGAAGATGTTTGCCGAAATAGCCAAATATGAAGCACAGAGCTGAAGAAAGTTCCATATGTAAGTTTAAAAAAGGATTTTTGAAGCATAATTACTATTCTCTTCAAGTTTTATTCCAGTTGATAATTATATGGCCATGTGTAAGAGGAGAAGGAAACCATGGGACTACATTGAAGAAGTGCTTGATAAACATATTCCCATAGTTAAATTAAAAAATATTGTTTCCTATCCAAGTTACTCACTTTTGAAATTCAGAGAAGGGTGCTGCCATTTTTGCCCTAGTTGAATATAAAGCAACTTGGGTAAGTCGAATAATGATGTCACTGACATAACCACTGATAGCAGGAATTCATTGTGTTTCTTTGTTTTATTTACCTGTAATTTCTACAAGTACCCACGTAAGTCTATCCGCAACCATGCACGCAAAAAGAGCTTCCTTTTCTTACATTTTATGCATGACGTTTCGTGACGTCATGGAGTTTTGAATGCTAATGAACTAAAAGAGGTGATTTTCCAAGTATAATATCTCAACATTTAGAAACTATCAAAAGATTAATATCATGAAAACTATGTGCTTAAACACAAAAAGTGCTGTTAATGGCCACTTGAACATGCATGTGTAAAAGAAGGAATTTGACCCTTCTTATGAAAGGTCTACAAATGTGTTTTCAACACCTCGTAAAATTACCTATTATGATATCGAGACGTAGTAAAACCACCCAGTTATTATCAAAATAGAAGGAAAATGTATCTCCTATCCACTGATATTAGTTTGTACCATTAAATTTCGGAAATGAGTCAGGTACTCGACAAATATAATACGAATCAGTTCCGTCCTCGTATACTCGTGCATGTCAGGACTATTTACGCGACATGGCCGATGGCAGGTTGGCGACCACTGGCAACTACTCGTATATGTATAGGCTAGATGCAATACATACAGAATGTACAGTAACATCGCTGTATCTTTAAATTGTTGATTATAGGCGATTGTGTCAATTAAACTTCATAATTTTGGTGTTAAGGAAAGCTTATGTCGTGATCTGCGAATATCGTTTGAAAAATATCGAACTGATTAACTAAGTGAGTCAGGTACTCCCAAAGTTTGAGGACACTGTTTGAGACGTGGGAAATAACAGTCTCTTTGTATTTGTTTTAAAATGTTGAACATAATACCTACAAAATCTTTCATTTCCAAAGAAATGGAAGATCAAAGTGTCCACCTACCTTGCTATAATGGCTATAATCGAAAATAGAAAGCCTCATGTTGCATAACTCAACAAACAGTTGGCCATCACTTGTCAGTCTATAGTTCCGCGACATACCTTCGTTGAGCCTTTCCAGTGTAGGCGAAAATGTAAGAGAATGGGTCACTTGGCCTAATTGTCTCGGTGGTTGTGGATAGACTGCGTACTTGTGCACACTTTGTGTTGAATTACTGAGGTGTATCATGCAATAATGAAATCATTAATACTCTGATTTGAGTCTATTCATAACTGTAAAAATATGTTGGCGATGAAATATAAAGAAAAAACTTTTCAATCACATGTGGTCTGGTGATGTCATCACAATCTCAAAATGGCAGCTTCCTGATTATTTTTTTATGAACATTCAAATTGCAATACCTTGGAAAGAAAAGAACATATTTGAATGGACTTTGGTGATGGTGTTCACCAAATGTTAGTCTCTCATTTGACATTGTAAAAAGTCCTGACATTCTTTCTCCTTTAAGTCAGCCCCCTGCTTGTAACGTGGGGCAAAAACTATTGTTGTCCATTATTATTCCGAACTTGGATTATAACTCCACATTGGAAGTGAGTGTTTTTATTTTGAGGGGTCATTATTGTGAGTCAATCAGAGGGGTCATTACTCCGAATCGTTGTTATTCTGAATCAATCGTAGTAGTCATTATTTCGAAAGGTTAAACTTACAGGACGTGAATTTGAACTTATGTAAACATACTGACAATAATGAACTCTGAAAAATGCCATCCATTTTATTTTAATTCGGAATAAAGACATTTTGGAAAAAATGATCTGCATACTTTTGATCCAGTATAACAACCCTAGGGAAAGAAAGCCCGTAGAGAAAAATTATTCAAATTATTCATTTTTTTCTTTCAGAATAATGACCTCTTCGCAACAACAACCCTTCAGAATATTCGTTCCGCCAGCAGGCTTCTGTAACATCTCCCTGGGCCGTGTGTCCATTTAAAATCATAGGTGGCCGCGTTCACCGTAGACTTCGTAAATTCTCATATATTTTTGCTGAGCATGTATGATAATGTGTTTGGATTTTTCGGAACTACAGACTCTGTGCACCCACGGGGATCACCAACAAGATGTACAGTCCGTAGGACTCCTCTAGGCATCAAATAAATTAGGAAAAAAAAGGGGAAAACAAACCAAACAACAAAAAGACGGTGAACAACAAAGATTGTTTCGAAAATACGCACAGTGGATATTTAATGTAATTCATTTTAACTGCATATTTTTGCTATTATTTCGTTTTTTTTTACTTGCATTCCAGCTAATAGTTTCGTACCAGTTGACCACCCGTTGCTCCACCATACCTGCAGTCGACACATTATGGGTATGGTATGGTATTCCGCCTGAAAGACCTCTTGTCGCTTTTGTGATGATGGAGGCCTAAAATATACATCATTACCAAGGAAAAAAAAACAAGTTGTAAGCATTTTTTTGTGCTCTGTCATTTCGTCACAGGCTACCACGTGTAAAAGTTGCCTCGAGCGGATGTTTTTGTAGAGTGGTTTTCAAAGATTAATGTTTAAAGGGAAATAGGGCGTTTAGAATACACCGATATGACATGCAAAAGAAAATAGCGATAATCATGTTAAACCATTCAGTCTCATCAATAAACATCTACCAAAGCTTCATCTTCTCAAAACATTACGCATGTGATGAGTAATGAAAGATGCATTGAATTTTGAAAAGTTTGGGTGAACAAATTAGTGTTGAGTAACAACTAAATGAATTTCTATCTGTGAGGAGCTTATTTCTTGAAAAGAATCTTCTGTCCTTCCTTATTTCGAATAATCTATCATTCTACATCCACAAACATTGGCTTCAAAAATATGGATGTTTTCCTAAAACAAACGTCCTATTTCCCTTTAACATTTTTATCAGTGGAATATCTCGTCGCTATCAGTATAAAAATATGCTCGTGTGGCAACCGGTGGCAGATTCGCATCAACAGTTATATCGATAATCTTATGAATGACGAAATATGGCGTAATATACACCTTTCGTCTGCGTCCTGTACGGTACTTGTTTTGAGAAAAGAAAAAAAAAAAACATTCAAAGACCACCAATTTCCATGCTAGCGTAGCTCATGGGTCTCATTCTCCCCTCCCCCCAGAAGAAAAAACAACAACAAACAAACAAACAAAAACAATGAGGTCCATTTATCTTGATGTGAAAGACACAATCCTCCATTTCGGCAAGATGTGACTTTCCTGGAAAGAAAGAAGAGTGTTTCAGCCTGCTTTCAAATCAGGCCTCCCAGAGTGGGATAAAATCATAAAACTCATAAAATATGGTCTGAAATAGACATTAGCATAAAATAGCATAAAGTTGAGGGTAAATCATAAAGATCATAAAATATTGTGATAGAATGTTGTATTGCTTAGCCTACGTCTCTCTCGTCAAATTATCCTTAATGCTCTGGAATGTCTTGCGTGTACATGTTTTCTACGTGGATCACAATTTTGCTGTAACTTATGCCCTCTATTGCCGTAACTTATGCCCTCTATTGCCGTTTGTGTATGTGTATTACTGAATACACACAACACACTGCCAATGTTTAGGCATTTACTCCAGCCTAGACCTGAATTTTAATGAAACTAGTGTTCCTCTGGTGCTGCAGTGAATATTAAATAACATGAACCCGTGGCCAACATTACATTTCTAAAACAGTCTAATATCCCTCCCCCCCCCCCCTAGTCTAATACCAGCCTCTCAAAGAAGTATCAGGTATACACCTATTTTGAATCACTGCAGCTATGGTCCCTGTGAATTATTTAGCTCGAGAGGGGTTGTGCTGGTGCAATGATTTAGCAGTCAATACCTTCCCACACCATCAATTTTCTATCTAGAGTCTCGGTCACGTCATAAATTAGTGCCCTTATTTAAAAGCAAATACAGTAGTACGCACTGATATGATGGACGTAGGATGGACATCCTTCCTGTGTTCTGAATCTTAACTTGATCAGGCAAACTCAAGATAAAACGCCACTTGATTGCACAGTTTCAGTTTGGTTTCCAGAACTATATTTAGGCCTACCTAGAAACGGAATTTAAACTACATTTAGGCCTATTTGTAATTGGTGCGTGAGGGGTGACATAAACAGACAAGGGTTGGAAATGCCATTCCGGTGAGCTGTATGGCGTTCTCGGCCAACAATTTTATGGTGCACTGTCCCAAGTGATGGTGGCACTGTTGGCTACTCATGTAGTAAATGCAGACGACCATTAAAACCTTTAGTTTGCACCATCTTAAGATTTTGTAGCTGGTTAATGTGCAGCCACCGAACATGCAAATGCAAGTTAATAGTTGAAATATTCTAAAGTAATCCAAATCATTACAATTATTTATGCATTAATGTTTTTCTCATTAATTGAGAAATTACAGACGTGAGATCCTTTTACAAGGCTGGGTACATGCAGTGTAGGAAATTGTCATTCCTGGCCATCTGCGGGTTTGTCAAAACAAAAATTTTCTTATGCACTCCACGCCATTCCATAGGCTTGGTGGCCCTTTGTTTAGAGAGTAGGCCTATATGAAGGTGACTATATTTGTTATGGTCCCGCTGATATTAAGATTGTTTTAAAAGTTAACGCTCGGCCTTTGAATGAAAAAAAGTAACTTTATAGGAGGAAATATGCTGCTACTAAAAAATTATCCAAATCCCTGACAGTGGTTCTTGTTCTGCCAATGAGTTTGTATATTTCTCGTGAATTACTGTTTTCTGCTTCTTTGTGGTTGCATAAGTACATGAATGTTACAAGTTTGTTTAACGTGACATCGGCTGTTGACATCAGTTAGCAGTAGATCCCATTTCCCACCACGTGGTGTTCTCAATAAAGTTACTTTCACAGCAGCTGCATATGGCATAAAATTGCCATAAAAATCACAAATAGTGGCATGAACAAGCAAAAAAATTTACATAAAAATAGCATAAATTTGTACATAAATTTTCTCCAAACATGCTGGGAGGCTGTTTCAAATATACTTAGAAGAAATCCTTAACCCCTATTGACCCATTTCAGTCACGTGAAAGGGTGAACATTGTCTTCTATTACAACACTGTCAATTTTAGGATAAAATCACCAGTGGATGAATACAATAAAAACCTACATCGACAGTGTTCTGTCGTCCGCTATCTTACATAAAACAATGGTGGTACTTTGTCTATCGCTCAAGAACATTGTGGACATTTAAATCTTTCTTTCCTTTTCTCGGGGTTGGTTTTCGATGAAAAGGCAGTTACTTGTAAACCTATATTTTCTTTCGTTTTCGTCTTCTTCTTATCAAACTCGTTTTGTACAGGCGCGGATCTAGAGGGGGCGCACCCTGCACACGCCCCCCCCCCCCTTTCGATGACCAACGATTTTTTTAAACAAATTCAGCAGACAGATATGGAGAATATACTTCCCAGATGCAGGGACATGGGCGCCGATTTGGCGGGGACGGGGTGGGGGGACATGTGCCCTCCACTTTTTTGAAGTTGAGTGGACACTAACACATTTGTCCCCGGCACTTTTTGTAACCTGAAATAAAAATATAATAGCTGTGTACATTATTCTCAGGAAGTGTAAATTTTCTAACTTATGTTCTAAGAAATAAACAAATTTATCAGAAATTAACAAAGGCCAGAGAGACCCAGAAATGACATTTACTGCAATTTGAGAGTTATTTTTTATCATTTTATTCGGTAGACGCTACGCAAGTCTATGTAGAGACAACTTAAAAACTTATCTTACTTATCTTAAAACTTATCCTCAGTTGCAGCTAATCAGCAAAATAGTTTGGGGTGGAGGGGGGGGGGGGGGGTTTTGCGACCACGAACTGTTGATATGACTAATATGCACAACTTTAAGAAAATATTTTCCATTTTGTGACGAATGCAAATGTAGGACAACCGTTAGGGTTAGTCTTGTTTTACTCATGCAGCTGCACCCGTTTTACCATGCTGCTACGCAAGGAACCGCAAATCTTCCGGGGGGGGGGGGGGGTCTTAACCCTCTGGAGTCCTATAAGAGGTTGTATGGCTTGCCCCAGCCGGGGTCCTAAGGCGGACCCCAAAAACCATGTAGACTTGCTGGCACTCAAGTTCGCGGGCTCGTTATAGGGTACACAAAGGCCAGCGGGAAACCAGGAACAATTTCAATCGTCTTTCGAGGGAGATTGAGCAAGGTTTTCCAACACTGCTGGGAGAGGGGATGTCAGTATGTTCAGCTGCAACATTTCCAAAGTGCTCAAAACGTAAAGGAGGATGTATAATTCAATTGTATGACTTTTATATGACGTATTATCTCAAGCCATCTGATGAATTATTTCATAAATTGAATTTCCTCATGATTGAGAAATTGCGGACATAAGATCCCTATTTAAAGGATGGCTACGTGCGTCTTATAACACACTGGAAGTGCCGTTTCCGGCCATCTGGAGGGTTTGCAAAGCCCCAAGTTTTCTTGCCCGCTCCGCGTCAACCGCTCCGCGCTCCGCTTAGATAGTATAGTGCCAGGACTTACCCTCTTCCATATTCTTTTTCTTTCCACCAAGTTACGTCATGGCTTACACCACTTTTTGGGAAAGAAATAGGCCAACGGATGTCCCCCACCCCCCACTTTCAATATCAAATCGACGCCCATGGAAATCTCATGTAAGAGCATCTAAAATTTAGACATCGTTAGACGAGGACCCCTAAATCCCCTAGAGTGGCTAGTCGAGCCCCCTCCTTCCAAATCCTGGGTCCTCCCCTGTTGTATTATATGAGCAAGGTTAATTAAGGCTAATACACTCTCGGGAGTTACTGCTATCGATGAATGCACTCGAGCTATGCCCTTGACCATCGCTTGCAGTAATACACTATACTGTCCATTGATTGTCCATTTATTAACCTATATTCATTCAAAGACTGATTACTGTGAAGCCATTTTTAAGGAGTATACTCTCTAAATCGTAAAGAGCACGATTAGAGATGGCTTCAAAATTAAGAGGGAATATTTACTCTGTAGGAGAAAAAAAAATGACTTTTTTTTTTTAAACTATGCTCTTTGAGAGTAAATATTCACTAGAGATTTAGAGGGCGAGCACCATCAGGTGTAAATTATCCCTCACCTCGTGTGCCGGCAAAAAGTGGACACAACTCATGAAGAGTTAGTTTGGGTTTCAGGCCTTCAATCGGTCCTCCTCTCAATTCTTTGTCACCTTTCTTCGATTTCTGTCAAGTTGCCCACACCATTTTCAGAACTCAGAAGTCAAACGGCCTCCGTCATGGCTGCTTTGTGTACTTTACATGAGCTTTTTGATTCTGTTATACAGTAGGACAAGTCACGTATCAAAATAAACTGATAAGTTGCATGCAGTAAACCCTACATCAGTTCGTTCAAAATAAGAAACTCTTGATCGCTCGATTTTTCTTTCATTTTCTATGATATCGTACTCAAACAATTCCCTTCAAATTAACAACAAACAAAAACTTTCGTTGTATCTACTTCCCTCCCTAAATATCCCTCTCCGTGTCTCTTCACCTCTCTCTTTCTCCCTGAGTCTCTCACTCTCTGTCTCTATCTCATTTTGGGTAAATTTCCACCCCAGTCTGCAGCGGCATGTCAGGAAAAGACCTAAAACTAAAAAGAAGAAGACGAAGAAAAAAAAGGGTGACATTACTAGGACGTGTAGGTGATTTCAACATACTCTCAGTCCACGCTGCAATATCACTCACGAAGGAAGACCAAATCGCTAATTGCTTCCGATGAGGAAAATCAAACCATTTTTTGTTGTTGATGTAGTGTTTCTCCTTTCATCGGTGGCCGGATTAAATAATGGTTCACAGTTTGGCAATAACTTCCCTTATCTCATGGCAATCACATGAGGAAGCAACGAGACGGATTGGTAGCCTAGATGAAGTAAGTTGCGAAATTAAGCAAATTACCTACATATGACGTAATAATGGCTATAAGTTATTATGACTCACAATCATGGTGGAAAGAAATGGTCGGTAACCGGAAGTAGATCGACCTTTCATCATGTACAGAATATCTGGTAAATGAAATCGATGGTTCCAGAGAGACATATTTTCTTCTATCCCGTGTTAAAGTGGAGACAACTCTTTGCACCTAATTTTCTTGTTTTCACAAGGTGACTGATGCTCTGTTTTTGTGGTATTGCTTCGTTTCCCCACCCCTTCAATCCTCATTTTATGAAAGAAAATTTGGGTAAGACTTTCACAAAAGTTGGCACCTTCCATGATGCTGATCCTTCGTCCGAATTGTGTAAATTTATCAAATTAACATTTAGTCCGTTCCAATTCGTTCCTTAGTGAGAGGGACTCTAATATCGCCACCGTAAGACCGCCCTCTCGAAAATGCAATATCCTCCAACGTATTCACAGTTCTGTCATCTGACTATCATTTGGCTTACATTAATTGGGAAGTTGTTTTTACACTTTATTCCTTGAGATTGTGTAAGAGTGATACGCAGCTTCTGGGTGTACGACTGCTGTGCAATCGGGAATACCGACAACTCCTTTTCCTTGAATCTCTTGTTCTCTAGTATTATGGTAAACATTACGACCATCATCACTACTGTGATGTTCATAATCCTCCTCATCATTACCATGATCCTCATCATCATTATGATCGTCATCACCATCACCATAATCATCATTAGCGTTATCAGGTTAATCATCATTATCATCATCGTCATCTCTATATCATCATCATCACCATCATCATCATCATCATCATCACCATCATCACCATCATCACCATCATCATCATCGTCATCATCATCATCATTATCATCATCTTGATCTTCTTCATCTTCATTATCATCATTCCTATCATCATCGTCATGTTTCATCTTGATCTTCATCATCATTATCATCTTTACCATCATCATGATCATTATCATCATCAACCTTACTATGATCATCAGGGCATCTTGAACATAGTATTACGTCTCAAAAGGTTGATCATTACTGGTCGAGGAAAAATTGTAAAAACTGTAACGTAAGCCAATGAAAAAATGAATTAAAATTGCCACGATTCAAGAAGAACGCATATCTACTACTGCTTACCCTTACAACTCCCGTTTTGGTCAAGTATTTCTGAAAAGAATTTTAAGAAGATTCTGTATTTTTTATGTTCATTTCGCTTTGATCCCAACTGTGCATGTTTTCTTACTGCCTAACTCACACAGGAGAAAATAGAACTTAAACCACTTCAAAAGGAACTAGATGTAAGATAAACAAATAAAACACAAATTTATCTGATTAGGCCAACGTTAGTAGGAACAGCCTAAGCCTTTGAAAACAGTCAAAGAACATGTGACAGTGGATCCGTGCTTTGATTTCATGTGTGTGACGTCACTTTTGTCCAGCGTCATATTTTTTTTTCTACAGAGAGGACGGAAACAATCACTGCATTTTATATCCCAGTTAGAATTGGCAATTTGCAAAAACGTGCTTTTAAAATGTAAGCATGAGTTGACTCCATGCTATTTCACAATTTTCATTTTCAAACTTGCTACTACAGTCCCATCAGATTCAGGCTGTGCTTCTACTTTTGAGCACCGACACACTCATCGTCGTTGAGACTTTGTCAGGCTTTCAGTGTACACTCACCCATTCATTTGTTTGTTTATAATTTTTACTAATTCATTCGCACATACCTACATAAATGAATTCATCTGTTCATTCGTCCGTCCATTCCATCGTTCATTTCAATTGTTCGATCATTCATTCATTTTTTTGTCCGTTCTTAAATTCATTCATTCCATTCCTTCATTCATTCATTTGTTCATCCGTTCATTCTTACATTCATTCCTTTTTTCGATCATTTTTCCCCTTTTCTCCAGCTATCTTCAGTTAAATAAGTGCCGATATCTCTTCTCCTCTGCTCTAACTCATATCTCATTCAAATGAACTAATAAAAGTGTAACAATAATAAGCCAGGTGATCAATAACAAAGTCTTTTTTATTCTTAAATGCATCCTATTGGGATTTGAGTTTATATACGTCATTTACTGTGAAGCCCGTAACATGCCGAAAACGTATTATTTCACGTCACCGTGCAAATATGCAACTTTAATGTTCAAAAAATGTGATACTTGTTTCAGAGAATATAGTATACTGGAGTTATGCGCCTGCTATTTAGCTGCTCACACCTGCTCATTATTTGTCACACTTAGGTGTCACATAAAAAATTGACTGGCTTACAACTGTTTTATTTTAAAACTTTCTGTATGACTTTTTTTTCTGGAAAGCATATTTAGACTGCCAACAGTTTTTTTTTTCTTCTCCGATGGAAACAGTTGTTAATGTTGAGATGAGCTAGAGAATTCAACGCAGTTGGGAAATAAATACTTCTGTGCTTCACATGCGTGATGTAGAAGAGCGCTGCAAGTGCATTGCAAGTGCATTACCCGGACAATGTATATCAGTCCACGAAAATCGCTGAGTCACCTTTCCTCTGCGTTGGATTTCCGGGATCTATGAAAAAGTTTCCAGATTTACAGAACGCGCATACGATTGAAATGGTTTTAGGCCTATCCCTTCATCGTTCCACCACAACAAATTGCAATGTTATCGGTATAGGCCGAAGTCAATTCGTATTCTGCATTCGACACAATGAAACGATGGAATCCAACTTTTTACATCTAATGTACTGAATTTTCTAAACTTCAAAAGTCGACCCGCTTTTCTGCGTAGTTGGTGAACTGCTTTTTCACTTAAAGTGGCACATTAAGTTTATATCGATAATTCATAAATTTGGAACGGTACCACGCTATGGCATTGTTTGTAATAAATAATAAACGTACTTAGCTTGTACTGGCTGTGCGTATATGTGTTAGAGCTAATGTAAAAATTGTCTGGCCACAAGTTTCCCCCAAACCTAATGGAGTAGCGAACTGCTCATTTATTTTCATTTATATGTGATACGTGGATCCACTTACCTACTTTGTTTGACCATTTGTCATTAGTATGTGACGAAATCTTGACAGGTTTTTGTTAAATTTCCACAAAAAATAGTAAATTTCACATGACAAGTCGAGGTGCCCGGTTAAGTAATGTCTGATTCACCCCCCCACCCGTGGGACTCTCCCCCTCCCCTCGACTTGCGTCACCGGTATATCATGATGTATACTTGTGAGACAGCATTGCAAGCAGAGAGTTAGAGATATTCGATTTGTTAATGATTGTAATGATAACGGTGACGATGATGACGACGCTATTGGTGGTAATGATGTTGATGATATTGATGGTAATGATGATGATAATGAAGAAGATGATGATGATGATGATTACGATGATGTTGGTGCTAATGATGATAGTAAAGATGATGATGATGATGATGATGATGATGATGATGATAATGATGACAATGATGAGGATAATAATGATGATGACAATGATGATGTTGGTGGTAATGATGATGGTAATGAGAGAGATGATGATGACGATAATGTTGGTGATGATGATGATCATGATCATTATAATAACAAAGATGAATTTCAACTGATGATGAGGATGAACACAAGTTTTGAATCACTGGAAGATTCGTTAAAGATAGGACAATGGTAAGCACATGCGAAACGGAAATGACGTCACATACCTTTAGATTAAGATTTATGCTATCTCAGCCATGTTACACCAAATACGTAAAACGAAATAAAAACAAGGAAATAGGCCTAAACAAAAAAACCAAAAGATATAACAATAACGAAAAACAAAGGCGGGGAAGACCAGGCAAGAAGCAGAGCTTGTATAGCGCCAGGCCACACAAAGAGAGAAGAAAGAAGACGAAAAGAAGAAGAATAAAAAAAAACAAAAACATCCCTAACATCCATTCCACACCCCAAGACAGAAATCGTGATAAAAAATCTTCTTACATCGGTTACTGTACGAATGAATACTGCTAGATTTCGTAAAAAAGACGAAAGTTCACTGGGGTTAAGTTTTTGTCAAATCTATACATAAAAAATAACTAACTCGTACTTAACTACTAACCCATACATGTCAAAATTACCTCAAGAAGCCAAATCATGAAATAAACTAGCTGCATGTGTGTTCCATATATCTTTGTCCATGATAAATCTCACTGCACGTTTTTGGTTAATAAATACGTGATTAACAAAGGAGGGATATGGGCTCGCTCAAACAACAGAGCAGTAAATAAGATGAGGTAAAATTAGACTATTACACAGTGAGAGAAGGATATGCTAATGGAATAAATCCTTAAGCTTGTGCAAAATACCAATATTTCTAGAGATGGGGCAAGTTAGCTGCAATTTTCGTTAATCAAAACACCAAGAAATTTGGTTTTGATCATGTAAGCTTTTGATGCTCCATTGCAAACAAATGCAGTTACGTTATTCTCTTAACAAATGTTTACCCTTGATCAGGTGGTAAATATAAGCATCCGTTACACAGTTATAAATTCCCCTACCAGATTTAAGGGAATTTTCGTTAACGTTTGAGGATTTTACTCTGTCTGAATGTTTAGTCATTTCCTAAAGCAGTTCTCACTAAGCAATCTTAGTAAGCAAGCCTTGACAACATCCAGTTACTTCGTTGGATTAGAAACTGTTTACCCTGTATGCATTCGGTCAACAAGAAGATGATGCTAAAGTCCGCATTCCTAGGAGATAACATGTAATAAACATGTAAATATAGGAGTTACTGCTCTCCCTACTGTAACTTAAAGAGGCTCATTGAGTTGTTGCGTGAAATTTTAAAATTTTCCTAAACCTGTCAAGTTTTCATCACATACTAATAAGAGATGGTTACACTAAGAGAATCCCCATGTGTCACATACAAAGGAACATTAATGACTGAGTAATTAACGACTTGAAGTTGGTTTTTAAAAATTCGTGACCAGACACTTTTTCATAATTAGCCTGCTATTTTCACATGCACACAACCAGTACAAGTATAACAATGGTCAAAACTTCAAACTTTTGACAGTTTTTACATCTCTTGGATGTGAAACTTGACAAATTATGCTAATTGTAAGTCTTGTCATGTGCTTTTACCCTTCAAAAGTACCATAATCTTATTGATACCCCCTTTAAGTAATCCTCTTATTCGAACCTGTCTGCTGGTTGGCAGCTTGGCTAGGTTAGTGACAGATTCTATACAGATCGCTACACATGGATAAAAAACACACACACACACACACACATTTAAGGGACATCAATGTTAGTTCAGGTAAACATCAATATCCTAATGACCTTTAACCAAGCAACATCACATGTTCAAAGCTAGGGAGTGGCATTGTTCACATACTCTTGAATATCATGTGTAGGATGTCAACATAAGAAAAATAAGAATAATAAAGAAGAAACGGATTTTTTTTTCTGTAGACTGGAACACTTTCTCACTGAATTTGCCATTTGTTGATCATTTCATTATCCACAAATGTGTTGGGGAGATTGTTTATACCCGATTTGGAGAAATAAAGCCCAAAACATTACGTAAGATGTACAAAACAGAGTAAAAACAAATGAACACACCAAACCTAAGTTGCGGGTAATTTGTAACTCTTCTGTCGAATGTAAATTGCGGCAAATACTGAATTGCGTCAGATAATATAAAGCAGATATAAACAAATGAAACAGTAAAATATGTTTTTACAAATATACAATACACAGATAAAAGTAAGAACAAAAGTTACTAAGAGTTGCTAAGAGTATAAGCTAGGGATAATGCAATGTGATAGTTGTGTAAATTGTCCCGGGAGCCTTGTACAAAATGAGGAAAAGGGATGCAGGTGTTGGTATGTAAGGGTTTCTAACGTATACATACGAACAGATGAATACAGGGCTGGTGCATGGGTAATACACATCCGTTATGTGGGCTACATAATGAATGGTACAGCGAGGTTGCATATTTCTTTTCACTTGTTAGTGAATCACATGGAATATCTACAGCAAAATTCTGGCAAAAGAAAATCAGCTGTACTTGATCACCAACGTTAACCAGAATGCGCAAATGCATTGTGGTTTCTATGTTCCATTTATAAGCATTTTTTTCTAAACTCGACATTATGTCATTGGTGTGTGTCACAAGCTACCTACGCGTTATATGAAATATGAGATCTGCAGGCCTACAAGCGTCCTTTCTTGAGATCATGCTTTCAAGGTTTTCAGAATTTGACCATTGTTGACATCAAATGACTTTTGACCTCCATGCACTCTATTAGATACAAATTACATTCTAAGTAGGACATTGTCGCAATGGCGTATTCATTGTATTTATATTTGCTATTTAAATTGCTTACCCGTGGAGTAAGTGGACCAGTCCTCATGCTATCGGTGGTTTTAAACAATATGCATGACATGCATGGAATGCATGTTATCTTGCATATAATTCAAATGGTATGTTGTAAACAATGCATCACATAGCTGATCTTATTCACACTATGCAATCACATGTTTGGTTGTTTGTGTAGAGTATTGTGTGGTGCTATGGTAAATGGCTGTTGGCCACTGATGGGCTTTATGAACAGCAGAGAGTCACTTCTGTGAAGGTCACACTGTGAAGGTCACACTGTGAAGGTCTCACTGTGAAGGTCACACTGTGAAGGTCAGACCAACTGCGACGGTGGCACAAAATGTTAGCACGAATCAATTCTTCGTTTATAAAAGAAGGTTAGGGCTTGGCCAATCACAATGATGCTTCAATAAAGGACATCTTTGTTTTGATCTGAGAATATAAATATCCTATCTAATATACTGTGTAATAGAACAATATCCTATACTAACATTCTGTGCCATCGTCACACTCGTAACCTATACAGGTACCGTTAGGCACAAATGGTCACAACAAACCCTATATATATATATAGCCACCAGGGCGGTCGGAGGCAGCATTGGTTCTGTAAATTTATCAATGTAAGTGTGACCTGTTTTGCTATGTTCGAGATAAATTTAGGATTCTTATTTAATTGGGTCAGTTCTGCATTCTGAAATGATATGAAGGACTCAACATGGGGCGGCATGTGATGTAGAGTAATCCGTAGGTTAGGTTATAGTGTAGGAGCAAATATTGTGTATTTGTCACTTTTCGGGCAGTTCGAACAAAAGAAAAACCTCTTTAGTCCGAAGATATGAGTTTCAGTCCGAAAAGGAAATACACGTTTTCAGTCCGACAATGCTTAATTCGGACTGAAAAATGTGTATATTATCTTCGGCCAAAAAAATTTTCGGATGGAGACTGGGTCTTTTTTGCAAACGAATATTGGAATATCATTCGGCATTTCACGTCAAACGAAAGAAAAACCGGTCAAAAAATAGTAATTCCTGAGTTAATTAAATCGCCATCAAGAGGACGCAATCCTCGTGCGGGTTTTATGACGTCAGATTTGCTCAGCCTAAGCTTACTTTGACAAGGAAGTCACCGTTATGTGTACATGAATGCGACCTACTAAAGCCTGGATAACCTTAGGATATGGGAACAGTATAAATGTGATTGGTAATCTGCTAGGAGGAACTTTCGAATTCAACTTTTCGAAAGTACATACTCCGGAAGGTTCTGTTTAATTTGACCGAGGTGCTGGTATATCTCTTCAGATAGGCTGTTCATAGGAAGTACTTGCGTCGTTGTATAAAACAGTTAAAGCGACATGTGAATGAAAACAGAACTATCTCGCCGAAATGGCATCTTTTGGGGGGTCGTGAAATTGACATTTTGATGACTTTTTTTATTAACTCGTCAAAATGACAGAAATCTGAAATTTGTTACTTTGACGTTATTCAGCATCTTTTTCAAAACCGACAGAAAACTTGTCATTTTGTCGATTTTAACCTTAAACCATCTAGTCGAAATTGCCAAATTAAAGATGTTGTCATTTTACCAATAGAAATCATAACGTCAATATGTCAAATTTCAGTGAAAATTGTCATTTTGCTGAGTTAGAAGGTCGCAGTTGTCCAAATGGTAAAATTGACATTTTGGCGAGTTATAGTTCGGCTAAATGGCAACTTCTAAAGTTTTCAAAATTGACAAAAAAATATCAAATCGCAAGACAAAAAAGGATTTATCATCTTTAAAACATTCAGGCTCACCAATAAGTATCTGCAAATGCTTTAACTCCTTACAACATCATGCATATAAGATGAGCTACAGAGTCATCATTTGAATTTTTAGGTGAACAATTCATTTTTGAGCAACAGATAACTTATTTCTACCTGTGAGAAACGCGTCTTTAGAAAAGAAGGCCACCGTCAGACTTTATTTTCAATTATCTATTTTTCTGTGCCCATAAAGATGGTTTTAAAAGTACGATCTTTTTATTGCAAAAAAGCTCCTCCCCCTTTAAGCTTACGTCATCAAAACAGGACGAGCCATGGGGGTATGGGAGTGAATGCGTCGTTGAGCTGTGGCGGGACAATTTTAGCAGCGCAACGATAAACTGTATATCATTAACGGACTCCCCATTAAACTATTACATCCAAATGTCAAACCCTGTACTTATTTAGAAGCTTTCACGGGATCCGCAAGGTAAATAAAAGGAAGGAGCGGGGGAACCTGCGAAGAAAAGGGGAAGCTGTGACGAGAAGGGGGAAAGGTTAAAGGGACATTCCCAGATTCCTTTTGTCGAGATGGAAAGCCTGGAAATGTAAAAGTCGCAATTACACAAATCGAAACTTGACTTCAGAGCCCGACTGAAGCAACCGAGACAGAGTAGCTTGGAGTAATTCCTGATCTGTCCAGGCCTCTCCATGTTGCCTAAGACCGTCTTATTAAGAGTATAGTGTGGCACGTGCCTTTTGTTTATGGTATTGTGGAACTACCTTCGTAGATACCGGGGGTATATGACGTCATCATAACCGCCATTCCCATCATCATTTCCCCCGCCTGCAGGATCAGGAATAACGGGGTCAAAGAAATAAAAAGCGTTGACAAGGAGATAACTACCTACCTAGCTTTTTATATTACGTTCGCATTAAAGCCACTGTCGTGAATTTCAGTGGCGTAGCCACCAGGGAGTGGGGAAATGACAGGGGACTAGTTGCCCCACTGGGGAATTATTTCGGAAAATGTAGCAAAATTTGCTAAATAATTTGCCGTTTGTTTGGTTTTCTTAGGATATGAAATTGTGGGGAATTTCCATTCATCATTTTCGAGCTTTTCGAAATTCCATGCCACATATTTTCCCAGGTTCCGTGGTCACTCCTTTATGAAGCATGCCTGCGTTCCACAGAGGTGCCCCCTCTGTACGTATACCCGGCGAGTGGAATTCATTGATTACTGCAGATATCTCAGTATTTTACATCAGTATGATGTCGCCATATAAGCTATGACACGATACGGGTAGACTGATACATCACTGATAGATTTAAGACGCTAATATTGGTCTTAAATCTCACTTTAAATTCTCCCTTTCCTTCTCTCTTTTGTCTTTAGTGACTTTTGTTTCTTCTTTCTGACGTGGAAAGAATTTTAAATGTATTGTGTCATGGGGGTTGGGGGGGGGGTTGGGAGGTTTGAGGTTGGGGACGGTTGGTTACTGAGGATTCGCTAAAGAAAAACACTGAATATGTCTACCTGATCTTGAGACAAACTTAAAGGATGATAGACAGTTGTGACATACTTTTGACATAACTTTTTGCACTTTCTTCCTCACAAAAGATACAAATCGGGTGTAAGCATATCTCCTCAACAGATCTGTGGCAGAAAGAAAAATGACCTGCCAATGCTGTCGATGACAAATTCAGTTAGAAAGTGTTCCAGTAGAAAAAAAGTAAAGAGAAAAAACGTTTTATTTTTCTAATTTCCTCATGTTGACGTCGCTCAGATAACATTCATGTGTTTGTGTGCTATGCCTCTGCCTGCGGGCTTTGAACATGAACGTTGGAATGTTTAATGAATGGTACAGTACAGTAAAATGTTAAGTCTTTAATGCCATGCAATATTCTGCATTCTCCATTAGGGAGCTCTAATAACAGCTCCTTCACTGCATTATAGCAAACTGAATCCTCCACTTCATCATTGGGTTATTGGGTTATTTTAACCCAGTAAATCTGAATCCGTCTGAAACTTAGGTTTGAATGAGATATTTCATATTTAATTGAAAGTTAAAGCACACACGGAATGTGCCCACCCAATCGTATTTTGATCAACCAAAGAAAATTTACTAGAAAAGGCATTTCAGCCTTTTAAGCCTTTAAGTATTTACATTTAGTGGTTAGATGGTGTGGTGGGGTGTGCTGAGGTTTAAATATACAAAAGAAAAATATTTCGGAAATGCCATTTCCGGTCATCTAAAAGTATTTTCCTGCAAAAATTTTCCTATAAAAATTTTCCTGGACGCTCCGTGCTGATCATACCGCTCCGCTCGGCTAGTACAAAAGCTATCATGAAACTACACTGTTAAAAAATGTAAATTGTTAAATTGAAATTTACAGATAATAAAAAGAAATACAGAAATGTTCCGATAATTAGTTTCCAGACAATTTCTTTAATTCTTATTCATTTCTTTGTTTTATTTTCTCTAAATTTACAGACATTTTTTACAGTGTATATGACAATACGTGCCCCCCCCCCCGTCATTTTACCGTGGCGGCACCGTGGAGAGGGGAGGAATGGGAAGTACTGTAGAGTTCTCTTCTTCACTCCATCAAGTTTACTTGACAAACAATTCACAAGCAACCGTCATGTATAAACTCTTATGGTAGAGCACTACATGTATGCTTATTTATTCATATGCACAGTCTCTCGCCCTGCAAACATTGTTATATTACGCCTTTGTTTTCTCTTTTAAGTGACGATTCTAATTGTTACATGCTTTGTATATGTTAATATACAGATGGATTTCAGTATTATCACATCCTTACATGTTTACTCTTATAGCAGCTTCAATTATCATCAACATATACTCAACTCATCCAAGACGAGGACAACACAGTCTCTCACTTAGTATTGCAGATCATCTTCTCTTTGGTTTTCATAAATATTATATTTCATACCGTTGTTCAATGGGTAAAGTAAACCTTGCGTGTCATTTACTTTCTTCTTTTTTTTCAAAGGTAGTATAGATTTCATCAGGTCATATGATTACACCTGACCCGTTAATCCGTGTAACGTTACAAACTGATATACCACGGTATCACTGCTCCATGGAGGAAAACCGATCTCAGTTCTGAAGGTATAATTGGTAAGAGAAAGAAAACTATGGTTTTGCCGGACTCGAATTGTAAAACTGATGATAATTCCTTTGTATTGCTTTCATTGCTTTTGAATGGAAATGGATTTTCGAGTGAAAAGGATTGAAAATTATAAAAAAAAATAAATATCAAGGACAGTTGTCCAGCTTTGTTGGTGATTAAGTCCCATATATCTCAATAATACATTCTCTGGGAAGCTAACGAATATAAATACAAGCTTTATATGAAACGTGATTCTGAATGATTATAACATTCATGTGTTATTTCCTTCTAATTCAGGTAACTCCGTATTACATACAATAATGAATAAACAAAAAAAAAACAAAAAAAGTATCCATCAATCGCTGAGGGTTGCGGCCAGTGATTTGTTACATCAACATAAACAGAGAGAACTACGATCTACAAATTGAATAATTTGTTATTACATTTTAACAGTTCGTCATTAACTGTTGTCACCAATTTACTGATTAATGATTACGAAAAAGTAATAGTTTGTGATAACAAATCAAAATTTCATAATTTGTTACAACACATCAATAATTTGTAGCAACAACTGAATAATTTGTAAGAACAAATTAGTAATTTGTAATAGCAAACAAATATTTTTTTTTTTACTTGCACGACACCACAGGATTTCGCACACATCTGATTCCACTTTTCCTTTGAAGTTTTGGACTCACAGTTAGTATTAATATATATATTTATATTATATATTCTCATAACTCATAAGTTACATCAAAATATATCCTCTTATTTCAGTTAGGCCTGATCTCTCTTTTTTTTTTTGACATTTTCAATTCTCAAAAAAAAAAACTGTCCTCAAATAATACATCGTCCTCTCCTCTCTTGTAAGTTTTATTTTAAAATGATTCAAAACAGTGAAATGACAATCAAAACGGTGATGTTAGCATCTGTGCTGTAATGTAACGCTCATGTACAGTGCTGCTGTAGTTTAAGGACAAGAGATTACCGTGTTGGCGAAAACGAAAAACAAAGTCACGCATAGAAACGTATAACAAGGAAAATACGAAAAATGATGATGAGGAAGAAAAAAAGTTTAAACTTGAACGTGCTTAATTGCAGAGCAATTTCAGTTTAGTCTCAATATTTTCGAGCAATATCACGTCGTTTAGTGTTCATTGTACTAGACTATACAGTAACCCCACCGGAAAAGTACATCATATTCGTGTTCCATCGTTCTACTGTTAGCATGCTTGCATTCAATTGAACAAGTGTTAACATTAAATAGAATTAATGTTGTCGTTATATCGATTTTGTGACAAGCCAATCAGACCACAGTTTTAAAGGCTGACCGTAGACATCAAATCGAGTTAAACAGGCATTAACTGATTTAAATGTAGAGACGTTATGTAGACATTAAATAGATTTATATCTGCATTAAATTGATTTAATGTAGACATTAAATAATTAATGTCACTATTAAGTCTATTTAAAGTCAGCATTAATTTGATTTAATATTAAAATTAGTTCAATTTAATGCCAGCATTAAATCGGTAATATTTCTGCTATTATAATCGTCTCTACTTAAAAGATTTGCTTCGCATGAAGCAACATCGTGAAGAATTAATGCTATGCACATGGTAACCACACCGTGTACAGCTACGGCACAAAAACGTTTTTACGATATTGTCGTAAGTTCGTATACATGCAATATTCTCACTCCACATAGATTATGGCAAGAAATTCTGGGTTTGCAAAAACGAATATTTTTTTTTTACAAAACTGACATCAGTTAAAATTTTGAAATGGGAGGCGATAATGGAAATAGGTACTAACAGAGGGGTACAATCTCAAGGTTTATCTATATACACATGTATGAAATTTCAAAACTGATGTCACTCAATGACTTCACCATTTTCTTGTTTTTTGTCCTTCTTTTTCTCGCTAGCCCCCCCTCCCCTCTATAGTTTCTTCCTTCTTTAATCTGTCAAATGCCAAGGGGGATGAGAGACCGAAAGGACAATTCCTATTTGTACATCTCGACAACTTGAGCCAACTCTTTCTCTTATCAGCTTGCACCATATCATCTTCTCTCCTGCACCTCATTCCAAGGAGATACAGGCGAAAGTTGTATTCATAAACAAAGTCTGTATAAAAAAATAACACAAAAAATGATTTCGTTGCTTTATCTCTTTATTTTTATCTCTGATGTGGCTGAACGTAGGCTTAAAATAAAAAATAAATTTACTATGATATGGTCTTCGTTCTAGATAGTTGTCTTGCGCCTTTTGTAAATTAACAGCACAAAATTCTCAAACTTTAATGACCGATCGAAGACCATCATTTAACCAACTTGATGTAAGTTTCACTTGAACAAAGAGAAAGATTTCTTTCGCTAGAAGTTAAAACAGAAATATGACTGTCCTCCAAAGACATACATAGTTTCATCCTCCCAAACACACACATAGTTTTGTCCTCCAAAGACATACATATTTTTGTACTGCTATCCATTGATTCAACGAATAGTTTCGTAGACTCCTTTGACCAGCCGTTAGGACTGAGCATGAATATTTCTAAATTGTCTAAATTCCTAAATGGAAGATAAGAAAAGCCCCCTGTCGATCATTGTTATTACTATGTGTAAAAAGTGATTGGTTACGACTACAAATGAAGGAAGACTACTGAAGTCCTCATAAAAATCCAATAACTAGCGTAATTCCTGAATATTCATAGAAAATATCTGAAAAAGGAAAGTATTAAAAGTATCAAAATATAATATCAAAACTATAGTTTAGTTAAAAGAATTGTTAAAAATGTGGTTTAAATATGCATATGTAATAAATAAACAAAGGAATTTTAAATATAAATAACATAAATGGAACATAAAGTTTGGAAAGCATTGGGAGAAAGTGGTCGCAATTTGGAACCACTAATTACGGTAAAAGATTTGAGTTGAAAAAAATTCTTCTACTGTAAATATAAGGCACTTTAAACAGTAAACAGAAGCATACCTGCAAGCATGCAGGTACCGTTGTACAATTTAATAAATATACTTTTTTCCAATGTTATAATAATAAAATACACAATTTCTCGTGTTTGTCACGTCCTTTCACAAACTTTGTTGAAAAAGTTTAATGTTCTACGAACACACTCTTCCCTTCTTTGCAAACGTTAACCAGTAATGAATACATAGGCTTACAATCATTTTCCTTGCTTCTTTTTTAAAGAATGCAACCCCAAGGAGGAGGGAAGGTGTTGATTATTCTTCAAGGATACTTAGTTTTACTATGAAAGCCTATTTGTTGTATAACATGCACCTTGAACATAATTATGTATGACTCCTGTGTACACTGTATTTGGCACAATTTATGTGTTTACATGCACATAATGAACATATGTCTTTGAATACCAGATTTCACGAGCCACACCAACTTACATGGCTTTCGCTTCTTTCAAAGTTTAAAATGGACTAAGACTTTGAAATGACATAATAAATAGGAAATAAATAAATAAAATAAATATAATTTTACACAAACTGCCAGGATTGTGTCAAAATTGCAATCATTTCTTTGTTCAACGTTTTGAGCTCTAAGTAAATTAAAAAAAAAAATAAAAAATGAAAATTAAAGAGAAAAGTACATATTCTTGTCGACCTTAAATGAGGACGTCAGGCTCCTTGGTGGTCATGGAAACAATGAATTCTGAATATTATACTAGGAATCATCATATGAAATTGGCCAGACCATATCTGGTGTAGTAGCAAAATCTTCCAGGGATGGCAAAGTCTTCGTTTGGAAGTATTAACATAGATCTTTTTTTTTAATATCTTATCGTCACATCAATGTATCCTATAACTAACGGTATCCAATTGCTCACACACCTCCATATATTACTGTCTCTGAGTATGAATATAATTTTCGCATTTTCTGTCTTTTTGCTTTTAACTTTTTTTTGTCAGCAGTCATTTTTTGTTTGTTTTGTCTTAGTTACTTTATATATTGCACGTTAAAGGGAACGAAAACAAATTTAAATATAAATAATGCAACATTTAGCAAATAAATAAGTAATTCATATTTAGGCGTACGTAAAAATGACAACAATTGATAGTACTGAACTGCAACAATGAATGTATAGGCCACTTCACACATATACATATAAGTTAGGATGTTCGACTGGATCGTTTAACCGACCGTCACGTGACTTTGGACCTATTAAACTGTGCAAGCGTAGGGTGTTGTTGTTGGTTCAAGGTAATCATCCCTCAATCTTGAAAAGTCAGTCACTGCTTTATATAGATGCTCTTTCATCTGCTCAAATATGTACAGGTCCCTCTTGTATCGGTCATAGGTCACCTCCTGCACTTCTGGGTCAAAGTAGGGACGTTGGTCTTCCTCTACATCGGTGAGGTCGTTTGCTCCCTCTCCAAGGTGAATCAACTGCAATGAAAAAGAAGTTAAAATTGGAATAAAATTCCAAAGAATTTGAAAAAATAAAATAAGTGGTTCCTGAGTTCCATGATCTCACATGATACATCACTGGCATAGTAGGGGAAGGGGGGAGGGGAGGTAGATGTTGATGAGGGTAAATTGGGAGTGGGCCTATTATTCCAAAAGTGTGATCTCTTTATGCATACGGCATTTCCTTTTCCGTAAAAATTAGGAATTATTATTAATTGATGGAATGAAAATCAGGATATTTTCAGCACATGGAAAAAAGTACATAAAGAAACAAAATGCAGCAAGATTTGCATCTATAGGCTCTTCAAAACCGACGAAAAAAGAGGGGATCCCCTTCTTTGCATCCCTCCCTCAAAGGCTTTCAAGAATGCGGACGATGAATCAACTTGTCCCCCCCCTCACCACCACAGACACACATACCACAGGACGTGGCTACCCTCCCCCTGAGCTGGATATTCAGATGTTATCACTCACTGTGTCAATAACACATTGCTGGACTGTCAGCTCCCCTTTATAAAACTAAATAATATTTGTGTTACAACAACTTTGTCCACATGTTAACGTCTTCTGAAGCCTACAACTATCAAATGACCACCGCGAAAGAGGATTTTCTCATTTTACTGAGATGAAACTTTCTTTTTTTTTGTTTTCTGAGATATTCCTCTGTCTTACCGTATTTTCCAACTCGTTTATGGATATGCTGATATAGTTTCTGAGGTTTTCGATGTCGGTTTCGAAGGATGTTCCGCTGTTTCCCATCCTTTCATCAACAAGCACATCGTCCATGATGTAATTGTAGCTGTACAAAAAGTCTCGATGAATCTTCAGTAGAGCAGTCTCCTATTATGGAGGAATTTAAAACGTCGGTGAAAAGCTTGCTAATTTGACGCATTTATGTAAAAAAATTCATGGACGCTAGTACTTAAGAGGCTACTGTAACTTTCGAAGCCTTGTAACTTGTTCAGGTATGTTCAACGTTCTCTCTGAGGTGTAAACCTGACCTATGACGAATAATGTAATTGAAAAAAAAAAAAAGACCTGAGTCGCTCATATATTTGAAGTCTTCTAAATCATTGTATTCTTTTATATTTATTTAACTCATTTAATTTATGTACTCTCCGAGCGAGCGTAAATTCATTTCTTTTGAGCATACAAACTATACTTGTTTAACGAAGACAAAAAGAAAGGGTTCTTGTCAGAGGAAATTAGAAGAGGTACGAGAGAAAACATGCTCCCCGAAAAATCATCCCATGACGTCACACATAGACATTTAAAGATGCTGGTTGAGTTGATATTGTTCATTTTGTGATATGTTTGAAGGAAAAACTTACATGTCAATACTGCTAATTAGTCTCATAGTCATGTCTCTATTCCTACTTTTCTTGAAAATGTGAGAATTTTTATTAATCGGAGTTGCCTATGCTTAGTACTGTGTTGCAAAAAGTGTCTGGTCATAGATTAATAAGAGGTGATTTCAGTTCAGTTGTGTGTCAGAATCTCTCAGTTTGACCATGTACCATCAACATATGAGTTAACCTTAACATATGTGACAAAATATCTGGAATTTTTGAAACCAACTCAATGAGTCCCCTTTAAGTTAACTTCACTGATCAAGAAAGGTGCTTATACTCTTCACACAGTGCTACAGAGAAAGAATATTCACTCTTTTTTAAAAGTCAAGTTCGACTAAAGATTTTCTTACCGTTGCACCATCCCTTGTGTCCTCGGTCAGATTGCTCGTGAGGAGAAGATTCGGCACATCTACTCCAGTGATTTCAAAAAGTTCTGGAAGTCTCGCGCTCTTCTGTATTGGGAAGAGGGGAAGAAGAAGAAATGTACATGAATGTCTAGATAAAGTCATACCATTTTCAAGACATGTATTTACATTAAAGGGAAATTCCAGTCAAGGAACATGTCTCCTGACTTATTTAGGAATTTTCAAACCATTTTCATTCATATTCTTGACGTTTTGAAATGAACTTCTCATGGGCAACATGATATGTTCAAACTTCCCGCCCAACAGAGTTTCTATCACTATGCACGTATATGAAGGGCGCGGCCATTACGACCTTGATCTCTGTGGCTTGTGACGTAGTTGACGACCAACGATGATCAACATGATTAACCTACATAATTAATTATCAAACACATTGTGTATTCAATGTGGCTATCACAAGATAGAATTAGTAATCGATAAAATCGAGATAAAACACATAAAAAAAGGAATTTCTCATCAAAAGGCCACGTTGAACGCAGCTTATGGCGGTGCGAACAATATCTTGAAGATAATGAAAACGTAATGTTTAGTAAGTACGAAGTAAATCTTTTCAGAGACAGGGGAATAAGTCGTCTAATCACTAATTATGTAGGACAATCAGGTTGGTCGTCGTGCATTAGACTTGGTCGTCGACTACGTCACAAGCCACAGAGATGACAGTCATTACATTGTAATGGCCGCGCCCTTTCTGATTTCAAAGAATCAGAATGGAAGACTTTATCACAAAGTCAAATGGAGTGTCTCCTGGATTTCATCGAAGTAAATGCAAACAAAAAATACTTCATAAGATAGAATAACAATATAAATTATGCATTAAAAAATAAAAAAGAAAGACTCTCATTTAAAAGCAAACCCCTCTCACCGGGGTATGTTTTACCTCTAAGTTACATACGGTAGACATACACAAAATCTGCAGAGGAGTGTAACTGCTTTGGTCACATGCAGAAGTCTATCCGTTCCTGATTTACATTTCGTTACGCGCTACATGGTGTCTATGAAACATTGACATACAACGCTCAGGCTCAGTGGCGATATTTTCATAGTTGATCACAAGAAAACCAAAGAAAATGGATGCTGCAGGTTCTCCCAAACATGTCGGGACAAGTTAGTGAGCTGCTCAAGATTATTTCCTCTGTTTCGGATATCCGATAACGGGAAGCTCTGACACTTTTGTCACAAGGTCGATTGCCATATTCGAGGTGATTATGAACTTCAGTTTGTATTAAAACTTTTATTCTTATCCTTTTTTGTAAAGTCGTAGTTTTATTCGGGGGCAAAATCTCTCTGGGAGGCTTTACAAAGTTAAGTTTACATCGTAGTAGAAGAGTCAGCCCATCCTATAAAGAGTTGTCTGTCGTTTGCAGAATATTGAAAACGTTGACTTTCGATTTTATGTGTGAAGGGGCGTGTATGTGTGTATGTGATTTGCTTTAGACCTACTGCACATCTAAATATCCTTTGAAAAGTTAGTAATAACCTACACAAATTTGCAATTCATAAAGAGATAGACTGAAGTGATGATTGTCTGACTATTTTATGAACAGAATAATCTCATGACAAAGCCATGTGGCAATCGGTATGCATAACAAACTCATACTTTGCAACAAAAGTTTCTGATAATAGTCTCAAGGGTGACAAATGACCGTGAAACTGTCTGCTGCGCCACGTATGATTACTGCTACAAGTACCAGTTCTGCGAAAAGGTTTTGAATACCAGATCGATATCATACAATTTTAGCGATGTTATCGTGTTATTTCTGTTAAAAAGTCTCCCCATTTTTCACTCTGGCCTCGCAAACGTGAGTACAGTGTTAACAGCATGCTCCTCCACTGAAGGAACTGTTCGTTTCAACGCTAGAATTTTGCAATGTGCTCTTCGTCAGTTATGGTCTTTTCGATGTTGAGCGACAATAACAAATCATAACAGTTTTTTTCTATTTATAACAAACCGAACAAAGTCCGAACAGGAGAACTAGTTAGATAACTAAGCAACTTACAAATTGTGTATAAAGCAGGTAGTCTTCACTCCAGAGTCTTTGAGTTTCGCAAATCAACCTTGAGTATACGTCGTACGTTTTTTGCCGGGGAACTGGATTCGATTTAACTATGCTGGCGATCACTGAAAGCAAAAGAAATGCTGCAAAGAAACAAAAAAGAAAAAGGAAAAAAAAAATGTTAACACATTTACGTATCTTTTAAGTGCAATAGTACATAACGGAGTAATAATACCATGCTATCAACTGTACCATACAGTGTTAAACATACATCGTGGTATTGTTTTATGTAGTTACAGAATGCCGGAAGTGACCTTTACCCACGGGCACTGTGACAGAGGTCAACAGCTGATCAACGAAACCGCTGTTCCACGCCATGTGCAAGTTCAGTTTGTTTTCAATTGCCTTTTTGCATATACTCATTGTGATTTTCATTGTCTATTGGTTTTACAACAGCTACCGTACATGTTTGTGTCAAGTCTCATGCCCTGGCCTCGATAAATGGTGCCCTGGCCTCGATAAATGGTCGTTACACGTGCACGTCTTAAATATACAACATACGAGCCTGATACAGAGCTGATAACCGCATAAAAGGGAAGGGTAACAAGATCTATTTTAATACGGTCTTTCAGTGTTCAATGTTCTCAATTATTACGTAAAATATTTCATGAAAACAATACGTTCTCCTCAATTAGTTTTAGTCCTATGTACGGTACGGTACTGTTTACAGCATCGTCTAGGCTAGTTGTTAAGGGCGAAGGCTTCCGATTATACCACTGCTGGGTGGATAAAATATTGCGAAATCCCGGTACTTGTTTCCTACTTTTAACTAGATGACGTAAAACCCCACTGCGAAAACGCGTCAACATCTTGTGCATAGCTTACGTAAAACAGGTTAACAAAATAAACTTGTTCTGGTGTTCAGCGTAAAGGTCACAAAAGGGTCAGTCGATAAAGGGAAACTTGCTGGAAAAAATGGCGAACGAAAGATTGTAAAAAAAATGATTTTTTTAAGGAAAATGCAACGGAAGTCCCCAAAATTAGATGATCTAACTTGAAGACTCGTTCATACGAAATCATTATGCATATGAGTGGTGTAAATTTTTAAACTCAAGGTATTTGCTACGACTTCTTTTTGGCCGTCTTATCGCTACGAAAAAAAACAAAAACAAAAAAACAGCGACAGCCAGAGAAGGGTGGCAGTCACAGGGGCGCTACGTAGGAGAAATGTCCTGCCGCCTGCAGGGGGATATGATAGGTTGCTGGTTACAGATAGGTGGCACCTAACCTATCGTCATCCTCAATTAAAAACCATCACAGGGTAATAACTTGTCAGTCTGGCAAGTCCATTAAACAGTGAAGATGAAAAAATAGCCAAACTTCCAGTGATATGTTGTCTGGCTTTGTTCCTTTTTATGTGCCTGTATGTTTTGAGAGGTTATATCTGGATAGGTTTCGATGAAAGGTAAACAATATAAATCACCTCAGTGAGGGAGCGCTTCCTACAGGGGTGCACTAATGTGTTATGATACACAAAAGGGCAACTTAATCGACGTCTGGAAGCAACAGTTTTCTCCTCAGTGAATATTGCATTATCGTTACGCCTAAATCATCGAAGGTAGTACCGAAGCTCGCACAACGGACGTGTAGTAAACTCAGCGCTCTACACCTACCTGTGGGATCGACTGCGTTCGTAATATCGCTACTATCGGTATAGTGTATACAGTTGGAAAACATGGTATTCCAACACCTGCTTGGAAGGTTAATATTCCGTGGTCTAAAAATTGTCACTTTATAACCTAAATGTCTTGCTCTCCACTTTTGAACTTTACGAAGATAGTATACTATGCATATATCATTACATAAAAAAAAATCCGATTGATTAGAGAAAAAAAGTCATACTTGGAAAAAGGTGTATCCGTAAGAGAGGCCTTAAAGTCAACATTCTTAGTACAAAGTGACGTCATTTTCTTTCCATTAACGACTGCTACCAAACTTCTCATTGCCTTTCTTTGCTTTTTCTCTGCGTTATATGTTAATTGTATATTCTTATCACAAATTATATTTACTGTTTCATACTCAACCACAATCACCACATAGGCCTACTATTTTCTCCTTTTTTCAAGCAGTGATAGACATTAGAAAATAATTAATTGGCTACATTGTAAAGAATAGATTGCCTTGAATATCTACTCGAACGTTGAATGGCATGGCAGCTTAATTGAAGAACCAGGTAACCTGTAGTTAGTACGTTTCTGTTGCTGGTATACCGCCACTTTCATATTCTTTCCTTTATTGCTTTCATTGGTTTTAATCGGCCGTTGTAATCTTTGTCATTGCTGCAACTGGATTCACATGAAATTTGTACCAAAGGACTTCTTAGCATTCCTAAAGTGGCTGTTAGTTTCCATTTTAATGACTAAGAGAAGCATTTAAGAGTACGATTCTTCACATGAAATTATGACGACGTACCAATCAAAAATGGTATGTCTTTTCTCCAAAAAGAAAATGAGGAAGAAAGAGAGAAAGAGAGAAGAGATGGAGAAGGAGAGAAACGAAAGATAGGCTAGAGACAAAATAAGTTGATTTTTTTTATTTCAGAGCACAGCACATGGAGGCCTATCTTTTTTCGTACTGTGTGGACAGGATGCTTATGGTCGATACTCAGACGACTTTATAATACTGACAAATGTCATATATAAGCCTATATTGCGATGCATACCAACGAAATGATGGCAGTTTCTTAAGCATGGTTTATTCTCCTATGTATAAGGTACATACATATAGATATACATACCGAGCGAAGGTAGTTGTGTGAAGTCCATATCGTATGAGTATTAGGAGGTTACGTTTCTTTTCTCTGGAATGTACACTCAGGCTTGGTCGAGGTGATGGCACAAATTTGTCTGCCTTTCTGCTCGTTCGTTGGTAGTACTGGCCTGAAAGTCTTCAACCGAAAGTATTTATAATGCTGGATACACTCAAGAGGGAACTTCCCACCGTCACGGTAGTAATTTCCAGGAAGTAGGATACGACTTTTTTTTTTTTTGTGTGTGTGCGCGTCTGTGTGAATGGCTGCACATATTATGAATGAACTTCGAGAATGACGAAGAAACGAACCGCTTCCCTGATTGGTTGCGGTAAGGACATGCGTAGACCTTTTCCTAGGATATATGCCACCGATGACAGTGCAGCATTAATTTTATATATATTTTTTTCAATATCTTTTTGTCCTGCTCGTAAAGTGTCGTTGATTGAAATAGACATGCTGTGCTATGCCTGAATTCGGTTGGGGGAGGGGTGGGGGGATGGGAAGGGAGGGAAGAGCTTATGTTGCTATGAGAGGGAATGTGTGAAAATGATAAATATTCAAATGTAGCGTATACTGTAGTTCGCATTAAGTCTTGACGTTAGTGGCATAAATACAGATCTTCTCTCCTTGTGTGCCACCTGTGAATTCATTTTCTATCTATGTACAGCATTGCTACGGGGACTTCCCATATTCCGTATAGTACCTGGAAATGTATGTAGCAAGAAACCAGTGCAGTAGGCTATATACCAAAGCAGGACTGAAGAATGCTCTTGTCAAGAAATCAACTCCCAGTTGTCTCAAGGTTACACAAATGATACATAATAAGGTAAAAATTAGTTGTTTGATATTATATATAACGCAAAAAGTAGTTGTTTGATATTCGAGTACGTACATGAAATAAAACTAAATTTGACTCAACAAAAAGAAAAAAGAAGTACATTGCTTACATTGTTTACTTTAGGTGGTGTTTGTGTGGGGAGGAGGGGGGAGGAGATTCAACAGAAAAATGGATCTGTAAATGTCACGTCAGGTAATATGGAAGGCGATTTCGGCCAAAAGTTTTCTGATGGTGACCCTCCGCTTGGATAGTCCTCTCACAAATCCAGTTGATCTCCGCCTCCTCTCTAAGTTCACCCCTGTCTTTTTTTTTCGCGAATATCTGGATCCGCGCGCTTCAAATAGTTAATGCCTCGACTTGGCCTACGAAGAAACAATCTGAAAACTTCCTTGAGGGATTTAGAAGATTTTTTAAAGGTTATCAGTTCAACTTATGACAATTTTTCACAAGGAAGTGCAGACATGAGGTTACTCTGTCAAGGCTAGATGAATACAGCTTGGACGTTTGGGAATTTGGTGGAGCTCGGCGTAGTGAGTCCTGGCAGGGGCCTGTCATTTGGAAGGGGAGGCAACTGAACGTTTAATCTATCGTAATCCTATCAGGGTTTTTCTGGTGTAGTGAGTGTTTCAATTTACAAGCGGTGACTGGTACGGCTTAGATACCCTCTCTCTTTTGTGTGATATATACTTCCAATTCTAGTTGGTATCCCAGTAACAGGTTTTTCACACCTGCTTATACCAATGAATAGGATTACGTAAAACAATGCTTAGATGATGAGGATATTGCCAACGTTCAAATCAGAACCTCTGGCTCATAGTCTGGTAGTCTGGTTGTCTCTTCGAAATCGAGATAGACTGGCGGGGTCGGGGGGTGGGTGGGGCTGTTTGGAGATACGAACGAAACTGAAGAAGCAGAAGTCTACTTTTTTTTTACAACTAAATGAGACGTTTTCTGAAATGTCCTGAATAAATGCAAATCCTTTTTCATGTTTTAACATACAACTTACATGTTGCATTGTCATATACTAGACACCGACCGACAAGAGAGAGAAATATAATTTATTTCCCCGAAGACTGGCAATGCTTTGTCAGTTATGACGTTGCACCTTTTTTTTCTGCAACCTGCAGCAGACGACAAATACCAGATTGTGTTTTACTTTCTTTATCAGGTATAAGCCTTATAGAGCTGCCAAAATGATACAAAAGAGGAATTACTGTGTGACCATGGCGGTCCCCGCCTGTACTTCAAAGTGTTTCATCTCCTTTCAAAGGACAGCTCCCTGGTCCTGGTTTGTCCTAACATAGAGGTATGGCAATATATGTTCCAGTGTTATAATGACTCGAGTCACTGACTCGACTCGGAATCGAGTCACAATTTTTGATGACTTGATCGAGTCACTTGGATCAAAACACTCGACTCTAGTCAAAAGTTCTAGAGAGTGCACAAGATTCGACTCTCGTCAATATGTAGAAGGGACTCGACTCGAGCCACTACGCTGCATGGATGACTCTACTTGACTCGAGTCTTCTCACCCAATGACTCGGGTCAAACTATGTGCAAACATATGTCTTAAGTGATTACTTTCCTCATTTTCTTGAACGGATTGAGTGAGCGAAAAAAAAAAAAAAAACGTTAAGCAAAATCGGAATCCCGTATAATTGCATTATATGTGTTACTCCCTTGAACAGCTATAATATACATATATATATGTTATATTGCTGTAGTCGTCCTCTGGGTGTAAGAAACATTTAATTATGACCAATTTGGTTGTTCGCACCAAATAAGATTCTGTCTAGGGAACAAGGGTAAATTTTAAATTGTGAATAATGAAAGAAATGATTTTTGTGTGTGTGGCACTCAGTTTTGTATAATGGCTTTGCTTTTTTTTGCTGACTATTTTTTCGTTTAATGTAATATTTTCTAATTGAAGAAAAGATTTGCTGCATGAACACATTTGTTGAAACCTGATGTTGTGACATCAACACGAACTTCTGAAAGCTTCCTGGACACAAAATTAGAAAGGACAAGTCATTCTTGAAAAAGGAAAAGAAGCAAACTTGATGACCTATTTAAGTTAACAAATCTTTAATGGCAGAATTCTTCTCATTTTGATACTCGTTGACATAGCCTTTGCATGAAAGGAGAAGGCACAAGACTCGCCCGGTTTCAGAATCTGGGCAGACCAAGTTAACATGTTTAGCAATTGTGTAATAACTTGCTTGTCTGATCTAGTATTATAGGTCAATTGTAGGTCAATATGCTCAACTGACTCGAGATGACTCGATTGGACAGAGTGACTCGACTTGACTCGAGTGTGTTTGGGGACTCGACTCGTGTTCAGTTGATGACTCGATTCGACATGACCAGTGAAAGACTCTGACTCGACGAGTGGAAGACTCGACTCGAGACTCAGGCTTAAGAAACTCGATTACAAAACTGATATGTTCCTCCTCAATAGACCCTGGCGGTTCCCCTGGATGTTTTCAAAGACAGACAATCTATACAGGTAACATTCGATTACAGCTCAACACCTCCTCTATATTATGACAAGTCGTTTTATCTTCTTCCTTGCTATTTCCCTTAAGTTGACTACATTTAATTTTAAGCGGATGGCTTTCCCACTTATAAAGATAGTTTACTTTTCGATTTCTTTTAAAGCCTTTAAAGCAGTCGTCACAACTTTATTCTGAAGTACAGTATCACTAGCTAAATCTCACAAGTCTCCTCTTTCATGCTTTGCAGGTATTTTTCGGGATATTTCAAACTATTGTGTATTCAAAGTAACTACTTGCATAAATTTAGCAATCCAGTGACAAATATAGTGTCGCTTGATGCAAACGAGCCATCCATGAATTAGGATGGGGGCTATGGTAATATAAATTGCAGTGACTGCACTCACCACTCAGTGTGTCATGGCTGACGGACGTGGGTTGGTTATGGTGGAAGCATCTGGGAAATTCCGAGGTGTGAAAGGACATCGGCTCAGCTTGGAAAGGCGATTTCGGTTGATCTAGGGGTGTATTTGTCCAAGAATTTTATGGTACGCTACGCCCCTACTGATGGTGGCGCTCCGCTTAGATCTTCTTTCCCCTGTGTTAACTATCATGTAAGTGATGATGGGTGTCACTTGTAGATCGCCTTCCGGAAAAGATGCCCTCACGCCGCTGATGGTTTCAACTCACCCATCTCCATCCCATCCTATCCCTATCCCTGTCCATTGCTTTTGCTAGTATTTGTGATTTCACAATCTGACTCTCTGACTAAGCTGGAAATCTTAAAAAGCCCACCAGCCATTAGCCCATCATCTATTGAGCTATATTTAGTTACATGTTAATATCCTACCACTTAAACATAACCTTAATACAGACAATATTCGGTGATCAGGATATTGCACCCTGGTCTCGGATCATAACCATTGTGTTTGCTCCCTCTACAGAGGATCATTCAGACGTCATAAAGTCATAAGTGATCTCCATGGCAGACTTTATTGTTTTTATTTTTTTTTGTCTTATTTTTTATTCTGATGTTCAAAGTTATCAACTGTTTGTCTATCTTGGAAAGAAAAAAAACTTTGCTTTGGCAAAGAGACTCCGACGCAAAAGGGAGCTATACTTGTCATACTTTTAAATGCTTATATACACAGCTCTTTCCATTTTTTGTGCCTGTATATTGCATTAATAAACGTATCCTTCATATGAAATTTTGTTAGTTGAGGCTCAAAAAATCCCCCCACCCGTAGCTAGGGCCTTGCTTCAAAGAATAAATAGCCCACGGCATATATTTCCAGAAGTCGGGTTAACTCCTCACGTGCGCCAGTGACGTAACTGATCCGAGATACCCGCAGGTCTCGGGGAAAAAAAAAAATATGTGCCACTCACCTCACTGCTCACCAACAGAAAAGGTTACATCAACGAAAAGGGTGAAGCTCAGCAATATTATCACGTTTAACGTAGTAAACAAAATATCTGAATTTCCGCATTCACGGTTGACACATGTGGTGGCTCGAAAGTCGTTCGAAAAAAAAAAAAAAGAGAAAAAAAAAGAAAAGGTAATGTTTTTGCCCTGTATTAACCTGGACTCGATTTACAAAGAGTGTGATTTCCTAGAAAAATCACGTTCATAGTCACCTACAGCAATGCTGAGCGACATCGCGTCATCAAATGTCGTCATTAAAGTTGCATAACTGATAGTTTCAATTGCTTTGCTGGCTGGTTTAAACTTGTTCCTGAAGTTGTCATGTTGTTGTTATTGTTGTTGCTGTCATTATTGTTCTTGTTAATATGTTGTTGAGGTCGTTCCTTATCGCTGTTGCTGCCGTCAACATTGCTATCAATCGAAATTAAAGAGATTTAAGCAACTCACCGCTTTCTCAGCAATGACAGATCGTTTACGTTCGGGATTTGTTTGCACGGAAGCCGTTCGCGTAAGGATTGTCATGCTTGTTGTTATGACTGAGGTGCGCGAAGTTTGACGGGTTTGAAGGTTTACATTGTACCTTTAACTCAAGACAATATTGGTTCATGCAACAGATTTCGAGACATACCTCATACCAAATTCGGTAAATTATGTTAATATGGAAATCAAAAATTGCTAAAACAATAGTGTTAGAATCATGGGGATTTTGAATTTCCAGCAGCTAGAAATTCCACGGTTCTTACGTTAGATGTTTACTCAATCAGTGCTACGTATATATCTGTGTAAATGTTAAATTTATGCATAGTACAGACGCAATAAAACCATAAATATACCAAAAGCATCAAGACAAAATAAACTAACATTAATTATTCAAAAACTTGAAGAAAATTGGTCACACGATGCAAGCACTTTATTTAAAAGAAGGTAATAGGTAATTCTGACAAGCATTTTTCATAACCGTCTGCTTTTTAATTTCTACAAATCAGTTATATCTCCTTAACAGATTTGTGTTAAAAATGATTTTCCCTAGGACAAATTCTGTCATAAAGTGCATGAACAGAATGAAACAACCGTTTTTTTTTTTTATTTTCTGTTATGTTGACGTCCCACAGACAATATTCATGAGTACGCATTTTACCTTTTGCATATGGAATGTTGTTAGGTTGAGGGTCATCGATGTTTACCTGCCAGAGTTTACATAAACATCTTTGACCAAACACCGTAATGGTGTTATTTTCGCAAAGACTTTCAAATTTCCGTTGATCTTTAGTGTATCCTCATGTTGGAAAAGTATGACGTAGCAAATATGCACCTGTGAGAATACGTACGTTTAATACATTGCCAAGTTAGGTTTATTTTTTTTAAGTTGATTTCTGTTTTTGTTACAGGAAGTCTTGTCAGGATTTGGCATGTTTAGAGATTTCTAGATTTCTGCATAATCATGTCCAAATGAACCGATAAAATGATTTAAACATTCGTGATACTTCCGTCTCAGCGTGTACATTACTTCGTCTGTTGAGATCTTCGTATCAAAGTTGAGGAATTTTTAAGGAATCCCTGGACAACTACTAACTAATAGCGTTACACTTTTCTCCCTAGTTGTCATTTATTTCAACAAAATGTACCAAGAGTGCAGATAATCCTTAAATGTTACATGTTATACTGCTTGCCGAAAAGACCGCATAAAATATTTTGCTATCTTATCCTTATACACGTAATGTACAAGATGAGATATTGCAGTTGCTTTGGGGCGTTAAAATGTACAATGGCTTGCAAAGGTAACATTATGTACGGTTGATATATGAGACATGGGGGCGGGGTCCTCCTGTATGGCAAAGCCGAGAGGGTCAAAGTTGTTAGATAGGTGACCCATGGTCTGAAGTTGTGTCTTCTGTCAAAATTCAAAGTCAAAGGTCAGAGAAAATTAGTGAAAATCTTATTTTTGCCAAATGGCTATTTACATGGGACCTATTAATATATGACTGGTATAGAAGATTACAGAAGATTTTATCTAGAAATCATGGTTGTAGGTGTACTGAAGTCTAACATCAAACTCAGAGTGAACGTCCAAATTGACACCAAAAAGTTCGCGTCTGCAACTCCTCCTAGGCCACAACATCGATTAAGGTCAAAGTTGGTAGGTAGGTGACCCATGGTCTGAAGTTGTGTCTCCTATCATTACTGAAGGTCAAAGGTCAGAAGTCAAGGGTCAAATCTCAAATCGGCAACATGTTTTGAAAAAGTGTGTCGCGATTTCCTTCCTGACAGTAAGTCTAATGAACTTAAAACTTGGTCCTTAGGTATACATGATTATGATATGTAGGTGTTCACCCAATCGGTGACGTCATAGGTCAATAGGGCACTTAATACAGTGCGGTAGGTTCTGTTAGTACAAGGTGCAACATAACTTATTAGAGGTTTGCTTTCCCATACAATGTGACTTAATATTTCAACCTACGCAACCATGTTTGAACTGAACGGATAGCAATGTCATTTCCTATGCTTTTGGTAATATCCCTACTCAGTATGTTTGTACTATTACATGTCGTGTATATACTAGCCAAGGAATAGAGTTGTTTACGGTACGTTTTGGGCGAGAACAGATATTGAGTAATTCAATGATTGTGACAAGTTGCTTAGAATCTATTGTAAAACGAACAGAGTAGCTGCGCTGATCTGAGAAATAAAGGAAATCAAAGGATTACTTTGACGCACACGTTATTTATATATAGATCCATGGCCAAGTGTGCTGCGCCTAGCTATACGTGTACTTATGTACTGTGTATAATGTAAGGTGCTGGGTGTTCGATCAAACTCTCGATCGACTATAATTCATAAGTGTAAAAAAAAGCGAATGAAAATGGACAACGATAAAGATGAGATGCAACCCCGTGGATTGTCCTCTTTCTGTTTGTTTTGTTGTTTTTTGGTTTTGTTTATTTGTTTGAGGTCGAAAGTCATGCTTTAAAATAATTGCAACTTTATCAAATTTAAAACTGTTAAGTATCATGATTATTTGTTTCAATGAAATCGCAGGATTTGTAATTAATATGGCGCGTCTGTTTATAGAAATCGGAATCCTAATAGATGGAAGAAGCTGACGAAATGGTATCAAACTGACCGCTGCATGGATGGTAACGTGTAGCGGCAATGGCTTGGTATGGTCGGTGTAATAGTGACGTTCGCCCTTTATAATTAACCTCAATAGTTCGAACAAGCAACGCGCACGTAGCACAAAGTGCGCTGTACATTACTGTGCAGCTGACCGAGGCATTTCATCAGTTGTTGCAGAGTAACAGTTCAGTGATTTGCGCCTCAAATGCAGAAACTTTGTGCTATCTTGTAATTACTCTTTATTTCATACGCCTGAAATAAAGCCGTCATGTCTCGTACATCTAGTTTAGCCGTTAAAAAAAAAAAAAAAAAACAGGACGCACAAACTTACTGTCCTCATCGTAACATCAAATTCCCGCAGCACGTGACCCTCCAGTGTCGACCATTTTCTTATCGCGGAATAATACTTCCAGCTAAATTACAGGATTTCTATGGTACATGTTTGTGTGACACCCTGCTTGTAAATTATATTTCAACGTCGCTTAGATTGATGCCATATTTGGTACGTCTAAGTGATATGTCTAAGTATGGGTATGTATGTATGTATGTATGTATGTATGTATGTATGTATGTATGTATGTATGTGTCTGACCCCTACATTTAAAACACGATATCTCAAGAGGGAAAGCTTGGACATATCTCATATTTGGTATACATAGGGCTTAACAAGAAGCTCTTGTTTTTGTTGTTCAAAGGTCATTTGGGGTCAAAAAGGGATCAAATCTTGAAAACCTTGTAAACACAATATCGTAGGAGAAGTTTGGACGGATTTCATATTTAGTATGTAGGTGCACCCCTTTTGTGGCGCGGGTACTTTAGAGTCAAATAAAGGGTTCAAATAGTGAAAAAAAGGGTAAACATGATATCTCAAGAAGGAAAACTTGGATCTATTATTTGATATGTAGGTGTATACCCTTTTAAGTACAATATGGCTTTTGTTTGTAGTGGAGGTAAACGGTCGTGGGTGAACAGGCGTCAAATAGTGGTAACCTTGTAAAAATATCATCACAGGAGAGGAAAGATTGTCGTGATGTTATATTTGCTAAACGTAAGTGTAGTGCCAAGTGCAATACTGTCTGCAAATGCATAGATTGTATATTGTGGCTCAGGGCCATTTAGCTCAACAAGGGTCAATCTTTTGGTCATCTCCAGGTAGCAGTTGTCGTTCACTGTATATAGTTGTTGTAACACCGCAATAAATCATTGAAACATTTCAATGACCAAGCATGTTACACATCCTCACCTTACGCAATATGTCAGATTCAAAATAATCATAATTCAATCATCGAAACCGCAAATGCCTTTGGGCCTCCTGGCTTTTGTCTTTCTTCAAATTTTGATGACATCACCACAAATGGCGTCATCGTGTCCTAAAAACATTTTTTTTTTTCTAGATGTCTGGACTAAACTATAGAACGTGGTAATATTGGAGGATCCTGTGAGATGTATATGGTAGGCCACTCTAACCAACCAACAGCTCTCGTCAAAGCATTGTTCTGTGTAATTCTTTTCATGGGGTATAAGCAGTTGCGAATGAAGTATACCTTCTAGAAATTGGATCTAAAAAGTAAAGGGGATGACTAAGCTGTTCCCCTCCCCCATATGAATTGAATCTCTTATCACGACAAAGGAAATTCAACAGAGTTAGCATAAATTAAACTTTCTGTGGAATATACATCTAACATCCACCTCTCAGGCTCCAGGTACGTGTAAGAAGCTTACTGTGGATGGCCCTGCTTGAGAAAATGGCCAGCAACATAAGCGGACTGAATATCAAAGGAGAGTAACATTTGAACAAATTTTTCTTTAATGTGAGGGGTCCTATGTCACCATTAACACCCCCTCTCCCATTGGCCAACACATTAAAATATCGACCTCCTTTAAGTATGCAAGTTATGTCATACACCAATCATATATATACTTTGTCAAGATCTGGCCTATCGTGACCTTTCAAATTTTCTTATGTCGTCCACTGAGATTTTGAGCTAGAAGGGGGTGAAAGTTTTGAGAAGTTCTCGAATTTCTTAAACAAAAAAAATCTCCTTCAATCCTCTTCGACCCCCTGTACTTTAAAGAGATACATTAATTTGTTTCATGAAATTCAAATTTTTCTAATCTTGCCAAGTTTCCTTCAAATTGTAAGACAATTGGTCAAACTAAAAGGATCCAAATGTTTCACGTACAAAGGAATATTAACGAGTCAGTAATTAATGATTCAATTTGCTTTTTAAAAATTCACAACCAGACATTTTTCACATTAGTACTTATTCATATGCAGCCAGTACAAGCCAATGGTCAAAAATATAAAAAAAAAAAAGGTGACAGTCTTAAGTGTAAAACTGTAGGAGGTAAAACGTGAATTATTTTGATAATTCTAAGCATTGTCGAGTGTTTGAACCCTTTAAAATCCTCATAAACTTATCAGTATTAAATCAATGTGCCTCTTGAATTGATACTTATCCAAAAAAAGGGGATGGTAACTTAAAACATGACAAAAAAGGGATCGTCCCCATTTCAAAATGTAGGCACTTTCCCCAGATTAGTAAATACGGTCCGCGATGCACATAGTCCAATATGGTGTTATGTGGTCGTTATGGGAGATGGGTGTACACAGCGGATTGCTTGGTGTGAAGGAGTGATTACTAGCATAGTGCAGGGAAGTGTTCGTGTATGTGGGTTTACAAAATACGGAGGGTGAAAAAGTATCGTCAGCTTGAATTTTGCGATCTTAAGTTTGTCATAATTGAAGGCCACTTCAAATCTCCATACCAAAAGACTTAAACAGAGAGGCAAAATGGATAATATCCTTTCAGTTGGTACAAACAAAAACGACTCCCTCAAGTAAGATATCTTTTTTTTTCTCATGTTTTTACAATTTTAGGTAGTTTAAAGTGAAAAAGTGCGCTCAGAAAACACCAACATGCCATTCCAAGAAAATAGTTTTAACCATTGTCTCCTCAATAAACATCTGAAAAAGCTTCATCTCTTCAAAACGTTATTCATGTGATGATAAATAATGGATGATGCATCATTTGAAGTTTGGAAAGTTTGGGTGGAACAAATTATTGTTGAGCGACAAATAACTACTTTTCCTTGAAAGATAAGACTCCTAAGATCCTTAAAGCTAATGCCATCTATTCTTTTGAAGGTTCTTGTGACAAGAACCAAACTTACATTGGTAAGACAAAAAGGCATCTGGCAACCAGGATCAAGGAACATCTCTCAGGAAAATCAGCTATCCAGGAACACATCACTCAGTGCATAGACTGCCGAACAGCAAACAGCAATAATTTCACCATCATAGATACGGGAAATACAGATTTTGAACTCAAAATCAAAGAAGCTTTACCCATCAAAAAACTCAAGCCTGTTCTAAATAACCAACTGTTCCAACATGGATCACTCAGCGTCTTTTAAAACCTGTCAGATGTTATATTTCTGATCCTATATTGTCTTATCTTATATTGTCTTCATAATTCTGTATATTTCACTTACCTGAGGAGGAAGATGTGATATCTTCGAAAACGTTCGTAATAAACTATGACTTTTGTTAACATTTTCGTGTTAATTTGCTCTTTTATATGGTTTGACAAATAACTCCATTTGTGAGGAGCTTATCTCTTGCAAAGAAGGCCATAGTCCTTCCGTTTTCTGAATGACCTATCATTCTGTAACCATAAATATTGGTTTTAAATCTCATTGTTTAATACAACAAAAAAGCACTTTTTCTCTTAAAGTTTATACTTGTGTTTTTTTTGTGCGTAGTGTTTTTATTCAACTCTTGACTCCACTTATAGTGATATGGATGCAAAAAATTGTACCGTAGTGCCACATTTACATAATTGGAGCTTCTCTTCAAGATATAAATTATGGTAAGAAAATAAATAATTCATATTCGTATTTACTTTTAACTGAACGTAATCAAGATATCTAGATATGTATACACCTGATTACGAAACGGAAGCGAAAACTTTTTCACCGACGTTGTAGATGGTTTGTCCTCATCTGAGATGTTTGTGCTTACACATGGAAAAGTCCGCTAAGGTCTTCCGCAGTTGATCTTTCATCTGTGCAACAACGAACAAGTCCCTCTTGAATCGTTTCAGGGTATCTTCCTCCTGGGCCGGGTCAAAGTATGGACGTTCGCCTTCCGGAATATCTGTGTCGGCCTGAGAACTGTTACCCACATGTCTCATCTGCCATGAGAGAAATCGAAGTTAGCACACAAATGAAAGATGAATTTATAAACTCATCACGTTTGTTATATCATCTCAACCCATCTGATTGTATAATCATTATTCATAAACCGATTTATTAATAGCAGACATAAGATCCTACGTTACGAATGGGTACATGCAGCTTTGATTTCCAAATTCTTTCGTATTTTTTGTGTGTAGGTGTATATTATTCCATGACCTTTCCATGACCCGCACCGGAACTATTTATCCAGGGATAGTTGTGCCACCCACAGCCAACTTAATCGCAGTGGTCATGTACGATGTTTATCAAAAACTGTTTTAAGATATTCGTCGAAGTTTATTATTAACTTACCGTGTTTTCCAACTTGAGTATGGTCACTCTGATGCAGAATGTGACTTCTGTGATATTTTCTATGAGAGATCGCCCACTGTTTAACTTCAATTCATCAGCGTACAAATCGTCGATGATGTATGCGTAGTTGTACAAGTAACGACCATGGTCAACTAGTATATCATTCTCCTGATGGAGATTAAAAACAATGAAACATTGTAGTCACTCTTACGGAAGTTTAGTAATTCTTCCATAGGAACAAGTTCTGCTCAAATTATTGTTTGAAACCAAGGGAGCAAGTCGTAGGGGAAGTCACAATGCTATTATTCAGTGCTGGTGTGTAGCATGAAAACCAAAACAGTGCGTGAAGATCAGGTAATCGAAAAGTGGGGAACGTATTATTAAAAATGCAAAAAACAATTGTTTTTTTTTCTGAGATCATCATCGACTGGCAATTGCGTTACATATAATCTCTTAATTACTTCATTACTTCGTTTCCCCATTTATAGAAGTGAAATCAGTAGTTCTGTTTTTTCTCTCTTCAAGAACAGACAATACATGCTTCCAAATAAAACCCTCCAGACTCATAGAATTCAATTGTCCTCGACATAATGGCCAAGTCATCATGCAAATGTAAAACAGACCTTGTTTTGAAAATGGTCAATGTTTGAGGGACTTTGATGGAAATTGTGGCTAAATTTCAACCATTTTTAATAATTAATTCAGTCAATACTCCAAAATAGGTCATTCATGTATACTTTAAAGTTAAAGGTATACCCTTACCGTTTCATTTGAATCACAGTCGGTATACGAGGACATTTGACTCGTAAGTAGAAGATTCGGTACAAATACATCATCGTAAAAGCCTGGCTGTCTCAGTCGGGTCTATGTGGGACCAGTGAAGAATGAAAAAAAAAACAAACTAGAATAAGGTCAGAAAAGGGACAATTTGACGACTAACAACCATGCCATATCTACTACCAGTTACCAGTACCATATACATACTCAATATATGGTACTACTGTTTTCTGGCTGGTAGACAGCGGTGAATTTTCATTGGTGTGGACCACAATTATCACGTGATCGCTCACTTGGATTAATATCGAAAACTTAAAGGGAAATAAGGCGTTTGAGTTTTACAGAAAACAATCATAATTTTAAAACCAATTTAATGTGGACACAGGATGATAGATTGTTCAAAATAAGGTATACTACAGTGGCCTTATTTTGAGGAAATTACTTCGTTACAGATAGAAATGCAGTTATTTGGTGTTCAACAATAATTTGTTCACTCAAGAATAATTTGTTCAACCAAACTTTCCAAAATTCAAATGATTGAAATCTTCTGTTAATCATCACCTGCATAATGTTTTGAAGAGATGAAGCTTTTGTAGATGTTTGTTGATGAGACTGAATGGCTTAACAATGATTTAAGCTGTTTTCTTTGTATGCCATTTTGGTGCATTCAAGTTAACACCCTAGGCCTGTATCCCTTTAATTGAAATAACAAATAACATAACTATTTTAATGTGTATATTTTCTATTATAGTTGTATAAATTAAAAAACAGATGTTATTTTTTTTTCAAAGGGGGATTAACTAAAACAATATTAGGCAAACAGAGAAATACTTACGAATTCTTTATGAAGTATGTACACTTTTCTGAAGAGCGTTTCTGTGTTGGAAACCAACTCGGAATAAACATTGTGATTACTTTGCCTAACAGAAGTCCACCGAACTGTGTTGGCGATCAATGATAAAACCAAACTGAGACCTGAAAAATGAACAACTAAAGAAAAAAAAATGACCGTTTATTACTCATTATTTTAAGAGTAATAACTGGGAGAGATTAAACTGATACATTGTCTGATCCAACATTACAGTGCATTTTGGGAAAAATAACCGGTCAACAAATTTGAATACAAATTATTTCTGAGGGCAGAAGAGACAAGAACGGTCATTGTCTCTGCTCTTATTAATTTGGGAAGTCGCCCTTATACCTTTCCTTTCATCAAAGCCATTTTACACTCATGGTACTGATCCACAAATGGTAACCCCCATGCAGTATATTTTGCCATCCTTTGCAAATTGTTCGAGTAAAAACAGGCCAACAATGGCCATCAAATGGTCGCCAATGTTTATCTTAATTTTGCAGGTTAATATTGGTGATCTTTAACCATAACATTTCATGTTCAATGCTGGGGAGGCATAAACCCACAACAACCAATATTAAGTGTGGTGCACCAACACAGGGGAAAAGGAATACTTTTTTCTGTCTAACTGGGACACTTTCTGACTGAATTTGCCATTGGAAATGAAAAAAAAATTCTGGCCACAATAGTTATGTCAAATGTTTGTCACTACTTATCCTCCTCACTCAAAACAAGTAAATCGAATCCACTGAAAGGCTATGTTTGCCTCGACAAATGTATAAACGATTGTTTACCAAGAGCACGTGTGTGGCGGAACACAATTTTGAGTGAGTTACACGGTTACGGTAACAAGGTCAACAGATACCTTCAATATTGAAGGTAGTCGGACCATTGTTTTTCGATGTGCACATGTCGTTAGTTCTCAGTTGCGAAGTATTTATAGCCATGTGCAGACTTTTGACATGGAAGATTCCGGATCTTAAATTTGTTTGGTTTATAAATCATTTCATAATCTGGGTACTTACTTTGCCCTTTTGTCTGTGACGTAAATCAGTACTTGTTTCGGTGATAAACATAAGATATACCATGCTGTTATCATCTTGTGCGAGAAATACAAGACAACAAAATCCAAGTTGTTGTTTTCGTACGCAGCGTAAATGTGCATAAACAACAGAGACAAGGGAATGACACTCAAATACAACACACCAGTTCAAATTCAACCAACAGAACACGCACTCACACAAAATTAAAAATAACAACAAAATGGGTTGGTTAAATCAAATTTCGGGTTTTTTGGGGGCACCAAGGACGTAGGCGAATTGATCCACGGTATGGGTTTCAATGCAGAACTCGTGTGTGGAATGTGCTTGTACGAGAGTCGAATTGTAAGGTTCCGTTTTTTTGAAGGAGTGTTGGTATAGTTGAAACGAATTCAGTTGCTGACCCGTTGCTAGGATTCAATTTGATAGCCCGAATTGACTCTCAGAATGCTGACCATGCAAGTGAATGCATCAATCAACAAGACACACAGCTTTAATTTCAATGGCAATTTCAGCGGCAGGGGACGAAAACATTTTTGGAGAGCTCAAGTGGTGCCCATAATCGACAGCTAAAATTGTGGGAAGACTACCTAACCAGAGCTAAACTACTATCGGTCGATCTGGAGCGTGAGAGAGAATGTTTGAATAATAATGCTCCCATAGATGACCGGAAATCGCTTTCCCACGTGCTCTTTCACTTTTGCGCCGCCCCACGAAAAACCAGTGCTAGGGGCCCGTGGCCCTCGGCCCCCAGCCCCTGAAAGTTTTCCTTGAAAGCTGGAGACACAACTTTCATTTGTTTTTTCTAAGAGCGATGACAAGGGATGGTATCGTAAAATCCTTCGCTGACGCACCACAAATTTTCTGTACTCTCAATGATACTCTTAAAGATACCTCCTTGCTCTTCTTGAGGAATACCTCATTTCAAAGTATACGTATAAGGTATCATCAAGACTACATATTAGTCAAATTATATATTTTGGGACAAGATGTGCTTTCGAAAGACCCACGTTTACATGATGTAAAAATTGCATTTCCTCGATATACATTTTGAGAGGCAGAAAGAAATCATGTATTCCATAAACACGGTGATGTAATAATGATAATAAAACAACTGATTTTCATTTTTCCCTTTGTTTGGCCGCTTTTGTGTATTCAGATTTGTTTCGATGGGGGGGGGGGGGTTGAAAATTCAAGCAGGTGAATCGCGATTGATTGTCCACGATTGTTTGGATATCAAACACATCTGAGGGGATGCTTCATACCTGATCCACATGAAAAACATTAATGTAGAGATGTGGAATTACCTTGTTTTTCATTGTTGGTATTTTGGGTTTTTTGTTTGTTTGTTTGTTCGTCTTGCGTCTTTTGAAGTTTACTGCGATTTTTCTCTGAATTCATCGAGAAGGTTGCACTTTTCACGCCTAATTTATAGAACATTTCCAGCAAAACTGCAACTGTGAGCCAATGGGACTTTTCCTGTGACTTGCGCAAAAGAAAGTTGTTTCGATAATTTAACTGGGACCAATGCCAGTATGTAGCGCGTACTAGCCCGATGATCTGCAAGGAAGTTACTTAAATGAAAATATTGAAAAATAAATTCCAACCGGGCTTTTTACCAGCTTTTAAATTACACGTGAACACTGACAGTACTGTTACTTAGTTAAGCACATTATGCCATGTACGATCGCTTTAATTTGCGCTTTTTCCAAAACTGCTTTGCACTTTTCAGTCCCATAAATCGCGCATTTTTCCAACACCTACATCAACACTATCGAAGGTTAGACAAAACAGACAAATTCCAGTCAGGTCAAAGGATTTTTTTCCCTAGAAGTGGTACATCTAAACATCTTATACGACATGTATAGAAAAAAAATCTTTGATTATATTAAGTTTGTATCTTTTGGAAGATAATCAGCAACTTTTGTTGGAAGTTATGAAACTGGGCATGTATTTTCTCTTTGTATATTGCGTTGTGATGAGGTACTTTGCAGACAAAACTTTCCACATTTAATTAAAGATTAATCAACCATGCGGAAGGATAATGCACGATCGGGGTTATTGAAAATCACTCACCAGGACCCAGTCCGAGTGCATCCAGCGATGGCACCAACCTTGGAGAGTGCACTATATATCCTCAGTTAATTAGTGCACATGTTCTCAGTTGGGTGAAATTGGTCATTCACACACAGCGAGATTTTGATTTAGGAGACGAAAACGAAAGAAAATTTTGGTTGGCAAAAAACCGCATTTTCATTGGAAAAGAATCCCGAGGAAAGGTAAACACCATTCACAAGATGTTAACAATGTTCTCGAGGTATACATACAAAGTACCATCATTATTCCTATAGTACCACACTTTCCATTACATTGATTTTGTGTAAGAGAGCAGACGACAAAACAATGACAATCGTTTGATATTACTTATCAGCCCGTGATTTTACTCTAAACTTGACCGTGCATTATCCAGGTGATAATGCACCGCCACCTGTCTGTAATGGGCCATGAGGAGTTGATGATTCTTACCAAGTATTAATGAACAATTATCAAAGCTTTAATTGTATGTCTCACTAGTATACAACGTTTTCGAAGCTTAACAGGTGAGAAGCCTGTTGTGGCTACATTAGTATTCCACAGAGATGAACTAAAGTGTTGCTTTATTTATTTACTTTTTTGTTAACATTTTAGTTTGATTCAACCAAATTTGTAAGCTTAGCAGCCGGGATGTGCCGTTCGATAAAACGAAATGGCCTCTATTCGTCATTCTTCCCTCATTCTCCCCCATTTGATACCAACGTGGAAAACAACATATTTCTTTCGGGGAGCAAATTTCATAAAATAGAATTCTAATTACGTTAGAAAAGGTTGATTTATATTTTTAAGATGTTAGAGTTTCGTACATTTATTACAGGGTTCAATTGTTCAATTAAACTTGATATTTTTTTGGAAATTCACCGATTGTTTACTTACTTTTGGACGAATAGACCACGAAAAGCTATTTTTATAGCTTTTTACTCTCTTAAAACATTGAAATCTAATATATTGGGATCAGGGACAATCCAAATTTTTGATTGCAAATTTGATGGAATACGATTTATTATCAGTATATTAGATTTAACAGTTGAATGTTTCAATCGTCTAAAGAGAGTAAATCTGTGAGAGGAATAGCCAATACTTTGTTTCAACTCTGAAAACGCAAAAAAGATATCATATCCTGCTGTTTTTAGATCGTTTGTTGTCTTTTTCTATTCTTTACTCAAATCGAGGTACCATCTAGCCTGCGATACGCCTCTCTGGCTGCCGCCCATTAGTTTTCTCGTAGCGATAAGTGGAACCCAGAAAAAAAAAAAAAAACTGGACGGCTACCAGGGGTGATGTCCCCTCTATCTTTCAGTCAGTGATAGGTCTCATCCCTTTGCATGTGATACCCAATTTTCACATAATTACATTCAGACCTTTCAGGCAAGAGCGAAACCTTTTAATTGGAAATCCACGTGATGAGATACCAATGGTTGCATTTTATAGAGAGAAAAAATAAAAGGAAGAAGTTTGGGGGAGGTAAACGCATGGAAGGAGAATGGATTTGGAGATAGAAGAATAGAGGTCAAACATGAACTGACGAGTGAGGTGTACATTGACAAAATGTCATAATAAAAACAATAACAAAAATATTGCATCGTTACATACCGAATAGGGATAGTTTTGTGCAGGCCATAGTAGACAGAGGTTACGTGTCCTACGTCGAAGTGACGATATTCCCTCTTTTTTTTTGTTTATCTGCCTGTTAGTTTGTCTGCTAGTCTGACAGCTCTTCGTTGGTGATTCTCAGCTGGTAGGCTCCATTGAAAGTAGTTTTATGATGAAGTGCAAAGGGAACTTCCATACAGGGATAAGAAACCTGTGTCTTACTTTGAATAATATCTAATCCGCTTTTCTTCTGTTTCTCTTTTTTGTGGGGGGTCGGAGGCGTGTGTGAGTGTGTGTGTGTGTGTGTGGTGAAAACCGTTGAATATATGTACTTGAACTTCACTTTTTGATAGTCCATGGTTGTCTGCATTGTCTCTGATTGGTCCAAGTGGCACGGATAGGCGTAGACCCCGTTTCACCTTTATAGAATACCGACGTTATTATCATTATTTTCACCTCTTTTTATATAGACGGAAATCGCCTACTCTGACAGAGCTAATTATTTGAAATATGAACCCCCCTCGTGGAAAAGTCATAGTTCAGTGGGGCCCACGCAGACATCCGCAAATGTTGTTCTACCATTAGATATACTATCGGGAGATCGGAAATGATACACTACATGTAATTTCTGATCTCTGGTAATGTTATTGTTGAACAACACAGAGGCCTACCAAAAATAAAATGGTCACCCCTCGGTAAGGGATGACAATTTTGGGGGATCAGGGTCTTGTGGCGACCCCCTTTTTGAGGTAGCGTCATCTGATGGAAACACCGGTTACGAATCACCAGATTGTATGTTTATCAAGACTGGTCTTGAAAACTGTATTGGCACATGCGATCAAAGTTGGCCCGAAATGTTACAGACAGGAGTTCACAGTAGGTGGTGGGTTCACGACTCATTGACTTCATAAATCTCCAGGCGAGGTTCAAACGCGATTCAATTTTGAACTGTGTCAACCCAACTTCGGGTACTCATAAAATTTGTTCGGTGTATAGAATGGCGTCACGTTTTCTTCCAATAGTGGTTGACTTGAACAGGTAAAACGATGTCCAAGTTTATATTTTGCATCCCATTAATATAAACTGCAATTTAAGTTGTGCGATTTTATATACCGGTAATTGAAAGTTTTACAGTGTGTTCAATCGCCCTGCGTTTATGGCCTCCGTGCAGGTCCCCAATGTTTTCTTTATGTCGCGTCCAGCTCTAGGCCGTCTTCCGTGTGGCGAAAAGTGTTAAGGTTTTGGATTTTGCTCACATTTTTGGTGACTACTGGATTTGAGTGAAAAGGTATGTATTTCACTTGTTAATTTCCACTTGAAGATTTTCGCTCGTCGGCACTCACCAAATTTGCACACTACCGAGCCAGGGACCAAAATAGAGGGGAGTTTTCCATACATGGAAATGATAAATTTCAAAGGTTTTTTTTTAATAACTCAGGTGAAAGAGTAGACAAGTATAATTCAATTCATATGAAAGATCTACTCTAGAACTAAAACATACAGATATCAACTGTGGAAATAATCAACAAAGACCCATATAGAGAGCGTCCCCATTTTGCTCGAGCTGCTTACTACTAATTCTGTTTCTGGATACAGGATACAATACAGAGGTTACATGTCATGACTATGGATGAATACCATACACAGGTATAACCCATGGAAACATAGAATTCTCAGTGTTCTCATGGTAACTTGTCAGTTGTGTTGGTAACCACGCATTTTCCAAGCCACCAAACACAACTTTGAAATTTTCTTCTACATCATACGAAACTGTAGGAGTATGTAATAACAGAATGTAACCAGCTTCATGATACCCTTAAATTTGGCCGTTGCCATGTTGAACAAATAACAGAAAATCAGGTCACAGAACAACCTCTTGCTATTTGTGATATTCTACTTTGGATGAGAATTGTTTTTAAAATCTTTCAAGCGCTATGGGTTTGTCAGTTTAACATTAAAGAAAGTTCAGAGACAGAACACAAACTGGGATGTTAAATTTGACGAATAGAGTTCCATTTATTCAACTCTCATATAGATATTGTCGATAGTTAGAGCACAGTAGAACTTGAAGAGATTCATAGGACGTTGACACAAACAGAGAACAGCACAATCCCAGGCCCATGGCTTGATTTATAGATTTCGTTTTTCCAACCTAGTTAAAATAACTGATGTTTTGACCGATTATCATGCCAACACATCAAACATAACATCTCTTTTGCTCTTTAATATTAGTCACCAAAATTGTACCCCCCCCAGTCAAAAAAAAACTTATGACAGCATTATCACAATTTTGTGAACATAGAAAAATCTGGACATGGATGTAATGTGAGAGGAAATTGATATTTCATAAACCTTGGGAATATTTTTGTCTCTTTTTTGGTAAACATCACATTTCAATAGCATGTTCTGTTCAAAGGTAATGAATTTTTAGGAAGTATTTATTTAAAAATGGTAGTAATGGGGAACTGGTGATGTCACCCAGTCACAACTGCAAAAATCTACAATATCCACAATCATTTTTTTTTTGGGGGGGGGCTTCTGAGGTTTTCCTGATCTTAGGGTCTCACAACATGTTCCTTCTCTTTCTTCAACAAGTTGCAGGATTCAGGATGTACTGCTGCTGCTGCTGCTTACAGATGATACACTCCTGTGAAAGTTCATTTGCGAGTCGCCCAGTCTAGACTGATGAAAATCTCGAAGTCTACCAGTGAAGTAGCTTTTCTGCAGATTCATCGGTATCTGTTTGGTTATGGGTTATGCACTCCAGTGGAAGATCCATCTGAAATGGAAAAAAAAAAAAGAGTAAAATATGTAGGCCACAATCTGTGTCAGTTATGTACGTCACTGTTTGCAAGTGACCAACATGATCCATTCAGTGGACACTGGTGAGTGAAAAAAGGGAAGTGGGAAAGATTCTTGAACATTATGGCATCCCGTGGAGCGTCATTCGATGTGGAAAACAAACCAAAGACAGTCTTCCACAATAATCCTCTACTAGAATTGTCTTTATTGATGAACCACTTATTTACAAAAAAAAGGGGGGGCATGGAAGACGGCCTACTAATTTGTACATTAAACAGACGCTTTATTCTTCTTCATATTTCCTGGGATGTGGCACTTTTATACTTTTTTTCAACCTTAGTCCGTGACCCCACGAGAGTTTCTGTTCGAGATTGTAGTTAACGAAAATATTGTGGTGCAACCACAGGCTGCTGGAAAGGCACCTTCATCAAGATCCCACTAATTCAGCTCAAGTTGCACTAGCAAGTGCGTCTAGAAACTCATTGTAAGAGATGGGTGGCTAAATGGAGGGGTGATATATGAGAAATACATCTTTTGCATTTCGTCAATTTTTGTGTCCTCCGATAAGCACGCACAACTATCACTGTGGTGGCAAAGGAGTGTCTGAAACTATTTGACATTAACTTGAGAAGAAACCATTGTATTTAAACTGAAGAAATATATTATCTTAATTGTGGCGGGAGAGGGGGGGGGGGGGGGTTCCGTACGTTTAATGCTGAGCGTCTATATTGGTTGTAGCATTGCTGATTATCATCATAGTACTTTTGTGAATATTATAAATTATACTGTTTCCAAAGTGTAGCTATCTCGGTATGTCTAATTGATGGTGAAGATAGTACATTGGGATTACAAGGGACAACCAATTTACAGGTGGTGCGTTTACTGGTACCAAAAAATATAGGTGGTGCGTTAAAGTAATATCACTTGTGGCGTCCTGATGTAAGAAGAAGGGGATGGGAAGGGAAAGGTGAAAATTTCCAGACGTACCGGCTGGCAGCTTTCAGGTTGGGGACAAAATGCGGGGCCGGTAAGGGTATACGGATTACCACTTTGGTGGACGCATGGTACCTTGATGGACCCTAGGGACACGTAGAAAGAAAAAAAAATTCTATGGGAGTCTGACTGCCATAGGGAAGCACTACAGTAGCAAAGTATTACAAGATACACTCACCTGACTCTTCGTCTACTAGGACGTACACTGGTTGCAACATACTCAAAATTACCCCTGCCCTCATGTCCTTTCAATCTGTATATGGTATTATTCCTTTTTCAGAACATTCCGATCTTTGAGACATTAATGTCACCTATTGCGTTTTAGGCCATTTTGACAGCTTTGATACAGTTTGCAATACAACGGTGACACGAACTATCAAACGAAGACAATCACTTACTTTTTTTTCCACTAACGAATGTTAATTATTGAGTAATTAAGGTATCTACTTATTTCTAAGGCAAATGTCAGACAGACAATTACTTCTCTGATATCAATAGTGCGCACTGTGACAAAGTCAACTAATCGCTGTTGAAATGTTTATTCATGAGCAACAGTAGAAAGATGTTCGTTCGTAGATAACCCCGACCACGTGTTGGATGGGGGAGGGCTATCTACGAACGATACTTAGCGATATCTACTGCATTACACACTGGTGTTAGGCAATTACACCTCCCCGGACAAATTCCGGGTTATTTGACGGCTGGACTTAATTTTTTTTTTTTTTTGAATATTCATAACATGGAGTTTATCGCGACTTTATCGCGACTGTGACTGAAAGTAGCTTCAGGGAATAAGAAGCAGAAAGAAGCATGAGTCTCGAGATTCACTTCACCATTTGAAGTAGAAATTGGCTTGAAATGCTCATCATGTTCACAGGTATGTATTTAAGAGTCATTTTCGCTCCTATACACATAGTGACGGGAACATTGCTTTTTTTTTAAAGTATTGTTCGTTCTTTATTCTCTACTTGTTTTTGTTCCTGTTCATTTGCCGCAAGAATCACATGGATGTAAGGATAAAAACCACAAAGGTTAGACTGCAGCAACCCTTTTCTTCAAGTCATTCTCGTGGCAAGTACATCACAAAATTTCCCCAAAACTTGTTTACTGTGTATTAATTATGTCAAAGCTTGGTTGTACTGGATTTCAATGGGGACTTACATTTGCAATATGCGTGCGTATGATTTCCTCGAAAACCGCCTTGAACAGGCGAGACGCTTTTCTCACTTCCTCTGTTATAGGTGACGTTTATGTAAACATTAACATACACAGTGTTTCTCATAAGGTGAGGGGCAAAGCATCCGTACAGTTGCAATTGAATGGAGTTCATAAATTAAAGCAGCACAAATGTTGATAAATTTGTGAGGATTTTGAATCACATTTTGCCACATGGCAGTGATTTTTGGAAAAATTAGTCAAGTTTCTCATCCATTTGAATCTCTGGCCATGGCTCCTATGGGTGTGTGCATGTGAACTAGTAGTAATGTGGATAGATGTCTGGTCATGAATATTAAAAATACAATGGAATTGTTAATTACGCACTCATTAAATGTTCGTTTTTATCGATACATGGAAGTTCTCTTAGTTTGATCATTTGTTATTAGTATGTGAAGGAAGGTGTGACGTGACGGTGTGAAAAGTGTAGTTAATTTCATGAAAATTCTGGAAATTCAGACATGATCATCACGTGGAGTGAATCGCATCGATTTTCATAACACGTAGGGAAAAACCGATGTAGCTTTTTCGCTGCCGATCTAATGACCGATGCTTTTATAGCAACATCGGCCCATGTCCGATCCGATATAGTTACTATCAAACAGTTCTCTCCTAACAAAAAATGTTCATTTTATGTACGATAAAGTCTTTGGGAGTGCTTGCGACACCCAAAATCATTGCAAATTTTACAGGTAAGCCTATTCGAAGAAGCTCACTGGTGAATGATAAAAGGACCATACCTGAACACATCCGAGAGGGCTTTTCTAATGAAATAAAATCCCTCTTGTGACAACTCTGCTGCGACGTTCTCCAGATGCAAATGTATTTGCAGGGTGCTAAATCACAGGCAAATATCTGCTCAATCTCCAGCTATCCGATACATTAATAGTGGTAAACATCGGCCCTATCTGATGTCCGAGTTCCTGTGCTGCGTTGATTTCTAATAAAAAGTATCACATAAATCGAAATCCCCGAACTGTTTTGTTTCTATCATTAGTTTTTTTTTTCAGCATTTAAGTTTTCAACATTGATCGCAAAGTTAAACTTATTCAGAAATTCGTGAACTGAAAGTTCCAACCTCCTTGCATTTACATTGATAAATGTAGCTTTTCATATGCAGTATTACGACACTAAATGAATACTGTTTCCCCTGATTAAAACACAAAAATATATTTTGTCTGGTGCGCACTTACAATTATAATTTTAAGGGGGGGGGGGGGGGAGGGGCTATCATATGAATTTTCACGTATCAATATATTAAACCCCCATAAATCAGGGGAATATCATATTTGGGGACATCTGAGCTCCCCTAGGATAAACTAATGCCATAAGCTATGTGAGAAACTGTAACCTGAACATAGTTTCTTCATTGTATTGTTTTTTAATATTTCTTTGTACCCACAAAGAAAGAACATTAAAGTTACCAGTCCAAAAGCTTTGTTCATACTATGCGAAACCATAATTAATATCACTTACAGCTCGCCTAGGTTGTTATGTGAACTGACTATTAAGTACATGTGCAAAGTTCATAAAAACATCATTTGCGATTTTGGATTAATATAGATCGATCGGTCGATTTGTGATTGTTTATCAATTTGTGGGTATTTTGATCCGCTTATTTCCTGCCTACAACATTGTCCATCAGTTGCTCAAGATTCAGATATATCAAAATATATTACGGTTCTGGTTGAACGTTTGTGGTTTGGTCATTCCTCACATTTCTACAATTCCATCTTTTCCAAAATGCCCTGAGAACTGAACTAGTCTTGGCAATCGCTCGCAATGTGGGTATGCAAACACAGATTTTAAATCGCAGTAAGGTGACCTCAAACTCTGCTAATTAGGGTGCATGACTGCTTGACACTCTTTGAGGCTCTTTGTTTTTCAAACTGTATGGAATCGGAGCACATAAAATGTTTCACCCTTTGACAAAATTGGAAACTACTGAAAGACACACATCGGTAGTAATGCAGTTTCCTACATTGTGTCAAGATCCAACACTAATTAAAGTTTCCATGGTCTCTATAAATTCTACCTGGCGTACCCTACAAATTGATTCTAGATCCTGGTTTACTATTTCACAATGTATAAGGTCATTTCATTGTTTTTGTTATTTAATGACAACTACTAGGCTTCCGGTGTCAAAGACTGCAGTAGAATCACTCACGGTCTCGTTCAAATACGGCATTTGAGAGCATGTGCAGAGTATCCCTGGTTCACTTGCACACATATACAAACCCGATTTCCGACACAGGCGCAATGCTGCCCAACAACTTCCGGTTTTCCCGAAATCGTGACATTTGAATGCGTTAAAAATTTAAAAATAATCACAATATGTCATATCCTGGGAGGCGCCATATCTCGAGAATCTTATCATTCGGCGTTAGTTAAAACGCACTCATGTAGCCAGAGCTTACAAAGCACCCTTACGTCATCTGAAGAAAGATTGACGCTTTCTGTTGCTCTTTGAAAGAAACTCTGATAAAAATCGTAAATGGCTGTTACGTCATTATTATTTGTCGTAGAAACTTTTGAAAACTTCACATATAGAGGTATACGTAAAGAATCTTTGATAGTTGTGTATACTGTGTGTCGAGACTACAGTTGGCGATGTTTGAGATGGGTAGGACAGGGGAAAGGGGGGGGGGGGCTACGACTGTCAAAGTGACGGTCACAATGTGGACAGAGGACGAACAGAGGAAGATGTACAGCTCATTGAGATGAGTCTTGTCGTCGGTTAGATGGGTGGCTAGCCTGCTACCCGATTGAGACACGACAGTATAGGTCAGGGGCAGAGTTCGGTAGCCGTTAAAGTTATTGCGTGTGTACAGAAAAACCAGAAGGATAAGGTAGAAGGATAAGACACACGTTTTCAATGAACGAAAATGACAGAAATCACTTTGAAAGACAACGGGATTGAAAGGCAACGGTGGAAAACAGAAACCATATTTGAAAATTAACGGTTCTCACTATAAGCGCCTACATCGTGAATATGCAACAGTGCAGGTCTTACCAGTGTATCAGAAACATACCACTTAAGTCGTCTCCTCTTGGTCGGTATCGGGAAGTGCATAATTTGGTGAAACGAAACCCTGTATTTACAAGAAACCTACTGATCACAACAGTGCGACGTCAGTGATCAGTTTGTTTTTAATAATGAATATTTATCACTAGCATACTGCCCACTGGTTTGATCAAAGAAGCACACGGTTGATTTGAATTACAACTGTCAACCACTACATCGTATTTTACACTTTTTGTCGTTATTCTAGAATAATTGGAAATCATGTGGCAGAATTTACCACTTAAAACTCACTTATTATCCCAAATTATCCGATTAGTGCATTGGAAAAACTAACTAAACTTTTGATACATAATATTTCATTGCTTTTGCTTTTGTCTAGGCACTTAATCACTTTAACTTTAAATTTATTCCTTTTCGTTTATATTTTCATTGATAATGTTCATATTCTTTTCTAACAGCTTTGACAAAGATCACTTTTTTTACTACTATTTCTTTACATGAAATCCATCTCACCCCTGTCGAGGAAAGCAAAAACACACCTTTGTTGCAACAACAAAAGCGAACCAAAAAGCCAAAAATCTAAGTGATTCTGTGCCATATGGTTATAGCAAACATGAATTACCCACATGACAAGTATGAGATCAAGTATGATTTATTCTCTTTGAAACATCATGGTAACAAGCTTTTGACCCCAAATGACCTTTCAAATTCTCTTCAAACAATAGGTGAAAAAGTTGACAGACGTTGTCTATTCAATGTGGGCAATGCACATGCTAAGTGTGAAATCCCTCACAGTTAACCTTCGTGAGTTCCATAAAGTGTTTGCAGGATTTTGACTTGAGGTGATATTAAATGACCTTTGACCTTAACAAAAACAATAGGGCACAACTACTGAATATGAGCAATTGACATGCTCATATTCAGTAGTTGAATAAATTTCAAGTAGGAGACTGATGACTGATTTCAAGTCGGAAATCGATGAATTCAAGAAGGAAATCTCTCACCTTTTCTCGTTTTGAGATAATAGTTTACATAATTTTGACTCTTTGACCTCTGGTTACTCTATCTGACATTGGAATTCCAGCAAAGTAATAGGGATCGCCCAATACGAACTCAGTATAGGGACAATCAACATGCTAGGTACGAGTTGCAGTTATCCTTCTTTAGAGGTTTTGGCAGTTTCACCTCTGGTGACCTTAAATTACCTTTGACCTCTGAAAACTATATAGGGATCATCTACTCAGTATCATCATCCCACATACAAAGTACGAGATCAGTCAAGGTATTTTGTTTTGGAGATATTATGTTTACAAGGTTTTCACTCGTTGACAGCTAATGACCTCAAGTAACCTTTGACGTCCACCAAAACAATATGGACTATTTAAACAGTATGGCCAGCCCACAGAGTAAGTAGGAGATCAGTCAAGGTTATCCTTCTGGAGATTGTGAGATTGTGTTTTCAAGCTTTTCACACTTTGACCTCTGGTTACCTCAAATTACCTTTGACTTCAACCAAAAACATTAAGGATCATCTACGTAGTATGGCCAACTAACACACCAAGTATGAGATCAGTCAAGGTTACCCTTCTTGAGATATTGTGTTTACAAGCACCGTCACACACGCACACACACGAACACACGACATCGCCATCTCATAGATTCCTTGCGCCTTCGGGAACTAATCAAAAAGTAAAAAAAGAAAAGTCCAGGAAAGACATGTGTCTGCAAAAGGCTAGAAGAAACGACCATTCCTAGAGACATGTTGAAGTTGTGATTCCAAAACAAAACCCCCTGGCGTATGAATTCTCAATTGTCCTCGAAATAAAGGTTAAGTAAATAAAAGATAACGCAAGACGTATCGTGTGAGTCCCTCTTTCTTGGTATACTGGAATTTGTCCGTAAAATAGTCAGTACTCGATGGTTTTTGATTGATAAAGTTTGTGCTTATTTTCAACAATTAGTATGGTTCATTCAGCCAATATTCCAAAATGTCATTTCGATGTCACTTCGATGTCACACAACTTTTAGAGATCTGATGTAATGAACTGCCCGAGGACTTGTCCTAACTACACACAGAGACAATACTAGACTTTGCAAAGTCTTTCTCTGCGAATGAATTCTCCTCCTTTGATACATTCCTCACAATTTGAGCTGCAGCCTACTTAAACCCAACCGAGGATATTTACTCATCTAGTAATCGCTTTTCCCTGTGTCCGCAGAAAAGACTTTGGACACTCGATATAATTATGTACAAATGAATAGTCACGTTTGGCATTACGGTTAATACATATTAAAATGCTACGCGTTGGTCATGAAATGAGCCAATAGCAGCGATCGAACAATGAGAGAAAATAATGGTACCTGGGCTAACTTTCTCCCTATCACCAGATTTGCCAACAGCAGAATAGGATATCACTAAGAGAGACCTAAAACAGTTGAAGGAGAGTAGAATATTACCATGATAGTTACGTAACTAATAAGTCGTAGGTCCTTTCCCCATCATCACTCCCATCATTTCTAATGATGGCCGTGATTGGCTTCTACCGAATTTGGTGGCGAAAAACAATGGTTTTAGTTAAAAGTTGTGTGCCCAATTAAAACGAGTGGCCAGAGTCTGCGAGGGCAGCGATCAACTTGGAGGGGGGTAAACACTCTTCCGGAAGAGCAGTATGCAGTAAATATACGGATGTTCCGTTAGAGGTGGTGGAACCAAGATTAGGAACAGAAACTTTCCAGCCCAAGCAGACATTGCAAAGTCTAAGACTATACTTGTTACCACAAAGTTCGTGCCCCCAATTACGCAACGACCTTGCCCTGCACCAACCAATGAGGGCAGTTACCGTTCCTTCACCTATAAAGACACAGTCTATGTAAACTATATCATGTCCACGAGGATACCAAACCGTTCCTAAGGCAGTATTAGGCCTACTCACTCTATGGGTATTTTATTTTTCATTTAGAAAATTGGTTCATTTTACGATCTTACCAAGTTTATGATATTGTCGTAATAACCCTGACAAATTTTGTCAATAAGAGATCTGAGATTGTGTCCACTTGCCGTTATGGTAGAAAACCACTCAGCCATACAAGCCAAAAACACTAGGTATACACAGTACAAATCCCGGTTTACGTTTAGTCGCCTGAAGAACCTCAGGGAGAAACCGTCGGTTGCGACATTCACAGGGTTTAGCTATCATGTGTATTACATGGTCTACTTTGTATTGAGCTCTCTCGGCCGGTAAAGCTAGTTGTTATCTCTACTTATAAATATATATATATACTTATAAGTATAGATAACAACAATATATACTGACTGTGGTATCGCGGATACAATATATGCATATATATTGTATACGCGATACCACAGTCAGTTTTAGGTCGGCATAGGCCTAATTTTGTCAACTTTAAGTGCCTTTTACTGGATGCTTAGCTAAGTCATTAATTTGTTCACTGACAGGCTCATGATTTGCAGGCGTTCCCTGAAACGACATAACCTCGGTTCCTTTGGCCTCGTTCCCATCTTAAATATTATAGTTTTTGTTAGCATGTTCCAATTCAAACTGAACGAAAACACGTAACAGCAAAGAAAAAGTAGAAAATGCAAGATTTGAGTATAAAAGAAAATAAGGAAGCACACAAACATTTAAAAAATGGAAACAATAAAATGCCTCACATGCACATTAACTTTGAGATACGTGCCTCAATGACTCAATGTGCATCCGGAATGTAAGCAAGAACATTACACTTTTCCGTGACACGTTATTTTCGATAAGAAATCGGAGTTCGACTACAATATGAATTTGGAGATACTTTGAGAGTTGGTAAAAGAGAGCTGAGAAAGATTTTGTTTTTAGAGGTACGGTGGTCCACAGGGGTGGGCAGTTTTTGACTTTCAATTAATGTTTCGTTTCGTGAAGTCCAGAGTATGCACATAATGATAAGAAAATAACTGTACCGATAAAATATCTACCGATGAAGAGATGACGCTGGGAGAAGTAAGAGGCAGCTCCATAGAGCTTGTAATATGAGTCCATCTTAAACAAAATACAAGCACAAAATATGAAGAAAAGTAAAACTGAAGACAAAAGAGACAAAGATAAGGGAAGGAAAGTCACCTACGTTTGTTCATTAAATAAAGCTGACTAAAGTATCCTTTACCGTTTTCATAGAGAAATATTGTGGCGCCCCAATAGCAATTCAAGATGTCATGTTTTCACATGAAATGCGTGGGATATGAATGATATGGGGGCTAATGAGATAATAATCTTTCTTGTGGATCTAACAACATTGGGACACTCCTCCCCCTTTAGTGAGTTCTTATTATAGCCTTTTAATCTAGTGATCACGTGGCAATAATGTTGGGTGGTAAGGTAGGCTAAGAACACTTTTTCTGCCTATAGCACACCGACAGTATTTAGATCGATGTCAAAGCTGACTAATGAGCAAGCGATGTAAGTCGCAAACTGGGAATCCCCCTGATGTAATCAACCGCGCAAACAAAGACAAAAAAAAAAAAAATATTCGACTTGTACTTTGACCCGACATAGACCAAGTGTAATAACTCGACACGGTTCCTTCCCCAACATCCGAATCAAACTCAAATCGTCGTTAATTGACGTTTTAGTTTACAATGATCATAAAAGAAATAAGAAACGCCGGGAAATTGTGTTGAGGTGGCCAAAAAAACTGAAATATACACCAACCAAAGGGAAATATGAGAGATAAAAAGAAAAATGCTTACAGCGACTTTGCCTCACAGAGCTCTCACTTAACTAAAAGAGTTGAGTTACCCCAACTATTTACAAATTACAAAAAAGGGGTAAAGTAGGAAAACAACATGGTAGATGCTGTTAGTAAAATAACATGATAGATGTTTTTGGGATCAGTTTGTCTGTTCGATACTCCCAGCCAATTCTCTATAAACCAAGGGGGTTGTAAAGTCACAAGGGGGTGTCAAGTCACAAGGGGGGATGTCAAGTGACAAAGGTTTGTTTGCGCAACAGGTAAAACCAAATGATAAAGTTGATAAAGTTCGGTGAGGAAGGGCTAATGTTACAATGGAAAATATATATGACAAGAGGGCAATCAATGGAGTTGCGTATCTCATCGCTAACATGCATTGATTTCAACACAGGGTCTGCACATGGGGATTTGTAATAGTTTACTGCGACCACATGTCACAAATACTTAGTGCCGGGCACTGATTCTAAATTAGAGCCAAATATTCTTCAAACATACAATGGTGGTAAGCAGAAAACCGAACATAAAATGGCAATATTGATATTTACTGTAAGGTACCAAGCTTAAGCCTATAAACGGGTGCCACTTTTTAAGCTCAAGTTACGATAACAATGCCTCAAACGTATCTGTGCATATTACGCTACATAACACAATTACAGCATTGTGTTATCCCTATTGATTAGTGGTTTGAGTTAGGGGCAGGATATAAGAGCATTAGTCTATGGGTTATTTGCACATTAGTCTCTAATTTACCTGTGCAGGACCTCAGTGGCTCTGCTAAAATTATTGTTTGACTTAAAAATAACGTTTTCATAATTGGCTGGCGTGTTCAATGACATTACCCACAGGGGTCAGTTCTGCTAAAAATGTTTTGTCAAAAGTTCAAAAGGTGGTGTCTATTGACCCGGATGCCTGCTCTTTTTTTTTACCAAACAGTCATAAAATTTCACCAGTTTACTATAAGAGTGATATCACTGTATCTTCATTATTGTGTTCACAGGAACGGCCTTGCAAAATTTTGCCTATAATGCTCAATTAGCTCTCAAGATATGGTGGCAAAATTTGCTTTCTCAAATATCAGCACTGAGATTTCACTATATTTAGCATTACATTAACATTATGTTGAACAATGTGTTCTCAGGTAAGTGCTCACAAAGCTTTAAGTTGATAGGTTTAATAGTTCTCAAGATATGATGGAAATACAAATTTTGGGGAAAAAATTAACTTTTTCCGTCAAAAATCAGCAAATGCCACTAGATTTACCATTACAGTAATATTATGTTAAACAATGTGTCCTCAGATAAGTCCTCACAAATTTTATATATAAATATAAATACAATATATATATATATATATATATATATATATATTTATATATATAATAAATAAAATTTGTGAGGATCACTTCAAATCTTTTTCGCGTGGCACATCGCACCATGCTCTACATAGGCTAAATTGATTTACAATGGCTTTTTTTTAATACAGTATATGACATCAACTGAAAAAACTGTGACATAGGTCAAATATATTTCCAGACATTGAACTATTTGAGTATTTTGTATATTTGCGCAGTAAAAATAAGGAGAAGAATGTTGATATGTGTTTAAAGTGAAGCGCACGCGTTTTTCCCTATTCAGGTTGTAACGGAACAAATATTTCTGAAATAGTTAACATGTATCAGCGATGTAGTAATGGGACTCATGATGTTTTGTGTTGGTTGAGTTTCGTTTTCGTAGAACAGGTGAGCTGCAGATTTCTTGACCTTTGGAATACAGTACGCTACCGCATAATGTTTAAAGGGGTTGATTGGTAATAGGCCTCTGAATAACTCCGTTCCCTTAAAATTGTAATATTGGAATCGTTCGTGAGGGTTTGCAGTGAATAAATCTATCACACGCCATTGATCGTCATATTATATTAGAATTTAGACCATAACTGTCTCAGAATTGAATTTCATTGCTGGTCTTTCGCAGAACCGGTAGCCTTCGTATAGGCACTGAATAGATACAAGAAGGCGCAGAAACGTATATTTTGTCATTTTGCCATCTTTGCAGTGGTAACATCTGTTGCAATTTATAACACTGTCATACATTGTCATGTTATATATTTCATTACGATGCGTATGTATTGGCCTTCGATATTTTCGTGGCTTCCTAATTTAGGTCTACGGTAAGGACCGAACGTTCCCGCTTTAATCTAGGAGTATCAAACACTGGTCGTTGTGGGGCCTTTTCATTTCTATAATTAGCATCTTATTACCTTCCTATTGAGCAGGAAACGGAAACTACTATCAAACTTTAGGTTAATATTTACGATGCCTTTGAAGTAGCCATTTGCGTACCTTCCATTCACAGAATTGAAATTTTATAGTCCTGTATTAACGATGTTATGTTTATGTTTCATTAAGCAATTTTGGACAAACCCCCGCTTATACCTTTTCAGTTGAACTGGCAATCTCCTGGTCATATACCCCCTTTGTTCTTCGTCAGTGTTTTAAAGAAGAAAAAGTAGAGGAGAAGATCACCTGTTAACAAAATCTGAAGGAGCTCTATGCCCTCATCTACCAGATATTTTAATTTGAAAATTGTCTCGATATTTTTTCAGACTCTCCAAGGTAGCATAGCGGTCAATCACCTTTACTTGAAATCAAACAGACCAATTGAAATGGATGTGAATATACATGCAAGAACGGGGCTTGAACAATATTCTTTTGTAATGACTATATGACATATTCCACTGAATTTGACTTTCACTGAGAAATATTGCAACTCATATTCCAGCTTGAACACGAAAGGTGGCAGCTGCACCGGTGCACTAGTGTTTATACAGTGGAAGGCCAATAAGGGGAAACTCTGCGAGGTCGTTGGGATCAACATTTTAGTTTGCATCGTACCTGTGGCAGGGGAGCGACTGACGTCCTTTAACGTTAACGATAGCAGTAGGGTTACAGTATTACAATGTTCACCAGAAAAGACCGAAGAGTGGCAGGTGCTTGGTTCGTTGATCAGAAGTAAATTTTATTTGTTGATTCGACTCGTACACAGACATTAAATTCAATTACGATGAAGAACATGATTGAGTAAAAGGCAGATCAAAGTGACATAATGTTAAGAAAGAAAAAGGAGAGCGACGATAACACAGCCTACATTATTACATTGCCTACATTATTATTATCATTATCATTATCATTATCATTATCATTATCATTATATATATATATATATATATATATATATATATATATATATATATATATATATATATATATATATATATATATATATATATATATATATATATATATATATATTCCCTCTCTTCCGCAGCTCTATTAGCTGGACTCACATGTGCTGACATCGGGATCTTACTCGGATCCTGGGAGGTCAAGCACCCTTCTGAGGATGTGAGCGCTGCCGAGGATTGCTTGCTTCGTGGGTTTCCTCATGTCATGTGCTGCGGGTGCCCTTTGGAGATAGCCTTGCAGGCTAATACTGCACCCAGTAGGACCGATCACTATTGGTATCACCTCTTCACTTCCCATAGGTTTTGTAGTTTTGACTTCAAGCCTTGGTGTTTTTATATCTTCTCAAATTCTTTCCCTCCTATCTTCTTTATCAGGGGGATCGTAACATGTATTATTTTGTCTCTCATTATTATGTCAAGTTCCCCCAGCTGTTATGACCCTGTCACTTCTGACTTCGAAGTCCCACAGTATTTTCACTCTATCTGTTTCATTGACTATTCTGGTCTATGCAGCCATGGTTTATTATTATTGTCATTATTGGAATAATTATTAGTAGTATTTCGGAGGAGTGAGCTCACCCTCAGAGTTTGCCGAAGCCACTTCTCTGACAACTTGTCTATAGAGGAGACTATTTTGGAGCGAAGAATATCACATGACCATATTAACTCAATGGGTTTACTAGAAATCGGCTCCCAGAGAGGGCACATAAATAATTCATGAACCGTCTGCCTTTTATGGGAATCTTGTGTCACTTTGTTGTCAATTAGAAAAAATTAAAAAGAAAGGGAAAGCTAATGAACTGACCTAAGGAAACCGGCGGTTTACACAAATTTGCCAACGTCATGTGCCTGGAAGATACGGAAACCTACAATGGACCCACTCTATTACAATAAGAAACTTCCCAATGGAAAAAAAAAAATTATCCATGACCCAACGTCATCAAATCTCCTGAGTGTTATGGCCGTTATAATGTAGATTACTATGTAACCCTCATACAGTACATACTTTATTTATTATTTCCATGTTAATGAAAACCACTGTAGTTGTAATGGTTTGAAAGAGTGAATTGACTTTCGAACAGATCGGGGGGGGGGGGGGTAAGGCCTGCATGGGGCAAAGGGTCACAAGAAGGATGAAGCACCAGCCACACCATCTAACCGGAACGCTCCCATCGGTTAGCGTATATAGCCTACTACGAATACGTTTAGATTTGGCATGAAATAGCACTTCCCCGTTTCTCTGGCTTTGTGAATTTCAGAGAAGTAGCCCTTCCTTATTAGTGGTTGACCGGGGGAGGGGAGGTGTGGACGTGCAAGGAGTCGAGAAAGTCAACAAAGAAGTAATGACAATAGTTTCAAATTCACCGTGCGGGCATCGCACAGAGGAAATTTTGGAGAAAGAAGCCTCTCAGATTGCAGGAAATTTGCACTTCCTAGTCTCTCTGGGCCAGTTAACTATATTTTACACTTCCACTACTAAAAATTGATTTTTTTCCACATTTTTTTCAAGTTTCTGACTTTCGTCGGGGGGGGGGGGGGACGGACGCCCATGGTTGTGTAGAAGAATATCAAAGTGTCTTTGAGGGTTCATATTTACAACAAGCAAGGCTTTCAGAAATAAGATTATCAGGAAACATTTACTAAAAAACTTCTGTCCACCAGTGACATGGCCATGCAAGATAATAGCCCAAGTAGTTTGTGAGCAAATTTGGTCAGACACATTATAATCACTTGTTATGAAAAGTCATCGCAGATTTGTGCAAAATGACTGTATATTTCGTTTTGATAATTTCATCCCCACTTTTGTTTGTTATGTAACATGTGGATATGATGAAAAAGCAAAATGAAAATGCGCGTTATAAAGAAATAAGATAAAAAGGAAGTGAAGAGGCTAGAATGAACGATGGGTGTGACACACGACGTATGAATCATATTTACAAATCAGCCATCTTAGCATAAAATATAACCGCCCTGAGAACTTATGACCATGGCCTGATAACCCTAGCGATTCGGCGTAACGTCAATGTTTTATCAGACGGTGTCCTTCATGATAGAGAGGTATAATGTCAATTTGTCCTATTTAAATGTGTAACCTCTCTTCCGGAAAAGCCATTTAGTTTATAAGCCCTCACCTCCTCTCCTTTCACTGACCCCCTCCCTATTTTGATAATTCATAATGAATACACTGTATACCGTTACTCTACAATTTCTTTCTCAATGTTTCATGCTTGATTAAAAGCCTTTTTGTTAACACGTGGCAATTAAACTGGGTAACCAGGAAAAAAAGTGAAGTGTGACTTAAAATGTCATTGTGACGTCAGCATGAGAGGCGATATCTTTAGAATCACCGTCGCTATTTGAGAGTCGACTCACGTTAAACGATCTACGCCAAACCACCCTTCCCTTTCCGTGAGTGGTTACTATGAAATATTTATTGCAATATCTATGTATTTGCTTTAACTGTGGACTTAAACAGGACTTCCTGTAACATTTTTCTAAGAAATATGGGGATGTCCCATGTTGTTTTTATCGTCTTCTTGGTTGTTGGCTACCAAATATGTAATGTACATCCGCTGGAGGGGGGGGGGGGGGAACAATACCTTAAATTAAGTCACTTTTTTTTTTGTATTTTAGTGAGCAGTGTTCGGGTGCCCATCATCTTCCCTTGAACAATGAATTATACAACGAAAAGAGCAAATGGTAAGGCAGTTCACCAGGAGACTTGAATGGTGGAAATTTAGAATATGTTGGAAAACTGAAGGGTAAAAAATGAGAGTTCGCTTTCGAGATATTTTTCAATAAAGCAGAATCACCCCTTCCCCCCCTCCCGTTTGTAACCTGTGGCCTCGCCTAGCGCAAAATCAAATCAAATGTATATTTGGGAGTGCAATTTATGCGGCTAGGTCATTATAGATGGCCTATTATGCGATCCGTAGGACGTACCTGCTGTATACGTTGAATGACATATGTGTATCAGATGGCCTCGTAAGTACTTGCCAGGTTAGAGTGACCATAAAATGAATGAATTGACGCGTATGCCACTTAACATTCTACAAGAGTGAACTCCAATCATAACGTGTATTTCAGAAGGCCTGTACTTTTAATTCTGTAGCCATCTACTATTCAAGGCAAGTGCAGTACAAATTCCGATTCTGCTGTCCAGTGTTTCTTCAGTCGTGGGCAATAATTTGCCAAGGATGTAAACTGGCTCATTAACAGTGATTTCCTATAATCACCCTTTTTAAGGGAGTTCGGTCAAATCAGCTACAACTTTGGACAAAATACCTTGGGACACCCAGGTGCAATTTAGAAGTGGTTGCAATCATGGGCGTTGATCATGTGGGCGGGAGGGGTCCGACTCACCTTTTTTGCAAGAGGGGGGACATCCCCAAAATGTCCCTTCCACTTTTTCAAAGGATTAAAGCTAAAACTGCGATGAATGGTTAAAATGTAGAATTTTAACCACACTTTTTGATTTCCACATTGTCAATTTTACTGTGTTATAAATCAAAGTTAAAAGCATGCGGTGACCATATTATACGTTTTTCCTTGACTATGACATTTGTCGTTTTCAGCGTTCCTTAAAAGTGATGACATGTGCTCTGCCACGTACAGGCCTAGCGTCAAGTCCTCAAGTCAACTCATAGACTTTCTATGAGTCAACTAAGAACATACGTGTAGCTCTTGCTAAGGGCTATTCAGCCATTTAGGCTCATTACATACAATGGAGTCTCGTTACCCCCTTTACTTCACCAGTCTCTCTCTCTCCTTCTCTAATCGTCTATCCAACCCACATACATCTCCCCGCATAAGTCCCCCGTCCCTTTAACGCTTTACCTGTTTTCTATTCTATAACTTCCCACATTTCGGCCGTCGGACTGCCTTCCACCTTAATAACCGTGGTGCGTGGATGAGAATGTACCTTTTATGTGAATGTGTATCGGTGAATCGTTTAACCCCTATAATGCTAGTCATATGCATTAGCTGTACCTATATCTGAAAGTAGTATCCGAAAAACTGGAATATCTGAATATGCAGTTAGCCACTTACCATTTATTCAATACAGTTTATAATAGTCTTATACGTCTAGACTATAGCACACCCTAGTACAGTTCTATGATTTCACCAATTAATACCGTGAACAATTTACATGTTGTCATTTTGATCATAGTATTAACTACTGTTGTTAGGAGTCAGAGAAGTATCTAAGCGCAGATGAAAATAACTATATCAGGCTGGACACACCCAGTAAAATGAGACGATTTTTTATCGTTTTTTTCAGTGATCGTATACGTTTTCAGAATAACATCTGAAGCTCAGCCAATATGTTTCCTGATTTTGGATTGGGACATGACGATGATTACAACTTTTCAGTTAAAAGGTGAAAACAATGTATCGTAGACAAATTAAGACTTTTAGAAGGCAAATTTTGACCAAATGTTGCATCATTTGCCATATAGACACCGTCCAATTTCTTTTTTCTTGGAAGGGGGTGGGGTGGGGAAGGTCATCCCTCTCCTAGACCTCTCCATACGACGGCGATTCGTAAATTGCGAAAAGTCACGTCCCCCTCACTTTTTTGAGATGGATCCACGCCCATGGTTACAATTGAAATCGATGCTAACTTGCTGTTCGATTTGCCCATGTGTGATAAGGAGTCCAATTCTAAGGGGTGGGTACGGCCTAGAGGCTCCTCTAATTTTTGTGTGATACCTCCAATTTCTAGTTGGTAGCCAAAATGACTTTAATTCACACCTGACATCCTTTTTTCATTATCCTATGAAAAGGATTACTTGGAACAATGCTTTGATGCCAACGTTGTTGTGGACAGTCAGGACAGGGCTGACAATTCACGAATCGAAACAACTGCTTTTTCTGTAAACTGAATCATTTTTTTTTTTCAATAACGTGGTTTTCAAAATTATCGATCGAAGATCAGCCAATAAATTCCCTGATTTTGGACTGGGACATGACGAAGAGAGGATTTCATACGCTGGCTTAAGAGGCTAAGGTATATACAGCTTTTGGAAGATGCAAATGATTATAATGGGCAAAGGACTTTAATTAACCGTAGAATTTCCGTCATTTTCCTCTAACGTTTACACTTTTTGTTAGGTGTACCCATGGTCGGCAAGTTCCCCATCAAGAAACTGGACCACTAGAATAAACACCAAAACGTGCCGCAAAAAGGTCAAATCTAAATTTCAAGAATAATGACATGGCAATGTTATAGCTATGAGCAAGATTTTCTGATGCAATTTAGGCCCTAACAGACGACATAGGCCCTTTAAGTTGAATTATTCTTAACACCTTTTACATGTGCTTTGAATCTTCAAATGACGGTGAACAAAGCTGATATCTTTGACGGCAAGTACATCCGTTCAAAGGAAGGAATTAAATGTATCTCCTCCTAAATCTCACTTCCTTTGTCGAATCTTAATTAGACAGGACTCAAACGTATACTCAGTCCATGGTAAAATCAAAAGATCATGTAAGACGTCACGAAAAATGTCATTCGACCGATAAAAATCCATATTGTTGGAAAAATTCTTCGAAAATGGCCTATTTATTTTCTTTTGCATTATTTTGAACTGGTTTGCAAAGAGCAGCGAAAACTTAGAAAAACAATTAAAATAGAATAAATATGCGATTCAAAATGTACCCAAACGTTTCCGTGTATAACGTGCAGTTAGGATACACGGACGTAGGTACATCCGAATTCACCGGACGTCACTATGTTTATGTATGAGCCAAGCTGTGGCTTTAATCGGCCGACTCATGTAGTGATGTACATGTGTCTGTATGTTCAGAGGTGAGCGAATATTATCTTTGACACCGATCTGTCATACTTTGCAAAAAAAAACAGACAGGAAATGTCTTTTTTTTCATCTTGTATGTTATTTCTTTTTTTTTTTTTTTCAAAATTACGGATTTTGCATTAATCATACATTACATTATGACGATGTACAGCACTCTGCTGACCAATTCGTTAAAGTAAACACAACGAGTCCCTCTTTAGTAGAGCACTTTCAATTATTTTACATCATATCTACAGTAAATTTGTATCTCACAGGCCACGTTGCAAACGGTATTCCCAGAATCTCAAAGAGTTGCTTTTTTTTTTTGTCAAATAGCAATTCCCGGGTATAAGAACGGTTGCTTGAACTCGTGCGCCAAGTGCCTTGGAAGTGGGTAACGTTTACAGCGATGGCGTTATATCAGTCACTTATTTATGGCCCTTCCGGGGACACAACGCCCCATAACACCATTAACCTCTCCAATCAACTCTCACATTTAAAAAGCGACCTTTTTCGGGACCCCTCGTGCATGCACGGTGTGCCATATCAGAGATTCCCCACCTATCATGTGATTGGTAATAGCCGGTCCTATCATGGCATTTAAAATTTGGTGATGTCGACCGTTCAGATTTTGAGCTAGAAGGGGATGGAAATTTTGAGAGGCCCCGCCCCTCAGTTGATCGAAATATCACTACGATACCTTCAATTTTCTGAAACAATCTAAATGTTCTTCATATCGTCATATTTTTCACAACATCTGTACTTTATATTTCAATATTCAAGCCAAAAAAGAAGGTAAAGATATAAAAACGATACAACTGAAAACAGGAAGAAAAATTTATCTATACGAGGCTAAGTTTTGGCACTTTTCCCCGGTTAACAGATCTCGCTTTGTGTGCATAATCTGGTGGTGGTATGACACCGACAATTAACTACATGGATTCATTTTATTTCTTACGAATTCTCAATAGTGCCACGAACGTAATTTTTACGTCGTATACTTACTACGTTGTACTATGTCTTTTCATCGGCCTTTCTTACGTTTATTCTACATACGTGCGAGAAGTGAATAATGAGGGTCACTCCTCTCAGTGGCATAGCTACCGAAGAGTGTGAGTGGGGGGGGGGGGGACTGAGCTGACCAGGCACCTAATATACGTCGTAGCTCAATTCTTGCTGGGTAAAAGAATCTACATATTAAAAAGTACATTTTTGTGATAACTTCTTACATCTGTAAGATGATCTAACTTTTTTGGAACGGTTCGGCTCACAGACTGAAAAGCTTTCCAAAACTGACAACAACTTTCCAACATCACTGAATATTTAATGAAATTCAAGAACTCGCAACTCCCTACACCGCATTGTTTTTCTAATCATCCCTCCAAACAGTGGAGTAACAATAAGCCAGGGGTCCACTCGTCTAGGCCCAATGGGTCCGCAAATTAGGAGGTCCAATTAAGGTTCAACCATCAGTGTACATGGTCTTGGTTCACTGACCATCTGAATGGCTATTTGCGTGCTGTTTCTACCTGACAAATATGCTTTAATGCTAAAATACATCACGAGAATTGAAAGAACGATACTTGGTGTGAATGCCGATTCATCAGCAGAGGCAAAAACAAGGATATTTGGAGGAGGGCCTGATGATGATCATGTTTTGTGGTTTAGGGCCCATCACTCACATATCAAAGCTTCCCTGCTTGAAATATCGTCTGAAAATGTTTTCACAATTTGACCCCATATAACCGTTGACAGCACCGAAAACAACATTGCTCTTTTACTCGATGTAGCGCACCTACTTACCAAGTATGACATACGTCCAAGGTTGCCTTCTTGACACAGACACAGGACACACACCCAAACACCCCCCCCCCCCCCCACACACACACACACCCGTTATCTTGATTACAAGGGTTACGGTTTCATTTATACCAAAAAATATCATAACTTACAACACACAGCATACCATTTGATCGTTATCGAATTACGCGTCACATCATCATGTGAATCTAATTTGAGCAACTTTTTCTCAGGTAGTCAGAGTGTAGTGTTTGTGCATAATTTAAGTGATTAACGAATGATTAAAATGTTTACTAACAGTGCATCATGAATACATAAAAATATAAACAAGGGGCAAAAAAAGTGGGGGGGGGGGGAGCTAAAAATGTGGTAGGTTCCAAAGGGGTAGAATGAGGTGTACCTTTGCCACTTTAAGCAATTTAGTCTACACTCAAATTGGGCAGACGACAACTGTAATTACGTCCATACATAAAAATGCGGTTGCTTCCAGGATAAATGTGAGATCGACGGACATTCTCAGTGTTTATACAATTAACTCTCAAAACCCATTACTACTCAAATCAACGCAGGTATATACCTGCAAGGACATCTTGGTTTGAATCTACTGTTTACTGAAACAAACCCTAACCTATATTTTATGTCCACGTGACATCCTACCGCCTTGTATTTTAGTCTCGTGATTTGATTACGTTCTGTCACAGAACTGACGGCACTTCTCCCTCAAATCCGGGATCAAAGAAATATTGACCCCAATCGTATCACCGTACTTTTCGAGTTCTGGTAGAGCGTTGTATGTGTGCTTAGCTGGTATACAATTCGGAAGATTACCGCGACTCCAAAACTAGGTTGCCTTGTTTTTATTTTCTTCTTTTGTGTTGTATTAATCCAAAAGATTTACTAACATTATTGGGGGCGCTGTCACTGAAATGACACATGTACAAAGAATGATCATGAAAGTGCATTCCACTGAAGGAACAAGCTAAAACATTGGACCGATTTAATCGGGCACTTTCATGGCAGTGGCTGGGAGTGTGCACGAGTGGATATAGCCTTACTAAGACCCTTTAGTAATACCGCAATATGTAAGTCCAAAAATGTCGTGATAGACAACAAAATTGGCCTAACGTGGTGGCAGGATTTCAAGGAGCAGAAGTCATTCTGAGCTTTTGTGTGCCTTCTTGCTTAGATGTACTTGCACACCAACACTTGCTGAACAGACAGGTGTCTACATTGCCGTCACCATACGAAAAGGACGACACGTTCTCAGTTAAGGTGTGGTCCAGTTTTGAGGCATATTTGACATTTTTCATTCAGTTCCAGGATATATTGGAGAAATTCGTCACCTCTCGTACACGGGGTGCTGACAGAAATGCTGCGTTACCTCTTACCTCCCTGCGTAATTGTTTCTTAATCCTAACTCCTAGTCTTGTGCTAAACACAATTCGGTACTTCCCTTCTTCCAGCATACAGTTCTGGAGATCAAAGGTACAGCGGACACTAATCACTGATACCCTACCTTGACTGAAAGCAGTCAGGGTGGTTTCTATGGGAAAATGTGACTTCTGTAGGCATCATTTAATTGACTTGTTCTTTTACGTGTTGAACTCTAGCAACCTCAAATATATTCCACGCTTTACTACATTATCTTGGAAATCCTCATTTGCAATATCACGAACGGTAGTGTTCCCCATTACCAGCAATGAGGGTTTCGTGGGGACACTTGTAGATATATGTTAAGACTCTCCATAGAAATCACTCAGACAAAACAGTCACTGGCAGTTTTCACTCCATCGGGCAATGGATACACAAAATGCACAAAGTAATATACTGAAAGGATCAAAGTTCGGATTGCTTTGAGTGAGTGAGTCTGTAAAATACTCTGCAGAAGCCTCCGTTTTACGGCAATGAGAAAATTTGTCTGACCATGGAGGTAAAATTGCCCCTCCCTGAGTCAGACAAACATTTCTTTAACGCTGAGGAAATGCAGGTACCTAGTATACAACAACAGGGTTATATTTTAGAGGATCCTATCCAACAATAAACAAGGGCGCCTTCACTAAGGAAACAATGTATAATGCTACATTAGTCATGTATAGATGGCAGAGAAGAGGGAGCTTGACTGTATCACTGTGCATCACAAACGGGGGGGGGGGGGTGATTATTATATACGGAGGCCTAGACGTGCGGTGCATCGGAGAAAACAATATGGTTGAAAAGGATCGTTTTTTCCATCCCGTTTCTGGAAACTCAGGAGGGGAGAAGACCAAAATAAGTGAGGGGAAGATTCTAAGAGAGGACGATTGTATTGCTAACTTGTCATGACATCCAAGAAACGAAGGTGACCAATCTTGGTTCAGAGTAGACCCTCGCTAAAGTTACAAACTTAGCTTTCACCAACGATTTCTCCGTACCATTTTAAAGTTGGAAGGGGACAAACGACGTTAAAAAGGGCAGTCTAGTAAATTGGCCTTACTCTTTAATGTTTGTCCACTTCCACTTATTTGGAGGCTGCTACATATCGCACTTAAGGGCTTCCGTAATTGTAGCCTATATGCTTGTATTGCTAGGATATGGTGTCACTGCAAAAATCTGAGCAAAGTTATCAGTACTTAAACCTACTGGTCGTCTAGTATTTTTTTCTGTCATATTATTGGATGAGAAATACCTGGCTGAAAGAACGTTCCCTGGTACATGTGGAACCGATATTGTGAATGGAGTCTCACCCTCTGAACTCACTTTGTGTTTTTCATGTTCATTAACAAGATCCCGGTGCGGTCCTTTGTTGAGATGGCGCTCTCTCAGAAATTATAATACGTCTTTATAATACGTCTTTCTAAAATATGTTTGTCTCACATGTTATGATTTACAGTAGCGTTTATTAAACTGCTGGAACGTACTCACAAAAAAGGAGTTCGTGGCACAATTTTTTGCTTCAAAATATACATTTTCACTTTTATCACGCGATCTTTAACTCTGCTGCCAGGGAAACACTATATTTTGGTAGCTCAAGACATCCGCATGATATGTGTAAAGTTAAATGTGAGTGAGATGTTTCCCTTTAGACACTACATTAAAAACTGATCTTCACCAAATTTGACATCTAATACTTGACCTTAACTTCGTGTAATGCAGGATGTAACAACAGTCCTACCTCCCTAAACAGTTAGAAGAAAATCGACTCAGCCGTTCATGAGTTAAGCCTATCAACTAAGCAAGAGTGGACAGGTACACACACTCACTCACACACGGTCCCACACGGACACTTTTTGTTCCTTCCCAAAGGGAAAGGCGTTCCGTTTTACCATGGGGCACCCAGACCTTAGGTAGACCATGCAACCAGTAACTTGGTAATGGGAACACAAACCGTTACCGCGGCAGATGGCTTTGAAGCTTGTCTAGTGTCTCTGCAGCTGACCCCCTGGGTGCCTGCCATTTTGATAAGCTGGACGAAAACGAAATCATCGGTAACACTATGTCCTGGTATTTCGTTGAGAGTAGGCAAAGTTGGATCATTATCTCACCGCCCTCCACACCTGCAGCTGAGATAATAATTATGACATTTACCTTGATCTTTATTACATTTACGGTGAAAACGATCTGTTATTTGGCGTTAAAGTGGCGGATTAGACGTTTATAACAACTAGCGTCGAATTTGTAACAATTGCGAGTAAATTACTATTATTATTATTATATTTATCACAGTATTTCTTTCAGCGCAGTTACAGTTGTCACAACTCAGGTAACGTGGGCAATCGTGGAGAATGGAAATAGTTACTTGGACTATACTGACGCCACCTAATGAAGAAGACGGTCCCCAATAAATCTCATCCCAAGTCCTGGTTTACATTCTTGAGAACGGTTTGTATGGGACTCAGATTTAGTTTTCTGATGTTGAGTTCCCAAGAATACGTCAATGAGTGAGAATGTTGTACTGTATTATTTTAGTGTAAATGGTGTCCAATGATAGTCACGGTAAGACATCATATTGTATGTGACAATTTTTTTCTGACATTATCATGTAACTTCTATGCATGAGGGGTGTCACAGGTTACTACTTTAGTTTGTGTGTTAGTGACGGCAGTTTTAAAGATTCTCTCTGTGATTCTCTCAACTCATTGCCTCTTGGTATCTGCAATTCCTCCCCTGCAAGCCATGTGCAATCAGCCAAGCTGGCGCAATACGGTCGAAACCTTTCGTCCAGGATTTTGTCTGTAATTCCTCTATCTCGAAACTCCAGATTGCAATGCTGACCAAGCCCATCATGACTAGCAAACTAAGTTCCCCTTTTGCTTCCTTTATGTCTTCTGTCCAGTATACATTGTATCGACTTTTCGGTAATTCATTCGCTCATCGCGGGTAATAACCCTTTGCACACTTGGGGACAATTTTCGTTGACTATGCAGTCGATAAAACTTACACCGAAAGGACGTTTCACTATTCGCGAAAGTCTCCCCCTTTTCCTTTTGTCAAGATTGCTTTTAATTAACCACGGATATCACAACCCCTATGGTTGCGAAGTGACTTCACCTCTGATGTCATGACTATTCCTCCCAATGTGACTTCGCATATGAGGTCGCAATTGTCCCTTGGAATGTGCATTTACCTCTGAGGTCAACAGTATTCCTTTCCACTGTGACGTTTTCTCTGATGTCACAACTGTCCCTTGTAGGGGTAAGTTCACATCTGATGTCACAACTTGTCCTTGCAGTGTGACTTTTCCTCCGATTTCACTACTATTTTGTTGCAGCGAGACTCTACATCTGAAGTCACATATGTTTGCTTGCAACGTGAGCAACCCCTGTTATTATTTTACGTACGCGTTAGATGTCAGATCTATTGTACTCACTCCCCTCTTTTTTACTGCCTGTTAAAGGTGTTCTTAAAAACATGTAACACTCCATGTCAGTTTATTATTCGTAACTCAAGATATTGAAGAAAGACTTCGCTGGTCAAGGACGGTTTCTAGAAGTCTGAAGGTTTAGTGCAATGTAACATATTCAAATTATTGCAAAAAGTTCTGGTTTTTTTTTCTTGTTTTTTCTTTGAAATTGAAAAACCCTCATGGAACCTTGACATTAGACACTAGTCAAAATGTACATGTCACTATCTTGTCCCTAACTCAGGGTATTACTGTTGAAAAGTTCTCTAGTCAAGAAAAATTTTCACTTGTCTTATCACGGCTACCTAAATGCCAGGTAAAAATGGCAAGTTATTGCAAAAGTCTTTGTTTCTTTGAAATTAAGTCCCCATTTAACCTTGAAATTTGACACCAGTTGTCATGTCCCTGTCAAAATTTTGTCCCTATCTCACTAAATTGCTGTTGTCTTGTATTATAAAAACCAATATTTACTGACACAGAATAATGGATGATTCAAAATAAAAGGAAGGACAGTAATATTCATTTGTAAAATAAAACACCTTCTCACCGATAGAATTCATTTATATGTCTGTCAAGAAAATTCGTTCACCCAAAGTTTCACAGAATCAACTGATGAATCTTACGTAACTGCATCTTATGGGTAATGTTTTGGGGGAGATAAAACTATTGACGATGATTATTCGTGAGTCTGAATTGTTTAATGAATGATTAAAAGCCATTTTCTTTGTATTCCATGTTGATCTACGTTAATTAAACAGTTGGAGGGATGTGAGGCTCAATGAGGGCCTTAATTCAGTGAGATATGGTGTCCTTCGGAGCTGGGGTGTAAAGTGGGGCCTGTAAAATGAAAAGTTGAGAGGAGGACAGATGACGGAGGTTCACGGTACGCTTATGTTACCATTTGAATACATACCCGTAAAGTACACCGACTCTTATAATCTCTCGTGATCGTGGACGCTGAGGAGATGCTAAGGAGGAAGAAGATGTTGGGCTGTGGGGTCTTGTTCCTGGTTAGGAATCAGGTGAACCCCGTGGTCCTCGATTTGTCAGTGGGACCGTCTGGCCTTCTGACCCATGCCACCCGAGGGGAAAAGGGTCTTCTGGGTAATGTTTGAGAGGGAAAATGTAAGGAGAGATTAGCAGAGAGGACCGCGAAGTGTCTGAGTATTAATCCTTTGTTCATTTAACCTTTAATTCAAGGACATTGTAGAATTTTATGATACCCAGAGGGGTTCATTTTGCAAGCATGTATTTTTTCTTCAAAAATATTAATGTCACTTACCAATGTGAAACTCAGTAATGAGGTAACTCAGATATTTAATATATAGGGTTAACAAAAAAAAAACTGAAGCTGTGCAACACAGTCACATGTTTTCAATTGTTTTACAAGTCAATATCGAAAAAAACGGTAATGGATATAAACAAAATTCCAATGGATTTTCACTCAGGATTTTTGCTTTTTCATGAAGGGTTTTCTTTGCTAGAAGCATGACACACAAACTTTAAGCTACGGTTAAAAAAAAAAAAAAAACTGTTTCTTTCGAGTCACCGCTATGAACACTTCAGACTCATTCAGTCAGAAGCAGTACGATGACGAGAGAAAAGTATTCTGATTTCTCAGGGAATATCGATTATCTTCATTGGCCAATACCAGTGGCGGCTCGCGGTCGAAATAGTTGGAGGGGCAATTTCGGAATCTTGGGAATGAACCAGCCGCGGTTCCGGGGCCGTGGGAGCTCTGAGCGCTCCCAACTACGGTGTGGGGTCCAGGGGTTTGCCTTAGGGCTCCTGATGGGGCCCAGGGGAAACGCCCCTGGTTGGAGACGGGGAGAAGCCCCCGGATACTTTGCTACATACAAAATTGGGGTTTTAGTGTGTCCTCCCACGGCATTTGGTGAGCATTAAACTGTCTTAAAAATTCATAACTTCACCATTATTTTATTGAACTTAGTCTAACTACTACCCGATGATTGTGACTTTAGTAGTGACTTTGATAGTAACTGATAGCGACTACCTGAAGATAGTGACTTTCTTGAAGCAAAAGTTCCATCACATATTCATCATTCATCTTGTTTCTGAGGAAAATATGTTCTGTTAAAATGTATGGACGAAACACTGAAAGATTTTCAATATTAGAGACATTATACAACATAATTGCAAGTTGCAAAAATGCACGGCCAAGTGGAGAAAAATGACTTACAGGGAAATGCTGATCGTCTTTCTTTGATATAAGCAAACATTTCAACTACACGTTGATTAAAATTTGAATTTTCTCTCATAAACTTCTTTTCAATTCATAGCATAGCTAGAGCATGAAACCTATCATCAAGACGTGGTGCTTCTTAAAAATGTCTCCTCTTTGAAAATGGACGATTTTGCAAACTTTGACTGTATTCATGTTGCATTCATGTGGCCAACTGTGAGGGTTTTGAGGGCGCTAGATAAAATTTAACACATGCGAAGAGAGCCAGAGTGCAATTAGCATTTGACTCACAGTGAGTAAGACCACACTATCGTTTGCTACATAGGTCCTTCTTTTCACGAAGCTGATTAAATCAAGGAGGTTCTACAAGGAACCTTGTAGAACCTCCTTGATTAAATTAACACGTTCTTAGTTTCCCTTGTATGCATACGTACAGTGCTACGAAGCGGAGACCAGGGATAGACTCCGCAGAGACTGCTTGGGCTGGAAAGTTTCTGTTCCTTATCTTGGTTCCGCCACCTCTGATGGAACATTCATACATTTACTGTACTGCTCTTCCGGAAGAGTGATTACTCTCCTCATTGATCGTTGCCTTTCCGGCGGACGGCGATCACAGGGAAACGCGATTACTAGATGAGTACATATCCTCGGTTGGGTATAAGTAGGCTGCAGCTCAAATTGTGAGGAATGTACCAAAGGAGGAGAATTCATTCGCCGAGAAAGACTTTGCAATGTCTAGACCAGGGAGGACAAGCGAAAACATACAAATACATATATATATATATATTTATACACCAACCCACGGATTCTACTGTCATATACAAATATATATATATATATATATATTTGTATATGACAGTAGAATCCGTGGGTTGGTGTATAAATATAGATAGCAAAGCATAAATCACGTGCGTCCATATAATGGATGAGAGTGCCTTTAATACCAACATAAGATATAAGAGAAACGTGGTCTGATATTTCAAGGTCCTACCTCTTCCTCAGAGACCTGAGTAATGGAGCAAACGATATATACATCCTACAACGTAAACTCAGTTAAAATGCCTAGCTCTCTGTTAAATCTCTGTGGCGTATCCGCCAAAATGACGTCGCATTAGAGGGCGTTTTTAGGCATACGCCTCTTCTGTCTTTCAAACAGCCCCTCAAACCTCAGAAAAATTCTTGTACGAAGCCAAATTCCAAGGCCTCTAGCTCCCACGGGTAACTCTCCATGCAAAAAAAAAAAAAAAAAACACTGTCAAATATGTCATCACTTCTGTAGTTCATTCCTATGACCCCCCAAGGACTACCCTCCATTTATACCCTGGTAATTTTGACTGTGATTCTGCCAATATAGTCTATATACTTTTTTGAAATAAATGCACTGAGGACAATCATGTCGGAGAAACGAAGACGAAATTCCGACTACGTTTTAACAACCACAAACAAACTATTTTACAACAGCTCAAGGGATATTCTGCAGCCGAACACTTCTCCCCCGGTCATACAATACTTAATCTTAAAATCTGTATCTGGAAAGGCAACTTTAAGAATGACGAGATACGTAAAGCTGTGGAGTGTAGGCTAATCCTACGCATCAATAGCCATATATCCTACGAAAGAAAGAGGGGGGGGGGGGGGGGGACTGCGGGGAACTGGGTGAGTGGACAAAGGAGGTCACTTGAATCTGATGTGTATTAAAAAAAGTCTTGACGTGATGACAGACAGGGTAGATAAATTTAAACCTGCGTATTACTGTAGAAGGTAATGCAGATTGGTAGTCACCCACCTATACTGATGACGTTGGTCGTTGATGGACCTTCGTGAGGTCGACAAAAAAAACGTGAGGTCGACAAAAAAACAAAAAAAAAAAACAGAATCACACACACAAGAGATGACCAAATGGTATATAGGGGTCAATCTTAACGGATTGACATCCAACTTTCTAAGCCGCCGCCTTAACATTTGAACATTAAGTGTAGCCTGCCTACTAGTGTAAGTAGCACAATATAAATCGAGCAGACATTCACTGCCACAATAAGATTTTATACGACCGGGATTGCTAATAACCTCCACCGTTACCCTGGGGAATGAGTTATCAGGGAGTTCATACACAAGTCATGTTCAACAATGCCATAAAACCTGTCTTATAAAATAATCCTCTTTTAATGCCAGAAAAAGGTCAGAATCCCTGATACATTCAACTCGGGTATTCCCCTGTAAAATTTATCAGCATGAAATCAATTATTGTTCAACGTATCAAACATGTCCTCCTTTTTGGCTTGAATTTTCCTTTTTAGCGACTAATCCACCAACAAAATTCAACGTCATCACTACCTGTTAATTACTGCGGTAGCTCTTTGTAGATTCTGATGTCGAATTCAAACGTGATTGTGAATTGATTAGAAATACCTGACCATTTCGGAATAAGTTCCTAAAAACATGCCACAACAGTTGCATTGTTTGATTAGGCGGTTAGATCGCCCATGAAAATTATGACGTCAATATTTCCCATGAGTGAGGGGCATTTTCCGAAGACATCGTAGCGAGACCGTGCGGTGGCCAGACTGGACGGGAAAGGGCGTCCTGCTTTCAAGGAAGAACGACGTCTGCCACTCTTGAAGGATTATCGTGGTCTATTATCTCTTTTCCAAGAGACTGTAAATCCACTTCCTTTATTTTTTATTTCTTCCAAAATATAATGAAAATCTCCCCACGAAAACAATCACTGGTTTTTCAATTAAATCGTCTAGCTTTAACGTATTGCGATTGTGTAGTATCCGCCATGCTCGGAGTTCCACGCGTATTACCATAACACCAGTTATTTTACCTACTATTTTTAAATGATCCCGTAAGCTTCCGTTCATGTTACCAATGGACCATCGAGAGAGATTCTGGTAGACAAAAGGTTCATCGCTGAGTCATGTTTAATGATTTCCTTCGAAGAGTTTTGCAAGAACATTTACATAGTTCATATCAGCAATACAGGCAAGAAGTAGAAGAGAATGTTCGTAAACATGTGAGGGCGATATTTCTTTGGTAATTTACTTTCCGATCGGTTGAAAACTCTTTTTATCTCTCTGTGCATCCTACAACTACCGTATTACATATCTATCCTCACCAAATTTCGCGCAATATGGCTACGGTATACACGTGAATCAACCCATCTTTACGGTGTGAAGCAACAATGACATGCATGATTGTGGAGTTGATGTCAGCCAGTTGGGACGTGGGCGTAAATCGTTGCTGAACGGGGAGGACATGTCCCCCACTTCTGGAGAGGTCCGTGGAGGACAGAGTATCAAATGACCCGCCTCCGGCAAATTTGCCCACCCATATTTAATTTCCTCCAGGCAGTCAAGCTCCGCAGTGCATCGGTATATTATTAGATCGTTATTTGCTAATACGTATGTAAATATTCCAATAATTCTATGAAGGCATAAATTTTGTCAATTGATGGGAAGTTATCTGATACGCCGTCTTACATAAACTGGACAGAATGAGGTCGCACAAATCTATCACAATGGTACGGTGTTTTCTTTCAAATAGTGAAAGGTTCCTAACAAAAATTGGGATTGGATTACCTCCCCCATACTTCCCGGGCATCCCACTGACGTCACCCCCACTCTTTAGTCCCCTAACTTTAAAAACACAGAACTATGCAGGCCGTAGATGGTGCATTCCCTAAAATGAAAAAAAAAAAAACAAAGAAAGAAACGTTTTGGTAAGCCGGTTGAACGCTTCCTAATGTAACAAAGGACCTGCTGTTTTTTTTCTCTCCCTTTAACAGGATCTGCACAGGCAGTATACAAAATATCTGTAAAGGAACTTTACCACTGTCAAATATTTTATCATCTGGCATATTGCAAGTAGTGAGGATATGTTGACCCCAAATGATTTTTAACCTTTAACAAAATAAATAGTCCTCTTGGAAACAATAAGGTACATCCGAAGATCAAATATAAGATCTGTGCAAGCTTCTCTTAATGCTTCCAAGGTTTTCACAACTGAGACCAGTTGACCCAAAATGACCGTGGTCTTAGCGGAAAGCAGTAGGCTATAGTTTTACTCAATAAGGCAGGGCTACGAACTCCATATCACTTCTGTAGATGCTTCCCTTCTTGCAATATCATGTTCATAATATTTTGACAATTTGACCCCCTTTGACCTAGAGTGACCGTTGGCCTTCAACCCCCCCAAAAAACAATTTCTTATGGGTAATGTAATAACTTTGCAACTAAATATCAAAGGTTTCCATGAGTCCTACCTTGAGATAATGTGTCAACATGATTTTGAGTGTTGACCGATGGTGACCTCAGATGGTGAATAATATGAACAACTCACATACTAAGTATAGGAAGTATCCATATGGCAATACTGTCTTGAGACATTGTGTAAACAAGATTTTCAATGTTCGACCCTTGGTGACCTCAGATGATCTTTGACCTCCACTAAAAACGGTTGGGTCCTTCCTCTTAATATGGGGCATCTACGTACCCACTTTGCGGAGAAATGTCGGAATTTCCCTTCTTGATATATCGTGATAACAAGATTTTTAGTTTTTGACCACTGGTGACCTTACATGAACTTAATCTCCACCAAAACAATAGGATTGTTTTTCTCTGAATATGGGGAATCCATGTACTAAGTTTGAGAACGGTCGGAGTTTCCCTTCTTGATATATCGTGATAACAAGATTTTCAGTGTTTGACCTCTAGTGACCTCAGATGACCTTTGACCTCCACCAAAACAATAATGTTCTTTTCTCTTAAATGCGACAGCTATGTACCAAGTTTGAGAAATATACAAGTTTCCCTTTTGAGATATCGTGATAACAAGCTGGGCGTTACAAACACATACACATCCCTGTTTAGGGCGCCGATTTGAGACATGGACTTGTCCTCACGTAATCGAGGATATCCCCTCTTTGCAGATGATTTTCCTAGTTAACGGTATTTTGTCTTGTATGTATCCCATTTACGCCAAAGAAGGGATTGTGTGTATTTTTTTTTACACACATACACATATACCTATAGGCAGATATAAATCCTTAGCATAGGTAGTTGGGAAAAGTCAGATCGACCAAAACGTTAAGGGCGCATATCTGATGCTCCAATTTGCATTGCGTTAAAATATCCAGAGACGGGGATATCCCCATTTTTCGGCTTTTCCCCAGTTAAAAGCTGGAAGTTCTTGTGTATCCCCCGTTCGGCGCCCTTTATAACCCCACACATGCACACACAATACATACACAGGGGCCCCTACAGGGGGAAGTAGGTAGGATAGGGAATGTCAAATTTATATGTTGATCCAAAACACAAAATTTTCTTCAAAATGAATGTAAGCTACATTTATAGGTAATGTGATCGGGAGTGAAAAGAAAAAAACATAAACAAACAAAAAAAGAAAAGAAACAAAATTAACTCCAGAATAGACTTTCAGGCGATCTATCGTAATTTTCGACACAAATTGTCCGGTATGCTCCGTCCAACAAATAATAACGCCTCGTAGGTAGTTAGCCTGTATAGGTAATACTTCTTTTCTTGCACGGAGTTTAAAATCTTTTTGAAGGTCAATGCGTAGTAGCCAAAGGAGCAAAAGCGATTTAATAGGTGGAAATATTCTAGGTAAAAGCAATTTAAATTACCACCATTTTTCCCAAAATTGATTTTTTTTTCTCATTAATTGAGAAATTGCCGACATGAAATCCGTATTTAAGTTTCAATGCTGGGTACATGCAGCTTAGGTCACCTATAGGAAGTGCATTTTGGGCCATCTGGGGATTTGCAAAGCCAAAAAAATTTCTTTATCGTCCCACTAAACGAGTCCTGCCCACGCATGGGGTTCACAAAAAGGCATAACCCTCAGTAAAGATTTTCCTTGCTGAAAGTCGTGTACAGGAACCTGATAGGTGCTAGTATAGCAGTATGGCACTATGTGCCCAAAATGTAAACACACACATATATATATATATATATATATATATATATATATATATATATATATATATATATATATATATATATATATATATATATATGTAAGGCTGGAAAAAAAAAATAAGGGAGAGCCTAAGAATCAAGGCAAGCATCATCCCTTACTGTAACAATAACATTGCCAGGCATCCACCGGAGCCATTCTGACCTCATGTACTGCATTTCTTTTCAATTGTGCTTCTCTCTTCTTTCATCCACGTTGTTTGTTTGCTTTCACCTCGTTGGGGTATCTTGTTTCCTTTGTAAATATTTCTGCATATCTACTGGCAAAAACGGCGCTCAATATTTATACTAGACGCAATGATATTCATTTATCCTATGTAATTTACGTGCGAGTTACAACAATCGTGGAAGCAGTTTTTGGTGTTTCTTTTGACCTGAGCTCTACATTTCGTATCGTACCGACGAACTTAAAAGGCATTTTCCATGGAATACTGTATATTTTGATCCTTGCACTGGTGACACTAAATGTCGCCCTCTGTTTTGTGAACAAGGTAATATCGGTAGGTCAATGACTGTTGGTTGAAATTGCCACGAAGTGCTTAGTCTATGTAGCAGCTCTCTGGTCTTTTAAGTTTATTATTCTTTTAAAATTATAGATGTCTTTTTTTTTCGGAAGACCTGGAAGTTCGTGCACAAGCACTGGCAAGGTGCTGATTTGGAAAAGGACTTTTGTAATTGCATAGTCTCTGAAAAACAGCCTGCGTGTTTCGTCCAACGCCGAAAGTTATTTAAGGTCGAGCGCCCTCGGTTTCGGCCAACTTTATCGGTGAACGGGGAATGTTTGTGACTTACTGAGTTGGACTTGAATTTAGTACATATTTAGGGGTTCGTTTACGGTATATACTATCATTTTCATCATTATTTTCTTTACAGTTTTCGAACGTTACATTTTGGAAAAAAGGGTCTAAACTACAGAGGGCAGCATTTGAGTTTTTTTCTTATAACAGACGAAACACTACTTAAGAGTTGCACACTTACTGTAAGTACTTTAACTGAGCACTAAAGTATAGGTGGAAGCAGGGACATTGAGAATTTATACAAATCTCAATTAAATTTGTCAGGGAAGGGTAAGCGGTTAGAGAAGGTGAGGGGTATGGGTTGGACAGGGACAGGTAGCAGAAGGAAGGGGGGGGGGGATATATCTTTCTCTTAAGTGGACGACATTGCAAATCGTCGACACCTAATACCAGACTCCTTAATGTAAAACATTATTCAAAACAACAGAATTCTCAACTCCTATTGGCCCATTTCAGTCAGGCGACCGTGCACTATCGAACCAAAAAAAAAAAAAAAAAAGCACGGTCTTAAATTAAAATCAACGGCGGATGCGAACAATAAAACCTAGATCGACAGTGTTTTGCCATCTTCCGTCTCACACAAACCGCTGGTGGTACTTTGCCTATCCCCCACTTACATTGTTGACATCTTGTTCACCTTTCTCTTTTTTCGTTTATTTACAAACCCAAACTTTCTTTCGTTTTGTCTTTTTTTTTTATCAAAACCCCACCTGGTATGTATGAACGAGGTTGTCAACGTTGGACCAAGTATTAACGATAGGATAACGCACTCTCGGGAATAGATGTCATTACTGATGAGCACGGGCTGTGCTTGCATTGACCCCAATCTCACATTATATCACACTTATGCACGGTCCAGCGTCGATTAGCCCTTCACCCTTCAACATCCAAGTAGGGAAAGTGCATGAATGATAACTGAAAACCCGACAAGCACACACACGCACACCCACGCACACACAACTTTGTTTTCCATTCATTCCGAGGACCTCATTGTGCTTTCTCTTGTTTTTTGTTCCTCAACCCTAACCTGAACAATAGACTGTCTATTGTTAATCTTGAGAGGACCGGAGAAATCTATTGAATTTTTTACAGAGGACCTAAAATCTATTGTTTCGGTCCTCAATCCCACCCGAAAACAAAAACAACACGAGCAACACACATGCGGCACACACACGCAGATAGTCTTATGTCATATTATACACTTTTCCCTACGGTGCACCTGGGGACAGACATTATCTAATGGTGCTACCAAAAGTAAAAATTAATTTCCATTTTACTTCAAAGCCGTGTCTTTGTGTTACCTTAAACTAAACCAAAATGCGACACCGCTGTAATCATTGCGATTATTATCTCATCACCTTATAGGGGCTAAGATGAGATATTGCAGTCACTTTACTAGTGGAGCTATATATTGTACTGTGCATCCATGGGAGAACGGTTGCCATAGAAACGCTTGGAGTGGATGAGTAGCGACACCCCATGGGTACCCCATGGTAGAGTGACCACGGGTACAGGTAGGCCCTGTTAGGTGATACAAATGAAAACGTGTCCAATTTTTCCCCAAATTTGGTATTTCCAGTATATCTTGAGAAGTATTTGAGCACTTATTGCAATATTTTGCAAGGACTTATCAGAGAATGTAATATTCAAAGTGTAACCGGGTTGATTTAACCACCCCTATAAAAATTTTGATAAATATGTATCTACTATAGAGGGCGCACTGCAGCAATAAACTTATTCCAATATTGTGCCGAACAACTTTTAATGTTACCTGATCTCTCCAACTTTACAGGTAAGCCGACGAATATATTTATTATTATTTTACAAACAATGACATAATCATTAAATATGAAACATATTACTTCCCTAAATAAGGTTCAGTCAGGGTCAATGACTTGCAAATATAGTAGTTGTTAGGAGAGAAGTAATCGCTGCAATTAAATGCCCTAGTGTTACAATTGTGTATGTTACGATGGTCTATGGATGGTCCAACGTCTGCCCCCGTAACTGCTGAAACGTTACATTATTTGTTATATTTTATGATGATTTCACCCTTTTTCATTAGTGATTCTTTAGGTAATCCAGCATCTGAGTATTTGAAGATTTTTTTGTGATATGTGTGATTTACGGGGATGAGGAATTACATATTTTATCAATATAATTACAACCAATATAAACACTGGTAAAACCCAGGTTATCGTTCGTCTACAAACGGTTGAGCGCTGGCTGCTGTGTGTATCTGAGCATGCGCAGAGGGTACCAATTAGGGTAATTCCCTCATTATGCGGAAATATTGTTTACTCCGGAATTCGATCCTCATCCTGGGACCGTCTGAACAGTTGTAGCATTACTTTGTATTGGCCTAGGCACATTTTAGTGGCTAGTTTAGGCTGACGTGTGATTTGTTTAAGAAGTTTCATTATATTTTTAAGTTGTTTTTATTCTATTATACATGTATTTTCCATGTGATTATATTCAGTTGGGACCCAAATGAGACTGTTTTGGGTCCAGCAATAAACTTATTCCTGTATTGTGCCGAACAACTTTTAATGTTACCTGCTCTCTCCAACTTTACAGCTTTAAGGTGGACAGCCTGGCCACCCTGTAACAAAGGTATATCACTTTTATAGGAAAGAGAGTGAAATTTGCTGATGTTTTAGGAAAAAAAGCCAATTTTGCCCCAAAATTTGTATTTCCAGCATATCTTGAGAACTATTACACCAATTAACTTAAGGCTTTGTAAGGACTTACCTGAGAATATATTGTTCACCATAATAGTATTATATAAATTCTCAATGTGATTGTAAATCCAATGAAATTTGCTGATTTTTAGGGAAAAAAGCCAATTTTGCCATCAAATTTGTATTTCCAGCGTATCTTGAGAACTATTAGACCAATTAAGTTAAGGCTTTGTAAGGACATTCTTATAGTAAACTGGTGAAATTGTATGATTGTTTGGTATATAAACTTAGAGATAGCATCCGGATCAATAGACACTACCTTTTTAACTTTAGCCAAAACATTTTTAGCAGAACTGGCCCGTGTATATCCTGCTCCTTACTCTAAGCACTAAGCCTAACCTATATCGAATAACCCAATGTTATAATTGTGTTATGTACTGTAGCGTAATATACACAGATACTTTTAAGCCGTTATAGTTATCATCACTTGAGCCTAAGAAGTGGCACCAGACTGTAGGCTTCAGCTTGATACCTTACAGTAGATATGGATATTACCATTTTCTTCTTCATTTTCTTTTTCTACTTACCACCAAATGAAGAATATTTGGCTCTAATTTACAATCAGTGCCCGACCTACGACTCTGTGACATGTGGTTGCAGTAAACTATTACAAATCCCCATGTGCATGCCCTGTGCTGAAATCAATGCATGTTGGCGATGAGATACGCAACTCCGTGGGTTACCCTCTTGTTTCTTTTTTTCTTCTAAGCTATCTACAGACATAGATATAGGCAAATAACAGGCACCCGGCATAAACGTTGGGTAAGGAAAGTGAGTGGGGTCAGGGAGGTGTACATAGAAGGAGGTCAAATAGGTCTTTTTGATTTCAAGTAACGGTATTTAACTGCTATGCTTTCTTGGGGAGTCTACATTTTGTAGGACCAACAAAAAGGTCGGGACAATTTTCATATTCAAACATGTCAAAGATGAGGGCGTCAGTATAGTTCTCTTTCAGGTTTGTGACATGTGATCTTTTTCTCAAGAGGTCTGGGAAAGCCTGAAGTTGTGGATTCTACTAAGTGTTTAGACCAGGTCCAAAACTCGGATGTAGGTACTCGCCATTAGCCACCAGTTAGGCACCCGGCATATTAATTTTGACACACGTAAAATGATTACTAGACTAGTGAATCTTTGAATCCAGATAGCAATATCTGAAACAGATTTCTAACATTAAAGCAGGAATATGAGTTGAAAAATTGTCAGTAGAAGTCGACTTCTGTGGAATATGTCAAGCCACTACTAAGAAACATTGTCCTAAACAAAGTCCTACTTTGCAACATGAATATTCATATCTATTCCCATTGGTCTTTTTGATTTCAAGTAACGGCGATTGCTATGATTTCTCGGAGAGTCTGAATTTTGCAGGGCCAACGAAACTGTCGGGACAATATTCATATTCAAATATACCAGTGATTACCAGTACAAATCAGTTATTTCAGATTTAAACGGTATTACGAACTTTAACATAAAAGGTTCATGTCGTCTGCTATGTTGCAAAATTACTTCAGCAAATTTTGCCCATAGATATACAACATTACCAGATGTTTTTTCTTGATTTTCTCAACTTCCCGACACGTCCTGACTCCTATCACCGTAGACCACTTTGATGTTGTGTACCTTACTGTACATATGGGTACACCTTCTGTGGCTTGTCAACGTTTCCAGATATTGATAAATGTTTTAAAGTGTCTTGCGATCCTTTTTATCATTTGCATATGGCAAAGCACCATGAGGTATTCTTAAGCACAAGCCGTTTTGATTTTTAGAACAGCGTCCTGACTTGACTGTCACCTTGGCGGCAAAATTTTGGCAACAAAGCATTGTTCTACGTAATAAGCAGGTGTGAAAACTTGCTACGTGGATACCAACTAGAGCTTGGACGTATTACTCAAACGTAAATGGGCGTATCACACCGAAGAGAATATAATATAATTAGCATAATTTAGCAACTTCCAGATGTAGCTCCATCTATCTTTCGTCCCTGGTGGGGTACAAATTTCAGGCAAACTGGATGTTCAAGCAACCGCGGTATAGGTCCTGCGGCTTTAATAAATGTTAGAAACAAGACCATATGACTAATGTAGATGGAAGTATAAGAGGCAAAAACATTCACTTGATAAAAAGGCAGATAACCTTGTCTTATTTCATTAGTATATCTTTTTTGTCTCTGTCTCCTTCTTAAAAACAAGGTCTTCCATGCCGTTGTTTCACATATGATTAGCAAAATACAAAACGACCAAGTACACATCATAAAAGTGAAGGCACACTGCCTGACAAAAGGAAAATACTTTGTTGTCTACAACCTTACGGTATACTTTGGTGATTTTGAATGAACTGGTTTCAATACAAACGCTGTGAAAAGTGCATTCAGAGTTTTCAAAACAGCAGGCAGCTGTTATTAGAAAAAGATGCAACTCTTTGAAGTCATGTGTGCAGCCGCCAAGAACACACAGTAGTCTGTCTTTTGTATCGTCCACGGAGCGTTTGTACCTTTTCATCTGAATAAACGCTCTGGGCTCCCGCAATAATACCGTCTGTTTCAAATCATTAATTTCACCTTATAACATGCTAAAACAGCTGTATGTGTATTGACAATTTTTTTCTAACATGCTACTCCTTGATTTGTGATATAAACATATAGTTCTCAATTTGTTAATTTATCCAACCATGAACTTACGCCCCAGGAACACGTTATCCTTAATAAAGGCCTCTCTTTTTGCCCAAGCCGGGACCCGGACCCCATTGACCTCGTCTATGATCTACACAGCCTTACACGGAAAGTCAGACTTAGGGAATATTTTAAAGACAAAGATTCACAACCCCGGCAGTTGCCCTCCTCATCGAGGAAGTCGGAGTGGTCTCCTTGCGCCGGAAGGAACCCACACATTGATGCGTTCGTTAATTCGGCGAAGGCTCATCTTAACCGCTTCATCGAATCTAGTAGAAACATTAACACAACGCAAAACCTTGAACGGGATGAAAAAGATGCCATTAGATCTCTCAAATCTAACCACGACATCATCATAAGGAAAGCGGACAAGGGAGGTGCTGTCACTGTGTTAAACACTGTCGATTACATCGCTGAGGCTGAATCTCAACTGCGCAACTCAAATTTTTACAAGAAGCTTTCGTCTAATCCATGTTCTCTCTTCGAAAAAGAACTACAAAGTCTGATTGATAATTTTTCCTCTGACTTAGCTGATAAGGTAACTTTATTGATCTCACCGTCACCCACTCCAGGTACGTTTTACACTATACCTAAGTAACATAAAATGTCGAAACTTATTCAAAATAAGTTATCGCTTACAAATGCTTCTAATGATATCGCTAATCTAAGCCCAAGTAAATTTTACAAGTTAGCTAAATCATTAAATGTTTTCCCTCCTGGTAGGCCTATCGTTTCATGTATTGGTACACCTACTGAACACTTAAGTGGGTTTGTTGACAGTATCCTTAACCCCTTACTACCAACACTGAAGAGCTACATCCAAGATACTACACATTTTCTCAGAATACTAAATGACATTACGTCCCTTCCATCTGATTGCTATCTTGTCACTATGGATGTTAGTGCCCTTTATACTAATATTCGACATAGGGATGGCATATTATCTTGCAAGTCAATCCTCTCCTCGAATGGTTATTCTCAAGCGTACATAAATGACTTCTGTTCCGTTATTGAGTTTATCCTTACTCATAATCATTTTGAACTTAACGGGCAACATTATCTTCAAATATGTGGAATTGCAATGGGCACCAGAATGGCTCCCAGTTATGCAGTTATTTTCATGGCCGATCTTGAAGATAGGATGCTGGCTGGGTACCCTATACAACCGTTACATTACTATAGATTTATTGATGATATCTTTTTCATTTGGCCTCACGGCAAAACTGCTTTACATTCCTTTATATCGTATTGTAATTCTTTTCACCATTCCATCAAATTCACTTTTGACTGTTCTGACAAGGAAATTCCTTTTCTTGACGTACTGGTTAAGTTACACAATGGAACCCTGTCAACTACTCTTTATTGCAAACCTACTGACACACATGGTTTCCTTGATTTTAGCAGTTCCCACCATATTAGTTTAAAAAGATCAATCGTATACTCCCAATGTATTAGGATTAAACGCATCTGCTCTACGGAGAATGAGTATGATAAGCATGTCAGCAATCTGACAGAAGTCTTACTTGATTGTGACTACCCTCTACATGTTATCAGGGAGGGGATAAACAAAGCTTCCATCTACCGTAGGAACAAACTACTGTCCTACAAGCCCAAAGTAAAAAACTGTCGAATTCCTCTTGTCTTTGATTATTCATCTAAAACCGAGGGTCTACATCAATGTATTCTTTCGGATTTCAGTATCCTTCAGTCCGATAACTCAATCTCAGATCTTTTTAATGATCCTCCATTAACTGCTAGACGACAGCCACCTAACCTCAAGTCCCTTCTTACATCCTCCATTCTTCCCACCTCTAGAAACACAGGTAACAAAAAGTGTGGCAAACCCAGATGTCAAGTTTGTCGTTTCATTGTCACTGATGAAACTTTCACCCCTCCTGGCACTACATATAACATTCGGCCCCCTCCCCTTGATTGTGATACTCCTAATGTAGTCTACTTATGATGCTGCAACATATGTAATAAAGGTAACTATGTTGGCCAGACATGCAATAAATTTAGACTAAGATTTAATAATCACAAAAAAAAAAAAAATACAGGATGGGTCTTTGGGCTACCCTGTACCCAGGCATTACAGCGGCGAACATGATCATTCACTTTCCAACCTGAAATGTATTTTGCTGGGTAACGGCTACTCGTCGGTGACAAAAAGGTTAAGAGCGGAGAGCAAGTGGATAATTAAATTATCCACTCATTCCAATGGTCTAAATAAAGACCTTGGGTTGTTAAGTGATTTTACCTCTGTTTGGGGTGGGGCGGGGTGATAATGATAAGTAACACACACTAAATTGGGACGCGTAACACACTGATTGTATATTGTTGCGTTGTTAGAGCGCGCGCTGCACATGGGCGTGTGCAGTCTGTTGTTTTTGAAAATTGTTTTCAATATTAGTTTGTGCTGAAGAAGGACACAGGCGTGTCCGAAATATACACATTTTCTTGTTAAATTTTTTGTGCTTCAAAATTGTCAAATTTGTTAACATATTTATATATATATATGTATATATATATATATATATACTTTCATGATATATGAAACAACGGTGTGATGTATGGAACAAACGGCGCGCCACACCTCCTCTATCCAAGCTACAAATGCGTCCTCGCATTCACCTCGGATAAAATTATTACAACAACGAGAGTTCACCCCTTAAAGAAATACAATGTAAAATATATACAATAAAAAAATCAAAAGCAACTAACTCACAATAAGAAAAACATCATAATGTGATCAGCAAACGTTTAATACGTTTAACACTTTACTGCAAAACATAAAAACGAACTTCCTTCAGAAATTATCATTTGTCCATACACAAAAATATCCTTCGCAACCTAGCGTGTGAAAATCAGTTATTTCCATCAGAATATAAAGTGGAGTCATAAAGATTTTAATCTCGCTTAGATTAGATCCCCTTTCTCCTAAGTGTTCACATCATCTTCAAATAAAGTACCTGGTAACGATAATCATATAACGATGTAAGGTTTTCTGCAAATAAACTGTAGAGTTGGTAGAGTTGTAAAGTTTTCTGGATATTCAAAAACAGCTTTCCAGATCCTTCCAGTAAAGCAGGCGATTCCTGAAGGGAGCCAGTATTTCTGGTATATTTCCGGTATATCTTCGGTATATTTCCGGTATTTCTTTTTTCGACTTCTTCAGGAGCCAGACAAGGGGGGGGGGTGTTGTCATATCCGGTGTAAAGATTCAACAGGTTTTGATGGATTATTTGGGGTCTTTTTTTGGACTCATTTTTTTACCTGGTAGATAACGTCGGATAGTTTTTTTTTTCAGAATTTTCCCACGGCCTTCCCAACGTCTCTGGGGATTTGGGGGAAATTCCTTTCTTCCCCTGCTTGTTCAGTAACCAGATGAAGTCTCCTTTGCCAAGTCGTTGCTTGTGAGCGTTTCTGTCATGAAATCGTCTCTGTTTCTTGCTCGAAAGTTTCAGTTTATCCCGAACATTGTTGTGTATTCGTCGTAGGGTTTTGTCTAAATCCAGTGCGTATCTAGAAGTCGGTTTCTGTCTCTTCTGGCAGTTTGGGAAGTTGCGTACTTGAATGCAGGGTAACCATTCTTCCGAGAATAACCTCTACCGACGAAAATCCTGTTCCCTTGTGCTCCGCTGAGCAACAGGTCATTTTAAGGTCTTAAGGTCTTTCTGGTTTTCAACAAGTCAGAGCATGTCTTCATGGGTACGATTGAATCTCTCCGCCATTCCGTCGTCCTTGTCTTTCTAATATCCACATTCGTCACATGTGTTGAAAGAGATCAGATTCAAACTGTCGTTCATGTCAGTATGAAGTTTTCCAGGAACACAGAACCTACATACAAGTAACCTGGCGACGGTTTCCGCCTCCATGTTGGCTATTGCAAACGCCTCCGTCCACTTCTTTAAATAGTCGGCTGGATGGCTAACATATGTTTCCTCAACTTAACACCCGAAGTTTTCCTATGGTGTCCATTGTGCAACGCTGTTTTAAGTGCCCATTGCCATATTGTTTAAGTTCTACGTTAGCTTTCTAACTACGACCTTTGCGCACGCGTCACATCTTTTACACAACTTTTCCACGTGACTCCGATATCCATTCCAGGAGTACAGTCCACAGATGCGTTTAAGAGTCTTCTTTGTCATCAAATGCCATGCGAGTCTATGGTTATGTGTCTTTTCCAGTACTTCTTCTTGCATCTTTTTAGGGACAACCAGCTTGTGTACTTCACTTTCACCTGTGTCAGACTAGAATCTACGATAAAGCACGCCCTCTTAAAGAAAGAATCGATCCCATCGACCCCAATATTTTTCTAACGCTGGACTGCTTGCTGTGATTTGTTCCCAATGCGGTCGTGCCTTCTGCACTTCTTCCCAGAGTTATATGGGTGCTATATCGTTGTTATCGGGTTGCTTCTGCAGCAGTTCACCTGGTGTCTACCGGTGAAATCAAGATGGAGCCTGACTGTGTGAATCGGTAAATTCTCCACGAGGACATTAACGGAATCCTTGCTAGCCACTACTTGAATCACAAATGCGTATTTCAGTTCCCGGTCCGACATCTTCGGCGTCTCAGAGAGCGTATACTTTTCCTCGGATCTATTATAGAGTCGAAAATCATTAAAGGGCCGACTTGAAAAAGCGTCGGCCTTTCCTTGTAGTTTTTTCGGCTCTGTGCCATATATGAAAGTCGCACATCGAAAGCGTCTCCAGCCAACGGGCAAGCTCTCCCTCAGCATTTGCTGAGGGAGAGCTTGCTGAAATTGACATTTTCTTTGGTAGCGCTCGCTCTCAGAGCTTGCGACAATACGGACTCTATTGCTAAATCGCAATAAAGGATGAACATCCCCCTTTCTGCCGGAGAGGCTAGTAATGGCGCTGATGTTAAAACATGTTTAATTTCCTGAAAAAGGAAACTAAAACATGCCAGTTCACAATCTTCAGTCTAGGTGTATTTGCTGTCTTTTTCTGTAATACGAAATCAGGCGCAAAAATCTGGGAGAATCCTTAAACAAACCGACGATAGTGGGAGCACAACACGATGAAACTACGCACGTCTGTAGTGGAACAAGGTGTAAGACACTTCAACACAGGATCTCCTCTGGGTCCGGGACGATTCCCTCGCTCGAGACAATGTGACCCAGGTAGTTGACTCTTCTTAAAAAGATGTTGCACTTTTTCGGGTTTAATTTCGCCTTCCGTAGTCTCTGAAAAACACTATTTAGTCTCCCTAGTGTCTTTTGAAAGGAATCTCCATACACGCTGAAGTCATCAAGGTAGAATATGTTTGCCACTGCAATGTTTTAAACACCCGCTCCATTGGCCTTTCGAACGTCGCCGAAGCTTTACAAACTCCGAAAGGGAGCATCTTAAACTGGCAGTAACAAAATCAGTTTTCGGACCGTCGCCTTCTTGAATTTCCACCTGCCAGTAGCCGTTCGCACGATCGAGTGTTGAAAACCACTGTGCTCCAGGGAGAATGTCTCGGGAGTCATCAATTCGGGGTATTGTTTATGAATCCTTCTTGGTGACGTTATTCAACTTTCTTTAGTCGACGCAGAACCTAGTGGAGTCGTCTTTCTTCTTCACCAGTACAACCTGTGAGGCCCAAGCACTCAACGACGGTTCGATGATGTCATTCCTAAGCATTCTCTCCACTTCCCTCTGAGCTTCACCGTTGCGATGCATCGGAGTCTCCGTGGAGCTTGGCGGATTGGCCTCGCCTCTCTGTTAATTTCGTGCTTGACCAGGTCAGTACTGTTTTGACCTAGCAAACACATCGGCATTCTCTGCGGGGAGATTTCTGACTTCAGAGGTCTGCAGTCCATTCAGCTCATCACAACATCTTGTTGCAAGCTCTTCAAAATGTTCTTCTAGCAAAAAAGTGTCAGTAGGTTCCTTCGAAGGGTCCACCAGCACTTTTGCAATCAGCAGACCATGCTTCTCAGTAAACTTCTGGTTACACTAAATTACAACAGATGTTTCATCCCATTCGCTCCAGGAATCCTCGCTGATACCATCTTCTCAATCTCTGGAGCAATCACTACCGTCTCGGCTATTACAACTCTACATCCATCAATTCCCTTTGTGATGTTATTCTGTTGCATATCTTCGATGGTCAGCTGTCCCTTCCCAGCATTGATGATACAGTTACACATCTGTCAAAAGTCGTAACTCAAAAGTGCATCTACATCAATGTCCGCTACCCAGATTTTATGCTTTACTTCAAAGATACCTACATTCAGGTGACGCCTGCCACATCCAGCGAACGCAAGTGGTCTACCTTCTGCTACAGAAATGCCGAGAGTAACATTCTTGAGCTCCAATGCCTTCTCTCTAGATATTTCCTCAAAGAATCCTGTTCGCACTATCGTCAGGTCAGCTCCAGTGATGACTAGCATATCCACTGCCACACCCTCTAGCTCTCCTTGTACACACAAACCTCTTCCACCCACCGACTTTGTCTCGTTTTCCTGCTCCATTTTCTCGTCTACACCTTTAACCTCTTTCAATGGAGAAGGACAGTTCCTCTTGAAATGGAAAATCCCTGACTTGACTTCAACCTCTCCTGTTTCTTGCCCGACATTTTCATGTTGTTTCCTTTCAGCAACGTTGTTATCTGTTTCCTGAATTCAGAAAACCCCACTGTCATAACCGCCCACCGCACCTTCTGGCGTCTGCCCGTCGGGTTTCTAGAACACACAGTTCTTACCGCAACTTTCCTCTGAACGTTTATTTTGCTCCGCCATAAATGCCTTCAGTTCGACTGCAATGCTCACGGCGTCTTCCAGGGTCTTCGGTACATTTTCTCCCGTCTGTCACTCATGACATCGATGAAGAACCCTTTTGTCAGTGTTGCCTTCATTTCAATGGAGGCATCAAGATAGACACCGAAGAGAAGTCTCTGTGTCATGGGCCAACTCAGGAATGCTCTCTCTTGTTGTCGTGTCCTGGTAGGCAGCAACGTTCTGAACAACTCCTCCTGGTTAGCTGCTCCCACTCGTTGTTCCAGTGCATCTGTGGGTGATCCAGAGGCTCTTCTCCTTAATACGTCTAAGTGAGCTAGTGCAGATTGAGCTGGCCCCTGAGACTTGCTGCCAGCTGCAATGCTTTCATTCTGACGTTCCATCCATTCAGTTTGGGTATCAAATCAAACTGAGATATGTAATCTTCCCATGGTGTTGAGACGTCGAACGGTGGAGCTGACACTCTGGAATAACCGTTACATGAATAATTAGCATGGTGGTTATATTGCTGAGACTTCATCCTCCCCAGTTCGTCATTTTCTCTGATTCCGCGTGACAATCTTCAGTTTGTCGGTTCTCCACGCCACTGGTTCCCTTCTCTCAAGCCATAGGGCACGTGATCGCCACTGAACCGTACCTAGTCTATGTCAGGAACACGCTGATAATTGTCTCTTGATGTCTCTCTTGCACCACGCCATGATTGGTTCCTCCTGGGCAGTACCCATCCACTGGTCCCCCTGAAGGTGATCCCGTAGTGTTGTCTCACTGCTGGGCATCGACTGTCGTCATCTCGAACCTGATCATCATCATCCTCAGCATAGTTATAGTGTTTGTCTTCTCCACGACTTCTGTCTGACTTCTGGATTACCGCATTCGATCTGAACACCGTTGGATGACGTCTTTCGTCCCTCCAAACCATTGAAAAGTCATCAGGACTGCTAACCTCTTCTATCCCTCTCGAGCAAGGCACACGTCACAGCCACAGGATCGCGGTCTGACTGTCACAGCAAGGGTGTCGAATTCGCCTAGAAGCGACCATGTAGCCGACTCATTGTACATCCTCTTCAAATGGGTTTGTCCCGGACATCTTCACTCGGTCCACACCGACAGGTGGACACTAGAATCCTACCCTCTGCCACCAATGTAATGCCGCCTAAATCTGAAGGTGAGGATCCGTTTCTTCCGGAACAGATGGAGGAAGGTGTGAGAGAAAGGGGGAGGTAGATCGCACAAAGACCAAGTCAGACATTACTAGAAAGCAGATCGTGTACGTTTATAGTTACTATCATTACATCTCACTAAACGTTTTACACTTACAAACAAAATAACCTGTATGCGCAGGGGTTGCGCACATGTATAGGGACTTAATACAGTTGACGGACTCTGTCTAAAGCATCAAGCCAGTCACAAAAGACCTAAAACGCAAATTTTCGGCACTAGGCAGGTGTCGGCAATTCCACAGACCTTGGCCATCTCAGATGTCAGGCAGCCCGCAAGTCTCAGGCAGTGCAAGTATGGGGCACTGCGCAGGTGTCGGGCAGCGCAGGACGTCGCAGGGCTTGCGCGGGGTTGGGGCCGGGTTTTGGGCAGCACAGGTATTGAGCATTCTGCAGGTCTCGGGCAACGCAGGTGTCTGGCACTGCGCCTATAGGAATAACCTTTCTTTAGACTTTGGTTGAAGCCGCATTTCGCACCTGACCCGAATGACTCCAGGGTCTAACAACTTCGGCCTTACCAGCTGACTAACTAAATGATTTTACATATGTCTCTTAATTAGACACCCCCCTAATAAGCCAATGTAAATTTATGACCGTACAAAAACCTGCAGCAAGGCCTCAACTAATCACTAGCATTAAACGAACATAGTCCTAGCAGTGAGCTACGACCAATGGGATCGCATCTCATCCCCGCTCGCTACTCTGTCTACATAAACATTACGGGAGGAAATCAGCACAAAATAAAACATAATCCAGTCACATCCGGTTTGACCCTAAATGTAAAACAAGACCGCTCAGCTCGGCGGATGTTCGTAAAATTAAAAAATGTCAAAGCCACGTGGAAGATAGCGGTTTCCGCTACCCGATTTTTATTTTTAATTGGCTCCAGATACCTTGCCATCCATTTTCCCGGACTATTTCCATCTTCGTAATATTACCTAGCCTTGCCCAAGTCGTGCGAATTATCGATTATCCATCCCGTTTTATAGACTAAAATCTTTCTAACTATATGTTCGAACCGTTGGATGAACGTTTGAACTCTCTTTTTAATGCCATCGAGATTTGTAAAACTGTAAATATTTTCAAAAACAGTTGAAATTTCATCTCACTTCAAACTATCATTGACTCCTCTGATTTCTTTTGCATACATTTTTTCGACCTATTTATTTACTACTTAAGCGTCATAACCTTTAATTTGTTTTTTTATTTTTACTTTGTATTTAGGGGTATTCACTCCACAGAGCTTCTTGTTGTCACCCCCAAATCTCTTTTACTATGGTAACATCTATTTATTTAACTGTACATTTACGTTCAAAACAATTGAAGTAACGCTGAAAGTTCAAGTTCAATTAAATGATGTTGCTAGATATCTCCCGCTAAAGTAACAAAATACCGTTGGCCAATACTGAGCAGCGTGTCTTCACTCAATTTGGTGGGTCTTAAAAACCAAGTGACATGCGTCTAGGAAAGAGTTGCAGAGTGAAATCACTCAGAAGTTGCAGAGTGAAATCCTGAGTGACAATCCGTTGGAACTGTGTTTCTATCTATTACCTTTATCGAGATATCTGGCTTTTCAAAGTTTGACAAAAATACAAAACAGATGACGTAGAGTGTTGCACAGTGTCAGAATTTCTTTGGTAGTCCTTTACATTTTATTTCTTAGTTACTCAGGCTGTGTTTTACATTGTAAAGTGTTATCAGTTTTTCTTAAGAAGGCAATATGTGCTTCCAAAATAAAATCATCAGGGTAAAATTCTCAGTTGTCCTTGAAATAAAAGTTAAGTAAACAAAGGATTACGTAAGGCATATCACGTGAGTCCCTTCCTGGACTTCACAAATTTGCATATTTGCCTTATGTTTATTGATGATGAAGTTGCAAAACAGAAATTTGTTTGTAACAAGGACAATGTTTAAGGATTTTCACGGCAATTGTGACCGTATTCTAAACTTGTTAATACAAAATTGGGTCAATACTTTACGCCACATGTGTACTTTAAAGTAGCAGTGATAATATTTTCGCCAAGTCTCCTTCTAGTAACAGATCCGTGCTTTAAATACTTGTATTATATAGTAATTTCATCATTGCCCAGTACAGTTTAGACAAGAAGCAAGGCAAACGGTATACACGAAGGGTAAGGAATATTCTAACTAGCTTTTGCCATGATTACTCAACAGTTTGATTTTCCTTCGGGAGACAAAAATGTAGTTGCTGGAAGACGGTTATATTTTTTGAAACAGTGGTTCAGTGAAGTGATACACAAGCAAATAACATCAAATTAGTGGATGACTGTATGTCTGTGGTGATATACACCAAAAGAATTTATTTATATCAGTCGTTGTATCCTCACAATATGCTGCAATTAAGTGTTGCTGTTCTTCAACCACAAGTCCCAGACTGACACTTAATATAATGTCACAGTGGCAAGGTGATTTGCCATACGTGACTTTACTTATTGGAAGAACTTTCACACTGGTGAGGTTTACACAAAATGATTTCAAGTGACGTTACGAAATTACTCTGGGACATGCTGAAGGACACGCCTTCACTGCAACGTCATTTACACTAACACTCAAACCATCTGAGCTAAAAACAAGTTACAGCTGCGCTATAGGTTCTCTTTTACTGTGTATGTCATTTATGGTTGTCCATGTTTCAAACCATAATTATAATAAAATTGTTGAAGTTTTGTGCAACTGAAATTCATCGTGAAAACATGGGTACTGGTACAACAAAAGCGTTTCTTAGCGTACACAGCATTGAGACAAATTAAGACTGTAAGCCTGATAAAATTTTAGTTTGGACCTAAGCGTACTGACATAATCTGACTTTAGCGGAGATAGGTTTTTTAATTGATGATCAACAAATTCATTAACAGTCCAGCTTCCGACTTGTATGTAGCCTGTTTTCGGAAGTGAATTTTATTCTACGCCAGCAGAAAAAATAAAGTTACAGCAACACTGTTATTATCACTGTCAAGGACATCATCCTTAAGACGATATAGCAATAAAGCCAACGCTTTTCATGTGTCCAAGCAAGCGCACTAATACTGAGTAACATTTGGCAATGCAACTTTGATTAAGGCGGTGCTTTGATTGACATTTGTCACCTTTCCGAAAGCAGATAAGTATTATCTTATCCTTCGATAACAAAAATGTGCAACAAACTTTATTGACCCATCCACTTTAGGCAGGAAAGGCAATTACATGTATATGCCTATGTATAGGCTCTGCAATTTGTGACGTTTTTGTTTGTTAACAGCTCTTCGTAAGAATGTGTTTATCCGGAGTGTCTCTTAATGTATGGCGTACATTATAGCTATGATCTCATCCCTATACACGTAATGTACCAGATGAGATATTATGGTTGCTTTGTGACGCTAGAATGTGTTGTATAGCAACAGTTGCCATAGTAACAGTTGCCATGGTAACATTATGTACGGTTGTTATATGAGACATGGGGGTGTAATCTGGGATGGTACTTAAGACGACCTCGAACCCCCCATTATGGTACTGCTCAAAATGTGTGAAGATGTTTGTGTGTATGTCTGTGTGTGTGCGAAAGGAAATATCAATTTCAAAAGCTTGAGTCCGCAACTCCTCCTAGACGACTAAGTCAATGAGGGTCAAAGTTGGTAGATAGACCCAACAGATAGACCTGTCAAAATTAAGGTCAGAGGTCAAATTAGTGAAAATTTTACTTTTTGCTGTACTTCTTAATCCAAAATGGCGATTTACATGGGGCCTCCAAGTATATGACCGATATACAAGATTTTATCTAAAAATCATGTTTGTATGTGCTTTGAGGTCAAAGTCAAGTTCAGGGGTCAAACGTCAAATTTGACACTGAACAGTTTGCGTCCTCTCCTAGACCGCAAAGCAGACAAGGCTCAAAGTCTGAAAGTCTGAAATTGTGTCTTCTGTCAAAATTGAAAGTCAGAGGTCAAAGGTCAAATTAGTGAAATTTTTTTTTCTGCATTTCCGAAATGGCTATTTACAGTAGGAAATCTGACCCCTTGACCTCGAAAAATTTCAAACGGGAATGACGTCACACTTTTTGAATTTGCCACTGCTGAACATGTGTACGAATCGACAAAATAATACACAGATTTCATCGAAATATGCCCAGTTTTAAGTATATCTATATATGGTATATATACTTTGAACGTTGCAGTTTACGAGGACGAAAAAGCCATGTTTGGACAGTGCAAACTACATAGCCTAATTTCGCGAACAACTTTGAGGCTTAAATATGAGACTTACGGACATGGTTTGAAAATTGGCCCAAACTGTGCAAAACATGAGTAAAAAAGAAAACATGCAGGGAGATGTTACAGAAATTTGTTTTTCACATAATGCAACCGTCAAAAGACAAAATCAATGACTAATACGGTTAGTCTTAGATGAAACTTACCCCTATTCCGTAAAGCGCTAAGACAAAGTCATTGTCATTGACACAGTGTACACAATATAATACTCGCGGACCAAACCAAAATGTAATGTAGGGGGTTTACTTAAAAAATGGTTATTACAAGGCAAGTACTTTTATGACAGAATAATTTTGATAAATTTTCATTGCACGTAAAATATTTCATATATTCTTCATTTGCACTAAGCAACTTTGAAAAGACATAGTCAATGGATAACACAGTTAGTGTTTAATGAAACACAAATCCAACTACCCATAATCCGAATTGGGTGCACACAACTAATACACTTGCAATTTCGGTCTGCAATAATGGAAAACACATTAAAATACGAATTTGGCTTTATATTGTTAAGAATAAGGATATACCGAGTAAATTTAATATAACAGAATGATATTAATATAAAGATATTACTACAACATGTTGATCTTTATGAATGAAGATGATGCATGCCTGGGGTATGGGACCTAAGTTTAGCTTACCCTAACAACTGAAGCCCATAGTACAAATTATATTCATGGGGAGAGGTGGACCTTTAGATCTATTTATGATAATTTTACCCCCCCCCCCACAATATATACCCCTTCACAAGAAACTACAATAGTTACTGTATTATTACAGAACACATCTAGGAGTGTTGATATTGTTGTTTTACTAAGTAGTCTCATCTAAACAATGAGTCACACTCCTACAAACTGAAACACATATCATGCGTGGGAGTCGGCCACAGCTTTTTACCCTACATTCTCTCTGTGCAATCAAGGTTGCAAAGTTAAAAGAGTAAAATGAACATAAATCACAAATTACAAGACAAGTCAAATCAATATTTCTTGATTTCTAAGTTTCATTAAATCCTTCTTTGGTACAGACTGACAACACAATTGATAACTTTGATATCAATGAAAGAAAACTTAATATGGAAGACAAGTTAGTATGACATACAAAAATCCATACATAACATTAACAAATGTATATAACATTGTTGAAGTTGTCAACATATTTTCATTCTGAAAGCTGTTGGCACACTAAACAAAAGAAATGCAAGGCAAGCGCTGTTTGTAATAACACATGCACAAGGACACACAAAATGACATGAAAGAGAAAAATTGGGAACACATGTCATTGGTAAAAGTGATCTATACATCTACAATACAATGTACCTCCAACTTAAACATCATAAAAACGCATACAACTCTTACAAAAATGTGAAGTACTTTGAACAGCTTAAAAGAGGTGGTGAAATCACCATACACATCAACATCCACTACACATGCAATGTATTAACCATAGATGGCATAAAGCTGAAGAAACTAATTAACTGATACAACCAGGGAGATATACATAAAAACTTGCATACTGTATGAAAAGGACTGATACATATGCATGGATGAAAAACAATAACACCATTATTCATGAATCATATTGTGAGAAGAATCACATATTGTTCTACACCACTTGCATGAAATGGCAGATGAATGCATTTTGCAAATAAATCTTTTTCCATATTGTATGATCAGGTATCAATTTACCCTGTCACTTCTTCTTTCTTCTTTTGAGAGATGGTGACACATCTGAACTTCTGAAGACATTAATTCACAAGCGTGCCACGTGGTCAAACTCTCAATGATATAGTAATGAATTCCATCGGCTTATGATTACTTAGGGAAGCCTCAACAAACACCTAAGGAGGTTGTTCCAGTCCCAAACAGTATTGGGGACAAACTGAAGTTACAGCAATTGGCAGTAATGCAAAACATGGATAGTACTATACCAGTCAGACAAGTATTTGTTAAGAGACCAAGATCTTCTAAAAGAGCAGTCATTGGCACAACTTCCCTGGAGTAGTCATTTGATATAAACCTTGCAATACGTTGTTGCAAACCTTCCAATCTTTCAGTAAGAATTGTCTGCTGTGGGTCCCTGATAGAAAAGCATATTCCAACGAGGACCTAATCAACTACCGGTACCTTTATACTCTATAGTCAGTCAACTGAAGTTCTTTGGAATACAATGAAAGATAGTTGAAAGACACTCCTTGTAATAACTGCAATTGCAACACGGCCTAGGCTGGCCAATCCACAGCTTAACCTAAGGAAGGAAAAAGAAAATAAAAATTAAGACTCATTGCAAGAGCAAAGTTAACCCAAGACATGTTAGGCACATGCCTTGTATCACTTGCTACTTGGCTTAGTTGACCTACATAGTACTCTTCCAAAAAGGCCTCATAAAGGAATACGAAATTTGTGTAGGTTTAGCCTATTAGTTTTCATTTGTATTGTCTTTCTTTGTCCAAATTGTTCCAAATCAGTGAATGTCGTAATGTTCATAGGCATAGGCTACCATTCATACAAAATCTTCTGCTACAGATTTTTATTTGCGCAGCCGTTTGATAATTTTGGGCAGCGAAAAGTCATGTAGGCTATTGTCAAGCCAGATAGGCTTCAAATGTTACAGCAAGTCGTAATTACCAACGTGAGTCTAGTCACTAAGTTATTTATCTACTACTGCTACTACTACTACTACTACTAGGCCTACAGTACTATTAACGTTACGTTAGCTAGCTTTTAATTCGTACGTACTGTATATATGGTGTTTAAAAATTCGCGCAACCTATAATAGCACTTTACATATGGAGCGAAGAGTCCTACAGGTAAGGCGGTTCCAAAATCAGTGATGCTAAATATGTGCCATTTACTTCACAATCTACGGGTGAAAATTAAATAGTTTCACATGAATTAACGTTTAATGTGTTCTAAACACTAAAATGTAATCAACTGCCACATATACAGTTTAATACGCAAACGTCTGAGATGAGAAAAATGCCTCTCGGTTTCTACATGTTACTTACCATTTTGTTCAACCCCTCTCTGAAATTTCTGATTATATGATCCCTGAGGAAAAGCACCTGCATAGTTCGACAACGAATACCTTTAATACGGTTTTGGCTAACGGTTCCGACCATTTTTTTCTTATTTTTTTACTGAATATTCATAGAAATGACGACATTTTAAGGGATCCTCTCAGTTCATATTTCACACAGTGATGGTTTTGACGTCAGCGATATGTGACTTTCGGTGTTGCTCGCAATATTGTGAAAATTGCGCAATAAACGGTCAAATGGCGGAGGAGACCTCCTACTGTTTACATGGGACCTCAAAATGAATGTCGACAGGCTTAAACTTACGCTTGGTCTTTTGTACGGCACAAGCGACAACATTCCACACGGCAACTTTAGCTACCAACCTTAACTAGATGCTAATTTTGAGCTTCAAACATATACAACACATGCTTATCAGTTTATCCTTCAGAATTGAACTTCAATAAGTGATGGGGGGGGGGGGGGGCTTTCATTACTACTTATGAACACTGGTTAGGCTAGCATAAACATGATATCACAAGTGAACTATTTTAGTAAATAGACTTGACTATACAATAGGCTTTTCCTAGGCCTCTTCCTAGTAACGTTTTCTAAAATAGTGTGACCGTTACTGACTCAATCCTTTAGCCACATATTCGCTAAGCTTGCCACCTCCTAGATCAATGCACGGTAAACGTTACTCACATAGCTTAGGCCTAATGATATAAACACATAACAACGTAAAACAGTACCTTACACAGTTCAGTACGGTGCAGTAAACAGCTAAGGTATACCTAATACTGGTATACATGCATAAACACTGTACTCCCTTAGGCTTCCGTCGTTACACGTTATATGGTTTATAGCTCGATAGAGCACCTGCCGAGGCTAACCAATAACTAAGGATTATTTGCATTGTTGATAACTCTTTAATTAAGCCCGTGATCGATTTATACAATGTAACGCTTTGCGCATGCTAGTTTTTCCGAACAGTATTTACGTACGTATGCACACAAAACGTCGTGTTTACACCTCTTTAGTAATGGCAGACAGCTCCAATGAAGGTAGCATACCCTATATAGAAGTTGGAGATCCCTCCGCATTTTGTTCGCCGTAGGTGAAAGTCTCTATTAGTGACATTTGGGCAACCTTTCCGGTACTTCATCCTTTGAGATGGGTTCTTTTGTGGATTGAATATTGAAGGAGGCGAGTTAAGGTATACAAGTTGCGAAAATGGTTCCATTTGAAGCAATTATGGAAAAGTTATGGACTTTTGGGTGGCGCAGCATTATCATTCGAGGCGATGTGTGATTTGCCCCAGTGACAAGGTCTGGTAACTTGGACGGCCTCTAGCAGAAAATTTAGGTACGGAAAATTGAAAAAGCCATGAATGGCCAATGTGTCAGCTTTCTAAAGAGTGGTAGCTTATATCTGTTGAAAACTTCTACAGGGCTTTAGAGACCACATTACTTTTGCGATTTAGTGTATAAGTCAATGGGAAAATTAATAGGGGTATGCTACCTTAAATCACCGCTGCTTAGCATTAGCAGTCAGAGCCATATGTAGAGATGGCTCTCTATATATGGCTTTGCTAGCAGTCAGAGCCATATATAGAGAGAGTTTGGCCAACTGAGTAACCGGTTTGGATTGGTCGAGAGGGGACAACGCCCACAATTGGACCTAATTTTTGTTCAGTCTGTAGTTGATCTTCATTACAAATTATACGCACACGTTATTTGTATGGAGCGTGGTACGGCGACAACGTTAGCGAGCCTTGGCCGAACCAAGACGAAAAAAGTGACGCACATAAAAAAAAAAAAAAAAATACACGCACACACGTATGTGTGTTTCACAGATCGAATAACAAAAGAAATTGATAGAAAAACGTACGGTTTTCACAGACAAATAAAGAAAAGCACATAAATGTGTGCTTGTCACATATACTTTGCAGTGCCGCCTGTTGATGCAGAATGAACGGCTCATTTTTGTTTGAGATTTCATAGTGAATGATGGTGAATCAATGCGATATCTGAAAACAAATGTTGAACAAAGAAGACGACACTTAAGTGTCTAAATAATCACTTGCGAAACGAAAAAGTTATGACGATATTTTTGTGTAACTTTCAAAAATACCTTGTTGTGCTGCTTGGAGATGCAGCAATTGGACAGAAAATGGGGTTTCTTTATATGGTTTCCCAACAAACCTTACAAAAAGGAAACTATGGGAGGCAAAAGTAGGGAGAAAAAATTGGAAATCAAATGGAAACAAAACGAAACTCTATGAGGTAGGCCTTGGCTTCACGTTAGACATCTAGGCCTATAGCTATCACCGAATTAAAAGTCAAATTCTTTTCTAAATTTGTCGTTAAAATTTAGGCACTTCTATCATTACGCCGTTGGTAAATGGCTCTCTATCAAAATATTACCAGGAGGCCTTTGTTAACTTGCACATTTGAAAAAGACCTAGCTACTATTCGTGCATAAACTATATATATATACGCCAGTTAGGTTAACCTGTAAAGCTTAACCATTGCCAAATTTACTAACTAGAAACATTAAAATCGACACAGCTAGATTTAGTCAAAGGGTAGACCTAGGCCTACTTGCTTTCATCTAAACGACTGTCTTGCAAACTTAGTGACTGTAGGTTGAGGGTAGACCTAATCTAGGCAGCATATGGTTTATAGCCTAAGTACGCCAACTTTTTGTCCTAACTTTTATAGATTACGCTTGTGTAGTCATCACAACACCACACATTCACAAAAGAATCAAGTAGGCTTAGTCTATGCCTAGATGGCTAGACTAGCTATAGATGGAAAAATAGGAGGCAAAATATACTTCTATAGTACAATTACGTCAGTGAAACAATCAAACAACCTATGGGCCATAAACGGAATGAAATTTAAATGCATCAAAATACTAGGCGTATAACGACGTTAAGTCCTTAACTAGGTCTTCATCTAACGTTACACATTTTATGGTAATTAACTAGCGTTAGCCCTAACTAGTAAGTTAGAAGCACAGAGAATAACATTTACGCAGATACACGAACAACGCAAATAGGAATACGTTGGAGGGGGGATACTAGTATACTGCACGAAACAGAACTAGCTCTTGACCATGATGTTAACATCACTAACAAGTTACACTAATGATGGAAAATTGTATTATTTCCATCATTTCGATCAACGCGATACTGCATGGCAAATAACAGACGTAGCCGCAAAGACACAGCTAGAAAACGCAGACAGGCAGTTGAAGCACAAACACGCAACAACAACAACAACAAACAGTCTGGGTGGGGACTACTGCTGTATAACTGCCCGAAATATACATTATGTTTTGCTAGAGACCATGTTAAAGTACACGATGATGGTGATGGTAAATGGCACTGTTTTGAAAAACAAAAAAAACGTCACAGATTACATGGCATGTTCCAAATTGGTCCACTGAGAAAAAATATTTGGATCGATATTAAGGCAAAAACACGCACAGTCACTCGGGTCTAACCTGTGCCAGCGCATAAGACCACAGTTCAATGAACTGCATGCAACATACCAATATCAACGAACATGGGCAAAACATTTTTGAACGAAAGAACCGACGTACACAATGTACAGAACTAATACAGAGGAAACAGTATTCTATGATTTCTACTTACATACGAATACAATAAATAGGATACAATCGCAGCGGAGATACACACAGGAACAACTATACAAAGGACAGTATAAGCAAACCGTACAATGACATATGCAGTACAGTTCTATATGAAACAAACACGTGTTTACATCATTCCCAAACAATAGGGCTAGTCCACTTATCAGACTACCATTCAAAAACCAAAAAACAACTTAGTGATGTCAATCCACACTGCAGCAAAGACTTACCTTAGGTATTAGATTATTTTCATGAATAAAAATTCATCTAGGATGGTTTTCCCTATTGCCGAGTCCTCCTAAAACTTGTGGACTATGGTTCACTTCATTATTTATCTATTCTGGGGTCAATAAAAGTAGCTTAATCAAAAGTGTCTCCCTTTATATTTTGGGTAGAAACCTGGATCTGAAAATTGTTTATTAAAATAAAAAAAAAAACAACTGTAAAATAAAATCAGAAGCAAGTTTTATGTGCAATGAAAGGAAAGGCCATTCCAGAGAGGATGGGGTAACAGCATGCAGGTGTCAGAAGTAAAGTCAGAAGTGCACACCACCACCTTCAAAAAGAAAACCTTAAAAAAATAATGCTATATTCCAGAATAGCAAGTTACCGTCGAAGTGGCAGTAAGTCAGGCACTACATTCCTAGATTACTTTCACATCGATATTTGCACTTGTCATCAAAATAACTGTTTTTTTTCTATTTGTCAGACTTCAGTCAGTTTTACGTGCACTTGCAGTTGCACTGGCGTACTACTAGTAATCGTTCAACTTCAACTCCTACCACGACTTCACACAAAACATAAATCCGTAATTCGTTAATGGAATGCCAGTCTTGTGCTTTCGCTGAGTTTTTTCACGAATCAGTTATTTAATCCCACAAAGATTTGCCTGCGTTCTACGCAACTAACGTTTACGTCCACGCAATCGACACACTGTGTGCACACGATAGTTCGTACTTCGCGCAACTGGTAAAACGTACTTCGCGCAACTGCTACTACCTGGACCTACTTTGCTCACTTGTGACGTCACAAAATGCCAGTTGGCCAAACTCTCTTTATATACGGCTCTGTTAGCAGTATTGGAGGTCCGCCCTCTATAATCCCTTTGGGTTCCTTACACGTCCATGGCCAAGTATACCTAGGCTACCTACCTAGCGATATCGTGGGAAAAAAGTGAAAATGAGATCAAGGAGGGTCGCCACATTCCCCCTACTTTCCCCGGCTATGACTATGCGCCTGGTTATAAAAAAGTACCACAGTTTGGCCAAGGGAGGGGGGGGGGGTGGACGCCTCCTTCCCCCCGTCCTAGGCCACGCGCCTCCATATAATTGGTTTTCTTGATACCTATACAATTTTCAGCAGTTTGTCGCTTTTGTTTCACAATTTTTCTTATCCTGCTAGTATTTCAATTCTTGGTCCCGTTGCTATTTATAATTTACATTAATGATATTTGCCGCCCATCAACGCATCTGTCATTTATTCTTTGGTTGATGATTCTACTTTGTTTTTCCAGCATTAAGATCCATATATTCCAGCCAAAATATTAACCTCTAAACTTTGCATTTTTTTTTTCAATTGGTTTAAAGAGGCTCATAGAGTTGATATCAATAACGATTTTGCTGGTTTTGACGTTTGTAAACACATGGCAACACTTACAATTAGCATAATCATTAGCCAAGTTTCACATCCAAATAGTTATATGAACTGTCACAAATCTCAATTTTGTTTACCGTTACTGGTTGTGTGCATGTGAATATAGTACTAAGATGAAAAGTGTCTGGTCACGACTTTTCAAAAACCAAATGAAATCGGTCAATACTCACTCGATTAGGTTCCATTGTATGTGAAACATTAGGATCCTCTTAGTTTGACCATTTGTCGTTAGTATGTGAAGAAAACTTGAGAGTTGTAGAAAAAACAGCGAATTTCACAAAACAACTCAATGAGACTCATAAAAGCAAACAAGCGTCTCTCTCGTTGAGTTCACTTAACCAAATTTGATTGTGTTTTGATTGGGGAAAAGTTTTCTAGAACTATAGCTTAAGGATTTATCCCATTAGCATATCCTTCTCTCACTCTATAGTAGTCTAATTTTACTTCATCTTAGTTACTGCTCTATTGCTTGGGCAAGCACATATCCCTCCTTCGTTAATGAGTGACTAATTCTTTAGGGTGGGGTGAAATTTATTATAAACAAAGGCTATAGGGAGCACACTGCTTCTATATTTCATCACTTGTGAAACTAAGTATTTTTGACATTTACAAGTATCAGTTAGGTATTTTTATGTATAGATTTAACAAAAACTTAATCGAAGTAAACTCTAATTTTTTTACGAAATCAAATCGTGTTCACTCGTACAATACCAGATCTAAGCATAATTGTTTTTTTTTTTAATGATTAATAATCCTCATCTACCCACCATCATTCCACACGTTTCTGCGCCCATAGATTTTGAAATCCTCTCAATTCAGACAATAGCGTCCTACGTAGCATTTCATATTTTAAGAAAGCAGTTAATTATCTATTCCTAAAAAATTCAGGTACGGTTTACTTAGTGCTGTGAACTGTTTCAAATTTATTCCGTCTTTTAACGTTATTCCAAAGAATGCGAGTGCATACATGTAACGTGGCGACTGTGTTTGAATGTCCTCCACAATGGTGGTTGCCATGTGCGGAGTGACGTCAATGCAAAGTTTGCAAACACTCTCTTCTAATTTCATTTGAAAAAAATTGATTCATTGATTAAAAAAATATTTATCATCAGTCTGCATGATAAGTAATGATATTTGAATTTTAGTGAATAATACTAATAACACAATTGTTGCTGCATTTTTGCTTTTTCCATGAATTTTATCACATGCCCTATGTTTACGTCCTGTGTATGCCTGTCTGTTTGGCTGCGCGTATGCAGCTCAATGCAGTGCAACGTCTCCCCATCTGTATACTATGTATGGGGATCAGATGATAAGCCATTTTCTTAGTTTAATGTTCATAGCTGAGTGAATTGTTTTGTAATAGTATTAATATTGTAATATTATTATAGCAGCCTTGGCGTTCAATGTTTCTATCTTGTCGAAAGGAATGCATGCTTCTTTGATTTCCTTGATTACTTTACCACAGTATACATGATACACACATGTCAACGTACCGCTGTAATGAAAGGGATTATGTGCGTAGGCAAAAAGTGTAAACATTAAAATTTCATGTCCAAAAGTTTAAAATCTCTCTTAATTGGACTATTCAGACAATTTCGGACAATAAATAGGTTTCTTGTGGTAAATTCTGACGTATGATTTCAAAGTCTCTTAAGACATAAAAACAAAAAGCTAAAAAGTGAAGTCAAAACAACAAAATTTCACTTTTTATATGGCATAACAGTGACAATGGGGCATGACAAGAAACGAAAGCATACTGCAGGAACAGCCCTGGCATTCAATAATAAACGTTACTAGTCAACTAAGCATATCTAGACGAGGGTTAGTAACATGGAATTATGTTCTTTTGGAAAAACGTACATGGACTATTGTAGGGCAGTACACTAAGGGGTAAACATTTTAATTTTCCGTATGAAAAGACAGTTACAGGGAGATTTGATGAGAAACAAAAGAAAAACCTTCTAATGGAGATACACATAAATTTAGTTAAAAGAATTACAAAGGTACATGCCTAGCAGATACGAATATTGCATTATGTTTCAAACGTTTATTAGTCTGGTTGACATTTTTTATGGTTAACGAAATGCTCAATAAGTGTTCTGTACCTCAAACAGGATTTATGGTCAAACTTAGCGGAGATAAACATGGTAAAAAACATGAAAATAAACATTGAATTTTCTGTCGATAGTCTAGATTTCAAATTGCTCGAGGAACCAATATGTCTGGCGATAAACTTAGATAATCATCATGTTTTCCGGTAGATGCAGCATTTTTTCCTTCGAAAATTTGTTCATCGGTCGAAAAAGATCGTTTTTCTTTAATCCACTTTTTCGATTTATTAAGCATTTGGTTTGTCCTGCACTTTGTGTCTTCGATTTGAACAATAAGGTATAGCTTTAATTTGGAGTTCATGCATTTTCAAGATAAAAAGCTGAAAGCCTCCCGGTTACGACTGGACCAGTTGAAAATTATACTGTTAGTGGTTTTTATTGAAAATGTGTTCTTGGAGCATTTCACCACTTAGTGTCCGGTAAATAAAGTTGTTTTGAAGATTAACGCATAAAAATTCGAGTGTTGAAATACATTTTTGTTATATTCCAATCTTTGAGTATCCATCCATCGATATCTCACTTTCCGAGTATGATCTGATGGCAGTCGTTACACCAAGTGTTTCTGTAAGGGTAATTCTAATGGGGGGGGGGGGGACAGTTAATCTTCGTTTTTAAATGCGAAACCAGAATGTCGGTGTGTCGTTTGGCCCCCCCCCCCCCGGAAAGGGAGGCAGGGCCATATGTAACTTGAAACATGGGCCAGCGGGACACGTGCCCAGCAATCCCACATAAAGGGTCCCCCCTGAAATCTACCACTGTATTTTACGGTAGAGTATTCCAGAATGTGGGGGGGGGGGTGGTTAGGAAAAGAGAAAATAAGGAAGTGAAAAAAAGTAAAGAAACATAGGATGGCAATGCAGTGTGGACTGGATTGTACTCTAGGGACCCACACCTCCCTAAGATAATTCCTGGCCTTATCAGTGGCCCTATAAATGCGTGGCTCATTGTTCGAAAAGAATGGTTAAAGCAACGAGATAACAGGACAATGTTCAGGTGTCAGGGTCAGAGGTGGGGTTATCCTGGGGGTAACCTCAACAATAGCCGCTTGGGTCATGCACATGTTCCCATCAGGCTCTGGGTCTCTTCTTCCCCTGCCTGATCCTAAGTAACTCCTCTTCACTGAGGCGCCGTTGGGACAAATAAGTAAATAATAATTACAACTTACCAGTGGACTGGGGCGACATTTCCCTGTATAGGCCTATCTGTATCATACGCTACTTCATTCGTTACCATATCATGAAGTGGTAAGAACAGAAGAATTTACAAGTGAGGTGACCTCTTAAACGGCCAATGTACATCTAAAATAATCACTATATGACCATAACCCCCAGATTGCTAAACAGCCCATTGTTTAAAGATGATAATGAAAAGATCTATCTATATTCGAAGAAACGTTTTAACAGCTAGATTTATTACAATATGATCCTTTTGTGTCCAAAACAATCCAGTTGTTTGTCAAAAGTTGATCTTTTTTGGACAAGTTTGCCGCCTTTAAAATCATCGTAAATGAAATCTGGTATGTTGAATAGGCCTGGGAACTGCGGAATGCCATAAATATTTTTGCTAAACATTTTGAGGTACGCTACTCACCAACTGATAGTGGCCCTCCGCGTCCCATATTTTATAGGGTGTTTAGATAGTATCGAAACAGAGCAAGTTTCGCCGCTCACTTCCTCCTGAATGACATCTTTTGTATGGAAAACAGGCCACCGAAGTGTCATTTCCTATGATCAGAAAAATACCTCTTGTCACATTCTATTAACAGTAAGTCAACCACTGGTAATATCAAGGGCGTTATCATAAATAACTAAGCAAGTTTGGCCCCTTTAATGTTCTTGAATAATATCTGCAGTATTGCAAATGGGCTTGTAAATCTTTATTTCGTATTGTACGGCAACTATTTGTTTTTATTTTTGTCCATAGTTTTGTGCTTTGCTAAAACGATGGTGGGCTACATGACGGTGAAATTTTGCTTAGTGAAAAAGGGTCGGTCACCACTGGAGTCATCGAAGAAAAGGAGTGGCTCAAGGGGGAACCCTCAAATAAATTAAGAAAATTGTAAAAAAAAAAAAACATCAACCTTTAAAGTGATGGCCAAAAGTGATGAGTTGAAAGAAACTGTAAACATAGAAAATTCTTGCCCAACCATATTCTAATTCGTTTGAGGGCACTAAGTAAACAATGGGTGAAAATTACTAAGGTAATTTGAAACTGTCAAACGTCAAACTATCAAACTGTGGATGGAAACTGTTTCCGTCCACAGTCTTTGAAATTCAGCAGAACCAAACGTGGGGAAATCTAACATATGTGCTGCTGACAAAACTTATTAAGTTTGACAGCGAAAAAAAAATTCAGTGGGAAACGATCCAGCTGATGGTGTGCCTACACTTAGATAAGGTCATTGCTGTTTGTCCAGCCCCCCTCTATATCAACCCTTTCGCTCATGCAGCGTCCTCCCTTAGTGGCGAAAGCTGGTTACAACACTGAGGCAAAGGTTCCTTCGGGGAGTATCAGATTCCCCTGCATCTGATCAATTTAAAGTTTCCCACTCATACCCCACCAAGCCTTTTCAATCAACCCCTGCTTACATGCACCTCTGTAGTGTACGTTTTAAGTATAATCGAGGGATGAAAGTAATTTGCAACATTTGTCCACCTTTGATGCATTCTTGTGGGCTCGGGGATTATAGTCGATGGTGGGGGGGGGGGGGGAGGGTGCTCCACATTAGTTTTTACCTCTCATATATCATCCTGCACTGACTATAGAAGTCTGAAATTATGTCACTACACACTAAAGTGTTGATCAACAATTTGCAGCACAGACTACGTTGCTAAACCTTTCGCTCATGACGGCGTCACAGTTAAACACATTGTCCAAATGGAGTGTTTTCATTCTAGATTCTTTGAATGTAAACCGGTTCATATGTTCAGAGACTATGAACAGCATAGCGTGTGTGGTTTTACTTCCATTAGTCAATATATTTTCAACGTGAATCAATCATTAGCGGATTAATGAATTCAATATTTGATATATCGTCTCTTATATGATCATTTGATATATGATATTGAACGGATTGCAGCATATTTTCAACTTCCTTGATAACGTTTGAACATTCATGTTACACTCATGTATACGTACACGTCAGTGTAATTAACCTCCAATCAGGACCAAGTAAAGAGAGGAATAAACCGTGGGTATGATAGCAAGCGAAATAGCACTTCGCCAACAGACGTAATCGGTATACTAACCGTGCAGGTACGTTTTTGTGTTTGGCATTTTCTTTGTTTGTTCCTTTATTAATCTTCATCATCAATTGTCCTGTCCAGATTCTATCAGTGGGTGATTCCGCTAGGAAGGATTTTTGCTTATATCCACTTGCTTTGGCGGAAGGATTCATGGATTTTGCTTCCCGTGAAACCTTCGAAGAGTATCTTTATATAAATTACAATGATATGATAGTTTCGGACTTGAGGAGGATTGCAGGCTCAATGTGTATAACAAAGGATGATACCCAATTGTATTAACTGCGGTGGTGATCATTATTTTTATTATTATTATTATTATTACTAACTATTGTTGATGCCTTAATGTTAGCGTTGATTGTCAGTTTACCTCGTGTTGAGTACAGCCATTCCACGTAGATTCTACTCTATATATCGTTTTTCTTCCCCTTCCATCAAGTGATTTTGCGGTTTGCAAGATGGCGTCGAAAGTCTCCTCTGAAACGGTATTTACGTCACGTCGTTCCCTGCTCATTATGTTGACAGCAGCTCTCACACTGTTAATTTTGGAAGTAAATTTTTTATCCAGAGGGTTTCAGAATGTTTCAGTGGTTACAGTATTGCCGTTCGTGGAGAACATAATTAAAAGAAACGGCACGAAGGCAGTCGATGTAACGAATGTTAATTTATCATCTGGATTTATTCTTGGTAAAAACGTAAGTGATGGACACCAAGGAGATCATACTGACGCCCCTTGTGTCAAACGAGTCCAGATAATGGGCACCATTTTGCATCTGGCACCAAGCGGAAAACACTTCTGTCGGCTGAAAATTGTTCCTTAATTTATTACCATAGTATGGATTACTCCAAACTGAAGACTATGGATGCCGTGATACTTTACCACGTTGGAGAATGGAAGTGGGAGCAACTAAAAAGGTAAAGGACACAAAGACAAGAGACAAGAGAGACACAGAAATTGCTCTGAGTAGGGACTGATGATAATAACGGTCAATCAGTTGTTTAGCTAGGCTACTTAGGGGAGGGGGATCACTTGAATTTTCCGAGTTTTTTTTTTTAAGCATTACCGCTTTAGGGAACGTTCTACATAGTGCAATGTAGGTTAGAAAGGATGTGAGTAACGTGAATCGATGACTACTTTAACTTGTCAAAATATCTTTCATTTTTTTTTCAAATTTTAAAATTTGTATTGTTTTTAACATCAGCTCACCTGAAGCATTACCGTGCCCGGGTCTCATTTGCTGGTAGAATCAGCTCCATCGTAGAATCCACGTACCATGGTCGCTTAGCACAGTGATTATGCAGTGCTTGCTCAGCTAACGGTAACTAGCATGTTCATGCATTAAATATGCAGTGTAACGTAGCGAAGGGGAAAAACGAAAACATTTTACCAGACACAGGATGTTATACACCAACCAGCAAAAAGAAAAAAAAAAGAAAAAAAGTTTTATAGCAATCTCTGTTTCATTGATATGACTTTCTTAGATATACGCGTACGTATTTTACATTGTAGAAAGTGTGCGAGAGGTATTGTGCGACGTCAAAGAATTTTTATAAGAGACCGGTTACTGTTGGGGTTATATAACCTTCCCTCCTGGCTATTTTTACAACACGACCTGAATACTTACAGGAGGATTACACAAGCTCACACATTTTTCCAACGGCAGAGTACCTATTCGGTCTTTTTGTTAGGTTTAGTTAGCAAAATGTCAACTGGGCTGGCCATATTTACGAGCACAAAGGGACATTTCAGGAAAGTATACAAAATTCCAAAAAGGAGGGGGGTCCAATGGGTGCCGCCGGAATGCATGAGTGAGACACAAATGGGTGTAAAAGTTTGCTTAGGATGGTATAGTTCATTTTTATATAACAGTTGTATATACGATCAGTTGTGTAGCTAGGCTTTTTCAGGGGAGGGGGGTACTGAATTTTCTGAAGTTTTTTTTTTTTTTTTTACGTAAGCATTACCGCTTTAGTGAACGTTCGACATTGCGCACGAATGAAGGTTACAAAAATATGGCTAATACACATATAACCAGTGGATTAGCTAGACTATTTTCCAGGGGTTATTGGGACAAACTTCCCCAAGACTGACGTCTCTAGCAGTCTAGGTCACATTAGTGTCAACTTGATTTTGAAAGTGGGGTGACATCAGTGGAGGGGGGGGGGGGGGAGGGTAGACGTATGCTGGTCTCAGCCTGTAGACCTGTATGGTGACTTGATGGAATTGATAACCGATCGCCGTCCTGGGGGAGGAGTTAAATGCAAGGGGCCACTCCTTCCCTTCAGGATGTTTTGCTTATGCACTGGATGGGGATTAGATGCAAAATGAGGCTACACTTGAGGCCAGATTTGAACTGAATATATCTTCTGGAATTCCTATCTCTTCAGTAATGATTTTCCTTTTGTGGGGGTGATCTGACGTCTGTACAGATTTTTGGGCAGGTGGTGGGTTTTACCCTGATGGCCGTGTCCCTAGGCGCTCACCGTGCTTTCAGGAATCTCTACGCGGAGCTTCGACAACTGTTGAGACGGAGAGTACAAAAAAAATCCTCTCCAATTGCCAGAAATGTCACTTTTACGTCACTATCGATGAATTTCTACCTGTAACATATTTCTCAATCTCAGAGGACATCATCTTACCGACATGTCGGACATCTGACGTACAAAACGGGCACTGCCACCTTCCCCCCCCCCCCCACAACCCTGTAGCTAGGCCACTGGTATAAATAAAAGGGAATTGAGGGGTAAGCGATTGAACAATATCTAACACAACTAGAAGACTCAGAACCCGATTGAGCTTGTTGCATGTGCTCGCAGTAAAATAAATTCATTTTTTTTTTAAAGTTTGACGTACTTTATGAAGCAAAATTGAGTCAAAGTACTTTTAAACTACCAACTAGGTCAGTGTCTGCGTTTATACTCAGATGTGAGGAAGTTTCATCAGTAGTAAATATTTTAAAATATTTCATATACTTGGCGTGTGTGTCGTAATATTGTTGTTTGACAATACGGATTCTTTCATGCTCTGAAACAAGTATAACCTATTTAAAAAATCTTCGTCCGAGTTCTGACTGTGGAACAATACATAAGTAACAAGTAAATTATTAGATTTGGAGCCGTTTAAAGATACTTGATGCTCACATATTAGACACCATTGTTCCAGATTATCCTTTCTCAGGTACTGGCTTTGAATAAAGCGTGTACATAACTGAAGACTGAGTTGGTTCCCTTTCTACGGTGGTAAGGTAGCTATGGTCATACATTGAACAGGGAAGAAGGGGCCCGGGAGGGGGAAGGTTGTGAAGGTGTCACATTCCAATTGGTTGGATGTTTTCCATCTAAGTGGCGACGCCAGCGCAACAGCTTTAGACAGTACGAAAACATTATCAAGGGATTATCCCTAATTTTTCAAAGGGGGGGGGGGGGGGGACAGTCTTCACGAAAAGTGCACTATCACGGGTAGTGGAAGGAAAACAAATACAAGTCGGAGAAAAATTTTGGCTTTCCAAACTGTCCAGATGGCGCTTCACGGCATTTCATGAGTGCACTTGAGATGGCTGGAATCAACCTTAAAGTGGGGTTTCTTGTCCGCAATTAGTTTACTATGTTGAGATGACACTCCCACATATTCTCCCTGTTTCCTTGAAGGTAGTGCTCACGGTACTGTCATGAAAAGACCTTGGTTCATGCAATTTTGGGGATCCGTTCCTTATCTTTCCACTCCCCAACAAAACACTTGAATTCTACAATAAAAGACGGACAATTGGTTCATTGTTTGAATAAATTAAGTACAACAAAACTACAATGACTGTGGGAGTGGCTGCTCTCCCTTAAAAAGAAAGTTTTCTATACAAGTTACTTTTTTCTTTTCTTGGCTTTCACGTTGCGGAATTTCTTTGTCCCGTCTTCCTACAATTTCCTTACCACTGTATAGGTATTCCATGTCTTTTGCCAAGACGCTAATTAATTAAATATGCTAATTAATTCTCTTGAAGTTACCTCAGTCGTGGGGTATGAACCTCTAGGTAGACGTTCCTGCTTTGGGATCTTCCCGTAAGGACAGTCTGTAAGAACTAACAGAAGAAAACTAATGTTATGTCCCAGGAAATAAAATAATTAAGTCCTTATTAAATTCTTTCTTGATCTAAATGCAACAGGAAGACAAATACATAAAGTAAGATAGGAAATACTTTAACTGGCAACGATATTCCTAGAGTGTCGACATTCTGCTGACAGAATTCTAGTCCAACTTGCTTTCACATTTAATTACTTTACTAAAACACAAATGACCCTCCGTGGTACATATATAAATGTCACTCTCATTTTACTTTGATTGGTCGAGCTTAACTTAGCTAGAAAGACCCCTCAACCCATCTCTCCGGGACCAGAGAGAAGTCTCTCGTTTCCTTCCTAGAACGGTTTCCACGTTTCACTATCCCGTCGCCTTAAGACTAAGTTTGTACCTCCTATTTCAATCGAACTCTGTACTAGACTTCTAAAGTGCAGAGCCCTTCTATACGTGGTTGACTTGCTATTCTTCAGTGCCTCCTGTCTCACCCGCATGTTTCTTTTCCTTGAAAAAAAAGATGTGCCAGTCACAATTTAGTTTAGAAAGTGCCCCAGTAGAGAGAAAAAAGGAACGTCATTTTTTTGAAATTTTTCTTATGTTGAAGCCCGCAAAATAATGTTCATGTCTTTTATGCCTCCCTCTAGCTTGAACATGGAATGCTTTTTGGTCGAAGGTTGTCAGTGTTTACTTAGACCCTTCGGGTCAGACATTGAGGGCCTTCAATCAACAAAATTCCGGCTACAAAGCTAGGGAGAGGCATGCAACACATACTCATAAATATCATCTTGCGGAGTTCAACATCACAAAAAATTTTAAAAATTTGCATTATTTTCCCTCTACTGAGGCGCTCTCTAACAAAATTGTCATTGGTAGATAATTTTTTTACCATACACCCTTTAAGTAGGTAGGTATGCTTCTACTCTATTTGGAAAAAGAAAGTTTTTTAATATTGGCATGTATTTCTCCACTTTTTTGTCCTCCTATAAGATATTCTCCTTTCTTGATGGAATAGGTCTCTTTTGAGGAAATGTTGAAGAGAAAGTCGTCTACATGTCACATGGTCAGTTTATCGTTTCATGATCCGTTGGGATGGTCTGTTTAGTTTTCGATGTTTTGCAAAAAATTTATATATATATTCTTGTAGATTTTTCCCTGCCTTTGCAAAGAATCCCTGACAGACATTTAGTACCTGCTCTTGTGGAGTGTTATCGGGTGACGACATCATCCAGGGTTGCAAGGAGTGCTTTTGGTAGCTTTGTTTCCTCCAGAACCTTTAATTATGTGATTTGTATTTGAATTAACCGAGGGTGTCTTGGGGAAGTGGGCAAAAACTTGCTGAAGTTATTACACTAGTTTCTGATTACTACATTTCATCAGGTTACTTTTGATGAATACGGAAGAGCAACTGTCGTAGTTTCTCTCTGGACAATATTGTTTACACCTGAAGCAAAAAGACGGGAGAGGGAGTGATCGGACCTTCCTACGTTGTAATTTGGAAGGGGCGTTCGGACCACTTAAACACTGCCCTCCCCCTGGATCCGTGAATGTAAAGATGAAAAAGTACTTCGAATGGACAGTGTAGGATGGTTGAGATAACTAACAACGTGTACGTTATTCATACATTTGCAAAAGTGCACAAATTATAAGCTATAAAACTACCATAGCCAGTTCTATTTGTCCGAAAAAAAAATGAAAATAGTCAAATGTTCCAAAGATTTCAATTTTAGCAGAAGCTTCACTGTAGAAAATGTGGGGGACTTTTGTGCAAATAAGCACGTTTCGTCTTTGCTCAAGAGTGTAACCTAAAAAAGGTCTAATCAATCTTCCATCTATCGTAATTAATACTCAGTATTAATTAGAAGTAGAATTTCTCCTGCGAGAAACGTGAGGAAGATGCTGTTTTCCTGGTTGGCATCAAATGAAAGGCAAAGATGAACGATTGGCGATAAAGACAGAACATGCATTTAAAAAACTCGTCAAAACGTAATCATGGTTTTTATAGATCTGCAAAGAAGGACGAAGAACTGTCAACATTTATAGCCTCTAAAAGAAAAGATGAAGACAGTGTCAGAGTTACCATAAAGTCCCAGACATGATGAGATCCCTATTCCAAGACCTGGAGCATGCACCTTAGGACACTCATGAGGAACGATACCGTTTCCCGCCAAATGGGGAGTTTAAAAAGCCAAACATTTTCCTTGTGCTCTTCTAGCCCAGTAATGTCGACGGTCGGGTGAGATAGACCTGCAGGCTCCCATCCCCGCCTACCCGTCAGTTTCTGATTTGTTGTACCCCGTCTCTTTACATGTAGGCTGGGGATCATTGGCTAAGCAAAGGGATATTAGATATCTATACACAGAGCCCCAAAGCCCCTCTGACCGAAAATGTTAGCTCCGCCTCTGTTTACCTCTTGACAAATCGAAAAATACAGAAATACACTAAACCGTATAATTTATTAGTACTTATTATTAAGTCAAAAGGAAAAAAGCTTCAGAGCCAGAATCCCTAATGAAATATATTTTCTTCCTTGGTTAGTAAATTTAGACAATTTAGACAATATCACGTGTAATCGTATTTGTTCTTGTATGAATTCAAGATATGATTTAGAAACTTTGTGTAAAAGTATTTTTTCGTTCTGCTTTTTACTCACAGGTCAGCTAAGCCAGCTCGTCAGATATGGATCTACCTATCCTTAGAATGCGCTCTTAAAAGCCACAATTGGGCCTCTCCTTTGCCACAAGTTTTGGACTTTAATTGGACCATGACGTTTCAAAGAGACGCAGACATTGTATTTCCCTATGGATGATACGTTTCCGATTCTCCCGACATAAGCGAAAACTTCGACAGAAACTGGGCAGAAGAGAAAACTAAACTGATTGTTTGGGTGGCATCCAATTGTAAACACACCTCTTGGGATAGAAAAGGCTTCGTTGAGAAACTTAATGAAATGATACCCGTCGATATATATGGAGGGTGTGGTAAATTAAAATGTCCACGTGACCAAAGGTGTGATTCTATACTCAGTTCTTATAAATTTTATCTCGCATTTGAAAATAGTCAGTGTAAAGATTATATAACAGAAAAGCTTTGGAAAAATTCATTTTTACACCAAACAGTTCCAATCGTTTACGGTGCCGCTAAAGCAGACTACGAACGGGTTGCTCCTCCACATTCATTTATCCATTTGGACGATTTTTCGAACATGTCTGCACTGGTGAACTATATCAAATATCTCGATAAAAATGATTCTGCCTATAACGAATATTTTGCATGGAAGCGGCAAGGATCAGTTAAGTTCTTCCCAATCGGAGGACATATGGCAAGTTATCCATGGTTGATGTGTGATCTTCTCCACAAGCTCAGGGACTTCGATCGGCGGAACCCTAATAGTGAAACGTGGAAGCCGGAAATTGTTGACATGCAACATTGGAAGGAAGTATCTTGTGGAAAACAAACGATGCCATTTGAATAAAGTGCAGAGCAACAGACGCTGTAATTAATATGGTATAGTCCTCTACTACCTGATTGAAGGTATCTACTCAAAAGTCAGAGAAACGTCACCACGGAGTAAACAAACTGTAACTTGGAAACTCCTCAAATAAAATGAGAAATGTTTGTTTCTTGATAGAACACCTTCCCACAATTGTTGACGCTTTTCTGAAAGGTAGAAGATCTAAATTGCATAGTTTCAAAAATTACAGCTTATCACCTAAATTTCAATAACAGCTCTGTAAGATTAGAGATTAAGTTGCTAAAAACGCTGCCCAGGAGCTGTCGGACATAATTCATGAATTTGAGTCGAGTGCTCCAGATGCTCTCACCATTGTCAATGGCAATTTTAGTTATTGCAGCCTACAAAAGAGTAACGTCCACTATTTTCAACATATTACGTGTCCAACCCGTTGTGAGGCTACTCTTTATTCACTTGATTAACAAGTTAGAGATGCATACATTTCAGTACAATTACCCAGCCTTGGTAAATCTGATCGTAATCTGGTTCCAAAATACAAACCTGTTGTATCGAGGGTAAAGGCAACCATAGTTACCATTCAAAATTGGGATGATGACGCACTGGAACAACTAAGAGGCGCTTTGGACTGTACAGACTGGGATGTATTTGTTAATAGTACTTGGATGAACTAACGTAATCTGTTAGTGTTTACATTAATTTTTGTATTGAAATGACCATTCCATCTTAGCAGGTAAACATTTTCTCGAATAATAAACCATGGATTACAAAAGAGTTAAAAATATTATTAACATAATGAAAGCCCTTTTCGATTAAAAGGAAAAAGAAGGTTTGAAACAAGGTCACATGGAACTCAAAAGGGTCATTACAGATGAGAAACGAAACTACAGTATAGGCAAAAAAAAAAAAAAAAAAGCGCGCAATCTTTCTGGTAATAATATGTAGAACGTTTTTGAAGGTATTCGTCTGATGAGTGGGTGCTCAGCTTCTTGCTCTAGGGTTCCTCTTCCACACTTTAATGTAGCCTATGCAAATCGTTTTGATAAATTTATTTGCAACTGTACACAACGAACTTGTCAATGACTTATGTGATTCACATTGTAATATGGTTGTCAAAGTGGAGCGAAAAAAGATTCTTAAGCTTCACTCATCATAGGCCGCTGGTCCAGATAATCTTTCTCCCCGTGCCTTAAAACAGTGTGCTAACCAATTTGCCAAAATTTTTACAAATATTTGAAACCTTTCTTTCAAAACTCTGTCAATTTCGGCGTTATGGAAAGAGTCCTGTATTGTTGTACCGTGTGCCTAAAAAACCCAACAATTTCATATATGAATAGTCTTCGCCCTCTTGCCTTAACTGCAGTCCCAATGAAAGTATTTGAAAGGTTCTTTCTTGACTTTTTAAAACGTCATGTGGTCCAGTCTTTAGACTCATCGCAATTCCCTTGTGTAAGTGGTCGCAGTTGCGAAGACGCATTTCTAATTTTTTTAGACCAGCTATATTCACTCTCAGAGCGAAATAGGTACGGCAATTCTGCTAGGGTGATGTTTTTTTTTAACTTTGAAACGGCATTAAAATACCCTCCAACCGCACGCTTTGGTAAAGAAACTTGTAAAAATGAAAGTTCCTGTTGAACTTGTTGGGTGGATTTTACTAACCGAACTCAATTTTGTTAGACTGAATACTACCTGAATACTAATTGTGATGGAATAAAGTCATACTGAACTGTCGTTCAAGTAGTATCCGGTCTAACACCGGGGCTCCTCAAGGTACAGTTCTTGCGCCCCTTCTTGGTTACCCTTTACACCTCAGATGGTAGAGCCTCTGAGAATGATAGCCCACTTGTTAAGTTCTCCGATGATACAGCTATGGCCGACCCATATTAATTGTGATGACGACAGGACATATCTCCGCCAGCTCAACACTATTGTTGGTTATTGTGATTCTAATTGTCTTGAACTAAATGTTGCGAAAACAAACGATATGATGATCACTGATTTTGGTAAAAACTCTTTTGTTCCTCCACCTGTTATTGTTAAAGATAGTATTGTTGAACGTATTTCTAGTTACAAATATCTTGGGATAGTTTTGAATAATAAATTGACTTGCGGTGATTATGATGATGTCATGAATTACGAAAGTGCATTATCAGAAATGCTTCAGAAGTGGTGGGGGAAAACCTGAAAGAAGTTGATCTGGTCTACCAGTGCCTTCTTCAAACTTAATTAGATTCTCTTCTAAATGATTTTAACCACCCACTCAACAAACAACTTATGGATAGGCGTTCCAAGAGGGGCACTGGTAGACTTGCTCTCCCTGTGACTGTTACAACTCGTTCCAGAAATTCTTTTTTACCAAGTGCAATAAGGGTCTTTACTCAAACCATTCATGGGTAGATGCCTTTTACTGTCAACCCACTTTTCAGTTTTCGTCTTATTTTCCTTCTTCCCTGTTGTTTTTAAATATAGCTTTGTTTTGCATGTTGATTTTTTTTTTTGTAGCTTGTCTTACGTGGGTTTGTTTTTATGTTAGGTCTTTCAGTAGCAACGGAGTTGGGCAGTTGTTGGGTTATGGCTGAGCTTATACTGAGAAAGAGAGGTAGTTTATCACGATTATCAATTTATTACCTTCAATGTCTTTATTTCTGCTAGGAGAAAAATTAAACATCACAGGTTTTTTTTTTTTTTTTTAAATTAAAACTACTTTGAGTGACTTCGACTGTTGACTGAATGACTATTTACGTTGTCTGCATTTTTGCATTCTTTGTTTATGCAAATTGAATCCTCTAGGTATATGTCACATGTCAATGAAAATATGGAACGTATTCTCTCCAATTTAAAGAACACTTCTTTTATAAATGAAAGCCATTCTTCCTTATTTCAACTTATGTGAAATTAGAATTTCTGGCTGGCTAGAAAGAGCGACTCACAATGTTTGTGCTAATTATATTCTCATTTAGGTAATTTGTAATCTACATGAAATATATTTAGGATAAGCTCACACTCAATATCTACAAATTTATGAACACGGAAGAGGTGTTTCAAAATGAATGTCAGTCGGCAGTGCAGCATTCATGGTCATTACAATCAGTAGCCTCTCAAGTATCCGCAAGCCTCTGTGTCTGTAAATGCCTGAATCATAGTCACTTAGGTTCGGTATCACTGGCCTTGTCAATTGTTGTTACAAATTCAATATAGCAGCTTTGCGTATGTTATCACGTACAGGCATATGAGGAAGTAAGCTGGAAAAAAGTCTTCTGTGGGATAGTGACATTGAGTATAGCTTTTGCAGGTATATGTAAGCTTCTGGTGTAATTGTTTCGTTACAGTTTCCGGGTTCATGGTTTGATTGAATTTTGTGAACACTACATACAAATTGTGGCAAGAGTTTATGTGAACCTTATAAGCAGCAATGTTTTTGGTGACAGCTTTAACTTTAACAATCATGATTGCGGTTGAGTGTGAATGTGTGTTAGTGTTAGTGCAGACGTTTTAGTTGATAACACGACACTTGGCCGGAGGGAAACCTTGGTTGATGTCATACTCAGTGTACATATGTACCATTCTGAGTACAATAACCATAACTGGTGGGGTCAAAAGTCATCTTTCAACAGAAGCAAAAACGTAAGACAACTTCACTGGTGACAGTATTGCCATTCAGGGAGAACATCATAAAAGTAAACGCCACGAAAGCAGTAAAGAATCCAACTTGATTTATTATCTGGATTTCTTGATCAAAACGCACGTGATGCATACCAAGAAGATCATACTAACGTCCCTTTTGTCAAACGAGGGGCATGATAATGGGCACGATTTTGCATCTGGCACTAACTGGAAAACAGTCCTGTCTGGCTGAAAAATTGTTCAGTAATATATTACCATAGTAGTGATTACTCCAAACTGAGGACCATGGATGACGTAATTCTTTACCACGTTGGCGAATGGAAGTGGGAGAAACTAAAAACGTAAAGGTGGATCGTGACACAATGGCAAAAACCACATACAAACTACTCTAAAACGGTGGGAATTGATAGTTCTTGATACAATAGTATTAACAACGTACATGCCTTTTGGCATTTACACTTACGTTGAAACTAAACGAATTACCGTGAGGGTGAATAAAACTGAAACACTGTTTATTGCTTCTACCTTGCATGATAAGTCTAATCAATTACTCCGTTTTTGATTCCCTACTTGCTGCTGCCGCGCATTGTCACAGGTTTATAAATCATTAGTCTGTTCATTAGCCATTTCTGTTGCAAAATTGTTCATAGGTGTGCAATAATCACTGTGCGCCGACATACGCTAAAGGATATGTTTGCAACGAATTTTCCAATCATACAAAATGCCCATCAGACACTCTTCCCCGACATGGCAGGCACAAATCAGGAACTGTAATTATACTGTCAGTGACATCCATCAATGGTCTGCGGTTTCTTCCTTGTAACCATGCTTTGCATACCCAGCTAACATTGTGTTCACGCAATAGAAGAGGTGTCATCGTTTCCTCATTAGTTTCACAGGCTCCACCTAACGTAATGGGGAGAATGATTTCATAACGAATGTCAGATTTTAATTTGCAAGGCCAACTAAATGTGGCAGGTTTAACAACGCATCCTTAAATCAAGCAGCTGTTGGTCAAAACAAATTGTAAACTTCTTTCTCGGCTAGATTAGGTAAGATTGTATATGAAATAAACTCGGTGTGATTGCACGCGTGGGCAAGAACTAAAAGCATTGAAATTTCATGTGTAAAAGTTTGGTATCTCTTTTGATTCCACCATGTCAAACAATTTGGGTGCATAAATGAGCTTCAGGTGATAAATTTAGTCGTATGATTTCAAATTCTAACATAACCACAAAAAGTGCTAAATACGATGATGCAGTGGTTGACAAGTTTTATTAATCTTACACGGGAATTTCAGGCAAGGAATAGTCTTATATGCTTTACAGTCGTACGTTATTTGGTTTAAGTAGTGCTAATTTTACGAGGGAGTTGCTATTTTTACGACTACAGAGGACTTGTACTACGCTTGTCATGCGCAGTAAACCACAGTGCATTACTGATGAATGAAGTGTGATGTGACAGTCCCTTTTAGAAATGCAATTCCGTCCATATCCCTCGAGTGTGAACGCCTCGCATTCTGGTTGATATACTACGTGCAATCTTGATTACATCAGTAGTTTGAGTAGCACAGTGCACTCTAAACACTGGCATTGTGGACGAAAAGGGATTCGCAAAGGGATAAGCACCGGCTACATCGTATTTACTTCAAACAACATAAACGAATAAAGATTATTTTGCGGTACTATTTTCATATTCATGGAAATACTTTACTCACCGTCAAAATTGCAAGTTGAAGCATCATTGCTATCATATTTCAAATCATATCACAATATTGACCAGAATGTCTTCAATGAAACTCGCATTCTAATTTCGGATAGAAAACCAAATAGTTTTTATCGTTTTTTGGCATTGTCTTGTATTACTTAGTTAGTAAAAGATTTATTCCGAAATGATTGACTCCTTAAATTCAGAACCTACTTTCAAACGGGAATTACTCATTTTAAACAAAAGGCAGTGTAGCATGATGATAACGGCACATTAATGAATATTACTGTAAATTTACAAATGTTTTAATCATGTCATATATTTTACGATCAATGCTTGTTAGGTGATCAAACTCACGATACCATCTGTCCATCACGTGAATAGTGTATAGTGAAGATGATATTGCTTTACATACGAATCTCGCGCCTTTTCAATTACAAGTTCAACTTAATCTGTTGTAATTTGATGTGATTTACCTTAATTTTACGGTGGGATTACTGCAATAATGGTAGAAACAGTTGAGTTTTTTCTGATGCTTGAAGAGTAAGAAAATATTTTCATAAATGAGATACTTACACAGATGTTTAAGATGATTTATTTTATTCTCAAATATAAGTTAGCGCTATTACCTATTACTCCGTAAAGAATATATACTCAATCTACTGTGATTTGCGGTAATTTATAATAATTTGAAGTGATTGTGATCACGTATACATGCATAGTGTTAGAAACTCTGTTGGGCTGGAAGTTTTAACATATCATGTCGACCATGAGAAGTTCATTTCAAAACGTCAACAATATGAATGAAAATGGTTTGAAATGGCCGAAATAAAACAGATAAAACAGATACCCATATGGAGGGTGTGGTAAATTACAATGTCCACATGACCAAAGGTGTGATTCTATATTCAGTTTATCTTCAGTTTATCTCGATTTTGAAAATAGTCAATGTAAAGATTATATAACAGAAAAGCTTTGGAAAAATTCATTTTTTACATTGGAAACAGTTCCAATGTTTACGGTGCCGCTAAAGCAGACTACGAACGGGTTGCTCCTCTACATTCATTTATCCATTTGGACGATTTTTCGAACATGGTATGTACTGGTGAACTATAAAACATCGATTTTTTATCTGGGTTTTCAAATGTACAACGCTTCCTAAATTATATTTGCATTTGCAAGGAACGGGCTGTAGGTAATCATTCATTTTAATTAAACAGTGGTCTCGAGTTGTACGCCATCTGTTCTTTAAGTGATGGGGGAACAAACCTACACACCAATGCATTGTTCTGAGCGAGCTTCTTGTTAAAGGATTAGATGACTTCAATGATGTTGCTGTGTGAATTACATAGAACTGGAAACGTCGAATAAAAGAAAGAAATACCTATGAGTTAATTGCACAGCTTATCCTCACTCAATTTAGGAATCATAAAGTATAAGCATTAAGTTATTTTTCCGTACTCTCTCCATTTAAATAACAGCTCCCTGCTTTTGCCAAGCCTGTATATCTCTGCTTCATAACCTTAAATTTCAGTTTCTGTTTTAGTTGTTTTGTAGCATAGACCGCTATTATATTTTTTTCCCATTACCTCTTTCTCTTTCACCATATAGCACAGTTGAAGACAAGGGCTCAGAATCGCAAGAAAACATTATATGTAAAGCACTTGTGAGCAGTTGTAATCACCCAGGTGTGACAGCGACGTTAACATCGAAGCACATTCAACGGTGGCTGGCCTGTGATCGACCGGGCGTCAGACTATTACAAGCCGATTTCGGACCCGTCCAAATGGAGTCGTGTGATCCTCCTCGTCAACCCCCCTTTCTTCTCAGAGTGCAGAATAAATAATATTTCGTAACCCATCGTAACATAAATCATCTGTTCCCGAAGAGACATGTCCTCACCTTCAGAATTTGGCGGCGTTAAAATATCATGGAAAATGTTACCCATAGGATATCGAAATAACTGCGATAATTTGCGATTCCACTGTCAACTCACGGGGATTACCCCTTGTAAATCACCATGAAATTCTGTTTGGCGGCAGTGTGAATGGAACCAATATTTTATAATCCAGTGACGATTGTCTTCATTACCCTTCCAAAAAGTGTAATTGCAGTACTGTTCTAATATATATTGCATTCTGAGGTTATACATTGAATATTATACTAAAGAACTAACATAATGAAGTGGATTGCCTGTAGAAGAAAACCCGACATCCGTAAGATCTAGAAGTAGAGCAGACTCAGGCTGTATTTTCTTTGAAATCTCATACGGATAAACCAAAAGAGTGTTCAGTCCCAAGGATTTGTCGCTTGTTCTCCTGTTTAAACGTTATGTTATGCATTAAACGTTATGTCTACAATATTTTTAGGCAGTCAAGGACTTTACTGCATGCAAGGTTTGCAATCTGTTGCCCTCTGACAAACGCGACCCACGACTTATTTCTGTCCACCCCCTGTAACACTTACCAATTGGCCCTTTTGCTCCTAATTTGCCTAATCAACCTCTTCTTTGTCATTTGACAGTAACTTGAACCATAGTGGTTCAGAACATCATAAAAATTAATCACACTGAGACAAATATCCCCTAATTAAACTTGAAACGAAGGCATTTTAAATAAAATATGATAAACTTTACGTCTTTACTTTGTTTGTTATACTGTAAAGGGTCTCATGATAAATGGTTTAGTTGCCTGGGGTCTATAGAGAATCTCGCAGTTGCAAAGATACATCACTCACAGCACGAGTATTGCGCACAAGTGTTGTGCAAGAATATTGTGCAGCCGCGTGAAAACAAACTCAGCCACAAGTCTCTGGTTGATTATATCCTGAAAGGAAGTCGCATTCTCAAATCTGAAACACCGGTAACATATTTTTCGGAACGTCGATGATGATGTAACCACACATGGGTAAGTTTCCCAAACGAATGGGTTATGATCCAGTGACCCAGATGGAAACATTCCACCATAACAATGTGGACAGGTGGTTAAGGGGGATGAAGATGAAAGGGCACACTATGCAATCATGTTCGTTCCATCGCAACCCCAAGTCGGTCTACATCGACATGATATGCCTCAGTGTTCGATATGATTTTGGGGGATTAATTAAATTACGTGAGATAGTTCAGAACAGTTGTGGAAATGTGAATACTTGAAAGAGTTTTATGTATGTAGGAGTATTATTCGTGTCCTCTTTTCACGTTTTTCGAACATGCTTTTACTTCACTTGCAAAGTTTGGTAACAAAACCTGGGACTGTAGGAAATGTTACGGGTTTTTCATTTTTTAATTTCTGATACTCTCAGACTATGGTGACCCTATGCGTAGTCTTCTAAAGTCATGTACCAGTATCAGATGATGCACATCCCGCGGATTTGTTAGCACTCTGGAAAAGTGTCTAAATTGAACCCCGGGATCTCTTTTTCTTCATGACTTTAGTTATCATTTACTATAATTTACGGGGACGATGAAGAGCACCAGTAAAGTAGAGATAATGAGAATTTTAGAAAGACTGAAAGCAAATTAGATTGTTTTAGAAAATCGAAGTTTTTGTTGTGATATTTCTGTCCTACAGTCTTCATGTCAAGGGGCCTTGAGCATCGTTCAAAACTTTCACCCCTTGTAGCTTCAAAATCTGAATCGTCGACGTAGGAAGATTTTAAAATGACATGACAGGTTAGGCCATTACCAATCACATCAAAGGTAGGGAAATTATGATATGACTTCCATTGCCTGAACTAGCGACCCTCGATGGTCGTTTTTTTAATGTGTAGGTCAATGGGAGAGCATAATGGTGTTACGGGACATACAGACTTGGCCATTTTTTGACAACTGTCTGTCTCTTCTCCGTAGCTTAAATGCTGAGTCTTTCACCGCTCTCTTTCCCCACTAAAATGGGGGAACGGCTAAAGTGATGCACCAGCCACATGAGATTTGTTTGTATGAGACGGTGAGCCCTTTTACTAGCAAAAAAAGTCAAGACTAAACAAGACAATCTACGTAAAACATTATTCACGATACAAATACTATTCATCTGTTATTTTTTCATGAAGCATTTTGGCATGAAAACATAATTGTCAAATGGAAACAATATTTACATTGCCACTTACATGTTCTAAACCAAAATATTGCATCGATGCTGCAAAAGAACCCTGGACCTTGGAACTTCTGATAGTGAGCCATTTTCGCTCAGGAAAGGACCCACCCCCTCTCTGCCTAATCGTCTCACCGCTACATGAATGCATGGTGTTAGCCAGACCTGACCGTGGCTACTGTGTCTCTGACAGGCTTTAATGTGAACGCTAGTCAGCTTCACCATTGTATGTTGTAGTAAACACAGGCAATTACTGCTGATATCGATCAGTTTTGAAAGGTTCAGCAAGGATGGTTCTTTAGTACATTTGTCAATGAGTGTCTCAGAGATTATAATATATTGTCTCTCAGACATCAGTCTGGCACAATTTCTGATGTCAGACGATGCAAACTATTTCACCTGATCCCATCTAAGGTTACCTGATAGTTACAAATTCCTCGGAGGGAGTGCTGATACCCTGTCCCAAAGACCTTTCCTCTATAGGCCACCGGTCATCCATTTCACGTTATCTTGTGTTAAAATTATACTTCATACATGTGCGTAGTCATTTACAGTAGTTATAGGTGCAACAGAAACTCTACTATGTTATGGTAACATGAAAAATTGTAGCAAAATTTAAAAATGTTTAGCGCGAAGTAAAGTATTATTGTTAGATTAAGGGAAACTAGGATTTCTTGGGGGAAACACACAACTTCATGAGATACAAAACACCAGATTGCATCTAAACCTGGTTACCTGATATATCTGAGTAATTTCTCCCCATTTGCCGTCTAACCTTGGAACTTTCCATTGTTTAAGCATGCATTCAGAGTATTCTACTTTAATTATCATCGCAGGAGGGTATCTGTTTATTGATAAAAAGTTACATGACGAAAAATATACACTGAAAGAATCATATCACCGAAAATTGAAATTGTAACACAAAACATCTCGAAATGCCCTAAATTTAACCTCAATGCGTGGGACATGCGTTTTCCGGTTTTCTGAACTGTATTTTAACAAACACCATTTACGCACGCCACGCACCATCTGATTATAAATCGGATTATAGATTTTTATACGCGTCTCCAAACAAATCTAGCTCCCCCCTCCCCCGTGGCAAGATCTTTTGTATACGGATGTAGTGAAAATATTGCCCTTATAAGAAATCCTCGCGAGATTCTCGCTAATAAATTTTCATGACATTTTAAGACTTTAGGAAAAGGAGAAATTCCTCAAGCCATTCTTATGAGATGTGCTGATTATGAGTTTCTGGTGGCATTGATTCCGATATTGGACAGCCTGGAATGAAGCTGGTGTTAAATTTGAACTGGTGATCAATTTGAACCGACTGAACTAGTCGTTGTAAGTGCTCCGTTCTCCTTAAAGAAGAAACAAATGTTGTGAGATACGAAAAATAGATTTTGGGATATATTGTCTGTATTAGTCATTACGAACTTTACAAAATAGCCACAAATGTCATTAAAATCCATTGAATATTGGACGATTTTACAGACACAGAATTCCTGTCTTATAACTGCATCGTAAATGAGCATCGGCTAAGTATGCAAATATATGACGTCATGAGAGAGACTCCATCATGTGTCTCATGTTATCCCTTACTTCAAGGATATTCGTTATGTGTCTTTTCTTTTGTTTTGTCATGTAGCATGTGTTTTCGTCTTTATATGATATTGATATCACTTGCAAAATATGAAACCTTGGAAAATATGAAAATGTTCACTATCCAGAAATAGTGACGCTGAGAACTACCCCACGTTATCATCATATTTGTCCATCAAACTTTAAAAAAAGGTAGGTCAAAAATGGTAGCAGATATAAGCACAATTTCAGCGGATTTTGTTCTGATTTCCAGTCAGCAAATTTTAAATAAAGCGACCTTTTTTTCTAGATGCACATCAGAGGGACTAAACAGGAGACATATAGCTATATACATGTGTATAATGATAAAGTCAACCCCTGATCACACTCACAAAGGTCCTGCAAGGGGGTGTGGATTAGCTACGTGTGACATTTTTTCCTTTTCTTTTTAAGGCAAAACTATCCATTGACAACAATGGATAAGCCCATCAAATGAGGATTGTCTACAATCACATTGCATTCTTATAAGCAGCTGTAACAATTCACTTGTAAGATAATGGGGGTGAGACGAGAAAGGAATGCGGATTAAGGGGAGAGGAGTTTCTGCATAATTACGATGCATTGTAGCGGCTTAGTTTTTTAGTAGCTGGAGTTCAGATCTACTATACCTACAACCAACTTGTTGTTATCCTTGTAAAGTTTCAAGTGTTAAAGTCTCTTAAGATATGAAAAAAGCCTTTATCACGTTGTCAGGATGTTGGTATGAGACCTACCAATGTAACCAGGGATTTAACGAGTGGGCCGATATGGGTTGCAGCTTGGATGAACCCTATTCAAAATTTAAACATTGGCGTCAGCTATGGTGGTTAGAGAAATTCTTCTTTAGTAAAGGACGGGACGGGACGGAGTTTTCTTCTTCTTTTTTTTTGCAATCTTGACAAGGATATCGGAATATCGAAGTTATCAGAGAAGCAGTGCAGATATTGCAGTTGTGCCCATCCAGCGACGGAAATGGCAGTGAAAGTTTTTTACAGTTTAAATTTTGAAGTTAAATTTTGTTTCCGAAAGTGACACCAAGGAAAGCTGCACTGGGAGAGGCTCTAATAAAAGCATTATAGATATTTTGAAGACAAATGAACGGTGTTTCTTAAAAAAAACCTTGAGAAAAGAAGTATGAAAAGAAAGAGTAACTTATATATAAAAAGAGAGTATATTGAGAAAAAGCAAATTAGAGACATGTCAGTTTCATGAAGCACCAGCTTTCAAGGTAAGAAATTGTAAATTTCGTTTTTCTTGGGTGCGCTATGTATCATTATTATCGGTATACTGACTGAATTTGCAGTTTGTAGCCTGGAGAATATTCACGTTACGTAAAGGTATGCCTGCGTTAAGGGTATCGCTCGGATACGATTTGCAGTGAAGTTGGACTTCCCGGTTGTGGAGAAAGAAGAAGAAGAGTCTAGATAAATCGTAGGTTGAATGTGGGTATTCTGTACCTGATACCTGTAACTTTATTGAAAGCTTTTCTTTTCGACATGTAGGAATAAACTTACATAAACCAGTTGTAGAAGAATATTTGATAAGCCCAATGTGAATTCCGGAGAGCCAAAAAGTCAGATTTATGTTGGATTTAACTTAGCGAAAAAAAGATGTTTTCTTCCAGGTGGGTTGTTGTGCGATTGTCAATTATTCTTTCCATTTTTACTAGAGGTGGGGGTAAGACTGTTAGGAGTTGTGTTGTTTAGTACGATCTTTACTGACTTACTGATTTGAATCAATACCAATTAGGCCGAATTCCTGAAGGGTGGTTTGGAAATAAGCTATCTACGAAGTTCATTAAAAAGTGAGAATATGGAAAGACGGGGTAAATGTCAGGAATCTGATACATAGTATTATGTCCAGGGGAGGAGTAAGTCTTAAATTTAAAGATGTAAGCTTCCAGGTCTTTTAAATATACTAAAATATTTTCTTTTAGATCTCTCTCAAAAAAAATGGAAACCAAAAGTTTTTATCTTTGATGCATTGATCTGTAATCTTGTCACTGTTTCGGTTATGGATAGGGTTTATGAGGGCTTTCAAATTTCTCCAAAATGTTTTGAGATTTGCCGACGTTAATAGTTCATGAGCAATTATTTTGGATAGGGATAATGTCGCCCGTTCGAGTTTATTTACTTTTGTTTTATTTTCAAGGTGGTTATCTCATCCCTATACGTAGTATAATTACGAGGAGATCCTGTACTCCATTGAGCTGCTTTAGTGAATTGACACTTTAATGGTTGACCATGTTACCGTGGCCTCTTAAATTCTTCAGCTAAAACCAAATGGGGTTAGTAGGTTTACTTAGGATGCACAAATCAAATGGATCAGGATTACCGATTGTGGTGAGGTGGCGGGAGGGGTATCCAGATGTGTGTGTGTGCTTGCGTGAGTGCACGGTATGTATGTAAGTATATCATCTCTTCCTACAGACGGTAAGTCGAATGAACTTGAAAGGTAGATGCCCGAGGGTAGGATATAATGTCCCCCCGACCGATGATGTCATAACCAAGGGTCACCATTATTAAAACAGACAATACAGTGCATCAAACAGTTGCTGTTAGTGCTGGTGTCAACATGAATTTTTACATCTTTTATTTTCCATGAATGTCACACAGTATTTCAACCTATGCAGCCATGCTTTTAGTTGAGGTTTTAGACATTATGTCTGGTAACAATGTAATTTTCATACGCTGGTGTATGTTAGTACACTCCTCCCTGTTTTACATGGGAGGAGTTGAAATGTTTACATATTTGTAGGGAACAAACTGAATGACGTAAGACGCACTTTTCTCGGGCTGTTACAAAAAGCCAGCAGTGAGGGCGGTTGCCGATCTGTTGATTTCTTTTACTGGGAATACTTTTGACGCGCACAGTACGCAATTTTAACCCACACTTGCAAGAATTTGTGTCGAATGTGAGGCGCACATCAGACCATTAAATAAGTCTGAATATTCATCATGCTCTTCTACCCTTAACTTCTGGATGTGAATTATATGTACACGTTAAGGCGGTTTGCGAGACAGTATAGCATGATAGGTATCCAATAATGATGAGAAATGATATTGGGAATGTTCTTCCAAGCACAAGTCCAGATAATAACATGACATGACTGATTTGATGGCAAACACCAGTACGGTACATTTATAAGGTACACAAAGATTATAATGAAAACAGTAAGTGTCTCAGCAGGTTATTAATAGGACTAAATAAGACGAAATAAATCACTACCAATTGGTGACTCGTGGAGAAAAAACTTTTTCGGTGAAGTAACACTTAGTTGAATAGAGAAAATAATGGGGATCCCGGATGTTTTTTTTTTTTTCAAATTAGGCAGATCCGAGTTAATATGAAGGCTTTCCATTAATTTAAACTGCGTAAAAAAATGATATTGATGAGAAAACTTATATTGATGAGGATTTCAACTACTCCGTGGATTGCCCACTAGTTGTTTTGATGGAAGGATCACAAAAGACCATTTATATTCTGTGAATGAGGCGTCCGATTTTACAGTATTTACCATAAGTTTACCCTCTGTTATTGTTTTAAGGAGCAGTGACTTTTGAAGTACTGAAGAAAAGCCTTGGTAGCTTGCTCACAATAAACGTAAATGAAATCAATTTGGTTATTGTGGTGAGGGGAACTTAAGTTCCTTGGTGCAAACGTGGTTTGGTAAGATATAAGTCGCTTCTACGTAATAATAATTCAATTCTTTATTTAAGTAAGCCTTAGTATCATGCTTCTAGACTAAATAGAAGAGAAGATTGTCACTGAGTAGCCAACTTTACAAAATAAAATCTTTAAAAGGGGCTTTTTCTTTTTCAGTTGGTATAAATTAAAATCTTAAAACGCTAAGGTTATACTTGGTAGCTTTCCATTAATTATGGTGTGTCGTATAAGTTGAGTACTTCAACCACCAAACAGCTTCATTACTGGTAGAAATTGCAATCACTACAACTTACGATATAGCTGACGATTGAGTTGACTATTTATGTCACTTCCAAGTTGCGTACCATACCCTAACCGTGAAGTCTTCAGTTTAGTCCCAAGAGATCAATTTTTTGTTCCCTTACTTACTATTTCTTTTTGCAATCATGTCCTTCTATAAATTCCCAAATCAAGTCACGAGACATTACTACAGGAAAGTGCAAACATAAAAAATTTACAACTGGAACATTACAATTTCACTCGTTGTTATAAATGTTTTCTTTGTATGCATGGTCAAGGCGACTAGACCCCACCCCTTAAACGAAGTAAACTTTTCGTATCTATAGTTTCCCAATAACATATTTAAACACACCTATCTCTAAATTAAGTAACCATACTCTGACCATGAGGTCTTCAGTTTAGTTGCAAGAGGTTAATATTTTGTTCACTTATTTACCATTTGTTTTTGTCATCATTTCCTTCTATTAATTCCCAAATCAGGGCACAAGACGTTATTGGTTGCAAGTGCTAACACAAAATATTTTAAAACGTGAATATCGCAACTTTACACGTTTTCATACACGTTGTCTTAGTTTACATGATCAAGACAACTAAACCCCACCCCCTTAAACAAGGAATTTTTTATGGCTCCAATTTGTGTTTTTTTAAATGAATAGTTTCCCATTATACGATCAAACCGTTTCTATATTTCATGTAATCATCATTTGATAGGAAAGGTCTCAATAAAAACAGAAGCTTCGGAAACTTACGTCTTAAAATTCATCAACCTTTAAAATGAAACATTTGTTTGGAGAGGAAAAGCAGTTTGTAATGAATATTCATGTTGTTTTTTCTTGAAAAGATTTTTTATTTAACCGTATAAAGAAAACCTTTCAAAGGAGGGGGGGGGGGGATTACTATGCACGAACAATATGTGACTATTGTCTTCTCTTCATGGTGAACTGATTGTTAAAGGATGGTAGAATGAATAGACGCCTGCCAACAATATTAACACACAGTAAAGGTGGCCTTTTCTGTGTACAATGAATCCAAACAGATAGAAATCCACAAATACTGTTCTGTAAACTTAATGTAATGGAGTAATAATTCTAGGTGTTGAATGAAGTACAAGAAAAGACATCCACAATCGGCTTAATGAAAAGTCCCTGTAGTTCATAGGTTCAACGACCATCGTGCACAGTCATTACAGGCAAGACGTTAGAGTTATACTTCTTTGCTTTCCAATACGTAAGGTGTGTTGTACTGGTCGCTTACTTCAACCATCCAACCCATTAGCTGTTGTAATTTTTTAAGATATTCAAACACACCTATCTCTAAATTAAGTGATTTGTAAATCCACATTTAAGTTTTCACTACTGGTAGGAATTGCAATCACTAGAACTCACGATATAGCTGAATTGAGGTAACTTTTATGTCACTTCCAAGTAACCATACTCTGACCATGAGGTCTTCAGTTTAGTTGCAAGAGGTTAATATTTTGTTCACTTATTTACCATTTGTTTTTGTCATCATTTCCTTCTATTAATTCCCAAATCAGGACACAAGACGTTATTGGATGCAAGTGCTAACACAAAATATTTTAAAACGTGAATATCGCAACTTTACACGTTTTCATAAACGTTTTCTTAGTTTACATGATCAAGACGACTAAACCCCACCCCCTTAAACAAGGAATTTTTTCATGGCTCCAATTTGTGTTTTTTAAATGAATAGTTTCCCATTATACGATCAAACCGTTTCTATATTTCATGTAATCATCATTTGATAGAAAAGGTCTCAATAAAAACAGAAGCCTCGGGGACGTAAGTCTCCGAGGCTTCTGTTTTTATTGAGACCAAATTCATCAACCTTTAAAATGAAACATTTGTTTGGAGAGGAAAAGCAGTTTGTAATGAGTATTCATAAGTTGTCTTTTCTTGAAAAGATTTTTATGTAACCGTATAAAGAAAACCTTTCAAAGGAGGGGGGGGGGGTGATTACTATGTACGAACAATATGTGACTATTGTCCTCTCTTCATGGTGAACTGATTGTTAAAGGATGGTAGAATGAATAGACGCCTGCCAACAATAGCAACACACAGTAAAGGTGGCCTTTTCTGTGTACAATGAATACAAACAGATAGAAATCTACAAATACTGTTCTGTAAACTTTACTAAACTGTTTTTATTGAGACCAAATTCATCTATCTTTAAAATGAAACATTTGTTTGGAGAGGAGAAGCAGTTTGTAATGAATATTCATAAGTTGTTTTTCTTTAAAATGTTTTTTTTTATTGACCGTACAACTAAAGCTTTTAAATGGGGGGGGGGGGAGGAGTCACAAGGCACTAACAATATGTGGCTATTGTCCTCGTTTCATGGTGAACTGATTTTTAAAGGGTGGCTGAATGAATGGACGCTGGCGAACAATGGTAGCACAAAGTAAAGGTGGCCTCTTCTGTGAACAATGAACTCAAAGGACACTAATCTACAAATACTGTTCTCTAAACTTTATGTATCTGAGTAATAATTCTATGTATTGAATGCAGTAAAAGAAAAGACATCTACAATAAGCTTTATGAAAAGTCCCTCTAGCTCAAAGGTTCAACGACCATCGTGCACAGTCATTACAGGCAAGACGTTAGAGTTATACTTCTTTGCTTTCCAATACGTAAGGTGTGTTGTACTGGTCGCTTACTTCAACCATCCAACCCATTAGCTGTTGTAATTTTTTAAGATATTCAAACACACCTATCTCTAAATTAAGTGATTTGTAAATCCACATTTAAGTTTTCACTACTGGTAGGAATTGCAATCACTAGAACTCACGATATAGCTGAATTGAGGTAACTTTTATGTCACTTCCAAGTAACCATACTCTGACCATGAGGTCTTCAGTTTAGTTGCAAGAGGTTAATATTTTGTTCACTTATTTACCATTTGTTTTTGTCATCATTTCCTTCTATTAATTCCCAAATCAGGACACAAGACGTTATTGGATGCAACCGTATAAAGGAAATCCTTCAAAGTGGGGAGGGATTATTAGGCACGAACAATACGTGACTATTGTCCTCCTTTCATGGTGAACTGATTGCTAAAGGATGTCAGAATGAATAGACGCTTGCGAACAATAGCAGCACACGGTAAAGGTGGACTTTCCTGGGAACAATGAACTCAAACGGACAGCAATCTACAAATTTTGTTCTTTAAACTTTATGTATCTGCGTAATAATTCTAGGTATTGAATGAAGTAAAAGAAAAGACATCTACAATAGGGTTTAGGAAACTTCCCTGTAGCGCAAAGGTTCAACGACCCTCGTGCACAGTCACTACAGAAAAGACGTTAGAGTTATACTTGTTAGCTTTCCAATAAGTAAGGTGTGTTGTACAGGTCGCTTACTTCAACCACCCAGTCCCTTAGCTGTTGCAAAATGTTTAACATATTCAAACACACCTAGCTTTCAACAAAGTGATTTGTAATTCCACATCTCAGTTTTCACTATTGGTAGGAATTGCAATCACCAGAAGTCGCCATACTGCTGAATTTAGGTGACTTTTATGTCACGTCCAAGTTACCATACTCTCACCATAAAGTCTTCAGTTTAGTTGCAATAGGTCAATGTTTTCTTCCCTTATTTACCATTTGTTTTTGTAGTCGTTTCTTTCTATTAATTTCCAAATCAGGGCACAAGACGGTATTGCAGGCAAGTGCTGACACAAACTATTTTAAAAAGTGAATATCGCAACTTTACACGTTTTCATCGACGTTTCCTTAGTTAACTCCATCAAGGCGACTAAACCCCACCCCTTAAACAGTGAATTTTTTCATGGCTCCAATTTGTCTTTTTTTTTTGAAATGGATAGTTTCCCATTATACGATCAAACCGTTTCCATATTTCATGGAATCAATCGAAATTCATCTACCTCTAAAATGAAACTTTTGTTTGAAGAGGAGAACAGTTTGTAATGACCATTAATTAGTTGTATTTTTTTCAGTTCGAAAAATAAAAAGTAAAAAAATAATTAAAAGTATAAATAAAATCTTTTTCGGCTCGAAATTTAATGAATTTCATTTTTTTGTTAGTTGATTTTTCCGTTTCGATATTTAATACATGTACAGGAAGGTTAAAAAATGGAGCCCTGGTTGAAATTAAAATCGATTTTAAAACCTTGTTAAAAGCTATGTCCCGTTAAGAATGTCTGGAACTCAGCTATTATTAAGGTAAGGTTTTGCTTGTTAATGAGCGTTATCATGAATGTACCGATCAGTATCCCTGGAACAAATTGACATTCGCTCTTTTAAAGGAAATAATTTGTTCTTACTGAATATATCATGATAAATTTGTTTTTTATGTATATAATGCTATAATTATGTATATGATTTGTTTTATATTTTGTGGATTTTTAAACAATTTTTACACAATAGTTGTTATTGTCTTGGAAAAAAAAATTATGCTCATCACAATCTAAGCCATGTTCTGATTAGAATGTCTCCAACTTATGTGATATTTAAATCACGTTATTTACTTGATGGTGTCAGGTGTGGTGATGTTAAAGTCAAGGTCAGTCAAATCTTCTATTTTAATCGTTTTGAAATTACTTATAGTTTTTGTTAAGAAACTGGATTTGCTTTTTAGCTACAATTGAAAAGTTTAACACATCTATTAAAGATACTGTGAATGTACCGATACGAATATCTCTAAGTTGTTATTTTATCTCATATATTCTTTTTTAAGAAATAGATGGTGTTTACTAAGTTCGAGTCGAAAATCAATTTTATACATTTCTATCAGTTGATCTTTCCGTTACGATTCTTAGCAAATGCACACAAGGACTAAAATAAAATTATCGAGGAGCTATGGTGGATAACAAAATTGACTTTAAACAAAGTTAGAAGAGAGGCCCGGTAAGAATGTCTGGAACTCAGCAATCATGAAGGTAACGTTTTGTGCATCAATTGGAATGATCTTAAAAGTAACGATAAGTATATCTGGCATTCGCCCTTTTAAAAATAAATCGATGGTTTCTTACTAACTATGACTATTGTTGTTGAATTTGTCATGCAATTCTGGTGGTATATTTATGATTTCTTATATATCTTGGATTTTTTAGTAATCTTGACTTTGTAGTAAGTTCTGTCTTTCGGTAGGTAAATACATGTTTATTACAGTCTAAACAATGTCCTGGTAAGAATGTCTGCAACTTTTGTGTCATGTAAATAAACCCCATTACGTTGATAGTTTCAGCTATGAGGATGTTAAAGTCGAAGTTAATCAAATCATCTATTTTAATCATTTTCAAGTTAGTTATATTCTTTTTAAATAAAAACTGGATTTGTTTCTAAATTACACTTCAAACGATTGACACATCTATTAAGGACATCCAGAATGTACTAATGTACCGATAAGAATATATCCAACTGGTTATTAAATCTTACATATTTTTCGAAAGAAACAGATGACGCTTAGTAGCTACTAAAATCAAATTAATTTTCATTCATCCCCATTATTGTTCTTTCCTTTACGATATTTAACATATCCACACAAAGTCTAAAAGTAGTATTGTGGAGCTCTGGTTGATAACGAAATCGATGTTTAAGCGATGCTCAAAGCCACGTCCCGGTAAGCATGTCCGGAACTCAGCAATCATGAAGGTAACATTTTGTTGATCAATGGGAATTTACTTGAACGTACCGATAAGAATATCTGGCACTCGTAGAAATGGACATTCTCCCTTTTAAAGCAACTCAATGGTGTGTACAGAATATATTTGTTGTAAAGTTGTATTTGATACCATGCTATTACCATATCCATGGTTATTGTTAATTAGTGAATTTTCTAGTGTTTTTGACGAAAATAGTTGGTACTTTCTTTGAATATCTTGAAAAAAAATCGTTGTTAATTGCAATCTAAGCCATATCGTGCTAAGAATGTCTCCGACTTAGCGTCGTTGAAACAAACAATTTTATGTTGATGTCGTCACCTGCTTCGAAATTCAAGAAAGTCATTGAAATCCTGCATTTAAATCCTGCTGCTAAACAGTTGTATTTGTGTTCCAAAACTGTATTTGCTTTTTATCTACATTGTGTAACGTTTGACACATCCATTAACTCGTTATCAATTCTTTTTTATTCTTTCAAGAGAAAATTGATGGTGCTTACTGACCATGAGTCGTAGATCTTTTAATTTTATATAACCCCCTTTGTGCGATATTTGATTTTCGATAATTAATGCATATCCTCTTAATTATGAAATAATATTCCGAAATTGTGGATGATAGCGAAATAGACTGTTAAGATATGATTCTATGTCCCGGTAAGATTGTCTAGAGCTCATCATTATATAAGTAGATACACCGTCACAAGTTATTGTTCAACTTTACGGAAAATGTAGCCTATATTTGATATAATCTTCAAGTGTCTCGAATTATAAAGACATCATTACAATGCGCGCAGTTGCAATTTTTTTATAACCCTTCACGCTATGCTTTTGTTTGTTAGTGCTTGTTTTCCTTAGTTTTCTGCGACTGGCTGATAGCAGTGTCTGAGAGGGGGCTCTGTTAGAAAGCAAATAGATCTCTTTGACAATTGACCAGGCAGATCCTGTTAGTCAGACAGATATATCATAAAAAAATTGTACAAATGTTCGAGTCACATAAAGTATGTATGTGTCTACTGGGGTATTTTGATATGCTGAGTTTAAACATTGCCGTACCCTTTCTCAAATCAATCCCTTATAACATTCAGCAGGTCAAATTGCCCCTGTGTACTAAATTTCAGTGCCACAGATCATCTTGAACACAAGATAGGGAATTGCACCATTTCGTATGGCGCCCATATTAGAATTCAAAATGGCTACCATCAAGTTTGTTACAAATGTGAAATAAATTCTTGATTATTCAGCATGTCAAAATGGCTTTGCACCAAATTTCAGTGCCAACTATCATATAGAAGCCCTAATAGTAATTTCGGTATTTCGAGTGCCGAAATTTGATTAACAATGTTCCTATTTTTGTTTACAATTGATTGCCCATACCATGAGGTAGTGCGTAGTGCTGTACCAATGGTATGTCCTGATAAGGACACGAATAGTTGGCCAGACCTTGTAGGTATATGTTGAACTCGTAGAAAGGACAGGTAGGTATGTCCCGGTAAGTCAGTGAATGTGCGTTTGTGTGTGTGTGTGTGTGTGCGTGCGTGCGTGCCAGGGTGTGCGTCTGTGTGTGGTGCGTGAAGCAGATCATGTACTACTTAGTAATTTCTACACGTTGCTCTTTCTTATCTAGCCATTTATACCATACATTTTTGTAGTCCTTGTAATTTCATCAGAGAATTCTGTCTAGGCTTTTATCTACACCAGGAATCAATCGGAGTTTTCTTTTTACAGAACTGATTCCACCAACGAGGGAGGCAAATAAATGAAAGAAAAAATATTGATCTGCTTTCTGGTTGGTATTGATCGTAAGAACTTCCTAAGGTTACCGTCCCTTCATTACAAGGTCCCATGATGCGGGTGCGTTATACAGGTTAAAGTCTCCTGTATTGTGCACAATGACAAGTAAGAACGTAGGTGTAATTGTGTCCTATACATGCACAACAATAGGTCATGTAACACAGGGTGACGTGAAGGACCCACCAGTGTGAAAACAGCATATTTTAGCCTAGGCCGACAGGACAAAAAAATTGATTATATCAAGTTTAGTTGATAATCCCTTTAAATTCATCCAAGTTATCCCTCTGTAAGTTATCCCTGGCAGCCTGCTCTCGACAAGAACCGGTACTACTGTCGGTAAGTTTTTAAAGTTTCTCCTCATTTGATCAGTGTTAAATTACAACTTCGAAAGCTTAGAGTATTCTAAAGATGATAACTTTCACTCTCCTAGGGGGTTCTAATTAGTAATTATCTCATCGAAATGTGTTGTTCGATACTCTAAATTAAGCTACGGAATCAGTACAAAATTACAGCTGTATTACATTTAGACGTTTCAACTTTCTTTCCACTGTGCGAGACCGTGTAATATTTTTTGTGAAGAGTTTCACAAAGACATAACAAAAAATGGGTGTGTGTGGGGGGGGGGGGGGAGGGGAGTACACGATGATACAGAAAAGGAAACTAACAGCTAGCCAACGGAATATTCAAATAATAAACTATTATCATTGATGATTTTCAGACCCTGTCGTAATTACAGAGTGGAAGAACAAACTATTCCCTAAAGCCTTGTATCATAATTTTTGAACGTGCTCTAAACATCTTTGTTTAGATTAGTTTGATTAGTTGTCTTGATAAGGTCTGAGCGGCCCTTGATCTTTACACCTTATCCTCGCAGAATTTTGTGTTGTATTACCTTCGTGTCTCGAGAAAATGCATGATAAAATGTGATGTGATTACCAGACCCACTAGCAGTTTTAAAATACATCCGTTCAACAAGACAGGATGTGTATAGTAGTTTGTGAGTATTGGCAGGATATGTTTCGATGCAATGAAGATTCAGTCGTACTGGTAAATCATATCTACCATGAAATCATACTTGTTTTATGATTTCATCAAACGACAAACCCTAACTCTTACCCTAACAGCAAGTCTGATCATAATATTGTATCCAGGTACGAAGTCAAGAGCGGGGGGGGGGGGGGGGGGTGGATGCAGAGGAGGCTGTTCCTTCAAAAGGCTTGAAAATTTAAACAAATGACCAAATAGAAATCATAAACAAAAATCCGTAAATGCGGAAGGGTGAAAATGTTACTGCGATTTGCATACTCAACAGTGCCTCATCGTTGCAAAAAAAAATCGTGGTGGTTAGAGGCTCAGCTTCTCTGCTCCATACGTTAACTTCCAAACTTAACAAAAACAAAACACAGAAGCAACATTTTGTCACATATGCCGGAGATCCAACCCTTTGATTCTTTTCCCCACATTCTCTTTCTATTTTGCTTTCCCCCCCCCCCCCATCCAAATCTGCCGACACGGATACACTTGTCTTGGATTGTGTCATCCACTAAGATTTTTTCTCTTGACATGACACTGGCACAAGACAGGATTGCGAGAAGTCTACTGCAGTTAAGTTTTTTTTTAAACCAACGTGAGTAGATTGAGTAGATATAAATGCATACAGTAAAGCTGTGATCACCTTGTAGCCTTATCGATTTTTTCCCTGCCCTAAGTTTCCCGAAAATACATTCTTGCTTTTACGTTGATATTGTTAGATCATTATTACACCGTTTCACACTTTTTTTTTTCACATAGTTTCGGTGTAATAGCACTGAAAATGAACTCCGAACATTTTCGTAGAACTAGTGCAGCCAATCAACCCATGCATGTTTACATCAGTGAGAAGATAAACATAACGTTTGTCATAAACGATTATAATTTGTCACATGCCTACGCGATATACAATGTTGAAAATGGGTGTTCTCCAAAAAATGTTTTAAATAGGTACTGATTAACGATTTTATGAGTGGAATACTCACAAAATTCATTGAAATAAGTTTTTGTATCCAGCAAACTAATATGAAATACATTTACAATGTACACCATGGAGCTTACGGTGCCCAAAAGACTCCAAAATTCTGAAACATTTTAACATTACAGTTACCAACTTGAATTTTTTATGCGGAAATATTACCCCCCCCCCCCATCTTGATTATTACAATACTCTTTCAGAAATTATCTTCATGTCATGAGCGTCCGCAAGGGGGGTGGGGCATTTGCTCTGCAAAATTAAAGGCTTGGTAAATAAGAAAAAAGAAATATATAGAAGGGGAAGTGTTAATTTCAAAACCTGGGTTCAAAAAGTGACGAACACGCAGCTGACATTCACATAACCAGATAGATTAGGTATAGTGCCATTACCGTCTGCAATCAGACAGAGCCATGTATATCAAAAGAGTCATTTGTGGGGTACACATAAACTAATGGTGGCGTTCCTCTTAGATAGTGTTATTACTGCTTGCCCCCTTCTTTAACCCCCTCCCAGATGACTAAAAGTAAAGACTACTTATATGAAATTCCCAATTCCAAAGAGACTGGGAAATACAATTTCCTGCAATCTGGGAGGCCTACTCATTCACTAATTTTCTATACGTAAGCTAGGCGCGATTGATGGTGGCGCTCCAATTTGATAGTGTTTTATGCTTGCCCGTCAATTCGTCGCTCCCAGGAGAAAATTCCAGTTGATACCTGTTAACATTTGAACTAGTTTTAACAGGTTACAACACGTAATTAACTGGTACCTGATGTTTTAACTGGTTTAACAGGTGCTTCATCTCAAACCATGATGCATGTTAGCTGCCTGTCACAACAGGTAAATTACACTTGTTCAACAGGTAACTTACTGGTTTACAACAGATAAATTACCTGTTACAACATGTAAATTACCTCTTGCAAAATGTACCTATGAGAATGCACCCTATTTTATCAATAGAGGGGCCTGCTTTTTTTCATTAGGGGGCAACATTGTAACACATTTCTCAACATATGAGACAACTTTAACACCATTAAAACTAAAATTTAATTTTATGAACTAGCACAAATTAGCCATACACTTATTATAAATACCTAGGCACTAAGACAGACAATATGCACCTTGTTTTTACCAGATAAATAGAATGTTCCAAATATAATGTTCACGGGGAATTTGACAGGTTTTCATTCTCAAATTGGGTATTCTGTCCTTCTTCGATTCTTTTCTTTTTGTCTGCTTACGCCAATGTTTCATGTCAGTTACTTCACGAGCCTCATTATGTCAATGTAATCTCACAGTAGTGATGTCTGTCTCTTAGATATCGCCATCAATCAAGCAAAAGACGACTGATTCCACTTTTTGTGCTTCAAAATTCCTTTGAAGATATATTTCAGTAACAATTGAAGAGACTTGAATCGTACACGAAAATCTTTACTGGAAGTACATCAGACCACACTCCAATATCTCTCTCTCATAACTCAAAACAATTGTTGTATGAGGTCAACTGTTCTGGCGTAGAGACATTTCCGGTTTCCTCATGATTGCGGAAGAAAAACAAAAGTTTGGATGGAATGAAATACGCTTATAACGCTATTCTAAATGCATGGTGACACTGAACAAGTAATAGGTCCACTTCAATGTGATAAGTCATCGTAATGTCAGACCTATAGCCTAACTGTGTTGAGTTGCAGTGATATTACACCAGTTGCCCTATTTTGAACTCATCTTATTTCAAACAAATTGCACATAGCCTCCGTACCGTGATGTGACTTCCAACCTGTACGGAAGCATGAGGTTATGAATTCACCCTGCTAATGGAGTACACCGGAAAAATATCACAGTGACAATGTAAGGCACTTCAAACACCACACCGATATCTTCTTGAAGACTTTTAGGTCATGAATGTCTCAGGGTAAAAAAAAATTGTCATGCAACACCAAACTATTGCAAAAATGCTGGGTGTTCTTTAAAATTGAAGTGCTTATTCAAACCTTTATCTTTTGATACCGGTGAAATACAGTTGGGTCTATTGTGGGTTAATCCTAAAATGTTATGAAAACGGCAAAACACAATACTTTAGAAATATCCTGATGTTTATCCTACGGAAGTCGAGACTGTGAAGAAATGCAAAGAACGGTCAATTGATATGGTTATCATGACATCACACATTTCCCGATATGCAATGCACCAATGTTTAGAAATGTTAAAAATGACACCTTTCGGACAGATATATGGCCTACTATAAAGATTTTCACCGAGAAATGCTTCCCTACTATTACAAAATTTTCAATATTTTTTTATCCGGTGAATTTCTTTACATGTTCAATTCTACATTTGTTATCCATGCATGTGTAACAAATTTTGTCTATCAGTTTACGTAAACATTACGTCACGCTGAATACGATCTAGGTGAGTATTCATATATTTGTATGCCTATATCTTCCTCAAAGTTGTCTTTCCTTTTTCTTTTCTCTTTTTTTTTTGTTATTTCCTTTGGTATTCTTGTTCTAACGTTTCTCTGATTGTAGGATTTTATCTGGTAAAATGAACTTGAAACTTGATAGGCACCGTGTTGCATTCATTACCAGTAGTAACGTCATAATGCAGCAACCACTTCAAGTTGTTGGCGATCTTGGGGGATATGTTGGGCGATATCTCTGTAATACTTTAAGGAGGATAGGTAGTTCTGACATACATTTCACACAACTTTTTGTACTTTCTCCTTTCAACTCGTTTACTCCTTAACACATTTTTGCTAAAAAACCTTGCAATTACAAATTCCGCAACAGAGCGCCCTAGTAGACCGACAAAAACTTGTTAACGTTTGATTTCTCTTAGTCTACGTCACACATGAGTATGTGTTTTATGCCTCTCCCTAGCTTGAACATGGAACTTTGTTTGGTCAAATGCCATCAATATTTACTTGTTGGGTTAGGACAAACATTTACAAATAGTGGGAGTATATGTATGTCGCAACTACTTATCATCGTTAATGTATGTTTGTATTTGTGTTTTATAATGTGTGTTTATAATGAGCCTAATATCACGGGGGGGGGGGGGGGGGTGGCTGCATGTGAGGCCACGTGGCCAATTTTCAAAAGTGGCGAGGTATTTTAATCAAATGTTTGTGTCTGGTGTGTGTGTATGGGGGGTCGGTTATTTATAGCGTTAGTGCGATAGTGCAACGTCATAAATAATACATAAACATGAGGTCAAAATATTCATGACAAAAAATGTGTGTTGGCGTTTCAATTCAATTCAAATCAAATTTATTCCTCATATTCACAGAGAAACACAGGAGAGCAGTTACGTACGTATTACACACATATGAAGGACACTAGAAAAGCAGGAAACTGTCAACAAAGCTATAGTGACCACTAAAGTAGAAGATACAGAAGGAAAAGGAATACACTAACAGTAAAAATGGGGGGGGGGGGGAGAAAAACTGATCCACGAGGAATTAACAAAAGAAAAGGCAAGGGAAGGAAAGAATGAAGAGAAAAAGAATGAGGAGGGAAGCTGAGAATATAGGCAAGGATAAGAAGGAGATTCAGAACAAAAGAACAAGTAGTAAATGTTCATAACATCAGGGTAAATCACGTAAAATTACTGGTAAGTTCAGCTTTGACGCTCATACCCCGTATGGTGGTGAGAATTAGTAACAGAAGGTGGAGTAACAAATTAGTGATACTTCCCAGTACAAAGGCTCTTCTGAGAATGAAAAGTTCTCAAGTGGTATTTCGTGATTTACGTTAGCTGAGTGTATGTTACAACCGATAATGTAAAAATTAACCGATAATGTAAAAAACAAATTACCGATAATGTAAAAACGACCGATAGTGTAAAAAAAATTACCGATAATGTAAAACACTCTTGAACCGAAAGTGTAAAAAAAAATTACCGATAATGTAAAAACACTCGTTTACCGATAATGTAAAAAAAAAAATTACAGATAATGTAAAAACTGTTCTACAGACGATTTCATATGGCCCCACGTAAATGTGTGTAAGTAGGTAGGTATGCATGTATGTAGGCATAGGTAACACATGTTTTACCGCTAATGTAAAAACTGTTCCAACGACAATTTCGTACGGTCTTACATGTGTGTATGTAAGTGCGTAGGCCTATGTACGTAGGCATGTAGGTAGGTAGATGGGCAGGCATTGCGACAACTTACAGACGGGGAGGCCGATAGGTAGGTTTATGATTGCTTTCGTATGTGCGTATGCAGCCTATGTGAGTTTATGAGTGTAGGCCTATTTACATGGGGTCACAAAAGTAACAGTGTGTTTGTGAATGTTAAACAAAAATAAGGACACGGGGTACCCTACCTCACCTAAAACAACATACATAGCTAATATGTTGTGTCTGAGTGTAGCCAAAGTGGTTTATGACTGGGTTAGGAATTCTTCCTTGTCGCTCCAGAAAGGGACATGAAAGAAACGCTGTGGCCTACGTTATTGGATATGTATACTCACTGGCCTGTCGTTTTCAAACCCAAAGGTCACCAAGGTCACCAATGGCAAAGAGAGTCACCCATCGCACCCCTCGTTTTGTCCCAATAGCCATTTGCATAAAGTTGATTATGAAAATAATATCACGATTCAAAATTCCGGGGAGAGAAATTCATTCCTCCATAAAGGTAGGGGTGAGGATGATAAATCAAGCAGGATAACTATATAGTATACAAATATAAATATCAATATGTATATATAGTACGTATGTATTAATTTAAATGTATTTATCATGTACTTTTAGGCAGGAGCGAGATTTGAAAGTGGGGGGCAAACCCTGATGGAAAACCAAAGGGCGCCGAAGGGGTCATGGGGGCACGATACACTCCCCTTAACGGTGTGGGGTCTAGCCCCCTGAGGACCCCTGGTGAAATCCAGGGGAAGAGCTCAGGTGGAGGTCCACTGGGAGAATCTCCCGGAAACTCTGGGGTATTAACGACATTGCAGGCATTAAAATGACGCATTTTTCAAATGATGTAAAGTCGGCACTTAACTGACACCTAACAGACCACAAGTATCACAATTTGACTAGTTTCAATTACATTTTTTGTGTTATTTACTTTCTTGAGGAAATCCTACTTCCCCCAGGTGTAATTTTGGTACGCACAGCAGTACATCACTATAAATGAGGCATTAATGTTTATAGTAGGCTTATGAGAAGCACGTGGAAAAAATATCGAGAATTGCGATTCCCAATGCATGGGTAGGATTTGGGATTTGGTTTGCCAGGACCATGGTGCATGTAAAAGCGTACACTAGTACTTTCAGTGACCCTTACTTCAGATCTTCAAGTGACAATAGTGTGGCGGGTAGCAAACGCCCAGAAATTGTATGGTGCACAAACCTACCTATCAATCTACCTAACCGCCCGTCCCACTGCCTTCTCATTTACCTACCTTCCTACCTACATACCTAAGTACATACGCATTTGCATATACACATGAACGTAGGACCGTATGAAATCGTTTTTAGAACAGTTTTTACATTATCCGTAATTTTTTTTACATTATCAGTAAACGAGCGTTTTTACATTATCGGTAATTTTTCTTACGTTACCGGTTCAAAGAATTTTTTACATTGTCGGTAATTTTTTTTTACACTATCGGTTGTTTTTACATTATCGGTAAATTTGTTTTACATTATCGGTCGTTTTTACGTTATCGGTTAATTTTTACACTATTGGTTGTAACAAGTGTATAGGTTCATATCTGTTGTGATTTGTTTTTATCAGTGGGGCAATGCTATTTCCTTCATGTCACGTTTTCAAGTTAAGCACACTTTTGACATTTTGATTTGTTTTCTTTTTTTTTTCCTTTCATGTACAGATACGGATGTCGGTATAGTTGTGTCGGACCAATCACGAGATTTGCACGCAAGAGTCAACACATGTCCTGTATATCCGTAACGCACAGAATGGCGTTTTTTCTTACTTACTGATAGTTAAAGGGGTATACTGATAGAAGGGAAGCTGTCGAAAGAGGCCAACGGTGCCAAAATACTGGGAAGTAGTCTTTTTCAGTCGTTTTTAATAAGCTGAAAAAGAATACACATATTCGTGAAGATGTGAAAGATTTAAGGGTAAAGAAGAACGTAATGCAATGGTTTTGCATAGCTTGCGGTCATATAGTTGAATCTTGGGGGTGACCGTGCGGTCACTGTAAAGGACTCGAACAGAGGATCACAGAGGTAAAAAAAACCATCGGTTTCGCGTCATGTCGAATGAAAACGAAGACGTCTCCAGTCAAATGCAGCAATTGTGGATAAACGTTTCAAATTTCCGTTCCGAGCACATGAACGTAGAACAGACGATTAAAAAGCAGAGAGTGACCTCTGGTGGTGTCTCCAAGAATCAAGAAGGGAAGAGAGAAGACAAGAGGAAAGTTTTCTCTAGGATAGAACTGGTCTCACCCATCGGAGGACTGCATGGGACATTTCACCGGGAGGACCAGCACAGCTTCAGTGGAACGTTTCTCCATCACCATGGCCACGGTATTCCTGCAACACTTTACCGCGGCAAAATTGAGACCAGTGGTCGTTTGGAGAGCTCCTGTGAAAAGTGCAATTACCCTGCATCAGCGGGCCACCATCAGGGACCGTTTGGGTCCTCTGAACTTCAACCACCGCCTACCAGGAGAGAACATCCTAAATCGGAGAAGAAAACTCGGATCAGATTTTTGAGTGCCGATCATGTGACCCACTATATTGGCGAAAAGAAGAGGGCGCCAACCGACCGACGAAAGACAGGAGGTGATGAATTTTACAGCGACAGCAACAAGCGAGTTCATAAAACTGCAAAGGTGAAGATTTCGAACGGAGAGAATTCCAATGCAGACTTAGAGAAAATCGACAACAAAGTCGAGAGTCCGGAAGTTTGGCTAGAGAGAGCCAGGAAATTGCGAAGTACAAAAGGGTCAAAGGTCAACAAGCAATTACAGGCAAGAAGAGGCAGCTCAACGGTGCGTATGGATGCAAAAACACACCATACAAACGACGTGGACTCCGTCAACGTTCCTCTATCACACACGAACTTTTGTGACATACGCAAACAGGCTCGTATCTTAAAATGGTTGGAGGAGGTTAATTCACAAAGTTATTTTGATGTTGTAGAACAGTGACGGTTTAAATATTGCATCACAGTTCACCATGTGTTTCTTTTAATTGCGTATATTGATATTGTACTGTACAAAAACAAAATTTACAGCACTCTTCAAAGTTGATATTTATCACTTATAAACACGCATTTCACGTGAATCTTCAAGTGGTAAAGTTAAAGAATTATTGAATTTTCTGAAGACCCGCACAAAATAGATTGAAACAAAGAACAAATCAAATCTTCCTGCCTCTTCTTCCAGAATGCCGGGTGAACCATGTGACGTTGATCTAATACTATAAACACTCAAATAATATCAGATTGAGCGGAAATACGTCACCGAATTTTTTCAAAGGCTGCAAATCAATTGCATTGTCATTCCATTATTCGATGACATATCACAGAATCGTTCACAAGCAGTTACGGAAACACTGCTGTGGTCTAAACACGTGATGCGTATGAAAATACGCAAACAAGCGGTGCATCGGAGCATCATATCCCTCATCTTCCTGAGGGGGGGGGGGGGCTGGTGCGGATGTTGAAGTATGTAGCCGTTCCTGTATTTCCAGTGAACATGCTCTTAATTTCAAAGAGTCCAGTAACTATTCACTCACCCCCCTCAGACCTTCAGGAGGGGTCGACTGGGGATGCTGAAATTTGCTCCCGTTGATGTATTTCCACTTAATGAGCTCTTAATTTAGTGCGGCTGACTATTCACTCTTTTTTTGGAATGTATACACTTGAAATGGTTTTTTACTCTGATGTGGCTATACCTGTAATTGTTATTGTGACTATAACAGCGTGTCAGTCTCAAGATTTCAAGACTTGAAACTTTGCAAAAAAATGATCGTTGTAGTACAAGCTCTTGGAAAAGTGAAATGTTAGTCACTGAAATTTAAAATATTCTTTGCTTATGATTTGAACTTTAAGATAATTTGCATCACAGATACCGACAAAGATCGTAATCATGTATTCGTATCCATTAACTTTATACAGCATGAGAACAATTTATGAATTGTTTTTCGAGTGGGTATGAATATTGATTTCATCAGTCATTGGCATTACTGCGAGAATGGTGTCACAAAAATTTTTAAAAATGTTTAAAATACCCCCACCCCCCATCAATATTATTACAGGAAATTGTCTTGAAATGTGTGAACACTGCAAAGATAGTGTCCTGGTATAGTACAAAGAAATGCAAACTTTAAAATAAGTGAAGCTGACAGCTTAGTTAATTTATATAAACTTTCCTCTCTTCTACGCCAACCCCCCCCCCCGTCAGAGTATGGATTCCACCACATTCTTGTCTCGATCCATTAACCCCTCATCGCATGTATCTATCCCCCTCTCCTCCCACTTAAGTTTCCCAAGAACGAACAGTTTGCAGTTTATACACGATAACATTTATATCGAGATTTTGTGTCAATGTCTAAATCGTTCTTTTAAATCTGGCCTATGAGTTGAAAATTTGTCAGTGAAAGTCAAATTCCGGGCCGGTCATACGTCATAGCCACTACAATAAAACCTTGTTTAAGCCACATTTTTGCAGGAATATTCAAAGTTATTCCCACTGGTCTGTTTGAATTAAAGTAATGGTGGCTGGCTGCTATGGTTTCTTGGATAGTTTGAATTTTGTAGGGCCAACAGAAATGTCGAGACAATTTTCACATCCAAATAGCTGGCAGATGAGTGTATACAGTTCTCTTTACGATTTTGCTACAGGTCATATTTTCCCCTACTTTTTCTTCCCTGAAACAGTGACGAAATTCAAAGATAGATAAACATGCGATTACCAGGACAACTCATTTTCACATAAACTGTTTATTTTGAATTCTTGTTTTATATGTGCTAATTTGTGTTGATCTGTGTGCATTCAAGGTTTGAGTTACAGGATATCCGCTTCGGAAATAAAAGTTGCTATTACAACCGCAAATGTATGAAATCCCAACAAATGAAATATCAACCGCTAATGTACCACACTCAACCGGTAATGTAGCACACTCAACCACATATGTAGTAAACTCCCCGCTAACGTAGAAAAATCAACAGCTTAGGTAGTAAAAATCGTTCCCCGCAAATGTAGAACCACCCAACAGCAAATTTAGTTCTACATTTGCGCCGAGGGATTTCCACAAGTATATTTACATTACAACTACATGTTTTAATTCACATCTCGAGTACATAAGGTTTAATTGCCCAAATGGAGAAGGAGTGGAAACATAGGAATGGACATTTCATTAACCCTTCCCCACCCCACACGCACCATTTCCAAAACTTAAGAATGCCCATTCCACGGTACCCACACCACCCCTTTCCACTCATGCAGTCAAACTTTTTGTAGGACTCACTCGGGATGAATCTTCCGTAGCTTCCGGACTAAAATTATTTCATGCTGTTTGTTGACACTTGTATTTCACCACTAAGAGGTTAAGAACTTTAAAGTGAGCCCTACATAATATCGATCGATGCATCATAAGTATAGGTCGATCATCATAGCGTCAGCCTATGAGAAGTCTCAGTACAACATCTTACAGTTTAGTAAGCTTTTTTTTCGAGTACGACTTCCGATAAGGCATAGTTTTTCACAGACGACGAGATTTTGTTTCCGCTGTTCAGTGACTTTTAACAGTTTTCTTAGTTCGTTAAACCTCCGATGTAGCGCTTGCAAGTCTTTATAGTCCATTTATTGAACTGTATATCTAGGTTTCCTTTGGAGCTACCTTCGTTTGTCATACGTATTTATACAAACGTTGACCTATTTCTACCTTTCTTAGCCTATCCTATATCTTTATGCTCCCCAAGGGAAAAGAGATTCCTAAATTGAGCAACAGGGATAGCATTTTCGTCATGTTTTCAGTTATAATCAGTATTTTAGTTTACTTGGATGTTTGAGAGCACCAATAAAAGTAAAGGTGATGTGAAAAATAGGACGATTGAGAGAGATTTTGATTGTTTTAGAAAAAAAGAATGTGTCATAGTGATATTTCGTTCCAGCGGGAAGCACCTCTCTAAACTTTCACCCCTTCTAGCTTTAAATCTAATGGTCGATATACGGAAATTTTTAAATGGCTGAAAAACTTATCCAGTGTGTAAGTCAGTGGGAAGGATTCGTGGTGGTATAGGGCCTTCCGCTCTTCTATCGAATCTTCATGCGCGTCACCTTGAATTTTCCCACTTTTTTTGTTGATAATATATACTTTTTGATTCGTTTCGAGCATTTGAAGCAAACTTATTTTCTCGCCCAATATGTGGTTCTATTAACCCAGATGGTGGCCCACTTGTATCTTTCGACACTTTTTTGTTGTTGTTGTTGCTTTAACAGAGGGGACAAAATTAGAGGAAATAAGGTCGGCGTTTATGTAAACGTCTGCCAATAGTTTTAATACCGTGTACCAACTTTTCAAACTGTCATTCTGAATTACCCATGCAGGTAACGTCTAAGAATAAATATTTCACCAAGCAAGAAGAAAAAGAGTGAAAACGATTCCCACAAAGTGCAATACAATTTAAATTAAGTTTCAACGCTAAATCGAAACCGTAGATACACTAGCTGTTCTTTGCTTTGCTCACAGCCAGGAGCACACAGCGAGTGGCGGCACCAGGATTTTAAAGAGGGGGGGGGGGGGCAAATGGAGGGCAAAAGAAAATGTTGGGGGGCAAGAAAATTTTCAATCCAGCGCAAAACTCGAGACTTACCGGGTGGGGTCCAGGGGCCCGCCTTAGAGTCCCTGGTGGGGTCCAGGGGCAAAGCCCCCGGAAGCTCTGAGGTTTTAGCAAATCTCTTGGTAAAAAATTAAGTCTCAGGATAGGTGTATGCTAGTCCATAATGCATCATCCAAAGCAAAGATTCCACATGATTTTAATGCAAGCTAGGCTTATTTGGCTATTACTCTTCTTAGCTGACGACATTAAAAGTTGGAAAGCGACAATATGTTTAAAAGCTACTTATTAGCAATCTCTTGACACTTTTTACACTTTTCCTAAAACAGATAGGTTAATGCAATATGTACAGTATATTAACAGGGTATATACATATGTATCTGTTACACTTTAAGTTTATATATCGAGCATACCAGGTAGTACATAATGTATTAGAGGGATGTGTTCACAACTACAGTAAGAATTAATTACTTTGAAAAGTATGGGAATGATTCAAACAGGGAGGAAAATTATTTGTGAATTATTTTGCCTTGAAAACTCTTGAAAGGACACTATATTTCAGGAGCTGAGTGGGGATGGGGAGGCAACTGGGGAAAAGACTCTGACTGGGGGAATTTTCCCCCATGCCCCCTCCCCCTTGGTGCCGCACCTGCACACAGCAAGCCAACTTGCTCAGACCGTCACTTATTCAAAAGTTCCGCGATTATGGCTAAGGCTGAAATGTAACAAATTAGAGGGCGCTACGTTTCATTTCTTCGACCCAATGTCCCCATAGCGGATGTCGCTATTGAAGTTTACAAGCACAAATTTTTCAGTCAAGCCATCGTATGCAAAGATGACATCTTTACAAGTTTAATGTATTATTTTTAGTGGCAAGCAAAATTTTTCACTTCTTGTAAATTCTAAAATTTCAGACTTTGCAATAATACAAATTTACGTGGGAATCGGAGGACATTATGGTGAAGCTTTGAAGATTGCCTTATTAAATTTTACTCAACGTCTAACTTCCCAGGCATTTGTTTACTTTGTTTATCTCGACGCATAAGTGAAATGTGTACAAAAATAAATACACATATCTATCCAATGACGGCGACAGCGGAAAGGAACTGGTACTCTCACTTCCAGAGGGGCATTTGTTTTTGTATTTTTTAGTTAATTAATAGATTCTTGAAGAGGTGGGGGTTGGATTACTTCGCCTGCTATGTACTTCCTAAACTCATATTCCCGTACAAAAGTACCCCGAAATTTCCATCTGGCGCTATGTACTTTTCCTGACAAAAATAAGTTTCTATGAACAAAAACAAATTTTTTCGCATACTTAGGGTGCTGTGTGATGCATGCAAATAGGCTGGCCTATTTACCTCGTGTTGAGCCTATAGCTCGCAATATATAATTAGTGCAATTAAGATGTTGATCAGTATCACTGAGTTCTAAATGCCAGCACTGCTGGTAGAATCCATGAGATTTCAAAATACTATTCTTTATGTCTTGTTAATGTAACTTTGTAACTTTGATAAACAGCAACACATGCATGAAGAAAATTTTTAATTAAATAACGGAGGCGTCACAGCGGATTGGTTGGGCTGTGTGTGTGTGTGTGGGGGGGGGGGGGGGGGAGATTAGGGGTTCACGTCTCCCAACCGTATTGTGGGGTAGACTAAGCTAGGTCGATCTCAATCAAAAGTACTTGTACATAGATGTGTTAGAGTGTAACGATCATTAAGTGCAAGCTATCAGTATTACAGTAAGCTATCAGTTAAAAACAATGTAGATACCTGCGAGGTATGATGATTGCAACTCCTCTGATTGCAGTTCCTCCTGATTATTCTCTCTCTGCCCCATGCACTTTCAACCGAAAAGTATATTGCGTGAGCTTTCGAACCAGGAGGGATTTGTAAAATAAGTTTTATCGCAGCCACGAAGTTATCCTTGTATGTTAATATCTCCTCCCACTCTTTACAAGGGTGAGGTCATATTTAATCCTAAGTTGCATCTTTCAGTCACATTTAGGATATTTTTTTTTCTCACTAAACGCAATCAGTTTATAGGTCATTTGTAAATACAGTGCTCTCACACAAATACTACAATTCTTGATACCCATAAAGGGAGACGACTTCAGTAGCAGTTTTTGATACACCTAGAGAGACCTGTACCGTTGAATATTCAGTATATGTGGGCGCCAGTAGTACGAAAAGTTAATTCAAATATTCAAATTCAAATATTATTTATGTTTCCTTTTTATTTACTGTTTTTATGTCAATTCCGTTGTTTTTCAAAGTAGTTATTGTCATTTTCGTTCAGTGAATGATATATATCTCCCATGAGAACTTCGCGTGTATATTTCAAAATAATGAAAAACTTAAGACCAAACATAATCTTATTGTTCTTATTTTTCCGCACACGTACAATCACTTCAAGTCAAGCAAGCAAGTTGATTTCTTCTTTAAATGATTATCGCCCTCTCTCGCTGACACTGTCGTGCGGACACACGGAAATGGCGAAACTCTTGAAGCTTATCCAAAACCACGGTAAAACGATGTTTCCTCTCATTTGTTCATCGTCCTTTGTTACATAGCAAGCCGTACTGCGTGTGCACAAATTCCAAAACGTTCAAAAACTGCTCAAAATTGAACCACCGTCCTCTTTTGGCTTTGTACAGTAAAGCTCCTCCTTTGTTTTTTAAGACTGAAGTGTACTAAAGTGACTTGATCTATAGGAGCGCCATGGCAGGGGGGGGGGGGAACACTGGTCAGTTGTTTCAGGGGAAGATGTGAGATGGGTATTACTGTTTGATTATCATTGTATTGTGCCTTGCTACATAGAATTTTCACTACACGCTAGTGTAACCTGGATAATCAAACTGGTTAACACAGCGATTAAAAATTCAAAGATTTACCAACTAGTAGGCCAAGACTTATTTGCGAAGTACCGCTTTGTTGAGGAATCATAGAGATGTTAAGGTATTTTTAGCAACCTGCTGTCTCTCGCAACAACAACAAAAATGAATCTTTAAGCTTTCAGATTTTTTTGGGGTACCTCAAGTTCCTATGGGTGCCACAGGTTTATAACATTAATCAATGGCTTGACAACATGCTCTATTTCATCAGTGAGCCTAATGTTAAATTGGCACCCCCTGTTTTTAATAATCTATGTGTGCAACCTGTCTGACACATTTTTAGTGTATGTATGTTGGCAGACCTTATTTGAACTTTAAACTTAAGCGTATTTATTTCGTTCATCTGTTGTTAGCTCTTACCTTTTCAGTGGCGCTGCTAATGTTACGTAACCGACGAAAGGGAACGGGGTGGGGGAGCTTGGACTATTTGATATAGCACATACCAGTTCTGAATAGTGGTACTCTCACCTGCTATACATTTTTGTTTCAAAGGCATATTGTCAAAGAGTTTCTAGTGAGATATACTGTGAGCAGTGGGAGGATACTATGTTTGGGGAGTTGGGAGAGAGGGGGACGCAGTGAAATGTACACTGAATTTGGAGGAGAACAATTCTTTAACATCTACTTCGTGGGATTTTCCAACAGTTTACTATATTCAATAATTATTTTTTGAAAGAAGGCAAGACACATGAAGAACATCTACAGGAAGTAATTGTAAAGCAATGTAAGGGTGAACCACGATGCTACTGGTTAAGATGTCAACCTGCGAACTACCACTAAAAATAAAAAAAAATAAACACGTCAAACAGACAGCCTTATTTTCCATTTGTTTACATCTTGCACATTAAAGCTGAAATATGAGTTGTACTGGCAATCGCCTGGTCATCTATATTTGCTCTTCGTCAGCTTTTCAGCCGGGGAAGAGAAAGTAGAGGAAAAAATCACATGTTTACATAACTTGAAAGAGAACCGTGCACTCAACTTGTAGATATTTGAACACGAAAAACGTCTCGACAATTTTGTTGCTTCTACAAAATTGGAACTCTCCAAGAAAGCATAACAGTCAACCACCTTTACCTTGAAACCAAACAGACCAATTGGGAATTGATATGAATATGTTTCTATGGAAAAATAGGGCTTAAACAATGTTATTTTGTAGTGGCCATTTCATATTGCGCGGAATTTGACTTTTCACTGGCAAATTTTCAACTCATATTCCACCTTTAATAACCATGTTAAGTCTTCAGCAAATATTTACTATTTCTCAATTTCGTTACTGCTCCATTTATTATTTGATTTATGTTCATAATGGAAAATATAATTCACCATCAAATTGCACACCGTACATTTCATTGATGTGACAAGTCAATCCTTGCCGTGAGACAACAACCCCGCCTTGGGGCCTAGTTTCTCGTAATGAGCCTTTTGATTCAATTAAACAAATCTTGTGCTTTGGTTTAATTGTACCTCCGGTGCACACGGCCCACCTGTCTGTGTAGCGCATATGTTACTTTAGTGTAAATATGGGAAGAAATCCTGAAAAGTCGTTAAAAGATATTAATAAACTTGCAAAGAACTAATATTACGACAACAACCAGTCCTGCCGGCTTCTACATTAAAGTCAGTGGAGGTTGAATGTACAACGGTGGGCGATTTACTATAGAAACTCGTGCATATGCAAGGAGGTTACGTGCTTCAATAATGCAACAAGCAACAGTTCCTCATGAAAATGAGGGTACATCGTGAATTGTGTTCCAAAGGTATTTAGATAAGTTATTCACATTCACATACCATCACGTGCTCTCAATAGCATTGTTTACCTCATCCATATACGTAGTATACATGGAGGAGATATTGTACTTCGTTGAGCGGTTAAGTCCCCAAAGTCGACACTTAAATGGTAGACCACCTTACACACCTTGTGGTATTCAACCGAAACTTAGTGGGTCAGTAGGTCTTATGTGGGGGTACCTTATGGTATACAAATGACATGGGTCGAAATTACCCAATGAGGTTAGGGGGTCAAAGTGTATGTGTGTGTGTGTACAAAAGAGTGTCACAATCTCCTCCTAGAAGGTAAGTCGCATGAACTTCAAACTTGGTGGGTAGGTGTCGGATAAAAGATGTACTGTCTGCCAGACTGATGACGTCGTAGGTCAAAGGTCAAGGGTCACAGGTCACGAACACCAAAAAACACATTTGTAGCAACATATCTATGTGCAAACATCCTAGAATGATAAAACCGTAATATGTAGTAGACAATACGATAATTTTTTTTTTTAAAATACTGATGACATCACATAGTCAAAGGTCACATGATTAAATGTCAAATCGGCAAAAATGATTTAACAGTGTGTTACGACCTCCTTATAGACGGTAATACAGATGAACTTCAACCTTAGTGGGTGGGTGCCAGGGTATGCAGTATAGTGTCCGTCCGACCGATGACGTCATAGGTCAAAGGTCACAGGTCATGAAAACGCAAAGCAAATTGTTTCGCATTATTTCTGTGTGTGAATATCCTAGAGTTACAAAGCTACCATATATTGAAAGAAGACGATCTAAGATTTCTTTTTAAACTGATGACGTCACCAGGTCAAAGGTCACGTTATTGAAGGTGAATAGGCAAAAATACTCTAAAACGTGGGTCACGATCTCCTCCTAGACAGTAATTGGGATGAACTTCAAATTTTGCCTTTACATGAATATGGCACGGTTTTCAACCTATGCAACCATGTGTCGGCTGAGTGATTATGTTTGGTAGCAACGTCATTGACCATGCGATAGTATCTATCTTTACTCAGTATATTTTTACAGTGTAGTGTAGCATGTTTGCACCAAGAATGACGCACCGAAGGATTTAATCGGTAATTATGAAGTTGGTGAAAATCCAAAACAGTGATTACGATGGGGTTTTAGTGCAAGCAGTGACTTACAAATGTACTGATATGAAAAAAGACTTACTGTGCTGTCCCTTTTCATTTTAAAATCAAGCACAACGTGAACCCAAGATTTCTGCTGTTAGAAGGATTTTTATGCACCGAAAGTGACACATTGTAACTTTTGTGGAATCGCAAGCAAAGTCAAAGGCAGAGTAGCATAGACCATGACGTGTATGTATCATTTCAGCTTATGTCTAGCAGGTGGATCATCATTTTAGAGACATGATGGTATTCTCAAGTGTATTCTGGGTTGTTTTGTTGAAGTTACATTTCAAATTAGGATACGAAGCCTAACCTATAGGCAAGGATGGAAAAACCTTACCAAAGAACCAGACGTGTGACAGATTTTATCAGCAATTTACTATGTTTAAGGAATTATGTCATGTTGCCGTCAATAAAATAGGTTAAATTGTCTGAAGTAATACAGTTTTAGCAACAGCTAGGGGTGCGTCATTCCAGGGGATGTGTCATTCTAGGTGTACTTACTACAGGATTAGTTGTTTAAGCACTGTGAAGATAATACTGAAGTTAGCACAACGCGCTTTTTATGGTATTCAAAACATCCACAGTGACGGCGCGTTCGGATCTGAGGAACACTATGACACCCACAATTTCTAGGAGTGCTTCTGCCGCACACTGGATTTCTACGCACATGTGTATGCACAGGCAAGTATTTGTGCCATTCGATGTATGTGCGTTTCAGTGCAGTACTAGATCACTGAGCTAAGTAACTTGAATGTCTAGCAATTCTATCCACAACCAGCAATCTGAATCACCGATGAAAATAATAGACCGCTCAGCGCACTCCCGGAGTACATGAAAGAATGAATGAATGATTATGCAAAACGAGAGGGATGAGATTTGTAACTCCGCGTATTTCCTACTTGTTTTTTATCATCACAGCTGCTCAGTGTTTGGTAATAATAATAACCACCTTTTAAACGGTGAAATGCCCTAAATTTGCAGCTCCCTGCCTAAGCACTTTGTACCGTCCTTGCGGGAAAGATTTCACCAAGCAGACCTCCTGTAAAAGTCTATTAGCCTCGTTAATCCTCTCAATTAATCGGGTTTGTCGAGAAAAGGAACGTTTTGGGGGTTGGCAATTACTATAGGAAAATAAACCACGTGTAACTGAATAAGTCATAAGGCATGCATGCAATTGATGTAATGGAATATATATTTTACATGTAGATAGGAATTTAACTTTGAAAACGAGACGCCTCCGAATTCTGAGCGAGTCTTTCAAATGACGATTAATAAGGAGAAATGAACGTTATAAAGAAAAAAAAACACACACACACACATACAAAAAAAAAAAAACAGGAAACAATCTAGGACAACATGAGAAAGAAAGGCTCCCCACCGCTGGAAGTGAACGTTTTACACAAACTTAATTACAGACATGCACGGTCAAAGCTGAATTTACAATTGAAAAACACGGATTGTAGAGACAGCTCTACAAACACATGAAATGTCCGGCAGGAAGATCAATGAAGCAGTCCTCCTTAGACTTTACCCTTAACCTGACACTCGGCAGCTTTGGCGGTCTGTGAGATGGCTGTATTGAGCCCATGACTAGATAAAGATGTCAACTGCTGTTGTTGTTGTTGTAATTATTGTTATTTCCTTTTTCCCCATCAGATGTAGCACAGCAAGTCTAATTCAATATGTATTATGCGACAGTAACAACGTCTATTCATAACCGTCAGTAAACTCCAAAACACAAAAATTGAAACTAGTGTGATTTCTCGCGATTTCTGATGTTTGAACGGCCAAAATTGCAGCCGCTCGACCAGTTTTTATTCAATAATTAATGTTTTAATTTTTTTCCTGGAGAGGGGATGCAAAGAAAGTCACGCAAAGTCTTTTTCACAACCATATTCCTACCCACCAAGTCACTTGTCAGCTCATTTGTCATACATCAATAAAATAATGCCGTACTATATTCGTGAAAATGTGGGGGAACGCCACCGGAAGCGAGAAACCCACGAACTTTCAACCGTCCTCATTTTCAGGACACTAAGTGGGAAAATGATACATCTCTTCTCTTTTTTTTTCACTTTCTTTCTGATAGAAAATTTTGTTTACGAGTTGGTGATTTGAAGCGAGTCAGTAATTAACACACAGGCTCGTCAGAAACATGTTAACATTAAAATTAGGAAATGTTAAATGAGGGCACAGAGTTGGGAATTTTGGAAATTAAAAGAACGAAAGAAAATGATTGAAAAATGGACCATACCTAAAAATTGACGTTTCAGGCTTTGGAGCAAAAAACGATATTTTAATTTCAAAGAACTTGTGATGTTGGCTATAGGGTGAAATTTTAACTCAGGGAGTCCGAGATCTGAGATCCGAGATCTCTGAGGGCAGAGTGGGATTGAAAGAGAAGGTCTCTAAAGCAGACCACTTCTTGTATAGGTCAAGGTTTTATTACATTCTGTGTGTATTTGCAATGTTTTATTTGTAGCTGTCTGTTTAGTGACGGCAATAATTTAGCTTCAACAGAATTGGTGAAGTATTATATTCTTCATCTTGATAATAATCCACACACACAAATCGCCTGCATGGATATTGACGTGTGGTCCTTTTTTTTTTCTGGGTTCAAATATTTTTCCAACAGATGTTTGAATTGAAGTTATTGCGTGCACAAGCATGTGAACGAACGAAACGAAAAAAAGAGGTTAAGATCATATTTCAGTTGTTTGTTTAGTTTTCCTTTATTTAATTTACTACATGCGAGATTGCTCATGAACGAAATGCGTCATTCAATGGACAAAAATGGCAGGTAAGTAAGCAAGGGAAATGCATTCAAATAGTGACAAAAAAATATTTGAAAATTAGCGGTTCTTACTATGAGCGCCTACATAATGAATATGCAACAGTACAGGTCTCATTGCTGTATCGAAAACATACTACTCAGTCGTCACGCCGTAGTCGGTCTGGGGAATTGTATACTATTTTGTGAACGGAATCGCTGTATTTACAAATGTCCTATAACCGATCACAGCATTGCGGTGTCAGTGATCCTAAGTTGTTTTGACTAGCATGAATATTCAACACACTTCCCATTGGTTTGTGCAAAGAAGCGCACGGCTAATATGAAAACTATCAACCACTGCCTTATCCTCCTTTAAAGTTTTTGTCGTTATGTTAGAAAAATGTGAAGTCATATATGGCAAAATTTATCCACCTACAACCTATTTATTTTTCCAAATTGTATGAATGGTGTAATTAAAAGCCTTACCGAACTTTTGAACTTGGAATTTCAGTGTTTCGACTTTTCGTCTATTTACTAAGTCACTCTAAATTTTCATAGGGAGAAACGTTTTCGTGTACAATTACGCCATAGTATAGCTGTTACAAAAGACATCCTCGAAGTCTCTCCAGGGTTGGGAAGACGGAAGATCAATTCCAAAAATTCTCATCCAGGAGACACACCTCGGGTAGTTGGGTTTCTAATTTACACTGAGTATAGCGAAAAAGGTGGTGCAGTCTGCGTAGTGGCGGCATATCTGACTCCATATCTGACTCCAACTTAATACTGCTGAGTGCAATTTTTGAGGCGAAATTGGGTAAAGAGGAATTCGCTTGTGAGGATTCAAGTGGAGTGTTTGGCCACAACCCCAGACGATAAGACGTCGACCACAATCAGATCAAAATGAACGTGACACCAGATCCTGGAAAACCTTTCTCGCCGAATTGAAATAAGAAAAATAAACTGGACGCTTTATCTAATAAGGTTCACGATGGAGTTCAGAAAATTACGAAATTTAGCAGTATACACATAATAACTTTTTGTAGGGGAGAGGAAACAAAAAACAAAATCTGAAGAAGTTCATCATGTATAGTTTCTTTTTCTTCTTTTTTATGATATTACGTCAAGAGTTAAAGTGAGAATCTACAAATCTAACTAAAATAAAAATTAGCAATCGGTAATTATTTTCGAAACATTACAATTTACAATCGTCTATTGAGTGTGTGTGTGTGTGTGTTTGTTGGGTAAAAGAAATCGGCCTTTACTTCCTAGTAAATGCACATTAATGACACATATCCTCATGAAAACATTGGAAGTATTTAATGATGACATCGAAAGGTTTCAGTGTTTTTCGGGGCAAATTTAAAAGCCGATAAGGCTTCAGTTGTTTTTTCATGTAAATAATTGTCTGACATCGATCGAAACTAATTCCATTTCGTTAATAACATCAAACATTCTTTACATGATATATCAAAACTATATGCAATAATATCATTGTTTCTACAAAAGTAAATGATATCAATACGTCATATTATGATATTATTAATTATTGAATAATGTCCTCAAATATGCAACAAGTTTACAAGTTACGTTCAAAGTAACAGTCCTCCAATAATTGGGTCTTCAACTAGTTCGAGTCAGTTTAATCAGAGATTTTAGAGGGGGAAGATAGAATAGTGTGTATGTGCAGGAGACGATGTTACGGAAGTGACGTCATATTTAAAAGGATACAGGGAACTGAGCCCTTACTCAGTAGATTAAACTGTAAAGCTGGCGAAAGTTTCTCCAACCCAAGACGTGTGATGGCGTCCTTCCTCCAGCAGCTGTTCTTCAGCGGTTACACAGTTTAAGGTACGAGTGTCGTATCTTTCCGTCTATAGAATCTTTGGTTTTGTCGTCGTTTTTCTGCCATCATTACTGGTTTTTTAATCATGTACTTTTCGGGCGATCATATAGCTTGTGTATCGTTTAATACGTTCAACACCTGATGTAAATTTACACTTCCAAGCATGCAATGCCGTTTGAATTGCTTAATATAAAATTAATTTGCGTCGTGAATTTAGTCTTAGTTAGGTTTTCCAAAACTTACTTTGATTCATGAATCCAAATTGTTTCAACGATCGTCTCACCGCAGTATTTGCCAAATAAACACAAATTTTATGCGATTTCGTAAACGAAGCAGAACATATACTCTGATCATTGTGTTTTGCTCGTTCGACGGCAAACGATATAGTCACCATGGCAAAAGTATACTGCCTTTGAATAGGAACCAGAAACTTTTCAGTTACTAGGCACGATGGAGAAATATCACGATCTCTGACATTACGCACGTGCCGGATAATATTGTCGACAATAAAACAAGCCAAAAACTAAAGTGAGACCTCCATGTGTGTATATATACATATATATATAAACCCCATAACTGACCATTACATTGAAGTGTCACCGATGAACAATTCTGGGGACTAGAAGGGATAAAGAAAGGATACTTTAACAAACGGTTGAAATTTGCAATGTCCCTGGGAGAGTTTTATCCTCATAATGTGCGTGTTTTGTACATAGACCCATGACATTAAGCCGTTGCGTCTGATATGCAATGACAGTTGGCAGATCGTACACCGCAGATTGATTGGCGGTGCATGAAGTGAACATAAAATTTACTCTATTACATCACGTGACTCCCTCCATGCGGTACAGATTTAGTTAATCCTGGCTTACTTACTTTTAATACATTTCGATATTTATCAAAATTTATTTTTGAAAATCATTGTCATGCTGCCCACTTCAGTCAGTACTATACGTTTTTTTTTTCCAGATTTTTCTTCTATAATTTACTTACAATTTATTTTGAATGAAAAACTATTTGTTATTCTTCTTGATATACTTACCACAATAAACATGCAGTTCAAGGTCACGGGGCTCTGTTGTTTAAGCAAATTAATTCAGCTATCTTTGTTTGTGTTTTTTTGAATTTGTAGACCGATCTGGTAGTTTTGATCATTTGCTTATCAAACAAGCTTATCAGCACGATCAGTCTCCGAAGATTGTCTGTTTGTTGTATTTATCCCCGCTAAACCTTTGCATTCAGTTTCGTCATCTCTGACCTGTATTTAAGTTGCTTAAAGGGACATATACTGTTGCCCAACTCTTATCATAAAAACATCCATGCTTACTGTTCAGCATAACAAAGAAGGTCCCCCACCCCACATGAACTCAAAGCTTCACTCATTTTTCTTTTCATAGCCACTTCCGAGATTTCGGAAGAAATACCACATTATGTTTAATGACAGAGGACTTGTACCAGTGAAACGCAGCTAATTCTGCTGTTTCTTTCATTTTTTCCTACAACTGTTCTTCAATAGGCCTAACTGTATTTCGCAGTGATCGACTTCAAGGTCTATTCACTTTCGATTAATTTACATGATTTCTGTCTGTTTTTATGTGTGTGTGTCTGTGCGTGCGTAAGGGTGTGTGCTTGGGTGATTATTTACTTACTAAATTGTGATCACGTTCTTTCTTGGTCGATAACCGTACTTAAGTTTATATCTGTTATTTATTCTTCATATTACCTTTTTTTTTGTTCTGTTAATTTCGGCTGCATGAATCAATTGATAAGTTGCGGGATTCCAAAGACCCAAACCCGTCCCTACTACCAACAGTCTCCCCCCCCCCCACCCTGACTTAAGTATGTGCGGCGCTATTGCGCTAAGGTATTCCACCTATCTAATGATGATGAGACCAGTGGGTTTTCGAAGTTTTCAATGACGTACTTATGCAACACTCGAGATTTGGGGTTGCGTAAGGTTGAGAGACGATATGTCAAGTGGTAAACGATCTTAAACGGCTGTGTACGAAAAAAAAGAGGCAACATGATAGAATAAAATGATCAAATTTTCCACGGGGATGTAAGAAGGAGAGAAAAAAGGGGGTCGCGAGCAGGAAAAGGTGAACCTATGAACCATTTAGCAACAGGCGATAGTGGATTAAAGAGAACTCACTTACTACACATGCTTTGGAAATACGAGTGGACTATAATGCAGTTAATGTCATCATGGATTGCGGTGGATAATGTTCGTTTTTACGGAATCGGTCAAAAATCGGTTTTTTTTTTTTTTCTGGTCTGAGAAACATAACGAATATCTGACTGAAGGAGCTTATCTATTACAGCTAGTTTGACTGTCTGTGCTTCCACCCCTCTCAGCCCATTCATGGGCATGTCAGTAATTCATTTGTATGATGATTTGCGTAGTGACTCGATAGAAACACTTTCCATTTCCTTCCATTGCTAGATTCGTTTCAGTCGGATAATGTCCCATGTGAAGCCAGGAGACTCTGAAATTCGATTTGATGGTTTCCAAAGATGAAGACTGAATATTTCATGACTTTTATGGTGAAGATCCACTGTGTACGTTTACGTTCTCACAGCTGATGAGGTTAAGATATTCGTTTCACTTTAAAGCCCATGATACAAATTTGAACGAATACGATTTTTGTGTCAACCAATCCCAAAATGAATCAATTTTAAATGTTACGTGTCCAATATTGTCACTATTAATTTCATGAGGATGACGAACGTCTATGAAAGCTAAGAAGCTCTGGTCAACATCTCAAGTGCACCAAGGGAATATATTTGGCATGAAATTAAAGTAAAGAGAGGGAAAACCTCTCAATTTGCCCTTAAGAATATCTTCTTCTTTCCATTTTTTTGTGTGTGTGAAATTTGCAGTACTATTTGGAGAATTAATTTCGCAGTGAAGAGAAGGGCGGTGATTTCTTAATAGAGATAAGGATCTGTTACCCCATAAGGATGGATATAAACAAGTTAAGAATAGCATCTGTTCAAAACCAGAAAAGAAAAGGATGAAATATAACTTAATTACATTTACTACCCTCCCCCCACCCCTTCGAAGATTTTCAGAGAGGTGGGGAAATTTGTTGTTTCCGTCTAAATCTGTTTTGTCATTGATGTATTGTATGAAGAATGGTACTTTAGATTAGATTATAATAATATTAGATCATTATAACATTTGATGATATCCGGTCCTCCGTACCGTCATGCTGTCATGGGACTTTTATTCTTCACTTTACTGAGATTGTTTTGTTTGTTTTTACCGTAACACAGATTTACTTCTCAACAATGTCTGGAATGTTATAGGTCGCTCTTTTTCGGATACATTGCGAAGTAACGTTACCATAAACATTAGTCAAAACTGTTTACGGTAGTAATTTATATCAGACATATCCCTCATAACTCCCCATAAAGTTCGACCAAAATTTGATAAGAAGATTTCGCCTTTAAACTTATGAAAAGAGATTGAGGCTAGAATATGATCTACCGTTATTGCGTACTGGAGTTATTGCGTACCACGTGACCGTTTCGATTCTCTTTTATTTTGTGCGACACTTTCCGTACCGGTATCCATTACAAAGAAAAGAAAAATCAATTTTAAACATTGTCAGAGGTTTACCAACACATACTAAAAGCGGACAATCCTTTACATTTTTTTTCTTGAACGGATCAATGCCTCTCATCCGGGATACGATGTCAAGCTCTGATCTCATCCCGTCTGTTGACTCTCTAATCTCATCACAGATCAGCCGAGAACAGCCTACGGTGAAAAGCAACCGTATCTCAAGCTATATGCGAATTGCTTATCAAACTGGAAACATCTCTCAGAAACCATTTTTAATACATATATATATATTCATGTAGGCCAAACCACGTGGAATACATTTCGATTCGTTTTCGAATCAACAGTTCTACTGTCCTTTCAACAACCCTCACGGGTATCCGCAGTGTGTGTTCCGCAAGTTACTAATTAGGCCTACGTGGGTTTTGTTTTTAAGCTTCGCTCGCGTGTTCCTTCACCTCCACAGTCAGTCACGGGGGACAAGATCGGGAATGATTGTATGTTCAACATGTACATATATACGACATACATGTTATATAGAGACATGTTTAAAATCTTGTCTCTATACATGATTGATCTTCCCACAGTGGAGCTCCAACAATCGTGTGAACGTTTTCTTCTCTCTCTCATAACTTCAAACAGTACAGATGCGAGTGCATCATCAGCAGAATACACGAGGGGGGTCTCTGACGGGACTTTAGCAGAAATTAGGATGCTAACAAAAACGATAAACATTTACTTTCGTCTAAGGTGGATTTGTGGTAATTTTAAGAGCAGAATTGTCTCTTTTCAGTTATAATCTGACTGTCAAATTAAGATCACAGGTTATTCCCTCTATATATATATATATATATACATACATACATATATATATCCCTATATATATATATATATATATATATATATAGGGAATAACCTGTAATCTTAATTTGCCAGTCAGATTATAACTGAAAAGAGACAGCTTTGCTCTTAAATATACCACAAATCTTGCATTTATTAAAATTGTATTAAAATATGCTGAACGGAGAGACAGAAATAGATAAGCCTAGATTTGGACCGTGGTACCTTAATCTGCAAGAAGTTGGAAAAGCTCTCCTACATTAAGGCATCTTACATACATGAAATGTAAATTTATCTTTAAAAAAAAAGAGAACAAAATGTAAAGAAAAAAGAAGTGCAGTAACTGCATGACTAATGATATGCCACAATGTTTGTAGCAAAGTTTGTCGAATTGGTGCAAAAACCCTTTGAACGTCTCTTGTAAAACAAAGCCATCATTACTAGGAAAAGAGGGGATCTTAAACCTTCGTGTAAGGTATATTTTAATGGTCAGTCAGTCTCGAGATCCTTTAATTGAAATGATTGGTTTTAGAGATCAATTCTACCGTTGTCAGTTTTATTACAAGTTGGTCAAGGGGGGTGCATCGGGTTACACAAACAAGCAAGAATCAATGTCGCAAGCTAACCCTAGTTTCCCTTCTTTTTATAGTTTTGAGGCAACGACGCCGTGAGCGTTTCAAAGTTGAGAGGGTCATTTGGGTAAAATTAATACTTATCTCTCGGCGAAGGCGTCATCTGCAAAGTAAGTAGAGGTCCCGGGACAGGGGGGATAAGGTGATGCATTTGTACGAATTGAGAGGATCTATCATGGATCCTGAGTATGAACCCCGCCTCCTGAAATAAGTGACACATTTTCACATTTTGTGATGATGGTAATGATGATGATGATGATGATGATGATGATGATGATGATGATGATGGTAATGATGATGATGATGGTAATGATGATGATGATGTTGAAGATGTTGATGATGATGATGATGATGATGGAACTATGAAGACGGTTATTGTGGCGTTCACAAGTTAGGGATTTGTAAAGAGTGAGTCTGTTTGATAAACGTTAAAAATGGTATTAATACACTATGAACATTTATAAGATTTGGAACAACACCGTGAACAATGACTCTAAATGACACGATGTAACTCTCTAAGGGTCCAGAGTTCACGAATTCAGAGAGGTCAAACTGTAGCGTCATATCTCTGATATTTGTGAATACCGCCTCTTTAAAAGACCACTTTTTCATATTCGCTGATATTATTCTTCTACAGTCAGAACCCGACTGGTCGTGCATGCAAAAATAGAGACAGATCACCTCATCTGACATATTAAATAAAAACGATGTTACAAATCACTTTGTTACCATAGCAATTAAACAGCAGTTTATGGTTTATTGATTGATTGAAATGAAAGCAAGTTGTAAGCAAGTTTTCATGTTAAATATACATGATATCTATGTCAGTGTACTCTTGTGCTTGATGAAACATTCACACAAACGTACAAACAATAAGACAGATACCTGTAAATCGATCACACGATAATAACATCATAAAGTGGTCTAATGAATTGAAATGAATATTTTGAATATGTAACAGACAGTTGAGAAGGAAAAAGAAGGGAAAAAGTGAAGAAGAATGCCAAAGTGTAGGCCTACCGGCCAGAATATTGATCAAATTACATCAAAGGAAAACCGCCAAGTACGGTAGCTTAAAAGTGTCGTCCAGATAAGAATATGTTTGCTCCGAAACTTGACATTTTTCTGCAAAATGCTTAGATAACAAGAAAATATAGCATCAAAAAACTAAAAAAAAAAAAAACTAAAATAGTTTTCTAAAGTGAGAAATTCAAAAGTTTTCTGCAAAATTCTTAAATGACAACTTATTGTGTATGGTCAACTCAACAATTCTCTGCAAAATGTTGACAAGTTCACTTCTTTTCTGAATGAACAATTTAACAATTTGCTGCAAAATTTTTAAATGACAACTGATTGCATAAGTAAGCAACTAAACAATTTTCTGCAGAATGTTAACTTGTTCATATCTTTCTAAGTGAACAATCACTCAGTTTTCCGCCAATTATTCAATTGACAACTTATATCATCATGTAATTTGTATTTCCTGTCTAGGAAGTGAACAAGTGGACATTTTGCAGAAAATTGATGAAACGACAAAATATGATAGATTTTCATTTGGACATTTTTCAGAAAATTGCTGCTTTACTAAAGAAAGTGAACAAGTCAAAATTTTGCAGAAACTTGTTCAATTGCTCACTTAGAAAGAAAGTGAACAAGTAGACATGTTGTGTAAAATTGTTGAAATTTCAACATACGATAAGTTGTCATTACGGCAGCTTAAAAGTGCCATCAAGATAAAAATCCTTTGCCTATCTAACTTGACAATTTTCTGCAAAATGTCTATATAGCAAAGGGAGAGAAATATCACATAGACAACAGAAACATGATTGTCTAGGTGTGTTATTGGAGAAGTTCACAATTCTCTGCAAACGTTCAAATGACTGAATGAGAAAGATGCAAAGAGATATATGCCTTTATATATATATATATGTATATATAGATATATTTATATGTATATATACTGTTTAACCTTTAACTGTTCAACCGTTCTACACTTGTTTATTTGTTAGATACCTTTTCCTACATGATTCATCAGCTTCATTCTCTCCGTACTGTTCCATTCGACCTCCATATTTTCAGTCAAATAGACTTACTAATAACTTTTTTTTTCGTTTTTTCTTTTTCGCAATCTGCCTTTCATCTTCTTCTTCTATGTGTGTTTTCCTCCGTCTTCACCGGTATTTGGACAAGACGCATCGCCCATACGTCATCAAGCCGTCACTGTGACAACGTAGTTTTTGACCCATTGGTGACTATACACTGTATCCAAAATCGTTACCTAGCCTATGATCCAAACGAGGCTATTTCGAGGGGGAAAATCGATAAATTGATGACTTTATGTTTCCCATTCTAGAACAATTGAGCTTTCTGGACCTTAATTGAATACCAACTCACCGATAGACAACAGATGTTCGCAAAGCACACTAGGAAAGTCACCAGGCACAAACCATACGTGGCTTTCATTCCAGTGTTACATTGCACTGTTGTACGGGTTTAGTGTAGAAGTTGCATGGTGCTTGTTAATGCAAAAAATTGTGTAAATTGTGACTGCACTATTCTGTGACATGATAATCTATATCTGAACATGCGTGCATACATTTGTGCATCCATGAGGAATATCGAATTATATTATACACAGTCCCTCGTTGATTTATTTCACTTTTTTCATCTCACTTTTTTTTTTTTATCTTCACTAGCTCAGGTGAGATAAAGATCTGTATTATTCGCAAGTGGAAGACAACAAATATATGAATGTACCTCCTATCAGGTTATGTTTTAAATACTTTTAATGATTTGAAAAGTCAAACAACATGGGATGAACGACAAATCCAAAAATGCATGTTTAACACATATTGTTTGTTGTGATTTGCTAGAATATGTTTCTGCTGTGAGTGTATAGCCTATAAATTTGTTTGAAATAGAATGGAGCTGTGTACCGCACGACTGACCTATGTTTAAACAGCACGCCTTAACTAGCACATACAGTCAGTCCTATTAAGCGCCAAATGACACACTTTTTTTTTAATTCCTTATATGTTTATCTATTTACTATTATTTATATGAGGGTTTGTATGTACAAGAAGCGCCTCATACATAACCAACGATCATTTCCATAAACGGTAGTAATCCATTGACCTTTGACCTTATTACTGATGTGGATACAAGTCGTCACTAAACGACACATGTTAAGTAAAACCTGTTAAGACAAGTCACTGAAAGCATTTCGGGCTTTCATTTTTACATCAGATTGCGTTAAAAATGTACAGCTTGACTTTTCAAAAAGAAAACTAAACGCTGAATATATGATTACTATTATTATTTTTTGTTTTGTTTCTTTCCTGTCTTCTTTCCATAACTAAGACGAGAAAGAAATCTTTCATTTTTCTTCTTCTCGAGGCTAGTTTCAAAACGTGCCCCGCGAGAATATATATGTATATATGTGTCACGAAAATGACAAGCGACTCGTGCTCATACTCTTTCGTTGCAGTTTTATGATTCAAAATACTTCACGTTGAATGGCGAGGGAGTCTACATCATAATTAGGAGAACCATTTACTTCAATTTGTGTCGATGTTTCACCATCAATCAATGTATTATAAGGAACCAAAAAACAAAAGACAACAAAAAATGTTGCTTTCACAAAAGAAAAAAAAAAGGTAGAAAGGAAGAAACATTGGAAAACAAAAGATGACTCCTTCCAGCAAAAATAAGTCCATTCTATTATTTATATTGTACTATTTCACTTTTTTTTTCTGCGTGGAATTCTGGTCCGGGGTCTTCATTACTATTACTTAAAAATGAAGGCTACGATTAAATGCGCCATCCGTCAAAAACAATTCCGACTGTGAGCAAATAAGATAAAAACAAAAGCCCTAATTGAGAATTGCAATGCTTCACTGGGTTGTCAAAAAATTAGAGTAAAACTTCCCACAAGGTACTGTTGTTACTGGTACTGAGTGGTGTTCAGCTTTGACGTCATGGCTTTAATTTAAGCCAGTCTCATATAGCTATTCATCGGTTGCTGTTGTTCTTATTCATATTTACTTTCCTTTGACTATTTTAGAAAATATCGCAAAAATTGAAATTTTGTGTTACGTTTGTTTATGTGAAGCAACACTAACTTTTATAGTCCATGACTGTGATGAATTAAAGGTTTCACAAGTAATATCGAAAGGCGGGAAGTCATTGTCAGCAGATCCTACATCCCTCAGAAAGGTTCAATGGGCTTGTGGACATGACTTTAAATATTTAAAGAAAAAACCGTTGATCCAACCCCAACCGCCAGCATATAATTTTGCTTAGGTGTATGTTCGGATAAACTGACCTAGTATACCGTCTGTTAGAAGATACGTTTTTCATAAAGAGGATGGACCTGACACAAATCTATAGAAGAAACACTTCTTTTTCAATTTTTCATTAAAACATTTTGTTTGACTTCTCACGTATCATTGTTATATTCATAACATTTTATTAAAGTGATTCTCAATAGCAGTATAGCATAAAATGTTTGAGTGATAAACAAACAAAAATGTTTGAATGATAAATATACAAAAAAAAACCCAGATAATTTTCTCTGAGCGTAATGGTTTTAATGCTGTTAGTTTTTAACACTGTGTTTCTACAGTTTATTCAATGGATTATCATTAGGGGTGATCTCTCATATGCTCTCATATTGGAAATGACATTATAAATAATTACAAGTTGATTATAATGAAGTGAGAAGATATTGAGACGTAATCACATATGTTTAGATCCCAGGATAGCATCAGGTACACTTTAAAAACAAAGATTGAAATTTTGGAGTGTAATAACGCTCTTTTTGCAGTGAATTTTCATTCAATTTGAGGTAAAATACACTCTTACTACAAGTGGGTCATGTGCACACTCTTTTTTTCTTTTCTTTTTTAATAAATTGTATTTTTTCGTATCTTTCTTTCCTCACACCGGTCGTACATTCTCGGTCTTCTAAAAAATTAGGCTCCAACTCTTCTGGTCAGCTCAAGATGCCTTTGGATTCTCGGCAAACTGCAATGACGAGTTATCCCAGTCTTGCTAAACGCTAAGGATGAAAGTACTTTACGAAACTATCATCAAAGCAACCAAAAAGTCTATTAACAAAGACCGTTAATGACAACTTTTGAAGACAGTAATATTGATCAATAGAAACGCTTGTTGCCAATGACAAGGGAGCACTTAACACTAAAGAGTTGTCAACGAAAGAGGGTTCCCTCTTGCATTGTGGTTTACAGAAAAGTCATAAATTATTAAGGAAAGCTGAAAGGTACAAAAAGACGAAAACAATCTTCTTCTCATCTTCTTGTTCTTCTTACTGTTTATTAATTATTGTGATTACAAACCAAATGATGATCTGTCATCAAATTGAATCTAGCGTTAACCAAGAGCCAAAAGTGAGTAGAATTACAGGAAATCATCGTTTGATGTGATTGGTTCATAACTAAACTCGTAATATACAAACATACGCACATACGCGTATACGCACATACGCGCACACGCGCATACGCGCATACGTGCTTAGCAAGGAAAAAAGTTAATACACATGCAATGCTACTTATCAGAGGTACTTGATAATCCCGCACTCACGAACACGTAAAAAGAGTCGTACGATAAAGATACTGCTGTTGTTTTGAGGGGTCGATAATCCTAATGACTTTTCTTGTAATCCATACAAATTATTTCATTTACAACTGTAAACAAAATAGCAGAAATCCAGATACTGTAATATTTGCTGATAAAATGGTTTTCGGTTAGAAGTAGAAAATATACAACGTGTAGAAATGACTTACACTGTATTGTTTTCTAAGAAACTTTCGTTTTGCTATGTTTTTATTTCACTTTGCTCCTGGTTAATATTACATACTGTTTAATCCATATGTCAGACCGACAATCCACATGGCTGGTTGTTCCCCAGATGCACATCACGTGGACGCATGCAGAGAGTGTGTGTGTGGTGCTCAATTGAAGCAGCCATTTTGTGGTCGTGTATTGCATGGAATTTTGAGTATGAACAATTTATTAATACATTTTGCTAGTGGGGTAAACCTACCAAAATTGTTTCTATATTTCCAAGACCCAGGGGAGAAACACAACGTGAGGGGGTAGGGTAGAAATTTATGTCTCGCCTCTCCCCAGTCACAAAAATGTGACTGACTGGTAAAAAAATATATTTATCTCGTAGGCCAATGCTGCGAAATAAAATGTACTGTGAAGTATTAGGGCCGAAAATCCTAATTTTTTTTAGAGAGTTTGATAACAAATTTAAAACAGACAAATAGAAATAATGAACAGAATTTTACAGGGTTGGGGCTTAACCTGATGAAGTGCCCTGGGGAGGGGTGTTAATCACTTTTTTGTTTATATTTCTTGATTTATTTATCAGATATTCAATATTTTGTTGTAGAAAAAGTATAACTCTGGAAAACCTACCAAGTTACTTAATTCTCGAAGGGGGCACACGTGTTTTTGATAACTCAGCATGGAGGTAAAAACACAGTGTGGCGATCCTAAAATATCTGTCTTACCAGGGGCAAAGCTAAAACTTTTCATCCAGGAAGGGACCAGGGAAGGTGAAGTCTACCCAAGTGCTAATGGCTCCATCTTAATTATAGATTGAAGGGTAGCATACAGGGGCTACTTATGATAAACATGTCTCTCAGATTGCAGATGATGATCACACTGACAGTGGTCGTTCCGTATACCTCAAATCTCAATATATCATCCTAGCTAGAGAGCTCATGAGATCTGCTGGGTCAGACTCGGATTGGGAAAATGGGGAATATGGGAAATGTCCATTCCCCACACCTAAAGTCTCGTTTACCGGTGGATTTGAACTGTTTAGCTCATGAGGAAACCTCGGTCAGTCATGGGAGAGAGAGGAAAATCGGAGGGGAGGTGGAAAGATTTTAGGAGTACTCCATAATTACCGGTAATGGCCATTTTGAATATTTGAAGCCTTACCTGTCGTTTTCCAATTGATTTCAGTTGATTGCCGTACCTCTGATCTATGTCAACTGTGAGGGGGATCATTAACACTATAATACACGTGACATTTGGCTCCCTTTTTACCTTAGTCAAACCTTCTGGGTTTTAATTCTAGGCATGTGTAGTTGTTTTCCGAATTTTCCTGTCTTATGTAATCAAACTTTAATATATTAATCACTTTGTGAAAAAGCAACATTCCTTATCTGCGTATTCAACTCTGTACCTATTGCTTTTTCAGGTGCTTCCGAGCGTCTACTAAATATGACTTATTCATTTTGTTTTGGACGAAAAACAGACATGCTGCCGTTTCCTGGTACGGACTGATCAATTAGCGCACTTTGTAAGAATACTTAAAATAACGACGATTTACCTTGTAACACATGGTCAGTCATACATCCGATGCTCTTGTTTTAATCATTTTCTTTCTTTCTTTTTATTTTTTCGTGTTGTTTGCTAAACTGCTCCTAAGATAAACTTTTTGTGGACAAAAATTTCTTTTTCTCCTGCTGATGAAACAAAGTTCTCAGGGATATAGAAAATTAATTGATACATGCTCGTTGTGTACAATCCATTACCGTAATTGCCTCATATATTTCAAGTGTAAACCAAATCTGTAATAAATTATAAATTCGAAACACTTTAAGTTTTTGGATATGAATTGACGTTTCAATTCATCCCCTTTCCCCTTTTTTCTCATTTAAAAAGAAAAGAGTGCAAATATTAACTTATGAAGTACACAAAATGAGAAAAACATAGTGGTGTTTGCATATGATTCGTGGTAGAATAGCTGAGTGATATTAAATGTTGCGAGTGGCTTCCTGGCTTATAACAAAAGAGAAAAAACGAAACAACAGTATAAAGCCGTATCGATTGATCTTTGAATGCAAAACATTATCTGAAAGGATATCTTTGCTTTTTGATAATGGTGTCATTTCAAAAATTTGGCTCGACCTTTAATTACTTCCGGAAGAAATTAACAGAGGATGACGTCGTTACAATAATCTCCTTACGCCCTACACTTCACCTTAACTGTCGCTAAAAGTGGCGCAAAAATATTAAGAGTTTTGTTTTTAGCCTTTTCCTAGGAAACTTGAATCCCACCACAGACATCCAAAGATAAAGAAAAATATACCTGCAGATGAAGATTCTAAAAGAAGAAAAAAAAGGATAACTTTTGAAAATTGTAAGATTTCACTAATAAAGTGTCACTTTAGTAATGGAAACCTCAATAAAGACACGAAAGAAAAACAGAAAAGGAAAAAAAATTTCTTACTGCTGCATCAACTCTGCGTTTAAGTAATATACATGATTTATTTATAGTTCCAGATATTCTTGAGATTCGAAGGATAACACTCCAGGGATAGGCAGAGATAAATAAGGACGAAAAAAATTACCAACAAGGTATCCTGATGTAATACCAATGGTTTCTTCGTCAGTAGATGAATCATTTAGAGGGCAATTTTCGCTCTTTGTCCGTGACGGCATAATAGCGTGTGTGCGTCGAGGGACATGCAAGCGTGCTTCAAAGATTTGTATGACGAGTGAGGTGAGTTTTTACACGAAAATGTCATAACGTAGGGTAGATTATCCAAGATGGAGGATAGAAACCCAATCGACAAAGATAAGCGACTTGTTGAAGGTGCAGATCCCATTACAACTCGGCGAGGTGGCACCTGTTTGTGGTGTTAAAAATGGTGCCGTCGAAATTTGTGGGGGCAAAACATCCTCAGTTTTAAGCAGTCATTATTCATAGCTATATACTCGTATAGGGTACCATGAGGTGTTACAAGGCTTGCGATGTGTGATGTAATCTGCATCTTCACGGAATGTGAGAGCAATATACAACAAGACTTTCTTAGGGAAAGGATTTCTTTTTGTCTGTATAATGGCCAACCCATTGCAGTGCGGTTTACTGTCGTGTTAAACTTTCGAACATATTTTTAGATAAGGACAATGATTACTTGACGGTACTCATTTCAGTACAGAAATAAGATATTTATTGACGGATGCTATCCGTAATTATTTCATGGTGTACGGAATGTTGGTTAAAGTGTGTATAAATATGGGGTACGGGAATACTGGATGAACATAATTTCATTCAACAGAATATAATTATACGACGAACATAAGGTCACATTCAAGAGGCACATTTACCAGACGCATAAAAAACCAATGTTATAATTATAATGAACAGATACACGGTATAATTCAGAGGGTACTACAGGTGCATAGCCTGAAATACAAGTCCTGATCCTAAGCTAATACAAGATCAAACCTGAATTCGTATGTTTTAAGCTTTTCATTCTTTTTCAATACATTATTCTCACTATCTTACTAATTTTCTACGAAATGGTTCAGTTTTGATGAAGACAATTTTTCTGTTTAGTTATGATGTTAAAGAAGAATTAGACTTAACTCGCACATTGTGATTTTTGTTATTCAGTACGTAAACGTTAAGACACAACATGCAGTATCAGACGGTGAATGACAGTAGTTGCTCTTTATTTGATTTTGATTACTGAATATCAGGCTGTATATATGAGTTCAGTGCGAAAGTGTAATGTAATTGAGTTATACTGCTGTAACCACAGTGTTTTCACTCTACTGCACTATTATAATAGCAATCTAATTATTACAAAGTTGTTAAGACTGCAATGGGTTCATTGCAATGCCATGGGTTATTATATTTGTCGCAATGGGTGCTGTCATGATTACAATTATATAATTTGCAACAATATTCTTTAGAACTTCGAAGGAGAATTTTCACAATGCATAAGAAAACTCCACCAGGTCTCGAATATTTTCCCTCTCAACGAAACGTTTCGCATTCAGAGAGAACGCGCTGATGAGAGATACCATGCTACGTACCAAACGCCGGCATTGAGGATTGTCATTGATTGGCAAATGAAAAAAAAAGTCGCTACATATTATAAAAACAGAAAAAAGAACAATCTGCGTTATCTAATCGAATAAAATCCTCCGGGGAAAAAAAAAAAGAAGGTGCACTAAAATTTCTGACAAACTTCATGGAGGGTGTGTGGTACGATACGTAAGTCCTCGAGTCCCCAAGATTATGGCTTCCGTAAACTTCTTCACGTCACCATGATAAGACGTATACACTGGTGGGTCGTTGTCCTTTGGCGCAGATTCATTGGCAAAATACACCGCTGTTGAGATGATATCTTAGACTCTTGATTAGCAATTTGCGTAGACAATGATTGTTTAAAACATTCGATGAGAGTGTACTTATATAGACGCGATATCATTCGATTTTATAATAAAACAAGAAAACATGTTAATACTGGTAATAAAGTTTATGTCAAGGCCCATTGAATAACGGTGCAAAAAAAAGGAAGAGATCTTTAAATTATTCTGGATACTATGGTCTTCATTTTCCAACCCATTTGTATGCTACTCGCAATGAATTTGAAACGCTTTCACACTCAAAAGTAATCTACGAAGAATATTTTTACGAGTACGTTTGACTGCAGGGAAAGATTTGTATCAGAAATATGACAGAGAGAAAAATTCAAATTTTGAAGAAAAAAAAAGTCATTTCGTGCCAAAGAGGAAATTTTATACAAATTATCCGCTGTCTCCAATTGCTTTGATATATTTATCAGATCACTCTCCCTCTGTATAGGTATATTTATGTTCATACGAACATACGCTATCGATATCGTATAATGGTATATGGGCATTGCATATTCCAAGCAAATATGTGTACACGTGTAGGCATAGGCTATAAGTGAAAGAATGTAAGCAAAATGTACATCAAAAAGTAAAAATTTTAAAGTAAAAGTACAATTGTATTTACTGCATTATTCACTAAATGTCATTACCCCATTATTGAATATCTTGAACCCCTAGAAGGTAACATGATGAGAACTGAATACATTTAACGTTGAAGGAAATATAGAGATGTACATCGGTTCAAGAAAGAAATATAAAAAGTATGGAATCTCACAACATCGGCCAATTTCTTTTTTATGAAGATTATGCAAATGCTGACATGTTCAGTGCTATTAATGTTTGATCTCGTATTGATCCACATGACACGTTCTGTTTTTTTCTTAAACTTAAACGGTTCATAATCAATATTTACTGATATGTCGGAGCTTTCTATTTCTGTCGACAACGTTAGCAGAACTGTCAGGTATATACGTGTACTGCAGACGTTCCACAAAACCACGTGAGCAATCACGCCCAACCTGGTTCAACATATGTGCTTGGATAAGAATAACACTGATTCAAAACAATACGTATTATTTAAACAAAAAAAAACGTTGCATAATAATTTGAGAATGTTGGCAATAAGAATTCATTCATGACAGTTCGTTGCATTTATAATTATTCATTTCAAACACTTTTGCTGTCCTTCAAAGTTCGTTTTGCGAAAGAAACAGCCCCCATGTTGACAATAACTGTAATGAGGATGGTTTGCATGAGATTGAAAAAAAAATATATCGATGTGACGACTCATTCGATCAAACATTTCGATCGATCCTTCAGCAATACAAACTGTAATTCAAACTGATGCAGCAGATTATAAATCATTATTAAACGATGCTTCATATTTTGCCCCAAATTATCGCCACCAATGGAGTAGTCTGTACGGATAGGAGCCGTGGAGAGTGTTTGATCACTCACCTGCACCCAACCACACACGGCTCAGAAATCTGGGAGTGCGATGGACGATGTTGGAAAAAAATCAATAGGAGAGTAAAAGAGAGAAAAAAGAAAAAAAAAGTGGAAGGAGGAGAAAGGAGGAGATAGAAAGTTGGTGAGACATATAAGAGAACGATGCCCTATTATTACGCATGTATTTTTTAATATATGTATGATTTTCGCCCCCAAAATGAGGCATAATGATTTATGGATAGAATGAAACCCATAAGTGTTCGGACTCTAATACTGAAAGCAAAAACAAAAAATATCACCATTTTTCACGTAAGCAGCGAAAACGTATCAAGCGATGGGGCATTTCGGGGGGAGAAGGGTGGACACCCCTGTAACCTTCCATCAAGGGATCAATAATGGGGACGATGAGTTGAATTTGCCCCATCCCCCTCGACACCAATGAAAACCCCTCCAATTCGGCACAAGGATGATACTCTTGTTCTTATACTAGACGGATAGTTTTGACCTTGTCCAGGATTTTCGTTCGTTTTTTTCTTCCTTACATACACTGGCACGATGAAGTCATGTACTGAAGGGGGGGGGGGGGGCGGGTTGGTTAACAATGCCGGTGAATGTTTTCTTCTATACTATTCAAACGAATTAACCAACTATATATGACGTGACAATTTAATTTAAGATAAGATAAGCTTCCTTAATATCTCAGAGTGGATCATGCTTATCTTGAGAATCATTCGGCCATTCATTGTAAATAACGGCTCGCTTTTTTTCTTCTCCTTCTTCTTTTTTCTCTCCCTTTTCACGGTTATTTATGCGTCAAAATAGACCTGCAACACGGTAGAAGGTCGTCCTACCCACCCAGTGGCCCCAGAATTTGACCAAACTCTTCGCTTTTACAACGGCGAAGTGTCAAACGGCATTATACGTAACAAGAGACACGGCATGTGTTACGTAGAATTTTGTATATATACATCATAAAACTAATGACTGTTAATGTTGGCCCTTGACTTCCACCTTAAGAAGATGTAATTTCCTGAGAAATACAAAGACTGAGGGGAGGCAGACAGGGCGAGTGAGTGAATGAGAGGTGGAGAAAGGTAGGTAGGGATACGAGGCCTTCCGGTCACCATGTATTGAGCCACAGCAATGGACCATAAATTAATGACAAAAACAAACCGACCAATCAATATCAGCGTTTCTTTTGGGGATCACACACATCAGCGTAACATGAGATATCGGTCTACCTGAAAACCACGTGTGTGTTTCTGGTTAAATGATGTACATGGTTTTATTTTGTGTAAGTATGAAGGGAGAAATGGAATGAAAACGGAAAAAAATTGAAGAAACTAACTATGAGTACGAAAATAATCAATGACACCTTGTATGCCATAAGTTTGGAATGAAGCTTGTTGTCCAACTTTAAATTCATGTTTAAGTTGCAATTTACTGAATGACTGTTTGTTTCGAAGGACGTTTTGTGTGTGCGTCATTGCTTTTGATAAAATCTATTTCAAAAATTAGTTTCTATGAATTGTCCTTCTTCATATGCTTTTGCAGAAAATCTAACTCATCACACAGTAGGCTATAACACAAGGATAAAATTACTTGTCATGCCGATAGACGGAATGTCTTTAGATATAGAAAGCAAAAAAAAAGCACCACTGCTAATGAGATAATGTTATTGTTTAAAATCATTTACCTTGAATAAGCCTTAAGGAACAAACACCTTCTGAAAGGACAAACACAGTAACTTTTTGTTTCACATCAAGTGAGGTTGATTTTAATTTAAGGTAGTATGACCACAATCGACTCTTCGTAAAATGTTGATATTTCATGCAGCTGACAACAATGACATATTATAAATTTCGAAGTCCCCTAGGATAATGTTTATTTTTAGGAACAAGTGAGATAAGCAGGAAAATACCACGCAGACATACCTTTAAAAAATCGTATCATCGCATTGCCTTTACTCATTGACGTAATGTCTTGATTGTGAGTGTAATAAAAGCAATTCAGAATTTTGATAAATGCAAAGAAGATTTAAACAAAAAATACATTTGAATAAAACAAAAAAAAAACAGAGGAGGAGGGGTAGTCTTTTTATCGATCTTATTCTGATCACAGGTAGTAACAGTTATCGCAACCGTATCTTTCCTGCCTCCCTCCCCTCTCCATCATCCCCCATCCACCCGGTAAATATATATATATACATATATATACATATATAAATATATATATATATGAATGTATGTATGTATGTATATATATATATATACATATATATATTATGAGTAAACAAAATGGTGGAAGTCAACTACAGACTAAAAGATGGAAGGATAGAACCCGGCTTGGAAGCTTTCGGTTATTTATTCTCTGTAGACCATTTTTCATTTTCCATTTTTCCTGCCTTTCGTTAATGCAAATCTTTAAAAGAACATCTTACTTTTAAAAAACGTCTGAGTAAAGACGATGCTCCTAATGTTAATAAGGGTTGTCACAAATGTGGAAAGTCTCGATGTGATCTTTGTTTTAATTTTCTTGATGACAGTAAACATTTTTCCAGCATGAGCACCGGTAGAAGTTATCAAATCGGTGATAATATTTCTTGTACCACAAATAATGTCATTTATTTAGCTACTTGTTTAAAGTGTAAATTACAGTACGTAGGGTCTACTGCCACTCAATTTAAAGTGAGGTTTCGTAATCATAAACCAGATCTTATTAATAATAAAGGTAGATGTGAATTAGCTGTGCATTTTAATTCTACTCCGCATGTACTTAACAACACTCGTTTCATTATTACAAAACGAATTCATAGCACCCATAATGTGGACGTTATTTTAACTAGACGGGAAGCTTATTGGATGGCCCAGCTATGCACTTTCCATCAATCTGGTCTTAACAAAAGAAAGGAATTTAATTCTTACAAGAGAGTCAACTACTTACACTAATCCTGTGCCCACCCCCTCCTTTCATCCCAACCTTTAATCCTTTTCACTGTCGGTTTTAGTTTGTTTAGCGTCTTTTATTTCTTGTGGTCGGTTTTAAGTACCTTTGTATTTTGAATGTTTCTATTGACTTTATTTATTTCAAGCCCCTTTGGAAGTTACCAGCCTTTTTTGGTTTGAGTCTTGTATCTTTTTTTCTTTGCAATGTTTATCTTTTTTGAACCTCTTACTCTTTGTAAATCAGTCTCTTATATTACAGTCTGTATGCTTGTATTTTATCAGTTTGGCTGAAGAAGGTTGAATAAATAACTGAAAGCTTCCAAGCCGGGTGCTATCCTTCCATCTTTTAGTCTGTAGTTGACTTTCACCACTTTGTTTACTCATAATATGTTCGTTCTTTGTGGTGTCTGCGAATCCAATTTGGATCCTACACGCTGCTCTGAGAGATATTGTTGGTTTACAGCTTTTCACTATATATATATATATATATATATATATATATATATATATATATATATATATATATATATATATATATATATATAGATAGATAGATAGATAGATAGATAGATAGATAGATAGATAGATAGATAGATAGATAGATAGATAGATATATAGATAGATAGATATCTATATATCTATATATATATATATATATACATATACATTAACTATACTTTGTGTAAGTAATCGTCAAAATGTATTTCGCTCGATTCAATAGAATTCATTTTCAATTTTATGGGATCCCACATAGGAAGGACATAAAAGGTATTTGAATATGTAGGACCTTCAAAACTCCCTAATCGTTAACAATTGACGTATGCAGTCATGATGTAATCAATAATCGAGTAAATAATACCTGCTGCGTTGGATTACTTCTAGTCTTACGTAAATAGGAAGTATTTACATATTTATATTACTTTCCAAGTTTTGTGTTTATTGAAAAATAATCAATGAAGCAAAATGGAGTAAGAAAAAATCAGTAAAAGAAATGAAAATGCACCGCCATTAGGTATTCACTTTTGAATGGGAGATTAACAAAAAGAAAAAAAGAGAGAAAATTATACAGTTAGGCTAATCACCGTTTATTATTCATATTTAATTATGCTTCGGGGAAATGTGTTCGTCATGACGATCAGCGAATATGAAAAAAACTAAAATAAAATAGGCTTCCGCAAACTGCTCACGTCAAAAGAGCGCTGCTACGTATGCGTTCGATATTCTCCATGTATATGTTACCGTCTTGCCTACGGTATTTTCTACATGTGTTCCATCCCTGTTTCGATAATGGACATGTATTGCCAGTCTTGCATAGTCAACCGTGTTCCGGTTTGGACAGATACACTATAACTACATCTGAAAAGATACTGAACCAGGTCATGGTGTATGACGTATGGTGTGTTAATGTGAGTGAAGGGGTGGTGAGGTGTTGGAAGGGGGGAGGCTGTCATCCAGTTCCCGGCCTGTCGAACTTACAATGTTGGTTCACTGATATAGGTGTAATGATACTAAAATGATCTACAAGGTCCAGCTACATCATGCAGAAATCAAGCAAAAGAAATTACCCAGACCTAAATAATCGATTTGAATGCGTGGTAATCCCATTTGGACTAGCTGTACTCTATGAAACGGACGTTGTCCAAGGCCATTCCTTCTAAATATTTATCACATGGTTATACCAAGAAACAAACAGATAACAAAGACTTTCTTCTGTTATAAACAATTATGGCGTTTGTGTTACTATTATTATCATTAACCTTTGTACCTAATTATAATAGCAGTGACGCTAAAGTATGACGTGTAATTATTTATACTGTGAGGATGGCTGTCCATCGTGATCATGCAGTTTGTTAAAGTTCGTAACTCTAAATTCTGTCTAAGGTCACGTCTGCATACAGCAAAGAGCAACTATAATTTCCTTGTTGGTATTTGTCATTTATTTATATTTTCCAGACCAGTTTGGCAATTTAAGCTAAATTGATCCTATTACGCTCGGTGAATCAACCGGAACAAAAATTATGGAAGGCAGGAGAACGGGGAGGAGACGGCGGGAAGGATGGAAGTAAATGACCACTAAAAAGAGATCCCAGAACACAGTTGCCAATCTACAGGATTAACGGTGCCCGGCCTTTGCACTTGCGACCCAGCGTCGTGATACAGTAACTTGCATAATAACTACCAAAATAGTTGTTAGGCCTCCCATTAACAACACATAGTTAATGTAAAGCTAGTTTGTGAGAGTTTCATATTTAGCATGTGTGCGCCCGGAGTAGGGGGGTGGGTGTCCATGGGTGTCCTGTGCTATTATCACATTATCCAGGATATAGAAGCAAGTACAACTTTGAAATGGCACCCCTGCAGCAAATTACAATGCAGTACAGCATCAGAGGGAGTAATGACTGAAAATAGACTGTTAGTAGACTGTGGACTGTTATAGATGCAGACATGTGTATTATGAGAAAGAGGCGGTTTTCTTCATTTGCTAAACAATTTACGTTTACAAACGAAACATAGAGTTCATGGCTTGTTATGTGTCTACTTTGGGATCAGGGTACTTTATCAATGTTTTTGATAGCTCTTTACTAAGTCATATGTTAAAAATGGAGAAAAACGAATAGAGTACGGATAAACCCAGGGATGAACACAAAGATTGACATCGATGTTCATTCTAATGACCAGACTGCATTGCCCAGGAAACTGATGTCACTGTAACAATAGCGGTCTAAAAAGGTATGCACACGAAGTTTTATCTACTGCATCATATATTGTGCATTGTGGTTTGTGCATACAAGTAATTTTGAAAAGATTGTTTTAAAAAAAGCTTTCTCTAATCTTCGTGATGAACCTTCACCTGTTACGATCACAAGTTAATTGTTTTCATTCCAATATCCTCAATCTCTGCTTCTAGTAGGAATGCTTTGCTACGTGGAGCTTTGACCTCCTGAGTTTTTGGTCTTTGACTTAGTCACGGGCAAGCTGTTCGTGCCTATGCTTCTTCCAGTAGTAAAAAGCTACAAAACTACCAACGCTACTACCAAAAAGCTACAAAACTACAAAAATTAATTTCAAAACAAGTGCTTGTGCATAAGAATTTGGGTCTTCGTACTCTTACAGAAGTCCCTCATATTTACAGCAGAATCCGGTTCCGCTTAGAGTTTAGCCGAAAAACTAAAACAATGTTCTTTCCACCTTAATCAAAGGGGAAATCAGGGTTTGACTAGAAAATTCACCTCTAGTTGATTTTTCTTTCTAAACTGATTGTTCACCGAAAAATAGAGACGTTGGGGAGGTGTTTAAAGTAGAAGAAACGGTAATTATTGCGTTAATTACTGTTGAATGAGAACTCTTAGTATTCGTAGGGGGACAAAAAGTAAACGTTCATGTACAAGACAAGACAGCCTCCTCTAAACGATGACCAACCACAGCTTAAGACTGAGATGACGTTATATGAATAAACATAACCGAATGTTTACAGTTCCCATGCTGTTCGTGCATTGCTCAGTGCTAACTAAACAAGAGTTTAGTGATAGTTGATGATACATACAACACACGTAGGCTACGTATGAAACTGTTCAGCCACACCTCTTCACGCCTTGAAAAGGCGATAGTATTGTATATTCATATTTGATTCGATGAATATGGATGTTAAAGACTTTCGGAGTTCTTCACCGATTTTTTTGCGAATTTGACTCGTTTCTCAAAATTGTCCACATGTTTGGAGATAATTTTGTTTATATTTGTTAGTTATAACTCATTGTACGATACCGGTGGGGAATTGTAGTGAAATAAATTGTGAAAATAGACCCTGATTTCCCCCTTAAACATTCTAATTAATGTAATTTCCCGTGAAACAAACGTACATGTTGTTTGTCAGGTTGGTGTTAAATGGAAGAGAAAGATGGCGTATGAACGACAAAAGCTGTTATTTTTAACAAACAACACATCCTAGCCTTTAATTGAAACTGACATATTCCTTTAATTTTGATGTTAGTCATCAAGAATTTTGCTAAAGTTGTCTACATAAGCTTATGCATATATACATAATGTTTCATCATCTTGAAATCCTTACATCTGAATTACGCCTAAACGAGGTGTCAACTTTAAAATTTTTCACAAAAACATTCCATACACAAGCAACTTCAAGCGACGCTTGTAAGTTCACTAGACTCGCGAGAAAAGCAAATTAGTTTGCGCCCCATATCAACCCTAAACTAAGCTATAAACATAGCTCCCTATGTATGGGTACCTCCTTTATTACTTGCCCTCAGTAGGTGCTCAGAGCAATATACGGGAAACACTGTTCACTGTAAACAAAATTCTGTATATTTTCAGAACAAAAAAGAATAAGATAAGATTTTTACAATGTTATTTGTCTTTACGACTTAATACAACATTTATTATCTCTTCCATGTTGATACAATGGCACTTAAAAACGTGTTTGTTTTTAGTCGATAAATCGGGTACACTCTTTCCTACCTCACAGAATTGTTACAACTGCATCTTCCTCTTACATCCGCTTTTATAAATTCCTCATTGGTGTGTTATTTTCGTTTAATGGAGGAGAATTTTTCTGCAAAGCAAATTTAAAGAAGTAAACGCAATTCAAACTTGCCATCGCGTTTTCTTTTTTCTTTTTAACGTTTCCAACAAACGACCTGTGCACTGAGAACCTTGTTGATTGATGCAAACAGGAACTGTGCCAAAAGAGCATGCAAAATATACGTTTTCTTTCTCAGTTTTACATATTTTTTTTTATTTAACGATCGATGTTTAACCAGTTTCGACAGTACTTTGTACACAAACCGTGGTTAAATTATCCTCTCTACGTATTCTTTTGCCAACGTTCGCAAAATTTAATTGTTACAAGGAATTAAAAAACTAAGCATTAAACAATATCACATTGTCTAATCTCGAGTTGTGATGAATACGTTAAATTTTCCAAATCATTTCTATTCGCTTCCTTATTTCGGGCTACTACCTGAACCAAATCGTCCGCTCTGTAAATTTGCGATGGACGTTAAATCAAGTAAAGTTGTCCTCACAAGACATCCGTAAAAAATATTCCTCAAAAAGAAACGTGGTTGGATCAGGATTGATTTGAGACATCCTCTTGTGCTTGCCTCCCGCCAATGAACTCAACATACGCTTAGTTACGAACTTGTACATTACCACCACCATTTGACTCGAAGATCCAACCTCTGAATTAATTTTCGAGAATAAGATACCCCCGCGGTGCTACAAACGAACCATTGTTCCTTTTGTTCTGGAGCTAGGTAGAATAGAGTCTGTTTTGGCCAAAAAAAAAGCGATTTCTTTACGTTCTCTGACAGAGCAAAAAACAAAAGTCAAATAGACTGAGGAGGATTACAACGGAACATCTTCGTGAAATGTATGGGGAGAAAGGAAAAAATTACACTTGTAATTATTTTATGAGTCTCAAGAAAGGATATTAGATTTTGATTCGAAGAGAAAGAGAAGTGAAGACTAGAAAAGAAAGATCCAATTGTAGACAAAAGAGGAAAACAAGAACAAGACACAGGAGGAGAGGGAGCCACAAAAGACGAAAGGAAAACCATCTTCTTTGGATGAACAAAAGAAGACGGAGAAGATAACATCAAAGGAATAACGACACGGTCAACAGAGAACCAAAAACGACATTTGAATATATCTGCACAATGAAGTCTCCGGCGGAAACCAGTAAAGTAGCGATATGTTTGGCATTGGTTATGTTGTTAGGAATAGCATGTCAGGCCCATAACACGTACTCTATGAAAGGAAAGTACAGATGGAGAGCTGGAAAGCGATCATATTATTCACAAACCAATCATCTTAGAGCACAGCCATCTTTTTCTAATCTGTTTCCAGAAATATCCAAGCTTCAGTCGGTAAGTTTGCTCCAATTTATTGTCTTCTTATCGTTGGCAAGATTAAGGTCGACTTCCTTTTTTTCATAAATTTGATAAATTTGGTCATTTCTGCATTCAAACTTTCTTTTCAGTGGGAGGAAATGAACATTAGGCTTCCACCGGAGTTAGCTGGGAAATGAAAGGGAAACGATGACACAATAGTTCACAAAGGAAACACACAATGCATTATAATTGAGTTGTGTTTGTCCAATAAGCTTTATCCGCTGAGTGAAAGTGTCCCCCAAGAGTACTTGTATATAATCGTGACATTCACATTTCTTCAGTCATACTGTTTCTTCAGTTTAATTCTTAGCATTGTAATTCCAAGAGTGGGGGATAATGTTTAATGTCTCAAAAGAGCTAGCGCTGCAGTTTCTTTTTTTTTTTTAACCTTGAGCAAAACCACAATGCGTTTCATTTTGGTATGACTCTGCCTGTCACGTACTACAATACAACATATACCCGAAGTTTATACTCTTTAAACTCAGGCATCGATATCAACAGCTTTTTTTGCTATACAGGACAATCGGGTAAAAGTTGTTAGGGGAATTTGGAGGTCAGGGGATTGAGGGTGTCATCGGTACTTCTGTTTTGTTTATTGTTCAAACCTCAAACTTTGATGACGTCACGATCGAACCTCAATATGACTGTATTTTTCAATTGATGATAGAGAAGGAAGAGAAAAACACGAATCAAAGTGGTTTGGTAGTGAGCTCGACCTTTGAATACAAGTTACAAATTTATATTTAAAGGAGAAGGAAACCCTGCGAGTATATTTATCAAAGTGAAGCAGAAGTGTTTGACAAACATCTTCCCAAAGTTTCATTCAGAAATATTGTTTCCTATCCAAGTTACACACTTTTGAAATTCAGAGAAGGGTGCTTCCATTTTTGCCTAAGTTGAATGTAAAACAACTTGAGTAAGTCGAATAATGATGTCACATAACCACAGATAGCAAAAATTTTAATGCATTTCTTTATATTCTTCACCTGTTATTTCTATCAATCCGAAACACACTTGTACAAATTTTGGGTGAATTACTGAGGTGTATCATGTAATAATCAAATAATTAATACTATGACTTGAATCTATGCATGACTGTTAAAATTTATTGACAATGAAATATAAAGAAAAACAAAAGCTTTTCAATCACATGTGGTCTGGTGATGTCATCACAATCTCAAAATGGCAGCTTCCTCATAATTTTTATATGAGCATTCAAATTGCAATATCTTGGGAATTAAGCAACGTATTTCGCTGAAATTTGGTAATGGTGTTCACCATATGTTAGTCTCTCATTTAACGTTGTCAAAAGTCCTGACTTGCCTTCTCCTTTAAAGTTGTGCGAAACAGCAACGGAATTGAAAAAAAAATACCGCATTCGACAAAGTTGCTAGCACGCTTTAATACATGCAGACGTCATCCGTGGTTGTTCCAGAAATCGTTCCCAGAAAAAGTTTTCGTTTTCTTGATTTCAAGAGTTTAGTGATATCACCACCTTTAGTCACGTTTCTGACACCTCATCTGTTGTCATCCATCGACGTATTTTTTTTTACCCCAAAAAGATTCTATGAATTGTTAACTGACAGACATCTGAGAACAAGTTGTCAGGGCAAGGACCATTTGAAAAAACACTTGGAGGGAGTTCTCATAGTGTATTTAGTCTGTTTAAGTAGCTACATCAGATCCGCTTGGATTAGGTATACCACTAACGGTATTCCTTTTTTTTTTGTCCTTCAAACTGACGAAATGTCCTCACTAATGCCTTACTTTGAACTGACCAATCTAGTCTCATGATGTTTTAAAGCAACTATTATATTTAAAATAATGCATCAGTTTAATTTAATTACTTTGTGGCCCATAACCTTTCTTAGCACTTTTTGGTCTCCCCACACAAGTTATCTCAAGATATCACACACTAAATTCCATTTTTTTCTTCCTGAAATTTTCTGAAAATTTATTCGACAGATGGTTGTTCACACTTGAAGGGAAGGATTTTGTTGTCGGAAGAAAAGTGTCGGAGATTGTTTATTTACAATTCCGGTCAGACACACACTATTATTTGAGAGAGGCAAATGCATATGCCGTTTTTTTTTAAAGGGAAGAAATAGGTTACGATCGCATATGCATTTCCCAAAATGGGTTTGGTACTAATGTTCTAGAGATTCGGGGGAACAATTTCAGTTTCTTCATGTACGAGCCTCGCGTTTTTTTTTTTCTTCTGCTTCGTCTTTCCGTATTGGAAATTTGGTTGAATCATGGCTCTCCATGGTTATCTTGATGAGAAAACAGTAATCGGAAGATTATTTGATGGGATATGACTGGTTTGGTGAAAAAAAATGCAAACATAGAATGTCTCTTGATTTGAGGGAAAAAAAAACATCTCCCGTAAAATAAAAGATGAAAGTTTCAACCAGACATGTGCGTTTGTTTGTTTAAATGCTTACGAATCTGAAGATACTTGAGATCAATTCGTGATGTGATAGTTATCAGATTATCCGCAGACTGACGTGTGATGTATCGAAATGTTCCTAGTTGATTAATGGTGTGTTGTATCGGCATCCATCCATATCTGTATATGAGGTTTTACTCTGTGGCAAAGTTTCCTGTCTGTAAGCCAAAATGAAATTTACGGGCTTTTTGAGAAAATGCTTGTGCAGTCTGTAATGAAAAATGTATTTGGGAGTAAAGGGGGAGGCAAGAGATTTATCCTTACGAGAACAATTCAAAACGTCTGTCGTTGATTGGTTCACGACTAGTGGAATATTTCTTCCCTCGTAATGTGTTCGTTGCTTGGATCTTGTGAGACATGTTCAAACGATTACTCGTAAAATTCATCTAGAAATTTACTTATTTGACAACAATGACAATGGAAACGTTCTACAACTTTAATGGCAATACCGTTTCCTATGACTGAAAGCCGTAAGTTGTAAACTTAGCACACCCAACCCTAACTATCGTTGTGTAAAGTGGGGTTCAGCCGTGATCGTTAAATTCACGCTCCTACTGAGGCCACATATTTAACGGCAGGGCTGATTAAAAGCACATGCTTAATAACCGGTCAGTAACATTTGTTTTCACATGGTACCCCCTCCCCCTGTATGTTGTGTGTTAAACGTAACCACGAATAGTAAAAATAAATGGAATTATGTTGGGATGAACTTGCTGTGATCCGTTTGTTTTTTTTTTCTTAGTAATTCTGGGTGAATACGTGGTCATTGGTTATATGTGGTTATTGTTTTGAGTTCACTCGAGGGATTATTTACATCTGATCATAACGAGAACTCATGAATTTGATATGGCAGTCCACTATGGACCCTGGCACACTCAATTGAAAGAGGGTGAGGAGGGGTTGTCTGAATTCAGTCTCGGTAAATGATGACAATAGTAAGCTCATCATTGGTATCTGTGATCCGACATATTGAAATTACTTACTGTTTAAGCCTCAAGGAAAAACATCCTCCATCGATCCTGTGAAGAAACAATTGAGTGATAATGTTAGCGAGTGGTAACTTAAGGTCCTGTGTCTAACTGCAGTGTCAAACTGCATTTAATACCACAACGACACTCTGGTGTCAACTACATGTAAATCTAACAACACAGGAATCACACTCTTGCATCGGCCATATGGCTCCATGTTTTCGCTAACATTTCCATCGCAATAAGCAGCAACCAGTAAACTGTATACATTTTGCCTATGAGACTTACACTTAGAGATATTGCACTGCACGTCTGTCTTGGAAAACGTCTCGTCAAAAATATGAGCTTTCAAGCCGTCAATAGAGTGTCATCGCACCATTAATTCCGTTAATTATAGAACAAATTAACCACCTCGATCACACACACACACATATTGTTTAGGTTTTACACATTGTGTAAATGCATAGAACACATTATGACCATTAACACTGAAACGAGAACACGTAATACATGTGATAACGAACATACTAAATAGATCTCATAGACAAAAGAAAAAAAAAGGCGTCTATTATAGAGCCTTTTGATAGTTCGTGTCGGTCTACACAAAACGTTTTATGGGAAATTCAATACTAGTTAAAGTAAGTGTACGCATTGGTTTAAATTATAAGTCTCCTATGGAAACAAAAAACAAAAGATAGCAGACCACATTTTGTTATTTTGTGACAGAAATAGGTTCACGAAATCACGAACTGCAACGTTTTTGCATTTGTAACTCATGAAGTGGCTTTCAGTTTAAGCTTTTGAAGCCATGTTAGATTGGATCAATACATACATGCATAGTTGCATTACATGGTTGTCTTCAGATTTAATACAAAGAAACACTGCATGGGATGTCCCTGTTTTGCAACTCAGTGGAATTATGGGTCAGCGATCCACAGAACAAATCCGTCGGACGATCAAAGAAGTTGGAAACTGAGTAGCACTCAGTCAGATCTGAATTTGCCATAGCAACGAATATGGACTAATTAATATTCGTTGCTATGGTCAAAGTCAGATCTGACTGAGTGTTATCATATTTTGCCTTGCAAACGGCTCTGAAAACGCTCTGTAATATGTGTGCAAAAATTCAAAAACTGAAATTTTTATCAACATATAAATAAAGAGACATAACGTTGAAACGAAAGCAAGACCGTGATATAAAGTTAACGTTTCATATGTTGGTCAATGACGAATAAAAAGTTGAGATGCCGTAAAAATTAGAGAAATGATTTTCTCTTTATAAAAAACCAATATTTCAACATAGTGTTCTGTTTGAAAGTTTCCACACTTTTGGAAAATACAGTTTTTTCATAATGGTTCATTGTATTATGGGAAAATCTGTGATTTCACACTGATTCAACTACAGAATGAGTTTAAAGGTTTACACTCGTTCTTTAGTACGTTTTGTAATAAAATGCACCGAACAACCACATATTGCTAGAAAACTCGGAACTGAAACTTGATTTTGCAGCAATGGCGGAAGGATGCTAACTCCGTTTTGGGAGTTTCATCGCTTGGAGTGATCGTTCACTCACGTATGCGATATGCTGCGCCAGTAAAAAAGTATATCTTCTTTGAAGTCTTGTAAACGTAACCTTCGCTGACAATCCATTGTTTAGATCCTTTGATCTTAACTTAATTGAGGATTTGCTTGAAAGATTAATTCCACTCTCATTGAGTCCTTATAGATAAGGATGTATCTTACAATATTACACTTGTTTCTTTGTCAATTTATTTACATTTAGGTAACAACTCATTTTCGACAAGGAGTCTGTTGAGAATATTAATAATATTTCTCAATGATAATAATCTCAATTTTCCTTCATGTTTTCCCTTGAGCATTGTCGTAATTTACGCCGGGTAAATGCTGACATGATGAGCCACAGGGAATATCCTACTTTGTCAAGATTCCCCTGTATTTGCTATTTCATGTAGAGTATCAGCAAAACTAAGGCCTATAGCGAGCCTTTCCCTCCACGTTTTCCTTTGAAAACTCCGTATCAGCTTTACATAAACGCCTCTACGGCATGTACGAGTGATAGAGGTAAATGCACGTATGTTGTTGTAGGTGCCTTGACTTAGGATCTGTGTGTATTTTGTTTTCTTACACAGCTGAGCCACCGCCACCAGGGAATGATTAATGAACCAGACACGTAGTCAGGATATACGTCTGGGTGGGGGTAGCTTTACGAAGGAGTCAAAATAGAACTATCGAGACGGGTCCACCGACACATTTGACGTAATATTAATAATTTTTTTCACTCAAAAAGTTCTAGGTGGCTGGAGAACGTCTTGTTTGAGGGGGGGGGGCCCCTATCCCTTCTCAACGCCCCCCTTCCCGACTACCGGCCTGCAATGAAAATGTGCACCCTGTATATTTTCGTGTATATATATATATAAGGTATAAAAAAGGTTAAAATGACAGTGGCAGTTGCTAGACATGTTATTTGTGGGTCAATTGTGTCATAAGTACAATTGTGTCATAAGTTGAAATGCAAGAATATTCCACATAACTTGGTAGACCTCGGTGATTATTTCTCAAGCACACTTGAGGATTACCACCATACGGAAGGAAGCTGAACTAGTGACAGGTCACTTTCATCATGACTTTATCGAGCTTCCATGACACACAATCAAATAATAATGGAAATTTATTCTGAGCGCAGAAACATGTCGTTCCACTCGTTGAAAGAACTTCCCTGGCACCGGTCATTTGGGACTGTATATTCTATGAGAGCGAATTTTGAAAAGTCATTTTTATAGGCTGCTTTAAGACAAGTCTTAACATATCCCTGCTGGAACTGACATGAAGGCCTCTTTTTGCAGATGAATGCACCACTCGTCATTTTCTTCAGCCACCCTGCAGGATAGAATCAAACATATATAACTACTCAAACGATCTCGTTGTCTTATAATATTCGTGCTCGTACAAAAATTTCTCTTTTAATTATCTGTGAACTACGCTTATTTAATCAAGTTTTGCAGACTCAAAAAGAAGTGTATGCAAAAGTGGGGAGGGGGATACATATATATATATATATATATATAGACAGTTTTCACTGACTGTTGTCTCATGCAGCTCAATCAATGTAGCCAAAATAATAACTATAAGCTGAAGAAACACCGCTTTATTAGCCAGCTATCAACTTTATTCGAGGCATTGCGCGGTAATCAGCAGACTTGTACTTTAGTTGAAATTTTCTATTTAGTCACCATGCACGTTTGTGTCCAGTCATTACGTTACAAAGGAAAACCATCCACACCAAAAGACACAACATAGTTCTTATTTTTTATAATGTTCAGTTTGCATTTTTATCCTTCGTAAGATATTTTTTTGGAAAATAATATTTCAGTGGCCTTTTTGTTTTTAGCTTTAATACTTTATGGTAAGGAGGGTTAACATTCTTAGATCTGGAGCCACCTAAGTGAACATTTTCTGGGTATCAAATATCATTGCGTCAGTCTGAAAAACTTGACTACATATAATGATTTACATTAAGAAAAACAAAACTGACAAAATGACAACATCATTGTAGCTTTGCCTCCATGTCAAACTGTCGGTAGTGACATTAAAACACTGAACAATAGCCAATGAATGGGAAGCATCACTGGCCTATGCAAGGGGGAAAAGGCACCGGGCACCATTGCTCCATCTAAAGGTAGATCAAATAATTGGAAGCTTTACCAAGGGAAACTAAATATCATTGCATTTAAAAAATAAACTACACAATTGTACACTGTCGTCGCACCGCATTGCATTTAAGGTCATTCAAATTAAAAAAGAATGAATAAGAGAACTCTCTTCTCTTAGATTCCCCAGTGGTATCATTGCACCACCAGGTTGATCTTTCCCAAATGAATCACTTATATCCTCTGTTGGGATCAAGATCAAGCTGGCGGTGCTTCTATATCAACAACCGTGTATCAATGGGCAACATGGACAATATGCGTGCGTATGCGTGAGTAAAACATATGGTGTCGAGGGGTATTATGGGTTCGCCGTCCAATATTGCCCATGAAGATAAGTGTGGGATCCCAGAACAGCAGGACGTGATGAGTTTGAAACATAACTGATAACTCTTATATTCTATATATAACTCTTATTTTCAAATGTACTTATTTTCTTCATATACGTAAGCGTAAATAGGGCGTTTACAATGCATCAAAATGGTATACCAATTAACAAGCTTTAATGATTGTTAAACCATCCTTTTATACCAATAAATCACGCAACAGCATCATCTCTCCTCAAAACATTATGCATAAGATGACTTGTGGAAGATCTATCACTTGAATTTTTGAAAGTTTGGGTAAATAAATTTATATTGAGCAACAAGTAAATATCTCTATGTGTGAGAAACCTATTTCTTGTAAAAGGCCACCGTCCTTCCTTATTTTGAACAAACTATCATTCTGTGGCCACAATATCCTTGTTTTAAAAATGTGATTTTTTTTTTGTTATGAAACAAGCGCCTTATTTCCCTTTATGTTTATAATAGGTCGCGATCTTTGATTACAATGGAACTGTTCCCTTGTGTTCTTTGCATGTTTTCTTCTAATGCAATTGTCTCTTTTGTCACACGTTTTGTGGGAGATAACTGTTGAAATTGAAAACTGAATTTTGTAAAATGCCTTAATTAGAAGTTGCTTGCTATAAGCATCTCCTTATCGACATTTTTGATCTGCGGGTTCAAAGCTTTTACAAATATTGTAGTTGAATATAGAAATCGCCTGGAGCAGTGAAAACTACGACAAGTGTAAAAGTTAAACGTAAAAGGTATCGTGCACAGACTGATGCTATCACCAGCCACTTATACCTACAGGCTCTCTCTCTCGAAAAAAAAAAGCAAAACCTTGCCAGATTGCAAAATTGTTCTTGTGCGTTCCTTGAGTTACATGGATATGTGAGTCTATGGGAGATTTTTAATAACACAAAAGTAGACGAAATAAACAAAACCAACATTGGTAATACGGCTCGCAAGCATTTCATAATCCAGCCATGCTTTGGCTGAAAATCTCCTCCAGGTACATGTATATACATAGTTGACGTCAAGACGCTAAGTTAACTAAACAGCAAACACGTCTCGAAATGTTCTAAGTAAAAATCCGTCATGTACCAATTATCAGAGAGCAAAATACAAGCAAAGCTATATTTTTATTGTTTTTTTGCAAAATTTCTAAGTGTATTTTTTTTTAATTTATTTTTTTAATTTTTTTTTTTAGAATCGTGCTGCGCCAACAGTGTTTAGTCATCACGTTCCCTTTGTATAATAAAAGTTGCCAATCGTTAGTTTACTCACACACAATATTTCGTTTCTGTCAAAATCATGCCTCGAGAATTTAGACTTTTCGTGCATAATTGTATTCGATACGATAGGCATATGTTAGGGTTTGCCTTCTTAATAAAACATGAATATGTATGACCACGTCACGGATGGCTTGATGATTTCATCGACATGTATTCGTGCATAGTCATTAGCCTATTTGTGTTACCAGCCAGTTGATAACATTTTGTTCCCGTCTAGTAGCGACAAAGGTTATGAATTTCTACAGCTACTAAGCTGATGGAGATACATTTCCTAACCCGAACGCTGATGATAATCTTACACAGATGAATTTTCGTCTGGTTAGCTCTTTCAAAGAGTAACTTCTACGTAAGAACCTGGTGGCTGGTACACTAATTCCATTTTTTTTTTCTTTTTCCACACAACAGTGGAAAATTTAGATATAATAAGTTTAAACTCTCAAAACGTAAACGTTTCGGGGCCTTGTACTACACGCATTGGTTCATTTGGTTAGGACGAAACCCTACCACAGTGAAGGGACAGAGATGGTGTGTACTATAGAAACGTGTGACGTTGCAGTTTCAGAAAGACACCACCGGAGCCTGAAAGATTGCCGAAGAGGTGATTGGACGACTTGTTCATATCTCTTGTGACGTCATTCTCTTCTTGATCACTCTCTTCGAACAATACGTTTTATACGGTCACTCTTTACACGTACTCGTGTACCTGTGAATAGTACTATTATGATATCAAAACAGAGTATACATAAATCGTCAACTTCCGGTGTTCCATTGGTATACCGTTGCAAAGAGTAGCTGTCCTATCAAGAAAAGACGTCACAACAGATACCAATAAGATGACCAACCACCTTTCATGGCGCAAGTTTCACCATGGTATGACTTGATACAAAAACTAAAACTGATGGACTGGCTTTAGTGACTTAGGCCTGAATTGGTACCTTTTGGTTTATAACGTTACTCCGTTATCTCATCTTAACTTGGTTGAATGACCCCTATAATAAAATCGATTTTTATCTACGACATTATCGCTGTTAAGTCCTCATTGTATTCTCTCTCCCAGATGACATTAAACATTTAATTATTCGACTGTATTAGTGCTGTGCTTCCATCCAAACACATTGAGAAATGAAAACGTTCAGATGAAAAACTTTCTACCCCTTTTCTTCATCTTCTTTATTGTCTCTCAAAGTTGTGATTAAACTTTCAATTGCCGAAATTTCAAATCTTTTTTTGTTTTTGTTTTGCTAAACATTAAGTCTGGCAAGAAGGCGATTAAATAATGAAACGACTCAAAGATTATTTCATACTGGATGCGATAATAAATCAACTGTGGAATATAAATCATCATACGTCTTTCGTTGCCTAAAGAGTTTCCTTTAATCAAGCAAAACTTATCCATATCAGATATCTCAAGCTGTTTATGTCACTCATTATGATTTTTGGAGTGGTGTAAGGAACACGAAATGAGTTCCCTTTATACTTAATACCTCCGTAAATTATATCATTAGTCTATCAAAATAAAATATTTCACCGACGCTGTGGCCGAGTAGATAACGGTGGTGGCATTTGAAGCAATGAAGCTTAGCAAGGTTTGAAGCTTAGCAGGGTTCATGGTTCGATCCCTGCCAGGAGGATGGGCTTTTCGCCAAAGATTTTTTTTTCGTCTAAGGTTTCCCATCGAACTGACCTTGTGAAAAAGAAGATACCAAAGTTGATGTAAGATTGTTAAGTTGGTAGTCACCGGACGTTAAGTTGAATTGTATAAGCCTCAGAATTTCAACACTTTTGTGGTGGCTCAGTTTCAAGAAAAAACTGCCCTTTAAGGTCAATGTATGCCTTACAAAAATGTTTGGCTCTTTTCCAATGTTTGGCTGATCTCAAAACATGCTCAGAGTATCCTTGTACCAACGAGACAATGTGAACAAAATTGACCAATCACAGTTAAAAAAAAAAAACAGTAATCTCACCGTCCTGCTTCCTCCTATTCAGTTTCCAGGAAATACTTAACCTTATGAAAAAAATCTTTGCAGGAAAAAAGCAAAAAAATAAATCGTGTTATTCAACTTTCGAAATATTAAAATATCTCTTTGAGGCATGTTCAAATGCAGCGCACGTGAGATTAATTAACCTACCGTGTCCGTCGGTTGAATGCACCGATAACGATGACCCCGAGGACGACTGACTAGCATTGAATGTCGATGTTTCACTTCATCTTTTTCATCCATTACATTAGTGCTTCGTTTTCGATTGGATGTGAAACCTGCCCAAGCACAAAGCAGACTTCTTTAATCAACTTCATCTCAACTTAAACTAAAACTTAAAGCTATGAGTTTTACCACAATTCTTCCTTTTCCTCATTCTCTTCAATTTGTTTTTTGTTCCGTTATTACTTGGTGGCACATTTGCATGCAAAGGATCAGGAGAAAGAAATTTGCTTATACGATTATGAATGCATGAGATACGTACGTACATTTTGGTGTACATACGCATGCAATTGCACATGTATGTAGAAGTGTATCCATTTCTGTATAATGATAAACAGTCCTATACATGGCATCTTACCGGTTAAATGTTTTAATGTTTTCACTATTTGTCTTTGCCGTATTTGATATCACCGTTTTCTTTTCTCTCTTTTTTAGTCTACTTCGGGATATAAGCATTATGAACCCGTAAAAACCCCCTCACGCAATTGTAGGCCTGTATTCATTTAGATATATCAGCTTCGTTTTGAAGGATGATTGTGAAGAGAATGAAATAACATGCCCTTCATTTGGAAAACATACACCCCGCTTTTGAGACAGGAGTTGTGTGATATATTTTTTTTTTTTTTACCAACAAGTCAATCTGTAGTCTTAGCAATGTAGGTCGTTCGTTCTAGGTATTTGATTTCGTTGAATGACTCCTATCATTGCTTGTAAACACACATCATCAGCTGTAACATTTCAGACATAAATTCTCAGAAGTTGATGTTAATGTTGCAGGATTGACAAAAAAAAAAATATAAAGCTATTCTGTAAAATGAGATTGTTATGATGTGATATTCAGTCACGCACGTTTTAAGTCTGACAAATTGTATTCCAGCACATTTTCTGTTCTGTTAAAATAACTTTCTTCCAGTTTTTCGTTATCAAATGAACAGCTGGAAAATTTACCCATTTAACTAATAACCTCCCTCTAAAAATAAAAGAAAGAGAAAGTAGTTGTCTGCCTTTCCTCATCCCCTACACCCGTGATAGTGGTATATTCTACCACAGAAAACGCTAGGACCAAAGCGTGTGAAGGACAAGAGAAATTTTTTTGCACTGGCTTCCAGTTGAATTCAGGATTTGTCTCAAAATTTGTCTACTGGTTTTTAAGTCCCTAAATGACATGGCCCCTAAATACTTAATGGAAATGTTCCATCGCAAACAAAACAGTAGATACAGTCTGCGGTCAGATTCTCAAAATTGTGTAAATTTGTCAGTCCCTCATATTAAGGGCAAAACCTTTGGTGATCGTAGTTTATTAGTATGTGGTCCTCGGCTTTGGAATGAGCTCCTTCCCATTGTAAGGCTCAGCACATCACTTAGCGTATTCAAGGAAAATCTTATCTTATCTGTTCAACATTGCTTTCCGTGAGTACATGTAGGTCTAAGTTACAGTACCTTCTATATAATTTCTGCCTTTGTTTTCCTTCGGTGTTCGTTTTCCTTTACTTAATTGTAAAGCGCTTTGAATAACGTTTTACTAAAGGCGCTGTATAAATTTAATGATAATAATAATAACAATGGCCATGCAAAACATAGCTTTCTTTCCTGCCGAAAAAAACATGTATGTTGAAAATTGTCATGTCAATATGGTTGTGTGTCCTGTGTGTCCTGCGTTCATGAAAGGTAAAAAGATGCCACTTTTTATTGAAAAGTTAGTGTCATGGTCAACGTTGAATTTTCAATCCGACTAGTTTTCCTCCCTTCCATCCGTTCTGGCTATTTTTGTCTCAATTCAATTCTGGACATAAACTCACTTATTATTCGTTACGTTAAAGAAAACAGAAAAGGAAGGGAATAACTTACGTAACTGGTGGTCACCAATGTTATTGACTTACTTTAAATTTCTGACAAAAGAAAAAACTAAAAAAAAAAAGACCTGAGAATAATCTGTCCAAAGTTATTTGTCATTCTCGCTTTGCATCCGAAATGTCAATAGAATAATAAAACATGTAAATATAACCATTTGTTTAAGTCATTTATTGGGGGTTTATTTCACTTAAATTATCGCAAAGAGAGAAAAGAAAAAAGTCGTCCAGCGTTACTATGGGTACCATTTCTTTCCTCTGGAATTATTGTCAGGAACGAAACGTGTTTCAAATATAATTCTGACAAGGCTTGGGGTATTATTTCGAAGTCAACTGCTATTTGTTTGCTATAGTTAGGCAAGTGACCGAAGCATTTTTAGTAATCTTCGAATGTGTGTGTGTGTGGGGGGGGGGGGGTGGTGCACAGATGAAGGTGCCTGTGTGGGCGGTTGGAGGTTCATAAAACGTACTTGTGAGTGTGGTTTGCTTCTTCGTGTAAACCCGATATCTAAAGTTGTAAAATGTGCACAATTGTTACACATTACTGAGGTGGATCCAGAGATGGTGCAAAATGACTTAAATTTTTCATGTGCTAGGTTGGACTATATCTGGCAATTGAACTAGCTCTGTAAGTTAAAGGTGATTGGTCTCCTTATTTCTGATTCACGTGACGTCACTCTGTTCTTGATAACTCTCTGTAAACGTGACTAAGTTTACGGCTGCTCTTTACTCGTGTACAGTAAATGGTAGTGTAATGATAGGAAGACGGCCATCAAAGTTTTATTGATACTCGCAAAACGTAACCATAATCGAGTGGCGTTTGCGGAGAGTTATCATTAAGAGAATGACGTCACATGAGGTACTAGCAAAAGATGACCAGTCACCTTTAAAACATCCATTTGTTCGCCATAACCTCAAGACTAATGTAATAAGACTGTGCTAAACAAGATCTACAGAATGGAGGTCAAATTTAGTTCATTTTGTTTTGGTTCGAAATTAAAAATGAATCAACTGCGTCTTAAATATTTTATCCAGTAGCAGATTGAGGGCTTGGCAACAGGGACCCGGTCACCGGGCCGCCACATTTTTGCCTATCCCACCACATTTACAGTGTATAAAATAAAAAAATGTGTCGAAGTTAAGATTCTCAGGCTTTGCTTCGAAATTCTTAGCATCTAACGTTGAAGTGATGCGTTTGCCATAATAATATACACCCCTGATCTTAGGGGTACTGTGCCAAGTGTTCCTAAGCTTGAAACCTTACACACAAACTTAGTCCGGCCTTCATTTTATCTCAGACATAACACGATTGCTCTCCTAGTCATGGTTTTGAAACTCTCGCATCATACTGAGAGCACCATTTTCATCAGTGGGTAAATCTAATGCATCCCCAAACTTAAGATTCTGCTTAAATGTACCTTCGCCTTAATAAGAACCATCGTTTGAGTGAATTGTAAGCTCAACAGAGGTAAAAAAGTGAAATTTTCAGACTTTTGTATATCGAGAACATTAAGAGAAATAACAAAGAGAAATTGTACTTTGCGCGACAGTCTGGCGTTACAATCGTGTGTGAAATTTTCACACAGCATAGGAGAAAGTCAAAGGTCATAAAAGGTCGGCAGGGGCGAAAAATTGGGAATACTCTGTATGTCAAACAAGCATTTCAACAAAGTTTATTACATCAGAATTTATCATTTCTAACTTTGTCACAATCTGCACAAGAATGCCGACAATCGTATTTATAGATATCAGGTGTCAATTGGTTTCAGGAGAGAAAAAATGACGAAACACAAAACCTAGAAGAAAATTCCGAATCGTGGAATAGCGTTGTATCTCGTTAACATAACGATTTTTCTTCCCTTCTCCATTACACATGTTTGTTCATACATGGGCATGACAACTTATCTCCCATACCATGATATGAAATACAGCAAAAGACCTAACGCTATGTTTTCGATGTCTAACTGACCGTGTTAATTGTTTGTTACCTGGGTGAGATAGAAGCAAAGTGAGGTACAATAAAAATGACCCGAGTCTGTGAGGTTGGTGACAAGATATACCACAGTTAGACAATGGAAAGTTGAGTTTTGAAATACGTGATTTTCGGTGGGTTCGAACATTGAATATGAACGACATCTATCTACTTATTGATTATTAATTGTTTTCGTTCATGTGTTCGTCAGTCATGTATTTCTTACTTCATCGGTTAACAAAGGCCTTACAAACCATCCTCAGTAAGAAGCTTGATCGACTCTTACAATTTGTAAGTTACTTCTGTAAAGACAAGAGTGGCACCATCGTATACAGCCATATATACTGATATTGCACACATAGTCTCATTTTGTGTAAGCCTAGTTTTTTTTGGGGGGGGGGGGGTTGTTTCCCTTTGTTCTAGGGACCCAGCCTTAATTACCTCGAGGACCCTAGACCGTAGTAATTGTTTCATTAACGATATGTTACTACAATAAAGTAACACTAAAGTAATGCCATCTCACCTGTATAACACAGTCATTGAACTGGCAGTATAAATACAGCATATAAGGTCGACCATATGTCGGACATGAATAATACACATGTGAGGATTCATTGTTACGGTGCACCATAGCATCCGAGGATGAACGTATGGGGAAATTCATCTTCAGTGGATGAACTCAGTGGCAGGCTAAAGGGGTAGGGCAGGGAGTGACGGTTTCCTCTCACTCAGAGGCCATTTGGGATGGCGTAGCTTAAATTCCCCTGCAAACCGTAACCCTTCTGAAGCTACTGGATGAGCCATGATTGTTATCCCAGCTTAGTTGACAATACGATACCACCATCTAAGGATGAAAACAGAGCTACCTACATGTTTCATCTAGGTCGTAGAGGTTAATCTTTTAAGTATTGTTCATGTTAATCATACTGGCAAGGAAACTGTCATGTATGTCGTAATGATTCAATATTTTATGAATGCATTCGATTCAAAAAGTGATTCTATATAAGGAATGTATTACTTTGGTTTTGAATGTTTTTTTTTTCCACGAAACAGAGAAAAGACTATTAAACTCGGTAGTGCCACAGCTTGTGAATGTTTTGCAAGTTTTGTGTTAAACGGTGAAATGCAGATGTGATGCATATCCATGTAGGTTGCAATTAAAGAAGTGTTTACGATACACAGCTCTAGCTAAAAATAGTCAAGGAGCCCTTTTCTTTTCCCAATTACACGTATTTGGCTATAGGCAAGGCAACCAAAATTTCATGTCATAGCATCTGAAATACACCTCAAGAACACCTATATGTTGGATATCTAATTTGACGGATTAAATTGACGGAGTTACTGTTTGCTACTTGAGTGGATGAAAGTGTACGTGAGGTGATTAAAATTGTCTAAGGCGACGAAGTTGGTAACGAAATATACCACATTTGCCTATTGTCTCAAAGTGGTAAAAAATAAATGATTTTTAGGGGAAGTACCAGTTGTGCGAAATATCTCACCATTTCTCCCTAAATAGGACGATTCATATTGTTAAAGAGGTATGAAGACATTTAATCATTTCCAGCAAGATTAACAAATAGAAGATATGATTCTCATGGAAGAGGAGAACGTTCAGAGTTCCAAAATCCGATGGACGAGGAATGCAAAATGTAATACAAGTCATACGGACATGATCGAAAGAGCAGGCACAGTGGTAGCATTCCCTTCCCTATATCCTTCCCGAACCACAATTTTCACCAGACCACTGTCAGAAGAAACTTCACTCGCGTTTAACCTACTAACAGTGACATTCTTATCAATGCTAAGATTTGTCTCGTGGAATCTTCTTATGAATGGTCAAAGATTGTCTTTTGACAGTTATGTCACAATCCTAGAAAACTGAAGTAAAAGACAGAGAACAAGACAATATAACAAACAAGAAAACGGAACGTCTGAAGTCCGTCGAACGTGACCTGTTGATAGAGACAAGGACTATCATTTACCGCAATTCCTCCAGGAGGAAGTGAAAATAAAAACATCGTCCACACCGTGGTGGCAACGGCAACTTCATCCCTCAGGCTGGAATCATATCCAAAATATTTCACATTAGTGAGATTTCTTAAGGGACTTGTTCCTCACCATGTTCCCTATCTTTACCCACGTTAAGTATTTGAAACAAAAGGAGAAAAAGAAAAGTATTTGAAACAAAAAGAGACAAAGAAAAAAATCTTCAGTTTCTTAAGATTTTTAATTAAACTAAAAGTGTTGATCGTTTTCTCCCTTAGGACTGAAACTACAAATTTCAAATCTCTCACACTGTTCTTTTACTACTTATAATTAACTTTATATGACAACGCTGATATTTTTGTTGTCAAATTTGAGAAATGTGACCTGAGCGTACTCCATTGATCTACAGTATTTTTATCAGTAAATTACAAATATATGAGTTGCTACTCACAGATATTTTATATTCGGCCGTTCACAGACATCTGTAGTTCAGTGGATAACAAAGGTGTTCTTATGTTAGTACGCTTGTCATAGCTTTTACAGTGTCTCTCGCAAAAGCTCAATTTTGTTTAATATGACTGTTACATCCGCCCTATAAAAATCTCTTAGCGAATGATAAAAAACCAGATTAAAAATGTTCACTTCTATGAAGATAAACAGTTCTGCTTAATTTGATTAGAGTGCGTTACGTGTCACTCTCTTGCCCTAGCGTATGTAGCTGGTTACATGGTGCAATACGTAAAACTTCATGCGCATGAGCAAGGTCTATGTAGCTTTTCATGTCATCGACTTAAATGGAGTGTCGCTTTTTCATTTCATCTTATGAAATCCACGGCTTTAATTTACTGCCGCAAACTCTATGTAATAGCACGTGACGCTTTCACAATTCAACTTTGACATTCATTCTTGCCATACGAAGTCAAATGAACGAAGTACATTTTCAATTGTGCAGTATTTACTCTTAAGACATGTATGTCGTTGCAATTTCGATTACGTTTCAATAACGTTTAGAGAAGGTGGAGGGGGAAAGAAAGGGGAGGGAAGGGGAGGGAAGGGGCAGAAGACAAACTACTATAAGCTACAGTGATGGTGAGTGATTGTACATTAATTTGTCGGTCTTTACTACCAATGCTTTTGCACCGCAAACTGTAACTATTTAACGCGTCCCTTCCACCATGCTGTACTTTTCAAAAAAATAATCAGAAATTTTTCTAACGAAATGGAAATTAAGAGAGCAAAACACGGATGAAAAATTAATGTATCTCGTGTCCCTGTCCATTCAAATAATCAGTCAGATTGTGTGACTCATGAATTAGTGAGGAACTTCTTGACCGTAAAACTGAAAAACAAACGTCCCTTGACAAATGATAATCAATCACACAGTGAGTTATACATGGTCATTTTTTAGAAAACAATATTACAAAAAATTCGGAATCACAGTTGACGAGTTGACAAATTTGACCCCAAATCAAACCAAATGTTATTTAAGTTGTCAAGAGAGAGTAAAATTTGAGGCTTATTAAATAAATGAAACTGATATTACATCACGAATCTAGTTAATGAAACTTTGTATAGCCCTTGGCCAAATGGTGACAATTATATGAAAAGGGGGCGAGAAAGGAAACAAACAGACATTATGGTTGTTTCATGTTTCATTTACATCAGATGGAATTTAGCATTTTCGCATTTTTTTTCCTCTATGTTTTCCTGACTTGTACATACAGTCGTCCACTATTTGCCCTCTACCTTTTATTCATTCTACCAGAAGCAAAAAACGCTTACCGTTTTAGGCGAAGAACCTTTGCTGTCTCGAGCAGACGGTTCGATATCTCACCACTTTTGTTCTGCAAAATGTTTTTTTTCTTTGTGTTGTCCTTTATTTTCTTCATTTTTTTATTTTGCTGTGTGAAAATAATATCTTTAGCAGGCGAATATTCCAAATGGATATCTCACCTCAAGGGTTAGTACAAAAATCATTGAATTAGTAGATGATTTGGAGATTACAGTAAGGCAGTAATTCGGTGAATTGTAGATTACAGCCTGTGGGAATTACTCCAAGTAAATTTGTCGATGTTGAGCAAGGAAGAAAATGAAGATTTCAATAGTCATGGGGAAAAATACCGTTGGGTCTGAAGCGTCACATGGCTAGTGCTACAAGGATTCATCATGTTATATTACTTTAAAACCACAAACTTCGCCAGTACGTCTCATATAACACAGGCCTAGGAACTTCTTTCACCACTACTATCCCCCCCCCCCCCTTCTTCGCTAACACACACACACATTCCCTCCATCCTTAACCTAAAACTGAGTTAATACTTACTCACAACATGGTGTGGTTCCGAAACTTCAAACTATATATATATATATATATATATATATATATATATATATATATATATATATATATATATACATACATTCATACATACATTCATACATACATACATACATACATACATACATACATACATACATACATACATACATACATACATACATACATACATACATACATACATACATATTTTCTAGTTCTAGCTCACGTTAAGAATAGATATTTATACCTTTCGGTCCCAAAACCTAAAACGTTCTAATATTTCTTCACACGTTAATCATTTCTTTAATGCAACAGTCATCATCCATGTAACCCATACCACCTTTGACTTGAACTTAAGGGATGATGTCTTTTTCGTTTATCATCATGTACTCAGACTCAAACACGCACACAAACACACTATAAGTGACAAAAATTGATCAAAATTTTTTGTTCATAACTAAGAAAAGTAACCTATTTAGATATAAAAAGAAAGACTTTACCCTTATAGATTTTAGAAGCTTTTTATAATTTCTTTCTTTCGAAAAGTAGGTCACGGAATAGGGACCGCGTCTTTTATTTCACGGTGACATAAATGCGAACGTGTGCGTCACTGGAACGATACCAAATAGATAAAATGATGTTCGAAAAGTACGGCATTTGTTTACATTTAAACATTCTTTGTTTACTGGATTAAAGTGTTCAACCGCAGATTCTCGTCAGTTTCAGTTTCAAATTCTGGCTGTCAAATATATACTCCGCCACAACGACAAAAAAAAAAGAAAAAAGAAGAAGACATTTTTAAGCACTACTTGTAGACAATTTTTTGTCTCTCTATTCATTTTTGTAATTGCAACTTTTTGAGTTTCTTATCGTGTTCGGAGTCGAGGGTGATTCTTTGTTAAATTTCAACCACCGTGATCAAATCGCCAATAAATGCCCCGGGGGGATATATATATATATGCAAAATATATAGTTTGGGGATATTGACTGTCGTTGACAGGGTCGTGTCTTTTTATGTATAAGCTAAGTGACTCCTTTATTCCGTAAACAATGTGATGGGCTAACACTGAAACATACCACGACATCAAACCAATGTTAGTTTTTATTTTTCGTACGCTCATGTTTTCGTTTCAGTACCTTTTTATTACTTTTTCTTATTTTCCGTGTCTGGGTTTTTTATGCATTTTTGTCGTTCGAAGGGGGTGTCTGCAGGATGCAGCTCAGATTTACGCTTTACGTTTTAAATATTTTGGATGACATTATAAAAATGCTCATGAGATAAATAAATCCTCAGAGGGAAAGTAGACGGTAATCGAAAATAGGATGGCTCTACTTCAGATTACCTTATGTGGACATGAAGATTTTCCACCCAAATATAGTTTACTTAAAGCAGCACAGCCCGCTTATATTGAGGTAAATTTTGATATCTGACAACAAATTGTATTTAGAATCTACCAGAGAGTCTTACCCATGTCTTTATACATTATTTTTTCACACGCATAAAGTCGCAATGAAATAGCGTTTGGAATTGTATGCCGCCAATACACCACTAAGATTTCCTGTTGTAACATAGAAATGAAAGTTACCAGCCTGATCACTGATAACATGAAGTATACATTTAAAGCGAGAATTAAAAATAGATCAGAAGTAGAACGGAGTGCACGGGGTCAGCCTTTGGAGTGTATGAGCTTGGTACGTTTCAAAGGCAAGAAATTGTGGGTCGAAATTGTAAAAGAAAAATTAATTTAATTTTTCATTGATAGAAATCGATTATAACTTTTTGGTATAGGCCTACAATTCAAATTACCGTTGGCTTAATTTGTATTTTATTAGGTCCTTCTTTGGCAGCCGTATGTTTTCTTTTGTTTATACGTCTGTTATGCTGATTGTGTTTCCTTCCGCCTCAACGTAAATGGTGGGTAAAAAGATGAGTCCGAGACAACAACAAAAAATGTTAGAAACTGAAGATCTAGAGGAAGAGAAAGCCAAATACAAAGCGTGACCCTGCAACACATTATCTTAACAAGGTATGAAAGTAAAACTAAAATAAAAACTGAAGCTCTAAAAATAGATATTGGCTTAAAGCAACGTGCAACGACCAAATGTGATTGATCTGACGTATAAATTGCAATGTAGGTTTCATGGATTCCGTTGCATCGACGTTCACGGATTTAAGTTTTGCATAACTTACGATTCATCCAGAGTTGATGAATATATCGATGTGTTCGTTCAGAGCTGACTTATATAGTGCAAAAGAACCCGTAAAGGAAGCTCTGGATTTGACTAGTTCGATTTGTATGCATAGTATGAACAACTATGTGCTATGTTTACTTTTCCTTTACATTTTTAATGTATCTATCATCGTTACATTTTCTATGTATGTAAACCGCCATTAATATCTTGTTGAAAGTATTTATTGCCATTTTACCCACATCCATAACCCCCCTAGTCACATCCATGCTTCTGCCAAAAGTTTGAACTACAGCATATTTGTCTGAATTCCACTTACAGCTTTCAGCGACGTTTTTAATGTTGCTAGCTCAGATGCCAGTCTTCTCATTAGATTCAAACCGTTTCATCAAGCCATGTTTCTTCATTCTTAAATATGTTTATATTGTGAGATCCCTTCGTCCGTTAATAAGTTACGTATTGGTCATAAGTCGGTGTTTAACTGGAGGCGAATTTTCGAAACTGTCAACTGCGTTTAAGAGATACGCAGAAGTAACAGATAGGGGTTTTAGGGAATAAAATGGAAAGAAAAGAAAACGAAATACCTTTACTCTTCGGAGGAATTTTAATTAATGTCGCTGCCGTGCAACAATGTTTAATTAAACTCTTTTCTTGGTTACCTACGGATATTGTCCTCTCGTAAGCTACTATTCCTCTGTCATTATTAGCGTGTATTCATGACATTTTAAAATGTTAAAAAAGGGTATATATGCACTGACTAGTGGGTATAGATTTACAAAAGTTAATAGACAAAACTTACGGAGATCTCACAGTACGAACCCCATACGTCTGAGGTCGAAGTGATATTTTCGTCACTGTCGACATCGACAAATTAAACGAAATTCGACAAAGGAAAATGATTCATCTCGAAAATAGAAAGAGATTTTCTTAGGAAAATTACTAATTAAATTATTAAGACGCCAAGGTATTGTTATTAATAAGCAACAAGGAATTGAGTATAATCTAAAAGTAGAAGGAGGTCTAGTTTTATCATCTAATTTTGAAGGAAATCAAGACAACATAGCAACTAGACCTAAACAACTCTATTTCAGCCATGACGTCCATCGACGTAATAAACAGGATTCATTGGTATAGATGCTTTACACAACGAACATATTCGTTTTCAATCAACACCGCTTTGTAACTCAGAATATTCACCTGCAACAATTTATTTTTCATGACAGGAACAAAATAAGAGCGACTTGACGGAAATGGGTCTCATAGACCAGAAATCATCGAGGGCCACAGGACGGAATAGAAATTCAAAAAGTTGTACTCGCTAAAGCAAAATAAAATCACTGCAAATGCTATGATGATTTTTGTTAAAAATTTAAAATCGCAAGGCTATGTTCCTGTTTCTCGTATAACCATGCAATGACACATTCCTCCTCAAAAGTTGATTGCAGCAAATCCTAACCAATGAACTGAGTGGAGATACACATCTTAATTTTAAGAGTCACCCCTTAGGAATAGCATCAATCCATGTGAGAGGACCAGCTAATAGAATGAAGGGCATGATCAACATCTCTGATTAAGGTCGCGTGATGGCTTGTAAAGATGTACTCGCAAGTACTCAACAGTTTGCAGAGTATGTGATTGATAGGGAATACACCAGCGTCGTCTTCAAGGGAACAGCTGCAGCAAGGTGCCCGCCCCCCCTTTCTCTCCCGAAGGTAAGTCGAAAACCCGAAGGCACTGACTACTTCTAGTACGACACATGACCCTCCCAGTACATGGCATTTCCTTTCTTTAAATTAACAGTACTTAAGTGTGTATTCTTAGCACTTTTTCATGCTCCAAAGTTATGTGTCATTCACTCTAACAGCGTCCACGCAATACTTGTAGGTCACGTGACATGCATTTAAAGGGCTGGCTTCATTCAGACTGGCTGCCTAGCGAAACCAGTATTTTAGTGTGCTAACGTTTTGGGGATACCGCTCTTTAATTTTGTTTTATGAAAATGCAAAAGTGATGATATGGAGTGTTGCACAGTGCGTCTTTTTCGTGGGGGGGGGGGGGGAACTTACATGTTGTCTCTTAATAACTTGCCATTTGCATTGCACATGATAATATATGATTTCAAAATTAAACCTTCGGGGGCATGCAAGTTTCTCAATTGCCATGAAAGTAATTGTTAAGGACAACATAAGGCATATCACGTGAGTCAATCACTCGGCGTCACACATTTACATATTTGACTTTTTTATTTATAATGTAATTGTTAAACGGAAATTTGTTTGTAAAGTCGTCAATATTTGATATATTTTGATGGACATAGTGGCTTCTTTCGACATTTTTAATGATTCATTATAATACTTCAAAATGTGTTTTCCTTGTAACATGAACCTTGAACACAGTGCCCTGTGTTAGACAGTTTATGGTTAACGTCAATGTTTTCCCTAAATTTTATTGGTTTGAAATAGGCCAATATCAGCCTCTCGGGGTATCATTAGCTTACAGAATACTAATTTCATGGTTTGGGGGTATTACATGATGATGTTCTCTATTCTTAATGGCTACATATATCTGGTAGCCTGTGGTTAGCATATTCCAATTTGGAGGAAACATTCATGCAAGTCTATCGGTCTGAAGGATTCACTGAGCCTCCTGGCGTTCCTCTTCACATTTGTCCTAAGTTTAGGTAGGCCTATCTTACCTGGGTAGCAGTGCAGTACTATCAAATGTTAAAGTCAAAATCGATCCTTCTTAAGCAGTTGTAACATTTAAAACAAAATTAACATATATCATGTGGAAGCAGTGTGGTAATATGGATTTTCGAAATGTTGAGTCATTTTGAAAAAAAAGTCTTTAAAACGTCGATACGTTGAGATTATTAATTTTGACTAATTTAAAAATTTTAAATAAGAAAATAAAAGAAAAATTTCATACAGTGTTTTCTTTAAAGAAAAGTCATGTTATCAGTGCAATGCTATTGATATGATAAAGTTAATTGAATGTAGCGAAGCCTAATTATGTGAAGAATGTCGACAGTTATTGAAATAAATAATATTGCGTCGACGCGACAGAAAGTTCTGGACACCGTAGCATGTACACCTCAAATGGCTTTGAGAGTTTCAATACTATGTCAGCGTTATATTCGTGTATTTTTTTTTTCATACGTCTTTCATTACTTAAACCTAGTTACAGTCAGGGTATTTACGTCGCGTTACTAGTATAGAAACAATTTTCGGCATCTTAATAAAAAAAATTTGGTTTGCTTAATTTGTGTTGGAAATGGAGGTTTTACATATCGTTGTTTCATGAAAGTTCGTGTCAATCTAATAATTTGCAATGATGGTTCCTGCCAACTATCGTTTTGCTCCACGGAGACCTTGATTTAGTTTTGCCCATACGGGACAGACAAAGGCAAAAAGAAATACGAAAAAACCTGCCATAAATGAACTATGAGTCTGGGTTTGAAATAACAAAGTTTAAATAAGCCATAACACATACAGTAGCGGTTCATTTTGTAACATGCAATGGAGGGGCTGTAACCTTTTAAAATGTCACTCCTTTTAATACGAGGTGATACGCTTTCTACGTTTGCAATTAATTAAACCTTGTGTGGAAATGACACTCTACAAGTTCTTTTTTATCTACTCTGGTTAGGTAAATAAATACTATTTATACTTGGGAAGAATCCTCAAATCCTATTGGCCCGTTTGAGTCAGGTGACCGTGCATTACGCTATCGCTGGATGTTTTCAGGATGGCCCCTCTCATACATCGCTTGCATTAACCCCAGATCGTGCATTATCACTGATCATCATTTAATGCCATGTACTGTACGGTGCAGCATTGATTAACCTTTCATTAATGATTACTTGCTCTTTCATTAAAGGTTAACTTTGTTGGCGTCTTATTAACATTAAACGGATCACCAACTGAAAGGCCAAACAAGATGATTGACACCCGTAAGGGTCTAATAAGAGGGCGGAAAAGGACTAATAGCCACCTGACGCGCCTTTGATTACCATAAAGTTTAGTTTATTTTTTCTAATCCTTCACGTCACAAACCACAAGAATGACGTCACTCACTTAAAACATCTGACATCCTTCTTTTCGTCGGTCCTTTTCGTCGAAACCGACGTAGCTCCTGGAGGATACTATATGAAGAAAAACCGTCCATAGTTAATATGATATTGTCAATTACTTATATCGTAGGTAATAAAAAGAGACAACCACCTTTATCATTTTTTTCTTCGCCCTTGTGCAAATTCACAGTAAATAAAAGTAATGCAATATCCGAAAGGAAACGTTGGCAAGTTACTGCTTCCAATGTTGTCCACCTTAATACAGTCGTCCACATGATAAAGTACTCAGTTAACTATTCAAATTAAACCCGACATCAAATACCATCACTTAAATTGCTTGTTAATGTCGATTGCGCTTTTTTGTCTATTTTTAAACACCGTATGCAACCAGTGAACTGAAAAACGAAAACTAGGCCTACGGGTCACATCACTTGGCCGGAAGTTCAATTATCTTTTTGTTTTATGTTTAAATTCGGTTCGTATTCTTCGGGGGATAAATTTATCGAGTTTTCCCTCAAAGCTGATTGAAAAAGTAACCAAAGAGCCGACAAGTCGTGGCATTTCTAAATTGTATAAACAAACAAGTTGGATCGCCATGCTCCGGAGTCAGTCAAACAGTCGGTTGGTCAACATCATTTGCAGTCTGCTTGTCTGTGACAAGATCTTGCCTATACGAAAGACCCTTTGACCTATCAATTTTAATAATTCTCCAATGGGACTGTCTGTATATATATATAAATATACATATATATACTCAACTATATACCATATACATGTGCTCAACTGTTAGGTTGGGATTACGATTGCATGCAGTTTACTTGCATTAATGTGTGACAGCCCTGTCATAAAATGGAAAATTGTGAAAAAGTTATCTTTTTTGTTTAGATCGCAATCCAACCTGCCAAATTTGAGTAATTATAGGGAAAAAAAGGAAGAGAAATCACCATATTTATAAAATGTGTGGTCCATAGGTTTGGGTACATGTTATCAATGTATAGCTAAAGGCAAAAATTTCATCTTTTATGTCATCCTTTCTCACGCCAACTCATTTTTTTAAATTTCTTTTAAGGGAATCCTGAATGTCTGAATCCCAGACAACAGCTGTTATCCAGTAATAAAGAAAAAACAATCCCACAAACCCTGGCCTGTTTTCCCGGCTGTAAGCTGTATTGCGGGGCTTAGCTTGTAAAAAGTTTTATAACTGGTATGAAAAAAAATTATGAAAGATATATGCATGAGGATGTTTCCGCTGCTGGTCAACATGAAGGAAAAGTGGTTTATACAAACTGAATTTTTGTTTTGCCTGAAGTCTGAGGCCACCTGCCCTTTAAATATGACGAGACGTTGTGATTATCTTATTCCCAGAAATTAAAGCGACCACTTGTTGACATAAATCCTACGTGGTTTTGTGCTTACATAACCTGATTTAAGCTAGTTCTTCTTTTTTTTTTCTTTTTTGGTATATTGTTCAGACATCGGTAACCCATGAGGTGAACAGTCAATATTTACAAGGAAGACAATGTGCGTACATAAATACAAAATGTTTAAATTCAATATCTAGACATGCCGTACTCTTTCTGTCAACATAGACCAACCATATCAGAACAAGCATAAGAAAAGGTCAATTACTTGTGACAATGTCACGTAGAAAGTCGTAAAAGTTGCCAGTGCCACACATAATCGGATATGGACATGGAAATTGCTGTCCATTGTTCATACTTGTGATTAAGTCCAGTTGTCCACATAGTCTAATCCAACCCTCGATACCCCTTCCCCACCCCACTCCAGCACAACACACCACACCACACGCCAAAATAAAATTCGAAAGGTAACGGGGAAGGTTCCTGTCATAGGACCAAGAGGGACAAGGATACATTAGTCATCATCTTGGAACCGTCAGTGTGAGACACAGAAAACAAAAGCAATCAAAAGGAGGGAGCCCTACATATTTTTTTCCGGGAGTGAAATGTGCATTCTTGAATATTCTGTTGTAGATTTTTTCATGCGAGCCACTGAAAACAATACGCTCTGGTAAATATTTCGTTCATTGACTGGGCTCTGAACGAGGCCGCAGTTATGGTACCATCGTCACCATCCTCTTCATCAAATTGTACCACTATCATAGTCATCGTCATCATCATCATCATCACCATGATCATGATGATGTGCCATCATTTTCTATACTCGGTGTATATTTTTTTTCTGGAGTTGTCACCAGACATAGCTACAGACAAAATTCAACACCAGCTGTTATCGTCTAACCGTGACTTCTATTTTATTCAACTAATAGCGGAAATACATCTCCCCCGTCGCACCGCCACCCCCCACCAAAAAAAAAATTGAATAAGGAAAAAGTGATGCACATCGGCCTTGAAGTATAACAAATGATTACACGAATGAATCTATTTTCCGATTAAGGACGTATCCTCTCAAACGTCAGAGTAACTCAGTGATTCCTTAAGTCTATACTGCTCTCCATTCTCAAGGACTCAGTAAAAAGTGTACAACTATCTATGAGAGGTCATTTGCATATATTAACGGACATGTGATACGCACACCAAGCCGGAAACTTCCACAAAAACGTTCAATTGACAAGATAACAAATCTGATACAAAAAAAGTGCAAGTAAAACAATATCATCCGTTGGAAGCAATAGAAAAATAATAAGACAGTTGCCTATAGAAAATTGTGTTATATGGTATGAATTGTAATGATTTGAGGTCAACCCCCCCCAAAAAAAAATAAATAAATGAATTAATAAAATCAGGGGCATTGCTTGCAATTGATCAATGAGGATTTTTTTCCTAAAAGTGCTTATAGATGCACTGGGGTAGCCAGCTTTTTTATTGGGAAGGGGAAGGGCTGAAGGGAGGGAAAGGGTTGATGTTGGGGTAAGCAGCAATGACACTATCAAAGATCAACTAGCGCGTAGCATTACATAAAAATGTAGATTACAGAAAATGGCATTTTCCAATCTTTCATTTTCCAGTCTATCTATCCTTGTGAATTTCAGCTGCTTATTTAGAACACAGGTTTCGAGATAAACAGTTTCACTGCGAAATATCTACATTATATTTTCTTCAAGTTTTTTTTTTTTTTTCAAGTTTCCTATGGGTGAGGGAATTGTCCCCATGAAAACTGAGGGCGCCCAAGTTTGAGATATGTCTCTCCTGAACAGTGAAATGATATCTCTCACATATCACCTGAAAAATGAGAAAAGCGAAGAAAATGACCAATTGACAAGCTATAGCACCTCAACTGCCATATGTTAAGCACTATAGGCTGGAGAAAAAAAATCAATCTCGATGTAACTTGAATTTAACTGTTGCAGGTGAAAGTCGTGCATCTTTCAAGTTACAATTTGAAGGGATACGAACGGCAGCCTCCTTTCCTTCAATCTGAAAGAAAATGAAAAAAAAAAATGAAAATGATGTAAAATGATGTATCACGTTATTGATGGTTTACATGAAAAGTCAAGAAGCTTGATTGAGTAACGGGAACAATCTCGTTCGTGGCAGAATGGTTCGCTTTAACCTTTTTTTTTTCATAATTTTTCATGACCTACATCTTGTTTACTTTTGATTGCATGCTTAGTTGCTTACTTATATCACTGAGAGCACTAACATGGAAAATGCATAAAAAACAATCGTTCATGTCTCAGAATTTCAGCGTTTCCAGGAGTTAGAAACCCTCCATTTAGTCAAGTTGGACATGACGCACGGAAACACTATGAATATTCATTTGAAAAAAAAGTAATTTGTTCGTATCGTTGGCTAAATGACCAAACGTACTGACCAAACGTCCTGAAACACCTGAAGGAATAGTTTTGCTTAACGTTAACATTAAAGTGAAACAGGTCAAAAGTCTTGAGAACATACAGAGCACAATCTTGAGCACATACAGTGTACATTTTTTTTTTTTTTGTAAACGTTAATTGGGCTAGACAACTGAAAAGGAATCAAGGAACAATATTATGCTAGTAAAGGTAAAAGAGGAGAGAATGTGCGAGGAAAAAAGAACTACCCGAAAACCTCAAAAAGAAATAATTTTTAAAGAGAAAAATCTACGTGAATCGAAGGTAGGCCCTATTTGAAAGACACTCAAGTTAGTTGACGAGACGTGACATTATACAAAACTTGTTAACGACAAGTACTGACAACACCGAGAGGGCCCCACCGAGCCACTCATGCAGAAATACCAAACTAATTCTGGCAAACGTCAAGTAAAAGTGGAAGCCAATGAACCACGATATATAACGCTAACTGAAAAAAAAGAAGAAGAGCTGTCTATGTAAGAGTACAGAGATCCAGTAGTAGTACGTATTTCATTACTTTTTTGCATTCTGCCATCATTTGGCTAGAGTGATTTGAATGGTACTAAGAAGATGCTATAAGGGTAATATTTTCCTTTGAATCCTTCATTGTCATTCCCGTATACGTATAAAATTCATATAATGTCATTTTAACGTGCATGGCAAGATGTCGTGCTATGGCTTTAACTAAAGTTATATTCTCTGGTATCAGAGTACCCGACAGTCTAATGAACTGCACGTATAAAGGTCCCCGCATCCGACCGACCTGGTGCAAACACTAAATTTCACTTTTAGTCGTTTCCTTTTGGAAAAAAGAGAAACATGCACGTCATTTCCAATCCGGAAATTTAAGCAAAGAGTGAAAAATTTCATAACCCACACACACATAAAGGCTAATCTACCTTCCTAATGTTCACACTTCCATGCCTCTTTGAGCAGAGTTTTTGCAACGGTCGTATGACGTCATCCATATTCAAGCTTTACGGTGTCATTTTCAGATTGCGATGAACATAACACATTGTTGTTCAGAACACGCGCTATGTTGCCATTCCGTAAATGGCAACCCAACCATCCCTCCCAGGTGTTGCAAGCATGGATTCCTCCTCGCCACTTAAGATTATTCTTCTGCCGGTGGACATCCTCCAAATGAATTTATTATATGACCGCCGTCAGAATATTCCCAGAAGAAAGAAACGATTTCCCAGCGTAGATACAGGAACATGATTCAACTGGGGGTCAAAGACAAAAGGGTCTGGACAAATAATGAGACATGAAATTAAAAAAAAAATTTTTTTCAGAGATATTTGAGGGTTGTACCATTGATGCATGACATAGGATGGGGTTCCAACATAAAGAAGTCAAATTACGCTACATTGTCGCTGTTGTAAAGTTCATGTTTTATGCTCGGGGATGTTGGTAATTTAAAATTCAAATCTTCGGCAGCATTTTGTAGCGACAGGGAACAAAGCAGAAGGTACATTAATTTTGGCAAAAACAGTGAACAGTGTACTTTTCTGATCACACTGTATATATTAATATGTACGCCAGATCGTTTCTGAAAAGTTGTGAAAATGACGTTGTCCGCTTGTTTTTACCCTTTTTGCATTTCTCTCATTTCTCAAGAATTTCATACTTATCGAAAACCTATTTCCTTTTGTAAACTAATTCAATGATATATATATATATTATATATATATATACATGCGGTATATATATATGCATATGTATATATGTACATATATATATATAGCTAACCTTTGAAAGTGACAGACAGGTGTGGGTCTTATGTTTTTATGGTGTTCTTTTCATGATGTTGTATCGTACCCCATCCCTACCCCATCGATCTGTTCAAAAACAGAAGACATAACTAATCAGTCAAAACGAAAATGCAAACCGTTTTACGCACGAATTGCGTAAGGTTAATACGACGCAAATATTGACTTTCGTAACAACAGTTTTGCACCCTCCTAAAAAATTGTAGTACATTTTCCTTTTTATGTAAGCAGGTCAATGAACGCTTTTACTTTTATATTACACCGTTTGTATTACCTTTACGAAAAGCCACGAAAGGAAGTCGCGTGTCTCTTTCGTTTTATGTTATCAACGTTGGTTTCACACAGTGAATGCGGACTTAACTGAATTCACGTGTGGACAATTCAACGTTGTTCAGATAAAATTAGCATTTACCTTCTAAGTTGATTTTCGTTTTGTTCAACTTCAGTTTTTGTCTCATGAGAATGTACATTCTCCTTGAAGTCCTTGCCCTTCAAGGTATATAGGTGAAAATTTAAGTAGTGTTTGATATGCTACACGAAAGGACAGCATCTCATGTACTACCGTATTGTTTTTGCAAACATTCACCAAAATAACGAAATGCTATGTCCTTATGCGTTGAATTAGATAAATATGTAAACATATACTCATGAACTACGTTGAGTTTCAATCTTTTGATATATCTGCATTTTTCGATTTCTTTCTCCACTGTTTTCGAAAAGTGCACAAAAAAAAAAATCAAAGCAAAAAAGAAAGAGAGAGAAAAAGGTGTTTAACTTATACTTAACCTTTACAAACTAGGCCAACTCTAGGAGATGCAATTACAAGTGGTTTGTTCTTCTCAACCGCTTCCCTTCTTTCAAATCGATCTTGAAGTAATAAGATACACAAGAAGTGTACCTTGAACTTAAAGTCATATGACGGATTCGGAAGGGAACACAAAAACGTTTTCGTTTAACCGCTTTTTTTTCTGCCGAAATAAACGCTGATGGTTCGGTCACAACGCGGATTCAAATGGCTATGAGATATTACACGCACCTCTTCATGTTTGAACAAGGAGGTTTATTTTTCAATGTCATGCACCCGTTCATGATTTTGAATATTCAATTAAATTTGCTCTTTTTTTCGCTATTATATTTTAAGAAGTCATCGGTGTCGATAAAATTTAAGTGTGATAAAATTAAATTGTCTGTTCGTTTTCTAAATTTCTAAACTAAATATGTATATACCGGTACAACATTCGGTAGCTCTGATGAAATTGTCTTATGGAAGGATCTGCGCTCGGTTGCTGTGTTGCACTCCTAGCGATATAACTGTACTTTTGGTGTTCCAAGCTGCTTACCCAGAGATAATGGTGGAACGCAGAAGAACTTTATGTGCGAAACCTCGTGAGGTATACAAGGTACTTTCACCTTAACAACGCATTCGAGAAAAACTGTCTGAAACATACATTACCACCGGAGGACACTTCACATCCTATGCTAATCAACTGTATAGGCTATGTAACATAAACATATATATATATGTATACATATATATATTGCACTTTGCGTACCTAATACGCACGTAGTCCTTCTGTTATGGTGTAGAAAACTGTTAGATCGTATTTGGTCGGCGTCTTTTTGACAAAGAGCAAGAAATTTTGGTTCCACCTTACGTACTATATTTAAGCATTACGATGAGGTGTGATGTTATCCAAATTGTTACAAGTTATGCCTACATTGATTTAGCCTATTCTTCATTGTCAGTCTAACTTATACCTAGGTATTGCTATACGAAGAACATTGAGCCCCAACATCAAACACACAGCATGACTGCATGGGTCACCTACTGCATATTTGTGAAAACTAATATAGACTATAACTACCCGATGATGTATGATAAGCTAAAGTTTAGCAACATTTCCTTACTTGTTAATGTAAGACTAATTAAATTAACATAAAAGAAAGAAAAGAAAAAACTGTAGTTTAAAAAAGTCGAATATAATGATGATTGATGAATACATTGCTATGGCCATAGTTTTTTTTTATCTTGCACTTTTGTTCTTGTTTGGACGTGAGATGTTTGCACATATGCTTGTACCTCTCGCCCGTATGTTTGACGTTTCGCAATGATATTGCATATGAAAAGAGGTACTGTTTGAATAAACTTTCCAACTATTTCAGGTGATGGCGACCACTGGGAAGCAGGGTGGACAGGGTGATATGTTCTCCCCCTTTAAGTTTAACGGTTCCCCCCCCCTCCTAATATTTAGGGTCTTAAAGTTAATACTCATCACGTATATCCATAATGAATCATGTATGGAAATAAAGAACATGAATGACGGCCCCCTGTAGTAACCAAATATTGTCCGTTTACGAGTGGAATGCGATATATGCCATTTTGGATGTACCTCATAAACCTTATCACCATAAGCTCCACCTGAGACGGTAGGACTTGCTCATTTTTTCGTCAAGCAATGGGTTGTGCACTAATTCTTCAACTGGAAGGAACACGAATCAATATTTTTGGTGTAAAGACAAACAATGTCTGTAATTGTGACAAATCTTGATGTTTTGTTTTCCTTCTGGCCCCCAAATGTTTTTGGAATATGACTTGCACTAGGAAACGCATAGTCATCTACCTTGTTTTTTTTTTTGTTTTTTTTTTGTCAGTGTTTTAGGGTAGAGAAAGTTTAGAAAAGGATCCCCTGTCAAAAATTCTGAAAGAGAACTGTGCACTAATCTTCTGGATATTTGAATATGAAAATTGTCTCGACATTTTGTTGACCCTAGAAAATTCAAACTCTGCAAGAAAGCATAGCAGTCGTATCACCGTTAGTTAAAAAAAAAAAAAAAAAGAGACCAATGGGAATGGATATGAATACTCACGTATGCAAAAATGGGGCGTAAGCAATGTTTTCTTTCTTGAAGTGGCTATAATATATTCCTCGAAATTTTACTGTCACTGACAGATTTTCAACTCATATTCCCACCTTTAAGCTAATGGTGAACCCACGGGGGATAGGGGAGTTTCTCACGAAAGGTCTCAGTGGTTTTATTATATGCTTATGTGGGTGGGATGATTTTTTTTCAGAAGGTAATCAACTAAGAAGCAGGGAATGCTTATCAGATTTTTGTACAAGGAAAAAGTGACTTGCAAGAAATTTCCATCAAATGTTGGGGTTGTTGGTCTAGTGCCACCACCTTGAGGATGCTGTATGAGAGCATGGGGCAGTCATGTCAAAGAGAATCGCATTCTATCAAAGAAAATACTGACACTACCATTCCCAGGAGTTTCCTTGCAAAGCCCAGAGAAGGGCAATTTTCTTGTGATCTGGGGGAAAATTTTGTCGAAAAAAATTCTGGTATGCTCCTCTCCAACCGATAGTGGCGCCTAAAGGAACCTCAAAAAGTTTTTGTTCACAAATTACTTGCCCTATTTACACTGTACGGATCCACCCTTGCTATTATCAGAAATATGGCATTGTGTTGGTTTGTTACGTTTAAGTAAGTTAATAATAGACACTACTTAAGACTAGTTTTCAGTTTGAAATAGGTTTGAAGGTTGTTTTATATAAGAATTTTGTACTCTCTCATTTCAGTAAATAAATCACGATCCCATCATAGCGATTAAGGCTTACCCTTTCTGGAGCTCAGTGGTTTAGGGGGAAGGGGTCTGTGGGAGAAGGCGAGCAAATCTAACAAAAGTATTGCACTTCTCAAGATAACAAATTTAGAACCAGAGCGCATGAATAAAGATAATAAATACACCCTCCCATGGAGCACTCCTCCACCTCCTACGAAGACGACCATATAATTTCAGATGAAGATGTCACTTATGTTAAAGGCATCAACTACTCATTTGAGATAATCAACTGATTATCCAAGGTTAAAAATCTATAATAATAAATTATCAGCGAGTAATCCTGCATTATACAACTAAAGATAATGGAAGAATAATTTAGTGCCACAGATTATCACATGACCTTAGTGTTGTTCATATCACCAAACTGATGAAATTCATAGCCTATCGCAATTGTAATATGCTTTACTGAACCTCGTTCATCGGACATACTGCACTCACCTGACCATCGTTTCATAACCGTTATATGTTTTGTCTTCTAAATATGAGAAATCGTCTTGACAGGTGATTGCCTCTACCGTCCGCATTGGTAAAGGGGAATTATCAGTCACCATTCCATGGACTATCGTGTGACGTGGTTTGTTTCACTTGGGAATTTACCGTATCCGACGGCTCTCTCTCAACTTTTTGAATGCGTGAGTCTTCTTCGAAACGGTAGTATTAAGCTTATTTTAATCTATGAAATTTTTCTTAATTTTGTGGTAAGTAGACCTAGTTTCGTTGAAGATATAACCGTGCTTACCGCGTATCTTATTATTGAAAAACGCGCCATAGTTCCTCCAGTTAAATTGACAATTAAACCGTTACACCAACTTCGCGGTGATGTATGGATAGTTATTCGTAATATTCTCGTTGTGGAAACCCAATGCTTTGCATGCAGAAGACACTAACCATTCAACGAGGTGGACTGTGTCTTTCTTTTAATGTTAGTGTCAAGAGAGCAGCAGCTACCATCAAAGATGGTTTCCATCTTTTTTACAGCCATTAATCATCCATTTTCCCCTATTTCTTCAAATTTTGTGCCAGATGTTTTCAGAATAACATAGTATGGTGGTGTTACCACCCTTAATGTTCCCCTAACATGGTAAAGAATGTGGTCACAACATACTGAAAGCCACATACTCAGACACGTCCCACATGTCCTCTCTAAAGTCATGTTGATCGGTGCTTTTCTACGTATGGCTTACGTCGCATACCAATACAATGCTCTTAATCATAGTTTAAATTGTCACATTTTAATTACCAGTACCTGTATATACACCCAGAATATATAAACTGTAATACGAACAAAGAAAAAAAAAGATAAAGTTAGGGTTTCACATACTTTATCTGAACGTGATTTGATATTTATTACATTTTTTACATAATTATTATTTTTTCGCATTTTTATTTTTTTTCTCACATTATTTTTTAATATTTTAATTTTGCCGACACCTTTTGCACATTCTTTTCATCCATTTTTTTGCACATCTTCTTCCTCTTCTTTGGTTGTGAATTCGTCCATGTTTGATCCCGATGAACGTCACTCATTGATCAACGGCCAAGAAGCCCGGAAGTTTATTTAAGGGATTCTCGTCGGTCACCGTATCGACCAAAAGAGCCTTGGTTCACTGATGGTGAAAATTCAATTGATTTTCTGCGGGTTTGGCTGATGAGTTTAACAAACACACCATGTTGGAATACCTGTCAAGTTCAAGCACTATCAAATGATGCTGAAAGACTTAGACAAATATTATCATAAACGGAATGAGGAAGCTGAAAAAAAAAACAATGACAAAAAAGAAATGACAGAAAAACAAATAAAATTCAGTCAATGATTATATTTCGTTTTCCTTCTTAGAAACTGATATAAATGTTGGAGAAGACAAAATAAGAAGGTCAAGCTAGCTAAGAAATACAAGTTATGAATATTTAGGTAGTACGCTCAGACTTATTGATCTATGGATAACAGAGGACATTTTAGAGAGAGACCGTAGTTGAAATACTTGAGTTACGTTACGATTCTTCATATTATGAATAGGCCTATAATAGATATGGCATTTGGACTATTACGCTTCTTGAGCATTAAAAATGTTGCAAATAGCCACACATTCCATCAAAATCCGTCAGATACTGACAACTTAAGGGCATATTCATGTCTCACACCCGCATCATGAATGAACATTGGCTAATTATTTAAATTTGAGAAGTTTATACGCAAGGTGTGAAACTCAGCCATTACGCAATTAAAAGACAATATCTAAAGAGGAAACAAAAGAAATGCTATCACTGTGCAACACTTCACGTCATCTGCTTTCCATTTACAGATGTGAACAAAATTCCAACGGATTTTCATTCAGCCTAGTTTTTCACTCTGTAACTTCTGAATGAAGCCAGCTATTTCCTACACGTATGTCACACGACATGAGCAATGGGGCAGTATTTCGCATGTTTCCCATACGTTAGTAATGAGTTCAACGAGACAATCACTCATCTACCGAAGATGATCTTTTTCTGCTTATTGTACCGTAACGTCGATATGCTATGTTCAAAAATTCGTTACATGTCAAGTAAACGTATCTCGGTTGATACAGACTAAAGTCTTCTTTTTCGCTGAAAGGTTAAATTCTGCAAACGTAGACAGCTTTCTGTATTTATTTCCTATATGTACCTAATAAGACTGCCAACGAAATGGCATATCATCGGTGTAATTTTATAAGAAAGGGAATGTGTGAACACGTTTGACGTCACAATTGGAGCAAAAAAAATTGTCAGCGACGACACAGCGATATAGAACTTAATTGATTCTTGTTTTTTATATTGCGCACGATGTAATATAATTGCGATTGCTTCATTTTCTCTTTTAACTTTTAACAAACTTTGTACTGATAGTTTATTGAATAATTTTTAGGTTACACTTAAAGAGTGTAGATGGAAACTTTTGCGAGTAGTATAATTGGTTGAATCTTTACTGATAATGTGCAATCATGCAAGTAAAAATGCCATGTACGTGTACTTTGTGTTGTTTGTATACCAAATGTTTAAGTTGTGTCTGTGTATATTTAGTCCATTGAGTGTCTAACAATTTTGCAGTCAAATTGCTGAATCAAGTATTCTGAAGGATACTTGATAGACAAAAATCGTGATGTTTACGATACAGTCTCACTTTAAGGTCTATTTCTGTTCTTTTGTCATGCATGCATCAACATTGTTGGAATCAATTAAATTTACATTGTAATGTGGTTACATCAATTGACCTACGTCATAACTTGTACATGTTTCGTCTGTACACAAAATTTCCAGATAACGCCAAAACATATTTACTTTAAATAGCAATGGATTATTATTTGTTCAATTGTACATATAATGTGTGTATATGCTGATGGACAGATGGGCTGTTAGTGTGCAGAGTACAGGATAAAAATGAAGATGTACATAACAAAATGGCGCATTACGACCGCCACGTATTAAACAGGGTGAAGACAAATTTTGAGAAGAAATGTTTAGCTCATAACGAACTCTCACGTCTTTACTACAAAGTAGGTTTGCAAAGCAGAAATAAGAAAAAAAAAAGGTCAGAGGAAGTTTTACTTAAGAAGTTTTGCATTCTTTTGTAGTGATAACATTTTAAGAGATATCAGTGTTACTATTTGATTACGTCGTATATTTAGTGTTTATGGGGGATGCGAGAAAGAAAAAGCTTTTGTGCTTTAATATGAAATTAAAGAGAAATGTAAGATAAGTATGGCATAACACGGATTACTGTTTACTACTTCTTGTTACTTCTTTAGGGGGAGGGGGTCGTTGGGGGAGTTTGGTATTTAGCTTTTTATCTAACTTGTAGAGAGTAATGTTTTTATGACCTTCACTTGTCTTACACTCTTCCCTTATGTCATCATCCTCAGCGGTTGGGAAGTCAAATGAATCTACTTTAATGGCTTCGTATGATTCTATAAAAATTGTCTAAAATGAAATTCATAAGAAAAACGAGGATTTGTCTCTTCCTCATAAAAATGTTTATCATCAATAATATCCGATATCATGTAAAGTTGTCTCCTCTTTCTATTATTTCTATTATTGCTAGTGTATATTACAGCATAGCCTTATTGCTACGTTGGAGTTACTTTTCCACCCTCTGTAGGAAATCGTATCTCTGCCATCGGAGTGTAGGCTTAGGAAATGAATATTTTGACATTTGTGTTTCGGGATAGTAAATGCATGATCTCCAATTGCTCAGTTCTTTTATCTTTGTCGTTATGAAATATTGACCGACCAATATTATAAAATCAACTTTTATCAACGATATGATTATTCAGAACACGTGAAAATGAATCTGTTATACGTGTACCGGAGATAAAGGAGTTCAATTTCCTGTTGAAAATGTTGTTCATGATTTTTTTTTAACCAAATGAATTTATCTGGCCTGGAAATTTTTCATGTTTATAAGAGTGTTATTGACACCTGCAATATGAAGAAGGTATACAGGCAGGAACAATGTAGTGCTATGAAAAGGGTCTAAGATGGAAGTCTGCGACTGCGTCTAAATGAGATGAACATTGGCGATCGTTCATATAGTCAAACTCTGACCGCTAAGTCATTACACAGTGACAAAGTCAAAGCAAATTAGAGGAGAAGGAGAAGTGACCACATAGGAAATGCTGCATTTCCCCATGTAAATGCAATTCCTTCTGAAATTCTCAGAAGAGGCCACGTTTTCCACTATTTGATTTCCTCGATGAAGAGTTTCTGCCAGAACAAATTGAAAAAAAAGAACATGTATATGTATCTTGACAATCATGTGCATTGATACATGCTTCGATATTATCTGTGTTTATAAGGCAGAATACATTATATACCTTAAAGGGACAAGATGTTGTTCATTACTCAAGTAGACATTATGTTATTGCACCGGCAGTTTTTCTTCCCCGCCAATAACTTAGAGGATCGATGCATATTCATGAACTACCATGGCTTTTTACGTCCTTAGAAAAGAAAAGAAAGAAAAAAAAGACAAGAAAAAAAATTTACATTTATTGCCATGGTAATTAATTAGCCTAAAGCAGTTACTGATCCTTCCCGGTCGTCCGAATTCGAGTTTTATATCTTAGCAAATGTAGACCAGTGTAAAGATAGGTCTCAGCAAAGAGAAAGACAATGCTAACGAGGTAAATAAGAGGTACATTTTTCGTTTGCTCACGCTAAGATGATACCCTCAAGGCGAATGAGTCTTTGAAAAACCAACGGTAGTTAAAGTAATTTCTTCAAATTTTGGAGGTAGTTGATTTTTTTTTTCACAAAGCAAGAAGACGGTCGTGCTTGCCCTGTTATGAGTGTGCGAGTTGTGCTACTTGACACCAGATATATAGGTGGCGCACACAGGTTATTGGATTACAATAAAGGGCACGATGTCCAGCGGTTTCGAGATAATGTGAGCTACTTGGTCATCGAAACCCGGCATTAAAGTCATTCTTGATGCAAATCATAAAAAAGAAAATGATTTCAGCTATCAATTTTGTTGACATGAAATAACTATTGCACTTACAAGGAATCTCAGTAAGGTATCAGTATGACTAGATATTTACTGATTAATCGGTATTTTCTTTTTTGTGATTAACTTTCAACACATTACAGATATATGGTAGGTAATTGAGGGCCTAAGTTGTCTATGTGAATACAAAATAGCCTGGTAAATTTGGGATTGATACGACGATATTGATACTAAAAGAGATAAAAGGTTTGAGAGAAAATATCCAGTTTTGGCGGTATTTTGTCGCTTGTCGGCAGATAAACTCGTCCTTAGATGCTTTCTGAATATCTTCCAGGCAGAACGCGATAACTCCTTTTTGTCGAATTGATTGGCTAAGCAAACATTTCCCAGATGTGAAGTAGGTCTATCAATCATGGAGCCCGATTAGAGATTCATAGCAACTTGTGCGATACACTTCTTCCGGTAGGAACCTATTTGAGGATTCTTTGTGTGCTATAAAGTGCATTCTGTCCTTCTCAATTCACTTTGATACATCCAATATCAGCTCGTGTGGTATTTCCAACTTAAAACTTTAGGAAACCAGAATTTAATTCAATTCGCAGTCTATAGTCACGATGAAACAATCAATTAAGGTAAAAGAGACTTTGATTGCTTTCGTTCGTAAATGTAACACGTGCGCTTAATAACAACTGATATCCGACTGAAAGGATCACGCTTTGAGACCAATTATTGCCTAACGAACATAAATCCCATAGCGGTAACACTAGGCTACCATGTTAGGGAATACAACTGGGCCGAGATTTGTAGAGCAGTGGACCCCATTAAAAAAAGTTCTAACAGCAGTTAAATTACAATAGTTTTCAATTACCTGTCGAGCGGTCAACGGTTATAACTGCACCATTTCTCATTATCAATGAAGTGTGTTTAACCTCTTTACATTTTAAATGACGGGTGCGTGGGTGGTGACATGAAATTCTCTGTTAGAAAGTCTCTGTACGATTATACGACAGGTACTAAATTAAAAATACTGCAATGAGTTAGACCGCCTTTTGGTGGTGCAGAGAGAGTTTATGCTATTTAAATGAAGGTTGGAGATCGATGGCTGACAGAATGGCGTTCGTTTACTCTCTCATTTGTCATACTCTTTTCAAATTATGAAACCATTTTAAGGGCAGGTGCGTGTAAAGTTATCTCTCTTCACGGTGTTTGTAATCGGTAAGTAGTTCTAAATGATTCCAGGCCTGACACCCACATGGAAACATCCCGCGATTATGGCTTTATCCGAAATGTTCTCAATTGCCGGTCGTAACCGAAGAAGCTCCACAAGATGACCAATTCCCCCGAAAACAAAAGTTAAGTTCCAAAATAAACCAAAGACAAAATAAACCTAGACCTTCGGTGATGGTACTGTTGTCCTATTGGCATATTGACGCTACCGGAAGTGACGTTTTTCCATCTGCAAGATGACCCGACTGAGCTTTTCTGACAAGGAGATATTTCATCGACGTTACTGCTCTGCGCATCTCTCGATTTTGACTGACAGGCGTCTATTACACAACAATAGCATCTAAGGGCGCGTCTTGCGCGCGTACCGACAATACACCATCTGTGAAGGGTATTCGAATATTCTTATCCCCTATGGCAAAGAAAACTACATAGTATGTGCAGCCGAGGCACAAGCAAGACAAGGCCCAGAAAATACTGGGGCCTTCAGTTGCACAAACATGAGGCTGAAAACAGTGAAAGGGTATTTCTTTCCTTCGGTAAGGGGCGTTCATGGTTCACATACCCTCAGGGCTCCGGCTCACATCAAAATAGCTAGCCATTACCAAAAATTAACTCTGTAGAGGGTGGCATTGTTGCCACACACAACACGGTGGCTTTGTTGCTTCATTTTTACTGAAAGTCCAGTTTATATTATGTCTGTGCTCTAAACAGGCGCCATCTTGAAAACGAGATTAATGCATGTGCAAAATGCTTATGTGCAAAATCGGATAAGGTGTGAGTTGAACTGTTGAAACGAACAGCAACTTCACACGTCTTATTGTTAGTAAGCATAGCAGAGTTGTGATTTTGGAAACGGACTTTGAATTCAGAACAGGTTGAGCCAGTGTATTGCACGTTACATTTATGACACATAGGCCTAACCAGGTAATTAACATTACATGAAGCACAGGAGATATTTTCTTTGATCATATATCCGCAGATGTTAGTCTCAGTAAAAAGCGGAAGCCTGAATTTCTCTGAAATAAGTTTACCATGTGACTGACATTTCTTAAATCGGTTGTTACTACTCTATAGATCTTTTATTACGTTATATCTGTTATATGTTGTTACTACATTATCGTTTGTTTTTCTTTTACATTATCTGTTGCTACTATACGTTACCGGTTGCTACAGCATTCCTTCTCTGCAGAGCTCTCTGCGTTAAAATACATTACAAGTAGAGCAACATCAGCAACGGATAGCTGCCAACGAAATTTACAACTTTAGTGATTCTATCGCTCTTTCAATTTTATTGTCAAATGACAATTTTATTGTCAATTTCAAATGTCAGTGAAATTTCACTTTTCAAAACCAAGTCATGGTCGACGTGGCCAAGTTACTTTTTGTTTTGTTTTTTTCTACGTAGTACAGTAACAGCCACAAACATATGGGAATTTTGAAGAGTAGTTCTGTATGATTGCTAGAATTGCTAGAATAAATATTTAAAGGACAAAGCCTGCACGCTTTACATCACAAGTATTCACGACTTCTGGTACTGAATTACACACTGTTCCGCGAAGATTGCGAACATGAAACATGAGCTGTGGGAGTGCAAATTATTCCACGAACTATTTGCAGACTGGTCTCTTTACAGAGGCTGTGAATGTGCGATATTGGAACAAATCTAGCTGTCTGTGTGTGTGTGTGTCAACGTGATCTATCCTCCTGTATCTTCTACATCTATAACATGATGATTTAATTAATCTTTGGATTAACATGTAAAATAGTAAAAAGAAGACGTAACTTCGTGCTACTATATGTAAAACGCATATTGTTTACGTTATTGAATGTGGCTTATCTCGTTTTTATTGCATCATCATCGTCGCTTGCACATACGGGGATTTTCCCTCAGGCGAACGAGATCTCATAAGGTAATAAGTAAACAGTTATAGTTCAGTAATAATTCAGTTTGTGTTTTGGCAGCCATTCAACCAATCGCATACGAGTGGTGGTAATTTAAACTTTTTTCCTTAGTCTTCCCTTTTGAGAGGGAGCCATGGATGAGCCGTGAAAGAATTTTGGCTACACTCTTAAAAATGTTGGCTACACTCTTTTAAAATAAGTTGGACAAACTTTTACCCAGGTTGGTAACGTCTTTCCCATTACTAACTGTTGGATAAAAAGTACCCAGTTTTGTAACGAGGCATACGTGCACAACATTTCTAGAGTGTATGAACGTGTACAGCGCTATTTCCAAGCGCCCTGTTCAAATCGTATCACAATTTGAAAACCTTTTGAGTTATTTCATTTTCGTAACAACATTTTCCTTATTTTCTTCACCACATTTTTAAAAGTACTGCAATAATATTTTGTTATCCAAGTATGTGTTACCCACGTCTGAAATTACAGACTAATGGGCTTGTGTGTAGATCGCTCAATGGCATGGAACGACGGGATCGTATATTTTTGATAGAGAGCAAAATCTCGTACTAAATGCAATATATATATATATATATATATATATATATATATATATATATATATATATATATATATATATATATATATATATATATATATATATATATATATATATATATATATATGCAGCAGGTATTTTTGTCATTCCCGTATATGACTCGAAGACGTTAATTGGCAGCTTTTTCTGGCTAAAATTCTTTCTTGAGTGAATGTGGTTCTTGTACGGTGATGCTTGAAGTTGATCGGCTATACTAATGCTGCTCATTGAGCAAAATCAGTCCAAATTTACAATAAGCAATATTTCGCGTCTATTTAGATCATTTTTCTCCACCACAGCAACTTCCCAACGGCGAGTTTATTCTGTGTCCAAGACCCAAACATGTACTTTCGTTCGAACTTCTAATTTCAATGCGCAGTACACAAATCTTGGAAGACCGCCATAATACCAAAAAAACAAGAAAAAAAAACATGAATAAGCAAAGGAACAGAAGAAAATTACCGAAAGGCATTTTCAAAATTTATTCCACTGAAAGAACAATCTCTTAAGAGATCGAGATATCGCAAAAAGATCTTTCGTTTTGTAATTTTTCTTATATATGACGTAATTTTTTTGTTTTACGTTCTAGATACGACAATACGTTTTGTACATTAGTGTTTCCGCCAAGGTGTTTGATGCATATTGGCCCCAAACGTAGTCCTAATGGTCTTTAATTAACAATTAACATGGCTTTTCTCAATTATACATATCAAACGAATGTTTCATTTAATGCAAAACAAAGATTTGTTTTTCATAACTATACAACTTATCAAAAGCTGTTTTTTATTTACTGTTTATCTGTGACACACTTTTAGCATTTTTTCAACGTCCGTGTAATCTCTCATTGATACTAAAAGCAGTATACGTAGGTTTGTCAGATCATCAAAAGCTTATAACAACTAGCAGAGAAAATTATCCTCTTGGCTTTTGGTTAATTCTGCAAACCAATAAATGATGGATACTGATCACGTAATTTCATTGAGCAGTTTGAAATTATTCATTAATAGAATTGACAATTTATCAGCAGTTTTATTGTTATTATTGAACGTACCAACTACAAAAAGGACGGAGGAAAGTCTTGAGTTTAATTTTGGAGTATGCAATCTAGCAAGCCTACATGTAAAGTAACGTTGATAAATGTAATGGTGTTCCAAAGTCACGTGATAAACAGCACCTACTTTCGTGTGCCACAGAGAGCAAGTACTTTGGTTATTTGACATCAGCACCTACTAACAAACGGGTTTCACAAGAGAGATAAAATTACCATATCGAGGGTTTCCATGTGACCCCGTTTAAACGTTCAGAAATGACCAATACCTTTCTTAGAACAAGTTAAATGGTAGGAAAAATCATAACGTCATAAGTGTGACGTAGGTGAAACAAATCTTCATTGCGTTAATCACTTTGATATTAACACTTATAGCTGTATTTTGCTGCATTTAGCATACCCGATGTAATAGGAACCATCCATTGGAGCTGAAAGGAATAATGGAAGAAAATGGGTCACGTGACAAGGCCATACAAGGGAAGGGACATTAGACATGAATTTAATAAATATTCATTCCAAGGGAAGTACGTTGGAAACGAATGTTAAAGAACTAGATATTTCTTGCATATATGTATAAAAATCCGACCTCCATTTTGAAGGTCACGACGGATTTTTGTTTTTAGTAACGTGGTGACGTCATCCTGCATGCATATTTTAGATAGGATTCCTGAGAACAGTGCAAACTGATTAATGTTTGATTCAGTGTCAAATTTCAAATCTCTTTTTTTTTTAAATTTCAACCAAATTAAATCACAAAAGAGAAAGAAAGAACGAGAGAAAGAAATAGAAGGAATGAATCTGTGCATATGTGATACACAGTATTTCATAATTACACCAGTTTATTTTCTTTCAACATTGTCTTGGCTAATTTCATGTACGTGCTCTTTCGACATATACAATTATGGAGCTTATGCAGCATCCTTAACATTGTATTTTCAAAGTTGTAGATTAATACGATCCTTGGGAAGACTACAATCAGTTCATCGCACATTGCGGAATAATGCGTAACACTTTCAGCTTCGTGTACCTGATTTCCTTTATGCAATTGGGAAACTTTGTAATTCACCTGCAAACAAAGCAGGGTTTGTTTTATGGTGAGATCTTTGTCTAACGATGAAACCAAAAATGAACCATTCTACTGAATTATCAGTTTGGTTTATTTGAACCAGTTATGCGAGAAATTTTGGTTTCCAGACACTACAACACCCAAGCACAGTTACGTGTTTAATCTCTACCTAAAATAAAGATATGATTGAGAAAGGTTCGTGGAAATCTTTTTGTTGCATTTAACAGGGCAAAGGAATAGTGCGACTTCCAAAGTAAATAAAATAGTAAAATAAATTGTTAATCTGAAGGCTCAAAATTCTGATTTGCGTTATTACAATGATGCTTCATTTTCGAATCTCTCCAAAACTGACATCCACAGAGTCCATTATTTTTTTTTTTTTTTTTTTTTTGCCCAACCTTGCCAAAGTTCTCCGAAAATGAGGAGAAGTCTACCAGATAATATTCAATGAGATAAAGATCAAAAATTCCCCATCACCCTTCTATATCCCATCTTTCTCCGCTATTGCATATTTTCTCTTTGGCTAAATCAGGACGTGCTTCAATCTTATCATAGAGATGTTTCTCTCTCTTCAATTTTATGCAATGAGTAAAGTCAACCTTACTTTTAAAGCTTGAAATGTCCCTATCTCCCCCATAGTAGCAACCGAACATTATACGCTTGGAAAGTTGTTCCCGAGCGATACCGCTGGGGGAATTTTATGCTTAAAAGCATGTGGAGATTAGATATTCGCACATGATAATATACCAACATTGTGTGTGATTAGTAAAAAAACAAAAAATCTAAGAATGAGGAAGGTTTTTAAACATGTATTTTGTTTGCCTAATGAGTATGTGGGCATTGCAATTTCTCTCCTGCACTTCCCCAGCAATAACAATGTGTTCTATATGCAGACAGAGCGTTTTTGCTATTCCAGATACTCAGGTAATCTTAAAGTTTAAGTCACCGTCCCACATTCCTCGATTCCTTTAATTCATTGAACAGTCAATTATCCCAAACACAAAGTGAAGACTGTGAACAGATGAACAATTTCCCTCATCAAGTTGAGAAGAATTAAATGAAAAAAAAAAAAAATGCAGCGGAATCATTGAAGTAAGTAGGCTAATGTGATTGTCATGAACAATGATTGATGTTATTTAACCATGTTTTCTTTTTCTCTTCTCAAATTAATTTCTAGGAAGAAGTCCAAAGTTCTCCAGAATCTTTGAGAAACATTGTGGTCGATCTTCGAGACTACTGTAACTTACTGCTACAGCTGCTGGATGACCTCGACGGGTCCTTATCGAACGAAGAGTCGGAATGATTTTTAAAACCTCCCACCAATACCGACCAATACAAAAGTGTCACTTTAAATTAAAGCACCTGCCTACAAAACCAAAGTTGACCTCGATTCCCGTTAAGGTCACAGTGACGTCATTTGTCACAGTGGTCGAAATGGGACGGACCCCGACGCCGAAGAAATTGACGACCAGTTGAAGATGATATGCAAATCAGCAATCCTATGTCACATTTTTTGTTTTCATTTTGCTTCCTTATTTAAATGATAACTGTTATATCTTTCGGCTTGAACTACACAACGTTTTTGATAAAAAAAAATCCCGGCCATTATCATACTCAATAGGAGTCATGTATGAATGTGTAACAGAAAGGCTGGAACAGTTTAGTAGCTGTTTTTTCTTTTCTTTTCCTTTTTTCAGGAAAGCATATTTTCCCCTTTTGTTTGAAAGAACAGTGTTCAGCCATTTCTAACATTGGACAAACTGTCGTCCGTCTGTAATACCTATAAAAGCGTAATTACGTTGCCATGAAGATACTGATTTTAGTTTTCTTATTCTTGCTGTTAGCGCTCTTTTGTCACAGTCCAACTTCTCATGTAAGCATTTATCTTGTACTGTATGGATTAAAGTAACACTTACGTTGTGTAGAAATGCAAGGAAATACCAGCTTCTCGTTTCGTGACGTGCTCCTGAGGGCAATGTAAGGTGATGGTAGACTTAAGTGTCACCAGTATGCGTCTCCTCACTCAAAAATCTACTTCATATTATTTCAAGTAACATACATATTATGTATTCAACGAATATGGGGATAAATTCGTTTCCTATCATTCACAGGTCTGGGAATAGCCGTTTTATAAAAAAAAAAATGCCTTGTGAACGTATCGTTCACAAGACTTTAGGAACTCTGGGACTACAAAGTGTTCTTGTCTGTCATAGATATAATCGTATGGATAACCACGGGGGATTAGACGTCTTTCGGATGTAAGGGGAAAAATTTGTAGACTAACAATGCCAAACGGAATGCTAATATAAGAAGACATAAGAAAGGTTATAGCCAAGAACATATCCAACAGGCGTATTTTAATGGACATGGGACGATTGAACGATTAGGTAATAACAAAAGCCACCCCCCCCCCCCGCGGTCGATCGCAGCTTTATTGTTCGAGACAAATGCAAGAGTTGAAAGTTATGATGTCACTGTCTGCTCTCTATACTCAAGTTCCACAAAACATGATATTTTTTTTTTCGGCAATGACCATCCAACCGTTTGCCTTAGGTCCATACTTGATAGGTACACTGAAAGTATGTCAACGTTTTAGTCACAGATTCACGTCCCAACGTCACTATGACGTAGTGGTCGCATTGGAGCAGTCTATCTGGACGAGGCGATGTGTCTATCTGGAATGTGGCGGATTATTTCTAAGATGAAGCACTCTTTCCTCAGTCACACAAGAAAAATCACAACTAAAAGTGGGAGGAAGGGGGGCATGGTGGATTTTCAGATGCAGGGATATAATAGCAGACCCAACAGTTTATACTTGAATATTAATGTAAACAATGAAAGCAAATGTCGTTACCACGTATCTATTGCAATCCCCACCCCCCCCCCCCCCATATAGAGTATGCTGTGTGTTCTGAGAGTTTGCTTGTCTTCAAAGTACACAATACAATATTTACCACTATACATCTAATTCATTACTCTATAGTTTCTTCTCTTCCAACATAATTGCATTAACTTTTGGGGATATTGACTTCAACTATGCGATAAAGCCTCCTCTAATGGAACATTAGCCAGGAACTAAGAACACCATCAATGAGCTACCCTGAATGTTTGCTTTCAATAGATATGATGAATACCTCATATTGCGATGATTGATGGTTATCTCACATGGCACATAGATTCGATGAAAATATCATGAAAATACCATATCAATATCAACTTCATATTCGACCCTTTGTTGTCGGGAAACTACAGTTAATTGTAAACTACATCTGTACTAATTTCCCCTCCTACTGAAAGAATCATTATAAAGATATTTTCCAATGCCTTTAACGTACCTTTACTTCAATGACGTTAAAACTAAAATATATGTTATGACAAAAAGTTAAAAGATCTCTACACCAAACCCACAAGCAAAGAAATACACTTACTTGGATAGTCAATGGGGCAATTCTAGTGCGTCAAATTACAATATCATTTGCAATCGTTGAAGAATTCTTTTATATTTCTATTTTGACAACAATATCAACATTCCGTTCAGTTTTTTCTTTTAATTTTGTCTTTAACAGTCGACATCATCAGTAAAAAATCAACTTTATCAACGTATTTAACTTTCTCTCAAATGTTCATCATTAAATGAATATCCTTTACGCACATGGATCCATGTTAAAGCATATCTCATGGATTTAAGCGTGAATGCAACTCGTTCAGTTATCTATTTTACTATTGTGGGGTGCACTGTTTGGGTAAATTAACGTAATTTAATATCTGATGTCATTGTCCGTATTGAGCATGCTCGTTACTGAGGACCGAAAAAAAAACCATGTCCGCATTCTACCGCGGGCCAACCTAACATATAAATGTACCCTATTGTACTGTTTTATTGTGCCTTTCATAACGCCCTAATCCTAATAGGAGAAACAAAAAAAAACATTATTTTCAATCGAGGGACGATCTGTTGTATTATAATGATCATGAACGGCAGGCTTTAAGCTTTAATACATATACTTGTTTTCCTTTTGTTGGAAAAAGGTGCGAATCGTGTAGATATCCCTCCAGGCTTTTATGAAACTGATATTTTTGAAAGTGAATGCTCGGTAATTTATTCAGCCTGAGACCACGAATTTGGATTTTTTGAAAAGTCACAAAAAACTATCTTGATATATTGGCTTCAAATAAATTAGCTACAATCACACACAATTTATAGATATGTATGAGTATTTTTTATGAGTTATCTTTCATGCTTCATTCATTTGTTTTGTCATCATCATGTTGCTACTGTGACCCATGGCCTACTACCTCATCCAATGTTGACAAATAAACCACAACCGACACAAACGAAGCAATCGAGGAAACATATGCATTAACGTAACTTTAAATGGACCCTTAAATAGTTTCTGTCTTTCACATTTACACAACAGCAGAAGTAGAAATCGTTATGAAATCATCAGTCGTATATTTTATTCGACTGTTTGTAGTTGAAACTTGATCACTAAACGATATATACAAAAAAGGGGTAATGGATTTTGCCAAGAGCAACATTTGCATTCAAACGAACACACTAAACTGTATATCTTGTGAGAAAAATAGTAATTCATCAAAACGAAAAAATTAAGCCAGTTGAAACAAAGTTCAATAAGTATCAAATGTCTGTCAATTCTGTCACAAAAATCCCCACAAAATACATCGGATTGATCTCTTACACCCTCGGCTGCTCGATACAGTGTCATTTTAATCATTTTTCAATCGTCAAAACTGAAATAAATCCGAGATCCTAGAAGGAGATGTGAACGTTTGACTCTCTGCCTCAAAATGTAAGAGGCTAGGCTTAAGACTCTTAAGGTCCTAAAGTGTAGTAGGCGAGTACATATCGTCATGCGATATCTACGAAGCTCTCTTTAATTTGCAATTCATACCACAAACAAAAAGTCATACTGGTTTGCTTGATAGGAATGAATCCTAATTACAGTGTAATAATTCCACAATGCTGACAACTTTCTAGCCTGAATACTTCCTTTGATATAAAATTTACAGTCACACATGTTAGCCTTTACTGATTTATTACTTGTTTGTACGCAATCAATGGTTTGTGAGAAGTAAGTAGCCGTAGCCTTCAAATCACCGGTGGGATTTGGATTGGAAGTTACAAATCATTTTCTGCAATCTGGGTAAGAGTTTTATAAAGTGACTCTAGACGAGAACAAAAGACTCCGACAGGCGTCAGATGATGTAATGATTATTAGTAATTAATAAATAGAATGATTCAGGACACTTGCTTCTACTCACTGAAATTACAAAACAACAAAAACACATTGCAGAACGACCTGTTCAATGTATTTGTAAGTACAATAAAATGAAAATGATAAAACATCACAAAACATAAATATAAACCAACATCATTAAAAACATGGAAACAAATCTCATCTCGACATCTTGTTAAATGTTTATAATGTTTCGAAGTCATGTAATTTGTCGTCTTACTTATTTGTGAAAGAATGTTCCACCCCGTGAATGAATTAATTATCATTCACTATCATAGCTATTTCCATTTCGTTCAGATGCGTTGATCTTTTAGGCCTAATAGCCACAGTGCATTGCAGGCGCAATGTCCAATGATGAATTCTGAGTCTGTACTTCGAGCTGGCAATATCTTAAGCTTATGTACGCTCAAATTTGCAGAACATTTAAAAAATATCTCTAAACTTTTGCATTACCTTTAGAGCGGCATTTCAACTCGTAAACGAATATGTATGTCTGTGGTAACAAACGTAAAAGCTACGTATGAGGTGTTTTGTGTTTGTAGCAAGTGCACTCAATATGCAGTCTGATCCAATATGTATCTACCCCTCTGTACGAAACTGAATCCTGTCTATCGTTACGTTGGGTGTAGAGCACATTGCTACACAGTGAAAAATGAAAGGAGGGATGCTTTCATCTACATCTTTATCCATGCACTCCGCAATGGAAATTATTTTCTCTTTACCTTTTTAGGTTGAATGTAAGTTAATAGGAACCTGATAAAAGCTAGAATAACATTTTCCACATCAAACACACTTCTGTTATCCCACGAATAAAGACTACCTCAGAGGAATTTTCTTCAAATGACAAAATAGAGGTACTATTTAGAAGTCTTCAATAAATCACCAAAGTGGGGAAAAAAACATGAAGACCAAGTTAAAGACAAGGGTCAGCATTTTGTCACACAGTTTTATTTACTCTGATTCGTCCATTGGAGAGAAATTATGAGAAAGTGAAGCCATTCTTAAAGTGAAGAATTTAGTCTTTTTACTAAAAAAAAAGGTTACATCCACTATTTATAGAAAAAATAAAAAGTGATCGATAATTCATAGGAAGGCATGGCAGTAACCTTTGTTTCAAGAGATAATTTTTTGAAAGATAGAGTATAAGATAATTTTTATCAAGCAATAATTTGTTCACCATGAATTTTAAAAATACGATTTGAGGAGATAATGTTGGTGCATTTTCATCAAATTATTTCCATATAAAAGTGATGCAAAAATTTACTGAGAGACGTATATCGTTTTGATTACATTCTGAACAGGCACTTGTATCCAACGGGAGAGTCATCAAGCACAAAATAAACACCATAATTAACAATCAAGATAATAAACAATTATGCCCTATATGCTTATCTCATGATCGAGAAGATTTAAATATGATAGATTCAGATCTTGGTTATATAACTTATTATCTAGAGGGCTGGAAGTCTGGAATGATGATACCTTTGAAAAGCTTTTGGCTGGGAATAAACTCAAAATATCAACGTAAATTTTCCGAAGTAGTGTAAGTTGTGGTCGTCTTCGATAGTCATGATTTTCGCATCAGTGTTACGCTGAGGTGGACAAACTGCGATTCAATTCACTCCCGAGGTGGATTGAGTTGAACCGGCCTAGCCACTGTTCCCACGCTAAAAAGAGTGAGTTATCCTCGATTGGTTACCCGGGCCAAGTCAGAGTCCGTGTGGCCAGCATATATGATACACGTAAAAAGATGGCGACAGAACACCCAGTCCCCTTTGGCTGATTTTACACACCTTCGCAGTCGAAGGACGTACATTGTCTACGGTATGGTACCGCAGGTTGTAACTCATCAAGAAAGACGAAAGGTAAATGCAATATTTCTATCAGCACCACGACGGACACAAAGCACCGAAGCTGAACTTAAAACTAATAACCGCCAATTAACAACAACTTTTGGCCCCAACATACAGCTCTAGTTCTTCTGCATGAAATGCAATGTTAACGATAGATTTACCAAACTGATGTGTGTTGAACACAGAAGACTCTTTATTGCCTTCTGGTCCGAGAGAAGAAAATCTAAAGGAGGCAGACGGGGGAGGGGAGTATTTGGGGAAGTTTTCAAACTAATAAAAATCTTGCAAAAGCTTCTTACCACACTCATTCTTAAGATTGCTCTTAATGAGTTTGATGGTCATGCTTATACGTACTCCCATAAAATCGTGTCAGATAATTAAAGCAGATGATTGGTTGACGTCAAAGATGAATATCGCTGCAATCTACAACGCTTTATTTAAAGACAAAGTGACATGCATCTAAAAGAGCTGGATATTTTCAGAAGTTGCAGAGTGGATGGCAATCCGTTGGAATTGTGTCTATATCTATACCGTTTTGGAGAAACGACTATTCAAAGTTAGATGAAAATTCCCAACAGAAGATGTGGAGTAGTGCACTCGTTTTTTAGTATTTCTATGATATATATATATATTTATATATATGTATATATATATATATGCCTCACCATACCTATATAAGAGTAGAAGCATACCAATTTGTTTGGTTGAATGTTATCAATATTCACCTGGACTCTGCAGGTAGACATTGATGGCCTTCAATCATTTAATCTGCAAAGTTAAGGAGGGACATAAAACACATATTTATAAATATTATCTTGCGGGGCCCCAACATGACAAAACTTTAAAAAAATGACCGTTTTTTCTCTCTACTGGGGCGTTCTCTCAGAAAATGTGTCATCGGCAAGTCATTTGTTACTACAAATCTGTTAAAGCCATGCTTCTACGCGAGTTGTAGATAGAAAGAGCAAGAAGTTGTGTAAGATGTATTTTGTAACTCTCTAGCCTCCTTTTATTACTGGGTTTCAGCTTCGTGAGTAATATCAACCTTTTAAATAAAATAATACATACTTCCAAAATGAAACTCTTAGGGCAAAACAATTCTCAAGTGTCTTTGACATACAAGTTAAGTGAACAAAAGTTAACACAAGATATATCATATGGGTCAGTTCGTTATACCGTTCAAACTTTTCATAATTGATTTATCATATTTATTCATGATGAAATTTTAAAACAGAAAATATGTATGTAAAATGGTCACTGTTTCATGGAATTTGATGAAAATTGTGGTTATTTTGAACGTCTTTTCATTTAGACAATACTCCAAGGTGTGTGTTTTTTCATGTCATTTGAGGATTTTCACGTCACAGAATAATCACTGTAAAGAGTATTCTCTGTGCTCTCCCATACTGAATGCGTTGTAAATAGTGAACAAAAACTGTTTATGAAGATCACCCCTTCACGAAAACATCAAAGAAGAAAGAACAAGATTCAAGAAAAGTTTAAGAAATCCCATGGGAATTCATCAACCAAGGTATAGAGCAATGCAAATCGTTTCCTTTAAGCTCGTGACAAAAAACAGCTTTTGTTTTTTATGTCATTGAACTTTTAACACCTTCTTCAAATCTTTTTTTTTTCCGAATATATGTGTCAATGGACGTGATGTACGAAAATTACCCCGGTCGTGTCTCCCGTATCAGTAATGCACTTGGGAAGTATACCACCCTAAACTGCCAGGGTGCCTTCCCAAAGGGTCTTACTTAAAGGGATCGGCCATTGAAGAAGACAGAACTTTCATCAGAAAAATTAAGAGAGTTATTTTCTCTGTATTGATGTAACCATACCTCAATAGCATTTTGCTTTGTTTGGAAGTTATCAATCTTTAAAGAACTACATAGTTCACAGCATTGCATTGTGGGAATCTGTGATGTCACACAGATGCAACGTCTTAAATATCCTTTGTATTCTGGTAATCATTTTTGGCCATAGCAAATAGCAATATCTTGAATAGTTGAGAACAAAATATTGGTGTGATGTTCTAAGAGCCTGTAGTAAACAAGTGTTCTCTTTCATTTTAGGACCAGTGTAATATTTCTTTTAAAGTATTCGGAGACAAGACCGCAGGTTGCATATGACCAGGTTTTAGTTATTGATCTGTTTGGAGGCATATTTTTCTCAAATTTATCACGAAAATAAAAACAGAGGTTTCTGTCAAGGCAGATGGTGAAGAGGGTGGTACTTGACAAGGGGATTGGGTTGGACAAACTGCATCTTTAATTTACAATAAAATAATTTTGCAGAATGAATTCATGAGTACAGATGTGATCAGTTCATATCGACGGGAAAGATATTCATTCCCGTTGCTCCTTTGAAATACTTCTTTATGTTGGAAAATCTGTTTACCGCCAATATTTAACAAATCATCCCTGACGTGAACCAAAAAAATAAAATAAACTATTTTGGATATCGATGCAAACAAAAGATCCCCTAGAGATAGGTGTCTCAAATAAAAACGATTGGTGTTTCGTAAGAAAACCCCATGCAGGTAACTGCATGCTGTTCATCTGACGTATATTGTGTCACGTGGGTCCTACTTCAAACTCATAATATTTAAAAACAAACAAATCTTTTTATGGTTTCATAACTTTATCGCGACTTTCATCGCGACAGAAAGCAATTCGTTTGGATCTGCATTTAATACACAGATGAAAAAGTTTTAAAAATCGTAGAAAAACCATCCCAGCTTCAAATGTGTGTTTCTTCTTTTTTTCCTTGAAAACAGATTATGATTTGCATATTATTTTCAAGCAAAATTAAAGATATGCTTTAAATCCCTGTGTGTTAACGGTAAGATGTTACCTTCTCCCGAATAGCTCTTTTATGGTTAACATATATAAAGTCACGCACTCTTCAATGACCACATAGAGCAAACCCAGGTACAAGAAGGAAAAGGACGATGAACGGAAATTAAAAATATGAAAATTAAAACTTTTGAGATTGAAATCTTAATTGTCATAATCTTCATTGAGTTTCAAGTTTTTTTCAAACATCGAAAAAAAATTATAAATGTGCAATATGCGGTCGACAGTAGAGGCACTTCAGTCGTTTTATTTATTTATTTTTTGTCATTCGTTAATTTCGTCTGGTATCAACAACGTACAGAGTATGGTATGAACAGGAGACTAAAAAAAAAACAAACGTTTCGAGCTGGTGCCCATGAAAAATGAGAATAATATGAACAAAAATACAAAAGACAAAAGCAAAAAGAAGGCCCCAGTAAAAGCTTTTACCTTTCCTCTTGAAAGTAGCGTACGTTTTACAGTTTCTAGTATCTACTGGGAGAAGACTCCAAATTGTGTAACAATAGTTATTTAAGAGTAATCTGACATGTTTTGTATGGTATTTAGAACTGAGCGTTACTTCTTGTAGACTAGGTCGGGCATCTGAAACGATGGAAAAGCCGGGGTTGGCGATGTTAGCAAAAGCATTTTAGAGATAGGATTCTTTTAACATTTAGCGACAAATTTATAGATATAACAACACATTTTAAGGATGTGAATATCGCCGTTCTTGAGGATACCAAGGTCCTGGTGCAAGGTGTTTCTATGGCAGTTTTCATCATTTAATGTGACACATTTTAATGTTCTATTTTGAAGAATTTGGAGGGGCTTGAGTACATGGTATTGGTACGAGTATAAGGCATGAGTATATGGTATGGTATTTTCATTACCTCCGTCCATATCTCAACCCCTAACCTCCACGTTTCAACTTACCGTATAGGTGTTTATCTGAGGCATTAAGATAGTGCAGGTGAAAACTAATTTTCAAACAAAATAAAATCCGAAATACTTCGATATCATTTGAAACTCCGCGCTTTATTTTGTACCTCAAGCAGTGCATACGTCATCGATACCAATGTTTTTCACTCGGTTTATCGGCTCCTTAGTTTAGAACCTTTGTTTGTGTCAAAGGATCGTATAGAGAAGAGAGGTGAGAACAAATGAAATGATTTTAGACGATTCGTTGCGACAAAAGTCGAATTCCTGGGAAATGAAACAAAACACTGATGACGTGGTTCAACCAGAGTATCAATCTCGAAAACAGTGTTGGTAATTGACTCATTCTCAAAAGTATTCGAAGTTATTACAACAGTATTGTTTTCTTTCATCACATTTTCTGAAGAAACGAAGTCACTTTAACTAATTTTTACTTTGTGTCCACGGGGAAAAAGGGCACGCGGCAACCGCAGACAGGTAGGTAGATATCCATCTGAATATTTTAAGATCGCAAGCCGTGACATATTTTAACGTCCAAGCATCTTCTAATGCCAATATACACGACAAGGGTCACGATTCGCTACACTTACATCGTGATAAGACAACCAATCACCTTTAATGATGAGTAATTAAGGTATACTTAGGCCTATTCTAAAACAAATGATCAAAGCCTAGACGCACCTAGTACACACAGAATTTCCATAATGTGCTAAAATCATTTCTCGAGAAAACACTTTTCTGCATGATAGAACATGAGGTGATGTCAAGTCATACCATCATGGTTTGGGTTTGTTCCTTCGATGAAAACCTATCATGTATGATATCATGTGGGTATTGGCTGCCAGACGTGACGTTATTTTAAATATTCAGTAATATGGGCGGAGTTCATTACCACTTTGCAAAGTACAGTAGCTTCCAATGATGCAAATTGGAAAATTGTACTTTCTCCGTTATTTTACCAAATACACAGTGGCCGGATACGCTCAATATATATACAAATATGACATTTTACAGTCACTGCCCTTCGCAAACCTGAAGTGGACAAAAAATACTCCTTTAACTTTATTCAGACGTTCTGCACTCTGCAGAACAAACAGCGGTTATCGGTATACTTTTGTGATTTATCAGTGATCTGGTGTAGGGCACTTTCGAAGAATAGTCCAGAAGATCCCCAAACGACAGTCGAAAATGAGGAATAATCAATAATGATTGCGCAAGGTATTTTGTGGTAAAAACATCTACTAGTTGCTACTTCCAACTTGCAGAAATGTGTAAGATGTGTAACACATTTTACGTTCGAGACGGCCTCGTGCATAATTCATAGTCTTTAAGGTGATGGTTATAGACATTAGGAAAGGTTAGGGGATACAATTCTTAAGATTTGGGTGTGGTGACGGAGAACTCGTTTTCCTATGTTTTTTTTTTCAGGACAAATCATTAAGAAAACCGAGGTAAGATTATTTAGAAATATTGCGCATAAAGTATGACGATTATTTCATACGTTCTTTCACTCAATACTGTGAGTAAAAACGTTTATTTCAGTTTTCTTGTAAGTAACCGAGATTAGTCGTGACAATCATGACATCAAAGTAGTGTTGATTTGTTACAAAAGGACTATGACCGGTGAACCAGCGATTCATTCTGACGAAGTCATTGTTTATTTCATTGATCATAATAATCGTGAAGCACAACTTCCTATAACCTTTTTTTTTTTCAAAACTACTCGGAGCGTTGATCCTTCTGTTCATTCATATCAAAATCATGTTCATTTTTTAATTCCTTTGTTTTGCCAAGAATCGTTGAGGCAAAAGACAAACAGACCTTGATTTACACTAACCAAGACTTTTTTAAATACAACACGTGTCTGAGGAGAAACACTTAGCCCACGCATTTTGTTTCTTTTTGAGGAGCTTTCACGCCTCATCCAACCTCATCCTACTCCATTCATCGTTCTACCCTTTAAATACTCTTTGGGTTGGCTACCTTTTTTGGGGCAGTTTTTTGAGATTTTTTTTTTTTTTTTGCTCCGTTTAATGATGCTAGACTAGCTGTGATTAGTCCAATCCAAAAGTAATTCAGTTGTTTTATGCCATCTGAAGTGAATACTCTAATTGAATAAACACACTGCGGTTTATTTTGGCTGTTGCGCCGATTATCTTTGGTACTACAATTCGTAGTGCGGTTTAACTCCCCACCTCCCTCAAAAATTGTGTCATTAACTACAAATGAAGCCGCAGTTTTGAATGATATGTTTCAACCGGCTTGCTCGATTTTAATTTAAGCTTACAGTTCTGCTTTAAGGCTTATCCAGCTTAGGTCCATCCTCAATAAGTACGCTAAGACTGAATTAAATCATCATGAAATTTAGACGGTGGACAGTGAAGAGGACCGACGGTCTGACAAAGGCTATTGTCTCTTTATAGTAAGCCCAAATATTACATTTCCCGTCATGCATCAGTTTCATCCCTGTGTTCCACATGTACACTTTGAGACAAATTTATCCTCGTCAAACCCTCACTTGTTTATAGAAATCTCAGAATTGCGCCTTGTTGTTTATCTTTAGTGTTTCTTGTATATTATACCTTCGAGACCTCTTAATTGGAAAGACTTTTTTTTTCTTTAGAAAAGGGGAAAACCAATAACAGCAAAGGAATTACAACCAAATAGTCGTGAGATGAGAAATTAATATCTACAGTGAATGAAAAACAAGATTTATATTTTCTCAACGGGGTATTGTTTGTGTGTGACATATATGAGTTACAAGTACTCTTTGGGAATCATCTTTCATCCCACATCATTAATTCGCATTAATGGTCATTGTTTTGTCAGTTGCTTTAAGTCATTTCTTGTGTTTCTATTACTTTCGAAATGGATACATACCGTAATCACTTAAATACAGATATACAAAATGAAGAAAGCAATGAAGTTGGCAACAAACTGTGATCACTGCCGCAACACCTGACGTCAATATACGGTAATGTACGGCAATTTTTTTTTTTCAAGTAATGATACTTATAATATTTTCGAAGTATAGGACCTCATGCATACACGGTCAAATAGCAAAAAAACAAAACGGTCTTTAGGATATGTAGACTAAGCACATGACAAGTCAAATCTGACGTTATAACTGCCACGGCCACTCTTTAAAAGTAACAGTTCATCACTCGTTTAAAAGTCAACGAATCATCTCGGAATCCGTTAGGTCACTTCAAGCATTTCAGTTTGTCATCTTGTTCAGTGCGGATCGATGGCGTTGTCACTTACAGTTGACTTCTGCACACAAGTAATGTACACAAACCACGTGGAACTACGTGGAACGGTGTATGTGCAACGCTACTCTCGGGCCTTCACGCGATTCATGAGAGGACCCATTGTCTTTAAGATTAAAATCACTCATTGCTTTAGAGTGATAACTCATTGCATTAGAGTGATCACTCGCTAAATTAGAGTGATCTCTCACTAATTAGAGTGATCACTCACTAAATTAGAGTGATCACTTGCTGAATTAGAGTTGATTGATCACTATAATTTAGAGTGAATTAGAGTGATCACTCTATTCATGCTCATCGGGGCGTATTATCACTCTTGTTTACATTTCAACGAATGCTCAACGAATAGAATAAACATAATTGATTGTATACAACCCTCAGATCTGTAGTTGCTGAATTCTTCCATTTCTGTCAAAATATATAGACATTGAATTTGCCTCAATATCCTAAAAAAAAAAATCAAATGACTTTTTTTTTATTTTCCTGTTTACCACTCCTGCAATCGTGAACGGTCGTGAACGCAAGGTCAATCGGCCTATGTAGAGGACGTCGGTGGGCTGTGAGAAGCTGTCAATTCCCATCTTCGTCAATTTATTTTGAGTTAACATATTTGTGACCATGATAGTCCCCCTCTAATTCCATATGTCACATACTATACACCCCGACGGTTTCTACAAGCCTGAGTTTTCGCCTCTGAGGTAGGACAGGAAAATCTTACATACTGACATTCTGGTAGTGAAGACTGCCATTTTTTACGTTGTCGTTTTCAATTTGCTGCTGTGACTTCAAACGCTCTGGACATACCCTTGAAGATTGTAAATTCGATCGTGCATTTGTTTGGAAACCTTCAGTCCAGCCAATTTGCTCCCGCCCCCTTCGTCTGACTGAGGGCATGGACCGTCGAAAATATTTTTGTCACTGAGTTACTGTGATAGACATTTACAATTTCAGAAGTCAGAAAAGTAAGTGAAGTAATTACCTTACTAAAATATGCAAGACCACCTACCGCTGACGTTAAGCATATACCCAACAGTTTGTATTTTCCATTAAAAAGGAAACAGTTTGATAATGCGAAAGATTATACGTATATCAGTGCAGGGTCATTGAAGACAAAGCCAATGAAAAAGCCCGATGGTTCGAACTGATAATTTGGATTAACCAGCAACAACTCAGCAAATATTATATTCGGGGGGGGGGGGGGCTTCAGATTGAGAATTTTATTCTGTACGGACTGTTGCGCATTATACATATAGTTCCTTGTTTGTCTCTCTGTCTGTACGTCTGTTGTTATTTTTGGTCACAAGGGGAGCCACCCAGGTAACAACAACTGCACATGACTCGTCACACTAAGAGGAAATGTCCTTGGGTCAAGGTCAATCAGCCTGACAGATTATCGAGCACAGAAGTTGTGCGACTCAGAGTCACGGTGATCTGCAAAATGATCCCACCCTTTTCTTTCTTGGCAATTGGAAAGAATAAAGTTGCAAAAGAGAGTTGCAAAAAGAACAGTTTAAGTTTGATTTAAAAATGTCCTTAAGGCATAGGACTTGCAAATTGTTCACCCAGCGTGAGAGGATTAGGAGTTCCTGTGAGCTTTTTTTTCCCCTTTTCTTTAGTGACTGTTGCCTTGAACATAATTTTTCATGTTTGGGTAAGTTTCATGTTCATTTATTGCGTAGCCAAATAGAACAGTAGGTGTATATAGCGATATGTATCTTTAATCGCTTGTGCCAGACCTCACGTGTCTTTCCTGGATATTAAACCAAGAGAGGAGAGCCTTTGGGATGCAGTAAGCTCCTTATCCCGATAAAATGGGAGATTGGCCTTTCCCGTGCATAATATATCCGAACTCGACCTGACATTATTCCTGACGGTAGCCATGTTGCTATCCATAAAAGAATTTTATCTTATCCCTATACATAGTACACAGGAGGAGATATTGTACTTACTTGAGCAGTTTAAGTCGCCAAAAAAGACACTTTCATGGTAGCCCACCTCACACCCCCCAGTAGCCCTTATGTGGGTACCTCGTGATATACAAATGACATGGATCCGGATAACCCACTGGGATAAGGGGTGAGAAGGGGTCCAAATGTGTGTTTTTGAGCGTGTACAACCAAACTTGTGTCATGATCTCCTCCTAGACGGTAAGTCGGATGAGCCTCAAACTTGGTGGGTAGGTGCCCCGGTATGAGGTGCAGTGTTCGCCGGACCGATGACGTGGTAGGTCAAAGATCAAACGTCACATGTTATGTAAACGAAAAACATATTTTAGCAGTATCTCAATTTGTGAATATCCTAGAGTATGGAACTACCATATATAGATAGTAGACAATAAGAGAATTTATTTTTAAATATTGATGACGTTACCAGGTCAAAGGTCACTTGATTAAAGGTTAAGTCGGCAAAAATGCTCTACAAAGTGTGTCACGATCTCCTCCTAGACGGTAAATCGGATAAACTTCAATCTTGGTGGATAGGTGCCTGGGTGTCTTGAATAGTGTCAGCCAGAGTGATATGACGTCATAGGTCAAAGGTCACATTTCATGAAAACAAAAAAAAACAAATTTTTAGCATTTTCGTCTGTGTGTGAATATTCTAAGAGTTGTAAACCTACCATATATAGACAGTAGAGTAGAGGATACAAGATTTTTTTTTAAATATTGATGACCTCACGAGGTCAAAGGTCACGTGATTAAAGATTAAAATGCAAAAAATGCTTTAAAAAAGTGCGTCACGATCTCCTCCTAGACGATAAGTCGAATGGACTTTAAACTTGGTGGGTGACTGCCTGGGTGTGAGATGTAGTGCCTACCCGACTGATATGACGGGTCAGATCAAGGGCAATGATTATAATTATTGTAACGCATGATACAATGTTAGAAGGTGGTAGTACATGGTGTCAAGATAACTTTTACACATCTGCCTTTCTACGAATGTGACACGGTATTTCAACCTACCCAAGCAGTTCTTGGCTGAATGATTACGTCTGGTAGAAATGTCATTTCCCGCGTGTTGATAACATCTTCACTCAGTATATGTTTACCTATTCATACGTAGATCTACTGCGCAATCAATCAAGAGCTCAAGATGTTTACGCACTGCGAAGTAAACATTGAGACACACATAACGCGCTTTTCACGGCACTCAAAGGATACACAGTGACGGTGAGTGCGAATATGAGGAATACTCTAACGCCCACGCGTTTTCTGGGAATAATTTTGACGCGCGCTCGATATCTAGGCATCTGTGTACGCGCATTCAGGTATTTGTGCCGTTCGATGCGTACACGCGGTGTTATTGCAGTACTAGTCCAGCCAATTCGACACATGCCCTCCCAGCTCAGAAGCTACAAAAGTGACACATGCCTGACGTCACTAAAACCAGGGTCACACTAGTGTGATAAATCAATACACAATAGCGTGTTGAATCGCGCTACTGTGACCCGGGCTTTAAGCTGATGGAAATGCATTTCCTAATCCTACCTCTAATGATGACGTCATAGGAGATGCATTTCCTTGTGGTTTGTGGAGTTGAAAAGAAACTCTCAGGTACGCATTAGGTGCTTTATCATTAAGTAACTTGAATATTCAGCACTTGACACAGGATCAATCACTGATGAAATATACAGCTCAGCGATCTTGAGGAAAATGGGTAGAGAAAACGATATGGATGAGATTTGCAACTCCGTGGATTGATAACTTGTTTTTTGTTTTTGTATTTTTTGTAATTTTTTTCTGTGAATAGATCAATAAACCAGAAGTTGTTTCTTTTATGTACTGGTGAATTACAGAATGTTATTTCCAAGGACATCACATTGAGAAAATATGGTGTTTTCTTCATTTCAAAGAGCTCTTTCTGTTGTTTCGTATTAATAAGTTCATTTTTACTTGGGATGCTTCAAGTACTGAAGTACAAGAAAAACAGCAGTCTACAGATGTATTCAACGTTTTGATATCACATCCACTGTTATTACACGCATTTTGGTTTCTCTGACCAGATTTGCTACCCGAGTAACACATCCCTGAAGAATCTTCGTCACTTCGCAATAAAACATCTTTTTTTCCTTTTTTGTTTTATTTCCAGTTTTCCAAGGGAATTTTGCAAAATTTCATCACGATTCCCAGGCAACCTGTTAAAAGTTTCTCCGCAATAAAATGTGACAGAGTTAAGGGACCTTTTTATTCTTATTTAACACATGAATGGCGTAGAAGGCCATCTTACGTGGCTAGTCTTGCCCTGGAGGGACTTCAACATCTGGTGAACAGAGAGATCAAAGTATGATATTCTTCTGATATCGAATTGAGGTAAAACGGTTTATGACCAAAAAAAAAAAAAAGAAATGACCTACTTCGGTACGTCGGTATATTTTTAAATTTGCAATAAACCGTAATCTTATTACATCTAGCTTCGATATTAAGTTGATAAATGTAAAATGTAAAATAAGAGGCACAAGCACCTGGAGAACGGTTCATTCACTTTACGGCAGGAAACTAATATTACACCGCAAATTGTGTCCTTCGCTAAAAACGAAAAAACAAATAGAAAATGAAATTCATATTTTAAATTGAAATGATCAAATGTGGTCAGTACAAACGACAATAAAGGTAGCCCCAAAATATATGAGCTCATATTTCAAAGAACAGTTACATACAACTGAATGTATTACTGCAACAAGGAACAAAAGAAAAATATGTGAGGATAGGCTCGATTTTATAAAATATTGCATCTTGTGAAGCTGCACATAGCTTTCCATGTACACAGAGACAACCTAGAAGGACTATTAAATGAAACGAAATCGTCTGGTAGATTACTTAAATCGTGTTCATACATACTTGGAAAGAATCCTCAACTCCTGTTGGCCCATTTCAGTCATGTGACCGTGGGTTAATCGCTGATAACCCAACTCTGTTAAACCACGGTCAATCACCGGCGGATGAATACAATAGAACTGTAAATCGACAATGTGTTTTCATTCTGCTGCATCTTACACTAAACAACGGCTAATACAGTATTACTAGTAAAAGGCCTACTGTACTAGTACTAGTGAAATACGGTAACGTTCGATTTGAAGTTCGTAGATCTAACGTTACCTAGGCCGTGCCTATAGCCTAAACCTGCTCAAAAGTAAAATGTAAATCTACGTAAATCTACATAACAAAAGCACAGTATACTGTCAGTGGTAATTCTTCTGACGTATGGTAATCTTACCTAAATATCAGAATTGTGTCGGGTGGAAGCTTCTTAAGTACATTTTGAACACCTTTAAAAGTTTGACAGCCTACCGGAATAAGCTTTCTTTCTTTGTAGAATTCTGCTGAGATGTTAAAAACAATTCCCTATGAAATAAAATCGTAAAGAGGACTAAGAACTGCAATACATCTTGAAGGGTCTCCATACAACCACCGGATTAATATTGTTAAGGACAGAGAACTCCATACCACAAATAATTTAGGCCTATTGATAGGCCTAGGCACTATATTTTGAAAAAAATTAAACAAGGAAGGCCTTGACATGAGTTATCCCAAACCAGCCATAAAGTGATCTGACAACAATGTTTTGACAGTAACGTTTTGGCCATGTGCAATCCTTCGTCTCTCTTGAACTAACTTAGGCTTAGTTCCGAAATTTTGCATAGCCTGCTGAGAACTCTCACACTCACAGGAAAATTAGGGTCCGCACACAACAAGTCTTCCACTTACTGTTGCTGTTAGGACTGAGAGTAACATATCAAGCATGTCCAAGTTTTTCTCGAAATGTATATTCAATAAATCACTGTCACTGCCTTTATCCAAAATCAGTAATGAGGCTCTGCAGGTGTACAACGCTCTGTTGCACGCAGTTACGTACACACTGCACAGTGAATACATGTACAGTGAACCACATGTGCAGCATGCACACATCAGTACATGCACTACTTGAGAGCAAACTAACTATAAAGCAAGCATTTTTGATAAGTCAATTGTTATATTGCTATTCTTTTTGTCTAAGTGTTACTTTCTGTTTCGGGCACGAATATTGTTGACATGTTGTAAATTTGTTAACCGTTTCGCGATGTACCTTTTCAACAAAAACGCAGTTATTTAAGAACCAAATTCCTTTCTTTTTTCATCCTTTTTTATCAAAATCTCGTTGGTATGTATGAACAAGGTTAATCAACTTTTGACCTATTTATTAATTGTAGTATAATGCACTCTCGGGGGTTAATGCTATCGTTCCCTCGTGCACTAACCCCGATCGTGCATTATCCCACAGCTAATACACGGTCCAGCATTGATTAACCTGTAATTATCTATATTTTTCGACGTACAATCTGTCATCCTAGACACAAACATGAACACCGCGGGGGAGGGAAGGGGGGAGGGAAGCTTCAAAATTCACGCAGTGTCTCGGATGATGGAGACACTCTAGCAAATTTGACTTTGCTCAAATCAGGATAAATGTTCTGTGTAATATTAAAGTACCTGATGGTTGAATATGGTTCAGCACCATTAAAGGCAATAACATTCAAATCCATGATTTCATCCAAGCTGTAAAATAGAATATGACTATAGTTTCGCCTTTTTAAGACTGCGTACAATTGACCGTGTATTTGGTCGGATATTACGATTTCAGATATTTACCTTCACATTAGAATCGGTTGATTTCACACGCAAGCGTCTTGTAACAATTATTCGGAATACTCACTCGAGAGATTTAGCACTTATCGTAGGAGAGATATTTAACCTTTTACACAAAAGCGACACATGTGCGTATATTTGCACTTCGCTCAACATCATAGCATTCCTTGTTATTAGAGTATTTTCTTCGCAAAAGGAAGTTACCCCAATCACGTTTATTGTCTATACATTCATAAAATCTCGTAACGGATAATTGGACACAGTCGTATGAATATTCGTTGACTAAGCAGCACAAACGAAGCATTTGATTTGAATTTAAATGGCCAATACATAATAATTAAGGTCTCTGTGGAAATAATCAAAAAGGTCTCTGTGGAAATAATTGGAATTTCCGTAAAATACCCTATAAATTTTCTGCTTTTTTAAATTACGTTTCCTGATTCGCGTTAACTTAAACACACCCAACTGGTCCTTGGACTTTTTTGCCAAACTTTCAAAAACAATCCACCTCCGTCTTTCCTTTAGCTTGAAGAGAAAAGAAAGAATAAAGATGAAAGAATGGTAAACTGGAAAATGTCCATATCGCTTCTTACAGCTGCTGGTCCAGAATGAGAACGAAATCGATTACCAAATACCAAATTCGGAAAACGGCTAAACTAAAGCCAAAACAAAATCACATCGCTTTTTGTACTTGAGATATGCAAATATGGGGGATAACAGTACATTGCGTATCTGTCGGACGACACGAATCACACACAGCAAGTACCACTGAGACAGACGTTGTAAAGTTCCTCTGGTACTGTCCGTGTGTAAGACGGCAAGAGAAGACAGTTGAGGGACAGACCTTTCATTGCATTTCAAATGATTCCGTGATACTGTTTTAAGTTCAGTATACTAGAGAGATATAGTCGTAGATAGAAGTGGCAGAAAGCGTGTGAATTTCTTATTAAGTATACAGAAAAGCGTTGTGACGACAAAAAAAAAAAAAGCTAACCTACATAATGTCTTTTCGGCGTTCCACAGCTCTATCTCACAGGTGCTATAAATGCACAGTTAAAGAAAACATTGCCTTCCTCGTTGGCACAAATTAAAATCACTGTCGATGCAGATTGTCAAAGTGATGCGACATAAATCTAAGCAAGTGAAAATAATGTGAAGAAAATATTTCTCAGCAAGCTTTTTTTTTAAGATTTTAAAAGCTACCGTTTGACGGTGGCAAACGTAACTATTGGACTTTTGTATCTTGGAACGTAAGCATTGGTTTTCCAACTTGTTTTGCTACAGTCTTGCTATTATTGGTCGCAGGGGCCTGTATCTCGCATCTCTGCATCTCGAGTCGATAGCGCTGTATTTATACTTCTATAATTTTTCAATTTTCTTAATATCAAACAAAAAAAAAATGCAATATTTCTTTTTAACTTTATGAGGCAATAATGAATTTTATATGAGGTACAAAGCATTCTTCTCCTCGTTAAAACTTAAATCTAAGCAGGAAATTGAAAACACGATTTCGCGACACTGTAATTGAACCCAGAGATAAATAAACTTACGTTGTTAAATCTAAACACGTGTTGAAGGACGAATTTACTGGAATGGAAGCATTCCAATTAACCTGTTTCAAAAGAAAAGGCATCTCTTCGTTTCACATCGTGAAAATGAAATTATGCGATCTTTGTAAGAATTAAACATTGGACAGCTTTTCACCGCAGGCTATGTAGTTTGTGACATGCATTTTATTAAGTCCTGTGTATATGGGGAGCTCCATCACTGTAATAAACAGAGGAATCGACGAATGACGAATGTTAAGCGTTACACTGCAAGAATATGATGGGAAGATGGGAAGGCTTTATTAAACGAGACGAGATGATCACGAGACAGAAATCAATGTTCGAAGGCTACAATTGCGTGTATATATATATATATATATATATATATATATATATATATATATATATATATATATATATATATATATATATATGTATATATATATATATATATATAAATAAATAAAAGCCGTCCACTTTCTGGTCTGTGAATGGAACACTGCTGTTTCATTGTTTCATGTTTATTGTCTACAGAAAACAACATTAAACTGAAGAAAGGAGATGTAATGAAAGGAGACATTGTGCGTCATAGCAGGAAATGGGAAGGAAATTATCTCGGAGTGGGTAGTGAAGACTTTGAGAAAATAGGCTTCATCACCTGTGTGTAGAGTATAAGGACATAGCGGTATGTCGACGGGAGAAGAAACCTCAAAAGTTGCCCCCTCCCGATCAGAAGAGCCCCTTTGGGGTACTAATCATGATTAAGTGCAAGAAGAAGGAAATGGAAAGAGGAAGGGAAACTAATTCAAAGAATGCTGATCATCAATCACATTTTAATTTACCCACTTAAAAAGTGCATATGTCCATTTCATTCCTATTAGGGTGCATTTCCTTACACAACTCTTAGGTTATCAAACTCTGTCACAGCTTAAAATCAATTATTTCAGGTCGGTCGAAGTGAGATGTAAATTTTCGTAATGCGATATGATCATCCACCCCTAAAACCTATAAAGTGTGTTAACAATGACAAGAGATAATTACTAAAGGGTGTTTTAATAAATTTTTATCAGGATTAACTTTATGTGAAAGCAACTTTTAATGTTGTAAAATGTAGTGACTTCAAAGTTCCCATCATGTTCGGAACTTTATCTAAAAACAGTGAATTTTGTGCAACGCGAGATAGTGCGAAAAGTATACCCACAATTTTTTTCAGGTGTCTTGACTGAGACTTAAATCGGATGACGTTTAAATGAAAATTGACACTTCTATTGAATTTATTTATATTCATTTCTGTTAAGTGATTGTCCATTTTGTTAATAATAACTTCTGCAAATGGCGTCGTAACAAAGTGCAATGGAAATTATAACATAATAAGTATTTCTTGGAAATGATAAGTGGCAATATAGAATGACACTCTTAACAAAGAATTAATATTTAGAAATTGCCGCACCTCAATGAACAGTTGATGTACTTTGGAATGGTAATATATTTTACTCTTTCTTTTGCATGCTTATATCAAAATATGGAATTCAACCTTCAACATTAACTTGTTCGAAATTTCGTATTGCTGATTTTGCAGAAGAAAATGAAACATTTTGCATGAGATTATCAAAAGATAATTACTCGAATGTTGGACTACTTCTGTTTTACCAAACCTAATGATATCCTTGTTAAAGAAAAGACGTGTGACGATTCTGAAGAACCACAAGAAGAGTTTCAACTTCTCTGGGTTACAGAAAGTACATAGCAGGAGAGCTTTTACGTTTTTGTATTCTGCATAGATACGAAAAAGAAACTACTCGTCGGGGAATGAGAGGGAATCGGAAGTACAGTATTGAACCTTTGGGTCCCTTACTGAAACATAAATAAAAACAAATAAAAGACATTTTTCAAGTTACGTAACAAGTGTATCCGACTTGCTTCCACTTTGTGATAGCGGTTTCGAAGTCAAACATATTATCCTGTATCTGTAATTGTCGTAATTATTGGATTTCACATTAGTTAGGAATATCAATATTTGTAAAGACGAAAATACGTGAATCTAAAACTAAACCCAAGGGGCATATAAAATTCTCAAATTTACTTTGAATAAAGATTAAGTAAACAAAGAATGATTCTTGGCATGCCATGCAAGTCCCTCTCTTGACATAAATTTGCAAACCCACAGCCGGCCAAAGTTCACTCGTGATGCGGGTATAAGGCAGAATTTTTACTCTAAAATTGCATTGTGGATGCTATCTTTTATGGAATGTAATGAGATGTTTCATTATTTTTAATGATTATTATTCTTCCAAAATCGATTCCAAAATGTCATTTTCATGTCATAAAAATATATTTGATCATCAAGGGTACAGTGATGAATCCATTGAGCCGGACCGTGTTATCAGGTTGTCCAACAAGTCTAACATTGTTTCTCGTACCATAGGAATGGAATGTTACCGTAAAACAAGATAAAAGGAAGTTTGGTTAAAAAACATTCATAATTAAGCGGATCATGCCATTTTCAAAAGAATCTCCCACCTTCTACGCCGTTTTATGTCTCAGGATCTTTAAATAGATAATCCTAATTGAAGGTGTACTTTGTACCCTGATTGGTGAATTCACCTTACATGGATAGGCCCACTGCAATTACAATGTGTCCATATATATATTACGACGATCTTTTAAAAATAAGTTTTCTAATGTTACAATCTGTTTTACTGTTTCGCGTTTACACGAATTTGTTGTCTGCAATCTACGTTGACTTCCGTCTACTGATGATGTACGTAGCTACGTACTTGGCCTATACATGTGTCAAAATGTGAATGGGATTTACAAACGATTCCCGTGGTGGTGGCGTATATTTAGTAACTCTTTTCTTTTTCATTCAGGAATACTTCGCTTTCCACAAAAACATGGCGATTTGAACTGTATTTAAAGAGACTCATTAATTGTTTCATGAAACTCACTAAATTTACCTAAATTTGCCAAGTTTCCATCAAAGGCTAACGACAAATGGTCAAACTAGGAGAATCCCCATGTGTCAAGTCCAGATAAACATTAATGAGTAACTGATGATTCAATTTGGTTTTGAAAAGTCGTGGCCAGATTCTTTTTACACAAGCACTAATTCATATGCACACAGCCAGTATAATTCAGGGTCAAAAATTAAAAGAAAAAATTGACGTTTTTCGTTACTATTGGATGTGAAACTTGAATAATTATGCTAATTATAAGCACTGTCATGTGTTTTTACCCGTAAGAAACCTCACATATTAACTCAATGAGCCCCTTTAAGATATGCGTATATCGCAAAATATGTTGCACAGTATGCAACGAACTGCTGGTCGAATTATGGATGTATTTACATTTTTAAATTTGACTGTCAAATGTGTTGGAAATTGGATGCAACGTTAAAGTTAAGACAGCGTGACGTCTTAAATATGTCTACATGCATTCACTTTGAATGAAGTCAAAAACAAGGATAATGTTTCTGTTTTAGCCATTATCATGACAATGTGTCTACATAAACTGCGGAGGTATAGTTTACTTCTTAATTGGAGACGAAATTTCTCAATTGCGATAATTTCTTCAATGACGCTGAGAGAAACACGAAAGTGCCAGAGGCTGCGTCACCATTGACTTTGCGGATTAAGGAGAAGGGGTAGGGTACATCAACGGGGTGAAAATAACACATGCACATACTTGTTCAAGATGAGTATTGTACTTGTGGCAGGGAGGTAGACCTGTCTCAATAAATGTTGAGGCTTTATGGGGTTTTTTTTCTTTTTAGTTTTCTAAAAAATAATTTGACCAACAAACGGTGCACTGAGTCTGCAACATCCCTTTCCAAAAATCGGCCCTTTTTGTATATTTGTCCCTACCACCCGTCAAGCCTCCAGATCGTTAAAGCATTTCACGGCCGAAGTCTTAGGCACTTAGAATCACATCTAGCCGACAGATTTCTCTTCGTCCACCCACTACACGAACACTCTAAGAAATGCACACAGGCATTCACACATTACTAACCAGAAATCTTAATTTGCGTGACAAAATTCGTCGTAACCTCGATCGGCGAGGAAGAGAGGTGTTAAATAAAAAAAGCTTCTTCAGTTGGGTAAATCATCCCAATGATTCTTGCCGATGATTCGTAGCATATTCTAGGAAATCACCATAGTCAACCAACGATCCAATTTAGGGATAGATGCCAAACATGAAAAGTGACATCGATAAAAAACTTCCGAGAAATAATCAGGTGACAAATTACGTGAAAGAAAACATTATTCACATCATTATCCTTTTCAGTAAGTTACCTAACCAGACTGCGAATGTAATTTGTTTGTAATCATTGTATGATATTCATGACCAATCTTCCCCTGTCTGAAATTTCGAAAAGTTTCCTTGAACCAGAATCTTGATTTATTCCGAACTTTGTTCCCTTTGCTCACCGACACTACCGTTATTATGATAAATCGTGGAAATCCTCGGGGGTGGGGTGGGGGTAACGTTGGAACTGCACTTGAGATTGTGTACCAGTCCACTGTACGCAGTCTGTGTGCTTAAAGGATCTATTTTTTCGACAAGCGTATGCATCTTGTGTGACAAATCGAACCGAAGGAGACGTAGCCTGTGAAGCTACGTTATTAACCTACCCCCGCCCACAGACCCACACCGCCTCCCACCAACAAATGCAACAACTGGGAAACCTTAGCTGAGCTCGTGTTCTTAACTGCGTTTATGAGGTTGATAATGATTATAGCCAATAAATGATACCCAATAAGGGATATTGAGATCCGGTCACCTGTGTACCACATTCATATTACTAAGCAGTCAATCCAGTTGTGGGGAGGGGGGGGGGGGGCTGAACAATTTTGAACACAAGTTTGATATGCTTTGGTAGTTTTAGACGTGACGTCTTCTCCGTTGACAGCAAAAACAAAAACCCACCATTTTGAAAATTATATACCCAAGCAATATTTTCTGTCAGACAAAGGCGACGCAGATCGTATGGTGTTGGACGTTTTGTTTCTCAAAATATGACGTAGCGTCCACCAAATGGTGCATGTCGAACACAGTGCCAAAGACATAGTCAAATATTGGAGGGAAGCAATTTATGTGAAACTAAACGACGTATGTGGATTGGTAAAAATGTAACAAACTATTCCACAGAAAATATCGTGTACATGAAAACATTTGGTTTTCTCTTGTTTCTTTGAATTCATGTTGTATTCATTGACGGCTCACGGCATTATGATAGAACTTTATCGAAAAAAAAAAGTCTTTCCAAATGTCAGCATGTTAAAACATGATTGTTGTCCATACTCCAAGAAGATAGGTACAAATAGGAAGGCACCAGCTATGTCCTAGGAACAGAAAAACCACCACCACATTAGTAGAAAGTGGTCCACATTTCGAGATCCGACCCTGGATCCATCTTTTGCCCTTGCGTGTTAAGTCAAAACTGACGCAAAAGAGAATATGTTGGTTGCCATGACACTGTTTTCATAATTTGACCTGCCCTGTCTCTGTCAATTGTGCCTTCTATTTTGTTGCATCTGTAATGATATACAGTCTCATCTGGGAATATCACCGGGTGTGCTCATAAATCTTCAAAATGGCGTCAGAGGAATGAACCTGTCGGAAACGTCTGCCAACATTCAAGTGATCTGATAAATGCTGCAAATAAATTCCCGACAAACATTAACAATAACGAAAGAAACATGAATATCAATCAGGATTATCCCTATGTACGGCAGAAACAACAACCTTTAATCTGGTCACTGGCTACTGTCCATCCATCAAAACCAATCTTCATTTTACCTGCATTACCGACTGCCAAATCCTTGACAATTCCGAATATCTCTCTTTTTCTCAAAAAAAAAACGCTTTCAAGTCTAAAAGATCTCTTTGTTGAACCAGTGAACCATCTCCCTGATATATGTATCAAGTCATGAGAGATGTCATATTGATCAAAATATGGGAAAGGTATCACGTAAATCGACACTTATAAAATTTCAAACAATTTTACAATAAAGAAATAACGATGAAGTGGTGAAAATGATAACAGGGGGTTGTGTCACAAGATGGTCACAGGCAACGTACCCTGTAAAACAATAGCAGGCCTACACACATACAAAACTGCAGTCTGCATTCTTTGATTGTTCCAACTTTTCTAAGAATCTGTTTTAAAAGATTACAAAATGGCAAGGTCATATTGGTACAAAAGAAAGTTTTGTTTGTAGCGCCATGATGTTTCAATTTGGTGAGGTTGTAGGTGGCGCTCTTGCGTTATGGCTGGTTGACGAACTCCAGCAAAGGCTAACAAATGCGTCGCTGAATGGTTGGAGTCGTTGGTAATCCGTGAAGATTATTGCCCTCTTGTGAATATTCGGTGCTACACACCAAGAAATTTCAGACCTGCTCAATGTGACCTTTTTGAACATCCATGATTTTATGATTGCATAAATTAATTTTATTGTTTTAAACAGCAGAAGACAAACCATAGGTTGACATTACAACCACACAAAGGTTTTGAAGGTAATGACAGCCTGCGTGCAGAACGACCAAACTGATGGGCAAATTGCAAGCCATTTCATCATATATCAGTGAGGGCGCTGGAAACTGACAAGTCCTCTCTTGAAGGAAGGACTCTTGACATGGAGATAAGACATGGCAAGATCAGAGACGATCAGGACGATGAGGAACATCCTCATATAAATACATATTCGGCTCTGACCGACAGTTATCAATCAGCCACTATTCGATTTTCCCTTGAAGAAAATTGATATTTGATACGAATAACGACTATTCTTGTTTATTAATTTGTTTGTTTGTTTGTTTATTTCTTCTTTATCCATTTATTGTGTCGATAAGGAAGAAGATACACAACTAGAATGGGCAAAACCTTGTTGCATTTCCCATTCCTCCAGTGGGAAATAGACCGGCCTGAGGTTATTTTCAGCAGTTACTATACTACAGAGTGTCATCTGAAGTGAAATTCACATCGTAGTCTCTTAATTTAATCATTCACGAAAAACTGATACCCGTTCTGCCGATGCATTTACCAACCAGATGTCAACAACTTACACATAGACCTGGTAAGTGCCCGGTTCATACAAGTGATAAATTTGATAGATGTTTCGTGGCCATAATTAGGATTGCCACTCAGAATGACAAGTTACTGTAAAATCATTACAACCGTTCAACGCCATCTCAGCTTAATAACGTAGTTTATGCGAATCTTAAGATTTAATCTTGGCAATAACATTCGTTAGAATGTTTCTCCATTAGGAATATCGATCATCTATTTCCCATTTGTTTATCATTGCCTATTGATACCATATTGTTGTACTGTGTCCTATATTAATGTCACTATATTAATGTCACAGTCCTAAAAAATGACGCCAATATATTGTCAGGTCACCCAACAAATGTGAAAAAAATAATAAATTGTTCTGCTAGAGCAACATAGGGGCTGTAAAAGGTTGGCGAACTCTCTAATTGAACTTCACAAATGTCATTTCCACTCCTAGGGATGATTATATGTTACTTTGTTAGACGTACTTCAAAGATTGACGGAAATTGTTGGCAAGGAAAGAATGTTAAAGTGCCAAAAATCTAAAATAAGCAATTACTCTTCCGGATGGGGCTTCATATACAGTCAGCACTTTTTCAATGAATGATTTTATTTAAATTAGTGACTTCACTGCAAGTAAAATCTCACTTTAATTGCCAGTTAAATTATTAAAATTACTTGTTCAAAGGAAGATCACTCTATTCAGTCTTCTACGAAGAGTATATTTTCACTTTTTGTCATTTGAAGAATTCTTTCCATTAATAAATGCAATTTACTCATATTGTGTGTGTGGGGGGGGGGGGGGATGCCAATGTGTGTGTGTGTGGTGTGTATGTAAGGGCGTGTGTGTCCTCTCAAGATTAACAATAGTCAGTCTATTGTTAAGATTATGGTTGAGGAAGAAAAAACAAAAGATAGCACAATGAGGTCCTCGGAATGAATGGAAAACAAAGCTGTATGTATGTGTGAGTGAGTGTGTGTGTGTGGAGCCGTGTGTGTATTTTGGGATCTTTTTTATGTACATTACTCCGTTAGCGACCACAAAACATAAAAGAAAACAGAGATTTTCGCACCACACATCTAACATGTCAATGCCTGACACCGTCTTCTCGTACTCAACCGTCAGGTACCCTAACAAATATGACAGTTTCCTTCAAAACAACATTGTTATTCCTCTCACGTCAACGGAAGTAGAAGCCCAGAACTTGTTTACAACGAAGGACCGCTACCCGATGCATGCAGCCATCTTTGTAAACAACATGGTACTTTTTTTTCCCCGTAATTTTGCAATTGTTACAGGTACAGGTTTTTTGGTTTTTGTTAATTATTGAATTCAGTAACTGAACATCAGGGTTTCGTTTCCTAGCATATTTTTTTTTTTTTTATTTTCAGTTACGACAACAGAGAGTAAATACATAATACCGGAATAAATAGAAATAGATTGGTTCGGCTCATAGCTTTACCAATTAAAGTTATTGGTATATCGAACGAAAAGGGTTGCACCAGGGGTAAGAAAACTATATGACGAAGACGACACCTGAGATTGGAAAGGGGGGGGGGGGGACGAGGCCCAACAAAATAGTGCGCATACATCCGAAAACGGTCCCTTAAATCACATGTGATTGCGTAAAGAACCATATAACATTGAATTTATTTGTAGTATTTAGCTCGATTTCCATTGACTGAAGCCTGTTAATTACGAATGACTATAAAATTGGGGTTTAAAGGGAAATAAGGCGTTTGTTTCACAGAAAACAGCCATATTTTTAAAACCCAATTTTTTACGGACATAGGATGATAGATTCTTCAAAATAAGGAAGAACAGTAGCTGCAAAGATAACTGACTCGAGATTTAATGATTCATTGGGTGATTTCATATGTCAAAGATGGCGTTTTATAACAATGCGGTTTTTCCAGTAACATGATGCATACAAGTACGATACCACAACAGTGGTCTTCTTTCAAGAACTAAGCGTCTCACACATAGAAATTCAGTTATTTGTTGCTCAACAATAATTTCTTCACCCAAACTTTTCAAAATTCAAATGATTCATGTTCGGTTACTCATCACATGTATATTTTTTTGAGGTGATGAAGCCTTTGGAGATATTTAGTGATGAGACTGAACGGTTTAACAATGATTTAAGTCATGTTCTGTGTATGCCATGTTGGCATATTCTAAACTCCCTATTTCCCTGTAAATTAGACCGGGACCCTACCTAGTCGGCAATAAAATGAAAAGGGATGAATAACAATTAAAAAAATATTCCATTGATACATAACATTTCAAAAGAGGCTCAACAAAATGGTGTCGCATACACCCTAGGACGGTCGCTGCCATACGCCAAAAGTGATTACGTAATCACCACTGAACATGGAATTTATTTTGTAGTTTTTAGCTCAATTTTCATCAAACGGGGATTATAAATTACAAATAATTACAAAATTACAAAAATGTGCCGTATACATCCGAGAGCGTTAAAGGAAATCGAGCTAAATACTACAAAGACATTCCATGCTACATGGTGATTACGTAATCACATGTGACGGAAGGCATTGACCGTTCTCGGATGTACACTACTTTGTTGGGCCTCTTCCGAAATATTATGTGTAAATGAAATACTTTGAATCATTATTCACAAGTTTTCATTCCATCGCTGATTAAGTAGTGTCCCAACCTAATTTAGGCCTCGATTTTGTAATTTTTCTTTCTTTACTGTTAAGTTTTTTACTGTTTAACAAAACTGCCAATTCAATTACTTTTTCTCTTTCAAAGAATTCTTATATATTGTATTGACAGATTGTAAAGACATAATTTTGAAAATAAATAGGTGGACAAAAAAAATATATAGTCATTCGCAATTAACAGGCCCCAGTCAATGGGAATTGAGCTAAATGCTACAAATAAATTGCATGTTATATGGTGATTACGTAATCACATGTGACGTTAGGCCGCGACCGTTCTCCGATGATTGAGCTACCATTTTGTCGGGCCTCGTCCGAACCCTTATGTGTAAATGTAATATTTTTTAAGTACTATTCATATGTTTTCATTCCATCGCCGATAAAGGAGGGTCCTTGTCGAATCTAAGCCGCCGATTTTGTAATTATTTGGAATTCACAGCCCCCAGTTGTCGGGCCTCTTCCGAAATATTATGTATCAATGTAATATTTTGAAATTCTTATTCATGTTTTTTATTCCACTGCCGATTAGGCAGGGTCCCGGTCTAATATCAACCCTGACTTTATAGTCATTCGTAATTACCAGGCCCCCAGTTAATGGAAATCAAGCTAAATACTACAAATGCATTTCGTGTTACATTCTGATTACGTAATCGTGATTACGTAAGGCAGTGATCTTTCTCTGATATTTGTGTCACCATTTTGTTGGGCCTCTTCCGAAAGGCTATGTGTAAATGTAATATTTTGAATTATTATTCACAAGTTTTCATTCCATCGCTGATTAAGTATTGTTACACTCTAATTTAGGCCCCGATTTTGTAATTATTTGTAATTCATAGTCCCCACTTGATGGAAATTGGGCTAAAGACTACAAAATAAATTCCATCTGAAATAGTGATTACGTAATTACATGTGGGGTAGGGCAGCGACCGTCCTCGGGTTTGCGCAGCACCATTTTGTTGTTCCTCTTTCTAAATATTATCTATTAATGTAATATTTTTTAACTATTTTTCACAATTTTTCATTTTATTGCCGTCTACGAGGGTCCCGATAAAGTTAAAGCCTCGATTTTATAATCATTTGTCATTAACAGACCCCCAGTTAATAGGAATCGAGCTAAATACTACAAATAAATTATTTTGCTTGGTAGGCAAGTTCTTGAAGCTGCACTATTGGTGCGATATTTAGTACCAATAAGTGCCCAGATGTTAAAGGAACAACATTGGTCTTCAACATGCCTACACGAAGTCCTCAGCCTCGTACAATATAACTATTATAATATAGCATATGCAAAGTCTGTTGGTTGTTGACGCATATATGACAGAGACACTATGCTTAAAGAGAGATAGTAACCTTTCTATCAAATGTAATCAAATAGAAAACGCCCTCACTAATTTTAAAACATGTGCTGATGTATTGGTAACATCAACCTTTCATTTATTTACAAATATATCAGAATCTCACAGACTCAAGTCGTTGGATATTCATTAAGACTAATTCTTTCTTTCAGAAATAAAATTAAGTGCCGAAAAGGAAATGTATTTCCGTCTGAACGAATTCGTGGACATGAAACATGTTGAATACTTAACATTATTCCGGGAGCATTTTTTTTTTCAAAACAAAATTGCAACAACAAAGAGAAAAAGAAGAAAAAACTTTCTGATTGAATATGCATAGCCGAAACTACATTTTACTTCCTCGACGTAACAGTTGCACCATATTGAAACGACAAAAAAAAATGCTTACAACGTAGTAAATTATTTCTTTCAAAGTAAAACAACAATTGTTTCCACTGAGAGTGAGAAGTTGATTATATCTTGACACTTCCTTATAGAAAATAATTTAAATTAAGTGTCTTGAACCAGAGATATATGGAGATTGGATTTTTCTTCACTCTTTCTCACCGTTAGCGCACCCCCCCCCCCCCCCCCTCCACTCTGTTCCCTTTACCTACCAGCATTTTCTAAGATGGGTCTTGGAGATGTACGATCAAACACACGAATATCTCTTCTATTTTGATGCTTAACACGTTACTATCATTCATAAGGTGCACAATGCCATACGGTTTATTGGCTTTGGTTTTTAATACACAATTAGATGTAATGACTGGGTAATATGCTCAGTGTTTAAAAATGTATGTATCCCTTGTTAATATGTCACCGCAATTATTATCAAAACATATATTTTCTTCTCTCTCCACCTCTCTCTGTGTCTCTCTGTCTGGCTCTCTGAAGAAAAGTACGACAAGTTCTTTGCATTTGCATTTATTGTTACCCTCTCTGGGTTTAGTTTGGGATGCCATACGGTGTATTTTGGTCTTGGGTTTACAGACCGCATAAAGAATTTCATAAAAAGAACAAGAGAATATGGTCACGCAGAGTTAACAACATGTAGTATGTGTTGTTAATGTTTTACTTTTAATGTTATGACTCGTGTTCACTCTTTACATACGAAATGTCTTAAACTAGACCAGCTCGATGGTACTTTCTCATTGCTATCAAATATCAGTTTCCATTTAGTCATGAACGTAGCAAGCTATGTGTGACTTGATTTGGTGATTAACGAACAAAAAAGTGATAAAAAGCCAGGTTTCTTTCTCCGACCCATTTTTGGAAACTCACTGCTTCGGGTAACGACTGTTTATGTTTCTAAGTGAAAGAAATTAATTTTAAACAAACTCTTGAATTTTGATTTAAGAATATGTTAGGAATCATACTATTTACCAATCTTCATTCAATTTTACGTCGAATTCACTTTGTAGTTATAAAGAGGACATTTTGCGATGCAATGGAAGCGCCCCGGAAGCGCTTTAGATTTATTGGATGATGACCATAAATGGCACTAGGCCAATTCCGTATTTTTCTCCACGTTGGCCTGGAAGTCGTTTTTGTTTTTACATTTTCTCAAATCTGTCAAATTCCTTCGCATACTAATGTAAAATGGTCAAACTAAGAAGATATAAGACCCATAAGACCCAAATAAATAAATAATATTGAGTGAGGTTGAAAATTCGTAACCAGATGTCGTTTTTTTTTTTCCTTTTTTTTTTTGCGTCATTCTTAATCCATATACACATTCCCAATACAAAACAGTTCAAAAGTTGAAAAATTCGACAGCTTCCATCCATACCTATTGTATGAAAGTTGACTAATTATGCTGATTAATTCATTGTTGTGCAGTTGTACCTTTTAAAATCCTCACAAATTTTATCGATATCAACTTAATGTACCACTTTAATGTAGAATCCATCGTGTTTGAGAAAAAGATTTAAAATCTTGGAAGTAAATATCAGTTCTAAACTTACTATCACCTGCATTCTAAGGAAATACCATACCGAAGAGATAAAAACCACTATTTTTAGAGGACGGTACATTAGACTAACTTTGGGGAACACACATAGGAGGTAGTTCTGATGTCTTCCAGGATAGGTTTATAAACCAGTGCTTTGAAAAAGAAAAAAATCAAATAAACATTTAAACTTCTTTTTCATTATCCTCCGTTGTTGCATTTTTTAGTCTGACTGTTATTACCTCAGTGTTGCTGTTGATACCTCAACGTTGAAAATGGTACCGCCATGTTACAGTTGGTGCTACACTGTTTCAGTTGACGCTTCATGGTTACAGTTTGTGCAAAATACAGTGTTGCGGTTAGTGCAACGGTGTAGGCGGTATACCTCAGGAATGCAGTATTGTAACGTGCAATGTCTCTACTTGTGATAATTTAAATCAATTTCAGCAAAGCGCAATTTCTTGTATTCGAATTTCAGAAATTCATGACGATATGGGCTACTTGATACTTGCCTGCATTCCCCGCACAGTAATTTTAAATTATGCATATGCCTCTATGGGATACACACATACAAAACGTATTCAACTTTGTTAGTAGCCAAAGTGTTATACGGTACCTCATAATGATGTAGGATACCTCTTTCAGGAATTCTTGATGCAGTAGTATTGGCCTACTCAGAAAGAAACATACATACCTCACAAGAGAAACAATATAAAACAATGTACCCCGTCGTGCCTCGTTCCGAGTAGTTGCTACTTTAATACCTCATTGATACAATGCATGATATTTTCTGGATAATATACTTTTAAGTTAAGGGAGTCTTTTATTATTCCACTAAATCCAGTTTCTCTCCAATAAGTTAATCTAATCTAGCTTTGGACCATGTCAACCGCGAATAAATTATCAACTCATTATTAATATGAATTTCATCAATATTTACAACTCAAAAAGGTGAACATCTCATTGCATAAGGTGTCATTAATTTCATTAAATAACCAAGTTTCAATCATTTTGTGGTCTCCTTAGAATTACTACACGTTAGCAATTAAAGCCAACGTTCTTTCTATTTATTTTTACTTTAGTTTACAAGACTCTAAACGTGTCATTCACATTTTTTTTATCGATTAAAACAACTTTTGCCAGTGAGTCATCAATTCAGAAATTTTCCCGTGGGCGTGATGACGTCACGTGGCATGTCTGCCATCAGCTCACTGCTACTTGTAGGCAATGTCTGCCAACTCAAATTTTGATCTCTTGATCACGTACTAAGTATTTCAGTCTTTCCTGAAATCTTTCAAAACATTATGCAGTGGCATGAGATATAACTTAAGAGTTGTGTAACTGTTTTTATTTTTATATTTTGCAGCAATGCGGTATCCCAGCTCAAGGCCATTGCTACCGAAGGATCGTCACGTCATCGTTGGCTCTGGGAAATGTCAAAGCAACGTTCAGATGTACTCTATCAAGTATTTCATGCTACGCGGATGAGCTATTTTGCACTATCCAACAATGTGTATGACACCGCTGGAAAAAAAGCCAGACGATAATAACTTCAAAAATTAATTTAATGAAAACTTGAATGAGAGAATAAGAGACAAAGGGAAGGAAAGAAAACAAAATATTTTGTTTTAAATATATGTACAAAATACCAAAGTTGACGAGTTAGCAAGAAATATCTTAGCCTAGAAACCCTTGTGGATGGTAGCTAAAAACAAATGTCTCTAAATTGCACATGCGCATATCTTAATGTCCCTCATTTAAATATCAGTGTAACTACTCAATTACCGTCTATTTTCGAAACATATAAAGATATCACAAATGACGTGCCAAAGCATACTTGGTCCCCTGTAGCCGTTTTATAATTATTTTTTTTTTGTTTTAGTTCTTTGTTCACTTTTTGCTCCCTATGAATATTCATTGTATTTATTAAACTTTTCTCCACACAAATTTAGATAAAAACGGACAGATTGTAAGACAACGCGTCTGTTAAAGCAAGTTGTAAACTTGCAAGTTGCGAAAGCCTCGACGTATTTCTTTCAATAGTAATTTGTAAGTTTACACGTGATTGGTCTGATGATCAGAACCGCACAGCAGCAACTGCACTCTTCTTCTCTCCATGTAGTCGATTTCCTAGAAACGGCGTCAGTTTTCCCGTTGAAAGTAGAAATGTCATTCATAGAACATCTCCAATGTAAAAATCGGGATGCAATCAACTTTTCCCCAATTTTTTCTCGCACATCACGCTGAGACGATTGCAGACAGCCACTTTCGTTTTTTTTTTGGTCTTGTTTTCTTTGATATCTGCTCATCCTCTTTGTGAGTCTCTTTTTTTTTCACACCTTATTCGCCTCGTCTGATCCACCCCTGACGCTTCCGTTACCGCTTATCGTGTCCCTCAGCGTGTCACCCTTGTTCAACGCCGAGCTCTTGCGGTCTGCGCTTCCGAGTTTACGAAGAGCGGGAATGCGGTAAGTTATGAAACTGAACGAGTCTATGATACCCCCGCGTAGCTCCTTGTAATTCAGGGCGTAAATTATTGGATTTAACCACATATTGCATAACACGCATATTACCGTCACGGTGACTATGAAACTGGTGAAATCGACGTCGTTCCCGCAATTGAAGTAGAGATAGATTATCTCGTTTGGTCCCCAACAGATGAGATACGACATCGAAACTATTATCATGGTCTTGAGGACGCTTCTCGACGCAACGGTCGCAAAGTGGCGCTTCTTCGGTTTTTCGGCAGGCTGGGTAGCGGGTGAAGTCGGAGTAGAGGGAGGTCTCAGTTCCCGCTTAAGACGGAGGATGATCCTGGTGTAGACGTAGACCATGATCACCAGTGGTATCAGATAGTGGTTGATAAACACGATCACGCCGAAAATCTTTTGCGCTCCTCCGTGGGGCCACATCGGCTCGCACGAGTTCGAATCGAGGTTCACCTTGTGTACGTACATCCACGGTACCTCGTGCAGCAGTCCGATGATCCAGGGTAAGATGCAGAGCACTTTACCCTTCCCGATGGTGAATTTGTTCCTGTATATGACTGGGTGGATCACTGCGAAGTACCTGTCGAACGTCAGACAGACGAGGTTCACCGTCGAGGACACGGAGAACGCCCACAGGGGATACTCTGAGAGCCAAAATTTGCACATGAAGAGATCGAACGCGTTCGAACCCGTCGGTAACGTCGGCCGGGGTAGCACGAAGAGTGCGAAGAACATGATGCTGCTCACCAAGTCAATTGCGGATTGATTCGTCACGAGCACGTTGGTGAAAGATTTGAGGTACTTGACTTTCACCAACGCGAAGACGATGATGCCGTTGCCGAGTATCCCCAATAGCGCAATTATGAGATAGATCACTTTCAGCACCACGGTCCATCCCTCCCACGTCTCGTCCGGTTCGGCGCTGGACCACGCAACCGTCACAGCTGGCGTGGTATTCATACCAGGCATCGTGACGTCTCGGCTTCGATGTTGTCAGATGTTATTTCGCAAAGAACCAAATAAACAGGTACACACGTTCAGATTTACTTTCGACGGTGACTTAGTCACAAGATTAATCTGAAAAGAAAATTCGAAAGAAAAAAAGGAAACGTTAACAATTAAAGTTTGCATGATTAAATAGAAACAAAATACAGCATTTTTTTCTTTACCATTTTCCTTTCAGCGTTACAGTATGACGCGTCATCAGTATTTAATTGCTTTTGTCGTTCATCAGTGATCTCAACAACTCCTCGCTCTTGCCTATGCACTGCATTTATTGACATTTTTTTTCTAAGATTAATTCCGTCTTGTTTTTTTTTATTGTTCTTTCTAATTCTTCTTCTTTGTTTTGAGATGCAAATCATATGTATCATGCAGTACACCAAATTTTCAACATAACTGGGTTCATTGGCCACCTGTTGTTTCATTCCGAATCTCTAAGGTGAATCATTATGATGAATAGAGGTAATATTTGAATTACGTCATTGACCAATCATTTCTCCCGAATTTACGTAGCGGATTGCTTGAATCATTTCCAAATATATTTCTCCCAATTTCAATATTGTGTGGCTGATATGTCATAAAATCTTCGTGGTTTCATTTTATCAGACGACTGATCACATTTCCCTGATATTCTGTAAAAGTTCCATTCTATAACAAAAGAACATTGTTATCAGAAACATTTTACTATTTACTATAAGTAATGTGACTCATAAAGCAGGAAATCAGCTCTCAAGAGTTTTTTTAATTACTGGCATATCAAATAAGAGGATAATAGCGGGAGAGGGACTAGGAGGATCATGATACAAATGTCCCTCAAAGACTAAACAAATCTTGAAGACTGAGGGAAAAAAACAACATTGGTAATTGACAAATGTCCTCACGTTGTGATTGATTCCTCTCCTTAGCTTGAAACATGGATTGTTGTTGGGTTAAAGGTCATCGATGATTACCTGAAATCTGAAGCAGGTCATTGATGACCTTTAACCAAACTCCAGTCCTTGATTGAAGCTGCAATCTTGGACAAAACTGTTTGGGACACTTTGTAGAACGTTGCGATAATAAACCTAAATTTTAGTTGAGAGGATAACACGAAAGCCCGCGCCCCTTTTCAGTTGCAATATATAGGAGTGAATGTACAATGTGAACAGTAATCCTGTGGTCTACATTGAAAGGGGGGGGGGGGGAGCGGCATGTCCCAAGGGGATTTGTCAAAGATTGCAACTAACCTGATGGAGATGTATGAACATTATTCGTGTGACATCAACATAAGAAAAATTTAAAAAAATAATGACGGGACTCATTTTGCCATTGGCATATCATTTTTTTTTTTTTTGAGGTTGTTTCCTGTGTCTTATCATTTCTGCAACAAATAAGGAGAAATGCGTATTCCAAAGAACAAAGTGCAAAAAGTTATGTAAGGTGTATATTGCAACTGTTTGTCCCCCTTTAAGGGAACACAGCAAGGCTTGTCGAGGTCAGACACACCGAAGGCAAGATACAAGAAAACAAACGCTTCCATATGCACAAAAAATTTCTTGCAAACTTTGGCACTCCAATTGGCAATTGTCTTATCGTGTTTTTTTTTCTTGGTGAGTGTAAAAGAGTGGGCAATCACACATACCTGTTCATAGACCCCCCCCCCACCCTTGCACTGACGGCACTAAACAACAAACAATGGCGCCCTCTTTTAGGGAAACAAACGAACAGTACAGATTGCTATGCTAGGTGTAGATCGAATGACAGACCCCCCCCCACGTGCAGACGTGCACCTGTTAAAGGTAACGGAATCATGACTCGAGGACTCAGAGTTCGTTACGTCACTTCCGCATTACATCTGCTGTATAGCTCACTGCAAATCAATTGAGTTTCCCATAAAAGTTGACTTGCACACAAAAGACAACGAACATGCTGGGAATTTACACATGGAGTGCAACCCTCAGCTCTGCTTCATTGTATCACTGTGCAAGAGTGTCTATATAGTTTTAGAGTTAAACTATGAGGTTGTAGTACGTTTTACCTGCAAAAATCATGTCAGCATGTCTCAAGTAGTAGTGTTTCCAATGTGAGTACTTTTGACAAGACCTACCTCTAAATGAGCTGAGGGAGTGCTCACACGTGGATACACGTGCAAGTCCACCGACACTCTCTCACACACACTGAAGGACTCAAACCAAAGAGCAATCTAAACTTCTTTCACCTGTGGGTGACAACCGACTTGTGGAAAAACTGTAAACCAAACATATCCAAATATGTCTTCCAAGCAATGAAATCCACAACTTTATTCTTATCAGGCGTCAAAGGAATTACGAGTAACTTTTCCATTTCTTTTCCTTTTCCATTTTTCTTTTGTGTACAGTCAAGAGATAAAACCTCAAACCCATTAAGTCCAGCTAACCTCATATCTCAACACAGTCACTTGCAGAAGCACAAGAGAGACATGCATAATTTTTACACTGCACTTAGTGTCAAATTAATCACTAGGTTGCCGAACAACCAAACAATTTCTCGACATAATTATTTTGGTTCTTAATCCCAAATTAAAAAATCGTTAACGAGTTGCTTTCCCCATTTAAAACGCTATGAAGGAAACTCTGTGCGTCTGAAGGAGCTTGGAGAGCATTGTTGATTGAGTGACGCGTTAATCAGTTGATAGGTAAGTATAGCGAAGATGTTCACCGAAAGTGACAAAATGACAACAATGTACTTACAGGATGATTATTACACATACAGGCAGATATAAATAAATGGAAAGAAAGATACATAAGAGGAGACTCGTTTTGATGGAGATATGTTTATAGTTTTAATTTAAAGTTTACCGAAATTTTTATCCGCTTTTCTTTGAGTCTATGAAAAGCTCTTTAGACGAAAGAAAGAGGCGTTGTGTCGTGGCAGTGTTCGAAACATGCAACGTGATAAAGCAGATGGCTAACTTTTTAACCTCATTTTGAATTTAATATCGAAGACGAAATTAGAGTCTTAACTTAGGGAACAACGACATACTGTAGGATTCTATTGGTATGTAGTATTTTTGATACAGTTTACATCACACTCAGTCAGATCAGGGAGGTGTAACAGACAGGAGTTAATTTATGCTAATCCTTTTGGATTTTTCTCCGGTGTGATAAGAGTTTCAACTCATGTGGAATGAACAAGGTTTAGGGTACCAATTTACTTTAGTGTGATATATCTATGTTCTAACTGGTATCCAAGAAACCTGTATTCACACCTGCTTATATTCTATGATAAAAGATTACGTAGAACAATGCTTTGATACGAACGTAGTTGTTGCCAACAGTCGAGAAAGGACTACTGTTTCAAAAATCAAAACGGCTTGTTTTTTTCTTCGAGATCAATACAAGATTTTTAGAATAGGATGTAGAGCTGTTGTAATATGCAGATGATTAAAAGGGTCATAAGACTATATTTTATCGTAGCATTTTATCAATTTTCACAAAAGCTCTCGGGTAGCTGAAGGTGTACACCCACGTTTAGTATATGGTACACAACATCAAAGTGGTCTACTATGATGGGCGTAGGAACGCGTCGGGAAGTTAAAAACTACTTGACAAAAATAGCGACTGGCAATATATACCTGTGGACAAAATTTGCCGAATTAATTTCACAACGTATCAGACGAGCTGAACCTTTCTATGTTCCCAAGTTCCCTTTACCCTTTACTTCCATTGAATGTGTAAGTGGAAAACGGAATCGACGTTCTTGGAGGCAACTAGTTGGGCACAATGGAAGGAGTTTCCGATGCATCTCGTTTTATTACACCTACCTGGTCAGATTCATATCCGTATTTCTTTACATGCAAGCTTGCATTACTACGAAACAAAAGGTTTAGTCAACCCCCTTCCTCTTTCCCCACCCCACCCCCCGCCGACCCTCCTGGAAGTTTCCATTTCCCTCACGAACATCCTTGAAGCTAGAATATGAGTTGTTCTGGCAATCGCCTGGTCATCTACCTTTGTTCTTGGTCGGTGTTTCATTTTAGAGAATGTGGGGTAGGAGATTACCGGTCGCAAAATCTGAAGGAGAACTAAGCACTCATCTTCCAGATCATTTGAGTAAAAAATTTTCTCGACACTTTTGTTGGCCCTTACAAAATTCAGACTCTTCGAGAAAGCGTAGCAGTCAATCACCGTTACTTGGAATCAAATGGACTAATGGGAATGGATATGAATATTCATGTATGCAAAAATAGGGCTTAAACAATGTTTTCTTTTTGGGGGGAGTGGCTATGGCATATTCCAAGGAATTTGACTTTCACCGACAAATTTTCAACTCGTATTCCAGCTTTAACATCATTGTACAATCGCATAGCAGGGTGTTTCCCGTCATGTTTTCACAGACTGGCCTTGATCACTCTCAATCCTTAGATTGTAAGCTCATAGAACTTTTGTAAATTTGTTCATTGCAGGGCCCAAACCGCAGAATTTTCCGAAACTGTATGGTCACATCATCCACAGTAAGAGAAGAATTTTCAAGGACTGAGATTTTTTGCCCATTTTAATAATATGCTGGTATTAAGAAAAAAAATGGTCATATCTTCATTAACTTCTTTTCTTTTTACTAGAACCTCAGAGCTTCGTGGTCAATTTTCTCACAGGTATGTCATTCATCCAATTGACCATACTCAAGTAGAGACCATACACAATATGTGCATTTAATATTTGAAAAGGGGACAGAGGTCAAGATATTTTTCGAGGATCGTAGGTTTTGGACAAATTAAATATCGATTCTGTGGCTGATGGTCGTTCAGACCGACGACTTGAATGTGTAATTTCACTTTTGTACAGCTAGGGGGATTCAGGTATATCCTGATGGTTGTAATTACTGTGGGCTGTATGTTATAACCAGTTTATAGAGTATTTCCTTATCTATAACCCAAACGTATGCTCAACTTCCATGATTATGAATTTCTTGTTCTGTGTTCGACGGATGACCGTTTGCCCCTCACAGAAATGGAAAGTTACTTGGCGTGTACCTTTGACCTGTTTCATAGTCAAGAAGAGTAAATTTTCTCATTTTTCGCTTGACACATGCTTCATGTTTTATTCGATGACCCTCGAATGGGCATATATTGGTGTAAACTTCAGTAAGAAGAAGGCACGAAGAACGCATGACGAAAAAATTTCATAGAACATATTTTCCTGAATTAAATGAGAATAGCGACCTCTACATGATTTGGAGCACCATTTCTGGTGTTTCGAAATTACTTTCACCTTTCATTAGATCAATATCCAATACATGGCTATGGCACTTGTTATTGGTGTACCTGCAGGACTGGTAGCTGCGTCATAAAAAAAATATTTGTGCCTTTTTTTCTTTACCAGAAGGGACACGGTGTTGAGTGTTTGTTCTGTAACTTGCCCACATTAGGCTGTTTTAGCGAACACAACGGAAGCGCCGAAAGTAGGCGGAATTAATCAGTCGTGACGGTATGTGTACTCGGACACGCGTTGTTCATTTGAACGGTTTCGCATTTTACGAAGGAAGAGCTCAGGGTGAAACATACCTAATAGCATGTGGATACTGGCCGCGCCCACCAGTCTTGAACGAACCTTAATTTGCCCGAGAATGGTTAGAGATTTCACCAGGACGAAGGATATTTGCGTGTTCACTGTGGTGACTGTCCCATTTTGCACACTGCGCACTGGATTGTACGTCCGCGTCTTGTTTGCGAAAACAGCCTATTGTCAAAGTAAGAACAGAATGAGGGTATAGCATTGCGGTAGTATATATTTACCTCAGTGGGGTATAGGCCTACAGGCCCTACATGTATATGGCAGATGTGCGCATGTGCACGGTATCGAAGAATTGTTCTGGAACAATTATTTTTGTATAGTGTAAATCAGTGCGCAGGTCAGTGACCTCTGCATATGGTTCGATAAATTCGCTTTGAAACTTAAAATACCAGTGGACTGATGCGAAACAAGTTAATTGGAAATATGAGTGATGGGGAAGAGGGGGGGGGTTGTTCGAGTGCACACCCCCCCCCCCCACCACACCTTTCTTGCATGCGTCTTATTGTTATCAATGAGTGAGCAGGAATTATGACTCCCTCTGAAAAAGACATTGACGACAAATCAGTCTAAAATATGTGAAAATACAAACGACACTAGGTCTACCGTCACATTCTTTCCCTTTTTCTAAGCATGTATCTATGACTTGAAATGTGCCTACGAACTTGAAGACTCAATTCATAACGGCGTCATATCTTCGAATGAGTTTACCGTTAGTGATCGTGAAATTAAGTGAAAACATCGTGAATCCGCTGACGTCACGGTCAAGAAACCCGAATCTTAATGAAGACGAAATTAGGGTTGACCACAACCCGACAACGCTTATTGAGTTCGATTAACTTGAACGAAATCAAGCTGCAGTTAAACGTTGTGTACACCAATAGTGTAAATCCGTCATTAGTGCAGCCTAGAACATCGAATACGGTATATTCTCTGTTTATAAAAGAGTCACGCATAATAACGCGCGTGTAATGTCGGAAGCATGCAACCTATGCGATGGTCAATGAATTAAAACAGTTATTACTGATTATTTAGAATCCCAAAGAAATTGAGAAAAAACCCTCTTTTGTCGATGAGGTTCATTGCTAATATTGTGGTGAGTCACTATGCAGTCACACTGATTAGTCAATCCGCACAAAACGTTACGCAATAACTCAATATTCTTGGTGAGTAATGACTGCAAAATTTGAGGACCAGGACACCCCAAGACAATCCACAAAATACATCTCCCACTCACCCCCGCCTTCTCTCCCGCCATTTCCCGATCTCCTTTCCTTCCTCACTGCAGTCTCCTCTTCACCCCTCCGTTCCTACCTTCCTCCCCCCTCCCCCCCCCCGGTGTCCACCGTTTCTTTGCCACTAATAATGCCTATACGCACCACAATGTATGTAGTTTTTCATTTGAGTGACAATGTTTCGTTTTCTAGACAGAATACACATGTGGGTAACAATGCTTTCGTTTGACCATTTCATAACGATAGCTTAACATGAAAAAACTGTATAAGGATACAATCAGTGGACAATGTCGGTTTTTTTCCTCCTGTAACAGTTTTTCCTAATAATGCTATCGCATAGCACATGCAATTGTTGAACTACGACTCTTTTCTTTCATGGCAAGTTGGGTCAATTTCCATTGTTTACACACGCACATACGCACACATACACACACATATCCCTTTATTTTTACATATACCAACATACAATTCAAGCTCGCATCTACGGTTTGGTTTAATTTGGTTCCAGAATGTTTTCTAATAAACACACCAAGTCTTTTACTCAGATAACATACGATATGTTTTCACAAGAACTATACAATAACAGAGGGATGTAATATACAAGGTTCAAGCAAAGATTCTTCTTTCGTCAAGTTTATGTAAGAATTAAATTGTTCTATTTTTTCTTTGAAACTTCAATGATAACTTTTCATGAACAAAGACTATTTTTTGATCAATTATCGATGAATTATCGATAAATCTCAAAATCCAGAAATTTGGTTCTCTTGGTTGCCGTTGCAAAAGATGCGGTGTAAAAGCGATTACATAACCTTCTTTTGTTTCAAAGAAAGTTATCAGTAATAATCACTTAAGATCCATCATTACCTCAAATAACAAATAATATTTATATAAGACTAGGACAACTTATCTATATAGTCAAATTGTATGTTCAACAGAAACTAAAAGAAACAATGACAAAAGCTAAAACTGATGAACAAAAGTCATGTTTAGGTTACCTGTAAATATCGGTAGTTATAGTGATGATGCGCCTCGCAATATTGCACTTGCGGCATGTCAGTGGTCCATGATCCTGACCAATGAGAGTAGTAAGCATAGTTGTAAAAATGAAACGTATTTTTTCCACAACAAAACTTCTTCAAAGCATATTTTTACTTAAATAGCAGAAGCCTCTGATGCTTTTGCTGGCTCCCCGTGACAAATTAGTTTAAATCCGCGATTACTCCGGAACAAATATCTCGCGGATAAAAGCATAACGATATGCGAACTCTGTTGCAGTGAACAGAGATTTTGTGAGAACGATTACTACACACAGATACGGACACTAACAAGGAAGCAGTGATCAGTACTCAGAATAAAAGCCTACATGTATAAGCCCATTATTCATCCACGTGTCCTCAAACAAGTTTCAATAACGATGTAGCGCCCCCATTTTTGCGCGGTCCTTTCATGTTTGTTTTACGAACTCAGTTATTGATAAAAACTATGTTAAGATTATAATAAAACTCATGTGCGGATCACAATTAACGAACAAAATTGATGGAGGGGGGGGGGGTCAAATTAGAGCCCGGCGTTGATTTGCTTTCTGTAGATTGAAAATAAACGGGAATGTTACGAAAAGTTGACAAATGAAATGAGAAATTTATTAAAATGTGCACAATTCGACAGAGAGCAATACGTAGAAAAGGGATAGACATAGCAAAAAGGAAAGAACTAAACAAAAGGGAATAAATTATTGAAAATTGCACAAAATTAATGAAGGGGGAAATGAAAAATGCTTTCAATTGAAGAATGATAATGGTTGTTTTGGAACGTCGACAAATTTAGTTTAATTGTAATAAGAAAGAAACCACGTCTAAAATTTATTCCAGATGAAAGAAAAAATTAACACATTTTTCTCTCAATGGTTAACTTTAAAAACCTTGCGTAATGTAGTAATATTATGGAACTTCCAGAGACAGAGCGACGAAAAATGAAAGACCTGCCAGAGAAAATGGGAACGTCGCAATCATCACTTTTACATTCAACTTTCGAACAATAATAATTTAAGAAGTTTCCAGTATTCATCGGATGTAGTAATGACGTAACATAACAATATCAAAACATTCAATAAAAGTTTTGTCCTCGAATAGAAGATAAGTGTTGATGAAAGTTTTTTTTTTTCTCTCATTTTTGCAAAGTTAGTGTGCAAGTACATGGGGATGATTTGAATGGAATACATCTGTATGTTATTGACTGTATCCGATTACAAGAATGTAACATGGAGCTTCAGTCGAGTGATTGTATCCGTGCGTCCGGGCTTTTCCGGTAACCTACACTTATCCGAATCCTTTCATATGTAAATTATCTCCTATTTTAATGGTAATGACTTGGATCGTAATTCCCATACATACTTCCGTTTGCTTGCTTAGGAGATCACTGTAATTGGAGCATTTTCCTGCTGTCTCAATGTACATCATAGACACTCTTCGTTGTAGGTCTATGTTGCACTATCTGCGATACTGGTAGCCTATATCTTGTTTGCCTTCGAGTTTTTAAAGACCAGAGAGTCATCTTCATGTAGATGTATGCAGTCATACTTTATTTCAGTCGGCTCCTTGACTCTGATTATATATATACAATTGGCTATTTTCTTCAGCATGAAATATACAAAGATGAATTTAGGCCAGTATCAGTATATACAGGCTACCTTGTTTGAGTTTACACCCCTCGGGAATCGACGTATTTCACCAATGTAAGGGATCCATATGTAAGAACTGTAAGAATGTCCGTTATTGATCCAGCGTATTTGTTACAATGGGAGCTGCCACGTAATTGATGGTAACTCCCTGGTCACACAACGCAATACCCGAACATTACATTACGCTTTCATTTCAAGCGTAGTGCCTCTATCAAGGATAATGATGCTCATCCTTACAACTCATCAACAATCGTATATTTAGCCTGCATGTTGGCAATTCGTTTGATGATACAGACTGAAGTCAACGTTGTTGGTACAGCCTGTCCTATGTTGTTGTTGCATATATATATACATATATATATATACATATATATATATAATTCTGCATAAGTATCGTCTGGAGGGATTGGACTCATTAGTAGAGGCTTCGTCATGGTCTGATGTTTAGGGGCCCGAATTGCTATTCGGTTATGATAGAACATTACACACTAACCTAAGAGTATTTATTAGACACTAACTTGACAAAGCGCCACCATTTGTTGTTGCGAAACGCCAGCCTAGAAATGTTGGACGAAACATCTCCCAAATCACGGAAAATGACCTTTCCGACGGAGTCGGTTTGAATTCCATCCCAGCATTCCTCTGCCTTCGCGTTTGTTTCTGTTAATTTTCACCTCACCCACCCACCCACTACAGATAAATGTCCCTTAGCTTTGTTTCCAGTAAATTTTTCTTGGGGGGTCAAAAATGATAGGGGAGGGGGGCACTCTTCTCCCCTTGGCAGCGCTTCTGCTCATAAGCTGTATATTACGTAAACAATTCAACAAATGTTGGTATAAGAGACATGACCAAGAGGTGATTTTGCTGTTTGATCTTACACTTCAACCCATGGTGACTGTGTAAATACGTTCACTGTTTTTCATGGATTTTGTACAAGAGCCCTTGCAATATCACTCGCTACCTACATTCGTTTAGTTTTGCGACATGTTTTATGAGTTTCTATGAATTACACACTACTAGTCACATTGACAAAATACTTTTGGCCCTTCTTTATATGATACAACACAGATCAATTAAAATGTGTATGCATCAGTAAACTTAGTAAAGCACCAAATCCCATAGGTTTTGTTTTCTTACGTATCACATTAGTGTCTAGAGACGTGTATACCATACCTGATATACCTGACGAGGTCAGGTTATGGTCTGAGACATTAGGAAAGGTTAGGGAAACAAGTCTCAATACTTGTCAAAATGCGTGATATCAGATTATGCATTGGGTGAGTAAAAATAAGAGAATCGTTAGGTTCACCACCAGTGGAAGACACAGAAGGTTCTCCTTTGGTTTCCTATTGCAGTCAACCACTTTTCGCAATTAATCGAAACCTGTATTCCCTCCCTGTGAACACAGTTTTCAAGCGTAACTATCTATGCTTAAAATAATAACACTACCTCCATCATGCATGCTTCTAGGCGGAGATGGCATTTGATTAATTAACAGTAAGTATACACACTATGCCAAAGAAAACAATAGATATTTTGACCAGCATTGCGTATACTTCCGGTTTGTAATTAGCTTAATATTACATCTACGGATTGCTCATTGAGTTCATTTCACTGGTACATTACCGCTTCACTGCAAAGCGTATGCAGTCATCCAATGTAAAAATACTAAAACAACTCAACTTAAGTAAAGTAAAAACTTTTTTGGATGAAAACAAAAAACAAAAAAAAACACCCGAATCCAATACACAACAAACGCACAATGTGATTCTGATAAATCTGCTTACCCGATGAACAAATACTTCCTTCTTCTTGCAGAGGGAATCGGGTAGCCATAAATTAACAAAGAAAATAAAAAACAAGTATTGCTCCTTCAGAAATTGATACCTCGAAAACGGAGCGATTTTTTAAGCACTGAGGTTAATGGAAAACAACCTCACAGTGTCCACATGAAGATATCTTGCACGAATGGCTAATAATGTGGACGATGAAGACTTAAAAATCCACTCCCGATAGGCCCCGAGTTCTGTACGTGTATGAAACTAACCTCGACAGGGTATTGTCTTTTTATGATAACCTTGTTGAATTAGCATGATAAGGAAACACCATCTGTCCTGTTCTCATTGTAGGGACGTACGCTGTGTACATTCGCTCTCCCGTTTCTTATCGCGAACAATATCCAGTATTTTGCCAAATAATTTCAGCTTTCCTCGTGACAACACTTACGACATCAAAATTCTCTCCTAAAACAGGAAACCGATATCACATAAAGTCAGGGATTTACAGCAGAAGATAAACAACTCAGCAACTGCGAATTGTTGTCTCAGGTAATATAATAGCGGTTTTGCAGGGTGGTTGTAATGACGTCATCAAACGTTGGAGAAGGGATAAGAGGGATGAGAGGAGTGGGGAGTGAATCTCTTTTTTTTATGGTACATATATGTCAGAAGCCATAAATATATTGAGAGGGGGTCAATTCATCGACAAGTCATATCGTTACCTGTACGGACGGTTGTTCTCGTGGGTAGATATCTACCCGTAGATGTGCAGCTGTGGTTTTCGGGGGAAAAAAAAGAACACACGCACACACACACACACACACACACACACACACAAATAAAGATCCTCAAAAGGTGTACCTAGACCATTTTAACAAATCTTTCGCAATTCCACTCTAGTAAAGGTATGTAAAAGACATTTGGTGAAATATACTTAAAGCATGACGTCAAATTTAAGCTTATCTATATTAGGTAGTGGGACTAGGGTGGTGTAGAGAAGGAGTGGCGACTGGGTGAGTGATTATGGTTGTACTTAGTCATCCTTTAAATGCCCAGTGACGTCAAAAGAATTCTGGAAGTACCCATAACTTGGTGGCGTCAAAGATCCAATGATAGACTGGGAGACACGGATAAACGTATGCATTATTGATGTCGATCGGAGAGGGTGGGGGGGGGGGTAGGAGAGGTTAAAGAAAGGATTTAGACAAAGAGGCTTTACATAAATGGTATCCTTTGCGATTCACAAGGAGAATATCAGCTAAGAGTGGAGACCGGGTAACTGAATATAATGGGGAAGAGTCTGGTGAGACTAAGGACTCCCCTGACCCTTTATGACAAATTCTGAAGATTCTAATGGAGCCTGATTTCTGCTTGCATGCTATGATTGATTTTAGAAGAAAATATTTAGACAGATGTCAATGTAAATTTTACTTGTTCTTTATGGGTATCAGCCACCTCACCCGCACCTCCACACACACACACACACACGTACGAACAACTATCTAGCTCGTCTTTTACGTTTTATACAACTACACAATTGGTTCACCTGTTCACATTATGACAGTTAACATACATTCGTATCTAAGCAAATACTCGTCACTTTATCATCTGTATTTCATTTACACTCCCCCCCCCCCCACAGATAGCCCCATCACCATTTCAGTTGTATAGCTTGCCATTGTAGTTGCCTCCGCAGAGATTGTCGATCTGCACAGTTCTCATGTGGTATATAGAGACCAATAACCGCTAGTGCTTTATCACGCATTGAAAACCCACAGCCATTGACTGAGGCGCTATTTTCTCTTATCGGAATACCAGCAACATGGTATACAGTAATTTTAGATCGAATGAGAAGCTGGTATAGAGCTTGGATAGAGATAAGTTATTACGTTATTATGTTGTGTCGCGTGTTTATGTATGCAGTGGTAATGAAAACAGAAGAAATAGCCTTAAAGGTGGATGTATTCTATGCATGAATGGACAAACAACCACCTTAGTTCCAACAGTTAACAGAGAGAAGGGTATCATCCCATATGATTAGATAAAAGTACTATCAAGTAGTATCAATGCACTTAATTGAAACAAGTTATCACAGGATGAGTGGCATTTTTGTTGTTATTCCTAATAACGTTTTATCAATAAGAGTGAACAAAGCATTTTTCAAACCTAAACTAAAAAGCGCTATTGTCATCAAAGGCTATTTCTTACTGTATTCTATAGCCTCATGATCTAACATACATATTTTTGCACAATTGAAAACAGCAATTCTTTTTCCGAGAATGATGGGTAAATTTTCAGTCAGGTTTTCCTTGCCTAGTTCTTGCAGTAATAAATTAATAAAATCCAACCAAGCGAACCAATGAGAAACATTTTACCACGTCTTCTGTTGTCATAAGTAGTAAATATACCAGGTTTGCGCGACTTTTCCCTAAGGAAAATTTTGTGCCAGCAATTCTTCTACAAATGAAACAAATGGGGAAAAAATGAAGTAAAAATATGAAAAACTGCAATGTCATATAACAGAGAACAGTGTACCATTCCTTCATACAGTTCCCCATTGCCCTCACTATGTATGTACATACCTTGTTCGTCTTCACCAATTAAGCAAAGTGCTTCTGTAAGTTGAGTTCCATTTTCTTGTTTACGTAAGAAGTATGCGGTGAAATTTTCACCATCCACATGGGGAGGTGGGCATTCGTCATTGAATGTTCAATAGTGCGATCAAAGGTGTCGCTAAATTACAAGGAAATTGAGTTTAGAGTTATAAAATGTTAAAGCTTTTTCACCTTTGTAACTAGCATGTTTTGCCTTCAGACACCATGATGTTCCACATTAGGCCTACATTACAAACGCAAATTATCTTCATTGATTGAAAAGTCCACTAAATATTGATTGAGGTCAAATTGAGGACAACTGAAAAGACAAAAAATGTCAGACTGCAATATTATGCTCAGTATAATAGGTAGGTATATTAATGTAGGGTGGGAAATGGGAAAGAGAGTGGGAACTTGGAGAGTACTGGAAAGAGGAGATGAATAGCTGGCAGATGAATTTCTAAAGCTTGTGAAACGCAAAGATCATAAGGGCCACCATGCTGAATTCTTTACAGTTAACAGCAAGTTCATGCAAACACACCATTTCTTTGTTTTAGTGATGTTCAACTTGTTGCAAACCCTAATCGTCACCTCATGCTATGATCCACAGGGTCAATTAAATATCAATCAATAAAGTACTAAAGGGTGTGTCAATCCTGTCTATACTTTCTTGAGCTGCATGGAAGAAGGTATTAGCAGTCATGTTGATAGGGCAAAACATGCATGTAATCGCGCATGGAACAGGGTCCATTGAATATTTTAGCCCAGTCGTAACATCATGATAGGTTTTCCTTTAATGTTTACTGATAAATATCTAAGGATATTCTAGACATTACTTTTGGCTTCCACTTTCAACTTTACTTGATTAGTTCCCTCGCTCAGCCCCACCTTTCCATGCTCCCCTACCCCTCCCACTCCCTTCAGCTGCTAATTGGTAATTCTATTCAACAAAGTCAATGACAAGCTAATTGTTCCCATTGAGCAGACTTTTTTTGCATACGCAGCAATATTTGAAATATGCATGAATCGCCAATATCCGTTCGTCGTTTCTCCTCTTTAACATCGGTCCAAGTATGACGTAATAACGTCACAAAAAAAAAAAACAATTAGACCTCGGCTGAACTGTGAGCGAGCTGTCCTCAGACCAGCTACACCAGTCTACTGATGTGACCTTTGGGAAACTTTAGGTTTAAAAAATAAAAATTCAATGCAAGTGCTGATAACTTAATAAGAGGGTGATAATAACACCGGCTAATCAAATCTGGACTAAGGGGAGCATCCGTAAGGTGTCAAGAGGAGGGGGATATCTCTTAGTCCTCAAAAATAAACCAAATAATTATATTGTACCGTCAACAAACAATAAAACCAATTGATTTCCGTAACATAGATCTCTTTGACCGCAATCAAGATGAACCATAAACATACCTACTTCTGTTTAACTAATTAAGGGTTTTACCTGGTAATATGAGCATGTATCCTGTCGCTTTCAATGTATACCTTGCGATGTTACGTTACAAGCATATTATTTCCAATGAATTACATTTTCACATAAAATAGAGAGACAACATTATCAGTTCCTTACTTTTAAGAGGAATTGTTGTCGTAATCGTGTTTATTCATTTGCACATGATCTGATGATTGCGACTTTAAGTTGAAGGAAAATATTACTCTCTTTTTTTTCAGAACCTGACTGTGGATGAAAGGTTACGGTGGTCACAATGAGATCTTGTCTTGACATGTTATTTTATTTATCTGTTTCTATTCTAACCTTCGTTTCTTTTTATCTGTTTATATCCTTCTCTTTTCCTACATTCTATAATCACACGTGGACATGTAAAGCAAAATGGAAAATATGTTAAAGGTCACCGTTTATGTTGCACATGGATTATACGCTTTTTGTGCTTCCTGGTCCATCTTGACTTGTATGTTAATAACTGAAAAGTTCCAAATTCGCTAACCAATCGATATAGTGTTAACGGTGGAATAATTGAGGTATAGAACGAAGAGGAGGGGGGGGGGGGCTAGGGGTAGAGGTAGAGGGATATTAGTTGAGCATTACTCATTGATGAATCAAGCATTAATGTTATTCTAGCAATGCCCATTGCAACGAGATTGGAAGAATGTGAAGTGATAATTTTGGTCTAAATAATTCCGTTCTACCAACTTAATGAAAAGACTGTGACGTAACAGACTCCTGGTACAGATAATTATTATCGTCGACATTTTGTGGATAGCATACATTGTCAACTGAAGTCATTCTCTGGTAGCCACTCTCTCTCCAACCCCTCCCCTCACACACAAACCAGCAATTTTCATCAATTCTCTCTGTTGGTGAGACGTTGGTAATCAAAATGACAGAAGAGGGGCGAAGTATGACTTTAGACGTATTTCAGAAGTTTGTAAACAGATAAGTCGAAATGGATCAAACATTGAGTATGTAGGATATTTTCAGCAGCTATTTTGAAACACTGACACAACTAGTCATGATGCATGGCTTACTTGTAAAGACAATCCCTCAGTTGTAACCTTCAACCCCTATAAGTATTCCTTGTTTCAACCTTATAGTTAAGCAAAGGCAACTAAAAACCTGACATCAACGTTTACTTACATGTTTATTATCTAAAGTGTCACTTTGAGCAAATGCACCAGTAAAGTAAGCTAGGCGTTTTACTTAAAAGTCAGACTGCAAAATATTTTAACACGTCTTGATTTCAAAATCATGAAAGCAAACCACAAAAAAAAATTGCGTTTGCCAAATGTTGTATACCTTTTTTTAAATTAACGAACTTGGTTTGCATAGTCTGAAGCGTTTGTTACAATTTTCGTTCTTAAATATAACGATCTTGTTCATTGACATACGCTACCTCTTGAAGTGGTATACAGTTACAGCTGTGTAGCAGATGCCATGATATATTTTACTGAAGACGGTTATCTCCGTGGACGTTTTAATTTTTTTTAGGGGGGTTTTTATTCATGTTTGTGTATTACAAGCCTTAAACACCTGGCAACCATGATTGGGTGAGAAAAAAAATGTATGACGTTAAACATTATCATTAACTTCGCTGAAAGGGACAAATTTATTTTGGATCGGATAAAATCGGTCAAGTTGTGTTTTACTTAATTGCAAATGGAAACAAACTGCCAGCGCAGTTTTTATAATAATATTGTAAGTAAACTACGTCGGGGTAAAAAAGGAGAAATAATTTCAAGTAAAAATGCCACGGGTTATCGAAATGTGATGACTTTACGGACGAGGAATACAACCACCGTGAACTCATCAAAGATATCCACAAGCCACTTGTGTGAAACTTTGATTGAGGCTATACCAGCATTTTATTAACACATCCATTGCCCACAATAGCAGTATATTGCACAGACCGCGATTGCGAGTCTATGCCCACGTATTAAAAATTGATACTAAAGCCAGTTCGTTGCAGTCTAAAGCCTTGCTGCATTACCCTTAGGGGAGGGGTTGGAGGACGGTAGCAGATGACATAGACAAACGAGTTAAGGAATATTTTATTTAGACTCTAAAACTGCCAAAGATACTGGGTAAGTAAGAGGTAGATGGCTGAATGCGAGAATAACGTGAAAAGATTGGTAGAAGTAAACGTATACAAACATAATTTTGGATTGTCGTGTATTTGGGAAAAATACACTACAATGGTTTTTTTTTCAGTTTATCAAGTGGCTGCAATTGTTAAGTTTTAGAAAAGGTTTTACTCTTACAGGAGATTTCCTGTCCATAGTACCCCGAGAAAACAATACTAACAATTAAGGAAAATATCAAATCCCATTATTTTGCCTATTTCGCAATTACATATATGAGACATTGGAAAGTGTGAACTTTCGTCGGTGAAAGTATGGATGTAACGTCCACATTACATGGTATCTGGTATATCATGGTATATATATATATATATATATATATATATATATATATATATATATATATATATATATATATATATATATATATATAGGCGTATACGCATGACCAGATGGGTCAATTTAACTGTCCGATAATTTACTTATTTTACGGCCAAAGGTGTTTTCTGACACTTTCATGCTACCTTCAAGGTAAACATAATTTAGTTATTCATAAGGTTTTCCATAAATAGCCGATGTACAGGGGACTTACGACGAAACTACCCTATACGTGCAGGTAGGTCAACACAGACACCTACCAGTAATGATCAATCTTGATCCTGAAAGCGCTATGGAAAGCCTTTTCTTATCCCTTTCAAACTGGCGTGTTGCTTACCTTTTAAGATGATGTTCCTCTAAAATTAAATTTTCTCAGTCTTTTCTGTCTCTCGATTTTCTGGTCATCAATTTCGCAACTACATAGGAACAAACTGCTCACTGGATCTGTTTCACGGTTTCCCTTCTGGCATCTAGTAACGCTTAAACTCCCAGGTTAGACAAGAACCACTGTAGATATGAAAGCAAAGAAAAAGCGAGATTGACCAAAATATATTTTGACTTTGGACCTAACAAGTAATCGCGCACACCGTCTCTCCTTTTGTTTGTTTGTTTTTTTTGTGTGTCTGTTTTTGTTAGTTTTTGTTTCCTGTTACAGGGGTTACGCCAGATGTGTCCTCATTAGGTCGTATCACCTGGTTGGAAAATGTTACCTTTATACACATGTAAATATTAAGGTGAGAATCGTGTGCCAATAATTGAAACGCTGTGCATATATGGAGATCTCCCTGAGTAAACACAAAATGGCGAACATTATCCTATCCTTTTGTGCTACATCTCCAACTTCATCTTGGTGTACGTGAAGGCCATTCTTTAGCAATGTTTGCTGTGTATTCGTTGATGTTCCATATCGATAAGAGAAAATCCAAGTCAATTTTTTATGAGTTTTCAGAACTTTCTAGATGATCATGTGATCAGAGGAATAATTATTCACTCTTGGCTCGATGGGTAAGTGTATAAATTATGTGGGTTCTTTGATGCAAATGAAAGCGACGGTATCAATGAATACTTTATAACACTTTTTTTTGTCTTACACTTTATAACACTTTTTTTGTTTTTTTCAGGAGTGCAATAATCTGACCGACATATTCTTCACTGATGCGAGAATACCGATCTAATTTGTGTGGAAGTTTTTAGAGAACAGTTTGAGAAAGACATACAGACGGACGTAATTGAGTTGAGAGCAGCTACATGACGATGTAGTTGTAAATCCTTGTTTTCATTCAATGACTACAGGCATACGATTGAAGTATGGTTGCGGGTGCACGTTTGATAATATTACATCTTTGATTGAGCTGTTTGTTGTGTATGATGCTTGAGTCAGGTGTTAAATCATCTCCGTGAAACGAAGAATTGCTTTCAAAGTAACTCTTGCGAATGTAAGCGAGAAGCATTAAGCATTTTGGGTGTAACCATTGCAATGTTTGTAAGAAAATTTGTTGTTACTTGACTTTTTGTCGTACGTTCAAAGGTATAGTTAATGTGACGTGGGGCAAGTATTTGTAAATATCTTCATATACCGGTGTTCCGGGTCTGAATTTAACTCGAGGATATCTGAAGAAATAGAAAACAAATAATTGCCAGAAGATCATTTTCTCGTCTGTAAATCTGCAATTCAAAAAAATTATGCAAACAACTTGTACGGAAATCAAATCATCGTACGTAACAATGAGACGTCCACCTCAGATGAATAAAGTGTTCATGGAGGCAAACATGAAGTTGCGTGTTATCCTCACTGGAGTGTCCTTCAAAAGGACTCTAATAATTTGATAATAAACGTCCCCTTAACAAATAAAAAATAACTATTGTACGTCTTTGAGAAGCATTGCTATAAATATATGTTCATATAAATCTATAAATAAATTTAATACGTTCATCTTCACATTGCTGCTAGCTCCAACCAATTTCGTTTATTTTTTTTTTCTAACTTTAATATTCACCTTCTTTTTAACAGAAGGTAAATCTGACCACTCACTGATTTTCATTAATCCATTTTTGTAAATATGTTTAGCATTATGTGCGATATTCTGAAGGTCTCCTAGCCCCGAGGGATTTTCCTCTTACGAAATTGCTCGGTCAGAGAACTCTTTATATCCAAGATAACTAGGAGCAGATCAGAAAAAATATTTTTGTTTTTGCTTTCGGGATGATCATAAATCGAGCCACGTGACGATGAACAGTGCTCGTGTGAATGAAATATTGTTTGCTATTTATGGCAGAAACAATTACTTAAAATTTTGAAAAGGACAAATTTGTAAAACGGCATTAATCAGATTTCTTACTGGAGTTGGTTGTAAGTTTACCATGTGTGTAACTCAATATTATCAGTTTCATTTTGCCTGGATTCATTCTATCATCAAGAACACTTAGGCTTATCATTAATACTTAAAATCATTAATATCGCTCAGTACAAAGCAATAAGTGAAAAATAGTCTAGACATGATATAGGCATGTATGAAAATATTTTTGTAACTATGATAGAAAAATTATTATTCGCAACACAATGTCACACACTGAAGCAGGAAAACGCAAATGTTCTTGAACTTTGGTACTAATATTTAAAGGAATGTAATTTAACAATGATCATGGTACTTGTCATTGCTATTGAGAATTATTTTTGTTATCAGGTAATCTAGAACTTCATCTCTAAAATAAACTGACAATGATATCCACCATACAGGTATTTGTGACAATGATGAAATAAACGCATCCAGGTTCTTTATTTTAAAACCTAAAACGTCGTTCTAGGTAAGCATAATTATGACCATCCTATCCCGTCAAAATGCCTCACTCCAGGAGGTGTTAAAATGAGTTATTGACTTGAACGGGGATAAACCTTGGTAAAGTATGACACCAAATAAAATAAATGTCTATTTTCAGTCTTGATTACAAACGGTCACTGTCCTCCTTCCAGTGTTTAAACTGTTTCTATCTAACACTGAACGTAGGAACAGCCCGCCGAATTAGCCACGCGTATGACTCTAACAAATAGTAGAAATAGATTTTGTATAAAACAACGGGAAATTTGAAAAATGAATGTTCATTAAAAGTGTTCCTAACAATAGGGAAGTTTTTTTAACGATACACAAGACTCTGTTAAGATATATCTAATGTATCTGAGGAAGACGACACATGTAGAAAGGTGTATATTGTAATGTCTGTCTTCCGACAACCCATTCTAATTTTTTTTAAATACGTCACAATTTTCTGATTAGTTTGACCTAGTTGAGGGGTTTAGTGACCGATTAGATCAACATAAACCCATACCTAAGTAAATATGTCACTATTTCCGTTTGAAATAGTATTCGTTTGTCTCGTGATGTAACAGCAAGTAAAATTGGCGGGAAATGTTCCCACGCAGCTTGTCTGAAAAAATTCTCTGTACCATTTATCGTCTGCTATAGTAATTAAAATTTGAAAATGAGAGAACATAAATAAAATGCGACAGCCTGTTTAACGTACGTGACCCTGACTGAGAGTAAATACATTGTTTCCTTTTAGCCATTCTCTGAATGTAAGTTCTGACGTGACCTATAGTCTTAATTTAATTTTGTTTGTCTTAGGCTCTTAAAAGGTTACTGCTTTTGGATCAACTTAGTCAGCAAGCACATCTTGCACAGTAATTGTAAGGATGTTATCGCACATGTTGTCAAACGATCACGAACAGTCATTAAGACATCAAAAGACGCCATTTTACAGAACGTTGAAGAAGGATAACATTGAAGCCCAGTTTCGTGGGTTTCGATTGTCCTCTGTTATGTGATTAATGTCTATTTATGAAGCAATCTTCAAAATGTTTTCTGAAATTTCCAGAGTAGATCGGAAATGTGTTCAGTAATAAAGACAACTGAAAAAACGACGACTTAAGAAACACTTCGGAATACGCTGTCATCGAAACTCTCCGTGACATAAATGTATTGATGATAGAAATTTAAAAATAGAATTGTATGGATAGAATCATAAGTATACGGTCATGACAAAAATTTCCATTAAAATACATACATTATATTGAAAGTTCGTTTATTCCCTGAACAGAAATTTTCCATCGCTGTGATTAGTAACTAAGTGGGAGATACGAACCATTTTGCTCACAGGAATATTTCGTAAAATGTGTATCCAGGCATTTTTCTCGTTGGCTATCACATTAAGAACTTGCTAAGAGTGTTATCAAGCATTCTCATTGAAGCTGTGGCAGTATAGAAAGTGCGTTGAGCTGTCATCAATCTCTGAAACGTACCATCACCTTATTCTCACATTATTTTTCTACAAGTCATTGTCTAACCCTTTCCATCAACTGTCTCTTTCAGGTAAGTACTTAACGTTCGATTAATTTACCGTCTCTCTGTGTTAGCAGTGTGTTACTATAAGACAAAATTGAGCCAAATGTAGTCGTTTTCTTTTGTCATCTTAAAAGCATGTAATAAAGTAAACTGTTCGTAGTGTGACGACATTGGCTTTTGAAACTTCCTAGTTTGTATAAGTTTACTGGATAAAGTATAATAACTTTGACAAAGAATCTATTTCTTTTGCATTCCTCCAACAGGTAAGTTATCAATATTTATTACGAGAAAATCATGAGCAGAAACGGAATGGACTGCTGAAGTTTAAACTCAGCAACCACATTGGTCGCTGACTGGGAACACTGTTCAAAATCAAACTGTGCGTTCTATTCTTCGGGAAACGTTCGACGAAAGACTACGTTTCACGTCGACGTAAGACGTTTAAGGACGTTTTGTGGATAGTATTTCAGCTTTTTCAATCAATCTCCTAGCACAGTGCAGGATGTATGTACCGATTTGAAGGAAACCTGCACGAAAAATTATGCAGGTTTTTCTCACCGCTAGACTTATAGTCATAAGTTCTCTAGAACCCCCCCCCTTTCCCTTTTAACTTTTCATATCGTGCAAGCTACGATGTAAAAGTTTTTTTCCCTCTCAACGACGTGCCACTAATTTTGATGCTTAGCTGGCTTTACGATGTCGGGTCATTTACGTTTAGTCAGGATACGTTTCTGACTAAAGACGTATGCTTCTTGAAACGGCATGCACAACAGTTGTTTCCATGTTCATCCTACCGGCACGAGATCTTTTTACTAAAAATGATACGCTGAAATGTCATGGACCGCTGTACAAATTGGGGTAAAGTATTGGTTATGACGATAGCGATTACTTTCACGGTTGCCGTGGTAATAAAGCCATTTCAGTGTCACCGGGTATTCAGAGGAATTTTTCCTTATGTTTTACTTTCCTTTACATTTTACATCTAAATGGAAGTTAACTTTTGATAAAAGCAAATTATTAAACCCAACGAAAAATATTTTCTTAAACGTTTTTGCGCCAGGCGGTTGACATCAGTTTCATAGCTTCATCAAATATCAATTTAAGCAAAATATGTCAAGCGATAAATAAAGAAAATATTACCCCATAAATCACATAACATGAAGAAAAAACCGGAATTTTACAAGCAATTTATGATTTGAAGAAAGTACCATATAGGAACATTGAACATGCGAGGGTGGGAGAATAGAGGGCGGGATTGGTATTTAGGTTCAAGAAAATTTACATAAGAAATATTGTGTATACATTTTGGTTTATAAGCCGTTTTGATTTACAATTGTCCCCGCTCAAGACAAATGCATTTGATCAGTGCCATACACAGAAACACGCTCTTTGTTCGATATATTTTGAATGAAGTTTTGAAACAACAGGTATTAAGCTGGAAGATTAGTGAAATGACATTTGGACGCGTGAGGCTACCATGGGTGGCGGTGGTTGGGGGTCACATGTCCCCCAACCCAATACATTTTCACGCCCCAAAATAAATTTACTTGAAAACGTATTTGAGAGACATATAAGGGATGGATGACGGTATATAAAAAAGGGGAGAGGTAGAAATGCAGGACATTTCCGGTGATCCGGAAGGCTTTTCGGACCAAACGTTTCCGTTACGCTCCGCTAAGATCGTACCGCAATATGTGAGACCCCCTCCAAAAAAAGAGAAAAGAACAAACATTATTGCTATAGCCCCCACCCCCACCCCCGCGCACACACACACACACCTGCATTTGGATACAGCTTGCGCTATTTGCGAAAATGGTAAGAAACTATATGTAGATCCTCCACACCAAACCGTTCGAAAAATTCGTTAACCTAAATGGAAACAGGGCGTTTAGAATACACCAAAAAGGCATGCAAAGAAAATAACTTCAATCGTTGTTAAACCAGTCAGTCTCATCAATAAACATCTGTAGGAGCTTCATCTCCTCAAAAAAAAATAATAATAATAATAATTATGTGAAGAGTAATGGAAGATGCCGTTATTTGAGTTTTGGAAAGTTTGGGTAATCAAATTATTTTTGAGCAACAAATAACTGAATTTCTATTCTGTGAGAAATTTTTTTCTTGAAAAGAAGGCCTCTGTCCTTTAATCTCTGTCCACAAACATTGGTTTTAAAAATATGATTGTTTTCTGTGAAAAAAACGCCTCATTTCCCTTCAAACAAATTGGAAACTCTTATGTAGGAGATAATTAAGACACATATCCTTTCACGTATTGGTACACTGATATCACACAATGAAGTAGTAAGTATACTTTCCTTTTTTTCACTATTTTTCACCAGAGTGAATTTTACGAGTACCTTATGCATGTCCTCAATTTCCCATGCCATGTATACTTGTCCTTCAAATACTAACAAATACAATTGTTTTCACTTGTGTCAGATCTTCCAAAGTTACATTTTCGGGACTTCTTTTACTTTGAAATTGTCGTCACACTTCTCTGGGCAAACACAGATGACAATTGTCCGTCTGATCAGAAGTGATCAGTCAATCAATCTATCGATCAATCAATCACTTCTGGAATTTGTGTACATTTCAGATGAAATTTACGACCTTTCTCTTTCGATTCAGGAAAACTGCCATTGCCATGGTCACCAGCATAGCGTTCTAATCCTTACCTCAATAACGTTTACCGCTTTCTCAAATCTTCACTACCTTCACTTTTTGTCAGCTTTTATTGTAGAAATAGTTACTTTGATTAGCACTGCTTCAGTTAAAACCCTTGAGAACTATCGTATTAAAATCTAAAAGGAAATATGTTTCGATCTACTTTGGACAGTCCATCATGATTTAAATATGAGATTCGTTCTCAAGCGACTTCAGTCCAACTTTGTAATAAAATTCAGTGGCAAAGAAAGGTAAGAGGGAGGTAAAAAGGTAACCTACACCAAGGGAACATTGTCACTCTATACACATGCAGAGAAATGAATGCCATTATGACATTTGATTCCTATCTTGTTATTGGTGCATGAAAAGTAACAGATTTGTTTTGACAAGGCAACGGATCAACTTGAAAGACACAATGAACAAGACCAGATATGTTGGATTACTTCCTTTACCCTGTCCAACAAGTTCCGCTTAGAGAGCATCAAACTCCGAATGCATCATGCATGCATATATGGATGTATATATAGGAAGCTAATAAACAATATCAGAAAAATCCACTTCACGACCAGTTTCGTCCTTTAGGGGACTCGTGACGGTCAACGGCAGGATTCGAACCTCGGACCTAAGGCATCACCGGGTGCGCTTTACAGTTCGGCCACAGTTCTGTCTCTGATGGTGGTACCATAATTTCATGGTGTCCATCGTAATTTTAATTGCGTAGGAAACAAAACTTCAATGTTTTCTTAACGAGTCAATGGAGACGTAAGGAAACAGAAAGACGCATTCGGCGAATTGAAAAAACGTAAAACAATAAAGGAGTTGTTTGAAACTAAAAAAAAAGGTGACCAAGAACATATTGGTACTGCTCGAAGGGAAAATGAGCAAGTTCAAGCCAATTCTTAGATGATATTAAATATGCATAAGTCTTCTCAAAGCGGTTAGGCCTTATCTTAACCTTGACAGTATACCATACCTATTCATGAAAACATTTTTTTATGCATATTCCTAAACTTGTGATATCGTAACTTGTTTTTACATTATGTACCAGTGTCGAGTGAAAAAAATTAAGTTTTAAAATTTTTCCGTTCGAATTTCGCTGATAAAACTTATCTATTCAGAGGAAACATGAAAGTATAAAAGCAAAGAATCGAAAATGCTCATCGACGCCCCATTTCCTGGCCGGGTTCCCCATTCACGATTAAGAGGTGAATAATTATTTTCTTGGGTGAATTGAAATTGTTTACGGTCTAGACGATTAAGTTATAACCTGTCATATCGTGTTGTGATCAAAGTGGATTTTTAATCGATTTACAACACGGCCCACTAGGACTGTTCTCTCAATTTTGCTTCAGTGTTGATGATATTTGGAAACAAACAAACAAACAAATAAAAAACAGTCAAGATTAAAAAATTAAAAGTGAGTTTAAAGAAAGGATTTTTTTTTTCTTAAGGATCTTTTCAAAACGTATCGCTTTGAACGGACTAAAGAAATGACGATGGCAAACCTTTACAATCCAAAGTAACTGTACGGCAGATAAGGAAGGCGTAGTGGGGTCCATACGACACATGAGAAGCAAACGATGACATTTTAGAATCTTATATAAAGTGATTAAAGTATGTTGTCAGAGCATTCACTTACCAGCGTAAGAATATACAAGTATATCTATCAGGTGAGACTTGGCATCACCCAAGTTGTAGATTTAGTGGTTTTCTTTGTCGTTTCCTTTTGCCCTTTCCTTTCGGATCTTGACAAATTGACGCCCCGGCAAGTGAACAGGTTGCAAACGAACGAGAGGTTTATATATAGGGCGTCGAGAACTGATTAAAAGTACAATTATGATAGCCAATAACAATGTATTTAAAGGAACGGGTTAAAAAATGACAGTGGTAAATTTTTAATGATTAGTCTTGATCATTTCCTGCTTTGCAAAACATCTGCCTGTCCAGTCAGAAAACAGGATACAAACTGTGCGAGATGTTCAACTTAAAGGACGTTGTTAACTACAAATATGACATGTTCTTTTGTTTTTCTTACATGATGTATTGCACTTACAGTTCCAATAATCGATTAAAACATTGACAGCTTTCCGAGATGCACTTTTTGTAGGCAATAGTCATCAAAGACACGAATATAGATATTTTCATCACGGGGAACCTATGCAATACTTACCCTGAATAAATAAGAGGACGAATTTAATCATATTTTTAGACACGCAATGAACGTGTGGCCAAGGTTGTCAGTGAAAAGGAGAATGACCTTTCATCAACTGGTCATGCATGTACTCAGGCGCGTGTCAAAGAGGGGTACACAGTGTAAAATATCCAGGGGTTCTGATGGTTAAGGGGGCAAAAAATTAACTGTGCAAAAGTGAAAAAAAAAAGAAAAATTCCCGAAAAGACATAGCTTTGTCTACCGTCTAAACACCCATAAACCGGCCGAATAAAACTCCGTTTCCCTCGTCCAAGTACCAACAAAAATCTACGATTATTGTTTGATAAATTAAAAAGATCACTATGAGTCACAAAACATTTAATGTCTTGCTTTGGGGAACCCTATTCTGTCTCTTGTCCATGGGCCTGCCGAGGGTCTTGTTGCATGGCACGTGCAAAATTCAAGGAAATCGTATTGAATCATTTCATGCATGAACATGTAAGCGTTACTGCTGTACTTTCGTATCTTTGTTATAGCTGTTGCGTTGTGTCGATCTGTCACCATGTCCTTTTAAACAGTCTACTGACCATACCCTCGCCCCCCCCCCTTCTCCCTGTGAGATACGAGTTACCCTTAAACGAAACTAGAGGGAAGAGAAGACTTATGTAACACCATGGGAAACATTAGTCTTTGCATTGGGTACCCTATACCGACGAAGTCAGGACTGTTCTGGAATTGGTACCCGGATTCAAGCTTTCATTAGCCTACCATGTACGTGTGATGGAAAAATGTAGTATGGTACTTTATAGTTATAAGAACACTTAATTGTGATGCCTCTACATAAAACACATGGTGTTATATCAACGTGCAAAGTATAACGTCGTATTACGGATTCACAAGGTCTTGTAGACTAACGGAAGTAGTAAACATATAAATTTTTTGGGACCTCGACCGATTATGGAGCTCGGTTACCAGGGACCGATTTTTTGACCCGGTGAAAACACTACAAAAGAAATCTTCTATTTTCAATGCCAGTGTTTCCAAGTAAAACAAAAGTGCAAAAAGTGAAACATGTTACACAACGCTATGGATTTTTTGGTGTTATGTGATGACGTAATTTATGGAAATTGTCTATCTCTCGGTTAATTTTCCAGGACAATGACACCCCGTCCCCACGCCTATACATCTTCATATTTCATAAGCATGCAAACAAGTGTTGGGAGTAATATTAATGTTTTCATACAAGTCGGCAATGTTTGCATCTGTACCCGTTGCCGTCTTTGGTGACCTAGCAGAACAAGTTTCCACAGGTGATGGGGTCATGAAATGTCTTATCCAGAATGTTGGATTAAAATTAAAGCAGCAAGTATTGTTTGGCACACTTATTTTTCGCCATTTCATAATGTCCGTGCGGTTAACAATACAATGCTGACACGAACTAGGACACTCACTTAGTTTTCCCATACTAACAAACTTTAATTACCGAGAAATTAAGGTATACACTCTATTCTCAGATGTCTTCCAAACAATTTACATCTTTCACATTCAGCCACTGTTTCAAATTCAACCAATCACGGATGTGATGTTTATTCATTAGCAACGCTAAAAATAGCGTCATTCACAGATAGTGTCATTCACAGATAATTCTTCCCCGCGTCGATATTATACTACTGAATGCGCAATGCCTACAGCGCACTCGCAGTTACAAGAGCAAAACCAGAGAAAAACCATCGCTAAGTTGGAATGAACTTGTAAATAGGTGGAGATTATGGCGACATTTTGACCGAAGTTGTTTCCAAACAGAAGATTTTGGCGATTATACTTTACCGCTTGAAACAGGAATTGGCTAGATAACCTGACAGTCACCACAGTTTGTAAAGTGATGTACGCAAATTGCTTCTATTAGAGGTTAAGGTTGTGCAACACGGAAGTCGACTTTTTTTCCTTTTTTTTTTTTTTTTTTGCAATGGTCATCTCATATACAAACACGTGACAAGACATTTAACTAAACTTTTGCCCAAAGAGTTTGTTTTTCAAAATAAAATTGTCCATCTTCTCAGTCCTACAGGATCAAATCCCAAATTATATAACGTACTTTGAATTTATTTAACGCCCAATTAAAAATCTTAGCATTGCGTCACTAGTTATCAGTTTATAAAAAAATAAACTGTTGCAGTTAGGAAGCAAACGAGAGACATGCAAGTATTTTGACAATATGCAAATTGAAAAGGGGTAGGGGATACGTATGCATTAAACTCTAGTTTTAGTAAAGACCTTCGAAATTACGTTTTTCGCCTTTTGATCAAAATCTTCTTACTGAAATTAGTAAGAATCTCGTATCTTGATTTTTCCTCCTCCCTGTCTCCATGAGTCGGTTCATTCACTGTTAAAGACCACGTGACTCTGTACTTGCAGATAAAGTATTTGACGAGAGTGGTCGATGTGTGGGGGGTTGTGATTTGGGCAGCTAGCTACAAGCTGACAACTATACCTTCACATGGCATATCTGGACGCATATACACTCTCCATAAAACTGACATTGTAGTTGTGTATATAGATTGCAAATTCTTTTAAATGTAGATTACAATCTTTATTGAACGATACCTAGGATTTCCTCATCGGTACCTCGGTGTCAGTCAACCATGCATATTATATTTCCGTTGTTAGTTTTGATGCTTTTCGTACAACTTTCTTTTGTTTTAAATTTTACGAACTTCTCCTGCATGCCGTCATAAGGAAGTATAACATATATTTAAAGCATTAGTGAATAAGAAAATATTGAGCTTTGTTCTCTCAACATCATAAAGTTACAATCTTTGAATCAAACAGAATGCCAATGTCCAAACAAACCACTTCTGTGAGTTTACCGCCAGCCTTTATAGAGTTGGGGGTTTTTCAATCCAGAAAGTTTCTCTAAAACCAGGAGAAGATGTCAAAGTCACGATTCAGATGGTGGTTAGGGTTAGTTGAAGTTTCGATTTTTTAGTGAACATACCGTTATTCGAAACTGTACAGTGTAAAGATAAGTGTCAAATTGAATTTTACTTAGAAAAATAGAGAAATTAAAAAATTGTAAGTCATCACTGTGGTATATTCCTCTAGGCTAGACATTCTAAAGGGCTAGGACCATCTTTTCTTTACAAGCGTTAAACACTACTCATCAAATACTTTCGTCTTTCAAGAAAATAGTCTTCATACCCCCCCCCCCAAAAAAAAAATCACGCGCATCAACACTGACCATACACAACGAATATGCAAAGATGCTTGACAGGCTGAGTCTGAAAATGTTGTCCGCATGACTTTTTCACTATATTGAGCGTTATTGGCACCCTGGCAGTATGGCAAGCCGTTTTAACATTTACCTCGCAATTCCACTTAAGTGAAATACATTTCACTTGAGTGGAATACAATTCCACTCAAGTGAAATTTCCATATGGCAGCCTTGTAAAATGGGTCCGTGCTGATACGCTCCACTGTATGGTCGTTGAATTCCTATTTACAAGGAATGGTAACCCCAACCTTATCCTTACCCAAGTCGCAACAATAGCTGGCCTGTGTAGCGCCTCTTTTGCGGCCAATCTTACATGGCTGTCACCTCGAAGAGTAAGTTTTTCGTGGCGAGTAGCTGAACGAAAAAAACTTGTCCTCTATACGCGAGGTAAAAAACAGCAGGCTTGTCACAAGTTTTGTGACCAGATACGGTACTTCATGTTGTTTTCAAGCCCAAACGATTATTTTAGCAGACCTGAGAACATCTAACTCGTTTAAAAAATTACCAACTTTTTCTGAAGAGCATATCGACAAAATACATCGGAAAAATTCCAGTGGAACTTCACATCGTCTCACCAGAGAATACTTTCGACAATAATGCTGTATCATGATATAGAATCTAAGCTTTTGAAACAAAAGCCAGTGCAAAGCAATAAAAGTGCCACTGCATGCAAATCTGTGACCCAAGGTGAGCCACAAAATTGTTTCCAAAATTTAGCCTACTAATTAAGCAATAAACTGCTTTATACCTATACAAGCCTTTCCAGACGAAAATTATTTTTCACACTTGTGCACGTTTGTTGCACCAAATCGCCTGGGCGTACATTCACTTCTCCCCTTAGATCCACCCCCCAAATCACTGTGAAACCAGTTTGTCCCCTCCCAGACAAACGGAACAGGATATAGTGGTGTAGTACTACGCAAGCGTAATTTTGCCATCCAGCGTTCTGCAGCAAAACTTTTATTACGTCAGTGCAACGACCTTGCATGTAAATCTGGAAGATGAGATAAGCGAACTTTTCATTTTTTCATTATTGAAAGGCAGAACAGAAAGCTGTCTTCCTTTTCTTTTATCTAATCAGTATGTTGTATTTTATATCGTTTGAGGTCATAGGTAATTATCTTAGATGAAAAAGAAACAGGAAAATTTCCATAGTTGACCTCATTATTTCTGTTTGAGAAAACAAAACCAATCGGCATTTTCTTTCACCCTCGTTTTTTTTTTTTCTGTCGTTTACTAAGTGCTTTCCTATTTCAGGCACATAATTATTCATTTTCTGCGTGACTTTTCCTTTCGAAACTCCAACTGTTCGTTTGCAAGTCTTTCTCTATGAATTGATGTATTTTGTGCAAGTAAAGAAATACAGTCGTGCACTGTAAAGGACACGCCTTAACAACTGCGTTGAGCTATACTATGTTTTATTTAGCGTTGTGAATGGTACACATTAAATCAAGCATTGTTCATTTTACCAGTGAACACATCGAAATCAATGTGCACATACTTATATACCAACAACCACTTACGCGCACTTCTACACAGTTCGTTGTGCGTTACAATCAAATTTGTGAAAATTCAACACATCTTCTAAAATTACGAATCGTACATTTCACCTGCTCTTCGTGAATCGAATTTGATTGATTTTGAGCTGAAAATAAATTTTATAATGAAAAATAACAAGTGACGGTATTAGAGAACCTACCTTATAGAATTGTGCATATTGCTCCCTCAATATCTGGAAGGAAAATTCAATTAAGTTTTACTGGTAATGATCCTTTGTTTCATTTAATAAAGTGAAGAAAATACTTCTTCTCTCTGCACGTTGTCTCTCTCGGTCTCCTTATACTTACAAGGGCTTGCTACGTTAGGTTACTCTGACATAATGAAAAACAGCACCATTGCTTAACACTAGGTTCCAGTTGTGCATGAGTGTAATTGAACAAACTTTCGAACCTCCCATAGCAGTTTAACGTACTACATCAATTGATCCTGATCTATTAACTATATTAACTGCTTCATCAACGGAAGGTTATACATGCCTTACTACACTACTTGCACTACACCAATTCGACACGATTAAATAGAACTAAAAGCCTGTGTCAGTTTTTCGTATAGCTTTTATGCATGATGTTATCTTTTATGCATGACGAGAAAATACTGAGATTATTTCTAGCTGTGATACAAAAAACATCTGAGGCAAAATAAGTAATCAGTAATTTTCCAATACGTTAGATGTCACACAAAAATGCCGTTAATTTTCCTAACTGATATTCAAAGCAATATCCTTTGTGCCACCAAGGTCACTTTCTTTGCCTTTTGTGAAAGCGAAAATGAAAAACGAGATTTAAAGTTTCCTTTTCCTCTTCTTACAAGATGTAAACAAATCCTACCAAATTGACTTTGACATAATCTTCGCAGCAGAATATCAAAAATAGAACTTGCTTTAATGATACACCAGGGAAATGTGATTTGTTGAACTCCCCTTATAAATAACCTCATACGACTGATTTTGTCACCCGTTAATTAGGTAACATCCCCATTCAAATGTGTAGCGGTTATCCACTGAAGATGAGGCCGGTATGTAGTCAAAGTACAGTGACAATTATATGATGAGACAGACATGCGGAGTAACCCATAGCCTATACATAGTCATTCGTTCTCGTTAAAATATATCTTACTCACAACAAAAAAAGGCTAAAACAGAAGATTTATTCAAGAACATTTCAGTTATTACGTTTTCTGATATAACCATTGTTTCGCAAATTATCGCTGGTTCTACTTACCGTTTCGTTAGGTCACATGCAAGACGCTGACACGATGTCTTTCAAATAAATCATAAGTTTTTTGTATTTTGAGAGAACAGCCTTGGCTAATATTTTTCAAAAAAACCAGACTAACACTTAACTTCTTCGGCGCCAAAGGAGCGTAATCGTCAACATCTTAATTATAGATTATAGTTCATCAGCTTGAGAAATGAGTTCACTCATACAAAGCTTTATTGCTATATACGGTTTAGAATAAGTTACATATCTTAAAAAACAGTTGGAAAAAGTTTTGCCCAGGTTGATTTCGTAAGTCGCTTCTAAAGTACTTAGTGGGTAAAAAAAACTCCCGAAATGTATCTAAAAATTTGTTGGGTAAAACTCTACCCAGCAATGGGTGCTTCATAATCACCATGAGTATTTTTACCTTACAGTTTATCAGGAGGTATAGCCAATCGTTTTCAGAGTTACATATGAACACAGGGTGTGTGTGTGTTTGCTTATTCGTAAAGTTCCTTGTGTACAATGCAGTTACATAAATTTGAATTTCTTGATTGAAAAATGACTGTTTTATGAACACAGTGTATTTTCATTCGTGTAGATCCATGTTTACAATGAAGTTATATCAATTTGAATTTCTTGATTTAAAAAAATGATAAGTGTTTACAGCACTAGTAAATTTAGGTTTTACTCTTGCCAGAGAGTTACCCCAGGGTGTCTGCAGATTACAGCCTTGAAGTAAGTTAAGATGACAGCAAATGTAGCTCTGGTAAATTGGAAACATCACCAAGCATCACATCGTCCAAAGATATGGTATCGATGACTGCACTAATTTGCAGCACTAGTTTCAGTTTCAGTTTATTTACTCTTTATACCTCCTAGGAGGTGTGAGAGTCAATAAATACATGGAAATAAGAAACAGAATATTATACCAAAAAAAGGGATATCAAAAGAAACAAGTAATACAAACAAGTTATACATTCAAATACACACAAAATTAATAGAAAAAAACTAGTGATGATGAAATGAACAGGCTGAAACATGGAAATAATGACCTCATCTTTGAACGGTGACAGTTGATCTCGGCAGGCCAGTGTTATTAGAGGCTCAAATTGAGATTGCAGTATCTTTGCCTTTAAACATGTACTAGCTATAGGTTATGCAATACAAGCAGATTTCAAATAATGTGGTATTTTTCTGTCCTGCTATCAATACCAATGTGACCTATGCTTATTAGAAACAATACATCCGTGTGTTAGTAATGTTTTCTTCGTGGGACTTTATGATTACACACCGCATATTGAACGATGCGAGTCAGTTTAACTGTACCGTGTCACCTCATGTGTCTCATAAAAAGAACAAAACTTGTATCCAAAAACCGAGGGGGTAGGTTTTAATAGCAACCTTGATTGGACGAAAAGATTGCAGAAATATAGTTGATTGTATGTTGACTGAAAGGGGTCATATTTTGTTGGAATTTTAAACATTTCTCTCTAGTTCTTTCAACTTTACTTGTGAATCATATACAACTAAAAGCCCTTTTTTAAAGCCAGTGCTTACCCCCTGGTTACCCTCACAGACTGAAGTGGTATTTACTTAATGAAACCTAAGTGAAGTCAATGCACGGACTATGGTTTGCAATCAAGTGTTACATTGAACAGGCTCGGTAGACTTCGCTTAATTGAGCCTATATGTACCCACAGCTGCTGGTTCCAAAAATCCTTCTTAATTAAATCAAATAGTTTCTCACATGAAAGCAGGACAGGCGATGACGTGTAGGCTAGCTTTGGTGGATGTTAAACGTAGGTAACATTGCTCAGATAACAACCTTCAATTGATGACGAGGCGGGAATGTCATGTCTCATCAGATATTGATTGATTTGTGTTAATACAATCCCTACTGGATCTCATGCACGTCCTTACTCAACCGTGGAAGTTGACACTGTATCTCTATGGGTGTTATTTAACGATTCAGAAAAAGTTGCGAAGAAGACAATCGTGGGCTATCACCGTACAACAAAGTGACTGACCGACATATGGAGGAACTGATGGACTGATTGACTGACGGATTGACAAACTGACGGACTGACGAATTGACCGACTTACCGTGCAACGGTTATTAACACACACGACAATGCATTTTGTAAACTAATCATCGACCCAGTGTTCAAACGGCCTTTATACGAGAGGCCAAACTGACGTAACATTAGAACAATGCCAAAAAGGCCTGAAGAATCTGGTTTGCAGAGTACCCGTTCACAACATTCCAAAACAAATCTATGACTACCAGAACGACATATTCAGCGACTCCCTGAGGTCGTCTGCAAATATCTGATTGGTTGTTGCAGACCAATAAGCGGTCATTAACCCTGTCAACAAGACCGTATTAATCTAGAGGTAATCTAGGTCAATCTAAAGTCATACATTGACCTGAGTTGAGGTGAAATACGCCATTACAAATCCTTTCAAATCTAAGGCAGCATTTCGAATAAATCTATAAATTGTTTATACTCCGAATATGATAATAGCAGGTTATTCGTCATCGATTAGGAACGTCAAGTGAAAGTTGTATGGGTTAGTTGCAAAACCGTTTAATCTGAGTGTTGCCATGGGTTCATTAAACTTGTATTCAAACGTCCCCGTTTAAATAAAACTTGGTGACGTTAGCAAAGGCTATAAAACAATTCCCCTGCCAACACCGAGGTCAATTAACCTCTTGGTCACTGATCCGAATACTGAGAATCATCTTCAGTAGAAAGTGCCCAAGTATCACCATCGTGGTAGGCTATATAACCTACCTGCGTATCATCGATTTGTGGTGCATAAATTGCTCACGATTACAATTTGGTAATTGTAAGGCATAATGTTGGAAAATTGGTAAACTGACAACAAAATATAACCATGTACAACAACACTTATGGCTTTCAGTAAAAAGGTGATTTTACCTATCTACCATCTGGGAGAAAAAGAGCCTGTTAGATGAGATGAGTGGTAACCTCAGATGAAGACAAGATAAAGATACAGCAACTGGTGAAACCGTAGAAACGGACATCAAAGAAGTTCACTAAATATTTCTATTGGCCGTTTGAACTCTGAACGGGGTCAGGAACTATGCACAGTTTCAAGAACTGACCTCCCCCCATGAAGTTTTCAATAAACACATTTTTATTCAGTGTTACCATTGGAGAAGATGACACCATCTTTTAAATGTCTGGAACCATTTTAGTAAAGTTTATTCCCGAGTTAAGGTCTCCTTGACATTATTTGTTACCTCATCATTTAACAGAATTGATTTCTTATATTAAATGGAAATAGGGGTTGGGGGTCGAATTAATCGAGATGGATAAAATGGATCATTTAGAATTAACATTTTACTCGGTCTTCTGTCTTAGTCCTAGTCAGTCTTCTGTTTCACTGTGTTGACATTGTAGGTTCTTGACACTATCGTCTAGTCCAATCAAATAGCTCTTAATGCGTCCTCACACAGTCATTCTAACAACCAGCAGGCACAGTCATTAAACATTATGGCGATGCATTCGGCGGTCTTACCAGACCCACGAATATCTTTGTTATACGTAGGAGGTTATTATACACATGATGGCTTACATAATCTCGCTATGCTTTATTTTCAGTGCCTTCCTTCACTTCACAATATGACTCAGTGGCTCTGATTACAACTTCTGTTGGTTCAATCACCATGGCAACCATCATAACGGTATCTCTTCACATTCGCAGGTACATGCATGCATGTAATGATAGAGCTCAACTGCAGGAGCTACACAAATATTAAAAATCCACCTCAAGATCCATAGTGGCGAAGTCAGGAAGTGAACTCCCATCTACACAGATTCAGTACAGGCACCACAAATGTATGTATGTGTATGTATACCTATACACACCCAAGAACTGAACTCATCATCTCCACATACAGGCACATATATATATATGCATATTCCCTGCCACCCCACCTTTGTTACAACTGCTTAGTGACCACACCCACATCCGAGTAATTACACTGAAATCGAGAGAAATGGGCGCGATTCTAAATTTTAAAATGAATCCAATAACTCGGGGCACGATTAAAGAATGGGACGATTGCTGAACACCCTGCCTCTATCTATACACGTAACGTAGACGTAGACGAGTAACGTGCTGACGATGAGATTGCACAGTTAACGTAAATTTTTGTGCACAACAAGTGAGTGTTATAGGCCTATGACGACATCAATATTACACTTACTGCCTACTTGTTTCTCTTAATTCCTCTGCTTCAAAGTGTGTTTTTGTACTGGACTGCAAACAGTTTGTTACAGCGACAGTCAGTCACTTTAAATGGCAATGTGCCGAAGCATTTGTTTGTTCTTGCAAAAGAATGTAACACTCTCACACACATCTCGAGGAAATGTTCAAGGTCTTTAACCTCAATACCAACAATCCGGGGTAAATCAAGGTTAAACTTTAGACAACGACTTTCAAATAGGTATTTTAACGTTGCTCTGGAGAAAATGTAAAAGCTTTCGGTCAGGGAAAAAAAAAACGGATTTTTCATTCAGCGTTTCGCGCTGCACTTTTTGAATGAAGCTAGAGCTATTTTCTAAGTACATGTATGTCACGCGACATTTAGTAATGTAAGCTGATGTTATTACCACAAATTTTGGAGTAATAATACTAGGCTACAATTGTCTTCTCTATGACAATTAATTATTAGTGCCTCCGTGTTATTATCGAAATGGGAGCAATTAATTTCTAAACAGTTTGCTTACGTCATAACGGGTGGGAAATTTAATCCGATGACTTAAAGCAAATTATACGCGACTTACATAAATGGCGTTGAAATACATGTAAAAACAGCCAACAACTAATTAGAAGATTGTTATAACGCACCGGGGGGCGCGGGGGTTATATTTTTAACTAATGTTCAACTAGTAACAACTTCTCTCTTATACCCCAACAACGACGATCACTACCATGCTGGTTCTCTTCCAAGAAAACATTTCGTTTGATCCATGGCTTAACTGGAGGATCAAATCCTACTTTTACTCATTTAGACCGCCGACAATATTTATTCCCATGCGCGTGAAGCAACCAACTTGTGCTTTCAAACCCAGATGAAATTTTCGCCGACACTTGTAAAATATTTGGGTGAGTCTCTTCTTGCACGCGTTGGTTTACGCGCCAACCTGTGTCACCTTCTACCCCCATACCCTGCCCCTGCGATCGTTAGCCCTTACTACCATTACACCCCCCCCCCCCCCCCACTGCTCCGAATCACTCTCTCTCTCTCTCAAGCATCTTCAATGTTCCATTCTGGTCTCTCTAATGTGAATTAATTCGTGTTATTGAAAACCACGGTAGTTTGGAGTCAGCAAACGTGCATGGCATTAAGAGGTGTTGTACCATGTTCCTCGAATAAACGCGTAACTAGTGAGCATGATTTTATGACAAACGTTAGTATAAATATGTGTGGAAAGTAATCTACAAAATATCATGATGGTGAATACGGTTGCACCCATTACGATTATGGCATTTGCAATTTAATTTGGCAGAATGGAATTCGATAATCCCATTTCGGAAAGAAGTTACTCCAATAAGAAGATAAGAAGGCATATCTGAGTAGGATTACTAGTTTCTCGAACTGTTCTCAACTTCGTATAGCTAATATTTACTATAGATCATCATTTTCAGCTGTTTCACTTTTCTTTGTATAAACTCACACTGGGCCGGCCTTAGGCGTATAATTCATGGCCAGTAAACTCAACAACCGTTTGACGTAGCATCACCTAACTTTGATTCAGGTAAAACTGATTCGCGCGATAAAAGCATTCTTGTACATTTTTCATTACTTGTGTGCCAATGAAACAATAGGAAAGAAGAAGAAAATCATTTATCTAACCCAGTTTCGACATTGGTACCCCCCCCCCCTTACATTAAAATGTAACAGTCACTCATCAAGTCAAAATGTCAATATATTTATTTTGATTAAGTAAACTAAATTGGTCGAGGTTATTTTGAAAATGTTTATTCAAGGACAGGATATTGAACGTAAGAACCTTAATAGTTATTGTTTCACACAGTTTTAACTACAACAGTAATATCGTTTTAGATTTGTTTTTCTCTACTTTTCTGTCTTCTTGTCCGTTTTAAATCTGGTATCAACTGTAAAGACATCACGTCTTGAGGCAACGACCTCTTAGCTTAACGAATTATGAAAGAGTTCAAATTTGCAATTAAAAAACAAACCAAGCATGTGTAACAGGGAAGTAAAGATAATTCAAATATATGTGATGATATGCGTCTACAGTTACGCAGGTTGAAAACACTTCTTACTTTACAAAATGAGGGTGTGGGGGGAAGGAAGGTCAACGTATTTCTTTTTGTTTTGAATCAGTCACTAGAAAAATCCTTCTCATATAATTAATTTATATTGATATGGATCAAATGTTAAAGGATGTACGTTTGATCCTGTTGTACCAACAAAGAGGCTTTTCAGATGTCGTTGTGTTTGTGTCTCGTATTATCAGACTTCTTTTGTTCTACCCTGAGATTTCTATTGTTTTTAATGGCGACGGAAAAAAAAAAGTTTCTGGTGAGAACCTTATAGCATATATCGGGTTGATTTCGACAATTTTTGAGAGTTTTAAAAGTGTAATTAGATGATAATTGCCTATCATAAACATAAGTAGTCACGTTTCACATCCAATAGATATATAAAACTGGACATTCACGTTCACATTATTTTTTTTTAATTTTAACCCATATGATTTAGCGGTTATGCGATAAAAGTGTCTGGTAACAGATTTTCCACGATAAAATTAACTCTCGTTGATGTTAACTTATGTGTGACACATGGAGATCCCCATAGTTTCACCAATTGTCATATGAAACACACAGGGACACGTTTCGAGAAAAAAAAATGTGAATTTGACGAAACAACTCAATGAACCCCTTTAATTACTTGTAACAAACGTTAGTAAGCTATTACTTGGAGCAGGTTACATGTACATATTTACATAAGTACACGCACATTGACTACATTATTTTTCACGAGATAAATACTAAGATGTTCCTGACGAAGACGCAATTTCTCCCAAATTCAAGGAATACAAAATATACGGTGGCACTCAATGTGTCACAGAAATAGAAGTCATAGAAATTCACATTGCTCATAGCGGAACCCTACTCTAATATAGCTTCTTGTTGAGTAAGTTTCTGAGACTGACTTACATTTTCTTTATTTTCTTTTGGCGGAAAACCCCTGATTGCTAGGAACCGAATCAAGTTCGGTGACCTATGACGTAGTTGTTGCAGATACTTTAGAACTTTTTTCTTTTCTTCCATCATCTTGGTTTGTATTACTCTTTAAAACAATGATACTGGCCCACTGGAAAGTGCACTAAGCAGTGAATGCACGAAACTCAGAATAGTCGTCATTAATTAGTTAATTTGTTAAATTATGTCCTATTTTCATATTGTTTTTTATGAGTGAATATCTTATTGCAAAGAAATACAAAGACTTTCAAGTCATGTCATCTTCACCTTTTGTGGGGTGTTAGTTACAGTTTCTGGATGCAATCACAAAACGTCGTAAACTTTAAAAATATTCCAGTCTTCGTTTACGAGCATTAGACCCCCTGCACGCAGGATGCGACTTTCATCAAAACAAGCATTACTTTAGTTTTATCAAATTATCATATTTGCTCAAATACGTGATATGTTTTTGAACTTAAATGAAAAGGAAGCAACGACTAAAATGCAAGATGTAATTTGAATAAAGTACCGGTCACGAAAATGGATCCGTACATTGTATTTAACCAAGTTCCATTCACTACGTGCTTTCAAACTAGTGCAAAATTGTTATTTGATAATCATAAATTACTGGTGCGGAAATATTGACGTCTCGAAAATCAGTTTTATTCTTGGCCAGCCTTTGTTCTGGTTATAAAAGTACAATGTTTGCTTGAGACCGAGAAGAACACTTAAGATGTTTTCTGTAGAAGTGACCTAAACTGATTGATAGTCGAATGCGAGATCCGGACTTAGAAAGTATTGGTAGGTTCACATCAACATAGTTCAAAACCAGCACACACTGTGATACTGTAGGCTACTTAAACAGTATAAATAGCAGGATAACACAGACGAAAAGTTGAAATGGTGCAATGTATCTGTAGACGTAAATGGTTATAAGCTTAACATGAGAGAAAATGTTACACGCCCCAAACTATGAGCAATGTGTTTATTGAGGCACTTTGTTTGAATTCATTCATAAGAAGTGTTCGTGTTATTCTGTGTCGGTAGTTGATTACACATTTGTGGAATATATGTTGAATTTTCCACAAGGCTGTCAGAGAAAAAGAAAGAGGAATTTATCAATGACAACGAGTAAGCCTCGTTTCACGCATGTTCTCTTAAAAACGCAAGCCGAAAACAGGCCTCATCCTTTGGAAACAGAAAACTTAGCTGTTAATAGGTTTTGTGAAGGAAGCGACGGTCTTTATGATTTTCCGTACACCATCCTTCCCCACACCTGAAATGAGAACAGTGTGATTAATTGACGAGGCAAAATATATGTACTTTTGGTTGGTCATATCGAATTTATACCAGCAAACTGAACTATAGTGTTACTTCGTGTTACGAAATTCCCAACGGAAAGCCTGTACGGGTATTACCAAGGAGGGTATTAATTTCTTCTAGCAAAGGTCAGAGCAAGGTTAATTACGTATATTAGTGCATTGAGGACGTAATCGCAATTACACATTTTGCTATCTTTTGTACGAAGTCTGATTGTACACACAAATCCTATTTACCGCTACCGGAACTCATTTATTCCTCGTACCAATAAACCTTTATACTGTTTCTTCGTTAGGTGGGACTGTTAATCGCCGTTGTCCTTTTTTTTTCTTGTCTTTTAGTCGTTTTGAAGTTAATTTTTGATTTTGCCATGTCTGTTTGTAGCATACTGCTTTCTTCGTTTCCACTAATCTGTCTACGACTGCATTTTCAATTTATTTGTATTTGTTCTTTAGTAGGCCTATTTACATTTCTATTGCTTTATGTGAAAGTATTTTCAATTTCCTTTTGGATCAATAAAGTGTCACCGCGCTTACACACCCCGTGCATCAATTGGGCCTACGAACTTTGATTACAGTGGCGGACAGTAACACCATGAAAGAGGTGGAGGTGTGCGATAGGTGCATGATCACATACTAAAGTTCCAAATGGCAGGGCACCTGGCAAATTGATGTGGGTTGGTATAGAGACTCACCAAATATTCTCTATAAATGGTTCACCAAAAGTCCATGGGATACATCAAGTTTACGAATATAAGCCACTGCTTAAGTGTGCTAAAATCTTATAATCGAGCATAGAACGCTACATACCCCCTGCCCAAACCACCGCGCCCACCCCTGTGACGCGTGCCCTTCCTCGTGGAGGAAAATAACTATACCCGCATTTGACTTTCTTATCTTAGAGAACCAAATTTATAATTTAGAAACAAGTTCGCATTACGTTGTTTTACGAAAAAGCATGGTAGGTTGCCTGCACCAGTCCCTTGCTTTTACCAATAACTATATTATCTTACGTATGTTGATTATGTAATAGGTAAATTCACGGCATAAATTGTTACAGAGACTGCAATAACTGTTAATATATAAACAACAACAAATAAAATATTTAGCCTCCGTTATAGTTCATACTAATTACTGGGGATGTGATAACACCAACAAACGATTAAAAAAATGTAAACGTAATACACATTATCAAACCTGATAAAGGAGTATTGGTCAGTGAGTATATCAAAACATAATAAATGTGGTAGGCTACGCAAATTGGATAAGGTTGTTTTCAAACTGTTAGTTACTGTACTAAAGATTTAAAATTGAACTTCAACGACAAAAATATTAAACGACGCAAAATAAGAAAAACCTATAAAAAATAAATCAATAAAGTATAAAAGAAATAAATAATATCAATGAATAAAGCAAGAGAAACCATATGTACCAAGTTGCTGTGATTAGTAATTTGGATAGAAAATGTGAACTTTGATGAAATCGAAGTAAACCGCTATTAGGTGTATATGCCTGAATCCTTTCAAAATGATCGAGGGAGGTTAAGGAAAAAAAGTAAAGGAATCTCACCAAAATCAAACGAAAAAGTCCCCTATACCGTAACAAGTTCCCGAATAATGAAAGAGGTCAGCCTATACGAAGTCCGGAGTGCATTTTGACTGGTAGCTCGAGATCAAGTGAGCTGAATATTAACAGATCGTCTACCGATATACGTTGACGGGGAAGCAGACGGTCGTCACGTGACCAGATTCTGGGTTGCCACAGATATCTGGTGTTGTCAAGAGACCGCTGAAGATAACCGAACCATTTCTGCACGGTATGGTAACTTAAAGCGGTAATCTGAGAGCTGATGACATGGGAGTTTTTATTTTTTTTATTAAAATTACATCTTGGTATTCATCTCTATTGTAAGATGGATAGATTGAAGATCACGTGACATGCAATCGAACGAACGTCTTCACTCAGAAATTGCAGAGTGGAATCCGGAATCACAATTCGTTTGAACTGTGTTTACATCTATCACCGTTTTTGAGTTGTGGCTTTTCAAAGTTTAATGAAAATTGCAAATAATATGACGTGGAATGTTGCACAGTGTTGTTATTTCTTTTGTTAGGCCTACACGTGGTGTCGCGTAATTTCTTGCCATCTGTTAATATATCGATAAGTGACATCAATATTTTAAAACAACGAAATATATGCTTACAAAAAGACCTCTAAGGCAAATAAAATTTAAAAAAAAAAATTATAAGTGTTAAACAAAGAATAACATAAGACAAATAATTGGAGTCTACCTCTTGATGTCACAAATTTGCATACTTGTTCAATGTTTATTCATAATGTGATAGTCAGATTTATTTGCCTGTAAATATTTGGCAATATTTGATGGAATTTGTGGTCATATTCGGTGATAAATACAGTCAATACTAAAATACCAGACATGTCACACCACTTTTTGATGTCTCTAGAAATTTGGGGTAGAATTTACACCGTAACATTTGCTGGTCAATGACGGAATTTGGCTTTCCGAAAAAAATAACTGGTAAATATAAGCAATGGTTGAATCACGATAACTTTTTTTTTTCTTTTTTTTTTCGTTTTTCAGAATAGTATCAGTGAATTGTATCGTCAATGAAGCCTTTAATCTGGAATAAATTGCCACATGTATTGTGTTGATCGTTGGTATCTTGCCGGTTAAAAAGCGCTAAGTTGGGAACACCGACTACCGTACTGCTTTAAAATGAGAACGGTAAAACTAGTTTGTTGGACTTCATAACTCCTTCCGGGACAATGTCAGACGATTAGAACCGACGGCGTGCCTTGGAAGTGTCAAGTTTACGGGTACATATTATTGTTTTATTTGTAATGATAAATGAAGGTGCGCATGGAGGGGCGGGTGTACAGCATGTATACAGCCTGCTTAACATGGTTAAATGTGATTTGGTCATTCTGTGAGGAAATGTTCGCCTCTCTTTTTTTTTTTTTTTTGGCATTAAAGAGTTAATGAGGCCCGCCGGGATATCCTAAATAGAAGTTTTGTGACAAATTGCAGAGTTTACTCACGCGCTGCATACTGGACCAACATTATACTGAACCATGCTCAACGTCCCCCGTGGGATTAGGGCGACAAGAAATGCGGTGCATGTATGTGACAAAAATATTTTCGATACTTTCAATGAGTGTTTCAGATGTGGAGTCGGTAATGTTTCACAAGCGGCAATTATTTGCAATCAGTTTGAATACTACCAGACCACTTACACTGTTCACGTAATTGACCATCCTTTTCACTCATGGATATAAGGGTATAGTGTCATTTTCCAAAAGTCTAACAGAATGTGTATTCAGAAGTGTTCAAGTTGTTCGTGTCAATTCGAAGACAATTTGTAGGAATACATGAGAGCATAATTCATACATATTCATAACTCGACATATGCATAACTCATGTTTTGCATAATATTCCGTAACTCATATAACTAAGTGAACTGCATATATACTCCGTATAACTCATCTTATGCAGAGTATTTTGAGACGATGAAGCTTTTGTTTATTGATGAGCATGAATGGTTTAATAATGATTAAGGCCATTTTCTGCCTTGATGGTGCATTCCAAAAGTCCTGTTCATTACATTGCTGTTAGCTAGTATCACTATCACGGTATACGCCTGGGGGGGGAGTCGCGAACGTTCCTTCACGACAGAAACTTCTCTACATCTGTTGCTTCTGGATTTTGCACGCCGTAAATCAAATATTGTTTAGAGCACTTGCACTTTACGTTCCTGTAATTCTTGAAGGAACATTTTACTTTTTCTTCCGAGAAAATTAAAAGTAAAGGACAAATAGCAGTGGTAGATTTATATAGCTTCGAAGACATAGGCCTTAAATGAAGGCAATCTCAACTTTGTAATCAAGAAAAATTTTAAAATAGGACAGGAAAGAGCAAAAATGTTATTTACGGCTTTACATTGAAAGACTGGTTCAAAAGCTATGAACATGAAAGAAAGAAAATGAGAGAAGTTACAATTTGAATTTTGAAAGCTCTCTTTAATATTAGGAATTCTTTCAGAAACACAGAACATGTGTGCAAAAGGACTAACATGAATACCACATACAAAACATTGTTCTGTTTTTACCACAAGATTTTATGGACAACATTTCCTTCGCATTAAGTTCCTTTAAATTATCGAAAGGAATTTTTAGGGATCTATCCCTGACGCACTCTTTTACCATATTACCATTTTTATGTCACCATGTTATTCTTCTCATGATTTTCCTTCTGTTAATTTCGGGAGGTCCACCTAAGTGATCAGGTTACTGTTAAGGTCATTTCGTCACTGTTATCTTTATCATATTGCTGCATCGTGATATTGTTTATTTAATCAAGTTGTCGTTGGTGTAATCATGCACACTGTTCAATCATCATGTTACTGTTTAAGCCATTCATTTTCCTTCATTTCTTTAATTTTCTTATGTTGCTGTTTATTTCATCGCGTGACTGTTATCTTCGCCATATTACTGTGGATTATAATTTGTCACTGTTTATTGATCATATCAAAGATATCGTTGATTTCATCTTGCTACTGTTCTTCTATCGTGTAACTTCTTATCTTTGCCATCTTCCCCTATGTCTGTTGAGTACATCATTTCGCTCTAAAGGCTCTTACATTGCTTATTTTACTTATTTCTTATATTTATTTCGCACACAAAGATATTGTTATCCTTTACAAATATACTGTTTATCATATCTATTAAGATCATATTGTAATGTCCTTTCATCATGTCCTTTCATCACTAATCTTTGTCATTTTTAAATCATTTCTTTCTTACATTTTCTTATATTTTTGTTTATTTCATTATTTTTATATTCTTTTTTATCATGATCTGGTTGCTTTCATCAGGAAGCTGTCTACTGCTGAGTTTAACATACCGTTGATCATAAAAACATTATGCTTATTCCTTTAGGAGGTATGGTATGATTATAGACATACACAATTTATTATCTCTTATTTTTGAAAAACAAGTTAAATGAGGTTGCTGGATTCTTCATGTACTTACACAGATATTACAAAAACATTATAACAAAAATTCATTTTGGTTTACTCTAAATTAAACAAATTAAGTTATTTATGGGTCATGACGTAGATTGCCTCTTGCTTCTAGTTTTTTTTTTCTTTCTGGTGGAACTCCAATTACTTGTTCATTAATGTTAGTCATCAAAAGTATCACCGTCCCTTTTTTGTGTGTCATTACTCTTTTAATGGAACACAAAAGCAAATGCGTCATGAAATGTGAACAAAAAACAAGTAACCACTGAAACATGCGGCACCGTTTGTCACAGTTAAAACAAAGGAATATCTATCACTTGACGGCAATTAAACCGGCGATGTACTTTAAGACAGACAAAATGGAAAACTTTCAAACTTAAGTCATTGATTTGTTCTTGATAATGTAATAATTGACTTTTGTGATATAATTGAAGTGATGATAAAATGATAAAGTACGATGTTGGTTTGCTGCTCCCATTTGGTTTGTAGTTAGGTGAGACCTCAACATGTCTGAGGTCGGGACCATGTCTGACGGTGTAATAATCATCAAGTTAATCAAGTCACGGTGACTATATTGGTCACACGTGATATCGCAATTATGTCCCTACCCGACATGATAGATTAATTTTTTGCCAATTTTCATTGTGTCGTTTGACTAATGCTGGAATCCAACTCCTTTTTAAAGGACCAGAGGAGAAGTCTAATAATAAAGGGTTCCCATCAGTTCATAATTGTTTTACTTTCAATACAGAATACAATGTCAAGATTTGGGTTCAAATTTTCGTTTGTAGTGTAAAGGTCAACAATGAAGTGCAAATACTTATTCCATTAGGAAATTAATTTGTCTTAATTCCTCTTAAAATAATTCCATAACGTGAAATTTGGCTACCATTAATTACGTCTGGTTGTGGGAAATGGGAGGGTGGAGTGGGGGAAGGGGGGGGTAGTGGAGGTTGGAGAGGACAGGTGGAGGTTGGCGAAGGGAGTAATTTTATAGGAATGATTGAATACCTCTTCATGCCATTCTCCACCCCCCAGCGCAGTGAGCTTTAAATTTTAATTCTTTTTTTTTTATTTGTAAGCGACTTTATTTATCCAACTCCCAAGCAACAACCTATCTCCCCTCAATCCCAGTAGGTACTTTACTGAAAGGAGCATAGAGAGAGGGGGGGGGGGCGTAGACCTCCCCTTCCCCTCCCTGAAAACAAAATGATATATCCGTCCATCGACCAAACTATTTGTGAATAAGCTGGACACGTTACATCCCACGCTAAACCAACATCTTCATGGAAAGAGTATTTCAATATAGATATATGTATATGTATATAGGTCATGAGGTCGAGTATTCGCGCGGCCGCAATGTGGGTTATTTTCCCAACTTAGGGCAATTAGCTTGTTTACTTTCAACTGGCGGTATGAAAATGATTATTCGGTTGCTCGGTAAGGTGAAGAGTGCGAACTCTAAAAGTGATACAGGAAATGAAATTGATATTCGACCCTGATAGTTTCGAGCCACGGTTATAGATGAAAAATGATTTTTCGATTAATCGAGAAAACATTTCCCAAGTTTAACATACTTTTTAATATTAAAACATCGAACAGATGGCCTTTCAATGTGTTAGCAACCACGTCTATACGTTGTTTACTACAATCATGAGAAAAAAGTACGTTAGCCATTTACACAAACAAGTTCAAGCCGGGTGCAACAAAAAACACACACACACGTTTAGCGAATAACTATCAGTTACGCATTCTGCATCTTGTACCCTTCTTCTGAAATATGAAAAATATCAGAAGTCAATACTTTTCCAAAACGAAATAGGCAATCAATGTTACTGATTACCCCCCCCCCCCCCAAAAAAAAGGAGCCGCACACTTTAAACAAATATACCTCGCATTTTTCTGTATGTTGCGCCTACCTAAATGATGCGATAGCTGTCATGATGTTATGAAAAGTGCACGTTGTTTTCATCATTGGATAACGCTATGCGCCGTCTCTTTGCGCTTTCACACATCGCCGTTTCGTTACACCCTTTCTTAAATGATATATAATTCAATCTTATTATCAAGTTCTTATCGTGGGAATCGAAACAATCAATAATTAACATTTTGGCTACTCTAATATTTATCATCTTTTGTAATAGTTTTAGTCCCTAGTTTTGTACAGTTTTAGTTCCCTGACGCAGTTGCATGCACGAGGAAAGGTTTGAACTTGTGCTGACAGAACTTAAAGAAGTAAATAGTTTCACGGAAGGAGAGAGAAAAGGAGGTAGGAAGAAAAAAAACAAGACTGGATATTTCCAAAGATTGGAGAAATAGCTATACCCTTTTTTGAGCCCCTGTGATTTTTTGTCATAAAAATTGTTTTCGGAAAAAATTGAATTTGTGAAAGAGAACCACCTGGCTTATCTTGACAGTTTTCATTATCCCCTTTCAAAAGCAAAAGAAAGAGAAAAAGAAGGTGAGGATTTTTATCTCGAATCAAAACAAGAGAAATCGACGATATTTTTTGGTGTTTTTTTAATGTTTATGATCACGTTGGCTTCCTTTTTATATTGTTGTTTTGACAAAATGTACTTTAATTGAAGAACATTCCTTCCAAGTCCCATTTCCGTTCTTTATTCCCTGCTCGCTCATACTTTACGGTAGAGTTAGGCAAAAAAAACGTTATGTGCAAATTCCAAAAAAGTAAGGCGACTCGGCATTATCAGGGTAAGAAAGTTAACTGAAAAACAAAGGAGGGCAAGGATTATTACGTGCAAATATAAATGTTTATCACCAATTTACGTAGGAAGGGATTGTGAACTGTAGAGTCTGTTTTGAAAACCTTTTAAAGTAAATGTATAACGTTTTATATTTACAGTCAATTTCTCTTCAGCACAAAGATAAGACCAATAAGGAAAGGGGAGATTAGGCCATACGTTTATGAACCTTATAATTCAACCGAATGCACATGCAACGGTATTCATTTTGGCGCGTCCGTTCTGATTAACTTCTATTTCTTCCCTCTTTATAAAGCGTATGATGTGAATATGCGAACGCGAGTAAGTAATAATAATAAAAATATGAAAAAAGATATCGATTGATAATATTTCGAAACTTCCAACTTTACCCTCTTTACGACATCCCCAACTGTCTGTATTCATTTCCAGAGGTACAAAAAAATGAGATCATAGCTTAGTATTCATTTCTATTTTTCCTTTCTCATTTTCTTTTTCTCTCTGAGAAACAAGTTATTTACGAAGACCCAGTTTGTAGAAAAGTGTTGTAATGTGGCAATGGTTTATCATTTTGAGGTTATGAAATGGTCTGTTTTGACAATCAGTCTACATTGATCGACAAAAAATATCGGAAAAGTAAAAACAAGAAAGTGACGTTGATTCGTTTATTCTTCTCTTTGTGAGTTAATTAATTCAATAATTTCCATCACCGATGGAATTTGCGTTAGGACCACCGAAGTGCAGACAACCAAGAAACAAAAAAAAAAGGGAGGAAAGGAATAAAGGAGGACAACATGATAAAATTATTACACATGTGACGTAATTAAGGTGTCTGTGGCACAGTCTAATAGTGAATATCATGTGAACCTGTCCTATATCGACACTGGCATATGTAGATACATGCTAATGTATGTTATTTGTGGTTGTCGCGTATTCCTTGCTAAATGTAATGAATGCAATTAACGATCTTCAGATCCGTACGTCTGCATTTCTTTTTTTTTTCAAAATCTCGTAGGGTACAAAAATGTAAACTTAGAGCATTATTTAGTCGCCATATCGATTGATGATGACGTGGGGAAAGGAGAGGGTAAGGGGAAAGAGGAATCTACGTTATTGTGATGGCGAGGTTCAGTGGTGGCTTGGGGGGTGGGACGGAGGAGCCTATGCGGTGTTTTTTTTGGGGGGGGGGGGAAGGCACCGCAAGGGCGAAACAGAGTCGAATATGGTTTATTGTTAATGGGTTGTTGATACCGTTTTTGTTTTGTGGTGAATATCAGTTACTATACGCAGAGTCACACTCACTTTATCTCGGTGCTTGTTTTATTGATGAAGTCATGATGATAGAGCTTAATGGTCTTCCATTACCGCCTCCAAAAACAATGGCCACCGAACTGGTCACCGCCACTGAGGAGGGTAGAAGGGAGAGACATAGAGTGATAGAGGGATACTCAGGATATTGCTATATGACGCAAAGAAGACAAGATGCATTTGTGTGTATCCACCACAGGGAACCATTTTTGCTGCACTTACATATTAAGTACTACCATTGCAAATGAGACCTTTCTGATGTTCGTACATTATGGTCGGGTGGCAGGTTTCGGCGGGAACACAAGAATACACAGTTGGTATTTATTGCAGGCGAACAATGAGAATGACGTCAAACAACAATACGACCAACCGGGTTTAACCGTCCGAAGTTGATATGGATTAGGATTGAATGGGTCATTTAGAAATGTACCAGCACAAAAATAGCACTTTCAATGTCCCTTAAATAATGGACTGGGGAAGAGAAGAACGGCATGTGGAGGCTGAATAGGCGGGGGGCTGAATATGTTAGAATTCAAAACCAAAACATAGTTCGTATGCACTATTTCAACCCACAGATGGTGTTGTCATTTTGAGTATGTGACCCAGCCAGGTACACCTGCCAGTAATCTCCAACAGATTTATCGTATTAAAGGAGGCCCACTAACGTAGCGAATTCAAGTACTGTAGACAGAATGATCTCTTCACGAAAAAGCTAATCATCGACAACTGTAATAATTAGAAAATCGATTGTATGTGTGATTATCTGAAATGTGAGTGAGTGTGCGTTCGTCTGTGTGTTCAGGTATAAGGATTGACGCTGGCAAGGTTTAATGATGGAATGTTGCTGCCATTATAGGTTAGTCACCCAGCTCCAACTTGTTTGGTTCCTCTTTCGCACGAAGTATTCCGTATGGCCAACACCTTTGGTTAGTTCTGTTCTGGTTGACTCTTATTTACGAAAATGTAAAGAATAATTTACCCATGAAATCAGAAAATATTTGAATGATATTCCTGGTAACATTAAACGCCTGAATGCATGATTTTTTATGACATTATTCCACACATGAATGTATATTCAGACGGGAATAGATCACTTTCAATGTCAAAACTGGTCTTGGCTTAAGACAGCTCCCAGCCCCCACAACTGAGTAAAGAAAAAAAAAAACTGAAAACAGAAACTTTACTCCGAACTATGTGTTAAATTTAGCCGATGTTTTTCACTAACTTTATCTATTTTAAGCCGATATGTAAAATTTAAGTCCACGTATATATATTTTACTAAGTTACTATATAAACCAAAATAGTTAACATCTCCTGGTAATCTGCAAAATATCCTTAGTTGTTATGATTTCTTCACATCAATAAAGTAAACATTTGAAGTCATTTTAAATTTTTGTTACGATCATTACAATCATTATCAGTATGCTGTTACCTAGGCCTGGTTTTAGGAAGAACCTAGGCCTAGTTTTGGGTAACGTCAGGGTGTACACACGTGAAATAAAAAAATCATTTGAATCACACCAACTAATAGTGCGGATATTTTATCGAAATTACTTTATAAACACAAGTAGGAAACATTTAATTTTTTGTATAAAATTAATACATTTTTTCTTTGTCGTTGCGATTTCTCTGCATCAATAAAGTTTTTTCGTCAGGGTAATTTCTGAAAAAAAGTTCGTATCATGCCAGCATGTTGTTCTGTCAGCAAATAGACGGCTATTCGTATCAGATGACTAACTCACCTACAACATTATGGCACATACTTCAAACAGGCAGGCTACGTAATTTCGCCAGTATTTGGCAAAAACGGCTCTGGTACACAAGTTAAAGTATTCACATTGATGATATACCTATATTCTGATGACATGTATTTCCAACGACCTCTCCGCTTTGATCTGAGAGCATTTACAATAATTCTAGGAAGGTTAAAACTTACAAATCACTGCCGCAGATCACGTTGTGTACAGGCCTAAGCTTATATTTTCTAATTGAAAATGAACGTAAGGAAGAAGATGTTTATAATCTTCTTAAAGCATTTAACATTGTGGTTTTAGGTTTAGTGATTTATTTAACCTTTTGGTTAAAGAGAAAACGTGCAGGATTTAATATTTATGATATATACTTTGAAACAATGTATTGTTATAGATAGCCGTGTGTGTTTGTTCCCTGTCGAAAGCGTTGTAGCTGTTTGAGAAAGAACAAGAATAGATGTGAGTTTTCTCCCAACAGAGCATGAATATAAAATTTTCCAACAATCTTCGTGCCCAATGGGAAGCCTTATAAGTTGCTAACATCGCCACGCAAGGTGCCTATACATCGCCACACAGGTGATAAGTTACGAGGGCGACATTCTTCATCTTTAAAAATTACTTACGCAAATACTAAATACCTACAATACTAAATAATTGTCTCTTTTGAGCAACAGTTATGAAAATTAATGTCTCACTAAAGCGTCTCCTAAGGACGGGAGGATGGGGTCGTAAATAAAAGGAGGTGTTATGCCTTTGTATTACACAGGATACAGATTACGGGAGCTCACGCCTTAAGTTTGATTCTGGTCATGTAGGGAGCTCGCATCATCATCATCGTCATCATCATCAACATCATCATCACCATCACCATCATCATCATCGTCATCATCATCATCTTCATCATCTTCATCATCACTCCGACAAAATCAAGGAATATGAGTCCTTATCAGAAGAAATCACAAACAGTGATGTAACAAAATGAACAAATTTGACCCGTACCAATTAATATGGCTATTTCTCGATTTGGCTTTATACATATTCCGAACCATTCATTTTACTCACTCCTTCCTCCCTCCCCCCCTGCCCCCACACACACATATGCACAAACAGTACCTTCAGCTGAACATTTTGAGGTTACACTTCCTCCACAAAAACAGACAACATTCGATAATATCAATAATTCGAAGAGAAGCATCGGAAATGAGAGATGTTGCATTGGAAAAAGGGATGCAGCCCGTCGAAAAACATCTACCCACAAAATGTTTTGAGAAATAAATAAACATTCTAAATATGCTAAAAATGACTTAAGTATACACTTAACGTGTGTAACGAAAACATCATTTGTCAGTTGCTTACTTTAAACTATTTCAAGATAGAACAAGAAAGCCTTCTTTGTCATAAAAACAGTATCGCATCCCCCCCCCCCCCCCCGGCAATCATCGCATCTCTTTTGGCTTTCCATTTCACGCTCAACTGAACTAAATGGGAGCCTATAGCTTTAAACCATACCGATTTTTTTCTTACGACAAAAAAAAGTCTAACCAACATTGCAAAAAGTACGCACGACTCTGAACTTATTGACAAACAAACAGCTTATAAGATTCACGTGATTTTTACACAGACCGCTGGGATGCAATCAATTCGAAAAGGGTGTTTGATTGTTTTACCAATTGAAACGTAACAGGAAAGACAAAAGGAGAAATAGTCATTTCCTTTTCGTGTTTGGCTTTTCTTTTCTACTTTCTTGCAGTCACTTAATTGACTTCGGTTGCAGCTTACATTAGATTCTTAACAAAGAATGTGAGAACTTGTTTTTACTTTTTAAAGATATCACAAATCGTTGCACCATATACTTAGCTCTACGTGATTACACAGTCCACACCCTCTTTGCTATTCCTTTCCTTAAACTCCTCCTCTCCTCACCCTAGTTTCAGATCCCCCTTCCTCTTTGGGGGGATGCTATCGTGACTATTCACCTCTTAACTTTACTCTGACTTAGTCGCTCCCCTTAACTCATCTCGTTCTCCCATCTTCCAAATTTCCAAGCCCCACCCCTCTCCAACTTTCACTCTTTCTCTCTTTCTGGATGTTGCATACAGGATTGTACTAAACTCTTTGTACTGTGCGCTGCTTTTGTTGAAAGGTTTCAAAAGTAAACCAAAAGTTTAAACGTTAAAGTAAAAGTTTAAAAGTTAAAACTAAAAATTTAAAATGTTTCAAAATTAAACTAAAAGTCACCCCGAAGTAACGAAGTTACTTCGGGGTGACCTTCACTAAATCAAAGATGAATTATTGTCTACATGTGATTGGGACAAATTTGTAATTGTCCTTAAAATTACACCAATCAAATTCATTGTGACCGTTCATCATTGCAATATTGAGATAATCCTTTACATATTGGTACCGGTCTGTGACAATGAAATAACTGTGAGTGTTTTATCTCAGCATGGCATGACGTGATATCTGTTTGGTGACCCTGTAACATTTTCTGTTTTCTTTTTATTACAGTATTTGTCCACTACAAGTGTACATTCTGTATGCCCGCGTACTTGCTATTCAGAACATTTCTTAGCAACTTGTGAATCTTTTTTATCTTTTTATCCCCCATGTATCATGGTAAACATTTGCAATGATAATTAAAATGAGAAAAAAACAATTGTATTTGGTAAATGCATGAACTTTTATAACCAACGACAAGTTATGCTTAAGGAACAGGAGTGGAAGGGAGGTTCAAACACCCCTACTTAAAATAAATACACACATGCATGCAGTGTTCTGTTTTTCTATTTATTTTCACTCCAATTCATACACTGTCCATTGTTGATTAACCTTTCACATAAAACCAAAAGAATAGAAATAAAAATCTGATGATCTGTCCAAAACTGAGGATGAGAGAAACCACCTCACCAACCCCTCCCCTTTCACCCCTTTCCTTCTTTGATCCTTTGATACTGTCTTTGTAAATTTTAGATATTTTTTTCTTATAATTTGGTTCATGTGCGGCGTATTTATATCTGTAGCTCCGTGAGTGACGAAGGGAGGCAAATGGAAAGTGAGGGGGATGACGATGTAAGTAGATAAGCCATATCTCTCTATATATGCCCAATACTTATTTATTCCGAATCTTCAGATAACGCAATGTTGCCAAGTGATTACACTTTTCACAAAGAATGGTTATAAAATGGTTTTGTCTCCAACAGAAAACTAAATAGATTAAAAGAAAACAATTGGAGGTTACATTCCGCATACTGCAAATGGTAATCAAGACAGTTCAAGGTTTATTTCTTCAAGAAAGTTCAGTTGTAGTCTCTGCAAGTAACACAGTATTTGCCTGCTACGTGTTAATCGTGTAATTTATATCATTTTTCGACTATTTTATCCCGGACGAGTGACATTAAGTTCACAAACTAGCATCTTACATCGAAGATAAGGACTACCCACTCAATTTTACAAACCCCAGCGACCAAGAACACGTACCCACCCCCCCCCCCACACACACACACACCCACCCACACCCACCCACCCCGATATTTTTAAATATAAAATTGGGGACTTTTTTGTTAGTTTTGACAGGCTCGAATAAAGTGTCTTCCTCAAATTTCACGACAATACTCAGAAGAATATATCTACTGTATTACAACTCAACAAAGTAAAGTGCGTCCATAACTTCTCATAACAGTACAGCTCTAGCCGAAATTCATAATTCAACTCACAGAAGTGTTTTTTTTTTTTTTTTTGAGTCTAAGAAACCTAGCGAAGTATAAAGGAAGCCAAACCGGAAATAAACAGATCTCAGTGAGTACAGGTGCTAACTGACCTTATCGTTGTGATTAGCCTTACTTTTGTCTGGTGAATGACCTCAAGGTCATACTTTGACCGACAATCATGACATCATTTCCGGTTTTGTCCAGACGCAAATATGAAGAACATGTTGGTGTTCATACATAAGGAAAATAAATATTGGGAACGGTGAGTATTTGAGTTGCATTTGTTATCCACCATAACAGAAGACATGTTCGATACGTGGGGACTGATGAAAGCTGTACTTTTCTTACAACTATATATGAGAAACAGGCCACTTTCCTCAAGCATCAACCAAGGCTTCTGATCGAAAGCTCTGTAAACCTTAGCGTTGAATAAGTTTGTTAGTAACAAATAACTCTGTATTCATCCTTTGTTAATAGCCAAGTAACTTAACTTGTTTTCGACTGTATGTATGTTACGTCATACTTGTGAGATATCAAGTGTGATAATTGGCTTTTGTAATACATACTATCATATAATGTAAAAAACTCTGCAATTAAGTATACGTCGCGTGTAACTACCATCTTAGTTGTCTCTTGGTTTTGCCGCAATTAACTTTTATAAAATTAGTGGAAAAATTAGTGGGTCAAAACTCTGGCGTTTCTTACTGTCTTTTTTTCTTCAGACGGTAACCCTAATTTGTGGAACTATTTAGGTAACACAAAAACTGGGGTTTAAACCAATGACCTTTAATGATACTCAATCGGCCACTGGAGGGGTTTGCACGGCAGTGTAGTCAAAGGGGGGATTCAGACTTTCAAGTGGCCATGACTAACACCTTTATCGATTTGATGTGCACGCATAGAAGGTTTTTTTCTCCAAAATTTTGAAAAAAACAAAACAGGAATATCCAAAAGTTCTAAAGGTTGTAATTGCCAATACCTTACAGTAGTCGTGACCAAACTTTGTGCAATTTTTGTCTATGTCCTATATATCTATACGCCAGTCAGAGATTTACATTACTTTGCATCCATGTACGGAGGGCCAAAAAGATTTATGAAAAAGTCAAGCAAAAATATCGAATCAAAATCAAGTTTTTCTTTTAATTAAACGTGAAACACTTTCCTGTGTTTTTATCATTAGTGTTATCAATAAACATCCACATTATTTAAAAGAGAAAGACAAAAAGCTAGCTTAACAACCAGACTTTCTGTAACAAAATTCCATTAAATAACAAAAAAAAAAAAAAACGCAGTAAAAAATCTGGCCTTTGTTTTCTTCAGATGCGGCACCCACAATTAGGTTGATTTTTTTAATTAAAGCTATGTCAGCGTTCAACTAGGACTTAGCTTCCCTATTTAGATCAGTCGGGTCAGCCTATGACGATAATAGTCTCGAGGTATGTGTTATGCTTCATTCTGGCACTCCGAGCGATGGCGCAATCAGCTTTTAGCTGTGGGAGGGGGGCGGTAATTAGGGCAAAATGAAACTGTTGAGGAGAGGGTGGAATTTGTACGTAGGGCAAAATCCAGCATGTGGCGATCAATTAAAAGAGGGGGGGGGGGGGGAGCAAGGGTACCTGTGATAAGACCAATGGTGGGTTCTAAGTGTAATGCCCCTGTGGGGGGTCCAGCTATGAGGTTGGAGGTTTGACACATCTTTCGGTGAATAATTACGTTTCAGGACTTCTTAAAACAGATAGATGAATGTGTATATGTGTATAAACAGGTAATATAAAGGCCTATAAATATTCATCTGTCAGAACGATATACTTCAGTTGAGTGGAGACGGGAAAACTGGGGGAACGGGAAAAATGATTGGGGAAGGTTTCCGTCGTGGTCCCCAGAGAGACAAATGTCAAACATAGAGATAATTCCATTGGGTAAAGGATTAAAGTATATCCCTACACCTGCTAAGCCTAAACGAAGCGATCTCCTCAAGTCATTTAAAGACCTAAAGAGAAAAATGAGAATTCGCTTCCTTATGCAAAACAAAAAGCAAAAGGGCTGCAGCAAGTTCCATCTTCCGTCTAATTGGTCACCTAACATGACCTTTAGTAAAAACCTTGAGGACTACCTAGAGGCAACACAAGCAGAAATAGCTAGTGTTCCAATTCAAAACGTAAAAGGCAACACTAACAAATCGGAGCTGTTTGCACTAAATGCCTTAAAGAACGACCGCTCGATTGTTATTAAACCCTTTGATAAAGGGAGAGGCATTGCCATCCTTGGTCATGATGACTACCAAGCCGAAATTGAAAGGCAACTCTCAAGTCATCACTATGAAAAGTTGGAAAATGACATTACGTTTGAAACCAAAGGTCTAGTCCAGGAACTACTATTAGACATGCTCTCTCAAAAAGAGATAGACTTGGCAACAATGGAGTACCTGTCACCATACAACCACAAGATCCGTACACCAGTTATATACGTTCTGCCAAAAATTCATAAGGCACCCCCAACTAACTCAAAATTTGCTGGTCGACCTACAATCAGTGGCAACGGATCTCCCACGGAGAAAATCTCTGAATTTGTGGATTATTTTTTGCTTCCCTTTGTACTAAAACAAGATACTTATGTGAAAGATACCAATCACATTCTAAAAGTTCTGGAAGCAACCCCGTTACCAAAAACGATACTCCTAGCAACACTTGATGTTGTCGCCATGTATACCAACACTCCCCAAGAGGAGGCGCTAGAGTGCTGTCAAGAGGCCTTTGAAAAGGCGGACAAAGACATGTATGGAATAAACAAAATTTCTTCTCTGTCTCTGCGCAATTTGATTGAACTTATCCTTAAAAGGAATTGTTTTGAGTTCAATAAAAACTTTTATCTCCAAAAGATTGGTTGCGCTATGGGTAGCCAAGCCTCTCCGGAAATCTGTGACATTGTCATGCATAGACTTGAAAAGCAGATTATCCCGACTGATCCTAAAATCGTAAAATGGCTTCGCTACAGAGATGACATTCTTTTACTCTACGATGGAACACCCACAGATCTTGAGAGACTGGTTGGTGAGATGAATAAAATTCATCCTTTCCTAAAATTCACCACAGAAGTTTCCAATACTGAAGTCACATACCTAGATCTCAGAATCTTTAAAGGTCCTAGATTCCACTCAGTCGGGATACTAGATACTAAAATCTATACCAAACCCACTGAAACCTTCCAGTATCTGGATAGGAATTCCGCACACCTGCTTGCCACCTTTAAAGGCTTTATCAAAGGCGAGGTATTGCGTTTTTCCCGTCTCTGCAATAATGAGACCGACTTCATCGAAAAAAGAGAAAATTTCAAAGAGAAACTTCTTCTAAGGAATTACAAGGAAGAGGAATTTGCCACAGCCACAATAGGCATCAACTTTAATAACCGTGTGCAATACCTCACCCCCAAACCAAAACAAAAGGTTCCACCACTGGTCTTCAAAGTGATCTACACACCCCATATCAAAACCCAGCACCTGAAAAAGGCTCTCTTGAAACACTGGCACTTAATTTCGGGTCATCCCGAATTATCCAAGTTGTTTCTAAACGAACCGATTCTTGCTTTTAAAAGAGCACAAAATCTGAAAGATCTCCTTGTTAAATCAAGGTTCCATAGCAATGATGAATCGTTCGATAGCCAAGGTTCTCACGAAGATCTCTTGAAAGCATTGATAGCTGCATTATGAGCATAAACTCTTTCTAATGCACTATATACATGCAATAAGAGAACTAAGACACCCCAGCCACAAATGTAAAATATTTGGAAAGGCTTACTACTGATGACGCTCCTAATCTATAATTTGAGAGCAGAAACCGGTCTAGTTTGGTCATAAGAACCATTCTTGTCGCTATACTACATCAAAAGTAAGGTTACTTCACCTAAAAGGTGAAAATGCTTCTAACAAGAACATGCATAAGACATGTATACTTCAGGGCATAACCTAAAGTTTTCTCACCAGTTTCTTGGTCGTACTGTTGCGTTAGATAGTGAACCAGCGCCCACCCCCACTTTCACTGATTTTGAGTAAAATTATACATCGAAAAGTTATCTAAAGTCTCTTTTCTCACGACGAGTAGCAAGTCTTCACACCCAACACTCCCACCGTATCTGGTTTTATTATCACATTAAAATCTAACGGTACTATATTAAACTGGTCTACAATCTAACGAGGAAGTACATGAGAACAAAGGGGGGAAGGAAAAGCAAATCATACGCGAATCGATTTTTATGTCAAAATTCTTGTGGAAATACTACAAAAAAACAAAACGTAGGAAAGAAGAATAAAAATCCGGATGAAACACAGATACGAATGATAACGGCATTTCAGTTTTTTTTCTTTTATGACGAAAAACAATAATTCCCTGGTCGAAAATGAAACTGTATCTGTTGATATTAAACAGCTATCGAGAGTCTGGACGTGTTTATTTTTAAAATGAAAGAATGAGCGAATGAGCGAATCGCAGAGATCTGAAAAACAAAAGAAGAAGAAGCATTCGTCTTGTTTTAGAATGAATGAATGAAAGCATCACCTTTGCAGTGACATAGAAATGTATCCACATACAATATTACGGTTAATTAAGAAATGTATCCACATACAATATTACGGTTAATTAACAAACAAAGATTTCGAGTGAGAGAGGAAATTTTCTCAGTGTGTTCTGGGACTATGTCTCTACGGTACCCTGAGAGATATAAGCTGGCAAATTTAATTTCAAATTCGTTACAACGTAGAAGAAAGTTTGATTGGAAGAAACTATGAAAATGAAAGCGATCATTTTTTTTTTTATATGTGTGTGTGTGTTTTTTTTTAAAAAAAATGTATTAATAAACTGCCAGTCAAATGGTTAGTCATTGTTATAAATGACAAACTTTCTACTCATCGGTGAGATGTTTCTTCATTGCTGTCCACTTCATAGGAAGAATTTTGTAAGAACTCACAAATCTTATCCTTATCAATGGCATGTGTCTGAGAAATCGACTGCATGTTTTACTACGTCTTTCTACGTCTTTGTGTCTTGTAATAACTTTTACTTTGCAATATTGTAGACTTGGAATGTTCGGAATCATCCTACAAATGTCTTTGTTTCCTTTTAATTTTTCTTCGGAGGGGGGGGGCTGTTCAAATAAAATTATGCACCCATTTTTGGTCGCAAAACGCATCTTTTTTTTTAAAAAAAATCTAGTGATTAAGAAGAAATGTTAAGAAGCTTTACACCTAATAAAGGATGACGTCACTGATCTACGGTACATGTCGAAACATCTCGTCGAGGACTCTGCTTTTCTTATGACACCGGACAGATTGATGATATTTCTACTGAATGACGCCATCCATCGCTAGAAATAAACTAAACACAATTTCACCGAATCTACATCCCAATATATACTCCTGGGCTGTAAGATTGGATTTTATCTCTGCAGACACTGATCATCTATATGCATGGGTTTCAGTTGTTTACTTTGATTCTCATCACAAATATACCCAATTGAACACAATTTCATAAATACATAGAGTGGTTAACAAAGTAGTCTAAGGAAAGACAAAAACTACGCTTTTACCATTCGCTTTCTTTGGTTCGATTTCATTATGTCACCGCGTTGTTCGAATTCGTATCAAGCACTCCCAGGACTACACACGGAAGACGCGGAGGTGTGTGTACCTTTGCTATGATTGGTAATGTCATCAACTACGCATATTGTAAAAGGTCTGCATAGTCACATATATAACGGCGGTAGTCAAAACAAAATCTTAGCTGCAATCTGGAAAACAAATATAAACTCAAACAGGTGGTGAAAGCAAAACATCGAAACAGGTGTACTGTTAGGAAATATATAACACCACGGACTGATGAGCGTTGGACTAGGTCGGTGGCGCTTGTTACCTAACAGAAATTTGTTGCTATGTGGAGTCTTTGTACAAATAAAAATATTGTACGCTTACTAAGCTATGATGTAGTATGATATAGTACGAAATAGTATGAAAAACGTTTGTAAAATATATATATATATATTTATTTATGTATATATATATATTTATTTATGTATATATATATATATATATATATTATTACAACAGTTCGCGTGTACTCAGTAATTTAGTGATTTTCCATTCAGTAATAAATATACGCCTACAATTTGTATACACCAGTACAGGGCTTGCTATAAAGTGTGCTATATATTACTATAAATTAGTCATAAGTCAAACAAAACAGTAGACCCACATGTCCAAATTTAAGAAGCTACCGGTATTCTTCGCTGCATGGATTTACAGCAAAATCTGCCTATCCAGATATTAAGTGATCAATAAAGTTGGTTCAACCAAGCAGTACATTCCTATTGGGTATTACACTTTTTTACAGCCATCTAGCTGGTGTGTTCATCTGAAACCCATACCACATATCTTCAAACTGAATTTCAGGCCGTAAATCCCATGGGACTGAATAGGGCCAAATAGCCATACATATCATTATTGCCAACCGAGGTCATCGAAACTGGTGAACAGAAAGCAGCACAGACCTGCGAGGAACGGGTGCTATCTTACCCTGATGAAAATCACCGGAGTACTACAGAAAATTGGTTTTATTAACGCGAGCTGAAATGTCGTGCTGTGATGTAAACGGAACGAGAAGTTATTCAACGACAAGACCCATGAAAAAGGTAATGACAAACTGGAGGTATAGAGATAGTGCGAGATTTCGTGTGTGAATATGATATTAATATTCGCGGCAGTTTGGGAAGGAAAACTTGTAACCTTAACCGGATCGAAATGTGATCTTTGTCAGTGATGGAGAAAGTGTAATGAAATAACCAAACAGTCGCTAGTATGATTAAGAGTCGTAATGATTTATGTACGCATGAATATCATTAAAGGATTACAACAACAATGTAATTAAAAGGGCTGTTAGTCACGATAGTGCTTAATCTTGAATACGCCCAAATTCAAAAAGGTTGCAAATGCTGCCACAGATAATATGTTTCAGCTCAGTAACTAGCTTCTGCTGTTAAAACAATTAAGTCCAACTCAATTTCGATTTATTCAGCACTTTTTTTTTCAGTCATCAAAATTTTATGAATAATTTGACTTCTTGAGCCAATCACTTAAGAAATTGATTGGCCCTGTGGTAAAATATTTTTTACGTTGGAATCGTTTAGACAGGCCTGAGAAAGTACAACGCAACTATTGGTACTTTTTAATCTCGGGGTAAAGGAAAACAAATTTAAACAAGGTATGAAAGCATAAAGCAATACATATTAATTATCAATTACGAGAACTAGTGTTATGATGGGAGTTTAAATTTCAGGAGAGGAAACAAGCACTCTGTGAAAGTTTCCGTTCCTTCTAATGAGACAAAATTTATTATTATTATAAGGTGACCTGAGACCACCCCTCCGTTAGGGTAGGGGTCAAAACCTGTGAAGATGTGTGGGGGTGTGTCTGCGTGCTCATGTCTGTGTGTGTGTGGGAAAGAAAATTTTAGTCTCAAAATTTGCGTCCTCAACTCCTCCTAGACAGTAAAGCCGATGAGGGTCAAAGTTAGTTGCTAGGTGACCCATGGTCTGAAGTTGTGTCTCCTGTCAAAATTTAAGGTCAGAGGTCAAAGGTAAGAGGTCAAAGGTCAAATTAGTGAAAATCTTAAAGTCCCTGTTTTTTTTAATCAAAATGGCCATTATAATGGGACCTTCACATATATGACCAGTATACAAGATTAAATCATAAATAAATAATACAAATCATGTTTGTATGTGTTTTGAGATCAAAGGTCACATTCAGGAGTCAAAGGTCAAATCTGACACCGAAAAGGTTGTGTCCGCAACTCTTCCTAAACCGCAAAGCTGATGAGGGTGAAGATAGGTGTGTCATGCTCTGAAGTTGTGTTTCAAAATTTAAGGTCAGAGGTCTAAGGTCAGAGGTCAAAGGTCAAATCTCTAATCGGCACAATTTCCTTTTAGAAAATAAGTCTAATGAACTTCAAACTTGGTCGTTAGGTACCTGATTATGATATGTAGGTGTTCACCCGATCGGTGACGTCATAGGTCAATAGGATACATAATACAGCACGGTAGGTTCTGTTAGTACAAGGTGCACCATAACTTATCAGATCTTTGCTTTTCCTTTTAATGTGAGCTAATATTCCGACCTTTGCAACCATGTTTGGACTGAGCGATTATATCTAATAACAATGTCATTTTCCATGCTTTTGGAAGTACCCCTACTCAGTATGTTTTTACTGTTACCTGTCTTCTACACATTAACAGGAAAAGAAATTGAGTAATGCAAATCTTTGTTTCTCAGAACACTACAAAACGCTGAGAGGGGCGGCGCTCTGATTTGACAAATTAAGGAAATGAAAGGATTAATTTGACGCATCACGCGATCTGCATGGGAGTATGTAATTTGACTCGCACGTGACCTCTACATTCGTAAAAACACTTGCGCGGTCCTTATAAATCCAAGTGTGCTACGCCTAGCTACGTGTACTTATGTACTATGTATAATGTAAAGCGCTGGGCGTTCGATCACCCTCGAATCCACTATAATACGTACATGTAAAAGGGCGAACAATCATATACAACGGTATAGGAATGGGACACAACTTCGTGGATTGCCCTCTTGTTTTTTCTTCCTTTTACAGTTTACCTGATTTAGACAAACTTCTGGCATATGATAGCCTCATGCAAGAGAATGGTTACGTGCGATACTATTAAAAATTGTCATGTAATTTAAAAACGCAATGTGTCAATTTGGCTATGAGGATAAAAATTTGCTGTATTCTGTTAAAATGAGTAAAAAGTTGAACAATAAATATTTTTTGTACCATTGCATTTCTGGCGTATTGCAAATTTTTACAATGCCTCCGAGGGATTGATTTGATTTTGTTAAAATTGTAGGTTACTTAAAAACCCACCATGCTGCAATTGATTAAGATTAACGTCAAAGATCGTAATGGTAACAGCTTGTGAACACATATAAAAAGAAGAAAAAAAAACACCTATAAAAAAAAAATAAGATCAAAAAATTACATACGTAATACTTATTTGTACACCACACGAGCTAATCCAAAGTGACCCAGTGAAAGGATCATGGTCCAACGCAAAGATGGACAAAAATGTTTATAGCATAATAATTAGAAAGAAAAAACGATTTTTTTTTAGAGAATTACCCTTAAATAGAGCATCCTTGTAGAGCACCATATGTCATCTGAAGGCATTCAGATATAGAATCTTTTCAAGAGGGGGGAGAAAAACCCCTTATACCCCTCTCCCCCGTATCATCGTACCATTAAGTATTCGCCCCTTCTCAACAAAGGACTTGGATCCACCAAGGTTCTTGATCATAAAGGGGAATTTAATCTCATGCTTATGCATGAGTACAGGAAGTTTATTAATGGTCAAAGTTTCTTCAGAATTTCCTGTTGTGAATGTTTGACACTGTAATAATGTATTCATGCTTTTCTGGCTTTAAATACGGAGTAAAAAAAAATCTCTGTGTACATTGTAACTACGTTGTATGCAACTTGTTTCATATCAGTTGCAGTTCAAACAGCGCGTGCGTGCATGTTAGTCAAACATTAAGCGTCACAACTAAATGCTGACGTCACAATATAGTAAAAACTAAACAAAAATATTTGTTTTCTTTTTCCTGTATAAATTAAAATAGGTTTTGTATCCTTAGGATAGTACTGTAAAAAAAAAATCTGGCATACCAGGACTAGTGCAAGTGTTTCATCAAGGTTACGTTCGTCTCACGATATACGGAGTTTTACTAAATTGGGTAACAAGAAGATAGCCTTAAGAGTATAGCCTAGTATGTGACGGAGAGCCATTCGAAGCGATACAGATATTAATATATACATCCCTCACGTTGGTAAAAGTCTGATGTAGGACTTATACTACAACTTCCTTCGTTTGGTGTCACGGGGATCTGGAGGGAACTAACTCTCTTTAAAAATAACGCCGACAATCAGTATCCGATATCACTGAATTGCCTCCACAATCAGGCACAATTGCCTGATAAGAAGGCGATGTATTTACGTAAGAACATACCCATAAGGTTTCATTATTTTAACTTTCTTGTTACTGCGAAATCGACTGCAGTAGCTATAAACGGAAACACACAATTGCCCTTGGTTGAACAGATGTTTGCAGTAAACTTTATAACACCTTTTCGATAATCTTGCAGTATATGAAAATGTATCTCTTACACGAAACGTTTGGAAGGAATGTAGGCTACATGTGGCGATGAAAGGCATGCGTATATTATATGAGGGTGTAATGCGTCTTAATTACAGTCGGACATGCACACAAGTAATACAAAGAAATAATTGAAGCAGCCCAGTAGCAGATCGGGCATTCATTCACGTCACACGTAGATGAACACTCGATATAGGTGTTCACTGCTTAAAGTACATTTCTCAAACTGCACACGTAGAAATACCAGAAGTATCTGTGATTAAATTAAGTCTTTCGGACTGACAATAGTGCCCGAAGCTTTCAATTTACCTACAACGATGATAATTGGAAGAGCCGGTTTAGTATAAACAGTGCAATGGCCCGCTATGTTGTGATATTTGCATAACTGTATCCCGCTAAGAAGACACGCCTCACGGAGGGAAAACGAACTCACCGGGCGTTTCCTTGAACTGCTATCTACCCGACGAACTGCGGGAAAAGATCCCGCGGGGACCCTTACACAGACGTTTACGAAAATTAATCCCCCTTCGCTAGATGGATGAGCGTCACAGGGCCCCAGGGAGACTCTTAGCATCATATGTAATAACACATGATTCGTATCTCGTGAGCCTGAACCACTTACGATCGACGTATTACGGGTATAACAAAAGTTGTTTTATTTTTAAACAGTCATCACAGCCTATGAAAACAGAACAGTGGGTAGACGTCTTTCAAAGCTGTTTGCCAAATGGCATTAAACAGTGGTTAAGTTTATTAGATGTGTTTCATCTATAAATCAAATATTAATTATCATATCATTGTTGCATACGATGAAGATAAATGATGATAATGGTGATAATGATTATAACGATGACAATAGTGATGATGATAGCGATAATGATCCATTGGCATATTTTGGGGGAGGGCCATTGGGCCATCCCCCCCCCCCCCCACCTCTTTCTCTCTCTGATGTCGCATTTTTTAATGAAAAAAATTGAAGTGGTCTCACTAGGCAAGGTATACCGTTGGCGTACACGTAGTTTACTTTAAGATGTTTATGCCCTTGGCTAGTATATCATTATTCAGTCACACGTAGCTGGCAAGCACGTACTTTGTATACACAACTAGCAATCGCTACGTAAAAAGCTATCGGTCTACGTTATTGTGTAATGCTTATTATACTTTAATTCAAAATCGCACGTCTGGACACATACACTAAAGTGTGTTTTGCGACTGTTTGTCGGTAAGTGGCAACATGCCACATGAACCTCTTGGACATTAACTATTGGAACTAACGCAAGAATAAACGGGTGGTTGAATGAACAAAGTAAAGCGTGTACTACCTTTAAAAAAATTCGTATCGTCCTCTTCAAAATGATAGTTCGATGATAGTTTCCTGCACTATGAATGTTACACACAAATATGTCCAAAATTGAAATTGCAAAATATTGTGAGAGGTCTTTGTTTTCTTTGAAATTGAAGTCCTCATTTAGTCTTGAAATTTGACACTAGAGAAAATGTATATCGGGTACCTAAAGTACATGAAAGAGTTACCTTAAAGTATTGTGGAAATTAAGGTCACATCACTCCAAATATCGTGTTTCCATTAAGAAAGTCAAGATTATAAAAAAAAATGCAAAGGCTTTTAAAGCAGTTGTGCCTTGGTGAAAGCACAAATGTCCCATAATGTACCATTTTGGAATAGATATTTCTATAAAAATAATCGTATATTCCAAATGGGACATGCATAATTAAAATGTAGTTTTCACCAATACAAAAAGAAAAATATTTCTTATTGTTATGAAATATCTATTTTCTTCAGTGTTAAGTCCCTTTGACAGGGCAAACTGGCCACTTATAACTACAAATGCAAACCCAGCTGAATACTTGTCATAGTACAATCAACTAATAAAAATTCAAAACTCAGGCTGAACGCGTATGGCACTTTTAGCTTTCTTCGCTAATACAGTCAAGGACACATAGAAGTTGCTATTTCACCCCACCCCCCCCCCTTCCTCCACTTCTCCTTCCGGGGAAAGTATCATATGCCAAACTGATTTTTGTTACAAATGGATGGACAATGTGCCACGGAATGGTCTATGACAGGTCTAAAACTATTACACTGTTAAAAATGTTAAGTTGTAAAATGTAAATTTACAAAAGATAAAATAATAAAATAAAGAAGGAATACAGCCCATGTTCTGATAGTTAATTGCCAGACAATTTCTGTAATTCTTATTTATTTTTTTGTTTTATTTTCTGTAATTTTACATCACATCTTTTACAGTGTATATGTATCAACTTGTTTTACAGACTGCACTTCCCTTCCCTCTAATTCCCTCCCCTTTCTTTTTTTTTCAGAATTCTTCTTTGAAACTACGAAAAGTTATTTAATGTTCAAAATACTCCCATAACGTATAACGACCACAGAAATAATTTCGACCAATGTTTCATGTCTGTCAATCTCTCTCCAGTCTGATATCAGTAACATTTCCTCACCACTAACCATCACTGAACAAAGCTCGCAAATTCTATAGCTAGGCCTATCAGCGATAATCATGGGAAAACTCGTGTTCCTCAGTGACGTTTCTAAGCGTGCCAAAGTGGGTCTATAAAAAGAGACGGGGTGGGGCGAGGATGTTGGAAAAACCTCGATGTACAAGATCAGCTAAATAGATCATACTTGAAAATGATTGGTAGAATTTGTTTAAATTATGATCGTGAAAAGAATGGCTCGCTTTTAAATATTAGAGGAAGCAGAACATGGAGTCAATTGTAAAGAAATTGTGTTACGTTATTCATATTACGTAACAAACACCGTCTTACAAGCACATCTAGAGTTGATATAAACCTTTCTCCAACTGACCTTTAACCCCAAGAACACAAACATGAAAGAAAAAAAAAAGGATAATCACCCTGTATACTGCCTTGACCTGTACACCACATGCCACCAAATTACTAATATTAGTTTTAATCGAGAGTTTGTTGTTTAGTAAGAAACGTATTTTATTTTTCTACTTTTTCTCTCATTCAAAGGCAGTGCACATCGGCAGGCAAATATAATAATTATTTAGAGTATATATAAATCCAGCACTGAACTTGATTTGTGGACAGTATAACTACTTTATAGGCACATGCGGTGTGCATATACTCTCTCTGCGTGTACTCTGATAGATGCAATTTTGAAATAATTCAAGTATAACTGCATTCCCGCTGTATCGTGGTTTTATGAAAACTTGCCAAAAATCTGCTGCGCTTTTCTAAAAGATGAACGTGACCGTCGCCTGTGTGGAATTGGAAGTAAACCTTCTTAAAATGGCCTACTTAAAAATTTCCACACGAATGCAGAAGGGCTATGGGTATAATTTTTGGAATGAGACCATTGCGGAATAATACACGTAAAACAACTGTTGGCAAAGATTGCATCCTTCTTTTCTTACAACAAATTATACTAACTGGAACGTCACAAAATTAGTTTCTTGGAAATTTCACCGTAAACCATGAAACGATATCAGAAGTGCAAAAAAGTGTAAATATTTTAGATTGAATATGTTAGGGGAATATAGTAGATGGCATTTCCCTTAAATTTGTAATGTAACTTGTCACAATCTCAACCCACCTTTCGCTCTGTTATTAGAGTGCTTGGCATGTTTACCAAATTCAGTTTTGCCACGCGGCTTTTATCTACCTTACTACCGTCAAATTTTATTCCAATCGTGATATGAGGATAATTCTGTTAAATTAATCGCTGGTGACATATCTTTGTTGAAACTGTACCAGTATAGCTGATTCAACAACATACCAAATACATAAATTTCGAAACATTTATAGAAACGTCACAACGCAGCTACACTGTCGGAAAAAGTAGTACTGAAGTACTTACTTGCTCATAGAGACAGATAAAGAAAACAGTCTATGACATCGATGGTTGATCATTCGAAACTACTTCACGCTTGTTTTTCCCCCCTTGCTGGATTTCAGTCAACTCGTACGTTGCCGATGAAAACCCTCGTCGGAGATGAAATTGTATCGAAAATATTTCCAACGTGGTGAACGTACGAACTATTTACGCGCCAGTTGCTATCTTCGTGCAGCCTGCACGCATCGGCCAATCACAGCCGTCGATAAATATCCGAATCGTCGGGGGCCCAATAACATTTAAGGATACAATATGTAACGGTCAGTTCGATGAATCATTTTACATATGGAACCTAAATATACGTCGGCATCTATGTAGGTAAGTGATATGGATAGGCCATCCATGTATGCAGCTACTAAACTATATGCCGCATGTTTGCGTATGCAATGGACGATATAAATATTATTGTTTCCTTCTGACCTTGAACTTTTCCTGGATGTTTTTGACCAGACTCTAATCAAAGGCATTCTTCTAGCTTTCTCTCTCTCTCTCTCCTTCTTGCATGTTTAAATATCCTGCCAAGGGTAGCCTATGTACAACAAACATCCTCGTTAGTTAGTCGACACGAAGTTATTTAAAAATCTGACTTTACGACTGATGCAATATAGACATCGTCCGTGTCAGTGGCACCTGGCGAAAATTCATCACCGTTTCAGATATGCTGTTGTGCTCGTTTACTCACCCTATATAAGTATATGACATGTTATTAAATTCCGATTCCCCCCCCCCCCCCCTCTCTCTCTTAGCTTTTTTTTTTCTCTCCTTCTTTTAGCAACAGACAAAGTCAAAGTTCTTTAATCTGGGCCTGAAGGCTCCAAGAAAAGGCTCTTTGGCATTTTCGTTTGAATTTAAAAGTTCGCCATGAACAAAAAAAAAATCATGACGTTAATCTTTCTCGGTTACGGAATAGAATAAAGTAATAAAATTGTGATAGGTTCAATCCTTCTTGCAAATGAGTCAGTTTCCTTTTCAAAGGCAAAAGCACCTCTCAAACCATCTCAAACGTACGTTTAGTTTCACTCAACAGTGAACTAACGCCTTACACCGTCTGATAACAAAAATTTTACAACGGTAAAAACAACACCCATCACATCTTGTCATAAACGATTCAGGATTTTATTCTTACAAACACCTTAAATGTAGTTTATAAAGAAAAGTATCATCTACATTTGGTGCACCAGAAAGATTGCAAACTATATTTAAACTGCAAACTAGGGTGCAAACTGTAGAACTGGAAGGAGAAGAATGACGTCAAGCGAAATTCGAGTTATGTGCGTTACGTCAACAAAAAAGACTAAAGATGGTATATGCTTGCTGACACTTGTGTCAGACTTTCACCAACAACAAAAATGTAAAAAGACGGTAAGTCCACATGTTAGTTTAAGAATCGAAAGTATTAAAAATATCATATCACATAGTCATATTCAATATCAAAGTGGAATGCATACGAGATTAATATACGGCAATATCCTAAATCTACAGTCTTTGATCTTTTCATTTCTATCGTTCCCACAACCAGAAGAAAAAAAAAAAACAATCAAATTACTACGACACGGAGATGTTTGGTATGTAGATGGCGCTTTTCCCTAGACAAATTTACCTCAGTCACTTTACGAAAGTTGGTTTTCTCAGTTTAAAATTAAGATTCCTATTTATTAAAGGAGAGAATTTTAAAGATTGGTCTTAATGCGGATCGAAAAATAAAATGCAAAGTACAGGGAGGACGTCTAAGAATTTCGAACTATTTTGTCATTACTTGAATGCAACTTGAATGAAACGTAAGTCGATTTAAGTCATTTTGCATTTTGTTGCTAGTTTGTTGACTTTTCCCTTCAACCCCGAGGACCTTTGGTGTCTCCATCTCCTTCCTGATTCGATCCCTCTAATTTTAAGAAGTTATTAACGACTGAATGTAATATTTTTAGTTTTGTCTTGCAAATCAAATCTACTGATTTTGTAACAATATGCAGATCCACAATCCACATGAAGAATAGAAATTTGCAAAAAATGCGAAATGTCTCGATTTTTTACAGAAAGTTTGAATAATTTTACTGTTATGATGTATCATCATCACGTTTCTAAACATGAAATGAATGATGAATGTCGATCGAAAATAAGACATAAGTTAGAGTAATCTCTTATGAAAAGAACCAATATCACTTAACTTTATTTGCAAGACAGCAGTCGCGTATGCCTGCAGAGAAACGTTAACCGGCATAGTTTTGGTCTTTCCTTTTATATTTCCTTTTTACTGAGCATACTTACATTATTCGTATTTCTCATGGTTTCCGTCATGGACGGATGCACATCACAAACTTAATAGTGTGCAGAAGATCATACCTTTTGTAGTTTATCACATACCGAGGAGACTTCTCTCTGTTTGATGGAAATTTTGCTGAAAATAAATCTTGATCTTTATCACCAGTTTAATCTCTCGTCGTGCTGAAACAATAAACCTGCCGGAGTTGTTCTATTAATAAATGCGGTATATTCTTAATTACCAATCTGTTATTTTCACTACGGCTACATTCGTTGTGAATGCGTGATAACTTAGTTTGTACGTATACAGATGTGTATGACTATGATGGAGGGAGGGATGGGGAGAGAGGGAGGGGGGGGGGACGAACTACATATGACTCGAAACATCTGACATTTTGACAGTATCATTGGCAAAATCACATGTCAATGCTTAGGACACCACATAGCGCTTAATAGCATTAATAGTAGCAGGGAGAGGTCATTTGTTATTACCCGATATCCAGTTGCCGTAGCTTTTTTATTAAATTCTCTGCAAAAAACTGAGAGGGGGGGATTAATTTCAGCACTATTTGACAACCACCCGCCATAAATTGAAGTATTGAAAAAGGCTTAAAATTTTTCAATTGTCCTTAAAATTAAAGATTAAGTAAACAAAGGATAACATAAGGCACATCATGGAGGTCCCTTCATCAAATTTAAAATTTGCATAATTGGGATATATGTTTATTCATGATACAGTAGTTTTAGAACAGAAATTTGTTGATTAAAGCATCCATAGTTAATAAATTTTGATGGGAAGAGTAACTTCTTTGAACATTTTGATGATTGATTCGTTCAATATTCCAAAATATGTTTTTTTTTCATGTCACATGACCTTGCGTGCAGAATGCCAACGTATCCATCCACAGTATTAATAAAATCATAGCGAATGTATGTGAACCAAAAGCATAAAAGAAAAAGAATAAAAGAAAATCACTATTTGGAAAAACAAACAACTCCAACCAAAAAGCCAGTCATTTACCCACGGCTGGTCAAAATGTTATTTCTTTTTCATTTTTCCATATTTCGCTGCACGTTTCGTCGTTCTTGTATCATGTTTTCCTTCCTACAGATGACACATATACACACAGACAGATACAGCGGAAAGGAAAACGAACTGAAAAATGACAAAAATTTAGCGTGACTTAATCAGAGACTTCTTACCAGGAAATACGTACATACGTATCAGGAGAAGGTGATGTAATTTACAGAATATGAGATATCCCTAAGACGATTTGCCTAGTAATCGGATTTGGAATGAAATTGTCAGTGAGAATGTGAAGGTCACCGATGCATTTTGACCTCAAAAATTCATGAAACCAAACAAAAAGAAAAGAAAAAATTATAAAGATACAGTAAACCGGAAATGCATGCGTGTAAGCAGATTTATTCGATCTTTTCTTATTATGCATTTCGAAAGTGGATCACCCAGGAAGTTGTCAAAGATGGACTGTAAATAACAAGCAATTGTCAAGTTTAAACACGTTTCCTCCAGGAACCGGTGTATGATGATGTAGCACAAAATGTCACCGTAAAATGATATAGTATTAAATATTTGTTTTTCGTATTGCTTTTCTTTGTAAAAACCAAAGTTATTTTTATGTCCCTTATTTAGTGTCCCATTTCGCAAAATAAATTAAAGCATTTATGTTTCCCCTGTAATTGGCACAATTGATATTTACAAGATTTGCTTACTTTCATCGCCATTGTTGTGCATGAATGCAGTTGCAACTGGTTCATTTCTAGAAGATTCCTAAGTAAAGTACCATTCGTCTTTATTGTGGAGGTATGTGTTAGGTTCGCGAGACATAGAGTGGTGGGGGTGGAATGGGGTGGTAAGTAAACAACACATGCATGTTCTATAATGTATAATAAACATACCATATCAAGTTATACTGTCTCTACACTACAAGTTACTGCAGGGGTTTCACTGAGATCTTTTAACCTATGTAAATGCGGCACATATTGAATAGTTTGTGGCCATAAGCGACTCCTTGGAAACTGTATAAGAACTGTATAAACTGATTAAGCTACATTAACTAAAAGCAATGTCAAGGACGGTCTTAGAATAAAAAAGAGCAGGAGAGAGAGAAAAAAAAAGAATCTCATTAGATAATTACTTAAAGACATTAACAAATAGAACGGCATCTAATAAATGTAATATTGCTGGAAGAGGGGTTGGTTGGGATAAAAAAGACCATTAACGCTTTATCAAAGCATTATTTTGTGGTTTTTGATTAAGAGCCTCTGTCTTTATTTTTGTGTATGGGCCGTAAATTTTGGTCTTTCTTTAAACGAAAAAGTACTTTATTTATTATTTTGTTATTTTCACACAGCTTCCTCTTTTTTGTATGCAATGGTCAACAGTTTCGGTTCCTCCATTTTCAAGTTGCCCTTGACATTTGCTGACGAATAAATTTTTAATTCTCGATGAGAATAGTTTCTGTTATTTTATTTGAACCACTCCTTCCAAGTGTGCGTGTGGTCCAAACAACGATCATGTCACGAAGTCGTATTCATCCGTGCGTGTAACCACATTTCATACGCTACCTATACATTGACCTGAATATTCATTCATGTTTGTTTTAATGGCCTAGAATATTCGAGGTGTTGCATAACAAACTGAATATTCACACATATCTCGGCTAGACGTCGATACTTATGGTATCGTTGTTAACGGACCGTAGGCATTGTTTTTTGCACAATTCAAAATTAAGGAAGCAGACCTTGAAAGAAATATCGGGAACATGTAATCTTTTTTTTTTTTTTTTTTTTTCAAAGTCTTTATTTTAAGAGATGGTCTAGTTGTAGTCTAGTGGTGAGTTGGGGGAGAAGCTATGCCTTTTATTGGTGCATTTCTTACAGTATAGTGCAATTCCATGAGTGCAGAAGATATTTCATTAGTCATCGACAACTCTATACAACTCAAAGGTTCATCGTTCTTTTTACTTTGGCGTGTCAAGCAAAAATTTGCGTATCGCTTTCCTTTATGAGATATATTTTTGACACACGGTTCAGTCAGCATGAGTCTGATATTGCGGTTTTCTGAAGAAAACCATCTATAAACAGATTCATTCTCTATTCGATTAAAGTCGTAACCACAAACTGAATTAAACATTTTCACATAAGAGAAAAATGTCACAAAATGTTTTATATCAAAAAATTGCCAGGATAAAAAGGGTCCCCCAAAATGAACTAGGCCTACATTAATCATTTAATGCTGTCTTTATTAAACTTTTGTATTTAATGCGATATCAATAAACGGGGTTCAGTTTGTATCTGCATTGTATTTACGAGCATGAATGAACGTAAGGAAATAAAAAAAAAACAACTGTATCGTAACACCGATGACACTGCGTATTCATGTATGTATGGTAATAACAGTGTCTGATTAGTTTAGTTACTTTATGGTAACTAAACTAATCTGGTACTGTTTTGTATGCTCCTACAGTTATGAGGTGGAACGTACTATAAAAGTTTGGCTTTTTCTTCCAGAATCATGAATATTCATGCGAGTATGCAAAACATTAATTTTGTATATCAAAAACAAAATACTGAGTACCTCTTTGACATTGATACTCTTCTGACGGATTTAAAGTTAGAAAGAAGAATCTGTTGTTACGCAAAAACATGTCACTCAAAGTTATATTTGATAAATATAATGTTTATTTAATAATATATACACATACTTATCATTTACCCATTATACAAGAAAAAGTATGGCGTAGAAAAGCATATTCTACGATTTTCAGGCTCAGACCAGCTGGACCATCCAATGACAGAACAACAGTAAATGATATCGGGATCTACCATTGACAGATAATTCACTCACATGCTGGCAAATTTAGTCAAAATGAAACTGAAATTGAAAAAGCTACTAGCAAAATAATACAGATGAGATAACAAAAAACAGTGTTAAAACACTATTGTATCGAATTGCTGGTGCATTGCATTAAACAAACGTTCACAGTCATACAGTCATAACATTGTACACTACAAGTTCGTATATTATTACGTTGTCCACCGTTCTACTAGCAACTCGTGAATGGCTTCCAACATGTGTACACCATAGTCTACCACCAACTGGTCATCACCAACGACCTAGTTTGCCAGTCGAATGTGAAATCCTACTCCCCCTCCAGATATGGCAGAGACGAACACGTTTTATTGGGGGGGGGGGGGGAGTGATAAAGTTACAAAACGTAAAGTTGTCTAACCTTTTCTTCCCAAAGTCAGTCTATCCCGAATCCATTTCTGAGCAATTTTAACTTATATCCGTCGGACGTCAAAAATACAAACACATTCGTTTGAAAAAAAGAACGTGTAGCGTCAGTTAATCATGAGTTAGGACTATAGGCAGTCCACTAAGCCTACGGTGTCCGCAGAATAGTATATGCCGAAGTCCTGTGTGTTAAAGTAGTTTACAATGTACATAACGATTACTGTTATGTCATCACATGTGATCAAGTTAATCCTAAATCTCATCTCTATCATCTTTTAATCACTAACACATACACCGAACCGCTGAATCAGTTCTTTTTGATACTATACGAAGTGCGGCCACACTCTTCTTCTGTAACTATGTAAACAGAAGCCGAAATTCGCGGGGGTATTTCGAAGAAAACACACGGCACAAAAACGATACTGGTAGCTTTGTTTTCAAGACGGATGATTCTGAAATAATTCAGATCCATTTTTATGAATCTGTTCAGGTATCTGAAAATTTTTCTCCCACAGAATTTGTTCAGTGCCTCTTTCAGGTGACCCATTGATTGTCGCTTTCTCCTGTATCATCGTCATCTGCAATATTTGTAGGGATCAAGCAATGATGTGATCGGACACAGGATCGGACCGATGTTTACCACTATCGGTAAAACGTAGTATCGGCGCAAAACTTAGGTGGCGATGTCTGACGATGTCCGAAAATCGAAATCTGAAAATATATTTGCACCAGGGGACGTATCTGTGAGCCAGAAATGTTCCATGAAGGCTATTTTCCGTCTGAAAAGTTAAAGAGAAATGAATTTGTTCAAAGGGATCTTTTGACATTCACGGAGGGGCTCGGGGTCTTTGTCTAACACCTGTAAAATTTTGTGGCATTTTGAAAACGTGATTAAGGCACTCCAGAAACTGCATCATACATAAAATGACGGGAAAACACGTTTTATCATAGCGAGAATATCGGATCGGATGGGATATAGCCCAGTGGTGTGATAAACACATCGGCAGAGAAAATCCACATCGCTTAACCGCTTCTTGTAGTGTAATGTATTATTAGAGGTCAGAATTAGAGATCATGAATATTCAGTATCATGCTAATTATACAGATAGTTAACTACGTGGACCGAAGTCTGTATTTGGTTGGTCTGAGTACAGTTCACATGGTGGCAAAAGACACTGCATTTCTGTGTGAGTTGCCAACAACTTATAGTTACAATGTAATCTTTTGTATATATTGGAATACAATCATGAACATATTTCTTGTTCCATATCAACACCTGCAGGGCGATATCCCACCAATGTTGTGTTGTTTACTACAATTTTCCTGCGTACCCAATGGGAAGTCATCATCACCTTTATGTTTTCCTTCTACATTTGCCGTTCTCGTGAGAATTTTAAAACATGTGTTGTTGTATGTACTAGATCTTGCAGGTTCCCTTCTTTTTTTTTTTTGGGGGGGGGGGCGAGCATTCTTTCACGTGTCTTCTCAAGACTATATCACCGAAAAGCTGCAGATGTCTTTTTTGTTTTTGCAATTAACGATTGCCAGCTGAAGGTTGTTCTTCCACTTCCCAATTAACATGGACATTCAAATCAACGAATTCTGTTGAATAATAATACTACTATTAATAACAATACTATCAATAATAAAACTAATAATTATATATTAATAATACTTACTACCATTTCTAATGACGATAATATATGATGTTGTTGATGATGATGATGATGATGATGATGATACTCATGATGATGATACTAATGATGATGATGATGACACTAATGATGATAATAATAAGAATAACAATAATAACAACAATAATAATAAGAAGTGTGCCAAGTATCAGAAAAAAAACACCAAGGCGCTTAACAACATAGTAACCACTAAAAATATTAATACCAAAATAAAATAACAGGCCGGTAGGAAAGCTTAACTATACAAAGTAAAATCGAGCATTGCTGTAAAGTCCTGCTAATCACACAAGACTGAAAACTCAAAAAGTATTTAGGTATTAAAGCGAAATGCAGTAATTATTACGACTTTTTTTGAAACTATGTAGTTTTTTGCTGCTGCTGTTGTTGCTATTGTGAATATATTAACAGCAGCAGCAAAAAATCTTAAAAAAAAAAATCGACCTCAAAAATGCTGCTCAGTGTAATGAATGAACGTGTCGACCTAACTTTAGACTGATGATAATAAATAACACAGCAATAATTTTTCAATTAAATTATGAAAGTGAAGTAATTTTCTTTAAAATGGTGGATGCTTTAAGTACTTATCTTCATTCACTTTGTTAATAACAAGGTAAGTTTAAAAGTTAAAAAAAAAATCTTTTAACCTAGTTCTCTTGTGTTTTATTTGCTATTATGTTATTTCCTAGTCTTCTCTCAATTTATGTTTTATATAATTCAAAGAAAGTCTATCACGCCTTTGTCGAGCTGTTTGAAGTTAAAAATTTAATTTTAATCACAGCATTAATAACTGCAGCAGCGTGTAGAATTATATTGTTAGTTTGGAGTGCAACAAACCATTAAGCGAGGAAGGAAGAATCATCCGTCGAAGTGGCTGGTCAACGTAGTCTAAGACACAACGATATAAGTTCTGAGCTTAATTCTGAGGGTATTTCATAAAGATTTTCTTCCAAATTTCGTTCGTATTTACTGACTAAATTGTCTACTTTTCCTTTTCTTGCTAAGTTCATGTTATGTACAGGAGTGTTCTAACATGTTTAGATTTGATCTTTTTGGCACACTCTCTTTCACACTTGCATGATTATGTAAATCTAATTAACTCTATGTTTTTATTTGTCGTGAAGAAATAAGTCCAATCAAACCAAATTACAAAGACGATATGAAAACGCATACCATCCTTTCACTCATAGCTTAATTTATCCACATCTTCTCATTGTGCTGATATAACAATTAACAGGAATATTTTCAAGCAACAAGCAAGCCTCCGACTTTGAAGACTGAGTAGGAGAAGGAAGGTATTAATTGCCACCTGGAAGTAATCAACTTTAAGAACAATTGTAGCAGATACCGATCTATCTATTTATAAAATACAGAAGAAAAAACATCCTGAAAATGAAAACGATTGATAAAGTGAACAATATATCATGCCTGGATGTAGCTGATTAGGTAGGAATTTTGTCTCTAGGTATGTTAAACACATTCCGAGTTTAACATGTTGCTGAATACATAAGCAACATAAAGTCAGTGAACGCGACCTTTTACCCGTGTACTTACTGCAAAAAAAAAAAATTATATGGAAATACGAAGCTTGCACTTTATCTTTCTTTTCTTATTTTTTTTCAAAGTTGATTCGTACTGAACCTAATAAAATATTACAACGATTTTGCATCATCACGGGAAACTTTAGTTACGGACAATGTAGACCTATAACGGAGGGGAGAGTCAGCGATTCAATGATCAAAAAACAAAATAAAAATGAAAATAAAATGCAGGCTAAACAGGTGATGTATAAAACATTTGTAACATCCAAGTTTAGTCTCTCATGTACAAGCGTTAACGTCATGCACCAATTTTCAACTTCTGTGGGTGAACTTTCGAGGCTAAAAACGACAAATGTGTATCACACCGTGTATACGTTATATACGTAAGATTCACTGAACGGGGTCGACAGATTGACTCGCCTTAGTGTGTAAATTTACCAATTTTCGTAACATACCAGCTCGGAAAGTGAGTTAATTTGAGGTAATCCGCGTTGCTAATCACTCACGTGACCAAAAAAGTACATGTCATTCACCGTTTGACTATCATATACCCTTGGGCTACTTGACCTTGGGTTTCCTCGTCAAAAGATCGGTAAATTGGAGATGACGTCATAGAACAGTGTACCGTATAACGTCTTAATTTCTTGATTTAATTGCACTTTTTCATTGTAGCGTGAAGGATTTTGCGATTTTTATTGCTATATATATCCGTATGAGGTGTTGACTATGTCCTATAGAGGAGTTCAACTGCCTGGATCCTATATGCTACGTTGGTTTGGATGTGAAGACGTGGAAACCCCGCAAAGCAAAAGCGCCCTTTTGTCTGTCACTGTTTGGACACCCCTGAATGGCTGGCATATTTCACCAGAATATATACACCATTGGTTTAACAAAAACAGGCAAATACAGTTAATTATTGTAATAAAAAGTAGCTAACTTCTATTTATTAGATTTTATTGAAATATTTACTTACAAGGGGTTGACAAGCGTTATATATAAAAAAAAAAGTGATTGACCTCTTGTTTAATTTAGCTTTTAACTTTTCCCCTACACTTTTCTAAATCGTTTTACAGGTCTTGAGAAATGAAACATCGTGAAATCCAAATCTAATTCGTTATTTAATAGTGAAACATTATATACCAGCTGTATCGCCCACTGTATGCGTTTATTCTATTTTGAAAAACACTACATGGGTTCACACGCGTACATTGGTCTTTAAATTTGTAAGCTGTATACGCTAGTTAGAGGTATATGAATGCACTTTTCCCAGATAATAATAAAAAATGTGGTAAAGTCCTGTACTTTCCAGACTGAGAGATGATACCAACGTCAAAGATAATCAAAGTACAATAGAAAGAGTCACTTCTTATACCTGCATACAGACCTACATCAATAGGCTATTGTTTTCAGTTATTTGTGTGTGTATGTGTGAGTAATCTTTTTAGTTATGTTTTTGACAGTTTGACCTGACCTGTTGTCTGTATTCTTTTTCATTAACCTCATCCACGAAGTTTCTGTTTTAAATCGCTGTGACGGTCTACTCATTAATGGAAGGAGAAGTTTGAAGAGCGTCGGGGCAAGGAGGTGTTGAAAGTCGCATATATATCAGATATCTATATATCTATATCTATATATATATATATATATATATATATATATATATATATATATATATATATATATATATATATATATATATATATATATATATATATATATATATATATATATATATATAATTCTTACAATGTTAATTCAAAATGTGTTCTATAGTAATGCAATAAGTTGCAATGTTATGAACCGTTTCCCTGGTAATAGATGAAAATTGAAACAAAACCTATTTACATTACTTTACCAAGTTATCGTCACTTTATGACTGTTATCGAGAAAGATCAGTAATTCATGAAAGTTTCTCTGGGACCGCAAAAAGCTTTATTAACAGAAGTTGTACAAAGAGCTATATAACTCAGTTTACAATGATAAAACACAACATTAATAATAGTAGCAAAGAGAAATGCCGATAATAATTCCCCAGAAGGCAATATGATTCTCATTTTCTTAGCATATCGATAGCAAATCCTCGTAAACAAGGCTGACAATAATTTAATGTTATAGTTGCAACAAGCCCTGGTCTAATTGGCATGAATGCGTCTCAGCCCATTGGGTGAGGTGCTTATAAGTATTGAGGATTAAAGAACAGATAAAACCAGTCAAGCTGGCATATTCCATCTCAACTGACTGCTGTTACGTTTTCAGGAAGACAGCACCGCGCCGGTAACGGAACAAAGAGCATTGTATTCTTTGATTTCCGGTTGCCTGAGTAGCGCGCCTCTTTAGCGGGCCGCCTGTATATGACTGCCGCCCTGAAATTGTAGCGATTAGCGGAACGAAAAAAACTCGTTTGCTACGAGAGGTCGATTTCCTGGGACTTGAGTTCCAAGAACTGTCCGTCTGTGTTGAAAATTACTCAAAATGGTCCGTCTTGTTGATAACACAAGTTTAGTACAGTGATGTTTAATAAGCCAAGTCGTGAATTCCTGCTGTTCTCCGTCTGCTAGCTGGAAATTGGTTCTATGACTCACCACAATGATGAAACAAAATCGTTCTGTGTCTAAAAGGGAGCAATTATGGAAAGAAAAATAGAAATATTGTTTTAGCCTCAGCGCCCACTCCACTCCACCCAACCCCACCCCCTCCACCTCAACCCTCAGTTCATCAATTTACGTACAACTTCACGTTTTAGCCCTGTGTTCTCCAGTGGATTCAGACTAAATCCATTAAAAATACCCCTCCCCCGCTCTGCTAAGAATGGCTTTTGAGGGAAGTGTGTTTGTATGTGGAGAGTTGGACTTAAACACAAAAGAGATACCATGGAATAAAATTTTTAAGAGAAACTTTGACGTTAGGGTAATGCACTATGGGAGAAGATGTTGTTCATAAGAGAGCCTGATAACTTGAAATCCGGTAGCCGTCGTTGCCGGTATACCGGTACAGCTATAGAGCTAAAAGGAATTCGATGGATACAAACCCAAGGAATTTCCCGTTGAGTTATGTAATTGATAATATATTTACAATCGAATGTTACAGAAGCTAATACGGGGGTCATTTGATGGTCTGGAATGTTAAAGCAAGCACCTTGCCTCTACGCATTACCATCTTAACAGGTAAAGCCTTTCCCTGAGGACGATTAATGGCCCGTCACGCTAACGAACCAGAACTTTAGTGTACTTATAGTTTATAGAAGGAAGGGAGAGGCAGCCATATGGCTATAGTGCATGGTATGCCGAAGGGAAAGTACCTTGCACGTTGTTGTTTAACTATCAACTTTCATCGTTATGCAATTAATGGAAATATTAAAGACTGCATGCGAAATAGTTTGTGTTTTATCTACCTCAAACTGAAGGAACCAGCCTGTGCTTATAGTTCTAACGTAGTTGATCAGCTGAGTGTCACATCACAATACACCATTATGACATGACAATGAATGTATGACGCAGAGTGTCCTCATCATAATGCAACATTATGACGTGACAATGAATGTATGACAGATTCATAATCTCCATCAAAAGTTACTAATCATCTTAAACATGGAATGTTGTTTGGTCGAAGCTTATGAATGTTTACATGGACTCGGGTAAGCAGGTAAGCATTGATGGTCTTCAACCAAAAACATTCGTGGGTCAAAGCTAGGGAGAGGCATAAAATACACACTCGTGAATATTATCTTGCTGGGGTCAACATAAGAAAAATTTAAAAGAAAGTAAGGTTTTTTCTTCCCTCTCTACTTGGGTACGTCCTAACAGACTTTGTCATTGGCAGATCATTTTGTAACATGCATCTGTTAAATAGATTCTGTGCTTCTACTCCATTTGGAGACAGAAAGTGCAAAATGTTATGTAAGATGTATCGGGGTATTTCACAAGTACCGTACTGTCCTCCTTTAAATGTTCAGCACAGAAATTCTGTAAAAGTTAGGACAAGTCAAGGAAACATAGATCAATTACATAAAAATAAAGAAAATTAAATGAGATGATGGGATATCTCTCGAAGATGAAATTACAGGTAGATGCGTTACTACTTAATATAGTTCTACTTTAAAATCTTCATGGTTTCATCATCTTCAACATAACTGGCACAGTGAAAGGTTACTATCGCTGACAGTGAGAACATAATTCACCTTAGAGGCCTTATAGAGGCTGCATACAGGGTCAAGGTTCAATGTGTACATAATTCAAAAAATAAGCTATATTGTTGTGCACGGGCAGGACGGATTGAAGCCTGTGTTACTACCAGGAAAAGATGTTTTCCCAAATGTATCGGATTACATTATCTCTACACAGAGATATAATAAATCGTCGCGTCTTTCTAAAATAGATCTTTTTATTTTTTTTTTTATAGATCTCAGATCAGATTTTACGACAGGTAATCTTTTCCCATACTTTCTCTTCCCTGAAACACTGACGAAGAAGACAAATGACCATGCAGAGGATTGCTAGTACAACTCATATTTCATGTTTAATAACCGATATAACGAGTTGGAATCTTCAAATTATTAATACCTCCGTCATCTTCACTTTTAGGCCATAATTGATCAAACTAAGAGATTTTTTTCAACATTCCCACCGTTTTTTTTCTTTTTACAAATAAGAACAATGTTTCACAAACAATTCTGTCACTTAATTTTTCACCCCCCTCCAGAAAACTTTCGTACATTTATGTTACCCATATGGCTGATTTTTACACATAGCCTACGAGTCACAGCAAGTAAAAGCAAATTTCTCAAGATTTTCTGAGTGTGATTATACTGGAAATGAGAGAAATAAGGACATTTAAAATTAAGTCTAGTTATCAGAGTTTGTTCAAAGCTTAGGCTAAACTAGAATACACTTGTGCATAACAATCTTAGAAGTAGGCAACTATATTTCATTTTTAGTGCTTGATGTCAGTGCAGAAGAATATGAACTCATATATACTACAATGAGCATTGGTTATTCTTCTAATATGGTACCACTTAAAATCGCGTCAATCCAACAATGCGGCCTGTTCTGGTTATATCATTTTAATTACTTTAATCAGTAAATATTTACTCTGATAGAATATGCATACAATGGAATTTATCAGCTTCAGTTTACTGATCGGTCCAATTGTGTATGCACCTCACCGTGTTTTCCCATTTACACTGCCCCCCCCCCCCATCCTCTTAAAATGGGGGACATCCAAAACAAAGGGAACATCAATAAAATTGATGGAAAATTTCGTCCATCGGTCCAACAACTTCCCTTTATCGCAGGAAATGAGCGATGACATTTTATCTTCAGAATTTCCTGGTAAACCATTAGCAATGAAGTGTATTGCACTTCACAGGCTAAAATAGCCAAGATGAACTAACAGCTCTCTCTCTTCGATAACATAATCGAACCAAAGAAATTGGTGGTATTTTTGGTATCCATCAGCTGCGGTGAGGTAGGGTGAATGGTCCTCTGTAAACCACGCTTGAATTCAGGGCTCATGGGGCTTACCTTCCAAGAAGAATCTCTGAGACAATTTAGAGTTCTCAGTTCTCAAAATTCATCTCATCGATTCTTTCTTAAGGACGCGCTTTATCTTTCATAATTATCCGGAGCGAAGGAGTTAATAAACAAAACGTCTTGCGGTAAAAGAAGGAAAAAAAGATGAAATTTATGAGTCTGTGAACAATGCAATCTCTTATGTAAGTAGTATTTTCTAAAAAGGTGAAAATCGAAAGATTAAAAAGATCGGTAAAAAAGATGACGAAAGTTAGAGAGATGGATATAATTTATCAGATGATTTTAAAAGGAGAGTAATATTCATGGAAGCTTCCATGTTACACGAGAAGATCATAAAACTTGTTATGAAAGTATGAAATTGGTGGTTGAGAGAAAAAGTGAGCGGTCGATTGGTGTAGAACTCGAGGTGTATAAGATGCAGTTGGTTTGAAGGAGGTATGGTAGTTTTAGGAGGTCTACTCTAAACATATGTCCTGTCATTTCTTTCGAAAATCTGAGCACTTGCGGAATTGATAATCAAATGAGTTTTGAAGATGAGTCCATAGTTTTCTGTGGTCGTTCAATAGTAATAGAAGATCTAATTTAATCCTGACATTGGTGAAAATGGATTTTTTTTTTTTATTGTAAAAAAGTTAAGAAGGCTTTCCAGTGTTATGTTCATGGAGCCCCTTTAAACTGTGAATTTTTCGTGTAAACGTCTAATGCATTTCAAATGTTTTTATAGTTGCGATGTACATCTTTGTATCGATCTTATGACAAGAAAATATCAAGAGCATTAAAAAGCAAACAGCAAAAACAAAATGCTTGCCTGGGTGGTCTACCCTTCAAATCAGCCAAAATCACGGGTACTGATCAGCCACTTTAATATTTTTGTACAACAAACCATTCTCTCAGACAAACCTAGCATGCAGTTTAAATAAAATTTTACTCAAGTGTGTGTCTCACTTCTAGGGAGGAGGGGGGGGGGGTGCGGGTGAGGAAATCATGGCAATATATCATTCATCTCGTAAGCAGACTGCAGAGATTTGTGTGCAAAAAGTCTCTTCAAGAAGTCAAAAAGAATCTTCATTGCGACAATATTGGATTACCAATAGAATAGTATCAAGGCCATGAGAGAAAGAGAGAAAGACAATCCATATTATGGCTGTTAAAATAGAGAGATGCATACTATAATAAAACTATTGCATTATTTATTACCTCTTCTGGCCTTCAGTCCTTTTGAAATTCTGTGCCACACAAATGATGAAGGAAACGGCTGTCTTAAATCCTTAACGGTTGGCTTTCGATGCTACATGAATAATGATGTAACGTAACACCACCATAGAGTGCGCTGTCATAAAATCGATCATCTTTTTCATTAATTTCTGTCTCGGTAAAAGTTATTGGTAACACGTCTCCTCTACAGTGCAGTCATTGAAATATATTATTATTTACCTGTCAGTCAGGCTGGTAAGACTTCCATCGTTCCGGTAATTCTGAGAAAACTTCAACTCTCAAGGCCGGCTTGACGACCCTTGACGGCCTTTTTGAATGATGCGATTTTAATGACGTAAGAGCAACACGTATAGTGTCGCAAATGACGATCAACTCAGTTTCAGAGAAAACCTCACATGAATACAAATTGTCGGAAACTTTTCTTTTCATGTGAAAAGCCGAACTTTTATGCGAGGTTGGGGGGATATTTCTAGCCCTCTGCACTGACCAACTTTGAGCCTATGTTTTCTCGACATTATTCATCTGACAGAAAATTCCAGCGGATGTAAAAGTTTGGATATTTTCGACGATGTAGTACCAAGGCTCATTCCCGTGGCAAATAATAAAAAAAAATGTATGTGTCATAGTTTAGACTTAGTTCTCATGATGCTATAAAAATGACCCAAAGTTTAGCCTTGATCAAATCATCCTAGAAGTATTGGTTTTTTGGAAGAGGTCGTGAGTGATAAGCTTCAATACATCGTGCTTGTCAGAAATGTCATCCATATATTACATAATTTACAAGAACTTTAAAGCTACGAGATGTCCTTGGGTCTGAGTTTATTCATGAGTTTCTTCATTACCCATGTACTGAAGTATAGTGCAAGGAAAAGAAAGATAGCGTTGACCCTTAGATTTAGTGGCCTTGAATTAGCTCTAGCGGTTTAGTGGCATATTGAAAATCCAATAAACTTACATGTGACGCTTACAAGTCTTGAACAATATAATCGGATTGTAACGCCATGTGCGCAAGCTCTAAAAAAGGTGAGAATTGGTATAGGCTATGTTTCATTTAACAAACGACGGACCTGCCGCTGATTGGATGATTGTTACTGTTGGTATAACACATTCCTGGCCTGTCGATGAACTGACCCATTTTCCCTAACCAGTATGTACGATCAGTCGATATATATATATATATATTGTATTCAATTCAATGGACTTTATTTCAATCTCTTTTGAGGGTACAAATGAATATTTAATGTAATTATCATAATACATAAATAAAGAGAGATCGTGGAGTGACAACAAAAAGCTCGCGAGAGCTTGTTTACATTGCCACCCCTACACATATATACAAGACAGAAAAAACACGAGTAAAAAAAGATAGGAAAAAAAAAGCACAAACAAAGACAAACAAAAACAAAAGAAACAAAAGAGGCAAAGTGAACGTACAAAAAAAAGAATCTAATCAGTGATAGTTCACAATGAGATAATCTTTTAGATACTTTTTGAATGTATACAGTGTTTTACAATCTTTAACATGGGTGGGCAAGGTGTTCCAAACTTTGGTCCCCACGAAACGAATGGTAAGCTGTGAAGACTTAAGTCGGAAATAGGGTGTATGCAAGTTGTTCAAATAACGGCTAGGGTAGGAATGCATGCTGCTATGAAACTGAAAGTAATCCCTGAAGATGGACAGAGATGTATCATTTAACCGGTTGAAAATGAATATAGCTACATAGTAACGGTTTAAGTCATATAAGCTGAGAACATTGAGATTTACAAAGAGTGGTGCAGTGTGGTGAAGGTAATCTACATTACATGTGCAACGAATTGCCCTTTTCTGAAAAGAGATTGTAACCTGGAGGCGTAAGTGCTGCCCCAAACAATATTACAGTAATTGAGATAAGGAAGAATGAGTGTATTATATAACGTGACCATGATGCGTCTAGGAAGGACATGACGCAGGCGATTGAGTATCCCTGCACCTTTAGAGACTTTTGCACTGATATACTGGATATGATCATACCAAGAAAGATGTTTATCAATAAAAATTCCCAGAAATTTTGTGACAGTAGAAATTTTGATGTTTTCTCTCTCTCTCTCTATATATATATCATGTAATATCATGTAAATTCGTGTATCTCAATTATATATGTATTATAGCTCTGCTTTGCATCGAGCACTCTTACTGGACAGTAATCTCTGTTTATGTTATATTTATATTATATATATATATTGAACATTGACAAATCTAAATCTTCCACAGTGTGAATAGGGGACCGACATTGTCGTTTGAAATCCCATTTAGCCTCCCCCCCCCTCCCCCTCGTAAGCAGAAGCTTCTAACATAGCAGTCGATCGCTATTTTGGATGGATATGGACGCAAAATGAATGGACACCGAAATTGAAAGATCTGCTGTAACGACTGCAGCATTTCTACAAAGCTAAGAAAGTTTTCGTGTCTGGAAATGGACCCCCCCCCCCCTTCGTAATATTACATCAAAATCTAAATGTTAGAGTGGATGTACTATGTGCTTGAGTATCTGCAAACACACAGGAGAAGCGCTAACTTTTCGCACGAAGTAAGTGTTGTATAATACCGCGTTAAAAAGGAACATATCAGTGAGTCATGAGGGGGGGGGGGGGTGGGTATGTAACGTGGTAACTAAGGTTTTATAACAACGCGCCATCAAGAGAGCTTCCGCTGCAATGACATTTACCAGACCAATCACCTCAACTCCAATTAAAATTACGCTTAAATTAAAAAGGAAACGACAAACTAAGAAGGCATACACTGACATCTCACTGCAAGCAATCTACTGTAAGAATAAAGATGATCAATATTTTCCTTGGGATGACGCGTCAGAAAAGTGGGGAGGGGAATAAAGGAGGAGGATTCAATGGAAATGTTGTCTTGGAAATTGCTTCGGTGAATATGTTGTTGGTCTGTGTCTCTCTCTCTCTCTCTGTTTTTTTTTTCGTTCACTTTGCATGGTTTGGCGTTGTCTAAACTCAACTTTTGCATCTGCTTTGATTTTTTGGAGACCCCGTTGACCTCACAAAGGCATCCAAATACGTAACTAGAAAATAGTTAATATTCACTCATAGTATGCTAACCTCCCCTTTTTTTCCCTCATCCACCCCCATCCCCTGAACTTCGGTAGTGTATATCATGAACAATGACTGCTCTTATATCAAGGACAACTTTCACATGTACAAACACACTCATTGTTTCCATGATCCCTATAGAGAGGGCGGAGTGTCAGGCGGGGGTAAAGGTCGGTGATATATGCAGCCTACAGCTTGGGTTTTCCACGACGAGGGGAAAGAAATGAGATACAGAATTGGAAATTCTTTCGCAGTATCCATCGATGATGATAAAAAGTTCGAAATATGGTCAACTTGACGGTGCCAGTAGGAGAATATTACAGCTATCTGAAAAATTTCCTGATTACGCAGTAAAGGGGATATCATACAGTCGGGGGGTGGGGCCCCCTGAGCAATTCAAATAGATTACCGGTGCCTTTTTCAGCTTTTTCATCAACTTACAGCTGGGTTTTACCTTTTAGTACCATTTTCTTCGTTAACAGTACAGCATGCAGCTATGATTACGTATGGTATTTTTTAAAGTACTGATAAAAATACTCACTGTCGTTGTCGACATTTTAGCTATTGTCATCTGATCCTATTTTTAAACAAAAGGTGCCGTGGAAATATTGCTCATTGGGTTAATGTTGCATCTTATAAAGTGAACCACGTGGCTTGGGATGCTCAGACCCCCAACGAAAAAAAGTGAGGCAGCTAAGGATATGTTTACCCCCCCCGGTCCCCTAATTTTGCGAGTGTTCCAATAGTTAATAAAAGAGGATGCGTAATTCCTTAATATTCTTATGTCATCTTAACCCATCTGATGTGTATTTCCATTTTCATAGATTAATGACGGTCATTTATTGAGAAATTGCAGACATGAGATCCCAATTTCAAGACTGGGCACATGCAGTTTAAAACAAGCGAGAAGTTTGTAAAGTCAAAATTTTCTTGGCCGCTCCTCGGCAACTTATAAGACATTTCTGCCGGCAGTCACCCCCTTATCTCTTTATCGTCCTGCCGCGGCCACTTGCAAGCAGGTTGAAGAGCATTGGCTTAGCATTGAGAATACTGGGTATATATCAAAGAGGCTCATTGAGTTGTTTTGTGAAACTCACTCAATTTTTCTAAACCGGTCAACTTTCCTTCACATACTTATGACAAACAGTCAAATTAAACGGATCCCAAAGTTTCACATACGTTGGAACATTAATGAGTGAGTAACCAACGATTAAATTTGGTTTTTGAAACTTTGTGACCAGACATTTTCACATTAGTACATTCACATGCACACAATCAGAGCAAGTAACGGTCAACAATTCGAAAAAATTAACAGTTTTCATATAACTATGGGATGTGAAACTTGATTAATTATGCTAATTGTGAGTATTGTCGTGTGTATGTATATATACAGTACTTCAAAATCACCGCAATCTTTACTGATATCAACTCAATGAGCCCCTTTAAACAATGTTTTTGAAAGGTAGTTTTTGTCTCCTCTGACAGAAGCTGTTGACTTCGCCATTGTGATTACGTCATCGATCTGCTATCTTTCGAAAACACACACACACACACATTTGTTTCACATTCTAAGGACGTCCTACGAGAAAGACTCTTTTTCTACCTCCCATCGCATTAGCACATTATTTCTTACGAAGGTCTGAAAGAGGTCCTCTCTCAGTGTTTCCACTTCGAAGGAAAGTTCCCGAATTTCGGGAAATCTGGCCCTCTTCCAGGTAATTTCCGGGAAATGGAAAAATTCCAGGAAATCAAGAAATTGTTGTGTAAAAAAAAAAATAATAGTGAAATCTAAGGTAATTATACCAGAACAATTCCTTTTTTTTTCTTATTTCTAATGACCAGTCCCTTTACCTAGCCCTGCCAGACCACCCAACACGCGCCCAAACAGCTGTGCTTTACTAGTCATGCAAGAGTACACAGTACACTGCAGTTTAGTGTATACTGCAGTGTATAATACAGAGCATACCATTGAAATAGTACTCTACACGCACCTGCCTTCACTGTGCATTAGTTCAAAGACCCCATCTGTGAAAGTGTAGGACATGTTACAGCAAAATTAGCTCGTGAACTACCAATTTGAAAATTCCAGGAAATGCGACTAAATTCCAGCAAATTTTTTATTCAATTCCAGGAAAACTAAAACTGGGCTGTGGAAACACTGTCCTCACTCGACAGCTGAAGTCCACACATGACATAGTGGTATATATTTTTCAGGTAAAAAACAAACGAAAACACACACAACTCCCCCTAGACACACAAACATTGTGAGGACTTCCATCTTGACGATGTGTATAACCTGAACAGAGGGATAGGGTTGTCCATTGGTTTAATGAAAAAGACAAGTCAGTGACTCACATATAAGGAGAAAGTTTTCACGTTCACTTACCAATTTTGGTGACAATATTGCAGGAAATTTGATGTCTAACTTTGCACTTACGTCAAGCCACAGTTTAAATTAAATGGTCGCACATCCATTAAACAGTGACATAAAAGTAAGGAGTGTACATAAGATGAATATTTGTTTGAATATATTTACTATTATCTCTTCTTCATTATCAATACATACAATTCGTCACAGAAACATATTTTTCATTTATCTTTTTTCTTCTTATTATTCATAGTGACAAGTAATTTTCACGAAATATTTATTCCTATCAGATCACAGACCAAAAAAAAAAAAAAAATCGCCCCTCAAAAACAAATAAAAATAAATAAAATAAGATAAAAACGAGGAAAAATAAAAATATTTTTCAAGGAGAAAATATACTCTAACTTAACTCGATTTAACCATTTGCCAAGAGACAAAGGACAAGAGATTTTCCCCTATGTGGCACTTGAGACAGAGAACACGAGAGGAATGCTATTTCAGGCTAAATGACTCAAAGCCGACGGGGAAGAATCCATGAGATCATCTTTGAAAATTCGCCTTTAAATCAGAATGGCTGTGTAAAATATTTCCATTTTTTGTCATTATCCAAATAACCAGCTGGAAATGCTACCCTGTTCATTACCTAAACTTTATTCATCGCAATGCAACCATTATTCATCACAGCTTTCTAGAGTTTTCATCATTTTGTCACAATTAAATTCTTTGAGAAAATGCATCAACTGAACGTTTTTTTTTGTGACAGAGGCCACTTTATGCTATAACAGTCATAACGTAGTTTTATTATTTTTCAGGTTTAAAGCTCACATATTTCTACCGGATAAGGCTTGGAAAGAAACACACTGGTAAAGTCAGGAGTAAAGATCAGATAGCACGGGGAAATGTTACCTAAGCGTTGGTGAATGCCTAGGTTAGGGAAGGTAGGGTTCCATAACAGGGCGAATTTTCAAACGACGGAATGAATACTTTCCAGAAACAATGTAACGCCTCGTTGAGAGGATCTCATGAAATTACGAAATGGTAACTGTTACCTTGCACTGCCATTTTAGTGTCCAGCAGGCAGTAGTAAAGGTATATGGCAGTTTTTTATTTACTTCTACATGGTAACAGAATACTAAATGTCTTGAAGGCTTTTGATGGAGGAGAATGTCCTTTATAGCAGTCTTGCAGCAAATGACAAAAAAAAAAATTGCATCTGTTTTCTTCAACCTCTAATTCAAAGTTGCTAAAAAAAACCCTTTTATTTATAGGATTACAACTCTTTTCAGAGTTTTTCCACTTCTATACCCCCAAACTCCCTGACCTTGCAATCCTAATATTCCTAACTTTTCAATGTGCCATTCTGCAACAACTTCCCTAATAAACTGAGTGTTTACAAACCCTTTGTTTTCACTTCTCTTTTGTCTGTCTGAAAAAAAGTTCTAAATTCCTTTTAAAGATCTCTTTTGCTCTGCTTCCCCCCCCCCCCCCTCAATATAGCCACAGCTGTAATAAAAACAAGAGGTTACCATTTTGCAATGTAATACATCATGGAAAATCATTGTGCTACACGGAAAATACGAAGAAATGAGAGGGGGAGAACGTGAAAATTTGACAGTTTCAAGAAATGTGTGGCACTTCGAGTATTTTCCGATCATTTTCGAAGGAATATCAAGTCATTCAAGTGTGATCAAAAACTCTTTAATACCTCAACAAGAGTGTAAACAGTCCACAAGATCTTTGTGTTCCATCAGATTATCAGTGTGAAATTCTAGCTTTATTTGAGTGGAAAATATCTTCCATAAAATGAGAGTCAATTCAAGTTTAGAAAAAAAAAGAAGGGATTCTTAGAGGCTTTAATTCTTTATGCTGCTGCTCAATTCTACCTGCACTGCATCCTCCTTGCTTGAACCTTTCTAATGTAAACATATCAGGAACACACTGAAACCTCAGATATCATTTTATATCTATGGTTCGAAGAACAGCAAGGTATTGTTCACATTAGCTACTACAAAAGCATTTCAAATTTTTTTAACCCTATGAAAGGAATACTTTTACAGTGTTGTGTGCCAACAATAGACCTTGAAGCAGTCAATTGCTTAAAAATCAAATTTGACCGAAAAAAAAAAAAAAAAGAATTTTATACACAACTTTTGCACATTTTTCAAAAGAGATTAACAAAACATAACATCTACAATTTGCTAACATGCCTGATCACTGTGAAAAAATGCAAGGTTGAAATCCTACATTTTCAAATCTAAAGACATTGAAACCACAAAGCCAGTAACAGAAGCTAAAGGCAAGTTCAGAGAACTTGATCAAACAGTAACCATGACAACAAATCACTAGTCAAATTTTCGCAAGCGATAAAAAAGAATCAGTTGCACTTTTGGAATGACACCAATAAAAACTAGCTGTAGCTCACCGCCCCATGTTTTGACCATTCTATAAATGGCAAAAGTAGGAAAAAAACAAAGAAGAAAGAAGCAAGATTTAATTAAGATTTTCATGAAAGATCTATAGTGTACATCAATACTCAAGGTTTTGGCCTACCAATTTTATAAATCGATCACCGCTAATACTGGTAAAGATGCTTCTAGACAAATACAGCAAGTGAAGGAATGGGAATAGCTCTTGACACAGATCAAAATTAATAAGGATTTATAGCCATCTTTGTAAAAAATCAAAATGAATACAACATCGCTTCTCTTCAATCTCTTTATAATAGTCGTTTCATAATGTCACATTTGATTATTCTTTCAATGATTTTAATGAAAGAGGATCTACATCGCATCATCAGGTCCCGAAAATTACCGAGGAGACGGATAGCGGGCAGATTCTAAAAAAGTAGAGATGGCGTAAGTGAAGCAACAAAACAGAAGTTGAACTACTATGATATATTTTTATGACATCAACAACATTGGGAACAAAACAACATCAACCGAAGACTGTTCCATATGACAACTTATCTGAAATCAAAGTAAGTATTCTTTACACTCTGTACACTAGACTATACACAACCATATATTCTTAAACCACCTTGACATACCTTCCAAAGCATTCTTCTTTTCAAAAAAGCAACAGTGCAGGGTTGGCTATGGGGTGGTGGGTCCGAGGGAAAAACAATGCTACAAAGTGTGAATGGAAAGTCAAAAGGTGTCTTTGAATGAATAAAAAAAAAAAAAAGGGACACCTCCTGAGATACACATGAATAACTTTTCATGTAAAAGTACATCTTATCTGAGCTTGTGTTTGCTATGGATGTTGTGTGGACGGTGCTTCAAACACACTTCTCAGAAAGTTTGTATAAACTTTTGCTACATGTTTATGTATTTCAGCTCAAACAATCACAAAAATAAGGACCGTGGCTAGCAGTTTAACAGCTTTGAAAACCATCTGCTGGCGAGCATCCTTCTCACTTTCCATCACCTCACCTCGACATCATTCTCCCATGCCCCCCCCCCCCCCAGATACTTTTCTCTTATTTTAACACACTGCTACAACCCTGAAGACGATGATTCAGTATACTACACTTTTCTACTACGCACTGTATACACTAAGAATGAGAACCAACGAATGGAAGTACACTAAGTTATAATCACCTCTTCAGGTAGTACTTTTTCTTTCCTTTCACTCATTAACTGCATTTAAATGTTAACCACTGTTCCTGTAAGTCCAATTTTTCTGAATGGTTCTTTAATGTCCAATTTACAACGTTCATAAGATGAGGATAAAAGAGGCAAACCTGATGGTTTTTATAGTAGTTCAACGCCCTGCAGCAACAAGTATAAGTTAACCATTGTGAACATTTGAAATGTTTATCCCCACCTCAGTGACAGCAGACATATGAAAAGAATGTTTAATCTCAGACTTAGTCTTTTACAATGATTGATATAATATTCACCAAGATCTTCAAACAGGAGTCAATGTTCAGAATTTCATTTGGTGTTTAGAGCCAGTAAACCACACACAGTGGTCCGATGGTATCAGCAAACACGATTTATCAATCATTTGGAGTCTTATACTAGAGGTAGTAGCATTAACCTAGTCTAGTATTTCTCCTTATTTCTACAGAACAGGAGTTAACACCATCACTTTGATTCAGTTTTAGTAGGTAATAAATTAGTTACAGTGCTGTTTGCCTGTGTCAACACATGGGGTGAGGAGGTGGGGAGGGGGGTGTAAGACGTGCTCAGTCTTCGACTCATGTGTAGACAATACATCACATACTCTTCACTTGCTCCCTGATTAAGGGGTTAGCAACATTCCATAGAAGAGTTTAACTTCAGGGTGTCCACAAAAATAGTCAAATACAAAAATTAAGAAATATGATAAGCCAGAGGTTTATGACATTTGATCTGCGTCAACACATTTTTCATCAGGCACAAAACATTTTCTCTGAAGAAGGAAAACAAAATCCCTGAAACTATCTAACTCAGATGTTGCCAACTGGAGTGAAATCAGCATCTCTACTTTACCCTGCTGTTGTATACAATTTAAATCTTTTATTTACAAAAGGGCAGGAGAGGGGCTTAGGTGAGAGATAATCTTAATGCAAAGAAGAAAACCCATAAGCCCTGTGGAGGGAACTTGCGTTAGACAATTACTTACAGTAGCTCAGTTTTGAACAAAATATTCCAACAAAAAATCGAAGATTGCACTTTGCTTGTTCTGAAACACTTTCTAAAAACTGATACTTTCACATGGACTGACAGAGAGTAACACTGAATAACATCTAAACAGAACATCAAGGAACAAAGTGCATTAAACAGTAAAGGAAAAGTTACATTTACCAGAAACTGGCCTTCCATTGCGCCTGTGCCCTGCATCATCAATGGAATAACAAAGGAGCAGGGTGGGGGGGGGGGGAGAGTAATGGAGGTATGGAGAAGTAAGATAAAACAAGATGAAGATAGCAAGCTCATTCAGCTGGTACTGATTCTGAAGTCCAGCCAAAATCAGATGCTTTCGGATGAGATCGAAGGGGAAGGGTATCTTAGGCCTCTGAAAAGTTAAATGCAGTGTACTGTAAAAGGTCAAATTTTGCTAAAATGCCGACAGGCAGCAGGGGGATCAAAAAACTCAGATTGCCAACTTTCAATCACAGTGTACAGGAATTATAACACTGTGACATAACAAAGAGCTTTAAAACACTTTCTCAGCTTCATACCATAGTCATGGAAGCTACAGCATTCGGAAACAGCATCAATCGACAGGCAGAACAGCAATCTTGTACAAAATTTCAAGGGAATGCCCCCCCCCCAAAAAAAAAAACCATGTTGGTAGTAATTTATAATCTTCACTATTCTCTAATTAGTGTGCAGATATCTCACTAACCATAAATCCTAACCCTAAGCTTGGATAGAAGCTTCTTCGCATGGGTACATGCGAAGCAAGGTGAAGTTAGCAAACGCATTCATCTGGTATGGATCTTACATTGAGCCAAAATAAAATGTTTTTGAAACCTTGCAAAATCTTTCATTGTACCTCTTTCAGATACAGGAAATCTTCATCAGTGCAGCAAAATGCAGAAAAAATGGATTCACATTTTTATGCCATCTTTATGTCAAGAATCTTAACAGGGCTTAAGGGATGACATCGTCCTTGGTAAAGGACGCCATGATATGCATGATTGCGTCAAAAAGCAGGTACTGAAAAGGCGAAACTAAACATCAAAGCTGTACTTAATCACCACCATGGAAACTGACACATTCAAGCAACATGGTTAAGATGCCAATTACTTAGTTTTTCTTAACCATTAGCATCAAGAGGGGGTATCTACCCTGCATACATTTGAGGGTTTGGAAAGACAAACTAAATGAGCTTCAGTAGGACCTACAGCACATAAATAGATTGTGCTTTTGGTTAAGGGTTTATTCCCAAGTACTGTTGCTACAGCAACAAGAACAAACAAAGGTGACCATATCTACTTGAGGTTTCTCTTGTCTCACTTCACTGTTTAACCTTTAATCATCTCAGTTAAAAAAAAAAACCATGTCGAGTAAATTTGCATCCCTCGTGTTATTTACAACCAATGAAAGGGAGCACTAAACTCCAATATCATAAATGATGCTTTTTATGTTCCTTTTCAAGTTCTCCTAGAATTTTATATCCGACCAGAAATTTAAAGGGTGATTGAGTGGCTCTTCAAAGCAAGAGTAATTTTTGTCGTTAAAGTCACGGGTGTGGATTTAAATGGCTGTTAACCGTTTCCATTGCTTTTTTACGGTACGCAATGATTTGCGACTAACGTCTATGTAACGTGAAAGATCAATCATTAAAACAGACAAATAATTCTTCGATCCTTCATTGATTGTTAATTCTGTCATAGTTTGTAAGGCATAGCAAATGCATTTTTATGCACTTGGCAAGCTTTGGACAGACACTACCTTGTGAAAGAAGAAGAAAAGTCGAGGTGAAAGTGATTGTATCCAGGGTAAAGAATTGAACTTCTCAAGCATTCCACGGGGACCCTACTGTAAGAGTTGATTTTTGGCATGCAATAGGAACTATGGGTGTCTCCATTTTGTACCTTTCAAGATAAATAGTCAAGTAACCCTCTGCCAATCAATGACAAATCAATCCCTTCAAGAAATCTACCAGAGATCAGAAAATTGATATTTGCAACTTTCTGCACTTTTTGACTTCAACTAAGAGGATGTCATTCCTACATACAGTAGCTGATGGGCATGTCCACAGTGGAAGCAGCAAGACATGGGGAGATGGTGAATTTCCCTCAGTCAGACCCTTGAGGCCCCCCCCCCCCCCCGCCTCCAGTTGCTCATTCCACTCCTCTGATGTGACCTGACATATGCATGTATATGTCTATTCCCTATTTTATATTCATAATTTTGCAATTACCTGTTTTCAGAAGTCCATGAGACGTAATTTTTCCCACAGAGATAAGCTAAAACCTCAGTACTGTAAAACTAAATTTGAAAAATTGTTGTTACTTACTCAATAAATAAGAACATGCACTGTGTTAGAAGAATTTCTGTTTCAATTTTGAAGGATGTGTAAAGAGGAACCTGGACATTAGAGTCCTTGGTTTGCCTCTTCTGCAATGAAGGAGTGCTAGCAGGAGGAGAGGGTACAATAACATTACCAATACCACATACAGTACTCAATACTACCCACACATCACACCGTAAAAAATTTCTTGCAAGCTCTCGTAGTAGGATAACTACTCACTGTGGCGTGCAACAGCTTTTTGTATCCCTTCCTTTCCTTTTTTTTTTAATATGCATGGGTATTCAGGGTTGCACCAAGCTGAGAGTCTCATCTTTAGTTCAATGACACTGCGTGCACCGTAAAGGGATCTCAGATTCTGTCACATTGGAGGAAGGTGATACCCGACTGAGGGTAGGCTAATCCATCTATTCGGACATCGTGTTTGGACACAGCAGAGTTACATGTGAGACCTTGTTATTACGTGGAATATTGGCAATGGCAGGAGTACTTTTCCTGATTCCGGTTTTGATGTTGGTTTTCAAATCAAGGCCTCTTTCTCCTAACCTACACCCCTAAGTCTATGTCACAATGAAATTTGAGCGACGTTCATCTTTTCCACACATCTTCAGTCATACATAAGATAAATACAAGCACACAAGTATATGCCTAGGTCGTGACTGATGTCTCTGCCAAAAATTCACTTTACCATGAATGAAAATTTCCAAAAATATGACAAGAAATTCACTCTGTTTTGAATACCCTGGAAATCTACTGTTTTTTTTTTTCTTAATCACAATATTTTCAGAAGTACATTTTTAGATCCACTTCTTCAGGGAAAGAAAAGACCATGTTTGTTTTTTATCTGTAAAGAGTTGCTAATGTTATGGACAAATATTCTGTTGCTGCAGACTAAACAAAAATATTTGTATAAACAAGCCAATTCAAAAAAGTACAGAAATTTTGCTGGAGCCAAATGAAGACACAAACATATCCAGAGGAAGTGACCTAACTTTGTAAACTATCTTGGACCTGGCTCTTACGTGTCCCGGTAACTGTTTGCTGCCTTTCAGTTGAGAATGAATAAGAAGGGAGCAATGATGCAACAGCCCCTTCAAACACTGAAGCCTTACTGATTGGTTAAAAAATGGCAGTGAGACAGGTCGGCATGACTCCAAATGTGTCTTCCAGGATTTGGCGAAACGTTTTTGCAGCTGTGCGAGTAGTGGTATCAATCAAAATCTTATCCAGTGAACAGTACCCGGCACCGGGCTACGCGGTCCAAAAAGATGACAACTGTCAGATAAGGCAGCTGGTAAATTTATGTGAACAATTTCTGCTGAACTGACGACCCAACCACTGGGCCGTTTATCCGACTTTCGATACCCGAGAGATTACCTAAGGGGCATTTTCACAGCATGTTTTCCATTTTTAATAGACTAACAGTATCTCCTTACTGGGGAAAATGATATTTTAGTTCAGAGAAAATGTGATTTTTAGAGATCTGCAACTTTGAAGCAATCCTCACGATGGCCTTGCATATGCCATTGGGTCAGAATTGTCCTGCTGAATTGTCCTGAGAGTCCTATCTTCCCTTTTGCTGAGATGGAAATAATCACAGTTTGGAAGGTTGTTCATCCCTACCACCTACTACATATCACCAGGAAGGACATTACTAGTGGTATGGTCCACAGGGTATGGGTTGATGGAGGTATGGGAAGCAATTTGACCCCTAAATTTTGGCACTTGGGTAAAATTTGCTTTTCTTTTGTGCAGTTATTTGATCAGAAATTGTCGAAACTGTTGAATCCCTCCCCAGGAAGAAGTCGTATTTTTCAGCACTGGCCACCATTTTCAAGTCTCTATCCAACGTTGCCTCCCATTCTGTTACACTTCTGATTTCCTAGGTTGGTTACCAAATCTACTTGCTGCACAAGGCTATGAGACGATCTGCATAGATCGACCACACTGTATTTAGGGAGTCATAAACTGGCATCTTATATATTTCTTTACTTACAACATCATCATCATCATCATAACCATCATCACTTTATCATTAATGACTTGCAGCAATCTTCTTGTGTTTGTTTACTCACTCCCTTTTACTGTATCTTCAGTTAATGCTAGACAAGCCAATTCCTTCCTGCTGTTAATTACAGTAACATTCACCTCAAAGTCATTTTTAGATTTGTGATGGACGTGACTGCCTAATTTATTGGTCATACACGTGAATATGACCATCGAAAGAGTCACTGACCCAGAGAGTCCTCCGAACTTTACATAGATCGCTAAGAATTACTCCATGCGAATGGGGAGAATATCTCTGTCAGATAACACTGCAATTAAGACCCTCAGCAATCTAAAGTAGGCCTGGTCAAGCTGAATGCACCAAATGGAGTACAGCAACACCTTCAACTGAAGAAGGAAATGCCCCCATACCGTTTTGCGAATTTACTCTCCTCAAACATTCTCTTGTATTGCAATGTGCCACTTTTCATATCAAAATTTTTTTCCACTGTTAGCGAGTTAAAGTGATACCCTGACATGAATGGCAACACACCTTGAAGGAAAGTTGCCAGTCCACAGCCAAATTTACTTGTGACACTAAGGTCAGACTTCCACATTGAAAAAAAAATTGTGGACATAAATTCGTACCACAGCGTTTGAGCAGCACAGGATACCAAAAATAATGAGATTCCACTCACCAAGTACTGTTTAAATTAAATCATATAATAGTTGGAGAAATGACCAGCTTGTCTGCCTTGCTTTTCAAAATGAATGAAATCTTGGAAGATGGTATCACCCCTTTAAAGTGAACTTTGCAAAACCCCACTTCAGCGGGAATTACCTCACACCGTCGGGGGCCTTCACAACTCCTGTGGTCACTTTGAACATTCCTTTTGATGCTACCTGCTGTTTGTGTGATAATCAATTAAAACGCTTTCTCGTTGGTCAGTCGGGCCAAACACGCTAGATTCTTTTCACTTGAATTGGGGAGGAGATTACAGGACTCCTGGCTACTATTGTACATGAAAGCAAGACATATTGAAAGGAGAGAAAAGTAAGATATTAAGATATTATTACTTACTATATTATTAGCTTAAAACAGACAATTCTGATGGCATCAACAGCCATAGTCCACACTCTAGGCGCAGAACAAGGAGGGAGCACACCTTTTGTGTGCCCCCCTTTTTTATTTTGATGACCATTGGTTTCTTTCACCAAAATGAGCAACTAGATGTGGAAAACATGCTTCACAGATGTTGGGAAATTGCATATAAGCTTATCTAGAGTCTCGCATTTTCTTGGGGAGGACCCCTGATCCTGTCCCTTTGTCGGCGCTCTCTCATCGGCCTTCAGAATGTGCACCACTCCCCCTTTCTTAAAATCCTGCATTGGTGTCTGAGTACCAATGACGCATGTGTAAATTATAGAGGGCCGACACCAAGAAGAGTGGTATGTGCAATCCTGGACAGACCCTGGTGATAAAAGACTCCCATTACTAGTCTTAATATTAATCAAAAGTAATCTTACAATGGACTTATTAGTGCTCTGCTTCTGGCAAGAAATCAAATTTCCTTAAAAACCCTGGTATCTTGTGAATTACGGTTACATGAAAATTAGTGCCTACAGCATACCCAGAATGGATTTATCTTTTACACTCTGACAAGGCATATGGTTCAAGGAGAATTTGACAGACTCATCGACTTCTCCAGACAAAAATCATCTCGGGCACGGTATGTCCAATATTTGTATGAAAGTGCGTGCCACTGACAAGAGGATGGTTGCTACCAAAACTCTCAGTCGAAAGGCGGAAGAGAAGATAGGTTAGAAGATGGAAAACAAATGAAATGAAATGAATACCGGCTATATGACCTTGATGTACAAGCCGATGTCCTGCAGATACGTACATTCAACATCCTTGAAGGCCAAACCTACTTGTTATGTTTTGGTGCACAAACTAGCAACTAGTAACCATGTGTAAACTCACTGTGGCTTTGGGGACACAGTTGTTATGAAACATACTAATGAGAAAAAGGAACTAAGAGAACCAAAAAAAAAAAAAAAAGAAGGAAAAAACAACAAAACGCCTGGGAAGACCTGTTCTTAAAGATGAAAGCCGTAGCTAATGTTTATCTTCTGACTTCGGTTAAGTCTCACAAAACGGTGCCACCAGATGATTTTATATCCCTCTAGCTTTAAGCTTTTCCTTGGCATTGAAGAGATCTTCGGACAGTCTTGCAATCTCTCTTCCGAGGGTATCTATGTTTTCCTGGAGGTTTAAGAAAGGAAACACATTGTCGTTAATTTTAGAATCAATCGTTGGTATTACACAATCTAATGCAGACATCAATTAGTTTCCTTTCACATGCCTGCACTCATTGATTGCACAAACGTCGAAAGAAAAATTCTGTTGCACATCTGTAGCTCTGCAAACCAATTAGACATAGCAAGAGTTGTTTTAACCACACACTCTCCAGGAAATAGGTCGCAATTTTGGCGGTCCTGTGATGTCATCAAAGGACATTAAATCTATAAAAGTATTTTTGTCCTAAGTGTATAATCCTGTTATTAATTCCTATCAGAATGTCTGATAAATAAATTGGATGATTGGTTTAGAGCTGTCAATGCACTTTGAAGTTTTCAAGGCAGTATACTGAAATTCAGTTCTTGTCTCTTTTTTTTTTTTGGCGCTGTTTTTTTCCGGACAGGAGTAGAGGAACAGTTTGTGAGTGGTGAAAATACTATCCACCCTTTTGAATGAATTGAAAAGGTAAATTTAATAGGCAACAACAATCAAATTTCTGCTCGTATTTCTTCACTTCTGTCAGTCCCATTCTCTGTCCACTTTACTTACAAAACTTTTGACAGATCACATAATATTACGCCTGTGAATTGTCACATTTCATTTGAGCATTTCAGTGGTAAAATATACTTTGCTTTGAGGTTTCGGGGGGAGGGGGAGGGGATCTGCAGGATAAATAACAATGGTTGTCTATCCCTGGAATAAGGCAACGGATTTATATGCTGAAGTATAATAGATGTAAGGTACAACATGTATTGGAAATGACAATGATGACATTATTACCACTGTTCTGTGATCACATTAATCACAAATACATCGACAAAGAACACGTTGCGGTTATAGGTACGGTCGTCAGACATCACAGGAGCCGGTTCTGCTAAAATGATTATTTGGCTTTCAGTTCTAGTCACAGGGCCGGTCACATGGCTGGTAGCTTTAGCAGTTAGGATTTGGATAGGGGCTAGGTCAACTACGATGCAGTGGAGCATAGGAGCATGGGTCAACCTCACAAGTTTGACACGCTGGTGATGCTCACCCTACAAATAACCTTGCATTGCTTTAGTCCATGCTTCCACGTACACTGTGTAAACAGACCGAAGGAACATGACCTGCATCACAGAATGATGGGGCACATTAGTTAGCTTTGACCAAGATTATCTGCTCCTTATTTGGTCAAATCTTTATGCAGTTGAAATCAGTGACAAGCATATACTGAATTTCACGCAAAGCATTAACAGTGTACAATAGTTTGCCCACTCTACAGTCAATTACAATTGACTTCTACATGAGAATTCTTGTTACTGTAAATAGTTGGCAGAGTCTGAGGCATCCATATTTTTGTCTCATTGATAGTTTCAATGGTCACTGCATATGTCAAACATGGATTTATCCCCTCCTACTAAAAAAAAAAAAAAAAAAACATTAAGCAGCCGTGATCTTATCTAACGATTGATTTTTAACAGAAGACCTTAATTTTCAGGATGTTTTGATACAATTGCTGAACAATACCATATCTAAGTTTCTATTCTGCTTAAATCTATAGAAAGACCATTCTGCTGATACACAGAGGTATAACATTTCCTCCAATTCAGAAGTATGCATATCTTCTGATATTACACACATATGTTCTGATACGAAAATCATCTTGAGGAAAGCCCCTAGTACTGTGTACCTTCAACTTCTTGAACATCGATAATCCATAACCTGGACTGAACAAACCAATGACCATCCTCAATCTCCTTCATCTCCCAAAACTGACAATATGTCCAACCAATCACACTGAAAAATATCTATGATTTAAGAAGTTATGTCACTGCAAAATTTTCCCTTGTCGGACAAATATTCATCTTGACGTATTTATTCCGCAGTGTCGGCATAACAACTACCGATGTACCTAAAGCACCTTTACAACGTTCGTCTGTACAGTACCTCTCCTCGTAACGAGGGCATACAGTGTTCTAAGTTACTCCTTTTCTTTGAATCTTTTGTGTTTCTTGCTGGCCTGGGCTGTTCCCCTGGTTACAATAACTCCGTCTTAGTAAATCTATGTGTGGGAAATTTGCTGACGTAAGACACAGTTAGACATTCTGCCATGGTGGCGAGACAGCTGCATGGGGTTTTCAAATCTTCCATATTAAACCATATTAACAAAAAGAACAGATGTTTAAAACCAGAAATAATGTGACATCATTTTCAGCAAATTGTGAACATTTATCTCTGTCATGTTCCATTATTGCTCTATTCTGTGAAGAGGGTAGCCATTTAATACTGCTCCTTGTTGCCTGCATGCATATTCAGATGTGATTCCTAGGACAGATGTTAACAGGCAACTGAAGCTGTACAAGGGGTGGGGTCGGGGTGGCTGCACTATAATTGTGCGGTAGAGACCAGGCGGAAAGGTGGCTAATATCGGTAGATACAGCAGCCTGCACAATGTTACGAGATTGTACATGACCTCAAGGGCACAGAGGGTAAAATCTTCACGACTGAGAAGCATTTTCCAGTTTATTATACATGCAGTCAATTGTTCTGTCTGGAATCAAGAGCATGCATGCTTCACCTTTGACCTGAATTCATGTAATGATGTTAGGTCTTTATATACTGCTTTCACGTGATTTCTAAGAAAAGGAAGCCCATGTTGGACCTTACTTAGTCTATAAAAGGTATTGTAGTGTGGAGGATTTTATGTAACCCTTACGATGATGATGTCATTTTTAATTGGTAGTTTTCAGTGATTTGCTGAAAACTGATTGTTTTTGCAAACAGGTCCCTCAATTCCTTTTCGTCATTCTTGGCCAATATCCAATCACTTTCCCTCGGAAGGGGGATGGGTGAAGGATGTGGGAGGATACTAGGATACGCAGAATGCTGATATGATCCAAAAAGTCACACCACGTCAACAGCATATTGATGCCGGTTTACTCTTGCACCGACAGACACAAAACTGACAATCAAGTTGATGTAAGCATAAGTAATAAATGCCAGTTTACAATATTACTTACATATGATGTGGGCTTCTTTAATACCACGACAAATACATTTATACGGCTCACTAAATAAGCGTTCTGACGTCAACAAGATGCAAGTGACTGGTCTTCAACCCCGGAGTGAGTCACTGCTGATTAACTAGCAGGAGAATATTGTTGGTCTGTTGCCATGAGAAGACAACAGGCCATAAAAAGTAACCATTCCCGTCGACCGCTGTCTCCGAAAACATTTTAAAAACACAATCAAGTTACTGGTCGTTAATTCGTGTTAATACCGCCGTAACCATGAGCACCACAAGAAGCCACAAATTAGTCACCACTCTCATTTGCAAACACAAGAGGCAAGAAAAACCCCGTAAAAGTCTGGCACTGGTGATGGGACAATTTTGAGGATGGCTAAAATGGTTTAATTGCACTTTTAAAGATACAAACATGCCCTCAGGGCAGTGCATTTTAATATGGCAATTAAAGTAGTTTAGTCATTAAATCTGTAGAGTTCTCTATTTTGGTGTTACCCCTTGACAAGTTATAGTTTTCTTTTTCCTTTCTTTTTTTGCTGGTAACCAAATGTTGATGGAAAAATGGTAGGATGAATCTATTAAATCTTTCTGAATCTGCAAAACTTAATTACCACTGACTTTGCTGACTATTTTAAACATCACCTACTACGATGCCATATAATTCTGAAACAGGTGAGATATTTTGAGGGTAAATTTGTGGCTTGTAAAATTGTTTCATTTCAAGTATGTGTCCAGCCGTAAATACACAGAATATATTGTATCACATGGCCAGTTTAAGGGGACATCAGGAACACTATAAAAAAGATCCAACTTAGACTCTTATAGAGGCTAATTGGGTTGATATCATTCATTTTGTATTAAAACATTTGAAGGAATGGCCATTGCATGCCAATACTTCTAATTAGTCTCATTGGTCATGTATCTATCCATACTTTTACTGAAAATGAGAGTAATCCTGGTTTTTTATTTTTTTATGAACAGGGGTTGCACGTGTTTACTACCTTATGTCGTAAATAGGTTACATTATTTTGAGAACCATATTGGCACCAATGGGTGTATGCAGGTATGAAAGTACATATAACATTGCTGTCTCCACGCCTGAGAGCAGTGATTTGTGATGGCCACTATCTGCTGAGGGCAAACTTTCTTTGGGGTAGAACTTTTGAGACAGAGCAGAATTGCATTGCCGCCATCCCTGTGAGAAAGGCAAATTGAGTTGTTTTGTGATTCACTTAATTTTCCTATGCCTGTCAAGTTTCTTTAACTTACCGATGACAAGCTGTCACGTACAAAGGAATATTTATGATTGAAGAATGAATGATTCAGTATGGTCCTTGAAAACTTGTGACCAGATGCTTTTCGCATTAGTACCAACTGATAGGCACACAGCCAGTGTAAGCCAGAGTCAAAAGTTCCTAAATTCCGACGGTTTTCATGACTATTGGAAATGAAATTTAACTAATTACACTAATTACAAGCATTGCTGTGAGTTTGTACCCAAGATCCTTGAAAAACATATCCATATAAATTCAATGAGCCCCTTTAAAGTTTACACAGGGACACCTGGACAGACTGGATATAGGAATGTCCTCTGAAGGACTCCAATTAAAACTACTGTCTTGTGCACTTACTGCTGTATAGGATCCAATACATGATCAGCTGGCAAAGTTAACTGAAAAAAAAGGCCATCTCTGAATGAGTAACTGATTTGATATGCTTCACTTGAACTCCATGAATGGAGAATACTCGCTGCTGTGTCAGGCTACATGTACAGTGTGACAACTTATTCAAGTAATGTAATGTTCGTTCACAGGTGTTTTCCACACAAATGTTCTTAAACTTGTAATCTTGGAGGCTTAATTTACTCGATAGGACCGATGTTCAGTTTAGACTGGTGGATGCTATCAGCAACTTTTCCTCATATCATGCGACTAAACTTTATTGCAGGAAGGCATCCATGAAAGCCTCAAGACACGAATGTGCTAGCTTACTGTGCAAAACAAAATGTGAGGAAGTTGAGGTGGGCAGAAGCCAATTCATAACATCTCCTTCCTGCATAGTGGGACTAAAAGTGACACAAATCTAAGACGGAGATGTATTTTCTAAGCCAATACTCTAATGATACTGTCACAGAGATATTTGTTCCTCTACGAGCAACTCTCAGGAATGTATCATCAACTGGGCATCTGCAGCGATTCAACAGTAAAGTGTTTGTGTAACATCAGCAAACCCCGAAGTCAACACACTAATTCTAAATTGTGACAGAGGGACTTCTGATTTTTAAGAGAACACTTGGGAAAGAAAATACTGGCCTGCCTCAATGCTCCTGACCCATGTTTGACTTCTGAAGTTCATCAGGAAACAGTGTGAGACTTCAATCATGAAAATAACATGAGAGAGATGAATAATGTTGCAAGCTCACTAAGATGATCGTGTGGCTATATGGTACAACTAATTCTGGAAGAGAAGACAAGCTTCCCCCAAACGTATACACTTGTCTACATGAAAACACAGTAGATTTGGATTCAAAAGTGTGCCACTGACATTTGATAAGTTCTTTTCCCTCCATGCACAGCTGACAGGCAGTTTCACTTAAGTATTAATTGCCAAGATGGCTGACACAATTCAGAAAGGTCCTTTAACATAAGGCAACCCCTTCAAGGAAAAAAATGTTGAAAATTCATGAAAACACATTGCATCACAAGTTATGCTACATTTTGAGGTTAGGATCATCAAGCCCGAAAACTTGGAAAGTTGACATATCTATAAGTTTCAACAATCAGGCCTGCATGAGGATGGCGCTTCTCGTGAATTGAAACTCAAGGTTAGCTGGAAATTTGATTAAACTATACGGTTTGTGTCTGGACTATTCAACCTTTGGTCGAGAAGGTCACCAACACGAGATCTGTCTATACAACACAAAGTGGTAAGTGCACTTTGACGAAAACCTAAGATGTCCAGGCTCACATACTTGAGTTTTTGTAATGTACTTTTGTAAATTAGAGGCAACTCTTATGGTCCTAGACTAGCAGACTTGCAGGCTAGATAGAGCAGCTTTCTACACTGAGAACAATGGCAGACTTGTAACACAAAAGAATGTTAACGTTAACACAAACACACTACCAGCATTCATTATCACAGAAACAATGTGCAACACCACAGGAACTTTTGGAAGAACATGTGACAGGAATATTGACAAAATTAAGCATTAAAAGTATTGCAAATAACCACAATTTTCATCAAACACTAATCATCTCACAAACATTTCTGTTTTACAGTTTTATCATGAATAAATATAAGCAAAGTATGCAAATTTGTAATGTCAAGGGAGGGATTTACATGGTGTGTCTTATGTTATCCTTTGTTTACTTAACCTTTGTGTCAAGTACAATTCACAATTTTAAGTTCCTGGAGGGTACTGTATGTATTGTCTTCCTTATAAAATAATTGGTATTACCTACCAATGTGGAACCCAGCAGGCCTAATTAAGACATAATATATGTAGACCTAACAAAAGAAATATGGACACTGTGCACCACCAACACATCATTGGTACTTTTGAGTTGAAGGAGCTATTCCTGACAGTGCTTCACAGAGGTATCTGGGCAGTGTCAAAGGTTAACGGTCACCACTAGCACCATGATTAGAGGTGCAAGAAAGTTAATATGAGCTGCTTTGAAACAAGTTTGACACAGTGGGCTACAAATTCAACCCTATGGCATTCAAAGGGAAAAAATAATTAAAACATGTTTTCCTTTGCTCTTTACATAAATGTAATGAAATACCAAAAACAACACCAAGTGTCCATCACAAATTGATGTAAAATGACACAAATTTCAAATTAAGTTCATTTAAAAATGATTATTTTACCTAAATTGAAACAGAACGTCAAGAATGTGACAGGAGGCGTAAAACATCCTACAGCTCCCTATACCCCCTTAAGGTGTACCTCAAGTCTAGAATTACAACATAATACAGTCTAAGGGTAGGAAAATTAATCTTTTTATCTGACTCTCGTCCTCATAGTTTTTTCCTTGACTGAGACGTAAAGTATTGCAAGATATTCGTTGAGAGTTGAAACAGTCAATTTTGAAATGATTTGAAATGTCCTTCATGAAACAACCCACAATTCCTGCTTTTGTTTACTTTTGAAATTAAAATGTTTATGTAACCTTGAAAAGTTTACTGTTTTCTTGCATAATGTAGCATGTTGTACGGAAAGGGCATAGCAATGTACTGTACAGTCAAATCACCCCACAACAGCAAGACAATGATCAGATTTGGCAATGGGAAGGCGCAATGGCTTTAGAAAAAAAAGAAAAATAAACAAAGGAATTTGAGTAGTACCAGAATGACATCACAAATTATTGCACAATCTTCCATTTTAAAGGGGCTCATTGAGTTGATATCAGTAAAGATTGCAGTGATTTTGAAGCATGCAAACACACGACAATACTCACAATTAGCATAATTAATCAAGTTTCACATCCAATAGTTATATGAAAACTGTCAATTTTTTCGAATTTTTGACCCTTACTTGATGTGATTGTGTGCATGTGAATGTACTAATGTGAAAATGTCTGATCACAAAGTTTCAAAAACCAAATTTAATCGTCGGTTACTCACTCATTAATGTTCCAACGTATGTAAAACTTTGGGATCCTTTTAGTTTGACTGTTTGTCATTAGTATGTGAAGGAAACTTAACCGGTTTAGAAAAATTGAGTGAATTTCACAAAACAACACAATGAGCCTCTTTAATTTGAGTGTGTAAGCTTCAACAGATTACATCTCAGCTCAGAAGTCTCCTAAGAGTTGGACCATTTGGAAATCACATTTTTAAGCATTGTGATGGAGTATACTTAAAATTTTTTGCTTTGGTACACTTAAAGGGATCATGTGACAGGACAAACAGTTGCATCTCATTTTCAGATGGGCCATTCAATATGAAATCAACAACTGGCTTGGCTGGTAGCAGTTTCCTGGTAGCTGTTTTGGCTGATTTTTGCTCATTTGTAGCAGTATGTGATTTACAAAGGTGATGCAACATTTGAGCTATCTTGGAAAAAACGCTTTTTCTAGTTACAGTGGTGTACAGTTTTGGTACCACATCCACGTGAATCACCCAACATTGCATGTACAAGAGAATCTACAGCACTGCAAAGTTTGCAGAATATTATAAGCAAGAGCATCAACAGTGTAGAAGTTGGATCTTTGTCAATAAATTTGTGATACGTTTAATGAGCACTACCAAATCGCAATGCTTATAATTACCAGTTTAAATCATAACTACTTTCGCTGTTCATTTGCACTGTCACAATGGGACTGTATGTTTGACTATTGATCTGCCAGTAGAAGCATTTGGGAAACTTGATACAAAGTTCACAGGGTTGGGAAGACTAACTGAATACCTCACAGTGTTCCTTACATGTCTACATCTACATGTGCCTCAGACTACTGTAGACTGAGTTTCATTTGTGAAACAATCCGACCCATTGCCCGATTACTCTATCATTCATGCATAATACAAATATTTGAGATGTTGTATGACATTGAAAGAAGCACTTTTAAAGCGGGAGAAAACTTCTGCAGGATTTAATAAAATGGGTCCATAGGTCCATATAGAACCCTGGCCTACAAATTCATGTACATCCTGAGATAACCCCTAACAAAGTACAGTATCATTACAAATCATCAACATTGAACAAAAGAATCTGTAAGAGGAGGAGCACTTAGAAAAGAATTTCATAATATGGGCCATATGGCCCACATGAGGCCTTAGATCACAAATCAGAAAACACCCTGTAGGTACCACTTATAGCCTATTATTGTGACAAACCATCAACATTGTACAAGACAATCTGTGGGAGGAGAAGCATTTCTAGAATTTCATAAAAATGAGTAACAGGACCCACATGGGACCTTGGACAGAAAATTTTGAACACCACAAATTATCCACCAAAAATGGACATTGCGTCCAAGTTTGATGTAAATGCATGAAAGCATGACAGATGTAGAGACAGACAAACAGATAGACAGAAATATAGGCAGACAACCAGCCAGCCAGACAGACAAACAGACAGATAGACAGATAGATAGATAGACAGATAGATAGATTAAAATAACAGCAACATCTCGTAATCTGCTAGCAGAAAAAATTTGGTACTCCAACCATTATCACATCCGACCCACCCTGCATTACAATTTTCCCTATACTCCATTTTCATGTCATACATTCATGGTTGGTCGATGATACAACAAACTCGGGGTAAACCACTTAGGATGAAGGTGTATGTCTCCCTCATTGTTTTCAAACTTAGCCTTCACATTTGATGAAGCAAAGTTTGGTTTGTGAGACACTAAAGCGGGCAACAACTCTACAAGACATGGTGTCTGGCGATGATCAGCTCAACAAAGTTGACAGTCTGTTCTCTGACTGTGACATTGACATTGACCTTGATAATGAACTGACCTGAACTCTGAACCTGGGTAACAATGACAGTGACAAGATTTTCTAAGAAATAATCCTACCTTTAAAGTCATATTCTTCAACAGGGTATCTTCTAGTACTGCTTGAAGTTTTTGGTTGATTTCTAAGGAAAGGTCTAGGGTCATCTTAGGGTCAGAGGCCTGAGACCGGTAGAGGGATGCCATAATACCACTCTGTCTGGACATCTGAGCCTGAAGGAGAACACCAGATAAGGGAAAAAAAAGGTAAGCAATGACAGGAAAAAGCTTAAAATGTGCAGTCAAACGTCCCTCGTTTTTGTTAGATTTAAGCAAATGCACCACTTACAGTACAGTATTTCACCAACCTGGTGGCTGACTGACAACGCAACTTTTCCAAGGTATGTATGATTGAGAGAAAAAAAAAAACAGGAGTAAAGAACACAATGAAAAACTACAGCATGGCCGTGTTTCTAGAATGAATATTGATCCCTCACCAGTTTTCAAAGACAGTTCATCTTGTGCCATTTTCATCTCTTGCCCTCACAATCTCAGTGAGCCACCAAGTTATGACCCTACGGCATGAGACTTGACCACCGCAGGAAGCCACTGGGTTATGAACCCAGAGTCATATGTCTTCACCATCTCAGAGAGCTACCAGGCTATGGTCCTACAGTGTGAGACCTGACACGCTCACAAAGAGACAAGGTTATGGCCCAAAAATATGAGATTTGACCACATACTTTAAGGGAGCCACCAGGTTATGCCCCTACACTTTGAGAGAGTCAAACTGTTATGGCCCTACAATATGAGACCTGACCATCTCAGGGAGCCACAATGTTACTGCCTCTGTAGTATGACACCTGACCACCAGAGGATGCCAGCAGATTTCAGCCATACATTACGAGACCTGACCACCTCAGAGAGTCACCATGATACCATGCTACAGTAAAACACCTGAGTCCCCTGACCACCTCTGGGAGCCACCAGGTATGAACCTACAGTGCGAGGCCTGACCACCTCAGGGAGGGACCTGGTTACACCGGTACAATACAAGAGAGCAACAAGGTTACCACCATGTATTATGAGACCTGACCACCCCAGGGAGCGAGCAGGCTATGGTCTAACAGTGTGAGACTGACACATCTAAGGTGGATACCGTACATTCTATTCTTGCATCATCAATTCCACTTCTCTCTGTTACCAGTAAAAACAAAATTAAAGGTCCTTTGACTATCAGCTGTGTCAAAAGGCTGGTTTCATTGACGTCTTGTCAATCTTACATGAAAACTTGTGTAAGATACAAACATGTTGATGCTGCTTAACTTTCAATAGATGAAAAAGAAAGTGGTCAGGCTAAGTAAATTGTTTGGCTGACAATTCTGTCACCTGCTCTTTACAACCCATTCCAAAATACAGGTGCTGGCAGAGAGCCACCAGAAAAGAAGAAAAAAAATAACAGAGAAAGTACCTCATAAAGCTTAAAAGGGGGCCTTAGACTTTTTGAGGTAATTTCACACAATTGCAATTTTTCAGTGGTTTACAGCTTACACAAAGTTTTCAGCATTTTTAAACAATGAAACAGAGTGCATCTGTTCAAACTATCGAGGAATACAATTTTTAATTAATTTTCCTATGCTAAAGACATGTTTTTCAGCATGCAAACAACTGACCAGCTTTATTTATGAAAGACAACCTTGTACAGCTCTCTCAACCAATTAAACTCGTTAACAATAAACTGACACTTTTTTTTCCCTCCCCCCATGGTAAGGCTTTCACAGTTTTTTGAGCACTGTTTTACATGACTCAATTAAGCTAATGACACAGAGAGATTGTGACTTCTTCAAGCTCACTGGCCACCAACCACTATGACTTTCTAACGGTCTATGAACTCTATAAAAAGCAACAGTGCAGATGAAAGACAATTCTTAGAGGGTGAAAAGGTTAATCTTAAAGGGAACTGGTCGACAAAAATGTATTAACTTGTGAGCAGAAACATAGCAATGAAAACGTGTGTACAGAAAGCCGGCATGATTTTCGACATCTCCTCCCCTGCAAAAAAGTTAATGATTTTGGGTACTTAGCGATCAAAAAATTTGGCAGCAGTAGGTTAAAATGTCAGGAATGAAATTGCTTGGCACTGCAACACTGACAATGAGAACAATAACACATTGCTATGTGCTGGAAGACAAGAAGTGAATTGACAACGGCCTTTAAATAAAAGAAGTGTTTGTAAAGCTAAAATTTTTGAGCACAAAATATGAATCTGTTTGATTGTCCAAACTTGCTTCTGAACACGATATTTCAATTGATGTTTACCAAAAGGATTGCAGTCAACGAATTCCTGCAGTCATGTTGGACTGTTTTGATGTTTTTTTTTTAGATTAACATCAACGAAAACTTGGACTTGTACCAGGACTTTAACATGGGGGTACCATGACGACTGAGAGTTAACAATTAAATGTCTTTTGTACAGCTAAGAGTTGAAAAAAAATTAACCACATGGCACAGGGCAATCATACACGACAAATCACACAACGTTAACATACAATCATTCACACGCTGTTCTTCCAGCAAAAGATTGTACAAGGAAAAAGTAACAAAATGACCTATAAGGCAAAGTCGTTGGATTAGTCCCTAAAAATGTTTAAGTGTGTTCGTTTTACCATTATTAGCTTTGAACAACCTAAGCTTACTTTATATAAAGCACAAATGCAATGTTCCTTGCTTGGCCACTGATATTGTTCTGCATCAGTACCATTTTCTTACACTCATTTTAAAGTCTTGTATCAAGCAGCTGAGAGCTGTCTATTTTAAGGGTGCCAAACGGATCAATAAGTAGTTTGTCCACTTTGCAACAAAAGTTTTCGTCTCCAGAAGCGTTGTAAGTCAAACACACACACAGGTCTTGGCTACCCGGCTTTGTCTAGCTGAGCCAAGGTGTGCACCAGCTACAGTATTTTGTCTACGGGGATCATTTACCTCATTGCCATGTCAGTGCTACAGTAACCCTCAGTTATCTAAATCTGCACCTGTTTTGCTATGAATATGGATTCAAAAAAATTGCACTATTTAGGCAATGTCAGTCAATAAATTTCTTTTTTTTGTTTGTGTAGAGAAAATTCTAAGAAAAAGACTATCTATTGGCTGTACATTTGTACAACATTTATACAAAAGGAAAGTAATCTGCTCTATCGAAACTTTCCGATCTGATGTCTTGAAAATGGAAAGGTCAGCCCAATTTCATTATCAATGGCAGCACTCAGGGCATCATGATTAGAATGTTAAAGCTACTGTACTGTTTAGAGTAAATCTGTATGACAGTCACAACGGAAGTGACTCATCTGAAACTTGTTGTTGCCTTTGATGACTGATTAAATGTATGCCCCTTTAAAGAGTTCCACACTTTCCCTTTAAGTGAAGTAAACTATGCAAGAGTTCTTCTGTATTTACTTAAAGATCATAAAAAGTTTCTCCAACACAGTTTTGTGAACAGGATACTCCAGTGATAAATTTTAAAGGGGTCGTTAATTTTGCATGGCACAAAATCGATTCACGATGAAGAAATCATGGTATAGAAAAACAACCTGTTATTGTATCTTATGGACACAAAATTAGTTTAATTATAGTCTGGAAAAAAGGAGACCTTTCATAGAACAAAAGATTATATGAACTTTTCTGTATCACAAACTCACCAAAACTGTCCTTCGAAGATATATCAAAGCAAATCGAATAAAAACACAAGCGTCATAACATCTGTTGAATGAAGTTACAGTATTCAATTCTAACCAAAACAAATAACAGTTTCTTATTACACAAAGTTTCTTCAGTTCGTTCCACCGGGTGAACTTAAAAAGTACTTTTCAAAACTCTGCTGAGAGCATATATGTTTACTCTGACACAAAACGAATCATTTTACAAATCTTTAACCTCAACTTTTCTTCATTGCAAATTTAAGCCTGGTGCTGTAATCATCTACCTGCTCAACTTGGCTTAATTGTGACAATTTTTGAGAAACAGGTCTCTAAAACTGAAGCACTGCTAATGGCAATATTTGGCATATGGCAAGCCAGTTATTTGCTGACTGTTGTAACTGGTCCAAGAAAAACTTGCATCCAATGTTTGTCATCCAAGGTGTTCCGTGGCTTTACGGCAATTGATCTTTTGACAGCAGTTTCTCATGACTTTAACAGGTGTGGAAATTGGTCACTACAGGGAATAATCCAGTAAAAGACAAATGCTTTATAGTAAAGTGTGAAACATGAATTTCTTTGTAATTAGCAACTACTCCAATGTGGACAACCGTTTTGGATTTCTACTCATCATTTTTTTTTTTGAATGGTACAAAGAGATCATTGAGAGTCTTTGTTCACATGTTAATGATGAAAAATTAAATTAGATTCCCCAAAACTCACTGGTTTGGGAATTCGCTAGCGACATACTCACCTCATATAACCTATGCATTACCGTATTGACCATGGTCTAGCATCTGGCAATTTGTGAGTGTGTGTGTGTGTGTATCTGGTCACCACCCTCCCGTAATTTCCAGGTCGACAAAGCCTGGGATGACAGTGAAGTGCCGAGTGGTAGGAGGCGGAGGAGGATTGAACCCTAGCGGGGCTTACCTAACACTCTGTGGACGAAGACCGACCGTCGGTATCGGAAGAGGCAGAGTCTCTCGAAGTAGCGCCCCACGTGTGGCCTGCTAGTCCCTATCGATAAGTGCGGCCATGCGCCCGTATCGTGCGTTATACTGTCGCGGCCACGACTACTGAAAACCTGAAGCGGGGAGGCGGGTGGGTCGTTATATGAGGTCAGTATGTTGCTAGCGAATTCCCAAACCAGTAAGTTTTGGGGAATTCACAGTGCGTACTCCCTCACCTCATATAACCTATGCATTTTGTGACACAGGTGTGTCGGTGGCGGGAAGGTTCGGCGGCTGCGACCGCGCATCTGCGAGAGGCCGAAGTACCGCCCTGGCGAAAGATTCGTCGGCAGAAGGTGTGCTCGTCAAATAGCATGATACGAAGAAGGACGGAGTTTTCCATGCTGCCGCGGCAAGTATGTCCTCCAGGGGTATGCGCTGAAACCACGCGGTGGAGGTGGCATGTCCGCGCAGATCGTGCGCCCGAACGCGTTCCGATGTTTCGGCGTGGGGCCGGATCAAGGAGACTAACCAGCGAGAAAGCGTCTCTTTCGAGGCCGGTGTGAATGGGCAGCGCGGCAGGATGAACAGGAGGTCTGATGTGCGGACACTCTTCGTGCGCTCGATATACCATTTAAGAGCGCGTACCGGACAGCGCAGTTTGTCCTCAGTGACCGAGGAGGCGGTGCTGAGCTTTGGGAGTTTGATGTCGCCCGGCGTAAACGAGAGCGACTGATTCTTCGCTAGGAACTGCGGGTCCGGAAGCAGGCGGACCCCGACGGGATCGAAGCGGATAAAGCCCGGCTGGAGAGTCAGTGCGTGAAGCAAGGCTCGGCGCTGGGCCGAGGCCGCCGCCACGAGAAATAGGGTCTTCAGTGTGAGGAGATCGAGCGGGGCGTTATGGAGCAGCTCCTATGGGGCCCTGGCCAGCTTGTCAAGGACCGCATTGATGGACCAGGACAGTGTTAGGCGTCGCACTAGGGGGCGTTGGTGAAACATGCCCCGCAGGAGCTGTTGTAGCGCCGCGTTGGTGCCTATTGTAGATCTGTCCGAAAAGCCGCGGTGGACCGCCACTATGGCCGAGCGATCGTTTCGGATGGTGCTGACCTGCTTCCCCTCTCGGAAGAGGGTGCAGAGGAAGCTGGCCAGATCCGGGGCTGACATTTCCATGGGACTGAGAGAATTGTCAGCCGCCCACTTGTAGTACCGCTCCAGACGCGAATCGTAAGTGCGAACCGTCATGGCACGTCTGGCTGCCGCGGCAATGTTTGCAGTCTCCGCAGAAAAGCCCGCCGCTTAAAGGGACGACCGGACAGAGGCCATGCAGCCAGCTGGAGTGTTGATAGGTCCCGGTGCCGGAGGGCTCCGCTCCTCTGTGTGAGCAGGTCCGGGACTGGCGGAAAGAGGAGCGGAAGGTCGCACAGGAGCCGGAGGATGAGGGGGAACCACAGTTGGTTCGGCCAGCTCGGCGCGATGAGTAACATGTCCGCCAAGGTGCTCTGAAGCCGGCGGAGCACTGTGTGGATGAGGGCGAACGGCGGGAAGCCGTACATGGAGAGGCCGGTCCACGGGAAGGAGAGGGCGTCGACCTTCCACGGCGTGGGTGTCGCGTAACGTGACACGTAAGTTGGCAGGTGCTTATCGGTCGGTGATGCGAACATGTCTACGAATGGCCGACCGTAGAGGGTGAAAATGTGGTCCACCCACCGCTGCGCGAGGGTCCAGGCCCCGGAGTCATAGTTGCCCCGAGAGAGGGCATCGGCGATGACGTTGGAATGGCCCAAGAGGTGCGACGCCCGGAGTGTGACCCGAAGGGATTGGCTCAACATTAGGAGGTCCCAGACCTTGCGCAGGTGGGCCGCGGACTTGGTGCCGCCCTGGCGGTTGATATACGCTACGGAGGCCGAGTTGTCTGACCGGACTGTGACAGTGTGCCCCTCTAGGGCTGAACGCCAGTGACGAATTGCGTTGGTCACCGCTTGCATTTCCAGGACGTTGATATGTTGGGCCATGTCCTGTGGGCCCCAAACTCCCGCTGCCACCCGATCATTCAAGGTCGCGCCCCAGCCCGTTAGTGACACGTCGGTGGTGATCGTCGCTAGGGGAGCGTTGTTGCGAAACGGCCTGCCCGCCGTGAGCCTGTCCCCGTATGCACACCACTGGAGGAATGGACGGAGGTCCGCTGGTAGGGGTATCGTCGTGCCCGGGTGCGGGTCTGGCATGGGCGCGAACGCGAGGAAATGCCGTTGCAGGGGCCGCATGTGAAGACGGCATAAGCCTAGGAGATCGACTAGGCTCACCATCCTGCCCAGTAGCTGCCACAGCAGGGCAGGGGAGTGCGGAGCCGACAGCAGTCGGGTCGCTCCCTCCCGGAGGTCCGACACCCGATCCTCCGTCGGGAACGCCATCCTGGAGGAGAGGTCGAGGCGTGCGCCTAGGTAGACAACGGATTGCGATGGGATTAGGGCCAATTTCTCCTTGTTTACGATCCACCCAAGATCGTGTAAGGTGTTGAGTACAAGGTTTGTGTTTGTGCGAGCGTCCGCTTCCGACGACCCCAACACGAGCCAGTCCTCGAGATATGCGAAAACCGTGATCCCGGCCTGACGCAAGTGGGCGAGTACCGCGCGGGTGACCCGAGTGAAGACCTGCGGGGCGGTTGAAAGGCCGAAAGGTAGGGCCACAAAGTGATAATTGACATTCCGGTAGCGAAAGGCAAGGAAGCGCCTCGATGCCTGATGGATTGGGATGTGTAGGTAGGCGTCTTTGAGATCGATAGACTTTCGTTGCCCACATCCCTTCGCGCAGGAGGGGGAGGATGGTTGTCAAGGTCTCCATCCGGAACCCCCTGGGGCTAATGTAGCGCTTGTTGAGCGTGTTTAGGTTCAATATTGGTCTCCACGTGCCATTCTTTTTCGGTGTTAGAAAGAATGTCGAATGGACAAGAAAGTCGTTCTCTGCCTTCACTTGCACAACTGCGCCTTTGGCAAGAAGGTCCTCTAGCTCTTGCTCCAGAACGACCCTTTTGGCCTGTTCATCCGGAATAGGCGTTGGCCGGACGAGGCCAGATGACAGTGGAGGGGTGGTGAACTCTATTCGGTAGCCCTCGGCTATGACCCCGAGCACCCAAGGGTCGGGCGTGATGTTGCGCCAAGCCTGTAGAAAGTACTGCAACCGCCCCCCACCGGCTTCTGCATAACGGTGGGGTGGGCATCCCTAGGGCTGCTTGGAGCGGCCACCCCTGTTGCACGAGCGGTACTTACCCTGGTTCGACTGCTGTTGTCGATTGTCCAAACGGCTATTACGGCTGCCCTAGCCGCCTTGCCGCGAATAGGGTTGATAGCGCTGCTGCTGGGAACCCTTTCCCTGGCGGTATCGCCCCTGGCCTACTCGCCGGTTTCACCCTGAATTCTGCTGGCGGGGCTGCGAGCTGCTGGGGTTTCCTAGGGGCCTCCCCGAGAGCCTTCAGGCGCTCAGCCTCCTCGCGCAACTTGGTATCGAATTGACCTCCGAAGAGGTCGTTTCCTAGGATAGGCAAATCGCGGAAAGCCTCTACCGCAGTACGCGAGGACCAATCCAATGAGTCTAAAACCTGGTCGCACCTGGTAGTCTTGGCTTTGATCGAGACACGTGCGAACTGGTCAAACATGCTACGGGCAACTGGACCAAACAGGGCAATAACCATGCCGGTATCCACGCGGGAAATACCCGCTGAGTGAGCCTGCGTAAACGAACAATTGAGCAGCTCCGCAAAAAGTAAGAGCGCCGACGCGTACTTTAACCCAGCCCTGGAAGTCATGTCCACATCATAAAGGCTGGATTCAAGACGGCACGCATTCCTATCCCGGAACCTATCGTGCACGTCCAGGGTCCCTGCCGCGTGCAGCCGTTCCCGGACTCGTGCGGGAATGTGCGGGGCGGAAAATAAATTAACTCAGTCCGCTTCCTCGACGTGGAAGGCGCGGACCGCATCCCGTTGGAAGGCAGACCATTGGCAAGCTGATGCAAGGGATTCAAAGCGTTGGCTGCATTCCGCATCGACTGGTATCGACGCTCGCGGGTTCGACGACGCTGCGTTCAATGTAAGCCGTGATGCCAGGACCTCTGCCGCGGCCGGTGCTGGGTCTGGCGCGTAGCCTAATGTTCGTCTCAGGACCGTGGTGGCGCGCTCGAACGCCTCTGTGGAAATGTCTGTACCGCGAAGAGGCTCGTCATCCTCCCCATCCGAAAGGGGTTCTCTGCGGTCCCACAGGGGCGTAATTGTCGCTGGCGTCTCGCGAGACGCTCCACTGCAGAAAACTAGGTTGGCATCCCGTGAGGGCGAAGCCGAGAGGCGCGCCGGATCGGATGTCGGGGCCTACGGGCCCTGCAGCGCCGTGGACAATAGCTCGGATAGCAAGCGCTCAAAGAGGTCCTTCATTTGACCGAGGACTGCGTCTTGGCCGGTCTGAGGTGGCGTACATTTTCGGCGGCAGAAATCGCGGTCGTTGGAGGACGGCAAGGAGTCCGATGACTCCGCGTGCCTATCGAGAGCCCGCTTCTGAGGTGCTAGCCGCGATGTGTTGAGCGGCGGGAATCCTTCGAAATCTCGGGGCTGCTGCGCTAGACGACGTGGCACAAGAAATTGGAAAAGCAGTGGGGAACGAATCCCAAGTGCTATCACAAAGGAGTTACGAGATACACACGAGGAGGCTAAAGACGGAGCCTAACACAGTTACGTATATACGATACAGTGCAAGGATACCACTAACGTAACTACACTGGTGGGTACGAGGCCTAGCCCAGACCCAACACACACGTGTCGAAAAATGTGCCAAAAGACACGAAATAAAAAGGATACTCATCCAAAACAGGCTCAAAGATGATGGCAAGGACGAGGAATCCTAGTATATCGATCGAAAAGGTTGAAAACTTGACGATGGCAATAGAATTTCGCAGATGCAAACGCAGTGCAAAAACTTCACTGGCAGACCAAAAGGCTGGCAATTACGGAAGGGCGGTGACCAGATACACACACACAAATTGCCAGATGCTAGACCATGGTCAATACGGTAATGCATAGGTTATATGAGGTGAGGGAGTACGTGCTGTGAATTACAGATGTTTAACGGCACAGTAGGGAGCAGGTACAATGCAGCCGAAGCCTGACGACTAAATTTTGTAACAAATATGAGGGACATGCAAATTAATGCAATGCAGTGATGCAGTGATGAATGTGACTCTTTACTGTAGCTGTAACCTACACTAAAACCCTTGCATGACCCTTTTTGGCATGTAGCACAAATGATGATTACATGTTGATATCTATCAACAAATTACACAACTATGAAATTCTTTCATCATCTCCTCTGCATCATTCGTAGAAATGTAAATTTCTAAAACCTGCATTCTAGAAAATAGAAATGTTAGAAATTCACAACATCAGAAAGATGGTAAAAGCTATTCCCTGCAATTCTGAGAAGTATTTTTTATCCAAAAATTTCTCAATCAATGGTGGTGCCGTGCTTAGTGTCATTACTGCTTAACCCCACTTCAACCCTTTGCCACCCCTACCGTTGAAAGAATGATATTTTCTAGATGAAGTCTTGGGACTCAAATGACTACAATCTTGGACAAAATTGTTGGGACACTTTGTCGTATGTTGCAAATATAATACTGAATTTTAGGTGACAGGATAACATGAAACCCCGCGCCCCTTTCCAATGTTGCGCTATAGAAGTGAATGTACCCTTTGAACAGCAATACTATAGCCAACATTGAACGGGGACGCGGGGTGTCCCAAGGTATTTTGTCCAAGATTGTCTGAGTTTTTTGGGAGCAATTTTGGAGTGAAATTTCGAAAGAAAATTGAACATTTTTGGACAAGGTGCATCATAAAAATTAGTTATCGGGGCCTATGGGTCTGGGGATTTTCAAATGAAAGTATTCTGAATTTCAACTATGAACATAACAAGTTTAATTTTAATTTTGGGGGTTTATTTGTATATGTTTTGTTGGAACGGAGTGATCACGAATAAATAGATTGTTTCGTGGTTTTGTATGCGGACAGAAATAGTTGCATTTAGAAATAACATTGATGGGCAGCTGTTGCATTGCGTTGCAACAGGAGTGTTACTGCAATTGTAGAAAGCTGGTAGGAATCCCAGTTATAATGTATTCTGAAGTAGCTCCACATTCTACCAAAATGCGTTAAAGTCAGAACTGTAGATTCAGCTTAATGTTAAAATAAATGGTAGAACGTTAGTAAAGGCTGGTTTTTTACCTTTTCGGCCGCTAAATCAAGATTTGTAACTGCAATTTTTACTTTGCATGAAGCTGGTAACATATGTAATCTTCAGTCTTGTAATCTACGCAGTTTTTCCACGGGTTGCTTAAATTTTCTTGTCAAAACATTTGGTAGAACGTGGGTTTCATTAACCTATACTGTCGGACGCTGTTGTTAGGTCTAAGTCAGCTTGGATGGGGAGGCCGGGGTTCGATTCACGGCATGACCATAGTGTTCTTCACTGCTCAGTTATCCACTTATAAACTCAAATGTCTGTCAACTTCTCATTTTTCATTCATTCATATACAGCATAAGGTAATATATATATATGTATATTAATATAATGATATAGCTCTAACAACAAATATGTACTCTGAAGTCCGTTGAAACTGATTAAAATGACTGACATATTACAGTGCACCATGTACGGTACAATAGAATGGGTGCCACAATGTCACTGTTATGTGAATATGAGCAAACGTCACATTTATTAAATTTGTATTTTAGGGGTTTGTTTTGTATAATGATTTTACACTTTTTTACCCAGATTAACCTGCAAGTCAGTTCTAATAGACATTAAGTGTAGTTACTTTAATGCCAGACACCACGTCATCACTGTGAACAATTTGAATAAATAAAACATATACATCGATCTTCTTCAACTGACCACTAACATGTTATTTTTTTCGGGGGGGTGTTTTTTTTGTTTTTGTTAGTTTTTTTTCTTCGTTACCTGTCTCAGTATCAGAGTTTGAGCCGAAAGTACGTCAATTGTATCATACAAAATGTTTTAAAGTAGTTTCATGGTCGACAAGATGCATTGGAGTTATAATGTTACCTCCCCAATGACTGCATTTTATTAAGCACATTTAGTGCAAATACATCAATTTGACTGACTTATTCCTCCCCTTACTCCGTAATAACATTGACAACATTCACACAATAATATTATTACAGTAAACCAACTTCAATATAGGCCCCAAACATGCCGAACATGCACTGCTGACGTTTCTTGTTGCAAGGAATATCACCCCCCATTTTGTCGTTTAACTTGTTTCAAATTGACGATTTTTCCTGTGAACCGCGCATGCTTCTAAACCCTCGAAATTCTCAGACAATCTTGGACAAAATTGTTGGGACACTTTGTCGTATGTTGCAAATATAATACTGAATTTTAGGTGACAGGATAACATGAAACCCCGCGCCCCTTTCCAATGTTGCGCTATAGAAGTGAATGTACCCTTTGAACAGCAATACTATAGCCAACATTGAACGGGGGCGCGGGGTGTCCCAAGGTATTTTGTCCAAGATTGTAGGTCTTAGTTCAATTTTGTTTTTTCAGTATAGATGTGGACACTTTGTCCTTCAAAGTAGTAAATGTGGCTTAAGTTCACACAGTTCAAGTGTTCATTTCAGTAATTCATACCACTCATGTATTCATGCATCGATTCATTCACTCTCTTCAATTAATACATTCACATGTACAGTATGCTTTCAGTGCAAAATCCCCGATTCATTTGAAATAGCAATCATTCAGTCACTCATTCCAGTCATTGGTTTCTTTATTCACTGAAACAGTCATTCACATCAAAACCCTTAATCAATCACTAATTTATAAATGCATTCATTCACTAATCAATTCATTCATAAATTACTGCATTCACACATTCATCATTAATCATAAATCCATAAACGTATTTACCTTCATAATCATCCATGCATTAAATTCCTCATTCATTCACTCTTTTATTCATTTTTTCAAGGAATCCCTTATTTATTACTTTCACATACTGTTTTTAAGACAATGTTCATAACTTCCACAAAATTTTTAATCTCTTCCCATTCCTGACGTATATCATAAAATAACGGCCGTAACTTAGTGTAACCCTAAGCATCCTTAGTTCACCCACAGTTCTGCAAACAATGTGAGCAAATTAATCTATAAGGGGGTATTTACTCATGTGTATGAAGATGAACATGTAAGAAACATTTGTCTCATAGCACAACATGTCAAAAATTAATTCCTGCAAAGGTAATTCATGTAAATGAGTAATTTGGTTTCAAGTTTTTTTGTTTTTCCTTCTCGTTCTCCATGTCAAAGTGTCATAAAAACACTGAACAAACAACAAGCTTCACTAGACGGAAAGATGTGCCCGAAAGGTGAAAAAAAAGTCACTGTCATCATTGCAAATCCTGATAATTATCTACTTTGTTTGCTCTGAGAGGAATAGCCAATACCTGGCAAGCTTTCAGTCACGAACATCGAGACAAGAATGAAAAGTAAAAGTTTTTGTATCTTTTCTATTCAAGGAACTGCTAACAAGTAAAGCTTTAAACAGCTAGTCTTTCTACAAATTCTTGAGGAGCACATGGTTAAGTTTTATTCTAAAAAAAAGTCTAATGAACTAAACAAAGCAAAGGAAACATGAGAGTAGATGAAACAACAAGGCAAAATCAACAACAGGAAGTGTGTTACAGGTAGAATGTTTCCCCAGTTCCGTGTATGCCGGTGACAGAACACGGGTTCTTGAACATTTGCCAAACAAGCTGTGAAGGTACGGAAAAAACAGCATGGATACCCTGTTAGTTTCTCAAAAGGAAGTGGGTTCACAGAGAGAATAAACTAAAGCATCAATCATAAAGCAATTCAAAGCATGACTGAATTTCTTCAAATCATATTTTGGACTTAGTAGAGGGGGTATCCAGGTTAACTGAGGTCATCATCACAGTGACATGGGGGATTGAGACGATGTAGAGTTCCAATAAGGGTAACAATTAACCAGAAACTACTGAATAACCACCTCTCATGGAAGCCTGCATAAAACCTCTATGGATGCCGCCCCTATGTAGCCGCTGCCCGAAAAAGCCTGCCGGTAAATGCCGAACATTCCTTTCACAAAGCCCCAAAGTTAATGAACTAAACATTGATGAGCATTAATGGCCACTGGTCTATTCCTGATGTAGGTGGTGCCCACCTTGACTCTAGTTAGTGGTTGCACCTGTGGTGGGTGTATGCACACACAGAACACCAGGATTGATGCTCAACTGTACGTGCAATGGTAGCAGTCTTTCTCTTTCAATTGAAGCCCTACTTCAGTCTTGCCTGACCAGGTATTAAACAGGCTCTGTCAGGTTTGGAAAGTCCAGGTGACTTCTGACAACAGTTCCGGGTAAAGATCAGAACAATCATTGATGTGATGATGACGAATTAGGGTAAAAACTTTGGAATAAGGGAGAGCAACATCTGTACCTACCAGGTACTTCTCTAAGACTGACGCATGCATCTCATGGGTTTCCGCATCTCGAACAGAGGACGCTTCCATTGTCGGGTTTCACTCAATCAACTTCCAGAGAACAAAGGACTTCCTTAACTTTTAAAATGAGGGCAGCATACATCAACATCAAAACTGGTATCCTTGCACATAGGTTTTCTACGGAGCTGTTTCCAAAGCCTACTGATGCCAGTTGTGTTGTAGTGATACACTGAACGAAAGAAAGACTCATCTGCTACGCTGAGTACTCTCATGGCAAAAATGCACATAAGATTGATTCTCTGTCAAGTTTAAAGTGAAGGTTCATGCAGATCTACAGTAGCCTACCGTACAAATTGTCACATAAATTAGATGCAAGATCCAGAGATACATCACCAAGACCATTTTGCCCATCTGCTATGCCAAAAGACCAAAGACGACTTTCCACCCTACAACGGTTAAGCACACCATCTACTGGACACACACAAGTTAAGAAACACTACATGATTACAACCTTGGTAATATGCCAATGTCAAATATACCTGTAGGGAAAAGCAGCATTTTGGGTTTATTCAAAAAAACAAACATACGATTCTTGACCTCAACTTCCAAAATGTAAGATATAATTCACTGTCAACTTATAATCATAAATTCCTGATGTATATATGAAATGCAGTTGACTCCCTACAACTTCCTGATGTGGGTTTTCACGAGACACTTAGAGGGTGCGGTGCCAGAATTAGTGTCGAGGAAGATTTGAGCATGGGTCAAATGTATGCATCAATTGGTGAGGCAAGGGGTAAGTATAAGCCTACGATGTGAATATAGTAAACCTATGAGAAAATCTCTCCCAAAATAACCCTATACCTCAGGCACAACCACAAGACACCTGACCATCATACATGACCCAATAGTGAAGGATCGATATGAACGATGAAATAAAAATGAGAGAATCTAGAAATGACCACTTTCTTCATTTATGCAAAATAATTTGCAATTTCACCTCTGTATGAACTTTGACCTCACATCCCAGAAATTGCAAACTTCCAACCATTCAAGGCAAACCTATTTTGTGGAAGCTTGGACAGATAGATGGACAAACAGACAATATATACATCCCTGCCCATAAGTGTACTAGTTAATACCAGCATAGTTGTAGTAAGAGTTTTGACAATATATAAATTATTAGGACCTACGAGGAGATGCCCATTCAGTTCACTTTATTTACACGATACATGAGAAGAGCCCTCCAAAAAAAACTTGCCAAATTTATGCCAGTTGAGCAGGGAAATGATCTAGGCAATTTGAGATTCTCTTTGGACAAAGATTGTTTGAAAGGCCACAGCAACCAAGCAACGTTTGACGCAGCAAAATCAACTGTATGTGGTACATTTCAGCAAGCATGTGATGCAATATCAGACCTGGGTGTCCAAAAGCCAGAGACTCCAAATGGAAATGTGTCGAAAGGTTTGCAATATCTGTGAAATCCATGGGAGGAAACGTGAGCATGCAACACTTCACGGAGCAATTTTAGGATGTGCTGTTACATATTGGGGGATTGGGGAAGTGTCAAAGATTACCGGGGCATCTTTTGCATTGTCGAAAGTGAAGACTGCTCGAAGCCAGGACCGAACCGAGACCACCAGAAACCAAAGTCAGGTTTTGGGGGTGTCAATGAACTGGAACCGAAGGTTGAGTGTACGACCGGTAACGGGACCGATTTAAAATCAAAGCCGAGAAAACTGAAGAACCTGACAAAGATTTACGCAAAATTTTCTGCACTTTCTGACAGTATATGCTGAGAACTTGAACTTTAAGTTTTGATTCGCTCTTAGTCAAGGCCATCAAAAACCAAACCTATGCAAAACCTTAGTAGAAAAGAGTTGCATTGGATGTAAGGAGACAGGTAATTTTGGAGGGAAGAAACATAATATCAGACACATGAACATCACAGGATGCTTTAACATCTGACAGTCTACTATTAATTTGAGCAAATCCAATATTCAAAACAAGATTATTCCAACTGTCCATATAATATTGTTGACAAAGCACTACAAACTAAACTGGAAATGGCTTTTAACCTTTCTCTTCATTTTACAGCATATCTTAGGCTCAACATAAATCTTTTTCACCTTTCTCAAATTCCATTACAATATTGTTCTCTCATCTTACAAGACCTCTGTAACTTCTGCTGTGCTGTTGTGACTGCACCTTAAGTTTACTCAAAAAAAAAATAATGGTGTATCTTCCAATTGATGGGTTTTGCATGCACGAAATTTGTACTTTATTGATAAAAAGCTTTTAAGTGACAAAGTTGTTCGAACTGGCAAGAGGGAAAACATTTTGGGACAGGAAATACCATCGGCAGAGAAGATGACCACAAGAATGGTAAACTATCTCTCGCTTTAGGAATGAAGTTGCATTGTTGCTTGACTTATCTTTTAACCAAATATTTCATTGAAAGTTGAATTAAGAGATGAACCTGCAAGAACCAACAAGGACTTTAAGTTGCATTTAGGGTTGTTACTAAAAACAAACTAACAGCTATATTTCAAGAGACAAAGTTCACCTCTAACTATACCTCCCACGAAAGATGAAAAATTACTTTATGTCATGGACCTTACTGAATATTCAGAGTATAAGCTTGATGGTCCTACAAACTGGAATAAGAAAGGACACACTCGCTCTAAAGGAACACTAGTAACACTCACAACTATCAGACACCAATGTAACTGAAAATTCAATGGATATTAATCTGTTATGTCATTGACAGCTTAAAACCTCTCTCAGCTGATTTGTTAGTACTACTGTATATTTTCTATTATGCACAGTCAAGCATCTAGTAGCTCTCCAACTTTAAAACGCGAATCAGCATTTAATGTAAAGTTTCATGTCACAACAAGAGAAAACATAGGTTTTATGTCCAGAGAAAACATATCTCATCACGATGCAATACGAAACATGGCGATCACTGACAAATTCAGTGATATTATATAGCCAACAGTATAAAGAAATGCCACTGACTGTAAAATAAAACTAGAGTCCAGAGACTCAATGTGGTTTTCATGACAGCAATTAAGAAAAAGAAATGTGCAGAATTGACAGTTCAGAAAATAATAAAAGTTATAAGTAGTCATAACAGTGACACACATGAAGGAGTTGAGGCTGTCACAGGAAAGACTACGGTACGAATGACATACTGTCACAGCATCTGTTTCTGTGAAACTGAAGTCACACTGGTTGCAGGGAAGGAATACCAACGCTGCTACAGTCAGATGTATCAAGCTACATATCGTACTGATGGAAGAGCAAGTACAACATACCACTTATGATATATGTTCTCCTCTGGTCATATCATCCCAAAAAGCAAATACATTAACCAATTCTGAATTTCTTCTGATCTATGTGACATATCAACCACTTTGCAATTGATAATGTGGTTTCAGAAATGATTGAGCACAATTTCACATATTATATAAGGATGAATTTGTTTACTTTACGTTAAAAGTAACATGCTACATATTAAATACGTCCATGATTCCTATGTCAAGATATTATGTGAACTGAGTTTTAAGTATTTGACCTCTGATGACCTCTGATGACCTTTGACCTTCACTAAAAACAATAAGGCTCTTTTACTTGATGTAACACATTCAACACATACTTCATTCAACATGCTAAGAATCAAAAGTTTTCATGATTCACATCTGGAGATATTGTGTTGTTTTATAATTTTTACCTCTAGTGACCTCAGATGACCTTTGACCTCCATCACAAACAAGGGATTTTACTTGATGTAACACATTCACACACTAGGTATCAATAGTTTTTCAAGATTCTTACTGTAAGACATTGTGTTAACAATGTTTTCAATTTCTGACCTCTGATAACATCAGATGACCTTTGACCTACACCAAATACAAACTGAATCTTCCTCTTGATAGAATGCATTCACATACTAAGTATCAAGTTTCCATGATTAATATCTCGAGATGTTGAGGTTTGAACCTCTGGCGACCTCAAATGACCTTTGACCCCAGCGATTCTTGTAAGATTGCATGACAAAGTTAAAAAAAAAAACTTAAGAAATGTTAAATTCTCCAAAAGACGAAGGAAAACATAGCAAATAGCAATCACCACATCATCAATTTGATTCGTCTACTGAATGTAACATTAAGTTGGATATGACGAGTAGAAAACATCTACAGTGAAAGATCTTGGAGCTTAAAGTCACTGTACCTTGACCGAGACTGTAAGATTTGGAAAATGAATGAAGTCTCGAAAGAACCACCAGTGCGCTGTGAACAATGGAATTCTTGTCTAGAGTAACATTTCAGTTTTCAGCTGCATTTAACATGTGGCCTTCTTTGCAAAATTAGTTTGCACTTCATAAACATACAACAGCTTAAATGTGAGCCTGTGCGAGTGATTACACATGTCTGTTCAATAAAGACAGGTTTGGGATAACTTCTGGGAACTTGTGATAGGGGTTGTACTCTGATGGTGCTACCTGAAAAGGAATCACCACAAGTTCAGGTTTAGGTACTCCTGTTCTAAAACCATAAAGAAAGTGGCAAACAAACGCCAAGCGAACGTCCCTGCTGTGGCTTATGTGTGATATGTTGTACACACTTGAAAAGCTGCAACAAAGTTAGTCTACCCTATTCAATACAATACATCTATGGTACAAATTGCTCATATTACTGACAGTTTCTTCATGTGGAAGATTTATGGAAGCACTTAATCATATCAAGACAAATAGCAAGATATGAATTTTATGTTTAAAAAGAGCAATTTGAAGCCCCAGCTCTCTACTGCTTAAATACAGAGCACAGTATTTCATTTCAGAGTTTGAGTACCATTGTATGATTTGATTTCTTGAATAACATGCAATCACTTTTAATGTTCACTGCTAACATTTCCAAAGGACAAAATCTGGAAATCACTGACTCTGGAATTTCAAAATTTTTCACGGCAGACACAAATGGACCAGAAAACTTCTCCTGGTGGCTTGAGGCTGCTATGCACCATTTTGTATGAAATGGATGAATACACTCATAACGTTTCCACAAAGCATCAATACGTAGCAAGGACAACTACCACAAAATTCAAGCCTCATATGTGGCAGTCATCGACGACACGGCTCATCCGGAGCCAAATCAAGCATCCCCCTAAACAGAAAGTTATGCAGTAACCAAGTCAGAGATGAGTTCACCATAAACCAAGTCAGAGAGTTTATCCTTGTCAACCAGTGGATGAACAGAGAGTTCCACAGGCCAACATTTTAGCACAGGACTAATTACCCAAGTGTAATTGAGGCATGGTAAATTGCCAAGCCAAGGCATCGGTCAGCATTTCTTGACAGAAACCTCTCATACAGTCAAGCAGTTGGTAATTGGTTTAGAGTAAACAAATTATCGTTAAATATCAGTAAAACCATCTACACGATTTTTCACCCCTATCAGCAAAAAGCAAGTGATGTTGAAATTTACATTGATAAAACAAAGGTATCTTTTTCTGATAAAATTAAATTTTTGGGCGTTTATCTCGACTCGAATCTCTCCTGGGTAAACCACATCAACAATATTTGATCAAAAGTTTCCAAAACTATTGGTGTTCTTTACAGAATCAACAGTTATGTACCGTCACATATTATGAAAGTGCTATATGATTCTCTAATCTATTCACAAATCTCATATTGTAATATTGTTTGGGGGAATACATACCCGACTTATCTTAATCGTATTTATTTCCTTCAGAAAAAAGCAATAAGGCTTATAACAAACTCAAACTACTGTGCAACCACTAACAGGCTTTTCTTTAATCTCAAAACGTTAAATATTTTTGATGTTTATAGGTATCAGGTTTCGATTTTTATGTACAAGTATGTTAATGATAGACTGCCCATAGTTTTTGACAATTACTTTAATTTAAATCGGGATTACCACCACTACCACACTAGGAAGTCTGATAATTTTCATGTAAGTAGGTTTTGTACCCAAGCTTTTAATCGTTCTGTTTATGTCATGGGCCCAAAGTTCTGGAACAATCTCGATGATGTCATTCCAAGAATTCTAAAACCCTAGGTATATTTTGTAAGAACTTAAAGGAACATATTTTACTGAGGTACATTGGTTAAACTACTACTACTTTCACCTTCTTTATGTTCTGTTTTATGTATTGTTTTTTTTATGTCTATCTATACTTTCATGTTTGGTTTATATGTTTAAGGGGGCTGCTCGTAAAAGCATTCTGCTTCCTCAGCGCTCCTCCACTCCCTTGTCTTGTTAATTGTCAACATTGTATATTGTATTGTGGAAATAAATTGAATCTTGAATCTTCAATTTTAATACGAAACAAGTCCACTGAGAGAGCAGCAGAAACCTCCTATCTACAAACAAGCGACTTCAAAAAGGCATGAATGGAATGATCAAGTTTGTCATGAGAGTTAAAGCAGGATGTGCTGTTTGCAGAAAACAATTTTATAGCCATTGTTGTTAATCTTCAATCATCCTCTTTCAACTGATATCAATCTGGAAAAACATCTACAACACAATTCTTCCGGGAGAAATATCATTTATTAGAGTGTTAATTACGATGGAAAGGAGAGGATTTTACACTTCATTTAATAGCTGTAAAGTTAGTGGATCCAGGCCCTGTGGTCAATGTGTAGCAGTTCCTACGAATACTGCCCAACAAAACTAAGTTGCATTTCTACTGGAAATTAGGCTATATATGGACAAACAGATAATGCTACGGTAGTTTCTATAGCTCCTTACAATTGCAAGGAGTATAGCCAGTTCTTGGGGTACTTTTGGAAATGAAGGAGTAACAGCACATCCCACCTTAATGACAAATATCGACAGGTGATGTTGGGAACACCCATAATGTACTAAAACAAATTGATTGCTGTTATTCGATTTCGCATTAATAGAATGTGACAATGACGTCCAAGATCAATTTCATCCATGAGTAAAGTATATACTTTCTAAAATCTTATGATTCGTTACAAATGTAACCCAACAACCACCGAGATCATATCATGTGTCATGGAATATTAAATAATTGATCGATAAAAGGCACCGGCTTAAAAGTCAATGTTCAACATGATTCTATGTTCGGAACAACAGCATGCACTACATCTTGGACCTGCCCTTCAACTCTGATGATTTAAACATGATCTTCAACGACACAATCCCGAGGCTGTGACAGCATTCCTTTGAATGAGGTACAACATTTGAAAGAAGGTCTGAGGATGCATCCACTCCCTGAAGTCATTTCATAATCAGGAACATTGATGCTGACCAGCAGCAATGGTGCAAAACGGCAAAAGTGCACATCCACTTTTAAAGTGAAAGTGGTCCAGACGTAACATCTTGCTTTACTTCATTGAAAGTATATTTTAGAGGAAAAGAAAAGGAAGAATGAAAATGGGCGACACTTGTTTCAGAAGGTCCATGCTTCTGACTTTTTACGTGAACTATAGCATTCAGGATTCCCACAGAAGTCGTTCCTCAATATCAGACTAAAAAATAAAGGATTACTATGTCAGTTGTACTGTGTAGACTCACCTCCAATCACCAACTGCATGACATGTACTGTAAATACATTTGGACCTAAGTAGTCTGAAATATTTCAAAATGCACTTCTATATGCATTTCCACATCATACTAAATCCAACCTGAATTGAAGGTTTTTTTCTTCTCTTTTACCTGCAACTAGAAGTTTCCCACCGGGTGCAGTACATTGCTGTTGCTAATTGCCACTAGTTCATTTTCTCAAAGTTTCGATTCTACTTCATCTGTGTTATTTTCATTTGTTCAAGAGTGCTGAACACATCGTAACAATCTAACCAAGTTCGTTCACCAGTTCGGAGATGAAAGTTCTGTGTTGCTTCATAATTGCATTGTGGTCAATGTCCGTGTGAACTCTCTCTCGAGATCCAACAACTTTGATCATACCTTGCAGACCAGCCATATGCCCTCTATCTACCTTCACGTACCGCAGCAGAATCGTACTTAAAACGATGATGAGCTTCTTTCTCCAAAATTTTGGCTCTCCTATCTTTCAAAATTGCCGATGACATTTTCTACTTGAACACGTATGCAACGTTCTATCCAAACACATCCCTTTAGTTGCTACAAGCTGTCGAGGGACATCGGCGATATGCATACTTATTTGTGGTTATGCTTTAAGTCATAATCAGAAACTTTTTCAGGACTGTTGAACTGAAAAAGGGTAAAACCAAACCAAATTTCTAGAACTGTGAACAGGTAGCATACTAACTCAATTAGCCAATACTCTCTTCTTTGCTGAAACCTTTCCAAAGTTTGAGTGGCTCACAAATTCAAACATACAAAAGATGAATATCATACATTTCACTACATGACAAAAATCTCCACAATCACTGAAACTGTTTTGCAAACAGGACAACTATGATCATCATTTGGTCATTTTTTTCTAAAACTAAGTTTGCAAACATTTTCTCAAATAAAAAACTGCCATCAATGCCAAAAATAAAAGGCAATTAAGAACTTTCTAACTATGCTTCTTGGGATTCTGTAATGTCCTTAAACTTGCACTTTATACGAGCAACTGGAGAGGTAAGATCAGAATGTCATTTCACCAAACGTAAATATGATTTAGATGGTATTAGCTCTTTTACTGACAGTAAATCAAAACTAAATCACCATCAGAGATTGAAGGAAAAAAGGAGGTTTGAAGGTGGCAGGTGAACTGTAAACCACAAAGGTGGGGCACTGGAAGAATAAAAAAAAAAGAGAGAGGAACCACAAATGAGTAAACAAAAATACTAGCAAGACTGAGAGAAAAAAAATAGCAATTTATACTGGGAAGATTGGATGAAAGACAAAATAGTACAGCAAAGATGCATTAACCAGAGAGAGAACAGATGTAAAGAAAGTCAAAAGAATTAGGAAGTAATCAGTAGTAGTAGTAATTAGGAAGTAAAGATGTTCAGTGGTAGCCGCAAGATGCCATCAGTTTAAAGATGGCCTCAGTTTCTACAGAACAACCAACTATGATTTCTAGGTTGTCCTTCAGACAACCAGATGAGTCGACGGTTTTGACCAAAGGTCCGATTTTTCCTCGAGAAGATCTGAAATAGTACTGTGAATTTTGGCAATGACTTTGCATCGTAACCACCACACTGGCATACGAGTGTTTTCACGGCACAGTAACCAAGAAAACTGACCTGTGCTGATTGCATTTAACAATGGCATCCTTTAGTAGGGAGACCTCCATTTTGGAAATGAAAAACCATACATTACATTCTAGTTGTCCCTTTAACCACTGGTTAAAATTGCTTAAAATGTACCTACTGTATGGTATAGAATTTATAAGAAAATATATTTCAGATGTAGGGAAATCAATCCTTATTTGTTCAACTTCCAGCTTGTTCCACTGCTGAGATATACCATGCTGAAAGATATTCATTTAATTTGAAATAGTCTAGTGAACAATCTGTTGTGACGTCCTTACTTGTACGACTCACATTACCTGCGCGTTTGTTTCCTTTGAAATTAAAATGTTAACATAACCTTGAAACGTTAACTGTTCCTTGCTGGCATGTTACATGGGGAAATTCAACCCATAACAGTAATTGAGACAGTGATCACATTTCATGTAAAAGTGCAATGGCTTTTGAAAAGGAAAAAAAAAAACAGAAAAACAAAGAAAGTAACTTGAGTAGTACCAGAATGACATCACATTTATTGCACAATCTACCATTTTAATTGAGTGAATAAACATCCAGATTTTTTGTCTCTGCTTAGGAATGTCTTGTGAAGATGAACCATCTGAATTCACTTTGTGAACTTTGTGACATGTATTTCTGAAATTTCTGCGCTTAGGCACTTTTTAAATTTTTATATGGACCAATTTGGACTATTACACCAATGAGAGACAATCATAGGGCATTCTTATTACCACATTTGATGTTCATCACAATTTTATTTTTTCAACTTTTTTTAATTTTTTACAATAGGCAGAGTCCAGCACAGTCTCATCAAACCTTGGATAATTAGGATAAAGCGATTGCATGCGTAGACAAAAAAAAAAGTAAAAACACTCACTTTCATGCTCAAAAGTTTAGTATGTCCTTTAGTTTCACCATTCACACAATTTAGGAAAATAGCTTTCAGGTGATAAATTTTGCCACATGATTTTGAATGCTTCTAATATAATGACAAGAAGTGTAAAATATGACATTGTAGTGATTGACAGTTTTCATTTACTGTAACTCAAAGGCAGTGACTCATTGTTCCAGAGAGTTACAATTTCCCGACAACATACTTTACTAGTCCCTCCCACAGACTGTCTAAAATACTCCTTGTGAAAACTCTACCCTAGTTTCAAGTGCTGCACATCCTAGTGAGCATAAAGGACCACATCTGTGCTCAAAACACTCTGCCCTTATATATGCTGTAATATAGGCTACTCTGCATCCTTTGAATATGCTGACAATCAAAGAACAGAATCAATTGAAAAATTTTGCTTATCCCTAGCTAGTCCTGCTGAGACCCTAGTTCTGTCGTATCGGATGCCCCATGTTTCTTTTCTACAAAGCTGACTCTGCCCTCTGTTGTTCCTCGTCAATTTCTACTTGACACTAGGGTCTTGTGCATTTGTTTCCAACTATCTGAACTTTCTCTTTATTTTATGGCAGATTTGCTTCATAAATGTGAAGAAACCAATCAGGTTTGATCTTTGAGTTCACATTCTAAATAATTATGTTTATTCATAACATCTTCAAGGAGAATAACCAATGAGGGTGAACAGTGAACAAGTACTTTGCTGTGACTACGTGAGCACTCCATAGATGGCAAACTTTGTCATACAAAAAAGGATTTAAGTATTTTGCACATGGTTACACCCTATTATTGACAAATGTCCAAGACAATTTTGTTACAAATGTATCAAACAGATTCTTAGATGTGCGAAACTCAATTGGGTACAGAGCTCATGTGTAAACAGCTCATGAACAGGGCGATATTAGAGGGGCAGCATGATGGGTGTTGAAATACTAAAGAGAACGAAAAGTCTTGACCACAGACGAACCTCTAGCCAAACACTGTAGCTTAGGGCGATGGGTGACTGCCTTGGACCCTGCTCTTCTTTGACCAAGCCAATAGGAAGTATACTAGACATGAATATTCAGTTAGTTCATTCAGACTTCTGATAACTGATGCCACAATGAGGGGATCAGTTTGTAGATTATTAGTAAAAAAAGTGCTTTGTTTCACTTAATATCACCATTCCCAGTAACCAATCAAGAAGCGACGACTTGAGTAGGATGTTTTTGATATACCAGTAAGATCTGTACTTTAGCATATACTCATTATGGAGGCACTTATGATTAAAAGCTTTTATTCTCAAATATCATTTCAGTCTTTTTTCTGTTTTCATACCATTTTAGTTGCTTTTCAAAGTGGTTACTCACATTTACATATAAGGCTTCAGTTAAAGTAAACAAAATCGTGACATAAACAATGGTGCTACAATGCATACAGGCGTGCTTTCCATGTTTTCATAATGGGTCCAGAAATAAAGCTGTAGCCTGGAGTGACTAGCTACTCTGATAGTATCTCAACATGTATTTTATTATTGTGGTAAAACCTTTCCTTGCATTTCTGTAACAAATGTTCCAAAGGGGGAGTGATATGTCCTTCAGGCATGTTTTTCTTTTCTTTCCCTGTTTCACATTTCACATATTTTTTGACCATGATTAGCATATCCAGAATTTTTAGATTTGTTACATATTTGTCACATAAATTACATGATAGCTAACAAGCACAAGAACACCATCTTGACGTTGAGTTGAACCGGAAATCCTGTTTCAAAATGCAACCTACTGTGGCATTAACCCAATCAAGATTTTAATTCTTAATTTTTCTTTTGACAGCAGTCATATCTCGTCATTACAAGGCACAGATACTGCAACAATGTATGACAGGTTCATACACCTGTTGACAGCTTACTGTACATGTACCAGTTGTGCTACACCAATCGTGGGCTCCAAACTTCTACAACATGTACTGCTGGTGAGAAAGATTCACTGAGGCTTTTTCAATCACAGCTGACAAGGCAATGGAAATAGGGTAACGTCATCTGGAGGTTTCTCAAAATCTGGTGTTTGCCTCAGTGTCAGATCAAAAAGTGATATGATGTTACCAAAGTGGAAGCAGGAAGCAAAGAGAGAAAATATTACATAACCCACACATGTGTTATCAACTTAAACTGATCTTTCATTAAAGTAGGATGTGCTGTTTGAACCAAAAAAAAATACAGTTTATAGTTAATCTTCCATCATTTTCTTCTATTTGATATCAATCAGGAAAATAACATTTTGCGAAGTTTTTTTTTCAGGAGAAAATACATTAATTAGACAGTCTTTTACAGAAGAAAGAAGTGTGACTTTTTTCAGCTAAAAAGTTAGCGGAACTGGGCCCTGTGGTAGAGTGTGTGGCTCTTCTGTGCAAATACTACTCTACCACAAGGAAACTATACATGCAAATGTGTGTTCTTTTGGAAATTGGGATATATTTAAACAACAACAACAACAAGTAGACTTTGGTATGGTTATTTTTTATAGTGTTTTACAACTGTAAGAAGTATAAACAGTCCTTTGGTGTACTTCTGAAATGCAGGGATAACAGCACATCCTGCCTTAATCTACTTATCTACTACTGTACTACTAATCTACTTTAATGTAGTAATCACAGAAACTTCAATTGTACAGCAAAGCTGGCACCAAATTCAACATTTATTCTATTTTCTCTAACCGAATTATGCCCCTTTCTCTGATTTTACACAAAAATCTGACTCAAACAGAAAACTGTTTCTGACCAGAAAAATGTCAGAAACATACTGATGCAATTTTGCCATTCATTGTCTTAACTTTGTAAAGGGACAGAATTTCTTTTCTTCATGAAGTCTACCTGAAACTTGCCTGCTAGCTCTCACTAGAAACAATTAACTGACCGCAACACTAATTACTGATTGTGATGATATGAACAACAAAGTGATAAAAGACTTAGATTGTAAAATAAAAGTGGAATGTGGGCATGCAAGGAAAGGGAAATTGGCTGAACTGTCTGAATAGACATTATAATGATCTAGAGAACAGAAATGGTCAGTTATTGACAAAAGAAAAATCCAAAATAAATGGTAACACAAAGAGGAAATGAGAAAAGGATAAAATGTGTGTAATCTCAACAAAGGAAAGGCAAAAATATGAAAGAAGGAAGAAGGAAGGACTTGGTGCGTGTGAAAGGTGCTGAAAGTGTATGCGTGCTTACCGTGACTGATTTCATGAGATCTTTCTGAAAGCCGCAGGCAAGAGTAAATAAAAAAAACAAAGTGGAGAGGAGGAGGCAAAATTATAATACGTACGTAGGAATGTGGACAAAATGAGATGGGTGGAGGCATACGTTCATGACCATTTAAAGAATCGAAACAATAGTGAGAGATCTTTAAACTCTACCACCAAAGTGATGTATGTGAGTACAAAAATGTACCTGATGAGTGAAATGTCTTAGATGTATTTTGAGATATGCAGAGTGCTAATATATATAACTCCTGCATGAACATAATTCATAGATGACATAACCAGACAACGGTTCTAGTAATCTAGTAAATGAGGGATTACAAGTAAATGTCACTACAAGACTTTACAAACAATTTTGACTCGTCTGGGTCAAATCCACGACATGAGACCTGAGTTAAGTTCCAGACCACCAGTAGCATTTTCTGTAGCTTTTCAAGGAAGGGGATGGGCAAAAATGGGCAAACATACTCACGAAGATTTGGCAAAAACATCGTTCTATTGATGACGATCACAGTGTTTTAAGTCTACTTTGTTTGAAGTTGCCTTTTCATTACTATCTGTAACACCAGGTACAAAATTCAGACTCAAGTACCCAAAGTCCATGGTCGGTGGGGTACCCCGCTCCCCGAAAGATATACAGTACCTTCCATTAGACTTGAGATAATTGTGATGTTTTAACATATGTTTTGCTTCGCATACTAGCATAACACCATCTAACATATGGGTATAATGATTAAGTGTTCTTACTTGGGAATGCAAGTTGAATTTCGTCAGGCATACAACGTACACTACTGTAACTTTGGATCTGAGTAGCAATTTCAACACCGAGTCCTTGAATTTTCTGTCAGATACCCCAGTAACCTGGTGCAAACACTACTCTTTGTGCAATCATTATTCTGCTCCAGCTTTAAAGACATTTTCAGCAAACACTGTGTTGAGCCAAGCCCACATCTGAAATACTTTGCGTATTGTCGACACGGCCTCTGCACGAAGGATGGGATTTCTTTCAGGTGGACAGTCCCTACTTCAGGGAGGGAGGCAGCAGGCATGTCAACCCCCTACAACCCCACATGGAGAACACTGCATGAACGTACTTTAACCATTTCCACCCTGCCATCTGCGACAATTTATACGCAGATGATGACCACACTATGTAGGTACCGAGAGAACACCTTGAGGCTGCACAAGACTGTATTATGTACAAGCCTGAAGTTATTAATGCTATTGTAGTGAATGTTTGACTCCCCTCTGCATTAGTTGACACAGTGAGTTGTCACCAGAAGTGACAGTTGTTTTATTTTTTTTTTTTTCCTACTTTAATCCCATGTCCTGGTAACATGCCATGAATGTTTCCATCAATTAAATCTTTCCCGTTGTGAGGAGCGAGGTCCTAAATTCACCTTGAATTAGCGATCTACTCGAGTCAAGATGTACCAGACCCTCATCTGACATCTGGATGTTGCCTGTCCTGTGGTGTCTGAAATACGCTGAAACACTCAATGTCCTGTACATAGGCCTCATCGTCATCTCAAAAAAAACGGTGCTGTAAATAGTTGTTCCAGCCCGACAGAGATTTGTTTCTCTTGCTCATTGCTGATGAATCATTCACTAGCACTTTAAGCTACAAATTCGTCTAAGAGATGTCACCTTACTTCCATTTTCCCATGCCACCTCTGCAGTTTTCTATCCTGTTTGCTTCTCACTTCTTACACCTATCTCTCCACCATTCCCACCCCCCTACTCCTCCTTCCCCCCTCTCCTTTACACCGGGAACCCCTTTTGAACTCCACTCATACTGTATCGTAATGACAACACGAAAGCAAAATTGGATGGTAAATGACGAACCGTATGAGGTCCTGAATTGTACATTCACCGTAGGCATAACTAGATTTAAGTTGAATAATTAAATAATAGAACCCATGCGAGGTCACATCAAGTGAACCCAAGTTTAACGATCTAACCTACAAATCGTTAATGTGAAATGATGGACAAATCACATATTGGAAGCATGGCGAAGAGACAACCACAATGTACCAACATGTACGATACTTTATCTAATCAACGAAAGTTTTCACTTGCGATAAAATTGACCCAGCAATGCTCTGAGAATCCTTGCGCCAGAAAGCTGAAGCAGACTCACATACTTCTAAAAGGTTGACCAGGGTGCACATTTTTCGAAGGAGCATTGGTGGAGGTATGATGACGAGATCGCTTCCCATGATTTCAAAAGAATGCGCTGATTCATGCCTAGTGTATGGTCCTTGTTCGTGTCAAACAGCAACCTCTTTCCTATTCCCAGTTGGACCACTTTATCAAATTCCATCGACTGATAAATGAATACTTTTGATTCAATCCAAAGAGTAAATTACGGCCAACTGGCAAGTCACCTCCTTTTCAACCTTAACCTCTGAAATGAGTTTGAGTTCGTCTCTATTATTCAAGGGCGCAAAGAAATATTCGAAGGTAGCGTCTACTACCCGATGTGGTTCATTCGAACTTGAACATTTTTCTAAATTAGTAAGAGTTTCATGATTAATTTACAAAAATGTCAACCTCAGCGGGAGGGTGGCAGTGACACGACAAAAAAAAGGGTCTCTACACACATCTCGACAGCTGGCATGGTTTCCAATTCCTGTAGGAGGGACACATGTTGTTCGCATGTTGCGAAGTTTGTCACACACTACAATGAGCCAATCCTGGTTTCCATCGTGCCACACACTGGTACAGATGAAAGCAAACAAAGATCATCGTGGTTTGACACACATTCCACTGTGATGTCCAGAAAGCTGCATCAGCACTTCCACATTCCATACGCAGCCAGAAATGAAGAACTTTGCAAAAGCAAATGCCAAAACCTGAAGGCTTAAAAAAAAATTCCCCTGCACACATGAACCAGCTCTCCTAAAGAGCAATGAAGCACCACGATCATTGCTGAATATATGTTGAGCGCTAAGTCAGCAAATTCATCTTTTCTTACAGCTGCGAATCTTCCAAACAGGTATATTACGAGAATATTTGAAAGGGTCATGCCATGGATGTTCCATATTACTACAGCAAACCAAAGGGATTGCAGTATGACAGGAGCACTTACTGACACTTCACAAACTTTTCCAGTAAATGCAACCTAACAACAGAAAAGAGGGAGTGTCGAAAGTTGGCAGTTGCTGCAAGACATCTAATGGTGCATGGAATCAAACTGAACTGATGGAATAAGTTGGTGAAGACTCCCAATGTGTGCAAGGGATAGAATATTGACTTTCACTTGAAAGATGGAGAAACATCACAACTTTGACCCAACATAAGCAAAAATATCAAACTGTCGGGTTGGTTGATCTGCGACATAGATACTACTTACAGTATTCGAGGGTCGGAATAGTAGGAACGAATCGACGAGCAGTTTTATGCCGATTGAAGTTTGAATCAGTGAGTTGTCTACTGGATGATAAACATCGTGGTGGGAGGAACAATCTGAATACTTAACAAAGCGAAATGAGTGCAAGAACCACAGTTGTATTTTTAACTTTCAACAATTTGAGAGGGAATTCAACCTTTTAGGTATAGGACCAGAGAAAAATTTTGATTTCCAACTACTGGGAAGCTGTAGTGAAATTGATTCACAACTAAGCTTTTGCGGCTCACAAATTGCAATGCGAACCCAGTTATTTCATCCCTTGTTATTTGATTCACAGGTGAGGTGATCGACTGATTCACAACTGAAGCGATATGTAACACTTACATGACAATCAAGCTGACTTACATCTTTAATATCCACCACACAAAGTCAGCAATTACTTCCTTTGAAAGATACAGAAAGTGCAACCACATGAGCTTTGTGCAGATGGCGATGAAGAAAAAACCTACCTGAGTAAAAAGATGGGTGGGTTGTTTCATTTTAGAATTCCAACTGTTACCACAAGTCAGGCTACTTTGAGGCAGCTTTCTAATGACCTAGTGGTAGGGAACACTTTCTCAAGAGTAGTTTCACCTCTAAGTACAAGAAACTTAAACAATAATTTGATCTGGATGTGATGGTGGTGGCACACCATTTTGATGAGAAAAAAAAAACATATTAGAATACGAAACTTACAAAGTGCATTCCAGACCAATTTGACCTTTTTGGAAAGCACTTTGTGCGACCGGCAGTCATTCTGCTACCCGCCTGCCACGACTTTCCACTACCCGCAAATAAAGATCCCCTCGGTGAAGAGTTTGCAAAAATAAATGCAACGAATGGCCACTGTATTTAGTTGTAAATCAAGGAACGCAAGTTGCGAATGGGACATTAGCCATACTGAGGGTGCTCTTGCGAATTACAGAAGACATGCATCAAAGTGCAGCAGTGATGATGGTAGGCACTGTATTTTAATCAATGGTGAAGCTAACCGATGATACTTCACTAAAAAACAATTATGTGGCCCACAATAAAATTTATAGAGTCCCAATCTTTGTTATGTGCTTATTTGCGACTTTGCTATTGGTAGATTGGTCAAACATCGCTACGAGTTAACTCTTAGTTAAGTTTTGACAACTGACAAAATCCTTGAAAGCATACGATTGTACAACTGTACCCTCTAGTTGCGGGCAGCACAATGCTGACTATACAAAACCTGCTCATCTTATACTTCCATTTAAGTTGTAGCTAATAGTAGGCATCTTTGAGTGAGAGTCTGCAACTGGGACAGATTACCCACCTGGAGGAGAATTTTTGATAATTCGGAGTAGCTCTCCAGATCAATACTGATGCAATTCAAAGAACAGAAATGCGGGAAAAATGTGGAAATATAAATCTCCAAGATGATATTCCACAACTACTCTGTCAGTGTCTCTACTGAGAAAACTGATACGTCTGTATTCAAAAGTTTAGCTCTTAGACAGCAAAATGCTGAGAGTTATTGTTTTGGAGAAACCTAATTAAAATGGATGACTTTCTGTGGACCCACCATCAGATCTGGCCCTGGCAGACAGGCCTTAAGGTAGGATTGGGCTGCTAGGGTGTGATTTATGAAAACCAAGGTGCAGTATTCTGAAACGCTTTGGGTTTGGTAATTTTGCCTTAATTTGCCTTACACACTCCCATGACAAAACCACCATATTTGGCCCAGTTGTTTTCACAATAACTGAAACTTATTAACTTGTATTGTTAATACAGTGAGATTACCTACTGTATGTGAAAATAACGATGTCCATATAAATTTTTTAGTAGCAGTTATGGTAACTTTGCCCTTATAGTTACGACCTCCGTTTATCACATTGGATGAGGGCATGCTACTATTCTTTAATGATTTAGCTACGCTTCTAAAATAAAACAAAACCTTATGAAATTTGGGCCTTGTTTGGTGTTGGTTAGGGCATGCTAATCTTAGCTGAGCAGCCACCTGCCTAGGACAATGCTAACAGAATATGACAGAAACTGGTATCAAATGACACTGGTGAACTATGAAAGAAACATTCTGTACTATAAAGGTGCATATCTGGAGAGGGTAATGACTGTGTACATACTCAGAAGTTTTGACCAGACCGTGTTAAAAATTTGGGGAGCGCATTTTCACAACCGGAAAATGTCATAATTTATGGCAATTGTGATACTTTTTATGGGCACAAAAGGGAGAAAATGTAATTTTTTAACAACAGAATATCATGTTAGTCATGCTAAAAAGGCATGGTATGAATTTTGTGGGTGATAGTAAGATCTACTCCTTTAGAGGCATGCAAACCAATGGCCTACCTTTGCAAACTTCCTGATACCAGGAAACAGTGCACATACTAGAGACAAATCACACTGCTTGTGTCAAATCAAGCAAAAGTTAATCCATTTGATGATTACAGTGAATTACACCAAAAGCGGTTTCTTCAGTTCACACACATAAGCAAACAAGGTCAAAGGTCGAATCGGTCTGTAATACAAACAGTCAATGTTTCTACATTGAGACAAGACAGGACGACTGATTTGACCAATTTCCACAAAGACTCAAAATGTCTAAAATAAACCTTTGATACAACATAGAAGATAGTAACTTGATTGCCCAGGAAGTGATTCTATCTGTCTACAAATGTAGCATCTGAACGACAACTTTTGACAACAATTGGCAGGACATTCATTTTGGAAAAGTTAGGTTAAAAAGATCTTGTACAGAATCACCTCAACAGAGATGAATGTTTGCCTTCGGGTTAAGTAACAACTTTGTAGTCTGTAAACATCCCTGCAATTTTGAGAAGGGACTTTCACAAAAATTGTTGATAGAAATCAAGAAAAGCCGTCTCAATTTATATCACTACCCTTGCATGGTTTAGGGTTTAATCAGACAAATGCATCATGTCTGTAAAATGAGAGCATTGTAAGAAAACAGATCCCAGATATCTAGGGAAGCTAGTAAAAGGAATTGTACCATCAACTTTTACATCTGTATCAATTCCATACTAGATGATGCTCAAATGGCCGAGGCAAGATACTTCATATAAAATGGACCATTTTGCTCAGGTTGTGAGGTCAGCTATTAACTGTGAGATATGGATAGTGCTCCCTATGACGTCTAACCAACCAAGATAATCGTCAAGGACCGTATTTCCTCTTGGTCAAAGTCTTTTTTTTTTTCTTCTTTTTTAACCTGGTCGAAAAGCAATGCTTCCCACATGAGGAAGATCCGCCTGTGACATGTTTTCTCTTTCAAGAGTTCAATCGATGTGACGGCCTTTTTGTTCCACAGAGTTTGGAATACGGCCAAAGCAAACAACCTTTCGTGGACAACAATATTGCATCCGGTGCAGTATATCCTCCCCATTCACTTCACAGAATCACGAACATTTGTCCATGTTTCACTGAACAGAGAAATTATTTCTGTGAGATCACTGTTCTGTGATTCTGATAAACTGAAGGAAATATAAACTAGGGTCGGGTGGGGTTGCTAGTCTCTACTTCAGAGATGTGACTCCTGGTCTAGATTCACAACTAGATTCTATTTTTCTTAGTGTTACAACTGCTATGGGACTTTTAAAACAATAAAAAAAAAAATGCATGATGATCACTTTTTGGGTGGTTTAAAGTTGGACATAATGTTCTTTTGCAAGTTTAGTAAAGTATCTTATAGCCTAGTACAGCTTGTTTATTTTCTTGCGTCAAAATTACGCATAACCTACGTCTGAACTTTGTGGAGGGGCAGCAACTGCATATTACAATGTCAACAATTAGTTATCATGTAACAATGCTAAACAGAGATCAAAATTGTCATGTAAAGAGTATAAGCTGTTTGATGAGTGAATATCATATGGAGAAGTTTTATACTTACCTATATAATATTTTATTTACAGTGAATATACCACACAAGGCTGAACGTTTAACATGACGTGTCGATACTGTCATTCACAAAGCAAATATTTTCATGTAAACAAATCCATACCATCATTCACAATGAATATTCTGCACAAAGGCCAATAATTTCCAGCAAACAAATCTGCACCATTGTTCACCTAACTATACAGATGCTAATATCTTACATAAGTTATTCCATACCATCATTTATTTGAATATGGACCTAAATATTGAATTTAAACCTATCCATAACATCATTTACACTGAGGGCACTGTATAGATCTTTCAGTATATCTCCATACCTTCATTTACAGAGGTATTCTTTATGGAGGCTGTATATCTTAATGCTACTAGTGAATCACTTATCGCCATTTATGATGATTTTACTACACAGAGGCTAATATTGTAATGTCAACAAATCCATACCATCATTCCCAGTGAGTGCAATATATGCTGGCTGAATATTTTAATGTCCATCTTTTAGAGTGAGTTTCAAGGTCTCACCAAAATGAACCAAAAAAATGTCAGAATAGTATTTTGCTTGAAGACTATGCTATATTAAAGGGCTCCATATTTCTTATTCACTCGAGGGACAGGATCAGATTTTAAGGATGCTCCCTAAAAAAGGTACAAGGACAGGAACTGAGAGGTGTTCAAGATGATCAAATATTCTCCAGGGTAAAAAAAAAAACAAAAAAACAATTGTGACAACAATGATGGATTATGACTTAGAAGTCTAGTTAAGTGGTCACTTTGTGAAAATTTCCATGACTTTTCCAGACAATTTCCCTGAGCATCAAAACTTTTAAAGGTCATGAAATTATTTTCCAAATTTTCATAACGTTTCAGGTCCTCCATGACGGAAGGAATCCTGACAATCAATGACAAAATTTGTTAAGTTTGAATTAAAAAGAACATTTCACTTATTTTAACAGCTAGAAGAAGCAAGTTGACAGCGAAGGATTCATCTTATCCTTCTAATTTCAAGAGCTTAAAAAAAGGAAAACATGGTAAATTAAAATGTTCACCACTAGTTCTATAATATTTATTTTTGTAATATTTTTGTAACATTTTTGATAATATTACCTGGAAAGAGAACAGTATGGAATATTTAAAATGCCATTTCTTGACGCATTTGTATGTTTCACAGAGGCAAGAATTTTTTTTGGAGGGGGTTGTCACTTCATGAACTCAGGGACTCAGTGAATCCACTTCCCGGCTTCATTAGTGAGTACCATGTTTCCCATGAAAACCTAAACTTTATACAACAGCTTCACGAGATCAATGAGTCGCTCCCTGATATTTGGCTCAACTAAAACATCACCTCATGTACTGCATGTTCAAAACAGATTTTTTTTTTTGGCAAATCTTCCCACCTAGACAAAGATGTACAATACTGAAGTTCTTTGCTGTCACTGACTGCAAAATTGTGGACTTTGCTAACTGAAAATGGGCTTTTACTTCTTGGCTAAATCTTCAACATTCCTGAACTGATGACAGTGAAGACGGTTTTCCTTCTTGACTTCATCAGAGAGAGAGGAGAGGATAGGCTTGAGTGAAAAGAGAGGAAACTATGTGGACCACTGTTTCACCAAAGCCCCTACAGCGCGATTTTGACGCAGTGAACTGACAGTGTCAACACTGATATTCGTGAGTGCACCGCCACATGCTGTTGGAATTTATAGTGAGTAAATTTTGATCATAGTTCATTATTTTGGCCCAATGAATATTTTCCTAAAGGAAACTCTGGAGTGAGGACAAAAGTGAATGCAGTTTTCAAAGTTTACAAATATTCCATCGAAACTTTATTCAGAGAAACAGAGATGATACGCTAAAACTAATGTACTTTGAATGAACTTACAAAAAGGGTTTATTGGTGGCTAGAAAACCCTTGTGTAAAGTAGTTAGTACAGACCAAACACTGAGATCTAATGTGCCAGGCAGATACTTTCATCCATGCGAGTGGGATGTTAAGCTCTCTTACCAAATGGAGGGTTTTTCGAACTTTCTGACCAAGGTTTACATGTAGCTTTGAAGAGTGGCTGTCTATTCCTTTCAACTACTTCACAGAAGCTTCAGCTGCTTTACCACACACCGATTCCACACAAACCAGTTTCGATGCCAACAGTGTACACTGGTAACATCGTTTTGAGATTCTTGAGGTTTCCTAACAAAATGGAACCCACAAGCTTACAAGCACTTATACGAATACGACAGCTCTACCAACTGTTGCGATGTTGGTGGCACACATCGATTTCTCTGGCAGAGTGCCAAGGCATGGTAAGAGGTGGTCCTATATACAACAGCAGACAAGATGTTCAACGCTCCTATACTTCAAGGGGGGTGAGAATGTGGGCTTGATGCTCATAAAGAAAAAAAATTAAAACACTGAGCAACATATTCACATGAACAAAGCTATTCACATGAACTTCATAGCAGGTGACTGCTAAAGTCAATCTGTTTGGAACATTCTTAGCTAATTTGTCGGTTCAAAAAGAAAATCTTTCCATATCTCATTCTTGATAGCATTTCAATTAGACATCCCAGTGGGTGATGATAGGCTCCTATCATGAAGCAATTGGTGGCATAGAGCGTGCCAGTGGTATAACACAAAAGCTCTGATGCAAACATGCGGGGGAAAAGCTGCCAACTGACGACATGACTCAGGCTTAGAGGCAACATTCAAAGCCCATTTCCTGACAATACTGCATGGGGTAATAATTGAAAGTAATGAAATCAGAGTGAATTGAGCAACCACAAGCACAGAACCTCAACCTGTGTGTGGCAACATGGAGAACAGGGTTACACACTCCCAAAAATGGTACTGCTTTGCAGTAATCCGGAAACAAGCTTGAGGCCAACGAAAGCAGGTTATTGTCAAAACCCACATTCCCCTCCCCGCCCCTCGCTCCTCGGCTGTCACTTTGAAATTTGGTGTCTGAATCCTGAACAAGATGAAACAAAGGATAAGATGATGTTGATGAAACAAGGCTTATTACCAGTTGTCTAGCAAACTGAAGACAGTGGCAAGGGCTACTGAATATCTTTGCATAAACAATCAATGTTCGGTGACTGTTTCACTTGGCAACACATATCTATCCAACAGTTTTCCATGTAGCCACAAGTGAGGAAGTAGTCATGGGAGCTGGAGGGAGAAAGAAGGGAAGGGGGATATGGGAGTCTACGAGGGAAGACGGGAGGACAGAACCAAGCATGAGTGTATGTGAGCAGGATTCTGATGATGCAGATATGCCACTGAAATACACAACTGCTCTTCACTGTTGACTTGAACAAGAATGTCATGGCAGTCTGAGGAATTCTCACATGACATTATACGCTAATTATGCCACACTTATTGTCAATCTTGTTGCAATGATAATTATAATTGGACCACCTCTCACTGGTATCACTGTGCTTACCTTGTGTCTGTCACTAGCAGCTGTGGAAAGAGCTCCTGTTTCTTCCCTAAGGACATAGCCTTGGATAATTCTGTTCAGGGAAAAAAGACAAAATAAGACAATCATTTCCTTTTTTTTTTTTCAACATTATAATCTTCATCTGGTGCCCACAACATTCTAAAATACAGGTCATATTTTTAATGAAAAAAATAAAATGATAGCACTCGTCATTTCTTATGACCCAAACACTGTATCATGGCATTTGACAAATTCAATTTTTGCATAGGGGCTATCAAACATCTGTCCTAACATGGCATATTGAATAGGATACCAAAACACCAAAATAGTTCTAACATCTCATCATTATTTTGATAGTCATTAAGAAATTTTGCTGAAATCAGTACGAGGACTTAGAAGTGAAATAAAGCTAAGTCCAATTCTGTCACAAGTGGTACATTTGCTCATCTGTTTAAGGCTTTAACAGCGTGCATATCTCTCTTACATTCACACATAAGATTTAGCAGTGCTATAGAATAATCAGGGGCTATACCAGATGCAAACTGCTACTCTCTGACTTTGAACGGTGTTACATGGATCTACATACCCATCTGTCAATTGCATACAGTTAACATATTGAAATATATTGGTCTCCTGGGATTTTACGAAGGATTTCAATTCCAGTCTAGTTAACTTTTCCTAACTGATCCTTCTAAATGTTGGTGGGCAAGTTTTCTAATTGTTCCTTTCCCTTGGTAGTTGATGTTCAGACTTCTAGACTGATATTACAAAGAACATCTGGGTTATTGACCCCTTTCCACTAGTCAGCAAAGAGAAATTGGACATGAAAGTTGAGCGGTCATAAAACGGTATTAACAGGAAAGGAAAGAAGACGACCCTGGATTATTCCAAAACTGAAGAGACAGCACTTTCATAAAATCAGTAGGACAAACAAAACTTTAAAAACTTTCATTTGCTTTTTATCCCTCTTCGATCAAATAATGCTTTGTACAACTTTAGTTAACAGAATGAAAGAAAATGTAAGCAATATTCTTGTATATGTAATGTGAGGGTAACTCTCTAAATGTAAATGAAGTATTACAGAAACACATCGCAGATTTTTTCTGCTATGTTTTCATTCCAGGTACAGAGACATGAAGTTCAGGATAAGTAAATGGTCCACTTGTTTTCACGATACTCATCTCCATTTTATTTTTTTTTTTATGTGTGGGGAGAGGCGGAGATGAGGATGAATCAAATTTCCTCACTAGGGAATCTCTGGGTCACGATATCTACCAAATCAAACATTGTTTGCAAGTGAATAAGTAACACGCAGAGCCTTATTCTCGAGACTAACGACAGTGTAAACGACAACCGTGAGAAATTCCCCTGTTGGGCACATCACACCCCCCATTTCAGCAAAAAAAAAACGTTCTCAGGGTCGTGGCATCGATCAACAAATTGGTCTTTCCCGAATCAGACATCAGAATTTGATGTAGGCACTCACTTGTTTTTCTTCTGAATGACTTCTACCATGCTCTTGTTGTGCTCCTGGTAAAACTCAATTTTCTCTTTGTACTTCTGTTGCAACCTCTGGAGTCTTATTATCCTCTCCACCAACATACCCTTATCTATTCCTGGAAAGTCATTGTTTGATGAAGCTATCGTCACCTGAGGGCTCTAAAAGCAGGATTCACAATGTAAGTGCATTACAAACATCTGCATGTGAAAACTAACAGTAACTTTTAACATTTATTGAATAATGTAAAAGTGAAAAGAAAGAGAAAAAAAAAACCTGCCAGAAAAGAGCAACAGCAGGGTTCTCTTCACATAGGCACCTAGTTAATAAGAGATTGATGAGATTGGTCAACCCCCAAATTACAAAACCCTGATGGGGCTGGTCAAGTCCACTATCACAGAACACAGTTGACACCCAGATTTACCCAGAATCAAAGAAAATTGATGAGACTGAGGAGAGCTAAGTTTCCCTGAACACTGTTGAGACTAGCATCAGTCCAGTATCCCAGAACACTGCTGAGACTGGTATAAGTCCAGAATCACAGAACACTGATAAAGCTGGTTGAGCCCGGTACCACAGAATACAGCTAGACTGAGAAAGCCAAGTATCCCAGAACACTGCTCAGACTAGCATCAGTCCAGTATCACAGAAGACGGATGAGAGCAGGATCAAAATGTCATGTCCTACTTCTACATAGGCTTTCAGATGATGATCAGTTTCAAAGTGATCCTAATCTCTTTATTTCTGCTCAGTGATTTCCAACAAAACTATGTAATAAATATATTAAAATAAACCACAGTACTGCTACTAAAATTCCCACAGAATGAGTTTGAAAATTACAGCGGACGTAAGGTGACACGCCAGATGTAAAGTTATCGTGTTAGAATAACTTATCTCGACAAAATTTTGCAAATTGTGGAGTTACCGACTTACGCTAAGTCGGCATGTCGGAAAAATTTTGCAAATTGCCAAGATATCGAGTTACAAATTACTTGTTATCTTGACAAAATTTGGCAAATTTTTGAGTTGTCGACATGACTAAGTCAGAGATGTTGACTTAGCGTAAGGCGGTAACATGACAATTTGAAAATGTTGTCCAGATAACAAGCACGTCCGATTACGTCCGCTGAGAAAAGCCGACGTCAGCTAAATGACACTGTTTCAGAACATCGTGGAGATGCTGACGACTTACATTTCACATACTTCACATCCTCACGAGGCCGACATCTTACTTTTTTTACAAATTTCTCTTGAACGTCTCACAAGATTGGGATCTTTGCAATCGTACATGATCTTGTGGGAATAACAGAAATTTATCTTAAATTTATAGGTGGTCAGTTTTCTTTCTCATACCTGACTGCTGACTGATTGTTTATCTTCGCCTGTAGCAGTAGGAGAGGGCCCTGATATACTTCCCCTTGCTGAGCTGGAAGTGCTCTGACCAGGCAACCCTGCTGTTTCCAGAGACCCCGAGGAACTCGTACGTGACCCCATGCTGTTACTTTCTTTGCCACCGTGGGTGTCCTTCTCCAGGGTCTCTATTCGTTTCTTTGCCTGCTGTAGCTGTCTCGTGAGATCCTGAGGAAGCGGGAGAGGAACGAGGTGGCGGAAGTTCAAAAAACCTTTTTGAGTAAGGTGAACAATTTATGCAAATTATATCAGCATATTCAGGGATAAAATTTTAGTAAAGAATGTGATACATGTCTAGCTATCTGACTTTCGAGGTGCTTTCGTAAAACCTGTCTTATTTTCCAATATAAGTGCTCTCTTGGTCACAGGCTTCGTCACATCAGGTTTTTTGCACATCCTTAGTTTTGAGAACATGATGCTGTGTACTTGCAAGAAATGTTCAAAAGTCTTCGGACAATTTTATCACTTTTGACACAAAAACAAACTCTAAGCAATTGTTATTATTATTATGAAGTTATTATGGTAAAGTTGAATTTATTTGGCATAGTTACACACAAAACTGGTTTCTGACACAGGTACATACCAAAACCACAAAAAAAATTGCAACATATCTAGAAGGGTTGCCGTGGTGACAAAGGCAGAACGCTCAAACTCAACTGATTCTCACCGTGCCTACCTTTGTATTTGCAGCATGTCTCCTCTTCAACGTCTTTGCTTCGTCTTTTGCTTCCTCCAGCTTTAGGGAGAGGTCGTCTTCATTTCGGGACTTCTCGTTGAGGCGGCCGGTCAAGATGGTGACCTCCCGTTCTCTGAATTCCTTTTCACGCTGGAGATCTGTTGACTGATGGTAGAGCAAGGGAAGGGGAATGATGCATGTGTTAATGTGACAATATCATGATCACCCTGCAGAACAATACAGAGCTAAAACTACCACTGATCTTGGAAAATTTTCAAACCTTGTATACATCAAATTTTCATGAGAGTTGCTTAACACTAAATGTTCTCTTTCTTGTCTTTCTTAAATACTTTTTGACCTCAACCTTCTTTTTGTATTCCATGAAATTCCATGTTTTTATCATATTTTATTCTTCTTGAAATAACACAATTCCTGATGACTACAGATGATGATACATTTCAGAATTATCCTCTGAAGAAAGTACCATCATTTATCATCAGACTTGAGAGACCTATAACAACATTCTGTTCAGATGGAAACATCCCCATTCTGTCTCCATGGTGATTGCTATGTTAAAATACCAGAAAACATACAAGCAGTAGAACAAAGAACTTACAAGCTGAGAGTGTTTACTGTTTATGTCTTCAAGCTGGGATTGCAGCGACTTGTTTTCTTCAGTTAGAGCCTCAACCTATTTTTAAAAGGAAAAAAGGAGAGCATAAAGAGAAATTCTGCTATTGATCCAATTTTGTTTAAAATTTTCAAACCGTTTTTCAAAGAATTTTGAACATAGAAAAAGCATGCACAGCTAAGTGTCTACTTTCCAATCTAACCTCGACAATACTGTTTCTAAATTAATTGTTTTAGAAAAACCTCAAATGGCTGCAAAGACAATCGCCAGAACTTTGTGGTCCTAAATAATGAGATGTTCTCCTGGTTAGATCATTTCCACATCACTACCAGTATTCATAGTTAGAAGAAGCATCGGACACATTACCTCTTCTTGAATTTTTCATAAGTATGCTGCAAAGCTTACCATCTGCAGTCTCGAAAATTTCTTTCATATAATTTTGTTTGTTCTCAATTTTCATTCAAAATGAGGAATGACCAATGTATTCTGGCAGCAACAGTCCCTTTCATCATTGCACCAAATCCTCCATCTCGACCCAACCCCCACACCTATCCCCATCATAAACAAAAGCTAACCAGGGGTGAATCTGGATGATGTAACAATGCCAGATACAATTAACCTTTAATGCTAAACCAGTCATGCCACTGCAACTGGATAACCAGTTTTGATTTGCTGATTATTGCACTGAAGAAATATAGAAAAAAAGGGCACCTTGGTTCCTTGTGTGAAGATTATTTTACATCACCTGTAGTCATTAAGTATTAACCAACTGGTTAATTCACAATTTATCACATCCCCATAAAGGTTGGGTCCAATTTTTCCCTAAAAATGCTGATCAACCACAGGTACTAACAGTACTCAATAGTACCTTCAAGGTAAGGTACTCAATAGAACTAATCTGAAAAACCCTCAACATTGTAACATATAATCTTTCGAGAACTATTGCTCTGCACAATGTGATAATTAATGGCCGATACGGCCCATTCTGAAGTTTCATACAATGGCCCATTTGGACCTTGGACCCAAAAATCTTGAACACCTCGAAGGCACCACTACCATAATGCATCTATATACAAAGTATACACTTTGTCCAAACTTTAGAACTTGAGATATCGTGTTTAAAAGTTTTTCACATTTTTGTCCCCATTGCCCCAGAAGACCTTTGACCTCCACCAAAAACAACAGGACACAACCTGTCAATATGGCAAACCTACATACCAAGTTTGACTTTCAGACTTTCCTCTATTGAGTCAGAGCATACCCAAGCATCACAGACACACACACACACAATCCTGACTGCATAGGTTCCTTTGCTGATGCAAAGAACCAAAATTGTAGTATTGTAAAACTGCAAGGTAGTTAGGGTAGAATTAGTTAGTCAAGGTAGAATTATCAAAAAGAATAACAAAGAAAACAAAAAAGTCCTTGTTACCTTAGACTGCAGGGAACCAATCTCTGAGTGAAGCTCTGTGTTCTTCGTGGTTATTTTTTCGGTGAACTGCAACAATTCGCTCTCTTTCTGTCTCGAAGCATCCAGAGACATCTCAAGGTCTTTCCCATCCTCCTGGATGTTACTCAACCTCTCCTCTAGCTGTCGTATACTCTCATTTGCTCTGAAAATTGGCAGAAATAAAAAAAAAAAAATAGTAAGCAAAGATCCTTTTTCTGTAATTATTGTATGTTAGGCTGGATACCAAATAGAGCTATTGCTGAAGGTATAAACAAGTTTACACTCGTAGCATGGAAAAAACAATTTTGAAGTCTACATCAAATAACTACCAAGTGCACTGCACCTTTGTTATATAATAGCAATCTATCACTTTGGGCCTTCTACATTAGGAGACAGAGCTCCAGATATTTATTGACAGACTGCAGAGGCACATTGAGATGTTTCGTAAAATTCACTACATTTTCCAAAACCTGTTTAGTTACTCTGACTTGCTAATTTCAAATGATTGATCCAAGAGAATCCCAATGTGTCAAATACAAGGTAACATCAATGACTGGTTATTAACGATTCAATCTGGTTTCTGAAAATATGTGACCAGAGAGCTTTCACTAATGCATATGCACAAGACAGGGTTAAAAATTCAAAACTTTTGACAGTTTCATTATTAACTGAAGAGAAACTTGACTAATTATGCTAATTATAAGCATCATCATATACTTGCGCCATTTGAAGTTCCTCAGGAACTTATGGATATTAACTCAATGAACCCCTTTAAGAAATTCTTATAATTTATTTAACTTAAAAAAGATGACATTGACCTTGAGGGTGCAGTCTTACTAAAATAACAGAGATAAATGAGTAGAATTTACTAAAAAAGCTGAATGGTTGGCATGCAATTCTCTCATTTGACAGGATTACAATTTCACTTCATGATTTTCTAAAGTATGTGTCCCACTCTTAGGGAAACTTCAAACAGTGCTTTTTGTTGATTATTGGACACATTTGGTTGGATTTACTGCTCTCAAACCAGTGTTTACTCATACTCTTTACAGGGTACACACATTCATCATTTACCTGGAGCAACCCTAAGACGAACAGCTCATACGATCTTTCATCACGACTATATATCCTCATCTAAATGCAATCACTGGATATGTGTTTTTTTAATGGCAATACTAATACAAACATTACAGTTTTTTGGGCTGTTCTTGACACAAATCACACCATGATGACATTTTACAGAATTCACAAATTTTGGTTTACTTCAATCAAGTGAAAATCTCAATCGAGTGAAACTTGGCAATGAATAATCCACTCCATCAAAATATTTGTTGTAGTTGTGACTAAGGCAAGAAGTGGGGGAACTTACTCTGTCAGCTGCACTTCAAATGCCTTGGCATCTTCAAGTTCCTTGGACAGGTTACGATTCGCCTCTTTCTGATTGTTGAGCAAGCCTTTGAACTGCGTCAGAAATTCTTCTTGTTGTATCCTCTCGTCCTCCAGACACTGGACCTGAATGCAGAGCCAATGAGGATACAACGTCTTGTAGGTTTGAATTAGCAGCAAGAAAGTGACCTCAAACTTGGCGTGATATCCAAAAACGGTCAAAAAGTACTTTGGGAATGTACATCCTTTGCCAAAAGTATTTGCTGAATTTTTAATTGATTATTTTTCCTGGTCCATTTTCCGTTAGTGAGCTGCAAAATGGTGGATGTAAAGCTAATAAGCTGATTCAAATGCATTTTTACAAATTCTTTACGATTTTCAGATGCATTTTGTAGAAACAGTAAAAGAGTAACAGTACCATTCTGCGCATAAAATGCTCCCTGCGGATGCTTGCTTCAAATATTTATGTCCATTTTTTTCATCAACTTTGGGAGATCTGTCAACATTCTCAAAAGGACAATACTAGTTCAGAAAATCTTTTCACAGTCCTGACCCACCAAAAAAAGCCTCACAGGGAAAAAAATACAGGTGACATATAAAGAAAATTCATAGTTTTGCTACCGCAAACTGCAATCTTTCATTCCCTTTGAGACTGTGCCAAAGAAACGAAAGAAGTACAGAAAATGAAGTACATCATTCACTCTAATAAAGATAAAATTGCAAAATGTTGGTAGACAGCGACATATATCACCAGGACCTTTGCCGTATGTGAGAAGTGTCAGCTCTGCTTTGCATCAGAATTTTTATTTGTTTCAATTCTGACAGACTGAGCGAGATTCTCACTGACACCTTTGCAGGCGGATGAAGCAACGGAACCAGACATTTGTGCTTCCACTAAGTATTGTTGAAGATAGAAAACAAGTAACACAGTCACTGCTGCAAGTGGTACTCCATGCAGTAGCAAGTCTTCAGTCACTGTCGCTAAGTTTGGTTTATTGTTTTGCTATATTTGCCGTAGCCCTGGATGATACTGGAAGAATATTAGTTTGCGGATTAAGAATTTTAAGACCATGAAATCGCACGAACAAAACCGACTTTCAATCCCTACATTTGTGCTGCTGGATGGTGACATGCTGTTGTTTATCTAAACTCATGGAAGTGGTATCAACAGAGTTAAATACATTACACTGTTACCACAGCAACGCAGCAAAGCTTTCTAGTTGCTATCAGTGCGTTATGTATTTCGGTTATGAATACGGATTCCAGTTTGATTTGCAACTGTATTAAATACCGGATACTCTAATGTTATACCAATTAATGTTTTGTAGTACTATGGTATTTTTGTCTAGGAGCCAAAGTTGAGTCAGCATACTCTAGGGTCTCGACCAACGTACATCAACGTTTCTGTACATTAAGTAATAACAGAAATAAGCATGCCTTTTCTACGTCCTTGTTTGGTATTTTATGTACATGATTTAATCGCTAGCTGTGAAGATAACACGCTCAATGCATTGATACGTCCAGTTTTAACCATAAACATTTATCTCGAAGGGAAAGACGACCAAAGACAGCCTTGTAGCGTGTTTGTTCATGAATACTGACCTTCACCCTCAGAGATTCCAACTCAGCAGTTGCATCATTATGTGCCTGCTTCAAGCTGTTCAACTCTTTTAATTTGGCATTATGAAGCTGTAACAAGGCAAGAGACCAACATTAATCTGAGCATGGAAATAGAGACAATGAGTAGTGACATGCAAACAACAATCTTTGTAAAATCAAGATGGTAACATTTTGCTTCTAATGTGATCAATCACATCGAGGCCCAATTCATCGGATTTGCTCGGTTTCTGAGTGAGTTGTTTTCCACACTTTTTGCACGGGTGGAAACTCTTGCTGTTTGCAAGTTTGCTCTCCATGCTAGAATGGCGACTTTTCAAAAGGTCACTGTTCTCTGGAACAGTGTTTTCCCACTAGAAGGACACTCCATGCATCTGCATATCATAATATCTGATAAGTTATCACGACAGGGATAACTTAAATTCCCATAAATTTGGGCTTTTTAGTATCTCTTTACTATTCTGGCCTGCAAGTGAAAGTCATTTCATTGATAAATCACTCTTCAAAGTGAAATAAGGTGTTTGTTTCAGAGAAAACAACCACACTTTTTAAACCAATGTCGGTGGACATAGAATGACAGATTATTCAAAATAAGGAAGGACAGTAGAATCCTTTTCAAGAAATAAGTTTCTCACAGATAGAAATTCAGTTATTTATTTCTCAACAATAATTTGTTCACCCAAAATTTTCAAAATTCAAACGATGCATCTTCCGTTACTCATCAAATGCATAATGTTTTGGGGAGATTGAAACTGCAGACGTTTACTGATAAGACTGAATGGTTTAACAATGATTAAAGCTATTTTCTTCGTATGCAATGTTGGTACATTCTAAACATCCTATTTCCCTTTAAGTTGTGGGCTATGTTCCAAACTACCACTAACTGCTCTTTGATATTCCCTACACATGTTGGACAGTAAAATACAGCTGCTGTTGCAGTGGTGTTATGAATCACTTCTCATTATTCCTGTTTTTTTTAAATGACTGACTATGAAAGAACTACACTTGTTCCCCTACAATATGAACACTTTTGAATGTTTTTATCTGATCCAGAACAGTATTTTGGAAAGAGCACTGTTCTGTGGAACAGCGGCCCAAAAATTAAATTTTGGTCCCTGTTTTCATGATTGTGTGTGGTGTACAAATGAAATCATCTTGTGAGTTAACAAAACTCTCATCAACAGACCTAATTTCTACAATTTTCATGCATCAAACTGACAAAAAGTGAAGTTTGGAAAAACTACAGCTTTGGCTGTTGGAACAAAAAGATGGGCAGGGTGAAGGGGGAGGGCAGTAAACCTTCCTCTTCCCTTCTTAGCACATTCTCATTACCTCTAATTGGTCGGTCGTTTCTTGTTGACGGATCTGAAGTTCTTCCTCTGTCTTTTTCAACTTGATTCCCAACGAGTTCGATTTCACTTCCTCGGATTCCTGTGCATCGGGAAGAAGAAATCACATCAGTTGGTCACCTTGGTCGGTCTTTACTTAGCAATACCCATCACCACACACAAATGCAAGTTGAAGAAAAGCACCAACAGTTGACCCTGTGAGTGATGTTTGCATCCACCCATGGATGATTTTTATTGTCAATATACACATACTTGGATGATTGACGCAATTCTTATTTTTAAGGTCTGATGGTAAAGAGTATTTGCATAACTATCTGTATACTTTTAAAATGTAAGTCCATGCACATTGGAAGTCTGAAACTGCTCACTTACCCACTTTATTCTTAGTAGAAATATGACAATATTCCATAAATTCATCTGTATTACCTTATATCAGAAATGTGACATAAGCATCATTTTTGGAGTCTTGACAGGGTATCTGTAGCATATACTCCATGAGAAACATCTTACTTCCCTTTGTGTGTAACATGTTCATCATTAACATATGAGATATGAATGAGAATGGGGGGAGGGGGGTGGAGGATGTCAGCAGTTACCCAGAGGTAGACTTTTGTTTCAATTCCAAATGAAATATTGAGTCTCGACATAAGATTGAAACAACGTCATATGGCATGACTTAAAAACTCCATGCACCTCATCACTTGCCTCGTCAAAATAAGTTATCTTTACTTTTCCTCAAAAAATACCACTTCAGGTGAACAAAGGTGTAACTCATTCCTTGATTCTCTAAACAGCAGGTGAGACATAACTCTAAACAAATGTATCGGTTACATTGCACAAACAATTCCTACCCCAATTCCCACCGGTAACACATGAGAGCATCAGATATTGGAGTCAAGTTACCAGACATTACTAGGATTACCACACAACAACAGGTGAAGTTTAATAGAATGCTTGCGTTGTATTTTCATCATATTTAACAGCATCAGTGTGTGCAACACAGAGTGTGTGGCACTGCATGCACAAGCATTTGGGCAACTGTTGTCGGAAAGTACATACAGTCACTTTGTTCCTCACAAAATACATATAATGTGCTAAAATCATGTCTCAAGAAGACCCTTTCTGCACGATAGAACATGACGCGATATCCAGATACACCATAATGGTTAAGGTAGGCACCTCTCCAGAAGGGATAAACATGTATGATAACGTGAGGATTTGCTGTGCCAGTACTTTATTGATGTGTACTCATAATACATTTGTATGTATTCATGCTTTACTTGTGTGTACACATGAATTGCTTGAGACTTTGGTTGCATGTACTGTTATTTTACTTGCACCCATAATTTATTTGTATGTAGTCAAATTTAACTTGTGTAGTCATACATTACTTCCTGTGTACTCATAAAATAATGAGTGTACTTATACTTGACTTGTATATGTGTTCAATCAGGACTATTTGTTGTTTCATAGCCAGTGGCATTCCCACAGGTGTTTTGGGATTCACTCCCCCCAAAACTGCAGTGACAAAAAAGTTCATGATTCAAATTGAGTAAAAAGAAAGACAAATGCCTCAAATTCCAGTTAAAACGTTGCCAAGGAGAATGTCGCTATTGTCCATGAACATGACATAGCCGCGTAGAAGAAATTTAAAATGCCTAACATCATGGGTTTCACCATCACAGACGTTGCCAACATTCGGCGGTAGAAACCCCCCATCTCCCCTCCCATGAAAAATCTCTCATACATGCCTGTTCACAGCATTAAAAGCCTTTTAAAAGAATCAAAATTGATTTCGATTTTATTCCTTCAATATTACCTAATTGTTACAAACAACACTTTTTGAGGTATTGATTCATTGTCTGATGTGGGGTGCATATACAATTTTTCAACATTCAGTTTGACATACAAAAAAAAAGGATATGTGCCAATGTCAAGAATCCCACTGCAGTAAACCATCATCACACCGCACACTCATAGGATTAAATGTACTTAAGTATCATCATCAGGTTGCCGATAAAATAGCTATACATCGCAACATGCCCTGACAAGATGGGAGTATATCCAAAATTGAAATTTAAAATTAACATGATTTACATTAGCCTACCATGCAAATTTACATTGTGGCAGTGACGTCAGTCCCTTGCAGTACTTGCAATTTTGTATAACTGCTAATTAAATTGATCTATCCTGCAAAATTAAGCTACTGTGATACCTATGTAGCTTGATAACGGAAGTCCCTCTGAATTTGAACTCGTCTAACCTTCCAAATAGCAACCAAAGATATCCTACCATTGTGGGTTCATTACCTACACTTTACGTAAACCATTACCATAACAACATCAATTAAACCACAAAAATCTACTTTCTGCATTGATGATTTTACAAAACCTGCACTGCGAGTCAAAACATCCTCCTTGACAAAGAAAGCACTTTAAATGACATCAAAGTACTGACATCATATACTGACAGGCCTGCAAGGTTACAGGCATGTAGTAACTGAATGTACAAAAGTACCTCATAGAACCTTATCTGCTAACTATCATTGACTAGTGAAAGCAATAAAATCACAGAAGGTGAAGAAACATTTTTATTGCAAAAGATCTCGTTCCTTGTTTGCTGATGATTTGCTGATGATTTGCTGATGATTTGGAATGACAATCACAAAGAAAACAAACTCATTCTATGCAAAATCAGTTATCAGGCATTGAGTTTTAGATTTTCCAGGTGTGCTACTGCTACAAATCACATTCCTCAGAAAAAGTGAGCAGTGTGGTAGGTGCACTGTTATATAAAACTTTGACAGTTAACTGTGGAATTAAAAATATCATAACTTACATCCCACTGTGGAATCAATTTTTACAAAAGTATCTTCTTCTTTTTTAAATTCCTACTTAACACTGGAAAAACAATACACTGTAAACATTTAACACAAAAATATTTTTCTTCTTTTTTAAAGCAAATACATGCCAAAGACCAGGGTTCTTTCTAAATCCCAAGCCCCACTCAAAAATCCTTTCTCTTTCTCATTTTCCAAGTCACTATCTGACTCCAAATTATAGTCAAATAAACCCTGAAAAGCTTCTTAGGTCCAGAATGCTAATTTTTTTCTTTTAAATAAAGGGGGCCATTGCATTATTGAAATTGGAAAGAGAATGAACCCACACATGGTCCTTGCGGCAAAAAGCTCAACCAACGCAACAAGCTCGAGGACATTTCTGAGTTCTACTTGCTTGATCAATGCACAATTTGAAGATAAATACGTGTGTCCTGTGGCAAACAGGTGGACATATAATAGGGCTGGAACGTTCCCTGTGCACAGCAAATGATCCTTCAAGGGTGTACTGTTGACTGGCTGGGGTTATGTAATGTAGGTTTTGTGCATATACTACATGGCATATACATCCATCTTACGCAGCAAGCCTGTAGTAGCACGGGATGGATACGTCCTACCCAGTTAACTTAACTTAACTTGGTGTGCAGGAATTGCACTCTTCAAAGTGGTTTGAGGTGAGTGATGGTGTGTGATTGCACTAGCACACCTCAAAAGTCAAGGCCTGGGTAGTTAAACTATACCTAAATAAATGATGGATTGTCTGCTACCCTTACTTGATATTGGCGTATCATGTCTTGACAATTTTTCCTGATGGTTTCTGTCTCTTCTTTAGCTTCGGCAAGTCTCTGCTCTGTTTTAGCAAGCTTCGATTTGGTTTCCTGGTTAAATCAAAACGGGTAAAGTTGAGCAACATTTTTATGCATATCCATTCCGAGTAATTGTGAATACAACGGAAACACGAGCCCAAATCCCCTTTTCGTATTGCCCTTTGTAGAAGAAATTGATAACTACCTTGTGAGAGTCCAACTCTGTTTTCATTTTATTCTGCGCCCACTTGACTTTGATAGCCTGAGAATTTACTTCTTCCTTCAACTGTTCAACCTCCTTCTGAAAGTTCGCCCTTTCAGATTCCTGAGGAAGCAGAGAGAGCAGACGACTCAAAAAGGTCAAGGTAAGATGACAAGTGGCTTGCAAAAACCCGAATCACACTTATTACAAACAGACTCCTGACGGTAGTCTCTTATTAATTATGGCAATTTCGTGACAGAGATTGGTGGATAGTGATCAATTCTGACCTGGGATACCGTAGAGTTCTTCAGCTTGGACATCTCTACCCGTAATTGTTTCATCTGAATGTTACTGCTCTCCACCAGCTGTTGAGACTCTTTCACCTTCTTCTCCAATGTCTCTTTGGTTCTCCTAAGATCGAGGACTTCCTTCTCGCTCTTTGCATATTTCAAAACCATATTTTCCTTTTCCCTCGTCACATCCTCGTACATACTCTTGACCTGTTTAGAAATCAAGGGGATGAAAAAAGAGCAGTTACCATCTTTGACAGTTGGGTTGGAAAAAAAAAGACAAAAGTCAAACACACATATGGACTGGAAGTGTCCTGTAGTGTAACATCCAGAGTATGTGATTATGGGGATAAAATATTACACATCAAGTGAAGCATGCTCCAAAGAATAAAAACAATCATTGGTAAGTTGAAGAAGAAGAAGAAACACTTTTCCAAGTCAAACTTCTACAACATTTGGTTAGCTTTAATTTTAAGATTGTGAGAGGATGTTGGGACTCTGGTTACAGCCAAGCTTGGTTGGTATACAAATTCATTGACATGTGCAGTAAGCACTCACTGAAGCTATGATGAGCCTTTGAAAGTTGGAAGCACAAAACTGGAGGGGCTTCTAGAAGTATCTTTCTTTTCTAATGGAAGGGTGAAGGTATTTATGTACAGAACGTATTATGATGATTTGAGATCGATTTTACAAAGGACTGACTTATAAAATGTTCTGTAAAACATCGCATGAATTTTGGTTGTGTGTATGCTTGAACGTGAAAAGGTTGAATTGAGTGTGTTGGTGAGCTATAGAAATGAACGCAAAAGGTCGGAGATGGGAGGACGTTGTGGTTCAAATTATCACAATTGATTAGTAACAGAGAGGAATGTATGATATTGAACAAGTCTACAGAAACTGGAACACTGACAATGATTTCACACAGTACCTGATTAACTCTTACAACCATCTCTTGCTGTAACTGGCTAATGGCCTTTTTGGCAGCAATGTCATGACCCCTCAACTTCTCCCTGGACTTTTCCAGATCTTCTTTGTGCTGTTCGATAACAACCTGGAGCTGAAGTCACAAAAAGGCGTGGATTGCACTTAAGAGCAAACATGTGATACCTGTGAGTTTTGATACAATTTCTGAGGTGCCACATGACATCAGCACTATCAAGCAAATCATTTTCTCTTCAAAGGACATCTCAAGTGTTAATAACAAATGTCATAAAAACATAAATGAGCATTATGCTCATATTTTCTCAGTTTGTTGTAAATGTACAGGAATACATTACCACTAATTTGAAGTAACAAAACAAAAGTTCTACAAAAATGCCATCCACTCATCTGCATTGCCTATTTCCACATGTGCATTTTAACTCTCACTTTTTGTAAGTATACGTAATGGTATGACAATGTTTCTTTGAGTTTGCTGGCTTTCTGAAAGCCTCTTTTAACAGGATACCGTGATGACATTACCTCCTTATTCTTGAACTGGTGAGTCCTGATGCTGTTCTCTTTCTCCTTGAGTTGTCCATCTCTGGATGAAATTGCCCTCCTGGCATCGGCGAGCAGATCTCTGAGCGTTTCGTTTTCACCTCTCATTCTAAATAAAGGAGGAGAAAAGAGTCGACTTTAGGTTTTCCATCTCCTGTGGAGTAACTTACTGTGATTCAGCAGAAGGTTCTTCCTAGCGGGACCCCGCTGTCAAGCCCACGGATTCATTCTTACGGTTGTCAGAAAGTAAAGTCACATTTTGGCTCGTAAAGTGAATTATATTTCTTTTTACAGTTCCTTTGTTTCTGTGTTCTGTCTGATGCAAATCAATTCCCTGCTCCTTCATTCTTTCATTTAGAGTCAAGGAAGTGGCTTAATGGAGTGTGTAACTTCACAGAAATTAAACTAATGACAGGCACTTTTGTACAAATATATGACAAATGTAGACTGTTATGATTGATTACAAGCTGGTACTAGTAATAGGTTTTAATGTAGTATTAAGGCTTGTTTTCTAAAATCTGGCTAAACTGGATTTGTGATGTGCATACTATTACACACCCATTGAATACTTGCTTGATAGGATACATCCTTTACTTTCATCGTAAATAATCAATATAGGAGAATGATTCTCATGGGCATAAAAAGCGTTTTCCATCCCAAATTTATCTAAATTACAGGATTAATAATGGTAGTCACAAATATACTTACACAGCTTAACACGTTTCTTGTAGCTGTGTGTCATAGGTAGCAGGTGGAGAAGAACTGGTTTTACTAGGATCAATAGTTTTGTCATAAACCACGATTTGGGGTATGACGTGGTCCATTTTTAGTGGGAAATTTTGCACATTAAGACATCACAATACTTTGAAAAGGTGAAAAGTCATGTATTTCCAATAAATATCGGCAGACCATGGGTTGTTTACATCTAGACATACCATTTTGAAGCAAAACTGATTGAGGTTTCCTTAATGGGGACAGTTTAAAAATTTGGGTATAAAAATGAGCAAATGATCGCTTTTTGTAACAGAACTTTTCAATATGGATGGAAAATAAATCTCATTCCGGTGGGATTTTCCGATGAAAAAGCCTGACCAAATTTGAGCATTTCATGGTAAATATTGTACTTGATTGAATCTGATAGCAGACAATTATCAACACTATCCTCATTTCCTGGATGGAGCTGAAGTACTCAAACTTGCATTTAATTTACCTTCTCTTTCATTTACATTCTCATTTCATTTCATCTTTTTTATGATTTTTTTTTCTCTTTTTGTGAAAAGCTGAAAAGGGCAATGGTAATCCGTTTGAGTCGGTCGCCTGACCATATAGTAGCTCCGCCATTGTCTTTACACTGAAAACTTTCATGAAAGTACACATGGATGAACTGCAAAGGGGTCAGATGCTTTCCAAGTGCACATTCTTAATGATTATAAACAATTCTAGTAAACTTTAGAGACCACTTCTCTCACCTTTCAAAATCCACTGATTTCTTTTTATGCCTAGATTTGAGAGCCTCAAGTTCCCTTTTTATCTTCTGGTAATCCACCAGTCCTTCGATGACAGCTTCCTTGGTTAACCCATTGGCCAAATCCAGTTCCGACTCATGGAGGTCGCTGCTGTCGCTGGCATCATCCAGTTCTGCATCCAATTGAGAAAGCAGGGCATCCTCTGCACACTCCAACTCATCTTCATCATTTTTGGATTTAGAGACGCTGTGATCCACATCCTTGGCTTCACACTCAACGACTTCCTCATCAAGTGAAGAATTCGCAGCAGACCGACTGGTCGATGTGACGATGCTGTTAGCCAAGCTGGTGTATTCGACATCGTTCGCACCACCGGTCACCGAAGTACTTAGGTGATTAGTAGAGTCTTTGACATGTTCAGCTGCATGTTGCACTGAAATGTCCTGGACAGCTGAAACAGATAACTGCTCTTGGAATGGTTTGTTTGCGGCACCATCGTTCGATAGCTGAGCTGGTTCCTTGGTCGTCTCACCGCTGGGATGTTCTTGTTGGACTGGTGTCTCAGTGGTTACTCTATTTGTTTCAGAGCCAGGTCCTCCCTGGTTCTTCTGCATTACAGGTTCCTCTTGCAAGGGGAGAGGTTCACTATCCTGTGGGCAGGAAATGTGGTCTGCTTCCTCTAACTTACTGCAGGTTGTGAGCGGTTCCTGATTAGAGTCATTATCCTGCACCACTGTGGAGTCATCTTGCACTACATCAGCTCCCTGCCCTTTGTCATTTAACTTTTCTTGGGTCTTCTCATCTTGTGCACCTGAGATTTCAGGGTTGGAGGTTCCTACAATGGTACTGACTGTATCACTGTTGACAACCTTGTCAGAAGGGGCTGGGGATGAGACTTCAGGGTGATTCTGGGGTGAATTGAGGGTATCTTGCAGAAGTATTTGGTCATAAGATGTGTCTGTCCCAGATGGTTCACATGTGGTATCTGGAGGACCAGTTCCATTAATGGGTGTTGGAGGGGCTTCTACCTTGGTGTCTTCCATAGTGTCATTGTGGTTTTGACACCATCCACTCTATGTTAGGTCCCTATCGTGCCATTTTACATCAACTTTCCTTCTGTGCCTCAAAATCACGATGGAATCTGCTGGAGATTATCAAGAAAACAAAACTCTGAAAGGTAATGAAGTCACAAAGGTACAGTATATAACAAGTTTACAACAAAGGTACAATACATCACACACACCCAAATACTTCAAAGTGAATATAATTCAAGACGTTTCACATATTTTTACAGTATGATTTCACTTATATCAGTAGTTTCCACTTGCAGGAACAATGTTCTGTATAGTGTCCATTCCCAAGGCTGCTACAGAACTTTTTCCAATGCTGATAAACTAGGGCTGAGTTGGGTAGCCAAATTAGGGACTGGACAACAGTAACTCAGAATTTAGGACAAGCCAAAATAATAAACACATACACAAACATACTATACTGTACCCTATATAGGACTGGGTAGGAAATTGAAATATCCAAAATATGGAATTTCCTTCTTCTTTTTTTTCACAAAATCAGTGTCTATAGTAGGCCAACTGCTTCTATAAATTCGATTAAAACACTGCCACAATTTTACAGCTAGTATTTGTTGTGCATCTATCGTCATACACAGTTCAGACATCAGATGAAAACATATTGCTGTTACTCTGGAAGCATGTAGTTGAGCGGTATTTCCCTTTTGTAGATCGGTAACCCTTTAGCTTATTAGAGTTTGGGGTATCCCTACATTCGATCAGGTCACCACGATTCAACCCTATGCTAAAGTAACCATCAAACAAAAAAAAGAGAGTGATACAAAACTGAAGACAAAATCATCACATCAGTTGGTTCGTTAATTCTTTGGTTCAAATACCTATCTCCTATCCAATAACTCAGATTCACTTTTTGTGTCATTTGATTGTGTCATTGATCTTTGTTTATCACACATAACAAAATGCAATTTGGGCTGATTCTTTTGAAATTCTCTAGGGTTTTGAATTTAAATTCAGTTTAAAAGTTGATTACATCTGGTATATATCTACTGCACCTATTTGTGCCTTCCCCTTCGTGCGGCATAAAACAGATTGTGATCAGTAAAGATGGTAATCTCAAATGACTCCACTACCAGCCAGTCTACCCGTTGCTCTGGCATGCCATGGATATTGAACAGTTAAAGTCATGTGCAAACAGGAAACTTGAGTGTCATGGATTTGGCATAGCAGCATACATAAACCACAAAATCAAAAGATTTTGTGATTCCTTGCCAATATTTAAGAAAAACAAAGGACAATCACAACATACAGATTTTGAAAGTCAATGCTTTACACTTCTTGAGACATGATGTCTACAAGGTTTTCAAACTATGACTTCAGCTGACCTTTGAACAACATCTACTCATCAAGAACTGACAAGGTTAAGATTTTGAACTTTCAGCAACATTCAGTTGCTAAAATACCTTCCTTTTCTTTTTGTTCCTAGAGATGCTATGTTTACAAAGCTTTCAAGCTATGACCTCCACTGACCTTATGCAACATACCTGTATGACCGCCCACAAAACATGACTGATATAATCTACTCATAAAAAGCTACCAATAGTTATAGACATCTTCCTTAAAAATGCTTTCAGACTTTCTCCTCTGGTGATTTCAAATGACCGTTGGTCTAGCTGACAAAAGTAAGTTCAAGCAATTTTAGCGTCTTGAGATATTGTGACAAGATAAGGCATCACATACACACACGCCATCACATACTGACATAGACTCCTTGCCTGCCCTCAGCAAGGAATCAATATCTGTGATGCAAGAATACTAATTCCTGTTTGGGAGTATTGCAGACAAGGCCTATGCCCTGTACAGTGTTATAGGAAGGACTCGCAAAATCTTTGGATGTTCACTTAATAGCCTGTATACCCCATCATATTGGCTACATTTTGTGATGGGCAGTAAAGCGTAAACAGATCATGAATGCCGAGCAGGACCGACCAGTCCTGGCAGGGCTGTCTGGTGGGCCCACAGTAGCTACAACCCTGGTGTCAGCTATTCATCACCACATCCTAAATTTCTGATGGACTTGGTTCACTGTTGGGAACAACTGCTAAGTGACTAGGCTAGTAATATTTAAACAGTGAATCAAGTCCAATGGAATTTTTTGGAATACAAGCACTTCAACAGAGAGGCATTCCATTGGACATTGGATACAGCAAGTCCATTGGACACACCAAGTGCTCCAAACGTCACCAAGCACCATTCTCAAATTCAAAACCAATGAAGATAATATCGACTGACTGGGAATCCAATTTCAAAATGTGACTTTCACTGTTGAGGGGTATTCTGTAGAACTGCCCCCAAGGGTAAATTAACATTAGTGGGTCAAGGGCTGTGAAGTGGTGTGTAATAAGCTTAGACAATATCACAGACTGAGTACAGAGGCCTGTTCAAGGGCTAGCTGGATACAACTAGGCTAGGGCCTAACCTAGTAGTAGCATATAAGACTGCAGGCTAAAGTAGGCCTAGCTAGTCTTTGTGAACTTTATGCAGTAAGTACGGGAATACACTAAATTAGGCCTAGGCCTACATTACAGCAATTTGAACAAACTGGTAAGGAATGAGACGATCCTCATGCCTAGGATTAGTCCAGTCTGTATTTCGTGCACTCAGAACTGAAAATCTTCGGCGTGGAGCTGGCATTTTCCTTATGTTTTCTATTGTTTTTTGGGAAAAAACTTCGGCGTGGGCCTGACATGGAATGCACTTTGGGGATTAGTAGGATTAACTTAACACTGTTGCACTGCACTGTCTATGGGGCTAAGGCTTTCATCCACTTAATTTTAGGCCCCTGGAGGCTAACATAATAATTGCACTACCTGAACTTAAGTACCAATACCACGTATTATTTCTCTCTCAGTCTATGTACTACTATTATTATAAATATTAACATTACTGTCAAGATAGGCTAGGCCATCATCCACTAAGTCTGACTCTAAGTTAGTCTTACTAGTGAGTCTTTGAGTCTGACTGAGGCCTAACGTTACGTTAGTCAGACAATATCAGTACATTAACCTGATACAGAAATTAACAATTCCACTGGACGAAAACAAATTTAAGTCTCACCTACTGGCAGCAAAATGTACCAATTGCTTGTGTCGATGAATGCATACTACCTAGTATTTAGTTAATATCGTTTCATTAGCTTTTCTCATCCGATTATCATTATAAATCCTTGTGCAATATGTGTACACGTCCTCACGTACTGCCATAGAATTTACATTCCCAGAGGCAGAGATGTGGTACAATTTGTTGGCTATGCACCCAAACCACGATACTTGCCATAGAAATAGATAAACAAGGCTACGTCCGGGAACACCAAATGAATCCAAAATCGTGATAGACAAAAGCTTTCTTATAAAACGTTTAACACAAATCCAACAGTCAATTTAGGATAATACGACTCTCAAACAGCTAAACATTGGAAGGCAGTTTTATCTGAATATCATCAGGTTGTTTAAAAAAAATCAATGAAGATAAAAAATTACTGATGTTTTTACTTTTGTTTCTCTAAAGATGTAGTTATATAGCGAACGAACAGATCCTCTGTCCGTCTTCTGGTTTATCTATTTCTATGGGTACTTCTCAACGTCTATGGAACGCTGAAATTGACATTAGTTTATCAGTTCATACATTTTTAAGCGTCTTCGGGGCCACATCACAAAGGAATTTTGTTTCTATGTTAACAGGTTTAGTGTTACAAAACGAATATAACTTGTCCGATTTATAGTTCGTGTTTTTTACTTGATTCACAAAGGGATATAGTTCTAGTAACACGTTGTGTATTTACAAAACCTTCCCACATTCATGCTGTGTTTTGATCTAATATTGTAATGCCAGGAGGTTATAATTGTAAAGTGTCACAAAATAATAATAATAATAATATACATTTATAAAGCGCCTAAATCCAGAATGGGTTATCTGCTCAAGGCGCTCAGTGGCGTATTTGAGGGGTCATTGGACCATACTCCCTCCCTCCTCGATGATGATGATGATGATGATGATGATGACTTTTGTAAATAAATAAATTTCAAGTGGTGTCACGATGCAAGGTTTACTTTGTTTTCCAGTACTTATGACCTTGGCTAGTATATTATCATGCATGCCTCGTACGTTCGTATTCACACTAACCCGCGGCGTCGGCCAGATTTTCGTGAGGGTGGGGGAACAAATCGACACATCGTTCCTATTCTTGAATGCCGTCCTGAAGAAGGGTGTAAAAGAGGAATTCCCCTCCCCGTTTTGGATTTTTTTTTCTGACTCGAAAGCCTTATTTGCAAAATGGTGCTAATATTTTGTTTCTTTCTACACTAGATCAGTGTGTTGATAATGTCCTGATTCCATTAAATCATATTATGAATATTTACATGAGCAAGATGCTCTATCAGGACTAATTAAAAAAATAATTTTCGTGATAACACTTTTTGAACATTAGGATTTTACTGTCCTCATCGAAAATACTGATTCAAAAGAATAACTGTGGCTTTGAGAATGAACTGAATGGTATCGACGTGGAATATAGTGAGAGAAGCTCATTTTTACACTTAGGTTGCAGGACGGTCACAAGGCTACTGAGAAACTGTGTAGTCCGATATATATTCTGAAGATTTCGCACTTTGTCACGGGAAATCAGCAATGACTGTAAAATTTGGTATAGACTCTCAAGCTACATCTTTTATCTGCTATTGTACAATAATCCGTATTATTTCTTCTATTGTATGCATCATGCAAACATTTATGATATTGAATGGAACTAAGAGGGCCATATGCACATGAAATGAAGAATTGGAAGTAAAAGATAACACCATCGATGATAGGCCTAAGCATTTCTAAAGAATATCAGTATAGAAGTGCAAGTGCACGAATTATGATGGCCTATCACAAAATCAAAATTGATTTTCGTTCCTTCCATATGTTTTTTTTTTTCTTAAATACAAGTATTTCACGAATATCATTAAAATACTGTTTCCTGAATGTTTCGAACCTCTCAGGTCCCAAGCAGCACATGGCTGGACTGAGAGGAGTCGAATACTGGTGGAGATCGATGCAGTGTTTTGAATTGTATCGACCAGGAAAAGTCAGAGATGCCTGGAAGCCCATTTGCACAATAAGGTTTGCAACAGCACCACACGGGGTACGTGTTTTCCAACGCCACTGCGCATTTTATATTGAATTAACAGCATGCAGTATATCTAGATGACTTTTAAAAGAAACATAACAACATCAGCATGAAACACTATTTCAGTGCATGTAAGTGATGACACTGAGATGTGCTCTAATGGAGTTTCATGCGGCGCACCGACATTCGACTGGAAGTGTCAATCAATGCATCAGAGTCGTGTATCCTATTCCGTAGAATCGCACGCAATACTCAAGATAGCCAACGAAGAAAGATTATATGCTGCAATCGCAGATCTTAGTATGTCCTTGTGAGCTTCAAAATGATCTCTCATTTATATCAGGGAGGTGCAATTGAGAAGGAGATTCAACAGAAGCTCCTTCATTTGAGCCTAATTTCCCCTGAAATCGCCTCTTTCGTTCATCGCTTACAGATTCAATGGGATTAAAGGGTATTAGGAACGTCAACTTCCGCCGCGGTCCGACGCCTATCGCAGCAGAAACATTTGATGTTGTGTAATTTATTAACATGGATTAACACCCTCTGCAAACTTGCGAAAATCAGCGAAAATAAATAAAATGCATCAATAAAGCATATATAGTCTTATGACCGTTTTCGTCATTTGCATATGGTAAAGGTCTATGTCTTATTCTTATATATCAGTCTGTCTTGATTCCAAAGCCTGAGATATACAGTCGTTTTAAATTTTTGAGACAGTGGTTTTGATTTGATTGTTGGCAATGAACCTCGCATCAAAGCTTTTAGCCCTACGCAATCTTTCCCAAACATTATACTGAGCAGGTGTGAATGGAGACTATACTTGGATGTCCCTAGAAGTAAGATGCATCACACAAAGGTAAAACGGAACTCTAAGCTGTTCTCATCCCTTTATGATTTGAAAGTAATCACACCGGAGAAAATCTAACAGGATTAGGATAACTTAACCGTCCTGTTGTATGTCCTTCTCAATTGCATCTCCCTGGTTATAGCGCTGAAGATACCTCGTCATTACGAGGTCCCGTTTGTGACAGTATTTTACCGAAGTTAATATGTATACGTTATAACATAAAGTAATAAATGGGTTATAGAGTCAATATAAATAGGTTATAGTCTAGTTTCATTTTAAACTTGTAATACTACAAAATGAATATATATGTATTACATTATGACATAAATATAAATAGGTTATGAAAACAATACATACAAATTATAATTTAAATCATTATAAAAGTGTTATAACTGAAAGTAAACATATTTACGTTATATTGCAAGAATACATTCTAAAACACAACACTGTACCACCATGTTTTCATCCACAGCCATTTTCAATATAAAGGTTATGCCTGTTATGATATTGTGGTATATGCACTCGGACATCTCAGAAAAAAAAAATTGCAAATTTTCGAGTTACCGAATTACGTTAACTCGACCTCTCGGAAGAAAATTGTGAAAGCTTTTATCATGCATAAGATGTAAGACACTTGCAGATATAAAACACTTGAGGAGGACTACCATTTCCTGTAAATCACTAAAACGTGACCGTAGTTTCACACTAGTGTGCTGTGAATCTGCTTTGCCTTAGTTTTCGATATCATTAAAAAGACCACACTTGTGAAGCCAATGTTTCCCAGTCCCTTGCACTACAACTCCGTCAACTTATCATCCCCCTCCTCTCGTTTTTTTTTTTGCCTCCTTTATTTTTCATTCATCCCCAAAATGTTTGTGGGTGGGGGGCAGTACCCCTCTCCTGTTGACTACGCCACTGACACTAACACCTACATAAAACGAAACTATAGCTTATTATGTAGTGTTTTTTACATTATTTCAAATCGCCCATCTAAGACGCTGATGTGTACTTCAACTGTTTGTCGGTGCATGGCATATCTGAAATCAGTTTGAGTGCACTAACGGTATGCCATATGAATCTCATGCAGAGGTGCTCTGGACCGTTGACTGTTGGAGCTGTGACGATAGTCAGACCATTGAGCTGAAGACAAAACTCCCTGGTCAGACCCCGATGAGAAATGAGAAAGGGAGGTTCACAGATACGTTCCGACCCCCCCCCCCCCCGTCCTTACATATCCGCCAGTGCTCTAAGAATAAATGAAAGAGAATACACAATTCATTCTTGCATAATCTCATTCCATCTGATATGATAATTTTTCAAAGACTGAATTTGTTTCGCATTAATTGAGAAATTGCAGACATTGAAGATCCCTGTTGGTTACATGTAGCTTAGAACACCATGGAAGTGCTAGCTCCGGCTATCTGAAGCCGTTTGAAAGCCAAACGTTTCTTGTACTCTCCGCGTCAACCGATGGTGGGCCTCCTCTTAGATGGTCCTGCCAGACACTCCCCACAACCACCACCACGCTTCAATAAGTTTATTCGTTCCAACTGCAGAATACCCATTGATTACCCTTTCACATCGTGACAATGGTATCAGCGTCCATGATGTAATTCCAAAAATATGGTCACCCTGAGGCCAAGTCCCTCCCTGGCTAAAAAAATATTTTGAACAAGAGACTATTGGTTAGTGTTTTTTATGTTTAATAATTAAAATTATGCAAATTATTTAATCTTAATTTAAGTGTAAAAAATAACATAGATAGCATCAGTTTGCATATACAAACACCCAATCATTTATAAAAAAAATCCAAAGACCCCATAGACTCCTCTCCCATGCCGACAGTTACATTACTCATCCCCTTCTCCCAACTCACTAAGGGGAGGTACTCCCCCCTGCCGAGTGAAATGCAAAACGGTGCAATCTATGACTAGTTTTGATAGAGTATAAGGGAAGGATGTATTCCATTTTCACAACTTTAACGCTTTGAAATTAAGTCTATTATTTTCTAACATGTTTGCATATCGACCTTCACAAGTTAACAAAATGACAAAGATAATGATTTAAGTTTTGAGATAATGATCTACTGGTACGTTGTTAAAGACAACATTAGTCGGGAAAGGACTGAGAATTCAGAGGGAAGGCTATGGCCCGAAACCAGCGTAAAAGAAATTTTCCTAGTGCAAAAATGCCCCCTGTATCCCCCTTCACAAGTTCCACAGGTGAACTCCTGGAAATAGTCAGCATTTTTTAGATGGATGGAAAGCCCTTCTCCATAACATTTATTGGATGTTTTCTCGATATAATAGTCTGTGTAAAAGTTTATTGGTTCAAGTTAAATAAGTTGAAGAATTTCACTGCAATCATTAGTTTATTTTTCCCTTTATACATTTTCCTTTACTTGCAATATCCGGTACACAAGTTTATTAATTTTTAAATCTCCGACTGGATTGTTAACCCCCCCCCCCCCTCCTTGTCGCTTAGGTGGGGTGGCATTGTCGATATTTCACGATTTCAAAGTCATGAGACGCCCACACTCATACAAAAAGATGTACAATCCATTCATATTTGTTAAAAAGACGTACAATAAACATACATTTCAATCATATGCGTTTCGTTTGCCCAAGTCGAAAGAATTTTCCTGGCTGTGGAGGAACTTGGTTAACGCTCGACGTTGACCACGATACTCTAGTTTATTTTATTTCAAATCTTCTTGGGGACTTTTCTCTTTTTTAAGAGGGAGTCCACCAGGTGGAGAGACCCCGCACCACCACTCTGTGCCGATGCACCTCCCCCCCCCCCCCTTCTTCCTCTATCTCACACACACACTTTCAAAATCATTGTGATCGACGACAATGCTCTAGCCTTCACAACTATTCCAAGGTTGATCGAAGCTGGTGATTAAAGACAGTGCATGCACAATGTGACACATGACTGTGCCTCCGTGATCTCTGCATATTGTCTTTGATCATTGCAAGTCTTGCCAGGAAGCTTTTATTTAAAATAACAGCTCCCTCGCCTTGCCAACTGCGACACACACATCTAAATTAAAATGTGATCCGGTTCCCCGTCAGCGTCCGTACAACATAGTCATACTCATAGTAACATAGGACTAACTTGGTGTGGCGTCTGGCTTCAACTACAGAGAGCGCCACCACAATGCTCTAACTTTTCGCTCACTTGTATCAGATATCTTATGCAGTGACGTGCAGTGATGAGGTATCGTGGACTTCCATGAAAGAAGTAAGAGCATAACAACACTGACAAGTTACCAAATTCCTGTGACATTTAGATTCAAAGCGATATGATATTAGGTATAAAAAAATCCCAAAGAAAAAAAAGTCAATTACATGCCACACTACCGCTCATTGTGATGACAATAGGGTTCTAGCTGGGAGTTGAAATCATCGCAGTTCTCGTGGTAGGTAGAGAGGAGAAAAAAGAAAGGGGGGGGGGGGAGGTTGGTGAAGATATCTGTGTTGCTGATAGAACTAAGACCGTACTATGAAGAATTGGGAAGGATGAAACTTTGGCAGCGTGTTGCGAGAATCCCAAAGTGAGGTGGCGGCGTTCAACACCAGATCAGAGCCTGCTAGGCCTGATGTACATGCACCAGAATACTTCATGAACACGGTTTCCAAGTTTGCCTGGTTTGATGTGTACTAAAAACAATATACACACACAATTGGCTTTAACGAAATAACCGATCATGTTTTATCCATAAATCTATATCATTTTGGGGAAAACAATTTGCATAGATGCAAACTACTGAAAGACTCAATAGATATATATACATATTTTGGCACCTTATATCCCACTTTCGAACGATACGAATATCTAGAAAATATACTTGAAAAAAGCCCAAAGAGGATAATCGGTACATACGAACATCATCATGTCACAAGTGTGAAGACAGGGTATTTTGGTAAAGGTGTGGAGCATGAGATATGCCGCATCGTGAGCCTGGGAAGGGTGTAAGGAGAACCCGTCCTTGAGAAATTTTGTATTACAGGTAATCTTATAGACCTAATCTGGCGCAATGATTTGCATCGTTTGGAGCCATATATTTTTTTCCCCGAGAAATCCTAGTTTTCCATTAAAGTGAATCCAACAATTTTTCTGGCGATAACAGTTTTTAATTTTTTGAGGAGAAACATCTAAAAACTACCAGCTAATCTAAGATCTGGTACAGCATATTTTTGCATCAGAAATCATAAAGGGTGTTCCACTGTCGTAGATAGCAGCAAGTCCAACTGGTATTTCAGATCTTCCGACTATCATGGCCCTGACAATTTCTTTTGCGGAGGGCGGGAGGGGGGGGGGGGGGGGCTGAGACATCTCAAAGATCGTGACTGCTCTGTTCGTATCACTGAACCTTGTGACACATCATACTTGCCAGAAGTTAGGTGTTGTTTTATTGCAGTTTGTTAAACCAAGGGGCGTAGCCAGGACTTTTTGTGGAGGGGGGGGGGGGGCAAAATTGACTTCTTAGTTAGCCAATCATGGTGCAAAATTGACTTTCTGTGGCACCTGCAACTATGAACCAACATAGGTTAAAAATATTGCATGGGTCGAGTGCCGTTAGGGCTATCTAAGCGGAGTGCCATCATCAGTTGGCGGGAAGAGAACAAGTAAATTTTTGGCTTTTCAAACCCTCCAGATGGTCGGAGAAGACACTTCACTTCCGGGTGTTCCAAGTGCATGTAGCCAGCCTTGAAATAGGGATCTCATGCTTGCAATTTCTCAATTAGGCCTAATGAGATAAAGAGCAATGTATGAAGAATTGTAATACACATCAGATGGGTTGAGATGATACAAAAATCATAATGAATTATTCATCCTGTTTCATTCATTCATTCTTGGAACAGCTGGCAAATAGTAGGGGAGGGGTGCTGTACAGAGCTTTAGTCTCTACTTCTTCATTGGTTCAGAATGACCGATTTTTAGATTGAAAAATAAAAATGAAAAAGTCGGAGCGGGCGGTCGAATATTATCAAACGCAAATAAGCGACGCAGAACCCGATTGGAAATTTTGGGAGAAAACGTCGGGGCAGAACATGAGCTTCTTTCATGCACTTGTGATGAAACATTTCGAACTTTTTTTTAAAAAATGAAAATGACGTACTTTTAAGTTGTAGAATTGTACTTTAAATGGTGATATGACCGAATATCGTTTCATATTGGCAATAGTTTTGGTTGGCATTGACAATCAATACTTTGTGGGATTTTTTTTTAAATTCAGCGTTAGGGTTGGACAAAATTGAAGAAGATTGTTTCTAGAATCCATGACATTATTATCATTAATAAGCTGTGATTGACTGTTCAGGGAGGCGTATTGCTAATGCGTTCTGCGTGAATCAAATATGTCGACCGTTCTGCTGCGGATTCCATACCCTACTAGGCGCATACTCGTATCAGGGAGATGTCTAACTATCAGCTCCCTGCTCGTATACTACGTACAAACAACAGGCGCATGTATGGCCAATCGAAACCACGAATCAATTTCACACCTTTATCAACACCGTTTCAATTGTGCTGTTAACCTGTATCTACCTAACATAATTCAGTGAAGTGCCCACATAACGTTCACCCACAGTTGCTTTTACATAACACATCATATATCAGCAGAGTAGTCTTGTACGAAAGCTCAACAAAGCCATGAACATTTTTAATTCAAAATTACAGGTTAGCATTTCTTATGGCACTTATAGGCATTCGTAGTCTTGAAAAAAGATAAAGCAAGAAAACGTCCCCAAAAAGGGGGGGGGGAGGTTCTCAACCATTTATAATTATAACAGACTATCAGGTATTGGACTGGCCAACTATGTTAATGGGGAGGATAAAAAGCTAACTATAGAAATAAAAGAGCATCATTTGTTTAATGTAATTATCCTTCCTAGTAGCAACCAACTGGCCAATGGGCACTGTTACCATCAATGGGTGCATATTGAGTACTTCAAGAACATGACAAGAAGTACAAGAGTCATTATAATTCTCAGAAATCTTTTAGTTTTAGTTTGATCTCTGCATCTGGTGATTGTAAGGACCCATTCACAACTGCTGCATCCTGATTACAAGATTACAGGACCTGCAGCAGATCCAGGATTTCATGAACAAGACAAGAGGGTGTGTGTGGGGAGGGAGGGGGGAAGGGATTTCTCTTCAATCAAGGGAATGGATGTTTAAGTGCAGGAGAAGACTTCAATCTCAGGAAATTTCCAGGTACCAATGAGTAGACATGAATGTGTACTTCTGCACCTCCAGTGTTACTTCTCCCTGGAGAATTTCAACATGATTTCATTGCAATATTGTCAATACATGAATTTGTGTTGACTTCGGTGCATTGTGGGATATGGTTAGATACACTGAGGGGAGGTGGGTTTTATCATAACACATCAATGACTGATTAAGAACAACCTATTTCTGGGGCCCACTCATCTTATTAGATCCCTTCAAAGACAAAGTGAGTGGATCTTAAAGCCTCATTTGTGTGAAGGGAATGAACCCTCTGGTGCATCAGCACGCTCATTTCAGCAAATGTACAAAATACCAGAAAGAAAGACTGAAAAAAATGTTGTTTTAAAACTAAGGGCACGACCACATTCTATTGCACGCACAATTTACAGACCTCTTGTTACATTTGCACCATCTTATAAATACATTGCACTAAATTACGTCAGACATACTTCTATAAGAAGAAAAAAAATATATAACTAATTAACACGATGGTCTAGAAACAAAAAAAAAGCACTTTCTTTATAGAAAAATTTTTTACTTTTAAATAATACAAAGGGGTAGTAACATCTGTAAGTACTGCAAACAACTGTGACATGAATACAATGATGACTAATGTTCTCTCTAGAACAAACAACTATGTGACCTTAATGCAGGACAAAGAGTGAAACAAAACAATTGCATATTGAATGGGTATGAATATATGTGACAAAGTCACATATTCTGCTGTTTTTACTTTTACGATCTGGGAAAAAGGTTGGTGTGAACAATAGACTGGAAACTTTTCTGCCTTTTATACCTAGATTCAGAAATTATCCATGATGAGCTCATTTTGAAGTCTTATTTATCGATGATCTTCTAACCTATAAATGATCTTCTAACATGGGATGCTGAATGTGAATGATACAAATTGTCAAATGAAGACAAAGAGAAAAAAAAATGGCAAGGTGACCATTAATGGGCAATTTTTAGCACATTTCGACAAAGTGACTGATTACTGTGTTTTCGATTAAAAATAGAAAAAAACAAACAATTTTAGGAATGGAAACAAGTTGTTTTCTTCACTACATTTTTTTATCATACATATGAAAGTACTATTTTACTAACAATTGTGAAAAGCATTCCATTTAAGATTTGGAACAAAGATCCTAAGTTCCAAACCCAAGTGATCATTTTACACCGGATTGCGCATGGCACCTGCCACAAAAACAAAACAAATGAGGATTTTACACCGGATTGCGCATGGCACCCGCCACAAGAACAAAACAAATGAGGCCCATGTGCTGCTTTGATCCAAACTTTTTGTCCTACTTGTTCTGCGCCAAAAGGAAACGACTAACCCCTTCACCTGGATATGCCAAAATGGTTCAGGAAAAGCGATTAAATTCTACCGAAATGTTGATGTTTTAAATGGTAGGAAACAAAGGAAAACTGATGAAATACGCATTGGCGGTTGGAATGTTACCAATCATTCAATGCCACACTTGTGAACAATATTTGGAATATTTCCCTTAAAAGGAAGTTGATATCACACATAAGTTTACACAATTAGCAGTTTTAAAACGTATCACCAAGATGCTCTGATCTTTAATTGTTTCTTTTTTCTCCCAAGCTTATAAGTCATCCTATTAATCTTTGTTCACATCCTGAAAACGTGTTCAACAAAATTGAAATGAAGCTGTTTTTTTTTCCCTTGACATGTCTTGCGATTCATCACATACAGGAGCCTGGGTAAAACGAATATTTATAGATTCATGTCACTCATTTATTGAAGGGACTTTGAAAGGAAATTGGTCATGTGTGTTTTTCAAAAAGACAAAAACTTCTGTTCGTGAATTAGACAGAAATGCCTACCTCTGTGTCTGTTGTGCTGGCATGGTAGAATGGAAAAGGACACTTCTACAGGAATGTACCAGGATTAAAGACACAGAGGAAAAAAGGTCAGCAGGAATGATTCTAAAGTGCAGTAAATACATGATTCATGTAAAAGGAATCTAAAGATATGCCCCAAAAGTCCGTCCGGCCTAACGTAGTAGCAGAACTTTGAAACTTGATGTCACAGAACCAACCTGACATGAAACCAGAAGAACACCAGTAATTACGTGAACACTGAGCTAAGGTTCACTCAATATGAGATACATAACACAATATTCAGTAAAAAATAATGGCTACCTTGGCATACATTTTTTTAAAGTTAAGTCAGATGATAAATTAAAAATGTGGCATAAACTCTTTGATTACAAATTTTGCATCTCCTTGTTTTCTTGCACATCGAACACAAGGCCATCTCATTAATGAGAGCTGCATTAACTGATTGATTGCCACATTGTTTGATGGCAACAAATGCTACAAACATAATCACATTCTCATACATTGTCCCTTTTTAAAAATCCTCACCGACAGTTTGAGGGACGTGGGAAATACATCGCAATAAAACTGAACGCAAGCAGACATTTTACAATGCATACACACGATAAACCTACATTATAAAACAGAAGATTATGTGACTCAACTAATTCTGCTTGAAGTGCAGTATATGTTATTCATATATCATACAAAATAAAACTTGGCACTATTCTCCTTCATTTATTAAAACATTCTTTATACTGTTTTAGTTACATGTAGCAGATCTACAGTGCATTAGCAGCACTATGTTTATCCTCCCTCACCATTAATATGGACTGATGGCCATTTCTACTCTTGATTACAAACTGATTACAACAAAAACATTTAAGTCGCTTTCTGTCTTATTGTAACGTGGCATCTTTGCAGCCTGCAATGTGGACCGCTAAGATTGTAGTAAGTGTTGAGTTTAAGACTATAAACCATGCACCCACAGTGGCATATGGATACACAGTTGTCAATACTTTCTTCAGAGCATTTTGTACACTTGAGATAGGAATGTAATTGAAAATAAGATGTGACCTATGTAATACTAGTAGTCATTGTAATATCGTTTTCTGCCATACTGGAGGCAGCTTTCTCCAATCTTTAATAGACTGCAGCCTTTGAAAATCTCAACATATCTTGGCCAGAATGAACGGTGAAATGCCAACATGCTAATCCTGACAAATATGATGCCATTTAAAAGAGTCTACACACACTTGCTTGTTATGTCTAGATGTCCAAATGCCTAAACAATTCGAGTATTACCTGAGGCAGTTACACACCTGTGGGTACGTATTATCATCACTGCATCTGGTATTTTTCTATTACGATACACAGACGTTGCACAAAGGGATTGTTTTCGGTGAAACGTATTTCTTCCCACTGTTCACTTTCATCAGACCACTAAAACACATATCTCCCACTTTTCAAACGCTGCATTTACGATACATCGGCACGATGTCTCACTTCCTGGTATTGACGACCAGTATTACACATGGAGATGATCAGATCACCATTGTTTTACAATGTTTTGTCATTAATGCTTTGTTTTTTTTTTTAAGGGCTAACATATCGAAAGATGAACTTTCAGTACATGGTTTGACTACGAGGATCACAGAAGAATTTAAAAAGGAATAAAACTTAACAACTTTTCTCACGTGTTATACATTGGAGTAGCCGAAGGAACAATACTACAAGAAAGGCTACACAGGTATAGATGCAGGAACACCGATAACTTAGGTTCACTTCTTTTCATACACTTGTACTAGCTGTTGGTAAAGAGATTTTCATCAGCAGAACTTATCCAAGCAATAACGACATAGACTGGAAAAATTTTGGTGAGGCGTTACAACTGATCCGGGGATTTCCGTCAATCTCTCCTCCTACCATCTTGCTCCTCCTACGTACTTCTCCTCTAATGATGAAGATTTCAGTCTTCTATATCCCAAGCTTATCTCTGATTGGCTGTAAGTAGCTCATCACTGTATCTACGATACCTACGGAGCAATCAAAAGGCAGTCTGCATCAAGACCTTGGCGAAAATCTTTCATAGTGACTCACCACTCGGCGAGCGGAATAAATGAGTGCATCTTTCCATCAAGTAAGTTGCAAGTGTTTATGGTACATAATGACTGTTTTTAAAGAGCATCTCCTTGTCATCCAATGAACCTGCAGTACCTGGCCTGCACACTCAATCAAAATGTCACTGATTCAAACAAACAGTGCATTTTGACACAGAATTAGGGTTTGAAACAGAATTACTGAGAGGCAGTTGAACCCTGACAACATGCATTCACTGTTTGTCCTTTCTCTTCACTGGTCATCAAGTCCTCTCACATGGCATTGTTCCCACCTCACATCAAATCAAAGTGGGGCGCACTTCAATCCTAATCAACCTCCTCAGGAGATTTTGCAGGAACTGGCACCAACCCTCATCATTGCTGTATTAAAGTCTGAACAACTAAAGTAATGAAAGGTTAATCAGTGCTGGACTGTACATTGACTCCAGGATAATGCACGATTGAGGGGTTAATGCAAGTGATGCGCAATGGTGCAGCCTGAGTCCATCCAGTGATAGCATGAACCCCTGAGAGTGCATTACCCTCCAGTTAATGCACAGATCCAAAGTTGACTAACCTTGTTCATTCATGCAATGCGGGATTTTTATAAAAAAGATGAAAACAAAAGAAAATTTTGGTTCGTAAATGACCACATTTTTATTGAAAATGAATCCTGAGAAAAGGGTCAAGTACACACAAGTAAACAATGTTCATGAGCAATAGACAAAGTACCACCACTGTTTTGCATAAGATAGCAAACGACAAAACACTTTCAATCTATGCCCTTATTGCATTCATTCACCGGTGATTTTATTCTAAGATTGACAGTGTATTATCTTCAGGATAATGCACTGGTACGGTGCCCCTGACTGTGATGGACCAACAGGAGTTGAGGATTCTTCCCAAGTACGAGTGAACACTAATTAATATCACTTCACTGCCTCCAGAGGAATCCTAGCTTCTCTTTCTTCTTTAAGTAGAGCTTTATACTTCTTTGCCAACTGGACTGTTTGCTTCAGAAAACCCAGTTCAAAGAAGAAAGAAAAGAAAGCTTAACAATAACAAATTAAGGTTTTAAAATGAGACGCACTAAAAAATCTCTAAACCACTGATTCAGTTGTACAGCCAGGGCAAGTGGCCACGTTGCTACCCACCACATTCCCTAATGAAAACCCCCATTACTGCCTCCCCTCACTCCCATTGCAATTCTGACAAGTGACGCACCTGTGTTTGTTTTCTAATCTCTTACTTTGCGTTCTGTTTGTCTTTGCTGTTTACACTAACATCTGTAGCTTAGTTTCATCCACTTACTTTCTTCTTCTTCCTCTTCCATTGCTGCCTGCATCTGTGCTGGGGTCTTCTTCTCCCTGGAGATCCTTCCGGCAGATTGTGCGGCAGCCAGGGATGCCGCTTCCTCTGCTTTTTCCTTTTCAATTTCTTCTTTCTTCTTCAACCCGTACTTGGTGATAAATCAAAACATTGAGATGGAACTGATTAGGAAAAGCTCTTGCAAAAATTTGAACCAAATCCAAAGTGAGCGGCTTTTATTGCGCAGTCCATTACAGAGACAGAGCGAGCAAATACCACGTATGTACAGCAATCTACAGTTTACAGTAGATGTAATGGAATGCTGAGAGCAAATCAGAAAACTTCAGTGTTATCTCCTTTGCTTTAAAAACAGTGATTCATGAGTTGAGATTACCAACTGCACTCCAGGAGTCCAGGAGGAGAAGGAGATACCTTGGTTACTGTACCTTAAGCTGGGGAGATGCTCATCAAAGGATCTGTCAATTCTAAAAGATGAGCACAAGTGATATTGGCAATTAAGATTCCTCAGAACATATAAATCTATCTGAGGAACCGTGGAAGGTAAAATCTCGCCAAGCGCTATAACTTTGGAATGACATTTCAAAAGCTTTGAATAGGTACATCACCTTGCTGTACAGTGCACACAGGTATGATCAAACACAGCTGTCATTGACATCGTAGTCATACAGCACTATTCCAACATTCATAAACATGCTTTATATGATAGAGTGTGACCTTTGTGTCAAAGATGTTGGAAGGTGCTGGAATGGTAAATGGTACAGTCTCATTAAAATTTGTACAAAACTCCTCAATGTGACCATCTTGTGAGTTCGGCAAAGTGAGCCACCAGGGTTGGGGGATATATACCCACGGGGAAGGGGGAAATATACTCAAGGGATTGGGGGAATATACCAGCCAAGGTAAAACAGCTATGAAGAGGACTCAATCTATCACATTTCTTTGGCACAACTAAATTTCTGGTGGTCTTGGATCTCAAATTTCAATATTAAAAAAGAGTTTGCCACATATATACTGTTAGAGGACAATGAAAGACTTACATGTGAACAGACAAAAAAAACACTCAGGATTTTTCACAGCAGGAATTGTCTTTTAATGTTACTCCTACTGTAAGTGTTAGTTAATATTTACAGAAGGTGCCATCAACATTACTGATATTTGATAAGACAGAACAGATTTTAGATGAGATGAAAATTCCTGTCTATGATCTCAACGTTTTTTATGATCTCAACGTTTTTTATGATCTCAACGTTTTTTACGATCTCAACTACGCAACTACAATTGGCACTTGTGACTTGGGAACAATTGACGATGCAACTGGCCTTTACTTCACAGCTCTCTAATGACCACAGCACTGGATACTTAAGTTGGTCGTCCCCTGACACGTTATCCATTTAGCTCCCTTGGACAGGTTTAATAGACAAGTTTTTTTTTTTGAAAAATGACACCTCGGGATAGTTGTCTTTAATTGGCCCGTATTATGAGCATGCACACGACAGATCAGTTTCTAAGGTTACCAGAGACATACTGTACCACCACCAACCTTGTCTCTGATTCGCTGCCTTTCCTTCTCTCTCTCTGCTTCCATTTTGTCATGTTTGGCCTTCCTCTCTGCTTCCTGTTCTTGCCTTGCTTCTTCTATCAGCTGGGCTTGTTCTAACTCCTCTTCGGTAGGTTTGTCTGTCAAATTTCCCAGCTCACCTTTTAATTGAAGGAGGTCAAAAACATGATTTAAACTTAGAATACATGATGCAGTACACTATAGCTCTACTTTTAGTGGGGTGGTAATTAACTTTGAATTAACTGGATGTTGGGGATGCAGAAGGTACTGAATGACATTACATTATATTTCATACATGTATTGCAATGTATAGTATGCTTACCCAAAGTCTCCTATTCAACTAAGTGAGCTAGGGAAATTTATGAAATTAAGACTTTCTTGCCAACACTCTCAAGACTGCCAAAATTTTCAACAGTATGACAAGTACAGGAGGTATATGTATTGTTCCAGTTTCTCCAAGAAGAGAAAAACTCCCAAGTACAAGAATCACCAATCAATCGAGATCAATAAGTATAAAGATACGAACAAATAACTTAAAATTTCACCAAAATAATGGAAAATCTTCCTATTCTTACAAAACACATTACATTACCATTTCCTTGTAAATTCATGCAAAAATCCCATTCACATCTTTTAAGCTCCCTGAAAAGTGATACAACAGTAATTTCTTCACTGTTTCAAAACCCAAATTTTAAGTTACTTCATATACAGTAATGAAAAGAACTGCGTGTGTGAACTACTGCTGTACAGTACCTCAAATTTCTCTCCATCACTCTGCGGCAATTCCAAGTTCATGTGTAAATAATATGAGCGTCCCACAAATTGCAAGTTCAAGACCAGATGGGACGACTCGGTGTCGCTTTCGAAGCAGGGTCACATATAGTTCAAAACATCTTGATTTTGAAGATTCCAAGAAAATAACCTCCCATAGTAATCATGCGTTTCTCACAAAAAAAGTAGAGATTGTACAACATGGTCAACTATTTTGACATAATTTGAATCATCTTTCACCTGGATTTATGAGAGGGACAAAAATCCCCCAAAACAGAAGAAACTGATTACGAGTCATCAAATCATGCCTTGCATGTTACGTAAGTACTAAACGACTGACTCAAGACTACTGTACTTTACTTCAGTATGCAGTATGGTACATGTCCATTAAAAGATATAAGACGTGCTTCCAGACTCCAGTCTGACAAATATCATACACAATTACATACAAAAGGAAAAAAAAAAGAGACAAACGCTGAAGCAGGAGTGCCCACCCAGTTCATTGCAGTCTACCAGTACTGTAGACAAATCATGGGGGTGTAGGGAAAATTGAAAAAAAAAGTTTCCTATGAGTAATTGTATGAGAATATATTATTCAATTTGAATAAACTGGGAAAGTTTGTGCACTAAGCAACCTGTAACCGAGTGAGAGGAATTTTGTTTGTGTGAGTTTTGGAGAGAGGGACGGAGGTTTGTAATTTGTTGTCTAGCATTTGTGACATTCAGTAACTTTTCTGTAAACAGAAAAGTCTCTACATTGCTCTGTCTTTTTTTCACTTCTGGACATTCGGCAGCACTAACTTAAGAATAAGATATAGGTCTGCATGCACAAATCTTTAACAATTTTTTTCTCGTATCAAGTTAAAAGACTTCAAAAGGACAAATATCTTCATTCAGCTCGAAGTAAAACAGAACAGGCCTTTGCTGAGTGTTTCACCGGTACCGTTGCAGCTGCTTTGCTGAGATTCTTTCAGGCCAGGGATCTTTCCGGTCTATATACAGTGCGTCTTGTCAGTCTCTCATTTCAGATTTACAGGTACATGCACACTTGGCTAAAGGACTAATTTCCACTTTTTTAAAATACAGGCAAACTCTGATTTCCTCAGTATCGATACAAACCTATAAATCACCTTCTCTGTTTCATGCTGACTGACACAAACAAAACTGTCTGCTTTATTTCCTGAAAGTGTAACTGATTTGTCAAATGATTTACTGACTAAAATTGAAGGAAAATGTCATTAAAAGGGATATGACTGTACAAAGTAGCTTGAACTGTTTATGATCGTTGAAACGCAACACACCTGATGCACTCCTTGGAATGAGCAATATGTTTCTATGAGTGACAAACATACGTTTTTCATACATTTAAACGAGAAAGAATTTACTACGTAAAAAAGACCTGAAACATTTTTAGCACATGTCTAAACAGAGCAAATTTTAATATAACTGAACGTTTTAGTAACCTTTGGAGAGCTTTCATCAAGCACTTGACCCAATTAATGTTATGTACTACCATTTAAGTTCATGGAGGGGATTGCTTCTGTACCTTCAAACAAAACTGTGACAACAGAGGCATATAGGGAGATGTTGGGAGTAAGCAAAAGACGATATAGGCAAGGGTAAGTGGGGAGGGCGACTGTGAAGTTGTATGACAATGGCAAAACTTCTCTAACATACTAACAGAGTATCAACACTCAAGGTAGTTGTGAGAAAGACTGAGCATATACTTTTCTATGCAAAATCCACATTTTTTTATCTAGTCATTTGATGCAAAAGGAGGCATCCATTCAGTGCTAGTGAACCATCATTAATATTGGGAGCAAAATTAACTTTCTGGAAAGCACTCCTTCTACATAAATCTATGGTGCCCATCCCCCAGGATGACATTCACACTACACTCAGGACAATCACTGTAGAGCTGCACTGCAGCTACCCACTTTAATCCTGTAGCTAGAATAGCATTTGGGGCTCATAGTGGGGAGAGAATGCAGAAATGTGTACTGTATGAATTTTCTTCTGTTCTGTAATTTGAGCATCCTCCTTTGAGCTTCAACATTAACTTTCTTTTCATGGTATAAAACTAATGAATTATAGATTTATTGAAATTGTTTCAGTCCTACAGTAAGCTATGAGTGACAGGTGTAGCGACATATAGTGTCAACTAATTGAGAAGTTCAAAGCAACATTAGACTTCTCGTTTTCATGATAACATATTACACTTGCTGGGGCAGTAAATAGTACGGCAAAGTACATACTGCAAAATCTATCCGGCAGTACAAACTCGCTTTTTGCCAAAGCATCTGTGCATGTCCAAACCTACATTAGTTAAATGCATCATCATGCCCCTTAATTGTGTCAGACTAGCTTTACACTGTCCAGCTGTGCTACTGTATGCGCATGCAAGGCTAATTAAACTAGATTTTCTTCTCAGCTAAATTGTTACAGTACTGTAGGTAAAATTAATCATTCTACCGTTGTGCTCAAAATTACGTTCGAACACTCTACAGTAACGTACAGTACGTATATATCTATTGATCCATGCACGTAACTCATGCAGATCTACCAACGCTGTGTATTTAACGATCTGATAACCTGGTCGGGATCGTAAAGTCCCGTTTATCGCTCACTTCTGTGGTGTCAAAGGCGAATATGTGAAACGTATACGACAAGTCTGAACTGATGCACTACTGAACTACAGAATAAGTATATTGTACCGGAGGCAATGCAAGAACCATGTACAGTATATGTTGTAAGAACATGGAAAGGGTAGTAATTCCATGGTCAGAATATGGACAAAGAAATGATTATATAATTGAGTGCAAACTACTGTTACATGAAAGAAAAAAAAAAATTGATTAGAGACTGAAGAGAAAGCAGCTAGAAGACAGAACATAAATGAAGAAGAAGGGGCAGAAGTTTCACCCTTTGCTGGTATCTTATTAATTTCAGTAAAATGTGTTGCTATTTCTGATAAATATTTCTGACATGTACCCTGTTTTAGTGAATATGCACCACTAACTGACCTCAACATACGAAAGCAAACTTGATGTTTATACTCTCGTTAATACAGTAACAAAGACAGGCATTTATGAAATCATTCCCCAAAACTCCATTACTGCACATAAATAATTAAAAGTTTCCAGCAAACTTTAATTATCTTTCCCTTCAACTACCGCAGCTAGGAATACTTGATTTTCGATTCATTCTTTACTTCATGACAATTAATCCTTGATGAGTCTTGTTGATTGAAGTCTACACTGCAGCAGCAAGGTCACTGCGTGGATTCCTTATGTTACAATTAGCCTGAACTCTACATGCAGCTGTCAAGTTTGCCAACTCTGTTGACAAACCTCAAGGACAATCACAAGAAAAAAAGAAAACCATTCTGTCCAGTCCTACACTTTACTGTACCTTTCATTGCAGCTCCTGTTGTTTGAAAAAAAGAGAGGTGATAAAGACAGTGAATGATAGACCGTTGAAATATTTCGTAAAATCGTCAACATCTCTTTATCTTGAATTTTTGAGAAAAAGTTCTCATTGTAATGCATATACACGCCCACACAGGCAGGCCGAGAGAGATTCGTTAATAAGATGCATTTCCCCTGTGATATAAATTCCAAATTCTCCAGGGATCTGATGGTGACCGGCTTTTCACGACATGCCTTATTAGTGCAGTAAGCTGACTTGCTTGTCTAAATTTGTCCAAAACGCCCGGCGGCGGCTACAAGTAAGAATAGACAATTAGCCCACAAATATAACAAGTGAGGCCACTGCAGTAGACTTTATGCTTAGTTATGGCTACAGTCTATGTACAGTAGACTAATCAGAAATCTGATAGACAAAAACAATACAGGATTTCAATACCAGAGATTTTGACTAATTGATATTTAGTTTAAACTTGGTATGTACAGCATGCCTCCCCAACAGACGCCTGCAACACCTTGAATTACCACACTGAGTCCATATGGTTTGACCCCAGAATTGAACTTTCACCATGACTGTGAGTCTCGGAAATATGTGTCAGCTGGTACAACCAATAGGGCTGAGGAGGCCCCCACGAAAATGCCTGACCCTTCAGCGGGAAAATGTACCCCACTGAGCCCAAGGATAAAATCAACAGAGTGAAATTAGGCAAGGGGTACGTTACTACAACATAAAAGCTGACATTCTAGTTGAGCAAAAAGGAGAAACTGACCCCCCCTTGGAAACACCAAACTTTGCCACAAGATACTGTATCAGCATGGGTGTACATTACAAAAATGTAAAAGCTGACACCATAGCTGGTTAGAAAATACCAGCTGAGCAGACCCCTCAAAAATGGGTAAGTTCCCCTCCCTCACTCCAAATCTACCTGTTTCACAGGTCTCACAGTCCATTACTCTTTAACCAACAACTGTCAAAAACTATATTCTAAGTTCCCATTAAGCTGCAAATGTGATCTTCACTCCTACAAACGAAGTTCAATTTAATGATTATCTCTTCTCACTAAAGTTATACAAACCTCTAACACCCTTCAATCTATTTGCAATCCCAACTTTTTCATGAACAAGCAAGAAGTGCTCTACTTCCCAAGCCGATCTGTGATTGCTTGAGTGCTTTAAGCTTTCAATAGACCTACGTCACACATGTGCAGTGGTTGTCGCATCATTAACTGTCATGGGGAAGGCTGCCTTCCTTGTACACACGCTCCAAATGCCTCGTAAACAAAATTGTGCGGAACGACAAACACCAGTGCTACGAATATAATGAAGAACTAGCGTGAATTCAAGTAGATCGTTACTGCAGTCCATTCGTGACGGGAATTAAACAACCTGCTATCGAGCAAAATTGCAGAAATGCCAGCATTTCAGGCATATTTTACTGACAATTGAATGGGTTCTTTGATGAAAGAGAATAATTTCCCGCTGCAGGCATTTCAAACCCCATGCTAATATCTTGTTCCTAACTCAAGATATTCCTGTTTGAGGAAAGAGTTGTCCAACCAAAAAAGATTTCCAGTTGCCTCAAGGTTACCAGAATGCCATGTAACAGTGACAAATTGTTGCAAGAAGTCTTTGTTTCTGTTTGAAATCGAAACCCTCGTTTATTCCTCATTTAACCTTAAAATTTGACACTAGTGAAAATGTAGATGGGGGGATATTGTACCTCAATCTTAAAATATTGTGAAAATTGATCAGGCCACATCTCATAAACTATTATACTGTTTCTTTTAAGACAAATACAAAGGATATTCATGTAGTTTAAATGGGTGATATCACAAGTTCCCCATTGTGTACGTACTATTTTGAAATAAGTATGTATTCAAGTTCATTATAACTTCTGAACTAAACACACTATCGATAAAAGGTTTTTAACAGTCAAGAGAGAAAAATAGTTCTACTGTTTATGAAATTTATCAATTTCTTTCAGTGACCAGTTCCCTTTAGTACATGTCACAGCAAATACAGCAAGGCATCCTTGATACAACTAATATCTTAAACGGAAATTAAAGAACTGATTCCGAACAATATTCTGAACCATATGAACCAAGTGTCAGCATAAAGGGATACAACTGTAGTACTAACAAGTGAAAATTTCTTTGCTTTGATGTTGAAATATTTAACTGTAGGGGCCTACTGTATGAAATGTAGTAGGCCGCCTTCATTGGAGCGATACTAGTTGTTTCAAGCTACTGTAAATGTACCGTATGGGGTTGCTATGCAAACTTCCACAGCAATGTTACAAAAACAAGTTGACAGGATAGTTGGATCTCACTGCAGTATAAATCCTGCTGCATGTGAAATACTTATTTTTCATATTGGGAGTAGACAAATTTTTTGCACTGGGTGTATTGAATGTACAGACATTTAAACATGAATGTCATTGTGTGAATGACAATGTAACTAACCCAACCCCTTGCCAACATTCCATACTGACACACCTACAGGTATTCTCATTTTCCAAATCTGTCTTAGAAGAATTTGGGTGTGAACTCAAACTTAACTACTCGGCAGTAACCACTGTGCTGTACTTTACTGCAAAGTAGACTCCTACATACCGTACATAGACCCTTCCAAATTACCTAGCTGGTTCTTGAAACTGACATAAGGAAAGTCAAAAGCAGGTATGTTCTGATATTTTGAAGAAATGTTGGAACATGTACAGTATTTATGTATGGGCCAGAAACTGAGGCCATTCAAACTAATGTGTCCATGAGATCTACTATGATATGTGGGACTTTCCTCTGTCAAGAATAAACAACCTAGATGACTGCATGACTGGCCAGGTGAACATGTGAAATAATCTGATTTAGTCCTTCACACAGAGCCTCTGTGCTGTGCAAAGAGCCTAAGCGGCAGCTCTGCCCGAATAGGAAGCTCTGTCAGTGGAGGGCATTAGATTTGTGACTTCCACAGTATAAGTTTGAGCAAATTCAAATATGAGATAACAGAGCAAAATCTGGTGCTAAGGTACATCAAGTCAGGATAAATCTGACTGCTGAACCATTTATGGACTTGCATGCCATGGAATACTAATTAAGGCATACCAGAAGTACTGAGCAATATAACTCATAGAGAACAAATGACTTCTACTGAATGCAATAAACTTCAGAAATGTCATATATTCAGCCATGAAATAGGACATCAAATTTTGCACCTTCAGATGTGCAAACTGCAATGTCTGTGTAAAGATACCAAAGAGTAGGCTTTTCAAATTGCTCAAGGATACACTTAGTACTTATAATCATTCTGAGAGCAGATCTCACTTCAATACATGCACCAATAACTATTATCATTTTTCCTCACAAAGATGACCTTCTGCTGATCAAAGTTGTTGTAGACAGTGCGATAAAACATCCAATGGGAAATTTTGCCTCCAAATCATCGATTCATTACAGAAAGCAGCACATAACACACGCCACAGGCATGACGATCGTCACCAACGGCAACGCAAGCATGCAGTTGAATGGAAGCGTATGTGATGTGAGCACTCAGTGTAGCTGGCCGATGCAGCTACCAAATGTATCAGCTGCAGGACTACGAGGATGAAGGGTTAATGAGATGCTAATCCAGGCAGAAGGATATTAGAATCATGTACAGAGAAATGCACATATAGCAAATGTGCACCACGGACAAAGATTGAAGAAAGACTTATAGGTAGTTGGTTTTCACTGACGGCTTGCTCTAGGACACCAACGGGAAGTGCAGTATGTGTTGCAAAGACTCCATACTGTAGGTTTTACCTGAATGATAGAAGTGGATGTGGCAGTAGGATGATGTCACAAAGGATAATGTTTACTGAAGCCACAGATGTACAGTAGCTGTCGGTACATTTGCGGGAGAAATTGAGAGATGGTGCCCACTTATTGGTACAGTACATGTATATATTCACATGACAGTGCCCGCAACCGAAAATTTACTATAGCATGCAATATAGTGCAATATAACTGTATGTATGGCAGTAATTCTTTTCTTAAATATCTTGCGATACTGTAAACCCAGTATATGTTGTACATTGCTACATTAATTATACCCTGCTGATGAACACAAGCAAAGTGCTGTGTGTGCAACCACGCTTCTTCAAAATCTGTGTGTCATCTCCGCTGTGTAAATTTGAGTTGCTCTCATGGTCATAAATCACATCAACCTGTAACGGACAGACCAGCCACTGTATCCGGAAACATTCCTTCCCACTGTGGTGAACTTATCGACCAGATGGAACAACATGAATGCTGTGTTTTTAATACCAAATGAAATGATTGCTTTGTGTTTGATATGTCTTATATATCATCTACAGCACTAGCCATGATGGGTAAACCTACAGTACACCTAATGACAGATATGCATATCAGCTCTTTTGGTGAGAAACTTCCATAAAATCAGAGAGTCAAAATTAATTGGCGATGAAACGCGTGGCCAATGTTTACATTATTGTAAACCACACATTAAATCCAGGATTATACATGAAGTTACAGTTCAAACATCTTTTTACTATCTTAGTTTCTTAACATATTGTTAACAGGTCTTCTTCTGCCATAGTAACTGGTATTTTTTAGGATTTCCTACAAGTATGGTTTCACTATATGCATTAATAATTTCAAACTGGATGTAAGCACTGATTCATGCAAAGGTACAGTCACAATTTTACATAACCACTTCTGTGTGTGCAAGGCTCTCAAAATATTTTTTTTCATCTTTTTTACAGTATTTTCCACTAAGTTTGCCAATGGCAAGGTTGGCAAACAATTTGCAAGGGCTACACGCACATATGAAAAAAGAAAACAAAATATAGAAACATTTCCGCTGATTATGACAGAAATTGCAGAACCAGAGTCCAGAGACTCATTGTGATTTTCAAGACTCATTGTGTGCAAGGCTCTCAAAGTATTTTTTTTCATCTTGTTTACAGTATTTTCCAATAAGTTTGCCAATGGCAAGGTTGGCAAACAATTTGCAAAGGGCTACATGCACATATGAAAACAGAAAACAAATTAGACACAAGAAACATTTCCGTTGATTATGACAGAAATTGCAGAACCAGAGTCCAAAGACTCATTGTGATTTCAATGAGAGCAATCAAGAAAAAGGATATATGCTGAAAGTTCAGATAAGTAAAAATTGAAGTTACAAGTATTGTAGTTGTAACGGTGACACACATGAATGTAGAAGATCCTGTCACCAGAAAAGCTACAGTACAGTAGGACTCATATGATGTCAGTGTCTGTTTCTGTGAAACTGAAGTCACATTGAGTACAGAAAAGGAACATATCAATGCTGCTACAGTCAAATGTATCATGATACATAAATGATGGAAGTAAACACAATATCTCTGACACAAGTTCTCTTCTAATCATGCCATCCAGAGTTGCAAGTGAATAAATTCTGCATTTGTTCCAACCTACATGACGTACGAACCACTTTACGATTAAAAATGTGGTTGTAGAAAAACGTATGTTAGACCACACTTAAACACATCATAATGATGAATTTGTTATTTGCTTTTTTAAATAAGTAACATTCTAGGTATTAAATGTTTCCATGATTACAGTATGTTCAGATTACAAACTAAATTTGAACCATTTGACCTCTGGTGACCACAGATGACTTCCACTTAAAACAATATGGTTCTTCTACTTGATGCAACTCATTCAACATACTATGTATCGAAAGTTTCCATGATCCCCATCTCAAGATATCGTGTTAACTTACTTTTCAGTTTGACCTCTGGTTACCTAAGATGACCTTTGACCTTTACTAAAAACAACTACATTCTTCTACTGTACTTGATAGAACACCTTTAGTGACATTTTTAGTTTTTCGACATGTTTTATGTGTTTCTATGTGATTTTTCATTGTTTCTCTTATGTTTTATGTTTTATGAGATGAAATGGCACCAAATTCCTTTTATGGTCAATAAAGATTCTTATATCTTATATCTATATATCTTATATCTTTACACACTAAGTATCAAAGTTTCCATGATTCCTAACTTGAGATACCCTTTTCAGTGTTTGACCTCAGGCATCTATGTACCACATTTTGTCAGAGTTTCCCTTCTTGAAATATCATGGTAACATGGCTCCCTATAAAGCAACACAAACACACACAAACATAGCACACACATATACATTCACACACAATCACGACCAAATTTTAAGACATGCTAATTGTCATCTAAATTTCTTTCAGACAAGATATCACATATGGGTACAGGTTTCATTTAAGTTTTCATATATGAGACGATAGTGTGAGTTTTACCACCATTGCTTCTCAAGAAAGTCTTTTCACAGCTCTCAAGATAGATACAGATTGGACAGATGGTAAGAAACATTGCAACGCATATCGACAAAATCATATAACTTTCAACATTTTGAACTACAAAGATTTAGTGTCCTTATATAATTTCTACAGACTTTCATACCTTACTTTAGATAAATTCCCACTGACAATCACATAGAATGGTTCATTCCAATTAAGACTGTACTTTACCAGGTTATGAACTTTGTCTCAGTTCATACCAAGAGAACAGCTTTTAAACTGCTTTAAGAGATCTAAAGAAATTAAATTCTGTTGAGAACTATTCATCAGGGAAATTCATGAAATAATGAAAACCTCCGGAGAGATGAGGGAGAAATAATTGGCAAACTCCAGGTCAGATAACAATGGCATAATTAAGGTCATTGTATTCAAATTTCTCCAAATCCGTGACATGTAACAATGCCCATTTTGAAAGCATGGTATCCTCATGGGAGTCAATTAATGAAATGATGGTTTATATGATGAAAACAACTACAAGTGAGAAGAGACATTTTTTTTCCCCGCAGCATTAGAACAATTTGGCAATTTATCTTCAGACCTGGAAAGATTAAAACGAAAAAAAAAAACTAATTATCCGTAATTGTTGGTCACGGAAAGTGAACAGATGTAGCACATGGTTATAGTCTGTCGATTAATAACATTCTCCACTGAAAAACTAATTAAGATAATTATATTTCAAAGGTAACACCTAGGGAGAGCTGTACATTGTCCTTATGTAATTACAAAGCATGTATAGCCTTCAACTCCTACATCTGCAAAGTACAGTAGTTTTTATTACGAATCAGCAGAGGCATGCAGTGTTGTGGTACATTAAAGCCTCCTCTAGCTTCTTGACAGTAAAGCCTTACAGTGGGTGTAGTACTAAGGATTATATTAACACCAATCACATTATCAGGGAGAGAGGAATCATCAATGTTACCTTGTTTACTGTACTGTAACAGACAAAAATGTAACAAAAAAGGGCATATGCAAAAGACTCGCTTCATTTGGCCCATTTTGCAACATTATCTAAAGTGAAGAATGGAGGAATATGTACAGTGCAGTAAACTGAGAACTTCCACACACATGTGCATGTTTAAAGGGAAAATGCAGTGGTACCCCAAACAGAATTAATATACCCAGGCTCTATATAAATTCATGAAATTATGTGATATCATTTTTGTTGTTGAATTGCTTAATTTTGCAGCACAACTCCTTGCTTTAAATGCAGCACAGCTCTTCAGTAACATTATGAAAAATACTTTTTTGGAGTTTGAGAAGAAGATTGCAAGATTTTGATGACTTTTCAAAATATTCAGGGGTGACTGCCTATTGTCTTTAAGACACATACATTTACATAATTTACTGATACTTTAAAATGTAGGATATCAGTGCTGTATACCTGCTAATGGAGTTCTCTAACTGAACCCAGTTTGTCTGCAGGAAACTCTATGGCCATTCACACATTTCTTTGTTATGTGTACGTGATAAAACACCAAACTTCGTAACTAGTGGCATGGCCTTCAACTTATTTTCAACATTTGCTTAATCATACATGCAGTTATTGCTGTAGGACAAACTGAAAAAGGGGCTTTGTTTGGAGTACTAGACTTCCTTCTTTTTCTTTTCTCCATTTCCTTTTGCTCGTTTGCAAGGAGTGCTGCACTTGTTAAGCTCAATGGAGGTTTCACAGCTGTTCCTTTTGAAACTTGTTTGTCTAAATTGTGAAACCTGATTTTTTACTTTTTAATTTTGTATGTTACCATACTTGCACTTCTATTTTCATTTATACATGTGTTGTGAAGAAACAAATAAATGAAATGAAAAAAAGTGGTTTAACACTAAGCCCTGTATGGGTCAATGAGTTGTCTCACTTGAGTCTGTACAAATTTTCAAGGCTCCACTCTGAATGGAGCGTTATACAGTATGTTAATCACGAAAGCAAGTAGCAAAACAATTATAGAGGAAAAGAAGGAATTATCTTAATAGCAGGTTATAGGTCAACTTTAGATGGAGACCCCAATTACAAAATTACAAAGTCACCAAATCAAGCTGGACACATTTAAAATTAGAGCACAAACAAAAAGTAAGATACCTACCCTTGACACTGTTGATCTTGTCACCCAAGATCATCTTTGCAGCCATGGACGCCATGATTCCTGAATGAAGTTTCCTTACCTACAGTTTAGACCTTTAATTGAAAAATTAAAAAGAGGATGAATACAAAAAGACATATTGGATACAAACCAAGTCCTATTTTTGTATGTTTCTTTTTTTCAGTAATCATCAATATGCAATAAAACAACCTACAGTTAATAAGTACTGTATGTTAATAAAGACAATTCTCAGTGATGGCTATAGGTTTTATTTTCAATCACAAGTGCTTCCATATCAGGATATACATACAAATGTCAATTTTACAAAATGTACAGAATCTACAACTGATATTATAAGACTACTGAATGCGTATGCTTTCATTGCAGATGTACAGTAACAATATGCAGCAGTTCAAAATATACACTTAAGTATCACATTAAAAAGATTGAATGAAATGTTGAAAATTTTCACAAAAAATAATTGTTTTCATGTGCCATATTTTACTGGTACATATACAGTACTGTATGTATGCATAACATATATACAAGCATGGAAAATGTTTGATTGATTTTAACCAGACGTTGCAACTCCATAAATTTAGACTTGTACAAAATTTGACTTGGTCACAATCATGCCTGGCCTTGACATACCCTCATGCAGTATGTATGTCAGTAGCTGACTGTGTTAAGGACGTGTGCATTCTGTCACCTGATTAAACAAGTTTGTTGTTGCATGCAGAAAATCACTGTGGTGGCTTCGTCCACAGAAAGCACAATAGAAAATAGACAGCACTGTGCATGACATCTAGTACAAGACTGTGAATTCATGTTTTGCTCCAGAAAGAGAGCTAGTGAAAGAGGCAGACAGCTGATGAATATATTGCACCAGATCATGTCCCGGTGGCACCTGCATGTACTGTACATAGCACAGTCATATAAACTGCACATTTTATTACAGCAGATGGCAAATTGTTCATGTACTTCATTACTGTAAATCCGATGGGAACGCTGCAATGACGGCATATAGTAAAATGCACATCTGTAGTAGATAGCAAATTTTTTGTTTGATTTTTAGTAGACTTTTAGGATTTGCTACTTTGTAGTAAAGGCTGCAGTAAATGGCCAACATTCAATTGGCTATTAACCTCCAAATATTGCAGCAAAACTTCGTTGTAAGTTGCAATACCCTTTGAAATAATAACATAATCTAAAAACAGTACAGCTTACACAGTGTACCGTACACTTTGCAATTATCAATATTATAAAGCCCAGATACAGACTTGTCATGCAAGACATCTAAAATCGTGCAATGTTAGCCCCTCCAATATTGCTCACCACCCTACATATTTCCACAACTTAAAGTGAAACATTGCATTTGTTTAAACGGGAAAAAATCATATTTTTCAGATGACTACTTATGGACACATAATGATAGGTTCTGCGATATAAGCAAGGAAGGAAGGAATGTAGCCTTCTTTTTAAAAAATACTGTAAGTTTCTCACAGACAGAAATTCAATAATTTGTTGCTACAGAATGATGTTTTCACTCAATTTAACTTTAAAAAATTCCAATTATCCATCTTCTGTAACTCATCTTATGCATAATGTTTGAGGAGATAATGCGAATTGCTGAAACCTGTTGGTGAAATTTCATGGTCAATCAATGATTAAAGCTATTTTCTATATTTGCTATGCAGTGCAAATGCAATATTTCCCTTTAAGTAGGCCCATATTCTGCCTGTTTCATATGTTTTACTTATTTTCTGATATCCTAACCAGTAGTAGGAGCTCTAGGAATAAAATCTTCCACCAACATGTATAGCAAGTGTTTCACATACAGTAATTCTCTATCTATACTGCAGTTCAGTCATTACAGAAGAAGAGGGAAGTAAAGAACATCAATTTATCAGTTATGACATTAATGGTATTTAACTATAGATCAAGGGACTAAAAACCATTGCTTCATACTCTAGTTTGTTTGTTCATGATGCAGGTGCAAGACAGGAATTTGCCTGTAAAATTGTCAATCTAAGATGGATTTTGAAGGAATTCATGGCTATTTTTCAACATGTTAATGATTAACACAATACTAGAAAACTATTGTCATGTCACACCACCTCTAAGGATTTTGTTGATGAATGAGTACCAATCAATGTGACACATAAAACTTTATTACGTGCAGACAGTAAAAACTGTCACACACAGCTCTTAATTTTATGTCAATTTTTGCAGAGCAAACCCCACTTCTGCAATTGAATTTGTAAATTTAAAGATGCCAGGATCTCAGTATGGCATTTTCCAACAGCCGCATGCTGTGCCTACAGTATGGTAATATCATACAGCATAGAATGATAAGATGCATACTGATGGTGATATTAAAATGAGCAGTTTGTGAACTGTTAAAACATCCATTCATGACTCCACTTTTCATAAAGTTTCTGGTTTAAAAATTATCAAAATTGTTGCCACACGGCATCATGCAACAAAAAACAAGACTGATCAGTACAAAAACATATCAACTCTTGCTTGGAGAGCGGTTACGGAAATAATATCCTATTGATAACCAGCTCTGACAACTTAAACAGTCAACTCTGATTAAACCTTGAAGACAAATGTCATGCTATCATTACTCACTTTGTAATATAACAAGATTTCAATTTTTGACTTCCAATAGTACAATTCCAAGCCACAGGAAGGCACAGGACCAGCCGTTGATCTGAGATGCTGCACGGCAAAGGTAGTCCAAAACTGGATGAATCATAAATTATGTTGCCTACATAAAATCCAATTAAGATGGCCCTGGAGTAGTTACAGAGCTCACAGTCTGCGTGCAGTACTGTGCCACACAAGAACACCACACGTACTGAAGTAAGCCTCACACATACACCCGCACACACTGAGTGATATCGAGCAAAATGAAATCTCACAAAGTAATGTAATGGGAATTCAATACAGAAATGGTGCTGTCGGCAGTATACACACAGAGACAGAGTTAATTCGTTTCTCTGGTGCGATGCCCATATCTGTGTTCCATGTATACGTATTTATGTTAATTCAGCATACGCAGCAATTCATTGTTGATTTTTATTGCAACTATAGTGGAGATAGGGAGGAGGATATAGACGTGACAGGTGGCAGAACGCAATTTACAGTAGATGTTTATAAGCTACTCGAGTAACGCATCTTAGAAAACAAACTGATATTGACTGGTGTAATTCCCTCTGGCACAATACAAATTAAAAGCGTGGTCTTCAAGCTTTCGCCTTCCTTACAATTAATTGATTACATTCAACTTGGCGTGAACCTACACAATAGGCATGGGTTCACAAAGGAAAACCTACAGTACACTCATGCAATTGAAAACCTTAAAATAGGGTGCTTTGAGTTCAGTGTCTTGGCAATGAAAACGAAACAATTATATGTTGTTCTTCACAGATGGCCATATGTAAAGCTACTGCACAGTGCCTGTATGCAACAGACACTGTACAAGTAGAGCAAATTTTCCAAATATTGATGATCAATTCTGCCTTCAATATTATAATACAGACATCTCATATAGTTGCTTCTCATCACAGGTTAGGTGCAGAAACTTATACACTGTGTTAGAAGCACTGACTTTATGTAAATTTTTCAGGTAGTCAATCTCCCATTATGGGGAATCTAGTGCACCACCGATTTTAATGCAAGACAGGAACTATAGCCTACAGTGCTGCACTAGAATTACACTGATCATAATTCACTGATTGTCCAATTTTGTCTCACAATTAAATGCATACCAATTGCATGCAGAGAGATCTTTCGTAAATTTTTTGCCCAAGTCTACATTTCGTTTTGGGCTAATCTGAATGCTTTTCGATATCAACAAGATTCATATATTTTAACATATTTAGGCAAGACCTTCTCGTTTACGACTACAGTAAGTGGATTAGAACTGTGATGAATGACTTAATTAAACCAACTAAACCTCCAGATTATATCAACAACATTGTACAGTCTGCAAAAACTGTCAACCTACCAACAGTTGCTTGGAAACATGGCTGTTTTGTACAGTAAAATGGTTTAAGCCCAACTGTTTGCTGGGTCATCAACTTCAGTACATGGAAAATGCGAATTGAACTAAATTTTTAGTATATTCACCTCGTGGTGAAACCGTGTAGATTAAGACATTCAGATGAGATATCTTGGGTGAACAGCATCGTGAACTCTGGAAACTATGGAGACCTTCAAATGCCACACAATCTAATTAGTACGACACATGATGTTTGATCAGCATTTTGCATGTCAATTACTACCAGCTGTACTGTATGTATGGATCAATATGTCCTATCCCTTGTGTGTAATTTACGGTAATGTGGTTGGTCATTAAATTAGGACCATAACTCAAATGGAAGCTGGTACAGTATCATCAGGATGGAAGTGTGGCCTGTTACAAGATGTGTACTACTTACACTATCCAGTGGTGGTTTTTAAATGTTAATCATCCATTGTGTTAAGAATATGAGAATGTCTGACTCCCTAGAAATTTCAATTTCATGGAACTGTGTGCACAGTTTGTATCTCAATAGCATGTATCATTTGGACGTTAAAGATTTATGAAGAATATTTATTTCAAAATGGTCCATTGCATTATGGGAAATCTGTAACATCATACAGGCACAACCACTTGAATTTCCTTTGTACTCCTCTATAATCTTGAATGTCTGAAAAAATCATGATAAGAGACGTGACCTCAAAGGTCGTGTGGCATGAAAATGAAGTTTTGGAGTACTGGGTGCATTAATCATTGAAAATATAAAAATACTGTGGCCAAAAATCCCATCAAACTCCGTCAAAGATTGACAATTTCATAGGCAAATTAGTGTCTCCCAGCTGCATCATGAATAAACATTGGCGATATATGCAAATTTGTGATGTCAAGGGATGGACTCCTACAGTATGTCTTTATAAATGTTAATCCTTCGTTTACTTAACCTTTATTTCAAGGGCACTGGGAATTCTGTATGTACCTAAAGGGTTTACTTTGGACGCATGTATTTTCCCCTTCACAAATATTGATATCACTTACCAACTTAGTACTTAAGTAATTAAGAGACTATAAAAAGGTTAACGAAAGAAATGCAGACATGGTAAAACATTCCACGTAATCTCTTTTGCATTTTTATCAAACTTTGAAAAGTCATATATCTCAAAAACGGTAATAAATATAAACAAAATTCCAACAGATTTTCACTCAGGGTTTTACTTTGCAACTTTGAATAAAGTTAGCTCTTTTCTAGATTCATGTCATGTAACCTTTAATTTCCACATTATATTCAGGCAAGTCTTACACCTAATGTGAATTTCTTTTTTTTTATGGGATCAAATGTCCCAGATAAAAGATAAGATAAGTCATTCAGATTTGAAGAACAACAGACTTCTCACGATAATTAATTTCCCACTGTTACATGGCATTTTTGTAATTAATGCTAAGCTAACTGGAAATTCTTCTTGACTAGAGAAGGCTTCCTTCCGACAGCAATAACCATAGTCAGGAACAAGATGTTGGTATGGGGATTGATATACCTGCAGTGAAAATTATTCTTTCACTTAAAGAACCCTTTCACTTGTCAGAGGACTATTCCTACAACTGGCCATTTCTTTGCAGGGGTGCCAGGTAGATCCATAAAATCTGGCCTTCTGCCTAATGTGCCAGTTATGATCACACCAAAATTTTCATTTGATACAATCCATGAATCAAGTGAAAAATGGGATTACCCAAAGAGACATTTATACAGCTTTTTCTGCTAAACTGAATGATAACTAAGCATAAAACTGACTGGAGGAATTACTGTATATTCTTACAGACTTATACCTTGAGATTTCAACTGAACACTACAACATGTAGGGTGTGTTGAAGCAGATGCAAACACACACAAAAAAGCTTATAAGCAGGTGTTTCTTCTCTGTCTGCTAATTACTGCCTCCAGATGTAATGAGCACTGGAGCTTAACAATTAAATTTATTATCCTGGAAGACTGCCCACACAAATCCAAGAAGTTCTGCTTGTCACACCTTTTCCTTTGTTTGTTTTTGCTCATTAAAACAGGCAAGCATTGATGAAAGACAAAAAGATGTTACTCTCTTTGAACCTCGATATCGTGCAATTAGCAAAACCGATTCCAGTAACTGCCATTAATGCTGTTAGGAATACAATGAGCCATTTTAATGATCCTTCATGGAAATTTTACACTGGAAGACACGTGTTAAATGAATTTGGTAATTTTTTTTATACAATTACGGACAAAGGAGTCTTGCTTTCATGACAAAACGATTAGAGAAAATTGGGTTTGAGCGTCAACTGAAAGGTAGTCTGCGGAACTACACAAATGCAGGCTCTCACAGATAAGGTTGAAAAATTTAAGAGATAACTGAGTGGGTCGACGACTTTAAATTGATTGGATTGATTTTCAATTGTGACTACCAATCAAAAGGAAAAACCAATTAAAAATGTCTTTGAGATTTAATTTTGGTTCCTAATTGTGGTAATAAATTTTATCAGAATAGGAATTTTGCAGGTATAATTACTTTATTAGAGCAACCTAACAATAACCAGAGTAAATATATACTAGCTGTAAATCACATTTATAAATAGTAAGTGATACAGTATTTAATCCTTTCTAATCAAGTACCATCACTTCTTAATAAAGAGCATGTAGTCTGGCATTAAAGAAGTGCAGCAAATGACCGTGTACAGTAATAGCCTTCTTTTGACCATGAGGTTTATGGAGAAACTTAGCTACTGCATATGTCACTTGCAGTCAAAGCTCATTTCGTATATTTGGAGCAAACTTCATTGTGCAATAATTAGACAAAACTCTAATTTAAGAAATAGTGCAGTTTTAGAATCATACCCTTTAAAAAAATTGACTTATTTTCAGAGCTGCCTTTTTAATTCAAAATGGGGCTGGTTTACTGTACTGTACATTCTCTTTTACGACATTTTAGATGTGTTTTAAACATACAGTTTTTAAGAAAATTTTGATGTAATAATATCACATTGGGCATATCCTTTCCTTTATTCACTTTTTGAAAAATGTACCCTTTTTTTTTTATCCTTTTTAAAAATCTTACACAATTTATGCTGGAAACAAAAGAAAACTGAAAGAGAACCTGAAGTTTTATATGATGTGAAAAAATGTTGTGCCAAATATATGTTTACAAATGCTAACATTATCATTGCTGGTCAAGTGCCAATAATTGTAAAAGAATTAGGTAGGTCATAGAATTGAGCTTTGGCTGGGAAATGAGACTCCTTAAACCCAAAAGTACTTAGTTCATTTTCTTCACATAGAGCTACCTGTACTGTACATTCTCTGTTGAAACCCTCCTGTTAAATCTTTGAAGGTGAAGCCCATGTATAGTGCTGGACTATGAAAGCTTTTGGGATAGTACATATGACAAGTCTAGGAGGCTTAATTGGTCAAAATATTTTGCGCATCTGATATAAACATGATGAAATCAACAACTGCTATCCCCCTCCCCCTCCAAAAAAAAGTTGCTAGAAACGGTTGTGGGGAGGTCAAAATACCTGCAATGAACAGGATTGTTTAATACCCACACTTGAAAAGAGAGTTCACAACTTTTGTTCCTTTTCATATTTTGTTTTATTATAAAATGTACAGATGAGGTTTTGTGCTCTACCACTAGACAGCTCATGTGAACTAGAAGTGTGTCATGCTGATTCAAACCATTCAAGGCAAGACATGACTTAAGCACTTCATTAATCCAGTTAAACTCTAGAAGAATTTATCAGTCTTGCTCGTCCACAGTTTCACAAATCACAGTTTCTGGCTCCACTGGCTCCATCACCACAAATTTGCAGCTTATGAAAAATTTCACAAATTATCTTGAGGGAGCAAAGTCGCTCCAAATATAAGAATAAAAAAAAGAAAGCTAAAGAGAAATAGTTAAAGAGAAAGTTAAAATGAAGCTGGATACAGAGAACACGAGAATACTCAAGGGGTTTTGTGATCAGCACTTTTGCTCTGGAAGCAAATTTTTGGGACTGTAGAATACAGAACTTTGTATCTCTCGGAAGGAAAAAATCAAATGAGTTCGATCGGGAGCTCCACGAGGAATGTCGCAATATCAGATATGCTGTAACGTACTGTACTCACTTACAGAATTGCAAATGTCCAACTTACACAGTACAGTATGAAACTGACCAGCTGCCAAGGCCAATTTAAACATACAGTTGTTGAGTCCACTCCCTCTACCAGTAACACCTTGGTCAAGGAGCAACAAGTCTAATTAAGTATTGACGTTGGTTAGTGTAGCTCTGGGTGAAGCTTGGAAAAAGTACAATGAGAGGTTCTTTCTTGCCAGCGATCTTGATTTTTTCACTTTAAAAATGAATGGTGGTTTTTTTTTTATTAAAAACAGATTTTAATGATTAAACTTGGAATTTTGTAACTTTTTTTATACTTTGACAAATTCAAATTGAAATTCCCCTCAAAGTTTCTCCAAACCCTCAACAAAAATGCATACCCACTCCACTAACATTATCTGCAAGGAGTCAAAAGTGCAGTGTTTTATTTGCACTTCTAATTTACACTTTGCGCTCACAACTTGCACAACAGAACTACACATTCAACAACAACAACTTATAAGGCCCCACTGGCCTATATTACCCCCACTGATCAATATAAATGAAAGTTGTAACCAAGCAGCTCACTGTAATTCCCATTCGTACCTTGTTTTATTAATATGCAGAAATAAATTCAGGGACATACAGAAAATACAGATAAGTAATTAATAATAATAAACAGTAAGAAATTGTTGCTCCCCTCCCCCCATCAGTTTCTTTGGCCCTCTATTTGCCCAACCAAATCTAAATTCCTGGTGCCACCACTGCCAGTGAAACAGCCTGAGACTGTCTCTGATGGTTGGCAGAAATCAATTATTATCATCATAATTTTTATCATCATCCACATTGTCATCATATAATCATCATTAGATATTCATCACCATCATCAGCAACATGATCATTATCTTCTGATGTTGTTGACTTGTGACCATGTAATTGCTCAAGAGAACTGCATGGATGTGCTTCAAAGGAGCAGTGAGTAGAGGGCAAGTGACTTCCCATCACTTGTCCAGTTTTGAAAGCAGTCGAGTGAGGGTATATCAGTTGCAGGTACGTGTCAACAAATCTACAGAATTGGTAAATTACACATTGTGTGAAATCCAGTGCTTTGTAACAATACAGTATGTATGACAATTATGTAATTAACCAATTCCATCAATAATACCCAAAGGCATAGATCCTACGTGCCCTCTTGCGTCTCCTACTCCCCTGCCTGCCAGTTATCCTTCTATTGGAATTTAGTCTTTATGATGTTTTCCATTTAAACTGATGCACTTGAGTCAAGAGTCAGTTTAGTGTTATAGGCCTAGTTTCAATACTTTTGGTATGCTAGTGCAAAGAGAAAATCCAGGCAAAGTTGAACATTCAGTAACAGGATAAACCATAGACTTGTGGAATAGTCACTGAGTAGAGACTTTGCCATGCCTAGTATTAAAGTTCAGCTCATAATGACCAACAGACTTCATGCTTTTCTTTACTTTGTGAGCGGCAAACTACTGGGCGTACTATATGAGAAATTAAGTCCTGAAATTGATCATGCCTGTTACATCACAACAAAACAAACACGAAGGTCCGTGTGGTGTATGACTGTAAAGCCTGGGTCTCGCACCTTCACCATGTGAAATTTGACCAGTTCTCATGATGTAGCATTTCCCAGGATGAATGAGGAGTTGAAAAACTTAAAAAGTCCAATTAGAAACTCTTTCATCAGTGTACAGTGGCAGTTTGATTGAAGCACATACTGTAACAATGATATAGTCATCAACAGAACAAATTTCACTGAACAGCCAATTTGCATCATCTGTATCTTACTCGAAGTCAGGTTTTTATCCGCAAATCGAAAATACAGTACATTCAGTACTTCTTATACCTTCACTTTAGTGGTTCCCTAATGGCTTTCAAAACGTAAACAACAACTTCCGCCTCGTGCCTGAAGTGTTGGGATCAAAGAACTAGATATTTCTGTGGTTGGGATGGACAACAATTACTGGCCTAGGACCTGAAAAAAAAACGACGATGAAGTTATCTATGTAATCAAATCCAGATTACTGAGATGTAAAACGCCTTTCTCTACAAAGTGGGTAACATATGAAACTTACCGCCAGTTGAAAATCTTTCAAGTCAACACTTACTGACCGCTCAGGCAGTGAATACGTACGAGATTCTGGTCTTGCACTGAATACTGCTTAGCTTTGCGTATTGAGGTTGCGCTTCCACACAGGCTTGCACTGTGCAGCTGATTTGGCGATTACGTTTACATATAGCGCGCCACCACTTGTAACCAAGTAAACATTATCGTTGGTAACATGCTCAAAAAATAGTCACCGGAATTAATTTGCATCGCCGAAACCCTCGTCGTAAGTCAACCTATGAAGAATGATTATTTGCCAGTTGCTATCTTTATTCCGCAAAAATTGACCCGTGCAAACAATTTGTGTATTGTTAATGGCAAAATACCTGAAATGAAATTTCGTAAAGACAACTCCTTACGTTAGGTTGTGTATGCTATTGAGTGCTAAGTTTTTTTAGGCCTAACCTTTGCGAACGTTAGTGTGCACTTAGGAAGTTAGGGTGTTGTGGTTGTGAAGTTGTAGCAATTAGTAATACTAATACTGTAACTAACGTACAGCCAACAAACAGGCCCATCGTCGCTCAACATGAATTGTTTCCTTCTTCAGGGTTCAATAGCCCTCTAATATTGTTCAAGGGACTAGGCTGAAGCTGAACAAATTTCTTCCAGGATTATCAAAGTTAGGTCTACATTGTTTTGTAGTATTGTTCAATGAAATCATTGTTTCCAAGTTTGTGTGGTTCGATATGCTACTCAGTGTAATTTGTAAACCCTTTGAAATTCAAGGTGTAAATAAATTATGTGTTTTTTTGGTGGAGGGGGTGGGGAGGGGGATCCTACTATTACAAATACCTTTGAAGTAACCATACATTAGCATATAAACACATGGAATAAGCACTGTTGTGTTGGTGGCCTTTAACCATACTACATAGGCACTAAAAGGCGACACGTAGTACTGTACATTATGATTGCACAGCCAAATGATTGACAAGCAAAATTAAACACAAACTTTGTCAACTGCCAGAATGGAATGTTTAACGGAATTTTTAATGCGGCCAGTCATAGCCACTATATAATGCTTCCCAACACGAAGAGGCCCATAATTCAAACTCATCTATTTCTATGCCACTGTGTGTTGAATAGTTATTTTCAAAAGTCTTTTTATAACAAAAAGAGGTAAAATTTGTAATTTGTTCTCATACCCATGGGGTACCCAGGTACCTGACCAGACTGTGGATGTACAGTATAATGGGGTGACCATCGAACGAGCTATTAAGAAAATTTGTCATTCCAAGTTTGTGACAGTTCCACTTACAAAAGTTGGAACGTTTTCTGATGAATCAGTATTGTCTCAAATGAATATGTTTTCATTGTGACGAACAGTTGTATCACCAAGGTGAAATTATTCTGCCTTCTTTACGACAACCCAAACAAAATTAACTTTCCCCCAAGGTGCCTGTCAAGTGCGCCTGCCATTGACTTTGTTTGGTAATGAAGAAAATGGTGACATGCTTCACTATTTCAATCTGCCTGTCCTAAACTTTCAAAAGTTGTGATTTGTGAATGTTGGGCTAGGCGCACTCGACGGCCCTGCGCAGTCGATGGCTACCTTTCTACACCAAGCTTGTATCAATTGGCATTTCCACAGTGCTGTACATTACATTCGTGTGGGGGGATCTTACTGTGTTCTACATATACGCCCCTACGCATTAATTGAATCACTGATTTTCCCGAAGAAATTTTTTTTCTGAAATTTGAAATTCATTGCCTCAATTGTGTATATTCTTCAGGTGATGTCTGTGTCAAACTATGCAAGACTTCTTCATCATTGTGTTGATATCTTGGACTCATTTGATGCCAATACCGTTGGTGTGGATCAACACATCCAGACCTACTTCACACATAATCAGGTAATTACACATTACAGTAGTTATATACCGTATGGAAAATTTGCAATTCAAATATGGTTGCAACAAATGCATGGTAAACAGTTTTAACTAAATTTGAGACAATCTGTATTCTACCTGCTTATTGGTTTTAATGCTTAGGATGTATGTGCATACTACTTATCGCAGCCCATTTTGTTTACTTTGTGTTTGTTTATATGACTGATTACCTCATAAAATTTTCTTTTTATAAATTCATGAATCACCTATCTCCTCAATTTCAATCAATTTCACTACAGCAATTTTGCTGCAGTCATAAATTACAAAAACATTTCGGAGTGGGAAGGTCTTTGAAATGGTGTTGTATATGGGCGTTAACAGAGATACTAATGCAGGTGTTGGTCGGTTGCTAAATTGGAAGCGAACGTTATAATTAGAGACTAAAATGGAGCTGCTTGTTTGTTACTGCTGTATTCCACTAGATATGTATAGGTTATTGACCACTTGCCGAAACGTTGTGTGATTCTAAGCGGACACTACGAACGGTAGTATACTTCGTTAGAGATGGTTCGACATAGACAGTTGTTAAAGTTCAGTTTCTATAGTTATTTACTGACCGTTATCCAAAACATTCTAAGAGTTCAGAATCCTTCTGTGTTTTACTACTTGCTTTCTGTGGAATATAAGAAATGCTATGTATGGATTTGTAATAATATAAGCCCCTAAAACGATTTGATCTTCTTTGTTGAACTAAATCTACAGTACAGTATGTTGTCACAAATGTAGAGGGTTTCATGACGAGAAGTTCTGAAATTTGCTGCCTGCTTATTTTGCGAATTTCACTTCAATGCCAAGGCCACTGTTTGGCCACTTTTTTTTTTTTTACTTTGTCGCAGAAAACTGTGCAGGACTCTTAAGTGCACAATGGTATACAATCAGTACGTACAATTGGTGAAAGATCTTCATGCGTGAAATCAATTAAGATTAAGTATATTTTTGTTTCTCCATGTCTGCAATTTCTTCTGCCAGGATCTGCTAGAGACTGATAAGACTTTCATCACAGAAGTGTTTTCAGGATGTGTGCGACACACTAAAATAATGAAAGTTGTGGTGGATGGCTTTTACATTCAAGATGGTAAAAATTGCTTGAAGGCTGACAAAAACCTGTACACAGGTAAGATACATGTTAACCTCAGATTCAGCAATTTGGTATTTTCCAAAAGTGTATGGCTCTGCCAGAATAGTTAAAAGTCAATTTTATTTATCATGAATGTAACAGGAAGTGAACCAATTCTTGCATTAGTTCTTCTTGATCTATGTTTTTTTCTTTTATCTTTCAAATTTGCATTGTATATTTTATGATATGTACTGAATTTATGAATTTATTTGTACTTCCTCACTCCAGTGTTATGCTATCTAGCACTACACAGACTGGATGAATTAGGAACTGCCAACTTTGGGAAGTTTGTTCGATCCCAAGATGTGAGCAAGATGCACAAGGTACCTCATACAAAACTGACTTCTGTTGTGCCAGATAATGCCACTAGATAAAGACAGTATCCATCCAAGTTTTTCTGTAGTTGTTCTGATTTTACTCAGATAGGCCCTACCAGAATTAATAGCTTGCAGGTTTCACATCTAATGCCACTTTTCTTTTATCAGACTGCAACTTTTCAGAACTGTTCACATCAACATACATTGCAGAATAATATCATAATAACATCGCAGAATGTATGCAAATTTGGTAACAACATGAGAAATGCTCCTTTAATCTTAGTTTTTTAGCTTGAAAATGTAATAGCTTGTTGAAATATGACATACTTCTCTTCATGTATGGTTCCCTTCAGGTGCAGGCATATTTCCATCCACAATTAAGGCAGTCGTAAGCAATATGTCACGGTAACCATGCATAGTCTTCATCAACCTTTTGTAGTAACTATAACAAACTTCAATGTTTATTTCGCAGTTTTTGTTCTTCTTCCTGAATGACTTGAACCTGAACTCGTGGATGAAAGATGAGTGGAGTCAGATCTATGAACACAGCTATGTCCAAGTACAACTCTTATCTCCAATTACGAGGTACTGCATGTTTTTAAAATGGAATCTCTGATTTTTGGGGTTAAATTTTGCCTGGTATGGGTGGGGGGGGGTGCATGCATAAACAATATGTGCATCTCAGTGTTTACATAGGAAGGAATGGGGGCAGAGTTTGGCATGTATTTGTAAATAATACAGAGCTGCCAACTGTCCTGGTTTTGCCGTATTTTTTCTGTTTTTTGAAGCAAAATACGGCAATACGTTTTTCCCCTTTATTGTTCCGTTTTCTTAGAATGTTTACATAATATGTTTGGAAACAGTAAAACTTTATTTCTCAACATATTTTTGATGAAATAACATTATTTTGATATCAAAGTTACCACAAAATATTCAGTCAATCATATCTTGTCAGTAATAACCATACATTTCATACTGTACTCTGCTGAACTAACTTCAAATGGGAAGGGAAAAAATGATCAGTATTAAATTGCAGTGTACTGCAAAAGGTTGGCTGTCAATTTATTTGTAATCCCAAATTTGCACCAGTTTAAAAGTTTGTTTGAAGAGCGTCTAATTGGCAGAATTACAAGCAGCATGCCTTATTTTGTAAGAATACTTTTTTGCTGTTTGGAATACTTTTTTTGAGTTGTTGAGGTTGGCAGCTTTGATAATACTATATCCATACTTTTTTCAATGAAGACCCTCTCAGGTCACTCCTTACGCCCTCCTGTCCCCTTTCATCTCTACATTCTCTTTCCCTTTTCCACCCCCCCCCCCCCCTTACCATTTATGCCATTTTTGTCCTCTGGAGCAGGCAAGACAGTAGTGTGAAATAATATATATATATGACAATGAGCAAAAACACTGACAAAAATTGACTAAATTACATTTAAACTGTTTAGATGGTTACCAGAACTTCAAGAACTAACATCTCAGTTAGGGGAAAAATTAGCCAACAAAGTACCATCTACTATTAAACCCAAGAATCCAACCAAGATAAAGGAATTCAAGCTGACCAAGCCAAAACCGAAAAGTGTTCCCATCCCAGAAGAATTGCCAAAAGTACCACGGCCCAAAAGTGTAAGTTAATAACTCCTTAATTTTTGTGGTGCAGGGATCAACAAATGATTCCACTTGCTAGAAGTGCTGCCATGTTCATGCAGGATTTCTAGTGGTCCTGGAATTCTTGAAAAATCAGTATGAATTTCCAGGCCTGGACAGTCAGGGATAATGATCTTTCTCTCCCTAAGACTCTTGGAGAGTCAGGGAGTCGTAAGAAAGTATGTCTTCTGAAGTATCCTCACAAAATAAAAAAGTTTTCTATTAAAATAGCACCAAAGTTTGCTACAAAAATGATTACAAATCCTATGCAAATTGTCTTGGCCCCATCGTCAGTGTTCCGAAGGGGAAGGGGTTTGATTTCCATACATGTAACCACAAAAATTAGTTAAAAACACCTTTTTTACTTCAGCTATTCCACCAGCAGGGACTTAAAATGATCGCCCGTATGATGAGGTGGCAAGTAAACATCAATCATCGCTTGAAATTGACCATGATAACCAAGCTTATGGACAAGTTGTTCAATGTCCTGCATAGTCATGCATATGGGCTCAGGATTTCTTAGTTTGAATACTTGATCCAAACTTAAGACTTTCCTTTACATCAAGGCCAAGGGTCACAAAAGTGATGGCGTAAATTGGCACTCGAAAAGAGTAACAAATGGAAACTAATTTTATAAACATTTTGGCTTCAAACTAGGCCATGTCAAGGGCAACTTGAAATTGTTGTGCTTAAAGAAACGAAAGTATCCTTGATTGTGGTAAATACAAAATATGTTCGTACAAGACATTTTTTGAGAAAACAATTTGAGGCTTGCCAGTTTTAATGGAATTGATCTCTTTGGTGGTCGCCAAGGTAAAATCGTTCTTGTGTGTACTGTGCAGTACAGTATTGCACAGTTGAAAGAAGGTATTGAGCTTAGAATCCATTTGAACTTATTACAATTACTATACATGCCTCTTTCATTGACATTTAGTGGTTTGTTTGCCTAAACCCTCCCAATATTGTAAGGCAGTCATAAGGAGTCCTAGAAGGTACTGTATGGAATATATGAAACATATGCAACTTTTTAATGAGATGTCTTGATCCAGTTGGCAGGTCCAAGCCCTTTGTGTCGGAGAAGCCATAATGGAGGAGGGGGTTGAAAAAAAGGGTGGGGGAGGGGGTTAAAAAAAAAGAGGATGGCCCAATCTCCTTTGGAAAATTTTTTGGTAACTGAGTGCCTTAGATGAAATATGGTGCAACCAAAGTTTGCAATTGTAAAGTTAAATTTCTTCTAAAAATTTTTCTCTCATATGTAATCTTTAATATTTCAGCAAATTTTTGACACAATTCTTTTTTTGCATCTTTGTTTGGAGCCATGACCACATTGCCTCCCCCCACTCTTGGATCTGCCAGCAATGTCTTGGTAAACGCTGTTAAATTTTCATGGTACTGTACCTTGATTAGCTTGTCCTGACGATATTTGATTTATGTTAACCAATCAGCAAGAAGAATAGTAAGAAAAAGGGTAGGGGAACACACTCTCCCTTATGCCTCCTCCACAGACTTGCAGTCAACAACTTTGATGCTCTCAAAACAACAAAGTTCTCTGGCCTATGTATGACTACCCAGCTGTTGCGATATTCATGAGATGTCCTTTAATCAATGCTTAGTATTTTTTTCGTCTCACCTAGGTTCCAAAGTCTACCTATGCGAATCCAGAAGATGATAAAATTATTGAAGAAGCAAGAGAAAGGAACAGGAGAAGGGCTGAAGTGAGTTAATAACTCAAACTATTTCATCCAAAGAGATTCGTCTCTCATATGCATGCATACGTTTAGCCAGACAATTCTTGGTGTCGACCAAAGTACTTTGTCAGTGTACGGGGACAACATCCTGGGGAAGGAGTCTGTGGAGAGGGCGGACTCCTGGAATTTTTTTGTCAGGTGGAAGCTGCTCCGATGGCAAATGGTGCTATCTCTTTTTGGATACTTTTGAGCAACATTTGCATCAAGAATCTCATAGCCTAAAACCATCCCCCCCCCCATCTAGGTGTTTGGAAGTTTTTGGTTGATTTATATTGCAGTAGTGGATATTTTCATGCATTTGTTGTGGAATTTTCATTGAATTTTGTGTTGGCTGATATTTTGGTGATTTGCTTTTCATACTGGTCACAAATGTCAGTGTTGGCTACAGCTAACCCTCATCAGACTGCTTGGCTGAAACACTGCGTACATAAAAGGTGGAGATCTTTTATACCAATGTCCAAACTCCTTGTACCTTTTTTTCCAGCTCTGCTTTTTTCATGGCAGACATAAAGGATACTTGACCCAGATAAGCACACAAAAATAAATAATCAAATAGACTATCTGGTCTAACAAGCAGGGTATATACCCTTCTGTAAAGAGAATTTAAAATTCATTCACATTTAAAATTTGAGTTAATTCATCGGGGTTATTTTTTACTCTCTATAAGTGTCATAACCTGTTTGCTGATGAATTTTGAGATACAAGCAATCATAATGAAGGAAATTCCTCATTCCATATATTCTCTGGTAAGTTGATTGTAATGAAGAATAGCTTCCACATTCGAACAAGGAATTTGGTTGTTTCTTGTCCTTTTTGACAGAAATGATTCACTGTAGAATCACTGCAAATGCTGGTATCAACATGTTACACAATCATACTGTAGTTCATCTGCTCAACATACAAATATGGTGTTCACAGGTCTTTACAGTTGCACAAAATAATTTAAGATCAACAAGATAGTCCGATTTGACAGACGTACATTCTTTGTGTGGGACTTTGCAAGTTTTGAATTTGACTTCCAAAGGGAAAATAACCAAATCACACTTGATGCAATTGATGGGGAATGTTTTATATTTAACTTAATTCTTGGAAATATCCTTGGTTCTTTGAAGGTCTCATAGCCTGTGTTTTCAGATGAATTTTGGGATGCAAACTGGTAAAGATGAAGAAAAATTATTTCAAATGTCCTCTGAGAAAGTAGATGGTTGTAATGAAGATTAACTGTCACATTCAAGAAAAGGAACTTTGCTCTTGGTTGTTCTTGCGACACAAGTAATTGACTGTAGAATCACTGGGAATGCTTGTCTCAACATGTCGCATCATCTGTTCAATGCACCTAGGTGGGACAATATTTGCTTTCATGTCATAGCACTCGTAATATCACTAAGAGCAGTGTGAACAATATGTTTTTTACCAGATGTTGGTAAGGTCTAGGGAATGGTTTGTATTGTTAGTTTTAATAGATTGAAGCATGGTTATGGAAGAACAGTTATAGAGTGCTCACTGATGAAGGAATTACAGTCCGAACTGGCTGTTCAACATGTGAATGTGTTGTTAACTGATTTGCAAACTCTGTTGTTAAGTGATAACAAGTGTTTCAAGAATACTAGATTTGATAATTTTCCTTTTTTTTGGGTAGGGGAGGGGGAGTATGCAAGTTTGAATCATACCAAGAGAATCTGTGGAATCTTAAAAAACAGAGCAATTTGTTCAGTTCAAATTGTTTTGATCATTTAAAGCTCAATAAAAGAAGTGAATATCAACTTAACATTTACACATTTTACAGGTATCCTTCTCTTTACCAAATGTTTTACTCAATCATTAGGCAGTGGATTCAGTTTCCAATAAGTTGTGTATAGAGTTAGCGATTGTCTGAGATGACCAGAATAACAGCTGGGCAACCAAAAGCTCAAATCATGCACATATAGTAGCCTGGTAGACAAAGAGAATTTTTAGAATAGCTCAGAAGATGGAACAGTCAAAGAAATGGGGCAAGGGTGGGATTTTCATTATAGCATGAAATAATTCTGATATATCAAAGCAAAAAGCCTTGCTTTTCATTTTTTCCTCTGTTTTGTAGTCTTTGGCTACAGGGCAACCAAAAAGTCAGAAGGACAACTTCAATCTGGAGAGTTGGTTGTCTGACGGTCAGCAATGAAAAATTGCGAGATTTTTACACTTCCACTGAGTAAACAGGTAGCAAGACTTTTAATGACACGGTTTCTTTTTTCCTTCGCAAACAGGAGCAACTCCTGGAAGCTACAAAGTACCAGTTTGGTTGCGCAACGGCAGAGAAGTCGAGGAAGACGAAGGATAGGCTGGCAAAGATAAAAGCCACAGAGGACAGCAAGCTACAATTCAACAAGAGCAAAGCGAGGAAAGCACCTTCTGTGACAGCCGATCACATACCCATCAAACTGAATGCTGCCACCATTCTCAGGGAGGGTGCCCTCTATCAGAAGAGAGAGGAGGAACAGATTAAAAAGTGTGTATTATTGTCAGACTTGTGTGGATGCCTCACTTTAAAATGTGTGTAATAGGAGAAAGAAGCTAGACATGAAACACCAAGGACAGTGGCAACAGTACATATGTTTTATACAACAGTCTTTGTAACATTACATGGGGAATGTGATGGTTTGAACAGCCGCCAAAAGTACAACCGATATTTGTCACAAGAGGATATACTAATCAATGCATCCAGCAATTACATGTATCAGAACATTTATCCACTCTTTTTGGTTTCATTGATGATAGAACTCCAAGTAAATTTTTATGAATGGTTTATGCCGGTTCCCTCAACTGGTGGTGTGCACGCCACTTGTGGTGCCCGATTTGGTTTGGGGTACTGTGCAAGAAAAGCACTGGAAGATTGGAAAAACTGAAACATACTCCATACATGTTGACAGGAATTTTATTGTCTCTTAATTAGATTAGTAAATCAATTACTCCCCAAAACTTACAGGGTTGACAAGTCCACCACTAATTTATTTGGTCTCCCAGAAAAGCAAGAGAAATGAACAAACTTGAAACCATTTCGAATCTGAGCCCCTCTTAAACACAAAGGAGATGGGGACACCTCCTCAATCCCTTCTCCCAGGAAGATGATGAGTAGTACATTACACCAACATAACTGTGCCATGTAGCACTTCATGGAATGTAATTGAGGAAGTCTGGTTTATGCAGCATGAAGTTATTGGTCACAGATTGTTCAAGGGCTCCTACCTGACACATCATTTCTGGTCAAGAAAGTAAAATGAAACAATATCTGTTCTTAACTTTGTGATGCTTCTTCATGTCGTAGCAGAACTCAGGTCCTTGCGTGGAAAGTCTCACCAGTGTATCTTTTTCCTCACCTCTGTCTATGGGAAAAAACATTCCTTTAGATGAAAAAGATGTTTATAATTGCTTGCACCCTGTCAGGTTGGAGAGCCTTGAAGCTGGAGCCAAAGATGCTTCAGAGTTTCTAGAATGGCAGCAGTCGATGAGGCAACAGGATCTGGAGGCAGAGCTGGGAGAGATCGAGAGGCGGAGACTGGAAGGCAAGCTGAGTCACGAAGATGCCATCCTGGCGAGACAGAACCTCATCAAGGAGAACAAGGAGAAAGTGATGGAGATGAAACTAGAGGTGAGATCTTTAGCTGTCAGATGCTTTGATGTGTTACAGTCGTATTTGGTGTACTGAGATGTGTGAGTGGTCGTTGACTTTAACCAATATTGGAGGGGGGGGGACAGTGACCCATCTAAAAGTTCTCCAAAAACAAATTCAATGACATGCTGAATATTTAAGGATATAAAGTAGATACCTTGGAAAATTTAAAAAAAAAAATAAAAATTTACTTCACAATGTGTACAATTTTGTTGCACCAAATCACGTGAGAGGGCATTCAGTACAGAAGAGGGGAGAGACACTACCTCCTCCATATCACCTGTTTGACCTCTCCCAAACAAAGGTAGTTGGATTGCCAGTGAGTGTAACTTGAGGAATGTTAGAAGATGATATTGTGCGGTTCTTTTGTGACATTAGCAGGTAGAAACGACAATTGTTAGGCTTCCTTTTTTATGAAGTATAATGGGAATATTTTATGCGTTTTGCTGTTATAAATTAATTCTATGAAAAATATTTCAAGAGCCTGAAATGTATGATTGTATTGGTTGGATAAGTGGTTATCAGTCTATGTCCATTTTCCAGCGGCAGTTAGGAAGTATGGGAGAGTTGCTGTCTGTTATGAATGAAAGCTGCCATGAAATCTTTTTGAGTGATCAAGTGGAAAATGAAAAAAAAACACATGAAATGCAATTTATTGAAATGAATTCCTCTTCTGAGTTCAATCAGTTCTCCTGAAGCTATCTTCCTCTCACTCTGAAAATGTTCCCAATCTGTTTCTCTGATATACATTGGGAAGAACAAAGTTGTTGGATTGCAGCAAATGGCTTTTCTTAACATGTTAAGAAGTCATCGTCTTGAAATGTATTTTTTGCTCAATTTTACACCCCCCCCCCGCTTTTAAAACTGTCTCGTCTCAAAATGTTCTTGTTTCGAAGGCTGAGCAATTGATGCAGGAGTACGTGGAACGGCGTCTGAAAGAGGAGGAGGTCCTGAAGCAAGTTGTCGAGGACATCATGTCAGGACACGAAAATGCAAAGCAAGCTCAAGTGCGACTTCACGATTACAAGAAGAAGATAGGTCGGTAACGAATTCACCCTGTGATCCCACCTCATATTTTACTCTTTCCTGTTCTGAAAATTGACATGTCAGAGAGTCCATTAAAATTAAGATGTTGCTAAAGAAGGAACCTCTGTTTTCTTTTGTCTCTCTTCTGTATGATACACTAGATGTGAACCTGATGACAATGGTAATATCAGCTAGGTGACATTTATATTGCATTCAGTCTATATCAAAAGGTTTCTTTTTATTCATGAAACTTCATAAGAAGGTTTAGCAGTTCATTCAAGTCAGTCTTTATGATGAGGTCATGTCTAAACTTATCCTTTCCTGCATTCTTCCCCATTTTGTCCATGCAGTTGCGGAAGTCAGCGAAGAAAGCAGAGAACTTCTTAAACAAGCTTTTGAAGAGGTAATCCTGTCAACTTCATTGTAGTACACTGTGATCATCTTCGTTTCCCATGGCGTCTCTCATTGGTATTTTTGTCAGGTTGCAATTTTCAAATCCTTAATATACTAGACTGAAAAAAAAACATCCTGTTGACAGAAAGGAATGCAGTTTTAAGGACTAGGCAGTACCATTGATATCACTGTATTTTATCCAAACAAGTGTGAATGTAGCGATGCAGTTTGTTGGCAGGAGGGTACTGACTTTTACCCCAAATATTGAACAGGAAGTCCCAGCCCTTTTTTCCATCACCGTAAAAGCATAGTTGTCATCCATTATGAAACAAATTTGTGCCATCAGATGAATTAACGGAATATTGCTACCAGATTAGGTACCAAGCGTGCATTACAGTCAACCAAAAAAAAAAAATGTAATAAATTAAAAAAAATAGAAAAAAAAGGTGTTTCCATCCTTGACACAAAAGTAGTAAAGTTGGATTTAATTTCAATTGAAAACTGAGCTTTTGCATCAAGTACAACCCAACTTCATGTTGGAATCATTTGCTCCCCAAAAAAACTAAAAATCAAATTATTTCACAAACTTTTTAACTTCTCTTTTAACAAAAACGAAGAAACTGTCAGTAATTGAAGTTGCCATCATGTTCTCACATTTCCTGCTCGTCACAGGCCGAAGAAGATATGAGGCGAAAGGTGGAATTGATTCAGCAAATTCGAGCTATGGAGGCCTTACCCAAGAACAGAACTAAGATGATAGACTGGACCAAGACTGCTGGCCACGCCTTGCTCTCCGAGATGTCGATCGCTGAGGTAATTGCGTAGACACTGTTATCCCGAAATGATGAGCCTTCATACGTTAGTTAATCCAAGTGTCCTTACCTGTCTGAAGGAACACCCAGCTGTACCATTCTTTGGTTTATTTTGGACCATTTATTGCTTGATACTCTCCCCAGGCCCCTTAAGCAATCTTTGATTCCCCTTGCCTTTCATCAAATAATTGGGACACTTCCTCATCCCTCCACCTGAAGGATACATATTTTTTTCTTGGTTACTGCAACAAGAGACTGAATTAAACTTCTATCAAAATTTGCTGAAATTCTGCAATGACAGCTTAATCTTACTTTTCAAAGGAACACCCTCAAAAGTGAAAAAAAAGAAGACAGTTCATCACAGCAGAATGGTAGTAATATATTGAAGAAATGTTAACAAAATTTTGGTAAAGAGAAAATTTTTTTACCATATGATTTCCATCTTTTTATTACTTTTTTTATTTGAATTCAAATTTTGCCAGCTCAAAGAGAGACTGGCATTCCTCAGGATTAAAGAGGAAGAGTCCTTAGAGAACAAAAGAGATGAAATCTTAGAGGCCAAGGAAGCAAAAGAGCAAATGCTGATGGACAAGATCAAACAGATATCAAGGCACAGAGCTGCAGAAGGACAAGCTGCCCAAAACAGGTAAAGATTTATCAATAAGACCACCTCGGACCTTTCAAATCGTAATATCAGTCATCTGTCGCGGTGGCAGTGGCCCGCAGACGGCCGGGTCACAGCGGCTTGTTGCTTGAAATAGGCTGGATCCGTGCCTTGCTTTGCCGTCAGAGGGTCAGAGTCCATTGTCTGGTTTTTAGAGAAATAAAATAGCAGTGCTTCCATCAGTTTCTCACATCAGAGCCATGTAATTTCTGACTCGGTGCTCGTCAGGCATCAGGCATCCAGGTACTCGATGAAACTGTGAGATCTTTCCTTAACATCGACGTTTCATCAATGTTCCTAAATTATTTAATGATTTGGATGAATATGGAGTATGTGATGGAATGATAATTGTAATGATATTTGTTTCAAATATTATATAATTATTATATATTACTTAAAACTGATACATATTACTTTACAATTTCATTAAATTAACAGTAATACTGTGGCAAATATGACAGATATCATCTGATATTGACCTTACGAAGTGTTGTTCAATTTATCAAGGAATTGGGTACGAATGTTTGGTAGTGAATGTCTAGTGGGTATACCTGAGTGTGTCTCAGGGGTTGCCTGTGAAAATACTCGACTGAAAAATAGAATATCCTTGAAATCTCCTTAATGTGCTCCTTGTGTTTTTTCTCTCTCTATTTTTTCAAGTACAAAAGACACATTTTGAGAACAATCTCTGACTATTCCATGTTGTGCAACTGTAGTGGCGCTATGATGGAAAAAAAATTGTTTTGACAATTTATCTGACCTGGGTAAATGGTTGTTATCTCTGAAAGCTCTTGTTTGTTGTCACTTTTCATTGTTTCTTTATCGATAGGAACGAGCAGAAAAAATTACAGAAGGAGAAGCATGTACCGAAGGATTCCAAATTACTAAACCTTCAAGACCAGTTGGAGAAGAAAAGAGAGGAGAGGCTGAAAGCAGCCAAAGAAATGAAAGTGTCTCCAAACAGACAGGCCTCAGCTAGGACAAAGAATCTCAGTAAACAAAAGGTGAGGCTTGCTCTGGATCTTGAAAATGGAGATAATTGTGCATAGATCCTGCATGCTTAGGCCTGTTTTTAGCCCATACCAGCTAGGTGGTGATTATGTGATATAAGTAATACTTATATGTAAATGGTGCCCTCAGGTTACTCAGGTATGAGCTGCTGAATCATTGGTGCTCTAGTTTATCTTTCCATAATCATTTTGATGTATCCTGCATCCAGTCAATGTTTTGTCCCCCCCTTTTTTTTGCAGCAAAGCCTAGAGGAAAGTCGATGGAAAGAATTGGAAAAGAGGAAGGAAAAACAGGCAAACCTCCAATCTAAAGGCATTGTGACCAATGTGGCTGGCCAGAAACTGTCATCATTTAGCAGTGTGAGGAAGCTCTCTGCAGGGCCGGTCATCTCTTAAGTGATGAAGGTGGATGTTGATGTTCTGAAGTAACCTCTGTATAGGAATGATAATATAGCTCTGCAACAGTCACTTAACTGTCAAGCTGGTGCTGGAATCTTAATCACAACCTGTCTGTGTAGATGTGTAGATCTAGATCGATGTAAAGCTCACCATTATGTCTGGAGTCATGCAAATGATACCTTACAAATTGGTAAAGTTTCAAATAACACCAATTTTAGACATTCGATCATTTGTGCCATGCACTGTCGTGCTCTTTGTTGTCTTCTCGTGTTTGCTCTGGCATCAAAGTGGTTGCATGTCAGGGCTCCAAAGTTGGTGCAAGTGTTATTCAGCAATGGCGTTATAAGTTTTGTGGTCAATGACCACATAAACCCAAACTGTCAGCCTGTGTCAGGTTTGAGCGAACATTACTGATTTCTGTGCAATAAACTGGTACCTTCACGATGTAAGGAGTGCTTACCAGCTATTATGAGATGTAGCCTGTGGATTATTACTGAGCAGTCGTCTCCACCGTGAGCCCTTGAAACATTGACTACCTTGTGCAAGTCATTAATGCAATTACATATACTGACTATTCCACAACAATTTGACAGTGTCTTAACTTTGGCCTCACATAGTGAGTAAGCTCAATGGTATGCAACATTTTCTGATGATACATTTCTCCAGATGAAATGTACTCCATGCAAAGTTTATATTAAGAGCAGTTAGTAAGTTTCAGTTAGTTCCTGCAAAAACCTGCTAGTGCCATCATCTCTGCCATGCAAGTAACATTTATTATTAGTTTGCCATTACAAAGTTAGTTGATGACAAAATGTTAATTTGCAATGACTATATGTCAAATATTCCTACTAATTTCTGTAAATATTTGTAGGAATTTGTAATAATTTTGAAATAAAAATGATTAATTTGTCATTGGAAATTATAATTTCCAATAAGGAATTATTAATTTGTAATGACAAATTATTAATTTGCAATAACAAATTAAGTTTTGTTTGCATGGCGTTTGTAGTAGGCTTTCAGTCATTCACAGACATATTTGATTGAAGTTGCAACATTTTCACCATGTAATCAAGGTGTGACCATAAGTTTCTCTCCAAGGTTGTGTCACATGCAGTTCCTACGGTATGATATCATTGTAATTATCCAGTGTGAATCCATACGCTATGCAGTATATTTCAATGAAAGATTCAAAGCATACTGGAAAGGAGACAGATAAAAGGCTGTAAAGGAATTAGGCAGGCAAGTAACGGTAATATGGTAAAAGAGTGGAAATTTTTGAAGACCTATATTTAACTTTGGAAGTGACTTAACAATTCTCTGTGGTGTAGCGTGTAGCACTGGATGCTTTGTTGAAACAAGGTTCTCCAAGAGATAAAAATGCCAAAAAATTGGTACCTTCAAGCCAATCGAAGAGGTATTTATGAACTATATAAACCTATTCTACTAAGAATATCGTCACTGACGGGCTTAGAACTTCTGCGATACCTCGTTTCAGAAAGATTTTGACCACATCTTGAGTACATGAGTAACATTGAACAATAGAATGTTAGACACTAAGAGCTTTTGAGGATAAATTTGTAGCCACCAGTCAACATAGATTGTTAGTGAACCTAATTCAAGTTTATGAATGATATTCTCTGCCCAGAAAATTACAGACTTTTATGTCTCTCGTGCAAGAGGGTTGGTTCGCGGAATTCTCTCGTTTGCTGTGCAATGCACGACATCAATAGACTGACCAGCTATACAGATTTTGGCAACTTTTGGGGGCGGGAGATGATGGCCTTTAACAATGGAACTTGGTGCCACCGGCAAATCTAGGGACAAGCTAATGGGGATCATTGCCCCATCCAAAAGTGGACCAAAACACTTGTTCATAGAATTTACACATAGGAAAACAGCTTTAAATTGCTTTAGTAAGTTATTTACTTTTACTTTTGCAAACTGTTGCACCAGTCAAGAAGTTCTCCATGTATACCCCTCCGCCATATCACTGCCCCACCAGTTTGGCCGCTCCCAAGCCAAGAACTTACATCTGCCAATGGTTTGACTACCAATATTCAATTTACATGCAAAATTCTGATTCCTGATGTAGTTAATTCCTTACCAGTAGCTCCACGACATGGGATTGATGGAGCTACAAGAACTATAAACAGGGATACTTGATACCAAATGCACCCGATCATCTTCTGTGAAAATCTCAGTTGCTTATTTCTCCAGTTATTTCCACTTCCCTACTTTAAGTAATTCTTGCAGCTTGGCAGGTTAAGCAGTTACACCATTATCTCCAGGATTATCTTTGAAAGATGGCTGTTGATGTCAGAGACTTTATTTTTTTGCCAACAAAAGACCTTGTTCACAGAGTATATGCCTTGATGCACCTCCTTATGACAAGTATACACACACCATGAAGTTTGTTTCTATGGTTATGATTTTGTCATTTTTTATTTATTTAATGTAATGGGTTGTCCATGACACAGATGTTTTAGTTTGTAATTACACACATTTTGATGAAACCAGATTTTCTTGTTCTGTGTCTCATTACTGTACATTTCCAAAAAAAAGGGGTCCTTGGCACTCAGTTAAAGCATTTTTTCTCCATGTGTTCAGTGGTGTCAATGAGACAATTGTGCTGGATTTGTACAACACATTTCTTCTTTATAAGTTGGAATTAACACTTTACCCAATTAGTCACAACCATGTTGATCATGTCAAAGACCAGCCTTTTTGGCTGTGTCTTCAAAGGCACATGGGTGAAGAAAGCTCTATAGGTCAAATATCTTTTCTGTGACATTCAGTGACATTATATAACCATGATCTCCTTGGTGTACAAAGATTGTCTCAGCCAGGCATAAAAAATGACCTCATTTGTGGAAGTCATCGATGAAATGATATGTGGACATGTTTGATGGATCATTTGTATCCTATCTGGTAGATTCAATATCAAATTTTGGAAAAGAATTCGTAAAAATATTTTTTTTTCTGAGAAGTGCAAGTTTCCTTTTTTTTGGAGATATTTTTTTACAAGGTTTCAGTAGTTTGGCACCTGCTGACTACAAATGACCTTTGACCGTCACAAAAAAATGTGAGGACTTGTAGCACTCAATATGGTATACCAGCATACCAAATATGCTTCAGCTTTCCCTTTCTTGAGATACCTCATTTACAAGAAGCATGTAATAGACATGCCCTGTCACTTTGTTGATGCCACAGACACACTCCGGCACAAGGTTACCATTATCATCGGTATGTTAGATACACTGACGAAATAACAACACGAAGAAGTAAGAGTAAATTCTGCAGGATCTATTCACTACAAAAAAATAGGTTTAAACTCCTCAGGTAAACTTTGAAGGGTATAGTCTGTTATGATAAAGGAATAAAACAAACAAATAAAGCAAATCTGCTGAATTGCCCACCCCCCAATTATGATACGATGTGGCCAGGAAAGTGTACTGCTTATGCATTTCTGATCTGCCATGGTCATAAGAAGAACCCATTCCCAGACTTGCAAATCTGTAAAAGGCAACCCTTGAGGTTCTCCCAACAACACCTGGCAATCACATTTCAAACCTGGAGATTTCTAACAAGTACCTACATTATTATGAAAAGTGTCTTCTAAACTAGGAGAATGTACATTTTTTTCTCACCCTCTTCATAATACCTTATCTCCCGTAGACGATCTTTCGAGAATTTGTCACATCTCTGACAACGATACATCTGCAACTAGAAAAGAGCTGGCTTGGCTCAAATGTAACAAAGTGAAACCATGAATGAAATTCCATTTACTTTGTGTTTTTATCTATTACCGTTTCTGAGATATGGCTTTTCAAAGCTTGAGGCAGATTCAAATAAGATGACTGGGGGTGTTGCACAGTGTCAGTTTTTCTTTTGTTAGGACTATATTTATTATCTCTTAATTACTTGGTTTCACATTGGTGACTGAAACCAATACTTGTAAAGAAGAAAATACATTATTCCAGTATAAAACCCTAGGGATTATAAATTTTCCAATTGTCCTTGAGATAAATGTTAAGCAAACAAAGGTTAGCATAAGACAGATCATGATAGTCCCTATCTTGATGTCATAAATTTGCATACTTAGTCAATGTTTATTCACGATGCAGGTGTAAGACAGGAATTTGCATGTCACATTGTCCATGGATTTTGTTGACGGATTTTTATGGAATCCGCAGCTATTTTCAACAATACTAATGATTCTTTTCAAATACTGATATCATTTACCAATGTGAAACCCAGGAAAAGGAGATGATATTTATGGGCCTAATAAAAAAATACTGACGCTGTACAACACTCCCACCCCATATTTGCATTGTCATCACACTTTGAATGGCCATATCTACAAAATGGTAATAGATACAAACACAATTCCAGTTGACTTTCGTTAAGGGTTTCACGCTGAAATTTTCGAACAAAGCTCTTTTCTACGTGCATGTCGCAAGACAATAAGCAAATATCTTTGGAGCCCTGGTGTCCATGACATGCAGCAATGACACACGCTTAGTATGATACACCTCAATAGGAAAGAAATAAAACAGCACAACGGCATCAGAGGGACTGCAATAAAGCTCTAATTCGGTCAGAAAGAATTGGTTTGAAGTAAGCATCAGTCTGTTTAGAATGTTCACAGAGTAACAAGCTGGACATAAAGGTTCACTTGTGATTAATGTAACACGGTGATTATAAAAATTGTACGGTATTCAAATATTCATTCATATGAAGAAGGTGGAGAAAAGCAGGTCTCAAAGTTTAAATCCTTTGCCAGTAAGGTCACACACTTGAATGTTTTCTGAAAAAGTCAACCTTACTTTCATTGCTTGTTTGGGGAGAATGCTTTAGAAATGTTACTAATTCTCATAATCTGTGGCATAGAAAAAAGAAGGGAGAAATCAAAAAAAAAAAATTATACTATACGCAATGTAGATAAATGAATTTATGAATTAGGTAAAGAGAAATTTATTAGGTAAAGAGAAATTTATTAAATATGTACACAATATTATACCAAGCAGTGAAGGTCTTGTACATGGCGACCATGTCAAAGTTCAATGATGGACTTCAATCGCTGTCATCATCATTGAAGTTCAAAGCTCTCAGGACCCTTGTGTTCCTCTTGGATTTCCTGAACATGATGGAAGAAAAGCAAATATCAAATTAAGAAATTGAGACCTCCACAGACCAGGTCTTGCACAGGCAAACGTCACAGGTAAGCTGACAGAATGACTGTTCAAACAACTTGCATTGGTAACATTGGAGAAAGTGATGCTGCAATGTGCGAGTAACAAACTATCTTTGGATGATCGTAAAGTATTTCGCTGGGAATAAAACTCCACATTGTGACTAGCAAGGACTCAGTAAAGTACTCCTGTTGGTAATTTTTGATACGTCTGTGGGCAAGCTACTTATCACACTCGTCTCACTCTTTGAACTTGATGCTGTATTTAATTAAGCTGTTACATCGGCCTCCTGCACTAGCCAATGACAAATTGACAATTATATCAGCCTGTACCTCTCATGCAAAATGAGACAAGCGTGGTTGATAGGTGTCAAACGTAACGAGACTAATGAAAGATAATACTATATATAAGGGATTGAGATATAACATTAATGGACTGATGACAATATTGCTAAGCAAATGAGACATGGCGTTAGTGGATCGATGTAGACATTGCTAAGGGACTGAGACATCCAATGTTAATGGACTGATGAAGATACTGCTAAGCGACAGAGACATACGATTGTTGGACTGATGAGGATATATTGACGTCAAGACAAGAGGCTGAGACACAACTTTAAGATCCAGACATTTGCAACAAATCTTACACAATAGGACTTCCATCTTCAGAGTCACTGCTGAAGGCGATTGTCTGGGCCTTCTCCTTGCTGCTATTTGAAGTTCGTTTGTCTTCTTCTGGTGACTGCCTCTCTGCCGTCACGTCGGAGGAATCACTGAAGCAGACCGAGATGAGGATTAAAACTACCACAATTGTCCTAAATCAAAGCAGCACTTAGTGTTTACTTCTGATGCATTGCCTCAGGAGGATACCTCATGACAATGCAGTATGCATTATGTGACAATGTATTGAATGTAAGACAGATTCATGCAATTTTTGACAAAAGTTGACAGTGTTAGGTGGTAGTATGACCTGAGTATTAGGGTCAAAATCCTTAAAGCAGGAGGTACTAAAAAAGAAATGAGTGTTTGTCGTTCATTTTCCATCTTTCTCTTCCATTTGATACCAACATCCACCAGTATGTCACATTTAATTAACAGAAAGATTGTTATAGTAGAAAAAGAATGATTTAGCTTTTTTGGCAAGAAAAAGTTAGCAGAAGAGCCTGTGGTAAATGAACGCCACTTCTGCGTGAATAACCACAATGAAACTCCCATGCAAACTCATTCTTTTGGGAAATGGGCTAGTTTTTGGACAAATAGACAGCGGTACAGTAGTTTTTATGGCTCTTTTCAACTGTAACAAGTATAGCCAGTCCTTTGGTGCACTTTGAAAAATGCAGGAATTAACAGTACATCCTGCTTTAAAAAGGAAAAGTTATGGTGAGAGACACTTATGGGGACATTTAATTATATCTTAGCGAGACAAGATGTAATGGCAAGAGAATTCAGGGGTCTTTTTAATTCCGATCACTTCTTTAAATAAAGACAAATCTGGACATGTCTTTGTTATGATTGACTTCCAACAGGGAATAAGACAGCTGTTAATCTTCATCTTTGTCCCCCACCCCTTCTTCTGATGGACAATGACAGTACTTAGGTGTTTGCACCGGAACAACAGTACTTGATCGATGATATCAGGACCTGGTTCTGGAAGTTGCTACGACAGATCCAAAGTTTCACTGATGTCCATGGCACATGTGACAAACCAAAATTTAAAATGTTACTTTTTCTCACCAGGTGTTTTCCTTTCCTTTTTAGGATTCATGTAACGAAAAACAGCTGCACAAGCGATCTATCATATTATGGCTGCACAATAAAACTCGTGGCCTATCAGAAGCTACATTTCTTGATAACTGGGCACGCAATTGACTATGGACTGCAGGTTCTAATTTTGGTACAAAAACTGGTTAATTCCTTCTTTTTTTTTTTCTCCTTACCAGCTGATGCTTCCCTGAGTCTCCCTGGTGGATGTTTTACCATTCCTGTTGCTCCTTGTTGTCCTCTTGCTTGATGCAGGATCAGCCACTTCCTCATCCTCCAGGGGATCTTTCCTGAGAAATAAAAATCAAGCAATCTGAAATCATGAGGAAGAAAATCGATCCACAGATTCTCTCTGTCTCTGATTTCCTATTTGAAGTGATATTTTAATATTGTTAATTTCTTTCCTGCTACATGTTGTTTTTGTTCAAGTTTACGCAGAATCCTATTTTACTCACTTGGGTTGCCCCTTTTTCGATGATTTGCCCCTCGTGGCTGGTGTCTTCTTGCCTCTTCCTTTTCCTCGAGGAACAGCGGGAGTCTTGAAAACTGGCTCTGTGAAAATGTTGGCAAAATGGAACAAACTTGAGAATGAGACGTTTAGTGATATGAGTTCACACAAACCAAACAAAGCCTTTTGCAACTACATAAAATTATTATTATTACCTCTCTGGCGCTCCACAGACAGTATGCATTTCCTTAAGACAAACTGCCTCTGTTACCCATCAGAACATGGGATTACTATGCTATCATGGCAATGGATGGTACTGCCTTTCTTCTCTCTTTCAATACCAGATGTGACAAAGAGACACTAAGATATCCTTATGAGTTCTTTCATGATAAATTATGAGATCATGGCAACATGCTAGACACGCCGGACGGGAAAGCAGCGCTTGTAAAAGCAACTGTTTAATTTTCCAAATCTTGACAAAATGAGAAAGTTTTGCAGTTTCAGCTTGTAGATGATAAACAAGTTAAGTCATGTGACTTTGCTGATATCCTTTGACAAAATTATATAATTTCTGCACAACAATCCTACAAGCTATGACAATACCCTGTCCAGCACTAGTACCAAAGGAGATACATGTACCATTGTGTCACAAATGGTTCAGTTTCTCAACAAACAACCATGTGATCATGAATCTAGACAACCTGCTGACTACTTTGTGTACTGTTGTGCGACTGACGTCCAAAAACATCGCTAAGTATGTCGATGAAAGAATTTGACACTAACCTTTGTCAGTAGTGTCCTTCAGCCTACTCTCTGCATCATTTTCTAAATTGCCTGATTTTTCCTGGAAGTCAAAGAAGACAGATAAACGTAATTATGTGGGTCGGAGTAATGTATCATAAGGTAAGTAACCACATCATTGCAATAATTTTACCAAAATTTTTCTTTGTAAACATCGCCTTGCCTCTTCATCTTGGACAAGTCCTCCATCTCGCACCTGCAATAAATACTTTGTAGATTTCTGATTTCCACTTTTACAACTTACTCTTTAATCAAATGTTTCATCTCAAATTTTGCACCTTCACATTCATTGCACCATTATGCTTAATTGGTCCTGGTGTATCTTCTCCATCTACCAACCTCTTCATTCTTTAATTTATTTCTCATCTTGAACTCTGCAATAACTGACTTCTATGAATCTTTCATCTGTGTAACAACTTGCTTGTACATCATTGATAATCTATAATCCATCTTGCTCTCTGCAAAAAAATTACCTTCTTAGTTTTCCCATTTTCCATTTTGCCCTCTCCATCAGCATCTCTGTTCTCCTTGTCCTCCGCATTTTCATCTCTCTCCATCAAAGACATGTCCGTCTCTTTGTTCTCGTCATCCTCTGCAGCTGCATCAGCATCTTCGTGTCCTCCCTGGAGTATGTCTTCCATCCTCTTTACGAACTTCTTGAGTAAGTTCTTGTTCACCTTGTCATCTACTTCCTGCATAAGGTCAAGAGATGCGACAAAGGTAATGAAAAATTGCCTCTCACAGCAAAAGTCTCGGAAGTCGCTACTAGTGTTCTTCCCATTGTCTTGTTCAAAGAGGCGCACAGCTAAGTGGAATATGAAAACTGCCAACCAATACATTATTGTAGTTTACACTTTTTGCTGTTATGTTAGAAGGTTTCTAAGTCATATGAGAGAATTTCCTGCATGAAACCTATTTATTTTCCAAAATTTGTCTGAATGGTTCAATTAAAAGACATACTAAACTTTTGGACATGGAATTTCAATGTTTTAATCCTTTGCCTACGCATGCAATCACTTTAATACAATCTATGTGAGCAGCACATAGAATGGCTGGTGTGTTCACAACATAAGGGACTGCAAAGAATGGTTGGGTCCTTACAACGCATGGAATGAGGTTTGGTACATTTACATAATAATGTACCACAGATTACGGATAGTACCACTGAGAAAGGTCAGTGCATTTGATATACACAGTACTGCAGAGCATAGTCAGTGCATTTACAGTAGGTGCTTGTAAAATGCGGCACTGTGGAGAAAGTGCGATTGAGTAAAAAAAAAAAAATATGATTTTGATATAAAAACAAAGATGTATGCTGTGTTTTAACACCTAAAATAAAGTCCTTAAATATGCAGGTGCAATAGTAGTAGGCTACTTATCTGTAATGAATGATACAATTCCATCATTTGAATTTATTACATCAAGGACAAAATGGGTTATTAAACCAAGTAGCCTGTCGAAAGGGAAAGGGATTACACAGACATTTGTCAAGGATGAAGTAATACTTACATGAATCATTTGCTTTGCAAGTGTTTCCAAGTCCCGCACAAGAGATTTATTAGTCGCAGTTATGTGCATCAAGTTGAGGGTCCGGCATAAAGTCCTGACCCCTGGAGACACTGGGTCCTCTAACACAGTATTGCATATCTTTATGCTTAGGTCGTCATGTATAGAAGTTTCCTGAAAAATCAATGAGTGTAGTAGATACATACTATCCATATCGTATCTAAGACAACAAGCCTAAATATATAGAATCTCTGAAACAAAAGCAATGCAATAAGTGTAAAAATTTGAACATTGACTGCAACAGGGTGTCTGCACCTTAAAGGAAAATGAATTCCGTGAATTTTCTATGACCATTTGATGAGCTTTTATGACCATTTCCTGACCAAACTTGATCGATGAATAACACAGCAACATTTAACCAATTTAAAATTAGAAGCGCATTTCAAACGTGACTTTTTCATGACTTCTGCCATTTTGTTAAAATTCATTGACTTTTTCAGGAATGAAGCAGGCAAATAAAATTTCCTGACTTTTCTGGAACTGGCTAGACGTTAGAGGACCAAAGTAGCATTCAAAATTTAATTGATTTTGAGTAATTATACCACTGCATCAATTGACCCAATACAGTCACTGTTGAAAATGGAGAACAGTCTCAATTTCTGACAAATTATATTTATCAACATATGGGAAATCAAAGAAAATGTCAGTGATTATTGTGTGGAGTCTTGCAAGCAGTGTTATCAAAAGTCAGTTATAGTTTTGAAGGAAATAAATCAATTCCTTTCATGATTTTATTCCACACCTACTTAAAACCAAGGTCAAGCAAGAAACATTGATAATTTTCTAAAAGTGTAGATCACATGCCATCTTATGAGCTTTAAAGTGACATATCTGACCCATCTTTTGAAATGAAATGCCTCCACAAATTTCTCTTTCAATGCCACATTTACCCTGATATTCTGCTGTTGAGCATCTTCTTTGAGGTTGCGGGCATCGGTGAGGTGCACCAGAAACTGGGCCACGTTGTTGTCATTCACCTCGGCCAGGGGTGACGACAATGGTGCGTTAAAAAGAGTCATGAGGGTTGGTAGAAAAGCCTCCTCCAACGATTCCTGGTGAGAACTAAAAGGTAAATACGTTTTGAACAAAAAATTGTCAGGAACCTATCTTCCTAGCAAAATAATTTCAGGAATCCCTCCTTTGTCGAAGGAGCAAACACTTGAAATTGATGATATCATAGCAGAAATGTACAACTTTCTTAAATTCCAAGATCAAGTCTGAAATATTTTGCAACATGACGTTAGCTCATTTCTAGTGCGAGGCGTATTGTACACTATGGAATATATTCACATCAACAAACTCTTGTAGCTATCTCCTCCTCTTTTATTATCAAGGTTAGGCGGAAAAAATGGGTGAGTTTTTCACAGAAACCGTTTGGCTTTCTTCTGTCACTTACTGATGGAAATGTAAATGGAAACATTTCTGGAATGTCCACATCAGATATCGATACACATTCTTTCAGTGTTGTATTTTTTTTTATTACATCACTGTAAATTCAAGGACTTTTACACCTTACAAGCACATATAAACAAACTATCAATATTGACAATGCTGATAGACAGAAGACTGTCCACCTCAGTCAATTTTTTTCTTAATTTTTTGGTCCCCGGTTTCTTTTTGTTTTCATTTTTTGGGGGGCAGGGTTGATGTAATATTTATTCCGTTTCAACAGATACTACGGCCACTTTAGCAAACTTCCTTTTTAAGATATCAAATTAAAATAAATTTTGATAAATGTCATTTGTTCCAGTGCACTCTTGACATTGTTGGTTACATGAAAGAACTTTGAACGATGCAACCATTGAGTATACAGTACAGTGCAAACTTGATAAGCCAGGAAATAATCTACTATCACCTCACACTTTGTGACTCAAACTGGTGGAACTGCTCTGCAAAGTTTGCAGACATGTATAGTAGATGTACTTTACTTGAAAATGTAGATTTTCAAACAATTTGGCACAGAAAACTCAACAGACTACCACAACTGCTAAAAAAATGTGAAAGCTAAATAGTTCATCTGTTCATTACACAAACACTGATTGAATATACAAAGTCCAAACTCACATGCTAGTAAACGCATACATGCTGAAGAAGATGGCAAGAGATTGTCGTAGCCTGGTGTCTTCCTCGGTGGTTGGATTATACCAGAGTAGGAGAAGTCGAGAGAGCAATTTAGGACTAGAGATGCGACCGGCCAGAAGCAACTTGGCAATTCCTTCAGCTGCAAAGGTTCTCATGTCTGGACTCTGGTGAGAGAAAATTGGGAAAAATTAATCTCAACAGAATGGCTTTTTTCAAGGGTGAGGAACTGTCCACTGTGTCACATTTCATGTCATCAAAATGAAAGTACCAAAATGTTTTTGGAGCCCAAGAACAATCAAAAGAGAGCGAGTGGTTTAGATGCTATTTTTCACTAAGGGAAGCCTCACAAATGTAACCTAAGGTCATCTTAGGTCCATAAAACTTCACACTGTTTCTCACTATGCATATCCCACACAATTGAGTGCACACAGCCTGTGTGTGGGATCTGTGAGGCCAGGAGAAACTGTATGTGCACTGGAGAATGACTCACTACTGTCTGGTTGCTATCCTTATTACAATGGGTAGCAACAACTCACTCTGAGATGATCCTGGGTTAGATTTGTGAGGCTCCCCTAAGTATAACACAAGTCCATGCATTACTAATGATAGGATTAAAAACAATGCTATCATCTATTATTCATCTATTATTACCAGTCACTGATATATTACGACTGTAGTTATAAAATTTTATTACACTCTCACTCTAACCAGATATTCTACGCTAAGCACACCCCGACAAGGAGCTACTTTGGAGGGTATGTTTTAGTTGAATTGGTTCAAACTTCAAAGTAAAGTCTGGAACAGTGGATCTTAACTGGGGGTAACTGGTCTCTGGTGAGGAGGGGGATGGCAAGTTTGGTAACTCATAGCCTGGGAAATAATTGATCCCTGATCCTATCCAGAATCTTCTTTTTTATTGTCGCTCTGCAAGATTATTTTCCCAAGTCCGACAATCTGGAACAGCAGTGACCGTCCCAAATCGAAATATGATGACAGCACCAGACCCATTTTAGCGTAGTCACAAATCTTGTGAAAGTTAATTGCAAAACTAGTACAAGCGCTGTACTGCGATTGAGACGTTATGTCTAACTTTGGATATATTAAAGGGGAAGGGGAGGCCTAGGGTGGCTGATTGGAAAAGAGGGGAAATGGGGCCAAAAGGGTTAAGAACCACTGGTTGACAAAGAAGACCACCATGAAAAAAGTGGGAAACTTCCTCTAGCCAACTTGAATCTTGCATTTTCCTCTCCAAGTCTTGTCCCATCTCATCACAGGTGCTCACACATATTTCTACAATGTACACTTGTAAAGTGCAAAGAAAGGTAACACCAGTATATGTGCTTGAATAAGGATGCATTTGTAAGATAACAACTTTACTAGTCTCTTACCTCACTATGCAGCTGCTTGTTCAACATCACAAGATTGAACAATACAAAATGTCCTATAGGACATGGCTTTACAAACCTCTTCTATACTTCATTGCTACTCGGGTGTTCAAGACTGTGAGGTAAGCATCTCTTACCTTATTCACCCTCTGCTTGGTTGCGACTCTAAATGTACGATAAAGATGAGGTTTGATGAGCCTCTTTAACTCACTGCCTACCTGCTTGTAAAAGACTGTCAGGTATGAGGTTCCTCACTGCCTGCTTGATCACCAAGTTCAGCAACATATAAGATGAAAAATAACTCACTATCTGCTTGTATAAGACTGTGAGGTATGAATCTCTTACCTTGCTCACTACCTGCTTACTTATAATTTCAATGTATTATATGAGGTTCGACCAACCACTTAAACACAAATCCCTCACCTCACTGTCTAACTGTTTTGACAAGATAGAGAGGATGCTGTTAAGAGGAGTCCCTTTCTTTTGCTCCTCATTACCATCTTCTCCATCTTCAGATCTGTTGATCTCTGCTTCTTCCTCCTTCTCATAATCTTCAATAGATGTCCTGGTAGCTGAGATCTGCAGAGCCTCAAACCCAAATGTGAGCAACAGATCGAGGATGACCTTCAGGGCAGTGGTCTGAATAAAATCATGATCAATCTGCCAAACCTGGAAAAATGAATTTGATTACAGGGAGAAGAATGAAACTCCACTCTTCTTAAGATCAATGAAGAGATGAACCTGTTAAAATCTCATCAGCCATTTGCTAACAGTTACTTAGGGCAGCTGCATAAAACAGTGCTATGAAACATTTTCATGTGAGTTTAATGTAAACATTAGTTGTTTTAGTGGAAATTAGGTTGTAAAAGTGAACTAACTTCACTATAATTTTAACGGCCTCATGGATTTTCTAAACTTCATTCAAACCTCATGAACGTGGTGTGCGATGACAAAGCATTACAACTTCAATGTCTTTAACAGCATGAATGAACTTGTCAGTTTTGAATTAATTCCTTTTGGTATCACTGTATGTGTGGTTATGGAAAACTTTCCTGCATTTGAATTGTAAGTTTTTGTTATTGATGTGACAACATTATATGTCAAAACCTATTGCATTTGTTAAAGTGATTGCATGCTTATGTGAAAAGTAAAAATATTAAAGTTTAATGTCCAAAAGTTAAGTATGTCTTCTAATTGCAACCTTCATACAGTTTGGGAAAATAAATAGGTTGTAGCCTAAAACCTATTTATTTTCCAAATTAGGTGATAAATGTTCTAATATGATTCCAAGGTCTTGTGAAATGATGAACATGGTGAACTGAACCTAAGAATTATACAACACAGTAAGGTTGCCTACCTGGAGTTACTATACTACAGTATAGCAAAAAACATAAAAACAATGAACAAGACAGTTAAACCGTACCTTAAAACTGAAGTTTTGATACATACATAGTAACACTTACTAGACCTCAGAATTATACAAATCACTGATTGTGACTTCAGACTTCAGAGTTGTTACAGTATATTTAAACAACTACAGTATTTAGTGATACTGGACTACACAATTGCACAATGTGGTAATTAAGCCTGTCTCAGAAAATAATTCTGTTTTACAACATAGTAATAATGGACACTCAAATTTATAGACTGTCCTAAAGATGACCTAGGAGGTAATGTTACCATGGTAACAAAATATCATGGGAGCTCGGAATTACTGTATTAAGTACGGCAAGTCTTGCCTTCGAATAGAACTTACTGTACTATAAAATTAAAGCAATAATCTTACAAATTATACAGTGCAGTGAAGTGGACAAATCTGAATTAGGAATAGCAGTGACTGAGCGAAGAATTATGCCACACAGTGGTCGGTCTCACCTCAGAATTGGACATGCTATGCGACATTATTTTTAGCAAAGTAACATCAAGAACACCAGACTTCAGAAATTACACAATGTTGTAAACCTGACTTTGGAATTGGAGTAGTTACTACTGTAACACAGGAACAGCACTCGACCCCTGAGTTACAAGAGCTTGCTTGAGGCAAAACAAACCTGTACAAAGAGCAGCAAATGTTGGAGGGCATAGTCCTTGTTCAGAAGGCAGGCCAACCCAAGAGCCTGGACAGCCATGTTCCTCACTGAAGTGTCTTCATTTTTTATGCAAGGGACGACCTTTGTCGCAGAAAAATTAGCAATAAAGTTTAGAAGAGGATGGCTAAGAAATAAACATCTTAAATCAAGTCAGTGCTAAGCCTTCATGACTCAAATTTTCAAAAGTGATTGTGTAACTGATGAAACAATTAAATATTCAAAAAGTTTACATCTTTTGTTTTCATGAAGAAAAGTTTACGAAGATCACGAGAACAAAACAAAGTCAAACACAATGATGTCAGTACTTATATTATTACTCATTTATAAAAAATGCAGAGATTCATTACACATTCAAATCCCCAAGGATGTTACAGTAGATTTGAACTTTTACTCTTAAATTAGTAGAAAATGAAAGATGACATTCTGCAGATAAATACGCCGGAAGAAATAACCTGATGCTCTGAACTTACTAACATGTCTGTAAGGGTAACGAGGGTATGGTTCAGTTCTTTTACAGACTAAAAGGACTTAGCAATGTGTCCATCAGGATATAAGGGAGGTATTCAGTTCTTCACAGACTAAAGGACTTACCAATGTATCCATCAGGGTAATAAGGGTAGGATTCAGTTCCTTCATAGTCACAGATTTCAGAATCTCACTGCAGATGGTCAAACACTTGAAGAGTGTCACAGCATCTGTCTGCAGTCAAAACAAAATTAGAGGAATTATGAAAAGGTATGTTATTTAACAGAGATTACTACAAATGATTTTAACAAAGAAAAAAAATTACACAAAACAAAGGCTGAATTTTTTTTTCATTTCTGTTTAAGATAAGCTCTTTTTCGTTTTTTTTACCTTTTCAGTTCTCACTTCTTGAACCACAGTCTTGTTCATAGTTTCCTCCAGCAGAGACTCTCGTGTCATTTCCAAGTCTTCGATTCTCTGCTTGAGTTCGGCTGCTTTGCCAAACTCCTGTTTGTTGACCGTTTCTTCAAGTTCATCCTTGGCGATGTTAAGCTCCATCTTGACTCCAGCGAGCTGAGAGAGAGGAAATTGCTTACAAATAAAAGTCTGTCGATAATATTCACAGGGACAAATAGTGCATCATCCTAAGTACGGTGTAAGAGCATTAAAGATGTGAAAGTGTCTGTGAAGAATGAGATGATTGTCACTTTAAAAGATTCTCAATGAATCACCCAACCGGTTCAATAGTCTCCCTGCATCTCTAAGGTTACAACTTTTCTCTCTGTCAGGCTATGGGCAAAAACCCCTGCACAGTGGCCTCTGTCTTCCTTTCAACACAAACAGCATAGAGTCATTTGTTTACATTCCGGCAGTCCAGCAACGGACTGAATGCCCCGAGGTTATGTAAACATTTCAAACAGCATCAAGTGGTCATTCAGTCGATTAAATATAAATTGAGACTAATTGCCACAGCTCGAGGGAAACAAGAGGTTTCTGTGAATATTTTAAAAGGATGATTGGCTAAAGAATGACTGGGAGTGGGTAAGAGTATACATTAAATTTAAGAAATACTGTTCATTACTTTGACTCAACATTTAATTTAATTGAGTCTAATTGCTACTGATGGCTGAGGGAAACAAGAGGTTTCTACGAATATTTTAAAAGGATGATTACCTGATGACTGACTGGGAGTGGGTTAGGGTATACATTAAATTTAAGAAATACTGTTCATTACTTTGACTCAACATTTAATTTAATGGAGTCTAATTGCTACTGATGGCTGTGGGAAGTAACAGGTGTCCACAAATATTTCAAAAGGATGATCACCTAATGTCTGACTGGGAGTGGGGCTAGGTAAACATAAAATTTAAGAAGTACTCTTCATTCCTTTTATTCAATAACGTGAAACTTGCGTCTTTTATTTGCCATGTATACTTCCAACCTCCGCTGAAAATGTCAAACATTTAAGAAGTTTGAGACAGGGTTTTCATGACAGTAACATATACATTTGCCTTGCATCAATGTGGAACATCTTTGAAATCCATTCAAGTCATTGCCTAACTAATAATTGTCAGGTTTATGGTCCCTTGTACCAAAGCTTATTACCCCATCTATACCATTTGTCAAATCTTACCTTTACCATAATCCTGGTCTTTTTAATAGTTTTTTTTTTTTTTTGGTTATGTTTTATTGTTAATGGTAATTTCTGTAGTTATGTCTGGTAAACTTGAATGTCTATAAGGTGGTTTGCTTTTGGACAGTTTGCTGTTTTCTAGGGTTCTTCAGGAATAAGTGTTTTCTCTGGTAATTGTTTCTGTTGTCACAAGCTGAATTTCCTGAGTGAACACAATGTACCATACATCAGAAATAAATCTGAAATTTAAATTGAAACACCTAATGTTTGATCACTTTGTTGGATTGTGATCTGAACATGTGAGAAACACAGTGAATTGACAACAGTTTCAGGACTCTGGAGATGTACATAGGAGATGTAAGAAGGTCAGGACAAGGACCTAATCATCCAATGCTACTGACTGACAGTAAAAACAACCTACTTCCAAACTTTCATACTGCATTTACAAAATTTGGTCGCATCCTGTAGGATTGCAAACTAAAGTAGATTTAGGAAATAGAGTACAAATTTAGAAAGACTGATTACTGGGCAATTTTTCCTGTGACATGTCACTCTTTCCTTCAAATTCTGTGAAAGATAAATCAACAACACACCTTCACTTCCCTCTCCCTTATCTCGTCACTTGAGATGCTGGTCTCAACGACTGAGATCGGTTCCCTGATGTCCGATATGATCTCGGCCATGACCGAGACTTTGCTCTCGTTGCTGGTGTTCAGCTTGTTGAAGATGATGGCCAGATGTTCCACCAGAGAGGCAGGAATGTTTGAAGATAACATCAACTCTTTGGTCAACTGGTCCATCTTTTTCCTGTTTCAAGTACAATTACAAGATGTTGCTTCATGACACCTACAGAGGTTCATTGAGTTGGATATTGATAAGTTTTGTGAGGAGTTTGAATGGTAAAAACACATGACAATGCTTAAAACTGGCATAATTATTCAAATTTCACATCCAGTAGTTATGAAAACCATTGCAAACTGTTTGAATTATTGATCCTGACTTGCACTGGCTGTGTGCATTGGACTGGCACTGTGTGAAAAGTTTCTGGTCACTACTTTTCAAAAACCAGATTCTATCGTTAATTTTTCAGTCACTAATGTTCCTTTGTATGTGACACATGGGGATCCTCTCAGTCTGACCATTTGTCATTAGTATGAGACAGAAACTTGACAAGTTTAGGAAGATTTGGTGAATTTCACAAAAGAACTCAATGTGCATTTTTAAAGGGAAATATCAAATTTACAGCTGGAATATGAGTTAAAAATTTGTCAGTGAAAGTCAAATTCTGAGGAATATGTCATAGCCACTACAAAAAAAAAAAAAATTGTTTGAGCCCCATTTTTGCAACATGAATATTCATATCCATTCCCATTGGTCTGTTTGATTTCAAGTAACGGGGACTGACTGCTATGCTTCCTCGGAGAGTTTTGACTTTCGTAGGGCCAACAAAAATATTGACACAATTTTCATATTCAAATATCTGGAAGATGAGTGCATAGTGCTCTTTCATATTTTGTGACAGGTGACCTTTTCCCTACTTCCTCTTCCCTGAGACACTGAAAGAATAAATGTAGATGACCAGGCGATTTGCCAGTACAACTCATATTTCAGCTTTAAATGTCCCATCACGGCACATGAAGAGCATGTCAGCATATATACTACATCAGTGAGACAATGAGACCTCTGCATTGTTTGTAAAATAAGTGATACATTAATTAAAACTTAATAAAAATAACTAATAAATTGATGTTATCTTCTTCACTGTTTGTAAAATAACATTGTTTCATCAATACACATACAAAGTGACACCAAAAACCAGCAATGCATTGCACATATGGCTAGCCTGATGAGGTTCAAGGAAGAAAGTTAATTAATTACTTGTGAAAACAACAAGAGAATTCCTTTCTCATCAGCACTAAAATTATAATACATGAATAATGCTATTACTTAAGCAAGTGACAGGTTCAGCTTTTGTTCCAATTACGATCACCCTATTTTGCATTTTTTCCTTTCAAAATTGCAGTGTGCTCTTCAATAAAAAAAAATAGTGCATTTTTCAAGCCCCTTCATTAAAAGTACTTCATGAAAATACTGGCAAGCTCACCTTCCAACTTCATCAGACATATCCATAAGGCCAGAAATTTTCAAAAGTTGAGCAGACACAAATTCTTGTTCCAAAGCTCTCTCAAGTTCTGTTTCATTCAGAGCCCTTGGTTTCATTTTCTTGATATAACTGTTATTGAAAAACATATTCATATAGGCAAACATAGGCATCAATAGGCTTTATCTCAATGCAATCAACACATATCGCAAACATTTTCACTTTGCTTATATATCACGAAAATTGGATCTAAGTTAGCTCATTTTATCCAGAGAATGTATACAATTTGATAGAAACTCCCCAAAGAAATATTTAGAAGCTTGTATCTTTTTATTCTTTTTAAACTTTTAAGCTGACAAAACTCGGGCCAATTGAAACATTCTTCAAGGGCCTGCTGAACTACTGCCTGACCTTTGAACTGTGTTTTAACGTTTTCTGCTCTGCCAGAAAGGAGAACAAAATCTTAAATGTTTAAAGGCTTTCAAATGGACAAGGCAAAAAGAATGATATAACGATTCTCAACAAAATAGGAGAAAATTAGTAGTATGATTCCTTTTTTTTGAGTTGTAACAAGTCAAAAAGTAGGATAATGTAGAATTTTTGAAAAAAAAAAATTATAAGTAGGAGGAAGGCCCATAAAGTAGAAGTCACTTGAAAGCCTGTGTTTACCAATACCACAGATTATAAGGTAAGGCCCTATCTGTCTGTAAATCTCTGATTTACAGCATTCTGACAAACAAACTTATACTGACTATGCAACATGAAAAAACAAAACTCTCAACTAAGTAACTGGCAGATGGAATTGACCACTTACTTGTAAATGTAGTCACAGAAGTCAGAGACACTGGGCAGCACTTTATCCATCATTTCTTCGCTTCCAGCTTCCAAAGTCGCGAAATGTTCGCACATGCACTTCCAGTAGAGCACAGCGTCGCTAGCTAGCTTCTCCTGCGGTATCACATGACTGAAATTACAAAGGGGGAAGTTTCCGTTAATTTGAATCAATCTGGTATAGGTGCGAAAATAGTCTTGAGAGTATGAGAGAGCAGTGAGGTAAACTAGGAAGGAAAACTCAATGGCTCAAAGAAATAACGTTCCGTATTTACTCTAATAAATGCCCTGAGGGAGGGGGTGTGGAATAATTGTGTAGGGGGACTATTCAAATAGGCTAACAATGTCAGCAAAAGTTCATCCCTTCTTAACAAAACTACTCTTGATGCACCAACTGTTCTGCTTCAGGGTAAGTAATAGCATGGTTGAGTGACATCAATAAAACTTTTGTAGGAATACTCCTTTGCATAAGGATATGGTACTTTATGAGACTGAGGCGATAAGGTAGCTCTATTTCAAATTCATTTCCCTCTGTTCTTCCATGAATTCACAAGTTCACTACATGCAATGTGGCAAATAAATCAAGGAGGGGGGAGGGACATTTCTTAGAGAGGTGTTTACAGTAAATGCAGTGGCTGAAATAATTCTTCTACAATCTATTGGGCAGGACAGGACCAACAGCAGTCTTTAACAAATAATCAATGCAAGACTGCACTTGAGACTACATCCAAGACAAAACATCAATATTTACAGAGTTTCAAGCAATAACAAAGTTACTGGGACTGAAAATTTATGAGATCAGTGTTAGAATCCCTTTAAAGTGCAACAAATGCTAGTTGTCATCTGAAGATGATATTTCACATTTCAATCTCTGCATGCATTTTTAAGAAGGGTTTGAATTCTTACTTCTCATCCAGCAGATCAAAGTCCTCGATTAAAGAATTTGGATCAGCTTTTTCGAAGACAGCCTTGAGGGCCATCTCTCCTACGTCGGTATTATACTCCACGTCGAGGGAATGGAGGACCTCGAGGATGTTACCTGCAAATGTCCTCATCCACGACTGTAACAGCTTGTTGCTGCAGACGTCTGCGACTGACTCTGAAAGGCAAAATTTAATGAATAGACATTTGTTCAGCGTCTGTACAGCATTACAATTATTCGTTGTCGAATCAAGGCAAAAACATCGCTGTATCCTATTCCAGGTCCTGTTGTACAAAACACCATTACTCTCCTGGAGATTGTACCCCTTTGGCATATACGTGAAGGAAGGGAGATTTTAGTCTTTTTGTGCTAAAATCATCAAACTATCTGACTTATCAGACACAAACATTCGTAACCTGACCATCGAACACTACCACAGCAATAAAAAGGTTCTTGACACTTCACTGCACTTGTCTGGTAGATACACATCATAGTATTAATATCTTTGAGAGACGAGACAACATTGCAGATGAAGTTCAGCGGTAGTCAGGATGTACCATCCAAGAATCTTAACATTTCTTGAGGACAGCCAAAGTTCGTTATGACGGTATGTTTTGGGTGACCGATTCAGTTAGTGTTTTAACCAAATCATATTCCTCTACAGTATCTGATGCAATACAATGAATCCTGTACTGCAAATGTCCAGCACAACACAAATGTGTTCATTGCACAAAGGGTTTGCAATCTTCATTGATAGTATCAATGACGATGCATTGTTTCTGATAGGATAGCACCATTTTGAATAGATCAAAGCCCCATTTCTCAATCTATTTCAGACAAAACTGCATAGATTTCAACACCGATTAATGATTGTTTCTTGAAGGTGAACGTGAGCTTCAGCAAACTTTGTAAGTTTACAACATAGAAATCAAATATGAGAAAGGAATGTTGGCAGAGTCAGAATTGATAATTGTTTGAATAACAAGCCTTAAAGGAGGACTTACTCGATCGATCTTGGAGTCCATCTCGTAGAAGTTTCACACGCTGCTCAATGGTCAGGGATTTTATCGACACTTTTTCTGATAGGACCTGGTGTGTGATAGAAGAATTAAGGCATCATTGTCTTGCTCAAATACTATTCAGAAGTACAGTATCTGTAACAATACATAAGTGATGTAGGGTCACAGACTTTAAGTTTCCAAGACTGCAAAATTCAGTTTCTCTGGTTTTCATATTCCAATAAAATCTATCTCATGAAAAGCAAATTCTTTAAAAGGATGGTCTAGCCACAGATATAGCTTTGATACGTGTAGAGTACTTAAATCTGATCTTTATAGTGAAACTTCCATTCAATTCCCATGTGTGGCTGTCGAGATATGAGCAGTTGAACTTGCCACATTCTTCACCGAAAGTTAATTTGAAGCAAGCAGGAGTGATGTCATCTCCCCACTTTGATAAAGTTCTTTATGTTTTTCTCTAAACTTTACACCAAATTTAATACTTCAGTATCCAGCGCAATCATAATGTGAATGTATTAGGAGTATGAGAGTTTTGTGACCTTCACATGACCAGTATATAAGCTGACCAACTCTTGAGTTCAAGGTCAAAATAATAAATTCAACAATGAAGAAAAGAAAAGACTCTTCAGCAATGTGAGGAGATGATGTCACTCCTGCTTTCTTCAAGTTCACAGTTGGTAGCAAAGAGGTTAAATTAAATTCCAAAAATCTAGAGAAGCACGCATGAGAACTGAATGGGATTTTCACCTAAATGGTTAGATTAAGTGAGTCTTAAACATATCCAAGCTAAATATGTGGTTGGACCATCCTTTTAATAGATTGTCCTTTTCTTCCGACGGTGAAAATATTTGTGCTTCAGCAAGTGTAGGCACATTGTTCGAAACTCTCAAAAGCATGGACTATGGTCAATATGGCTCAACTCTCTAAGTCGGCTCTTTTTCATGTATGTGTGTTCACACTGTTGAGATGATTTCATCTACAGATGGGAATGAGTTTGTAAACACAGAAAAAGAAAAAAAAAGAAGAAGAATGAAATGGCATTTGCTAGCAAAGTAAATTTCACAACCTGATGTATTCCATTTTCTAGGTAGACTTTCAGGGGTAACAGAAATTCTTTGGTACTACAGACAATCAGTAGATAAGTAGATGAAACAGGTAACACAGCACTATCAGTCAATAAAACAGAGCAACAACTAATTATGTCACAGGTACTACAAACACCTAGCATAGATATATTCAAATTTTAACTTCTCTGACAATCAAATGCTACAGAGACACAGTAAAGACAAAGTACAGCTACATAAAGACAGTGGTGCATGTAAGGCAGTTATTATAAATTAAACGCTGACATGCTGCGTTTATTCCTTTGTTTTGATACAAAAAAAAAAGCCCGGTGCAATCTGCAAATGTGTAAAGAACAACAATTTACTGCCTTTGTCTTGGGGATCTTAACTTTGCAGCGAGAATGTTGTTGGTTGAAGGCCATCAATGTCTACATGCAGAGTTGAGGTAAACATCGATAAAATTTTACCAAACAACAATCCATGTGCAAGCTAGGGGGAGGCATAAAAGACATACTCATGAATATTATCTTGTGGGCCACAACATAAGAAAATTCAAATGCTAATTTTTTTTCTTGCTACTGGGGCACTCCCTTACAAAAATTGTCATTGACAGATCATTCTTTACCGCAAATCTGTTAAATAGGTATGCCTTTACTTGATTTGGAAAAAGAAAGCCTACAAGGTTATTTAAGACATATTAAACAACGCCCTATGCTCCTTTTAAGTTTTTATACTTGAAATATACTGTAACAATCACTGTTCAGTACCTTCATGGGCAACTTAGTATCTACTCATATGTGCTTCGTTTCATATTGTAGTTGTTTCTCACCAAGTAAGCCAACTTGCGAACACTTTCCTTGACATCTCTGGTTCTCTCTAGTATTGAGTGCAGTGTTTTCCTGGATGGTGCAATACATGACAGGATCATCCGCCTCACCTCGAAATGAGGATCGTGCTTTAGTAGGTACATGTAAGCTAGAGATGGATAGAGGAATGTGCAGCGGGTAAAAGGAGAATGTCAACAGCATTTACACCGAGTACAATACAATCCAATGGATTACTGCCTACATTAGATGTCACTATGAGGGCATATTGAGAGTATTGGATCTCATCAAGGTGTTGTGTGATGTGGCAAACATGGTAAATAAAGATACATGAATCTTCACCGTCTTGCCTGCAAATACAGTGGTCTAAGAGCTCTAAGACCACTGTATTAATAAGCTGAAATAATTTGTTTTCTGAACTTCGAAATGGCACCACTAAAAGTTTACCTCCGCTCACTTGTACCTCTTCCACTGTGTCACTGGAATGTAGGTACTATGCAGGGTTAGGATGTTGAGCCTATAGTATATAACATGCATTACTCAAGTACAGCGCAAGTACTTTTTAAGTTCGCAGAATACTCTAGGTTGGAGACCTGATGCAATCGTTTCAAAGAATCAACAACAAATTAACAATGGTTGAGAAAAGGAAGGAAATGTTGAAAACATAGAGCAATAACACCTCACTTTTAAATTGCCTTCAAATCTGATGTTTACCATCACTGACTGGTCTGACATTAAACGAAATACAAGGAATAATTTACTGTTCAAAGTTTGCATAGCAGTTTTCAGGTTTCTTGGGTATTTTGTTGCAAAATCGGAGAAAACCCGAAGAATGTTTGTACAAAAATTGCTACACAATATTCCATGTGTGTAGCAATTTTATCGTTTTGTGTAGCAAAATGAGATGTGATACCAGGTAAATTATTCACTACTGTAGGTGTTATTCACTACTGTAGGTGTCAATAGGTACTAGAAATATTACCTGTAATAACTGGACATTCAGCATCTTCTGGATCTTGCAACCTGGCCAGCGCAGTCACTGCTTGTGTCCTCACATTCGGACACTTGTCCTTGAGCCTCTGCAACATGCACTGGTAAATTCTATTGTACAGGTCGTCGTCAATCTGGGCGTCATCACCCATACTGCTCAGAAGCTTGTTGATGAGCTGACATACACGAAATCTGACAGCACGATCGTTTGCATTGTGAGACTGAAAAACAAAAGAGGTTCATGAACATAATCAAGGGCGTCTGCCAGTGAAGTAATCAAAGGCAAACCTACATCTTGACACAGTCAATGTATAGTATTCACATAACAAATTTACAGAGAAATTTTGGCATCTACGTATGTGACTGCACAACTTTCCTTTGGACAATTCTCACCCAGACAATTCCCAATCCAGCGAATTTCCCCTTGGACAACTCTGAGTGGGTGTGAATTGTCCAATGGAAAATTGTCCCAGTTTAAAATTGTCCAGGTGGGAATTGTCCAAGGCAAGGTTGTAAGGGTGGGAGTTGTTTGTTGGAAATTGCCCGAGGGAGTGACAGAGACATTTGTCCAGGGGGAAGTTGTCTGGGAACTATCTATGTATGCTTAACAATACAAATGAAGCGAAGTTGGCAAAAGCTGCTTTCCTGTGCAGATGAAATTTGACACCTTTTCATTTAGTTGTTTAAGTCATTCTACATTAAAGTCTTGAGGAACCCTTTCTCAGAAATTGATTCTTTTTTAATATCTGGCACAAAACTCAATTATTTTGTCAAATGACAAACACAAATAAGAAAAAAAAAGTTCCAAAAGAAAATCTTACCTGCCGTTACATGTTTGTTTTTTTACCACAGAGTATGCTAATTTGTCACAACAAAAATTGTCACAAAAGAGATCGCATCTTTGTGTCAGTATAGTTAAAAGCAACCATACCAACCAGCAGCAATACAGATCAAGAGAAATTATCGAGTTACAGGTAAGTAATCTGTGAATTTGATTTCATGCATTCAATCACAGCACTCTAAATCCTGCAAGACATTAATATAAAAACTTCTTACCAATAAAAGAAAATCAAACATGAACAGCATAAAGTTCTCATCATCTGGTGATGAATCTTTGCTTTTGGTGTCTTTGCCTTTGACTTCTCCATCACTCTCTATGTCAGTCGCAAAGGACGCTATGAACTTAGCTGCGAAGTCTAACGTCCTCTCCACGGCTGCTTCCCTTCGAAAGATGACGAGGGCAAATTTCAGATGATTGACAAACTCCTCCTTGAATTCATCTTTGGATGGATGCTGATCAGAAACACATCAAACCAAATGTTCAAGTGCAGTGAGCCAGAAATAGCTAATATGAAATTAATATGTACTGTAAACTGATATATACTACAGGTACATCTGTTCATTTACAATGAAATTACAAAGTTTCTACTGCATGTACAGTACCGTGGTTGGAAAAAGTTGGGAAGCTGGGAGATTCCGTCCTTGGAAATTTGTGTATTTACAGACTACAGTAGAGACTGAGGGAAAAGTTACCTTTCTTTTGAACACAAATATTGTTAGTAATTGTACAAATGTAGTCTCCCTTCCTCGAAAATGAACATTTCCCAGCACTTTGCAGTAGCCTGGCAGAGATTGGGTTAGTATATTTATGGTTAGTCTCAACATGACAGTATGCAGAAAACAAATTCTAATACTGTACTGTGCAAGTTCTGGTAATGTCCCAGTTGTAGGTGCTTTTCAATTTTTTTTAAGCTGGCACAACACTCCAACCAGATTTAAATCATGTATTCACAATTGCCAGAAAATGATAGAACAAATAGATGTGAAATACTAACATAGATTAAGAGTGCTGCATTTTAGTAAATTATGGCAATCTTGGAAAGCATACTAGACCAAAATTATTACAGTCTCAACATCCCAATGTTTTCTTTTAACATGTACCTATTATGCTGGAAACAGGAATGATCTATAAAGAAAAATTAAAGCAGCTGTCTAGAGAACAACCTGTACAGTGTACATGGTTATGAGCAAATGGAACACTATTGACAACAAATTTAATTATGTCTTGTAATGCTGTAGGGCAACTTATGTATGTTCACCAACAGGTACTGTACACATTGCTGACCATATTCAGGTCAGTTTGGTAGATCCTTTATTCCTTTACACTTTTTGTAACCCCAAAAAAGCTCTTTTGGTTTGACAAAATGAACAAGTTTGACATTTTTTGAAGAATGCAGACTATGACTGATGCTTCTGTACAGTAACTGAAGCATTTGCTAAAAATAACAAACCTTTTCATAAGTTTTCTTCAGACTTGAGACAAGTTTATCGTGACTGTGGATTCCTTTCTGACATTCTTCAAAAGTTTCACGAACAGATTTTGGGGGTCTTCCTGACGGCATCTTCGTCTCTTGGGTGTTTAGTATTTACGTAATTTCAACTGCAACAGGACAAATCAAAAATTGGATGCAATTACAAACAATATAAAACTTGAAAATTAAAATTGGTCACCATTCTCTGATATCATTGGCACTTCTGAATGAACCAAGGAACTGAAGGACACATCAGGACAAACACTGCAGTCAGTCATCAATGAGAACAATAATTTGCAGAATGACACCGTGATAGAGGGACTTTTTTAAAAGGGTCATTAACTGAATCTCTGTCAACTCAACAAATGGATTAGTAGCGTAGGAATTTGCACAAAGAAAAATGGTGTAGCCAAGGACCCCAGGCCTAACTTTGGTCTAGCCATGTTTGGTTATGAATAGAGGAAGTGACAGGAAGTGACAGCAGCAAGGACATCAGACAACTAAAAGAGTTGGTATAGCCTGGTTTTGATATATGTCTCTGTCTATCTTCTTTTTCATTTTGTTTTCTTTTTTCACTCTCCACATACTTGCAGAAGTTGAACTCACTTGAAGATATTCTGTGGAAGGAACAAGTTTTTGTGAAAGGAACAACAGTGAAAACCTGTGGTAGAATTGAGAGAGAAGTCAAACCTGAGGCTGCAAAGGAAAGAAGTTAGAGGAGGATTCGAGCCAATTAGACAAGATAAAATCCGCATCAAAGACAAAAGTCTTAAAGCATAATCCACTAAACTATGTGAGCCTACTTGGTTGCTGGGTGTTCAAAAACACATTACATTTCAACCTAGGCTACATTAAATATTATTTACAGTGTGCATAATTTGCATTGTTACAATAAGTTACATGAAAGAAACTACGGTATGAAGACTGTGGGAAAGGGGAAAGAGTAGCTCTTACTGTCTTAGTCTTACTGTGGCTATGTAGCAATGATAACATTTGCATTGCCTCATGATTCACCTTCAGTGATGTACTGTAACTGTGTAAGCAGTGGCTTACTTTTTAGACCTAGGTCTAGCCTCCTGACAGTAGGCTAATAATGTTAACGTAACTTGTTTGTTATGATTATGCCCTGACCATATTCCTAAGTAATGGTCTGATGCAGTGCCTGGTAATTGTGACTGTGTTAGCCTAGAGGCTAAACAGTAAACGCTACATCGTGCGGGCAATTACACGTGAAAACTAAGTTAGGGCTTAAGAGTAACATTAATGGATGGTAAGACAGTAAGACTGTTACTGTTAGGGTTACTGCTGCTAGTACTAGAGTAACTAACTTAGTACTAACGAGCAACGTAGGCCTAAGGCCCATCCCTTGTACTGTAACATTAGGCCTACGATTATGAGAGCTAACGTTCTGAAACAAATTACAACAATGCTCTCAATTAAGACAGGAGCGCAACCTAAAAGGATGTACATCCCCTCATTTAATGAACCTAAAATTGCTAAAATGATGAGGCAGTGGGCAACTCACGGCAAGTTACATTCAATTTCTTGCAGTATAGTTAGTACTAACGAGTAACGTTTATAATCAAAATCAAAATCTTCCGCCAGTTAATTATTATTGAACGCGAAAGGAGCCAAATACTCGGATCGACTACACCGTGCGGAAGGGATTTAACCCAGTACCACACAGTACCGTGTTAACTATACGACAAACGATTAAAATGATTACACTAACATAACACTGTCTAGTACAGTAGTAGCTGCGATCGAGTGCGAAACGAGAAATGCATTCGAGAAAATTTCGGACGATGTGATATCCACCAACAAAATTGTCTGGACCGTTTGGGGGGCAAGTGTGTAACTAATACAAGAGTAACATGTAAATAACTAACTTGGTTATTATTTTTCGCTAAACGTCCGGTCTATACTGGCAAATGAAAGTTTTAGGCAAGCTCATGCCTAGCAAGTCAGGCCTTTGCATGATTGCAGTACTGTACCTGTAATTGGTAGTATTAAAAGAAGGACAATAGGTAAGCATGATTTATAAACCTATTTTAAACTAATATCATTGCAAAATACTAGTCCTAGCCTAGGTCTAAAAGTCACACATAAAACAGTGACAGTCCCTTGCCCATTACTTCTACGAATTGGAACAATCAAATGTGTAGAGGCCATGATTCGACAGGGGACCTGACCTACTCACCTAGCCTAGTAGTACCTCCTGTTACAAATAATTCACAAATAACCATACATTAGCATAAAAACATAAAACCCCAGCAAATAACAACAATAATGTAAGTGGCAAGCTTTAACTCTACCTATGGCCTGGAGTGGCAGTGCTAAAGTGCCATGTACACATAACACCGCCAACTAACTTTCCAATCTGGTTTAGGCCTAAGCCAGTACAGTTAAGTTCTCAGATCTGTTTGCACTGTTTTACAACATACAACCCATGATTAAGATAAGCCTACAGTATAAAACACAGCTGGCTGATTGACAAATAATTCAACCATGAACTAGGCCTATGTGTAGACTGCCCAGAATGGAACAATGCAATTTTTGCGAGGGCCGCCATTGCAGGTGCCCCACAAGTTCTTCATTTAAGTGTACTCTGCTTAGCCTAGATGCATGTTAAGGGTGGGCTTGGTGGTCAGAGTGTCCATCTTGCAATCTTTTGGTCCCTGGATCAAATCCCATAGGAACCATGCACTTGGAAGTTGGGTAATTTCTTAGGATTCAAATTTAGCTTGTTCAGTATATTTAAAGCTGTTTACAGGGGTGCTGAGGGAGTTATTTGGGTGACTGAACTTCCTGTTGTCTTCATAATTTTAGGTCTAAATTTGTCCACTTCAGGTTGCTTGGTACAACCGATGAACTTCTGCAGTGAGCTGCTGGGTGGGTAATTCTCCACCCCTCTTAGCCTTTGGGAAAGTGACTATAGACTGGGGAATACTGTACACTCTTGTCAGTCAAATGCTGATGGGGATGTTAAATGGTGGTCCCGGGAACAGGTTTGGACTGGTTTTGCATTGCAAGGTATGATTGTCTGGTTGCACCCCTGCCTTGTTATCCTTTGGACACTCATTGAAAGGATTTGGCGAATCTCGCCAATGTTCATCCACGATCAACATGTTAATAGGATTGACATATGGTATATGGGCTACAGTACCTGATCCTCAAACTTTCAAATTCAAACTTCAAGTCACCACAACAGAGAACCTACAGTACAGTCCAACAAATTAACCTCAATGCAACCTCACCTCATGTACAGTAGGCCACGTACCATATGGCGACTTATTAACCGTGTGCTCAGTGGTTATTTGCAGTGATCACACAATGTAGGTTTGTATTCTTTTAATATTCACCTACAGTACTTTTAACATAAGTACAGAAAGCATGCAGTTATTCATTTTTTGTTTCAGGTTATGCCTTGTACATGCTTCTGACTTGACAATTTTTCAACAATACTAACTGAAAAATTGCCACATTTTCAACCTTCAATTTACTACATATATCAGGTTTAAGATGGGGAAACCAGTTGCATGCAAAAGTATCTGACTCATTAAGTTTTGATACCTGAATACAAGTACAGCAAAGTGCAGTCAATGGAGAGCAGAGGAGATCTGATTCAGAAATTTGACAGGTAAAGGGTGTCAAAAGGGTTGTTCTGAGCGAAGTAGACTGATGTTTTCCTACTCTCCCTTCGCTTTTACCGATAAAATGGGACCCCATCCCTTCGGCTCAACCTCACATATAAGCCTCTTGACCCCACATGATGGTAATTGCGCTTTGCACAATTGTGGTGCACCAAAGGTGCACTTCATTTACCCTTTCCTGCCAGCCCCCCCCCCCCCCACCATCCCTTAAACTATGTGCTTGAGCTATTTGCTGATGCTGTAATCAAAAAATTTGAAGTCAGAAATTTTCCACATGTTCAACCTGTCAATACAGCAAGGTTGAAAATGCAGGAAGTCTTTAAAGAGGTGAATAATGGAACTTGACTAAGTCTATCATCTGTCATTACCATTCCTGTTCTACTCCAGATGTGGGGGACTTGTCAGGGATCACAGCACAAATCAGCAGTGCACAAAGAGAAGACTGAGAAGATCAAACCCCACATATGTCTTCATAACTTGTAAACAGTTGTGCATTACAATTTTCAAAACAATTTCATTAACAGAGAAGTTTACAGTTTCTTTTTCAGTTTCGATGGAAGAGACACTTATGCGATTGTGATTGCGTCTGTGCAAATGTGTGTATGTGTGTATGTATGTATGTATTTGTATGTGTGTGTGTTGTCACACTTAGCTTGTGTGTACAATATCTCGAGTTAGGAATGATGGATGCTCTTCATACTTGGTATGTACTGTAGCTTTTTCATATTGAGAGGAAGAACCCTATTGTTTTTTAGGAGGTCAAAGGTCATCTGTGGTCACCAGAGGTCAAATACTGAAAATCTTTTGCACATGATATCTCTATTTTTGAGTGATGGATCCTCTTCATACTTGGTGTATAGGCTTGTCAGATTGAGAGGAAAAACGTTATTGCTTCTGGTGGAGGTCAAAGATCATCTAGAGTCACCAGAGATCAAATACTGAAAAACTTGTGCAGACCATATCTCCAATTAAGAATGATGGATGACTCTTCATACTTGGTATGTAGGTTTGTCATATTAAGAGGAAGAAGCCTGTTGTTTTTGTGGAGGTCAGAGGTTATCTGGCTTCACCAGAGGTCAAATACTGAAAACCCTGTGCATGTGATATCTGCAGATAGGAATTGTGGATGCTCTTCATACTTAGTATGTATTTTTGTCATATTGAGAGAAAGAATCCTGTTGTTTTTGGTGTTGGCAAAATCCGTGTCACCAGAGGTCAAAAACTGAAAACCTTGTGCATGCAAATATTTCCAGGTAGGAATGATTGTGGAGGTCATAGGTCATCTGGATCAACAGGGGTCAAATTGTGAAAACTTTTTTAACTCAGTGTCTCAAGAAGGGAAGTTTGGTCAGATCTCATATTTGTTATGTGGGAGTGCCACATTGAGTAGAAGAAATGCCGCCAAATGTCATTTTGGGTCAACAGAGGTTAAATTTTGAAAACCTTGTAAACATGTCTGAAGAAGAGAAGCTTGGGCAGATCTCATATTTAGTATACAAGTGTATCTCATAATTAAACAAGAATTCTGTTGTCTTTGGTGAAGGTTAAAGGCCATTTGAGGTCAACAAGGTCACATTAGGAAGTTCTTGTAACATGTGGAGGGAAGCTTTGACAGATGTCATATTCAGTATGTAGGTGTATCTCACTGAGTAGAAAAACCTTTTAGTTTTTAGTGGAGGTTAAAGGTTGTAAATTGAAGTCAACATGGGTCAAATTGTGAAAACCTTATGGACATGATCTCAAAGAAGGAAGCTTGTACAGATCTCATGTATGGCATAGGTAGCTTGGGACACATCCTAATGCTATAATGTCAGGCTCAGAAAAAATGCTTGTAATTGGATCATCAAAACTACAGTACTAGCACAGTTCATTTGTGCATTCCTTTTTTCAAATTGTGTTGAATCATTTCTCCCCTCTAGCCTATTGCTCTGCATACACATAGGCCTATGTATTCGTTTACTGTATCAAAGATTTTTAAGTCAGTCTGTGGTTTCTGCATTTTCAGACTGACTATACTTTCTATGAACAAATGGATGCTTTTCTAAGCAAATGAACAATCTCCTAGGGCATTTAGGCATACCCCAGTAAAAAACTAGAATAATCAATCTAAAATAATCTTTAATATCACCTTGTTAAGTTGTATTTGTGCGCATATCTCAGTTACTGTACAGCACACTGCACAGTGAGAGTGATTTAGTCCATCTGCCTCATCCCAAGCGGTCTCCATGGACAATGTCTTCCAGCAAGACACAGGGAGATGAACTCACACATGTCAGAGGAAGCCACCAGGATCAAGTAGCATTTGCAAGTGGAGATCTAGGAAAAGGAAGAGGTTTGAAACCTGGATCACTATCTGTTGACACTGAAGAAGAAAGGAAATCATCGTTCACAGAATTCTTCAATTCGAAATCCAGAAAGTGCAATGTCTTGACCTGCAGGCAATGTACCCAAGTAGAAGGAACAAACTCTAAAGCATGTTCTCCCTCAGATAATCCCGACGACTCTGTTTATTCATTTCCAAAGTATGCCGGTGTCCCTTTTGGCACATCATTACGGCAACATCGCAAACTGTATGAGGCTACTCGCAAAGCACTCCCTGGTCAATTGCCCGATGCTTCTCTTAGAGTAGGACCAGACGGTAAGAATGTGCACACTTTTTTTTTCATCAAACTTGTAGTTCCGTCTCAGTGATGTTGAAGCTGAAGAAAATTTTGATTGTATACTGTGTAACTTCATGACTTTTTCAATGCATAGTCTTTATTGCCGGCAGGAGCCTATATTGTACAATCTGATTATTCACATTGATGTACTTTTCTGTATTTCCTTCCAAAAATATTGGTTGATTTATGACGCTTGATCAAATTAGGAGATGCAAGTGAAACAAATGAGGCCTTCATGTCTTGTTCTGTGAGGTTCTGTTGATAGATCACATTTTGTGTAGGCCTAATCTGGGTGTTAACTTGTCCCCTGAATACAGTTTGTAATGTTTCATAAACATAAAGCCAACTTTTCTTTGGTTTAAAGTGATATCCTTTTGAATTTTGGTATTTTTTTTTAAATGATGCACAGCCTTGTTTTGTCATTAGAAAGGTGCAAGTTTTGTTAGTTTTCAGCACTAAGAGAGATTACTTTATTTTAGCCTTTGTGGTACATGCACAGTACTGTATAATCACAATATTTATTTTTAGCCTTTGTGGTACATGTGTAATCAAACACGAAAGAAGGAATTTTTACACATTACATCTCTAGGGGATGGTGAAAGTATTTGCAGTCACTTATCAGAAGAGAGATTGAGGCTTGCTGCTCAGTTGAAAGAGGCGACAGAGGTAAGAATTTTCTTCAGAAGTTCATACTTCTATTTATTTATCATGAAGCATACGCATTACGTATACACCATATATATACACAGTGTAGCTATACGGTATCAATATGGTTTCTGTAGGTCATTTAACTTGGACAGTGTAGTGAAATGTTGGTCTCAGACCCTGAAATTCGTGGCAGATACTGTCTACTTGACTTTCAGTTGCAGTTATAAATATGCAGCATATAAGAGTGTAGAAATGCTGGAAATAAACTTGAAGGTCTTGCAAATTCTGTGCAACAATTAATTTTAACTTTCAACTGCTTAAATACTTCCATTTCTCTTTTTCGAGAACCTTAGTAGGTTACAGTATATCTATGTTTATGACGTAAGCAGTGCATCTGTTGATTTGTCGATTTTTCACCCCTTTCTGCCCTACGCTTACCTACCACCTGCACTCACCCACCCACAAGTGCACATGCTTGCTCTCACTAGTAAGCTCTGGACTATGTTAGGTTCTGATTTCTCTCTGTTGTTTCTAATCAAATTTTCAAGGAAGTGGATACCTTGCAGAATGAGTTGGAGGTTTGTCGGAGTCATCTGGAGAGCAAACTTCAAGCGATAAAAATCCTACAACATCAGGTACAAGTTATAATTATATTTTATTTTTGTGTGTGCATGTGCGTGTGTGTGTGTGTGTGTGAGTGTGTGTCAGAGCCAGTGCTTCGTGAATGAGTTTAGGTACTGCCTAATATTTAGTATAGAAGAGAACATGATAGAGGCTTTTTGTGCATTAGCAAATTTGTGTTTGTTCCATTCAGAGGCAGATTTGGGTTTTGTAAAAAGACAGCATGGCTCACAAGTATGACGTTGCTCAGCCCTCACTTGTGGGAAAAAACAACGGAAGATGGAAGCTACGAAGAGTGCACCAGAGGACCTTCCCTGCAAAACTTTGAAACGTGTGTGTGATATCAATTTTGTCAGTCTTTCGAGAAGTATGTATAGTAATGAGCATAGCGTGATTCTGTCCCCAGTAGTCATGGGGCAAGATTTTCTTTTCACTCCAACCTACCTTCACTGTGATAAAATCTTTCCAGTTCATGGACAATTAGGCAATAACCATCATTGCTAGCCTTCTCCCTACAGGGGTAAAATGGTGTGAAACATTATCTTCTAAGCTATAAGCTAACTGTAATTGTGTGCCTAGTCAACACTCACTTAAGCTGGGCCATGTATTCTTTTCTTTGTTTTAACAAATTCCTTGTTCTGCTTCTCTTATCAGTTTATTGTGTTATTTCTGCACAGAAAGTAAGGAAAGTTTACCAACATTAATTAAAAAGCATGCAGAACACAAAATAGGATGTAGTCTATAAACATCCTAGAAACAGACCTACTTGTGTGTTGATGGAGTAACCAATATCCCAGCTAAGATTGCAAAGGTAATTGACCAAAGTTACTGGGCCAGCCCAAGCGTGTAATTTCTACCGGAGGCAGTCAATCTCTGTGTAAGTAGTGAAAAATCCACAACCCGGAAATTCCCATACATAGGTCGGGTTCTCCACACAAAAATTCTGCCCCATCATTACAGGGACCAAAATCACCCTATGAGAACAATTGATGAAACAAGAGAGGTCTTGAATTAGTTACATTAGCCACCCCCACCCCAACCTCATCAGAACATACTTATAAATATTAGATGACAATGCTTTTGGTAAACTCTGCTTTGCCTAACTTCTTCTACCTAGGATTAAGGGGCCATACACATCATTGGAAATGTTACAAATGGACATGAATTAGATTCTGAGACTTGCAAATTGCTTACATGTTAATACCATATCTTTATTCAATTGTCTTGCTTAATGTGGTTATATGTCTACATAGATCTGTCAATGCCATAAGTAATTCTTTTTTAGGAGGAGAATTTAAACCATGCGTTTGTTAGTGCTTAATTTGGCTGCTAAACTTTAGCAGATTATTCAATAACATCACAAATTCTGAATCTGTCAGGCATCGCAGCATTTAAAGATGCTCTGTGATGGAGCATTCTGCTGCTAGAAACATTAGAACCAAACACAAATTCCTGCTTTCTGAGACCCGTGGATGTCATCCTTAATGATGTGTGTGTAAGTACTGCTTCAGAGGGAGAACTTATCCTAGATCATCCAACCCAGCTAGACGTGATCTTGCTTGAGAAGATATCGTTCTGTCCTTTTAAAAGCTTAGGAATGTATCAAGCAGTGCATCATCTGACATGGCAAAGAGATGCTAGTCAGCATGCAATTATGCATGTGAAAATTCATACATTTGTGCCAGTTGAAGAGTTGAAAAACATCCAAGCATCTATTTAAGGAGGTTTTTTCTTCCTTTTTTTAATAACCTTTTTTTGGCAGTACACTGAGGTGAGTGGTGGTGATTGCTGGGATGGTAGCATGCAAGATGGAGCTAGATAGATTTTATTCAGGATGCCAGTGATATTGTAGTCAATTGCATGTAGACAGAGGTTAGTTAATTGGTTGTGAGAAAATCTTTGAATGCTCTCCTCCTGGGGTTAATCACCCAAACTTAGTGAGTCATAAACATACATCACGTAAACATTAAGAAAACCCATGATGTGAAGATTAGGATAACATAATCAAGAAGTAAATGATAGTAACGTGTGAAGATCAACAGCAACATCATGTGAAGATTAATAAGAACATTATGTGAAACTTAACAACATCGTCATGTGAAGATTAATAACAACGTCATTTGACGATTTATGAAAATGTGAAGATTAACAACATCCAGCATGTGGTGATTAATAACCATATAGTTTCACCATGTAGTGTTTTACATTTCAGTCCCGTGTAGTAAACACAGTAAACAGCACATGATGTGGATGATAATGAGTGCTGTGTTCATCTTGTGAAGGATTGCGATCCTTCCTACGTCGACTTGAGCAGTTGGTCGAGAACATGTAATCTGTTGTGACCAGCAACTGTTATTCATGACAGAACAACTTCCCTCTTTGATCAGTAATGCTACAGTATTAGTATCTCAAATTGATAGTCTGCTGTAGCTGATGATTGAAGTTCACGTTTTGAACTCTATATCATATCTGTAGTCTGAACACGTATTCAAGAAGTGTAAGATTATTTCAAGTTGCAACCAAGTTTAAACTTTAAGTGGTAGTTAGCATTTACTGTATGTTGGTGGTCTGTTAATTATTGTATACGCTCATTTTAATTTACCAAGAAGAACATAAATGCATGTACTGGTTTGCTGGTTGGGTTGGTTTCTTTTAGCATAACTCTGTTTCATTTGGAATGGTGAAGGAAGTTTCCTCAATTCTGCACTGTATCTTGGAAAAAAATGCTGATAGTTAGGGTTCCAGTAGTGTGGTGTACAGAAGTGATGTGGTACACATGTTGAGCCTCACAGGACATTATTTCATTTGTGTTTGGTCAGGTGGCTTTTTAGAATAATTATCTGAAATTAAATACATGAAAATTCACGATGTTCTTATCATGGATGGTTTCCCTAACAACCACAGCCTCCTATTTACAGTCTTGTGTCTGAAACTGTTACCTTCCCACAGTGCAGTTAATCCTCTGTTTTTGGTCAGTTGGCTTTTTAGAATAATTATGTGAAATGGAATGCATGAAAATTCATTATGTGCAATGCATGGATGGTTGCCCTAACAACCACAGCCTTCCATTTACAGTCTTTTGTCTGAAACTGTCACCTTCCCACAATGCACTTGATCCTTTGTCATAATGGAAACCTCTGCTCAGGCTGTAGTGAAAGAATTCGTTCAATGTCAGTTTAAGAGTAAGACTGCTAAATGAAGAATACCTGTAAGATAATTCATACAGTACATTACTTACGGGCAGTAACTCACCACCCCAGACAGTTCAAACTTACTTCTAGCCCCTCCCACAATTTGTGTTTTAAGTGCCACTTATGCTGGTGGAAGTATGAGGACCACATTTGTATAAGTCAAAACACTCCATCCTGGTCTTGTGTATGCTGTGTAATATGAGCCTCTCTGCATGGTAGAATTTGCTGTCAATCTAAGAGCAGAACCAATTGAAAATTATGTATCAGTATAAACTCCTTGATAATGACATGTGCATGTGGATGTCAATGACAATACGATAGCAGTATCAGTAAAAACTATAAAGTTTTGCCATGTACGGCCTCGTGTACAAGTTTCTGCTTTTACGAATTGAACAAATTTAAGTGGCATGTAGACCAAACATCCACATACAACCTCAGTTGTCACTTATCAATGACTTTTTACATTTTAGGATGATTTTCTCAAAGAAAGTATGTAATCTTATCTAGAAGTAGTAAGCAGTGTTTATTCATACTGGTATCAAAGTGAAAGCTGTGCCTCAAGACCCATCTGTTTGTTTAAAAGAATTAACGAGAAGGAAATGACATGAAATGTGCTTCAAGTTTTAACGTGTTCAGTTCGTTAATCTATCTGTTCCTCTCATCCAGGCGTCCGTGATTAACGTAAGGTTTGTCGAGAATGAGGAGAAGATTAAGGCCATGAAAACTGATTTGGAAAAGGTAAGCTGACTGTCAGTTGTGATTGATGGTCACCCAAAGGAATTGTTTATCTGGCAGTCAATAAAGCAGTCACAAAATTTTAAAGTTCCTCTGTGAGTTTGCCCACAAATTTGAGTGGCAAATGTAGTGTGGTCAATGTTCCCTACACAAAAATGTAATCAACAGAATGATTTTATGAAAAAAAAAAAAAAAACTATAAACATGGGTGAAGAGCAGTTTAAAAAAAAATGTCGTGAAGCTTAATGCAGTGGCTGTACTGATTATAAGGAATTTGCAACTTCATTGGGAAAATTGAATTCAATGTCATTGTTTTGGACAGAAATTAGGCTCTGATAAAAAGCTAGGAAGGCACGTCTGAGTAGGTTAGAGCTTCTGAGCCGTCCTCAAGTTCACATACCTAGCTGTTGTTTGATTTTCATTTTGGGGTTTAGGTTATTCTTGATACTAACTCAAAGTGGGACATAAAACAAGTAGATCATGAGTTTACTCCATATTGTTCTTGTTTGTTAGTTTCTCACCCATTAGAAGATCTCTCACTCTCAAAAGTATCACATGCAATGGTTATAGTAAATAGTTCTACAATAGATGCTGTGGTCCATGACTTAGGAGATTTAGCATGTGTGATATAAAGTTACATTATATAGTATACTGACATACGCAAATTTATAGTACTGTATATACCCCAAAAAATACACATTTAGAGTGTCATGCCACTGAAAATACACATTTGAGAGTTCACCAGGAAATGCACTTTTACAGTGCACCAGAAAACACTTTATTAGAGTGCCTCAGAAAAAGAAAACATATTGGGAGTGCCACAGAAACATGTCCTTTGATTTTCACAAGCGCTTTAATTTGAAAGGACATCTTCAATGCCTTTGTAATTTGAGAATGTGATCTGCTGTCTTTCTTAACTGCCACAAAGTTGTAGTCAGAGTTTTTTTTAATGTCTACCATGAGTTGATAGTTTTGTTCTCCAATGATGGTCAGCCTTATTTCCTGCCTATGCCTCGTCACACCTGCTATCGTGCCTTTCTGAAAGAGTTTGATTGCTAGAAGTTTTGCACAGACATTTGAACTTGAACAAAAGTTTTAGTAGGGGCATCAATGTTAAAATGCTTTCACCATCTTTTCATCAACAGGAAGTTAATTCTCTGCAGTTCGCTCTGGATTCTAAATCGAGGTCATTAATCCAGCGGGAGGAGAGTTGGAGTGAAAAATATAACAGGTAAAGAAAAGGAAGATACTTCTGTATTTTGCCCCGTGCATTAAGAACGCAGACAAAAGAACTTTTATTTTGACACCTTATAAAATAATTTCTAATGAGATACTCAAATGTTTGAGATAAACAGGTTGAAACACTTGAACTCACTGTTTTAGATGAAGCTTTGGCTTTGTAAATCATAGGATTGTTCAGTTCTAAGGCCCCTAGTTCGTTCAAGGGACATTTACTGTTACATTTCTTTGAAAGTAAAGAGTACTTTGATTTTATTTTTGATTTTTAGCTTGGTACAATGTGATGATCATTAAAGGAGTGCCTTGTTAATTAACTAATTTCCAGTTGTGGTTTTTTTTAACCCTTTATAAAATGGTGATCAATGTAATTCATCAATGTTTTGTCAAGTCTCCGCAACGAGAAATGTTAAACTGAAATTTATCGATATTCAAGTTCCACTTTGTGACTGTATAAGTCCTGCATATCGGTTGAAAGAATAGGCCTGGCAATATTCAAAATATTCTCCTAAGGTCCATAATAATATGAAACCACATGTCCACAACTTGCAATCTGCTCAGAGTCTTCGCATATAGATATGGATCATTTCAAACTGCTTTTAATATGCTGACGGAGCCTATGATGTAGAAGTCACACATACACGTGAGACAACAAAACTATTGTACGACTTTTACGCCATCATGCCGTGATTATAAATTATTCATGAGGCTGTCTCGAACATTATTGTAAAATGTGTCACTATTTCAATATCTTGTGGACCAACAGGGTGTTACTTTTACAGGAAAGTGGCTCATATGGTCATTATTTAAAGGGGAATTCCAGTTTAGGAACATATCTTCTGACTTATTTAAACCATTTCAAACCATTTTCATTCATATTCTTGACGTTTTGAAATGAACTTCTAGTGGGCAACATGGTTTGTTCAAACTTCCCGCCCCACAGAGTTTCTAACACTATGCTTGTATATGAAGGGTGGGGCCATTATGATGTTATTGACTGTGATCTCTGTGGCTTGTGACATAGTCGACAATCAACCATGATCAACGTGATTAACCTACATAATTAGTTATTAGACACTCTGTGTACTCAATGTAGCTATCACAAGGTAAGGTAGTCAATAAGATTGCAATAAAACACAGAAGAAGAGGAATTTTCCATCAAAAGGCAATATTACGCAGTGTGAGCCGGTGCGAACAATACCGTGAAGATAAAGAAAACGTAATCTTTAGTAAGTACTAAGTGAACCTTTTCAGAGACAGGGGAATAAGCCATGTAATTATGAATTATGTAGGACAATCAGGTCGGTCGCCGTGGATTAGAGCTGGTCGTCGACCACGTCACAAGCCTCAGAGATCACAGTCAATTACATAATGGCCGCGCCCTTCGTGTACATGCATGGTGTTAGAAACTCTGTTGGGCAGGAAGTTTGAACATACCATGCTGCCCATTAGAAGTTCATTTCAAAAGGTCAAAAATATGAATGAAAATGGTTTGAAATGTCTTAAATAAGTCAGAAGACATGTTCCTTGACTGGAATTCCCCTTTAATATTCTGTTTGTAACATGGAGTTTGGGATAGTCTGCAATATTCTTTTAAGTGAAATATATCAGGGCAGAAAGCAAATGCTGCCATGTCTAGGTAAACAATTTTGTCATGTCTAGCTGTGTCATGAAGATATGTCTGTTTTTACCCCCTCCTCCTGAAATATGCCAACGCCAAATGCTGGTCACCTTTCATAATATTTTTTTGCATTCCTTTTGCAGCTACAGCGAGATAATTATTTTTCTGTCAACCCATTTTATTGTGTGATTTCACCTTCTAATGGTCTGGAGTAACACTGTATGTTTACAAAATTGCAGCATTAGATTTTGAATGCTTTTATCAAATGATAAAAATGATAATAGTAGTAACAAATGTAATTGTCTTTACAGAGGACGTGTATCCATCTAATAACTTGGCATTGTGCTGTACAGTTGTTGTATGTTGTAATGTCACACCGAAGACAAATGACCTTTAATGTTTCAGTACTGAAGTGACTGATCACAGCTAATTAAAACATGAATGATGTCGAGAAGTATCTCTTGTGAAATGTCAAAGGACACTTTCATTTTTGTTTTCCTTTTCTTCATATCTTCTCCTAGAGTCAGTCTGGAAAACACAGTCCTGATGTCAACTCTTCAGGCAAGGACAGAAGAGGTGCGAAGACTTCACGCTGATAAAGTTGGTAAATAGATTCTACATTGTCAAATGATTATAGATTCTACATTGTCAAATGATTGCTGAACAAATCAAAAACAGTTGAGCTGCAAATCTTTGACTGACCCAACTCACGTCACTTTTTCACTTCCTTTGTATTGCATAAAATCAGAATGGAACAGTATTTCCTAGATGTTGTCAGATGCTGGTATCCTGTTGTATGTGCAATACTCCAAAAATACTAACTGTACACTACAAAAGGAAAAAAATGTAATTTTGAAGTTTCAGTCAATAATTTAATGATAATCTCTGTCTTGAGAAAGTACAGCTCCACATGTTTAAGTTTTCAATAAAGCAGATCTTTGACAAGATTCTCTCTCACTCCCCCAACTGACCTTTTATTGTTATTTCTATAAGGTCAAGCCCTCATTGTTCTAACTGTTTTTCAATTTTAAAAGTGCCTGTCTCCTTGACAAGTTTACAGTGCTACCTTTGACTTTAAAACACCATCCAAAGCTGTTGGCTTCGATACCTCAATGTTGGTGTAAGAAATGTTATAAAGCAACTAGAAGCATAGACATTTTGGCTTTTAGACTCACAGTCTAGATTTTCTTAGTTGATTTCATTCTCTCACGTTTAGGTGTTTAATCACCCAGAGTTACATTCTTGCAGTAGTTAGTAGTGGAAAGTTTGCATCCTTTCATTTACTAATACATACGATAAAAACATGCAGAAACATTCATCGCATATTTGTTCCAGCTCTCATCAGAGAAAGAGATGAGCTACTTGCAAGGATGGACGCCAACGAGAGGTTGCGGTACGACCAGCATTGGACTACTAAAAACGATCAGGCATACCTTCAGCACACTCTTTCAGAAGTAAGTTGTAAAGGGATCGTAGGTTGACAAACATCTAGTACTTTCGTTATTCATTTGCACCTCATGTCCTTCCATACCCATTCCAAGCCATCTTACGCTCTGTCTGTAGGCAATTACAAGTTTAACATACCTGGGAAATGTCACTGTGGTACAACAGCACCTCCTGCAAAGTCAAAGCATGTACATGCTGTCTATTAACAGGACATGAAAATTTGCTGCTTTCCACAAACTTTGTATTAACAGCTATGGCATCAAATCAGTGGTATAAAACTTAAATGTTTGAGTGTTTTTGCATGCTGCAGCATACACATCATGAATATCAAGAGTTAATGAATACTGTAACAAAGGAGAAAATCCACTCAGATGTTAAAGTACCAAAAAGGTTGTGTTATCTGAAAATATTGGGTGGGGAGGGGGTTGTGAAAGATGTTGCTGGGTGCAAACCATCCAGCAGATGTAAGCAATATAAAATAGCAGAGTTTTTGGTGTCAGGAGGTTGGAGTTGTTTATGGAGTAAGTACAATAGTTTGCTCCAAGTTTCTCTCTGGATATATTCAAAATTATTGCAGGGCTCATTCTTGATGTTTGGCTTCACATGTCTCTTCCAACAACATAGCTGAAAAAATAATAAAATTCGTTTTTAATGCTTGTAGACTTTTATTGTTTAGACTTTTATGTAGACTTTTCATGAAGACTTTTATTAAATGCAATGCCTTGTTTATGGAGCAGTGTCCAGTACTATTTTAATGTTATTGATTATTCATTACTTCTTTGTCTGATGGATGGCTTGTTCTACATTCTGGCTGTTTTTTCTAGCAATTAGCTGTCCTTGGTGCCTGTATGTGCAGAGGGGCAAGTCCAGATCCTTGTCAGTGTGCCAGGATCGCTGCCATTCTTACCAAAGAGACGGGTTGTCTCAAAGATGAGGTAGGTTCAGTGATTCCAAAAGTTGTCTGTGCTAGCTTCAACATTTTCATCACCGAGCATGTCCTGTCCTCAAAAGTTTCCATTTGATCTATGATGCACTCTCTGGAGTGAGTTTTTTACAATTCCAAAATCATCGCAAATTCCAGAGGTATATACTTTAACCTTTTGAGATGAATAGTAGCCTTCATGGGGTATTTCACAATTCCTATCCTTGTTCATCCCCTGCTGCAAATGTATTTTCAGGTTGCTGAAAATCAGCAGACATTGGCAACTACTTTTTGCCAATCCAGTGATTTACCCACAGTGGTAAACATCGGCCCGATCTGAAGTCTGATCTGATCATCGGTTGATCCCTAATATCAAGCACTTATAGATGTTGTACATCATGATACAGTGCATCCGTTTAGTCCTCTGCAGAGGTTCTGTCACCATGCATCCCATAATCTCTCTGTCGAGTTGCCTCACTGGAAGATCTAATTAATTCTCTTTGCTGATTGCTTATGACAGTAGATCATTCATGGATCAAGCCACCGATTCCACAAATACTGTAAACCAGTGAGAAGTGATCCCATATGTGTCTGGGAGCATATTGTACCCCAGGGATCAATTGATGAATATTTGTAGTGTATCATTTGACAGTTAGGCTTGTTCATTGTGAATATCGGGGATTAGTGACCACAAGTAACTCACCACGAAATTCCAGTCAGGTGATTTTTAGGTGTTCCAAAATCCAGGTAGACCCCAAATAGAAATACCATCTCTTGTGCTGTGCCACGGCAATATGTCATCTTAAATTATGATGGGGGATGGGGGTTTGATATGAAAGATGGTGCATACCATCATGCTGGCGAAAGAAATGTAGAGTTTTGTCTGAATTGAGGTTGCTTACGTAGCAACAGTTCAAGACTTTGCTCCAGTTGTTTCAGTCACCAGTTGAGGAATATTTTTCTAGTATATCATTGGAGAGTAGTTGACCACTATCTGAATGTACGCATTTGATGGCAGTATCGAGTAGCAATTGTGTTCCTACTTTATCGTTTGCATACAAAGATCGAGTGTCTCAAACAGAAGCTGGTGGAGTCCGTCCTAGTTTCGGATGCCTTTCGGAAAGCATTCGAAGAACAGCTGCAATGCAATTCGAGGATGTTACGGAATGTGACGGACAACCAGAAACTACTGAAGGAAGACCAAAGGGTGAAACTCCCTTTCTGGCAGAGGGTCAAATTCAACAGTGGTGAGTGTATATGTGTGCCGAGATGGTCATTACCTTACTTGAAGAGATATTGATAACATGTTGCCATAGCAACTGATGTTTGATGAGGACAAAGATATACAACCAAAATAAGTGAGAGAAAGACTTTACAAATATACTACCAGTCAGACTTTCGATAAATCCTTCTGAGGAAAATAAGAGTAACAAACAATACAACTTGTGTGCACATTATTTCTCAAAAGGTTACATATTGCACATGTATAGCACTGCAAACTTTTACGCTGTTTGGTCTCAATCCCACTCATAACTATATCTTTTCTCTCTCGTGTCTGTTTCTATTCTCTCTTCTATCAGGCAGCAGCTCTCTGCTTTTTTCTTCTGTCTGTTTCCATTTTGAGGAGTTGATAATAAACTTTTCCTGCACATGCAATGATCAATGATCTTGGAAGAAACTCTGTTCCACTAAATCATTACATAAGCTTTGTTAAGTGACAATGTAGACAGAGTCCTTTGTTGGTAGACAGAGTATCAACCTTTAATGAGTCAGAGGGAGAGTTTGGTGCAATGGACAAACTACTTGCTATTTTCCCACAGCTGTAATGTTTGTATGTATTGGTGACAAAGAAGTTACAGAGAGAGAAGTCTTTGTTTCAGATTTAAGTAAGCTCTGCTAATTGGACGGGATGACAACTTCTAATGTTTCGTAAAGAATTCCAAGAAGACTAATTAAGGGGAAGATAACTTTGTGTAACATCTGCTTGAGGAACAAACTGGCAAACCATTACATCTACTAACTGCTAGTTCTTAGTAAACTAAAAGAAGAAAAGTTTAATTTCAACTGAGACCAGCTATTTCCTCTTCACCAACTGGTTTACACCAACCAAAATTGTAACCACATTTAAACTATATTGTCTTACGTAGCATGTACCATACAGCATACCAGTAACACTACCCATTCTGTAAATGTGATATATGTCCTCTAACTGTCATGAAGCTACTCTGTTCCACAAAATGTGACCAATACCTACATTTTGTTGAAAGGTGGGCGATGAGGAATGCAGAGTTGTGCGTCAATAGCATTATAACCATTGTCTGTCTGACTCTAGTGTATCAAGAAGTGACCATGCTTGGTACAAACCTCACTTCAAAGCATACTCTCTCCACCTAAATGACATCTCCCTGGTTAATGCACAGGTCCAAAGTTGGGGAGTTAAGGCCAGCGGTAACATTAACTCCTGAGAGTGCATTATCCTCTGTTAATTCACACTTCCCAAGTTGATTAACCTTGTTCATTCATTGAATGCAATGCTTTGAAGAAAAAGACAAAAAATGCAAGCATATCTAATTTGGGTTTGTAAATAACCACATTTTCATTGAAAACAAACCTGGAGAAAATGTAAACACAATCCACAACATTTGAACAATAAACAAAGTTCCACCATTGTTATGTGTAAGATAGCAGACAACAAAACACTGTGGATTAACATTTTTATTGTATTCATCTGCCAGTGATTTTACACTAAAATTGACCATGTTTTATCCACTGGATGATGCACAGTCACCTGACTGTGATGAGCCAGTAGGAGTTAAGGATTCTTTTCAACTGTGAATGAATGGCAGTTAATCCTTATTTATTAATCCAGCAGACAGGACTTACAGGCACTTTTCATTTAATCATCTTTTGGCGTTGACTGTTAAAAGCATCGTTTTATTTTTGTCACATTCGTTTCACATTCATTTGTTTTTAGTGCTTAAAACTTTGATAGATAAAACAGAATTTATCCACATCTTTGTTTTTCATCTCCATCACTCAGAACCTATTCCTTATCATCCAGTCCAAGTGCAATACGGCCTTTCTAGTCTTCCTGTAACCCGATCATTCGAAGAGCAAAAACACAACGATGAAAAGAAGAGGACAGTCGGTCTGCAAGTCTGCCAACCGATACCAAATTCGTCTGCGGTTTATGAAGATTTGGTAAGCTGCTGATGAGTCGAGGAATGGGGGCTTCTTAAAATGACTTGAAACCATATAAGTTTGATCAAAGGTTCTGTCTTACCCTCCACAGAGCTGCTTATAGTAACTAAACATAGACCTTGACTCACAGAGCTTAGCTAAAAACCAGTCATAGAGGAGCATGGATTGTGAATGTTTGTAGTAAAGGTTAATGTGTTTTGGGTGTAACTGAGACTCTTAGATTTCACTAACCTTGGATACCTGATTGTCCCATGCAAACTTGGTCTAATGGGGCATTAAATACAGTGTTCCCAGTGTATCTAGTGTTTGATGGTCTTGGTGGTGTTACCGGTGTTGTTCATTTAAGACTTGCCAAAATATGTTGTATTCTATGTTTTACGTATAATACTTCAAAACGCTTCAGTGTATTTGTAATGACTTGCACATAGTTACCCTCACTGAATGAAGAGTTAATGGCTGTCATTGATACCAACCCAATGTGCCCCTTCAATGGGGCACATTTGATTAATGTACAAGAATTATTAGGGTACAGCTGCATTGCGATGCTTCTAATTAGCTAATTAGTCTGCTTTCATATCCACTGGGTATGAAAACTGTTAATTTTTTTTTTAATTTTTGACCCTGCTATACACTTGTTGTGTGCATATTAATTAGTACTGTGAAAAAGTGTCTGGTAACAAATTTTCAAACCCAGCTGGAGATGTTAATTGGTCATTCATTAATGTTCTTTTGTCTGTGACACATGGGAATTCCTTTAGATTGACCATTTGTCATTAGTATGTGGAGTAAAGTTGACAGGTTTAGGAAAATGTAGAGAATTTCCCTTAACTCAATGTGCTGCTGTAACAAAAACATGTTTCATACCATAAATTAAACTTTTTTTTTTTTTGTTTAACCAGCTGAGTGACAAGAGTGAAGCCTTGGCCCATCAGAGGTTAGTGAGTAAATTACTTGCGCAGAAAACACAAGACTTGGAACAAGCAGTCAAGAAAGTGGAAAGCCTCATAAGACACTGAGGAGTAACTGTAGACCTTTATCCTCATCTTGGTGAGGAAAAACAAAAACATGTGATGCTCATCTTGGTGAGGAAAAAGTATATTTGAAGGGAAGTTTTGTCAAAATGTAGATTTAAACAAAATTGGTACAACCTGAACCAACTCAGCCAGAAGTGAATGGAATATCTCTCACATTTTATGATTGATTGTGAACAAAATCAATGCAATTTTGAAATGCATCGTTGATTTATGCTTTTGCAACTGCATTTTAAAAATGAATACCAGATACTACACTCACCTTCAGTTTTGGAGTAGAACCTTGAAGGACGTTTTCCCTATACTGCTCTCGTAAAGCGCAGGTCACACTAGCGCGATTCAACTCGCAGTTCAATTTTCAACTGAATTTGCACCACTCGAATTGCTTTTTACATTAATAAACGCAAAATATGAACTGCAAAATGGATTCTTTTCTTTCAAGGAATCCAGGATTAAGAGAAATTATGACGCTATTTTATTCTGAACAAATTTTATTTTCAACTAAATTTGCATTAATTTAGTTGAAAGTTGAATTGCATATTGAATTGCGCTTGTGTGACCCGGGCTTAAGTGAACCAAAAACTGAAACAGAAATATGTGCAGTCTTGATATGAGTGCATAGTCAAACACAAAGGCCAACTACAAAATTTTACTAGGACTACCATGAGTCTAGAATGGAATAGCTCCATTTAGCCATAGTTTTCCAATTGGGCTTTCATGTTTTATGGAGTATAGCACATTCAGTTAGAGGTTTTGCAGTGATGTCACGTTCTCCGTGGAAACGACTGAATGAATGAAAAACAAAGCATCGTGACCATCTATGTGCCCACCACGCCGTACCGTAGTTTCCTTGATGTACTGCTTGCTAGTCACCAATGCGTCTGCTTCTTTCTTCATTTAGAGGAAATCTGTAGAATGTCATCCTGGGCTTTTTTCCCCTCTGATTGGTACAGCCTACAGGTACACAGTTTAAGACCATTTGTCTTCTATGAACCGTTGAACAATGAAAAAAAAAAAGGAAAATATCGTAATGACCGCCATGCAGTGCAACTGACGCAGTACAGCCTAGTAATCGTTACACGAAAGTCTCATTCCATCCAGTACGGTGTCCTAACAACAGTCGCTAAGTACGACGCCACATGCAAAACCTCTATAGTGAAACCATGTAATGGGTACAAGCTAGGCACAACATCATACAAGATGGGCTTCATGGTTTGAATATCATACAGAGGATGCAATAGACTGTGATGAGATGCAGATTGATTTCACCCAACAATTCTGTGTTTTCTCAGGGAGCTTTGGCTAAATAAGCCTATATGATTCTAGGTTATAAGAATCCAGTAGTGTTTGCCTTTAATTACTTTCAGTCATTGTATACAAACATGCTACCTCTTCACACATTAGTATGTTAATGAATTACGATGTTTTCTCTTTCAGTAGTTGCTCGCAGCTTCAGGACATTGCAAATACTCTTAACTGTATCTAGTCAGTATTAAACAAAACTTCCTTTTCTGGTTCTAATATTCAAATTTAAAAATCCTTCTCTGTGCAATCTTTGAAAAAGCACCTTTGTGAATTCAGAAGTTTTAAATCAGTGATTGCTAGTTATAATTATGCCTAGGATATTTGGTAAGCGTTTCAATAGTATTTATTTTGGTGCACAAAGTGGCCATTTTAACATATCTGCTAGAGTGAAAATTGGTCAGTGGGAATGCAGTCACTTGTTACCAACCAGACATATGTTAACATGAAGACGAGCATTACAGAATTAATTTAGTGCAATCTCAGTACTGTTCAAGCAGCCACATTATATATGCTATGAAGGTGAAACACTAGCTATAATGTCATCTATCTTAGCAGCAGATGAGATTTCATATTAAGATGATTTCCTTCTTTTTTTTTTTGTTTTCCTGAAATAATGATAGTAAAGTTATACTCAACATTAATTTTTATAATTTAAGTGCAATGCACAAATTGTGTTCTTTGTTAGTTTCAATGCAGAACTTAGTCTTTCAAGCCTTGTTTACTTCTTTCCAAAAATAGCAGGGTGCACATGTATCATTTTGATTTGCTGCCCATGTGTGTTGTTAGGTTGTTATACGGTCCAGTTTTAAATGCATGGAATCCTGTCTGTTGCCATGTTTGAACCAACCCAGTATAGTTATTAGATCTCAGAGGATTGTATTCACCAAACTTCTTTTTGCAAATCTTTTATTTTGACATGGTAGTTTACCAAGTTCAAAATTTTTTAAAATGTAATATTCTCATTTTGTGTGTTAAATTTCATTCATTGTTACTTTGCAGTCTTGTAAACTATAGCCTTCATTTTTGTTAGATATATCAGCACATGTAGAAATTTATCAGTGCATTTATTGTAGATGAATACCAACTCATTTTAGGCCTATTTTATATTTACTGATCTTATATTTATATTTGTCAGAAAAATACTCAAAATTAAGATGAAAACCCAAGATAAAAACTACAGTGTATACAAGTCCACCCGAAAAATGTTTCATAAATGTGTTTTTGGAAGACAATTTGGTGTAGAGTAACAAGAATTTGAAAACATACTATTGTGATGTCAGTGGATGTGATGTAAGTACCTGTGAAGGTTTCGTTTGGAATTTGCAGTCAAATTTTAACTCCAAAAGTTTATTGATCTAGGTGGCATGTTGCCACTTTGCAAATTCTGTGTCCATATTAGGTATGGTACATAAGTAGATCAAATCTGCATTGCTCTACTACAGACTGTGCACAAAACTAACAGAAGATCATAAAACTATCATTTTTTCGTGATGGTCCAACATCGCAATTGGTTGCATGGAGTCTACAGTTTTTTTTTGTGTTTTTTCTTAGAAAATGCCATTACTTCCTAAAACCAGTTTTCTAAACATTCCAAACATAAGTTGAATGTTAAGTATTCTGAAAGTGATACAACATCTAACATTTCCTTGTTGGTTTTCAAATGTAAATTATTGGATTTAGACATCCATGGTTGATTTCTCATGAAGCTCATATTTGACTTAAGCTCAGTGGTCTGTTTGGAAGGTTTCCCTTGTACAATTTTGCCACAGAGTTAAGACCACCCAACCTAAAAGGAATAAAATGCAAAATGAGATACTGAGAATAAGTTAGTGAAAAAAAGTTTGTGACTTAAAGAAAAAAAAAACCAAAAGCAACGTACTTGACTTTACATATATTTTCACTGCACTTTTCATCTATAAAATGATGCTTACCTCACTGATGCTCATAGCAAGCCCCAGTTATAAAACTAGAAGTGTAGCTAGTTAAATTTTTTCTATACTCCCCGACAAATCGTATATTGTTTGTCCAGAACATCAATACTTTTATACAACTACTTGTATAACTACCACAAGATTTTGGGTGATAAGATTCTGTGTATGCTTTAGCTGGTATTGTAATACATGGAAGGCTTGTGCACAGTTCAACCCTATCGTCTTTTGATATTTGCTCTGCCCATAATGGCATGCCATATCGACACAATCGCACTCCATTTTGTTCATTTATAGAACAGTGGCTTGTATAGATAAAAATAGAAAAGCCGCATACTGTGTGACATTAGCCAAATGCATGATTTTCAAAATCCCTATGCATGTCAGCAGGGTTTTGGACCATCCATGGGCTGAACCTGTTGAATGCAGGTCACTTGGGAACTATGCAACTCAAATTTTGCTACTGTGCATGAAATTCTTGCTGTTAACAATAACTGAATGTAATAAACTGCTTTTGATTAGCTGTTATTCTCGTCTCCAGTGGTTCTCAATCTGTATGTAACAAGACCAATCTTCTTACTGATTACTTTATTGAACATGACTTTGATTTAATAGCCTTAATGGAAACATGGCTATCACATCTTGATAAGCATAACAGAATTATTGGTAATCTGTGTTTACCTGGATATGACATTTGCCATATGCCACGCCCAGACAGGCCTGGTGGAGGTGTTGCTCTCTTATAAAAGGATATTATAAAACGTGGACCTGAATCATCATACAATGGTTCAACCTTTGAAAGTCTATGTTGTGACTTAACTGTAAATGGAACCTTCTCACCGATTAAACTTGTTATATGATACAGACCTCCATATAGTCCTTTGAACCGCACAAACCCCAACATGTTCCTGGATGAATTTTCTAACTACCTTTCTCTACTTTCTACGTCTGTGTGTAAGCTGTTAGTTGTTGGGGATTTCAACTTTCACTGGGATTCTGACAGTGACCCAGACTCCACACGCCTCAAGGATTTGTTTGAAACACTGAATATATCGCAGCATGTCAAAGAGTCTACTCATGTCAATGGCCATATTCTGGATTTAGTATGTGCACGTTCTTCTGACAATAGTGTTGATTCTGTAAATGTTGCATGTTTTTTAACCGATCATGCAGCCGTACACTGTTCTTTGAACCTTTGCAAGCTTCAGACTAGGAAGCAGTGTATTTCTTATGGTAAATATGCCTCTATGAGCCACGATGCTTTTGCAAATGATCTTTCTCAATCTGAACTTGTAACTAATCCACCCGACGACTTACAAATTATTGTCGATCAGTATGACTCTACCCTCAGAACCATTCTCGACTTTCATGCTCCCCTGAAAAACTGCACTACGATCATTCGTCCAGCTAATCCTTGGTTCTCTCCGGAGATTGCAAATGCTAAGAAACTTCGAAAGAGACTTGAAAGACTTTGGAGAAGATCTAAGCTTGTAGTTGATAGACAGAGTCGTCATGTTGTGAATATGATAAATGAGGCTAAGGCAGCCTATTATAGGAACAAAATATCTGGTTGTGACAATCAAAGGGATTTGTTCAAAATTGTTGAATCCTTGCTCCATAATAAAGGAAAACCCAAATTACCAACACATAGTAATGCGAATGAATTGTCAGAGAATTTTAGCGACTACTTCATCTCGAAAATTCGCAAATTGCGTACCGAACTGGATGCACCAGATTCTTCTTTTAATAATTTGGTGGACACTGAAAATCCTTTTTCAGATGTCGCTTCGCTAGAGACATTTGCTCTTGCCTCCGATGAAGAAATCTCAAAATTTGTCTCATCATCACCTTCCAAATCTTGTGAAATCGACCCCATTCCTACTTGGTTACTGAAGAAACATCTCAGCCTGATTGTTCCTGTCATTACCAAGATTGTTAACCTCTCACTGAGCACCATGACCTTTCCTAGACCCTACAAAAATGTTCATGTTACGCGACTTTTGAAGAAAGCAACCTTGGACCCGGAAAGTCTTAAGAACTTCCGCCCTGTTTCTAACCTCTCCTTTGTGTCTAAGATCATCGAAAAGGTTGTAGCCTCTCGCCTTCATGAGCATTTGTCTCAAAATATGTTATATGAGCCATTTCAGTCTGCATATAGACAACATCATGGAACTGAGACTGCCTTACTACGAGTGAAAAATGACATCCTTCGAGCCATCGACAGCAAATATGGTGTGTTCTTAGTACTCCTTGATCTATCTGCTGCCTTTGACACAATAGATCATGGAATCCTTCTTTCTCGGCTTCGTTCTATTGGTATCAAAGGTACAGCTCTAGACTGGATTAGATCCTACATAAGTGACAGAACTCAGGCCGTAAATATCAACGGCACATTATCATCTAATGTTCATCTTCCATTTGGTGTACCGCTGGGTTCGGTTCTTGGTCCCATATTCTTCACCATCTACTCTAGACCAGTCATTACTATCGCTCAGAAACACGGGCTTAATGTACATTTATACGCTGACGATACTCAATTATATCTTTCCTTTAAATTAGATGATCCTCGTGCTGAACATTCCGCCCGCCATTGCATTGAAAATTGTGTGTCTGACATAAAATCTTGGATGACTTCAAATAAACTGAAGCTGAATGATGAAAAAACAGAATTTATTGTTTTCCCGTCTAGACATAATCAAGCCAAAATACAAACCCAACAGATGCAAATTGGTGACTCCATTATTCAACCTTCCATTGCTGCTCGCAATCTTGGTGTAATCTTTGACAATACCTTGTCCATGGAAAATCATGTTGAGAAGCTCTGTCAAACTGCTTTCTTTCATATCAGGAACATAAATAGTATTCGCAGGTGTTTACCCGATGATTCAGCAGCCTTAATTGTTCATGCCCTCATAACATCCAGGCTTGACAATGGTAACTCCCTGTTGTACGGTATTTCCGACAAGTTGATAAGAAAGCTTCAGTGTGTTCAGAATGCAGCGGCCCGGATTTTAACACACGCTGGAAAACACGATCATATTACCCCCATCTTGAGACATCTTCACTGGCTTCCAGTCCGGCATCGTATTGGCTTTAAAATAATTTTACTCACTTGGAAAGCGTTAAATGGCAAAACACCGGTTTATCTAGCAGAACTCCTCAAACCATATTCCTCAGGTCGTAATTTAAGATCGGCAGGAAAAAATCTTCTAGCCATCCCAAGAACTTCAGCAGCTGCTGGCGATAAGGCCTTTTCTGTTGCTGCTCCTAAACTCTGGAACTCTCTTCCATTGGACATTCGCAGTTGCACTTCTTTACATACCTTCAAGAATTATCTTAAAACCTATTTGTTCTCTATTGCTTTCAATTAATCTTTTCTTACTGGTGTTTTTCCTATATATATATATATTCATGTTCTTTGTGATGATCCGTACCTTACCTTTTTGCGCCTCGGAATATGTTACATAGATAGATGGCGCTTTATAAATGCACAATTATTATTATTATTATTCTTTCTATCTACATGCAACTTTTGTTTAAAAGTCCAACTTTTTTTACTCTCCCAAATTCCGAAACGTGTCCCACCAAAGTCTGAGAATTTGGTCTTAAGGTATTCTCGCCTCCTGGGGACTGACCAGGTTTCTGCTTGAGGCACTTCAGTGCTATGAAAGCCTGTGATTGCTATGAAAGCCTGTGAGGTTGCGTATTTCATCACAGAGATTTCATAAAGGAAACAGAAATAGATGAATTAGTTCCCATCCTCTGTGACTCTGCCTCTTATCTATGTCGATTTCAATGCAACTCAAATTCAAGACAAATTGAATGCACACTTCAGTCACACAATGTAATGGTTCAAAACAGTGTTTATCGAGGAATGCCATGAAATCGCAACTAGCACTGCAATAGCTCTTTTTGTGTGAAGTGGAATGCAAATGCTTTGAGTTTCACAATGTGCTACTTCAAACTCATCATATATGCTACTGATGAAACTTTGTTTTGGTATTAAATTCGGTTGTTATTTCTGGTAATTGAATAGTTCTTGAGGAGAATTGTCTTTTTGTGCCCTGCACACACTCGCACACACACATGATGATACTTTTTGCTACAACAGCAGATATGTGAGATGATCGCACACTCCACTCCAAAGTTTCCTTAAGTGAGTTCTCTACCCAAGACTGAAACCTTTTCTATGATGACTAAACACAATTTGTGAATGGAAGGATTTTGTGTGATAAACCAGCATGCAGTGGTACTCAATATGCATTCTTGTCCCAAATGAGCCATAGATTTGCATGCTTCAACAGTTATGGGTAGAATCTCACTTACCAAAGCTCTAAAAGCAATCTTCAGTGTTGACAGAAAACACAGTTCAAGTTTTCTATGGTTGTGAACGTGTGAGTCCCACTCATACACACAATATCACTGTGACTTTTCTCCCCACATGGAGAAAAACTACCTGAACCCCCCTGTTTTTGGCCAGAGGCAGGAGGTTGAATATCCACCCAAATCCATGCTAATTCGACTGCACCGTTTGCTTAATAAATTGTTTCTCAAGTGACTGAATATGATTAAAAATATCTTGAATGCCCCAGTGATCAGACTCACTCTAACACAAAGTATAGTTCTGATCATTAATGGAAATGTGTTTACAATCATTGAGTGGGTAATCAATGTAATGAGGTATCCTCAGGAAAGTAACCTAGGGGTATCAATTGTAACAATTGTTATCACCAATTTACCAAATCCCTCAGTGGATTTCGAGAGGACCATCACTTCATGGGCCAGTTTGACTTTCAGTTTGACTGTCAAATTTGCTTTTGTTCTTTTGGATGAGACTTTTTGGCTCAATTGTGCACTGCTCAGTACTTACTCTTAAATCTCTGCAGATTGAGTGATTATGGCCTATCTGGCGGTAGAATACACAAAAAAGTGTGTAAAGTGTTATCAAAACTTTACTGTATCCAGCTTTTATAGAACACGTTAAGCCATTAATCACATATTTAAGGTTATTTAATACTTTTGTATCTACACATAAATCCCTAAGAACACCAGCTACATTTCAATATGGAGGGGTTTGAGGGGAGGAGGTTACACCTCAGCTCCACAGATTTTAGATAAGATGCAAAATAATGCAAAATGGTGATAATTAAAGGGTCAAGTTCTTTTCCTATTTGAAATGGCAGTAGTCTATTTTGGCCAATCAGAGCTCTTGTAGCGGGACTTGGATCTCATTTTAAAGTGGAGGAGGGGGAGGGGCAGATGCTATTTCAGGGGTGGTGATCTTCAGAAACGGAGAAGCTCCTGGTAAATCCCCATCCCATATGATAGATGTGTTGATACAATCTGGATTCTCTGCCCACTAACAACTAAATTTCTGGAACTCTTTCTATCTGCCCCTCTCTCTTGCTCAAGCCCTCCTTTGCTAAATGAATATACTATTGGAGGTAAAGATGATTTGTTCATTTCTGTAATGCATTGCCAACTAGTTAGCTATCTGTGCATGAATAGGGTAAGGCCTTACGGTACAAAATACTTACTGGATAGGCATGAATCCCTTGTAACACATGCAGTAATAATGAATACATAAGGCGACCATGAGTTGTTATAAAACAATATTTTAAATAATATGGTAAATGATATGGATAGAAATAAAGCTTTATTACTAACATAAGGCAAGACTCTTGAAAGAAACTGAAATACAAAGATGCAAAATAAGAAATGACAGTCCTTACTCCCCTCTGATAAACCCAAACTTAGCTAGAATTTTCAGGCAAGATCATATTCCTTCTCATCTGCTACTCTAGCAGAAGACTTCCTACTTAAATAAGCATAGACCATCATGTATTTACCGGCACTGACAACTCAAAACTGAAACAATTTGAAATCTGATGGTACCATGGAAAGCCTCACCCCAATGTGACCTTGAACAACAGCTTGGAACCAATGTACTAGTGACCTACTGCATCTACTTTGGTATAAACAGAAATACGAAGTAGCATGCAAAACTTGTCGGTAGCTTGCAAAGTGGAACATACAGAAAACCACCTTTCTGTGGACTAAAAAAAGTGCACTTAAATTATAGCTTGGCCACCACATTCACTAAATTGTATTTAATATGGTAGTCAGAGATGGTGACATGAATAGCCAAACTTGAGACATGCTGGACCAGAAACACAGTGTAGATTCTATATTTAGCTTCTATGCTGTAGAAGCTACAAGTGAAGGCTTTCCTGTGTGTATACTGGATGTATAGATTTGCAATGAAAGACAACATTAATATCAAGATGCAATGCTTCCAAGATGTTTACACAAAAGATGCCCACGCAAAGATGCAGTGCGGGCATTTGATGAGTTCATTTATGACTATGGTGATTACAAGATAAAGAAAGTTTCCCCAATGGTACCACAAAATACACCTGGGAACAATAAAGATGATCTCCAAAAGAAATAGAAGCTCTCACATAATTAAATCAGCCTTAGTCAAGTAAGGGGCAAATCCAGAAGAACTTTGGCAAGGAATAGGTGGAAGTAGACGCAATTGCATCAATGCTCAAATAGTAGCAAGTTTGAGCTCATTAAAATGGAATGTATCACTGGCTGTTGAGAATGATTTAGAATATGTAAAAATGAAAATGTAACATGGTTTCACATGGCATTCAATATAACCAAATGTTTCATATATGAATAGATAAACTACTGGGACAAAGTAGCAAAACAGATGAGATTTTGCGATGTGCAGAGAAAAAATGAAAAAAAACAAAACAAAGGTAACGCTGTCTTGCAACCTTCAACGTTGACAATGGTTTGCATTGTACCCAGGTATGGTCAAGTTCGGTAATTTGCCCACAACTAAACGAAACACTGTATTGGTCAAGCGTGCAAGAAGAAATATAGACAAACATCACAGAGGATGGGAAGGCTTTAAATAGTGATAAAAGTTTAAATATTTGCTTTGTGATATCAGTATCTTGCAACTTCATGGTATCCATGCATATTAAACGGAAACAAAAAAGGAATTTTCCTAATTTGTATTCACAGTTCCAGAACTTCTTCTCTGTTCTTCTCTAGTAAGTGGAAGAAAGGAAGCAGCCTGTGACCTGCTGCCTATAATCAAGATGTCTATCTGTTTATCTTCAAATTGACACATAGTTTCTGCCCAATCATAAACATGCATCCCTATGTGTAATGTATTCAATGTGATCCACACAAAAGTGACATGGCAGAGGCAAAAATACCAGCAGGTGACCGGTCCTGGGGATGAGTAGCATTTTGTGACAATATATTTGCATCGAGCTCAACACAGCCCTTATTCATACTGCCCAGGTGGTGACTTGACATGCCAACACAATGGCTGGACCTCCTGTCATTCAGCCTGTTGCATTTGAATTACTTGGTTAAACCAAACAAACACAAAATATTTATGTAAAAGAGACAGTAAAAAGCTTGGAAATTCCTTTGGCTGCTCATATTAATGGAGTAGAAAATATGTATCTTCTCAGCTTTTTAAAGGAAAATCCATAATCTTTATCAATTCTTGACAATGCAGACAATAATTCTCTTAAAACCAAGCCGAATGTAAAGCTACAGATGACATCAACACTGTAATCTATGTAACTTCAAATGTGATATAATGATGTTTTCCTTTTCCTCTTAATTTTCCTTCGGTTCTTGGACACTGAGGAATGGAAACATGTCTGACATTTTGGACTTGAAAAATATGAAATTCCGACAGCAATGAACGACTGTCGCATCACGTTTGCTTTGATCCACGTCACACTTCAGGTGAAAACAGACAGTTTGCTGTCTGTTTGGGAGTCTGTAATGTTCCTAAGATGCAAATGCTCCATGCAACATCATTGCAACATCATTGCAACATCATTGGGTTAGTGTAGCACAGCCTTAAAACGATGACAGGTAGTTAGAGGAAAAACTTTTTCTGCTTTTTTGTGCAGCTTTCATTGAAGCTTTATCTAAAACATGGAAAGCTTGATCTAAGAAATAGAAGCTTTATCTAAGACATAGAAGCTTTATCTATGACATTGAAGCTTTATCTAAGACATAGAAGTTTTATTATTAGTCTATGATATCTGCAAGAATGTGATTTTTCCAAGCAAAGCATGATTTTGGTACGTTACATGTAGCTAGCATGTGACCGGTGGTGTACACATCACATTTACTGTGTGAATAAATACACCCTGTGACCCCTTTTAGCTATATCTGTTTTGCAGTTTAAAAAAAAAAAAAAAGACACTGTGCAAAAATCAACTCTAATCGTGCAATAAAGATGATTTTATGCTTAGCTTAGTTACTGCTATCCACTACATAAACTTTATTGTACTCTATACTGACTAGAAGCATAGTTGATCGTTGCACCGAGCACCTCTTGACGACGTTCAGCCATAATTCTCTGCTGTCGCCGAGTGTTACCATCAGGGTACCAGTGGTATCTGTTATGATCCTGAGGTCCAGCATATTGGGCGCTGTAATGAGCCATTTGATGAGGGTATCCTTGGTGCAGGCCAGGATGGTACCGCTGTTGATAGGGTCCAGCTCGACTTGGATTTTGCCACTGATACACAGATTGTCTGGTGAAATAAGGAGTATGGCCATACCCCTGGGCCCCTGAGTGCCAAACATAAGGAGAATGATGATAGGAATTTTCCAAAGCTGGCTGCACAATAGGCTTTTGCTGGGCTTCATTTTGAGAAAAGCTGGTGTAAAGTTGGTTTAGAGGTACTTGATGATTAGCCAGTGGTGTCTGAGGGTACTGAAATCTGCTGGAGTCATGTACAGTCGAAGCAGTATTATTCTGTTGATGGGTGAGGATGGGAGGCCTGACCTTTGCCTTCTCCTGCAGCTGCAACTTGGAGTCGACATCCTTTCGATACGGTAACTTTATGTTCCAAATGTTGGCAAGGTGGCTCAGAAGGATGTTGGTAAACCTCCTGTGGGCTCTGAAATTCCAGTGCACCCCATCAGGCACTTGCATTGCCATCAGAGACCGGAAGAAGTAGTTCAAATCCAGGACGTAGATGTCGTATTCCGCCGCCAGTTGACGGGCGTAGAAGTTGCCCTCCAGGACGTCGAGCCTGAGGGTGTCACAGAGGGACGACAACTCTGGGAGGAGGAAACCTCCTTTGATCTTGTTTGCGACAGGTAGGGCCGTATTCCAAATGCAGATGCAGTCGTCCGCCACGATCGATGCAAGAGTCTGGAAGGTCTTCTCCAGGTTTTCCTTGTACTGCTGCATGCCGCTGGGGCCATATCTGGAGATGTCCCACAGGCAAGAGTTCATGATGATTACGTCGGGTCTGGGATCCCCAGACAGATCTCGGAAGATCACCTCCCGCCAGTAACTGTTGTGGACTCTGGTCACAAAGTAAAATCTGTGTGAATTAAGTGAAATTGACATAGATCAATGCCCAGCCACTTGTGGGATTTTAAGCACCCTGCAATAGTCAGCTCCCAACTTGATGAAAAGCTTGGGAAGTACTGCACTGCAGTTCTTAAAAGACATCACACAAAGTGGGGTGAATGTCGATTTAACTTTTCATTTGCGCGATGAGAATAGTCCAGACAACATTTCAAATGTTCTTACAAAATCCTTAATAGTGTGTGACAACATGTCCAAAACAATGAATCTGCAAAAAGTTTCTCAATATACAGTAGTACCAGCAGTGTGACTGATCTAAGTAGTACTGGATAACAATTGCTTGAAATCACCAAAATTTTTGGAAAGGTCGACCAAGCCTATGAAAGGGAAGTCACACACAAACAAAAGCAAACAGCACCATCATGTGACACTTACATCATCAAAGCCTAATAATTATGAAGAACTCACGAGGCTGTCAAGAAGGCCATTTATTGTAAAATGTCTGACATTTTGACATTTTTGTGGATGAAGAGGGTGTTGCTTTTTATTGCAAAATGCCCTTTATAAATGTTATTGAATATTCTTCACTTGTGACAGAGGTTTGGGGATGGTCTGGGCTTCTCTTTTTTATGGTCGAGAGATTAAGACTCTGGAGGGAGGGAGGAGGAGGACCTATCCAATTCTGGGTCATGTTTTTCCTCTTACTGCAAAAACTCCCGAGCCTGCAAAAAAACAAGATCAAAATTGAACTACTCTATACATTGTTAACTATTCACCTTATCAAATGTGTATCTGTTAAGTACTGCCTCACTTCCCGGTAATTTATGCCATTTGTCATGGCACCCTGCATTCCCCCTTCTATCAACCGGTCATTCATGAAGGTTTCTTCGCCCTGTTTGACAGAAGAAGAGAATCAAGTTGTGGTATTGCTTGTTGTGTTGTACCTACAGTACAGCTACTGCATGCTGGCAAAAATTGTCATAATTGTCTAAAATTTTCAACTTTTGTCAGCGACAAATTACTCATTCATCGGAGTGACGTAATATGAAAAGCATCATTACATCATGATGACCACCTCAAACAAAATTACATGCAATAAGTAAATTTATCGCCGAATATTCCCAGTTTCACTGTTTACTAACATGGCTTTCATTCAAACATTCATGGTGCGAAAGTTGCAGAATTCTTGGAAAGTTTGAAATCAGTACGGTAATGAACCACTGAAAAAATCCTGTAGAAAGCCTCAAGAAGATAAGAACGGTCACCCCAATTGATGACATATGATGGCATGCCCTCAGTAATCAGGTCTACAGCCCCCATAGTGATGTGGCTTACACTAAACTAATATATCCTACTGCTACAACATAAATACAGTCAACAAACTGGTTCAAAATACAAGTTATCTTAAAGGAGAAGGAAACCCTGGGAATATATTCATCAAAATGAAGCAGAAGTGTTTGACAAACATCTTCCCAAAGTTTAATTCAGAGATATTGTTTCCTAACCAAGTTACACAGTTTTGAAATTCAGAGAAGGGTGCTGCCATTTTTGCCTAAGTTGAATGTAAAGCAACTTGAGTAAGTCAAATAATGATGTCACATAACCACTGATAGCAAAAATTTTAATGTATTTCTTTATATTCTTTACCTATTATTTCTATCAATCTGAAACACACTTGTACACATTTTGTGTTGAATTACTGAGGTGTATCATGCAATAATCAAATCATTAATACTATGACTTGAATCTATGCATGACTGTTCAAATTTATTGACAATGAAATATAAAGAAAAACAAAAGCTTTTCAATCACATGTGGTCTGGTGATGTCATCGCAATTTCAAAATGGCAGCTTCCTGATAATTTTCTAAGAATGTTCAAATTGCAATATCTTGGAAAGTAAGCAACGTATTTAACTGAAATTTGGTAATGGTGTTCACCATATATTAGTCTCTCATTTAACATTGTCAAAGGTCCTGACTTGCCTTCTCCTTTAAAGTCCCTGGCTGAGTGTATATGAACACAGTACTTAGCCATCAAAAACAAAAATCAAACAGAAAGAAGGTATGTGAACTTCCAGATTATTTAGAAGCTTTTGAGTTCTAGCCTGCTCAAATGTGCCTTCTAAGATTCTTATTAGAGTTATCTCCAAAATACAAATACTGAATTCCATTTGCTGAATGAAATTGCAAATGCCATTCTCATATGAGTGTCCCCATTACACAATTTTTTTTTAAATTGCTTGTCACACTTTTTAGTTCTTTCCCCCCCCCCCCCCACAAAATCATTCTACTGGTTATGTTTTTGTTTGACAAACATGGGACAATGCCTCTTAGATTCTGAATTTAAATTTACTGACATACTCAGAGGAGGGGAGGGGGTAAGTTGGAAAATACTAACTAGAGAGTATGTGTACATTGAACACACAAACTAAATTTAAATGGATATTACAGGAGGGTAGATCTATACTGAATAACTGAAACATTTGAACAAATTTGGAAATAAATTACCATATACAGAAGACCAAGAAAATTCATGGGTAACATGATGGTGCAATATCTGTGTCTGTGCATAGCAACATTGATAATTTGCTTCTACATTATTTTGAAAAAATAGAATGTGGTGGAAGTGTAGGCAAAAAAAGCTGGTTGACAACCAGTGAAATGCACAAAAAAAGTAATGAGTCAAATTACTAAGTAAGACAAAGTATTAGTGACATCACCAATCACCTCCATCTGTCTTCTCAACCAAATGTGTTCCAGTGTATTGGTGCAAATAACTGGTCCTTTCTCTTTTCATCTCTCTCTCCCCCCTCTCCTTTTTTTTCACATAATAAAGGAGCTGCACACCTGAAAACACCATTTCACTAAGCACTGAACTTTAGTGATTTAAGTCAGGACATAATTGTTTACTAATGTAGTAGCTTTACTACTCTGCACCAATGAACACTGACCTTTACTTTCAAATCTTTCCTGCACAGGAACTGGTTTCCTTGTAGGAGGGAGATGAGATCCTTGTAGATTCCCCTGTGAACTAAAATCAGCCCAAATATTAAATTTGAGACCATAAGCAATTTCAGAACATTCTGAAAATCTCATCATGTAAATTTTTTTTAGTTAAGAAACTACAAAAAAATTGATATGTATTGAAACTTTAAACTGAATTTGCCAAAGTTATTAAATTTATGTAAATGTAAATGTTCTTAAATATAGACAACACTTGCAGACACTTGGCTTCAGCCTAGGAGTGAAGCATTTATTCCTCATTAAAAATCCAAAAGTAAGGAGTTTAATAACATTGCTGCCTATCTACATAAGATGAGCATAGTTCTGAAGAAAGACTAAATACTGTATAAGAAGCATAGAAAAAAGAAACTAAAAGCTAGATCATGCTATTGTTTACTGTCATTGTAGGAGACAACCATGAAATTGGAACACTTTGCACCATGTAAGTTTCACATTCAATATACTGCCAATATCACCACCGCCCACAGCATGCTTAGATCTGAAGTCATGATTGCAAGCTGTGGGATGCTTTCTTTGAACTCCTCACACAGAGTGACATCTGGAACTATTCTGAACGTCATTTACCTTTAGCTTCCTACAGAAATTGTTCAGTGAAGACAACTAGGAGGTAGAAAACTTGATATAATTTCTCTAAATTTTGGCAAAATGTGTAAGTATCTAACAAACCTAGCTAAGTTTGACTAACAAAGACCTGATTAAAGATGAACTTCAGAACAGAACCTTACACCAAAAGAATCACTCCCTCCATTTCAAAACAAAGGTGAAATCCTGGTCTCTGGCATTAACCTTCCCCTTCAACCCTCCCCTGACTAAAGATGATAAAGTCCACAGGAACTGATACTTCTATACTAGTTTAATTGGAAACTGCAACTGGTAGCCACACGCAATTTTCTTTACTATTTTTAGAAAGATCTGCACAGAACTTTTTTTTTCTTAAAATCCATGCACACAACCAGTAGTTGATATCAATGGTCACTCCAACACCTGCAAAGTCGTCAATGAAGAGTTGGAAAGGCTAAATGATGAATTGAAATTTATCCTCTGAATAATAATAGAAATTAAAAAAAGAATCATTTCGGTATATTTTCCCTTTGTGATAGCAAGAAAAGACATTCTTACTGTTGAGAAAGTTCATGGAGGTCTTTTCTTTGTGTATTTTACTTTTCCAAGACAGGATGTAATGCCTGTGATCAGAATTCCTTTGCCCTAGCCATTTGTCAAAAATAAACCCGATGAAATCTGTTCTTATATTTTTATGAAGGTGGATAGTTAGCTTGGTGGTTAAGAGTGTCCATCTTGCAATCTTTGGGTTCCAGGATCAAATCCTGGCAGAACCATTTGGAAAACTTCTGGGGATTCAAATTTGGTTTGTTCAGTAAAGCTGTTTACAGTGGCAATGGGAGAGTTATTTACATTATTGTTGTCTGATTCAGGCCTTGCACACTTCAAGTTGTTCAGTACAGCTGATAATTGCTGCTGAACTGGGCAGATTCTCCACCCCTCCCAGCCTTTGGAAAAAAGGCTTAAGACTGGGGGACACACTCTAGTCCGTCATATGGATATTAAATGGCAGACCCGGGAGCAGGCTTGGGTTTGTATTGGCAATAGTCTAGTTTCACCCCCGCCTTGATATCCTCTGGACACTTATCGAAAAGAGTGGGCGATTCTCGCCGGTGTTGATCCATGATCAACATGGTATAGGGTCCTTGATGAGCCTATTCAGGGCTTCCTGATCCTTAACTTTCAAATTCAAATTTCGAGTAACCACAAATCATCAGGGTAGGCTAAACAGTAGTCAGTACTTCTACAGTGCTACAGTATCTGCCCTATTTTGATTCGGAGTGACCCATCATCTTGCAGGCAAGTGGCAATGCTGAAGTAAAGTGTACATACCATATGTTTATTCTTTCATTCACTTCAACTAAAGATGAAGGACACTCTCAGCAATCATTTCTTCTATCATTTTTAGCCAGTCACAGTGCAGAATTTGAGGGATCATGGTATCGTGGATTCGTGGGAGAGCATAGTTACAAGATCTTATGATTTCACAGCCTATTTTCACATGATATCATACTGTTCATGTTTATGTCTTCTTGAGATGACACACCCTAACCATTATGGTATAAATGGATATCAAGTCATGTTCTGTCATGCAGAAAAGGTTTTCTTGAGGCATGATTTTAGCACATTACAAAATTTCTGTGAGGACTAGGTGGATTTCAATGTACCAGTGCATGTGCAGGGAAGGTGTCTCGTAGGCAACTATGGCAGATGTTGTCCTTGAAATTTCACAACTGCCCCTGGCATTCACTGCCTACAGTAGATCAAGCTGTGTGGATATATTTTGGGCGATTTCAATTAACAGTTAGGCTTGCTGATCTCAGAATTGGTATGTAATTTTTAGCTGTTATTATGTAACAACAAGGGCTTGATTTTGTTTCAGAATCACATTATTTGGGATAAAAATTGCAAAATTTTCTAAGGGGATTTTCAGCCCCCTTGACCCCCAACCAGGGACTTTGTCCCCTGGAATCCCCGCTGGGGGACGGGGACCAAACCCCCAGACCACTGTGATGAATCTAGCGGTACAGTATTGCTGGTGTGCGCACTAACTTACAATTTGAGGAGGGCAATTAGAATCTGATGTTGGTTGTTCATTGCATAAGGAATATCTTCACAAACGACAGACAGAGGCCTTGAAGGTCTAAAAATCATTTTGATAATTTTTCTAAATCAAATTTGTAATGGACAAATTTTTGGTATCTTAAAATTTCCATGAAAATTGGGGAGTTCACAGAATATACAGTGGAAGTATATTACTTGAGTAGATTAATACATTTAGTTTGTTAAATCTATAAAAGAGCAAGATTTACTGGAATATACAGCATGTATGATAAATTATGTAGAGAGTAAGTTCATAAAGGATTTTACAGGTCTTTAAAACTACACTGGCAGCTGCTTGTTGAATCACTTTTCTCTTTCAATGCCAAAATATCTAAATATTATAAGTCAAATACAATTTTCTCAGCATTATGTGTAACCCAGAAAAGTCAGTTTCAAGGCAAATTTCGACAAGTGTCTTGTTTAAACTATGTTCATGATCCATCCAAATACCAGCCATTTCACACCACAGGCACCTATCCCTTAAATTCCCCCCCCCCCCCAATATTCAAAACCTGATTCCTCATTGGTCCCCATCACTGCCAGCCTGCAAACTACTCAGCCCCATACTGACTGAAAGTCTAAGACTGACATGGATACAGAAAATTGTAATGTAACAGTTAATTACCATTCACATATCACAGAACATTCTATCTAAAGTCAGTACCTTACTTGACAAATGCCTGGAACCTGGATGGTACTAAACGACTGACACGCTCAGTGCACGACTGACAGAAATATGTCACTTACTTATACACATGTGTGTTTGGAATTTATGGTAATAAACCAACTGTCTAATTTATGAACATGATGCTCACCTGAGTCTCCGATGATGACCACAAACTTGTTGTAAAGAAGCTGCTTCACATCTTCATGTAGAAACAATGACATGGTTGCAGCAATTGGCCAAGCACGGTGCTATCAATGTGTAATGCTTCTGCCAAAAAAGAGATCACAAATTGACACTAGAGTATTCACTCTGTCATATGTACATGACCAAAAGCTGGACACCTCTCAGCCAATTGTTTAATGGCTTAACTATCCGGACAGGAATCCTAGTGAATACAACCATTTCATTGTTCTAGTGTTTGGGCAGTGTGAATAATTGGTTGATTCTGGAAAGCTTACACAGCCACAACCTAAGGTGTTACAATCTAATGTATACCTTATTTTTGTTAGCCTAAAGTTTACCAAACAGACTTCACACACTGTGGTGGTGGTCTGCAGGTTTATTGCCCACACTTGTTCTAAAAAAAAAGTTTTACCTCAGTGATACCAAATACTGATTGTGACATATATTTGTATCTAAAACATGGACATAGAAGATTCATTGACTGAGGCAATTTGTACGTGAAGTTTTCAGTCTGAGTGGAAGAGTGAGTGATGTGCTCAGTATAATTAAAGTTAAACTGATGACTGGATCTTATCCGAACAATAGCGAGATTGAATTTGGCAGCATCCTCAATTACATTAGTATCATGATTGGAGGACGGAACTAAAGGGGCTGAGAATTCTTAAAACTGAACAATATACTTGGCTCGTATCTGCAGCCTTAGGCCTTATATACTGGACACTGGGAATATCGCTTGAATTAATAAAACTTTCCAGTAAAATAACTGGCTAAGTGCGGTCTCTCTTTTGTGCTGCGTTTTGGTGATGCCTAGATTGAGTAATCCACATAAAATGAATTTTAAATTGAAGGTTGTAATACCAAGGAGAACCTCCTTGGTAATACACAACTCAACGTCTATGAAGTAATCTTGAGTCAATCACTACAGCAAAGACAGCAAAGAAATAAGAGTATATTACCACAATGAAGAATATTGCAAAAAGGATGTTGTCTTTTCTTTCTAAAATTATACTTATTTAGAAGCCTCATCAAAAAAATTTTGGTCACATATTTTGGTAATGTTTGCAAATTTTTAGCACATGCCTAAGCAGAAACATAAAAATATCGCCATAAGTGACATATTTGATTTGAATAATATCAAAAATGATAAGGCAAATGATTGTTTTTTTTTACATTGTTTGAGAAATTACTACATTGTATTTCACATTTAGATTGAACTTGCTAAATCACATCACGTCTACTAACCCTGCTGGTGTTTAGAACACATTGATAGACTTATGATGCTGATCAACTCATGATTACTTACTATATAGGCCTTGAGAGACAGTCATCTGTATCATAGTTAGCCCAGCACAACTTCTTTCAGAGTATCAAACAGTTTGCATTTTTGGTTGGGCCATATTTTGATGAGCATCATACATGGTAAATAACTTTCAATGAACATTTTTTTTTAATACTTTAAGTTCTAAGTGCATGGAAAATGCAGACCTGCAGGGGTGTTGTGTCAGTGTGCTAGAGGTTTGGGTAAATTTTGCTTGTGTCACCTTGCTTGAGATTCTTCAGTTGCAATTATACCGTACTACTTAAGCAGACTGGAAACAAAATATATGTCTGCTCAATTTTCGCCAAAAAGTTAACTAATGGTAATTAAATAGAAACAAAAGGGAAAATATTTTTTAGGGTAAAACTTTGGCATGTTTGCGAGTGAAAACAAAGGGCTCACGTGAGTATGTGAATTTTGCTATAAATGTGTTTAGACTCACACGAATTATGTAAGAATTGGCAGGTCTGAAATGCCTACACAAATTACATACATGAAATCAAACTCAGTGAGGCCTATAGCTACATGCAAATGTTAATTAAGCCATTGTCATACAGGCCTTCCTTGATTTGGAACAACCCGTTGGCAAAAACATTTTCCATTGGTCAATCGGGCAGACTTATAAGAGGAAAGTCCAACGTCTGACTGATGTTGTTCTTAGGATCATCCTTTTTGCGACTGAAAGACGACTTCAGATATGGAAGGAAAAAATATTGCAGTCTTTTTGCCAACGTCAAATGGATCTTAAAAGGATATTGAACAGCCAGATTTTGTTCCAAACAACATCACATTGTTGTCTTTAACAATGCCGATCCAACGTCGAAGATTTTTGCACACAGTGGTCCAGCAACGTCGGACCAACGTAGACGCTGTCTTAAAACCACCATCGAACCAACAGCAAAATATTATAGGGAATTTAGGGCTATGACAGGGCTGTAAAGTAAACAACTTATCAACTTACAAATAGCGACAATTGTCGTTTTCATGGATCAAGGCCTCTTACCCTGCTTACAATTTTTTTATGGGCCCATGGAAATATTGTTGTTTGCTGTGGAAACAAATACAATATTGTTAATCTATCCTACCCCTAGGCTAGTCCCAACGCCAATGTCATTCTGTGGAGAGGATACGACGACCGTATGTATCCTCCTAGGCCTAAGTAGTGTATACAGTTAAACTTAGATGAGCCTATAAATAACAAACGCGGTTTAACTAACGACGTTATTATTTACTCTATCGAGAGAAAGAAATTTGGTAAAATAATGTTTCTGGCGCAACAAAACAAATGTCCTCGGCCGGTAGGAAATATGCTATCGGTCTATTACCTCTGAACCAATATCGATTTGTAGTTCTTATTTCTCACCACAGGGACGTTTAACATAGAATTTCACCATCTGCGTGCTTCTACACCCCCGGCGCAAGTGACAGTCACCTATGTCATAGTTTAGCGTCAATGTGACGTCAACCCGTCATTGACACTATAGGGCCTTACGCTCGTTGACAATTTAACTTAGAAATAAGAAAATATTTAAGATATGTTGGAAAAATGCAGGCACCTGAAAATATTTGCCTTTCGCATTTTCTTACCGCAGCCTAATTAGTAGAGACAAAACCTGAATTTAGAGGCTTTAGTAGATACGGTTCAGTCATACGCACGTCGGCCTCACTGAGTGACGTTGAGTACGTTCAATATAACGTTAGCTTAGGCATTCCCGTGCCGGTCGACGTCATACTTTGCAAGTCTAGTGCAGATATTCCGTCCGAGGAACAGTGTTCTTCATAAAGTCGCGTTTTGCTTTGTTTGTTTTTGAGGGATGAACTCCGTTTTCGATCTGAAACACTGTTATCGTAGGCTAAATTGTTTATATTTTTTATTTATTTTTATTTTTTATTTATTCATATTTATGAAAGCAGGGTGAATCGAGTGAAACAAGTTTTTCTTTGAACACGGTTTTTCGGTAGGCCTAAGCATTTTTTTTTTTCACATTTTCGTTCAACTTTTTTTTACCTCTTTTTTTACTTTCGAAGGAATATCCACTTTCAAACTGTTCGACACAAAAACGACACAAAAACCTTGCATCTGTCATCTGATTCGAATCTGAATACGTCACTTTCAATGGATGCCCACATTACATTCCCTAATTTCCTAAATCCACATTGTAACATTTGACATAAAAATAACTGTTACTGCCACTGCTAATTTAAGTGCTGTTTTTTTTTTAAATATCCACCCGAAGAAAATCGTGGGTGGTGATGTCTGTACCGTGAATTAATGATGTAAGGAAAATCGACAAATTTGGGGAATTATTACTTCGCGTAAGAACGAATTTCTAATTCTAATAACGATTTTTTTCGTAATTATGAATTACTAACTGTTGGAGTGTCGCACATGTGCAAGTCCGCTATATACTGTCCTTACTCTTATTTATGCTATATCCGGGTAGCCTACTCTTCACACGTAAACTCCTGTGGAGCTAAAGCTGAATGAGTTGTTTAGGAAATCTCCTCGTCATCATGTCTACTTTTGTTCTTCGTCAGTGTTTTAGGGAAGAGAAAGTTGGGGGAAAGATCACCTTTCGCGAAATCTGATAGACAACTATATAGGCCTATGTATTCATCTTCCAGATATTTGGATATGAAAATTGTCTCGGCATTTTTGTTGGCCCTACAAGACTCCGATTGACTCTTGAAGAAAGCCTATAGCCGTCAATCACTGTTGCTTGAAAACAAACAGACCACTGGGAATGAATATAAATGCATGCAAAAATGGAATTTAAACATTTTTTTGGAGGGGGGTGGGGGTTCCAACATGTTCCACGAAATTTGACTTTCAGTGGCAAAAATTGACAAATTTTCAACTCATAATGTTATTATGATAGCCGCAATTTACCTGTACATACACGGCCTAACGATGCTTTGAAGGAAAGACACCGACGTTATATGAAATATTAATAGGACGATCAGTCACCTTTAAAGGGGCTCATTGACTTGATATCAATAAGACTGTGGTGATTTATAAACACATGACAATTCTTACACTTAGCATTATTAGTCAAATTTCACATCCAATAGATACGAAAACGGTCGAATTTTTTAAATTTTCGACCGCTAGACCTTCTTGCACTGGCTGTGTACATGTGAATATAGTACTAATATGAAAAGTGTCTGGTCAGGAATTTTTCAAAAGTCAAAATTAAATTATTCATTACTCACTCATTTATGTTATGTGATACATTGGGATCCTTTTGTTTTGACCATTTGTCATTAGTATGTAAAGGAAACTTGACAGGTTTAGGAAAAATAAGTGAATTTCACGAAACTTGTAGTATAAGTATAATGCCACCTTCGATTTATTTTAAATATAAAGATAGTTAAAGAGTAGGAATTACTCAATCACCATCTGTGTTTTTAATTATAACTATACACAAATCATCATATCTGCATGAAATTGGGGATATCCAATGCATACTTCGCTTATGATTACTGAGATATCGTAACTGTATACGGCAATTTCTGCGTCATACCTCGTTTTGAATGATGGTTCTTTTTTCAAAATACAAAATATGTTTGCACTATCACGAACGTACTGACTTCAGGGGAGCATGCAATCCCTCCCCCATGTTGAGATTTTTTCCGGCAAATTGTGAGTTTTGCTCTGGAGAGTTAACCAAGAAAAATAATAGTTTGCCAGCTATACTGGTAAAATCAACCTCAAATTCACTCAAACGTGAAAGTCGTATATAGAAGAAATTTTAACTGGACATATCGCAGGTAAATTTCCATTCTTAAGGTGCCGTGATGAGTGTGTTTTAATTACACTTTTACTCATAATTGGAACTTTAAAACATTTCGCTTCTCTGGCAAAAGTTTTTTCGTCCCCTCCAAAAGAAAAAAGGTTCCCCTATAAGCTAATGTGAAATGATGAACTGATTTGTTTTGTCAATCAGAAACAATTAAGGCGTCAATAACACCCATAATAGAAAAGATAATTCGCCAGCAAAATGAATCAGTATAGACTGATATTGATATATTTTGTACTGCTTTTTCCTTCTTCCAAGCCTTCCAAGTTATCTCCCTTCCACATATACTCTAAAACCAGTTGGAAGAGCTTTTACCAAGTTTGGTAATATATACCTCCTGCTAAACAGCTGTTGTGTGACAAATCGTACGTAACTTGATAAACATTTACCCAAACAATGGGTACCTACGTTGTGACCACCACCACTACGTTGTATTTATCACTCAGCAATTTTAGTAGGAGATATACGTGCTCAACAGTTTTAGAGTGTGCTTCAGACATGCGTGTTCAGTGCTTGATGTCTGAAATGAAAGACATCCCTGTAATGTATATGTCATAAATGTAAAACATAGTTTTGTTATTAGTTTTCTCTCTCTGCAACAGATCATTTTCACAACAGAAGATCCTGCATCTTTTTATCTTCAGTTGCTATTGTACAAGGAAGAAATTTTGATAGATCGTTGCTCGAAATGTTCATGTCATAACGGGACAGTACAGTAACATGTAGAGCCCACTCAGCGGCCATGGCTACGGTAATTGCTTATGAAAATGCTTACAGATGTTATTCAGGCATTCCTTGTAATGAGACTGTACTTCATGATGGCATTCATTATCAATGACAATTACAACAGTTTATTTCCAGTACTTACGTAAACAATACTTTACAAGAGATTCAACAGAATTAAAAAAAGTACCATGAAAGGGAGGAAAAGGAAGTAAAAATAAAACTTATAAGCGTTTTCCTCCAGATAATATAAATTACATCTGATGAATAATATTACAATTTAAGGTTTTATGTGAAATAGAAAAGATAAATACAGGAGGTAATTACCCAGTTTCAAATATTATAACTGGTGAGTAGAGATAAGCAAACTTTGCTTGTATTTGTATTTAAAGGATGTAAGGGTTATACAGTTTTTTATCTTGGCATCAATAGAATTCCATATAGACACACCCGAGTACGAGATACACAATTTTTTTTTTCTGTTCTGACTTTTTTTTTAAAACATTTCCCACAATTTCTAGTATTATAGCTATTTGATAATGTAGAGAAATAGCATTTGAGACTAATCAACTGAAAAAGGCATGATGTCTTTAAACTATTAAACAATGGAGTTGTGGGATCTAAATATTTTGCTTTACAGACAATACGAATGATTCTCTTTTGCTTAATGAAAATAGGGCTTAAATTGGACTTGTATGTGTTTCCCAACACCTCAACACAGTAAGTAAGAAAGGGTATAAACAATGAGCAATGCAAAATGTACAAGGATCCAGTATTTAAAACATTCTTAACTTTATTCAGAATGGCGATGCATTTTGAAATTTTCCCACATACCTTTGAAATATGATCCTTCCATGTAAGTTTGTGATCGATCAAAATCCCAAGAAATTTGGTTGAGTAACCCTTTCAATATTTATGCTGTTTATGTGGATATTTAAGGATGGTTTTAAAGCCTTGTTTGAAAAGAAAATATAATTATTTTGTCTGTGTTCAGTGATAGCTTGTTAATTGAAAACCAAGTGTACAGCTTCAGAAGTTCCTTCTTGACTTTATCGAATAACACATTAATATCGTCATACGAGCAGAAGATATTTGTATCATCTGCAAATAAAACGATCTTAGTAAGTCACACACATTGCAGATGTCATTAATGTACAATATGAATAGTTTGGGTCCTAAAATAGACCCTTGTGGAACTCCACAAACAACTTCTTTAAGTGAGGACTTCCTATTATTAAAATCAACATGCTGTTTTTTATTAGACAAGTAGCTTTCAACCCACTTTAAAACCATATACTTCTAACACCGATACGCTCGAGTTTCTTTAAGAGAATACTATGATCTATGGCATTTAAAGCCTTCATCAAATCGATAAAGAAACCAATAGTAGGTAACTTATTTTCAATTTGTGATCTCTGCATTAGTTCAATCAATGCCATTGTTGTAGATCGGTTACTTCTAAATCCATATTGACTATTATTAAGAACTTCATTTTTTCAACAAAATTGCTGAGTCTTGACTCAAACAGCATTTCCAGGATCTTTGAAATTGTGGAAGTAATGAAACAGGTCTATAGTTAGTATACCTTTACTTCTCACCGGATTTATAAATTGGAATTACTCTCGCAATCTTCATGCTATCTGGAAAATATCCATCTAAAACTGATTTATTACAAACGTATGCAAAAAATATTAGATATGACCTTTTTGATAATGTCCACACTTAGGCCTATACCGTTGTGATAGATGGATGTGTTATTACTTAGACTTATCACAACATTTACTACTTCAAACTCAGAAATGGGTGTTAGGTACATAGAATTAGACTGCTTTTCACATAGATAATCACATACATTACCCTCACAAAATGGAATGTTCGCTGCCATAACAAGTACTTTCAATAGTGAATGAATTTATGCACCCCTAATAGCTAGTCCCCCATTTATAAAATCTGTTGATCTCAGTTTTGCAGTAGGGTCTTAGTTTTGCAGTTGGTAGGGTCTTAGTTTTGCAGTAGGTCTTTGGTCTTAGTTTTGTAGACACCCCGACAAAGAAGTAAAGTTTGAAAGATAACAACTATATGCAGCAAGTCTCAACTACTCCTTATTATTTATCTTTACTTCTCTCAAATACTCATAATTATAAAATCTTTACTTCAATACATTCAAATATTAAAATATGAATAAGTAAAAGCAAAGAGATAATCCTTTCCAATTACATTTCTTTTGTTCTGATTATTAGTCGCTGCCACACCTGCTATTGGTGAATAGTTGGTGGAGTCCACAGGCGCGACACAGGGTATTGTTTTGTTGTAAATGCAGAACAGACGACACACCGAGCAGACGACATATTTAGAAGTATGTACATTAACGACGTACTTTAGGCTGGAGTGCTAGATGCTAATTGGAGTGAAGTCATCATTTTGTCTCTTTGCAACCCTGTTTGATCCTAGAATCAGATAGGCCTTCAATTATGAACGTCCGTCTCATCTCCACACGACTGAGTCGTATCTTCTCGCCGAGGTACTGCTTGGTAAGAACATGTATCCATTCCAAAATAAAAGTAGTACGTTGTCAATGGACTACCACAATTGCACACGAAGTGTACGGCCAATGTGTAATGTTAGTATACCAATAGGGGATGGGATTTTACTTGTAGCTTAATTCATACTGTACTGTGAATATCGACTGTGAGTGTGACGCCTAGCCTAGAAGGGCCTAGGCCTTGCAGTAGACCACCGTCATTCTTGAAGTGTGTCAGACTTGAATCTATATGAAACATTATGATTTTGAGTGAGGTTGTTCTCTACACTGGACTAGTAGCCTATTGGAGCCTAAAGAGTCATTGGAACGTGCTTTAAAGTTAACTGTTGAGTTAAAGCTCATTCACAGTGTGGACGTATAGTACTGTAGGCCTACAGTACTTCAATTTCCAGAGTCAGACCTGGCCAACATGCAGTATGCAATTAAAGCATTTCAAAAGTTTTACTGTCAATGAGTTATCATTTGATATGTTGGCTTAATTGATCTTGATAGGCAGGGATTCCATCATAGGGGGTACCATGGATGGGGGAACCACTAACCCCCCCCCCCCCCCTTAAGTTCCAGAGGAAGGTAAAACTCCCTTTTCACTTTCATAAAAATTTTGATTTGTTACTTTAGAAGAGGAAACTTTACAACAGTGTTTGAACTAACATAGTGTATGTCGATTATAAAACCCTTCAAATTGCACCATATAGGCCTAATTGGAGCAAACATGCCCCCCGAACTTGTAATTTCTGCCAAGGAGGACATACCTGTATGAGTTTGGGCAATGCTTTAGCAGTAGTAAAGTCCCCTCTTTTTTGAGCTTTTGGTGGAATCCCTGACCAGTGATCAACATGTAGACACTGTCTTTATTATAACACGTGACACAACAGATGAGGATGTACAGTGCTAGTGCTGACATGAAGTGTTTTCACCAAGACAAAGTTTGCTGGCAAAGTAATTTAAACAGAGGTGCAGCAATTAGGAGGTCATTGGACCATAATAACTGATGATAGCCATGCATGTGTGGTAAATAATTTAGGCATTTCTTGTAAATTTGAGGGTTAACAGATCATTGAATCAGCAAAAGTAAGCCAACTGTACCTGTACATGTCTGCAACAACATGGGTAGTATACTTAGGCTATACGTTGACTCATTTATGTTGCATACTCATGATACATAAAGTCATGTATGAAGATGGCAGTCATCAATTTTAAAATTTCTGTGGTAGTTTCTAGTGAAACTATGATTATGAACAAACTGACAATTTATTTAAAGGCTGTATTGCATCACCCTAAGCTATATTTTTACCTCCCTGAAAGGAAAATTCTCAACTGGTTCTAAGTTACAGTACTCTTAGATTGCCAGCAAATTCGAAAGATGCAGAGCAGCTCATATTACACAGCGTACACAGGGATCCATTGTTTTGATTACACATGTGGAGGAATGTAAGACAGGCTGAGGGAGGGACTAAGGGTAGGTGGTTGGGAGAATTGAAACTGTCTGGGGTGATGCATTACAGCCTTTAAAGACAAAAACTCATCACCCCAGACAGTTTCAGTTCTCCCAACCACCTACCTCTAGTCCCTCCCTCAGCCTGTCTTAAATTCCTCCACATGTGTAATCGAAACAATGGATCCCTGTGTATGCTGTGTAATACGAGCTGCTCTGCATCTTTCGAATTTGCTGTCAATCTTAGAGTACTGAAACTTAGAACCAGTTGAGAGTTTTGCTTTGAGGGAGGTAAAAATATAGCTTAGGGTGATGCAATACAGCCTTTAAATTGATAAAAACTTAACATAGGTTGTGAGGGTACATGTGACTTGATCACTTGAAATTATCCCAGTACTGTCATAGTCCAGGTGACAATACTTCATACAAGTAGAAATGTTTGCCAAGTAAGGTCTCCATGGTTGTGGTCACACCTCTTTTTCCATGTGAGTTACATTTGATGTTTGGTACAGTGTGTGTGTGTGTTGGGACAGTGCGTGGGTATTAGGACTAGTGAAAACTTAAGTGAAGCTCACTCCAAATTATAGCACATTCAAAGGGAATTTTGTTATAACACCTCAGGTACGACCAGGTTCTGTAGCTGATTTTCAGGGTAGAAATCAGGTCCAGCGCCATGCTAGTTCTGAAGGACTACCAAGCACGTTTGCATTTCCTGATCGAACTTCCATCCCTGAAGACATCAAGAAAGTCATTGATGAGGTAGAGGAGAAAGTAAGTAGAGTAGATTGGCAGTTATTACAGGGTTTGCACAACATCATACATTGTATTGGTTTAACAGTATTGAATGACAAGTAAGTGGTTTAGTTCATGCTGGTTGAATAATGGGAATGACATTTCCTTTTGTTGAATTTTGAACCGAGCCATTCCTGTATACGTGACTTAGTGTTTGTATGTATTTACTGCTCACTACTTTCTGCTGAGTTAATTCTCTGTGACTGTGGGTCCATCCATAGTCATTTACCACTGGTCATATTGCAGCCAATTGACCTAGCAGGTACAGTATTAACTCCGAATAAAAAAGGACCATTACACAGTAAAAATTGCTTCGTGTTTCTGACATGTAACACAGCCAGGTGCTCTATCAGACAAGAAAAGAAGGTGCTCTTTTGATTGACTCAAAAAATGGGGCATGTTTTTTTGGGGGGGGAGGGGGGGTACTGAAAGGTGGATAGCACCATTATTTAGAGTTACGTCTGCTGTGTTTCCCTCTCTTTTTTGACCTCCATACAATTTATTTTGGTTTCCCTGAAGCTGTAGATGATGGTACACCAGTAAACGTAGTATTCATAAATTTGCATGACATGTTCAGAGCAACAAAAACACTTGTAGAGTATTATAAATTCAAGGATTTTCTACTATGCAGGAAAACCTAAGTGATAAAAAAAGACTGAAATCCATGAAGTAACAAAGAGGAAAGAAAAATAAAATTTGCTGCAGATGTCTTTTCTGTCCATTGTGTTTTTGTAATCATGTTAGTGTACGCTGAATTTAAGTATATAGTGAATCAAATGACCTCAACTTTAAAACCATATATGGAACATCTATGAAGAAGAGTCAGTGATAAGCATATCAAATCTCAAGCCGCATACACACGGTGCCACCTGACAAAAAATTAAATATCCCAGACCCCAGTGTCATATGAAGTAGGAAATTTAGTAAAGATTATAACCATGAAATCATCATTTTGTGATAAATTTGTAACATTGAAAAATCTGTGACCCTAATTGTATTGTCATAAATTTCATACTCAGTGGAAAACTTGATAGGTTAATGGAATTAGTCTGATCTGGTACAACAGTATGTAGCCTTAACAATTTTCACGTGCGATTTGTTCTCAGGCTGGCTTTGTGCCCAATGTCTTCAGCATGCTCTCCAGGAGACCAGATGAATTCAGAGCATTCTTTATGTTTGAGAAGGCCCTCATGGGTAAAGAAACGGGAAACTTGACCAAAGCTGACCGAGAGATGATAGTCGTTGCAAGCAGTGCTAGAAACAGTTGCCTGTACTGTATAATAGCACATGGCGCCCTCCTTAGGATCTACTCCAAGAACCCGTTACTTGCTGACCAGGTGAGGATTTTCCTAAAAGATTAATATTCCATAGAGGTCGTGTACATGACATTATAGATATGACATAATCGATTTTGCAGATTGTCGGGAAGGACAGTGTCTGCAGATCATATTTCAGGGCTTGAAAAATTTCCTACTGTCTTCTTACCCTATCATGAAACTTGTTTTGAAGAATGGTCATATTTTGGCACTCAGCTTACAATCGGGTGCCTGATAATAAAACAGAGTATTCTGAAATAAGAAAAATGTTAGATTTATCTTATTTCACAGTTTCATGCTGCTTTCTCTTGAAGCTGTCAGCTTTCAGAGTTTTTGAGGACATCCATTTTAGTGGTACGCATGATCAAACATGCATACTGTAACCACCTCAATTCCTTATCACAATTTGGACTGCAGATTATGGGTGCCTTTTTAGGCTGCTCTGTTAAATTGATTTTCTGTGCCCTCGAGATCAGACGTGGAGCACTTGGGCACTCAATATATTTATGTCCGTAGCTAGAGTGGCATCTCCCCAGTATAAGTAGCAAAAACCAAATGCAGTGATACACACATACATGCATACACACAGACACACTCTCAACAGAGCTGCGGTTAACTTGTCATTCTGTCCTTGTAACTGTTGTCTGTTCAGTGCTGTTTATTTCGTGCATCATGTGGTATCAAAGGACGGATTCAGCTGACATTAATGTGCATTTGCAGACAAACTGTGGTTCACCTTTCACAGACAAGTCTAGATGTAGTGACAATGGTAGAAAATCTTTATTTGTCTTCACAATCCTGGACCTCTTGAATGAAAGGTTATATTTTTCTCTGAAAACGCACCTCTTTAAATTTTTTAAGCTAAGGATTACCCTATATTACTGTAAGGAAAGACTTTGTAATTGTCGCTAAGTATTCACTGACCTCTTTCATAATGTAACTCCTTTCTAATGAAGGTTTGACACAGATGAGTTTAAAAAAAAAATAAGCTCTATTTCACAGATTTAGGAATAAGTCTGGTTCCAACTAGTGGTAGTTAGCCTACATTACATAAAACAGTGTGGCCAAGTTGTAGTCCCTTTGAAAATGGTGTATGAACTCATGAAAGCGAGATTCGCACTGAACCAAACATTCTTAATGCTGTACACTACAAATTATCACACTATGTGTACCGAAGAGTCCTAGGTGATTCATGCATGTTGTAACATCAATGAAGTTGAATGAACCAACGAGATTACTTCATCTAAATGGCTATGCTTCTAGTAACCCGCTTAAAATAGCTCTCCAGATTAGTCTGTAATTCGCCTTTTATGATTGATGGTGCCATGTCCAAAATCTTGGTGACTAATGAAGCGTAGGAAGGAAAAACGAAGCGGGAACTTCCCTCATAGAAATTGTAACTTTGCAGGATTTCAGAAGCCAGGTGCGGGACCTTAGCGGAAACACTGGTGGTATTGTATGTAGAGTCAAAATATAATGTAACAGCTCCTCTACCAGAATATGTAAATTCACAAGAGCTATCGATGTGCATTGATAGGTGTACATACTAGTATTTGCACCGAGTACACTGGTGCCTGACCAGAAATGTCAGGACCAGTTGTTAGGTGTAGCTGAATCCAAAGTACACTAATGTACCTCGTAGGTGTGACAAAATTCAGTATGTGAGCTTAATAGAAGACTTCATTGTAATACCATTGAGTAAGATACATTGTGTTATATTAACATGCGTCAGTGGCATAGCCAGAAAATTTTTCATGGGTTGGCAGTGGAGGGACTGTCATATTTAACTGAAGGGGGTGACATCTAATTGGACTGGCAGACAGATTGTTCATAGGGTGTTTGAAAACAGGGGCACTGCCAGGGTCTGATGATGGGTGACACATATTGCCATCTATGATAGGACATATAGCGGAGTGCCACTATCAGTTGGCGCAGAGTGTACTGGTATATTTTGGGTCGACAACACCTCCGTGATCACAGAAAATGGCATTTCTGAGCCCACTTTCTTTTTCTGTTTTAATACTTACATATCACCCCACTTGTACAAATGAATGCAGCTTAAATATGTTTTCAAGCAAATCAGATTTTGGTAAAAATATTATTCAGGGGGCACCCAAGTCACCTTTTGGGTGTTCTAAGCTGCATGCATCCAGGCTTGAAATAGAGATCTCATATGTCTGGAATTTCTCTTTAATTAGAAGAAAATGAATCTATGAAAAGTAACGATACCTGCCAGATGGGGTGGGGGACTTGAAGCATCTTCCCCCCTCCCCTTTTTTTTCATCTGTAGTCTGAGATTCAAAACCCCCTTGGTTTGACTGCCACTGGCTCACTGCAAATTCCAATTGCATGCAACTTCTATACATCTTTAGTGTGCAGAGCAAAACCCCTATCATTTTGTCATTGAGATCCAGGGACCTGTGATTCATCTGATACTTTTCCTAAATCTCAGTCCAGAGTTTCATAAAATTTTAAATTCTTTGAGGAACAGATAAGTCACAACTGCTAGAGAAATGAATACTTGATCGACATTTTGTGAAGTACGGTACAAACATTATGTATCTGTAGTTGATGGTGTACATTACTACCAAAGCACCTCCATGTACCTTGTTTGTCTGTACACGTATGGGATGTCAAGTGCATATATGTAGCAGTGTTCAGGTCTTGTGATTTAGACTTTCTAGGTGCTACAAATCACACTTCTCAGGAAATTCAGGAGTGTGGTAGGTGTGCTGTTATACAAAACTTTCATAGATGCCTGTGTTCCCATTTTTCTTCTAGGTGTGCAAAAAAATTACACTTCTCATAGTGATTTAAGGTGAGTGATGCATGTGCGATCTTACTCACATGCCTCAGAATTCAAGGCCTGCTGTTCAGGTAAATTCTGTGGAACAAGGAGAGCCCTGCCTTCTGTAAGTTCTGCAGAGATCTAAATTGTGCTACATTGCCATTACTGTCACACTGTCACATGAGGATCCACTGTCTGCAGCAAAAGACAGATCGCGGTGACACGTCTGTGAACTGTGGACACTTAGTCGTCAATCATCAGTCAAGAGGGAGATTGGTCAAATTTTTTCACAGATTTTGAAAAAATAAAATAGACACCCAGAATCCCAGTGGTGGTGACTGGGGACATCAAGCTTTCATGGGGGCTGCCACTCCATGCATCCCCCTCTCCCCATAGCTACATCACTTGCATGCATAGGAAAATGTTGTATAATGACTTCACAAGAAACTTGTAGCCTAACAGAAGTTATATCTCTGGGTGCCCGACTGACTATTGACTGAAGGTACCAGGATTCGAATTTTGAGCCCAGTGCAAACACTTGTACCTACGTGTATATCCCAATCTTGTTTTACAGGTACTGTAGATTTCATTAACAATTCATTTTGGTGTGCTACCTTTATCAGATCGCCGCCAACTGGAAGACAGCTGACATTGATGACAGGCAAAAGGCAATTTTGTCTTTTGCCATGAAAATCTGTGATTCAGAGGATGTACATCAAGAAGACTTTGATGAGTTAAAGAAGCACGGATTGGATGAAGAAGATGCCTATGACATCGGTGCCATCACTGCTCTATTTGCGATGTCCAATAGACTCGCCAAACTTGCCACATTGAGGCCAAACAAGGAATTTTACCTTCTTGGAAGGATCCCGAGAGAAAAGAAATGAGAAGTGGTTCGATAATTGGGAACGTCTAGAAATATTAATAGGTCAAAAACACATGAATTATTAAGAATGTGTCTTGTAATTATGTAATACATTAACAGATGTCTAAATTTCTGTTGTGTGGGCTTGAACTTGGAAAAGATGATGGTTCAAATGTTACCTCAAGCATGTGTCACTGTAGCGATCTTATGTGCCTCTGCAAGGAACGTCAGATGCTAATGTGATGTCACAGCTCGACTAGACACTGAAATATCACTCTCAAATTTTCTTTAAAACAAAATTGCTGCCTGGTTGCTGGCAAAATTTGTCAACTTGTTGAAGGATTTTTACAATGGAGGCTGACAGAGAAATTTAATATACAAATGTATGTTATGCGCTGTACTAGGCTGTTGCTGGAAGTCACATATTAACCAAGACAGCAGTTCATTATGTTCTTTGGTGTTTCATACCCTAGTCGTTGGACCTTCATTCTTTAGGTGATCCTTTAGGGGGAGGACTATTGTTTGCCATATATTTCATACACAGAGAAAGTTGTTCTACAGATGTATATTAGCTTGCTGTATGTGTCAACAATTTGTAGCAACTGTAACATTCAATATTTTCATCTCAGAGCACTAGAGTAAAGTTATGATTTTCATATACAGAAATATAAATACGATTGCTGATATGATATAAAGAGATGTGGAAACATATTAGAAGTTCTGCTATTTTTAACCAAATGAGCATGTTATATTTTCTAAATGTATCAGTGCTTTGGATTGCTCAAATGAAAAATATATATTGTTTTTTAAGACATGACATAATTATCATGATACAAGCAGGGAAATTCAATATATGATCGTCTTGGAAAATGTACTTCTCCCGTGGTTTGTAATTTTGTGTGACATGCATGCAGTGAGCACTTAAAGGAGGATAGGGAGTTGTAAAATATCTTACATCATTCATCTCTAATCTTACATAACTTTTTGCAATTTCTTTCTAAAAATTTAGTAAAAGCATACCAATTTAACAGATTTGTGGTGAAAAAGATCTGCCAATGACAAATTTTGTCAGCGAGCACCCCAGTAGAAAGAAAAAAAAAACATTAATTTCTTAAATTTTCTTATGTTGTGGCCTGCAAGGTAATAATGTGAATATGTCTTTTATGCCTCCCCTAGCTTGAACATGGAATGTTGTTTGGTGGAAGGTTATCAATGTTTACCTGGACTCTGCAGGCAGACATTGATGGCCTTCAATCAACAACGTTCCTCCTGCAAAGTTAAGGAGAGGTGCAAAACACATACTCATCAATATTATATTGCAGGCCACAATATAAGAAAATTTAAAAAATTAATGTTTTTTTTTTTCTTTCTACTGGGGTGCTCTCTCACAAAATTTGTTATTGGCAGATCATTTGTTACCACAAATCTGTTAAATAGATATTCTGCTACTTGATTTGGAGAAAGAAAGAGCAAAAGTTATGTGAAATGCATTTTACAACTCTCTATCCTCCTTTAAAAGGCCTTGCTATTAAACTTTGTCAGCAACTTTGACTTGTAAAATGAGATGTTGTCCCATGTTCCTTAAACAAAGTGTTAACCGGTAGAAAGATCTTTTTTAACAAAAGAAAAGTAAATTTGGGTGAAATGCAGTTTCCCCAAAAACATTGTATGTTGGTAAATGTAATGGCTATACTTATCACAAGGATAGTATTTGCTAGTTCATTTAGCAAATGAAATTTGACATTCGCATTTTGGAGAAAAATTACTCTAACTTGAGAAGCTAAAAAAGACTCATCTGAGTTGGTTAGAAGCTTCTAGATATTCCTCAAATTTACATACCTTTTTGTTGTCTTCATTTTTGGCGCTTAAGGTTTACTTTAAAGAGAAAATGCAGTCACCTGAAAACTGAATTATCCTCATGGTAATTCATAATTGGCTCTTTTTTACTATGATATCATTTTATTGCATTTTCCCTCTGAAAAAAACTCGGCCTACAGGCTCGTATGCAGTCTTTTCAGTGGGAGGAGGGGGTTCGATTTTACCATAAGTGGAACATCTTACCCAACAAATATTACCAAAAAATTAAAAATCATTACACATGTTGCTAACGTAGGTCTACTATCCGAGAATGAGCAGAACTCCAGGTCTTGTGGGGGGGGGGGGGGGGTGTGTCCAAACTCCCCGAAATCCTCCTGGATACAGGCCTGGCCTAAGGCTTTGATTGATTGACTGAAACATTAGCACTGAAATAGAACAATCGGGGATGACAGATGCTTTACAGCAATTAACACCAATTAGATTTACACCATGCATTTTGAGCTGCAGAATTTTATCTTCCACTCCCTCTCTCAGCGGGTAAAGATGACAAAATAAAAGAAAAACAGAAAAAAAATTCATATTTAGAACTATGTGAAAAAATAGATATCCATCAGATCACGATATAAAGAAAGGGTTTGTTCTTGCAGGTATGGCACTGGAGCTGTTGAAAATGCGCATTAGTCTTGGTCTCACATGAATGTGTGTCGGTTGTTAAGGCAGACAAGAGAAAATATATTTAATAATTTTTATCTTTAATAATCTTTATAATCTTTGAAAAAAGTTGAAGATGGATTCTTTTTTACAAAATTGTCGAAATTTTTGCTTTATTAAGTCTAAAATATCGAGTTAAAAGGTGACTTTGTGAAAAACTTTCCTCCATAGTAGGGCAAAGTTTAACTTTTTTTAAGTATCGAGAGTAAGATGTCGAAATTTTTAGTTTTACAAAAAGTCAAAGTTTCTATTTCACGTAGTCGTAATTTCGACTTCATTCTACAACTTTGTTGCAATGATCTCTAGTAAAGCAGACAATGTAGCGTTGCGTTCAAAATCGGAAGTACGCCATCCTTTTTGCGCTGCTGCCTAGGAACGAACCAAGCAGAATATGTTCGTGAGTTAACCTTCGAGTTGGACAATAACGTAAAGCGGTACTTGTTGAACTTTCAGTACTGGAATGATGAAAATGGTTTTTGGAAGTCGGTAGCATATTTAAACGTTTTATCAAGCTGACGTATGTCCTATATAAATTACCTCGAAGTTTACTTAGAATCTAAAGACTCCGTGTTCACCAGTTGCCGCATTTGGAAAGCCTAGCCCTTTCTTTGCAGTGGTGGTAGGATTGCCTGCAGTAGCCTGTTAGTGTTACTAATATTACTTAGGCTAGGCCAGTTTCAAAACTATACTGTACACTCTATCCTAACTTAGCTGCATACACCAAACTTTGCGCACTGCCAAACTACGCGCACCCCGAAAAAAGGACTAAGCAGCTTGACAACGTTTTGACTACCATACCTAGTTGAAATGACTTAAAAGTAAGCTGATAGTGATACACCGTTTGTTTAATTGCCTTTGTCTGATTAGTCAACTTAACGATGCTACATTTGCACAGACAGAGGCAAGGCCTAAAGCATCCAGTTCGCAGTTGCCGACTAATGTTACAGATTTTCAAATCATCATTTTGATCACTCAGTGGAACCGTTCATGACCGTTTTTGTTGCTAGCTTGTTCTTGGATAATTGCTGTAGGCTTACACATGAGATTTGTTTAAAAGGACACTGTTGGTGTAACGATGTTCATGCTAATGTTGGTGGGTGCGCGAAGTTTGGCAGGTTTACATCGTATGGTTAACTCAAGTAAATGTTGCATAAAATAACAGATTTTGAGGTACAACTCCTACCAGATTCAGTCAAGCTACTAGCATATGGAACTTGCTAGAACAAGATTATTGGATTTTGAATTTCCAGCAGTTAGAAAAGTCCAATGTTTTACGTTAGATGCGCGCAGTTTTAAACATCCATGCTACAGATGTACACTAAGCAGTAAGGTTAGGTTACTTTGGTCTAACTATGCAGGATCGCCAAGACTTCTGAGATTTTGACATGCATGGTCACGTTGTTTTGCCTTCCTTGCAGTGTCAGTGAAATCAGTTCATTATTATCTGAAGTTTACAACAATAAGGGTAATTTTTTTCATATGTTCTATATGTTTTTATTTATGTATAATCTATGTTTTGTTATTTTTCTTTGCAACTTTCACTTCAGTAACTAGCCTAAAATTATCCTGAAACATTGGTAGGCTTATGTATACCAGTTTTCCCTACCCACTTTTTTTTTCCATTATTAATTGCATTTCCCATGCAAAAAAATGTGTAGCTGCCTTCACGTAATCATTCTTGCTAAGAACTAATTCTGCACTGACAATCCCCTTTAGGCATAGAGGTAGAGCAACACGGTTACGTCTGTGTCGACTGGCCAGCGTACATAAAGTAAATGGCTCTTCAGCATTTTGGCTTAATGTGTTAATGTATCCACTTGACAAACACCTTACAAATCACAGAATTACGGAGACAGTGTTCACCCTAGTAGAACTTAGAAGCTGGTTGTGAAAGTGGATTTTTCCTCTACAATAAGTCACCAGTTCAACTTGAGGCAACACTGTGTAGGTACAGCACACTGTAGTACTATGGAAGCTCTATTGAGCATTCAGCTTGGACTTCACTTGAAATTCACCTTCACCTTGTTCAGCAGGCAATGGTTAAACTCTTGTCACTCAGATCTGATTACTCTAATAAAATACTCCTCCAAATTGTTTGTTGCCCTAAACATTGTCAAAATGTTATATACTGTACTTTACTGTGTTGTCAATATTATCACTACTTTTGTGCTTGTTGGTTATTGTATTTAGGGATTACCAGTTTTATGTGTGCACAAACTAGATCTACAGAGCAGTTTTCATACATGCACTAACTGATTAACTGTGCTCTTAGTTCAATGTGTAATCTACCTGGACCGACACATAGTTACACCACTGGCATTGTTTATCTCTCTCTCTGTTGTCAGATTAAAAATGGAAATAGGCCATGTTTCCGGACCACCCCTTTTTCCGTGTGCGGACAGGGTTAAAGTGCCACAAATTGGTGCCGATCATGCTGCATTGTCATCGAACCATTATCCTCAAGTCAGTGTGGGACTGTCGTTGGAGACATTCCTGAGAAATGAAGAGAGATACAATGCAAGCTACCTGAAAAAGATCAGTGGAGATTTACTGTTCAGTGAGGATGTAATCAGGACTCATGCATCACACTCTTTGCCCTACGACAAATACGACACAAAAGAGGTCTTCAGATTCAAGAAAACGACTCCAAAGAAAAAGAAGAAGCTATTGACTGACTCTAACAAGAAGTCGCATGCAAGGGGATTTGAGAAAAAGCACATACCGTGTCACATACATAAGTTGTCTGAGCACAAACTGACCCCTTTGAAAGTTCCCAAGTTCAAACTTGATAGAGATAACGAGGAGGAACTAGTCTTAGCTGGAACAGAGAGTTCTGAGGTGAAGGAGAAGGACCCCTCGGTATTCTTGACCCAGAACGTTGTTGAGAAATACCAGAGTGATCAAAGCATCGCTTTCTCAGAGAAGGAGGCAGACATTGTGCCAGCATCTTCTCAAACATGGGACAGTCAGCTGCTCATGAAACTGAGCAAAAACACAGCACGTTGGATCGTGGGTGAAAAGACTTGCGACGGGCCCCAGAAGGCCAGACTGGACAGACTCTTAGAGGACGTCCACGGTGTTCCTTCTGGTCCCATAGACACCCTCATAAGGGACGATGCTAGTGTCAGTGATCTGGGTACCGGTGAAAGGGACACACTCACCCCTCCAACGTGCTTTAATGGAAGTCTGAAAAAAGGACAAAGTTCTGTGAAGGAAATAGATCAGGACGTAGGGAAACTGGAGACAAAAGAGAGCGAGCCCTTGGTGTCTTTTTATCGTTTGCCGTTTGGACTGAGAAAAGCGCAAAGGGATGCTGAGCGGGAAGCTGCAGGTACAGGATTGTTGTGACTATGTTAGATTGCATTGAAAAAGTAGTGTAATATGTAAGAGAAATGATACCATCCTGTACTGTGCCCACTAAGAACAAAATTCTCTGATTGTCACTCTTTTATTTCATGACAGGTGCCATCAACGCAACTGCTAGAGACATCAAGATCTATCGTCGCAAAGCGAAGCCACCTCCAACCCTACGGGACATAATGAATCCTGAAGTTGGGGACAAAATGTTTGACACTGAGAATCAATTTGAACAGGAATGGCTCTCAGGTAGTTCAAATCACTCTGCAATTAAAAATGATGTATCCCTACCATTCTCTTCCCCGCCTTTTTAAATCATTTACAGGGCTCCTGCTGACTGAAAATGTGGTGACTTTTTATTTTCACATTCCCAGGCCTGCAAAAGTCATGTTAAAATGACAGAATTCATTGAAAAGTCATGACTGCTAATTTTATGCAAGTTGGAAAAAAATTTCTTGCTATTACAATCCTAAGCCATTACTCATAGATGAAATCTGGCAAAGAAATGGTCATGATAAGCTCATGAAATAGCCGTGGAAAAGTCATGAAATTTATTTCCCTTGAGGTGCAGGGATCTTGTATTTATCTTAGTTGCAAATTAGGTGTTGTATCATACTTAGTTAACATTTTATTCTGTTAATCCTTGCCATGTCACTTAGCTTTGCAGGAAGTTTCATATTCGGCAAACTCTGAACAGTAAAACCTGTCAGGTATGCTACCAACCCACAATAGCAATTAAAACCAAAATGGTATTGTATCTTTCAGCTGTAATTTACCTAGACTGATATTTTTACGTACAATTTGTTTTCATTATTACAGGTGTTGGACAGTTATACAAGCCAGACAGATCTCAAATATTGATGAGTTCAGGTAACCTGTATCAAACCTACCGGCAGCTTAGCTACCCGATCAATCCTGATCACTGGCATGAAGATGAGAAAGATAAACAGAAGAAGAAGAAGAAAAAGAAGACAGGGAAAAGGGAAAAGCCAGATGTCAAGAAATTGGAGATAGTTCAGAAGGGCTATTCCAAGTGGAGTAAACTACCAGAGGCTATACAAGTATGTCACACTTCAGAGTGTTTCTTGTATGAAGGATGTAAAAGAATAGCAACATACATTGAAAACATATCAGTGTCAGCATGTTCTGTCTCGTTTTTGTTTCGATGAAATCGTAACCTTTGCAATCACACAGCGTTGTATGTGTGTGTTTGCATGTGTGTTTGTGACGCCACCTTGAAAACATGATATCTCAAGAAGGGAAGCTTGGACAGATGTCATATGTAGTATATAGTTGTACTACATTGAGTACAAGATGCTTATTGATTTAGGTGGAGGTCAAAGGTCAAACTGGAAACCTTGTAAAGAAAGTATCTCAAGAAGGGAAGCTTGGACAGATATCAAATTTAGTACATTGGTGTATCACATTGAGTGCAAGAACCATATCATCTTTGGTGGAGGTTAAAGGTCATTTGGATTCAACAGGGGTCAAATTGTGAAAACCTTGTAAACACAATATCCTAAGAAGGGAACTGTGGACAAATGTCATATTTGGTACGTTGATGAACCACATCTCTCTTGATTTTGGTGGAGATCGAATGTCATACGACATCAACAGGGGTCAAGTTGTGAAAACCTTGTAAACACAGTATCGCAAAAAGGAAGCTTGGGGAGATGTCATAGTAAGTGTGTTGGTAAACCTTGTAAACACAATACCTCAAGAAGAGAAGCTTGGACATATCTCATAGATGGTATGCAAGTGTACCACATTGATTACAAAATCTCTTTTGATTTTGGTAGAAGTCAAAGGTCATATGAGATCAATAGGGGTTAAGTTGTGAAAATATTGTAAACATGATATCTCAACAAGGAAAACTTAGGCAGATCTCCCATTTAGAATGTAGGAGTATCTCACTGAGTGTACAAGCATTTCATTGTCTTTTGTGAGGGTCAAAAGTCAACAGGGTCATATTATGATATTCTTGTGAACATCATTTCTCAAGAGCGGAATCTTTGATTGATGTCGTATTCAGCATGCAGTTGTATCTCATTGAGTACAAGAACCATTTGGTCTTAAATGGAGGCCAAAGGTCATTCAATGTCATCAAGGATCAAATTATGAAAACCTTGTAGACATGATGTCAAAAAGGGAAGTTTGTACAGATCTCATTTTCATATAAAGCATAGGTAGTGTGTGACATATACTAATGCTATAGTGTCAGAATTAGAAAAAGATGCTCATAATTAAATCATCGAAACCACAATGGATTTGTGCATTCTGGTTTTAAAATACCCTTGCATAACCTAATAAATTTATTCATTTGATGATTTGGTGACTCTTGACTTTTCTCCTGAGTTTTATCTTTTGGTGAAGCTCGTTATTTGCATCACACCTCACTTACCTGCCTCATCAAAACAAATGCAATCCCATCGATTGTGCCAAGAGCACTGGGTCAACTCCAACATTACCTCTGGCTGAGATGAAAGTTGAGCCTGAGGAAGGAAACTCTGAGTATGTTGCATTGCCAGCTGTTTGGGACTTGCATGTGCCTTAGGGAACAGACATGTAGCACATTTGTCACCCTTATGGGTGTACTGTATGTATACACATATGGTGTCACCCATTTGGGTGTATATTAGTTCAACAGGTTGTTAAATATCTGTGAATGATATCCTAATTTCTCATATGTTTTCAGATAAAACATCCTTCATCGCATACCAAAATAAGTACATAAAAAGCACAAAAACAGTAAACTTGTTCAAAAAATATTTCAACCACTGAAACACCTCAAACATACTGCATAATGAGACTGCCAAAAAAATTTTAGTGATATAATTATTTTAGTGATATAATAGTTTTTAGTTAATAGTTTTTAGTTAATAGTTTTTAGTGATATAATAATTTTAGTGATATAATTAGTGATATAATTATAGTGATATATAGAGTGATATAATTTGCAGTACCACCATTTCACTTTGAAAGGTCTAATAGGAGTAGTTTTGTGAATGTTAACAAGAGAGTGTGGTTATTCAACAGACAGTCATCCAAACCTGACTAGTAATATTGAAGCAGCTCATATAAACTCTGAAGCATTTGAGGTAAACTCTCATTTTCCTAACTCCCAACTTTGACAGGAAGAAGTTATGAGTGTCCATAAGGCTGGTTATGACCCTGAGGCTCACAGAGAACCTTCACCGTCTACCCTAAGGAAACACAGGGAGAATCCAGCACTGGTTCGGTTAGGTAAGGACTCCAGCTGAGTGTTTTCCTCAGAATCGGTTTCACTGGTCCCTCCTTCCCTGTGAACTGTTTACTGAACTCTTACTTATGTTACCTGTCTTTAGTTTCAAGATGCTGGAAAGTTTGCGTATGAAAAAGAAAAATTGTGTTTGAGATTTTGGAGAAAAAAATAACTTTGTCAGGTTGGTGTTTGTAGGCTTTTGTCTTCTCAATGTACTTGTCTGGCACTACTTAGTGTTTTTCTCCAGTGGATGTGTTGTATGATTACATCTGATTGATTTTCTACCGTGTGATTTACTGGACTGAAAGTGACAATTTGGGAAGCAAGTTTTAGAGAGCAATTCTTGAACCTTGAAGAAACACGCTCTTTGCTCTTTGTTGATTTGATGAAGTGTGTGGGTCAGGGTTGAAGTCAAGTCCGGGCATCCTGAGGCCTACCTAAAACAGAGGCTTGTCACACTAGATGTATGGCGAACTCAAAGCTTCCAGACCGCTTGGGGATGGGAGAGACAAAGGCCAGTCTCAATTACAACCATGGTGTGGCTCACTCTCATCTATCCACTTTATTCACAGTCAGCCCGCTCCCTTTCCATTACTGCCCAAAAGATATTCAGTTTAGTTTAATAATGTATTTATTCTCGCACTATCGGGACAGTAAGCAGAGGTTACTGTTTGCTCGAGAATGTAGGTAAGGAAAGCTGAAAGTGTCCCAAGAGTTTGTCCAAGTTTATAGCTTGCCTGTAATAATAATTTGTATGCCTTAGTAAACAATATGTAGTACATAATACACAGTCCGGTAAATCCTTACATATTTGGTATTCATTGTATTTTGTGTTTTATCCTCATGTGCCCTTGATAAATCAAAGATGATCATTCTCTTTGTCCTAAGCTACCCTGTCCCTTTTATGTTTCATCTTCATCCAATGACATATGCATCTCATCCATTTCTTACAGTTGATGAATGGAGGAGCAAGTGGAACCTGAGCAACAAATGGTACGACAGTTCCATCGAAGACTTGGAGAGAGACTTGAAAGATCTGAACGAGCATGTGCGGTTGCAGGCGGTGGCTACCATCGCGAGGGCATCCACCTTCCGACCTGCTCCAGAGCCTGGCATCTCAGTGAAAAGTAAACCCCATTATTGTAGAATTGGTAGTACTAAAATCTGAGCACCACCCTTTTAGTGCAACTTCCAACTTCAGATTTGTCCTTGTTAAAAATATTCACGTAAATGCAAATGAGTGGCTGTCATGCCACTTGTTGTGGGTGTTGGTTGAATACATTGCCGGGGGGGAGGGGTTTGTGGAGTCTATTGCCACACTGTTGCTGCTTGATACCAACTGTCTGCAAGACCATTTTACACTAATTTTTGCTAATGTTTTATCAATAGCGTCATATATATGTAAGCTCATTTGATGTCCACCAAATGACATATGACAGATTAAAGATATTTGAAAAGCCAGCTTTACAGTTGAACTTTTCACTTAATCGGATTTGTCACCCCATTTCCTCGTTGCAGGCACAATTTCTCGATTTAAGGGACAGAGGGGGGACAAGATAGGTATTGATTCACAAGGAGTGCTTCCCGAGACACTTGTGAGATCAGTGGAGAGAGCTGTCAACGACCCCAGTCACAGAGTCAGGATCACTGCTGCGATCACACTGTATACCTTAAGCAGACCCAACGAAGAGGTGAGTAAATGAATCCATGTGATATGTAGTTTTACTAGAAATTCTTTTTGCCCAGAAGCATGAGAAAATTTAGATTCTACCATCGATTGTTTTGGAGGTTTATACAAAACTTTAGAACAACCTGATGTCCAGATTTTGCAGGACTCGTTGGAAGTATCCCACAGTATCAGATGTGCCGATGTCATTGCAAGACAATAGCTGCCTGTGTTTCCAAAATATAATTAATTGCAATTAATGAACATCTCTTCTAATCAGTGGCAGTGTCAGTGCGCCCTGCTCCTTGTATGCGGATTGAAATAAACATTCCATGGTGGGATCATTCATGCCACAAGGTCAACGTAGAGTAAAATTACTTGATTGCAACATCTTTCCTACACTACAGCCACCTTTTGTAATACACATTGGCAAACACATACACGCTGGCTGTGTAAAAATGAATACATGCATTTGTTGTGAAAATTTATGGAAAGAATGAGCAATGTGAAAACCTTCCATAATGATTGTTCCAGTTTAGATACTGATCTTGTAAGTGCTGCTGTTGAGTGCCCTCCCCCATCCTCAAATAAGTGTTGTTTGGGGAATGTGATACTCCAAGTGATGTAAATTGTGTGCTTTTATACTTAGATTAGTGATATGTTTATCAAAGAAAAGCATTGGTACGGTAGTTATCACCTGTCAGGTATTTCTGTAAAATGCAATCTGTGTCGTTATCATAATGATGCATTCATCATTATTGGTGATGACTGCAAATAAAGTCTTGGGAATTTCTTGCGATGTTTAATGTCTTAACAGGGGTCGTGGTCACTCTCTTGTTATGTCAATGTTACATATCTTCACTCCGTGCTCAGAATGCAAATTGGTATTGGTAAACATAAAACAATGTGAATTGATGTTGCTTGCAATTAATATTGTATGTTGTGAATTTGATTTTAGACAGGACATAAAATTCCAACCATGTGATCATGCATAACTCTAATACACTGTGTTTGATTTAATGGACCTTGTCAAGCAACAACCTGTGAAAATAATTTCCTCATTCAGTCTGAGAAAATTCAAGGACCAATTTTTTTTCACATGTCCATATAGTTTCTGTTGTAAAGTTGTGTAGTTATCATCACTGTTTCACCTGCTGATATGGTCTCATGCATTTCTTTAAAAAAATTACTTCCTTCCCCTTTTCCTTGTACATTTTACTCAAGCCTACAAATGAAAGGGTAAGTTTGGGTCAACTTAAATTTACTGCACTTTTGCACCACCGTCAGCTAAAGCACACGTTAATGCGATGAATGAGGAACCATTAAACCTATTTGTCTTTTGTTCTTTGTCAAACGTTACTTTTTGCTGGCACAGAGATACAAAACTTTAGGAGGCACTCTTTCTTTTGTTCTACTTTGCACAATTTCTCACCACTATATGCAGCACATAAAGCAGTAGGTTGTGTGAGCAGGGGCATTATCCTATTCTCTAGAGTTTAACACATTTTCAGTTTTAGAAACTTGACCACTCTCTGTGACACCATGCACATGAGTGGGTGAATGGTCATTCACACATGCAGCCATGTTACATGTGAGGAGAAGTATCCAGCTTGCTTGCTACATGGCTCTAGTTTTGAACAGAACATTGCCATCAATTGGATGAAGCATCTGGTCAGGTTTTCAAAGGTAGAATCTTTCTAAAATCTTGACCTTTCTATTGAACTTCATTGACCATGAGTCATCAGACTTATTTTAAGTCATAGAAGAAGTTTATTAGTTTGTACTTGTACATATTTGTGGCTTTCATGTGAGAGTATTGACACTCTCCCCTCCAAATTCTTCTGAGGACATTTATTTGTTCGCAATATGACTCATGCTTTCATATTATTAACCTTCAGATGGTCTGCAGATTTTCCTTTTTTCAAATTACGTCTTGTTTTGGTGGTAGCAACGTTTTTCTTTTATCTTTTTTTTTTTGGGGGGGGGGCTTAGCACAAGTGTATGCACAAGGCCCTTGACTCTAGATGTTTGTATGTAGACCTATACTACCACAGTTGGTCTTCTGTAGCAGTCACATTGAATGGTTCAACTTTTGGCTTGTGTTCATCGATGTTGTGTCCCTTTTTTTTTATTTTATAACTCAGCTGATTATTTTATACCTGAGCTGATTTTTCTCACAGATTTTAGACTGAATAATAGTAGTAAACATGATTGTCAAATGCATTGACAACCGGGTACTGTTTTCTTTCCATTTCATGAGTCAATGGATTTGACATTTTATGTAGATTCTTCAGAACAATGGAAACTTATTGGCTATATCAATCTCGCACACCAAATTAGTTTGTGGTTTTAATTTTAACTTGTTTGATAGCAGTGTGTGTTGGTTATGCATCACTTTAGTACAATTTCTCTAGAACTGGACCAACATTTAGCTCTCTTATACTTTTTATGCCTTTTTAAGTTTTTTTTTAAGAATTTTTGTGTATGATGGACACACTAATCATGACTGTTGCATAACAGCAAGATAACCAATGAAAAACATTGCCTGCCTCCACTCTAATTTTCGTAGCAGGTGTTGGTATGTACCGCTTTTCTAACGCACATACCCTAACACTTGCAAACAATTACAGGTTTGTCTCATCTAAGATCCAAGGTCTCTGTTTTTAAGAGTCTTACTTCACATTTGATGATTGCCACAATAAACATGAATATTTAGATCTTAAGGAAATAGAAGTATCGAGTGTTAATACTTAGTGTTATTGATTACATTGGCGTACATCAATTTTAACAGCGTACAATCTGTACGCAAATCAATTTGAAATCCAAACTATAGTTTGTGGATATTGGCACCATGAATGTTTGTTGTGCGGGTCACCTCCACTCATAAATCTGTTTCACTGTGATGATGCCTTTAAGTAGATGTAAACATGAATGCAGTATCCACACAAAAAACCTGCAACATGGAAAGGAAAAAAATGTTTCGCACTCGTGCAGTCTTGTTTTGTAGACAGAGGTCATTAGATGGCCTGCCGGAAGAGCTTAATACTATTGTAGTCAAAGAAAATTGTTTGTGGTAGTAGTGGTAAGTGTGGTAGAAATAGTAGTAACATTAGTAATTATATTTATAATTGTTAAATGCACTAAGTTGGCAACTGACTGTCAACTTTGTGTTGAAAGGCATTTCAAATGCATTTGAAACAGAAAAGAAAGTACAGGCAGCATTGACACCAGGAACACAGTTCCCATCATCGGATAGAAGATTTTGACCCAGTGCAAGTTTTATTATCAGATACTTAAAAACATGTATCTGTACAACAAAGAATATATTGCACTGTTGATAATGATGGTGAAGGAAGAGCCTGTTTTGGGAGGGGCAGGAGGGGAGTTGTCGATTTAGGGATTGTCCCTGGTATTACTACAGGCTAAGACTAAGTAGTACACTGACTATGTCAGAACTGGCACACAAGCAAGAATTGAACAAAATAAAGTCATACATCTATACAACAGATAGTCACATAACACTGTTGACAACAAAGAGACTGTTTTCGACTTTTTTCACGGGGGGGGGAGAAGGAGAGAAAGGAGCATCCATATTGATGGAAGTAACAAACTCCCCATACAGTGGTTGCTATTAATTGTTTAAACCACAGGCTAGAACTCTGCTGAATGATATCGTCCGAACCGGCACACCACCAGAAAGGTGGACGGCGGCCCAGTGCCTGGCCCATGCCGGGGTCTGTGATTCCTACATCGTAGGTGAGCTGGTCAACCAACTCTTCAGCAGCGAAGACATTGTGAAGCACGAGCAGTGCGTCATGCACCTCTCAAAGCTCAGCCAGAACTCCTCCATCGTTCATTCCATGGTAGCAGAGCAGCTGAACAGTACCAGCTGGAGGCGACGGATCGTGGCTTGCAAGGTTCTGCCCAGACTTCATGGAATCGTCAATAAGGTGTGTTTTACAGTGCTTTAATATAATTTATAGTTAAAATGGAATACTTGCGTTCAGAAATCTTCAATGTTTTTTTTGCAGATTTGAAACAGCAGTTATTTAGATTATATGGTTTAATGTGTTCTACTTATTACCTGGTTGTTAGTTGCCTGCTGTTAGCAGGCTATTGTGTGTGTGTTTTATTAGTCCAAAAGAAAATCCTACTTCATCAATCAAAGAATCCCACTTTTGCAGTATATGTAATACTTGTACCTACATGGCATACCTACAGGTATGCAATATAGAAAGGGTGTAATATGATTACTGAGAGAACACAGTCTCCTGGGAGGCTACTGCAAAGACTGCTCTGTAGGCTAGGTAGGTAGGGTTTGAGAGGTTTTGAGTAAGTTTTCCCCAAACATGTAACTAAGGAAGGTGTGTCCTTCCAAAAGTTAGTACATTTCTATATTTCAAACCTTTGGAACTTTTTAACACTTTGAAATTTTTCCACTTTTTACATCTGATTTTCATTGGAGATTGGTGAATGTGATCATTTGCTGCTCTCAAATTGGTTGCTGTATATTACTTGGTGGGTTTTTATTTACCAGCGAGGTTTTTTATTTTGATGTAATCGTAACTTTTGTACTCATGTGGCAGTGTGTGTATGGGTGTATGTGTGTGGGTGTGTTTGTGATGCCTACTGTACCTTGTACACATAATACCTCAAGAAGGGAAGCTTGGACAAATTTCATGTTTAGTACATACAGTAGGTGAACCACACTGAGTGCAAGAACCCAATTGTATTTGGTGGAGGTCAAATTTCTTTTGGGGTCAGCAAGGGTCAAATTGTGAAAACCTTGTCAACTCAGTATCTCAAGAAGGGAAGCTTGTACAAATCTCATACTTGGCATGTTGGTGTACCACATCAAGTGCAAAATCCCTGTAGATTTTGGTGGACATCAAATGTCGTTTGAGGTCAACAGGGGTCAAATTTTGAAAACCTTGTACACACAATATCTCAAGAAGGGAGGTTGGACAAATCTCGTATTTGATATGTACTAAAGCTATGTAGTCAGATTCAGAAAAAAAAAAATGCTCATAATCGGATCATCAAAACAGCAATGGATTTGTGAATTGTGGTTCCTTTCTTCTGTTTCAGGATATTACTCATAAGCTGACCAACCTGATGTGGAATGATTGGCACAAAGAAGTCAGGATGATAGCGGCCCAGACTCTGGGAAAGACGGGCCATGGGAAGGTGGTTCACAACGATCTACGAGACAGACTCTTAGAAGGAAATGAAAGAGATAAAATTGATTCTCTGTACAAGATTGGCCATTTAGGTGAGACTTCTCTTCTGTTTAGTATTTCACAATGTCCTTCTTTCTTATGAAGAGGGAACAGGTGTAGGGAAGTGGGCATTTTACTGATATCATACTCTATATGACTGACTCTTTTTTTTCCCCCTTCCTTTTGATGACCTCCTAGGTATCATGACAGCCCGCCTCCTCCCTGCCTATCTGAGATGTTTCGATGATGCATACATTTCTGTCAGGATAGCTGCTACCAGCACCGCTGCCAGACTTGAATTGAAAGATGATAAAGTTCTCAACAAGCTCCTCTTTCTGACACAGTATGACAACAATTGGAAAGTGAAGGCCCATGCTGTGAAAGGTAATTTCCATGTGACGCTAGCATTACAGGTGGGAAGGGTAAAATTTAACATGTATGTGTCCTAGTGTTGAGGTTGCTGTAACTTATCTGATTTGGGTGTTATTGTTCATCTACCAAAAATATAGAGAGAACGGATTATTTGATAAACCTTTTGGCAAGTAGCATACATTCAGTGTCATAGCAACTCCATTGCAGTTGTTTACTATCAGAAAACTATAGGTGCAGTGGCAATAACAATGAACCCCCCAGTTCCTTGGCGTAAGGGGCCGAGGGGGTCTGAGAGGCGGCCTAAGGGGCCCCCTTATCAGGATGTCCAAGGACTTATGCAGGATCAATGTAAGGGGGTCTGTATCATGTGAAAAGTATGTTTTGTTCATACTTTCATGAGTTTTCTTTCCCAGTAAAGCAGGCTCTCCACATTCAACAAGGTATCCTTTTTCTGTGCAACAGTGTAGTGACAACCCTCTGTTGGCCGGGGCCTGTGGGTCAGCATGGTTGGGGCCCATAAAAGTTATGTCATTGATGCTTTCAGGTGTCCAGCATGAAATTCTCATAGTCGTTATTTTGAATGTTGGACATTGTGGAGATTTATTGTCATATCTATCTTTGTGTCAGTGGACTTGGTTGGATTTTCAAGTTGCTGCAGGTGAAATTGTTTGTTTCTTGTAAAGTCCTCTATCATTAACTCTTCAGTTACATCCTCTTGTTTGGTATCCTTACAAACAATTCCACATGAGATGACTGCAAGGGAGAAAAGCCAATCTAACATGTAACAAACTTATTGATTTCAGCCCTTGGAGTAATTGGAGAAGTGAACAGCAGGATCACTGATGCTGTTATATGGGCCCTAAGGTTTGAGGCTGAGCCTGGGGTTCGGGCAGAGGCGTGCGATACTCTTGTCCGACTTGGCATTAAAGGAGGCGAGATCTCGACTATCCTTCAAGACAAACTTCTAGTTGAACTGGATCCAGTTGTTCGAAAGTAAGAATATATATCCACTCATTCTTTAAGTTGCTTTGAGCATGATACCTGTGTTAGCCTCGAAGTCAAAGCACATATCCATATATGCCAGGAACCTTCAAAAGCCTTTCCAACACCATGTCAGCCAATCGAATGATTCAGTGCAAGAAATACAAACTTCTAGGCTGCAGATACAAAGTTTGAACATGGAACAAAAAGTGACTATAATTACATTTCAAGTACATCAAGCTCAATCCAGACAATCTTTTAGAGAACTAAGTTTGCTTCGAGACAGATTTTTGAGAGGAAATCTGCACTTTACATCCTAAGGGTATACTAAATGCATCTTTCAATAAATTGACGTATTCTCCCTCACATTTGCATATTTGCTGTTCGTTTTCAACTCGCGCATCCACTGTCTTTCCCATCCGATGAGGGCTCGGTGTCGAAATCCTGTCAGGAACCGATCGTGCCATGCACAGTGACTATCCCCCCACCTGGTATAACAGTGAACTTTCCATCGTATACTTACAGACAGCTCGCAGTGGCTCTTGAGGCTCAGGGAGTCAGTTCATCCGGGGACATGGAGATGGTTCAACAGATCAAAGACGAGGTCCGCAGACTCTGCACCCGCTTCAACATCGCAGCGAAAATCGCCAAGAACGAAGAATGGGAGGTCAAGCAGGAAAACCACAGAGAAATGTTCAATAACAGCCCCAGACTGTCTGAATTTGAGGTAAAACATTTTTGGACAGAAAGTTGTTACCGAACATGCTGAATATGAATATTTTTCTGGTGTCCATCATCCTTTTAACCAAGTAGTATGTTGGGCCAGGCTCTAACCCTTCTCATTAGCAGCTGATGACAAATCTTCCTGACTCCATTCATTTTTCAGGAAGTGGGCATCTCAGGAGGTGTATGCACATTGGTGGCATGCCATCGTCTAGGTGACACATGCGTAATGCATGTTTAGAATGTAACAACATAGACCATATTGTATCATTGTTATACCACAAGGTGGGTGCCCTAGAAAACTAAAGTGATGGACAGAAATTTTGAAAGTGATACATATCATTTGCAAAGCATTGTATTCTCACTGATACCAATCAATCAATTAGTCAATCAATCACAATGTTACTATGAATTCTCGGTTTATTTGGTGATGAAAGGCAGGAAACTATAATTTCCACAACACTTTATCCACTTCACATTCAATATCTAAAGATGAACTGTGCGTATTCTCATGACAGTTTCTTGGTAAAAGTTGCACTTTTCTGTCATGAATTTTGTCAGATAGGACATGCAGAGTCGTGTTGTTCTCAACACAAGCTTTTTTTGCAGGAAATCTGGGCACTCGCTTGGTATGTAATGACCCGGATCCAAAGTTACTGCCCGGTTTCTTCAAAACATGAAAAACTAACAACCGTTGCGTGAACACACCCTGTTAGATGACCGAATTTTGCCTACTACAAGTAGCAAATAGTGCAAAACAGAATTTTCTTCTGTTTCTTGATAAAAGTATCAGTTAAATGCATATCCTATGTTGGCAAGTGAATGTTCCTAAATTGTTTGATGGTAAGGAGTTGTTTGTGCCAACTTTGTCGCACACTTTCATGACAGGCACAGTTGCGTTGTTCTCAATGCAGGCTTGAAGGTGGTCTTAAGTGTTTTCCCGGGTAACCTGGGTACCCGCACGGTATGTAATTACCCGGATCTAAAATAACTCACTGGTTCCTTCATAACGTGAAAAATTACACATCCGTTGTGTGAACATACCCTGTTAGATTGCCGCATTTTGCCTACTACACATAGCAAATAGTGTAAAACAGAATTTTCTTCTGTTTCTCAGTAAAAATTGATGGTCCTAGTTATGAGAAGGTTTGAGTGGGTGAATGAAGTACGGTAGAGCATTACAGGAGTGTACAGTAGTATCTCTCCACACAAATGTGATGTATGGCACTGTGGAAATGCCAATGTAAACCTTACAACGGTTGTTCTGTTATGGTAGCCGACTGGTATGAAAACAAAATAGCTGATTCCTATTTTTAGAATTGATGAAAACACTAGTCGTCTTATCTGTTGTTTCTCTAAACTTAGCGAGAAAAGTGAGACTTTATTGACTCCAAAACATCTAAAGTACATTTGATACTCCCAAATTCTTGTGTATTAATGTGAAAATGTACGGCAGAACATGGCAGCAAGACATTGACAAAAAGGACACATCACAATTTCATTTATCAATGCCAGCTTCTTACATATAGATGGGTTAGGGGTATATTCTGTTTTCCTGATAATTTGAAGAATTTGCTCGATTGTAAAATAATTGATAAGAAAGTAGTGGTTTCCATAGTGGTGAAATACTTCAATGCCAGAACTTATGCATTTAATACTTTGCCTGATAGATTGCAATTGCGTGACTTATCTTCTTCACTAAACTGCCATTTTTCAGGGAAAGTACAGGACACCAACTCCTCCTCAAGTTCAGACACGGCCATCTACCAGGCACAGCCATCGAACTAAAACGCCAACGGTGCACATCACCTCAGAAGACAGCGATGATGCCAGTATCTCAGACAGTTTTGATTCTTTCTTGCCTCAGTCCCCCACCGGAGAAGATGAGTCTAAATTAGGGAACACGGAGGCGAGGTCTCGTAGGAGCAGCGTCATCAGTTTAGACACCATCGAAGAGCCAGCTGAGGAAACGACAGATCCGGGTATCACAGGCGGAAGAGAGGGAAGTCCTGGAAATCCAAGGTCAAATAACTCCAGACTGACTCCAGCAGAGAAGTTGGAGAAACTGATCGAGGTGTACGAGGGAACGTGCTCGTACGATGAGTACGAAAAATACGTCAGGCCGGAAGGGGATGCAGAAGATGCGGAGGATGCGGGTACTGCCACTGATGATAAAGAGGATGAAAAAGTCACTGAAGAGGAGAGTGTTGAAGGAAAAGATGATAATGAGAATGAACTTTCTTGTGGAGATACTCTCACAGGAGATAATAAAGATGAGTGCACAGAGGAGGAAGAATTTGGTACAGCGACTGAAGAACAGGCTCACGTAATCCCAAATGAAAATGACAAGGGCTGTTAATTCTTACATCGTGATTTAATAGTGAATTCCTTCCAAGAACTTTTTAGTAAAGCTTGTTCTAAACACTTGCTCCAGTATGTGTATATTTTGGAGTTTGTGCATCAGTCATTGTCCAAAAACATTTAAACACAGCTGACCTTGTATAGTTAAGACTTGTAGTCAAGTGACAGTAGGTTCTTGGCAGACAGCTATTGATAAATTTTAACACCTGATTTGAATAGATCTTTAGCTCTTTCTAAGCAGGAGAGGATAATAAAACTTCTTTGTTAATGATAACTTTGTTTGAATGGCTCATGAGATCTTTATCAAGTTGAAGTTTTAACGTTCATATCTCTCTTTTATAATGTAAAAGCTAAACCAGTAAAACAGTGATCACATTCTGTCATTCTGAATGATGTTTGCGATTAAGTGCCCTTTTTTTTTTTGGTAGAATACCTCTGCAGATAATCCTGAAAGCCAAACACAAAACATGTCTCCTGCAATAATTTCAAAAACATTTGATGATATGTTAGAAATAGCTGTCATGTGTGGTGAGACAACAAATAGTCATTTATTTGGGTTTCTATCAAAGTTTGTATGTAAGTGTGAGACTTGTAAAATCTCTGTTTTTTCTTCTTCTCTTTTTTGCCAAACTCAATTCATGAGTTATCTGATGATATTGTGTATCTATGAGCAAAGATATGTTTTTATATCACTGCACACTCTTCGGAACGAAGCTTTCTTCCATATTTGCCTTTCTCTGCTACGGACTGTTGGAACTATTTGCTCCTCTCCTGCCGTTTCACATTGTCAGAGTTTCGCTCTTAACTTTGTGCATCATGCCCAGCACGTAATAAATGCTTTCAAAAGTTAGTTAAAGGTCATATGACATGAAAACGACATTTTGGACTATTGGGTGTATTGATCATCGAAAATGTTGGAAGTTGCCACAAATGCTATAAAAATGCATGGAATATTGATGATTTTATAGGCAAATTCCTGTCTCATACCTGCATCATGAATAAACATTGGCTACTTATGCAAATTCAAAGGGTGGACTCCTGTGATTTGTCTCATCCTTTATTTCAAGGACAATTGAGAATTTTTTACACCCTGTGGGTTTCATTTTGAAAGCATGTGTTTTCTTAAAATACTGATATCACTCACCACAAGGAACCAAGTAATTATGAGACAATATATAGAGTTAACAAAAGAAATACTGACACTGCATCAGTCCATGTCATCAGTTTTGCCTTTCAATAAAACCTTGAAAAGTCTCAAAAATGGTGATAGATATGAACAAAATTCCGATTGCCATTCAGGGTTTCACTGTGCAACTTCTGAATGAAGCCAGTTTTTTTTTTGAAGATCCATGTCACATCATGTTGATACATGTCACATGGTATTCATTCGAAGTCAGAAGCACCAGACAGACGTGACTTAATCCAGTGGAGTATAAAGTGTGTTTTTTGCGACGTTGGAAAAGATTGTGACCTGTTGTTTTCTTAAAATATATGCCAAATATTGGATTGTCCTCACAAGGTGACTGTCAAGCTTTTCCAGTTTCCATATTCCAAGGTAATCATGAAATAATTGATTTTTTAAGGAAATTTCTAAAGAATATCATGAAAAATGATGTTCAATACTGGTTTGTTTCAAAGTTTATTTCCCCACCAAGAGGAGTCTTTGGGTTACCTTACATTTCTTTTAGCATTCTCTTATCAATATTCAAGGATATTGCTAGAGCTTTTAAAGAAGCCTGTGATGAAAAAGCCAATGTTTCATCTTCCTGTCCTGATATGTTATTTAAATGAGGTTGCAAGTGTGCTGTATTAAATTATAATGGTGGCAATATTTTTATACTTAATATAATGAAGATATATACCTCAGTCTCTCTGGTGTTTTTAATTTTTTCATCTTCCTTTGATTCATTCTTCAAAATTCTGAGAACCATAATTTGGCTAGGTCTAAAATATTCAAAACATGCCCTTATTGCAGCAGTGGGATGTAATCCACCCAGAATAATCTGCAGTGACAGGACTGTTTCAGCTCTACAGTAATACTTCTTTCGTTCACACCTCATGAGTATGCCCTGTCTTCCATTTTTTTCATTAAACAAGCAAGAATTTCTCCCTCCCAGACTTTTTTTTCTACTTCACTAGTTACCTTAGATGAAAAATTGAATAGCAGAACCAAGTCCAATGGTAGATACTATTTATTTCTATAACCACAACAAAACTTATGCAAAGGCATTTCTGTTCAAAATTTGGCTATTTCCAGACAAATAGACCAAGGTAAACACAATACGGTATTTTTATAGCTTTTAACAACTGCAGGAATATAGCAGAGGTTGCTCTAAGAAATCAGTTCATTGCAGTCATGGTTTTCAAGCTCTTCCTCTCCAAAAGTTTAGGAACTCAATCCTTGACTCATTTTCGAACTAACTAGTATGCAATCGATCAACAAGACTTGATGCAAATATTGAAGTTATTCCTTACAGTAACTTACAAGGCACAAATAAAAACGACAGAGCAATGTGGTAGGTACACGAACATGTTGAAAATACATCGATGTCAGATGTATAGGTGTATGTAGTTTGACATGCACAATTAAATGTAAATTTTAATATGGTTAAACAAGTTCAGGCTGTTTCCTTCATAGTTCCTGGCAAATGAAATTCTGCACTGGTTGCTGAGGCTACATCAGTGTAGATGGCTGCACTAATCTTTCTAGAGATTAGTGCAGCCTGGTACTTTTAAGCAGGTGTGCGGTAGCTGGAGCTATCTCTGTAATAGCCCCACAGTGAGAACCACTTATGTTACTTATATGAACAATGACCAACATGGACTGGAACATTTACAAGGGCCAAAGTAAGCATCAGCAGTATTACAGACATATTTGCATAAAGACATGGTGTCCATTACACTGTATTTCCATCTAAAATAGATATGCACAATGTCTAGTGACCAAAAACAAAACATAGACGTCTTTCACGATGCCCACCCTAAGTTCTTCACTTAGAAGCATTTTTGGGTACATTGACACTTGCAGATCTCAGGGTGACATGTACAGCTATTATAACCCTGAGAAGGAGGAGTTACACTGAACTTCTCAAGGTGAAGTTAAACCTCTCCAACATGAGCTGACAACAGCTGGGCATATGTGCTGTCAACAACAGTATCTTCTGAAGATGTACATGTTCCTGAACTAGCTTTATATCCCATCTGAAAGACTCCAGTTAACTTCTATGCAAAACTTTCCAAGCATTGAGAAAAGATGTCACAGGTTTTTCTGATAACTCTTTAGCTCCATTTTGTCTTCTCATCCATTAAATAGAAATTCATAGGTACATTTGAGAAGTCCTTGCAAAGTGATACAATTATGAAAGTACCAGCAACTCAATCTTTCATCACTTCAAATTGTTTTGAAGAGGTAAGGTTATTGTGAAAAAAGAATTCATATCACACTCTTTGTAGTATTCCTCTTAGTAAGTCATGAATATTCATTAAGCAAAGATTTAAAGTGCAGGTTGACTTAATAGTAAAAATATTGGCATTAGTTTCTCTTATCTGAATTAAAAGACAGTATAATTTATTCAATTTTTTCTGGATGTCCTGCTATTATAAAGAAAATTTTGAATAAATGGTGTGTCCATTAAGGATATGCTTGGCCAAAAGTTCAACTGGCTTAGTCATGTTTTTGAACATAATCATAGCAGGATACATGTTTTTGGCTCAGTTAGAGGAAATCTACAAAAACGAAAGATAATGTGGTCTTTCTCCCGAAGACCTCTTGTCATCTAACCACCTGTCCAGCTTGATTTCTCTCACTTCAACAAATTTCATGCGAGTGTCTTCTATAGAGTAAAGCATAAAGCAAAAACATGCACCTTCAGGTTGTTGAAAGATTTTTCACTGAGACATTTCAATGTAACAATGGTTTGTGAATATAAATGGCTAAAAAAAACTTATGAATTCAGTCCAAAAATGTCAATTCCATCCTGTCAAAGGTAAGGTACTGATGTGTTGAGTTTCATATTCACTGTGATTAATCTAAGATCCCACTAGTGTCCCTCTTTCCTATATTGGACAAATGCAACTACTGAATAATGAAAAATTCCACAAGACTCCATTTGCAAAATCTGAAACAAAGAAAAAAAAAAGACACTTCGCAGGGCAGGGCCACCTACAGAACCTGTTTCTATCGATCCAAGACATTTTACAGCTGGAAATAGCTAACACATCCTCCTACCAGAGGAAGAATGTAGAGTTTCATTACACACTCGGACTAGCAGAGAGCAACTTATTTATTGTCATTGACGATGTATCTTTCCATCATGACACAATCCTCAAGACAAAAGAAAACACTGTGAGATGATTTCATCGTCGATTTTCTTCTCAAAGTTCTTCAAACTATTCATGGATTATGTCTATTCACTCCAAATGACTCATGAATTTGATCAGCAATTGGTGTAGACTTTGACGGCTCTCTGAACTTCTTTTGGTGTTGCCTCAGATAGCTCAAGCCGGGGTACTCCTTCAGGCCACAGTAGTTTCTCTCCTGAAACCGTTGGAGCGGGTCGTCCGGATAATACTTTCTCGTTTTGTATTCCATCGTCACCATCCGGTCCAACATTTTACTTTGCGTTTTGTTGCAGAATATGAACTGCTTGTTGCGGCGCCGGCGCTTGCGGTGTTTCTTCCACATCTTGCGTTCCCTGCCGGCTATTGCTCTGAGCCAAAGTCCACTGAAATGAGAAAGGAGTGAAATAACATGAAATAGTCATAAAGTCAGAAGTGTGGAAAAGAGCGTGGGAAGAGTGAAACAAAACGATTACTTCCTGAAATCATATTTCAGACAATTTCACGGTTACCTTCCTGTGAAAATTATTTCCATTCGCTTTTTTTTTTTTTTTTGACAAGTTGCCAACCCAGACAAAACTAGGGATGAAGAACAACATCATACATCTTGAAAAGATCGAAGAAAAGTTAACATTACTACGGCATGTTATTTTGAGATACTTGTAAACAAGTTATATTGTGCTTCATTTTGTCAAATATTATGATCGAAGCAATTGACAAGTTGAATGTATCACATCTCGCTGGGGCTTTGAGTTTCCTCAAAGTCTGTCATAAAAGTCTCGTCAAAGAGGTGAGGCATTCTGTATTCCATTTACCCTATAGCTTCTAACACTTTTCTCTCTTTCTGTGTAAATAGTTCTGTAGAGGCTTTTTATTTTCTATGGTTAATACACTAACTATTTTGCCACTTTTGTTATCTGAACAGGCAACGTTTAACTTCTACTTCTTCCTTTCCATCACCTAACCATTCAACCATCACAGCTCTAGAAGTTAGGCAAAAGCACGTCAATACAGATGTGTAATTGACAAATGTTGCAAGAGTCACTTTGAGATCTGCAATGTGCACATTGCCAGGTTTCTTCTCAACAACAACATTTTCATTGAGCTCTTTTCTTTGAATCCTTGAAACATTTCCAAAATACCACCAATGTAGTTAGTGCCCTTGTGTACAGTATGTACATTTCATTAATTTTGACAAACGCAGACCTCATTTTGCAACAGCTGATCAACAGATGAGAAGCGATGGCCAATAATGTACACACATAAAAAATAATGTTAAAAGTACAAACAGAAAAATTACAGAGGAAAATAGTGTAATGCATGTGAGTATAGATTTTCAACTAATTTATTCAGAAAAATATCAACAGTTACATTTCTACAATGAGAGGCCACAGAACAATTTCAAAAGCAGTGTTCTAGGTTCTGCTTGAGCTTCACACTGAGTCATGTTAATCAAACCTGCAGCTTTTTCAAGGAACTTTTTGATTTCATTTAATTTTGAAACTTGTGTGTCATCCAGACACTTCTGGGGCTTTTACTTTGAACCGATTCTCCACAAAGACCAATGCAAGGCACTGTGGTACAGTCAAAGCGATGTAAGTTGACACAGAGGTTTAAGTTGGTTAAGTTTAAAAATTTTCACTATTTTCTGCACAAAAGCGCTCGACAGTCTTCGGTGCTCTTTTCCAAAAATTCTGCTAACATGATGGACGGTAAAAATCTGCAGAAAAGAACTGGAAGACGATTCTACCAAATTATAAGCATGTTTCATTAAAATGGTAATACATATATCAGAGATACAGCATGCAAACTCACTTTGCTAGCCTATAGAACCTAGCCGGCACATCTTCCACGGTCTGCTTCCGACCACTGTTGATGTCGTACCGGATTACAGTTCGCACTGATTGGACGAGCGGGCTTTGGGTGAGGCAATTACCAACAGTCCTTTTGAGGAAGAAATAGTTATTCTGTTGTCACATCAAAGATAGTTTTAAAAAAAAATATACATACGTATCAATTGAAAAATTTAATAGTGACCAGATCTTGAGGTCACTTGCCGTAGAGGAATTTGAGGATCAGAAAAAATGGAGAAAAGTGGAGAACTATGGATATGCTTCCCTTGAATGGAGATGTTTGATTTGTAGTTAGCAAAAGAATTAAACTGAGTCCTATAATCTGACATGTCATATTTCCATGACTACGATCTGCGCCTCTCTGTGGGGTGGAAAAGCAAAGAGGCTAGGCAATTATGAAAACAAATGAGTCCAGCCCAGAGTGCTTCAAGAGGAATTTGGGGGGTGCTCCGCCCCTGAATGAAAATTGCCACCACCCCCTGAAATAGTGACACCATGTAAAAAATCTTGACCCTACTGTACGGGCTACTGCTATTTCAAATACAGCCCAGGGTAATGTTCGATCAAATGTCTCGAAGCCTGCTGCCAAAATTTGATTGCACAAAAAAGCAAATTGGTGCAAGGCAAAGTTCTACATTAAAACATCGATGAAACAGTGTTTTTGCCAAAATTCTTCAAAGATACTTTGGGCACATGGTCAACCCCCCTTCCCCCCCCCCCCCCCCCCTCTGTCTTTCTTGAAAATCTGTGGAGAACACATATTCAGTATCATCAATCCAGTCTTCTGCCAAATGAGTTTTTACCTCCTTGCAAACTTTGAGTCAATATTATCTCGCTTCACAGGCAAACAGTTTGACAAAAGAGTCTCTGAACTGATAGGTACTGTACTGATAAAAACTGCAGTTGAAAAGTCCAAGTTTCATTTATGTATTCAAGGAAATGCCATGATTTAACAGAGTCTCTAGGAATTTCACAATCCCTTCACATTGCATGTGTATGGCTTATCTGGTAAATAAAAATAGAAGAGTATGTTAAGTAGTTCTCACTAGTGCCAACAGTTTCATCATTTGAAGAAAAACCAGAAGGTCAAAGAACTTTGTGATTCCTTGTCAAGATCTCCTTTTATCTCCCAACACACACAATCACTTTTAAACAAAAGCGACCAAGATAGAAGAAAAAGGAACATATCAAAACAAAAAACAACAAAAGACTGTAAACCACATATGAAAAATGTGGTAACAAATCTCCTAAGTCGACAAAAAGTCCTGACACCAAAGTTTGGTTAAAATTCTACAAAGGCAACCTGAAAAATATTTCCATGTCCAAGGGTAGTTCCCTTGGGAAAAAATGACTAAAAGAAAGATCTTTATTAATTTTGACAGGGAGCTGCTGACAAAGAAGTTGCTGATAAATCTAAAAAGCTATGTTAAGTGATATTAATGATTGTTTGGAGAGGGTTACACAAATGAAGATGTGACACTTGACTTCCCCGAAATATTACACAATTGCTATCTACAAGTGGGTCCACAAACGTCAGCTTTTGATATAAATACAAATCTCTAAGATTTTAACATTTTAACATTTGACTAAGTATGAAAACATTATTTCTCAGTCTGCCATGGGGCAATTCAAATAACAGGGAACATCTACTCATCAACTGCTACCAACTTGACAGTTTGAAGCGCTAGTTACATTCAGTTGCTGAGACATCAATATATATATATCTATATATTGAGCACCGCTCCCTTCTTGAGATATCGTGTTTACCACCCACGGCGTCACATACACACACACGCACGCACGCACATGAGAGCACAGAGAGTCCTTGCCTGCCTTTGGCAAGGAATCAAAAACAAAACAATCCCAACAAATTTTACTGTTCACAATTCCTACAAATGTAAAGGAAACATTACATAAACAGTATTGAGAACAATTACCTGTTTTTCCCTGGTATAACTTGATTGCAGAAGGTATTTGGAAGCAATCTGCTGTGAGACCCAAAGCCAAGAAAATTTAAACATGATACACCAGAAAAATGTCTGCTGTTAATCTCCTTCGTTAAGCTCTTGGCATTTTCTAATGGCCTGGTCCACAATGAACTGACAAGTTTGGTGGTGACTGAAATGAATTTCACAAAACTACAAATTAAAAAGGTCATAAATGAATATTTCATTTCTGCATACATATGCAATCACTATACTGATCGGAAGTACGGCACAGGTTGTTGGACAGATTCTTTAAACTGTGGCAAAGTTCACAAAACTTTCCATTATGAATATGTTATTCTTTTAACTAAATTCGTAGAGCTACAACGGTCATAACACTATATAAGTATGATAAATCAATTTCTGATGGAATATGTTAAAGTTAAGATGACTTCTAATATGACACTGGATTTTTGCCAGACAGGAAAAAAAGCCTAGATAAAATGTAAGTAATACTACCTTTCCTTTCCATAAGACTTAATGGTTGGGTCTTTGTGATCTCAGCCACAGTACGCTTCAGTATAGCCACAGTAGGAATAATAATCCTGCTGCATTTCTTTTGGAAAATGTTTCTGCAATACACACAACTCAGTTTCTTTAAAACAGAATTTACTGGAATGTCATTTTTGAAGTTTCAGGAATTTATAACACTACATATTGCACATAGCACACACAATTAATTTGACAGTACTTACTTAACGATAACACATCAGTCAAATGTTGGCTTATGTTGAATATTTATGCAATTTTTTTGCCCTCAACGAAAATGCAACTACAAAGAACAGGGCCACCCTTGCTGAACGCCACCTCAAATCTGAACAAGTGACTGACACTATTCATTTCTGAGTCATGTAGGTAGCTGTTAATCAAAGTAAATCAAACAGAAGCTACATGGACTGCCAGAATGGAACAATGCACTTTTTACGGGGCCAGTCATCTCCACTGCACAATACAGGCATTATTGTTCTTTTTTTATTTGTCTATTTGTAACTCAGGCGAACAAAAACCAGCCGTTATTCCTTCGGTACTCGTGTTAGTTTTTGCTCAAATTGATGACAATGCTGTACGTTTTTGTATTGGCAGAGAAAACTTCCATTGCACTCAGTTGCCTAACTGTACCTTAAGCCTAGCCTAATGTTCACAAGGCATGACTCCCTGTGCTCTAACACCTAGCTTAGCTTTCCACGACCCTATTTTTAATCATGTTACAAATGAAAGGCCTTGCCTAAATTTTAGACATAGGCTATAGCCTCCTAACTTAATTCCTATTGCTAACTTGCTGCAGGTATACAAATTACAATTGGCCAGCTTACTGTACACATATCAACTATCAACGTTAGCATTTTCAATGCATTTGACATTAGAATAAGTAGACAATCAACTCAATACGTTTTCAAACAACAAGTCGTCACTTTTTTACTTCATTTAGGTTTCCTTAATGAACAATGGTAAAATAAACATTACATGATGGGAAAAACTTTCTGCACATGGAAGCAGCCATCTTTGTACTATTTCGCAACTTTATTTAGCTTCCCTGACATATTAATTCATATACTTTAACATATAATCACACAAAAATACTAGGTTTATCGTTTGAAAAGTAAAAAATACTAAGTTTATTTATTTTAGTTGTATAGTGTAAAATCAATTATCAAAGTTGGAGAAAATATATATTTCGTGAGGTCATCTCTTCGCCATCTGGCACTTATCCTACATTTGAAAAGGTATCTGGGAAAACTGAGGAACTCGGTGCAACCATGGCAAACGACGAAAGAGACCCCAAAACCCTTCTCATAAGACATTTACCAGAAACTTTGAGTCGCGAGGAAAAAATCGACTTTTGCAAATACTATGGGGCCGATAATGCAGCAGTTATGTCAGACAGGGGGAAGATGGTAACATATATTTAAACATTACTCAACAAGATTGGTCAAGTCGTTGTAATCACAGTCACAGGGTGTGAGTGTTACTATGGAGTATGGGATGGATGACGGAGTTGGCCTAGTATTAGTTATCAGAAATATCACTGATCTAAGCCCTTGCTAAGGGCTATTCGGCCATTTGAACCAACAACGTGCATTTACCCCTTAACTTCATCAGCTCATCTCTCATTTCATCCCAAGATGTGGTAAACAGAGAGGAGACGTTGTACTCACTTGAGCGGTTCAAGTCGCCAAGGGTGATGGTGAATGGTAGCTGCCCAAGTTGTACCAGTATTCAATCGAAACTTGGTGGCTCAGTAGCCCTATATGTGGGGGAACCTCATGGTATACAAATGACATGGATCAGGATTACTCACTGGGGTCAGGAGGGTGAGGAGTGTGTGCGTGTACAACCGAACTTGTGTCACGATCTCCTTCTAGACGATAAGTCGGATGAACCTCAGACTTGGTGGGTAGGTTCACGGGTATGACGTGTAGTGTTCGCTGGAGTGATGACATCGTAGGTCAAAGGTCACAGGTCATGATATGGAAAAACACATTTTTAGCATTACATCAGTGTGTCCTAGAGTTATAAAAGTACCATAGAAGGTAGACAATACAAGGAATTTCTTTAAAGTATTGATAACGTCACCAGGTCAAATGTCACATGATTAAAGGCATAGCTCCTAAGTTCTGAGAGGCTAGATGGGGGTACACCTCTGACCTGTCCGTCGGTGGACCGTCAGCCTGGGGGTGGAGTATAAGGGGAGGGTTGTCCCGTCCCCTCATCAAAAATGTTGATTTTTAGAAGTGCCTAAACACAATTTGGTGGCACTTTTTTTAGCCCATTAGTCAACACAATTTCTTTGGTTCGCAGTCAAAAATATCCGTACAGATACTCACAAACTCGCAAAATTTAAGCTTTTCCAACGTATAATTATCATCGATTATCGTAATTTCTGGCGGTACATGCAGTTGCAACAACAAAAGGTAGCACTTGATGGATGCATTGCAGCACGATTAGTGAATGTAGGCCTACTATGAAATAGTTGAGTTTGTGTGTAGAGTTGGAAGTTTCCAGTTAAGTTTACAGTGCGTAATATTTGTGCGTGGCACTCTCAAGACTGTGAATATTTGAAATGCGGGTTTTTCTGAGGGCTGGGTGGGTCAGCGGGTGTGGGTGTTCAAATGCGGGTCACTTCGGAGGTATGTTAAAGGTCAAATCGGTAAAAATGCTCTATGAAAGAAGGGCGTACAACTTCATATCCACACATACATGGCTTTAGGTAATGCATATAAAAATTTTACCATTGTCATCCAGTCACAATAAACATACTGTACACCTTCGCTTGACTGAATGGTACACGTATATTCCACAAAGGGGTACAATTAAGGTACATGCACTTTGAGTGCTTTTGGAATAATCACAGTTTACATATTCACATGTTGCCAATAAATGCATGTTATTTTTTCTTTGTTTGTCATATGTCTAGTAGACGATTGTAACGACATGTCATCTCAAGGAGGGAAGCTTGCTCAGGGCTTACATTTCATTAGTTTCTATCCTAATTAAGAAATATATTTCCCAAATCCGTATTGTGTATTTTCCTAACTGTGGTACAGTACTTTTGCAAAAGACGGTGGAAGGTGTTATTATCATGGACATCAACCAAGGCGATAATGCACCCTCTCGCTCCTATCGGCTAATGGTTACCCTATGGAAGTACATGTTATACACTCACTAGCACTCTGCTGTGGGTGAGCATGCCAGTTGATATCTCTGTTATGCGCGATTATTTGCATGCATGCTGTACATTGATGTGACGTGACACACCAGCTTGTGCACTTGCTGCAGGAGCTACAGTAGTATGAGTGCTGGTGTACCATAGCCTTTGCATGCTTAGTCAATGTCCTTAACAATGGACAGGTGTATCCAAAAAGTGATTAACAATTTTATTCAAATGCCTTAATACACTTGCACCTGATGATTTGAGAGAGCTTTTCCAGTTCACTAGGAATACATATTAATATAGTCTAAAATCCACAACCTCAATTAAATGGCCTCTTTACAAAAAGGTGGTAAAACAGAGTAACACAAAAGACAATTTTCCTATTTGGCAGCAAGGGACTGGAACATACTACACACACCAGAATGTGGGGATGCTTAGACTTTGAGTTTTAAATGTCTCTTTTATTCTTTTAAGTCCCTTTTATTTTATTTTACTTTCGTCTGAATATTGTTTCTGGTTGTTTTATGTTTTTTTTTCTTTCTTATACTTTCATCATTTTACATGTTTGTTCTTATTTTACTCTCATCCCCCTTTTAACTTTTGTAAGCTTTCACATGTTTTACAACTTTACTTTTTACTTCTTTTGTTTATAATCAGCCCTCAATTTAGATTAGCTCTTTCTTTAGCTAACCGTGTTTTTTTTTCAACCCTGTATTCAAAGTTTAAATAAAAATAAAATAAAAAAGTAAATAAAAATAAGAAAGTAAATAAATGTAAATATTATTATTTTGTACATGCTGCAACACTTAGTAGGAAAATTCATTGACTCAGAGAAACTGAGACTGTTTACCAGTGGAATTATTTGGACTTATTAAACATGTTTTAGTTTGTGGAATCTGCATAGCTTTTAGAATCATTGATTTCATGCAGTTTATCTTGCAGTTTATCAGCAGCATCAATTATTCTCCATTGAAACCTTGAACGACAGGCCACTTCACGTAGAATATGAACAGGATGCATACCAGAGCCGTCAACTATAATGTTACACAGGCTCTGGTACTGTATATACACTAGGCTAGGCTGGTCTACAGTACATAATTTGTCGCCATAGCCCACGGAGGCTTTTAAGACATCCAGGGTTGTAAAGATCAAACATGGACAAGATGGAACACAACACCAGAACTGATACCCTGCAGCTACTGTACAACTTTATACCTTCAGACTTGAGAGACTTAGAGCTGACACTGAAAGCACCGTTGGTGAGCAGTCAGGGAAGTCCAAGAAACTACCAGTGTAAGCAGCTTGAAAGCTTGCACGACCTTTGGCCATAGCATGCCATCCAGTTTACCCCTCCTTCCCACCTGCCCTCCCTCATCTCAGTCCATATCATGAAAATTGGAAGTGTCGCTTGTTGATCAATGGTACAATCTTGAAAACCTGTGAGGAATTCAGGAAAGGGGTAATGTGAGGGAGAGAGAAATGTACTGTAAAGCAGATGTTTTTATGACGACTGCTGTTTGGATTAAAGTGAGATGTACTGTGCACAAAGCGTCGGACAACTGGGATGAATTCATTGCAAAAATTTGATCCATGCATAACCACTCTGCCCACCCTTCCCCAGTAGCGCTGCAACTAGGAATTATTACTTCTTTTCTCATATGAAAGTCTTGCCATGATATCAGTATAAGGGAGCATAATGTATTAGATTACATACTTTATTTGCCTTTCTCTTTCCAGAAATATTGTGCCTTTGCCTATTTCTCAGACCACTCTTCTGCATCAAACGTAAGCCAGTTTCACACATGTTTTAACAAGTTTTTGATTAGTGACAAAGTTGCTACAGGCTCTCATTCTAGCCAGTTTTACCGTGTTGTTCTGTATTGTATGACAAGGAAGATGCAGGCAAAGTTACAATTGTTTTTCATATTTTGGGGCAAGAGAAAGTGCACTCCATTGCAGAGTAGGATTTACCATGAAGTTTTGAATATAAATACTTGGCAAATGTTGGAAATGTATTTACTTTAAGAGGTATGTGTACTTCCCCTATCTTAGTGTGCTTTCCTGTATGGTAAGTACTGTATAGAATTGTGTATTATCAATTCACTGAAGCTTTCATTTCATGACCTTTGCATGACTTTACTAGCATTTACTCCCACATTTGTTTTGTGAAATGCACTAAATTTTTCCAAACCTCTCCAGTTTCCTTTACATACAGTACTAATGACAAATGATCAAATTATGAGAATCCCCATGTGTCACATGAGAATGAACATTACTGAGTGTAAAACTTACAATTCAATTTGGAGTTTGAAAATTTGTGGCCATACACTTTTACACAATAGTATTAATTCATATATGCCCACAGCCAGTGTATGCCAGGGTGAAACATTAAAGAGACAATTGACAGTTTCCATAACCAGTGGATGTGAAACTTGACTAATTATGCTAATTATGAACATTACCATGTGACTGTACCCTCCCAAATCTTCTCGCACTTATAAATATGAGCTCAATGTGCCTCTTGAAAATGGCCTTACAAGTAACCTTAATGCATTCAGTAACAAATACAGTCTGCATTTATTCGAGAATTGATCATTGAGCAATTTGCCTCACCTCTATTAATTTTTTCCCACCGTTCAGGCTCTTCACCATCTGCATCAGATGAGCTTAGATGGCAGGACACTGACAGTGGAATATGCTAGGAGAAATGCTAGCCTGAAACACAAAACTGATCAAACAGTGACAAGGTACAGTAACATATATCTGCAACAGTCAGTCAGGTTTATGGACTGCTTCAGAATAAATTTGATTCACTTCAAGTGACAGGATCCAAGGTTGATCATGAGTTATCAGTGAAGTCACTGCTAAATTTGTATTTTTATCCTGCACATATTTTTGTGAGATGATTCTTTGAAAAAATGAAGTTATGGCAAATGTAGGAGCGCAACTTTGACCAAAAGATCCACGGATGTATGCTTAGACAGCACAGGGTGACTGTATTTTGAATTTTCAGCTATTGAAACAAAGTGAATTTGATGTAAAGTAGAGAGACATTTGGTTAAATGTTTATTTTCCTGGAATCCTGGACTTGCTGTAATTGTTGGTGGTGAGATGTACCATTTTATGTGGACATCAGACTACAACAGAGATGTAATGACGCCACCAAAACTTACTGTCTGGAGTAAACAAACATAGCTGAAAACACACTTTGGTGGCTCCACTGGAGGCTGGAAGAGTAAGTGTTGAGAAGCAACAAGCAGCCAATCCAGTTTAATAGAGATCAGTCATTGATACTCCTAAACTATTAACTCATTGCCTTCTTTGCCAGTTGCCCTATAACAAATGTATCATGATTTTCTTAAACAAATTATCTACCATGATGTAAGTCTGCAGTCTAAAATTTATGCCTAAAGCGGGCGCTGGGCCTCAGTCAAAGGGAATCAGCTCTCATCATCGGTCACTTTCCTGTATCTCATTCCCAGGCACTCAGTCACCTCGGCATCTCTGCTAAAAATGCAATAACATATGATCTTTGACAATCCATATAGTGTACATTGTGGCTACAGCAAACAGTGGTTAGTATTGGAATTTAAAGGTTGCTCCATATAGCTGCAATAACAATGTCAGCTGAAGTAGTGGAAGGCAATACTAGGTGGCTAGACGGGATGACTGCATATTTTATCTCAGATCCAAATAATTCTGGCACAGTACTTGGGACTGTGATTAAAAGCAGGCATGCATGCCCGAATATTTTACAGTATTTACATTGTAACTGTCAGAGAAGTTAAAAGGTCTACTGTTATGTTCATGGTGCATGGAACTGTTGTACAAAGAACAGTCTTGTGACAACCCAAGAAGCATAGAAGAGGATAATTTGTTTGACCAGAAAATTGTCTAGAATGCCACGGTAGTTTGGAGGATTACCGAAACATCCCACTGTATTTTTGTGGTTTGGTTTATATGCACTACATGCAAATATATTCCCACCATTTGTTTTGTCTGTCGTTTTGGTTAAGATCAATGTTTACATTCTGTTTTCCACTTTTAAATTTATTCTTCCTCTCAAATTCACAAACTGTGATGTCTGTTCAACTATTTTAGTCATCCATAGCTTAATGTCTGCCATTTTTATCCCTGTCACCACAATTACTAGCTTGCAGAACAAAAGCACTGGAAATCAGGAGAACGGAGGAGATGCCGCAGCAAAGAAGTTACAGGAAGAAAATGCATTCTTAGAAGGACCAATCAACTTATCTGCATTATCAGAAAAGTTGGGGTAAGGTTGCCTAGTGACTGTTTAAGTTCACAGTATTCCAGACTAGAGTATTAATAGTATTTTTTATGTGACAGTAGATTGAGGCTTGAGAGCTACAATCAGTCTTTTGTCTTTTGTCGATGGAAACAATGCACCAGGGAAGGGTTCCCACTTTCCCATGGTTCTCTTTGGAAACAGTGCATGTATGTTACCTTGGCAAGTGCCAGGTGCTATACAGCAGTTGCTAATTTATTGTACTCAATGTACTGTAGTCTCTTTTTCTAAAGTTGGTTAGTCCTATTCTTCATTTCTTAAAAAAATGCTATTAGTTCAGCACTGAATTTTATTCCTGAATAAACCTCAGAAAAAAAAAAAAAAACATTGCAAAATCTTCTGTTGGTTTCCTTGGCCCACAGGTTGAAGTATCCCTTGAACCCATCTCTCAAGTATCATTATCCCAGACCAACACAACAGATCATCATGAACATCGCCAACACGTTGGCATCCGTTCCTCGGTTCTACACCCAGGTTCTACATCTGATGAACAAGATGAATCTTCCTGCTCCTTTCTCGCTTGCATCATTTCCGGCTCCGCCTCTGGTAAGACCGTGGTGGTGGTGTTGTAATGTTATTAGCTGATACGATTGCATGCCATAGTTAATGCTGCATTGGTAATATACCTATATATGACCGAGCACCCTCAATGTGAAATGGCAAACCATTCCTGATTCATGTAATTGTGAAATTTTTTGTTGTAGTTATACTTTTGTTTTTTTTTTCATTTCAGTTTAGTGTATGTCAATTTCATCCAATTCTATAAGAAAGTTAATATTTGCTGAGTTAGCTGAATCAAGAGTTGTGCAAAGATATTGCTGATGAATTTGATCAACCCTTTGCACGTAACTTTCCACAACTCATGTTGTTGAAATGTCCATCTGATGTGTTTACAGACATCTTTGTGATTTTTTCAATTTATCTCTGAAAGTCAACACAATCCACAGGATGGTACTGATACAACAGGTGTTTCCCCCCTCCCCCCTCAATTTTCTACATGCAGTGCCCACTTTGACTAAAGTACCCTACGTTGATATTTTTATATTATCCTACACACAATAAGACTTTCAGAGTGACCTTGGACACGTGTAGTCTCCAACTCAGGGTTTTTCACAGGACTTTGAAAATTTTGAAAGTACTTGAATTTAAATCTGTCATTTTCAAGGCCTTGACAATTTCTGAATTTTGTTCTTTTGTGTCAAAGTCCTTGAAAAATGGTTGAATTCCAGTGATCTGACATAGCATTGTAAAGTTTCCCTTAATTATTATCTGCAACAAATGTTTGGACCAGGACCACCTTAGTTCCCTGCCAACCACAAGTGCATGTAAGAATTTCTGAAGATATTTTCAGAGTGCTTGGTTTGATGTCCTTGAAAAGTTTAAGTTCTACCTTGAAGGGGGATTAGAAAGTGCTTCATTTTTTTCCTCAGAGACGTTTTTGAACCCTGCCAACTGTAAGAGGGTTGAACCGTTCATGTGCAGTATGCGTATGTGACCGCTGTTTGTAATTATTGCTTTCAGTGATTTGTACTTACTGTCCCCTTTTACTCGTGAAGGTAGAAAGTCATTTGAGTTCAGTAAACTAAATCCAATGGAACGTCTCTAGAGAGTAAAATTTGTGTGCAGTTTCAACTTGGTGTGTAGGTTGCTGATGATTGGACGAATTCTGATAGTTTTGTTGATGATATAATGTGTTTCTCTAAAAAAAAGGTCAAGGTATGTAAACATCGTAGCCACAAGTGCTTAGGATCTAATGTATCACTTACTCGGAAAATTTAAGTCTCGTCTTTTGCATTATGGTGGAAGATCATTTAAGATCAAGCAAGGTCACCGTAAATAAACCTCATTAATGTGTACTCCTCAGAAGGAAAAGTTGGTTGAACTTTGTGAACAATGTGAGTGGTGTGTAGACTGTCCTGGTGAAAAGCTGACAGCTCTCATGGTGGTGATTAAATGTCACAGATTTCTTGCCAAAGACAAGCAAGAAATCTGTGCGATGGTGTGTTTGTGTGTGATGTCTTGGCATGTAAACATGATATCTCAAGAAGGGAAATTGGCTTGAACTTCAAAGTTGGTATGTAGGTAGACCATAGAGAGTAGTTGGTCTCTATTTTTTCAGGTAGGTCAAAGGTCATTTAAGATTGCCAGAGGGGAAAGTATGTTCAGGAGGCTATCTCAGCAACTGAATGTTGCCGTAACTTTAATCTCATATCACTGAGTAGATGATGTCTGTCATTTGTTATGGAGGTCAAAGGTCATTTGAAGTCAATCTGTCCCTGGATTTGAAAGCCCTGGATTTGAAAGCCCTGCATTTGATACTTTGGAAGTTTTACATGTCCTGAATGTGAACATGTATGAAGAGGTAAATGTCACTCTTATTAAGAAAATGATGCACATTTTTTTCATATTGAAAACCATTTAACATAGCTCTTTACCTTTATCAACTTCTCTAAGCAATCAGTGAATATGCCAGTTGCCAGCAACTCCTTGACAAGATTTACAAAGTGCTTTGTTTTAGCTACCTTAATGACTCCCAAGGGAGAAAAACACTTTTGGATGATGTTTTGCAGGTTGACTTTGTCCTGCGCAATTTATTACCTTTAGTCACAATTTGGTGTCAGGAACTTCCTATACACTTGTGAACTACCATGTTAAGAGATATATATCAGCCTTCATGACCATAATTTTCATCACGCGGAATCAGTGAAGTTTATGCCAAACCCGTACATGATATGGTTGATTTTGTTTCAAGTAATTGTGTGTGTTTGAAATGATGAGGTACTGGCAAGGAATCACAAAGTCATTTGACTTTCTGGTTTTAGAATGAGAGACGTCAAAGTCTAACTATAACATAACTAGTATACCTCAAGAACATATTGTATTGTGTTGGTTAACTTAATGAAATGGAGAGCCACCGATGAGAAATTTCTATTTTCAAGTAATAAGTGGCATGCATCTTCTAGATATCTGAAATTTTGTGCAACATTTGTTTGCATCGCAGCCTCAGGAGGATGCACCAAAACCCCCGGAACCAGAGGAGATGGAAATCTCCAGTGAGGAAGAATCAGAGCTGGAAAGTGATGAAGATGACCAGCAGAAGAGGTGAGGAATAGGTTGTGTCTTTGGGTTATATTAAAGTTATTTAATCCCCTGGTTTCCTTTATGCCTGATTTAGTCACAATAAAGACAACAATATTGTTGATGTTAGCGTATATCTTTTCTTTTTTTTTATGCTTGTTTTTTTTTTTCCTTTTCATGTTCTTTGATAGCTGAATCTGAAAATGGATCTCAGAGCCAATTCCAGTTAAAGTTTCATCTCAAATACATAATGGAGATATTGTCACAGTAGCTTGCCACTTATCAGGTCTCAGTGTTGCATGGTCTTTTTGGTCATTCTCTCAAAATTTTGACCAGAATGTACTTTTTGTAATCGATTTACAAAATTGGTGACTGCAGCCTTGTTTTGACTGTTTCTAAGACAACCCTTTGGCAACTAGCAAATGTCACATTGGGTACCTTAAGCAATTTAAAAAGAAAAATGAGAGCTACATAATAATCAAATGTCAGCAGGAAACATATTTAGGATAACAATGAGGGAACAGATCTACTTGTAAAACAAATAAGGTGCAAAATTTGGCTATGCCCCTGCCCAACCCTATTGTGAATATGGTGGGTAAAGGGGTACCAGGACTCCAGGTGATAGAGTAGTGAATTAGGGGTGCTGTCAATCCAGAAGGTTCCAGTGGGGTAAGATGAAGCTCTGTTGTTAATGTTGTAGGATTGTACTGCATATTTAATACAATAATATCCCGCATGAGACTGACCTTATCACACAGAAAGCAATGGTCAACGGTTAGGTACGGGTTTTGGTCACCAGTCCCAAATATTTGTAACAACCATTTTCAATCTTATCCGTATATTTGGTCATTAAAATTGCCACTTTACCCAAGCAAGAAAAAAAATCCCATTTCAGATTCAAATAGGAATATAACCTCTCATAGGCCCTTAAGACTGATAGAGTAAGCAGCTGATAGTAAAGCACATGAGCAGATAAAACAAATTCACAAGGCTTGTGTTAACAGGTGATGGACTGGTATACATATTCAACTGTTGATTATATAAACTAAAGAAACTATGTAAGAAGGACATGTCTTGCATTTTTCCACTAAGTTGTGCAATTGTTGACAAACAGTGTTTGTAGACAAATGAAAGAATTTGAGGCTATCCTCGACAGAAAGAGTGATTTGAGTTTTCATCGTATATTCCTTTTCTGATGGTCTTAAATTTGGTTACCAGATGAAGCATCAATGTTAAGTCTCTGGCAATCAAAATGATGATGTCTTTATGTTTTGGTCACCAAGATTTAAGTCGTAATCACCATTGGTGTCTCGTTGACAGGAATTGTCGAGTGATGACAGTAAAACCATCGTTCTTTTCCTGTTCTGGGGACTCTCCCATTGGTTCTGTCTCAATTATGAATTACAGTTTTTGCAAGATGTGCCATGCCAAGATTAGGCTAATGTAAGGGTAATCTTCTCTGCCTAATTTATTTTTCCACTTCTTACTTCTCACCTCTTTCTCTTGTCAAGACCGAAAGATGTCTTGCCGTTGAAACGCCCTTCCAGGCGAACCGTCAAAAGGCCGAAGAGACCAAGGATAGATCAGCTGCTGGCGACCAGCAAAGTTACAACGAAACCAGAGGCCACAGCTGCAACTGTGAATCCATCTGAAGTGTTTGAACCAGCTATTCCTCTCAAGAGACCAGAGATTAAACTAGCAGAGGGAATTGCTGCAGCTTTAAGTAAACAGGCTGATGGTGAACCAGGTAAACATGTCTACATTGTTCTACTGTTACAGAGTGTACATTCTGAATTATGCCTCTTCTGCCGGTATTACCATAAGAAGTGGCGTACCTATGGGAGTGTCATCAAGTGGGGCGGTGTATCCTCCAAAACAAAGACATTACGCCATGTGTCCTCCTCCCACAAGGAAAATGACGGAATGTACAGTTTCATTTGTTAGTCCTATAGAGAGGGAGAGAATTCAGAAATTATGCCCCCTCAGGGAGAGTTTGTGACCCGCAGTGCGCACCTTCTCAAAGGTCCTGATGATACCACTGACCATAAAATTTGCAAATGTGGTAAATTTGTCTTCATCAATTACGCCTTTCTCTAAAAAGAATGTGAGAAGTAGCACAATTAAAGCAGAGCAATGTGTGTGACATCACCAAACATAAGAGCAAAGAATGAAAACATAAACATATAACAGTCAAAATGGAATTGTTTTCATTTTGTAGCAGCCAGTGGCTCAAATCTATACCAACAAGTAACCACATCCCTCTGTTGTGCATTCATCACTGTGTGTATTAAAAGCCTCATATTTGTGAGGAAATTGAACAGAGCCAGGGGTAGATGTAATCTTAAAATGTTGGGAGATGAAATTTTTGCTGTAAAAGGTTGCCTTGTCCACCTTATTGCAAAGTTTTAGCTTATACTTACAAGCTTAGTATGCCACCATGTAGATTTACCACCTATTTATTGTCTGGTAGCAGTACATGTGAATTTGCTACAACCTTGCATAGCTCCTACAGAGTACAAATCTGTCTCACAACAGTTACCAAAGAAGAACAAGTGGGTGGGATGGGTGAGAGGGTTAAAGAGGGCAAGTATGAGGTGTGAAGAGGAAAGTCAATAGTTGACTCGCCATCACCACGTGAACTTCTCTACCAATTTTGTAACTAATCAGACATTGCCAGTTTTAGCTGATTCACGGTTGGTTTTCTCCCTTTGATTTTGCAAAGAACAATTCACATCAGCAGCTGAAACAGCAGAGCAAGATGTATCTGGTGGTTTTGGGACATTCACCCCAGCTCCTGCTCCTACCAATACTACGAACAAAGATGAAGAAGACAGCGAAGATGACAAGAATGAGTCCAAGGAGTACATCACCAGAGAACAACTGAAAAACAGACTTTCTAAGGATGGTATTACTGTCAAAACCAGTTCACACCTAGCAATAGTGTATCTTATTTCTTTCAAACAATACTTTCTTAATTTACAAGAATTGACTTTATTTGTCGACTCTGTATCAACTTCTGTGCATCTGTGTGACAGTTCCTTCAGACACTCCAACATGAATGAACCAACATTTTGATTGTCTTTTTAACAAATGTTTTGTATCACATTTGTTTTCAAGAAATGAAGAACATGTCAGTTTTCAAAAAATACAGCGCCGGCGAACCCAACACGAGGCTTTACATCAAAAACCTCTCCAAGCAGGTGGAGGAGAAGGATCTGAAATTTATCTACGGCAGATACGTAGACTGGACGTCCACTTTAGACAGAGATATGTAAGTATTTACTGATGATCAACCTTCAAAAGTGTAGTGATAGACATAAGTTCTTAAGAACATCTCTCTACTTGACGGTAACTCATACTGTTCTTTCCGTTGATACTGTTCTTACATCTCAGTACTTACCTGTCAGAGATGCCACTTCATAGAAAATTTGAGTCAACCAAATGTTTTCAGTTATGATCACTTGGGTGCTTAAGAAGTTTAGTTCAACTTTAGTTGATAGTTATATTCAATTGGTGAGATATCATCCTTAATGTGGTTTCATACTTTAACCTGTGATAACCTCAAATGACCCTTAACCTCCATGAAAATAGATAGAAGTCATCTACCTACAGTGGACTACCAGCACAATACCATTGAAGTTTAAGCACCTTTCCCTTCTGGAGATACCGTGTTCACAAGGTTTTCAAACTATGTTCACAATTGACCTTGAATGACCTTTGACCTCCATACAAAATGCCAGACATCATCTACTCATCAAGTGCTTCCAATAATAAGAGATAGAAGTTCGAACAACATTCCATTGCTGAGATGTCTCCCTTAATAGGTTTTCATATTTTATGCTCTGGTGACCTCAAATGACCTTTGACCTCCATGAAAAACAATAGGGATGGTCTACTGACAATGGACTACCAACAAATCAACTTCGAAGTACAAGCACTTTTCCCTTCTTGAGATATCATGTTTACAAGCCAGGGCGTCACATGCACTCATAACATACACGCACACACCCCATCACAATCGCATAGATTTCTTGCCTGCCTTCGGCTAGGAATAAAAAAAAGACGGGGAAGTTTCCTGTTTTGCCAGACTTTGCTTGAATGCAGGTCACAAGACTGATTAATCTATATGAATGGAATGTGTTTGGGGTGCAACTCAACCCCAGGCTGCTCCACTCCCATGTGCTTCATTCCTTCCTCAAAAGAGCTGCTTTAAGAATAGCAATCATCTTTTAAGTATTTATATTCATAGGCCTAGAAACCTTATGTCCTTTATTTCCATCGTTTCTCTGTCACTGCAATATCATTGTCATTCACATAGCATGCATACTGACTTGTTTATGTATGTGATGCCCATGGGGTATCTTTATAAAATTTTTTCAAAAGGTTCATTCCAGTTTAGTGCTTGTGTAAAGTTCCTATGCCCCAATAAATTGTCAGCAAACCTGTCCCTCTGCATCACAACTGAACTTTATCCTAGTGCTTCTCTGTGCCCCCTACTAGTTTTAGTGACCAGATTGCTCTGTAATGTGTATTGCGTTCAGCACCACCGTAGTGATAGCATGCTAACACATCAGCTCTTTTTCTTTGGTCTTTTCTTTTGGAAATGGTTCATTTAGGTTTTCTATTCAGCTGATGAAACAAGGAAGAATGAAGGGACAAGCTTTCGTAGGACTACCCAGTGAATACTCAGCAAAGAAAGCAGTGAAGGAAACCAATGGTTACCTGCTCCATGGTAAACCTTTAGTAGTGGTAAGGCAAACTTTTCAAAGATATTTTGTGGAGACTATGTCAAATTCTTGGAACCTTTGGTTTGCAAGATGAGAATAAAAATAATGAGAATTTACACCCGCACACCCTGAAAAGTGGCTCACTTTTAATCGTCAATCACTTTTACTCTAGTGTCAAGGAAAGTAGGTGGAATTCAAGTTGTATCTTTTTTAGCTCATACCAGCATGCTGGTGTGAGCTTTTGTTATCACGCATCTGTCAGTCTTGTCTTGTCGAGTCTTATCTATCTAATCTATCTGTCCACACTTGTTCAAAATGCTTTTCCTCCCACATGCTTTCATGGATTTGTTTGAAACTCAGACATAATGTTTCCTGGGTGGTGGGCTATTTGAGGTGTTCAGGAATTTTTGGTCCAAGGTCCCATGTGGACCCTGTGGCCCATTTTATGAAATTCTACAAAATGCTTCTCCTCCGACAGATACTCTTGTACAGTGTTGATGGTTTGTCATAATAATACTCTGTTAGTGGTAGGGGTGTTCAGGAATTTTTGGTCCAAGGTCCCATGTGGGCCCAATGACCCATTGTGTGAAATTCTGTTTGAAATGTTGCTTCTCACACATGCATCCGTGGATTTATATTCAACTTGGACACAGTAAGCCCTGGGTGGTGCTTCATCTGGGGTGTAGAAAAAGGTTTCAGTATAAGGTCCCATGTGGACCCTATGGTCCATTTTATGAAATTCTACAAAATGCTCCTCCAACAGATTATATTGTACAATGTTGATGGTTTGTCACAATGATGCTCAGTTATTGGTCCCTTCAGGGTATTCAGGAATTGGTAGTCCAAGACCTCCATGTGGGTCCAATGGCCCATATTATGGAATTCTGAAAATTACCTCTTTTTCTACTGTTAAAGTGACCCTTGAAACTGTCATACACATCTCAAATATCCCTATCGTGCATGAATGATTATTGAGTAATTGGACTGTGTCAGTTGCTATGCTAACTGAAAATCTGTATTGCCCCCAGGTATGTTGACCAGTATTTGAACTTAAAGGGGCACTTTGAATTGTTTCATGAACTTCAGTTAGTCTAAAAGATCAACCTTCTGCAATGTTGGCGCTCTAGTTTGTGAAATTCTGAAAATTGTGCTGTTCTACAGATTTTCTTGTACAGTGTTGATGATTTGGTATAATAATACTCAGTGGTACCTATAATTTGACATAATGATACATAAATGGTACCTTCAGGATGTTGAGGTATGAGCTTCTGCACAATTGGTGCTCTAGTTTGTTTAATACTTCTGATTGTTTTTTCCACAGTAGGGTGTTCACCATACACATTCATTTACTTCTGTTTTCAACTTTTGTCTGTAGGTGTTTGCTAGATCTGCAAAGCCTAAACCTGCCGAGGAAGATAAAAAGGGCAAGAAGAGCTGACAAGGTATATGAGTACTGTTCAGAAATGAACATTGATGGTCTTTATACTGAAGATGCAAAGCAACTGCTCAGTGTTTTGTGAGGCTTTTGTCTCCAAACGTCAGGGTTCATGTGTCGAGGCAGAGCCACAGAAGAATTATTGTCTCAGATGGAGTGGAAGAGAATGGATATCGGTTCTACTTGTGAAAAGTCCCAAAGGAATTCAGTCCAATCAGCTCAATTGCAGCAATGAAGTACCTCCTGGTTTAAGTCCATTTAACATCGTTACTTACAAAACCATCCTCACTGCATAGACCAATTATTAAAGTTGGAGATAATTTTGAAGCTCACGTAATCAAAGGGTAAAGAGGAGAAGCGGTTCTGTAATTGGAAGTGCTCATTATGGATCATTGGATGGCAAAGTTACAGACCCATATCAAACTGTTGTCACATACCATTGGCTCATTTTCTTTCCACACTCAAAATGAGACTTCTATAAGCTGCGTTTGGTATATGTGTCTGGTATTTACAACAATGTTAAGTAAAAACTAACTAGCAATGAAAAGCCACTGTTTCAGTGATAAAGTAGCATCATTGTAGGCTACTGTGTGGTAGATTTTGTATAAACTCTCTTGTACCTGAAAACTGATCATGTTTATACATCATGTGCATGGAGGTTATGCATTGATATCAGTAAGAGTCCTTTCAGTAGATCACTGGGTGAATGGTTCTTTCACCCTCACCACTTCCTAGCAGCACTGGCCTTGAGAATGCTGAGTTAACATCTGCAGCCACTGCCAAAAGTATTTTAGTTTGGAGGGAAAGCTGTGTGCTTCTTCATCATTACATCCAGGATTTTGTTGGAGTGTGTGTGTGTGTTTGTGTATTCACTCTTTATCGTGAGAAAGTGGGATATATGGTACAAAACACACTCAATGTTTATTGTAACAACAAACGTTAAGTGTGATCTCCACAAAGAAGGTCAGATCAGTTCACGGGTATTACATGAAATGTATCCTACAGAGCAATGTAAATGGAAACTCATTTACTGTTGCTGGTGTTTAGGATTCAGAGAATTGATACTGAAGTAAGAAAGGTCTTTGTGGTGCTGTCACAGTTTTCCCCACTTTTTGCAGTCAGGGAAAGGTGACTTCATTTTGTGTGGGCTTTATTCAAGAGGTTGCTCTTTTTGTTTGGCAAAAAAAAAGTTTTGAGGAGTCACAAATACAAACCTAATGGTCCTTAAATTTATTATCATCAGGGACAAGAGATTCTTCACTTACAAAAGTGCTAACTGCTGTGAAAACAGAACAGGTTGCTGTTGTTTACAAATTACTTCAAAAGTTTTCTTCAAACAACTTTTCCTAGTTTTAAGCCGTCATCAACTTGTGCAATGCTATTTGAATTAGTAATTATTTGTTTCCATCAAGATAAGCTAAATACAATAAGATGTCACAGACATACACCAGAAAATTCTCTTTTTCTGCATTGTTCATCAGCTTTTGTTGACAGAAGTACTTCACAAAAAGGCAGCTCAGAAGAAAATGAGTATACAAATGACTTCAAATAAGGGCTGCTTCCATTTAATATCCAGAGAAATTGGACAAATGTGGTATATCAAGGTGTGTATTTCATGAGCAATATTTTATGTAAGAAAACATAGCCAAACAAGTTCAGTAACATTTAGGAAACTGCTAGTACTTAGCAAAAGATAACTTCTAAGGTGCATGTGAAAGAGTTATCTGTGATCACTACAAAATTCAAATCGCAATGCCAATATGGATATACCTGCCCTCACGGTTGAGGAGGAAAATTATTCTTCATTTCATGTAAAGCAAGCAATGAGAGAGAGCAGCAGAAAGGTCAATGTACTTCAAAAATCTAAAGAGCATCAGTATTGTCCGTAAAAAGGTAATCTGTGGAAAAGTCTTTGTGCTTTTCAGAAATTGCATTGGGGAAGAAGGGGGGGGGGGGGAAGTGAAGACAGGAAAAATCATGAACTTAAAGGGACAAGCAAAGTGCATCTTGAGCAGTCTCTGCTTCATTCTCTGTAAATATTGACAAGATTACTCTTAAAAATACATTTTGTGTTTGCCCATCCCTCCCCCTCAACAAGATACAGTTGTACTGGATGCCTGGGAATTTTTTCTTACTGCATAGATACTACACATATAAAGCTTTAATCCATTACAAATGACAGGTAGTTGAGTTTTTAGGTTTGATGTTTACAGGGCAGAAATACACACAGAGGATATGACAACAAGAGTGCAGACTCCCTGAAACAGCTGTGATTGCATGGAGCTATCCTATCACAGCACAGCTACGGTGATTAGCCTAACCAGTCTCGGCAACACAGGCTGGTAGGTATACAAAACACCTTGATTTGCCAGGATTACGGCCTACCCCATGGGATCACACCGGCTATTTTGTGCGCGCTATTTCAAGTTCTCAATCTAGTTCTCATATCATTCTTTATGAAAATACTGGTACCCTAGTATTCAATGATGGACTAACTTCAAAACTAACAAGGATACTCATCAACCTTTGATAAAATTGATCTATATGTACAAAAAGAAAAACTTTCACTACGTATTTTTCAACTTATCATCTTTATATTCAAGGTGTTTGGGGTGACAAATTTTTCTTCCCATTTTTTGTGTTTTTGTATTTTGAGGAATGTTACTAAGTTTGATCAACGTCTAAAGTCAAGTCCATCTTGGTCATAACCGTGGTTTTGGTGTTCCCTCCTCTCAAACCGGCCAAGAAAGTCTGCGGCTTGGGTACATTACTGGAACCATCTTGTTTGGTTTGACTGCTGACCTCTCTGGATGCAAAAAATGACACAAACAAAAATGTTCATGAGAAAAAGGTCAGTTGCCAGGAAAGGACTGACTCAATGGACAATTCAAGGAATTAACAAAAAATAAATTAATAAATTTCATATAACATTGTACTCTGGTTGCAAGCAAAACATGATAGTTTGGTTATAACATCTGTCGCTTCTTGACAGAATCTGACGTCTCAACAGGTTGGGAAATTGTTCACTGCTGGAGTATTTTATCACAAAATAATCTTATGGCACGGAATGCTGGCCTAATTGCATCACTAAGATACTAATTATGTGACAAGTAGCTTCTTGAGTTGGAGATTCTCAGATCACCTGACCCATCTATGTGTAACATTATAGCATCAGCATTTCACATGAAGGACTGAGCCTTGATATGGTTGCTTCTTAAGGGCAGAGAAATGTAAGACAAGGACAAGATATATGGGGCAAAAAAAAAAATAAGTCGAATCTTCCTTCTCTTCAACTGCAAAAGACAATACTTAACGGTTTAACCTGTTAGGCATGTCATGGTTGGGAAGTAGGACTGTGTTTTGTAGCACCGACATTATGCAACCAGTGGCTTAATTGAATTAACTTGACAAAATGAATTCTTACTTTGGTAGGTAGACCTGTGTGACGTTGTCCCTTCTCAAGTTGCTCAAGTTAGTCTGGGCAGAGTGGGTGACTTTGTTACGAAGATTTGCCTGGCAAAAGTAAAATCAGTGGAAAAGAAAATATTTAAAAGATGTCATTGTGAACTACCTAGGGAACTGAAAAAATTTAATCTGAAAAAGGATGGACTGCAAGTTGTTAGTTGTCAGATGTGCTTAACATGGTCCTAGGTATAGTATGGCATTAAATATGTATAGCAAAGCAGAGTGAAAAGCAGTAACTCGTCACCCCAAGCTATATTTTTGGCTTCAGAATAGCAAAATTTGCAATTGGTGCTTAGTTACAGTACTCTTTAATTGACAGCAAATTCAAAAGATGCAGAGTAGCTCATATTATGCAGCATACACAGGGATCCATTGTTCTGACTACACTTGTAGAGGAACTTTAGACAGGCTTTGGGAGGGACTAGGCATAAGTAATTGGGAGAACTGAAACTGGGGTGATAAGCATTTAAATATTTCACCCATCAACTTTCTCTTTTCAACTTAACACTCACATACTTGCAAATTTATTATGTTATTATTTTAGCAATCCTGCTTGCATGCATGCTAGGTAACAAAGAACACCAAATATCTTCTGACGCTCACCAGTTTTATTGCCTTTCTTCTTAGTTCCCATTCATTCCATTCGTACGACTTGACAATGTTAGACTCCATCGGGTGAACCTCTGTCTGTATTCCCATGTCACACTTTGTAACTGGTTTCTCAATCATCTGGCCTTGCTCTTTGCCCTATTAAAAGTAACAGAGTCTAAATCAACCTGGTATGTCAAACAAACAAAAATAATATATCCACTTTCAGCTGATAAGCTAAGGACACCAGACAAATAATCTAATTCCTGGGGTATTGTCTAATTTGGATGTTCTTTCCCCATTCTCTTTTGTCTGTGACTTTCTTGTGTCCTCTGGCACACATTCTAATCACTTCATCTGTGTGTTCTCATTTACAAAGATAGCAAAAGCATCCACTGAGTTGTTCATGCACAGGCAATATCAAATAAGCAGTGGTTGCTCTGTTCGTGGTGAAATAGCCTTCTGTGGGATGATTTTTGGTTTCAATGATAAGAGAAACCTATGCATTCATGATGACGTGTGCATGTGGGTGTGCATTTGTTTGTGACACTAAGCTCGTTAACACAATTTCTCAAGAAGGGAAAACTTGACAGATCTCACACTTGGTACATAGATGCCCCATATTAAGCAGAAGGAACCTATTGTTTTGGTTGGGGTTAAGGTCATCTGGGGTCACCAGAGGTTAAACTCCAATAACTTTGTTAACACAATATTTCAAGGTAGGAAGCTCTGATAAATTTCATACATGGTGAGTAGATGCATTATGATCAGAGGAAGAACCCCATTGTTTTTGGTGGAGGTCAAAGGTCATGTAGGGTCACCAAGGGTCAACCTCTGAGAACCTTGTTAACAAGAGATTTCAAGCTAGGCAGCTTTTAGATATTCATAATTAGTATGTACATGCATTTTGTTCATAGGGGTCTAGAGCTCCCTAGGGTCTTACAGCACATTGCAAACCCGACCTATGTACGGAACTGAACGGGTTTGGCTGGAGAGCTATTCTTTGTGGTCAATCTAGAAAACAATAATCAAATTTTACGGTCGAGCTGGCCAGCAAATTTTACGGTCGGACTGGCCAGCCTATCTTACCTGTGGGTCATAAAGTCCACCTGAACTATCACCCATCGATATCACATTCTGATACTAATAAATCGACACGCAAATTGTGCTTCAGAGGAAGGAATTGACTATATTGTCTAATCATCCATGAAGTGGAAGGATTTTATCAAAGATAAGGTTAGCTAGAGAAATAACATCTTGCTGTATTGTTTTAGGGTGAATTAGATGGCTATGTTGAGGGGAAAAACCCTAGATTGTTTTTGGTAGGGGTCAAAGGTTATCTGGGGTTACCTGAGGTGAAACTCCAAAAGCCTTGTTAACACGATATCTCAGGGTAGGAAGCTTTGATAAATTTTGTACTTGGTAAGTAAATGCATTGCAATAATAGGAAAGACCCTATCGTTTTTTGTGAGGGTCATAAGTAATCTGGGGTAACCAGAGGTCAAGTTACTAAACACTATTAACAGGGTACATCAAGGTAGAGAGCTTTGATAAATTTCATAAGTGGTATGTATGTGCATGTTGATGACAGGAAGAACTGAATTATTTTTGGTGGGGTCAAAGGTCACATGGGGCCACCAGAAGTCAAATACTAAGAACCCTCACTTTATGCAATATGTCAAATTCAAAATACTCATAATGGAATCATCGAAACCGCAATGCCTTCGGGCTTTCTGGTTACGTATGATACCTCTTAGGCAAGTATTCAGAAGCACCTCACCACAGTCTGATGGTGTTACATCAGTGTAGAGATGAGCAACTTGAGTTTCATCAGTGTACAACAGTATATAGCTTCCCCCTCATCTTCCACCACCATGTTAGTGTCACTGTATACACAAACAGCAATTCCTACAGTGAATCTGTTCCTGATTTCCATAATAAATCAAATGGCCGCCTTCCTCTAAATGATCCACCGTGGCATCATAGCAGCCTCTGCTCTATTGCTTTGATGTTTATCAATCCTATTCACATTACGTGGTTTGTAGAGGACTGGTTTGTCTATATTTACCTTTGCAACATTGTCAAAGTCAAGGTGGCAGTCTTACCTGTGTGTAAGGAGTGATGGTTGCAAACTGTGCATGAAGTTCCAGAAGCTGAATCAACTCTGGAGATCTCTTGGCACATTCTGCCACTTGCATAATGTACCTAAAACGTTAACCAAAACGAAAATAATGCACTGCAGTTTTTTCATATACACAAAAGATAGATATTCAAAATTTCCTTTATTATACAAGCAATTCTGTTACAAATATGACTTTTTCTTTAATTTCTAGAGGATGAAAACCATGAAACTCTTTGTTGAATAATCAAAGTATATGCAGGTATTTTGACTCAGATGAAGTGCAGTAGGAAGTATTCCTTCAAGGAATGCAGTGAAACTTGTGCCTGCAAAGTTTTTACATTCAAAATGCAATCCCTCCTCCAAAACCCCTTAACATTCCCCACTTACAATTTCAACACAGTTTGATGTGGAGCTCCGCTCTGCATACTTAGTATAGGCCTACCAGGTGGTGGGGGTCATTTTATCCATTTCTTTGAAGAGATGACTAGACCTCTGTATAAATGTTTACTCACATTTCTGGATTGCTTGCAAAGTCATATGCTGCCTCCTTGGTTGAAAATACATAGTAACGATCTTGGTATCGAAGCACTCCGATAGAAGGATTACCAGGATAGAGCAGCCGGTCATACTTGACTAGAGACCAACCACAGTAACCCTGTGGGATGATAAGGGAAAACAAAAAAAAACGTATGCAGTTTTTTACATGTTTAAAGAGTCTTGAATTACAAGAAAATATATTTTGTAAAAGGTTGAAAATAAACTCTATTCACCCAACTCTCATCAGTTCCAAATTTCATTGCTGAGATATAGAAGGTAAAAGTTATTCCCTTGAAGGGAAGCAACAGTGACTCAGGCAATATATGCATACTGCACATGAATACCTTAACTTTTATCACCGTGTGATGCTTTGAAATATTCAGAATGAGATGTTTCAAATCTACCGCTCTGATGGTCTTATAAGACAGAATACTTCTCAACCGACAACAAATCATCAGTTGATTGATGACGTAGCATATGCACCAGATCAATGTCACAAGAACTTGACTGCCGGCAGCAACCTTGGCAAGTCGGCATCAAAGCATTGTTCTGTACTGTTCTATTCATATGGTATAAGTAGGTGTGAATAAAGATTGAATATACCCCACATAGCAGACAAGTTTTTTCCCCTCAGCTTATCACTACAAGAAACTAACATCTGCCACCTTTGGAAACAAATTCCTTTCAATTCTCCTGAAATCCCACTCAACCTTCGGTTTCAAAGCTCTTAAGGCTATTGGCTGAAGCAGCTAGGATTTTTAATATAAAGAGAAATACTGCTACCACCACACGTAGCTGCATAGATCGACTGTAAACAAAATATATCTAGTATTCTGTGGTAGCATGTGTGTGCAACAAAAATGAACCCATGGCCATGATTATTTAACTTCCAAACATTGGATTGTGCGAAATGAATGTTTGACCATCGCTTTATAAACTGTATCATACAGCAATTAAAAACTCATTTTTGAATCCAATTTCTGGTCATTCGGTATACTTCCCCTATTGCCTTTCTGTGATGCCAGAGTATTTGCAGCCTGAACTTTGAGACTATCATGAGTAGCAGTATAAAATACAAATTTAAACCAAGCTTTGTTTGACTCATACTTAAATCGCAAATTGTCAGTTTGTGAAACTATTGAAGACACAATATCTCAAGAAGGGAAGCTTGGACAAATGTCATATGTGGTATGTACGTGTACCACATTGATTACAAGATCACATATAACTTTGGTGGGAGTCAAAGGTCATTTGGGGTCAACAGGGGTCAAATTGTGAAACTATTGTAAACAAAATATATCAAGAAGGAAAACTTGGGCAGATCTTCCATTAAGAATGTAAGTTATGTCATTGAGTATGCAAGAATTCTTTTGTAAAGTTCAAAGGTCATTTGAGGTCAACAGGGTCACATTATGAAATTTTTGTAAACGTCATATCTGAAGAAGGGAAGCTTTGACAGATGTCATATGCAGTGTGTAGTTGCATGTATCTCACTGAGTATAAGAACCATTTGGTCTTTCATAAAGGTAAACGGTCATTCGATGTCAGCAAGGGTCAAATTGCAAAAACATGGTAGACATGATCCCAGAAAAGAAGCTGTACAGATCTCACATTTCATACAAAGCATAGGTAGCCTTCAGTTTGACAAATACTAATGCTATAATGTAAGATTCAGAAAAAAATGCTCATAATTGGATCATCATGCACTTGTGCATTCTGGTGTATAATAAAATTTACTGGTGATGTTACCGCACTCACCCTATACTGCAAGGGAAGCCGCTCAAAGTTCTTGGTGGTTTCTGGGAAGAGCCAGTCCACATCCTTGAAATCATTTGGTTCCACTTTTTGATCCGGTCCAGTCGTCTGTGGATATGAATGTTATGATTTACCTTTATTAACAAAGGATGGGGTATGTCTGCAAGAAATGCATAATTGCAAAAAAAAACATCCCATACTAAAAACCATTTCATTCAGTTATCTTGCATCTTGATTCTTTGCTTCGTACCAGCCGGCTGAACCGGAACAATGTAAGTTGACATTTTAGAGTAGGGTCTTACAGTTCATCAATGGATCGTGAAACTTTGTTTCACACAGAAATTTTGCACCGTATACAACATTTTCTGTCTGAATTAAAGGCAAATTAAAATCTGAAACATTAAACATGTAAAGCTTAGTTGGCAGAAGACAGTGTGGCAAATTCATATTAACAATCATAACAGAACAGGCAAGCAAATTCTCATTAAAGAATGATCAGCATATTCAATTAATCAAATATTCAATTAATCAATTTGTCTCATGTTCTGTCTGAACATTGTTTGGCTAAAACTTTATGGCCGGTGGCCTGGTCACCACTGAGCCAATAATATTACATTTATGGTTCTTTGTCTAGGAAGACGGTCCTCGTTATTCCGATAACGTATCCTACGGTGATAGAACATCTTGTCCATTGTTCCCCATGTCCCCCCCCCCCCGAGTAGATCATTTAATGCATGAGAAACTCAAATTTGGGTCTGTTGATGCAAATTGCACCTTACATGGCATCAATTGACCTGACCGGTAATGCAGATCAAAGGAAGACTTACCAGTGAGGGAAAATGGCCTTGAAAAGTATAAAGTTTCAGCAGATTGCATTTTCAGAAGTGGTGTAAGTAAAATATTAGTCATAAAACTTACCTCTCTAATACGGTCTTCATCTGTCTTCACGTGGACACCTTCCAAGAGTGGCCCAAGAATGTCATCCGTGAAGCTTTCCATGTGACCCTAAGAAAGAGGAAGTAAGGGCAAAGAAAAGAAATACTTGTCAATCTCTATTCATCTTCAGAACATCGTACAACCAGCTCACACCTGCTGGATCAAGGAGAGCAGTGGCAGAGATTTCTTGTCAGAAGTTGGAGAGGGGGGAGATGGGTGGGTGAAACACATTAACGGTATCCACAGATTTAGACAGGATTTCAAAAAAGGAAATAGAGTGTGTTGACCAATGAGAAAAGTCTCACACTCGTGTGCAAATTGGGTTTTGGTAGTTGGGCGGTTTAAATGTTAACAATGAGGTCAGCCCAGGGAGTTCTAAATGGTAACCCCTTGGCCAGGCTGTGGGCACCGATTCTAAATTCGTATCCATACATGTTAACAAATTGAAGGCACTGTCAGGCAGTTATCCAGTAAAAACTGGGGAGGGGGTGTAATGTGAAGCTAAAATCTCTTCTAAAAAGTGGGGGATTAAGAGCCCCCCCCCCCACTTAACCCTTTAGTGGAAGGTGATGCACTCCTCAAAACTGTCAATATCTGGATAGCTGATTTTCTGTATAACATATTTAAGCATGAAAGAACTGTTTAAATTGGAGGAAGAATAAGGCCCAAAATGTCATTTAATTATTGAACGAAGTGTGTGACATTTAAAATAACAAAATTATTAGCTTAATTCCTTCAATTCAAAGAACATCATAAGACAGCGAAGACGGTTCAATCTTTCAAGACTAACTGATTTTTCAGCTATTGCTGATATGGTCATGAGATAGGCTGAGCCATGTTTAGCTTATTGTTGTGTCAATTTTCCATGCAGGTCTTAAACATAAACCAGTGCAAATGAAATACAAAAAAAACAAAAAACAAACAAACACACAAGCTGAAAAGTTCCCTCAACATTTTAACTGCATTTATCCCTATTGTAGCATTGGTCACTATAGGTTTAAACCAGAACAAATCAAATACTACAAAAACATAAGTGGAAGGTTCTACTAATATTTTAAATTTTGTACAAGTGGTACTTGCAATGTAACATTAGGTCACATCACAATGCAATTCAAACAACAATCAAGCAACAACAAAGTCTGAAATTTGTAAACTAATTGTCATGCGGTCAGCAGCAAAAGTGATGACACCTCTCCATTTTGATCACAAACAGTTCAATAATGCAATAATGATTTAAAGGCAGTAACGGATCACGACGGTAAGTTTCAATCCTCCCAACCAATTTCTTCTATCCCTCTGCAGCCTCTCTAAAACTCCTCTACATGTGTAATCAGAACATTGGGCCCCTGTGTATGCTGTGTAATATATTAGTTACTGTGAATCTTTTGAATTTGCTGTCAGTCAAAGAGCAGATCGACCAAATATGAAGTACTCTGCATCTTTCAAATTTGCTGTCAACCAAAGAACCAATGGAGAATTTGCTTACTCCTTGTCAAAAACATAGCCAGCGGTGATGAGTGACTGCCTTTAAGTATCAGATATATAGTTCACTCTCATATCAAAAAGCTTATCATAGTAAAAATTAGCTTCCACCATAGTCGCAATAAGCTTACCCGAGTATATGGTTCCAAGCTGGCTAAGATGTTGCTAAGCACACTGAGAAGAACCATCTCATCTTGGAAACCACTCCAGATGTGAGCAAGGTTGATAAACTGGGGCTGAAGAAGAAGACAAGAGAGAATATTCATGAAAATTCACAAGATAAGTGGTAGTAGAAATATTGAGAGTGGCCATGTGAAAGGATAAAATGCAAAATGCCGAGCGAAAAAGAAGCTCTGCTCAAAATCGTTTCAACTACATATAGCCTGCACATTATACTGCTAGTGTCAGAATACTACCTGGACAAAAGTCATCTTTTTGATAATTCATTATCAACCTCAGTACTCTTTAAATATACTTTCCTTTTTTCATTTTTTTTTTCAGTAATGTTTTCCTGTTTTTTACTTCCTTCCTGATCCATCAACCTCAACACACAAAATATAAAAAGAAAGAAGAAAAAACATTTTAAGATGACATAAAATCAATTACCAAACATCGTCTTACATACCCTCATAGCCATTACCGGAGGAACGGAACAGTTAAAACAAACTCACATATACTTGTGCAGTTGGTACGGCTGTCTTGGACTGCACAGTCGCCTGTAGTTGCTCCAGGCGGGATGCCAGCTGTGACTCTAACATTTCAACTTGTTGGGCACAACTGATGACATCATTCTGCAGATAGACATGAAAGAGAAAGAATAAAAATGGATGATATATTTACTTCTGAAGTTAAAAATATTGTCGCATGGGAGGGGATATGCAGGCTTATTTCAAATGCAAACTTGCAAAGGACATCAATTCCTAAGTCATAAAATTTACAACTTTCACTGACAATTGCTTTTCGTGTGTGCAGCCAAAGTATTTCAAGGAGAGGAAGTCTCTGTTGGACCTACTGCGAGTCAATGGAGGGATATTATTTACGAAAACTCCACCGTGTGCTAGCTGTCACTGAATATATCATCAGAACACAAATAAGATATCGAGCAGCACTGAAAATAAAAAAAAAAAAAAAATAGTTATATTCCAACTTACAGTGCATGTCCCCTAATATCTGCAATAATAATTTGCACACTATATCTGCATATCATTAAGCTTGTTGCAATTTAGTATATGTGCCATCTTCTTATTTGTCAAACAAGCCAGGTCAAAACAGTGCAACTAAGTGATCATCCTTTCTGCGATTCATTTCAGACACTTGAAAATGTCTACTAGTAGAAAGTGGCTCTCAGCCAAACTTTTTTAGAGAATTGTATATACAATTGTGGGTTGACAAAAATGTTAAATACAGATATCACTACACACCATGAAGTTGACGTTGTACTGATGTTTCAGCACGTAGTTCTAAATATTCTCCTCGGTAAAGCATCGTACCATATACTTTATCATGCACTCCATCATTTGCTATGTGTATGATGTGCTACATATTCTCACCAGAATTATTCTGAGGAATGACTCGTGCTGCCTGCTGTTGATATGTGCCTCTGTCAAGGCTTGTAAAGGAAGCCTATTCGATGGATCTTCAGTTTGCAGTTTCTCGATAGCAGCTGCGAAAAAAGGCAAAGTTTTCATGTGTGGCAAAAAAATTCTAAACATCTTGAAACGATTAAGAGTTATTAAAACTATTTACTGAATGATCAATTCAGAGAAATAAGCATTGCTGATCAGTCACAGACCTTTGGACTTATAATCCTACTTTTTAAAGTTACATAACTATAATCATACCAAGAGGCTATTTCAAATGTATGAGTTGAAAGACTATTCGGTCAAGGTCATATCACTAAATTTTGAGTCTAGCAATGAATGAAAGCTGAAAGGTACTGGAGTGGAATCAGTAACTATATGATAAATGAAATGATTACAGTCACTGCATGAACTGATAGCATAACTGATGTAAGCCCACCCTTTTAAGCATCTCTATACAATGATAGATTCTTTTGAAATCAAAGTTTTGTGTTACCTGTGTATTTGAAAGCAGTATTACAAGCCTTCTGGATGGCATTATCAACATTCTGAGTGGTAGCTGGGATCGCTTCATTCAATATGGCAGGCACTACATGATAAACAGAATTGGAAAAAAAAAAAATAAAAAAAAAATAATTACAATAACCTACAGAGCTCTACCTACACAATAAACACTTTGTCATTGTCTTTTGTTTTACTCCTTTCATGATCAATACAAGCTTTGTGAAACACTAACACATACAAACAACAACTATTTTTTTGATATTTCATCAACATCTGTCCCTAAAGTTTGGCAACCTTAAGCCTTTGCAGGGTCACATATTTTCTTCAAGTTGTCAGAAAAACAGTGAAGGCTGTAAAACACAGGAAAGAGAAATAAAGACACAGGGCCTTCCTTACTTACTTCAAAACACATTTGTATGAGGAAGATCAAAATCTTCCATTTTGCTATTCTTGTTTGGATTTTGTGATGTGCATAAAACTACAGTAGCATGAGATCTGAAAAACAACTTCTGTTGCTATGGACACCTAAATACAGCAATTACATCTATTTGTCTCATCCTGTTAAAGCTACAACATACACTAACATCCTGAAGGGCACTCTGTGAAACACATTTCATTTTCATAAAAACAAGAACATTAAATTCTGCAGCGTGATCTACAGTACGAACCATATACTAAATTGAAAAATGAACAACCATCTCCCTTACTGTGTAACTATGTGTATCATCCTCTTGTATTTCCAGCTATCTCAAAATCAATGTATCTTCTTACACTATAATAAATAGACGATCCAACATTGTATTTTAAAATCACTTACAATCATCAATTCCTTCTCCTCCCTTGCCACATTCCTTATTGAAGAGTCTGATTCCAGTCACTATCTGGGTCAATTCAACCAGCTGCCTCTCTTTGTCTCTCTTAACCAGTGACATGAACGTACCCAGCTCGGTCTGAGGGAAGACGCTCTGTAAAGCAGCTGAAAAGAGACAAGAAAATTTGATTCATTGAAAGATATGTAACCACAGTAATAATGCAAGTTTTGTGATTGAACACTGCTTCTTCCAGGCCTTCATCACTTACAAAATCTGTGGATAAAGAGAATTGGTAATATACTGTAAGGGGTATGTCAATGTTCTTGGGGTCCACTGTTCCCAGGGTTCGATGTTCCCGAGTTTCATTATTTTCAAGGTTCAATGTTTCCGTGGTTCGATGCTAACAGGGTTCGATCTTCTTGATGTTCTATTTTCCAGAGAATTAAAACCTTATCGGAATTACAGTGAATTATGGCAACATTTCTGGGAATATTGAACCATGGCAATGACAAACCTTGTACTCAGTGGCAACCATTGAAATAATGCAAAAACGGGAACATCGAACCCTGGGAAAGATGAACCCAAGAACATCGGGTAGAGTAACCCCTACTGTAATATGTCACATTTTGTCTGTAAGTTCTAATGTAGCAAGGACACAACATAAAGATTCTATATTCGATCTGACATGTAGGCTCTATATAGTCTATTTGAGCAACAGAAAATGTCTGGTTTCTCTATGCTAAAGGGTAAACAGTTCTAGATTTACACAGTCATCGGGGATGCATGTAAAATACTCTTTATGTATTTCACTGACCAACTTTTCTGGGAGTATTTTTCCTTACGCTGAATCTATGACACTAATGTGTTTTACATTCTGTGCTGGCTTCAAAACCAGAGCATTTTACTCTCAATAACGTAACTGTTTGCAACTGTTTCATGGTCATTTTACTATTTTATTCTACCTGCAGCCAAAGACAGAAAAAGACTATTTTTTATTTTTGTGTCTGAGCTCATAGATGTTTCCATATCCTGAATATCATACCCTCAGGAGCTCAAACAGGCAACGTTTCATGGCGTAAGGTGACACAATGAAAGCATTGAAGTTCCTCTTCTTTTATATTGTCTGCATAATACTACAAAAGCAAACATAATTTCCTCTTTAGATTTTGATCTCCTCTGACTGAAGCTAAATCAAAGGACTCGTTGACGAAAGAGTCTCTCAGTTACTCAACACTCCAACAGCATCTATGATCACTAAACATATAAGTTGCAATGATGCCTTAAAGTGCAGTTGAAATTTCTTTGTTCTTGCAAAGCTTATTACAATAACCCTAAGCAACCATTTCAAATATGTGTGAATCGTGGTCTTACCGGTAGCTTCTCTGACTACTGCAATGTCAGTGGGAGACCCTAACCCAGATCTGAGTAATACAGCTGAAACTATCTTTCTGTACAAGCTCTCTAGCTCCTCCCTGGTCCTTGCCCGGCTGTCGGTGATTTCTCGGACCACAGGGAGCAGTCTCTGCTCTAAGACACGTCGATGCTCATCCAGAAAGTCGGCTGATGAGAGCATGAAGAGCAGCCTGTTAAATTAACTTCAAATTTAAATGTAATTTTGCTGGCTGAGAGAAATCTACCACAAAACTAACAGTGAAACTCCTAAAATGTACTGCTTCAATATAATTCAAAACTGAATGTACCTTTGACAAGATGCCACTTGTTTTCATATCAGTCTTTGATGCACAGTTACGTTGATCTAAATTCAAAACTCAGTATAAACTGCATAAACTCCACTTCAGTAAATTGCATGTTACCACACAGTACCATGTCAGTTGCTATTTGGATTTTCATTAGAAATTTTGGCTTTCAATTAAACCTACTGGCCTACATACTTCATCTTTCATTAACTTTCAACTTTCATCAACTTTTTGCTATGACAAAAAAAAAACCCAGCCTGCTCAACATTGAAGCACTTAACAGTAATTGATGTAAGTAAACAATAATGTACATAAACGACAGTAACTAGCCATGCTCTACGAGCCATTGACACATGTATTGGCAGAGGATGCTTTCAGAGGTTACTTTAGGATTGATTTGCTTACCTCTGGTTGTGTAGTTCATATCAAAATACACCTGCATTTTAATTGTGTCCAAGGTAGCTGACCTTCTGTCCAACAGCCTGTCCACACAGATCTACAGAATTCATAAACAAACAAGCCATTTACTGCCCAGATACTCCAATTTACATGGTCAACTCATGTTTATTTGTGAAAGGCATCAATTCATCCACAAAAGACCATGTATCATTATCAACTTTGTAATTTGTGACATGAAAAGAAAGTGCAGTTGGAAAATTATGAAGCATGGTCATTACTTCATGAACTGTAGGCCTATACCATTTTGCTGACAATATTTCATGGAAAAAGTTGAACTTGTAACCAGGTCACAATCATTATTTCAGTAATAACCATCTGCCTGTTGGGGCACAATGACTTTCCTCGTCTCTAGTTGGTATTTCTATTTTAGAATACTTTTTCCCTGCACCTGAAACTTTTCTTTTTGTTGTATAGTTTCACCGTCTGGAATATTCATTTGATCTGTTCAAATTTACCATGTTAAACCAGCACGGAAATGGAAACATTATAGTGTGCAGGGAACTGGAAAAGAAGGGAAAAGATAGTTACTTGGACAGTCAAGAGTTGCACATATATAGACACCTGGCAACAGCAGTGACTGAGTGGTACTAATGTTTGCAATTTCCGTAATAACTATCCACATGTCTAATAGTTAAGTGGACTTGCACAATTTTTAGCATTTGACAAGCAATTTTTAAGTATTGCATAGCGGTTCACTGCATTTAATTCAAGGGTTTATCATTTTTAAATGTATAATACCTCAGACATGTAGTGATACCAAAACACAATTTTACGTGGCCTGAAGATATCTACAGGGTGATGTACTTTTGTAACATAGAAAATTTGGTGGAGCAGTAGAGGATGCAAACTTGTGTCACAAATTGTATTGAGGCTTTTGGTTCCTTTTGTATCGTGGCCCTGAAGGGACATTTCGAGATTTCGATATTTCGACTTTTTCGACTTTTTCGTTTCGATATTTCCATATTTTGACTTTTTCGTTTCGCTATTTTGACTTTGTCGTTTCGATATTTCCATATTTCGACTTTGTCGTTTCGATATTTCGACTTTTTCATTTCGATATTTCCATATTTCGACTTTTTTCGTTGCGATATTTTGATGTTTCGACATTTCGATATTTCCATATTTCGACTTTTTCGTTTCGATACTTCGACTTTTTTCGTTTCGATATTTCCATATTTCGACTTTTTTGTTTCGATTTTTTGCGAGAAAATCTGAACATCAAATTTCAAACTTGGAGACTTTAAAAGAGTGTTTTGTAAACTAGAAAGGTTTAATTTTTCTACACCCTCTCAATATATCTCATCTCCCATAAAAAAAATTGTTCATTAAATTAGTCGCTTTTCTGACAATAATACCGTACATGTAGCTGCCATTAAGCACTAAGTTAAATTAGCAATGGAAAGTATTGACCTTGGTCTAACCAAGAAAACATCTCGTATTGCATCAAGGTGATTTTTCACTGTGAGATTTCTCATTTTCACCATGACGTAATGACAAATACCAATTGCGAAATTGTGAAAGTCATGTTTAAACCATGAGAAATGGCAAGGAAAGTCTGTTCTTTCACTGGTCCTTTTGAAACATGACTTAAGGGATAAGCAAATAAGGTCACAACATATCCTTAATAAATGTAACATACTAGATTAATTCATACCTTAATGAGTTTCTGCACATCATCTTTGGTTAATATTCTGTCAACGTTGAATTCGTTAGCTGGATCTAACACAACTGCCTTCACCATAAACGCTACCAGGGTCTCAGAAACTGCTTGTCCTTTGCCTGCACATTCTTGAGCAATTTCTCTGATGATGTTCTTGATCACACTTTCTGCTTGAGCACGTGACATGTTGGAACCTGGAAAAGTTATGTAACTGTTAGCACTAGTGTACTACTGTTTCCTAATCCGCTGGAGGATAGTGATAATAAGTTTCCTAATTAAAATGTGTTGCAAAGAATCTATCCACAACACAGAACCACAAGTTCCTAGTCTGTAAAAGCAGCTGATTAATCACTCGTAACATGAGCATGCACTACCACTGACAGTACACAGAATGCAGCAAAACATAAGTGTAGGTTGTACTGTACTGTATGCGTAACAACAAATTTAGCCTACATTGAGGTGATAGTGTGCAGAAAGTTTTCTTCTGGGTGGTTTGTTGGGTGCACAGGGGGCATTTGCCCCTCCAGATTGTTTCCTTGCCCCCCAGTTGCCCCCCCAGTTGCCCTCACCCTTCCCAATCAGATCTTGTACTCATCCAAAATTAATTTAATCACAAAACTATGTATTGGCATTGGACTGAATAAGAACAGAACAGCTTCCGGGGAACAGTGATTGATAAATGCTTAATTTATGTTACACAGGCTGCCAGTTTTCATATCATGCTCGTAGCCACTTCTACAGTAGGCCAGCCTGGTCAGACCAATTTTCTCTGGAATGTTTACCGTCAAGCATAAGGAAAGGGCGGGTAGGTGGTTGTTTTCCTAAATATAGGAATGTCGTTGTTTTCCTAAATAAAGGAATGTCACTGGCTGCATTAAAATAAACGTGTTAATAGAAGGCCTCACTTTTTATTACTATTGGTAAGTACTGCACATTTTTATTGAATAAAGTGGCTGGAATGGAAGTGTATGTAGCCTATGTGTGTGTGTGTGTTTGTGTGTGTACTCGGTGGCACCGCATCAATGTGAAATGGTACTCCCCTGGACCCCACACGCACGGCCTCGAGCTTCGCGCTCGGTTTCACGCTGCATGAGAAAATCTTTGCCCCCCAACATTTTCCTCTGCCCTCAGTTTGCCCCCCCAGTCTGACATTCTGGCCCCGCCACTGGACAATCATTACATGAGGAATAACCGTTTAAACAAATCCGGTGCATAAACCTACAGCAACTACATGTGAACAAGATAGCAACAAAAATAGTCATGAACAAGTCCACTGAATGGTCAAATTCAAGATCTGAAAATTTGTAACATTAAGCGGCAACTTCCAATAGAATGCTTCAAGCCTACCTCTCCTGGGCAAATGCTGCATTATGAAGTTTGCTAATCAGGCAAATGCGATGTACTAAAGTACTAAACAGTGTTTCACCTTATTTTTAAGTCATTACCATTTACAATGTACGATAGTCAAAACTTTGTTGAGCTGCTTAGACCATTGCATTTTCTGACTTATTTCGTAGGGGTGTGCGAAGTTTAGTGTATTTACTGCACGACTTGCTATAGTATAGTGTTAGGCCTATGACTTGAGTATGGGATATGCTGTTAATTCGTTTCGCTAAACCAGTACAATCATACTAGCATAAGGTTACACGGCAAGAGATTGATAGCACACGAGCACTGGGAAGAAAACTAACGTATATTTCGTTTAAATGAAACAGCCCACTGGGACTCAAATTACCAGAGCATCAACTCGACAGCTGTTATAATATGTAAACTGCCGAATATCCTCTCTCACACGATTGTTTTTTATCTTCAAGCTCGATGTGGCGAAGGTAATCAAATCTTTCGTTCCATCTTGCTTCGAAGAAACGTCCGCGGCCGGTTGCCTAGGGAACAATCTAAGAACGTTGTTGTTACCAGGTATTCGATACAGCAATATGCCAAAATAAAGGTATTAATCGTCTAATGGAATGTAGCAAATGTGACGTTGGCGTATGGAAGCTAAGGCCACGATGTTAAAAAGGTAAGTTAAATCTTCGTGCCTTTTTGTTGTTAGGAAGCCATGGCTCTCACGGAAGTATAAAAGAGTCATTCAAAGGAAAAAATAACTTTTTCTTATTGGTCGTGACGTCTCAATTAACTCGTCAAAATTAACAGTCTTTAATACACTATAGTTCCTCCCCCTAAAAATATTTTATTTTATTTATATTTTGAAATATTTAAAAAAAATCGTAAGCATAAATGGATGCAATGGAGGGGTGTCAGGTGGAGGTAGTTTTCCGGCAACCATACTCTGCATCTGTGAAAGTTGCTGTACTTCAATATTTGGACCATAAACCGATAAATCAGTACTGCAAGTTAACTTATGCCGGTAAATCTGTGTGGGATATACCTTGACATCTTTGTAAAAACCCATTTAAGCCACACGTAGAATTATGAAGTGATCCCCACACATATATACTGCCCGCCCCCCCCCCCCCCCCCCCATTGCTGAGACCCTCGCCTGATACTCCAATGGTTAAAATCTTTACCTGTGGCTTGAATCTCATACAAATTTCCACGGCCCTAAAGAGAAATCATTCTACAAAGATTGACCACGAGTCGTGATGACATGAGCCTACGAGAATTGTGTAAGATTCGTGCAAACAGGCAGGTCAGTGTCTTTGCTGTGTCCAGTAGTCTTGAAAACGGAAGAGGGTTTACGCTTGTGTCGCTTGCCATTAAAACCACCTTGCTTGCGAAATTATACAGTCCAAATGCAAACGAATAGGTAACATGGCGCACTAAAATCAGCAAGATGAAATATAGGGCCTATCACGAAAGCAAAAGTATCACATATTAAGAAACAATTGCAGGTATAAAGAAAATTAAGCTTTCGTGGTATTTCCAAAGGAAAAGAAGAAAGAAAAGACGGTGTTAAGGGACTCCTTTGTCTGTAGCCTGTCTTCCCACAAATAAATGCACCTATTATGAGTTCGCATATAGTTATATGCTTGAGAGGTCCGAGGGAGCTACGTAATATCTCAGCAGTACTTGTTTTCAATCAAATCACCCCCCTCCCCACCACCACCCGACTTAAACTAATATTTCAAAATTATTTTTATGATTCCTTTCAATATTACACCATTATTTCCGATATTTTACCAATATTTTTTTTATATTTCTCAATGCTCTTCACGTTTACCGATTTTTTGGGGTGGTCTCCCGGTGTTTCGTCAATGCAACAATGGAACCGTATCGACACCGGTTATCATCGGTTTCTGTAACATATCCGGTCTACCATCAAAGCATAGCTGTGACTCCATTATAATGCGCATAGAGCAAGTTACTTTAGTGATGCGGGTCATGCAATGCATTGCTGGAGGACAAACTGTATAGTTCTAACACTACAGCGGACGTACTGGGTTTTAAAAATAAGACCCCAGCCTCAGGGTGGCGGGTTAGCTTGGTGGTTAGAGTGTCCGTCTTGCAATCAAAAGGGTCCCCGGATAAAGTCCCGGTGGAACCACTTGTGAAATTTCTTGGGATTCAAATTTGACTTGTTCAGTAAAGCTGTTAGCAGTGGTGCTGAGGGGGTTATTTGGGTTCCTGTTGTCCGATTTAGGTCTTGTTCGCTTCAGGTTGCTTGGTACAGCTGATGGGCTGCTGAACTGGGCAAGTTCTCCACCCCTCCCAGCCTTTCGGAAAGTGGCTAAAGACTGGGGGATACACTTTTGTCCATCGGATGGGGACGTTAAATGGCGGTCTCGGCAGCAGTTTTGGGTTTGCATGGTTTGCATTGGCGGTTGTCTGGTTTCACCCCTGCCTCGAAATCCTCTGGACACTTATCGAAAAAAGTAGGCGAATCTCGCCGGTGTTCATCCACGATCAACATGGTATAGGGTCCTTGATAAGCCCATATGGGGCTTCCTGATCCTCAACTTTCAAATTTAAATTCTTAGGGGGAGGACAAAATGTATTTTTCTAACACCGCAGAGGACACAAACACCCAGCGTCTTAATGGGGACGGCATTTCATTTTCGACTATTTTGATCTTCTGGACTTACTTATATGTGACACATAATGAAGTAGTTAGGGGTTCATTGAGGTAAGTGCTCCTTCAGAACACTCCTTGTATGAACGTTTCCCTCGTCTGTGTTGATGTCAAGTTGTATAGATTTTACGAACAGAACGATTTTATGATATAATCTTTTTTTTTTCTTCGTAATTGGTGTCATTTGCCCCATAATGACAGGACACTGAATTTTTATCCTTTATACTTACTTTCCACGCAGATACATGTTTGACTTCACGCAGAAGGTCGACACAAAATGATAAGCATTAAATGAAATATGTATCGGCCATACCCAACCTTTATTTCACTTCAGTATCACTTTCCCAGGTATATACTTAATCATTAAATGTCATCTCCGAATGAAATAGCAAAATTAAAATGAATGAGTTCACTTAATAAGGTACCCATTTTCATGTATAGTCAAAGTATTTTACAGGAACATAAAAAGTAAGAGATCCACTTGTCGAGGGCAGGAATTAAGTATCGCCAAGACATTAGCAAGTACAGAAAAAAATCACAATCATTGCTAGCTCGCACCAAAAATCAGTCAAGTGTTCTTTGCTGTTCCATCAGCCCTTTGCCCCCACCTTCAAAATGTGAAACATCGACTAAAGATTTCTTTTTGGTTTCACTGTATTCTTCTTTATACTGACAAACATTTAACGTTTGTGATGTAGACAAACCTACGAGACACACAAAACAGACTTATTCAAAACAAATCATAACATCGACGCCTAAAAGAAGCATTTTCCATTTCAACTGCAGGATCATTTTCGCATACTTAGCGTATGGGGGAGGGGGGGGGGGGTGGAAGTATCACTACCATATTGGACTATAAGTGTGGTCCACTTCACTGCAGTCTGGCTGATTATCATTGCTCTCGACCCCAAATGCTAAAATCTACTGACAGTTTTCAAATCTTCTATATGAAACAAAAACCATAAATTTTATCCTTGCAAAAACAAAATGTCTCAAATGGTTGAGGCAAAAGCAAAACAAAAAAGGACCAAGTCAGTGGGAGCAAGAAAGCATCAGAATCTGGTGTTTGAATTACATATTCAGAAAAGTTTCCTACCTGCGGCATTCTATTAACTAGACACAAGAATTTTCAGTGATGTCTCTTCACCAGCGGAAAACATACAAAGCTATTGTTGAAGTATCTGATACATGGCTGGCAGTCACACACAAATGTGTAATAACATAAACATTTCCACATAACACTGAAATTACTGCAATGATTGGATCACTTGATTCAAATCATGTTTATGATTTTGTTGATCTCATACACAGAAGATATGTCAATGATTTTAGGCATGGTCAAAAGGCAGTGTTTTTGTTGTAATTTTCAATTACGTAAATTGACTCTTTTTTTTCAAACTGTTGAATATGCATGATGCAATCAAACAATTACAGCCAATCCTCACATGATATCATACAGTTACAGTGGTTCTGATTTCAGCTTAATTAGTCTCAGTCAAATGAACATTGTAATGGCAGCATCTAAAATATATACCTTGGAGACAATGTAAGACTTGCTAATTTTTTTTTTTTTAAACCATAATTGTAATTTTAAAAGCAAATGATATTTTACATAATTTACTGAAAGTCTTTGAAAGGTAATAAAGGTTTCCTCAAATATGAGCATTTCTTTTCAATAGCATGATTGTCGATATTTTTGCTGTGAATGAAGTTCAAGCAAATGTGGTGGATTTTCTTTCCTCTGTTAATTCAAAATCAAAATATCATCCCACTTAAACAATTTTACTGCAAGCTATTCTGTGAAAGTTTCCACGAGGGTCCTCAAGGTGGAACCTTTTGCAGCTTTCAAAATTCATTTTTGTTATGATGAAAGACCCAGCACTTGACAACATTAAAAAGATGAGTGATTCGATCACAAACTTACTCTTTAGGAATATTAAGAACATGCACCACCTCCCTCCCCCCCCCCCCCCCATCTTCTGCCTGATCTTACTCTCTTCAAACTGAATGCAGCGGCCTGTACTGTGAGAGAAATACACAGGCAGCAAAGCCTTTGCGCTTTAATAAGAAGTGGGCATCCTTGCAGTCCTATCTCTGAGGCAGGCCAACAGAGTACTCTGCCCTCCCCCCTCAGGGGCCTGGACTTTACAGTAACTTATTCAAATACAAATTGTCCTATGCAACTCATTTGATTTGTCAAACCTTTCCATAACATTTCCTCTCTCTTATCCTTGGTGAGAGAGGCAGGGAGATATCCACTGATGCTGCCAAGTGTATATGAAAATGAAACCTTGGTGGAGAGTGAACCACTACATTGCAACCTGCGGTGCACCTGTAGCAACATATTCACCAAATGTTTCCTTTTCATGGAAACAGACCGGAAGACTTCGCGTCGAATCACCGTACGTGAGGCCAAACCTGAAGCGATTCTCTGTGGGGAGAATAGCAAAACAACTTCTGTTGATGTACTGCTAATACTATTTGTAAGAATCGTTCCAAACGAAAAGGATACAACAATGGGTCTTTTAGTATGCCATTTTATTACGATAAAGCATTCAGGAATAGTTTGTAAATCAATTTCAACAACTTTTAAGTTTTCACTAGCTTTAATGATTAAAGGGAAATAGGGCGTTTAGAGTACACCAACAGGACATACAAAAGAAAATAGCAGTAACCATTGTTAAACCATTCCGTCTCATCAATAAACATCTACCGAAGCTTCATCTCCTCAAAACATTATGCATGTGATGAGTAATGAGAGATGCATCATTTGAATTTTGAAAAGTTTGAGTGAACAAATTAGTGTTGAGCAACAAATAACTGAATTTCTATCTGTGAAGAACTTACTTCTTGAAGAGAAGACTACTGTCCTTCCTTATTTTGAATAATCTACCATTCTGCATCCTCAAACATTGGTTTCAAAAATATGGATGTCTTCTCTAAAACGAATGCCCTATTTCCCTTTAAATAGCTTGCAAATGTAAAGTTGCTCAGATTTCTCCATTCTAGATCAAAAGAGTTTTCTGTTTGTCAAAGAGTACTTCTTACAAACAATGCTTGTTATCTCAATGGGTGAGATCTGCACTTACGTGGCATATATCCGGTATATTTAGGGACCATTCCTATCTGTTTGTACAACCTTCTCTGCATTTGCGTTTCTCTGTCTTCCCGAGTCAGCTGTATACTTGCCTTGACTTCATCATCCGGGAGATTGTAGCTACAAGCAACAAAAGCAGAAAAATGGAAAGGAAAATATTAAATTAAAAATATAAGATTTGTACAATATTACTTCAATTCTAGGTTAAGTCAACAAATAGTCTTTCCTTGTTGCAGGCAGTTACTTGTAAAAATTTTTGAAATTACTTAGTATGTGAAACAATGGAAAGATTTTCTATGAGCCTCTACTGATTGAAATTCATAAAAGCCAGGCAGCTGCCACACAATGGCAATGTGCTGAAAATTGTTACAGCTTTTGTCTTTTGAAGATTCTTGTCCACTAGACTGAAAACAGATAGATTACTTAGAAAACAAAAGACCAAACAAGATCTTTACAAGCAGAAAGACTGTACATGTATGGCATGCACCCACTCCAATCTCCCCCCACCCCCACAAAAAAAAGACTTACATATCTTGCAGGACCAACACAACTCTTTTACAGTTGGGCAGAGAGAGCGGTAAATGTAAATGTCGAAAAGGGCAATAGTAACTAAAACCGTTTCAAATCAATAAGGGCCCTCTTTAAAAAGGGGCACTGTATCTGGAGAGTTCTGGAAAGGTTAAATACACACAGCATTCCAGAGTGGCCAGCCATGGGTTGACTCTTACATCCATCACCTTTTGCTGTACCTTTACTTACATAGCAGACATAACACAGACATGCAACAATTACCACATTCCACAATCATAACAACCAACAATATTCCATGTAAACAATAGACTCACTTGGCTGGTGCACTCTTACTGAGTGTGGTTGCATGCCTTTCTGTTGCATCATGGAACGCATTAAAGGATTTGTCACAGACCACATGGTACCGTGTGCCCAATCCAAGCTCTGTCACACCTTGACGGGGGATAAATCCTTGGTAACCTGGCATAGGTGCCTCTCTTGGGTACCGTTTGTCAGCTGATGGGTAAGATGTGAAGTATTCCAGAGTTACTTAAGTGAGAATGAATTTATTGATGAATTATTGAATGAATCAAATGGATCATGTGGTAATTATTGGCTGCATGTTGAGAAAGTAACACTGTTCACAAAGGACCATGTGGGTACACAAGAACCATGTGAATACAATGCATGTGCAGTCAATGCAAAGTTGGCATGACAGATATTTCTTCCAGCAAAGTGTGATTCCAGCAAGGACAAAAAGTTATGGCAGATACAGGCAAGCAGGATTTATAATATTTCCATTACAAGATTTGACATATTGGGATTTATGATAAGCAGTATAATGTGACCCTTGCAACTTGTACCAACAGTACCACTTTAGGGATAATTTTGCACAAGGCGCAAGCCCCTGTTCAAAATGTTTTTTTCACAGGAAAATTTTGTGTGTCTCTGAAAGAAATCTAAAAATGTACCCTTAGTAGATGATGGGCAGGAATTACATTACTTTCTATACATAGTTCCCACACAATAGATTTGTACACATTTATATCCTCTGCACTCTCTTAGTCACTTCTAAAAGTTTGATAAATGATACAAATTCTTCACACCCAAGAACACACCATCCACTTACACAGCAGTATTGGACGGAGAGGATGCGTATCTCTGTATTCATTCAACGTTTTGATGACATTCTTCTCAACTGCCACGGGCTGCAGACGACCAGAAGCAGCGACTGTTTTGCGAAGGTCGTAAATCTCTTCATTCCTTGCTTGAGTATTGTTCATGAAGTCATCGATACAAACATCGCAATCTTCTTTGTACGTGTTGCCAAACTTGAAGGGTCTTCTTGGTATATAGCCTGTTGAGGAAATGGTACGGATTCACTTTAATTCAATTTTCAATCCTGAGTCTTTATAACTGATTAAGAAAGGCAGTCAAAATTTTGACATTGGCATGGTAGAGTGTTAGCAGACTATTCAGAAAACTACATTGGAACTTGGAACAAAATACTACACTTTTAAAAAAGTTTTCCATAAATCTAAATACTTATGCCCTGTGACTGCTAAGAAAAGACTATGAAATTGTAACGTACACATTACGGTGAAAACACTTTCACATTCACCACCACAGTAGATTACTTTGATACCTTCAACAAATCTCTTATGTTTCCTTGTATGCATTTGTTTTGATTCATCCATTTTTTAACAATTCCCCCAAAGTTCCCCTTTTTCTCCCCCCCCCCCTTTTTCTTCCCCTTATTTCTCTTTCCCTTTGAATCTCATTGTTTCCACACAGTACTCACAAAAGTTTTCATTCAGACAAACACAGTACTTCATGGGACATTGAAAAGTAGAAGGTACAGAGAGTTAAACACATACCTGTGTAACCTGGAACCATCTTTTCTGTGAGTTTGTTATCGCCAGTTGACTTAGGCTGTGTCAAGACTCTCCTCCTACCTGACATATCAACAGATGTTGTTAGACCAGTCCCAAGTTTAGCTCGATCTTCGTTAAAGCTTGCAGGAAGGGATGAAACAATTGGATGCCTACCTACTCTCATCTGTATTGGAAGGCATGGAGAACATATTTCTCAGGCTGAAGATATTTATCATAGCAATAAATGGTACAATCATATTCTAAAAATTAATTCATCTTTGTCTCTGACTACAATTTAGTTGAACAATTCAAAGATGAAAGTCATTCAGGAGGACAAACCTTTGATAATTTGTTTGTTGCATTTCCATACGTGTCACCGACATGGTACTTAAACTGTTCGATATACCCGCCATATCTGCAAAGAAAGAAATAATCTTTATATGCTTAGCAAGCATTACAAGGTGTAACATTACCTGAATGATGGTATATGCAAGGGACAGGGAGTCAAACCAGACTCATGCAGTTTTGAACCGCTGTGACTATCCAACTTGACAAATTCTACTAGCTTTCAGTGTTTAGAAAAAAAAAGCACACTAGTTATACTGTAATGCTTGCAGTCTTTTTCTGTGTAAAACTTTTGTCAATGTCTATATGCCTTCTTCAAAATGATGCACTGAAAACATACTAGTCAAAGTACCAATGATCTTCAGACATCTGCATACAATATTGCAAATGGATTGAGTATGCTGTGTTAAGAAGTACAGGAGTGGAAAGAAAGTTGTTCATTAGTTACGCGTACTGACGAAAACTTTCAGAATGCTTAAAATGAATTGTCAAATAATAACTAGTTAGGCCTAAAATTAAACTAAGTTTCAGCTGGAGGCTTACCCTGGCACTTGTGTCCCTGGGTCCAATGCACTGAAATCTCGTCTTCTTTTCACGTTCCACGTGGTGGAATTGGGCATTCCAGTGTTCATCATCTTGAAAAAGAATCCTTTGATTGCGTATTCTCCACCTCAGTAAAAATGCACCTAAATCAACGCTAACTTCGTTGAAAGATAGCAGTAACATGGGGTGAACACACCATGTGTCAGCGCGTACGTTTGTTGCGTTTTAACTAAAGCAAGTTTCCCTAATATATGTTGTAGAGTAGGAGGCCTGTCATGTAGGTGTAGAGTTGTGTGGGCAACGGTAATGTGAGTTAATGTTTATGTTACCTTCTGTGTCTCTTAACAATGGTTGCTATGAAACGCCAGCTGATCGAGTACGCACCACGTGTATGGAACGCCAAAGCAAACGTTTGTTGCGTGGCTGTTGTCAGCTCGTGGCACGCTGGAGCGATTCAACACACGATTCAACCTTCAACTAAATTAATCCATGTTGAATTGATCATATAAGCTGTTCGGAATAGAATGGCGTCATATTTTTCCCCTTCTGGGTTGTCTAGAATAGGTGAATGGTGTGTGGAATTTTGTAGTTGATAGTTTGCATTGTTTATGTAAACGTTAATTCACGTTTGCTCTACTCGAAAGTTCAATAGCTTGTTGAATCGCGCTACTGTTACCCTTGTACCCGTGTACTTTTTATCTTATTTAGTATCGTGTGTATTTATTACTTACTATCGTGTGTATTTAGCATTATCTTATTTATTATTGTGTGTATTTGTTACGTGTATATATCTCACCCCTGTACAGGAAGGACATATAATTATTGTAACTGGTAAAATTAGCCCTGCACCTTACATCCCTTGTGGTACTCAAACAAGGTGAGAAGGATCGGTAGTTGTTGTCATATGGAAAAGCAGCTTGCATTTGCGCCATTACGAAATGAGTACTCTAGTTCAACGTGGTAATATGAGGTTTGAATCGTTCTTTGTTGCTTTGATTCTATCCGTGCTTTACGTTTCATACACTTCTATTTACGGCTTCGCACAGGAAATTGCATACTGATCTTTCTGTTTTCCAACCAAATCCGTCATTTCAATGCCAGTTCTGTCGATTTGGTCAGGTTTCCCTGGGTTCTGCCGACCTCATGAGCGAGATCATGACAGACATGAAAAAGTTTGCGCTTACCTTCGCACGGGAGAAAAAAAGGCAAGAATTTCCCCGTTGTTTGATATAAGAAACGTTTTGATTGGTGAAGTTTTATACATGCAAACTTGGTTTACAAAAAGGCCTTCGAATCAGGATTTCTCTCACATCAAGATCGGAATTTTGAACAAGTGTATTATAGGACGATTTTTACGTCACACTGATTGCGGACGTTGGTTTTTCTTCTTGGGTGACTCTTTTGCAAATTCTTCGGCCTTCTATCACTTTTTAACACTGTTTTTGTTAACACACAACTATTGCGTAGACAAAATACTTGAATTTAATCATTGTTTTAGTTGGCTCAGAGCATTCTTTGCAGAGGTAATTCCGTGTAGGCTCACAACACTTTATTTTACAGTTCGTTCTCGTCTTGCGTGCTGTACATACTTCGTCGAAATCCTATGCTTTAGGCATCAGGATTCCGATTTCCATGACGTACGTATCACCGTGGTTACTTGTGTTAGGATAACGCGTAATGTAACAACAGTGCGTACGCACTTGTTTTGGTATCAACATGATATCATTATACAAAAAAGGAGCAAACAAACGTTAAATACTTACGTGGATTCCATTGGAAGACTGCTGTTTCGATGCACAGTACCTCCAGTTAAATTTACGCCGTTTGTCAGTGAGAGTTTGATATGCATTCGAGATGCACAATTCCTTCGAAGGAGCTTACGTATGGGTGCGCTCCATATGTATGCATATCCCTCGTAGTTGAGGTGCATGTGAACAGTGAAATAAACACGGTGTAACATTCCCCTAACACGGACAATGGATCCGTCGATAATATATTAAGACGGTGAGCGTGCATACAATGCGTATAGTTTTGACTGACCAGCCGTCGGAAATCTTTTTACGCGCCAACTATGTGTTCAAGTTTTCCGTATGATGCGCCTCATGATAAACAAAGACATGAATCGACACTACCGATTGGGGTAGGATGGTGGCTGAGAAGGGGTGTCCAAATGTGTGTGGGAGTGTTCATGGGTGTGTTTGCACGTGTACAAAAAAAGTTTGTCAAGATTTCCTCCTAGACGATACCTTGGCTGACCCTCAAACTCCTTGGCTGACCCTCAAACGTATCTCTATGTGTGAATATTCTAGAGTTATAAAACTGCCATATATGGAAAGTAGACGATACATGACTTTTCTGAAATTATAGATGACATCACGAGGTCAAATGTCACGAGGTAAAACGTCAAATCATGGCAAAAATGCTCTGAACATGAGTGTCATAATCTCCTCCTAGACGGTTAATCGGATAAACTTCAAAGTTGATGGGTGGGGGACTAATCATGTTTAGTGTCCGCCTGAGCGATGACGTCATAGGTCAAAGGTCAAGGTGTGCAGGTCATGAGAAAGAAAAACACGATGTTAGCATTAATTCTATGTATGTCAGTCCTACAGTTATGAAGCTACAATACACGTAAAGTAGTGGATGATGGTAGACTTTTTTGTAAATTGATGATGACATTAGCTCAAAGATCAAATCGCCAAAAATGTTCTGAAAAAAGTACATCACTATCTCCTCCTAGACGGTGAGTCAGATAAACTTCAAACTTGGTAGGTATTTAGATAGGCAGGTACTTAGGTAAGTAGGCACTTAGGTAGGTACGTACGTAGGTAGGTGGACGTGCATGACTATGAGACGTAGTGTCTGCCTGGTCCATGACGTCATAGGTCAAGGTCAAAGGTCACGGTTACTATCAAAATGGTATAGGGTCCTTGATGAGCCCATATGGGGCTTCCTGATCCTCAAATTTCAAATTCAAATTCTATACCGCGTAATTATATGTGTTAGGTGCCAGTAGAGCATGGTGTCAACGTGATTTTTACATCGTTGCCTTTTAATGAACGTGACAAGTTATTCCAGCCTATGCAACCACGTTTTGGGTGATTATGAGTGGTACCAATATCACTTTTCATGCGTCGGTAGTACCATCTTTCAGTATATTTTTACAGTGTATATATAGCCGAGCTACACATTGTACAAGACCTCGAGATGTTCAATGAACTGTGCAGAAAATTGAATCACCCACAATGGCTTTTCAGGGTATTAATATCCAAAACATTTATCTCTACCATGGCTCACAAATTACTTTTCTTTTGTTATAATTACATATTATTAATCTATAATTACATATTATTAACCTATAATTGCATAATAATGATAATAATAATTACATAAATAATAATTACATAAATAATAATAATATCGAAGCCAAACATACTCTTCTCTTTATGTCGAAATATCTGAAGCCAGTTCGATATCGTTGGCTCTGACTGGTTTGTTGTAACAAGCTCAGTCAATGGGCATGGTGTACTCTTCAGATGATCTGCCTGTCGCCTTTGGTTCGGCATTACTATAGTATAATAAAGATATTGTCTAGTACCTTCCTTCCAAGCTACGGATCCCGTTGCGTCCCAGTGCAATGGTACTGTTGATGCCATTTCATGAAATAGCCGGATTCCAGCCTCTGTGAATGCAATTACATAGCTGGGAACGACGGATATTTGTCTGATGTAATTCTTTAACCCCAGCTTTTCCTTCATGACGAGACTGGTAATGATATCTCGGTCAGACTGTAGTTGGCGTCGGCCTTCATAGCTTATCTGCTTAAAGATGGTACTGTCTGAGCCTATTCCAGTCAAGTTTCCACTGGTGAAAATGCTCGAATCCATTTCTTTTAGACGTTCAACATTCTTTCGGGATGGACAGTGGTTGCTCCATAACTCATTGCGCAACTTTTTCGTTCCACTGCTCGGACATGGCGATGCGCCATTTCATCGGTTTTGTGTTTGATCCTGCCATGGTACTTCACATTGCATGTCAAGGTTTCATCCATTGACAGTGTAGCAGACACGGTGCATGTTGGACGTCTACAGCAGTATGCACTGGCAGAAAATATGAAACCAGGAGTTTTTCTGCTACAAATTTTGGAAATTCTGTATCTTTTAAACATTAAGGTACAGAAAGGATTTGATTTGCGAAGGTCTTCGCAAAACACATTTACCCATTGTAGAGGTAATGCCGTACCTTTTTGTTCACTTCTCATTCTTTTTTCCCAAACGCCTTCGTCTACCTGGAATGATGCAGATGTTGGAATTACAGCCTCTAAGTACTAATTAAATATTGTAGAGGAACTGAGATCAGCCAGTGTTGCGTTGGTAATAGAAGTTTCTGAACTTGCGTCTGTGGTCTTTCTCCCGGAGTAGTCAGTTTCATCGTCTACAGCTGATTTGTGCATTTGTGTCGTGTTGCTGCCTTTGTCATCTTCAATGAGTGGTGCTATGCAACTGATGTCATCAAATGCAACCCCGTCGTCTCCGAAGTTAATAGATTGATCCTCAATGGACCGATGTTGATCTGTTTCATTTGCATTTTTTATTTCACCATCTTCATTATTAAATTGGCATACGTCTGAGGTGTCGCCATCAACACTTGATTCCGCTACATGACTCTGTTTTAGCTCATATTCAGGTGATAGTTCATAAACTAGCATGATGCCATTGGTCGCAATATCAGTGATTGCGTGATCAATACTACAACCTGCCACTTCATCGTCATTTATGTGAATAGCTTCGCTGTCTCTAAATATGTATATATAATAATGACCGCCTCCATCCGTTCCTTGGTGAAACACGGCAGATGTAAGGTCGTAGAAACTAACAGGGTACGGTATGTTTGTCTGCGAAATGAATATCAGTAGCTGAAATCTTCATACTATGCATATCATATATTGCAGTATTGTTTTACTGCCGTCCGGTTTCGTGCGGTTTATGTGTATTACTAGGCAAGGAGGTAACTTGGATATCTCGTGAGTGTATCCTTTGAGTTGTTCTTCGTGACATTGTGAGCAATGAATTCCATCGCGAACTTCATCTCCGAATATTGCAGCAATATTCTGTACAACCCCTGGACTTCTGGGAGTGATGGTTAACATTGATTGTGACTGCTCACGTCTGTCCTCATATCCGCAATTCAGACGGGTTGATATCTCGGTCATAAAAGTTATGGTAACTGGGGCGATCGAATTTGAACATATTCTTCATGTACATTGTCACTAACGCAAGAAGAACAAAATTCATGGGCATCCTGCTGATTGCGACAATTACTAAATGGACCACCTACATCCTCGGCAATGATCTTGAAAGCTTTTCTCACCGTGCTGTTGCCAATAGAGCGTCAGTTGTCTTCGTCCAGATTCGTCAGAAAACGTCCTAACATGTTCCCAACAGCACCTCCAGCTCTTGATGTTAGTCTGTTTCTGAGATTCTGACCAAAGTGTGTCCAGTTTACTGCTTGAACCGTCGACGAAAACCAGCAAGAATTACCGATATTATTAATCCCACGGAATACCGTGGGCATACACTTCTTACATCTCAATGGGTTTTTATTTACGATGTCTGTTGTCTGGGGAGACAAAGACAAACCTACACATTTAAAATGATACCACTTCTGGCAAATATCAGACTAAACATAGGGGCTACCATTGTTGATTTCACTGCATATGCAAAATCTGTCAGACAACTGGATATTCTTGTTAATTTCATGTTCTACTTGCATCGACTGTGAAATCCCGTCATCGGCCTTGTTCACGAATTCGTTGGGACCATCCAATAACCAATCGACCACCTCCTCCCTCAGGTGTCGTCAGTCCGCGAATTGAACGTCTTCTGCCTCCTGAATGTTACTCCACTTTCCAATTCTGAAATCGTTTCTATTTCTTATCATAAAGGCGTCGACTGAGTTTCAGCACTGTTTTTGGTTTATGCTCACCGGTACCTACGATACTCAGTACTGCTTTGTACCATACGCTGTCAGGAGACGACGGTAAGAATTCGCTGTCTGTACCTTTGATATTGTGTCACTGCGAACTGAAAGATACGGAAATAAGAAGCAATATGGAAACGTTTTGAAACAATTTTCGTTTGAGCTATTACTTCAGTACCGTTCTTTATGTCCACGACGTTTGCAGTACTGTGCTATACTGGCAAGAACTAGCAAACGAAGACACTCGCAGGAAAGACCATATTCAAAATATTTCGTAAATCCATAAAAAAAACCCAAACATTATGCCAACAACTGTCAATCTGCTCTGTCACTTCGTATGTAAATGCTGATCGCTTAAAAATATCGAAATGTATGATCACATTCTTGTAAAAAATATATATAACTTTAATAATTTTTGAAACCCGTTGTAAATACTATCGACCTACACCCTCCCCCCCCCCCCACACTTCGAACGAGCCCAAACCTATTGTCAAACAACTTGCACTTTTGGCTGAATTAATAAATGAATATCAACTCACCCTTTTTTTATAGTTCCGAACGGGACGCGTTCATCAGAGTCCATTCACAAGTTCCAATTTCCAAACGAATAACCTTCAGAGTTAGCGTCAATCAAATTATAAAATGGGTTCCACAATAATAATGATAATAATATAAAGTGTATGTTTAATTCCTGCACGAATAAATACAAGTCGATAATATCGAATAATGTTTACAACTACAATTTAGTGCCAGTCGATAAACTTACGCAAGTGCATACTATCAACTGCCATAATAATGAGTGCGAAGTATATTCCGAATATAACACCAAATGTTCCCATCGAATCTTAGAATCATAAAATGGGTCGTGATCCTCAGGAATAACGTAGAGACGGTACAATGAGTCACTGACAAGATATAAGACGATTGTAAGTCCCGGACTAATTAACTTAATTAACAGCGGAACTCCAACATAGATTAATATTGCCGTAGTGCTTGTTGTATCTCCAAAATCTGAGATGAGAATGATTCAATGGGTCCAACGTGGGAAAATAGCCCTTTCTTGACAGCCAGTATTTCTAATCATTTATGTGATCGATGTAGGGTCAAAAGGCTAATCACTCTTTTTCCATTAGCTCGAACATAATCACCATATGGTCAATGTACAAATTGATAAAAAATGACAATGACTGAAATTCCAAAGTGGTAATTACAATGATGGCGCTGCTCCACAATTACGAATGAAAACAATCCAGGAAGAATGGATAAAGTCACTACACACTCATTAAAACTGCATCAAACCATTGTGTTTAAGCTCAGTCACTGCGGTAGATTTGACGGTTACAAGTAGTTTTGACCACTGCCAAGTTCGCCACCAACCAGTTCGCCCCGATCGTATCACCCCTTGCAAGTTGGCCCCAAAGTGGAAGTCGTCTCACCCTAAATACCTACAGTTCAAACTATGTCCTCTATTGAACTCAAGTGATCTTTGAACTTATCAAACAGTGACAAAGACCATCCGTACCTATCAAATGCTACCAATGGTTTAAGTTTGAAGTTCACTTCAAGTGAGCCGTATCCTCCTCAATAGGATTTTAGACCCCTCTGGTAATCTCAAATGACCTTTGACCTACCTGAAAACAATATGGATCATCTACTGTCTATGAACTACCTACACAACAACTTTGAAGTTCAATCATCTTTCACGTCTTGAGGTTGCGTGTACACGGAATCACACACAATTACACACATACACACACGCACACGCCATCATTATCGCATAGATTCCATGACAGCCGTCGGCAAGGAATCACAAATTGATCAGTATTTGTCATTATAACAAATATTATAGCTGCGAGAGGACGGCATGATAGAAATCAACTGAAAGCAAAATTAGTGCAACAAGAACGTAAATCTCAATCTAGTAAAGTTCGTTGCTGTAATTATGATTTGCTATCGTAACATATATGTTTACTACGATATGTGCCTACTTTATATACGTACTATATGTAACAGGAAGAGACTTACTCTTGGGCAGTTTCTCTTTAGAAAAGCAAAGAATACAAAAGACGTATCAACGCAACAGTAGGGAACTTGTCAACACACTAATTGGTGTATGCCATATGCTCATTAAATCTTATCCATCTGGGATATATCGTAACAATATAAATCATAAACAGGAGGGCCAAATGAGCTACCTCAGACCTCGAAACAACTATTACAGTAGCCTATGTGTAAACAGCATTGTCGTGCAGTATAATGTACTGTGTGTGTGTACGTGTGTGTGTGCTAGATCAATGGCGTCACATAAGTTGTTTGCAGCGGTGTTCAAGTGAATCGCCCTTCCCCACCCCCGACTCCAAGAGCTGCCCGAGACCCGCACTAGCTGTTTGTCCCAGTAAGAACTCATCAAGACTCAGACTGGTGTGTGGTGTCATTTTCTTATGACGAATGAACTTTTTTTTTTTTCTTGCATTTCCTTGATTTAATTGTCGATAAAAAAAAGGTATTTTCCTTCCTTTCTAGTTCTATGTCCATTTTATTTGTCTTTCTTTCCCTATCATTTTTTCTTTTTCTCTTATTCGTCTATATCTTCGTTTGTGCCCACTGTAAGTGGGAGTTGCGGCTGCCCTTCCATGTCACCACCCCTCCATTCCGGTACTGTGTGTGATTGTTTGGAACAAATTTATTACTTTACCTAAATTATGACCAGTCCTGTTACCTACACATCACAATTACAAGAGTAGATATATTTGAAACTGTCCACCTCTACTTTCCTGTGGCATACAAAAAGAAAGTAGATTCCACAACATGAGTTAACAAAGGAAAGCATGTTTCACTGCAAATTATATATGTATCAGCAATGCAGTTTTTACTTGATAACAATGACTATTAGTCATTTGTCAAATGATCAATACATTTGTGAGGATTTTGAAGGGTACATCCACAAGGCAATGCTTAAATTAGCATAATTAGTCAAGTTTCAAATGCAATTGTTATGAAAAGTGACAAACGTTTCGAATTTTTTACCCTCACTTATGCCGAGGTTTGTGGATGTGAGTTCACCATTACTAATCTGGACTAGTTTCTGGTCATGAATTTTCAAAAACCAAATTGAATCGTTTATTACCCACTCACCAATGTTCATTTGTGTGTGACACTGTATGAGGATCCTCCGAGTTTGACCATTTATTATTATTAATGTACATGACAGCATGTCCGTTATTGTGGTTGGTCGCATTTTCTGATGATCACGTGACCACATATCTTTCGTTCAGTTTATCGGACGACTCCCATCAAAAACAAACCGATCTTTTGGGAAAAGATTTTTAGAGCAAAAGCGACGGGTATGTGACAAGATTGTGTGAAAAATATCGCTAATTACGAAATGCGGTGCATTTTTCCTCAAATGCTCACAATTTAAATATTAAGTAGGCTAATTACAATATTAAGTAGGCTAATACGCCTACGTACTTTACACAGGACGCAGTCATGAACGAAAGATGCTGTCCTATCTGGACTGAGTTACTTAATCTCTTTCCAGATCGTTGGTGTTTGCTACCGTTTTATATATATTTTCGAAATTTTACAATCTATTTATGAAATGGTAATGAAGACATCAGTATAAATGTGAAAAAATAAGTATAATTCTTTCTGGTAATTCCCTGGAATTTCGGCATAGCGGTCTGCTACGATGTCTCCGTTCGTCGTCGTTTGAACTGCATACAGTTTACAAATGTACAATACGTACGTGCACAGTAGCAGCCGGGCAGGGGGTGCGAATCAGCGATCAGTAGAAAGCCAGTATGTATACGGCCTATTGCAGTCACATTATACGAACGATGTGACCAAGTGCACGAATTAGTTTTCTAACGTGTTTAAGGTAAATGTTCGTAATAATCAAAAACGTCCTACGGAAGGCAAGTGCAGTCAAACCTCAAGTCCGAATTTTCAAGCAAATCTCGTATTTTACCATATGTATAAGTTTGAGCTGAAGTCAAAACGTAAAACGGAGTATATAAACTGTACGTACACTTACAGGTTCACTTCAATCCAGGCACTTATAGGCGGCCTATTCTGAATATGAGAGCCAAAGTTTTATTAAAAACTTGCTGCACTCCTCTCTTGTCGGACAGGGGCGTGATTGCAATCCGGGTGGGACGGGTGGGCAGTTGCCACCCCATTGGAAATACTCGGGGGAACAATCATACTGTTTTGCCCAGGTTTCAATAATTCACTCAGATTTAAAATAAAAAACAACAAGCAAAATAAAATATAATAACATTTTATGATACGGTGGGGGTTCCAGAACACATCACTTTGAGTGTATGTGCTTGCCAATGAGAGAGTGTGTATGTTTGGTTGTGTGTGTGTACGTGTGCGCACGCTTTCGCACTAGGGTGAATTGCTTATAGATGACTCCGGTCCTGGAAACGACCCAGGGTTCGACAGGATGTTGGATTTTTGAAAATATTTACCCCCCCCCCTCCACATTCCAGTTTCACGTCCCTGTTGTCGGATTAACCAGGCAGTCTATCCTCACCCTACATAGTCAACCAGAGACATGGTCATGTCCATTGTGGTTACGGTACGAAACCACATTTTCTAGTTATTATTATTATTGTTGTTGCTATTATTATTATATTATATTATATTTTATATATTATTCAAAGTGGCGGCGCCAGGATGTCAGACTTGGGGGGGCAAACTGAGGGCAGAGGAAAATGTTGGGGGGCAAAGATTTTCGCGCGCAACGCGAAACCGAGCGCGAAGCGCGAGGCCTTTTGGGTGGGGTCCAGGGGCCCGCCTTAAAGCCCAGATGGGGGTCCAGGGGGCGACTCCCCCTGAAGCTCTGAGGTTTTAGCGTATCTCTGGGTGGAAAATTAAGCCCCAAGAGAGGTATATTATTTATTTTTATTTTATTTATTTTTTCGGTTGACCGTACTCCAAGGTTCCCAACTATTTTCTTTGGGAGTACCATTTCACATTTACGCGGTACCACCGAGTGCACACACACACACATAGGCTACATACACTTCCATTCCATTCCTTTGTTTAGGAAAACAACGACATTCCTGTATTTAGGAAAACAACCACCTACCCGCCCTTCCCTTATGCTGGACGGTAAACATTCCAGAGAAAATTGGTCTAACATAAATTAGGCATTAATCAATCGTGGTTCGCCGGAAGCTGTTCTTATTCAGTCCAATACCAATACATAGTTTTGTGATTAATTTTGGATGAGTACAAGATCTGATTGGGAAGGGTGAGAGCAACTGGGGGGGGGGGGGGAACTGGGGGTGAAGGAAACAATCTGGAGGGGCAAATGCCCCCTCATGCCCCCCTCCCGGAGCGCCGCCACTGATTATTCCATGTGAAGGAAACGCGACAAGTTTGGAAAAAGTTAGTGAATTTCATGAAACAAGTCAATGTGCCCCTTCAGCTACAGAACAGAACATCACACATTTTCCGAGACGGATTCAACCTTCAGCTATGTCACCAGTTGCTGACAAGATAACCTAAATTTGGAAAAATTGTGGGCCAGTGGTGTATGGATTGTGCCCTTGTTGTGTCAATCAATGCATAAATGATACACAAACCGAGTTTCTAAAAATTTTATTTTTGGATGTGAAAATATCTGGAAGATATTTTCTTATCTGGAAGATATTCTTTCAGGTTTTGTGACATGTGATCGCATCCGCATCTACAGTTTTGAGATTCCGAGTGATGGGTCAGTTGCGTAGTGGGGAAGGGGTGGCATAGTAAGCATTGTAAGCTTTATCGCAAAATGCATTTCATCATTACTCTTACCTTCGTTAATACAACGCAGTACCTCTTCTTCTGGAAAATTGGGACGCTTCAAAAACGGCATGATATCACCGTGGATGTCACAACAATAAATTTGAACAAATGACTAAAAACTGTGGTCAGTTATTAACATGAGTGACGGCGCATCAAGAACGAAAATTTTTCGATCGTTTGTCTTGTTTTAAAGTAGAAGAATAATAAAAGTTATAAGCTAATAAAAGTTACAAGAACGCTAACTATTCCAGTGCCAAAATCTTTCATAAATGTAATGTATTAAGTCATATTGCATACTGTATATTAATTCGTCACTTGTTACATATTCACCATTGCACCTGTACCAAATGAAATAGACCATGCAAGTAACTTTTGTTCCAGTTTCTCTTCAAAGGCCGCGAATTTGGTATCAACCACGTTCACTGATCTTAATGTATATCCAACTATATTTGGATGTAATCCATGACGCAAGTTTCATGATTACGTGACGTAAAAAAAATGAATAGCGATAGGTGTCAATTTGATAAAATGATTACCCGTTGTTCAAAATAATTTCAGGTCACTTTGATTTGATGTTAAAGATGGTAAAAACTATTTTTTTATTCAGTCAGTAACTGAATGACTTCGCACGAACAACGAAACAGTTTGCGACCGTAGCCTATGTCTTGTTTTAAGCAAACTGGTTCATCGTAACAGATCCTGTCCAAAAAAGTTGTCAGAAAACTCACTTCCAGTGCGGAAATCCTTCGCACAAGTAATTTATTGTAAAGTTGATATTGAATGTTGTATGTCAATTCGTCACTTGTTACATATTCACCACTACACGTGAACATAGGAATGGACATGCTTCAGTTTTGAAAATGGTGCGTCTGGGTGAAAGAGGGTTGAATGACCCACAAAATACGTTCAAATTACATCTTTGACTACATTCACGAAAATAGCGCAGTCTGGTCAATTTCATGGTCCTGAATGCAAATTTAATCTGATGTTCTAAACGGCACAAAAGAGTGCAAAAGGCACTTAAGAACGCCCTCAATAGGCGTGGTTTTAGTATTTAAATCACATATCGAGGATTTAGTGTAAGTATTTTCTTTGCATGCCCCTGATAACAGATCAACAATTCTTTAGTGTCCAAATTGCTGCAAAAGACGTCTAAGAACAAGAGAAGGAGGGCGCTGTTTTGGATACATTTAAAGCACATGTGGACATGGATGAAACTTTGCTCGAATTGTTGCAAAATGCACTTCAGAAAAACCCAAAGAGGACGCTGTTTTGGGCACATTTAAAGCACATAGCCTATTGCGTACATAGCCTTTGTGCCTAAACTTTGCAAGTACATTCTTTGTGTGCCCCTGGGAACAGATCAACAATTCTTATAAGTTCAAATTGGTACAAAAGGCACATCAGAGCTCCCTATAAAGGGTGCTGTTTTTTCACATTGAAAGCATGTAGGCCTGTTGATAACATCCATGAACCTTCACAAGTAAATTGCTTGTGTGCCCATAGTAACAGATCAGCATTTCTTAAGTGTTTAGATTAGTGCAAAATGTACCTAGAGGTCCGAAACATGGCGGTGTTCTTTTCCACGTTTCACAGGAATATTTAAATGTAGACTTCAAACTATTTCGCAATCCCCATTGAAGCACACACTAACCTTTTCTGCAGTCACAAACAACCCATATCATAATTTATTTACATAATCTAACTTTTTCTATCGTTCCACCGAAATTGAAATTAAACATTTCCATGCGAATGTGCGCACGTCATTGCAAGATCGACCGTGCCATCGACTTTTATGTCTGAATATACAACGCATGTCACCTAACACGCATGTTGAGCTCTCGCTTTCAGCACAACCAATATTCCTCAATTATGCACATGGAGTTTGAATTTAAGCTTCATATTTCTGTGGTACGTCTGAAATTAAATATTGTGTGCATTGATGAACTCGAAAACGAAAATTGGGGGTATGCCGTTGGACACTCTCTAACGGAACAAGACAACGCAGAACTCGACTGAGAATTTTTTTATCGGAAACGACGAGGTGAAACATGAGCTTGCTGCCTGTAACCGTGGTGAAAGATTTTAAACCTTTTATAAATGAAAGGGTACTTGTAAATTATGGAATTAACGTACTTTTTAATAATAATATGACAAAGTATCGGGTTTTATGACCAACTAGACCAGTTTTTGCTCTCATATTCAATTGTGGAGCAAAGTCATCAGTAGTAAAACATTTTAATATTTTGTGTGTTTGACGTAATATATATCGTGATATTTTTCTTCTTAGAAAATGCGTGTTCTGTGGCGCACGTTAACGAGTATGAGCTCTGAGTGCAGTTTCTAGTGCATTTACCAGATCCTCATGCGAGCCCTGACTTTCAAATGATTCTTCCTTACTTTGGAACCTTGATATAACAAAAAAATCTTTTAACTTTTGTGCCCTTTTATATCTGTTCGGGTAATAAAGAATTGGTTAGGCCGTTAGAGGCAATATCTCACCACCAAACACAAATAATGGGAACCACCTCTAGTCTTCAAACTGATATCCCCCGCCCACCATATTAAATCCCAGCCTCTAAGAGGCCATTCTGAAACACTGGAATTTAATATCAGAGCATCCACTGTTATCCAAGTTCCGATATACGATGATGTTAATGAATAGATCTTTATGCCTCCCTCTTGATTGAACACGGTACGTTGTTTTCTCGCAGTTCCAATGTTACCTGAATTCTGCAGGTGGACATTGATGGCCTTCACTCAAGACCATTCCCTCTGCAAAGATTAGAAAGAGGCGAAAAACACATACTCATAAATATTATCTTGCGGGCCACAACATATTAAAAAAATAACTTTTTTGTTTCTCTATTGGTTCACTCTCTAACAAAATTTGTCATTTGCAGATCACTTTTTGCCAGAAATCTGTCAAGAAAGGAATTCTTCTACTCGAATTGGGGGAAAGAAGTGCAAAAACTTCTGTTAGATGTATTATACAACTCAATATCCTCCTTTAAACTTAAAGTGCTTTTATCGATCTCATTTTTAGAGAACATGTAAAGCAGCATATTTTGGACTGACGTTTTAGTTTCCAATGTCATATCGCTATCTAACTTCTCGTAGTGGTAACTAGACATATGCTTTTCAACTTCAGCTTGATAGTGTGCGTGATTGAGTATTGCAATGTCTTTACCTTTAAGAAACGGTTAAAAATGACAAAGAGGTCGTGTTAGTGTGTTTAGTCCAAACAAGTCCATTAACATTGCCTTTTACATTACGGATAGGAACACAAGCTTTTTTTGCCAGTGTTGTTTCTAGAAAGTCCTCAACATTTTTGCTGAAGGTCAATTGAGTTGACCATGTAGATGGAAGCCGTAATTAACTGTATCATGTTTGCTTTTTATCATCAATGATGAAGCTTATTTTCATCCTTCTCTTTAGGTCTTCCATGGTGGCGAGAATTTCACCTCGTTCCGATTTTAGCGGCCCAGCAATAAATATCAGCTCTTTATCCAGTGCAATATTCTCCGTATCAGACATGTTTCTGTCAGAGATGTCGAGCATGAACTTTGAAAATGTTGCTACCTCTCTATAGAGTGATAAAAGTTTTGAATGGTCACGTGAAGCCTCATTTCTATTGGAGACATTTATTTATGCTTTTCTCAGCTTTAAAAGAACGGACGAACTTTCTTTTCGAATCTATTATTATTCTTAGATATGGTAAAAGAGGAGGAAGAAAATGCGAGAGGAAACTATGCATGTCTACAAGATGGGAAAATGAACCCTAAAAAGAGCTGGTGGTTTTTATGGCGAACTTCTACTCTCCTTACGTACCCAGTTTGTCTTACGAATAAATTGAATACCTTCAGACGACGAGAGACTTTATTCTCTTCCTTCCCGGCAGCTGCTTTTAAGAGCATTTTTCGGCGACGGTTAGAATAGGCGAATTTCAAAATGGGGGTTCAGCCTTGGTTCTTTTTTTCTTTTCGAGGAATCTTCCACGTTGAAGTTAGGTTGGCGTGACAGCTTTTCTTTGTAACTCCGCAGACCCTTTTCCCATTCCCGTTGATGAACAGAGTTCCAAGAACTCCACGTGAATTTCTCCTAGAAGATAAACAGCTCGAGTTCTTGTACAAGTGTGCAATAGGCATATACGCTGTGCAAATAAACAAATATACCTTGAGTTAAGGTACTAACGCATAGAAAACTTTGCTTCCAGCAGTGGCGGCGCTACGGGGGGGGGGGGGCATGAGGGGGCATTTGCCCCTCCAGATTTTTTCCTTGCCCCTCCCCCAGTTGCCCCCCCAGTTGCTCTCACCCTTCCCAATCAGATCTTGTACTCATCCAAAATTAATCAGAAAATTATGTATTGGCATTGGACTGAATAAGAACAGCTTCCGAGGCACCATGATTAATTAATGCCTAATTTATGTTACACAGGCTGCCAGTTTTAATATCATGCCTGTAGCCACTTCAACAGTAGGCCAGCCTGGTCAGACAAATTTTCTCTGGCATGTTTACCGTCCAGCATAAGGGAAGGTCGGGTAGGTGGTTGTTTTCCTAAATATAGAAATGTCGTTATGGAAGTGTATGTAGCCTATGTGTGTGTGTGTGTGTGTGCGTGTGTATGTGTGTGTACTCGGTGGTACCGCGTAAATGTGAAATGGTACTCCCAAAGAAAAAAGTTAGGAACCTTGGAGTACGGTCAACCGAAAAAATAAATAATATAAAAATAAATAGTATACCTCTCTTGGGGCTTAATTTTCCACCCAGAGATATGCTAAAACCTCAGAGCTTCAGGAGGCTTCGCCCCCTGGACCCCCACCGGGGCTTTGCCCCTGGACCCCACCCGGGGCCCTAAGGCGGGCCCCTGGACCCCACCCGCAAGGCCTCGCGCTTCGCTCTCGGTTTCGCGCTACGCGCGAAAATCTTTGCCCCTCCAACATTTTTCTCTGCCCTCACTTTGCCCCCCCCCCCAAGTCTGACATCCTGGCGCCGCCACTGGCTTCCAGAAATAATCACAGACCTGTTAACTCCCGGTTTTTGTAGAGATCTCCTACCCTCTCTACACCCATTGTAGTATACAACCGAAACGTGGTAGGTCAGTAGCTCTTATGTGGAGTATACATGGAGTATACAAATGCACAATGCGTTTTTCAGGGTATTCAAAACATCCAGAGTGACGGCGTGACGTGTGCCCATCTGAGGAATATTTTAACGCCATCACATTTCTAGGAATACTACGCAAATGCAGGTATTTGTGGAAAGTTTGATGCATCATGCGCATGTACTTCAGTACTAGATCACTAAGCTAAGTAACTTGTACATCAAGCACTGCTATCCATAACGGGGGATCTGAACCACTGATGAAAATCCTGTACAGCTCAGCACACTCCGGAAGTTCATGAAGTTATGTATGAATGGCCGTTGAAAAATGATAGTAATGAGATTTGCAACTCCATGGAATACCTACTTGTTCCAATTTTAATACACAAACAATGCCCTTGTTCTTGCAACACCACAAACTTCTGATGCACTTAACCATCATCAAACAAATATTAAAAAACTACTGTATAGTCAGACATCGACAGCAATAGCCACATAAGCCAACTTAACGGTGCCTGCTAGTACAGTTTTGCGAGACTAAGAAATTAACACGCCACAACGTTCCCACTTGTAGGACTTGGCATCTTTGACTGTTTACAGGCAGCTGTAGGCGTAACATGCATATGTGAGTATACACCATCATGCATGATTGCATAGATTCTTCCGGAAAATGTATTGGTCCAAACAGGGAAAATGTCTTGTTAGTAATATAATACGCCCCCGACTGTCTTGTTATTAATGTTTGTCCTGTTTCCACCAAAGTGTGGTAAATATTATATCCTCTAGCATATATGGAAGGCGATAATTCTTCATTGATAGACCTTCAATAAACTCAGTACGTAGCGTGATTGTGCATGAACTTATTGAGATGACCACTGACGATTAAATAAATAAACAATAGATTACTAAGATAAGTTTATCGCAATTTATTAGAGTTTCTCTAAAAGTAGTACTTGTAAAGTGGAGTTATCCCGATGGATTAGTGAGGACTAATTTTTTCATTATCAAATTGAGTAGCCAGTCAGGATATTACTTTTCTTGCTTTTCACTGTCACTTCAATGCCGGTATGACACCATGGCCCCTTTCTCGTCGTACTACATACGACAACCCCCCCCCCCCCAAAAAAAAAAAGTCAGGTGTGCCAGTTGACAGGACTTGGTAACAACTCATTGGTATGAGGATCATTACGAAATTTAACTTGTAAATATTACTTTTTGGTTGTGAAGAAATCGTTTTCTCTTTTAAAATTCGAAATCATAAGCGGTAAATGTGAATCTTCCGATGGGGTTTATTGACGATTCACAATAATGAGCATTACAATTCGCAATCTTCATTTGTACATGTTCGGTAGAAGAAATCGAGAGCGAGGCAAATTCACACATGAAACACTTTTTTTTTTCAATTTCAAGCCGTCTTGCCTAGGGAGCACAACATTACATCTAATCATGACGTTAGCGTAAGGAAATTGTAAGGAATTCCATTAGTTGAATTTATTTGTATTATCTCTTGCTACCTTCTCAGCTGTTGACTTATGTTCCACCTGTTGGAGCACGCTTGAACTTTATCATGCTAAAGTTTGTATTTGTTATGTTGATAAGTTTATGCATATCTAGCTTAAGTGGTAAGTTGTATTTCGTTGAGTTTGTATGTAGTCAGTGACTGGAGAATCAATCCAAGTAAATATTTTTCTCTCCACGTGAAATCACTGCATGTATAGTGAATTCTCCTTGACCTCTCGCTTCCCGTGACCAACTCGGCATACGTTGGTATCAGCGGTGTTTTAAGTACTGCTTTCACGGTAACAGCGTCAACATTTATATCAAATAATCTTATATAATTCAGTGGAGTTTGTACTGGAGACTACGGATATTTCGAAGAGTGCTTATTTTAACTTTTCTTGACCTTAATAATCGGAAACTTGGTCAACTGTTTCACTCTTATTATCTTGGCATGCCGACATAATGCACCATAGCAACAAATTCTACATTGCTGACGAATCTGACGCAGGTTTACGCCAAAGTCTGTAGTAGAACCTGGGAAATTGAGCTTTCTGATCCGTGGATTATCTGATGTACGGTCTTCGATGATAGTCAATCCTCTAAATGGGCTCTCCGTGGTTGGTGGTACGCTCCGATGACTCCTTGGTGAGTTGTATTGTTTAAAACAAATGAGTTTACAGGACTTCTTTGATGATGGTACTCTCCTTAACGGTATAAAGACCGAGACGGAGAACATGCTTAAACTTTTGTGGATAAGATAGGGAACATTACACAAAAATTGCTGACTGTAAATGCATACCGGACCTATAGTGGTGTATTGTATTTATGTTGTTTGTTTAGATTTTTCAGAGCAAACGCATGTTGAGTGTTGGTTTCGATATTTTACCCTTTAATTAAAGGGGCTCATTGAGTTGATAACAATAAGTTTGTGATGATTTTGAAGGGTATAAACCCATGAAAATACTTATGATTAATATAATTGTTCAAGTTTCACATCCAGTAGTTAGAGACCTTTGTGAATTCTTGACCTTTAATTGTACTGGATGCATGTATGTGAATATGCCTAAGTACTAACATGAGAAAGTGTCTGGTCACGAATTTTCGAAGCACAAATTGAATCGTTAATTGCTCACTTTACTAGTGTTCCTTTGTGTATGAAACATTGGGATTTTGTTAGTTTAACTGCATGTCATTAGTATGTTAAGGAAACTTGATAGGTTTAGAAAAGTTAGTGAATTTTGTGAATTTCACGAAGCAACTCAATGAGCCTCTTTAGTTCCTTACATATTCTTAATATTTGGTACATTTACCATGCCGAAGGATATTGACGACCCTTTAAATGATTATAATGTAAAACGTACCCCCCCCCTCCCCTTTTTTTTTATGAAAACGACACGAAATACTTTTCCCAGTGGTTTCTCCGTCTTCATGTGGCATTGACGGCTCCCCATGCAAGGAAATACAGAAGACGTAGCAGATACTCTTCCCAGTAGACTCTGTGGGACGGCATTTAATTGTGACATTAGATTACGACAAAGTTAAGACAGTAATGATACAGGTCTTCGGGAAACAGGAATATGTTTCCACCAAAAATACATAAATTAATGCCAGACACGTAATCCTGGTCCAGAATCCTGACACGTAGGCCTGGTCCGGAATATGGTATGTAAATGTGATATTTTAAAATTAATAAAAAAATATTTATTCCATCCGCGATTTACTTGTGTAATGTTCTAATTTCAAAGCATGATCCCGTAGCATTTTTTTATTTTATAGGCCCACAGTTGATAAATCGATCTAAGAACGATAAAATTCAGTCCATGTCATATGTTGATTATGTAATCACATGTGGCATAGTGCAACGACCGCCCCTGGCTATGCACGGCACCATTTTGTTTGACCTCGTCCAATTTGTCACTTGTAATTATTTTTTTGAAATAAATATTCGTGATTTTTTTCCTTTTATCGCCTTTGAGGTAGGGTTCGGTCTAATTTACACCCCCGATTTTGAAGTCATTTGTAATTGATATGCCCCCCAGTTGATAGAAATGGAACCAAAATCCAGCTTCAATCCGTGTGGTATGATGAATACGTAATCACTTGTGACGTAGTGCAGTAACCGTCCCCGGTTATGGGTGGCACCATTTTGTTTCACCTCGTCCGAAATGTCATATATAATTATAATTTTTTTAAACTATTATTCATGATTTTTTTTATTCTATCGCCGATTAGATTGAGTGCCCGTCTAATTTAAACTTTCGATTTCGTAGTCATTTGTATTTCATAGGCATGGAGTTGATAGAAATCGATCTAAAAACGCTAAAATTCAGTCCATGTCATATGTTGATCACGTAATCACATGAGGCATAGTTGTGCAACGACCACCCTTGGCTATGCACGGCACCATTTTGTTTGACATCGTCCGATTTGTCATTTGTAATTATTTTTTTGAAATAAATATTCGTGATTTTTTTCCTTTTATTACCGATTAGGCAGGGTTCGGTTTAATTTACACTCCCGATTTTGTAGTCATTTGTAATTGATATGCCCCCAGTTGTTAGAAATGGAACCAAAAACGATAAAATTCAATTCATGTCGTATGATGAATACGTAATCACTTGTGACGTAGTGCAGTAACCGTCCCCGGTTATGGGTGGCACCATTTTGTTTCACCTCGTCCGAAATGTCATATATAATTATAATTTTTTTAAACTATTATTCATGATTTTTTTTATTCTATCGCCGATTAGATTGAGTGCCCGTCTAATTTAAACTTTCGATTTCGTAGTCATTTGTATTTCATAGGCATGGAGTTGATAGAAATCGATCTAAAAACGCTAAAATTCAGTCCATGTCATATGTTGATCACGTAATCACATGAGGCATAGTTGTGCAACGACCACCCTTGGCTATGCACGGCACCATTTTGTTTGACATCGTCCGATTTGTCATTTGTAATTATTTTTTTGAAATAAATATTCGTGATTTTTTTCCTTTTATTACCGATTAGGCAGGGTTCGGTTTAATTTACACTCCCGATTTTGTAGTCATTTGTAATTGATATGCCCCCAGTTGTTAGAAATGGAACCAAAAACGATAAAATTCAATTCATGTCGTATGATGAATACGTAATCACTTGTGACGTAGTGCAGTGACCGTCCCCGGCCATGGGTGGTACCATTTTGTTTCACCTCGTCCAAAATATCATATATAATTTTTTTTAAAACCATTATTCATGATTTTTTTTTCATTCTATCGCCGATTAGATTGGGTGCCGGTCTAATTTAAAAATTCTCGATTTGGTAATCATTTGTATGTGATAGGCTCCGAGTTGATAGAAATCGATCAAAAAACGATGAAATTTAGTCCATTTCATATGTTGATTACGTAATCACATGTGGAATAGTGCAACGACCGCCTGGCTATGTACGGCACCATTTTGTTTGACATCGTCCGATTTGTCATTTGTAATTATTTTTTTAAAAATATTTATTTGTGATTTTTTGGTTCCTTGCGTTAGCAAGAGGAACCAATGCATTTAACTTGGCGTGTGTGTTTGTATCTTCGTGTGCGTGTGTGCGTCTGCACCAGTCTAAATTATGGTTTTTCCAGAATACCGTGGAAAAAACATGAGCGATTAAGTTTAAACTTGGTAAAGTTGCTCATGATGCCAAAATGTCCAAGATATATATGTTGAATAATAAATTCAGTGATATTTCCTGATTTTGAAAAAAAGGCCAATTTTGCCCCAAAATTGTTATTTCCAGCATATCTTGAGATGTAGTTGAGCATTTAATGCAAACTTTTGCAAGGACTTACATAAGAATGTAATATTCAAGGTATATCACTTTTGTATTAAAGAGAGTGACATTTGCTGATTTTTGTGAAAAAAAAACAATTTGCCCCAAAATTTGTATTTTCAGCAAATCTTGAGAACTATTAGACCAATTAACTTAAAGCAGTTGTAAAGACTTACCTGAGAACACATCTTTCAACGTAATATTATTGTAATGGTAAATACAGTGAACTCTCAGTGCTGGTATTTGAGAAAGCTAATTTTGCCTCAAAATTTTAGGCAATATTCAAGATTTCCACCATATCTTGAAGGCATTGTACGCAAAATTTGCAAGGACGTTCCTATAAACACAGTAATGAAGATACAGTATATCACTCTTATACATAGTAAACTGGTGAAATTGTATGATTGTTTTCCAAAAAATATATTGGAGCCGGCATCCGGGTCAATTGACACCACCTTTTAACCTATATATATATATATATATATATATATATATATATATATATATATATATATATATATATATATATATATATATATATATATATATATATATATATATATATACATTTATTTCTGGCAGGCTTTAAGGGGGACCCTGCCTGTCATTGGGACGTTTCTTTACTGTTGTTTTTAGCATATCTTTCGCTTGATACTGCTTTTGACTTCTCTCATGCGTGTGTGTTGGATACCCAAAGGTAATGTGCATGCTAGTCAGCTTCACCATTGTATGTTGTATTAAACACAGGCATTTACTGCTGACATCGATCAGTTTTGAAACGTTCAGCATGGCTGGTTCTTTAGCAAATTTGTCATTGAGTTTCTCAGAAATTATAATATATTGTCTCTCAGACAATATATGGCTCATTTACATGATACCGTCTGGCACATTCTCTGATTTCAGACGATGCAAACTATTTCTCCTGATAGTTACAAATTCCTCGTAGGGAATGCTGGTACTCCGTCCCATAGACCTCTCCCCTATATACTAGGCCACCGGTCATCCATTTCACGTTATCTTCTGTTAAAATTATACTTCAAACATATGCGTAGTAACAATAGTTATTGGTGCAATAGAAACTCCGCTTTGTTATGGTAACATTAAAAATTGTAGCAAAGGTTAAAAAATGTTCAGCACAAAGTAAAGTATTATTGTCAGATTAAGGGAAACTAGGAATTGTGATGAAAACACACAACTTCAAAATATACATAACACTGCACCAGATTGCATCTAACCCTGGTTACCTGATATATCTGAGTAATTTCTCCCCATTTGCCGTCTAACCTTGGAACTTTCCATTTTTTAACCATGCATTCAGAGTATTCTACTTTAATAATCATCGCAGGAGGGTATCTGTTTATTGATAAAAAAGTTTATTGGTATAAAATATATCCTGAAAGAATCATATCACCGAAAATTAAAATTGTAACAAAAAACATCTCGAAACTCAATGAGTGGGAGTTGCGTTTTCCGGCGTTCTGAACTGTGTTTTAACAAAAAGAATTTACGCACGGCACCCGCCATCTGATTGTGGCGCTCGGTTTAATTAGTGTCGTGCACTTTATGGATTTTTATCCGCTTCTCCAAACAAATCAAGCAAGATCTTTTGTACGGGTCTAGTGAAAATATTACCCTTATGAGAAATCCTCGCGAGATTCTCGCCAATAAATTTTCGTGACATTCTCGTAAGACTTTTGGGAAATGAGAAATTCCTCAAGCCATTCTTATGAGATGTGCTAATTAATGAGTTTTTGGTGGCTGTAGCGATCCTGTGATCTCTGTGTGGTTTCTGAAAAGCGCCATTCATTGACTTTATCACTGACCTAATGTTACTAACCTACCCTTATGAAGTTGTTTCTGGTAATTGTCACGGAGTTTTCGATGTTCAGTTTGTGGCGTACTAAAATGCGTGGGCCTACATTACCAATCTGACTGAATATCATTAGTTTGTGATTTCATATTGTAGATTATGCTATGATTTGTGTCGTATATCAGTTGTAGCGTTTACGTTACTACGGTGAAATTGTTACATTGTGATCAACTTACCCTAGCTATCACAGTGAGTTGAAGAACGAATCATAGCACTGCACATGTGTGTTGATGACCATCGACCTATAGTGAAGTGTCATATATATGTAGACTCCAGCTCCGTGTATCTATTGTTATAGTGGCGCTATGCTAGAATCACATTTAACCAGCCAGAGAGCTTTACTACATTGACCGTTGAGTTTCTGTTTGTTCTTTACAGTAATTTACGGCATGGCTTGATAAAAAGAAGAAATAAAGGCAAGAACCTATGTCAGCCAGTACAATTTTCTCCTGAGTTTCCTTTTTAAGCCTGGGATGAAGCTGGTGTTAAAGTGTTGAGCTGTTAATCTATTTGAACCGACTGAACTAGTTGCTGTAAGTGCTCGGTTCTTCTTAAAGAAAAGGACACAGTGTTTTGTCTGTATGGCCAAAAAATGTCAAAATGTAAAATCTATAGAATATTGGACGATTTTACAGACACAGAATGTCTTCGTAAATGAGCATAAACTGCTTCGTAAATGAGCATTCGCTAAGTATGCAAATATATGACAAAAGAGAGACTCGCATCATATGTCTTATGCTATGTCTTATTTCAAGGATATTCTTTATGTGTCTTTTGTTTTGTCATGGTAGCATGTGTTTTGGTCTTTACATGATAGTGATCAAGCCCGTATGCAGCTTTTTTCAGAGGGGGGTTCGATTTTTCAAAAAGTGGAACATTTTACCTGAAAATTATGATCAACAAATTAAATGTGGCTAATGTAGGCCTACCAGTGGCGTACCCAGGAATTTGTGGAGGGGGAGGCCGTAGTCTCTGCCGAAATTACTGCAATTGAAAGATTCGAGCGTAGCGCCACGATCGGTTGGCGCGGAGCGTACAAGAAAGTTTTTGCTAGGGGGGGGGGGCGCATGCTTTTTTCCCCGGAAAATTGTGAAATTTGCATCTCTCCTGCAATCTGGAGCATTTAAGAAGACCTTAAAAGACCTTCCAATTGGAGGGGGTGCAAACTCGTGAAGACTATCTAAGCAGAGCGCCACCATCGGTTGGCGCGGAGCGTACAAGAAAATTTTGGGTTTTCCAAACCCCCCAGATGGCCGGAAATAGCCCTTCCCAAGTTTTTTCAGCTGCATGAACCCAGCCTTGAAATATAAATCTCATGTCTACAATTTCTCAATTACTGAGAAAATAATTAGTCTGTGAAAAATGAAGCAATGCCGAGATGAGCATTCAAAGAAACGTTTGGCTCTACAAACCACTCAGATAGATGAAAACTGCCCTTCCTGGGTGTTTAACATGCAGACATACATGCTCCCAACCCTGCATTCCACCCCTGCCTTGGTAGGCCTGCCACATAAATTGACGGAATTACTATTTAGCGATATCGCGGGAAAAAAAAAAGCGAAAATGAGATCAAGCAGGGTCGCCCTGTTCGCCCTGCTTTCCCTGGCTATGCCTATGCTCGTGGGTATTTCTGGCGAAATCCTTAAAAAAAATACCACAATATGGCCGGGGGGGGGGCGATCGCCTCCATCGCCCCCCCCCCCCCCCAACACACACACACACACACACCTTGGCTACGCGCCTGAGTAGACACTTTGGTAGTCGTGGCGGTTTGAACAGGGCTTAAAATGCACCGACTGCACCCGACTACAATTGAACATATTTATTTGGGCTCGGCGAAGGCTAACGACACAACTGAACTCTAGTCGTGGAACCGCACGGTCACACCGCCACGACCGCAGCAGCTTGTCGCAGCTTGTCGTGGCAGTGTGCCCCGGGCTTTTTATTGTATCTAGTTCAATGATATTCACAGCCACAATGACATAACCATGCATTCGCGTTTTTTAGCTTATTATCTCATCACCCCACATAGTATATGTATCTAGTGAAGATATATTGAGGTCAGTTTGGGCCTGTATACATTTTATGACATAAGTGGAGAGGTTTTATCTTCCTTCTAAAAGTGAACGATATGTCAAGATATAATATTTCATAGCTGACCCTTCAAACACATGGCTGGAAAAAATGGACCTCCCTCAACTTGGGGTGGGTCGTTCGAACCCTCCGACCCCCCTGGCTACGGGCCTGTATTCCCTCAAGTTTACCTATATACATATAGTAGGCCTATATTGATACTAATCATGTCAATTCCCGCTTATTTCTGATATTTTCAGCAAGATATGCAGTATTTAAAAAAAAATGGGGAATGTGAGGGGGGCCATGGCCCAATGCCCCCCTGTGTACGCTAGTAAGACCTACTATCATAGGCTGAGCGAAACTCCAGATCTTGTTGGGGTGTTCGTCCGAACCCCATGAACCCCCCCCCCCCCCCCCTCTCCTCCTGGATACCGGCCTGGTGATATCACTTGCAAAGTATGAAAACTTTGTAACATATGAAAATGTTCACTATAAAGAAATACAGATGATGAGAACTACCCCACGTTATCATCATATTTTTATCACACTTTGAAAAAGGATAGCCTATGTCAAAAACGGTAACAGATATCAGCACAATTTCAAAGGATTTTTGTTCCGAGTTTCACTCTGCAAATTTTTAATAAAGCGAGCTCTTTTCTAGATGCATATCAGATGAACTTTACAAACAGGGGACATATAGGTAGGTACAATAATGATAAAGTTCACCTCTGATCACCCTCACGAAAGGTCCTGTAAGGGAGTGTGGATGAGCTACAGTGACATTTTTTCCTTCTTTTCTGTTTAAGGCAAAACTATCCATTGACAACAATGAGGATGTCTACAATCACACTGCATTCTTTAAAAAAAGCTGTAACAATTTACTTGCAAGGTAATGGAAGTGAGCCAGAAAGGAATGCGGATTAAAGCAAGAGAACTTTCTGCATAAGTAGGATGTTTTGGGAAATGCATTGTAGCGGCTTGGTCTTTTCGTAACTATGGCATTCAGATCAACTACCAACAACCGAGTTGTTATCCTTGTAAAGTTTCAAATGTTAAAGTCTCTGAAGAAATGAAAAAATCGTACATTGCGTTGTCAGGTGGGTATAAGACCTACCTATGTAACCAGGAATTTTACGAGCGAGCAGATATGGGTTGCAACTTCCACGAATTCTATTTAGAACTTACTCATTGGCGTCAGCTATAGTGGTTAGAGAAATTCTACAGTAAAGGACTGGACGGATTTTTCTTTTTGGCAATCTTGACGAGGATATCGGACGGAACATAGGCAATGGAGATATTGCAGTTGTGCCAATCCAGCAACGGAATGGCAGATTTGTTGCTTTGACGTTTAAAGTTTGTTTCCGAAAGTGACACCAAGGAAAGCTGCACTGGGAGAGGCTTTAATAAAAGCATTATGGATGATATTTTGAAGACAAGTGCACGGTGTTATTTTAAAACCTTTAGAAGAGAAAGGGTACATAAAAAAGAGTATCTTATATATAAAAAGACACTATATTAAGAAAAATCTATTTCGAGATGTCAGTTTCATGAAGCACCAGCTTTCAAGGTAAGAAATTGCAAGTTTTCGTTAGCGTCTTTTTTTTTGTGCGTTGTATACAATTGTTATCGGCATACTGACTGAATTTGCAGTTTGTAGCCTGAAGAATATTCAGGTTACGTAAAGGGATGCTTCGTTAATTGTATCACTCGGATAAGATTTGTAGTGAATTTGGACTTCCCATTTGGGGAGAAAGAAAGAAAAGAGTCTAGGTAAATCGTGGGTTGAAACTGGGCATTGTGTATCTGATACCGGTGTGCAACGCTTTATTAAAAGCTTTTTTTCGACATGTAGGAACAAACCAGTAGGAACAAACTAGAAAAATATTTGATAAGCCCAATGTGAATTCCGGAGAGCTAAAATGTCTGATTTATGTTGGATTTACCTTGGCGAAAAAAGTAGATGTTTTGTTCCAAGTGGGTCCTTATGCGATTTTTACTAGAGGTGGGGTAGACTATTGGAAGTTGTGTTGTTTAGTACGATCTTTACTGACTTAGTCATTTGAATTAATACCATTTTGATAGGATTCCTGAAGTGCGTTTTGAAAATAACCTATCTATAAAGTTCAATAAAAAGTAAGAATATGAGAAGAAGGGAGGGGGGGGGGGTAAATGTAAGGAATTTGATACATAGCATTATGTCAAGGGGAGGCGGAGGTCTTAAATTTAAAGATGTCAGCTTCCAATTCTTTTACTTTCATTTAAACCTCAAAAATGGAAACCAAAAGGTTTCATCTTTGATGAATTTATCTGTAACTTGTCACTGTTTCGGTTATGGATAGGGTTTATGAGGGCTTTGAACTTCCTCGAAAAATTTTGAGATTTGTCGTCGTTAGTAATTCATGAGCAATTATTTTGGATGCGGATAACTCGATGCGTTCGAGGTTTTTCATTTTCAAGGTGGTTAGCTCATCCCTATACGTAGTATAATAGCGAGGAGATCCTGTACTCCATTGAACTGCTTTAGTGAATTGACACGTAAATGATTGACCACCTTACGGTGGCCTCTTAAGTATTCAACTAAAACCAAATAACGTTAGTAGGTTTCCTTAGGATGCACAAAGTCACGTGGATCAGGATTACCGATTTTGGTGAGGTTACGGGAAGGGGTATCCAGATATATGTGTGCGAGTGCTTATGTCAGTGCATGGTATGTATCTAAGTATACCATCTCCTCCTACAGACGGTAAGCCTAGTCGTCTAGACAAAAAAGGAAGTTGTCACTGGGTAGGTAACTTTACAAAACAAAAGCTTGAAGAGTTTTTCGCTCTGTCAATTAGTGTAAATTACGATTTTTTGACGTTAGTGTTATACTTGTTAGCTTTCCAATACGTAAGGTGTGTTGTACAGGTCGCGTACTTCAACTACCCAGTCCCTTAGCTGTTGCCAAATTGTTAACATATTCAAACACATCTATCTCTAAAAGAAGTGATTTGTAAATCCACATTTAAGTTTTAACCACTAGTAGGAATTGTAATCACCAGAACTCACGATATAACTGAATTGAGGTGACTTTTATGTGAAGTCTTCACTTTAGTTGCAATATTTTGTTCCTTTATTTACCATTTGTTTTGGTAATAATGTCCTTCTATAAATTCCAAAATGAAAGCAAAAGACGTTATTGCAGGCAAGTGCTTCCGTGTTTCAATAAAAAGTCATGCTTTTGCTAAATAAAAATACAGGAGGAAGAGATGGTAATCCGTTTTGCATGTAAAACCCTTAATGAGGGCAACAAAGAAAAATTAAGCAGAAGGTGACAAATCTTCCCCTTAAACCCCTCACCAGGCCGAGAAACTAAAACATTGATGTTGCCCCACCCCGTCAAAAATGGTTAATGTGGCTACGGGCCTGCTATTTATTACGTCATAGTTTTATCTGTATGCAAGCAAACACTTTTGATCCCTTACCGAAGGCAGGCAAGGAATCTACGCGATGATAACGGCGTGTGTGAGTGTGTTTGTATATGGGTGCGTGTGTGTGTGTAGGGGTCGTTTTTATGGAACACAAAAAGGGCAAAAAATGATGACGATGACATAACTACAACTAACGACGACCGGAATGCTTTTAACGACGACGTAAAGTTAAATGGTGACGACCGCAATCTAAAAGAAGTGATTTGTAAATCCACATTTAAGTTTTAACCACTAGTAGGAATTGTAATCACCAGAACTCACGATATAACTGAATTGAGGTGACTTTTATGTCACTTCCAAGTTATCATACTCTGACCATGAAGTCTTCACTTTAGTTGCAATATTTTGTTCCTTTATTTACCATTTGTTTTGGTAATAATGTCCTTCTATAAATTCCAAAATGAAAGCAAAAGACGTTATTGCATGCAAGTGCTGACACAAACTATTTTACAACGTGAATATCGCAACTTGACACGTTTTCTTAAACGTTTTCTTAGTTGACATGATCAAGACGACTAAACCCCACCCCCTAAAACGAAGGAATTTTTTCATGCCTCCAATTTGTGTTTTTAAAATATAAAGTTTCCCATTATAGGATGAAACCGTTTCTATATTTCATGTAATCATCATTTGATAGGAAAGGTCTCAATAAAAACAGAAGCCTCGGAGACGTAAGTCTCCGAGGCTTCTGTTTTTATTGAGACCAAATTCATCTATCTTTAAAATGAAACATTTGTTTGGAGAGGAGAAGCAGTTTGTGATGAATATTCATAAGTTTTTTTTTCTTTAAAAGGTTTCTGTTTTTAATTGACCATACAACTAAAGCATTTTAAAGGGGGGGGGGGGGGGAGGAGTCACAAGGCACTAACAATACGTGACTATTGTCCTCGTTTCACGGTGAACTGATTGTTAACGGTTGGCTGAATGAATCGACGCTGGCTAACAATAGTAGCACACAGTAAAGGTGGCCTTTTCTGTGAACAATGAACTCAATGGACAGCAATCTACAAATACTGTTCTCTAAACTTTATGTATCTGAGTAATAATTCTATGTGTTGAATGAAGTAAAAGAAAAGACATCCACAATAGGCTTTTTGAAAAGTCCCTTTAGCTCAAAGGTTCAACGACCATCGTGCACAGTCACTACAGGAAAGACGTTAGAGTTATACTTGTTAGCTTTCCAATACGTAAGGTGTGTTGTACAGGTCGCGTACTTCAACTACCCAGTCCCTTAGCTGTTGCCAAATTGTTAACATATTCAAACACATCTATCTCTAAAAGAAGTGATTTGTAAATCCACATTTAAATTTTAACCACTAGTAGGAATTGTAATCACCAGAACTCACGATATAACTGAATTGAGGTGACTTTTATGTCACTTCCAAGTTACCATACTCTGACCATGAAGTCTTCACTTTAGTTGCAATATTTTGTTCCTTTATTTACCATTTGTTTTGGTAATAATGTCCTTCTATAAATTCCAAAATGAAAGCAAAAGACGTTATTGCAGGCAAGTGCTTCCGTGTTTCAATAAAAAGTCATGCTTTTGCTAAATAAAAATACAGGAGGAAGAGATGGTAATCCGTTTTGCATGTAAAACCCTTAATGAGGGCAACAAAGAAAAATTAAGCAGAAGGTGACAAATCTTCCCCTTAAACCCCTCACCAGGCCGAGAAACTAAAACATTGATGTTGCCCCACCCCGTCAAAAATGGTTAATGTGGCTACGGGCCTGCTATTTATTACGTCATAGTTTTATCTGTATGCAAGCAAACACTTTTGATCCCTTACCGAAGGCAGGCAAGGAATCTACGCGATGATAACGGCGTGTGTGAGTGTGTTTGTATATGGGTGCGTGTGTGTGTGTAGGGGTCGTTTTTATGGAACACAAAAAGGGCAAAAAATGATGACGATGACATAACTACAACTAACGACGACCGGAATGCTTTTAACGACGACGTAAAGTTAAATGGTGACGACCGCAATCTAAAAGAAGTGATTTGTAAATCCACATTTAAGTTTTAACCACTAGTAGGAATTGTAATCACCAGAACTCACGATATAACTGAATTGAGGTGACTTTTATGTCACTTCCAAGTTATCATACTCTGACCATGAAGTCTTCACTTTAGTTGCAATATTTTGTTCCTTTATTTACCATTTGTTTTGGTAATAATGTCCTTCTATAAATTCCAAAATGAAAGCAAAAGACGTTATTGCATGCAAGTGCTGACACAAACTATTTTACAACGTGAATATCGCAACTTGACACGTTTTCTTAAACGTTTTCTTAGTTGACATGATCAAGACGACTAAACCCCACCCCCTAAAACGAAGGAATTTTTTCATGCCTCCAATTTGTGTTTTTAAAATATAAAGTTTCCCATTATAGGATGAAACCGTTTCTATATTTCATGTAATCATCATTTGATAGGAAAGGTCTCAATAAAAACAGAAGCCTCGGAGACGTAAGTCTCCGAGGCTTCTGTTTTTATTGAGACCAAATTCATCTATCTTTAAAATGAAACATTTGTTTGGAGAGGAGAAGCAGTTTGTGATGAATATTCATAAGTTTTTTTTTCTTTAAAAGGTTTCTGTTTTTAATTGACCATACAACTAAAGCATTTTAAAGGGGGGAGGGGGGGAGGAGTCACAAGGCACTAACAATACGTGACTATTGTCCTCGTTTCACGGTGAACTAATTGTTAACGGTTGGCTGAATGAATCGACGCTGGCTAACAATAGTAGCACACAGTAAAGGTGGCCTTTTCTGTGAACAATGAACTCAATGGACAGCAATCTACAAATACTGTTCTCTAAACTTTATGTATCTGAGTAATAATTCTATGTGTTGAATGAAGTAAAAGAAAAGACATCCACAATAGGCTTTTTGAAAAGTCCCTTTAGCTCAAAGGTTCAACGACCATCGTGCACAGTCACTACAGGAAAGACGTTAGAGTTATACTTGTTAGCTTTCCAATACGTAAGGTGTGTTGTACAGGTCGCGTACTTCAACTACCCAGTCCCTCAGCTGTTGCCAAATTGTTAACATATTCAAACACATCTATCTCTAAAAGAAGTGATTTGTAAATCCACATTTAAGTTTTAACCACAAGTAGGAATTGTAATCACCAGAACTCACGATATAACTGAATTGAGGTGACTCTTATGTCACTTTCAAGTTACCATACTCTGACCATGAAGTCTTCACTTTAGTTGCAATATTTTGTTCCTTTATTTACCATTTGTTTTGGTAATAATGTCCTTCTATAAATTCCAAAATGAAAGCAAAAGACGTTATTGCAGGCAAGTGCTTCCGTGTTTCAATAAAAAGTCATGCTTTTGCTAAATAAAAATACAGGAGGAAGAGATGGTAATCCGTTTTGCATGTAAAACCCTTAATGAGGGCAACAAAGAAAAATTAAGCAGAAGGTGACAAATCTTCCCCTTAAACCCCTCACCAGGCCGAGAAACTAAAACATTGATGTTGCCCCACCCCGTCAAAAATGGTTAATGTGGCTACGGGCCTGCTATTTATTACGTCATAGTTTTATCTGTATGCAAGCAAACACTTTTGATCCCTTACCGAAGGCAGGCAAGGAATCTACGCGATGATAACGGCGTGTGTGAGTGTGTTTGTATATGGGTGCGTGTGTGTGTGTAGGGGTCGTTTTTATGGAACACAAAAAGGGCAAAAAATGATGACGATGACATAACTACAACTAACGACGACCGGAATGCTTTTAACGACGACGTAAAGTTAAATGGTGACGACCGCAATCTATTTAATGACGACGGGGATCTAGTTAACGACGACACACAATTACATGGTGATGTCGCAAATGTATGTGATGACATTGTAATTTGATGTAATGACAAGGCAACTGTATATGACGATGGTGTGAATACGTTTCACAACGACACAATAGTAAATGACGGTGTATATGTACTTGGCACGAATTTATGTGATGAGCTGGCATCAGTCAGTGTTAATGCAATTTGATTTAACAACGACACAATTTCATTCAACGACCTAAAATCAAACGAAGTAGATTGAAACAGCCTTGCCCTTTTTTGATGCAGCGACGCAAATTCATTTGATGACCGCTTTTGCATCAATGGAGCTCTTCAAACAATACCACAACTTGAGAGGCAGATAGGGACAATTACGAATACTGCAAATCCGTCAGCTAACGAGTCATTATCAGTCTGAGCAGGTGTTGGAATATTTATTACTCTTTACAAAGGCAGGAGTTGTGCGTTTTCATGGAGGTTTAAGGTCACTTGAGGTCACCAGAGCTGAAGGTATGACATCTATTAGGGAAGTTATCTCGGCAACTGAATTTTGCGCTAACATCAAACTTTCAACATTGATGAGTAGATGAGCTGTATCATTTGAAATGCCCAATCCGAGGATGGGATGACATAATATGAATAAGTTAAATGATTCCGAAGATCTGTCCTGGATTCAAAAACCAAACGTGTTACTCTGAATTTTTTACATGGCCTGAATGTGAACCTATGAAGAGATAATGCCCATCAGGAAAATATTGCACCCTTTTTTAACATTCGAAACTTACCAAAAAGTAGATGTAAGAGCATAGGCCCGTATATTGTTACTAAATGGAATTTAAAGACAAAGAGTTTCAATTCTCCTAACCACTCACCTCTAGCCCTGTCTAAAATTCCTCCACATGTGTAATCAAAACAATGGATCCCTGTGTACGCTGTGTAATATGAGCTACTCTGCATCTGTTGAATTTGCTGTCAATCAAAGAGTAGAACCACTTGAGAATTTTGCTCTCCAGAAGCCAGCTTGGGGTGATGAGTTACTGCAGCCTTTAATCCCCTTTGCTTTTCCTATGAAACTGTCAGAAACATCATTGTTTGTGCACTCTCTTCAAGCAATAACTTCGCATATCTCGTTAGATTTATTGCTGTTTCTAAGTAATCAGTCAATGGCCCCGTTTCTAGCAACTCCGTGTCTTTACAAAGTACTCCATTGGGACACCTTTGGACGATATTTCGGGAGTATCTCCGTTGATTTTGCCACTAATTTTACGTCTCTAACCATAAGTGATGTAAGAAACTTTCCGTCAACTTGTAAATTACCTTGCTGATAGATATATGCCATCCTTTTTCACCACAATTTTCGGTAAGGTTGGGTCAATGAAGTTGCATGTGGTTTAGATTCGTTCGTTATTCATTCATATCAGCATTTGGCATTACACCAAATTTGGCTTACATTCTTATGTTTTGTTTTTCATTTTGATATTGGCCTCTTCCCTTCTCCACTTGCTTTTGTTTCTTTTATTTAAAGATATACATGTGTATGTGGAAAATTAAAATTTTGGCAAGGGATCAGAGTGTCATTCGATCTTCTGGTTTAATAAGAATGTAGCTAATAGTCAAGACTTTATTATATTGAAAATTTCAAAGAAATTGTATGAGGCATGTAAAGAGGAGTTATGAACTCAGTCGCTCATTCGTTATGATTAAAAGATGGATCATTTGTAAAACATATATAATATAATCATATTATAAAACTTGGATGTTCAGGGAGTCATCATCTTTTTCATATGACGGGGACCACTCAGTTTAGCTTGTAGAGTGGGGACTGCTTACATTTTCATGTAGGATATAGATAGCAAATTTTTATACACCATCAAATTTCAAAGAAATTGTTTGAGGCAAAGCGAGTCATGAACTCAGCCGCACATTCATTGTATTCAGTACATGCATTACTTGTACACAATTTCTGCTTATAAATAATTGTCTTAACGGGTGGTCTGTTTATTATGTCATATTTTTCTATTTAATTGTTTCATAAAGTTGCAGCTAATAGCACAGAATTTATTGTATTCTAAAATCAAAGACATTCTTTGAGGCAAAAAGTACTTATGGCTCATTTATACACAAATTATGCTATATAGTCATGGGAAAAAACTAGTATCTTCATGACGTCACAACTTTCTTTCCAGGGGCAGGACCACTTAGCATTGCCTGGAAAAGATAGATAATAAATATTGCTAGATACTGTCAGAATTTCAAAGAAATCGTATCAGGCAAAACGGAGTTATAAACTCAGACTCATATTCCTTTTAACAATGTAATGCATTATTTGTAACTACTTTGCAAAATATATAGTTACTTAAAGGGAAATAGGGGGTTTAGAATACACCAACATGACATACAAAAGGAAAAAGCGGTAATCATTGTTAAACCATTCAGTCTCATCAATAAACATCTACCAAAGCTTCATCTCCTCAAAACATTATGCATGTGATGAGTAATGGAAGATGCATCATTTGAATTTTGAAAAGTTTGGGTTAACAAATTAGTGTTGAGCAACAAATAACTGAATTTCTAGCTATGAGGAGCTATAGTGCCTCATACGATTTCTTTGCAGAAAAAAAAAACTTATTGGTCTTGGCTCTGAAAAGAAAGTTGCGACGTCGTGAACACGCTTGTCACATGGCTACTATCCTGTGTACAAATAATTCACTGTATCAACGAAACGAATGTGTGGCTAAGTCCAAAAACTCTTGTTTCGCCTCATGCGATTACTTTGATATTTTAACATAAAAAAGCCATAACTACCATATACCACCTCACAAAAGAACTCAGTGGTCCCTTACTTATAAAGAAAAAAGTGAGGTAACAAAGAGACCACACCCGTGAAACAACTTAAAGGGAAATAGGGCATTTGTTTTAGAGAAGACATCCATATTTGTGAAACCAATTTTTGTGGATGCAGAATGATAGATTATTCAAAATAAGGAAGGACAGTAGCCTTCTCTTCAAGGAATATACGGAATTAGGAACTCAGCATTCGTTTTTATTGAGTATGTGCATTATTTGTACATACTTTTCACTTATATAGATGCTGAAGTTAGTGTCATTGGTATGGTCTTTTTGTTGCGTCATATGTTTCTCTCTAAGCATGGGACCACTTAGTTCTTTTGAGTGGTTGTAGAAAATAGATATGGCTGTATTATATTAGAATTTCAATTAAATCGTATGAAGCAAAAAGGAGTTACAAACTCAGCCGCACAATCGTTTTATTTATTACGTGCAATACTTCCACATACTTTGTACGTATATGTGTATGTACTGAGGTTGTCTCATGGGGGTGGTCTCTTTGTTACGTCACATTTTTCTCTGTGAATATGGGACCACTAAGTTCTTTTGTGAATTTGTAGGTAATAGGTATAGCTTTGTTATGTGAAAATTTCAAAGAAATCGTAACAGGCTAAAAAAAAAAAAGAGTGAGCTGCACATTCGTTTTGATATATATACGTCGATGATTTGTACACAGAACAGTAGTAAACCTAATATGTTCATGACGTCACAACTTTCTTTCAGAGTCAGGACCACTTCGCTTTTCTTGTAAGAGATAGATAATAAATATAGGTACCGTCAGAATTTCAAAGATATCGTAAGACGCACAAATGAGTTAAGTATCTTCTTTATTTGTACATACTTCGCACAAACATACAGGTACTGAAGTTGTCTCATGGGTGTGCTCCATTTTGTAGGCCTACAAAATATTTTTCTGTGTAAATATGGGACCACTTAGTTCTTTTGTGAGTTTGTAGATGGTAGGTATATGGCTTTTTTATGTAAAAGTTTCAAAGAAATTGTATGAGGCAAAAACGAGTTATGGACTTAGCCGCACATTCATTACTGGTACATACTTCGCACATACATAGGTATAAGTTGTCTCATGGGGGAGGTTCCTTCGGTACGTTATATTTTTGTCTGTAAGCATGGGACCACTAAGTTCTTTTGTGAAGTAGTAGATGGTAATTATCGCCGTATTATATTTAAGTTTGAAATAAATCGTAGGAGGCCAAAAGGAGTTATAAACGTAGCCGCACATTCGTTTTATTTATTACGTGCATTACTTGTATTGTACGTGTATGTATATGTACTGAGGCTGTCACATGGGTGTGGTCTCTCTGTTACGTCATATTTTTCTTTGTAAGTACAGGGCCACTTAGTTCCCTTGCAAGGTTGTAGATAGTAGGTATGGCTCTGTGATATAAAAATTTTATAGAAATTGCATGAGGCAAAAAAGGAGTTACTAATTCAGCCTCGCACTCGTTGTATTTTGTACGTACACACACACACACATACCCTCACACACACATATATATATATATATATATATATATATATCGGTACGTAATATTTTTGTCTGTAAGCATGGGACCACTATAAGTTCTTTTATATGGTTGCAGATGGTAGATATCCCTTTATTATATTAAAATTTAAATCGTGTGAGGCAAAAGGAGTTATAAACGTACATTCGTTTTATTTATTACGTGCATTACTTGTATTGTGGGTATATGTATATGTACTGATGTTGTCACAGGGGTGTGGTCTCTTTGTTACGTCAAAGTTTGTTTTTGTAAGTACGGGACCACTTAGTTCTTTTGTGAGTTAGTAGATGGTAAGTATGGCTCTCTTAGGTGAAAACTTCAAGGAAATTGTATGAGGCAAAAGAAGAGTTATGGACCTAGCAGCACATTCGTTTTGATTCGTTTTGGAAGTACGTTCATTACTTTTCTTTCTGATAATGGCCGTTAAAGGCCTCCGTAATAGTCCCTCCGTAATAGTCCATTCGGTTACAGCGAGCTAGCTGTTTGCTGTTTTCAACACATACTGTGTGATGTGCAAAGAACTAGAGTTCTTTGGTGATGTGTTTACTGTGCAGTATGGATGTGCAGCTGAACGTGCGGCTTACTTGACTGTGTTATGGCGGACCTCTCTCAATGGTGTCACAGCCGTTTAGTATAAGCGGTACTGGGAGTCCGCCCTCTAGTTACTTTATCATTCTCTGTGATCCCGGCAAATCCTCGATCCTGTGTCAGTGTGTAAGGCTGTAGCCAACACCAAGAAACGTGAATCCAAGAAGCGTTGAGTAGCTTCTCAAAATTGACATGGCGTCCTCGAGTGGGAAAGTTTTGGTCTACGGAGGGAAAGGTGCACTGGGAAGTAGTGTCGTTAAGTACTTCAAGGGTCGCAATTGGGTTCGTATTTTATATTTAGTCTCTAACCGTAAGTTAGTCTAGGCCCCACTGCCGATAGTCTTAGGCCCTACACGATTGTGTGCGACTGGCTGTTGTAACTTACGGTAACACGTACAGCTTAGCTAGGCTTTGTCAGGTCTGTGAATTATAGATACATACATACATAGATGGATTCTGGTACCAGGCACACGTGTGCCTATAACACCAGCTCATCTTCTTCAAATGGGTTGCTGCCTCCAGAAATTATCAAGCTTCCTTTTAAAGCTTTGGACTGATGTTGCATTAACAACATCTTGTGGCAGACTGTTTCATGTGTCAACAACTCTGTGTGTGAAGTTATTTTTCCTTATGTTCAGTCGTGATCTCCTTTTTTAAATTTTGTGACAGTGGCCTCTTGTGGAAGAATCCTTTACTAATGGAAGAATTTGAGAAACGGCCACATCATATTTTCCACTGACTATCTTATAAACTTCAATCATGTCCCCACGTAAATGCCGATAACTTAGTGTAGGCAAATCTAACAGGTCCAATCTCTCCTGGTATGAGTAATCGTTCAAGCCAGGGACCAACTTTGTGACACGTCTTTGTACATTTTCAATAAGATCAATATGTTTCTTTAAATAAGGGTTCCAGACTTGATTGGCGTATTCAAGATGCGGGGGTACCAAACTAGTGTAAAGAAGTTAAAAAGTTGTGCGATCCATATAAGTAAAGGCAGTTTGCAAATGTGATTCACGGCAGCCTACTGTAGGTCTACGGTTCTACTAGCATATTAAAACGTCGCCTTACACACCATTTCCCTCTGTCCCAAGTTTTTTTATATAATTTCAGAAACAATATTTTCTCTTGCCGTTTTGGAGAAATGTTTCCATCTGTATCAAAGTTCGAACTAAATTAATTCTACAACTGGTTTTCAGCTAACAAGCTCTCAATGCAAAGAAGTCAAACTTTATATTATTTAGTAAGAATACTGGAAATAAAGATTCTAGTGTGAATGAAATAAATATTCCCTTGAGTGGTAACTTATTGCAGAGGGTAAATACTACTGAGTTTTTAGATGTAACGATTGTCTGTGGTCTCATGTGGAAGTCCCATATTTATATATTATAAGGTAGCCAACTACCGCGCGGGCCTGTCGAACGCGCCTCTAGCCTATCATTTACAAATCACAACTTTTACAAGGTTAGGTTTGGCAGATTGAAGTAGTGAAGCACGCCACCATTTTTTGTCATTTATACACTAAGTCAATGGCAGGCGCGCTCGACGGGCACCTTGGGGAAAGTTTATTTTGTTTGGATTGTCGTAAAGAAGGTGGGATAATTTCACATTCAGTGACACACTTTTTCGTTGCAATGAATATATTCATTCGAGGCAATACTGATTCATAAGAAAACGTTCCGACTTTTGTAGGTGGAACTGTCATAAACTTGGAATGATAAATTCCCTTAATAGCACATTCAATGGTCACCCCTTTATACCATGTTATTGTAAAAGTGGCCCAAGTACAGGCATATTGTTGAAACTGAGAAATTACTTACCCAGGAAGGTTCTTCGTTCTCTTTACTGTACCTTACCCTTATTTTACCTCACCTCTCCTACTGCCGAACAGTGTGGGCCGGAACAAGCAAAAAACACCTAAACAAGCTTATTACACTTCAGAAGAAAGCAATACAGCATGTATGTTCTGCTAACTCACATGATCATACTAGCAATTTATTTTCAAGTATTAACCTGCTTAAAATTTACTGACTTAAAGCTCAGGAAGCTATCTTTGAGTACTGCATTCTTCATAACCTATCGCCTACTTACTTTAACATTTTTTCTCTTTTAATTAGGACACACATTCTCATAACACAGGACAGACCAGATTTTTCTGTTTACTACTCTGCAACTCTAATTTCTTAAAGCAGGGTTTAATTATACATGCATCTTCCACATGGAACACAATGTGAATGTATGAGGGGTATGAGAGTTTTGTGATCTTCACATAACCAGTATATGAGCTGACCGCCTATTGATTTCAGGGTCAAAATAATAAATTCAATAATGAAGAAAACAAAAGACTCTTCAGCAATGTGAGGAGAGGATGTCACTCCTGCTTTCTTCAAGCTCACAGTTGGTAGCAAAGAGGGTAAATTCAATTGGCAGAGCATAAAATGCTTTATCAATGTGAGGAGATGACATCACTCCGGCTTGCTTCAAGTCAACTGTTAGTAACAAATGTGGCAACTTCAACTGTTCATACCTCCGGAACCACACATGGGAATTGAATGGAAGTTTCACTGTAATGGTCAGATTAACTTACTCTTCAGCATATCAAAGCTATATTTGTGGCTAGACCATCCTTTCAAAGTGTCAGAAGATTTTGCATTGGTTACAGTCCTAAGTTTTGGCACTGCCAACGTATGCAGTTTGATAGGACCTCCCGTGTAAGTCGATTGCAAAGTCATATGGATGTCAAAGTTTGTCAAACCCAGTTTCCAGTTAATTCACCAGGGCTGAAGTCACTAAACTCCACCTAACTGAACATAGACCCAGATACAAATGCTTATTATGTCCTAGCCTCCTAAAGTGTCGTACTGTGACAATAATGTATTTCCAGCACTTTTAAATAATGTATGCATCCAACATTTGCAACTCAGCTTTCAGTGGCAACCTTAGTATTCATAAGTATTCTTTAACTTTCCATGTGTATGTATCGACCTTTGAAAACAATTTCTGTAAATTGTTTAGTAGAAAGGAGCGAGAGGCTCATCTGTCGAAGTACAGTATACTCCCCCTATAATTGTAATTTATCACAACTTGACCAATTGATGTTTTATAAGCAACTCACTGAGCTCAGTCACTGCCTCATAAAGTGTGCAAACAGATACATTTTTTACAAGAAAAATTTATTTAGAAGTTTCAAAGTCAAAGCAGACAGTATCAGAGCAAAGATTCGCCTATTTTCATTCTTTGTGATATTGTCACAATTTAACTTTTAGAGCCCTTCATTTTTTGTCATAGTGGGTCATGTCAGTGGACCTGTTTCCTAACGAAGATGCGCATGCCAACGTAATCATCACAAAGACTGATGTCTGGACAGAGCAGGAAACTGAAGTTGTCGGCAAAGTCGAAGAGGCTCTGAAGGAGGAAAAACTGGATGCCATTTTGTGTGTCGCTGGCGGATGGGCTGGTGGAAATGCTGCCTCTAGAGGCAAGTTGTAAGATGTCTTCCTTGTTGCATCCCCTCCTCAACATCCCAGTCCAATACCCCTCGTCCACCACTAGATAACATTTCCCTCAATTCGAAGCTTGTAACTGCACATGAATAGAGTTCTTTACTAGCATTTAGTCTTTTCTGTGCTTAAAGATCCATCGTATTGACATCAAATTGATAATGTGCGATACTTAAGAGAGTTTGAAAATCAATTGCTATCTGGCTGATCTGTAGCCTTGTACTGATTGTCTAGAGCATCTTGTGTCAGTGTACAGTACTGACATGAGCAATGTGCGCAGCAGTCCAGATTCATTGAGAATACATTTTTTTTGTGTGTGTGTGTGCCAGAATATCAAACATTTCAAACAGACTCTTCAATGTGAAAGTTTTTTTATCAGTGGAACATTTTTTAGCATCATTCTAATCTCACTAACTCCATTGTCAGGAGTATTTTGACCATGGCTGCAAGAAACCTTCGCAATTTCTGGATGATGTCATAGTACTGACTACTTTCTGCAAGTTCAATATATGTTGCCCCTTCAAGTTAAAAATGTACATTCAGCGCAGATTGGAAATTAGGGTTTGCTGTTCTGTAACCTATAAGGCTGGGATTTATCATTACACTAACCATTGGCATATCGCATAGCAAAAGATATCACTTGATTGTAATTTGTGAAGTCATAGTGTGACAGTTGGTTCTAAAACGTGCTGTGAAACAAGTTGTCATGCTGTATAGTGACAGTCTAGTTACCTGTCTTCTCATAAGTTATGGACATACCAAGGTTCAAAATAATGACAGGTGCAACTAATCCTTTTTCCTGCTGCTTCCTCTCCATTTGTGTAGAAAACTGTCATAAGTAGTTTTTGTGAAATGCGTCTGCCTAGATCGCAACTGTACCAGTTTTTTCTTTTTTTTTTAATGTATTTTACAGGTAGTAACTTGCCAGCCAATGACCTATGTAGTTCCCTTCAGACCTCTAATCAATTGTTCCCCATATCAGTGTTCCTTTCTTTCCTCTCTTGCCAAACATCCATTTAATAATCAGAGACCAATCTGTCTATAGCATGTATGGAACTGATGCCCTCTGGGTGAGGGTGTGTATAATGTTTGAGCAGCTTTACCAATTTTGGCATAGAGATCATACAGCTACTCTGTGTAAGGGTGTGTCAGTGTGTGTGAGCATGTTCTGTTGTGTATACAGATGGTTTGATATACAGTACATGTTGTGTAATGCCCAGCTATCAAATGCAGCATCTCAAGAGGTCTGTGCAGATCCTAAATTGGACCATTAAGTGTGTCACTAATAGAGACCAAGGTTATTTTGATTCAAGCAAGTGTCAAATTAGGGGGAAAAAAGGAAATATGGTGTACAGTGTACTGAACTAAGAGTGCAAGCTGCATGGTCAGATTTTACAGTAAGTGTGTAGGTGCTTTACATTAGATGCAAGAAATACATCTTTTTTTTCCTTCTGTAGCATCTAGTTGAATCTCAGCAAGGATAAAATATTAAATATGTTTGCATTCCCACCCTCCAAAAAAAAAAAAAAAAATGACAAAGTGCCCCTACTGCTTTGTATACTGTACTTGCACTGCATTGTGCCAATGAGTGAAGGGGCCATTGTTTTGATCTTAAAATGTGGAAGGTCAAGTTTGTGAAGATGATGTTCTGAAAGTAAATCAGGCCAATGTGCTATAAATTTGACAAGGTTTAGATCTTGTAACCATGTAAAAGACTAGTTTAATTAATGAATAAGAATGGAAAAGTTTCAACCAGATCGGCAATACCAGACAAAATCTTGTAAATGTGAAGGTAAGGAAAGCCCATTAAAATACATGTTGGGAATTTAACCAACAAAAGAGAGTATAAAAGCTTGTCTTTTTAGGTCAACAGCCGGCATTTTAAATGTCCTTTTTCTCTTGCATTTTGCTGAACTTAATGAATAAAGATGAAGTATGTTGGTACACTCTTACTTCATTGTATATAGCCGCATGCTCAGTGCATACTTTAGGTTACATCATTAAGTCCACAATACATCTTTTTGTTTGAGTTCAGTGTAGGCTAATGTGGCCCACATTATCGACTTAATTATCCAGTGGTGTGTTATTTTACTTGCAGCTCTGGTCAAAAACTCTGACCTGATGTTCAAGCAGAGTGTGTGGTCTTCAGTGATTGCTTCTAGCATAGCATCAAAGCACCTGAAGGAAGGCGGTCTCCTGCAGTTGACAGGTGCCAAGCCCTCTCTTGATGGAGGCACTCCAGGTGAGATTCAGATGTGGTTGTAACATAACAATTCTGTTTAGGGACCATTTCTCTCCTGTGGAATATTTCTGGACTCAGAGTAAAACCCTTGATGTGATGACTTGAACGTGGCATGTAGGTTCTTTGAATGGATGTAGTGTGGGACATAAAGCAGCTCCATAAAGAAATCACATTGGAGATTGAAGTGTGTAATAGTAAAGGACAGAGTGATATAGAGGTTTTCAACTCAGTTGTGTGTATTCTCAACTTCAAAAGAAGAATGTCAAGAATGTCACGAAGGAAGAAGTACAAAAGAAGAATGTCAGATTCCAGATGTGCCTTGAATTTAATGCTTATACTGTAACACCCACTAAACTGAGCGATGATAAGCTGTTCAATTAGCTCAAAGGTATTTCATTAATTCGATTAGGCAATTCCCATTCAGTAGCATTCACCTAGCAACATCATTCAAGTCAACTAATCCTTACACAAGTAGCTCACTCAGACCAATGCTCTGATTCCAGGTCTTAAGTCACACACATTTTCAGAGAAGGTGAGCCAGAACTCGAAACATTCGTGTAGTTGACGTACATGAATACACTTAATACTTTGTTACGTTGTTAACAGTGGAAGGCATGCAAATGAACTAAGTGACAGAAGTATTTTGTCAACACCAGATACATCGACCAGATTCAAACATCTCTGATAGTCATTTTCAGCCTCTTCAGTCACATTTGAACTGTTTCTAGCATATTCAGGACATCCTTACAAAGGAACATTAAAATAAACAGAAGTACTTAGATTCCGCGGCTTTGCTGCTTAGGTGTAGGTTGTTGTTGTACCATTGAACACTTATTTTATATTTTGATGTTTACAATGCAGACGCATTGCTGAGTTTTGTGTCCTCATGTTTCAGATGTATGTTGCTAACAAAATTTCAGTTCATTTTGAGCACTAAATCTTACTGTATGTTTTCTGAACAACTAGCAAAATTTGGTTCCTGTGGAACATTTTGTTATTTCAGATGAAGGTGCTACAACTAAGCTTCATCACTGCTGATAGCCTTTGTGTTGGCTTCCATGATTTACATTAAAAGTTTTATGAAGATGTTTTTGGCCATATCTTGTTGCTGCATTTCCTGCACACATGTGCAAATGTTACCCACTCACTGGAAACAGTCGTTTTGTAAACATTGAGCTTCCTCTGCATCTGAGAACAATTTGAAAAGAAAAAGAACCAGGAGGATCGCTAGTCCAGCGCTTCGAGGTAACACGTACAACCAACTTTCAACCGATAGCTTTTTGAGCCCACATCTGAGGAAAATTGTCTATGTTTATACTATCACAACAATACAGTAGCACTTGGAAGATTTATTAATGAGCAGCAAGCAAAATGATTCCTGTCGCAATGTTTTCACATCTGTTGTGAGTAATAAGTATCACATGAAATGTCTGACAGTGGTTGTTGACACATTTATTTTACAAGTGGACCTTTTCATAAATTTGTATTCTGTAAAACTCAGCAGTATTCGGTAAATATAGATGTGATTTCATTCCATACCATATTCACTTTCAAGTATGTTGAATCTTGATACATTGAAATTCCTTGATAATATCTGACCTTTGAAAGAAACCCATATTCAAAGTGAAGGGTCTTTATGGCATGGAGAACCCTTTTGGAGGGTAATTTTTTTGTTGGAAATGCTCGTAAACATGTCTTTCTAGTTTGAGTAACCACTTTGTTGTAAGTGTTATCCTAGTGGTAGGTCAAAGATCAAGAGTATTTAACAGAAATTGATTCAAGCCTTGTCTAAATGTGCTTGATTTCAGTGCATATGTTGCTTTTTGGGATGTCTTTAGGAATATTTTGAAAGATTATTTTACTGCCTTTGCTCTGTCCAGTTTCAGAAATATTCTAAAGGTTTTTGTTTTTCTTCTAGATCGTAAACCTTGATAGATCATGAGATCTTACAATTGCAACAACGAAACTCTTCAAGTTCTTTTAATGGTTAAAAAATTTGTTCAAGGAAAGTGCCAGTGTGCAAACTGTGAACAGATTTATTGCATGTACATGTCTAGTCACTTACTGTTATGACTCATGTTTCAACTGCATGACTTACTTTCTCATGTTATTATGTTTTTACATTATATTTAGGTATGATGGGATATGGAATGGCCAAGGCTGCCGTCCATCAATTGGTGAAAGGCTTAGGGATGTCAGGCAGTGGATTACCAAATGCTGCAACAGCTCTGGCTATTTGCCCGTAAGTTGTATTTAGTCAAATTGAATTAAAACCTCTTTGCAACATCCCTCGATGAAGGTCGAGGCAACTTATGCAATTGCCATTCTGCTGCTGAGTGTATCTCACGTTTGTGTTTGTGGTAGCAACTTCTTGTAAAAATTGGCTTGAGATTCACATGAGTTGTTTGCGTTAGACTTGCTGGCTTAAAAAATGTGATTGTTTTCACAAAAGTTCACTCCTTCCATCACGCTATAAAAGGCAAACGTTTTTCGACAGACTGAAGATCATGTTGGTTGAACATCAGACTTAGTATGTGCATCGCTTTTAGTGAATAGAAGAACCATCTTGTCATTGTCAAAGCGGTTCCCAGACAATTCCTCTTGTACAATTCCTCCCTATTATATTGCTTTCCTCAATAGTAACTTTTTTTCCTGAAGCAAATGTCGGGGGGGGTGTCCTGGTTGGATATTGTTCAGGTGGAATTGTCTGGGGCAGGGGAGGATTTTGTGGAGGCAAATTTTCCCGGGGAAGTTGTCTGGTCATGGTCAAAAGTGAGTCGTTTACAGTCAATGGAGATCACATTTTGAAAAATTTAGTGAACCATGGTCTCTCAAGAGATAACCTTGTTCAACCTTTAAAGGTAAACACCTCCTTGAGTATCCTTGATGAGAAGGTAATATGGATCAGTGTTTTGTGCGTATGTGTGTGTGTGTATGTATGTGTGTGTGTGAGCAAAATCTTGTGAACGCTCTAGCTTTTGAAGGGAAAGTGCAAGGTGGGTCAAAGTTGGTGTGTTGATAGAACATATGAAGATCTCGGCTGGGATTGTTTTCGGTGAAGGTCAAAGGTCATCTGAGGTCACCATTAGGCAGAATGTGTACAAACTATGTTTGCAGTATCTCAGAAACGACAACTTGCATCATTTTCAAACTTGGGTGGTATGTACTGCCCTGTCAGTAAGTGAGATTGTGAGGGTATTCTTGTAGGTCAAAGGTCATATGGGGTCATCAGAAGTCATAATGTGAAAAGCTTGTGAACACTCTATCTTTTGAAGGGAATGTGCAGGAGAGTCCAAAGTCAGTGTGTGGGGAGGACATTTAAAGATCTTGACTGGGATTGATTTTGGTGGATGCCAAAGGTCACCAGAGGTCATCTGCAGACAGACTATAGACAAAACATGTTTGCAGTACCTCATGAACTGCACATTACACAAACTTTGACCTTCGAGGGTATGTAGGACTTTCTAAGTAAATAAGGTGAGGTGTGTCTTGTGATCAGAGGTCATGTGGGGTCATCAGAGGTGGTAACATGAAAAAAACTGGTAAACACACTGTTTACAAAGGAGGAGATAATTTCAATATTTACAAAGGGGAGACAATTTCACACTTTAAAGTTGTTCTTTTTAGATGGAGTATATAATTACTGGTTTAAGTTTTGATGTGGGTCAAAGGTCATCTGAGGTCCTTGAGTACAAAGTGTTAAGACCTTTGCTGATGTTTCTCTCCTTCAGTATTTTCCTATGGGTGGAAGGAATTTGAGCTCCCTTCCAAGCAAAGACTAGCAACGCTTGCACATTTAGGAAGTTCCAATTTGAAAACTTTTACCTGTCAGTTAGGTAATGAAGTGTAGTTGCTGTACTAATTTCACAAGTCTTTGACATATAATGATGAAACTACATCTATGGATCTTGAGCTGGCATCATGCTGGTTTCTGATAAAGTACTGTATGTCTGAAAGCATCTGTAAAGTATCTAAAAGCCCAATTTGGTTAAGTTCAGCAGGTACAATACACCTTTGAGTTTCTATTTAGTCCCCAATTCAGCTGTACAGTATTTGGTATTATGCTTCTTTTATTTATTACTCTTGTTTTGACAGTTAAAAGTGCTCACTTAGTTTTCAAAGCCATAATTGGCTTTTAATTCCATCTGAGACATTTGTTTGGTCTGAAAATGGTGATTGACCAATGACCTCCATGGAAAATGGGAGAAAGGTTGACCCTTATCTTTCCCAGAGGAGTCATTATCTGAGATACATCCTCCTTCTGTCATCAAACAATGTAGAATAGATTTGTTGTCTGAAGTGGAGACAGTTGCACATGGAAGATTTCTGTGAGGGAAAAGTCTTATTGTGCAAAAGAGATAAATAAGTTATTACTTGGTCATATGATGGGGTAGATGGAGGAATTTATGTAGTTTATATAATTGGCAGTCGTTTCAACTGTCGTATGAGTATATCTCTTGTTCCTGGGAAATTTGTACCGTACCTAGGCTACCACTGTGCAGGCTGGAGAATTCTTGGCCACCAGTGTTATCTGACATTACATGCATACAGCAGGTACAGGTATTGGAAAATGGTGTGCAGTATTAATGGCGTCATCTGGTATATCCTGTGGTTACTACAGTAAACTGCAACTTGAAAAAAATTAATGGAAGTGCATGTATTAGTGGCAAGGAATCACTAAGCCTCTTGGCTTTCTTGTTTGATGGTAGCTCTCAAGAGATATTAATCTAACATTACATTATGTTTACATTTGAAATGTCAGCGATAGCCTTAATTGTCAAGACCAAGGTTAGCCTTTGTAGGGGCAGGGCTATTTAAGGGGGGATAGTTGCTATTTCCAGGGAATCAGAAGGTGAGCCATCCTTCCTAACACCTGTCGTGGAAAACACTGCATGATATATATTTGTGCTCATGGGAATTTGAAGGGAAGTAGGGTGTTTGTTTTAGAGAAAAAAGAAAAAATATCTTCAAACCCTATATCTTTGGACTTAGAATGACAGATTGTTCAAAATAACGAAGGACTGTGTCCTTTTCAAGAAGTTTGTCACAGATAAAAGTTGAGTTATTTATTGCTCAAGAATAATTTGTTCACCCTAGCTTTTGGGAAATTTTAATGCATCTTCTTTCACTGCTGCACAATGTTTTGTGGAGATGGAGCTTTTGCAGATGTTTATTGAATATCACTCAACTTCTATCAGCCAAATTCAGTCAGGTGATTGTGCATTATCTCACAGATAAAACATGGTCAATTCTAGAGTAAAATCACTAGTGGCTGAATACTGTACAATAAAAATGTAGATTGACAGTTTTGTCAGCTGCTATCTCACACCAGACAATGGTACTTTCTCTATTGTGCACGAACACTATTGGCTAGTTGTGACTCTTGTTTACCGTTCCTTATTTTAAATACAAAATGATATTATTTTCAAACCCAAAGTCTCTTTTTCAATTTTTTAAAAGAAGTCTTGTTCTGTATGTATGAACAAGATTGATCAACTTTGGACATCCCTGGATCGTGCATTATCCTGTTAACCTTCCATTAAACACTATTGGCTAGTTGTGACTCTTGTTTACCGTTCCTTATTTTAAATACAAAATGATATTATTTTCAAACCCAAAGTCTCTTTTTCAGTTTTTTAAAAGAAGTCTTGTTCTGTATGTATGAACAAGATTGATCAACTTTGGACATCCCTGGATCGTGCATTATCCTGTTAACCTTCCATTAAAACGGTTTTTTCTGTATGCCATGTAGGTGCATTGTATATATTTCCCTCTGAGTGAAAGTGAAATAAATCCGAATCAGGCAACCAAACATTGTGTCACCAGAGCCAGCTGGCACAATTTTGCACGTTGCTTTCAAGATTTTGTGCAGGCCAATGGACGAAATGAAATGTTAGGTATATTTGATGATTAACAGGACAAGCTGGGTTTGGTGAAAAAGTTAAAAACTTGAATGCATGCATTTTTAACAATGCCTATTGGCAATAAATTCACCAATACAAAAGAGACATATTTTACACATTTACACATTTTACCTGCAAATGCAAAGATTTTGGCTTCAGTTTCAAACAATTTTGGAGAGACCTCAGCTTTTCAGGTAGGACTTATGAAGATGTCGATTCACAAAGATTGCGAAGTTAATGTGAAGTTAATTGCAACCAGGCGTCCATGGTTGGCAAGTGGTTATACAAAGCACTTTATTTCTTCTCATGTAGTGACAGTGAGTCAACCAAATTGAATGGCAAACCTCCCACCTTTACAATTGACAACGCCACTCAGTTGTCAATGGTGCTTATAATAATAATAATTTACGACAGCAGGCTTCATTGGATCCTCTTCGGTAAAGTCCATTGATGTAGATCCTTACCTGAAATTTGTTGGTTGACAGTTTTGTGGTAATCTCCCTTCTATCTTTCCCTGCCCTCCACCCTGGACTAAAAAGGCCCCCCCCCGAATCACTTGTGGGAAGGGACGAATGAAGTGTGCACACTATATATGCGTCACGTTTTTATTTGACCTGTTTGATTGATCATGCTAGGCTTATTATGATTGGAAATTGAGGGAGACAATCTTTTATCCAATTAGAGCAAAGTCTGTAAATATCATCTTACTCATTGTAATCCATACAGGGTCACATTGGACACTCCTAATAACAGAAAATGGATGAAGGATGCTGATTTTTCTACCTGGACGAGCATGGAATATGTTTCAGAGTGAGTTGATAAAAGAGAAATGAAAGATGTTTTTCCGTATCGATGACGAAAATCAAAGAAGAGCAACACCCAAAATAAGTGTTCATGCAAGCTCCATCCATTTTGCCTTCCCTGTTAATCACAGTTCTTGTCCACTGTTGATTGAGGTTGGTCAACTTGAGGCATTGAGCTTTCGCATAACTTTTGCTCATAAAATCAGGATGCCAGTAGCTATTGGTAAACATTTGACTTATGTCAAAGGTCATGTGTAGTGAGCCAGGTGCGACATATGTCCAATCAGAATGCGAATGAGCATTTTTTTTCTAAATTATTATGTGTCAAAGGCTACCTATGCTTTTTGTGAAATATGAGAGCTGTGAAAGCTTCCTTTCTAAAGGTCATGTCTACAAGGTTTTCACAATTTGACCCTTGCTGATACCAAATAATCTCCTTGAGATATGATATTTACAAGAATTTCATAATATGTCCTTGTTAACTTCAAATGACCTTTGACCTTTACTAAAGAAAATGGAATTTTGTATACACCTTGATTCCAAACAGGAGATGTGCCTAAGTTTTCCTTTTTGAGATATTGTGTTCATAATGTTTGCACAATTTGACCTCAGTTTACCTCAAATGACCTTTGACCTCCACCAACATCCAAAGGGATCTTTTAATGTGATACACTTACATACCACATATGACATTTGTCCAAGCTTCCTTTCTTGCCATTTTTACAAGGTTTTCAGTTTGACCCTTTTGACCTCTACCACAAACAATGGGGTTCTTTCACTTAATGTGGTACACCTACATACCAAATATGAGATCTGCCCAAGCTTCCCTTCTTGAGATATTGTGTTTACACGGTAGGGTGTCAGGGATACAAATACACACACACTCACACATGTACATACATACCCACATATGCATGATTACAAAGGTTACGATTATCATCAAAACCAGTAGCTTTCAAAGAATTTGTAGTTGAAGTGATCTTTAAATCAGTATAAGATATACTGGTAGCCTTATTCCTCTATAGTCTGAAGAGGGTGGAATGTAGTATGTATTATACCTAGAGATCTCCTTGTCAAATTCTTTCTGATTTCACTACAGGCTCCTCTTCAACTGGTCAACTGGAACTGATAGGCCAGAATCAGGTTCCCTGGTGCAGATAGTGACAAAGGATAACCAGACAAGCCTTGTGATGGCATAAAAAGGCATTTGATTACCACCATGCTGAAATAAAAGAATCTTGTCCTTCTCAGGTTGATTCTGAGATCATGTCAGAGCGAGGAGACAATCGAAGAGGTTCAACGGACATGAATCATTCCAAACAATTCAGTTTACATACAAGTGATCATGTGGAATAAAAGAGAGCGCAATTTGATTGTCATACTCATAGCTAGGGCAGCCATTCCTCATCACCTTACTAGCAGATAAGATTGGAGTAGAGGTATCATGGAATTAAACTTTTTCTCTTCTTGAGTGAATTTTTTAAATGAACACAGAGGCTGGTGCAGAGGTTTCAAATCCTTTTTATGAACGTGGCAGAAATTGATGTTTGCACAATTCCTTATAAAGGATATATTAATACAGATGTAGTCTGCATTATTTAATCAATAAAAAAGTATAATTTCTGGTCTTTCCTGTAAAAGAAAGGAACTTTTTTGCTAGCAACCAATGGAATCGCACAAGAAAGTGGAAAGGTGGAGCATGGTGCTTACAATTTTTCTGGCAGCTGAAGTGCCGCAGTCATGACATTTTCCGTCCGTTGGAGTAAAAACGGCGCAGGAGACCAGGGATCATCTGTTTACAGCTATTCTGATTTTATTTCTTCAAGGATCATTTGATAGCATCATATACTACAAGTGGTGACATGATAAAATTGTTTCAAAAGAACTTTATGAAAGAAATGTCTTTATTTCATTTTTCAAATCAAGGTGTTCAAAGGTAAGGGATACGATGGTCCTGATTCAAGGTGATGTTTCATCGTTAAAAATCGTGATAATAAAATAAAGTGGAACTGCAATAATCTTGATATAGTTTGGGTGAATGATCAGGCAAATTGTAAAGCAAAGACATTCCAGTCACCTGACATTGTTAAATTAAAACTTTTGCAGTATTCATTAAACTTATGGATGATATGCTTGTTTCACTGTTAAGTTTTGCAGAAATTGTCAGAACAGTAGTCATTTCATAATACATCATTCTACTTTGGAAGTTACATACGTTAACCTAAAGGCAATCGGCAAATTGGTCGAAAGAGCTTTTTTTTGAGCTTCAACGGTTCGTTGAATTTTGGAAGCATGTAATAAGTAACTCCCTGTGATTCAAAATGATGAGTTTGGTCCCTTGCATCATCACAAATGTTCAGATAACATAAACCACAAAAAGAAGTCCACAGCAAAATATTTTGCAACACCGACAGAGAGGTTCACAAAGTAAACTAGCTGTAGGGAAAGAACTAACCAGAAATAAAAAAAACAAAAGAATGAACAAAAAATGGAATGTCTAGAAAATATTAACGAACTAAATCTTTCTTGTAAGTTTTCAACTTCTGGCACACTTGTGTGTACAAACTTTTTGTAAGGCTATTTGTTAGGCTATTTTTCTTCAGGTTAGGCTATTTTTCCTTCAGGTAGATTGTAGGGTTTACATGACTTTTGTCATGGACTTATAGGAAACATGCAAATTAGTGAAAGATTATGAACACTACAATGTGGAAAGGTTGGTAAAATTTCATAAAAAATTCTGAGTCTACCAAATTCCTCCTACTGTTATTAGTGAATAGAGGACAATGGAGTCAAAAATGCTTAAAGATAATTTTTACATCTGAGAGAAAGACTAAAACTTGTCACTGTAAATGGTACACTGCATGCTGTGCCTCGGCCAATCCTTAGACTGGCAGAGGGGACTGCAGTAGCTCTGCTTACGACACAGGGAGCAACTGAATTGACCGACCAAGCCACACACACAGATCTTCTTGATGCCTGTCAAGTTAGGGGAAAGAAAATAAAAAAAGGACATTGGTGAAAATATATTGGATAGCACTATAAAACCAGTTAGGATTTTTAAGTCAATATTTGTGTACACAAAATGATAGATCATCCAAAGCAAAGGAGGAAGAAGTTTCTCACAGATAAAAATTCAGTTACTTGTTGCTCCAGAATAATTTGTTACCCCCAAATATTCAAATGATGCATCTTCTGTAATTCCTCATATGTGTAGTGTTTTGAGGAGACAAAGCTTTTGGAGTTTATTGGTGAGACTCAATGGTTTAACAATATGGTTGAAGCAATTTTCTTTGTATGCCAGTCACTGTGAATGCCAATTTCCCATACCAGGCTATGGTAAGATAGACAAATTTCAGTTGCTGTCATTTTCAAACCAAACTTTTGGAGGCATTTATCAGCCTTCAGTTTCTCCAAAACTCTACACATTCATAATAACTGTGGGCTGGACATTAACACCACTAGTGACATCACACATCACAGCAGTAGCTAATGACAAATCACTTAAGTGCCTAAATTGTCGACAGGGGAACTCAGTGGGGCCAAGTCATCATGATCTCTGGAAGAACGATAAACTCGACACCCACGTAGGCCACAAAATGATGATGAATTCATGCTGCAGGAACTGGAACTCATCACTTCTATGAATATTTTTGGCTGCAACTGATAAAGAAGTGTAGTCTCATTCAATAGAATTGTACGTTTCAGAAGGCTACATGTGGACGATATGAAGCCCTCTGTTGGACCTTTCAGACCCTAAGGTGACTTTTTTGAGGCATTCAGATGAAAATAAGAGGGTCAGGATTAGTATGACTTAAAAGACTGAAAACTACTTCACTGGGAACTGCAATTTCAGTACATCATTTATGGCAAAAACACTTTAAGATTATCAACACGTCATAAATACTGGCGAGCCTTTGATGCTGATACAGACATATTCTAGCTCTGGAAGGTTTGGTCGTGTCACTACCCAGACGTTTATATGAAAATGAGGAATTCTTAATGTGGTACTGAAATCACCTGTCCCTGAAAGTGCCCAGCAGGCTAGTAGACTTTAATACAACAACAATTATTACAAACATTAAAAAAAAATGAATTATGGTTTGATGATTTTTACGTTACAGTAATGTAGTGCACCCCGATTAGAAATGTCATCTTGCACACCTGCACACTAAATATGAGGTATGCCCAAGCTTCCTGTCTTGAGATTCCATGAGTTCAGGGTTTTCATAAATTGACCTAACTGGCCTCCACAAAAGGTAAGAGGCTTTGGCATTTAATGTGGTACATGCTAGGTATGTGATCTGTTCAAGCTTCCCTTCTTATGCTATTTGACCCAGGTTGACCCCAGTGGTCCTCAACCTTGACCAAAAACCATAGGCTTGCATTTGATAATTTGTACTTACGTATCAAATATATCTGTCATACTTCCCTTTTCGAGATACTTTGTTTGGTAAACCTACCATACTATATGTATACCTCCAAAGAAACAATGTTTCTTGTACTCAGACACACCTACAGTAAATGAGAAATCTAAGCTCTCTTGGAAATATTGCGTTTACAGTGCTTTCACTATTTGACACCTGTTGACCTTACATGACCTTTGACCACCAACGAGCACTTTGCACTCTATATGCACACCTACATGTCAAATAACAAATCTGTCAAAGTTTCCCTTCATGAAATATTGTGTTTCCAGGGTTTCGACTATTTGACCTCTGTTGATCCCAAATGAATTGTGACCTCTACCAAAAACAATAGGCTTCTTGAGCTCAGTTAGGTACACCTACATACTAAACACGAGATGTATTCAAGCTCCAACTCCTCAGATACTGTATTTTTGTCTTCAAGGTTTTCACCAGTTGACACTTGTTGACCCCAAACAACCTTTAACCTCCACAAAACCTATAGACCTCTTGCACATAATAAGGTACTTCCTACATACTAAGTACGGGATCCGTGCTAGCTCTTAAATACTGTACAATGTTTTCACTATTTGACCCCAAATACCATTTCCCAACCAGTTGATTAAAAAGTTCAGGGACTTACTGTCGTCTTCCACCCATCTCATCAGTACGCACTCCCCGGCATAAACCTCCGATGCAACCAGGATCTTCTCCTTCTCTGAGGATATGTCCTTGAGCTGCTCGTCCATCAGGATGAAAGGCTTCTCCCGAACTTTCGGAGGAAGAGAGGTCGTAGCAAGCTCCCTGCGGATCTCCTCCAGGGTTCCCACCATGTTAATGTTAATCATGCCCAGCTTCTGGAAGGTTCCATCCTGGTTTTTGACCATCACAAACATCTCCTCACGGTCATCTTTCTCTGATGGATGAAAAATGAAATGAAAAATTCACAAAAGCAACCGACAAGTTTTGACAAAAACATTAACATATATCCACCTTGGTAAATAACATTTCTAATGTCCGTAAGTTTTTCTTCAAAAGGGAGCTTCTCTACCAAACAGTCAAATCAATATTGTCCCTCCAAGCATAAGTAACTGACACTAAAGGACACAAATTAATGAAACAGTCAAACCCAAATTTTCCCCAACATCTTTGATATTCAACACATGTGCAGGGAATCCCAAATACGGTTACCTTTGGTAAAGCTTTGTAACTTCGTACAGGATTTGCAATTTTTTTTTCACCAAGATGCACCAACATTTGCTAATGTCTTCAAAACATTTGGAGCTGGGAGACCTCTGGAATATCAAAACTCATTAAACAAGTGCAGGATGTTACAATTAAAAGTCAGTAATAATCACATAAACTCCAGCCACTTCAAAATTGTTTCAAATATACCATAGAGTGTGACAAATTATCACATATACTGAAAAATGAAAAAATTTAAGCAACTCAACAAGAAACTAGACCTGAAGTATCTTACCAAAGATGTATTGCCCTTCAGTGAATCCTGGAGGCAGGCTAGTGACTCCAAGCTCAGGAGACCTTCGTGGTTTGTTGAGACGGGGTGATCGGCTACCGGTGGAGGCATCGTCACGGATACTGGCAGTACTCTTGTTGATCCTGAAGTGAACAAATAGCAGATAAGATTATTCATTAAGATATCAACTAGTTGAATTAAGATAATGGAAAGAGACAAATCTCCTACAAAGCTCTGATCAAACAGAAAATGCAAAATTATGCAGTACCAAATAACATGCAAGTTACACAGACTAAATACTACAACATTAAATTCATATCACTTGCACATTTGATGTGGCATCCTTTCTCTAAAATTGTAAACAAGAGCAAACATACGTGAAAAGTTTTTCTCTGAAGGGAACTGCATGATGAAATGAAATAATATGGCAATTGCAAATCATGTGGTACAACACAGCATACATCTACTGATTGAAAATGCACAGTTTCAGCTGGATTCTGGTGACAGCATCAATTAATATGAAATGTCCTTTCTTGGCAACCACGTAGGCCACAAAATGATGATGAATTCATGCTGCAGGAACTGGAACTCATCACTTCTATGAATATTTTTGGCTGCAACTGATAAAGAAGTGTAATCTCATTCAATAGAATTGTACGTTTCAGAAGGCTACATGTGGACGATATAAAGCCCTCTGTTGGACCTTTCAGACCCTAAGGTGACTTTTTTGAGGCATTCAGATGAAAATAAGAGGGTCAGGATTAGTATGACTTAAAAGACTGAAAACTACTTCACTGGGAACTGCAATTTCAGTACATCATTTATGGCAAAAACACTTTAAGATTATCAACACGTCATAAATACTGGCGAGCCTTTGATGCTGATACAGACATATTCTAGCTCTGGAAGGTTTGGTCGTGTCACTACCCAGACGTTTATATGAAAATGAGGAATTCTTAATGTGGTACTGAAATCACCTGTCCCTGAAAGTGCCCAGCAGGCTAGTAGACTTTAATACAACAACAATTATTACAAACATTAAAAAAAAATGAATTATGGTTTGATGATTTTTACGTTACAGTAATGTAGTGCACCCCGATTAGAAATGTCATCTTGCACACCTGCACACTAAATATGAGGTATGCCCAAGCTTCCTGTCTTGAGATTCCATGAGTTCAGGGTTTTCATAAATTGACCTAACTGGCCTCCACAAAAGGTAAGAGGCTTTGGCATTTAATGTGGTACATGCTAGGTATGTGATCTGTTCAAGCTTCCCTTCTTATGCTATTTGACCCAGGTTGACCCCAGTGGTCCTCAACCTTGACCAAAAACCATAGGCTTGCATTTGATAATTTGTACTTACGTATCAAATATATCTGTCATACTTCCCTTTTCGAGATACTTTGTTTGGTAAACCTACCATACTATATGTATACCTCCAAAGAAACAATGTTTCTTGTACTCAGACACACCTACAGTAAACTTGAAATCTTTTTCATCCTTCCTGAAATTATTCACACATCTTAACCACCAACAACTGTGGAAAGTGAAAGGCCGTCTGTTAAGAAAGCATACCTAATGAACATGAAAGTTCGTATTAGAAAACTGTTGATTACTTACAAGTTTTCTGTGTCACCTCCGTCAACAAAGATCTGCGGTGTCGGTGTGCGGATGAAGGGCTCCCCCTGCTGTTGGTCCTTGTGTTTATTTTCCAATTGAAGTTCAATGACCGATGACCCGACCTTGGAACCTAGCGGGACAAAATATCAATATAGTTTTGTTGGAGAACGATAATGAATCAAATGATCAAATCTAGCTGTTAATTGACCATCATACACTTGTAATTGGTATCAACTAGGAAAAGTACTCCTGACTTTTGATACTTACAGTATACCCAAAATTGTTCCTACACCATGTGCTCCCCAAAAAGGTACCGTGATAGACATTCTGTTCAATGATTTTTTATGGTGATATCTAAGGAGGAAACTTACTATGCCACAACTTCCCACAGGCAATGCTGTCACATAGGACTGCCACAGTTTACTTGACATAAAAGAAAGGCGACGTAATATCAGTGAAAAAAATGGACAACTTTTGGTTGTAAAATGACAGGGTATTTGCATTTCCAATTTCAGGGGCATAGCTAGTCAATCCTGCAAGTGGAAGTTCAAAGCTGTTTGCTATTGTCCGTATAAAGACTAGGATTGCTAGGTTAATATCCACAAATTACAAAGCATTAGAAATGGGTCAAACTCACACGAGCGGTTCTCAGAATAATGTTTAAAAGCAAATGTTTTTAAAAAGATTGAAAAAAACAAAGGAAGTAGAAGAAACTCTGGGCAAGGTGTATTACATGACAAGATCTGTTTGATCTCTCAGAAGAATCTGCATACATGCTTTTAGGTGAGATTGCATGTAGCATAAACTTTGAAAGTTATTTACAAGCAGCAGCAAGTGTGACGTAAGCACTGGAATTGAACAAAACTGTAAGAGCGTAGCTTGAGTGTGGCGATGAAATGATTCTTTGTTTCTTCTGTCTAAACAATCCTTCTGTTCCTATGACATTTTAATGACTTTTGACTCTGTGACTTTGCTTTCAACAACATGCCTCTTTCAGTTTACCAAATGAGATTGCATGCATTCAATTTTTGGAATTTTTTACGCAAACTCAGTATCGTTATCAATCAGATGGGAGAATTAGAGAAAACTTTACACAGAAACAGATAATTACTAGTATTCCAGCTGTCACCTGCGGCTTTGCTATATTACAAAACTGTCTCCTGTATAGTTGTTCACCCAAATGAACAAACTGGTTGAGAAACTTTCAATATTTGAATGCTCTTTTTCGAGCTTGCACCAGAATGAATTTATTTTGAACAGATACTTGTCAGTTTGAAATAAGAATATCAGGTTTAGAGCATGGAAAAGCGATATGCTGAGAAGTAGTTCCCCGTTTCTTTATTTTCACACCTTATAACTGGACGACATGCCTCAGTAATGTTACAGGCATAGATGTAGAACAGGCTTAAATATAAGTACTGTTGCATGCTAGTGTTGGGAATATTTTGCGTAGCTTTCAAGAAGGTCCAATGTTAGTCTAGGTTAGTTACACATTTTCTCCTGCAACCACAAAAAGTATATATACATGCACCTGGACTATAAGTGATTCATGATTAATATGCATGTGCAGGTAAGTTTCTAAGTGTTAAAGCTGGGTGTGCAAAGGCTTACTTTGTAGGATATTCTGTCCAACTCAACCGGTCGAGACAACTAGAAAGAACTATTTACAAACTATGAGGCAAAACAGCTTTTTTTTGGTAGTTACTTTGCCCTTACTAAAAGGAAACAGTCAAAAGAAAATGAATGAAGCACTGGATGGAAAAAGAAACTTTTCCCACATGAATCTACATCAGGGAAGACTGAAGGACAAAAATTTCCTTTTGACTTTGTTCGAAGGACAGTTCGGTTGCACGCACAATAACGTTACTAATAAGCTAGCATTAGCCTTTCGGACATTTAAGAGTTTTATCATGCAGGAATGTTACAATTGCTACTTTAAAAAAGATCGGCTGTGTAGTATGAAGTGCAGCAGGTTCCGCTGAAACAGCAAAACAATTCCTTTAAGCTTTACCGTTCTGTGCTCTCGAGACATGATATTTGTTTCTCCCATGTACTACTCGACCACCAGGAATAAAAAGAGAATAAAGGATAGAATATTAAAATGACCACAGCTTCGTAAAATCAAATGGATGCACTCCTAGTACAAGGAGAATAACGAAAACGGTGATAAAGTTCATAGTTTGTGCCACTCTTGATGGTGTTCTATAAGCTTCACTAAAAATTCTGCAAATTTTCTTCCACCTTTTGCATATAAGTTATTAACCTCTTACACGGAACATTGATTGACAAGTAATTTTCTTACCAGAACCTCTAAGTTGTTACATAAGTTTGATGAAAAGATTTTCAAGTTAATGCCAGAAAGTGCAGTGTTTTGGAAACAGCAAATCGTGACTTTGTAGCTACTGTGCGTCATTCAATGTGGAGTTATACTCACTGTAGCCTTGTGTCTTTGCGGCAGCTGATAGCGTGGATGCAAGTAACAAGTAAGAATGTAATACATGCTCAGATGGTCTCTCGATTGAAAATGTTTCACTTTCTTCTCAAACAGAGAAGAACAAGATTTTAAACAAGCAAATATTTGATAAATTGCTTCGCAAAGCACAACAGAGGAATACCTTAATTTCTTCAGATACTATGTAACTTATAAACACAAGAATTAATTAATTAAACCTTCTTTCTTTTCAATTTCTTCTCAAATAGGGAAGAGCAAAATATTTAAGAGGCAAATAAGTGATGAATTGCTTCACAAAGTACAAAAGAGGCAAATCTTAATATTTTCAGATACTATGAACATTAAGAATACAAAGTTAATTAACCCCTCTTCAAATTTTTAGTTCTTTTTGTAATACAATTGATTACTAAATGTAAGCAAATTCAATTTCATTGATTGTCATTTCTGAGGACAAGAATTTGAAAAGTGTTTTATCTAGCCTAGCACTCTTGACAAATATCCATTTGGTCCAAGAGCGGGGGAAAAAATGTTTAATCATCCAGAAATATGCACTAATAAGAAGACGAAAGCATACAGGTAGCAAAGCATCCTGTTTTGCTGGAAAGATGTACCTTACATCTTGGAAACAGCATAAAACTGTCATAAAAAATAAATTGTTTTATTTTTGGGTGTTATTCAACATTATGAACTTTGAAAAAGTGACAATAACTGTCTTATATACTGTGTATTGTTGAGCAATACTCTACAAATGGCCATATTAAGGTGCTATGTTATTCATGCAAATCTCTTGTGTGGATGCACATGGTCCATCAGCCCGAACGTCTCTGTAGGGATCAAGTGTCGCAAGATAGCAGGCCTACACTTCTCATGCCTTTCTCAGTGTAACTGTTGCCTTTTCTGTGTGTTGCCCTTGATAACCTTTCGCTTGTTCTATATTTGGGATCTACCAGAACAAGTGGCAGGGCTGGGTTTCCAGGTAAGGAGCGACAAAATCTCAAGAAAAACAGGAAGCTGTCACTGAGGTTCAGCTGGGATTCAAAGCCGGACTTTCTATCAGTGAACCAATCTAATGAACAAGGTCAGCCTTAAGCTTGCAGTGCCTTAGAATTCTGGTAAGTTGGCACAATACCTGATTTTTAACTCACCTCGATGGAAGAATAGTCTGTAGGCCACTAGTACCAATATGATACACATCACTATCAGTAACAACACAGCCAATATAATGGCCCAGATGGGAAATCCAGTCGCAGTAGCCTAAGGAGGAGGAAAGAAGAGCATACATTTAACTAATCAGCATTCCACATGGATACTTAAATGTAACATGAGGTAGGGGTTGAGAAAAGAGGAAACATCACCCATATCTGCAGAACTGACTTCAGAGATGCAAATGATGTTTATTAAGTTCTTTCACAAATTACAGCGGAAGGCGGGGGGCAGGAATCAGTTTGGAATCCTCCCTTTGTCTTTTCACAAATCTCAGCTGGGTACACTTCAGTTTGAAAGGATGATGGAGATACGCCCCTGTCTGTGAAGTTTGCATAAAAACATTCAATCCTGGAGACTAGGAAGAAAATTAAAACACATAATTCTGGGATAACTGTGTTGGTGACAATATTTAGAGACAGTTTTTCTTCCATTCGAGAATTCTAACTCTACATTTAGTACTTTTTCCATCCTACGTACTTCAACGACCTGACCTAACTGATAAAAACAGATTCAATCATTCACAAAGAGAACGCGAGCAGTCACTCGCTTACTGTCGGTCCATTGTAGTCATCTCCATCGACAAGCAGGAAAGTGTCTGCTGGAATGACGTGACCATTGAAATTGAGGACCAATTGGCCCTCCAAGATGTCCTCCCACATCTCCTGCTGCACGGAATCGACGTCACCGGTGACGTCGAATGAGATGAGGATGGAACCTGGCAAAATGTACCATGAAAACAAAGTATGTGAGTTGATACAGAACATTTACAGAGATTACGAAGAAAGTTTTGGATTGAATCCATGATAACTTTGAGCAGGGATAGGAAGTGAGAGATATCGACTAGAGCAGCAATGGGGAAGAGGCGCATACCTGAACACCCTGAAGGTACCATTTACATATCATTTATATCAAATCATCGGAACCACTAGGGTATCATTACATTAAATCATAAACACTAGAGTTACATGAGAACCTGTTGGACTGCAGAATTTGCAGAATTTCAGAAACTAGAGCACCGGCAGTGCAGAAGTTCCAACTTTATCGATGAATTTGTGATGATTTTGATGGGAACTACCAAATGAACAATAACTAGCTTCACTATTCAAGTTTCACATACAATATTATGAAAACTGTCAATTTTTAAAATTCTTCTCCTTGGTATATACTGGCAATGCGCTTATACTTAAATGTGTGAAAGTGTCTGGTCACAAAACCACTTTAACCATTACCTTGCTCATAAGTGTTCCTTTGTTTGTGACACATGGGGACCATCTTAGTTTGACCACTGATCTGTCACTAGCAGTTTTACTTCATGTGACGGAAAAGTGACACAAAGTTGACAGAATTTTATGTAACAACTCCTCCATACACAAACCTGCCTATCAGACAAGGTTGAGTTTAAGTTAGGCAACAATCTGACCCATTGCCCGATTACTCAATTACCATTCATGCACGATAGGGATATTTGAGATAATGAAAAACATTTACAGGAACAATTTAAAAGTAGAAGGGGAAAAGTGCAGAATTAATAAAATGGACTATGGAGCCAAGAAACAACCTTACACACAATGTTCCATAGATGGTGGACCATCAATGGAACATTTTGTGCAAGTTTCATATGAATCCATGAAAGCATGACAGAGGACAAGACAAGAGACAAGACTAGACAAGAATAGAGAAGATTAGTCAAGATTAGACAAGACTAGACAAGATTAACAAAGACTGGACAAGATTAGACAAGACTGGAAAAGATTAGACAAGGCAAGACAAGGCAAGACAAGTTAAGACAAGATAAGACAAGATAAGATAAGACAAGTTAAGACAAGATTTAAGATAATAGAAATTTAGACAATATAAGATAAGATTAGATGAGATTAGGACAGATAGATAATTTGTATAATTTTTTGTATGTAATTCATTCATCAAAATGTACATACTTATTTAGTAATAGCAACAACTGCAAAATTATTGTCAGAAGATACTTGAAAATGGTGTTATTCACGTGGATAATTGACAAAGATGTTATGAATCTTAGGTTGGTATGTGTTAATATGATTCCAAGAAGTGACAAAATAGCTACAATTTTTTGAGAAAAATCATTTGTTACAGTTCATTGACCCCAATTAAATTTTCTGAAAATCTGTCATGGTATAACAGTGAATATTTAAAAGAAAACGAATTGCAGTGATCTTTTGATTGCAAATCTAGAACATCAATACCCGCTAAACATGTGCAAAATTGAAGTTCATCTATTTTCCTCCTATTAATTATCACTACTTAAGGTTTGTCATGGTAATACACTATACCGTGACTTTCTATAAACTTGCATGAAAATCTGTCACGGTATAACAGTGAATATTGAGATTTTTTTAAATAATTCCTTTAAAAGAAAAGAAATTGCAGTGACCTTTCGTTTGAAAATCTAGAACATCAGCACCTTTCATACATATGCACAATTGAAGTTACATCTATTTGCCTTTAATTATCACTAATTAAAGACTGTCACCACCCGAAGCAGAAGTCGCTTTGGGTTGTTTCATGGTCGATGGTTGTGTGGTCTTACCAGCTGCAGTATACACACAATCTGTCTTTGGTACCAGTTAGTCTGATCATTTATTCCCAAACAAAAATATGAACAACCCAAAGAAGAATTTTTCTATTTTCCGATAGTGCCTCCTTTGAAATATGATTTGCTATTGCTCAAAGACAGACTATGCGTTCCATTCAAAAAATTTAAAACAGAAAGGAGTGACGATTTAAATGGGGGTTCAATAAAAGTGCCATTGCAAACATTGTCAAATTAAAAAATAATAAAATTGCTACCCTTTATCTTTTTCAGTGTACTTAAAGCTTGACTCCCAAACTTTTACCTTGTTTGAGAGTCAGTTTATTGCAAGTTACTCTGTATTTTATAATCCTCTTTCTTATTGATGGCACTGTAACTGTTCACCAAAAAACTTTGAATTTATATTTGAAAGTCCTACGAGCTCAATTGATATTTCCTTACTCTCTCACTTCTTGATTGTACTCGCTATATTAGGTTTATAAGGTTAAGCGTTTAGTTTTTGGTATACGGTATAGTGGCACATGTTAATTTTTGGAATTGTATGAAATCATGAATGATTTTTAGGTGCGGTTAGTAACATGAAACCTTCACTAACTTATGTACTGTTACCATGTCACGATAAAACGCTTTGCTGTTTTTGTTTTTATGCCGTAACATTAAGGAATTTTTGTCACATAAGGAATGTTGAATATTCATTTTAGGTTTATCAGACAGATGTGAAAAAATTTAGACCACCAAGACCACTGGTACACAGAATAATTCAATCATTTCCATCCGTGCCGTAATTCTACACTGATTTTGTGAGGGAGATTTATTTGTTACTGTATAACAGTCATGGTACAACAGTTCCTTTGCTGAGGCTTCGTTACATAACAAATCCATTAATGGATCAAGTATAACATATCAGGTGTCATATTGTAACAAAGACATTACAGAAAATGACGAGTACTTTTAAATTGGCATGTTTTTAAACTTCACAGAGTTTTGAGCATTAATTTTTAGGTTAAATTTTTCACATGTAACGACCATGATTTACTATCCATATTTCATAAATATGCAAGATTATTCAAAAGATTTCACATATTAATGAGAGGCCCTAGCTTCAGTTATTATAATGTGTCATTTGCTCAGTAATCTATAACATAATAAATGTGTGTACTTCTAGAGTCACTTGAATCTTGAAAAAAAATCATCAAAAAGTCACGGTATAACGCTTGGAACTGCCCATAGATAGATATACACCCACCAATCCTTAACCCTCTAAAATTTTAAAAACACACAGACCAAAAGGACCATAGATTATTTGACGACAAGTTTGATCTTTCACTATCAGAAACAATGTGTAACATACCCTCTGAGATCTGTACATTGCTGAAAGATGCATTCTCATAGTTGGGAGCGATCTGGTTTAGGAAATTAATTTCCAGTGCCTCCTCTTGGCCGGCAGCAACGGTGGTGTAGTCCGCATCAAATCTCAAGGTGAGCGTCACAGCGTCCCCGCTATAGGTAATCGCATTGGGGTCGACGACGTCGAAGGGCTCCATGTTCTGAGAGAAGCCATAGGGGCTCCATGGATCCGTAGCCACGGTAACTTGGATCAAGTAACTGACTCCGATGGCCGTGATGCTGAGGTTGGTGAATGAGGCACGGGCGGTGAGGAGGTCGAAAGTGACATTGGTGACACCCGTTAAGCTACCTCTGTAGTTACTGGGCATATACAAGGCTACTCCAGCTGTCCATGAATTATAGCCCTGAGGACATAAATAATAGTTAACATTATTTACTTATTTCACACATAAGCGTCAGAAAGTAAACGGCTGACCTGGTTGAATCTATTATCTGAAGGACAGCAAAAGTTTATTCTACCACATGGCATCAAGAAAGGTAGCATGCTTCTGGGATTCAGACTAGATTATTAAAAACAAGCTACTGGGACAAACTGCAGAATTGTACTTTGTTATGGTACTCATTTTGCTACCATGAATACAACAGTGACATGAGCCATGTCAAGGATAAAAACAACAGAGAAAATATTTCACAGCATGCTACTATCCTTAGGCACTAATAACAATATGATGCATATTGAGATCAACTGAGTTTACAACGTCATACCATGACAGAAAGCCAATGTTCGAAATTCAAACTCACAATCAAGAGGAAAGCATTGCACTCACCTTGTCAGCTAAATTGTCGGCCAATTCTCCTGTGAGGCTATCTCTAAGCTCCACAGTCAAGTCAAATGAGTCTCCCAAGAGCATGTCGGACAGCTGGCCGATCACTTCTACCTCATAAGGTCTCACTTCAACTTCAAATTCTGCAGAGCTCACTGGTGAGAGGGTCGATGTATTTGGGTTGATAATAGCAAAGTCCAGGATGAAGCCAGAGCCGGTGGTGTTGATGGAGAGGTCAGTGAAGTTGACCCAGCCATCGGTGAAGCTGTAGGTGCTGTTACCAGACAAGATAGCGCCATTCACATTGTCTCTCAGGGTGGCCTCCAGCAGCCAAGGGTTAGAAGAATGACCCAGTGCCTCAACAATGTTACCCTTTGAATGAGGGAAGAGGACAACAATGGTTAAGAAAACAATCAAGAACAATTGAACAATCAAATGATGAAAGAATTAAAGCTTCAGCAACTTTCTGCAAGAGAGATATTCCATCCAAAACAGCAGATGTGTCTGGAAACTCAGGGAAACCTCTTTTGTAGCAAATCAACTGTTTAAGCTTTGCAAGCATTGCAAGTATACAGTAAGACACCAAGGAAGTGAATCTTAACTTTAACTTGCATCTGATATGGAAGATTTTACTGTTTTAAAACTATTTTTATTTTTTAAAATTATTTTAATACCACAAAAGTCTTACATCTTCTGTTAGACTTATTTGCTTAAGCAAACTGATTTTGGTCTTGTGACTCTGTGTGGTTCCAATACTTCCTTTTCTCTGGGTGCATACAATGTATGGTAGAAGCATGCATACAAAGATAATTTTTTGAGCATTCCTTGAAAACAGTTTCAGTCTTATGCCGTGTAAATCTAATCCAAGCAAGTATGCTTTTCAAAAGTTTATCATTTTTTGTTTAACCACTTTTTTTTTAACTGCCACAATTAATTTAACAAGATCAAATCACAGGAAAGATATCAGCTGCAGAATAACTTATTCAAACAAGTGTGCATTGTTGTTGAATTACCAGAGCATCCACTACTTTAATCTTGGGCTGTGTGAAGAAAGGATAAGATTCCTTGGCATCTCCTGGTTCTGTGACAACAATCAGCTGACTGGGGGTTCGGTATTCAATAGGAGTGCCTGCCTCTTCCTCTAGCTCTTCCAGTGCCTGCATCTCATCGTATCTTGAGCAGAATCAAGAGAAAAACAGACGAGTCACTTAACAGCGATAACTCAAATTTTTGTAGTTCTCCATATATTTCCTACCATTTTTACTCTCTATAACACTTGTGTTCCCCTATTTGTGTCCTAACATTTGTGTTCTGTGGTTTACAATACCACAAGGACATTTTTGGTACTTTGATTTTTCTGAAGGGTCACTTTGTTAGCCAACTTGCTATGATGAGCACGTCAAAGTTGGCGTTAATCTGTGACTTTCAAAGAATCAGTCATTGGAGAATGTTCTAGAAGAAAGTTACAAGATGATAGTTTCCCCTTCCACGATACGGACATAACAAAGAGTGCGGAGGTTAAAACTGGCCGAAATATATGAAGTACCCCCTACGTATGACTTGGCATATTTGTATGCATTAGCTATGTCATATCATGCAAACCTGTGGCAACACACTATGAGTTGTAAGTCGCAAATCAGCTTGCCATAAATGCATGCTGTGACTGTTGTTCTTAGTTTACACATAATCTAGTAAATACAGCAACACTCTGTAGTCATGGATTATGAAATAAATGCCCTTTTCATACACCTATGACAAATGTCAGAACTTCTTACATCAGCAGCAGTCACCTCTGCAATGCTGCAGCAATGCAGATGAAATTAAAAAGAAACGACAGAATTCCCTGACAACCGGTCTTCTGGTAGCTCCAAGGATTGTGGCCAGTTTTCAAGGCTGCAAGTCTTATGACATTAAGCATGTGCTCGTACATTGCTGTGATGTTGATATCGCACATAGTTATGTAGAATCGAAAAAGTTAAAAAAACAACTGCTGACCGACTGGGATGAATATAGTTTTACAGCAATGGATATCTTTAATATACCTTAAACCAGTGTCGTTGGCAACTCCACCAGTCTCATTGGTGGCCCTCACACCCCCTGTGGGATCCACTGGGGTGTCTACGGGGTCGGTCATAGAGAGGTAGGTTACCTGGTAACCAATGGACTCCTCCAGGTTACCTGTCTGCATCTCGTCAGCGAGCGTGGTTTGAATTTCCAAGAGGTTGTCAAAGGACAGAGCTTCATCTTCTGTGATGAGAAGTTAATATTAGTTAATAAGGGCATTTAATATCAGTTCAAAAGCCACTACACTGAGGCATACACGCACACAGCATGAAGCTTCACATTAGCCTGAAATAACTGCAACTTACAAACCTCTCATGATGGTCAGACCTGCCGATGGAGAAATGGTCCCATTGTAATCCACCAGAGAATCACTAATTTGCTACTTAATGTCATCAGTTTGGGTATTAATTCAGAAAGGGTATTAATTGCTACAATAAATACCCTTTGCTCTCATCCCTGAATGCACCTTATCAAATTGACCAGCCACGGTACAATTGTGAACACATCTTCATCCATGGCCAGAATGGTACCTTCTTGTATTATACCAAATCTGCTTGATTATTGATCATTCAGGATATTTTAGTAACATATTCCATCAATTAAGACTGGACCATCCAGTTAAGATGGCATTACGGATTCGGATATTCAATTTCCCTGGTTTTGGGTTTTGGGGAAAAACAAGTGACCCAAGCAGTTTTCCTCCATGGAGGGAGGGGGAAGAAAATTGTAATGCTTAATGTCAAAGTGCCGAGTTTGATATTTAATCTATCATTATCTCGAAGACTCATTACCTTCTAATCTTAATATTACCATCTACTTAAGGCAATATGTCACAAGATGATACAAACAAACAAGTTGCTTTCAAAAGGCAAGACAAATTTTTTTTTTTTTTTTCATATTTGATATCTCTCTCACCACAACCATTAATCGCTGAAATATATTTCAAAATTCCTTCCTTTGATGCAGCCAACAACCTTGTATAGTCTTGTTATCTGATATTAAAAACAAAACACGACTGGCATACCATCAGGGAGAGCAGTAGGTGTAGCATCCGTGCTGTTGGAGGAAACGGAAGACGAAGTCGCCAATGGTTGGTTTCCGATCTCCACGACTACCTCCACCTCTCCAGTGGTCCTTCGTCTCCGCCTGGCGCTGTCCTCGCTGATGATCTCCACCACTCTTATCTTGGATGGTGGAATGTCCAGCAGGTTGGCCAAGTTTTGCACGATGTTCTCCTCGAAGAAGTTGTCCACCTCCACGGCCGGCACTCCGAAGGTCGTCATGACGACCGGTGTGGTGATCACCTCCACGACGGTTTCACCTCTGATGAGAATGAACAGCTGGTCGAGATCCCGATCGAAATAGTTTTCACCGAGGACGGAGGAGGTAAGTTGAGGGTAGTAGTCAGCATTGGTCTCTCCTACCTCTGGAGCCTGCAAAGGGCAAAAAAGCACATAGCAAACTGAGCAACTTTTTTGCTGCTGCCCTTAGTTACACTTTCTTCTTATGATGAGTGAACTAAACATAAAAATACTTCAATTAATAAGATAAAATTTGATAACAAGTAATTCTCATAAATACCTTCCATGTGAAGACACCGTCTTCTATGACTCCATTGGTCGGCAGGATGTATATGCCATTAACGTAGACATCCAGCCTCTGAGGGTTGGAATAAAACGTAGACACCACGACCGACTGACTCTCGTCTGCGTCCAGCAGGTGGTACCTGAGACGCTGGGGGTTCGTTCCTGTGAAGTGGAGGTCGTAATACCGCCCAGTATCAACGATGGTGTAGAAGGTGCTGATCCTCTCCTGACAGGTGTAACCGTGGCACCATCCGTGGTCCTGAGGGCCATTGATCAGATCCACATACCCCCCAGAGAGGAGTGCCACGGGGGAAACTCGTCGGGTCTCCGTGTCGGCGTCCATGCTCTCCACAATCATCATTATGTGGTCAAGACCGGTGCACTTGTACGCCTGCCAACTGTTCATCCAGACACAGTCATTGTCCCCTCGATAGATTCCTGTCCGGAAAAGAAACTTTTTGTGGATCTTTTGTGGACCAGGAGAGTTTTATAATAACAAACTAAGTCACTATTCTATGGTTTTTTGGTTGTTTGATGTAATCAGTACAGGCATACCTTCAAAGAAACATTTCCCCAAAAATCTTTTTACCAGTGTTTGACTTAATTGTATGATTCTTTTAAAACATTCAGAGGAAGCAGATGATAATGGTGCATGTTACCACTTGCTGGGGTACGGTCATGATATTGGTTTGAATGAAACTTATGACCATAAGACAATTGTAGAGGTCATACAAATTTCTCGATTTTCATTGCCAGTTGATCAATTTCCTACTCTAAAGCCTACCTTTGTTTGGTGCTATATCCTCTGTGGGGATACGACTTCCGTCTGGTCTGGTGAGCATCGTCTTTGGAATCCTGTAGTCCCCGAGGCCCCTCCGTGGGTCCCCGTCCCACTCAAACTCTGACTGGGGTATCACCGTACCCACGTCGCCGACGATACTACCGTCGATGTCACGGATCATGGCCTTCTTCATTCCATCACAATCCATGTCTACACAGTCAGCTGGGTTAACTAACCTATTAGGAGGTTATCAAAAAAAAACAGTACCTTCTGATCCTCTTCTTTTAAGAATATTGAGTCTGTTATATTCTGAACACATTTCAAAAAGAGGCACGTACTATTTCATTTCTCAGCCGTCACTCTTACCCGAGATTAGGTCTGTGTATGAAGAGGTAGTTCTCTTTCGGCGTATCCAGGAACGTTAGCGACTCGACTTCGACGGGATGGGAAGCATCGCCACTCGCGGAATTGGTAATGATTGGAACGTGTTTCGAACCACAGGCGTTACCGTAGTCGGCAAATGTGACACCTGGTAAAAAAGAAGGACCACAGCCAAGATACAGCACTTTCAAGTAAAACAATGGCTTACATGGAATAATAATTCCAACACCCACATACTTTCCTTCAGTGAGAGAAAATGGCCTACAGTTGCAACGTTTTAATGATATACTTCATTTGCAAAAGTTTTGGCTTAATAGCAAAGCACAAAAATACATCAAAACCATAGATAAAACTTGTTTTAGTCTACACAGCATTACACATCACAGTCATGATGTGGCCTTCATCAAGTGCAACATGGACATTGTCTTATAGTCTTTCAATAATACAAAAGGTTATGCCTAAAATACCAAATGACCTTTGACCTGCACAAAAACTATGCGAAAAGATGGAGCAACATTTTCTGTCTTCACCATGTCAGTATGACACAACTACATGTTCACGTGCAGGAGAAAGCTGGTTTTAAAGGTATTTGTGTTTTGACCTCTGCTGACCGCATATGACCTTTGGCCTTTACAAAAACAATAGGGACCATCAACTTAATATGATGAAGTCACATGCCAATTGTAAAATCTTCGCTTAGTGCTTACCTTAAGATACTGAGGTTACAAATGAGAGCAAGGTCTCCAGGATTTCACTTTTTCTGATCACAAATGACCTTTGACCTTTTCCACAATCATTTGAAAATTATTATGGAGTATTCCACTAATCTACCACACACGAAAACTTTCACAATATTTGGGTTCTGGAAAGATAAGACTTTCATGATTTTCACATTTTTACCTCCCAAGACCCAACATGACCTTTCACCTCCACCAAAAACAACAAGGACCTTGAACTCAATATGTCCAAGCCACATGACACAAATTAGGTCTGCATTCGATACCTATCTCGAGCCATTGTGATTACAAGCGAGGGCGTCACACACACATTTAACTCTTTACGATCGGGCAAATGGACTTTTCTTCACGTAATAGTGGATATCCCCGCTTGGAAGATGTCCCCAGTTTAGAGGTACTTAGTCTTGCATGTATCCCCGATTCACACCAGAGACGTGATTGTCCATACGTTTTTTTTTACACCCATGCACCCTATACACAGATGTATAGATCCACAGAATAGGTAATTGGCAGAAAAGTCAGATAAAACTATAAAGTTGAGAGAACATATCTGATACCCCAATTTGCATTATGTTAAAATATCCAGAAACAGGGATATCCCCAGTCACGAGCTTGAAGTTCTTGTGTGTGTCCCCCTTCGGCACCTTTTACAAACCCATACACCCCCCCCGATGCCATTACATAGGTAACTTTCCTGCCTTCGGCAAGTAACCAAAACGTATTACCAGAGGCAAACTTTTTCATGTACTTACCAGACAGTCTGGAGACTCCACTGATAGCGGGGTATGACTTGACCCCGTGAAATTTCTTGAAGGGAGCTCCATTGTTAGCAGACATGAAAACTGAGAAGTAGAACCCCACTGTAGAAATCTGTCCTGCTCTTGGAGGTCTGTGACTGCTTGTGAAGGGAGCTGCCTCTGGTATATCCTGAAATCCCAAAACAATAAGAGGAAAAAGGAGAGTAGGCTAAAGGCTTATGGCCTCCACAGGGTCTTCAAGGTTAGTTTGAACAAAAGATGTACAATGCAGACAATGCCAGAATCGCTGAGACGCTGCAAAAGCATACAACCATGTCAGAAGTCACAAAGATAATAAAATATACTGATGTATAATTATAAAAAAACAAAAACACAATTTTGGTACAAGAAAAAGTAATATAAGGCTGAAAAGTTCACTTTTGGCCATCTCAACATGACAATGAGTATGTTTAACAGAGCCTACTCTTCATTGTGGTGCAACTCAACAACTCATTCACGGTTCTTTTCCCATCATGCACATACTGGTTAAAAAAAAAAGGAAAAAAAACCTTGCTTTCGTAACCAGGCTAAGAGTGACATGGCGCTCAAGAACTTACGGCATCGCAGTCGTAGCTGGGGCTCGTCCCGACCATCAAGCTGTCTCGGACTTCCACGAACTTGTCTGAAGTTCTGTGTGAGAGGGCAGCGGGGCCGACGATGAGGGCCATGATGCCGGCTGTGTTGTCAATCAGTTTGGTGTCGGTCACCAGGAGAGATGAAGTAATCTGTGCATAGATTCCATAGTCAAAGCTATTCCAAATGAAGAAGTTGGACACCTGAGGGGAGGTGAAAAAAACCATATAACTAAAGTAAAAGAAACTTTATTAACTCTCCAGTTGCAGTGTAGTATCTATCCGCAACCTTTTTTTTTTCATTTGACTAACTAGTCTTCTCCATGTCGTTATGCTGACATATCTCTTCCAGGTTGTCAACCTCATCCTATTTTTCACGACCTCACGGTCCGCCACTCCACTTGAAACTAAGATGTTTTCATATACCAGTGGCGGAGGCTACATATAACGGCCAAGACATTGATATGTCAATTTGAATAGACTTCCGTGAGGTGAACAATGAGCTGTGGGCTTACAATGATGACACAAAATATCAATAATGAAACTAATGACTCCACCAAACCAGGTTTAAAATTAAGGGCTCTACTAAACTGTCAGTAACCAAAGTCATAACAAGTCAAAAAGTTTATCAGCAATGTTTTTTTTAACAATATCCATCATCAGTCGTCAAAAGTCCACTTAAGTTATAACAAATCAACAACCTTTGAGTACTTTAAAGTTATAAACTATAAAAGCATAGCACATGTCAAATTAAGAGATAAACTTAACATTCTACATACAAAACAATAGAAATACCACATTTCGAGTTAGATTATTTCTAACACAGTATTGATACTTTGTGTTGTTCAAGACAGTGTTTTTTTCTTTCATGTTCTAGTCAAGTCTCTTTCAACCTAGCACAACACTTCCCAAATGAAAAGGTTAACATCTGTCAGTTTATATAAAAGGGATAATTTAATCACTCACTTTGGAGCAGCCTGGTTGGTTTGCACCTAACATATGTATCCCTTGGAGAGTAGAGTGGGCTTCATTCCCATACCAAGTCGATTCTGAGTCGCAGAGTTCACCTTTGATCTTGAAGGCCTCACGCTCCGACCCTGCCACCGTGTTATTGATCAGTAACGGTCGCCGCGCCTTCTCCACCTCTATGCCCCCATTCCAGACCAAGTTTTCTGGTTCACTGCGGTCTTGGTACTCTCCCGGGAAAATGACCAACGTCACCAGGTTGTGAATGATCTGAGTTTCCTCGCCCCATGTGACAATTCCTATGTGACATTTATGACAATAAATGTAAAGTTAAAGCAAGTTCATTGGACGAATGCACAGCTACTATATAACGAGGAAAAAATTGGAACACAGTCACTCATTATCCCAAGCTACATTTTGGGGTAAGGGTAAGCAAAATTCTCAATTGGTTCTAGTCTTTGATGACCAGAAATTAAATGACACAGATAGCTCCTACTACACAGCCTACATAAAAACATGCCCCTATCAGCCCAGGGGTATAAATGTAGCATATATATATATACTGAGGACCAGAGAAACCACCAGACAACCAAAAACTTTTAAATCATCTGGTGCATGACTAGAATCATTGAATTAAGACAGATGAGTCTGATAAATGGGACAACACAGGTGGGATGGGTTCATTAAATCTGACATAGCGAGGAAAGCGTTGCTTTTCATATATTCTCTGTTAGCAGCCTTCAGCTACGAGATAACAAAGTTGGTCGGCTGATACACGTGCAACCATGGTAATTTATCAAATTCATACACTACTATCAAAGAACTCGCTCACCTGGTCCAACCACGTGATGCACGACATTGTCGGAGATCTCCAAGTAATGGGTACCAAATACTCCAATGGCAGTGTTGAATCCATTGTGGAAACTGCAGCCCTTGACGTAGGACGGCGATTCTTTTGTGACTTCGCCGGCATCGAGGAATGCCAGAGAGTACCGTGGATCGTAAAAGTCTGTCCATCCCTCCTGCCCGGTGTGCTTGAACTGTACGTTGGATATACGTGCATAACCTGTCGACCGAGAAATGGCCAAGGGAGACTGAAACTCTATACTGCTATCAAAATTATCCAATCCTGAAATATCGACAAGACTTTAACACTCTAAGGAATAACAAAATACAAAGTTTGGCAATACTGCCTGAGTTCTCAAAAAACCACTCTTTGCGTTGCTGATCAGGATTACCGCAAACTCACACAGGATTGGAGAAGTTCCCTCATAATTTTTGTTTGTTAGTAAAAAGCAAGTAACAAACCACACAACACACCTAAGCTTGGTGTTCAGTCACCATCCCGTATTGCTGTTGCCAGAAGGTGACAAGCTAACTGCAGAGATGTTACGCTGAAGTAGTTTCCCATCTTTTTTTCTTTTATGGAGCTTCTGACTTATGCTAACTCGGTGCTTGATGCATTTGTCAAAATTTTCCAGACACCGTGTTGGGCCGTTCATCATGACATTTCTGATATTTTTCAGAATGCTGATGACATTTCTCAGAATACTAACTTTCATTACCTGGACATCTCAGCGTAAGTGATGTCCTTGAGATACCATTTTTAGACCTACCCTGTCACCTCAAAATAAAATCTGATTTTGTCAAAGTAAACTTATGCCTACTTAACACTGGTAAAATTTGTCAAATTGTCTCCACATTACATTCACGAGTGCGATCACATATTTTGTATCAACTTACATTCACTTGACATAGTGGTAAAATTTTTGAAATTCTCAAGATTACATCATTGACTTAACTTAGCATCTAAAAAAGAACGATCATTTTTTACTGTTGGGATATCAAGCTTTTCTAATGTTATATTTCATTTGCATGTTTCACTTCAGAGCCACCGTACTATATTTCTCAATGACGATATTTGTGACTGGCTGATGGATGTGTTACTTTGGCTCTTTTGACAAAAAAAAAATGACAGACTGTTGGGGGCATTCACCTACCAATGAATTCTTCACCACCCTGGTTGAACTTTCCAACAAGAACTCTGGCGCCAAACGACTCTTCGAAGAGGTCTTCATAGTCTGCACCCTCTATGATGATGTTTCTGGTCAGCAGGCCTACCTCGGCGGCAAGGGTGTACTCGTCCGACCCATCGCTGAGGACATGGTCCTTCGCGATGTGTGTATACTGAAAGCTGCTGTTTAACTTGAAGTTGAATTTATCCACCTTCTCCAAGATGACGAATGTCTCTGTCTGCCATGCTTCGTAAGATGTAGTCGTCACCACAATTTCGTCCCCGACGACCCAACCGGTCTCCTCCACCAATTGGATGCTGGTGTCACCAGGTAGAACAGTGGCTGCCAGTTTTGTCCATGTGATGTCCCTGGGAACACCATGAAGATCCAGTCCTCCGAATACACCTGACCAGTGTGCAAACAAAGAAAACCAGCTGGAATTATATCTTTGAAATGCCAAATTTGGAGCAATATCCAGACGACTTGAAATCAAGTGGAAGATGAGTGCATCCTATGAGGTCAAACTTTTGTGACAAAAGAAATGTTCTCAATTAATGTCTTAAAAATAGTGTAAAATAGTGTAATAGGCTTGAACACAACATTCATTACAGACCACAAAGGCATTTTGCCTAGAAAAGATGGTATCAACAGCACAATAGGTTCATTAGGGACTGTGCTCATCAATCACATGCCATATGAAAATTGGGTCAATTGATTACTTATAAAGACATAAGATCCCTCCTTTGATTCATAAAACGAAAATTCTTATGAATAACTGAACACAAGGATCAATCACCAAGCTCTTATCAAACACTTAAGAACTAGTATTGGGTTCATTTAAGTTTATGATGACCGTGTAGTTCAAATTCCATATCAGGTCCTTTAATGGGTGTCCCTGGAAATCACAAATTTAGTTTGCAATTGATGTTCATCCTAACCACTGAGCCCAGATAGGGTTGATTTTATGCTTACCAAGCACCTTAGAACCCATAGTGGGTCCGTTCGGAAGTGGTATGTCTGGTGTGAGATGGTTTCCTTGGAGGATGAAATGAAGCTTGTGAGTAAAGGGTTCCTCCTCGCTGAAACCGGCGACCAATCTGCCGCCATGGATGAACACGTAAGTTGCATTGATAACATAGTTACGCGAGTCCTCTAGCTCCAGCGTTCCATAAATGAAGAGCTTGTTCATATAAGGTAATGGCACGTCAGCAACCATCCAAGCTCCTGAAGATGAAATGAAAACGGTCAAGGAATGATAGATGGAAATCTGATGCAATACACCCCACTAATTTTCTTTTCAGTTTAATAGACAGCGTCAACATGTCTTCTTAAAAGTCTGAGGCTGAGTTTGTGTAAGATGAACTTAACGGCCAAAAATGGAGATTGAACAAAAAGTGTGACCTGGGGAGGGTTAAGGAGCTTTTAACTTACTCAGATGTACCTGCTCTGCCTCCTGTTGGAGTAAATTCTCTCCTAAATACAAATGTTGAATTCCATTTGTCGAGTGAAATTGCTGATGCCATTCTCATGATGAGGACAGCCGGAAAATTTCCCATCGTTACAATCTTTAAATTTCTTTTACCCAAACTTATAGTTCTTTTGTCCCAAACAGCATTCTACGAATTACATTTGGGGACAAGGGGACACCTATTTTGCCATTCAGATTTGCTGACAAGCTCCGCCTCAAACTTTAGATAAAATTTGTATCAAAACACTGACTACAGTTGATCTGTTTGCATGAGGTGCAAGCCCATAGTTAAGTCAGATTTGTGGGGGTGGAACCGAATAGAAATAAGGGTAGGCTAACAGCAATATGTAACGACTTTTGAACACCAAATTTCTAGGGGGTGGGTGAAGAATTTGTAAAGGCAGCATCCCCCTGTCTCTGTCCCCCCACCCCAATTGACTACAAGTCTGACGAAATAGCAAAGTGGAAAGTTTCTGGCCTTCAGGACACCTCTGTACAGATAATATCAATCAGAAGGTGTCAACATGGTATTGTTACTTAAAAACTGATACAATGTAGCATTTGTTTCAGACCCAGATTATCAACTCGTTGTGAATATTCAGAACTTTTGGAAAAGGAGTGCATCAGTGTGGTAACGTGATTGCTTGGCAACCTATCATTTAATGAGAAAATATATTTGGTTACCTTACTGAAGTTAAGTTTACCTCCAATCCTACTTGCAGGTAGTTAGCAAGCTGAAGAAAGTATATTATCCAAACACAGGATGTTAACCAAGTAATTACGTCATCCTTATACATGTAATGTACAGGATGGGATATTGTAATTGCTTTTCGGATGCGAGACTGTATTATGGCTCTCTCCGGTCCCATACCAACAGTTGCCAAGGCAACATTATGTATGGTTGATGTATGTGACATGTGGGGTGTAACATGGTATGGTACTTAAGGCCTGAGAACCCCCATTAGGGTAGGGGACAAAATGTGTGAAGATGTGTGTGTCTGTGTGTGTCTGTGTGAGTGCGAAAAAAAAATTTCAACTTCAAAATTTTGCGTCCAAAACTCCTCCTAAACCACAAAGCCGATGTAGATCAAAGTTGGTAGGTAGGTGAACCATGGTCTAAAGTTGTGTCTCCTGTCAAACTTAAAGGTCAGATGTCAAAGTAGTGAAAATCTTAAACTTGCTGCATTTCTTAATCTAAAATGTCTATTTACATGGCGCCTTCAAATATATGACCGGTATACAAGATTTTATCTAAAAATCATGTTGGAAAGGTTTTGAGGTCAAAGGTCAAATTTCACACCAAAAATTTTGCATCTGCGACTCCTCCTAGACAGCAAAGCCAATGAGTCTCAAAGTTGGCAGATAGGTGATCCATGGTCTAAAGTTGTGTCTCTCATCAAAAACTGTGGCGGCACGCTGATTTGAGGAATAAACGAAATCAAAGGATTACTTTGATGCACACGCTATCTGCGTGGAAATATATACTTTGACACGCACATGGCTTCTAAGTTTACACAACACTTGCACTTTCTTTAAACATCCATGGCCAAGTGTGCTGCAGATTGCCCCTTCCTGTGACAGTTTTCTTTTACCTGTGGTAATCTGTACGTTATCTCCATTCTCCGGCAGGCCGTAGTTGCCATCTCCTTTGTTTCCTCCCCAGTTGGCCGGTGCATCCTTCCATGACTCCGGGTCTGACCATTTGAGGAACTCCGTCGGTCTCCCTGCAGGTGGCGGCTCCGGTCGAGGTGGAATGCAGTCCTTGTAGTAACAACGGTACACGTCCAGGTCGACGAATTTGGAGGTGGGGGAAGCTTCTCCGTTGCCAGTCACTGATAATGAGAATCACAATGATAAGGGTGAGTGCATCTTAGCCATGGTCTACAATCTAATCTTTGAATACAACTACCAGGGACCAAAGAGCAAGTTAAATTCATAGATCTTTTACCATAATCACCTGTATTCACACTAACTGTTTATTAAACGTTAAGATGTCGACTTAACAACACTAACAAAACACATAATGAAAAGGCAACATCAGTACCATCAGATTCTTCTTAATTGTGCAAATTACTCCCAAGTCAGTTTATTTTGATGTTTTTGTTTGATCAGCCAAGGACACTTCTACGAGCATTCGTTTTATCATCTAAGGACATTACGACTCTTTTCTAAGTTTTTGGTAGATCAGCCAGAGGCACCACGGCATCATAAAGCTTTTGCTTTGTCAGCCGAAGACATGATGACTTCAAAGAGCTTTTGTTTGATCAACCAAGGGCATTACTGCTTCTTTGGGCTTATGAGCTTTTGTAGGATCAGCCAAGGGACATCACAACTCTTTGAGCTTTTCTTTGATCATGTCAGGATATTATGACTCACCAATATATGTCAACTGCCTTGTGTCATTGTTGAAGGTGAAGTCTCCATGAGTGCTAGTAGCTGGATCCGGTATATCTTCCGTTCCATTCCACACACGTCCGACCAGAGCAAAAGCGTCAGGTTTTTGGGTGAAATTGTGGGTGATGTAAATGTAGTCTCCGTCTGCATAGTCGTCAAATCGAGCGGTGTAGGATATGTTGGTAATGTGCTCAACGTTTTCAAATCGCATGTTGTAGTTTTCTGCCTCTACCACTGTGGCCATCCAGCCCATGCTATGGGTGATGCGTTTCTTGTGGTAGGGGATGGAGGATTCACCGTTTGAGTTCATCAGGATGACGTCTTTGTAGAGGAGGGACGAAGGCAGGGGGTTGTTCCAGGCCATCCGATGGAGCAAGACGGTCTCGTCGCAGACAGCCCCTGGAACAGCGCCGAAACTGGAATGGTCGACCTCAAATTCACAGTGTGCTTCAGGCAAGAGGTTGTTCTGCGGCAGTAAAATGTAATCTGGCCCCTCCTCTGTGAGGGTACCGTCAAGGTCTTCCAGCCAGCATTCGTGCTCCCATTTGAAAGCTGCCTTATTTGGAGCATTTGAGAACTCAATATTCTTGAATCTGGTCTGAAAACCACCCTGGTCGGCCTTGCAATGTCCGCAGGCCTTGATGGCCGTGCAAGAACGATCAAAATTGATAAACTTCACGCCATCGACCGTCAAAAACTTGCTCTTGGGAAGCTGGACGCCGGTGCCGGTACACTCACCGTTGGCGTCATTATCGTTGACATCGCTGTAGCCGATGACGACACTGTTGTTGATGTAGCCACCTTCCACTCCCCAGGGAGCAGATACTGTCTGATACTCCAATCCAGATGCTTCTGCATCAGATATCAAAAAGTTGTGGAACTGCACCCTGCCTACCTCCACAGCTTCAGCACCGCGCTCCACTTCCCAAGCAGTGAGAGAGTCAAACTTAGCTGGCTCCGAGGGGTAGTAAACAGGGAAAATCCAGATGCCGTACCATCCCTGCGTGTGTGCTGAATTGTTGAAGAACTCGCCAAGAGGGAGGTTCCTGGGAAACACATCAGGGGTGAAGGATGGACCTTCAGGGTGCACAGGGGCATTGTACCAGTAACCAAAGTGGCTGCCACCTGCTGCCGCATTGTGACGGATGGTGTTGTTGGGGTTGGTGACCCAGAAAGCTGCAGGCGTAACATCAACATTCAAGAGGCTGCTACTGGGTCTGACAAAGATAGCCAAGTTGTACTGGATGGTGTTCCCGGACTCAATCCCATCCTCCAGGAAGAAAGCGTGGCCCATGACGTTGTAGGCGACGTTGTGTTCAACAAGGAATCCGTGGACGCCATGGACCGTCACAGCCCTGTTGAAGGTGTTGTAGATCCCACAACCACGGACGTAAGAGCCAGTGATATCTCCAGACATGTGAAAGTGGATGGGATAACGGCCAAGTCTGAATGCTTGACCAGCATGGGTGACCTCAATGTAGGAAATACGTCCAACGATCCAATCTTTGTCCATTTCCTTGGCAAACAGCATCATGTGGGCCCCGTACTGATCGCTTCCAGTCTCCTCTCCAAACCGTCCCAAGAAACAAGTCTGAGTGGCAAATTGATCTGAGAGGGTTGAAACAAAAAGCCAAGAGAAAATGAGATGGCCAAAAATTTTGTTTTGCATTGGGAAATCCCCTGGCACGTAGCAATTTACATGAACGTAAAACTTAGGACTTAGATACTTTACAGAATTTTAAGAAGCAATTGGTGAAAACCACACCCTGGTTGCATGTAACATCCCACCAGAAAAAAAAAAGTTTGTTGTTTAATAATTAAATACTAGATACCTAAACCACCAGAATTTTTTTTATGAATTCCTTTTTCAGATAACAGGGCATCAAAAACTCACTGGTATCAAACTCGGCATCACACGCTTCAATGGTCTCCGTCCATTCGTCGTGAACAGAACCCCTGAACTTGACGTTACGCGTCAACATGCCGACCTCAGCTCTCGTTTCCAGGGTGACCCCATCTATTGTCTGAACAAGTGAAATGTGCTTGTATTCAACAGCTGGAGTAAAGGTCAGGGTCATGTTGTCATTGGATACATCTGCAGAAAGAAAAAAATTTCACTTACTGTCAAATATTTCCAGAGAATGTATTATGCTACGTCCTAATGATTGAAGTATATCAAAAAGAATGCACAGTATCTTTAGGGAATGGACAAATGTGTAATCATGTTTTCTTGCAATTTCCATGTTTCTAATGCTAATTGCATTTTTTAAGTGAATGACACTTTTATTTTTTCAAGTATCACAAAAATGTCACAGTTTTCACCAAGTAACAGGAGATTTCCTGCAAGCATCTTTTTGGCATGACTGTTACATGCAAATTTCATACTTTGAGCAAGACTAGGCAGTATACTGTAACAAGGTTTTTTTTTACCTTAAGGCCCATCACATTATGCAGTTAATGTTAGGCCAGGCAAATAATCATTATACATGAACAGTAGTGTAATGTTACTCCAGTAAATTACAAGTTCAGTGGCCACATAATCTGACTGCACTTTTTTGTGATTACCTTACTCTTATTTTGTGCTTTTTCCAAAATTGCGGTGCCTTCTACAGCACACATAGTCAAACCATCTGTCCGACCCCAAAGTATACTCCACTCAGCCCTAGTAGTGATCTTCCTGTCGAGAAGACGTACCCACCCCCAAGATGGTACTAATGCACATGATCACAAATACACTGCCACTTAACTACATCCATCAAAACACAATCTTGGATACGACAAATTCGGATGACACGCTCCTTCTCAGAATGTTGGTGATGAGATTGTAAGTTCATTCCATAAGTTGAAATGTATTTCAACACCATCCTTCTTTACAGCACTGGGAATGGAAGCAGGGGGGTGATCAAATGCACAGCAAATTACAACAACATGTAGCACTTGTTTTTTCTTTTCTTTGCCCAAGATTCCAACACGTACAGGCGGCACTTAACGGATTCCCTTGCCAATCCACTCTTCCTAGTCCCTCCAACTCCCCTCTTTTCTCACATATTAAAGACTTCATCTGATTACAAATAACAAAAGTAAAATTCGTTGATCACTAGAGGAAATAGTTTATTAGCATATCAATGCACAGATGGAACCATTGACCATTGTTTCCATATACTACACCGTAATTAAGGGTATACGTACAAATGAGACCTCATGTCTCATGCCTGATTGATGAACCAGATAAAATGTTGCTTTTGCTGTGATTTTCCTTCTTTTGATAAAAGAGCAAAGTACAATCCTTTTTCTCATGTGGTGAGAAAAGGTTCTCCTCAATGAAAATAACAAGATACTACAGAGGGTAAACTGTAAGGCAAATAATGTTAATTTGTTTGGTTCCTGCACCATGGAAATAGACAACTGTTGTTTATATGGAACAAGCAATAAAAGTTTTATTTAGCCATTGTCTGCTTCATGTCAGTTTAAACATTACAAAAGGACTGTCGCCCACCTGTGATTGTCAAGAATTCATTCTCTCTCTGGCTGTGACGATGGCCTGTTGCAGCGATTACGATCTGGTCGCCGGCTTTCCAGTCTACAGGTTGTTTGAGCGTCATCTGAGTGTCACCGGGATTAATGGTTTCGGCTAGATGAGTCCAGGTAACTGCGATTGGTTTACCTGTTAACAAGCAATCAGGGTCACAAATGGAATTTAAAAACGACATAAATAGATGCACACACTCACATACACATATACTCACAGACAACCAATGCAAACGGGACTTTTAATGCTTGACCACTTCTTGTCACTTGAGTCTGAAGTGTGTTAAGAGTGTTTGAAAAGCCTTGTGATTGGCTGTGGCAACTGCATGCCATGAGCACTCCATGACTTCATACGACATTAAGATCGACAGCATACACGTACATGAACTTACTTTGTTTGCATCAGCAGTGACAAATTAACTTTTTATGGTATCACAAACTGCCATCGACAGTATGAACTTTGGTAATACCAATACAGCACAAACTCACGTTGATACCATTTGCGGCGTAACAACACCCCTAGGTGACAGAAACCAACCTTCCCTGATGCCGAACGCGGACAAGAAGGACTTTCTCAAATATGCAAATAATTCTTTGAACAATAATTTCACAGGAGAGTACCATCTGAATGAACCTTGCATACCAACTGAATGAACCTTACCGTGCAGATCCAAGGTTCCATTTCTCACTGCTAGCACTTTGGCACCAAAAATTGGGAGCTCTTGGGTCCTCACGTGGCCGTGGAGCATGATCGTAGCCTCGTGTTGAAACGGTTCGTCCTCTGTTCCCACAGTCAAAGATCCACCGTCAGTGATGATGATGTACTCTGCATGGAGCTCCAGATCCTTCTCGTCAAAGACCATGTGACCCCCTGAAAATGAGATCAAACTTCACTGTTAGCCAACAACTGAAAAAAAAAAATTTCCAATGAAAATGGTAATTCATACACATATGAAGGGAAGGAGAGTTTGCAATTAAGTCCATTTGTTGATTTAATTGTCAACAAAAAAATTACACTTCTTTGGACAGAACTGGGAACAGGATAGGAATACACTTGTCAGAACTCTTCTTACTTCATATTATGTCAAGTTCCAAGAAAACATGTCAGGGGTAGTACTATTCAAGGTTCATGTAAAAAAATTGTTAAAATATTTGGTCGCATTTTCTGGAAATGCACTTGACTCTTCTCTGCAGTTTCTCTTAGAACAATCAATCAAACATTCATTGATCTATTCATTGAATCTATCGATCAATTAGTCATTCAATTATGGAAGCTGAAACTGACTCCTACCTTGAAGGAGTAATATCTTCAGCACAGGAGTGCTCTCATCCAGAAGAATGGTGTTTCCAGCAGGAATGACGACAAAATCTCCAGCCACGGGAGGATTCTGACCTCCCCAGGTGTAGATTGAGGACCAAACATCGATGTAGAAGAAATCAGCGTCATCCTGAAAGACGTAACAAAATTATTTAAAGGAGGAAAGAGAAAGAAGATATTAATGAGAAGGGAAACGAAAGCTTGATTTAAGGGAAGGAAATGACGTTCAAGGAGTAAATGATCCACTATTGGCTTCAGTTTTTCATTCTCAAATCTTTGACGGCAGTTGTTGACGATGAAGGAAGAGCATTTCTACAATGAAACAGACTTAGTTCACTTCACCAAATTTAGAACAAGCGAGAAACAAACAAGTAGATTTAATGGCTACTGCTATTACACAGTGCAGGAGTCACAAACAATCACCAAGTCAGGGTTTCAAACCTGAGAATGTACCCTACTTTCGCAGCAAATGAGATCTTGCCATTCCGTTGCCTTCGAGGCTATCACAAAAAGCAACGACTACACAGAAACAAATCCTCTTAGCAGAAATTATGGTGCTACTGCACTGTTGGAGGCTTCCAATTTTGTGAGACAAGAAAGCATTTGGCATATGCCTGTGACTCAGCAGAGCAGTTCATCCACATATTACCATCTTTCGACAGATTATCGGTAAATGCTCTCTCAATTTATCTGTTGTACATTGCCGAGTGATGTTTACGTACTGTTTAGAGGTGGCAGATTCCTACGTCAGCGGTGTTTTGCTTGATTGCATTTGAGAGAGAGACAGACTACATCAGAGAAATCAAGAAACAGAGACACATTATGCAACAGAGAACAATGTTAGATACCTGAACAGCAATTCCAGCAGCACCGACGTCCACCCTGACTTTGGTCCTTTCCGTGGGTGAGTGAGCTCCCGTCTTGCAGACTATTTCAACCGAAGACTCTGACTGCACTACGCACGGTGTACCTGCGATGGTGACCACGTTCCCCGAAGATCTGGGACAACGGAAAGAATTCGAAAGTTTGTGAATTTGTATGCTTTCTCTTTAAGAATCTTCAAAAGACAAAATTTTGCCTCATGAAAGAAGAATTCTTCAGCCTCCTGGGAGCAGAACAATCAGGACATATAAACTCATTTATACTAAGCTGCCAGGGCTAAGCCACTGCAACTCCCAGAACAGAAGGGACCAGCAAATAGTGGCTGTATGGGAAAATTCCCAAGACACATTGATGGAATCTAGAAATTATGCTGTATCTCCACCACAAAGTAAGTTTCCCATGATCAAAAATAAAGCTCATCTCAATGACATAATCTAGTAAGCTCCAGATTAACAAATAAAACTTATTGACTATCTACTGCCACATACAGCCTCTATAAACTGCACTGTATAAACACACAAACACATCTGACAGTAATGTTTATCTAAAAGGATTAACACAGTGCTGACGGCTACACATAAATTAAGGGTTAGTTCATGACCATGGCGAGTGGATGATAATATTAAGCAAGAAACTTTCTCAGCTGACACCTTGCAACAATTTGTAAACCAGTGCAACAGCAGTTTCTTTAAAACTGTTAAAGTGGATGAAAAATGGTCACAAACTGTGATTTCTCAACTAAATTTGGTAGTACAATTATAAGCACCAAATGAGCAAATACTTGCACAACAGACCAACAGGCACAACCTAGGAAACTGCCTCAAAGCAAAATTTGTCTATCTGTAAATTGTTTATCTGAGCACTTGAAAGAAACAAAAATTAAAAAGGTCATTGTTTTTCTTAGTTGTTTTATCTCTTTTCAAAGTATATCTGAACACTCACGCAAATCCAGTTCCAGTGATGGTGACCGTGGTCCCTCCCCCCGTTCCTCCCCGCCTCGGATCTACGTCGGTGATGTAAGAGGTGAGGCTGCTACGGTAGGTGACTCCGTCCGTCACAGACGCGTTGAGACCAACTCCAGGTAATGATACAGTCACATCACAAGCTTTGCTTGAAGCAGTTTCTGAAGGAGGGAGGAGAATTGTTCGACTGAACTACGAATATTAACCATAACAAACCATCTCGTCCCATAAATCCTCTGCACATTACCTCCTTAACTTTCTGCATTAAATGAAACAATTTTCATAAGTCGCCATCGGTGACGAAAAACTTTAAACTGATAAGTACAAATTTGAGATGAAAGAGCAACACACGCTTACGTGATGCTGTGTTGCATATAAAGCACCATTTATGATGTGCACTAAAGTGGTAGGCTAGGCACAAATGACAAAACAGAGACATTTGCTTATGAACACAGTCCAATGAAAACTTGATGAGTATTCTTAAATACTTCAATTGAGATCACCCAATGCCAAGAGTATCTTCTACAAAACCACATGACATTGAATCAGGACATGAAAACCTGCGTGCTGCAATCGACAAAAAATGACCTGAACTAAATTCTATGTATGTCATTCAAAATTCACCCTGCGGAAATATTGCTTTGACAAATGTGCGGGCTGTTGTCGGTGGGCACTTGGTGGACGCATCACTGCTTGGGATAGCGTAGGGTTGACTGTAAAGTACAAAATATGTAAATGACCACTTTTCACACAACACACGACCAAAAAATAAAACAGGATGCTAGATTTTTGTCTCTTGCAATGGTTCCAGCTGAAGGAGATTTACCTGCAGTTCCTGGGACATCGCAGGTGATGTTGGTCGCTGAAACGTTGTACAACGGGCACTGCTGGTCACAAACGTAAACGATCGTGTTTTCTTCGCTGAAGCCTGATCCTGAGAGAGACAGGGTGATACCTCCTCCAAAACCACCTGCAAGGTGAACAAAATAAAAACTGAGATGTAAACAGTGATCACATTTTTGTTTTATTTGATACACATACATCTAAAGTGACATATGAACGATGAAATTTGTGATATAGAAGCAGAATGGTCTGTGGTGCCAATGTCTCATCAGCACCTTGGGGTGAGGGAAGGGTATAGTGTTTGCCTCTTACCTCAACAAATGTTTTGCTTTCCAATCAGAACACAATCCATTCCTCACCTTGTATGTAGGCCAAATTCCTAACAAAACGATTCCTTAATTATAGCTTAGTTCTGACTAATTTTTAGAAACCATGATTTGATCCATAGATATTTTAATCAATATATTGGTTATCTACCACCCAAGGAACAGGCACCTGGGTTCACCTTTTTTTCTATATTTCAATCCTTTTTACAAGCAAAGCATGACCATACACATGAGATAATATAAGATGCTTATATATAATGACAACAGAGGATTACTCACATTCAGCTGACACAGCATCAAGAGTCAAGGAATATTCAAAATAAACATCACTATTGGCGGCATAACCAATTCCATCTTTGAACATCACAACTTGGTAAGTACCAGCAGAGTGCTCCCCTACGGTACACTCTACCGACTCTTTAGAAGCCGAGGTCACCGTGCACGCAACCCCGTCGATGGTGACCGAAAGGTCCGACGCAGTGTCCGAGAACCTCAGACCTCCGATGGTTATTGTGTCGCCAGTTGCACCAGACGATGGTGTGATAGACGTCATGGACGGTGTTGCTGCATTGCTGGTGGAATAATCCAGCGTACTGTAGGAAGCTTCTGCGGAGGTCACCTCAAGGTCATAGAGTCCAACAGCTAATACAGGAGTGATACACTTGATTTCAGATATACTGATGCTCTGAATAGCACATTCTTTGTCACCAAGGACCACCTCCGTGTCAAACACATCAAATCCGTTTCCTGTGACCGTGATCAGCTGACCTCCTCTTTTGCTGCCTAAATTTGGCGTCACATTGTAGAGGGCAGCATTGCTTTCAATCTGTGTGCTTTCCCCGTTCAACGTGGCAAGACCCTGATCAGCAATTTTTACCAAAACGTCATGAGTCCCAACCGGCACATATCCAACCTCGCATTCGATCACAGTGATCCCTGCGTCGGTCACCAAGCAATCTATCCCACCGATGGTCACAGAGACATCATCTGCATCTGAAGGGAATCCTGCCCCTGAAATGGTCAAATTGGTGCTGGGACCATCCAAGGAGCTCGGCGAGACAGAATCCATGGTGGCTGTCAAGTTCTCAGAGTATTCAAACATGACCTGCGGATCAAGAACGGCCGCAATTGAATCGATGGTCACCGTAACTGAGTGATTACCTGCTGACTGAGCACCGGTGGTGCAGATGATCGAGGTGTAATTGAAGTCCACAATCATGCACGGTTCACCACCGATGGCCACCACAACCCCACTAGGCATCAGCGATGAGAAACCATTGCCAGTCAACATGATGTCAAGCCCTCCAGCAGTGGAACCGCCAGAATGCGAAATGGTTTCCACAAAAGGTACCAGGGTGAATGACCGTTCTGATGGATTGTTTTTCAGGATCCCAGCTAGTCCCCTATTTCCAACACTGAGGCTAAGGCCAAGCCAGTATCCAACAGCTGGTTCTTCACTAATATCCAGGCTGCATGTGACCATTGTTTCATTAGCAGAGGTGACATTACAAGTGTGCCCTCCAAATTCCACCTGGTTCTGACAAATCAAAGACCCAAATCCTTCTCCAGTGATGACAATTTCATCTTCAGTGGTACCAAAAAGTGGGGATACGTCGTGAACGAAAGGAGTGCTGCATTCGTAGTAACTGAAGTAAACGAGGGACGAATCGGAACCTTCTGACTGGGCATCGGCGCAGCCGGTTATATCAGTCGTGAAAGAACAAGGGTCTTCAACACCAGCGGGTACTAAAGAGAGACAAAACAGGGTGCCATTATCAAAACCTGTACCTATTGACATCACACATTTAATCCACCTCCCTCAAAGACCTGAAAAAGAACATGTTGACTGTTGAAGTAACGCCTTGTAAGTCAAATTGGCAGCAATTAAAGTACCCTATTAATAATAGTTCAGAGGTTTCAATAGGTCTTGCCTTGTGAAATTTGCAGGAGCCTCCACTGATTGTGTTCCCCCCCCACCCCTCTACAGTGCAATTGAGTGCACCCAATGAGTGAAGAAACCTGCACCCCTTCATGTGAACTTGTGGGTGCTACAAAGCATGAGAATCATAGCTGTCATGCCATTTAAAAGGCATTTACTGTTCTATCATCACAAACATTTCCCAAACATTAATCAAGGGCTGTATTAGACAATGTCAATACCTCAACTAGAAAAATTTCAGTTACAGATTGCAAAAAAAAAAAAAAAAAAAGGCTGGTGAGAATATTACAACAGGAGACCACATTTGGATTTCTGGCACGTCCAGGGGGCAGTACAGAAAACCTTGAAACTTGCAGAACTGTAACTGGATTTTTTATGAAGATCCGAAGACTAATCTATTCTGCAACAAACAAGCATTGATACTATCGACAATACACTCGACAGACAGCCCCAAAATGCTGCCCTGTGTCACCAGTATACCAATCATAGAAAGTAGTCTCATTGAGAATGTTCTGCCAGTTTGGGAGAACTTATTCTCTTCTTAATGTGACTTTTCAGAAAACCTTACATCTCCTTCTTTCCAGTGGGCAAAAAAAAAAAAAAAACACCTTCTTACAACAACCTACCAGATTGGATTTCATGAACGGCGCTGTAGTTTCCGACCATCACCTCCACCTGGAGGGCTTCTCCAACTGCTTCCAGCACATGAATTATACCCCGCATGTAAAGGGTCTCAGCATCATCCACCGGGCCGCTCGAGTAGTAGTAGGTCCCGGGGGCAGTGAAGGTGTAACTGTAAGAGCCTAAATAATATCACAGGAATAAGTCATAGGGAAGTACTCACATCAAAAAGAACAAACAGTTCTGTATTAAAATGGAAATGGTGCAGTTCATCACATGTGATTAATACTCTAGTGTCTGCACCAATTTCAAAAATGGACCTGGGTACCCATGGTTCATATTGGTCCTGTGCCCTTGTATCTGAAAATATTACATACATGATACATTTTGCTTTCTTTGTCAATGTAACAGTGTGGACAACATACAAGCACTGACAAGCTTAGTCTGGTAAGTTAAATATTGATCATCCAGAATACAATTTTCTTTAAATACACATCTCAAGAATTACCACACAAGCAAAGACATTTTCAAACTAACTTCCAAGATCCTCCATGAAAAGTTTTTGTCACTAGTTCACAACATTGTTACCACTCACAAACAAAATTTAGGGCGAGGAGGTAACATTTGCAAGTTTTATTTAAAATCAAGTCGGATGCTTCCGTTCCTCACCGATGCTGGATGCTGATCCTGCAGAGAAGCCTGTACCATCATAGGCATCTGTATCACCGCTGGAAGTCTGTTGCACAGTGTACTTGATCCCATTGACGTACGTAGGTACAGCCCACTCCCAGGCAACCGTATCCCCAGCTCGGATTTTCAGCACTTGAGGGTTCCATTCGTAGCCGACACCATAAGCTTTATGACGAAACAGAACAACGCAAATTTGATTATTATTCAAAGGCAAGCACCTTTGCTCATTGCTTTCTTTTTTTTTGTGTGTGTGTACATGTCTTCATGTCTTTTTATTTTGGTGACATAAACCCTGCCATAATAATTGTTCTATTATGAACCAACTGTAGAAAAACAGTAAAAAAATGTTTTATTTTACACTCCAAAATATCACCCACATTGTGCATCCTTTTGGTTTTGACAAATCTCACAAGATACATATGTCATCCAATGACCACCAAAAATACTTGCTGCCCCTTCCCCACCCACCCCCCCCCCCCAAAAATAATCATGCCTTGTTTCACAACTGCATCACAAAGCACTTATTAGACTTTGATGCCTAGTCATCAGACTACTTCCTTCCCCAGTAGCTTCAATTACTGCAACCATTAACTGAATCTGTCACACTTAGAAATTACCCATCTATGAGATGAAATTGATGATATTGTAAATTCCTTTAATTTTTGTCAAGATAATCAATCCATAACTTTTAAAATTTTGAAATATGAAACAGTATTTACTTATTGTTTAAGGGGTATTACACTGACCAAGCTATTAAAAGCATAAACCCTGGTTTGTGATGCAATTTTTCTCCTTCAGAGCAGGAATGAAAATCTTACTTTCATGCCTGCCATCGTTCTGCACTTCATGGGTCAGGGTCGGGCTTGTGGTCAGACACGTTAGTGCCTCGTCTGAGAGAGTCTGCACGTCGCAGTCAAAACCGTCCAGGTTGACGGAGACCTGAGAGGCGTCAGCGCCAAACCCTTCCCCATGGAGCGATATCAGGGTTCCCCCCATGGTAGAGCCATGGGTCGGAGAGATTCCACTCACGGTGAGGACGTAACGAAAGTTCTCTATAGCACTGTAAACATAATCACACATTCAAGCAGTTTTCGACCAACTCGAGATTCCGGGGTTTTCAATAATTTGTAAACAAACATTGCAACCTATAAAGAAAAAGGCCAAGGGCTCCTTTCCATTTTGTCAGAAAGCATCCATGAGGTTCATATACAGCCATCTTGAACAACTGCATAAATCCAGTTCAAAATATCAATTTTTCACTAAAATGTGACACAGCAAAAAAAACATGCCATTTGCAAAATACCTATTACAGCATGCCAAGAATCTGCAGCCCACAAAGAAACTAAGATTTCAGGAAAGGTTGCAAAATACTAATTCTTTTACCATGGTACCAAACAATCTGACATTTCGTGTCCTGGATACAGCGGTCACATTTTCTGTCTGGGTTTAATTCAGTTGGGAAACTCTTACTGAAACAAAAGCAACTTTATTAAAACTTAAAGACCAATAAAAAATGTTACATTAGAAGCAAAAATTGTAAAAAATAACAAAGAAAATCTCAGATGGAAGGTCATCCTAGCTGATTTGAGAACAACTGGGTAAACCATAATGTCAATAAACTACCACCCCCTCCCCTTCAGTAATCAACATTACCTTTCTGTTTTCTAAAAAATATGCACCACAATAGTTCACAGTATTCAGGGAGCAAAATTGCCACCTATCCCACCGGTTCATGAAACTGATTTGTGTGAACCAAAAGAAACGATTACTTCAGGAAGAGATGACACTTTACCTCACATCTGCAAAGCCCTGCACTCCAACAGTGAGCTCAACAGGAAATGATCCTGGCCTGTTAGATGGAATGGTGCAGACAATTTCTCCATCATTCTGACTCAAAATGTCGCATTCCTTTCCACCAATGGTGACGTTAGCCCCCGAGCTACCAAACCCAGAACCGGACAAGGTTAGACTTTCACCACCTGAGAAAGACGACATAAGAACAAACAGTAAAAAGGGACAAAATACTGTGAACAAATTGATCAAAGATGTTTGCTAAAAAATCAAATTTTGGTAAAAGGTTAACCTTGCTAATTAGCAGAGGTCAAACCAACACTGTGGTATGACTTAAACTTAACTCAATCGAGTATTCATCACTAGCATCGCTGCAGCTTTGACTTCAGTGCAAGAGAGAATTAAACCTCTCCGAGCAGTATTAGAGAAAATATCAAATTACGACTATTGCAAAATTTAAATGAGATTAAATCCCAAACTGGGCTTTCATGAGTCGTAAATTGCAATGCAAACCCAGTTCTTTTGTCGCTGAAGTTACCTCTTGGGTATTTACTTGAGGGAAAAAAATAAGCAAAGGTACATTCACATGGAAATAATGGAGCATGTCTGTCATGAACCATCAAGCACAGTTTGGGTCCTGCAAAAAACTTTTATTTTCAGAGAGTAATTCTTGTAAATTGTTTGCTTTGCAAGGGATTGTTAACCATCTCCACAAAATTTGCATACAATGAAATGCCCTACTTCAAGGACAATTAACAGCATAATCTGTGCAAGTACCAAAGCTACCACCCCAGTTATGTTTTAGATCCAGTCACAGAAAGTAAGGCAAAGATGCGCTTTTCACACCAAAATTCACACCAAAAGAAAGAGAAAGGTTCAAAAATTGACATGATAAGACTGTATTTGCTAGCATGTGAATTATTTGTACGGCCAGATTAAGAGTGCACTAGTCCAGAGAAGCATTCCGGTAGTCGGACTAAGTTGACTACGCTAATTGGATTGTCCATAAAGGTACCCTAGAAAATGAAACTTAAAGAGTGCTTCTTTAATAGCTGTAATATGTGCTGAAATTGACAGATTCATTAGAATAGTACTGATCTTTTAAGAGAACTATTCTTCTTTAGTTGATAAATGAACTTCACATTACTAATAATGGGGATTTTCAATTGTCACGGTGACATTACTCATTTTAATATTCCCAGATGGAATCACGAAATCTCAGGAACAAAATTGTAAATTAGTGTATTTGCAAACATGCTCGTAATCGTGATGTAGTTGGCACATACTGATACAGAGAATGCATCGGAAGGTCTATATATTTGACAGCCTTGAGTGACATATTTAATCGTTTCATCGACCTACCGAGGACAGAGCTATTGGATGGTGACATGCTGGTTACGGTCGGTGTCAATGAGTCCAGGAAGGAGAACACATCGCTGCTCTCCTCTGAGACACCGTTCACGCCGATCACCAAGGTGACGTCGGAATCCCGTCTCTTCCTTCGACTGTCGTTGTTCTGTGATGCAAAACACAAAGGGGAGGAGATTTTCTGATATGAACACAATAATATTGAATTTTTTTTAGTTTCTAAAAGATCAAGTGAAGTGAAAGACTTACAAAACATTTGAAAGTACATGACAAAATGACTCACACTAGCAGGCTGGCTTCACTTGATAACTACACAAAAAAATAAACAAACTTTCCTTTCTTCATCCATTTTTTTTCACAAACGTAACTCACCAAGGGTAACAACTGGTGATAGTCTTGAAGAATCAATTAATATTGTAAATAATTCTTTACTATGATTAACTATGGCGGTTGATTGATGAAATAGCAGAAGAAACAAACAGTACTTCTTTCGGATGGAAACGCATATAAACCTTGATGGAAATCTGATGAGAAGCTGGAAGATGGCTAAGAGAGCCTAGATCAAATATTTAAAATATTTCACATCCTGCTCCCATCACTGCTGTCACCTCAAATGGTAAAGTTCCTCTTCATATTCTGATGTCCTCCAAAGTTTTATACCAACCAAATCCATCTTTTCCTTCATTTGTTATCCAAAAAGTTTGAGAATCTATGTAGAATTTGCACTTAAGGCATAAACACTACTCTCTCTTCACACCATGTGATCAATAAAACAAGTTTCAGATGCCAGCGAAAAAAAAAAACTTTTCACCATTTGATCAGGTTGCTTCAAACTTGACAAAATAAAACTTGCAAGGATAAGTTTCACGTACCTCCTCCATCGAAACGATGCACACAAGCTGTCGATGGCTGGCAGATGTCACCATGCAGTCGCGTCCTCCGAAAGTCAAATTATTTTGACTGATGTCATCGCTGAAACCACACCCATCAATAGTCACCACAGTGCCTCCTGGTATGGAAAGATGGAAACAGTGGTGATATGTATCATCACAATGATAGTTAAGATGGGGGGGCACTGGCATCATTTGAAAAGAGACCATCAAGAAAGAGTGACACAAGCAGAGACAAGATGTTTAATTTGTTACGAAAACCACACAAAGAAGCAACTTGCTGTATTTTAATTTTTTCCAGTGACCAAAATGAAGTCTAGTACAGCATGTGTTACGGCAGAATGACCATTCTTCACACATCACTTGGAAACAATGTGCGGATTTCTAACTGACGGCAGGGCACACAAGAAAAATTCACATCTACAAAATGAGTGATTGAAGAAGCATGATAGACCAGTGGGTTCGATTACAACAGAAAACATGATGAAGTTAACGTAGCCTGATAACACTGATACGACACTGTCGTCAACATAATATCTCGTACAATGTACTGTGAGTCTGACATATCAATATAAGCAAAATCTTTCTCAAAGACAAAGTATTTGGCCTTGAGAAAAATGTTGCAAGAATCAAAAGGTCAGGCCTAGTTTGCTTCTACACATTTACCTTCACAGATGTTTAAGTTTGCAAAACATTTTTATCCATCCTTGACTTTTCCAATTTTAAGGAATAGGCCAGATAAATCACAAAAAAAAATTCAAAATATCCTTGCAAAATTCATCACTACATGAAACAACATGTTCAATAGTCTGAATCTGCTCGGAGTCTTTGTGTGTGAATATTGATCGTCTAAGATTGCCAAATTTTAGGTAGGTCGACAGAAAATGTGATGCAGAATTTGAGAGAGCGAGCGAACACAACCTTTGTGCAACTTCAACTTCACCACGCCCTTGATGTGAATAATGCATGAGGCTCTCGTGACTCTCAAATGTTGTTAATAAAATGTTGTTAATGTTGTTATATTGTTGTTATGCAATGTGTTACAATTTCAATACCTTTGGGGAACAAGTTGGAGTTGTTTCTACAGGAAATCGCAATGTACGATCGTTGTTCACTGTTTTTCATATGTGACAATAGTTTTCATGATTGTCTGGACTATTCTCTTTTAATGTTTTGAAGAAAAATTACTGATAACCAACATGACTGCTAAGACAGTGACAGGAATAGAAAGAAATGAGCCACAAATTACACTACGGTATTGTCAAAGACATACGTCTCTTTCATCACAGATTTTTCCATACACCAACTCACCTGCATTACTCCCTTCTGAGGGGTCAATTGAACTTATTGTTAGTTCATGCAGAAATTCCACAGCACCTGGAAAATATCCAAAGGGTAAAATCAAAACGGATGAGAAATTAGTGTCTCCTATATCACAAATGTTGTTCTGCAAAAGTAGATTTCTGGCACAAAGAGAATGTCATTTAGATTCAAGTGAATATTCTCAAAATTAATTCATAAAATTTTATATGTCTTTCTAGGCATAAAGGCTACTTGGCCAGGGTCCACAAAACTTGGCTTTTGAAGAAAGACAAACTCCCTTTCTTTTCCCACATACACATATTTCTCTTACCATTGGGGTGAATCGCATAACCTTTTCCTTCCACTAACACCGAAACATTGTAGTAACCGGCTGCAGTGACACCCACGGTGCAACTGATGGAATTTGCAGAACTGGCTGTGATGACACATTCCTCGTCGCCGACCATCACAATGTTTTCCTGCTGTGATGAGCTGAAACCTGTCCCTGACAGAGTTATAGACGTATTGTCACATCCACTTCCTGCGGTTAGAGGAGTGCGAAAGTAATAACTGAATCAGAGATTAAAGTTTTGCAATTAGAACTTCATAAAACAAGAAATAGACGATTCCAGTCCCACTGACCCTTCAATGTTCAAAGACTGACAAGAGCAGGATATGGTTTGGTTGGTGACATTTCCAATCAAACTGATTATTGAATAAAGTATGTAATGTGCATGAGGTATGCAGATATCGTGTCTTCACACGGTTTTCACAGAATGACCCCGAATGACCTTTGAAATCCACCAAAAACAAGAAGGGATCTTTTACTCAATGTGGAACACCTACATACCAAATATACCAAATAAGAGATCTGTTCAAGCTTCCCTTCTTGAGAGACACAGGGTTACAAGGTTTTCAGAATTTGACCCCTGTTGACCCCAAACAACATTTGACCTCCACCAATAACAATAAGGTTCTTCTACTCATTGTGGTAAACCTACATACTAAATATGAAATCTGTCCAAGCTTCCTTTCTTCAGATATCGTGTTTACAAGGTTTTGACAAGGGTATGACCAGGTTTTTGAACTGCAGTTACGAAATGACAATGATTGGTCACAGGATGCAGGAAAAAACATGACATGACCCTTATGAATGACCCTTTCGATTTTTCACTTTTACTCTTTTTTTTCTGTCTGCTCAATATTTTCATTTGTGCACAATGATTTCAGAAGGATTTTTTTCCGTTGTCCACAGAGGAGAAAACTCTTTAGGTATAACTGTTCTCACCGGCTGAGGGACTGATGGCAGTTACCGTTGGCGTGGCATCCTCTGTGAATTCAAAGCTACAGTTGCCATCACATCTAGACGGGATTCCGTTGACTATCACCTCCACCTGGCAGTTGCATGACAAGAGAGAAGATTGACAGGTAATGCAGAGATTAAGATTTCTGCTGTGCCAGGTGTAAGTCATTCATCATTTGTCTGTCTTAATTTTGGTTCTATGGTATGACAAACTGACCTTCTCTGAACCAAAAATTCAATGAATTAAAGCTAGACTATTTATATTTTAATTTGACCTACTCTGAAACAGCTAGTTTATAAGTTCATTTCATTTTTCAAACTGACACAAATAAATTCAAAAAGGGAAGGACGATGAATAAAGCAAACATTTCTCATTTCGGTTCGCAAAGAGGCGTATGTTGTGCAGAGCAAGCTAGTTAAACAACCAGAGATCACACATCATCAATAAAGCATTGACAAACTGTTTTTGAATTTAATAGCAATCAGTTTGGGGCAACCATATAGGGTAACTACAAGATGAGACCATGAAACTATATGTTAAAGGATACACCACACATTTTAAAAATTTCTTTAGTATACATAGGTTGATCCCATTCCATGCGAAATACACTCTTGGCCTTTCACATACATTGAAGGCCTCTCTATATTCTGTAACTATACTCTGAGAACCTTGCAGTAATCACCTGTGGTGTATGATGAAAGGTCCTCAAGAACTCTCCTGGTATTGGACCCAAAAACAACCTGCCCTCTGTCACCTTCTCAGTGGAGGTCGATACCATATTCCCTGTGACGGAGGTGTCGTTAATCTATGAAAGCAAAGATAGTGTGTTGCTTTTATTGAGTAGACATTCATTAGGATGTAAAATGTGACATACTGCTGACAATTTCAAGAATTTCATTCCCAAGTAATGCAAATATCAGCGCCACACAGTAGCCTTTAAGATTCCACTGTTTGATGCATGCATAAAAAAAACATATCAACAAATTAAAGGTGTTTAAGTGCTGCTCTATCGACACAAAAGGATTTTGAAGTAATTTCAAAGAATCTGCAAGAAAAAGAGGTTTACCATCAAGACAGATTTTACATTTGGCCATAAATATCAGTGTAACATTTTTCATAATCAACTTCGAAGCAAGATGCAAAAAATTTCACCTCAATCAAAGGTTGACTGCCTCCCTTAGAGGTCCAGGTGATGTCCCACTGGTATCCTGAACAGGAACCGGTTCTCTCTACATCCACCGAGCCAACATCAAAGTAGGCTTGAAGAAGGCTCTTCATTTTGCTGGCACTGGTCTTAACGTTGATGCCTGATAACGGAATAATGGTACCATAATAAATGAATGGACATTTGATAAAGATTCCCACCATATGGGACAGTTACCAAGTTTATGAAAGAGCAATCAGTATAAGGGGTTGTTTCCCTAATATACATTCATTCAAATGCAGTCTGTAACAGCTCTCAGCAGTAGTTTAATAGAAGGGCAGTGTAGGGACCGACTGTAACACTTTTCACGGCGGTATATGGAATACCAAATTTTCCTGAAGCACTTGATGCACTGCAAATTCCGTCTCATACTGGGAGGCATGCAGTCTTTCAATAAAAGGTCCTGCTTTTTGGGAATACAAGCAGAGGGAGAAAAGATGGAAAACTTGCACCATTTTGCAACTAGAACCTTTGAAAAAGGCTTTCCCCTCTGTGCTACTGTGCTACTATTTTCAGTTTTCAATTTCGTTAATACTACATGGGCATCTGCCTGAGCATTGTCTGCCATCATTGAAAAGAGGCTGAGAACAGGATTCTGAAGATACTAAGTTTGCAGCACACTGTCATGATTGGTTAACCCGTGACGTACTGTCATGATTGGCCAAAAAGTGACCCACTGTCATGACTGGTCAAAAAGTGGCCCACTGTCATGATTGATCAATCAGTGGTCCACTGGTCAACAAGTCCTCCTTTTATCTTGAACCTGTGGTCCAATCTTAGGATCTTTAGAAATGCACTGTTTTCTTGGACTGAACTGTATTAATGCAGGAATAAAAACATCATCACCCACTTGGATTTAAAATTGGAAATCAGACAAAAAATTGGAAATAGACAAAAGGATGTTGTTGATTTCTTGTAATTGCTTGCAAAGGATTGGTTTGAGTATCAAGACTAGCAATACTGCAGTGGCAAAGCAGGCATCCAAACAGACAGAAAGATGGATAGATAGACAAACAGACAAGACAATACTGACCTTCAATAGTTACATCATCTTGTGTGAGATCAAAAGTACCACCGAGAGGCGGGGATGCTGCCTGAGTCCTCACCACCTCTAGGGTGACGTTAAGCGGCCAGCTAGCGTTTCGGTATTCTACCGCCTCATCAGCAAATGAGCCACTGACAGCGACAGAGCCGAGGATGCCCATTAGAGGGAACCCATAACTGCACTCTGAGGGCATGAATGTAATGCTGAAGGAATCATTGGACTTCTCCACTGAAATGTCCAAGATGAATATGTCATTGGGTTTTGGAGCACGTGAAGTCCGGACATCTGCAAAGGACAGAAAACCACGAGACAACAACAACAACGTCAGTTTAAAACAACAAGACAATTGAATTTCTGTTTACTACTTTCTGTTTACAAGAGGTGTAGAAATGTGTATAAATTCAAATTGAAACTAGCAAGAAGAAAAACATTCAAGGTATCATATGCTAAGGAAACTGTGAACAAGGAGAGACATTATCTTCTTACAATTATCTGGGCTGCTTCCAATATAAAGATTATCGATGTAGTAGCCAGCGTACTCATCCCCAAACAGCTCAATCACATGGACCTTCAGGCCCCCTGTACTCTTGTAGACGCCCCCAATCCAAGACCCAAGGATCATCTGCTCCAGGTCAACACAGAGGTACTTCCAGCTGTAATTGAGGATGAAATATATGAGTTTATAAAGGTACACAGGTAATATGAAACACCATAGCAATGACACACAGCTCAAAACAACAAATTCAGACCACTAACATGTCGCCCTAAGTCACGGCTGTTGGCTACTTGATACATTGGAGGCATCTTGGATAGTAAGTATCTAAGGCTTGGAACTTGGAAGTGATGACTAATTTTTCATGAGTGTCCTTGCTAAAGCTGCCATGATTATCCTTTTTCTTCTGTGCATTACAGCAGTCACATGTTAAACTGCAAGCAGCATATACGGTTATGATAGTTTCAACAATAAAATCCATCATTCAATGAATGAATCAATCAATCAATCGAATTAATCAATCAGTCAATCATCTAATCAATCAATCAATCCACCAAACAAAGCTGCTAAAATTATTTTGAAATGAACAAAGCAACATCTTTAGGAATAATGTTCTTGTCAATTTTCTGCTTTTATCAACATTTCTGAAAAACTAGAGAGAAATGACTTTTGAGACTCTTACTTGACAGATGAGTAGGCATCATAAGCTACGGATATAGTATCATATCGATCCTCGCTGGATTGATCGACCCAAGCTACTCCGATTCGAAGATAATCTTCAATCTCACCACGGTACGCAAAACAGAGCTAGCCAAATAGATTGAGAGGAAGATAAATTTATTCACATCCATAAAAGTCATCACAGCAACTCTCATTTAGTTCATTGAAATACTGACATTTTGTCCATAGTACTTTCCTAAATGGGAGCAACACCATTGCCAGCCATAAGAGTGGGTGGTTGGGTCACCCTGATTAGCTACTGAGTTTACATCTTACATGACTCACTGCTCCCAAGTCCTAATGATGACACCCAATCACCTATTTCTATTATTCTGTGGGAAGTCTAGTTCCCAAAATTCCTTAAGGACTCTATTTCATCGTAACGTGTACAAAGGGACAACTTTCAGGGTTGGATTGTACAGTATTTCAGAGAAGCATTGCCTGATTGTTCCCAAGTTCTATCATTAGATCCCTTCTCTAGTATCTTGAAAATAAATCTCCTAATGTGAATTTCATGACATTACAACCCTTATCAGTTACATAATGCAAACTGTTCAAAAACTTGTGTAAACAAAACATGTAAATTAAAACCTAGTCTTTTGGAATTCAAATGTTGCAAACATAGCAGCAAGTTGCTTTCTTCAGGCTACTAACGTCAGATATGGACATGACTTCAGGTTGGCTTTGAACAATTGAAGTCGCATTACATTGGTGACGGAACATTGACTGACACACTTGGACATATTTGGGAGCAGGGAGAACATTGTAACATGAAAAGTGAACTGCTGGAATGGTCATCCTGTGACTTTCTTTACTATCCAAATATCACTGAAAGAGTTGCAAGCAAGGAGGGTGATTTCAAGGCAACAATTTACGGGTGAAGTTGACAGACAGGTGACGCCATAAGACAAAACGTCTTGAAGTTTTATTCTCATAGATGTTGTGTATCTCTAACTAAGATTAACATCCATCATATACATAGCTAGAGTGGGTGTGACAGACATACCTGGTTAACATACTGCACATTAAATGCACTGATGCTGAATCCAGCACTGGTCTCTGTGTTTCCGGCTTTGAAAATTTCTCCAGGATTCATCAGGGAGCTCCTGCCACAAAACGGTTCTGCTTCGGTGGTCCTAGTGCCCATCTCGTACCCACCTACGGCTCCCTCGAAGTCCTGGGAGTAGAGGGCATTTGACGAGGTCGTCCGTTGGCACTGGACAGTGATCATGTCCACAAGGACATCTTGGACTTCTTCAGCAGACATGCTAAAGGAGATGGGATCGGAAGCAACACCATCCAGGACAATCGAGAAGTCAGCTTCGAAGGGCGGAATAGCATACTGGTCTTCAAGCACAGTGATGTTTGCGGTGCCCTCAATTACAGTGGCTTGTATCTCAGGCAGGTTCTCTGAAGGGACAACAAGGAATTTTTGCTATGTAAACAATGTCATGAGGTCATGATGTATGTATTCAGTACATTTGTCATGTGCAATATCCATATGAAATTTCTAAGATCAAATGCATCTTGTGGGGAAGCATAAGCACTTCCAGATGGTAACTTAGCAATGAGTGGGTAACAAGTTAAATATCAGGAATGTAAAAATGTAAGCAGCTGATTAATAAAATTGAAGGACTGATTTTAGCCAGCAATTTCATTTCTCACAGTGATAACACACTACTTTGTGAAGTTGAACTGTTACTTTGATGTTACACAAGTTACATTCTGCTACCATTATCTAAAACTGTTTAATGATATCAAACTGTTATTTAGCATGACAACACCAATGTGACATTCAGCTACCACACAGATTCTAAAGCTGTAACAATGTTTAAATATCACTGTTGCACTATCAAAGTGCTGTAAAAAGTCTGTGGTTATTATGGAGAGAAATAAATCTTTAAGCTCACATCGTCTAGAGAATGTGTTAGTATTACGAAAGATGGTAAATATCTGCCAAATTTGGCAAATCTATATACCTCACTTTTTTTGTTTTTCTGAGACATAAGTCTCTGGTGTCATTCATTAAAGACAAAAGTGTGAGATCTTACCGGAACTTCTCCTGCCTCACATATTGATTTTCTACAGAATCTGATGCAAACCTGTGCGACCAAATAATGCTCTCCACCACAAAAATAAGTTATACACAGGCTTCAAACCAAAATTCCTGTAAAAAGAAACAAGAATTTCACCTGTGCTTGTTATAAAGGAGATTAAGTAGACCAGATCCTCTTCCTCTTCATCTGATGCGAACACCTCACACCCGATGGGCTCAATCGTCAACAAAGCGTTCAACGCCTCCTCCACCTCCATCGGCGTGGAATCCACAGAAAGTTCCTCTGGAGAGGATGGAAGCAAAGAATGGCTACAGCACATGCGAGATTGGAGAAGCAAAGCGGATGGGTGCGGTGACTTTTTTAAGACAATCTTTCCTATGATCATGTTTCCCCTCAATTCCAGAATTTTTCAGAAATCTCGACTTGCATATTTAAAATAGGTTGTACTCCAGCAAAAATGAAAAAGAATAAAACTTCTTTTAAACAAAAAGATGTCACTTTCTTAAGATTATCATGTTCAATTTACCCTTTCTTCTTCTATAGCTGCAACTTCATTTTTTTTTTTAAGGAGGGGTGGAAGAGAGAAGGCAAAGGAAAAGGGTGGGAGGGCTTTCAACGATATTTCAAATATTCACAGCATCCCCTGGAATATTTGAGTCTTTCGTTTGGTTCAATTATCAATTAAAGTTCCTTTGTAAACTTGGAATGATTCTTACCTGTGGTCTCACCCATAAAACTCAGAGTGTATTTGGGTGTCGGTGGACAGGTACCGATAACGGTAGCATTACAATCATCGTACTTGATGATGATCACCTGGAGTTCTGGAACATCGGCAATCCTTGTCAGAACCTGGTAATTGAAAGAGTGAAAATAAAAGCACTGAGAAAATGGTATCAGTGGTGAAAGTGGGTTGCAAATTGCTAGTGGTCAAAGTAAAAGATGATGAGGAAAGTTTTATCGATAATATCAGCCCTTCTGGCAATTTTTTCCCTGTTTAGAAAAATCTATAGTATTAATGCGATGTGTGCGACAGTATGGAATTTTACGCGTTTTGGTTTGTCATATCACCTTAAGTTAACAGACAACTGCGACACTCAATGGTAACATTAAGTCTCATTTTGGAGCATCATCCTGACAGCCAATTGTCATCTTAAAATACAAAAAGGTGAAACAAGAACTACCGGATTTGCAAACCTATCCAGGCCTGAACGTAATCCTTTTACACGATGAACCAGGATTTCATAAAAGGTATTACAAACAATACACACAAGATATTGCTGAGAACTTTTCACCTAACATGTTTATACTATTAACAAAGAATCAGGGTTTCAAAGTTCTTGGCAAAAACTGACAAACAAGATTCACGATATTACTTCAACTTGCTACATAAATCTCATCCTATTCACAACAACTCAAGTTTCTGAAGTTCTTGAAATAAATGTGACATGCGGGTCTCGAGATAAGGCTCCAATATCTCACATAAGATGTTGTCCTTTTCACAGTGAATCAGGGTTTCACACTTCTTTGGTAGAGCATTACATACAAGCTAAGCTCCAACTTTCCATCTGAATGTCACAATATTTACAACAAAAGAAATTCAGGGTTGTGCATTTCTCATTCACATACAAACATTAGATATCACAGCTTCTGATCGCACCTGAGTTTCATTATGTTCCACCGAAGAAATGACCACTCTCTGCTGTTCATTTGCTGCATCATCAATTTCAGAGTTGACAAAGGGTGCATCAAAGATGTGGACACCAACTTCAACATAGCCTGCGCCCCACCACTCCAGTAGCTCTGCATCCATGTAGTAGTCCTGGCCTCCAAGGAGGAACAATTTGGAAGACGTCGCCTCCGCATGTGCAAAGTAGTCCCTTCCGTGATTTGGGCAATAGGCTATCCTCTCCTGCAAGTGAGACATGTACACTGTGTTTGTAATTTACATTTCCAGCTGCAACTTGGCCGGACAAATTACACTAACAGTGTCCATTTTGAGGTAATGGATTGCAAGTTAGAGTGTAAACATTCCGGGTGAAATTGCAAGCAATAACCTTTTACTTCTTGTTACCATGGTGATAGAGTGATATCAGAAAGCCGAGCAGTTTTGTGATTCCTTGCCATATATGGATGTATTGTAACAAACCCACATGACATGAGATGCAATTATGGTTATTCTACCTGAAACATCATGTTAACAAAATCTCAATCTTTGGACTCATTTTAATTTTTGGATAAATCTTCTCATCTAGCAAAGCTGGTGAGGGTAAGCATGGGTCAGCAATGATGGATAGTTCATCGGATTCAAATGCATTACTTACTTTTATTCTTGCGTTCTATGATCTAGTTTATATTTTGAATGGGTAAGCATGAAAGAGAAGGGAATATTGGTGATTCATAAATAACATGGATGTATATTAGAGTCTTCTTTTACCTTGTCTTCTGCCCTGGTGGAGTTACTCAGGGAGAGGTAGGAACGGTCGTCGCAAGCTACTGAGAAAGCGTAGTAACCATCCCTGGGGGGTCGGTAAAATCCCCTCAGACGTCCAATAAAGCTATTATCCTCTCCCAGGCTGCCTGTATCTGACATGGACGCCTCAGAAACGACCTCCCATCTGAAATCCGAGCTGCTGTCATTGAATACCGCATCATCCAGTCTGAAACCACAAAATCAAAAGACTTTTCTTTTATTGACCTCCACAAAAAATGGCAGATATCTTCTTCTCATCAGTTGCTACCGATGACAAGGGTTTGCAGTTCCAAAAACATTCAGGTGCTGCAATATCTGATAGGATTTCGTACTCTGGTGTCCTCAAATGACCTTTGACCCCCATGAAAAACAAAAGGGATTATCTACTGATGATGGACTACCAACAAACCAATTTTGAAGTTTGAGCACCGTTCCCTTTTTGAGATATCGTGTTTACAAGCCAAAGCGTCGCATACACACACAAACATGCACGAACACACGCCACTACCATCGCATAGGTTTCTTGCCTGCCCTCGGCAAGAAATCAACAACAAGGGCATCTCAGGATTACTTGCAGCTAATATCATGTTAGATTTTGTTTCTTTGTAACCTTGTGCCTACAACATCATCAATCAATTATACAGATACACTTGCTAATTAACCTTCAATCACATTTATCAAAGTAATCAAAGTTCACCACATTGACATTTTTAGGATGATTTTACATTTTGTTTACACACATGCATACTTACTCAACACAAGTATTACAGTGAGCTTGGGGGGGCGTACCTCATCTCCTCCCCCCTCCTCCAGATACACTCAAACAATACAAACAGTGCCCCTGTAGACCATGCTGACCGATAAACTTCTAAATTATATAGCAAAAGATTACTACTTTGGGTTCCAATTTTGCATTGTCCGTAAAAATGTACACGAACAGTGAAGTATGCTTTCTCCTTACTTTCACATAAATGTCTGGGTGACATTATCACTGTCCTTTTCAATACACACATATTCAAGAAAGCAGGACACAGGGACATTTGAAAATACTACTGTCTCCTACGTTAAGTTTTACAGTCCTCGAAAATTACATTCAGGGAACAGGCATGAGCAGAACCAAAGCAAGGATGGAGCAAGGACTCACTCGCTGACATGACTGTCAAGCCAGACTTCCTTATTGATGCCTCGATTGCCCGGATATCCTGTCATCTCCGTGTCCATGGGACCGGTCTCGCATTCCATGGTCGTAACCGTCCAGTTGTAAATTTCACAAGGCTGGCCTGTTAGGATGGAATTTAAAAGGGGCATGACTGATATTGGCGATAAATCTCTGTAGCTTTTAGAGTAAGATAAACGTGATAGGCATTACAAGTGGTATCTCTGTTAAAGGTTGGGGTGTATACAGCTAATTCGTTCTCGATCAAGTTATGAGTAAGATGATGATGAATGTAGTGAAAAAAAAATAACCAGTTCATATCAACACCAGTTACTGTACAACTTGATATCAACATCTACTGAAATGGTTGATATATAATCTTGATACCCAAATAGTCTAACATAACTGGTGGACATCTTATGTATTGGTTTCATCGCAAAAGTCTTATCTACGCAAAAAGTGACGCAGGGAAAAAAGGCCTCCCCATGTCATTTGACGAACACTAACTTTCCAATTATTATATCTCCAATGGATATTGTCCTCAAAACCACAATGTATACGTCAAGTCGGTTTTTCTAACATAACCATTTTATACTTTTGTTGACACTTTTGAGGTATACCTGTAGGAAATTTCCTTTTCAGTCAGAAACTGGCAACAGAGCAACTCACCTCCGACCAAAACCACAGTGTCGCTATCGAAAAAGTTGCCGGTGACCGTCACCATAGTGCCGCCGGCGATGCTACCCTCTGAGGGTTCCACACTGTAAACCACTAGACAGAACAAATAAAATCAGACAGCAGGTATGAAAGATGTGAACAAAACTTAAACCAAAGAGGGCAGAATGACATAGTTAGATATGCTTTATAACAAGTAGACTCCCTTCCACCGGGATACAGTAGTGACGGTAGAGTTACACCAAACAACACAGATTGATGTGGCCTGAAGCTGTTTCATCCCAAGCAGACTACCAGTTCGGTCATTTAATCACATCTACTATGTCACCTCACTGCAGCAAGATACCGCAATAATTACTAAATGCTGAGCTTATGAACGGAAATTATTAACTACAGCAAGTTTATGAGCACACGACGCATCTGGGACAATTGCTAATTTGTTGCGGCAATTAACTTCAAAGTGTCTCCAGTAACATTCTTTGGAAACTGCATGACTTTCTACCTGAATAACTCAAGAGTCTAGGAATATAAAAAAAAAATCATAACTGCAATATAAAAGTAAACGATGACACTGGTCGAAAAAAAGCTCAAGTTGGTTACTTTCTGAATATAGGTATTATTTATTATTATATAGTCCTTTTACAGCATGGTCAAAAGTGCTTTACAAAAAAAAAATGGCAAACACATGGACACAAACACTGCTAAAAGTTGGAGGATTACAAGATTACAACTCGCAATTGCAGAAAGGTTGATGGAATGATAGGAATACATAATATTATGCTTTGAAAATACAGAAAGTATCAAAATACATACAAGAAGTTCTTATTCTTTCTTTATTATGAAATTCCTGAAATAGTTGTGTCTTAAGTAATTTTTTTAGAGTGGCTGATATTTAGGCATAATATTTCACATTCAATTTAAATCTGCAGAATCAAATAAACTCATTTTATTGGAATATTCAACTAAAACAGGGCACCAATATTACAGGCAATTCTAACATCATCTAACGAGTCTTGTTGACAATGTTAAAGGCAGACTAAGGACAAAAGCCTTTGTCAAAAGGACAGGAGGAAAAAAATTCATGACTTTTACCTGCATGACTTTGAAAATGGTACAGTTCATTTTTACCACTGACACGGAGAGAAGACGTTAAACTCAAAGAACGGCCATAGTTCTTTGATACCAGATACGACACCGGCTGAGAAGCTGCAAGAACAAACAATTTGCGGAAAGTTATGACAAAGTGAGATACCAAAGTCAAGACATTTAACAACATGACAACCATGTGGACTTTACGTTGTAACTGGTCAAATCGATGAAACCATAATTTACGTTTGCAAAAGAAGGAACAAGGAAAGCGTTAACAAGAAATTTGACAAATTTGAATATTCATTTATACAAAATAAGATAACAATGGCTCCAACATTGAAAGTGGAACTTTCAGACTCTCTATAGCTCTAAAAATTCTCTTTCCCTTCGAAAAGCCACATCCTCCCACCTCCTCCCCTGGAGATTGACCCCTCTCAGTTTCTGCTATTGCTCTCAGTACATTTGTATATTATTGATGAGATTTTCTGATGAAAACTGCTTCAGACAGTGAACATTTTCCCTGGTACTTCAGTGAAGACAATTTGGGGTCCAACAGAGAAGTAGACTTTGGTGTCAAAGGATCTGATATATGCTACCCATACTGGGAAAGGCTATTTTTAAACCTTTATAGTCAGCATTAACTTTAAGCAGTAGACACAGAATGTCTGAGGTGTCTATTTCAAAGCTGATGTAGGAGAGAGTTCCAATACTGAGAGAAAGAGTTGTCTTACTGTGCAAAAGGGTGTCGGTATTGACATGTGTGATGCCAAACAGGCCATAAGTTTTGGGATGGGCAGCATCACCTATCCTGTGGTATGTTAGCTGATCCCTCTATAAATTGCATTAAACGTCCCAAATACACAAAAAAAATCAGGAAACATTCCAGAGAAAGGAAATACCGTGAAGCGACAAACTAATGCACAAACAACCACTTCCACCCTAGAGCAAACACGATCAGCCCCTCACAAAACTCCTTGAGAGGTAAACAATATCAGCCATGACAGGAGAAATGGAAAAGGATAGATTAATAGGTCACTCACACGTCTGAAAAACTACACATTCCAGACCAATGCGGACAGGAGAGCAGGTTTTGGTTTTAAAGAGGACAATTGTTATGTAAAAAATACCAGACTTCATCAATTTTACAGGACCACATATGAGAGAGGCAGTGAAAATGAATACCACTGGAATTCTCCTCTACAGATGTCAAAAACTGGTATCGTTTAAATACTGCAGGCTACGACAGTGCAGATATTTGAAGAAGTATTAGTGATTGTAGTAAAAAATTTTTAAGTTGGGTCTGTTTGAAGATTAGCATGCTGATTGATCCTGAAAATGTGTCACAAAAAAGCTTTCTCATACTCCGGAATATTTTTCCCAAACTTATGAAAGTTACTTTCGGAACATTACTAAAGATACTGGAGCATTACAGGAGTGAATCTATCATTCAAGCTAGTCAGCTACCTAGGCTGATAAAGTATGGCAGTTAGAAAGGGACCAGATGGAAATGTGACCTGCAAAAGTCTGTGATGCCAGGGCCCATACAGGCCCTGTCAGAAACTTTAGAGATTCCATACACATTCATGCACAACTTTGTAACATTGGTGTCACACTGGTAGAACTTAATAAATAATTCAAGCAGTGAAAAAAGGACTGATTACGGAGTGAAAAAGTTGTAGATTTCTTTGAAATATCATAACTGACTACCTTAATGATTCAAGAAATACTGCAATCTGAAGTCTCTTTCAATCTCTTTATCCTTGAGTGTGTGGCAAATGTTAACTTTTCTAGCAAACTTCAACCTATTCTGTCAAGAGACTGCCTCAAAACAAACATCTTACAGTGTAATAGGGCATTTAATGAGCCAATTGTTTGCTGTAACTAAGCAACCAAAATGAAGAACAAGCTGTGATTTTTCTTCTTTTTTTTTTGCCCAGGGGTGGTTAAACTCCAGGGGTAGCTTGGCTAATGAATGAGATTTATGTCAAAGAAGATTATCACTAAGTCTGTCCAAAGAATGCTGGAAGCAGAGTTGTTGTTATATTCTTTGCTACTTACACCATGGTTACCAAACCCTCTTTTCTCATTACACAAGATTTCTGTGATCATAATGACACAGTTGAGTCACTGATCCATATACACCACATGAACACATGCAAAACTGCGTGAGTTACCGCACAGTATAGCAAATGATGTCATTATGCTGAAAATATTACATACTACATACTACAAATTATTACATAGTATTACATATTAAAAAAAATGTAACTAAGTCTGATTAATTCCGAATACCCTCTGGGACCAGTCTCTAGGGAGGAGGGATTAAAGACCACCTTGTCACATCTCAAAGGATGGCATTAAGAGAGAAAGGGATCGATTGCTGACGTCCACGCAAAAATGTCAAGAAAGAAAGCCAAGAGCAATGCTTCAAAAATAAAACACAAAGACCTTTAATCCCCTTAAACTTTAGAAGACACTGAAGGATTAAGAGATATAATAGACAGAGAACAATGCCAGATGACCTTATGAAGAATGTTCAGACACACACATCACGTACAGTACTAAGTTACTCTGGTCTTCGAGAAGAATCATTACCAAGCCGCTGTTATGCACGGTTATATGTTGAAGAACTACAGTTAACATCCAATCCCTGAAACTAAGAGATTTATCTGGAACCACTGTTCACAGAGAGAGCCAGCAACTCCTAGTGGATTCGTCTTTCAGTAATCTTGATTTAAAGGGGAAATCAGGGTTTGACTGAGAAAATTCCCCTTTTGTTGATTTTTCTTTCTAAACTGCTTGTTCACTGAAATATAGATACGTTGGGGAGGTGTTTGAGGGTAGAAGAAACAGTAATTATTGCGTTAACTACTGTTGAATGAGAACTCGTAATATTTGTCGGGTACAAAAAATAAACGTTTATGTACAAGACAAGACAGCCTCCTGTATACGACTATACCGAATTTGATTCGTTTCTCGAAGTTGTCCACATGTTTTGGGATAATCTTGATCATATTTTTAGTTATAAGTCATTGCATGATACCAGTGGGGAATTGTAGTGAAATAAATTGTGAAAATAAACCCTGATTTCCCCTTTAAGCCTTTCAATAATGATATTATCCAGCTGGAAACTCAAAAGCTGGTGCAGTAATTTGACATGTACATAAAAAATTGAAAATATGGGTCACAAGAAACAAGTAATTTATTTGTTTTGTTCCTGCCCTAGAAAGTAAATAGAAATACGCCAGGAGAGATTAATTCATGACATGTCAACGAACTTAGGAAGCTTGTGAGTTGAATCCATCAATTGTTGGACACAAAAGTATGTCAGATTGGAAATTGGTATAAAACCTTTCCAAGAAATTCTGCAGATATAAAAATGCAGTAAACATTAAGTTAGGGAAGTTTCATCAGAAAACATCAACACCAACAAGAAATTGTTTCATGAGGTATGAGATAACTGCACTATTCCTCTTTACTAACGTTAAAATACTTCTTGGATAAATGGAATAAAAACCTGAGTGTATTAATCTATAATATTGCGAACTATTCAAAATTCTGCAAGCGAGTCAAGCAATCTGGATTGCTGGAGTCATTTAACCTAAAATATCTTCCACCACAGCAGTCTAGTCTAGTCTAGGAGGCCCATTACACAACCATGGACATTACAAAGAAACATTAAATTTAAAGAAGTTACAAAGTTTATGAAAGGATGAGCAGTACTTTGAGGAGAGAGATTTCATGATGATATTCATTTGTTTTCCCCAGAGTCATTAAGCTCCAAGTGTTCAATAAGTACCTGAGCATTGAGCAAACAACATATCGTCCTTGGTAGTCCAGCAATGTGTTACATTATCCATCTCCCCTGAGACTAATTACTTGATCTCGCAAGCATTTATTTGACGAGCAAATAGACCCTAGAGGACGGAGGTGTTACAGGAACTGATTAAAGTCAATTAGTTCTTTCTCTCTCTTAACAATTCTTAAGTTGACATGAATTGCAGTATCTAGGAAGGTAAAAGTAAATTGCCAATCTCTAAAAAGTCAAGCAGTGACACAGTTCCTCCTGAATGAAACTTTAGACAAAAGGAAATATGAGAACGTGACAGACGAGAAGAGGTACAATAAAAGTGATTCTGAGCATAGAAAAGATGAGATGGAGATGGCAAAGAAGATAAAGTGAAATAATCTGTGGTGTTTAGCAAAGTTAGCATAGGAAACATGAGAAGGAAATGGACAAGATAAAATGGTGCTACAGTAAAATGAGAGAGCCTAACCTTAAAATTCTTCTATCCTGAGGTGTGAAAAGTTTGGAGTCTGAAGTATGTCACTAACCATGGGTCAAGTATCATTCACTTTGATCAGTAAGGAAGTCCTTTGTTCTAAACTGTGATGTTGTAAGACAGACCCCCCCTCTCAACAGTAACAGAGCTAAAAATGTGAGCAGTCACGACCACATGTCGAGCTGTTGGCAATCAGATTTCTCAAGGGTCTCTATGATGAATACACAGCTACCTGGCATTCAGTTGATTGGTATTTTGAGTGTCATTTCAAAAACGTATCTAACTTCACGTGGAGTAATCTCCCTTAAAGCTTTGAATTCAAGTCAACATATGAGACGATTTGAACTTGACGGAATTAGTTGAAACAAGGTCATTACATGTCTCACTATACCCAGCTACCCAAAATGTCCCATAAAATGTGCGATTTAGACCTGATTTACTTTTTTTATGTTATAACTTTTCGCATTTTGTTTTTTTCAATCGACCTATTAATGGGAGGAGTAGTATGCCAGTGTCGCCTCTCTGCATCGCTGTTATGTGAAACAGACCAAATGTTCTTAAACTAAAAAATGCCACCATAGGGAGGAATTTTTTAGTTTACACATATACATCTAGCAAATTTTACTACAGCTTGCATCTTGGATGACATCTGAATACAAAAAAAAAAAAAACCCTGCCATTACTCATCAGCCTGTGTCTGTCCTTGTGATTTGTTCCATAGGAAACCACCTTATCTTATTTGATCCTTCTGTGTATGTCCCTAACTGCTCTTCTACACAAGTCCTTCACTTTGAAGGTCACTTCACTGTAAATATTTATCTCCTTTCACTTGCCATGGTATTGACTGACTCAGAAAACTGCACAAACATCAACTTCTGGTACATATGGAAAATTAATTTCAAGTATATACAGAAGACAGGATGCATCAATGACGTAACATAACAGAAATTATCCGAGACGCCGTTTAACTTCCTCAAAAAGAATAAACTTTATGATGAGTTTATCCTTCAGACAACCAAATCGGTGGTGACTTTAACCAAACCGAAATAAAAGAAGTAATGGATGTTGGCGATGAATGTTCACTGAAAATAGCACAATGTAAGTGTTTCTAAGAATTACCATCTGAGGAAATTAACTCCATCAATTGAACTAATCACATCATTTTTGTAAAGGGCAACCACATTATCCACACTGCGACTGGAGTGGCTTTAATATACCACTGATAGGGAGTGAACAGCATGAAATTTTAAGGCATTTTCAAGGCCTCTGAAAAGCATCCCCAAGTAAAATGGTCACTTTCAGTCACAATAGTTCAAATTGTTTATACTGCCAGTGATGGAATTTCTCACCTGAGATAAATATGATGAGATGTAGTGGAGTCTCTTGCCTTCACTTGAGGGTGTTAAAAGAAAAACACCTTTGAAAATGTTTTGACAAGTTTTAGCAGGCTCACAGTCCTGGAACCATTCCACGGTTCACATTCCACGTGACCATTTCTTACAGTACAAATGATGTCAGTTCGCAAGTTCATATCATGCCAGAGGATCCCACCTCTCCCTTTGGGTCAATCGGCTCCCTAGGTTTCCAAAGATAACGAGCGAGACAGAGGTGCTGATGTTAGCCAACGGAACACCTTCTGGCCATTATTTCCTGAAAATGTGATCCTTGGCCAAACATGGATAACTTTACCACCGAGTATGAACCATCATTCCCATTCTTAGGGTCAATTTTCACCCCAATGAGACAAACATTCTCCCTCAATATCTAGGATCAATTTGAAGAAAAAATTCTCTCAAAAAGCAAACCACCATACTTTGCTAATATCGTTGGTGATCTAAGCATGACACAATCTCGGTCACAAAAAGACAAGTTGCCCATTTTCTTATTGTTGAGTGCATATTGTCTATGCAAATACAAATGCAACAATAAAAGGTAAAGTAATTAACTGGTACATGCATGATAATGAGGAAAAAAAGGATTATGCAGCAGAGCTATCTACCGTGGAAGCAAGGAGCAGAAGAAAACAATGTATTCACAACTCAGGCCAGTGAATTTACCCCTACTTAGCGATAAGGATAAGCAAAGTTTCTACTTGAAATGCTGAACTTACCTATGAATGTTCCCCTGGGTTTGCATGTTAGAGAGCCATAGGAAGATGCTCCCCCATTATCCAAGGCAATACCATACCTGAAAAAAAAAATTCAATGACCTCAGAAATTGCTGATTTAGTATCACACATTTCTTAATCAAACAGAGACAGTGAACTCACTGTAAAGCACTTTGGGCTTCATTTGTAAGCGCCAAGACCTGTGAGTCATTGCCAGGCTACTGCATAAAGCTTACATTATACCTACTTTTAGCACCTTGATGAAGGAATTACAAACACGTTCATACAATATAAAGATGCTGATAGATTATAAATTATCACTATCATAGTGAAATCATTTTGGAGCACTATTTCTGAAAGCCCTTTGAATCATGAATGAATTTCTCCTGGCTCTACAGTATCACCTGTGTGAAGAGGCCTGTGGAGGACTTTCTTTCCTGACTTTTTATGAATTTACTGTAAGCAGCAGCCAAGCAATGTGGATATAAGTTTTTCAAGCTTATGCACATGATTCATGTAGCATAAAAAATTGTAAGGTGGACAGCATAGTAAAAGTGTGAATTTAGGGGAATGGAAACTGGTCACTACGATGAATCAGCGGCAGGCAGCTGTACAAGTAAACATCAAGGAACTCACTTGGAATTTGTGTGCTTTATGTCTGGCACACTAAATGGTTTGATCACATGATCATTCTGGGTGCAACTTTAACATAATATGAAATCAATGTTTGAATTGGTACTGTATACTTACAAATTTCCATCCTCATCGACAGGGTCACACAGGTAGCTGCCCCAATATACTCTGAAAAATAATCATACATGGAATGAGATCAATATGATACAAAAGCCGATTAGTGCCATCTGTATAAATATTTTTAATCTGTAATTACAGATTAATAATCTGTAATTACAAATTATCAATCTGTAATCACAGATTATTGATCTGTAAGTACAGATTATTAATCTGTATTTACAAATTAATAATCTGTATTTACAGATTACGTGCTAAAATGGAATATTAAGTCTAAATATATTTGTCTTTAAAGTTTGATACCCTCATATTTCACTTATTTCATACTAACTTAAAGTCCTATTTTTTTTCCTTTTTTTTTTTCTTGTTGATTTTATATTTAATTTCCGTGCAGGAAGTGTTCTACTTTGTTAAGATTAATCACTTTGGAACACGTCCTTTTGCAACTGCATCATCTTGAATTTAATTACCTCTATCATGCATAAACACATGTTATTTGCTTAAGTGTTGAAACAAATAAATGAAATAAGAAGTAACCATGCAAGTCCTCTCCCCCCCCAAAAAAAAACACACACACACATATACACACATCTCTCCACCAGTCAACAAAATTTGTGATCAATATTCTCCACGTATCCTTCAACGCATCCTTCAAGTTACAACTGACAGTGATAGCATGATTTTCCTTCCCGCTGACATCACTGACATGTCATTGACCTGTGCATGATAACCAACTACAATCTTGGACAAAATACCTTACGACACCCCGCGCCCCTGTTCAATGTTGGCTATAGGATTGTTGTTCAAAGGGTACATTCACTTCTATGGTGCAACATTGGAAAGGGGCGCGGGGTTTCATGCTATCCTCTCACCTAAAATTCGGTATTATATTTGCAACGTACGACAAAGTGTCCCAACAATTTTGTCCAAGATTGTCTGAGAATTTCGGCGGGTTAGAACCATGCGCAAGGCACAGGAAAAATCATCAATTTGAAATAAGTTAAACGGCAAAATGGGGGGTGATATTCCCTGCAACAAGAAAAATCAGCAGTGCATGTTCGGCATGTTTGGGGGCTTTATTGAAGTTGGTTTACTGTACATAATAATATTATTGTGTAAATGTTGTCAATGTAATTACAGAGTAAAGGGAGGAATAAGTCAGTCAAATCCATGTATTTGCACTAAATGTGCTAAATAAAATGCAGTCATTGGGGAGGTAAAATCATAACTCCAATGTATCTTGTCGACCAGGAAACTACTTTAAAACATTTTGTATGATACAAATGACGTACTTTCGGCTCAAACTCTGATATTGAGACCAGTACCGACGAAAAAAAAAAACAAAGAAACACCCCCCAAAGAAAAAAACTAACATGTTAGTGGTCCGTTGAAAAAAATTGATGTATATGTGTTATTTATTCAAATTGTTCACAGTGATAACGTGGTGTCTGGTATGAAAGTAACTTCGCTTTGACTATTACAGTAGGACTGACTTGCAGGTTAATCTGGGTAAAAAAGTGTACTATCATTACACAAAATAAACCCCTAAAATGCAAATTGAATAAATGTAACGTTTGCTCATATTCACATAACAGTGACATTGTGGCACCCATTCTATTGTACCGTACATGGTGCACTGAAATATATGTCAGTCATTTTAAGCAGTTTCAACTGACTTCAGAGTACATATTTGTTGTTAGAGCTATATCATTATACTAATATACATATATATATTACCTTATGTTATGTATGAATGAATGAAAAATGAGAAGTTGACAGACATTTGAGCTTATAAATGGATAATTGAGCAGTGAAAAACACTATGGTCATGCAGTGAATCAAACCCCGGCCTCCCCATCCAAGCTGACTTAGACCTAACAAAAGCGTCCAACAGTATAGGTTAATGAAACACACGTCCTCCCTATTTTTTTGGCAGGAAAATTTAAGCAACCCGTGGGAAAATTGCGTAGATTACAAGACTGAAGATTACATATGTTACCAGCTTCGTGCAATGTAAAAATTGCAGTCACAAATCTTGCTTTAGCGGCCAAAAATGTAAAAAAGCAGCCTTTACTAACGTTCTACCATTATTTTAATATTAAGCTGAATCTACAGTTCTGACTTTAACGCATTTTGGTAGAACATAGAGCTACTTCAGAATATATTATAACTGGGATTCTTTCCAGCATTCTACAATTGCAGCAACACTCCTGTTGCAATGCAATGCAACAGCTGCCCATCAATGTTATTTCTATATGCTACTATTTCTGTCCGCATACAAAATCATGAAACAATCTATCCATGCATGATCACTCCTCTTCATCAAAACATACAAATAAACCCCCAAATTAAAATTAAACTTGTTATGTTCATAGTCGAAATTCAGAATACCTTCATTTGAAAATTCCCAGACCCATAGGTCACGAAAAGTAATTTTTATGATGCCCCTTGTCCAAAAATGTTCAATTTTCTTCCCAAATTTCGCTCCAAAATTGCTCCCAAAAAACTCAGACAATCTTGGACAAAATACCTTGGGACACCCTGCGCCCCTCGTTCAATGTTGGCTATAGGATTGTTGTTCAAAGGGTACATTCACTTCCACAGCGCAACATTGGAAAGGGGCACGGGGTTTCATGTTATCCTCTCACCTAAAATTCAGTATTATATTTGCAATGTACGGCAAAGTGTCCCAACAATTTGTCCAAGATTGTAGGTTAGAAAAGTGACCACCAGACTGCCCAAGTGACCTGAATTTTGCAGGTTTGATCTGCATTTGAACTTATGAACCCACTGACCCACCATGTCCCATGAAAACCCACATTTCAAATTTATTTAGCCTAGAGAGTCACATAAACAAAGCATTGTAACTCACAGCTAAGCTTAATACCCAAATTCATGTCCAGTTACATTGCTAACTGTTGATTTATGCAACTAGGTAGACTGGTGCAGTGTTTCTCCTTTAACAAAAAGCCCTGCTTTAGCCAATCACCTTAGAGCTATGTAAATGAAGTTTAAGTATGATTTCTACAGAGTTGTAAGGACTTTGTCTTCAAAACCTAAAGACCTTCAAAACCTAATTTTTCATAGACCTAGCAATAAGTTGAACAAAAAAACAAAACTTGTATGCTGCACAAGATACTGTTTTACATGCTTTATGAAAGGAAATTTGAGGCAAGTTACGTTGACTGATTGGCTTTAAAAAGTGCTAGGCCTACCATTTTACCTTAAAAAACTTCTACTTCCTAGGCCTAGTAGGACTAGAATTAAAGCCAGAAAGTCAAATGACTGTGACTTCTTGCCAAAAGGCATGAAAATAAAAGGACATTATACACCAATTTTAAAGTTCAAACACCTTACCTTCCTTGAGATACTGTGTCTTAAAGGTTTCAAACTACAACTGCTACTGACCTCCCAAAAAAGAAAGTAAATACCACAAAAATGATGACTGCGAACATCTATTCATGTGACACCAATGTTTGAAGTTCCAGCAACATTCAGTTGCAGAGATATCCCCTGTATTTCCGTAATAGTGTTGTGATAAAGAGCTCTAAACATTGCATTTCATTTTAGGCATCCATGGGAATTTTTATTTTGGGACTGCTGTGGTTCAACCAGCTTCCATCAGATAAGTACCATTTTCCACATATATAATATCTGGTAGGTGCACTTTGTTCTCACAAAGTTACAGACCTTAAATAACTTTCGTGACAAAATGGTAGGGGGTCAAAAAAGGTCCAGACGACAAAAAGTCAAAATTTTGATATTTTTCAGGTGGACCTTTGACCTTGTTTATCAACCCCCCCATGAACTTGACATTTTTTTTTCATAAGATCAAACATGTATTTATGTTTGGTATAAATTTCACAGAGGGGTTTTCCCTGAATCTTACCACATTATTTTTTGGAAGTTGGGTAGAAGGTGGTCAATGTTATATACACATTGCACAGTTATGTAACTACTGAACTGTACACTACATATACCATGCACAGTATAGACACTACACATGTAGCACACATTGCCCTAATATCATGGCCGCATTGTATGTACTATTTTAAGCATACTGTAGAAGTGATTCTACTTTTATGTACAGTATCTACTTTGGAAAAGACATTTTAACCAACTTTCAAGTTAAGTAGGAATTTAATTTTAAATTAAGAGGTATACATAGTATTCACTGCATAGTCATGTATACAGCAGTTTTTATACACATATAGCATACTTATAACTTCAAATGATGTACTTTGTATTTCCTTTCTATACTGCAACAACATTTGAAAACCCATGTATATACCCATAATCTTCAATAAACTACAGGTACCAGATGTGAAAAGTAATTTCCTGGCAACTCTACATGTACGTTTTGAAAGATTAAGACCTGTGTAAAAGTTTAAGTCCGTGATGAGTGGAGCAGTCCACCAACAGGTCAGAGGTGGACCCCCATCTTGTGTACTTGGGAGCTATGTGACCTCACATGTTGGCCTTGACATATCATTATCAAGCAAGTGCCGTCACGACTCTTAAGCCTACTGTAACATTAGGTCTCATGTAACTATTTAAGACTATTGAGTAATAATATTGTAACTAGGATAAGATAATTACCAATTAGCCATAGGAATGTGGTAAGGCAACACTACTAGGTCTAGTAGTGGTAACAGCAGACTAAGCCTTTGTGCTAATCACCTGCACAAGCTTATGACCGACCAGCGTACTATAATTAAGTTGGACTAAGATTCAATTTCAAGTCCCACCACTGGGAGTTGAAACTCGTTGGTCCTACACCATTAGGAACATGCGTGGCTTAGTTGCTACATAGTTAACTTAGGCTTATCTTTAATTAGGCCTACTTACTTTGGCCAATTGGGTCTGTGTGAAAGTACAGACAGTACGATACAATTCAGGCAAAAGGTGGTTTTCAGTTTCAGGCAGCGCCGTAGCCTGCAATAGGCCTAGGCTACATACATTTACCATGCACTTTTGTCTTTCTTCGAATTTCGGACTCATAGCGTTAAAGTCTTCTGACCTAAAAAATCAACTCAACTGAAGACGTTTTCAAACGACTCAGGAGTTTTTAACAATGTTAGCACGATCTCGTGAGTCGTGAACCTTCTCAGCTGAAAGTCCTCTAACTCCTGACTTCGTACGTACGACTGCACGCGTACGTTACGCTACATACGTACACCGTACGTACCTGGGAATGCCAGCTGTTTAGTGTACTTGAAAGTTATACTACCCTCATTTATCTTTCGCGGTCGACTGGCTGCACTTGGGACGCCAAGTGTTTGAATGACGTTACCACAAGAGAGACAGAAAAAAAAAACGTTATATTGAACTGCATTTGACATCACAAAATGAAATTGCTTGTGATCTACGAATCTCACCTCTGGATAGCTCTGTCGGTGCTACTATCTTCCAAGTCACCATTTTCAATTTGAGAATTGTCATAGAAAGCGGTGAAAAGTTTTCCACGGAATGTCAACAACGAATCTGAAAACAAGGGCATGTATAATCATTTAATATGCAACTCAAGTATATGCAACTGGAACAACTGTAGCCCTCTCTAAGGAAAATATTGACATGTTTCACCTTAACTCCATCAGTATAAACACACTGTTCTATTGAAGAGCACACTTGTCTCACCCATTCAGGTTAATGAAACAATGTTTTTGCATTGTTCTAGCATATTGACAAATTAACGTAGTTTCAATCAACCCAGGAGCTAATTACAGCTCCCTGATCAACCAGAGTTTTACATTGGCAACTGCCAGCATCACCAGACTTACGTTTTAGTGGCGAGTTAACGACCTGTCGATTTCTGGGGTTTAGCACCTTGTTGACTTCAGAGAAAATTTTATCAAATCAGATTCTTTGATTTAAAGTTCAAGGCAAACACGTCATTCACACCCCCCCCCCCCGACCCTCACCCCGTCTCAATCCATGTGAAATACGTATAGGAGACTATGTCTCAGAAAATAGCATATAGTTGTATGCTGTAGGCTATAGTTTACCTGGTGGTCCTGAAGATGGCGTCAGGGATTGCACAGTCGGAGTCTGCGACCAAGAGTACTATAAAACGGAGGAAAAGAGAAATATGAGGGTCAACGTGGAAAAGGTCAAGCGATATTCCTATATATAAAATCCACTTTAATATCAAGAAATATGATATTTTTATTCTGGAGAAGACCATTGCCAGGTCAGGTTACTAGTAAGAGGATCCTACAAAAAAGAAAAAGGGCAGGGCCAACAAACACGTAAACTATGACTTAAAGGGAAATAGGGCGTTTAGAATACACCAACATGACATTCTAAAGAAATAGCTTTAGTCATTATTAAACCATTTAGTTTCATCAATGAACGTCTGCCAACATTTTACCTCCTCAAAAAGTTATGCATGTGATGAGTAACAGAAGATGCATCATTTGAATTTTGAAAAGTTTGGGTGAACAAATTAGTGTTTAGCAATAAATAACTGAGTTCCTATCTGTGAGAAACTTATTTCTTGGAAAAAAAGACTACTGTCCTTCCTTGTTTTGAATGATCTATCATTCTGCATCCACAAACATTGGTTTTAAAAATATGGATGTTTTCTGTAAAACAAACGCCCTACTTCCCTTTAATATAATGATAGGCTAATTCTTTTACCACAAAAATCTAGGGGAAGTGAAAAAAATTTTAGGGAGACTTTGCTCCATTTGCTCACCCCCTTGACTTCGGGTCGATTTTTTTTTCCCAGCATACAGTTCTGGCTATCATGCAGTTCTTTAAACTTAGGCTACACCAAAAATTCCACAAACCGATCTAGTGGCGGTATTATACGTTAATTAAATATTCACCTCAGTGACCAATTCTCGTGCATTCACACTCCAGTCAGATCTCCCTTACCACACGTCATCCCCTAACACATTGCCAGTAACGTCATACCCCATCATCATCGGTCCCCCGTGTTGAACCTATACTTAGGCCCCCTTCACACTTGAATACATGACCCAGTATTGCCGTGTTTGGTAATCATCATTTTATCTTGGGTGGGTTGGTAGACGATTTTTACAATGCTTCATCGAAAAAAAGTAAATCGATCCATATACCGTAAAGTAGCAGTTGCTACAGTAGCGACCTGTCGAAGACTCTACGTCCACACCGTCCACTTCTATCGATATATCGTATGTACCCTCCGGTGCCACACTGAGTAAGAAACGAATGCAATGTAGAGAAGGTACTGTGCGGACAGCATAGTACAGCAATGCAATGCAATAAATAAAGTCGACTTTCCTGATACATGACGAAACGAAAGACATGGATTTAGGGTAGCAGGGTACAAATTACGAACATTGTCCCTGGAGGTCTGCACAAATGTCCGGAATGAAACTATGCGGTAAAAGAAAGCCAATGCAATTCACGAAATGGTTCAATACAGTGCAGTACAGCAATACACTGCAATGTAGCAATGCAATATGTTGTTTGAAGTAACACATAACGTCATCGGATATCACATTTCCAGACACTTTTTACATTTTTCACGTATGTCCATAACATTGTAAAGTGGTGATTCAAAATCATTAGCTGATTGTTGCGAGTAGTAGGCCTATATGATATATGACACAGTTATAGTCAACTTGAAACCTCAAGGCCATGTCCGAGATACAGCACTTGCCATGGGTGCCATTTCAAGTGGCACCCACCAATGTAGTTTATACAAAAGTCAAGCTTAGGATCCTCAGGCAACGTTAAGGTCAAACGTATGAGCTATTTTCGATTATCTTGATCTGGCAGTGAAACAATGCTGGAATAAAGGGCACCGAAATGTAATAGATTGCTGAACCATTTTACCAATATTTGGTAAAGATATGGGTAGTAGAGTTGCTTCACGAACTCGGCAGTTTTCAGATCTGAGCATGAGGTTCATTTTCCATATCATGTGGAATTGTTACTATATCTGCAAATTAATTTCGCGAAGTATGTCATGATTTTACATTGAAACTAGTAAGGGTCCCATTTTCCAATAGCAGTGGCAGTATAGCTTAGTTTTTAAGATACTAAGCAATATCGACCAGTACATAAGTATGTGCATTTCATGTTGCTCGTCTCAGTCGGAGTTCAATTGTACTTTTTTTCCTTTTCCTTACCTCTGGCGCCGTACCTTTCTTTACTTTTGTGCGAATTTTTTTAAGGTGATTATGTTGTTATGCTTGACCAAAAAGAAAAACAACCATGGACATAAACAGGAAAAAATTAAAGAGGACATCATGCCCATCTTTTCATAAATTAACATGATTACTTCCGTTTTTCTCGAAAGTACACTAGGTCACTGTGCTTCAAGGGAAACGACGCCATTTTCTATTCGTTTATCTCTCTAGCCTCTAGGTATATTAATCATCCTGCAGCATAGTCATGTAAACTCACCACCATCGCAGCTATCGTTCAATCAGGCTGGGTTACAAATGATTTTTCGTTATTTGTATACATTGCTTATATAACCAAAAAAAAGTAGTTCGTTTTCAACAAAGTTTACGTCCGCCATTATTCAAAGAAATACAAAAAATAATACACTTCTCAGTTTTTATTATTGTCTTTGACGCCCAGGGTAGCTTATGGAATACATTGCGATCAGCCATTGTGATACTGTGTATACAGAGGCCTAACTAATCGATTTCACTGCTGCTTGAGCCAGCCACATGTTTCATACTTTTAATATTACACGAAACAGTTCCTTAACAAACAATATCTTAACAAAACCTTTCCAGTCAAGGTCAGGTCGATCAAATAGAGATATTGTACACACAGTTAACTTTTTTGGTTGAAAAATGACACTTTTCCCAAGTATGATTTGGAGGGAAAGCCTAGTCCACGGAAAACAGAGTTAGAAGCAACATGGGCGTCGATTTGATACTGAAAGTGTGTGTGTGTGGGGGGGGGGGAGGATCTGACCCAACACTTTTTCTCCTAAAAGTGATGTTAGCCATGGCGTAAGCCGGTGGAACGAAAAACTCTAAAAAGAGTGCTACCATCAGTTGGCGCGGTCGTATAAGAAAAGTTTGTGCTTTGCGAAACCCCAGGATGGCCGAAAACGGCACTTCTTGGGAGTTCTAAGATGCATGTATGTAGCATTTAAATAGGGGTCTCATGTATGTCATTTCTCAATCATGACGAAATTCCATCTATGACCAAGAGCCCAAGGCCACTGTGGTTCCTTGCTCAGGTGTAACGTAAATTATGAAGCAAAAGGAGCATTTTGCACAATTCCTACAATGGCCCATTTCTGACCATGAGCCCTCATACCCTGAAAATTCCACAGTAAAGATAGTGCGAACGTGACAGACCTTCCACTTTAGTAACGATAGAAGAACACTATGCCCTTCCTTGCGTACTAAGTTTTAAAGTTAATCCATGATCTATCACATTCTCAAAGAACTTTGGCTCCAATTTTGTCCCTAAGACCCCAAAGCCACTCTACTATCATAGTAGTGATCTGAATAACCCTCAACATTGTAACATAATAACTGTCGAAAAACTATCACTTTGCACAATGTAATAATTTATGGCCCGTATGGCCCAACCTGAAGTTGGACCCACTTATGGTGAACACTGCAAAAGGGTTTCACTACCACAATGATAATTTGACAAACCTTACATATTTAAAGCAAAATATGTAGAAAAGCATGATTTCATAAAATTGTCCATGTGATCCCATATGGGACCAATAATCATGAACAACCTGAAGGAACCGCTACCACAGAGCAGTAATGTGACACATTTTCAACTTAATACCATACAATCTGCCGGAGAAGAAGCATTTTGCTTGATTGCACAAAAATGGCCCATTTGGACCTTGGACTAAAAAATTATGAACACACTGGATTCCACTATCACAATACTAATTTGACAAATCTTTCGCGTCATAAAGCAGAATATGCAAACAACAAGCATTTTGCATGATATCATAAAACGGTCCATATGGTCCATATAGGCAGGTCCCTACATACACTCGTACATAATGTGCACATACAAAATACTGTAGCAGTTCTGTTGCATCTGCATTTTTGAGCGGCGCCCAATAGACTATATTAAAAGTGATTTGTTGTAACTATCACAACGATACAACAACCTCTCTTAATATCTTGACATCAGTTTAAATACTTACCGTGTGTCGCATACGATTTGACTCCGTGTTGTGTAGTAAGTGATTACGTCACATTCCACTGCCGCAGTACTTGAGCGAAACCAAACTTTATTTCCTAAACCACCGTTTCCTACGACTGGAGAACTAAATTGATCTGCAGCAAATTCTGTGTCAAAGGGAAAGAGAAAATTGTTCACAAAGAATGACTTCATAAGGAATGACTAAATAATTTTACATATGACAGTTTCTTCCAATCAGAACCCTAGAAACTGTCACGTGCCCTCTGTTGTCCAACAGAATCACGAGAAACTGACAGATGTTGATTTAAATTGACATATGTCAGTTTCATCTTACATGTGACAGTTTTTTCCAATCAGAATTCCAGAAGCTGTCATGTGCCGTTTTGCCCAATAGAATTACGAGAAACTGACAGATGCCGATTTAAATTGACATACGTCGATTTCTGGTAGATATGACGATTTCATCCAATGAGATTGCGAGTAACTGACATATGACGATTTAATTCGACATATGTCAATTTCTAGACTTAGGCCTATGGCGCGCTAGGCGTATGACATTTTCATCCAACAGCGTGTCATAATCCGCTGCCTTTTGTACAATGTCTGCCTATACAGTCAAGAATAAGTCATGCCAAGTATCACTTGCACATAGGGGAGGGCTTATACATTACACAGGCTGATTAGGGGGCCAATTCAAGCAAAATGGGTGTCCTATTTCATTATGATTTAACTACTATTATCAAAATTTAGCTTATGCCTTTTGTGAGTTACGTAATACACCTCTCTGTGTAATATCACACTTAAACGTTGAATGGGTTTTGTATTTGCTGTTACCTATGATGTTGCTAAATATATAGAGCCGATGCATATACTGGTGATATCTCCGTGGTTAAACCACAATGTCACAACATACAGTTTCCGCAAGATCGTTGCATTATGGGATGTAGGATGCAATACAGAGGACAACAAACATGTGACATGAAATGATGAAATGCTAAGTCATGCTGCAGCAAGGAATCAAATCTCTGATCAATTATAATCACGTGGGATTTCAAGAGCAACATGTGGAGACCTGGATAATTGTTACGTAATCAATCGATGGCAGTACTGTGCATACCTCAAATAATAGCGATCCACTGGGTACAGTGTCCATTTGTCAGGACTACGCGTACTAACACCAGGATATAATTAAAAATCAACAACCTACAAACAAAACAAACCTATCATTTGGTGTACTTGCCAACTTGCAAAAACAAAGGCAGATATTGATTTAAATCGCAACCTCAGAGTTGGATGCAGTGACGTCACTATCTTCACACGTACATCACTCTGTGGATACACAACGATCATCTGTCTAAGAAGCTACAAAAGCCATTTAATAAACCCTAGTTATCTATTCAATGCTCAAGTCACCAATCCATTCTCTACAAAAAGGAATCTCTTCACGATGAGAGCCCATCTTTATGGGAAGTCAACACAATAGTCCATTGTATTTCGAAGAGTCTCCTTAGAATAACTGGTGGTAACAATCGATTGAACAGCTGGTGGCTGTAGTATGGAACTTATGCAAGGTCCAGCCTTCTTGTTCGTCCACGTTCAAGCGGCCTTGGCCGTTTTTGTGTAAGAATCTTGTAAAGCAAAGACCATGCAGGGCGGCAGGGGGGGGGGGGGACAATCCGGAGAGGCTCGGACAAAAAATATCAATTCCAGACGGAATCGCCTCTTTCCTTTCTTATGGAACACAAGCGAGTGGAGAAGAGGAGGGGGGGGAGGTTAAATTTTTACATCACGAATTTTTCACAAACCAGTCTGCGGTGTTTCTGGTCCCTGTTCTGGTCAAGTCGGTCTTGTATTTTAAATGACTGTTCTCCTGTCAGAATGCAAACTTTTCGCAACGTGTAACCACAGCAGCGAAGGTCATTTAGATCAGTCGCTCCAAGTTGTATAAGTTATCAACAAAGGGAACTGGTCGATTTTCCTTGCACTGGGATATCCATAAAAAAAAAAGTTTCCTTGCCAACAAAACAACACATTTTTTCATACAATTGCTATAGGATGTGGATGGGCAGTTTTGAGAAAGAAAGATTGCAAACCCCTTTTGTCAACAGTTTCTGTCGAAACGACCCTTGACTTTGTATCAAATATTTAACCACAATTGTTTAAGATAAGCAAGAAAGTAGTGGAAACTTATTCTTGAGTATATATTTCATTCTTTAGAAAAAAAAAACAGAAACTTTGAATGAAAACTTTACTTTCTTCAGTTACTGGTCGGAAATTTTTCTTCACTGTCAAGTATTCTACTGATTATCGTTAAAGGCTGCATGTTTTTCAACCCATTTAGTCACAAAATAAGGAGAAAAGTATTACATAAAGGATAGCCTCAGCAGAGAAAAATAATTCAGAAGTTGGAAAATAAATCCTATTCACCTAACTCCCATCTTCATAGCTTTATTTTCCATCGGGGTTATAAAATGCTGAAAGACGTTCACTTGATTTTGACAAAGGGCAGTCAATTTTTGCCAAAAAAAAAATGTGAAATCCAATTCTTGTGCAACTCATGCACAATTCCTGCTTTTATTTCATTTTTCAAATGCTTGCATTACAACCTTGAAAAGTTTACTGTTTTCATGATGGTTTGAAAGGAGTGGATTTGTATAATCACAGTTACAAAATAGCAGAAAAATACGTGACAAGGTGCAATGGGCTTTCGAAAACGAAGAAAGTAATTCGAGTAGTACAAGAACGACAGCACAAATTATTGCGCTATCTACCGTTTCAAATTGAGTGAACAAGCCCCACCATTTTATATCTTAGCTCAGGGATGTCATGTGAAGATGGGAGTCGGACCATTTAAATTCCCTTTTCGAGTTTTGCGACGTCTTTGAAATTGTTCACTTTTTGGAATAGTGTAAATGTTCTTTCTCTCAACTTACCAATCATTGAGGCAGTGACTCATGCACTGCCCCCAGACAGTTCCAATTCTCTGAACTAATTAAACATTTAGTTCCCCCCCCCCCCACATCAGTCTTTCTAAATCTCCTCTGTGTAATCAAAACAATGGGCCCCTTTGTGTAATATGAACTAGGCCTACTCCAGCTCTGCGTCTTTCAAACTTTGCCGTCAATCAAAGAGCAGAACCAATTGAAAATTTTGCTTACCCCTAGCCAAAATTGTAGCTTGGGATAATGAGTGACTGTCTTTAAAACACGCTTCATATTCAGAAACTACGAAAAGAAATTCCTATCCATTTTACTACCCGGCACCACTTGTAATCAACCATATCACATATTCTAGACCTGATGTATTTTTATGCTCCTTTTCGCTGGTTGCAAAATTTGTCCTCATTATTAAGATCTGAAGCAAAACGTGGTAGTGAGTTTCGTCGGATAAAGCATAACACATGTAGTTTGTAGTTTGGACATAACCTTTGTATATTTCCCGCCCTACAACGTAGCTCTCACTTACTTAAAAGTGCATGGTTGTAACGTCCCTTACAGTGGCAAACTTTCGGCATGATTTCTAAAGAGGATTCACGAGTGAAAAATAACTGAAATTTCATATAAAAAGTAGGGGTATTTTCCCCCTCGCAAAAGCAACCGTGTACATGACGAACCAAAAAAAAAAGAAAAAGAAAGAAAGAAAGAAAAACAAACAAACAAAGTAAAAAAAACTGTTAATGTTACATTTGTCATTTACCTGAACCGTAGAGATAAATCCTAGTGGCTCCCCTTAGACTGCCCTTTTTGTTGGCCATGCGGGAAAACCTCGGAACCGCATCGACCACCGACAGTGCTGTTCATGGAATAGAAAGAGAAAAGATACAAATAACTTTCTTTTTTTTTTGTAATGACGTCAACAGTCACAACTGAATCAGTTTCGGGTGTTCTCTCGTGCGTTGTTTTCATCATACAGTCCACTTAGATTGTCTTACGGTGCGATTTTTTTTTTTTTTTTTTTTGTTGTTATTATAACGCCCGCTAACAAAATTGTTGTTATTTTTTTAATGCACCACCAACGAAAAGAGTTTGAACTTCCAGCGACATTTATTTGATGGGATATCTCTCTTCATAGGTATTTTCCTTTCAGCTCGGGTGACTTCAAATGACCTTTGACCTCCATGGAAAACAATAGCAATCATCTATTTACAATGTACTACCAAGGAACAAAGTTTGATATTCGAGCACCTTTCCTTTTTGCGATGCGGTGTTGACAAGGTTTTCAAAGAATGTCCTTACTGACCTCACATGACCCTTGACTTCCATAAACATGGCAGACATAATCATCTTGTGAGTTGCTACTAATAATGTGAGTTTGAAGTTCCAGCAACATTCAGTTACTGAGATATCTCCCTTGATAGGTTTTCATACGTTAAGCTCTGGTGACCTCAAATGACCTTTGACCTACATGAAAAACGATAGGGATCAACGAATGATGATGGACTACCAAAACACCAACTTTGAAGTTCGAGCACACACACACATACAGACACACCCCACACGCCATCACCATAGATTCCTTGCCTGCCTTCGGCGAGGAATCCAAAATGATTTGTGAATACTGTTTACCTAACTGAACATGAAATATTGTCATAAATCAAACAGAACATCAACTGCGACACTTCTGACGCAGTGACTTTGTGGAACTATGGAGACAACCAATACGTGATGGTACTGGGAAACAGTTCAGGTGGATATAGGCCATATAGGCTCTATATAAGACACCTCGTACATAACTCCGTCAGCTGACATTGGTACTATGTAGTTCTCATGGGCGTATGCATAAAATATCAGAGAATGGGGGAAGGGAATTTCAGAGGGAACTTTCAACTGACTAGATCAAGGAGAATTTATTATAGTCCCACCCAACAGTTGTCAGGATGCAGTGGTGTAGCCTGGCTTTTTCTAGGGGGAACTGAAGACTAGGCCAATAGTTAAGTGAAGGGGGGGGGGCAGTGATGACGCTATCTATAAGCTGATATTCCATGTTAGCGTGTAGCATACTGAGAAAATTTATTACATAAAAATACATATTACATTGTATGAAATGACACTTTCCGGTGTGTCTGGCCTTGTGAATATCAGCTCAGTACTCCTATTTTTAACCCACAGATTTGAACATTTACTTCTACTACAAAAAGTTGATGTGATTTTTACTTAGTTTTTTTTTTTCAAATTCATGATTTTCCGGGGGGGGGGGGGCAATTTGTCCACTTCCATCCTTGCAGAAGCCCACGATAGTTGTCTAATTGTTCACTGGTAGTATACCGTAAACCGACTGCCATCTGTGTACTGATCCCAAACTATACTTATAGCCACTTTCTGTAAAAAGTTTCAGACATTTTAAATCCGTCAAGTGTCATATTATCTGTTGCCTTATGTGTCCTTTGTAGGTGACAAAGAAAAGTAAAGTGTTTTTTTTATATTGCTACGTAGTTTATGCAATTTTATGCTAATCATCAACGTCATGCAAAAAATGTAGGAACCTCACAATGACGAGGTCCTGTCAGTTTGAAGGGATCCCTGTAACATGCAGTAGGCTTACACTCATTGGGCTGCTATTAAATGAGTTTGTTTTTGTTTAGACTGGTTCTTTGTTTTGTGCACGGCTCTCTTGTGTATTGTCGGTCAAAGATTGACGTCTAGTTTGACAATTCATTTCTACTCATTTACCGATATCTTTTTCTGTTGATGTGATTGGTAGAATTTGAAAAAGGCAAATCTCTACTTTTCAATCTCGTCGCCACATGTAGGCTCATTTGAAGGTTTATCATCTTTTTCTCTTGTTTTTTTTTTTCTGTTTGAACTGAAATTTTGAAATCAAAATTAAGTTCAAATCACCACCCCCCCCGCCCTTCAAGGTCTGGTGCCGGTTGATTCCATTTCCACGACGGAGATTGGGTTTGTTTAGTCCATCAAATACTGGATGCCCCGTTCCTTGACAATTGTCATTTATGAACAATAACACCCATGAAAGCAAAAAAAAAAAAAGTTTTGAATATTTAATGATTTCAAATGAGTCGATATCCATTATAGTCACGTTTTAATGATATCGATAATTTAGGTCGTCAGACGGTGTCCTGATCCGTTGTACGGTAAACATTCCATGAACGGTATCAGGGGGATGTTAGGAAAAGCGGTTTATTTAAACGGCCTTTAAATCCCTCATGCTCAAAGACGAAAATCAATATCATTGTTAAGAAAGCCATTTGCTCTAAGCAAACAGCTTCATTAAATCCCGAGTCTACGTTGAAAGTTTTGTTCCAGTAAGTCATTGGTGTCTCACGATTGACGTCACAGGTTTGTTGTCATAGTTACTTTTATGTGAGAGCTATAATTTATTTACCACTCTTTTTTCCTTTTTTCTTTTTTTAACGAACAACGTCAGAGAGAATAATTACAAAGGACCCATGATCTCTTTTCCTCCAAGGAAATGAGTCTGTCTACCGTTGGGGAGAAGTTCATGAACCGAGTGAAAACTTGCTCTGGTGATGACTTTGATGAGCTACAAATATGCAATAAAGTTACAAATATGGGATGGTTTTTCAATTAGGCCAACATTTCATCATCACGTTTGTTTTCTCTTTATGTCGTTAGTCTCCATGAGTCACCGGGGAGAATTGTTTTCCCAGAAAAAATAACTTGAATAGGCCTCATCATCGACATTACTTGGGAAAGAATTACAATACGTAACATTAGGTTTCTACACACTCTATTCACAGCTCAATTTGAGGCAGTATACAGCATGTGTTATATCCAGTTCTCAGTCGCTGGTGAGTGTCTTAGGACATGGAGTTGACGCTTCTGCATGTCAGATCTCAAATGCAAAATGCACAGCCGGGGAATTTACGCAATTGCGCATCGGTACGACAACGCATTGCAAAGGGATGATTTCAATTTACACGTCAATTCGATCTTCAATTTAAAAAAAAAGGAAGCTGTCCTCATGAGAAAAGGACCAGGGCAATAAATCACGTGACAAAAAACGCCACACTGTGTATACCGAACACAAAGCAACATTTATACCAACAACAAAGCTTAAATGGCATAGGCCCATGTGATTCTATACTGCCGGAGTATAGAAGTACATCACACAAGATGCACAACATTAACCAACAGACGTGCAAGGGGATTGATGAGAGCCGACCAGCAGTTGGGACTTTATGGGTAAAAGTAGTTTTAGACTTTGTCATTTCATGACGTGCTAGACTTCGACTAAAACCGTAGACATCTGTACAATTTTGATATTACTCCTTCTTGAGATACCAGTGTTCCGTTTCCAAAGTTGGAGGATATTGAATTCAAATTACATATCATGGTCAAATTGGAAAATGGCAGTAATTATACATTAATTCATTGCAGACAGGAAGTCTCTTTCAGTAGGTTAAGTTTTGTGTTGAAGAGAACTGCTTTTCGCTCCTGCAAAAAGGCACCTACGTGTTTTCCGTTTCGAAACTAGCCTTCACTCCTTAGGAAGAGGAATATTGCTACTTCTCATGCAAGTTTACTTAATATCCTGTTCCTTCGTACTTCGAAGAATTCTCAACTAATAGTGGCCCATTGCGGTCAGGTGACCGTGGTTTTTCCTTGGATAATCGGTGCATGGATGGTTACAACAGAACTCTTGGTGGTTAATGTTATGGCAGTAAGCAATCGGGCATTAACCCCGAACGTACATTATCCCAAAGTTAATGTACGATCCAGGGTTGACTTAAGATAGTGTCTTGGTAGTTCTTTTTGGGTAGATGATCGCTATTGTTTCACATGGAGGTCACATGTCATGTGAGGTCACCAGAGCTTAAATTATGAATACATATTAAGAAAAAAATCTCAGCAAATGAATGCTGCTGGAACTTCACACTACTAACATTTGTAGCTCTTGATGAATAGATGATCTCTGCTTCGTTCTCTTCCCTGCAAGTTCGCTACCCTCCATTTCGAAAAAAAAAACAAAACAGTCGAATTCCAACGGGGTTTCATCCGTCATCAACATGGTGGGGCCCTGTAGGATCCTCGATAAGTCTTCAGATATGCTGATCCTAAAACTTTCAAATTCACATGCGATAGTTTGTTGTATGACAGATCGATGGTTGAAACCATGGTCGATAAAGTACAATACCCTCATCTTCGGTATAGGGGCTATGGCCTACCGTAAAAGTAGCCGTACCATATATAGTCTCAGTGTTTGTAAGAAACGTATAAAAAAAAAAAAATGGTGCACTGCGATTTGTTATTCAGCAGTGTATATATTAATGCGGTAGTAATTTGAAATCAAGACGTGTTCCCGCTCTCAAACTGACATGTGTTCCCAAAGGATGTGATCTTTGAACAGCGAGATGCCACTCTAACTACTCGGAACGAGCTCGTTTCTCCTTTAGTGCCTTATCGTATCACGGTACAGTACTGGGTATATCAGGCAGAAGTTCTTGTTAGGTGATGACACACGCAGGTGTCTTTTCTCCGCTCGAAATCAGACAGACGATGGGAGCAGTTAGGGATAGTCCAAACTCCAAAGCCCCTGCATTTCTGTATCATGCACTCAAAAAACCAGCTAGGGCAACTCCCGTAACTAACTTAAAAGTTAAATTGTTTTTGTATAAAAAAGTGTCAACAACTGCTTGAAAGATAATGGTTTCGTGAGATGAGCGGTGAGTGGGGCGGGGGGGGGGGCTTTAGGTAATGCTTCGGACACTTTCCAAAGCTCCGTTCAGACGAGACTACACTTGTTTGACCATGTACCCAGTACCATCAGCATTTGTTTTGAATCCAGTTCAACCGGTACAGTTACAGGCTATATATACATGACGGTGCAACTTACAAAGCAACTAATTTGTTTGTTAATAGGCTAATTCACTATTTAACGATAAAGTTTGGACTTGTCTTCGGAAGTTTTCCATTGCAGCTGTTCAATGCCTAGTATGTTTAGCTCAAGACAAAACATACGCTAGTCCCTTTTCGTTGGTTTTAACAGTTTTCACAAGGGTGTTGTATGTATAGGCACACGATGAGCCCAATGTAAATATTTATCCAGTTCCGATTCTTTCGACGTTCAGCCCGTCACGACTGTCGCTGTGACTAGGTGTGCGCAGGTCTGACTAGTGCGGTTGTCCTCAAGGAACGCCGAAATGTTTCGTTGAATAAACCAGATCAGTGGCGTAGTTAGGACCTTTCCTAGGACGGGGGTGAGGGAGGTAGGGGTGGGGTTGGGGTTGGGGATGGGGTGGGGTTGGGGATGGGGGTTGGGGATGGGGGTTGGGGATGGGGGTTGGGGATGGGGTTGGGGATGGGGTTGGGGATGGGGGTTGGGGATGGGGGTTGGGGATGGGGGGTGGGGATGGGGGTTGGGGATATGGGTGGGGTGGGGGTGGGGGGTGGGGTGGGGTGGGGATGGGGGCGGGGGACAAGAAATTTCCCCCAAATGTTTTCAAGGTTACGCGGATCTGGTCTAATGTGGAAGGTGAGTGTGGATAGGATATAGGTTGGGTAAAGCCCAGTGGCGCACGCATGATTTTCTGGAGAGAGGGGGGGTTGCAATCACATAGTTACTAAATGTGAGTGAGTACGAAGAGTGGAATTTTTCCGGGAGGATGGCTACCTAAGCGGAGCTCCACCGTCCGTTGGCGGGGAGCGTGGAGAAGATTTTAATTTTTTTTTTTAATTTGTACTTACTTTTTCTTTTTTTTTTCAGAATCTCGGGTCAACAGCAATGCGGGCTAAATACTTTTAGCATGGGTAGGTTGGGATATAAGGGCTGTTAAGTTTGGGTGTGTACCTGGAGTGAGATTTATCCTGGAGACTATGCGAAGCGAGACCATCGATTGGTGTGCAGTGTAGAAAATTTTGGTGTAACAAACCACTCCGATCGCCGGAAATAGCACTTCACAGCCAGTGTAAGGTTTACTTTTTTTAGGTCAATCAGATAGACAGATAGGGAGATAGACAGATAGGCAGATAGACGGACAGGTAAACAGATAGACAGATACATAGATCTCATAATTTCTTAATATCTTGAACAACCTGTGGCCGTTCAGACCAGGGAGTTGCTATTTGACAACTCCCTGTTCAGACCTGCACCAAACTCTGCTGAACTGACAGAATATAGGCTTATAAACAATAGGCCTATGAATTGCGTGCCATTCTTACAGGTTACTAATATTCCTGAATAAATATGACCACTGGATTGCCATTTGCCAAATCGGATGCAACCGAGTTGAAACGACATGCGTGCGGTTAAAAGGAAAAGACTAGAAAGCCAAAAGGCTTAGTGATTCCTTGCCTCATGATATATAATGTAACAAACATGAATCGCCCACATGACAAGCATGAGATCCCACACAGTTATCCTACTTGAGATACCATCTTAGTAAGGTCAAAACCTTTTGAAATCTCGTGACTCAAAATGACCTTTCACCTCCACTTAAAACAATAGGGATCACCTACCCTATATGGCCATCAACATGCTAAATATGAACAATTCACAAACTAAGTATAAGATCCCTCTTATTTATCACCCTTAAAATATTATGCATACAAGGTTTTGACCTTATGTCACCCCAAATAACCTTTGACCTACACAAACATGAGAAAACTCCCAAACGGATATGATGCTGCAGGGGAACAAATTATATTTTGTCGTGTCTAATAACTTGATAAAAAGGTAAACATGTTTATTTAATCAAAATTATAGCACTTTATTTTGTCGAGTTACAGCTATTGGTGGCAGCTTTTTCATATTTGATTTTTTGGCATGATGCCCTTCCCAATGGCTATGAGGTCCTTGAAAATTAGCAAAAACTGATATTCCTATTAAACAAGAATCTAGCATGACTTGCAATTTTGCCTTTAGTCTACTTAAAGACACAACACACAGTACAAGTTTCCCTGGTTTGATACACAGTAGTCATTTGTTCAAAGCTTACCTGAACTACTGTAAAGTGAAATAGGGCGTTTAGAATACACCAACATGGCATACAAAGAAATTCGCCTTAACCATTGTTAAACCATTCAGTCTCATCAGTAAATATCTGTCAAAGCTTCATCTCCACAAAACATTATGCATGTGATGAGTAACGGATGCATCATTTGAATTTTAAAAAGTTTGGGTGGACAAATTATTGTTGAGCAACAAATAGCTAAATTTCTGATCTGTGAGAATCTTATTCCTTGAAAATAAGGCTACTGTAATTCGTTATTTTGAATAATCTATCATTCTATGTCCACAAATAATGGTTTTAAAAATATGGTTGTTTTCTGTAAAACAAACGCCCTATTTCCCTTTAAGGGCTAAACAGAGACACTGTTTATACAGTAAATGGTTAAGTCCATTGAGCACCTGGCTCAACAGACTGTATGATTTATTCTGGACATTGTGGTTTCTACTGGCAGTCAACTGTGATAAATTATGTCAGATAACAGTGACCAATTTGAACAGAGGTGGGTCAGTTACAATTTGATTCATTCAATTAAGCAATCACAGTTCATGCACGCTCAAGGGTATTTGATCCAAATGACCAGTAATTTAGTTCTTTTTATAAAGCTAATAACCCGTGGTATATTTAATCAATTCCAATTTACAATTCATGCATGCTCACATGTCCTTATGAGGATAGTGGCAGGTTTGCCAAATAATAATCTTTGATACCAAATTTAATGTTGTCTTCATCTTTTTCTTTATGGTTATCGAAGAGACTATGTTGGTGTGTCCTAAAAGAAGTTCTCAAATCAACAAGAGGATTCTACATTACAAGTATAAAATTCACTAGATGGACCGTTCTTTGAATATTGTAGATTCAAGTTTTTCACATTTTGACCTCCCATGACCCCAAATGACCTTTCACCTCTGCCAAAAATAAATAAGGATCATCTACTCGATATGGGCAATCCACACGCTAACTATGAGATCTCTCACATTTACCGTTCTGGAGATATCGTGTTTACAAGCAATTTTCAAGGTATTTACCTTTTCACCTCTGGTAACCCTTGTTCTCAACAAGATACACCTACCCACTTCATATGACATCTGCTCAAGCTTCTCTTCTTGAGATATCGTGTTTACATGGTTTTCACAATTTGACCCCTGTTGACCCCAAATGACCTTTGACCTCCACTGAAAACGATAGGATTCCTTTACTCAACATGGTGCAACTACATACTAAACATGAGATTTCTACAAGCTTCCTTTCTTGAGATATCGTGTTTACAAGGTTTTCACAATTTGACCCCTGTTGACCCCAAATGACCTTTGACCTCCACCAAAAACAATAGGGATCATCTACTCAATAAGGCCAACCTTCATGCCAAGTATGAGATCACTCAGAGTTACGATTCTGGAGATATCGTGTTTACAAGCAATTTTCAAGGTATTTACCTTTTGACCTCTAGTGACCCCAAATGACCTTTGACCTCCACCAAAAACAATAGGGATCATCTACTCAATATGGGCAATCTACATGCCAAGTATGAGATCACTCAGAGTTACGCTTCTTGAGATATCGTGTTTACAAGCAGGCGTCACACACGCACATACACACATACACACACACACACGACATCACCATCGCATAGATTCCTCTGCCTTCGGCAAGGAATCAAAAATGAGGAAATGTACGGTTTGGGGTTTAGGTTAATCATAGTGTGTCATCTTGATTCCGGGAAGAAAAAATCCTGAGGTATCTTAATCTTGTAGATGAATGACACTTCCTTGTTATTATTCACTGTAATGAGTGGCGATTGCTTCTGATATATTTTTACAAGAAACTGTACGGGTCAATGGATTAAAATCAATAGGCAATACGCTGCTGCATTGAAATACACTGACGTGCCGTACCGTCTCTCTCTCTCTCTCTCTCTTTGAATTCATTGTTGAGGAAAATCATAAGCAGGGCTGCCGCGACCGGTGGTGTCTCACCCCCCCCCCCCCCACACACACACACACACACACCAAAAAAGGTAGTCACGATATTCGGGAATCTGAAACACCCGTAGGAAGTTTTCATATCTCAGTCACATTTTATGACTTCAAAAGACACCAAATAAGGCACCAAAGCGCATCTATAAGGTTACCTGGTAGGGGAAAAATTTTTCAAAAGGGGATGTGGACACCTCCTCTTTTACAACCCTCTCCCAGGCCAACCATCACTCTTCTCATGCTTTCCCCACATATCAAAATATTATTGTATGATGACATTTTTTTTCATCAAGAATCTCTATTATATACAAAAGTAAATTACTTTTTTTGGAAATTAGTGTACGATAGAATAAATAATCTAGATAAGAGCAATCCAAATTATTACAATTGTTCCAAAGAGTGATGTTATTCCCATTAATTAATTGCAGAAATTAGATCCCTACTTGAAGGCTGGGCCTACATGCAGGTATAACGACAAATTTCTAGGGGCTTGTATGCTTTAACAGTCAATGAGCCGCTTTAAAGAAGACATAAACTCAAGCTTGAAAACTAAATTCAATGGTCCAAACTCCCATCCAAAATCCAACTTTTAGTTTCAAAAGGAAACATAAGCAGGAAATGTGAGTTTTACCAGTAGGACGTCAGAAATTTATTGAGAATTTGACTGTTTCAAATATAGTTGAGTGTCCTTCAACGTATGTCTCTCAGCAATGCAACAAACGATGAAGATGGAATTTTGGTGAATCTCTGAAACAGAGGTGGCCAACCATTCTAAATCAAGGGGCCTTGCGGAGGGCCTCACAGGTTCAGTTGCAAAACCGCGCTCTTATCCTTTTCTTTATATTATTTTTCAGTAAAAAAATAAATATATCCCCTATTGAAAATGAGTGCGAATAAGACAATAGATTTGTATAAATGAGGGTTAACATGCAAACATGTCTATGACCAGCCGAATGTGAAAAATTACATACTGTAGGTTCTATCGTTGTATGTAACGAGTGAATGAGTTGACGACAAAGTAGTAGTTTTTATGAGCTTTTACGGAAAATATCAACAGCTGGTTTCCCCTTTTGTTTTTTTTTTATTATTCTCTTTAATTTTACTTCTGATCAAAATGGTGTTTGGGACCGAATGAAGTCTCTTCGGGGGTCGCATTTCGCCCGGAAGGAGGGGGGGGGGGGAGCACAGGTTGACCATCCCTGCTCTTATTTATATTTTCTTGTACTTTAGGTACACATTAACTCATGCGACTGATACGAGTCAAAACTTAGGTTTTCGTTAATCCGATTAACTTCCCCGAAAGTAAAGGCAGTATATGTGTAAGTGAAGAATTCTCGAAATGAGCAATGCAGTAAAATATCAAAGGGCGCCCCACGTGTAATAAAACAAGAGCGTGCGACTTCGATTATGATGCCTCACAGGGTGTAATGTCATAAAAGCAAGGTGCGGTAAATCCCCTTGCAGAATTTCGTTACAAATAAGTACAAAAGAAAGTGCATGAGAAGTGTAAAATACCTGTCACCTACAATATTGAAATCACTGTATACAGTGACCCCGGTAAATTAAAGTGAAGGGCACCAATTTGCCCCTATCTATAAGCGAAGTACCAGTTACCTTTTCACACATACAAACACACACGAGAGACAAAAATATTATTGTCAGATCGCATGAAATGGTACTTCCCATGTCTCATTTCCAACATAGTAGATTTCACTCAAGACGATTTTAAAGGGGAAATCAGGGTTTGCCTGAGAAAATTCACCTTTAGTTGATTTTTATTTCTAAACTGCTCGTTCATCGAAATATAGAGACGTTGGGGAGGTGTTTGAAGGTAGATGAAACGGTAATTATTGTGTTAATTACTGTTGAATGAGAACTCTTAGTATTTGTCGGGTGCAAAAATAAACGTTCATGTACAAGATAAGACAGCCTCCCCTATACGATGACCAATCACGGCGTAAGACTGAGATGACGTTATATAAATAAATATAACCGAACGTTTACGGTTCCCATGGTGTTCGTGCATTGCGCAATGCTAAGTAAACAAGAGTTTAGTGATAGTTGATGATACATATAGCACACGTAGGTTACATATGAAACTGTTCAGCCACACCTCCTCATACCTTGAAAAGGCTATAGTATTGGATATTCATATTTGATTCGATGAATATGGATGTTACAGACTTTCGGCGTTCTTCACAGATTTTTTTTTTTTTTTTTTTTTGCGAATTTGACTCGTTTCTCGAAATTATCCACATGTTTTGAGATATATCTTGATCATATTTGTTAGCTAAAACTCATTGTACGATACCGGTGGGGAATTGTAGTGAAATAAATTGTGAAAATAAACCCTGATTTCCCCTTTAAGGGGGACAATATTTGTTGGTTCATTTCATGTAGGAAAAATTCTTTGACATTATCTAAGCAAAGCGCCACCATCATCGGCGTTCTTCCTCCCGGCATCTGGCCCAAGGGAGCAATGGACCAAGGGAACCATGAGGCAATCGTCACATCCTCCCAAGTCTTGGTGTGAGGAGGAATTTTTCGGGGACTATAGTTAGGTTTAACCTCAATGTCGTTATCCGTGGCTCTGGTCGTACATATACTGGAACGAGAAGGGGGGGGGGGGGATATTGAGAAACAAGATCATGAAATGCAATGAATCATACCGGTACTATTTCCTCTTTGTTCTGTCATAGCTTCTGCCAGAACAACCAACACACCTCTTTACATGTACACATAAATCCGTCCCTCGATTAAAAGAGGAAGCCTTAAAAAGTACACACACGTAACTGCTGTCAATTTGAGGGACAAAATAAATAAAAATAAAAGAATAAATCGACCATGAACTTAGAGGTTGAAGTAGAGATACTGGAAATGATAACAATGTTAGCAGCTATGCACCTAAATCCAACAGAATTAATGTTTTCAAAGGGAAAGTGAAGGGGGATTCCCTTACAAAACCACCTGAAATGTTATTGTGAGACAAAGTCTCATCTTCCGGTCATGTCAATTCTAGCAAACTTTACTGCTGATTTTTTTTTTCTTTTATAATGCCCACCTTTTAACTTAATTGCAGTGTTTTCAAGTTTCTGGATTGTAGCTAACTAGCAGTTTTTAAAATCTCATCGAAAATGTTGATGAGATTGTCATGGATGAAACTTTTTTTTATATGGTGATAGCGAGACAATATATTTATTATTTTTTAACATTGTTATTCATAAATTTGATAACAAACAGTGTTTTAACTTTTTTTTCTGTTCTTGATTGACTCCGAAGTTTTATAAGAACCCCTATTGTGTATACTGCCCACAAATCAAAACTTGATTCAACCCGTTACAAATTACAAAGGCAGTATTGAAAAACGGATACATATTTCAAACATGCTGACAAGAATTATTATGTCTCAAAATTAGGTAAATAAGCATGGTGCTTCCAAAAAAAATTCATTCTGACAAGCCCAGTTGGCTCACTGTTACGTGTAGCCTGTTAGTTTAGCAAGAGACAACCTATTTATGGATATTTCAACATTATACAAAGGTTTCCTTTTGGAATTCTGCTGAGGCAGCTGGTGGATATGGACACTCCTCCCCTTACACCCCTCCTAGTGGAGAGGTATAATGGGAGGGGTGTTGTCCTACCAAGGCTTAAGCCATAATCTGAAATCAGTCGGTCTACAGATAGGCCTAAGGAGGGCATGGGAAGAGATAGGTCTAAGGGGATGGGGACCCCCCTTTTTCCTAAAAAGGATCACGTTTGCTGTTTCTCTTAGTTGCCGAATCATGGTGCAAAATTGACTTTCTTTGATAACTACACCCATGAACCTAGAATAAAGGTTACAAAGTAGTAGAGGGGGCTGAGTGACGTCAGGGCTATCTAAATGGAGTAAAACTACCATCAGTTGGCGCGAAGCGTATAAGAAATTTTTGGCTTTTCAAACCCTCCAGATGGCCGGGAACGGCACTTCCCGGGTGTTCCAAGCTGCATGTACCCGGCCTTGAAGTAGCAATCTCATGCCTGCAGGTTCTCAATTAGGCCTAATGAGATAAAAATCAATGTATGAACAAAGAGCACAAGCGCACTGTGGTTCCTTGCACAGATGTACAAATGAAATTTAAATTACGAAGTGTAAGGAGCATTTTGCAATATTTTGTACAATAACTCATATGGCTCATTTCTGACCACGAACCCTCACTTTTGTAACATAAAATCTGTAGAGAAAGAAACATATTTCATGATTTTATCAAATGGCCTATATGGCCTATTTCGGACATCGGAGAATGACAAACACCCACGTGGAGCCACTTTCATAGCACTAACGTGACCAACCATCATCAAAAGTGTTACATACAATCTGTCAGAGAAGAAATATTTTGCATGATTTCACAACAGCCCAAGGGCACTATGGTTCCTTGTGCTTGGAATATACATACTGTAAAATGATATGCAGGAGTTCATAAATATCAAAGAAGCCATTTCAGTTAATGTAATGAATTGAAGATGTTGATTCCTACGATATACAACAATAACCCATTCATTTTACAAAGCACAAACAGCTTCGAATCAGTTCATATAAAGCCCTAAAGAAAGGGTTCTGCAAATTACAACAAGGCTCATCAAATATATGCTCCTTTAAAAGCCCACCAAACACTGACCGCATGCCCTGGAGGGCACTGCTAAGAACACTTATTTTCTTTCATTATTGTAGTCTTGTGTTAAGAAGATGGTGGTATTTTCTTCTCCCTTTATACAGCCCATACAGTTCTACCAGGGAGTTGCTAGTCAAATAGCAACTCCCTGGTTCTACTAACTCATTCATACAGCGCGGCGCCTACTACGATATAAGAGTCCATCATAGTTCTACCATCATAAAGCAACTCGAGGATATAACAGTTCAGAGCAGAGCGGTACACAGAAGGGCCGTACAAGGGAGTAGCGGTAACAACAGGCGTTGAGGGAATGTGGGAAGGAAGGGGAAAGATTTACTAAGTCTTGACCAAGACTATCACAATTGTGTCTTGCTCACCTTTCTAATTAAAAGCCATTTTCCTCACTGCACAATTCGTCATCGAAGCACGAGGACGTAAACTGATCCAGCCAAAATTTGTCTGGTGTGACCACCTAGGCGTACAATGCTTCCCACGACACTGCTGCGTCTTCATTATCGTAGTGCGCGGCACTGCAATCTTGTCGTTACCGTCCAATGCCAAATTCTTTTCTTGAGCCATAACGCCTATCCTGCGTATACGTAACTTAGTTCATACAAATATGCACGCTCGACGTTCGAACAAGAACAGTAAGTGCGAGCTATGCCCATCATCAAACCAAAATCTCCTGGGGAAAAGCAAATGCCACAACTACAAAAACGATTTAAAGGGAAATAGGGCGTTTGTTTTGCAGGAAACATCCATACTTTCAAAACCAATGTTTGTGGATGCAGAATGATAGATTACTCAAAATAAGGAAGGACAGTGGCCTCCTTTTCAAGAAATAAGTTTCTCACCCATAGAGACTCAGTTATTTGTTGCTCAACACTAATTTGTTCACCCAAACTTTTCAAAATTCAAATGATGCATCTTCCGTTACTCATCACATGCATGATGTTTTGAGGAGATGAAGAGGTTTATTGATGAGACTGAATGGTTTAACAATGACTTACACTATTTCTTTTGTATGTCATGTTGGTGTATTCTAAACACCCTATTTCCCTTTAAGAGAGAGCCCTTTGGATAAATTTCCAGAAAACGCCATGAAATGTGATTCGGCCTCTTTCTAATGAGGTGATAAACGTGGAGTATCAATGTTGTTTCCAAATTGGTGTGCAATACAGCGCGCCATTGTGTTTAATATGGTGTCATAGAATCGTGCACTGCTTCACTGCTTTCTAGTGGGTACAACAAGACATCCTTGTACAGAATCACGTACTGTTCTCATGTTCCATTTCAGTGATGAAACAAAGCAAGTTTTGACAAGTATACAATAGTACTAGAGTACAACAGAAATCATAATGTATTATTCATCCTGTCTCATTTATTTTTGGGACAGTTTGTAAATAGCAGCTGAGGTGGGGTACTGAACACACCTTTAGACCACACTTTTTCATTTGTTGATAATGACCCATTTTAAACCAAAAAATGAAAACTGGGGTTGAACATTATCTAATGGAACGAAGGGAGGCAGAACTCGATTGGATTTTTTTTTGGGGGGGGGGGGGGGGAACGCCGAAGTAAAACATGAGCTTGTTGCATGCACCGGAGGTGAGACATTTCCAACTATTTTTGTTTAAGAAATGACGTACTTATAAGTAGTGATATAAGTAGTGGATATAGACTGCCTCTTGGAAAGATTAGCAAAAAATTACAGAGAAACTCTTCTTCCACAACTACCCATTTTTTTTTAACTTTGAGGCTTTCATTTGAAAAGAAAAAAGAAGATGAAAATGGCCCGATCTTAGTAAATGAAGACCAGTGAAGGTCAGCTACTCCCAAACCGGACACAATTCAATACACAAATGAATTTGAATGGCTTCAAATGACCAACTCCAGTTTGTCAAAGAGCGTAGAAGACCTCATCAAGGATGTATATAAATAATATCGGATTTCATCCTTCGGTGCCATGATGTCTACATGATAATAAAAGGAGTTACTTTTTCTTAAACAAAGGACCGCCCGAGCCTGAAAATTAGGCATACAACCAACCTGGAGAAGTTGTCTCCATGCAAATGTTCGCCTGTAAAATCAGTAATTTTACTCAATTGTATTTCAGCGCAATTCTTTACTGGAGAATTATTATCGTAATGATCATTTGAAAGAGAAACAATGCACGCTAACTCCTGTTACAGGCGACAATTAGTTATGATATCGGGTAGACACACTATAGCTTTTAAGGGCCCACATTAAATGCATTTTTTCTTTTACGATGGCCCCAATTATTGCTCCCTAGCTTTCTGATTATAAAATCTACCTTTCACGGTCATGACAATTACATCATATTTATACAAACGTCTGGTATAAATGAATAATATGGATTAACACAGATCAAAGTCATTTCCTGATAAACTATGTAGTGAGATTTGTTCACAAATGCAAAGACAATCACGTCCATCTAAGCTAGAGTTTCCTTCAAACTAAATTCCCGTGTAGCAACAGTCCTGCTATGCTAACTGCCATTGTTTTCTCTTTTTAATTGTGTATTATCTTATAGAACTGTATGATTACGTATCTTTTTTCTATAATGGTCACTAACATCAAAGGCACAGCACCGCTCTTCGAAAATCTAATGTATTGAAGTTACCCTTGTGCTGTTATGGGATATCTGACGGTATCTACTTTTTTTTCTAAAGTGACCAATTAATTCAAGAGGTTAGGTCGAGTTGCACTGAGATATATTCAAAAGACAACGGTATCTAAGAAAATACGTTTGGAGCCTCCCTACCAAGTCAAACGTTGTCGCTAACAAGATGAAAATGTACCATACTTAGTTATATACCTACACTACATTGATGCATGTTACAGATCAAATTGAGTGTCTTTCCCTTGGTAGGCCTATGTCAGAAAATACTAACACAGCGTTCTTTTTAATTTTAGTTGATTTTTTTTCCATGGCATTTTTTACGGTGTAGGGGCGTGATTCAACGATTTACAGCAATTTAAGGCAGGTATGACTTATATGGGACTCTACGTTCAGATCACTTTAAATTTTCTCACATCTCCGCTCCTGGGAATGTAAACCTGTGGGTGAACCAGCGGAGAGGTATAGAATTTCAAGACTTTCCAGGAATCGTGTAATCCAGGAATGGTGACTCGATTAGATAGCGGATGTACTACGTGCCTTGTTCCTCGAGTGCTTCATAGACGACATCCTACTGACGTGTGATACAGAACATTTATCAATCATACTATATCGTTGAGATAATTCAGTATATTCATATATACATACTTCTACATACAGATGGAAAACAATGTGGTTCCTTGCAACTCATCCTCTTCTTAAATTGTTTTTTTTTTGTTTTTTTTTGCGTTAGAGATGGTGGTGGTGACGTGTGTGTGTGTTTTGGTGTGTGTGTGGGGGGATGCAACGTGCAGTCCTCACATATTCGGTTTTCGATAATCTCCGGGGACCAGACTAGATGCATTTCTGTTCAACCGTGTGCTTTCCTTTTAAACATAGGCCTATAATCTTATCTACTATTCATTCATACTTAGCCGCTTATAATGAATCCTCAACTTCTATGGGCCAATTACAGTCAGGTGACCGTGCATTTTCCTCTGATAAATCACGGTCAATTTTAGATTAAAGTCACCGTAGGATGGATACAATAAAACCGTACGTACATCGACATGGTTTCGTCCGTCTGCTGTCGAATGTTATAATACACAAAATAAAAGTGATACTTTGTCAATGGCCCACGAAAATTCTTGCACTGTTGTCAAATGTCTTACTTTTCGTTTTTTTAATGGAAACGTGGTTACTTACAAACAAAAACGTTATTTCGTTTTCGTCTTTTTAAATCAAATCTGTCTGTGTATGAACAGCAAAATTAATTAATACACTGGACCTGCGCGTTAAATACGGGATGATGCAGGATCGGAGGTTAATGCAAGTGATGCAACCCGAATGCATCCTGGGCCCTCGTGCATCGTTTGCATTAACCCCGACCGTGCGTTATCCATCCCTAATGCACGGTCCAGTGTATTCTACTAGAAATTTAATCTTGAATTGATCTGGCTTATTCGTGTCTGAAGTGAAAAAAAGTAAAATAGCAGATGCAGTAAATATGGGGAAGGGGGGTGGTTGGGTTTCCACGTCGTATTTCTAATTCACTATGACATCATGGGTTGAAGCATGGAGGTAAAAGGGAGAATGGTTGAAGCAAAACATTTTACGGGAACAATACGACAGACCGGACATTTTACCAGAGAGCTGTCATTTCAAGAGCTCCCTGGTTTTACCCCTTGGGTCGATCGTTCGCTATCCGTCGAGCTCAATTACCATAACACTTCTTTCAGGCTGACCGAGGATTTCGTGATTGAAACAAGTTCTGTAGTTCTTTTTAATGTAATTTGGTCTAATCTGGTATGAATCGTACCTTGAAATCTGTTATTTTAACCAACATTTGCTTGAGTTAACAATATGACGTAAATTTGACATCTTTAGCGCAGCTTACTAACGTAACCATAACAATCATTATACGAAAAGTGTCCTATTGAACAAATCCTGTGCAGCAATTAAACGTGAACAAACTAAACTAACAACAGAAATGGTCAGGAACAAGTCCACTGAATGGTCAAAATCATTGAAACTTGGAAATTTGTAATATTAGGCGGCAACTGAGAACAGGGGGATTTGAGTCTAGCCTATACCTCTCCTGTCCAAATGCACTACCGTAAGGTTGACTATTCAGGCAAGGTCAAGGGCGACTAAATAAACAGTTTCAGTTTTCTAGTACAAGGTATGATAGTAAAAATTTTATCAAGCTGTTTGTAAGACATTGCACTTTCATTTTTTTTAGGGGTAGGGGTATTTTTTCTAGGGGTGAGCGAAGTTTGGCAGTGCGAGAAGTTTGGCGTAGCCTATGTACAATATATCCCAGACACATTAACGTCTAGAGTTCCTATATAGGAACGTCCATCCATGTGCGCCAGTTATGTTAGATACATGTTACAGTACTACTGAGTTGAGAGCGCGTCCCATAATCCACAAAAAATGTAACCGGAGCGCGCGAGCGTTATGTGTCTCTCATACATGGAACGACTCATGCACAATTTGAAGGTCTTGATAGTGTAGCCTGGTTGCACCTAGAATGACGTACCTAGCGATTTGATCGATGATTATGGTAATCCAAAACACTCATTTAGATGTAGTTTTAGTAGTAACTCACAAATGTAATGATATGAAAAGATTTTCTGCGCTGTCCCTTCTCATTTCAAAATCGAGCGCAACGTGAACCTAGGATTAACCTAAATTGACTCATTGTAACTGTTATGTAGTCGTAGGCAAAATCAAATGGCAGAGTAACATTAGCCATGAGGTATATGTATCATGCAAACTTACGTTTAGCAGGTGGATAATCATTTTGGAGACATGGTGGTATTGCGGTGTGTTTTCCGGTTTGTTTTCTTGAAGTGACATTTCAAAAAAGGATACGAAGCCGAGCCTACAGGCAAGGCTGGAAAAAACCTTATCAAAGAAACAGAGGTGTGACCGGCTTCATAGGCTACGTACTATGTTTAAGGAATTATGTCAATGATTTCAATAAAATAGACAAGGTTGTCTGAAGCAATACAGTTTCAGCAATAGCTGGGAGTGCACCATTCTAGGGGATCCAGGTGTACTTGCTGTACATATGGCTCCAACATGGGTTACCAATTCATCATACGTTGGCGGTGATCAAAAGTATAGAATTTTATATCTGAATTACGGTCACATGCATCTTCATTTGTAATTTGTTGAGCAATTTGTTTCTGGGTACACCTGAATGATTCCGAAATCGATCATCATTCCTCTGCAAGGATAGTGTTGATAACAATAACCAGAATATAATTAATAAACCGCATCATCAATTGATTTAGTCCGGTGACATGTACTCAAACGTTCAGTTTTCTTAGAAATGAGAGCGTTAGTTTTCCATTCATGCAACATCCGGTCTCGCCAATGGACATGCAAGAGAGATCAAACAATAGTCGCTTTTGTAATGCAAATGGCATTGTTGATCAGTATTTAACCTTTTCTTTACACCTCAGGCATGTCGAACAACAAGAATGGGTCAATGGTATCCAATTTCCACTTACTATTTATCATGTTATCTGCGTCAGGTAATTCTTGTTACAAAATTTAATATAACCCGATATATTTCGAATTACTGTCGGTTCCGGTAGGAAATGAAATTAAAATGAGAAGAAAAATTAAAAATGACGACGTGAAGAGATTCGTCACATGTGACACTAATTCAGAATCATTATTTTGTTGAATAGATTGGAGTGAGCCTACCACAGTACCAGATCATCATTACCAACTGTACGTGATTGTGTGGAAAATAATTTCAAATTTTAAGCGAATGCGACTGTACCTCTGATACATTTTTATATATACCTTCGCTTATCTGTAATCGCATGGTGGTGGTGGGTCAACTGCCCACCCAAATAGGGAGTCCCACACTATTTTAAAAAGAACTGTGCCATTGGTATACCAGCGTGCGGTTATCACTACTCATTAACGGGAACAGCAACGGAGAATAATAATAGAAAAAGTGAAGAAGCATCCCCTTCAAAAATTAAGACAGAGAGGAAACCAATCACCAAATGAATAACGACCCACCTTGATGATAATTATAATCACCGTTCAAAGGGTGAGACACTGACCTTTTGTTTTTCCTAATTAGTACTTGTAATTTACAAAAGAAGTAATTCAGTCAATAGCTAAGATTATCATTTAAGTGATAGGGTATCAACAGGTATCATCTATCTAGAAAACTAAAATAAAACTATAGGCCTACCTAGGAGAGCAAGCACTCCGCACGAAAGTAAAGTAAACGACTGCATTTTTAAATGAGTCTCTCCGTCGGGAATTCACTGCCCATACGTCCGGGACTTGACGGTCCTCTGGGTACTAATTTCACCAGATGTGGTAAACAAAATATTAAAACAGACTGTCCACAAAATGTCTAAAATAGGAACGTGTATGTAACCGCTTCGTGTTTTTCTTCTCCCTTCTATAGGTGATATTCCACGTCTGCCAAATTGTCACTCGCCTTTATGCGAGTCGGTGGACTGTCACAGGAAAATAAATGAATTGGGTTAGACAATAGAGCGCGGATTCTGTCACACTTAGCGTCACACGTCGTCCTGGCAGCAGCGGTGTATGACACCGCCCGGTGAGTTCAGTAATAGGATTACCCTTTCCTTGGCAGGGAGGATAATAATAAAAGGTCCTTTCAGTGGATTTATTTGAACTGGTCTTTTAATACACGGAATGCAAGGCAATACATTGAAACCCGCACAGGCTAACGAGATCGACGTAATGGCACAAAGTGAGGGAGCTAGGTGAAAACCGCAATCCAAAAGCTTTACGTTAATATACGGCTCGGACCACAATCGAATATAGACTTCGCCGTGGAGCAGAGGCATAATAAAAATGGATCAACAGCATAAATAATCGTATAATTTATCATTATTGTTCTGGCACATTCAACCTTTGTTTCATGTTTGGTATTGTGATTCTAACTTGTGTGATATTTCTTCGTTTTTTGTATGTTTTCTTCTTTTTTTACGAGATGAGCACTATTGGAGAGAATGGTTGTCATGACTCACTATCTGGATTGCAAACTGCAAGAAGTCTGGTAACAGTCCCTTCTCCTAGTCTACATTAAATTACCATGTTGTCCTTGAGGATGTTTACGTCCCCTCAGATTGCGGAGGATGAGCTTGGTGGTTAGGCAGTCCCATCTTCCAATCTATATCGGTCCCCGGATCAAATCCCGGTGGAACCCACTTTGAAAACTTTCTGGGAACTCAAGACTTGGCCTGTTTAGTCATGCTGTTTCGCAGTGGTACTGAGGGGTTGTTCGGGTTAAGTTCGATTCAGGTCTTGTATGCTTCGGGTTGTCCTGTACAGCTGATAGGCTGCTGAGCTGGGCAAGTCCTCCACCCTGAAAGCCTAAAGTTGTGAAAAGTGGATAACGACTGGTGGATATACACTCTTGTCTGTTAAATAGGGACATTAATTGGTAGACCCAGGAGGAGCTTCCGGTTTGTGTATGTTTGTATTGATTAGTTCGCTTTTGCCTTGTTACCCTCTGGACACTTATCGAAAAGAGAAAGCGAGTCTTGCTGGTGTTCAGCCACGATCAGCATTGAATTGGGTCCTCGATGAGCCCATTGGGACTTCCTGTTCATGAACCCTTTAAAATCCTATCTTTGCAACTCAAAGGCAAAAATAAATAAATAAATAATGGAAAGACTTATAAAATGCTCCCTTTGCAGGGCAGTCCTAATGTATGTTGCTTGCAAGATGACTGATTTTGCGATGTGTCAGGTGTTTCAATATATTTTATTTTCACTTGTGGAAATGTCTATTTTGTTCTTTTACCTAGATAGTGATAAACAACAGCCCAGTTGGTAGCACTGTGTAATCAATATATCCAGCGGCGGCGCTACGGGGGGGGGGGGGGGGGGGAGCATGAGGGGGCTTTGCCCCTCCAGTTTGTTTCCTTGCCCCAGTCCCCCCCCCCCCCCAGTTGCTCTCACCCTTCCCAGTCAGATCTTGTACTCATCCAAACTTAAGTTAATCACAAAACTATGTATTGGCATTGGACTGAATAAGAACAGCTTCCGGGGAACCGTGATTGACAAATGCTTAATTTATGTTACACAGGCTGCCAGTTTTCATATCATGCCCGTAGCCCGTAGCCATATCATGCACAGTAGGCCAGCCTGGTCTGACCAATTTATGAACAAAATCTGCGCATAAATTTGTGGGTTTAATTCATTGCATACCCCCTGAAAGAGTGAAACGTAAAACGAAGGAGTTGTTTGCAAATCTTTGTTCAGTTCTGTAAATGTACATAATGGAAGAGGAAAAAAAACAATAATGAAACATGATGAATGAGAATATACAGAAGACATTAAGCTGTGAAAACCAGAGATGGATACCCAGATTTTCAAAACAAAAAAAAAATCTTAACATTGTAATACTTAATTTTCAATAAACAGCACCATTTCAAAAAAAACCCAAGCCAGTTCATGCTTTACGTGCAAATTTTTCACAAGTAACAGATTAGATTGTAGAACATTTTGAAATTCATCCTTTTGAATAACGACATCAAACTGATATTTCACATTTAAAAGTGTAACAAACCCATTTTCACATTTAAGGAACCAGAAGAAGATCATGAGTCGGTTGTAATTTTCATTTGAGCGAGAAACTTTCGAAACTGTGCAAAGCTGAAACTTTTTTTCTGATTGCAATGTTGTGAACTTACTTCTAACATATAGGTTAATGACTATTTTACTTTAAACATAGAGTCAATGACGTTTCATAACAAAATTACTTTGTGTAGTGTGTGCTTACGTCATACTTCTTCCTCTCCTCTTCCCCTTCCGAATGACCTGACACAAAAATTTGCTCCGAAAATTGTACTGTACCATTTTCAAATTTTAAAGAGGTTAAAAAAGAGGTTATAATTGGTTGTAATGCTCATTAAAATGAGAAAAGAAATTGTCAATACTTTTGAAAGATGAAACTTCTATTAAACTGATTGCAACATTACAGAAACTACTTTGAACATGTAAGTAATGTTAATTCTTCTTAGTAATGTTAAATCTTACGACAAAACTGGTTCATCTAGTTTGTGCAAAATAGTTCTCATTTCCACTCCTCCCGTCCCCCCCCCCCCAATTTTTTTCCACCTTCCAACTTACCCCCAAACAAACTTACTAATGACTTGCGGCAACAAGTTGCCTTCTATTTGGTTAACCAGAAATAATAGGACTCAACAAAGGAAGGTTTATGTTATCTCTTAAAATTAAGTTTATAAAGTTTCAGGTGGTCCTGACTATCAATGCCTCTATGGATTCATCTAAGGATGACGACAATTAAAACACTGGCATGACAACAACAACGACAAAAAAATTCCCGAACTACGGACGAGTCGAACGACACCTCGGCGAACTTTAGAACCGAAGACTACGGTGAAACTTGTGAAACTTTCGGTATGGAATTGCCTTACGATGCATAGTTAAAAGAGGATTTAAAGATTAACGATTCACACTCTGGTCACAATTATTAAACTGAGATGATGACATTATCCAGGGAAGATACAAACATAAACTGATAGGACAGAAGTTATGAGAATCTGATTATAGGTGGCGCTCTGGAAATTCCCTTCGAACAAAGACAAGACTTTACGGTTTTGAAAATGCCCATTTATACTTTCTCTTCCATTTTGCTAAATCTGAATTTGAATTCGGTGTTGTTAAAAAGAAGTGTTCTATTTTTGCATTCTTGAATTCTGTGATGCTTAAAGTTTAATTCTTGTTCAATTCTTCCATTTTGCAAAGCTACCGTAGTAATTTCACGAAAGATGTAGATCACGTGTCTATGCTTGTTTTCCGTGAGAGAATAGAATCTTAGATCACACTCAGATGAGAAGATACTCATCCAAAATTAATGGGGGAAAATGCTGAAATTGGTATACATTTGGACACTTTCAATCTAATACATATTTTGTTTTTGTCTTCCCACTTTTCCTAGTTTTTTGTTTTGTACAGAACGGTTAACTCTCGACTTTTACTTGTTAAGCAACAGAAGAACTAAAAAGCACCGACATTTCAAAATGTGAACACATTAGCAGTAGGACCTCAACAGCATGAACCAAACAGCAGAATATTATCAATACAAAGTTCTCATTCAAGTCTGTCTCATATTTTTTAATCCACCAGATATCATATTGACATCCCACTTTTGCATCTTAAATTTTTAATTTACCTAAATTTATTAAACTGCTCTTGCCAAAACATTTGCAGTTGTCAAGATTTTCCTTCTTACGTATAAAAACTTCTCTCGAACTTTTCCTACGCTACTCATCTACCATACGTACCTGCAAAGTCTTCATAACTAGAAAAGTCGATATGACCGAGTACAACTGAAGTTGTTTCCTTTTTTACATTATTGTGCACCGTTCTTTGTCATGCGGCTTACAATTACATTGATCATGTTTCTGAGTCACATGCAATATACATTCTAGTGGATTTCTTTTACATATGTTACAAAGGAAAGTATTTACAAGAAACACTTCATATTTACCTTGGCCAAATAAACAATTTGAAAAAAAAAAAGAGAAAGAATCTTGAGGAGTAAATGCAGTGAATAAAGGATGGAAACAAAGAAAAAGAGGGCCTAAATATACTTAATAGTAGACAGACTGCACAATTTATATCCTCTTTGTACAGAAGAAGTAAAGATAGCGAAAAAAAAAGGGGTTTTGGGGTAGGTCTGGAAGATTTACACAATAATACTTGCAAGTTTGTTTCACTTCGTATTTAATTAAAAAAAAAAAAAGGAAAGGAAAAATATTTACAAACTAGCATTAAGTCTCTCTCTGATAAAATGTAAACTTTTCAATATGAAAGATCAAACAAGAATACACAGTGAAAATAGGAGGGGGGGGAGGTTACAGGTAACGCAGAGGGGTAAAGGAAGACCTGCCAATAGACAAATCTGACCCACAGAAAGGGAGGGGGATTATTGCTGGTACTTGCAGAGCGGAAATTAGCGTATGCATCTATAACGCATGCAAGGACTGAGTGTATTTCGCTTTGGAACTTTTCTGGGAAAAGTTTTTAGAGATATGGCTTAGGTCTAGTCCCATTTAATGCAAATTCTAACCTAAAAACAAATTAAATGAGAACTGTTCGTTAAATTTTTATGAATGTATACATACTTGATCTTCATAGAATAAAACCACTCACTTCACTACCCCTCTTGACGTAGTTTTAATATTTGAAAACTAACACACATGGCTTTGAAAAGGAAAACACAAACTTAATGCAAGGCTTGTCTAATGTGATATCCTACCACATACAAACACAAACATAACATCCATCAGATAACCATAACAAAATATCCATAACACCACACCGCAACTAAACATTCCTACACAACACCACACCAAATATCCATCACAAGACCACACCATAACTAAACGTACATCAGACAACCACACCATAACTAAACATCTATCACAATACAACACCATAACCAAACATTTATCAGGACACCACATTGTATTCATAACACACCACACTGTAATAAAACATCCATCATAGCACCACACCACAACTTAGATCATCAAAACACCATTCCACGCTTAAAATGAAGACAACCTTGCAGTTAGTGACCGGTCATTGTTTGAAGGTACACACAAATGATTTACCATCAAAAAGACACAGTTTGGGTTTTCACAACTATTATCCAACCAATAATTTTATTCCTGTCATATACCCTGCACCAGAATGTTCTTTAGTTTCTTCATGCATTCCTTATTTACCTAAAGGTTAATTAAGATTTAATTTGTTGCTTAAATTCAAACACAGAGGCCAGAGAAGATTTAGACAAAACTTTTGCACACTTGCCTTTAGGTCAGTTTCTTGAGCGAGGGTTCAAACCCCTTCCTGGTTGCTGAGCTCATTTCACGAACAATTGAGCATAATCCTTTACCATAATCCTCAAAGAAGTATGTCACATATTGCCATTCCAATCACACTGCACCGGTGTTGGCTTGCAGTTTAACATCAAACTAATGTAAAAGGAATGAAAATCAGATCTCTCAAGGATGATCACGTTAATAGTCTAAATCACTTGCATGCTTGGGATCAGATGAGAGATGATAGACCTTTCTGGAAGAATTTGATCCTTGAAAGGAGGTATTAGAAGTCACAGCGTCAATGTTTGGGAGATCTGATCCAGCTGACCATACTAGAGGATGTGAGGTGGGTCACATAATCTGGCTATCCATATTAGATTCCCATTATCTGTCGTATGAAAATCAGACACATTGCAGGGAATTTTGTTCTGCATGCACAAGTCAGGCTCTACAGTGAACAGGAAGATACACAAACCATTTTGATCACAGTATCAGATCAAACCATAATTGAAAGCTTATCCTAGTATCCTCATCACTATCTTTCAATAAAAGTGGGGGTAGTTCTTTCTATGTTCTGCCGCATATAAAGTAGCAGAAGACCGCACTGTATTTGATCACTGCATGAGTAAATGCGTTGTGTATGTGTCATGTATAGTACGTTAAAAATGACACCTATTGGTGAATTTTAGATCGAGATATCAGTGGTCGACAGGCTCATATTCAGAGGTAAGTCACAAAGTGACTTGCGATCAAACCTGTTAATACTCAGCAGTAACTCACAAACTGACTTGTCTTCAATGAGTTCATGCTCAGAGGTCAGTCACAGAGTGACTCAAAGAGTGTAATACTGGACAATTCCTGTCTGATCCTGACACATTCCATTTCACTGCATCTTAACGTGCCTCAGATCCCCCCCCAAAAAAAAAAATCTCCCTGGTAGATGATAAACAGGCTGACCCTCCTTGCGTACACTGAATGTGAAGCCAGTCTAGCATTTTGCAACCCTGATGAGGGTCATGAGGCCGAAGGTTGTAAAACACTGCTCTCAGCGAAGATTTGCTATCCAAAACCTCATTTAATAAGCACGTTACAGTTACATTTTTCAACAGAACATAGTTTTTGGGAGTCAATCAATCAGCGTGGAACTTAATAATGAATATTCTCTATGATTTAGAGTGACTGCAAGGGTCTCCCCCCAAAAAAATATATCCCCCATCATCTGGAATGGTAGATATATATATATAAGACATTGTTCCAGCAACTCCAAAGGGTCTTCTCCCAGGCACTTGAGTGAGGTTCTTACATACTGACCATCATACAGAAGTAAATGAATACTATTCAAGAGCTTTCAAAACTTAAACAGCTTCACTTCAGTGAAAGACACCGTAAGAAAAGACTTGTGACCCCTTCGCTGGCTGATACTGTTCGACATCATCTATAAAATGTAATTTTTAAACCTTGCCTCTTCACCAAAGTGTTACTTAAAGTAATTACTTTAACTAACGACATCTCTGCAGGAGTAAAAGAATATATCCATAAACGTATTTTTTTTTTGTCATTTCTTTATGGAACTACATATGATGATTTATTCACTCCTAATTCTAACAGTCAAACATTCTGCCCAAAATGTTGTCATTTTTGGCATCATAATTTGTTTCCCTATGATTATACCCTACTTTTCGTAGATAAAAGTTATTTATACTAATTTAGACCTATTGTTGCTTCATTGAACCAGGACTATCGACGACCTAAACAACATCATGGCCCCATACAACCCGTGATCGTTGACACTTTTAGCTTTTGTTTCATTTTAGCAATTTCAAAGTCAGCAGAATGTAGTAAGAAAAAAGTTGAAATATTGGCAAGCTGGTGAGTAAATATAAAAAGTATATATATATTTATATGTAAATATGCTAAAGAGTCTCATGCTCTTGCAAAAAGAAAAGAAAAAAGGAGTACAGCAGAAACGAACAATCCAAGAATATTTAAACAGTTTTTAAAAAAACAAAATATCCACGACAGAATACTGAAAATAATAATCCTTCCGTTGCATCCAGAGTTCCCAGTCTCTACGTCAACATCTTGTGAATACACATGTACTGCCTTGATCACACACGGGATAAGATGAAGTCCAGCTTCTTATTTTCCTGATGATGGGATTTTGAAGGCACTTCAATTTGATTTTCTTTTGTTTTTGTTTCTTTTTCGTTCTTTTCTTCTGAGTAACAGCATAGAATACAAAAGTCTGCGCCAGCCACCATCAACTCGTCGGTGGATCGCATGCAAAGTTTACAAACGTTTTTGCTCTTCCGAAGCTGCTTTTTTTTTTCAGAGAGCAACATCTACCTACATAGTTAGGGACTTTTTCCTTCTTTCAGATAAATAATTATGATGTTTTATTATCCAGAGGGAACATGCATGTGATTTCATTGCAACCTCCACTCCGGGATTTTCATTGTCCTTCTTCGTATTGTGTTGTCGACTCGCCGCCACATGGCGTGCTGCGGATTCGGTGCAGCATGGTGTATGGTTTCAGTTTCTTTTAAGTCCACAGCTTTGTTTATTTGCGTCTCTTCTTTTTTTCTTTTCTGTGCATCTTCCCTCAGACTGTTGACTCACTGCTGTGTCTGCTGTGGTTGCTATAGTGACCAGAATCTACTTCACTCTCCATGAAAGTCATGGCTGGGGCATCCCCCATTGCATCCAACTCCAGATAATCCTACAAATCAAAATCCAACAATTACATCAGTTAAATCAACATTTGTAATTTGCTACAGCTACGTTTTGTCAATCCTTCCAAACAACATTCTAATGAAATGGGTGAAATAACAATACTCCACAACTATGTGTCTACTTTAATAATAACTGGACATGTTATAGGGGATGGCATATTCACCTATCATTTGAGGAGGTATCTTTCATCAGGTTTGTCATTCACCATCATTGTCGAGTGCAGCTCAATCAAACTTTCTTCCCTTGAGATTGAATGTGTGCAATGCTAACATCACTGAGGGTGGCTGGACAAAACTGATCCTTTCGAAGGTAAATGCCATCTTTAATTGAATTTCTATTTTATTATCTACCTGATCTAACAGACATGCATTGAGCCCCCCTCCTACAATCACTTTCCCCCCTCCTACAATCTCCCCCACCTCCTCCCACCTGTTCACTCCAGTGATAAGGCACACTCTTACCTGATTGGACGACAAAGATATTATTCTTTCCAAATCTTCGACAAGTTCACTAAAGTTTGGCCTCTGTCCTGGGGCAGTCTGCCAACATTCTCTCATGAGGTGATATCTGGGGGGTGGAAAATATACTTGAATAAATTACACTGAAGGATGGAAGCTGGTGGGTAATGAAAGGTACTCACTCTGCAAAGATTCCTTGTCATGGTCTGCATTCCTGCCACTGATAAGGAGGAGTGATTGAACCGGGTCCAAACGTCCGACCTGGATACCTGATGCTCCTGGTCAGTGTGGTACCCATGTACCCAAAAATTATATTTGAGTTCTATTTTTAAGTCAAATAGGACACTCAGAAAAACACCGTGATCTTACCTACAGGTATGATAATGACGTTGTTCTTAGATGTATGCTGAATTGGTCTCACAAACAGCGTATCTTGGTGAAACTTTGGATTTGGGTAGCAATTTCACAACTGAATCCGGACATAGTCAGTCATATAGCCAATGCAAACTCTCATAAACAGGTTAAACTCCATATTGAGGGGTTCTCTAAGTGTACAATGTTTCTCTCACGCCAGATTCCACAACTCATGATGCAAGGAAAGGCACACAAAGTCGGTAATGTTTCTCACATACCAGGAGTCTTCCAATGATTCAGAATCAAGTTAGCAGATGATGACGGATACGACACACTAATAACAAGACACTCTGTAACGTGAGGGGAACGTGCGGGGGGTGCATAAGACAGATGATCATCATCTCAGATAATCACATCTCCTGAAAAAAGTGGATCTGACCCAGGACATCACTGATAAGAAAGTAACGGCTACAGAAGTACACAGTGGGGAGATTTACTTGGTACAGCATCACATTTTGCTACACTTGGTGTTCAAAAGTGCTAAAAAAATGCAAACATATGAGTAGCAGAAGGATGATGTCTTTTAGAATATAGATTTTACTGGACAAAAATTATAAAAGGCTTCAAAATTTGCAATGCGTAATATGAAAGCTACCTCTTTCCTGCCGCAAGAAAGTTTCACTCCTTGATTGTGTAATGGTGTGTCCTGTTGCTCTCGGTGAGTGCCCGTCGTCAAATGTACACACACACTAGCGTACACAGCAGGAACACACAGACATACATCCTTTTATACATATCAGTTGCTGACATTGAGAATTGTCAATAAAAAGAGGAAACTGATGCAAGACAAAAAGCCGAGTCCAAGGCATGAGGTCATCACCTCTCTGAACACGAGACAAACGCGGATCTTTGTGTGATGTATCCAAAGAGGCGGCAGCGGCACTTGAGATTTCGGTCATCAGAGTTACCATGGGAACATCCAGGTAAAATGATCCTGCAGGATCTCTACGGATCTACGGTCAAAAGTACTATTTCCTCTCGTATTTTCATGTATAGCTACAGTGTGTATCAATATTAAAAAAAAACGTAGAACCGATTATTTAAGAAATTTAGTCTACACAGGCAAAGAGTAGTCGGTTGGGTACCAGGTGGCCAAAATGATAATTCAGTCAGGCTATGAGGCTATGACATAATACAACCTTTGCTTTAAATGTTTATATGACACCACACATCTTACGTACAGCCATGACAATGAAGTGTCCTTAGTTGGGGAAAAGTAACATCTGAAGTTTATTTGGTGTCACACCTAGAATGGCGTTCTAGTGCATCCCAATTGTAATTTCAGAACAGAGTCCTCGCACCTTCAAACGAGTACCAGGTAGAAACACAAGCAGAGAGGCAGACTGGTAACATGATCCAGGACAACTTGCAGAGGATGAAGGGAAAATGAACAGATTGTTGATCATCCATAATTTAGATTTACTTACATTTCCAGGGAGCAGTTCTGTGGTTTATCCAGTCGTTTCCCTAACCTGAGGAACTCAAACATTTGTTCGACCGGAACGCTTGGGTACGGGGTGCCGCCTAACGTCATGATCTCCCACAAGAGTATACCGTAGGCCCACACGTCGCTGTGCATCGTGAAGACACGGTCAAATAGCGCCTCTGGGGCCATCCACTTAACCGGTAGGCGACCCTGTTTCATTGTCAAAAGAAATAGGAAAATTGGCTGAATGATACAACTCTTCAAATTAATTCAAAATTGTTTCATAACCTGGAAGAAAACCTGAATTTACTCATCAAAACATGAACTGGCACAGCAATGCCGATGTAGCTCACACAATTGAACTGAGGGTTACAGCCCTATGTTCTGACACACTGTTGTTCCCACACCCCATGTTCTGACACTCAAATGTTACAACACATTCATTACATCAGGCACCATTTTGGGTCCCAGCTATGATGCTCGGCATAGTAATGACACATTGATCAGCCGCTGCTGTCGAAATTTAAGTGTACATGTCAAAATATAAGGGTGTCGGAACATAGGGGTGTCAAAACTTAGGGCAGTCACTGAACTAAGTAGAGGTAATCTTTGTTTGTGGCATTGCAAAATGAAAGTACAGTACTTGGAAGGTGACAAAATGTTGCATGCAAAAAGCATCTAGTTGACACACTATAAAGCCTATGACATTATCATATGCCAGTGTAGTATAATAATTTCGACATGTGATGTTGAAAAATGGTATTAGGTGTACCAGCTATGGTCTGTAGAGAAGGTTATCTACTTTAGGCTGTGTGATATGTAAGGATGCAATGGATAATGTTTAGATGCTGTCAGAGCTGGCTTTGGCTGGATCTTAATTGAAATGTGCGCTGGACTAGATTTTTGCAATTGTTGTAAAATTAGAATGTACATGGTTTGTATGTTTGAGCGTTGTACGTTTTTTTTTTTTTTTTTTTTATTGCTGTTCTCTGTGCATGTTCAAACTTTACTATGGGCAGTATTTAAGATAATCCAAGTCAATGGACACATTGTAAAAACACTGCAGTGTTGATGATGTAACAAATCAACTCTGTCTTCTATCAACCTGGCTTAAGAGTTTACAATGATCACTTAACCACATGCTTCAATAACCTAATTTGCATGTCAATTTACTAGTATCGGAATGTGATATCGATAGGTGATAGTTCAGTTGGACTTGATGACCCACAGGGCAGATAGGCTGGCCAGCCCAATGGTAAAATTTGATTATTGTTTACTAGAGTGACCAAAGAATAGCTCTCCAGCTAAACCTGTTCAGTTAGAGTGCCATGTGCAAACCAGAATGCAGAAATGCATTGTGGTTTCCATGATCTATTTTAGAGAAATTTTTTTCTGAATCTGATATAATAGCATTAGTATGTGTCACATTTGTCACATTTTCACATTTTGACCCCTGTTGATCCCAAATGACCTTTGACCTTCACAAAAAACGATAGGGTTCCTCTACTCAACATGGTACAACTACATACAAAACATGAGATCTCTACAAGCTTCCTTTCTTGAGATATCGTGTTTTCAAGGTTTTCACAACTTGACCCCTGATGACCCCAAATGACCTTTGACCCCTACCATAAACAATAGGATTCTTCTTCTTAATATGGTACACCTACATACCAAATATGAGATCACTAAAAGCTTCCTTTCTTGAGATATCGTTTTTCAAGGTTTTCACAATTTGACCTCTATTGACCCCAAATGACCTTTGACCTCCACCAAAAACAATAGGGTTCTTCTTCTTAATATGGTACACCTACATACTAAATATGAGATCTGTCCAAGCTTCCCTTCTTGAGATATCGTGCTTACAAGGTTTCCACATTTTGACCCATGTTGACCCCAAATGACCTTTGACCTCCACCAAAAACACTAGGGTTCTTCTTCTCAATATGGTTCACCTACATACCAAATATGAGATCTGTCCAAGCTTCCCTTCTTGAGATATCGTGTTTACAAGGTAGGGCGTCATGGACATACATACACACACACACGCATACAACCATACATACACACACACATATGCATGATTACAAAGGTTACGATTATCACCGAAACCAAAAAGCAACCAAACATCCAATTTTCCTAAAAAAAATTACATTGCAACTCACTTATAAATTAAGCCAGTTGAAATGTAATTAGGTGGATAAAAATACATCAATCCCAAAAAACACACTGAAAAAATTTCAGGCAAATATCTCAAAAAATGAAGCAAGAGAAGGCTTTTGAAAAAAGTTGACGACATCAGCCTCCTTCTAATACCTCACACACTTGGAGTGTGAACTAATAAAACCAATTAATTTTGCAAGGAACTAAATCACAACAATTCTGCTTATGATTTAGTTTGTAGTAAACAAGAATGATAACAATAATTACAATCACCTTTGTTGTTTTGGATATTGTTTGTTGTTATATTCTCTTTGAATTCAACCTCTTCACATTTTCAGATACAAACAGATGCCTACAGTGCACATAAAGGGAACCGTTTAACACTCTACCAAAACTACAGGACATACAAGAGGCTAACTATTGACATATATCAGCAACAGTGTTCAAGATATGTTGCTGGCTGTGGGGAGCTTTCAAAACCATTGCAAACATCTAATGGGTTAACAAAATTCCACACTAGCATTTCTCATGTCTTAAAAACCAATTTTTGTTATGCAGTCTAGTATTCTCACTCTCAGGCAACATATACACAGTAAAACCCAGTTTATCCGAGACCCAGTTTATATGAACTGGCCGTTTGGTTTCACAAAACTGTCATCCCACACAAGCTTTGTGAAACTGACGCAAAAATCTGACCACATTTTGTCTCTATGTTTATTTCTACTACCAACCTCAACTATCAGTATCAAGCTGGAGAACGAATAAACGATACAGAATTTCCCTAATTCTAGGGTCTCTTGTTTTTTCATTGTCCATGTAGAGTCACAGAAGGATCAAGTCAATAGCCTACCAAAGTCCACTAAGCCTAGGCCATTCACACAAAGTCCCGCCATTGTCGCTTATCAACACAAAATTTTAAATTAACAACTGCATAAAAAAATGTCAAGGGTGTTATAGGTAAGATGATAACCCCATCAACACTAAGCAAGCTTGTGAGATAGACAGGTAACAAGCTTCAAATCAATTGTTGTAATTTCAGAAACACCAAGCCCACTGCCAGGATTTCATTCTGAAACCTAGGTTTAAGCTAGTAAAATACAAGTCACCTTACTCCTACTGTTGTAGCTAGTGTCACCTAAATTCGCAGGTAGCAGTGTTAGCGTTTACATAGTGCCGCGGGGGTAGTTTAGTAGCATGCTTCTCACTTTTGATCTCGCCCTTCCATGTGTTTTTCCATGCACGTTCCAGGGTATATCCTGTTTGTGCAGGTAAATTTTGAACTACATGTGGTTATTTTATCGCAAAAATTTTGGAAATGTACTAGACTTTTTTTGGTTTATAACATTAGGATTCTATGTGTGGGATATGTGTTATCCTAACACTGAGCAAAGTAGCCTAACCCAGACAGACATTCATTGCCCCCATTTAAAATATCCTCCTTGGAAGTTCAATCTAAAAAAAAAGCACACAAAAGAGTTTCAATCTTCAAAAGATGAAAGATGAGACAAAATAACAATGGTTTATTTCACTTTACTAATAAGTGCTTGCCACACCCAGGATAGCAAATAAATGATGCACGTGACACTTCGTTAATCCAAACTGTTCCGCTATCCAAACAACATTTGGACCCGATGTGTTTGGTTAAACAGGGTTTTACTGTAGTGAATATTCATAGCAACCAGTTATGTATGCAGTAAACACAATTTTTTTTTTTTTTCACTGGTGTTGATAAAGTGTATAGTGTGGGTTACAGCATTGTCAGTTCTGATCTAGTACTTGGTGATGAAACCTTAGTTTCACAAACAGAAAATGTGACTGTGTGATGTGTATGTGAATTACATGTGTGTGATAGGGGCCAGTATGGGTACGAGTACTGGTCCTAGATCATGAATACCGGTCACAGTTTATAAGTACAGGTACGAAAACCGAGACTTTCGTGTGAGTACTGCTACAGGAACTACAACATTACGAATTAACATATTGCATATGACCCAGCAAAAAAGAATATTCTGACATTTTTTTTATCTTCTAGAAGTTAATACTGATACTACTAATACTATTAATAATAATAATTAAGAATTTGTCAAGCATGACAATCACATTAAAAATAAATGCTTATTCTCCCCTTTTCGTTCCTCTTGCCCAAGACCAAAATATCAACTTTCTTTTTCAGTCCGTCATTCGTTCTTTCTTTTCAGTCCGTCATTCATTCTGTAATTTTAAGTTTTCTAAAATTTACCTGTAATCACTTTGAAAGACTTGCTAATAAAGACAATGACTTACGTCTGTCGTTTTCCTATAGAAGTCAATGTAGTGTACATCTCTTGCGAGGCCAAAGTCTGCTATTTTCATGATAAAGTCCTCTGCAACTAGGACGTTGCGAGCGGCGAGGTCTCGATGGATGCACTGTCAAGAATGAAAGAGAGAAACTACATACAGCGGTAGAACAAATGCAGTGGTCAACTGAAAGAAAATATATACCTTTAAAGCTGGAATATGAGTTGTACAGGCAATCACCTGGTCATCTACCTTTGTTTTTATCAGTGTTTCATGGAAGAGAAAGTAGGGTAAAGGATCCCCTGCCGCAAAATCTGAAAGAGAACTATGTACTCATCTTCCAGACATTTGAATATGAAAATTGCCTCAACGTTTTTGTTGGCCCTACAACATTCAGACGCTCCAAAAGAACCTAGCCATCAATGACTATTACATCAACATTAATGAGCGAGATAACAAGGAACTAATATGACAAACTTAACGACCATCCTCTGGAGACGTTACCTTTTGACAGGTTTGGAACATTAAAGCAAGAAAGGTAGCTGTAAGAGAGACCCTGTTTACTTTAAAACTAGTATTCTTCCACTGAAGAATTGTTTGTGAGGGAAGTAATATCATCAATTAAATGAACACCTTCTAATCTTGACAGATACCAGCCACAAACAAGCATGACAAGGAGTAACAGCTTACAGAGAGACCTAATTTAAGAAAAGATATTCCTTGTAGGTTGACAGAAAAATAGCTTAAGTTTGACTTTTCCTTCAAATCCCCTGTCACCCCTCTATCGTTAAACCCATCAGGCAATAATGGTAGTATTCATTTCTGTGGCTCTTCTTCATGTTATTCTGTTTAAGCATTTCTGAACATTGATTTGGGTCCATGGGGTTTCACATGGGCAGGGGAGGGGGAGGGGTGGGTTTGTAACTAACCTTTTTCGACGCAAGGAAGTCCATACCCCTCGCTACCTGATAAGCGAATGATATGAGATCTTTGTTAACCAATGGTTCGGAACCTGGAAGAAACACTTGCTTGCTGGTGCACAATTCTGGAGGTCTCCTTTGCCGTAAAAAGTCTCTCAAATTACCGTGCATGGCAAACTCTACAATCACATACGGACCTGAAAAATAAGAATCATTGAACAAATATGTGAAGTTTACGAAATGCAGACTGACGAACTGAAGAGAAACTGCCTATTTCAAAGTCAATATGCACACTATCACCTTTTTATCTCTACTGAAATACACGCTTTCTCTGCCCTAATTTTGCTCATGGGTGTTAAAATATGGGCCACTGTTTTCAGGAACCAGAATGCGAGGCATTCACACTCGTGAATATGGACCGAATTGCAGATCTAAACGGACTGTGGCATCACTCAAGTAATGCACTGCGGTTTACTGCTTATGATAACCGTCGTACTAGTAGTCTAGGGACGTAAAAGGAGCACCAATCATCCCACTAACTTACGACTGAAAAGCGCACAAGGCTACGCACACAATTCAGTCTACGATTAGGAGCACGACGAATTCGTTCGCTAACTTAGACTCGAGTCGAGTTAGCCTAGCCTAGCAGTTACAACTTATGCTACACTTGGCTAAGTTCCAGTAAACTTCTACTCTATATCATGACACGATACATACGAACGTTTGAAAAGACAGTGACCGTACGCTTATTACACCATTATCTCTAGGCCTAGTGTCAATGACAATTTTGAAGAAAAAGACAACAGTCAGTCACGATAATACACATTTGCCAATCTTTTCTACCCTGCCTAGTGCAACTGCCAGTCAGGTGGCGGACACGTACAGTGTCTACGCGCATGTATGCAACACGTACAGCAGTATAGTAGTACGGCACACACGAGCACATTATGAAGATAAATATGCAAAGTTTGACAGAACAGCTCGACGCGTTACCACCTATTGTTGTTCTTTTTATTGAGATATAAAACAAACCAGTTTGTTATCAAGCAGTATTAACCTCCTGGGTTGAAATATTAACAAGTGAATTTTAATACTACATTCCTCTATCAGAAAAAAATAGAATCCAAAGTCCGCTACAATCTATTTCAAACATTTCAGAATACCGACAGTGAAGAGTTGAGATTTTCATACGGAACAGCCATTTGCAAAACGGTGGAAAGGGCTGTTATTCATGTTTTACAGTCGTTTTGTTGTGCAATCCCTCAAAAATATTAGTGTTTACAACGTAATAGTCTACAAACTGTTCTAAAAAGCATACAATAATTCTTATTTATGTTCAAAAGTTTCGTTTTAAGTAATTTTATTTGGTTAAATTGAAAGAATTTTCAGTCATACAAAGGAAAGACTGTCAAGAGGCTGAAACACGACTGCTATACTTCGCTATTCGCTTGTAAAAAGGGTGCGACACTCACATGTGCAAACGTAAGATTACCTGATGAAAACCTTCAAGAGATTTAAGAAACAACTCAGGGATCTGAAAGCCCACATTAATGGCATTTCACTTATGTGCAAAATGGAAATGTGGTACAGACATAGAGTGGAAATAATAATATCTACGATGTTTCAAGCACACATACCTACCAAAGACACCCAAGGCGACTATCAGAGTTGTTTGATTTATATTAAGCCAATTAAAACCACAACGAAAATCATTATATTAAGGAAAATCCTGATAAAAATCGATTTACTTGCAATAAAACAATGTTTTTGATTTACATTACAAATTGTTTTAAAAGATCAACAACCCTGCCCTGCCCTTCCCCCCCCCCCGGGAAGAACTTAATAACACATGTTGGAAACCGTAGAGAAAAGACTGCGTCTTCAGATTTCGTTATGAAGATGTTGAGTGATGATGCGGTTAGGTGCGTGACACAGTGATGAATGGGAGATCAGTCTTACCTTCCTGAGTTACACATCCTAGAAGGTTTATGATATTTACATGCTTTCCTATCAGTTTCATCATATCCATTTCAGATAAAAGATCAGCCAGCTCTCTGTCAGTTGCATTTGCTGCGAAGATAAGACGAGAAGTAGAACTTAAACACCTTGGAAGGACACATAAAGTGCAACTATGAACTAACCTTAAAATCTACAACTAACTTTTTCTTTTGTTCTTTCTTTTGATTGTTGTTCATCTGTCTCCATTTCACAAATTTATGCATTTTTTTTTTTACTTTTTACTTTCTTTCGTGGAGGAGTGGCATGGTAAATTAGCTCTTTATTGGCTTCTTTTTGTCACTCCTCAATGGTTTTGTACATACTCCTTGCTGTTTTATTCACTATCAGAATGAGATTGGTATAATAAAAAAAAAAGAAGTGAATATGAAACACTTTGGCATGTTGAAACTAAGCGAAGTCCAACTGTATGGAACAATCTTACTAACGTGTTCAATGAACTAGAGGTAATTTGATTTTCTTTAAAATGTAATAGAACAGCTCTGACATAAAGGTATCTTGTCTCCAAAGGAGTCTATCACATTGACAACAGACAACTTTGTGAAAGCACCAAATAATTTCAATATATATGTGGCAACAGAACACAGAACTACACAAGGTAAATAGATATGATAAACACAATGAAATTCAAAATATAAATACAGCAAAAGTTTTTTAATATTTACCGAAAAAAATAAAATGTCATGAAACTAGTGCAGAAAGTAGGACTGACGAAAAGGAACCTTGCACTGGCATACCAGCCTGCTGGGACAAGTTAGGGCACTTACGTTTTAACATTTTCACAGCTACCTGTGTAGTTGTTTCCTTGCCCAGAATTCCGACTGCTTCGCCCATCACTACTTTGCCAAAGGCACCTTCACCGAGTGTTTTACCAAGAGATAGCCTGAGAAAGAAAACAAAGAATGATGTTTTCCGTGGATACTCTGGAGTTTGTGAGGCCAGCTTCTGGCTGTTATTCAGACAGGTGCTACAAGGCCCTTACACTTTATGAAGCCAACTGACACTGGTTGTAAAACAATGACCGAAATAATTTGTAAATTTCCTTCAGCAAAATTGGATAGACCTGTGCACCTTTGGGGGGAAGAAACCTAACACATGACACAAGGATGAAATAGTGTGACCAAACTGATAAGCAACTGTAGCTAACCAGCATCTGAAGTACTTAAAAGTCAACCTAATTGATTAGCAGAAGTTAAACAAAGAGTGAAGTGTGAATAAATGAAAACTTGACTCATATCAAATACAGGGCTATAAGCTAAAGTTTTGGGTTCTGCTACAAACAGTTCAAAGAGCATTCAGCTTTCTAGGTATGACCTGTGAATATCAAATTTTAACTACTGCAAGGCTTACATGAAACTGAATTGCAATTAGGCTGAAATGGGTCACAACTTGCGATGTGAACCCAGTTATTTCATCCTTTGTGACAGTGGTCACACATCGTTTCTGTGGATATCTTAATTTTGTTCCGCAATTTTCACTTCATGATGTGCTAACGACTTTGCTCTGTGGTTAAAATGCCCCAAGTTGGTCATTAGCTGTCCCTTCAGCAAGTCTTGTGACTAATACATGTGTGTGATTTAAGATGTCGGTGTAATTTACCTGTCACTTGGAAATTCCCATTCTGGATCAAGAGGAATCTCAAAAGTAGAGACAACTGTCAGAGAAGAGGATAACCTTCCCCTACAGAGGAATGGTGCCGATGATTTACTAGAGTCAAAAGAAATCTGTAAAATCGACAAACAAAAGAAAAACATAAAACATTTGGCTGGCGTTCTAACTTGTGAATGATCATACAGCATTTGTTTATCAACCATAATTACCATAAGAACTATCTCTCCCTTATCGACCATCCACTATCATTCTGATAAACTATCTCTTCACTATCAATTTTGTTAACTATCAATTTGTTATCAACTATCATTACATTATCAGTCATCATCTGATACAACTATCACTTGATTATCAACTATCAATGCAGAAACAACTACCTCTTTATTATCAACTATCTTATCAACTATGATCTCTGTATCAACAATCTAATGATGATCAACTAGCGATTGATTATCAACCATCGTTTTGATGTCAACTACCTCTTTATTATCAAATATCGTTCTGATACCAGCTACCTCTTTATTATCGATTATCATTTTCTATTTTCAACCACCTCTCCATTATCAAGTATCACTTGGTTATCAACTATAATCTGATGAACAGTTACCTGTCTGGAGAGCAGCGGTTTACTGATGCTCGGTTTGATACTCCCATGTTCCATCTGGGTCTTGCTCTGACGTCTTATGACGAAGATGCAGCAACACAGCACAATGATGATTGTCATGCCAATGGCAATCACTATGAATAAGATCGTGAGATCGTCGACCAGAGGAAGTGGTGTAATCACCATGGTGGGGTACGCTGTCGTTGGAACTGAAGTAATCGGGAGAGAGGGAAATGAAAAAGAAGGAAGATAAAAAAACTTATTCAATACGACTAAGGGAAATGAACCCAACGATGAAGGTTATGGGGGGGGGAAACAGGATGGTAACGATGAGATCCAACATCACCAGTGGCAGACTGACCATATTTTCTGATACCATCCATGGGATGCACCAGCAAAAACAGAACTAATGGACCTCGCCATATGAGTATTACACTTTCTAAGTATTACAATTTCTAAGTCTGATCGCACCATACGTCCATTTCACACAAAGGTAAATACAGTGAGAGTGACCCTGTTCTGTTGCAAAAGTATAGGATGCGCGGTTTGTCAACATCTTCATTTATTCAAATGAATGGCAATAAGAAATGTCTTGGTCAATTGTTATTCAATTATCTGTGTAGCTGAAAGAGTGTGAATTTATTGGGTATCCAGCAAGACTGACGTCCATAAGACAGATGAAAATAAGATTGTCCAGCAAGACAGATGTACTCATAAAGCAACAATGAACAATTTGGGGCTTTATCCATTTGCTGCGGACTGAAAAGAGGAACAACTGTTGCAAAGTAATGTGCCTGGGTAATCGTACCCTCCTTTCTCACCTGGTGAGGGTTTTACTTCTAAGTAAGCGAAGGTTTCGTCACTCCCTGAGGATGTGCCGACTAAGCAGACGTACTCCCCTGCATCTTCCTCAGTCAGATTCATCAAAATAAGCCTGCTCACGGTGATTAACTCGTTGTCGCGCTCCCCCTGAAGAACACAAGAATACCATACCAGAATTGGCACAAAGCAATGGCACTTTCATCCTAAAGCAATCTCTTATTGAGCAATCTCTCTACTGGCACTGCACCTTCAAAAATGTCATAAAATTATTGGATCAATAAGCATTGATAGTAAACACTGTTCTCCTAATTTACACTATTTTGTGGTGAAATTCGGCTTTCAATGAAAGTGAACTTGTGTGAGTATGAAGTCTGAAGAAAACATGCCAAGGTTTTAACTGTGTAGATACACTCATGTGACAAATCCTAACATCACAAATAATGATCTTGGAAGCCAGGGAAACAAGGCCTCCAGCGGTGATGAATCCACTTAATGTAGGTTACACATTTGGGGTATGATATAAACAGAACACACACTGACCACTGTAGTTTTAATTTATAGGTGTGGAATTTACCAACCAACTTGTCTTAGAAAATTTCAGAGTGACCACAAAGTCACTTGCAAAGTAGTGAGACAAATACAGTTTGATTGACTGTCAGAATGTCTCTAAAATGTAGAAGTTGAAAAGAGACCAGTAACATGGGAGTAATCCTGACGGAATGCTGGGGTACAGATCAGAAGGTGTGGTTGAATGAGACCCAAGCCCTGTAAGAAACATTTATGTTTTAAATAAAATAATTGAGGAAAGGATTATAAGTACACCAAAGAAACAGATAAGAGAGAATTAAAAGAAGGCAGAGAAAAGAGCGCACAAAACATCTGCCAAAGATGATGCCAAATACCAAAAGAAAGGTTAATGATAGACAAAGTTTAACTGTAATACTTACATTTTGTAAAGAAACTATAAAATTGATATCATCAGATGCCTGAAAAGTTGCTAAATACATTACCTTCATATTCTTTCTACTCACTGCTTTGTTATTCCTATGGGCTTCTTTGTTCTTTTATGCACTGCCTTGTTATTCTAGTGCACTACCATGTTCTAATGTACTGCCTTATTCTTTCTAAACACTGCTTTGTTATTCCTATTGCCTTCTTCATTCTTTTATGCACTGACTTGTCATTCTAGTGCGATACCATGTGCTAATGTACTTATTACCTTATTCTTTCTACAAACTGCTTTGTTTTTCCTACGCACTTCTTTGTTCTTTTATGCACTATCTTGTTCTTCTTTCGCTCTACGTCGTTCTCAAGTAAATTGCAAGAAAATAGTAAGTCTACTACTAATGGTGGTAAACAGTAACCACATTACTACACACTCTACGTAAAAAATGACCAAATATGTCAGCATAAATACCAAACAGAGGAGGAATGTACTGTTATCTGTCCATTGCAATTATTTGGACGTAGACAAGCATCAGTATTAAAAATGATCATTCTAACATAAAATGCACAGAATGCCGCTAATTCCATTGAGGCCAACTACCTCCCACCATCTGATAAATTTCTGAAATTGGAATTGGTGTTTATGTCTCAGTTACATCTTACCAACAGGCTACATACCTTACAATACATCCATGATTAGCTACCTTGGAGAGTACAGCAAGTACTAACAACAGCATTATCATTTATCCATCAGGAGAGGGAGTCCCACCGATGGTTACTTGAAACACAACTAACTTTTACAATTGCTCAGCTGCAACTGCCATGGAGAATGGACATCACTACCATCAATCACCCCCCCCCCCCATAAATAACAAATAATTCATACAAGGAGGACAAGAAATGGAAGGAAAAACATTTGACTCCACTAACTGTTTCATGCAAATATGCCTTGTGGAAGGCAACCTGTAATTCAACATGTGTCAGTACCAGTCTGAAGCTGGCACAGGCACTACTGCACAAGATGTGAAACCTGTGCTGGGGAATCCTATGCTGAGCAAATGCTTTTAAAATCATGCCCTCAGCAAATCCTGAGCTGAAATCCTGTGCTAACTTCAAAATGGTAGCGTCAGAGGGGGAGACGGAAACGACTTGAAGCAATCCATGAAATCCCCAATTCAAACACCGCAGGCAAGTCGGTGATATTTCCAGTGCTACCCAGTAATACAAACTGTGATTAATTCAAAGGATCTTGGCTAAAATGGTGATCAGCACTTAATAAACAACACTACAAATGCCTGTATACCTGTTCATCTACAGTGACCCTAACTTTCACCTGTGTCCACTAACATGAATAATCCAAGTTTTCTTGGGCATCAGCACAGATGAAAAAGTGAAGAAAAAAAAAAGAAATACGTGACAAGCTGAGTAAATCCAAGAATCGACGTAGGGAAAGAGAGAGTTACTTGCTTCTTTGACAGATGATTCGAAAATAGTGGACAGATGACCGAAAACCAAAAGAGACCGTGTAAAGCAAACATAAAATAGCCACAAATGCTGCAAACTTACCACTGATCAAAAAGAAGATGAGAAAGTAAATATTTCGGCTCATTAAATTAAAGAATGAAAACAAGTCACCATAGAAGAATAAGCTTAAAAAAATTCAAAAGGTGCAAAGGAACCAAGTTTTGAAATTTGAAGGAGAGTTTTACCATGCAGAAGTAAAAGTAAATTGAAAGGAAGAGGTTTAAAATAGAACAAGCCATGCAGTAGATTAGTAGCAGTTGACATTAGAGTGGTAGGGAGTAGTGATGGAAAAGGAAATATTTCAAGAGAATAGGTAAAAGTGCTGACATGTAATGTCTCACTGAAAAATTCTGTACTTGTTGACAAACTCAGTGACTTCATATTAAAATACTAAACAAAGGTTGTCAATCTAGCATTTAAAGATTTTAGTCCCCTATATGAGATTTGAAATACTTCATCCCTGGGACCAATTAATATTTTTAAGACCTCAAATAACTATGAAATTAATGCACTTTAAAATATTCTGCCATCCACAAACACAAATGAATCAAAAATGAAAAAAAAAAAGAAAAAAAGATCATTATTACTAAATTAAGGCAATTCCATTAGTTATCCTCTTCTCAAAACTGATTTTAATTTTTTAAAATAATGTACCCTTTCATTTTGGTGACCCATTCACAAATTGGCTGATAAAGAAGTCACTGCTGTGACAAGTACACAAGCAGAAAGGTAGAGAACATAAAAGGGGTCTCACCTTCCCACTTCAAAGTGTGTAAATTTGATGAGTTAATACTTTACCTCCTGTCCACGTAACATGAGGGTGCGATTGTCTGGGACGATCTCTTGCAGTTTCCAGTAATATGTGAAGTTTCTCTCCTTGTAGACCACCTGATCCAAGAGTTGTTGTAAGGTTAAGGTTGGATTATCCTTCCAATGTAACTAGTACCAAAATGTAATGGGGAACAGCATGCATGGCAGGGAAGGGAAGCGGTGACGACAGGGAGAGAGAGGTAGATAACAATCAGGAGAAAAAAAGATGGATGTTAGTTGTAGGATAATTTGTGAAGAATTATACTTTACCAAGTCACGACAACAATTCATGGTGAGGTGCAGGACAACCTTTGGCAGTCTTTGCAAAGCGTCACATCTTTGAACAACAAACCTGCATCTTTCTGATGGGCTTAAGAGACTTCCATTCCCCAACCCCCCCCCCCCCCCCATACTTCCTTCTGAAATTCGAAGTTAGTAACCAGCACTGTGCACGAATGGAACTTTTTAGTTTTTGGTTTAATTTCTGCATCAGATACTATGCCTTGATAGAATGTCAGACTGATGGTATCTGTCTTTTATCATAGCACCCCTGTGCCATCTTATTAAAACTTGGCCTCACTTTAAAGAAAGGAAAAAAGGAAAAAAAAAAAGAGATCTTGCTTTGACACTTGATGACAATCTTCAATGCTTCAAAATTTTACAAATGGTACTGCACAGTTCTGCATCTCCTCTCCAAAACTTGTCAGTTCATCTTACATGGCTTAAGAATTAACTCATTTCTTTTGCCCACATACCAAAGCCTCCCACGCCCCAACTACCACCCAAACAGTTTTCAAAACATCTTTCAAACAAGCTGTAACACATGCAAAATATCTACGGTTTTTAACTATTTTCTCTTTGTAACATGCAATATGAAGCCATAACTGTAAAAGAAAAATATAAACAAGATCATGCAAGGATGCTAAAACTGGTCATGCTCAAACCACAATTTGTGTGTTAAATAATAAAAACAGGTAAAACATGCAAGTGTAACTAAAAGCCAAACAAAATAGAAAGACAAAGATGACCCTGACCCTGAAAAATAATTATCACAACTTCTCTGAAATTTTGGAAAATACCCGTTCCTCACTGTAAATGTCAGTGACCACAAGCTCTCTTAGTATAGTGTTTGCAAAGTTGTCTGATAATTTAAGTGGGGTGTTGAAATTCTTCCCCACAGCATGTAAGAGGTCAAATTGGAGTGCAAATTTGTCTAATGGGAGGTGGAGATGTCAGTTGTTTTGACTTGTGACCACATTATAAATCTAGCCCTACTGCGTGGTATCAACTAGTGTTTGCATCCGGTACCCGACGGACGATGGTAGGGTGCCACTCTGAAATTGCTACTTGGATCCTGAGTTGTCGCTAACCGAATTAATTATACACATGAAACAATCACGGGAATAAATCACTGCATTGTTAAGAAACAAAATTCAACATGTAAACCCTAATGAAACACTACACTGTCATGCCAGTGCACAACATACCTGGTGCTGCATGATCATCCGAAGCAAAATGTATAATGTAGCCAATCCTCACATGATATCATACATGATACGGTTGCATCAAAGGAGCAAACCCCAAGCAATATGGTATGTCTCGTTTATCACGTCATGTTCTATCACATAGAAAAGGGTGTCCTCGAGACATGATTTTGGCAAATTACAGAAATTCTATGAAGAGTTAGGTGTATAATGACCTTCACGGGGACCTCAAAGCTTAACGGAAGTTATACTTTTGGGCACTTCATCGACGTTGGACTACAGGTACCCAGGTTCAAATTCTGGACCATGTGCAAACACAAGTATCAACACTTGCAACAAATCCTTTCATGTTATTTTCCACAGAACAATTTCGTGTGTGTAAGGGTATGTGTGTGTGTGTAAACTTGGTCTCACTGATTAAGACCCACCTTATACCAAAACTGAAACAGTGATCTTTTAATATAAAAACAAAAAGAAGATGCACATGGTTTTCAGGGGTAAGGTTTCAAGTGAAACGTGAGTGGACTAACTCCCAGACATACATCCAAAGTTTCCATAGCATTAACCACCCTTGAGAGGAACCACTCTACACTAAGGGAGAAGTATATAAATAACCAAGAACACATCCCACATTCCAGCAGCGTACACCAAACATGTATACATCAAAATACCACATTGATAATAAGAAGGTTCTTACAAAGTAGTCCTGCAGTTGGCAAACCACGTAAGGAAAAGATGGGTAAAAATTATTATCTTGTGTACCTCTTGCAAATACCACAAACTTTTTTTGCGACAAATTGATTTCAAAGATGGAAATAAAAAATTAAATCTTCCACCTCCCACCTACCTACACACTTTGTGGGGTAGGAGGACAAAACACCAGGTGTAAAGTGTGACGCCATTTGACCTGGAAAAGGACTACACCACACTTACTGGTTCACAAACTCTCACAGGGAGTAAATGTCATGGTGAGAATCTGAAGCTATCAACACTGCAGTCCAAAACTCTACCAGACCTGGGTGTATGTATTGGTTATGAAACCATCCACATAATTCTGTTGATGAGCAAATGTACTGCAATGCTCACAGCTTTGGTTTTCTTGGTTTGAAAGAACAACAGAACTTACATAATTTGTCAAACTGTTCACTACGCAATCTGTCACAGAATCATGTTTTAGTGTTTGGAATATTCAAACGGCAAGTCGCTTTTTCACAAGTGCGACATGGGGCATTGCGGAAGCTTCAGTTGGAATATGAATGAAATGCTGCATTCGGTGACTTTCCAAACTTAATTCAAGAAAGATGATATCTATCAGACAATTTGTATTAAACAATGGTTCCTCTTGTCGCAAATCATTATTTTTTTAAATTCCATGCTGTAAATAAACACAACGTGTGGACTTGCATCGCCTGTCGTGTAACAAGTGAAACTGTTTGCTAGTATAAAACCATGCTTTCAGAATGCAGTTGAGGAAGGCACTCTGGTACTAAAATGGTAGAGTTGTTTCAGAATCGGAACAAAGCCGAGGACAGCTTCTAAAATGAAATCCACACAACTCCACAATGCACACAGGCTCCCATGGTAATCGGTGTTAGTGTTAATATTATGGGTTTGATCATGCACTGATGCCAGGTGGAAGGAAAGCTTTATCAGTAATCTTAAACTATGGTCATTAAAACTTAACAAAACACATTCAACACAGAAGGTCACCCTCTGACTTAAGGGGAAGGAGTAGGAGAACACGCTATTTTTCTTCTTCGTTTTTTTCATGCTTTGATTCTCACCTTTAGTATTTGAAAGAAATCCTTTTTGTATTCTTGAACTTCGCGGTATGTTCCGTTGATTATCTTTCCCCATGAGAAATGTGGGACCAGCTGGCTGTACACTTTACAAACGAACTCTATGTCGTCGCCTATGACCATCGTTGAGTTAGCTGGCTCCAAATGAACTATGTTCGGTTTCATAGCCGGTCGATCTAGATGATCAAAAGCACGCAGAAACAGAAGACGTAAAAAAGGAGATCGTTGTACACAGAAGGAAGTATGCACGCAGCCAAGAATGGGGCTCATTCCATTCACACGGAAAACTGGAAAAAGGAACTTGCAATGTTTAACACCTTGATAGCAGTGTGAACGTTTTGAGAAGGCAGGGAACACAGGCTATGAGAGCAAAAACCCTTCATCCCCGAGGAAGGGAATTTCAGAGACTTGGCATAAGAATGGTGTATTTGTCAAGCTACAATAAAGTGAAGTGTAAATTCCTCTGAAAAGGCAAGTTCTGTGCTAGCAGAGAGAATAACTCATAACCATCATCATGCAGAGCTCCTTACCCACCACCTATCACTAAATCAATCTACAAACTAATGGCCGCTCCCTGGCCAAACAGAGACATTTTCACGATAGCGATACAGACGACGACATAGGCTGCTGTGCATGCATAACACTGACGAAAAAAAAAAAGCATAAAGGTAAACCACACTTCAAGACGTCAGTGTGTCACTCACAACCTACAAAACAAAACAAAAATCCATCTGACAAGAGGACAGTTTATACATGTCATGCATATACACACCCAAGCACATGTACCTTGACACTAAGGAAGGATCATTTCATGATCATATGGCAGACTGGCAACAGTGTTTGGCCCTCAATGTCAGCTCCATGCCGGGGCAAATGTTCAGCAGACCATAACTACTTGAACAAAGCACTACCAACACTCCACTATGAAACTTATGCACAAATTTAACTGTCTTTTGCCTTCACAAAGCTTTGAAGGGTCGGCTGCAAACTCTTTTTTTCTTATAAAGGTTTTTCTTTTGTGGGCTAGGAGGGTTTTTTTCTTCAGTAGGATAGGAAGGTTCACTATGCAATAACATCTAGTTCCTTTGAATGTCACCTTTACCGGAGAAGAATACAAAGAACAAAAGAATGCTATGAATTGCAAATCATGAGGAAGACACTATGCAGGGGAAGGGGGGGGGGGTAATTGGGGAGTTGTCTGACTGCTTGAACAACATAACTCCCATAGCACAGGGAACCTGACACACAATTATCCCAAAGAAGAGGTCAAACTCTACACAATAGTCAACACCAAAAAAAGATATCCATCAATTTTTGATAACAAAATACAATCAGCTGATGGTTTTAGTTTTGGAGATGATTGTCAGGAACCAATAAAAACAGCTCCCTGTGAAATGAAAGAGATTTCTAGCTGTGTAAACTTTGAGAAGGAATCTCCTATGAAATTTTTAAATACACCCTAAAACCAACAACAGCAAACAAAAGTTGCTGACATGAAAATGTGCATTTGCAAGAAAAAGATCACAGTTTAGTGGCAAGCAAAGTTGACAGATATCGGTGTAATGCTTATGACAAACATGGTAAACCTGGACTTTGAGGAATCACCACTCACTGCAGTAATTGTACGTACTACCGCATTATTACATAGGTATGTACCATGTACACAGGTCTGTCAAAGTTGACTATCTTTATGTCTTTTTTTCATATACATTTAAATTAAAATAACTTATGACAAATCCATCTATTGTGTTTCAAGTGCTGCTTTATTTTTTTTTTTTTCAGTGTTTAATGACTTCAAATGAAACCCTAGCTTTTTGGATGACCATCAGACATTTACTCCCAATTTCACCCATTGTTATGTACCATAGACCTTAGTGATACCTGGGATAACAGTAAAGTCTGTGAAGCCACAACTCAGTTAATTCTGCAATGTTATTGCATCTGAACATGCCATTTACACAAATGTCTGAAGATGTATGTTATTAACTTTGTTTCTTCTGCCTTAAATGGAAATGTAAAAATTCATCTAAACTCTGTTACAAGTGCTATTTGATCTTAAATTTGATTCCTTCTAACTTGATTTTAGTCTTTTGTTGCCATCAGTTGATTTTCTTTTCACTTGGACACTGTACCAATTTGTCCTGTGAAGGTAGCACCATGGACTGCAAAGGCTATGCTACTCCGTAGGTAACTACATGTGCACAGTTCCAATCTTAAACCGCTAAGCATGTGGTATGGAACAAACTGTTCTGTGACCCACAGACAGGCTACTTACACATTTTCACGTCTTGTATGGTGTGTATACCATTGCCATCTGCATACGTGATTTGCTAATTGAGCACAAACAATTATCTAAAGGTAAAAATATTTTGGCAATGAATTTTGACCCAGTGCCTTCCCTCTGTATCTCTGATTGGCTGTTATTCATCTAGACTTTGTTCTGCAGAACCAATATAAAACAAGTGTCAGCCAGTACATTGTCAGCCAGTACATTGACTTGCACAACACAAAACAGGCAAGGCCAGTGAGTGTGCATTATCAATGTTGATATATTCACTAGGCAATGTGTTTACTAGACCTGTTATTATCCTATTCTGCAGATAACCAAGAGTACCTTTTAGTAAACTTGAGAGTTTCAAATTTCAGTACTGTTTGTGTACGTACATATCAATGGTATACAGAATAAATCAAAATTTCTTACAAGTTTTGAAGTCTATTGGTCTTTAAAGGACTAAATGTGTGTTTTGGAAGCAACTGCCACAAAACCGACGATTCACTTTCCCACCAAAATTATCATGCAAATATTTGTCTGCATACTTACTGTCTGAGAGTGTGCAGGAAAGAAAAGAAATCACGTAAAAAAAAAATTGGTTGAAAAGGCAAAGTTCCATCCAATTTGAATGGGGAGAAAAAAAATTGGGGTCATATACGCAAAATGGTGATATGAATAAACGCAAGAACGGGGGGGGGGTTTCGCAAACACAAACTTGCATGTTTTTCCTTTACGTGAGTCAGGAGATGTTTCACTTTTTTCTTGGATTTTCCTCTTACAAAGAGATAGCCCTTTGTCAGGGTTATTCTGCCATTTGGGCTCAGTACATGCAGTCTAAATTACACCTACTTGTTACCCCCTTTACTTCACCAACTCTTCTCTCCTTTATCATTTCTCTACACTGCCATCCAACCAATATAAAGTTGCAAGCATTAAGCTTCCCCCTCATGCTTTACCTCTTTTCTATTTTCTCATTCCCTTGATCTAACAGCCGAAATGACTGCTGTCCACCTGAATAGCCCTTGGAAGAAGGGAGCTTATTATGTGCAACTGAATATCTGCACAAGAAAGCATTAGTTAATGCATATTAAAATTTTACAATTGTAATCTCATCACAATGGCCATACCGTACACCCTCACTTGACCGTATGGTTCCTTCCACAAATGCATACGAGTTACATGCGCTTTTAGCGCTTTTGGAACATTCACAATTGATATGGACATATATTCACAAGTTTGACAGCATAATGATGAACATATTAAGTTTTTTTGTTTGTCATTTATCTAGTCGACAGTTTTAAATTTTGCCTCTTCTCTCAAACTGATACCTCTTGGGTAGCATTCACCCCCATTTTGGTCAGTTCCACTATGAACTGAAAGGCTCATTGTCATTGGTTGTCATTTTTGGTACTAATTCTGCAGCAATAAACCCAATGTTGTTCTTTGAATGAGAGTGAATATGTTACCACTTCTTCCAGGGTCCAAGACAAATCATGGTGCATGGATGAGGATGTACGAGACACCTGGTGTGTGTACGCTACATCATCGATCCGACCCAAGGGGGTCTAACGAAAGGAGGGAAAAGCGTGTCCCTTAAAATACCACCAAAAAGGAGAAAACTCTTATCAGCAACCATAGTGCAGGTCTTACCATTCACGACTAGGTCTATGTTAACGGTTCTCTCCCAATCTTTAGTCTTGGTCTTGCAGGTGTACTTCCCTTCATCCTCTGATATGTACAATCGAAAGAAGAGTCTCTCGTTCTTGAACTTCAACCTGGCCTGTTTGAAAGGGAAGGAGAATAGCAACATCGATAAAAACAGAAAGAAGTAAAACCCCCACCTCGGTTTACATCATCATTGTAAAAGCACTTCACGAGGTGAGGGGTGCCTATCGAAAAACACGACGATAAAAAAAGACAGCAAAGATTCACTTCGAGGTCTCATGAAGGGGCTCGACGATTTCACGAAATTATGAGACGGACTCACTTCCTTTAAAAGGATGGTCTAGCCACAAATTTAGCTTTGATATGTTTAAGAGTAAGTTAATCTGACCATTACAGTGAAACTTCCCTCTCAATTCTCATGTGTGGTTCTGGAGATGTGAGTAGTTGAAGTTGCCACAGTTTTAACTAACAGTTGACTTGAAGCAAGCAGGAGTGACGTCATCTCCCAACATTGATAGAACATTTTATGTTTTTCTTTAAACTTTACACCAAATTTAATACTTCAATATCTAATGCTATCATAATGTGAATGTATGAGGGGGTATGAGAGTTTTGTGACCTTCACATAACCAGTACCTAAGCTGACCATCTATTGATTTTAAGGGCGAAATAATAAATTCAGTAATAAAGAAAACAAAAGACTATTCAGCCATGTGAGGAGATGACGTCGGTTCTGCTTGCCTCAAGTTCACAGTTGGTAGAAAAGGGGGTAGATTCAACTGGTAATATCTTGAGAACTACACATGAGACCTGAATCGAAGTTTCACCAGAATGGTTGGATGAACTTACTCTTTAACATATCCAAGTTAAATTTGTGGCTAGACCATCCTTTTAACAACTTTACCCCATCACTAATGTGCAGGTAAAAGGGCATTGAAATGATTGCCAGGTTTTAAGTTCAAGCAACTGTCCCCCTTTGGCAGTAAATCAAAACCCTGTGGTGAACTTTGTACCCTCATATACAGCAACTTTACACTACACAAAAAACTAACTTCAACTTAAACTCCAGAGGGAATACATGAACAACTTTGAAGTGCCATTATCAACTTCACCTCTTGACAATACTCTTAGACAAATTGCCAAACCAAAAACTTACATGCTGGTATACAAATTCACTGGCTGTGGTGAGGAATAATCTATCACAAATTTATAGCATACTGAAAATTTAGAAGTTGGAATAGTTGGAATCCAACCAGTGCACATACAACCTTAGGCATTGTGTTTAAGAAGTCATCACTTGACATCATAATTTTGTCACTGTGATTACCTTTTGACAAAGTACAATCTTCATACTAACTTATGAAGTCATGCAACATTTCAGTTCTGACAAGATACTCAGTTTTAAGTGAATCGCACACGACGATGACAGCCTGCAGTGTTTTGTGATATGTACTACCCATGTACGCTTTACCAGAACATAATGTCTAAATCTCCAACAAGTACCTCAGTAACATTTCAACTCTTAAATAATTGAGCAACTTTCTGAAGATAACATTTTCAATATGACCTGCCTCTTGATCGGACGTATATATACAAAGAAAACAGTTTGAAGAAAACAAGAAAAAAACAAGAAAAAAAGAAAACAGTTTGAAACAGTTGTATATACAAAGAAAACAGTTTTTGTATGTACAAAGAAAAGCCGACGAAGTCTCCTAGTGGTACGGTTACACCATGACATGAGTCAACCACCCCAGATACTGAAAACTATTCTCACTCACCCCACCCCTGTTGTCAATGACCTTCCTATACCAATCTGCATCGCCATCTTTTGTCCAGGTGTAAGTCGCATCTTCAGAGTCCTCATCCTTTCTACACCTGAGTGACCCCTTGGAACCAAGTGTCACAATCTTTCTGTCATTAATAGTTTCTGGTTGGACAGGTGCAACTGGCTGTGGGGGCGTATCCTTTTGTCTATTGTACACCTCTTCATCCTCTGTGATGATTTCATCTTCTTCTACTCCAATATAGAAAAGGGTTGAGTGGGGGAGAGAGAAAAAATGATCAGGTATGAGTAAAGAAGCAGTCAGCTGGGTTTGCAGCAGAAAAATGTCCGCACAATAAATGATCTTCAACATGAAATATATATATCAATGTATTATAAAAGTACATGAATATATAACAGTATGCAGGAAAGCTTCAAGCAGAATCTGCTGTGTGATGTAATCACCACAACTTACTGGTGTGGGTATTCACAAGTTGAACTAAATATTGTTAGCACAAGAAAATCAGGGGCGGTCAGAGTTATTTGAACAGCAACTCATGAGGCTGACGAGTAAGTCCCTGAATGTTGAGCATCAGTGCAAATGAACCTCAGTGCCGTTGAACAGCAGCAGAGTTGTGGTACATTTGAACAGTGGCGCAGGTGAACCTCTGTGCAGTTGAATCTCAGCGCAGTTGAACCTCGGAGATGGTGGACTTCGGAACCTACTTTACCTCAAGAAACTGACTTTTCACAACGCACGAGCAGAACCTTCGGAGTCCTTTTTTCGCAAATTTTGCATGAACTTATTATATGAATACAATTTCAATGCAATAAACTGACCAATCAGATACATTTAATAAAGTGACTTGTGAACACACAAACCAAATACCCTGTCAATGCCCCACTGCTTTGTCTTACAAAACATCTAATTACACCCATAACAAATTTGAGTTAAACCAAAAGTAATGTAATTGAGATTTGTCAGGCAGCTGTGGCTTTGAGGTTGTTGGAATCTTCGGATAGTAGGTTGACTACATTCTTGAATCATCAATCAAAACTTACATGAACATGCAACATGTTCTTAACAAAGCAAGGTTCTTGTAAACAGGGTTGTAATCAAGTCTGGCTTAGGCCTTGAATTCTAAGGACTAAAGCGCATAGTGTTAGAAGCCTCTGTTCAAGGCCAGCCTCAGACTACCCAGACTCAACTACAACACTGCTGGTACACATGTCAAAAGTTCTTTATTTTTTTGCATCAGGGTGAATGGTGTGTTTTCAATCTCCTCACATCTTCCAAGTTTGTGCAATTACTGTTAACACAATGGTTGACTAGAGGGCAACCAGAAAACTACCTCAAACCTTTTGACCCTAAAACTCACTAACTGATGAGGACCCAGGACAGCATAAATTCAAAGTTATAATACAACATGTGTGTAGCACCATGTCCTTTCATTGTCATGATTAGGTACAAGTTTCATTTCTGTCGATTCTGGCATTCCACATGTTGACACAGGAGGATCAAAATTCGGGGAGTCCTTTAGCATCTTATCTGTAACTTACCAAGCACTTGTAGTGTGATGGTTGCATTAAGCGACCCTACTTCATTAGTGGCCATACAGGAATAGTTTCCAGCATCCTCCAGCAGCAGTCTGGAAAACTCCAGGCGTCTTTTTCTCACCTTCACTCTCACCATGGATACCGGTGTCTCCATGTCCAATGCCAGCGGCTGACCGTATCTGTACCAGGCGATGGCTGGTTGCGGGTCACCCATCAAAGGACACCTCATACTCAGTTCCGTGTCAACCAATTTCTTGTAATGCAGGATAGCATTCTCATTGAGGGACGGGGGCCCTAGAGGGAACAAAAGAGATGTGTACAATTCAGTAATGCTCCTACACAAGTACATTCAACTGGAAAACTGAAGACACTATACACACCATAGATTCTCAATGCTATTACTTATATCATTCATATTCTCAATGGTAACTCACAAATCCACTGACATAAACTTTCAAATGCAACTGAGGTCCCCCCCGAAAATTTCCAATAGACAACTCTCAATTGGACAACTTCACCCGTACAATCTCCAACTTTTGACAATTTCCCCTCCTCAGACAATTCCCACATGCCCTATATTGACCTATTCCTGAAGGGATTCATCAGAGGGAGTTGTCTCTCTGGGTTGGAAATTGTCTGTACCAAAATAATCCAGGGTAGTTGTCCAGATGGGGGATTGTCCAGAGTAAATTGTCCGGTCAAATTAATACCCAACACAGGTATACATATACTGTACCTGTAAGTTTTCACAGGTTACCAGGGTTGCAATAAGCCTAATTTTAGTGATGTGCTCCAAGCAAAGGAAAATAGCCACTTCTGGTGGGGTCCAGAGGCTCTCATAGTGACTAATTTTGTGAAGTTAGTGCGGTGTGGTTAAAGCATAAACTGACTGCAAATGCAAGCGGGCCACCCGAGAAACATCCACCACACCTTCGACCCCAATGGTTATTTACATAAACATATGATACATTCTCAGTGCACCAAATCCTCAGTTTTGTTTTTTTCTTTGGTTTCACATTCAAGTCTCAAAACATGTGTATCATACCTGATACACCTGACAAGATTATGGTTGGAGACATCAGGGAAAGGTTCGGAGATGCAAGCCTTAAGACATGTCAGAATGCATGATATCATGTTATGGATTGAGTGTTCATGGTGACATACTCCCACTCACAATGGAACTCTGCAACAGAGGTATCTCACACAATTTTATCAACAGTACCTCTTCTTCCACTCACATACCATCCCCTATGCACTTTCTTGGCTGCACTGTAGTTACAGGTGACAATGACCATCAGATGCAGTCTGAGCTAAAGCGCCCCAGACAGCTGGCTCTACTACAGGAGTACCATGTACCCATTCAATGTACACAAATTGATATTAAAATACAAATGTTTAAGTACTTTAACATAGCTGATGACTGATACAATACTAATGCCTGCATGATTCACTGCCATAAATGGCAATTGTAATACTGTACTTGTTCCCTTGGTAACCCCCGAGTTCCTGATTATACAGACAGACATACCACAAATTTTACTAAATTGTTGGCTCACCAATCAATAAAAACAAAACACCTCATTCCCTCAAATTAAATGTTTCTCCACTTGATGCAATATGTATCTAAGCAATACCATGCAGAGCACACTGTTGGCCTAGCAAAATCATCCCGAATACTGAAAAGCAATTACAGCGAATGCTGTCTACATTAGTTGGAGTTGTCAATACAGGCTCTTGAAAATAAACCACATGACTGCAGGTCAATTGCAGAGAGCAATCATCAAATTTGAGAAATTTACACGTACACTGTGTCATTGTGTATTACTTTATCGCACAGTATGTCTTCACTGCATTTACTGTAAACGAATATGGCAAAAATAAACGTAAACGGCTGACTCATCCAACACAGCGACAAAGTTGATGTCAACACAGATGCAAATTATCTTCAACTAGCTTTCTTGCATTAAAGTAATCAACTTGAAATTTGCATGCAGACTGCATTCACATCAAAACGACATAGCGGTTAATTCTGCTATATTGCACGCCACTTTTGTTACGACACAGGTGTTTCGGTGTATCATGCTTGGTTTGAGATTCATTTTGCACATCAAGCAGAAAAGAATGTCAGTCAACATTCTAGAAGCTTACAATGGTACACATGAACCAATCAAATACACTTACTTAACTAACCAATGATTCAAAAATGTTCACAAACTTTGTTGCAGTTGAAAGAAATAGTTTATGTCTGTAAATGTTTCAAGACAACAATTTTGAATCTTCGTCATGTCATTTCCCCCCCCCCCCAACATTCTTCTTAAAACAATACTTTTGTAACTCTCTTGCAGATCCATCTTGAGATCACAATTGAACTTAAGTTAGACTGTGCCATCTCTGACCTCTGGTAGTGGACATAGTACTGTATATAAACTAGCAAATTGTTCTAAAAACATACAGATTTTCTTCCATGGGTAAACTATCTACACATTGTCCTTCTGTGAACAAGAAAGTCTCTAACAGGACTTCATTGCTTAATTGATGCAGCCCACACACTACGGAGTGGAAGTTCCAGAGTTTAAATCCCACTGTGTGTATGTCATCAAGTTAATCCAAAATTCCAGGCTATGTTCTAATCCAACATAACTACCAAATATGATGCAAATGGCACTTTGTTTGTAAACATGGTTTTTTCCAAGTGACACCTGTTGACAATATATTATTGACATTTGAACTCCCGCTCCCCACCAACAGTATTGTTGAATTCAAGGTGACACACATGCAGGGCATGAATACCACATGTGCGATCAGAGTCACATACATGACTTCATAAGTTGAGGTTTCGGTGTTAAGCAATTAACCATGTTCAACATACACAGCCTCACCTTGTGTTTTACCTTTCTTCCCTGGTTAGTCTTTGATAGCCCCCTTGCCATTTTGCTTTGTGTCAAAATTTCTTCAGCACTACTCATGCTAATAAGGGGTAAAGATGTGAATTATACCTAAAAAATGCCAGCTAGGGATCAAAAGTTAGGTAGGGATAAAGTTTCTTCACCTTTGACCCTTTCACCAGGTTAAGATGGAGTTACTAACTTAATTTTATTTTTAGTTTTTGGTGCAACAGCCCTGGATTGAGACAAAAATATTCCAAAATTTCGTTGAACAGCTGTAGGTTGCAGGTGTTGATGTGGCACAAAAATATTGAAAACAGCTACTCCTTGATTGTTGACAGAGGCTAGGGGAGTTAAACAGTAGAGCCATGGCACTTTCTGCATTTTAATAGCAAAGGATCCCAAAAACAAACAAGACCTCACAGTTTACAACATGGCACATATTTGTGTCTCCATTGGCCACCACTACATTGTAAAGTATTTGAGTGTGCGCAACAATGAAATAGTGGTTGAGTTATGTTAGAACAAATGGTAGCTTCTTCTTAGTTTCATTTGAACAAAATATTATAGCAGATCAATAATATCTTCCCTCTCCCTAACATTTTAGTAACAAATCAAAGTTCTTTGCTTTTGCTGGCAGAATAAATGTTAATGTACAGCTTTATTCAGCTATTTTCTGACACTGCCATAGGAGGCAACATGTTAGAACTGAAAGTCCCAAATAATTTTCCAATGAATTCTGATCATTCAATGATCTTTCACACATTTATCGTTCAACAAACTTTACGAGTCTTGAGAATTATTTTGTCATTCCATGTGAGTGAAGTGTGATCAAAGTTTCTCAGCAGGTGTGAGAAACTTCTAAAAGCTGGAGGTGTGAAGACTTCAGGAATCTATTTGACGAAAGTTCTCTGTGTGACAAAAAGTAACTTGACCTACTGCTGTTTTTCACTGCCGTTTTTCTTCAAAACCAGCAATAAAGAAATACTCTTGAGAGTGCAATGCAGCTATCACACCTTGAACGTCACTGCGAACTTGATGCACACAATCACGACACTGCTATTAAGGGCAAAACTATGCAGCAGAAACAATTGTAACCTTGAGAGCTTAGAAGATGTCGAACAATAGACTTGCACTGTTGAGGTAATCTCTCAAGATTTGTCTGAATTGCTACTCCACGAGAAGTTAAGGCCATGTCACACATTGCCATCTGGATCAGCTTAAACATACGCCACCAGGTACCCCTTCAACTGGCAGCAAAATGAGCAGTCCATTTGAGAAATCAGGAATGTGAACCTGCAGAAACGTTTTTGCAAGTAACCTGACTTTGTAATAATCAATCTATTAAGGTTACTAACAGACACCACCGAAAAACCTTTTTCTCATCTGTTAGGCCGAATCTGGCTGTGTGTGGCAGGGACTTTAGAAGTACAGATACTGACATCTTTGTGGTATTTTCCAAACTACTTTTCGGCCAACATATAGATCTGGAGGTAGATAATTTTTCTCATTGGTTCAAAAGCTGTCTGAATATGGACTTAAGTGAATGTTTGGAAAAGAGTGGACAAATAGACGAAAAATGGCTCTTAAATGGTGCAATTACAATGATAAGTTCAATAATTTGCCCCCATAAAGATGATACGGACAGAATGTAGTGTACACACTAACATACTGACACAGTAGTCATCTGAAATGACTAGTTTTGACTATTCCCAAGGATGGTAAAATAAATTTGAGTCCAAGGTTTCTTGTGTGAAGAAACCAGAAAGCCAAAAGGCTTTGTGATTCCTTGCCACACGGTTATATTATAACAAGCATGAATCATTCACATGACAAGTATGAGATCAACTGCAGTTACTGGTCTTGAAACACCACATTAATAAGCCTTTAACCCAAATAACCTTTATTTTGGTGACCTCAAATGACATTTGACGTCCACTAAAAGCAATAGGGATCACCTACCCAGTATGGGGAACCTACACATCAAGTATGACATCAGTCAACATTACTCTTCTGGAGATAATGTGCTAGAAAATTTTCACCTCGGGGGACCTCAAACGACCTTTGACCTCCACAAAAACAATAGGAGTCATCTACTCAATATGACTAACCCACACACCAAGTATGACATCAGTCACACTTACCCTTCTAGAGATACTGTGTTTACAATGTGTTTACAGTTTGACTCAGGGTGACCTCAAGTGACCTTTATCTCCACCAAAAACAATAGGGATCATCTACTCAATATGACCAGCAAACACACCAAGTATGGCATCAGTCGCAGTTACCGTTCTTGAGATATCATGTTTACAAGGTTTTCACATTTTGACCTCTGGTGACCTCAAATGACCTTTGACCTCCACTAAAAACAATAGGGATCATCTACTCAATATGAACAACCCACACACCAAGTATGACATCAGTCACAGTTACCGTTCTTGAGATATCGTGTTTACAAGGTTTTCACATTTTGACCTCTGGTGACCCCAAATGACCTTTGACCTCCACCAAAAACAATAGGGATCATCTACTCAATATGACCAACCCACACACCAAGTATGACATCAGTCATGGTTACCCTTCTTGAGATATCGTGTTTACAAGAAGTGTCACATACACACATACACACACACATACACACACACACACACACGACATCACCATCGCATAGATTCGTTCTGCCTTCGGCAAGGAATCAAAAATGACTTACACTACATAATTTCCTCCTGGGTACTACCTACCATGACCAAACGGCTGGGTCACATGTGCAAGATTCAACACAGGATTCAACTTTCAACTAAGCTGGTGCAATTTCATCGTTAATCACCGAGATGTCTATGCTACTCGCTATACATCACATTAGGATATATGATTATTCAATGATTTTCAAAAGTTTTTACACAATGTTTTCTGTTTCTTTGAAGAAAAGACACTTTTGTATAATTTGACTTCAAAAATTTATGCTATGAATGTGGTTTGCATGACATGGACATTCAATATTTCATCAAGTGCGTAAGTTCTGAAACAATATCAATGCCTTTTGGATCAAACTTTCATCAGTGGATGAACATCAATGTACGCTGAAAATCGTGTATGCTCTTATTTGGCTAGGCCTTAAACTCTTGGTGGGAAAACACAATTATTGCAATGAAATTACAAATAAATTATTTTGATTTTGTTGTTGATTATTGGGATTACAAAAGATCTATATCAACACTAGATTCTCTAACTATAAACACATATTGTACTTTTGCTTCTTATGGAACCAATTCAGTGTTCTTCCCAATCTATAACAACTTGTCTCCTATTACTGCTGAAAACATCTGTTTCAATTCCCAGGTCAAACTTCTTGCTTTACAAGCCTACTTTCATATTCACTTCAAGAAGAAAAACAAAGAAGTTTACTTCCTCAGACATTTTGCCTGGTAAGTTGCTACATTTTTATGCACTTAATTTAACACTTAGCTACAACCCACCTTCATGACCACCAAGGAACAGAAAGCGTAGGACACTCGGAAGTATATATACATTGTAAAAATTCACCTGGTAAGTTACAAAAATAAAACCTTAATCTCCTGACAAACATAAAACAAGCTGCTCTTCTGCATATATATATCTATCGCCCGTGTGACATTTAAATTTGCGTAGTACTCACTTGCAAGAAGGAGACAGTCTCCTTTCACTACTTAAGTCTTGCATGAAATTACACGCAAAAAACATACACACACAAAGTCCACACTAAAATTGGAGATGAGCCTCAGGGTTTCAGATTCTTCTTTAAATATACTGTCACCTTTCATCTGTGTTGGTAAATTCCTTCAATTAAGGAGAAAAATCTGAGACAAGAAATGGTGTCCCTGCCAGACACAAAGCACTAAATGCTTTGTAAATGCACAACAGTTTGATGATTGCATTTTATTTTTGGAAGGTGAAAAAAAATTCTGATAGGAGGGGTCACTGCTACAGGAACATAGACAAGTTTTTGCTTTGATTTGGTAGTTCTATTGACCGACCACAAAAACTGCAAGTGTTTTAATGTGAATGACATTACAAAAATATGCAACTTGACCATTCTCTCTTCCTCCCCTCCCAAAGAAGGAACCAAAATTTCTCCCCCTTGTCCTCCAAAGTGTTTACAGTATTATTGCAACACTGCTGGGTAGCACCTTAAGTGACACTTGTTTAGTGGATTCAGGTATGACACGAATGTACCACCACTTTTAGCTAAATTGTTGATTGTAAAATCATTGTTCATTATCTCAGAAGAAATTTATCACTTGCCACCATGTCAATTTTGCCTTAAAATGAAGGGCTGTTTTCTTTTTCTTCATTGATTTTCGTTTTGGACACGAAGGTTTCCGTCTGAGGCTACAAATTGTACATAATGTAATGTGTGCCTACATTTGTTGGAAACCTGTGATCATTGCACATGTGCATCCATACAGCAATGTAACATCACTCGCTTTCTACTGCAGCATCTATTGTACTTCCACGTGTAAAGTATTTAAATTAAATACAATTTTTCTCCATGTGAAGCAAATTTCCTTTCAAGAGGCGATGAAATGTTTTCAATTTTCCGTGGGGTCAAAGAGTCTTGAAATCACACTTTGATGACATATTTGTTTGAAAATCATGGGAAAATACTACAATTGCTATATCTATGGCTTTTTTACAAATTTTTCACATTGTTTCTTTCCTTTGTCTCCCTCAACATTTTGTGTTTTCCCTATTGTACCATGATTTTGTTCCATTATCGCTACACCGTAAACACTTGTCTTTAGCTTTAGGCCACACACATTGAATAACGACACCATCATAACCTGTGCAACGCTACATCTCCAGCAGGGCAAATCAGTCCTGAGGACCATTTGTGTATTGACAGTAAATTGCGTTAAAAATGATTCGAAGATGCAGAGCAGAAGAACAAGAACTAATGATACTGATGTAGTATCCCTTACTTGGAATATTTTCTTGCAATAAGTGTACAGAAACCTTGGCTATTAACACAACTCTGTCAATACAGGCATCTACTGCATTGCAAGAGACCAATATGATTTAGGAGAAATGAGATGCAGTGACTGACAGCATCATCTTCATCACCATCAGGGAAAACTGAATCTTCAGCAAAACATTGGACAAGACTTCCGGATACTAGACGTGAAATACAGAATTAGTTATGTTACTTGTAAGCACACAAAACTGCCGATCATTTAACGAAATAGTCAAAACGAGATGGGCACACGTACTGTACTAATTGGAGAAGATAAATGTTTCTTGAACCAAAGTCTTACTCAGCATGGGGTCAACTCCAACTATGTCATAATATACTTGGTGCACTGACCTGTGAAGCCGGTATGTATACTGTGGGGAGATATGGCATTCCTTAGCAGTAAGCGGCCATGCCTCAGTGACATTCAAGGCAGCGTGGAAATCCCGGTGACACAACATAAATCTTGTCATGGAGTTTGTTATCAACTAAGTCATGTCTAGCGTGTAATTCTCTCCCTAACAGATGGGAGAGTTCATATTACTCAAAGGATATCCCAGTTGAACAAACAAAGGGCTAACTACACTGAGATAAAAAGAGAAAAAGTTCCTCTTCAGCTTTTGGAGGTTATCTGACAATGCAAACCAGCTTATCAGCCTGGCCACCATGTGAAGTAAAACAGTCCAATCATGATAACGATGTGCCATAATGCCTAGCCAAAACAAAAACAAAGTGAAAATTAAAACCATTCAAAAAGTCTCTTTTAAGGCACAGTCCATGACAATGGCACCTTGAAAACAGCAACATTGTAAGGAGGTTAGGTGTGATGATAATGGAATCATATTATACTACAAAACACGGGAGTATAGTTCTGATATTACACAGAAACAAACTGCTGCATGCATTCTAGTAATGACTAGGTGGCAAAGGAACATGTGGGTGCCAAAAAGTAGGTATGGTGGGGGAGGAAGACAAAAGTGAATAAAACCCAAGGTGACAAGGAAGACTGATAGGGAAGTGGCTCAGATACATGTATGGTGGCAAAGAGCTTTCAGTGATGGCAAAGAAATACAGCACTGTAGAAGAGAAGTATGCAGGTGAAAAATAATTTGTCTCATTCTTCAGGGTTACACTACTTAAGATCTATACACAGTATTTTTCGTTTCCAGAGTATAGAACTAAATCCTTTTTCTGATCTGAACTCTTGACCAGCAAGACCCATAAACCTTCACGGCTTTTAAAGGACACGCACCTGAAAAGTGAGGGTGGGGACCATTTCAATTTTCTGGAGGATTAAAATTCTAAAAGTCTGATACATATTGCACATAAAATGTACCCTACATCTATGGCATGTGATTGACATTAATATTCATATAATCAAAGCACAAGACCATAGATACTCAAACAAGAGAGTGTACTGCTTATGAATGGAGGTGGTCTATGTAGCTAACAGACACTGCCCTCATTTTTTGGATGCGTAACCCTTAAAATTTCTTAATTTTACATACATGTATACACACAAGTGTGTTTAATATGTGAACATGTACACACATGTACACACATTAAACACACATGTATACACACAGATCATCGTAATTACAAAGGTTTAGCACAATTTCATCGAAACCAAAACACTGACAAAAACCAAAAGCTTAAAGTCTGCTTCCATAGTTCATGTAACATCCGAACCAATGACATACATGTACAAACATTACAACCAAAGCCACACACTTCCATCCTTGAAACTAGAATATTAGATTTTAAGTTTTCAATTACAATGTCCACAACTTCCATCTTCAAACAGCTGAAGCCACAGACAGCAATAACATGCAGACTAAGAACAAGTCAGCAAAGCCATCCAAACCACATCATCAAGAAATGACTACAAGCAGAGATCTCAACTCAGATGGATCGGTGATGCTATTAGACCGTTTAGGGGTTTATTAACCCCCATCCTTGTCCTGCCTGCTTGCATACCTGAGGCTTCTCGAGCGGTTCACTGAGGCAGTCTGGAATGTAGATGCTAAAATTCTTGTCTAAGTGACAACTTAATCATTACCTCCAAGCCAGGGGTAAACCTCCTGATGTTTAATTGTTCCTGTCCCATCTCCTGTCAAATGTCATTAATTTGCCATGGAACATTTGTCCCTTCCATCTCCTACATATCCGCTGGCCTACCGTAATTCTGCTGTCCTGAACCCATCACCAGAACATGACGACCCGTTGTATGCACAACCAAAATATCATATCAATCACTACTTCCGAAGAGGGAAGGGAATTAAATGACAGACAAACTCACTGAGTACCCACGGATTAAAAAGCTGTCCCTTGTAAATTACAATTCTCTGATTCAAAACACCTCGTAAAGAAAAAAAAGGGGGGGAGGGGTAAGAATTCAGTTCTTCACCAATGCAAATTATTAAAGATCTCCAATCATTTATATGAGTAGTCCCTAGGTATAGCAATGGGATTATGAGCTACTATAAGATCAGGTCATTAGTGTAATACAATTTCTTGAATCTGCAATACCACAGAAGCTTCAAATACTTTCCATCCAGGATACAACACAGAGGGATAGGACGGGACGAACAAAGATGATGCAACACGCAGCGGTATAAAAATCCATCAATCACTCACTTTCAGATGAGAGTGAGGAAAATGGAGGATGGGGAAAAAATGCTGAAGGGGCAGCTTTACTCACACTGGGATGTCAAAACAGAAAGGATCACTATCTGTTAAAGAATCTATTAACAGCCAATTATTACAGTTGATGATGAGTTAATGATGGGACTTCTATGTACATTTCAAAGGGAACATTCGTTGTCCACGAAGTAGGAGTTTTCTAAATTTGAGTGCTCTGCTCCATTTACATCTGCAAAGGACTGCAAGATGTCTGTAAGAGCTTCAAACCAAATAATCGCATGGATCAGAGAATTACCTTCATTCACTGGATTTAAAGGCAATCCCTCATCCCTCATCACTCTGAGCTACATTTTTTGGCTCAAAGTAGGGAGAAACTCTCAATTGGTTCTGCTCTTTGACTGACGGAAATTTCTGGAAATGCCGAGTGGTTCATATTACACAGCATACACAGGGGCCCACTGTTTTGATTACGCATAAGGAGGACTTTGAGACCAGCTGCAGGAGGAACTAGAGGTAATAGGTTGGGAGAATGGGAACTGTCTAGGACAATGAGTCTTTAAGATATACAATCATTTCTTTTTTTGGTTTGTAGGTGTGCCTCTTGGTTTAAAGGGTGTACCTCTTGACATGTGGGCATTAAATCATCCCATTTTACATTACTGAAACAAACTGTGTCAGCAAATGGTACCTACTCTGATCAAGAGGGCCACATTAAAAGAAAATCTCTTCACAGTAGATGTTTCAGAGAGAGGTGTATTCTTCCCCAAAACTCACTGGTGTGGGTATTCATGAAAGACTCAAAGGAGCAAGGTAGATTTCAAAAATCAAAATATAATTTCACAGAACTTAAGTTGAAGTAATAAAGTACCAATACAAGATTTTAAGATTTTTGACTCCTACTCTCAGAGTACTATTCAGAACACTTTAAAATCCTTGTTATCAATCACAGAGCGAAAGTCAAACAAGGCTGATCTAGAGCATAGAGAGAGAGAGGGGTCCTATAAGTTTATTCCGAAACGCATTTAGCGAAGTTAAAAAAAAGCAAATTCAAATGCATACGTGTGAATTTACAACCCAATCACTTTTGGGCAAACCACAGCATATCCACGCAATTGTAGATGAGACATACCAACACTTACCCGGTTTGGACACTCACGTGGGACAAACTCACATGTCTCCACACAACCATGAAAGGAGGAGCTAGTGGGACGTGCAATGGTTGTGTGGAGGAGAGAAGTAATCAAATGCAATAGAGGGGAGTAACATGCAATACTTACGTGGAGGGAGACCCATTTGATAGACTGTTGGCGAATCGACCGTGGTCTCATCATCGTAAAGCAGTTGAATCATTACTGAGTAGTTGGTAAATGGTTCTATGTAGTTCACCAGCGTCCAGGAGTTGGTCAGGTTAGGATAAGGGCTCATCTCCCTGTTATCACACGTTCCTTGATAAAATGAAAGAGAAATCGTATCCCAAATTCAGTATCTACCAACATCATACAAGCAAGCAAGAAGTTAATGTTACAGGTGTATGCTGCACAGTACTGGAATTTGAATACATTTCTGAATTTGTTATATTCTCTGTATTGGTCACCTACACTACTGACTGATCGGAAGGATCAATGTCAGGCAGCGGGGACATCTTTCCTGGGGAAGGGGTGTGAGTCTAAAGTGGCATCCATTATCACTTACACTCTAGCGAAAATTGGAGAAAAACTATCTAAGCAGCCACAATGCCACTGGCGTCGGGTTTGACTCAGATACCCATCCCCAAGGACTGAAAACCTCCATCTTTTTGTACACAAGTGAATTACATGATCCAGACAATGCAGCACATTTATGGCAGATTAAGGGTGAATGGAAATGGCCTTTAATCCAGAAACAAATTTCATTAAATTTTGAAACTTTTCTTTAAAGGAAGAGAACCACACTCCTGATGAAGACAAGTTATCGATCATGGAAAACAGAGAGCAACATCCCCCCAAAAAACAACCCCCCCCCAAAAAAAATAATTCTAATACCATGTCACATAACACTGTGTCTGTCTTTTTTTTTTAAATATCTCACCATCGTCTACTCTGCACACTATGATATCTAACTCCTTTGGTAGATCTTGCAATGTTGGCAACGACCAAGAAACGTTTAAGACTTCTGATTTTATAGGCACGACACTGAAATTTGCAGGTGAAGGGTGGGTTGCTACAAAAGAGAGAGAGAGATTGAATGAAAATTTAAATGGATGAGAAACAAAGTCAATACAACAATTTCAATTTATCAGTTGACTGAAAAAAAAACTTGAACATCATCAATGCTTATTGTGTTCATTACTCACAATACCATACTCCACACTTCATTCGATGGATGCACAATTTTCAGGGAAGACAATAAAGGAACCCTTTTCTGATTTGTCAAATGGTAAATTTCCATTATCCACATTGGAAAGTTGTGTGGAGGCAGGTAAGTTTGGAATGAAATGAATTTTCTAAAACACTACTGTGGAATCTGGTAATAGATTTACTTTTTCAAATAGCAAGTGAATTCATGAAAACAGCAATGTAGAACATTTAAAAATCTTTAACATTTTATGATGTACTTAAATTTCACCAGGACAACATACTTGAAAAGCAGACAACTATAACTTGATTATTGGTTGTAGTTTAGACAACCACATGAAATTATCTGAATTTCAAGAGTGGATTTTCATACAGTGCACAGTAAGCCAGAATTTACCTCAATTAAAAATAACCTATAATGAATATGTATGCCCAACAACATCATAAAGGAAAGGGGGGGGGGATAACACACAAAAGAACGAACACAAAAAGTGGAAAAATATGGAAAATTAATAAGACAGAAATGGGCTTCTCTGTAGAACTACATAAACATTTCACATTTATTCAAAGATGTCGATACCATTCCACAGTAATGGATCACTCAGAGAAAGCTTAAAAATGCAACACGCTTTACCCGTAAAATAGAAAGAAAAATAAACAGAGGAATAAAATGTCTTCCCTGAAAATTGGGATTTCAGGCAGAAGAATTTACTATACACAAGCTCTCCACCAGAGAGCGTTTTCAATGGCTGATTTAAGCAGTAAAAAGTTTTCATGCACAATGGGGAAGTGTAGTCACTCCTTGAGGCGCATTTGTGGTTGTTTTTCCGTCCTTTGAGCACAAGGTTTCCTTTCAATGCATTGAGAGGGCTTTATCGTATCCTCCAGGGGTAAGCTGGGCATTGAACAACACAAAAACGAGGGTTTGAATGGCGCTTTCAATTCACCCATGAACTTCAATAAGAGCTTATAGCAGTCAGTCACAAGTACATGACCTCACCAATACTGAGTGTACAATGACCACCTTAAAGGAGGACATACCTTATGCAGTTGTGACATAGACCTTACATAATATTTTGCACTTCTTCTAAATCAGGTGTAAGTACATATCACTTCAACAGATCCACAGTGCCACAGTAGTAAAAATTCTTTACTTTTTTCATTTTTAAGTTAATGTACCACACATAATATTCATGAGTATGAGTGAATGCCCCTACCTAGTTTTGAACGTTGAAAATTGTTTGGTCAAAGGTCATCGATATTTACCTAAACTTTGAAGGCAAAGACGTTGATGACCTTTGGCCAAACAATATTCCATGTTAAGAGCTGGAGAGAGGCGTACAACATATAGTATGTGGGGGACACTGAATAAAAAAAAAACAACAGAAAAACAAGGTTTTTTTTTTGCCTACTGAGGCACTTTCTGACAGAATTTACAATTTGCAGGTAATTTTTTACAACAAATGTGTTGAGGAGGTGCACGTCTCCTCAATTTGGAAGAAGAAAGTGCAGAAAATGTTGCCAGATATATTTTAGAACTACAAACTGCCTATCTCCTTTAATGCTGTCTGAGCTTTAACTCTGCACCTCCCAATCATGTGGATACACAAATTTCTGATGAGTACTGGATGTTACCTAATGCAATTTGTACAGTAATCTAAACAGAGAGGCTCAGTTTCTGAATCAAAATCCCTGCATAAACAGATTGCAAGATTTTCATTTGAAGTCTCACAGAGAAAAAAAAAAAGTATCTGTTACAAGTTCAAGGTACTACAGTACACAATATTGCATTCAGAACAAAATATTTTCAAAATATTTTGCCGAATTAAAAATGTTGATGGTAGACGACAAAGTCTTAGAGAGAGGATTTGGATATACTTGTGAGAATTTGAAGAGACAAATAAGAAATAGTAAATTTCTTGTGATCAACCTGTATACTACAACTTAGTATAGGCTGCAATAAATTTATCACAGCATTATATATTACTCTGATGTGATAGATACAAGTTTGCACAAGAGATCACTGGTGGTCTGATGTGATCATACTACGGTAGTAGTACGTATTTATTCATCACTACCAGATTTGCAGGTGTTCGGTTGGAACGACTGTCCAGGCTGCCTTCAGATGAGTACAGGGCAAACAGAATTGATTCTCCTGTATGAAAAAGTAGGTCTCTTCAAATCCACAAACTTTTGAAAACAGCTGCTTATTGAGGATCTGTCCTATAGTAACCCACACAACTTTTTTCTCATTCACAGAATCCCACAGAGAAATATGCACCATGGTGACTGCAGGAATTTTCCTAAATGGCTCTTTCACAGGGTACAGCAGCAAAGTGATGGGTGTACGCTTATGACACAGAAAGCAAAAAAAAAATCTCATATTTTAAAAAGGCACACAGCAAATGACGATGATAAATCAGATTTGAACAGGAAAGTATTCAGTCAGTATTCGCCCATGTGATGACCATACAGTTTTGATAATTAGTCTCCCATCGATCAAACATCACTGCTGTCTGTCTCTTTATCTGTCAGTCTGTCTGTTGTCCTAATTAATTGATGGTTACCTGAGTATATGCAAACAAACCCAAAAAAGACAGTCCAGCCATTTTTTCATTGCCTTTTTTTTTAAATCACAAAACTGTTTTCTTTTTAAACTACAAAAGGATAAGTGCAAAAAGGGTGAACTTGTGGCATGGAAGCCCGAGAAAGTGCTGGATGGAACGTGGCTACAAAATGATGAATTTCCAGAGGAAAAGAACAAAAAACTGGATGGTGGCCCAGAAATGCAAATCACTGATGCACATTTGACTCACTTCAGTTAAAACAGGAGGTATATCAGAACAGTGTGTCAGGATAGAGTAGAGAAGCACAGTTACTACTGTAAACAGAGGGATATGGTAACCAGTCACACCCACATTATCACCACCCACATTATCAAGGACATATTTCAATGTAAGTACACCTAAAAGAGAGATGACTCCAGAGAGAAACTAGGGAAGAGATTGAGAAATTCTGACTGAAGTCACTTGACTTCTGATGAAAAGATCAATGTTCTCCAAAGGCTCATCTTTAAAAAGGCAAACATTACTAAACTGACCAGCAAACTGATTCATCACAAACATCTGAAAACCACACCTCAACTTCTTGAAGGACCATTAAAATCTGGAGTATATTAAAAAAGAAAGTCATAAAATTCAAAGACATTGACACTGGTAATGAATTACAACCCTCACGTTTCAGGTGTTATAGAATACTGGTTAAACCTCTAACAACAACTAGGCCTTGACCAGAGCCTGGTACCTAGAGTCATCCAGTATGTGTGAGGTTGACTGGGATAAGTGGTGGTTATGACACATTTTAGAACTGGTTACCCCATAGTCATGCAAGAAGGAGAGTTACAGGAATACAACACATGCAAATGGCAGTGTAGTTTTTTTTCTTGGAAAGAATGTTCAGTGAATGTCTGATGAAAAAACATGTGGTTTTCACAAATTTGATGCCTGTGCTCTAAGTGTTGCCAGATGTACGGTGGTATGTGCTCCACCTTCACCAACTCAATAATATGACCACCAATTTTCCAGGCCAGAAGTAGAAAAAAAAAATCCATTTTGAATTATTTCCTGTGTAAATTGGGTGAAATTCAGCAATCTGCCACGGTGAGTTAACACGATGGTTGTGTCATTTTTCACTCAACGAAAAAACAGGGTTTTCTTTTGAACCCAGGTAATGGAACACTGTGTGGATACCCCAGTACTAGGTTTACCTGGGATAACACCACCTCACACCTTTTTGCACTGTACACCAACTTAACAAATCTCTGCAACTGGGAAATCTTAATAGTAGTAGCACTGTACATGCAGTACGTTCCAGCTCTGTGCTGTTGTACAATCAGCTCACAGTTATCACAAAAGAGAGAAGAAAGGGCTCTTGTTCATACACTTCATAAACACATGCTTCAGCGATTGATAAAAGGACACCAAACCAGTAAGAATAATTTACTTAAACCAAAATATATTTATGGGTCACTTTGTGTGAAATACAAAAGGAGCCAAAAATTAAGTATAGTAGTGCTCACTTGTTTGTTGATTCTAATGATTGATTACATTGTGGAAATGTCTGTATGTGTACAATACTGCATAAAGGTTTTGCATTCTTTATGGATCCATCCAAAATACTCAATTCTGGCAATTTAGTCATCAGTTTACAGCTCATACAAAAGAAAAAAAAACCTGCAAGAAATGCAAGGAATTATTAACAAAACTTTTTCCTACTGAGAGAAACAGAGAAACCAAGCTACAACGAGAACCGAAGCTAAAATTGGAAGGTGCATACACCAGATAACGAATGTAGTGATGAAAGAGTACTAGTGTGTGGCCCGCTGGTGTTTTCACAGGTAATCCAGGTATCCACACGGTACATGTTATTAACTGGACCCAAAATTACTGCCCGGTTCCTTCGTAACAACCAAAATGACACAACCGCTGTGTGAACAGTCGCTAGTGAACACACCCTTTCAATTGCTGAATTTTGCCTACTAAACATAGCGAAAAGTTCAAAACATACTTTTCTTCTGTTTCTTGGGAAATATCTATGGCCCTGGTAATGAGGTGTATGCAGGTGTATGCAGTACAGCAGTATACAGTTCATCTCTCCACACAAATGTGACGCACATGGTACTGTGGAAACGTAAGCCTTACAGTCAATGTACACACGACAGGTATGAGGACAAATTACCCAATTCCTATTTGGGGACTCAATGAAAACACTGGTTAGTGGAGGCACTATAGTTACACTATTTGGGTGGGGCTCACACCACACTGGCAACAGTATCAAAATCTAACATAAGTGACTGATCTCCACGCAGTGAGGTAGACTTTAGAAGAACTGAAATGCAGTTAATACAGAACAAACACAGTAGGTAGGCCTATACTCCAAGTTTTCTTACTCAAACTCACGGTTAGAGATGTGGCTCATCTAAGATCCAAGGTCTCTATCTTTATGAGTTTCTCTTCATGTCTGATCATTGGCTCAAACGAGCATGAATAATCATAGCTCAGGGAAAAGAGGTGTTGAGTGCTACTCAGTGTAATTGATTACGTCAGCATACATGAATTTTAATAGCTTAAGTACAGTCTGAATTCAAGCAATAGTTCGTGGCCATTGGTATTACAAATGCAGTCAGAGCTGGTGCATGTCCATTGTGTGGCCACTGAAAACTTTAAACCCATGCATAATGAAAATAAGATCTGTGTCCAAGTTGAGGTATTTGAGGAAGCACAACAAAACACAAACATGCAAGATATACAAAACCTTGAAAGCACATGGCACAAAATACATTAGATTCCAGATTGTCCAGATTTGCCAAATGTTAATCTTCCACCAAGAAAGGACTTAGGATTCCTTGCCAACATTCATGAAGAACACATACAGGACAACATGCATGTATACCAATTTTGAAATTCAAACACCTAATCCTTGCAGAGAGCATGCCTACACTAAGACTGATGTGTGTTTTCAAAATTTGATCCCTGCTGACCGCAAATGAAGTTTGACCTCCACCAAAGTAGATGGGAATCATCTACTCACTATGACTAACCGACACACTAAGCATGAAATTAGTGAAGATAACGCTTCTTGAGACACCACGTTTACAAGATTTTCACTGTTTGACTTCTGTTAACCTCAAATGACCTTTGACCTTCACCTAAAACAATGGGGATCATTTTCTCACAATGCCCAACCCACACACAAAAGATGACATTAGTCATGATTACTCTTCTTGAGATATTGTGGTTACAAGGTTTTCACATTTTGATGTCTGGTAACCTCAATCGACCTTTGACCTCCACCAAAAAATTAGTAGGGAACTTCTAGTTAATATGACCAGCCCACACACCGAGTATACCATTAATCAGGTCTATGCTCCTTGAGCTATGGTATTTATATAGTGTTTACAAGGGTTTCACAGTTTGACCTCTGGTGACCTCAAACAACCTTTGACCTCCAGCAAAAAACAATAGGGATCATCTACTCAATATGACCAATCCACACACCATGTATGAGATTAGTCAAGTTTATCCTTCTTGAGATATCGTGTTTACAACAAGGCCTAACATACATACACATACATACACATATATACATACATACACACACACATGACACCACCAATGCATAGATTCCTATAAAGGACAAAGGGGAGAAATGCTCACCTGATTCTTCACTGGAAGCAAAATAAAAACACAATGTAGGTAACAGTAACCAGAGTAACTTGCTTCGAGCTAAGGAGCCTGTTCTGTGAACCATTATGATCCCTTTCTTTCAAGTCATGGAGAGAAAGCACTTTGGAATATCTCCAGCAAATAGTAGTACCCTGACAAAGATGTCCAATTACTCGTTGGAGAAAACACCGCACAACTCACGATGCCAGTAACAAGGATATGCCACCTTATTGAACTGAAATCCAAGTAGTGTTCTTCCAGAATCTGAAAAATAATAAAGAGAAGGTCACTTATGAGGAAATATGATGGTAGATGTTTTAAACAGCATTTGTGCTGCAAACATGCACTGAAGGCAGCTACAGACAGTAAGCTTGGTAGGAGCCACTTCAGCATATGAAAAGCCAGCATCTTTCACATGCATGATAACGACTGAAAAAAGATATAATTATAACTGACATTAGCGTAAGAGGACCAGTTGATGAGGACGGTTTCAGCAGATACCGACTTCCAAGTATTATGAAAGGTGGAGGGGCAAAAAACAATTCCCACAGTATAGAGCATTAACTTGAAATTCCAGGCAGAAGAACCCTAATTATGTGGAAAGACAAGTGCATAATAAACAGATTAAAATCTTCAGCTTTAGTTAAAAATTAAGTTGTGTTTGTAAAGGGCACTTTGGTGGATCATCTGGTATATTATAAGTCTTGCTTACGATAAGATCCATTTCAACAAAGAGACCTTACCATCCCAAACCCCTGTCATAAATGAGGAATAATAATGACCAAACTTCAGGCATTTTCCCATAAAAAACAACACCAAACTTGGTCCACAAAAACATTGAAATTCTTACACATACATTTTCAAATAACGTTTAAGAGATCTTCATACATAGTTCATAAATCGCATGTGTTTAAAGGGAAATAGGGCGTTAAGAATAATACCAACATGGTATACAAAGAAAATAGTTTTAATCATTGTTAAACCGTTCAGTCTCATCAATAGACATAGATCTGCAAAAGCTTCATCTCCTCAAAACATTATGCAAGTGATGAGTAATGGAAAATGCATCATTTAAATTTTGAAAAGTCTGGGTGAACAAGTTATTGTTGAGCAACAAATAACTGAATTTCTATCGAAACTTATTTCTTGAAAAGAAGGCTAATGTAACTGGGGTAATCTATCATTTTATGTCCAAACACATTGCTTTAAAAAACATGGTTGTTTTCTGTAAAACCAGTGTCTTATTTCCCTTTAAGCAGCACAATGAATTTACTCACTCCTAGCACTGTGAAACTTCAATGTCATAAGCTTGGTCAGCCTATTAAACACTTTGGCAGACTTTTCAACAGATACAAATCTAACACATGAAAAATCTTAACAGATGGAGAGTTGTCGACATACTGTTTCTGATTAATGCCATTTTTAAGAGAAGATTTTGAACATTGTCTAGCCTAGTCTTTCAATTAATGACAAATGCTGCTAAAGGCAATTTCATTTTTTTTTTACTTTTGATAGCAAAAGCTTTATCATGTTCCTGTTAGCAGAGTCATTGGCTGTCAAGACAGATTCCTGACATGGTTAATCTGTATGATGTTTTAGTATGGTCCATTCATTCATCTGCACAGAACAGTACAAGAATACCAGGGGTGGGCAACCTTCCACCCATAGGCCCCCCACCAATTTTTTTTGGGGGGGGGGGGCCGTGAGATGTCTCAAGAAAAAGGGAAAAAAATCGTCAGTGCTGGATGGCTCATCGACTGCTGCCAGGTACGCCTTTACTTTCCCCATTACTTATCAACAATACTAGGCCTAAATTGTTTTTGTGAATTAACATTTATATTGCTTGAAAGTCCTCGGAATTAAAGGTTTTAAGTCTGCAGCAGGTCATTGGTCAGGTGCAGTCTGGACAATGCCTCATCCCTCATATCTGACCCATTCAGTCAAAAGGTTGCCCTCCCTGATGTATACAGTCTCATCACAACAACCTGTCCTGTTTCATCATTGCAGGGAAGCTTTCTACCATCCTGTGTTGGATCGTGTTGCACTCAGCTCCATGGTTCACATAGTAAACAAATTCAGTGTCATTAACCCCTACTTAGGGGTCCTCTGGTAACCTTGCAAGTCTCCCTTTGTGGTCATCAGTACACAGAGATGTGACTGCCACCACCTTCAATGCTTGCATCATATTTCCCATTAAAGAGACAACTTACAGGAAAACGATACTCAAAAGAATACAAAACAACTGGATATGGCTTTTTTTTTTACTATACTTGGAAAATTACATCCCACATGTCTGCAACAAGTTTGATGAAAAACTTTGTATAGTATAATCTAAGAGATGGCACTGAACAGGATTTAATATCAGCTATATCAGACTTAAGCAGGCATGCAGGTTGTGAGAATCTGGTAAGTTCAAGAAACACCCACCCGCTGACATAACACTTGACTCAGAAAAAGCACAAACTCCTACAAAATTTGAGTGTCTCTAAATACAGCAGTATGTAGGTGGTCTTGCATAATTTAGATGGCAAAGTGACAGTCAAAGTGAGAAACATGTAACTTTAACATCAATTTCAGGAAGTCATCAAGTCACTTCTAATTGCGAACAACGGGGGAGTAGAGAGTGTGAAGGATTTTGAAAGACACACCATGTCAGACACACACAAAAAAGGGAGTCTGTGGAGTAGGAATTTTTCTGAGCAAAATATTCAATGTAGGCCTAGATTCTTTTGGAGATCACAAGAGATACCATTAAAATTCTTTCACTTAAAATATGGGTTGGGGTTTTGTAACACATCTAAAGTATTTGTTGCTGTGTGTTCACTGCGTGTCCATGTTTAGGATCAACATGCACTGCAGCAAAACAAACCCCGCATGGACACTAGCCATGCTATGTACAGTAGCATACTGTAGATCAACAATTCTGAGTAACAGACTACTAATGCAGGAAAGACAGACTGTCCAAAGATCCTTCCATGGAGAACCAAGATCACAAAAAAAAAATGCAAAGATGATAGATTCACAAATCCACAGAAACATGGAAGTTTGTTTTTACTTTTTGGCATACGTACAAGTCAATGAAGTATAGATACAAAACTTTTCCTAATTCTGCGACACATTTTGATGATGCTAAACACACCCCACGGTCTTGCACCGAGTCACAAATCTCTGGAGGGGGGACAACAACTCTTGTGGGCTGATCCATTTGGATAATTACTGTTGCGAGTGAATAAAGCGTACATTCGAGTGGCACAAACAAGATCATTCTGAGAATTTTTTTTTTTTCACCAATCTGTGTCATTGTTGCAGCAGTAACTGTTGGTCCCATCAACAACAGATTTTTATTGAAAGAAGCAGTAATCAGGTAATCCATTAAGAAATGAAACTACATACATTGATATTCAAAATTACAAAATTGTCAACCAGCCTCAAATTTTACGACGAAGAAAGGATTTTTAAAGCAGACGTACCATTAAAACCACTCGATCCAGGTCTCCACCAAAATTTCACTCAATGACTTGTTCAGTTACACTAACAACTTCCTCAACAAGCAATACAGGAAACTTGTAACTGTGTCTATTAACAAACCTTTCAAATGCAAATGAATTACATTGGATCAAAGGTGCTGATCTGGATGTTGTGCAAGTCAAACCTTAAGGTGACAAAGAAGAAAGTTTGGTTGAAACTATGCTAAAAATATGCCCCAAAAAAGACAGCATTTTGCATCTAGTCATTGTGGAAGATGAAAGAGATCAATGAATAATGGACAAACAATTTGCTCACATAAGCTACATGATGGAGAGAATACTGCATGATAACAGATTATTACACTTGCATTCTAAAAGAAATAATTGCCAGTTTACACTCTTTTCTTTTCCTTCCTGCTTGACACAGAGAGAATTTTGAGAAAAAAAAAATATGGCACATACAGCATTTATTAAGTGAACTTTTAAGCAGTAGCAACAGCAGCACACAAAGATCTGGTTAGTTCACTGATCTCTCCACACATGACAGGGCACAGGCATGATTCAATGGATGAATAATATCAGAGAAGATTGTTACCACCACTGAATTCTATGAGACAATTCCCTTATTGTCCCTTTCACACACACAAGAAAAAAAAACCACGATAATAAAAATGCAAGTCTTTTACAATCTACGCCCACAACATGTGACAGGAGCATACACACTTGACTGTTGATATTGATCTGTACAGTAGTTAGTCAATTGATTTTGAAGTGTGTAGGTTTACTGTACTTTGAAAGTAAAAGCCCCCTGCAACTGAAAGCATACATCCACACGTACGTGAAAACACTCAAAATTGTTGGACAATATTTGTAATACCCCAAAAACCGACAAGTACTGCTGTATTAAATCTTTGAGATGTGGTGATAAAACATGACCAATGCTGATGACATACAAAAATTTGCAATTGTAACCACTTACAACGACTGTTTCGTTAAACGTATGGTCCAAAAACATTGTACCTATGCGAAGGGCAAAAAGAGGGCACTAGAATGTTTCTGAGGCTTTCATCAGTTGTCTTATCAGGTATCAAGTTCAAGGACTGCTCTGGTCCCATGAAATTCCTTCATGGGGTCAGATTATCAATCGATGCATTCCCACCCATTCATGAGCCCATTTGTTTAAGTATTTCAGGAAAGTGCAGGCATACGTGTCATTCATGAAACAGGGCACATTCTGGAATGCCCATGGAAAAGCCAGTAAAATTTTTTCTTGTGTGTGTTTTGCAGGAATGTCAAATTCCATAACCCCCAGAGATTTTTAAACATTGCTTGCAAGATTACCAATACCAGACGATGGTACAGACCAACCTGTGGTAATGAGAGGGAGGTTCACCACACACATGATTTCTAAATTTATCACACAACTCACAGTGTACATACGAGGACTGAGACTGTTCCAGAAGAAATCTATTCTCTCTTAAATATGTGAGGACACTGTAAATATCACACATCCGTCCCCGTCCCTCCAAGAGAGCATTCTGGACAATGCACATAATACTGCAATACTACAATGTAGGATAGAGTCAATACAGAAACAGCAATTGGGCAACAACCAGTCTCTAGAGGCAATTCTGGGTCACCTTGACAGGGTCTCAGTGATGTTGTTATTATTGTCAAAAATGCCCAGCTGAGATGTAAGCTGCAGATTCCCACCACACATTTTTGAAAACCAGTTGAAAAGCAGAATTTCTGTGGTTGCCCTCCTCTTTTTTCAAAACTTACAAGATATTCCCAAACTTTAGGTTGCAAACTGAGCATTCATTATTACAAAACAGGTCTTGCCATGTCTGAACAAAAATGACTAACTGTCATTAAATTCACTTTAGTTATTCAGTGAGTAATAATGATTAACAAACTGTTGATTAAAAAATACTCAAAACTGCATCTGCTAGGAATTGCTGGACACACTTTTGTACTTAAAATAAACTGCACATAAAATTTTGCTTCTACATTGCAAACATCACTTCCTTAAAGCCATGTTTCCCAGAGAATGCTTGGAGTAAAACTTTTTCTTAACTTTGTGCATGTAAGCTTTGCATTTCAAAATTTAATTAAGTTGAACTGGCAATGAGATATATGACATTTTAGTCTCTTAAAATTCTCTTTTTGAACGTCAGATAAAACTGCTCAACATTTTCCAGAATTTCACCTAGCTTTCAATCATTATACTCTTTACTTTGTAAGATCACATCACTGGTCAAAATACCAAGTTCATCAACTGGTAATGAGACTTTCCTCACTTTTTACTCAGTCTTCCTCTGTGTCATCAAAATAACTTTCCATGACCACAGTTGTTATCGTGTGCCAATAAGCACCATCATATAACAAGGTACACCTTGTACAGGCACAAACTGCATCTACTATAAATTATATATTACATCAATGTTAAAGTCATTTCTCAGACTTATAACATATTAATTGGCAAGTCCTGTGTGTAAGTAGAAGTATTAAAGTAAACTATTTTATTTACCCTTCAACACAAACACTCATTTCCAGGTTCCACTTTTAAATTCACATTCTTTGTCTAGTGATGACAAAGATTTGGGTTAATTCTTTAATGAACTTCTAAATGAGGGAAATCAATGTTTGCTTTATAACATTTTTGTCAGCAGAATTACACTTCCTCAAAATGAAATAAATTACGTGGCAAATTTATGACAGTTCCATAATTTACGACAAAAGCTTCTGATAAATAGTGATAAGCAGGAGATAAATCACAAATGCAAGAATGCGCTGTGGTTTTTGATGATATAACCAAGCCTAGCCAATCACTTAGCATATGTAGGAAAGGAACTGGGTTTTGAGAAACAGTACATTGACAATATACATGCCTAGTGTAGGAGGTATGTCTACGCTCCCTTAACAGATGAAGACTGACAGAACTGTTACCAAACAACTCTCCATCCCCCCCAGTAAATTCCTGATCCGATAACTTCTCCATGACAATCCCGAGTCCGGAGGATTCCCCTCAGACAACTCTCCATCCCTCCTCCCCTCCCCCGGGGACAATTCGTACAGGATAAGAATGTGGGTTGAGGAAAGAGCGGAGTTGTCAAGGGATACATTTCTGCATTTGGATCCAAAATAAGTGCAGTTTTTTTACAACTTCAGAAGGCACACCATAAACCATTGACGTTTGGAAGACAGTAGAAAGAGAACATGCACTAATATAAAGGAGATAGAGGGGGCAAGTCTGGTACTGTTTTAAAAGTACCACACACAGCTTGGTTCAAAGTACATTACAGTGCAACAGTTGTAAGAAGACAGGTAAGTGAGGAATGAGGTACATGAAGTTTCCAAACAGAAGAATAATTCAGATGTCTGCAATCCTGATGACTGCATATGTTACCACTTCTTGGAATTCAGCTAGTTGAGTTGACAAAGGGCGACTGAACTAGCTCAGTTTGTTCCTTGATGGTCCTCATATCAAAATGTAAAGTTAATGTTGGTCTCAATGTGACAGCTACATAGTATTACCTTAGTGCTGTCACAATGGGGGTTGCAAACAGAGAGTGCAGCCATAAACAAACAAGAGAGCTATCAATGCATTTCATGTCAAGTGACATGGGGGTGAGCTAGTTTATACTGAAGGCAGAAGAACAATGGAAACAATAAGATCAATCTAGAGGGTAGATAGTCGACAAACATGTCCCTGGATGAAAAAGCAAGATTCATTGATCAGCTTCCCATCAATTACCAGTAAACAACACAGTAAGGAGAAAGAAACCTCTACTGAAGTCTGTTACTGTTCACCAAAATGAAAATGGAGGGTCTTGGAGTACGAAATCAATAATTGCATTTCAGGTTAAAAACACTGAAAACAGGTACGACCCAGTAGTGGAAAGCAAATTCGTACCATGCAGAAAGAACTTTTGTCAATCACAAATTTAAGAAGGGAAAGGTGGTTGCTGAAAATGTATTCACACTGCAGAGTCAGTCTCTATTTTATTGTACTTATATCGTAAGTTACCAGGGTAGCCCAGTCAACAAAAGTTTAACATAACACAGAGCACATAACACTCTATTGTGTTCTTTTCATATGCTATCTACAAACTTGTCCGGCAGAAATCGTCTACTGAGGTGTACAGTATCTTTTTGCCAATGCTAGAGATATTCCAGTGTTTTCTTGTTTCCTTAAAATCTGGATTGTAAAGTGGCAAGTAACGTCCCTACAGGACTGATCAATTCCTTTCCAATCAGAATCACAAAAATGATAAGAGATGCCTTACAATGAAAGAACCATTCAGGCATATCTAGCAATCGATTCTGAAGTCCCATATATGGCACACTACCTTATCAATAATGTTAATATCTGCTCTTCTGCTATAGCTGGACTTATCTATAGGTGGACAAAACTGGTGTCAAGTCACATATGCAAAAAGTCCTATCTTTCCCTTAACTTTTCCAATATTCTTTCTTCATACTGTGTGCAATTTAGCATTACTGCTTTTTAAGTTGTACAGCACATATCATGCCAATACAGAATGCACAAGTTTGGAAGTAGCAGAATTTGGGCTAGAAACAAGTTAGACTTTGCAATGTCTTTCTAGGCGAATAAATTCTCCTCCTTTGATACATTCCTCACAATTTGAGCTGCAGCCTACTTATACCCAACCGAGGATATGTACTCATCTAGTAATAGCGTTTCCCTGTGATCGCCGTCCCCCGGAAAGACTTTGGACACTCGATATAATTATGTACAAATGAATAGTCACGTTTGACGTTAGGGTTAATACATATTAAAATACTACGCGTTGGTCTCATGAAATGAGCCAATAGCAGCAATCGAACAATGAGAGAAAATAATGGTACCTAGGCTAACTTTCACCGTATCACCAGATTTGCCTACGGCAGAAATAGGATATCGCTAAGAGAGGCCTAAAACAGTTGAAGGAGCGTAGAATATTGCCATGATAGTTATGTAACTAATCAGTCGTATGTCCTTTCCCCATCATTACTCCCATCATTTCTCATGATGGCCGTGATTGGCTTCTACCGAATTCGGTAGCGAAAAACGATGGTTTTAGTTAAAAGTTGTGTGCATAAGTAAAACGAGTGTCCAGAGTCTGCGAGGGCAGCTATCAGTGGAGGGAGTAAACACTCTTCTGGAAGAGCAGTACAGTGTGGGTGTTCAGAGGTGGCGGAACCAAGATTTACAGAAACTTTCCAGCCCAAGCAGACTCTTCAGAGTCTAGAAACAAGTGGGCAACTATGTCAGCATGCCTGCCAATATCTGAAAATCAAATACTTAGAAGTAATGGGACATGGACTAAAATGTCACCACAATGCTTCATTCTTGATCCCCTTCTTACATGTGAAACATCCAATTTGGCCTGCACTATACTTGTAAGGACGTATCATGACTAAACACCACCACAAGTAACCTTTGTGGTACCCCTTAAGTCTAAGCCCAATCTTCAGTCCTCAATTCCATTCATTAATGTCATATAGTATTCTACCTCTTGTCTTGAGACATGTTACACCAGTTGTCAAGAGAGCTCAACAGGCTTCAAAACAAAGGATAAACCAACATACTAATTTTGAAATTAACTCACCTTACCCTCGAGATACCAAGTCTAAAAGGTTTTCAAAGTATCATTTCTGCTGAGCTTACAGTATGTGACCTTTGACCATCAAAAAAAAAGGGACAGACATCGTCTACTGATCAAGAGCTGCCAATTTTACCAGTGAGAAGTTCTAGCACATATCAGTCACTGATATATTTCTTTATAAGGTCTTCAAACTTCCACCTCTGGTAACCTCAAATGACCTTTGACCTCCATGAAAAACAATAGGGATCATCTACTCACAATGGACAACCTATACCCTAAGTTTAAAGTTCCAGCAACTCTTCCTTCTAGAGATATGGTATTTAGAATGTTTCTGAACTATGATCTCTTGAGTGAACTTTGACCTCATTCAAACATGTAGGAGATCATTACTACCAGTAGTTTACATTTGCAGTTACAGCAACTTTCAGTTGCTGAGATATCCTCATTGGTAGGTTTTCAGACTTTCCCCTTTGGTGATCTCAAACGACCATTTGACTTACCTGGAAGAGATCAGGGACCATCTACTCACAATGGACTACCTGCATATCAACTTTGAAGTTCAAGTAATTTTCCCTTATTGGGATACCATGTTTTCAATCTATGTCCTCTACTGATACCGTGTGACCTTTGACCTCATCAAACCTTGACAGAGATCATATACTTATGAATTTCTACCAATGGTTCAAGTTTCGAGTTCCAGCAACTTTCAATCACAATGGACTACCTACACATCAGCTTTGAAGTTCAAGCAACTTTCACTTCTAAAGATATAGCATTCACAAGCCAAGGTATCACAAACACAGAAGTCGACATTACCTGTGGAGTGAGGACTTCCCTGAAGTTTGCTTTGTTGTTGCCTGAACCCTAACCTTAATAGTACACTCCCTATTGCAGTTTTTCCGAGGACTTGAGAAATCTATAGAAATTCCCTCTGAGGACTTGAAATTCTTTTGTTCACATCCTCAGAAAGTATTACAATACAAAGGCACACATACACACACACGTCATCACCATCTCATAGATTCCTTGCCTGCCTTCAGCAAGGAATATAAAATGCAGAGTCCACAATGTAACAGCCCATTGATATAAGAAGTGCCTATTAATTGGTTCTACAGCCCATCGATATCATGGGTAAATTTAAATCACATAAAGTAAACACAACACTGGAATTGAAGCTAGTATTGTCAATATGAAGGACAAACAAAAAGTCATAGGCCTCTGGGATACAGACCCAGAAAGTGAATGGAGAAAGTAGTAGCTGAAAGCTTCCCGATCAATTTAATTGTTTTATAACTATTGCAGAACAAGAAATGCCCTCGATTTACAGACTGATCGTCCAAGTAATATCCTGCAGTTTCTGAAGGCACATCGATGCTAGTCGATTTAGAATATTCAGTGCTTAAAAAACTGCACATGCAAGCAAACTGCAAAATTCTATTTCCAAGCATTCTTCCCCATGCATGCTGATAGGGCCTGTATCGTAACTATGCCAACCTCATAAGATCCTTCTGCAATAAAAATGCTGCAACTGATGTATCTACACTATACCCCCCATCATTAATAGCTGGAAACATCATCATCATCTTGATTAATTCACTAGAGAAAAGATTCAAAACAATGAATCCGCCAAAACAGTCCTTAATCCCCAAGTAGTCATCATCGTTTACAGAGCAAGCAATGAGTAGAAATTCTGTGAATTTACATCACTGGGCCGGGGCAAAGTCTTTCCACATCCTGCCATATTTGATGATTCACTTTTGTTCAGTTGGAGGGGGTAATGGACAGGCTCTCCATTGCTTAAGCAAACATTCGCAAACCTGAAGAGCAAATATGCATTGAAGTGAACTTTGCCTGTATGGGGTAATGAAACCTCTGTACAGCAGTTGGACACAGAAACCACACACATACCAGCTCTGCCTTCAAAATCAGGTACACATACTAAGCACAAAAAGAGCCCTTCTTTTCTAATTTGATGATGTGGTCTTCCCAATGCATGCCAGTTCAGAGAAGTCCTGCTGAGCAGGTCAGAGGCCAAAGAGTACACAGAAGGAGTGGTTGACTTAATTTACCTACTTGAGAAGTACAAACTGAGCATAGTACAATATGCTGTTCAGCAAAGTTTCCCCCCTTTTATGCTTTCTGCATCTCCACAACAAAGTGAAGTCAGGATATATCTCTAATGGAATTTGGTTGCAAGAAAGCTGTTGGAACAGCATGAATAGAAAGATTAAGGGAACAAACTTGGCATGAAAAAGGAATCCATTTCTTTGGTGTGTCCAGAGCTGTTTGGGTCTAATGGAGATAAGTCACTTTATGTTTAGTTTGCAATAATGAAGGTATTCACCCATGCACACCAAAAGAAGGGCAAACGAGGCTGTATACATGTACTTTTTTGCATACTGTATAGGGCTCCCAGTTCCATAAAAAAGTTAGTATTGGAAAATCTCAAAACTCTGAAACAGAAGAGAGACATTACAATTTAGCAAGGTCATATTGAGGAAATGAGCAATGTTGCTGATTGAAAATATTATGAAATCCACTTCTTACAATTACAAAGATTCAGTGAGTCCCCAATCAGTTCAGTCTGAGAAATTTTTCGACTACCCTCTTCAAAGTGAGGTCTCCAATCAGAAAAACAAGTCATTAGTCTTCTGAATTTCTGTAGAACTGTCACTTTATGTCCCCAGGCCAGAGAGTAGATGGATGGTAATGCATCTCATTGTGTGTCAACTTTCTCAAAGGCCTTAATGGGAGGAAATGGAAGAGAACTGAATTCACTCAGACCAAATTCATGAACAGGGTCAAAATATCCTTTTTTTTCTTTCTTGACAGAGGAGAAAATATTATCAACCAAATGTTCACACTTTTTTCCCAGTCAAGCATTTTCATAACTTTCTGGTATTCTTATAACTGAGTTCTTTCCTGCACCAAACAGTATGTCTGTTATGAAAAGAATGTGCGATGTCTTAAAGGCATAGTAAAACGTTTCTGTAGAACTGTTATCAAGGGTGGAAAAGTTAACAGAATAAAATGACTAAAAGCAAAGGGGTAAATAGGCTCATGTTATTAAATATCAGAGCTGTCACCAAAATAGAGGGGCATTCAGTCATTATAAAAGCTCTTCCTTACCAAACAAGACACTACAGGGAAGCATTTGGTCTGGGCTTTTTTACAGACATTCTGAGACGAAATGCAAGAAATATGGATCTCTTGAGTCGACCTTCCAGATGATGTAAAAAAACACAGGGAAAGTGAGGTAGACTGTACATTTTAATTATAATTGTACAGAAATAACAAGAATAAACACAGGAACAATCAACTTTCTTTCTGTTTTTCAAAATTGGGGCTAGCAGAAATTCCAGGTCCTGCAAAAAAGGCGTTTCACATAGGACCGAAAGTTAAACAAGGGCATCTAGAACTTGGTACAAGAACAGTTTTTTCACAGGTTTCATGGAGGTTTGTTAAAGAATGCTTAAGTATATGCAAGGGGTAAGTATACAGTATATGTCTATAATGTGAATGCAAGAATAACAAAACAGAGGTTTCTTGAGTTGAGCTTGAAAAATGATGACTCTAGACTTTACTGTAGGACTGCACACAGAAGGAGGCCTGCAGAACTTCCGACTGAAGAGAAGTAGGTTGAAATTCCCTCCTTTTACCTGTTATCGATATCCTCAAATGTACCATACGATGTGAAGAAAAAGTACAAACAACACATGAGTATTGCTGTACGTCATTTCAACGTTAAGGTGCTTAAATTATTCCAGCAGCACAAGATTTTGTAAAATTTACAGTACGTGAAGGTTTGCAAAAAGAATACTATTATGGCTCTGGCAACCGGTGTATATCATCTGCCGAACAAAAACAAGGCAAAAACAATTTGAAGTCAAGGACAACTTATCAAGTTCTACAGCTTCAGGAGCCTTTCACAAAGAGTGGCGAGCCATGATAGTGGTTAGTAGTACTGTAGGCCTGTCTTTATTAAGTACTGCATAATTTATGAACCAAAGAATAATTTGAGGTCACTGAAGCTTGTAGCTATCATCCATGGATGCTGGGCTTGACAAAGGAAAAATAATCTATCATGATGAAGTATTGCTTTACTTTTCCATGTCTGCATGCATTCTTTATTTTTATTTATATTTTTTTGTTTGGATGAAATTCTGACAAACAACCATTTAAGTACAACTGAAAAAAAGCAAGTTATCACAAATACATCCAGTTTTGGTTCACAACATTGCTCATATCAACAAGTACTGTCATTAAGTAAAAGGACTTCACAAACAGAAAAGAAATCTGTTCAAAGCATTCCCTCTGAAAACTCCTCTCAATTACATACTGAAACTTGTGCTAAAATACATCAGTTCCCCCTTATCTCATGTATGGAAAAGTTAACAATTATGAATTGGCAGATCTGGATACCTTACTTGTTTGAGACTAAAAGCCACTTTACCTCCCTTTGTGATCTCAAAATCATAGACCCTAATATTGCACAGTTGCGAATTAAGTAAAGTATCATTCTTCTTTGAGACATCACATGAAAACCAAACACACTATGGTATTCACCCCATTTTAAGCTTTAATACTAAGAAGCATTTGATAAGCAAATCACCTTGTGAAATTCTCAATGTCACAATGAAATGTTTAACCTACACTATGCTACCAATGGGAGGAAGTGCTGTATAGTGAGCCTGGTTTTTCCATCTGACATTTTTGCAAATATTTATCTTATCCCTCCTAATGTTGAAATCATGAAAGAGTTATCCTGGTATGTTGTACCAACCATATTCCTGAAAGTAGAGTTTTCATATTTTGCTTGACCACTGTGACTATGATTAGATTATATTCTGTACTGTGTGTGAGTGCACTGTATACACCCCATCTAACTTAAACCATGTTCTGCTAACTCTGGTTGACTCTTTCTCTTACCCATGTATTGTATAGCTGCTTTGCATGGGGGTGTATGACAATCATGTGAGTCAAGTTTCTATCTGCACAGAGACAAGGTGGTTTTATGTGGGAGGGTCACGACTTGGCACCACAAAAAGCTACCTGATAATGGCTAAATCTCTTGTGACACAAAACAGTGTGTGTGAGCAGTCTTTGTTTTATGGGGGTATGCAATTTTGGTGACATCTTTTCTGAGAATGGTGACCCCAGACAATAGCACCTATTGTGGAGAGGTCAAATGATGTAGATTGTTTTTTTTTTTTTCTGCTATGAATCAGCTACACATTATACACCAAAGTGCCAGGCAATCCATAGGGGGAGTAAGGACAGCAGTTTGACATTCAGTGCTGGTATGCGTTTGATCAGACATGAAAAAGGGGGTTCCTTCTTAGACTATAGTACAAATAAAAGAAATCTGTTTTCTAGGAAAGGTATTTGAAAGTGAAAATACTTTTGACTGTCTGTGCAGGCTACACTGCCTGGATAAAACAAATTGTTTTCTTTTCAGATATATGTGAAATAATATTTACGACTGCTACTCAAATGCAAAGTGAAACAAAATCCATGAATAGGACTAGCAGGGGAGATGGATTTCATGATCTTTATCAGTTTTTGTTTTTTAATCACCTTTTTCTTCAAGTTTGCTAGATGTAGCCTATGTACAGTATTCGGTGATCCAGCTACGGTAGAGAGAAAGACAGTTATTCAAAATAAGGCAGGATGTTAGCCTTCTTTCCCAGAAATGTTTCTCACTGATAGCTCAAGATTAATCTTCTCCAACCAAAACTTTCAAAACTTCAAATGAGGCATCTTCCATGACCAGGTCTTACGCGTATTGTCTTTTGTCTTTGTATTGCCATGTTGGTGAACTTTTAATACAATATTTCCCTTTTAATGTTTCACTGTTCAAGTGCTGCAACAAAAGCTACCTGTGCCTATACTCTTCAAATTCGGATTTGTTGAATAACAATCATCTCAGAATCTGCACACATGGTATCCACCTAACCCCACTAAGCCGATGAATGTCAGAGGCCAGTTCTGAAATTGCTACCTGGATCCAAAGTTTCATCAATGTACACTATGGATGTGACAACAAAGCATACCTGCAACTGATAACGACTTCATTGTAATACCTGTATGGAAGGTTATCTGATACATGGTGTTATACTAACAAAGAAAGTACAAAAAGTTCTATCATGACTTTGCAACTAACTGTAAACCTACTGGATGTTTTTCTGTCACCCATGTACCCGAACAACTATGGTTGGGTGACCTGGTCCAAATTTTGGACTCAGCGCAAACACTACTTATGGTCTTACGTTGGCTGTTACGAGGGCACATTGAGATTTTTTGGTGAAAACCATGAAATTCACTTACTTTTTCAAAACCTGTCAAATTTTCTTTATACACTTATGTCAAATGATTAAACCAAGATGGTCCCCATGTTACAAGTCAGACCATCAGTAATGAGTGAGTGACTCTACCCTATTTAATTTGGCATTTGAAAATTTGTGACCAGTCACTTCTCACATTAGCATTTATTCGCATGCACACAATCGGTGCAAGCCAAGGTCAAAATTTCTCAAGTATTGAAAGCAAAATGTGAATAATTATATGATATTTGCCACATGATGTACCCTTCAAAATCCTATTTTATCAATTCATTAGCTCAAAGCCCTGCTTTCAGTGTCTTGTTTCTACTGCTTATCTCTTTGCAGGTTGCATGATTTTGGTTCAATTGCGGTGAAACTGCACAAAACATTACAAAACATCTTGAGTCTTTCTCAAAACTTTTTACTATTTGGAGAAGTTCTCCAGTGACTGAGAATACTACTGTATGATATGAATCACATTATGCACTCAGTGCAGTATAATAGCTATGCAGAAAAATTGCCTCATGTTGAAAAACAACAGGTTGTAAAGAGAAAGCAATTTGTTAATGCTTGCGGGTGAAAAGAAAACCCTCCCTTTTCTGTCAGCTGAGAAGCTAGCATGCAAAAACTAAGATCTTCAATCAATTAGCAAAAAGAATGCTCACAAATTTGCAATAATTTTACAGCTGTTTGTTAGCAATTGCTTAAATTCGGTGAAGAAGCTAAGTTACTATCCCCACATCCCAGACATTTCAAAATTTTAACAGACAACCAGACTCCTGAAACAATTGTCCTTCAGACAACCAAATTGCTTTGGCCTTTCATTTAACCAACTGCAGCATTTATGAGGCATTAATGATATCTGGCAATGAAGGATGTGTACTATAAACAGCACACTATAAGTGTGTCCATGCAAGGAGCTGTAATAGCTCCTTGGTCCATGGTATAGCAACCAAACTAGCGAATTGAAATAAGTGTTAGTGACAAAGTATGGTGACAAAACAACCAGTTACTGCCCATCTCACTTGTCTACTACGCAACCAGCTCTGAAACTGCATACATTTTAATTTCAACCTTATTTGGTAGGAATTCGATTCTGAGTAGAATCTTGGGTGTTGAAAATACCTGTTGTCCCCTCTGCAGCCACACATGATGTGCAGTATCACAGTTTCCTTGCAAGTAAATAATACTGTACTTTTACTACAAAAATCAAGTACACCAGTTTGTGTGCAACATTTGAAAGAACTGAAGTGTCCTACAGGACACATATTGTGTAATCACTCACTTGACATACTGTATATGCAAACCTAAAGAAAAATATTTTGACTTTTGTAACAGAGGAAATTTCTGGTGAGAATTTCATCAAATATGCAACTTGGAGTCTAAAATAAGTTGCCATTGAGCCTTACTATGACATAACATTAAAGCTTATCAAATTTCAGTATCTACAGGGATGAAAGCTTAAAGGTTCAACTGTAGCTACCGTAATGCACCCCAATCTCAAATTGCAGTGAAATCAGGCAATGATACTAGCAAAGTAGTTTCTGAATTCCATGTTGCAATTGCACAAAAAGGCCACCCATATGAAATCTGCCAGGTTCTATGATAAAAGCAGCTTTTCATCTGACTTAATTAACTTAATTCCATTGATCATCTCCACAAATGATGTCCAAAGGAAAACACTTTTGTTACATCTTCTTCCTTTGACAGGCCATAGACAGAGTCCAGATAAACCAATTGATCTCCATTATTACTTAGACCTTCAGTCCTACCAATTAGAGTAGACTCTCAATGGGTCTCCCTTGTGCCAGGGTATCTCAAGAGATCAATCAGGGGAGCCTGAGCCATGTAAGAGGATACAAACATTTATTGCAGCCATTCCCCGCTGTGGGCCTGAGACCACCCTTTGCAAACATTTCCTTCAACATCAACTTGAATGGCTGAGGTAGGAATGGCTGACACTGTAAAAAGCCACAGTTGTCTGGCAAGACTGATATTGTCTGTAATTTGTTGGAGTCAGTTGTAGCACTGCCACCAGACCATCATCCATCCATCCCCTCATTCTGTAAGTTCTGTGTGGACATCACAACATGCAAACAGAACTGAACAATGTATCCCATGCAATACATGCTTCCCCCCTCCCATTCAAATGTGGTCAAAACAATTTGAAAGTTGGAAAGTATATAATAATCACACTGTACTGTACTTTAGGAACGGGGTTTGTTGTCTGTTCACAGATTTGCAATCAGTGATTTTGATTATTATATTGTTATTTCAGTTGTGTGTCAGATTTTCAGAATTCAGTTTGACCATTTACCATCAACATATCTGAGTACAGTAATACACAACAGGTGTGAACAAAACATCACAAATTTTGTGAACCAACTCAATGAACCGCTTTAATCATGTCTTCTGCCTCCTTGAGCTCTGAACATAATACCATAACAATGAAAAGTAGTCTACTAAACGTACATTTAGGTTAGTTCCTGTTTAAGGTAAACAGATGAGAAACAACACAGGGAGGAGTCACTTTTCTTGCATAGGTCTTAGCGCCAGGATGGTGAAAAATGCCAGACAAAGCATTAGGCTACACCACACAATCACTTACAAACAGAAAACGGACTGTGACATCGAACGGCTGATTTGCTGTCATCGTTATCCACTCCTGACGTCACTTTTCAGATCTCTGGAAAAGCTTGACGAATCGGCCTCAATTGTTGCACACAAATTACGACTAAAACCCAATGTTGTTACCAAGATTGAAAAAATGAATTTGTACATGTCATTAAAATGATGTTTGATTTTCCTGAAAGCGTATCTTGCATCAAGACACCATATCTTTAAGTTAAGCCAGTATGTTAACTACCCCCCCTTCACCCTCATCACCCTTTGACGCATTTTCAATTCACAAAAGAAGTAATCTATACTACGCCAATTTATTTCAGATTTTCTGCAAGATTCAACATGCTTTAGTTACGACTCAATTTATCTCCAATTACTGCAGACGGTAATGGCAGTTTCTCATGAATATGCTAATAGTAGCTTATCTTTCCTTTAATATAGGCTTCAATCTGTCCAGCTAATACTAAGCTCAGAGCTGCAACTTCTTGGCATGATGAAACTCATCCTATATTCTCTGCCATATTCTCATCTATTTAGAGTAGTACTTAACACTGTACCTCATAATTGTTTAGGGAACTTCTTGAAAAACTTTTCCGTCATAAAAGATATCAGGGTACTGTATATTACTGATATGATCTAACAGACAGACCATTCGTAAGGGTCAATAGGGGCTTTATTTAGTGCAAGTATGGGTCAGCAAAAAACCAGCGCCGGTGGTTTAACAGTACCTCGCCGACCCACATGGCCACAAACCTGATGTTGATGCATTTCAAAGGCAATATTTCCCTTTACAATGTACTCTTTGTGACACAAATGCTGACCTGAATGAAATGCTGAACTACGCACTCTATCTCCATGCCAGATGGTATCAGCGGTAGATCCCATGTAGATCCACAATGTGCAGTGAAATATCATGAAAAAGAAAGTTGGAGTTACTGTAACTGTATATCTCTTTTTTCTTGGATATTGGTACCCTCACTTTGTTTATCCACCTAGGTTCCTGATAAGCACTTGCTAAGAAAATTAAAACAAGTTGTATCGACTTCAATCGTTAAGGCTTGGCACATCTACAGTACATTGCTTATCAAACACAATGAGATGACACATGCAGTACATCTTTTCAACAGTGACTAAGTCATCCAAACCATCATGGCAATTCAGATTCCAATTTAACAGATAAAGAGCAGGTAGTAATTATCAGGGTTAGACTTGTCACTGTGTGCCATTGTACCAGTATGCCTACAGTACTACGTACAATCCATGAACTGTAATGTACTTTCTAGAACTACCTACAGTGTATATCCTTTTCTTTTCAGGCAAGCTGAGTAATCAGCAACATATGTACTTACAGTAAGTTGAAAAAAGTGCAATGCCTCTCAGGCCACTTTCTCTTGAGTTCCTAGTCCAGCAAATCAATGAGTATCTGGCAAGTCTGTTCCATCAAATTTTCTGTCATTGCATGATACATAACCATTTGCCATTGAAATGAACATGCATGTATAATGGGGGTACCACCTTTCAGTCTTCTAAACAGAGGGATGCATTTCAAACTGCTCTTTTCGTTTCTTTTTTTGCCAGAATCATACCAATGGTCATTCCAATACTAATTTCCTTTAATTTCGCTGTCAAACCTGCTACCAAACATTCATTGTAATTGACTTGTGACACGTTGAAAATGCAAGCATGGAGACAGGAGACCAACACAAATGTGGTACAGCTAACCTGCAGTTATTGCCAAAATAAGTACTCTCGAACTTGGAAAGTCTTTGCACACCTTGAAACTTATGAGTGACATAATTTAATGATGTTTCTATCCATGGATTTGGTATACTTCCATATTCTGTAGACTGTGCTCTTACTTAAACCAGAAGAGAACTTGTCACAAAACAGTAGAGTATTCTACTTCAAATATCTGAAAAAGCTTGGTGATTAATTTCACACATTTGTAAAAGTCTGCATACTGCAATCGGCAACCATCAGATGCTTACCAGATTTAAATAATACATGACTTTTGAAAAGAAAGTGTAAAATTAAAGAAGTGTTGATAATGACCAACTTAAATTTGTTCAGAGGCGAACCTTTGTCTGATTGTAAAAATGGATCTAAAGCTGCACATAGCTTATTTCTGCAAAAAAAAACAAAAACCTGTCTAGTAGGAATGACATTAAAAGGATGCCCACTTTAGGAAGGGTAAGTGTTAGGATGGGTGACAATATTGAATACCTGTCTATGTATGGTAGGTACTGTACCAAGGGTTCATTTTGATGGGAAATTTCAGTTTTATTAGAAGTTACTATGAGTTTGTTGTTCTCACTGGTCTGCATTTTGATAAGCATAGTAACATTAGGCATGAGTTCGGTAGCTCTTGATGATCTTATTGTAAGGCGTCCTTGGATGCATGCAGGTTATTTTGCCAAAATCTTACCTTTACTTCTTTCAATTCGGTTCAATTTTTTTTTCATAATTATGTACCTTTCACAGCGACAAGATTAAATTCAACAAACAAATGCATGTACATATGACGGACAATAGACAAAACACAACTGTTGATCATAGCTAGTAGTGTCTATCAACAGAAAAAAAAAACAGACAATCGAGGAAAAAAGAAAGAAGACTATGACTTATCTGGATACAAAAACAATTAGTTGAAACTTACACAGAGCTTATAAATGATAAAAGCTTAAAGGGAAATAGGGCGTTTAGAATACACCAACATGACATACAAAGAAAAAAGCGGTAATCATTGTTAACGAATCAGTGAAATCAACAAACATCTACCAAAGCTTCATCTCCTTAAAACATGATGCATGTGATGAGTAACGGAAGATGCATCATTTGAATTTTGAAAAGTTTGGGTGAACAAATTAGTGTTGAGCAACAAATAAGTGAATTTCTATCTGTGAGATGCTTATTTCTGGAAAAGAAGGCTACTGTCCTTCCTCATTTTGAATAATCTGTCATTCTGCATCCACAAACGTCGGTTTCAAAAATATGGATTTCTTCTCTGAAACAAACGCCCTATTTCCCTTTAAGAGTAAGTGTTTTAAATCCTTTTTCAAAGAGTGAAGAGAAGTAGTGGATTTTACTTACAAAGAAATATTATACCATACATTCTGACAATTACTTGGTAAAAGTAATTTACCATGCACAGAATTATGACATGATACAAAAAAGAGATTATTATTGCAGGTATTCATCGTCACTTCAGTTGAATCTAATGGTTTCATGTCATTTGCTAATTATGACAGTATTTATACACAAGTACTGTACTCTCATACAATATAGATGAATACCTTTAACTTTCAGGAGGTTACAATCCAAGCATAACTGATGGGTTGAATAATCTCGGTTTCTTTGAAAACAGCTTGAGTAATCTATTTTGTAAAGTTTGCAGAGGTTAAAAGTACAGTGGCACAGGCTGCACCATAAACTTCAAAAGCATAAGATAGCCTGAAATAATAAAAGGAATAATAAATCTGTACTGCTGCATCAACTGGAAGAATGTCACTTACATGTGACAGAAATATCAATGTACTTAAGAAGAAGAGTTACGTAGTTCATTTACATGCTGCTTCCAGGTTAAATTCTTGTCAATGGCCAATGGTATTTTGTGCACTGTGACTTTGGACTTCATTAAAGCAAAAGACTTTCAAAATACATATGATAATTTTGGTTCCTTGCATGAAAAATTCTATAAGATGTCTTATCAGTATGAAATGTAAGTTTCTTGGATTCAACCCATATATTTCACAGGTCAAGGGTTTTCTTGGTCATTTCAGTTAATTTGCAACAGTTTTTCTTAAATAGGAAAGCATTGGTATTGTCAGCAAACAGGAGAATTAAAATACATTGAAGGAAGAATTTTGAATGTCATTAACATATATGAGGAAAAGGAGAGATCCAAGAACAAAACGTTGCGACATTTACATAAAATGGAATATGTATTACCAACAAAAGTACATTGCTTTCCATTGGACAACTTGCTATGCCGAAATACTTGGCGAGCCCTTGGACAGGGATGAGCATTGCATTACATGGCCTAAACTCACTACACTCTACATTACAGCCCTTGCACTGCTAACAATTTTTTAACCCTGTAGTTGAACCTGGGCCAGGGTTGTTAACTCTCACATTCACAAAAAGTTACCTTTTCAAAAAACACTTTACAAAAACGATCTCTGGAACCGTTTTCACCTGTCTGCATAAGCTTTCTACCAAAACATATGATGAGGAAATGGATGAATTTTTACTTGAAAAACTGAACATAACACTAAGTCAGTATGTGGCTGTATGCCATATTTGCAAGCCTTCAAGTGAGTGAATGATGCAGAATTCTCCTGTTTTGTGCTTTGAATGGTCACTAAAAGCAGTTTTACAAGTAATCTTATAGTTGCGACGTAGGCCTACTTCCGTATCATTTAGTGGTAATTAAAGTACTGTGTGAATGTTTTCGCTGATTTGGGGCATTTTGAATCAAAGGTTAAATGGCATAAAAATTTGTGTTAGCGACGCAAGGGCTGCGGTGTGTAGTGTAATGTAACGCACAGCCTTGCAACTAGCAAATACACAATTAGAAATATCTTGCCTCAGGATGCACCGTCCAAACATACAGAACCTAACGTACGCCTAGGCTCGTAAAGTTAAAAATAAATTACATCTATACCTGGACTACACCAGTATGTGCAAAAGAAATTAGCTTGGTCCATAAGGTGTCTAGGCCCAGGGCTGTTGAAAGTGGAAGTTAATGTTTAAGCCCTTCATTAAGTTAGCCTAATTTTGGCCTTGGCTAGGCCCAATTGAATTTGTTTCATAATTGGCTTCAGTCTAATTTCGAACTGAAATTGCAAATTCCGAGCTTGTTGCGCCATAACTTAATAAGTTACCCACACAAGAGGCTATCCTGAAGAAAACCCTAACAAACTTTATGACAAAATGCCTAACTGTCAGTGTTACTTCAGTTAGGGCCTCAAAGGCTCAAGCCTACACCGACCAATTGTGTGGGGGGAAAAGGATTGACACATTATGGTTGGAACTTCAGTCTAACTTTACTTAGCTTAGGCTAACTCGCCAACTTAGTTTAACACATTTCAAGATATGCTACTAAAGGCTAAGCACTTTAAGTATGAACGCTGAAATACCAAAAACAATTCCATCATCCGTCGTTCTTTACTAACAGCATAATACAAATGCTTGCCAAGCAAGAATAAGAGCGAGGCAATTATTCGCAAACACTACAGTTAACTCCTGATACTCCTTTGATTTACATATTTGCATGGACACGATTGTCAGGACCACCAGGCAACCCTGTTTCGCCTGTAGAAGCAACTGCACAGATCATAACACGTAAGAGAATAAGAAAATATATATTTACCAACCTTCCCACAGAAATGTCGACTTCTTATGATGTTTGCGATTACAAGCGTTATCCAAAATGATTATAATCCATTACTCAGTACAAACGTATGGAGAAAAGTTAACTTTTTGACAACTTACTTCCCTGAAACTCTTTTGTTAATTGAACCAACTGTCACGATCTGACACTACTGTACCTATGATGCATACGCGCATGCAGTTCACTCGATATGCATGTACGATGAGCAAGTCAGCTAGCTAGACACTACGCATACGGAGCATGCACAGCATCGAAGGCTTGCAGCTGTACACACGTACGTACGTAGGTACTGTAGAAGTTCTACATGCAGGTAGACCACTCTGTTGACGTTACCACACGCATGCTCTCTTTTGAGAAGAACCCATTTTCTTTGAAAGGGGAGTGTTTTCATAAGTGAATAAAACAGCGTACGTAGTTGTGAAAGGTAGTTGTTGTTCTAAGCAACTGCCGGGGTTGTGACACACATATTTCATAAATTTTTGCACTTTCTTCCTGCAAATCAAGTACAAAACATAGCTCCTTTGTGGTACAAAATGATCTGTCAATGGCAAATTCTGTCAGAAAGTGCCCCAATGGAGAGAAAAACCGTAAATATTTTTAATATTTCTTATGTTGACGTCCCACAGATAATATTCGTGATAAGTAGTTTATGAGAGCCATTCCCTACATAATATCATACATGATAAGTTTCATCGGAGGAACAAATCGTGATGCTATCTCTCGATATCACCTCATGTTCTATCATGCAGAAAAGGGTTTTCTCGAGACAAGATTTTAGCACATAATCGAAATTCTTTGTGGACTAGGTGTTTATACCTCTCCATAGCCATACCTAGGTCACCAATGTTTCTCTTATCTCAATTGGCAAAATTTATGTAGCCTATAGCTTCTTTGTCTAAAGATGACAAAAGACATACACAGATGGACTGAGAAAACAACATAAGGAAAAGGAACCCCACCCCGCCCCCCGACGACCCCCCCCCCCCAAAAAAAAGGGCATTTCCGTTTGGAGACGTTTGATGTCACAATCGGACGGAGCGAGATATTTCATAATTTGTCTCTTCAAAGGAATATCAGTTACTTTCGTTACAAATTAGGAATTTGCCTTATGACAGTGCCACATTGTATAAATCCACTTCAAGGCTGAGATAGTCTGCTGACATCGTACAGGCATATACACTGAGGCGATAATGCACTGACCGAGTACATCATTGTGGGTAGAAAGATGCCCATGCTAACTTTTGCAGCCCGCAGTCTTTTAGCCACTTATCACTGTGATTACATAAGCAAGAAGCTTTCATATCTATACCATGTAATTATTCCCGTCAATATATATCAGATCTTGACCGGCAAGATCTGTAGATCATGCATGGGTATGGGTATATAATTATGACTATACAGTCACACTAAAGAGAATTTCAAAGGTTGCTGGTTAATTAAATGGCATCGCCCCAGACACTGCTTCACACCATTCCGTTAAGAATTTTAGAGATGGCGTTTCTCTAATAACGAGTATGTGGGCGTTCCAAAATCTACAGGGCGAATACTGAGGGAGGCCATCAAGGATCGCCCACATAGGCCACACCCCACACTACTGAAACAGACGCCTCATTATGATTCCCCCGGCCGGACTGATGTTAGTAGGGCAATTTCAGCAAGAGAAGTGTCGCATTGTTTTTGCAAGAAACTGTTGACAACTGCACTTACACACAATGCATAAACGCCTACACTAGGTGCAGCCAATTGAAGGGCTGTCAGTGTTGAGATTAATTTTTAAAACTGAAATGAGTTTTTTCTTTAAAAAAAAAAACGTTCCTGAACGACTGTGTGGACTTGAAAATGGTGCTTTTGTTCTAACGATAATGAGTGGAAATGTTCACGGAGAGCTTAGATGTTACTGACAAAATTGCTTGCAACTCATTTAGGTTGCGTCATGCAATATGATTATAATTGGGAGGAGAATTCTTTCACACTGTTTTAATTTCTCACAAACTGTACAATGTGATCTTTCACAACAGCCTACGCGTCTAACAGTCCCTTATCGTTTACTAAAATGTGAAATTTACCATGCAGGAATAACAATTACCCCAGGGGTCAATCATTTTGTATTGTTCTAATGGAACTCCAGGTTTGAAATAACGACCAAACTTGCTGTAATGTAAATCGATATAGAATTAATTAGAAATGGCATAAAAATCGGACGTTATACCAGTGACAACTATAATTTGCATGGATGAAGTTGGCAATTTCATAAATTGTTGGCTGATGGGTCTTGTGCAACTTCGTATCGGGAAATACTATGAATATGAATCTCCATGAAGATGGACTGCATGAGTCCGGGTTAGCATATACCGATGGACTCTTCTAGATCTCATGACTGATCTTAACCTAACATATATATATATATACATATACATATAAATATATATATATATTATATACGACTAAATTCTTCACGAATCAGTAAAACAAACAGCAATTTACCAGCACTTGAGATGTTGCTGACCCCCCCCCCCCCCACACACACACACACACTCCGCAGGAATGAGTAACATATATTGAACAGTTTACATTAAAAATGAGCCGTGATAATAACTCTTAATTCTGACAAATGTAAAGAAGCAGAAACTAAACTGCTCGCAGAGAAAGAAGTTTTCTCAGTCCGGACCATCAGACGAAACAGAAAATGTTCGGTCAAGATTTGCTTAAAGGGGCACCTTAAGTTGTTCAGTGAAATATCGTCTCGGTATTTTTCTATTCAAGCCCTTCAAAGTTTTTGTCAAGCTGTCAAACTATGAAGATCCCTATTTCATGTGTCACATGTACGAACGTAGATGAATGAGTAATTCAACTCCGTTTATGAAATCTCATCATCGAACACAATTTCACGTGCACACGTGCACACGTGCTCAAGTCAAGGTTAAAAACTTAAAAAAATGGCAGTTTTCATAACTAGGCTATTGTATGTGAAACTTGAATCACTACACAAGCATTGCCATGTTGGTTCATATGTACCTTCAATATCATCTTAAAGAGGCTCATTGAGTTGTTTTGTGAAATTCACTCAATTTTTCTAAACCGGTCAAGTTTCCTTCACATACTAATGACAAACAGTCAAACTAAAAGGATCCCAAAGTTTTACGTACGTTGGAACATTAATGAGTGAGTAACCAACGATTAAATTTGGTTTTTGAAACTTTGTGACCAGACATTTTCACATTAGTACATTCACATGCACACAATCAGAGCAAGAAACGGTCAAAAATTCGAAAAAATTGACAGTTTTCATATAACTATCGGATGTGAAACTTGATTAATTATGCTAATTGTGAGTATTGTCGTGTGTTTGTATACTTCAAAATCACCACAATCTTTACTGATATCAACTCAATGAGCCCCTTTAAATTTCGATGTGGCTCTAGTCAAGCTATTAATAGGAAATCTTCAAATTAATAGTAATTAATTATTAATAACCCCGAACGGGTGTCCTCTGTTTTTCGAGAGCGGGCCTCTTTGCCCATTTTTTCTCAATAAATGCTGATACTCCGCTTTATAAAGAGTACATATTCACTACCGATTCTGTGTATAAAGAGCTTTCTCTCAACTTGTCATCCCCCCCCCCCCCCCATCCCTTGCAGGCATAAACATCCGCTCATGTACACAATTTCTGACAACACTCAATTCGATTCATCGACAAGAATACATGCTGAGAACTACTAGACAATCAAATGAGAGGCATATGTGTTATAATCATCTGGTACAAAGGTGTAGCTTCCATGTATAGGCTAACAAACTGCTAGTCATTATATGGTAGCTATACAAGATAACGTTTAGATAACTTTTATTGTATAGTCGAATTGTCAATATCTAATCACTTGTATAGAGATAAACGCCGACAAAGACATCGTCACAGCTGGCAAAATTACTCCCCTCCTCCTAAATTCCTTAAAACTTTTTATCTTTCACTGGACTAGCAGTAGAGGTATAGTTGAACGTTTATATGCTCCGTGGTATAGCCTCTACCATGAATTTACCGCATATGTCTTCCGAGACGTTCCGATAATTCCAACATATATACTTGAAGCGAACTAGTAACTTCGAAGAACAGGGACCGGGTGGGAGAGTGTGGATGCTTTTTCCATCAAATGTTTTGCGGTTAAAATATATCGAACTTTATCCCAAGGGAAATATGTTAAAAGTTTAAGAGAGCAATTTATTTCTTTAACTGACATACTGCCATAAGTAACGTCATGAGCGAACTATAGGAGAGAAAAGTTCAAGATTGTGCAGACCACTGGAGGACAATTTGTGAAAGGACTGGAGATGGTAACGGACAGAGAGGTGGAGGGGGGAGAGTACACTTTCAGAGTTTCAAAATTTATCCTACCAATCAATCAGCTAAACACGTAAAGTGAACTCGTTGCTGAATTTGATAGCAGTGTATCTAATCGCAATAGATAAGACGGATGCGAGGTATGACTGGCACGGGGCCAAGAAGAGGACGGTTTTTATCTCTAGCAATTCCTGGGTAACTGTGTACTATACTCCTAAAACTAGATTTGCAAATCGGTTTCCACTCGATTTCAGCATCATGATATTTTTTCAAATCCTTCTTTTTTCCCCTCCCCAGCTCCTGCACATGGTCATCGTGGTTTCAAATTAAAGTTGCCTCCGTTTGGACAATGACGTCTTTGTCAATACTTGTCACCTAAACTACGTAACTTTAATTTGCCCTACAATTTAGTGGAATACTCCAGAACCGGGAGCAGATATTGTAGACTGCTATGCGCATGTTGACGGTTACGTCAAAATAAAAAGTATAGCTTGATTACTTCAATTATCGCAGGAATCTTCCAATTTTTCAAAAGGAAAAAGTATCTCCAAAACTGTGCAAAATGGTTCATTCAGTTTATCTTAGCTTGTGGCCTTTTCCCAGCATATTAAGTTTCTTAACTCTATGAGGGACGAAGGGGGTCAGTACATGGCACAATGAGAGCAACATAACAAAATCGAGGCTTTAGTTTTTCACAGTACCTCAGTATACTGAAACTGAGACCGAATTGGTGTTTGGTTTGCAAACCTCGCCGGTAGTTTAGGTAGGCTATATTCTACTGACAGTTAGTAGTTTTTCTCTCACATAAGCTCTCTTGAACTACGGCTTCCTAAAATGAATCAATGCCTGATGAATTTTCCACCTTAACCGGGACAGTGCTACCACGGCATGCCTGTTTTCAGTATTTTTTGGCAATACTGTTGAGGTCATGAGCTGACATGACCATACATGGGACCGTACCAGTGACCAGAATTCAGCGGCCAGAAAGACCCTGAAGTGACTTTCCCTCGCTCTAGACCATCAGCCGCTCTCAGAAATACTTCTAACCATTGGCAACTAAATGAATACTTTATTTGATAAAATTCTCTTCCCGACAATTTCCACGCAGAGTGACACCAGGAATGATGTATTTGGTTTTTGGCATGTTATAAGATTTAATACAGATATACACTGAAGTTTCACTCATTTTTTAAAGGGGGTCACGGAGTTAATATCGATAAGTTTGTGTGCTTTTTTAAAGGCACAAACACATGACAATTCTTACGATAAGCATAATTAGTCAAGTTTCACATCCAATAGTTACGAAAAACTGACAACATTTTGAATTATTTTTCCCTAACTTGTACTGACAGCTAGTGTGCATATGAATTAGTACTAATTCGAAAAGTGTCTAGTCAAAACTTGTCGAAAACCAAATTGAATCGTTAATTACTCACTTTAATCCTTAGTAATGTGACACATGTGGATCCTCTTGGTTTGACCATTTGTCATTAGTATGTGAAGGAAACTAGCAATTTTTAGAGAAAAAAAAAGTCAAGTTGAGTTTCGCGAAACAACTCAATGAACCTCTGTAAGGTCATGATGGTAAATGGCATCATTCACAGAGTGTTTGAATCTAGTAGGCCTATAAGTAAGTCAGGCAGATCGAGGAATACACACATCTGCATTATGGTATTTCTGTTATTGTCTAAACATTTTACAACTAGCGTGGCCCACGGAAACCCTTTTGAGAATCCCTTCGTTTGGGCCCATGGTGCTTTGTACTTATGGGATTAAAACCTTGCACGTAATGGCTGTGCTATCCTCAGTGGAAGCTTGGGCAATGGGGCTATCGAACGCGACCGGGGACAACAGCGAACAAAAGTGTACATACACATCAATAAGTCGTTATCGATCGTAATCTATGGCAGAGAATAACGCCTTCGTTTGTACTGAGAAATATTTGAATAGAGAGCAGTTAAATACAATACAACGACAGGTACGTAGGTCACGTGGTTTTGATCCTGAATTGGCGGGTACTTGAGATGGACAATGGCAAGGATGTTTACCTCCATGCTATGTGACATGCAAAAAGATGTTAGTCCTATACAAATCCCCATTAAACAATTTCAGCGTTACAAGTGTAACATGAATAAAAGATTTAAATGTCCGGTGTGCATAAATAACGGCGAATTGAAAGGAACGGAAGCGGGCCCTCCCTCAATAGAAGTATAACATTTGTAGGCCTTCAAACGAAAAAATGTGATCATGGTTACAACACACATCATGCATGTATTTATAATGGGCGTACTTCCATGCAGGCTATATATGAAAATTCTTAATTTTATCCTTCAAAAATGCAAAATGATCAAACTCCGTGCAAGCTTACTAGTTGTCATGGGAACATTACAATGACATAAAAAGACTTGCTACGGTTCTTTGCCACACATGACATAATGACATGGTACAAATTTTATGGTACCATATCGTCAATTACTGTAATTTAGAGCGTAGGCCACTCTTCGAACCACTGGCAGGTTGGACTTGTCACTTAATTTCATGACAACGGAGATGACACTATATCTATAAATGGCCGCTCCCTTGTGTGGGTATATAATCATATTATCACCCACATAGCAAACTATAGCTTTTCCGTAGGCTTTCAAAAATTTTTAAGACATGAAGTAACTATATCATCATAACTGATGCGAAACCATCGACAGGAAGACTTAATGAGTAAGTATTCAATCACAAATCACAATTTTTGTTTCATTTCTTTAATTTCATTCACTATTTTTTCGCTGTGTTTTGATGGGCTGTTTACGGGCTGTTCAACAACTTTACTTCCTCTGCTCAGGCCCTTACTGCGCTTTGACACAGGCTGCACAGACGCATGCATGCCATATCATTGCATGTACATTTACGTTTGGGAAGGAAATAAGTTCAGGCGTCAAAGCTCAAGTATCCTGTACATCAGTACTAAAGGGCTAATTGCACATTTCAGGTACTCCGCTATCTGCACATACAATATTACGCAAGGAGCGCATATTGCGTTAAGTGACGGATAAGCAGTCATTAACAAATTATGGCTACCGCACACTACCCCCGATCCGACTGCAACGTAACAACACTGGCTGTCTGTGTCGTGTGCGGTAAAATTTGCTGGCGACCCGACGACTCATTTGCGACAAGTTTAATTTTTAGAAGATCAAACATGTGTGATACTTATAGTCGCAAGCTGTTTTAAATCCCTGTGTTTGACTAGCATCGGGCCAGTGGGCGCCTGTCAGTATACTGCGACAAGACTGACGTTCCACGTACCCAATGCGGACACATTTTGGAAATCAGGTGACCGTACAGGTTGTCAAAATGGCGGTCCCAGTCATGTGGACTGAGGAGGAAGAGGTACAGCTCACTGAGTTGAGTGTGGTAGGTTCAATTTTCGGCTAGCATGCCATCCAACTGAAACACGATTCAACTATACGCACTTGCGACGTAGTAGTCACAAGAAGCTTTGTTGTGTTGCAGCTGGGTATGCAGTGGGAGCTTTACTCTTCAACATGGGGGTTAATTTGGACGCGACAGGGGATCCCCCCCCCCCCCACTTTTGGAGAGAAGCGACATTAACACATTTGTCCTTTATAACCTGAAATTTAAAACCTGAAATTTAAAACCAACTACATTATTCGTACTAGAAGTGTACATTTCCTTACTTGTGCGCTATATAAATTAGATGAAACTTAATTAACAGAAATTAATTGGCCAGAGAGACTGAGAATTAAGCGCCATTTCCTGCAGTCTGAGAGGTATTTTTATCAAAAAGTTTCTCGATACGCTACGAGCTAAGTGCCAACCAATGGTGTTGCTCCTCTTTGATGGAGTCCAGAGAAAACAGTGTGACCAGGCTTATGAAGTCATACTGTTTTCCCCACTTCAACCATTCCCTCAACGTCTGCCTAGGTCAATGGCAGCAAACGACGTGTGTGTGTCGGGAAGGTTGGGGGTACAGCCCCCAGTATTTTCCAAATGGTTAAAACACAATGAAAAAAGATGCATCATTCAAGTAAGATTCTTGTATCATCTTAACCCATCTGACAATGTGGCTTTTTTATGTATTGATTTTTTCCTTATTATTGTGAAATTGCACACATGAGACCCCTATTTAAAGTTTGGGTACCGTGCAGCTTAGAACACCTGGCAAGTGCTGTTTCCGGTTATCGAGGGGGCATGGGGGCTTCAAAATTAAACATTTTGTTGTACGCTCAGCGTCAACCGATGGTGGAACTCCGGTACGATAGTACCGACAATAGAGGCGCAATGTGCGCAGAAACCATCGCCAACCAACCAGCGCAAAGTTATGGCTAATATGTGGTATATATGCGACAAGAAATGAGGCTGCCTCTTCATAGACTAGGTATTTCAGTCGTTTTGTGTATAGGTCACTCTTCGTGACCCGAACAAATGCAAGTATTGTATTACATATTATCGACATTTACAGGCAGCGTGTTCTCCGCAGTGAGCCTTATCTGACTTGCAAATAGAACCACTCACTTCATGTGGCGGATTTCGGAGCTAGGATTTTCTGGGAAGGAAAAGATGTGCCAGCTTTCCTAGGAGATTCAACGAAGCTGATACAACCTATGGATTCTTCGTATACGTATATCAGTTTACATTGAAATAGCGACCTTCATGCAGATGAGGTGGATCAAAACTATCTAACATGATAAGACATTTAGTTGTTTACTTAACTGATTGACAGACTTTTTTCTTCTTTTTTTTTTTAGTTCTAAGGTTCTTATTAACACGGGTTGACTCTGATAAGAAAGCCTATTTCTCTGCGATTACCGGGTACCTTCCCCGAAACCACTTTTTTGGCATGTTTTCGTCACCATTGTACATCCATGGCTCAGCTGATTGGCAGGACTCTATAGCCATACCGAATTCACCCAATCAGAGCCCGAGCTTATTCAGATTCCACTGGCCTCAATTCCGGGCCAATTCCGAGCCCAGTGACTCCCGAGTCCAAGCCGAGTAGGAGTTCAGCGTACTCGAGCCCATCTCTTGGCAGTAAGCAAATTGGTCACTGATGGGTTAGGCAATTGGTTCTAACAAACTACTTTTGAAGCTACCATATCCCACAGGAAACTTAAACTACTCAATATGGTGCTTCAATTGACAAATATGACTGACTAGGAGATAATTAGTTCAAGATAAATAGTGTAATTGATTACATAGTACAGTTATAGTCCAGTATAATTAATAACATAACCAACATGCAGATGTACCCATTCACCGTCTTACTTCAAGACTAAATACAAAGAATACATAGAACGGTAGGTAACACTTTTGAATTGGACCGATTGAATTTGAATTGGACTTTTTTTTTAAACTTTTGAATATTAGACAAACGTCACAAAACTAAATGCCACTTCATCTCAGTTAAAGCACGGTGGACACGGTTTTACTCGAGTCCAGTCGCACCCCATTCCACTGCAATTCTCTTCCCAGAATCCCCATTCCCGACCAATTCCCATTCCAGGAAAAGCCGGACGCGATTCCGGAATTGAGTATAGGAGTCTATAACACAGTGGTATGTATTTCTGTGGTCCAGACCCCCTGACTGGTTCTTGCCAACCATGCACTATGCGGTAACCGTAGGCAGTGACATCGGAATGTCACCGGGCCTATAGAGTGCATCACCATGCTGAACTCACAATGTTCTGCGCATATCACACAACTGCTGTGTCTGGGTTTGTGGCAAGTTAATGGTGCAACAACATCGTTAAAAAGATATTTACAGAGTGAAAAAATGTTGAAAAATGCTGATGGCAAATGATCAAACTGAGAGATTCTGAAGATCTGACTGACACACAGCTGAAGCAACAGAGAGAGGATAAATAAAGATTGAAATCACTTATTGAAAATCTGTGACCAGACGCATTTTACCACACAGTACTAAAAGGATGGTCTAGCCACAAATATAGCTTTGATATGTTGAAGAGTCCATTACAGAGACCATTACAGTGAGACTGAGACCATTACAGTGAAACTTCCATTCAATTCCCATGTGTGGTTCCGGAGATAGGAGCAGTTGAAGTTGCCACATTTGTTACTAACAGTTGACTTAAAGCAAGCAGGAGTGACGTCACCTCCCCACACTGATAAGCATTTTATGTTTTCCTTAAACTTTACACCAAATTTAATACATCAAAATCTAGCGTTATCATAATGTAAATGCATGAGGGGTATGAGAGTTTTGTGACCTTCACATAACCAGTACCTAAGCTGACCATCTATTGATTTCAAGGTCGAAATAATAAATTCAATAATAAAGAAAACAAAAGACTGTTCAGCCATCTGAGGAGATGAGGCCACTCCTGCTTGCCTCAAGTTGGCAGTTCGGAGAAAAGGGGGTATTCTTCAACTGGTAATATCTTGAGAACTGCAAATGAGAACTGAATCGAAGTTTCAACCAGAATGGTTGGATAAACTTACTCTTCAACATATCCAAGCTAAATTTGTGGTTAAACCATCCTTTTAAGCATAGGCAACACCTGTTCATAAAAGCTACAATGTCTCACATTTTCAAGGAAAGTAGGGATATATACATGGCTAATGAGGCTAATTAGAAGTATTTGCATGCAACTGTTTTATTTAAACATATTAATGAACAAAATCAACTCAATGAGCCTCAGGTGTTTGAGTATCCATCTATGCTGTTGGTATCCTAGCTTCGTTGTTACTGAAGGGGCACCTTCCAATTATGAGTTCTTCTTTGAAACTACTCATTTTGCTATCATCCAATAAGAGAGGGGTATTTATGGGATTGGGATGGGTGGGGGGTGCTTAACTGAGTACAGTATCAGATGTCCTTCGAAGCTTTCAATCGTTATAGCTTATTCTTGAAAGCTAAGGAGATCGAAGCTATGTCATAAGATTTATCTGTAAATCATGAAAATCGAATTGGTTGCACCCACCATCTCGCTTTTGGTCTGGTCTGTCATGTTTCATATATGGTCGGTTATGTTGTCACGTCCGACTTTCAGTTTTTCCTCGGTTTTAATTCCTTCGATCTTAAATCGTTAGCTACACTGTAACCGTCTGCCGGTCGTTGCCGTAGGCCATACTGTGTTTTCTTTTTCTCTACCTCGTTTTATTTGCTTATTACTTTTTTTTCGTTCTTTCTTTTTTTTTTCTTGAATTTATAGACGAATGTTTCATGCTAGCGGCCTTCCTCAAGTTTGAATATGACCTCACAATAGCGTATTATGTTAACATACATGTCGTCTATGATGGCTACTGTTACTTACATGTCGCGTCCATGCTGTTGGCTTGTTATTACAATTTTCCATTATTATTTATCGAATAATGACTGCCGTTCCCGCCTAAAGTTGGTTTGCTGTTTTTTTACCTTTACTTTGATGTCGCTTGTTTCTTTTTTCGCTTCATTCGTTCTTTTTGCTTTCTCGCCATTGTTGCGATTTTTCTGTCAAGCCTGTGCTGTACAATCCCCCTGTCTCTGCATATACTAACGCTCACGTATGACCACCGGTCAAGCATACAACCGTTCCCAGTTATTGACCTTTTCCTTTGAGCCTTGTCAACCATATTTGTTTTGAGATGAAGACGTTTTCGACATGTCATTTTTTTCTCTCATTCAGAGATTTGTATCCCCCCCCCCCCTTCCTCGAAGTTGATTCCCTATAACCAGACCACTGGTTTGCATGGCGACATCCACCATAGCGGAGAGATGATCGTAGTAGGAACCAGCTTCTGCCTCTTCTGACAATTTTAAAGCTGCGGTCATTCAAATACGCGTGTAACGTAATACCCCTCGCTGGTGCTATAGGATACGGGTCAGTTTATCTGACCGCGAAACAAACGATACCTTGATATCTCAACCAGATGTCAACTGAAAGATGACGCTTGATAAGCAGAAATCCTCCGGTTTGAACTTGAAGAGGAAAAGGATTGAGTGATAAATCGTGGTATTCTGCATATTTACATATTCAGGAGAGGAATGATAGTTGCCATGGAGATTTTATCCCTATGATCCCTCAGACTTCCGGCATGCGTCAACAGATCAATTAATGGTTTTGAACTTTGCTTTGTATATCGTAATCGGTACACACGAATCACAAGACAAATGGACTCCACTTTATATCAAATTCTTACCTGATCTCATAGGAACAACATATTTACCATATATAACCCCACCGACCCATGCGTGACTTTCACCCTGAACTAACCACATCAAACACACGGGATAAAGTTGTATCAGACAATTCCTATTACTATTATGTAATAGCAAACTGCCTTGCTTGTTCTGATTGTCGCGGCATTTCAAAAATTTCCGTAAGTCGACCATGCAACTTTCATATAATTGGAAGTGTCAGTTTCAAAAATCTCGATTCTGAGTCAAAATTTTACAGTCACTTTTAAATCCCCCTCAATCATCCGGAATTTCACATCATCAGTACTTTAAGTTGCACTCCTTAAAATTAATCTGAAATAATGAATTGCAGTATCGAAGACATAAAAGCAAGAAGCAATTTTCGTTATTTTAGACACTTTTCACGAGCAATGTAAACCATACCGGCGGATGCGCATTAATAAATGGTGGCACTGGAGAATCCAAGGACTGAGTTGGGGAGTGAACCAAAATATAGTTTCCCAAAATTTGCTTAGAGGAGAAAGAAAGGCAGGACTTTTGACAATGTTAAATGAAAAGACATAATTCGACTTACTCAAGTGGTTTACATTCAACATATTCATAAATGGCAGCACTCTTTATCAGGATTCCAAAAGTGTGTAACTTCGATAGTAAGCAGAATTTCTAATTGAAACTTTGGGAAGATGTTTATCAAACACTTTTGCTTGATTTTCATAAATATATTCCCAGGGTTTCCTTTTCCTATAATGCATATAAGGAATAAGCTGAGCAAACCCCCCCCCCCCCTACCGCACCCCATTGCGGAGCATGGAAAGGCAATTGCCAGCGATCTATAGGAGGTACTTCTTCTATCCAAAGATATTCTGATACGCTCCAAGCGATGCTGACGCTTCTCTAAAATAGTCATAACTAGCGTGTAAGTGATGAAGGGCGGCACTTCGGACTCGTCCCCCACCCCCAGTGAAGATGCACCCAAGACGCCTATCACTGTACCACCAATTTGGCCCCTCCTAACCACCGGTCGTGGATCCGTCAGTGAATGGTGATGATGTGCTAACCTTTTGAGCAATTCATGTTCATTTACCCTCGATTATACCACCCCCCCTCGCAGTCACCTACCCATGAACCAGCTGACCAACATTCGAAGGCATCCAGATGTGTGTATGGGGCTTGTGCCTGTAAGGGCTATCCATACCAGTCAAGTAATTCAGGCCTGTAGTCTAAGTAAGCTGGGTATCTCTATTTCCTATTCATGGTTTCGCTTTTACTTGCAAGAGGTTATCGAGAGATTTGCTAAGAAAACCGGCTGTGACCCAATTCTTAGGTTGAAAAGCAAATTAGAGAAAAATGATCTTGTTAGTTTCTTTCAGTCTTTTTAAGAATGAGGTAGTATAGAAAGCTATTGTGTGCAAGCCTAACTTCTGCAAATCTGCATGAATGAACTATTCACGTGTATGGCTAAAAGGGTCTGTCATTATTGTCTGGCTATAACAAAAAAGAAAAGGCAAAAACAAGACCCTGGGCACTTCGGAAATTAGCATTTATGCAAACAATAACTTATTGTAGATATAAGTTTCACATATATCAGTACACATGCCTGGGGTGAAGAAGTTTAAGATGAGGGTCGCGCATGCCGCCAACTATAATCCAGATTTGGAACTTACGCATGTAACGGTCTCAATCTAATCATGACTGCGCCGTTAACGTCTGTACTCAACTTATTGTATATCCTATCCACGAAGTATAGCCTATCACTTCAAAAACATCTGAAAAGGAAAACAGTATTTATCCAAACCAGCTATATAGCTCTACGAAAGGATGAAATTAATAATCTAACGCGTCGTGATGGGAACGCAGACTTCACCTTTCAAAGTTGATGTCGGTAATACCGCTTTGTCACCTTCAACCGGTTTCGAGCGGCAAAGATCAAAATATACAATTCATATACGTCACAATAGCTCTGCTTCAATAATGATAACAGCGATGTGGACGTAATTTGTTGAGCTTAACTCCATCACATTTGGGAAACCACGTTGAAAAGGCTGCAAGCTTAAGGTTATATATATATGCAGGGTTTTTTTTGTTGCTATTCTAAATAGGCGTAACTGCGCGCCATATTTGTGCAATACCAAAATATGTATCGCACTGCAGAACATAATGAACAGGGAGATGGCCCCGAAAGAGTTATAGTTGTAAATTGGGACATATTACACTCTTTAAAAAAAGTAGACACCACTCTTTACAATCTCGACTGCATTAAAAGAAACACTGCAATACTTTACGCGTTGTGGCCTCTATTCTCACGATATTTTATGCTTAGCCGAATGAAATTAATTTTAAATTTTTCACTGATGCCATATTTCAAGGTCAAATCCACACTACACTTTACAAGAACAACAAAAAATATTGCAATAATTTGTCAGTGTTAAATAACATTTGTAACCTCTAGGTAACTAGAAATCTTACATGAGCAGAGCAGTCTCTCTTCAAACAGCAATATCTTTCGTTATGAACAAGATGGTGTGGGGTTTGATGTGCATATGGTGAAAAAAAAATATTCCTTCATTTAGGATCCACTGACACTGGCATACTCCTTTAGGTCTGTCGATGATGAATCAGAGTGGAAACTTTGCTAACTGTATTAATGGCCTGCTGTATTGCCCTTCAGCATAGGGTGTCATAGTTTTCGAAGTTCTTTGATAGTGTTATCCAACCTGTCAAGGTCGTAACATGACAACCGATTGTACAAATCAACCTGCACTAGATGATCTTCAACGCGGAATAGGGGCTTTGCGTACACGGTGCGTCCTTCTCTGTCTGTATAGGGTTTCAGTCACGTGACTTTGATCACTGAGATGCTACCGTAACGATGATGCATGATAACCTTTGTGCGATGGGAGTGACCGGCTCGCATGCACTGTATGTGCCTATCACATGCTTTGCATGTATAGGTTTGAACAGCGTATACTTCGTTAGGCCTGGGGCTATGAGGTTAGGAGAGTGAACTACTACATAGGAACCCAACAACGACTCTATTGCCCTGAAATATGTTGATGTAAACAAAGTCACATGATCCGTGACGTCAACTGTAAACCCCTTTGATAGAATAGAGATTCTTCACTGACCTCACTGCACTGCCCGATTTTTATTTTGGCGGCCAGACGTTCATTGTACAACCATGCTGTGGATGCGTATCTATAACCCTTTCTGAGCATGGAAAGTTACGCCAGCCTTACCAAATTGAACTAAAGAACCTGTTTAGAAATGTGGTGTAAATAACATAATTCATCAGTCTGTACACTGAAAGACTTAATACTTGAATGCTTTCAATGAGTTCTTGAGATCATGAGGTAAATAAAATAGGCCCAACTGTCTTTAGTCAACAGGATACGCCATGTAGTATCATCAACATGAGGCCATACGTCGTACATGGTATGACGTCGAATGACAGACCAATACAACATAGCCTACCATAATAGGCTGATTAGGCCTATGCTTGAAGATTTATCTCACATTGTACATCAATTCGAACTGATAGTGTGATCCGCAGTTACGTTCAGAAAGCTGTGCATATGTGGTGTTTCTTTTCAGACATGCGGTACATAAACTAATAAATACAGTCTATTATAGTTGTATTATTGTTTGTACACTGAAGTATACAACATGTCGTCTGACACTCCGTAAGAAAGAAAAAAAAACATACAACGCTTGTACTCATGTCTAGAGGGCTAGGCTATAGTCCACGCTGTGTTTAAGCTATGTAACATATTTCAATACTAAATCTTGGAAATTAAAAATAACTTATCAAAGGCAGCGTCAACTCCATGAAAGTTGAGGTTAGGATGGATATTTTGATAATGGCAGCTAGGGCAATTCCTCCAAGCTTGATCGGTTGTTTAGTTTTCATCTCCTTTTGGTATTCTGTAAACTCATCCCATGCTTATAATAATACAAAATTATAGAGAAACACAAAATTTACCGTACCTCGGAGTCTACGGGATACAGTGCACTCAAACAAATCGAAAGTGATTAGAGAGAAATGGGAATGTTCACACGGTGTTCTCAATGAACGACTGCAGGGAAACCTACGGGATATCAGACGAAAATGAGTGCAAGTTGTAAGGAGAAGCTAAATGTACCTTCACAGGAGGGGCGTACGTGAAAAAGTTCATTGTAACATCAGTCTCTCACTAAGCATAGGTACACAGAGGGTTAACTGACCAGGACTGAATATAGGCCTATCATTGTTATCCAAGATAAATATATGAGAAATCGTTTATACTTTATTTTATTTCAGGACCTGATGAAGGCCAGGAGGCTTGTTAGAGAATTTTAGAATAGCCCATCTCTTGTCTTACTATACTTACGGTAAATTAGAACACTACTGCATCATGGAGACCGTACACGGGGAAAGATTGACATTACCCTGCTGGTGTTGTGGTTTTTCCACCACTGGTCTCATAAATTTATACCTGCTGTGACGTCAGACGTGGTTCATGACATTTTGCATACATCTTACACATCTAATCATGCTACAACGATATATCAAAAGTTTTGCTCATTATTATTCATTATAGAAGGTTGCAGCGTAATGTGTAATAGAGTTGTCAGGGTATCAGGTAACCTTCGAAGACAGTTCGGACAGATTTACACAGCGCTGCATGTGCTGGCTACCTTTGCGAACTACACAGGATGTACGCTCACTACAGAAACAATACATGCAGTGCTCATTAATACCGGGGTATGCAATGAGTCCAATGTGTAAAGCGTACGGTGGCCCAATAGGGACATGCAAAACAAAAGGTTCCCTGAAAAGTTAAAACTTCGACTTTTAAAGTCAAAATTTTAACTTTTCATCTCAAAATTATTACTTTTAATGTCAAAATGATGATTAAATTCAAAATGCTGACTATTCATTTAGCATTTTTTTCTTTGCATTGTCCTTATCGAGCCGTACACGCATCTTTGCTTCTTGGAAACTTATAGAACTACCGTAATGCGTAAACTGAAAGATTATCATTCACGATAGGGAGTATAGCCTAAGCTTCATTGCCGACTGTTGCAATACAAATAACGTAGATATCAATGTGCTATCATTAGCATTTATTGAACTATTAAATGAACACAAAAAGCTAAGAAAATAGTCACATGCAGCTAGTTACCTGTATCTTTTATCCTTTCAATTGTTTTTTTCCTTTTCAAGTTTTTCAAATCTCGATATGTATTGAATTACCAAATGTCATTTCTTGAACTGAACTTGATAGCGGCTATTGGAGGACAACAAAGTTTATCAGTTATGGGAATGTGCACACTGTTAAAAATGAAAAATCGTAAAGTGTAAATTTTCAGAAAATAAAATAAAAAATACAAAAGGGATACAGAAATGTTCTGGTAATTAGTTTCCAGACAATTTCTGTAATTCCTATTTATTTCTTGGCTTTATTTTCTGTAAATTTACAGACATTTTTTACAGTGCAAGCTAGAGTATATATTTGGTGGTAACCTGCCTCATGAATGTAAGATAAGCTGGTACATCCTAAGAGGAAAGGGACTCTACTTCATCCTTAGGACGCACTTTAAATACCATAAGTCAAAACTGTTAAATTTTGGCAACATCAAATTTTTTTATGTGTATCAGTACAAGCATGATATATGTAAGATCTATACATTGGTATCATTCATGATAGCGATATATAAAACAACAAAATTGGCACCGGCACGTGTAGGGACGGTTGGAAGTAGGCCTGCTGTCCGTGTACACGACTGTTGTGTCACGTTAGCACTCTACACAAGGGACCCCTGACCTTTACGATGATTTTATTATATATAAATTGGCTTTATAATGATGTGACGTGTCTTAAGACCATTTCCAGGAAGAGAAATTACTGAGGAGGGAATCATTGGGTGGTTGGGACAAAATGGAGGAATTTTCATTGGACTAAAGTGTAGGCAAATCCTTTGTGGAAGTTCCTGGATTCCTGGAGTCAGTCGTGTTTTTAGATTATTTGTTAGAAGGGCAAGTGAAAAAAATCTATAATGGTACTAAATTGTTCAGTGAATGTAATGAATTAGAAGTGTTTACTGATTTATCTTAATCTTTCTTCTCTGCTACACTGAGTGAACTGGAGGAGAGGAAGACATGACATACAGGTCCAAACCAGAGTGACTTGGCTATGTGTAGAGATAGTTCCACTACCAGGAAACATTACCACCCAAGGAGGCAACGCCGAGGAGCATACAACGTCTCTCATGAGCTTTGTTTACTCCTCTTATTAAACATAGTTGACGAGGGGAGAGCGAGGGAGCTTCTAAACATAATAAACATCACCCCCCCCCCCTGTGCATTAAAGGGGCTCATTGAGTTGATGCAGTTCATTCTGAGCCAAGCCTTGAAAGAACCATGACTTGATTACTTCCAGTTAGCCTCATTATTCATGTAACTATTCCTGCAGTTACAGAAAATGTGAGAAATTGTTGTATTTGTATGAACAGGAATTATCTTTATGGTCGATCAGTGAATGTTGCATTTCGGGGGTGGAGGGTTGGGAAGTTGGTACTCATCAGACCAAACCAGGAATTCGAACCACTACCCTCAAATACAGTAGCTTTCTTACAGTTCTGTTTCTGATGTTGTTTGATTTATTTGGCTGTTTGTGATGCAGTATGTCACAGTTACAGTCGAATTAAATGCACAGGATGCACCCTAGTCCTCATTAAAATCTACATCTGTTTACATTCAATTGTCACAAATAAGGGTCATCTACGTTAGTTTTAAGAGATTTAAAGTGCCTGTTTTTAACCAACCCGCGTGTCTTCCAGTATACCGGTATGTGGCAGGTTGTCGAGTGTACCTTTTTCACTTGGACGTAAGTGGAGCGTTGGAGTCCCTATTTCTTTGTATCGGCTTTCTCCTAAGACATCCTGGTATCATAATCACCGTAAGTGGTACTCTTCTACGAATAGGTTTACCAGCCACGTGGCAGACCTGAAAATGGAACAATTACTATGAAGTTAGCACACACATTTCATCACTGCTCTATGATTAAAGAAGGCCACGCATGTTTTCAATTGTGACACATCTAATAATGTTAGTGTTAGGCCTATATGTATGATTCCCAACATCTGTAACAGCTCTGTTGTTGATGATAAATTACAGCTGCCTGATTCCTAAATCCAAGATACCGCTAGAATAAGAAGTCATGCAAATATCGCAGTACGCACACTTCAGTTTTAGCATTTTCGAGTGTTGTCAATTGGCAACTCCGTAACCCCATGACAACGTTCCCTCCGAACCGTCATCGTACTACCAGACGAATTGCACAGAACTTAGATTCTGCCATTGTTCTCATGGGGCAGCAGTACCGTAGCTAGACTAAACAATGGAGAGGGGGGGGGGGGGCACACATCAATGTTGGAGTTTTGCCCGGGGGTTGGCTCTAAGCTGAGGGGGAATCTCCCTCCCCCTTGAAAAATTTAAACTTTCTTAAAGGGATGTAGATGCAAAATGGTGAGAGGTTTCCATCTTTTCTCCCTGTATTTGTATTCCAAAAAAGTGGGACCTTCTATTGAAAAGTTTTTTTTTGGGGGGGGGGATGTCCCTCTCTGTGCTCCCCTGTGGTTACGTGCCTGCCATTGAGAAGTATCGTGTATACGATCTTATTCCTCAGCCTTCTGGCTTCGAACCCCTACACCCTACCCCATCCTTTCTTCTACTTCCCCTTCTCACTCCATCAATACACCGGCTTCATGGATCTTACCGGAGCCAATGCATGGACATCATTACAGGTTATGCAGCTTACCCAAATATTCTCGCTAAATGTAATGGGTTCAAATTCCACATCTCCAACTCAGTGATACCACTCGTATATATTTGACGACAAGCGATAGGCCATCAGTGGGACGATCGGCTCATCCAAATGTTGATTGATGGGACGCTCATTGAACCGAGGTTATGCATGGTGGAGTCGATTTTAGTCAAAGGTGTTCTTGGCCGAAGCCATGTTATATAAAGCATGACAGCTGATAATGCCCTCCCCACTATTTTTTGTTTTTTTTTTTTGTTTTTTAGCAACACTTATCCGGCGACTGCGCATCATGCTTACTGAATTTGACGTCTCATCATTGTCACGCTCCCACTGTTCAAAGAACGATAAGAAAACAAAAACACGGAATGATTGACGTCTGTGTGAAGATCATTGGACCAGGCAGATTGCCATACATGTAAATGACGATCGTTTTGATTGGTCGATGCCATCAGATACAAACGAACCTTCTCTTTTTTTTTAACGTAGGCTTATATAAAAGCATATCGCGAATACCCGGGAATTTATGTCCAACGTAGAAAGCACTACAAAAGGTAAAAACGTGAAGTTACAGGAAATGAAATAATCGTTTAAGGTAAATTGCAGGAAAGATCAATTATACTGTGAAATTAAAAATTATTCATTTACCACTTATCAGTCTCAGACAATAATGTTTTCGTCAGACAATTTTTTTTTTTTTTGGCAATAAGTTCCTTTTATCGTCAGCAAAAATGTGCATGGGTTGTACTAGATGCCGAGAAAAGTAAAGAAATTCGTTGACCTGCTTATAATTCTCAGACCTCAATAACAACCGACCGTTTTATGTGACTCTTCAAGTCCATACTATTATTGTATGCGGCTTGCTATTAAAACAGGCAAATACTGAGGTACAAAAATGTAAAAAAAATGGATTTTCTTCTTAGATTCTTTTGTTAAACTTCTTTTTACATTATATACAACACATCCCTTTTGCCTTTTCGACATGTATCAACGTCTACGTCCAGCTCTCGTTTAGAATTGTGGGTGAACTACAAGGCGCAAAGTATTAAATACAGTTAAAGCGGAAAGATTAATAGCAATAAAAAAAACAATGACGTTTATTGTTTTCAAACACCGACAACAGCCTTAATGATAATATGCAAATTACGTGTATTGCAGGAAACCATGCCGTACAGTGCCGTACGCGTACGTCTACAGATTGTGTAAATGATTACATACAGCAAAAAAAAAAAAAAAAAAAAGACGTGAAGACAAAACAAAAAAAAATAACCATGCAAATTGATTAGATCGAGTGCAATCAAAATGTCAGACTACGAATACGCTTGAAATCGATTCTCCTCTCTATCACGGCATATTTTATTTTAACATCCATGAGACGTGTACATACATATTTATATTTTCATACTATTCCTCAAGTGACCAAGTTCCTTATGGATTTTTGGATAACCGCTGCCTCGGTGATTTATGATTTTATTACCGGTGCAAGAGGCCTAATTCCGGCGGATTATAACTAGGGCGCATATATAGAGCACATGATCCATGCACTGATCTGGTCGCTTCGAATTTGATTGGATTTTAGTGTGACTTTTATGACGCGCATCCGTCTGCCGTGTGACACTAAAATTCACAGTCATCTGTCAAACTCTCTACCTACCATGAAGGCCTGTTTCACAAATAATCACATGCGTTTGTCATCGTCAGTCACCACTTATATTTCTCATTTAATAAGGTAAGTTTACGTGACTGAACTAGGAATGACGTAACAGATCACGCAAATGACGCAATGACGATCCGAAACATAAAATTATGTATTATTTTAACGATAAACGAAATATCATCTGTTGTCGGCAATATTTAGTGCATGCTATGCTTATAATGAAAACAAAAGTATGAAGTTATGTGTTGAATATAAACACACTCACAGGTAAAAAGCAAAAGAGAAAGAAAAAAATAGCGTGTTTGTTCAAAGTTCAATACTTCAGACCAATATTGACATTTATTGTTAGCGAAGGAGACCTTCTAATTCCGCAGATAGGTACTTTGTGTAGCATCTCAGGTAATGCATACTGTTTGATAACTGTAACATTTGAACCATATCATGGGTTCCGTTGCAAATTATTCTGTCAGTCGAAGATAAAAAAGGCAAACCATGCTCTCAAATTTCAAAGGAAGAAGGTGCACTCTTAATTTGATATATACCGGGAAACTGCCTTAACTGCTAATCTACTCGCTGACAAATAATACCAGTTAACTCATGGAGAGATTGACGTGCTATTTGAATGAATATTCATTTCTTTGACAAGTTGGCCGTGTTACCATAAGACGAATTAAGCCTTAAAGAGCTCTTACCTCAGCCTGCTGTCGGCATTTGTTGCTTGTTGCATGACTAGCTGTTTTTTTTTTTTAATAATGCAGGTATGCTTTTGTTATTTTAACGTAATAAATCACAAGTGCTGTTCTGTTTAAACACCCGGATGTAAAATAACACACAAGAAGTGGAAACGCTGTCAAATATGTGATTTATGTCAACCGGAAAAATGGTACTCGTAACTTCTTATAACTGTGCGTAAGTACCTATCGGTGGGCCTGTATGCATACAGTGATGATGGATTTTTTTACCTGTTCAAAGTTTCCAGCACAATCAGCTACCTAAATTTATGTTGTGGTCAGTATTGTAGGTCCATCGGTCAAAGGATACGGCATGAAGGATTTCTTCAAAAGGGAAAAAGGGCATTGGCACTGCACCGGCCATGGAATTCAAAGAAAATATTGCTGTAAACATCTGAAGAGATTCATCTCCTAAAAACATTTTGCAAAAGATGAATTACAGAAGATGAATCATCTGAATTTGTGAAAGCGTGGGTGAACAAATTATTCTTGAGCAACGAATAACTGAATCTCTCTCTTTCTCTCTGCGAGAAACTTATTTCTTGACAAGAAGGCCACTGATCTTGCTTATTTTGAATAATCTATCATTCTCTGTCCTCAACTGATATTGCTTTCAAAAAATAGATTTTTTTTCTGTAAAGCAAACGCCCTATTTCTCTTTTAAATAAAAATATAGTAAAAGCTCTGACCACATAAATAAGTATACGATTTACATTGACGGAGGTACATCTTTGTCAAAATTGCGCAAGAACGACTCTTTAAGTTACAGATCAATGCCGCAGCCTGAGCTGCACAACGGTTTTGTTGATCGTGATAGGCTATCCCTATGTAAATTTTAACAGAAAATACTTCTATTACAAACATTAGTTACAGTGCCGATAGTCTAATTCGTAATTCGTAGCCTGCTGTACTGTTCTACCTGTTTAACTTCATCACAAATGATAAAATTATAACCATGATTCTTTTGCCTAATATAATACTGCTGCACTCACTATATCTCTACGGTTACCTGCATGTACTTCTGCTAACCTACTTATGCATTGTAGTGCTATACTGACTATTACTAGTGGGCCTACTTATACACAGAATATGCTATTACTGTGCTACTAATTCTCTAATGTTATATACAAAATTGATAAGATTGATCAACCGCATCCAAAACTACTTAAAACAGGGATGTTTGACATAAAACTATAAACTGATATAAGTCGTAGTACATTTATATCGGATGTCGTTTGATACTGTACCGTTGTACATAAAATATAGACTCATGCATACACGCCTACATGCCCAAACAAGTGAATAATTAAAATTGCACTTATGGAGACGGAACCTACATGCTTCACTACTTAACGTAATGCATCTCACCAATTTAAGGAACGTTTTTGTCCTTATGCAGTAGCTGTCAAACTCTACAAACTAAAATCAAATACTTAAAATGCGTTCACCGTTTCAGTGTCATTCGTAACTTCACGTACCGGCTCCGATCAATTCAGTATTTCCTAGTACACACATAATGTGCCACTTCAACAGTTCACCCCGCCAGTAAAGACTTGTTGTGAGGCCTTTGGATGTTAACGAGTAAGAGTTTCAGGGATTAGGGATTTTGAATTGGAAAATGTTCCTGTATTTTTTTTTTTTTACTTTTACTTTTTTTTCTTGGCTGTATCACTGACGTTATGATCTTTGAAAACAAATACATGTTTTCATATGTACAAAACGTCACGTGACTTTACTTTTCGTTTTGAACTTTTGAAAATGTCCATTTCATTGCCATTGCTATTTAGTACTTGTCTTAATAGAATGAAAAAGGGGTCTTCCATTGTATCAGTTAGGGATGAGAATGAAAGAGGACTTGGGATATAGACGTTTAGGGAAAGGATGCTAATTCCAACCGTCACATATATCGACGTTACAATGCATCCTCACCTACCTTCCCATCCCATCCCATCCTGTCCTGTTGAACTTGAATCGTCGTGTACCACTTCACCAAGAAGTTGCGAACTGCATGATATATAACTCTGACACATTGCGACCCATTCACGACGCCTTCAGTTTTCCACTGCTCGACTGGTATATGGTATAGTTCGTTCAATAGGACACCGAACTTTCGAATCATCGTAATCTAGAGTGGAAAGGCGAGAAATTTGTCATTTCACCCGCGAGTCGTTGAATTTGTCGTAAAACACCCTAGATCTAAAAACATGAAACCACAATTAATTTCCTTAATTGGAGCAGGGAGTTGTCATATAGGGGTATGACACTTACCTGCATGCATGAACCAATCAAAGCTCTCTGAAGGTTAGTCAAGAACTTACTTTAATATTTCCAGACAAATGATAACGAGAAGTGTAAGAGGTCAATGTGTACTGATGTACATTGACGTGATTAAGATTTTATTTTGTTTACATATGTCTAACATTATTTGGAGGCCATTGATGAAATTTGGACTCCAGACGTTAAAGAGACAAGCCTTTCCATAGGAGTTTGCTGCTTTTGTGACAGAAATCTTTTCTCCATCAACTGTACTGCAAACGGAAACTGTTAATGTAGTCACCAAACAAGAAAAAAAAAACTTAAAGACTTTAAAGTCAAATTCACCCCCCCCCCCCTGTCGATTTGCGTATCCCGCTACTTTTTGAACGCAAACGTTTATTCTCTGTCCTTCAGAGTAGAGACTAAACTCTGATGTTCGTGGGTTATCCACTTTCCGCGGCAAATGTTAGAATGTTGTATAAATACTTAACTCTTCAGATGAGAAGACAAAAATCTTGCCACCACCGTGATTGTCAATTGCATTAGAAACTAAGGCCGGTGTTATATACCTACTGAAGAGGGACGTTCCCTGACGTGCAACCGCCTTCCTTCCGTAGCCTGAGAGTGTGCATAGACTAAGCCTAACCACCTGCAGCGAAACAGGTTGTCTGGATGTAAAACTCACATGCCAAACAATGAGTCTGACTCGCGGAAGCGTATCATGAAGCGTGGAGCCTAGGAGGAATGAGGGAAATACACGCAAGCGCAGGGTGTGGCTTATGTCCAGATATATAGGTGTTAAAGAAAAAACTTTTTCAACCATTTAACTACCACATACAATGAAACCGTCACTTATCTCATCTTTTTTTTTACATATTTAACTGCAATGGAGACAACGAAAGTGACAAAGTGTAGCGCACTACGGTAAGGGGATACAGGATAAGCTAATCCATGGTAGGCGTTATGGGTTCCAAATTGTGTTGCAATCGTGCATTTTCAGTAAACGTCGCTTCAAATTTGAACTTTAGTGGAGACGGGTTCGGGGTATATGGGGGAGTGGAATCCAGTGGGGAGAATGAAGTGCAGTATGAGCTCTATCCGGTTGCAGAAAAAACTGCATATAACTTGAAGCAACATTGCATTCGTACAGGAGTGAGGTTATTTGGGATTTGGCTCGTTCCATAAAAACTACCACTTAACACTGGAGTTTTTGGCAGTATTTTGTAACAAGTTAGTTACGTCCAATGACTGGAAAGATTGGTAGCGATCAGAGAAATTGGTGAAACTCATTAACGAATAGGTTTCTTTATTTGTCATCGTAAACATAATTTGTTACATATGATTGGCTATTCAGATTCTACGAACAAAACAATAATTCCTTGAGGAATGATGGCTGCAAGATTCAAGGCTAAGTGATTTCAGAGGTTTGGTCCCGTGTTTCGACATAAGTTTGCTCGTTGCCGAGTAACTTGATCTGACGTGAGTGTTGGTTCCAAGATTAGCTCTGCGTGCCGTGCCAATAAAACGGCACCCATTGGGACAGGTCATGAAAAGTGTTTCCTCTGTGTCACTTCTTTGCACTGAGCACCGGTTTGGCATGTCGCTGATATACAGGCCGGGATTAAATTGAGGTGATTTGTGCAACTTCTGACGTCACAATTTGTTACGAACAATGTCCATGGCAACGTGTATGTCTTGACCCGAGAATGTGACACAAGATACTCCTGTGGATACATGTGTATAAAGTTCTAGATTCAGCTAGTAATCTTGTAGACTATTTGCTCACAAAAGAAAAAAGTAAAAAAAAAAAAAAAACCCTCAAAAACAAAAGAAGAAAGTAGCTTCTACACTCAACTCCCTTGTCCTAGCAGCAAATGAATGGCCCTTTGCAATTATTGATGGAGCTTACATGATTATGATTGTTACTAATAAGCTATAAAAACGTGACATGTTTTTTTTTTTCTTTTTTGAGGAATCGTCATGTATCAACGAATTCAGAAAGACATAAAAAGGACTGGAAGAAAAAAAAAGTAAGTTGAAAGACTTCAAAGAAAATATTTCCTTTCCTTTAAAGGAAAATCGTATTATGAAAACCAATATTTATGGACACAAAATGATAGCTTATTCAAAGTAAGGCACAGACGGTAGCCTTCTTTTCAAGACTAATAAGTTGCTCACAACTTTTCAGCAATTCAGCTATTTGTTGCTCAGAATTCATCATGTTTGCTCATCCAAACTTTCACAGATCTATGTAGCGTATGTTCCATAACTCATTTTATGCAATATGTTTTGAGGAGATGAAGCTATTGCTGAAGTGATTGGTGAGACTAAATACAATTATGGAAGCTACTTCCTTTATATGCCATCATGTTGATATAAATATTTTAAATCTCATATTTCCCTTTAGGGAGAGGAAGAGCCAGCCATTGGAATTGCGTTACCAAGGTTAGCATATGGCTATGACTAGTACAACATAGATCACCGTTGTTCTATTATGACTATTCCAAATTTATTGTATTTTAACTATTCCCAAATTTATTATTTGAGCCTATCACATGTGTCAGCTGACGGTGAAAATTTCTTTTGTTTCAACGAAACGATTAAAAACTCTCTCCGAAAACACGAAAATGTTAATTGCTTCCATGGGAATTTCTTTCACATTGCTTAGAAGTGAGTGCGCGCATGTGTGCGTGCTAATATAACAAGCGTATGGTAACTGAAAGACAAATAAAGAAGCATTTTCCACCCTGATTCAAGCGACAAAAATGGGTTTATTGAAAAAAGTTTAGTTAGCAGACAGATATGTTACTCACTATTATTTTCTTTCAGAACTGAAAAGAAAGAAACGACCCTGCTTCTCGAAATATTATAGAGTACCTGTACACAAGCTTGTCATAAACAAACATGCATGATACAAGCCTCTCTTACCGATATGATAGCTATGCAGCTGATAGTCGGCGAGCTCACGGACTCAGACACTAAGTGGGAACATTCAGAAATAGGCCTAACGAATCTAGGCCTAATTAATATCCATATACATAGTTGAAACCATCTCCTTTTCATGCATGCCCATGCAATTAGTACTATGCGATTAACTTTTCCTATGCGATACATACATCTCCCTGATGCAAAAAGATACAATTAACCTAACATGCAGACATATTACACCAGCAAACCCACCACAATTCAAAAACTCTCACTCTGGCCTTGAATATCTTTTTTTACATGCGGATTCTGTGAAGAAGATAAAGCTGGAGATAATTTAATCCAGTTGAGGGTGTATTTTTTTTTTTCTTCAGCGATGTCGGATACCGGTATGTAACTAGACATTGCTAATCACTAATGGACCATGCGTGCGCGACGAAGGGAATCCACGCGGGGTTCCTGGACGTGAGTCTTAATGATCAGCACAGCATCGGGTTACTTGTCACGATACCATCCAATCGCGCTTACTGTACACCAAAGACACAATCTAACCTTACCATTGATTGATCATTACATACATACGGGTCATTTCTATTTGTTTTCTTTTTCATGCATCTAGAAAGTTGACTGGGCATAAGCGACTCTGAAAAGTGTCCTCTACTTCGAAACGTGAAGAATTTATGTTTTGTATCATGCAACGCAACGCAACGCAAAGCCAAATCTGAAATTGCTTAATTTATGTTATCTTTATTACATTTTTTTATTACATATTTATTACACTAACACTACGCTTAGACAAATATCTTCACTGAAATCTATCACAAGCAATGAGAAAGTACATTGGAAGAGTCAGATCGTGTCTAATCTTTATTGAGAGAGTGTGAGAATTACACGTAAACTGAGAAACATTGCATAAAAGTGACATACTTACAGGGAAAGCACATTCACTCATACATCACTTTCGTACTTCGGGTTAGATATTTGCATTGAAGCTTACAAAGGCGAAGGTTGCCTTACTTTAATTAATCGAGAAACGAAGATTGAATCCGGGGGGGAAAAAAAAATGTAAAAATAGGAGGCGACAACAATCAAATTAATGTCAGATCGAATGATGGGACGTCAATGTGTAACAGACTTGCGGTGCCTGGTCGAACCAGGGAGGTACCATTGCACCTCCCTGGTCGAACAATCCTCTAGCGAGTCAGTTGTTATTTGAACGACTCAAATTGAAAAGATCACTGCACAGAAATGTTGGCAGTCTTTCGTATACATCTGTAATATAATAGTAATATCGCACTAGTAGTAAACGTAGTATTACTAAGTGCTATAGTAATAGCAGTAGTAGTAGCAATTGAAGGAGAAGTACTCGATCCTAGTAGTAGACTGAAGTAGCAGAAGAAGCACAAGTAGTAGAAGTTACAGTTGAAGTAGTAAGAAAGTATAGTATAGTAGGAGGAGGAGGAAGAGGAGGAGGTATAGTAGTAGTGGGATAAGTAGTAGCAGTAGTAGTAATAGTAATACTAACTGCTAGTACGAGTAGTAGTAGTAATACCAATAGTGGTAGAAGTACTACTAGTAGTAGGGCAAAAAATAGCAGTAATAGAAGTAGTAGTAGAACTTAGAAGTGGTGGCAGAGGTAGTAAATTTATGTGAACGTTGCGTATTGATGTCAATTACAATGAATATCATCATGAGAATGTTGTATCCGTGGATGCGGGCATTGTTACTGTTACAACATCCCACTCAAATTCTGAAGTACAATGTCTAAGAACGAAAACAAAACACCGACCAGTAACTTATTGTTTCAGTGTGTCTCGATAAAGCGCACGTCACCTTCGTTTGACGTCATCAGGACAGTGTAATGTTTGACCTATCACCTGTAATATATGTAATTATCAGTTGTTCACCTTTTACGGATGATTCGATTCACATAGTCCTGTAAACTTATACGACTGTCGTTCGTGTTACAAACCACGGGGTACTGAATGTGATATTCCTAAAGCATGTCACATCAGGTTGTCAAGGAAAACATTTTTTGTTTCCAGAAAAATATTTGGATCATTGCAGGAGTAAGGATCAAAGCATAGGCTGTGTATGCGCGCATGGAAGTGAATATTCGGGTGCTTAGTGACTCGGTGGATGACGGTTCCAAATATATATTTTCCCGAATAAACTTTAAAGTGATTTCGTGCGCAATGTAAAAGCATTCAAATTTCGTGTCCAAAAGTTTAGAAGGTCTCAGTACGTCTTGAAATTGCGCTATTCAGAAAAATTTGGGAACATAATTGGGTTTTAGGCGATAAATTCTTCTATGTAACTCCAATTTTTTCTAACATAACGAAAAAAGGGGTAAAATACGAGTAATGTTCAACATTTCAAGGTCTTCATTGACGTTAACAACGTGCGTCTTTGAACAAGCCAATGGAAGTTTAGTAGTAATGAATATTCAGTTATTCAAAACAGTTGATCACTGACGTCGTAATGGGGTAAATAGTAGTGGGCTTAATTTATAAATAGTGCTTTGTTTCACCAAATACTACAATTCTCGACACCGACCAAGGACCCACTTGAATGGTATGTTTTTGATGCACCACTGATCAGCTATCCTCACAATGACACCTGCACTATTGCATATTCAATATGTAGGCACCTGTGTTAGAACCGTTAATTTTCAAATAGTAATTCTATTTTTAATGTTTCCAGGCCAATCTTGTTGCTTTTCAAAGAAGTTATTGTCATTTTCGTTCATTGAATTATGTATTCCATCCATGAACAACATCGAGTGTACATTTAACAATTAAGTAAAGCTAAGGATTAAACATCGCCACGGTGAATAGAGAAAGAACACAACAGTTACTGGAGGAGCAACGTGATTTTGACTGAGGGGGGGGGGGGCAAACATTGGATGAGAAGCAACTTTATGCCCTGGAAATGGTAACCGATCACCGGCGTGGGGGTATAGTAACGTTGAAAACTACAGTCGCATTTGGGTGAATTTTTAGGGGGTGCAGTGCTGGGGCATTGCTAGTTCCCATTCATACATGAAAGGCTTCAAGTAATTGGAAAAAGTACACTGCTGAACCGACTAGAAGCTTCCTCAAAGTAATCTTTACTGGTATGAATGATCAAATATTGAATCAAAATTGTTAAGAAATGTTATTAAAGAGGTTATCAGAGTTTGACCTTCCAAGTTATTATTCGTTCATTAAAATTAGACTATGCCATTTCTTTGTCTTGTAATAACTTTGAATAGACGTCTCCGAATATCGTCCTTATTTAGGTGAATTAATACCAAAATTGTGCCAGGATCGAATCTGGTCCCCCATAGTTAACGAATAAACTGTCACACATGACGCGGCAGAAAGATTGATTTTAATTTTTCTTCTTTTCTGTGTAATTGTTTCGTCTTTTGGAAGTTAAGGAAGGCAAGCAGTAAATTTTAGAGCAACATGAATCTGTCACTCGGTACATTACCTTATTCAATATTGCATCCGTGATAAGGTATTACATTCTGGTGACAATAACATAAAAACACACCAATAACTGATGTAATTACCATAACGGTTTCACCGATGAAAAATGATGACTTCAAAGGTGTCCGGATAATTTGAATAACAATTAAAATATCATAGCAACATCCAAATAATAACTTAATTTTCGTTTAGACTGAAAAAATAACAACCAAAACAAAAGCAACACGTCATTAAAATGTATTATATTTTCATAAATTACAGATCTGTAATCCACAACGAAGAAGCAGAAACCTCCATGTACCTTCCTTCACTATACACTTATTCCCACGGCCGTGAAATCTTCTTTTACGATATTAACGGAAACTATTTTCGTGATATTCAATTAAAATATAGAAAATAGCGAAGTCATTCTACAAATATATTCACCCCCACCTTTGTTTTTTTGCTATATTCTTTTTTTTTTTTTTTTGATCTGATTTGTTTCCTCTTTTCAAATTTTTTTGCTGTGTCACGGAGACTCGTGTCCTAAAAATAATTCGATTTCGATTTTTATCCATCTGACTTCTTGTCGCAGCTGAGGCGCCGAAATCCACTCATTTGTAACACATTCACTATTGATTGCTGCCAGCGTGGAAATGACTAATGATGTGAAGTTACAGATCCTATAAGCTGTAGTTACTCTAAAAAGACGACTTTAAGTAAAGGCAAAAAAAAAAAATATGCAATACAAAACCACCACAATGAATGCACATAGGCAAATAAAGCATTAAGCTCGTTAAATTCCTTTCCATTAACTAGTAACAGATTTGCCTTGAAGCTCACCATCGATTATACTTTCAAATGAAGCCGAAGATATGCACATAATAGACCTTTGTGGAAAGGTCTTAATTTCATCTTTTGTTCTTAGTTTATACTCTCTGAATTTATTTATCTATTTTACTTTTTGATTTCCTTTGCACTGCTTGTCTGTGTTTGTTCTTCGGGTTAACGTCATATTTCTTTTTCACTACAACGATAATGTGTTCGGCTTAATCGTGGGGCGGAAAAAGGAATAGAAATCAGGATAAAAGGGGAGACGGAGGAGACACCAGTTTTCTTTTGCAAACAGAAGTAGACGAATAAGACAAATTTAATAAAAATCTTCATTAGACGAAAGGGCGACATCATTATAGCTATGGTATTTTTTTTTCATAGATAATGACTACAATATCTGAGGCAATCGTTCATGAAATTATTATAAAACGTGCTTGTTTTTGCAGAACAATTTCCAGTTCTAACTTATTAATATCTGGTGTAAAATGTTGGTTTGGGTTGCAAGCGTTATGCTAGAGTGCATTTGTTGTCTATCGCTGTTCATTGGTAATGTTCAGCTAGAATGTATGCCCATATGTGGATGATACTTCATTAGTTTATTATCTCTAGAGCAGGGGTTCCAGACTGGCAACTACAGGGCGATACCGACTAGAAAGGGCGTTGTAGTAACTTAGAGATGTGGTAAGCGTTAGGGAAGGCGGGGTGGGGTGTAAGGCTTACAAAATGAGATATCAAATCCAACCTGTGAAGATAGCTTTCACTATAATTACTTTTTAAAATAATAAGTATTAAATTGTCAGAACAATCCGACAATGTATATATTGATTGGTCAGTATTTTATGAATTTTCCAATACTATCCGTTGGAGGGGGTAGGGAGGGGGTGCGCTGCAAACGGTTGGAAAACACTGGTCTAGAGAAGAGGTGGGGAGGTGTAAACTTCACTCGTTGGCGTCTGTCTGAAAGCGTCCGTGGAGGAAAACCGAAGAGGTAAGCATGCATCAAACAAATAGTACGAGTAGAGACTGACTTTATTTTCCATCCCCCTTTTATTCCTTCCCCAAGGGTGGCCATCCATTGCCGAGCCCAATATCGCAAAATCCTAGATAAAAGTCCTGCCTGGTGCTATATTGAGACTAAAGTCGATATTTAATTTGTTTTGTCACTGATTTATTACATTTGTTTTGCGCCTGAACATAGACAAAACAAACCTTTTCTTTCTCTAAGGTTTTGAAACCATCCCTTAATATCCACATAAATAGCATTAATATTGATAGGGTCACTCAACCAAATTTCATGGGATTTTGATTGATCACAAACTTACATGGAAGGATCACATTTCAAAGGTATGTGGGAAAATTTCAAAATGTATCGAAGTCCTGAGTAAAGTTAAGAATGTTTTAAATGCTAGGTCCTTGTACATTTTGTATTGCTCATTGTTTATACCGTATCTTACTTACTGTTTTGAGGTGTGGGGAAACACATACAAGTCAAATTTCAACCATATTTTCATCAAGCAAAAGAGAATCATTCATATTGTCTGTAAAGCAAAATATTTAGATCACACAACTCCATTGTTTAATAGTTTAAAGACGTTGCCCTTTTTTCAGTTAATTAAATTTAGAACAACTATCTTCATGAACAAACTTTTTTAACAGATTTAATGCTGCCATTAAATCTCCAATGCTACTATGCTTTTATTAAACAGCTATAGCATCAGAAATTGTGGGAACTTTTATTTAAAAAAGTCATAACAAAAAAAAAAAAAACAACAACAACTGTGTACTTCCCACTCGCGTGTATCTATATGGAATTCTATTGGTGCAACGATAAAAAACTGTAAAACTCTTACATTTTTAAACACAAATACAAGCAAAGTTTACCTGCCTCTACTCATCAGTCATAATATTTGAAATTGGGTAATAATCTCCTGTATTTATCTTTTCTATTTCACATAAAACCTTAAGTTGTAATATTATTCATCAGATGTAATTTATATTATCTGGAGGGAAACGTTTATAAGTTTTTTACTTTCTTTTCCTCCCTTTCTGGTACTCTTTTTGTATCTCTTTAACTCTTTTTCTGGTGAATCCGCTGTGAAGTATTGTTTACGTATGCACTGGAAATAAACTGTTATCATTGTCATTGTCATAGAAAACAGATGTGTAACGAGACGTACTTACCGTTTTGCAACTTTTCCTTTTTTATCTGAAATTCGACAAGTTCATTATCAAAGTGCATGTGATACTCTGGCAATGCTCGATGCGGACGTTTTATAGAACCATTCATACATTTTAGGGGTTTAAACTAGTGAAACTTACCGGTATCTCCATGCTGTATGCCATCCGGCCCACATTTGTAGGATGATATTTTTCTATTTTATGATACATGTACAGCCATATTACTGACTGACGGTCGCATGGTATAGGGCTATACAAAGACAATGGTAAGAACAGTACGGGTACGAAATTTAAACAAAAAAAGAAAAAAAAAAGTGCGGTATTTTGACCCAACTTCGTGCACTATTGATGCTCTCCTATGTTTTCAATGCCAATCAAGCCATCCTTCACTTGACAAAGGTTCACGAATCGTCTCATTAGCCTCTCATGGATCGAGGGTCTCGGGATTCGTTACGTCACTTCTGCATTTTATTGTACCATATTGTTCACTACGAATCGACAGATTTGTCACGAACAGTTGACTTTCTACACGAAAGTGACATATACGCACAGTACTCCCTGGAACTACGCCGTGCGCACGCTCAGATGTCCAACCGATTCATCAGACGACCCATTGTCTTTAAGACAGCAACCGTTCACAGGTTTCGCATGAATACTTAAACACTGAATTAGATACACTCTTGTCCTCGGATTTCGACACAAATTTTCTCCTCCATTGATATAAACGCTGTGTATGTTTATACCCTTACGATTTTGCTGCGGTGCAATAAAGCATTTTAAGCGATGAACATGTCTCTAGTAGCGTAATCTTTCGTTATAGCTTAGTCGTCACTAAAATGGTTTAATAAAGTACATTTTGTTTCATGGTCGTGATAGTTAGGGGGCACTTAAGATCATTATCATCAGGATATGAAGTAATGAGAAGTACTTTACTTTCTGCGTAGTCGTAGATCAGAAACATGGGATTGGTACCGGAAGTTTATGAAAAGGTGTGAACAGTCTTTTAAGTAATGCGTCATATCACCTGGACTTGTCCACTGGTATCATGGTCGCAGAACTGCATTACTGCAAAATGTTAAGAGACGTTCAACCTTGGCCAACTCCGCCATTGCATTCTGTTATCCCGGCCCAACACTTTCCTTGCCAATATTGTATTCTCCTTCAAGGATATAAACAATACAAATGATGGAAAGTTAGTCCTACTCCTACCATGGAATTACCACTGTGGAGGTGTACTTCCACAGTGCCGGTGTTTGCATGTATAAAACCTATACACAAAGGGAAGATTTGTATTTCGGGGAAGGAGGGCTGACTAGACACCTTCAGCTCTTAACTCCAAGGTGAACCCTTGATCGTTTTTTGCTTTTTAGCACAAAGCCTAATACGTTTCATTATACTTATGTATTTTCGGCGGTGAACTTTAGTCAAAACAATTTAGCGGTAGAAAACAAAGCTGGCACACAGCCAAGTCATCCAGGCAGCCCCCTGATCCAGGTAAGTCGTCGTGCCTCTATTTGGTTGCAGTTTATCAGTCAATGACCTACGTCTTAGACCCTATTGATCACCGATTGGCGTGAGTCTGCTGTACTTTTCGTATCATGTTTTCAATGAAATCTTCCATCAGGACGCAGGGGGAAAAAGTTTACCACTGGCTAACTTTATGTATGTGAATGTTGCATATGTAATGTCGTACAGAATAGGAGCCTATCACCAGAAAAAAAAAAAAAAAGGAAAAGAAAAAAACGAGTAAGATCAAATATTACAATAGTTGTTCTTGTAGACCTTTGAACTGTTATAGTTATGGGCTCCGAAATTTTAGCAAGTAGATTGCTCTAATAAAGGGAACATAGGGAATCAACAAGGCTCCGAGGTACGGCACGCGTGGGGCAAAAATGGTGGGTAACGTGAGCTAGTATTCCAATGCCATGACAATAGTTACTTAGGGATAATGATTTTTATAACGAGATAAGATGATATCTTTCGCATTCAACCATAGATTTAAAACCAGTGTGTGTAAAGGTAGAATGACAGAGATTGACAAAGAATAAGGAAGGACCGTAGACTTCTTTTCAAGAAATAAGTTTCTCGTAGATAGAAATTCAGTTATTTGTTGCCCAACAATAATTTGTTCACCCAAACTTTTCACAATTCAAATGATGCATCTTCCGCGTTACTCACCACATGCATAATGTTTTGAAGAGATGAAGCTCTTGCAGAATGTTAATTGTTGAGAATGAATGGTTTAATGACGATGAAAGCTATTTTCTTCGTGTGCCATGTTGGTATATTCTACAACACGCTATTTCCCTTTCAATAGTTGTTTTCTCTATACACATAGAAACGATAAGTTGAAAAACTAGCCTGTCACTTAATGGATTCCGTAGGCTCCCTTACATCAGCGCTCACTGCGGAGTAGGTGCTCCTCTGGTTTCAGTGTTAGTGACGATGTTGTTTACATTTCCGTCCCCAAAGTTGTTGAAATAGACTCCGATGATTTACTACATGTCATAAACATTGAAGGCAAATTGACAAACATGTTGTTTTCGGCAGAAATTGAAGATTTTCGGTAGACCTAGTGTGTCAAATTTAAGAGATCAGCCGAGTGAGTTTTTAACGTAAAATAAGTAGTTAAACAGAGGGCGCAACAACATATAGGAACTCTATATAGGAACCCTATATTTGGTGAGTCAGCGGATAATGAACTGAGCCTGGGTGACAATTTTTGTGCTTTACGTTAATATTGGTGGGAGCCGGGGGGGGGGGGGGGTGACATGCAGATACTTTGACTAACTCGAAGCAACCTTTTCTATCATACTTATACAGGCTTCATTTAATCGTATACTTGTATAGTGCATTACTTGTGATAAGTAACTTGTGAGTACCATTTTAGCTGAATAGAAATGAACTCCACAACTTGACTTGGAAATATGACCATGTGCAAGCTTATTCTGATTTTCACGTATATACGTAGGCCATTTGTCAGTTTTTGTGTTTAGGACTGTCTCTTGTAAAAGTGCTCGTCACCTGCACGGGGCTGATATTAGAATCATCCAAATCGATATGAGTTACCGTACGGTAGGTTGCATGCCACCCCTCTAAGTGCCAATCACGTGATTATATTGTATTAATTATTTAGTAAATCATTACCTGGAAGTTAAAAAAAATTACAAGAATTATCAGACGGGCATGTAGAGAAGGACGATATCGTGTGCAGTGTATCCTTAAAGGGAAATAGGGCGTTTAGAATACACCAACATGACTTGCAAAAGAAATAGCTTTAGTCATTGTTAAACCATCACGTCTCATCAGTAAACACCTGACAAAGCTTCATCTCCTCAAAACATTATGCATGTGATGAGTAACGGAAGATGCATCATTTGAATTTTGAAAAGTTTGGGTGAACAAATTAGTGCTAAGCAACAAATAACTGAGTTTCTACCTGTGAGAAACTTATTTCATGAAAAGAAGGCTACTGTCAATTCTTATTTTGAATAATCTATCATTCTGTGTCCACAAACATTGGTTTTAACAATATGGGTGTTTTCTTTAAAACAAACGCCCTATTTCCCTTTAAGTTACCACCATCCTGTTGGCTTTTTGCAACCTTACTTACAAAGTACCATGTCAAAAACGTTTTGCCTTTCAAAATGGGACGCATAAATAAATGAACACTGAATACAATTTAAGTCTCAAGGTTTAACGATGTACTCCAACAACCCCCCCCCCCCCCTCCTCATTTCCACCCCTTGCAATCAGACTTAATTTGTTTCTTGTGTTTGTTATTCTAAACTCAGACAACAATTTCGCCTTACATACAGATCGACGGAAAGCCTTCCAAATTGTCGAAAATTTACATATGTTTGGCTAAATTTAGTGTAATTCGTAGGCGAATCCTCCCGTTTTAATTCTCTGATGGATATATGACGTCACGACGTGTAGGCGTTAGACATTCTTATGGTTGGTAATTGGCAATAAATCATAACTATATTCCGTCTTTCCCCATCTTCTTCTCATTCAATTAAAAGATATTTTGTTTTTCTAGGATGTTTCCCAAAATGCATCTAGATATTTCTTTTTGAGTTTTGCATATTTACGAGTTCACCTTCACCATTCGCCTTCTTCCCCGACGAATGGCCTAATACATCTCCGGAAAGACTGAACAGTTCATGTAAGTGAGATGTGTTTCAAGAAAGGACATACTAAGGAACAGTTACGGACATAGTAAAGGACAAGGACGGACATATTAAAAAGATTTGAGAGTAACATTATGCAGAGAGCTTGAAAAATTTCACCTGAAAGGTGTCGTATCCGATTGAAGAAGTCTGAACACGCGAATTTCCATTTTACTTTAGAGATTACATTAGCGTGTGTCGAAGCTTTCGTTATCCATCCATAAGGGGAGGTGGGGGGGGGGGAGGAGGAGGACAAGGGCAGTTTAGGTCTTTGTTTGACTAACGAGATGTAAAGACAGTGTTGTCCGATATCAGTGCTCGGGGATCCTACAGTAATCAGGAGAACAAGTTTGTGTCGGATCATGGAGTTATTGGTCGGATGACACTTCGACATGATAACTCAGGATACCGCCTATCTTACAATTTCACTGATTTGAAAGTATAAGTTAACAGATTCCCTCTTCTAAATTCATATGGAATCTTTATCTACTCTGAACAATTTAAAATTGACTGTTCCTTCTATGAACAACCTCATTCTTCATATTTACTACTTACTTGGTAGACCACCATGTGCTTTTCTTTTCATTCTTTCATTTTTCTTTTCTTTTTTTTTTGCTATATTACCCTGATTACGACATAATTACACAGAGAGTGCAATGCACTATGGACAAAAGGAACGGGGCCGGGGGGGGGGGGTCATGAGTTTTTGTTCAACACTAACAATATATTTATTCTCCGAAATCATAAAACTTCCTTACTGCCATTTGAGCGACTTTCTCTCTTTTTCCATACGTACATAATCTTCCTTTATTTTTATTCATCTAAATCAGCCGATTCTCCTCAATAATATCTGCCGATTCGTCAAACCTGTGTTATGGTGGTATAACACAACAGAGTTTTGAACATCTGTCATTAACGGTAAGAACTGATCAGGCCAGGGAATTGGATATCTAAATTGTATAGGCGGCCTTTTCCGATTAGAAAGTTGGTTTTAATTTTACTTCATGGAAAACGATTGGCGGAGTCCCTCAAACTTATATTCCTTAAACAGGAATTACTAAACTGCTTTATCAGAGCGACTATTTTGTACAGATCAAATGATCCCAGATAAGTAGTTGTGTCGTCCATCTTAACATAACAGTTTGCACTTTCTTCTTCGTTGTACAAGTACATTCCCTAAACATATTTGTGGTATAACAAATGATCTACAAATGACAAGTTCTGTCAGGAAGTGACCCTATAGACGGAAAAAATGTTAATGTCGACGTCCCATAAACAATATTCATTCATGAGTATATAATTTATGCACCCCCTTGATTTGCAGATGAAATGTTGTTGGTTAAAGGTCATCAGTATTTACCTGCAGAGTTTAGGCAAATATTGATGAAGTTTTACGAACCGACGTTACATGCGCAAGCTACTTACCTGATTTCCAGGGAGGGGAAGAAAGTCCTAGCCCCCGATGCCTAGTATAGTTGACAGGAAAAACACAGTTTACGCCCTACCTAAAGCTTGTTTAAGAGAGGTAAACACATGCAGTTAGCAGTTGATGAAAATTTGAATTTAAAGTGAGTGTCTACAGGTTGTCGACTTAAATGCAGTAATTATGGTTGTTGAATTAGTTGCATTTCTGCTAAACTCATAATGTTTGCATGGATGATTGCTTGTAATTTCACTAGCGGGGAGAGACTGTATAGAAGATTACCTTATATGTGAAATATCTCACCACATCTACCTAAGATAACGAATAAACAATAAACAGTAATGAAAAGTCATACACGTATAATGACCCACTGTCCATTGTTCTTGGAAACCTGGAATATAAGATGATTAAGAATATGAAGAGTAAAAAAAATGGAATAATAAAAAATACAAGATTTGTCTGCGGTTTCGATGAGTCGCGCGTAAAAGAGGATTTCATTTTGAATGCACAGTGAAAATCCTGTGCAATATAAGGTACTTGAAGCCAGAGGTAAGATGAAAAACATGTGTAGAGTCGAACATTACAATGAAAGCCGCTAACCTGATAAGCTTCCTGAGTATGGAACGCCTAGCGTACCGTAAGACATAAAATTGACATATAGGCCTATGTCAATTTACTGTTAAATCGGCATCTGATAGTCAAGTTAATTTCTGGCACGCATACCCATACACCGATAAGGTATATTCTAGACATACACTCTGACATCCGTTGGCCTGAACTGACATGTGAGCTACGTCATATACAACCTGCTCGTTCGTCATGAACATGAGATCTGTCTTTAAGCTACCTTGACCAAGATGTCGTGTTTACAATGTCAGTTTTGTCAATCCCAAAATGACCTACGAAAACATGAAGTCGCTCCCGAGTTTTTTTCTTGAGCTGCAGAGTGTCCGCTCACAACTAAATGAACCCACAAATTCACACTCACAGCAACCGACACATGATCCTACACATTCAGGATTTCTTCGAAATTGTAATCCAAGACAAGAACAATTGCAGAAACTGAAGGAAAATAAAGCCTAAGCCTCATGAAGTGAGATCTGAGATGTAATAGAGATGTATAAACCACGACAGCGGGTTGAAGTTAGCTGTCAGGATGCACCACGTTTGGAGTTCAATCACTTTTACTTCTTAAAATATTTTGTTGGCAAGGTTTTCCGATTTTGATTTCTGTTGGCTTCACATGACCTATGAATTCCATGAAAATAATAGAGGCAGCATAGATATTCTCACAAAAGGCGTTCTATTCACTTATCAAGTCAGTTTGAATTCACGAGGTTTCACCTACTGAGGTAGTATATCTTATGAAGCTTGATTCACACTTAAAATACAAGATGATGTGTGTCGACCTCAAATGACCTTAAAACTCAATAAAGGAATCATCTACCTAACAAAATCGTCTAATTTTGCAACCTCTGCACATATGACATGGTAAACTTTGACCTCTGTTGACCAAACGTTATCTTTGGCATAATGACATGAAAAAATACCAGTAATATCTTTTTTTCATAAATTGCGTGGCATTTTGTAACATGAAAACCTGACACAATGGTAGGGTAAACATCATGGGTGACTGAGAAAAAAATGTGTCTTAAACTGTATCACAGTCATTTGATTTTGATACAAGGAGAAACATCACACCAGTATGTGAAAAACGATATTTCAAACACGGGTTTAGTTACCATATTCAGTGTGGGTAATGTGGGTAATTTTTACTCTTTTGATGATTTGTAAATCGGGGGAGGGGAACTGCTATTGGATGATCTGCAAGGGTCAAAGTTCAGGGTTCACAGTCTGCAAATCTAAAGATAGAGGTGAATTCGTCCCCCGCCAGATAAAAGTCGTGTTACTTTACTCTCTCAACAAATTAGAAAATGATGTCTATCTGATGAGACGACTTGAATTAGGACACTCTCCGTCCTCGATGTCCTTTTACGTAATTCGTGTAAACAACGGAACGTCCTCGGAGGTTATTGGAACTTGTTCTTGACAACAACCTTTAACGTTTCAGTAACTCATCATTTAAAGCTGATTTTCTCTAGTTCAGATTGTTAATAACAGGGGCCAGAAAGTGCTTCCATACATGTAACTGAAGGAGATCTTAGTATTCCTCAGACACTCAGGTGAGTCTATAATCCTTCTCCCTGCAGTCGCTCGGATAAAGATGCCTCGCTGAAAAGGTTGTTACTGACTGACATTGAACAAGGGAAACAACTGAGCAACCATTTCTTTAAGTACAACGCAGAAAACGAGTTCAAATATTACTAACCTGTGCAATGTCAAAAGTGAGGAAAAAGTCAATGTTTAAAATTGCTTTCTCTGTTGAATCTGGATTTTTTGGCCAACTTTTCGCTTGCCTTTCGCCAACCTTTACGCTTCATCCCATTTCCCACGATACAAGGAAAAAATGATTAAAACACGTGTAAAATATCTTAGCTATTTGCCTGCGAGGTGCCATCCGTCAAAAACACAATAAACTTGAGTAACAATTTGCCGAAGCAGGCAGGGTGTTGACGTCCACATCTTGTAAGACCATTATGACTTCTTTAAAAAGTCCCCCCCCCCCCCAAAAAAAAAAAATACTAACGAAAGCAGAGAGGTAAGGACTGATCGGACAACTTCCCTGTCATCAGCTCATGGGGAGAAGTTACTCCTTTTCTCCTCGTTTTCAAAAGCCAATACTTTTTTTTCTTTAGGAGTGTGCTGCTCCTTTCGCTGAGTGTTTTGATGGTATAAATTTTTGTTGTAACTATGCATGGTGATATTGTACCTGTTTAGGATAAAGTTTAACTCAATATTTCACGTCCGATGTTTACATATCCATATCAAACAAAATCACTGGGGCATACAACGGTCTGACAACGTCTTCTCACGCAGAAGAAAAAGAGAGGAATGTTTGGCCCCTGAGGCACTCTACTTCCACAAAATTTATATTCTACCACTCTCTTGTCTCTTCCAGATATGATTAACCGTATCTGTAAGTCTTTTGAACATAATTGTGCTAGTATGGAATATGGTCGAAAAACTTCTTTTTTTTTCTTTTTTTTTTGCGGAACTGGTGTGTTTAGACAATCGTAATAAGAAGCATAAGGTTTCATTTTGTCATTTGTTATCTGTATCTCTCGTAATTATATCATCGCTTGAAATCAAAGTACTAACAAATAGGCAAACAGATATACTGTGATACTATATGCATTACTTCAGGCAATTGTGAGAAAGACTTCGTAAAACTGTCTGTCCATTATTCATCAAGGTCAGAAGTATGCAACTCGTCAAACGTCAGTACAGACTGACTACATTAGACGTCTGAAATTTTGATCAAAATCATTTTTAATCGACAGAACACATCGCTTTATTTTAAGAATTAAAGCTAGAATATGAGTTGAACTGCCAATTGACTGCTTAACTTCCTTTGCTCTTCGTCAGTGTGTCAAGGAAGAGAAAGTCGGGGAAAAGATCACCTGTCAGAAAATCTGAAAGAGAACTAATGCACTCATCTTCCAGATATGTGAATATGAGAATTTTGTCAACAGTTTTGTTGGCCCTACAAAATTCAGACTCTACAAGAAAGCATAGAAGTCTATACAGTCACTTGAAATCATACAGAATAATGGGAATGAACATAAATACCCATGTTTGCCAAAATGATGCTTAAATAATGTTTTTTGTAGTGGTTATGACATGTTCAGCGGATTTGACTTTCATTGACAAATTTCCAACTCATTTTCCAGCTTTACGTTACAGGGAAGAGCGGCGCCAATTTTTATTTCAAGGTTGGCCGTTGTTAAACCATTTTCTACAGGTAATTACTGTATCACGAATGTTCGTAACTCATTTGTTTAGTATAGGACTGAACAGTATATGTCTTTCTCACACTGTCGCAAGTGTAGCCTATCCCTGTAATATCATTTCCTTCAATTAGAGCTACTCAGCCTGTGTTGCTAAGTGCAGGCGACCATGAAAATAGCCTGCGGTATACACAGCATTCGCTTCAGAACACGAAAGGAAGAGAGCAAAATGCAGCCACGGCCATTTACCTTTACTTTCCCAAAGTTAGGGGAAAATTGCATTTTAATTCAATTTTAATTGACAGCTGCTGAATGAAAGGAAATTGGAACTTGGACCACAGGAGTCGGTGGAGACGATACTTATCTACAACATACGTTCTTCGTTTGCATGAGATATTCTTTCATGCTGGCATTCTCATTGGCTTTGGGTAACATCATTCACTATATTCATCAAAGAATAGGAACATTACACCAACATCGAAATGCTGCGACTCTTTGACTTATACCATCGCCTCTCCTTTCTAAACAAAGGCAAAGGAAAGACAGTGAACTATAAGTTCAGGGTTTGGTCAAGTTTTGCGGCACAAACAAAAGTTATCTCGCATTCATTCTCACAGTTTTACGTCGATAGAAATTTCGCAGGATTTAAAAGGAGAAGGAAAAATGAATCGACATGACAAAAAAGAAAGAGGAAGCAAAGAAAATAGAGAGGAAATGTACTACCGACATAAGAGCAGCGTCAATCCTAAAATGGTCCTTGGGGAATTCACATTTAGTCACGGAACTGAACGTAAACTTTCTCTAATTGAGAACGTGAAGAAGTTGAAGTGAATGTCAAGAGGTTTAATCGATCACGATAAAGTGGCTTGAATTCTGCAATGACATTCGCAGTAAAAGGTTTAGATTCAAACTGACTCCGTCCATTCCATCGGCCTCAGATAAAGATATATGGTTCTTATTCATCTACTTGAGATGCATGCTATGACCTAATGCCCTCGCGTGTATTATGTTGTTCTGGTTAGGTATATTACTAGGATTTAACTCTTGAGAATAGCATATCTATGTAAATTTACCTGGGTGATCACCAATATCTTTTCTGATAGAATTAATTATTCTGAGAATTTGTTGAATAAACTTGAAACTGAAGTTAGTGTCAGGTATCAATTACACGACAAAAGAGTTAAAAGGTGAACTGTTGGTCCATATAATAGTGGTTTGTATTACATTTACATTTCTTAGCTACGGCACGATAACGAGATTCTATGCAAAGTTGTTGTCTCGACATGTCTATGAGGAGAAACAAATCTGTTGAAAACATTTAAGCACGGTCAAGAGACGGCATGGCTGAAATTATCAATCTGTCCACTGCGACAAAGGGATGTGGAACAAGGTGTGACGTCATACAACCGCCCCCCCCCCCCCACGGAAACATCTAAGTGAGGATTTCATACTTCTTTATCTTTCTTCATCGACTAAACCTGCGCATCACACCTACGGTTCATTTCATAGGGCCCCATGAAGTTTAAAGGAGATAGTGGGGTAACCATCTTGGGGGCAGGGGAGACTCCCCCTCCCCATGAAATTCGAAGGTAAAAAAAAATATACGGCAAAAGTACAAGTCTTAGACAAACGCTGCAACTGATACGGTATATTTTACTTAAAACAAAAAGGAATAAGCCGAACTGAAATTAGTTTGATAAGGGTACTGAAAGATAGTCACGAAATGAGCAAACAATTGATATGAAAATCGAACTAAATTGGTAAAGTGCCCTTGTCATATCATTTTTTTTATTTTTGAATATAACGAGAATTACAAATCTTGTTTTTGACTCTGTAAAGCAAAACTTTTCAATCCAATTCAACTCAACAGACTTTATTTCAATCACTTTTAATAGTACAAAAGAATATTTTATATACTTATCATTGAAAAACGATGAACTCTGTAATTATTAGCAAATACGTGGGCTTTGTTTCAAATTTAATGACGAATTGCACAAGTTAGATAATACACATGCACAAGGCTTAGTAGGCCACAGGTACCGTCAACGCGCCAAATAGTGTAACAAACATGAGGGACGTGCAACACAGTGATGCAGTGGTGAACATGGAACTTTATGACCAACGTAAAACCAAGAGTAAAAGAGTACCTGTTCTACACGAACGTTGTGAGGGCTACTCTTGGCATACAGCTTAAATGATGATGGTTACATGATATTGACATCCAGCAATGAATTTTAAATCTGTAAAATAGTCTTATCATCCCGTCTACACCATAAGGAGTGGAAATATAAACTTCAGAAAATGTGTTCGAAAATAAGGAGAATATCAGATGTAATTCACAATGCCAGAGAAACTGGGAAGTGCTATTTCCTGCAAACTGAGAGGCATTTTTGTCCAAAAATTTTCTCTGTAACTTTCTACGCGCCAACCCATTGTAGTGCTCCTCTCAGAAAGTGTCATCAGTACTTATTTACCCCACTTCAACCCTTCCCCCTCCCCTCAACTCCTTTCCTAACGAAAAAAAAAAGGCTTGTTACGCCACTGTTACACATCGATATGGGTTGACGTTATTTTCAGGTCGATATTGGTCGCGGTTTTGTCAATACGGTATACATCACATACGAAGCATCACATCAGTTACCCCGCTTAGGCACACTCAGTGCATGATGGTCGCATTGATGAGTATACACGACCTTGACTCTTTCCCTTCATGTATTTCATGGTCGCATATTGACACAAATGGAGAGGCTGACCCTCCGGAGCATTACATACCCTCCAAGAGAACTTTTCCTTTTTTTTTTCACGCAGGAAGCAAATTTTAGTTGACATAGTAGAACACACAAGTTGTTTTTTGCTTTGGGGAATAAAGTTTTACGTGAGGATCTTTGACCCTATCCTCACCTCGCGCCCAAAGATCAACTACCTTCCCGGCCCCAAGTCATGATGTAAGGAAAACCATAAAAACTAACTATTAAAAGTTACAGAAAAGTAGCAGTATAAAACAGAAAAAGGCATAACTGCTGATAATAAATACTAATATTGGTGGTGGTGGGGGGGGGGGGGGGAGATTAACAATTTTCTTCCAAACTTTTTTCCTCTAGTTCTGTATTTAGACTTTTGTTTTCTATTCCCACAATTCGCATCCAGTATCATGTGTGTCACTAGAGTCAAATATATTTTGATATTGCTCTAACGAGATCAATTAAAGGTATGTTGGCTCAGCTCACTTTAAAAGAAGTGGCTAACTCAAGGTGTGTTTATTCTTTGATTGGACATGTTAGAAACCAGGAAAGATTGGTGTAAAAGTTGAATTTAAAGGTCATCTTTTTCTCAAAGGTCATCTTTTTTTTACAAGTGTGATTTTAAAAGTCATTGATGGTAAAGGAGTTCCTGTTGTTCCTATCATTTGTACATACCAACACCTGCTGAGGAGGGTTAGGATGTAAAAAAAACAAAACGGTATCTGTGTTGATTACTTATTATCTGGACGGCCTGGAGACGCTGTTTACCCCGATGAATATAAGAAAAGTAACATCAATTGATAAAATGAATTGATCGTAAACTGATGACAAATCTAGACACGATATACGTTGATCCTTGGTATGTTTTATGTGTTTTAAATTTGTTTGGACTTCAGTTATAACACTTACGTTTTGGGAACTTTGTGACTGATTACGTAACGGAATGAATTATGCAATTACGAGTACGTAATCGCTGAAGTCACAGAAAAATAAGATCAAATTTTTAAAGAACGTTGTCCTCCATGTTTACATAACTAAGGCAATACAGATAGAGTTGCCTGAGATTACTGTGCCCTCCTAGTAATTTTCCACCACCGTGACTTCCACGCTAAACCCGGGGACAAACAAAACTGCGGTTCCCAAGTCAAAGTTCATGTTCATTGATGCATATGCTGCCAGTGTTACTCATCAGATATTTTGAAACATTTTCAATTCTGGAAATTTTAATTTGTTAGTCATGTAAGGTTCTTTTCACAGCTAGAAAGACTGCCAAAGTATACTTTGATGTCTCTTAATTTTTCACTCATATGCCTTCCTAAAAATATCCTTCCAGGCAGTCTACAGTGATCTCAAGCATGAACCAGGGTTTTCGCATCGGTTGTCACTCCACAAACAAATCTCAAGAAAAAAGCGTCTCAAAGCAATATAAGCAAGTGCAAAAAGGAAACCCAATTTTCTTAGGCAATCGGCATTTCACATAATACATTCAACCTTGCTTTCCTACTCATTCCTGACGGCAAACAACGACCAAATCTAATAACGGATGTATAAAATAGGGCATGTCATTCTGGCGCTATTTAAGTTTTTCATCCGTAAAGTCACTCACTACGTTCACACGCCGTCTGCAAATTTTGAGACATCATGGAGCGCTACCATTATGTTTGTGGGGAGATGAAAAAGACAGTACTAGATGTAATCCCGAGCAGTCAATACCCTGTCCAAAAGATTAGTCTCACATTTGTTTTTTAATTTGTTACTGGCTTGAAGGCAACATTTCACTGTTACTTTCATTTAGAAATTTATGAGCTTTGTATCGTGGTAGATGATTGGTCACTGCTGCAGGATGTTGCAACTTTTTTTATATGTTTCGTGGAATTTAGTATGAATGTTATAATTTTGTGAAACAATCATTGGACGCATACTGCGCAACATTTCTCATTTTCGTGATCGCCCTCCAGATACACTAAGACACACTTCATTTGGGGTAGGAAACTTTTGGATATAATTTTTTTTTTTTTTCAATTTCAGAGAGAACTTTCTTGAAGGCACTTCCTGAACAACTACTACGGTATAGCCCTAGGCTTGCAATGATCAAATCCACGTAATCTTGGTGGCAATTACAAAAAGGAAAAAAGGACATGGTATCCAATGTTTTCTGTGGTAATTCCAGTGAGATAATTTAGATAAAATAAAATATACGTAACATAATAACTAAAAAATAATGAAGACAAACGTAGGCTACCACGCAAGTAGCAATAAGTTCCTAAGTTTATATACCGCCATGCATGACGACCAAAAAAAAGAAAAAGCAAAAAAAAAAAAACACACACACAAAAAAAAAAAAAACATAAACACAAAACCCAAAACAAAAAAAAGAACAAACAGGAAATATAGAACAAGGATCTACACACGTCAGGTTTTTGGCATTAGTGTAGTCTTGTCTTTTTAGCCGACAATGTGTTGTTTTTATTCAATTGTTTCTTACGTTTTTTTTTTTTGCACCCGTCTAAGGGGTGAGTCCGTCTCTGTCGAGCTTCTTTTTACCACCCCTCGGTCTCTCTCTGTTATAAATTAAGACGTGCATTATGTATTGCCATTTATCATGTGAAAGAAACTACTGTTACTGTACTACTGTTTACTTAGAAGCTTAAACCCACTTGATATATTGGTGGCGAAATGTGCGAGGGTTCAGTGATAACACCAACAGTTCAGAAATCGGAATTTTAATAAAACATCAAAATGCATTAAAACAAAGAAAATAATTACCAAGTAGCAGTTTTTATTTAATTGGCTGATGTGCATAATTTGTATACGTAAAGAAAAACTCATTATAAATCATAAAAGGACAAATTATACTTGGAATCTCCACATTTTACATTGGTATTTAGGTTTCCATACATAATACTCTGGCAATATCCCTTCAAATTAAGTTTAGTATTCCCTAGGGAGTCCTCACAATACACCAGTCAGAAAAAGAGTTAACCCTATCGTGAAACTTCATGGTAATCTATCGATACGTAAATTTCGAGCCAGGTCAAAATCAATGATTGAAACGGTGCTGTGGTAAACAGGAAACGTAATAGATTCTGCCCAATGAGCGGCAAATGTAGGCCTTTACGTAATTACGAAATGAAGGTTAGTTTTTATTGATGGCCTCAGGAGATAAACATAAAACGAGAAGCAGTTGTGAGTAATTCTTTGCCAAACTTATCTGTGTATTCGTCCTTGAAACGAGTCATAAGTACTCATTATGCAAAGATTATGAGTAGAAATTAACTAAAACATAAGAGTTTCCAAGACAATTGTCAATGGACAAAAAGCAAAGTTAAAACTTTTAAGTTTCTTGACAACGTGAGGCACACAAGTAGCGGTATGAAAATAAGAACGTGAACTGTTATTTAAGTCGGCATAAAAAAGTAATTAAGTCAGTCCCTTCTCGAAAATAATTACTCGTTTTTCTTCGTTTTCCTTGTTTTTTGTGTCTTTGCTGTTTGTTCTCTTTCTCTTTCGTTTTTGCATATTGATTGAGCTTTGTTTCTTTCTTTTTCAGGGGTGATTACCCCGACAAGCTTTTAGAAGCTTTTTTGATCACTCCTCAGTCTCTTTAACTACATATTTCATCGTAATTTTTCTTTTTAACTATTCATTTAATGACGAAACTGAAATAAAAGTTACAGTTACATGTTCATTTAAAGCTGGAATGTGAGTTGAAAATTTGCCCACATATCTTGTCACTGAGAGTCAAATTCCGTGGAATATCTAAAAAAAAAAAAAATTGTTTAAGCCACATTTTTGCATACATGAATATCCATGTCCATTCCCATTGGTTCAGCCATTCCTCACATGAAATCAGACATATTTATGCCTTCTCGAGAGGAACATATCCTAACCATTATAGTATATCTGGATATCACGTCAAGTTCTATCATGCATAAAAGGTCTTCTCGAGACATGATTTTAGCACATTATGTGTATTTTGTGAGGACTTTCAAATGACATGGACTGAGTGCTGTACGCTTTCCTGAGTAGTCTGAATTTTGTAGGGCCAATATATATATATATCGAAATGTCGAGACAATATTGATATTCAAATATCTGGAAAATGGGTGCATCGTACTCTTTATGATTTTATCACAGGTGATCTGTCTCCTACTTTCTCTTCCCTGAAACATGCACTGACGAAGAACAAAGGTAGGTGACCAGACGATTGCCTATACAACCCATATTCCAGCTTTAACAAGGATCATTTACGGGAAGTTTGCACCAAAACGACAACGTCTCTCTCTCTGCTATCATTTTTTAAATATTTGTAGAGCCCCAAAATTGCTCACAAAGAAAAGAAAAAAAAAAGCAAATAGGTAAAAAGAGAAATGATAACAAACTTTAAAAATGGCTGAAGTATAACATAAAGACATTGCCACTACTCTCGGGGAAGTTGCATCTGACATCGAACTTAGTGTTTAGTCACCATATATTTGGAACTTGTCGCGACCTTTAACAGACTCACTGTACTAATCTGTGAGTTATTCCAATCAGTTTCGCAAACGAGCGAAACTAATTACGTGTCCGTGTCTTCCCCGGCACTTTGTGATTTCACTAAAAGCAAATACTCTTCTTCAAGATTATGGTAGAAACACTACCCGTCATGATTGATAAACTTTGTTTAGATCTTTTGACTTTGCTGCAACCTCCGTTGAAAAGGGATGATTTGATTAATTGTTGCCTCACAGACTAATCGAGGACATTCTAAACCTTTCAAGAGTCAGTTGTCTTTAGCCTTTCGATTTATGAAAAGGGGCTTTGACAATAATGGTAATGAGTTCAATTATATAATCGAAGAGGGTGGGACAGAATACACCGGTGAATGTGACATCTCATTAATAACACTCCACTGAGTTGAATGTAACAAGCAGAGATCATGAATGTAGTTACATACTACAGGGGAAGAGAATTGCGAATGGCTTCACTTGTTCTTTCCAATGAGGTGTGGGCTATATTCCCTGGTAAGCCGTGGGGCACATCGTGTCGTCACTACGTTTCTTGCTGACGTCACTCGGTCACGCCTCTTCAAACGAGTTATATGAGGATTAAAGCAGTACTTTTGTAAACAAGTACATATGTAAGCTTCCGATGTACGCCAATGTACTTTTGGAAAGTACATCGGCGCTCTTTTGGCAACGTGCCATATAGTCACACGCCTATGGACTTCTCTGATCAGGTAACTATTATCAAAGGTTTGTTTCTCGACATCTGAAAATCAACAGATTGGCCTATGTCCCCCCAACCCACCTAAAAAAAAAGTCGAGAAAAGAAAACCTATATGCGCTAGCTATACAGCCGGAAGCATTAGAAAAAAAAAAAAAAAACAGTGAAATGGAACTCATGAACTCTGTAACTTATACTTTTACATTCACACTCAAGAGAAATTACGAAGAACAGGAAGCAGAAAAGCTATAAATACGTACTCGTTAAGATAGCGATACAGCTAAATGATATGGCTGACAAAATTAAAAAAAACGTTATCTGTGGTACTTCTCTCCATGTGAAGTCTTACATTCGTTGGCGTCTATATCACGGTGCTTCATTACAAAACAGAGAGTTGAAATTACTAGAAATTGTTCCTCAACGTACGTCTGGTCAATGTAATGACTATACACCAAGTGATGAGGTAGATGCAACTTAGAAGAAGTTGTTTCTATACAGTTAAGATTAGGACAGTAGCGTAGGCTATTCTCTCCAGTCGTTCGAATTGATCCGATGGACAGTATCTAATAACATTATAATTTACGTGATGTACAGTGTCAAAATTCTCGCAACAGTTCCTTTTCCACTTCTTGCAAAACACAAACAGATTAAGCACCAAGACAGAAAAAAGAAAAACTTGAGCAGTTTTATTTGCGTTAACAAAACACAACCGCATGTATGAATATTCTGCCATCAAGTTTATTTATGGAACGTTATATCTTTTGCAATGTTGTAGCAACTCAAGTTTCAGATTCAAAATCTCTTTTTCTGGTCTTCGGTTTCTTCGATCGCTGGCATTAAGCTTTCTTCGATGCATCATCTTGCAACACTGGTATATTAGATACGCGCACTTCCAAGAAGTCTCACCACCCTGTTAACGTATCAAGTTGGTCCTGTTAATTGTACCGACACGGCTCGGAGATATGCCGCGGTGGTAATTTAGCCATAAACGGAAGGTTACGACTTGCACCTAAGTAACGGATAAGGCAAAACTTTTTCGCAATTCGACTTATTCGCCGAAGGAAGGAAGCTATACTACGTAACGATTTCGTACTTTCATCACACAAAGTCAAGGCATCTTTTGCAATTTCGAAGGGAAACAAGATTAAAGGCTGTGTTGCATCACCCTAAGCTATATTTTTACCCCCCTGAAAGGAAAATTCTCAACTGGTTCTAAGTTACAGTACTCTTAGATTGCCAGTAAATTCGAGAGATGCAGAGCAGCTCGTATTACACAGTGTACACAGGGATCCATTGTTTTGATTACACATGTGGAGGAATGTAAGACAGGCTGAGGGAGGGACTAGAGGTAGGTGGTTGGGAGAACTGAAACTGTCTGGGGTGATGCATTACAGCCTTTAAACCAGTGAAACAGGTTACAGCGCCTGACCCCCCCCCCCCCCTCACCCACCCTCTGTTGACTGATCAGTTTAAATCGAGAGAAGTTTACAAGGACAGAAAGACACTTATTAAATTTCAAATTTAAAGCCGTGATATTTTCTTAGGCGTAACTAGTTCGCTTATGCTACGTGGTTCGTGCTAGCCCGCACGACGGGCGTGCATTGCTCATGCTTCAGCTCATGCCCGCATATAAAATTGCTAAAAAGGGTACGTAACACCTGTTAGGAAGGTTAGGTTCGTGACTACTTTGCAACTAATTCACAGATATACCTACATATCAAATTTGACGGATTATATGATTGGAATGTAGTTTTATGGCTAATTGCATACCTAACTGACTGGCTGGCTGACTGACTGACTGATCGACAGACCAATTGACTGAGTGAACCGGGCTGACTGAATGATTGATCCGTTACCTAGCTGAATGACTGTTGTCTGACTGAGCGGACTGGCTGGCTGACTGACTTTACTACGGCAGTTTGGATAAATGACTGACTGATTGACTCGCTGACTGGCTGGCCGGCAGACTGAGTGGCTGACTGATTGGAGCGATTGCCTGACCTCCTAATTTAGAATGACGTAATCACTGACTGACTGCACTGGCTGAGTGACTTAACGACTGTGTAAAAGACTAGATGACTGACTGATTGACAAAGTGAATGACTGGCTGGCTGACGGTTCAAATGACTCACTGATCAACTTGACTGAGACTGACTGATTGACTAACAGAATGACTCACTGGTCAGACTGAGTGACTGGCTGACTCATTGGATGACTTGTTGACTGAACTGACGGACTCACTGATTGACTGGACTGACCTAAGTCATCTAAGAGACTGAATGAACTGACCGATAGATGAATGACTGGGTGTTGAGGATAAAATAAAGTCAACGATGAGGACGATATGCTTTTCCTTTAAGATGCGAATTACAAAACTCCAGATAGTGGCCATCTAAACTGGACCATGTCGCTGAGCTACCTCTCAGTAATAATTAAACATGACATCTAGAATAAAAGAGCTACGGGAGGCATCACGAATACTTACACCCGGTAACTCGCTCGCCGTGCACTTTTAGGCTCAGCATGAAACGTGAAATCCTCAACAATGTCAGACTCCCGACTCCTGGGGGTGGACTAATACCAGATATGACTAACCATCGCATTTATGCATAAATCTGCATAAATAGACTACATATATACATACACGGAAAGTAAAATGAAGAGGCGACATCCAAAAACTTTGGCATCTTGCGCCATCATCATCTTAATCTCTTCTGGTTTGGTAAATAAATTATACCATTATTTGCAGTCGAAACTTACCTGTTTATCATAAATTACAGAGGCTACTCATCTGGATTTTTTTTTTATTTCCAACCGTCATTAACCATGGATTCTTATTTTCTCTTGTTTACGCTTCTTGCATGAGGAAAAATGAAGTGTAGTAAAATCATTGATGTGATAATAAAAGCGGCGTAAATTAGGACACAAAATGATCTCGTAAACAAGAAGGGGAACCGCATCGTTCCATTTGTTTGAGCGTTTAAATCAACAGTTTTGAACAAATAAAAAAAGGGAAGAAAAGGAAAGGTATAGCACAAAGGACTTAAACTATCGTCGGAAATTTGACTGGTACTTGATCAAGTAGAAATTTAAGTTGTTTTCAATTGATTCTATGCGGTCCGGCCATATATAATGAAATTGAAATGCCATTACTTGCCCGTGTCATGGATTGTTCGGTGGAGAAAGGGGGTAGTAGGTATACGGTCATATTGCCAATTGTGGCAATTTTAATATTCGAAACAAAATACATCTATGTCATAATTAGTCATAGTTTTGTGTGTCAATGGAATGCCTTCCAGTGCTGATTATTATCCCGAATTGTTGCCTCCTCTGCTCCTCCAAGCGCATATTCATCAACACTTCTGCGGTAAACATAATTTAAGTTTATGAGACGTCTTCCCAGCTTGTCTTTTCCTTCTTTCCGGCTAGACTATGCATATTCTAACATTTTTACTTTTTGAGTTAATGAACCCATGTTAGTTACCGATAGACAGAAACAGATGTATGACAAATAATTTTAAATGTGAAACACTTCTTCAGACAGGTTTCTTGCCTCAGTCTCAGTGTCAGCAGGAGGGAAATGCCAGACAAACCAGTAGGCTATTAAAGAGGCTCATTGAGTTGGTTCAAAAGTTTTATGATATTTTGTTACACCTGTTGAATGCCACTCATAGGTTGATGATAAATGGCCAACTAAGAGATTTTGAACATATGACACACAACTGAAGCAATAATAATAATGTAATTAATAATCAAAGTCACTGAAAATCTGTGACCAGACACTTTCCACTCCATGGGCGTCAACAGGTGGGGGACAGGGGGGACATGTCCCACCCACTTTCAAAAGTGGAGGGGATATCATATCATTTGTCCCACCCACTTTTCAGAGCAATTACTAAAAAGAATCACATTCATATGCGCGATTTTCTATCACAATTGCTGAGCTGATTCAAGTAGAATCTAACTTAAGAATCATTATCAATAAATTGCACTGGAAATTAAAACAGTGTTTGGTCCTTTATCCCCCTTCCTCCGATATTCACCCTCCCCGCTTCGTCCGAGACCTCTGATAAAAGTTTGTGCGATGATGGAACAATGTTTTAGAGTGTTTTGTGGAAGCACCCCTTCTCGCCAGAAATGGAATTCCCCTTGCCCTACACTGTGAATCAGAGAAAACAACCATGCATTTCGACTTGAAAATAAGACGAAGACCCCACCAGGAAGGTAATATCATATATTTTAGGCCCTACAGACAGTATTCTGCCTGTATGCAAGATATTATATAATACCAAACTACTCTGATTATTATTATTAAAGTACCTGGGCACATAACAACTGTACCACTCCACTCATCGCGGAGGTGACGGCGCCACTTTATCAATATTTTGTTTGAGATGGACGCTGTGTAATTCGTCTCCCTTGGTGTCAGAACGGCATCTTTCTACCAGTACTTTCTGTCGGAATTTAGTTTTGTGAGCCAAAATTTCTCCTCACAGATCTGGTTCTGATGTAATGAAAAACGACTCACTAGGAAGGCCGTCTGCTGCGATCTAGGGGGTCTTATGTACCCAAAATTTTCTGGTGCGCTACGCGCCAACCTATGATGGCGCTCCGCTTAGATAGTATAGTGTCCCCCTCACTTTCTGAAACCTGCTGACGCCTATGTTCCACTCTAATGTGTTCACCATGGGCAATTCCTGTTCTGAAAAATACTACAATTCTCATATTTTCAGTACCTGTAGGAGTAAATACATCATATGGGACTACCTGGAAGTATTGGCATGTAATTGTTTCTTACAAACTTGCCCAAAATAAACTACATCAACTCAATGAGTCCCTTTAATGCTTGACTAAGGGTGCATTACAAAATATATTACAAACGCTAGCCAGTCCACCAAGTTAGGTACTATCACTTTAGGTACTATCACTATAAACGTGTTGGTATAGTCTAATCTCGAGAAACGGTTTTAAATCATTACAAAAATCAAATTGCTTGACTTTCGTAAACCAGCATTTAACGACGGTATCACATGGGGACACTGAGGTAATTATAGGTTTGAGCACTGCATTCGTCTCATTAATAATACATCAAATGCACAGCATGCATTCTCTCATTATTTAGAGTCAGACAGTGGCAAAGTTGTTTGGTTTCTGTACACGGTATTCCGAGATCATACTAAACCTTACATTTGAAACTTAAAGTATGCAATGGCATAGAAACATCATCGCCAGAATGACAAAATGTGTACATTGTGTCATTACCTGTTGGGCTACATGTTGACGTAAGCCTACTTTATTCTTTTCTTTCTTCTCATCTCAAAGCAAGGTTATCGGAAAACAATGATCAGCTCACAAAACCGACCCAACGTATCCGTTTCTGACATGATTCATCACAGGAAGATGTCCCTTTGATTTAAAGTCTATGTTTTCACGGTGGTATTTAGTGTGAATTAACGACAGCAATTTTTTTTTTCACCGAGTTTGCTTTTGTATTATAAAAAGCAAACGGTTCAATTTTTTTTTTTTTTGGTCCTCCCTATTCTGAAGTTCTGAACATAGCCCCTTAAAAGATTACTCGACATCTTCATTCGTTCACAGACTACAAACACCTATGCACGCTATGGCTGGTTTTTGATGACATGTTTGTATAGATGTTACGAGTCCCTGACAAACAGCATCGATAGTCTGAGACAAAAGGAGCTTTAACTTGATCTGAAAATTTCCGATTCAGTGACTGCATGTACTCAGAGAAAAATCTCTATGGTTGCTTTTTTCCCTTTCTGTGCCCCTCTTTCACGTAAACATCCACAGTTATTTTATCTTATTCCAATTCCTCTTTTCACAGAAAAATCCTCACGAGTTTGCATATTCGAGACCCTTTTGTGGGCGATGTCTCACCTGCTCCAAGAATTAGTCGTTAAGTTTACTTAAAGAGTAAATTATTACAGAAACTGTATAAAAGAACTGTCGTCGTTATCCTCCAATATTCTAAACTGAAGGAGAACCTCATTTTTTTGTTTACAAATTTAATTGTTTGAAGAGACAACCCACTTGCTGCTAATATCTTTACACAGTTTCATCGATGCAGACCTTTCTCGCTTTTTCTTTACAAGTCATTAATATTGTTAATTCTACTGTTTTTTTTTTGGGGGGGGAATGAAATTCTAAAATCAACATCTGTAGACAGGAAATATACGAAAATGGATATCCACATGAACACTAGCCTATGTAGCGTCTCTGTGGCGGGCCCGCCCCCCCCCCCCCCCACCTATATGGCTGCATCTCCGAAAGTGAATAGCTGGACAAAAAAATCTCCGTGACGCGGGGTACGAAAACAAAAACAAAAAAACCCAAAAAAAAACAAAACTCGTGTTGAAATTTGTATCAAATTGCAAGGAATACTTCTACAATCGACCACATCTTGTGCATTTATATACACATACGTAGGAATAACTTAAGCCCATCTGATTCAAAACAAGATGACAGACGAATGATTTAGAGGAAAGTCAGATTTTATCTTGTAAGTATGTACAAACGATTCTCCTTGGCACTGAAATTCATAAGAGACAGAATTGGAGAAGTGTGCATGTCATGAAGCTTTTCGCATGGCCAGAACAACATAATGCGTGCCTAGAGACAAGGTGATACATGGTTCTGAATTTTTCAATCTATTGCTGTATTCAGATCTGGGGGAGGAACTTAATGAATACAAACCATCCGGTTATGAGTTACTGAGAAATTATTAAGTCATGAGCGGTTGGAATGTATTCTTTATAGAATTTCGTCACTCCGCTATATTCAGAAATAAAGTTTGACGTTGTATAGCATTCGACTCACAGAACTATGAATGACCGTGAAGTTAACTAGAAAAGACTCATAAACATCTGAGGTGTAAAATTTGTCAGTCATGTTACTTGATGCTAGCATGTATGCGACAAAGTCGAAAGGAAGTATAAATGTGGTTTCTTGAAAGGTCCCATTACTTGATATTTTAAGTAAGTGTTTGTCAAATATCTCATCTTCCTCTTTTACTAGGAATCATGACGTCTCCAGGTTGCAGTCATTATTTTGTTTGAACGGGAAAATCATTGCATTTTCATTTATTCATATTTATTTATTATTTGACTTCATCTTCGTTGAATTTTTTACCAATAATGAAATAAAAATCATCACCACGTCAGCCAACATAGGTTTGGTTATTTATGTTTCACAGAAGATAAGTACGGACTTCGTAAAAATCTGATATTTCAAATTTATTAGTACCACATTCAGTTTTATGAGCAAAAGTCTTTCGAGCGAAAGGTTCTCCCTGAAGGACAAAAAGTTCCAACCGGAACTTTTATTTTTCAAGTAAGTCCGTCAAATTGTTCTTGAAGAATCTATATGGGTCCTTCCTGGAGGACAAAAAGTTCCCAACCGGAACCTTTTATTTCGTAAGTAATTCCTGTAAATTATATCTCGAAGAACCCTATGGGATCTCCCTGTAGGACAATTGAAGATATTTTTTCTGGAAGTGCAGTCTGTAATAAGTTCCTTGGCTCAGTTGATGTATATCTTTTACTTGATTTGCACTTCGAAATTACCCATGAAATTAAATTCCGCGCAATTATTTCGTTCTCACCTGGTCACCTAATTTTAGCCATCTATTCAATCAAAACAACAATGTGGTATTTGTAAAGACAAAATGACGTAATGAGACCAACGACGTCACGAGTTCTGAAGGCACCTACCTAACGAGTAATAGAATCGCTAAATCACTCGAAATTGTAACATCGTCTGCCACATTTGGGTGTCAAAACTGCCAAATGTGTAGTAAGTTTCACACCTTACCGCATGTTTACGAATTGATAGTAGAGAAAAGTGACATATCAGTTTCACGTTTAGTTTCAAAGTCTGAATGTAGACCTTTCTCGTATAACGACACGTATTACCTACCATTTGTTACGCAGTGTTACGGAAATGTCCTCAGTTTGTGCCATCAGTACATCGTTCGTGGCTTTCATTGGAAAAATTCCAGACGATAGAGTGTATGCATTATATCATTTCCCTGTAAGCGATAATCAAGGATTTCTCTTTTGCCTTTTTTTTTGAAGGGGGGGGGGGGGGCGACTGTCACTGACTTATTCTTTTTTTCGCAAAAGTTATACATTTTGGTTTTAAGGTCTGTTTTGTCAGATATGGTTGAATGTCTCCATTTAATTTTTCACATCATAAATTATCCTGTTTATGCTGAAATGAGACCATTAGCTCTACTATAGTATCTGAGAACATAGTTGTCGAACAATTTTACACACCTGGTATGTATATACAACGTACTAGACAGATTGTTTTCAATCTTTTAGGATATTTCTAGTAACTAACTTTTGCTGCAAGTTATGAAATTGTCGGCATATATTGCAATATTCAATATTGCATTGTGCTGGGGTATATGCTGACCAAAAACGACATCAACCTGGAAGAAACCGTCTACCACATACCATGAAGCTCTCATGGAGTCTCCAGTGGCTACCATGTTCACGAACTCCTAATCATGTGCAGAACAGCGCAAGTATGCAATTTGTTCTTTATTGTGGTATAGCTTAAGTGTATTTCGAGGATACCGTCCCACAAGCTTTTAAATGAAAAGCCAGAACTTTTTTGTCTGTGTATGCACCATCGCAATTCAGTTGCAAGGTTTTCATAACTGTCATAACCTGCATATCCTGCCAATATTTCATATGTTCCTTAATAAAACTTATATTTATATATATAAAAGTCCAATTTCGCATTCAATCTCCTTTTCACTATGTGATTACACTAGCTGTTATTGCATGGATTACCTAGAAAGGATATCACATATCAGAGGTATTGTTAATTTTCATCACTTGGTCTAATCCATTTTGTTTTGGGATGTCAAGAATTACTCTCCATCTCACGAGCGTACTTTGACCACATTTATAAAAAAAAAAAAGATTTGAGGGAAAATCGCTCAATATCAGGAGAGATTTTTTTTTATTACTGCTCGTTAATGCCATGACCGAAGGCAAACTAAAAAGTGCTATTTGCTATAATATCGGCAGAAAGGGGCCATTATTTCACACTTGATATCAATGAAAATCTTTTTATACTCTCTGGGAAATTTCTGAATTGTATTCATCCGGGGTAGACAGCCCATAAACGACATACGTGAGTTTCTCCAGAAAACTGTTCATCCGCTTCGTTACGAATAACGCACTTGCTGTCAGGGTTGTAGTTGAATACCCAGTCACTAATTATGAAATCCTTGCGATCATCACTGGCCACAGCTTCATTGAAGGTTAGCAGTTGCTGTCACGCATGTATGACGTAAGATGATTTTACGTCGTTTGAAACTGGAAATTTGCTTATAAATTAAAATGTAATACTATCAAGACATTTTATTTAATATTAGACCTAATAAAAGTTTTGACACCTAGATATTTTTTTTCTTAACGAAAACTACGGTATGACGAAAAATGAAGTAACTTTGCTAATGTATGTAGATTACGTGCCCTATGCATGCAGTCTTGTGTTACGCATAACTTATCAACGCTTGCGAATTTATAGACCTATACGTTTTCAAGGCAGTAATCAAATTAAAACACTGCTTCTGTAATTAAACGGAGGATTAGTCATTAGTGTGCCTTGTTTGCTACAAGTCCTCCTTGAATAAATCATGTTCGTACTTTGTTCTGTTTGAAGATTAAATAGATCATAAATGTATAACTGCAATACGTTTAGGCCTAACTGCATATCTCGCAGAATTGGTGTTTGCATGAGATTTCGGACTGACTTAGCAACCAAGTCATTCATCATCTTTGTTTGTCTTTTTTTTAAATGAAAATATTACAAATTTGAATCTATTTTACATTGTTTAAATTTTGCAGTGTCATCCTGCGGTTCAAAAGCTTATAAACCATTTCAAAGATAATCCCTTTATTGAGTCTTTAGATATTAAAAAAAGTCAAAACGAGATTTTACAACCCCTCAAGACATGCTGACCACTTTTTGTTTTCTTAAAAAAAAACACACTGTATCATGCATCAGTAACATTACCCGAGTAAATATAGTCTATTTTCATATACCGACAAATCCTTTAAGATTGAATATTGGTGTAACGGAAAGTGTACTAAACGTGAGTTAGCAGAAATGGTCTCAAGCTAATCCTACGTTTTTCAGCAATGTCTCACCCCAAAAAAGGGCTTCTAATATTTCAGTGAGAGAGGTATGTGCGCATGTATGTGTGTGTGTGTGGAATATAGAAAGGAAAGTGGCTGTATCTTACAGAAATGAAGCAAAATTGGTCTTCTTGAAAATCGTTTTAATAATAAGACCACCATAAATTATACTGTATGTTACAGTAATGTTTTCGGACTTGGTGTAGACGGTATATATACGAACTGCAGTTACCGATGCATCTTCGTTTTACGTCGATCAAGCGAGAGAGTATACTACGTCAATGGGAGTGCGTCGCCATGACAACAAGTATATCGTTGCCATTATTTTGGGTTCTCCGTAAACTAGATAAGGAAAATGTATTTTAATGGCCTCATCTCGCCTGGGCAGCTATGATTTATCAGTAAGTTTATTGATACAGTTCGATCAACGAGAGAGTGGGTACTTGCTTACACGCAAACATGTAAAGACAATTTAAAAAATAAAAAAGAAAAAAATAGCCTAACAAACTGATAAATGATTTTAGTTAACATGCCACATAAAAGTAGATAGAGGCGTCATACACATATCAGTGTTGTACCTAACGAGGTCAGGTAGGTCTACATTCCTATCCGGCCCATCAAGGATACTTAAAGATGGCGGATATGTCAAACACGACCTTGTTACACGCATGAGTGTATTAGTGAACTCGTCCATGGAACCAGCTGCAAATGTTTGGCTTAAGACTCTTTACACAGAGTCATTGCTAGTGCAGGTACATTTGTACTTGTTGATTGTATTGGGTCAACTCACTTTCACGTTTCTGCCGATATCAATGAATTTATGATATCGATTACAGCGATATGGAGATGACTCCCTAATAAATTTGTCAGTGTGTACACACATGAAGTTAAACGTCATGTCTTTGCTATATACTAACTCAGTATTTGTGTTGGGCTCAATATACGAGCTGTATCAAAATTGATAACATAGCCTGCTTGACTAGACTAGGATTCGACGCCCTCTATTTAACTCCAAACAATCAAGGCGTTAGACCTGGATTCAGTCACCAAGTGTCTTTGACTTTTTGTCAGAACCGTCCAGTGCGAAAAAGGAAAAAAAAAAAAAAAGAGTGTTATCTCTCCTCAACAATTGCTTCACGGATGTTCATCTTCGTACGCAAAACACAATCAAACAGGCAGTGAGGAAAAATTGGCAAGAAATTATACATGAGAGAGCTCCGTCACTATGGTAATGTCTCAGAAAACGCTGCTTAATACGTTACTGATTTGCAACCAACGTCTCAGATTAATCTGTAAGATGGACGGTGGTCATTTGACTTTCTATTATAGTACATTTGTTGTGATTATTCACACTTGAAAAAAAAAAGATGACAAAAAAGGGCGGATCCAGGATTTTTTTTTGGGGGGGGGAGGGAGTACATTAGACTCACCCATTGTGGGAGCGTGTCTTCCATCTGAACGATTTGCATAAGAAAAATAATGCCCTCAATGTGGTGTACGAGTTTCTTTACCAAAACATTGACGAGAAGAGCAACTATGAAGTGTCTGGGATAAAATGTTAAAGGCATAATTGATCAATTTTGGAAACTTTGTGGGGTAAACGAGCACCCACGGCACCCACGGGCACCCCACCCCCGGGTCCGCCACTAGAAAAACGAGTGTAATTATAGCTATTTTTGTCTCCTCTCATGGAACTACGATAAATATATGTGACACGTTAGGATTTCAATAGCGATACAATAGCATTGAAGTGAATGCCTTAGTTACATGGTAACCATGGTAACCTCGAATTCCTTTCCCGTGTTTTAGCGCAATAGCATAAACATATACCGGTACGTTATCTTTCATACATTTTCGAAAGGTTTCTGTAGGTAGAAATTTTGATGTAGTAATGAAAGATATCCTCAAAGTAAATCAGGGGATTGAACGTGGCTTACAAAGAAAGTATCTTATAATCTTTGTTAAACCATTCACTTAAAGCTACAAACATCTGAAATACAGCGTGATCTCCTCAATACATTATGCATACGGTGAGTTGCGGAAGACTCATCATTTGAATTTAAGAAAGTTTGAGTGAACGTATATTATTCTTGAGAAATAAATAACTGAATTTCTGTGTGTGAAAAACTTATTTCTTGAAAAGAAGGTTAACCGTGCTTCCTTATTTTAAATAATTTATCATTCTGCGTTCACAAATATCGGTATACAAGTACAAACGCCTTATTTCCCTTTAGCAACCAACATCGATCCATACATCCAATGAGGCACAGTAGAACTCCAATGTGTTTCTAACAGCTGTATAGGGGATGGAAACGAGTTTCCTAGGTATACATCATTTCATCATTCGCAAACTTAATATCCACCAACCAGGGAACTGCTACCCTAGAGTAGCAGCTCCCTGGTTGGTGGATATCATGGATACCAACCATCTTATTTCTGTCCTCTCCTGAAATAATTTTTGCCTGAAAAATTAAAAACATCCGTAATATGTGCAGTACGTGCGATATTTATCTGATTGTGAATTCTTTTATATAAAACTTTGATCACCGAAAATAGACTAACTAAATACGTGTTTCCTCACATGTTTTTTCTTTTCTTTTGTTTTTTCTTTTCTTTTGTAATAGATCCACGCTGTTATAACTTATACAGCTTTTAAAAACTTGGGAAAAATTAGGGTAGGTATTAGTGCGTGTAAAGATATTTGCTCATTTTATTGTTTGCTTTGTTTTTTTCTCTGGAATTCAATTATTTAAATGCCTTGGAAAGAATTAGGCTATGTTTGTCAAGCTCTTATCCTTGCCTAACCTGTTGACGTGATAACATTAATATTTATGATTTTCAAATCGTCATTCTCGCAGCTATTTCTGTCAAAAGGAAATTTACAACAGAATTCGTTTCACAACTCCCAGATATATAGGCCAACTGATTAATGACGTGTAATTGGTTTTTCAAAGGTTTTCCATCGATGTCTTGGACAGATGACATATTTACGATTCATTTGAAGACTTAGAAATAATGTATGGAGGATGGGAGGGGCAAAAACAGTGAGTTCGATATCACTCACAAAAAAGAGCAAAAGGTGAGACGGTGATGATGTAGTAACAATAAAATGGTTATTTCAGGGAGCAGAAGTAGAAACGTAAGTGTTGACTTAGAAGTATAAGGGTAAATCCGAACGACTAAAGAACTAACAGTAAAGTGACCGCAATGATATGGAGATCAGAGGGAATGTTATATTTATATCCTGTGGTGCATGATATACAAAAGACAAAAGGGATATCCAAGTAATAACTCAAAAGGGCATACAGGTGTGAGCAAGTCACAACGGAGACGACATGAGAAGTAAGAAGCGTATAAACTGGCGCCCACCAAACTTATCTGTGATGCTCTGCTGGTTTATCATATCGAATAAAATGAAGATAATTTGAATCGATCGTTGGCCACCAGCGGATGGCAATACCAGACCGTATTAAAAGGGATATGACGGAATAAAAATATCTATCGAAAAATATGGGCATGCACTAAACAAGTACCCTAAGGCACGGAATTTAACTTTTGAGTATATGAAAAATGGCGAAGCCAACAAAGCAAGGTAGTCATTAGAACTAATGTTTTTGTTACCACAAATTTACAGTACCCTGCATGGTTGATTGGTCGAATTGTAGTGAACCTCAGGTCATTACGTAACAGTCAAATTGTTTTAAAGTAACATCCGTGGCTAATTCGAAACTGAGAGTGACGTATTATCCTCCAAAAATAACATTTATTTTATATAAATGGAGGAAATGTGGTCACTGCTCGTAAAACAAGTCTAACTTGAAGGGAATATCGAATCTGGAGGCAAGCCTTGGGAGATATAGTACTCACTTAACTGTCAAGAATGAATGAATACTTATAACAAGAATGTTCCTTAGCCTTACGTCATTAACAGGAATACCGTGTTGGAAAACAAAATGAAATTCATGCGCTCATCGTCTTTCTGCTTCTATTTTCCAACACAAGAAAAGTTCTTATTTCATCGTACACTTATAGTAGAACATCACATTTCTGATTTGCGCAAGTGAACACCCCTGGGCAGAATCTTATGGTCTCTGATGTCACTTGCCATACAGATGAAATTCTACACCTGTCCGATAACTTTACTCTGGATCTACCTTGCACGCCCGCGTGTTTGATTTGTTTATGAATGCAATTTCCTTTCTTTGAATCCATTGTTTGTGTAGGTCTAAACATTCCATAATCAGAGACTACTTAATGCTCTTGAATTTCTTCTAATTATTTTCTTTAACCAAGGCTGCCTCTCAAACAGCCGATAAATCTGTCTCCCTCAAATGTGTGTTGTCTCTAAATGGATTCAGAGAAATCGTGATCATGACTGAACAAAACCAGAATCTTGAGCCTTTAAGCAATGTTTAGATTATGAACGTACACACATATGAGGTCAACGGCCATGTAAGTGATGTTTCACAGATTAAGTTAACTGGCCTGCCAGTCGTTAATTTGATAAATGCTGCACACGCAAAGTAGCTCATGATGACACCGGTACGTGAACCCGAAGATACATGGGACGCGAAAGTGTAAAAATCGTTGACGGCAGCCGGACTGGTAAAAAAAAATGGCTATGAAAATAACGTCATTTGTACAAATAACATTGTAAAATTTGTTAACACAGTACCCATTTGCAGTGACGATGGTCAGGCAACAAAATTGTTTGCCCTTTGAGCGTCTCGTAAAACAATGGAGCACTCTGGGGATGGGTACTGCGAGGCTGACGTGGGTACAGTCCAATGATAGAGGGGCTAGATAGGATGGGGAGGGGACAACAGTACTGGTCAAAAGAAACCCTGCAGTACGTAGTCTCACATATGACGTGTTACGAACATAAGTTCAAGCGAAATGCATTCGTACAATATCTCAAGGTGTTGGTGGCTACTTGATAGAAAAGAAATCATATTTTCAGAAGCTACATAATACACTCAACAGATAAAATTGGCAGGAAAAAAAAACTAAGGACTATGTATACTAATCAAAACTGATCTTAAAATTGTCCAAAAGTTGTAATAGAAGCTTCCCTTCTTTGACGTTGACACAATTATGGTTACTGTATCTATTTAGTTTCCATGGTAACCTACAATGTAACCGATAGTAATTTCATTTACTTTCTACACCGGAATAGCTGAAAAGAACTATCTGCCAACAGATAAAGAAAAGGAAAACTTGCTGTATATTCCTCACGTCTCAACTTGATTACATCTCTAAATTATCTTTCATTTTTCGACGTCACTGTGTAGGTGAAAACAACATCTCGACGGGACTTCCTTCTCTCTTCAATGTGGACTTTTGCTTTTTCATTAAATTAACTTTACCGATGTATCCGATAACACCAGCGTGAACTGAAAGGGCTTATCCAAATGAAAATATTTTAACTGTTTTCGTCCTTCCTTATCGAGCACGATTCATCTATCAAATACAGAAATTAACATTTTCGTCTAAAGCAAAAATAAAGGAAATATGTGTGATAAAAGAGGCAATCTTCCATGTGTTACGTATGAGTTACTAATAGGGAAGAATTGAGCACAAAGCAAATGCAAAATATGAACTTTTAAAGTGGTTATGTGTACCGGAAAACCAGAAAAATAAGATCATGTTTGATCGTAAGTGTTTCTCTATTTTTAAACGTACAGTCCACGCAAAGATGTTCACGAGTTCATGAGAGTACTACTCCATTCAATGGGCGAAAATGACAGTAACTACTTTGTGAAGCAACGGTACTGGCATAAAAACAGTAAAAACCAGAAATGATATTTGGGAATTAACGCTTCTTGCTATAAGCGCCTACATAATGAATATGCAACAGCAGCATGTCTCACTGCACTGGTGTGTCAAAACTATACTACTTCTCAAGTTGTCGCTCTTTGATTGGCATCGAGAATTGTAGTATTTGGTGAAACGAAGCACTGTATTTACAAATAACCTACAAACTGATCGGTTCATTGCAGCGTCAGTCATCAGTTGTTTTGCTCACTGAATATTCATTAATATTATACTTAATATAATATGAAGTCACTGACTTGTTTAAAAAGGCGCACGGTTAACTTGAATGAAAACTGTCGACCACTACATTATCTTATTCTATACATTTCGTCGTTGTGATAGGAACTGAAATCATACGGTAAAATTTATTATTTTTTATTTCCACAGATATTCCGAATGGTGTAATTAAGGACATACTAACGTTAATGTTCTTACTTTGTCTACGCACGCAATCACGTCAAAGAAATCTGATTTCAAAGCATCACAGACCAGCTCATTGTGATCCACTGTTGTCGTATGAAGATTTGCATGGCTTAGTGAACATAACAAACCATATACGACTTACAGAACACACTTTTAAAATGGACTTTTCCACTAAGAGCATGGGGGGGGGGGGGGGGAGAGTTAATCTCTAAGAGTGTCACATGACTACACTCCTTTAATGGAACAGCGACATTTTTATGATAGTCGACGTGACTGATAATATGATGGCAGCTTGCGTGTATTAAAAGTGTTATCAATGTTCAGTTCCACTGTGAGGTACATTTATGGGAACATAAAGTTGCCAAGTGGGAGAGTTACGTTTGGGCCCATACACCCAATTCTTTATCTCATAGAGACACAGACAGACCTCTCTAATGGTGCATGGATGGTGTAACATTAACCTACACTTGCAGGGAGCATAGCGGTTTTTAGTGACGGCGATGTTCATAAACGGTGTTCATTTCACATTCTCTCTAGGAGTCCTATCTTTAATTTGAGGCAAAACAGAGGGATAAAAAAAGGGATTAACTCCTGGATGAAACTGAAACATAGCTTGGATATTATCTTTCTAGCGGCTTTGGAAAAGTTTTGTTTACGCTTTCATTTACAGGATCATAGTTAGAAACATCGGAATTTCATTATATAAGCCTAATGATTCCTTAACCACTTTTCTGTACCAAGCAATCGGTAGTCAGGTTTTGCCAGTGTTGGGTGAACAACCTTTAAAAATACATTGCGGGAAAAAATCAATCTTTCCATTAAGTATTGCTGAAAATGGTTTCTAAAAGTCTTACATTGAACTTGGGATACATCGGATCACCCAGACTGTATTTAATATGATTACAGGTAGCATCTGGCTCCCATTTAAAGTATAGCAATACATGTGACGTCACTGTGTCCAGGTCACGACAAGGGGATTTTTTTTTACTCCATGTAATTTTACATTGCTTGTCTAAATAAATACATGTGTAATCGATTAGTGTAACAAATCAAGATATAGCATAATCGTTTTACAAAAGACAAAAAAAAAGCAAAATCTTATACTACAAATGAACTTTATCTACAAAAGGTTCAGGACAAAGTGAGTAAATTTCGCAAACCTGTGAGGAATTAACCTTCCCCTTGGAAAGGGTCTTTTTCTTGAGATAGGTGAACTTCTCGATGGATAAAGCGAACTAAAATTTTAAACCGAAATCATCAATCATTGGCTTACAATGGTAGTTGATTGAATCAGGAAAGTGACAAACATTGCGGCCATCTGCGTCAAGGCCGTAGATTCCGAGAGGATTTATACAATAAGCCATCTCATAAGCAGTTTCTTTGTAATTTGCTTTCAGCTCAAATACTTTTCGCATTTCCAACACGCACACAGACAGACAGACACACACACAAACAAGTAAATATAAAGCAAATATATTAAAAATGAAAATATATTGTCTCAATACAGTACAGAACACTCTAAGGAAAAGTTCTCCAGGCGTCACCAGGAAGTGACGATTTTTGAACGCATCTTCTAATTTCTCCGATCTCTGACTTTTAAGAATAGAGAGAATTAAAGAATAAAAAAGGTCAGAAGAATCAAACTGCAGATTAAATCAATTTAAATAGACTGATACGATCTTCCCACGTGGGAATGACCCACAGCCAAATGCCACTTTCCTCACCCTCGTCATAATGATCATTCTTAGTTCGTCCTCCCACGATAGGTTGACTGTAAATAATTAAATACATAGATATGTGTAAATACTCCCACTCAACGAAAAATACTGCAATATCATCATCGCTGGGACGAACGTGTAAATGCCACAAGGGGGAATTCCATCTGGTAAAATCGTTTTCAGTACTTATTAATAAATAATATAATGTAAATATTTTAAGGCTCTGCAAATAGTAATCCTTGGAATATGAAAAGTAATTGCATGGTAAATCAATTAGTGATATGATATTATCGCAGATCGACGACCAATGGTATGGTGAGGTCGTCCAATATACAGCCAAGGACGAACCCATTTTATCCTTTTTTTTAAGATGGATTATATTGTTACATTCCGGTTACCAACTCGTGAGTATGTGATTCAAGCTTTATATATTGTCATGCCGTGCCCGACAATGCAATGAATTGTACAAAATGACCCTCTCCAAATTAGCAGAATACATACCCGACAAAAATGGCAAAAACTACGACCTGACAAATGGTCACGGTGGTGGTCGTTGTTATCCCTCTATTGACTGCATGTAATGTGCCTATCTACAATAGTGTTTATACTCTGCATAAACATTTTCTTTAATGAGGATATCATCACAACAGCAGCGAGAGTCGGTAATAGTTAAAGTGATGGTGTGCAAAAAGTAAAAACAGTAAAATTTCATGTCTAAAATTTAATTTTATTATGTCTGTTAATAGCATCATTTACAGAAAGTGGGAAAATAAATAGGTCGCAGAAGATAAATTCTGCCATATGACTTCTGAATTCTTATAACATGACCACCAAAAGTGTAAAATATGATAATGCAGTGGATGACAGGATTCTTTCAAATTAATGTTTTTCTTTTTTGAACAAGCCAATGGACGGTATACTACTAATGAATATTCAGTTGATCCAAACGGAGGGTCGCTGACGCGGTAATGAGGTGAATAGTGATTAGGGTGTTATTCATTCACATGTAAATACAGCCGCTCGTTAAAGATGATTAAAACTTGAGTAACTTAAAACTTGTGTGTAACTGGTGTTTTGATACACCAGTTAGACATGTACTTTTGCATAATCATTATGAAGGCGCGGTCTTCATTGTGTAATAAGAATCGTCAATTTCCCCCAAAAAACAGATTCTACTTTTTTTATGGGGGGGGGGGGGGGCGGTGGATGGGCTGTCTTTATGCCGTTTCCATTGATCTTCACAGTTGTTACAATTATTTTGGTTCATTGAATAACCTACTTCCGTTCATGAACAATCTCACGTATACTTTTAAAGATAAAGAAACAAGCTTACGATCAAACATAATCTTATCTTTCTATTTCTCCGTACACACTCGATCACTTTAAGAATGAACGCGCTATCTTCAAGGAATAAGCTGCATTGCATAGAATCACTCACATGTTTGTATTTTGTGGTGACTAACTCAGTCCAGCCGACAAAAAATGCTCATGTTCGTTAAATCTTTAATGGATGAAATTACCCAGGTTACCAGTTTACTGTAACCCGCTATTAATAACAGCTACCAACACAAAAGGATAGGCTGACAACATTGGATGATACAAATCAGTCATTCAGCTTGTAAACTTCCTACAACTAAAGCAAAATGTAGTATTGGACAGGGAACACCATTTGACTTAGCATGTAATATTATTGCAAAAGCTCTCCATGCGGTGTTAACTTTACCATTGGATGTTATGATGTTGATTTTATCAAGGAGATGTGGGGAGGGAAATTTGTGACAATGTAGGGGCAAATTAAGACATGAAATTATGTTTGTCGTTTCAAAGTAAAGACAACATTGTAAACATCGTTCAATCGTAACAGATTTTGGTCCAAAAAAAAAAAAAAGTACAAAATCATAATTATACACGAGAGAGGTAAGCCAGTAGAACAGACAGGACCTATAAATACCGATTACCCTGATAGTATCAGGACGAGCAAATTTCTAATGAGAACAGATCGTCAAACAGGCGTGGAATTACAAATGTCACAGATGGGATGATAAAACGCAAAAAGTAAAAAGTCTATCTTGTGTACTTTAAGAACGTCAAACACTTGAGATATGACGTCATCATCACCGTCGCTGACGTATGACGGGCATTTACACGGACGGACGGAAGGAAGGAAAAGACAGAGATATATTTGTGTGTGAAGACGTTGAGGAAGTTAAATTTAAGATCTACGAATGAACTTTGCAAATAAGATACCACTTAGAAAAGAAATCGACAATCTTTCAGCAACTGTTAAGGGTGATCATAGCCTACACTTTGAGCTCGTAGGCCTACACTGAAACTAACATAACCTAATATAGAGGCTAAGCCAAATTCATGACGATTGATGAGAAGGAACTCAAGTATTACGTGGGTGAATGTGATGGGGTTGGGTGGGCTATGATCCTCCGTAGGCTACACGATGTAACTTTGACCAATCAAAACACCACATTTGATAGAACAAGTCTATTCGCTCAGCTACGATCTCGGTACCGAAGGCCATGCCCCAGAGGTGATTTTACCTCAACAGTTGTCGAAATGAAACTTTCCCGAAAACAGGGTTCGACATTCCCCACCACATCGTTCTTCAACATCCCTTCCCTCCTCCCCAGATACTGAGACGTGTTTTTTTTTTTTCAGCCTATGATTTGCATATCCAAACCGTAAACCTGCCTCATTGGACGCAGGTCCACCAATGAAATCCTAAGCTTTCCGTAAAGCGTACGGTTCGATTGAGACCCACATCACCGACGTCACTGCACCGTGCGTCTAAATTTAGTCCATTGTACAACAATTGCAACTTAACGTGATTGCGTGCTTGAGTAGTATCTTTTTGATACACTAATGAGACCTGTACTGTTGCATATTCATTTTGTAGGCGGTTATAGTAAGAACCGTTAATTTTCAAATATGATTTCTGTTTTATACTGTTTTAATGCCAATCCCGTTGCTTTTCGAAGTAGCTACTGTCATTTTCCTTCATTGAAAGACATAGTCCGTTCATGTAAAACCTCGCGTGTACATTTAAAAATGAAGAAAAAGTTAAGATCAAACATAATCTTATCTTTTTGGTTTTTCAGTACACACGCAATCACTGTAAGGCCACATCGAGCTCTTATCAACAACACACCTTCTGCGCAAGTGCACTGAGTGACGCCGACCAGTATGACAACATAGGAATCGGATCTTAATAGCTGGAAGGAGCGCGCCAATGGAAAAAAATGGCGACAAACTGTATGGAAGGTCACGCGCCTCGGAAAGAACTCGGTATGGTAGGGGTAACAGAAGTTTAGCAGTGACGTCACGTTCTCCCATTAAAACTTATTGGATCGAAAACAAAACAAGGTGCTCACATCGTTGTAGCATAACAGTTGAGTGTTTTGCGACTCAAATGCAGAAAGTTTGTCATCTCTTGTAATAACTCCTTAGTTTGTACGGCTGGGGTAAAATTGTCATCTTTTGTACATCAAGTTAAGCAGTCAAAAATCAGGAAGAACAAACTTTTGAAACTTATGAGACTCACCATTATTTTCCCCTCAGCAAGTGACCCTCCGGTGTAGACCACTTCCTTTTTGCGGAATAATTCTTGCAGCTGAAGTATAGGAGTTCGATGTACGACAAACTGAAACACAATGGAGGCAAGTGAAGAATCAATGATGTTATACTGATAATGATGAACATGATGACTATACTCATCATGAAATAGTTATGGGAGGCAGTAGGGAAAATTGAGTCAATTGATGAAATTGTAACCCCTCCATGATAGCAACAATCAGTTTGTCTTAAGTATAATATTCGCCATCTTTCGTGTTCCAACAATCTGCTTATTTTGTACATCAAGTTAGTCGTTATAAAAAGCGAAAAAAACAAAACAAAAGGAAAACATGCATTTTCACACGACTGCATGCTTACAAAGTAAGCTCGGCCTTGGTGCATGATCGTACAACCACTGCTTACGGGATGTCGTGTGATGTTGTCTCATATATGACTTTCCCAGGAGGTAGTATAATCCTGGTTTAAACCCCATCAATCAAGACGGCTCTGGAGGACGACTCCTGCATAATATTTTCCGATTGAGATAGTTCTAACCAGGGAGTTGACAACTTCCCCGTTCTGACTTATGGATAGCAGTCCCGAATCCGACAAGTATACAAACATTTGAACGCGTCCTGCGTCCCTGCAGCTACACGGAGACACTATATCACGATTTCACGCATGCCGACGCTTCATCAAAGTACCTTGTTAAATGACAATACCAAGGTGATTGGTGTTATGTATAAATTAGGGATGAATTAACAGCCAGCATTAGGCATCCATTGAAAATGAAAGGAATTTCTCCTCTTCACGTTTCCAGTATCACTCAGTCCATATACAACCGTTCTATATATACAAGTTAATTCCACATTTTTTTTCATTACCGTAATTACATGACCTTTACGGCGATTGTCTACATAGTGATGTACCATCGGTACGACTGTGGAATGGAATGGTGAACCTAATCAGAGGGGGACATTTTAGAGAGATTCGAATGGTTTCGGTTAATCATATGGTAATAATGCCTGTTAGCATGAACATCCAAAAGACATTTTACCATAACGATAGTCTACACTATAACCCACAGAGTACAGACTCCACTATATCTTATGTAACTAACTATTCAGTGACATTTTTCGAGAGATTATCCTTAAAGACCAGCGGTGATGGGTTTTGTAAAGTGAAATGCATGTTAACAGAAAAAAACAAATCGAGGACGATCTTACTTTTTAAGAGGGGAATATATGCTAGAGTTGAGAATGTATGAATACCGACTGACGTCATGACTTCATTTTTAATTCACTTCGTATTTAATTTACAAGTTGTCCGGGTGTTATGTGATAGCCACATCGTGAAAGTAAACACATCGGCATCGTTGGTTTTTCAGTTCAGTAAGAAACGAGTCAAAATAGTTTGTTTCGTTACATTTTACGGCTTACGTGTTTCTGTATTCGTCTGTTGTGTTTTCACCCACGTGTAGGCTTTATTTGCTACGTCTATACACTAACATTCGAGACCATTATTGCCACCGTAAGGTCCAACTATGTCTAACTAGGTCTGTTATAGTGACATGCAACCTTCCTTGTAATAAAACTAATTTTATTAAAACTGATTTTGTTTCAATTAAAAAAAAAGATCCCCTTACGTTAACTCTCTTTCTATAAGTATGATTTAAATTTTGTTATAAAAGTAAAGTTTAAGTAACAGAGGTATGAGCGTGCCATATATACAATTTAACACTTCAGATGTGTTCTTTTCTGCTTTGAATACAAAGTTTTATCCAAGTTTGGACGCGATTACCATTTTTCTTTATAACTTTCAGTGATAATCTAGTCTCTTACAACTAGAGAACAAACCATGTGTGTGTCTGCGTGTATTTGCACAGGCGATCATAACTTCATAATCGCTTATTTCAACTTCAAACTCCGGTACACATTCGCAACGATCCCAAAGCGTCGAAGACGGCGTCAATTTTTACACGAACGTTCTTCCGGAATGATCAGATTATTTTCACTTTGGATGGAGATCATCAGCAACAAAGAAGGCTCGAATTATTACCTGGTAGTCGGGGTTTTATTTATAACTATTTTGTCACCAGCCGAGGCCTCACGACAGTGCACTATGCATACAGCACTGTATAGGAGAGATCCATATAAGTTGTTACAAAATTTACTGATAAAACCATCTAAAACATAACAAATGACAAAATAAATAACGTACTATCTCTGGTCAAACGTTTGTCGAACATTTCAGTGCTAGGACAGAAATCCTTTAAAAGGGCGACTCTTGGTGCTATGGAAGATGGAGACGATTGAGCACGTCTTATGAAGATGATTAATCAGATCGAACAAAACAAGCAAACCTAAAGAATCTTCGTGAAATAAAGAATTACTAACCCCCCCCCAACAAAAATGAAAAAAAAAGAGAAAACCTCTGACTACCGATCTAAACAAGACCCGGTCACTAAGTACCATTCCAACACCATGCACACTAACACACACACATATACATTCACAATAACATCCATGCTTAACGACCTTGTCCTCGACAACTTGACCTATATTCCACATTTAATGTTATAAAGAATCCAAATTCATTGTAATCAAATTCAATAATGCCCCTGCAGACCCAATCATATAAGCACGTACGGCGGTGACTCGGTGTGTAGTTGTTTAAAAGGTATTATTTACATTTGGAGAGCCTACCGGCGTTCCTTAGTGGAAGAAAGTGAGACGCGGAGGAAGTGAAGGTGGTTATGGTTGGCCGAGTTGAATGACAGCTATGATGTTTACTGACGGGGAACGAAAATGACGAGGTTTTATTACTTATCATACATCCCAATCCTTCAAGAAAAAAAAAGAACACAAGCAAAAAAAAAAGAAAAAAAAGAGGAACATAGTAGAAATAGCTTCACGCAATCTCGAAGTGATATCGAACCTGCCATTGACTAAATCATTTCAGAACTGTTTTATATGTCACCTTGTAACGTATACAGTCATACAGTCATAAAGATAATACATTTTTCTTACAGTTTTATCTCTCTCTCTATGTTTTTTTTTTCAATCAAACGGAAGTATTTATACTACGGAGACCTGAACTGGACTGTGTGATCTGGTTGAAGAACACTGTCACGGATAGCTATGATGAAAATGGCTCTTTCAAATCTCCATACTTATTCATGAAATGATAATTAATTATTCTTTTCGTTCAACAGTTCAGTCGACAGTTTATCATTCTCGTGAAAGACAACGAGAGGAATATTCACTGTAGTCTGACACTTTTTAAATACAAATGTATATCTCTTTATCTGTTTCGAAATAAAACGTATCAGTAAAAAAATGAAAAGAAACTGAGAAATACTCCATTCGTAAATTGGAGTGATTGTAAAGATATACATGTATGAGAAGACGTTATATTACAGTCAATGAAATTCAGTTTAAAAAAACCACTTAACTCTATTCATATCAGAACTTGCATATTCAGTGCCACTTAACTATTCATAACCAGCCATATACATCTGCTACTTTACTATTCATATCCATTCAGTATACATGAAGCTCCACTTTCAAGCGAAACCCTATGCGGACGTCTCCATTATCTGTGAGGAAAACACATTGACACACGCAATGTTTTGATCGAGACTATTTGAATGAAAAATGATAATGATAAAGCTCCAGACTTCTCGGTACAGGAAAGAAACTGAATCGGACGGAATTTGCGATTTCTAAAGAAAATAAATGAGGTAAAGAAAATAGGTTTTGAATCCTTCGTTATCATACGGGTAAGCGAGAAGTTCATGTTTTTGTTGAGTTTGGTGTTGATTGACCAGAGAAGCGTGACATATATTAAACGTTCATGACACGACAGCACGTTCTTGTGGAGGCGTTTCGAAACGTGATAATAGACCTTACCCATCAACTGCCACCTACCGTTGATGACAAACTAGAAAAAAAAATTATCTCGACTGGGTGCCATCTGCCAGAGGTCGAAATGTCTACAAATATTATTCTTTTTACGGTCAGAGCGGAAGCATTCAACTGTCTTCGCACCCATATATCGTAGTATTTTATTAGTGTAGACACACAAACATATGCAAACATCTAACAGTTCCATGCACCAGATGGCGAGAGAAGTTTCGTAAATTGCTCCTGGTGATCCAAGGAACATTTTAATGGAGGCGCACTGTTAGAAAACCAAAATATGTCATATCGTTCAAACGAATGAATAAAAAGTACATGATTCGGTTATGTTACTTTGGTTTCGTGGGAAACTTATGGAATTTGGGTTTCCTTGTAAAGATGTCCAAGAATCACAGGCCACGGGAGGTGTGTGTGTGTGTGTATGTGTGGGATTGTATATCTTGATGGTTACACTGCCTAGTTTGATGAAGCGCTAAAAAGATTATCACCATAAAACTGTTACGGTATAAATTGTTCTTTGTCGAGGTTACAAAACGAACTAACACTTTGATAATGATACTACATGTATAACACTACTCGGAGTTAATTACCATTTGATGCCCACGCAAGACGGAATTAGGACAAGCGCGAATGAAGTTCTTTGTTCTCTCTCTGTTTTAACGTAATGAAAAAAGTGCGTTTTCCTATAGTGGCTTTTGAAATGTGCTTATCTTAACCATGATACATAACTTTTGTTATTAGCAAGATTAACATAACTGAAAATTGAAACTTACAAGTGGTTTCACGTGAAATGCCGTAAGTCTTAGAGCACTTTGCAAGATGGTTAATATTAACAGTTTGCAACAACTGACCAGAAATTAGTATCTGACTGCATCTACAGTCAGACGAATTTAAAGTTAATGGTTTGTCAATCGTTGAGACATAAGTGTTCCATTGGATGTGTCACATCGGGACTATATATTAGCTTGAACATTGGTCTGCAAGTGTGCCAGTCAGATTTGCCATTACAGGAAACTTGACACAAAATTGACAGGTTTAGGACGACTAACTAAAGAGCTCAAAGTGCCCTTTAATGTCTAGAGGTACATGTACCTCAGACTAGGCTGAATTTCTGTTATGACCCAATCTGACCCATTGCCCCATTACTCAATTATCATTAAAAGCACGATAAGGATATATGAGATGTTGTATGACATTTCAACTTTTGCAGGATTCCACAGAATGGACCATAGGGCCCACATAGAACAGTGGACTACAGATTTATGTACACCCTATAAGATAGACCACTAACATGATATCATTATGACAAACCATCAACATTGTACAAGAGAATCTGTAGGAGGAGAAGCGTTTTGCAGAATTTCATAGAATGGGCCATAGGGTCCACATGGGACCTTGGACCAAGCAGTTTTGAATACCCCAAATTTGCCTACCACTCAAGGAACATTGTGTCCAAGTTACATGCAAACCTATCAAAGCATGTGCAAAAAGCAGCATTTAGAACAGAATTCCATAGAATAGGCTATAGGGCCTGCACGTGGGACCTTGGACTAAAAAAGTTTTGAACACCCCTAATGGTGCACAACCTATGGAACATTGTGTCCAAGTTTCATGCAAATGCATGAAAGCATGACAGAGGAGAAGCATCTTGAACAATTGCGAACAGAACAGATAGATAGATAGCTAAATCTTTAATCTTTTGCTCAATTTAAGTTTATTTTGGGTCTTTGGACTGGTGTATAGAAACTTGAGTGGTGTATAGAAACTTCTGTAATTCTCACCAGGGGGTTAAGTTTAAGGGGAGTGTTGTGCTGCTAAAATTTGCAAATCATGGGACACAAAGTAAGTACTAAGTTTACTAGAAAACATGCTTATTAGTTCTTACATAACATTGGCAGTCAATGTGTACCACGCATCACTTTAAAAAAAAAATCAATTACTTTTCTTCAATAAATGGAGGTTTTAAATTTCAGTTACAAATATTTTCACTGTAAAAATTACGGTATGCAAAGCAGAGAGGTAACCACGCGCTAACAGAATAGGGGTCAGGAATTTGCTGATGTGCAATTTCATTGGAAGAAATTATCCTAGGAGGTTATCGAATTGTCTAAGACCCATACAATAAAAGGAAAAGACTGTTATGTGGCCGAATGTGAAATTGTTTGAAATTTCTCTCCACGCATCAATCACTGGCATTGTATTTTATCAGTTTTGAATCCTTGATTTCTAAAGCTGATTTAAATGGTCAGCTAATCACTAAATATCTTGGATTTCTCGTTACGTTTTCTTACTGATTTCAGCGTACTACTCAAACTACTGATGTGGTTTGGTGGCATATGTTAATTAGTTTGAGCAGTTACACTAGTTTACCATGTCTTTTACGTATTCACATTTACTATTTTTTGGTGTATTTTAACATATTTCAGGCACACTGTCTACCTTGAAGCTTACAAAAGTATCATAATAATTTGCTATACTTTGTGTGGTACTACTTTTCTGGACTTCAAATACTGTATGATGCACAGTATACTCACTACTATTCAAGTCCTGTGTGACCCTATACACTCACAAAAACGTAAAATAAAATAAGAACTCCATAACTTTTTGGTAAAATTTTACACACAGTTAATGTAAATCTTACATTATGATGTAACAATTTTACTAAAATGTAGTAAAATTTACCAAAATTATGTAGAATTTACAAATACTGCTTACATTGATTTTACATAAAATTTATGGAGTTCTTATTTTACATAATTTAAGTAAATAATTCTCTGAGTGTAATATGTTTGAACACGTAGAATTCCACTATTTTCTATTTAATAAACATTTTGATTTGATAAGCTTTGGGTTGATTCATTGGTCAACAAATTCAACAGATTAGCAAAGTAAATCATTTGTACTTGTGAGTAAATTTCATATCTATATCTACCTCTCTTTTCTGAATAAAGGGGGGGGGGGGAGGGAAGTGTCATATAGCTTTTCAGCATGATATTGAACAAAACCCTAACAGTATCATTAAATGATATTAATACGTAGCACACTGCAGTCCTAGTTTATGCATCCAATTAAGACTTGCACTTAATGTAGCTGTATTGTGTGGCCTACCTATAACTCCAGCTAATCCTGCAGGATTTAAGAAAAATCCTGCCAGATACAGGATTTGAAGAAACCCCTCAAATCCGACCGGAACTGGAAATCTGGTGCACCGCTAATAACATTTACATCCCTACTCATGAGTACGCTCAGGCTGACTAAAAATTCACTTTCTTGATGTAGGTATATCATCTTCTCACGGAGCCACTCCTTACGAAATTGTTCCAAGTAGCCCACACTTTCGTCGCCTAGACACTTATAATACCGGTACGTGTCGACCATACATTCACAAGCAAAATTATCCACGCAAGTTACACCAGATGCGGACAATTGTTGTAACAGAGGTACATAAGGACATGTATTTCACACATTGTCTTGTCATAGTGTTGTTGTTTTTTTTTTTTTCGTTTGCTCCCGATGAAGTTAGGCTAAAAATTATTGTGAAATGTACGGATTAATCTTCATTGAGAACTTGGTTTCTTGAACATAATTAGCTGAAGTATTCCAAAAACTTACAGAAACCTAATTTACCATATAACACAAACCACACGACAATGTTTGTGAAAGTAATTGCCCAATGCTGATAGAATAAAGTAGACACATAATTATCATCCACATCCTCTTCTTCCCATGTAAAAAGGGAGTACCTCATGTGTAACCTTATAGGGCTTTCAGAGAAAGCTCTGCTTTCATTTTAAAAGAGAGATTTTGAGAAGCGCGAGATAGGCTATCTGCCAAGCATTGAACTGTCTACAGCAGTTCGTCAAAAGTTTAAAAGGAAGTACGGAAATACGAGATGGATCGTTGTATAACCGACAGAGATAACATATCCTCTGGGAATCAGCAACAGAAATAAGAAGGGACAATCTTCATCCCACTGTTATATTTTTATCCTCTTCAATTCTCGCCTCATCTCGTTTTTAAAGCAACTCATAGCTCGAAGTTTTATGCGGTATCAGGATCGTGTTGGTCTTCAGTTGGTATTCGATTAACCAATCAGGAATGTTACTTCACTTTAATTATAGTAATTCGGTGACTTATTTATGTCCTCTTAAGCGTTCCACAACATGTTTATACATATTTTTTGTCTTTTCAATTAAACCATGGAGCTATTATAGAGCATCAGTGTCATATCGTAACATCATACACCTCCAGATTGATTCCAGGTATCAATCTTCTTTGCCTTTTGAAGGAACTTAAAGGTGCTTGTTCACTTTTTTTTTTTTCTTCATCTTTCTCTTCATCCACCATTTTGTTTTCTCTCCGTCGTTTCATTGCAACTAAATAGAGACATTTTCCGAAATGCTCTCAAGTTCCTATTTTCTCTCTCAGGTGACAGCGTTAGCACCTTCCTGCAAGCCTTCGTTAGTTAGCATCAGTGATCGTATTTAACGAGTTATGAAGCCACAGACCATTACTTAACGTATTTTTGTGTACGTTTCACCTCTTGGATTTGATTTTGTGAGGTAAAGAGCATAATATCAACAACGTTAAGCTAGTGACTGGGCTTTGCAGGGCTGAGGCACAGAATAATACAGGGGTAATGGTGTGAGTGTGCGTATGTGGGGAGGGGGGGGGGAGGTGAAAATTGCATCACAGAGACCTCAGTTACATCCGGTGAAAATATACTCAGCGAAATGTGAACATCGGGGGTCTAATGTAGCTTGCGAGGAGTACAATGAAATATATTTTTTTCTGAATTTATTACTCTCCGAATCACTAAAAATGAAACGTAGCAGTTTTCGTAGTTTGGCCAATACAGTAAGTGGAGAAAAAGAGTTTGTGTGTGGAGGCCGGGGGGGGGGGGGGGATTCATTGTCTGTCTCTCTTTTTCTTCCACCTCACCAACACAAAACTTGACAACGAGCATCTTCATCTATCATCTTGCTCTCATTGTATGCCCGAGAAGTTTCAAACGAGGTCGGAAATACGTGAACCAATACTCCTTTAACAATCAACGGTTAACATAAATTGATGAGCTATACGAGAATGGTGGGAGCAACCTATCAAACTGGGATCGAAAATCATTCGTCAACCTTCATATCGAACGGATATAAAGCGACACTGTCTCACGGCGTCTTATCGGTTTAGAAATTCCGAGAAGCTTGAGGTACCTCAAAAACTTAGAAGAAAGCAAATACTTCAGAGAGGAGGATGCCAGCTCGCTAGTATCATCATCAATGAAAGACGACCAAATACAGATCATTCCATCATGCATGTGCATACAAAAAAAAAATCTGACACAAGTAAATAATGCCTAACCCTTATGACAAGAATTCATAGTATGACAGAGATAAAAGTGGAACTTCCTTCGTGAAATGTAATCATTAAAATATTAAAGATTATTTGCTCGCGTGTATCACTTCTGTTTAAATGCATGTTTTTATTGAAGAGAATTATCTAAATGTGCTTTCGTATATGATTTCTTACTATTGATATGCAATACTCCCTTCAACAAAGTGAACATGCTGTAAGTGATGGAGATAGATATCTGTGATGTCAACCCATAGCAAGTTGACCAGGCAGGCGAAATCTGTGATCGTAGATGCCCGGCCAGTTTGACAGTTGATATTTGACTGTGAAGGGGCGAGTGGTGCATTAACACCCGGACGTCGTTCGTTGCGCTTATCTACATAAAGCACAACGCTCCAAGTTGTTTGGTCTAATTCAGCCTTAAGATTACAAAAACAAAATATAGGTCTACTATTTAAACAAAATTCTTTATGTAAAACATGCTCCACCTAGGCTATTTCACTTACAAAGTTAACAGGGTGAGAGCAAAGAATGATCCGTACTTGAACTGATTTCGTCCTCGACCACGGACACCTCGAAATGGAAAAGCTATCTTCAGTAGATAAATGACCCATGCTGAGAGCAAATTCTGAAACCAGGGTTAACATTCTAGAGTACTAATCAATGTACCTGTCGATCGATTTTGATATAGGCAATCTACTGATAGTTAAACACAAAATGACTTATACATTCATCATGAAGTCGCTTCGGGTTATTGCAATTTTTTTTTACCCAGTGAAGACTCTATGAGACGTCATACAACTGACTGTTAAAAGTTTCTGTAGTAACGAAGATCGACAGATTGACAAGTTAAAGCTAATATCAACTATGTCTGTAATTCCCCTCTCTATAAATACTCACCTACAACGTACCCCCTCCCTTCCCTGCGAAGGTATTCTAAGGCCTCTTTCGGAGTTTGTCCCAATGTAGTGCACTTTATAATATAATATATGTTTGAAATCAGATATGTTTCATGTATTATTCAATAATTCATAGGTAAGCTTGTCGTCTGTTTTATCTTTGTACATCGATCTGCATCAAACGCTTCGAATTTCTGTGAATTTTTTTTTTTCACACTTAGTCAACTTACGAAAACATCGATCTGACTTTTTAAAAAAATTGAAAGAGATGACAAAAAACAGCCTAGCCAAAGATGTATGTACGGTTGACTTCACTGGGGAGTCCAAAGAAAAAAGAGGAGGGAACAAAGGGAAATGTCCCACCTATACGCGACTAGTCGAGGGAAAGTTGCAGTAATTTGCATAATCAGATGTTAAAGATCTAGTTTTTAAAAAATAAAATTTGTGACAGTGGAGTACATTCTAACATTCTACACAATCCAAAACCATCTTGTCCTAGATTGCAACATTACTGATGTAACACGTCTCACTATTACATTCCACAAACTTTCCAAAGGAGAGAGGAACACCACCTGACACCGCTTCTCTTAGACTCCTTCCCATGTCAGTCGGGGAAAACAGATACTCCACAAAATCTGGCCCCTCCCTGATCGAACCCTGCCAGCGCCACTGGTTTTATTCTGCAGAGAATTATAAATGTCATGTCACGGGACAAACGTTGCATTGAACTTTGCCCCATCTGCAGTACCTTAAAACATTGACAATAATATGAATGTTTCGTTCTGCAATGTTAATAGATTAAAAGAAAACAAACAAAGAAAGGTAGACAGTATTTTTCCAAGTCATTTTCGATAGATGTAGTGACCAATGAAACAACTGGGCACAATATTACATTCCACTTGCTGAGGCCACTGCATGCTCATTCCCCCACCCCTACCCCCTTTCCCCGGAAGTCGTCCATTTTCCAGAGAAGAGACATGTTTGTGTGCATAAATTCCTGGTTTTTCCCTAACGGCTCAAACTTTGAAAGTCATTCAGTGAATAAGCTTTTCTCGTCTCGACTGCGCATGTTCATATCCTCAAAATCTGAAGATAAGCAAACACGCTCTCATACCTACAACAGGTGTAACAAAAAACTTCGTTTATTTTAGGATATATGCAAAATCCCTCCTTTTAGACCCACTACTGATATTCAGAGGAGGGTTTGCACCTACAGCTCTGTGTCCTGAACGGCACTTTAACTACATTTTCTTCCAAAAATTGTGTTATCATCAGCCTAAAATTGTCTGTATTTTCACGTTACGTATGGCGAGCGCGGTTTTTTTAATCTAACTTGCATCCCACAATTCCTCTGGTGAATTGAGATTGCGAAAAGGGTTGTTGGTTGTAAATATTGATGTAAAAAAGACTATCCAGTCCAACAGTAACAAAATCTATTGTGTATGGAATAAAATTATGCGACTAGATTTGTGTGACCAGTCGTTGCTTAAGTCACTTCAATAGACCAATGCTGAATTCCTTTTTGTTTCAACGCCTTACAAGTCTCCTATTACAAAATTCTCATTTACTATAATCTTCACTTATGTCAATCTGATATCTTCACAATGTATTTTGGAACCTTCTCTTACAGATGAGATGTCACCTACATTGGCCGATCACGTCAAATTTTCTACTGTAAAAGCGTTTCAAATAGATTATAGAAATCTGGGATTAGAAACCGTTTAAACTGGTGAAAACTGGTGAAACCGTGTAACTAAACACTGACGCTCTTTCACCATGGAGCTATTACGCTTTCACTAACCAGTGATTTTTTTTTCAACCATCCTTGCTCTCATTATATGGAGAGCAAGAAAACGTACGTTTTGTTGATACAGCAATACTCATCAGAAACCACAACTGTCAAAGATGCATATCAACAAAATATATGTTACCTGCCGGTTGAAACAGTGTCAAAGTTAAAGCATCCTCCTTCGCCTGTTTGCGATAAAGGAAAAGACAAGAGATGTAGGAATTTGAAAAATGCACAAGATAAAACATATGTAGCCCACAGAAGAGACCCTTTAATTGGCGCAGTTGATGAATTGTATCGTCGAAATTTTAAATGTCCCCAATAAGCCATTGATTAGTTAGAATGTACCTGAAATGACTTCAAAGTGGTGAAATACGTATAGTGATGTTTAAAGGAGAAGGAAAGTCAGGAGACTTGACACAGTTAAATGAGGGACTAACATTTGGTGAACACCATCACCAAATTTCATTCAAATATGTTGTTTACTTTCCAAGATATTGCAATTTGAATGTTCATCAAAAATTAATCAGGAAGCTGCCATTTTAAGATTGTGATGACATCACTGAACCACGTGCGATTGCAAAAGCTTTTGTTACTCTTTATATTTTGCTGTCAATATATTTTTAACAGGCATGCATAGATTCAAATCTGAGTACTAATGAATTGATTATTGCATGATACAACTCAGAAATTCAACACAAAATATGTACGAGTGTGTGTGGATTTGTAGTAATTTTAGGTAAAGATAACAAAGAAATACATTACAAATTCCTGCTATCTGTGGTTATGTGATATCATTATTCGACTTACTCAAGTTGGTTTACATTCACTTGGGCAAAAATGGCAGCATCCTTCTCTGAATTTCAAAAGTGTGTAACTTGGATAGGAAAAAATATTTCTGAATGAAACTTTGGGAAGTTGTTTGTCAAACACTTCTGTTTCATTTTGATAAACATGTTCCCAGGGTTTCCTTCTCCTTTAAGATAAAGACGGCTTGGCCCACTTCAGTACGGTAACGTTGCGACAGTGAGTTGCAAGTTATTTGTAAATGGGGGTGGTCAATTGCGGGGTCCTTACTTACCCTTTGCGTATTTTTTTGAAATGAAAATTATTTTTTAATTGATAACACAGAGGTTGACTAATAAATGTCAGACAGAGAAAGAAAGAGACGTAGAGAGGTGGACCATCATTTTTTTCTTTTTATGTAAAAAATAGTGTATCATTAAGCCAAGGAATATGAGTAATTATTTTAAGAGTAATTATTTTATCGTGCTGCCATTTTTTGACTTTTATTGACTTACTGTATGTCTCAGAGACCCGTACCGTAATATTGAACTTTCGTACTTTCAAAATTCGTAAAATTACATAAATTCAAAATTTTCATATGGTTATTAGGGTTTCATGCATGATATTTCTCATGCAGAAATGTCCTCTCAGTGGAACAGCCTTAGGTATGCAGAATCTCTATATAGGGAATAAGGTGTAAGATTTACATTAAGACTGCAAAGCGTCACATTGCATGCTCCAGTGTCCTTTAGCATATTTTATCTCTGAACTTAATTTTTAGACGCACATTAACGTCCTTCCGGCGAGAGATATTGTCAATCACAAAAACAATTTGAAAAGAAAAGAAGTTGTTCATTTTTATACACAACCATTTTTTGATAAGTAAGTCCGCCCCCCTCCGCTCGCCCCAAAACAGAAGTCCCATCCTCATCCCTTTTGTCTTCCTTAGAAATCTTCCTCCTATAGGGTTAACTTTTCTTCGAAAGCGTTGACTGCTTAAACGTTGTGTCACCGTCACCGTGAATTCTTATGAAACTCATAAAACATTTTTACACTTGGCTAAACTTTAGCAGTTTTGTTTTTATCCATAACGGAAGTTCAGCTGGTAATTATTTTTCGTATATTTTTGTCCGCGACATTTAACACGGCTGCCCCCCACCCTCTTGTGGTGTAGAAAACATTAGCTGTCGCAATCACATTCAGGGGCGATGTCCCTTAACGCTACGTTCCGATGATTGTCTATGTTTGGCACCCTCAGGCATATGCCGGAATGAATTTCAATTACGAAAACAAAAACGTATAGAGAAATGGATGTCCGTTATTCCGCACAGCAGATGTTACCTGCTGTAAAGACTTAATCGAATCTCGTAAAATGTAAAAGTGAAGAAAAATTAAAATAAAAGAGACAAAATCACCGTCAATCCGGATGTCTTTCGACGGGGAACGATTCCTGGAAACATACATGACGAGACATTGTAGGTGATTATGTAAACACTTAATTCTGATAAAACAATTTGGTAGAAGAAAAAAGAGAGAGAATAGGCTAGAAGATTATAAGAAGGAAACAAAAAGAAAACATCGCAAAACAAAAGCAATAAGTACCTCAAGAACAAGTTTGTAAGAACTGTCTCTGGAGTGATTATATAATCAAATTGTTTATGTAGATGCCGTCGAGTCTTAAAACGCGAAATGTTAAGTGCTCTTTACTCGTAATGTTTTACGTCAAGCCACATTTTCCTTACTTCACTTAAGATATCTACACACATCATGCAGTGATCATTCCACTTCCTCTATATACACCATTCTTTGCACCGTATTCTCAGGAGAATGTAAGGGAGAGTGGCCGGGGAAGGGATGAGACGGAGGAAGGCGTAAACGGTAGCAAAAGAAGCTTTTGAGGAACAGGAACGTGTTGTGATGGTTTTATGAGCTTGACCATGATCAAGATGAAGGTTGCGCCGTACAAGAAGAAACTGCCACGAATATTTAAAGGTCCACGAATCCAGAAAATGACGGCGGTGTTCTCTTCAATTTTTCGGAGGACCCCCTCTAAAAGTGTGGTGTATCTTGCAAAAAAACGTACTTTTTATTTATCTGGTGTGTTATTAACATCCACATATCATAGATATAGAGTACGTTTTGTGGACAAGATGTATAAAGCTTTTAGCGCGGATCCTCTGGAAAGTGGTGGACACCACCCTCACGTTTCCTTTAAAACAGTAATTTTCACAACTGTGTCCCCATAAAGGCTAAACTATGATCAGTAACGTCTGTGGGACTGTGGCCAGTTCGGGATAAGCTGTTGTGGTTATATATTTGCAAAAGATGAAAATCATGGCAGACACAACTCGTTTCTGTGTGTACACACACAGTAGTACAGGCCACATTCGGAGAGCGTTGACTTACTGACGTTATTGGTGGTGGTACTTTATCCCCTGAAAGTGTAACACACAAGTAATAACATTCAAACGGTTACACTAAAGACAAGGTAATCGGGTAACCGGGTCTCAAAAAATGTTGGACTGTGAACTTATCAACATAAGCCGACTGGTAAAGAAAGATATATTGCTATTGCGTAATCACATCTCTTACGTTATCTCTCTGTTCGGTTGATTCAAGAATCTTCTATTTGTTGTAACGTCAGGTATAGCATAGGAGTTAGAGTGAATGTCATCTCTTTGACGTAATAAAGTACCGTATGTCGGGGAAAGTCTCGGTTAACATTTGTCTGTTAAAGTAGACTAGGTGAACTTCCGAACATCTATTGTAAGTTATTGTGAACGCAAACTCACGTAAAGTACAAAATACGCGCAAATTGCACCAGAAAGTAGTGTAAAAACATGATCAATTATAAAGATAAACACGTAGCAGTAGTGACAGAAACACAACTATGCAAAGATGATACTTTCGAGACTTTTTTTTTTTTGCCATCATGTTGTATTAATCGTGTGCCTACAGTATCATACACGAGTAGGACCGATTCCGTGAACATTCTTTCGCCATCAATTCAAGCTAGAATATCAGCTATACTGGCAATCACCTGGCCATCTGCTTGTGAAAGTAGGTAGTGAAAGGTCACCTATCACAAAACCTGAAAGAGAACTATGCACTCATCTTCCAGATATTTGAATGTGAAAATTGTCTCGACATTTTTGTTGGTCCTAGAAAATCCAGACTCTCAAAGAAAACGTAGCTGTCAATCACCGTTACTTGAAATCAAACAGACCAACGCGAATGTTCATGTATGCAAAAATGTTTTTTTTTTTTTTTTTTTGTATGGAGGCTATGACATATTCCTCGGAATTTGACTTTCACTAACAAGTTTTCAACTCATATTCTAGCTGTAAAGTATGATGCAATATGATGAAGCAACGTAAAATCTGAATTTGTGACACATTTTTGTAGGCCTATCTGTACGGTTTCACAAAGGTCATGACATTTTCTGCAAAATCTGTGAAAAAAATCCACGCAAAGCAAGCATTACAAAACTTAAAGGTGACAAAACAAAATAATAAAATATAAAAGTAAAAAAATAACAATTTGCAAAGGTGATCAAAATAAGCTGATGACTATTATATTTGAGAGGCCTGAAATGACTTCCTGCTGTAGTTATCATGATGCTAACCTGAATAAACACCAAATATTTACAAATTTAATTGAATTGTAGAACCTCGTTTAAAAAATTTGATTGTTTAAATATTTTCGAACCTCAAAAAGTAGCTCTTCGAGTACAATCGGTGTCGTTTGTGACTCCGACAAGTAAGTCACTCAGTATGTAGGTTTCGTTCACACACTGAGAGTGGGATTGAAAAGTGTATAAACAACGCACCTTCAACTGTGCAACTTTTTTGAAAATGTAAATTGTAAAGTATATGCAGATGATGATAAATTGATTATCACTTCCAAGTGTAGCGCTGACTTCTGCGATAAAAATAATGAAATAAGGACAGTTTTTGGGGTGACTCGACAACCTTGAGATCATATTTCGTCTTTTTTTTGTGAAAAAAAAAAGATAAAAGAAAAGGAAGCAAGTTAATCCATAGAGTTGCATATCTCAGTAGCAAACCACAAAGAATTCACTCCGGAGAAATGCAGTATATATGGGAGTGTGGTACAAAATCTGACACGTGACGTTTGAGCTTAGTTACTGTAACAACTTTCTACATCAATCGAACATAATGTACTCGTCCTTTCTGTGATTGCCACATTATATTATTTCACCCAACCGGCAGTTATTGTTTTAAATGTTGTCCGTTAACTTCACCTTTGAAGTCAAGTGGTCAAGGCGTTTAGGAGTTTGTTACACAAATTGTCCACTATAGAAAATTGCAGTTGACTATGGATCACATGACATCCAACGTCTAACCTCTGTACCAAGCAGTTTACAAGATTTGGGATTTTGTTAAATTCAGCGTTGCAGGCTGAATTTGTATAAATTGAGAATGAATCATCTAACAAGCTTAATTTAATTTTCATAGGGGGGTTACTGAGAGATTTATGGCGAGGGGGGGGGGGGTGTTTCTTAGTATTGTCACCTTGGGAGGCAATAGCCTGTGTAATGTATATAGGTCTGCAATGAAGTCCTAAGCTTTAGTTAAAGCTTAGGACTTCATTGCAACTCTTCTCGTTTGACTGACTACATCAACTGTGGAGTTGTGAACGATGATTAGTCTGCATGATGCATTCAGACAAAGTCTACATTAGTATTCCTCAATTAAAAAAAAAAAAGAAACTGAAAATATGTAGATCACATGTAACCTTCTATCGACTTAATAAGAAAGTAGGTTACAATAAAATACAATACAAAGTGATGTCATCTTGTAACCTTTCATTACACACTTATAGTGGAGTTCGTTAACGTCACGTGATCGTACGTTTCATGTTTTGAAAGGCAAGCGTATACTTTGTCAAAAGTATCTGTTGATAGTGATGTGCGTGCGCTGTAAATAAATTCTTGTAACAGCAAACAAACGAGCAGTACATGTTGCGCGCATAGACAAAGTGTAGATCGAATGATGGAACGCCAAATATGTAAAAGTGCACAGTCATGTTCACAGTGTGTCTCTGCTGTAGAATATGCTGACCTAGAGGGTCAAGTAACGAATCTGCACAAGGGTAAGTTTAGTTGCTTATAAATCCCAGCGATTTTCACAGGGATTTTCCCAGGACCGGAATTCCGGAATCTCCATCTTTTGTCTGGAACTAGCTCAAGGAGGGAACGTCACTGTGTCACTGTGACGTCATACGCAAACGGTCTATAGGCCTACTCTAAGGCGTAGTTCGGACGGTGTATTTTGTCTGTCAATTGGTGCGTTCGACTGGGCGACTCGAGTAACTCGAGTGACTCGAGAAAGCGTTCGACCGGGCGAAACGTCATTGAGACGTCACATATCGAGCCAGCCAAAGTGGCCGACCTCAGTCAGGAGGTCGGCCTCTTGAGCCACGTGACGTAATTTACGTCACATGTAGAAGAGTCTAGTCCAAACAAATAATGGTGACCCTCACAATCCAAGTACCGTCGGCCGAAAAGTTCCCGTTATCATAAAAAAAAATGGTGAAGAACCATACCTGTCATTCCGAGAGTACTGATGATAACTGAAGAAGCGTTCGGGTCAAATTCACACCGACTTGCGTGTTTGCTACTGTTGTATCAGTAGAGAATAAACTTATCAGCGTGTGTGTAACTTGACTAAGTTAGTCTTACATTCAAACGCGTCAACGTGATATGTGCCGTACAATTTGCAACTAGGCTAGGGTGCGTAGTTGGCAAGTTTTATCTAGTTCTTTGGTAGTTGGCCGGCCTACTTCTAGGCTAGGCCCTGACTCCTGAAATCCTCATGTAAACAACGATGAGCTAGCACGCACGCGCATTATCAATTAACTGGCGTCATTACTCGAGCTGCCGTTCGAGTCAACGCTCGACAAGCATGCGTATTGGCGGACATAGCTGACGTCAAACTGACTCGAGACAGGACTCGAGCCTTCCAGTCGAACGCACCTAATGTGACGTCACAGTGTTGTAGAAAGTGTCTTAGTTGAGAGGCGTTGCATTTGCGTACAGATCATTTGATCTGTACGCACCTTAGTTCGTTTGTTGGTATGTGACGTTATTGCAAGGGGGTCGCATCCGCACAGACAGAAAATGAGGTAATAATAGGAGCAGTCAATTTTGCCTGTAAAAGCGTACAAATCGAAAACTCTCTATTGCCTAACGGAATCAATCGTGTGACGACAAATGACATAAAAAGTTTGAGAAAGAAAGAAACATTGGGGCTGCACACAAACCAATCACTATGTCATTGGTTATGATTTCCCAGTGACCTCATAATTTAGCAAAGGAGATTTACACAGGTCGATTATGTGTCAGTGGTTCCATATACTTACAAAGCCTTATATATGGCAATGTTTATTCGGTTTCAATGAATTCACAGCAAACTCCGTTTTGAACTAGGCGACGTGTCAAATCCATGCTTAAGACCCTCACAGTGATACTCTTTGGAGGGTAAACCGACGCGCTATCGCAGATGTAGTCTCGACAAAAAAAAGAAAGTTTTCAAAACATCCCTCAGGTAACTCAGTGCAGTATAGAAACTGTTACTGGAAGGTGCGCTAGAGCAATTTATGGGACACATATTCTGCTGATCTCACAAAAACTAGAGATCCCATGCTCACAAATCGAGTCTTACATTATTACACCATACAGTTAAGTCGAGTCTCCGCCTTATTAGCGAGACCTATAGACACGTATATATATTGGTCTGTTCTCACATGGACGACGTTCAATGTCACCAGTGCACCCCGGAGAAGCAAAATATGTCTTGCTTCGACTGCCTTCCGACTGTGATACCGTTTCAGCGTTTCGCACCACCAGAGAGTACGATACGATATGCGGGAGGAGAATGGACGTTGGAGAGGTTTTTCACGTGACGTCATTGCGATTTAATTCAACATACTGGTCGTCACTACCCATGTGCAGAAGGTGTAATATCGCACGACACTACCTCAGTTACAATTATACTATGGACGCCCCGGCAGTCAAAATAGAGAGACGCGCAAGGTAGTGACGTCGGTGAAGAAACTCCACTGCAGAGACTGTGTATACAGAGACAGGAACGCTTTCATTAACTCAGTGACGCAAGAACAGTCCCAGCCTTTTGTAGTGGAATATACGTCTCTGAAAAACGCACAGGAAAAAAAACGCCCTCGTTAATTAGTCTGGTGAACCTTTAACTTCTACAGGCATTCATTTGAATGGAAACGTGGGTAGCCATTTATCATCAAATAAATGTCTCGAAATCTTTGAGGGTAAATCAAATAACGACTATTTGCGATGTTTGCATAATTTATCAATATCCGAAAAGTGAAGGGCCCTCGAAGAGAAAGAGTAAAAATCAAGATAAACAGTCGAGGCAGCAGCTCAATTCATAAACAAACCAAAACCGGTACAGACTCGTTTTATAAGCTACGCATTAGCACAATTAGAAGAAATAGGTTTTAACCTTGATATGTCCCCATTGCCTTTACTGTAACCCTTGGTGCATTTCCATAAATATGAATAACATCTCATTCTCATAGTTTTTAAGTTTGGGGGTACCTGCACTTATGAAGTATTGTATATATACATAGAAAAGTAGCAAGAACGTACACACACGTACACAAATATATATATATATATATATTCATTGTATATTCATCATAAATATATTCTTCGTATTGGGAATTGTGTCGTAAGTTACTGCCAAATGGACTGTCAAACTTTCCATTAAAAAAGCTGTAATTTATGGTGTCGTGTTGAAGATATAATGGTTAGGAAGGGTGATATAAAATTTTTCGTCATTATGATCTTTCGGTGGTTATTCTATAACTCGACGTAATGACAAAGAGACATAGTATAATAAACATCAGGTTTCGAGATTCATCTTCTTCCGACTGGTGGGTTAATGCGGATTTATATTTACCTAAGGAGTCCGATATTAAGCATATTGTGAATGGGAATTGTTTTAAAAGTCTACCGACTTCGAAGACATAAAAATGAGAACGGCAAGCTATGTACCCAACGGCTGGCTCAGAAAGTCTAGGATCAGGATCCCAAGTGGTGTAGAAGGGCAAAAATCACTGGGATGGCATATTGGACTGATTGGTTTTAAAAATATTGTTTGTTTCTCTCTGTATTGCTTTCATATGTTTCACGTTGATTCATAGGGGAAATTACTGAATGCGGAAATGCGAGACTGGAGGGGGGGGGGGGGGAGGAGGCTTTTACAAAGGACTTGGAAGGGAGAAGAGTGGAACTGCTCAGGCACGGGGAGTTTTTTTTTTAATTTGTGTTTTTGTTTGTTTACATTTGTAAGGGATACATTGAAAATGGGAGATAAACCAGTCACACAACGAATGAAGAAACTAACGCTGAAACAACAATCTGGAACAGGTTGGCGGTTTATCCCCAGTCACATTGGCTTAGTGATAATGTGTGTCCTACATCGGCGATCTTTGCAAGCCCCCCACCCACACATACACACATACCCAAACTACGATATAGTGTATGTTTTGATTAACAAAAAAAAAGGAACAAAGCTTCAAAGCGGAGAGTAATTCTACATCCTCATAGTTGTCATTGTGTCTTAACCCAAAGTACAAATAACTTTCCGTTTAAAGTTCACGTGGTGTACAGCCAGCAGCCATTTTGTGCTCAAGTGAACATCTTGAAAATGCCATCAACTGGCAGACATGCTGGTGTTCTATAGATTGAAAGACAAATATAACTGTAGTAAATCCAAATTCAAAATGTCTCGTTTGGATGATACCAATATGATTAATTGTAGCTACCGAATCTTTGCAAACTATCTCTCTACTTCCGAAAACAAAAAAAAAGGACATAAAATCTCTTAAGTCAATGACATAAGATTAATGACGTAACGATGAAGTGTTGTGCTTAATCAGTATTTTCGAGTTTTTCAAACAAAATTTGTATTTAATTTGTTTCGTCAGGTTAAGCGTTCACGTGTAATTAGAAGCGAATCCCGAGAGAAAATGTAATGTCACCCAATGTAACAGACTGTGATGGAACTTAACGCCAACCGTAGAATTTTCCGGATATTCACGCCACATCCCTGGCATTCCGATTTGATATTTTGCTCTTGTACAATCGGCCAAAGGAAAACAAAAACTAACAGAAAATGAGATTGTGTTGTTTAACTCGTTAATAAAAAATATTAATCAAAACCATCTAAGTGTCTAAAGCCTCAGTGTATCAGTGTGGAGTCAGAGTGGACATTGTGACATGTATTTAAAATATGGACGGTAATTGAAGAAATGCGGAAGTTAGAATACATAAATAAATCAGGAAGAATTCAATGATTGAGATACCGCCTGTTAAAGTGACAGTGACGAAAATTACTTTCGTTTATTATTACCCAGGTCTATATATGTCAAATACGATAAAACACTGTATATCTATGGCATGGCTATCAAACACCAGGTCGTAGTGGTGCGGTACAACTGGGAGTTTCTGACAGCAGAAAACAATAGCTGTATGGAAAAGTAGAAAAATTCTGTATGACAAAAGCAACGAATCTGATGAAGACGCATGCGCGCCCCCTCCCATACGCACTTACAGGTGCGGGCAAGGTAATTTTACTTATAACACATAAAAGCACGGTAGCATGAGAGATTCCGTAGCCATATATAGGAGCCCAGCAGTAACAAAATTAGGTAACAAAAACTACGAATACGCGCGCATACCAACGTCTTTGAGTGATCGCACTCCATCACGCACTCAGTAGAACCGACAATGCAATCTTATTTGCATGTCAGACAATATGTAGCCTTGATGACTTCGTGTATTATCAATTTGAAATGAACGACTCAATTGTGATTTTATGTTTGATATTTTGCAATAGAGGTTCTTCACGTGACCTCATTGCGTTCAGTTTGGCACACGTCATTGCGTTCCTTTACACGCGTAGGAAGTGTGTCATCTATACGCGCGCACGACTCTGCCTTAAGCCAGCCTCACACGCTACTATTTTTTCTTTCATATTGAACCACGCGCTGCTATAGGACACGACAATTGGAGAAAATTGAAGTTTGTGAGGGCTTTTGCGACACGGTACTACACAATATTCAGCTAACGCATGCTAGGATTTTTGAAGGTGCTAGCGGGTCGAATAGTGGTCTCAAGGGTTCCTTTATAGAGAAGGAACCGTAGTGGTTTCTATACAATAGCGACGTATTGTGTAAGCAGGAAGTTGTTAAAGACCCCCTTAAAGACTTTACCTGCAGAGTGGAAGTATGTGTGGTATCGCGCCTGCCCGAGAACAACAATTGTTGTTGTTTCTTTAAACGCGCATTTTTTTTTTAATTTACGCCAGATGCAGTCAATGTCGCACTAGTAAAATCATTGTATGAAAGACGCCCGAGAACGTAGCGTGTGAGGACAATTGGTCCGCGATACGATAACGTGAGTGGATTTGAGACTCAAAGATATCGCGCTGTGTATTATCGCACCGAAAAACTCGAAGCGTGTGAGGAGGGCTTAAGTTACAGTTGTTATGTACAATGGATGCCTGGTGATACTCTGCACGTGCAACGGACGTGTATTACTCATGCATTGTGCATGACTGCATTAATTTCGTAATACCAACGTCCGCGAACTATCGCTTGGATTCCGACTCGATTACGATTATGCGTACAGATTGTAAGCTATTACAAGTTATGTATTCCTACGTAATGATTTAGACTCAGTAGCACTCGGTACGTCTTTTCCTTAGGCTATAAATATTCATGCTCATTTGAGCCAATCATCAGACGATTAGAAGGACTCATAAATATATAGAGACCTTGAATATACGATGAGACAAATCTCTAATTGCCTGCATGCGTTTTGGTGTGTACGTTAAAAACAAAATGTGCATACCAACGCCTGATGGGATGGAACTTGGTTAGACTGGAAGTCGAAACAGAGAGATGCGCAGTCAAGTCGGTGAAGAACATCAGTATAGTCTGACAACATCGAAAGCAGTCAAACGCGATTGTCTGCATTTCATCATTTTCTGCTCTTGAGAAGTCCATTTTTAATGAATGTGTTATTGCTTTTTAAAAAATACATTGAAACACTCTGCTTAAAGTTGAAACACTCCGCTTAAATGAAACTCCGAGACGATGTCCTCTTGATCACTGCGATTCCACTTTGTTGGTTAATTTTCGGGTTTTATGAATTCTAATAACTCCACAAAATATCAACCTTACAGCTTTATGATACATACGTGAACAAAGCAACGCTGCAGTCAATATATCACTGATAGATTTATTAAACCCTGCGAACATGTTAATGGACATGTTTATGTTTTCCAGATCAATTGTGAGGAACTGACTTAACATTAGCATGCTTGCGGTAAGTGCCTGTGATTATCGTGTCTTCCAGATAAATATGATAAGGTTCATAAAAAATAGCAAACAGCAGTTTGCACTGATTGTTTCCTGCATTTTATAAAGCTCGCAGTCACTGCCATTCATTTAAACCACACTAACACGATCTAAGTGAAGGACATCCACACATCAGTATGTGAGCACATCATAGGTCTAGGCTTATGTTTACAGGTACAAACACATAGAAAATATGTTTCGCTCTTATCGGTGTGACCGAAGTCACATCCTCAGTATGACTAAAATCTAGCCTACAGGCGCGTGAACTTTCTCAGAACATTGTAGAACATTGTTTTTAAGTCATACAACTTAGATTCATGACAAAGCCAACACTCAGATAATTGATTTGATTTTGAAAGGAGGGGGGGGGGGGGGGGAGACGTCTGACTAAAACTCCCTCATATTAGTGATGTGCCCAGATTTTGAATGGGGGAGGGGGGGGGGGGACGGCACCGCAGGTACAGTGTTAAAGTTGGGACTGAGGAATGCAGTAATGGCCTCATCTATCGGTACACAAGCGGGTCGGAACAATCAGAAGATTGGGGTAGGACAAGTGCCGGCAGGACTCAGAGCCGTATATATATACGGTTCTGACAGGACTATCTAGGGGCACCACCATCAGTTTGGACATTTTTGGCTTTATAAGCCCCCAAGATGCAAGACATGACACGTGCAGGGTGTTTTAAGCTACATGTAACCCAGGCTTGAAATAGGGGTCTCCTGTCCGCAATTTGTCAATGAATAAAAAAGAAAAACAATTTATTAAATATGGTGTAATACATATATATCAGATGTTTTGACTGGTTGAATTTTGCACACTTCTTCATTTATTCTTCGAACACTGGCAAATAGATGGAGGGGAGTGGACACACATTTTTCATTGGGGGTCTGAGTCAGTCTCCTCCCACTCCGTTTAGTCGCCACTGACAGAGAAAAGTTTTAGATAAAACTGCCTCTCAGATTGCGGAAATTACATGGCACAAGTTTTTTTATATTTTAGAACACAAGTTTGTAAATTTAAAATTCCAGTAACTGACTAAGAATAGTTTAGTTTTTTGCTATTTTTAGTTTCGGGTCACTAATAGTGAGGGGGGTCAATTGTATTAGTGTCCTCTCCATTTAAAAGTGGGGAACGCCCATATTACTTCGAGTGACACCTAGTACACTGAAGGTTTAGTATTTTCGAGGACATGGATTGACACACACACACACACAAACACACAGAGAGAAAAACCGAAAAACTGAGCGAGGATACGAAATATGGATAACTTTTATTTGGATAACTTCTCCATATACAATGTTCATCATCGGTGAGCTCGCAGAGAATAGAGGGCGCCGTATGTGATGTAGCTGTGTTCGATCACAAGATGAATCCTCCTGACTCTGCTCAAAATTTGTCGCAAAAGTATCTGTGAGATCAGTGACTTGAAATCGGGGGGGGGTCGGTAAAGAGTAAAAAATGAAGTATGGAACGTTACGTATGATAGCTTGACCACTTAGTCCCTCCAAAGACCTATATATTGCTACCAATTATGGTAGAAAAAAGATACATGCAATAACACAATTACGGTCATCGGTAGATAATGAAACATTTCAACGCTTTCAGAGGGTCATTTTCTTGTGACTGAGACATACAGTGACGTGGTGGGTGCATCTTTCAAGGGGGGGGGGGGAGGGAGGGGACTCAAGAAACTCCCATCGTCACTAATATGCTAACAAGCGTGTAAGCTATGATGGATAGGACCTAAAAATGTGTCAAGGCGCTGAGAGACAACGAACGTGACCCGGGTAAGAGTAACTGATATTCACCACAGAATAAAATGCAATAACATCAGTAGTTGATAAAATACGTGAGTTTCATGGAATGTAAGGTGTCTCGCTTAACGGGGCCTTTTCGCTCTATCGGCGCTCCCCAAAAACCATCGCTGGGGGGGGGGGGGGGTGAAGTTCCTTCAGCCACGCCGCCACTGTTGATACTGCTGCTGCAAACCCGAAAGTGTGTGAGTGTGGGGGGGGGGGGGGAGAACGTCTGTAGAAAGTAATCTCTTTAATGCATTGGACAATGAACATGGAGGGATCCACCAATCGGAGTGACGGATTTAAAGGATGAAAATGAATATTCATAGACATGTACAAACGAAACGAGTCATCGGAGAATGTTTGACTGTAAAACATGTTTTATGTATATGTGAGCTATAGAATCATGAATCGGTATACGCTTAACCTACCAAAACAGATGAAATTATATCACTTGAACGACCGAAGGCTACTTCGGCAATCACATAAACTTTGCTCAAACGGCACTTTCCCCACACCGCGCCCCTTTCGTGAATTTATTATTTCTTTTTTAGATTCATGTATGCTGTAATAACATCAATGTAGTACTGTTCGCATCCAAACCATTTAATCTACGACGCCAGTTGTGCCGAAGGCATCGTGCGTATGCGAATCTCTCAAAAACAGTTTCATCTCAAACGTAGGGTATTTCGATGGCACTTTCTAAACATTTGCAGGTTGACAGAGGAGAGGAGAAAGTACTACATAGATTTACAGATACTTTTGCACATTGGCATAAAGGCATTTTGTTCATATAGACCTACTTCACAGAAATAGGACACAGCACATGGCATTTGCTGAAACGATCGAACATTTTCGACGGTTGTAAATAAGATACGATACGAAAATCTTCGACTCTTTGCCCAAATGCCAAGTGTTGTGTCCTACTTCTGCAAACTAGGGGTGTATGAACAAAACGCTTTTCTTCTTCCTTTTTCAAATTCTTTCTTTCACAAATTCATAGCATAAATTACCCACCAAATGTTGTGGTACTTTGAGATGACGAATGAAAGTTATAAAGTCAATGACCAATAAATTATCGATCACAATAATCAATACATAGGCCTTTTTCATCTTCATCCGTTATGCCCTTCCTCCCCTTTCAACCACTTCCTCTCCCTCAAGGTCAAAACCCTTATGAACAAACTATGTACTTCAAAAACTATATACTTCGATGAACTCCAAGCGAACGCAAGACACGTGGCTGTGCGAGTTCACAATTTCCTCGCCATAGCATAACCCACATGAGCCTCTCAGAAACCATGTCAAAGATACGAAGAGGGTGCACGGTAATATGACGTAAGCCGCATACGTTATTCATCGCGTGAGAAATATCATCAGTCACAACGGACTGTCTTGTAAGCGGTTACCCTCATTTCTTATACCTGTCATTTCATGATACCAGGAACTATAAAATGCATACCGCTTCACTTAGCATATGGTCGTAGAGTTTAAGTCGCCATATTGTCTTTCCTTTTTTTACTTTACCCGCTCGACAGTTACTCCGAATCCGGAAAGAGCGGTAGACATGTTTATGATATCTCCGCATCGGTGCAGAGAGATTTCACGAGAAGACGAAAAAAGTTAATATGTTGAAGAAATCCAAAAGCCCTCCCCCCCCCCCTTCTGGTTATCTTATTAGTGACACTTTCGGGTGACGAAAATTAATTTCCTTGAAAGGTCGCGGTGACTGCCAATCTTCCGGTTCGTACAGCCAAAAATTCATGATAGATTGAATGTTGCACTGGTCGTGTATTGAGGGCTATCTTCAGCTGACGAAACGAAGTAGAGTTGACTGGAGGGCGTTTCTCCTTTTCGAAAGGGAACTCAAAAGCGCCATCATATTGTTTTCGATGTATCGCGAAACCGTCTAAAAAAAAGTATGGTTATTACAGGTTAACACATTTCAAATCGCAATACAATTCTGTTGAGGTAGGGTACCCCTTTAAACATGTTTATCAGTAAAATACCACTAATTTAGTAATTAACTGCTCAGTCTGGCAAACTCTGAGCATTGGGGTAGTTCGTTTTGAACAAATGCATCCATACTTAGGATAAACATGAATGTTTGCTGCTACGGTAGATTACGATGCATGTCTGTGCACAAGGAAACCAACTTTTAAGGTAAAGGCTTGCATCACTGTCTCCATCAGCGGATTATTTTTCAACTTATTAAATATTCTGTTCTGTAACTTATATTATTTCTGTCGAAAACCATAGTGTATTGAATTGCGTGTGTTGTCTGAATAATTTCTTATCTTACAACAAGGCAAAAGAGCAAGAAAGTGTCGGAAGTTTTTGTTTTTTTTCTGTGGAAGTATAGAGTTCACTGCGCAGTGTGAAGAAATCCGTGGTAACTCTGATGGTGGCGCCATTCAAGCAAAGATACTAGAGGAACATAGATATCGTGATTTTACGGTTTTCGAATAACTTGTTAGCTCGACTAAAATTTTGAAAATTGTCGAGATACCCTTTAAGCATCACTTTTTTTAAAACTTCTGGAGCGCTAAAGTCTACGGAGTATTCAAAAGCGCCTTACAACCCTAACGAAATGACAACTCAAACAATGAGTCTTCCAACACGACTCGGACTTAAGCAGCGCGAGACTAGGAGAACTACTAACAGAACTGGATAGGCAATTCCAGAGCTTTCATGTCATTTATTGGATTTCCACAACAGTATTACAGAAGAGTGAATACGGTAACAGAACAAGTGAAAGAGAACAAGACAAAAAATGGTTTCTGTGGAAGGAAGTGCTTTTAAGAAACTCTCCAAAAAGAAAACAAAGAGAGAGAGAGAGAAAAAAGAACAAAAGACACGAAAACAAGAAACCCTTCCGAACCCACCACCAAAGACCACCTACCCACCCATCTACGACAAGTAGTGAGAACTCAGATAACGGAGAATCAGCTTTTCTTAAAAGATACTAAAGAATGTTTTGACCGACAATTTGGGGGCAGCATTTTTTCCAGACAAAAGTTGTCCGATATTTGAGGCTCCTCTTATGATAGTTTGATCGACTCAAGCAGGATGGGGATTTAACAGACTGTGTGGTATAGTGTGAATGTATATGGCTGTTTACTGTATGGGAGGAAAGAAAAATAACTTGGTAGTAAATTATTCAAACAGCGATGCTCGAAGTGAGGAAGCAAACAAACGACTGGTTGGGTCGGGTTGTGCAGAGCAAGTCATGTGCCTGAGGGCTCTTTTCTGCAGAATAATTAATTTATTAAGATTAGATTTATTCTTGCCTGACCAAACACTACAACAACATGAGGCTTAAGTAAATCAATCTCAGTGCTTTTGGGGGAAGTTTTTCTTTCTTGTTTTTTTTTTTTTTTTTTTTGCTTTCCTTAAAACTGGCAACTTTTCAATGAATTTTTTACTTTTCTGTTTTCGTAATAAGCCCTACATTACATCGTTGACATACGCTCGTTGATGATACAAATATTCATCTGAAGCAATCTATGTAAAGAGTGAAGAAAAAAAAATCGCGTGCGCTCTGTCTACGGAAGTGCTTGTTCTCCACGGTTATCTCATCAGATGAGAAACACGTGAGATACATCTCTAGCTTTCCCTTGATGATTAAAATTTCGGAAACACTCAAATTGCGAGAGATATTCCTTTCAAGACCCTCGCAAGGAATCTACCAAGAAGGCTGTGGCTACATCTTGAACGTATGCCGTTCCCCATATTATACTAATGGGTAATATCGGATAGAGTTGGCAATAAAATAAAAAAAGAGAATGTAGAAATAAATTAATTAGTGAGGAAACGGGACTTGTATGTTTATGAAAGCTATAAAAACAAACCTCTTAATTGAAGTCCATGCTCAGCATTTCTCTTGTAGCTGCTCTCCGTTCAATAGAGTTACAGAAGCGTGTGAAGTCAATCGAACTTTCATGTTGGAAAACGATACTACCTGCTCTTGAACTGCATGATATAATCTTTGGCAACGTCATATCTAGGGCTAAGAACCTCTTGGAAATAGCTTTGACGTGCTTGTAGCAAGTTCTATAGCCTGTTGTAAGTGGCCAATATAAATTGACCTTTAAAGGTGGGACGTGGGCTCCTGGCAGAGCCTCTGTTTAGTTTATTTGCATATGTGCCTTTCAGCTCCATGCATAGTGTACACCTAGTCTCTAAGGTATAAATAGTAACAACTTCAACGAGAAAAAGAAGCTTCTTTAGGTCATCTTTTCGTGGCCCCATTCTACCTGTGTTTTCTGCTCATTATGGTATTTTCTTTTTAAAGTAAAGTAAAGTAAAGTAAAGTAAAGTAAAGTATTTCTACAACTTACCGGTACCAGTCACGTGTTGGAAAAAAATTATCATAAAGACATTTTTTTTTTCGTGCCTCCTACGTTCCTTGAAAATTGCATTTATCATCATTGTGGCTTGTGGTTATAACTAAACATTTCTGTGGTTCCTTCACACCAGAAATCTTCCTTATTTGGGAGAATATAGACCATAATTTCATCCAGCATTAAATACGATCACAGAACAATTTTTCAAGACTATCATGAATTTGTTCGGATTCTGACCCACTGATTCAGCTACACATTGTCATGTCAGTTGTAAAAGGCATTGCGGTATTCCTCCGACAAAGATGTAATCAGTACACACTCATTCCTGCCTTGTGACTGATGATACTCAGAGCAATTCCGGCAACCCCCCCCCAAAAAAAAAAACGCCGATGAAGAGGAAGTGGCGCGGGGGGGGGGGGGGGACGTGGTCCTCCCGGGGCCCATCCCAGCAGCCACGCCGGTATACGCAGGGAGCACTTTGCTTTCCCAATACAGACTTGTATACTGTTATGGTCAAAACCTTTCTCAAGTCGATGAAAACCGTGCACCGACCCAAATAGCTTAGCTTTCTGACAGTCCCTTTTCCCATCATACCTCTCACAATACGTGGCTTACGCACACATCCCTTTTCTATCGTTCTTGGCAGTATGTCCTGAACAAATTATTTCGCTGCGGATATTTCATTCCCCTTGCGAGTTGCACGCTAATTGTGAAAGTAACATGGCCTCTTAGGGTCTTATGAGAAAACTTTCTCCATGTAAACACTACCAATTGCCGGCTAAATGGCTCTGTGACTATCATGACACGTGCAACTACCCATACGTTATAGTGAGGGTCAAATTCGTAGCTGGAGGGGATTCCAACTCTCTAGACATTTCTAACACGGATTGAAGAGGCCGGAAATTACCTAATTTTTCAGTGCGATGCTAAAAATGGCGAAAAAGTATCCAAGATTGCTTCCCACGGACCCTATTTTCACACCACGTGTATTTCAACTCTGCTACTTTAATATTCTAAATTCAAACAGAGAAAATAAGAACTCACTAACCACTGTCTTCAAATATTGTTTTCAAAGTTGAAATAGTGCAACGCTTCCTATGTTGCAAAACGGATGATTGAAGCGAGGGCGATATACGAGAACGTTTCTGTAAATTTAAAAGAGCACAAAATATGCCGCACATAACAGGTGCTGAACATAGGTACAAAAATAGGCCAACATCACAAATCAGAATGTCTGAACAGAGATTAAGAATACTTGTAATTAACAACATTTCATTTGCTAAATAAGCAATAAAGTGGGAACGGAGGTATATGTTGGTTTACAGCGGACAACTACCACAAAAAAAAAAAAAAAAAAACAAGTAGGCAATCCTAGGAGTTGCAAATCTCATCCGGGTTTTGCATACCCATTCTCCTGAGATACGCTGAGCTGTATATTTCATCAGCCATTCAGATTGCTCGTTGTGGATAGAAGTACTGAATATTCAAGTCACTTAATGAGTAGTACTGCAATACATCGCTTACACGTTGAACGGCACAAACACCTGCATGCGCATACACATGTGCCTAGCTATCGAGCGTGCGGCAAAAGTATTCCTAGAAAACGCGTGAGTGTCAGAGTATTCCTCATATCCCCACGCCCCGTCACTGTGGAACCTTTGAGTGCAGTGAAAAGCGCATTGAGTTATGCGTAGCTCAATATTTTCTTCACAGTGCGTAAACTTCTCGAGTTCCGAATGTCATTGAACTTTATGTGACGATTTCTACCCTTCGAACGGCCTCCGAGTGTGACGCAGAACAAAACAAAAGCGAAACCACGATTAACGCTGAGTGAAGGTATCATTAACGTACGGGAAATGACATGGTTACCAGATGTAAACATTCAGCCAAGAACTGCTTGTATAGGTTGAAATACCGTGTCACATTTACGGAAAGACAAATATATAAAGGTTATGTTGACACCATGCACTACCACCACCTAACATTGTATTATGGGTTACAGTAATCACGATCTTTGCCCTTGACGTGTGACGTCATCAGTCCGGCGGACACTACATCTCACACCCAGGCACCCATCCTCCAAGTTCATCCAACTTATCGTCTAAGAGGAGATCGTGACAAACTTTTAGAGCTTATTTTGGCGATTTGACATTTAATCACGTTACCTGTGACATGTTGGCGTCATCAATATTTTCGAAAAAAAAATGAAAAATTCCCGGCCGTATTGTCTACTTCCTTCATATGGCAATTTTGTAACTCTAGGATATTCACACCTTGAGATAATTCTAAAACTGTGTTTTCGTTTTCATGACTTGTGCCTTTTGACCTATGACGTCATCGTTCGGGCTTGACACATTATGACACACCGTGGCACCTTCCCACCAAGTTTTAAGTTTATCCGACTTACCATCTAAGAAGATTGTGACACACTTTTTGGAGTGTTTATGCTGATTTGACCTTTAATCACGTGATCTGGTGACGTCATCAAAATTAAAAAATTCTCATAGTGTCTACTTTCCATATATGGTAACTTTGTAACTCTAGGATATTCACACATTGAGATAATGCCAAAAGTGCCTTTTTTTTTCTTTTTTTTTTATGACCGGTGATCTTATGCTATGGCATCATCGCTCGGGCGGACTTTACTCCTCATACCCGAGCACCTTCCCACCAAGTTTGAGGCTCATCCGACTTACCGTCTAAGGAAGAGTTCGTGACACGAGTTCTGTTGTACACACACGCACACACATTTGGACCCCCGTTCTCACCCCCCTAACCCCAGTAGGTTTTCCCGATTCATGTCATTTGTATACCATGAGCTACCCCCACAGAAGGGTTACTGGCCCACCACGTTTAGGTTGAATACTACGAGGGGTGTAATGTGAGCTACCATTTAAGTGTCATTTTAACCCCTCAGGTAGGTGCAATATCTCCTCCATGTATACTACGTATAGGGAGAAGATGCTGAAAGCTGATATTAGGCATTATCTGCATGCACAGAAAGTTCCAGTGCTCTTCAGATCGATTACGTCATCATAAGCAAACGTGAAAGGCCGAAATAATGAAAACGACAAACCAAAGTATATAGAATAATCTGAATGTCCAAACAGAGTTAACATTATCATATCTAGATAGAACGAACATGAGGAACGTCACATTGTACATGATTCAGTCAGGAGGCGGTGGTGGTGGTGTTGAGTACAGACAGAACTTTTCAAGCGGAGGGCGACGGTGACCATCGGTTGGCGAGGAGCATACAAGAACAGTTTTGTCTTTACAAGCCCCCAGAAGAACGGAAACGGCATTTTCCCAACCTTGAAATAAGGATCTCGTCTGCAATTTAAATTGTACATCTTATTTCTTCTCACTGAGCACTTGGCAAATATTTGGGGAAGGGTGCGAAACACACCTTACTCCTTTTAGATGCCACTGGATTCAGTTTCCCCCTGAATACGTCGTCTGAGGTGAAATTGCTTTTCATTATTGGTCGATAGGGAAATACCTTTGATTGTCTCTTTACAGAGACTATTTTTTTCAGTTTTACTCCAGTATAGGCCTATACCGTTCTATTAGAAGGCAAACTTTTATTCAAATATTAGGCAAGCTATACAACCGACGAAGTAGTGGCGGATCCAGGATTTGGCAGAAGGGTCGGGACAGCAGGATAATTGCTGATTGAAATCCTGGGGGAGGGTCAGAGGAGAGGGGATGTTCCCATCCTCTTTGGAAAATTTTTTGCCAACATAGGGTGGACTCGATGCAAAATGGTGTTACATTCAAGTGATGCTATATTTGAATTAAATATATCTTCAGGAAATTTTCTTTTATTCTTTTATCTTCAAGTGCTTGGTGAAGTATTCATTCTTGAACCTTTGTGGGGTAATTCAGATTTTATTTTTTATTTAGCACAGCCCTTGCACCTCAGTCCCCACCTCTGCCAAGGTCATAGTGATTTGTTTAAAAGACTGATCTTGAGGGAGCGGTCAAAATAGTGGTACATTTGATGCTAGACTTAAATTGAATATTTCTTCAGGAATCCCTGTTTTATGAGCGATGTTTTTCTCATTTTTTCATCCTTCTTCCAGTCGGTGATTCTGGCATTCTTAAACCATTCCAGATAATTCTTCTTTTCTTTTTTTTTTCAAGTGGCATATCCTCCGCACCCCAACCTAAACCTTGTCATAGTGATTTTAATAAACAACTGGATCTCGGGGGAGGTTTCTACACTGAGGGGGTTTCCCTTCCCCTGAAGAGATTTTTTTTAACCAACAGGCCTCACTTTATACACGATGTTGCAATTTTTGTACTTTTCATATGAGATGACTGAATCAAAAAGTAAATTGTATCAGTTTTGTCGTTACATTTATTTCTGGGTATGTTGCCATCAGAGGATTAGAGATGTTTATAATGCACCCCATGAGTGTATTATTGGAAACAACTCAAAACTGTAGGCGTTTAGTAGTAAATGAAAACAGTGGAACTGATACCAGTGTTGTAGTATGGGCTATTCTTCAAATCTAAAAAGTGAAATCTCTGTGACAGTTTTATTTTGTAACAAAGGTATATGCTTTTCGCTCACTTTGTGTGCCAAATGCAGTCAAGCTAAGTTGAAGTTCTCCTTAGGATAGGTTTCAAATTGATGGTTCGACATAGCAGGATGATACTTTCTTGTATGAGTTAAGTTACTTGATATCACCCAGAATGTCCACCCAAATCAATTGCATGGCCTCGAGTAAGACACAAACGGTGCAGAGTGTAATGGCACAAAATCCTGAGATTGTGGAAAATTATAGTTAAAGCTTCATGAAAATGAAAAGCAGTTTTCTGTGGGCCTGGTTACCATGGTAACAGATTGAAGTCAACAATCCAATTCAATGTAGTGCTCATGAGTAACCACAGAGGATAAGATTCCTGGTAACGGGCGGAGTTGGCCTAAGTTATACAGTGGTCCATATAATTCATAATATTGTCAGGGTGCCAAATTTCTGAGTAACAGAATGAAGTAACTCTTCAAGGGAATACTAATATTTTTTGGTTAAGAATAATGAATAAACTCTCACTGACACATCACATAGGCCTAGTGCTCTCCTTGGATAGGGCCTTGCACTGTTTCATGAAGTTAATGGCAATCCACTATCCTACCCCAAAAACTGAATTCCAAGCACAATTATGTACACAATGCCTGCAAACAAAGACAAATTTAGAAAGTGAAAGAAACAAAACAGAAAAACAATTGATATTATTATGTAAAATTTATTTACAGTTTGTGAATATTTACATTACTCTACACAAGCATGACCGTAAATATAGAGTATAATATTAAAGAAAGTTTTCATTCTAGAGGAAATTCACATTCCAGAACATATGCAAAAAATATCACACTACACTTGGATTACCTCTCAGCATAGCTAGTAATCATTCCCAGCAGAGCAGTTTATACCATCTAAATATCAAGACAAGTTCACAACAACTTTGTCCCTTTAAAGTATGTTTATATGGCACAATGTACCTGTCATAACATTTTACAGTAATGAACAGCTTCTTTGGCAACCATCCTCATGTTGAACAAAAATGACAATAATACTATAAAAAAATTCAAAAGCCATTCACACATTTTCCCTCAAATCTTCGAACTTTGTGGGAACCTGTCCTAATATCTTCTGACAGGATGAAATGAATGGTGGATGGATGTAGAAACAAAGGGAGGGGTTTGAGAGGACTAAATATTAAAAAAAAAAAGCCAAAAAGTGGAAATCATGTTGCCATTCCTTGAGGCAATTTTTGATTTCTTTGATTTTTCAGCTGTTACAACAAGCAACAACCTTTCCAGGAATTCTTTGGTTCCCTTTTTCTCAAACATTCATCAACATGATCAATACATGCAGAGAGTTTGGCCCACTTAAAACACAGACATGAGGCTCCTGTATTTGTGTCATTCCAGATTAGGGAAACAATTTTGCGTTATCTCTCATGAACAGATTTCACCATACCACGTACGGCAATGTAAAATGGTTAAAAACAACCTGACATCAACAAACTGATCACAAATTGCACATAAGATAATTTTGTTTCCTTGTTCTTACATACATTGTACTGCATACATTTTACCACCGGGGTCCAATCTATCTCATAGCAGAGTTGTACAGTATGGGAATTTCTTGTTTGAATCACCATGCGACCATCTTGTTCAAATCATGTGAAGCCTGTTGGCTTTAAGAAAGCTTGCATATTTGATACTCTAAACCTTCAGAGCTGTATTAATGCAAACAGAGTATCAACAGGAACAGCAGACAAGCATCATTGCGTCAGGGTTTGTTTTGGTTAAAATGTACCCTTAAGAAATACGGCGCAAGCTAGCCCACCTTCTCTCTCAAACCAACTTTCAGAAAATACAACATCCAAGTTGTCGATTTTTTCATACGATTTTTGCTTTGGTTAAAAAATGCACAAATGCAAGTAGGAGGAACGAAAAGGTTGTGATAAATATATCGATGCTCCCAGTATTGCATGCAGTTATTTTTTTGGAAAGACACTTGTGTTTATCAACCATGGTTAGACTGCAGTTGCTATGGACACCAACTGCTCCCGTCTTTCGGTTGTAACTGGCCAGTGACTAATAACACGACATCGATGATCCACCACACGCCAAGGCCCCCCAGGGTCACCAATTTGCCGACGGCTGTGGGTATGTGTCCGAGACAAAACCTGTCCAGTCCTATAAATCCTAAGAATACCGAAAATAGCAGGATGGTGACGAAATGGTGGCCTCCAAATCTGTCAAAAAAAAAGGAAATACTGAGAAGTTTATGACAGCAGCCAGAAAATTACTATCAAGGGGATTAAAACAGGATGTGCTGTTTGAAGGAGATCAATAGCCTCTGTCACTGACTTTCCACCATTCTCTTCCATTTAACACAAACCTGGAAAGCTACATCTATGATACGTTTCTTTTCCTGAGAAATTTCTTTAATTAGAGTGTTAATTTTGGTAGGAAGAAAAGTGATTCAGTTTTTTTTGGCTAAAAAGTTAGCATAGCTGGGCCCTGCACTAAATGCACCGCACTTCCCTGTGATAAAACTCCAACGTAAACACGTTTGTTTTGGAAAAAAGATTATTTTTTAAGAAATAGACCACAAGATGGTAGTTTTTATAGCTTTATTCAGCTGTAAGTAAGTGTTAGAAATATCTACAACACTAATTAGTATACATATCAATAGTATGTATCTGCAAATGTAGACTGATAATAGACTTACAAAACCTGTGAAAAAGTAAACAAAGCATGTCTAGGGACAACCACATAAATGTACTCCAGAAATAATTGCTTTTAATTGGTGTAAATTTTGCAAGCAGACTTACTTGACACATTTCACTTCTTTAATAAAGGTTCTATCGCCAAAACACTCTATTCCAGGAAAGGCAGTGCAGTTGACCAGTATAGTATCATTGCCATTGACTTTATCTTGACCAAACTGGAATGAAAAAGAAAAATTAAAGAAAGAATGCAATGTTCAGGAAGGAACAAATCATAACTACTATACAGGATTATAGTACACATACTGTGCGGACCTCAACTGATAAATTAAAGTGTATGTTAAGTCGAACAAATACATATTACAGTTTGGAAAATAAATGCCATTCATCTAACTCCCATATTAAAGGTTGTGTGACATGAAAATGACAGTTTGGAGTATTAACTAAATTAATCAATAAAAGTGTTGATAATAGCCACAAATGAGTCGAATACTGAAAATTTTACTGGCAAGTCCTCTCATATGTATCTGCATCATGAATAAGCATAGGCCAAGTATGCAAATTTATGCCATCAAGAGATCGACTACTATGATATGGCTTAAGTTATCTTTTGTTAACGTAACCTTGATTTCAAGGACAACTGAAAATTTTCCATGTCCCAAGGTTTTGTTTTGGATGCTTCTTTACAAATACTGATATCAGTTACCATGTGAAACCCAGAAATAAAGTAATAAAGAGATAATTTATACAGACCTAGCAAAAAACACATTGACAATGTGCAACACTCCATATCATCATATTTGCACTTTCTTCAAAATCTGAGAAGCCATACATCAAAAACTGTAATAGATGTAGACATCATTCTAACAGATTTTCATTCAGGGTTTTACTATGCAACTTTTGAATACAGCCAGCTCTTTTCTACATGCATGTCACAAGGCCTTTAACAGCTTGTTCCATTGCTGAGACATAAAACGTTGAAAGATTCTCACTTAATTTGGGATTATGCAATATTTTGTGATGTCCTTCTAGTACATCTTACATTACCTGCTTTTCTTTTCTTTTGAAATGAAATGTTTAGATCACATTGAAAAGTTACTGTATACTGTTTTGCTGCATAGCATGTTGTGTGGAGAAGACTTAGTCAAGTCACCCCATGACAGTAAGAGAGTGACCGCATTTTGTGACAAAGTGTAATGGATTTAACAAAAAACAAACGAAAGGAAACAACAAAAATACCTAGAGAACAAGAATGACATCACAACTTAGTATGCAATCTACTGTAACATATTCACATGAAAGCAGCCTAATGCAAAGGACAAAGAAGTTTGCACCAAGGCTCATAAAAATTACAGGCAGTGTAGGTGGTTACCACCTACATTACTGTGATGAATCCAATTTTGCACCTTCATTTTATCCAACTTACTTCAGCTGACTGCCATGACATGATGTGTTCTTAGAGAGTGCAACTGATTTCATTTGAGACATCTTCTTTAGGATCTATCTCAAAACTGTCTGACAGGAGTCTTGGTATCAAATTCAGATCACTACACTTCTAAATTTTGTTTTGGTAATGAAGTAAAAATGATATCCATTGATCAACAACTGTCATTTTGCTGAAATTCTCTCAGAGACTTGTGATGGTTTCTTATAGTGAACTTTCTACACGAATAACTGTGGTTTCTCTTGCCCAGCTTGCCTTCAGCAGAAATAGTGATATCAGTTACCAAGGCAGTTCAAATTAGAAAGTAAATATGAAATTTGACTATACAAAACAGCAAACTACAGTGTGGGCCAACACAGCAAACCTTCCATTGGTGCAAAAACAACTGCAGCACTACTATTAGTAACACTTTTTTCATCCTTTCCTTGCATTCTTCAAAAACTAAACAGGTTTTTGAAAGTTAAATTGATCTTAAATCCACCTCAAATTCAAGGTGAATAGGATAACTAAGCTTCATCGGCTGGAATTAAAGAAAATAGCTGCACTATTATTTTAGATGGAATAAGTTGGAGAGATGACGAGGGACAAGACAAATTCAGTTTGCAGTATTACAGAGCTGATGAAAATGCTTCATGCCATATGCATGAGTCCCCAGGACAGTGTGCTGCATTTAGTTCACTACGACACAAAGATCTCTGGCGTGGAAACATAGAATGGTGAGCGGTCTGTGTTGGTAGAAACAGATGATTGATGAATTTGTGCCAAGTGGGGTACACAGAAAAAAAGGGTGCAAATAACTCATTTCAGGCTACTCTGGACTGAACAATGGTGAGATAACGAAACTTATCGATGTGAAGAAGAATTGCTTGGGCACGCATTGCACATGGAATGCAATGTCTACTGTAATACTTGTCTTATTTTACTTCAAAGTGTATCAAACTTACACTGTCAACAATTATCAAAGTACAATGAGGTGCTTATCTGTCAAATGTCGTATCAAATATTGACAGTAAATTACACACAGACGTTCAGTGTCTTTTATTCTTCTATTAGACAGTAAGCAAATATGAACAATTACGTTGTTGAAAAGACATATGAATATCACTGGCCATGCATCTGATGGGCACCACCTTATTAACTGGCACTGGCTATTTTATTTATTTTTAATGAGGGAGGGGGGAGAGGAGGTTGCACAGGATGAAAGGGGAAACTTAGCTTTATGATGTATCCTAGGATACTCTTGTTTTTAGTTGTAACTACACTTCAACTTTCAATGTATCTGTCATACCTGACATCCAACGGCATCTTCTCCAGATATATTCAGCATCATGACATCTAAAGGATCATCACATTCATAAAATTCTTCTGGTCTGTTAAAGGAATGAAAAGAGGGGCCCACTTAATAACCAGGAAATTATCTAGGAGTACAGTAGATATTCACCGTAAATTACATTAAATTGATCATATTAACGGCATAATTCTAAAACAAACAGAGTCCTTGGATTGCTACATCGTATTTTAAGCAGTTGGTCTTCTAAAGTTATGCTGCATATAAATCTCTTGTCAGACTAAGGTTGGAACACTGCTCAAGTATCTAGGATCCCTATCATCAGGAACATATTTACAAGCTTGAATCAGTGTAATGTAGAGCTGCCAGATTCATTTGTAAAGGCCAAAGACTTAAAAGTAGCGTCTCTTCAATGGTTGCTCACTTAAACTGGCCTACTTTGGAGGAACGCAGGATCATTGCTAGGTTAAGCTTGCTGTACAAGTGTGTCCATCACTTGGTTGCTATCAATCTAGATGGATATGTTTCTAAGCCGACAATAATGGTATCTCTACTTGCAAGTCTTCATCGATCTCCTTTCATCACTCTGCTATAATAAAGGACTGCTATGGTTTTTTTTTTATTTCCAAGGGCAGTGGCTGAGTGGAATCGTCTGTCTCCAGCCATCAGGAATGCCTACTCTATTGAAACTTAGAAATCAAATTCATAAACTGAACTTGACATCCTGGGGGAGATCCCAACATAATAATCTGAATGAATTTTTTGTCCACTGGCCGTTTCCCACCTACAACCGTATGTATCCTGTTTGCAGAGATCTGTTTGTAGTAATCTACCAGAACCAGGAAATCACAAAGTACACTACTTGAGTTTTTAGCCTGTTTAGTACATTCATGGATTGGCAACTTTGAATTGTTTGGGTATATACATACTGTGCTTGTATTTTAATTAAATGTGTGACATCAAAACCTTTGTGCCTCTTTTCTTTTATCGTAAATTATGAATTTAATTGGCAATACATTCTGAAACAAGGAAAGTGGAACAAGTGGTTTCAGAGATGGCACAATTGAAGCCATACAATATACTATATTCATGTCACTTTGTTGACCTAATGTATTTTCTGTATGTCACCTATGCCTAGGTCCATGTGTACAATTATAGGTTTTGTAATCAGTCATATCTGACATGTTTGCATCAGAACTGCAAATACTATACACGTACTGCAAATTTGAGTGAACATTCTGTAGTCACTTGGTCTTGTACAAGTTGGTCACCAAATGATGATTGCCACAGCCTTGTTACAGTAAGTGTGACTGTATTAAAAATTCCACCTTCATTGTTTTCATGCCTTGGCCAAAATCGGTCCATGATACCCTACAGTATCTTAGACTTGCCAATCCCAAAACTTGGGGTCAGCACTGAGATTTTTGCAGGAAAACATGGAAATCACGTTTCAAAATTAGAGATTTTGAGAAAGGTCCTGCATTAGTTAAAAGTTTTCTAAACTAGGAAAATTAAAATTTTTTCTTAAACATTCAATACCCCAACCCCCCCTCCCCCGTCCCACAGAAAATTTTTCACTAGAAATCAGTTACTTATGCGACAATAATACATCTGTTATTCAAAGCATTCATGCTGGTCTAAATTAGGAAACCACTTATGGGACACCAAACTGATTTTCATTATGAGATCTTGCATTTTTTACCGTGAGTCCATGCCTGAAACTGTGGCATTCACAGTGGTACTGTGAGAGTTGGCAAGTCTTGTGGAACAGACTAATTCAGCCAAGCAGCCTAGCATTACACATACTAAGGCCATGATCAACTCTGATAGTTTATTGATTGGAATATACTCACTCAGTCCTATTGGTTAGATCTAAGAGTAGGAGGGAAATAAGTCTTGGCAAATATTATCCTAGGCCGGGCCAAATATGGACCAATGTACCGTAGCCAGGCGGTACAAATTGTATCTAGCCCATAGTGGGGTTGGTGCTCATACAACGTCAGAAGTAATACTTTAGGCCTTTATCTATTACGCCAAGTTTAAGAAATACCCTTGCCGCAACTAAGCCTTTTCTAGTTCAGCGTATTAAGTTCATGAAACAATTAACAATAGTAACAACGAAAAGATGTCATGTAAGTTACATTGATGAGTAGGCCCAGCTTAATTGTAATGTTAGGCTAGACAGGTCCCGCATAACTTCATCGAAAATACTAACATTAGGCCCAACGTGTAACGTAACTATCGTACAGTACAGCAGTTCACTTACAGGTATTCACACTTTATCACTGGACTGTATGGATCGAACTCAACCGCACAATCTTCATCATAGCAAGTATCTCTGCCTTCGTCGACAGTTATGATGCCATCATAAACTTCACACTTGACGAATGATATCAAACCAAAAATAAGCAAGAGGGCAAATAAGTCAACCTCCCTTTCCATTTTGCGAAACTGTTCCTCTATGTTTACAAGCACAAAACTGAATGAGAACTGATAAATCTTTCATGCCCCCTGGTACGTCATTGATACGAAACAATCTGTAGTGGAATACATACCTGTAATGAAGCATGCGAACATATGGGACAGTCGAAATCTCACTTACTCAACCGTATGCCCTGACTGTTTTGGCCTAGCGTTAGGCCTAAATCTAGGTTTGTCACAAAAGCATAACATGGCAGACATTACTCCTCTTTTCAAAGCGTCAGTTAAGACTGTCCGGACGAGAAATAAAGCCCTGGGACTTGGTAAGGAAAATGGCAAATCGGCGTTGTTGCCTCATGCTAGACAGAAGTCGGATTTCTCACAGAAAACAAAAGAGGTGGTATGTTGACATGAATTCCAATTAGCAAGTACAGCAAAGGACAGCCTCGGCTTATTTAATATTGCATCATACAAATTACAATACATGGTACTTGCAGTCTAACATAACAGTGGAAGGCCGTCTTGTTATTGTTTAATGCTTTAATTCAGACCAGTAATTGTTACTTACAGTTGCCATCATCTATTAATTAAAAATAGTATATACTACTTTAAATAGTTGTTGGTCCCCCCCGAAATTGGCGCTTCCTTCAAAATTTACTCGCTATCACTGTGGCAATGTTACTGAAGTGAGCCTTACCTTCTTGAATCTAACCACAATTACATATTTCACGTTTATGAACCCATTATAGGTACCTTTCTTCTAAATAAGGGCTCATTTGTGACATTTAAAATATCAGTAATGGATTCCTTAAGTGCGCCAATGTATGGGTACTGTACTTTTGTAATTGCTTTACTCTGTGTGATAATCTGTTATTAACATGCCAATAGAATGTACCTATATCCTTTGCCCAGATAGATGATTATCTTTTTCCATGATGGCATGAGATTGCAGGTAGTTTTTTTCCATGATGGCATGAGATCTGTTGAGTAAACAGACTTGCCAACTCTTGCAGTACGTTTCGCACTTTTGCTGTGGTCTCATAATGTTCCGGGACATCATCTCACTGCGAAACTAATGTCAGATGATGAATCACTTTGATGGAATGCATGATGTTTCCTTATTTACACCAACAATAAAATCTTTTTTTTTGCTCTATTTTATGGCTTGAAGTTGCTGATGTGTGGTTGTCAAAAAATGACTAATTAAACCAAATACTGTACCCTCTATACAGTAGGTCACACTAAAAATAAAACCAGTTCAGAAAGGAAAAACTTTTCACATTCACCGAAACAAGTGAGCATTTTGTGTCCTACGATGAAGCACAGACCTCTGCCAACTTGCTTCATTTTGGCTATGCCCTTCTTCAGGCTTACAATATTTAAGACTCTGAATATCCCCAGGCTTGAAATGTGATTTCCAGGTTTTCGTGTGAGAACCTGGAAGGTTTAATTGCCATTTTTGAAGTTGGAAATCTAAGTACAGTACAGTAAGTTGAATTTAAAGGCAGTCATGCACTCATCACCCCGAGCTACATTTTTGGCTTGGTATAAGCAAATTCTTTGATTGACAGTTATGTGAAAGATGCAAAGTTGTTCATGCATACATGTGCAAGTGCCCATTGTTTGGATTAAACACATGTGTGTGAACAAGTTTTAGACAAGCTGTACGTGGGAGGGCCTTTAGTTAGGGGCCTAAGTGGTTGGGAGAATTGGAACTGTACGCGCTGATGAGTCTGTATCTTTAACATGATCTTCAAAATGTAGTGTAAGAAGCTATCTACATTTTTGAAAGATACTACTCTTAGTACTCTATAGAGCAGAACTTTGTTAACAGTTGAAGAGCTTATCCACATTCTTTGTTACTTGCTCAACAGACTGCTAGCATCACAAAGTTGCGGGATTTTTTGCTGAAACACCAGAAAGATTATGTCAATGCATCAAGGTCAGTTAAATTCTGTTTGTCAAAGCCTCATTTTTACACACCCTCAGTTAATTGCTATGATATGTGTTCAGAGTGACACTTATGGGCATACAATAGTTATTTGAATGTAATTGCTTCATGATGATGTGTTATTTAATTTGCAACTTTTTGTTATTGCATCATGTTTCATCTCAGGATGTGTAATTTGGTTGCAAAGTAAATGAAGGAGTAAAAATTTAAAAGTAAAATTTTGAAAGTATTCTATGTTTCCCATGTATAGAACTATACTGTAGATCATATATTTTGAATTCAGAAAAATTTTGTCTTCTAGTCTCTTGTACATACCTTCAGTGGAGTGCTCAAATGCTTCAGAGACACAAACATTAATTGTTCTGAGATGTCAAGTGGGATCTTGTAATAGTTGCAGTGCGCCATGGAGCCATCATTTTTCAAAATTTCTTGTATTGACCTCATTGGAGGCCTCAGTAAGCTGAAGCAGGAATGCGTATGTGCTTTGGTGTTTGTCATGACAGATTAGTAGCTGAGTAATACTGTGCACTGCAAGTAAAAGGCATGTAGTAATACATCAGCAGGGATGATCCTTAAGCAACTGAAAATGGTTGTCCGAAGGACAACCAGCTGCAAAACTTTGGTTGTCCTCCCAAAAATTTGGTCGTCCTCCACAACGGACATGTAAAAACAAAAAATGTGCAAAATGTGTATTTTGCACAGTCAAGACGATGTTTTTATTTGTCTTTCTTATACAGGTTGAAACTTTCCACAGCTAAATTATACTACTGACTTGTAACTTATAAGTAATGCTCAGGGTTTCTCCAAAGGGAATCACTGACGCTGTAAAGTATATATCATATGGAAGAAACTCTCTTTATAGTATAATGTTTGTTTCAAATCAAAATATGATACATTACTAATCTTGAACGGTACTATCACTATTTAGAAAATTCATACCAGCTCTCCTTGCACGTGGCACATATGACCGAATTCTTCGACTGAGATTCATCTATCTGGTACTTGCTGTGTACTGTATGTGCATGTCTGGTACAGTAAAATCAGTTAAAACATGATCGTACACTGAGACTGTTTGTTTGGCGTTTTACTTACCGTGGATTTCAGGTTGTTTTGGCAGATTTTTGTGAAAGAAAACAGATGTTTTGGAATGGAGTTCATGCATGTTAAATATTTTGGTTGCATCTCAGTGTTGAGTTGTACGCATTGTGTCACAATATAAATGACCAGGGGTAAAAATTTGATCGTCCGAAGGACAACCTGAGGTAGTAACTTTGGTCGCCCTACAGAAATTTTGGTCGTCTCGAACAACCGGACGACCGCTAAATTTCATCCCTGCATCAGTAAATGCTATCTATTGGTTAGGACAGAGCCTTCCAATCAGTGCAGAGAAATATGTGCAGGATTGCCAATGAAGCAGAACTATAAATCTTTCTTTTTGTTTTTAAGTAAAGAAGGAAAGCAGAGCCTTGCTGGGTTGACATTTGATTTTCTCTGGTGGATGCATGTTTACAAATATACCACACCAATCCCCTTTTAATTGTTTATGTGAAGGAAACAAAATTGCTCTAAGAAGACATTCCGACACACAGAGACTCCTGATTTACCAATGTGCTTTACAGTATTCCAATCAGCAATTTACTTGGACAGACAACATTATCAATGTCATGGTGGCAGCGGTGGGATTAAAATGCTGCTGTTTTTCAATTGCACGTGCATTGTAGGATGGTTGTTGCATTCCTGATTGGAGATGCATGAGTGGATTTGTACTTGAACTGCTTGGCATTTGCAGAAGTTTTGAAGTTAGTTGATGTTGAGACATGCTCTAGAAAAGATGTGACTTCTACCTAGGTGTACTTCAGAATACTCACAGTGAGTACTTTACTGTTATGGAGACCAAAAGTTGCAAGAGACCATCATTTATTGTTGTGGTCTTCTCTCCTCTCACAGTCACCTATCCTCATCTGTCAGTCTTATGTCTGATTCGGAGAGAGACCAGATAGATCAAGATGCTCAGGAGATCATCAAGACATGCTCAGATTCAATTCGTCTCATCAAAGGAGAAGGTAAACAGCATACTGTATGCACACTTAGTATTACTATACATAACAGTTGAAGGGGGAGTGATGCCTCCAATGCTTGAGTGCTGCTTCCTTTGATCGTGTATGATCGCTGCTGATATATTAATTACTTGAGGTCTTGCAGGGCAGCCGTTTTATGATGCTACGGGCAATAGACATATATTTACTCTTTTTCAAATATCATAGGGCAGCTTTTTTTTCTCTCAATTGTTTACATTGTTTTGTAACACAAGTAACAACTGAGTATGCTGTTGTATGAAGGACATGTGGTCATCTTTTATATGTAAAAACAGAATGCACTGTACCTGACTTGTGGTAGTGTTGTTGTACATTTCCTTACAGTTGTTTCATGAAGGCTAATAAGAACCAAATCATGCCTCTCTCTGAATGGTACTGTAAAGCCTGGTATAAACTAAATGCTGCCTATACTGTTCCTTCATCTCACTGTTGCAGTGCTCTGTTCGGGCAATCTTTCTGCATGTCAGACTTTTACAGCATCCACTCTAATACTCAAGAAAGCAATGTACAGTATTTCTGAATGTTATACTTCTGATAACGGAAGTTACCAAGAGGATTGCTTATCAGTGAAATCATTTTATGCTCTTGGCATCTTCCTCCCTCGAAAGTCCTTACTGATCACAATCAAGACTATTTTCATAGTGACATTTTCTCAGAAATGACATACTGTAACAACATTTGTTATCTACAGCTCAGAGGCAAAGAGTGTCAGAACAGGTACAGTCTCATAGGGAAGCAGTTTTTGACCTGTTGGATGCTTACTTGAAAGGTATATCTTCATTTAAATCTGATTTATTGTTCCACATCTCTTTGTAGCTTTTGAATGCATTTTTATGATTTTAGAAGACTAAAACATGACTTGTCTGGCCTGCAGCCAGGGTCAGGACAAAATAGAAATAGAGGGACCACTGATACTGCACATGCGACATAATGTTGATAATTTTTTCACCACCAGAATTCTAGGGGGCAACATTTTTTAAGGAGTCTCCACTCCTCCCCCGATTACAGTTCAATGCCTTTTTGAGGTCTTTTACAGACTCATATCTGATGTTGCTAAACATGTAAAAAAAAAAAAAATACGTATTGAAAGCCTGAGTGAGGAAACTGCAATATCATGTGGCCAGTTATGCATTACTCTTGGTGAAAACATTTCGACCATTTTTTTGAGACTCTAGCTTACTTGGTACAAAAGTAGCTAACATAAAAACTACAAACGCATTTTCTTTAAGGAGAGATGGTAAATTAATTTTTTTGTGATCTATGCATGAGCTGAATATTTGTTGATGGTAAATTCATGGTACCTTATCAAATGTGTTCCATTTTTCAGGTGTTTGTAAGATTTACAGTGAGCAGAGAGCAATCAGGGTGAAAAGAGTTGTGGACAAAAAGAGGATGTAAGTCTCTTGTTCTGAATTATATTTCCAAGGCTACCATCTCTGGCCATGAAATACTAATGTAATCAGCAAATAAGAATTGACATATCCCTTCATGTGTCGGGGTGTACAATGCATAGCACATTTGCTTTTCAAATGAGAAATGCTTTCCCCAGACCTCACTTTACACTCACCCTATTCTATTATCAAGTCCACATGATTTACTTGAATGGAAGTAAATACCAAGAAACAACTCCACCTTTAAATAACAAAATAAATAAGTAAATAAATAAATAAAAGTAAATAATTAGCAAGCCATTTGAAATAGTTGACACAAGGAGTGGGCTTACTCATTTGATCATGTTGGGAAAGACATCAGTGCAAGATTTGGCTGTGAATGTTATGTGTCAGAATGGAAATTAATATTCAGTCTGTTGAACAACATTGAATTATCACTGCAGTCATGTCCTCACCTGTATTTCTTTGGATGAATCCAAAGTGAAAGTGTAGATTTTTGTAGGTTAAGGGTGCAAGAGTAAGTACTAGACTCTTAAACCCATCACAGGGATTATGTGTTCTAGTGATGATGATGATCTGTGTCCACTCTAAACGTTTCTAGAATCCCTATTCTATCATGTTGCAGCTTTTGCTTCTTTGTACCTGGTTCATATCGCAAGTGCTCCAGGATCGTTTTTGGCAGTATTTATGACAGATACTGTCTAGGTGGTGTAGGAGGTGCAAATCAAAGTGTATCTAATCATCTGGTTTTTTCTCAGATTAAACTTCCAGTCAGAAGCATGTTATCATTTCTCATTTTTTTTTTTTTTTGGTTGTAGTTCAAGACTTCAGCCAGAGCATATGATCATGAGCAAACCAGCTAGTAGTACAAACCAGGAAGAAAACAGTGAGGAAAGACTCAGTAGTGGCCAGAATGGTGAGTAAACTTGCTAGCATCTCTAGATGAGTTATTGTAAGAAGAAAAATAGAACAGCGTCACATTATGTTTACCGTCAAAAAGTTCCAATAGCAGTTCCACTGGCTGTTTTGCTCTGTTTTATTGCTTATATTTTAAAAAATTGTAATCATTAGATGTCACTGATATTTAAGAGAGATTTTTTATGTTTTACATTTTGCTCCTAAAAACAGGGAAAATTTCAGAATTTTGCCGTGTGTGAAACATAAATTTGAAATGTTGACGATGAAGCTTTGTGGTTTAGGAAGTGAGGAATCTGTGGCCTTTATGTTGTTTGTTTTAGAGTATTATTATAGCATAATTATTTTAATGAGTCTCTTTTTTGATCAGAAGCCAATCGGGTTGCACTTGATGAAACAGAAGGTACCGAGAGAGTAAACTTTGATGAAGAATTTAGCCCAGAGGAAATTGAAGCAGTGAGTTTGGTCTATTGTATTTCTAAAACTTGCTGAGGTAGGATTACCCCATTTATCTTTTGTTTTTTACTTTAAAACAGTGTTTTGCAAGTAAAACTGTCAGTTTAAATCAGTCCCTAGAATGTCACTCTGAAATCTGACTGAAATGTTTAACCAGTAGGTTGTAATTGATTTGATTCTTTGAATGAAAGGAATAATTTCCAAAGCCAAATGATCCCCAAATGTCTAAATTTTCAAAGCTGGCCAGAATGTGCTAAGGTTTGAAATATCATTACTGTATTTTTGATGATTTAAAAATCTCTCTGTCTCTGTGTAGCAGGTATTTTTGTTCAGGTTCTATTCATATCTTTTTTCCTTTGAAATCGGCAGATGAAACCATAGATGAGGCATTAAATGTTACAGAAATTATTGCTGTGTGGATAGATTGTGTGGTAGTAACAGACCTGTCAATGAATAGGCTGCAGTGGCAACAAGGCCAAAGCTACAGGATCGGGGGTGGGGTGGGGGGGGGGGAGCAGTGGCCATGGGGAAACATACCTCCCAAAAATGTCAGAGAAGTTATTCATTTTTTAATGCAATGTGTAGGCACAGAAAAATGGAAAACTTAAGTGTATATAAATGTAGTTGAATATAGTAGTGATAGCTTCATCTGAGCCCCTTTTGCAAAAACTAAATGTTTCAAAAGGGAGAGGGGCCACCCTCTTCCCCAGGACAATGATCAATGATTTTGTGCCCCCTTCCAAAGGAAAGAAGAAAGCAACAATTCTGGGTCCAGGCCTGCGTGACAAGCCACTGGAATGGGGCACCCTGATGATGATGATGATGATGATGATTGATGATGATGATGATGATTGATGATGATGATGATTGATGATGATGATAATGATAATGATGATGATGATGATAATTGATGATGGTTGATGATGATGGTGATGATGATGATGATTGATGATGATGATGATGATAATGATGATGATGATGATAATTGATGATGGTTGATGATGATGGTGATGATGATGATTGATGATGATTGATGATGATGATGATTGATGATGATGATTGATGATGATGATAGATGATGATGGTGATGATGATGGTGATGATGATATTGATGATAATTGATGATGATGACATCAGCATCAGAGATGCATGTTTTTATTTCATACAGTCTTTCCATTTCACTTTCCACATGACAGTGCCTTTGCTATACCAATCTTTTGAATAACATCATACACTGCAGATTATAGTAATACTGCATGAAAGGCTACAAATAAGTTAGTAGTGGTAGTTGAATATGCAGTATGGTAGGAGGAGATCAACTGCAGAATTCTTTCAGCTGTATCTTATCTCCATCATCATTCATCAGTGACGGTCTGTGTCAAATCCATACAAATTAAAATCAACAAGGTGTATATAACAAGTATCATTGTAGGTTGGAACCAATTGAATGATCTCGACATAACTTTAACAGTTCATAAAACAAAAAGCTAGCTTGTTTGAGCCTGTGCACTTTTTTTACCTTATTAATGACCTAAAAACCGTAAAGGTTGTCAGGAATGTCAACAAGTCACAAAACACAAAAAGTTCTCAAAATTGATGGAAACATACATCTGTGGAAGTTGTTGTATTCTGTTAAAGTATAAAGTATTGCAAGTAGTTGTCAATACATCATTTTGCTGTTTTAGTTTGCTGACAAAAGAAGACCTTTCAAAATGAAATGAAAGTTGTTAGCAAAAATTAGTTTCATGGCTTGTTTGTTAAAGGTGTTTCCGTCTGGGTTTCAGCTCTGTCAAGATCGTGGACAAAGGCCTGCTCAAATTGAGACAACTGCAAATGTAGGTGACGCCTTTTGACCTGCCGACTTTCGTTTCCCAATTCAAAGAACTCACCGGTGGCATTTTCAATTCATGTTTGGACTTGCAAGCTGTCATTAAAAACTTGTTTTCCTTTTCCCCTCATACAGTTTGAACAAGAAAATCAATCACTCTTTAATGAAATGACTAATCTAGTGGATGAAGTAAGGTAAGGAAATATACTTCCTTCACCCTTTGGTAAGTCACCACATAATGTTGTAAATTTATATTCAAGAGATCATGAATTATGAGGATAAATATTTGTCTATCATAATCCAATTTTGACATGCTTGTCAGTGGGTCTGTATGTCACATTAATCTTGCATGTGTTTCCTGTCTTCATGTAAGAGTCATCCTGTCCTCAGTGAACAGGAATTAGATCATCAGTCTGCAATGACAAGTTCAGTAACGCTCGAGTTCCCGAGGTCCTTTCTGTAACTTTTGGTCTGGGGGAGGGGTGCGCTAATCTACCGTTCAGGAACAAAATCATGTGGAGACCCATTTTTGAAAGTGTCAGATAGTTACAAAGCCACCTTTAACTATGCAAAGGAAAAAAAAACATCAAGGTGCATTCACTAGAACCAAATTTGAGTGAAATTGTGAATAAAATAGTCATAATTTCAGGTGGTGGACAATATGGATGTCTAAGAATAAGAATTGACAAAGAACCAGCATCAGGAGAAAACAAAGGATGTGAGTTATCTCACACATCATCCCTGAATTTGCTTTTTCATCCTCGTTTATGAAAAGAAAATGAAAATCCTACATCGGGAGAGGGGGGGGGATGTAGAGGGGACTTGATGTGAGGAGTTGGAATTGCCAGGGGTGCTGGAACAAAGAGAGGAAGAAGAAGAAAATGTATCTATGAAGGAAAATACTTCCTCCAAGTGGAATTGATTATTTCTGTGCTTCAGTGCCTTTTATTGATGAATTGTATTGGAATCATATTGGTCTATCAACCTCATCATGGTTGATTTTCAGTGTTTGCAAATGTCACTCTTAATTTGGCTATCTTTACATAAGTTTTTTGTGAACTTTTGCAGCTATTAATTATCTTTGAAATGTAAAGTCATGTTCCCATCAACCGTTAGTTCTTTTTGTCTGTTTGGACGTTGTCTCTTCTCATGATTGATTCAACTCTTTTTCTCTGTTTTCCATTTTCCCCCCTTTTTCCTGCTTAGGCAAATAGAAGGCAAAGTGGTTGAGATAACCAAACTTCAAGAAGTGTTTGCAGAAAAAGTTTTAACTCAGGTAGGTTTTGAGGCAAAGTATTGTTAATGTCTCTGTTTAAGGATTGCTGTTATAAAGGTGAATTTGTTTATGTATCAGGTGAGATTCTGGTGAAAACATTAGACATAATACAACAGCATGCAGTGAGTCTTCATAAGTGATTCCTGTACACAACCTCGCAGTGGTGGTGCCATGATGCTTCAAAGTTAGAAACATGTATCGCCAGCTTTTTCGTTGGCTTCATCCAAGATTTGAATGGGTTTAAGCAGTTCTCAGTTTTGAGCTTTGACAGTAGTAGAAGCAACTGTGGTCGATCGAATACCTACTTGGCTTTAATTTAAGAATGAGATTTTTGGTGGGGAAAGCGACAGTACCTAATACTCTTGAAAAATACTGACCTATTCAGTGTTTATATGTTAAATATTGTTTGGTGAAGAAATTGGTCGTGAAAAAATGTAACTCACAGGTTGCCATGCATCACCCTCTTTGCATGTGCCAAAAATGGTGGAACTTTGAGGAGCAAATTATTTTTAAATAGCTCTTAAACAAATGTAGTTTACAGAATTCGTTGGAGTATACTAAAATGGAAGCAGTGTGAGTTGAAAGATTTAACACAAGTACACCCTTTTACACAAGGATCATGTGCACTAAGTATTGTGGAACTTGGAGAGCACATTGCCTGACCTGAATGCATCGCAACAAAATTCCTTGCGACTGGTGATTGGAGTTGAGTCGCATTGGTGCAGTGTGCAATATTTGGTTGTGGCTCGACTTACTTCCAACACTTTTTAGGAGCCTTAAGGAAATGAGGCGTAACAAGTATGTTTGATGTTTGTTGCAAGTTTAATGTTGTTGCATCTGAGTTGAGTCATGTCTGGCCAGTGTGCTCCAGTCACCGACCCAGCCACAAAGAGACTGGAGTTGCATAGCTAATGTGACTGTGCTGATGTCAAAATGACAGTCCCATGCGGACTGAGGATGAAGATATATCCAACTTGTAGAATTGAGTCTGGTTGGGTCAATATGTGCCTATCATGTGACCCGACTAAATCATGGCACAAATGTTTGAAATTTGTTGACTCACTTGTGATGAGTAGTATGTAGCAAGTAGTTTTGTCTTGTTCCAGTTGGGTGGGGTAGTTTGTAGTGGTCTTTATTTTCACGTCACTAACAAAAGCATCTACCAGAATTTGTTGGAGACTGTACTAAAATGGAAGCTGTGAGTATTGAAAGTCTTTTTTACAAATAGACCTTCTTCACTGGATCAGAATGGGTTGATTTGTTATTAACTTTTGAATTTTTGTTGTCGTGATATGTTTTTATGAAAATGCTAATTAAGTGGCAAAAAACTGTTTATTTAGCTCGGAAATCAAAATGTTTGGAAATTCTCCTTTCACAGTATTTATTGTCCTGTGTGATTGCTATTGCAACTTATTGTATACTTACAAACACATGGTGTGAATGTTGTTTTTGTGTGTGGTTGAGTGTATATGTTTGGGAAAGACAAACAAGTTTGCTTTCTTGTCCATGGATCCTCCTTCATTAGTTAAAGTTGGTCAATCTACAATCTAAGAAGAAAAAACTTAAAAAAAAAGATATTCTGTAAAGAGGACAATTCTGACTTTGTCATGGTCTTCTTTTCTCGAGAAAGTTGACATGTATATTTGATAAATGGTCAACAGAAATTATCAACCTTTTGTCTTTGAAAAAGGAAAGAACGAACACAGAGTTAGATTCCAGTGGATATGCTGGCTGATACAAGGACAAACAGGCATTGTTCGTAGGAGTTTCTTCGGTCTAAATATAGCATCTTGTTTGGTTAAAGGGTTTGCAGCATGAATCTATGAGAAGCAGTTGTTATAACATCATGATGAAATAACTATACCAACCTGTTTTGATCATGAGCTGTGTTGAAAATCTTTGAAAGCTTGTTAAACATTTGTAACTGATTTGACAGAAACTTGCGTAAGAGACCTTTATGTATATGTTTCAACCTCAAATGGTTGAAAGAGAAAGTCAATAAAGCTAATTGAACATTTCTTTCTACCAAAATTGAAAGATGGCAGATGATTAATACATGGAGAATTTCTTACAGCAACTTGACTCCCCTTATTTTCTGAATTGATCTGATTGGATCTTCACAGTCTTTTTGCACAGAACATTGTGATAAAAAAAATTGTCACATATGAAATTGTCATATATATAAAAATTGTCATAAATTGTCATATATATATATAGCCATTGGTGGAGTGATATCACAGACTTAAGGTTAACTGCCATTCTAATTCCTTTTTCATAATTTTCACAGAGTGCTGATATCGATAGAATAGCTGAGACGGCTATGACTGTAACCGAGAATATAAAGCAAGGAAATGAAGATGTCAGACAGGTGAGTGGAATAAAGACCTATCCCCCTACAGGAGTACAAAACAGACCAGAAAATAGCCATCCAAGGCCCCCCCCCATTCTATCAAACTCAATTTTGGGCCAATTGAGAACATTATAATGGTCCAGAATTTGAGAAAATGAAAGCAGAGACTTTTTGTGTATGTTGCAAATTGTAAACATGGGTGGCCTGTATAGGTTGCTCCCTAGAATTCAATCTGGTTTATTGTTAACACTTTTCTTTGGAATGACTACCAAAGCTGTATTGTTGTTTTGAAATGCTTACATGAGCATGCTGTGCAAAATGTCATTTCATGTTAAGATCTTTGACTTTGCTGGATGAGGACTTCTTTAGAATTAAGGATGCATGACCAACAAAAGGCATGACGATAATTTTTTCAGAGTTGTTATCCTTATCTGGCATTGTTATTATTTTGGCAAAGTATCATTTTGTCCCGAAGTTTCTTTACATGCTCCGCAAAAACACAAGTCAGTCGGATAACTATTTCTAATAAAGATTAATTTTCGTTTGCGAATTTCTTCATTGAATTGGTCATGCATAAAAAGGCTGTATTTGTGTTCAAAACTTTTATGGTAGGCATTTACTTTTCTCTGAAAGATCATACTCCTGCTAATCTGATAGAAAATGTAATACTCATTCAAAGGTGTTTTGTGATAAGAACTCATCACATAGTAAAAACTAAAAGATAGTAAAAACTTAAGACATGTGTCCAGGCCTGTATGCAGCTTTTTCAGTGGGGGGCTCGATTTTACCACAAGTGGAACAATTTACCCGACAATTATGACAAATTAAAACTCATTATATATGTTGCTAATGTAGGCCTACCATCATAGGCTGAGCGGAACTCCAGATCTTGTGGGGGGTTGGTCCGAACCCCCTGAATTCCCCCCCCCCTGGATATGGGCCTGGTGTCCATGAGGATGAAAGAGCATTTGTAAGGTACATCACCCAGCCATGACCACATGCTCAGGTGTGAGGCTTGTAGAGGTTGCAATGGTGATAGTTTCTCCATTTTAGCATCTGGCAACTCTGAATTTGAAATCAAAATCAAAGAAACACTGTGCATCAAGGTAGTAGACCTACACTTAACTCACGACTACTGCAGCATGGCTCATCCTACACTTTTTCCTTTTTTCTTTTTTTTTTCTACTTTTGAAGTAGCCTACAAGAGTCTGTTTTCAAGTTGGTCCCTTTGTATATGCTTATGTATCTGTAATTATAAAATTCAAATATTTTTGTGCATATTACACCCGAAGAGGAAGGTCTTCAGATGTGTTCATTCGTTGACGATGCTTTTGAAGAATTTTGTTGTTTTTGCTAGCTCATTCATTTGGTTTTACAGTGGAACACAACTCTTCCAAAGTTATTTTGACACAAATCATCAAGTTTCTTTTGTATTTGATTTTCTTTCCTTTCAACAGGCGATCAAGAACACTGCCAGCCTGAGAGTGTGGATTTTATTCTTCTTAGTCATGTGTTCGTTTTCATTACTCTTCTTGGACTGGTACAGCTGAAATGTTTTAAAGAAAAAAACAAACAATCGAACTTCTATAAATTTCTGTTAACTACCATGTGAGATAATTTCCAAGTTTTCCAGTAAGGAGAACTGTGGTGATCTGAGATGCGTGAAATAAGTAACGATGATGGCGATGCCCTTCTTATGTAGTCTACATCCAAGTAGGAAAAGAACACAGCGGTAGCACCACTCTCTATGCCTGTGTCATATAGTCTGCATCCGAATAAGGAAGAGGCTTAGAAATGGCTCCATTCTCTGTGGCCTTTGTCATGTTGTCTGCATATGTATAGGGGAGAAGCATCACTATAACTCCTTTCGGGCTTGCAAAATTATTGAAAGGATTGTATAATTGTATAGTAAAGGTGCATTTGTGATGAGGGCCTGTGTGAGCCAATGAAGGTATATTTATAAGTGTGTATCCATTGTGTCTTGGCATCAGTCCAATATTAATCAATCCACCTTAGTACAGCTCGTCTATTCAAGTAGGCTGATATTTTTTTTTCTCCAGTCCGTACCATTCCGAACATATAATGAAATAGGAGGATGTTTTGAAAACAAAATCAGTTGAAAATTGAACTTAAAACACTTTGAAATTTGTATGCTTTCATCTCACCACCGGTGTTGGCCCCTGCCTCCGACAAGTCTCTCAACATGGCTTCTCACATGTCAGCATTTGGTTGGAAAAAAAAATGGAGAAGAACTTGAAATCACCAACATAAAGAAAATTAATGTTTGCATTAATTTAAAGAAATGATATGATTTACTGTCAGGTCATATCAGCTATCAGTATAGCCGACCTTTGGAAGTATACCTGACAAAGGGAATCAATGTAGAACATCCTTGATAACTATGTGTCAACTATGTGTCACGGATGATGCAGGTTATTTTAACTTTGAGCCATAAATGATTCAAATTATTTCTTGCCAGTCCACAGAAATGTATTGTGTAATGTTGCTAAAAGAAAGTTGAAAGGTAAAACCAAACCATCAGGTTGTGAAGCCGAATGTCTGTTGTTGGATTGTTTCCAGTTGTGATCCAGGTAAAATCACCTCGCTGATAATCTCTAGAAATTTTGCTTTCTCTGGGATTTTTGCATCCTCTGAGATTAACAAAAGTTGTCTGTATTGGCCCATAAGATGCAAAAATTGATCGTGGAAATATTCCGTTTAATGAGGATTAATAATTTCCAGGTTGTTTCAAGACACTGAGAATAAACAGATCAGAGAGCAGAAGGATCTGTTTGGTGGGAGATTTTCAAAGGTAAAGAAGATGACATGGGAATTTTCACCATGCATGGCCATAATAAAAAATCTAGCACATTTGGGACCAATTCAACAGGCTTGCAAGATGTCAATGATGAGGTACGCTGGTGGAGTTGTTAACATTTATATGAAGGTAGGACATGTTAAGATGATAAATCACACTCAGGAAAAGACATGTGCTGGAATCCAAAGATTGGTGTGGGGAGATTTCACCTTTTTCAAGTCACCACCCTGGGGAGGATTCCAAGGGGTGGGGTGGCCAATAGGAAAATGAAAGGTGTCTGTGTGGCATATGGTGTCGTATAAGTGCCTAATTTAGAACTTAGACTACAAAAAGGATACAATCACCGCATTATTACAACCTTTAAGTATAAAAGTAAAATTGACGGTGTCAACGGTTTCAACTCAAGGAGTGTCTTCAATATTCTGTATTTTGACCCTTTATCATAGTTTAAGGTTTCATCACTTTGAAAAGGTGAGGGGGGGGGGCCGACTTATTGGAAATGTTGCCCTTCCAAAAAAGTGAGGTGGTGCCTTCCCCATCATCCACCCTGTAGGAAACGGAAATTCATTGTGTCTCCTTAACTCTCTCTTTGACTCATGTTTGTATTTCAGGGAAACTAGTTTTAAAGTGAAAAGAAGGGTCAAAACCAACCCCCTGCTCTCAGAATGGAATATTGCTATCAGTTTCAGTTAAATTATTCATCTGAGAGATGACAGTGCAGAAAATAAATTAATAATTTATTTTGCAAAACCCGCCGTTCCACTTCCTTTGTTTCCTTTTACATGGGGTTGTTTTCTTCAAAGTATTTGAAAAATAACTGTATTATGAACCTGTATCCATGCATTATGCAATGCTAATTAGGCCTAAATAACTTTTCTTCAAATAGGTATCCTTCCACAACATGCATCTTATTCACCTCTTGCATGTAGGTTGCATCATAAACATGCTTTCATTAGGTTTCAGTTTCATAAATAGCCCCATCAAAAATTTTCTCCCATACTCAATAACCTTACGTCATCTGGCACAATAGTGTTTTGGACTCGAATTTAAATACAATATGCTGTTCCCCAATGCTCAGGAAAAAAAAAAGTGATCAATAGTCAACTTTCTGAAGGTAGCTGACCTTCCCAGTTTCTTTTGCAATAAACCATAGCCTAAACATCTTCAAGCAGTTAAGCCTTACAGTATCCAATCAAAAGTGTTAAATTAGCCTGATAAAAGTTTAGGCGTGAGAGATGCTTCTTATGCAGAGTAATGCGTAAACAACTCTCACTTGGAGGTAAATCCTATGAAGGTGTTTGTCCATTGGATTTCTGGAACGTCGTTCTCATATGTTATGAAATTCTTGAGGTTTTAAAAGACATTGCATATTATCATGGCATGACATTGGAAGAGACATCCAGTGTTTAACCCAACTAAGTTGTCTGTATGAGACAATGAGGTCCCCTACCTTCCACAAACATTGCCTTCCATTCTATGGTCAAACGCAACCCAATTATCACTCATTAACTAGCACGAGTTCCACTACTAAGTGGAATCCAGCAATGACCTTGCAATGTCAGTGACCTAGTCACACAGCAAGCAATGACCTCTCAGTCTAGCTTCCCAACACCGTCGGAATGGATTTCGTCGTGAAACCATGCGGTAAACACCTCAAAAGTACGTTGGTCTGAATTTCACGTGCAGACTAAACATGTACGAATAATAAGATATATAAGGTTAATTTCAAGCCAAATATTTTTAAAACACTGCGTCATATGATGTTATTGATAACACCCGGCCAATAACCAAGGTGCCGGCTATGTTCTATGCAGTCTTAAATGTCTATACCTTTCCCCATAAGTTTTTCAGTTTGATGTTTTAGAAAAGACAATCGTCATTTTCACGTGTTGAACATTAAGCTGGTAAGTCGCTCCTGATATATTCACAAGGTTTCTATCAGGAGAGACTTAGATACTATAACAAAACACACTCAAGGAATTATTAATCCTTGAACTTTCCAGGGGGATCATTTGCTTCCTGTAACACCGATGTAATCCGACCAGATCTTCTGATACAGTAAAACAGTAAAATAAATAGTTCTTCCCAGTAACCTTTTTTATTGGCTTCGTAAAGATCAACCTCTTAATGAGAGGTAACATCCTAGTAATCCGATCAGAACTTCCCAGTTAATCACTTTGCTAATTGATTTGATATATACATATAAATATAAATATATATATACATATACTTTCCAGGGTTTGTTCGTTCCTGGAACAATTAGACCAACAGACGGATTTCATACGCACCAAGTTTCAGGTTGCTGTTCTTTGTAACGTGACCCCCAGTAGCTGCAACACTATTAACACTGATTTATTCGACACATTTTTGGTTCTTTCGCTGATTTTCATTTAGCTTTTAAAAGTTCAATAAGACGCAAGGTACGGATCGCGCCGTCAAGTATAGCAATTAGTGAGCCATTGAAGATGTAGTCCCATGAGTTGCCAGACCTACCATCACTTTGGCGGGCTGACGATAAATTGTTAAATCTTCTTAAGTGCAATAATTGTAAAGATACGAAGTGAAGTATCACAGAAGAATGTAACATGCATCTTCGCACATTGAAAATTTACTTCTTATTTGTTACTTTGGTGGGCCACGACTATATAGCAACAAAGCGCACTGTGAAATCAATGCCACATTTATTGCTCACACCACTTAGCTCAACATAATGAGGCAGGGCCATTCAATCATTCAATAATTAGCTATTTTCCCCTGAATGAATTGGATTTCATAGTACAGCTATTTCTGTAATAGCTCCATGTTTTAAGATTATTATGAAGTCCGAGCCACTCTAAAATTCTTTCAAATGTTAGTGCTATGTGGAATGAGACGAATTGAGTGTTCTGATGTAGAAAAAAAATAGCTAAAACATAAACGAATGACAAACCATTCAAAGTTAAAGGGCAGGTGGCCTAAGTTCAAGTAACATGTCAACTGTAATCGTAATTGCTTTCTCTTTTAATTGTTGGCGGTTTAGTAGAAGCAAGACCTCCTACCTCCTAATATTCTTTCATGACGGTTATAAAATTAAACTATGTTAAAGGGGAAATCAAGGTTTATTTTCACAATTTATTTCACTACAATTCCCCACCGGTATCGCACGATGAGTTGTAACTAACAAGTATGATCAAGATTATCTCAAAACATGTGAACAATTTCGAGAAATGAGTCAAATTCGCAAAAAATCGGTGAAGAACTCCGAAAGTCTGTGATATCCATATTCATAAACAAATATGAATGTTCAATACCATCACCTTTTCAAGGTATGAGGAGGTATGGCTGAACAGTTTCATACGTAGCCTACGTGTGCTGTATGTATCAACTATTACTAAACTCTTGTTTACTTAGCAATGCGCAATGCACCAACAGCATGGGAACCGTAAACATTCGGTTATGTTTATTCATATAACGTCATCTCAGTCTTACGCTGTGATTGGTCATCGTATAGAGGAGGCTGTTTTGTCTTGTACATGAAGGTTTATTTTTTGTACCCGACAAATATTAAAAGTTCTCATTCAACAGTACTTAACGCAATAATTACCGTTCCCTCTACCTTCAAACACCTCCCCAACGTCTCTATATTTCGGTGAACAATCAGTTTAGAAAGAAAAATCAACTAAAGGTGAATTTTCTCAGTCAAACCCTGATTTCCCCTTTAAGTTTATCCAGACATCTCACAGTCCACACAACTCCTGTGGAGTTTTGTGTTAGTAGATTGTAAGATTTACTTCAGACGACACATCAGTCTTCTCTCAAACTGGTGGCAGTAGTTCACTTTAACTTTCATCACATTTGGATATCACTCATTGAACCCCCTGCTCTCTCTGTACAATGTTGTCCAACGAGGTACATTGTCTACAGCATGTAGACAACCTTCATTTATCTTGAGGGGATGGGGAAGGGACGGGCAAGGACGGAGGGAGTGGAGAAGCCTTAGAGGTAGGAAAGTTAAGCGTTACAACAGTCTTGACCAAAATTGAAGATACAAGAAACTATATGACTTTTACCGGTTATTAAAAGTTGGATTGTTTGAAAGCAAAAGTAAATAAATAAACAAATCAATAAATAATCCTTTGCTTTCCTTGTTTAAAACAAATGACATGATGCAGACTATTTTCTTCGCTTTGGTTAACAATGTGACGTATGCTTACATAAATGACGTGAAACATCACACGTTTCCTGCCGTCGTCTCATAAGAAAAGATAACAACATGTCGTACGCAGTCGTCCCAATGAGCGCCGATGTGAAAAACTACAAATCACCCTGTTCATGCACTTTTATATCTGAAACATTATTTGTAAAGAAGAGTGTCGAACCTGTATTTGTCGCATGCCCATTGGCGTGACAACAACATATGACTTCATGCTATTTCTTTTCATTTCTCTCTTTTCTGCTCGAAAATTAACGCATGCATTTTAAATTCCCCAGTCAAAATAAAAAACTTGTAAGAACAAAGTTTTGAGTCTCCAGCTGTCATCAAAGAATGCCGAGGAAAAAGTATCTGAAAATATAAAGATCATGTTTTACCAATTTTTACAAAATATCTTCCGCTTTTGCCGCCCTTCAAAGAAAAAAAAACTTACAACAATATCATAATTGGCATAGTTTTGAAACCATATAACTACTTGTGTCACATCGCAAGAATTAGATATAAACATTTTGTACTTAGCCAAGAGGTTTTTTTTTTTTTGATAAACGAGACAGAAATGACATAAAAGACCTACGCCGACACTACAAAGTCCAAATAAAAACATTTTCGGGGAAGATCTTGTGAGAGATGTAGTCGTTATTACACTTAATGGACTTCTGCTCTAATGGACTGTACGTCAGTCCCTGGAGAAACCAGTCACTTCGAACATCGAATCATCCCCAAAGAATTAGGTGAATATTAGCGAGTAATCACGTATTTTCTCAAAGAGAATTGGTAAAACTAGTGTTAACAAGGGTGGGTGTTAAGAGTTGATTGTGTCTGCGATGCAGCTTCTGACGGAGGTTACTATTCGTTAGAGTAAACGAGAAAGTTCGTCCTTCCTTATTTACTTAACATGGTATGGGGCGTTCCCCTTCACTTTCCTGTTTTCTTTGTAGTGGTGAAAGGGATTTTTTTGTTGTTGCAAAATTCACAGAGAGGAGACTGGTGTAGGGGTGTGAGGCTGGGCCGGAGGGGAAGAGGGGGGGGGGGGTTATTCGGCACAAAGGGAATTCCAAAAGACCGAATGTTCGCGACTATTGAAACTGAATTAAAAGGACAAAAGTAGCTAATACATCTTCCAACGCCATGCTGCATGACGGAAAAGGAAAGTCATGACTTTCGACAATGTGAAATGAGAGACTTATTTATGGTGAACACTATCATCAAATTTCATTTAAATACGCTGTGTACTTTCCAAGATATTACAATTTGATTGTTCATAAAAAATAATCAGGAAGCTGCCGTTTTGAGATTGTGATGACATCACAGGACCACATGTGATTGAAAAGCTTTTGTTTTTCTTGACACTTTGTTGTCAATATATTTTTAACAGTTAGGCATAGATTCAAATCAGAGTGTTAACGATTTGATTATTGCATAATATACCTCAGTAATTCAACACAAAGTGTGTACACGTGTGTGGAGATTCTTGGAAATTATAGGTAGAGAAAACAAAGAAACACAATAAAAACACAATTTCTGCTATTAATGGCTATGTGACATCATAATTCGACTTACTGAAGTGGGTTTACCTTCAACGTATGCAAAAAGGGCAGCAACACCCTTCTCTGAATTTTAAAAGTGTCTAATTTGAATACGAAACAATATTTCTGGATGAAACTTTAATTGGGAAGATGTTTGTCAAAGACTTCTGCTTCATTATCATAAATATTCTCCCACGATTTTGTTTTCCTTTAATGTTACGTCCATCAAACACTACTACCGTATGCACCACGAGTGGTAATACACGTAGCAGAAGCCATCAACTCAAGAGTTCTAACACAGACAGAATACAAATGTCAGGACATGAAAAAGTTTTAGACTTTTCCCTACGTCATCAACACTAGGCCTTCTGGTGAGCTGTGACTACCCATGACACAGGAATTTTAATGCAAGAATTCATAAAAGTCTAATCGCATTATTTTCAGTGTTGGGACGTCTTATAATGACGCATGCCTCAGCAGCAACTTTGGTTTTTCAATCTCTGGAGGATTTTAGTAGAATATTCAATTGTTGACTAAACTAGTAACCCCGCACTGTGCAGTAGTGTAGGGTAGGCCAAGAACAAAACACTGCAGAAACTATATATAAACAATTAATATGAATTTTCTGCCCTTCATTGGTCATGTTTGACCAAGATATAGTCACCTAGACCATGCCCTGTCCCATGCCCTGAACAGAATGTATGTGAAGAGGGGTTTCATGTGACATCACGTGAGTGGTACTGCAAGACACTGACGGGCGTATTTACATCACTCGCGTAACACTATCCATAGAGACCATTGTGACAAAGTACAGGCTTCAAAACCAAAGAGACGCACGATGTACGCTTGACCCCGTCGACGGGCGTGATGCTGGCGAAAACCTTCTACAAATACACATACGAGAGTTGAGAGCTCGCGCGCGTAGTTGTTAAAAATACGCGAGGGTTGAACAGTCAATTTTCTCGTTAGTCACGTAACAATGGTCACAAGAAATACTTAACTTTGATTGGGTAGACAGCTCAGTGACACGGTAACAATGTACAAAACAAGTAAACAAGAAACGTTCAGAGTTGTGCTTACAGTCAACCACATATAGTTCATCATCAGCACCGAATCGCAAGAAAGTGATCAGGCTATTAGATGCTTTAGAGCAGAAACTTTTTGAAACGTCTTTTCTCATTCCATTTTTTATGTCTTTTGCTTTGCTGCTCTTCAAATTTATCCAACGTAAGTATTGACTTTACTTTTAGGTCGATGAAATATGTAGCTGTTACAGCCCTCGTTAGGATTACGCAATAAGCACATAGCTGTTCAAGACCATACAGTTGTAATAAATTAATGTTGTAAATAAATCTGAAAAGCTACATACCATGATACAAAGATAGACGTACAATGTTACCTAAGAATGTGAGTATGGGTCTCGGGAAGTTAAGGGAAGGGATGAGTCAGACGCTAGATGTTTACGAATTGTCATAAGCGGAACAGCGGTGCATGGATATAAATGAAAGAAACAAGGCTGAACTGTACACGTGGTGAGACGGTATGCGATGCAGGTTACACGTGTGACATACTGTGGGTGAAAATTGTGGAACGTATCTCAAACTCACCGTCAGGTCAAAATTGAGACATACATGTCATGCGAGTAAACCGTATATGAGTAGACCATTTACATTTTACACAACGAAGAAATCAAAAGTCAACTTGTAATATTTAAAGCAGAAAACACAGAGGAATTAAAGCGTTCTTTCTGTGAAATAATCCTTAGGACAGACTATAAAATGAAATACTAATCATCAAAACTCGAACGTTGACAGTTTGATGAAAAGTTCATATATTAAGCGAAAAGTTAGTTTATTCGAATTTTCCAGCGAGGATATGCCTTCCTATCTCTCTTTCTTTTAAAAGAGCAATTTAGATACTGAAAGTCCCATTTTTTATCTGAAGCTATCTTGCATTAATTCCCCTTCAGCCCTATCAAAACAGGTATGGACAAGATTCAAATGACAAAAAAAAAAAAAAAGAGTCAAGTGTTAGGGTTTTCACCATTGTGTAACAGATCATTTTAGAAAAATAATAAGCAATCGATTCTGTCAAAGATCGAGTGTGTCTACTATAAAATAAACATTCGTCCTCAATAATACACTGATCCACCTTGATCATATACTAATTAATGACGATCAACATTTATTGCTTCTCAGTCTACCTCCACATCAGATAGACTTTGCAAACCACAATGTAGGCACTAAAGACAATTTACCACACAGTGTTAAAAAATAGTACACCCTTTATCACAGCTAATTTGTAGTACCAGGTACAAGCATATCTCTCCACCACAGTGTCATTTAACAACCATGCATGGTGCTACTCTGCTCGCATGACGAGAAAGTTCCCTATAGCTATGCAAAGTAGGAATACTAGGGCAGATCTCAGGCTATAGCCATCAATTTCCCTTCAAAGAAAATAAAGTCATAGACACAAAATGCAAGTTAGAACACACGACGAAGGTTCACAACCGAAATAAATGAAACTTAAAGAGAAAAGACAATGTTTGATATGATTTTTCGTTTTATTTTCGATTTGTCATTTAACAGATGCCGGTTCAATCTAAATTCGTTCGTTTCATTCGACGATGTTGTTGTTGTATCCAAAACTGTGAAGAAGAGAAAAGGAAGAAGACCCCCCAAAATAAAATATCTAAGAAGGCAAAGAACAATAAGAAACTGAGACAGAAGGAAAGGAGAGAAAGAAGAGGCAACAAATCCAAAGGGCAAACTGAAAATAAAACCGTTCAGGGACTCTCCAAGAAACGTCGAGACGACATGTGTCCTTTTGTGTCATCTTCTCTCCCAGAAATAAACACCAACAACGATGAAGAGCGCTTTCCAAAGAATACCATGAGTTTACCACATGAGGCAATGATTCGTGGAAAGTACTCTTCAGTGAATCTACTGCAAATGACATCAGCTGACAGTCAGATGACTGAATCGGAAGTAAACTTGAGTCATACACAAGTCGTCATCACGACATCTTTTAGTGAAGTTTCCTCTAAATACACTTTCGAGAGAAACAAAGAGGCAGAAAACATTTCACAATCTGTCTTTTCTTGGAGTGACTTTGACATTTCTCTTCACCGTTTGTTTCATTTGAAACTTCCGGTGGCGCCATCTCTGCTTTCGTCCGATATTGACTTAAGTGTACCGTTTAAGCGCTTGTTCGATGTTCGAGGGCAATCTGTGGTATCATCTTTTTTCTCTTGGAATGACCCGAGTAGCTGTGTTGAGCGGCTGTTTCGAGAGAGTTCTTTGTCCGAATCGCCAGAAGGATGGATTCCAACAGGACAAGGGGAAGAGAATATTTCCACATTTGAGGATTGTGCACCTACTTCATCCTGCGTACCTGTGGGGTCTACATGCCAGAACGCAAAGCCCTCTCCAAGTCAGCCATCGAAACCATCGACGCCACTGAATACATCTAAACGCTTCCTTCCAAGGAAACCAATATGGCCACCGAATCCATGGTTGGCTCCAAAGTACAATGGTTATCCAGAAATCACCGAAGGTACAAATCATACGAAACGGTACGAGCACGAATCTACGTGCCAAGACCTTCCAACAGGAGACGAGGAAGTGGAACGTCAAGGGCGTGTGAGATCCACACGGTCGTTCCACGACCATATCAATGAGATCAAAGACGTTGATACAACTGGTTCACGAAAAGATCAGACCACCTGCAAGGATGAGGAGATGAAGGAAGATGCCCAAGATGGTAGGGGAAATGCATCGGATGACAAAGGGAAGATGCCACAATCAGTGGTTGACCCAATACCATTGTGTACTGTTAAAGTTGTGGCTCTTGATAAGGATGCAATTACACCAAAGGAAGCATCGTCCCAGCGATTTGAAGAAGAGGCACAACAACAGTCAAAGATGAATCAGGAGTCTCATGCTGATTCTGAGAGGACGACAACTGATGCCTTCACTCGAGGAGGGTCTAACATAACGGTATCTCAACGTCAACCTAATGCAGGAGTTGATAAAAGCGAGAGGAAGAATCAAGGCATAGATCTGCTGTTAACTGCCGTCTCCCCATTCCCAGTAAGTTATCGGTCATCATATGATCGTTATCAGAAACTACGGTCTGCTTTTATTAAAATATTTTAACTTCTCTGGATATGTTTGTGATACCTGACACCTGATGCTTGCAAAAAACGAATGTTTATTTTCTTCATAACTTATGACAATGTATAGTCTTTGTAAAGCCTAAAACGTTATATAACTCTTCAAACACAATACAAGGTACGCAGTGTGCATAGTAAAGCTTCCATTCAGTGATGTTATTCCTGCAACTATTTAAATGGATGAAACAGGTTAAGAGAGAGCTGACTTTAAAGATTAACAGGATGTAATTATGTACTTCTTCTTTGTTTTCAATTTGTCGCTATCGAGAACTGTTTTCTTTTTACTGTTTGCTGTCTCTATTGTTATTATTTTCTTATTTAAAAACAGGTCAATGAAATGTCGGATGCCTTAATTCCGAAGCTGTTCCTTCCGAGTCACGTGTACGGTGCACGTCTCTCCCAGTTCAACATCGATGGGGCGTCACGAGACACCAACGCATGCGCAATCAATCACACTCTTCTCGCAGTCACCTACTACTCATTTGGCTTGCAATCCGGTGATCTCTTCGACTGCTTCGGCCTGAAATCCCTCCTGGTCCAGAAATGGCTCTGGAAGACAACCAGCCTCGGCAACTCGCTGCATCGATCAATCGTCGTCACACCATCCGATCGCATCTTGGCGACCGATGCCTTCAAAATCGTCAAGAGCAGTTTCCGGCTTCGCCAGCTCGCATGGAAGGGAAGCGACGCGGTCGAGACGGGACTTCCATATAGAGTACGGATGCTTCCGAGAAACATCTCACTGGACATAGTCTATCCTACTCACTCTAGGAACTCCTTAGCATACCATGCATGCAAACTCAACCCACAGCATATGGAAGCCATGCTCTATACCATCAATGACAGTTACTTTCTTCTGGTGCCGACTCTCGACGAACGAGTGATACTTATCGACATCCATCCACACCCGACGCTGGGCGGTGGCGGTTTGATCATGTTTTGTGCAAATAGTGAAGAAGCGGTACAAGACATGCTCAATGAGTTCTATTTTAAAACAATCAAGCCATTTCACAGATTTAGTCTCGGACAAGGAAATATAATTTGTTGTAAACCAGAAACCGACGGAAACAAACTGATACCAAACAATTTAAAAGATTGGATTGCTCAAATATAAACGTTAATTGTCATTACATGTGTCATTTTACTACGAAGAGAATCTAAAAATTTACCAAAATGTTTTTTTTCTCTTGGGCGAATTTCCCCACATGGCTCAATTTTTTATCTCTTATATCTTGCATATACTTACTACAACTTTTTTCTTTTTATCGCTTTTTATTTTTTCTCTTTTTTCTTTTTTAGAATGTTTTTTTTTTTCCAAAAATCATCTAAAATTTAACAAAAAATTTTATTCGTAGTAATTTGGCACATGCAACTGACTTTTGCAATATTAAAAATTTATGTTTCTGTCATGTATGAAAATAAAAATATAACTTTCAAAAAGAAACGTCTGTGTTCTTCTCTGCTTCGTAGAACATTTTATGCAGACTATTGTCAGTTGCCATAACTTTTTATTGTTCTTGCGAGTACTAGAGAACTTGCAAATTTTGTAAATATTTGGAATGTATACATAGGCTCCGCCGGCTGTACCTTTCATATATATTTATGTGTTTCATATATTGGCAATAGTCCTAAGAGGACTACACTTATCGTGTATTTGCAAGCCAAATGTCAATCCAGTCTCATTAGGCGTTATTTTACCTGGATTGGCGCCCTCACAAAATCATGCTTCACAGTTGCACGTGGCGGATGGAATTCTTTATATATAGTGCTTGCAATTACCGTAACTTTTTTTTGTCCAGTTGCTCTTAACTCACTCCTCTGACTGCTTTTTAGGGGGTCTGTACGCGCGGGGCCTAAGCATGGGGTATGTACTTATTTTCCTGGAAACCAGACAAATATTAGGTCAGAGTCTCCAGGTCGAACGCGTACAAGAAAGAAAAGTACACTTGTGATAGTAATGGCGATTTTAATCCATCATAATATGAAAGCCGCCAATTTCCTTTCCCGAATCACTTTTAACATAGCTAACATATTTGTGTTTCGACAGTCTTTATCCGACGGCCACCTCCCTGCTTTTCTTCCTTATGTTTGTTGTGTTATTGCCACATGCTTGGCATTCCCTGGACGTATTGTATTGCCGGATGTCTGACTGAAAAAAAAAATGCCGGAAAAGCTTTTGTCATTTATTATCATTTTGTTGTTTTTTTTTTTTTAATTTTAATTTCGGAGTCTGCATATTTTACGTTCGACCATAACTTATACATATAATTTATACGCACAATGAGTGGCGCAAAAGCATGTTTACTGAGATGAAAATAACATCAACCTCCCCCCCCCCCCAAAAAAAACAAACAAAAACAAAACTGTAAAACTTTGGCCTGCAACTGCTCAGACTTAGTTTACGAAAACAGTCACTACAGTAAACAACGAATTGCCTATTTGTTTAGATGACGGTAGCAGTAACAAAAAACAACGAAAAGAAAGTTTCATAAATCGCAAAACCTGTCAGACTCTTTTCATGCAGTCAGTAATACAGAGGTCGTGCAATGACGGCAGAACGCTTAATTTGGATCTTTGGCGGGGATCATCACCATGTTCATCATTTTGTTATGTACCGGTGGTAGCGCTCTGCTTAGATGTACCGTAGGGTCCCTATACAGAGAACTCTACGTAGAAACCCTGATGTACCGCAATGCTTTGTTTTTACAATATGTAGAAGCCTATGATTCTCTTATTGACGCCAAATCATTCCATCTCTCTTATTTTATACGGCGATCGATGCAAATCTTCTGCACGTCCTTACACAATTGCGACTCTCTGTGAAGTGTCAAAAGCCACAGAGGAAGCATCTTGGAAGCCGGATGAGGGTTGGCTCAGTTGGTAGAACACCCAGGAGGTCAGATGGGTCCGATTTCTGGCCCGACTCATACCAAAGACTTCAAAAAATGGGACTAGTTGCACCCTGAATCAGCGCTCATCGTTTTCGGAGAGTGAGACGAGGGTAGTGTTGATGTGATTGGTGGACTCAACAGTGAGCACCTGCAACTGGCAGCTATAACGTCACAGTCCCCAGGGACTAAGAGAGAGAGAGAGAGAGAGAGGGGGGGGGGGGTTCTGCATGTGATTATGTGGACGATCACATCAGCGCATCAGCGTGTACGATCAGTGTGGATATAGAGATATATAAGACCTACCATTATTATTATTATTAAGTGAACTACCATTATTATTATTATTATTAAGTGAACTACCAGTTACACTCAAAGTCCTCTGGAATGTTTGACTATGTAACAGAATGTGATGACCTGTAACTGGTGCCATTTAATGAGCATTTGACTGCAAGGCGCGGGTGGGTGGACAGATGGAATGGAATCTACTGAGTCGGGAATAAAGGTTATTAGGCTAAAAAGGAAAGGTGAACAACTTCCGAGACAGCGCACATGGCCTCGTTTGCTGTTTTCAGTTTTTTCCAAATATTTACAGATGTGCCCCCCAGAGTGACTGCTATAACTTTTTTTTCCACATGGACGTTCCTTACAGGTGAATATTTATGATATAGATTGTCGACAGTTGACCTCAGAGCAATATATTACACAATCATGATAGTACACTAAATGACTCATTCTAAGAAAGACTTGGATGTCTGTTAAAATCAGAGGGAGTGTGGCCCTTTCAAAGTGACCCCACGGCCCCTCTCGGTGAGTCGGAGTGAGCCTGCGGTAATATTAAGTACAACCTTTGTTCGCGGTTGCCAGTATATGTTACCAGTGCATGACTACTCTACTCAGCTTGACAAGAGGTCGCGGAAAGTTAAATAACCCAAAATCAGTGTGAGCAAGACACGTTCGAACAGATGACAATATTTTCAGTCAGTGTATTACAGGAACTTGTTGATTGTTTACAACATGAACTTAAAATTAAAAAGTAGCCCACATATGATGTAACTTAGTTCCGTAGTTCAATCGCAACCTTACCACTGTACGGCAGCATGAAGAGCTCGATAGCCAGTGACTCAGCATTAATTTTGCACAGGATGACAAGGCAAATGTGACAGGATCGTAGTAGGCATACTCTTTACACACTGTTCTGTGTAGTTCTGGGGGGCCGGCCCCCCCCCCCCCCCCCCCCGCAAAAGCGATAGGCTAAGCATGCATTCTGGAAAGATTTTGAGTGGTCAGATGAAACTCTGATCAAAAATTCCCATCATCAGAGAAAACCAAAATTTAAGGGAATGAGCATAGTCTTTCCTACTTTATTTTGAAAAATCAAAATCTTGCAGTTCTCCCCTCATTTCTGTTATTTTTTTTTGTCTATTTAAGGTGACCCAGAAGGTTCACTATTTCTCTTATATATGTTGCTGACTATCAGTTCTGCACAAGGAAGGTGCAAAGCTGCAAACTTAAGTAATTCGACAAAAAAAAATGGTATCAGATAATTAAAAAGAACCATTCATGACTAATCATAAAGGGTGATACCAATTCGACTTGGGGGGACTGCATTTTCCTTTTATGAGTAGGTTTTTCTGATAACTGAGAAAAGTGCTCACTAAACTTTCAGCTATTTTGAGTTTTTGCTCCTTATCTCATACAGCTACACATTTATGGCTCAACAACTGGAAGTGTTTCTCACTTGGCAAACTTATCCTCCTGCGTTATCTCTGCAACAATATGCGTCAGCTAACTTCAGTAATTATCGGTATATACGTTACCCAATGATTGAGTGTTGCAATATTGCGCAATATCACAATTGTTCTGTTAGCAACCACGTGATTTCACGATGAAAAGAATGCTGAAGACAGCAGAGTTCACGCGACACCGACCCGTCTGTCTACACGTTAGGCCTACATTAAAATCTGTTTCGATTCACACAAATGGTGTAATTGCTGAACATTAATTTTGAATTAACCGAAAACTATAAAATCTTTGCTTGTGGTTGGTGACTATTTTATGAAGCATAAACTCAAATTAAAACCAGGTCGTTTTAATCTATGATCAATGATATCGTCACGCGGTGGTTCACTGCATAACGAAACTTTATTTAAAAGTCAGTTTCTGCTTCACGTCCGCGGTGCCCCTAGCGTGCCATAAAAGTCGAGGAATTGACATAGTCGAATTAAATCGTCTCTTGTCAGTTTCTCGCAATCTGATTGGATGAAATCTTGAAGTCTACAAGAAGTAGACATATGCCAATTTCTCCTACATATGACAGTTTCAAGTCCCTTCATTGGTTTACTTTTACACATGATACATTTTAAAGAAGTTGATTAGAAGAAACTGTCATATGTCGAATTAAATCGCACATAGGACCTATGTCAATTTTCACCATACAAGTCGAAGCGAAACTTATTTCATTAGTCGTTAGGTTCGATGTTTCTTCCGGAATCGGGATGGTCGATCCTGTTGGCCACTGGTCCTACCTTCGTCATGTTTCTTTTCGTAAGGGTGTGTGCAGGGTATGTGTAGCCTATGTGTGCTAAGTTTGTCGTTCTAGCTGGTGTCAGTAAAATTTACCGAACGACATTGCTGTCAGCCTTCTGCTTGAATTTGACTTGCAGTGTTGGTGTTAATGTCGCCTTGGGCGATATGGCGGGCTGTTCTTACCATGAACTTGAGGTCTTCCTTTTACCTAGATGTTCTAACATTGACCTTGCTTATTTCACTTAAGTGGAATAAATAATTAAGATTTCGAAAAATTATTTCCACTATATGTTAAATACGACCTAGTTTAAGAAAAAATTAATTCAGTTTAAACAGATTATATTTCCCTTTTAAATACTATTTTTTTAAACAAGAATTCAACTTAACATGAGGAAACTACAATTTAGCTTAAGTGAAAATGGTACTCATTTTGCTACAGCGAATTGAATTCCAATTAAGCATATATGCTTCTACATATTTCACCTACGAGAATTCAACTATATAGTATAGTCTTGACCTATACCACTGTGGATAATCAACACACACGTAGTGCTAAAAACGACTTTAAGAAAGCTTGGAAAAGTAGAAAAAAATTCGATTCGGGTCACTGTGTGAATTCCATCATCCCTGTACGTCATCATAACAAACTTGGTTTCGCCCCAGCGAGAATTACAAGTTCCATTTTGTCTTTTTTCTGTATTTTTATTTGTTATATTATTTAGGTTTTTTTTATCTATTTAAGACTTTATATCTACCTGTGGCTAGATTTGTATCTTGCTGGGAGAAAATAAAACTCAACCAGGTGTATTTTACTGCCAATTCTCGTTAGGATTATGTGCTGAATATGACAGCGCAGAAACAACCAGGTAATATAAAATGAACAAAAGAGCAAAACGTGGGCACCGTAACCTCTCTAGAAAAGCCCGAGAAGAGAACCAGTCTGAGCAGAACATCTCTAAAAGAGTGATAAAACTTGCATCATCGATTTATTTCAGGCAAATAGCCACTATCATAAGAATCATAGTAATATTTATTAATCCATATTTCACACAAAAGGCGACATAAGCAAGGCCCCGCAGAGAGAAAGAAGTTTGTACAAGCCTGTATTTCTTTCTAACAGCAGTATATAATGTTCTATCTTATGGGTACCGTACCTGATGAAAGTTAGTGCCCCTTTTACTCAGTGACCAACTGCACTAACTTTGGTTTAGGACAAACTTTAAGCTCTCTGATTGTCAAACTTTTTCATTGGAAACCATTTATAGAAACGTCGCAGTAGTATAAGGGCTACTTGGTAAACGCTTTACAACAACGACTGATAGGAGTCTAATGTTCGGTTTATAGTGTACCGTACTTAGTGCAACGGAAACGAAAATCACAAACGCGGTGACATGTGAATGGGGACATCCAAAATATGTCAGACGATTATCGTCTCTCCCTACAATCAAAACAATTAACCACATAGTCTGTTCAATTTTTTAATAAATGTGTGGCCAGAGAGCTTTCTCCGAAAACAGCCTCAACAAATTTGCGCGATAATCACAAACACACAACAACAAAAAAGGCGTCGCTCGGAAGGTCACTTTCTCAAGGCGCCGATAATCATATTCAACATGGCGAGACATGCCGACTGAGAGAAAAAATAAATAAATAAAAGAAAGAAACATTGTTATCTTAGAAATGTTCGTAATAAACAAACACGATATTCGTATCACTGTTTGAAGTTCAAAGTGAGGTAGCATATTTGCGGTTGATCAATACAATGTTGAAAGATTTTCCATAAATCAAATGACGATCAGACAATTACAATTCCGACAAATTTGCAGTAAAAAATAAAGAAGCCAGTTCAACGAACGTTCAGAGGTCACTAACAATTCTGGCTTCCCCACATGGAGTTCCACTTGCGTTCCAGTCATCGACCCAATGTGATCCTCCCCACCATTCACCCCCCCCCCCCCCCCTCTTCATTCTTGAGACCCATTATGTGGATACTTTGATTTTGCGTTTAACATTTTCATCACGCTTAGTATACGATACACGTTACTTCATTTGACAACTTATTCACCATCGAAGACTGTGGCAGACGATTACACGGGAAGGCCCGTGACAACTTCACCCCAGGCATATCCGCATCGGACAAACTTCCCCGGGCAATTACCACCTAGATAATTCCCAACCCGGAGAATTCCCCTTGGACACCTCTCTCGCCCCTCCCCAAGGGACGATAAAGGTTAAGTTTAAGGTGGATGGGAATTGTCCTACTTGGGAATCGTTCGGGTGGGGATGTCCAAGGGAAAGTTGCCGAGGTGGGAATTGTCAGGGGGGGGGGGGCAAGAAGGCCTCTTCAAACTAACCGTAACAAGAAATGCATAGTGTATTGAAGCAGTTAAAGCGAAGACTTCATTGTGAGGTGCATGTAATCATCAAAGCGGCCCTCTACGTGATACTTTTCTCCCAGTTTAAAGCGGCCCATTTCCCAGTTTTATGACGTCCAAAATGCCATAAAAGTGCGGGAGGGGGAAAGCCTCTGTATCCCCACCCTTGCCTCTCTGCAGTTACTGTGAGGGAATATGAGAGGAAAAGGGAAGACTGAGATACGTTAAAACTGGAAGAACGAAGATAGAAACCCGAAGGAGAAAGCGAGGGCAGTTATGATGGGATACGAAAGTCCAAGAAAAGAGGTGAAATCATAGGTAATCACAATTTTGCTCCTCCCACCTACGACAGTTTTCTTACTCTCGATATTCAGTGGAGACTGAGATAAAATCTTCCCTTCTCATCACCCCCGCCCCTCCCCCGGGCAGGTGATCACAAAGAAATACTAACAACAACCATGGCAGAGTATCGAACAGACGAAACAATATAATCGTGCGGCATTGAGAGAAATGGTTTCCAGGTTTATCAGGGGTGAGTGTAAAGACCTCATTGTAGTAAATAGACAATACACAGCCTCTGCGTGTCAAGTATCCCACAGACGGGTTTGGAAGACTTCGTGCAGTTCCTACCAGCTTAATTAACCCGCATTGCTTGCTGTTGGCAAACCTGCCCAAATGATGTTTCGTGTCCTGTATTGAAAAAAAGAAAAAATGGCAGAATAAAGTGTCAAAACGCGAAAGGGGTTAAAGGGGTCTCTCTCCGGATCCAACATATGTCATTCTTTTTTCGATGGTAGAGAATGCCGGAACTGGGCAGTCAAAAAAAAAAAAAAAAAATGCCGACGGTATCTCATATTATTATTTATCCTACAGGCCCTATCTTCCAAACTATAGGCTGACAAAATGCTAGATATAATCTTCAATAATGGATCAGATTCTCCAAATTGTTTTAACTTGGTCTAACTCGCACTTGGTGATTTCTGCTGTGTGTGTGTGTGTGTGTGTGCCCATGTGGATTCCGGTTACGGAATCAACTTCCTACATTTGTTAAACTCAGTCCTTAGCTTAAGCTTTCAAAAAAATATCGGCCCTATAATTGCTGCAGGTTAAACAAGTCGTTTAATTGCACATGTAAGCTGTCATTAAGACCATTCAGATAATTTGGGGGAAAAGGTTTCAGGTAATAAATTGTGCCATATGATTGTCGGATTCTTCTACAACAAAAAGTGTAAAATACTAACATGTAGTAGTTGATAGATTTCACTCAACTGAACCATGCGCTTCTTTTGAACAAGAAAATGAGAAGTGTACAAATATTCTGTTGGTCGAAACAGCTGATCGCTGACCCGTAATGAGGTGATCAGTTTGTACTTTCTACGTAAATGCAGTTTCACTACATAAAACAATTCTCTCTACAGATAAAGCAGCTGCGACTTGAGGCAGTATATTTTTGATACACCAGCGAGAACTGCGCATACAAACAATAACCAGGGCGTGGTCTATTTCTTACTGAAAGAACCGTTATAAACTTTTAAACGTAAATTGTTTGATTTTTTACTGCTTTTATGACGTTTCCGTTACTTTTAAAATAGTTACTGTCATTTTCATTTACTCAATGTATTGTAATATTCCGTTAATGGACAAACTTGCGTGTATAGTTGAAAAGAAAGGAAAAACTTTAGACCATGCAAACACAATTTTATCCTTCTTTTTCTGTACCCGCGCGATCACTTTAAATTTGTCGAGTATTACGATTTTCGATGAACTGCACAGCACCTTCGATTTTTTTTTTTTCGCTGCTAAAAGGCGCTGTATAAATGTGATGTATTGATAATTAATAAAAATTAAAATAAGGGAAAACTTTTTTTTAAGATATCCGATATCATGACTTGATTGCAGTATAGCGTAACGACAAACTGGTGGCGCTTTCAAGGTACCTTATAAGATACCGCTTCTTCATTTTCAACCTACGTCGGCCCCTTGTATAGAATATTAATAGAATGTGGGCTGCTATTTGCAACCTCAGTAGGAGTCGTGTAACGGATATATTATATTTATTGAAGCGGCCCGGACTGAGCTAATCGGCTTGTCTTGATTAGGGCACCCACGGAAATACACCAAATTAATGTAATCTGTTGTTAATTTATTCCTTATCAGTTAATTTCGGGGGTAAATAATTCCACCTACCTACATTTAGCCTAAATGCAAAGTACGGTTCTAACAATTGAGGCAGCAGAAGCCTATTCTACGTTAATGAATTTGTGGGAAACTTTGAGGGAAAATGTTTTCATAGTCACTCCTAGTATAGGCCTAATCTAGAATGTATTTTGGCATGTAAAATACGTAGCTTCTAAAATTCAAGACTTTGGTTTATGTTTAATCCCTTTTTGTAGATTTCGAGAGTATGCAGCGCCAGCGGTTTCATTTTAATTCAAAGCCGACACAGTGTCCATCTTTGACACTTAACATATGTTTTATTTTTTCTTGAAACTTTGCATGGCATATCATAACATGTAATAATAGCAAATTCATCACAGAAGTCTGAACGGTGTCTCACTTCATTACTCCTACACTGGCCAGCTATGCTGCCAGTACCTGTTTGTAAAAGGTCTAAACAAAATTAACACGTTTAACTTTTCCTTTCCAGTGGAAGTCTAAGACATCTCCCCTGTTTGCTTCAAGTCGGCTTGGTAAAAAAAATGAAGGAAAAAAAAAACAGAAACTAAAATGTCAATAACTAAAAAAAAAAGAAGCAAAATGATACTTTGCCAAGAAAGTGTGCCATTGAACACATATTCTATTTCTCTTTCCTTTTTGAAAAAAAAAGAGAAAAAAAAGGGAAAAATGATGGAACTTGTGGTCAGAATTTCAGGATTATCCTTCTGATACCTTAAGAATGTTTTAATATTAGTAATCGCAGAGAGAGGCCAAGAAGATAAAGTACTCCTATACATACAAAGAAGGTATGTTGGTCAGTCATCTGGTCGGCTTGCAGTTCAGCCCTACTACTGTGATTATCGTTTTCCCTAATTTAAAACCGTCTTTGACTTTAAACGTCCAAGAAATCTTAGATGTTTAAAATGGCTCATGAACTTATGAAGGTAACACTGTGATGATATCCACAAACACTTGTTTCATAGGCCTATTATTCGAACCGAGGGGACATTGCAAGAAAAAACAAAAAAAAAACAGTGATATGATATCCTATGATAATCGGTCATGAATAAGTAATAATAATGATATAAAAAACAGGCAAAGGAACAAACTTTGATACGTTGAATGGAAAGATATCTCACTGCATAGTTTGAATTTATGTTAATGTATTCAGGGCAGAATAGTGTGATTTGATGATTGAGAGTTTACGAGGGGGGGGGGGGGGGTGGATGGTGAGGGAAGAGGAGTGGGTGGTGGCATGAACACTGTAGTTTCATACAGCATGTGTTAGTTCAGTTAAACAGAATGACCTTTAATCAAACAATGTTCTATGATCAAAGCTAGGGAAAGGAATAAACACACATTCATGAACATTATCCATGGGATGTCAACAAATGAAAAACTATTATGCTGTTTGCTATCTACTGGTGCACTTTTTCTGACTGAATTTGCCATTGACAGATCGATCAGTTTTGCCACAAATCTGTTAAGCAAATATGCTTGTACTTGCTTTGAAAGAAGAAACTGATTACTTAAAACAATAAGCAGATCAGATATTGCCAGAATTTTGTTACAGAGATATGAATATACCACAATGTGGAAGAAGAAAGTGTAAACATTTACGTCAGATGTACATAAGAACTACTGTACCTATCTACCTTTATTAGAGATTACATAATTAAAAATTACTATTTTTTTTAATTAATAATACTTACATTATTAGTCACCCTGTTTGCTGATATTATAGACTTTACAAAAAATGGAATCTACGAAGGAAGCACTCTACGAAATCTACCAAGGTTTTACCTCATAAAATTTTGTTGCAGCGAAGTGTAAGAATTCCAAATGCAAGATTGCTGTGACAACAGATGCTCTTAATTTTGTAACACCATGTAAACGGGCATCTGTTTCACCCATTTTGTTTTCAGAAAATAAAACAAAGGAATACAAAACTTAAGTTTTACATATTTTTTTCTTTTCATTCTTTCAATGTAAATGCATATTCATTACAAAAATGACGATACACGTATTGTACGAAAAGACAGGGAATGTTCGGTGACAGTTACACTCTTCTACTATTTATGATGCTCTCACTACTCCGCGTCTCAGGTTCGCCTGATCGGTGACGATGTTCAACAGTTACACAGAAGATGTGCTGACCCATCTTTGTGTTGTCATCACTGACATACAAATATACATCTTGAGCTGTCTGCTGCCAAAAGTAGAAGCCTGCCTCTGGAAAGAAACTTGAATATTGCAGTGACACCTGAGTTGTATCTGATAATAGCATTAAAGAATAGTCCATTGATCAAGGAATAGTCCATTGACCATGAAATAGTCCATTGACCAAGGAATATTACATTGACAAATTAAGCAGGAGCTCAATTGGAAGAAAATGAGTTTTTCACGTCAGGCACTTCAAACCCAACACCAATATCTTGTTCCTAACTCAAGATATCGCTGCTTGAAAACAGACTTTTCTGGTCAAAAAAGATTTCCATCTTTGAAAATGAAGTGCTTATTTAACTTTGAAATTTGACAGGAGTGAAAATTTTGATTGGATTTATTACAAATTTCCCCTTGAAATGTTGTGGAAATTACGGTCACATCTCATAACCTATCACAATGAATCTTTTAACACAGCCAAGATTTACAGGACATACATAGGATTTTCAAAGAGCTGTTTCTGTGTGACATCACATATTCCCCATGATGCAATTTTTCATTTTGAAATAGGTGCTTTTAAAAATACATAACTTCCAGCAAAACAGAGCATGTTATTTAAGTAAGATTTTCACCAATAAAGAGAGAAAAAGTTTGTATACTTTTTATAAAATACCAAACTTCTTTAGTGAATAATTCCTTAAACAGTGAGCTTTTTTCGTTCCCTTTGAAGGAAGTACAGTACTTTAAGAAAAGACTTTATATCAAAGGTTCATCATAAAAATGCTTCTTGCCCAAAATTATGAGCAGATATGGATCAAACATCTGAAATTGGGATCAAGAGCATGCTTGCATGAGAGAAAATACACAAGTTACTAAAATTTTGCCCTAAGAAACCAAAAGAACTCGACTGACGTCTGTTTCTATAGTCAAATGGAAGGAGCCTCTGCAACTTTGCTTGCTTTTACCCCAGTTTTCGTCTCATAATCTTTGCCAATTATCAGTGATAGAGACGATTGGTGGTATTTTAAATACCTCATGTGACGTCACTCACCTCTTGATCAGCCTCTGCAAACGTCACTATGTTCGTGGTTACTCTTTGCAAGAAGCAACGAAGCATCGTTAGCGCACGTGTGTGTGTGTGTGCATGTGCGTACTGCTTTGCTATCATAATTTTATCACTCACTGCACAATGACTCACCGTTATCTACTGACACTAGGGGAGAGTTGTTGAGAAGTGACTGAGGTCACATGAGACGTCATAAGGCGATCGATCACGTTCAATGTGGGGAAAACTGCACAGTCAGTCACGTAAAGCTTTTCTTTTAACTTCCTAACTTCCTTTCAGGGTGGGGGAGGGGGAAGGGCAACATGCAGTGTAAGAGACTAGTGAAGATGTTTCACATCTTAGCAAAAATCTCATTTTCTTTTTTATTTGATAAACTAGCATATTTAGCATTATGGTGACATACTTGGAGCTCTTAGGCCTCAAACCCTGATTTAATAGCTTGAAGAAAGCTGGGATCCAACGTGAAGGAAATCATTGGTACCTTTATGAAGGTTTGATACGGTGAATACAGTTTAGATCATACATGACCTGTTACAGGCTAAAATGCCGTTTTGCTTTTCTTAACAATCAGCATATCAGGCCAGTACCATTCACATGTATGAGAAAGTCAAAAAGTAAAATGGTTTCGCATTACCGCTCAACTAGCAAGCATGGTTGAGTACTCGGGGAAACTTGACAATCATGATGGCTGAATATTACCTTGTATCATTTCTCAGAGTAAAACAGATCAGTTTGGTTTAACGAGTACACTAGCCTGACACTGTTTTCCTGTATTCCAAACGATGCAAAATAAATTCTATTCTCATTGGTCAAGGTACAAAAATAATTCCTACTGGTAAAAATTCAATTATCAAGGTTCGCTTTCATTCACATCGGTCACTTGGGAATTTGGAATTATTGCTGTCCGGCGGATATGACACCCTTCGTCAGGATGAGGTTCCCGTAAAGAGCAGTCTCCCTACGAGAAAAGATCAAACAACAGTTTGTAGCGATTTGTTTGAAATGAGATCACACAGCAGACTGAAAATTCACTTGCAAATTGCCAAGCGATGCAAGCCTTGCCAATTCAAGGATGCTTGGCAATCCTCTACATCATGCCCCTTGGTAAGATCTTGAAACAGTTTAATTTTCTGAGCGTTTTACCACACAAGAATCAAGTAAATACCAGAATTAGCAGATTCTCTACAAAGGTACAGTTCCACTGCAAGACTAGAACCATACAAAAGTTTCTACCTGGTAAGCTTAGCTTAATACTTAAATGGTACCTTAAACTATGCTGTGGCCCCAAACCCAAAGAACATTAGAGAACATTAGAGAACATTAGAGGACATTAGAGAACATTAGAGGACATTAGAGAACATTAGAGGACATTAGAGGACATTAGAGGACATTAGAGAATAGAGAACAGGTCACAAAGAACATAGGCCTAAATGGGTATATGAAACATCAATGGTAAACAGTACAGCTCACACTACACAGAGATATTTATAGTAACGTTGGAATTTCTACAACTGGATTGTGATGTATCTAACTTTATTAAATGTCAGTATGGATTCTTATTCTCCTGGACAATTTTTCAGAAAGAACACCTGACTTTATCAGATGTTTTGTTTCTCATGCATCCTCATCTGGCATCTGCCTACATTTGGCAAAAGCTGTTAAAATGGAATTCCTTCTTTTGGACCATTATCAATCTTTCGTCATTACGATGTACTTGAAATCAACATGAATGTTTACTTTACAAAACCTAACTCTGCGTCCTATGTGCCACTACTTGACAAAATGACAAATTTAAGACCACTACTGTCTTGGTAATGTAAAGTGCACTAAGGAGAGACTTTTTCTACTCATCTCATTGATCTGAAATTGTCACATAGGGTAGAAAGGCAAATGAATTGCTGGTCCTACTGTAAGTGAGGGTTTTATTGAAACAGCACTACCCAACTGTGGTATAACGAGCTATGCATATGGTGGTAAGACACAACAGCAGAATGGGATGAACTGAGATCTTCAACACTAGTTACAAACATGCCTTCTGTTTTAAGGAATTATCAGTTCTAGTAGACCACTGAACTGTGGATCACATGCAGGGCAAATGTATCGAGAAACCAGTTATCATGTTTCTCATCCAAAACAAATCTTTTTTTTTTACAAGAGCACATAAAATCTGGAAAAATGTTGCAATCCAGCGATCCACTGGCATACAGGTCTCATAAACACCCATCAAATGAAACCAAACATTTCTGATTGATTAATAAATTCTATGATCGATAAAGCTACTGTACCTGATGACAGGACAACTCAAGAAATAATATCATCAAATAACAATAAACAGATTTATCTAAAAAACAATGACTTCTTGAATATTTGAAATGAGAGGCTGGATTTTACAGTAGCCCATTATTAACTTGTTGAACTCACCCTGTGGCTACAACTGCGTAGGCCTTCTTGGCTCTCTCGTAGTAAGCAAACCTTTCCACTAAATCCACTTTGATCTGAGGAAATGATATACGTAAATGATAAATCAAGCCATTAGCCATCTGATCAGCATATCTGCAAGCAAAGTTCAGAATTATATAGATTGGGTACTTGACCATTGGTAAAACATAAATGAAAGTCACCAAGGATTGCAATAAGTGCACAGGAATGGATTATTTCAGTTTGAGGAAAGGGAGGGAGGAGGATGGAAAACTTGTTGGCATGGGTGGAAAAAGTTGGGAAGCTGGGAGGCTCCTTCCCTGGAAATTTGGGCATCTGGAAGGAAATTTTGGCTTTTGGAGAGAAATTTCCCATTTCTGTACATGAGAATATAGCAAGAATTGTGGGAAATTCTACTCCCTTCCAGGGAAATAATTTTACTCCCTTCCAGGGAGACAAACATTCTTTCCAGCCCAGCTTGTTGGCCAGAATCAGAGAAATTGCCAGAAATCAGTGCAATCTACAGTACCACAGGAGACACACAGTACAAACAAAGTGGAATGAATTCTGTTGAGTCACATGAAATGTACTTTAGTATACATACTGTGACTTTAACGTGTTGAGTGATATTCTTATCAACTGCCCAGATGTTTCAATGGTTACAGTGGTAGTCAAGTAGGCTTATGAAATGGTATCTGGTACCAAATGTTATCCAAGATGGTGGAAGGATTGTTAAAAATGATCTGGCTGTTTGTAGGAAACCTAAAAAGTAGATAATGTAAGTCAGACGATAGATTCAACAGTACAATACATTAATGGTGCAACTGATGTTTATAAAGCACATGAATGTTTATACCTTAGGAATATCTAGTAAAATACACACAGTAAGAGTAGGGCTGTGACAGCTAAATTTGCTTATCTAGCCTGGTTGGATCCATCACCATTTAAACTTACTTGTGCTTCAAATACTGGAAAATCACTTAACAGTGACAAACGGCAGGCAATTCAGGTCATCTAAATTAATTTTTTGAATATCTTACACATGCCCTGTGCATAACAATAAAAAAAGATTTTTCAAAGACCACAGTAGGAATTAAAGAGCGAAACTGTGTTGCAACTTTCATCTACAGCTAGTTCTGTGTTTGTAACAGATCTTTGCAGCTTGCATCACTTACAGTGTTTCAGGGGTAGCAGTGATTTCTAATTAAGGGACCTCTACACAGTTCCATGCTACACTGATACTGCTAAAATTACGGTGACATCCATAATTGATGGAATAATGAGTGACACCCAAATCCATCTAAATTAAATAAAAGTTGTAAAATACGTATTTGTGAACTAGTCATCATGATCAAGGAGCAGAAGGATGGAGCTATTTCGAAATAAAAAAAACCCCAAAACACACAAGTTACGTTTAACTGATCATCGTTAGGATAGTAAAACAGTTAGGCTGATAGCACAAATACCTGAAACTACACAGCACTCTGCAGCAGGGCAGCCTGATACTACTTTGTAACATGAAAATTCTCAATATCAAAGAAAAGTCCTTATCCAGCCACAGTTCTGTTATACCTTTCATGCACTTTTACCAGAGGTCACTGACCTTCCCTGACCTTGAAATTAAGAACTATGATAATAAAAAATTTGGCTAATTTACACAAACTTTTTGTATAGGGATCTATATATCAGATGAAAGGTTGGGCCAGTTCAAAGAATGCTATTAGAATATTATAAGGGCCAATTTCATATGCAAATTAGCAAATAAATTGGTAATTAGCATAATTAGCAAAATTGACTATTTTCATTCATTATGCAACTGTCTTTTGTTTGATAAATTTAATGATGCAGTGTCCAGCACAATTGAGTTGAACGGTACGTAGACTAATCCGTGACACCAGACTCAAACCAGATATGTACACACCTTTTGCTAGCCACACCATTGCGATGGACCAATTTTCATACATCCATACATGCAAAAACTCACAACCTTACAATAAATTCAAAGGGATAGACCATCCTTTTTCTTTCAATGTCCTCTGGATCACTCTGTGAAGCTGGCCCTCTATCACATGACAATAGCACTATAACCAACGAGACTGACTAACGACCTTAACACACGGCTCAACGAACATCCACACCCTTTTAAAGGCCAGGCCATTACTGATACCAGTTTGGAATAAAATGGTTTCCTCCCAATTCCAATCTTGCAAGTACCTTGAGAAAGAAAGGCAACACCCTTCTGACCACTGCTTAATATTAAACTCACCTCTTTACCTTCTGCCTCATTGATATACTTTTTATAAGTTGACCAGACTGGAGTCTCCAGTCCCCTGGCTTTGTCATCATCCACAAGATCCATCAAGATTGCCTGAAAAAAAAAAAAAAAAAAAGATTGCCTGAAAATTGCCAGGTTGCCCAAATGCATTGCGATTTTGACGAAACAACATTTTACCTTGCAAACGTATTTCACACTGCAGATGTAGGGTAATTTTACAGAACAATGAACACGGATATCGAGTAATGAAACGCATGACAGAATTTTCGTAATAATTGCTATTAACTTGACATGACCAAGTGCTGATAGCTTCTTAAATATGTACGTCAGCCCACGAGACATCAGGCATGCTGTGGAAATTGTTCAAATGCAAGATCACATTTTTTTGGAGAGCAATTTGCATTTTACTGAAGTGTGTTGCGTTTTCTTAAATTTACAAAATATGTCAATTTTTTCATGCCCAATTCTTAGACACTTTCAGCAAACTGCAAACAAATAGAATAGAAACTTTTGAAAAACTACCTTCTGTCTCATTTTAATAACAATAACATTGAACAGATTGTTTTTGTGAACTTAATTTACAAGGCAAGTCAATGACACTTCTAAGTAAACTGTGCCTAACACAACATTGTTAAACCATTTACAGGTTCACAGACATGATATGTGACTGGGCATTTTGCAATTATGATCGGAATAAAGTTTTTTTTTTCAAAATAGTGGTGCATTTTTCAATCCACAAAATTCCTAATTTGTCCCAGTTTTTCAAACCCTACATTAGACATTAACTCACTCAACAAGGAAATTGATATGCTGACTGATCTGCTTCAGGTCAAATATGAATTTTGAACTTTCAGGATAGCTACCTAATGATATCATACAAGACAAAAGTAATGACAAGACATAATTTTTGAGGTAGAAGAGTCTGACTGCCAGAAGCCTGCGTAATGCCTCTGTAGTTGCCACCCGATCTGGCTGGCGCCCCAAAAAGTCTGCCACTGATGGTCAAACATCCCTTTCACAGAGCCCCAAAGTTGATGAACTTCATATTCATGAGCATTCACCGCCATTGGTCTATTACTCAAGAGGTAAGCGGTGCTCAATAACTCAAATCGTTGTAAGTTATTAGTTGTTGTGTACTGTATGTATACACACACATACCAGAAGGGTGTCCAGTCACAGTCTTCACAATCAATCTAAATGGCTCTCTACTGTACATGCGATGGGAACAGCGTTTCTCTTTTAACTAAGAGCCCTGCTTCAGCTAATTGGCTTGGAGCTGCATAATGAAGTTTGAGTAGGACTTCAACGTAGTTGAAAGGAATTTATCTCCAAAGCCTGCCGATCTTAGTTTTTTCTCAGCAAAAACCTGAAAGAAATTGTCCGCTACACGGGGTAGAAAGTCAGAGGCCCCAAACCCTGATTACCAATTGAGAAGTTTAAAATGCTGGAGGTTTAAGGCAGAGGACATATCTCAGAAAGGTTACATTCTAAAGCGCTAAAACATGCTATGCAACGAGAAGGGAAGAATTCTCTGGATGTGTGATTCTTCAACAATGCTTCAATGTCGCTTTTAAATCTCGCATACCGTACAGTACAGTATGTGCGATATTCGGAACTGCAAAAGAGATCGACACACCGACATTACACGTTTCAATTATGAAATGCTGCTAGTTACAACACTCAGTCAGGGTGCAATCACAATTACGTTATGATGACAGTGAATGAGAATGTTTCAAGATACATTAGACACATAACATGCACAAAATAATAAGAAAGGGGCTTCAATAAACAACATTTGATAAAATCCCAATCCCAAATGCCGTGTACTGTACAACCTTTTCATGTGGTGTGAAATATGACTTTCATCCAATATGTACAGTTGGCTTATGAGGCCACAGACTAGTACAGAAGAGGAGTACACTGTCAATGAACATGTTGTCAGAAGTGCTGTCTTAAAAGAATGCTTTGTTCCACGAAGAATGAAAGGTTCAAGAGAACAAGATTTACATTAAATGGTGAGATAAAGGAGGAAGAAGAGAAGGCAATATGCTGGATTCTGAAGTTATTCTTTGACTTCCAATCTGGTGTGAAACTTTTTATGTTTTCTCACTGAGAAGAGCTGGTGCCTAAAGACTGTTAGTCATCCCTTTTTACTGAGCGGTGGGAAATTTTAGGGAGTGGAAACATCCGGGTTCGAGGTATGTTTTATGTAAACAAACAGTCTTTGGCACACTGATGACAGCTCAGTGGTGATACCAAAGATGGCAGTCAACATTGTGTCTTACTGCTAATCATTGGTCGACAAATGCATGCAAGATACGTAGTAAACTGCCACTGGTTAGCACTTTGTACATTTCTTTCCAATGCTTCATTCACAGAGATGAAAATGGTGAGCAAACAATTTTACAAAACTTGGACAGAAGCATCTGGGGTGGAACATTCTGCTCAATTTACTATTGCATTGCGAGTCCATATGAATCGATGTGAGCATGTCTGCATGACCTTTTTCTTCTTGCCATCGGGGAAATCTGATAATTTTGCATCAAATTCTTCTCATATATAACCTGTAGAGACCACTGATAACCTTCTACACCCCCCCCCCAACCCTCATGTTCTGTCACCAGTAGCAAATCAATATTCATCTACAATATAGGTAATACAGCATGTTTGATTTTGATTAAAAAAAAAATGTTTCCAATCAAACTTGCAAAATCTCATAGTTCATTTATGACTTAAACTGTAATATTTTTCAGCTGTCCTTGCTGGCAACCTATTGGGTCACCACTTTGAATGGACTTCCTCCAGCTTCATCATGCAAGTTCTTTGAACTTACAATGAGTTTTGAAAGAGCTCCCTCTACAGCAATTGTTTCCCTATTTTTTCCCTCTCTCTCTCTGCTTTTCATTCTGATCTAAAGGGTTAAGTCAAGTCTTCTCTTTCCTGGAAATCTACAGATACTGTAGGAACAATGACATCAACACAAAGACAGGATATTACACTTGTTGTTGACAAAAACCAACCCATCCAACAGCACATGTTGAAGCATAAAGTTTGGGTAAAGTTGATGACGCACATTACTGATCCAGCACAATGCAAACTACTGTATCAATTGGTAAACAGGTAAGGTCAGACTTTATAATTGAGAAGAACACGAGTACGTACTTGGTATCTAGGGGGAAGAACACCTGTGGATTTGCTTGCTCAAAAGGTGTTTGTAAGAAAGTTCACAAGAACTATGGTTGAACTGAATCTTAACTTTGGTGAATCCATTGCCCGTCATCACTTACTGTACCATATTACAATGGAACTTACAATACTGGGTATAAAGCCAAAGACGATTCACACATCGAAACCGCTATGAAGTTGACATGTTGCGTGGTAGATCTACTGTATGGTACACTGAGAGGTACAACATGAAAGTTCACATGCACAAGCCATTCTTCGCAAGTAATCCCTTGAGTAATGAGTAGTGGAATGGTATTATACATAGCTTAATATGTGCTAATCTGGTAATACCTTAGGCCCTCCGGACAAGCAAGGAGGGTAATAAAACATGCACTCATCCCACAGTCGACAACAGAGTGACTCGGAATAGCAACAATATGTCACTGTCATGAATACGCCAAACAAACACACAAATACATCAGAAATCCAACTAATTTCAATCCAGAGCTGTTCAATATTAGCAGAAATCATTCCCAAAGTTTGCTTTGATTCTCATTCTGTCTGTTCTCACTCACTGAGTTTGTTCTCAGACACCAGAAAAATTACAAAAAATAAATCACAAGACATAAGTACTCCATGGCCACTACTGTGTGACCAGGTTTTGTTGTTGGTTGTCTGTCTGCATGTATAATTCAACATCAATGTTGATCATCGCAGTTGCTAAAATACTGAAGTGGCATAAAGTTTTCGAAATTACCTTTTTTATGTCTGGCCTTTACAGTCGACACTGGCTTAATTATTAACCATCACTGAGGATGAGCGCTGTTAAGTAGCAAGTTCCTTCATGGAATTAAGGCTTAACACCTCCCTCGAACCTTGCATGTAGAAATGCAAAATACCCCAGGTCTTTTTTTTTTGTTGTGTCATACTATTGGTGCCTAAGTCAATATTGACGCGGAATAACACCATCAAAAAGTGCTCAAACTGGAAGTATAGACTTGATTTCAATAACTAGATCCTTCATAAATTGAGTTCTGATTTCTTCTCCACTTGGTATGCTCAACACAAGTTGCATGAAGTACAGTATTTAATGTAAATCTGAACCAAATCTGTCTTTGGTATCCAAAATTGTTTTTCAAATTTCAACACGACTGAGCTTGACATTTGGAGGCTGTGTCTGAATGGCGTCTATGTTCAGCAGTCAGTCAAACACATGGAGGACAACATGGAAAAGAGTCAAATGAAACAGTCATTTTGTTTTCACTCTGAGTTAGGAACAAAGCTTCAAATGGTCATTTGACTAAATGTGAAAGTCACATTCAAAAATTTTCCTTCCAACGTACTGCTGTGTGTATACATACAAGGACACTGTCCATTTCCTTCTCATCAACCAGGGCAAACAAGTTGAAGCCATTACCCTATGTGTAAGGTAACTATTTCCATCAATAGCACTGAACCATGTTTCACCACAGCTTACCCAACAAAGCCACCATTTTATTCACTATGAACGTACTTGGGAGAAAATGTCTAATTTTTTCATTTTAGGCAATATTGAATGAAATCAAAAGTGTATGTGTTTAAAGCCACACGACTGAGAATTTTCTGTCCGAAAAGGATGAAAAGTTGCAAAGCAGTGGGCTGGGGAGTCAGTCCCCCTCCCAATGAAAAAAAAGTGCCAAGTGCTCCAAGAATAAATGAAGGAAGATGCATAATTAAAACTGCAGACAGGAGATCCTTTTTCAAGGCTGGATAAATGCAGCTTACAACACTCAAGAAATGCCATTTTCTAGCCCTGTGGTGGGTTTGTATCATAAAGCCAAAAATTTTTTGTATGTGCCATTCCACTGATAGTGGCACTCTGCTTAATAGTCTTGCTGGCACTCAGGCCCTACAATATTTTTTTCTTTCCAACACGCCTAGAACACTATACTGGCCAAGTCAGGTGTAAGATATTTCCTGATAACACAATCAAAGTGTCACTAGGAAAAATAAGAGGCAGGAAGACGAGAGATGTCCATCCCACTGATGGTGAGATATTGAAATGAGAAAGAAAACAGCAGATGGCCTCCATTTCAAGCAAAAAAGCTCAATGACGTCAAGCCTTAACCATGTTCTTTTTAACTTTTGCAGGTTTGGCAGAAGCAAACACACATTCACATGAACAAACACAATTTCCCAACATATCATTACACTTGAGCTTCTTGATGTAGTCCACATTTAGAGAGTTAAAACTATGACTTTTTGGAGTTATTTACTGATGACAGCAGCTTCCTGAAGACTGCACTGCTTACTCCAGATACCAAGTTGTTAAGAACAAAATCTTCGCATAGGCCATAAAGTCGAAAAGCCACTTAGTCAGCCATACGTCACCCTGCGGACATTTCGGTTGCCCAAGGTTGCTCCCAGCATTTTTCCCTGCTATTGACCGCAACTAAGGGGCTGCTAATAATAGAAATATGGAATGGTCAGAGTGTCATATACCCTCCTAAATGAACACTGCATGCCTCTCCCTGCTCCTGCCCCCCCCCCCCCCCCATTGTTGGTTTCAGAAAGATGTCCGGCTACCAGCAGGCACTGTATACACAATAATAAAGTATATGTTGTCATTATACAATCAACTGCTGTTTTAGGTATAATGAAAGTTTATCAATGTGTGCTCTAGTCTGGAGAAATTGTGCGATGTTTTGTCTACAATGGTATGTGTACTATACAATCAACTGATGCTTAGGTTATAATGTCTGTCAGTATAATGTAGTCTGGTACAATTAAGTAATGGTTCCCTTTGAAATGATCCTCAATAGAGCTACTCCACTATTCACTCATTATCCACGCTGCTCCAATATTGCTCCAATATTCTTTTGGTGTGTGTCTATGTGTTTGTGTGTGTCTATCATGTTACCTGTTGACCCTTGCTTGTTTTATCAGTCATTTGCGATCACAATTGCAATAATCCCTGAAAACAGGAAATGGTTCGTCCAAAAAACAAACCCAGCTAATCACTTTCAACCTACCTACCTGGACTACAGTAGAAAAAAGGAAAAAAAGAAGAAGAAAGACAAACTGGTGGCCAAACAATAGCCACTGGAGTGACGTTGCAATTGCCTCGTGACAAGTGACCTACATATGGTTTCCATTCATCTCAGATTAAACCATAGTTTACCTTTTGTTTCATGACTTTATAGGGTTATCAAGAAGTACACCTCTGGAAGGTGACTAATTCTTTCATAACCAGTCAAAAGTGTTATCATTTTGAGCCCAAACTCCAATGTTCTTGACTTCGATGAAAGCAAGGTAGAGTGTTTGTTAAAAATGCAATAAACTATCTTTGGTTTTTGTTTGATCCCTGACACTATCATAGCTTGCAATCAGGTTGATTTAGAACTAGTGCTGTACAGCAGATGAGCTCCTCATTTGAATGCAAGGGAGGGTCCTGCATGTAATGCATTATTTCTAAATGGCTTAGCTATCATCACCCTTTAAGGTTACATACAAAAGTTGATGTTTTTATAAAGAAAGTTAATTTCTGACATCATTATTAGTAACTAGTACAGTTTTATGTAACAGGCAATTCATCACGATGCCTGGACAGCTGATCTGGAGAAAAACTCATAAGGGAAGAGAGTTTTTCCTAGTCCCCGGCAGTCGGCAGACAGGGACACAATGGGCTCTTTTAACTGTGTGCATACACCATGAAATGAGCTTCACAGCTGTCTTGGAGCTTTATGCAGAATGGGAGGGGCTTTGTGCTACGCATGGTTGACTTTGCTGAACCAGTCTGGATGATCCTGGTATCACTGTTGCTATGCTCTATTGTGCTGCTATTCATGCCATTCTGTCTCTCTGTCCGGTTGCTATGAGAGCTATTGTTCCCTGCTTGCAGCCTTTACCCTCAGCTGCCTCATTAACTTTCTCAATGAACTGCTTGTGGTCACTGGGCTGTTAGGAATATTCAGAAAGAGCACAATGGGTAGAGTAGTTGCCTGCCGACTGCCGGGGACTAGGAAAGGAGATACCCCCTAAAGAGTTGCTTTGGCCGGCAATGATAGCATCAAAAGTTGTTATCAGTTTTTAACATCACAACCTGGATCATGTCCGCCCCAGTGGGTCACAATTCCGATGTAAAATGTGTGAACAGGCACCTTGGTATTTCTGCTGTTAAAAATATATGATCTCTGCATGGTCATTCATTATTGTCACACAGTGAAGAGACTGGACAGTTCCTGTTACTGAAGTAACACTTCATCATCAGTATGTTACTAAGAAAGAAGGGTGAGGGACTTGGGAAAATATTGACCAAAACATGAACAAGAGCCCAAGGGCACTGTGGTTCCTTGCACAGATGGAGAGCACATAATGTAAATTATGAAGTAAAAGGAAGCATATTGCATTACTTTGTACGATAGCCCATATGGTCCATTTCTGACCATGAACTCTCACTTTTGTAACATAAAATCTGTAGAGAGAAAAACATATTTCATGCTTTTATAAAATGGCCCATTTCAAACATTTGACCCCAAACATGACAAACATGCACCCACATGGAACCACTTCCATAGCACTAATGTGACCATCAACAGTGTAATACATGCAATCTGTAAGAGAAGAAGTATTTTGCATGATTTCACAACAGACTATGGGCACTATGGTTCCTTGTACTTGAAATACACATACTGTAAAATGATATGCCTGAATTCATAAATATCAGAAAAGCCATTTCAATTAATGCAATGAACTGAAGATGTTGATTTAGAACTGCAATATACAGCAATACCCCATTCATTTTACAAAACAAAAACAGCTGTAGATCTCTGCAAATTGCAGTAAGGCTTATCACATCTATGCCCCTTTAAAGTCCATCAATCTGACAACATGCCCTGGAGGGAACTACTGGGATCTAGTTTAAACTGGTAAGAACACCAACTGACTTATTTTTTTTCACTGTGTTCTGCCCTCTTCACTAATTGAAAAGACACTTACATGAATGAACACATTAGCACTCACGCACGAGGAGGTAAACTGATCCAGCCAAAACTTGTCTGGTGTGACCACCTACAGTACTGCATAACAGCACATTGCTGCTTCCTCATTTGATCAAGAAACTGCTAAGTCAAGCAGTACTTCCATGATGCACTGGAGGGGGACTGATGGAACATATGAGTATCCATAGCATAACAAGGTTTTCAGACATATGCCCCCATTTCCCCCAGATGACCTTTGACCTCCACCAAAAACTATAGGGCACACCTTCTCAATATGGCGAACCTACATACCAAGTTTGACTTTCATCTGACTTTCCCTTATTGAGTTACAGCGTACCCAAGCAAAACAGACTTTTGCCCCCAGTTCTCCCAGATGACCTTTGACCTCCATCACAAACAATAGGGCACACCTTCTCAATATGGTGAACCTACATACCAAGTTTGACTTTTATCTGACTTTCCTCTGACTTTCCTCTATTGAGTTAGAGCGGTCCTAAGCAAGTGTCACAGATGCACACACACACGCATACGCGTTTTCGGCACCTATCGGGGACGCAAGTTGTACGCATGCTAACCGGGGACTTTTGTTCTAAGCGACTTTTCAATAATGTTTGCTCAGTTTCATCATTTGTGGAGGCTGCCATCGTACACTATCATATGCAAAAGTAAGAAAAGTTTTGTTTTCTTGGTTCAGACCTGCGCATGCAATGTGGGGATAACACATTTTTTTCTAACATGAAAGTGGGGATAAATTGCCATATCCCCAGTTTTACTGTGAAAACAACATGATGTGTAACTAGAGATTTATGAAGTCTCACATGGCTCAATGATAGTATCATTGCTCTGTGGTGAGGGGCATAATGTGTTGTATCAAATCAGTTGCATAGTGTGGAAGTTAGTTAATTAACAAGGTATATATATTGTGCCATTTACAGTGCAATGAGTTGAATATGTATCCAAATAATGATGTCACATTTCCATAACCTATTTAATTGTACTATTGTTTGTTTTGCCATATTTTATTTTTGGATTGGAGAGCGAAAAACTTTATATCTCATACATCAATAGCAAGCACAAAGAAAATGTTAGAAAGAAACCAGAAAGTACACTCTCGATATACACTCTACATTCATGCAAAAAGACTGAAAGCCATGTTTGTTCCTTTCTGAGACGCAAATTTTATTTTACCAACAAAGGAACATAGACAAAAGCAACAACATGAAGGATCCTATAAAACGGCAAAAGGCCTACTTCAAGAATCATATATAACAATATACCAACTACAAAAAGTACAAAATATTACACAGTTACAAAAAAAAGAGATCGACTTCCTTGTTGACATGTAACTGAATGTACAATTGGGCAACCTGGCTCATTTGTTTTTGTACCCATGCTAATGTCAAGTAGGTAAAGTTCGTGACATTTGAAGCAACGAACCTTAGCTAATAGGTTTAACGTTTGATCCCTGCCGGGTGCAGTAAGATTTGGTTTTCATCAATGAGTAATCGGATGTATTTCAATCTGGACTGACCTTGTGAAAAGATGCTAATTTTGATGAAAAAATTCATCCCACATGAAGTTGTAACATATCTATGCTACAAGTTTTCTCTACACTAATGTGATTGCTTTGCACCATACAATAAGTAAAATTCAAGGTCTGAATCATGTGTGCCCTTTTCTTTAAGTACACACTTCATCTATTGCTTAATATAACTGGTATGTATACATTCTTTTTTGCCAAAAACACTACCAACTTGATGTACAATAAGGACAACAGCAAACAACTGGCTGCATGATGCACGCACACAGAAGGGGTGGGGGTTCACATGGAAAGGTTTCATTTCCAACTATAATGATAAATTATTACATCTGCAAAAAAGGCTAAAATCGAAAACAAATGTGAATTGACTTTCTTGAAATTATGTCTAAAATTCAAATATTTCATATCACCCTCCCATAAGGTACAATGTCTTCTATTTATGTTCATCTTAATCCATTAGAGCAGAATGCAGTATTGAACTTATTCAATCAAAATATGCAGGAAGAACATACAAACAACTGTGCCAAAACGTAAAGGGATAGGCCCCTGAAAAAAAATTGATATGTTAGAAAAAGTAGGAATAATTTTCTCTTTTCTTAAAAAAAATCACAATAGTTTAATAGGGGTGTGACTCATTTCTTCAATATTGTAAGTAGAACTACAATCTACTCAGTCTACATGTTCACTAGTGTCAACTACTTAAATGAGGGCTTCAATTTCAAAGGAAACCAACTTATTTGCCACTGTTACGTGGCATTTTCTTAAACCTTAAGTAGATGCAACCGGAAATCTTTCTTGACTAGGGCAGCCTTTCTTCAAACGACAATTGGATCTTAAAGGGGAAGTCAGGGTTTATTTTCACAATTGATTTCATTACGATTCCCCACCAGTATCGTACAATGAGTTACAACTAACAAATATGATCAAGATTATCACAAAACATGTAGACAATTTCAGAAACGAGGCAAATTTGCAACAAAAAAAAAATCGGTGAAGAACTCCGAAAGTCTGTAACATCCATTTTCATTGAATCAAATATGAATATTCAATACTATCGCCTTTTCAAGGTATGAGGAGGTGGGGCTTCCTATTTCACATGTAGCCTACGGGTGCTGTATGTATCATCAACTATCATTAAACTCTTGTTTACTTAGCATTGAGCAATGCACAAACAGCATGAGAACCTTAAACATTCGGTTATGTTTATTCATATAATGTCATCTCAGTCTTACGCTGTGATTGGTCATCGTATAGAGGAAGCTGTCTTGTCTTGTACATCATCCGTTTATTTTTTGTACCCGACAAATATTAAGAGTTCGCATTCAACAGTAATGAACGCAATAATTACCGTTTCGTCTACCTTCAAACACCTGCCCAACGTCTCTATATCTCGGTGAACAATCAGTTTAGAAAGAAAAATCATCAAAGGTGAACTTTTCAGGCAAACCCTGATTTCCCTTTAAGTTTGGATAAATATGTAGACATGGGGTTTGGAATTTTTGCTGTGGAAAATTGTTCTCTTCCATTGAAGAATCCCTTCAATTGTTACTTGAATATGTCTTTAAGACTGGTAGAATATTGAGGAAGAGAAGGGAGAAGAAATTTTATTTCATTACTAGCATATGTTGATACTGAGACTATTGTCAAACCTACTACATACATTCTGAGTAATAAATTGCACTTTTTACTGTCTGTTAAGCTTACCTCTTTCCTCGAAATGTGTGTAAAGTCAAAGACACATATCTTTTAATCGATTGCCTGCCCCAGCCCATATATTTTAATTCAATAATTTAAGAAGTACATGTAACAAAGCAAATGCTAAAGACCAACACTATTGCCTAAACTGTTTAAATGAACAAAGGAAAAAGAAATTCCTTGAACCAAGAAAGAAAAGAGTGCAGAAAGTTCATTTCGATTTTGATATGTGCTTAATGTGTTAGAGCTGTTCCGATCTATAGATAGTCATTTTTCCTTTTTAATGAGTCGATTTCAAAAAGTGAAAAAAGTGGGTGTATTCAACTCTATACAACCTATCCACCAAAGATCAATCTTTCTGTAATAAAATAATCTAACAAACGCTCAATTTAGAAGCAATCAAAATATGGTAAGCATTATCAATCTCCTTCCCCCTTCCACAAAATGTTTTATTTGCAATTAGTGTTGGTCTACTTTCAATTGTGAAGACATGGTTCCAAATTCTTGCACTTGGCTATTACTGTATTTCAGGTCAGCTGTAGTGCAGCTATGTGGTACTCTAAGTGATGATCAACTACTGAAACTTCTGAGAGAATCAAGGTGTTTTTTTTGCTGTTTCTTCCTTGGGTGTTACTGATTGATAAGTGTCATTGTAATTGTCATCCCTATTGTAATACGCATCTGCTATAGATGTAGTAAAAAGAGAAACAAGCAAATTATTGCAGAAACCTGACAGCACTTTGCCTGCATATCCATGCAAATGGATTATCCAAATATCCTTCTGTACATGTTAAATTACGACATGTTGCAGTTTTCCTTTTAAGTCAGGGGATTGTACCCTAGACTAGTGATGAACTTCCTACAAAGCTAAACAGCACAAGTCAGGCAACAATATAAGCGTCGTTTAAATGTGTGTCTCAAGAGTCAATGGTAATTGGCCACCCTCTCTTAGTCATAGTTCCACACGTCAATCAGCAACATAGGGATATGTGCCGTATCTATAGGACACAGACATCAGTAATGTGAGCAAACTGAGTTCAATATTAAAATGGAATTGTGGCAGTGCCACACAGGTTGATTCCAGGTTCATTCATGTTTTTGTATAAATTTAATACAAGTTTAACTGTACTCCAATTTGATACAAAAATATTTTTACATCTTTTCCGGGTGCATGATGCTATTAATCCTCTCCCGGCTCCTACTCCTCCCACTCCACACCAGCTCCACCTTTGCAGCCAACATACAGTATGTGTATGCCCCTTCCCTGCCGACCTAAGAAAATGATTAAATTTTACCTTTTGATGTCACACACTATGACCATGCTGTTGCCAATTTCCCAAATCTAGTGTGGCAGTACAGAGAACACACAGTTGAAGTTGTAAACTGAAAACGGGAATAAATCCTTATTATTTCACAGGGAACTGGGGATTTGTTATCTTGACACAGACAACAGTGGCGTGAGCAAATAGCTGTCACTATGGTACTGTGGCAGTGCTAAAATTTGATGCCAGCTCCACATTTGCAGCAAAAGTATTTGTTCCCCCTTCCCTACGGACCTGCAAAAATGGTTAAATTTCCCCTTTTGATATCACAAAACCATGATGCTGTCTCCCATATCTAGTGTAGCAGTACAGAGAACACAGCACACACAGTTGAAGTTGTACACTGAAAACGGGGATAATTCCTTATTATTTCACAGGGACCTGGGGATTTGTTATCTTAACACAGACAATAGTGATGTGAGCAAACATCTGTCATTGTGGTACGGTGGAAGTGCTACAATTTGACGCCAGCTCCACATTTGCAGCAAATGTATGTATGCCCCCTTCCCTACCGACCTGCAAAAACCTTTTGATATCACAAAATTATCATGATATTTCTTATCTCTTATATCTAGTGTAGCAGTACAGAGAACACAGAACACACAGTTGAAGTAATACACAGAAAACGGGGATAAATCCTTATTATATCACAGGGAACTGGGGATTTGTTATACCGTCCATATGACATGTACGCACATAACAGTGAGGTGAGCAAACCAGCTGTCATTGCCAGATTGTGGCACCGTGGCAGTGCTACAGTTTGACGCCAGCCTCATATTCATATTTCCTTGTACTAAGTTTGCATTTTGTTGCATAATGAGTACCTTATTTGATGTAAAAGATGACAAATATACAATACAAATGATCTTGTTATTTTTAATCATGCATCATTGTAATGTACTCATCTCGTATAGTTGTAAACAGTAAAAGAGTAGGCAGAACATGTGTGAAATGAAAACAGGGATTCTAATTATTCAACAGGGAAGTGCTGCATCATCTTTAATTGAAGACATCAAAAATTTTGAGAGAATTCCCTTTTATCCACAACCAGGGTTGTGTTCCTTGATTCCAAGAATTCTTATTATTCAACAGGAAAGTGCTGCATCATTTTTAATTGAAAGACATCAAAACTTTTGAGAGAATTTCCTTGAATAAAACAACCAGGGTCAGGGGCCTAAGCTCAACCTTTACCCTTCATTAATAGGGAAGTTTTTACTACTTTCACAGTGCTTCATCCCCTGCAATTTTACAGCTTTAACACACATGCACAACAGTTTGTCTCCCCCTTCCACCACCATTTGCTTGGCTTAATTCCTTTCAACTTTTGAAATATTTGCTCAGCTCTAGTCTACTCAGCCTATGAGAGGCATATTTAAAAAGATACTGTGAGAAGAGGTTAATGGTTCATAAGAAATTATTGTCATATGTAAGGGCTCTAATACCATTTATTGTCCCAACTGAGTTATGTGGAATATATTGGCAACATTTATTGCTCGGCCGCTAAATTGCTCAATTGCAGGATTTTAAAACCTACCATGTACACAAATTAACAACCACGTTAGACATGCAGTCTAAGATAAACTATAATCAGGCCCGTAGCCAGAGGGGGTCGGAGCGTTCGAAAGACCCACCCCAACTTGAAGGAGGTCCATTTTTCCAGCCCTGTGTCTGAAGGGTCAGCTATGATGTATTTTTTATCTTTACATATTGAGGCCGAATTTCTGTTCACTTTTGGCAGGAAGATAAAACCTTTCCACTTATGTCATATATATAGGCCCAAACTGACCACAATATCTCATCCCCACATGTACTTAGTGGGGTGATGTGATAATAAGCTCAAAAACACGCATGCATGGTTATGTCATTGTGGCTGTGGATATTTGAAATATAGATACAATACAAAGCCCGGGACACACTGCCACAACAACCTGCGACACGACAGCGACCACCCATTGCGTCTGCTGTGGTCGTGTGACCGGTTCCACGACTAGAGTTCAGTTGTGTCGTAAGCCGTCGCCGGGCCCGATTAAATATGTTCAATTGAGTTGGGTGCAGTCGGTACATTTTAAGCCCTGCCCAAGAGGCTACGATCACCAAAGAGTGTCTACTCAGGACCGTAGCCAAGGAGGGGGCGAAAGAGGCGACCGTCCCTTCCTCCCCTTCCTCCCCTCACCTTGGCCATATTGTGGTATTTTTTTTTTTAGGTTTTCGCCAGAAATATCCAGGCGCATAGACATAGCCACAGAAAGTTGGGCGAATAGGGCGACCCTGCTTGATCTCATTTTCGCTTTTTTCCCCCACGATATCGTTCAATAGTAATTCCCTCAATTTATGCGGCAGGTCTACCAAGGCAGGGGTGGAATTTAGGGTTGGGAGTATGTATGTATGCATGTAAAACACCCAGGAAGGGCCGTTTTCTACTATCTGAGTGGTTTGTAGAGGCAAACGTTTCTTTGAATGCACATCTCGGCATTGCATCATTTTTCTCAGACTAATTGTTTTCTCAGTAATTGAGAAATTGTAGACTGAGATCTATATTTTAAGGCTGGGTTCATGCAACTGAAAAGATTTGGGAAGGGCTATTTCCGGCCATCTAGGGGGTTTGTAAAACTCAAAATTTTCTTTTACGCTCCGCGCCAACTGTCGGTGGCGTTCCGCTTAAATAGTCTTCATGAGTTCGCACCCCCCATTGACATATTTTGGCTACGCCCTTGTGTCTACTATTTATGTAAATTGTCTACAACACAAGGTCTTATGTAGTCCTCTAAAATCCTCCAGATTGCGGTAAATCAGATTTCAAAAAATCCCCGGAAAATGCCTCCGGACCCCTAGCAACTGCATGCTTACAGCACCAGCCAGTCGCTTCCTTATTTGGAAAAAAAGGTCCACTGCTTGGAAAAAAGGCCCACCCCTCCACATGGGCTGGCTACGGGCCTGACAATGGACTGTGTAATAATTAAGTATAGCCTAGATTTGGTCTTAACTTAGTCCTATGACTCCACGCAATAATCATGTATCTCTAGTACTATAATAAACTGATTCTAGGCGAAGTAAATACTTGTTTTAACATGGCACACTATCCACAATGGTTTAAGTCTATGAGCTTTATCGTAACCTAACACAGGGGTATAGGCAGACTCAACACAGCACATAAATCACAGAAGTATAAACATTAAAGATCTACTGTGTAATTTACATAGATTAATATTTTTTTTTACGAAGTTCTATCAGGATTTTTTTTTCATACATGACAAATATGGAAAGAAATGCAATTGTAATCCGATTAAACAACTTCATAATTAAATTAATCACATTAGTAATTTGATAATCACATTTACATAATGTGATTAATCAAGTTGATTAATTTAATTAATCAAGTTCATTACCTGATTAAACAAATCTATAATTTGATTAATCGAATTTTTATTTAAATTTTAATTTTGTAATTAAAGTTAATTAAAATTAAAAAAATTAATCAAAATTGTACTTATTCACAAACATGGCTCGAAAGAAAAACCTATCTTGCTAATTGTTGTCGCTCGGACAATACACACACAAATTTGCGAAATAAGTGCGGGAAGCGGGGAGTCACAATTGGATGTTGTGTAACAGCCTTACACTTTGTGTATCGAAATCGTAATTTGCAGCACTTACACATTTTTACACTCAAATGTGTTAAAAATCAGGTAACCGGGGAACCTGCCCGGATCGTTCCAAGAACCACAGGGGGTATTACTAGCACCGTGACTGGTAAGGATTTGGTGCTCTTAAAATCGGGGATATCCCCGTTTCGCAGCGTAACCCCAGTTGACGGGTGTGTATCCTAACGAATATCCCCGGTAGGCGCCGAAAACGCACGCACACACACACACACACACACACACTGCCAACCTGACTGCATAGGTTCCTTTGCTGACGCAAGGAACCAAAAATCTATCACATATGTGTAAAGAAGAAGCATGTACAGCAAAGTATAGAATCTCTGATAAAAGTTCTGTCAGTGTCTTGGACATTGGGAGTCTGTCAAGAGGGTTGAGCAATCAGTTTGTGGAAGGGAAACCAAACTGTAGGCCTGACATCTTCTCTGTGATGTTAATCAGTCCACTTAAATTATTTGTAATTACAAGAGGCAGACAGGATTAAATCACCATCGTCACCAAAAGTATCATTATTACACGTCATTACGATTGCAACTAAACACCTTTAGCTTCTGAGCTGGGAATGGAGGGGTCAGGGAGAAGAACCCGATAAGGGCATTCTCCTGAACCCTGTTTTAAACCACCCATGACCAAACATTGCATTGATGCAAGTGGTGAACTCTTAGAACTATTTCCAAAAACTGTGACCACGTCTGCACAATATGAACCAGCTAGATGATAATCTGCTAGCATTTCCATTGACCGACAAGGAAAAGCCTCTGTCATGCAAGTTTACGGTACAACAGCAAAACAAAATTTGAATTATTGCAAAGAACAACTCGCAGCTCTCACAGTGAAATATACAACTATAACAACTTAGATTTTTCTAATACAGCTTAATTTTCCTTCAATCATCCCAATTTTCAAATCATCAATTGTTTAAATGGTGCTCTTGAACATCCAAGTGAAAGATATAAAACTGACCTTAATTAAAAAATGATAAAAAAGTGATTGGTGTGGATCACTTTAGGTCCTCTACCCAGAGGGTGAGCCTCTCCAGGAGAGGCACATTATCTCATCGGTGGGGTACAACAATATCCTGTAGAACTCATTCACAAAACTGTGTCCACAACTGTATGGTGAACACCAGCTACACCAGCAGATGATCTGCCAGCATTTCCATCGTTGGAGTTGGAAAAGTTTAGGAAATGCAAGTTTACCAAGACAGCAAAACAAACTTAATTGTAACAAAAACAACTTTCTCTGCACCGATGGGTCACTGTTCTCTATCATCAAAGTTTGAACGCTTCAATACACCTAAATAATAATCATAAACAACATAGTACAAAGCTTTTTACAAAGAGAAAAAAAAGTGATTCACTGAAATATAACATAAGCCATATCAACTTTTTGTACATTTTTTTTTTGTTTAATAAATTAATGGCACTTTCCAATTTGAAAGAGGATGAATCACAGAGCAAAACCTTGAGGGGGATTGTGACATGAATCTAACTCATTAAAACTGTCATTACCTCCTAAATCTAGCGATAAAATCAAATTTCATCCAGTAACTACATCCGTCTGATCAATTTCGGGGGCTTTCACTGCACCTAAAGGAAAGAAAAATCCATCTAATAGAAATAACCATCCCCATGGTTGATGGAAACTTTTATACATTTCAGAAACTGGCAATTACTGAGGTAAGAGACAAAATGTGGGGATAAAGTTGGTATTTCTGCGAATTGGGTGTAAATACTAAGATCAAACAATTGTCATAAAATCTCGTAAGCAGGGAATATGCTCGGTAAAGCCAGTCTGTAATGAATTGACGTTAGCAAGAAGCGAGTCACGGAAATCTCAATTCGCAAAAGACTTCCGGATGCGGAGGAAACTACAGAAGTAAATGGAATAGGACAAGTGGCTGTGGGTATCGTTTGCAGAGTACAAACTACAGTAGAGTACAATACTGAAAGGGCTCATGGAACAGAAAGTAAACTACTTCTGTTGAAAACGTGTAGTTTTTCGATGAAATAAGATATATCGGCTTTAGAAAACCAGAGATTCAAAGGACTTTGTGATTCCTTGCAATTATTTATGAAAAACAACAGCGGACAACCAACATACCAGTTTTGGGTATAATCACCTTAGCCTTCTTGAGATAGCGTGTCTACAAGGTTTTCATACTATGACTGATCTCATGAAACATTTGACCATCATAAACTAGAAAGCCAAAAGGCTTAGTGATTCCTTGCCTCATGATATATATTGTAACAAACATGAATCGCCCACACGACATGCAGGAGATCCCACACAGTTATCCTACTTGAGATACCATCTTAGTATGGTCAAAACCTTTTGAAATCTCGTGACTCAAAATGACCTTTCACCTCCACTTACAACAATAGGGATCACCTACCCTATATGGCCATCAACATGCTAAATATGAACAATTCACAATTTAAGTATAACATCCCTCACATTTATCACCCTTAAAATATCATGTATACAAGGTTTTGACCTTTTGTCACCCCAAATAACCTTTGACCTACACAAACATGAGAAAACTCCCAAATGGATAAGATGCTGCAGGGGAACAAATTATATTTTGTCATGTCTAATAACTTGATAAAAAGGTAAACATGTTTATTTAATCAAAATTATAGCACTTTATTTTGTCGAGTTATAGCTATTGGTGGCAGCTCTTCCGTATTTGATTTTTTGGCATGATGCCCTTCCCAATGGCTATGAGGTCCTTGAAAATTAGCAAAAATGGATAACCCTATTAAACCAGAATCTAGCATGACTTGCAATTTTGCCTTTAGTCTACTTAAAGACACAACACACAGTACAAGTTTCCCTGGTTTGATACACAGTAGTCATTTGTTTGAAGCTTACCTGAACTACTGTAAAGTGAAATAGGGCGTTTAGAATACACCAACATGGCGTACAAAGAAATTCACTTCAACCATTGCTAAACCATTCAGTCTCATCAATAAATATCTGTCAAAGCTTCATCTCCTCAAAACATTATGCATGTGATAAGTAACGGATGCATCATTTGAATTTTAAAAAGTTTGGGTGAACAAATTATTGTTGAGCAACAAATAACTAAATTTCTGATCTGTGAGAATCTTATTCCTTGAAAATAAGGCTACTGTAATTCATTATTTTGAATAATCTATCATTCTATGTCCACAAATAATGGTTTTAAAAATATGGTTGTTTTCTGTAAAACAAACGCCCTATTTCCCTTTAAGGGCTAAACAGAGACACTGTTTATAAAGTAAATGGTTCAGTCCATTAAGCACCTGGCTCAACAGACTGTATGATTTATTCTGGACATTGTGGTTTCTACTGGCAGTCAACTGTGATAAATTATGTCAGATAACAGAGACCAATTTGAACAGAGGTGGGTCAGTTACAATTTGATTCATTCAATTAAGCAATCACAGTTCATGCACGCTCAAGGGTATTTGATCCAAATGACCAGTAATTTAGTTCTTTTTATAAAGCTAATAACCCGTGGTATATTTAATCAATTCCAATTTACAATTCATGAATGCTCACATGTCCTTACGTGGACAGTGGCAGGTTTTCCAAATAATAATCTTTGATACCACATTTAATGTTGTCTTCATCTTTTCTTTATGGTTATCAAAGAGACTATGTTGGTATGTCCTAAAAGAAGTTCTCAAATCAACAACAGGATTCTACATTACAAGTATAAAATTCACTAGAAGTTCTTTAAATATGTAGATTCAAGTTTTGCACATTTTGACCTCCCATGACCCCAAATGACCTTTCACCTCTGCCAAAAAAAATAGGAATCATCTACTCGATATGGGCAAACCACACGCTAACTATGAGATCTCTCACATTTATTGTTCTGGAGATATCGTGTTTACAAGCAATTTTCAAGGTATTTACCTTCTGACCTCTGGTGACCCTTGCACTCAATAAGATACACCTACACACTTCGTATGACATCTGCTCAAGCTTCTCTTCTTGAGATATCGTGTTTACATGGCTTTCACAATTTGACCCCTGTTGACCCCAAATGACCTTTGACCTCCACTGAAAACAATAGGGTTCCTCTACTCCACATGGTACAACTACATACTAGACATGAGATTTCTACAAGCTTCCTTTCTTGAGATATCATGTTTACAAGGTTTTCACAATCTGACCCATGTTGACCCCAAATGACCTTTGACCTCCACCAAAAACAATAGGGATCATCTACTCAATAAGGGCAACCTTCATGCTAAGTATGAGATCACTCAGAGTTACGATTCTGGAGATATCGTGTTTACAAGCAATTTTCAAGGTATTTACCTTTTGACCTCTAGTGACCCCAAATGACCTTTGACCTCCACCAAAAACAATAGGGATCATCTACTCAATAAGGGCAATCTACATGCCAAGTATGAGATCACTCAGAGTTACGCTTCTTGAGATATCGTGTTTACAAGCAGGCGTCACACACGCACATACATACATACATACACACACACACACACGACATCACCATTGCATAGATTCCTCTGCCTTCGGCAAGGAATCGAAAATGACAGAGATCATCTACTCATTAAAAGCTGACAATAGTAACAGTTTGGAGCTCCAGAAACATTCATTCACAGAGATATCTCCCTTAAAATGTTTTCAAACTTTCACCTCTGATGACCTCAATGACCTCCAAGAAAATCACTAGGAATCATCTACTCTCAATGGACAACATTCACATCATATTTAAAGTTGAAGCAACTTTCCCTCATTGAGATACATACTGTGTTTACAAGCTTTTCAAGCTATGACCTCTACAGACCTCACATGACCTTTGACTTCTCCAAAACATGATAGAGATCATTCAATTATCAAGTGTTACCAATGGTTAGTGTTTGAAGTTGCAGCAATTTTCAGTTGCTGAGATATTTTCCTTAATAGGTTTTCAGCTGTTCCTCTCTGGTGACCTCAAATGACCATTTATCTACTGTACCAGGAAAAGAATAGGGACCATCCACTAAAAATGGATTGCCTACGCACTAACTTTGAAGTTCAAGCAACTTTCCCTCATTGAGATATCATGTTTACAAGGTTTTCAAACTATGATCTCTACTCACCTCAGATGATCTTTGACCTCCCCAAATTTGACAGAATCGTTTACTTATCAAGTGCCACCAATGGTTAGTGTTTGACGTTCCAGCAACTTTCCGTTGCTGAGATACTTTCCTTAATAGGTTTTTGGACATTCCCTTCTGGTGACCTCAAATGACCTCTTGACCTTCAGGAAGTACAGTACTATAGGGACCATCTTCCTGCAATAAACAACCTAAGCACTAAGTCTGGAGTTAAAGTAACATTCCATTCTGGAGATATTGGGTTTAGAAGGTCTTTAAACTATGATCTCTACTGACCTGATATGACCTTTGACCTCCCCAAATCATGACGAAGATCATATACTCATCAAGACATTCAAGAGCGACTAATTTTCAAACAACATTCAGTTGCTGACCTATCTTCTTCAATAAGGTTGTCAGACTTTAACCTATGGTGACCTCAAATGACCTTTGACCTTCTTGAAACAGAATAGAGATCATCTACTCACTATGGAATACCTACACACCAACTGTTGAAGTTCACGCCACGTTCCCTTCCTGAGATATCATGTTTACAAGCCAAGGCATCACATACCCAAAGACATACACACACATCATCACCATCCATAAATTCCTTGCCTATACATTACTTGCGAGCAAGGGAAGAGGGCCTCTACATGATACTACAGTTCAAGAACAAAAAAACAAAACAGAAAATACAAACAAACAAACAGAGCTTTTTCAAATTTCAGATATTATCCACAAAATGTTTCACTGACAGTGCATGAGGGCAATTTACTGTATGACCTACAAAATGAACGTGTGCACACAGACAACTTGCAGGTTCTTTACCCTGTGGAATTTTTTTACAGACATAAATGGAGGATTGTCTGTGGCTAAAAGGAGACATGTTTGAGCTGTTTAAATCCTGGAATGCAAGCCTAAATGAACATTAATTCCCATCAATCCTTCTCTAGATTTGCTGGTTTAATTTGGCAAAGTTCCATCAATTGGCCAGAAAATTCCTCAGAGGAAAAAAATAAGAAGCTTCAAAAGCACACGCAGCAACAATTTACAAAGCTGAATTAGGGGTGGGGGGGGGGGGAGGAGGAGGTGCAAACAAACTTCTGTCTGTTAAGGAGAAGTCTCAATGGAGATGTGACAGAGAAGTTAAACTATGAACTATATTGCAAATACATGCCATTTAATAACAAATTCTTCATTTTATCCTTCTAACACAGTAAAAGTCTACCACAAAATACTTTTCGATTACACATTAAAGCGAGATGTGCTGTTTGATAAAAAAGAAAATTGCTGTTATTATTATCTTCTGTCTTTCTCTTCCACTTGATACAAACTTAGAAAATCTCTATACCATGTGTCTTTCAGGAGGAATTTTACTTATTAGAGAGATACAGTAGGAAAGATTGCTTTTTTTTAATCTAAACTCTACAAACAAATACAAAGCAAGGTTATTTGCACGTAATGTAACTTCTGTACATTTACTACAGAATCAGGTTCAACTAAAACAATTGCTTTGCTAATTTTGGCGATTTTTTTTTTATTCATTTGCAAATGAATAGACCACAGTTTTATAGCTTTTGACAACGTTGAGAAGTTATTTGGTGCTTTTTTTTGGGGGGGGGGGGGGGGTAATTTGGGATTACAGCACATCCTGCTTTAAATGGATTTGCTTTGGAATCTTTAGTAAATGACTGTGAAGTCACAGGATGCAGCCTATATGCACAAATAATTGCTCCACCCTTGGGCTGTTAAGCAACTTTACATTAAATTTGATAGATGAAAATAATATCTTCAAATTACTGAGTATTCAAAGTAAATGAAAGGCTAAACTACTGAATGCAAAACACTCACAAGCCTCCTGCCCTCTGTCTGTGGAGCATGTTAACATCAGGTTTAGAGTACTGCAGTGATGACTTTGATAATTGGGTAGACAAAACTAATGTAAGCTAAGACCAATGAGTGGAAAATGCTCATCAACAAATCCACCGCAGTCTGTCTGCAGAGTGTACTAACATCAAGTTTAAATCACAGAAATGATGTTTTTGATAATTGGGTATTTAAAACTAATGCAAGCAGGGACAACTAAATGCAAAAAGCTCATCAACAAAACTTTCACGGTCCGTCTGCTAAGCATGTTATCATCGAGTTCAAGTACTGCAAGGGTGCCCTCGATAATTACCTAAATTGTGGCCATAACACACTGTAACATATTAGTGGCTCTTAAAAAGTTTGGTTCCATGAGACATTTTTCCAGCAGATGGAATTGAAAGTGCGTTAACAGAAGTGCCAGCTGTGACAAAGCAGGAACAGTACATAATGTACGATAATAACCGAGAATTACTACATGTGTGTCTTGTAAAGCTGCATATTCTTCGGGAGAGGGCATGGATGAACGTATGGAAGAATAAACTGGTGCATGAATGTTTAGGAATGAAGCGTCAAAGAAAAGGATGGAAAAGGTTTAAGCGTTGCCACTGTCTCGATGTGACAATGTGTTTGCAGTTTATGCTGATAGCAAACCCTGTGGGTTGGCGTGGATCAACTGGGATGTATCTCTTTCACTTTTTTTGAAAGCGGGACATATTTAAAAGGGCACCACCTCACTTTTTCAATATGGTGAAACTAGAAACTCTGTGGTGAATGGCTAAGCTATGGAATTTTGAACACAAATTGCAAATTGACGCCACATTTTAAAAGCTAACTTGTGCCCCAAGTACTTTTCCATTTGCCTTGTGGGTGCCTTCAAATTTCAACTTATTTCTTCTCAAAAGGGAGGGAGACTCCCCTCTCTAGACCCCTCTCTCTCAAGAAGGCAATTTGCAAATGGTGAAAAGTCCCCCCCTCATCTTTGGAGATGGATCCACAGACTTGGCAAAGCCAATACAAAGAGACTTCAGAGACAATGGACATTAATTAAAAGTCTGCTTAATTCACTTACAAGGTGTACATAGTTGCTGTGTGTCAGAGAAATAATGGGAAAGGTCAAAATTGTTATTAACAACAAAATGTTATTAACAGCAAATACCAATTGACGGTGAGGTAACCATCAACCATCAAAAATCTGCTCCCCTGTACAGCACATTTTGGGGCTCTCCACAAGCAGGCACCCGTGGAGCCTACAAATACGATTTCTGGCAATCAAGGGTGTATTTTTAACAAAAATTTGCTGCTATTCTCTGCACCAATCGATGGTGGTACAGTAGTAGTCTTCCCACATTTTTAGCTATCTTGTTTATGATGATGTGTGCCACTTGACCTACCCCAGGAAGAAGGCACCCACTCCACCACTGATACTATGCTGAATAATTATTCCGATATTGAGTCATTTCACACCTATGGCATGGCAAACACATGCCTAGATACACACACGCTCACATATACACACATACGTTGAATTGTCATGTACAGATTCTTTTGTTTAGGAAGCAAACTTAAGGTATTTCATTAGAACAAGATAACAGCAAAGGCCAGTTAACAGATAATTTGCAAATTAGAGCAGAAATCTGATGCTGCACTGAGTCTGGCAAGAAAACAGTTTGCATTATCTTCTAACTTACCAGCAGATTGCCAGGCACAAAGCTTTAATAGCAGAAATTGGCAATAAGCAGTGTTGTTTGGTTTTGCCAGTTAAAGCAGACATCAAAAATTATTGATATACATTACAATTAAAGATTGTGTGACAAGCTTCAAGAAAAGAGCACCCTTCATTCAAAAGTTGCAAAGTAAAACCCTTAGTGAAAAGCCATTGGAATTTGTTTACACCTTTTACCGTTTTTGAGATATGACTTTTCAAAGTTTGAGAAAAATGAAAAAGAGATTATGTGGAGTCTGGCATAGTGTCAGTACTTCTTATGTTAAGACTATGTATTTTGCCTCTTAATTACTGAGATTCACATTGGTAAGTGATATCAACAACATTGAAGAAGAAAATATGTGCTTCCAAAATAAAACCCTCTGGGTATATAAACTTCTCAAATGTCCTTGAAATAAAGGTTACATAAACAAAGGATTAACATAAGGCATATCATAGAAGTGCATCTCTTGACGTCACAAACTTGCATACTTCCCCGAAGCGTATTCAAGATACAGCTGTGAGACAATAATTTTCATGTAAGTTTGTCAGTCTTCAACGGATTTTGGTGGAATTTGTGGCTGTTTCTAAAATTTTCAATGCTGAATGCACGGAACACTCAAAATGTGATCTTCATGTCACACGACCTTTAAGACAGTAGACGAAGCAAAACGGTGCTACCTAGAAATGATTTCTTGCTCCATTTGAAATGGCAGTAGCCCACTGCAAAGTATTTTTCCAGCCATGCACAGCGTTTGTCAGCAGGGGTGGGATTCACTTTTTTGGGGGGAGGGTAATTTTCAGCTACGAATTCCCCTGCAGTTCTCACCCCCTACCTCATGGAGAACACTAATTGCCAAAATATGTTGCATTGTGATAAGGTATTCTGCAGTCAAAATGTTAGAAATTTATGAAAATCTGGTTTGTGTTTCAAACCAGGGTAGTTAAACTCACTGGAGCATCAACATAAGTATCCAGGGGGAACAGGGTAAGGATCGCTTTTAACAGAGCAGGAATTCCATGGCCTAGAGGTGAAAAAGAGAGAGTATAAAGTGAGACATTGTTTATGAAATGTGGATTACAATGTAAGTAACACACTGACAGGCAACAAGATCTGCATAAGGATGATCAAAAAACATAGGAAAGGAAAACACAAATACGCATTCCAAATAGTACACGCAACTTTGTTAAGTACCAACTTTAATTTAATTGACTGAAAAACAACATGTACAGAAACTTGGCATGTGTGTACATTTCGACTGTAAAGTCTGTTGTAGCTAATATTTTAAGTACAGATTGAAGATTCTTCCTCTTCACACTAAATACTTTCGGCAAACTTCTCAGTCCACTTCCTGAGGATCCCTGCAGGTGAGCCAATGTTCCTGAACATGATGCCATTAATTGATGGTCGTAAACCGTTGTAATTTTGTAAAACTGATGAGGTTTTTTCGTCTGCTGAGGGCAGATTAAGTTTTTCTCAGAGCAACCATCCTTCCTTCATTAACAATGTATTGATTCAATGATAAAGACAGTGAGCAGTTATGAATGTTTGCGAGGCATGGGCAAGCAAAAAAAATGCAAGCTCAGAAATTACTAAAGTAGTCATTACGAAAAAAAAAAAAAAACAACAAATTGATGTAAGAAACAATAAACTGTGGTTTATGGTGATTTGTCATATATTTGTGCTACAGTGAAAATAAAAGTTACATAGTGACTAGAGACAACATGATGTACAGGAGTCATACTAACGGCTTAAAACGGTATTGTAACTGTCTTGGATCATTCGTAATAAGATGGCCAAACTCAGTTCTCTTTTTTTCAGGCTTTCTTTTAATGAGAAGTGTTTGCAGCTACATGAGGTGCAATTTTTACAGAATTTGTTCCACTTCTTATTCAAGAACAACTGCCAGCACTGTAGATGTGAGCCACTTATTAAACAGAAGAGAGCATGGTCAAACATTTATCTTCTCTCTCAAACAATTAGGTAGACAAAGGGTGGGCATGATGGCAGTCCAACTAGTCCAAGTCAAACCAAGTTGCATTAAAGCAGAGACTTGAAAAATAAATAAATACAGAAACCTTGGATCTTAGAGGAGACAAATCTCTAAGTGTTTGCAGGTGTTTAGGTTTGTAGGCCTATGTTAAACGGCCGTACACACCAACACTTGCTGGGAAGGTTTCTTTACATGCAGAAATTTGAAATGTTTTCAATTTCCAATGAATAAGAGACAAAAAAATAATTACCATCAGCTCTAACTTCTATTGGCCCAGCCTTACAGATTGAGCTGGTCGGAAAGTTGGCATCAGCTAAAACTGAAGAAAAAAAAGTAAACTTTTGTGCAAGATCATGAATGAAATTAAGCTACAGCGATTAAGTTCACATTATTTCTTGAAACCTAGTAGACAAGAAGCAATACACTAGTCATCACTTCTACATCTGTGAATCAAATACAGTACTACTGTATTTGAAAAGAACTGATCGACATCCATGGGGAAGGGGAAATGACTTACAAGAGGAAAGGGTGGGGGTTTGACTTGGTGGTTGGGAGTGTGCTAAGACAATCATTACGTCCCCAGATCTTATCCCAGTGGAAACACCCGAAAATTTCCTGGGGATTCTTAACTACTTGTTCAGCAAAAGTGTTTACAGAGGGAGGGTTACTTGACAACCTCATTTTCGGATTCTGTTGTCCAATTCTTGTCTCATCCACTTCCGGTTGCTGATGGGCTGCTGAGTTGGGTGAGTCCTCATCCCCCCAAGCCTTTGGGAAAGTGGCTACAGAGTGGGTGATACACTCTTATCAGTCACATGGGGACAGATGGGGTACATCAGATGGTAGTATCTGGAGCTGGTATGAGTTTGTATGAGGATTGTTTGGGCTCACTCCTCTGGACATGTATCGAAAAGACTGCAGGTGGATTCTGCCAGTGTTCAACATTACACGATCCTTAATTAGTCTTTAGACTTTGTGATCCTGAAACTTCAAATTCTTGCCTAACAGTTTAAAACATGCTTATAGGTGGACTATGCTGGATAACCACATGATGTAGAATGATGCCTGTCAAATATGGTAAGGTGAAGAGTTTGATGTTCATTTGAGGCCATTGCCATAATCTACTAAGTATTACATACTAACATCTAAGGCTATGCACAGGTCGTACTCAGAAGTCTTACTCAGTAGGCTAAATGTAATCAGAGCTGCTCTTTACTTACATTGCAAATAACCTTGATCTTCACAACCTGAGTGGTACTTTTACAACTACTCTGTATACGGAGCTAAAACAGTTCAAATAACTTTACGGTATTACTTTAGGCCTAACTCTGTTATTTGTACAACTTGATTTCCTGCTTCAACATGACGTTTGATCCCTTCCTACTCCCACGAATTGCTGTTAAGCCTAACCCAGGTATGCATGTTTGAGAAATGATAAACAGTAAAATAGATCCAGAATGGTTGTGAGAGCACCCAATTACCTGTTGGTAGTTTGTATTATACTAGTACCAGCCAACCTAAGTAGTTTTTTACCTAACATGAGCCTCTCTCATATCGCACTGTTGAATCAATATTACTTATTAGTGGCATGTAGCCTTGTGAGTTGTAGGCCTACAGAACAAACCTATTTCGTCCCCGTGTCCCATTTTTGCCAAGACATGCAAGAGATCAGGAGAAATTATTGACGGGATGCCTTTCAAAACGACCATTTTCGATTGTTTTAGGACGGAAAGCTTGGAATAGTTCAAATTTCGGTGTTACGACTTAAGTCCAGGCGCTTTCCAAAACTAAGTGACTTTTTGCTGTGTACACTGTACAATATGTACAGTATCAACACAGTGCGGAAAAGTACGAAGCAGAGATTTTGTTGTTGTCAGCTGTCTAGTCATGTGACCAAAGCTCTCCTGACCAAGGCGTGCCAGTACCGAAGCTCTCAAAGTGTTAACAGAACCAGCATAAATGTATTGACATTGACATAGATTTTCTTACCACTGCAAACCTTTCTACTTGAAATTATCGTCATCTAGCAATAAAATGAAGTATGCATGCGAAATGTAGAGATGGTGAGATTATCTGTTCCAACATCAGCATATCTCCGTAGAAAATGTGAGAGCTTCCGTATCATGCAAAATGAGAAAACTGCAAATTTGCTGATACGGCATTTATCTTATGAGAGGCATTGATGGACCATGGCGTTACTATAGTAACTCTGACTACCTTGACCAGTTTACTGTAATTCGTTCACTCAGCTCCCTGCTTCGCCATACATAATAGTGTGTGATCAACCAGGGAGCTGGGTCAACCATGGGTCAACACACGTTTTTGAGTAAACATTCCCTAAGCATATTAATACTTGAAGGAAAACAATTTTGACGACGGTTGTCGATGTAGGGTTCAATTCGAACGAAAAAGTGGTTATACATTTTCAAGCATCATCATTTCCGACTGGAGAATGTTGTCCGAAACTGAGAAAGGTACATGGTTGACCACAGAACTTGGAAAAATAACTAGCAGGTGAGACTTGCACACAGAAGACATTAAAGTATAAGGCTGTGGCATTTGCTGGCCTATTTGCTTACAGCTGGCTTGTAACTTCACAATTTGTGACTAAATTTCTTTTTTGACGGCATGCATTTCACGTAACGTTGTGCCACACTGCAATGAAAGAATCGGCCGGACGATTCTCGCTAATAGCGGAATGTGTCATCATTTTAGCACTGATTTATTCCTGCAGTTCAGGCAATTAATCAGCCAAGCTTGTGATACTTCTATAGCACTATGAATGAATAGTAGAGGAAACACATCGATTTGGTGGAGTGTCCAATGGAAATGAAATAATCATGCTGATGGGCGAATTATGCAACCTTCTTGAAAATTGGCCACGCCCCTTATTCCGAAATAAGCTTTTCGGCTCCTTTTTGTACTTCTGACACTAGCTCATGATCAATTATCTCTTCTATAGACTGCCATAATCTTAATTTTAACCCTTTCCCGGCACGATTTATAAACAAACTGAAAATTTTCTGAAACCCAAGCCCGTTTTTTGCATCGTACCTCCCCCAAAAGAAAAAAACATCATGCATGGGGCAAAGCCAACGCTTCCACTGGATCAACGTCCGCTCTTCAGTCTAGCTTAAAACAGGGGACTAATGTTATTTTACTTATAACCTTGGACGGCCACGGAATAAAAATTCAAGTTGATCTGAGAAGTGAATTTTTTCTCATTCCCCAAAACATAATACAGTTGCAGATCAAGCCTTTGATATCATGGGCGTGGGATGAAGGGCAAAGGGTTAAAGCCTGTGTGATGAAGGGGGGGGGGGGGGGGTCGTGACACTAAAAGATCTCTTCTATATAGATCAAAGCGGTGCGCCACAATTGGTTGACGTGTACCGACTGAGTAAAAAAGTTGAATAATAATGCCTCCCAGATTGCAGGAATGATGGCACTTCTTAGTCTCTCTAGGAGTTGACAAGCACTCTATTTTTATTTATGGGAGGGGAGGGGGAGAAGAGTCGGGGGTTGAAGGGTGCAAAGAGTTGAAGGGCAAGTTCCCCCCCCCCCCCTCCGTACTCCCGCTCTTAATCTACAAGGCTTACTAATCTTTTGAAGAGATGAAAAATGACGACGCTTGATGGACATTTCTGCTGCGTCATATTTGCCACCATTGCTTGTACACGTATACCCGTTCTGTCAAACGAAATTAAAGTTTGGAGACCATATTAACAGAGCCTGTTGCTGATATTGTTTTTTTTTTTTGTGACACGTACGTCGTTTGAAGGAAAGAGTTGCCTGTCAATACGATCGTTAATTTCTCTGTCAACGTTCATTCAGTTTCATGTCAGATCTTGAAAAACCTCTTAGTTTGTCAAAATTTTATCACCATCATATGAGTAATATACCCAACAAGTATGAAAAAATATCATAGATTTTGTGAACCAACTCAAAGGGTCCCTTTATGTTTGAAAAAGAAACATATGCTAGGACGAAGTTGTGAAGCGAAATTGGGAAGCCTTCACCTATAGGCGAATAATCATATATATCACAAAGCAAACGAATGGAGGTGAATTGCGTGAAATAAGAATGATGAAGAGGCTTCCGAAATCATTATTTCCGATTTGGATGTATTTTGGAAACTACAACGAAAACTTTGATAACTTGAGTCGCCAAAGTCTTATGCTAGAGCTTTAAGTATGAACCTCAGTCTGATTTCACATCCGATTGCGTCACTGTACGGTTACAGTGGGTGCATATCAAGTACTCTCCCCATCGTCGAAGATCTGACAAAATACTGCAAATGAAAGGAATCAAAAACATCTTTCAACTTCAGCGAGGAGAAGTCCTTGCCCTCATAGGCAGCAGAAAAACATCCTTTCCCTGTGAAAGGACAGATGACTCTGACTATTTCCTATAAGTCAAGTTTCGGTCAGTGAAAAGTGGTCATCCAAATATCGCCAAGTTCTAATTTTGGAAACTTTCGGGGAAACGTCTGTTGTTTTCAGCTGCAGTATACTTTCTCGTTCAAGCTGCACGGAGGGAGCAAACACCGGTCTACTCGACTTGCTCCCAGCGCGGGATTTCGAATAGCCTATGATGAAAGTTAGACGTTACCCTTGATTTTGATTCTGACCGTCTTTTTGCAAAGAGTATCTCAGCAAGTACGTTTAAGTAAAAAAGGCATTTGCGTGTGTTGTTGCTCTTTTGCTTTGATTTTTTTTATCGTGGGGGTTTGTAATCCCTTATTAGGGCTTCCAAGGTTAAAGTCACGTGGTGAAAGCCACCTTTATGTCATGAATTAAAGTGTAACCTGCTATAATTATCGTTGTTCAATAGGTATATTTGCCAGTATGTAATACAAACACCACTGATGAAATATTGTTCTCGCGAAAATTGCAAATATATTTAAAGAAAAAGTTACGATACACGGTGGCATTAAGTGTATAGCCTGTGTACTGTTATCAAGTTATCACTTACATATTTTTTTATTCGCTATATGTTTGCTACATTTATCCGTACTAAATTGCCCGATTCACGTTACGTCATTCGACCACTGACGAAACACAAGCTACAGTAACAAGATTGTAATCGTCGGGTAGCAGCAAATTCACTTCTTGAATTCAATGATTACCCCATTCCACTACATGTATACAATCAAATATGGCGCTCTTGATTTCTACACCACGGGAATTTTCCGGAAATTCTTATATTTCACTCCGTCCCATTTGGATTTGGAAAATTTATAGTTGCTCTCTGAAATGGGATATTAACATGGATTAGATTTGAAATGATTCTTAGTCCGCAATTATATCACTACTTTTCTCTACATGTCCGTTTTCAACATAGGCTATCTGCCTCAGCTCCGAAATACTGTCTGATTAAAGAGCATACAAGCGAGAAGCTGTGCCATTTTCTAAAGAATCTACATCGTGGAGACTGAATAAAAACGATTCCTCATTGGTTGTAATAACTTTCTGTCACTTCAAGAAACCAATGACCATCATCTCACCAAAAAAAGATCGAAGACAAATCAGTCCTTTTTAAAAGTCGTTACAGTCACAATGACACGGTTAACTTTTTATCAACAGAGATACATAATACCTAACAACACCCAAGATATATTTACATAAAACATGTCCCAGATGAATCTTTAACATGTGGACGGTATGATGGAAAAATAGAGAACTGCTTTCCCCAACGTAATTTGCGAGACACACAGACAGAAATTATAAAGAAAATTGGAAATTTATACATGCATATACCTACTGGAACAAAACAGCTATTGAGAAAAAAAAAGTAAAAAAAAAGAAATACGAAACAGGAAGTTAAGGGAGTAAAAGCGGGACAGAAAAAAGCTTATGTTTTGTGAAAATGGATATTGTGAAAATGAGTATTTTCGAAACATTTGTAGGCCAGATGTGAGTCACGTGAACAATTAAGCAAAAATGTCACGATCGAGGTCTCATGTGCAAAGTATCGGGCCATGTGACAATGTACAATAACGTTGAGAAACTGTCAAATATAAGCTGAATCGATGATGTGTGATACGTGGAGTATAATAAAGTTCGGTTGTTTACACAAATGTTATATATGGTCTCACCTAAATAACGACTTTTGGCTAATTGGCTATCCAATTATTCATGGACTGAACGACAATACTGCAGTATGAAGTTTTCTTGTTTTTTATATCCTTTTTGTCTCTTTTCTTATATATATATTTTAATTGATCAGACATGGAACGATCGACAGTTTTATGATGTGATCTGCTTAACATGTTGTTTCTGCATTAGTAAACTTCGTAAATTGTTATGACACGTTTCCCATTGAGACCAATTAATGTTAAAAAGGTCCATCATGATAGATGCAGTGTCAACTGCGAGTTTCTGCTTCTCTTCCTGTTTGTTTTCTTGTCTGTTTTTTGTAACTATACGAAAAACTTGTGATTACTTATTACAAAGAATGAAAGAATGTTACAAATATTGTCTTAGTACGAAGTTCATGAATTTTAAGCAAGAATATTCAAGGTGTCTTTATGCCTCCATGAAGTTGAGGTACTAACTTTTACCCATTTATTAAAAAAATACTTTCAAGATGCCACTGTAAACACTAATTTAAATCTTAAAGGTAATTTATGGTGAAGCAGAAAGAAGCACCGACCGATGGCGCTTTATTTTCAGCTAAAATTCCTTTCTTCTCTTTGCCTCCGATGTACAAGTCGCGATGAGCAAAATGACTTGGAATGGATGTAATGCAGATGTAAGTCAGAAATCGCTGATACAGCCAACCAGTTTGACCAAGACTTGGCAGTAAGAAAGCCAACGTTCAGTGAAATTTGTTGAAGAAAAGTTTTACACTTCAGCACTTGCCTGTACTTTTTGTTTGTAAATTTACCTGACTGTGGCAGACTCCTTTGACACACTAGCTGATCATTGTAATCATTGCACGGTATCTACGTCTGGGGTAGATGGACCACAAAAACGAGCTTATATTTATGTCCCAAAAGGTTCTCAATTATGATTCAGCGGCGACGTGTTTGAGATTTTGGATCTCGAATTTATTTATTATTACTTTTTGGGGGGGGGGGGGGCTTACCGACTCACGTGGAGGACAGTGAATACAGGGATGCGAAGACCGCGCTTTATAGAGACAGATACTTCTCATAGCCTTTCTCCGTTATGATGGTAGCAATCCATGCGGCACTGCATACGGTAGCAAAAAGTGACCAAACATCAGGGCCATGAAGTATAGAACTGAGATTTTCGAAGTTGGAACTTGAAATGGAGATAAATTGAGACCTACAGTTCGCATTTAACCTAAAACTTGAAACGTGTGAGCCATTCACATATCTTACCATGCAGAGAGGGTGGTGTGGGTGTGTGTTTGTGGTGGAGGGGAGTAAAGAGGGTTAAGTGAGGCAGTCAGAAAGCGTTCTCATTGTATGATTTTCCAGCTATCGTCATTCATGTCCAATCTGGAGAAGGGTGAGGGGGATTGGCGAGAAACACACCATTTTCGACCTCATTACCCTCACTTCACAAATGGTTGCGGAACCCTTTACACATGCAATACAAAACTGCCTTATGTAAACTTGCATGCTCATTTATCAGTTTGCACAAATTCTTTTTATTTTAGTACAATCAGCACTTGCTTATTTACACTGTCCCTTTAAAAGCACCATCGTAAGTTTTCGAATGATCACAACATTCCTCAGATATGGTAACAAAAAACCAAAATGAAAACAAAAAAAGGTTGCAATATCGACGAATTTAATATTGTTACGACCGACCATGGAGGAAATTTGTTTATTTTAGCAGCGAAAAGTACGTCAAAAGAGGGGTGGTATACAAATGAGAGCAATAAGGGCGGGGGGGGGGGGGGGGGAGTGTTGTAACGCAGGTGCATCTCTCCTCAAGAAAACGCAAATATAGTCCCCATTGTATACGCAGTTTCTCAGGAGACATTCACTGATCTTCTCGATGTATTTCTTCCACCTTTTTGTCATTGGTACAGGCGTTTGTAATGCCCCGCTCGTAATGCCGCTTCGTAAAAAAGACGGACATTCACTCATCAACGTAAGGTCAAAGTGATCCTCTGAAAAAAATAGTCCTACATTTTTTCACAAATTTGTCAAACGATATCGAGAAAATTCCGTTGAAACGTATTTATCCAAAATGTCTACGGCAAAAATGCACGTTATCATCTTTTCGGTGGCAGTATTCGGTACGTTGCATACCATGCAGTTAAAATTTATGCACTAGCCATACGTTATACAATTGTACGCGCGACGTTCTGCTGGCTGGAATTACGTAATTTTGCATCGTTCGGACTCTCAAGCCTGTAGGTACGTTCACATTATTATGTCGGTATTTTAAAGGGATTGGTCACTCAAGAAAACAGATATTACGTTAAAAATTGGAACATTTTCTCTCTCTTCATTGATAAAAATCATATCTCAGTAGCATGTTCCGTTCGGAAGTTATGAATTTTGAAAGATGTATCTATCTGTATTTCTGGAAATTTGCGATGTCACCCATTCACTACTCGAATATCCTATATATTTCTTTATAACCTTGACTGTCTTAACAGAAACATTACAAAAGGTTAAGAGGCTTGACTTTGATTTTCACAATATTTTAAGCTAAATCGACAGTATACCCAATCTACATTTGCACTATAATGTCGAACCTGAAGGTTAAATTAGGGTTTAACTAGGGAAAATTTGGGAAAATAAAATAGGTTTCTATTGGTTAATTTTGCCATATGATTTCAAATTCTCCTGACATTACGACAATGTAGTGGTTGACAGCTTTCACTCTGGTCAACCGTGTACTTCTTTGACCAAGCCAATGGGAAATATACTGGTGCTGAATATTCAGTTAGTCAAAACAATTCACAGCCAATCCTCCACCTAGTCCACGCCGGCAGAATTCCCATATGTTAAAATCATGTCTCGAAAAATCCCTTTTCTGCATGTACGGTAGACCATGAGGTGATATCCAGCCATGCCATCATGGTTAGGGTTTGTTCCGTCGATAAATCTTATTATGTATGACATCATGTAAGGATTAGCTGAATCCTCACGTGATATCATACATGCTAATGCCTTCTCGGGAGGCACATTATGTGTACTTTGTGAAGGCTAGGTGGGCAATTCAGGATCGCTGACAATGCAATAATGTGATCAGTTTGTAGAATAGTGGCTTTTAAATACATTGCTTCCTTCCACCAAATACTACAATTCCCGATATACCTACCAAGAAGCGACGACTTGAGTAGTATGTTTTTGATACACCAATGAGACCTGCACTGTGGCATATTCATTATTTAGCCGCTCATCGCAAGAACTGCTAATTTTCAAATATGATTTCTGTTTTATTTACTGTTTTTACCCCAATCCCGTTGCTTTTCAAAGTAGTTATTGTATATTTTCGCTCATTGAAAGACGTAGCCCGTCCATGTACAACCTCGCGTATACATTTGGAAATAAAAGTTGAAGATCAAACATCTTGTCCTTCTGGTTGTAAGTTTACACGCAATCACTGTAAGAGGTTCTCAAATGAAAGGCCATTTTTCCGCAGCAAGTATGTCAAACCTCACACCAATACCTTGTTCGTAATTTCGTAAGATAATGCTCTTCAAAGTAAGACAGTTCAATATAGATTTTCAGGTGCCTCAAGGTTACAACATGACATGTAAGACGGCCAACCGGCAAAATACTGCAATAAAAGTTTTTGATGATCTTTGATATTGAAAAGCTTATTTTATTTTGAAATTTGATACCATACAACCATCCCATACTTTCGTTCATTTCACATTTTATTGAACCACCTATGATACCCTGAACCATGGAGTTGCATGCTCAAACTTAGATTTCAATCCCATGGAACAAAGATTCCAAATACAGCTGTTCACCCTTCTACTCAGCGACAAAGAATTTCGATGTTTGCATCAGGGTGACCTCTACATCAACAAAGGTGATGTTATGCAACATTAGAGACACCTTAAGGTGGCCGCATACTTAGTTGATTTTCTTGAGAATTTTGAACGGTATGACCAGATGGCAATGAATATAATTAACATAATTACTGACCTTTCACATCCAAGGGTTATGGTAACTGGTAACATGTTTTACTACATGCCCACATATAAATTAGTGCCGTTCTAATTCTAAAAAGTATCTAGTTACGTTTCAAGAAACAAATTGAATAATTTATTACTCATTCATGCTCATTTGCATGTGAAACACGCGGATCACCTTAATTTGACCATTTGTGATTAGAATGTGGAGGAAACTTGATTTCTGAAAAACAAAAGTCACGAAACAAATTAAGATGCCCCTTGAACGTTTTTTTGCTTGTTTGTTTGTTTGTTTGTTTGTTTGCTTTATTTCTGGTAGTGCATCCAAAATTTGGAACCGAGTCAGATGTGTCAATATGTTATAGCGCCCTCGATCAAGAACTAAAGTAAATGGAACCTTCAACAAAGATTGAAAGAGAAAGAAAACATGCTATATATCTTCATTTTCTGGGCGGAAGGGTTGCATTGTAAAATCCAACTAACATCGAATAAATGATGTAAGCGGTTAAATGCAGTAGCGGATTTAAAGGGTCTCATTGAGCTGGTTCACAAAATTCATGATATTTTGTCACACATGTTAATTGAGTACTACTTCATACGTTGATGGTTGGCTAAATGGTCAAACTATGAGATTCTGAAAATTTGACAAACAAGTGAAGTAACAATTTGAAGGGAAAATCTCAAAATCACAGGAAATCTGTGACCAGACACTTGTTCTGAACGGCATTCAGCATAGGGAACCCCTGTTTATAAAAAAAGTACAATTTCTTATATTTTGCAGTAAAAGTAAGGATAGATACCGACTAGTCAGATTAATTAGAAGTATTGCCATGCAATGGTCAAAATGTTATTCAAAATTGTGACAAATATCTACTCTGTAAGCCTATTTAAGGTACATTTTTTTACTCCTTTCGTTTCATAAATGTACAACTCTTTCCAAACAAGGAAAGTGACTTTACAAGACTACCCCTATTCTGCTCTTTACCAACCAGATTAAAACATTTGTTCCTGGAAAGGGTGATTTATTCAAATCGATTTGAAGTTTTTTTTCCCCTCTTCAACTTCCGCCGTGTAATTCTTTAAATGGAGCTTATTCTCTTTTATCGTTTAGAGCTTCCGACGGACGTATCGACAAATAAATCAGTAATCGCGTATACTTGATCTTCTGTCCCCGAGTAAAACTTTTTCCACGGTGTTCTTGACCCAGCTGTTCAGCAAGTAAACGCTAATAAATCATCATTGCACAATAAGTTGATTTGGAATCACACAATACTGACTTAGCACGGGTATCAGTTTTTTGTTTTTCCCCGTGCGGATGTTTATTATACGTGCCTTTTCATAACTGTGGATGGGGGTAATAGAAGTTTTTAATTGCAGCTTAAGGGGTTTTCATTGCAATCCATCGAAACACAATGTGAGTTCCAAGAAAACAAATATATCCATTGCGAGATTGAAGACAGTCTCTTCAATAATAAAAAGAGCTTCCGACGATGGGCCACTTTAGGTGACGTCACTTGTGATATTTTATGATTATTTATAAGACAGCGGAGTACAAACGAAGAATGAAGTAATGACACCGCGAATCAATGAAAGTGTTCCTTACTAAGATTTCTCGGACCGATATAAACACTGTATGTAACGTAACCTTGTGGCTCGAATATCTCACAACTGGGAGTCAAAATGGAAGATGTCGAAGTTATATCAAAAATTAATACGCGGTAAAAACGATGTATAATTTCTTGGCATTACAAATATTATTCCATGTATTACCCGTCCTATCCTTTGCTATTGTTGTCCATCTTGTGAAGATGTAAATAACCATAACTATCCCAATCTTGTAAGTCAAATGCAATCATGTTTTCTTTTTTTTAATCTGTCCAATAACACATGGTCTTTGGCAATACCAAATGGCCTCATTTTTAAGATTCATAAGCCATAGAGCCTTTTTAATTTAAATGAGATAAAGTTGTAAAATAAAATATTTATAAACAGTCGTTGATTAGCAGTCGTTTCCCAAGTACGACATATACAAGCACTCTTCAGAGATTATGAACAAAGAATTTGTCTTAATGACGAAAAAAACTCCAGCAAAATTCATCCCCGGTCTTGATCTCAAGTTGCATTATTTGAGTCGAACAAATAAACGGAGAAATATTTCGTTAAAATTCAGCCTGATCCTGTCAACTAACGGTAATCGTTTACTAACATTTTGGAGAGATAGTTGTGAAAGAGACTTCATATACTCTTCTGGAGCAATCTTTCTCCAAAATGAGAGATAAAATGCATCTTGCTGATTGAAAACGGATTGACTTAGGAGCTAAAAGTTCTTTCTGTACGAGCAATAAATCATAGCGTAAAATTTAAATTTTCTTTTACATATGTGTGGAAGGAAACCCAGTTTATACTTCACTTCTTCTGGGATGGAAGATATTCTGATTGAAATGTTTGTGGGCATTCCAAGTAATTCTACTCACCATTTTGTTTGGAGGGACCATGTCTAAATATGATTCATGTAACAGAACGCGGGTGTTTCTAAAATCTTCCTATCAACCACTTCTCCTAAAATCACACCGAACCGTTTGTCGAGATAAATAACCAAACGTTACACTTAATTGCGAGTCAATTTCAAAACGGCGCCACAGAATTGAATTGAAAGAGCAGAATTTTCACTTGTTTTCAGTTTAGGGTAACCATCCACTGAAGATGTCCACTTAAGCTAAATCTTGACCACTTAGCCAAAATTTCCTTGTAATGGTAAAATTCGACCAACTACCAACAAGTAGCCCTATATACTTTATCCCTTCCTGTCAAAATTGCTTCATTTTGTATTTAATCTTTGCTTGAAAGCAATGAATACCAAATTGCCCAGCACTAGTATTGCATTACAATGTTGAACTGCAGCAAAAGACTGACCATTACGAAAACGGAAAGATAAATTCCAGGACAGAGATGAACATGAGAGAACTATGTGATAGGTTTTGGGATGTTCTTACGGTAAAGAAAGATTTGTCGATTCCAGGGGGTGAACAGTTTCTTTTTTCTTCATTTAGTGTTTGTTCGAGTTTAAAGGTGAGATTTCAGAAACACATTCCACAACCACCACTTCCCCCTCCTCCGCCAAAGAAATGCAAATTAAAGGAAGCATTATTGTGGTGCTATGCATACGCCTTGACAACTAGCAGAATATAAGGTGGTTCACAATAGACATAAATGTTGAGTTTTCGTTACCTGCGTGGATTTCCCTTTCGGCGTTCCATGATCCACAAGAGCAAATTTAGCACTTGTTACGCAGTGGTCGGTCTACGCATGGTTTAATATAGGACAGTAGATTGACCTATCATAGGAAGGTATGACATGTCATCTTAGCTAATGATCGATTGATGTATTCTTCATCTTCACCTTTCTTAATAAGTTGATAACAGTTCTGATGAGTATCAAAGACCATAACTTCGTTTTTGTTGAATGATATAGTCTATATTTAAAGCATTGTCTGGACATTCCGACTAAATAGCCATGCAGTTCAATACTAAAGGGGCACTGCGGGGCACAGTAATTGTGCAGGGGGCACTGTCAGCCATCACCAATGGCAAAGCCCCATGAAGCTTCAACGGCTTTTATGGTATTTGTAATGTATTAAAGTCATCATGTTAAATATAATTCTATTGTCTATTTTAAACAGGCCTAAAATTAAAGCTGGATAACTTCAAGGTCAGGGGCAATGCCCCTGTGGGGACCAGTGGCGAAGCCTCCATAAGCTCCTAGGTTTATGGCATTTGTGATACGTTAAAGTCAACATTTTCAGGATAATTCTATTGACAAATGCATGTCTAAAACCAAAGTTGGATAACATCAACTATGATTACGTATGATTAAACACAAATTTTAAACCAAATTTAGTTGGTTAACTTCAAGTCAAGTAGCCAAGTCAGTGCGGGGTTCGGACGAAGTCCTCGGAAGCTGTTACGGCACTTGTGCTGTATTATATCCATTATTTGATGTGTAATTCTGTAACCTTAACTCAGGTCTAAAACCAAAGTAGGATAGCCTCAAATCGAGGAACTGGCTCAACCAGATGGATTGTGATCACTGCCCTGGGGGAGGGATCCAAGGGCCCCCCGTGGGAATGCTTGAAGAATGAGAGGGCCTCAGAAGCTGCTTATTATACCACCAAATGTCTAAATTTATATTTCCTGATTCATTTATCAGCTAATCATTATTTTGTAAGAGAAATATTCGTTTGGAAAAACTATAAGATAGTTAATCCTTCAGGAGGCACACATTTTGATGACAACACAACATATACGTAGCAATCCAATATGTGTGTGTGTGTGTGTGTGTGTGTTAAGGGGGCGACCCTAGAACATCTGTTCAATCCGTCAACGGTGTTTTAACAGACGTCTGAATTAGATAAAAGAGGTAAAGGGTTTTAGAATGTGGGGAAATCTTAATGACTCCATCACCATCGGTAGGGGCGAAGCGCACAGAGAGACTATTTTAAAGGAGGAGCCTCAGATTGCACGAAATGGCACTCCCCAGTCATTCTGGCCTTTATCAAAATAGGCTTTCGTCCTGGGAAATTGGTTGGGGGGGAGGTCGATCTGCGGCAGGTTTCGGTCTGTGGCGGCTGTCGCCACTCCCCTCTCCCTCAGTCACTTGCTTCCTACGCCCTTGATTACTCTCTAATCGAACGAAGGGTTACCACTATTCACTACTGTTAAAGACATATGGTAATGTATGACATAATCCTTTTTTTTTTTTAAGTTAAACTCTCTGTACAAGACCAGCAACTTTTGGCACACTGAAAAAAATTGTATACTTAAGTCACACTTTCAAAATAAGCACACTGATACGTTCTGAAAATCGAGGAATGTTGACTCTTCACTGATAACAATATATTACCTGAAAGTGCCCTACCTATCCTCTTTTACTCATTTTTCTCATACAGGCAGAGACCTTGCCCTCAAGCACACACCTCATTAGTTTGATATTTCTAAATTTGACGGAGACAAAGTGGAGACGCACTGATGGAGAAAGAGGAACGAATGAAACAGAATTCAACTTTAACACGTCTTGATATGTGAATGGTAAATAAAATTTAAAGACTTAACATTCCTTAAAGAGACTGCGTGTGTACTAGAAGAAAAAAAAAAAACAAAAACAAAAAAAAAAACAGAAGGATGGATTCTATCTGATTTGAAACTAATTGGAAAGCAACGGGATTGGCAAAAAACAGAAAAGCAGGGAAATCATATTTGAAAATTAACTGCTCTTACTATGAGCTTCGAACGCCCACATAATTAATATGCAACACTACAGGTCTCATTGGTGTATTAAAACATACTGCTCAAGTCGTCATTCCTTGGTCGGTGTCGGAAATTTTAGTATTTGGTGACATGAATCACAAATATTCTATAACTGATCTCCATATTGTGACGTCAGTGATACTGACTTGTTTTGACCACTGAATATTCAACACCCGTGTACTTCCCATCTGCTTGTTCCAAGAAGCACACTGTTGATTTGAATGAAAGCTGCCAACCACTAAATTATCGTGTTTTACACTTTTTGTCGTTACATGTCAGGAGAATTTGAAATCATATGGCAGAATTAACCAATGGAAACCTATTTACTTTCCCAAATTCTCTGAATAATGCAATTAAAAACCTTACCAAACCTTAAGACCTGAAATTTCAATGTTTTCACTTCTCGTCCATGCACGCAATCCCTTCAACATTATTATTTTACATTACAAACGCTTGAAGATAAAAACCCCAATTTCAGGTAAGCAAGAGCAGAAAGAATGGAAATATTCCAGACAAATTGGCTGAATGAGTGAAGTTGACGATCAATGGATCATCCACTTGTTGAATGCATTTCACTGGTGAAGCCCTAGAAGTACAGAACCTCTACATCATAGATAGGGTACGGTAATTAAAGGGGGGGGGGGGCTTGAGTTGTTTAGTGACTGTGACATTCAGCAATTTCACAAACCTGTCAAGTCCATATAAACTAATAACAAAATGGTCAAACTAAGAGGATTTGCATGTGTCCACAAACGATTCAATTTGTGCTCTGAAAATTTGTGACCAGACAATTTTTCATAATAGTATGCAATCCAATGCAGGACGTGAGTAAAACATTCGAAAGTTTTGGAGGTAACATAACTATTGGATGCGAAACTTAAGTAATTATGGTAATTTCAAAATCTTCACAAATTTATCTACATCAATTTACTTTGCCACTAAAAGCTATACAGTACACGTAAAAGGAACCATCCTCATGTGAGCTATAGTCACCGAGCCCTACAGGAAAAAAAAGGTAGGCAATACTTAAGATACAATGATCAATACGAGAAATTTACAAAAGTAAATTGATTAGTATTCAGCATTTTCAGAATGTTTTTACTCTCAGCATGAAGGAAAATAAAATCAACGAGTATCTGTTGAAGAATTTAAAGTCTACCATCTAAGGTCTAAACACCGAGTTAGCAACTGAAACTAAACCACCTTTACTTAGAAAAAAATACAGTTTCCATGTATACACCAACTGAAGTTATGCGGCAACTAGAAGTTGCTGTTTTGGACTTTTGGCAGAGCGTTTCTCTTAATACATAAATCTGTGATATAGCAAACAGCGTCACCACAGCAAGGGGCACGCAACTAAAGTGTAATAACAATGATACGTCTGGGGGGGGGGGAGGGGGGAGAGGGAGAAACAAAGAAACTAGCTCCCTGACAATGTTCGGACAAGGTGCTTGAAGCCAGAAATTACAAGTTTCAATCAAATTGTGCACATATTCTACGTAAGGCAGTTGTATGTAATAACTAAAGGCAATAAGAACATCTATCCCAGAGCAACGGAATTCAGTAGAAATCATATGGAGTTGCTACGGATGGGGTGTAGTATTTACCATCAGTGAAAGTAGGACTCTAAAAAGGTGGAACAACCTTCGAAACATCGAGAGCTGGACCATGTGAATTCTAACATAGCAACAAATTAAAAGAAATTTCAAATTTTCCTGTATCAACAAAAGTCAACTCCTCTCCTCGCTTCTGCAATTCCTCCCACTCGAATGAAAGGTAATTTTGGATATATACCACCACGTGAGACAAGAGATAATTCAAGCAGATCAACCAGCGATATAGCAGAATCAGCAGAAAAGGCGCATAATCAACAGCGGCGTGGCCACGGGGTACTTCTCCCTTTTCCGAGGACATTTTTCTTGTCTCTTAAAAATTAAAATTTAATTGACCTAAATCTGCCCAGTTTAACGTAGGAAGAGGTCGTAGAAAATGTATAATAAAAAAAATGTATAATTAAAAAACTCCTGCCTCCATGGAATAATGAGGACAATGTTAAAGACAGTCTAAATTAAGGCTATAATATACTTTCGTTCACTTTTGGTAAAAAAAAAAAACATATGCCGAAAATCCAGAAGCTTTCGCCCATGGTCATTCACCGGGGCTTGACCCGGAATCCCAAGCCTAATAAAGGTTAAAACGCACGTCCATTGCAGCTACTGCAGCAATCAACGATCCCTTTTCCATGAAATACACCCCCCCCCCCACCCCACGCACTTCAGTGTCACCCAGGTCATGCCGATGGGTGATCAACGTAGTCTTCCACTAATTATTTCAAAGTTATTTCGTAAGGACTGTTCGTTAATTCCTACAATAAACTTAACTGAACAAGTTCGTTATGATGTTGCACCAAGGAAGAGAGAAACTGGGTGGGGGGGGGGGGGATAAATTCAACCAAACATAAGATAAAATGTAATGTCAATACAAACCTCAGACTTGCAACAAAATGTTTACTGTCTTTCCATTTGTTGCTGTTTAGTTTACATCAAGTTGCAACTATAGGCACGTCTTGCGCGTTCTCTGTCATCAATGAATGGTTATTGTAGTTTTACGGAACAAAGTTCACCAATAGGGCGATTATCATCCACTGCATGGGAGAGTCTCGCTATGATGACGGCCTCTTAAATTCTTTGAGATGAATACGATAATATTCCAAAATTCAGGAGATTTAATCATGATCACGTTCAGGAGACGAAACGTTAATCACGTCATGAACCGGACTAGAAATTTATCCCAGCGATCCAACGATGTTATCTTATTACGTTTACACCATGACGATAGATTAGTAAGAATAGTAACAATTTTGACGTCATGTGTAGTCGACCGTGCCACACTGAATAATGCAGAATATGCAGACTCACTTGAAGTCAGGAAATTGGATACAATAATTAAAAGCACAGTCTAGAATGAGTGTGAGTATACTTATCGTGTGTGCATAAATATATATATATATATATATATATATATATATATATATATATATATATATATATATATATATATATATATATATATATATATATATATATATATATATAGTCCACAAGTGCACTGAGTGGGAATGGCGGATCCTATAACTCGTCGATATATTAAAATATTCATAGCTCTAAACTTCACCTCACGCTTCATCGCTTTCCAAAAACTGAACTTAATATTAAAGTCATAAATATGATCGTCAGGCTCTCCATCTCTCTGTGGCGAGAGTATCCATAGCGACGACAATCTAAACAAACTGCAGATGACGCGATTTACCTGAATGGCAAAAAAAGAATGATCAACTATATTTTATCGATTAATAGTACCCTGTTACCAAAACAACAACAAACAACGGCAAACATGTCATAAGAGCATTGTTTTAAAAAAAAAGTTAAAAAAAAGTTAACGAATTAGGGTAAAACGTCAGTCGATTAATGAAGAAGCCACTGTTTAGGTTTATTGGCCTATGTATATGTACATGTATATTCTGATTCTGATCACAAGGGTTGTAACACCAGGGAGGTGGTATTGATAACACTATGTTGTGTGAGACCTCGCCTGTTCCAAAAACATAGAATGCTCTTCCCATAGTAACCAGAAATGGCCTACACTTCATCAGTCATTTGGTCAAGGAACTCTCCATCGGGGCTTCATAGCTCAGTTGGTACAACGTCCACACTAAAAAGGGAAAGGTCGTAGTTCGAATCCAGGATTTCAACATTTTCCTACGCATTAAAGCTATTACAGCGAGGGCACATGCTTTCTTGTGTAACATAATAGAGAAAGGTGAAAGACACCGTCAGAAATTTGCGAGGGCTCTTCTTTCTTCAACTTTTTTTTGTTCTGCGTGAAAATAAATTCATCTTATAAGGCTATCTTCTCTTAAGGCTATCGTCAGTGTACAATTTTATGTCACCCTTTCAGCGAAGAGCTGAAATTTCTCGTTTTCCTGATTCTCCTATATATAATAGAGAAAAGTCTAACTACACAATGTCAAGAGGCCACAGCTATGTTCTGATATGCCAACATCTGACTTTTTATTTCCTAGTAGGCCTACAGTACCAGGCACAACAACGTGACTAGATCTGTAGATACTAGGCCTATATCTTGCTTCGAGAAGTCTTGAAATCAGGACTAGCTTTGGTCCGAGTTTGGTTCGGGGAATTTGTCACTCTAAACGTCTCTTTTAAATGATCCAGTTCATAATATTTCATACTTCTAGCAGAAAGAAGAAAAACAGCTCTACAGTTACCATCCACACTTCGCACAGAGTGACTATAGATACGGTTACTCTTTGGTATTTCGAAAATAGGGCTTATTTCATTTCGGCGTTTATTTCGGAGAATTTACCACCCTAAATATCCCAAATATTATATCATCCAATTCGTGCGGTTCCAATTCATCGATAAAGCCAACAACGTTTACAGTAATGGGGTGATTGTGTTATCGGCGGTGACAGAGCATAGGCTATACCCCCACGTGGGTAACTCACACAGATGAATGTCAAGTATGATACAGTGTAACTGGGGCACCCTAGGCTTGACCTTCTCTTGGAATTCATCTGCATTGCTCCGTAAATAGCTATACATGTGTAGGCTTCTCTTAAATATTAAAATTTCAGATCTGATGTATATGACAAGCTGAATAGTATAAGTACTGTAAACACCACGAAGATAAGGGAGAGGTGACACAGGGTCGGGAAGGCAGTGTACAGTTTCGATCTGGGCTAGATGACGGTTCGGCGAGAACCCACTGTTGTTTTTGACGGACGCTATCAGTTGGAGGGGGGGGGGGGTTCTCTCCAGAATACTCAATCTTATTTTAGATTTAAAAAGCCCCCTTGAAGCAGAAAGTAGGGCCTAGAAAGGTATAGGGGTTTTGGGTGTCTGACCCAAATGAAGTTTTGAGATCCAATGCTTTTTATAAGGGCGCTCGAAAAACTATTCTACCTTTACCCGTTCGTTCACTGATTATACAGAGGAATACTTTAATTATCGCACGATTGTGCACGTGTCACTAATTCTAACGAGCGGTACCTGTTTGCTATCTGAACCTCAAGTTGCATAAAGGCTCTTGCGGAATAATAACGAGCTCGGGTTTAACAGCTTGGTTATATCATCAAACCCGAGAACATAAATAAATGATTATTCTGAAAAAGAGGAATTGGAGATTGTGTCAAAATGGAAAACGGTCACACGCATGTACAAAATAGATTTTTGGTCGGTTGTTTGCAAATGACGGACTACCAGCAACGGTGTAACTGACATGCGTGATGGAATATTTGATAGGAGGACACTAAAATATTCATGGAAAAAGTTTTATGAGATCATCAAGAAAACAAAAAGAAACAGAACACACGCTTAAGCGTATATGTATACAACTCTTCCGACGTGTTGATATCTCGAGCACGAGACTGAAATTACCGACGATTGAAAAGGGACTGTTCACGCATGCGTCAATACGCACAAGTTAAATATTCATGATAGTCCCGAAACATGTCCGAGTAATGTGAGGGAAAAAAGGGAACCGTGCAGATAGTTTGCCACTATTAAAACGTATTTCAGCCATTTTTTTCCTCCACGAATTGTCGGAAATCTCTGTCAATGGTAGTACTGTTTCAACCTGCAAAGGGATGTGATATATATATATATACATTTATATATATATATGTGTGTGTGTGTGTGTCATTCTTCAATACTGGGTAATGAAAGTGTGGCATGCATACCCAAAATTACAATTCATCAAATGATTTTCGAAAGTAGCTTATCACCTTCCAAATATCATATTTTGACTGAGGATCAAATAGAAAGATAGTTGAGTAATAACTGAGTGATATATTTCAGAGAGTAGGTCATTTATCTACATGTGTAGCGTATGTAACATGGTGTCCACTTGCATGCTTGTAATTGCATATGATAAAAAAAATATGAGATATTTGTGTGTTATCATATTTTTCTTGCCTATCTGAGTTACTTGTATGCCCAAAAAGTGTCATATTGTATGAAAAGGCATCGAAAACACACCGTTAGAAAAGTGGACACCGTTACGTACGTCACAATGCTGCTATTTGTTCTTAGAACACTGAAAATGTGCATTTACTGGTTTGAACCAGAATGTATTCCCACACTGCTGACTATTATAGCACAGATTAAGTGATGTAGTAAATATTCTAGGTGTCTGGAAAGAGTCAGCCTAAGTCAGGTGTTTGTAGTACAGAGTTTTGACTAAAATTGTGATGTATGTAACGGTGTCCACATCCAAAATTTGAAATTTTCAAATCCTTCATTCCTCAGTAAAAAAATAATATTATGTATATTACTCATTCTACTGAAGTTGTTAATAATATCAGTGTCACAGAGAGCCTGATATTCTACCAGCAACGGTGTAACTGACATGCGTGATGGAATATTTGATAGGAGGACACTAAAATATTCATGAAAAAAGTTTTATGAGATCATCAAGAAAACAAAAAGAAACAGAACACACGCTTAAGCGTATATGTCTACAACTCTTCCGACGTGTTGATATCTCGAGCACGAGACTGAAATTACCGACGATTGAAAAGGGACTGTTCACGCATGCGTCAATACGCACAAGTTAAATATTCATGATTGTCCCGAAACATGTCCGACTAATGTGAGGGAAAAAAGCGAACCGTGCAGATAGTTTGCCACTATTAAAACGTATATTATATATATATATATAATATAATATATAATATATATGTATATATATATAAAACTCATGAGGGGGGCAGTATCAGTATGCTTCACTGTTGTTTATCTTTTGCAGTTAGTTTCACTTTTCTTCTGCAGAAAAGGTAATGTCCGGCGGAATTATCAGAATATTTCTTAAAAACATGTTATTGTCACGTTCTTTGGCCGAGAGTACGTCATATGCGTATACTGTATTTTAAGCTTTGTCCTAAAATATGCCCTCTTACATTACGTTAGGCACGAAGGGTACGTCCGTGTGACATGTTAGGGGACAGCTTAATCGTCAGAGTGGATGTGCATGCGGGCGTCATTAAATAACCATATCCGAGTTAATTATAGGTAGGTCTAATCAGCGATAAATTAGGTTACTTCTAAAAATGTAGTCTTTCTAAGTATGTATTTAAAAAGACAATTTGTAGACCTTTGCACTTTTCTTAAAAAGTATTAACGTATTCCACTTCAGCACGAGGTTACCGATCAATGAAATCCAAAATGCCTGGATTTTCATAATTTGGGTTTTAAAAACCTGAAGAAAGATAGGGAGTAGCAACATTGCTCCACTCACACATGGGCAAAAGAAGGCAAACGCAGATAAAACAACACCGATAGCCTTTTGCTTACAGTGGGTGAGACTACAAGAAAATTAACACAATAAAGTAACACAAGCATAAAAAGTGTTCACCTACGTCTAGTAGTCTGTTCCATTAATGGCTTTGTGTTAAAGTTACTTTTTAAATGTCTCACTTTGTATAAAATCAGTTGAAAAACTTACACTAGACTGCCCCCTACTGTAAACAGTCGACTCGGATGGCCAATTCAATTGACACAGAACGGGTTTCATCATAAAAAGTTGAACGTCACATTTTAAGTCAGTAAGATTACCGATCGACAAAACTTAAATAATCTTCTCATTTACGTACATACGAAATTAAAGTAAAGTGTTTTTCGGAGTCTCGTCGACCCCGCTGAAAAAAAAAACAAAATCAAATTTTCTTTTCGGGGATCGACTTCGCGGAAAATGTGCCCCCTGAAGGCCGAAAAGAGATTCACTGGAGAAATGACTTTAATCGCAACAACTTGAGATCGTCTCGGATGAGAATTGATGTGTATTCGGTTGAAGTCAGAGACGTGTATATGATTTACTTTATTTATTGAAGCAATCTTTTCTTCTTTTTTTTGTAAAGGACAAAAGCATGAATGTATTAATATATCGGCTTCACCCCAAGGACTAGTTTTCATTTATATTTTTCTCTTCCATGATATCGTACGTGTACTCAAAACGTGGCTTTCGAAGACACGGTGAAATTTGAGATAAACAAAAACAAATGATAAATATTCAAAATGACGCAACTTCAGAGACAATGTGTCTCAACAGAACAAAAAAAAAATGAATGAAAAATTGAGAAGATGAACCGAAATTTGTTTCCGTAAACATTTTGTGAGATTTATCAAAAATAAACTGATGAGTATGATATACTGGAAAGACAAAATGCATGAAGTCAGAAGTGATGGTATTTTATTTTAAGTACGTTAACTTAACAGAATCGGCATCAATGGTATGCCACCGGCCGTCAATCGACAAACAGTGCGGAACCAAAATACGATCAGTTTTAGGTCTCAACCCACACATTAGTGGTAGCGTTGCATACGGCATTAAACGCATTCATGCAGAAGCTTTAGACTCTCCTATTTTTGTCAGTGTAGGGCTATGCAATGACAAGTAGGCCTACGGAACCGTGCAAACACCACATACAGTCCAGGCCCGTAGCCAGAGGGGGTCGGAGCGTTCGAATGACCCACCTTAACGTGAAGGAGGTCCATTTTTTCCAGCCCTGTGTCTGAAGGGTCAGCTATGAAATATTTTTTATCTTGACATATTGAGCCCGAATTTCCGTTCACTTTTAGGAGGAAGATAAAACTTTCCACTTATGTCATAAAATGTATACAGGCCAAACTGACCACAATATCTCATCCCCACATACATGTACTAGGTGGGGTGATGAGATAATAAGCTCAAAAACGCGCATGCATGGTTATGTCATTGTGGCTGTGGATATTTGAAGCAGATACAATACAAAGCCCGGGACACACTGCCACAACAACCTGCGACACGACGGCGACCACCCACCTCGTCTGCTGTGGTCGTGTGACCGGTTCCACGACTAAAGTTCAGGTGTGTCGTAAGCCGTCACCGGGCCCGATTAGACCTAAATATGTTCAATTGAGTCGGGTGCAGTCGGTACATTTTAAGCCCTGTCCAAACCGCTACGACTACGAAAGAGTGTCTACTCAGGCCCGTAGCCAAGGAGGGAGCGAAAGAGGCGACCGTCCCTCCCCCCCCCCCCCACCTTGGCCATATTGTGGTGGTTTTTTTTAGGTCTTTGCCAGAAATACCCAGGAGCATAGACATGGCCAGGGAAAGTTGGGGGAATAGCCCGACCCTGCTTGATCCCATTTTCGCTTCCCCCCCCCCCCCCCCGCGATATCGCTAAATAGTAATTCCCTTAATTTATGCGGCAGGTCTACCAAGGCAGGGGTGGAATTCAGGGTTGGGAGTATGTATGTATGCATGTAAAACACCCAGGAAGGACCGTTTTCTACTATCTGAGTGGTTTGTAGAGCCAAACGTTTCTTTGAATGCTCTTCTCGGCATTGCATCATTTTTCACAGACTAATTGTTTTCTCAGTAATTGAGAAATTGTAGACATGAGATCTATATTTCAAGGCTGGGTTCATGCAACTGAAAAGACTTGGGAAGGGCTATTTCCGGCCATCTAGGGGGTCTGTAAAACTCAAACTTTTCTTGTACGCTCCGCGCCAACCGATGGTGGCGCTCAGCTTAGATAGTCTTCACGAGTTCGCACCCCCTTGACATATTCCTGGCTACGCCCCTGTGTCTACTATTTATGTAAAATGTCTACGGCAGAAGGTCTTTTGTAGTCCTCTAAAATCCTCGAGCTTGCGGTAAATCTGCAGATTTTGAAAATCCCCGGAAAATGCCTCCGGACCCCAAGCAACTGCAGTACTTACGGCACCAGCCAGTCGCTTCCGTATTTGGAAAAAAAGGTCCACTTCTTGGAAAAAAAGACCCACCCCTCCACATGGGCTGGCTACGGGCCTGTACACGGACATGGTGGAAAAACTCCCCTGTGCTTACACACATATACACCACCAGTAACCCACTTCCTTCTGATGTGTGCATGGTAAATGCTGCTAACATGTACACTGAAACCCACAAGTTACAATGGAAGGTCTTAACACGTAAAACAAAGAGTTCCCTCACACAAAAGTGGTCCAATTAACTGGAACCGAGGGCCACTAGCAATAGTCTTCTTGAGATACTCGTGGTTTGAACTCATGCGGATGGATCGCTTCTGAGAATTTTCGATTTATAAAGCGGCCAGTGAGTCTTATATTAACAATTATTATAAAATCACCTAAATCCCTTCATCTTGTCCCCACCCCACTCGGCCTACTCACCTCCCGCCAAATCTAGCCATAACAGCTTCGTGATATCAAGGGGCACGAGATGACTGGAGCTACTCCCACAATACATCCAGTAGGGAATCACTCACATTCTGAAGACCACCTTCACACATACCCACAGCTTTTGTTTTCCATTCATTCCGAGGACCTCATTGTGCTTTCTTTTGTTTTTTCTTCCTCAACCCTAACCTTAACAATAGACTGTCTATTGTAAATCTTGGGAGGACCGGAGAAATCTATTGAGTTTTCTACAGAGGACCTAAAATCTATTGTTTCGGTCCTCGATCCCACCCGAAAACAAAGGCGCACACAAACACACCAGCACACACAAGGGTCCTTCGCCAAAGTTTCTGCAAGCAAACATTCCTGATTCTGGAAAGGACTGCTCATTTTGCTACCGGATAAAAACAGAAGTTAACGGGTGGCGAACGTTTAGCCGATCAGGTAATGCGTGACAGGGCCTTTACACTCAACGTGGTTACTGAACATAGCATGCATGAGATCATGCCAGGCTGGCTTGGATTCTTGATATACTGAGTTTTCAAGGAGTTTACAGTTTGACCGCTGCTGAATGCAAATGACTTCTGACCTCCACAGAAACAATATTGATCTTGTCCTTTCACGACACGATTTTCATCCCTGAAAATCAGTTAAAAAGTTTACGTTCTTCAGGGAATGGTGTTTCAAGATTACAGTTTTTACCTCTGTTGACCACAAATGGCCTTTGACCTCTACCAAGAAAGGTCAAAAGGGTTCTTGCACTCAACATGGCAGTGTGGTACATAAATGACATCAGTTCAAGCTTCTATTCCTGAGATAATTTGTGTACAAGGTTTTCAGATTTTGAACCGTGTGGTCAATGTATAGGCCTAGAGAGGTTTGCAACATGCCCATAAAATTTCCAGTCACGTGAGACATGACGCCATTTTGAATCAAATCGCCAAATAGCTACTTTGTCGCATAACTAGAACCGTAACGTTATGATAATTACAAGTGTAGTATACTAAGTATCGGTGGGGGCGAACATAGATTCAGTAGAGAGTAGAAAGTACAGTAGAGAGAGAGAGGGAGAGACATCAGAACGGAAACATTTAGAAAGGTTCCAATGTAACGATCAGAGTTCCATTTTATTTTTTTGATTCGACTGGCACATAAATTAACGAGAATTAAATTGACGGAGATGATAAAATCAGAGAGAAAAGCGTATACAGTTAAGTTACATGACGATGACAAAAAGCAGGAAAGCGAGGAGAGAGACACACAGATGACACAGACTTACATAGTGTACAGAGAGAACGACTTTGACAGTTCTACGACTGATTTACCAGGGCGGGCCCTGCGGCTGACGCTTGGCCTCGAGGCTTCCCGGGGTAGATGGTCACCAGGTCTACGTGACAACTTTGACCAATCATAATGCAAATCATTGTCTATGACATCATACGCAAATGTCGCTACCCGTGATCTACCAATCAGCTAAGTATTACGAAATCTTTCTACGAACAGGGTCTAAGTTTTCTATTTACAATGTTTGACCTAAGTTTTTTTTACCTTTTTTTTGCTAGTTAATACATAGGCCTATATGCTAAGGATTTGTACATGCAGTGATAAGAAAAAAAGATTTGCAGACTTGCTGAATACCATACCATTTTTTAAATTCTGGTGAAAGAAATAAATTCAGGTTGGACATGTGCTTGTCGTATTTATTTGAAACATCTTAGTGAATAAGTATATGATAATTCATTTATATCATTTACATTTTTTTCATGGTAGGGTGACATATCACACTTAAAAGGGCTTTTTCACTCATTACTTGGAATAAAAGTGTAACATTTGCAGACCTCTCAGTCCTTTTAACTAGTCGGTACTCATAAAATTCTCCTTCACCATGCCATTTTCAGTTATTCGCCGTCTGTTTTAAGGTCACTCCAAAGTTGCCACTTTCCTTTCTTTTCAGTTGAAGATGGATAGAAGAAAGGAAAAGGTTTTGATGCTGAAGAACCTTTTTCAGAATAAAGAAACTGACGAGGGAAACTGGAGCTACTAAAGCCCAAGAAATCAGAATAAACACATTTATACATACATCGCATGCCAAATTAGATAAGTCGAAAGCCAGTCTGAAGAAAACCCGGAGGGAACTTAAAGTTATAAAGAGGAAGGGACTGCCGATCAGTATGCGCGCTTTTCCACACTTTGATGAAACCAGCGTAACGGTATTGTAATGGGTGGTAAAAGAGCTTTACGTTCCTGAAATCAGAACTTAAAGAAGGCACTGCAGCTGAAATTTTCCGGTCACAGCTAGTCCTGCATCTGGTTTATATTGCCTTCAAAGAGAACCTTGTATACGTAGTGTCGAATGGAAAACGTCTTTCCAAGACTGGTATTAAATTGTTTGGAGTTACACTAAGGATAATCCAGTTGGCAAGTAAAAATTCTTTTTTCACGTCACAACTCTCAATACAATTTTTTAAATGTCTTTTACTGGTATTTTAGTATGTTCCCCTGTCTGTCAAAGACATACTGATGCAATTTCTCACAGTGAAGAATTGTCGGTGCATGCATGTCCATTTGCTTTTGGTTATTCAACTATAAATAAGTACTATCTACACTTGAAGATCCTTGTTCTCAGAAAATATGTCCCCAGCCATGTCACAAGTAAAATCCAGTCCACCTCCTCCTTATTTGTGAAGGTCGACATAGAAATCTACTCTCTTTTTTATTCGTAATGGTTATTCCTGGAATCCTGGTTGGTTTATAATTGCACGCTATCTTGTAGGAGCCTACAAAAAGCTGCCTGAGAGAGACGGAAAAAAAAAAAAAAAAACAGCATGACTTGTGTTAACCAACTCCTGTCCGATTTGCATACCTATTAATGTTCTCCAATAAGAACATCCTGGGGATTATGGGAATTTTCAGTTAGGTGTTTTTTTTTTTTTTTTTTTGTTGATTCGGTGATTTGAGTGGGGGCATGGGGTGCTGAAGGTAATATGTGCGCTAGTAAAGTTTTTAGCTACGCTGCGCCTTTGTTATTCAGGTGTTGTAGCCATGTCGGAATCGTAGGGTGGGTGGGGTAGAAGGAAGGGGCAGGCCCTGCACGAGCGCATGTCATTTGTCAATTTTTTCCCCAAAAAATTCTGGGGATGCAAAAGATAGGGGGAAGTAATAATATATGTCTGTGGTCATCGCAATATCATGAGCTACTCAAAAATATAATCCCCCTTATTCAACCTCCTGTCTATAGTAACACCTTTCCCCCTCAGAATCCCTTCCCGAACCCCAGTCGACCGTCCTTCCAACGATGCCAACGCCACAGTATGGAACTTAACACGAGTGCAGTCTCTAATTACATATTGAGAACTATGATTTAATATTTACTGGTCCCACTTTAAATCGGGTGTGAAGTTTGACATCATTGGCCCAGTCTGTCCCCTTTATCACCCTAGTCTTCCCTTACCAATACTCAAAGACCCTTTGAAATACTTATTGATTCTTTGTGAGACATAATTGCTAATAGAATCACAGTTGTACATGCTTGCTTTCAGTAAATAAGTTCAGATCATGTATCACCGTTTGACTAACCTACGCGCACGTACGTACAATGCTCGCGCTGTTGGAGGCAAAATGGCGTCAAATATGCAGTTGTCGCAACACTCTCCACGTAGAAACCCTAAGTCAATGTACTTTAAAGCGCCCTCCGTATATATCTTGTATTTCACTCAAATTTCAAAATGATCCCCCATGCCTTCTCGTTGAGGAACCTCATTCATGTATTAGATCCCTTTGAAACAAAATTCTAGCTAAGACTTTGGGCGCACATTGAATTTCTCGATCCAACCCCCGTCTCCTGGCAAACAACCCATGTGACGTCACTGCTCTGAAGGTTTGAGTGAAAACTGCAAAAGACTTCCATTATAGAGACAACAGTGATACAATCATTGCCTACAGGTACTTTATACGGACCTGGAAAGTGTGATTTCCGGGAATCTAGGAGGTATTTGTATCGAACAATTTGATTATGCGCTCCACGCCAACTGATGTGGCGTTCCGCTTAGAAAGTTTTCAAACAACTCCCCGCAACTATAGGCTTTCTCAGTTTAAATTCAGTCCCCCACCCCATTCTGTAGAGATGTCTCGATCCACGCCTGACTTATACATGCAGAATGGAGATAAGACAATCGCATGAGCTTGCACTAGTGACCATAGAAATTTAAATATCAACTTTTCATTACATCTGTCATTACATTAATAACCAGAACGCAAAAACACATTTTGTGTAACGAGCTCTCGCATGCACATTTTTGCATAGAATTGCGTTGAAAATCCGTACACAAGGGAATGTGCCCAAGAGCCCCAGGGGTGTTGTCAGCACTTGGAATGGTGGGAATTCGGTGTTCTTAAAATAGGGGATATCCCTGTTTTGCAGGGTATCCCCAGTTGACGGGTATCCTAACGATTATCCTAACGATTACCCCCGGTAGGCACCGAAAACGCAAGTACACGTACACACACACCGTCACATACATACATGTTGACCATAATGATTACAAAGGCTATTTATATTATCAAAACCAAAAACAAACCTTAAAGGCCATTTTCTCTCAACTAGAATCTGCCAGAAATATGCAGTACTGGGCAATTCAAATGATGCTGAGTATGGTAGGATTGAGAACTAATGGATCAAATGGAGAATTAGGCGACCCTAGCCGTAAAATGATCTTATACGCAAGAGATATGTCTTTAATCTGTATTTTATTGTTTTTATGATGTACGATATGCCACTAAACTATGATAATATGTGCAAAGGAACGTGCAATGTAAAATGCATAGCAAACAGGGGTGAATGGCCGCTAGATGTAGACCAGATGGTACGACCAGAGTGGTAAATAGCCCGTAATTAACAACTTTTGAGACAATTTTACAGGATACATCAATTCCCGAAGTACCTGTTCATCGGCCCAAGTAGGGAGAATGTGTGGATGATGGGGGGGGGGGGGGGGCGGGATGTGGTGGGAGCTGATAGCTCAATAATGAGAGACTGGTGTGGTGCCAAACTTCCAACCTAGAAATCACTGCGATCAAAACATCTTTATCATCATCGTCAAGATTCTCCCGTCATATTAGTTTTTCTTTTCAATGATGATGTATCTTTGTTTATTCAATTTTTCACTCATCCTCGAGCTAAAAAGGCTTAATCTCCGGAACCGAGTATGCAGTTTCAGAGCTTGATCGAAATTTAAATGTTCATTAACTTTTCTTCCTTTTTTTTTTGTTAATATTTAAGAGAAATGGTGGGTCGGCAATTTATGTTACCATGGACGATAAATACAGCGAAACCAACTTTTTTATTCGATGGAAACCGTAAATTTACGTCGCAGACAGCAGCATTAGTCTTGTGTCGCCTTTTAAAATAGCAATATAGGCCAAAGGCGTTCAAGTAATAGAAAAAAAAAATACACACGGGCAAGAATATTGTTAGTTCTTCATGTTTCTTCCCTCGTTTTTCTTCTTGCTGGTATATAAAGGCAAACGATGTCGTGGTCACAGGAGCGAAAATATGACCATCACCATATCGGCACTACTGTTATATAATTCAACATCGTTCGCACGGTTGAATAAGTTCATTTAATTCCACTGACGTTGGTGTGATATTACTATTTAAGTGATGTACTACGCTGAATGGGTATTAACAAAATGCATTCTCATGCAGTTGGCAAAGTTGGGTACAATAGCTTTTAAGCAACACAAAATTATACACGAAAGTACAGAAACGAACAGTTATAGCGTGAATGTCAAATAACTAACCATTTCCGTTCTATCGCATATAGGTACAGACGTTAGCATGCTTCTCTCTAAAAGTCATTCCGCAGGTGTAGTCACTGACAAACCCTGTTTATGAGACGCCAAATTGGGGGTACAGTAATATTTGGGACTGGTATATTTGTCTGTGGAAACTTTTTCCCTGCGTGCATGCTCTCAGCTGCGATTGGTGCAACAAAAATGTACGACTTGTGAAGTTAATTTCATTTCGAAGAATTCCGTAGTTCCCTAATACGGGAGGGGGGGGGGGGTCTCGGGTGTTCCCTCCCTCTCGGATGACCCAGTGGGTGTATTCTCGATTTGAAATACTCCTTATCAACCACGGTATATTTCGTTTTTGAAGCGACCCGTTCATGAAGTGCGTACGCAAACGTGAGATGCTCTCGAATGGCGTTTGCACCAAGTCTGAAGAAGAAGAGATTAAAGTATGGGGCGGATTTGTTGGTAACAGATCTAACAAAGGGCATGATAGATCGACCTTTTAGCCAACACACTTTTAAGGAATATTCCAGTGGCGGAGGTAACTAGTTTCGATCAGAGGGGGAGGGGGGGGGGGGGAACAGCTCTTACTAGCACTGTATAATAGAGATACCTACTCTAGAGACAGGCAATGATCGTAAATCGACGTATTAGTAGGCGGACAGAACAAAGGATATATTGGAGGAGGCAGGAGGGGGATGGGGTAAGTGCCGACAGGTCTGTCGAAGCGGAGTGCCACCATCGGTTGGATTCGAGGGCCAAAGAAAACTCTTGGCTTTTCAAACTCCCCAGATGGCCGGGAGAGAGCACTTCCGGAGTGTTCTAACTTCTACGCTGCATGTGCCCAGTTGTGAAATATCTCATATTTGTAATTCCTCAATAAATGAGGACAAAAACAAATCTATGTAAAATGGTGCATCATATCAGATGGGTTTGAGATGATACAAGAATCACAATGAATTATGCATCTTTCCACTTGCTTTTAGGGCACTTGCCAAAATAATATTGGGGGGTGAACATGTCTTTAGTCCAACACTTTTTCATTTGGGACAGTCAAGTGACAGGGGTTGTTTGCAGTAGGGGTCAAGAGACTTGACGGACGTCCCTAGCTGGATTTTATTTCAACTGGGACTGGGTCATAAATGAGGAGGCACCAACGAGCGTGATAAAGTGTGACACGCAAATATAATATTGTACGTACGCCACTTTTGTAGTGGCACACCCAGCACGTTCGACGAGGGTTGGACTGAAAATTGTGAGAACACTCATAGGAGTGCCAACTTCAGTTGGAGCGGGGCGTACCAGGAAAATACCCCCCTAGATAAATCGCGCTTTCCGGGGTGAGCAAGGAAACTCCAGGAAATGGTGCTGTCAGTATACACTTGAATGGAAACCTCATTTCCTTACATTATTGAAAGTTTCCCGCTGTAAAAGTCTGATAAAGTTTGGACATTTCATGATGATACACTGTGTTTGGCTGAATTTTGAAGGTTGACTATTTCGTCATTGCCTGGATGAGGAGGGTGGTAAAATCATAAGTTACACAGGATTGCATTTTGTTTACTTTCTCTTTCATATTTCCTCATTCTTTTCTTCTATCTTTTTCATTTCTTTTTCGACAAAATGAAAAGGGGGCGGGTAACTCATTTTAATCGGTCAAGAAGAGGGGTGGGGGAGACCCCCCCGGACTACATGGTAACTACGCCACTGGAATATTCCAGTGGCAGTTTAAGAGATTTCAAATGAACGATCATACCTTTATCAATACATGCACCGCAAACCTCACATCAACATCTTGTTCATAACTAAATAAATTGTTTGCAGAAAGACTGCCCTATTCCAGAGAGTTAAAGACTTCCAGGTGTCTCAAGGTTACAAAATGTCACGTGACATCGTGGTTAAAAATCGAAGTTAGAAGCCCAGCCCCTAACCTTCATGCCTCACGTTAACTCCTAGACACCAGCAGGCATAAAACGCACACTCAGTAGTGTCACATGTTCCAGTGACCCCCCCTCTCCTACAGACATTGACTTTGCTACGGGCTTTTTTATCATCTCTGCAATGCACGCTCCTGCATCTGTTTGGAGGAAGACGTTACGTTCAGTCTCTCTTGCAACTACGCCCCCTTCCCCCTCAGTTTAATCATAGTCCATTTCGGGAAGAGACGTTCATAAAGGACAGCCGAAATAATCGGCCATCGATTTGTCTCATTGTATGCTTACCTGAACGACGTTTGAACAAATTACAACGTATTCAAAATTCTGCAGCTAGGGTGGTGACACGTACTGCACCTTTGACCCATATAAATCCAGTTCTTCCTAATCTACACTGGCTTCAATTTTTTTTCAACGCATCAATTTCAAATTCCTTCTGCTAACATGTAAATATATCCGTAGACTTGCTCCTAGATACTTGCATGAGTCTATCCATGAATATTTCCTTACCAACGTTTTCGAACACTTCTCAAAATCATTACGGTACTTTATCCTCCCTGTTTCTGCAAAGTCAAGCCCTAATCATTCATTTCATCCATCTTCCGCCCTCCTATAGGGCGGTTTCGCAAGCTAAATTAAAAATGTCAAGTGTATATCTCAACACCCCCCCCCCCCCCCCCCCCCTTCGCTCCTGAACTCATTTTGCTTCTTTTAGAGCATAAAGATTTTAGTGTATTTCGCGCTATGTAAGAACCGTTTCTTATCACTATTGCGCATGATTTAATACGCAAGAAGTGGATTTGACACTCAAGTCTTTCTCTCATGTGCGGATTGTGAAGGTTTTGGGTTGGACATTATTAAGACCAGCTTCTGTCAGATTGTTAAGACTATTTTCAAACAAGTCATCTGCTAGAAATTTTCAATCAAATCTAATAAAAGTCAAAATTCTAAACGCTTATACCTTTTTTTTTTTATAGGGGTGGGCGGCAGCACAACCCATTCGGAAAGTTTATTCCTTACGTAGTGTGATATGAATAGGCCTACTGATGGATATATAGATACATAGTAATATGCAAACGTTGAACCATATAGGAATATGCGTTGGTCAGGCGTCAGCCGAACGGCTTACCGTTCGGAAGGTTCTGCCACAGGTCCTCAAAACTTACTCATTATAACCCGTGCCTTTCATAGCACCAACGCGATCATAATGCACGCCACCATTTCGTAGAAAGTTTGCCGCTTTCATGACGTAATTATGAATATTCATCACATACAATTCCTTCCGTGTTTATGCTGTGGTCCGTTCATTTTGCAATGGGTTCTATGAACAGTTTTATTTCGGATATATTTGAGCGATTCATTCTATGTTGCACTAATATACAACCTAGTTTCACAGTCATGCTGCACACAGGTTGAGGAACAAAAAAGAAATATCAGATGTGGAGTGCTGCTGCATACGGTACAGTATGCGGTAACGGAATCTCAATCAGCTATTAAAATATATACGCTATACAAAGGCTTGTTTTGATCGCAGGCTGCATAGAGATGCATAGTTTTCCTAGAAGTTGAAAAGGAAAGTATTTAAACTGAAATGCAAATATCTTCAAAGTTACTTCAAACAGGCTGACGCCAAACAAATCCGGCTTGGAAGGACAAATTCACTGCACGCCCCATTCACCCAACAAACAGTCGAGAGGACAACTAGGGAGTGCATAGGTTTCCACATCCGTAATCCCCTCTCCTTACCCTCTTCCCCTCTCCTCCTCCTTCAAGGGCTTTCACCTCAGTGAAGCTTATCATAGATCAGGCTGAAGCATATACACTAATGTATAGGTCCAAGATCGTATCTCGGTTAAATCAAGCAGTGTATACAGCAAATGTAAGTAATACAAAAGGAAAACAGTTATCTACATAACGCGAAAGTCTAAGTTGACGATTCACAAAAAAAAAAAACGAAAAAGGGGATTGAGTGACCTCATGGTAAGTTCGGGAAAGCCTATACTTTTAGATGAGATACCCTCACTATCAAGAGAAATAATTGATGAGGCTACGTTGGCCTACTTACAGAAAACAAATTATGTAGGAACTATATATATATATACTTTTATATGATTACACACGAAGAGCATCCACACTAAACGTTTCAGCGGTCAATTATAAACTAGAAAGAATAAAAAAGCAAATAAGAAAATTTAGAGAAGGTAAAACAAAACACCTATTTCCGAAATTTGCCTTATCCTTTACTTTTTTTAAAAGCAGTCCTCGCTAGCAACAACCCTCAGGGGACAATCGTAGAAAGATTTTACTACAAAAAAAAAAAAAAAAAACTGTTGATTGGAGTATGCTTCAATTTTTTTCCACTGGGGAAGTCGAGCGTTTTAACCGTTTTGAACGCATTCAAAGCCTTTTCCAAGAAAGTTAATTCATACAAAAAAAATAGAGAGAAGAAGAAAAAAAAAAGGAACCAATCACTCAAACATTGGGTGGAAAACAGATGCACAGTAAACTACTAGATGATTAGATGATAGGGAAAAAAAAACCTCTTTAAATCTGGGATTAATTAGGTCATCAGTGATATCACAAAAGTATAAACGAAATAAAGGGGAAAAAAAAAGGTGCTAAAGAGCCTTGTTTATTGCTTCAACATGTGGAGGTATAGTTTTTGCAGTGCATGGTACACTTTATATACGTAATCGATGAACTATGCATTCACAGTTGAAAAAAATGTAAGGAATTTGGTTCACAAACAATAACAAACATTAAACTTTGCAGGTGGTGGGCAGACCAAAAAGCGAAAGAGAGATTAAACGACAAAAAGACACAAAAAATACTTGGAATATCACCGATATTGCGCGAGTGTCTTTCAATTATTAATCGAAGTCTCCCGAGACGTAGTCTAATTATTAGCTATGCATCACTTCGACACTTTGTTAAATGGAATGGATAAATGAAACATTGACCATAATGACACAAGTTGAAACGACAGAATAAAAAAAAAAGGAATGGATGAGAAAACAACAGAGAGATACAAATGGAAAGTAATGAGAAGATCAAGGGAAAAAGAGAACAGTCATTAAAAACCACAGATTTTAATTACTAAATTTTCGGAAGGAGAGAAAACGGAAATAACGGATTGGCTTACAGTTGATTAGAGTTTAGTCAGCGACCTACAAGCATGAATCATAAATATTTGATTTAGTGTGTTAACCTGCGAACGGGGCAGACACATCTTTGCAGTGAAGAAACAGAAATTCCAATTCCAGAGGGTAATAAAGAGACATTTCGAGTGTTTATTTGTCCATGGAATGCTTAGATACCTGCTGCCTCGGTCGGGCATATCTGCAACATGTATCCCCAGTCCACCTTTCAGTAAGGAACAATTAGGCAAGCCGGCATAGGGCAGACCATCTTGCAAGTTCACGTATTGACGCACAAGGAAATAGTTGTTGAACCTATCATCCCCTACGATCTCTCTAGCTATGACAGCTCAACTTTGCATTCAACTGAAATCATCTGTAGCCTACGTAGTGTCTTTTTTTCCCCCTCCTCACTCATATCGGTGACACCGTCAAAGGAGGGACATCACAAAAACGTTGCCATGACGATATCTCAAAGGAGGAAGCAGTCGTAGATGTTTCATCTTCGGTGAAAACGAGGTCTGCCTAAATTTGATTTTTTTTTTTTAAGGTAAGGGAAGTTCCTGTGGAGCCTGCCGACAATATTTGAATGTAATATACGCTGTAAACTTACTATGATCATGGAAAAAAAAAAAACTCATTTCGAATTTATTGGTGTGTCTTTCTGAGTTCGGGGGGTCTTTCAGTGTTCAAGGAATTCAACAGTTGCGTGGGACCTGCAGTAGTTGGTTTCCAAAACAGAAAGTTTTCTGTACAACTATTTCACAAGATTATGACAGGAAGGCTTAACTGATGCAATACTTGGAGGTCAAAGGTCAGTTCCGGCTCAATAGAAATTTTATAATGAACAAAAGAAAATAAGTCGCTAACGTTCATTCTTCCCAGGTCCCCCATATGGGCAGGGGAGAGACGTGGAACTCCGTCACGTTATTTTGCCAGGAAAATGAGACGTGAAGAGTCGAACACCTATACCTGTTTGTGGCAGTCTGTACGACTAAAACGTGAATTAATGATGTACAAATGTCACAAGTCAAGTGGGGTAGTAACGTATGGATCTATTCCTCCCAACCCCACCCCTCCTCCGCGTCTGTGAAAAGTGAAAAAAAAAACAGGAGAATCAGATTATAAAGTTTGCCTTTGAAATGGAATAATGCAGCGAGATGAAAGTTTGAGGAATGTAATCTAAGACACCGGTGAAATGTCACCGGTCCTCGGGAACATCATTTAAGCCACCTACAAACATCGAGCTGGCTCGAAGTGTCAGGGTATGGGGTCGCACGTGTTGTCCGCAAGGCCCACGTAACGTTTAGGTACAAAAAAATCATGAAGACAAACAACTTATTTTTATGATTATTATCTCCGTTGTCAGAATGTCTCTTCGATCTTAAAACACCGTATCAACAAATGAAAAGAATGTTATGACAAATTATGAATTAGTCAAAACTCTCAAAACTAAACTAAAGAACTAAAATGCCATAATATACACTCGATTTCTAGACTGGACGAACCCCTCGGTGAGCCCGAGACTGTCCTCGGGGAGAAATATTATAACTGAAATAAAAAATTTTTGCTAAAAGTGGGCCAGTAAAACTCGTTATCATTGATTTTTTTCTCCTTCTTTGAAAGAGGCAATTGCCGAGGGACTTGAAGAATGTTTTTCTTGCAAATAAATTAGGAATTCAAATCATTCAAATGAATAGCTGCTCTAAACAAAATTCATGCCACTGGTTCCACGCTCTGTCAGAATGAGCACACGTCCAGGAGGTTGGAAGGCGTGATAAGATTGGTCTAAGATCTCGGTCTAACGGAAAGCGTTGGTTCCCTCGGACGCCGTAACTTAAATTTGAAAACGATTTAAACGGGCGGGGCTACATTAGCTCACGGTAGGCAATCTCATGAGCAAATTTGTCTAGGTCTGGAGGGAAGTCTACGGAAGACACAGTTCGGTATTTTTAGGGAATACTTGTTCCCATCCAGACGGTCCCCGACAGTCAGTCCGACCACCTCCGTCGCATCATTTATGCCGGAAGTCGTGAATGGTGTTTTATTTATGTCACCATGAAACAGCTCAATCTCAGATTTTGCTCTTTGCTGGAATACACCGTCTGCTAGGAAAAAGAAAGTGGCCAAAACTACGGCCTTACGTAACAGAACAGAAAGTGAAACATGTTGCAGCTTAATATTGAGTTAGCACGTAGCAGTGCTTTTTTTTTTCGTGGGTATTGATTCGATGTTGTGATACTGTTCATCAATCAGTATGTCCAATCGTCCAGTTACTACTGCGGTCCAATAAACGTTGTGAAACTTACAGTACGTCTGTCAATCGCTTGACAAGTGACTTTCCCTGAAACTAGTTTAGGTGTAGTGCCCTCCCTTGACTGTAAATGACAAGCGTCTACCGCGTTCATTTTGGTTTAACATCTTGAGTGGCTCGTTGTTCGTGCCATTGGCAAGGGGAAAGAACTTCATTTTGGCTTATCGGTTTTAAGACCAACTATTTTGCTACAACTGCAATATTAGGTTTTGGTGTCTCTCTCTTTCGCTAAATACTTTGTGCTTCGTCTATTTTACGATGTGGCTCATGTGGAGTTTTGTCTCTGTTAATTGGCTAAATTTTCAAGTATATCTTTTAACCAAAAAATAAGTAAGAAATATAGATGACTTAAATCAAGTAACACGACCCATTCACTTGAAAAAAATCGCTCTTTATTGCCATGCAGACGACAGTGCTGTACTTTTGGCTCATCAATCAAGGTCACTATGGAAACCAAGGAAAAGTAAGCCTAATTCACGGGTTTACATTGAACTCATGTAAACTTTAAAGGGAAATAGGGCGTTTGTTTTGGAGAGAACATCCATATTTTTGAAACCAATGTTTGTAGACGTTCAATGATAAATTGTTCAAAATGAGGAAGGACAGAAGCCTCCTTTTCAAGAAATGAGCTCCTCACAGATAGACATTCAGTTATTTGTTGCTCAACACTAATTTGTTCACCCAAACTTTTCAAAATTCAAATGATGCATCTTCCATTACTCATCACATGCGTTATGTTTTGAGAAGATGAATCTTTGGTAGATGTTTATTGATGAGACTGAATGGTTTAATAATGATAACTTCTATTTTCTTTTGTATGTCATGTTCGAGTTTTCTAAACGCCCTATTTCCCTTTAAGAAATACCCCACTTAAGTGATACAAACAGGTGAACATCAGATACCAACGTCAGCAAAAGGTCCCATTTTCAAAAAGGAATTTTTTTCCCGCCTCTTGAAAATACAACTTAATTTGTGGTTTTAAAGATATTTGCATTCCTGTCTGCCCTAATTCTAAACCTCCAAACAGATTTGGGTTATTTTTCCTTCCTCATATTTTTTTTTTTTCTGATAAAGTAAATGTCTATGACAGAGTACCAAGAGGTGATTACGTGACCCATGATATCACACCATACAAATCGATCTTTTTTTATTACATTTTTTAACACTGCCTCTTTGGGGATATCCTCTTCTTAAACAATATGTGAACGTTGAAGGCAATCACCCCTCACTTCTACTGCACCATTGACTCGATGACATCAGTATGTGGTAATATTTAAAACATTGCAACATTGTCATCGAGGACTGGTTTTTTTTTTTTTGCTTTTTGCTCCAAGTATTTAATGCTTCAAAAAGACTAAAGTGTCTCTGTCTTTCTGTTTGTGGTTTTAAAATGGTTGACCAGAGAAGAAAAGATTTACAGTGGGGTTCTACTGCCACTTGGGTGGCTTCTGTCAGATGAATTGTGGGTGACTGCATAACCGGAAGGGTAAGGATCAGGAGAACCTGGCGGGTGGGGAGTTGGATGTAGATTAAACAGGTTTGATTGCATAACTTTGATTGGAGACAGGAAATGGCTAGGAATGATTGGGTAATAAGTGTTGACCCATTGTTGCTACATTTGAGTACTGAAAGGAGAGATTTAAAGATAATCTGAGGGTAAGTGGTAGAAAGAAAGGGGCAAACAAATGGTTTGATTGTACTTAAAGCATAAAAGATTTATTGTAGTAAATGAACAATGAAAGTCACTGAATAATGACAGTCCACAATAGCTGAATGGGATCATGAATCCGGAACAACCTGAAAAGAAGAGCAAAGAAAAGAACATGGGGAGAAAGGAAGAAAAAAAAGGACAAGCCGGTTAAATTAGTAAAAGAAGTGTTTAAAGAAAAGTGCTGTGTCATCTAATACCTCATTCTTCTTGAACATCCAGCACATGTATCGATTTGAAAGTTGAAGGTGAGCAAACTTTCCTACCTGACAGAAAACGTGGACAATCATGGACAATTGTGTGGGGAACATGGGATGAAGGTATATAAATGTTGGACCTCCATGGGTAGGGAAGTGAGTATGGGGGCAAAAAGGGAGAAGAGGGGAAACTTGGGGGATTGGTTATAGTTTGGAAGTGCATATGATAGGAAAGGTTGATGGATGTACCGATCATGGGCATATTATTTGACAGTCTCACACTGGTCCTTTCATCAGTTGAGCTACACATACCATCAGGAAGGATGTGGTGAGGGGGAAGGGGAGGGGGGCACTCAAGAAGTACTTTCTATAACACTTATGCAGCACTTGACACCCAAGATTGTTCGAAATTTGGCAGGATTTGCGAGAAAATTGTGATCTTTGAAAATACGGTTATTCTCTTTCCCTTCGTTGTCCTTCAGGAACTTTTTTATGTACGTAACAAAAGTTAGTAACCTTAATCTCAGAGATGTCTTGCCCCAACCCTCCCTCTCCCAGTCCTCCCCCCCCCCTACACCTACTCTTTCTGCATGCGGGGGAAAAATCATTACACACACAGTTTGCTGGAACTTATAGTTTCACGTTGCAAATTACACAAAATAATTTTCACAGGACTGTGACAACCATAGCTCCTTTGGTCTCCTATGTGGCAAACCAAAAAGGGGACGAGAAAAATTCCCATCTGAATTTTAACAATTTAGTGAAACAGAAGATGTGTGGTGAGGAATTTTATGATTTGTGACAAATTTATGTTCAATAAGGGAAAATTACCACAGAGTGATTCCCTCCTAGTAACAGCTGATCATGTTTACCACACTGACAGTTAAATCATGCTATCCCGCACTGTGGATCAAGTTTGATGCATCTACACCTGACAGGAAAGTGACAGATTGTGGGTACCACAGGTCTCTAGGATGAATGTTCTTCTCCATCTTCACTTTGCCAAAGCAGTCCACGAGACCAAAGACCTGCAAGACCAAAGTGACTGCAGTCCTGAGATCCAGGGGATTTTTGAACTGTTGGGGCCCAAAGATCCCATACAAGGTGCGGGAATCAACCACAGTCCCGCCCTCCCCGAACTGTGACATGTTGGACGTTTCATGACGTTGCTCCTACACTGCAACACATTGCACTACTGGTTTCAAAACGTTCTTGTTTAAATGAATGAAAGAGAAGCAAAATTTGGGGGTTTTCAGAGGAAACTGTGGTGGTCAAACCAACTCAAAAAAAAAGAAAAAAAAAAAAAAAACAGAAAATTTGGGATTTTTATTAAAATAAATTTCCAGAATATTTTGTCCTTTAATTTAGCTGTGTCATTTGTACACCAGTAGGCCTATGTGACTTAATAGGAAGCCAAAAATATTTGACTGTTTTCAGACAAACTTTTTGACTTTAGAGTTCTGATGCCTACACACCACCGTTTGCATGTGCATACACATGCTGGGACCTCATTTATCCCATAGACCTGCAATTCGCTCCCTACACCATGTTTGACTGCGAATTTCAAAGATCAACTTTAGACTTGAGAAAATACATGCTGACCCTTATTCAATTTCAGTCCCACAGGCCTTGTGACCCCTAATACACTTTCTGTCTCACAAGCGGCATGTTGATTTATTCCCATTTCCACTTTGTTCTGATTTAACTATGCAATTTTGGTCTCATGGGAATTGATCTTGTGGGGGGGGGGGAAGGGGGAACCCTGTCAATGCAACCAAGGGTAAGGGTACTGGCAGGGATATAACTACTGTAGTTTAGCAATCAAAAGCAGGATAAGTCCACTACGGTACCACTATCTAAGCCATTAAAGAAATCCATATGTGTCAAACACATTAACATTACTAGATCACATAGACTAGAGTGTACGGAAGAACCTTGATAAAACATTTTGAAGAAAATTTGGATATTGTCTAATACAGTCAGTGCACAGTAATTAGCCAGGCCCACAATGCTGCGAGTGAGAGTGGTTTCTGAATAATTCCCTGCAGTGTGACTTGATATTTTTGGCAATTTATGTACTCATATAGGAGGATCTGAACCCATGAAAATCTTGATGAAGAGTAATATTGGAAATGGTGGAAGGACTAACCCCCCCTATATTGGCACTGTTGGTATATTTTTCAAAGTAACCTGGGAACTGCCACGGTCCCTGATTTCACAAACCATTTATCAGTACATTTATTTCAGCCAATCTTCATATGACATCTTACACGTTTCTGCCCTCTTGAGAAGACAAAGTCTAACCTTGACAGCATGTCTGTTTTAAACATCATATTTGATCATGCAGCAAAAACCCTTCTCAAGACATAATTTAAATGCAAGACAAAACTTCTACGTGTATATACGAAGGTTTTACGTCCAAATACAGACCTGCATTGCAGCTGGTACTTGCAAACATTACCCCGAACATCTCACCGAAACCAGGTTTCACGACATAAATATGGACACGACATAAATATGACAAGCAACATGAAAGAGAAAATGGAAATAAGGTGGGAAGGAGGGGGGGGGGGGGGAGAGGTGGAACAGAGATGAGAAGGTCTAAATGAGGATGAACAGTAAACCATGTACACAGCAGCTGAAAGAAAGTTCACATTCACAATTCATCTTTGATCAGGATCAGTTGTGATCTACAATCAACTCACAGTCTACAAAAAAATTCCCATAATGTACTAAAATCATGTCTCGAGAAAACCCTTCTCTGCATGATAGAACATTAGGTGATATCGATCCATACCATCATGGTTAGAGTTTGTTCATTTGATGAAACCTTATCATGTATGACATCATGTGTGGATTGGCTGCATCACTACTCAGATCTGGACGTGATGAACAGCTTCAGGTCAAGAAGTTTGCCCTTGAGGTAATCAACAAACATGAAGTTCACAGGTGCACAATTGAAAATCCATCACCATGATACCTAACTCCAACTTTGGATGTGTATGGGGTACACAAAGCTCAGCGCACACTTTGATCTTGGGTCACCATGATCCATTGAGCCTTCAAGTAACAAAAGATTGATCAACTGCAGTACCCCCACAGAGGTCTGTTCCATTACATCCGTTTCTCATTCAATTACTTCTCAAGATGTGACAATGACAAAATTCAACAAAGAACACTTCAGTGTCATGACTGTGGGTAAGATATATGTTGTTATATTGACATGCAAAGCAAAGTGACTTCATAATGAATTCAAAGACTCAAAGAAGTTAACATTTTCATGACCACTACCCGACCAACTGTGGAAGGCGGGCATCCTGGTCCTAATTACGGACCCGGTACAAACGGAATTGTTTTCACATAAATAAAGAAATAAATGTGTCATGAAGTACACTCATATCAAACAAAGTCTGCTCACCCTGCTTATATACACCACTGTTTGTAAACTTCATTCATCACAACAATGTGTTTGCTATGTTGCTCCATGTGTTCGGAATTTCCTTTCATATGACAAATCAGCAATACTAACCCTTTCAAAACAAAGTTGAAAACAGTTTAAAAAAAAAATGGTCCTTTCACTTAACAAGCCCTTAAAACTGTAGCCCACATACATGATGGACAAATTTTTTAGGTCCAGCTCATCAGCTGGAATAAAAAAAAAAGTCACGGAGGCTTTGGAAACTGATTCGTTTCCATTTCATCGAAATCCAACGCAAACTTCATTTCCATACCTGTAAGGTCACAGTCAGACTAGCTGAAGTACCTTCAAGCAAGACTTCTACACAAAAGAGAAATACTGCTACTATCACAGGGGTGTTTAATGTAACTAGACACCGTCCCAACTACTCTGTGGTACCATTTATGTATACACATAGTGCAGCAACAACTAATTTCTGACATTGGAAAGATTCAGTCTTTGAGCAATGCCTAGATCAGAAATTGACCAATAGTCCTTTATAATGGTCATGAATTCAAAGTACATCAATTTTTGGGCTTAGAAAGGAACTGTGGGCTACAGCCAGGGCTGTTGGGGGGGGGGGCAGCCTAACAAAGCAGCACTAACGGTGCCGCTGCTCACAGTGCTGCTACCCAGGCTGCGAAAATTGTCGCTTGGAAATATCTCTAGAACTGCTTGAAATGAAGCATGAAAGCACACAAACAGTGTGTTGTGACATCCATGCAATTAGTTTGCAGATTTTCAGCATAAAGTCAATGACATTGACACAGTTTATTTCCATCCACATCGAGAACATAACATATAGCAGCGAGACAAAGGTACATGCAATATAATTATTAACATAATACATATCTTGCATATATTGAACATATAGGCCTAAGTGATTTTGATTGCTAATTACCCTACCATTGTTGCATCAGTTGTGTGTCAGATGTTCAGAATCTCTTAGTTTGACTATTTACCATCAACACATCAGTGATATTTTACAGGATTGGACAAAATGTTTTGAAATTTGTGAACCAACTCGATGAGCCTCTTTAAAAGAGTGATGTAAACATTAAGGCTACAAAATTTGGGAAGTGGAAATGAAAAACTTACCGTGAGTGAACAACCGATCGACATTTGAACTTTACACTATTCAAGAACTTGTGACTGATGGCATTGAGTGGGTCAGTGGGTAAATAACCAGCAGGAACTTTGGGCGACATCAAACATACATGTGCGCAAGAATTCTGGACTCTGTATGAACGTAATACTGGCCAACAGCAGATAATTTTGTGTCCCTTCCCATTAAGTAAAAGAACAAGAAAAAAAAAAAAAGAGCAAGGAAAAATATTGCACCAGTGATACACCATGCAATTAAAGTACTTCAATGGTTTAAGTAGGGTCATGCCTTATTCAAGAAAATTGAGCACAGTAATCATATAGCATCACCCATTCAGTCATTCTTGAATAGCACCTCCGTACAAATAAAAAAGAACAACCAATGCTTGTTGAAAAATCTCAAAAGAATGAGACTAAACTAGACCAAAATCAGTCAAAAGAGATCGCAAGGTGAGCTGTTATTGAGATAGGGGTCTGCAAATTACTGACAAAAGTTAGAAAAAATGGAGAGAGAAAAGAAGGTGTAAGACAGATTGTAAAGAGGGACAAAATGAATGAGGAATGAAGGAGATCTATTGTATTAACAAAGAGTACAAGTTGGGTGGCCTTTGTGCTGAATTGGATGGCTTGATCCGGTATGACGTCAATGGACCGGGCTTTTGAAGAGAATGAGATCACCTGAGACTTACCATGATCAGCAGGGGTTGCTGACCGAGAATAACCTGGTTAAGACCAAAAAGAGAGAGAAAGAGAGAAAACCTGCACGGTGTCCCAGTCAGCATCAATTGGCAATGCAGGTAAAAGCTTGAGCATGGATGTAAAGGATTTTTAAACTCTTTATCCCAGTCCATTGAATCGTCCGTTGATTAAACTTTTAAGTTCGGTCCAAGAATGAGTGCACAAGGAATGCTGTCACATGTAAACTTTTGAGGCACATGTGGACAGCAATTCCTACAGCCGAAAATGTCACAGTGAAATAGAGCTGATGTGTATGAGCTAGGGGTGAAGATAGCAAAATTCAGAAGAGGACAATGCTCGGGATTTGAGGAATACTCCCTCATTACCTCAAGCTACATTTTTGGTTTGAGGTGAGCAAAATTCTCAATTAGTTCTGCTTTTTGACTGGCCGCAACAAATTTGAACCAGAATGCACAAATGCATTGTTGTTTCGATGATTTCGTTAGGATTCTTTTTCATGCATCTGACATACTACAGTGTGTAAGTGTAATGTAAGTGTGAGATGCTTATTGTAATGTTACAGTAATTTATCATATCACCAATTGAGAGGTACAATGACATCTGCTGACGTAAGTTGATGACTGATACTGTAGGTATTCATCTGAACATACATGGCTGCATAGTGCAGAGATATATCTAAGAGCTTAGCTACATACGAAATATCAAATCTGCCCGAGCTTCCCTTCTTGAAAAATTGTGTTTAAAATGTTGTCTTGACCCCTGTTGACCTCACATGACCTCTGACCTCCATAAAAAACAATCTGATTAATTGCATGCCACATGGTGCACCCCTACATATCGGATGAAGAACTCTACAAGCTAGCTTTCTTGAGATACCATCATACATAGCTAGCCATATTTGACCCCTGCTGAACCCAGATGAACTTTGACCTCCACCAAACACAATAGACTTCTTGCACTCAATATGGTACATCCACATATGAAATATTAGATCTGTACAGCTTCCCATCTTGAGGTATTGTGTATATAAGGTTATCACTATTTGACCCCTGTTGATCCCAAATGACCTTTGACCTCCACCAAAACTGTATGCTTCTTGAACTCAATATGGTACCCCACACATACCAAATATGTGATCTGTACAGGCTTCCTTTCTTGAGATACCGTGTTTACAAGGTACAGTCACCTGGTTGCTATGCAATTAACTACGACGCTTCACACAGTTCTATTTGAAAAGTGACCTTGAAAATGCTACGGTTGCCCAGCTTACGCAATTGCGCGGTCAAATTTTCAAACGATGATATCTTTGCCCCTGTGCATTGGATCACGCTAATATTATATATCACAGCACATACTCTGTACACTCCCCAACTCCCCTTCCAAATTTTGCAACCATACACGATCATCCAGCAGAGATATCGATGATTTTAGCTTTTGACCACGCCTTCAAACAACCTTCAGTAAAACATGTCAGGGAACAGCGTCACCACTCCGTCAATCTCCAAAGCTACTCCATGTCAATCATGAAACTTGTTTCCATATACGGTTATAATCTCCCCTTGTTCGAAAGACATTTTAGTGATATTTACATACTAAACAACTCCCATCACTTTCACTTGCCTTCGCAGTTGGTTGCTCTATACAAACCACGCCAACTCTTGTTTCGTCATATGATAATAACATGTAATGACGTCACACGATGTCGAAATCCGAACAAGTACAAACTAGTTTACAGTATTGCATTGTGGGTAGCCTATGTCTTGCGTGTGGGCCTACGTATCAGTAGTACCTATACAGTACGTATATGGAGTAGAAAAGAAACAGTGTAGCCCTAGCAACCAGAAAAAGATTTTAAAACTTGTCACGAAAGTGCATCACTGCACCTCTGTTATCATTTTTGTCATTTTCATGTGGAAAACTCAATTACCTTTGTGAATGTGAAGTATGATAACGTTCGAGATTTCCATTGCGAATATTTTCGACATTTTCTTCGACGATCAAGAGGAAAAATTTTCACGAGTGTGTTGAGATGTGCAACCTTCGTTTGGATCAAATATTTGTGCGATTTATCTAACTTGGAACGATTACATTGGGCCATACTCTTGGATCATGTGTTCCCAATGTTCTGCGTGAGTTTTAAGAGACAATTTGCTGTAAATTGTGAGATTCGAATGATTTAAAATGTTGAATTTTGCTCTTTCTTGGTGAGCTCCAAGGACAATCCGCCATGTGCGTTGCAAAGGTTACGTAATCCAATTACCTTGACGTTAGCAACGGTACGAAATGGGCATAGCAACCCGGTGACTGGGTAGGCATCACAAACATACATACACACACATACAATCACATGATCACAAAGATTACGATTTCACCAAAACCAAAAATGCAGAGTGGCTCATAGTCACACTGCACACACAGGGGCCCATTGTTTTGATTACACATGTGGAGAACTTTTAGACGTGCTTTGGGAGGGGCTAGAAATGGTTGGGAGAACTGGCACTGTCTAGGCGATGAGTCATTGTCCTTAAGTGATTGAGACAAATATGCTTAGCAACTGCAATGTATAGAATGATATTACTACAAATGTCAGACATTACAGGTACACAAAAGTATTTCTGTCTTAAATACAACTCTGACACTGAATGCTGGCTGAATGATGTGCAACTCTTCAGTTCTGCAACCAGTGATATCTGTAGTACATACCAGGCACTATGAGTCACAACATAATCTGCAAGTACCACAGTACTATCCAAAATTCACTGCTGTGAAAATAAACTTTCATGTCAATTCAAAGGAAAATTAATAGTTGACTATTTTCAGGCACGTTTCAAGAGACTTGTCTTGGAAGGGGTTCTGATATGTGAGACCAACTCTGGCTGAAGGAAACAACTGCAATCACAAAGCAATCGTAAAACCTAGGTGAGGTCAAGCGGCCCGAATAAGGGCCCCTTGTGGTGCCCAGGGAGAGAGCCCATAGTGGGAGTTCTGGGCAGAATCCCCAGAAAACTAGCCCTTTTAGGTATTTGAGTGGTTTCTGTGAGACTGTATTTCAACCCCTTAAATGAGAGCAACATCCTGAGACCAACTGCAAATTTGTGTATCTGAAAACCTTCAGATTTAAGGGCTAGGCCTGCATGTAATAACTAACAAGTGAATTCTATGAAGAAGCAAGTTTTTTAATTTTTAATCATTATTTCTACAAAATCGTATCCTTAGGTCAATTTTGTTAATTTTTCAACCACAAATTCTGTGTCAGTTAATTGGTTCGATCCTCGCTGTCAGAATAAATGTTTTACTGCCGTACTCTATGTGCAGACAATGTGTAAACTACGACATGACTGTTTATTAAGTTATTAAGTTTTATCTGCATCTTCCCTTGACAATCCCTGCATGGACAATTCCCACTCAGGAGATCTTCCCCTTGGACAACCTCCCCCCCCCGGCCCTTACAATTACCTCAGGGAAAGGGTTGCAGGAATGGTTAGGGAAATTGTCAGGGTGGAATTTTCCAGAGGAGAACTGTCCAGGAAAGTGAAAGTAAAGAGTTCAACTTGTACCCCATTTTAGAGTTCCACACTTCCTACAGCATCAACAATTGGCTTTGCAGCCTCTCGAGTTTATTGCTATTATTTCAAGCGGCACTGTCCTAACATGGGGCTGCAAAAGGTCAAACATGTTTTCACCGAGAGCCAGTGGCAGCAGAGTCACGCTGAAGGTCATATATATTTCCAGTCACTTTTATGTAGCTCAGCGGTTCTTAAACTGGGGTCTGCGGACCGCCAGGGGTCCGCGACCACTACGCAGGGGGCCGCGAAGACCTTAGCCTCAAGAGAAAGTAATACCAATAATACATTGATAACCTCAGTATTTCAGTTCTGTATTCATTATATTGAGGAACAGCAATGGGAATAAGAGATTTGATTCTTTACTCATGGGAAGTTTAGATTAGATAGAAGAGCTTCGACGAGTATATCATCTGATTTAGAACATTAAAACTGTTTTAAAGACTTGTAGTTACAAAATTTTTCCAGACCTATGCCTACAGGCAAAGCCACAGGGGGTCCGCAGATCACAAAATATACAGATAAGGGGTCCGCTGATCTACCAAGTTTGAGAATCGCTGATGTAGCTGATACCACATTGGTGAACTATGATTGTCTGGGCAATGCACCGAAAAAAAAAAATGGCCCTGTTATTTTTTTTATGTAATTGATGGACTGATATTCACTTGCAACCTCCTACATAATTGGATGTTTCAGTTTGATGCAGAATTTATGAAAATAAGTTTACTGAAGTAGCCCCCCACCTTTGAATGAATGTCAAAAAATTTAACTAACATTTTCCCATGCAGTACAGACAAGACATATCACTGGTAATACTGAATTTCCCATGATAGTACATCAAGCAAGAAAAGTTAAAATGAAGGGTTAAAGGGCACTTTTTCAAATGTTTCAAGAACACTTGAAAATCCTGTGTTTGAACACCATTCAAAGCTATTTACTTGTAATACTGTTTTTGTTGCATATGTAAAGAAACAATATTAGAAACCCATCATATAAAGTAAACAGACAAAAGATCTGAAAAAAAGAAACTGGTTTTCAAACAAAATTTTTGTCCCAGTTGAAAATATGGACTGTAATGGTGGAATTTAATAAGTTAAGAACCCTGGAAAATGTTCTGCAAAATTTATCTCCAAAAGCAGGCTAGGAACCAAAAGTAAAGTCAGTGTGAAAATTTTTGTTTGAGAGTGGGGAGGGGTGGGGGCAAAATGCATATGATGTACGTGTGAATTTGAAACAGTGCACCCAAAGCCCCGAATAGGTTCGGTCGAGTGGCCAGCCGTATGGATGCTGGTGGTAGTGGGGTCCATGCAGGGGAAAGCACTGGTGGAGGTCCAATAGTAGGTAGAGCCTGGGAAGATCTTGGGTTGTAGTATTTCAAAAGCTTCAGAAAGATTGTTTTAAGCAGAAATTAAGTATTTTTCTTCACATTTAAGTAGAGACGCATTATGGTTGCCTCCCCTTTACCCCCGCTCAGTATAGTGCTCATAGAGGTGAGTAAGTTGGGTAATACCTTGAAAAATGGTATCTGGGACGACCAGAAACTACTGAAGTTGCTCCCTTGGTGCAGAGAGGTTCAGGGGAGAGGAAAGTCAACTTGGTCCAATCAAAGTATGTTAATGCTTATTATTGGCAATCGCATAATTTATTTCTCCAAGACAATGGTTGCACAAAGCCTATAAAATGCTTGCAATATGATACAGACATAAAATTTTCCAGTGCATTGAATTCAGGAAACTTCATCTAGCAAAAAGCATTTCACTGCATAATTTTTTCAACCCTGTGATCACATCTCAAGGAAACCAAGGACAGACGTCATTAAATGCTTTGTACAAAGTTATCTGGAGCATAAATTCCCACCTGTACCAACACCCTATTCCATCAACACACCATGAAAAGTGCCGGCCTCTTCCAACTAAGATCTCAATGGGACAATGTAAAAATTTTGTGGCGTCCGATGACTTTTCAATGCTTTAATATCTCCTGTACAGAGAAATAAACTTAGCTTTCATTTTCATTTATTTTACTCACTCTTTTCTCTCAAAAAATCCTATGACCAACAGTTAATGCTCCAAATCCAGGGCAAAGAGATAATTTAAACATAGCTCCCTCCTAGTTCTTCAAAGCCAGTCCTTTGAGGATCACAAAAAAGGAGACTTACTACAACACTTAGGTATGTCAAAAACTCCAAGCAGGAATGTGAAGTTAAAACAGCCCATAGGCCTTAGCTATAATCTTAAAATGTATATTGAAAGGCTTGATGGTGTGTCTCTTACAAATTTCATAGGCCAATGAAAAGGCACTTCATTCAAGGAAGACTTAAAGGCAAAAGAATTTTAAGCTTTTATTCATTGTTACAGATCTGCCACACACAAAAAGGGAAAGTTAGTCTACCTTCAGGAATGTCAGGGACATCAAAGAAGAATTCAATGAGACATACATCTCCAGATAGTTCTTCTTATAAATAATTTAAAATCTTTTCTCCCAGAATTTAAGCAAAGCTGTTAAAAAAGACAATTCCAAAATATTGCACTGAGCTGGGAGAGAAGATTGAGAAAATGAAAATAACATAAAATATGGCAATGTGCATTAAATGTTTCAATAAATTTTAAAATTTAGCAAATAGGCTACATTTGGAATGCTCCTTAAGTTTATTGGCAGGTTTCAGTTAGCCCAACAGGCTTTTTGTCTTTTTCTTGTTTCTCTTTTTCCCTTCAAAAAGCTTTCACTCAATGTATTAATAACAATCTGTCAAACTGTATTCTCTTTACCTCATGTAAGCCACAATGGACTATTGGACGATACACGTGACACACTTATGATGCATTATATGATACCCATATTTCTTCTCCCCCCTCTTATCACCAAGACCTAACACTTTCACCTGTTTCTGAGGTAGAGGAGGTTGTAAAAACATTTGGGAGCTGCAGCAGGTCCGAGACCTCAATTCACTTCAGCCAGACATCATAAGTCTCAATGTTGTAGGCTGATGTACTCTACCTATCATGATAAATCACTATATACCCCTAACACCAAAACTACCCCACTGTAACTCTTTTTTCCCCTTTTGCCAGTAACCTAGTTCCGGTAATAGCTATGTCATCAATTCACCTGAAGAGAATGAGAAGAGTCATTTTGAAAGACTTTCAGAATATAAGAAAAATGAAAAACAAAGATGGTTAAGCAGCATTGATTGGCAATGGGAGTCATTTTCTAAAATACCTATGAACGTTCATGCAATACTGCGAGGGATTATTATTCACAGTAAGGAATTAAATCTGCTACTTACTAACTACCTATCCTCTTTTAATGTTCAATTGAATGTCATTGTTTACATCTGCTTTTAGTGCTATACAGCCGTGAGTACAGCCTGAAGGATGCAGGGTATGACATAGGCAGGTACATAAAATGATCTCCAGGCACATGTAACTCACTTTCGAAGGGGTAATGAACCATTGAAAAAGGCAAACAAAATTCAAAGGGGAGAGGGACACACCCTCCTAGACCCCTCCCCTAGGTCAACAAAACTCCAACACTGATGTTCCCTCCCCCTCCCCTAAATTGATTACTCTGGTAACGACCATGGTTGTTTAGCCTTGTGCTCGATGTGAATGGCAATTTTGTGACCTGCATTGACTGACAAGAAAGGGAGAGGGAAAAAAAAGGAGGGAGAAGAAGAAAAATGGACAAAAAATGGAGGGAAAGAAACTTTTGAGTGTTTCTGTTTTGCTAAGTCAATACACAGATCTGTTCCACAATTCTGCCTGTGTGCTTATAGTTACTGTAGTTGCTACCTTGGCTGACCTCTGTGTAAACACCGGGTAAAATTAGGATTAAAAGTAAACACTAGCTAGGTTACGAGATGAAGGGGGGATACTGTTATACAAACTGACCACATCCTGCTGAGTTATGAAAGGAATGCAGCTTTGTATACCAGCGTCTCTTCTAGTTAAGCAGCTATAAATGACACAATTTTTGACGAAATTGCTTCGTGATATGACCCCATGCACAGGTTACACAGAGGTAAGTGTTCAAATAATAACATTAATTTGGCTCCTGAAAAGTTGATGATGAATTTCCTATTCCAAAATAACAAATATTTAGATTAGCATGGTACGACAGCTCGCATTGAATCTGCAGTGTGAACACAACTAAAATCCTGGAACTTCTATCCAGGCAGGGTAGCTAACATTTTTTAATCAAAGGGCCACTTTGCCACATGTGAAAATTCTGGGCAGAACACAGAGGTTGGAAGTCTGCCCTCTATCATCCTTCTCTTTAAAGGCTGTATTGCATCACCCTAAGCTTATATTTTTACCTCCCTGAAAGGAAAATTCTCAACTGGTTCTAAGTTACAGTACTCTTAGATTGCCAGCAAATTCGAAAGATGCAGAGCATCTCGTATTACACAGCATACACAGGGATCCATTGTTTTGATTACACATGTGGAGGAATGTAAGACAGGCTGAGGAAGGGACTAGAGTTAGGTGGTTGGGAGAATTAAAACTGTCTGGGGTGATGCATTACAGCCTTTAAAGTCCTTTTGCTACTGGTATGGATAGAAGCAAACATTTGTTTGCGTATAATCATCCCAAGCTTTCACACCCCCTTTCAAGTTGGCCTTTTGGGGATGCATGATACCCCTCTACAGGTTGAATTTGGTCAGCGTGCTGCAGATTGGCCATCCCTGTTTTCTGTGGCATACTGCTGGCTTCCAGACTTGCCAACTCTCACTGTTTCGTCGGGAAGTATTAAGATCTCGGGTGCTGTCTTAAGATGAAAATGAAAGAACGTTACAATGTGAGATGATTTCTAATTTTAGCTAGACCAAGATTAATGCTTTCCATAAAGTGCTGTTTAAAGTATTAAAGTACTGAATCAAGGATGAACCATTGTCAGAGAATTGGCCCATGTAGAAAAGTAATATAAAACTTCCAAACTAAGAAAACACCACTTTCATAAGAATAACTCTCAGGCATGTGTAAAAATCTCCAGGTTTGGAATGTGATCACCAGGTTTTCCTTACAAAGATGTCTCTCCACATGCTTGCATCTACAAATGCACACACTGATCTTTTCTGATATAGTGAAGTGTTTTGACTAAGGATAGGTAATTTTTGAAAAACTTTCACTGCATTTTGTGCAGTTTTCTGCAGCATTCTGTGCAGTTTTCCTCCAAATGAGCCATAAAATTATGATTTACATAAGACACTGAAATTCTAATCATTAACTTGAATTTTTTGAACTTGAACAAAGTGACATGAAAGCAACCCTCAACATCATCAGTGTACAGCAACCCTCAACATCAACGTACGGCAACCATCAACATCATCAGCGTACAGCAAGACTCAACATCATCAACCTACAGCAACTCTCAACATACATCAACCCTCAATATCATCAACGTATGCGCAACCCTCAACATCATCAACCTACAGCAACCCTCAATATACAGCATCTCTCAACATCATCAACATACAGCAAAACTAAACATCATCAACCTACAGCAACTCTCAACATCATCAACATACAACAACCCTCAAAATCATCAACATACAGCAACTCTCAACATCATCAACATACAGCAACTCTCAACATCATCAACCTACAGCAACTCTCAACATCATCAACAGATAGCAACCCTCCAAATCATCAACATACAGCAACTCTCAACATCATCACCATACAGCAACCCTCAACATCATCAATGTACAGCAACCTTTGACATCAACATACAGCTCAATTAAACAACCAATCCCTTTCCCCCATCCTCACATTTCTCTCCTTCAAATCATCTCCATCTACCATTTTCTCCCAACATTCTCTCATTCTTTCTTCACTCTTCTTACCATCCTCACTCCTTTCTCCATCTCAGTCCTCTGCCTCCTCTCCCTCATCCCCCCCCCCTGACCCTCTTCTCCTTCTGTCTCTCTCTGCCTCTCACTCTCCACTCTGACATACCACTGTGGTCATTGACATGAGCTTCAAACTGTCTTTCTCCCCCTCTCTTGCTTCCTCTGTATCTATTTATCACCTTGAAAATTTTTTTACCATACTACCTGTCACCTTACCTGTAAAGTCAGTCAGTCAGCTTTAATTTGAGTTACAGTTAAAACCACACTCAATTAGGGAAGGCCTACATCATTTTGTTGTGGTCATTTATTCCAGAAAGCATTGAAGCAATCCACCCACTGATAGCCCTCCCCCCATTTGTTTACCCCCCAATCAGCTTTGACCAGGAAGTTATCCCATATCTGATAACGTAAAAAAAAACAACAACAACAACTCTGTGTCAATGCCCTTTTCAAGTCACAAGGTTTCTGGATGTTTGTTTACAAGTTGAATCTTGAGACCGTTTTCAGGGAGATAAAAAGGATGACATCACAAGAGTAAAAATAGACTGACAGGTGACTACATACACACACACATACATACACACAACAAAGACAGTAGTAACAGAGGGATTGTATTAGTCATCATTAGAATACTCAGTAAATCACATACCAAGGTCAAGAGATGGGTCATAAAAGAAGAGTAGGATGACAATAGTGTGACTATTGGGACTCTTTTAAACATATACACACAGGACAAAATGGATTACATATAGCACTAGTCTTTTCTACACATGAATTGCCATCACTTGCACCAGACCATTTGATGAACTTTCTGCCATCTTGTATTAAAAGGACTTCGCTGGACATACTGAATAAACATGTAGCCTCATGTAGGCCTATGTCAGTTCAATCACCAAAATGATTGCTGTATGGAAAGCGGGGTAAAAACGATCAATTTGTCGATGTGGGCAGCTTCTGCTAAAACCCTAACTGATGATTTCTAATTTGTCATTTCGGGAAGAATGGCAGTGGAGAAGATGCAGAAGTTTTGGAACTAAATCTTGCAGGAAATTGTGCAAAGTCTCCATTTCCACAGTTTATTATCCTCCAACTTTAAGCAAATATCACATGTTTGATTTTGTGGATATTACCCCAGCAGTCAACTGTTGCTTCACAATCTCTCTTGGCACGAGGATTAGGACTGCAGGCAGAGCTGAAGTGGTTTATGTGGGTGGGTGTAGTATCAAACCAGCAAACTGACGGCTTTTCATTTTAAGAAGGGGTAATGAAATTTGCTGGAGTCATAAATGTCATTGATATTATTAATAACAAACTCAAGTCTCTAATTGAAATAATGCATGACACTGCTGGCAGGGAGCCTACAATGACACCTTCACCAGCAACATTGAATTGTCTCTTTTCCAAAATCATAGTCAAGGTTTGGAAGGTTTCAGTAAAAGGCAGGAAATGGTCAGGTCAAACTACGAGAGGTTTGGAATTTTTGTTAACAAGCCAGGCCAGCATGCAGTGAATTATGTTTTGGTACAGTATGATATAGGGGCCTACCTTAACATAATAATTCAACTCTAGAGGATTTTTTTAAAGTGGAAGTTGAGACTAAAATCTATGTGATATTAACATACTAGTGCTCATAACGAATGACACTGTGTAAACACAAAGGAGATTATATCGTCCCAGTCATTTCAATTTCTTTTTCAAATGAAGACAAGACTTTTGTACAATTCCTGCTGATTCATCAAATAAAGTTTTTTTTTGGGGGGGGGCTTCCACAACTTTAATCCTTGGCGTCAATTACACTTAATCTTTTGAGACAGAAGTAGCGTCACAAGTAAACGAACCTGACGCAAAAAAGGGCACCCTCTGAGTCAACTCTTCCAAGTGAAATGTTTCAAATATTATTATTATTATTATTATTACAGAGTGATTAACAGCATATTTCATCAGTGACAGACAGCTTGGTTTACCAGACACCTAACTTTTGCACAAGCAAAGAAATACACCGCTGGCAATTTCAAGACAAAGCCAGACACTGAATGGACAGTGATTAATTAGCAGATCCTGATTTAATCTGCCAGTTTGCTAATAATGAACAACAACTGAATGCCAGACATACCAGTCTTTTGTTTAAACAAAAGCAGTAAATATTATTGGAGAAACCAAACAAAGTTCAACTAGATTGAGTTCGTAAAGTTGTGTGGGGGATTGACACTGCAGATAATGTTATCACTTTTGGCACTATTTCAATCACTTTAATGGTAAATTAGGTCACCGTTCCAGTCCAGGGTTCCACTTATCTCCTATTTCCATAGAGACTCACCCACCTAGGTAATAAGTTTACAGAGTCCACATCATGTTTTCTTTTGCTAAGGTATTACTAATAACATGTACACTGATGAACACATTCAGTATTATCAGTTGAGGTCATGCAAAGGTTAAACTGTTTGTAGGATTCTGCTGAACCAACAAACTTGACTCAACCTACAGAAAGGAAAAAAAAAAAGGGGGGGGGGGAAGGACTATGACTGGAGGTAACAATATGGCTAGGTGTGGGAACAGGCGTAATTGACAATGAAAGGAAGTTCAAATGACATCTGGACCGAGATGACTCTATAATCCTGTTGTGTCGAGATCTACATTCGCAGTGTTGTAGAGGATGGAGATACCATTTTCTACCAAGGATCTTGTGACTGTGAGACATATCACAGGAATCCATGATGAGGTAGTAAACTGGTACATCATAGAGAATGGATGTAAGGAAGAATGCTGACTCTGGTGTATTCATGTTCCCAAATGTTTACCACATGAAGCCAGTCAAGGGCTAGGTGAGGACACCCTCACTGTAAGGCCGAAAGCTACTAAAGACATGTCTGTTACTTGTCTGTAACCTTATACAGTGTACGACTCAACGTACCAACCGAATTTGAGACATGACTTGGGTTTCTGCTGTCCATTCTCAAACTTTCTTAATTGAGAAACTAAACGTGACCATCTACTCGCTTCACTTTTGGCAATCTTTACGCACGAGTTTGGTCCGCACTATCACTACTATGCGTCATCCCATTCTTGCTGTACCAGTATGCTAAATGTGTGGTTTCAGCAGTGTAGTTGAATGATGTCCTCCTACAACTTCCATATTTTCACTGTCCAACGGGTGATCATACGCTGACATATTTTTAAAAAAGCCATTTTTTAGCATCTAGTGTTAATACAGTAGAGGCTACACAAACCTTTACATTATTCGTGACATAGTAGTTGGCCACTGAATCAATAGCAACCTTTACATTTGCATCAGAAGCATCCCTCCCTAGACCTGCATTCTGCTGTCAAGATCATCGAGGTAGTAACACAGTCACGCCGGAGGTGACTTAACAATTGCAAATTTCTCAAGATATGCCAATGTTTTCACTTCATGCCTTCACTGATTTAAACTGTTGCACAAGCTTGGAATAAAGGTCTATATGACAAGGAACAGCTATGGGGCCAAGAGTGACGCAGATTTAAAGGGGCTCATTGTGTTGATATAGTTTATTTTGTGGCAAGTTTGAAACCATTACCATACTTCTAGTTAGTCTCATTTTTCTGTTCTGAGAACTTTGCTGAAAACCTGAGAAATTGTACAGGACTTGCCTATGGTTAATACAATATAGTAAAAAGTGTCTTGTCACAGATTTTCAGCATAAAGTGATTTTGATTCTCAATTACCGCTATTGATACTGCTTCAGTTGTGGGTCATATGGTCAGAATCTCTTAGTTTGGCCATTTACCATGAGGTACTCAACAGGTGTAACAAAATGACATGAAATTTGTGTACCAACTCATGGTTAGTAAATCACACATCAGACTGTAAAATATTTTCGTATTTAATTTGTTAATAAGTCGGGGGGGGGGGGGGGGGAGGACACTGTGTGCCATTGACAGTTGTAGATTGGGTGACTAAGGACCATGGACATGGAACATTTAGGTGCCACATACATCTTATTCCTACCACCGGGGATTCATCATCCTGTGTTCACCATTCACAGTTAGGGCATGAATCATAGTGAACCTTGACGATATCCAACTTATGGTAAAATTAATCAGTCTACATCAACAAATGATGAACTCTGTTTCCAAAAAAGCAGCTGCCCTTTCAGAGAAAAATGGAGAAAAGAAAACATCAAAACAGAGATCTTCTCCCTCAAAATGATAGCTACACCACAGTTTCTTTTATTCCAACACGTAGATCTTGTTGGAAACAGCAGGCTGTCTTCAGTTACTACCATTTTTTTTTTTTTTTTTTTTTTCATCATTGTGTGTTCTACTGTTTATTGTTCCAGGCACTGACAATAGGGGAAACAGTTAGTCATCCACATGGCAGTAAACTACAATGGATTGAGTGAATCAGGGGACATATCAGGGATTTCCAATTGGCCAAATTGCTACCTTTCTTTTCTGAAGTTGTTAGACCAAGTCAAACAAACCATGTTTTCATTACTTTGATGAGTCAATGTGTATTGGCACCCTCTATAAACTGTTTACCACTTGCTTAACTATCTGATACTAAAAAAGCCGCTGGGGACTTCTTACTAATATATCTGTCTTCCACAGAGAAACAACGGCCTTTTGTAAATTTCCTTCAATAACTACCCGATGTTTGAGAAGTTTAAGGTAGCTGATTAAAAGAGGTGTTTGTTCTAATTTGAGATTTCCAAAGGTTATTGTATACCAGATGAAAGAGTTCATTTATTGTTTCTCTTACTTCTTAATAATACCAGAATTGCAGATACAGTGCATTGTTGATCGAAATTGGGACCTGCATTTTAAAATGTTGAAATCAAAACACCTGCAGTTCACAGACCCTACAAAGCACTGAAAAATTGCATTATATTCCGTGACGCTGACATAATTTTGAAGTTTGTGTAAGTCTTGGGCATTAACTAACAAAAAAGTATTGATAAATTAATAATGTATGATGGAAGCTGTTACTTCAAACAGTGAACCTATTCAAAACAGTGGGGGCTTAAAACTGATATATTTGACAGCATGCTATGTTATATTCAAATCTGTGTGATGTAGTGAGGGGAATGGGGCCGCATCACCAGCCTGGTGAGAATTACTTCTCTAATAAAATATGTTTATCTCACCATGTTTCTTTCACCTGGGATGATTATTTTTTCCTTTACGATACACGCAAAGCAGTGCTGAATATTTCAACGAGTTAATTCCCTCAGAAGTCCCTCAAGATTTCTCCTTTGGAAAAATTTCCTTCTGTGAATTCAGTGCAAGTTTCATGTTTGAAAGAAATCCAGGTATGTAAGGAGCAAAGGAGATTAATGGTATCAGGCATCTAGCACATGCATGTTACAGTTTCTCCTTTTGACTGTTTTACATAGAAATCATATCCATCGTACTTCTTCCAAGAGTATTTGTAAGCGTGAATTCCCATACAGAATCCTAACATAAATAATAAATATTACAATCATAAAGAGTAGAACCTTGTTCATATTTTATTTTACATCAAATGATGACCAAATAGATGCAAATGAAACAGCTTAACTGTCAAAATCACTCTTCTGCTAATAAAATGGTAATTTTTTTTTTCAATTTGTCAGGAGAAGCTGGTGCATCTCCAGCAGTATATGACAACCAAGGTACGGGCAACAGTGTCCAGTGAACTGGCGGTCAATAAGGTATTTTCATCTGTTCGCTACCGAGTACAACAACTACGATCAAAGGAGGCTGTGAAACCAATTGCAGTGTGTAAATTTAGCGTTCCTCAGGTCATCGGGCAATCAAAAATGTGTCAAGTCACATACCCCTGTGGACGACCACAATCTTCTGAATACCTGGGAAGATTGCTGTAAAAGTGAAGCAGAATTTAAAAGCAAAAGATGAAGCAGAAAAAAAAAATGTAAAATCGTAACCTTTCAGTTGGTCAATAGATATGTATGCCTTTTCTTTTATTTCAATCATTCTGGTGGGGATGCCCCTGCCATGGACCAATGAGAGAGCACCTTTAGGCGTTAAGTATTCTCAGTGGAGTTGAGGAATGAATGTTCACATGAAATGGGATGTGGCTGATTCCACCGATAAAAGTCCTAATAGTACCCTTGACATTTCATACTACACAGGTTCTGGCAGTCAGTCATCACATAAGTTTATAGTTGTCATATGGCAATGTAGTGTAGGCATTAGTCACCGTGACAACATAGTTAGTCACAGGGTTTCCATACTAAGTGCTGAAATAATGGTGGTCAGACATCATCATATAGCTGCAACCGTCGACTGTCGGTGTTATGCTTTCATCTCCCTTCAGATAGTAATTCTACCCCAGCCCTTCTTCATCCAGTCCATGACAAACGTTCTTCTAAACATGGACAACGCTTTAGTTAGTGCTGCAAACAGCCAACTTAACAACAAAACTTAAAGGGTGAACCACATGCTATAACCATAGGAAGATAAAGAGGCTGGGGAGGTATACCCCATCTCAAAAAGGAAGGTATATGGGACAATTCTCTCTCTTTGTGCCCCTTGGCAGAAAATGTTTGCCTGCACATTTTTTCTGTACATTCGCCTCTACAGTTCTCCTCAACTACACCACACAAAGTCATCCTATTTTGCTTCAACAGTTTTGGATGGTAACCCGAACTGGAATACCTGTGGCCAAGGCCGATAGTGTTAAGTAAGCAATATTTGGCCAACACTTAATCAATAGCACAGAATGTAAACAATCAATACGACACACTGCAAAGTTCGTTTGATAACAAGTAAAGAAGGTGGGATGGTGGGGGGGCTTAGTAGAAATGGGGAAACCTTTCAATCAGACATCATCTTTCTTTAATCACTTAAATTTATGCATGAGTCTTTTCTTTTCAATTGAAAGACTGTGCAAAACTGTCAGAGGAGATTATCGACCCCCTGTGATGAATAAATACTGTTAATGTATTTCAATGCTTATTATCATGGGAGAATCACAAACTGATCTTTCAAGTTAGCAATGAATCAGCAACTGGTTCCTCAAAATTATTGTTGATTATTTTCTTTTTTTCTTTTTCAACCAATCAAAATGATTCTGCAATCATTGGAAAGTGATTATAAAGCCTTTTGTATTCCGTAGGGCACTAGGACCGCACGAAGCTTGTAACCTACTCCTGTGTGCATGATAGGCTTTGGAACTAGGCAGAAGGTGGTCAAAATTTCTGTCATACTTGTGTGAGGATTGTTACATTTAAAATCTCTACTTTCTTCCTTTACGATTCTAAATAGCCTAAAATTACAGCACAAATCTCAGATGCAAGACAAAATACCTTGTGCTTGTGCATGGCATGGAGGATGAAAAGAAATTGCTTCACAAACAAACAAAAAAATTATGGCAGTTTGAAGAATAAAACAGAGGCATGTTGTGGCCACAAAGTTTGGGTTCATTTGGGGTTAATTTTTAAGGCAGAGTTTGCCGAGGTCTTCATATGATAACAACTTCGGAGATCAGCGATTACCAGTACCACTAGTTGAATGCCAATATAATTGAAACAAAACTTAGTGCAAAATATCGCCTGACAAGATAAATCAAATTGAAACTGGTTTTGTCTGCCTCTATTTAAACATTTTAACTACTTTGTTAACTTTTGGGATTTCCAGTTGTAGTCATGTGACTATGATCTTACACAGCTATAGAGAAATAGAAAAAGGACATAATTTTGTACAATTTATCATAAAAAAGTCAAAAAGTTCAAATGGGCTGCTTGCCAAGGATTATTGATGGCTTGGGTATGGCCTGAGGTTGAACCTTGAACTCTGCGGGTGATTTACGGAAGCAGTGAGCTTGGTAACTGTAAAGCACAAAGTGGCATCAATACATATATACTCTTTCACCAAATATCACAAGTCAAAAGCCATTATCTTCCAAGAAAATAGGTCAAAGGTCATACTGTACTTCCTGGCAAGAAACCAATACAATAAGCCATTTATTTACTAAGTGGAATAGTCAGTGTTGGTAGCCAATAGGACAGCTGATGACAAAGTTTTAAGTCACTGGATTGGGTTGTAAATTAGGGGAACCACAGGAGAGAAAAGAGGGATAAAGAGTGATTTACCAAAAAAAAAAAAAAGTTAAGGGGGGATGGTAGTCTTTCCTTGTGTTGATCCTTCAAAAGTCTCTCACATTTCACTGAGTCATGTGCCTGTGATAAGAAACAATCAAGAAGATCTCTTAATTATAACAAAAGGTTAATGAGAGAGGTTGTTCACATGAATTCTCAATAAAAGGCCTTGTCACAATAACAATTTTTCTGTTCACAGTACTGAGAACCAAAGAAATACAAAAACATGTAAATGGAGTGATGAATGCCTTAAAACAATTGACAGGCTGGAAGTGACAAGTTGCCTATATTAATGAAAAAAAAAAGTGTCTCATTTATTGGAATTGTTTCAAGAAAAAAGATCAATTAGAAGGTTTTTATAATTGCAAATATGAAAACAAACAAAATTACAATAGTTGAAAAAGAATGAGGAAGGGGTGAGAAGGAAGCATACATTGATCAGTTCGACCTAGTCACACTCAAAGAGAGCAGGAGCGTTGACTGGTGTCACAAACAGCTATGCTGCAGATCATAGACTGAGAATACAATATAAGTAGGGGCTGGTTTAATAGAGACCAAAAATAAAAAAAAGAAAAGAAAATGAAAATGGGAATTAGAAATGAGATTACCAGCAGAGTGTCTGCCTATGATGGCTTTGAGTGCCTTGGCCACATTAATGGCCAACTTGGGATACGTCCAAGAGATCCTCACGGGGTAAAACCATTTCATGCAACCCATGGATGTGGCTTGTCACATACCAGGCGCTTCTATGAGAACTCAAGTACTGTACACCCTGAGGAAAGTGACGTGTCACCATGCAGGTACTTCCATGAGGACTCCATGCAAAATACTCCAAGTTCATGTCACAGCCATTTTAGGTTATCATAATGTCACTGCTGCTCATCATTCATCATGCTGGAGCAAGGGTGGATCCAGAGTCAAAGGGCGCCCTGCCGTGAGTGTGACTGTGCCTACTTACAAAAATTCTGAAAATAAACTTTTCACAAACTTTTAAATACACAATATGGTGTGCCATAGATTTTGGTCATTAAATGGGAACCATAGTGGAAGCTTCAATTTCAATGACCTTCACTTAATACACAGCTATTCAGAGACAATCCTAACTGCATAATGGTATTCTTTTTTGTAATGACTTCTTTCCAAATATTACTTCAAATTTCCTGCCATTGCTGTGTCACGTCACCATGTTTGGAAAGTACGATGTAGCTTATGACCTGCAATATTACGTCGCTTGCGGATGGACGGAGGTGCATGTGCGATGTCACGATTCAGGTAATTTTGCAATGACATGGTGACTGGCAAGTGAATGAAAAAGTACACTCATAAAAAAGTTCTAATTTTCTTTTAACTTTTACTTGTTCTATTTCTGAATGGTGTATTCTTGTTTGGAAAAATGCACTTGAAGTATCAGGACTATTTAGAAGGCTGTATTCTTTCGCAGACATCTCGAAGTTGCTGAGAGGCTCATCACGCTTTTGATTTTGAAAGTCATAGAGCATATTAAGAGCGCCTCCTTTTTTTTTTATTTTTCGGAGTTCTATCAGATGGATGACTCTCACCCATAATTGGTCAATCTAATGCAACCGTGGGGAAAAAGGAAAAAAAAAAAATCCTGGATCTGGTCCTAAATAAGAACCTCTCACTTTACAAACACAAGAGATCTCAACATGGTCACCTGACTTAGTTTTACCAAATATCTGCCTTGAGATTCACGCAGGGCCTAAAAATTTCCAAATTTCCGAATAAGGAATGAGTCCATGAATCCAGATTGAGGAGATTGGAGGTTTGTTTCCTGTCACCAAGCCCCCTTCCAGTCATCACCAATTTAAACTCTAGATCTTATCTTTGAACGATTAGTGACCACTTTCCTGAAAAATACCCCATGGTGGATATGCTAATAACAGTATGACTACGATTCTGAACAATTAGATATCTGTAATGTCAAAAATGTTATTTTTAATGCATTTTATTACACATATTAACATGCAATTATGTAGGCCATCATATATATCACAGTCTTTCAGGAGTGGCATTGAAACAACTTTTTGTCCTCCTCTCCACTAAGAATACTGACCCCTCTTCACATACCAGTGCGCACACTGAGACAGAGATCAATAAAATTGTCAGGTAGTCTGGGCACCTCTAGTTGGCATCCCTCTAGAAATTTGGAAATATTTAAGTGCAAACACAGTAAATCCTGATGCAAGTGTCAGTCATATTTGTACATCAAGACAAACTTTATGAGCCGGTTTATGCCAAGGTGTCTTGCTCGGCAATGGCATTTGCTAAGGTAATCAACCCTTTTTTGCACAACTTAAAAGTGATTTCATTCATAGGCAAAAAGTTAAAAAACATTACAATTTCATACACAAAAGTCAGTATGTCTTTTAATTGCACCATTCAGACAATTTGGGATAACAAATTTATTTCAGGTAGGAAATTCCGCCATATCATTTAAGTCTTCCAGCAGCATGAGCCAATGGGAAGTATACACTGGTAATGAATATTCAGCTAGTATAAACAACTTATCACTTATGCCGCAATCAGGTGATCAGTCTGTAGGTCATTGTAAACACAGTGCTTCATTTCACTAAACACTGCAATTCCCGGCACTTACCGAGTGGCAACAATTTGAGTAGTATGTTCTTGATACACTTCTGAGACCTGTGCTGTTACAAAAATGTAGGCACTTATAATAACTACCATTAATTTTCAAGTATAATTTCTGTTGGCAATGTTTTTATGCGATTTCCTTATTACTTTTTTAGAGTCGCTGTTGTCATTGTCATTCCGCCAATGACGTAATCCTGGCATGTACGTTTAAGAATGAAGACAAACTCAAGATCAATCATAATCTTCTTGTTCTGTTTTTTTCCAAACACAAGCAAATCTCTTTTTAAGTACAAAATGCAGTATTCACGCTAACACTGATCAGCACAGTGTAGTCATTCAACGTTGTTTTTCTCTATCGTTGTAATCTATTCAGTCTCAGCAACAGGATTTTTATGAGGTAGAGGAAGAAGAATGGATAGGCAAAACCGAACTGTTGGGGGCAAACAATTTTGTGCATGGTGTGAAATCGAGTGTGAGGGGCAAGGCTTCAGTGGGTAGGATCCAGAGGCCCATCTTAGGGCTCGGTAGGGGTTCAGGGACAAGATCCTAGTGTCGGTTCTGGGTGTGGCACTTCCAGAAGCTCTGAGATTTTGAGGATATCTGTGGGTGAACAAATCTCAGGATGGGAATGTTTGGGTTCATATAAATGCACCATGTAATGCAAAGATTTCACGTGATTTAATGAATTAGGCTATTCTTGTAAGTTGACAAAATGAAAACTTGGAAAGAGACATCAACTACTTCAAACCTAATAACAAGCAATTTACTGATATGTACTATTTATGCATTTCATAATGCAGAAAGGTGCATGCAACATGCAACACGGAGTAGATACGTTTGTATTTGTCAGGCCACTAGTCTTCAGGAACTGAGTGAAGGGGGAGGGGAGGGGCAACTGAGGGACAAAGTTCCTGACTGTGGAATTTCCCTCATACCCTCTACCCTTGGTGCCATTACTGCATCCATTCACAAGATACTTGAAGTCATGATTGAAGGCATGATGCCCCATACCCACAGTAATGATGCCAACCCATTCATTCATTTGGCACTGCATCTGCACCAACTTCTTGATCATCAGAAACTGTACCCAGTACTTACAAATGACAACCTAGGTGAATTAACATTTCCCACTAACAGAAAAATGAAATCCATCCCTCCCAAACCATATTAATGTTCTTGCTCTGAAATACCACTCTTGTTTTCTCAACTTCTAGAAAGTCTTACAGGTTCATATGTTGGAATGAAACCAACTTTTTTCTTCTTTTTTTTTCCTTTTTTAAGTATTTCAACTCCTGAGAACAGCTTCATGCAGGACATTAACTTAATACAGGGACCGCAAATAATTTGTCCACAGTACTGTGTAATCAATATTCTTTTTACAAGTTCAATTTTCTCAGCGGCAAGATGTTTTTGTAGCTAGCTGACAGAAAGGCGGTAGCTGTGTCTTGGACACCTGTATCTTATCACATCCAACAGAGTGCTGAGTAACAAGCACTGTGAGACCCTCAAACAAATGTCCTAGCTAATAATTCTGATGGCAACCAACTATGAAAAAGAGGGGAAAAAAATGACTCCATAATCACATCAAACTTGCCCATTTAAAGGAAAACATTGAAACAACATTGGCATTTATTGGCTGGTGAAACGTAAAACATGAGTTTGATTGGTGATAGGTAATCTAATTATACTATCGCAACCTTCACTTCATTATAAAGGACTGGTCCCGGTGACAGGGGGCCCTGGATGGTGCAAGGTGCTGAATATTTGACGAATTTCAGAAATAGCATTAACCTAGAAAAGTTCTAGATCATTCCCACCTCACTTTCAAAGAGCAAAAAGGTGACCTCAAAAGAAGCAAACATATTTATATAAAAATATGTGTATTCATGAAATTGAGAAGAGCAAAAAGACCAAAAGAGTGAAGGATGAGGACCACACAGGTGAAGCGGGACATAAAAGTCACAGAGATAGGCATCAATAATGAGGACAGGTAGACATGCCCCCCCCCACCTTTTTGAGTAGAAGAGACACTAACATATTTGTCCCTTGTCCACTTTTGACACTAAAAAAAAAAAAAAAAATAAACTATTCAAACGTGTGTTCTAAAATATGAACTACTTAGCTGAAATTAAAAATGCCAGAGAGATTAGAAAGTGCCATTTTCTGCAATCTGAGGGGCAATTTTTAAAAGCTAAGCTTAAATGGAGTTATTACTGTTTGACCCCCTCAATCCTGTTTTGTGGCCCTGTCACCCCCTCCCTACCCCTGATGAAAAAGTCTGGCTACATGACTAATATTAGAGGAGCCTGTTAAAGTCAGATGTCCCCCACAATTTCAAAATAACATTGATGCACATGCAAAGATATGACATTGTAAGTTGAGAAGAGCGTGTCTTTAAGTTTATCAAAAGGCAGTATGAAGTGTAAAATACATCTAGGCTATAAATATAAGTTTCTCATTGAACGGTTTGTTGCATGAGACCACACAAAATGTCATAAGTGCTCCTGATAGCATCCCCAAACTGGGAAGTACTTAAGAAAACCCGCTGAGTGGCACATGACCAGGATTCATTTGACCCTATACATCACCTCCCAGTGACAGGCATTCCCCCTGAGATCCTCTAATTTAAAAGAAAAGACCACAAAAATAGAAATTTTTAGAAAACTTTTTTAAGGTAGGATTGTTGGAGGTTCTTTCACCCACAGTTACTACAATAATAGCTACAGGTTAAATAAAGAAAAAAAAAGCCCCAGTGACATATCCTGATCTTCCTACCCACCATTTGAGGTGCTACAAGTGAGTGATCTGGGATTCAGTGCACTGGTATATCATTCAATCAATGATTTCATTTGCTTTCATCACATACTATGATGATGATTTTGGCAGTCCTGTCAGTAAAATTTACACCCAGTAGCTGTTAAGTAGGTAACCAGCCTGAAAGAGCTCTGACAAAATGGGGCCGAGGAAATCAAACTTTATGCCTTTATGCACTTCACTTCTTTTTTTTTTGCCACATTCTTTTTACTTTTCTTCCTTTTTGTTATGTAAGGAAGAGGTAACCCTTTTAATCTAAACGCCTTTTAATCCCTTTGATTTTATATTCTTCATTTTTTTTCTTTTTTTGGAGGGAGAGGGTATAGAGGAGGAAATAATATGTAAAATGGGGCAGGATGAGGTGGGGGAGAGAAAGCTAGGGAGGGAGAAGGTATAAGGTGCATAAGGCAGTGAAAAGGGGATAGGGTCGAAAACAGGTAGAGCCTGAGGCAGAGAATAAACTACATGGGAATGGGATCAGCAGATGATTGAGGGACATGACGAGAGGGTATGACAAGAGGGATATGACAAGAGGGATATGACAAGAGAGATATGACCTGCTAGGTGTGGGAGACGAGGAATATGGTGCAGGTATGAAATAGGGCTTATGGCACAGATGGCAGGTGCACTTATAATGTGCATGAGGTGGAGGATATGAGATTAAGCTGGGGATAGGATGAATGCCGTACTGAGTGGCCAATTTGGGTCACATGGAATAGCAGACAAGGGATACGTTGCACAATTACGGACTCAAGAGACAGGTAGTAGAATGAAACAGCGATAATGAATAAGAGCTATGTTCGCGTGAACATGTATCCCAACAATGCTTACATGCCTACTGCAGTTTCAGCTAAATTTAGTGAATTAATTTCATGTGAAGTGACATTCCTTGAACCCAATGAAAAATTGCAGCTCTATTTAAATCACAGGTGCAGAGTGTGGGCTGGCTATGTGATAACCATTGAGATGGAGAGCTTGCCCCAGCTGTCACGAAAATGGCAATCAAGGATTACTCCAAGTGAGACAATTTTCACAGTAGCATACATTAAACACATCCATTAAAGTAGGTATACCATCTTCACCACAGATTTTAAAGAGAGAGGGACAGTCACTTGTGAAGTGCATAAGTGACTGAAAAGCAACTGTACTGAAGAGGTTTAAGGGGTCCTCCTTACTTCAAGGTATCTTTGATGCTAAATAATATAAAATGGTACAAATTAGAGGTGAGTTTTGTTCCATTTGAGATGGCAGTACCTTTTTGTGGGGGGATTCTTTTTAAGAGAGGCATGTCCTGTGTCAGGGAGATGGGGCGGCAATTGTCTAAAACCCCGGCCAATGGAGAAAATTGCTATATAGTAATACAGTAGTTCCTGTGAATCAGAAAAATATACCAATTTGTAAATGAGGTCCACAACAAGGCTAGTACCATCCACATACTCCTTGTAAGTATCGATCCTCAGTTTGATCCTCTCAAAGTGTTCACAGCTCTGACTGACAAAGTGTTCTGTTTCCTCCAACATTAAAGTTTCCAGGTGTAGTGACTTCACATTGAAAAATACTCTGGAAAATACGGCACACAATTGCTTCATTAAACAAAATTTTAGAAACTGATAACAGTAACGTCTCAAAATACTCAACTGCTGATAAAATGCAAACTTACTTTTTTTGGAAAAGGAAATGAATCAATGCTTCCTTAAAGAAGAGGTGGAATGAGTCAAGATAGGCACCGTCCATCTTACCCTCTCCTAAACCCCCTCTCCCTCTTTAAAAGTGTTAAAATGATGTTTGGTCATTCCCAGTGAAATAGTATATGGTGAACTGCCAGGCATAAAAGACAAGATTTTTGGAGGTAAAGTAACAGTAAGCCAGTGAAAGGACCACCATAGCAACAAAGAAACTCCAGGGACCTTCAGGAACCCATGTAGCACCTCTAGACCCCTTTGGTCTACAGCAGAGCTATTGTTCTTTCAAGTTTATGCTGCATGACAACCAAACAGGTTGGTACTGGAAGTCAGATGAGGAGCTCTTAATAGTAACAATGACCTACTAGATATTGAGAATATTACACCATAAAATACGTCAAAAGTGTAACCTGGGAATGGTACACCATCACCGCAAATTACTGTTGAGGGAACTCACGCCCTATATTCACCAAATCATAGCTGTATAAAAGCGGGGAAGTAAAAAAAAATGACAAAGGAAAAAAATGAAGAGGATTCATAAATCACAGTGGTCTTTCTCCAAGGGAAAGAAGACTTGGAACCAACAGTTAGTCACCTACAAATGTCTGCAATATGCTCTGTTTCAACTCAAGGCAGTTTATGAGAGAGGTAATGATCATTTGAAGAAGCCTCCGCTTACGTTACTTCTAACCCATATACAGCTGGGATTAAAATTAAGACTTTATCGCCTTCCATGTTACTCCCCTCTATACCAATATCCCTCCCCACCCCCTTACACAGGGGCCACTTTCAGTCCATCAACATCCCTTACTTTATGAAGTTCCGTAGTTGGCAATTTTTTGAAAATATGATGGGAATTATGAATAGCAAACACATAATGGAGTGGTTACAAGAAATTTGTTTTAACATTTTGATCCCCCACCATGCAGGGCAAATCAATGTACCAACTTGAAATGTTGACATAGTGGTAGCAATTTTGCTTCACTCCATGTGATCTTTCCACACAGTAATATGAAAATTTAACTACAATGATGTGTTTAAAAGGAGCAAGCTGAGCTATTTACATCATCATTGATGTTTTTGTATTCACCATCTCCATTCTAAATTTCACACCTGTAACTTTCCTGCATGAACTGAGAGGAGCAAAACTGTGGATAGTTATGCTTCAACCAAGGTTTTGACCATGCTCTTAATGATCTTTGATGATTTCCCTAAAAGTAATTGTTTTGTAAAGGTTAGCAACAGTACAAATAGTAAAGATACTGCAAGGACTTGTTCACTACATACCTTGGTGTTTGCACCAGGTCCACAATAGGGCAGTCAGGCAGGTAGGTTAAGGCAGGTAGGCAGGTAGGTAAGTGGGTGGGTGGATAGGTCAGTCGGTGGGTAGGGCGGTCCGTCGGTCACTCGGCACACTGCGTCCAGACGGTGGTCGGGTACCTGGACACTTAAAAGTATATTTCCTGTTAGCTAGTGTTTGTTTTTGTTGTGAAGTCTAATAAGCTATGTTTTTTTGCACTAATATAACATTGTGTAGGTAGCTAATGCATGGGCATGATAGTTGTCTTATGAAGTTAAGTATATGCTGAACTATGTCACAGGTACAATGCTACAATGGTGGAACTTTGGATCCAGGTACCCATTTCAGAACCCGGGTCTTCATTGTCGGACAAACACTAGTATACGTAAAGTGCCCCATGAGAAATGTATACGGTATGTTTAGTGTATGTCCCAGTTATGACTTGTTTCATGATAAAGCTAATTAATGGACAAAGTATTGGCTTCGGAGTCACATTCTGACCCTCCAAAGGACGAACAAATTTTGCGACAGTAAAGATTATCCTTCAGAAAACCAATTCAGTCTATCATCCCTCCAACAGGACACTCACAGTTTGTTTCAAATATAAAAATGTAATGACATTCAGGGACCTCAATATGATGCAGAACCATTCTTAAAGTAGGACAGTCAAAAGTCTTTCCTTCTGTCAATCAGCCACTTGTCTGTGTATGTGTCACTCTGAATGTGGAATCCCTCCCCCCCTCGATATTTAATATCACTTTCCTCTCAGCTGGAACAAAATTACACTTTTATGAGTGTTAATTGCTGCTTAGAACTTTGTGCTGTATCAGGGTATTGACTACCCTACCATCAAAATCCTTGCGACGTTGGTCCATGGAATAGCTCCGTGATATCCAACTGCCTAAATGGAGCATTGAAGTCAGGCACTGAACTACACTAGTTGGGTAGATTAATTGGGAACAGCAGTTTCTAGAGAAAAAGTGCAGTAGTTATGATATATGTATTTTCTCTGGAAACCGGGAGAGGACTCTACATGGATTTGCATTTCGAACAGTTCTAGTGTGTTTGTCCATAGCACAGAAACCTAGAGACATCAAAGGCAAAAAGGGCATTTAGAATACACCAACATGGCATAAAAAGAAAATAGCTTTAACCATCATTGTTAAACCATTCAATATCATCGATAAACATGTGAAAAAGCTTCATCTCTCCAAAACAGTTGGTACGTGATGAAAAACGAAAGATGCATCATTTGAATTTTGGAAAGTTTGGGTAAACAAATTATCGTTGGGCAACAAATAACTGAATTTCTATCTGTGAGAAACTTATTTCTTGAAAAGAAGGCTTCTGTCCTTCATTAGTTTGAATAATCTATTATTATGTGTCCACAAACATTGGTTTTGAAAATATGATTGTTTTCTTTACAACAAATGCCTTTTTTCCCTTTAAGGCAGTTACACTCATATCACCCCCAACAATTTCTGGGTAAGGAGTACGCAAAATTCTCAATTAATGCTGTGCTTTAATTGACAGAGAATTCAACAGATACAGAATACCTCACATTACGACAGATATTACAGGGTGGAGTGTTGTCCTTGTATGCTCACCAGGATATGTGGCACTTGACGAAACTGAACTAAGATTGTGTCTGCACAAGGAGGAGTTTCTAGACAGGCTGTTAGAGGGGCAAGCCTGAGAAGTAAGTGGATGGGAGACTTGGAACTGTCTAGGGCAATGATAAAGTCTGCCTAAAGTTTGTTAATTGTAAGAAATGACACAATGTTTGGTATCGATAGCTAACATTTTGAATTCTAAGGACATCCAGATTTTGCACTTGAGTTAATGGCTTTGTGAATGGTTTTGATCATAGAAATATATGTTCATATTTCTATGGGAAGTGATATGCCCACTGTCACTTTGCAGATGGTGTGTGCATACAGGCCTAAGCTTATATTTATTAATTGACATTGAACATAGTCAGTAAAGGAGGTTAAGTGGAATATTCTAGCAACATTTGCTGATGTTGTTTTCTTTTTCATATAATTTGAAAAATTCTGATCTTGAGTAAAAAATACAGGCAGCTATTTACAAGAACAGTTACCTTATTACACTTTTGGTAAAAATTGAATGTAGATGGAATATTGGGGATACATATTTTGAATGGATTTATTTTACCAGTTATTTTCACACGTAACCATTTTGGAAACCACATGTATGATCTCCGCTGTGATCGATTGATACAAGCAAGATCAACCCGGAAGTAATAGTCAGTGAGCAATATGCCAAAATGATACATTTTGAAAACATTTAAACAGTACACGAAAGTTTATTAATGCTGACCATTTGAACATTTAACAAATTAAACATTATGTGACAGCACTACTACCACTAGGAATATTTTTTTTTTTTTTAATGTGTACACCCTTTATCCAGCATGATCAAACTTTTGTGCAAAACTGATGCAGTAAAAAGTTTGCACTGTTTTTCTTTTTGGAAAGAGTGTGTGTAACGACTGTTTACAACAACTGTATGTGTATTTGTAGCCAACAAAATATGCAACATGGTTCTTATGGGATCCCTGGTCGAGGTACAAAGTCACTGATGCTGATTGGTCAAAAGGTTCACAGAGTGATCTTGGCAGGGGTTCTAGTTTGATTTTCAATCACTTATGTCAGATAGTATTTCTTGAACATCACATGTCAAGTGCAACTATCAGCCAATCACAAAGGTTAACATAAACCCATTCCATTAAAATTTGATTTCTTCTGGTGAATGAGTGTCTTGTATAATAGCTTCCATGCAGTCCTGAATGCTGAGTGTTTCAAACAATGTATATGGAATTGTTGCGTTCTGTTATAATCGTCACGTGGTGTTTGTTTTGTTGGGTGGTTGAATCAAAGAAGAGAAGAAAAAAGACAATTGAGTTTACATTAGACCGAGTGTTTGTCGTTAAAGTGATGGTGGTCACTTGTCTTTTCTGTTTTTTCTTTTTCATTTGCTAATTACATGATTGCATCACAGTAGGAATAATGCCGGGTGACTTTTTTTTAGATCACTGTTACAAAGTTCTGATGATTCTGCAGTATACATTGAAACATCAACAAACAAACCTACCAGACTTCTCTCTTTTGACCTCTTCTTTTAGTGTGAAGATCAGGGATCCCTATTTTTGAACTGGAACCCGCACATTAAAATGTGCATGGGTCCTAGGGCCCCTGGGAGGAAAATCCTAAAGGAGACCATGATAGTATTTACAATTGTTTTTCAGATTCAGAGAAGTATCTAAGCGCATATCCAAAAAATAACATATCATATATTAGGTTGGACGCATGCAGTCAAAGAGAGATGATTTGTTTTATGGAATTTTTCAATGATCATACTTTTTCAGAATATACCTACTGAAGATCAGGCAGTACAATGATTTTGGATTGGGAAATGCAATGAGAGGATTCCAACTTTTTACATAAAAAGTGTAAACAATATAACATAGACTGCAAAAGTGACACTACATTTTAAACAGGTAAGTTTTGACCAAATATTGCACCATTTACTATATAGACACCTTCCAAATCCCCTTTTTCAAAAGGGCTCAGCCCATCCCCATAGACCCACTCCCCCACACTGCGATTCATAAATTGTGGAAATTTACATCCTCCCACTTTTGGAGATGGATCCACGCCCATGGTCCCGCGGATTTAAAATCATCCTTACCATGTTTCCAAAACACGCCAGTGAATTCGGAATGAAAAATGCTTGTGGAAAATATATACAAAGATGGTACTTCTAGCAAAACATTTTTGGTGCAAAACCCATCAACGGATGATGGTGGATTGATTCTGAGGGTGTCACACATCAGTGAAAGAGGAGAGAAGGGAACATTATCTACTGGAGAAACAGCACCCTGACCTGATCCAGCCCACCATGTTTCTTTTTTTTTCTTTTTTTCATCTGCTTTACAGTGATAGGGCAGCTCTTGTAATGTACAAAGTTTCATTGCTTTCAACATGACTAACTCCAAAAGATAGAAGATGGAGATAATCGATGCATGTTCACAACAGCTCAACTAGCCTGATTTACAGAGCTCTGTATGATCACAAAAAGGAAAGTTAAATAAAAAAAAAAGCAAAGAGAATTTACTTTTGATCAAAAGAGAAGGGTTTAAATAGCTTCCTGTATAAATAATATAAGCTCTTCAAAGAAGGATTTAAGACTTATTCAATTCTCAGAGGAAGTTCTCCTTCCTTGCAGTCCAGACTTTTTTTGAGATTCACCACAAACCACAAATATGTGACACAAAGGTAAGAAATGGAGACAATGCTATTGTTAATAGCACATTTCTATAATTAATTTGCTTCTCTGGTAATCACAATATTTGGAGAATGCTTCTGCTAACATACTTCCAATTCAAAGATGTCAAACAGGAAAACTGCCTTTGTGCTCCATAGAGCTCTCTATACATGTACCAAAAGAATCCATAATTGTGGTTATTTGGGGGAATTAATACAACCGTTAAAGTACAACTGGAGGGTATGTATATGTGTTGATCTGCAAACAGTGTTTTGTATGGACCATACATTCCATGCACTAGGAGGTGTGAAATGGTTCGATCAGGTCAAACAGTATTTTGTATGCTATGCTATATATAGCTTCACAACCATGTGAATTTTTTATTTTCCGACATTAAACAAAATTCCCCATTTTGTGTTCTTTTTTCCGAGGGGGGCGGATATGATCACAAGAGTAAATGATAAAAGAATGCGTATGAAAACAGTGGTTATAGAAAATATATTTTAAACATTTAGTTTACTGTAAGTTCACAGGCAGAGAAAACCCTTCCATAGTAGTATATTATTGCGACATAGCTTCCTACTTTTACACCTGACTGATGTTGAACAATCATTAATTATGCAGGCATTTCTCAACTATTCACATGTCTGGCACTTTAAAGGCATCCAAGAAAGGGTTATTTAAAATTTTCCTTCATGGATGAGGGTTTTTGTTGAGTTTTTAGAAACAAGGTCAAACAGTAATATCACTGAGCTGCACATTGTATGGCAACGCATGGATTGTGTTTAATTAGTTCCCATCAAATTTTAAAGTGAATGATTCTATCCCGAATACAAAGGTAAGTACATTAGCACTATTAAACAATAGATGGTTCACACTGCACATACTGTATAGGGTGCATTGCAACATGCTATGTTGAATACAATACCTATGGCAACAACTTTGAGCATTTCAAGGTGTGCTGTGTTTAATGAAACACGTACCTGACACAGCTTCATACACACACACACCATATGTGACTCCAGTTGAGCTGGCCCAACAAGATTCTATTTCAACAAGTTATGAAGGCTGAAGTACTGGAAAAGAACAAGACTGCACAAAAGACTACCCATGCATACTATAACACTGACCCACTTCTAAATTGACCAGAGGAATGCAGCATCTCAATAAAGAGACAACAAGGGGCGTTGTACAGATCTACAAAAACTTTGTTAAAAAAACTCTCTCCAGTTCAAACATGTTAAAATGATTGCATTGTGAGGAACAAAGAAATCAAAGCCAGAACAAAATATGGTAAAAGAACGATAATTATAACTTCAGTGCCATATGAAATCTAAAAACAGTTGATGCAAACCTTAATAATCATCAACTTGTGTGTACAATCTGTTCTATACAACCTTACTGTTACTTTTAATGTGTGAGATCTGTTTATAAAATCGTGAGCCCCTGTGAGCAAGATACGTTCCCACAAAGTGAGAGATTTGTGAAAGTCGCAACTCCTGCGTGCAAGCTGTATTCTCGCATTGTGTGAGATCTGTTCTATCGATTGTCAGAATTCCTGCGAGCAATATGAATCCTCACACCAACGTGCAAGGTATGTTCTGTGGGAGTCTTGGGCGTACGCTTGCACCATGCAAGATCTGTTCTGAAAAGTCTTGGGAAGTGTTGTTTATTGGGGCCTTTCCTTACTTAACGACTGTACTGAGATCTTCTGCACTAAGGAGAACTGTTCTACCCTCAGGTATTTACGGCAAATGCACGGGGCTGCAGCTCACAGTCGTTATGACTCAACAGCAAACAGCAACAGCAAAAAAAATCTATCAGTCAGGACGTCTACGCACAGCCAGACTTCTTTACAGAAATCACTTAGTCATGTATCAATGAAATTGACAAGCCTTAATTAATTAGATGTCATCACTTGTTCCAATTAATACTTTCACCATTAAAACTGCTTTTACAATGATAAAGATATTGTTATTGTCAGCAAATTATTTGACAGTCTTTGCATTTTGGATTATAGCAGTTTCTTGGGTAAAAAACAAGGCTGAATTTTTACTTTTCAACAAGATTCATTACTTAAGCCAAACTTGATAAAATAAAGACTAGAAAACTAAATTTATCCCGCAACTTTTTACCACATGATGCAAACACAAGATTTCTCCAAATCCAAGAAAAACTACTCTTAACAGATGGCCGGATAATATTGTAACACAATACTCTAAATGTGTGCTTGCCCAGCTCAATCTTGAACTCTTTGCAAACTTGACTCTTTGGAAAACTTGAAGTATTTTTTTTTTGTTCTACTTCACTTTCCCTTCCCTGTTAATGACGGGCTATGATTCCACGTTTGCGTTCCTAAGTCATGCCCAACCACTACTCGACTCATGAAAAATACAAAGCGATACCCTCAAGGAGTTTGGACTACAGTTTACTTTCCAACCAGTTCAACAAGAGCACATTCTTGGGAGTGGACCGTCTAGCTTCCAATGTAAAAGCAGCACTCCTCTTTAAAAGGACAGACAAATGTGCGAAAAGCTGAAACTATGTCTGGATTTTGTTTAAAAAAAAAAGAATCTTTGAAGAAAAGCCGTAGTTTGTGATAAAGAAATTATGACAAAATGTAAACCTGTTGTTCAAGAAGAGGAAGAGGCAATATGTTCAAAGAGTTTGGACTACTACTTCTAAAAACAAGTTGTTCACTTCTCAGGAGTAAACCATCTAGTTTCCACTGTCAGAGAAGTGCTTTTCTTTGAAAGGATAGACAAATGTGGTAAAACTGAAACTTCATCTGGATTTTGTTTTAAAAAAAGTCTTTGAAGGAAAGGGGTAGTCTGTGATAAAAAAAAAAAACTGTGGCAAAACATAAAACTGCAGTTTAAGAAGAGAAAGAATCAAACATTAACTATAGAAGAGAATAAACACATGTTTATTTGCTACATTGAATTTTATTTGCAACAAGGAATTTCTGTTACAATATGTGACACCTAAACCGGGTATATCACATGGCTTATATATTCATGCCAGTCTCAAACTTGTTAAACATAATAATAATTTGTCGGTAAGTTAAGTCACCATCATATAGATCATATATTGTTCGAAGTATTCACAAAAGTGTGTCACTGAGACAGGAACTGCGAGGGTGTAACACTATCTCATCAGCTTATATGTATTTATTTTGTTGCATGTCACGCTGCATAATTTTTCTCTGAGTATTACCAAGACAGCAAACACAGCAAGATGCTGAGTGTAAATATGATAAACTGACCTCTGACCATGTGCACGGATCAGGAGGGACAAGAGGATGCATCCCCTTTACTGTTTTGGAAGAGGAGGCATCACCAACAAATCTCCCCCCCCCCCCCCCCACACACACACACACACCCAAGTTTTCAAAATGATGAAACCTTAGACTGTGATGAATGGTCATAATATTGAACAAACTTGTTGACTCCAAATGTGAACATCCTCAGTTTTATTGTCTTACAATTTAGGGTTGTAGTCATGCAGTGATATAAGTTTTCTGTTGACAAATGGGCTGAAGAATGGATTATATTTGATGTTCCCAATGTGCCTCAAACTTGATAACACTTTTTTCTGCCATGTACAGACCTATAATAGCACAAAGTCTAGTCAAGTACTATGTGAAAAAAAAAATTGTGTAACTTACAAATTGGTGCTACATTTTAAAAGCTAAATTACGACCATATATTGCATACTTTGCCAAATACACCGACCCCCCTCCAATTTCTTTGGTCTTCAAAGAGCTGCAATTCACAAATGGTGAGCAGTCAGCCCTCAAACCACCTTTGAAACAGGATCGAAGCCCTTGCCTCTAAATGAGAAGCTAAACTACACTCCTTCCTATCCGTCTTGCACCATGGGAGCGAAATACCTGGACCTTATGTTGAATTCCAAGAGAATCCTTCAAATTGCCAATGTTCATTTTTAGAGAGGCAACAATGATCTATAGATGTGTGGTTACGACAAAAGCACCCTGTCTACTGTTGGCTTTGCACGCGTTATGTAATATTTTCTGTATTTTGAATGTTTATCTTCCCATAAAGGAGGTATTCAACATTTAGTGATCAGAATGTTTCTTCTACCAACATTGTGCTACATTTGTTCTCTAATTAGGTATGGTATGTTACGCAGGGCATCTGCCGTAACAAGTACACGAGGAATGTATAATGAAGCTCACATACATCCGTGCAACGCACATGCACGTAGCCTCTGAGAACAGTTTGTGATCTATATATACCCATGACAAACCTGTAACCACATGCTTACTGCACATGTTAATGCAGGACTGGGCCAGTTGCTAGAGTAACCTATTTATTGTGTAAACTTGTGATGAGCACTGACATACTGTACGATCAATTGCCATAACATAAAAAAAAAAAGGTTGAGTGAATACAAGCTACAGCATTGTACATCAAGAATTATAGATACTCACACAAAGAAAGAAATCAAAAATAATTCATACTGAATATCTGCCTGATAATTATCTGTCAAAATCTCTCACCTCAGACGCCACAATGACAAATATTGTTATGGGGGATACGGAGGTAAACGTGATACAATCTTTAACCCGCTGGATATACATTACTAAAATTAGGTGATGGGTGAGATTAAGGTCTATTTTAAAAGCCCCATAACTCAAAGGAATTAATATCAAATCGAAGACTCTTCTACATTTCTTGAGCCTAAATTCAACGTAATCTATACAACTGCAGGTACTCCCAAAGCTGATAGTAACTATGGCGACTTTAATCGTCATGTTGCTGCTCTCGGGGCATTGAACACGTGCTCGGGGAGTGTTTTGACGTCGCACACAGCGACACGGAAATGAAAACGTTATGCAATGCATGTTTGCACAATTTTTAGTTTCTAAACAAACAAAAAAAACATTAACAGACAAACAATTATACAGAAAATAGCCATACTTAACTGTTCAAGAGTGAAAAAAAAATACTGTCTCTGAAGGGTTATACCATCTCAAAGGAGGTACTTGTTTAACTGTGGTAATTAGTTTCCGGGGACTGTAATAAGTCGGTTCAAAATTTGAATCACTTCAAAATTTAATCCAACCAATGCTAGCAATGAGTTTTAAAGGAGGATAGATAGTTGTGACATACATTTTACATAACTTTTTTTGCACTTTCTTCCTCCAAATTGGGTACTAGCATACGTCCTTCACTAATTTGTGGTAAAAATGATTTTCCCAATTGCAAATTATCAGAAACTGCCCCAGTAGAGAGAAAAAGAAACCTTAATTTTTGAATTTTTGTGCTTTGAATGTTTGCATTCCATAGATAATATTCATGAATATGTGTCTTATGCCTCTATCTTCAATAAGGAATAGTGTTTGGTTAAAGGTAATCAATGTGTTTACCTTAACTTTGGAGGTAGACACTGTCAATGAACTTCAAGCAATGATAGTCCATCTGCAAAGCAACAGACAGGTATACAAACATACTCATGAATATTAACTATGGGATGTTGACATAAGACAAATCCATAAATTAACGTCTATGTTCTCTTTGCTGGGGCAATTTCTGACAGAATTTGAAATCGACAGATCATTTTTCACCACAACTCCGCTAAGTAGATTCGCTCATAGCTGATTTGGAAGAAGAAAATGCCAAAGGCATGTAAGATGTCACAACTACGTATTCGCCACATACCGTATATCAGAATGATATTTCAGACTTTATTTCCAACTTTAATACATTAAGTACTGACCAAATTAGTCTTTAAAAATAATTTTCATCAAAATCCATTAAACACTGACCATTTTACAAACAAATTTGTAGGCTGTTCTACAATTGCATCATGAATGAACATAATAAGCCAAAATGCAAACTGGTGATGGCAAAGGAGGGACTCAAAATGATATGGCCTACATTATCCTTTGCTTACGTAACCTTTACTTCAGGGAAAGTTGAGAATTTTATATACCCTGAGAGTTTTGGAATCATGTATCATTGTCTAGCTCTTAAAAGCACTGATATCACTTTATGTAAAATGCAAAAATTAAGAATGAAGAATGTATACATAGGTACAAAAAATAAAAAGAAAATGAATGGATAAAAGTCTGACCAAAACACATTAGTTGTTTAAAGTTGAATTTTATTAAACAATGCCTGAGGCTGAGACACACTTTAATGCTTAAGGAAAATTTGACTGTGCCAGTAAGCTGCCGACTGCCAAAAATTCTTGCCAAAAATGTACCTGTCACTTTACACTCAATAATCTTTATAGACTTGCCCTAAGTCTTCTCTCTTCTACCTCTTAACAAGGTTTTTGTAATTCCTACGATCAAGTCTTCATCCGAATGTAATGCTATTTCTAACAATCCCTTGCTACAGCTACCGAATGATAGCACTTGTTTCCAGAGGTTCTTGCACACACACACACGCATACCCGTTTAGGGCGCTGATCGGGGACATGAACTTTTCCTCACGTAAATAGGGATATCCCGACTTTGCATATGATGTCCCCAGTGAGTGGTATTTAGTCTTGCATGTATCCCCGATTCACGCCAGAAACGGGATTGTGTGTATAATTTTTTACACACATACACCCCTATACACAGGTATAGATCCACAAAATAGGTAATTGGGGAAAAAGTTAGATTCACCTATAAAGTTGAGGGTGCATATCTGATACCACAATTTGCATTACTGTATGTTAAAATATCCAGAAATGGAGATATCCCTGTTTTTAGGTGTAAGCCCGGTTGCAAGCTTGAAATTCCTGTGTGTGTCCCCATTCGGCACCCTAAACAAACCCGCACACACACACACTGTAACAGACTGCAATGAAATGGGTGGCCATACATGGTGAGAGACTAGTATCTTTTGCTTCTGTTGATGTCATCATTTTTTACTCCTTTGTTGTTTTATTCATCCTACATTAAGGATGAATATATTTGAAGATAACTAGCTATTAATTATCAGCATTGAGTATTGTATGACTCTTGCTGGATACTCATTTAGACAAATATTCATATTGAACATTGAGCACAACAATAGTATACGTATATCACACACACTACTGCAGTACGAGCACTCACATAGTGTCGCTACATGCGCACTAAAGTTGTTGTCTGACCTGGTGAACTTTTCTGTTCTTGCGTTTCAAACGCAATAAGCCTTGCAAACGAAACATCAAAATCTCTGTACTATTTCTCGTATGTATGAATACCGGTGACTTAAAATATGACGTCAGCAATTGCAAAAGCTACAAGTCTCTCGCGTGCAGCCCGCTCGTTGTATGGTGGATGGCGAAGGCAGCATAGTGTAACAAAATCAGAATGACTTTGTGTAGAAAGCTGGGAGTGTGTGCAGTCCGTGAAAGGAGGAGAGGACCATAGAGATCCTATAAGCTGCCAAAGCTGGAAAATGACAATCATGATCAAGAGGCTTGGGACAAGTCTATAATCTTTAGGACTACAGCACGACTGGCATTGGTCGTCATTTGAAAGGAAAACTGTTCAGAGAAGGTATGGAAGCTCTTTCTTACAATTAAGTCAGAACTACATATTTTTCTTTGAAGTATGCTTTTGGATACATAATCTTTACTGTAGCATATATATGATGGACAATAATAACTGCATCCGTTGTCAAGGATTACCTGTCCTGTCTTCCAAAGTATTCACTTGGATGTAGTCTTTACTATAACATGATACATGGTACAACATTATAGTACAGCTACTCCACCACTTTAACGGTACTTCACCCCTCTTTCAGCTACTCTACCAACTCTAACAGCAACTCTCCACTCTTAACAGCTACTCCATCACTCTAACAGCTACTCCACCACTCTAACAACTACTCCACCACTCTACCAGGTATTCCACCACTATGCCAGCTACTCCAACACTCTATCAGCTACTCTACCACTCTAACAGATACTCTACCACTCCATCAGCTACGCCACCACTCCATCAGCTACTCTAACACTCTAGCAGATACTCTAACACTCTAGCAGATACTCTAACACTCTAACAGCTACTTTACCACTCCACGAGCTACTCCACCCCTCTGTCACCTACTCTAACACTCTAACAGCTACTCTAACTCTAACAACTACTCCACCACCCCAAGAGCTACTCCACCACTCTAACTGCTACTCCACTACTCTAACAGCTACTCTACTACTCTTAAAGTGACTGTGCTCACCACTACAGCATATACTCCACCACTCCACATTGTTGGCATGTGACTTATCAAATTAAAGCCATTTTTACATTTTTAGCTGGTAGGTGCTCTACTTTCTCAAAATCTAAAAGAGGAGAACCAAAATTTTTGCATATTTAAGCAGGAAGAAATCAGAAGAAGTAAAGTACTATTTTACCAACCGGCCCCTTTTCAAATGGACTGAAATACTGTAGGTGCATGCTAATGCATGAATTCTGAGGTGCCAACTTTCTTGCCCTATTCTAAGGAAACCCCCCTCCCCCCTTCCTCCCTCATTTCTTTTACTCATTCAGATAGGCATCTTGGCATCAGACTATGACACAAACCAAAATGAGGAAACAGGGTAAAAAGAGAGGAGGATTACCACCGGTCATGATAAAGAAACAACCTGAGCTTATCTATTTTAAAACTTCATGCACAAGGACTTCAGTTATTTCTTCTTCTCTGGTTGGAATTGTTGCAATTACAAATTTTTCCTCATGCACAGAGTGGCTCACAACTGAACACTTCTTTTTCTTGTTTAATGTATTTCTATTTTTAAAGTAGTTAATTAGTATCAATTAAATTCTCTCCCTCCCCCAAAGAAAGTACTAGCTAACCCTGGCAAAAATTATGCTTAGTAATTAACTTAGCACAAGAGAACTTCTCCATGTACCTCTTCTCAAAAATATTCATATGGCTCACAGAGGGTACTGATTGATAATATTTCCAAAATTAGTCCAAACTACAAGAAAGTCCCAAACCCAAGGTTCTATTTTTGGTGATCATGAGCGGTCGATGCTCGATTTTTGTGAATTAAATTATCCCCCCTCATAAAATAAATTGGAAATCTTGTGGAATGGGACATCATATTGCAATGTTTTACAGTTCCATATTACATGATGAAGAAAATTGCATCAGAAATCATAAAAACCACAGCATAAGAAAGTTTTGGGGGTTAAGCAATGGCAGCAAGATCTATACCCCTTGAAATTTCCCAAGACTATCTGTCTAGATGTGAAGGTGAATCAGTGGAAGTGCATACCATGTCCAACTGTTTAATACTGGCTGACATTTTAAGAAATTTTATGCAACAAACTTTCATCGGTTGACCCTCAGATGACTCCACCGGCGTACAACTTCTACCTGCACACTGTAGTCACTTTATGGGTTTTCTTTACAATTGAAGAGGTACTTTTCACTCTAGATCACAAAGTCAAGTTTAGACTCCAAGTAACAACCGTAAGGATGAAATGCGACAATATTTAATTGATGGTCACCTGGCATTTTGACAGGATGTAAAACATTCTGTTAAAACTGAAGCATGAAAATCAAAATGGTGCCTTAACCTCAATCATGGATACACTTATTTCTATATGTCTATGTTCAAAATACCTTTCGTAAACTTTTCTTGTTACAACATCACTTGGCGTTTATCAACATCCCATTTGCTACTAACAATGGGCGTGCATGTGTGAAAAAAAAGATCTTTATGCCAACTTTCTGTAATATAACTTTTAATTCCATCAATTGTTTGTTCACTGAACTCAAAGATTAACATGAAACTACTTAAGATCAAATTAATAATGCCTGGTCTTAGGGAAAAGAATTATATTGAGAGGCTACACAGAGGAAACATCCATTTATACAAGGGAGGTATCAAATCCCTATAAATATTTAAAAACACTGCTATGAAGTTGAGCCAGAAGCAATGAATGCGAACTACGTTTTCAGGTATTCCACTGTTTGTAAATATTTGGTTTATTATAAACACGATGTTTTGCTAAACAGCTCAGACTTATCCAGTTTCAAAGCGAGCTCTCGTTGTTTCAATTTCTGTACAGGAAACTGAAGTCGTAAACTAAGCATGAACAACACATGAGCACTGCTCAGGAAGACGTTGTTAACTTGTTGTACATATATATTTTTTTTGTGCATGCTTTTGATTTATTCATCCACTTAGACTTATTCTCATACATGTTAGATAGATACCAATAATCAATCACAATCATGCATCATGACATAATTACAAAAAATAAAGAAAAATATCCAACCATTTAAACCGATCTGTTTAGGTTGGAACATTTTCTGAAATTGCTTAGGGCCTACATGATTGGCATTGGCTAAGTCATTGATACTCATGGTCATAAACAAATAAATGTCTCTGGCATGAAAGTTAGCTTCCATAATAACTGCTTTCATATATAACAAAACCAACTGAAATCTTCCTAAGTTGCACTTCATGTATTAAGGTACTTCATGAGTCCCATAGAAAGTGATATGAGGACTTCCAACGATTGACTTGTAATGAATGGGGGTGGGAGGGGGGTGATCTGATCATTGTAGACGAGCTGCATACAAATATCAACTTCAAAAGAAATTTTATCAGTCATCAGATCCGGCATTGTATCAAGGTAACCAGTGTGATACAGGTTGAAAATAGTTTTTAACAAGTACTGCTTGACTGCGTCTGGCCGCTGTCTGAGCCCTCAGTTTGAGACGTGCAGTTTTGAATAGGCCCATGTCTAGAATGTACTACAAAATGAAAAGTGAATCAACAACAGTCTGCCTCTCACTACCAATTATATCTTACCAATAATACAAGGAGCTGAAATGCTGTGGCAACAATTTGGACACAACCTTCTTGGAACAGTCATATGGTTAGTTTTGGACGGTGATACCCTGTGGGATATGGTATGATGTGATAGATCAATGCTGCCATCTATCAAACAAAGTGTGGCAGTCAGTTAATTATAGAGAACAAAACCTGCATCAAAGGCTGAGGGAGAGAGAGATAATGCGGTGAAAAATAGTTGTAGCAAAGTAGCAAACAGTATTTAATCTGCAGATAAAATATTTCAACAGTTTTAAAAGTACATGTAACACAAATAACACATTTTGGAATAGTGCCCAATCATCGACTGAAGGGGCTCAATGTGTCCATTCACAAAATTAATGACACTTTGTCACAGCTGTTGAAGATTAATCATATGTTGATGGTAAGTGGTCAACTAAGAGATCTTGAAGATCTGACACACACCTATCAAGCATCAGCGATAGGGTAAATAACGATCAAAATCACTTACAGGTACTGGGCATCTGTGACCAGACACTTTTTACCATAAGGTACTAGTCATAGGCAACCCCTGATAATGACAAACTACAAATCTCACGTTTTCGATGTTTGGACCCCCAAATCTTAAACACCCCCAGAGGTACCATAACCACAGTAGTAATGTGACACAACCTCAACTTAGTACTGTATAATCTGAGGAGAAGCAATCGGCGTACTTGCAAACATTGGGCTCCCCATGGCCATTTATGTAACCTCTCCTGCCCAAATTTTGTACACTCACTGAGGGCTCATAACCCAAATATCATTGTCCCCAACTTTTAAGAGAACTTGTTATTTGCTTATTATGTTATTTGCACAAATATAGAACCCTCACTATTCTTACACTAAAGCAAAGTCAGTGATCACAACGTTAGACCAGATTAACAATCCATAGAATGAAATTAGGGCAAACTTATCTGTCTGATCAGTATCTCCATACATACTAAAGACCCAACTTCCTCTAACAGAAGGGGGCACACCGAGTGCAACCCCCCCCCCTCTTTTTCGAAGTGACCCACAATTGTTCTCCCCAAACAGCATAGCAAACAGATATGAGTCTGAGTTTCTGGGAAATCATACATTTAAGCTCATCTAGAATTCAAATTTGATGGGGAGAGGGCACTTTGTAGGTCGGCTGATGCATGCGCTACCCCCCCCCCACCCCCACGCTTTTTCAAAATCCTTCATGCGTGCTGTCTACACAGATCAATACACAATGTAGGCAATGGAAGTTTCAGGCAAAAGAGCACAGTAGCCCAATAAAATGACAAAGAAAATGCTGGTAAGTACTACAACACAAAGGCACACTCACACACGCCAACAAGACTGCATAAGTTTCTTTGCAGATGCAAGGAACTCAGTAAAATTAGCCCTTATCGGTCGTCTTCCATCCAGTTCTCTTCCATTTGATACCAATCGGAAAATAACATGTACAGCAGGACACGCTTCTTTCAGGAGGAATTTCAATAATTAAGGTTATAATTATGATTGAAAGAAGACTGATTTACAGTAGTTGTTTTGGCTAAAAACTTAGCGAGACCGGACCCTGTGGTAACTGTGCGACACATCCGTGTGTACAACCACAATGAAACTCCTATGCAAATGCAATTTCCTTTGGAAATAAGGCTGTATTTGAACGAATAAACCATGGTATGGTCATTGCTATAGCTTTTTACAACTGTAGGAAGTACAAGGAGTCCTTCGGTGTAATTTTGAACGTAGAAATAAAAGCACATCCTGCTTTAATATACTGACCATCTAAACAATTTACCTAGAGAAGTTAGAAGTTCTAATAGACTAGTGCGCTGAATGTATTCCTCTCAGTTTTTTCTTTATTACGTAGGCTCCTGTTTCATTTATTTTTGTTGACATTCAATGAGTGCTCTCACCATGTTTGTAGGTGTGAGTAATAATGGTATACTGGGAGACTTTCACTTAATTAGACTGACTTCATTTGTCTGGTATTTTCAAGTATCCAGTTAAAGTCCTCATCCCAGTTGATAGCGTACATGTGTTGTTTGGTTCTTGCAAACAGTACTAGCTTTACCACTGATTGATGTACAGCTGGACTGGCGTATATGGATCGGATCACCACGGCAATGACGGTATAGCAACCAAATTTGTCCAAGGTTAACCAACTGAAAATTATCAATAATTTTGTCTTCCTTAGAGGGGAGACTGCGCAGTACTGATATCAACGAAAAAGGAAATATCTGGGCAGAGAATTAGAGAATCATAGCAGATGGCAAATTTTAGGTGCAGCAAAAATGGATGGAGGTCGTGAGAGCAGAAATCTGTGGTGAATGTTCTCTGAGATGTATGGCCTTGGAACCAGCACCAAGTCGAGGACAGGTTGACACAACATGCTGGATAGCGAGTGAAAGTTTAACCACCAAAGGTGTACCCCCATGCTCTGCCATAATGCCCCCCCTTAATGCCTTAAAATGATTATACTGTTATGGCACTTTCTTCCTTGACTCCAAACATATGACCACCTGTGACCACAAGAATTAACTGTAATGTGGATCTGACCTGATTCCAAACTCTCATGAATTTCATGTTAGCATGCACTATATTTTTTTTGGTAACGGCAACATTTTTTATTGGTTGAAAAATTTTCCCTTTTTTGCCTTTCAATATACCAAAGGTAATTATAATTCCTTAATCGAAGAAGGAAGTCACATGGTAAAACACATGTGCTTAATGCAAAAGGATAACTCCATTCCCTAAAAAGAAAGTAAACAAACGTTAGTACCTCACTTGGAAATTCATACACTCGCACACAACAATTCACAATATTTCTTGTGTGTGCGACTTATTCCTTTTTGTTATTTATTTTTTATTTATATTTACGTAAAAGTAACAAAACTTGACAAGAGCAAGTAAAACTTACAGAACTGTTTATAAACTTGTGTACTGTAAGTGTCAGTACAGCAAACAGGTAACTTGACGTAGCGTTCTTACTAAAAATTTCCGTGGAAGAGAAATAGTCAACAACAGAACATAAGAACTGAGGAACAAACTGCAACAGAGAGCAAGAATGAGGTGGAAAAGGGAGCAGCAGGGGAGTGCAAAATGCCAAAGTACAATCGTGAGAACTGCTCAGTCAGTGGGTACTAAGATTATTTGAGATGATTCCCGTCACATTTAAAACAAAAGCAAGATTCTGGAATCATCTTCTTGGAATATGCAGATCTGACTAAAAAGATGGACGGGATGGTATAACTCAGTCAAAAATTTCAGCCGGGTAGGAATAGACCATAATTTGCAATATCAGCATTCAAGTTAATCAGCTACTGTATGTCCATGTACATGCAGGCTTACACATACAACACACATGCCACTTATACATGAGCTGATGATGTTGAAGTGGAGTTCTCAGTGAAGAAGGGTATTCCCCTTCTGGTGGCAGAAAATGATGAATCGCGACGTGTCTATGTAATTCCGTCCATTGGAGACATCCACATAAATACTGAATTAAAATTTCTGCACACCTAGTATAGTCACCCTTGTCACTTCCTTAATGCAGAGAAAACATCATGAGAACATGACTCACTGCACACCTTTTCATCAATGGTAATCCCTTGCTTGATTCATGACTTCCAAAAAATGTTTACAATGTACGTACGGCAGTGCTTTCTAATACACACCTTGAACAGCAGCCAGCTAGCATGCATGCATGCACCAATGGCAAATGTGAAATGCCCATTAAATGAAGCATGGTACCTGATTTTTCTTTTTTAAAGACCAATGCATGCGTCTAGAGAGAGAGCAAGCTTCATTCAGAAATGGCAGAGTGAAAGTCCAGAATAACAATCAGTTGGAATCGTGTCAATATCTATTACCATTTTTGAGATATGGCATTTCATTGTTTCAAGTTTGACTGTAACACTATAATCGATGATGTGGGGTGTACCAGTGGGTCAGTGTTTCATTAAGCCTGTATTGTCTCTTAAATACTTGCCATCTGGCTTACGTATCTGGTAAGTGATATATTAATAAAAACAGCAATACATAAATCCAAATTACAACCCTCCAGGCAATAAAAAAAATTCACACTCATCTTTGGAATAAAGATGTAGCCGACAAAGGACAACAACGGGCATATCATTTGAGTCCCTTCCTACATCATCCATGTCACAAATTTGGCCTATGTTTATTTAGAATGCAACTGCAAAACAGAAATCTGAGTGCAAAATGTCTGTCACTGTCTGATGGACGTCAATATTTGTTCAATCCTGATGGAAATTATACTATTTTCATTATTTTTAAATATGAATTCTGTCAATTACTTTTCCTATCACATGTACTTTAAAAGTGGTGTGGACGTTCACTGAATAACAAGTTACTTTTGGAAGAAATAGATCTGCCATTCAAGATGGGTGTTTATCGGTTAGTGCTGGGAGAAGAGATGTTTAATTGCAACCAACCAATTAAGCAAATGGTCACTACTGCATGCTTGAAATTCTCACTGGTCGAAAATTCTACGGACCACGATAGAGTAGTCACGAAATAATTGTTAAGGGTGCCTGGCAGGCAACTCAGGAAACATCTCAGAACTATCATGGACCGACTAAGCTGGAAACGTTTACCAATCAATTGAACATTACAGCACCAGTTGAGACTTTTTTACCTTTTCTTTCCTTCTTTTTTTTTTCTAAAATGAAATCACCTGAGGTACTCAAAAAAAGATTCCAGTATCAATTTTGAGTTCAGTGTAGATGTGATTTAACCTTTGGTGGTATATAAGGTTGCTGAAGAACAGCTGAGACTGAAAAGGATTTGACTTTTGCATGACCCACCTGTAGCCAGGGGTCATGTATAGTTAGCATCAGATTGAAGCACATCTGTAGAATTTACCTTTACACGACAGGAACCATTTTGTATTCAGGGTTAAAGAAGGGGCAGTTAGCATTAAGAAGGCAAGATTATCAGTGAATGAAAAAATAAACATCTGCAAAGGAAATTTACACCAGGATTTGTAATTGTTTACACAGGAGTTCAATCAGTTCAAACAAACACCAAAATCACTACCCTGCACATCTGGGCTCCAGCCATTCAGCACCTGTGACTAGACTGTAGACTTGCGGTTCACTAATAGTTATTTTGACCAACTATATGAAGTGATTTACATATTCTTTCACTTTTGCTCATTTTAAATTAAAAGAGTTAAGATGTAGTCCTGTATGTTACCAAAGAATGTTTAATAATTTGATTCATTACTGACAATTAGCAATGTGGTAGCATCAAATCCTTTGGCAAAATTTTGTTATAGGTCTGTAGGTCAATCTTCAAAGGCACTGCAATTAATGGAAAACCTCAACAAAGTGCACCAGAATGTAAAGAGGTCCATCCTGTTGTCCCCTCCATCTTTCCCCACACTCCCTTTCCTACTTATTTGGAAACAAAGTAATTATTTTACCATCCCTTTTAATTCTGCCATTTTCTTTCTTTGACTATTTCCAGACTGTCAGCTGGCCCTTCCAGAGAATTATCTCACGATACACTGCAGTCATCCTCCTTCTTTTGGGGTCTATGTGAGGTACATAATTATATTGTTAACTCAGTACTGGTGAAAAATCAAGCATACTGTTGAATCCGCCAAAATCGAAAGGCTACATGGGATGTTTGGTTGGGATGAAGAAAAGTAGGCCTAAAGCAAATTAACTCTGCCATGTCTTACTGGTGGCATGCACGATGCCACATTTATCATGGTGAAACTTCGCAGCCTTTTATAATGAGTATCATTTGGTTTTGATACATGGAATGTGCCAAAGAAGATAACACGAACCAAATTATCAAATATTCAAGTAAGATGCTGTTAAAAAATGTAGTATACTTTCAACATTTTTCTTATGCTGTGATATACTCAGCTTGCTACCAAATGATAATCCACCGAAAGAGAATTTCCATTTCAAACATTCTTTAATTTCACTGAGTCGAAATATTTGTTAGGTCAAGGTAATGAATAGCCTACTGCACTTTTTCCCCCCTTTCATCTCCTTTTCCCTTTTCCACGTTTTTTTTTTTTTACATGGGGGGTTACTTATATTTAGCTGGTCCAGATTCCAAAGCAACGTGCAGGTGATGGAGGCATTACCTTTCAAACTTTATATTTTCCAAATTATCTCCATAAATAAAATTTGGTATTGGATTCATTCCAACATCAAAGTGAGATGCAGATCTCAATTTAATTCAAAATGAAATGTGCGCATGGAACTGCTACTTATATGCAGCTCCCTGCTTCTTCACCAAATTGGCTTTGATCAGCATTTCACCTTTGAAATTAACCTTTAAACTCTCAGAAAAAAATCATTGAATTTTGAAAAAGTTAAAAATGGTACTTTTGGAATTTTCCTTTTCAAAGACCCCTGACGTGAAAGCAGTTGGTATTAAGCTCTGTGAAGTTGTGCAAACTGTGGAGAGGTTCAATGTATTTGGCGATATGTTTTTGTAATCTACCTTGTGACTTTAAAAAGTAGGTCTGAAGACTATGTGCCAAGAATAAAAAATTTGATGTCAACCATGGAGAAATCAGGAGTACCCACATAAAAAAGGAACAAGAGGAAGAAGGGTAATACACTGTTACCACCAAGTATTGTGTAGTTGCTGTGTATTATGCTCAATGTAGCTATGATGGGATCTCACTCGATTCACCGATCTTTCGTGGCATAAAGACCCCGACCAAAATTTGAGATGTATGATATTACTCTTTTGAGTTGTTGTACATGTTTACTGTTCAAGTTCATTTGAGAAGTTCATCTCTCTGCTAGGTTCAAAATCTGAGATTGAGACAAAGTAGTAATGCAGGGTGCCCCCCCCACCCCTCTTATGTTTATTGCAGGAACCATAAGGAGATGAGCCAAATGATTTATCACACTAAGACACAAAATATGTAACAATGGAATTACAAAAACCTCAGTCCACGACTTGATTTTAATAGAAGTAGGACTTACCAGTGAGACGGAGACGGAGAGAGAAAGGATCGTTCACATCGGAAGTTGGTTAGATATTTATGACATTATTTGGACATTGCTGTCACTTTTTAATTAGAAACTGATCTTGCTTCCTGAAGCATACAGTGTAGCTTGCTTTTCAGCTTTGACATTTCATACTAACAGAAACGATATCAATTATTAATTGTCACTCTCAAATTGATCTTTCAAAGATGAGACGAACGAAAGGGATGGTTTATTAAACTCCGTTTTGATCCCATGACTCACAGGAAAACGGATGTTTCAGAGGCAGCGACACTATCACTCTGTCCACCATGTGAGCGTGTTAAAATAGTTCATTGCAACTGTGTTGCAATAGTTGAACTTTGGAGTAAGTGTAATCATAGAACATTTTGAAACAATCTGGTGTAAAGAGATGCAAAGATGAAGTGTCTCTATTCACTGCTGGCCTAAAGCACCTCAGTTGGTTAATTCAGATAATGATTTATGGGCAGTGAGTATACTGCTTACAACTCTACAGCAGAAATGTGTATGGAAGCCTAACAGTCAGCTTGCATCTCAATCAACATCAGTTGGTGTATAAATATACTTTTACCATGGTAAATTACTCATGACATGCACAAAAAGGTAAGTCTTAACGATTGCATGATGATGACTGAACCTAGGAGATGTATTGTTCAGTGTGCTTGCAAACACCGTAATATTCCTTTCAGTTCTGATGTATTTCTTTTCCATGGGAAAGAATGAATATAAAGCGAATAAAAACTGGACACTAACAAGACTTCCTTGGAATGATGAGTCCATAAAATATAACAAAAGCATGATTGCAAACCAGTGAAATCATGATGTAGTAAGTACACAGTTTCTAAACATTCCTTTTTCTGGGTGGAAAACCACTGCCTGGCCTCACATCGACAGATAGTTAAACGTAATCACAATTTTACAATGAAGAACAAACTGCAAAAATCTGTGCTTCTTCTGCATGCTCTTGCTACTTGCCTAAGAGTCAAGTGATGCTAAGATACTACAATGTGCTGTAAAGCATGCATGGACTATATATGGTATGAACTGACATTTTAATCCATTAAAGTAATTGCGTGTATACTGCAAAACCAAAAAGATAAGATTATGTCTGATCTTAACTTTTTCTTTATTTTTAAATGTACACGCGAGGTTGCACATGAACGGACTATGTCTTTCAATGAAGGAAAATGCCAGTAACTACTTCAGAAAGCAACGGGATTGGCATAAAAACAGTGAAAAACAGAAATCATATTTGAAAATTAACGGTTCTTACTATAACCGCCTACATAATGAATATGCAACAGTACAGGTCTCACTAGTGTATCAAAAACATACTACTCAAGTCGTCACTCCTTGATAGGTATCGGGAATTGTAGTATTTGGTGAAAGGAAACACTGTATCTACAAATAACCTACAAACTGAACACAACCTTGCCCGCAGCATCAGTGATCCTGGTTGACTAACTGGATATTCAATACTAGTATACTTCCCATTGGCTTGCTCAAAGAAGTACACCATTGGTTTGAATGAAAAGTGCCAACCACTACATTATCGTATTCTACACTTTCTGTCGTTATGTTAGAAGAATTTGAAATCATATGGCAAAATTAACCCACTGAAACCTATTTATTTTTCCAGATTGTATGAATGGTGTAATTAAAAGCCTTACCAAATTTTTGGAGATCAAATTTCAATGTTTTTACTTTTTGCCTACACATGTAATCACTTTAACAATTGAAAGCATTTCTTGCTAGTGTCCACAGGCACTCTTGATGAATGGAAACAGTACAAAGCATTGAGTTACAGCTCCCACATACGTCACTCATGTTTTACTCTTGTGAGTGAATATTCATTCTAAAGTGCTGTTCAAATATACAGTTGAAACTTTTTGTTTGCTAGATCTTTTACTGCATTATAGTTGCACTGTATGGCTTATACCGCCCACTGCTAAGTCTGGAAATCTCCTTGCCTTTCAAATTTGAAAAGTGGCCCATTAAAGAATGAAAGAATATAAGCCATACAGTGCAACTATAATGCAGTAAAACATCTAGCAAACAAAAAGTTTCAACTGTATATTTGAACAGCACTTTAGAATGAATATTCACTCACAAGAGTAAAACATGAGACTCTAAGAGACTGAACAATCACAATGGTAACTGTGAGTAATATCCAATGGGTGATACATTCTTACAATTTCTTTGTCAATTAATTTGAAAATGAAAGTAAAACACTGCAGTAAGGATAATAATCCTTTAATATCAAATACAAGGTTGATTTTCCAACACAATTTTCTTGTACAGAATAATTCTTCATTGCAGCGTCACCCAAACGAAGCTATAGACAAGTTACCCTAACTTTGTGTAGTAGGTTACCGTAGAAGGTGGTGCAGACAAGTACATGCACAAGCATATCAACTTAAAAAAATCTGCTATACTGCAGACAGTACAGGCTTTCAAACACAGTTTGCTTATGCACGATCAATCTGCCAATGTAGCAAAACTTAGCCTAACTATCCTCAATTAAATTTTCTGAAGCACCACATTACAAAATGTAACTGATATAATGCGCCCTTGATCGCCGTCCTGGGGGAGGTATCCTGAGAGGGTGTGCCCCTCCCCTTTTGAAAATTTTTGCATTTCAGAAGGGGCTTAGATGCAAAATGGTGCAAAGTTTGTTCAATTTTCCCGGCCAAAATTTTTCCCAAACTTAACAATTTTTACTTTTTAATGGTATGTGAAGTCAATCTGTGGGAAGTACTAGATATATTTGCCTATTTTTGAGACAGAATAACTCTTATCAGAAAAGTTATAAAAAAGTTAAATTTTTCAATATTCTCCCAGTAAGTTTTTGCGCCACTCTAAACCACGTTGCGTGCCACAAGTGGCACGCGCCGCTACCTGAGGAAGCCTGCTCTATACAGTAGCCTACTGTTTATAGACTAGAAGAGGATGGATCATTGGTAGATCTATAATGAGCAAACGAATCATCAGTAGCAAAATGTAATGACTTCACTTAATTCTGCAAAGTATGATGCACAAGAACCTTCATGGTCAGTAACTTTCCACTTTCCTTTCTGTTACTCACATAAACGTCGCACTTGCTAGATACATAGCTCATCGTGATTGAGACAGACAATTTAGCCAAATGAAAGATTGCAAACTGATAACTACCCCTCCAACAAATGAGAAGTGACCAAGGTGAACAAGTTTTTTGATTTTTTTTTTTGTGTGTTTACCAGTTGCTGGGGAATTCATTTCAATGACACTGAAAATGTAAACCAAATCATATAATCATCCATTCCATCACTTCCATCACTTAAAAACGAGCAACTCTAAGCTTATTGCAAAATTTGTAAATTATGCAGCAGGATGCTGGTTGTCCAAGCGGATTAGATTGGTTCTTTTCTATATTGTTTATGCCTGTGACCTCAGGGCACTTCATTTTGTCTTTGGATTTCCTTTCAGGTGTTGTCCTTTAAAGGAATATTCCACTGACAAGTCAAGAAGTTCTTAAATGAAAGATAACATTTTTTTACTGCAGGCATTTCAAACCCAGTGCCAAGATCTTGTTCATAAACTCACGATATTAATGAGTGAGAAAAGACTTCTGTGGTCAAGAAAGAAACATTTCAAATTGGCCCAAGGCTACAAAAATGTTACATAACAGCAACAGATTATTGCAACAAGCTTTTGTTGTTCTTTGAAATTCAACTTTGAAATTTGACACCAGTGAAGATATAGACTGGGTAGTCTACATTGTAGATTTACCTTAAAATATTGTGAAAATAAACATCTCTTCAACTATCATGTTTCTTATGGCATTCACGAAATACAAAAGACATGCAAGTAGTATTGTGTGAGAGTGACATCATAAATTTCCCAAGATGCGATGTATCATTTTGAGGAAGATATTTTTTTTTAATTTATAACTTCCAAATGGAACATGCTGTTGAGGTATGGTTTTCACCACTAAAAAGAGAGGATAACATGTTCCTTATTGTATGAGACATCACTTTTCTTCAGTGGCCAATCCCTTAAATGTTGCTTTGCTACATCCAAGCAATATAGGACTCACACATACCCAATGGGCAACAGAACAGTTGTTTACTGTTGAATGTAAATTTATGCACAAAATTTAAAATGAATCACTGTAAATTGCGATGAAGAAGATTAAAGTTGAAAGATCTTCTTCCATAATGAGACCTTTGTGACAACTGATAGTAAAAACATGAACAAACACACATACACACAGATAAAAATAACTGAAGGAAGGGTCAACAAACTAATTCAAACTTGTGAAAGAATGTTTGCTTAAAATATTTCCTCTTAACCTATTATTACAGGCCTAGTTTTCTTCCTCTTTGAATTTTATTCTTGGAATGGCTGGCTGGAAGGGGGTGGGGGGGGGGCAGGCACGTAGGTGAGATGGGATCAATCTCTCCATTTTTGTCAAGGGATAACACAATCACTTTCTTTCACGTCATTTTAGGCCTTAATCTGAGTTAGGCCTACTGGCCTACACTATTATAAACATATCTTAGCCTGCTAAATAGCCTGAAGTGCATGAAATCCTTAATTGAGTCACTTCAGAGCTGGCCACTGAGCTATGCTACTGCATAACAGGGCCGGTTTATGCTTAGCCCTAGGCCTAACAGTATCAACTATCATTCCACAAGCATTACCCATTGGTACAAAGATAGTAATGGATCTCATCATTATCTACTCTTAACATGTGACTGAAAGGCATGGTCAAAACTCATCAGATAGGGTCTATAATGTATAAATATAACTTAGGACTAGGACAGTAGGAGTGGACAGTAGCATAATGTTTGCCACATTGAAAAACTTGCAAAAGGCACAGGGGATCTGCTCTTTTAGTGTGGTTGGGCATTAATGCTGAAATCTTTGTGTGGGGGGTAAATCCTTGGCGCACAGCAAACTTTCCAGTCCGGTAGATTTTATAGGCTAACATAATTCGGAAATGGAATAGTAACATTACGTTTTTAGCCTATATAGCCTAACCTATATGCTAGTATTTAGTAAAAAAAAAAATTCTTAGACCCCTGATCTGCACACACAATGTCATCAAGTCAAAAGTTTACGAGCAATAAATTCCTGATCAGAATTAATAATTGGTCAGTGACTGCTAATGTTAGGCTTAGTCAATCGACACTGACTTATGTCATCTTGCGCAGCCAGACTGATGCTACGTTAGGCTAACGTTAAGTTAACTTAGGCGAAGGGGCCAAATAGCCTCACGTTAGGCCTAGGCTAAGGCATCGCACGTTATACGAATGTTTCCTCAAATCATCTGTGGAAAGCCTCCGTTCAGTGGGATGATTACAACATCCAGCGATCCTTACCTCCGGAGCAAGCCAAACTCTCGACTGAGAGACCGAGTTGAGGAAAAGGTTAAGTTCACTGCGGATAAAAACTTTCCCAGGGTTGGTACTGAGGTTTAGCTTCCTGGTTGTTCCTCGTGGTTGAGCCCCCGATCTGCCGCATATCATGCATGCGCACATGTCTGCTGATTCTTGTTGTCATGCAGGTGACGTCACGGGAATACCCTGGAACGACGAACTCAGTTTCCTGGAAATACATGGGGTAAGTTCTTTGTTGTTGAAGACAAATTATCTACGAACAAACGGTTTTTGTGTCAGTGTCACGTATAAGTGCGTGGCAACACTCCCACAGGACGTCTCGTGTCATCTTTAATCATAAGAACAATATTTATTTGTCGGCTTTCTCGACCATGATATACGAAGCGATTCCATGGGATAAGTGTATTTATTTACATGAAGTTGATTGTCTGCTTTTATGACGCCTCGAGCGACGGCTATGACATTTCTTTTCCAGGAAAAGATAATGGCAAAACTGAAAAGAACAGTTTGTAACGATATCTTCCACCATTTAACATCCTGTATTCGAAGAGTGAGTCATGGTGTGAGCTAAATAGACAGGGAACCCTTGTTGAAGAGAACCTGCACATGCTGTGAGCTAGTAGCCAAAGGTCCTGTGTTTGTGTTTCTTTTTTTTCTTTTTTTTTCTGGTCATCTACGTGAAAGTGGAGCAATTAGCTCAGTGATGCCATCATATAGTCTAGCGACTGGCTGAGGTCCTCTCCTGCATGCGCCAGTGAAGGGTTTTGAGGTATATTTGCGGTTGACCACTAACTTCAGTGCGATGAAAGATACATCAGTTAAATTGATTTCTTCAAAGTGAAACTTAATTCCACTTTTGTGAAATAATAAAAGCGCAAAATAAACGCAGGTGTAAACTTAACATTCTTAAACAACCCCTACGGACATCGCCATATGGGGGTGATGGAGGTATGTTACAAGTCCATCAGTTCACATTTGAGTTCTATAGCATAAACACAATGTGATCTGAATGTCAAGGGCAACAAAGCCAGAGAAGTTATAGCACAATTCTGCTAAACACCAAAAAGCACACGGTTGCGATTTTAAATATTATCGTAGGCGCTGAATTTTATTTATTCATGGTTTTTTTTATTTTTCTTCCATCACACACGACGATTGCGTTCACTGTGCCAGTGTAGTAAGAAATGCTTAATTTAGTTAAGAGCTTTACTTCACTGAAGAGCATACAGAGGGTAATCACCAGGTGCTCGGAGCCGCTGCTCTGGTCCAGTCATCGAACGCCGAATAAGTCAAGCTGCTGCTACATGTACGATCAGTGCTGTGTATAAGTGATAGGGTCGTCGCCCTGAAGGTTGAATAAGTTTGCCGTTTAGAACGCGATGGCACCAGCAAGACACCCACCTATAGTGCTCCAAGTGGTTCCTTCATCTCTAGTTTCGAAGATTGGACAATACCCGACATAATATTTTCCAATCAATGTCACTGCGACTTTGCACCTGTCTCCCAATTAAGTCATTGCTTCTTTGCTCTTAATTTTTTTCCGAGAATTGCCTTTCCGTATCATAAATAAGTCAAATGAAAATTGACTGGTATAGGCGGTGGGTCGACCTTGGAACCAGTCTCATCCAGGGCAAACATACCCTCATAGCCCACTGGGGGTAATTTAAATCATTACAACTTGCAAAACTAAACTATAGCTCGTTTCTTTGCAATCCTATCTTGGCCTCCGGATTCATAACGCATCTCAAAATTATACTTTGTATCTGGATGTATTGTTTATTATTGTAGCCAATTTAAAACCTTGTCACAATTTTTCTCATTGGAGTCACGTGTCGAGTCGCTCACCCATGAAGGAAAATACTGTAAGGTTCAAAAGCAAGTGACACACTTAACATGGCTTTGGAAAAAAGCAGAACCCTCGACCCGGTGTGACCAGATATACATGCCTACATTCACATAGGCTTAAATGGTGATTTCTCTGCTATGGTGTTCAAATGCACACGGTGCATTAGAGAACGAGGCTAAGTTTGTGTAACCAAAACCCAAACAGTCAAAATCAAGACCGAACAAGGTATGAGAACTTGCTGAGAGGGTATAGAGGCCTCTGTTCTTCTCAGAGGCGCCTTCTTAGCTTTTTATTAGAGAAATTTCTCCCCGAAATTCCCATTCTCCAGTTCCATTTGTCAAAGTAAAATTGTAAATACCATATCTTGTACTCTCTTCCAAAACAATCCGACCAATTCTGAGACTGGAAAGCATATACCGGCAATCCAACCGAATGTAATGATTGCTTGGAATTCCTGAGTAATATGTAGGGTCAGTACAGAACACCCCTTAACTTTTATCCTATGGTTTCCGTTAGATAGTTATAGTTCCCATCCCTGCATGGGTCTTCATGTAGACATGGTCTAATAAACGTACCTGTTTATAGTAGTTTCTTTCTAAAGTGAGAAATGAGAATCAAACTAGCGTCGAAAGGAAAACCCTGCTATTAAAGTTGCAATTTGCAGCTTGGAACGTTATGTGAGTGAACCGTGATAGCCAACCCTCGCACCTGGGCTTGAACAATTTCATTACCAGAGGAGAGCCCTACCTTTACTTAGTGGTTTGACCATTGCTATTAAATAATACTTTTGGCATGTAAGATGAGTAGATTCTGGTATTCGTCTGCCCTCCGGTCTGTAATTATAAGCCTCCGTGAATCTTTGCATAACATGAATTGCCCTCTTCACGGGTAATAAATTGTAAATTTGTGCTTTGATATGATTGATTCGCTGGTTGCTATAATATCATTTTCATTCCCTTGCCCATTAATTAATTGCACATCATAACAATAGCCTGTCAAGTACAGGGATTCATCCGACCTTGTGCGCCTCTGTCGGTGAAAGTCCCTACTTTGGACTCTTTTTGGGGGGAGAATTTTTCGGTATGTTATCCTGTGGGTTGGGTTCTTTTGAGGCTGGACTATTGGAGCACGTCTCGAGTTGAGACATATGGAGCCAATTGAAGCAATTTTTGTAGAGTGTAAGGACTTTTAAGTGGCGGAGCAACATTCTTGATCGAAGGTGCGATTAGACACGTTAGGAAAGGTACGTCAAGTTCAATGGCCTCTCGCTACAAACCTAACCACCGAAGCTACGGAAAATTGAAAGTGCCATGACTTGCCAATGTGTCAGCTTTTCAAAGGATGGTACTATCTTATACCTGTTGAAAACTACAAGCCTTTCAAGACCACATTACTTTTACGATATAGTATGCAATTCAAGGAATTGGGGTATGCTACCATCAATTTTGGTCATGAGGTGGTCATTAGGGCACCCTCTGTTAACCTCACGATTCAACCCAGGCGTTTTTTCTGAAACTGATGTCTGACGTAACAAAGGCACAAACTTTTTTTTTTCTGTCAATTCCAATAGGTTTCAACAGCTAGCAAACACTGTCATTACTTTCATTCTGATTCCTTCATGATATTACTTAAAAGGTGTGCTGCGTTATCATTTGCTGCTTATTGGGTGGTCTGAAAAACAGGAAATCTCATCCTAGGGAGTTATTGGAAAATGGTATAGCTGTATTTTTTTTACAAGTTTACAAAAGTGTCAGTCAATCCAATTTACTCAAAAAGTCTTTATTATTGAGGACGCATCGCAGCAAAGTGGCATAAATGGGATCAGAAACTTGCATCTCCTTCAAACCCATTCGTCACAGGGGTGTTCTCATAGGAAACCGTAACCGCATCCGTCCGGGGTACGCTTTGAATTTCAAGTCAATATTAACTACGGTTTACTGGAAAGTCGACAAATACAAAACAAGATATACCGGCATCCGACTCATGGCAAGCCTTTTTACATTTCGGTCATCATTTGCTGATATCACCAATGATTTACTGATATCGTCTAATTATTTACTAATATCATTAATTCACGTGATGATAGCGGCAAATATTTCCAGATATCAACAAATATTTACTAATATCATTGAATCAATTACTAATATTAATAAATGATTTGGTGATAGGCCTTTAATCAAATCATACGATCATATTAACAATGCATTTGGTGATATCACCAAACATTTACTTATATCAACTTACTGATGTCAGTTACTGATTTGATGATATCCTCACTGAAATGATTCCCTGATACGATCATATCAGCAATTGTTTTGATGATATCAACGAATGATTTGTTGATATTATTAATTAAATTGTTGATATCATCAAAATTCAGTGTCAGAAAATAATGTTAGATTAAATTAATTAGTTACATCGTCAACCATATCATCAAATAATTTGCTAACACTATCAAATAATTAAAAATATTATCAAGTAACTGGTGATATCAGCTAATAATTGGTTATATCAACAAAATAAAAACTGAAACGGTTAGCTTTCCACAGAGCCTGGCAAACACGAACCTCCCTTTAAATTAATTAATGTATGACGAAAAGAGTTCGTTGAATTAACTCAACACGTTATACTTCGAAAATTCATTTTTATTTATCGTTAAAGTGTGAAGGTATAGTCCACGTAAAGTTTTGCATTACCCGATGATTAATATTTCTTCCGGCAACTTAGCCTTGCTTCGTAATTTGCAGAGTATATGACGTCATTTTACCAAAGTGACACGTGGCGTACACCTAAGCAAGAAGAAACAAGTTTATAATGTGGGTTTACAGATCTAGGATTTTGAACGTGGTCACACTCTAAATCCACTATGGTCAAAATTGACCATAGATTGGTCAACTATGCACCGCTCCAAAATATGGTCAAATTGTTACGCGTAATTTACGTTGACCTAGTTGACCATATTTTAGGTCGGTGCATAGTTGACCAATCTATGGTCAATTTTGACCATAGTGGATTTGGAGTGTATACTGTCTCCCAGGCTCTATGCAAATCAGGGCACAGGTTAAATCTTCAACTTGCATGCCGCTGTTACTCATCAGATGGACACTTCATGTGTACCGGTATAACGCTTAAAAACATAAAAATATGAATATTCATGATCCAAACTTGTGCATAAGCACATTATAATCATCAAAGTAAAACAAAGGGGAGACAAAAAATGGGGTTGAGTTCTGTGGATCACGTAGATTACGTAGAAAGAACTTGTCTGCTCCTCTTCGTCCCAATTCCCTCACTCCATCCACATTTTAATCCAACCTTTTGAAACTACTGACTTAAAAGTGAACAACTATGTCGTCCTGGTTCTAGCTCAGGCCCTCTTTGCAGTTGAACAATTTTTTAATCCCATAACAAAACCTAAATGGAAACTAGTTTTTCTAAATATTTGGATTAATTGATATCTGTAACTGCCCTTGGTGTCCTTGGGACGTCTTTCAATGTTATGCAAACAAAGTTGAACGTTTCACAGTTGGAAGCTCCTTTTTGAAAAACTCCCTTTGTTTCTACAAGGCAGCTCGTATGATGTCCTATTAGGAACCCGTTCAAGGTTTCGATCTCCAACAATTCAAAATGCTTCTACATGCACATTCCTTGGTGGACTTGCTTCAAACGTACCCACAGTCTTATTTGGTGTCTGAGCCGTTTGGCACGTCCTGAAAGTTTTGATCCAGGGTCCCATGTCGACCCTATGACCCACTTTACGAAATTCTGCAGAACGAGTTCAGTTCCTCCTACAGATTGCCATGTTAAATCTACATCGTTTGTCATTAAGATAGCTGTTAGTGGCAGCTTTATTGTGTTCATGAATTTTTGGTCCAAGGTCTCATATGGGCCCTATGGACCATTTTATGAAAATTCTGCAGGATGCTTTTATTCCTGCAGATTCTCTGATGCTTTGTCATATTGATACTCAGGTGGCACCTTTAGGATGTTCAGAAAGTTTGGGTCCGATTCTCAAGATGGGCCGTAGGGTCCATCTTGTGAAACACTGCAAAATACTCAGCTCTTCCCTTTAATTAATGTTAATTTGGGGTCTAAGACTGAAGACGGGCCCTCGGCCCCTCTTGGGTTATTGACGCAGTATTTCTGAACACTCTAAAGGTGTCACTAGCAGAGTATCACTATGTGAAGTCATCAACATTGTGCAAGATCAACTGTAGAAGAACAACGTTTTACAGGATTTCATAAGATATGCCACAGGCCCATGGCCTTGGATCAAAAATTCATGAACACCCTGAGGGTGCCACCTACAACACATCATTGTGACAAGCCAGTAAGATTGCGCATGAAAATATGTAGGAGGATAAATATTTTACACAATTTCATTAAGTGGGTCATAGAGCCCACATGGCACCTTGTACCAAAAATTCCTAAGTATCTTAAATGGCCCACTACCTAGGAAACGTTGCGTGCAAGTTTCAAACAAGTCCATGAAAGTATGTGGAATTAGCATCATTTTCAATATTTTGTGGAGAGAAAGCTCATGCATGAATCTGCTCCTAGTATGACATTTTATGACGTCACACAGAAACAAAGACATTTCAAAGGAGAGCTTCCAACTGTGAAACTTTTAACTTTGATTGCATAACACTGAATGATGTCACAAGTACGCCAAAGGCAGTTTTGGATATCAATTTGTTCCAAATATTATGTAAGAAAAACAGTTTCTACGGCGTGTTATGCTGCACGTCATGACCCCTTAAAACGTTAACGTTGTTTTCAGACAACAATTTACAACTTTACACGTTTCTAAAAAAAGTACACTTTCAGACCTACCGTATTCTATACTGATATTGTCGGACATTAAGTTTTTACGTTTTCCTGTTGAGTTTTTAACTTCTAGGAAGGGGTCTATAATCGGGTATATGTAAACTGCGTAGTTCCACCTTTTACATACTCGAATTCCTACGTACTGGTATGTAAAATGTAAGTGTTGTGTAGGTCTTGTGTTATCACATGCACCTCACGTATCTTGCTTTTGTCACGCATGCTATTAGAAAAAAAAAAACATTAGCAATAATAAAAATGAACTCAAAGAACGAACAGAGCTAGAAAACTGCAACATAGTGATAAATTCACGAGGTGGTATGTTGATGACGTCATAAGTATTAAAGGTGCTCATTGATTTGGAACGTGGGTTTTGCTATTTTCTCTCAATCTGTCAATTTTCATTCATATACTAACGCCGACTCACGGTCAAACCATGAGGACCCCCATGTATCACACACAAAGGAACAGTAATGAGTAACCTAAGATTCAATTTGGATTTTGAAAATTTGTAAATCTGGAACAGACACTTTTTCAAATTAACACTAAGACACACGCACACAGGAAGAACAAGCCAGGGGCAAAATGTATGTGAAAACTGACTAACTATGCTAAAGCAATGGAAATGTAATTGCACTTCTTCAAACTCTTGACAAATCAACTCAACTTTAACTCTGATTAAATTTAGTCATGCACGTTGGGTATGAGGGGTGGGGGGGGGGGGGTATGGTGGGCACTGGGTAACCATCAACAGTTAGAGAAATAAGGACAAAGATTCACACGTCTTTATTTTTAAATCGACTACAGGTGGTTTCTTAAAATTGTCTCAATTGAAACGTATATTCAACGTTTTTACTTTTTAGTATATGACCACTGGCCATTTTGGTTGCAACATTTTTGGGGGAAAATTTGATCGATTGCAAACTTTTAATTGATCTCAATTAACCTCATCACTTACCGTCCCTCGGATTGATCTCGGTTAACCTCATCACTAACCGTCCCACCCGAAGTCAAAGTCCCCTCATTGCCAATGTTGAAGGAGGATATAGTTGTGACGGGTTTTATACAACTTTTTGTTCTTTCATTCTCCAAATCGGGTCGGCCATAACCATATCTGATGAACAGATTTGTGTTAAATAATGTTCTAAACATGGCAAATTCTGTCAGAAAGTACCCCAGTAGAGAGAAAACAAGGTATTTTTTTTTTTTTTCCTGCCTTGACGTCCCCTAGGTTATATTCATGTATATGTGTTTTATTCCTCTCCATAGCTTTGTAGATGGAATGCTGTTTGTTGAAGGTCATCAGCGTTTACCAGCAGAGTTAAGGTAGATACAGATAACGTTTGACCAAACAACATTCCTTATTCAAGGTAGGGATAGACATAGAACACACAGTCATGAATATTAAATAGGGGACGCAAATGGTTTGCGCACACGCATAACAATGACTTTAGAATTGTCTACTTAAAGATAGCTAAACGAACTCATAATGCTAAGACTGACACTGACGGTGACAGAAAACATATGGTAAACTGGAAATCCTTTCAGCCAGGGACTGAACATGGTGCCCTTTGTCACGTGATCAAAGGAAAATGACGAATTCAGATGTCGACTTTGACATTTACATCCGAGTCAGTGCATTCAGTTTAAAGTCGAATCTCCTTCATGGAGTTTCTGCACAAATTGCGCCGCCCATTTTGCTCCATTGCGCAGGACCAACTCCCCCCCCCCCTCCCTCGATCATCCATTTGTGCGTCATGGACAACAATCACGCAACCGTTATATGATCATGGTAACATTAATAACGACATCCGTCACAGACCCATTTGCTCACTATTTTCAAAAAGCCAAAGACTCTTTTTTCAAGGAAGACAGGAAATTTCTTTGCTCAGACGATTCGAAGCATACGAGCTAGGGAAAAATAACAAATACACCTGCTCGGTTAGTTATTATTATATAAAACATTATTGCTTAATCTCCAGTGTACTTTTTCTTTGTTCTGTTTCATCGGGTATGACTTAAATGTCAGCAAACACGATAACACAAATCCCTGCATAATATGTATTCTTCAAGAGAAATAATCTTGTTTACATATTGCCAGAAATTGTAACTGGATATCACTACCGGGACTTACTGATCACATGCACCTCATAGACAAACAGAGAAGAAGGCTGGCGTGAGAGGTAATGACGTCAAAGCTTAGTTCACTTCCCCTCATTACCGTCCTTCACCTTCCTCCCTTCCTCAAATAAGAACAATGTTGGTGAGGGATTTTGTGGAATTCACTTGTTTCGAATCCGTCAATCTTGGACAAAATTCCCCCTTTTGTTGTTGTTTGATCAGAACCTCAGAATTCATTAGTTTTTATAGGGTGGGGGACTCATGTTTTGGTGCCTTCCGGCGCCTAAAACCATGAATCCAGGAAAGAACATATGGCGGAAGGTGAGATGTCAGGGGAGCTGGATTGGGTTGGTAGTGATACTGACTTGTTGTTCACTTCTGCCTCGTTACCTTCTGAACACTAGTAGTAAAAGAAGGCAAGTCTTGCCAGTGTTCGTCCACGATCAACATGATATAGAATCCTTGATGAATTCGTCGGACTTAATGATACTGACCTTACTAAACTGCTACATTAAACTACAGGATACTAATTACAGAATATCTTAACTTGAATAATGCAGAGAAAATTGTGTAAAGTCTATCTCACAACTACAGAATCCGCGTTTTGAACGCTCTCTACGCTTCCGTCAAGCAATTAATTACGTAAAGTTCAGGGCACGTGATTTAACCAGAAAGCCAAAAGACTTTGTGATTCCTTGCTACATGGTTATATTATAACAAACATGAATTATTCACATGACAAGTATGAGATCAACTGCAGTTATTGTTCTTGACACACCACATTAATAAGTCTTTAATCCAAAATGACCTTTATTTGGTGACCTCAAATGACATTTGATGTCCACCAAAAGCAATAGGGATCACCTACCCAGTATGGCCAACTCACACATCAAGTATGACATCAGTCAACATTACCCTTCTGGAGTTAATGTATTAGCAAGGTTTGACCTCTGGTGACCTCAAACGACCTTTGACCTCCACCACAAACAAAAGGAGTCTTCTACTTACTATATGCAATCTACACATTAAGTATGACATCAGTCAAGGTTAGACTCCTGGAGATACTATTTACACATTTTTACAGTTTTACCTCTGTGACCTCAAATGACCCTTGACCTCGACCAAAAACCATGGAGATCTTCTGCTCATTATTACCAACCCACACACCAAGTATCACATCAGTCACAGTTACACTTCTGGAGATATTGTGTTTACAAGGTTTTTACAGTTTGACCTCTGTGACCACACATGACCTTTGGCCTCCACCAAAAACAATAGGGATCATCTACTTACTATGACCAATCCACACAGCAAGTATAAGGTCAGTCATGGTTACCCTTCTTGAGATATCGTGTTTACAAGCGAAGTGTTACCCACACACATACACACACATTACATACACACATACACACACACACAACTTTGTTTTCCATTCATTCCGAGGACCTTATTGTGCTTTCTTTTGTTTTCTCTTCCTCAACCCTAACCTTAACAATAGACTCTCTATTGTTAATCTTGAAAGGACCGGAGAAATCTATTGAATTTTCTACAGAGGACCTAAAATCTATTGTTTCGGTCCTCGATCCCACCCGAAAACAAGGGCACATACGCACGCACGCACGCACACACGCACGCACACACGACATCACCATCGCATAGATTCCTTTTGCTTCCGCAAGGAATCAAAAAGGCAGCCAGCAGCTAATGACCTATCATAATAATCCACAGCACAGCCGACTTTATCTGGCATTGCGTAGCAGCTATAGGGCTCGCTTTCTTTTAACGTTATTTTCAATTGGAAAATATTAAAATTCATTTTCATTACATTATTTGATGTCATACCAGAGAGCATATCCCAATGCTGCTCCGCACTAATTGCGACTGCAATAAAAAAGAGTTGCGATAGGTTACTTTAAGAGTTGTGACCTTTATTCTCATAAGAATTGTTGGCTCAATCTACAATCATGCAATAAACACAATTTCATTTTTCACTGGTGTCAAATTTCAAAGGTTCCATTTCATTTCAAAGGAAAAAAAAAGACTTGAAGAAGTTTGTGTTGCATGACATGATTGTAACCCTTGAGGCAACTGGAAATCTTTCTTGACCAGAGCAGTCTTTCTTCAAACAGTAATATTTTGAGTTTTGAACAAGTTTTGTATTCCGTTTGAAGTGCTTTAAGTTGTCATTGGAATATCCCTTTAAACTATAATCGATTTTTGAATCAGATACGGTAACCTATATCAAGGGGTTCTATTTTGACCTATTTTCTTTCTTTATGGTAACTTTTTTGGCTTCCTCTGAGTTTGTAGAAGGCTGATGTCTGTGCCACAAAGCAAAAGTTTATTATTAGAACGTGACATTTCGGCCAAAGTCTTCAGGAGTCCATCAGTAGCCACAGACCACGAAAAGTGGTATCCCCGAGTCGGACGCCGGCGTCTTTTCTGTCCAGTAAAATGCCCATGTATTCGTACCAGGTTATTCTGCCGTGGTATACATAAAACCAAAGTTATATTGTTTTGACCGCTGGGTTAAAGAAACATTTTCGCAGACATCATGTCGGCAGATCCTTAAATCAATTTTCAGTAACCATTTTGACAAGATGGGACAGGTTCGTTAAAACGCGATTTCAGTCTTCCACCAGACCACGTCTTCTAGGGAATTTCCCCTTTATCAAAGGTTTTCGCCACAGCTTACGTTGTTACTGCGAAGCGCTTTTGTAAGAAACCAGGTGCAACTTACTCGCTAACAGCGAAAAAGTCACAAAGCAAGTAAATAAACACTGACTTAAAGGGAAATACGGCGTTTAAAATACACCAACATGACATGCAAAAGAAAATAGCGGTAATCATTGTTAAATCATTCAGTCTCATCAATAAACACCTACCAAGGCTTCATCCCCTCAAAACATTATGCATGTGATGAGTAATAGAAGATGCATCATTTGAATTTTGAAAAGTTTGGGTGAACAAATTAGTGTTGAGCAACAAATAACTGAATTTCTGTCTATGAGAAGCTTATTTCTTGAAAAGAAGGCTACTGTCCTTCCTTATTTTTAATTATCTATCATTCTACGTCCACAAACATTGGTTTCAAAAACATGGATGTTTTCTCAACAAAAAAAAACACCCTATTTCCCTTTAAGTTGCTTTACAGGTCATGCTCTTTTTTCATGTCATACAGTTAACCGATTCACGAACTGCACCTTACGGCACTGTAGAGCTCTCATGTGTACCTCTTTACAGGAGAGAAGCTGCCATAAGCCAGAAGTGGCGGGGGGGGGGGGGGGGGCTTGTTAGTAAACGTACTCAGGAGTTCTTTCACCCATCTTCATATTACTTGTTTAGCAATATTTCAGTTATGAAATGTACGAACATGGAAATCAAATAGGCTTTCTTTCTGGACATGGAAACGAAAGAGAAATAAATCGACTCTTTTACCCCAATTATTGTTTAAGTCACAAGTCCATGATTCCGTCTCTGGTTGCGACATGTTTAGTTGTCGAAATGCAAGATATTTTATCAACTGAAATTAATCACCTCTCTTATTTTTGTTGATGTTTTGGTGTGGGGGGGGGGGGGATGGACAAACCATTGCCTTAACTGTGTTACTTACACATAATTCTCACAGATGGTATCGGTCTAGATATGTAAGTGTTCTCTTCATTTGCGAATAAAAAAGGGAGGGGAAACGGAGACTAGACCTCCCTCGTGAACTAGAAGTATTGTTTCCGAAAATTCACTGAATAATTAATAAATAAATGGCACTTTTTAAAACAAAATTCACTTTACAATGGTACACTTTCGTCAGTTGCACCAAATGGCATATGAGCTTCTGCATGGCCGGAAGAGGGGGCTGGGGGTGACCTTCCAATGGGACTTCTTTGGGGGCACGGCAAGAGCGGAAAAAGGCTCCTGGGGACCTTGAGAAGACTATTTCCAGTGATAAGGAGTATTTTCATTCAACCCTCCTAGTACTCTCAGCGGCAAGCGATGCTAGCCCCCATGTCTTCCCACAACCCGAACTAGCGTGCAAATGATGATGGACGCCACTTGAGACCCCCCACACCAACAACCCCCTTCGGAAAGGAGATGCGGCATCCGAGAGGCCATTGTCTGATGGTTGCTTGGCACGTTCTGTTTTCGGACTGTTTTACTGTCACATTGAATCAAAGAAAAATTATAAAAGAGAAGGGAGTACCCCACCTTACAACCCCCCCCCCTTCCCCCATCGATATCACTGAATCACCCGTCTCAAACAAACGACCTGGAGGGGCCAGTGATTTTCGTGATATGCTAAAAGTAAACAAAAAGTCTTCTTATTGATATTCAGAATCAATTTCAAAAGACTCTGGAGAAAGTTTACAAAGTTTCACTTCATACATAGTCATTTTTGGAAATTTTATCAATGCAACAAATCACAATTAATCAGCTGCAATCGTAATATCTCTACGTTGCAATATAAATTTTCCACAAAAGGTAGACCTACATACTTGAAGCGCAACTAGTTTACGGGTGTATATGCATGGAGCTATTTGTAATGACTCTCCATGGGGGTATGCAACCGTGGCATCACCCATGGAGCATGTTGCAACGCTCCATGCATACCTGTTCCCATCAGTTTCACATTTCAGGTATGAAGAGTCATAACTTTCATTGCCAACATCCCAAAGGCAAAAACTATGACTCGAACTCTTTGATCGAAGTGTTTTAGTTGATGTTTTAATTTTACAAATCATAAATTCGTCAGTATTCACTGAAATATCTTTTTATAGCCTGAAGAAAGTCTGAAAATGACAGTGGCTTTGATGGATGCCAGGCGCGCATCATTCGAACAGAAGCAGGGAAATGTGTGACGGAGGTGAGTAGAAAAAGATTCCAAGTCATATGCACTGAAGCTTAATCGACACTGGGAACATTTAAAACTTCATGAGGGTGGGTGGAACCGGGGGGGGGGGGGGATGATTAGAAGCAGGGAGAATAATAATTTAAGCATGTCGTCTGGGTATACAGTCTAGGCTATCCCTTACATCCTGTATGTAGAAGAAGGTCCAGTAAGAAACCCACAATTTACTGTTTGTTGACTCATGTGCCAAGATATAAAATTTACGCCACAAACATTTAGACAATTGGCAAACTGAAAACCATAACTTGACCGTAGGTCACAAGGGTTTCAACACTGCGGTCTCTGACCTCCCCCCCCCCTCCTTACTTACCACTACCTAATATTAAATAGGAAGTATACACATGATATATATGAATATACATAGATATATATGTGAGACCATCCATTAGTTTCGTTGCACGAGTTTTCGTGAACTTTTGACCACTTTTCAGGCTCTCCCGCACTGTGAGAAAAGTTGGTTAAAGTTTCGCAAGAACATGTCAACAAAGACGAAATCCTTGCCAATAATTTCTTGACCTCAGACTGACCATCAAATTCCCAGAGTCGTATTAAATTGACCAATAATTATCCCAGAGAAATAATCATATATCCTCCTCGTCTACTTTCAAGTGGTTTTTTGTAGGTCAACAAACCTGGGATCCAAATGTGGACATTTTTGATATTTTTTTTAAGTAATTTTTGGTGGGCTATCGAAACTGCATAGTCACTGTTGACCTACATTAGATGTACCAGCATAAAACCAACTCACGGCTTTTGTCCCACGTCGTTTTATTACATTTTATCTTGCAATCCACAAATTTTGAGTTATTTGGCCATTTTGTTTGAAGTTATTATTACAAGGCAAAACTTATGACAGTTTCGTTTGACTGTAACCTACATTTGCCTTCCTTCACTTAAGTGTATTTTAAGTACAATAGACATTGAATGACATCGTTCCCGCAATATTTTCAATTCCGTTGATATCGACACACCTTACACTCCACCCTCAACACCCCCTCCCCCCGGTCGGGTTCGCTCCTTCAGCGATAGATCGGAAAGGAGGAGCTAATACATATGAAACTAATTTTTTTTTTGAAAAAAAAAAAAAACACTGTGTCATTCCTGTTCAAGACCCATTGTCACTACTGTAGGTTGAAACTTACGAAACAAATGCAAAAACTCAAAACGAAAGGAACAAAATATTAATCACCCAGTCTTGCAGATGTTTCCGATTGTGAGTTCAATTTTTTTGTATTAACAGATAGAGGGATCGAGCGTTGAAGGCCCTGCATACACTAGCGTCACTTGATGCAAGCATTTCTAGAAAATTGAAAAGCAAACAAACGCACGTCGCAAAGTGGTTCTTACATCATGTGGTATGCTGTTCGAATCTTCTTGTTGTTAGCTCATCACTCTCAATTTTGATAAATCCTCTGTTCTCATTTGATTACGAGACTTCATGCTTACAATCTTGAGGCTGATATTTATAACAATGCCGAAATAAATGCTATAAGAACAATGTATTGAATGATATTTCGCCAGAGGTAAACTTCCGCGTAAATGTATGATACTGTTGCGTTTTGTGTCGTTGGGTATATCGACTTTCGTGCCGTCCAACAGCCATGACCACGTGGCATACAAAACACCATACTTAGTCGCGCCCTCTGTATGGGTATATAAGTTCGAGGAAAGACGCTCAAAAAAAAAAAAAAAAGAACGGGTTTTTAATGTAAAGTTTACTATAGGAGGGGATGGAAGTCATTAGGATTACGCCATACTCTACACTGCACCTGACGAAAGTCCGGAAATTTATATCAAAAGTATGGACGAAGTGAAAGTTAGACAGCATAAATAATTGTTGAGGTTGAGGTTCACCAAAAGTTGACATACCCACATATCCAACGAGAGTATTTCTCTTACGTACCTCAACGGGGAACATTGGTGTACTAAGGTGGATTTATGTGTGAACCATACGTACACTTGTATTCATTTCATCCCCCCACGGTGTGGAAGTGAATTCCTTCTCGTGTAGCGAACAAGGGTTCAAGTTGTTTTGAAGATTTTTTTTCTCCCTGACTTAAAAAAAGGAAATTCTAAAACGGGCACGTCTTGCTAAATTTAGACATATTCCTGAATTCCTTTTTAACAAGTGAATAGTTCATATTGTTGTTTTTGCGCCGAGGGTGCCTACTAAATAAAGAGACAACGAGGGAAAGATGGAGAGATTGTTCTTCTCTACATGGGTGACACAGTCACTCATGTTTACCGCAGAATATTGGCTACGATATAGAAAAGAACATAGGCGTCGATTTGATATCGAAAGTAAGGGGGGTGGGGGGGGGGGAACTGGTCTAAAACTTCTCTCCTACAAGCGGCGCAACTAGGCTTTAGGTGAGGGTTTCGTGGGTTGGGACAAAGAGTTGAAGTGTGGGAGGGGGACAGTATAAAAGCTCCATCAAAGCCGTATAATATTCCCTGAATTACAGGCTAGGCGGGGAGCGTCGCCATCAGTTACCGTGTAGCGCTTACCGAACAAATTTCGAATAAAAATGCCTCTCAGATTGCAGGAAATGGCACCTTCCACTCTTTTTGGCCTCGCTAATTTCAGCTCTTTTCTTTCTTTTTTTTAGAACACAAGTATGAAAATTTACACTTCAAAGAAGTACAAAGTACACTTCTGGTCAGTCAATATCAGGTAAAAAAGTGAATGTGTGTGTGGAAGGGGGGTCGATATGTTAGTAACTTCTCCCCCCTCTATATTTGACCCGTCCATGGAAAAAAGTTTCAATGTACCGTTACTTAACACACACACACATAAACACACACACACACACACAAGAGAGAGAAATAAGCTGGATAACATCAAAGTGACTGGGATATATGGAGGAAAGTTCCAATGTCATGCATCTAGATGGACGTATGAATGGGAGAGTTTATTCCCATCTCGCTTCTTTAAAACGTGCATGCGGTTTGGAAAGCAGCAAAAAGAGAAATCCTGTTCCACGGGGTATACTACAGAGACTCGCTCTCCGCAAAGAAATCATTCCCCGAAAATACCTTTGATACCCCATTGTTCCCCTCCCCCGACCACCTCCCCTACCCGGAACACCTCCCCTACCCCGACCACCTCCCCTGAACCAATCTAGGACTGGATAATTAGAATAAAATAGAACGGGTTCACTGTGAAAAGTATTTTATTTGTTTTTATATCAACTGCCTGTCCATTTAGTTGGTTAACCTATATCCATTATGCCTAGTGCTGTAAGGTCATTAAAATCGGCGCCCTCGGGTACTGAAATCCTCATACCGACAACTTCCTGTTCCTAGAGTATCAACATATTTTAAGTAAAAAGATCGTGATAACTGTGGCAAGTGACGTCAATTTACCAATACAGCGTTCCTGAAGGACTTCCATCTACTTTCATACATAAAGAGGCTTACATCCAAACAATCCCATGAATTATAGTATATATCAGGAGTCATCTGTGATCACACACAACACTTCTACTGTATTCCAATATTTTCTTGGTAGATGTATCTTCATACCCTATGCACTACACCTTTAACGTTGACAATGTTTCTGCCCTAGGTATATACTTCCTATTACACGATCATCTACCGAAGATGAGTGGGCAGTGTAAAGCATATACGATAGCCTTTGCATTTTAATATAACAGATTCTGACATGGATTTTTGGCCTAGAGGTATCAGAAAACAAAGTAAAGCAGAGATTAACATCGCTTCATCACGCGAAAGATCAAATTAAAGATTCCCGTTGCCGTGCTTTCTATATTGGCTAATTCCATAAATTGTCCGCAACCCGTCACAGTCAGGAAGACTCTCTACAAATCAAACTTTTGCCTAACGTTTCCGATAATTTTCATAAAAATGGAGGGTATGGTCATTTGTGTAATGGAATACTACCGTCACCTAGAGAAGGAACGTGTATGTGGAGGGAACTGAATGATGGAGTTTTTATGCTCCTTCAGGGTCGCTGAGGAAAATACCAAATTTTCCCTGATCTTTTCCATTAGTTCAGGAGAAAGGTCGATGCCCACTAGCTTAGGTCTAGCCATCTGAGATGAGGAAAATTGAAGGATGCTATGAATGGTCATCGAATCGGATTCCCAGCAACTCGTAGTTATCTGTAGATACCGCATATACTTCAGCTATTTAATCAATCAATCGAATCGTTTGTCTGTTTACAGGGTGCGCTACTGTACTTAAGTCATGAATTACATGCACAAATAATAATAATAATCAAGGGTGTAGAACACTGAAAGAGGTGGAAGCCACGATAGCTGGGGAAGCAATGGGACTCGATGAATACACTTCGGAAGGAAGAAAGAAAGGAAGAAACTGAGCCACTTCTCCAAGCTTCCCGACGGCCAAGCGCCGACAGCAGGATGTGACCACAAGAGAGGAATGGAAGACAGGATGGTCACGAAAGTACCAAAGTAAATGGAAAGGGAAAGAATGACATGGACTATACCCCCAGCAGGTGGAGCAGGTTACCAACACTATCCTGCACAGGGCTGAAAATAGAGGCACCTATCACGAAAAAAAAAAATAGGTTCTGAAAAATTCCAACCTAGGAAGGTTGTAAGAGAGGAAAATAGTAATAATAACAAAACGAGTAGTTTGAGTGTGTAGATTCATCAATTTGTTGTTACTATTTTTTATTTTCCTGTTTTTACAATGCTTTTGCACAACAGCATGTTTACTTACTTTCCTAAGCTTGTCCTCATTTTTCAAGTTCGTCGCTGTAACACAACACATTTGTCTGTCTCCAGTGATGGGTATCCACTGGTGCGATGTGCATGGGGACACGCGTAAAACGGGCTGAAAAGATGCAACGGTTAATTAAGACTGGAGGACAACTAGAAATGTGGTTACCTATTGCAACCACTAGTATTTTTGTGTTGTCTGTTGGAAATATTTCAGCATGGTTGGCTTTCTTGATTCAGTAAATCATATTCATTGTTTGTAAAATTGCGAATGTAGATTTTTTAGATTCTAATTGCATGTATGCAAAACCCGATAGCTGATAAGCTATAGTGCAGTAGAAATAGAACAAAATGCACGAAGTTTTCAGGCCTAGACCTAACAAATATTGTGCTAGTGAGGAATAACGTCGCGACGACAGGTCAGATGGTACGTAGGTAAGTTTGGTACTACGCGCCATCCTAAAGAAATTACTTTAAGGGAATATAATGTTTTAGTGATAAGTGACATGACGTCAGTATGCAACATTTTCCAATTGTGGTTTGATTTAATATCTACAACATTAAATCGAAATAATATCATGCACTAAATATTTAATGTCTACATTAAATCGATTGTATGTCTTCATTAAATTGATTAATGTTGGCATTAAATATTTAATGTTGACATTATATCATGTCAACCTTAATGTAATTTAATTATACTATTGATTTAATTTTTTAATTCCAGGATCAAATGTGGGTAATTATATCCGCTACGGCCAACGATATTCGTATAAGGTTACACACACAAGCGCAGACATTATTTTAATTGACATCATCACCGTGATTGGCCAAAACCGAAACTTATTATCTAAAGTAAGCTTTGATTGGTCTTAAAGGTACCCATCCTTGTACATCGTAGTAATGAAGAGAGTATAAAGCAAAGAAATGTAACTGTAGTGCTGTGACCTACACTAGGGAGCTATTTGCAATTCGTATAGTAGGACTGCAAACGTAGTCCTACCTATCTTACGAAAGCCCTTGCTGAAGGGGATAAGAAAAAAAATTCACAGCTTTTCGATTTGTAACTTCGTACATGAAATTTTTTCTCGTCACTGTGAAGACCTACGCTAATCAGGGAATAATATGAATATGCATTACATGAAATTGAAATTGTAGCTGCACAAATGATACACATAGATTACAAGTAATAAAATAAAGTAATAAAATAACTCGGACATAACTATCTCGTCCTGTTGCCAAATACGGGAGTAAGGTTGCCAAAGGTCACCGATAATAAAACCACAAGTGCGTGGGTTAGATACTTTTCATGTCTTTTTGAAAATAAAGATCACAACTTTTGTACATAAGGGATTGGGAGGCCTGTGTTTTGACACCACTGAAAAAATGTCATTTCTATTTAGATAACCCAGGGGTGTAGAGCTGGTGACAAACATCACATCACGGTACCTGAAAAAGGGGTATAAAAAGAACATCCATAAGCTGTAACTAGTCAAATTAGGGAAAATGCATATCTCCCAGTTCCACATATCACATCAAATGCCGTTATTTGTGTAATTTAAGTCGTTCGTTTATTAGAGAATTTTGAAATGATATACCCTCTATCAAATACAGAGGGCAGCAGCATTCATCAATCACACTAGATTCCTTACCTCTAGGACCGTATGTATCACACATTTAATATGTTGACAGCCCGACCAACGGTACTGGCATACACATTGCGAAAATAAATGAAGTACAGTATTTACTTTGCCATACTTTTTGGCATTCAGCAAACTGGGTTCCATCACTGATAACATATAACCCGTAGACTGTATCTGATTTGCCGAAAAGTTGACTCAACCAGTGATGTACTAACATTATCACAAACGCAAGGTATCAATAGAACAGAATTGCGAGTTTTTTTTTTTATTTACGGGATCTATGGAATATGACGATGAATGCTTGTAATTTTATGTCATTGTATTTTAATTATTTGTATTATGCTTCTGTTTCATTTTTTGCATATGTATGCATTCAGTATTCTTACTGTATCCTTATTGTAATTTATCTTGCTACTGTCTGTTATGCAGATACGAAATGGTACTCATTCCCTTAATATATTAAAAGCATTCTTGTTTCTTAAACATTCTATCTTATGAAACTCTAAAGTAGACCATCGTAGGAAACATAGCCTAAGATTGACAAAGGTCATAGATGTGAACCAGGGGAAACTTAACGGCGACCCCCCCCCCCCAAAAATGACACACACAGAGAGACGTGTGCCTATGCATAATATCAGACAAACAAATAACATAGAAACATGGTTATATGCCTTTTCTTATAAAGATAATACGTACAATTTGTTTAAAAATAATTCACAAGAAGTTGGTGAAGCGATAAGGAAATATAAAACACCAATCAGTCGTCAAGAGCCGGTAGATTGTGAAAGTCACACACCGGTAGGTGGCGATTTGTTCCTGCGAGGTTTGATCTTCAAGTTAATTAGTAGTCTTTATATGAATACATGCAGCATAGCCGTAGCAAAGAAACGGAACCAGAAAATAGCGCTTTTGCATATTCACATCTTTTTATAGTCAACACCCATGCACCCTTTAGAGCAGGTGATGGTTGGCATGCTCCGTCTCTTAACGTACATACCGTATTATTGATGCAGTCAGAGCTGGTGCACCAGTAGTACGTCCTATATATACAGGCTAGTTAACACCGCATTGTATCCTTAGCAACAAAATTTGCAGGCCCCACTTTGCCTGTAATATATAGATAAAGTGGTCATCAGGCAGGTTACTCCAAGAATGCTCTGGAAGGGGGGAGGGGGTATGACGCAATTGTCTCATTGGCTCATCTCCCCGCCACCTAACCGGTTTTGTAAATCGGTAGAGCATTGACCGACTGCTCCTATGACACAGTTTTCAGAGATTACTCCCCCCCCCCCCTTCCTCTATTCCCCACAAATAAATGAAACCTTTCCCCCAGATAAATGAAATAAAGAAATTCAGATTCGCTATTAACGTCGTCGAAGTTGGGCTTCCAAATGACCTCTTTTTAAAAAGACCTTCTTTTCCAGATTCTCCAGATACAAAGTATCTGCCTACCCTTATTTCTTTCCCAACTCCGCCCAGCCCCCCCCCCCACCCCCCCACACACACACACCTAAAAAACGAAACACAAACTGAAGACAAAACGTAACATTGTTCACCTGAGAAACTTTACCTTTTGTTCAAGCTTTCAATTTTTTATCACAAGAAATATTTAGTGAATTCGCTGTATCCAGGACGGCTGTTTACAGTATCTGATTATTAATAGTCTAACATTACCGAAATTGCTAGAAGGAGAAAAGAAGGATTACTCTTTTCATAGAAGATATTGTTTGAGCAGTGTACGGTTTCAAATGGCGGCTTCAAGGTGACACTCGTGTAATAGCAACACCGGTTCAAGTTGAAAATTATCTTCGGGTTAAAATACATCATAGTCTGCAGGTCCGTAAACATATAAAAAAAAATGCAAAGTCGCCCAGGATACCGTCTGCTGGGTGAAGATATCGACAATAGTTCACGGGAAGGTGCCAATAATATCAATTCAGCCCACATATCGTGCGTCGAAAGCACTTTTGAAGCCATTTGCAGCAGGGAGCCCGTGTGCAATCATGGGAAAGGAGTACCTTTATGTACATAAAGCGGTACACTAATGAATGCCTTGTGGCAGGGGTTGTGGGTGTCGAGGGAGGGGTGTCGTCACCACTGGAAATCTTTTACGACCAGAGAAGTCTCCCTTCAAACAACAATATTTTCAGTTAGGAACAAGTAACTAGTGTATGGCTTGAAATACCTTCAGTGATTTTCCTCTCATTAATTTAAGAACCCCATGTTCGTTGTTTAAGATGCAGTAAGTTTATGTGAGTATATAGTGTGACCCTTTGGGTGCTGCTGAATATAGCCAGCAGCTCCCATAGTCTAATTAGGGAGCCCAGGTGCATGCATATATAGTCTATTTAATGCATAAACATTTTTTAGTTGTATCTGTGACATATTCCGTGGAATTAAGCTGTCACTTGCAAATTTTTACCTCGTGTTCCGGCTTTAATCTGGCCTAAAAATCATGTATGATTTGAAATCCTCTGACCCCAGTGGCCATCGGTCATACCGTGCAGTCACCAAACCTCAATGGAGTCTAACTCTCTCTCTCTATATATCGCAAGCTGAGGTATTTCTGCTCACTCAACGGCTCAGTGTTTTATTTATTGATTTATCGGTGGCCACAGGTCTCTTGAGTGCCGTATCAATGTACGAGCATAGTGAAGATTTCTGTCGAAAGTTACGTCATCGTCACAAGTTCGATGTTTACATTCTCTGATAGCTATATATTTTTTTTCATGTTGACAACTTGGCTGTTTGCCAGTGGATCATGCAAGTGATGATGTGAACATTTGTTTAGAATCTATAGAACCGGTAACACTGGAAAGACTACAAATCGATGCACAACAAATAGGCCTACTAATTACTAACAGCGGTAGTATATATTGTGAACTCTACTGTAGCCACATACACTTGACCAGTCGCATTGTCCAGCTAATCAATTTCTCAGAGCTTAGTGATTAAAAAGAGACGAAAAAACTTTGTGCAAGGGAACATTGTGTCAAGCGTTCGTGGTTGACGCGTTTGTTTACCTGCAAGCAGCCATACGTTTGTGACGATCTCATCTTCTTTAGATGAATCTCAAACAGTGGCCTACAGTTGTCTCTCGTATAGGAATTCACGACCGACACATAGTGTGGATTGTTCCCCCTATCGAGATGTATTGAACAATGTCGCATCGTCACTTCCACAGATAAATTATTAAATTAAATATTAAAATAGAACCATAAAAATGACTCCTATTTTCTGATCATTACTTGTCACTCACTTTAGAATTATCTGGTCTGACTCTATTACCTACTGTGTCATTCATTTTAATTTCCTGAGTGGTGACATTAAGTACGTGTACAGCATTTAAAATCACTTAAATATTAATGAATTATTTAAGTAAGTATGACCTTCTGCATCTTGGATTTCGATAATAACGTGTGTAAACCATTTAATCACATTCGCGTATTGCAACATGTTTATACCTTGGCGTCTAAGTTGAAGGTTTCGTGTACATGGTTTGCAGATTATCAAGCGAGAAATTTCACCATCATTTACACCACATACACACACATACACTTACATGTATATAAAACCTTAAGTAAACATTTACGTCAGAAATCATAACACTTCTCGAGTGTGAAGTTGCTCCTTGCCGCCTTGAGCTGTGAAGAATTTGACGTACGTTCCAATAGTGTTATCATTGTTTTTTTACCAAGTCCACGCCTCTGTATATTTTTTGAGGTTCACCTGAAAACATGTCACAGAAACGCAATTGGAAAGGAAGTTTTAAGTAGTAATCAAAGTTAGTGAAATCGTGGCCTAAAAGTTTTTTCTCTTTCACGAAAATTAGATCTAGTCATTCGCTGAACTTTGCCAGATATAATTAAACGTGTCCATAATTCGTTTACAAGATTAATGAAGGGAGACTTTAGATCATAACTGTGCTGTAAATATTGCATTCGGCCGATGAACAGTTTCGCACAACTGGTACAAATGAGCAATAGTCTATGACCTATCAGAAAATTGTTTGTCAATATTTAATTTCTACAATAAAAGCGCCGAAATGTAACCCGAGCGCAAACGACCGTCATGGCATTACCCATGTTTGCTTCAAGTTAACCCAGCCAGTGCAGCAGTACTGATCTCTTACGATAATTTTGGCTTGAGAATTTACTCCAGTTCGTTTAGTCAGAAAACCGTATTTGAACCACATCAAAACGAAACTACGTACAAGACCAATAAGTAATATAATGAAGTGTAAGATTTAGTCCATTAGTTCCACTAGCGGACTACGGTACTCAAAAACTTGTGAGGAAGTTAAACCTCAGAAGCAAAGTGACTACAAAAAAAAAAAAAAATACAAAAAAATGCCAAAACAAAAACGGGGAAGGGAATTTTCTGAAGGAAATGAATAATTTCAATGAGTTAAAATAGCAGAGTGATCGTTGGTATGCCTTTTACCAATTTTGAGTTGATTGACATATGTGTTTTCATAAGAGAGTATTGGTTTGTTAGTAGTATCTTTATATTTTTCTCTCTTTCAACCACTTTGTTTGCCTTACGGTATTTCGGATGGCGTCCTATATTTGACACCTTCTTTCAAAATCCACCCTTTAATGGACCGTCGAGTCGAGTTGTCATTTCATGTCCATTTGCCCATTTGGTCACCAGTTAAAGGTCATTAGTTTTGGTGTGTATTGTATTACGTAATGAGATTACAAGAGATTACCAATAATATCGGAGAGTGCGATTCCTAGGATCATATCAAATCAATGCAAATTTATCACCGAAAGCCTCATAAAATGATTGAAACTGGAATAATGTGCGTGGGTCACATGTGAGTGACACATGTGAGTGACAGCAAATGCCACTCACATGTTTTTCGTCTGGCCCAAATTCATGATTCTGGCAAGAACATTTGATTCATAACTGTCGTTCAGTACAGTATATGGAGACACCAAAAGTGAGTGGCATCAATGAGATTTAAAAACGAGTGTTTTAGAGAGAAACATGCCCATGCACGAATTAAGAACACGGAAGACATTTATCGTCCACAAGTCCCATCTCATTTAAATTGAAATAAACTTTTGAGGAGTTTTTATCATGGATCAGTAAAGTACATTTGCTCTTTCCTCTGAACTTCGTTTGGAACAGGTGAGGCTTCGACCAGTGTTACGCCGATCGTAATCGAGACCAACTGATACCCAAATTCGATTTTAATGGTTTTGCAGTTTCCCTCAGTATCTTGGTAATGAAGCTAACGATGAAAAGCACAACATACACACCACATCTCGTAATCTCTCCTCTCAATCATAGATAACCTTTGATCATTGAGTGTCTCCTGGAACGGTTGTCAAACCAACCTACGGTGTAAAAAAAAAGAAAAAATGCTCATATTGGATGTTTCTCTCGTCTAATCTATGAAGATCCACACATACTCACGAGACGCAGAAGGAAATCCCAGTGACGTCATCACCTTTCTTTCTTATAGTTACAAGGAGTGTAGGCAGTTGAGACACATCTGACATACCTTTTGGCATTTATATCATTTCAAATCGAGTATATGCGTAACTTCTTAACAGAGTTGTGGTAAAGAAAATGATCTGCCAATGGCAAATTCATGCAGCCAGAAAGTGGTCCACGAGGCCGAAAATACCGTTTTTTTTTAATTTTTCATATGGTGACGTCCTGTAGATAACATTCATGAGTAGGCCTATGTGTTTTGTCCCTGTGGTGCACTTGCCGGGTTAAAGGTCATCAATGTTTACCTGAAATCTGCAAGTAAACATTGATGAACTTGAATCAAGCGATATTCCATGTCAAAACTAGGAAGAGGCATGGAAGAGGCATAAAAGACAAACTCATGAATATTATCTAGGGGACGCCAAAATTGCTCAATTGTCATGTAATCTGTCAAGTAGTACCATCCAGCGCGGCGTCACACCATAGACACATAGGTGTTATTTCGGCAGGTTTCGTCCACTACAGAAATGACTTGAGACCGTGGTAAATCCATCGTTGCTTGTGATGCTTTGGAAGAGTGCAGTTAAAACCAGTGATTTGTTCGACCGTGGTGACAGTTTTTTTTCCCCTATCTTTTGTAGAAGTTGGGGGGGGGGGGAGGAAGTGGGTGGTTTGGTTACTTCTTTACTCTTTCATGCTAGGTCCGAAAATTTATTCCAAAACATTATATTTTCGAAAATGCACTGCTGCAGATGCGAAATTCTGCCAGCCGTCATCTGAGAGCCTAGTACATTGGGAAGTCGGGGGGGGGGGGTGGTATTTCCAAAGGTGGCACCAGCATGGTAGACGTGAAACCCACTCCTCCGACGTTATTAATACAAAGGTATGTAGTTTGCAGACAAGCCAGTTCCAGTAAGGTAACTCTTTCGGATATCGACGGAAGAACTTTTGGAAGTCATCCCGTCCTTAAGTAGGGCAATCGTCGTTCGCACTCCTGGATAGGACATATGATAGGATCCATGCATATAATCTTTCTCACAACCATTCTCGGGTAATTTGCCAAAATTGTGAGGCTATCGTAGTGACATCAGTTCTGGTAGATAGTACTTGTTTATTTTGCGGTAGAGGTGAGATTCAGGTAAGCGAAAAGGATTTTGAACACCGATCCAGGGTGGGTGCCAGATTTGCCGGATCCTGTTGACAGGGGTGCAGGAGTCAATTGGCGGGTTTGGTGTCCGCCGCTCTAAACAAGACATACTTCGAAATCAAAATTTGATAATCGTGATAAGGAAATTTGCAATGATTAATTATTGTCAAGCGGTCCCATGTAGAGCAGAATTCAGCCTTAAAGGGAAATAGGGCGTTTGTTTTAAAGAAAGCATCCATTATTTTGAAACCAATGTTTGTGGACGTAGAATGATAGCTTATTCAAAATAAGGAAGGACAGTTGCCTTCCTTTCAAGAAATAAGCTTCTCACAGATAGAAATTCAGTTATTTCTTACTCAACACTAATTTGTTCACCCAAACTTTTCAAAATTCAAATGATGCATTTTCCATTACTCATCACATGCATAATGTTTTGAGGAGATGAAGCTTCGGTAGATGTTTATTGATGAGACGGAATGGTTTAACAATGATTAAAGCTATTTTCTTTTGTATGTCATGTTGGTGTATTCTAAACGCCCTATTTCCCTTTAAAATAAGGGGACACAGTGTATACATCTGCGCACAGTGAAGCCGCTTGGGTGAAATCTTTGGTGTTTTGCAATGTGCCACGTACTTATGGTCTTTCATCCTTCTTACATACGTGAATGTAATACTTAGGTACAAGGCATCCAGATGTGGAGAAACAGTCTTTGTGTAGCCTTAACTGTGGAACTCCTCTCCAGGTGACTTTTAAAAGATACATCATGGAATAAAATCATGAGAAGTCTGACTTAACAGGCGAGGCAAACCTTGACAGATATCCCTCGCTTGACAAAACGAACAATTAAAACTCAGATTTTTCTGATCCTCCGTCCCATTTTTCATTTTTCAAGGAAACTTCGAAGCGTGATTTCTGGTTTCCATGTTGAAGGGATTTTTTAAAATTTCCCTTGTAAAAGAATAGTTCAGACGATCCGTAAAACTTCTGGCGCAAATGAGAAATGATTTCTAACTATCATACACGGTGTTTTCCAGCTTGAACACAAATAATAAACCAAAATTGTAATTTTGGTTTATTATTTTTGTCGAAATTTAAAAACCACTTAATAAACCAAAATTTTAATTTTAACGTCTTTTACAATAAACAACGTTGGGGATAGTCCCCCCCCCCCCCTTCTTGCCCAGTGGCTTTGTTCGCTCTTGCCACTGTGCAACTTTTACATCATAAACTTTGTAGGCGCATTAATTCGGAGAACATTGAGAATTGTAGGCATGTTTCGTATTATTACTTGACTGGAATGTTTTGAACATTATCTGGTCTTTTTTTTTTTTTTAAATCAGTTGCTTCTTTAACTGGCTTAGACATCTGAATTATTTGGAACAAGAAGAATGTGACTACTTTTTTTCCTCACAAATGTTTATTCCACATTTAAACTAAAACAGTAGTGTCTTTTGTGTTTGACATTTGCAGCGAGGGCGATGAAGCAAATAATGTTCCCACTAGATTAAAGGGATTACGTGTGTACGGAAAAAACAGAAGTATAAGATTATGTTTGATCTTAAGTGTTTCTATTTTTTTTTTTTCATGTATGTGAGATGTTGTTTATAGAAGGAATTCGTTATGCATTGACCGAAAATGACAGGAACTACTTTGGAAAGCAACAGAAACTGCGTGAAAACAGTAAAAAGCAGAAATCATGTTTGAAAACTAGAAGAACTGAACTCACAGGAAAGTACATCGAAGCCCATTGAGACTGTGGACATGAATGTTTCACCCCCTCAGTGCGAATTATTACGTTGAACTTTTAGTTGTAGCCTAACCCCTTCTAAATCGTACCTCCCCGTGCAAAGTGCCTATTGTAACGTAAACACTGCAACTTGTATATTTGTGGGCTATGTACAATGTAGACCTTGCCTAGACAGAAACGCGCTCGAACACCACTGCAGTGAAAGAAAACTCGCTGCACACAAGTGACGCCTGCAACTCACGAGTTACCCACAACTCCGTAAACCCGTAACGATAATATCAGTTCTAGGCCTAGTATACTTCGGCAGCAACGTTGTTTCCGTAAAGATACTTCTGTTTGTGATTCACTTTTTCTTGCCGACTAACAACTCCAAAAAGGAGGACACAAAACTAAAAGGGAAAAAGACACCAACTCATTTTGGCGCACCGTGGTTGGTTGTTTATACATGGGCGAGTAGTCGAGTAGGTACAAAGAGGCAACCTGTACTGGTGCAGTGTACATGAAGTGTCAGTGCCAGTGCGTGGGGTCGGGTGAGGCGAGGGGGGATGGAAACGAGTAAGTTAAGAGTTAATAAGTAACGACCTCACATGACATCACATGACATTTGACCTTTAATCAGTAACCTGAAAAATCGACGGCAGCTCCCAGTGAATCAAAATCTAATCATGAAATTCAACAAACGAAGATGTGAATCAATTTAAGGCTACGTAGTATTTTTGTTCGCAAAAATAAATCGTAGTAGCAAGTTTTTGAGGACATATCAATGAAACGTCTACATGTTTCCATTGGTTTCATAGTAGTACCCACTGGTGTCACCGCAGAGCAGTACAACCCTGACCTCATACAGTGACCCATTAAATCTTACAGATCTACGATAGCCTTGGCGGTGGTTAAGTAATGCACTACAGGTTATAGTATACCACGCATTAGCACTGTTTTCCGATTTCGTTTTGTTTTCTGATTTCGTGTTGTTATGAAGGAATTCCCTTTATCTTACGGAACCAAAAGGTCCACGTCAGTATAGAGGCTGCAGGTTGATACATCGCCCTGATTTCGTCTTCAAGCTGGAATGTGAGTTGTACAGGCAGTCTCCCCTGTCATTTATCTTTGTTCTTCGTCTGTGTTTCAGGGAAGAGAAAGAAGGGGGAAAAGATCGCCTGTCACAAAATCTGCAAGAGAACTATGCATTCACCTTCCTTTATATGTTTTTGAGTATGAAAATCGTCTCGACATTTTTGTTGGCCCTACAAAATTCAGACTCTCCAAGAAAGCCTAAGCAGATAATCAAAATTCAAAAACCTCATCGAATCGTTATAGTTACTCACTCACTGTTGGAATATGAGGTCAATAAGCTATGTATAGAACTCGAACTTCTGTCTAAGACTTCCCTTTGGCAACTCAAAAATACGATAACCTGTGACGGCAAATTTAAAATTGTTCGTTATGATTCTTCAAGTTCATCATCATCATATGAAATGACGGCGCGGTACATCGATGTTGTAACCATATATAGTGATACCTCTGAAGGTGAAAGTTAGGGTCATAAATCTACAATAGAACTTAAGCTAATACGGTAGTTACTGTTCTATACACGTTAATTTCATGATGGTCTTTGTATATTTGTAGTTAGGTCTGGGATGGTAATATTTGAGGTTCGTTTCACCATGAAGTTATTCGTTTGACTGGCTGTTTCAGACACCGTTTTTAAAATTTATGATGTAAAACCCAAAGCGAAACAATAAACGTGAATCAATTTCTTCGCTTTTTTTAATATGTGCTGACTTGAGCAAGAAAATCGCCATTGAGAAAAAGACAACTTGTGATTTTAATGACACCGTAAAGTGATGTGACTAGGATAAAATATGAATTATTGTACACCAGTAAAAATAAACTTGAAAAGTTGAGAAACGTTTCACCTTGCAAAGCTTGATGTAATTTATAGTGAATTATATAAACTTCTATAAAACTGCTAGAATATTGATGTACGGCAGTACAATATCCTATTTAGACCGCGCAATAAAAAAAACCCCGTCTTTTACGACAGTTACAGTAATGAAGAAATCATTGCGTTAGTTGATCACTACCACGCCACTACATTGATCACTGCGCGTGGTTTCGAGGGGATAAATGAATTGCGCCGGGCTAGTCGGACAATCGGTGAGGTAAGCGCCATTTTTATCACATTGTCACCATGGGAGCAAGATGAAGACATGCATGCACAGAAGGAGCGAATAGGGTGAGAATTAAGATTATAAATAATGATCAGTAAGACTAAGGTCAGCTTCAGATAATGAAAGACTCGAATTCCTGCCCCTCCACTTATACATACATATGTCAGGGCCGGATCCAGAGAGTTTATGGGGTGTGTGACGAAATAGTGCGAGATCGCTCGGTGTGGAAAATTTCTGAAAATGACATTTTGAAAATGTGGGACATAAGCATGAAGTTCTACATTAATTGAGAGTTAAAGAGGTTCATTGCGTTGGTTCACAAATTTCATGATATTTTGTTAAACCTGTTGAGTGTGACTCATATATGTTGATGATAAATGGCCAAACTAAGAGATTCTGAACATATGACACACAACTGAATCAATAATGATAGGGTAATTAAAATCACCAGTCACTGCAAATCTGTGATCAGACACATTTTACTACAATGTTTTAACCAAAGGCAATTTCTGTTCATAAAAATACTACAATTTCTCACATTTTCAGTAACTGTAGGAATAGATACATGAATAATGAAGATAATTGAAAGTCTTGGCATGTACCGTAACTGTTTCTTTCAAACTCGCGACAAATTAGACAATATCAACTCAATGACCCCCTTTAAGAAACCTAATTACTTGTAATTATCAGTAATTTTCATTTCAAAAGCCACATTAACTTGCTCTGAAAATTCTGGGGGGCTTTGCCCACCCCACCCGTAATTTCTCTCCTTGTCGTTGGATCCGGCACTACATAATTTAACACAAGGATTATAGTTTGGTGGTACTATTGTACCGTTAGGCCTGCTGATGCATGGACTACTCCTCGATAGGCGGGAAAGACCCATTGCAAGCATGGGCTTACATATTAAGAAACATGACGTCACTCTTAGACAAAAAAAAAATAATGGATAAAATATCATTTCCGACGATAGAGGAAATCTTGGCTGAAGATTGCAACAGCTGGACTAATGTCATAATGGTAATTCTGGCAGGCGGTATAGGAATACATCAAGATGAAGAAAAGACGGATTTTTTTTTGTTACATTTACATTCCATGGAAATCACCGCTCCAACACTAACCAGGTGTCTTTGGCATAGACAGACATTACCGCAATGTACCGGTTTAACCGGTATATATACAGACTGCGCCAGTCTGCGTGCCGGTCACTGCCTGCTCGAGAGAGCTTAGGTTTACTTGTAAACTGTTTTCCTTAAAGGCCGCGTGACATGAAAATGGAGTATCGGGTGTGTTTATTACTGAAAATATTAACAATAGCTCCATTGAAATCTAATCCATTTGATTTTACAGGCAAATTCCTGTCTCACATCTTCAAAATAAATAAAACATTGGCAAGTATGCAAATTTGTGACGTCAAGAGATGGATTCCTATCATATGTCTTATGTTATCCTTTGTTTACTTAACCTTCATTTCAAGGGCAATTGAGAATTTAACTAATATGCTCAGAAAGTTTTATTTTGGAAACGTATATTTTCTTCTTCAAAAATATCGATATCACTTACCAATGTCAAACTCAATAATTAAGTAAGTATGACGAAATATATGAGCCTAACAAAAGAATTGCCAACACTGTACAGCACTCCACGTCATCTGTTTTTCTGTCACTTTTGTCAAACTTTGTAAAGTCATACCGGTATCTGAAAAACGGTGACTAGATAGAAACAAGATTTCAACCATATATTTTCATTTAGGGTTTCAGTATGCAACCTCTGAATGAAGCCAGTTATTTCTGGATGCATATCACATGACCTTCAAGCAGTCATATCTCATTCTATGGATCTGATCTCCTGGTCTGATCCCCTGGTCTGATCCCCTGGTCTGATCTCCATCATCGTTTCCCTTGGTTTGCATCATCCACCATTCCCGGACCCCTTTCCTTCAATTAGTTCCTGATCCCGTGCATAGGTTCGTGCAGTCCCCGTGCAGTTTCTCCTCCGTGGACGGGGAACGTATACGTAGGAAACCGATAAAGTTAAATGTGGAATATGAGATGAAAATTTGTCAGTGAAAGTCAAATTCCACTGAATACTGTATGCCATAGCCACTACAAAGAAACATCTTTTAAGCCCCAGTTTTGCATACATGAATATTCATATCCATTCCTGTTGGACTGTTTGATTGCTAGTAACAGTGATTGACTGCTATGCTTTCTATGCTGTGGGGAGTTTGAATTTTGTAGGGCCAACAAAAATGCCGAGACAATTTTCATATTCATATATTTGGAAGATGAATTGCATAGTTCTCTTTCAGAGTTTGTGACAGGTGACCTTTTCCTCTATACTGGCGATTACCAGTGCAACTCATATTCCAGATTTAAGAGCAATCAAATCGGAACCTTGACCCGTTTAGGTGTTAAAGCTCCCACTCTCATGGTCTGTCAGTGTGGCAATCTGTCTATCAGTCTATTTACGCTTTTCAGGTCCACATATTGACAAGTTAATGTAACCCGTCTCCACCGTTTGTAAGTTGCCGGACGTCTATGGCTGTAATACCGACTGGACTGTCTGAAATAAGGAAATAATGATATACATCGAAGATAGAAAATGATGAATGGCATTTCATGCATACATATAAGGAGGAATAAACGGATTTTTGTCTTTTTTCAAAGTTCGGTTTTTGAGCGTCATTTAGTGCCCATGTAGCCTGTCAATATAGTTTGTATTCTACATTATGATCTTTATTGAGAACAATATTAATTTGTGTAAAACATTTAAGATACAGCCATTGAAGGCCGTGGAATAACTGTACAAATTCAAATATAGTACAAAGAGAAAAAAAAGGTTATTTGTTGCACCGCACCTTACTGTGCGTTACATATGAAATGAACCAATGTGTATTATTCAAGAGGAAAAAAATCATGGGTAAATTTCTTGCATGCGTGCGCTTTCAAATTCAAAACGAACGCTCTTCTATGTTTGTTGTTTCTCTGCAGTTGGATTTCTGATTTTTCGACTAAAACTTTTCGATTACACGATCCAAAGGAGAGAAAAATTCCCTCTCGGTCGAAAAGAGAGAAAAATGAGGGAAAGTAGCTTCGATAACCATATAGAACTGGTTTTGGTCCTCCAAATCGAGGACGGCAAAACCACGGTTTACGCGTTCTTGATTTGTGTAGTGGACGAAGGAGACGACGTGACGCATGCGCATAGGCTAAAAAATGACGTAACAATCGTAACAGTCGACTAGTGCAGACGTATCAATCGAAAGCTCCCTATAGTCTGATGTCGACGTACTTTCAAGCCGCAGGCTGCCAATGCTCGACACTTCAATTCGGATAACATAGAATGGGTATTTACATAGATCTCGGGGTTTCAAAGCTTACTGTACAATTATGTAACAAACACGTGAAGATCACTTATTTTTTCTTTTTAATTGAGAGATTCACCTCTGTTCTATTTGCGATCATGGTACTTTTACCAGTTTTGATACCGTCCTCTGACATGCTTAATTGTTTGTTTTATTGGTCTTTTAAGTTCCTGCCATTGACGTATAAACGATCCAAACGGAAAAATTAGTTCCGCTATTTGTAAATCGTAAGTTGAATTCAATATGGGGGTTAAATCGGTCACATGATGACGGACGAGAGGAAACAAAATACTTCCCGGAAACAAACCCTAAAATAACAACATTATTAAAAAAAAAAAAAAAAATCAAAAGATCTTCAAGTTTTTCTTCCTAGGTGCGAAGTTGTACTGACGTTTTCCCTATGTCTAATATGCTTGTTGAAAGCCCACAATACTCCTCCCAACGCCGACCTCCCCCCCCCCCATCTTCATCCCCCACACCTCTTACGTGTAGAACTAGTAGTTTTATTCCATACCATTCCATTCAGTCAAGAGTTAGTATGTTCCTACATTTTATCAATTTTTTTGTAAAATTAAATACCATACGTCATTTCTACAACGAGTGGGGGGTGGGGTGTGGTGGGGTGTATGAAACGTCAGTTGGTATTCACCTGTGAGGTGTAAGGTGATTTTTGTACATAAGGAAATGAAACAGTAATCACCTTTTGGGCAGACTAAATGTACTCTTCTTTTACGAAAATTTACCTCGCCGTTTTTCTTTTTTTTTTCTCTTTTTTTTTTTTTTGCATTTTAGATATGATCACTACTGTCTCCACATCTTTCACACAACGTCATACTTAATCAGAATTTACGTCATGACTGTCGGTGACATTCTTTTACCCGCAATTCCATTCGGATTTAGTATTCTATTTTTTACAGAAATCTATACCGGTACTATTTGCAGATGTAAAAAAGAAACCTAACTAGACGTGCCTCTACCCTACATCACAAAGAATTACCCGGTGTACATGTCAAATTGCTTCCCGTTCCAAAAACGAATAACCCAGTGCAACTGACAAGATGTCTAGTCTTCCTTCCCAGAGTGAAAAAAAAACCGAGCAACTGACAAGGTGAAAACCCTTTTCAACCTGCAGCCAACATCAAAACAGAAGCTGGTTTCCAAGTACGGTTTATTTACCCTGTAACACAAAACGTTTCTAAAACGTACTAAATGGCTATAAAACTTTACAGGACATTTTAAAAACAGTTTAAAAAAAGTTTTATGTTACGTACTCCTCTCCCTCTCTCTGTTCATCTTTATCACACTCATATTTCAAGCCAGCAATGGGACGATTGGTTCTCGTAATGTATCACTCATAATCGTTTACTAATTCAGTTATATCACCTTTTTTTTTCTCTTTTTTCTTAAATGTTCTAAGAACGCTCGCAGAATTATGTCGATATGGTGAGCGCATTGTACACGGTGAAGCTATAAACAGATTTTGTGACTTTTATAATCCACAACGTCAAACTCACTTGTTCGTAGATGTATAATAAGTCTCGTTCTTGATAGACTCTGCAGAGTCTGCTTGGGCTGAAAGTTTCTGTAAATCTTGGTTCTGCCACCTCTGAACACCCTCACTGTACTGCTCTTCCGGAAGAGTGTTTACTCCCCCTACTGATAGCTGCCCTCGCAGACTCTGGACACTCGTTTTAATTATGCACACAGCTTTTAACTAACACCATTGTTTTTCGCTACCGAATTCGGTAGAAGCCAATCACGGCCATGGTGAGAAATGATGGGAGTGATGATGGGGAAAGGACATACGACTGATTAGTTACGTAACTATCATGGCAATATTCTACTCTCCTTCAACTGTTTGAGGCCTCTCTTAGCGATATCCTATTTCTGCCGTAGGCAAATCTGGTGATACGGTGAAAGTTAGCCTAGGTATCATTATTTTCTCTCATTGTTCGATCGCTGCTATTGGCTCATTTCATGAGACCAACGCGTAGTATTTTAATATGTATTAACCCTAACGTCAAACGTGACTATTCATTTGTACATAATTATATCGAGTGTCCAAAGTCTTTCCGGCGGACGGCGGTCACAGGGAAACGCTATTACTAGATGGGTACATATTCTTGGGTTGGGTACTATAAGTAGGCTGCAGCTCAATTTGTGAGGAATGTATCAAAGGAGGAGAATTCATTCGCCGAGAAAGACTTTGCAAAGTCTACGTTCTTGAAGGAGCAGCTTCGTTCCCGCCAAAATGCTGACGGCGTCCACGTCAATTTTCCGGATGATCCGCTCTTAAAGTGTGGTACACCTTGCACACAAAACGTACTCTATATATCTATGGCGTGTGATTAATATTCATATCTACACATACAGGAAGCACGAGACCACAGATATTCAAGCGCGAGAGATGTATACACCGTTTATGAACGGAAGTGCTCTAAACTAGCTAACGGACACCGACCTAAACTTTCTGGCTCGTGGGCCTTTTAACTAAGTTAGGTACACGCGCAATCCCTTGAACTCCTGTGCACACTACAGGCAGGTACAGACGTAGAGACCTTTTCACATAGCACTTTCTCAGGAGTCTCACAAAGAGGCGAGCAAGTAGGCCTATGTAGGTAAAGTTGTAGAGGGTTACGGTCATTTGCTTCAAGTCTATTACGTAATCAGGAAGTTTTGACAGCATTAGCGTGCTCCGTTTTTTGGCTACTGTATTCGATATTGTATGATATTTTTTTACACTTAATCAATGTTATACGTTAAGTCCCTGTAGATCATTGTCTGCTGGCAAATTTAGTGCGAAAAAGCTCAAACTTGTGAAATAATGTTTACAGTAGATTCGATATCTTTTTTTTATATCTATAGTTCTTATAACATTTATAACATCTGTTTACCGGAGATTTCATCTCGATTCTATCTTACAGCGGGGGAACTAAGTCAGTACTTTAAAAAGAAACACCGTGTAAAACAGCTTGTGGACAAGTAAACAAAAATAGAAAAAGAAGTGAAGTACCTTGGTCTTTTCTGTCTTTCCCTGAGGTATATAAGGGTAGACGATCTTTTCTGAGGGCACCACCGGGGAACAAGTGGGTGTAGGCTAATCGTTGGAACTGAAGATAACAAAATACCTTCAAGCATTGAAAAATTAGTAGGAAGAGAAAAAGAAAATGAGAGAAAATTGGTGTGCTTATTTTGTATCTGCTTTATAAGATATGGACCGTGTCTTCGCTTTTCGTGTAGCCTACACGTAGGGTCATTTTTTACGTACTTGTTTGAATTTTGTGTGTTTGTAACGTTATATCAATCTCATTAAGTGAATCATCGTTCAATAGCAGCGTTCCATGATGTACAATCTCAGTTTCATCTCATCAAAACGTAATTTGCGCCATTAGAAATACTATACACGGCTAGCCGTATGAAATTTAACAAGATATCAAAAGCAAGATGAAAAACAAGAAGATATGTATCTGTTTCCTGAATTTTCCCCAATGTTGGCTACACCCACGACTGCACTACTTCCTTAACCCCCTTAGCAACTCCGTTCAGAAACAACCAGATAATAATAAAAAAAAATCGAGAAAACACGCACACACACACACACGCACACACATATCACGCCTGTACTTCTTATACGATCTACTACAACGAGAAACCTGCTTTCCCAGGTTAAATTTGGTGGAAAAACATAAAAAATACATTGCAAAGTCTCAGGGAGAAACTCTTTCTCTTATCACCCCAACTGTAGCCCTCTCCATTTTCCTCTCTCCATTAGCGTATCTCCATCCAACCCTCTTAGCGGATGTTCGTGGCCTCTCGCACCTCAACTTATGTTGAATTGTATGGTGCGCCTAGCGTGCCATAAGTCTACAAATTGACATATGTCGAATTAAATCGTCATGTTTCAGTTTCTCGCAATCTCATTGGATGAAACCGTCCTATCTACAAGAAATCGTTATATGTCAATTCTGGAATTCTGATTGGAAGAAACTGTCACGCTGTAAAATTATTTTGCCCATAGAATAAGGAGAAACTGACATATGACGATTTAATTGGACATATGTCAATTTCTAGACTTACTGTCATTGTTCATACTCTTCTAACATACACTCTGGAAAGATAGACACGGTTTCAATTATATCATGCTTTAGATATAAATGTCTCCTGATTTACATAATTCCTTTGCAACGAACTTCAGGCTTTACAACTTAGCTTTTACGCTGCTTTCTTTATGTTTTGCGTATCTCGAGAGAGCATTGTGTCTCGTCGGGTAGCAGGTTAATTTAACCTTTTACCCGGACATGAACACGCGAACTTTCACATTTGGTCGCACGTAGAGTAACTGAGAAATCTTGCCAATTGTGGCATTTTTATATGCTTTTAAACGCCTCCGTACACTGATGTATCTATCACGCCGTAAATTGTCGTAACTTGTGGAGCAGCTTCCTGGCATAACAGTGGCTATCGAATTAAACGGTCAACATTTTCAAATAACTGATAGTACTTGGAATCGTACAGGTTATCAGAGGCAGTAGAAAAGTTCCATTTCCTTTTTTTTTCCATAGCTTACATTTAAGGGGATTATCAGTAACGGCTGTTGCACTAGTTAATGAATTTGCCACGCATTATCATATTACATACATTACATTGTGACGGAATGAAGTTTGCTGATAAAAACGTTATGAATTAAAGTTGATTCCCGCTTTCGGAGTAAACAGAGACGTATGAAATCAGTGAACTCATTGAAAGGACCATCTTTTCAGGGTTCAGGCCTTACCTTGTGTGAGGGGGGGGGGGGGGGCAACAGGTGAACGGAGGGAAATGGCGACGAAAAGCACAAATTCATAAGGTCTTTCTTTTCTGGACCCAAGCCTACTGAATGGTATACCATCAACCAGTCAGTAGGCCTACCCGGACCATGCACTCCATGTGTGAAAGTGTGGACCTATAGTGCTGTGCATGGGAAATCTAAATTACCTGTTCAACCTTCATCACATAGACATTTCTTACAGTGATTCCCTTAATTCAAATGGAATCGTTGAATAGATCTCCTTTATCAGTTGAGACGATTTTTGAGGAAACAATTGAATGCCAGTACGTTAATACAGTGATAGTACATGCACCAAATTTCGAGCACTGTCAAACTTCGTGCACCCCTGAAAAATAAGCCTAAAAAAATGCAATGGCCTAAGCAGCTTGACAAAGATTTGACTACCATACCTTGCAATGACTTAACCTAATGCTGGAACACTGTTTATTTAATCGTCCTTGCCTGATAAGTCAACTTCAAGATACTGCGTTTACACAGGAGTAGGCCAGGCCTAAGGAATCATGTTCGCAGTTGCCGCCTAATGAATTACAACTTTCCAAATCCTGATTTTGACCAATCAATGGACTTGTTCATGAAAGGTTTTTGTTGCTAGCTTGTTCACGGGTAATTGCTGTAAGTTTACGCTTAGGATTTGTTCAAAAGGACACTCTTCATGCAATGATTGTCGTGCTAACACGGTGAGGTGAGCGCAGTTTGGCAGGATTACATCGTATCGTTAACCCAAGCAAATGTTGGTTAAAATAACAGATTTCAAGGTGCATTTCTAGGTGCAGATTTGGTCAAAGTATATCACAAAGGAACTTCAGACTTAGATTAGTAGATGTATAAGGATTTTGAATTCCCAGCAACTAGGAATTCCAAAGTTTTAACGTTAGATGCGCGAAGTTTCATACATTCATGATACAATTAGTCTCATTACGCATGTATTAAATCCTGAAGTTTCTATGTATTAAATGACAAAAGTTCAGATTTTCTTAAAGCCTGTGTCTCAGACCGAAAAGACGATGGTCTTTTCATTTTTTAAACTGTTAGTTAGCCGATGAAAGTTCATACTATATTGGCAAAATTTCTGCCTCCACACCAGTTCTTCTTTTTTTTTTTTGTCCTAATCTTTACAGAATGCTTTGGTTCATTTGGAGGAGAATCATATTAAAAAGTTTGTAAAGTCACTCCACAACTAATTTACCACCCTTTAAGCAAATTAAGCTCTACAATGAAAGTGATTGGACCAATCAGACTAAAATTTGAAAATTTAAAGTACATATGTAGTAAGTATTAATTTGCCGATTAATTTAAACAATAAATCGTTAAGTCAATGCGATCCTACCAAAAACTTGCAGAAGTTTTCGTTTCATGTGAGCAACCATTCGTAGGAGAGCTGACATACTGATCAGTTTCATGGCACTTACAATTTTCCAGGACGAAATCAAACGTTACCTTCGCCGGCCTAAAACATCATATCATCTACTAAAGAAAATCACAATTGCCTTCATTTTCACACCATGTGCACTTCAATATTAATTTCACGAAAGAGTCCATCTTTTGCGGTGAAATATCTAAAAAGTTTGCCAGAGGGTAAGTCAAAACATTGGGGAATTTCTCTGAATAAGTGAGAGATCCCCACACATAGGGGGTATGCCACAAATTAGCCCTAAATAAGCCCCTGACATGCTCTGTATTGACAAATTAGAAACAATTAGAAATTTAGAAGGATTGTAGACATTACTCATATTCCACATCGACCTCTGGAGAACACTGTTTTTTTTTTTTTAAAAAGGTAAATGTCAGAAATTCGGTTTACTTGAAAAAAAAGTCATGTAGGTGTACGAAAGGAGCCACGTGCGTCAGCGAACTACTCTATAAAATCTTTAAAAAAGACATGCACGTACCCATATTTCACTCTCTGGTCTATTACAGCTGGGGAAAAGTTACTAGACTTAGTGAAAGTCACATGTTTCGACTATGAATTGCATGCGTAATGAGATGTTTTGTTTTAATTAAGACAGTACCACAAAACAATGGAAGAAAACCTGCATTCACCTGTGAACTATTCAGATAACTGAAAAAGTCACCACATACTACGACAGAGTAAGTACAGGCGACAAACAGGAGAAACTGGAGAGAGGAGAGGAAGAATTTGCAAGACGGTAACATTTTACAATTTTCTGTGGCTTCTGTTGCCATGGCTTGCATTTCTGATGGTGGTTGTTGATCAGGGAGTTGCTAATACGTTCTTACATGAACGCCTCTCATTAAGATGGACATTTCTAACCTGTGTATCTCATGCTTTTTCAAAACCACTAATAAAAGCTTCTGTATACTTCTGTAGATCGGGGGTAATTTGTGTTGAGGATTTCAACACCTTGAGTGGTTTTCGTTGCCAGGCGCAACCGGTGCAACACACCGACTTGATGTAGAGAAAAGTCATCAAAGGTGTGAGTGTGTGTTTACGTGTGTGTATTTTTCTTTATTAAAACTATCTATCGAAATTAAAATTGTTCTGCTGAAATTAACCATATGGTCGATCTGGTCACTAGTTATACAATCCCCCCATCTGCAACGGCAGGTATAGAAGATGGATTTAATTTTGTTCTCCTCTCCCATCCCTTTTCTCTCTGCATTTTAAACATCTGTCGAAGCTTCGTATAAACAAACATCCGAATTAAATTGCATCCTGTGTGATCCAAAAGAAACCGTGATAAAAAAAAAAAACTAACGGCAACAAAACATAAAGGCAGGTAAGTGCGATGAGTTTTACTGAATTTTCAACGAGATTGTATATTTTTTGTTTCGTTGTTGTTGTTATAATGAAAGATTGATTATAAGAACGAGGTGGTCGTCTTTAACTTATCTATACTCTGTATGTGTCTTATCTTCTGTCTGGCATTGATGTGTGTTAATATTATAGTACTTTTTCCCGCCAGTGAAAGTTATTTCATTGTTTGTGTTTTTGTCACGTTGCTATATTAACTGGTCTTAAAACTAGATTACCTTTTGTTTTCTCTTCAGAAAAGAAGTAAAATGGAAACTACCAAGTGACTGAATGAAAATGACGCATGTGCTTCGTTTAAAAGAAACCGTCAGTGGAAATAAAAAACAGTAAGAAAAAAACAACAGAGGATGATTCATGCCAATTTGCCAAAACAAATTTTCACTACAGTGGGTTACCGCAGCAACTATTTTCCAGTATGAAGAAATCAATGTTGTTTAATTCCATTACATCCAACTTGTTCTATGTGTCTAGATGTATGTAGAGTCTGGAATGCCCATTTATAACGTTGCACTCATTTGAATCCACCCCTCCCCCCCCCCCCCCCCCCACCGGACACTCTCATTGCAAATATTTCGATTAAGTATCAACTTGAGAAAAATATATATTTCATAAAACTAAAAATAAATCTAATACACAATGGTTTGTGCAGCACCTACTTTGCATATCATGGTAACACATGCGTCCTTGTCTTTGGGAAATCTGACCAGAGGGGTGCAAATTAAGTGATGTCTTCATGCACCGTGCTTTGAGATGAGATGGAGATTGCAAAACGACTTCTTTTATAATTTCATGAGTGATTCAAACGTGGAATGATGATGACGGTGGGAGTGGATGAGGTGAGGGTCGCAAATATCCTAACAAACATCACTCTGCCACCTGGCTTATTTAAGAGGCTCCCAAATGAAATAGAAATAATTTTTCTCTGCAGGTAGTTCAAACCTGTTCTCTTCTGAAGAAAGATTTCCAGTGACCTCAAGGTTACCAAAATGCCATGTAACAGTGGCAAATTATGGCAAGTCTTTGTTTTTCTTTGAAATAGAAGCCCTTATTTACTATTGAAATTAGACGCTAGTGAAAATGTAGATGTAGATTGTAGATGTAAAATGTAGATTTACCTTAGACTACTGTGGAAATTAAGACCACATCTTATTAAAACATTGCAATTTTTCTTTTAAGACAGTCCAGATAATAAAGAAATAAGCCTACAAAGGATATTCAGTTAGTTGTGCCTGGATAACTTCAAAAAGCCCCCATTATGTACCATTTTTGAAATAGATGTTTCTTTGAAACTTCGTTATTTCCGAACCAAATATATTTTGAGATATGATTTTTACCAATAAAGAGAGAAAAATGTTCCTACTTTTTATGAAATGTCAATTTTGTGCAGTGGCCAATGCCTTTATCGAGTGATCGCGTGGACATTTCTTTTCATGTAGAAACATGCCGTGCACACATTCCCTTTGCTTGTAAGGATCGGCATTTTCGATTACTGACCCTTTGTAAAAGTATGGGCCTACTTTTTAAGAAACACTCCATTGTATTATTTTGATACAGCTACTTGATGTAAAAACAAATTTCTAGCATATATCAAATAATGTTTCATATTTGTCCCAAGATTTTGGGAGAACAAATAACAGGTTGTTTTCTCTCCATTTATTACGAAATATTAAGTTCGATGGCAACACCCTAATTGATGACCAAACCCAAGAAAGAAAATAAGTACTTGTAAGTCGCACTCAACATTGTCTATGGTTACATATACAGAGGTTATATTATACTTCTGATTTTCGGCTTTATAACGTTTGTAAATAGGGTTGATCTGTTGTGAAAAGTAGTGAAATTGCTTCTCGAGATGGCCGAGAGTACTCTCTGACCAAGGAAATTGCTTCTCAAGATGACCAAGCGTCTTCTGTGACAGTAACTTACAAAAGGGAAAACAATTGTAACGGATGCCTCTAGCGGCGGGAAGACGGTAGAAGTATCATCCCCTCCCACTGCTAGGATTTTGAGTGCTGCAAGAGAACCTTCGCACACTCGATTGCACATTTTCGAGGACCAAAGGTTGGTCTGAAATGCAAATAACGCCGTTAGAGCAAAACACCTTCTTTATATATCAGCCCAGTTCAGTCAGAATGGATGCGATTAACTTTGTTATTTTGTTGATTTAAGTTATCTGTCTTTGCGTTAATGGTATCGGTTGATATTAAAGGACATATCACAATCTCGTCCGGGCTATTTTTAGACATGGTCCAAAGTTCTGCCCGCTGTATCATGTTACTCAGGTTTCTTTCGCAATTACGGAACGCTATTCAGGATGTCGATATCGAGTCGTTTTTCCTGGAAAAATGGTCAAAACAGTTGCTTTGGACAGCGCGACAAAATGACACCACAGGACAGGATCTAAATGGAGAACAAAATTAAAAACGAGACATTACCATATACGGAAGCTCGCTAGTGCCGCTCCTGTCGGTACTAAAATTCTATGAGATCTACAGCAGCCTAGACGTTCCTCGGCAGCCCATTCATCAAATATATCATACATGCAAAAGTTTCTTCCTGTTGTTCAGTTTAGTTCAATTCAAATCAACAAATCATCATTTCCTTTCAGATTTTAATAGATAGACACATTTTTAACGTTCCAATGATGAAATTTGACTGGGAGAGAAAAAAAAAAGAGCCATACCTACCGCCGTCGTGAAGCAATCCACTTAATGTGTTTAATCTTCCCGATATTGCTAATTGACTTTTTTCCCGTACGACTGACGTCACGAGGTTATGACTCAGAATTTCAGCATGCTTTGTGCTCCATTTGGTAAATGTATTGTATACAAATCAACTGACTACCTTTAATGGTCAACTGTATATGTGTCACTGTAGTCACAACCAAGCCATACTAATTGGCGACAAAGAGGGATCGATGAATATTGCTGATCTTACATCGCGTGACGTCAAAACCTGCACTGATGTCTTTTTTATGTGGTTACCCATACAAATGCATCTACAGGAGATGATCGTTGAAACAATACTTCGACAGTTTTGAGTTAACTCGTTTTTTCGTAGGTGTGTGTGTGTGTTTGTCATTCTTCCCCTCCTCCTAATGTCTTTTTGATTCTGACAATGAAGTCCTTACGACTTTTAACAGTGTTTGTGGGAAATTTTTAAAATGTGATTGGAATGTGATTGGTAGTCTTAGTTTCATGTAACGTTAGTCTCTGCTAACTTCCGTCACAAGTTTACGGTTACTCTTTGCAATATAGCAATGAAACTTTTGATGGATCTTGTACTCGTTTTAAGCTTTGCTTCCACTGTAGTACCGCAACGTCACTTCAGTCGGTTTTATAGCAGGCAAGACACTTGGAGAGTTCAGCGAAAACATGACAGGCAAACGGGACTTGTAAAGTCAACACAGAACTGTATTGAAAAACTAGTGAAATACTCTAAGCCGTTTCTTTTCTATTGCTTTTCTTTTCTGTATGTACAATGTTACACAGTTTACTATGAACAACCTGACGCTTCTCCCTTACGTCTCGAGAGGTAAATCGAGTGTGTCCTCAACTCGAAAAGCAAAGTGAGCTTCTCTAGAAACTAAGGAAGTTTGTCATCATTTGTCACTAGTAATCTTTTTTTTTACTTTCTTGTTGGGAGGGGCACCCATGCAACCATAACAAATCATACCAAGCCTCCGCAGTTCCAGTGTGCATTTAAGTTACAATTGAAGGGTGACAAAGCCTTCATGATTTTGTATGCAGTGAGCCTAGTGACTCAAAGACTAGTTTGTACAGGGGATAGCAGAACAATAGGCAAGAAAACAAATACCATGTCAGTATGGAAAATCTCACTAGCTAAACTGTAAACAAAACAATCTTTTCACAGTGGTATTAACTGTAAACGAGAAGTAACGTTTGCAGAGAGTTATCGAAAAGAAAAAAAACAAACTGACGTCATATTGAATATTAAGACGATCAATTGTGACAAGCTTCACATGACAAAATTGTTTAATTAACTTTACAGAACTTTAAAGAACCTGAACAGAAACACGCTGTAGCGTGTAGGCTACCAGCACATCTTATATGGAGATCCAATGGCAAAGTATCACCCCATGTAGACGCCATTAAAATTGTTTTTCCCTCGATTTTCACTCCCCTATCCATGAATTCAATAATTAAATACAAAAGGCCACTTGTTTTACATGTCACTAGCAACAACAGTTTACGGTTGAAAAGGCATTACGTACGTGACGGTCTGTGCCTAATTTGAGGAAAAAAAATGATCAAAACAGGAGGAGAATTATTACGATGTAACAATTAAACCGTACTAAACTCCAGTACCGGTAGTCTAAACTTCGCGCCGCTTAAAGTGTCTCCCAGCGACATGGACGGTAATAGCTACCATACTACTGTAAGTCCTTTTCCTCTTTTAATTACGCTGTTTCCATTGGCGCTTCCCAACGCTTGAACGGAAATTCTAGATCTTAAAAGTCAATAGTACACACAAAAAGAGTGATTGGAGAGCCTGGGCGTAATATTTACTTAGAGGACAAGGATTTTATCAATGGAGCCGTAACTTCCGTTGAGATCATGTATGCATATTCATTAGGTTTGAGTGACGGTTTCACGATTGATAAATCCGTTTTAGCGAATACGACCGCCAAATACTTGTTACGTATCCAGACGTGAAAAGATGGTGTCATATATCATTTAATCAAAACAGAGCCCAACGATAGAGTATACATTTACCTCACTCTTACGTTATCGGTCCTGTTTTTTATTTATTTTTTTTTTTACAATGTCTTATTTTTAGATCTGCATTTATTAATCTCTTTGGAAGAGTAAAAACAGAATAAAGATTACGTCAAAAGTGAGCATTCTATATATTTAAAGGGCACTTGAAAACGGAAAGGTGCATACACTCTGTGCGGTATCATTTTATAGCGTCATATAGATTGCCTCAGACAGTCTAAGTACACATATTGAAAATACGTGAGAAATGTATGTACATTTCTTCAATGCAGCGATTGTTCGAGGGAGTCAAAAGCCTCGTAAATAAGGAAGAGAGAGGGCTCGACGGAGCATGACGTCATTTTGATAATGCTACTTTATCGATCCAGACAGACTCTGGGGTAATTCTATAACTTAATCGATTTATACTGAGGTAATTACAGTTTTCGTATGTGTTATTGCAGTTATATAGTGATTTTAAACATGGCGTTTCAAAGCAGAAACAACAACTTAAAACAACAATTTGAGCATTCAACATTTCTGTGAGACAAGGACGTTGAGAAGCAACGGCAAACCAAAATGCCGAATGATGAATGCGTATAAATATACACACAATATGTATGACATCTTACACAGTAAGTTCACAATGTCAAGCTGACAACAGGTAAGTCGTTTACGTTATAACGTCTTATTCATAGTTTACACATTCAAGGTTTCCTTCACCGGATACTTACAATCTAATTTTTTTATTATTAATTTCCATATTACTTTTTTCATCGAATAACATATTAATGGAAAAGTACGTGGCGAAAATGAGACGTAGGTAAGAAATGTCTGAAACTTTCCAAAATTTATTTTCTTTTCTACAACCATGAGCAACGCATGCTGTATGTTGGTTGCCTCCAGTAGTATAGTGCATAGCAAAGCATGATGTTTCTCGTCTATATTCCTCCCGTATGATACACATGACGCAATGCCGTACATGCAGATGCAGGCAAAAGAGTTACTAAGTTCTAAAATAATTTACCTTCATTAAAGCCAGTTCTATGACGAGCCAATGTGGTCATCTTCATTAGATGAAAAGAAACCGTTGATCGCTGACTGAACAAAACATGATCTATTCAAGAAGAAAACAAACCGGATGTGCGTAATTGGTTTAGAGCAAATGGTACAATCACGCGGTAAGTACTGTATATATTTGTAGAGTTGATCAATACAATTGGAAGTCCATCCGCTCTTAAATCTCTCTTGCTTGGTCGGTACACAGTGCTTTGAACACACAAAGTTTGCCGCGATTTAGCAATGTACATATAAACAAACCACAGAACGGAAGACTCACGGATACGTCGGATCAAAAGGGAAGATTGTTCTACCGTTCTACTTTTTTCTTGAAATGAAGGAAATGGAATACTCAGGACATTTTCTAACGCCCTGTACTGATATGTAAAACAGAATGCCCAAACGAAGTATCTCGGGAAGAAATATGATAATTCAGAACCTTTACAAGTTTCAAAATCAAAACGTTGTACATGTTTACTTACAAAAGATGCTAAAACAAATATCTTTAAAATGAAACATAAGATGTCAATACATAATAATCATTGAGCGAAAATCCTCTAGATGCATACGGCGTGTGAAGTTAAGCAAAGCAAGTCATTTGTTTTACAGAAAAACAAAATCGTATTTTCAGAACAAGTATTTGTGAAGGCAGAATGATGCATTATTTGAAATAAGGACTGTGCCCTTCTTTTCAAGAAATAAGTTTTCCCCCAAACATACACTCGGTTAGTTGTTGTTCAAGAATGTTTTGTTCACACAAACTTTCAAAAATTCAAATGATGAATCTTCCGTAACTCATTGGATGCATAATGATTTGAGGAGATGAAGTATTTGGAGAAGTTTATTGACGAGCCTAATTGGTTTAACAAGTGATTAAACATGGTTTCTTTGTATGTCATTATGGTGCATTGAAAACGCCCTATTTCCCTATAAAGGAGCGCGAAAGTCAGAAATCTTGGCAATGACATATCACTGCCAAATGAGAGACTTGCAAGTCGTGAACACCATCACACAATTTCATTTACACATAACGTACTTATGTGTACTTTTTAAAAAAAAAAATTAAGTTTGAAAATACATCAGTCATTGTCAGATTGAGATGTCAAAAGCTGACCACTTGTGACTGAAATTCTTTTGCTTTGTTATAACTTAATGTCAAATAGTTTTAACACTTCGCAAAGATTTGAATCGAAGAATCAACAATTTGATCACTGTGCATATGATACACCTCAGTGAAGTCAACATAATATGTGTGCAAGTGTAAGAGTATTTATGAAAATTATAGGTAAAATACAACACAATACATGAAATACTTGCCATCGGTTCACGTGACATCAATTTTACTCAAGTCTGTTTACAATTAACTAAAGTAAAAATGATGGTACTCTTCTCTGATCTTCAAAAGTGTGTAGCTTGCACAGGGAATACTTTCTTTTTTGAAAGAAACTTTGGGAAGATGTTTATCAGCCACGTCTGCCGTAAACTTCATGAAGATATACTCATGGTTTTGTTGTCCTTTAACAGGTTAATCTTACTATGCACTCGTTCATTAGCTTTGTTAAATTGCGTGACTTTTGCTTTTCTTTGAAATTAAAGGCCACGTTGACAAAGATGACTTAAACGTTAAAGGAAGATATATAGTTGCGACATACGGTACATTTTACATACCGTAACTTTTGGCACTTTTCATTCCTCAAAATTTGGTAAAAGCATAACAGCTTAACAGAATTGTGGTATAAAAAAAGATATGTCTGTGACAAAGTTTGTTAGAAATGCCCAAGTAGAGTGAAGGTGAAAAAAAAAAAAAACAACGTTAATTTTTTAATTTTTGTTATGTTGACGTTCCCTAGATAGTAGTCACAAGTGTGTGTTTTATGCCTCTTAAAGGCAAAAAAAAAAATAAAGTAAAATAAAATAACCCACCCAATATTCCTGTTGCTTCATATAGACGCTTCAGCAATTGACGGCTTCATTGGCTGTCATTGCGCATGTGCAGAAGGTGTTCTATTAATGCGCGGTCTCACAATCGTGATGCCCTTAGTTACAATTGTTGCACGATAGACGCCTGGCAGTCAAACTTTAGAGACGTGCTGCTCAGTGGTTGATGTAGGTGAAAAACATCTGTAAGTTTAGTAATGCCTATATCATGGCGCTATCGCCTACAACTAAGTGCTGCTTAAATTTCGGCTACCGTTTTCCACTTGGTCAAGATCTAAATTTTTCTAAAAGAGGACGATTGATTGTGGGGTGAAATATTTTTTGAGGCTTTTGATCTATTCAACGAGCCAATCAGTGGCGTAGCCAGACTTTATCATCGCGGGATCAGGGAGGAGGGGGGGGGGGTGAGGGGGAACTGAGGGGGTAAAGGGTCGAAGGGAGGGGATAATGACACTATCTAAGCGGACAGTGTAATGGCACTATCTACGCGTAGCGTACAGAGAAAAATTTTGGATAAAAATGCCTCTCAGATTGCAGGAAATGGCACTTCACCGTCTCTCTGGCGTTGTGAGTTCCAGCTAATATTTTCTTTATACTGACTGCAGTTTGCACTCTGGTGCATGGAAGCAGTACCTTGGAGGTAAAACTTCCAAGCCATATGGTCGATGCCAAGGACTTCCGTCTAAGTAGGCTTCTGTGTTGTACGTTTGTGAAGTTTTCAAAACTTCTGTGTTATAAAGATTTCAGAACTTATCTAGTGTCAGTAACCTTTTTCCATGTATATGCTTACTGAAAAATCCGTACTTTCAATGACAGTTTGAGAAGTTCTTGTCGTATACAAATTTTGGCCTATACTTTTTTTACCTTCGAATGTCATGGGGGGGGGGGGGAGCGGGGGGCAAGACATTTGACAGGGAGGCTCTGGCCCTCCTGCTCCCCACCCCGCTGGTTACGCCACTGCGGGCAATAAATGATAAGTTGAGATCAGTTCTGAGTTGAAAATACTAAGAATAATTCAAAAACGGTTAACCAGGGTTACCGCTTCTAGGAAGGAAAGAAATGTTGATCAGGATCACTACGGTACTTTTCAAAATAAAAGTCTATGAAAAAAGAAAAATATGCCATCTTTCCTGTTATTCACTGGATGAAGTATTTCGCCCACAGCTTCTAGTCTTAGAAACTTTAGAGAAAGACATCGTGTTAAGTTAAAAGAAAACGTGCGGTAAAGTGTTCTTAATTTTGTCCATGACGGAATCTTCCGGTGAAACTTTAAGGGAAATAGGGCGTTTAGAATACACGAACATGACATACAAAAGAAAATAGCTTTAATATTTGTTCAATCATTCCGTCTCATCAATAAACATCTACCACAGCTTCATCTCCTCGAAACATTATGCATTTCATGTGTAATGGAAGATGCACCATTTGAATTTTAAAAAGTTTGGGTGATCAAATCAGTGTTGAGCAACAAATAACTGAATTTTTGTCTGTGAGAAGCTTATCTCTTAAAAAGAAGGCTACTGTCCTTCCTTATGTCGAATAATCTGTCATTCTACTTCCAAAACATTGGTTTTAAAAATATCGATGTTTTCTGCAAAACAAACGCCCTATTTCCCTTTAACTCGTTCGTGTTGGTTGTCATGTACATGCAGTACGAGGCATACGGAAACCTTCCAGAGTGTCTTGTCAACTGTTTTTCTGTCTCCCAATAAAACAGTAGAATTTTCTAGGGATTCTTTAAATGTCAGATCGTAAATCTGCCGAGGTAGCTACCATTAGAGGCGGGGGAGGTGGTGTATAAAAACTTCCATATTTGCGAACCAATCAAGCTTTGCGTAGTACCTTCAAGCCATCAATAACAGTTTACATTTGTAATCAAGAAGCAAACGAAACAGCTCATTTTATTGTCGTCATCTTTCTAAGCACATGAGGTCATTACCTTCTTTCTTTTCTTTCATTTGTTTTATTTTTCTCCGTGATTTCGCCCATTTTCTTTTCTATTCTTGTTTCTATTCTTGAAACGGGTTATAAATTGAATGTGTAAGGATGCTTCGTCATTCGCATTTGTCAGGAAAGTGACCTCAGCATGGATAGCAGAGTTGTAAAATTAAACTTCAATACTTTTCTCTGTCAACATAAACAAGCTATTACTGATACAGCTTATAGCCCCATGTTGTAGCCAATTAAGCTAAACGATGCCAACCGGAACCGCCGCTTTAAGCATCATTCACTCATATTTGGTACGAATCCTCAACTCCTATTGGCCCATTACAGTCCGGTGACCGTGCATTATATGCTGTGGCCAATACGACTGACAATTTAAGAGTAAATCATAAGCGGAGGAATACAGTGAAAACGTAGATCGACAGTGCTTTGTCGTCTGCTATCTTATATCAAACAATGGTGTTACTTTGTCTATAGCACACAACATTTTTGACATGTTGCGAACCGTGTTTACCTATCGGGGCTCATTTTCTGTGAAAATGAGATTATTTGTAAATCCAAATTTCCTTTCGTGTTTGACTTTTATCACAATGTCGCTTTGTATGAATGAACAAGATTAATTAACTTCGGACCTATGGGCGGCTATGACAAGCTGTTTTAACATTTACCTCCCAGTCGTACTTAAGCAGAATGAATTCTAGTGGAAAAAGCCCCCGTAAATTACACTTAAGTGTAACTATATATTACTCAAGCGTAATTGAATTTTACTTAAGATCAACTTCAATAAACGTATGCAAACTAAATCAATACGCAGCGCAATTTCGCTTAAGTAAAATATAATTATTCTTCAGTAAAATGTAAATCTACTCAATTTTAAATAAGCAGCTAGACTAAAAAAATACGGCAAAGAACTCTGCTTAAGTATAATTGAACAATACAATTCAAACTTACTTAAGCTATACCGTTTATACTTTCGTAAATTTCAAATGTACATCAACACATTTGAATATTATTTAAGCTAATTTGCATTTCACTTAAGTTTAATTCATTTCAACGTAAGTATAATTAAATTTTACCTTAGCTAAATTAACTTAAGTAAAATTAAATTTCACTTAAGCTAAATTGAATTTTACTTAAGATAAATGGAATTTCACTTAAGCGAAATTGAATTTTATTTGAGCTGAATTGAATTTCCTTAAGCTAAATTCAACTTTACTTACGTTTCACTGACACAGAGCGTGGTCCCATGGTTCCCGACTTGGGTAACTGGCGGGGCCAGAGGCTGACAGTGCCGCTATCGGTGGCGCTGCCTGACATCAAAGGTACGTCAGGGCGAAGTCTTTCACAGACCACAGAAAGCGCCCTTACGGCTGTATTTGCAACGGCTTGAGACGTTTCAACCGCCGGACTGCAATTTCTGAATGAAGATTTTTGAGAATTTAGGGATCGTCTCACTAGCTTTGCACGGAGGCCGCGTTCGGAGTACCAAAAGACCTGTAGGCCAGGCTGTCCTCTACTCTAAACTGTTCACATGATATGAGAACGTTCGGTGTAATCTAAAATATTAGAATCAGATTGAGCAATCCCATTTCACTTAAAAGGAAATAGGACGTTTTGAATACACCAACATGACGTACAAAAGAAAATAGCTGTGATCATTGTTAAACCATTCAGTGTCATCAATAAACATCTACCAAAGTTTCATCTCCTTAAATCATGATGCCTGTGATGAGTCACCGAAGATGCATCATTTGAATTTTGAAAAGTTTGGGTGAACAAATTAGTGTTGAGTGAGAAATAACTGAATTTATATCTGTGAGGAGCTTATTTCTTGAAAAGAAGGCTACTCTCCTTCCTTATTTTGAAAAATCTATCATTCTACGTCCACAAACATTGGTTTAGAAAATATGGACGTTTTCTCTCAAACAAACGCCCTATTTCCCTTTAAACTAAAGTTTACTCACGTAAAATAGCTCCCATTTTTACTCAGTATAATTTAACTGATGGGAAATACATTTGGGCTTAAATGAAATTTGCAATTGTCTGACATGGAATTAAAAAGAAGCACCGAACGAAACAAAAAAGAAATAATGAAAAAATGTGCAAACGTAGTTTTACTTTGTTTTTGTATTTTGTCGGCGTAGAAACTGAAACGAAAACGTATATATACAAGTAATGTGAGTAATAGAGCCTTACTGACCCAATTCGTTTACTACGACAAAGTTCAAAATCGAATATGATCGGTCAATACGGTAGGCTATTAGTAATTTTTTTTTTATATATGTTTTTACAAATATATAGCATTATTTTATATGTGACCACAATAACGACATGCTTGGACTCTGTCATTTATCCGATTGACATGTTATTGTTGTTTATAAAATGACCTAAAACTGTGAACAGAGCCTGGACAGCTGTTGAACATTGTTTGAACTTACTCAAACACCGTTCGGCAGTGTCTCGTTACATCGCAAGAGTGTACTTTACAGAGGCTGTGTGTGTAGGTAGTGACGCAATCGGAAATGTTATTCATTCATTGATAGGGAGCATGCCAGATCACTATGTCATAAAGCTCATCCTTTTCTTCTTCTTTTTTTCTAAATTCAAGCAAGTTAATTAATATACTTTCATGTTTCGTTATTAATCACTAATAATTGTATTTCTTGCCTGCATGTGGGTAGTTGGAAATTCAGTTTGCTCAAATATCACCCCCCCCCCCCCACACACACACACACACACATGCACAAGACTAAATTTTTATATTGTTCAGTCTATTTATAAGTTCCCTCTTGATTTTTTTTTTATTGCATTCTGCATTCAGATGTGACTTGAGAAATGACATATGTTCCTAGGTGAAAATTATAGCATTTTACTAGACCTTGCCGTTCGTCACCAAGATACTGTCACGTGATAGTCACGTTACTCTCAATTTAAGATATCAGTTTGTGTAATCTCCTTCTTTAAGAATGTACTAAATAACAAGTAAAATGTAAAAACTTTGTCAATGTGGTAAAAAAGGGCTCACTGTGAATTAATAGGTCTATCTACATACATATGAAATTGAACCACTAATTTAGCAGGCAATTTGATTTTTTCGAATGAGCCAGCACATTGCCAGCCGCAGCAATTGGCCACTCCTCCTCAATAATCGATTTTCCTATAAATATGTACAGTACGTCAGATGAAGAGGACATGTCACTAATATTAGCGAAAACACCAGTCACTGCACTATGAAGCAGGTTTAAATGATTATCGGCAGTGCGTGACATTTGTTTTTTTTTTTTTGTGCCTTTTTATTGAACACTTAATAAAAGTACGGTAACCGATCAAGATATTTCTGCAGTTCGTAGAAAAAGGACGATAAAGATTAAATATTTAGATGGTCTAAAGATGAGACAAGGATTACATCAGAAAAATATGAAAAGGAAGAGGGGAAAAGGAGGAGGGAGAGAAAGAGGCTTCTTCTTAAAGTATAGTAGTATAGTAGACTATCCTAATTCATGGATGGCTCTTTTGAATCACGTGTTAGTATTTTTGTCACTGGATTGCTTCATTTATGTAAGGTTTTTGCTTACTTTGAATATGCTACAGTTTGAAATATCATGAAGGATACTTGTAATGTATAGAAGAGGACAGATTTGTAAAATTTAGCTGATATTTCAAAATAAACTTGGGGTGACTGCTTACTCCGTGTAACTGCTCACTTCCCAATGTTTCTAATTTCCTTTTCCCCGCCTCTTTAATATCCTCAAGTTTGTCTTTCCACCGTTAATACCGCACCTCCAGTCCTCCCCGCATCATCAATCTTAGTACATCATCCATCATGGATAGTATGTGTCTTTATCCAGGCCAGCTTACACTCATAACATGTTACACGGAAGGAATTCCGAGGAGATTGGCGGTAACCGAACCACTTCAAAGTCCCGAATAGAAAAATACAAGCCCAGCGTGAGGTACATTAGTACATGTTACAGTACCGCAGACTAGACTAGTAATGATAATAACGGTAACAGGAAACATTGAACCCTAAATGGAGAAGAGGTTGTAACTGGGGCAACCAATATCTTTAAGAAATACTCCCTTTTAAGGAGTTTGTTGATACCAAAGCATTTTTTTCGCAGGTACTTCAAATCTCACATTTTTCCGTCTTGTTCCACAAGATTCTGCCTTTTAAAAGAAGTCAAGAAATACTCCCATGCAGCGTGAGGTTACAATTGTTAATATTACATATACTTACATATTACTGCAAATCTTTGTAATTTGTTACTACTTTGAGGAGCGCACTCAAAGAAGAAGGACAGGCAGTTGGGAGTTTGAACATCTTACATTCCGTACCTTTTTGCCCTTGGATGTTGAAGATCATCAATTTAAGTACAGATGATGTGAAAATCAGGACGCTTGAAGGAGATTTAGATTGTTTCAGAAAATCGAAGGCATCGTAGAGATATCGTCGTCAAGGGGGAGGGGGGGAGCGTGCCAAAACTTCTGGATGGTCAACATTTGAAAGCTTTTAAAAGTCATGACTGGCCATGTCGTAATAATACCAATCACATGATACATAGGAAATCTCTGATATAAAATTTGACTGTTACGTGCCTTTTCTTTCTTTGGTATCTCCCGAGGGCGGTCCGTCATAACTTTGGTATATTTTAGTAAGTTTCTGAAATATGTGTGTGGTTCGTGGTACATGGCATGTCTGTCTGTGTACTGCAAATCTTGGAGAATGCAAAGGAGCAAAATGTTAATCAGTCCTCGTAACAACGAGGCAAGTGCGGTAGCCATTCCGTTGGGGAGATGCTCGTCCCCACCCCACCCCCTTAAAAAAATCGAATAGTCCAGATTTTTTGGAATACAAATATCAGAAGAAAAAGATGAAAAATCTCGCACATCTCTTTTTGCACCTAGAACCATGCAAAAGGGCAACCAATTTGGTTTCTCTTTATCAAAGGGGAGCGGTCCCTCACCTAGTCACCCCCGGGAAGGCAAAACTTCAGCTCCGCCCCCCCCCCCCCTTATTGTTTAGTCTGGTTACCTGCCTGTTAGCAACGAGGTTGATACCTAACTTCCTCTAAGGAAGTAAAATCTTGTAACAACCATACCACCATTTATAATGCAACATGCATATATAGGCTTTGCATATTTTGGTGAGGTAGAATTCACCTCTTTGATCCTGATATATTGGTTACCCCCAGCGGTGGTTCCGTGTTCCACGACCGCTGTTAACACAGTGGAAATCTGTCGTATCAAATCCAGTCATCTCCATAACCTGCGAGCAGTTAAACTGTTTTTTCTGTTGGTCTTTTTCGATTACACCTTAAAGTTATCCACGGTGTATTTGCGGTTTTGACTTGGCTTTGCGATTGCCTGAAATGAAAATTGATGTAATTGTTCCTTCGTTCATTTCAAAATGGGGTAACATTATAAAAGAAGTTGGATAATTCGTGGGAACGTCGAACGGAATATGAACCCCCAATAGATACTCTCCAGTTGTGATCTTAATCAGAATCATCCGCGGTGCTGCCGAAAATAGCCCACGAGGGTTTATTTCTAGACCCTCCTATTGTAAAACCCACCCACTCTTCATTAAACACGCACAATGGCCAGACTCATCAACATCAAAGAGAAAGTACATTAGCAAACTGGAATATATAAATATATATATAGACAAGGCAAAGAAAAGAATAGAAGCATTATTGTAAACAGGGCGTCCTTTTAGGGAGAAAAAGGGGTACAAATCTTAATCATTACAAAAACAGTCACAGTCTTTCAAAACATTATGTGGAAAGAAAAGGACATCACTGCGTAGGTGTTGCGTCTCTTTTAAACCCTGCTTACTCATATAATTACCGAGGACAATGCTTGGAGCAGATGTCCCTCACTTCAAAGTTCAACGGCCTTGCGATCCCCGTTCACGTTTAAAAGAACTGCATGCATTAATCGTTTAGTTCACCCCTGCATGCCGGGTTACGTATAATATCTTTCATTTTTTTTTCATACCAATAACCGAACCTTTGAGGGGGGGGGGGGTGGGGGATCGGCGAGTATATCTTATAATATTATCATACATAATCATACATTCACGAGTCATTTTCTGCACTACGATTCGAATAGTTTCCATCAATTAGGCCTACTGATAACCAAGTTTGTTGATGACGAAAATGAAACAGACTGAAGAAACTTCTCTTACCTAGTCTGACCAGTTCCCTCCCTCCCATCCTCCTCCACACCCTCCGCCCACCTTCGCCAACCTATGTCCCCACTAGCTCTGAGTCCCCCCCCCCCCTAAAAAAGGTAGGGAGCCTACTATCGACGGAATCATGAAGACCTTAAAAGATGAAACACATGATCCTTCTAGCCGTCCGTATGAAAGCTTCTTTCAGTCCATGTTATATTTCAAGAATACGTTACGTCACTAATTTCTACACTCCCCTCCGCACTCCCTGTGTTTTCTTACAATTGACCGTAATTTTTCAAAGTCGAATGTATACTGCACGTATTTGTATACACACAATATTAACGACATATGTAGACGCAACTGCATCATGGCACTACATACATATTGTTTGTTGCTGATAAAAGCGACTCTATACGGCGCTGCATAATACCAACGATCAATCAACGAAACCTATGTAGATCCATTACTTGATAGCCTCCTTGCAATTCCCCCAATGGGGAAAAGCCTGATCCCGAAATGGAAAAACAAAAACAAATACAAAGGAAAAAGAAACAAATAAACAACACCGAAGACCATTTTTGTGGGTCAAAAGTCAAAATTTTGCTCCTACATTACTCTTTGCTCTCTACGGTAGCTTCCCTTACCTACTTTTTTACATTTTCGATCAAATAACTGAACTACCGGAAGCTTGATACCTTCGGACCATCAAATGGCATCATTATACTGATCTTCACGATATAAATCTCATTCAACGGCACCAGTTTTTCCGTTTCTTGTGTCTTGTTTTATCTCCAACTTACTTGAATCGGATTTCTTAAATATTTCCTGCAAATTCTTCACTTCATTTAACCTGCAATTCTGGTGTATCCTATATTTCGACACAAATCACGCTTTAGCACCATTTCTCTTCCTAAAAGTAACACTTTCCGGCGTCCATTCATCAATGAGAGCATACTCACTTTGGAACCAATGTTTTTTTGAATGTAGGGAACAGATTTACTCTGATCCGGAAACAGCTTAATTTTTTTTTGTCTTTAGGATGAATGAATTGACAATAAGTAAGGCTGCTTGAAGGAATACAGCTATTTTACTTCTTTAAATTAGCCTGTGCTGAATCTTCACGGGGATAAGTGTCACGAACCTTTTAAAGGAGTATATTTGGGGGTAAGTGACCAATCATCTTAGCCAAAATCGAGGTCCCAGCCACGAGACTCTTTATTGATACCAACATGTTGCAAGATTTAAAACCTTAAAGGGGGAGAAAAGGCAGTCGTCCCTTCCTTTTCTTAAAAAAAAAAGACATCAGCATGTTGCAATTCTCTTCTCCTTTGTCTTTTAAATATTTTTCATGATTTTGCTGAATATCCGTATAAAGACAAGCAAGGTGTTCCGCTGCGAAATCAAGCAATTCAACACAAAAAAAATGATATCACATAATGAAAAAAAAGCCATTCATGAATTAGCATAGAGGGGTATTCAAATTGAGTTTGGTGTTACTGCTCTTTCCCTTTAATCACGAGTTTTGGTGAGGACGCTTGTTTAGGCCAGAGTGTAGTCTACAATGTAATGTAACTTTTTCCGCAGGAATTTAGTGCACACGCATTCGAAGGACTATAAATTTCATTTAGCTAAACTTCATATGATCTCGACAAATTTGCAATGTGAAAAAATTAAAGAAAAAAAGAATAGGAAATCAAGCCATTAAGTTTAAAAAAGATAAAACGAAAACCTGATGATGTCACTGTTCTTTTTCATACCGTTATGATGTAATCTTAAAAAGAGCAATAACACAAACCATATTCTCCCTATATACTGCCGTTACAACTAAGCAAAGATACATACAGGGGCTGGAAGTTTGCCAGCATAAATCTTTTGGCGGTCATAAAGCCAGTCTGAACGTTCCTTTAAGCGAGCTTACAGCCGCTTACCGGTAGGATATGAGACCAACAGTAAACACACAAAACCAAAACGGCGTGTTCTTTTTAAATCATACGTTTCTCCATGTCTAACATGCAGTTTAGACAGAAATCCATCATGCATCAAACATTTCAATTGATGCCTTTCTGCGTGGATTTCTATTAAGCTGGCGTTTAGGGGTGGGGTGGGGTGTCGAGGATTCGGAGTAGGAGTGAGGGGGATACTCTGAAGGCTGATAAATCTAATAAAAAGGAAGAGTAATGGCACCGTTGATGAAGGTGAGATATGTGAGTATTTCCCTGGTAGTGTTCACTTCCTCCTCTCTCTCTCAGTTCTTTTTTAAAGTGCACCGAATGGTCAAACCGGTATATTTATTAGCCGTGGTTGATATGCGGACTTAACGTAGTAAGAATGGCATTTGCCATAGGTTGAACATGCCGACAACGGGTGGATGCTCGCCACCTAGGCAAATGGGACCGGGGTTAGTGTTGGGTTACAATTGTGTCGCAGCAATGTTTTCTAATTTGGCCAACCAATTCTACAACATTGCTGTGAATATAAAGCATTTGCCGGGCTACACCAGCTGGCAACCACTTATTCAGTCACACATTATGCCTTCATCAGTCGGCTACACGTTGATAACCTGTCACACCCCTTCCCCTTCTCCAACTCCAGACGAAAGAACAAAAAAAGATGTATCCGAACTCAATGATGCGTGCAGGGACCGCAAATAGCCACAAAGGCAGTATTATTTTCACCATTCTATTTTCGTCAGTCCAAATTTAGACACCAAAAAGAACGGTAAGGTAAGTAAACATTGTCCGTTTTGGTGGTCCTTCTCATTATATAATATTAAGTTAAGAATCCGTGAGAAATATTCATACTATTGACGAACCCCCCCCCCCCCCCAGTTACGTTAAAACCATCACACCTGACATTCTTCATCGGGATTCACGGTGACGTGAGATATAGAGACCAGTCCTTATCATCTTCACATGTGGGTATCCATACTATATACATTTCTTAGGTAAACGGAAAGTAGTCCCGATGCCATCGCATTAATCTTGTAACCGGGAAACAGGATCTCCTCACACACTCTTTTTGGAGAAATGGATTCACGTCGAGCCGGTCGAGATTGAGTTTCGACTCTTGTCAGACAAATAACTTCAATATCCCTAAAACTAACATATTACTTTCTTTTTCGTTATTTTTACATAGATTTCTCTGTCTCAGGAATTTTGAGACTTTTGAAAAACTAGCAGGGGTTAAACGTAGACACACCGTCTGCTGAGAGCCCTTTTCGCTGTAGTAACCCCTCCCCCCCCCCCTTTCTATACCGCACTTCACCAAATCTTTGTTTTTCTTTTTCTATTTTTACTTTTTTTGCACTTTCTTTTACCATGGATGGTTATAGGTTATACTGAACTGTCAATTCTGTGATAAAAGATTGATAGTCTCTTTGAGATCTTTTTCAGATAGTGGCTGGGGTTCTGTGGCCCGATCTGAGTTTATACGCTTTATCTTTGACATGACCTTTAAAGGAGAAGGAAACCCCGGGAATGACTTTTAAGAAAATGAGGCAGAAGAGTTTTGCAAATATCTTGGCAAAGTGTTCATTAAAAACTATTTTTCTTTTCCTTCCCAACACTCTTGAACTCAGAGAAGGGTGCTGTCAAGTTCGCCTCAGCGGAATATAAACCTACTTGAGTAAGTCTAATTATGATGTCACATAACCACTGATAGCAGGCATTGTACACTAATGTATTTCTTTCTTTTCTTTACCCATAATTTCCATAAATGAGCATACACTTGTGTACATTGTGAATTGAATTACTAAAATGTATCAAGCAATAATCAAATCATTGATACTCTGTTTTAATCTATTCATCACTGTTAAAATACTTGACAGTAAATTATAAAAAAAAAAAAAACAAAAGCTGTGCAACCACATTTGGTCAGGATAGCCTATGTCACTAGAGTGGCAGCTTTCCGATTAGTTTTTATCTAACAGTGAAGATTCAAATTGCAACATCTTGGAAAGTAAACAACATATGTAAATGAAACTTAGTTTTTCCATGCAGCACCGCACCATTGTGGGTCTCTAATTTAACAGTTATGGGAGGCCGTAAGGAACGCAGTTGGTGGGTTTACCATGTGTCGTCTTCACTCTTCTGTCTGAAAATAAGGAAATTTTGAAAGTTGTTTGAAGAAAAAAAAAACAGTTTCATCACCACGTTTGACTTTTCCATAATTCAACATATGTTTGCCATTTCTGCAGTATCGGACTGATTACTATGACGTTTTTGAGGTATTCATGTGTCGAGTTTGGAGAGACGGCAAAATAATACTTAAAAAACCAAACGTGAGGGAGGGTGGTGTACATTTATATCAATTTTATGTCCATCGTACTGAATCGTAGAAGAGACATCATGCAAACTTGAGAAAATGCAATTCGTCAAAATGACTAAATCTAAAATTTTCTATTCGAACTTGTCAAAACTTTCGGAAATTGCCATTTTGCCAAGTTAGAACATTTCTTCGTCAAAGGGGCAAACTTCAAACAATGTTAATCTTTTTAAAACCTTTTAAAGAACTTTTAAAATGGTCTCCCCCTTGCAAAATGATGACTTTGTTTGGTTTTCTAATTGACGAGACGCCTGATCTCCTCAAATGTCTAGTGTTGAAAAGATGCGAAAACGAAATTACAAAATTTTCCGATTCTGTCATATTTACGAGGTAATTTTACAAATAGTGTCAGATGAGGTATATAGTCCTCTTTTCTATTGGATGTCATTTTGGTCGCTTCCGTATTATCGTCACCGGAAATAAGAAAAGTTTCCCAAGAAGTTTCCCGGAAGCAGCCACTATGAAATATGCTTTACCGGAAGTTGTTAAGGAAAATGGGTCAAGTAGGTGAAATGATAAATCAATGTGCAGTTGAATTATAAAAGACTCGTCGCACCTATTGTTAAAAGGTCTGTACTTGCAAATATTTTCTGATGTTTCCAAGTACTGTTAACTTCCTATAGAAGAAGACAATATGGTTTTCTACTCCAGAGTAATAGCGGATGGGAGGGGGGCGTGAAAGAATAGGCATCTACCCCTACTGTTTACAATGACAGAATGAGTTACTTCTCACCCGCTCCTTCCCCCCCCCCCCCTTAAAAAAAGAACTAAGAAGCAAATAAGCAACAGGCATGAGACGGGCCAATAGGTCCTGCCCTGTAACTCGGCGGTACATGTCGGAAGTAATGACCCACGCGGCGTCTGGGCCCCAGGGCCCAAGGACCGAAGCGATCCCCAGATAGGCGGATTCATCTCGGTTAAGAAAGATTTGCTAAAAGAAATCGATCGTAAAAGAACACTGAGACGGAGACGTACACATATGGTGTATTACTTCACGTATCGGTTAAGTTCAAAAACCTTAATATTACAATTACATGAGATCCGTGATAAAGACCTCATGAAAGTCATTGGCTCTGTCGGAAAATATCAAAGAATGCTCCTCGGTGAAAGATCAGATGTGATGGGCAGAGGCTAACAATCACTACTTACCTGTAATGAATGCTTGTCGTATCTAGTGACTGAGTCGGTCATTATACAATCTTTTGCGTTTCACCCCCTGTTGTCAATGAAGTTATTGGGTCCAATCTCTCACAGCTGTATCTTTAACGGGCAGAGAACCCAATAAAGTCATTTTTATAAAAAAAAAAAAAATCCCCTTTACAAAAAAAAGTTCCATTAGAATTCGCAACTATCGTCACATATTTAACCTTTCAATTTATAGATATTAGGTTCACATTGCATTTCACTTCAAGTATAGTGCTATTTTTGAAGTTATGTTTTGTGTCGTGGCCGTGGTTACAATCTAGGCGTATGTCGGTCTGTTTGTCTGTCTGACTGTCTGACAAACATAAAGGCAGACAGTCAGACATTGTAACCACTGTCAAAATACAAAACACAGCAATGGGAGAATAAAATAAGTCTCTTTTTTTTGCAATATATACGACTTTCGATTTTGGGTGTGAGTTTCGCTGTTGCGGCTTCTAAGCATGTCGCCCTCATCGGAGAGCAGATACCGAAATTTTCCTTTGGTGAAGAACAAGATGGACGCTGCCAGAGGTGTAGTATGTGAAGGGTGGAGAGTTGGTTAACTAAAATAAAAAGAAATAACCTATGCTCACTAAAAACTCAATTGCTAACATTTAATGACAGAAGAACACATCCATCATGACCTTGAAGACCACGTGTTGTCGTGGTCTAGCCTAGGTGATTGCATGATGCCAAAATCCCGGATGTTAAAGTGAAATAAGGCGTTTAAAGGCACCGACATGGTATACAGAAAATAGCTTTTTAATCATTGTTAAACCATTTAGTCTCCCCAGGAACATGTTTTCAAAAGCTTCTACAAAAAACATTATGCAGTAAAATGAGTACGGTAACAGAAGATGCATCATTTGAATATTTTTTGTATTTATTAAGTTTTTTTGTGGGGGGGGGGGGGACGTTGAAAGCGTGCGTGTGTACCAGTATATATATTCACTTTTTATACTAGTAATACAACTACAGTAGACATCTAGCAGGGTCAACCATTTAGAATTTTTCTTTTTAGGGTACGTTTTCTCATGTTTTCGTCGACAGAATGTCTAAAGAGAATACAGGGCATAATGTGGTAATAAATAACAAATTTACAAATTTGAATAAAAAACTGCTGGTAATTTAGATGACTGTCAGTGTACTGCACTCACTAAGAGTCAGGAACTCGAGCGGGAAAGAGAAAAAAAAAGCTCAGACGTCTTTGATGCTGTTCTCCGCCCATAAACAATTTCTGGCGGAAAATTTTAATCGGCAACTTCTATTCCTCCTCAGCATTAAAAGCAAATACTGTATTTGTTTTATATGGAAACATCATATTTTTATAACCGATCATAATTTTAAAACCGATATTCATGAACAAAGAATGATTGATCATTCAAAACGAGGCAGGACGGTAGCCTCGTTTTCGTTTACGAAAATAAGTTTCTCATAGACAAAACTTTAGTCATTTGTTGCTAAAGAATAATTCGTTCAACCAAACTTTCGAAAATTCAAATGATGCGTCTTCAGTATAACTCATGCTGTTTATTGAAGCTTATCGGTAGGACTGAAATGGTTGAACAATAACTAAAGCTGTTTTCTGTGTTTGCCAAGTTTTAAGCCACACTATTTTCCTCCGACTAATCGTAATACATTAGTGTAATATCCGAGATACGTCTTTACTGTTTTTTACCCAAACGGCCTTCCTTCATTAGTTTCAGTAAATCTGCTACATGTAACCCATCAGGCGCGCACGAGTTAATTACGGTACTGCCGTGCTTACAGTTATATGTATTGTACATACGATGTATGATATGTATGGTATACACAACGAAAAAAAAAATCTTCGGCGTTGATCGATCTCACAGAACAAAATCTGAGAAAAAAAGAAGGTATGCACATACATTTCTTTGTTATGCTGCCCTCAGTGCTGTGATTCAAATTTGGACCAATTAGAGAGATGTTCCAGAGAATGATTATGGCATCAGCAAACGTTACGCTACATGTTAGAGACTACATTATGATTTCGTTTTAATGTCTTTTATAAGTTTATTAACACAATGATGAAGCGGATATATCCGCCGTCTATAACAGTATAAATTTACGTGTTCCCTATAAAACTGACGACAGTATTCCGAGATTGCTGCAGGCTAAGAAAGGTAATCATGTTTTATAATTGAAGACGACTACATACTTACAAGCCAAGACAAGAAAAAAATAATGTATTGAGTGACGTTCCTTAAGGTAATTTTTTAAGGGCAACGCCCGGCCCTTTGCGGATTGCCTTGTATAATAACCGCAAACAAACCACGTTTTCCATTTATGTTTCTTACATATTTGTTTAAATTTTTTCGGCTAGTTGTGCCTTTAATGTCAAAATGTGTGATGGTACAATAAGATGGATTAATATATCGCCGCCCCCTGACAAGTATATTTACTAACCCGAACACACAAAACAGCTCTTCCCCGTATGTATCGGTGTCATGCCGTCTTCGAGAGTCCGGTCACTGACCTCTTAGCAGATTTGCAGGTGTGTCGATCAGCAGCGCTAAATTCCAACTTTGCGCTGTTGGTTTTCTAATCGGGGTTAATTTTTACGTTGCGTGGTGAGATCATTAAGATATAACCTAATTGCTGTCATCCTTGGTTCGTGTGCGGCTTTTGCTTTCTTTCACTATAGGAAGGATTTTCCGTTGACTAAATTAACCAATCACACCCACTCTGTGTGAAATACATTTGAAAGTGCCTGATAAATGAAGGTGAAAATTTAGATGTACTTCAAAGATATCCATATATGATGCACGAAGCAAACTGATCCAAAACCTCAACAGCCGCTCTCGTTTTTTTAAACGATTTCAGATACATGTACTTTCCAGGAGTATGACGTTTCTAATTTTTCAATTTTCATATTTTTATAGGTCAGGAGGCTTTACTACCCCGAACTCAGAATCTTCTGTTTTAAGTAAGATAACCACACGCAATGATTTTTTTTGTCTTCTCCCTATAGAAGAATCTGAAACTTACGAATGATGCTCAAAGAAAATTTGTAAGTTAATTTGATTAAAGTATTATGCTTGAGGAAAAATACAGCAAGAGGAATATTTCCCTAGATTTGGTTATTGACCGTGCAACCAATTTTTACATGGTTGTTTGTAGGTCTGACTTTAATTGATTATTTCCAGTCTATAGAATCCCTTTGATTATAAACTTTGTCAGAAAAAAAGCAAAAATCCTTACTGATGGAATGTGAGTTGTGCTGGCAGGTTTTAGTGCTCTGAAAAGTTGAGTAAGACTCAAATTTGTTTTTTTTTCCCCACAGCATAAAGTATAGAAAAGCACCGGTACAACATTATTTTTCATGTTGTGATACTTACCTATAGTCATCACACGTCGCCAATTTGTAACTTATTAAAGTCACTGAAGATGATAATTCTTAAAACGTGGGGACTTTTTTTTTTCGATGAAAACCATATCTCAATAGCATATTACATTTATAGAAGTTATGGATTTTTTAACGAAACCTATATACTTCAAACACATTGGTACAATACATTATGGGAAATCTGTGATGATACACGCAAACACAGGTTACTTGAATATCTTTGCATTCTGCAAAATCTTGACTTTCTCAAAAGAGTCCTTAAAGACGAAGTTTTTATAAGGAAGTGAAATTAGATTCTGCTATATTTCAAGGTAAGTCTATAACAGGTGTCGAATTTCAAGGTTAATAAGCACTTTAATTTGACAGAGCATCAAAGAGTTTTGGGGGCACTAGATGATTTGCTGGTGTTTGATGGCATTTTTTGTAACCTTGAGGTAACTCGAAATCTTTCTCAACCAACGGAGTCATTTTTCAGACAGCAATTTCTTGAGTTATGAAAAGGAATGATGGTGTGGAGTTCGAAGCTCCTGTAGTGAACATTTATCCTCTTTGATTTGTCAGTGGAGTATTCCTTGAAGCGTAAATAATAACTTAAAAAACAAGTTGACTTTTGTTCCCTCGAGTATGTAACTATCAGAGAATATTCCCTAATTCTTAATAATTTAGATCCTATAGTCTGTTAAAAGTTGAAGAGGTTTATGGAAGTAAACTCGTAGAAGATCGAGAATGCGATGCATCCATTCTTCAGCCAAAATGAATATGGCTCGAAGGAATTTGGATTTTAATGGTCAATATTTTAATATTTAGGGCCTTCTTCTCAAATGCCAGTTTAAGTACAACATGTCAAAATGAAAAAATAAAAAAAAAAGCTGAAGAAAACATACGAATGACACAACAGGCAGACAGGGGAAATTGTTGGTAGAACAAGAGAAAAAAAGGATAACTGCATTTTAATACATTACTACATGAGGAGAAAAAGAGGAAGCAAGTAAGTGAGAAGAAGAAAAAAGTAAATAAAAAGGTACGAGAGGTAAGAAAAACATAGATAAACAGACTTTGAAGAAGGGGTAAAGTAAGATGAAATAACACTGAACTCTCAAAATGATGAGCGAGAAAGAAATATGCAAAGAACTAAATTTGCGCCTTCTGAAGAAAAAAAGAAGAAGAAGCAAAAAAGAACTAACTATTAGAGATAAAGAAGACACATTCAACGATCTAACTTCGAATCTTCAGAGACAGAGTAAAAGTAGCTGGCTTGCTCAGAGAAGAGCACGGTTAACTTGAATGAAAACTGTCAACCACTCATATTAACGTATTTTACACTTTTTGTCATTATGCTCCAAAAATTTGAAATCACATACATGTCAATTTGTCCCTTGAAATCTATTTCTTGTCCCATATTGTCTGAATGGTGCAAATTAAGAGACATTAGCAATTTTTGGAGGTTCGTGAATTTGTATTTTTTTTTCTTTTTAGTTTTTGCCTACTCACGCAATTACTTTTAGTAATTTTGTGGTTTGCTTTGATTATCTTTTTCAAACTTTTACATTACAGTATTTATACGCACAGATGACTTTTCTCTAACGATCGGCCATATTGTCTTCCCAGAAATGCCATCTGATGTTTAAAGCGGTCACTGAGAGGGAAAAAATGAAAGCATGATTTTATAGCTAATAGCAAATCTAGACGAATTGTGTCCAGCACGGCCAACCCATGATAGTCGAGGCACTTAACCCGGACAGAAAGTCTCACTGCAAGATAAAAATGATTGTGGTAATGGCCCAATTAAGCTTTCTTCGAAAGTTTTGGTGTTTGGAGACTACCGCTCGGGCCAAGTAGGCTGAAGGTGTGAAAGGTTGAAGCGATTATTACATTGTTTGATTGATTAATAGCAAGTCAATTTGCTTAATATGTTCTGAAAATTTCGCTCTCGTGTAAAACTGACGTCATAATGTTCCAGCATATCTCTTCACGGTAGGCCGCGGGCCAAATTGTGTATTATTCATAAAAAAACGAAAATTGTTAAAAGAGCTGTTCAAAATTTCTTTCATTCCATCTTTGTTTCCGGTCATCCCTCAGGGAAGCAGTAGCCGTGCAACGAATTCCCGGACAAGAGACCCTTCTATACACTTATGCGGGAATCAGTAAAACTGACCTTCAGGATATTTCATGATTACACCACACGGCATCATTCATTAATAAACTGAAAGTCGCCGAGTATGTAAGCGAAACTGATAATTGTATCAGACGAGCACTCCGTGGCGGGCAAGGATGATGACGAACGGGAAACGCAATAACGTCCTCTTATCTATACTTGAGTAGTTAATGGTGAAGATGATATTTAGAACGCCCCCTCACTTCCACCTGATGAAGGAGGAGAAGAAACCTGTACCGTGTGATTGGGTGAGTAAACTGACCCGATCTTGAAACAGTCCCTCCTGCATGTGAACAAGCGAATGGAACAACTGACGTCAGCGTAGCTTCAGTAATGAACGGGAATGGATTTGACATTGTAACAGTACAAGCGGTACGCATGGACGTTTTAGTTTCAGCACGCAATAAATGAGTAAAATTAATCCTTGTATATTGAATAAAAACAACGAAAGGCAAGCATGTATAGATGGAAACACAACAGGAAAGTAGAACGCTGGTCACAAAACGATCTCTAAAACAAAACAAAAAAAAATGGAGAGAAAAAGTTGTTTTCTAATACAGATGTTGCGCACTTCCTGATACGGGATTCAGCTTTTGCAATGAACTCGCGTGCTATCACGTCACATATAAATGTCACATGACTCTCAACGGATTTACCTAGGAATTCGCTTTAATAATAGATAGTATCCTGATTATTAAGTTATTCCCCCCTCCATCGACAGTTCGGACAGAATAGTCCTTCAAAAGGTGTGTTTCTTTTTTCTTGTCTTTTCTTATTTTAGTAAGTTAATTTAGATTTATAAAACTATAACGTCAGATGGACGTAAAATTACCTAGGCAATTGTTGTTAATATGGAAATGAAGGTTTGGAGAACGTCGACTTTGCTTATTAACATTGTGATCGCAGATAACGAGGAGCGACAATGACCACGGACGGACGATGGTTCGAGTCGGATTTGTGACCCATGAAATTCCGATTGGGATTCCGTTTCATGAAAGCTTCGCAGATTTTACGAATCGATATTTTTTCTGGTCCTACGTGAAGAGTTAAGTTCTCTCTCTCAAATTTTTTGAAGCCGAAATCGCAAGATTGCGGGTAACTGCTCCACATGGCGTACTCCTGCTTGCATACCTACAACTGCGTAACCTTCACAGCAGGTATTGGACAATGCGTTAAAATGTGATGTGCAGACTCCCGGCATCACCGCAATGTGTTGTCTAAAATCTGCTAATGAGTGGGTCGGTTGCAAAGAAACAATTAAAAAAGTGATGAGGAAAAAATGATAATATTGGCGATTACTGATCAATTTAATTACACCCAAGTCCCCCTCCTCCAGCGGGCTGTGAATGACGACGCGGTTGGCGATCACCCTGAGAATAATCCTGAAGACGAACTTGACCTTTACCTCGACGAGGACGACGAAGGTGACTTCGGTGGTAACAATTACAATAATCGATTAACTACGCCAGACGATGACGATGATTATGATGAATGTGCATGGTTATAATCGAACCGCTATTACCGGTACGTTGTTTACTTCTACATGCGGTATTCACATTGCACGTGACGTGTATTTTGTCGCTTCAGTTGGACACTAAAACCGAGTCTTTATTCTGGGTCTGTACCACGTGACCACAAAGATTATGGATATTACTGGATATGCTGTTTAGTTTTTTACAAATAATTTGCAGAATTTTTAAAAGTCATAGCTACAGTGCTATCGGCTCATCACATGGAGTACTTAGTCATTAGAAAGTAAGTTAACTAGTGACCTATTACTATCGAACACACACTGACGTACTGATTGACTGGCTGACGGACTAATCGTTGGATAAATGAATAACTAATTGATTATTACATGATTCAGACTCCCTTTGTATTCCTTCTTTGTGCTGAGAAAGTATAGTCAAAGCGAATTTGATTTTTCATGTTCAAAGGCTTCATGAGGTTAAAATAGGCCTATCGATATTTATTTCATTGAATAATATCTACAGAAACTGATACATTTACATATAATTACATATATATATAATGCACGCTACTTTATAGCTTCCTTCCGTCCTTCGACTACCTCCCGCCTCCATTATGAAAACGGCAGAGACAAAACCATCTTATATTTCTTAACCTATGTACACTTAAGAGGGACAGTCTGTTGGCAACCTCTAGTAAACTCTTTTCCTTCTACCTAGTTCAATTTCTGGTAGAGATACATTAAATGCCAAATAGGTTACTATTTTTTGACCAATCTGTATATCTCCTGTGTCTTCGCCCCTTCCTTTTGCCGCTCTCTTCGTAACCAGATCAATAAAGTCTCATAGTCGACTGTTCGTACCATAAAAGCCACTAATTAAATCAAGTATAATAACAGTTATCGACAGAATTTGATACTTCCATGAAGTTTCTTTACAATTTTGTTGACGTAATATAAGATGATATTTGACGTCATTGTTACAGGCAATATATCTGCTGAGTCACAAACTGTGATTAGTCTTCTTTTATTTTATCCAACATTTTCATCATAACGTGATTTTGTGTTTGTTATCTCAGGCTGTAAGACACCTATAGTTTGCTTCAACATCCGCAACACAGCTATAACGGGACGGCAAAGACGGTGAAGTCAGAAAATGAAAGCCCATCGACCAAATAGATAAGAAATGAATTGAATTATTAATGAACAACAGCAAAGTTATTGATCCGAACATAAGGCTCACATACATGGCAATGGCTACTTTGTTTCTTTCTGCTGGCTAAAGAGATTATATATTTGTACTTTACTGCGAATCTTCCGTTTGCTTTTTGGTTAAGCTGCTCGAAATGTGAAGATAAACCTGAATGATATTGAGATATCGAATGATTCACCAAGCCTGACAATTTCTGCAACTTTATCATCCGTCCATCTAAAAGTCTGTTACTTTTATTGATTTATTTCTTAAATTAAAGAGGCTCATTGAGTTGATATTGTTTATTTTGTGACATGTTTGAACGTAACCATCGTATGCCAGTACTATCAATGCGCCCCTGTGTATTTATTACCAACCTGAGCTTTACTGTTGTGCAGTGTACGATGGTATTGTTGACTAACATGATCAAGTGTTTACATTTTCTGACCTATCCTTTAAATGTTGACTAATTTCTACAAACACTAAACATTTAACGCGGCATTTAATCAGCCTTTGCCATGTGTAGCAGCTACGTGTAGAAACCTGCCTGTTCACACACTGGCGTCGTTGCGTGTCACAAAGTGCACCAAAAGGAATGAAATATGTATCTTATAACTATATATGTTACGTTTGTTGCTGTACTCTACGGTACAAAAGTTTAAACCGTCCACATTTATACATGTACGAATACAATGCAATCATTTTAGCTTGCGTAGAACCGTAATGCGAGTTCGATGTGAATTATAATGTAACAGAGATACTATACGTACATAGAGATAGGAATGTTACCATCAAATATCACATAAGAAACGAAGAACCCCCTTACAAATAAGTATAGGGAACCTTTAAACACATAAAGCTCAACACAATGAAATTAATTATTTTCTGTGAAGAAGTTTCTTTCGTAAGTATCACTTGACTATCAAACCCTTTATTATCTATCGCTGTGAGATAACTATACCACGTCATACTCTAATAAATCAACAAGATATTATTGAAGCATCGATGATACTTTTAACCCCGACTTCTAATCAAAATTTCATTGGAATCAACATAACAAGCATGTTTGCATGACGGCAAGTGCATTGTTGTCTATCAATAACACAAACACTAACGTAAACACAGGAAATAACCCATAGTTTTGGCCAAGGTTTACTTATTTGCTTGATACAAAACTTGCACAAACAAAACTTTGAACTGATTGATACCAGGAAATACATACAATACGTTATGTTATATTTGGCTACTTGTGTGTATAGGCCTTTTTTTTTTAAATTTGTTTGAATGTTAGCATACCTTTTTATGGATGCAGTTGAAACAACTTCTAAATATGTATCGATCCTTGTCGGATATACCAACGGGAAACGTCAGAGCCAATTGTAGGAATACATCAGTGTCAATGATAATAAGCTTAAAGAAATTGTTAATGTACAGCCATCGCTCAAGACTCTATACCAAGCTCATCAAAAGAAGATGAATTTTCAGTATTTCTAGTCAGTACTATGCCGGATAGGCCATTTTTCTCCATATACGGTGACTATATTAATTGCCAAACCAACATGAGTTCGTTTGTTTTACTATTAAATTTGTCGTAGACTGAAAAATGCGTGAAGACAATGTTCAAACCGAAAAAGAAAGACACTTTGTCTCTTATACCCCTGTTTTGATCAATATTATCTTTTTAACGTTTTAGGTGGAGTTGTCGTCATTGTCGTTAGCCTTGAATCCCTCCCATAGCTATTAGTCATGGAACGCCTCAAGTCCACTCAATTAACGCAACGCCAGGTTTTTAATTGACTTTGTTGAAACTGTGCTGTTTACTGCGCGTGCCTTGGAAGTATAAAATCAGCCTATATATTCAGACCGAGGCATTGTGATATTTTGTATACTTTATCTGAATTATGAATTTGACCGTGACCAAGGTAACATTGTATCATGTTTAAAATGTGAGGAATAAAAACAAACTTTGGAGGAAGAAGACTTGCGAAATACTATAGTACTGATGTTGACCTGCTGGAATTTCTGACAGCTTTTCGTCGGAGGATATATATATATATATATATATATATATATATATATATATATATATATATATATATATATATATATATATATATATATATATATATATATATATCCTCCGAGTTAAGTAAGTTAAGTAGTTCCGAATAAGCTTATCCCCGGATAAAGCGACTTAGTGTCTCATCAAGAGACAGATTTGACTTATTGGATTTGTCATGGGCCTGTCAGTTTATCAGTTTCCTTCAAAGGTAACAACTGATGGAGAATTATGGAACTGATCACTGTATGGATACATTTTCAGTAGTTTCGTTATTGGGCATTGCCAACAAAAAAATTAATGCACTAAAGAGAAAAGAGTTAGAGTTAGTTTTGCAAGTTGTTCAAAATTCACTATGAAAAAATATGTTGTGATTCCATCAACTAGTATCCTGTGAAAAAATGATAAAAAGACGGAACTGAATTTACTAAAACATTACTTTCGATCACCTTTCATGGATGTCTGATGTTTCTGTGTACCATTATAGTATTGGTATTTTTCCTCTCTCCAGACGTTGCCTTTACCCCACATTTAAAAAATGTACAAGGCTAATGAAAAACGTTTTGCGTCATTAAAAAGATTGATACGACCTTTGTTAAAATTAACAAATTCCTCACTTCCATCATTCTATATTTATTTCTTGTTTTGCTTTGTTTTTTTTTACAGGTAAAAGGTCGCTAAAACTTGATATGTTGGCTATCAAGACATGTAGTGTTAATCCAGCAACAGTTTTTTCTGGTTTGATTCAGGGACGACACGGAATATTCTCACTTGAAATGGTTTTATTTCTAATTACATGAGAACTGAGCATACAGTAATAAAAAAAAATTTGAGAAGACTTTTGCTATAGCTTACACAATTTAACGTTTCCATGGACATTCACTCCCTTTATTAACAGAATAGAAAGGAAACATGACAAGTAGACGAAACAACTATCAAAAAGTGTACGATAAGTTGCAATTTCTATGACGTAGATATAGTAAACACTGAGGAGTTGTTTTCAATGGAATTATTAAGCAGTGTATATTAGTTTCTTTTTTTTAGGTAATGGAAGTTTATTTTGGAAATCAAGGAAACGCGCTGTTAATTAACAAACAGATCTTTATTACACCTATAAATTCGAAAGCCTATTGAAGGAGAAACACGCAACACTCGAAACATTCCAAAATGACACGGTGTTATATATATATATATATATATATATATATATATATATATATATATATATATATATATATATATATATATATATATATATATATATATATATATATATATATATATATATATTTTTTTTTTTTTCATCTTATGACAGCCAGACCAGAAAGCAGGAGAACGAAAAATAAACGAGGACTATTCACTTTCACTGAGGTAAGCCCTGTCTGCAAAGACGTAAAGAGTTTGGACTAAGGACTAGGATATCATCCCCTTCCCTCATCGACTAAGCCACCACTCTCATCTCTTCCCAACCACATATAGAGGCCATTTTAACGCAACATTGTGATCAACTTTGCTTGTGTGCGGGTTTTGTGGGCACATCGACACACAATTTACGGTATTTTTGCGCTAGATTGTTTTTTGTTTTTTTTTTGCTCAGTGTTATTGTCAATATTACCAGAGATCAAAAATTAATCAGAAATGAATTGAAATTAAAATTAATTAAATTCATAAGAGTTAAAACTTTGAAGAGATCGTGGACTAACGAGAGGCAACAGTTAGTGTACTGCGTATGCACGTAAAACTACCGCCCGTTGATCGAAAGATAGGCACTTGCTATGAAGTCATTCCTGCCGCTTTCTGTCAATGCTGTTCCTGTGCATGTTGCACGTACATGTTTACTCGCCTTGTTGCTGATGTCAGCAAGTGCCAAGTGAAAAAAAGGCGATTAATTTTTGGCGCGATTTTATTTTGCCTCGTCGTATAGAACGTCTGATCTTTCAACTCATTAAATAATTCATACTATTGTACTCATAAACATTCGTCATGCGTATATTGACGCAAGCATATTACATGTAACACATATCGTCTCAGAAGAAATGTTTCGTCAGACAACAATCCCCTCACAACAGACAAAGAAAAACAGTCCGGGAGTATAATTGGTGAGGCAATTTTAAGAAAAAAAAAAAGCCAAGGGGCCATCAAGGTGAATCAATAAGGCTCGTCGTCTTTTCGCTGAAATATTACGTCATAAGATGCGTATAACTGTCGACGGAACGTTTATTCAACTTAAAAGAAAAGTAAAAAACAAAAAGACAGTCTCCTTTGCTTTTTCCATTCATGTAGTTTATGCGTACCAAACATAAAACGGATTTATAAATAAATGGAGGCAATTTATAGGGCTACCCTTAGAAGAAATTAAAACCTTTTTTTTTTAAAACAATACTCACTCTTTTCTTAGTTTCGTATTTTTTATATTTAGCTCTTCAGTTTTAATCAAGGTACGTTCAGTTCTGTGACACAACTGTTCTCAAGGGGCGGAAGTTAACATTCGTAACTGTCTTTGACCTATATGCAACATTAAATGGCAAGGGAATAAGGCTAGTTACTGTTTGAAAGTAATAGAGCTGTGATATACTGGGACTCAAGAAACACGTTACACTGTGGCCTTTCGTCATTTGCAGTGGCTCAAGTAAGTAGATTCTCAAACACTGTAACATGAGAAGTATTAGTTACTATCTTCAGATGATTGCAATGGCGATTGTATCCTACTGTATTATACGTGAATGGATATGAATTGCAACGCAATGAACAAGTGAGAGCTGACCGAAAGTAGCTATTACTATACATACATGATTTTTTTTTTAATTCTCAAACGGAGATCATCCACAGTGGACGGTATTAAGACTCAGAAACAACCTTGCCCTGGGACAGTATGTTACGTCACAAACAACGCTGAACGTCGGTCCCCTGAATGAAAAAATCACGACCTATATGTCTCACCTTCGGAGGTCAATAGTTCCGAACTGAGTCTTGTGTAGATAGTGTGGGTAATTGGTGTGTAGATATCCTAGGCTTACCGTTTCAAAACGACTCTCGAGAAGGAAAATTCAGATGGCGAATATTAATGAAGTTAAGTGTTTCTCACAGTAGACAACTTGGGACAGGACATGTAAGGGAATGGCTGCAGACTACAAGCTAATCAACTGTAATAAGAACATTCGCACCGATTGTAATTTGTAACATAGCCATGGAGTATACACCCGACAGTTTTCTATTTTTCTTCTAACACTTCAACGTTCTACACTAACCTCTTCTGGTGAACTCTGGTTTAGAACATGCTTTCATCGTGAGAGAAAAAAGACGTCGTAGCATAGATGACTGCTGGGCTGCATTATGACGTCATGCTTACCTTGGAATATTAAAGAAGTCTATAGTGTGGTTACACGCTTTGAACGCCTGGTTGAACGCTGTTTGAAATAAGCTCAAAATGTTGTACAATCCTGTTTCACATATTCACGTTAAATATTCTCTATTATATTAAACTGAACACATGAATACATTATTTCACTTTAAAGGCTTAGGTAACTTTCAGAGAGGGTACAGGTATATTAAAACAATAATGTGTTTGTGTTGTTTCTTACTTTTATTATAGATTTATTAATGTTTCATGTAGGACAAGATGACGGTGCGTGGGCGGGGTGGTTCGAGGTGAGACGTTTCGATTCATCAAGCACCCTGTAATTACCGAAATGTCATTTTAAGGAAAAATACATATCCTTCACATTCATCTAACGACTACAATCGACAAAAGTAGCATTGTTTTAGTATGTAATAAGTTGTCACGTTAGTCCTCTCCGTCTCTCGCGCTTGTTATAGTGCTCCCGACGAAGCGCTGAAATTATCTGTTAGAATATTCAGAACATCAGTAATGCACTATAGCCATGAGGAACGTCCGATGATATTTCACGCATGGACATCGGTATCTCCATAACCTGATAACCCGAAAAGGACACGCATCCGGTTGAAGAGGGCCCTTAAAACTTTTGGAGGGTCTAGAGAAAGGCAAAAATAAGAGATGCCTAAAATTAGAATTCTGATAGATAATATTCGAAAGTGAATAGCAAACTCAGATTTCACCCCCCTCCCTAAAAGGAAAGACACGAAATGAAACAAAAATATAATTGATAATATTTTGCCATGTCGCCTTCGAATAGGTCAGACAAGATTGACGTTCCTGACTTTTCGGCTACAGATTCTAAGATGAAGGTTGAGGGTGAAGGTTGAGGGTGAAGGGTGAAGGGTGAGGGTGAAGGGTGAAGGGTGAAGGTTGAATAAGGATGTACTGATGAAACGTTCCACTTTTAGAATAATTAAAAAGCAGCTTAACAAAAATACAAACAACAAATAATACATTGCAAAATGGTGTCAGTGTCATTGTACACAGACATGCAGGCGATTGGACAGACAGGCGAACAGAACGGACAGCTAGACTGGACAAGAATTTAATGACAGATGACTTGAAAATCTGAATTTTTTTTGGGAAAACCACTGAAGGTAGGTTGCTTGAAACTTCAAATGAAGATTAACTTTTACCTACGATGAAAGTAAAGATCTGGATACTACGAACTTCGCTTGTCGTAAGATTCGTCAACTGTTAGAAGAAAGCAACACACCGCAATTAAATGGAAATTGCTCTACAAGAGAAAAACAGAGATACGTTACATACAGTTACAGGCACTCAGTCATAATACTGACGAATAAAATAATACTAAAACAGTAGCGCAGTGACTGGCTGACCTTGGCTGACTTCCAGAATGTATGTGAATGAATAAATGAATGAATGAACAAATAACTGAATGATTGAACGAATGATTGCATGAATAAATGGCTGAATGGCTTCATTGATTGGCTGATTCATTGACGGACTCACTGGCTGACTAACGGACCTACTGGCTGACTAACAGACTGACTGCAGGCTGGCTGAGTTCTTGATTGACTGCTTTGCTGACTGGCTGGTCAGCTGGTTGGCTGATTAACTGACTGACTGACTGACTGACTGACTGACTGACTGACTGACTGACTGACTGACTGACTGACTGACTGACTGACTGACTGACTGACTGACAATAGGAACTCCTATAAAAAGTTAGTTCAGCCAACCTTTACTTATCTTATACAAACCGGAACTGCTGTTTTAAAATATTATCTCTTAGTGTGACTCATTGAACGAGTCCATGGATGGCTTCAATTTACAGAAAAGCTGCAAAAGGTTGAACAGAATAATTTGTCAAATCAGACATCTCAAGCGAATAAAATTGAAGCAAATAAAGATAACAGTTTCAGGAAAAACGTCGTGCATTTACCTCGAATGATGGTTTCTTGCATTCGAGAGTACAAATATTTATTTTACAGTTTCCCCCCCCCCCAAAAAAAAAAAAATGGAAGCGGATTTGAAATTACACGAATATACTGACGAAGCCGTAAACGACTTGAGAAGAACCTTCACACAAAAACGTTTGATCAGATGGGGAAGTTCAGGTGGAAATTAAAGTGTATACCATTCAAGATGAGTAAAAGAGCAGTTAAGTGACTTTATCAACTTGGAAGATGATTCTTTCGGAGATCACTTTCATTTTAAATTTCCTTATGTAGACTACCGACTGTAAATATAGTATTCATTCAATCTAACGCTATATCCTTCGCGTTATCTATAACGTTGAAGAACGAATAAAACTATAAGTACCGACTAAACAAAAAACGGTGTTTGCAATATCTTCGTGAAGGTTTTTGTATGAATGAAAATTTGTACTAATTTATCTTGTCTACTTTTCTGGTGGGTGAACAATAAACGTTTTCCATGAAAGCTGAGAGAAGTCTTATGTGCCACATTTCTGGTCGTTTAATCAATTTATTTAAACAAAAATCAACTTGGATGCATCTTTTCACGTCATTATAGCTACTAGTACAATGCATAGGGTAGTTATACAATGTGCACCGCTTCGAGAAGCTATTGGGGGGATAAGTTACTTCACGGGGATTGCATTTCCTTAAATAATGGGTAAAATTACCATCATAGTGTCTTATATTTGGATGAATTTGATGAGAATGAAGTGAAGATGATGTGGAAACCAGGACGGAGGAGCCAGGAGAGATTGTAAGCTTTCCTCCGAAGAACTAAGTTAAAGCTGGAGTTGCCACTGGCAATCCCCTGGTCGTCTATCTTTGTCCTCCGTCAGTGTCTCAGGGAAGAGAAAGTAGGGTCAAAGATCACGTGCTACAAAATCAGAAAGAGAACTGGGCATTCATCTTCCAGATATTTGAATATGAAAATTGTCTCGACATTTTTGCTGGCCCTACAAAATTCACGTTCTCCAAGAAAGCTTAGCCTTCAGTGCACTGTTACTTGAAATCAAACAGATCAATGGGAATGAGTGCATATGGATGTTCATTTATGCATAAATGGGGCTTAAACAATGTTTTTAGTTTTAGCTATAACTGTAACGTATTTGACTTTCAGTGGCAAAGTATGAAACATTTTCAAGTCACATTCCAGCTTTAAGAGGGATAAGAATCATTGGAGTTGGGGGAAGGGGGGGGGGGAACAAGTGGTCAGAAACTTCAACCTTTCCAGCTGATATTGTTCTTGGTTATAAGACGAAACCACATATGTACCGCTCATAGAAGAGTCAGCTGCCATACTTAGGCTATATCTAGTACGCCCTTGAAACTTGATTAGGGTAGCAGCTGCTTGATATATGTCAGTCGCCAATTTATCATGCAAGTAAAATGGGAAGTAAATTGTGGTAGTATACGGAAGGACGGGGGTGGAAAAATAGTTGCTTTAAAAGAATATTCCAGACCATCCCATAATACATTTTCCCATAACAGTAACAGCCATTTGGTCTACAAGGATATTGAAAAAGTAACGCATTTTATGATAAAAAACGTTCAAGACAGCCTCGTGAAGAATGGATAATCACGACATGATGACGTAATAGTTTTGTTGTGCCCTGTTTCAATGACGTCAATGACGTTTTGCGGCATCAAACGATTCGTATCTGTACACGAAGACTCACAGAAGATTGAAAATTGTTGACACACAGTCTCATTTTATTACAAATTTTACGAGAATATTTTGAATATTGCCTAGTCTATTCCTTTGAAAAGAGTGCTGGTAGAAACTACATTCGGTTATATTCGGTTTTGTTGTTGTTGTTGTTGCTGGGTTTTTTTTTTTTTTCGTTGACGGCAACGAACGAAGAACCAGAAACGGAGCCTGCAAAGTTTATAAAAAGTTATCCATTAATGATTCTGACAATTATATAATAATTATTTTTCGGAGTTTTCTTCATATATCCTTCAAAATAATACATATCGCTGAAACAATGACTGGTCAAGTTCTGTCAGCTTGGCAAAATGTTACTGAATATGTCGTCCGTACGATTTAATTCATTTTTGTTTTTCTTTTGTCAGTAAAAAGTTGGTTTGCATAATCCAGACTACACACATAAAAAAAAGTAATGAATTCCAACGGTTATTCTGTCTGCCTGTCTATCTGTCTATCTGTTCGCCTGCCAGGCTACGTGTCTGTCTGTATGTCTGAAAGCATTTCACGTCCGTCTGCATTTGATATTCAAAAACCAAATGGTTTTCATATCAGCTCTCCCCTCTGTTACCGGTAGTGCAAAGGATTCATTCACATATGAATCCATATGGACACACGTATTATCACATTACCGGACCTATCATCAATTGTTTTAGACTGACTGGATTGAACATTCCAATGTCCGTCCAACCGTTTCGATCAAACAAAACATACCGCAAAATATTTAGGAAGTTATTGAAACAACGTGGAAGACTGGCAAAATCTACGGAAGTGATTTCACTGTTTAATTTATCACTTATCCAAGTATTTTACCGTTTTGGAGGTAACGCCAAGTGACAACCTTGGCATCACTTGGCGTTCACTTTTTGACCGAAACTGACAGTAGATCTGTGAATCTCATCGCGCGCCACCTCATCCATTAAAAACACATAAGGAAATAGCCTACATACAACTAAAAAAAATCCCGTCCCCTACAAAAGCTTCACTCAGCGGTCGAAATAATAAGACGTTGGCAAAAGACTATACTGCTATTTCAAGTAGAGGAAGAAATCTTCTCATTTTGAATCATTTAGCATCATCTCAATTATCAAAAACCCATCCATCCAAAGCCCTCCACCTCATCGACTATCGCGTACTCTCTTCTTCACGTTCCCACCTGTCAGTCGTCGTCATCAGTATGATTTATTCGTCGTCATCAGTATGATTTATTCGTCGTCATCAGTATGATTTATTCGTCGTGATCAGTATGATTTATTCGTCGTGATCAGTATTTAATCCTCGTCATCAGTATTTATTCGTCGTGATCAGTATTTATTCGTCGTCATCAGTATTTATTCGTCGTCATCAGTATTTATTCGTCGTCATCAGTATTTATTCGTCGTCATCAGTATTTATTCGTCGTCATCAGTATTTATTCGTCGTCATCAGTATTTATTCGTCGTCTTCAGTATTTATCAGTGTGATTATTGTCATCGACGTGGTTGACATCACCATCATCGATCAGCAATGAACACTGTTGTCGTCACCATCATTATCATCACTTACGTTACACTTCATCATCACCAAAATCATCATTATCCTAGTCCTGTCTTTACATCCATCCTCATCATTTTAATATAAATATCATGTACTGACTATGACGTGATACCAGGGTAAGATGATCATAGCAACGGTATGAGGGAGATAAAAATATGATAAAATAATGCAGCAAAGGACGACACTACCAGCTGCATGCTTTGCTGCTTTCAATAGTCACAACACTATTTCACCTAGAAAAAAAAAACGTGACCCTTTACTGCACTATAATCTATATTATATAGGCTACATGAACATTTACTGCACAATATGGCGACCATATACGGTAGGCTTAATGAGCCTTCACTGTAATGATATCATATAGGCGCCTTTATCTTCATCTTGACAGAAGAATATGTAACAGAGCTGTAACTCTCCTTTCGTAACTTATAATTAAAAAGTTGAGTTATTAAGTTATTGCAGATATTTCAATCCTTCAGCGAAATAATTCCATGTTTTGTGACGAAAGATTATCTATCGTTGGTCGAAACTGAGAACGGTGTTTGAAAAATATGTAGGCAAACACCCTTAACTGTACTTACTGGCCACTGTACTTACTTAAGGAAATCCGAAACATGTTTGCAATGTTTGGTATACATCATTTTGTTACATCTGGCGACAGTAAAATGTATGAAACTGTCAGTTAAAAACAAAACATGTGGTAATCACCAATCAATGAAGAATATTATCTTCTTCAATTGAAAGCATAACAGCCACTCTTAACCGCGTTACGGTATCCCTTTACCACGATTTCAGAGGGGCTCATTGAGTTGGTGCGCAAAATTCGTGATATTTTGTCACACCTGTTACGCATTACTCATACGTTGATTGTAAATGGTCAGACTAAGAGATTCTGAATACCTGATACATAACTGAAGCAATAATGGTAGGGTAGTTATTAAAAATCCCTAAATGTGACCGGACAGTTTTTACCTTACGCTATCCAGCACTTGAAACCCCTGTTAGTAAAAAAAAAATACAATTTCTTTAGTTACATTTACAGTAAAGGTAGGGATAGATACCGACTTATGAGGCTAATTAAAAGTGTTGCCAGCTAGTCAGAAGTATTGCCACACAATGTTTTTTTCTTTACAAAATTGCCACAAAATAAACAATATTAAATCAAATAGTCGCTTTAAACTATAGTTTTCCGTTTGCCCCATTGGCATGTGGATGCGTGTTGGTATATCAGTTTATCGTTCTTGTCTCTCAGTGCATGGTAGCTGTTTTCATGTTTGACAAACAGGTAAAGGAGAGAGTGAGTAAAGAAAACAAATGACTATTCGATTAAATAATCAAATATTTGGGTCAAAGGTAACGTGTGTCAAACAAAATGAAGCAAATTGTTACAATTGGTCACAACTTCCGGTTTGACTTCCATAATAGTTCCGGTGTCAGTCTCTTCGTACGCACTTCCTGTTTTTCGTTGTTTTCCACTGTCCAACTCTTTCTTCCAGTTTCTCTCTTTTGATATGATAAGTGAGGTTGTCACCTGCTATCCAATGTTACAAACAGGCATTACCCGGAAGTAATACCGGTGGTTCAACCCACCCCCCACCCCCCACATGGAGGATTGCGAAAGCACTATTCAATTGTCAAAAATTTTGCAAAGTCACTTCAATGGTGATTATGAAATCGTAATTGACAATTACTTCAAAGCCATGGTGCGCAAATAGTGGTACCGGTACATGATTCGGTGTACCAGCAAAAAAATGGGACGAATAAGATCGTACAGTCGGAGGTAAAATGGCTTGAATTAATCATGCAGTTGACGCACTCCTCTCTATGTAAGAACCCTAAAGGATTACCTAAGGGAGCACCACTATTGATTGATTGCCGCGGATCGACCAAGAAAATTACTGGCCTTACAAACTCCCCAGATGGCCGGTAACGGCACTTCCTGGTTGCTACATGCTGCATGCATATGGACAGTCTTGAAACAGGGGTCTCATGTTCACTACTTCCCAAATTAACGAGAGCAAAAGTAAATCTATAAAAATGTTAATACTTATCACATGGGTTGAGATGATGCACAAATCATAAATTATGCATCCTCTTCCATATATTCTTGGAGAACTTCGAAATATTTCGGTGGGGATGAACATATCTTTAGTCCCACACTTTTTTTTTTCATTAGGCAGTGGAGTCACAGTGATTGTTTGCAGGGGGTCAAGAAACTCGAAGTACCCCCCCCCCCCACATAAGTGCAGCTAGATTTGTTTTCTTACTGCGCCTGGGACATGGATAAGAGGACATCAGCGAGTGTGATACAGTGTTATACGGAAATACCGTATGCCACTGTTGCATTGGCGCAGCCAGAAGTTTTGATTTGGGGAGTGAACTGAGAATTGCTTGAAGACTATCTAAGAGGAGCTCCAGCATCGTTTTGAGCGAAACGTGCAAGGAAAAATACATAAAAATCACCCCCCCCCCCCCCCCCATTCCAGATTATTGGAAATCGCCATTCCCAGGCTCAGCAAGTAAGCCACAGAAAATGGAAAGTCTGATAAAAAAAAAAAAAGTCTGATCAAACTTAAACATTTCATAATGAATACTTCACTTGCTTGTATTTGAAGACAGAATATTGAAAAACTACCATCATCATTTCCTGGATGTGTGGAGAGCCGAAGCAGTCAAACTTGCATTTTCTTTAACTTCTCTTTCAATTTTTTCTCATCCTTATCTTTGTCTATACTTTTGATTATTTTTTCTCTTTTTTTGTGAAAAGCTTTAAAGAGCGCTGGTAATCTATTTGAGTCGGTCAGAGGGGTTGGGGGGGGTCCGCCCCTCTGACCATATGGTAGCTCCGCCACTGGACAGTTCATAAAGACGGTGGCAATCAATTGTACATTTCTGTGATCATTATGTGTATCTGTGTGTATTTGATCAATCATATTTTAATTAGTTTCTTCTCACGGAAAAAGTATGGCCTATTCTTTTTTATCTCAATGCTTTTTTTTCTTCTATGAAATTAGACTTAGGCTATAGATAAAAGAGAGAGAATCACTCAAAAGAATTACTTTTCCTGTCAGATACATCTTCCCTGGAAAATAGACAGCTATGGAAAATGGCGGGTCTACCTGAAAAGATATTGGCTCACTCAAGTCCCCTCACTCTCCCCCCCCCCCCCCACCCTCCTGTAACGTTGCCACGCATGAACCGTTTCCTGGCATGTCATTCTGTTCTCAGTTATGACAAGAGTTTCATAGCAGTCGTACATCTGTTCGTTCAACATTGCAAAACCCGACTGCCTCTGAACAAAAATCCTCAGCAATCAGTCGTCTCCGGTGAAACCGTGAATCCGTTTCTTTTCATGCGTTCACTTTTTTATGTATTTAAATTTCGCACCGGCTATTTTTGTTTCCATTTTCTGGCGAAAAGCCAACGCGAAGGGAATTCACCAAAGCTCCCGCGTCTCCAAAAGTTTGAACACATCACCATGGTAACTGTTTTCGCGAGGCGACCTCCTTCCGTGTACTTGACCTAAAAGTGTTCCCTCCACAGGCGGAAATCCCTGGAAGTCGCGTGTGACGTCAGGTAAATGGAAAAAAGTCTAGCAGTGGTTTACTCGGTAAAGCTGGCAAGGTTGTCGTGAACAACGTGCATTATGTTCTTTTATTATGTGTGAATATATTGCGCGCTGTTATACCTTCATTGTAAACAGTGACCGGATGCTATCCATCACGGGCAGGTATATTTGAAACCGGTAAATACGGCGTTATATATAATTACTGTGACTATTGTTTTTTCTCTAAACCGTAGGGAAAAAGTCGATGATTTAATAAGCCATCCACAGACAGAGAGGGTTGGCGTTTGTTTTTCGGGTGAAATGTTGATAAACGATATGGATATCAATACATCAATCTTCGGTATCGCGTGTGACCTTGGACATTGGACACCGGAAGTTTGTGACGACAAGAACACACCCACGATGACACTTCGCAATGACACTTCGTTCCGTCTCTCAGTCTCCCCAGGATCCTTTTATTTTACTTTTTGCAAGGGTGGGCTCATAATTACAATGCAATTGTATACCATAATGTTGTATTTCACGGAAGTAGGATATTTTGAGAATGAATGTTCGGATTTGCAAAATTATTGACGGGGGGGGGGGGGGGGAGGATATTTATCACTACGATGTGGGAAAAGAGTGGACTGAAAGACCTGTGAAGCAAAACGCAAAACATAAATAGGGTAATAGCAAGCTTCATACCACTGATGTGTATGTGAAAATCAAAGAGTCCAAAGAGTTTGCGATTCCTTGCCAATAATTATGACAAACAAAGGACAACCAACATATCAATTTTGAAGTTTAATCACCTTACTCTCTTGAGATAACTTGTCTACAAGGTTTTCAAACTATGACTTTTGCTGACCTTACGTGACCTTTGACCACAATAAAACAGAGAGGTTATTCACTCACACATCGAAGTTCCAGTAACATTCAGTTGCTGAAATTTTGTTCTTAGTAGGTCGTCGGACTTTAACATCCGGTGACCTCGAATGACCTTTGAATGACTTTTGACCTCAAGTAACCTTTGACTTCCCCTAAACTTGACAGAAATCATTAAGTCATGAAGAGCTACAAATGCTTACAGTTTTAACGTCCAGATACGTTCAGCTGCTGTGATATCTTTCTTAGTACATCGTCAAAATTTCCACTCCGGTGACCTCCAACTGACCTTTGACCTACATGGAAAAACAATAGGGATCATCTACTCACAATGGACTAACTACATACCAACATTTAGGTTCAAGCAACTTTTCCTTATTGAGACACAGGGTTTTCCAACTGTAACTACTCTTCTGAAGTCATGTGACCTTTGACCTCCCCCAAAATTAAAAGAGATGATCTTCTTATCAAAGTTACGTACAAACCAACTTCGAAGTTCAAGCAACTTTCTCTGTTTGAGATGTCGCGTTTACAAGCCAAGGTGTCACATACACACACACACACACACACGCACACACACATAAACAGACACACCATCATAGATTCCTTACCTGCCTCCGGCAAGGAATCGATGATGAACATTTTGTGTATAATAGTCTCTGAAGGATCAGTCTTAAATGGAAATAGGGCGTTTGTTTTAGAGAGAACATCCATATTTTTGAAACCAATGTTTGTAGACGTTCAATGATAAATTGTTCAAAATGAGGAAGGACAGAAGCCTCCTTTTCAAGAAATGAGCTCCTCACAGATAGACATTCAGTTATTTGTTGCTCAACACTAATTTGTTCACCCAAACTTTTCAAAATTCAAATGATGCATCTTCCATTACTCATCACATGCATCATGTTTTGAAGAGATGAAGCTCTGATAGAAGTTTATTGATGAAACTGAATGATTTAATAATGATAACTGCTATTTTCTTTTGTATGTTATGTTGGAGTTTTCTAAACGCCCTATTTCCCTTTAACTCACTTTATTACAATATGCATTTACGAATTCTGTCCACCCTCAAGAAGTAAGAGAAGAAAGAAAGATGGAATTACACAGTGACTTCACCATAACTCGACCAGCTTATACCCTTTTGACATTTAGGCCAAAGCACTCCATTGTACATTATCTTATAACAGAGGAATGATGATGGGGTATATTAAGTCTCTACAGAACAAGTCACTGTCATAAAATGAATGGATTTGATCTCAAAAGGCCCGTGAGTGTATCCTGAGCCCCACAACAAAAATTGAATGGTGACATGGTCATATTCCAGTGAACATATGACGATGGATGGCTTAAAATGTATTCGGTAACTTGGACAGAGGAGACCCCCTTTCCTTCGATTACCAGACCTTCGCCTATCATGATGATAACTTGCCATCCGGTAACCTTCAAAGCAGGTGTTGGTATGCAGGGCCGTTTAATGTAGGCCTGCAAATCGGTATTTATACGAATGCAATCGGAGCTGATGCATGGGTAATACACGTCCGTTGCGCGGGCTAGTGACCTGATTGTTACGTAACTATGGGAAGTAAATACTGCTATAACACTCCCACCCTAGACTCTGCAGAGTCTGCTTGGGCTGGAAAGTTTCTGTTCATAATCTTGGTTCCGCCACCTCTGAAGGAACATCCATATATTTACTGTACTGCTCTTCCGTAAAAGTGTTTACTCCCTTCATTGATCGCTGCCCTCGCAGACTCTAGACACTCGTTTCAATTATACAACTTTGAACTAAAACCATTATTTTCGCTACCAAATTCAAACGTGACTATTGAGGTGTACATAATTACATCGAGTGTCCAAAGTCTTTCCGGCGGACGACGATCATAGGGAAACGCGATTACTGGATGAGTACATATCCTCTGTTGGGTATAAGTGGGCTGCAGCTCAAATTGTGAGGAATGTATCACAGGAGGAGAATTCATTCGCCGAGACAGACTTTGCAAAGTCTACTCCCACCCCTGCATCTCCTCCGGCCCAACTCAGAGCAGAGACTCCTAAGCCTTGGTTTCTACCCCCATCTTGTTTCTACTCCCTCTGTATGAACAACATCTCTAGTTGCAGCTGAGCTTCCTGGAGAGTGTTTTGTCCCCTCAGCGTTAACTGCCTCCCACTCCTCCCGGGGAGTTAATTCGTCTGGAGAGACTTTGCAAAGTCTAGCAAAACTCCATCCCACTTAATTTCCAGCATGACCTTTATATTCAAACATTGCCAACGCCTAGGTTGGCTGTGTTTCTCGTTTCTTTTCCTTCTTCGGCATGAGAAAACCTGCAGAATGTTCCACATTGTGAAGAACTTCGGTGGCACTTGTTAAAGACAATTGTTTGTATTCGTGAGGAAGGACCGCACATAACTGTTCTGTGCTTGTTGGAATGAACCATGAACATGTATTTCTGTAGAGATTGTGTGACAGTACTGACAACGTGCAGGAGTTGTGACAGAAAATTCCGACTCAACGATCAAGGCCAATAAAGATCAACAGTTGAAGTTTGAATCTTTATTTGACTTGAGTGGGACGCACATTACAAAAAGCCGGCTCATTCAATTGATATCGATAAGATTGTGTCGAGGATTTTGAAGGCTATAGTCACGTGACAATACCTGTAATCACCATAGTTAGCCAAGTTTCACATCAGTTTTGACCCAGACTTGTACTGTGTGTGCATTGTATATGAACCAACGTGAGAAGTGTGTGGTGGCAAATTTTCAAAACCCAGATTGAATCATTAATTACTCACTTCTTAATGTTCCTTTGTATGTGACACATTTGGATCCTCTAAGTGTGACCATCTGTCATTTGTATGTAAAGGGAACTCGTCAGGATCACGATTTTTTTCACGATTTTTTTTTTTTGCAAATTTTACAAAACCAACTCAAAGGAGCCTCTTTTGGTTTTAGTCAACCGAGAGATCCGGCTTGCTATAAACCCCTACATGTTGTGATAGTTTCTGCTTGTTACGGTATGTTTGTAGGGTGCGGGTTTTTACATTTCATGATTTGGAAAACTATTGTATGAAAAATTTTGCTGTCACATCTCTCTGTCACGGAAGTTACGTTTACAAACATACCATTTGGTCTTGATATTTCAATATAGTTTTGCATGCATGGGCCTATACTGAATTCGCGCCTCTCTCAGCTCAGATTCAATTTATTTAATACTATATTGTAGGCTTAGACCACAACCATCAATTGAACATAAATAATTCAACTGGAATTAAGGGCTACTCTCTTCAAGTTAGCTTCACGTCTTTCCCCGTCGGTTTTACTGCATGTGACTGAAAGAAATCTTTAAAATAGCTAAGGGACTTGGCGAATCATCGGACTGAACACAAATTATTCATAATCAATAAATGATCGATAATGATTTAGTGATCGATCGTTTAATCTTTAAAACGATTGCGTTTCAAAGAGGGCTATGGCATGTTGCCAATCCGTGACTAAGTTTGCGTACACCTTAAAATGTCGTACCTGCCGATCGGCAGACAGCATGTTATTGAGTGTGCTCACGTGTTCGAGAAAAGCCTTTATCAATGGAAAGCTTCACAATCATAATATTTATTGGCAACGGTTCAAGTTTTGATCGGTGCGTTTATCACGCTTACTGTGACAATGGTTTCTGTAAGAAGGGGTGTAAATAAACCTTTCTTGTCAAACAAACGATCTCACCACCTTCAAGCATGACTTCGTAGAATTATTATATTTAACTTACACAGACAAAAGAAAAAGTATTGAAGAGATGCCAATTTTGTTCAGTTTACAGTTTTGAATACATTTTGCTAATTTTAACAGACTCACATACCTGTCATTGTTCCCTTTTTGTGTGTAGAAGGGTAAATTTCTCGGTCAGGTAAAGTTTGTTCTGATATTGAGAAGTGGATGTTATTATTAAGGACAGAATAATTAGTAATAAACGTGTATGGGCAACCTGCATACAATCATACCCTTCTCTAGTGGGGGTAAGTCCCAAAATAAAATCTGGCTAATGCACAAAGAAAAAGTTCGATAAAGCCACGCGTAGGCCTAGATTCCGGAAAGCAATTCTATCATGGGAGTTGCCCTACACATACCAAAAATATTTAAGGGCAAGAATTGATGAAAAAAAACCCCGAAGACTTAATATAGCAGGCTCACTAAAAGCGATATTACAAGGCGGGGTTTAACTCTGTATGTCATCAAACAGCTTGAATGACTCCCTGTTCGTGTGCCCTGTTCTGTCTTTCCTTTTTCTAAGTGTTGTATACAGGAATGTTATTTTCAGAAAACATGCATGTAATCATGTTGCGGCACTCAAAACAATGTTTTGTCTCTTCGTGTCTTCTTAGTTACCGTGTTCATGAATGTTTTATAAGGTGTTACATTAGCCGTTCTCAAAGGATGGATCGCGACCCAAATGTGGGTCACCAGAATGTTTCTGTTGGGTAGCATTGGTCGCGATCGATTTCTAGATGGCTTACAAGAGTAGTAGCGAATTCTCCCCGTGGACATTATATGGACACTATACAGAGTAAAAGTGTGTACACAGAAAGCCCTTCCGCGACGAATTTGCACCGTCCGCCTGAGACTGCCACACCATTGGACAGGCGACTAACGCACCATATGCTCTAACGACATAACTAAGGAGGAGGGGGGGGGGGGGGGAGTTCTCTTCACGTGTAACTAGACGACAGACGCGTACGCCGAACCCCTAGCTCTATCTCACCTCCCTGCTTAGGTCTGTGCCCCCCGTGATTTTATCTGTAATATGCGTGACTTACAGCGAGGCGGTGGGTCGGGTGACAGTCCTTAAGTATAGTCCGACATAGGTCACCACAAAAATTGTGTGAGAACCTGTGTGTTAGATTATGCTCACCCAATATAGCCAATGAGATTATTGCCCCATTCTCCATACTACTCCTTTTCTCCCCACGACCGTAGCGAGGGCTCCATGCCCCCCCCCCCCCCCATCCTAACATGCTTTCGCGTCCTATCCCCCTGACACGAATGGTACTTTCAAAACATGTTTTCATTCAACGCTAACACTGTTGTAGGCCTACCCCGTACTTTGACTTGAATCCTGCTCTTGAGATTTTTCCCCAAGAGGATGATGGGACAATTTTTTTATAAAAAAAGTCCTAAAAAGTTTTTATAAAAGTCATTAGAAGAGAAGTCTTGCTCAGATGTAATCAGCGTAACAGTTATAGTTAATAAAGAAAAAGATTGTGAATGGTCGTCCTGGGCGAAGAGAATTAACTGTTCCGGAACGACAATGGGACAGACTTTAATAGTACCGATAAACCAAAGAACGGGCATACGCTAACATGAAATATATTCTGACAAGAATGGGGTATCCGGGATGAGGAATGCATGGCAATTGAGACAATCCATTTATTATCTTTCACGTTGAGGGGAGGGGGGAGGAGGCGTTCTAGAATTATCGGTTGTAAAATTGTATTTGAGATGCAAGAAGGCTCCACAGGTTGGGAAGGGGACTCCGCCAATATGTGGTTACATAATTTAAAAAAGAAAGTCAACTGATTTAGATTCATTATGAAACTCTGGATGATCGATGCGCCGGGGTAGAAGGGTTCACACAGCTATGGGCCGTGGGTGTACAATCTCCCACTTCCCATTGCCTGTCGTTCACCAAGGATGTAAACTCGATCACAGGTCTATAACGCCACATACCGTGACCCTCCTGTTTTCTTGAGTGAACATTATTATGGACATGATTAATTTTATAGTTATTACTGCTATTATTGTTATAATTACAATACCTTCCAGTCTATATATCTTTACAATTTGATTTTATGACCGGTTCGTTCAATTGCTTGTCTGTTTCCGTTCTGAGGATTCTTTTATTTCATTACGGTTTACCGCACTACGTGAAAAGGCTAAGAAGTTACTCGTCTTTTCCGGATATCCGAAACCCATTTTGTATCTAAGTCAGTATGCCGTTTCTCGTAAAAGCGTATGCGATCGATACAATCTTCCGCCTCGGGAAATTGATCTCACCTTCCACCAGTTCTCGTTCTTTATATCATTACCTCTCATCAAGATCCCATCTCCTCAGCCTTTCCTACCTTTATCCCCCCCCCCCCCCCACACACACACACTATTCAAGTAGGGGTTAGAATTTCATTTACTTGTCAATTTGATCTGACCAAATAACATTTCAATGTGTGAATATTGACATCGAGCAAGATATACGTAGTAACCCCTGGAGAAGACCGAAACTTTCGTCACTCTTCTGCCGGGCCTACACGGTAATGAAACTCAGTGGTGTAGGCTACCGAAATCATGGTATAGCTGTATGTAGCTTCTTGGTTGGTATCGGGAATTGTAGTATTTGGTGCAACAAAGCACTGTCTTTACAAAGTGATCGCCTCATTACGGTTTCGCATGACTGAATATTCATTGCTGTATACTTCCGATTGGCGTGTTCAAAGCACCGCTCGGTTTAGTTGAATGAAAACTGTCAACCACAACATTATCGCATTATGTACTTTTCTGTCGCTGCGTTAAAGGAATTTGGAATCATATGGCAGAACTTTTCCTCTGAAGCCTACTTGTTTTCTCAAATTGTCTGCATGGTGCAATTAAAGGACATACTTAAGTGTTACATATGAAATTTTAATGTATTTTCTTCATGCGTATACACGTAATCTCCGTAAGATCAAGAAAATGTCGAGTCACTGGAAAACGTGTGAGTCCGTAGTAACATACGCCTATATACCTCACGGTCTAGCGATGTCGTCAATAAAGTTTGCTGTGTATAGTAAATCTTACACCCTTCACCTTAGCACTGACGGGATGCTGCTGTGGAGATTTTCGGATTTAACATTTATTGTATACTAAATTATTAAACGAGGTCAGAATTACCTGTGCATGCATACTACATAGCCATGCAGTTGTATTTGTAATATTACCACAGTGACGCGGGAAGGGATCCAATCATTCATTTTCCAGACTCACTTGCACTAGTTCGTCATGAATTAATTAAAAAAAAAAGAAAACATTTTCAACAGAGTATTTGCAATGTACTTCAAAGCTCTCATGCATATCCGTCCAATGGAGGATCACAGTCGGTTTTGCCGGATCTGTTTCCTGTAGGTACTGGATTTCTCTGAAAGATGAATCCTTGTACAGAATAACCTATATTTGGCACTTAAACACACAGCAGAGGCTATACTGTTGAAACTAACCTGCAATCGTCACTGTTATCATGCATGGAGAAATACCACACGGATGCTGTTATTCACCAGTTGCAAAAAAGCCTAGCTGTTGGACTCAGTGTTACCACGTCTATGGTGCGCCTAGCGTGCCATAAGTCTAGAGATTGACATATGTGAAATTAAATCGTCATATGTCAGTTTCTCGCAATCTCATTGGTTGAAATCGTCATATCTACAAGAAATCGACGTATGTCAATTTAAGTCGGCATCTGTCAGTTTCTCGTAATTCTATTGGGCAAGAACGGCACATGACATTTCCTAGAATTCTGATTGGAAGAAACTGTCATTATGTAAAATTAAATCGATGTATGACAATTTAAGTCGGTATGATCTGTCAGTCTGTCATCAGCACCGTACAGATGTATTACCGACGCCCTATTTAGCTTTGTAACAAATTGCAACTCTGTTTATAGGCCCTATACCCTTCAGCACCACAGATTTGATATGTACCGGTATTACCGGTACAATTTTTCATGGACTTTGTTCTCATCAACTGAGGGGGGGGGGGGGGGTGGAGGGAACAATCTTGTACTATGGTCGAAGGTCATTTTAAAATTAAGAAAAACCAAAAGTAACTTGAAATTACTTCTTGTGTTTATTCGAGTGTCCAGTTCCGCCCCTCGCCCCATCCCACAGCTCACCCCAAAAACAAATGCTTTCTAACGTCATGTCCGATTATGTAATTACCTGCTCACGGAATGGTGTCGTGAAATATTTTTGTTTAAATCCTGTTTGGCGGTGACACACACCAGGGTTTTCCATTTCCTTGCAACTGGCGTAAACTTATTGTTTGAACTATTGTTCAAACTTGACACAAACAGGACAGCACTGTCGTACCGACGGGAGGAATATGATACCGTGGGTGTCATCACGTACTGTGGGTCAGTACACTGAATGAACCATTAAACCACCTTCATAACGGTACGTCAGTTTTTATCGAATCTGTCTAAGAAATGCCTATTTTCTGGGTGCTCATTACATTCAGTAACATTGCAACCATAAAATATTTTACTAAACGTTCACACTGAAATATTAGCCAACCACCACCCCCCTACACACACACGCACACACCCGCACACACGCACACACACACATAGATCATCCAGAGGAGCTTCTTGTGGAGAAATTAGAGTAGATCATTTCATGCCTAAATAGTGCTATAATAGAGGTATCCGTAAATTTAACCCCAAACGTGCAGAACGTTTGTGAATTCCGTCCGCGAAACCGTCAGGTAAGCATTCCAAGCAATGAATAATGAAGCATCCTGCTAAGTTGTTGAATGTGATAGATTTGTAAGGTTTGAAATGTGGAGAAGGAAAACGTTAAAAATAACAACTCAAAGGCACCGTTACTGAACTATAATAACTTTTTCGAAGCTTTATTCATTGACAGCAGCAGAGGAGTAGATAATGCATTTCGGGAAAGATATGTGGCATAACATTACTAAATAAATCTTTGTGAAATATTTCAATACATGGATGTGTGATGCTAAATCCCATACCATGGGGTTTTTTTTTTTGGTTCTTATAGTTTTGTTTTTTTTTACATGCGGCTCATGCTTTTACCGCTAAGTTCAGTTCGTGGGCAGCCAAACTACACTATAATTTTAAGTTGCAGGATAATGACGTGCTATGGATGTTAAAGGGGCTCATTAAGTTGATATCAATAAACTTGTAGTGACTTTTTTTTGGAGAGGGGTATAAATACATGGCAAATTTATAATTAGCATAATTAGTCAAGTGTCCACATACATTCGTTGTGAACCCTGTCATCTCTTTTTTTTAAATTTTTGCCCCTTAGTTTTACTGGTTTTGTGCATGTGAATAAGTACTAATATGAGAAGTGTCTGGTCAAGAAATTCAAAACCAAATAAAACCATGAATTACTCACTCATTAATGTGTGAGTAATGTAATTGCACGTGAAACATTGGGATCCTCTTAGTTTGACCATTTGTCTTAAATATGTTAAGGAAACTTGTCAGGTTCAGAAACATTTAATAATCTTTACGAAACAACTCAATGAGCCTCTTTAAACCATTGCTTGGTGGTAAACGGGTAAAATACACTATCCTATTACACTATCCTGTAAACATACATTATCCTAGCTAATAGATTGATGACGAACATGTCAACACAGTATGAAGCCAAACATCCGGGTCTCCTCCGTATTTACGTTCCCGTTTTACGTAGTTTGTTTACGGAATTTCAGTGACGGTGAAACGTCCGGGTACTGGCTTCGGTGTTATCAGTAACGCCCAGCACGATAGCGTCATCGGATGCGCCCAACGACCCGCCGTCTTTCCGTGCGAATATATATTCAAGCTATACTAGACGTGGGATTCATCCATCACCAAATTAACGTCGGAAGTGACGTCATTGACTCATCCCCCACCTCTAGCCCAGTTAAGGGTCAGTCAGGAGAAAGAGAGGGAGAAGGAATGAGCTACCGGGTGGTCTGCGATCGGTTACTCACCTTTAATCTTCTTTGTCTCGAAACTTTTTTATTTCATTTCTTCTGATTTCTTTATTTTCTGGGTGGCTGAGTTTTTGTCTTATTCGGTGCATTCTTATTGTGCAATAAACCCGTTACAAGGTTTATCATCGGGCGACAACCTCACACCACCGACGGCCGACCTGACACAAAAAACATTTTTGTGGTTTAAACGAAAATTGACCAACTTTTTCTGTTCTTTACATGTGCAGTAATTTATAATGCCTTCTGAAAAGACAGCTCTCGGATATTACGTCGGATGAATCCACAGATGTTTCAAACTTTCTTCAAAACGAGAGTGACCGTAATAATACAGATCTCGCCGAAAGAGTAACGACTTATATCTTACGTATCCTTAAACCCCTCCAATCCCAAGTATTACCGTTTTTCCGCAAATATTTTTGACGCATTTTCGGCGGCTATATAGTAAACCAGACCCGAATAATTTTAGGCTGTCGCCTAGTGGCTATAGAAAATGTTCATATTGTTATGTTCATAGCCAGTTGCATGCAAGTCAGACTTAGACCTAGGCAGGGGAACAATCCACAAATCATGGGCAGGGGGGCGGGGGACAATCTTGTTGAATCAACGAGCCACAGTGCCATCTTTGAAATTCTTGAAGGGCCGCACAGGTTGCAAGTCCGCCTTCTTTTATTCTTCTCTTGATACTAGTCCTCTAGCTAGATGTATGGATAAATACAAACGTTTGCCAACATATCAAAAGCTTTTATATGGACAATGTCTTTACTAATTCTCCTCTTTCTGTACGTTTTCTGTTTCCTTCTGTCCTTTAATTTGTTCAAAGGGGGCTTGGGAGACCGAACCAGGCCTCTCCGAGAGTTGCATTTGGCCTGTGGGTCGACAGTTGGTCACCCCTGCCTTAAATGGCTTGACTTTAATTGTTATAATAGATTAAGTAATTGTAAATAAGTGACTTTTTGGTTATTGTTACGTAACAATTAAAAATAAGTGTATATGGACATAACAATAGCATGAGAGAGGTTTGCATGTTCTCTAATTCCAAGAGTGTTTAAGGATCTGCCTTTTAGTAACCGTCTTCATTTCTAATGAATAGTGATCCTTCATGCCGGCCACTATACAAATTGACGAAATGGCCCTGGTACACACAGTCACACTTTAACGAACGACAACTTAATATGTAATCCTATAGTTTTATGTTCATTATTTCTGGAGCAGTTTTCCAAACGGACCATTGGAGTACATCGTATATTCACATGTTCGTAATATTAACATATATATACATATACATTTATATGAAATATATATATATATTTCATTCTTTTGGTCATAAAAGTAAGTCTGAAAACAGGAAAATAATTTTTACAGCAATTCAATCACGGTAGATAAAAGGAACGAGGAGTGATCACAGGTAACTTGAAAAAAAAATGTTGTAGATGTACAGTCACCCCTAAACAAACAAAGCAAATGAGAAAGCAGGAAGTGTTCGAAGCATCTGCAGTGTTTCACATATTATTTGTCATCATGAGAGTTTTCAATTTTCATTTACCTACCAATTTATTGTTTTATGATTTATTGTTTCAATAATATATTTCTGTATCTTTTATGCATTTTTTTCTTTTTATATTTACACTGGATTATGTACACCGAAAATGAAAATTAAAATCTGGAAGTGAATGACATAGGGATTTGGACTTGCACCAGAGTGCTAATGGTATCCGAAGACCGCCGAAAGGAGTAAAAATTGACTAAAAAGATTGAAAAGATTAAAAAAAATGTATGAAAATACGATATCATAGATACGGTAACAATCAGAAAACACCGTACGACGTCACATTTTCGGTTACTTCGGTTGTGTCATTGTGTCACACAGCCCCATTTTTTTTTGAAGAACTTCAACGTTAAAACTTCATTTTCTATTCATTAAGTGTACCTTTTTTAATCGCTGAGAATTTGCCCTGTCAGCACAGTCAAGAACTGCAGAATAGGAAAACTGTGACCCATGAGTAAGGAAAGTGCGGTTCTTAGTCGGGAGTATGATTAACACTAGCCCCTCTCAAGAAGTGAATTATATCACCCTTTTATAATCGATGTTAGAAAGTGAAAATCCCGCCCTTCAATATGCCATTATGTTTGTGTGTTTATGTGTGTGTTCAAGTCTAGAAAAAGAAAACAACGGTTCCCCTAAAACGTGAGGTCACGTGGTAATTGAAGGTACTGCTTGAAAATGTCCTTCAAGAGGATTTCCAGCGGCGTGATGTTTGTCACTTACAACACTTTTGACGGCCTCAAATGTTAGCATCTTAAAAAGTTGCTAAGTGTTTTCGAAAGCACTTTCTGGGAGGTTCCATCTTCGCTTCTGACATGCCAAATGTACACGCTTCCATACGATGGCAAAAAAAAAAAATATATAAGCCGGATATAATGACGACAACGAGACGTTTTGGATCAAAATTATCCCAGGGGTGGCAAGTTTGCAACTCATGCATATTTTATGGCAATTCGGATGATTTTTAAGACTATTAAGAGAGAAGAGTAAAAGCTAAAAAAGAAAAAAGAAGAAGAAAGAAATAGCGGAGGAAATAACACGCAGTGACTGACCGTATATAGGCCTATACGGTACTCATCTAAAACATCTCGCATGATTCGCAATTGCTAAATTGTCATATATTTTAATTGTCCTGATACCAAAAAAAAAAAAAAAAATCCAGGTAAAGTTCGTCATTGGCCGTGTGCGGTAATGTGAATATTACTCTCTTAGAGTAAAGGCAATGTGATCACGTGTTAGGTAAATCAGTCACGTGCACGACCTCTGCCGGTACAGGAAAGAAATTTGAAAATTTCCATCACCGTGTATAGTATTGGAGCAAGGAACACAGGCAACAGAGGATACAAGAATGGAATTACTTTGTCTTACAAAATATTGATAAGAAAAATAAACCCTTAAAGTAAAAGAACAGGTCACTATGAAGTTAGGTCAGGCTCCCTTATGCATAGAAAAGTCAGAAGGAGAGGCTTACATATGTGAATGAACAGTATTTAATCGATTTAATCAATTTAATCGAAACTAAAAGTATTTCTCCTTTTTTGAGACGATGAAGCCCACCATCTGTGCAGTTATAACATAAGTACAATTTCCCCCGTGGCATCCCGTACTACATGTATAGAAAAGCATTCTTCCGTACATGACTTCGTTATACTTTCCAATCACCTATTCCAGGAGACCTATAAATTACCCTCGAATGTCACACTAGTTTACAGTATTGTTCTTCAATCACATCTACCGTATCTGACGGGACGCCCACTGACTTACAGCTCAACGTATTCCACCCCTTCCCCTCTCCGATGCAACATGCACGAAAAAAATTCGTTTCAAACGTCACGCGTGCACTAGACTATGTTGCCTCTCTGCGAACTTTCTTCATGAAACATGGCAGAGCGCACGTACAGGAACAGGAACAAATTTTTGTCTTAGCAAAGTTCGATTATCTTTGGAAAATGCTGCATGAATTTTGTCACAACTTCCACTTTTGATATATTTCAACGACGACAACCATAGGCTTCGTATACTTGTTATGGTGAAAGATAAGTTTACTATCGTCAAAAAGGTTTAAAGGGATTTAAAATGCATTAAACATGGCACACAAAAGGAAGTAGACTTCAACAATTTCTAAACCAGTTATTCTCAGCAATAAACATCATCAGTTGCTCATCTCCTCCAAACACGCGAACGCCGAGTTGCGAAAGATGCATCATTTGATGCATCAAAAAAGCTTTTCTTGAGCAACAAATAACTGAATTTCTTTCTTATGTTGAAAAATCTATCGTTCTGTGTCCATAATTGTTGGTTTGAAGGATATGATTTTATTCCGCAAAACAAGCACAATATTACCCCTTAACGTGCGTGCTTACCTTGATAATATATTTTTTTTTAATTTTTAATGTATACAAACAGTGATGTACGGAAAATGCAGTACAAATGGTGTTTGGTTTCGATGAAGAAGTTACCTCGGTCGACATGTCGGTTTGTGTGTAACTGTGTGCGTGTGTGTAACGGTCACGTTGTAACCTTCATATCGAAGGAAGAAAGGTTTGGACGGATCTCACACCTGTTACTTAACTGTATCGTATTTTGTGCATGAACCATGATATTGGCCTTTAGAGTGGGCTGGTACATGTTGCGGCACCAGGATTTTAGAATTGGGGATGTTGAAATGGAGAAAATAGGAAACGTTTGGGGAAAAGTCGAGTGTAGCGCGAGCTTCATCGTGCAATATCCCTGGTGGGGCCAATGGGAAAAGACCGGGGGGGGGGGGTCCAGGGATCAAAGAAAGGTGAATGCAATATGTTCATAAACAGAAAATAGATTCATACTTTGTAAATGCCAGACCACAGTACTTCAGGTGAGCGATGACCACTGGAGGGGGAGGGGGAGTTCTGACTGGAGCATTTGCCTCCCATGCCCCTATCTTGTGACGCCACTTAACTTTTTTGAAAAATACTGAAGTGCTCCTGTCTCAAAGACATTTAGGACAATTTTCTTCAAACATGGTAAAATTATATAGTAAATAGTGTCTACAAGCTTGAGGAACAAATATGATACGGCATATATCATTTGTATGGGTAATGATGGGTGCCTGATATTTTCCCCTGCAGATAGCCTCCCCTGCAGATTTTGTACTGCAAATATTTGAAAAGCATTGAAAGGATTTGGCATATGCGCTACATACCCTGCACTCTGAAGGTAAACGTTGATGACCTTTGCTCAAATAAATTTCCATGTTCAAAGCTAAGAAGAGGCATAAAACGCAATATCAATATTACGTGTAAGACATCAACACAAGAAAAATCAAAATAATGTTTTTTAAGTCTACTGATGCATTCCCTCAGGTTGACTGGATTTGTCATTGGTAGATCCTTTTTTTTTTTGCCACAAGCGTGTTAAGTTGATATGCTTATACTCGACTTGCAGGAAGAAAGTGCAAACAGTTGTGTTTTTGAGTTTATCACAACTGTGTGACCTCCTTTAAAGCGGTCCTGTTACACACGTCATTGGATTAGCAAATAGTATTTGTAAATTTGATTTACAAATATGTTTATTCTAGTTTCACATTGATATGAAAGTTACCATGCTGTGTTTGGTATGTTGGTATAGCATCCTAGTCCAGTGCCACAGCGGAGCCAAGATTTGTGTTGATATGACCAGCTAGCTTGTAGCTTCAAACACTTGGGGAAGGACTGAGGGGCTTGAACTGACTTCATATTAAGTATAAAGGTCTGCATTCCCTTCTTTGTATTTGGTTGCGGTCAAAGGTCACAAGGGTTTAAACGCGACCATGCATGGCACTATTACTCTATGATGTTATTGACAAGGTAAGACTTTAACCAGGCTTAACTTGAAAGAAGGGAAGCTTCGTTCCATATATAGCATCGTGCAGGTGGTAAGCGCCATAAGTATTGTTGTTTACTGTACATCTGTATAATCAAAACTAGTGTAAGCGAAGTATAAGGCAACGGGGTATTTTGAACCATCAAAACCACAATGCATTCTTGTGTTATGTTTCAATTGAACCTCGTTGTTTCCTTCTTTTCCCTCATTCTACTATTACTCTTTTAAAGGAGGATACAGATATAGATTTGGGTTAAAATTTAAAAATGGTCCACCAATGACAAACTGTCAGAAAGTGCTTCAGTAGGGAGAGAAAAAAAAAACACACTTAATTTTATAATTTTTATGTTAACATGACATGGTTCAATACTTCTCCCTACCTTAACAGGTCAAATGTTGTTACTTAGAGATTATCAACATTTACTTGTAGAACGACCTGCACGTGTCATATATTACATATAACTGAGTTTAGCTAGACATGATAATCTTCAGCAAAACAACATTCTACGTATAAGCTAACCGGGAGTGACATAAAACACACACTCAGTGAATAACTAATACGACGTCAACAGAAGAAAAATAAAAGAAAACTGTTTTTCTGGGGCACTTTTTGACAGAATTTGTCATTGGTAAGTCACTTTTACCACAAATCGGTTTTATCATGGGTGGTCAACGTACGCCCTCAGGACCGCACGCGGCCCCTAGCGATGCTTTTGCGACACCCACGAGATGTCTCAAAAGACAAAAATCGTCAAGTTCCAGACGTATCATTGCATGGTGTCACGTTGGCCTATATCTTCCCCCCCCATTAATCATCAACAATACTATGTTGTTTTGTGACTTGATATTTATATTTCTTGAAAGTCCTCAGAATTAAAATTTTGAAACCAGTACCAGGTCGTTGGTAAAGACCCGACCTGACCCCACAATTTTTCATGCTTCACATTTGGCCCCTTTCAGTAAAAAAAAAGGTTGTTCACCCCTGTGTTAAATAGATACTTTGAAGGAGAAAGTGCAAAAAGTTAAAGTATTAGCACTAACTTCGTACTTACTTATCGTTAATATCGTGAAACAACGTACAGGCTAAACCAGAGGACATTTGACCAAGGGCGAATTCTACGAAACACGCGTCGTCATACGTTATTGCTACGTTAGTTTTATTAAAACTTTGCAACGTAGGTTTTATTAAAACTTTACTGTCATTTCCGTCGTTAGATTTTCCCAAAATCGTCACAGAAATTTCGAACATGTTCAGAACTGCTGACGATGCGTTTGAGATTCCTGCGAATATAGGAGACAGTTTTGCTACTGTTTTACTGATATTTGGTGAATTTGGGAAATTCAGTCGCAAAACATTTCAAACAAGTAAAATGTTTCTTCGTGAGATAGGCCCCTACTAGCCAAAGCGCCGTCAGTGCACAACCTGTATGCTACGTTGTCCATTCCCTGTTTAACTGAGAAGTGCACGCCTGTTTTCTCCTTTCCATGCCAGAAGCATGTACCTTCCTTCGTGTAACCATGGAACTACGACCGTCATAGCTCCATGATGTAACGAAGTAACTACTTCGGTGGGTTGTCATCACAGAACCACCCAAAACCAGGAGAACGCGTGAAAAGCTAACAAGACCTCGTCACCTTGATGTAAGCGCAGCGTGTCATCTCTTCTCGACTTGTCTGCCGCGTGGTACCATCTTCGATCTCTGAAAGGAGTTTTGCTCCGGAAAATATGACCCTATTGTTCTGTCGCGTGCCATCAAAACTTTTTGTTAAAAACCGATCGGCGGTTGTCATTGTCGAAACAATGAACCTCCGTTTAAATATTGGCGATATTTCGCCACCAGTCAGACTTTCTTGTTATGAACTATGCGAGGAATGTCGGACGGACAATAGGAATCGGAAACGCGGGTTTGGTAGCTTCTTATCTGACTGATAATTTAGTTTAACAGATAACTGGCGCTGGTCTCGGTATTGCTTTCCTTCTGTTTTGTTTACGTATTTCTCACTGATTTTTTTTTTTGGCACTCTTAAAGATTGAAAAAAAAAACAAGCAAAGAAAATCTTCCAATTGACGTTGACGCCAGTTCATTTTTTTTTTATTAAGTGGGTGTTAAAAGGGGTGTTAAAGGAGGGTGTAGAGGACCACATCTCCGTTCCATTACACAAGTGGCCCGACCTGACAGGAAAGAGAAGGAACACAGAGATATTTGAACATATCAGGTGGATGAGTCACTGAAGGTATGTGAAGATTTTGTCAGTTTGTATAATCCGTGTCGGTGTAGAGATAAACCCACTGTGCAAATAGCAGTGCATGTACAGAATAAGCTACGGAGACGGTGGCACCGTTCAGTGACTTGTTGATTCACAGACGTCATGATCTATCTTGTCTGGGTTTTAGCACAAGGGTTTTTTTTTCAAGTATACCGATCAATCAGAAGCCATCTGCACATGTGACATTGAAATAGCGTAACGTCATCTGTGCATCTCAGTATTGAGTGTGCCGCTAGCCTGCACATCGGTCGAAGCGAAAGAGCGAGAGGCTGAGCGGACGATGGGGGGGGGGGGGGGGGGTGGAAGGTGCAATAAGCAATCTGATGTCACAGGTAACAGAAAGACAAAGAAGATAAAAACTGAAACACTTGCGTTTGGATAAAAATCCCAAAACAGACATCGCAAGCACTCTTATGTAAGTCAAAATGTTAACTTGTTATGTTAACATTCAAAATATACACTCGTCTACATAGTATCCTGTAAAAACTCAGCTTCACTAAGCTAATTAAATGTCGTCTCCTTTGACTTGAGGAATCCAAGTTCATTTTTCGTTTCTAAATATTCACAGTGTTTGTTTTAACTGTCAGGCCATAACTACAATGCCAAAGTTTGCAACCTTTTTTATAGTCGCTAAAAACACGAAAGGTCACTTTACGAATTTTACTGACGATGGAAGAGGGTCTTTAATGAAAGAGAATTCTCTTTTTTTTTTTTACTGCGCGTATTTCAAACTCGGCCATGTCAGTATTTTGTTCCTGTCTCAAGATATTGTTGTTGTTTGAAAAAATGACTTCTCTGGTCTGGAAAGATTTCCAGTTGTCTCAAGATAAACCAAAATGTTGTGCAACCGTGGGCAAATCGGTGCGTCAAGAACTCTTTTTCTTTGAAATTGAAGCTCTCGTTTAAAAAGTAAAAGTTTAGATTGGGTGTAATGTAGATGATCTTAAAATGATGGGAAAAATGAGGGTCACATCTCATAAGCTCAAGTTTTCTCTCCAGACAGCCAGGACTTTAAAGAAATACAAAGGATATTCTTGTAGTTAAGCCTGAGTGACAGCACGAGTTCCCGCAATATTATACTCAATAAACCATTTCTAAACAAACATTTCTCTAAAAATAATAGTTAGCTTCCGAACCAAACATGCTACTGAGATATGGTTTTTAACAATAAAGAGAGACAAATATTCCTAATTTTTCTGGGACATCAGAACATTTCCTTTAATGGCCGATCCCTTTAACCCTGATATGCCCTTTCCTTCATGGGAAGGAAAAGAAGCCTTGGATCTACTACCTATCGTGTCGATTGTAGTCTTTGTGTACAACACAATAGTATCTTATTGTTCCTCATTTTTTATTTCTCTTTCTTCTACCGCTACTGCTTTAACATATCGGAATGTCCCTATTTGGAAACACTTCTTCATAAGAGGCGAAAGACAATTGCTGGGTACATAGTGAGAAACACACACGCGATTGCTAACCGACGGTCCCTGAATGCAGTGCACCAAACTATTGCACGTTATTTTGTCATATGACGTCATGCATGCATGATGCAAGTTCAGTCGCGTCTCTTGGAGAGAAGGTGTCGCAATAGTTCCTTCCGTAGTACCCGGGAACGATTGGTACTAATTCTTCCCAATATCGTTGTTGTCATTTTCATCAGATAGTCTTTTTTTTCTTTGAAATGAAGAAAATCAATTTTTCATATCTTATTCCTTTCATTTTTATTCTTCTCTGTGTAGCAGTACCAGTGGTATTAGCGGTAGCACTCAGCCTATGTAACTCCACTTCCTTTGTTCTCAAAGCATCACTTACATATCAAACTGTTGCTCCTCTTGCGCAACGTCTGACAAATGCTCCACTATTTACCCCAAACCAGCATCGTATTCTTGTCTTAACCTCCTTATAACAGTCGGGTAAACTTTTAACCAGATTGCTTACGTATGCCTCCTTGTAAACTGTTAAAAAATAACAAGTTGGTCAAAAAGTACCCTCTTTTGGTTGAACGTTACTCAACAATTATCCCATGTAGCGAAATAGTTTTTTTTTCCTTTTAGCTTATCGTTACGAAAAAAAAAAAATGCATATGGGGAGGCAACACAGAGGCGCTCTCCACGCTCCTCCAACGACACAAACTGTGTAACCGACTTGGCATTTTCAGTTTAGTATGGGAAGCATCCAAAATTAAAATGTCTGTTAGTGAGTATATGTTGTATAGACTCAAGTGATGTAATTTGCGAAGATGCATTAGGCCGTCGACCTTCTCAGCCAGTCCTCACATGATATCATACATGTATATGCCTTCTCGAGAGGAACTTGCCCTAACCATTATGATATACCTGGATATCACGTCATGTTCAATCATGCAGAAAAAGGTCTTCTCGAGACATGATTTTAGCACATTATGTGTATTATGTGAGGACTAGGTGACCTTCTACTATGACTCGGTCCTTATCTTGGGCGGCTCACTGTGATCTCTAGCCTGAGTGGCCTTCTTCAAACGTTTACATAAATACTCGGCCTTTTTCATCTTTAAGGGTGTTTTATTGGGTGTCATTAGGGACACTCTGTTTTCTTTTGTTTCTTCCCTCTCCAAAGTCATTGCTCGTCTCAACCTCCCCAGTACAGTCAACCGCTTTGCGGTGACACTTTGTGTGTTCGGCTACCGATCCACTGTCAAACCCTTTATACCCTCCAGGATGAGTAATTACGGTACCATTTATACCCTTCTCAATTGTGTTGGGATTACACAAGTACCAAATTGGACATAATACCCTCGTTCCGCTTCGGAAACACTTCTAAGCCTAGTCTAATTCAATACATGGATTTCTTCTAATCACTCTAATAGACAACAAACCTCTCTTCAAATCTTTTTTTTTTTTTCCACTGTCTGCGTATCGTTTCAGAAATAAGAAAGGCATCTCTTTCTTCCCTTTTTCTTTTCTCCCTTTTTTTTCTCCCTTTTTTTTTCTCATCGTATTTTCTCTTCGATTCTTGTGATGTTCGGTGGGTTCTGAGTGGGAGCGACTCTTTTGAGGAACCACTCATACTTTGTGACAGGTACAGACTTGCTGCTGCCAAGACGCTGTTAAGAGCCCATTGAATGAATATATTGTAACAGCAATTATCGTAAACGATAGAAAAAGTGTTGTCACAGGACCCACTAAATGACGTCAGACCGTTTAATGTCAGCCGCCCTGAAAAAAAAAAGTCGACCGAATTGTTCTCCCATCTACCTGAGAATGAGGACACGTGACTTGATCTGTACAGAATCAGTAATTTTACAATGATCCCGTCCATCGATGTATGACGTAATGAATCACGGGATGCTAGCAGATGTCCAGAGGTATACCATACGTTATCGAGCGGAGAGAGAGAGAGAAATAGGCAAGAGAAGGTTGAGAGGAGGGGGGGGGGGGTAAAGCGCGTATGAGATCACAAAGCGATCGCCGATGGGGGTCTGAGGGAGGGGGATTCAACCTTATTCCTCAGTAGAATTTCCTTGTAATTCAAGATGCTGAATGGTGTCAATTTGAGAAGATTTCGTGCTCTATTCGAAATGGCAGTAGCCTATTGCCAACTTTTTTCTTTTCGATGGCGCGGGGCTTTTTGAGGAAGGGGGATTCATTTTTTAAGGTGCGACCATAAAATGGTGAATATCTTTACTGTCCCCATTCCCCCTCCCACACTGTGTTCGTACCCATGTAAGGTACGGTACGATCCCTCACGGTGACTGAGTTCTTATAACGAACATCTCGAAAAAAAAAAAAGAGTCCCGGGTGCTACGTACTTGACTTTTACCATTCTGGTCGTTCGCAAACTATGGCACGTTTTTAGTAGTGAATGTACCGCCACTGGGATATATTACCACTACCCCCATCCTCGTAACAAGATTCTAATTACGCGTTTTATTTTGATTTTCCATTTTTTTATCCTTAGCTTCACTTTACTTTCAAAGTAGGCACATCTCGGGTTGAGGATTATATGGCTCCTCCAGGCCAATGTACAGAGTATATTGCACAACAATGAATCTAGAACAATCGGAAGCCACGAGGGAGACAATGATTGGAAACTTTGCAGTGTGATAAAAAAAAAAAACAGATACCAGGAAATGTCAACAATGACAAATTTCACGATGTTGTACAGAAAACAACCATAGCCTGACTTAAAACCAGTGTTTGGTAAAGGTAGAATGATAGATTATTCAACATAAGGAAGGACAGTAACTTTCTTTTCAAGAAATAAGTTTTTCACATGTAGAAATTCAGTTATTTGTTGCTCAACGATAATTAGTTCACCAAAATGTTTCAAAATTCAAATGATGCAGATTCCGTTACTCACCTCATGCATAATCTTTTGAGAAGATGACCCTCTTGCAGATGTTTATTTATGAGACTGAATGGTTTAAAAATGATTAAAGCTATTTTCTTTGTATGCCATGTCAGTGGTATATTCTAAACCCCCTATTTCCCTTCAAGACAAAATAGTATAAAGTCAGTAAAGATGGTGGAAAAATGATTTGATCGTGCTAATGGAGATTGCACTTTTGTAATACAGAGGGTGCCAATGTGTAACAAACCAATCACAGAAGCATCAAAGTACCACCGACAAGAAGAAAAAGATAAAAAAAAAAAAAAGAATTGAATGACAGGGTATTGTGTCCAAATTATTATAAAATATGAAGCAATCGATAAAGCAATGGGAGTTGTAAGTTGCGGTCCACCTGCGTGATACTGCGATAACAAAATACCAGTATACAACAAGAGCGATGCAAAGGAGGTATCTTTCAGGGTGGAAAAAATGTTAAATTTTTAGGGCATATTGTGACTAAAAAAAAATAAAGAAAAATGCCAACTACAACGCTGGTTATTTTTGGCAAAATAAGAACTCAACTCACTCCATCATGAATGTTGTATTAATGGAAGCCAGGCGCTATGACAATGAAGTATACATGGTGACATCTTTTATCACAATGTTGAAAGTGAGAAATTTCTTTTTTTTGGGGGGGGGGGGACAAAAGCTTTTCCCCCATCAAAGGTGTTTCCGCACGTCGGCGGACAAGAGGTTCCTTTGTTCTTTAACTCTGAGTGAAGGCTGGGGGTGGCACCTCCAGGCCAGGGGGAGCCCCGTCCAAAATAAAAAAAATCCTCTGGAAAACTGGATGGAATAATAAAATTCGTAAAAATGCATTCAATTCAATAGCATCAAATGTAGAACGATTTTGCATGTAGCTCATCACATCTAGTCATCAAACTTTTTCAAGGGGGGGGGGGGGGGGAGGGTAAAAGACACGCCAGGTGGAATCCCGCCCAAATGAGAAGAAATCTCATAGGGAGAATATAAAATAAAACTAAAAAAAGTAGAATAAGTAATTCTAATCATTACTTGAAAATTAGTTATTTCTGGAAATATTCGGTTTAAATCAAGCATCAAATGTAGCCCAATTTCTCATCTAGCGCACCTTAAGTACTATTTCCAAAGGGGGATAACGCTCCTTTTAGACCCCTCGCCCATGACGATGACCAGTCATCAGTTCCACCATAGGACCACCACTGGGACGTCGCACCTGCGCCCTAACCACGCCTCCCTCTCCCCTCTCGCTCACCTTCGTCTTACCTGGTTCGGACTAGCCTACATTCCTGCTTGACGGTTGCAAACAAGCCGAGAAAAAAATGATGTAACAACATTTGAAGGAAACACAGGCACTTTGAAAATTTATGTGTGGATGTTTGTGTTTATCATACTGTCGATACATACAGGCTAATGAGTCCATAAACACTGCAACTACATGTTGAATTTGTTGGTCTCTTTCTCTTGATGCTTTATACAACGTTAAATTAAAGGAGCTTTGTCCGGTGAGAAAGGCAGTACATGAACCTCCCCCCCATATCCTGTCACCAAGAAGGACAATCTGTGTGTGGGTTTGTGGGGGGGGGGGGCATCCTAAAATATAACCTATCACCGAATTCATCAAGCAAGTTTTAACAAGCAGATATCAAGAGAGCCGCGATAAAATGGCTGAGAAATAGTTAAAAACAGTGACGGACCTTTTTTACATTGCCACGACACTTTACTGGCAGGATCAAAAGCTTTCTAAGAATTCAGCCAGGAAACAGGAACGAAAAAAAAAACCAACAAACGCAGTAATGCAATTAAGATTCTAAATTGTTCACCGGTCCACAGCTTGACCGAAGTGTAAAACATGCATTAAACTCCCCGAGGATAAGTCTTTAATTTATTCGATGAGTAGGTACAAAGACATTACTGAGGGAGAATCATAAGGTTTAAAAGAAGGAAATTTTTATAGCGTACATAACGAAGGACTGAGAAGCACAAAAAAGGTCTCTTGTTTTGGCAAATGTATCATAACTTGAAACTAGCAGGTCACTTTCAGCGATAAATTTCCATACGAGATAGAAAGTGATACCCTATGGCATGCCGTCCCCCTCATTTAAGATAAAAGGATAAAGCACTAAGTTTCACTATTACCAATTTAAAATAAAAATGAGAAGTATTGGCTAGCTATAGGCCTAGTCTATATTTGTCCCTTTTTTTCTTTTTCTTTCTTTTTTTCATTACGTCAGTGGAACTTGTTTACCGATGATAAGTTAGGGATTCGAGTTCATCATTACTATGTTTTGTTTTCTTTTGTTGTTGTTTTTGTTGATTTTTTTTGTAAATGTTATGACTTTCTTTAGCCCACCATCTTTTTTTTCCCCGTTTATTCTCGAAATCCAGGACCAGTTCATCTTAACCGATAGGGCGATCATTCTAAAGTCGGAATTGTCTGACCGCCCCTGCATTGGCCAACTTGTAACATGAAAATGCAATAACCTCCACAGTAACTCCCATCTCCACAACCCCCTCCCCGCAGGATGATAAGTTGGGGGGGGGGGTTCACTTAACCTATCATCTTTCCAAACGTGAATGCATATATGCAAGAGAGATGAATACGGACAGCTTAGCTTAGTATACGATCTGATATGGTACGATATGATTTTTTTCTTGTTCATTGTCTTGAACAAATGAATAGTAACATAGGAATTTGATTGCCTGCGTAGCGCCTCTCTTGGCGGAATCGATATGGCTACTAACTCTTACTGCATTCAAAAGCGTGCACTAAGAGCGACCGTCTTTTAATGGTTTGCTTTTTCGAATTTCTGGCAAGTGTAATAGTCCTTGAACTAAAATGAGGCTGAACACGTTTGCCGATATCACATAAAACCATTGTAACCGGCTTTTTCAAGGAGTTGTCATCTGCATGACGCCGTTGGTAAATTTCCAAAGAAAACAATTTAACCGGCTGTATACAACGGTAAGCAGGCACGGGACTTCCCCTTTACACATACCTAAAATGAAATACCCACTTTGGGATGCAAGCATATATTGAGTAGGCCTACACGAACTCATTTTGGAATACAGGCAAATAAATAGCGGAAATTGTGTATCAACATACAGATCCAAGTTGTATGGTGCACGCATACAGACATGGCTACAAAACAACAAGAGCATAGATACCCGAGAAAGTTAATGTTTTTTTTTTGCAATTTGAAATAACATACCGTGTGCTTTCCGCTGTAGTCTAGTTTGCCGAAACATTACAAGGTTGTAAAATGTCTTAAGGCTTGAAAGGGTACAAAGTAGTCTGCCCGACTACCATCTAAGCTCTTGATTTCATATACACAGTAATAAAATAACTTAATTTGACTTTGGTGGTTACGTGGGCAAACTTTCCAACAAAACTACAACAGCGAGGCTGGCGGACAATCAGTTTATACCTGCAATCACTGAAAGCCAGCATTCATTTTGATAGAAGGAATATCATGATTGTTTTGAATCCGCGTCAGACACCATTTCATGTTGCGGTGGGCGAACGCTTTTGAAGTTGTAATGAAACATTTTTTTTCTTTCTTTGCATGACCAACCTCTATGTGGTATCGGCTTCCTTTTCAGAGTTAACAAATGAATCCGACAAGATTGCCCCACTACAAAATATATCCCTTGCAGCGGAAAGACAAAAAGTCAGGTTTACTTGATGTCAAATAAATGGAATACAGTTTACGAGGCAAGAATATGAAGCTATGACTATGGAAAGAAAATTAAACATTTTTACGTACGCAGAACTATTCTTAAAGTGCATGTGCATGGTGTGAAAACACATCATTTTTGCGCATTGGCAGAATTAACATAGAAAACGCTGAAATAGCCACAATTTCTATCAAAATCCATCAAACATTGACCACTTTGCAATTAAAGACAAGAACTCACCCCAGACAGTTTGAATGCTCCGAACCACCTACCTCTAATCCCTCCCTCAGCCTGTCTTAAATTTCCCCACATGTGTAATCAAAACAATGGATCCCTGTGTAAGCTGTGTAATACGAGCTGCTCTGCATCTTTCGAATTTGCTGTCAATCTAAGAGTACTGTAACTTAGTACCAATTGAGAATTTTGCTTTCCGGGAGGTAAAAATATAGCTTAGGGTGATGCAATACAGCCTTTACATTTCTGTTTTGCAATTGCATCATGAACAAACCAAACCTACTATTAGCCAAATATGCCACTTTTGTGACTGTAAGGGAGGAGATTCGTATGATGTACCTCATGCTATGCTTTGGATACCTAATCTTTATTTCAAGTACGGTACCATTGGGAAATTTACTTGCCCCAATGGTTTTATTTTGGAAGCATGTATTGACTATTGACTACAAAAATATTGCGGTAACTTACCGATGTGAAACCCAGAAAAAAAGTAAATTAAGAGACAACATATACAGGCCTAACAAAAGAAACACTGACACTGTGCCACACTCCACTTTATTGGTTTTGAATTTTCATTAAACTTTGAAACGCCATATCTCAAAAACAATAATGTTATATCAACAAAATATTCAACGGATCATCTTTCATCGCTTCATTCTGCAACTGCTGAAGCCATCTCTTTGCAGTCCGCTGTGTGGGGATCTCTTTGCTAGATGCATGTCACATATGGTCTTAAAAGAGGATCAATAGCTGTGGACGGTGGAGGGGGGGGGGGTGGATGGTGCAGGCAAACTAGCTGCGGAAACTGGCCTATCAACGTCCAAACATTTTCAACCAAGCCATTTTCTTAGTTTGAAGAAAAAGACAATTAAAGTTCGAATTTTCACCGAGGCTGATTGTTTCACTTTTACTAGGAAAACTGCAAACTTATGTCAAAATGCGTTTTCTGTAGATTAAGGGAATTCCCATCTGTCAGGCCGTCAGTTTCCACCCCCGCCAAACAGTGAAGGTTAAGTTGCAGTAAAAGTTATATCGCCATTATAAACTGCATCAAATAATATCGGTTTCGAATAAAAACTGCCTTATGAGTCCGAAGTATTAACCTGTATCGAGTAAGTTTTTAAAAACAAATCCTAGTCAAGTAAAACTGTCACCGTCAAATAAAAGTTGTCAATCTTAAATGTCGAATCTCTCGACAGAGCTGTTACTTTTTTTTTATTTCGAGACATTTGAAACGTCAATTGAGTATGTTATATTCCCTTCAGAATGTTTTTTCTTCAGCTCTCTTCTGTTTCTCCTTCCTTCCTTCCCTCCCACCCTCCCTCCTCCGCCCTCCCTCCTCCCCCTCCCTCCTCCCCCCTCCCTCCTCCCCCTCCCTCCTCCCCCCTCTCTCTCTCTGGTCATTTTTCATCACTTGAATGAGTCCCATGATGTCCTATATTAATCCGAATGCAATCACGTTTTGTACTCAAACACCAAGGAAATTTATTGTGTGCCCCCCTCTCTCTTTTAAGTCTCTTATTGATCCAGGTCTCCTTGTAATATTTATTTATTGGTATTATGTTTACATATCAGCTCAACAAGAAACGACTCAGTGACCATACAAATGAGTTTGTCTTCCATTTTTTTTTAAATTCTTGCAACCTGCCATTACTCCTCTGGCTAATAAATGTCGTAAATTTAAAACCACGAGTCATGGAATTCCGCATTTTTGTCGGCATCATATGAAGCCAGCTAAATTGGGATGATGAAAGACAGTTTTTCTGAAACGAAATGCGATGCTGTCACACCCTGCCGAGCCATGCATAACTAACAGTACTGGGGCCGATATCTGTACCGATAAATATGCACTCAAGAAAAGATCAGTGATCATTATATAATATTTCATATAAATAAATATATCGGCATACATAATATATATATTCATCGGTGAATGACCTCTGTGATTGCCATTTAATACATGTTTTTACATTTACAATGGAATTTAAGACCTGTAAAATTTTCAGAACTTTCTTAAGTTGTTTATTTCGCTTTTCTTTTCTTAAGTTATCTGAATTACGACTTAACTTTCAAATGAATTGATGTGAACTTTCATCTGGGGTCCTTTTTGTTTCCAACTTTCCGACTGCCTGGCACAATACTAGACGATAAATATCGTTGAATGCATGACATGAGAAAAATCTTACATCTTGTTCAAATTTCCAGATGGGTCACGAAGTACGTGACGATATCCCGCTGTCAGCTGGATGGAAACTTTGTGATATGACAAATTTTGTAATTGGAATGGGAAATTGAAATTTCTCAGCTCAAACCACTTTACTTCTTTGCTTTTATGCCCCCTTTTCTCTCACCAAAGTCTCGACCAGAGCTGATATATGTTACGGTATTAGCGCTCTGTTTACTTTCTTAATTGCTTCAGCAAACTTTTTTTTCCCTTTCGGATCTCCAACACAAAAGCTTGCTTTGACTGTTCGGTTGCTCGTCTGACGAGGATATATGTTCTCTATTTACAAGTCTGTTACTTTCCGATCCCTTTGAACTTTTGCATATCTCTTTATCTGGACCTAAGAGCGCCCAGTGAGCCAGAGGGGACTAACAGTCGGAGGCCTAAGCCGCAACGAAGCCCTAGATGTTTCCCGCCTCTTGAAGAAAATCATCCCGGGGCGGGAAACTAAGCGTCGAGGACCCCCTGGGGTAGACGAAGTCAAACATCGGTTACTAACGAGCTGACGCTTTTGTGTGTAGTGGTTGAGTCTCGGAGAATCGGGCCTTAATGGCTACACCATTCATTGTCGATGCAGTAAATGTTACTTAGGAAAATGACTGGTTTGTGGAGGGTTGTGAAACCACAAAATTCATTTTGAAAAGAAACCGTGGAATCCTATTGTAGGGATGGGACGGGCTAGGGTCGTCAACTTGAACACAAGAGGAGAGGGTTTGGTCAGTAATATGGTGAAGCAGTTATGGTAAGTGATTAAGAAGGGGGGGGGGGGATATACGTTCAGTGTACTGTATAATGACGTCCCAGTTAAGAGCAAATGAAGGCTAATTATGACCTCAGAAAATGATTCACACCAGAAGATATTCCTGTTGCCTTATATGACGTAATCAAGGTGACATCTTCGTTGACGTTTCTAAGAATTAAATAAACAGATTTTTTCCATGATAATTTTCACGTATAATTGCGATATTCCGCTACTGGTATACATGTAGGTTAACACAGAACTCACCTTAACGATCAATAGTTTAACCCCACACCGGTCCCACCCTCCCAACACCCTCCCAAAGGAAATACTGCTTAAGAGAACAAGACGTCATGCTGATTCTGAATATATATATATATATATATATATATATATATATATATATATATATATATATATATATATATATAAAACAATTTAATTTATGAAGAAATAACATGAATCAGAGTATTGACGTTGCTTTCAAATTAATGTTTTCAGTGACAACCATAAAACCATACAATGTTGTATTTATGAGTTATATGTGGTGAACATTGTCGCCGTATTTTATCCGCCCAAGACCGGAATTCAGAGAAGCCGACGACAACAACATGCACACTCACACGGTGGGGGCGTTCTGTGTTATTGTAACAACATGTCTGATACCGGTACGTGTGTCATTGGATTACCGGCGGTCCGTTCACGACTCACAGATCGCGTGAAGATGAACTCTGAGGGTCCCCTCACCACGCCGAAACCGCCAGAAAAGGCGTGATGATAGGGTTAAAGACATTTCCCCATAAACAGATAAATAACGCCGCCAGTTGAACGACACCAATGACTGGACCACAGAGTGCGTCACATCCGTTGGGTTCTTAAAAATAAGAGAAATTGTAATCCAAGTAGGAAATTAATTTCACTCAAGACGTTTGAAATCTCGTCGGCCTGCCAGACAATAGAACAAGAGGAGGGAGTACGAAGGGGGGGGGGGAGGGGTAAATTTAATGTAGTAAACTTGTCGGCATTATTCAACATTGGTTTTGTTGTCAATGGGGTGGGTAGGACCAGGGAAATTGTGCAGTATCTTGACATTAATATTTGGTCATTCCGGAAGTGAATGAGAAGGTTTTTTCAAAAAGAATGTTCTAGAAAGAGGAAGAAACACGAAAATATGTTCAAGAGAAAGCAAGACAGACAATACGATTCGTCAGTGCTGCAAATTAAATTCACTCAAAAATTGATACCGTTTTTCAATCACTTCAGTCAGATTTTAATTGAGTCTGTCAAGGGCTGCTAATGTAGGGATCATAGTGACTACAAAACGTTTATAGGAGGGGGGGGGGGTAAGGAGGAAAGGGTGTCGGAGGCGAAAGATAGAGCAGGGTCACTCAGAGCAGAGGAGGTGGACATATCTACACCAAATTGAACCTGTCCATTGAGTTGATTTAGTTTATTTTGTGGCAAGTTTTAGAGAAACCAATACATACCAATACTTCCAATTAGCCTCATTATTCATGTGTCTATTCCTATAGTTACTGGAAAATGTGAGAAATTGCACTATTGTTATGAACAGGAATTGCCTATGTTTGATAAAAGTGTCTGGTCACAGATTTTCAGTGAGTGATTTTGATTGTTAATTGCCCCTATCACTATTGTTAAGTTGTGTGTCAGATGTTCAGAACCTCTTAGTTTGGCCATTTACCACCTATATATGAATGATACTCAACAGATGTAACAAAATATCATTAACTGTGTGAGCCAACTGAATGAGCCTCTTTACCCATCCCTCCTTACTTTTCCTACTCTGGAGGCTATGCTATCCAAGCGGGGAGCTGTCACGGGCTCTCTTCCCCAAGGATGACACGAGAACAGTAAATTTGTCCATAGATGCTGTTTGCAATATATATGATGTGTGTTGAACAATTGAGTTACACAGTCGGTAACCACTCTACATACATATTCGATCAGTGGTAAACACCCCTCAGTCACCTAGACTATGTTATATCAGGGCAAATCGTTCACTTGCGGGACATCGTTGACTATGATTGGTTGTAATAGTTCTTGGAGGCGTGGTTTATTTCATTCATTGACAAAATCGACATGTAGTAGGTGAATGAAGGTAAACACTTGGTGGGTAAGAACATATATTTATATATAAACCGAACTGACACAGGTAAACTTCAAATACGTTTCTTAAAGTCATCAGGGTAGAATCTCGAAGGATAGGCAATCCTTGTTCTGGGAAATAATTTATCGTTTGAGCTGGCAATTCTCGTAGAGGCGGCTACCATTTTAATTTTTCGTTGTTACAGTGCGTAGTATATGACCGGTTACCTAGTTTTCAGACATCAACTATTAACATGCAATATATCATATCCATCATGGAAACTTCCAGTATTACAAAAACCTTAAACGTAATTGGTAAGTACCCATATTGTTTATATTTTTGCTTCATATCAAAAGAAATATCATACCTTGTAATGACTGTGTTGCAGATTCTTAATTGCTTCTGAAAATGACAGATTGTTTTTCTTTACATTTGACGTCAGAAAAATGCACTCTAAGATAAGAACTTATTCCACATGGTTGCAAGCAATTGCCACATGTGTTGATATTGGGCCTGACATAGAAAACAAAAAAAAAATGAATTGGAAGCGATAAAGTGAAAGTTGTCACACTCAAAAGGAAAAAAAAGAACAGAAAGAAAACTGAGAAAAATCTCTCTGACTTCTAAACTTATTGATGTCCAGTCAAAATATGATCAAAACTGAGTTAAGTGTGGAACACTTATTTATTGGCACGTTGCCAAGCGCATGGTTTTAGAAAGAATGTATGTTAGTACTAGAATTCGCATCAATTTTCATTACTTCGGCACTCTTGGACGAGCCATCGTGGTTGCCTTACCAGATAAAATCAATTATAAGGTAAAAGGGTGGAATGCTTCGACCACGAATTTGATATTTTGGGTTTCTGTACAGTGTTCCGTTTTTCCTTCTTATTTCATCCTGATAGGCCTGTGTGACAAATATGAGGGGGCGAGGTACAAAACTGTCGGCAAACTGATTATAGAATTAAAAAAAAGAACCTTGTGTCCGGAAGTTTGCAGTAGCAAGATACCTGAGGGTTCAATGGCATAGCAGAATCGTCTTCACCCCACTCGTCTCTTAATAAAATCCTTCCAGACTCAATTTGTCACGCTAACTTATTTTTTAATAAGTATGATAATACCCTCTGTCTGTGTCGCAAGGAAGGGGGGGGGGGCGGGGTAACAGTTGTGGATCACAGGGAAACGTACATTCATACTTGTTTCAGTACAATAAAAGAGGTATGACAAACTAAGTAGTGGCACCGCCTACCCTGGAATTACCTAATGCTCCGATCTGGTGGTCGACAGGTCATTTAGACAATATGGGTTTACTTAACTCTTTCGCATGTGACTCATCCAGCTTTTTCCAGCAGCGAATTATATGGCAAGGTTGACGGTACATTTACTACAAACGCATGGCGTCTGGACGGTAGCTATAAGCAACAACGTAACAAAAACATACGACATTGAATCGGGGAGTTTCTGCATTGAGTGTGTTTGAATTGAAGGGGGCGGTACCTAAATATATGATGCTTGGTTCTCTTAAAAAGCGCTAATGGAATTTGCACATGACCGCTTCGTTAGTAGCACTAACACTGTGGTGTTCCCCTCGTGCAGGTGTCTATCGCTACACACACGCACACCACATTCCTTCTTGATTACAGGAGGTAGTATTTTCAGCTTCATTGAAACGACTATTAGGCAATAAAACAAGAACAACACACGCGCCAAGCACGCGTCACTAAGGGCTCAGAGAAAGACAGGAAGGTAAGAGGTGTCCCTTGCTTTATTACCGGAAGAGACAAACAGTATAGTGGCGCGCTTTCAAAATGAAATTGCATTAACTATTACATTTCGTTTAAACGTGCTTTTGTACCCTCATGAGGTTGTCCCTCTGGTTATTTAGCAATGTGATTTACCATAACGTATCGTACGAACAAGAGAGCATTGAATATTAATATAGACTTACAGTGTTGTGTCGGAGGGTCCCCTGAATTTCGCGAGTTGGTTTTGCTATAATTGAGGCAGAAAGGTCATCTACAGAAGGAGTTATTCCATGGTCGTTGGTCTTCCTTATAGTAATTACACACTTTAATTCCATTGTACTGTGTAGTTGCTGCAACAATTCCCTGCTTTTGAACATTTAAATCAAAAGACCGCCGATAAGGATGTTATAACTTGGTTAACACAGAGCCGTCCTGCTGACAACTCTTGGCCGGTTTTAACCGGATTACGTCATTATAACCGTATTATCGGCGTCCTGGTTGCAGATAAAAGAACTTACACAGGGAAACATTGACAGAGGCTTTGAGAATGTGGGAATGCCGCGCTGTAGTTTCTTTTCATATGTGAGAGAAAGAAATTACACAAGACAAGTTGAATGTGACTTAAATACTAATCCTGTCCAACTATTTGTTTGTGTTCTAAGTCTTTGGGAACAGATACGCCAGCATTTTAATGAGATAGGACGTACGGTAAGAACAAACTAAATACAAGCAAATAAGTGGAGAGTCTTTCACAAAGAGATTCTTCATCAACAGGGGGGAAACTTGAGGTTGTAGGTAGAGTTAAAAACAACTGAAATTGGCGTGTTGACTTGTATCCCTCAGTATGACGTATATATAGTGATATAGTGATTGAATCCCTGCAATCACAAAGTGTCACAAGTGTAAAAGTAGGCTGCGTTTACATCACGTGCATGGTCCAGCTAGTCTTGCTTTAAGACCGTCTTTTCATAATAAGTTTGGACAGTGCCGATTGCCGTACTTACTTGCAATATCGTAACGGACACAGTAAGGGATGTTAAGGTCAAAGGGTGCGATTGTATGATCGACTTTCTTTGCATCATGCCGATGGGCTGTTATAAATGCCACTATTGACAAAAAAGCCGCGCCTTCGAGTGTGTATGACTTGGGGTGAGGAAGGCGGGGGGGGGGGGTGATATGAAGGCGGGGGGTGATATGTGCAAGCAATGTCGAGGTGTAGGACGGTTTTGCGTGTACCGTACTCGAAATTTTTTCGAATAACATCGTTTATCTAAACCTTTTTTTTTCTTTACCCAATTCTTCAACAGTTTCACTGTGCCTTATCATCCCAAGCCAGGTCCAAGTTACCTTGACATTCCCCACTACCAATCAACCTCTGCCTTCACCATCCGGAACGATGTATGGCCTTCAATCGGACGATTTAGTCCTGGAAGGTCATTTGATGCTTCAACAGTTCGTTAGCACTCTCCAAAGGGCCCACAGCGAAGTTTTTAACGATTACGTGAGTACCACAATTTTTTTTTTTTTCCGCGCCTTTTATGTGAATAGTCGAAATTTCGATTTGCCGATTACCACCAAATTGGCATTTCTGCAGATTGTGGCGAATTAAGGTTTGACAAATTTTAAAATGACATACCCCCACCCCTCTCATAGCTTACATCTCTATTCTCTGGTCAACACCAACAATCGACTCCGTCCATTAAGGACAATGGAATAAATAATCGTAAAGGGAAATAGGGCGTTTACAATGCACCGACGTGGCGTACAAAGAAAATAGCTTCAATCATTAAGAAAGCATTCAGTCTCATCAATAAATACCTGCAAATACTTCATCTTCTCAAAACATCATGTATCTGATGAATAACAGAAGATGCATCAATTTGAATTTTGGAAAGTTTGGGTGAACAAATTACTGTAAAGCCACGAATAACCGCATTCGTATTTGCAAGAAACTGATTTCTTGAGAAGAAGGCCGCTGTATTTCCTTGTTTTGAATGATCCATCATTCTACGTCCACAAACATTGTTGTTAAAAATATGATTGCTTTCTGTAAAACAAACGCCCTATTTCCCGTTTAAGACAATGGGACGTCCCGTGACTCGCTTGAACACCTGATCGTGTGTACTGGGTGGTTCCACGTACTGTGTGTACGAGTCAACTGCTAGTGACAGTCCGCAGCGAAAAATACGACAAACTAAGCGCGGAAGTGACGGAATGAAGTCTGAGGCTCTCGATTCACGAGTGATGACGAGGCGGTCAATTGCCTTTAATTTCCATCAAATTTCGGATCAGAGATGACTGCACGATTTTTCTTTTTTATTTTCTGTCATTTCTGCAAGACGGCAGTCATATGAATGTTTTAGAGGAAAATATCTAACAAAATGATTCGCTGCCTATGGTCGTACACGTATAAATGTCCTCTTTTAATGATAATAGCACGCTGTGCAATGGTGTGCTTAGTAGACCATGTACACGTCACAAGAGTAGAGTACCTGTCGGTACCACAGATGCTGTCAGTTCTTTTTGCGGTTTCCTTCAACTCTCTCTCGCTCTGTTTGGTAATTTGTTCTATTTTTTTCTTTATATTTTTGCGTTCCTGGGTTGCCTGACATAGCAACAGGGGTTCTGCGAATTTTGAACGTTACTCCCGATGTCTCTGCATGGTTGAACTCTGTTCCTACATTGAGAGAGATCGAAAAAAAAAAATACTAGCAGTTGTTGCACCATCCGTGACCGAGCGATGAGTCAAGAGATGTTTCCTCATCACTAAAATCAAAGAGTAGCATCAGTGTCCCTATTGTTGTGGTCGAGGGAAGTCACTTGTTTGAGTAGAGGTTTATTTTTTTTCGTGGAATTTTGTTCCATCTCTTCAAGCTCCTCGCTGACTGTCAAGGTGAATTTGTTGTTCCGATTCCGTTAGACTGGGTATTTACTTATTTTACGTTGCTATAGTGTTCCCTGTATTCTTGCACTGCAAGACTACCGAATTTGATTCCACGTCAATTTTTCAGATTATTGTCATCAAATGAAATCACCCTTTATCAAAAAAAACTTAAATTAACCAACCCTTGAGAAAGCAAGGGGATCATCTTTTTTTCTCTCTCACAAAATTTCATTCCGTGCATTACGCTCATCCCACTAAAAAGGCAAAAACAAAGAATTAAAAGGAAAAAATAAATAAATAAAAGTTTCAAACACCCTGATTCCTTTTTACGCTAATGTTTCTGCTTAATCATATCGATTTTGTCACACACGTTGGGCACTGCTGGTTTGCGTTAAAATTCAGTGTAGGAAAAGATTCGCACATATTGTGAAAATTATGACGTGTGATAGACGTCAGTCGCAAGTAAGAAAAATAAGAACACATATTTTGAGAACATATTTAAGTTCGTAAATATCCCTGGCTTGAAAGTATAAAATTGATACCGACGAGCAAAAACTTGTTATTCCTTTAATTTACGATATCTGGCTTTGTGTGTGCCGAAAAATTAGTTCACTCTGTATAAGCTTGCCGCACCTGTGCTTCACTCCTTTCGTGAAATAACGACGTCATTAAGGCGTCACTTCATAAACTGAAAAAAAACCTTAGTTTGAGACTAGAGTAGAAGTGTGTGGCGTGAATAAAACGTCTCACACAGAATGTTTTCTGTTACTGTAAAAAACAGTACATGTTTGCATCTGTCCTCACTGTTACCTGTAGCATAGGATCATAACTACCATCATGCAAGCAGCGACGAAATCTTCGTTTTAGAGGGCGCGATACAAGTAAGAAAGCTAAGTTAAGGAGCGCGAACCGGCCTCAGCAATTAATTGTGAGCAGCAATTAATAGCAAAGTAAAGATAGTGAATAGGGTTTCCTGTCATTGTTTTGGTCCATGGGCCATTGACATGAAGGTAAATGAAGACATATGAGAGCGATTGTTTTCCCCAGTGTGATGCATACAAATTTTATCTGCAAGTAGATGTTTGATGTAGCGTAAACATTGTTGATGTGCCCTTCTGCAGAGGAAAAAAAAAACGATTATATTATATGATGACGAAATATGTTCGTTTATGCAAGTGATTCCACATTCATTCGATCCGGCAAATCTTGCAGAGGCCAAAAAAAAAAAAGGAAAAAGAAAAGGGAAACAGATTCCATTAATTGGAGTTATTAATAGTCATGCTCAATACCAGCCTATCAATATATATTTTCTGCTTTCACAGAAAGAATCCAGGTTTGATAATAGGGACGCATCTTGTTCCGGTTCTTTCGAGGTCGGGGGACTCCCCCCTCACGGCCAGATGACAATAACTTTCGACTACAGCGAGGAAGATCTACTGAGGACGCACCACACTTTCGTGGGAAAATACATCGAAGTGATGAAGGCCGTGATCGACGACGAACTGCTGTACGAAAAGCCCGATAACTTCGTCAGGTCACGTCGGGAAGGAGAACTGAGCTTTAAAGACATCATGAACATGTTCGAACGAGTACATACAAAATTAGCTCATCAGGTACGACGGCGTGTGTATATATATATATGTTAGTGAATAGAAGGGAAAAAAGTGTAACTTTCATGTGAACATTTGTCAATAGATTGTGTAACTTTGGGGATATCCGTTGCCACTGTTTTGCTTCTTGCGGAAATTTATTTTTTCCTTCTTTTTTTTTGTTTTTGAAGGGGGTGGGGGAGGGTAGGGGTTGGTGAGGAAAGGGTGTGGTATGGAAGAAGATTGTTTTTTTTTTTATCTTCTCATAGGACGTTTGAAACATTTCTGAGTGGTTTTTGGTAAAGGGTCTCTCTGTTTATTATTTCTTGTGCCAACAGATAGTCATCGAGGGGTATGAAAATACCGGAATAGTTCTTTTTCGGGTTGAGGACACCTTCCAATTCGTGGCTCAGGCTGAAACCTTTAGAAACATTCGAGTGCTCTGCGTGCTGGAAGATATCAACAGGTACCTACCGCGGCTAAACAATGACGTCACGATTATGAAAAATGTGCACTAGTAACTACGATAAAGTGACGTCGCCAAAACGGGAAGGATGCAATGATGGCCACAACATCTTCTAAGATGATACTCAGCGAATTGGTTTAGATTTTGACGTATTCAGACCGCCGTATTCACCGTGTAATGACTCCAGACGAAATTGAAGAGGACGAGAGAACAAAGAAACAAGTGGGAGAATTTATGTGCCAGTAAATCAGCGCAATTCGAAATGAGCCTGACCTCAGCTTGGATTTGAAACTTGCCACATTTTGTTTAAATTTTAAACATTATTTTTTACCTTTGTTTACTTTTTTTATTGGTTGAGCCTTCGGAAAGAGAGTTGAGAGTGACCGAATGCCTTACTGAAGAGAAAAAAGGGGGGTCTGAAAAAACCCACGTGACCTATTGAGCTATTTTTTTTTTCATGGTTCAAAACTATACCACTCGTGTGCTAACGCAAAATAATAGGTCATTTCTCTCTTCGATCTCAAATCATGTCTTTCTTCATAATTTATTTTAATTTCTCTCAAAATGAATATTCGTTCATTTCTATTTGACTTTTTTTGTGTTTTATCGTTTTTTCTAATTTATTTCTCCCACCGCACAGTGGCGGGCTTGACTCCGTCCAGGCAAAAAACGGAAGGATAAAAAGAAAAGTCCACATCATAATCTGCGTACGTTTTAAGTCCTGTTTGTCGAGCTACACCCGTCACGCATATGCACTGGTTTCCATGGTTACCTTTTTAAGCAAGGTGATTGGCTCAGGGATAATGTCGTCACAAGTTTCATACTTCCGTTTGTGTACGTTTGTGTGTGTTGTTTGAACATTGGTGAGAAAAGAGGAAAAAAGGGAAAATAACCAAGTAGAAAAGACACTGTTAGAATTCCGATTTCTTCTGACACCTAAGACAAAAAAAAAAGGCAAGAGAGCAAAGAACACTCAGTGAATAACACTAACCACTCTTGAAATAACAATTTTTTTGTGACTACATGATGATCTGATGTCTACATGATGATCTGCTTATATCATTCTTTTTTTTTTAAAAAAAAAGGATCATCACGTAAGAAATTCAGTCAACAGACAGAAGTAACTTCTTGAAAAATTATCCAGCTTAAAAATTCGAAGCCAGTGACGGTCGGTCACTCGTTAAATTTTGCCCAAACTAAGGGAAATAGTAGGAGGTAAAGACTCGGTAGAGCACACAGAGGCGGTTTCACTGGTTTTTAACTCATTGGAAGGTTCTATTTAGATTTTGAGAGAGAGTTTAAGTACCCAACGACGTAGACTCACAACTACACCTTACACGTTGGGCCAAGGAAAAGTAGAGATAAATCTGTGTAGCTTATTTGTAAATGCAGGGAACGGTTCCAAGTGTTTTAAATTTTATAAGGATACGTCATATCATCCTAACCTAAGTCTTTCAATCGATGTCGACGTCGCCCTCTACAAGATGTGGATGGCCGATCGATCTTCACGTCATGTCATTAATCATCTGCACTATTTTATCTGATAGTGACAAAGGAGTCACATACATGTAGCACTGCTTGCACAGGTAGGGAGAAGGGAAGGCCTATTGCTTTCAGACGCTATGCTATGGCATTTTGGACTACCTTCTCTGCAACACGTGGTCGTGCTTATATAATTAAGCGGTAGGGAATTCTTATGCATTTGTTTTCATATTTAACTATGATTAATTTATTTAACTTATTACGACAAACCACCATAAGTTTTCATTTTATAGCATTTTCGTTTTCATTAAATATGATATTTGTGTGCTGTTTACGTGTGGCGATATTCTAAACAGAAACTAAAAAAAAGGCAAAAAAAGAAGAAAAAAAAAGTCAGGAACTTCTACGGCAAACTCATGACTAAGCTCAGCAACGGATGTACGGTGTGAGTATCGCCTAGAAAACAATGGGAAAGGATTCACTGTGAGGAAAAAAAATAACGAAAAAAAAAAAAACAAAACAAAAAAACAATAGCACCTGAAACATCGGTGACAAATATATTTACTGCATGCCAGATTTATATATATTTATGTACATGTTAACTAGTGGTTCAAGCTGGTGCTGGCAACCCTTGTCTTAATAACAAGACTATTACATTCCGTTGTCGTTCATTGATAATGTACTATTAATACTACTTAAATTTACAATAACTTAAAAGAGGTATGTTTTGCAGTTGTTCCCGAACAGACGCAATTTCTTTTCTGAGTCCAGAGAATAAGAAATAATCTAAAAGGAATGACTTGCGATCTCGCTGACACCTTTTCTGCTCTGAATATTATCAGCAACAACAATTATTGTAGGTAATATTGTCCCCAACCTTAAGAGAAAAGACTCTGTGACATCACTAAGTTCCTAAGCTCTGTATTCCTTTGACGAAATAGTACTATTTTTTTTATCAGCTAGGAATCGCGTGTACTGCCAAACGCAGTGTATAGTACTTTAGACAGCGTAGGACCACGTGGGGTATTTTACCCAATCAAGTGCTTCTGGACGATCGCTAACCAACTGTTTTGAATAGTTGCTATTTATTTATTTATTTTAATTTATTTATTTATTTGATTTAGGGTTAGAAATTTCAAACAGACGCATGTTTTCACTGCAGCAAACTTAGCGAAAGATTTCAATCCTTTCACTTCCTCTGCTGGTTGGGGTCAAAACAAAATGGTTTGGGGAATTGCGTGCTATTTTAAGCTTGCACAAATGACGGTGCACGCAGATCCCTCACGTGTGAACAATAAATGCAGCATAATTTAACAAAAAAAAAAATGATATTGGTTACAATTCATAGAAATTGGGACGAACCAAAACTTCGAAATATTGTTTCTACTTTTAACTTATTGTTTGCTTTTTATATAAAATATAGAAATAAGTTTTGTATTTTGTACATATATCAGACTATTTATTGCAATTTGAGAGACATAAAGCTTGCTTTAAGCAGGTTTAGTGGATTTATTTCAAAAAATATATATGTCTCCTTCTAATTAAAGGACTGTTGTCTCTTAATTTACTGTGACCTCGTTTCATCATGTCATCAGAAGTTGGTTAATCAGGAAGGACATTTTTATTTTACCGTTTTATCTTGAAAGGCGTTATCTCCAGCCTTCCTCCTCCTCCCCCCTTCCTCCATTAAGACAATTTAGAGGTGACTACAGTACCCCAGATTCTATGGCTCCAGAGTGAATTTCTGGTTACTCTGCACACCCAACTTTGGAACAAGCCAAAAGAATGTCATGTGGTAAAATCAGGTCAGAATAAACACTTCCGGAATCAAACGTTGCACCATCTAGCAAATCACTCCCCCTCCCCCACCATCTTCCATCCCACACCATCCCTCCCTTTAGAACTAACGAACAGGTCAGTTCTGACATCTTCTCAAGGGATGTCATGCCATTTCTCTACGCTTCAACTGACCAGTCGATGGTGTCACATGACATTTTTGTAACAGGCGGATCAGAAACGCAGTATTCTGTGATGTGTTGACAGTTTTTATTGTTGCCAAAAACTGCAAGATGTGCACCACTAATCACTTTTTTTTGAGTCACTTTACAATCACCCTTAAAGTACTCCAAAGGTTGTCAGTTTATTTGTCCCTCACAGTACTCAAGAGGTGGTGCGCCTATTTGGCTTCTGTGCTGCCCTCCGCTAGCCATTATTCTTAGGATGACGATTTTCTCGAAGAGTTGAAAGGTAAAATATTTTGAAGTCAAGGGAGAAAACATCAAGGGTTTAAATTCAGACAAAAACTAGAAAAGAAGTATTACAAATGTTTCTTGCTGTGGAGATGAATTTATTGGAGAATGATACACATCAGAGGGCATTGAACCTCTTCCTCACTTTGACAGAAGACTGTAAATCATGCCATCATGTTGCAAAATTCCATTTGATACAATTTATCAAACAGGCGAACATCAAGATGATCGCTTTGATCATGGACAGTTTGAGCTTCCCAATAATCACATATACCCAATCGGCTCAGAACTGCTGCGGATCACAACTCTGAGCAGCAACATTTGGAGAAGATGACGAAAATGGCCATTTAATCATCTGGGCTTTGACATCCAACAGAGTGAGCTGATGTGGAATGCTTCATCAACTATAAAATCACGACACAATACCCCCCCCCCCACAGATGACAAGCTATTACAATCTCCGGTTCCCCCCCTCCCCCATCACAGATGACAAGCTATTACAATGACCGACGATACTATCCGTGTCATTGGTCACACGAACACTGTGTGCTGTTTTGCCATCGTACATGGCTTGACCCCACTGGCAGCAGTCTCCACTTTGATAATCCTAATGTTACCGTCAAAAGGAAACTTGTACATAAGGTTACAAGAGAAATGTGAGAAATCCCAATCTGAGTTTGTGCAAAGATAAACTTAAGTGCCTGAAAAGAAGATTTGAAAAAAAAGTAAAAACAAGGGATTTGAATTAGAAGCTTTTAACCCACTAAGATGACCCTTTTTAGTTTCTTTTTTGAGTAATTTCCCTCCGAAATATGAATGTCAAATTCCACCTGTGCAATAACATTGCAAATGCCATTCTTGTAATGATTACAGCTGTTATATCTACCATTATGATGTTTTTATTTTTTAATTGCTTTTCACCAATGTTTATAGTCGTCCTAAAAAGTCATTTCACTGGTTAAGATATTCTTGTTTGGGAACATGAGACTCTTTCTGCCATTCAAATTTGCTGACAAACTCAGACTGGAGCTTTAACCACATAGCTCAACTCTGGTAGAAGCTAACACTGTATGAGACTAAAAGTCTCAGGTTACAACGGGTATCATGATACAATGTGAGTTCTGGGCTTGAGGACACAAGGCGGTCAGTGGTTCGTGAGTACCTGTCTGTAATGATACGCTACTCACACAGACGGTCATTTTAAACATAAATCAGTATGTGTTTCCCAAGAAAATAATTCTGCATAAACACCCAACAATTGTTTTTCAATGGCTTTTGATTTCTTTCATTGTAAAGACTTATTGTACTATTTGTGAGTTGAAGAATATCAAGTGGCAGGAAATATAGAATTTCCATTTTCTGTTAAATAATATATATCTTACAAAAATATAGCATGTTGACATACACTGAAGCAGTCACAAGATATTACCTTAAATATATTACAACATATATGGAGACACAGATATCTATAGACATGTATGTACACCATCACCAATAAATGTAAAGCAAAAAACAAACAAAAAGAAATCTATATATGCAACACTTTTTTTTGGTTATGAGAAGTGTATCAAAAGAACTTAATGTAGTCATAAGGTGGCGAATTTGATGATGTAGTCACAAGGTGGTGATGTCACACCTAGAACAGCTTCTAATCATCCAATAAATAACATAAAGAAGACAGGAAACCATGGATTGTATAAAGCAACATTGATTCCCTTAAACTCATTTTCTGTTTTTGACACTTTCTCTGGTCAAGTGCACTGCGATGAGCAAACCATTATGACAAAAACAAGTCATTTCAACTCAGTCTGACAAGAGCATTTTGATTTTTTTCTTTTCAATCGGTGTGTGATGATATCACAAATCCTGACTAAAACCATCTGGTTCTAGGTAGTAGATGTAGCAAGCAGTGACATGAACAAACCGAGCAGCCTAGCTTGACAACAGTTAAAAAAATGCCAATCTGCCTGGTGCTACATTTCCATCTGGTTGGGGGGAAATCTGTGATATGTATTCCTGATTAGATTGACATTCTACACTTAAATGAATAGGCCAGGCAATATTCAAAACATTCTCATAAAGTATAGTAATATGAAGTCCATGTCCATAGTAATATGAAACTATACTTCAACAACTTTCAAAACCCTCAGAGTCTTCGTGTATAGATACGGATCGTTTGAAACCACAAAAAATTTTTACTAGGCCGACGCAGCCTATGACCAAATACGAGTGCTTGCACCAGTTGCCTGGCCCACAATGTCAAGACCTGCTTCTGACATTGGTGTCTTGCATCTCACCACCGTACATAGTATGTGTGGCAAAATTCATTATGTATGCAGAACTGGGAACATCGTTGATGTTACAGGGGCTGATGTTACAGGGGCTGATGTTACAGGGGCTGATGTTACAGGGGCTGATTGAGTTGGTTTCCAAAGTTCATGATATTCTTTTACACCTGTTGAGTATCGCTCATATGTTGATGGTAAATGGTCAGACTAAGAGATTCTGAACATCTGACGGGCAACTGAAGCAACAATGATAGGGTAAGCAACCATTAAATTACTAATTGCAATTCTGTGACCACACACTTTTAAATATTAAATAGTCATTATAGACGACACCTGTTCACAAAATATTTCTCACATTTTCAGTCACTGGAGGAACAGATACATGACTAATGAGGCTAATTAAAAGTATTCACATTCAAACTTTGGTTTCCTTCAAACTAGTCACAAAATAAGTGACGTCAACACAATGAACTCCTTAACGTGGAAAGCAACACAAAAATTGACTCACCTACAAAAATTCGGACCAAAATGCAGATCAACTGGAAAGGGGTGGGGTGTAGAGTGTGCACCTTTCTTTACTTCCTGAAGGGAGAGCCAAATCCCCACCTCTCCCACAAACACACACACACCACCCCCCATGGCAAAGGCACCGACAAGTGTCAGATTACAATGCATTTCAACACATTATTAAGTGTGACGATCCTCTTTTGAAATAACACCAGGGTGGTGTGACTGGCTGTCCTTTAGCATTCATTTCCCATTTCGCCTTTGGGCAACTGGGGAGAATGGAATTGCATATTTTAAACCAGCACAAATAGGAAGCATTGAGAATTGAAATTAAAGTTTTATACGTATTGTGTATGGGGTGTTGGGGGTTTCACTTTACAGTGTGACCACCCAACCATGGACAGCAAAACCTAGTGGTGTTCAAGCTAAACTTTTTTTAATATTTCAACTCAATGACAATTTAAAAAAATCAGTCCCTTACATGTTAAACGTAAATCAGACTTTGCACCAACAAAAAACAACAAGACAAGATTTTCATCAAAAGAAATTTCAAATGGAAGTAAGTAAGAAGTTCACTTGAAGATCGGAATTTCTAACTACTGCAAGCATTACAGCAGTTTGCTAATTACACTGTCAGTGTCCAACGTGCACATGCATTTTGCTGACGAGTTATTCAAAAAGTTTTTCAACCTTGTTAACAGCAGAGAGGAAGGAACTCCGTTTCCAAAATGGACATTTTGAGGATCATGGATTCAATCTCAGCGTGTAAAATCATCCGAACATCTCCATGAAATTAATCACCCCCAGTGATAGTTACTTGAGTAACTATTCTACGATAGGCATACTTAAAGTAAAATAAATGGAGATCAGGTTATAGAAGGGAAAAACTATGGTCACAGGGTAGCTAAAAGCTATCCTTGTTTTCACATTCTGTGTGCATGATATTAGTTCACCTACACAGTGTGACTGAGCAAACGGATCAGTTCTTCCTTGATATTGCACATTTTGGAAATGTAGTCGCTGACATTTCATGGGGGGACATGAGCTCATCGTCGCTTGTGCAAGAACACTTTTCTTTGATAAGAGATAAAAAAAAGAAAAAAGAGGTTTGACTGAGGGAACCAGTGTCTTTCTTTGCATGTAGCACTGAATAAACAGTATTTTGCATGGAAAGAGCTGTTGAACACCCACAACAAGCGGTGTAATTATGGAACACAGGTTTTACATTCGCCTATCAGTTGACACACGTCGTAGCATGATTACATTTATTAAAGTTCATGTTTCTTCCACAGAGATGAGATACATATACCATAATTCACGTAGCACTGTTCGCTGAATACAAGTCATATCCACCAAAACCTTACGACACAGTTGGTGCTTAAAAATAGCTCTGACGTGCTATCGTGACATTTTCACAGCGAAACTGCTCTAGGTCCTACAATCTGTGATATGTAGGAGGAGGTTTGTACCATCAACTCCTGTGAATTTAATAACCACTTACATAGTCTAAAATGCAACAAGTCCATAAAATTTAGTCCTTCCAAGAAGTGATTTCATATTCATCGCTGTGAAGCCAATTATAACCAACATTATTACAGCCATCCCGTTCATAGCTCTGCAATCACGCTTCGACACCGCTGTCGAAATGAAGGGTGACATTTTGATTCGATCACGCACGGCAAATGACATCTGACTGCGTTGATCAATCACATAATGAGTCAGCTAATTGTCGGCTCAATATCATTTTGTTTCTGAGGGCATGCAGGCAAAGCTTTTGCATAGCAGAGAAATTAATCCCATTTGGACATTTTAGTGCCCACCTTCTAACAAAAACTGTTTATGAGGGTAATTGAATGATACTGTTTGAGGGGCTTAAAAAGTGCTTCAGAATCTCCTCAGAGACGAAAACACAGCACCAATTTATATTGGTGAATTATAGGTGAATCAGACAGCGTCTGACTCGTAACTTTTTAACAGGTTGGCAAATAAACCCCTTGTGATTGAAGAAGAATGTGGAACAACAAGAAAAACTACAAAATTGTCATGTGAAATTCATCAGATGTGGGTCCATAGAAGCTACCTAGATTTCCCATTTATCAAGCATGTGGCACAGTGACCGCACTTTGTAAATTGTTAAAACCAACCTAAGCTACTGATTTGCATTCTGAACGGAGCATTCACAAGCGACTGATCATACGGGTGGCACAAGTGATCACAGCAATCTGTTTTCAATGAGCTTATTTTAAATTTCAACCAAATGTAAAAAAAAAAAAAACATTCCAACATACTGTAGCTACAGAGTGAATTGCTATCCAGTCCTTTCCATCTTTTCATTTACGTAATAAATTCCAAATCAGTTTTTCCGGGTGCTCTCTTTGATTTTGTCACTTTTTAAGGGTATGATCCTTTAACTGCAAGTGATGCTATAAGGTGCTTTGACACTACAAAAAATTTCTGAAAAATAGCAAAGAATTTTAATTCTTTCTTCTTTTTCAAAATGTTCACATCATCGGTCTTCTGAGGGTCTGATCATGACTCCATTACAAATTTATGATCGAAAAAGAAATGCTTCAAGTCCTTTTTTTTTTCATTTTTTTTCTCAGTTACAAAGAAAGAGATGGCATGTATTTCCAGATTCAATGGCATCTTGATCAAAGCTGTAATTAGCATTTAATACCTAAGAATTACCGTTCTATTAGCTAAACAAATTTTGCCAATAGTATCCCATTATGTTGTTATTATTAAATCTTTTGAGGATATGTGTCAAGGATCTTTCAAACTGGACTTTCAAAGCAATTAGAATGTAACTGCATGATTGCATCATTTTGTTGCCAAAATATACTGCTAGATGTATCCGCTACAGCTATCCGTTCTGCCATAGCAAATGGTTTATGAGAAATCATTTTGGTATTTTTGCTACAATTTATGATGGACGTGCTACACATGAACTGGGATGTGCTGCACTGCTCATAAATCATTGAAAAGACCTACTTGAAGAGTTGTAAAGATCATAGGGGTAGTTACATGCTTTCCATTGCCATGGCAACTACCATTGTCAGGAGACGGCATCTCCAACTTCTGTACATTACAACTTTTATTCCAACCAAGAATTGCAGACATCAGTGGTAGTTCCATCATGTAATAACTTGTTTTAACTTTGACCTCAATTTAACATACTATGTTTCTGGGAATGCACAACATACTTGATATAAACTGCTAAACCCACATGAATTTTAACCTTCATAAAATTGGGTAAATACTTTTCTAAAGATGGGTTTATTTAAGCAGACTTTACTTTGAATATATCATGTTTACATACATTTACCAATTCTCATAACAAATGGCCTTTGACCACCCACTATAAAACCATAGTTGAATTCTATTATCCAATAACTTAATCTATTTACAAAATACCAGGTCTTTTCTGAGCACCGACCCCCTTCCCCACTCAGAACCTAACCCCTTTCCCACAAGTCTCAGCACCTACTCCTTTCATACCCCTCCCCCCCTCCTAGAAATATTATGTTTATAAGATTGCCATCGTCAATACACACTCACACAAACCAACATGAATCATGTAATTTCACAGAAAAAACAAGGTAAAAATACTATTGAGCAGCTCATTTTTTCTCAGTATTTATACACTTTTACGGATTCTGCTGGTTTGTTGTATTTTTTTCCAGCACTTTCTTATGTATCATTTGTTACCCCTTTTGCGTTTTCTTTTACACATTTGTGATACGTCACACATTAAGTGACGGAATAATGTGCCGACTTCCAATGTAGATTTTGAGGTTTGATATCCACTGGAAGCCAGACTAACAAACAACCAACTAAAGTCTCCAATCCAAGCAATATGAATATTCAGTGTGATACATCGAGTCAAATACGAATAGACTTGTATTATGTTGCGTGCTTTCAAACAAACATTTCAAAAACACCACCAGAAGGAGAAACCTGAGCCATTACAAATGGATGAAGCGACAATAATTCCAAACTGCTTTGAACGATTGGGTCGTTAACGACGAGACAGAAAACTACTTTGAGAGGTCTTGAAGCAGCACTCTCCACCTTTAAGCAATTTCCTGTAGATAGAATTATCCTCTTCATTTTATCGCCCAGATATTTCAGCCACTCAAAATCCATTGACAAAACATGGATTAGTACACACGCCTCCATCACCTATGTAGTTACTAACAAAAGAAGGAAACAGTGTTTACTATTAAGACTGATATATTTTTGCTTACGAATACAACATTGGCTATGAAAGCCCCACACTTACATACTTCTAACAAAAAAAAAATACTTCCATTTGTTCGTTCTCTCCTCTGTCAGCCTCACAAATGCATCCACTCTTCGTCTTCCCTGAAGATAGCCGCGATCAACGAACGCTCTGTGACATGTGAAGTGGTGTGATCATATCTTCAAACTTTGCATTTTTGGTGTTTGCACCTCGTAGGTTAGCCTCTTGGAGGTCACAGCCTGTTAAATTACAGTTCTGGGTTGTAAAATAAAACAAACAGAGAGAATGCCCTTAGATTGGTATCAACATATGACAAAAAAAAAAAAAAAAGGGGGGGAAGAGATGTGAGGATAACACCTCAATGTATAGCTTTCCTGTGTACAGTTCATATGGTGCTTATATCAGATAGATTGTTCTTAGAACTTTTCAGATCTGACATACATTACTTTGATACAGATAACTTCTGAATGTTTCTGTATATTTATATGAGAGAAAAGTAGACAAATGAAATGCATGTGCAGTTCTAAATGATTATGCCAATGTTTTGGGCATCCTCCCCCTTTTTCAACCTATGTACATTTCCACACACTACCCTACACAAATATTAATGATTGCTTGGGATGACAGACAATTGAAATTTATACACATGTATGGCAACTTCTACATTTCAGTGACTTCATTTAATATAATGAGGTTGCAATATATTTCATATTTTCTGTTTAAAAACATAATTTCTGTATCAGTCTCCAGAACAACATGTGAGGAATACTCCATCAGGGGCTTTTATAGGTCAGATGGCAGAGCATCCAATCTACAAGGGTGCAAAGGCTTGTAAATCAGTTACAAACTTAACAACTGGTGCTAAATTACTAAATGTATCGACCAGAATATAGGTAAGAGAGACGAGGCAGGAAACAAATATCCAACGTTGAAAGCGGAGTCATTAGACGGTTAAGCACATGTCAGCAGGGGTCAAGCTAACATGCATGGTATTCCTAGAGGCCATTCTACCATCGGGGGTTTGCATCTACCATTCTGGGATTTGCATTTTGGGGTTTGCATGTATCATTCTATATTTGGATGTTTTCATCTACAATCCTGCATTTTGTGGTCTGCATCCACCATTCTGCATTTAAGGGGTCGCATCTACTATTCTGCATTTTGAATTATGAATCTACCAGTCTGCACTGGCAGGTTTGCATTTACCATTTTGCCTCTGATGGTGTGCATCTAACATTCTGCATTTGCGAGTTTATATCTATCATTCTACCTCAGGGCAGGGTTTTGAATCTACCATTCTGCATTTGGAAAGTTCTACCATTCTGCATCCAGAGGTAGACATCTACCATGCTGTTCTATCGCCCATCCAGTGCACAAACAAACCATTCAAGGTGTGATACAAAAAAAGCTCTTCTAACTGCCTTCTCGCATTCACAAGTAGGCCTAAGTTCTGAGTATAGAAAGAGTGATAGATAACGATGGGGAATCAATGGGTATTTTGTCCTGTGCCCCCCTCCCCACCCCCCTCCCATTTAGATTCTCATCAGCAGACAGAGTGACACAGTCCTTGATCACATACTCACTGATCCTATTTGAAGTGATTCATTGCATTTGAAAGAAAATACTGAGAATGAGTATCGTAGCCATGGGCCATTGATTTCTGGATGTAAACATTCATTTTACAAGTGTTTTCTGATTTTCTTTGTACATTCACTTAAGTTGTTTTGCCATTTCCCATAATTTTTGCAATTTATAGCATCAGAAGAGAGGACGGACATCACACTCTGGTGAAAAGATTCCGCTCCTCCTCCCACAGTTTCTACGTCTTGCAACAGGTCGAGTGGAAAGAAACACAAACATTTAGACGTGAAAAGTTGCAAAAAGTTGATGACTTGAGGATCCGTCTGAAAGTGGTAGAGCGTCTCGAGAAGATGTCACGACAGAACATTCAACTCAAAAACTTGCGACACATGAGTAGGAGTATCCACTATTAACTTGAAATTGCCGGAAGGATGAAAGTTTGACATAGATAAAGAGACGGTATTGGCAACCATTTTAATATTTTAAGACCTAAGCTGAGACGGAAGTGAATTTGATTTCACCAAGGTATCAACATAAATCAAACATTTCACGACCGTTACCGTCCTGTTTAAAAGTTTAAAAAATTAATCGGTAACTGATGTGTTGTCACAACAACGTATATCACAAGCAAAACACCATGAAAAAATTCTTTCTACAACTTTACTTTCCTGCACATTAAAGTGATGTCAAAATACATCCTCAAAATGACTTACAATGCACAAGTTTGTTTTTCTGGTTGTAAGTCAAGTCATGTTCCCCCTTCGAGTCCCCATCTCCTTATCTGGCACTTCAGTCATCCATGTTACCTTACAACAAGCCTAATAAATGCTTCAAAGCAGAGATGAGACAACCTCTATTAATCATGTTTTCAGTTCAGTGGTATTCACTATCTTCACTTTCTCTTGATGGAAAATAAGAAAATGTGAAGCACAAAAAAGAGAAAAAAAAAATACCGAGAGTGAGCAAATGCACTGGGGTTTCAGAGAAGTACATGTGAATCTAACTTATTGCATCTATAAAGGGAGGATGCACAACATGCTTGGTCTCTGCACAATAACAGCAATTTATCACGAAACCAATTGAGAGGTAACAACCTCTAGAGAAAGAGAACACAATGACATCTGTTGACCTAAGAAGATGACTGATAGGCACCATGTACTCAACAGCCTCACCTGAATACCAAACAAGAAGCGCCAATGTTTAAGAGGATGACCGCTGTTGAAACCAAATGACCTTTGACCTCCTCCAAAACAACAGATTTCTTGTACTCAGTGTGTCACCTCTACATATCAAATATGTGATCTGTCTTTGGCTTCCCTTCTTTCGATATTCTTTACAAGGGCTTCTTTATTTGACCCCTGTTGACTCCAAATGACCTATGAGCTCCACCAACCAGAAAGTCAAATGACTTTGAGATTCTTTGGGAATATTTATGAAAGAAAAAGGCAACCAACACACTAATTTTGAGGAACAAGAATTTTGAACATATACACTGATGTTGAAGTCCTAGCAACTTTCTCTTCTAAAGATACTGTGCTTACATTGTTTTTAAACTATGACCTCTACTGACCTCATGTGACCTTTGACCACCCCAAACATGACAGAATTCATCAACTCACCAAGAGCTACAAGTTAGTCCAGTTTGAGGTCCCAGCAACATTCAGTTGCTGAGATATTCTCTTTAATAGGTCTTTAGCCTTTTACCTCGAGTGACCTCAAGACCTTTGACATCCATGAAAATCATTAGGGATCATCTACTCATAAGGGACAAGTTTTGCATCAAGGTTAAAGTTCCAGCAACTTTCCACCATTAAATTAGTGCCAGATTTAAAAGGTTCTTAAACTACGATCTCACGTGACCTTTGATCCCCAAACTTGACAGAGATCATTTACTCATCCAGTAACATTCAGTTGCTGAGATATTTTCTTTAATAGGTCTTTAGACTTTTACCTCGAGTGACCTCAAATGACCTTAGACCTACCTGGAAAAGAACTAGGAGCATTTACTCACAATGGACTACCTCATAACGACTTTGAAGTTCAAACAACTCTCCCTAATTGTGATACTGTCTTTGTGAGACTTTCAAACTATGACCTCTACTGACTTCCTGTGACCATTGACCTCACCAAAACTTATCAGAGATCTACTACTTATCAAGCACTACCAATGATCATAGTTTGAAGTTCTAGTAACTTTCACTTGCTGAGATATCTTCCTTAATAGGTTTTCAACTTTCCTTTCTGGTGACCTCAAATGACCTTTGACCTACCTGTAAAAAAATACGGATCACTTACTCACAATGGACTACCTAACCACAAACTTTGAAGTTCAAGCAACTTTCCCTTCGAACGACATCATGTTTACATGTCAAGGCGCCACATACACACACACACACATACATGCCATCACCATTGCACAGATTCCTTTCCTGACTTCGACAAGGAATAAAATACTATAGGGTCATTATATTTAACATGGTACATCTGCACATCAAATGTGAGATCTGCTCAAGCTTCCCTTCTTGTGATATCATATTTCCAAGGTTTTACTCTTTGACCCTTGATGGCCCCATAAAGACCTTTGGTCTCCCTCAAAAGCAAAATGTTTCTTGTAGTGTGGTACAGTACAATCATGAAACCTTGAGACATTTGAGATACTGTGTTTACACTGTAGGCAGCACAACAAACATACAGTACATACACAAATATGTAGGGTTATCATAACCAAAAACCACCTTGCCTAGCATTCAGCCCAGTTTTTCTTCTGATTCAAGTGATTGAGTTCCCCCTGCTGAACTGTCCAATTAAAACAGCTTCAAGTGGAAAACTTTTTATCACAAGTCCCTTGACCATAGCAATTGCAATTTTATCGCAAATTTACCCAGGGTCTGAGGCATCAAGTTAATATAGGCATAAACTTGAATGATTGCATTTCCTTCAAATATGATACACTTGCAAACAAAAGTGTTATCAATCAATCAATCTCATACAAGCTGCTAAAGCAACTAGAAGAAACCCATGGTAACATTTTACATAAAATCTTCTGAAGTGTCTCCAAAACAGTTCTTAAAAGCATGTCACTCTCATGTATTGCTTTCACCTCCCACCTACTTTCTGTAAATTCATTCCTTCATTTTTGACCTCACTCGATGGTGAAGAGACAATGCAGACTTAAACATACCTCTAAGTCAGTGCCGGCTAGCACTGCCCTTCTCAAGTTGGAGTTTTGCAAGTTGGCGTTCTTCAGTTTGGCGACTCTGAGATTCACTCCGGCCATCTGGCTGTTCTCTAAATTGACACCCTTCATGTTAACACCTGAAAAGAAAAGAAAAGCCATTGTGGGGGTCAAAAGAAATACGAGAGCACCAATGGTGCAGAAGCTCATACTGTTCGTCAACATCCTGAATGTACCATTTATGTATCATTATGTCAAATCATAGGTACCACTAATGGAGTATCACTTTACCAAATCATCAACAGTATACCAGAGAATCTGTACAGTAGGACTGAACAAGTTGTAGAAACAAGAGCACCGACAGTGCAGAAGTTTGATCTTTATTGATAAATTTGTGAAAATTTTGATAGGTACTATCAAATAACAATGCTAGTTACTTCCAATAAGTATGAAAACTGTCGATTTTTAGCAAGTTTTTCTCCATCATTTTTAACTGGCTTGTGGGCATATGATGTGCACATTCACTTTTCCACTGATGTGGAAAAGTGAATGGTCACAAGTTTTCCAAAACCAAGTTAAATCTTTTTTCACTACTTGCTCATTTGTGGTCATTTGTATGTGACACATGGGGAAACTCTTAATTTGATCATCAATCTGTCACTAGACGATTTATTTGTGTCAACTTTACACAAAGTTGACAGGTTTTGGAAGAATTGAAAGAATCTGAATTTTATGAAGGAACTCAAAGAAACCCTTTAATGTCTCCATACACACACATGACAACTGTCTCAGGGCAGAAATAGAGTTTCAGTTAGTACACTAACTGACACTGCCCCATTACTCAATTATCATTCATGCACAATACGGATATTTGAGATGTTGTATAACATTTTAAAGGGACACTTTGAAAGTAGAAGGAAAGGCATTCTGCAGAATTTCGTAAAATGGGCCATAGGGCCCACATAGAACCATAGACTACAAGTTTAAGAACACCCTAAGACAGCCAGCCAAAGTTTCATTATGACAAACCATCAACATTGCACGAGAGAATCTGTGGGAGGAGAGGCACTGTGCAGAAATTCCTAAAATAGACCATAGGGTCCACATGGGGTCTTGGACTGAGAGTGTTTGAACATCCCACAGAAACTACCACCCAAGGGACATTGTGGCCAAGGTAAATACAAATCCATAAAAGCATGTGCAAGCAGCAGCATTTCAAACCTAATGTCATATAATGGGCCCAGGTGCCCACATGGGTTTTGGACCAAAAATCCCTGAACACCCTCAAAGTACCATTAACAGAGTATTTGAGACAAGCTATCCAGATTGCACAATGGAATCTGAAGGAAGAGAAGAATTTTACGTAATTTCATAAAATGGGCCAAAGGGCGCACATGGGGCCTTAGACCACAAGTTCATGAAGACATCAAGTGACCCAACACTTACGCAACATTGAGTCTAAGTTTCAAACGGATGCATGAAATCATGTAGGAGGAGAAACATTCTGAACAATTGTGGACAGAGAGAGCGACGCCGTGTAATCACACCAACATTCTAGTATGGGCTTACAAGGTGCAAGGGTGAACCATTCCACAGACATTTGGAAATGGTGTTTGTTGATAGACATTAAAGAAGAAATATAGTTCAAACGATGTCAAAAATTTTAATAAAGCTGATCTCAAAATGAGATTTTAGTACCAAAAAGGAACCAACATGACTGTATCAAAAAGAACTCCTTCCTCGACACACCTGAAACTAGTCCCATGCACTTCTACTTTGTAAAAACAAGCATTGCAGAAATAATTCATATAGTTATGGCATATAATTATGTAACGGAACGTAGTCATTCCTCTCATAATTCCCCAATACCACATATTCCCCCCCTCATGTCTCCCTTACCATCATTCCCCATCCATCCGCATGAGGAAAGTCACATTATCTGACCATTCCTTATGCCAACTGCCCCCCCCCGCCTACCTGCCCCCACTTCAAAGAATGTTTGATTGGCCACGAAGTGAGTTCACCCGTGATTGATATGAAACCATGATGAAAACTCATGAACTGGATATTTCCTTCTGTGCTGTTGATTTGCATTCCGGCTATCGGAAGCCAACCTGACAGTTTAAAAGTCTGTTTTTAAACACATTTCCAGGAACTGGAGACTTTGGAGGGTATTTACTTCAAAAGGTTCAGAAACCACACATTAGCCCATTTTAAAAGTCGAGCAAAAATAAGTGAAGGTCACAATGAAGGAAAAAAAAAGAAGAAGAAAAGGGCTCTCCCTTCTTTAAAAGCATCTCAACAAGACAACAACATCAACTTAATTTAGATAAGACTAGAAAATTTAACTCCAAAACAGCAGCAACATCTAGCAGCAGTTTTCGGTTTAACAGATATTTGCCTCAACCTTCTCCATCAGTCTGTGAGTTCTAGACAGTTGAATTTAAAGTGACTGCTGCCACTGTTGAGTTATCAAACAACAATCACGAAAGCAGAATGCTCTTAAGTCCCTCGCAAAACCTCCTTGAAAAATGATGATCGACCAACGGAACCCTACGGTAACAGCAACTTTTTCCAAGAACGCTTTCACAAATTGAATCGATTATGGAAACCAGTCTTTTGCGGTTGAGAAAAATAAAAGTGATGTCAATTCAGTATCAGTTTTCAACATGCTGCTGCTGAAAATTACCAGTAATTATACCAGGTACATCCAAATATTTGTGTAAACATCCATCTTTTTTATAAATTTTTAGATTTTTCTTCAGAATTAAAAATTAGTGTCCCATATGTCAAATCAGGCCTATCCACTTGAAATCGTTTTCCTACAAAAGCCTCATTTTCCTACAGTGTACAAAAGTCGTTCTCGTGAAAAGCTATTCCGGTGTGCTGATGGATTTTCTCTCTTTCCAACCTATCCATGGTGACCAGATTTAATAGGAAAAAAATGTGTCACATAATATTTAACTTATTATTTGTTTTCAAAGTCATGTCTATCATTGAGTACACACCGTGGTTCATCTTCTCTATTAAAATTCTCGTTCTAACTTGTATAATACTCAAACTTCAATCTATATATTGTTGTAAGATTTTACAAACAATTGGTTTGGCCCCATCTGGAATATACAGCTTAGGTGTCAAATCCATGCTTTTCTCTGGATAAAGAAGTACTTGAGAAAGCCTGGAGAAGGGATGGGATGCTAATTTGATTTATAGTTCTTCGAAGGGAGTTCCATACCACGGATAAGTTCAATACCTAAACCCCAAATCACTTGAGCGGAGGAGGCTACGGGGTGATTTGGTTCCGGTTTTTGAAGAGTGCTCCCGGTGTATGATAACTTGTCTCGTAGCAACTTTTTTCAGTATTGCCATAGTCACTAAAAATAGTCTACAGAAGGTGCACAGTGGAATCAACACGTCATAGAGCCTCTTTTTAAAAGGATAGTAAATAACAGGAGTGATTTACCTGAGGATGTGGTTTGTGATGATAGCGTGAATGGGTTTATGAATGCTTCGGAGAATTACCTGAAAGGAGCTTCCAAGTAGTTCCCCGGGGTCTGGTGTTTTGTCTTCGAATATTTTTTTTTTTCTTTTTTGGCTCGGCTCGGCTACAGAGTCCTTGATAGGGACTTAAGGGTCATGTGACATGAAAAACACATTTTGGAGTACTGACTGAATTCATCATGAAAAATGTTGAAAGGGGTCACAACTTTTATCAACATCCATCAAAAATTGAACATAGTACAAATTTCTGTTTAACACTTGGCTCATGAATAAACAAAGAACAAATCTGCAAATTTTTAACACAGATGCAGGGAACTCACATGATATGCCTTATGTGTTCCTTTGTTGACTTCACCTTTATTTTGAGGACAACTGAGAATATTTTTCATGCCCGAGGGTCCTTCTGGAAGCATATATTGTCTTCCCCCAAAACATTGATATCACTTACCAATGTGGAAGCCAGAAGGCTTAATTGAGGAGGCAATATAAATAGGCCTAACAAACGAAACTGATACTGTGCAACATTGCGCATCATCAATTCTGACATTTGAAACTTTGAACAATCTGTATTTCAAAAACAGTGATGGATATGCAATTTCAGCAGATCTAAATTCAGGATTTCACTCTACAATGCCTGAATAAAGCCAGCTCTTTCCCGGATGCATGTAACATGGTTTTTTAAGATTATCCACCCTGATTCCTTTTTCTCTTCAAACAAACTCACATACTTTGACAGGGAAGATCAAAATGGTCACTGAAATTAAAGAAGGATGAGGTGGGTTTTGAGGAAGAATTTGCATAATTAGCACCGACCATAAATATTCATGCCGATCGACAAGAAAAATAGAACCTGACACATTGGCAGAATTTTGACACAAGAATTCCTTAATTTGATTCAAAATAACAGTTTTTAATCAGCATTATAAATTTCCTTTAACAAGGGACCCAATACTTTGAAACAAGTTTAATTTCAACTATTTATACTCTTGATTTAGAAAAGTTTGTACAAAAAGGGTTGCCCTTAAGATGAATCGATGGTCACAATCTCTGCAAGCCGTGAAAGGTGCAATAAGACAAACTCTTCAGAGAAATGTATTGTATGGCTTCCTTTAGAACTACCTACCTTTGATAAATATCTTCAGTTAAGCCCTAAGTGTTTTACAGAAGTTAACATTGTTGAATCTTCACGACTTTTCACATCTACAGGAGCTCTTGTACTCTAAGACATGGGCATTTCATGGTTTATTTGACTTCTAAACAAACAAACAAACAACCTCCTTTTAACGCAAAGCTAAATTTCTGACAGCAAAACAGAAACCACTGCACTCAGTACTTACTAACCAGGGTTTGGTCAAAGAGATCGTGCCAAGCCAGTCTCTAAGCCTCTGTTACATTTATTCCATTAGGCAAACAATACCAGGCTGGATACCTGATTGTCACTGTGGGGATTTAGTGGTCTGAGTCACAATTAAAATCCAATCAAATCCAGAAGAGAAATGCTGACAGAATCTGAGAATGCCATCCAATTACTGAACAATGGACTGTTAAATCCTAAGACCATTTTGTTAAAAGCAACAAAAATCCAATTACAGATACAAAGAATGGGGTAGGGGAGATGTTTCTCATTTCAAAGCATCACACAGTTGAAGTCAAGAGGAACAGAAATCTGCACGAGTGCTTGCGGTGATAGGGTTGCTTCTGGTGAGCTTATCTGAGATTACAAAGGGACCTTGTCAAATTTGTTGATGGTGCTAATATTTATCTGTTATGTACAGCATACCACGAAGACAGTAGCGACTCCGCCCACTGTAACACCAAATCAATGGCATGTTTCTGTGCACATACCAGTGAGAATTACTGAAAAAGAACTAAATTTACAGTTAGAAGAATTCCATTTAAGCCACTTTTCAGAGATGCCCACCATCCAAAAATATTTTGCAGATCATATCGCCCAAAGCTAAACCAGATAGTACAATGGCTCAATCAATACAATACCAATCCTTAGGTTCAGATGGTGTCAAAGTGTAAAAGCATGACACATTGATGACCATATTTGATTTTCTAGCATATTGTTCAAGCAAGATTCACCATCTATAAAGGTTGTGTGGCATGAAAATGATATTTTTTTTAAGTTTTGGTTGTATTTATCATTGAACATCATGTTGAAAATAGCCACAAATTCCATCAAATCTTGATCATATTAGAGGCAATTTCCTGTCATAGACTTGCAAAGGTAAACATTAGCTAAGTATGCAAATTTGTGAGTCAAGAGATGGACCTGGATGATATATGCATCATGTTGTCCTTTGTTTTTATGTAACCTTTATTTCAAGGACAATTGAGAATTTTACATGCCCTTAGGGTTTTATTTTGGAAGCATGCATTTTCTTCTTTCAAAATATTTATATCACTTAGTATCAAGGTGTAAGCCATATGGCAAGTGACGAGGAAAGCATATTGGTCTACAAAAACTAAAATACCGCTAATGTGCAACAATCCACATCATCACATTTGTATCTTCATAAAACTTTGAAAAGCCTAAAATGGTAACGGACATGAAAACAATCCCAAAAGATTGTCATTCTGGGTTTCACTCTACAATTTCTGAACGAAGCCAGCTCTTTTTTAGATGCATGTCACATGTCCTTTAAATTTGTTCCTGCTTGCAAGCCGACTGGGACCGACAAGGCTGTCAGTCTTGCAAAATGTTGTGCACTGGTATATATGATGCTGCATGGCAGTTTCAACACAGATAACACATTTCTTCACACAGTGAATAAGCTGCTACCTTTTCATCAGCAACAGAGGGGCAACACAGCCATAGTACTTTGAACCATGTGTCCACCACCACAGGCTACATGTCAAATTCAAATGATACATTTGTAAAAGAGGACTGATGCAATTGTTTCAGCAATGGTGGAGTTAGCAGTTTCTGTCAGTGGGGGCGAAAATAACTTTTAGGGGTGCTGATAACAGAAGGCAGGACTATTAGGGTCCCTATATAGAGAGGGTTGCGATTTTAGATGAGTTTTTCCCTCCAACTGCATGAACATTGTACCTACATGCATGTAGGTTAGTCAAACAGTGATACATGATCCGAACTTACTAAGTGAAAAACATGCAAAACGGGCACTTGCTTATCATGTACTATCAGAAAAGATCAACAAGGTCGAGCAGTTTGAGGCAAACTGGTGTCACATAACCAGTTGTTGCAACAGGAACCGTAAGGACTATCTAAGCGGAGCGCCACCATTGCTTGGCACGGAGCATGCAAGAAAATTTGGGCTTCTCAAACTCCCCAGATGGCAGGTATTAGCACTTTCTTGGTGTTATAAAGCTGCATATGCACAGCATTGAAACTCCGATCTCATGTTTGCAATTTCTCAAATCAATGAGAGCAAATGTGAATCTATGAAAATACTAATACAAATCAGATAGGTTGAGATGATGCAAGAATCATAAGTGATGCATCCTCTCTCATATATTCTTGGAGAACTTGGCAAATATTTGATTGAACCCATACTTTTTTCATTGATTAATGGAGCCACATTGATTGTTCGCAGAGGGGGTCAAGAGATTCAAAGTACGCTGCCATGACGTTGTTCGAGTTGCTTTCTCACTGAGCCTGGGGCATCAATGAGGTGAAATCAATTTCATCAATCGATCAATCAATCAATTCATCAATCAATTAATCAATCAATCAATCAATCAATCAATCAATCAATCAATCAATTGTGTATTTCCGTATCACACTGTATGGCCCTGTTGCATTGGCGCAGAATTTTTTAACTAAGAGTGAACTGAAAATTGTTTGAAGACTGTCAAAGAGGAGCACCAGCATTGTTTTTATTAGAGCATACCAGAAAAAAAAAAAACGTAACATTGATTCCTCAGGCTCAGCAAGTAAGGTTCAGGAAATGGTATTGTCAGTATTTTTGTAGAAGGAAAATTCATCTCATGACACTATGACTGTGCTAAAATATTCAACAGACCATCTCTCATGCTCGGTTACACACGTTTTGCCTATCGACATGACACCTAACACCCCCTGCAATGCAACTCGAGAAAGCCTAAGCATGGGATTGACACACCTGTACCAGTTTACAAGAATGTTTAATCAATGTGTAATAGGCTTTGTGGAACATCACAACATGAGGGGATACAATTGGCCTTAGGTGATGAAGGTTTGCAATAAGTTGAACCTCACCAAAACAAAATGAGGGTAAGGTTGGAGAGACTCTCATTTAAGCGTTAAAGATGCGACGTGTCATTTCAAAGCAATTTTCCACCGACAAAGTTTGATCAAATTTGCAGATTTAATGATGAATAATGTACTTGCGTGAATTTGAAGTCAGAAGATTGGCAACACTATCATTTCCTGAATGCGGGGGAGGGGGGGACTCAAGAACTCAAACTTGTATTTACTTTGCATCTCTTTCAATTTTTTCTCATTCTTATCTTTTTCTATCATTTTGATTTTTTTTCTTTTTTATGAAAAGCTGAAAAGGGAGCAGGTGATCCATTTGAGTCACTAGGGAGGGCGGCAACCTCCCACCTGACCATACGGTAGCTCCGCCTGCACTGTGTTTAAGCACAGCATAAGATGTAAGATTTTTATCAGTAGCTAGAATACAGTACATTGGAACTGATTTCTTTGTGACACTGTTGGAGCGAGATCAATCAAAAAGGACTTCAGGTTAAAGTAGAGTCAAATATTCTGGGAGAAAGATCACACTAAAGTAAATGGGACTAGCTAGAACATACAGGCTGTTGCTACAGTATATTCACCAGATACTGAACCATAGACTATGTTACAATGTACTGAGTTTGGGACAGGATAGTACAATGAACAGAACAGAAAAGCTGCTGAATACAGAACAGTTAAGTAATAAATGTACCATAGTACAGTACAGTGAGTGACAATATAGTGCAGTGACAGAGGCAGAATTCTTACAGAGAATAGTATAGCACTAACATCATGCTGTATATAGACCAACAGACAAGACTGTGACATACACACATTAACATACATTACAGAGGCAATGTGTAGCATGCAGTGTCTACAGTGAGAGATAAAAAGGGTGACAATGCAGAACATTAACATACATTACAGTGATATCAACATACAGTGCATAACAACATATGCACATTACTGTGGTAAAGCAAAGTACAGTAATACTGTAGGACAGTATGTATTCAAACATACAGCAGGGCATAGAAACATAGAAGATGATACCGTACTGAACTATAATGTGGGATTACTACAGTTTAAAATAGGCCTGTAGAAGATGCAAACAATAAATTGACAGTGACTTCCTTTCAACAGCTGGATGAGAATATTACAGCCACAATATACTGTATGATACATTGATGTGTGGATGTTGCCTGGTTTGAGCTGCAGCACATTTCAGACAGTGGAAATCTTGAGATCTCAAAACTGAGAAATGACAGCTAAGAGGAGTAAAAAAAGGGTCAAACCATGCTGGACATTCAAAATACTTTAATTTCCCATGAGACAGCAATGATTAATTTGGTCATAAACCTTTCGCTAAGTTCACTGGAATACATTGCATTGGATGTGAAAAATTCACCTAAAACCCATAATAAAACTTCTCCTTAATAGTAATCACTTTCACCACAAAGCTCCTTTTTGCCACCAGAGTTCCTAGTAATCAATGATTTAGGCTCACTTTTGATTAAAATTCACCGCAAAACATGCTATTTGTCATTACAAAAAAAAAAATGAACAAAAATTGAACATGAAAAAGCCTAAACCACATGCCAAGTCATGTACAGACAGGAGGTTAACAACGTATGATTCACAGCCAATAAACGACTAGCACGTTCGGTCAATGAACTAGTTTATAAAACGGGGAGAAGAGGTTCTCAGAAATTTCTCGCTGATTTGCTTTCTGCAACATGCGACAAAAGTTTAAGTAACTTTAAGCAAATCAAAGCATCGACTCAACGAAAAGTTTGAAAAGAAGCATCAGTTCGCCTCAATAGAGCAGAGAAGTTGAGTTTACTGTTTCCAATCATGTCACATATTGGACCAAATTGATCACACCTACAACAAGTTTTATGGGACTCCAACACTGTCAAAGAGTGGTGGCAGTAGACAAATTTAACGATGATAAGTCGCTTGCATGTTCAACTAATCTGTCATGTGGCATACAGGTACCCTATACACAGTGTCGTAATCGAGTCACTGAAGTTAGGAGTCTCGAGTTGATTCGTCCCCTAGTCGAGTCAGAGTCAAGTCAGAGTCTTTCATTGAGTCGATTGGGGTCATCAACTGAACTTAGGCCAAGTCAAGTCCCTAACCACACTCGAGTAGAGTCACTCTGTCTTCTCAGGTCAGATCGAATCAGTTGAGCATATTGACCTACAATTGACCTACCTTGACAAGCAAGTTATTCACACAATTGCTAAACATGCTGACTTGATCACTTGGGGCATGTTGTGCCTCCTCCTTTCTATATGTCAATGAGTATCAAGATGAATTCTACCACTACAGTTTTGTTAACTTTTTACTTTGTACAACTCACTTTTGCTCTCCATGTCCCATAAATTAGTCATCTTGATTTTTTCTTTCCTTTCTCCAGAATCACATGTCATTTCTATTTTTGCATCCAAGAGTCTATCAGAAACTCATGTTGATGGTACATGACCAGGTTTCAATAAAAGTGTTTTCTTTTCTTTCATTAGTAAATATTACAATCAATGAAAAAAATCAGTAAAAATAAGGCCATTGTACAAAAAAAAATGCAACCCACAAAAAAAAATTACTTCCAATTCAAAGTATATCCTTGTTCCTGGACAGACTCTCATTTGGTAAGAAAAATCAAATTAATCATACTGAAAATGGACGTTTTGTATCCTACAGACAAGAAATGACTTCAGTACAGAAATTGATCAATATGACATTTTTTAACTGTTGAAGAGGGTAAAACATGTGCAATTATGCTTGATTCCACTTTTGTTTGATATTTTCTTTATTTAGTCTGTATCAATCAAGAAAATGACAAAAATAATCAAGATGATCATTTAAGTATAGCGCCATCATTTTGAATAGTATCAAACATGGCTCTGACTCGACATCACGACTTGCTTCGCCAAACAAGAACAGTCAGACAAACTGGCACATACCCCATAATAAGTAAAGTCTGAACCATCCCCAAATTCCCTGTTCTTCCCCAATCATCAGTAACACAAAACTTTATCAAAGAATACCCAAATAGTATGTATCATCCCTCTTACAGAAAAAGGGAAAACAAACAACACACGTAAACAACAAACGTGCGCACTAAGCGGAGGAAATAATTGTAAATTTACTGTAAATGTAATAGCAACGTACACTATCGATTGACTGAGAATCTAGACAAATTATAAGAAAGCATGCATACACTAATATGACACATTAATTTGTACTTCTTTGGTGGGATCCAACAGTAACTATCATTAAAAAGATATTACCTCTTTTACTTCAAAAACATAAAAAGAATGGATTTATTGCAATACTGATTAGTATCACAACAATGAACTAGAGAATGAAATAGATAAATCTGTTTCTATGGCCATTTCCGATCGATCAACTTGTCCTGAATTCCTTTGCATGCCAAGAAGGACACTCCAACAATATTTCAATTAATATCACACTGTTTGTGATAGTTTGACTAAAGTTATTGTGTGAGAAGACTCAAGTCGAGTCATCAAGCATAGTGACTCGAGTCCAGTCTCTTCCACATGCTGACTGGAGTCGAATCGAGTCTAGGCTTTTACACTTTCTCAAATTTCTGACTCTAGTCAAGTCGAGGCTTTGGACCCAATTGACTTGAGTCAAGTCGAGTCATCAAAAATTGTGACTTGAGTCGGACTAGAATCGAGTTAGTGACTCGAGACATTACATGTACCACTTAGGGATATATGAGCACGTTTACCCTCAGGAGATGTCCCTTTCTGTGTTTTACCAAATAAATTGAGTTTTTTTGTTGATACTGAAGCAAGAGAGTAGATTTCTATATGAACAAAATGAAGGCAAGCGACACTATTTTGACAACAGTATCAGGATAGAAGAGTTAAATTTTATTTTGAGCCTTCTAACTTACTTTAAAAAAGGTCACAAAAGTTTGATGACCCCAGCTAACAATCTAACCATCTATTGAAGATAGAGCACTGAAAGTGGGATGAATGGTAAAATGAGTCAGCTTTCCGATGAGTGCTAGTGGTAGCTCATATACAGCAAAAGTTTCTACAAGGCTTCAAAGACCACATCACTTTAACAATTAAAAGTATAAGTCAATGGGGCAATAAGAGGAATAGTTCATTGACAATTCAAGGGTTTGTACATGGAAGAGCACATTTTTGTTTTTCACCGTAGGCAGTTAAAACCTGACAAAAACGTGATGTTCATAACTCAAGACATTTGAAGAAAGTCTACTCTGGTCAAAAAAGATTTCCAGTTGCCTCAAGGTTTCAAAACTGTGATGCAACACCGGTAAGTTACTGCAAAAGTCTTTTGTTGTTATTTGAAATTAAAGTGCAAATTTAACCTTTAAATTTGACACTAGTGAATAATCAAATATTATATTTATTACAGATTGAGCTTAAAATGTGAAAATATAGGTATCTAATCTTAATGAATTATAATGTTCTTTTTTTATTAAGGGTGAACCGGAAGGTTCACCCTTTTCAACAAATATACAGTATGAGTGTACAGACCCTTAAAGGGGAAATAAATATGTACTGGGATACACAAATACAATTATACAAATACCTAATACTGGAAGGAATGAGTAGTTACTAATTTGACTCTACATTTCACGAACATACAAATTTGCAATATAAACAAATATACAATATACAAATATATACAAAGATACAATATGCTTCATCGTCCATACAAAATCATCCCATCAAAGGCACAAAGCTACAATATGCTGAAAATAATATTTCTTTTACAGCAGTTGAGATACAAGAAACACAAAAGACACTCAGACAGGTGGTCTGTTATGACATCACATATTTCCCATAATGCAATACACCATGGTACACTGGAAATTTGTTAAAAAAATCATTAACTTCCGAACGGAACATGCAATTGAGGTATGGTTTTTCATCCATTAAAGTTATACAAAAACGAATTTCTTTGTCGAATGACATTTCAATCTTTTGCCTATGTATGTAAAATCCCTGAAAACCTGGTACAAAACAACCTAAATGGTGGTACATTAATAGTAAGTGTATTCCGCCATTGCATTTCTAAGACTTTGTCCACGGCATGTACTCCAAGCGCAGCTCGGCTGCCCAACAGAAACCATCGCTGATTTCGATACAACAATTGCGCGTGATAAACGATAAAATGCAAAGGAAATGACAAAATGATCTAGGTCATGACCTTTTTCTTGAGTACTAAACTGCCTCTCTTGCATCGCTGCTCCATATCATTTTAATAGGCCATGCTATACATCACATTATGACATCCAGTTCTGTCAACTCTGGCCATGCTCCATTTGTCTTTCATGTTTAATTCTAAAGCCTTTGTAAGGTATTTCTTTGTTTTTAATCCGTCTAGTCAGCAGGTTTCTACTGCTTAATGTCATTTTTTTGGCCAATGACAATGCATCATATGACATCTTGCCTTCTGAGCATATCATTCATAGCATACAGAAGATGAAGCTATGACATTGTACTTTGATACCTTGGGGTGGTAAAAGTTGCGGCAAATTTTGCACCACAAAGGACTGTTTAAATTACTTACCTCTCATGATCTGGTGAATTTTTTTGGCGCAAGGTTTTCTTCATCGGCATAACATTTTCTTTGAAAAAAAAAATGTTTCTTCAAGGACAGAGGAACACAACCTCATTTTAAGCGGAATTAAAGCATTGGGCAGAGAATTTTATGAGAGGCAACAAAGTACGTTACATGCAAGTACAGTAATTTTATGTTACATGCAGGTAAGTTTAACAACATTTCCATTACCCTATGGAAAGGAACATGTTGTAACATCAGTGGATGACATGTATTTCTTTCAGTTTGTAATTCAAGACGAAAACATAGTGAAAGCTAGCAACAGTTTTCTTCAGTAATGCCATGTTAAATTTTGGTTTCTTACATGGTTCTCAATCTCACACTCCTGTGTTGGCTGGCATTTTACATTTTCTTTTTCAAAAAAAAAAAAAAAAACCACGGACCAGACTATGGCCACTGTCTGGAAAATCGAAGCAAGTGTCTAACACTTACCCCAATGGAAGGGTCGCCTCTGAAAATGAGAGGACTGCTTATGTGCAAGGTTCTGTTGCTTTCCTCATTAATGGGAGACAGGAAAGCTAATCACTCCAAACGTCACAAACAAAGATGCAAAACATTTTGTTGCAGAGATTACAGGCCTGTCTCGACAAGGTTCTTTCTACCAGAGTTCCAAGGATGTCTGAACTGTTTAACCTTGCTATTGTTCCATTTCAAACCGAGAGGTTATCAAAGAGAATCGGATGAGTGCAAACACAAGCTAACAAACACTCTACTTATGTCATAACACTTTCTAAAATCAATGCAAGAGTAGGCAATTAAGAAGCAGAAATGCAATTGTGGGCAAATCTGATCCTTGAACATCTTGCAAGTGTAGCTTGAGAGAAGGATCAGCCTTCGCCACTATTTCCATGACAACAGTCTACAGTGCAGATTTAATATATGGATTTGTCTATTGGTGTAATCTATATACATTAATCTCTTAAATGGTCACATTTGTAGGTTGATGTTCTCATTTCTGTTAAAATTAATATCCTCCACTATCGAAATTCCAGTCAATCATCTTTCTACTTGTACTGCCTATCTACGAAAAAGCTACAAACATCGACAACCCCCCCCCCCCCCACTGTCCTTTTGAATTGTGAAGATTCCTGCACTCCTGTGCTTGTATCTGTAAAGCTGTCGGAAATCAAGCTCAGAGCATGTGCCTACTTCTGTGGTATTTCCCATCTATTCTGCAAAGAAAACCCTTTCATTGTCAAGTTCCTCTGTTGATGGGTATCTATACAATGTTTGATAACTTTTAGTGCACTCAATCTGCTCAGAGATTTTACCACAAAAGTTTTCCTGATGAACCTTCTTTCTTCTTTTTTTTTTTTTCAAAAATTCTTAAATAAGTCCAGCTAGCAGGGCATACGGGTGAACTAGATGATTCAAAGCAGTGATCTGCCACTGCTGACCATCTCCAGCTAAGTGATCAACTTTTCTAGCCGGCACTATTTTTAATAAGCACTTGGTGAGTCAGTGTCCCAACCAGAAAGACCTTTTCTACAATTACAAGCAGATTCTTCAAACACCTGTATACATCTCCAAAGAAACAGAGATTGCTGATTCATGCTATGTGGGGGATATATACTGCCGAGAATTTTCTTGTTTACCCTGCACCAAGCGATGGTGGTGCTATACTTAGATGGTCCTGTCGGCACTCAGTCCACCCTTGGCAGAGCCGTGAACATGAAAGACGATAGGAAGAATGTCTAACAAATGTAAATAGCTGAGAATCTCTTTTTTTTTTACTTTTTGATCTTACGACGTTGGCAGTGTTGAAATAATGGCCTATGTTGATTCATTTGAATGGGTTTTGAAGAGTTTTACTCCATTGCTCAAAGAATCTGGCAAGGACAAAGTCATCAAATGAGAAAATGACATCAGATACCATCAGTTCTTATCTCAGGGTTTTTCCAGGTATCACAAGATGGCTATGATGACCTTCACAGTCCATCCAGGTACCCTGACAATGAGGACGAATCACTGCTGAGGAATCGGTCAAGGGTCAAGGAGAGCGTAAAAGTGGAGACCAGATAAACTGGTTAGAAGGAAACAACTGAAGGAGATACCTGGTGGCACATAATGTTGCACTAACAAGGGAGACATAAGTATTTCACAGTCTTGTGAAAATGACATTCAAGATCATAAGTTAAAAAAAAAATAATAATATTGGTTGATTCGACAAGTGAGAAAATATTAATGCATAAATTAACCATTGTAAAAGTAGTGGTCTCCAAATGTGGACGAATAGAAACAAGCCAGTTAGAGTCTTGCAGAACATGCCACGTATGACAAGGGGTTTTAGCATTATCTTGGCTTAGAAAAGTTTTCAAGAGGCAGGCACCATTTGTGATTGATTTCGATGTATAAGTTTACCACACAAAGTAATAGAAGCACTATACTACATTACAGCAGTCAATGTCGGGAGCCTGACAGGCTTTCCACTTGGAAGCCGAATACTGCAATTAGTAACCCCAGGCACACATTACAGTGTAGGTAACCAACGCTCAGAGTTTGATATCAGTCCAGGTTACATTTCAGGAAATATTTTTTTTACGACATTTTCACAGTTTGACATCTGTTGACCTCAAATGACCTTTGACCTCCACCTAAACAAAAGGGATCATCTAACTCGCATGACCAACCAATGCTCCACAAATAAGATCAGGCAAGTTTACCTCTCTGATGATATTGTCTTTACAATGTTTTCACAGTTTGACCTCTGGTGACCTTTGACCTCTGCCAAAAACAATGAGGATCATTTGTTCAGTGTGACCAACCCACACAGTAAGTATGAGGTCAGTCAACATTACCCCTCTTGAGATATCATGTTTACAAGGTTTTCAGTTTGATCTCTTGTGACCTCAAATGACTTTTGACCTGAACCAAAAACAATAGAATCATCTAATAAGTATGACCAACCCACACATCAAGTATGAGGTAAGTCAAGTTTACAGTTCTTGAGACATTGTGTTTACAAGATTTTCACTGTTTGGCCTCTGATGACCTCAATGACCTTTAAACTCCACCAAGAACAATAGGGATCATCTACCCAATATGAGCAACCCCTTACACCAAGTATGGGATCAGTAAGTTTTACCCTTCTTGAGATATTGTGTTTACAAAGTTTTCACAGTTTGACCTCCAATGACCTCAAGTGACCTTTGAACTCAACCAAAAATAATAGGGATCATCTACTTAGTTTGACCGACCCACTTGTCAAGCACGACTATTTGACCTTTGATGACCTCAAACGTCCTTTGACCCCCACCAAAACATTAGGGATCATCGACTCAGTATGACCAACCCACATATCAAGTATGATGTCAGTGAAGGTTACCCTTCTTGAGACATTGCGTGTACAAAGTTTTCACAGTTTGACCTCTCTTGACCTCAAATGACCTTTGACCTCCATAAAAAAATAGAGATCATCTACTCAATATTACCAACCCACACACCAAGTATGTGATCAGCCAGGTTACCCTTCTTGAGATATTATGTTTACAAGCAAAGCATCACTTACACACATACATACATACACCCACCCACACATACATCGCCATCGCATAGATTCCTTCTGCCTTCCGCAAGGAATCAAAAAAAAAAAGATGGCCATGGTTCACACTGTCTTCATCTACTGACAATTATATTTGGCGACGGTTAATAATTAGTGTTACACACCCTTCTAAAATTCTAGATGTTATTTCATAACATATTTTTGCCACATTTTATGCGCATGATCACAGTGGGTGGGATTGTGATTGTAATTGAGGCAGACAGACCTTAAAATACTTAACTGAAGTCTAGTTGTATATTAATGATTCAAAGTGAATGGACTCTTTGGAGCCAGTGCATGTGTAGGAGAGGGACAGCCTGACTACAAGGGGTTGCTGTCCAGGACGCCGGACAATGGGTATTCTTTAGACGCCAGCGTTGTGGATGAGAGGGACCACCTGTCTGAGACGCTTGCATTAATATGACACTTGTATGTGTCATATGAATGGCTACATTACACTGATTCCAATTGGGCTGTGCATAGACTGATTTCAATCACCATGAGAGAGTGCATCAATTATAATTCAGTGAAATGTACATATCTCTTTGACTAATGTTTTGCTTGTTTTGTCTCTGTGTGCACTCCGTCCACCCCTTCATTTCTCCCCTTGCGACGTCTATCCCCATAGGAAACAACGACGGAAGTGGGGTTATGACTTTCTTCAAAATGAATCGTGAAGTCCGGACAAAATTGCATTGGGTGTGATTTAATGATGGGTAAGGAAGGTGATATGAAAAATACTGGCGGTTCTACATGGTCTGCCAGTTCAAATTAGGGAGTGACAGTCATTTTAGTCAGGTAACCGTCTGATGTTTAAGTACGTGCCAATGGTGCAGCTACAGTGAAAGCACCCTCCTTTCAGCCCCCCCCCCCCCCCCCGGACACAAAGCGACTGTTACGACCAGACAGCAAGTAATCAATGATGAGGCTTTTATGTGTTGCGATATGAGATATAGTAAGATCAAATACATATCTGGAAATTTGAAGAACACAAGAATTTTCAGTTTCATTGACATTTTCAGGTATTAAGTTACATCATTTCACAAACTGTTCAGATGTCACTGACAGAACCACCAGCTAACAAAGAATTAAAGTCAATGACTCGATGAATAATCTGTCTGGTAAATGACCTGCATTTGGCAATCCAAGTTCAATCATCTAAGTGCAGCATTGGCTGGGACATTAAACCTGACTCACAAATGGCAAATTAATACACTAAAATAGCATGTCTCCTGGTTCTAAATTAATATTAGTAAAAAAAAAAGAGGAGTTCATAAATTCTTCTCATTTGAAGAAATTTTGTCTCCAAGACAGCTGGCTCTACTGCAGAAGAAGGTACAATTCCATTGGGCTTCACACAGATTTGCCGCTAATGAAGGAGTTAATCACTTTCTTACATTCATTTCAGGGAGTTTAAACACTCAAAAGGTTGCTTGATGGAGCCCTACATGGCGACGAAATGTTCAAATCCTGGAAACGTCATTAAAATAAAGCTGAGAAAGCTTCATTAGGCAAACAAACATTCATATCTTGGCTTCCTGTCAAGAGGTGATATGTAATCGTCAAAATGATCTTGATATTTCGTCTGAGGGGTTTGAACCTCCCCACAGAAGCCGTAGCAACCCTGTCTCGACATGAACGTGGTTGAGGAGCTTGATTTAATGAGATGCAATTTTTGAAGCACTCTGTCAATGAGGCTGAATTCTACTTTGCAAAATGTTTCCACAAATTACAGCCCTCAGAAAGATGTACCCTTGTGACAAGACACTCAGAAAAAAAAAAAAACAAAAAAAAAACAAAGGGAACAGAAGATTCTTTTTTGGTTATGATTCAAAAACATCCTGATCAGGTTATGCAGCATCCTGTTGCAAAGTCCAACTTCTTTGTGCCCTTTTAACGTATTTAATCGACCCTTTATGACTTATGCCTTCCTATTTGCGTTAATGTTTCTCACGTAGGGTGCATGGGCGTTTTTTGCCTTTAGGCCTTGCCCTAACGATCCTCTTAACAGTCATCACCAATGACGGCTGTCATTGAAGCAGAGGATTTAACATTTCCCCCAAAAAATAATCTTGCTTACGTAGGCCACAGAAAAACATAGATCGACTTTCTTTAATTTATTTTATTTTTGTTTTTCTTCTTCCTTGACCTGTGCAGTCGCTAAGATGGCCTGAAGGTATCTCGTAAGAAAGGAATCTATCGAAAAATTGAGGTAAAAAAACAGACAGTGATGAAACACCTTATGCTACATAAACAGCAGCCTCCAAAAATGAGACTATTTTTGGTTTAATTGTTAATATCTGATAAAAGAAAGAGGAAGAAGAAATGGAAGTGGAAGGAATGGAGAGGAATATTAGGGTTCAATTATCATTACTGTGAATGAATATGTCATCTTTGTCATCGGCTTTGTAAAGGGCTGCCATTTGCGGCCCTTAAAAAAACACAGCTGCGATTCAATTTCACGTAAGCTTCGCAATAGTTTCAAATTGATATTTCCCATGGTCTTCTGTTGAAGAAGAAAATACTTGCGAATAAAATACCAAATGCCACGGAAACATCACAAGAAGGGTTGTGACATTTGATTTAGTGTATTTTGTTTACAAGTTGTTTGAACTGCTTTTTGGACAATACTTGAGTGCGTTCAATTCAACTTATTCACATCACAATGTTTCTTTTATAACAACTGCTGGTCAAAATGGGTTTGCTGCATAACAATTCAAGCAATGATTAGCAAAGCTGTGTATCCATTTGTTCACACTATTTTGCCCCTCAAACTGCAACCCAATTACCAAACTGAATAACAATTGATGATTATTTCAACATTACCTCCATGTCCTTTTCTTTTTCTAAAAAAAACAAAAAAAAAACGAAACAAGACACTGATGGACTCTGTAGTCTATGGTTCCTTGCATGAAGATTATTTTAACTGTTTGGAGTTTCAACAAAAGGTTTTGAATATCCATACAAAATAGTAGTTAACATTGACACAGGTTTGACAATTTCACTTTGACTTACAGCAACTTCTTCACAGTCTCTGTCAGCTGACCCACATAATATACCCTGTAGTTCACCCATGGTTTAACTCAAGCAGACAAAGTTTGTCAGTCATGAGAGGTCATCTAGAAATATGGTGACGTTAGTGCTAGTTCCCTTGTGTAAAACCTCTTTTAGTTCCTTGCAGTTCAGACTTTGTGATAGCACTGAAATAATCTAGAACTCAGCAATATCTTGAGTATGCTTCCTCATAATTCATTCATATCAGAGGAATGTGACTAGATGTGAAATAAAGGACAGAATTTGAAAATACAAAAGATGTCTATTTCTTGGACATCAAACTATTTTGAGGCACCACATAACAGTGAGATGTCCCAATAGTGCTGAACCAGAAAGCCAAAAGGCTCAGTGATTCCTTGCTGAACAAATATTGGTTTGAAATCTTGACATAGCTGTCCAGCTGGATTGTGCAAAGGTTTCATGTTATCTGTGGTAATTGTGGTAACTCATATGTTCATTGATTGCAAAGAAGGTATAGCTTTTATGCAGCACTGATAATGGTCAATGAGATAGTTTGTTGAAACTTGAAATTCCACAATATTTTAGTTTTAGAAATAGTGTCCTAACTCACCCAGAATGCAAGGAATAAAAAATCTCTTAAAAATACTTTCTTTATACGACACTTCAACCTGTTTGTGTCGATGGAGAAATTTGGTAAAATAACGCCACTATTCAGAAGCCTGATTCAAAGGAAGTTTTCAGGCATTCGAGCTAATGTAACGCACTTACCGAAGCAATACTGCTTCTTCAGTCATTTAACACAGTAAGTCAATGGCAGTATTTTGACATTGTCCTCAGAGAATCATCAAATCAGACTTGCTACTAATCTTTCTAAAATTCCCTGACAGGAGGGAAGTACATTGTGAATGTAGTACTCTCCAAATGTGGATAAACAGAAACAGTTTGACCTCAAATGACCTCTGAACTCCACAAAAAAACTATAGGGATCATCTACTCAGTATGACCGACTCACTCACCAAGTATGAGGTCAGTGAAGGTTACCCTTCTTGAGATATTGTGTTTACAAGGTTTTCACATCTGATGACCTTAAATGCCTTTTGACCTCCCCACAAAAAACAATAGAAATCATGTACTAAGTGTGAACAACCCACACACCAAGTATGAGGTCATTCACCTTTACCCTTCTTGAGAAATGGTGTTTACAAAGTTTTCACAGTTTGATATCCAGTGACCTTAAATGACCTTTGACCTCCACCAAAAACAATAGAGATCATCTACTAAGTATGACCAGCCCACACACCAAGTATGAGGTTAGTCAACTTACCTCTTCTTGATATATCATGTCTACAAGGTTTTCAGTTTGCCCCAGTGCCCTCAGATTGCCTTTGACCTCCACCAAAAACAATAGGGCACACTGTCTTAATATGGCAGACCTACATACCAAATTTGACTTTCATCCAAATTTCCTTTGTTGAGTTACAACTTACTATGCATGTGTCACAGAAACACAGTTTTGAAACCCCCATGCCCTCAAATGACCTTTGACCTTCACCAAAAACAATACGGCACACCTTCTCAATATGGCATACATACATACCAAGTTCGACTTTCATCCAACTTCCACCTATTGAGTTAGAGCATGCGAAGCAAGCGTCACAGACACACACACTCATGCACACACACAATAAAACACGCCAACCTGACAGCGTAGGTTCCTTTGCTGACACAATGATGTTGATATCAAAAAATGGAAAGCAGAGGGTGACTGATTAGTTACCTGGTCACATAGTAGCACTTACTGGCAACTGCTACTCTGTGCCATGGTTGGAATCAAAAGACAATATTTCTTGATTACATGAAATAGAAAGTTTGATTCGATGGGGCCACTGAGTCGTATTACCATGGCAAAAATACTTGTAAACTTATTTGATTTCCTTGTTAATTTGGCTTCATTCCTAACTTGTGAAATTTTGTGACTGTTTTAAGTAAATTGCTTGACTAGAATACAGACATGCTTTGTGTTTAACTCAAATAGAGTAACATGAACACTTCTATTTTCAGAAGCTGAAACACTGCATAGTAAAGATGTACACCCTTGGTCACCATAGCAACACACAGGAGCAGTTTTGTACCATAAATTCAACTCTGTTGAAAATGACATGTGACAAGGTACATGCATTTAACCAATGATACACCAGCATAAAACTTTACACTCTGTTTATCATGAGTGACATTTACCACAGACACAGGGTTTCCTAAATTTATATGATCCACCTACACAGTACACAAACCATCTCTCTAAGCTTCCTTTCTCCAGATGCCATGCTTCCATGGTTTTACAAGCTGATTCATGCTGACCTCAAATGACCTACAACCTCCACCAAAACGGAAACAGGCTTTTTGAATTGACAATTACTGGAAATGGCACACTAAATAACGTGTCAAACATATACTCCCTTAAAAGCACTCCCTTCTGGAGATACTGCATTTACAAGGAAAGTATCATGTTGGTATGTGGCTGTTAAGATTGTCATGGAAGCTAAGAGAGCTATGAAACAAGAACAAGCACAGGGAATCCCCTCCGATCAATTGTCCCACTCTCAGTCACTTCCACCATACAAAGGATGTGCACGTAATGTATAAGACAGTACATGGGGATGCATGTCCACCTCCGTCAGTGACAAAGGATGGGGGGGGGGTATATTTTGTCTGTCTGCATACTGGGACCTTTAAACAGGTAGTTCAAATTATTTTAATCACACTTGAATGTCAATTGTGCTCTACTGAAGAGGAGCTTAGACAAATCTCTCCCTTGTGGATGCTAATAGAGTGGATTACCCACTGCCCATCTATCCAACACAGGATGTGAATTCTCTGCCTGACAACTGAGGATATTCACAAACTGAGGGTGTTGTCTGCTCTCTCTAAACGCCATCACTGTGTCATATTTACGAGCTACACACATAGCACTATCGAAACAGACACAAATTGATCATTATTTTCGCAGTTCCTGTAAATAACCATTGCAAAAAACTTCCACTGGTCAACGATTTCAACAAACAAAGACAAAAAAAAACTCTCTTGATTTACTATTTCAACGTAAATCAACACACAGGTCCTGATGTAATGAAGTCTTTACAACCAATGGCATAACAGCTTGTTCACTTTTCTTTCTTTACAAAACATTTCAATATTTTTGGAACAGTCTTCTTGGTATGAAGGAATAATTCTCATTTAGTAGAGAGGAGAAGGTCATCTTTCTGATACAACAGATGAAGGCTAATCATGGCTCAAACAAGTCTTTGCTCATATGATCAACAAAGTTTGCTGAAACACAAAGATTATCTATACATTACCTGAGGAGGTCCTTTGTATTGCAAAGTAATGTTTTGAACTTCCAACCCCCACCCTACATCCTCCACTGCAGTGATCCTGTATAATTTATGAGACATGGCTGACTGAGAAATAGTACTACAGAATACCACCCCTGCCATAAATTATCCACAAAATGGTTACATTTTTGGTATTTTTAACACAATGCATCCTCCACCCAAATTTCTTCATGAGAATATTTGTTGATGAATTGTAGTAAGGGGAAACTTGAGCATTAATTTTTATTGATACCAACAGTACACCATTCTTGCAATTAGTGGATTAATGCCACCCCAACTACCATTCAGCGTTATCTCTCTGACATTCAAAATCACCAATTTCAAACCGATTTAAACTGAAGGACTAAAGGGGTTCAAAGTGGTGAATCACTAAGTGAACGAGTTGTTTTCATAAAAGGGGTATCACAGAATGCATAAAATTTTTTCGGGGAAAGTGTAAAACAAATATCAGAACTATGTAAATTTGATGTTTGGATCATGTTTTAAGATACTCATCGAGGGTAAGTTTTCCAGCATTTGATTAAATAGAAACAAAACTAGTGCTGATTTTTTTTCTTCAAAACACCTTGTTTAACAACTTGTATTTTTTGGGGAAAGGGGAAAAAAAATTCATCAATTGCATATCCTTTCTCTGTAACTGACTATCTAAGATAGAGACAGATGGACACAGCTTTCAAGAAGCGTCTTTTGGAAGACACTTCACCCAGAAAATAATAGTCTATCCATGAGAGGAAAACAGGAAAACAGGAAAATATAAAAAATACATAGGCTCAAAATCAGGCTAAAAGAGATAAGTATACATTTTTTTTTCAAACTCTAGGGAAACAACAAGAACTATGGGATCATTTTCATGTCTGAATATGTAAACCTGATGCAACAAGTTGTTTTTTACCATCCAATTACTCCATTTGCACTTTCTGAAATATTTATAGTTTTGAGAGGTTCTGCCAATTCCTCTGCCTTCCTTATGTTTGGAAACACCATTTGAAATTAAATCCTTCCTACATTAGTGTTAATGTTGAATGTTTACATGAAAATTGTTTTCAAATCTATATTAAGTACAGGGCAAAGTTCTTCCCCCCCCCCCAGATCTTTAACAAGAAAATTAGAAATTTTGACCAAAATCTTGTTCTGGTTTGGCCTTTCTAAAATGATAACAATTCTGGGTCTGGTTTTATTCTTTTGTTTATGTCCCTGAGAAAAACATGATGTCCATTCTCATTAGGCTTTTTTTTGTTTCACTTTCATCTACCTCCTGAAGATGATTAGATACTTTCATATCCTGTCTTGTTTTATGTTAAATTTTTCCCCAAAAGTACCTCAACTTTAAACAAATGATTCTCAACAGGGCTACGCACTGATATTCAAATATGTTTGATCTTCACCAATACGATCACGACATGTTCAAGTGCTCATAGATATCCTTTAAGAAAGCTTTGACAGCTTTGGAATGTGTCTTTGTATTACTTTAATGTTTTTGTCAGACACGCTGAACGATGAATCATTAAAAGCAAATTTTTTGCAACTTTACAGTCACTGTAAATATAACTACAAGGAGTATGATGCTTTCTCACCACGCTGGCGACCGTTAGATGCCATTAAAAGCAAACTTTTGCAAGTTTGTAGTCCTTTTAAGACAACTTAATAATTTACTGTGCTTACCCTCCATGTTGGCCTTTGAACCGGCAGGATCTTCAAAGTTGCAACTTTTCAATGATGCTCCTTCTAAGTTAGCCAGGACCATTTTAACACCCTGTAAATTTGCTTGCTGCAAACATAAAAGAAAAATACAACAAAATCATTCCAACTTTCTAAAAATCTCACAAATCTCACATAACTTAGCGAAAAAGTCTAAAAACGGAATGCGACAAACTTTGCTATGATCACGAGAAAAAAAAAAAAAATGGGTAGTATGGAGAATGGTATCCTACTGCCCATTACTGAAGTCACACATCTTACTGTTGGTATGGCAAGAGAATGAGAGTACACATAACGTGCGCAATTGCTCAGAAAGGATGACATCCATATCCGGTGCCGAAATTGTTTGTCAAAGTTTACAAATGTGTGGTTAAGTTAATGATGCCTGCTTTAAAAGTAGCATTTAAGAATTGACAGTAGAAATAAACAACCTAGCGACTTAAAAAAACGAATCTTAAATATGACCACACGCCGCAAAAGTGTAGACACGTCGATCACCGTGGTCATTTTTGACGTACGACGTGATCATTCTCCCGGCCCTCCGTGGCTTTACTGGAGTGAAAGCTGCTACATTGCAGTCTTTAAGGCCAATTAAGAAAAGCGATTTAAAACACCACAGAAATGGAAAGTAGTACAGAGAATGATGTCATGCAACCTGTATCTACAAATTTAATTAGTATGGCAAGACAGTTACCACACTTAAGACACATACACTACCTTGACACAATTCAAAAGAAATGGTAATATTGCTTGACAAAGTTATGAGTTAAAAATTGCCAAAAATTTAGCCAACAGAGAGCAGTTTGAAAAAGTTAAGTTCAATTTTTGTAATGGAAGTGCCCTTAAACTCTCCCTGGCCTCACTTGATAAACACACGGCAACACCGAGTCTTCATTCTCCCTTAAGTTCATTTCTATGGTTATGACTCAAGTCAGATGCTGTTTCCACTGTTATGAAAATAATATGGACATTATGCACAGAGATAACAAACATTAAGCAATAACTGTCAGATTGCAGAAATCACTTCCTGTTCTTCTCACAGACAGAATTCTTTGAAACAAGATTTAGGCAATACTTTTTACTTCCTCTGTTTTGACCAAAAAAGATAGGAATATTCAATTGCTCCCACAAGACCAAAGCAATCATCTCCGTGACGACTCACGTCAAGTTTGGCAAAGGATAAATTTGTCCGCTCGAGTGAACAGAAAGCCATGTTGGCGCCGGATAGGTTGGCGTGGCTCAGGTTAGCCATCTTAAAATTAATAAACCTCAGGTCTAATCTCGCTAAGTCCGCTCCTTCAAAGTTCATTCCCTGAAGATGACAGAAAGAAAGAATTTCAAAGAAAAGATTGGTCTGATTAAGTCGCTAATCCCTTGAGCAACGACCGAGTATTCCAGACAAAAAGGCAATCATTTTGGATTTATGGTGAATGTGACAACTATGTTTGTTAGTATTGTCTGCACTACTTGGATGCAATTTCATTTAAGTATCTTGGACTAAATTTTTTGTTTTCTTAATGTTTTTTTAGTTTGATGTCTTCATTCTGTTCATGATGACTTATTAATATTGACTACAAATGTCAGCTGATATTTTATAGGATTATAAAGAAACCACATTTTCATATGGATTGGGCAAGTTAAAAAGATGGTAGGGAGTGTACTTCACAGGAAATTCATGTAGAAATATGGAACACTTTTTTTTCCCCCGTTTTTTTTTTTTTTTTGAAAGATTCGAGACTTACTGCAGTATGGTATCAGTGGTCAGTGAAACTAAGCATAAGAGTGACTTAAAGGGGAAATCAGGGTTTGACTGAGAAAATTCACCTTTAGTTGATTTTTCTTTCTAAACTGATTGCTCACCGACATATAGAGATGTTGGGAGGTGTTTGAAGGTAGAAGAAATGGTAATTATTGCGTTAATTACTGTTGAATGAGAACTCTTAATATTTGTAGGGTACAAAAGATAAACGTTCATGTACAAGACAAGACAGCCTCCTCTATACGATGACCAATCACAGCGTAAGACTGAGATGACGTTATATGAATAAACATAACCGAATGTTTACGGTTCCCATGCTGTTCGTGCATTGCGCAATGCTAAGTAAACAAGAGTTTAGTGATAGTTGATGATACATAAAGCACACATAGGCTATGTATGAAACTGTTCAGCCACACCTCCTCGTACCTTGAATATTCATATTTGATTTGATGAATATGGATGTTACAGACTTTCTGAGGTCTTCAACGACTTTTTGCGAATTTGACTTGTTTTTCATAATTGTCCACATGTTTTGAGATAATTTTGATCATATTTGTAACAATTGTACGATACCGGTGGGGAATTGTAGTGAAATAAATTGTGAAAATAAACTCTGATTTCCCCTTTCATCCCTTCTGTAATAAACAAATGATCTTTACAGATACCTGACATCTTAGCTCACTGTTGAGGGCGCAACCTTTGAGCATTGTGATGAATTCTCTTCTTGTGATTGGTGCGTAATCATCAGGGATCTTCCTCTCCTTGACCATCTGTTTCAAAGGTTCGATTAGCGACGTAATGCCGAAGAATTTAGCCTCTTCTAGAACACCTGTCATCAACCAGAGAGATCAAAGTCAGTCACATCAGAGTGGAGAAACCAAAAAATTCACCTGGTTTTTGGTTATTTAAAAATGACTCACTTACCTGACTCAACAAAACAACTGCACAGTTTCTTCCCAAGAGGAACAGTGCAATGGTTGTGCTGGCAGAGGCAAGTGAGGTATGGCACAAATATACAGATTCATACCACTTTTGGCAGTACAGGAATTAAAAACAAGATTCATTTTCTCATGTTAGCATTAAACTTAACCTCATGTTTCCAACTCCCTCTTCTGAAATTACTTTGCTGACATCACGGATTCATCCACCAATTAATTCAGTGGGGGGGGGGGAAGGACTCACCAGCAGCACTAATGGACATATCCACTATCAGCTGACCGTGTCTTAAATAATTTATGATAGGTTCAAAGTATTTGGGACTTCTGTCAATCAAATAAGCACCGGAGTGGTCCAGAGCACTGTTCCAAGAAGGATCTGACAAAAGAACAAAGAAATTTAGGTCAGGGATCAGAGACATATTAGGGAAAAAAACTGACATTCCAGCATCACTCAATTGGTGGTGACAGCATCAGACTTACCTACCAAAAATTTGTGAGTGTCCCAAAATAGCGGACTGTTTTATAAGGGAGAAAATTCAAGTCGCAACTCTTCAATTTGGCGAACACTCGTATGCAATATGATTACACAATTCAAAAATGATGATTTTTTTCAACACATTAAATTAGAATTTACATCTCTAAATTTGATGGTATAGAAAAGACAAAAATTTTAACAATCAGTTCCTGACCATTCGAACAGGAGGATCAAGTTGAGATAATGTCCGCAAAGGTCAGTATGTCAACAAAGGGACAGAGAGCTTCCAATTATCTTACTTCACTAATTATTAGAATTAGAATATTAAAAAAAAGACTAGAGGAACTTAGAAGAGAATACATCACTGTGGCAGTGTTACCTTCTTGTCATGAATGATAGAAATTATTTTGGCTCTTGTAACCATGCACACAAGTGGCTTGGGTTTGTTTACACAACCAGATGCACAACGAGAGTAACAAATACTGACTGAAACTAAAGTTGGATATGAAAACTCTTTCTGACGTTTTAACCTACGGAATAGAAAGACTCATAGGTAAGGATAGAAATTTACCTTCAGTTCCAAACATTCTGGCAAGCATAGATTCTGGTTCTCTCTGGGTGAGGGTACTCCTGATGACAAGAAAAAGACACCAGTCTTTGACTGACAGAAGAGGGGTTTGCAAAATTCTCATGACAATAGCAATAGCTAGTTACACAGAGAGCGAGAAAATTATGTAGTCAAGTTACAGGGGACATGAAGACAAGGCAAAGTGGATTGCATAGAACATGAAAACATTCTTGTTTTCTCATGCCTAGCTTCCAATTTGGGTGCCCATATAATTTCAACGATGCTACAGGGCCATGCGCTTTCTTCTATGGACCAATCGTACAAGGGTTGTGCTCACAAGGTGCCCAGGCAAATTTAATGTTCAAGCAAATGTAGGTTTTTGGCAATGGCGCTCTGCGAGCATTTTGGGAAGCTTGAAGAGCCTACGTGGACCCCTATGAAGTTTGTACAGCTCCTGTGTAACACTAAAACTGTCCTACTGGCAAACTTTTGTCGGAATTTTCAAATCATATGGACTCATACCGACTCTGTGTGGACCGGTAGACTGTGGTGGATTTACAGGGACCCACGGTACACAAAACTGTGAGACATCTGTGGCTGTGAGACACCAGTTATGGACATTCTACAGGCTTGCGAGCACCAATCCAGTGCGGGTCCCTACAGGTCCATACAATTCACCCCATCAATTGCCTCTAGATAGGGGATAAGGTGCTCACAATTCTCATGCGAGCGAGACTTCAGCAACAAATGTATCAGACAACACAATGCTCTCAACAGACACTCAAGCATGGAGGAAGCGAGACAGTCTGACTTGTGACCATGGGGGACGGGGGGTTGATTATCACATAGGATAAATTCCCTACCTCTAGCATGCTACCATCATGACTGATACAGAAGACGTTTTCACTTCAGAGTTTCCCTAAAAGTAGAAACATGACCATACCTGGCCAACTTTAAAATAGAACCATTTTCTGCTTAAATGCAGAAAGATATGACATAACAATTCAAATGTTAAAAAGTAATTTATTTTTTTGGGGGAGGGAGGGAAATTCTTGAGGCACATGTATACATGCGCAAAGTTAAGAAAGACTTCCAAATGAAAGTACAACTTGCTTTTTTCTTTGTTCTACATTCTTATCTCTTCTGCTTTCTCTCTCTTTTAATGGGGGATCTTTTTTCCACTGTTTTGGTTGCTACCCTGGAGTAAACTACAGGTATTATGGTTCCTTTTATTTCTTACCAGTACTGTACTAGTGAGTACTGGTAGTCATCATAGAGCACTCACCAGTAATTCAGAAAATGCTTCAACCGTCATGTAAAGTCATGTAACTCAAAACAAAAACTACAATTTCCTGACTAAAAAAAAGTAAACTGAAGCAGCTTGTCTGTCAAAATATCAGAAATCATGATTTTCCGGGGGGGGTCATGGCCATGCAGGTGTACAAATAGTATTTATCTATCAATATTATGCAACGACTGGTTGTTTCCTTTCGATGATGTTTGCCACATTCCACTGCAGCTAGGTATCCTTCCTTTCAAGTACCACTACTGAACTACCACTATATAAGATCAACCATGTTGGCTTCACATGAAGCATCTTGCCAATGAATGAACAAAATTACAAAGTCAATGATGTCGCCAATGCAGTAAAAGTGAGTAATAAACCACTACAGAATGCAAAGTTTACTATCACCATTATACTGCTACAGTATATTAAATTAATCTTTGCACTATACTGTTCTAAGTTACATTATTCTTTCCACTGCAATGTACTATGTTGCAATATTCTTTTTATTACACTGTCCTATATTACATTAATCTTTACACTATGTTACATTTAATGGTGATACTATACTGTACTAAGTTTTATTCATTGTGGCACTACACTGCACAATTTCCCTGCAATATACCGCACATTGTTACTTTAATCATAGCACTATACTGTGGTATGTTTGCATTAATCTTGCACTATGCAGTCCTGGGTTACATAAATCATTATTTTTACTGTACTAAGTTGCATTTATCTTTGACTTCCTTGTTCTATTTTTTAATTTTTGCACTACACTGTGCAATGTCACATTAATTGTTTCACTCTACTGTGCTATGCCACATTTAATAATTGCACGATACTGTACTATGGTACATTAATTGTTACACTATACTGTGCTATCTTTAACATTTATCTTTGCACTATATTCTACTACACTATTCTTCGCTAAATATAATGACCAAAGTAAAGACGGTATGTCAAATGAAACCGAGTGGTATAAAAATGACATCAAGAAACAAGTACCATTTTGATGGTGCCTTAATTTAGCCAACATCATTTTCAGTCTGCAGTTTAATTACATTTTTTTAATCACTTAGAATTCACAAGGGGTTCAATTCTGCATGCAAACCACCAAACCATACACCAATAGTCACAAATAAGTAGATTGGAATTTCCTCATTTGACTTAGAAATGTGACAGTTTCTTCTCAGTGTGCATTATACCTTCCATTTCCTACTGGGATAGGGGGAAGGGTTTTGTTCAGAAGTTTCCCTGCACACAGACATGGTCAGGTCAAGACAAGATTTCATGCTTACATGGCTTCGAAAAGTTTTTCTTATGGTACCTGCCATTTATGTTTTCAAATTCTTCAAATGTGCCATTGCATTATTTTGTGACTCCATATTGATTTGTCAAGGTCAGTTTATAATTCTTGCAAGTTTGCTACTTTCCATCTTCTCAAAAAGAAACATGGCCACTCACTTTCACTAAATATTGACCAAAGTTCTCTATGTTACAATTAAAGTGAAACCAGGAGCCATATGTTTCCAATTTAGTTCTTTACAAGGACCTAAACACACTTTTTCTTCTCCTATTCAATACAAGTCTTTGTCTTGGAATTGCAGTCGCACGAGCCTGTCAGCTTTCGCTTTTGAGTGTTTGCCTTTTTCTTCAACAGAATGACAGTAATGTATCCTGCTATACGAAAAGATTCTTCGGTCTGCCAATTCTGAAATTTTTAATGACAAGGAAATGTGCCAAATGCAGGAGAGGTTTGACACTGAATAAATGTCTACTCATGTGAAAATGAAAAAGAACATAACGTATGGTTAACTATTATGACAGCAGTACTTGATTTGGAAAGACGTTCACCACTGTAGGTCTGTCTTGTCTGAAACTCTAATGACAGCAAAAAGCAACAAACTCTACAGGAGAGGGTTGACAACTAATAAATGAATGAAGAAAATCTCAACCAGAACTTTTACTCAAATCAACATTCCTCAATTTGATTAAAAAGTTATCTACAGCACAAACTTCTTGCATGCCAAGTGGCCATCATCGTCCCTTACCTCGTTGTCGCAAAGATGGTGCCCCCCACATTGAGTGTCACCCACTGAACCTGCGGCGTGTGTGACACAATACTGTTACTGGCAGTGTACTCTCGGTGACGGTGCAGGAGAAGCTGAGGATCTAGAACAAAACAATAAAAAGAAGAGGAAACACTAAAGATAATGACAGGGCTCTAAAATGTTATTACTCCATGGTGACATTTTTTGGGCATTCTTACAGAGGGTTTCTGATTTTTTAAAAGTAACGATATTTCTAACACATTTAAAACTTTTCTTGCTTCAACAATCAAATTTCAATTCCAGTGAATCCTCTAATTGAATTCTTATTGTCTTGAGAGATCCTGTCCAACTGCTTCAACAATTTATAGTTCCCAAATCTGAACATTATTTCATTGCATCCCGGCTACTCTGTAAAACAAAACAATTTCAGCAGGGAAGGAGGGAGTGGGGTATTAGCAAAACTTTCCAGCTTAAAACGCTTTTTAAATTGTCATGGGTGATAGTTAACTTAAGTCTTGTTAGGTCAGGTGTTTACGATGGCTAAATGATAATTGCTGATGTGAATTTTTTAACTTTTTAAGGCAATTGACAAACACCTTCACAGTCAAAACTATAGCAGCAGGACATTGCCATGAGGTTATTATGATAATTGATTTTAAAAATTGACCGTTACAATAAACAGATCTACAACAAGTTCAACTGGCTACAGCAGAAAACTGTGACTTATGAACAGCAAACACTTTTCCTTTCCCAGGAATAGGGATGGCATAAATTGTTCCTAAACCAAAGATTTGCTTTTCTTTTTTCTATTTTGGTAACACAACAAGCACTGAAGTTAACATTAAGCCACCATGTCTGTAGCTATTGTCTTAATTCACAGGCAAATGTTAAACACACTGCACCACACACTAATGAATGCACGAAAGTAAAAGTATTGTGCAAAAAAATTTCTGCATGACTGTTGTCTTACAGTATGTAATACTTTGTCAAGGCCATTTTGTTCTTCTTGAAAGTGTTGTGACAGTGTTTCCAGGATTTTACATCATTCAAAGGGTATGCAACTTAAGCCACATGTAACTGTGACCAATATTGATATGTGCATTGTTGGAAAAATCTATGGATATTATTCGAATCTAACACTGCTTTAATGTAAATGAACCAAGATATGAACACACAATACAATGACAGGCTGAACCATTATTCAGTTCTTTTTTTCTTTTGTGTTGTTGTTTTTCCTGCATTTAATTCATTTTGTGTGTGACAAATGCATTAACAACTTGCATATCAGTGTACATCCTAACAGTTGAATTTTCAAAAATAGCACGGACATGTTGGCAATTTGATGTACTTATCATACTTATTATTATAGCTCATAGGTACTATCCACACCATACGACTGCTAGATGCGATCATTATATTATGTTAACTACACTCCCCCCTTTTGGCTCTTTAGGTACTCTTTTGAGGAACTATTTTGTGTGGTCTTGCTATGTTGCAGTGAACTTTTCTTTTCCTGTGTTTGTTCACAGAGTTACCACGAAGCCTGTCACACCGACATACATGCACAGATAGATTACATTCACATTGTTAAGCACAATCAAACGTAATGAAACAGAACAAGAAGAGCAATGTTAACCTGATTGATTTTTTGGGGATGGGGTGAGTGAAGAGGGAGGGGGAAGTCCTCATTATTCTTTTTATTTCTTCTTCTTCTTCATCAGTTTGTAATTTTTTATTGCTTTACTCGATGATTTACTTACCGATGAAAGGTTCTCCCTCTGAAAGATAGAGAACATCGTCATCTCTGCAACAATAAAATCAAAATCAAAAGGTCAGAGATGCAATGACTGCAGTTTAATGATGAACATTTTAAGCCACAGACTCTCTCCAGAGGAGAGCACATGTCCATGAATTATTCTTTGAAAGAGAAAGAACTGATGCAATTGCAGGAGTACATGAACTACCTGATCAGTATGAAGTTGTCTATTCTTCCTCCATGCTTGTTGTAAATGACGGTAGCATTGATACCAAGGATGCTGCTGGCCTCTGTCAAGAAAGTTTCCTTTGAGTCTGGTAATAATATCACCTTTTAAATGAAAAAGGAAGAACATATCACACTCAGTCAAAGTGAAGCCTGAACATTTTAGAAATGGTGCAGATTATGACTTAGTGTCAAAAATAGAGTTTTGTGTTACCTGCTCTCTATCTTGCTACTGCATTCTTTATACAATATTAAAGCTCTTCAATTAGCTCTCGCACAAATTTTCCCACTTTCATAAGAACGTCATTGAAATAGCCCAAATAAAAGTGCAGAGTTCATACTGCCGTGCTTTCACAGAGTTGGAATGGTAGAGTGTATGCTCAGGGCTTATGCCAGGATTTAAGATCAAGGAGTCCACAGATATGTGGCATGGGGAGAGGTCTAGAGGGATATGGCAGCCTCCTCCCTTTTGCCCAAAAAGGATCAATTTTGCCCACTTCTTAGTTGCCAAATCATGATGTAAATTTTTACTCCTCTTGGCACCTGCAGTCCTTGACCCATAAACCTACAACAAAGGTCACACAATTAAAAAAAAAAAAGTATTGGAAGGGGTCTGAGTGTCGGCAGGACTAACGGGAGCATCACCATTAGTTGGCACAGAGTGAACAAGAACATTTTTGGCTGGTCAAATCCCCCAGATGGCCGAAAATGGCACTTCCTGGGTGTTCCTAGCTGCATGTAACCAGTCTTGAAATAGGCCTGCAATTTCTTAAATTCATGAGGGAAAAATCAACATATGAAAAATAGTTATACATATCAGATGGGTTGAGATAATACAGGAATCATAATGAATTATGCATCCTCTTTCATTTATTTTTGGAGCAATTGGCAGATATTGGAGGCTGATCAAACTTTTAGCCTCCCACTTTGGTCACGGGTCTAAGCCCCCAAGCTCTTCCTAGTTGTGCCACAGCTGATTCAGCCTGGGCTGCAGTTGAAACACAAGTCTGAAGATGCTTTTAATCAAGCACTGGAAATTGCTAAAGAATGGGGGGGGGGGGGGCAAGGAGGGAAGAAAATCTAAAAAAGAACCTTTTAGGGGTGCCTGTGAATTCTTTCTGCCATCCTCATGGCTATCTGCAAATATATGATTAAGAATCATTTCAAATACATTGGGTTTGGATAGACTCAAAGTCATGAGTTTGCATGGGATTCTCATAGCACTGTTGGAAAAATACTTTTCAAACATTTCTCAAGTTAACAGGTGAAGTTTTAAAGAATGGTCTTGCTTCCTGGATAGATTTTCTGCAGTACAGAGGGTACAGTATGTAGCGAGCAATAAAACTTGTGAAATTGAAACATGTTTTCGGGATAGAAATCTCTTACATTTAATCATCTAAAAATCTGCATGCATTACCACAGATTTCAAACACTGTCACAAAACAAAATTCAAAACATTACTTTTTCAAGTCATTTTAAATGGATATGGGTAATGTTTCAATCATTAAATTACAAATAAATTTTGCATTTTTTGAGCAGGATAGCAATGTCTGCAACCTCAATAACAGAAATGATGTATAAAATTAATGAACTTTCCGGAGAAAAATCTCACAAATGTAACCCTAGATCATCTTGCATATCTCACAAGCTTGAGTGCACACTGTCTGTACATGGACTTTGTGAGGCCAGGAGGTATGTGTACTGGAGTATGACTCATTACTGTCTGGTTGATATCCTCATTACAATGGTTAGCAATAGCGTGCTCTAAGATGATCTTGGGTTAGATTTGTAAGGCTTCTCTTATTCCCTTCTCAATTTGGTAACAATAGCATGATATTTTCTCAAGCACACTCTTCTCCAGTCGGCACCTTTCTTCTTTGTTTGTGGACCTTAAGACAGCCTGTCCCTCTAGCTTACTTTCAAACCTACAGTAGTGCTTTGTACTTTTTTGTAGATCAGTACTTCAGTGCTGTTTGATACCATTTAATTTGCTAAATGCTTAAATGGGTGGAATTAAGGTTCATATACAGTTTAAACAGTTTCAAAATTTATCATTCTGTCATAACGATCTGGTGCTCTCTGATATTTACTTCTGGGTTTGTCAGATACATACCATGCTTGTTTCAATCACAGTAGACATCATACATCTGGTTTTCTAGTTGACTATGTCAGAAAATAACTAACAAATAAATCTATTCAAATATGTATTTGGGATATGTATTCCAAATGTTCAATCCACTTCAATCTTTACCAAAAACTAAAATAAGTCACAAGTCTCTTAATGCATATGGTCAATGGATCAATCATTTTTACAAATAAATTTTGCATTTTTCGAGCAAAAGCACAATGTCAGCAACCTCAACAAAGAAATGATGTTTACAATGAGTAAGGTTTCCTTTTCTCCATCGATTTTGGTAACTATACAATAGCATGATATTTTTGCAAGCACGCTTTTGTCCAGTGAGTCTTTTTCTTCATTTGAACACCTTGAAATAGCCTGTCCCTCTGGTTTATTTCTGACCCATGTTCAGATTCTACCACAGTCACAATAAAACTTATCAATGTCACCTTGAAGCTATTTACTGAAGTGGAATTTACGATCCATTCAGGCAGATTAGTCCACTCATTGACCACTCTATGAGAGTTTAGGCTAACTTTCACACATCAAGCCTAAAGAAACATTTCACCAGCCTCTTACTGTACAATGGCCACAAATATTGGAATGGGGACAAAACTCTAAGTAGTCACACTTAGACAAAGAACTCCTAACATCAAAAACCTGCAGCATATCTACCCACATTTGCTTAAACAAATTTTAACAAAATATCTTTATTAAGATTACAAAAATTCCTCTTGATCAATCCAAGTAGCATGTTCACCCTGACAGCGACACAGGCCTGCACACTGTTTAGAAGGATTCAGGTCACTTATACACTAATGGCAACACTTAAGTCTTTTTCTGAAGTCACATTACTCAAATATTGTGACTGTTCACACAAAACTTTTTGTGTAAATTTAAAGTACCTGTAGTCACAATTCACACAAAGAAAACCTGAGTGTATGTATGTGGGGATATGACATAATTTTTTGACATTCTGGCCTCCGTTTGACTATTTGTTTCATGGTGGGAGACCCCGTGCAAGTGCCCACCCCGTGCAAGTGCCTACGCTCACCTTCATCATTCTGTGCATCTATATTCCTAACTCATTCAATAACACTGTCATCTTTCATGCATATGTATTCGTTCATACAAAACCTTAAAAAATATTCACATTTTTGAAGAATTCATTGAACCTAAAAGCTTTATGAACATGTAAGTGGGGCAGAATAAATATGACCAACTGAAGTCAAAGCATTTTCATCTTTCTTTCCCTTCCTCATTAGTTTTGCCAAGAACCCCAGGGGTGTCACCACACGGACCCCCATAACCACACATACAGTTTGCACAGTAGAATTCACATGCACATGCACTCACTACCACTTGTGCTCGTGTTCAGATATCACACAGGAATCTATTTAATGCCATTCTGAGGCTGGTGACTATTTAGATTTTGCCCCTGGAGAGTAACCTGTACCATCAGCTGGGCCACGGGGAATACAACAACATTTCAACATTACTGATACCAAAATTGTTGTACCAATAGTGCTTCCAATGTCCTTTTTATTGATATGAAAATTTTCAAATGAGACTGCATGCCCTCTACTGATACAATATTTTTGTATGAATAAGCTGGTGCTTCCACTGCACCCTTTATTCATATGAAAATCTTTGTATGCATATTGCTTCTACATGCCCTTATTCGTATGAAAATTTTCATGTCAATAGGCTCCACCTTGCTCAAAGTACTACCAGCCATGGTATAATCATATGTTGATAAACATATGGTGATGAAGCTCAGAGTCAGAGTAACCACAAGTGATAAGTGCATCTCATGAATAAATAATATGTAGCATGGACATACAAAACTTTGCGCATCTAACGTAAAACATTGGAATTTCTAACTGCTGGAAATTCAAAATCCCTATGAATCTAATAATTTTGTTCAAGCAAGTCATAAGTTTCATATGTTAAGACCTTGACCGAATCTGGTAGGAATTGTACTTCAAAATCTGTGAATTTTATCCAACATTCACTTGAGTTAACGATCTGTTGTAAACCTGCCAAACTTCGCACTTCCACTAACAATAGCATGGACATCATTACACAAAGAGCGTCCTTTTAAACAAATCACATGTGTAAACCTACAGCAATTACCTGTGAACAAGCTGGCAACAAAAACAGTCATGAAAGGTTCTACTGAGTGATCAAAATGATGATTTGGAAATTCATTACATTAGGCGGCAACTGCAAATACGATGCTTTAGGCCTAGCCTAACTCTCCTGTGCAAAAGCAGTACTGTTACATTGACAAGGGTCATTAAACAAACTGTGTCTCAGCTTACGTTTAAGTCATTTCAGGGTATGGTAGTCAAAATGTTGTCAAGCTGCTTAGTCCATTGCATTTTTGGGCTTATTTTTTAGGGGTGTGTGAAGTTTGGCATTGGCAGTGCACAAAGTTTGGTGTATGAAACTATGATTAATTGAAAAAAAATCAGCAGCAACTATAGGCCCTAGTAACAAGTTGTTCTACTTGTGTCATGATGTAGCTGTAGACTAGCGTAGGAACTGTGCCAGAGAAGATTAGGCTTAGCCCACAGAGACCTGTTCGAAGGCTAAGTTACACTTAATGACTTACACAAGTTACCGTAAAACTAGTAATAGCCCATTCATTGGCGTTGCTGAAATATTTTCGTGAAACTGATTTATATCGTCATGCACACACCTGTATGATGTAGCAACTGCAAGAAGACTGCGATAGCCCCGCAGAGAGAGATAGCCCAAAGTGACTGTACAATAATACTGGTTACACAGCCAGTGAAAGTCCAGCATTGTGATTTACACAAAGCACATACGTTATTCCAAAAATGTGCTTTCCATGAGAACCGCTTACCTTTCCCTCGCTCACTTTGCCATTCTGAAAAATGGTCACACGCTGCTTCATCATGAAAATAGTCTGGGATGCATTTGAAAACTGAAAACTATCGACGTCGTCTTGAAAGTTAAATGTACTCAGCTGAAGCAGCAGGTAGCACACTAATAAAGTACACTGCTATGTGTTTAATTTAACAACAGGGCTTCCGTTACTAAATTCGACTTAAGCGTCACTGTCGATTTCAAGAAAACTGCTAAATCGCCCAGTTTCCTGCTAAATTTAAGAAAAGAAAAAGAAAACACATAAGAATAACCTAATATTATATTAATTCAAACAAACTTTTCTTGAATTTGATTTAGGCTGGATGGAGCAACAAAACCAAGTAGGCAGGCCCGTAGCCAGGGGAGGGGGTGGGGGTTCGTACGAACCCCTGCCCAGACCAATTTTTTTTAATGAAGTGTTGGCGTTTTCCAGGCCAAATTGTTAATTTGCACAAAATGCATGGAAATGCATATTTAAGTCACTTTTCAACCACAGTGGGTGCCACCAGGACCACGGAGTACAATATTGACATATACATAAGTTGAAGGCAAAACGGGATCGTTGATGCGAAGGGACGTCCACAAACCACACTTCACCGGGCGTCGCAACGCACTGAATTTACAGTGCGAACGTTAAGCCGTATAAGTAGCTGTTTTGTTTTAGTGCAACACAATTGCCATGGGTCTCTTTTGACTCCAGGTGCCTCATTTTGATTGTAAAATGGCAAATTCGCAAAATTTCCACGAAATCTGGAAGGCTACTGGGGTGGGGGCCGTACAACACTCTCAAGCCAATTGAAGTTTGCCATGATATGTGCCTCTGTGTAATGAATCATCTGTATGATCACAGTACCCACTTCAGTTTTTATAAGACTGGATCACAATAAACTAGAGCTATTTTAAGTATTGTTGATCATGCGTTTTTTCCTTTATTCGCAATGGGTTGGGAGGAAAGATTGGTGTTCATGATGAACACCTATCTAGTGGCGGCGATGAAAAATGAAAAGTGGGGTCGGGGGCTGAAGGTTTGTTCAGCACCCATTGTTTCTTCCAAGTGTTCCAATAAGCAAGGAAAATTTCGAAATGAGGTCTGAACTTCTTCTTGCTTAAAACACTCTGGAAGTGCCGTTTTCGACCATGGGGGGGGGGGGGGGGGAGGTTGAAAAGTCGAAAATTTTCTTGAGCGTCAACCGATGGTGGGGCTCCGCTTAGAGAGTGGACGAACGCCCCCCCCCCCCTTCCCTGGTAAGAACTGACTACGGGCCTGAAGTAGGTTCAAGTTAGGTATAATTACTGACGCCTAGTACTGATATCTCCTATTAAGAATCAATAAAAATGTTTAAAATTTCGTTGCTTTACACTGCATATCTGTCTCGGAAACCCTAAAATCTGAGAGAGATATAAAAACACTGCCAGGGTGCCTGTATCTCGGCCGTATTTAATTTCATATGTTTGCATTTTTACAGTAAAATCTTCGATCTTATAGAGTTATGGGTACATTTCATAAATTCTCGGCTCGGTAGTTTATTTTCTTATGTAGGTAGACACAACAACTCTCAAAATTGGGTCACGAGGCTCACATTTACTATCTGAACTATCTCCTTGATGAGAAACACACAAAAAACAAAAACAAACAAAAGAAAAAAGAAACAAAACAATAAATACAAAGAATGAAAAGAATGGTGTAGGCCTACGCTTTGTGATTTAATCTAGGCTGTTTACAAGATAGATTATTCTTTTAGAAAATTGAATAATTATTAAATGGTAAGTTTAGTTTGTATATGTCATCATATTTGTCCACATAGTAGTCGGTCTGAAATTATCTTCAAGACAAAGTATCGTACTACTGGAAAGATATTTTTGGTTTATCCCCCCCCCCCCCCCCCATGGCCTGAAACTGTACGGTACTTCCCATGTATTCTAAGCTGCTTGTATCCAGCCTTGAAATACAGATCTCATGTCTGTTATTTCTCAATTAATGAAAAAAAATAAGAAAATCAACCAATGAAAATTCATCATGATAATTTATATCAGTTGAGTTGATATAAGAATATGTCATGAATTATGCATCCTCTCTTTTATTCTTCTTGGAGTACTTGACAGTCTGGAAATTCCTTTGCGAGCCCACTTTTTTTTTCTTCATCTGTGGCTTAGCACCTAAAGTTCCCCAGGTCTCGTTACCAGAGAACCTCGAGGGTGAGTTCATATGGAGATCGATACCCTGAAGTATGAAAACTTGATGCCGAGGATGATCAATGCAAGTCAATGTAGCCTCTTGTAGGTTGACAAACATACTTTACAGAAAACCTTGAACTTTCATTGAAAAAGAATGAAAAAAAAAATGAAACTCTATTACATACACATATAATGGCTACCGATGATCTTTTTTTATGGTGTTATCATGTTAGAACATAAACGCTGTTTGACATCATTTTTTCCGATATTACGTTTTGAAAACATATTCTTTTCAATTTTCGGATGTTATGACTCTATCTGGAAAACAATGGGATAAGCTTGTTCATAAGAAAACTCTGTGATCAGCGGAATGATTTTGATTGTTCTGAAACATTTATGATAGTCATAATGGTGATGAAAAAATATATTCGTGTGGATATGTGGGGGGGGGGGCTTATCTTCTCCCCGTGCCCTCCCTCTTCGTAAGGCTATGGATTATTCGACAAACTTCGATATTTTTAATCAGCTATTGTGAGCAACTCTCCTATGGCAAGCCGTTTATCATTTCATCTTCCAAGTTAACTACAGTAAATACTAGGTTTACTTGTATTCGACTTAAGTGGAATAGAATTACGCCCACTTAAAATGCAATCATTCATCGATTAATTTCACGTGAGTTTAAATGTACTTTACTTCATACTAATTAATTGCAATTGGAAGTAAAACTAGAAAATGTTGAAACAGCTTGTTATTCGGCTCGTTGGCAGAAACGTCTTTTGACATACTCAGTGGCGTCGTGACCTCCCCCTCCCCTCCGCAAGGGTATTTTGACATAAAACGAAAACAAATTCCTTGAAAGCTACATTTATGAGTTCGAAAATGGTACTAGCATGACTAAGGTAATATTTCGTAAAGCGAAGATTAAAATGTAATGAAGATGTATATAACAACTATCCTCCTTTACTTTGGTCCATCCTTAGCATTTTCCTGATCATTCTATGGAGTTCTATGAGAGGAGTTTTGTTTGCTGATCAAAGTTTCTTAAAACAGTGCAGATTAGGGTCACCGAAATTTACCGCAACGATATGCATCTTTAATTTTTCCTTTGGATCTTGAAAAATATTTCTACTCAGAAAAGTGTGTGTGTTGGGGGGGGGGGGGTGAGTTCTCACGTGACGCCTATAATGGTCAAGCCACTGACGTCACCTGCTATGGTAAATCCCCTTAAAAAAGACATGGCCCTATACCATGTCTATGTCTTGCCGCCTAGAAATTTGAGGTGCACAGGACGATGCAGGGAGTCGACGGTGCACATAGGTACACGCATGAAGAAATAGGAAGAAAAAAGAACCTGAAACTTGGTGTAAGTGTTAAATATCCCCGCAGACAGTGTCTGAAGTCTCTGTAAAAGGGATTCTCACAATATCAAAGGTTTTATCACCTTAAAATAGCTGGTGCCCCCCCCCCCACCACTACCGTCATATTTGAAATCTTCTTTAATGAAATCTTCTTTAATCGAAAATGGGCCTGCCAAGTGCCGTTTCCTGTATCTCTCAAGTGTTGTAAAATTTTCATTCAGTACGATATGCACCGACCATTGGTGGCGCTTCGCTTAGACAGTCCTATCGACGGAAGTTCACTGTAGTGGGATTATCAGTCCTTCCATGTGTATAATAGTTGCAATAACTATAATTAACTAAATCTGGATTAATAATAATTTAAAAAGTTGGTTTTTATAAAAAAAAAAAGAATTCCGAAACCATCTTATCCCCCTTGTCGGTTTGCAGGCCCATTTGATTCGTCAATTAGTCGAATCAGAATTTGCTTAGGAATTCACAATCTTATAGCAACAATGACGCATCGAATATTCAATGAGGACTGAGGGATGGAAAAAGGTGAAGGACCCCACACCCATGAACACGGATTGACGCCCATATAAATATCTACAGAGTCCTCCTTTTCCCCGTCACACCACGGTTTTGATGACAAGCCAGTTCAGAGTTACATTAAAGTATTATACTAATGTGATATAGAAGCACAGATAAGAACGGTAGCACTTGAACAGTCTACAAGCTTTTTCACGCCTACTTCGAGAATCAGTGTCCCGAGGGAGGTACGTGCTGATCCTGTGGATATTCCTGGAATCTAGTAGGTCAACATCTAACCCGAAAGAGCCGTTGGTTATGTGACAGCAGTTGATTGAAGAAAACAATCGCAAAGTTACATTTAAAAATAGGATTTAGGTTGGTTATGCTTCCAACTAATTTATAACACGTTGAGATTGAAAAGAAACTCACTGGTCTCATACTTTAAATTTCATGTATGAATCCCATACAAGATAAAAAAAAACACGAAGAAAGAATGTTTTGAAGTTCATTCCAGCATATATCAGTATCTGTTTATTTTGCCGCGTGATTTTTTTTAACAAGAGCAAAACCAAGAGAAGCTAGAGTCAGTAAGAAACTGAACTTGAAGAAACTACACAGCAAAAAAAAATCGTGTTTCCGGTACCTGTACGAATGCCTTTCCGAATCGAACCGCCAGTATGACCGCAATATTTCCGGAGCGGTCAAGAACAGCTTTACGCACGACTAACCGCAGAAATTAAAGCTTTGTTTCAACGAAGTTTAGACCGCCTTAGCGCACCTTTCCGCAAGCTGTAATCAACGTACTCGCGGAAAGGTTGCGTTCAGGTATGATTATAGCTACCGTAAATGCTTTCTTTCAGCGATCTTTCTGGGCAGCGTTCTGTAAGAAATTTTTTTATTGGGCGAATTTGCCGTTACTCGTAAGTGATGAGTAATTTTATTATTGAGCCCCCTATCAATCATATCGTTTTGGTTATCACTATTAGCTGAAGTGGCAAAAAGGGTATATGACGGGCAAAAGGATTTATCCATTTCTTGAAAATTTGATAAGGTGTTGAGGAAAGTTGATTAGCAATTAATTAACTACAATGTGTAACGTGACTCAGATATGCGAACAAAAAATCTTAGCAAACACACGTTTTGATTTTATACAACAGTACCATACAGTATATAGAGGCAAAGAATAGGCTAAATAACATTAAAATATCCCCAACACACAGTTACATAGGCTACCAACATAAGCGCCCTCAATCGGAGTTGTAATGATTAAAAGTTAAATGGTCCGTTGTGGGCTCTTCGGACATAACCTATCTTGTGATTTCTATATGAAATATGAAGTAAACCTGTAAACTGGTTCACAGTTAGCAATACATAATTAGTCTATTTAATCTTAAAGATATAGCTATTATTTTCCTGAGGTAAAATAGGCGTACAGAATGACTATATATATATATATATGCATATATAGTTACAAGTTGTAAAAAAATTTACAGCTTGCAACCTGGCCAAAAGCTATTGAATGCGACGTTCAAAGTCAAATTGTAAAATTAGGGCGAGTTTATTTACATCAAAGTAATTTTTTGTTTAAGGTTGAGAAATAAAATGGGAGCCTTCTAGGAACCAGAATTTTTTCCACGTCCGCGCCAACTTATGGTGGTACTCCACTTGGATAATTAAACAGTAGCAGCCCCCCCCCCCCCGACTTTCGCCTTAGCGCTCTACCTCAGCTGTACTTGTACTGCTCGATTTAAAATATCATTTCTTTGGTTGAACACACTATTCCAATACGACACCGGGTTTGCACGTTCAATAAGCAAAAACGGTGTCGCGTACACATAGTGTGTACGTAGTTTCAATGCAGGATATGATATATGGGAGCCTTTTATAGGAACCAGAATTTTATCCACGTCCGCGCCAACTTATGGTGGTACTCAACTTAGAGAATTAAACAGTAGCAGCGCCCCCCCCCCCCCCCCCCCGACTTCCGCCCTAGCGCTCTACCTCAGCTGTACTTGTACTGCTCGATATAAAATATCATTTCTTTGGCTTTACACACTATTCCAATACGACACCGGGTTTGCACGTTCAATGTGCAAAAACGGTGTCGCGTACACATAGTGTGTACGTAGTTTCAGTGTAGGATATGATATATGGGAGACTTTTATAGGAACCAGAATTTTATCCACGTCCGCGTCAACTTATGGTGGTACTCTACTTGGATAATTAAACAGAAGCACCCCCCCCCCCCCCGACTTTCGCCTTAGCGCTCTACCTCAGCTGTACTTGTACTGCTCGATTTAAAATATCATTTCTTTGGTTGAACACACTATTCCAATACGACACCGGGTTTGCACGTTCAATGAGCAAAAACGGTGTCGCGTACACATAGTGTGTACGTAGTTTCAATGCAGGATATGATATATGGGAGACTTTTATAGGAACCAGAATTTTATCCACGTCCGCGCCAACTTATGGTGGTACTCTACTTGGATAATTAAACAGAAGCACCCCCCCCCCCCCGACTTTCGCCTTAGCGCTCTACCTCAGCTGTACTTGTACTGCTCGATATAAAATATCATTTCTTTGGTTGAACACACTGTTCCAATACGACACCGGGTTTGCACGCTCAATGAGCAAAAACGGTGTCGCGTACACATAGTGTGTACGTAGTTTCAGTGTAGGATATGATATATGGGAGCCTTTTATAGGAACCAGAATTTTATCCACGTCCGCGCCAACTTATGGTGGTACTCAACTTAGAGAATTAAACAGTAGCAGCGCCCCCCCCCCCCCCCGACTTCCGCCCTAGCGCTCTACCTCAGCTGTACTTGTACTGCTCGATATAAAATATCATTTCTTTGGCTTTACACACTATTCCAATACGACACCGGGTTTGCACGCTCAATGTGCAAAAACGGTGTCGCGTACACATAGTGTGTACGTAGTTTTCAATGTAGGATATGATATATGGGAGCCTAGTATAGGAACCAGAATTTTATCCACGTCCTCGCCAACTTATGGTGGTACTCTACTTGGATAATTAAACAGTAGCAGCCCCCCTCCCCGACTCCCGCCCTAGCGCTCTACCTCAGCTGTACTTGTACCGTTATTTGTTATTTTGTGAACTATATAAATATGTGTTATGCGAGTTGTTTTAAAATACCTTTTTCGTAATCTTTTACACTTGCGTGTTATTTTCCCTTTTCCTAAAGTGTACATTGTTGTTCATCCACTGCCTATGGCTTTCTGTCTTTGTGAACTTACTTATTCCCGACACATTGTCAAAGTGGTATATATTAATGAAAAGGGATTCGGTGGGACTGTGCTGCTGGTAATAAGCCATTGCAAATTCACGGTAATGTGTGAAAAGAAGAATTAAAATATATTAAATTCTCATAATCCGGCCCTCGGAATATCGTCACATGTAGTATTATCTTTTGTAAAACAAAAATTGTACAGTGGTGAAATGGGACACCTAAACTGTATAGTGAGGTCGCCGATAAAAATATGCACGGTATTTCACAGAACTGCATATCACGTCAAATAAAAAAAAATGTACGGTATCGAATTTTTCGTTTTCGAAAGTTTCTTTAAAGAATTCTATTTTGTTTTAACTCCTGGAAAGTTAAGTTGTGTATACAAAATCCATCAAAGCGAGTCATGCCAAGACTTAAAAAATGATACTTACTGCCTTCCTGCTTGGTGTTCAGCGTAAAGGAAAGGAGTAGGGCAATGTTCAGTAATGCCCATGGGGGCGTATAGGCAGTTATGCCAGTTAAAAAATGATAAAAAACAAAATCCATCAAATTGCCACTTGTTTCATTAGGCCCACTCCTTCAATAGCAAAAACGGAAAACAAACTTTCCATATTAACGACGTCTTACTATATCCATTTTTGAGCACTGTTATTGTTATATAATGTTTAAAGAGCATATTCCACTTAAGCCAAAGATATCCGTAGGTCACTTTTGGCACCCCCCACGTGTATCTGCCTCTGCCCCCTCCAGATTACGTCACCAGAGAACTGACATATTTATATCAATTGAACTACAGCAAGCGGACTTCTTACTGAGAATGGGTATATATATATATATATATATATATATATATATATATATATATATATATATATATATATATATATATATATATATATATATATATATATATATATATATATATATATATATATATATATATATATATATATATATATATATCGGCTTCTGTATGCACCTGCGTAAATATGTCCTATTTCGTATCAGCACCTTTACGTTCACCGTAAAGGTCTGTGTCACCTTAAAGCAAGCGTTCAGGTGTGTAATCCTATTTACGCATCTGTACCGCAACTTTCCGCAGCGTTTAGACCGCATTTGATCTAACCGCATCTAATCGCAGAACGTAAAGGTATACCGTTTTTGCTGTGCTAAAGGTTAATAGAAACACAAGAAAATCGAGGACAAAGAAAAATTAAACACGGATTTTGCCCCAAAAGAGCTTATCTGAGATTCTGTAACTCTGTGGTACTAAGATTGGCAAATTTCGCTATGAAGGGTCGTGTTTGTTACAGTTTTCCTCGTCTGTGCCAAAATATAGGCCTAACAAATGCAGGACGCTTTTTACGGAGGCTGGCTAATACTCCTAAATCTGACCGTGTCTATGGTAGTGTGGGGATACGAGCCGCACACCCATTTCCTCCTTGTACTCTGTAAATAACCCACAGTTTGTGCTAAGTACAGTATCTTATTAGCCTATAATACGACATACTACTTTCCACAAAGGTATTGTATCTTCGTCTCTTTCGACTCTTTCCAAAAGGAGTCATGAGCCGAAAAAAAGAGAAAACAATGCAGCAAGTACTCTTCCTTGTGTTTTCAAGGGAAACTCAATTTTTATAAGTTCACCTGGAAATTACTAGTTCGGAGTATCAGCCCAAAACTTAAGCAGAAAATGTAACCAAATAAAAGCACGTACAACAAAGAAACTGAATGAATATCTCTTAGCTGGACTGTGAGTAGCTATATATGCAGCAAGGAGTCACTGTCGATCATCATCCCAATATTTGGGCCTTGAATTATTCATCACTGATCGAGGGACATTTTTTACCTCTTTCAAGCTATCGTACCAGTTTGCTTCATCAACCATCACACAAAATTTCCCAATTTAACCAAAAAGCCCCAAAACCGTTGTGGTTTCGGTGATTCAGTTATGAGTATTTTATATCTGGCATATTGCATAGGCTAAGGTGAGGATTCGTTGACTGCAAACGATTTTTTTACTTTTAACATAATCGACAGGCTGTTTGCACTCAATAAGGCGAATCTGCAAATGGACCTGTCCAAGGATCTCTTCCTGAGACATCGTGTTTACAAGGTTTTTACAAGTTAACACCAGATGATCCAAAATGACAGTTAGCGTCCGTCCGCAGAAAGCAGTAGGCTATGTTTGTTCAACAAGACAAAGCTTCACATCCCATATCAGATCTGTCAATGACTTCCCTTGTTCATTATCATGTCAACAATATTAATAAACAATTTTGACTTCTTAATGAACTTTGACCTCCACCAAAAACAACAGGCTTTTTGCTTTCAATACGGTACCTACAGGTCAAATAGAAAATCTGTTCATGCTTCCCTTCTTGAGATACATGTCTACATGGTTTTCACACAGTGACCCCTGTTGACCCCAAATGACCTTTGACCAACACCAAGCACAATTAAGGTTTCTTCCACTGAATAAAATACCACACATCAGATCTGACCCTTTGTCAAACACCGTATTTAAAAGGTTTGCCCAATCTGACCCCTGTTGAACTTTCACCTTCACTGAAAACAATAGGTTTCTTCCGCTTGATAAGTTGCTATAAGCTCCTCTTCCTCGACCTCCCGTTCTAGTTTAATTGTACGAGCCTCTGAACCTGCCCATGGTGGGTGCACGTACTCTTCATGTAATACCAAAGTGGAGTGTGAAGTAAGGTAAAAGACACATTCACATACCAAGTGTAAAAATACCCCACAAATTCCCTCATGTTAAGAATTTGGTGACCTCAGATGATCTTTGACTCCCACCAAAAACAGTAGGATCTCTCTGCTTGATGTAATGCATTTATCATGCTAAGTATCAACAGTTTCCATAACTCCTACCTTGAGACATTGCGTCTGTTTTCCATGTCTGACCTCTGCTGACCTTTGACCTCCACCAAATAAAGATAGGAATCTTTCTCTCACGATGGGGCATCTACAAAGTTTCTCAGTCTTCTTGAGCTATCGTGATACAGTAACAAGCTAAGTTCACAAACACGCGCAATCATGACCACATAGGTTTCTTTTTTCTTCAAAACCAAAAAGTTAAGATGAAATATATTGACCACTTTCTCATATGCATATCCAATAATCATGCCACATGATCCTCCTTATCTATCTAGTGTAATAAATGATTGTACATCTGTCCGGAATCTTTATAATTGTGAGACCTGGCTAATTATGACAAATGGCTAGACGTTACATCTTTCTTAGCATCTGTGTCTTTGTAAACTTAAATGGTTTTTACTTTGTATTTTGCTTCTCACATTGTTTTTTTTTTTCCTTCCATCATAATCATGTACAGTACACCTTGTCAGTTCTTGAGGTAGTAGTAATTGTGCTTTACACTTATTCCTTAGTTCATTTGTAATCAGACACATATTTGGCAAGGAACTTAATAACCCCTGCCGATTCATCTATTTCCTTTAGTCAAAAGCGACTATCTCTGAATCGTAACTGAAGTTGGCAATGCTCTTTTTTGCATTTACCTTCAAAAACATCAAGTTTGAGAACAAAGATAGGTCCATGTGTCCACTTACTAACTTTAATACCCAACACCAAACTACCTCGAAATTGAAAAAAAGGGTAATACATCCAACCAGGACCTTTACTTTCACATGACAAGATATCATCATAACCACAAGATTCTTAAAAAATGTTCCCTGTTAACCTTCATGGAAACAACATGCCTATCAAATAGAAACTAAGATAAAACGACTTAACCTTCCTGGAATATGATTACAAGACTTTCTAACATTCATCACTGTTAAAGCCAAATGAAATATGACTTTCTTAAAGCAGGGATATCATGATTTCTTAACAAAGTGAAACGAAATTACAAGGTTGCATTTGGCAAACTGCAGGGTTACTTCTTCACATACCATGGTTTTAAACGTCTACAACTTCCTTAAATGATCAAAAAGCATTTTAGGATATCCACTCAATATGGGTCAACCTTGCTGTTGAACTGAAAAGCAATGCGTTTTTTTTTTCTCACTTAAATATTTTTTTTTTGAGCTAGTGTCTCACACGAACACACATAGCTCTCAAAACACATGACAATCCATATGTCCTTTAACTTTCAAGCAAAGAATATGATGAAACAAATTCTGTGGTTTAGTTAAAAGCCCTGTCTCTTAAATTAATCTGTTTGTTCAAAATTCTTCGTCTTTTTCTTTCTTTTTGGAAGAGCGTGGCTCCTTTCATCACTTCCCCACTTTTTGGCTCTTAAAACTTGAAAAGGATACTTTCTTCTGATATACTACACTTAATACACTTCAATCCTCAAGCCAACCATTTCACACTTAAATTTTACAACAAAATATTTGCAGTGGTAGCGAAACTTTAAAAGAGAGGCATCCTTTTGAATACATTCTTAGTGCTTGAAAAATCACCACCGGCCTGTTTCACAGTAAGAAAAATCTTCAACAACAAGGAACTTTTAGATTTAGAGAAAAAAAATAAACGAAAACAAAACAGGCACATTGCATCTCCACATATCAAGACAAATCACACTTTCACGATTTTGAAGGAAATTCAAGAAATCATACTTTTTGTGCAGCACCAAATATACTTTTTGAATGAACCAATAACAATGAAACCCTTTCATTTAAATCTGATAACAAAAACAACTCTAGTGTGACCTGACTAGTATAAATTACTCAAAGAACTTTGCTTAAGACAGCTACCTACTTTACCTACTTGGGTGTATGTAGCCTACCGCAGTAGGTACTGTGTGGATATGTTCAGTTGTATTTCTACAGCTGCAACCAAAACTGTCTAAAGACCAAAAAAAAAAAAAAATCCAAGGGTCTCCTTGAGACAGACAAATCAGTTTAACCTTATTTCAATCCTGAGTATACTTTTGAAACAATATAATCAAATTTGGCAATTAACTCTGGTAACAGTGACCGAGAAAATCCATCTCTTATAATTTTGGTAAAAGTAACTCAACTGTGAATAATTTATATTTTGCAGATGGTTTTACCTTGGTCAACCAGAATGAAATGATTTTTTGTAGTTTTGTTAACATTTCTTTGTCCTTCTGACTTTTCGTCACATCATATACTAAATGACAGTACGTTTCATCTACAATGGTATTTGGGGCGTCCTTATCTCCCCTGTTGGGTCATAGCATCCTCCCCCCAGAAAAAAAGAACATCCATTCATTCTATATGTTGTCTTCCAAGGTTAATACATTGTTTTTTCATCTACTAAGGGGATGTTGCTTTCCCTATATATCCATTACTGAAAATGTCATCAAAAAAGTTTGACCAACCGTATCGTGACCCAATTCTGAAACTACTGACCAGATTCAATGCTTGATGAACGTACACTGTATGAATTAAAATGTTACTTTTTCCTAAGACCACATCATTGTTATGCCAGTACATAAGGCACATGATGTAATATCTACGCACAATGCAAAATGTGGTATTATAACTTTACAAGAGAGTCGTTTGTTAATGGAAGTTATATTTTCGGATACCCTTGTGTCTCCCCAGATGTGGACTGCAGATATCCGGGCTCCTATTTTTGACCTGGTGCAAGCACTAAAACATCTGTCAGGTTAGATAAAAATTGCCTTAAATTTACCATTAACAATACCATAGTAAAAAGCCGGCTGTCAAAGTTTCTCTATTAAACTATTTAATTTGTTTTAATACTTGGTCAAAGTAAAAAACAAAATCCCTTTTTACTTTCTATCAACAGAAGAGTTTCTCAAACTTGATGAAATGATAACTTTGTTAATAGTGTTCTTTAATAGTTCACTAGATCTATAAGTTGGGGTATAAAAGGGAATAAAAATGCTGATCTATGAAAGCATTCAGCTGTGAAAAAAAAAAAAATTAAGTAGAAGAAATACACGATATCCTTCGCCCACTGTATCACTAGTTTGGTCCATCTCAAACAAAAGAGTTGGATCTGCCCGTGACTTGCATGGACATGCTGAAGCTTGTTACAAACACTTCGTTGTAAATTCATTTAGAGCTGTGATACAATCTTTAGGTATTTATATTTGTATCAAAGGTAAAACATACAGATACATACAGAGATAGACACATTTTCATCAAATTTAAAGTAAAACTGCCCAAAAGATAACCGCCCCTGACAAACTGGCCTTTGGAACCTTTTTGTTTTTTCTTTACTTTTCATTTTTTCCCACATAGCACATTTTGTTCAAAGTAGATCCCAAATTGATAGTTTCTTTAAAAGTACAAATGCAAGCCATATTTTGCAATCTGAACACACTACTGTTATCACAAATGTTTTAAGTTAAGTTTTCCTTTTGGCTGATAAATATCCACTTGTTTCCACTTTTGTAACTTCCTAAGCCTTCCACATGATTCTATCTGAAATAACAAAGACATTATCTTACTGACTCACACGTTACTTCATGATAAAAAACTAGCCCTATTTCGCCGAATGAAACTTTCCATTTGATGCTGTTATCAACAACAAAAGCGTGATGATAATGTCTTCTTAACTGAGTTCTCTTGTGAATATCACAATTTTATGTAATTTTTGGTAATTAAGTAATCATTTTTTTAAGTTTAGCACCGATTTGCTTTTGATCGATTGTTATTTTCTATACTGTCAATCTGCAATATAATATAGGGCTAATTAAGAAACAATGTGGAAATAGCCATACTAATCTCCACAGTCATTCAGTCATACCAAAGAAATCAAGTTATTTTCTTTGGTGTCTGCTACTTTTAAAATGAAACCGAAGAAGATTATCATCAGTTACTTGAGTTTGAATTGACTGCAAGATTTCAGATAAGAAATGATAGTTGCTTTTTCATCAGAAGTTTCTGACAGGTCCTCCCCGAATCAGCAGTTCACGGGGGGCATCAAAGTCATCACAGCCTGTACCTAACTCATTTTGGGGTACAAGAGGTGGTACCAGATGATTCCTTGGCCAGTACCCTTGTCCATGGGGCACATGTTGTGGTCTCCTCAAAACATTTCTAGCCTCTCCAAAAGGATGAAACTCTGGTGCTCTTCTGGATACTATGCGTCTTCCTATCCTCTGAGCCAGGCCTCTTCTCTGGATGAGTTCATGAGCAGTCTTGGGGGGTACTTCGAGAATCATCTTTCCCCAGTGATCCATCTCTTCCCCTTGCATCACAGGGTTCTGATGGTGCATCTCCCTGTTATCGCCGAGCATGTGACGGGAGTGATGTGGGTGTTCCCTGATCGGGTTATGGGTACCAAGGTTCCTCTCTTCATGAAACACTACCTGTCTCTCGTGGTTGAGACATTCGTTGACAACACCTCTCCTGACAAAGTTTCTGCACAAACTGCTTGCTTCATGGTCAGTCTCCTCTGCCCCATACGGGTACTGACAAGGCATGTATTTGTCATCTTCCATGTTGTTCTGTTCTTCGTACCCCTCCCAATCTCTCTGTGGTCCCAAGTGACTAACACGTGGGTAATCCATATGTAAGTGATGATGTTGCCGATGAACTGGTCTTTCATGTCCCATGACATGTCCTGATATCGGCATTCTGTTTCTCATCGCGGAACTCTCATGGGTATCTTTCCCTTCTGGGACGAATGGCTTCCCTTGAATTATGTGGTATGGCATATCCTTGTCAGATTGTTGGTGCCAGTTTTGGTCACCTCTGTCTGTCCCTTGAATGAATCCACCCATGCAAGTCCTTCGTCTCATTTGCTTAGCCACATGTCTCTGGTCTCTGATCACTTTCTGCTGATTGTTGACAACATTCAGCCTCTGATGCAAACTCTCATTGGGATCGACGATTAGCTCTCTGTGGGGATGGTCCCGAGGCCCAGCCCAGGCAGGGCCTTGATGGTTCTCAAAAGTTCGATCGTACCCATACCCTGGTTGACGCCGCCCACGAGGGTGGTTCTCATTACTGCTGTCGCCACCGTGCTGGCAAAGGATGTTGTGGCTCTGTTCACTTGCAGCATGGCGCAGCGCCTCTTGGGTCAAAAGCGCCTGATGCCTCATCTGTGCTGCTCTAGCCTCCTCTTGCACGGACTTTTCATTTAGTTTCATGTACAGATTCTCCACAAGGTTGATAAGCTGATGGCTCTGCTGTTGTAATAGATGCATGCGCTCCCACACTTGGACTTGTTGATTATGCTGGGAGACCATGCTGTCATCAGCAGTGAAGCTCCTCTGAAAAGAAAGCAAGCTAAAAAATAAGTAAAATTAAATAACGCAGTGGTTGACAGACAGATGGATGCACAGATGAGCAGCCAGATAGACAATCAACTAGTTGATGAAATAATTAAAAGAGTACCACACAATGTATATTTATGAGAATTTATCATGAGAGTCTATGACTGAATCAAATGTTATTTCAGGATTTAATAAGTGGTTAAAAATTAACCAGAAACAAGGGATGCATCAAAGGTCGATGATAATTACGTTTGTACAATTTTACGAGAGATTGCCCCAATATGAGATGCTGTGTGAAAGCCAAAGTTTTCAAATGGTCACTTCCTAGCAACCACAAGTTTAGAAAAATACTACAGAAATCAGAAAATATGAGTATCCACATCAGCTAGCCATACTTTTATCATATTCATAGACACCAGGTGATTTCTCTCAGCAAGCAGCAGCATTTACACTCCATTAACATCATATCAAAGGCTGAATGATACCACTGAAAAGGTTTACATAAACAAAGGGGGGGCCTTCAAGATGATGTTGGACTGCTGGTATGTAAACAAATGACTCCTTGCTGTTTGTTTTGAAAGGTAGACAGTGATACCTGTGCTAGGGTTTTGCCCATAGCCTAACAGAAGGGAAAGTTGTAACCTCAGACACCCAGGTAGACTATTAAGCTTATATGATTCTTTGCCAATCTTTTAAAGCAATGATCATTTCATGCACCTCATATCTGCAGAAACAGCAAACTGAAATCAAAACTTAAAAGCAGGTTACAGAGTGAAATAGCAGATTTTTTGATAGTGGACTTAGCCCACTTAACATTTAAAAGAATGCCGGTTGATCATGATCAGGAAAGAACTTATAACTCAAACAAGACAGAAAGCAAAAATCATGTAAAAAAAAATTGCAAAGGTATGTTAATTACCATCAGTCTCTTCCTCAACCTTGGTAGAGCCCTGTCAGAAAAGAATCAGTGAACTTGTTTTACATGACAAACTTTCAGAATGCAATTAAATAACGTATTCATCAACAAATAACTAACAAAGATTTGAAAATTAACACCACATTCTTCTCCAGCTATGGAGAATACTGCCTGAGTCAGATCCTCTGTTTTTGCCTAAGGCTGGGAAGATTTAGTGTACGTAAAATAATAATAATAACGAAGTTTTCCACAGTTTCCGAATAGTAACCTTTTGGAATAATGATCCTTATATTTGGTTCTGAATAATGCCCCAAAATGACCCACATTCATTTGGTAACCCCAAATGAACTTTGACAGCCACCAAAACAATACAAGTCATCTTCTGAATATGAACAATCCACATGCTAGGTAAGAGATCCCCCACCACTACTCTTCTTTAAATATGTTGTTTGCAAGCTTTTCTCAGTATGATCACTGGTGACCTCAAATGATTTTTGACCTCCACAAAAAACAGTGCCAATCAATCATCTAATTAATATGGCCAACCTGCTCACAACATATGTGAGATTACTGAAGACTACCCTTCTTGACATATTGTGTGTACAATGTTTTTACAGTTTGACCATATTTGACCTCTACCAGAATGGATCATCTACTCAGTATGGCCAACATACATGCTAAGTATGAAAGTATTGAAAGTTTCACTTTTTGAGATATTGTGTTCACAAGATTTTCCCAACTTGACCTCTGGTAACCCCTACCAAACAATAGGGATAACATTCTACTGCTTTTAAGCAAAAGTCAAACAAGGTAAGATATCGTTCACAGTTATCCTTCTTGGGATAAATATAGGAGTTTACATGGCATTAACCTTTGAATTTTGCTGACCCCTAATGAACTTTGACCTCCACCAAAAACAGCAGAGATCATCTACTCAACATGTGCAATCTACATGCTAAATATGAGATTCTCTACAGTAACCCTCCTTTAAACATTGCGTTTTCAAAGTTTTCACAATTTGACCGCCACTAAAAACAATGTAGATCATCTAATAAATACAGCCAACCTACACACCACAAATGAGATCATTGAAGACTTCCCTTCTTGAGAGAGGGAGTGAGTGCAAATTTCAGCAATTTGACCTCTGATGACCTCAAATGACCTTCAAGTTTAATATGGCAAGCTTACACTCTACGTGTGAAATTATTGAACGTTATACTCTTTTTGAGATATTGCATTTACAAGGTTTTTCAAATTTGACCTGTGGTGACCCCAAATGACCTGTGACCTCAACTAAAAGCAATAGGGTTCATCTACTCGATAAGGAACATCCCCACATAAAGAATGAGATCCATCAAGGTCCCCCTGCATGAGATACTGTGTTACAAGCAAAGTGTCATGTTGTGTGCATATACGCAAATGCACACGACATTACTTGGTATAAATTCCTTCTGTTAATGGAAGGAATCAAAAAAGTATCCCAACACTTTTGTCCAACTCTGTACCTTTGATCTTGCAGTTGACATCCTCAGACAAGGATAATAGCATATGCAGTTGACATCTCTTGAAATAACTGACAGTGGGTACAGCACAGTAATTATGACCCTCTGGCATGAATAAATGTTGACCTATGATTAAATAATTCCTGAAACACTCCTCAGTAATAATTATCACAAATCCGTTCATCCCATCACAGATACGAACATTCTCACTGGGACTTTAATAATTGAAACAGAAGACTCTCGATATACGAGTCCAAAACAATGCATATGAAACGGCTGAATGAGACGTGAAAAAGGGATTACCCAGTGACATGACTGTAAAACAAACAAACCTGTGTCTGTGGGTAGGGGGATTATGAGTACTGGTCTTCCTGAAAGATCGTCTCTGTAAATCGTCCTTGACAGTGGGGCCTCTCTCAACAGATTTGGTAGCAGTAGAAGACTGGTCGCTATTTGAACTTCTACCTCCGAAACCCTTTCTGTCGATTGCTTTCTTGGGTTTGGAAACCACTGTGGCAGTATCTGTAGAATTCACGGATTCTGATCGTTTTGAAGGAAGCAGCCTATCCTTGTCTTTTGGAAATGCTGGACCGGTATCATGGGTAGTTTGTTCGACTTCCAGATTAGGAGCAGAGGTACTGTCAGACAGACTCTTTGGTAGGATGGTAGTGATGACATCATCACCTGTCGGGTAGTCATCTATTGCTTCCTGCTTGATTTTTCTGTGTAGAACAGCAAACCAATAAATCACAAATTTAGGGGTTGAGACTTGATAATATAACCACTCCTTACCCACAATGATGTGTTAAAAATAGTATCCCATGTAACGACTTGTGATGAACAGGATCTAGGAATCTTTCAGGCTGAACTGCCCTCCTTAATTATGAAACTATCAGGGAGTAAGTATTCAAATTCTATTGCTGTAACTTTTTGTAAGATTTCACATGAATATGTCAACATTAAACAGACTTCCATGCCTGTCAATTAAAGCACAATTCTTGACCAGAAAGCAAGGACGCTGTCATCAGGTGTGAATGTCTGTGCCCTTTCTTATAAATTTGGGACCTCAAGAACTTGACAAGAATGCGAAGACTTGAACTAAATATTTGATAATGTATATGCTGGTGGTCCTAAGTTGTAAGAACTTAGCTTTTATTTCCATGTCTGTAAGAGACCATTGCAGCATCAGGTCAACACAGCTCTGATTATGAAAAGTCTGAAAACACAACAACAAGTCAGAAATAAACTTGTGTGACCCTCAAATTTGGTTTGTGGCCAAATGGTAACAATCAGTTACTCACTAAATGCTAGTAGCCATTTCTTTTAGAGGTGAAAGGTCTAAGGTCAATAGAAGTCAAAATCTGAAAGTCTTCCAAACTACATTACCTGAAAGAAATTTACATCACTTGTAGGTGTAATCATATCAACATATTGTTGGTAATCCATTGTGACGGGTGTTTCGGTTTGCTTTTTTTTTTTTTTTTGGTGGGGGGGGGGGGAAGAAATTTAAGGTCACTCAAACTTGAAGTCTAATGAATCCCTACATAAACCTGCATTAGCCTGCAGTCCAGAGCTGCAAGCACCAGTTACTAGCTTACCATGCAGGTATCACACTTGTAGTTCATTAAATCTAAGTGCTAAAACTAAGTTAAATTGAATGTCATAATCATTTTAGCTTGGATCAAGAAAATAGTTTGCACATTTTGAGATCAGAATCTCAGGGAACCTAAAGTCTCAATGAAAGACTACAGATCTAGAAACTGAAATTTAAAGCAACATTCTCATTCCATATATGGTATTTATTTGCATTGTTTACTGTTGGAATTTTGGGCCACATGATGCACAACTCTGTGCAACTTTTAAGGAGTACATGCGTTAAAAAGCCTGGAATGATGGTGCACAAACCCCAGAGCCAAATCACTTAATTGTAACAGTGCAGTACACTTTTGGATGGTAATGGGTCTTTTACATTGCAGTAGAGCATGTAAGAGAACTAACCATGGAAAACATATACGAAAATCAAGTTACAGTATGATAATAAGGTATGGTGATTAGTTATGATGATCACAATATCATAAGTAATCAACTAAAGTAATCATCATAACTAATCAACTAAATTAATCATAACTAATCAACTAAACTAATTATCATAAGTAATCAACTAATCATAACTAATCAACTAAAGTAATCATCATAACTAACCGACTAAAGTAATCATCATAAATAATCGACTAAACCAATCATCACATCTAATCATCATATCTCACGGGATGAGATATGTAACTCCATTGCTGTCATCTTGTGTTTTTGTGTTTTAATCGAATATGTCACTTACGGTCAGCTTACTGCGGAGCGTGGAAATCTTTGTCTTTACAAATGTCAACATACTGTAGCTCTATCATTGACAAATACATGGTACAGTATGTCTGGCAGCTTATGAGTATATTTTGGCAGTAACTCATCACCCCAAGCTATATTTTTGCTTGGGGATAGCAAAATTCTCGACTGGCTCTACCCTTTGATTGACGGGAAATTCAAAATATGCAGAGTAGCTCATATTACACAGCGTACACAGGGATCCACTGTTCTGATTTCACATAAGGAGGAATTTTAAACCAAGCTGTGGGAGAGAATTGAAACTGTGTGGGGCAATAAATCTTTTGTCTTTCATATATTTAATGGCTAGGATATACTTCGGTGTTTTACTTAATTATACCAAGTTCAAGAGCCACATTAAACACTCCATGTTTGTTGCAAAGCTAAGAGGTCAAATGTCATCAAGAGGGCATATACATGTGAATATCCTGATACTTGAACGTTAAGGGGGCCTATGTCCATACTGATAGTTACAAACTTAATGATGTGGTATAAATATGTGTAGGTGAAGGGTCCATTAAGGTCACAATTACAGAAACTGAATCATGAAAACATTGTAACACACCCTCACATTTTGAAACTTTTTATCTTTGGTAGATGTCTATGTACCCTAGCATTTGAATTTCCTGTAGCATGGGGACATGAAAAATACTTGTTTTAGTGTAAGTTAAAGTTCACTTAATTGGGCTATGTCTTTGATTTTAAAATTGCATTACATGTTGCGGAGTGAAAACTGCAAAATTTGGATTGAATGTACAGAACATTTTCGTATGTAAATGTTAAATACATACTCAATTGCTCTATGTTTAAAAAGTGCTTTTAAGAATTTAAAATTTGTATGTGAAAAAGTTCTCATGGCCCCATGAATGCAAAACTCACAAGTTTGAACCAATATTCCAGTTCAGAGTTAATAGTCAATGATCATAGTCCAATATAATGATGTCAACTAAATCAACACGACAGCAACAGTGTGCAGATTTTTTTCCAACGATCACTCCAAAAAATTTGCCAATCCTGCAACGTGAAACTTCACAGACGTCTAAAGATCTGAAGTAATGGTTCCGTTTCAATGACTACTGAGGATTTGAATGAAAACTGCAGCAGTAATCTCTAGGAGCAATTATCTCGATTATATCCTCCAGCGTCCTCCACCCATTTCTCCTTCTATCCTTCTAATCATCTGTGTTCGCTCTAAGGCACGGGATTGCCTGAATCCCGCGTTTGTCTCCTGAATTCTGCGTAAAGATCTTATGCAGGACAAAAGTTTCTAAAGCTAAGGTCATAGCCACAATTATAAATACTGTACACACAATAAATTACAATAGCTCCCTCCTTGATTTTTAAAATCCCTCTCAAAATAAAATTTTTTTCAGAGAGGGACTTCCGTCCCAGGTTCAATTCCTTTGCGCTAACACTGTTGAGCATGCATGTTTGAAACTCCTGACAGACCATGACACCCTCCAGTCCAATTTTTTTTTTTTGGTGTACATGAACTGCAAAGAATGAATACAGAGACAACACGTTCGTTGGAACAGCTGCTCTGTACAACATGTTGAAGTACTAATCGGTGGTCTCAGTAAATCATGAGGGTCATTACCTAGGAATAAAATTCCTACATTCTGGAATACTGCTGCCACATTCTGCATTAAAATCACCTTTTTCCTAAGCCATTTAAAAACTAGAAATTATACCTAAAATTACCACTTGAGAGACCTGCTACATTGACTATTGTCCAGTGCTTTATACTGTCACCATAATTAATGTACCTCTGAAATTACAAGTTCAAACAGATTACCTCTCCAATCTGAATTTGTCCCTCTTAATGTCATCCAAATAACCAATCAGATCATCGTCATCATCGCTGCATGTGATGGAGATCACGTCGTCTGCCTCGCTGGCTATCACTTCCTGTACATCTCCCATCGTCCAATGATCTTATATGTTAACTGCAATGCACAGAAAACTATGATTTCAGTGTACTCATTAGGACAAGCAATCTTTAATTCATGTCACGTCCAGTCATTGAAAGGGAGACAGGTGTTTAAAATGCACCAACATAGCATACAAAATGATAATAAACCATTGAGACAACAATTAAAATCTGCAAAAGCTTCAAAACCTCAATTTAATTACATTTTGCATGAGTTATGGAAGATGCATCATTTGAATTTGTTTTAACTTTGTGCTAACAAATTATTCTTTGGCAACAAATAGCTGGCTGTCTACCTGTGAGCAACTTATATGTTGAAAAGCCAAGACCAGAGTCCTTATTTATTTGAATAATTTATCAATCTGTATCCACCAATGCTGGTTTTAAAACACCATTTTCTCTACAATGCAAGTGCCTTATTTGAACATTCAAAATGACTTCCCATCTGTCATGTAGCACTGGCCCAAAATTTGACATATATACTACTGTTGACACTTTCTTCAGCTGCATTACATGTCGAGTAACCAAGCAAATATGTGATCCAATTGAAACCTGCAAATGTGGTACTTTTCTCGGTCAATTACAGTAACCAATTTGATGACAACTGACTTGAAATTAAACTAGACAATATGTGTAAAATAGATCTACCAATTAGATCTGCTCATACACAGGGATTTAGCACACAAAAGCTGAGGAATTACCATAGTTCTATCATTATGAAAGGAGTAAATTCAGTACAATTCATTAAATTCATGACCTCTAACTGTAGAGATACTTTGAACCAATTACTGCATGTAACGAGAACACAAATCTAACCATATGTGACACCTGACTGCACAGGTGCATTTAGTCAGGAAAATGCTGTGTGAGCTGTTAACAGATTTAAACACCAAATGTAAAATGTCCCATGTAGCCAGGAGCTTGTAGTAGAACTGATCATTCTGATCAAGTGACGGATATAGGGCCATGAGTAGAGATGGACCATATTTGAATTGACCACCAATTCAGTCATGTCCCTATTTTCTAGTGTCACATAAGTGTGTGACGTCACTTAGGTCTAGACAGCCCAAATCGGTTGGTTCCTCTGAACAGGAAGCCCAGGTATATTTGGTCGATAGAAATCACCATAGTAATCACAACATAAACCACAGTAATTATAATTCACAGAAAATAAACTCACTGAAAATGACACATGGTAAATGAAAAAGTCAGCTGCCTTGAACAAGTCATGCCATAAGGTTTGGTTGTGCTGTCTTTGCACTGTAATGCTTAAAGGCTGTAATGCATCACCCCAAGCTATATTTTTACTTCCCGGAAAGCAAAATTCTCAACTGGTTCTAAGTTACAGTACTCTTTGATTGACAACAAATTCGAAAGGTGCAGAGCAGCTCGTATTACACAGCGTACACAGGGATCCATTGTTTTGATTACACATGTGGAGGAATTTAAGACAGGCTCAGGGAGGGACTAGACGTTGGTGGTTGGGAGAATTGAACTGTCTGGGGTGATGAGATTTTGTCTTTAACCTAGCCTGATGTTTTGAAAAATGCACTTAACAGCTGTAGGTATTTCTTGGCCCACTGCAGACTCTGATCTTCTTTTTCGTTTCTTGGATTTATTTTATTTCATTCACCTCTATTTTTAGAGGCTTAGGCCTATTCTCTTAGCCAAGCTTATCTTCATAAAGGCCCTCAAACAAAACAAAACCAAAAAAGAAAAACAAAGCAATAAAATGAAATCTGCATGGCTAGTGAATATGTAAACACAAAAAGATAAAAAGAAAAAATACAGATACAGTATAGCATAAGGAAATGCTGCAAACAAAGCAAACTCAGTGATCGAGCAAACGACACTGCATGCACACTCACAAAATATAGGAACAGGTTACAAATTAAGAATCTGTGACCACAAGTGACATCAATAAGGGTATCAGACAACTAAGGGTCTGTGTCTGCTTTTTTAAGTTTTTATTATTTTTTTAAGGAGATTGTTTTTTTTTTTTTGGCCTTCTTTGTCTCACAAATTTGTACATCCTATGAACACCTGTTTAGAAAAATGACAGCAGTGAAACCTGTGAAAGGGAAAGAGGTCCGAAGAGAATTTGAACCCACGCGGGTAGAGTAACAGTCGCTTAAACTGTCCTATCCCTAACCCACCATGCTACGAGGGGATGACCGAAGATATGATTTACACGATACGTTCCCGATCCCCTAGCCCTGTACTATACCCTAACCCTATGGTAAGCTACTGCTGGTGCAGTTCAACCAGTGCTCATTCAAGCATATCCTGGTATATTGCAGTGTGTGCATGTGGTCACAGATTCTTAATCTGAGCCAAGAACAGTAGCAAACATGTCAACAATGTAACATGGCAAACACATTGCATACAAAAACAAAAGACATACTGTGGCCTAAACAAGCAAAGTACAAGTAAAGATATTGCACATAAAACATACAATTATGTTGTATTTAGAAAATGGTTTGGGTTTCCAGCTTTTTCATGGTTTTTAATTGCATGATGCCATTGTCCAATCCCAGATGTATGTTTTCACTACACTACAGCAATAGGCGTAAAGTAATGGCCAACAATTCCCATGTAGGCTATGGATTTTAGAATGTTCATTGCTACACCAATTACTAACCAGTGCTAGCCTTACAGTCAAGTTTTGGTCAACGTGACGAAGCGCGTACGTACCCAATTGAAGTCAGTAAGTGCAGTAGGTCAATGGCCATGGACGGCCTTTTATGCCTGGAGGAACTAAGGTTGCAGACGTATGACACACCTACACTAAACGCTAGCCTGGGCCTACGCCGGTTGCAATTACAGCTGCACCAACGTTGCCTTCGTCGTTTCCTGGGATTGCATTCGTTAATTGTTGGTAAGGCTAACGATAGGTCGACCAGTTGGCACAACTAAGGCCCTAACATAACAAATAACATTATCTTCACATTAAAAATATATTAGGACAAAGTTAGTGCCTAATAAAAACATAGGTCATAACGCACGGACCTTGACTACGGCAGCTCAATACCTGAAGATATCTGCACACGTTGCTTTCACGTTTCGTGAAAAGAATGAAAATATATCATTTAATTGGCCTCAGTTTCGTTCATCATTTGGACACCCCTGTTGGCTGAACGTGCTCCTGTGCATGTGTTCGGTGCAGGTTAAAGGCCGGTCGATCGTGACCGCACTGACTGACTGACTGATTGCATCCTTTGGCAGTGGTCAAAGGTCACGAACCCAAGTCCTAAACGGAAGTTTCCTTCTGACCAAGTGTAATTTAGAGAAATTATAAATGCCGTAGAAATCATGTACAATATATGAAATGATCATGGGTTTAAAGGAATATGAGGTAAGGGGTGGGGAATTAGGTTTAGGGTCGGGGAAGTGGAGGAAGAAGCACCCCCACACTCTTCTCAAAAGATTTAACAAAAATTAAAAAAAAAGATGCGGAAAGCGAGACGTGAGCGATTTTATTATTAAATTTTGCAATGCTAAATGAAGAAAAATGTAAATATCAAACATTATGAATCTATGAAGATTTCTTTTTGCGAGCATGAATAACGCAAATGAAAATAGTTTCGATGTTTTTCTCAGCTCTGAAAGGTACGTCGCTGAGTGCTAATTTTCGGCATTAAATGCGCCAGGACAAATTCTAGGGTTAGTCTTATTGTACCTATGCAGCTGAACCTGTTTGGCAATTTTGAGTATGCAAGGAACCGCAAATCGGTGCTTCGCTCCCCCCCCCCCCCGGTGGACACCTGCAAGAGGTTCCATATCTGGCGCCTCCTGGACCTAAGGCGGACCCCGGACACCACATGGATTTGCTTGCACCCTTCACGTTCTGTTATGGGTGCACAAACGCTAGCGGGAAACCAGAAGATTTTCAATCGTGTTCGTGGAAAATTGAGCAAGGTTTTCCAACAATATAGCCGATGGGAGGGGTGGGGGAGGGGGTATGCTCAGCTGCAACATTTGCCTAGTCCTCAAAACATAAAACAGGATGCATAATTCAATTATATGACTTTTTATATGACGTATTATCTCAAGCAATCTTATGTTAGGTTTCTTTAAATTCATAGATGGAATTTTTCCATGATTGAGAAAGTGCAGACATAAGATCCCTATTGAAAGGCTAGATACATGCAGCTGGGAACACACAGGAAGAGTCGTTTCCGGCCATGGGGGGGGGGGGGGGTTGCAAAGTCCAAACTTTTCATGTACGCTCCGCGAAAACCAATGGTGGCTCTCCGCTTATAGATAGTAGGCTATTGCCAGCACTCACCTGCTTCCGTATACCTTTTCATTGACATTTCAAACTAAAGTATACACCTATAACGGGTAGGCCTAGTTACGGTGGATATAAATTTGACATACGACATGCAAGGACGAAGAACTTATCTCGACAAAATTTTGCAACTAGAATTTTTTTGCAAAATTTTGTTATTCGCAAGACGGTATCTCGACAATTTGTAAATTTTTCCAAGATGTCGAGTTACCGTGAGTCGGTAACTCGACAATTTGCGAACTTTTGTCGAGAAAACAAATTCCTCGTACTGACGGTATCTGGACAACTTGACATTTTTTTTCCGAGATGTCAAGTTAGCGTACATCGATAACTCGACGATTTGAAAAATTTTGTAGAGATAAGAAGTTATTCGAGTACACTTTATATCTTGCATATGTCACCCTAAGTCCACTGTGGGTACCACTATATTTTTGCCAGAGGTGGCCGAAAAAAATCATCGATTTAAGATAAGAAATTGGGAGATAGCACCAGCTACCAATTAACCATCCTGCTGGCGCTTTCGATGCTAACGGTTAAAAGTTTCGCTCTCTTAAGTTTCCTAAGATGCAGCCTTTAATAAAAATTAGTCTACTTAATGACACTTTGTACCCTTGGCCATATCCACGTAAAAATTATTTTATTTATTATATATTTTTTATATATTTATATATTTTATTTATTATATATATTTTTTTAAGTGTTGCCGATCTAAATTCTTGACATCACATGATTGAAACTATTGTTCTTAAGTAGGTAACCCTGTGGGACACCATTTTGATAATCCGCCTCTGCCGTCCTTCCCCAAGCACGATGGTGTCGAAATCGACCAACTGTATAACTTTTACCAAGGAATTAATGTAACTGAAGAAAGAAAACTGATTTTTGTCGTCTGTCAAGCACCACCTTCAGAGTTAAGGAAGCTAAATGCGTAATTACAATGCCGACAGTTCTGTAACTTTCCCCGTCCCTGAAAGCTCCTGGGGGGGGGGGGTTCACCCGGTCTGAATCCTCACCGGGAGTCGACTCCTAGGTGGGTCCCACCAGGGGGTCCTATAGGGCCGGCCCCTTGTCCCGTTGAAGAATGGAGATTAGAAGAGGAGATCAATTGCACAATTTTTTTTTTTTGTCCGAAAATTGTGTTTGGAGGCCTGGTCTAAAGAGAGGTGGACGTCCCCTTTTAAAAAAAATACAATGTAAAAAGTAACATTATAGACAAAATTTGGTTCTATATTTTACATCTTTTTTGAAGCCATAATCCTCTCACAGAAATCCTAGTTTTCACATAAGTCGAAGTAGTAAACTGAATACTTTTTCTGCCAATTTTTTGACTAATGATTACTGTTGTAACTGATAGCCGTGCACCCTGCTGAGACAAAGTATTACCATGCAATCTATTCCGAAATACGCTACATCTACATCAGAAGTCAATTTTGTTTTACACTAAGGCTTTCCCTTTTTTTGGGGGGGGTGGGGTGGGGTGGGGGGTAGTAACTATTTGTCAGCTGCTTTCGTATTACTTTTACGGACATTAAGACATATTTTTTTAGTACTAACAGAAGCGAGTCGCCCAGTTTCGTAAATCTACAGGACTTTACGCATACGTGCGATACTTTTCCAATGGCAGCTATTCTCTTTTTAGTTGTAGTTTTACATGTCACACGAAATATATTGTAAGTACACCATATACAGTCTTTTGTTTGTCTATACTTCAGGTGTTCGTAAAGGGGAATATTGTGTTTGTTATAGAGAAATTAAAACACATTTTAAAAGCCAATATATGTGAACAAAGAATAATAAATCATTCAAAGTAAGGCAGGATGGTAGCCTTCTTTTGAAGAAAAAAGATTTTAACGGACAGAAATTCAGTTATTTGTTTTGCTCAAGGATTTGTTTACCCAAACTTCCAAAAATTCAAATAATGCGACTTCCGTAATTCATCCTTATACATAATGCTTTGAGAAGATGAAGCTATTTCTAACTTTCATGGGTGAAACAGCATGGTTTAGCAGTGATCAAAGCCATTTTCTTTGTAAACCATGTTGGTGTATTTTACGACTTTTAAATGATTTCCCATTTCATACGAATTTATTGAGAAAACTTGAAACGTTCTTTTTTCTTGAAGCACGCCATCTCCATCTCCTAAATGTTAGAAATATGTATCAGATTCAAGTTTACCCCATGTCCCTCTTCTTTCCTTTCTCTTCTGCTTTCTATGTTTTTTCCCTCTTTTTCCCTCCAGATCTTTATCCTTTTTATAGGGAAGGGGGAAGATTTCATTTCCCCTGCGGCCACCCCGTCTGCCACTGTCTTTCTTGGGTTGAGCAATTATATTTTGCTTTCACCACTTCGGAAATTTACCACACTTTTGGAGATGTTGAAATTGAAGTTCTCTTTTGCTGTATTTGGGGGTTTTCTAGCTGTTCAGGTGGGAAAGGGAACAGCGATAGATGGTTTATTCCTGCTACAGCTTGGATGAAACTATGATTTTAAGCAGACTGCGGCTGAGTTATGTGGGAAATACAACTTTGTTTGTAATGGTGAAATCTCATGTCTGATTCATTCCCCTCCCCTGGTCAAGGGGGTGGGGGTGAAGTCCTTAAAAATTTTGTCCCCTGGCACATTTTGGGTGAAAATCATAAGCCTATGATCAACATTAAATCACAGTAGGTTCTCCCCTCTACTTGTGTGTTGACTCCACCAAGGAATCTGACTTGGCTACAGGCCTGGCACCCCCCTTCTCCAGGTTAACTTAGTATTCTGAATTACAATTCCATGACAGAAAAAGGGTGAGAAAAACACTTTGATTCCAGTCAACTCCTACAACAGAAAAGATGTAAGGCATTTGACATGTTGAAATTTTAAATTGATATTTATTACATTACTTTTTACGTAATCAAAGCAGCAGTCTTCCTCCAAACAAGCCATTATCGTGAAACTTTGACCCAATGAAATCAACAAGAAAAACAGTCTCTAGGTAAAATTCTCTTTAAATAGCAGCACCAGTGGCATTGTGGGTGCATCCTTCATAAGGAGGGAGGGAAGGGGGTCATGAGGCTACACTGGCACCTATCATCACTTACATACTAGCTAGAATTGTGGGAAGACGTGAAGGGCCACCATCAGTTTCCACAGAGAGTACACGAAAATATTTGAATGAAAATTTCCCCCAGACAACTTTTCACTCTTTGGGCATTCCACCCTCTGCCCCACTGAATGCCTCTGAGAGGGATTAACACTTAAAGGACTACTGAAACTTGACATGCTTTGGAACTTGTTTATAAAAAAGTTTCCTGAAAATTTAATTGTAGTCACAATACTTCCACGATGCATATTTATGACTCACTATAGACACAAGACTGCAAAGGTAAGAATGTAAGAATCTTTTCACAGAATTATCTAAACTCCATGGCACACCAAACAACAACATCACAATGACAAAAAGAAAATTTAATGCCAGAAAATTTGAAAGACTTCATTTTTCTTTGTATCAGTCTTTGTTCTGTGTGTTAAGGATTGACTCCCCCCAAAAGAAAACAAAAAAAAAAAGAAAACTGGTCAATACCATGGTTGACAAGTACACTCTTTCATAAGTGTAGTTGTCTTAAATGAAGGACAATGTATTTCATTTTGAGGGGGGGGGGGAATTTCTTATTTCTATTCAAATTGTGTACAAGAAAAATTGTTGCAGTACTAATTAACTTAATTTATCAAGCACTGGTAATGCTTTTTAATCTTTTCTTGAGTTGTATGTTTTCAAGATCAGGCATTGCATACTTTCATTCACATCTCTTTGTTTTCCACCAACCTCTTTCTGAACCCACCCCCCTCCTTTAATTTCAGTCAAATGAGTTCAGAGAAGAAGATAATAAAACTGATTATCTTACATTGTTTGTAAAAAAACATTCAAGAAGAATTTTTGTGGCAGCTTTAACTGGTAGGCAAAAAGAAAAAAAGAAAAAAAAAACACTTTGAAATACACTCATATTGTTATGACAGTCATAAAGTATAGTGTTTCACTTCAGAGTTGTTTTTCTGTTTTGTCAGAGGTTCTCAGATTCTACCGGTTCCTCCTCAGTAATCTTCTCCAGTGGGGGGATAGCAGGTTTTGCATCACTCCATGATCCCGTCAAGTTCCATGTAATCTCTGCTCCTGAGCAATAGTCAAATTCAAAAAGAAAATATTTGTAATATGAACAAGTAGGATTTTAATTTTTTTCTCTCCTGTGGGATGGGAGGGGGGGTAATGTAGCCTTAAATGAGCGAGACATTCCACAACAAACAGGTAAACAATTTGCCATCCTTTGGTCATGATCACTGTATCGATGATGTAAAGGATAATGGCCATGGGATGGTGCACAACACTACACTGTATAGCAGTCTTTTACCACCAGGTGAAATAACACCCATATGGGTGTTACCATAGAGGTATCTGTCCAAGTGGTAATAGTCCTTTCATTGTATTCTGTTGCAGGACATCAGAATTCTGAAGCAATCCATTGTAAGACACTGAAACACTCTGTATGTTAGTACATATTAAAGTGTTATGTAATGCACAATGTCATACACCGCTTAACACTGCACAGTTATTCGACTATACTGTGCAACACTGATTAAAATTGCAATTCACTGGGGCGCACTGTTTCAGCAGTGATCACAGTAATTTAAGTTAAACTGTATGAAAGGGCAACAAAGATGATTGAATTTATTGAAAGACAATAGGTTTGATTACAATCAATAATAGTAATGAAGATGATCCTCGCCTCATAAAATTGTGAATATAAACTAAGGAGACTCACTGTCAAACTTTCTCCGATTCAGTCGTCTTCTTGTAACGGAGCTATCTTCCCCAGACTTTGAAACAAATGAGCTATCTGCAAGTAGAGAACGGCATGAAAACAACTGGCTTTTCTTAAATTGTGAAAACGTGATACCTGCAGACCCATCATAAGTTCCTCTACACCCTAAAACTAACACTTTGCCTTATAATCTTTTTTTATAATCTTTATAATAAAAACAATTCCATTATTGACATGAGGGAAACATAATAGGTTAAAGACAAATCAGTGAAATGCTCTATGGAAAGTTTTGAAGCTATGTGGGAACATGAACATCCGCAGAAGATGAATCAATAAACAGTGTTTTTGCATAGTGTATGCATTTATTTCACAACCTGTACAAATAATGCTGACAATTCTCTTTTTCTTCTTTTGATTCATAATTGCAGATAATATTGTCTGAAGAAACTTCAGTGCAGGACGGTCTGATTTAAATGAAGCCGATTAAAATCACAATTAAATCCTGACTTCTATTTGATTCTAAAAAATCAGGATTTAAATCAATTATTTATTTGATTTAAATCAATTAATTTGATTTAAATAGCTGCATTAAATCATGATTTTTTTAAAATAAAAACAACAACCCTGCTTCAATGATATCTCAAACAATATAAATATTCAATGTACATCCTCGTACAAACAGATAGTTAATGGCTTTTCAATGAAACATGTCTTCTTCTTGCAATGAAAAGACCCCGGGAAAGACACCCCATTTCACGACCGCAGCTGGCTATCTACATCCTACAACTTAAATAGCTGGACTGATCATGAACCAGATTTTTTACTTGATTACCTGAACCAGAGTCTGATTTATGGATACCCCATTCTCTGGAGCCGAGCTCTGCTTGTATCCTGAATCCCCTCAGCAACCACAGTCTGGTGCGTTTCCAAATCCGTCTCTCGTCCCAGTCGCAGCACAAGAACAAAGCAATGGTGAAACATGACAGGAGCAGACACCACTGAGTATGAACATGATGAATTGATCTTGTTAAAATAGCCGACCTCCGTCTCTCATGAATTACACATCATTTTTTTACCTGTAGGCATGACAACTTATATCCCCGGCCACAACAGGAAATACAGCTCAAGATAAAATAAGAATATGATGTCAAATTAATCAATAAAATGTCGTTATTTGCGACTTGAATGGGCTGGAATCACTGTGATGTGATAAAAATGACCCGAGGAAATGTCTCTGGCAACAAGATATACCAGACTTAGATGACACTGCGACGACACTTAGATGACACTGAGACGACACTTAGATGACACTGAGACGACACTTAGATGACACTGAGACGACACTTAGATGACACTGAGACGACACTTAGATGACAATGAAACGACACTTAGATGACACTGAGACCACACTTAGATGACACTGAGACCACACTTAGATGACAATGAAACGACACTTAGATGACACTGAGACCACACTTAGATGACACTTAGACACTCTCATCCCTCAACAATATCCAAACTTATCTTAAGACTTTAGGTTATGAACACATGGCAACAGCTGGTTTTTGACTCACTTCACATGTTCTATTTTAACTGTCAGTGTGATCTACATTATGGAATTAATGGCATTCAGCTCATTAAAGCTTGTTTGTTAAGCATTTTGAAACAAAATCTGAGACAAGCAAACTACTGGCAAAAACAAAAGACAAAAATCAAAGATGAAAATAAAGTAAAACATAAAACATCTAATCCAGTGTTCCAACTTCAGTTTTTTGGGACAATACAACACAACAATGACATAACATTTCATAGAACTCTATCAGTGTTTTAGTTCCACATAAGAGTTGGCAACAAATAACTTTTAGACAAATGTTACTGCAATGACTGGAATAATCATTGTCTACCTACCTACCTACCTTTATTAAGGCCACTGTTTCCTCTAAGAAATTAACATCCAATGGGTCAACATACTCAATATTAAAGAGAAAGTTTTTTTTTTATTTATTTATTTATTTTTTTGTTTGTTTGTTTGACTCGCCACAACTGTCAGTTTTATTTCAGTGTGCATGCACAGGGCATGTGCTGTTGCTCACAGTGCATCAACTTTATGAACCAAACTGAAATCCTATTTTTCTCATGAACATTAATGCAAGAAATTGACAAATCATTGTGTCAAAATTACATCGTAGTAGCTTGGAAGAAACAGTTTTCAGGTCACAAAGGCAATGTAGGTTTGGCAAATGTAGATGAGTCCACCAGCCAAAACATATCACAGGCTTTCTTTTGCTCTTTCTAACACAAAGTTTTCAAAATAGTGTTAATTAAGCTAACATCACAATAGAGCCTGACGAGAGTATAATTGTATAGTTGTATAATTGACAATAATGACCACTGGAAGAGCGCTCTGCATCAACTGAACAGAAAATTGTCCTACATTTTTAGCTCTTTTATCAGGTTCAAAGGTATTTACATATCTTTGAACATTGTTGGATGAAATACATACATCAAATTAAAATCAAAGAATTTTTTTTTTATCACTTACAGCAACAATCCTCACAGATCTCAGGGCACTGATGGGAAGACCATGGACCTTGACCATAAATTGCACTGTGTACTCACAGTATGAAGATGTACTTTCAATGTCTCTAAAAAGTGAGGTAATCAAGGCAATATGGGACAAAATTAAAAATTAATAACATCATATCTGATAAGTTATCACATAATAAACAACTAAAAGAAAACATAACTGTAAAATATATATTGAATTTCCATATCAAATGCATCTTTGGAAAGTACTTGCGATGGAGAGCCATACGATATATGGATTGAGAAATACACCTGCACAGGATCAGACTGCAAACAGCTTTCACCACTGAACAGTACCAGCTGAATGAAAATGTTCTGATTACATTATTGCTAATGAACCAGCCATGACATTTGAAAAACTGGAAACTGATTTCACTGGGTTGGTGTAAGGTGTTTTTTAGAGAGATTGTAGTGCATTAGTACAACCATCCAGTTTGACTTGCAGCAATACTCAAAGAAGAAATAAGAGAGAAGGATCAATCCTCAACCACACGGGTGTCATCAAACAAAATACTTCTTCAAACACCATTGTTTAAAATTTGTGAAAGTTGTGTTATGGAAGACAGCATTTCAGACATTCACAAATCCTAAAACACTTCCTAATACAAGGAATTATTTACCTGATATTGTATCTTAAATTTCTGCAGAATGTGGTTCAACTTCTATGCAAAAAAAGTTGTAAAAACTAACCCACTTCTGTTGATAAAGTAAAATAATACATAGGGAACACTCTATGGGGTGATGAACCACTGTACTCTGCCTGAGACTTGTCACTTACATTTTCTTGGCCATCTTTTACGGGGGAATGGGAGGAAGCCCCCATTCAACACTGCAAGAGAGTGACCATTTTCATTCTGGTATTACAGTGATGAAAGTTAATTGTGTTTATACGTACTTGTTAGATACTTCAATAAGAAATTTATATTCTGGCATCCAGGGAAAATTTAGAGGTATGTCAGAACAGGGAGAAAACTGTTTGCATCTCCAGACCAGTCCATTGTTGTTCCGATCAAAGATGGTTATAGAGTCCTTCTCTGAGGATAGCTGAAGCGGTGCCCATATGAGGGTATTTCTGAATCAAAAGCCACAAGATAAAGGAGAGAACATCAGTCAGTATAAATATGCATTTTGTGTTTATGTAGATGCTCAAAGGGTAACAGAAGAGATATTCAAAAGACATCATTTGAAAAGGTTGAGCAAGCACAATAAGCATGCATGTACTCCTCAGTGATGCTGTTCCTTGGGGCTTGGTGGGGTGTGAGAATGGGGATGATGCGATTGACAAAACCCTTTATAGTGATCATTTGGAACAATTTCCAAAGTGCATTTACTCTGAAAAGTGACAGAGTTTGAAGGTATTACATCTAGAGAGATAGTATTTGGCTAATGCATAAAGTCTGTAACGCATCACTCTAAGCTATATTTTTACTTCCCGGAAATCAAAATTCTCAACTGGTTTTAAGTTACAGTACTCTTCGATTGACAGCAAATTTGAAAGATGCAGAACAGCTCGTATTACACAGCATACACAGGGATCCATTGTTTTGATTACACATGTGGAGGAATTTCAGACAGGCTGAGGGAGGGACTAGAGGTAGGTGGTTGGGAGAATTGAAACTGTCTGGGGTGATGAGTTTTTGTCTTTAATTCTCAGCTGGTTCTTCTCTTTGACAGCAAATTCATGAAAACTGGGATAGCTCATATTGCACAGTGTACACATGGATCCATTGTTTTGGTTACACATGCGGAGAAATTTTAAGCTGTGGGAGTTACTAGATGTAAGTAGTTGGGAGAATTGAAACGTCTGATGTGATGAGTTTATGTCTTTAAATATTGTTTAACTGAATGACAGCATAGGTATCCTTTTTAAGTGACCTACTGAAACAGACCAGCACTGCAGAACAAGTTTTATGAATTATGGTAGTTCTGTAAATAATATTCACCAAACCATAATGACTGGTTGCTATGATGCAGTCTATGTAACACCAGGAGGAATTAAAATAACTCCCTGCATAAATTAATTGACATGTGAAAAAATCCCAAATACTTTATTCATTATTTTCAAATTTGCATTTCATAAACTAACTTTTGCTGCTTTTTTATTTCTAAATATTTTTTTTGTCTTTGCTCTAAAATGTAAGCAATTTGGATGATTCTAAACTACTTCTTAACTTACTTCCTATGAGGAATACTAAGTTCTTAGAATATAGGTCTGTCATGTTGAGATGCACGTGGTGAATACCTGCACAAATGCACGAGAGGAAAAAAGTTGTTACTGGACTGCACAGCTGTGAAGAAAATCAAAGTTAGTATTACAAAACCGATCAGATCATGAGGAAACAGGAACAGGGGAACTTTGTACAGCTCTTAGTAAAATGTCCATACCAGAAGGGACAGACGTGTACCTCAATTCAGAAAACGATTGTCCACTAGCGTGTCATATCAAGCAGAATCAAGCTATGTATATCTGTCATCACCGATGTACCTACGAATCCAATTGGCCTAAAACATTGCTTCATGGAGATTTCTTCAAAACTCGGAAGCATGATAAGTTGAAAAATGGGACCTTTAAAGATCCAGTAAAAACGCTGCTGACGTTTGGCAAGGAACTAGATTCCACTTCCGATTACCTGTCAATCCAGTTGTACTTCGCTATTTCTTCAGGTGTGAAATACGTCATCTCTGGCTCCTGGATACCTTGGCCACCTATCACTTTCAGGGTGTAGGGACCAGTGAATGGCTTGGAGGTTCCTGTCGTTGTGTCAAAAACTTCAAAGAGAGGATGGAATGCTGAAAAGAGAAAGGCATACCTGTAAAGCTGTATCTGCAACACTAATGCATAGTTAAATGCTTACACTCCAAAGTTACGACTAGTTAATTCTCACTTTCTTCCCCTCCCTAGCACCCTCCCCCAACTAAAACAAACTAGACATTTCACCACCAAATATCAGGTTAGTTCCAAACTTCATTTAAGGCAGTCACTCATCACCCAAACTATATTTTTGGCCAGGGGGAGGGAAAATTCTCAATTGTTTCTGCCCTTTGATTGACAGCAAGTTCAAAAGATGTAGAGTAGTGTATATTAAACAACACACACTGGGACCATCACTTTCGTTACACATGTGGAGGAGTTTTCAACAGGCTGTGGGAGGGGCTAGAAGTAAGAGACTGTCTGGTACAGTGAGTCACTGCCTTATAATTTGCAGATAATGACATACTGCTTTCCTCACCCTTTACAAGAAGAGCGTATACATATATGCTCTATCTTATCGCATAAAATGTAAAAACCACATTTTTTCCCCAAATTTAATTGTTCAAAACAGTGGAAAAAAACTGACTGAGCCAGAATTTCTCACCATGTTTGAAGTAAACACAGGGCAGTTTTGGATCAACTTGAGGGCATTCATACATGCTGTTGATGCCATTGTACAGAACAGTTCCATTGATATCATATTGGAGTACCCTACCAGGAGGACAACCATGGAATACTTTCATCTCTAAGTAGCCCTGTTGACACAAGGGAAACAAAATACAGGAAGAATAAATAGGATACAAGCTGACATTACATTCCTCTTATCGAGTAAAAGGTTGTTTGTATTTGCCTCCAATCATGATGAACCTACAAATTATGGTTAATTTTTGCCACATTCTAACACTTCTGTTTTGTTCCAAGACTTTTTAAAGTGGACATATTTACTGCATACTCCATTATCTGTAAATACAACTTTCGTGGGTGAGAACTTTTGAAGAAATACCTAACAAAGTTAGTTCACCAACGATAGGAAAGGAGCATAGCGTATTTTTTTGGTGAAATGGGACGAAAAACACTAAGTCTGTCAAAAATAGCTCGCCTACTGAGACCACAAAAATTCATGCACAAAGACATCAGATGGCTAATCATATCAAAGGTTGCAAATTTCAACAACCGTAAAGGTGTCCCTTCAAAACATGTGGAACATCTTACACAAGATCATCGAGCGCATCACAGGCATGCAAAATGTTTATGATACCCACAATCTCATACTAGTCAACCTATGTGTCAGCTTATTACCAACATGGCCCAGTCATGCTGAGATAATTGGTTTTACATCTACCAAATACTTTTATATTTTCTAATCTTTGCCATAGATGTAAAAATGTTCTATGTGCCAAAACATGCAAGCATTCCAAAATCTCATCACATCAGTTAAAACAAACTCATGCACCTCATTTCTGCATGGCAATTACACTGCACGGACTTGCCGTTTTTCTCACCAGTGCATCCAATTGTTTTATGAAATCTTGGTCATGTAGTGTCCTGAAGTAGGGGATTGGAAGGTCAGAGCCTCTTTAAAATTTCTTTTTGAAAAATGTGTATGTAATGTAACATTCCCAACTTTTTAAGATCAACTTTTAATGATGATGTTTTAGACCATACAAACAAACATGCAAACAGAGACACTGAGATGTGCAGGCAAACAGACATACATACCTACCTACAAAACATGGAACATTACCTACCTTGGTCTTTGTAATTTCATCAACAGTTTCCTCAAAGCAGTTAAGGGCAGACTCCCAGGCTTCAAGAGTAAGAGAAGATGCTTGTAAAAGTCTTCCTGGGGGTGCCGTGTGACCAATACTTGCTCGGTCCTCTAAGCTGACCTGTTATGTAAACTTGAAATTGGTGCTTGAACTGTCAAGTTAACACTTGTTTATAAAATTTGGAGGTGAGGATACATTTGTGTTATTAACCTGTTCTATGTCTCAACTATGAACTTGAACAGCTATTGAAGGGGAAATCAGGGTTTATTTTTAGAATTTATTCCACTACAATTCCCCACCGGTATCTTTCAAGGAGTTATAACTAACAAATACGATCACGATTATCTCAAAACATGTGAACAATTTCGAGAAACGAGTCAAATTCGCAAAAAATTTCTGAAGAACTCCGAAAGTCTATAACATCCATATTCATCGAATCAAATATGAACATTCGCCTTTTCAAGGTATGAGGAGGTGTGACTGAACAGTTTCATACGTAGCCTAAGTGTGCTGTATGTATCATATCAGCTATCACTAAACTCTGTTTACTTAACATTGACAATGCACGAACAGCATGGGAACCGTAAACATTCGGTTATGTTTATTCATATAACATCATCTCAGTCTTACGCTGTGATCGGTCATCGCATAGAGGAGGCTGTCTTGTCTTGTACATGAACGTTTATTTTTTGTACCCAACAAATATAAAGAGTTCTCATTCAACAGTAATTAACGCAATAATTACCGTTTCTTCTACCTTCAAACACCTCCCAACGTCTCTATATTTCAGTTAACCGAATCAGTTTAGAGAAAAATCAACTAAAGGTGAATTTTCTCAATCAAACCCTGATTTCCCCTTTAATTAAAACTCACTGATACAGTGAAACCTAACTAAGCTTTGCATTACAAATGACCACTGCACAAAAGTAAATGAACTTTATAACAAAGTTCACATCGTCAGTGAGAAGTTGATTTACTTGGTGTCAGTCTCTGGTTTAATTCTGACAGTTCTAAATGAAGTTATACTACAGCCTTTCTCTCAAGTAGTCAGTACCAACACACCCATGTAAACTTAGTGCAAGCAAAAAGCAATTATAAACTTCAGACAAACAGGGAGCAATTATTGTTAGCATCAAAAACATCTACTGCTGGTAAATGACTCCATCCACACACCACCCTCTTAATTAATACCGTTTATAAATTAAGGCATGCAGAAATGTCTTGAAAGCAATCTTAATGATAGATGAGGTCATGACATAAACACTTTTGCAGCTTACAGCTGTGATTGACTGCGATTGTGTACACCTGTTGCTCTCCTACTGAGGGTTTGATAGCCCACCCTTGAGTAAAAATCAACAACTCCCTGAAAATGCTTCCCCCCTCAAAAAAAAAAATCCTGTCCTGTACAAAAGTTTTGTTTGGCCAAAGAAAAGTTGATAGCATACGACTACCATTTCAAATAGAGCAAGAAAACATACCTATGTGGCATCATTTGCATCATTCATCTGAATTACCACAATTTTCTGTAGGAGAGGTTGAATCCCCTGTCCTCAAAGCCCTCAACTACAATACTGCATCCATGCTCCAAACATAGTCATCTCCCCCTCCTTGCACACAGTGAAAAGCACTGAACCAGTATGCGTAATAAATAATTACACAGCAATGAATGAAAAATCACCGTGTATTCAACTTTATCTCGGAGATGATCCACGTAACGGATTAACTCTACTTGCAGCAAGTCCATGTGGGTCACTTCAACCATCAACTGAATCTGATCAAGTGAACGATGGTAAACATTGCCACCTACGACAAAATAAAAAAAAAAATGAAAACAATGATTCAAGAAATGCTAATCACAAAGTCGTCTTTGGGTCTGTTTGTTACTCAGTATTACCTGTAGTGTTACAGGTTATTTCTTATCAAGCACATTATAGGTACCAGTGCATGCCTCCCTATCCCTCCCACGTTCCCTGTCTCCCTCCCCCCATTTTTTTTCCCTTCCATTTCTACTCTATATACCACTGATAATTCTCGATCTGAATAAACTTCTGCACTTCGACAGGACCAACATGAGGTATGAAACTTCAACAATTTACTGGGACAATTCATACCTACATGTCACAATGGTTGCCATGGTTTCACAGGGAGACACACATTTCCCAAATTAATTAAATCAACATCAAGGTCAAATGTTTAAATTTACAGTGATTTCTCTGACCCCTGCAACTGCGTCTAGGCTGAATTTGTCTCACTTACTGTAAATGTCTGAAAGTGTAGAGTTTAATTCACTCTCAAGTTGGAAATGTAAGTATATTTGTGTCTACTAAATATAAACACTTAGATCAGAATTTTCAGTAAACTAACAGCTCCATCTACAGTTAAGTGATTTCTATAAAATCTTTCAATAACATAAATTCTTGCAAACTTCTATACTTGAACTTATTTCAGATCAAGCTATCACCTACTTCATCAGTCTGCAAATCATTGAGGGACCAATCTCCATTAATTAATTCCTTTTCCATATGACATCTTTCTGCCTCTGGTTTAAGCATTTCTTGGACAGTAAGCCACAGTAAAAGACGATGACACTATAGTGTCCCCAGGATGATACCGCAGAGTCCCTACTTACCACTGGATTCCTCCCTTTGCGTCCATCCAGTAAGCTCTACTTTGAATTGGTAGGAGTCACCTTTATCTAAAAAAATTGCAGAGGGTAGACTGAATACTCTCCCTCCCTTCACCTTGATAACAGATAAAACAAATAAAGAACAGAATGATGCACTGGTTATACTTGTCTTCCGATTCATCATGTTTATATTAACATTGTCATTAAAGGGAAATGAGGTTTTTCTGAAAACAACCAGATTTTCAAAACCAATTGGTGGACGTAGAAATATAAATTATTCAAAATTAGGAAGGACAGTAGCTTTCTCTTCAACAAATAAGTTTCTCACAGATAAAAATTCATTTATTTATTGCTCAACAATGATTTGTTCAGTCAAACTTTTCAAAATTCAAACGATGCATCCAAGTTCTGTCACTCTTCAAATGCATAATGTTTTGACGAGATGAAGCTTTGCAGATGTTTATTGATGAGCCTGACTGGCTTAACATTGATTAAGGCTATTTTCTTTGTACGCCATGTTGGTATATTCTAAATGCCCTATTTCCTTTTAATTTCTTATTCATTAGCCAAGTAGTTACAGTATTATAAATATGACAGGAGAAGTTTGTACCATTTACAACCAAATAAGTCTCTTTTTTTCACACCACAGTGGTCTACATGCAACTTCATCTATAAAGTATGAATATAGGTTCAAGAAGCAAGTAATTAGCATAGCCTATAGTTTGTGAAATGGCACAATACAACCATGCTCCAGGACACAGCTGTTTGAGGGCATGGAGTCAACCAGTGCAGAGCTGGAAGATACGGGTAGTGGACAGAGAGAAGTTATACATACACTTGTCATGTCCACCCTTAATTTCTCCAAATAAGCCATACATAGATGGTATCCTCAAGAGAAGTATAAAGACCAACTGAAAAAACCTGTTTTTTTTTTTTCTTAAGCAAATTTCTCAGTTGACAGAAAATGCATTTAACTTCAAAGGTTGTTTAGCTTGTGTCCCACCATCCATGGGAGGAATGGGGAATTTATCCCCCACTTTTTAGAGAGGTATTTTTCTATAATTATCTAAAACTTCATTCGAGCAGCTGATTTTTGTGGGGGTAGAGTGAGGTCCCCCCAAAAAGACCCAAATTTTTTTATGCCGCCTCATGAAGTATGTAACTCCTCAGCCAAAATCATGTTTCCCTTCAAAGGGATTCCAAAAGTTTTTAGCTCGTCAAGCACTATGTGTTTTGTAGCCAAGGAAAATTAATTTCCCCAACGAAAACGTAAAAGATATTCGGTGCACTTTGCATGCTGTATAATCTATGCATATATTTAACATGCAGAGCATAATTTTACATATGTAAACCCTGACGAAAATTGAATAGCTACCAAAGAAGCCGAAATACCTTATGTTCCACCACATGCCAACCCAACGTTCCCCATGGTAGTTCCGCCCCAATCTCATTAATTTCATCTCCTCACTTTCCAGGACCTGGCACCGCCCATTTGTCCCACCCTTGAAGAAGGACAACTTCAGGTTTAAAAACAAAAACTCATCACCCCAGACAGTTTCAATTCTCCCAACCACCTACCTCTAGTCCCTCCCTCAGCCTGTCTTAAATTCCTCCACATGTGTAATCGAAACAATGGATCCCTGTGTACGCTGTGTGATACGTGCTGCTCTGCATCTTTCGAATTTGCTGTCAATCTTAGAGTACTGTAACTTAGAACCAGTTGAGAATTTTGCTTTCAGGGATGTAAAAATATAGTTTAGGGTGATGCAATACAGCCTTTTAGCAAGCACCTGTGCTTTTCCGTTTATAACTTAAAGGGATGTTTTAGTCAAAATTTGAGTTATCAAAGTCATGTATTTTTTAAGTCATTTTACAGGCAAATCTTTGAAAAATCAACACATGCACATGTCATGATTCTTTTGAAGGAAGACTACACAGACCATCATGTAATGCAGGGGTTCCCAATTAATTTTTCAGACGGGCGGGGAACACTATTCGAAATGGATTTACGGACCACAGAGGTCCTAAATTCGTTTGGTGTACTATCTAAGCAGAACGGCAGTGTTCTCAAATCTCAAGTGGTGAGTTCTAGATGACCAGTTTTCAAATGAAAAATTAAAAACAAAATATTTCAATTAACGAAGGGCTTAAGATATTCAAAAGACAACAAAGATGTACACTTTTATTTTATTATTAAGAGGGCACACTTTGCCATTTTGATGAGATGAAAAAGTTGGACAGCTTGTGTCCTCAGTGCCATCCGGATCCCATGCCCTATCGGCTAAACTGTATCAGTGGCAGATCCAGTAATTGATACACAGGTAATGGCAACAGTAACCTAGTGATAAACTGTTCAAATCTCTGTGGCTTTAAAAAAGTTGCATGGTGATGTGTGTTGATTGACAGCTCAACAGAACGTTTGAAAAACTACACAACAAGCCATTTTCGGCTGGCGTGAATACCCTGATAACTCAGAGGTGACGAGTGACGACATTACCGGCATTGATTGTTTTAAATTGAGACAGTGGTACGCTAAACATCGACAGTGTTTCACTTTCACGGTGAATGTTCATGATTTATCTTCCCAACTGTTTCCCATTTGGCAAACCTTGTAATATATTTTCTTACCTTTGATGTATGTGGTGTGCAAGATTGGATCATCTGGCGGACAAATCCGCCTACAGGCCGCTATTTGAGAACCACGGACGTAAAGCCTTTCTCTCGACTAATATAACCTCTGTTACACTGGCCACCAAAGGAAATTCATAACGACAGTTCCTGGACTATGTTATCATCAAGTACGGCGCTTACATGCGGAAAGTATGATAACTCATTTGGGACTACAAAATCTTGTATTTACAAAATTTATTAAAATTCATGCAGCTGCAATATAAAAGAACAAACATAGATTTGTTGAGGGTTTTTGACACGTTATTTTCCACGTCTAAGACTTTGGTTTCTTCACAAAAGACTTTTGTGATGAATAAACACTAGATCTTGTTGACTTTTAGACCCTAGGATAGATCTATCAGGAAGCCGGGAGGGTGGAGGGCAAGAGGACCAGACCCTAATGATTTGAAGTGTATTCACAGACTGATATTGACCGAACACATAGTCCATGCAACTGCCTCATTCAATGCAATGTTCACGATTTCAAATTTCGGACATTCCGGGCTGACCGTGAAGAATATCCGAAGTTTGACATTTGAGACAAGCTCCAGTGTAGGAGCATGACATGAAAGCACAAGGACTCTGTAAAACAACTCCTAGCATATATATATATCACAGGAAGTACCTTTGGTTTGGTTGATACCTAGGAGCACGTACATGTTCTTTACCTGGATGCCGTCATTTTTAAATGGTTGCAAGGCAACGTAGATACCATGTGGCAGCAGACGGTTTCTATAGAGGTAGTTATGAAAGGGTTCCAGTGCCATTTTGGAATTTACCCACTCTGCCAGAGGATTATGTCGGTCACCAGCATAGGCCTGCGAACAATATTAAATCAGAAACGAGCAAATTAAAGACAAAGGATATTGAAAGAAGGTTGGCTTCCCACTTAAAAGGAAAAGACAACATGTCATTAGGTCTATTTATGTCAGTACTTAATGCTTTGCTTCAAATTGATCAATGAAGGGGCTTTCAACAGCAAATATGTTTCCCCCTCCCGGTACTGATTACCCCCCCTGTAGCATATTGCCCATCACAGGCGTAACAACTTCAGTGATGGTCTGGGGATGGGCGAGCATTGTGTTGAGATATTTGAATTGCAAAGATGTGAACTAGCTGGCATACAGAAGTACTTTCTACAAACTGATTAAAAGCATTTCTTTACGAACATGAATGAATTTCAGACCTGTCTGAATTATTACAGGACCTTTCTCATTAAAATATAAACTCACCATCTTACTTCCCCTCTCCCGTAAATCCATGACGAGATGGAGCAATCCTTGATAGATGAGGAGGGAAGACTGGTCGTGAAGTCGGCTCTTTGTCAGACTCGGGGGACTAATTTCGTACTGCTCCAGTTTCTCGGTCGCTTGGTTGAGCTCGACCACGACTAGAAAGCTGCTGAATGGACAAGTTTGATGGTTTAAGATCGTGGTGCTGTTTGCGACCATTCTTGTAGTTGGAACAGCCGAAGTCTTCTGAAGCGATAATATCCTGGCAGCTGGAATTATTCTTGATGAGAGGGATAGTGTGCCATTAGATTCATCCTCCGAGATCACAATCTGGAGAAGGAGAGGCAATTTAAAAGAGCTGTTGCATCTGCTTCGAGCTAAAAGTCCAATGATTATTAAAGTCTTACCTTAGAATGATGACGTTCATGACACTAACAATTAATATAATTAACGTTTCCATTTCAGTTACTCACAATCACATGGTGGTTATTAACAAGGGGACTATGCAATTACTGAAGTTCAATTGAAACGCTAGATACGGTTCACTTTTAAAGTTTGCACCTGCATATATGGGCAAGAAAAAGACAGGCAGTTCAGTCTAATTTATTTCTAACACTAGTGACACTTGAAATAAAATAACCTACTATTCTATACTTTGAAGAAAATACAATAGATCTTTGGCAAGTACCAAGAAAAGGCACAACTCACTCACTGGTCAGTATCTTAACCTTGAGTAACGAAATAAGACTGCCAACAGAACCTTTCCATGCTTAAACACATGTGCTGTAAAAATCAGCACACAATAAAGCTACAATCTTGCACAAAATACCTTAGGATACCCCGCGCCCCCGTTCAATGTTGGCTATAGGATTGCTGTTCAAAGGGTACATTCACTTCTATAGTGCAACATTGGAAAGGGGCGTGGGGTTTCATGTTATCCTCTCACCTAAAATTCAGTATTATATTTGCAACGTACCACAAAGTGTCCCGACAATTTTGTCCAAGATTGTAGGTTAACACACAAGAGGTGATAATTTAAAGGTACCATGAACAAAACATTAAACAAAATTATTTTGTAATCTAGTCACAAATCATAGTTACCTCTCTTAAAGAGTGACTGCTATCAAAGTAAACAGTGATGGATTTGACAATTTCCTGAACTTCTGGTGTCCCGGCAAGCATGTCATTGAGTTGCCATGCATGTGACGGCCTTAGTTTAGTCACGGAAAAAGTGGATCCATAAAGGCCATACCAAACCTGAGATCATTGCAAGATAAACAGAAAAAATGAAGGAGATTTTAGCTAAGAAGTTTCAACTGTGCAATTAAAAGGTATGGCAAACCATTCAAAGAGAAAGATGACCTAGGGGCAACAGTAACAAGGGTGAAATGAGTGAGATGGGGAGGATGGGAGGGTTTGGGGGAAAAAGCTTGCCTGTCCAAAATATGGGAGGGGTTGGAGATATGGTTCTGTCGACCTGTTTCCAAGTGAGAAAACCCGGTAACAAACATCTGATAAATCAGGAAATATGAGAAAATTCAGACAAAATTCAGACATTTGATGATCCTGAACAGCATCCAAGGGTCTCCAATTTTTTATGCCAAAAAAAAAAATCATCCAAATGAATGGAGGAGTAGACATCCCCTCCCTTTAGACCCCTCCAAAAGAAAGATGATTACAATTTATCAGGTTCAGTCAGTCGGCCTACACAAATTCCTTCCTATTGCCATGTAATGGTATGGCTACATGTTATCTTTGGGTTGTAAACAAATTTCATTTTATATTCTCTTTCAGAAATAGTGGATTAAAATAATAAGTAACTTATTTCTTTAAACTAGTAGGACTGACATAATTCAATTTGCCTTGAAGACGTCTTGTTTTCAACTGCTTTTTTGAACTCTAAACCATTCCAAGGCAAACACAGTCATGCACATCACAACGAAATTCGAGCGCCGCAGAACTCACATGCAAAGTGTCGCACATTCCTCTATGACGTAACAGTCAGTCAAATGTGACATGCTGTGGAAAAAGCCACACTGCTACACAACACTATGCCTTTAAATTGTCAGAAGTTGACTCTTAAATTATTAACGTGTACCATATGATCAGTGGCTCAAATGTTCGGTAGAAAGATATCCCGTTTGATAAACATGCGTACCTCTTGGTCTTCATTTAATATAACCAGCTGACCGTCGCCACTTGTTGTTAAAAGAATGATATCACCAGAATCATAGGCTACGACTCGATGCCAGGTTATTCCTTCATCAGGGCTGGAGTTAAACAAGACCAAAAGCCTATTATTGCCATGACAGGTTTACATCTTTCATTTTGGTGTTAATTATCCTAAAATTTTAAAGAGCTATGCCAGAAAATTATATCTGGAAGTACTTTCTGAGAGATTGTTTACCATTGAACTATTTCCAGGACTGATATTTCATATGAAAAAATGAGAAAGATGCATATGCCTGTGGACAAAAATTCATTGTCTTAATGGTTATGGTGATCATTACAACACTTTTTACAGCATTTAATATTTATTGAAATAGAATAGAGTGACATGGTTTGTGATAAACTATGCATTTATACTGATTCAGTTTAAACGGATAGCTACCGTACTCCTTTCGAGTATACTCCATGCAAGTACCAGATAAATTTCTTTTCCCATAGTTGATTTTCCATTTGATTTTAGACTTTTCATCGATTACACTTTAATTGTACTGCAAAATGTAGTCCTCTACCCAGGACAGGATGTACACATGGGCCAGAGAGGCCCAGATGTTGTAATTTTTGGTTAGAAAATTCCAGACTGAATTCAGAGGTAGCCACTATATGAAACAGAGGGAATTCTGCATTGTCAAGTACCTGAAATTTGGATGTCTCACATAAATTTTGCAAGGCACATACTAAGGACATCTGTGAAGTCCATTTTGAGCGGGGTTGGGAAGGGGCTGTGGCGTTGGGAAAAGGACCACAACCTGTGCTCTATTGTGATAAGACTTGTGGACGGAATCATAGTCTGAGGGGGCCCCAACATAAGTTTGGACCCAAGGATTCCCGAAGGTAAATCTGGCCCACCTCTCCTTTTTTGAGGTGTTTCTGTAACTTTGAAAACTGAAATGGAAATTTTCCTGCAGACATCTCGGTCAATCAAAATAACTTCCCCTTTAAAAAAAAATAAGAAGCCAAGAACCTTGGCATCCACAGTTCTAAACTGAGTTGTAAAAGTCAAGGATATATGTGCTCACCTGTGTATAAGTGTGTTCCCCCAGAGAAAGATGTGTTTGGAGGGCCTGGCAGTTGTGGTCAGTCCAGTCAAGTTTAATGGTGTTACTGTTATGCAAAGGTCTGAAGCTACACAGAATGATAAAAAGAAAAACAGTCAGCAAAACCTTCTGTCACTCATCAAAACCAATAAGAAGTAAACAAAGTATGGATGACAATCTTTTGACTTAATTAAGCATCACCTTGTGTTTGCACTCAATCAACAACATCAAAAGAAAAGAGAGTATCCTCTTCATAGACAGTATGGATCAGAATATATCCATTACTTTGATTTTAAAATACCAGAAATCCTTTGTTTTGCCAGAGAGGACAGCAAAAAACATAGAGAGAAGAACAGTGTATTTGATGACCGCTGATTTGATTTCTCAAACACTAAGGTCAGTGATGTGTAGGGACACTGAGACCTCAAATATACACTTCACTCAGCTGGAAAATTTATAGATGAGGACAACATCAGCATGGACACGTTGACTGATATTTGTGTCCCAAATTTTCTGCAACTAAAAGCAAGCTGATTGCAGTGATGAAAAGTGTTAAAAGTTGATACCAGGAAATAAAATCAATCATGACTGATGATAAATTTACAAGATGGCTAGGATGCCTAACAGTTACAAGGCCAGTTTGGTTTTGAATTCTCCTCACTCTAACCTAACATGATGTTCAGTACCATGATGCTGTGGCCAGCGATGCCCATACCTGATGAAAATATTAACTAAGTCATTGTGTCTTAGCCTAAAGTTTTGCTAGTAATCAACCCTATAAAAATTGTTTATTTCAAGTGTGAATCTGTGTTAACATGAGTTGCAACATTTTTATCAGTTCTTCAAATGCAGTGCAATATGTAATGTGGCAATGTGCAGTCATTTATAACTTGTGCCAGATGTTATTGATCTATTTTCTGACATATGGCAAATGGCCAAATGAACATTCATGCTGTGCCATATACAGAGGCTTACATGTATACCAGTTTTTGAAACCATTATCAATATGATCCAAATCCTGCTTAAGTAGTAATAATGATAACGATAATGATGACTTAAATGATGATGCATTTTTACACTTTTCAAGTTCCATAGCCACAGACTTGACCATACCCTGTGGCAATAACGTACTATCTAAAGAAGAACATGATGCACATATTTCTTCTTTTTTTTTCCTTTCCTTTTTTTTTTTTGGAGTTGTGACAAATAAAAAAAAAAGGTAGCAAAAAGTTGGATGGTGCAGGATTTCAAAAAGAAAAGATATGCATGAGCAATACAGGAGAAAGGTCTAGAGGGGAGATGTAAGATATTAAGTAGGGAGTCACTTGAAAGCCTAATTAAGGTACTACCTACAACCTTGTCCAAATCTGTTACTAAATCTTGGACTCCTTTCCTCTCCTCTAAATTATTCAGTATCACAGGATATGGCATTAGTGAATGAAGCTTAAGTTCAAGTAGTAATCATCATACCATAAACATGGCAATACATAGTACATATGTGAATATACATCTGGACTCTTGGCTTGGATGCTGGTTTGGACAAGGTGGGGGGGGGGGGGAACCATGGCCCTGTTAGGTTTGGCTGGTGCCTCGCACTGGAAAGTTTTGAATTAGGACATGTCTCAGACTCATGCATGGCTCATACTGGAAGTGATTACACACTGTTTTCTATAAATACATATACTGTACATGAGAAAGAACTAAATTCAGAGGAATGCTCAAATGCTCACATTGGCATACTCACTTATGATTCCAGTGCAGTTATCTTGAGGTAATGTAGTCAACAACTTCCAAGTATATCCAGTATGTTGCCCTATGAGGAAAATGTTGTTTTCTTTTAAGTGAGCAGTAAACACAATCAAAGCTTAATATGATACCAACTGAACCACATTTCTTATAAAGAACAATTGCAAAGAGGCAGGTATAGTAAAGCATGCACTGCTTTATTACATGAAGAATTAATACAAAAAGCCTCCCACTTCTTCATTCTGAATTTGGACATGTCTTGGACTCAGGCATGGCTATATTGGAAGTGACAACACAGTGTTAAATATTTGAAATACCACAACAAGAGTGTTTTGATAAGTATAAATCAAATAGCTGTGATAAGACCATACAGAGTACAGACATTACAGGTACATCATATTTTGGTCATTCCATTTCCTTTAGCAGGCTACCTATTCCCTGCACTCTTCTCCCCACCACTCCCCCCCCCCCCCATTTAATGTTTGCTCCTCTTCTACGGTCCCCATCCTCCACAATCTCCACCCTCCACTTCGAATTTCTTCCTGCATAATGAACAATGAATTTCTTTATAAAATACCTGCCAATTGAATGATGTTGTAACAGGGCTCAGAGGGAGGGTTAACACAGTCAGGGGCTGCTCCTTCCAGTAGAAAGAAAGCCTTGCGTGGGGTACTAGCACTAATGGCCCCATCGATTACAAAACAGCTGGACTCTTGGAAAAGAAGAGGACAATAACAGTGATGCTCTATTGTTACTCATTATTGTTAGTAAGTGCACATCAGTCTCTTGAAAGTCCAAAGTATTTTCAACATGAAAAGATGGATGTTTTGTTTTCTTTGTTGCTACAATGTTGAGTAGGCCTACTCTACCAGAGGGATTGCATCCCCTCAAAAGTTATATTTAATGTTGTCTTTTGTTTAGCAAGAAACACGGGTAATGTAAATAACACAATTTCAGTATTTCAGTCAGGTGGAAAAAATAAAAAGTATACAAGGGAGCTTTAATCAAATGTCACACAAGAAAAAAAAAGTCAGTGTAGCTTTATACACAGTTTTCAACCAAAAATTAATTTTGCTTTTATGGAATATTCTAAAAAAACGTAAGTCTTCTTTTGTTTTACTTTTCTTGTAACTGGAAGAATGTGTTTTAGTTTCTGGACCATTGACAACTGTGAAGAATAATCATATTTGTTACTAACAGTGACAAATAAGTTTTCTCACATATGCTCCCCCCCCAAAAAAAAAGGGGAAAAAAAAATTAGGATCAATCAAAATGTGAGAAATTCGTTTACTGTGCCTCACCTGCATTTTTGAGCCGAACTGATTCACAAATGCCAGAATCAGTTGTATCTCTTAGATCGACAAATTGGAGTGGTTTGCCTGTGAACAGAAATTCATGTAGCATCATGTGAGACCAACTTTAAGGTCCTACAGGTATACACATTACAAAAGTTACCACTGGATCTCTGTAAAATGATACCATGTTGAGGAATCTGTATCACATAAACAGGGTCAGCCATATCCATAATCTAAAATCTCTTCTGACTAGCTTCAGTTCTTGCAATATGCAAACTCTTGCTATTACAGTAGGTTTGAAGCCTCCCAAGAAGTTCTACTATCGTCCAAGTCATCTAGTTATTGCAATGAAAGTACTATGATCTGACTGCTTGTAACAAATTTGCTTTGAAATTTGTCACTGTCCTTAAAATTCAATCTAATTCAGTTATCTATCTAGTCATAACTGGAAGTACTGCATCCTTTCCCCCGGGCCCTAGTACGTTCAAACTGTCATGAGGCCGTCTTCAGAGCTAAGATAATGCATTTCTATTTCCTTTCAACTGATCACAGTCTTGGGTATGTCCCTTTCTCACCTGTCTGGATGGTAGCTTGGTATATTGTTTCCTCGTCCCTGCCGTTGCTGCCGATCAGATACATGGACCAGTCCGTCAGGAAAGAGTGAGGAGGAATCACGACACTCCTGACGCAAGACACAGAAACGTCTATCGGTATGAAATCCGCATCTCGATGACTGACGACGGCAAACTTTCCAAACAGCTCAAAAGCTGCTTGTGAATCAATGTACAAGAGACGATCAGGCAACGTTACCACAAAACTGGCATCCTCTCCGCAAGCTCTGGTAGACGTGGTTGGCAACACCTGAAACGGATTTTGTAATCTTCATCATTGAGCCATCATCGAGATGATAAGGAAATCACTTATTGACAGAGCTGTCAACCTCCACAAATCAAAAAAAGTATTCCGAACAGCGAAAAAAGTATTTTAAGTGGAAAAAAAGTATTCTTACAAATATTGAACGTCTAGTAGAAATACGCTATCGGCTTTGCTGTCTTTAATTTCTTGTTTTATGATAGACTGAATATTTTGTTGTAACTCTGATATCAAAATGATGTTATTTCATCCAAAAAATGTTGGTAAATACAGTTTTAATGTTTCCAAAACATGTTATGTAAGCATTCTAAAAAAGGAACAATAAAGGGAAAAACGTACTGCCGTATTTTGCTTAAAAAAAACGGAAAACATACAGCAAAACCAGGACGGTTGGCAGCTCTGCATTGATGATGAATGTCTGTTAGTTGCATTTTCAAAAGGTGTAAACATTCAGAGCAGAGAGGTGGAAATGGTTCATTGTATCATGTCCTATTAGCTATTAAAGGAGTTTACCAATGCAAAATTGTTGCCCTGACAGACTTGACCAATGTGGTGGAATTAATTAATGTAACAAAGCTTACTTCAAAGGAAAAATTTCTCCGACAAAAGACAGCTGTTCTTAAATAAAAGAGGACAAAATTTTCACTGACGGAATTTCAAACGCCTGCCATGCCAATATCTTGTTCTGAACTCAAGATATTGTTGCAGGTAGAAGAAGAGTGTAAATTGCTAGGAAGAAACCACAGAATGCTGAAGTCACTAACAATCACTAATAATACTTCCCTGACCTGTGCCTACCAAGTCGGGAAAGAGGGTCTAACGGGCATTTAAATAGCATGAACTACTTCTTGGAATCAGACTCGATTCGCATACATATGCTGCACTTTTAAAAATCTTGTGTTCTAACGTAATTACTTATACTCAGTACCACTCAAAAACCTCTTTTATAAGACATAAATATTCACATTTTTTTTAACCAATCATAAAAGTTGTGAAGTAAGACTCATTAATATAGAGACCTTGGATGTTAGTTAAGACAAATCTGTTGTCTTCAGGCTGGTCAGAGTATGTTGTTACAAATATGATACAGAACTTGAAGGTTACACAGGGAGAAAAAAAAAATCCATTGTTGACAATCATTGACACTATCAACTGAACTATAACTGGTTGAGTTAAATGCATTTTGTGTATCTCTAGTAAGAAAGGGATTATTTGTAAAGTTATTAGACTTCTAACATCCACAGCCTACAAATTCATATTAAACAGTGCAGCTTGTTAGTTACCGTCATTTCTAACATCAGCTTTCAATATATTCTGCAAAACAATTTTGAACTGGCTCTTATTTTAATGTCTTAAGACTTGGTACTAGCAAACAAATTTGATCACCTACTGTACCTGCAGGAAGACACTATCTTTGAAGTGATTGCTGGAAAATACAAGTCCCCTGTCACCACTTGTAAAAAATGTAGGTGTGGTCAGAGGTGAAAGAAAGTAGAGTGAGGTTGGCTGTAATGACCTTAATTGGTATTGCCTCCATGTATCAGTGACAAGTTTGCTAATAGCACTTAGAGGTGAATTGTTCATTTCCATCCAATAGCCATCAATGTGAACGATGTACCTGCCAATGGAAAAAAAAAAAGCAAGGAATTTTAATGAAATACATAAATGACTAGTACATAAATAAGTATTGCTTACACACGTGTAGGATTAATACAAATACAAGAAAGTAAATGAACAATGAAAGCTTAAGAAACAGTTCGATATAAACACACGATACAATCTCTTCATGCCTACAGATAACGTAATCATAATCTATTGTCATAGATGAAAGGGACGGTCTTATTACATTTAATTATCCATTCACGTGCTGTTTGGAGATCTGGAGGCCTTGCAATCAGCATAACAACCCCAAGAACATGTAAGACTAGTTGGCAGCCCTCAGTCTACAATGAGTAACTGAGCATTATATGCTCATTGCTCTTTATCTAGCAATTCAAGAAAGAGAGGTCAATTGTTTCCTCCCTTTGTTACTTATCACATGAAACAACAATATATTCGCTACAGGCCAGAGTCCAGAGACCTGTCAGACCTCTGAAAATGAAGAAATATACCTGCATTTATTTTTAAACACTTGCAAAACTCTGTCCCATGTACACTATGGTAAAGTCAGTAGTGATCATACTTTACCAACTGGTGAATGCATCTCTCTGCAGAAATAGTACTACACCACAGAGTTTAAAAATTACCTTGAAATAATTGCAAAAGGGGAGGGTGTGTCTTGATAAGGCTCCGATTCTTAATTGAAAATGAAACTCTTCACTCAGAATAAAAATCAATTGACTTTAGTTTCATGCAGTTTATCAGTCAATCGACTCAAGTCACTTCACAATTTCTGAGGCACATTGAGTAGTTTAATTTGAAGGGCCCAATTTTTGTGATAAAAGAAAATATGTTAAAATTAAGAATGTAAACATGTGAGAAAACTTCTATCAAGTGATTTCACAACAGGACTTTATTGTCGTCTGCACCAGGGACATGTTCATTAAAATAATCAGCCTGCTGTAATTGCCATGTACAGTCAAAACCATGCAGTTTGATAACTCACTGTGAAGACTGGACCATGTGATTTCCGCCACTTGTCGATATGAGTACATTCAAGTGGTGGTGTTCTAGGCTGGTAGGGAGAGGTGCCACCCACACCAGATCACAAGCAGCAGATGGGCAAGAATGAGCCATCTCAACCGGGGCCCCCAGCAGTGACAGCTGTTTATGAGTGACGTGATGACCTGACACAGTTTGAGATGGGATACTGATACTTATGACAGCACCCACGCCTCTAGAGAACAATGACCTCGCGACAACGCTGCTCTGTCCATTGGTACACCTGACACATGCAACGATGTTGTATCCATAGATTGATGCATTTCCCTGCTACAATTGAAGTTGAAAACAAAATCATATGTAAACTTAATTAAAGATTCCTTTTGTAATATTGCCTTTCACAGCAAAACAGTGTCAAAGCAGTGAGCATTAAATGGGAGTTTGAAAATACCAGTAGGTTGAATTGAATTTCATTGAACTTACACCCACCACCAAGATGCTTAGATGACAAGAATGACTACAAGTGCATTTGTGTCAGCAAATGAAAAATGACTCTGCTTGCACTCTCAGTTACTAACCCAACTACCATTCACTGACAAAACATTCCATATTTTTTTTATCAACATTAGAAACTTGTAGTCCTGATCAGTCTGGCAGTATTGGATACATTTTAAAGATATGTCTGAGCTTTTCACTGTGCATAGGAAATGAACTGAAAAAAATACATTCAATAACAATTTGAAGGTTCAATGGAAATAGTTGCTATAATTTGAGCCTGGAAATCAATTAGGTTTCATGTGATAAATTATGAAATATCCCTTACTGTGTTTGATGGTATCAAGTTGAAGACTTCAAGTCTTTCAACCAAATTCCTGATTTGTATGGTTGTTTCTACATTACTCGGATAATCTGAATCGGTGAGTGAAGATGACACTGATGTGACTCTTCCTTTCCAATGGCAGGACAAAGTGTTGCTGGCATCAAACACTAATAACAAAAGAGCCAGAGATGTGGAAAAATGGACTGGAGGATTATTTTTCTGCTTTGCTCCTTTCATTGTTGATCAAATATGCTGGAACTGTGCACAAAAAAAAAGAAACAAAAAAAAATGAATGAATGAAAGACAAGAATGGAAGTGAATTTGGTAAATTGCAGGTTATTGTCAAAGGTAAATCTGAAGAAGGGTCTTCTTTCAAGTAGTTACCATTTTCACTGGAGAATACAACAATTTATTGGAGTTGGACTTGGATAGGAACTAATTGATGAATTATTTCTGACTGTCCACAGATGTGAAGGATTGATCATGCAGAGAACGGATCATGATGAAGTGATGTATCACTTGGAAAATTTCCTTCAGTGTAAGACTTGACATATACACATACAAGTTTCTGCCAATAGGAGGGGTGGGGGGGGGGGGGGTTGTAGATGATTTATCAAGTAAATGAATAAGTACCTAGCTTGGAGCTATTACACTGCACTGGAATATAAGTGCAGTCAGTGGAAATTCTGAACAATTTATTGTCAAAAGATTTTCTTTGTCAATGTCTGTTTACACTGTTAAAAAAACTACAGCATGTTTAAAATCTTACCAAAATTATTGACCAGACCATATTTTGAAAGATCATTCAAAAATTTGATACCAAATTTAGACTGATGGCAACGTTTCTAATGCTGCTCAATATTACTATTTATTTTTTTTACCAACAGCATTTTCATATTCTTTTTTTCTGAAGTGATTGACTCACAAAATTGTGTAGGCTACTGCTTGTCTACTCCTTCAATTCAAAACCAAGGCCTATTTCCAATGATTTACTAATTCAGAACAAAGCCAAAACAAAGTGCAAAATGATTAAAAAGGCACATTAATAGATGTCCAGGCCCACTGCAAAGTTGCATGTATTTTATTCACGGATCTTATACTGTTACAATCAATAGCCTATCCTCACTCCTCAGAACATATGGCCTATGCTTATCCTTTATAGTGAAAAGGTGATGGCATCTGGCTTCCACATTTTCGTCGCCTAAGGAAGCATTATCCTTTTCCTTTGTGAGGCCTAACTTAAATGTCAGCCTTGCTTAGAGCTACTCATTTACTTAAGCTTAGCCTACAAAGTTAGGGTGTGACTTAGGCTAGTTAGGCCTAGGCAGGGCCTAACCATTCACATTGAATTTACTGAATAGCCTAGGCCTACTGAAGTTCTTATCACATGTGCCTCAAAATTGAATTCGAGTCTGAAAAAAGAATACATTACTGACGGTACCACGTTTAACGTAACGGCTATAGGCCTAACCTACTGTAGGCCTATCTTTGGGCCTATCTTTAGGTCCTAAAGACGGTAACGTTAAGCCTAAGTTAGGCAAGGCAGGTAGGCTAGTCTGGGTTGCAAAACGTCAGACTGTGTCAATGCATCTAGGCATAAGTCAACTTTGCCTATGGCCCTATTCGGCTAAGTTAACATCTCTGTCTTTGTAGACCACAAATTTAAGCAGCGTGTTTGTGGCTGCAACAAATCATGTGAATTCAGGTCGCCTATCAATTACCGTCGAATGACCTCACGGGTGATTCGCAGACGAATTGCACTTGGCCAAAATAATACTGTACTGTGGGACGGCCGTATGGCAAGCCGTTTTACTTTTTATTCGATATTTGGTGATATCTCCAATTTATTGGTGATATCAGCAAATCGTTTGATGATATCAGCAATTATTTGATGATATCGTCAAATAATTGCTGATATCACCAATTAATTTGATGATATCTGCAATTATTTGGTGATATCAGCAAATGCATCGCTGATATCAGCAAATGAATTGGTGATATCAACAATTCGAACATGTCACTAATTAATTGGTGATATGAGGTGTCGAATTGTTGATATCACTAAATGATTTGCTGATATCATCAGTTTATTTGCAGATATCACCCATTCATTTGGTGATATCAGCAATTGAATTAGCGATATGTTGAAATTGCTGATATCAGCAATTCATTTGATGATATCAGCAATTCATTTGATGATATCAACAATTCATGCATAAACCCTTCTAAAGAAGATAATGGTAGAAGAGGGCAATCAAAATTATCCCCGCCAATTGTTAAGAAAAGATTTACAGGTACTAGTCGAACAGCAATATACTTTGTAATACAGGTACAGTACAGAGAAATGAGGTAGGCCTAGATTAAATTTGGACGCTGGACAAAGTTCATCAGAAACCGTGGACAATCTGGTTGGGAGCCTGGGGCAAGAGCCGCCATCGACGGGACCAGCAGTAGGCCTAATTCCGAAGATGATTTCGACGTTTCCTAACATTTAGGAGTTTCGATAAACAGTACTATATATGTGGACGTATATCTACGTACATACACGTGTTTTCGCTCTCGTCACGGTCGAATTACTGATATCATCAACTGATTTGGTGATATCAGCAAATGAATTGCTGATATCAACAATTGCATGAATTAGTGATATGTAGGCCTACTGGCCATTTGCTGATATCATTAAATGAATTGTTTATATCAGCCAATGAATTGTTGATATCAGCGAATAAAATAGTGATACGTCCCATTTGATGATATCAACAAATAATTGGTGATATCAGCAAATGAATTGGTGATATCAGCAAATCCTTTGTTGATATCACCAATTCATTTGCTGGTATCAACAATTGCGCGTTTTATTGCTTACTGGATGGGATAAAACGCGCAATTGACAACAAATGCTTCGGCTAATTAGATTTGTGTTTCATATCATGACAGGGAATCTTTAGTTGCTAAATATGAAACCTTTGTAAAATATGAAAATGTTCACTGTAAAGAAATACTGACGCTGAGAACTACCCCACGTTATCATCACATTTTTTCACCAAACTTTGAAAAAGGGTATGTCAAAACGGTAACAGATATATGCACAATTTCAACGGATTTTTGTTCTGAGTTTCACTCTGCAAATGTTGAACAAAGCGAGCTCTTTTCTATAGATGCATATCAGGTGGACTTTAAAAACAGGGGACGTATAGCTAGATACATATGTATAATGATGAAGTTCACCCCCGACCACCTTCACGAGAGGTCTTGCAATGGAGTGTGGATTAGCAACGTGTGATATTTTTTCCTTCTTTTCTCTTTAAGGCAAAACTATCTATTGACAACAATGGATTAGCCCTTCAAATAAAGATTGTCTACAACCACACTGCATTCTTAAAAGAAACTGTAACAATTCACTTGTAAGATTATATGAAAGTGAGACGAGAAAGGAATGCTGATTAAAGGGAGCGGTAGTTTCTGCATAATTACGATGTTTTGTATTGTAGCGGCTTGGTATTTTAGTAGCTGGCGTTGAGATCAACTACCTACAACCGAGTAGTTGTTATCCTTGTAAAGTTTCAAATGTTCAAGTCTCTGAGGAATTGAAAGAAAAAGCGTATATTGCGTTGTCAGGATGGTGGGTATGAGACCTACCAATGTAACCAGGGATTTTACGATAAGCCAATATGGGTTGCAACTTGCATGAATTCTGTTGAGAATTTACTCATTGGCGTCAGCTATAGTGGGGAGAGAAATTCTTCTATAGTAAAGGACGAGACGGATTCTTCTTTTTCGCAATCTTGACAAGGGATATCGGATGGAACATCGGAATTATTACAGAGGCTATAGAAAAATTGCAGTTGTGCCCATCAAGCAACGGAATGGCAGATTTATTGCATTGACGATTAAAGTTAAAGTTTGTTTCCGAAAGTGACACCAAGGAAAGCTGCACTGGAAGACGCTCAAACAAAAGCATTACAGATATTTTGAAGACAAGGCTGGGTATTTTTTTTTATAAAAACTTTTAGAAAAGAAAGAGTATATAAAGAAAATCTTATATTTGAAAACAGAGGATATTAAAAAAATCAATTTCGAGACGTAAGTTTCATGACACACCAGCTTTCAAGGTAAGAAATTGTAAATTTCGATTTAGTGTTTTTTTCTTTGTTTTGTGTGTGTGTGTGTGTGTGTTATATATCATTACTATCGGCATACTGACTGAATTTGCAGTTTATAGCTTGGAGATACTCAGGTTACGTAAAGGCCTTGGATGCCGGTGTGAAGGGTATCGCTCGGATAACATTTCCAGTGAATTGGGACTTCCCGGTTGGGGAGAAAGTAAGGGTCTAGTTAAATCGTAGGTTGAATCTGGGCATTTGAGTATCTATTGCATCTGATACCGGGGTGCAACGCTTTGTTAAACACTTTGGTAATAATTGGACATGTAAAGGTGGCATTTTCTGACAATGAACTCAAAAGGACAGAAATCTACAAATAATGTACTGTAAACTTAATGTATCTGAGTAATAATTCTACTAGGTGTTGAATGATGTAAAGAAAAGACATCTACAATAGGGTTTATGTAATGTCCCTCTAGCTCAACGGTTCAACGGCCATCGTGCAGAGTCACTACAGGAAAGACGTTAGAGTTATACTCGTTAGCTTTCCAATACGTAAGGTGTGCTGTACAGGTCACGTACTTCCGTCAGCCACCCAGCCCCTTAGATGTTGGAAAAATTTTATCATATTCAAACACACCTATCTCTATCTCTAAATGAAGTGATTTGTAAATCCTCATTTAAGTTTTCACTGCTGGTAGGAATTCCAATCACCATAACACACGATATAGCTGAATTGAGGTGATTTTTATGTCACTTACAAGTTACCATAGCTCTGACCATGAAGTCTTCAGTTTAGTTCCAAGAGGTCAATATTTTGTTCCTTTATTTACCATTTGTTTTTGTATTCATGTCCTTCTATGAATTCCCAAATCAAGGCACAAGACGTTATTGCAGGCAAGTGAGGGCTAAATATATTTAAAAACGTAAATATCGCAACTTTACACGTTTTCATAAACGTTTTCTTAGTTTACATGATCAAGACGACTAAACCCCACCCCCTTTAACGAAGGAATTTTTTCATGGCTCCAGTTTGTGTTTTTTTAAATGGATAGTTTCCCATTATACGATCAAATCGTTTCTATATTTCATGTAATCATCATTTGATAGGAAAGGTCTCAATAAAAACAGAAGCCTCGGAGACGTAAGTCTCCGAGGCTTCTGTTTTTATTGAGACCAAATTCATATACCTACAAAATGAAAGATTTGTTTGGAGAGGAGAAGCAGTTTCTAATGAATATTCATCAGTTGTTTTTTCTTTCAAAGTTTTTTTTTTTTTTCGACCGCGTAAAGAAAACCTTTAACTAAGGGGGAGGGGTTACTGTAGGCACGAACAACATGTGACTATTGTCCTCGTTTCATGGTGAACTGATTGTTAAAGCTCTGGTTGATAATAAAATCGAATTTTAAACGTTGTTAAAAGCCATGTCTTTGTAAGAATGTCTGGAACTCAGCAATTATTATAGTAACGTTTTGTTTATTAATGAGCATTATCATGAATGTACCGATAAGTATATCTGGAACTCGTAAACAAATTGACATTCGCTCTTTTAAAGGAAATAACCGGTTTTTACTAGATATTTCTTGTTGTGAATTTTTTTTTATTATGATGCGATTGTTATGTACATAATTTTTTATATTTTGTGAATTTTTAAACTATTTTTACGAAATAGTTGGTATATAAAAAAATAATAAAATAATAAAAAAAATGATGTCCATCACAATCTAAGCCAAGTCCAGGTTAGAATGTCTCTAACTTATATGTTATATAAATCAACGTAATTTACTTGATGGTGTCAGGTTTGGCGATGTTAAGGTCAAGGTCAGTCCAATCTTCAGTTTTAATCGTTTTGAAATTACTTAAAATCTTTGTTAAGATACTGGATTTGTTTCTTGTTACAGTTAAAAAGTTGAACACATCTATTAAAGATACTCTGAATGTACCGATACGAATATCTCCAACTTGTTATCATATCTCATACATTCTTTCGTAAGAAATATATGGTGATTACTAAGTTCGAGTCAAAAATCAATTTGTTTTATACATTTCTATTAGTTGATCTTTCCGTTACGATTCTTAGCAAATGCACAAAAAGGCTAAAATAAAATTATCGAGCAGCTATGGTTCATAACAAAATTGACTTTTAAACGATGTTAGAAGAGAGGTCCCGGTATGCATGCCTGGAACTCAGGAATCATGAAGGTAACGTTTTGTATATCAATGGGAATAATCTTAGAAGTACCGATAAGTATATCTGGAACTCATAAACAAATCGACATTTGCCCTTTTAAAAATAAATTGATGGTGCTTACTAACTATGTCTTGTTGTTGATTTTTTTTGCATATCTGGTACTATATCCATGAATTTCTTAAATATCTGGGATTTTTAAGTAATCTTAATTTGAAGAAGGTTCTGTCTTTTGGTCAGTAAATACATGTCTGTTACAGTCTGAACCATGTCCTGGTTAGAATGTCTGCAACTTACTTGTCATTTAAATTAACCCTATTACGTTGACACTATCAGCTGTGAGGATGTTAAAGTCAAAGTTAATCAAATCATCTATTTTCATTATTTTCAAATTTCATTATAATCTTTGTTAAATAAAAACTGGATTTGTTTCTAAACTAGACTACAAACGATTGACACATCTATTAAGGACATCCTGAATGTACCGATGAGTACCGATAAGAATATGTACAACTCGTTATCAAATCTTATACAATTTTTTCAAAACAAATAGATGACGCTTAGTAGCTACTAGTTGAAAATTCAAATTAATTTTATTCATCCCCATTATTGTTCTTTCCGTTACGTTATTTAACATATCCACAAAAAGTCTAAAAATAGTATTGTGGAGCTCTGAATGATAACAAAATCGATTTTTAAGCGATGTTCAAAGCCATGTCCTGGTAGGAACTCAGCAATCATGAAGGTAACGTTTTGTTCATCAATGGGAATTACCTTCAACGTAAAGATGAGAATATCTGGAACTCGTTTGTTTTTTATACCATGCTATTACTATATCCATGAGTACTGTTAATTAGTGACTTTTCAAGTGTTTTTGACGAAAATAGTTGGTATCTTCTTTGAATAAAAAAAAATCGTTGTTAATTGCAATATAAGCCGTATCGTGCCAAGAATATCTCCGGTTTAGCGTCATTGAAACAAACATTGTTATGTTGATGTCACCTGCTTCGAAATTCAAGTAAGTCATTCAAATCCTCCCTTTCAACCCTGCTGCTAAACAAATGTAATCTTTGTTCCAAAGCTGGATTTGCGTTTTATCTATATTAAGTAACGTTTGACAGATCCATCAAAGACACTCTGAATGTATCGATACTTCGTTATCAATTCTTTTTTATTCTTTCAAGAGAAAATTGATGGTGCTTACTGACCATGAGTCGTAGATCTTTTAATTTTATATAACCCCCTTTATGTGATATTTGATTTTCGATAATTAATACATGTCCTCTTAATTATGAAATAATATTCTGAAATTGTGGAGTGGTTGATAAGATTCTATTCTCGTTTCGGTAAGAATGTCTAAAACTCATCAATAATCGTAAAAACGTTTTGCGCATCAGTGGTAAGCATTTTGAGTGCACCGTTCAGAATACCGACAATTCGTCGACAAATTAACATTTTTCTTTCGTCCTTCACATAAGTAGATACACTGTCACAAGTTATTGTTCTACTTTACGGAAAATGTGTGTTTAATATAATCTTCAATTGTCTCGAATTATAAAGACATCATTACAATGCCTGCAGTTGCAATTTCTTTTATAATGCTTCACAGTATGTTTCTGTTTTTTAGTGCTTAATTCCCGTAGTTTTCTGTAACTGGCTGATAGCAGTGCTTAAAAGAGAGTAGAAAGCAAATAGACCTCTTTGACAATTGACCAGGCAGATCCTGTTGGTCAGGCAGATATATAATAACCATTTGTACAAATGTTCGCGTCACATAAAGTGTGTAAATGTACCTACTGAGGTATTTTGATATGCTGAGTTAAAAAATTGCCTAAACCTTTCTCAAACATTCCAAATCAATCCGTCATAAAATCGATAAGGAATGTCCCGGTAAGGCAGTGAATGTGCGTGTCTGTGTGTGCATCTGTGACACTTGCTTAGGTAGGCTCTAAATTAATAGGGGAAAGTCGGTCTACAGTCAAACTTGGTATGTAGGTTCGCCATATTGAGACGGTGTGCCCTATCGTTTTTGGTGGAAATCAAAGGTCATCTGTGGGAACTGGTGGCAAAGTCATTTCTTGGGTACGCTCTAACTCCAAAGGGAAAAGTCAGATGAAAGTCAAACTTGATATGTAGGTTAGCCATATTGAGAAGGTGTGCCCTATCGTTTTTGGTAGAGGTCGAAGGTCATCTGGAGGAACGGGAGCAAAGTCTGGAAACCTTGTCATGCTATGGATGCTTATATGTTCCATCAGTCCCCCTCCAGTGAATGATAGAAGTACTGCTTGAGTTAGTAGTTTCATGATCAAATGAAGAAGCAGCAGTGCTGTATGCAGTACTGTAGGTGGTCACACCAGACAAGTTTTGGCTGGATCAGCTTACGTCCTCGTCCTTCAGTGCTGATGTGTGCATTCATGTAAATGTCTTTTAGTTAGTGAGGTGGGTAGGACACAATGAAAAAAAAAGTCAGTTGGTGTTGTCACCAGTGGAAACTAGACTCCAGGAGTTCCCCCCAGGGCATATGCTGTCAGAGTTAGGTGGACTTTAAAGGGACATAGATGCGATAAGCCTCATTGCAATTTGCAGAACCTCTTCTTTAGGGCTTTAAACGAAAGATTCACAGCTGTTTGTGCTTTGTAAAATGAATGGGATATTGTTGTATATTGCAGGAATCAACATCTTCAATTCATTGCATTAATTGAAATGGCTTTTTTTTTTTTATATTTATGAACTCCAGCATGGCATTTTACTGTATGTATATTTTAGGTACAAGGAACCAAAGTGCTCTTGGGCTGCTATGAAATCATGCAAAATACTTCTCTTGCAGATTGTAATCAACACTGTTGATGGTTGGTCACATTAGAGCTGTGGTAGTGATTCCATGTGGGTGTATGTTTGTCATGTCTGTGGTCCAATGTCTGAAATGGGATATTTTATAAACGCATGAAATATGTTTCTCTCTCTACGGATTTTATGTTACAAAGTGAGAGTTCATGGCAGTCAGAAATAGGCTATATAGGCTATTGTACAAAATAATGTGAAATGCTCCTTTTACTTCATAATTTGCATTATATACTCCAGCGTTCTCCCACCACCCCTATCCATTTATATAGTCAATCTTTTTGTATTTGAGACGTGCAATAAATGTTTGCCAGCTCATGGACTACATACGGTGAATCCATTCAACCTAAGGCTATCAGTAATTGATATCTAGTAATCGATTGATGACACCTGGTCAGGCCCGTATCCAGGGGGAGGGGTTCAGGGGGTTCGGACGAACCCCCCCCCCCCCACAAGATTTGGAGTTCCGCTCAGCCTATGATAGTAGGCCTACGTTAGCAACATATATTGAGTTTTAGTTTGTTGGTCATAATTGTAGGGTAAAATGTTCCACTTGTGGTAAAATCGAACCCCCCCCCCCCACAGAAAAAGCTGCAGAAGGGCCTGCTAATGGGTACTTGAGATGTTTGCGACAAACGCGGTATAGCAGGATATCATGGATAGCCGGACTTCCAAAATTCACTCAAAAGATGATGGGGACATGGTATACCATATGTCCCACCTCTGGAATTTTTGGTGGGGACGCGTCCCCGTGTCCCTGTGGCAAACGATGCCCTTGTCTCTACTAATAGTCTGCTCTATTTTCGTGGACGTACTCAAATACCGTATGAAATTTAAACGCATTTTGGGTGTCATTCAACCCCCTCGCCCACCCCAGACGCACCATTTTCAAAACTTAAGCATGTCCATTCCTATGTTCCCACACCACAAGCTTTCTATTCATACAATCAAAGCTTTTGTACTAGAGATGTGTATTAAATCTTTGCTTACTCCCGGACTATAAAGCCTATTAGGCGGCCATGTGATTTTTAAGGGCCACACGCCCGATAAGTGAGGACTGTGTCAGCTACTAATAGCACCTCCTTTCATAAGCATGTGAAAGGAAACTTAGTTAAGTTGAACTTGGCACAAAATCAGTTGTAACTGAAAGCACTTTCAAAATTACCTAACAAATGATGCACTCGAAAGGCCCCAGTATCTTTCAAGAGCTTTGAATATAAAGTGGGTTTATTAGGAATTTAGAAATTACGTTATTATTACGTAATGATTATTTAAGAAACTCATATCAATATCATTTCTAGACAAAGCTCTTCAAATACATTCATGACGGAGTCACCAATTTCGTGATCAGTGGCGCTCCGTTTCGTAACGCAGACTACGTAGTTCGAAAGTGCCCTTTCCAAGTTCTACATGGCTACACCGGTACTTAACCTGCTGCATGGGGTTTTGATAACACATGGTTAATTGCAAAAGACAGCCTAAAGGGTGAAGTCCCTGAATTTGATTGCGTAAAAGAGTTCCTTTAATTATCGCTATGCACGTCAAATCATGGTCAGCGATGAGGGGGAGAGAACTTTCTATGCAAGCTAGAATGTTATAGTAGCCTTACAGTTGTTTGTTCATTTTATTGTTAGCGTTCAACAATGATGATACACAGGGGACTACTTAAAGTTTCACAGAGAGCTCCCTTTGATCAGTTGCGGAAACAGGATTTTAGATTTGGGAGGGCAAACGAAACTGTGTTGGGGAGGGGGAGCAAAAATTCTCGCCTTAGCGCAAAAATCGCAAGCTTAGCAAGTGGGGTCCAGGAGCACGTATTAGGGCTTCTGGTGTGATACAGGTGGCAAAGTCCCCGTGGGGTCCACGTAGAGAAGGCCCCGGAAGCTATGAAGTTTCATCATATCTCTCGGTCGGTGAAAAATTAAATCACAGTATTCGTATATTTTTTTGTGCATCATTAAACACAAAGATTCCAAACGGTTTCAATTAATTCGGCTATTCCTCTAGTTGACAAGAAGAAAACTGAGGATTCCTCATTGGTAGGGGTCCATTGGAAAGTCTAAAGTTTAAGCATAGTTCTGGATGAAAAGTTAAATCATATATTTTTGTTAAAAAATGCGATTCCAGACGTTTATAATTAATTCGGATGTTCCTCAAAGTTGACAAGGTAAAAACGTAGGACTTATGGTGGGGTTTAATAACCAAGTCTGTTGGCGGTCCAGGGGAAAACCCACAACCCCCTCCCCCCCCCCGAAACTCTGAGATTTTAGCATATCTCTGGGTGGAAAATTAGGTCTCATGGGCTTCCTAAAACACAAAGGCAGGTGCATAATTATGAATACTAACATGGAATAGACATATACATGTATTTGTCAGGTCCCTTCAGCTTAGTGGCTGGGGGGGGGGGGGAGGGAACTGGGGGGACAAGAAATCTGACGGGAAATTCCCTCATGCCTCCCCTTCTTTGGTGCCCCCACTGCCTTTGTTACCATCTAAGTCCAGCGACCATCAGTTTTTCATTTTCAGATTTCACTGAAGACGAGGTGCGCCAAGTCCAATGATATTTTGAACACACTGCCATACGTCTATGATAGAACACATCTGGCGTCGCCCCAGGACTTTCAGTGGGACAGGTCTTGCCTGGCGATGCTCGTTTGCCCGCAACAGGACTATTTAAGTGGAGCGCCACCGTCAGTTGGCGCGGAGTGCACGAGAAAAGATTTGGCTGAGAACTCCCCCCCCCCCCCCCCGGTGTATTATAAGCTGCCTACACACAGACTTGAAATAGGGATATCTTGTCTGCAGATTCGCAATTAATGAGAAAAACATCAGTCTATGAAAATGTTAGTATTTGAACTGCTTTTACATCGTTAAAACTTCTGTAAGTTTACAGACTTTTTTACTGAAACATGAAAAGCCATTTTGTCTGCCTTTTTCAACCAAATGTTACTGCTCTGTGGGAAACAAACATGTAAATTCGCATACACTTTACCAGTATTTTAAAAATAAAAAGACATTATAAGGGCCTCTTTCAGAGCGCTGAAAATTGGTACTGATTTTAACTCGTCCCCACAGGCGCTTATGTACTTCATCGGAACAAACAGAAACGTTTCTCAAAGTAACTGTAAACATACCGCTTTTTAAAAGCTCACTTTACATGAATGGGTGGAGCCTGTTTCATCAGCATCATTTTTTCCTATCAAAATGATTGCTGTTCCTTCGAATAATGTCTTTTTGGCAATTTTTTGTTTTATCGTTTGTACATGGATTAACTATCTAAGCACCACCTCAGGTTATACGTCAGAAAAATTTGGGTGGCACTTCTCAGATCTCCCGAAATTGCATTTTCGGACCCATTTTTCTCTCTTTACTTTACGCATAGCCCCATCCTTTCAAATAAATGTAGAAATAATTTTTTTTATCTAAATGTGATTTGAGGTGCACTTCACATCAACTATGTAACCCCTACCCTTCGTGGCGGTCGCCACTGCACCCAAGAGAATTTAAAACTTGTTTGTTATTTAAAATAATTGCCGCTATCTAAGGTGAGAACCACCATCGGATGGGGAGCAGCGTACAAGAAAAATTTTGACAAAAGGGCCTATACGCTTAGAGAAAATAACATTTCGCGGGCCCATTTTCAGCCCAACAGATTTCATTAAAGAGGATTTTAAAGGAGTTGGAAGGGCTACACTTACTTGGAAATATCTATGACATTGTTAGCGTACCTAGAAACTTTGGACACTGTCTATGCGGATCACCATCGATTAAGAAAAAAAAGTAGGTTGTGTGTCGCTTTGTTACATTAGAAAATGTTCAATTGCCTCCCCCAAATTTTAATTGCTTTTTAATTCGTTGCTGAAGGCATACAATGAATCTACGTCATCAGAATGGCGTGTGGGTGTGCGCGTATGTGTATGTGGGTGTATGTTCCTTATGTGACGCTATCTCACGAATGAGGAATGGAGACTGACCCCCCCAAACTGGTGTGTATTTAGTCCAAAATAGGTAAATAATCCCTAATATTTTTCATAGAGGTCAAAGGTCATTTGATATCACCAAAGTTGAAAATATGAAAACTTATTGAAGAAGATATGTCAGCAACTGAATATTGCTGGAACTTCAAACTGTAAGTATACTTTCATGGTGGGTAGATGATCCCTGTCCTTTTATGGAGGTCAAAGGTGACATGAGGTCAGTATAGGTCATAGTTTGAAAAACCTTGGAAACATGGTAACTCAATGAGGGAAAGTTGCTGAACTTTACACTTGATATGGTTGTTTGATATCGTTTTTTTTTTTCGTAAAGGTCATTTGGCAATCATCGTTTTGATAAAGTGTGAAAACCTCTTAATGAATATATCTAAACAACTGAATGTTGATTGAACTTTATATTCAGTGTGAAAGTAGTCTATTGTAAGTAGAAGTTACCGACTTTTCAAAAGTCATTTTAGGACACTAGAGATTAAAGTATGTAAACATTTCAAGGAACATATCTTAACAACTGAATATTGCAGGAACTTCAAACTATTAACATTAGCCCTCCATGATGGGAAGAAGATCTCTGTCATTTTTATGGAGGTGAGTTGCCACATGAAATCAGTATAGGTCATAGTTTGGAAACCTTGTAAACATGGTAGGCCCCCTATCTCAATAAGGGAAACATGGTATCTCAACAAGGGAAAGATGCTTAAAGTTCAAACTTGATGTATACAGGTAGTCCATTGTTAGTTAGATGATCCACATGTGTTTTTCATGGATGTCAAACGTCATTTGAGGTCACAAGTAAACTGACGTCACAAGTAAACTGACGTGTTTTCGCAAAACTTAGAGTAACTTGTTTGAATTTCAAAATTGCTATGTGTTGTCCTTTGTTTTCCATGAATATTGGCAAAGAATCTCAAAGTCATTCGAATTCTGGTTTTCATTCCTTGCCGAGGGCAGGCGAGGAATCAATGCGATGGTGATTGCGTGTGTGTATGTGACACATTGGGAAAGTTGCTTGAAAGTTGCTTGAACTTCAAAGTTGGGATGTAGGTAGTCCAGTAGAGGTCATAGTTTGAAAAAAACTTCTAAACACAGTATTTCCATAAGAGAAAGTTGCTGGAAATTGTGATTAGATGATCACATAGAAGTCAAAGGTCAGGCCACACCAGGTCAGCAAATATCATAGTTTGAAAACCTGGTAGACCGACATTCATCCCAGGAAGTTTAAGGTGATTGAACTTGAAAATTGGTACATATTGGTTCAAGTTGTCCTTCGTTTTTCATAAATTTGGAAGGAATCGCAAAGTCCTCAAGTTTCATTCCCCTTTCACTTTTTTTTTTTGCACAAGGCGACGAGTTCTAATCAGTTCACAAAATTCCTGCCTCCACAGAATAATTAAGATGGTTAAGGACAGTCCACTGAACCGCGAAAAAAGTATAGTCATCTATGTCAACTTATTGTGGGAATGTTTACATAGGCTATGAATTAATAAATAACGACCTAATAATTTACTGGTACAGTGGGGAGTCTGAATCCGGTGCATGAGCAGATCTGTGTGTGTATCGAGGGGGGGGGGGGGTATTTGGTCCTTGTCCCCACCTTAGAAGGCCGAAGAGGAGGAATATGTGGCCACCCGCTCCCCAATCCCCACCCGCAGATCGTCAGTACGGTCTCCCAGGGCTCATTGCTGATAATTACTCTGGAAATAGGCCTATCAATGCCGGTGCTTTCATCACCACTTATCACCATCATACTGCGACTGTCTTTAGCCTGTTACTGATAAGTTGATAAATATTGTGGTTCTACAGATAACAGGATCGAGTATAGGCCTCGTATGTGCCTACTTTGTTGACACACCGTACTATGAACACGTCATTATACACGGGAGTCTAACAGCTGACACTATAGGCTCCATTGCATCCACGGGAAGTAACTTTGTCAATAGCCATATTGAACACCTTACGTTTGTTTTCTAAATAGTTGAAAGTACAGGGTGTAGTTGACACTGACACAGTTTGTCGCTCTTACTACCGAGACTGATCATTGCATAACTGCTAAAGATGGAGGTCCGGGTGATAGTATTATTATATGCTTCAGTGGTGCTTTTCTCATTCCATCGATTGGTGGTAGGAGAAGACGTAGCCGAAGACGGGGTGTGCGTGTCTCAAGAAGGTTGTGGGAACGATGCGGGTACACCAGCGGTGAGTTCTGCGAAAGACACAACAGTATAGTGCAATGCATGCATACAATTTTGATATTCCAGGAAGTTGCAATTGAACTCCGTGGTTATACCACCAGCTTCATGACAATGGAGTGTGTTAGTGCCACAACACAATCGAATGTTTCCTTTGCTTATACGTGTCACTATAGCTTTTGGGCAATCTGTGTGTCTGTGTGTGCGTTTGCAAAAGCATTTTCTTTGCTTTCTTTCCTTTCAAATAATCATGGAAGGGGGAGTGGCAAGCATGAGCGGGAATACCCGGTATGTTCGCATGTAGTAGGCACAACTTGTTCCGTATGAGCGCGTCAGCTTAATGCACCCCGCCACACGTTTGAAAAAGTCAACTCTCTCTGTGTTTTCCACGTAACTTTCAATTTCCCGCCGAATTGGGAATCGCAATTTACATCACAGGAACTGCGAACGTTCTGGTCAGCTTAGTGTCATGACGGATGGCCAAGAACAGCGTACTGCCTTTAACTTACCACGCATGTGAAGGAAAATAAGGCGTTTGTTTACTGTAGAAAATCGTATTTTCAAACTAGTACTTTGGAACCGGAATGATAGGTGATTTAAAATATGGAGGACGGCAACTTAATTCTTTTCAAGAGGAATAATTGTGTTATTTTAGGCCTATGTACATTTCAGTTGAACTTAAAAAAAAACAAATTGGCAACAAACTTATAGGGGCGCTCGGGAAACTGGCTTGTGACAATTGAAATATGAAACTCATTTTTTTCTCCCTTATTCACTATCGGCCTTTGTTTGTAACAAGTTCAGGGTAATGACACCCCCCCCCCCCCCCGCCCTTGTAGTAACTTGAGGTAACTCCACGGTCTTTTATGTAATGGAATTAGTAAAGTTGCTCAACTCTTTATTGGTTGCTATGATGATCTTAACCTTTGTAATCACGCGATGGTTTATGTGTGTGTGCGTGTGTGTGCCTGTGTGTGTATGTGACGTCTTTCTTGTAAACAATTAGACGTCGCGAGAAGGGACCGCAGCCTACTTAGAGAGATCTGATATTTAATACATATGTAAATTACATTGAGAAAAAGAACTCTACTGTTTTCCTCAACGGAGGATTTTCCAAAGGACGAAACCACTTTGTTTGAAACAACTCAGTTTATCCGCAAAATGTAAGATTCCTCGATGAAGAACGTAAGACACCGCGATGTCGATTCATAGAGCCTAAAGGGAAGCATACAAATATACGAAGAAAAAGTATACGAGGCACAATGAGTTTTTCTTTAGCCTTTGTTGACTTACTTCCGTCAGTTGGATTAGCAATACTGAAAGCTGTATTTACCCCATTACCTTTTAATAATCCAGATGAATATACAGTCTAGGCCTACTTTTGAAGTGCGCTGTGACGTCCCCCCCCCCCCGCGTCCTGTTTTTTTTTTAAAGCGGAAATGGAATTTAAGCAAAAAGAAATAATTTAAACAAATCTTGAAAATTCGGACAGGTAGATTTGGTAAGTTATTTCTCACGGGTGTTAGAATATTAGTGTCCACTAAGAGGTCAATGTAAATCCCTATAGGGTCTGTGTCTCCTTTATCACATTTACTTTGATGCATTGATTATTATGAATCGGTCGCCATCTCGACAAAATTTAGTATTTTTGTTGCAAAACCAAAATTTTGTTTTGAAAAGTTTTGTTCCGTTATTGTCCTACTTTTATGGTAAAAAAATCATTTATGACCAACACCGTATCTGCCCTTATGGAATTAGACAGGGTTTATCAAAGTATTGATTTACATTTACATAAAAATCTACATTTATATAAAATTGTCACAATGTGTTAATTTCTTATCTTTAGCAGAAAACCGTCGGTTACCGCGAGCATTTGGGAATAACTGTTAAGGCTCATTTCGCAATGGCTTGTTTTTGGAGCGTGGAAGCAACTTTTGGTTGTCAGCCTGGTGTAGTAAGGGTCAGAGCCGGTTACATGGGAGGTGACAAGGAAGAACCGACGTATAATGACTTGTGAGTATCCAAGGTAGAACAAAATGTTTCACGTTGTGATTTTTCATATGACGATGAGTTAGTCAGATCAGTTAGTTGGGTGAAACAAAGGGGGGGGGGGAGGCATCCCCCTCCCTACATGGGCCAGAGGGCACAAAATTGCGCGACAAAAAAAAATAAAGACAAAGAAAGGAAGACAAAGAATTAGAATAACTTGAAAGAGAATGCAAAGGAAAATGAGAACTTGAGTACCTTTAGTGCCCTCTGCATCCGGGGAATCATGATGATGGTGTTGCCCATATACAGCCTTGAGAATTCAAGCAAGTATTTCAGTCTTTGTCAGGAAATGTACGAATTTTATCAGATTTTCATAGCGAAAAACTTCCAGTCATGCAAGGCGGTTTTCCATTTGAGAGAATACTGGCAGAGCCATATTTTTAGCTTGCTGAGCCTGTCAAGAACGTTTTCCGACTATCTAGGGTTTTTTGTGAGAGTTTAAACTTTGCAGAATGCTGTGTCAACCGCTGGTGGTGCCCCGCTTAGTCTTCCCATAATTCATAGGTCACCCCTGGTGAAATATCTGAGTGTGCCATTGAAGTATAACTTCCGTGTCACACTGTTACACTCGTTGATTCCCCCCCTCATTCAAGTCCCAACCCCCCTAGGGACAAAATTTTAGCTACGTTCATGAGGCGCACGTCGAGTCCCTTGACTCTCAAGAAACAACCGTGTGACGCCAATCGGTAAAGGAAGTTAGAGTGAATAAATAGTTCATGTATGTCTCCCACTGAAAATTTAATTTGACTTCAGCAACAAATTTATGACACCAGAAATCGTACACGGAAAGTAGTAGGCCATCCAAGTGTTACACGGTGCTTTCAAGGGAGGGGGTGGGGTGGGAAAAAAGACTTGACCAGGCAACGGGAGGAAAGTTTTGCTACCTGCACAAAAGTTATCACAAGTTCAGACCTTAAGGCATAATCTTTGAGAGTCACGGCATGTCTTGCTATATCCTCATGATGTCAAGTAAGGGTAATGGTGTACTGCGCTTCCTCGAACTTTCCATTCCATCTGATTTGGAGACGCTAATATCAGATAATAATCAGAACTTCTAGTCAATCGAACTAGAAAAAAAAAACAAAACTCTCCGTAGATGCACCAAAGTTCATGGAAACTACGGGTCAGTTTGTTGGTACTAGACCTGTAGTTTTCCCAGCAGTCGTTTCCTATCAGAAAAAAATACTCGTTTCCTATCGGTAAAAAATTACTCCTCACAAAATGTTCTGAAAGTCTTGCGCGTCCCACGTCCGGACTCATTCTTTTCGTATACCTCCTAGCAGTTTTCTTCTCTTGTTCACTTTTAAAGTTCATTTTTATTTTATCGAGGGGTTGAACATTCCATCCTACAGAGGTGATCACACGGAGACTGTCGAAGTTGAGTACGATCCCTTCAAGACCACTTTCTCGAAGTTAATGGAAGTATTTTGGAAATACCACGATTACACCGCCGAGCGAAAAACACAGTACATGTCCGCCGTATTTTACCACGACGAAGAACAGAGACAATTAGCAGAAAAGGGAAAGAAAGAAAGAGAAGAGAAGGGGGAAGATGTAAAGACCAAAATATTGCCTGCCAAAACATTCTACACAGCAGAAGAGTAAGTAAAGATTATCACCTTTACCTCCACAGCCCCCCCCCCCATCCCCCTCCCCGGCTCGAATGCAACCAATAAGGCTTCATTAGTGTTCTATGTTAAATGGACATAACACCACTGTGATAAGACGCGTCATGTAGTTGCATCGTATAGACACTTTATGTATTGCAATTTGAAATACATCACTGCTGTCCTAGCATCCACCTACCCCCCACGGACCCCCCTCTCCTCAGTTCCAAAGTGGCATCAGAATTTCTTCACCATACCATAACCAGATAATATTGACAAATAATAAAAGCAAACGAATTAGCACACAAAAATTAAACTAGTGAAGTAATGACAATTCTGCACAAAAGAATTAGCGTCTTACTCATTATAGAGTATGGTGCAAGAAACTGGTTTCGTTAGTTTTACCTCAGGGGATTGCCTAAATTCATCACAGCATAGTTACTTTATGATTAGTATTGACGAGTCTGGACGATCCCTGTGCAGAACATTTTAGAGAAATGTGAGAAAATGAACGTATTTTTTTTTAACGAAGTAGGACATTTTTAAACCAATCAAGTTCTCTGTCTTCAATCCTCTCCTGTCATCGTTGACAAAACAATGTTTACATCAGGTATTACAGTACACGCTCCCTCATTGGCTGAAAAGGTACAACCTTCCGAACCGTTCTCAGACAGTTAATTTGGTTGGTCTAAAAACGACACTTTCTTTAGTTAAAAATGATTTCATTCTCTGATTCCCAGATTTTTAGCTCACACACATTACTGTGTGACCTTATAGAGCCAGGCAGATGTGGTCAACTTTCTGGAAATGTTTCAGAGTTTTCATTTTTGAAGTATTTTGACTGAAACTTTGGTCATAGATTCTTTGTCAAAATGGATATTATTTGTACTATTTAGAAATGAAATATTCAAAACGGAAGTTGAATTATGTGCGATTTTCGTGTTATTTTGACTTATTAGCTCACACACCAAGTGTGTGAGGTATTAGAATGAGGCTGATGTCGTCAACTTTTTTCAAAAGCCTTCTCATTCTTCATTTTTTGAGATATTTGTCTGAAATTTGTTCAGTGCTTTTTTGGGATAGACGTATTTTTTTCCACCTAATCGCATTTCAACTGGCTTAATTTATAGGGGAGTTGCAATGTAATTTTTGGAGGAAAATCAGGTTTTTGGTTGCTCTTTTGCACACGGCACTCTAACTGAACAGGTTCAGCTGGAGAGCTATTCTGTGGTCACTCTAGTAAACAATAATCAAATTTTACGGTTGGTCTGGCCAGCCTGTCTGCCCTGTGGGTCATCAAGTCCAACTGAACTATCACCTATCACAAATAAGTTAGTAAAGCATGTGGCTGAGTGATCATTGTAAACTCTAAAGAGTAAACAGAGTTGATTTGTTGCATCATCGACACTGCAGTGTTTTTTTTTTTTTACAAACCATGGACATTCCAATTTTACAATCATTGCAAAAATCTAGTCCAGCGCACATTTAATTCAGATCCAGCCAAAGCCAGCTCTGACAGGATCTGAACATTATCCATTGCATCCTTACATATCACACAGCGGAAAGGAGTTTTAACCTTCTCTACAGATCATAGCTGGTACACCTAATGCCATTTTTCAACATCACATGTCGAAATTAATATACTACACTGACATATGACGATGTCATAGGCTTATTAGTGTGTCAACTAGTTACTTTTTGTATGTAACATATTGTCACCTTCCAAGTACTGTACTTTCATTTTGCTGTGCTGCAAAGATAACCTCTACTTAGTTCAGTGGCTGCCATAAATTTTGACACCCCTATGTTCCGACACACTTATATTTCGACATGTACACTTAAATTCCGACAGCAGCGGCTGATCAATGCGTCATTACTATGCCAAGCATCATAGCTGGGACCCAAAATGGTGCCTGATGTAATGAATGTGTTGTAACATGTGAGTGTCAGAACATGGGGTGTGGGAACAAAAGTGTGTCAGAACATAGGGCTGTAACCCTCAGTTCAATTGTGTGAGCTACAGCTGCATTGCTGCGCTAGTTATTCTAAAATATGCAACTTCTGCAGACGTGATCGGCCAGATTTGTCAATAATAGTAAGTATGAAACATTTTCTGTGATAAATTTAGGTCTTTCCTTGAGGTTTGTCACAAAAGTCGAACTTGAAAGGATATGTGACATGCATCAAGACAAGAGCTGGTCTCATTCAAAAGTTGCAGAATGGAACCCTGATATCAATATCCGTTGAAATTTCTTTCTGCTAACGCTTTTGAGATTTTTCAAAGTTCGATGAAAATGCAAATATGATGACGTGGAGTGTTGCACAGTGTCGGTATTTCTTTTGTTAGGACTATATATATATTGCCTCTTAATTAGTAAATTGCTGGGTTTCGCATTGTGATACCAATATTTGTAGAAAAGGAAATACCTGTGCACATATGGGCATATAAAATTGTCAATTTTCCTTGAAATAGAAGTTAAAGTAAACAAAGGATACCATAAGACATTTCATCTCTTGACGTCATAATTTTGCCTACTTAGCTAACGTTATTCATGCGACAGGTGCAGAACAGGAATTTGCCTGTAAATCGTCAATCTTCGATGGATTTTGATGGAATTTATGGCTATTTTCCGCATTCTTAATGATCAATTCAGCCAATATTTCAAAATGTCTTTTTCATGTCACACAATCTATAAAGCGTTTTCCGTACCGTTCTTCATGGTTTATTACACCTCTCAACCACCTTTCTGTGCCAGGTATTCACGATATTGTCATTATTTTGATTGACGTATGCAGATATTGAAAAATTAAGATGCCTGCATGCAGAACGTCTGGTCATTTCATTTTCATCTTCGTGTCGCACCAGATCATTTTTTTGTCTAGAATTGATAACTGACTCCTTGATTTAAAATAACTCTCTTTATCTACAGCTATCACCAAAAATACTTTCTACGTCAGCATAAGCAGCTAGTTTCAGAGCTGATGTTATCCGATTTGGATATGATGGACGCGTCTATTACATCTCGTCTGCTGTGTTATCTGGCTGGACCGGGAGAGGTTGAAGATTTTAACGAGGAGGCTCTGGGACTGACGGAAGAACAGGCAGATTACGTTAGGGAACAGATGAAAGTTAAAGTATACGAAGGATGCGCACCTTGAACTATAGTTCTTTTCCGTATGAAATAAAAAATAAAGAACAATAATTCAGCTTGATCAAGTATACGGCTGCTTCGTGTTTCGATTGTTGACTTTCTTCCCGCCAAGGTTTGTTGTATGTATTTCGATGGACATTCCTAAAGTTCCTCTGTAGAGGCACTGTGCACATTCTCAAACTTCACATTCTGAAGCACTTGTTGAGAGAACCATATCTTCTTTTTTCAGTTCTTTGTAACTACGAGGTAGCAAGAAATTTCTACCACGGCATTGCGACAATTTGACAAATTTCTTGTGAGATATCGAGTTAGCGTAAGTCGGTATCTCGACAAAATAGAAAATTTTGTCTGCTATTATCAACATTTGTTGGAAAAAGGAACATAGGTAGCCTACACGTGGTTGGGTGTTTGGAAGGTGCAAAGTGTGTGTGTGTGTGTATATGTATGCCAAGGTTCAGTATTTCACATGGGCTGGCATATTGCTATTATATAATCAGCAAAGAAAGAAAGAAAAAAGAAAATCAGTTGTATCGGACATTGCCAATTGGATGGAATTAATTCCAAGTCGCGTGTACCTTGGTGCCTGCATACAATTAAGTGCATGGGAGCTTTTCAAGATCTCAATCTATTAGCCAATCACTGAACTGTGCAATAATGAATATTTTCTCTAGATAGCCTACCTAGTTTTTCAGAATCATCAACAGAAGAAATTTGGAATATGTAGTTGTCCTCGCTTCCTTTCGGACATGAACATTTTTAGGGAGGGGGGGGGGGGGGTTATTGCTTCTTGTCACGCTCAACATTCCCTCGCCTCCATACTTTGATGGTACGGGAACTGTTCCCTGAATGGTGTACATGTATGTGCCTATTGTAGATTATATTTGCGAACAATCGAGACAAAATACAGGATATCCTTCTTCATTAATCAAGTGTACCTGTTCTTTCTGGAAACCCACCAGCAACAAAGAAATTGTCATTTTTTTAAGGTGATGAGTGGAATGGGGAATACAGCAATATTTTACAAATGATGTGATTGTGACCTAAAGCATAGTGAAGGTTCAATTGAGTCTGTTGACCTGGCTACTTTTTCTCACTCTTCTGGTACGTGATAATATCTCAGTGTAGTTGAATTGCCACGCGCTCTTTCGCTTGTCCTATAACAAATACAGCAGTGTTTACTCTCGATTTTAAAAGGTTGAAAAAATATGACAAGCTCTTAATTTGTCTTGCTATTTCGACAATTATATTTGAGCATATGCTCCCGGTAAATTTGCTATGAGTCATGGAAAAAGAGGACACACTGGTCTTATTGTTGCCGTGTACGCTGAAGTGTTGGATTTAATGGCTGAGAAACAAGAACAACCATTCCCACACACTGCAGGTTATAATTGGTGCCACATCCTTACACGGCCTGTGTCTGAAACCAAAGTCTGTAAGTCTGTTAGTCTGTAATTTTGTGCGGCGGGTGTTGTTTGGCATGCCTGCTGCTCGGACTTAAAGCAGCCAATGTTTCGTTTTAATGTGTAGGCTACTCTGTTGATTTGAATAATCACTCATTTTACTCTGAAACAAGTTAACAGATCATAATGTGTTAATGTACGGTCTCGGATGTACGTTGCATGGTGTCTATTTGTAAATATCAGTTAGTACTATTTGCAGTATATAGAGCCCGTCTGAAATAGATCCATGAAAAACGTCGAAAACAGATCTTATCGATCCCACTGGAAAGTAGCCGTATGGAAAGTCAATGTCAGTACACACAGATGTCGAAATGAGTAACTCAGTTACCAATAATTACGTGACATAGATAAGTGTAAAACCAGGGGGTGGGGCAGACAGAGTTACGTCTGAAAGTCCAATTTATGTTAATCTTATTAGACTTCTCCAGCATGATAAGAGCTTCAGTTCATAAGGGATGAGCATGGCTTGGGATCCATTTATACTTTTGTGTGATATATACAGGTTCTAGACATCCAAGTAACCTGTATTCACACCTGCTTATAATCTATGAAAAAGGATTACGTAGAACAAATGCTTTGATGCAGACGTTGTTGCCGACAGTTGAGACAGGACGACTATTTCACCAATCAAAACGGCTGATTTTCTCTTCGGAATCAAGAAAGATTGGTGTTTAAGAATAAGACTGAGCTTTCGCCTAATAAATACGGAAATGATCAAAATGATCGTAGTGCTACATTTTATTGTAGCATTTTATAAACTTGCGCAAAATCTCGCAAGTTGCATAAGGTATAACCCTTGTTTTGTCAGACACACAATATGATATTGATCTACTGTGATGAGCATCGGAACGCTTCGGGATGTCGAAAACTGATTTCTAAGAAAAGCGGTTGGCAATGTCATAGCTGTGGACAAAATTTGCCGAGTTTCAATTATCTATTTTAAATTTTAATAATGTTATTTTACAACGTAGCAGACGACATGAACCTTTTAAGTCCATTGCATTTGTCAGTGGTAGACAAAACATATTCTCTGAAGGCAACTAGTCGGGTACAAAGGAAGTTTACGATGTATCTCCTTCTGTTACACCTTCCTGGTGAAACTAGAATTCCACATATCTTAAAAGCCAATCATAGATATGTGAACTTCTATCACAGATAGGTGAATTATTTTCAACATATGTCTTATTTTATAATACATACAAGGACTGGATATCAGCTTTATCTGAATGTGTAAAAAATCGTTTTTAAGTCGAGGCAACCTAAATTACAAGGATAGGCTATTTGAAACTGAAATTAAGTTACCCGCAATAAAATTTTGATATCTGCAAATAAGTTGGCAGTCATTTGAGATATTTACCTCGAATCGTATTTCAGATATCTAAATTGTTATCGTGATTTGAATTTCACATGTCTAAATTCTAATTAAGATTAAGAATTAAGAATATAGAAAACTGTGGATTAGATATTAAACCTGGCATTCCATATCACTCGCAATCAAAATGGGACCAACTTAGAATTTCTGAGATGGTCATACGCCAGGGAAGGAAATTCGAGTGAGTTCTCTATAATCACTCATCTTATGTCTCATTTCCGAACTTTGGATCGTTGGAGTTGGGCTTCCAAGCTCAGTGAACCTTGCTGGGTGTTTTTCCCCCTCGATGTTTATGACATTATCAAGACGTTAAGAAATGTAAACAGTATCATGGAAGGAAAGATTGTGAAGTAAAGATTTACCTCTAGTCTCTACAAAAGATGTTCTCTCTTGAGTCTTTGTACAGATTATAAGGGTTAAAGTACAATTTATGACCTACATACAATAACTATACCGCATGAAGGCTTAACCTTCGAAGCTGATGTTGGTATGTACCGTTTTCTAACGTAGCTAGCATAATGATTGTATAACGAATTCAGCCACCCGGTGCAAGAGTAATGCACGTCCGTTGTCCTGGCAACAACCCCACCGTCATCCTTCTACCCCTCCCCCATCACAACTGTCAAATAGCTTCGATAAATTTAGGAAGGTAAAAGTCCTGGAAAGGCCGAGGGGATATGTTTGAGACAAAAGTGTATTGCCCGATACCATATATAATGGGACTTAACGGTACAACAAAAAGTATACTTCAAACTTTGCGGCATTTAATAAACACCTTTGTAAAACTGCTCTGCCACAATTACCAATTCTGGAAGGACATCAGTAAGCTTCCGTATATGCAATCATCTCCTCGAACACCATTGTTAACTGTGTTAAGTACTTTCCTTCTTTCAATTAGTGATTTACGGTATGGGTAAAGGTCAAGTTCAAAGACAAAATCAGTGCGATGAAACTGACAGGTACGTAAATACACAGTAATCCTACTCGGTATCTGATGCCACAGGGATTGTGTGAACAACGTATGGGCAACTAAGCATCGACAGTACAACGAGTAATTCATTATTGATTACATATAGCCTACAAGGAGAAAGCGTAGCTCAGAATCTATCCCATTCTCTAAGGTAAGTGTTCTTTGTAAACTGTTGTAAATCTCCTATATATAACGAAATAACTTCTCTTGGTAGTGAAAGTTCACTATACGATCAAATGCAACCGTTCATTGGTTGACTGTGCATAGTTAACAAATCTATGGGCAATTTTGACCGTAGCGAATTTAGAGTTTGCACTGTGGTTTAGACCTTAGCGTACTTTGATCTTTTTCCGAATTCAGGAGATGGATTGTGTCTTTTTAGTGGTAAGACCACTAAAGAGATTTTACAAAAAAACCTCCTTGGTCAGACCTACTCGTCTATCTGGGCCTATTTGGACAACCCACAGACATAGCTGGATGTCTTGGAAATGCGTAGATGATAGCAATACGGTTGTTAGCCTACTACGGGTATATGAATAATTCATATGTGTCTGCCTGGAGTGAACATGCATTTACGTGTTGTAGGATAGCTGAGTTACTTCCGGTTGCTTTGTTTTATCTTCAGACTATCGAGGACATTCGAAACAAGGATGACCGACACGGAGAAAATACCGCGAATTTTCATATGGTGCTGGCCTCGCACCGTTTCGACGGCCCTCGGTAAATGTTTCAGTAATGTTGAGGGCGTCCAATATTGGCACGAACCCTATCAGAATAGTCTCAGTGCTGTTATGCAAGTGAAAGCGGCAGCTGACCAGACCCAGAAACCGGTCAATCCAAAGTTTGCAGAGTTATTAGGGAAAGTTGGTCAAAAGATGGCGAGTTTTGATTCAAACAAAGTCTTCGAAGGGAGCAAACTTTACCCTAGTGATAAATTCACGTAAGTTTTCTGATGTTGACCTCGTATGAGATAGACGAGGCGCGTGATATTACAATGTTTTATTGTAGGCCTAGGTGGGTTTAACTGATGTTTCGAAGGTTGCTAAAAACATCATTTTTGATTGAGGGAGACAACAAAACAAAATGCACAAAGTGATTCCGAGTCCACTGCAAATTAGAACAAATTACAAAATCTACTACAAATTAAATTACAAAATAAATTAATGAGACTAATTTAGAAGATAGTTTAATAATTTGTAGTAGCAAATAATTTGTAATGACAAGTTAATAATTTGTAATAATAAGTACCTTTTTTTTACACGGCATTATAATAGACGTTTGCACCATATACTAAGGTGTATATCAAGAAAGCCAAACACTACATAAAGGCGGTCATATTCTTAATATATTCATTTTACGTTTACAATCAATGTCCTTATAAGTAAGATAATAACAGTCCCGTAGCAAGGAACTGTCACGATATATGGGGGGGGGGGGGGGGAAGAGGGAAGTGGCTCAAACACCTCACGAATGGACACGACCAGTTTCCGGCGCGGGTGCATTTTCCGTCATGGGGGAGTGGTCGGTTCAAGTGGGTTCTACCGTCATACATACTAGGTAAAATTATGGACTCTTTGAGTGGAGTGCCACCTTTGGTTGGCCCGGGGGGCCAGAAATTTTTGAGATAAAAAAATACCCCTAAACCGCAGGATTTTGCCGTTGCTGGCGCCCTGTCACTCTTACAAAAATCATGTTATTATTTAGTTAAATTCAATTTTAATTTATTTTCTGGCTGGCTACTGGCCTGGATAGCAATAAACAGCATTTTTCTTGAAAATTTTTTAAACGTCTTCTCCACTATTGACGCGTATCCTCCTTCCCATCTTCCCTAAAGTAATTCCCTTCAAACGACTGCTCTCCACAGCATTTATATAGTCTGTGATGACACAACCTTTGTGACCGTTAGAATGTCTTTCAGAGATACGTCTTCCATTTTGTACCCTTTAAGATTACTCTAACGGTCTGACCTCTTGAAATTTAAACGGTATGAGATGAGTACAAGCTCAAAAACGACTTAAAACGTTCATTTTTTTTTTTTTTTGCTTTCCACGTGACCGAGCTTGTTTTTTTTTCTTATGTAGATATGAATGGGTGAAAGAGAGGCTGGAGGAGGATGAGCCAGGGAAGAAGTATATCATCATCAAGGATATGGCGATGTCTATTGTTGGCTACGAACAGTACCTTCCAGCAGAGGTATGTTGCCATGGTGATAAAATTTTCCATGTGCGCTTGTCGACAGTCGAGTTAATTACTGCGAGGATTTGAGAACCTAAATGTAGTGGGTTAGAAAACAATTAACCGACTAGGGCTGGACGATCAGAAAGTGAAGGAAGTAAGGTCGGAAAAATCATAAAATATGGATCGTGGTGGTTCACTGGAGGATGAAGCGTGGGGGATTAAAGGTAATAATAAAAAATTGGGGACTTACAAGTATTGGTAAATCAGTTTAGGAAATCATAAAGATCAAGATGTGAGAGATTAGAGTTTATGTTCAGCAAGCGAAGGGAGGGGGGGGGGGGTTAACTGTGGGGGTTAATTTGAAAGTGGGATTCGTGCATGCAGGGAGTAGCCACCCTTGAGGAATGGAAACCAGTCTTTCAGAAGTATACATCACTTTCGGTGGGGGAGGTGGTATGTTATAGCGAAACAACAACAGATCAAAAAGCAAGACTAGGTTGTATTTGAAGATTGTTGACGGACCAACATGAACATCACGTAAATGAGCACTACGTAAAGGCGGTCATAAACCATTCATTAATGATTCTCAATTATTCTCGAATGGGCAACGTGTACATGACGGATATATATTGTGGGCAACGAACGGTAATTGTACACAGGATAACGTTACTCGAGTTTCACACGGACCACTGGACTTTATCCGTGATTAATTAGGACCTGTGAGATTGGCTACTCTCTTTGTAAGCCGCCGTACGTTGCTGTCTTAGATATTCGTTGCCTGGGTCTCACTTGCAGCATATAAACTGAGTGCACTGAAACTAGTATATTTCACGCAAAAAAAGAGACAACGATTGAAAGAATTTACAGTCGGCCCTGATTACATGAGGTAATTTCCTCATTCTAACATTACATTATGTATTTGGTTTTCGTGCTTATTCCACTATACTAAAAGTAATTACATTTTCTCGGATGTCACGTGATTAAGCATTTTGCGAAGTACCAGTGGGCTATATCGTGGACTGAAAGTTCGTGGTTTTCGAGTGGCAAAATTCGTGGCCACCTGATTACCACAGCCGGGGAGGAGGGGGGGGGGGGTGGTGGTGAGGGAGAACTGGTATGCCGGGTTCCGAACGCACCATTCTTCAAGTAAGTTCGATTTCGTCATCTGGGTTCTTTCCTTCTTGTGAATATCAAAGCAAGTTATTTATTCAATTATGTAAGCCTGCCATGAATTAGCCCTTAGCACAGCCAAATGGCTGATTTCATTGAACACGAAATTAAAATTTCAAAGAGAAAAAAGAGAAAACAGTAAAGGAGGACACCAGCTTGTTACTTACAACCGTTTGTTATTTCCTCTTCCAACGAACAGGTTCCGAAGAAGCATATGTTTTTGATCAGACACCCACTGCGTGTAATGAATTCCATGACAGTCAGCATCAGAAACATTTGTAAATATCTGGAAATGGGCGACGTAGATTTTGAAATATTTCGGGATACCCCGATGTCGGGCCAGGGGTATTTTCAACGCGACCACACTCACTATCTTTGGAAATGCGTCCGAGAAAATTTCGATCCGAAGCCAGTGATTGTCGACAGTGAAGATCTCTGCCGCTATCCAGAGAAAATGCTCCCTAAGCTCTTCAACGCTTTGGACATCCCGTACGATGCCAAGTACCTATCGTGGCCGGCAGAGGAAGAGATCCTGAAATCTTGGAAAGGTTCCATAGGGGGGATGGTCGCCGGAAAAGCCATGAAATCTTACGATCGAGCTTTCGGAAGTTCTTCGTTCGTCACCCCTACATCTGAAATGCCGAACGTGGAGGAAATTCCGACTTTCTTCCGAGAAAACTATGATACGCTCATGAAATCGTACAACGAAATGTATGCACACAGATTACGACCCGACGAATAATTATAGGCTAGGCCTATAGAGGTATTTGTTCCACCGGCCTAAATTTCGTAGCCTCCTAGAGTAGTCAGAAACTACTCGGGGAGGTGAGAGAGACAATGATGGGGTGGGGGAAGTGCTGCACTGCTACTTTGAGTGGTGTAGCATGTTTACTATGAAAAGGGGCATATAAGGAATAACTACTGTTTCATTACGAACAGTGTGTATAGTGCAGTGTCCTTTCTGCAGACGGATGCTTACGGGGCCAGAAGTGAGTCGCGGTCGTCTGAAGGCTATGCTTTTGTTTCAAGCTGTCAATGCAAGAGAGGCGTCATGATGTACGTACCCTCCTTCGTACTAATTTCCCCACTTCTGCATGACTTTACTATATTTCCTCATTAAATGCTACGTCTAAAATCATATAGATCATCTGACGTTGTAGGGAAACACGATCTGTTTGATAATCAGAGTTGACCCGAGTACTTTGTGATACTATTTTTTTTTTTGAAAGGGGGTCTTCTTAAAATTACAGTAATATATAGTGATTAACATCGATTAGTGACGTCAATGTCACATTGACAATAGCCATAGATCGCTCAAAGCTTGGGGAAGGGCCACCAAGGTCAGTCCTCTAATCACCGTTGCCCAGCGGCAGAATTTCCTACCAAATCCCACACCTCAAGCACTTTTTCACCTGTAGTCCCATTGTCTGCAACTGCAACATAGCCAGGTTCATCTTATATGCATTATTCTAGGTAACCATTGGGAAAAGTTTGAACTTTTTTAATAGCTCATACAATCATACACCTTTTGATTTGTTGTGTAAAGCAATGAATAATGATTATGGAGAGCTCAGATGCTAATGTTCTCATTATAGTCCTACTCTTAACACACCTTGGCTGCTTTCCATGACTTTTTTTTCAAAGCACAAAAGATTCTCAAAGAAAATTATGTCCACGTGGAACTTACAAGGTCCTATGACATACCGTTAAGTTCCGCCACCCACATCCAATTTCTTCTGCCATTGCAAGTTTCCGAATCATTTAGACAAAATTTACCCAGAGCAGTATGTGCTCCTTGCAAACTCACACACTACTACCTATCCACCCATTTGGTTTGTTGTGTAGCAAGGTGCAAATGTATTCAGTAGGTTAGATAGGCTAAAAAGACATGGACGTTCGACCAGTTGGGTAGCGGGAAGGTCAGGGGGAGATAAGCAAAGTTTGACAGAAAAAGAAAATTTGTTCCAATTTCAAGATGGGAATATATTTATTATATCATACACATAATATAGAAATGAAAGTTTATAAAACGAAATTCAACATTACAGTCACTCAAGCCAGGAATGAATAAATCAAGAAATTGAGGGTACTGACTGACAGCACATAGTGAATGATTAGCGGACAATTTGCAGGGAAAAAAAAAGTGGTACGTTCAACTTCACAACTTTCATACCAAAGACAATCAGTGCCGCAACTGTTGAAATATGTTGCTGTAAGAGCAGCGATATGAGTCTCAGATGAAATAACACCTGCTTAGGGGACTATTTTCCACTGGTATCTATCCGAGCAGGGGAGGGGGATTTGCCTGGTATGGAAAAAGTCTGGAAGATGGGGTCACCACTATCACTTGTAAGGGTCACTGTTACCTCTTTGGAAACCACCAGAGGACACCATCGAAAACTGCCTCATCGGTTGGATGCATGTCCTAGATGAATATTTGTGGGCCAGTGGAAAAGAAAAAGAGGCCATTGACCTAATAAATGTATCATCATGATTTTTTTTTGGGGGGGGGAGGGGGAACATTAGACATTAAACACTGAAAAGTTATATTGATGACCACAATGGCTGCCATTGGTTGCCATGCCAACAGGTTCTCAGGAGGACGAATGAAACCACTTTTACTAAACTTTTTAGAGCATGTAGACACTGTATATAGTTGTTAGTCACATTGCGTCACCGTAGTTTGTGTATGACTCGTCAGAAGAAAACAGCTATACCAACTGCAATTACTGCAAGAAGGAACAAAGCTATAAAATGAATTCATTGTGGAGAAACATTGCCTGTCTTATGCTAAATATAATTTTGGGTTGAAAACAAAAAGAAATTGATGTCACGATACTAAAGGACGTTAAAAAGATGTCCAGTGAAACATGAATAATACAATCAGCAATATCTGGCGGATGACGATCAATGTTGTGCTGACACCCCACAATAAAAAGGAAAACAATCCGGGAAAAATAAATTATATCTCGACGAAGATGGACCTTGAGCTCTTGGTATCCTTTCATCCATTTCACTTTTCATCTTTACTACCGTAACATGTGAGTGAGTTTTTTAAGTCCTTATTTGGACAGGTAACTACCAATTTAATGAGGAATGACCAAAATTTGTATCTTGGATGTCTGGAAGGGAATATGAACAAGCTCACAAAAAGAAGAGGGACTGGAACACATAATTTAAATTGTTCATACTTCACTTTACATTATTAAGAAGGGATGTCGGCAGGTCAAATTATACCCAATGTGAAAATCTGCTTAGGAAACTGTAAAAAAAAGGGTAAAAAAGGTGTCAGATAGTTTTAAAGAATTTTTTGTGATGAGTATGATAATATCTAACTTTCATTCCTACTGAGTGCAGACATGGAATCAAATAATTTATTCTGTAAACATTGCTGGCTTTCATGATAAAAACAAACGAAAAGACAAGCAAAACATGAAGTGCAGCCTTTAGAAGCCACTAACACTGTCCATGAATGCCAATTTCATCCTTACATGTAACTGCTCTTTTCTTAAATGGTGGTAATAATTTTTGACACTGTATCTAACATACTTGAGAGCCATCTTCTCCTGTTCACGGTCATAATTTGTGCCTTTCCATTTGTGGGTTAAACATGATTCCAATAGTCTGGGGCACACAAAATACTGCATATCAGTATCAATGAGATATTTAGGACATTTACTAAAGACCACCTGAAAGGGAAGGAGGTAATTGATCTTATTCGATAATTCTGCTCTTTTAGTATCAGAACAATTCAAACCACACACAGATGCACAGACACACAGATTTCTTTGGAGCAGCGATTATTATAAACCATTCCAAAAAGTCATGGCTTTTGTATAAACTCTGGGTAATAGTAATGCCAGCTTCTATTAATATCTATAAAATACTCATTGAAGAATTATTATTGAAATCTCAAAACAATGGAATACTGTGTGAGTACAAATAACACTTGATTCATTTCTGACAATTTACCTCTCATCTAGTTAATTCAATAAGTTTTCAAATTCATTGCATCATTCCAATTTCAGGTTAATTATATTCTCTAGTTTATCAGATGAAGTCTGCATCTGTACCAATGAAGTCGTCGGAATAAAATGAGGAATTTAAAAAAAAAAAAAAACCTGATTGACCAGATAAAATAGAGACTAGAAATGCAAACAATTTTAAACTGATTCAGTCGAGGTTGTACAAATAAAAATGGCCATTAAAAAAAAAAAAAGAGAGCGGTAACAAATTTTTCTGCTGGTAAATGAGTGGACAGCTTCATTTATAGATAACAGAGGATGGAGATATTCATGTATCTTTATCTTAAGAGATCACACTCTAGTTAAATAGGGAGGAGGCATTTTAATCCTGTCATGTTTGTCTAAATACAACAGGGCACAGTGTCAATTCTCCAGCACACAAACTACACGCACACTACAAATACTGCTCTACACAAACACACGGGAGCAATTCGATAATAATACCAACAACACGCTCCACCTTTATACCTTACTCTGTAAAATAGAAAGCTACAAAAATATACGATTCACCCTGCCGGGAAACGATCCATCAAACTTTCAAGGCCGCAGTAGGTTCGTTGGTAGGAATGGGTGGTGAATGCCTTCAGCAGAGGGCTACGTGAAGCGGTCTTTGAGTTTTAATCTGCTGCCACCACTCCACGATTTGGACTTTGCTTTAAAGTGCTTCAAGTCTGATGCGTGGTCTTTGTGCAGCATTGGTTTGTAGGACTGCGGTTCACAGAGCACCTGAAGAGGAGAGAGGACGATGAATGGCAAAACTAGTGATCACTGGTGCTACCCAATATTGACATGTAGCGTGTCCACCACAGTACTATGGTTCACTGAACATTCTTTGACCGCCAGTTTGAGGGGCAAATACATTGCATGAAGGCTGAGACTTCAAAGCAGGTGCCAAACACACAAGCATACCGAGTGACGGCTCTGTGACAGTGATTTTCCTGCAAGATTTGCAATAACATTAGTCCTGATGACAGCGGAAAAAGAAAACTTGGCGCTGTACTTTCATTAATACTCATCTTTCTATGTATAGTTTTTGTCACAATTTGAACTAATGCTGTGCATGCATGTAGGTAAATATGGTTACAAATGAGTTGCCATGAAGATAAAAAAGTAGGGACAACCACACATACTATCAATCTATGGCTATGTACAGTTACCATGGGGTGGGGAAGGAGAAGCCAGGGTACAGCTCAGTGACCAGAAAATCAAAACTTCTTCAGGAAGTGGGAACCACTGAATGTTCAACAGTAGCTGTGGGGGGGGGGGGGGTTACATGGAGACAAAGAGTGGATTGTTTGACTAAATTATTGTAAGTGTAACAGTTTAGGGTTATTGAACAATACATATTGGTATTCTACAAACTTGATACGATTTGTATAAGTATTTTACTTTATGGAAGTGCTTCACTGACCTTGCATCGCTCGAAAAAGTTCTTGTAGCCTCCGTCCAGAATGTACAATTCAGGATAGAAAAGAGCAGGGTAATTCTCCATGTTGGCATTTCTGTCTTCTTCACGGAGGTACTTGAGGAGTCTGGGCGCCCTCTGGGAGGAGAATTCGCAGTGGAAGATGACGAGTCTCCTCTTCTTCAGGCATTCTTGCATAGGATGGTTTAGGAAGAATTTGTCTATATGGTTCTGGCTGAACAAATTTACTGCACCCTGTGAAGGATGATGAAAGCAAAAACAAAATGCATGAATACAAACAAATTAGGAGTCAAGGGAATAAATTAAAATCCCTGGAAGAATGATACCATCTGTTACTCATCCAATATGGTGGTGCAAAATAGCATCAGCCTAGCTAACAAGGCCGTTTTCTCATGTGTGGAAGGAACCGACGACAAGGGCTGAATAACTGGCACTATCTTGCTAGCAAACAACATAAAGCAAAATTCGAAGTGTTTAATGTGGTGAAATACAAAGAAATTTTCTGATTGAAAAGAAGCAGGGAGTTTAAGATGGAAATATCAGCTGCCAGTGAATATACAGCTGAGAAGAAATAATACCACAAAGAATTACATGGTCTTTCAGGGTCTCTTTGAAAGTAACATTTTCTCTTAATTTAATCATCGTTCCAGGATGTTGTCCTGTTTGATACTTGGGGATGTGTAACTATCTTTGCTTCACCTCATGGCAGGCCCGTAGAGCCAGACTAACCAATCTGCGGGGGGGGGGGGACATATCTATGTTGGAGTTTTGCTGGCATGGAGGAAGAGAGGGGGTGTCCTTCTCCCCTTTGGAAATTTTGGCCTTTTTCAAGGGTTGCAGAACTTGCAAAATGGTGTGAGATTTCCATCTTTTCTCTCTGTATTTGTATTCAAAAAGAGCAGGAACTTTTGTTGAAAATTTTTTGAAATGTTCTAATATGGGGGTGGGGGATTTTCCCCGTGACTATGTGCCTGCCCCATGGTGCATTGATGTAGAAATCACAATCCAACTGTTTCAATCTCGAAGTATGAATCATACACGTGAGGTACAATTCCCCAGGAAAGGAAAATCATTCTTTACACAGAACTAATACAGCCTTGCCCATGACTTTTTATCATAACTGTGAACATGAACTTTATCAGTTCATGTTGCCGATCACAGAAGTACATTGTACCTGCAGGGCATAATATGGAATCTGGCAGTAACAGTGTGATTGATTCTACTGTTGCAGTTGACAAATCTTTTACCTTTTCAACATAAAGATGATAACATCAGGAAGAATGGTCACAAAAATTCTTGAAAAAAATTCCATGCATTCATGAGGAATACATGTTGTCAACGGAAATCGAAAACTCTGTCATCACAAACTGCATTCTTGAGCCACATGATTCTGAGGGCTTTTGAGTAATCTATTCATCTTGCGCTGATGCCCTTTATTCATGAAGAACTTGACCCACAAGGTTACTCACTTTGATATGTCCACCCTTAAACTCATAAGGGTATCTAGCGTCAACAATGAAGAATTCTTCAACATCATCACAAAATTCTTGTTGGATCAGTTTAGCCAAGGTCTCTGGAGTGATGGTCTTTAGGTCCTTATGGCAGCCGTTGATCAGAGGTAAAAGATGACTCTGAGGGAAGAAAGATCAATTCTTGAATGCAAATATCACAGGTTGTAGCCTGAATTATCCCCCTTTAGCAAAAAGATCACAAGGTTACCAATTGTTTTTCCCCCTTGCAAGTTCGCCATCAACCAGTTCGCCCTGGTCGTTTCCCCTCTCTTGCATGTTCACCCCTTACAAGTTCACCTCCAGTGAAAGTCATTTTGCCCCTTCAACTAACTAATACCAAATGTTGTTGTGATAGCTTTCAACCCCAATTTTCGCAATAGTGAAACGTTTGTACGAAAGCAAAGTTTGTTGCAGGGGTAATGCATGCGAGGTTTGGAAAAAAATGGGGAAAGTTTGAAGTAGAATACTACAAACATTTGTAAAAAATGAGAGCAGTCAGATAATTTTGTCTGTGCTAGTTGAAGACAGAATGCCATTGGTTTTTGCAGCACATTTATTTTTGTTGTCACATAGCGAGTGCATTGTGAATTTGGTAATGTAACGAAGAGCATGGTACTGTCAACGTACATAAAACACTAATCTGCACAAGTTTTCACATGACTGACGAAAGCCACAAGGTTGAGGTGAAGCAGTCATATCTATACTCACAGTTCACACATTTTTACTTACTCTAACTGCACCTGCATATTTCTCACTATATTCTGGTATGGTATGGCACAACTAAAGAAAAGTTTGAGCAAATTATTCTTCTACTGACAACCTAGAGAGACACATCTCTCTCAGTAATAACAACAAATGTCCAATATGTGCGTTAAGGAACTTTCCGTTCATGACTCCTGAAGCTAACGTTAAATACATAACAAATGTAAAGTTAAACACTTGCCAGTACATCTAAATTCATCAACAGTTCCGAAGACTCAAAATAACTGATGGCACAGACTGCTAAAAGGCATCATGTCCACTGTGCTTGACAAAATTCTCCCTAAAAAATACACAAATTATTGGCCCTTTCAGTTCAGCTGTCAGTAACCTACCTTTCAATGCTGACTGTAGACTCAAGTAACATAGAGCCACTATTTTTCCATTTGAAAAAGAAGCAAACTTTGGATTAAAATGTTCCTTCCATTTTTTTTCCAATTTCAATTTTATTTATTCAAAATTTCCTAACTTTCTGTAACATGTATGAGGATCTGCACATATATGGCAAACTCTGTCATTGATGCTTAATGGAAAAAAAAAAGGGTCAGTGATCTTTTTCACGATTAATTTCCTGAATTCAATTCAGGCTTTGAGGGCAGTTATTTTAAGTAAATTTTGATTAAAATGTTCATTCCATTTTTTTTTTCCAATTTCAATTTTATTTATTCAAAATTTCCTAACTTTCTGTAACATGTATGAGGATCTGTACATATAAGGTAAAATCTGTCATTGATACTTAATGGAAAAAAAAAGGGTCTGTCATCTTTTACAAGATCAATTTCCTGAATTCCATTCAGGCCTTGAGGGCATTTATTTTACAAAAAAGCGATAACACAACTTTGGAGAAAGCCTATGGCTTATTTATTACAACTCCACAATGGGTGACTACAAACTCAAAAATTGCAGACCAAATAGGGCATCTTTTTTTTCACACAGACAATACTTGGCCAAATTTTACAAATGTTTTGAGAACAGGCCGTATTTACACAAATATATGAAAACAATAGTTTAGATGATGATAAATATATGCGTTGTTTTACTGAACTTAATGAAAGGGGCAAATTTGATTTGGTCAATTGTTGGGTGTTTGAAATTTCTAAGAAGGTTGTAAAAGTTATGAAAATAGCCTCAAAAGAGAAAATATTCTGTTCCATGTTTTATTAAATAGTTCAACCAACAAACTTTACTTTAGACTACTTCAGAGCTGCTAACCTCAACAAATCAAAAAAAGTATCCCAAACAGCGATAAAGTATTTTAAGTGGAAAAAAAGTATTCTTACAAATATTGAATGTCTAGTAGAAAAACGCAATCGGAATCGCTGTCTTTTATCTCTTGTTTTATGATAGACTGAATATTTTTCGTAACTCTGATATCAAAATGATGTCATTTCATCCAAAAATGTTGGTAAATAAAGTTTTAATGTTTCCAAAACATGTTATGTAAGCATTCTAAAAAAAGGAACAATTAAGGGAAAAACGTATTGCCGTATTTTGCTTAAAAAAAACCGGAAAATATACAGCAAAATCGTGACGGTTGGCAGCTCTGCTACTTGCATGAAGGATAGTTGAAATCTTAAATCACTGTGACAAGAAATGTATAAATGGGGATCAAATTAATGAAATCAATTAATACGACCAAATATGAAATGCCAATTAAAACTCTGTCACATGTTGCACCTAATGACCTTATGGTTGTTCATTTATGGCATCTGTATTTGTTAATATACATTATATGAAGGACATCTCATGTTACATCAAACATCATGTTGTGTGTAATGTGTGAGTAAAGGCATGGTAGACTAAAGTGGGTGCAGTGAACCACAGTCATTTCTGTGAGTATTGTTTTTGTCCTAATTCCTGAGTCCTAACACTCTTTTAGGAAATAACAAACCCACTCCTTCGAAAGTGAAGGATTAAATATTCAAAACATCCCTTACCATTGATCCATCTCCAGTGAAATTGAGACCTTTGGCATCCTGAGAGAGTTTCTGGTCGATTCTCTTCTTACAGTCTTCAATGTCCGCTGTGGAAAGTGACCGGGCCAAGCACTTTTTGTTTTTGTTCTGAAAGAGATTGAATGCAAAAAAATCTAATGAAAGACACATCTCATTGCCTTTAGAAACAAAGAATGTGGAAAATTGTATCTGTAATATGGCAAATTGGTGTTAAATGCAATGTTGGTAAATCTCGTCTTACTTTGCAAATTCTCTTTGCATCTTGTTGGGGGTTGGGGCTGGCCACTGACATACTTCTGTGCTTCTTTTTCATGATGGGGCTTGGGCTATCTTTGGGTCTCTCTGGCCTCTTCAGGAATGAATTTGACCTTCTAATAACTGGTTGGCTGGGGATCTTGAAGATTCCCCTCCTGCATTTAGGTTCGGGCGTGATGTCCATGGCATTACAGTCCATGGCCTGCAGAGGCATCGACGGTGGACTGCTTAGTGTCTCCTCGATGAGAGGTACCCTGGAAGGTATGATTGGGTCATGTAGCAACTCTTTAAGGCCCTGTGGTGTCCCGGAGGATGACTGTTGCAGAAAACAAGACAGGCTGAGTGGTATAATTCCAGTCAAAAAGAGCATCAAACAATGTAAGCAACACAGAAGATTGTGAATGTCACACAGGCAGTTTCACATACAGGACTAAGTGGTTTTAAACTATTACAGTCATGCTGTAATTGGAAATGAATTACATTACATTCACTGGGAATTGCTCAGGGTCGACATATTTCTATACACCATGAGGTATTGAACCAGATCCCAGTCACGTGAGGATTACAAAGAATCAAACGTAAAATCAAACAATTGTGGAGGCAAACCCAGCTAGAGTCAAAAGTCACAATCACTAATTGCTTTAATAATTTAGAGAGCAATAAGATAATCATTTGAAAGAGTGAAGGGTTCTGAGAATATAGGGATGCCTAAATTTGGAAGATAAGATATAAATGAGAATAAAATAGACAAAGAAAAAAGAAGTTAATGAGAAATAAAATAATTAAGTTGTGCTGGAAATTTAAGCATTACAGAACAGTGGGAATTAAAATACTGTTGATAATGAATTCAATCAATGAACTCAAAGTCGCTGGAAAATAGGGGATTCCAAGAACTGAGATTGAGATATTATTTTAAATAGAGGGATTCAGGAAGCAATGGTAATAACTGGATTACTGACACTTCAAAGTCTTCAAAATTAATGAGACTACAGAAAATTGAGTATCTGAGAAATCAAAGGATCACTGGTAAAAGAAAAACTAAAAGTTCTTGCTAAATAAGGAGATTGAGAAAAAATACTGCAAATTACCTGAGGTCTAGAATTATATACAAGAAAATGAATTGTAAAGGTTGGAAAATAAATCCTTTTAGTCAACTTCCACCTCCATAGCTTGTTCTATTGCTGAGATATAAAATGTTGAAAGATATCCACTTAATTTGAAATAGTCAATCTCATGATAGTTTGTGATGTTCTTCTTGTAACAACTCACATTGATTACCTGCTTTTGTTTCCTTTTAAAATTAAAATATTTACATACTGTAACCTTGGAAAGTTAACTGTTTTCTTGCATGTACTATGTTGTATGGAGATGACTTGTATACATAGTCAAATCACCCCATGACAGTAAGTCAGTGATCAAATTTTGTAACAAGGTCCAATGGCTTTTCAAAGAAATAAAGAAAACCAAAGAAAGTAATTTGAGTAGTACAAGAATGATATCACAAATTATTGCACAATCTACCATTACTTTGAGTAAATAAATTCCAACGTTTTATATCTCGACTCAGGAATCTCCTGTGAAGATGGGAGTTGGACCATAAGCATTCACATGTTCAGCTTTGTGACATGTGTTTTTAAATCGCTGACATAAGGTACTTTTTGAATGAATTTCCTTACTTCCCAGATTAGAAATCATGTATAAAAAAAAAGAATGATCAAAGTTAATGGTAAATCAACTTCACAGAGAAGTCTTCCAGCAAAAAGACACAAAGTATGCATTTCAGAGAGTGTTATCATTGAAAACCGGCATATCAATCAAACTTCTGGCAGAAAAGCAACCAGAAAAGACTGTTTTTCACACAAATGAAACTATCAAATTCATTCTCAGCTTTTATTGATTTAATGGACCTTTTTTTCAGAACTTTCTGCCTTCCAGTAGAATGCCACTGATAATAAACACACGATACATGTCAAGGGCCCATGTGGAAGGAGATTGAACAGAGAAGACATGTCTGTAACCATGGCAATGTCTCTCTCTCTCTCTCTCTCTCTCTCTCTCTCTCGATGTCCCCCTTTATAGTATCATTTTATATAAATGTAACTACGTACTCCCTGAGAGTCCGAATCAAAGAATTCACAGAACCCATCGTCTTCCTCCTCGTCCTCGTCTTCGTTGCTGCTGGTCAGACGGCTGTGCTGTAGCTGGACATCCTCTTCAATTAACTTGCTTGATAATTTACCCTGGTTCAGCTGTGTCCGGTAGAGTGAAAATACAAAATATATGGTCTGCCTTAATAAAAGCAGTTCTATGGTGGAAATTTACACAAACACAGACTATTTCTTGAAAGAACCTTTGTTCTTCTGTTTTGACATAAATGAACTAAATCTAAACAAAAAAAGAGTGTCAGTCTTACACACTGATCAATTTATTTCACTTTTTATTTCAAAGAGGCAATGTTTTATATTTTCCTTAACAGAATTCTCTCAGATCATATTCGTGAGGTGTGGCTCCTTTGCTGAATGACTTGAAGTTACTTTGAATTTCCCATGAGATGGTACACTTTCAGTCACTCTGCTAAGTGCAAATGGAACTGGCTGAAGCTTCACTTCGAGCAATTACCGAGGCAACCTCTACCCCTTAACTTACATTGTACACTTTAAAAATTCAACACAAAAATAGACACAAAACAGAGGACAAGGCCTCTTGGTTTGGTATCAATGTTAATTCTTTTTGTTTTCATAAGTAAGTACACATCAGTGCAAAGGTAAGATGGTTGTCATCAAAAGAGACAGCCCAGTCTGTTCAACTTTGCTGTCATTGACCACAAAATTTGAAAGCACATTAGCTACGAGCTGTAATTACTGTAATCGGAAACTGTGACGTGACATCCCCGTCACCTGAAGTGACCTGAAATCAGAAATCCATCGCTTACCAGATTGGCAGGAGCTGAGATAGGTCTTGGCCTGCTAGATTCATCCTGAGGTAGAGGTCTGATTGAAGTAAACTGACCTGAAGAATCAGTGTCTTGTGACTTGAGAGCCTGTGGGACGAAGCAAGTCATAACTTCAATGATTAGATCTGCAATTTTCACAAGTGGTGTAGCAGAAACTAAACAAAACGTAAAAACTTTTTTTACCTGCTTAAGGTGGATGAGCACGAGTCTCTTCATAGTGCCCAGGATGATCACATGCAGCTACAGTTCTCACACTGTTTCTATCATTACCCGTTTCTGAGTACCCACTGTCACCCTGTGACCTGCTTTAGAGTCACACATACAAAAAAGGAATAGGCTGCCACATCATTAACGAATCATTCATGACCCACACGGCTGCAAAGCGACCCATTGGAAAACATCCAGCGAACCACATTTGAGAACCTCTGATGTACGGTGTAACATCATTGTTAAAAAAAACTTTAATTCAAAGCAACAAAATTAAGAAACTACTGTACTAAAATTGTAATGGACTTGTAAATTCTCAGAGGGGATAAAATAAGATTGCATCATCACAGCTAACAGTGACTGAGTCTTGACTGAGTGACTGCAGTCACATATCGTATCGAATAACAACAGCACTGCACCAACCACTGTTTTTTGCTTAGGAGAAAAACCAAATTTTACGGGTTGGCAGGTCTGACCGGACCCACACTTCCTTTTTTACAAGCAATGATAGAAAACTTTTACAGTACATTTATTTACAGTACTTGTGTTTGAAATTCCATGATTCTATTCTGATAGATAGCCTTGCTACTGCACTATCAAATCATCACAAAATGACAACGATGTTCACTGCATCTATCAAAATGCAATTGTACAGTCTGTTCAATACCACACAACACCTCCGGGACAATGATAAAAGATTTATTTCTTTGGGTGGGCCAGATCCTCCTCTGTGCCATGTTACATCATAAGCAGATAACGCTTTATTCATGTTAGGCTTGAATTTTCTGAAATTTGTGAATCAGCTGACATCTGGGACAGATCCGTGCCAACATGTAAAAAGACGTGATTAGGCCATCAAAGCGGGAATGTGTGGAGACACTGTGCATACTTTTCTGGAGAGTCACTACCCTGGGGAATCCATAATGCAATCTGCAATGATTATCAGGCTCAGCAGATACTTGACAGTACTTGAAAGGAGAACCTGCACGATAATATCCCTCAATCAACAGACAGAAAGAAGCCAAACAAGATTGAAATTTGCCTCACTACCGAGGAACCTGCGCTTAACAAAAATTCAGATTCAAACTGTGATAGTGTCAATCTCAATTTTGACCACTATGGTTTATTTTTAGTTGTTTTGGTTCATTGTATAGGAGCTTGCCAAGGGAGAAGTATGGAAAAATCTTCCTCACCACTAACATCCTGTCTTCTATCAAATCAATTACCCATGCAGGTATTCAAATACAGGACTCCATATGTATATATCAGACATAAAGTAATAGTGGACCTAGCCTACTGTGCCTTACCTGATGGTCACTGCTTTCATTTTCCGATTTTTCCTGAGCAGAGAAGAATACCACCTCTTCTTCTTCACTGGGACTCTCTAGGCTAAAGGGCCTCTTTGGTTGATATGCAGCTGCCACGATCAAAGGCGGCTGGGGTGGCTGTGAGAATAGTGGCGAGTCAAATGAAGTTGGATTGGAATTGAACCTTCTGAGGGCTTGCTTGGTCCTGCAAAAAAAAAAAAAAAAAAACTGCAAAGGTGAATAAACTTGTTCTGTGATATGGTATGGCCGACAGCAGTGGCAAGATCAGCTTAACTTAGGATGGAAAACTGGCTATGCTCAGCAGTCACAGTATTTACATATATGGGAACTAAAATAAAAATCAGCAACAGCATCAACAAATTGCCTTTCAGAGAATGACAATGGAGTATGTGACACAGTCAATACAGGAAGGAACATTGGTCAAGTTTCCAGCCACAATCAATGCATGAAATTATCGAATAACAAAAGATAAAATTGTTTACCTTCTGACATTTTCTGGATCTGAACTCCCCAAGTTGAAAAAAGAAAGGCAATGCCAACTATCATTAAAGACGACAGACATATAACTTGCAGTTAAACTTGACCAACTAGGATCAAACATTGTCAGAGCTTAATTTATTGCACTAAACAGAATGCTCGCTCCAAAGGTATACGTCATTGACAACACTGAATATCGTTTTTTCATTGACCCCTTCTGCCACGTAAAATATCAGGATTTGTAAAATGGATGAGTATGGTGCTGCTCAGTTAATCTTAAAGTGAATTTTAAAGAAGCTACCAAAAGAGTGCAAATGATCACACATGATGACCACTTTAGCATTAAACACAATTTAATAGGTCACCATATTCCCTTGCTGAGAATAACTTCGATAGTTCTGAAATAAACACAAAACAGGATGTTCAAAGCATGATCCATTCATCAGTTTTGCAGCTTTGCTAAGGTTTACCTTGCTGACAGTGCATCTCCCTCCGGGTGATCCTCTGGCTGATCCTCTGGATCAGGTGATGATACACTGACGCCAGAGCTCTGGGATGAGTTTCTCGAGAGTGGAACTGTGGGCGTGTCCCCTCCTTCTGAGAGGGATAGCTTCCTTCGAGGAGTGAAGCCGACGCTGTTTAAAATTAATGAAATAGGAAGACCAACAATGTGAGCATTCGCAGTATATAGAAATGAATGATCAATAGTCATGCATTACATAAAAGAAGGGGCATGGAAGTGATTGGGTAACAATTAAAACACAAATGCTGCTGGGGCGAAGAATGTTCACTACTCCACCCCCATAACTATTCACACACTGGTTTATCATGTCTTCAAAGAATTACATCTAGTCCAAGTAACAGTTTTGGAAGACAACAATGTATTAGATCTGTAATGGCCAAATTCAATTATATTTATATTTTATTTCTTATTTTTTATTATTTATTTTACTTGTTTATCTAATTTTTTTTACATTCATATTTATAACTACATAGAAAAACTCTACTGATAAGACAAGGCATATGTGGAGAGTCCTATCCTATCTACATACCACACTACACAAAGAACCATTAAATTAATTTACTGCTCTTCCAAAATGTCTCAGCTACCATTACTTTGACAAAACTTGTTTTAAAGCAACATACTGTAGCATTGCTGGTCACTTTTATTATCCTCTATTTGGTTGTTGTCCTTTCAAGATTTGGTCCCCCACTGATGAGACTTAAAAGTTAATACATCCAAGACACAGAGAACACATTAGAATGTGAATCAAGGTCCTCTGTGTGATAGCATCTTACCATGACAATCCAACCATGCTATTGGACAGAGCTGTCATCGGTGAGGTCCCTTGTCCTGAAAGCTGAGGAGAATATGGACTCTCTGATGCCTCCAGTCTCAAGGCCAGGTTCCTCCTTTTTCCGGCCATGTTTGAGGACTCAGATAAATTCTGAGCTAAAAAAAAAGTTCCCTCCCTTCACACAGATTAACCTCAAAACCACAGCAGTCGATAAGATGAGTAATAATGTCAAGATTTATTCATTGCTGGTGAAAATGGTTGTAATAAGGGATCTCCTGGGTAGTCGCTGAAAGAACAAATAACACAATACTGATAATGAAGTCATCGTGTGGGACTGGTGGCGCTGCTGGCACTTAGAAAGTAAGAAGATTAATTCTAAAATACTCCCACCCTGCATAATTCCTTTGCACTTGTTATTGTCTTGTTGTCAGTACCGCTGTACATATCTGCAAAGTTTTCTTAAAATCCCTGTACTGTCCTTATGGTTATTGCTTTCCCATTTAAAAGTCTTCAGTAATTTTCTACCAACAATGAACACAGTGCACCTAGTCGGCTGTTATCTATTTGGACATTTTGTGGACTAAAGATTATCTATTTGGACATTAGTAGACTAAAGAACATCAGTTGGCAGTTCCAGAAGTATTTTTTTAAAAAAAGGTATTACCAAGTGCATTTAGTTTGGTCTATACTTCCAAGCAGTCTAATCTAGACAAAGGAAAAACAAATGCATGCTAATACTGTACAGTACCTTGAATTTTGCAGTAAGGTCAGAGATGCATCAAATATGGCTCACTATTTAAAGAGGAACCGTAGTGGGTGTTGCAATCTCAACCTACACTTAATGTACATATATTTACAAACAATAACGACAGTAATGGAAATGTATGACGTATCACATACACTGGCAATACTACATGATATGCGTAGGTGTATGTGTGACGTCATGATCACATAATTTTGCAACAACATGGCGACTTGCAGGTGAATAGAAAGTATATTCATAAAAACTTCACATTTTCTTGAACGTGAATTTATTGTACTGTACTACCCAATGGTGTCTAAATTTGAAAAACTTTACTTGAATAATCAGGACTATTTGGAAGGCTGTGAAACAGTTTTCCTTTAAAGTCCAGGAAATAATTCATTTTTCAAATTATTCACAACATTTTAACACCCTTTAAATTTTCTGTAATACTCTTTTCTTTGGAAAATTCAAACATTTGCTCCACATGTTTTCAATTGCATAGCAGTTGACAAATCTGCATAATGGTGGGATGGAAAGTACGTTACATCCTGAAGTTACTAACGTAATGAAATAAGTATTAAGTATGTAATGATATAAAAGAAGTATGTATGAGCCAAAGATTAACGTTTTAAATGTAATTCTTTCTTATTGGGATATACTAGGCAAATATTGATTTGGGATTGACTGTAAGAGGTTAGGGTACAACACACGATGTTTGACGTCAGTGTTGCTCTGCTGTCCTCTGATTGAATACATCAAGAATTTTAATGGGACAGGTGTGCAAGTTTTTAAAATGAAAAGTTGATTACACAAATTTATCTGTAGTTGCGACAAGGTCTAGAACATTAGTCTACCGTAATGGTCAATTGCGTTGATTGAATTTTCACGTTCAATGCTACAGGCCAGCATTGAGAAACACTGTTCATGAGTTAAGTGCAGTGGTGTAGCCAGCCACAGTGCCTCCCCACAGAAATTTTGGGGATGCAAAGGATGATGTTGAAAAATAAATCTTTATCTGACCCTTTTTTTTTCTTGACAGCAAGCCAAGACTGTTTTCATGACTTTATGGTCCTTTCCATCTCAGATACTAATGTACAATGATCCGAGACATACTGAAACTATAACTTCCTCGGTATGAGAAAAAAAATGAAACCCTACTGTATGAAGTGGAAAAATTGATGGAGCTGAAATTGTAGTGCTACTGTACTTTGCAAACCACATGAAATATAGCCCATGTTACGTAGCTGAGCAAAAAGGTACAGTGTCAGATCCATAACAGACTCTTGAATAACGAACGTTACTTCTACCGAGAAGTTTGCAACTGGGGCCGTGATGTCCCTGGGCCGAGTTGTCCCAGGGGCTGAGCTGTAAACTGACAGAATTGGTCATCAGCAGATCATTTTTAGAACACATCTGTTAAGGGGACGTGTAAAACGGATTTGAAAGGAGAAAGAGCAAAAATGTGTGTGATTTGTATGTCAAAACATACTATTTTATACATTATTTTTGTTTATTTTCTTTCATTTAAGAACTCCTTAAGTTGCCAGTAAAATATTCCTTTAACATTAATTCTGGAAAGTACAGTACGTATGTTTAGTAGAATACATTCCCCGCATGCAATTACAACTTTACACACCATTTTGCTGGGGTAATTTTCATGTCAATGTGCTATAATATACACGAACATCTCGCTGTTTTTAATTTCTTTAAAAGTAAGGAGAATGTGGAGCATAAGAACACCTAATAAAATAAACATTGCACCAATTTGTGTTCCAAAATTTCCAAAGCCGACACCCCATCCCCTTAGACACACCCACAAACCAGTGTTCATCGATTCGTAGACTGCCAGTTGCAGCGTACAAGTAAGAATTTCAACAAATGGTGTAAACTTCTTTGTGGAAATTTCAAACTTGATTGGAAGCAGATTGGAAAGGGTGCTTTTTTTTGGGGGGGGAGGGAGGGGCAGGGTTGGAAAACCTTGCTGAATTTCCTGCGAACACAGTAGAAAATCCACCCATTTCCCACTGACATTTGTGTAGGGGTGGAACCCCTCGTTGGGGGTTCAGGGGCAAGCTCCCGGAAGATTGGGGTTCCTAGCACATCGAAGGGGTAAAATTGTGCAGCTGAGCACAAAAAATATAACTGAAAACTCCTACAATATATGAAAAATCAATCACGAAAGCTTAACGTTAGGCTATTTGCATTGTTGCATTATACGGTACCTTTTTAAATGTGAAGAAGTGTCACTTACAAAATGTCAGAAACGAGTGAAACTTGAGCCCGATATTACGCTATAGATATGCAATAGGCCTAGAATGTCTTGATCATAGACCACTACACACAGTCAACTACTACAAGCTGTGCTACTTACAAAGAGCTCTGCGAGTTTGCGGTAAAAAAATCCTGGCATGTTTCCAAGAAAAGTTTTTAACTGCAAAAATGTGAACACCTGTCCCAAAATGGACATCGCATTCATAATACTCAAATTCAGCCACACATGTTGCAGCCGCGCTACTACATTTGTACCGAACTTCTTCATCCCTGATAACTGTGACCATTAACAGGCAGCAGAAATTTGCAGCAGAAAAAAAAGTTTAAAAAAATAGTAGTCCCCTATATTTCAAAATGGTTTAATCGAGGCATTTTTTTACTGCGTGTAACATTACGTTTTCCAGAAAGGTGTTTGGCTCTACCATTGCATCTGTGTGTAGGACTGTAAACTTAAAGAAGGTACAAAGGTCAAGCCATGCCGCGTGGGCCTGTTGCGCCGCTATGTACTGTATGTATGCTGTGTACGTATGTACCTACTGTATGAAAGTACTCCATTCTCATTAGTTGCACAGAGAATCTTATGCTGAGTTCGGAAAAAATAAAAAGAAAACACTAAAACCTACGGAGATGAAATTGTGCACAAGTTCCGTGCAAATCATCCTTGGGCACTGGGGTTCATAGGGTGTGTAGGGCGGCTGAAGTGTGCCTAAAAGCAAACTGGCGATAATTTCTGGTTACTTGCGTGGTCGTGGGGACATACTGGACATCGTGGTTTATTGGCATAGAGGTAACAGGCGCTATTTGCCTATGTGAGTGAGAGTATCGTAAGCAATAGCGAGCAACAGAGCTTCTTTTAATATTTGTTTAGCAGCTTTTTCCCTGTTCTCTCCCATTTATTTTGTTTCTCTGAAGATTTCCCGGTTTTTTCCCTGTTTTTTATAAAAAAAAAAAAATGTGTCCCGACACACAGGATTTCCCGCAAGGGTTGCCAATCTCCCGCGAACCAGGTTCGAAAGGTTCGCAAGGTTTTCCAGCCCTGGGGAGGGGGGGGAACTCCCCTGGAAAAAACGAGAAGAAAGGTGATCTATGTGTGCAAATTAAAAAGCTTGATGACCATCCATGCAAAGTTATCAAAATTTTACAACATCTGTGCAATCTATTACTACCAACATTTGCAGTAACAAACATTTTTATGTAATGATAAATTTCCAAAGGAATTGACTGTAGGCCTATTTTCCCAGTGTAAATACACAGAAATTTGTTTGTACGCTCTTGAACTGCCAAAAAGTATCCCCAGCAGTTTGTAAACATCCCAATGGGATGCCAGATAGCCTAGGCCTTGACTTACTCTTAGCATTGCCTAATGTTGACTTGAGTACGTCTGGCTTATTTTATTTAGCCTAGGACCCCATGTCTAAACTACTTTATGTAGGCTGGCCTGCAGGCCAAGTGTTAAATACTTGTCAGGCCCAAGTTGTCTAATGTTTGACACTTTGAAGTTTGAGTAGTGTAACCAAGAAGACCTAGCCTAATTTAGACTAGGCTAACAACATGGCGAGTAACACACAGTTAGGGGCCTAGGCTATGCCCCAGCCTATAACTTAGGGCCTGCTGAACATGGGACACAGAAATAAGACAAAGCTTTGTAATCCCCTCCAAAATGGTCGTAGTGAGGTATGGTATGGTACTGCAGGCAGCGTAGACCTGGCCTAACTTAGTTTAGAATTAAGTTAATCTGAGCCTTAGGCTAAGTTTAGGCTAGGGTGACACTGGCAGTTAGGCTTGGCCAAGTCTGGACGCATATCGTGGCCTAACGTTCGGACTTACGGAATTTGCTTGTAACGATCGATCTCATAACAACTTTGTCTCCCCTAGATGTTGATAATATAGTATCCAAATAGGTTTTGTTCTTACCGAATGTATCATTAGTGCGCTGTAACTGTGACGTTGTCAAGACATTTTATCACTGAACGTAGGCTAACGTGTGCTGGTAAAATCGAATGGTATGGTAGGATAATTAACGTAACTTTAACTCCGTTGCATGTATGCTACCTTTGGCCGGGCTAGGCTAGATCAGCTGGCAATATCATTCCTCGTATATCCTACATTCCTCCACCCAGTGAAAACAATGAATGGGCAACGCTTTGTTTTGCCGCCGGTCGTTTGAAACATAACACACCAAAGGTCAATTTGGAAACCCGCCCACCAAGAGTAATGAATATACATATTTAAAATAAATAAAAGGATACACAACTACAACTTATCTAAAAAGGTTGAAATTATTATTTCATTTATTGAAAATAATTTTAAAGCTGAAATAAAGTAAAAATTATGTAGTGCCTTGTCTACTCTTGTTGATTTTGTTTTTGATATGAATATTTAATTTAAATATGCGCATAATGAATCAGCTGTAGTTTCCCGCGAAATACGACTTCGACCAAAGAAAAACATAGGCCCGCATATAAGATGCCTTCTTTCGGCCGTACATATTCACAGTCGTGCGACAAGTATAAAGTTCGCGTTACAAGTACAGTAACCACCTCATCAGACTGCATTAAATTTGTCGGGACCCTCATTTCTCGACTCGAGAAAAGCCCATTCGCTTCATTTATCAAAATTATTTATAGTATTTTTTTTGGTTACATCTCGCTGAGTCCTGCATCACCATGATTGGCATTGAGGCAAACACTTCACATGATTCGGTCACAGAGACGGCGTCAATTAAGGCAAAAATTGGCGGAAACGTTCAAACAGAAGTAAGAAGCCTACATAATTCGCCTAACGTGAGATCTCATACCAACCAGCAACCGACAGAAATGGACATAGAAAGGTATATTCGTTAATGCTTCGCTGAATATGTCATGTGGCACCGTTCTTAATCCGAAACAATTATAAATTGTTAATGTTTTGATACAACCAGCCTTAGTTTCTAGGTTTTTAGCCAAATCTTTAGTTAAACCAAAACTTGTTATGTTGTAAAAAATTGAGCCAAAACAGCAAGTTGTAAGTTAGGCTTACTGAAAACAAGTGCAGATCCTTTTCTGGCGTTATGATCTCCCTTGATCCTCATTGATGAGGTCAAACTCAAAGCTGCCATTGTTACTGAAATTTCTGGTTCCAGTTATGATGCAGGTCTCCATTTTTGTCCTGCAAGGTTAGTTATTGGCTAGGATTAGAAAAAAGAAATCATTACAGATTAGAGCTACATCTGAAATACTGTATGATTGTTCATAATCATAGTTTTCATACACAGGCTACTCTTAGCCTAGGGTAGGTGTTAAGACCAAGGCAAGAGGATGAAAGTCACAGATTTGTACAGATCCACTGCCCACAAGCTTCAAAACCTGCCACTCAAAATTTTTACTTTCTCCTGGGAGTATGGAAATTGGAACCTCAATTCAGTGAACTCCAGATACATGACAAATTGTGTAGTTTCACCTGTAAGCAATGACCATCTTTTCTCAGAGGGTAGTGAATGAGTGGAATGGGTTGCCTGAGGATTTAGTGATGGCAAGAAGTGTAAATGGGTTGAAGAATGCACTGGACAAGTACTTTAGGCTTTGTGACCTGGTTTGATTTTTGTATCTTTTTTTTTTGGGTCCTTGATAGGGACTTAATTGTCCCTCCTGATCCTTTTTTAAACTAACTAAACTAAACTAATGAAAAAAGAAAGAAAATGCTACATGTGTTATCACTGTATGTTGCTTTTGTAAGTGACTTTCTTTTTTGGCCTAATAATTGTTGAGCTATAATGTACTGTCTGTTTTGTTCTAAATAATATCATGTTGACAAATTAACACTATTTGTTATGTAACATTCCATCTGTTTGAGGAATTTAGCCCAAGACCTGCATTTATTACGTTTGCAGCATGCAGCCAAATTTGACAAGTTCACCAAGGAGACAACTGTCCAGCGTTTCATCATCTGGGGGGAGCATCGACTGGTGCACTCTGATGGAAGAGGATGATCGGCGATTGCATTCTGTCAGGAAGGACATGAAAAGGCATAAAGAAAAGTTGACAAGATATGAAAAACTAGGAATTCCTAAAGATGACCGCATGTAAGACACTGTTTTGCTTTATCAATTAGTGTTTTCCAATAATTTGGGTGAGACTCAAAACAGAAATAGGAAGCTAGTTTTAATATTAGTTTGTCAATTAATGATGGTATTGTTTGTTAATATTAGTATTAATTTGTGGATCCTACAGAATTCCTCTTTTGCTGATTTTATCATGATACAAGTTTAACACAATTTACTGAAAGAAAACACCTGAAGAGTAGATTGGTGCATTAGTTTATAGAATTGAGGCAACTTGTCTCTGACAAAGTTTCCAAATTATGTTAAACAGCTACCAAGTACACACAATTAACAGAAATGGTGTTCAGAAATATTAGAAACTTGTACCATATAGTGAGAAGTAAGTTTAAACTCTGCCAATTATGCAATTATAAATCTGTATTTTAGTAATCAGTCAAATGTTCAGGCCAGGCTTGGGGTAATTGTAATCAATTACAATCAGTTACATTTTTCAAAGTAATCGTAACTGATTACTTTTGCAAAAATTGTCTCCCTATAAATCCCTCCTCTTTGCCAAATTTGCAGTATAAACCCTATTTTTAGGTGTCATGTTTTTTCTGGTACTTCCATGAGTCTAAGAATGGTGTGATCCCTGTGGTTGGCCGACAAGTTGTACCGTACGGTACAGTCAATTGATGAGGACGTGTTCCTCCTTATGGTCACTGGTGTCATTGGAGAAGCATGGCAAATCTACTGTAGCTTATACTTAGCCTTCATGCAATTGTGAAAAAAAAAATGGTCAATATTTGATAGGAAACCTTTCATAGGTTTCCTGTGCTCTCATTTTTCTCTCGGTGTGCAAAAAATCGCACTTTTCACAGTGATTAGAGGCGAGTAATGGTTTGCGATCGTATTTGCACGCCTCAGAATTCAAGGCCTGAAGTATGCTGTTTATTTCCAAGATAGTGCAGTTGAATGTTCCTAAAAATAAATCAGGAAGATGACATTCTGAGATTGTGATGACATCACCTGACCAAATGTGATTGAAAGGCTTTTGTGTTTCTTTATATTTCATCATCAATATATGTTTAACAGTTTTATGCATACTGTAGATGACAGAAGTGTTTGCAGATTTATGTAAATTGTAGGTAAAGAAAACAAAGAAATACTTTAAAACTCCCGCTCTCAGTGGTCATGTGAACATCACAATTCAACGTACTCAAGTGGGTTTACACTCAACTTAAAAACAAAAAATGCCAGCACCCTTCTCTGAATTTTAAAAGAGTGTAACTTGAATAGGACAAAAGAGTTATAGCCTGGGCAATTGTCTGTAATCTCCATCTATGGGGCCGGGCTAGAAAGTTATAAGTTATAAGCACAATTATTCTATTCAAGAAGAGTTGTACTCATACCATCTGCATATGCTTGCTAACTTCAACTTGCTTCCCATTAGTGTTTGTGCCCATGGTTTAGACTACAGGGTCTGTGATACCTGGAAAAGTCTGTGAAAGTCTGTGAATTTTTTGAGGTCTTTGAAAGTTAAGAATGCAAAATTTTCTCATCAACTAATCAGTCCCTAAAAAATGCGCATCTTTTCTTGGTCGTGGAATTTTACCAAAGAGTCTTTGGAAAGTCTGTGAAAAGTCTGTGAATTCATTTAACCATTTTTGCTATGGACCCTGGACTATCGTTACACTAATTGCAGAGCTTGTAATTCTCAATTCGTACCAAACTTACGTCCAGGTCAATAACAAAAAGAGCCTGAATAATAGAGTCAGTGTCTGGGTCAATAGACACCACCATTTTTAATTTCAGAAAGATTTTTCATAGTTTTTCTTTATCCTTTTATTTCCAGATTTCAGGTCGAGGAAGATGAAGCTATTTTGGTGCGAAGGCAGAAGCAGATAGAGTATGGCAGAAACACCCAGTGTTATACTCAATACAGTAACAGTGTTCCAAAGTAAGTACATATCCATTGTTTTGGCACACCAACCATAAAATGAGAAAAAACAATTGCATTCATAACTTTCCCACTACTTAACAGTAGTTGTAGACCCACTGATTTTCTGCAGAAAAAAAGGAAATTTGGCGTTGCTAAAACCAGAGGTTCTGTATCACCCTTCAGTAAAACGTGGTGCTATAGAATCTTTGATGTACACATTGCTCTGTATGGATGAATACCACTTCAGCACGATGAAACTTCGACTGTAAGCTTTATTCAGGAACTTATAACAATTGTACACATGTACAGTTCAGCATACACATTCTGGTATTAATTTAATGTTTTTTATTCCCGTAATATATATGATTTTGACACTGAAAAATTGGTCAATTCTGTAAAGTTCTGTTTTTTGCTGCGTTGTTCTGCAATTACAGAAAATCGTTGGCTCTCTACTGCTTTTGTTTGACTGTCAGTTTTGTTTGAAATATGATTAATGGCAATTTGCAGGGCTTGACATACAGTATGCAAATGGACAGCCAAAAGCTGTCATGCGCTTGATGTTTGATGTGCCCTTTTTGAAGCTTATTTGAATTCATCTTTATTCATTGTGACTAAGCATCTTGTATTATTTGATGACAATTTAAAGTGATGTTTTGTATCATTTTTCTACTGTAGCTTAGTTACTGTAAACATTACAGCAAAGTTTGAAACGTGACCACAACTAATTTAATTTAGCCTATCTGCTTGGATGTGTCGTAGCATACTGTACTATAAACATCCTCAAATTTGGCTTGCCACCAAAAAAACATACAAAATGTTTTTTTGACCACAAGGGCAACTATGGGTTCTGACTACTGCTTATGCAATCATATGAATTAGAAAAAGTATATCCATATTTTTTTTTTTAATTTTATTCTGAAGTGACCAGCAGAAGCTTTATTTTAATCATGATATTACTTTCTTGAATCAACAGAAGAATGAGGAAGAAAGGCATACACCCGTCAACCCCAAACAAGTTTCAGGTCTGTAGCCGAAGGTCGTGGGACAGCCAGATTCGCATCTGGAGAAGAAATCTCCACGAATGGAATACAGGTGGCAAAGGAAATACCAAAAGGTAATTCAGTTTAAATTCTTTTTCATTTTTACATCAGAGTCTACACCCCTTACTGTATGTACAGTACGCATATTTAAACACATTATGCTATGTACCATATCCCATGCATTAATATGTAAGATTATGTAAGAGTGGGAGTGTGAATTCAACCCAACAGAGTCCAACAGATTACGTTACGTGGTTGTCTTTGCATCCAAGAACGCTGAAAGTCTTGTAGAACAAACAGAAGAGGTTGGATTGGTGGTTGAAACCAAATTCAGATATTGTTTAGAATCTCTGAAATGATACAGTGAAATTAAACAATGCAGTACAACATTTTAGAAGACCTAAGTGAATTAATGAAGACATTATTTTGAGCAGGACAACCACCCAACAAACAGGACAACTTCATTTTGCATGTTGGTTATTCCTTAGGGCAACCAGATGTAATTGCTTAGATTTCAGCACTGATTAGAGCTGGTTTAGGCAGTACAGAGAATTGGAATTCATTTTCACATTTGGATAACCGCTGATGAAAGAGCAATAAAGAAAACATCTAGAAAATAAAATTTGAGAAACATTGTCCATCCAATATTAGCAAATGTCACTAAAAGTCAGAGCAAAGTTGAGGATACAAATGAAGAGTTATGTATTTACAAGTGCACATATTCTACAAATAAAGTCTGGTGCACCGTATCTTACAGACCCGGCGACTTCACTCGGTATTAAGAGTGGAAATCGGGTAGTACCAAGATTACACATAGAAACCTATGTGGAGTATTTTCTCATGCTACTGTAAGACTGACGGCCAAACTTAAAAAACTTTTATGATTACTAATTCACCTGTTTTTTTAAAGTAAAAGACAACTGTAAGGTAAACACCTACTATAAAGGCAAAATGAACTTTGTGACTCATTATATAAAATTTTGAAGTCACAGGGAATGGACAGTTTCCCCATCACCATTGTGTTTCCAATGGACTAACAGAAATTTCTGGGCAGACTTCACTTTTCCAACTACTGTACCTATCCCCATTTAATTTGAAATGCTTGCAAGTAGGCAGAGAAGCCAAGTCAGATTCAACGAACTCTCAGAAACTGCCAGTGTTCGTATGAACTCTGAAGGAATATTTATTGTAATTTCAAAATCAAATTCACAGTCTTGTTTTGAACGTCGACTAGTGCAAATAAACAGCTTGAATTCAAAAGCTCTATTAATTTTAAAAGCACTTCATTTATGAATGTTTCACCCACTTCCTTTTGACAGAATGCTGAGTAATGACACCTGGTCTGATGCATCCTCTGAAAATGACCACACGATGGACCAAGGGGAGTCTTCTTTGGACACTTCTGTTACCTCCTCGGTCAGTTCCGGCATGACGGCAAGCAACGAGGGCAGCAGGTCTGCTTCACCTCTCACCATTGGACAAGATAACTGCAAAAGCTCATGTGACAATAAACCAATCAACAACAGTCAGCCACCATCATATGCCTCTGTTGTTTCCAAAAACACTCCCAGCAAGCCTACCCTGGCTCTCCACATCCCCACTAAAAATCCAAAGACCCCCACCGGCACCCCTGCTGAGAACGGAGTAGATCTGGACCCGGAAATGTCCCCTCCCCCATTTAATCCAACAGAACTGGTTGAGGCACTTCAGAAAGTTGGGATTTCCTCCCCACCGCTAGACAACCAGCGACGAAAGAACAATAGGAAGAGTCTAGCAAATAAGTTTTCAGAAATGTCCTGCCCCGTAGTGAGGGACAGTGCTAGCAAGAACAAGGAGGACATGAAAGACTTGGAGGAGTGTTGGGACTGAATAATTCCTACCTCACCATCAAAGAGATCCAAAGATAACGAATATATTTACCTCTTTGAGGTTTTGTATGATAAACAGGACAAATTGTTGTCATCTACAGTACGAGAGGGCAAGAACAGATACTTGAAACCTGAACTGCCTCATCTGTTGTGACCAAAGTTATCACACGGATTGCTCGGAACTCGAAAGAGGGAACAAATTCAACAAAGGACCGTGATTTTGAAGTTTGGTCGATCGAAGTGGTATTCAGTGATAGATTTCTTTCTTTACAGAAATTGTCAACTCCAACAAGATTTATCTGTGATGCTATCAATATGATATATATCTGAGTAGTAGTGCAGTATGTAGTATTTTAGTCTCCTATAGTTTTTTTTTCTTTTTAACTTTAACAAACTCATGCTGCACCTTGAAAAGTTCCCAAGTTTTGAAAAGTTCAGCAGACTGCATTGTTTGGTAGATACCACTGGATGGCAGGGTATCTTGAAAACCTGTTACCTTAGCAAAGTTAATTTGACCCCTGTAATAGGCAGCAAAATACTTAGACCTCCGACTGTGTCAGAGCAGGGAAACAATAGTGGGAAAGGAAAAGGGTGCCACCTTTGAAGCTGCGATTTGAATGACGTTGGAAGACTTTGGAGAACCAACGATTTTTGTCGTAGGGGCTTGGATGATTCCTCACATTTCAGACAGACATGAAGGGATGGATGTAAAAGATGTATGCATTACAGTTGCAATCCGTTTTGATTTTGGATATTCCTTTTAGCATTTGGTAGGTATTATTGCCTGTGTGTGTACTGCTGCATGTATCAAACCCCATTACTGCAACTCTTGGATAACATTTTTTAAAATTTTCTGTTCGTAAGTCATAAAGTGTTGGTTTCTATGATTACCTGAATTCAGTAACAATTTTATTGTAAAGTAACATTTTGACAAGTCATAGTATGGAGAAGTATGTTTGGAGACTATTTGCTAAACCATGCCTCCACATGGTCATTGCATTACTATCTCTTTGTCTTTCCCTTGTATTTTCACCACTCTTCTCTCCTTTCCAGGACTTTTAATTTCATTTGATAATCCTGGGGTCATAAGTCTTCGTTCCTTTCCCCCGCCCGCCCAACATTCCATGTCTTTACACTACATGATACCTGAAAATTATCACCAGGAGTCTTACTGTACATCTTTCATGTTGGAATGTTGAGTTCATAGGAGACCCAGGAAATAATGTTATGTCACTCTGATTGGGGAGGTAGGATAATCTTTATAACCTGTGGAGTTTTTTGGATCATTTGTCACAGTTGGCATGTTAATTACTTCTCGCAATAAAACAAACCGGAAACTGACCAATATCAATGGAGAAAAAAGGCAAGTTTGCCAGTGTTTCCATGAGCAGAATCTGTTTCACATGCTTGGATTTTGTCCTCCACTAGGATTGTTGTTATAGTAATGCCTCTGATGTAAGTTGCAGTACATTTCATAACACAATGTCAGCCTGAAGTATGATGATAATTAATTCAGTGCACCCACAACAGTGATAAGTAATTACAAATGAATTTTCCAAACTTGAATGCAAACGTCTGTAAGCTTTGTAGAACTGGATCAGTGGCCCCTATGTGCTACTGGAATCTGATTTTAATTTGAAAATGGCAATGTCTGCATCGCTGCTCACTCTCCTTAATTTTCAATGCTGCAGTCAGTTCTTATATCCACCGTTACTTTCAAACCAAAGGTTAAGATAGGCATGGTTGTTTCATAATTTTTTTGTACTTTTATACATATTTACTTCTATATTTTGATCGTCACTCTGATCTGCCTTATGGTAAAGCAATGAGTTGGTAGTTGATACATCAGAACAATGATCTTGGTTTTCTTTTAATACCTATATTGAGGTCATAGAGGTGAGAATGAAGCAGGTATTTATCGGTAATTTTTCTTTCATTATGATACAAGTAAGTGTGACAAGTTGCATCACACTTGCAAACAGAGATGACCTTTGGTCTTTTTACAAATATTTCTCAAATTCTGTATTTACTCCTGGAGTTTTAGTGCCTCACAAATCTGCCAAGTTTTGTTCTGCAGCCTACAAGAAATAGTCTGTTCAAAATTTTTCTCTGTTATATCCAGTTAATTCCACCAAGTCAGCCTGAAGGGGCCGTCAATGCAAGAAGTATTAAAACCTTTTTGATTGGTGCGATATTCCACCTGCCACCCCTGCCTTGTAAGCTTTCCTAGGGAGTCCTGCCCCAATATCCAAAGAGACACTGAGTGGGCTTCTTCTTGATGGGTGGATACATATTCATTTAGACGCTTGATGAACAATATTTAAATCGTCTGTGATTTAAATCTCATTTAAATATTTCAAGGAGGACAACCCTGAAACCTCACACCTCCTGACAGATGATTTCCCACAGAATTGTAAATCCTTCCTATTTTGTCTTTTTTTTTTAAAGGGAACAAATATCAAAGAAAGTTACATTATTCACATACTTCTGCTATAAAATTAACTGATTTTGTAGATCCCTTTGGCAATGTAGTTTTCATTGAGTACTGCTTTAGAAATGGCATCCCCTTTATTCACCGTCTCGATTTTACACAGAAATTTTACACATTTGATTGAAGCCATATTTCACTCTTTCCAAGTGACTAAACTTTCTGAAGTTTGAAACTTTGTTCTTGCTACCTGAATTCTACAGTACAGAATGGATTCGCATTATGCTTGTACGATATAGTGTGAATGATGTAATTAAAATATATCAGTGAAATATCCTAACTTACCCTTTACAATGAGAATCCACTGTATTTTTGACAACTTGTTCTTCTCCCAGTTTTGTAAATTACCACTTTTTAGAAATTTAAAAGCAAAGATTTCTTGATAATAAAGTAAAGATTTTGCAAGACTTTTGTAATCTGTCTGTCCTCATTCCTTGAATTATTTATTCACACTCCCACATAACTACACACACTACCTGAGAGTCCAGCATGTCTGAGGGTATTTTCGTCATAATTCAGGCTTTCATGTGAAAATAGGATAAAATTAGGGTTATGCTAATTGAAAGTATTAGTAGTTGTTATTCAGGTTCAACGTCATAGTTTTCATCCATACCTACCACCTGTGTAGATGTGTTAAGACAATTTCCCATAATTCAAAACCCGATGACCACTTCCCCTTTGACATAAGTTAAAGAAATGTTCTATTTTTTTTTTTAATTGATTTGTTCAAACAGGGTTTTTTGGAAAAATGAGGGAGGCCCTTGAAGTCACTTGAAAGACCACTAAGGAATGCATGTTTGTCACCCATTTGATGGACTTGAGCATACCACAAAAGCCTGGAGTTTCTTTTCAGTTTCCAAGAATATTAATCCACTTGTCAAGTGAGCAATTTTTCACGACTTCTGAACATTTGCTGCACAATATGGGACATTTCCCAAATATTTTTGATAACAAGTATGATGGAACAAAAAAATTTGATAAAATAAGTCCAGATATGGCTACCACAAGCCTTATTTAATCTACAGTGGACTTAAAACTGACAGGAATACCAGATCTGGTATAGAGCTTTTCTGTCTGCATGCTAGCACATTATTAAGGAACTGCGACTGCTAATGGCCACTACAGTAAAACTCATCGAATATATCATCTGCATTTCTTATTAACTTTTTGTTTCACTCCTGTATAGTATTTCAATTGATGTCTTAAGAAAAAAAAAAGTCTTAAGAAAGAAAAAAAAAGTCTTAAGAAAAAAAAAATTTCTTAGGAAAAAAAAAAAAGAGCACAGGAGGGGAAACGTACAGACCAACAGCAGCAAACTCAATGCGTCATATGAGTGGAGACTTTATTGCAAGAGAGAAGCTTGACTGAACAACTCCCCCCCCCCCCACTTTGTAAAGTGGAGACTTCCTAGTGATTGATGCAGTTCTCATGAGACAATTATCAACTCATATAATGTACACTGTAAGATTTTGAGTAGAGGCCAATACAAGGCTTAGCTTTGTTGGGTTGTGATGGGGTCATATTATTGTGCAAGAAGTACCCCACTTTTTCCTTGGTACAATTTCAAGCCAAGAGTTACACAGTGCAATGAATTTATGACACAGGATGCACTCAAGAACTGCCCTTTAAGAAGATACTAAAAGCATCACAGATGATTACACACAAACTGATGAAGTGACCTAATAGCACCTTATAGTTCATTAGCATATCAAGGGTTTAGGGGAGTCACAAATTATTTGAGAGAACAATGACCTTTGCCACCACTGGGGACATTAAAAATGTTAATAAATCCCAGACACCACAAGGGCTTCAATCAAAATTATGACACATAAGGAAATAAAACAATCACAGAACACAAAGTATTGAATTTTATCCTTTTTCATTATTCATGTACTATTTTGCTATATAAACATTCAGTTTGAGCTTAAAAGTGATGGAATTCCAACATTATGCTTAGATTCATTCTGGATACATAGAAATTACATCAAATGATGTCTAACTCAAAACATATTACTGTACAAAATGAGTTGTCCAAATCTGTAACTTCTGGACTTTGTGCACAACTGACCACTGGACTGATGAACAACTACAACAACAGGGTCGGGGAAGGGGGAGGGGATGCAGCGGCCGGTTCTGGATGACCATCTGACTGTTATTTCACTTCATACAATACAGAGCAATTATGAAGGACACCATGGCAAGAAATTGACACTATATTGACAACTTGTCTCCACCAACGATTTCTATCACAAATATAAGAGTAACTTAGAACAGCAACAGCACAAAGTATCTAAATATCATAATCAGGTCAGTCCATCTTTGTTTGTCTGTGGTGACTTTATACTACTACTAGATCAAATTCATTGATGAGGTGCTGCCAATAAAACCAGCTGACCGAGAAATGTTTCACAGTCGGCACCGAGGCTTTTCGTTAGTCCGAAAATGTGTCACCATTATGAAAAGGAAACGAAAGGAAACATGGGCCTGTTGGTAATCATACCTGTAACCCAGTGCATCAGTGACTGGATTTAAGGTAAAAATACATGAATACTTGGGATACAACGAAAGATAAAGAAACTGAACTAATGACCATCAACTCCTGAAAATAATACATTGCACATTTATAGAATGAACTGCACGATCAGATATTAAATGAAACATGGAGTCTAAACACTTTCTCCCTCCCCTTTTCCCTTGTTTCCTACCCTTCACCAATTTCTTTGCCGTCTTTTTCTGACAGCTACACCAGGTAGTCAAAAATTTCAAATCGCTACACCAGATAGTCAAATTATTTCCAGATAGAAGTTAAATCACATGTAACTAAAACGATTACTTGAGTTCCAACAAGCACTATTTTCATAATAAAAAGAAAAAATCACTTCCATTAATTTTCAGTGATGCGCAATATTGCAACAATTATAAAACCTCATTTCTTTTGAAATATTTACTTTCATGACAATTTCTTCCATATGAGAGGAGGAGAATCAGCTAGAGATAGTAGTAGAGGCTAGAAATGTCTTCAAAACAAACATTTATGGCTGACATTTATGTAAGCATGTGACAAATGAAGATGCAACAAAATAACTTGACGTGACTTCTAAAAAAGAAAAAAAATGAAAGAAGACCAGGACATTGCAGAAAATCAATTGGTAAGAGAAATGTCACTGAAGTTATCCCACCAATCAGGGTCAAGTTTGTCACTGTGCAACTTAAATCACTGGACACAACTAGAATTCTTTCTTTTGAGCATAGTTCAGTTTGATGAGTATCAGCACTGAATCGCTATGACTAAATAGGAACCACAGGGACCTTGTCAGAGGAAAGAAAATTACTAAGTAACGACAAAAATTAAGTTTTGGTATATGGTTCTCACACAGGTACAGTCCTCTATGTAAAACAAATCAGGAAAGACTTTCCAGGGCTTGGCACTTTATTCATTTAACATGATTTTGTTGTTTTATTCCATCATACCTTTGTCAGAATGGCAGAAATATTTTCATGGTTCCTTTGATTACAGTTAATGTTGACAACTATATTTATCTTGGAAAAATATCTCCCAATTTGTAATATATTTGCAATATAATTTCATATGTTGCAGTAGCAGCATCAGCAACTGAGATTGGGGGAGAGGGCAAATTGAGAGCAAAGGAAAATGTTGGAGGGCAAAAGATTTCACACATAGCACTAAATCAAGCACGTAGTGCGAACTTTACAAGATGGAGCCAGAGGCCTGTCTTACGGCCCTTTGTCAAGTCAAAGCAGAAACCCTGGTGGGTATCCAGACCTATGGAAGACCTGGGATTGTGCATATCTCTCTGGGTGAAAAATTCAGTCTTAGGATAGGTATTTTTGTTCAAAGTGCATCGTTAAACACAGATTCCAAACATTTTCATTTATTTTGGCTATTTCTCTAAGTTGACAAGATGAGAACTTGGGACCCCTGATGGGGTCCAGGGAAAAGCCCCGGTGGGAGTCCAGTGGGCAAAGCCCACAGAAGCTCTGAAGTTTAAGAACTTGATGAACAGAATTTCAATATCATCCTCAAAAGTTGCACTTTATTATTGCAATGTACCACTTTGAGGATACTAAATGTATGACTTTATCTGATTTTACACTTAAATTTACATTGGATTAGAAGCAGAAGTGATATCACAGTTGCAACTGAACATGGTTTTGATTTTCTTCATCAGCAGTCAACTGTTCTGACCTTGCAATGGAAAAGTGACATGTTGATCTCAAGGGCAAGTTTATTCAATCCTGTGTAAAAAAAACTTGCAATATTTGAAAAATATTGGGTTACAGATGAAAACCTCATTGCTTTGTCAAGCATCCCTTTTAAGTGCATCTCACCAAATCTGGGAAAACATTGATAGCTTTCAGTGCAGTGACCTGTTGCAGATAACCCAGCTGGAGAATACTGGCTAAATGAAACCACTATGACCAATGGTTTCCATTCTATGTGGGCCATGTCACCATAAAACTGTCATAAATAGAGCAGCAACGTTGCTGTAGCTCACACACCTTACAAGGACAAGGTCTGGGACAAAATCTCTACTGGGTGTAATGCATTCTTTTGTATTGAAATTCATGAAAGGGATGAATGTTTGAGACTACCTATCTAATCTCTTTGGTAAAAACATTACTTTTACTGTACCGTCTACGCAATGACAGAAGGCAGAACAACCCAGCCTCTTATTTAAGACATTACATGGAAGGACACAGTGGTGGAATGTTTCACACTTCGTCCTGTTTACGAAAATATGTGCTACACTTAGGACATTTCTCTAAAAATTGATAATATGGTAATTTAGAAATCAATAAAAACAGCATGATTAATCAGTGAGTATGCAAGTGCAAGAGAAAATTGCTTCAGTGATCTTACATCCCTCAACTTATTTAACACTGCCTCACTCCCTCCTCTTTTCCTCACTCATCATTACCCCATTAATGTCACCTCTCCTAAACCCCTCTCCCACCTCCACCACGAAGCAGGTTGGGCGATTCTATCTTCCAAATCTGAGATCTCAATAACGCTTCAAATTTTTATCTTAATCTACTGCATACAATCTGACAATACATGTGATGAAAATAAGTAAACATTCTGCAAAAAAAAAAATGATCTAAGCAGTTGCATCTGACAAATGACGCCTACGATAAAACACTGTCTTGAGGCAACAAAAGGAGGACAAACAAAATTCACTTTTCATCACTGATGAAAAATGCCACTTGTGCAGTATTCCAATTATCTTAGATGTTTCCCAAAGGCACATCTGGAATTTTTTCATCTGAACAGAAGCTTCTATGGAAACACACTTTGGTTTTTAATTGGTTGCATAGTTCACTGTGATAGAAAGTGAAGACAATTTGCTAGAGGGTGAAAGATACAAACAAACCCATATTTGGTTCAAAACCTACATGTGGACATAAACTATACTTTAATGTTAAGGCAGAAAAGGGTGGGGGCATGTACATTATACCTCGGGACCACCGAAAGGGACCTCTGTTGTTGGTAGAGTGTGGACAAATTGAAACATGGACAAATTGCAGCAAGTTGAATGTTTGTAAGTACTTGGAATGCTTCATTTAAACTTTGTCATTTCATTAACTGTGGAAGTTTAGGTAATTTCCAAAGTTTGTGGTATTTCAACCAAATCAAGAAAGGTTCCAGGCCCCATGGCATTATTGGTGAATAAAACAAAAACTTTTTATGTGGCATATTTCAGCACTCAGCAGGAGTAATTAACACTGTCTGTTTGTGATACACAATGTGCCTAAATAAAGGTGGTACAAATTTTCATTGTCAATGACACACCCCATATTTCAGTCACAGTGTTTGGTATTTCTGCTACCGATGGCATACAATCCACCTCCTCAGGAGTGTTAAACATTGGTTGGTGGTGATATATCCTGTACCACTTCAAAAAAAAGTGTTAGTATTCACACTGACGACTGTTATTTCCAGTGCTGGTGGCATATCCTTCACTTCAACAGGGATGGCGAATGCTATTTGAGTATCTTCTACAATGATGCTAAGCATTCTCATTGTTGGTGACGTATCCTCTACTCATCTAGGTCAAATGATATTCACATAGCTGGTGACATATTCTTCACTTCACAAGGAATCTTAAACAATGTTGTTGGTGATGTAACGTATACCTCAGTAATGATGCTAAGCATTCCCACTGTTAGTGACATATCCTTCACTTCAACAAGATCATTTTGGTATTCCCCTGGTTGGCGACATATCCTCTACATACACAGGAATGTCCACTACTGATTTATCCTCTACCTCAACAGGTGTGGTGGCAATGCCCATTGTTGGTGACATATCCTGGTGTTGGTATCCTCTTCCAGTGAATGCCATCTCCATTTGGAGGATGAGAGGATGGAAATAATATGTGCCTCCAGAAAGTCCTGCAAACATTGACCAAAAGAAATTATGAACAATTTGGAAAATAACCAAATACACTTGCAACAATGTTCCCTTGAGCAATCATGAAACAGCCTCCTCATGTTGAATACCAATGTACATGAATGACACAAATTGTTCAAAATATGAGGAGTGCATTGATTTTGGCACTTGGAATAAACAAAATGAAAAGCATTTTCCTCGGCGATGTTTTCCACAAATTTATGAAGAATCAGGAATGATCCACTGTACTCACTGAAAAAAAAAAAAAAAAAACTCTTTTTTAACTGTTCTTGCATGACATTCAGAAGTTAGATCTTCTTAGATGATGGGCCCTCAGTACTCCCTATGAACCACACTGCATACCACAATGGCCAATATCATCTGCTATCAACCTCTTACGCACACAAAGATCGTTTAATGAGACATACATTATACATTGAAAAATGTTTACCTCTTTTCTGATAATCCTAACAGATCCCTCCAATTTTGTTTGAAACCCCAATCATAGGGATTTTTATATTCCTGTAAAATAAGAAAGAGAAACTGCAACTGGAGGCTGTTTTGGGAATGCACTGAATGACAAGATGCTAATAATGAATGCTAACCCCCCACCCCATCCCCCATCCTCTAGCTGATGAATATCATGTTGCGTCATGAGACCAAACAATCACTTTCGTTGTTGAAAGGCAGGCAGTAATCACACCTTCACGCCATTATAATTCGTCCTTTTTGGCTCTTTTGCATAGTTTCAATGAGATTGAATAAAAAAGAAAGGGAAGGGACTGTGGTCTGGCTCTGGTTACATACGGAGCCAGGATGCCTGTATTTGAAAGACTCATTTCCTATCCAGACACGCCAGTGCCAAAGCTTCACTGCAGTTTGTGTTAGTCAAACGGACAGATTTTTCATTATTTTGACTTGAAATTGTGTGGCAGCCAAACTTTTCCAGACAAAGCATACTGAGCCTTCTTCATTGAAAGTTGCAAACTTTGATTCAATAGTACACACTTGAAAAAGTTTGATCTGAGTCTCTACCAGTGTCAACTGTCAAAAGTGTTAATACGTAACAGATCAAAAAACATCTCAACTTTTGGGAATGTTGAAAAGTGTTGAAAATAAGAAGTGAACAAATGAAATCATAGATGTACTTTACTTAGTATGTATCGACAGACTGCATGAAACTTATTAAGTTAAAAATAGTGTTCAAATATAACAATCATCAAAGCTTCAGCAAATCATTAATCTCTTTCAAAATATATTATGGTTTCTGTATCTAAACAATGGTGTTCTTAGATAAATTATTGAGTTGGGAGCCACATGCCAATCCAAAAGAGAGGTGAAAACTAGGGTATTAAAGCTAATTTTAGGTAACTGTGTAACACACATGAACATGTATGAACACACAGACACACTGTACATACACACCACACAGAGTTGGGTGAACAAAGATGGTGTCTTTTGAAGCAATGAAGCCTAGCGATCGGGAGGTCCTGGGTTTGATTCCTGCGTGGTTCACAGCAAGATGTTTTTTCCCAAGGGTAATCTAAGATTTTCCCATCTGAACTGACCTTGTGACAAAAAAAGATACCAACATTTAATCGAAATTTGTCAAGTTGGTAGTCACCCGACCTAAAGTTGTAATAAGCCACAGACTTTGCCCACAATTGTCTGGTGGCTCTGCATTGTAAAATAATGGCCCTAAAATAAAGTCTGAATTATAATTTTACCTTGAATGCTCAGATAACTTGCCAATCTACACAAAAACAAAAAAACTGGGAGGGTATTGCTGACAGAAACCATGCATGGCATTCAATGGTAACTTGTGGGACAAAATGAACTGAGATCCCTCAAACAATGAAAACCAAACAGGTTCAAAAAATGTCTGGCAGAATTGACCCCCAACATCTGAAATTGCTCCTTCATTGCACCAAAACTGTAGATAAACATTGTAGGATGGTGTGTACATGCTACATTGAATCTGGCTGCTCAATTTTAATTTTTGGTAAAACTGAAATTAATTTTGACTGACAATTTCTCAAAGAAAATTGACACTCAGGAATTGATTCAAAGTTTATACATATTTCATCAACTTTTTTCTTTCCATTATTTATGCATCATCACTTTGTAATATCTTGTTTATGACTCCAGAAAGTTTCCTCTCCCTGAAGACACTTACCACATTTAGCTCTTTGAGACGCTTCCTCTCTTTATTGTTGATGTTCTTCTCTATGCTGGTCTCACCTTTGCTGATCAGACGCATATGCCACATGGTCAGCATGCCCAGCGCCAACAGCACGCTGAAACATATGAAGAACAGGAATGTGACTGCCTTGTGCTGGACGCTGTCGTAGTCTGTCCATGAGTCTGTGTGTGTGTGTGCACTTTCACCATTACCCTCCTGTTAGAGAAAATAGAGAAAATGTAAACATATCGCAGGAGGGAGGGATCAAATGCCTATGGGAGAACTTCTCACGTACACAAAACTGACCAGCCAACTAACTGACCAATAAAAAAGAAATTCAAACAATCAAAAATAAGAAAACAACAAGCAAGAAAATAACAACAAATAAAGTCTGTTTGAATAAAGGACACACTGTAATACAAAGCATACAAGTATAGGATTTTGAATGTATGGTAGCACAGTTTGTTCACATCTATTTTTCCAAGACATGCTTTTCTCTTTTTGGAGGAAGTTGTATTCAGAATTGTCAGAGACATGATATCTGCGATGGTATTTTTCTCAGATCTGCACTTAAAAACATATGGAGATGCCAGTAAGTCAAGGACTTAAGTTATTCTTTGCAAATAATCATGAAGACCAAAGGACAATCTTTCACACCAGTTTTGACGTTTAATCACTTTCCCCTCCTAGAAATACCATATTTTCAAATGTTTTTATCCCCTGACCTCAAGTGACTATTGACCTCAATAAAAAATTATAAAGATTTTCCTACTCATCAAGAGATATCAACGTCTTCAGTTCAAGCAAACTTCTTAATTCAAAATTCTTGAGATATCTTGCTAGGTTCTCAGACTTCAATCAGTCCCCTGGTGATCTCAAATGACCTTTGACCTCTATGTAAAACAACAGGAATCATCTGAAATACCCTATGCACTAAGTTTGAATTCCAGCCATTTCTCTTCTCAAGATGTTACACTGACAAGTTTTCCATACTACGACCTCTAGTGATCTCAAGTGACCTTTGACCGCCATACAAAATGAGAGACTATTCACTATCAAGAGCATCCAATGTCTTGAGTTTCAAGTTTAAAGAACATTCAGTTATTGAGATATCCTGCTTAACTGGTGTCAGACTTGTAACTTGTAATGACCTCAGATGACATTTAATCTCCATGAAAAACAGTAGGGATCACGATGGAAATCCCACACATCAAGTTTGAAGTTACAGCAACTTCCCTTCTTATGATACTGCATTTTGACCTCCCTTGACCTCAAGTGACCTTGGACCTCCATGAAAAGTGACAGAAATTACCTACTGATCAAGAACTCTCATTGTTGAACCGTAAGAGTAACATCCACTTCTTAAGATATCTTACCTACAAATCTAGGGATCACCTACTCACAATGAACTACTTTACCTACACATCACCACTGAAGTAAAATCGATATTCCCTTTTTGAGATACCATGTTTACAAGTCGAGGCATTACACACACACACACACACACATGCTCATGCCATCTCCACAGCATAGATTCCCTGGCCTTCAGAAAGCAATCCAAACTTGGTTTCAATTGTTATTCTTTGTTTACTTAACTTAAAGCATGCATGCATTTCTCAAATACCCAATTTTTAAAGTGCTGAAGGACTTACCACAACTTCAGGTTCCTTTACATTTAACTTAAAAAAATAAAATAGCACTGATCCTTGAAGAAGACTTCTAAAGGTTTTCTGAAAAAGACAGAAAAAAGACATATTCACAAATTGATAGAATAATGCCTCTTCATGTTAACACGGGAAGTGTCTATTACTTTAGCAGCCATAGTTTAACTGGTTTGTAATTTTGATGGACACAAGGCTACAATTAAATAGCTCCTTGTAACTGTAGTTTTCCTACCAGGGTTAAATGCAATTACGGAGATTCATAATGCACATGCAGTTTAGTAATACGAGGAGTCAAGCATAGCACCATACAAGATACTCTTCCTACATGCATGACTGTACCCATGGTTTGTTCATTATGCAATAGATGCAGTACATTATGATACAATGTGGATAGATCTCACCCGACAATTCAGCGTTTTTACACAGAGCTTTGGCTAACTGAATCTATTCCTTTCTAGTGCCATGATGATATGTAAAGTAGAACCCAGGCAAAGAATGGAGACAAAAATGGGTAATTTGAAATCTTCAAATCACTGAAACTGACAGGCTTGGAGTGGTTTCAGTTCAATGCAATTCTGTGATTCTCATGAGCAGCGTTATGTGTACAATTTAATTTTTATTTTTAATTCTCTAAATCTGGACAGGAATGATCTGACCTCAGTAATGTCACAATACATGAAAGTCACTCCTGAAGACTACTGGGGTGTCACCATGGAGATACAGTCTTTTAGATGTTTGGTGATGAAAACGACCAGCAAATTGAGAGATTGAAGAGACGACCAACCAGCAAACAAGAAATACAGGATATGATAACTGAGTTACTTCTGAACTGTGCGAATGGCAGGTTGAAACTTGTGGTGTAATCATATAAACAAGTGTTTGTAATCATCAACTTGGTGTGTAAAGATATTAGCTATTTCAGGGTCTATGCCATTACAGCAGGCTATAGCCTTGTGATTCACTGATTGGGAAATCTTCCCGATGTGATCACGAAAGTCACCTCCAGCTATACAAATAAGCATACCCCAGTGTTCTCCACAGATTGTAAAGAAGGGAGGGGCCAAGAGGGGCCATCAGAAATCCATGCACAAGCTCATAGTGATTGTCTGGGATGGGTTTGAGGGGATGGGGACAGAATATTTTGATAATTGAGACTTTGTAAATGATACTAAATGGCAACACTTAGAGTTAATGTTTTACTCTATTTGAAATAGCAACAGCCTAGTATCAACTTTGTTGGGAGGCCATGTGGAACTTTTGCAGTGGAGGGGAGGGAGGGGGGCTTAGGGGTTTGCAATTTCAGGGAGCAGAATTTTATTCAGAGGTGAGCTGTCCCCTAAAAGATATTGTGGGAAACAATGCACACACTCTACTTCATGCTTAACTAAAGAAATTTATGAAGTATCCCCACCTTGAGACAGTATTTACATCTTTTAGAAATAAGGAAGGATGTGACAAAGTATGATTGTGTTGCTCATTGTGGCATGTCAGTCTCATTAGAGAGATGCAGTGTCTTGTGCTGCTGCTAACATTGGGGTGAGTAGAGTGGGCAAAACTTTCAGGAACCATAGCGTAGCAGAGACAGAAACAACTTGTTCAATGCAACGATATCTTGGTACTTTGCCTCCCTCAGCATAACATAGATCTATCCAGAATATAAAAATATGTCTTTAAGTTTAGACCAGACATTCACCTTTGCATCAAAAAATTCTCGGGCGAACAGTGGCCAGATGAAGATACTAATGTAAGCAGTACCGATACTCATATATATACAAAACAATATAAAATAACGGTGGTTGAAGTGACCCACGCAGTTGTTCAACCACGCTGTGAAAATTAGGGTTAAGGAGAAAATTTGCAAGATACATATGGTGTATTTGGAGAAAAAGGAACTACGAAAGAAATCTAATTGTGAAATAGGAAGGAGTTCATGAGTTTTTTTTTTTGGTTGGCATGTCAAGATGTATCAAGAGGTTGCCTTTGGAAATCATTTTCTCAAAGGCCAATAATGTAGCCATCTCTATTCCATAATGAGAGACATCATGTTAATTTGCAAACACAGAACTTGCCCATTGGACTTTTGCCCTGTTATTGCTACTGTATAGATTATTATACACTGTACACACTTATATCATAGTTCAAAACAAGTCCAGGATAATGCCAGTATAGAACTCAGAGTCCAGGTGGCTAGTACAATATTCCAGCTAAGTTAATGTACAATAGTCCAACATCATTATATTCTCAGTCAGTTCTGAATTGATCTCTAATTCCTGTGAAGAGATTGCATGTATCATCACCTTAACTTGATGAGATGTTAAATTGTACATCACAAATTTTCTCTGTTTTTGCTTTTTCTTCATTGTACCGATGTTGCGATGGCCAAACGTCAATTGCAGGTTTAATACATGCATACATTAAGCTCACAAGCAGGTTACAGCCTAACATTAGTCCGACATAATGTAATGGGAGTAGGAGAAATAACATCTGGGCTAGTTGATCGTGACTGTCAAACCCCCGAAAGGTTACTGATAAATATGCAAACATTTCCAAGCACAATGCAGCTGGCAGCATCAAAGAGGACTGTGAAAATGGACGGACAGAATCGTGATCAGCAGATGACCAAAGTTAAACAGTCATTTGATTTGACAAATGGGACAGAGTTACAAAGAGCTCTGTCATTTTGCCTCTCTGTATCTCGCCATCAAAAAGCTGTTCATTTTAAATTGTGAAAAAGGTTTATTGACATATCCTTTCGTATTTTGGACTGTAGTATGTTGGGCATCGCAGTTGGTCTAGGCTTTCTTTCTCCACATTCACAATACAACTGTTTATTGAACCAGTAGTTTCTCACGACTATTTGTTAGGCTTATGCAATCAGACATTTGCATGAAAAACAAGTGAACAATTAACTTGTTACTGAACTAGTAAACTTGTTATGCCATTTTAAAATTTGAAATTTGCTTGTAGGTGGGCTAAATTGGTTCAAATTATTAAATTTGTGGTTAACATATATTGCAAGTTACTCACAAATGTGTTTGTATCATGTAGTAAATCCTATCTACCAAAGACATGGGCCAGCTGTAGAATATAAAACCATGCTTTCTACCCTTTGCTACAAACAGTACACTTTCTCAATGCTGTCATAGGAGGCCAACAGCAAGACATGTAAAATGAAAGGATACGGCAATGGTGGTCCATTTTCAGGACACATTTATTGCACAAACTGCAATGGTGAGTTCTAGGTGGCTTGGGAGCGATGCACTTCTTACATATAGTGGCGACGCTGGTATCTGAAAGAATCTGCGGGATGAAACAGAATGGAGTAACAAATTCAAAACATTCAAATTTAAAAAAATTAACATCCTATGATTGAACCTCTTACCAGCTCCTCCACCCACACCCCTTATGGTTACATTTACTGAGTGTAGGCGTACACTCCTTGGCTTGGTTGAGAGGCAGTATTATGTAGGTATATTCTGTGATTTCTAGGATAAATTGCCACGTATGGATTATGATGAAACCTTCTAGAAATCTTCATTTAACAGCAACCTCAACTTACTTGAATACAATTCACTTCATATCCACAGATTAACAATGGTAATCTCTTGGTCAACGACTCGACGCATCATTTTATTGCATTCTGCTACGGAAACTTCACTCTGATTAAATCATTAAGACCTTCAACGGCAGTTATTTTACAACACAAGTGCAGAGGAAGCTCGCGGCTTATACATTACAGCTTCACATTGGGTGACTACCAACTTTACAATCTGGGCTCGAATTTAATACTTTTTCACAAGGTCAGTTCCAGATTGGGAAACCTTAGATTACTCTTGGACGAAAAAAGCCCATCCTGCTGTCACCTAGCCAGAGATCTCCTGGTAGCTAAAGCTTCATTGCTTCAAATGCCACCATCTTTATCCACTCAGCCACAGCACCAGTCAATCTAAATAGATCAGACATTAGAACCATGATAGGATTTTGCGTTTAACGAGGTGCCTTTGATGATTTTGTTTAGTCATGCATCATATTCTCCAAGCTAGTTGAAAAGACAAATTTTGTCTTGACAGCCAGTGACCCTGCTAGGTGTAGAGAGAAAGCAATCATCAGGGGAAGGGTTTGAGGAAAGGGGGACAGCCAGAGACCTCAAGTGCTAGGGAGAGACAGAAACAATGTAATGTGAAATCAATAAATGTCAGTGGGGTGTAACGCCTAATAACAATAGAGAATATTCTAAAATCCTGGAAATTCTCTGTTAGTCAAGCAGAAAATATAAGAAGAGACCACTGCAATATTATTATGTTACAATTCAAAACAAAAAAAGTAATGAATATGGCTCTTTATGGCTGTTAGTGAGCAAATACTTGGATAAAAGGTAGAAATCAAAAAGCTTCTTTGCTCTCCTCGAAGACGCTGATAATGTTATGAATGCATAGAACTAAATTTAACTGTTACATGTGAACTACAGCGGTTTGTTCTATTTTAAGATTGAAATACTTTACTCCAGTTACAATGACTGGCTCAGCAAGTACTAATTGACTGTTACTGAATATCAAGCTGGTGGATTAATATTAATGTTGATGTATTTCACTGCAAACCAAATGCAGTCAAACAATGACATGTTACTTATCACCTGGGAGGGGTTGCTACTCTTCATGAACCATGAATGGACAAAATTCCAAAATTTCAGAGTGATGTGATAAAGGGAGACAGAGACTGAAAATACCACACTAAAAACACCAAAACCATTAAATCTTGTCACAGCCTGCCACTACTTGCATTGATACAATTCACACATCTCTGGTATAATCTTGATTTGAAAACAGAGTCCTACAATTGATAAATCATTTCTGACTTCAAAACAACCACCCCTAGTAAAGGAAAAATTCTGTTTAAAAACTGCCAACTTGTATTTGTGGGAAACGTTGTAAAGGTCTGCCATTTAGGACAGGGTTTAGTCTTCATTCCGGAAAAGTTATAATTAGTTCTCTTTGTCCTAACAAGAAGGCCCATTAGATAACAGTACTGTATCTGCCAGGAAATCAGAAGTATTGTTAGCCCTGTCTCCACTATCTACCTCAAGCTGTCCAACCTGTGACACTGATGTACAGTACAACCCACCCACTTCCCCCTTCCCCCCTTATATTCATTTCAACTTCAAATGAGATAATGAGTTACGATTTGCGAAAGAAACTACACATTACTGCAGGTCACAATGTTTAAACTTGATTGGCTAAATTATGTGTTAGTGATGTGTGTACCTAAGACCTGACGTGGTTTTCGTACAGACAAACAAAAACAACCAGGGGATGCAGAATCTATTTATGGTCACTTATTCACGACAACAGCATTATTTGGTTTCTGTTACCAGCCTGCATCAACAAACATGCAATGCCAAGCCATCTAGTCTACAGTATTTCTTGTTGTTGCACAGTCATGGTTGAATGTTAACTGAGTTACGAAGGATTATATTGTAAAAAAAAAAAAAAAACAGAAATGATTTTGTAATGGTTAAAAGCTATGGACAAACATGAAGCAATTATGATGACCGCATGCCCTTGTAGGCAGAGCTACTTTTGTCACTTTGAGTGAAGTTTGACACTTGTACTGCATTGCAGTGTTTCGCAGGACACTGGTTTTTTCCCTGTATCAGATTTGAAAGAAACCTGGTCAGGATTACATGTGGTAAATAGTAAAGAACAAAGTCATGTTCACAACAATTTTTAAAAATTCAGAATGTACTGCTTGTAACAGTGACATAAATGCCACATGACAAAACTCTTCACACCATGTGCCTGGCAGACGATCACAAAGCACAAGGTCAATATCAGCCTATTACAAATAAGCTCTGATCAGAATAGCAGATCTAATCAGTTTTTTTTATTTTTTCCTTTTCTCCTGAACAAGAAAGTGGATTACATTCAAGAACGCAACCTTTGTGAATAAGTCTGAGCATAATACAACCTGTATGTAGTACAAGCTATATGTTTTAACTTAATCTCATTGGATGGTTCCTCCAAGGCAGCAATGGAATCAAGGGCTACCCTCTGACCAGTGATTTAACTGAGATGTGGTCCCAAAAGTCAAGATTGGCATAAATTTGAAAAATTGGCTCATTAATAACGAGGTGCACATGTACATACTACTGTGGGGAATGAAGCCTTGAAAGTTAACTAAAGTCAAAGATTTCAAAAAATATATATCAGGAAGCATACAAAAAATTCATTCAAATGGTTCAATTTTCATCTTCACAGGATATTCCTGAGCCAAGATATCAAATGTTGAAATTTATTCACTCAGAGTGACAGACTGTGTAATAACTTGTGATGTCATTCTTGTACTACCTAAATTACTTTCTTCTTTTTTTTTCGAAAGCCATTTCACCTTGTCACAAGTGTGATAATTGTCTCACTGTTATGGGAAACTTGACTACAAAAGCTCTCTCCATACAACATGCTATGCAAGAAACCAGAAAGCCAAAAGGCTTAGTGATTCCTTGCCATATGGTTATATTATAACAAATATGAATTACCCACATGACAAGTATGAGATCAATCACAGTTTATTTACCTTGAAACATCACATTAACAAGTTGAGACTCAAAATGACCTTTTACCACCTCTTAAAACATTAGGTGCAAAAATTGATAGAAATCATCCATTCAATATGGGCAATGCACATCAAAGTATGAAATCCTTCAGTTACAATTTTGGAGTTATACAGAGTGTTTACAGTGTAAGATTTCGACTTGTGTTGACATCAAACGACATATGACCTCAACCAAAAACGATAGAGCACAACTACTGAATATGAACAATGCACATGCAAAGTGTGAGCTCTCTCACCATTTCTCATTTGGAGAAAATAGTTTACGTAATTTTGACTCTTTGACGTCCACCAAAGTAATAAGGATCATCCAAAATGAACTCAATATGAACAATCCACAGGCAAGGTATGATGATTCCCCACATTTGTTTTTGTTTGCAAGGTCTTCACACTATGACATCTGAGGTTCACACTATGACATCCGGTGATCTCAAATGACCTTTGATATCCACCAAAATCAAGAGGGATCATTTTCTTTGTATGGCTAACTCACACACTAAATGTGAGATCAGACAGGGTTACCATGCTTTAGACACTTTGACCTCTACTGACCTCAAATGACCTTTGACCTACACCAAAAACAGTAGGGATCATCTACTTAGTATGGCCAACCCAAACACTATGTATGGGATCAGTCAAGGTTACCCTTCTTGAGATATTGTGTTTACAAGCTGTGTCACACACACAAACACGCTCATGCACACTAGCAAACAACATAGCCATCGCATAGATGCCCTTCCATCGGTAAGGAATCAAAAAGCAAACTTTTCAAGCTTACACAATTTTTAATCTAAAAAAGAAACAAAAGCAGGTAATGTGAGTTGTACAAGAAGGATGTCAAATTTCAAATTAAGTGAACATCTTTCCACAATTTGTATCTCAGCAGTGGAACAAGCTATGAAGATGGGTGTTCGATGAACAGGATTGATTTTTCAACCTACTAACATATGTTTTCTTGCAATTCTAGACTTAAGGTACACTTCAAGAATTTGGTCCTGCCTGGAACCTTATGACCATTATTAATAGCAAATTACAATTGAATTTTTTCCAAGAGGATCCCCCTCACCCCTCCCCTTCTTTGCACTTCTCTTTTAAAAGTTTTCCTTGGACACCAGTGCCTCAATTCAGCAACCCACTGAGTCAAAATCACATCACATACAGCTTAGTGTACAGTAGGTACTACTAGTGACAACGTACATGTGTTGTGTGTCCTCTACGATGGTTGAAATTCAATAGCACGGACAAGTGAGCAGAGAACATGACATCTACAGAAAAACTTCTGGTTAGTGATGATAAAGATGGAAAAAGATGATGATGAAAAAAAGAAAGTTCAAACAGAATCATGAGGATTTTTTCTGGTAGAAAAATAAAAGAAAAGGAAACTACAATAATAATAAAAATACCTTCAGGCATACAGAACATCTACCGATGGCTGTCTGCAAGTGATCATGCACAAATAAATGTGATAACTGTGGTTGAAATAAGTCACCATGGCAACAGTCTCTAAGGGCTACATTGTAACAATTCTTGAGTAGTCAGTTTGAAAGGGACTGAAGGCCCATTGGTTTAAAGACAAACATGTTCAAGTCTTAAAGGAGGATGGATAGTTGTGACATACATTTTATACTTCTCTTCCTTCTCCATGGATGACCTTTAACCAAACACATTTTATGTTCAAGCTAGGGAGACGTATAAAGCACATACTCATGCATATTATCAATGGGACATCAACATGCCCATTTGAAGGAAAAAAGTGCGGAAAGTTATGTAAAATGTACGTCACAGGTACCTATCCTCCTTTAAGGATGATCTTACACTGACTCCTGTGGGTAAAGGTTATGTATCATTTTCATGTAGGCCTAATGTTAATATTCTGGAAAGTCACCTCTTAGCATAGGGCTCATAAGAGTGGGCATAACAGGGGTGAAGGATGGGGGGTTGTGAAACAATGTAGTCTGCACACAGGCTAGTTGTTAGCTTAATGTCTGACCACAAATTTGACACAAAAATGACTACTCAAAAAATACTGAAAATGCAAAACTGTGTCACTGCAGCAAACACGTCGTCAACAACTTCCAAAACCGTCAAGGGAATAAAGGTTCCATTAGTAATCTTTAGAGCTTAAGTACATTGCTAGTCACAATAACACGTCGCATGGAGGTATTGGCAATAAGAGGGATGCACACAAAGAAGAAAGCATGTATCTTAGTGGTATCATCAAAGATTCATTACAGAAGCCTCACACGTCTAACCCAGGATAATCTTAGAGTGAGTTGTTGCTACCCCATTGCAATAAGGATAGAAACCAGACAGTAATGAGTAACAACCCAGTGCATGTCCTGGCCTCCTTGAGCTTATGAGCAGACTATGTGCACTCAAGCATGTAGGATATGCAGGCTGTATTATAAGCAGCAGTGTGAAGCTTTGTGGACCTAAGATGATCTTCGGTTGGATTTGTGAGGCTTCCCTTAAATTGAACATATTTCAACTGAAAAGCTGGCAGTGGGTCAGACAGCTTTGCTCATTTAAATTGGATGGGCTTTATACTTGTTCTACTGTGTCAGAATAATAGTTGACCTAGAAACCTTGATGAAATTTTCTCAATATGTTGTTGATGCTTATACTATCAGAAGTGGATGAATCTCCAGAAGGAAAACGATTTATCACAAAATGGGAAAACAAAATATGTTCCACGTTGCTACAGATAATCAATCTCACAAACTCTTCCTGGTTTTAGCTATTCATTGTGGAAAGCTTTGTCACTTCATTCCTTAACAGTAGAGGTAAGAATATTTACAATGTCACTCAGCAAAATGTTGCCCTGGACATAATTTTGCCTATTAAGTCAATCCTTATCATTGATCCCATCCAATGGATGTGACCAATTCCGATTTGAACAGGGTCCCCTAATCAAATGTATTTTTCTAATGGGTAAATTTGACTGGACTGACGAGATGTCTATGTGGCTGTGACCCACTGAATATGTCAATGGTTAAACAATAATAACCTGTGCACAAAACTGTTGCCACTTGTTCCTGATAGTTTAAATGACACATCAGAAATGTTTTCCCATGCAACTACTATCCACTTTTACAGCTGGCCGCCACGAAACCGAATGTCTGCCAATGACCTCTGAGTATGTCTATGACTGCGCACATTCTTCAAAAAGAACAAAACAGTGACTATGCAAATTTTCACAGAAAGTGTGTTAAACTTTCAGGATGATATGTGACATTCAAACATTCTCCCCCCCTTAAAAAATAAAAATTCATAGGAAGTGCATGTAGCATACTGTATTATCCATTTTCATGAAGTAATTTTCTAAAGTCTTCTAAAATGTCTCAACAAAATTTGCAAATTCAGAGAGAAAAGGCAAAGAATAGGCACAGTAATGACTTTATGAACAAAGAAAACAGTGACAAAGGGTGAAATCATAGCAGGCAGGAACAAAACAAGGTTGCTTTGGCGTCAGCAGGTAAAATATGTAACAATATTCAGCAATCAGGAAACACCCGAGAATTTCAGTTGCACATCTACAAGATGGTAAAAATACCAGAAAAGCAACCACACAAAACTGTGACTTTTCAAAGTCTTGTGGTAGGCTACAATGTATCCTGCAATGAAGGGCAAACTGACAATTTCCTAGTGCAGCCTATATTTTGTTTTAAAAATCGCAAGATCTTACATTGTCCCATGTAACAATACATATGATTAAGTTATATAAATCATTATCTCTCTTTTACATCAATCTTCATATCAGGGATGATGGAGGTAAGAGATAAAATTGCAATGCAGCTCTCATCTCACTCATTGCTCACTGACAGGGCATCTTTAACATAACATATTACTCACTGCTGGTGGATGGCCGGGGGATGTGGTGACTCCTTTGTAGTAGTTGAATATGGTGTTGAGAAACAGCCAATGTCCAACGACGACATGGAATATGAAAGGAAACCATCCCTGTTCTTGGAGAACAAACGGGGCACCAAAAACGTACAAAGTGAAGAGGATTATGGAGCACAGAACTATCACCATGATGACCATAATCTGCAACAGATAATTAAACAAGTCAAATAGTTTTTCTTTGACAAAAGACAACACATACGAGACAAAGAAAGATTACAACACGGTCCCAACGTTTTTTTTTCTTCTTTTTGCAAATATTAAACACTAACAGAAACCAACAAACCAACTATAAATTACTCAAGAATGTTTTTTAAATAGAACAGACTTTAAAGATGCTGATTAAGTTGTTTTGTGAAATTCATTAATTTTTTCTAAACCTGTCAAGTTTCTTAACGTACCGATGACAAATATTTAAACTGAGAGGATCCCCATGTTTCACACTCAAAGAAACATTAATGAGTGAGAAATCAGCTGTTCAGTTTGGTTTTTGAAATTTGTGACCAGACACTTTTCATATTAGTACTTATTCACATGCAAATACCCAGTGAGGGTAAGTAGGGGTCAGAAAGTTTGACAGTTTCAATAACTATGGATGAGAAACTTGACTAATTGCGCTGATTATAAGTATTGTCATAAATGTTACATGCCCTTCAAAATCATCACAAATGTATTAATATCAACTCAACAAGCCCCTTCAAAGTGACCATACTGTACAGTCATCCAAAAATTGCTGCAGTCACTAAAATTGCCACTTTAGGTGAAATAAGAAACACTCTTGTGTGGTCTTCTTTAAAAATGTGAAGTACTTGTTGTTTTCTTTGAAACAAATCAATTAAATAAATTCTATGAACCAATTTTGTGGTTTAATAGTCATACATCATATGTTTTCTATGGGAGACACAATACATTATACAATGAGCTTATAAGAATTCATAAAGCACTAACATCTACCAAGTGTTCAATACCACTGTACAATCATAATGAAAAGCTGAAATGAAATAAGTCGATCAAAAGCGAATGAAACTTTGCACGCATTGTGAATTCCTGATTGACATAAACGGGACTATTCCATAGCTTGGACCCGTCTGTAAGAACAGTTTCAATCATCATATGGCTTCAGTCTAGTTCTGGGAACAGCAAGAGTAGCTTTAAAGGAAGTCATTGAGTTGGTATCAATAAGTTTGTGAGGATTTTAAATGACACAAACACAATGTTTAAAATAAGCATAATTAGTCAAGTTTCACATCCAATACACGGTTTCCCCTGGGTTTTTTGGCGTATGAGGCGGTGAGAGTGAATTACTTAACGCCGCCATGAATTCTGGGTTTAAATCCTTACTTAGATTCTTCAAGAATGGGTGATTCTGACCATGATATAAACATGTGAAGCGGTAATTACGGCATTTTTTGATGAGGCAGTCTTCAAAAGTTGCGAGGCCGCTGCCTCCGCAATTAAGTACCAGGGGAAACCCTGCAATAATCAGGAAAACTGTCAAAAGTTTTGAATTTTTAACCCTGAAGCTGTGTGCATATGCATTAATGCTAAAAAGTGCCTGTTCACAAATTTTCAGCGACCAAATTCAATCATTAATAACCCACTCATTGGGATTGGGATTGGGATTTTCTTAGACTGATCATTTGAAATTAATGTGTGAGTGAAACTGAACAGGTTTAGGAAAATGTAGAGAATTTCACAAAACAAACACAATGTGCCTCTTTGAATGTGACACTTTACTGCAACAAAGTGCTGCTTACCTACTGTACCATTCTCCCCACATTTTGTAACTTTATAAAAATTAAACTACACTCCATTGTATGCAGTAGACAATGTAACTTGAAATTTCACTGCCAAAAATGGACTAAGTAATGTATTTCAGGCCCAACAGACAAACTGTCAAAAGAAAGTGTTTTTTTGACACTGGAAAAACCATAATATGAGTCTGTGTTTTGATTCAATTAAATACTTCAACTAAATACAAAAAAAGGTTAGTTCATAGTCTAAGTATCTAGACATATCAATACTTGGATACACAAATGGCATTCTGTGACACTAACCGGTCCAAGATATTTTGTAATTTTTTCGACAAGCCACAACAGAGGCTCCATTGCAATATCTACCATCGCAGATTTATCAGTGAAGGAATTGTAGGTGATGGACCTCAGAGCAAAGGGTACCATTCTGCAGTGTTCCATGATGCTCTGTACCATGGGTAATCTCCCTCTTCTCATTTTCAGCTCGATCTGAAAGATTCCAATAAATATAATAGCAAAAATGACAAATAAAGTCACATGATCAATGCAGTGTAAATAATTGATTTGACATATGCAGCAACCAACCAAAATGTTTTCTGGCCCAAAATGTCAAATGCCTTAATCATTCACTGTCCACCTGATGAATCACACAGCAGAGGATCTTGGCAGACATGATGTGTAACCTTTCACCATTGATGACAAGGAAATGAGCAGTGCTTGATGTTTCTATGGTTACCTTATTTGACTTTTTCAGTTTTATTTGTAGATTCACAGAATAAAAATGAATGTTCTGCAAACAAAAATAATTCAAAGTGTTCATTAAAATTTTGTTCTTTGAGAATGTCTTTTCACGATGATCGCTGTTTAATTAATTGGTTTCAAATGCACTATGAATGACAAAATTGTAAAATCTAAACTTCATAAGTCATATAGGGGTCAAACCCATTCTTTTTCCCATTTCTGTATTAATCAGCCATATTTAAACAGACCAGATGTTGATTGCGTGAGAAAAGGACTGGAGGCATAATTACTGAGGCTAACTCCACCAGGGCTGCTTCTTCAAAACAACTTTGGCCGAGAATTCAATTACTGTAACAGCCATGGTGCATTCATTGCAAAGCTGAGACTGAAGTAATAGCTGGGCAGTCACAACCCAGCATGGAATCATTTTAGCATTTTCATTCACGTCTCAGAAACGAATGCAAATGACTAGCTACATCCACAATTGATTGTCTATTAATGCTGTAGGGAAATTGAAAAAAAAAAATCTGTCAATATACTTGAAGGCATAGTGACCTTTGATATGGTAACAAACATTAACCTCTCAACAAGGCTCACATTCACAAATATGGTTTTGATATGAAAAGCAGCATCAGTTTGAGTTGGCTTTGAAATTCTCACAAAACCGAAAAAATGATTATTAGACCCACAGTACCTGATCTCAATTGACCTCACACAATTTCCATTTCAAAAATTTCATTCTGCTATGCATAATAGTAAAAAACTCTTTTCATCAATGAAAATTAATAGAATGAAATTTTTTTGAGACTGCACAGAACTCCTGGAACTGCACAGAACTTGTAAGTTCCTGGTTCTTGCTGATCATCCCAGCCTTAACCCAGACTCACTTGGACACAAACACACTTTGCCTTGTTAGCTCCATTTCGTTCTTCTCACACGCCCACACATCGTTCATGAATCATCAAAAGCAAAAACAGCAATAACTGAATTTGAACACTAAAAAGACTAAATCAAGACCTCAAATACAACAACCATCACAGCAAAGAATTGTCACAATTTGCAATACTTTAATGTGAATATGGCCAATTGACAACACAAAATTGCAACAATCAACAGACGCGATTGCACAATCAATAAAATTGACGGTAAAATGACGTACTGCATCATGCATATATGCATGCAATCATCAAAATCTTCAAGGAGGGGATGGTGAACCTTCCCCAGCAGGGTGTTAACACATGATCTAAAGTTTCTCTTATGTTGGAATGTCTATGGTACAGTACCTATCAACAACTTTCATTGTCGAATATGGCAAATCTTTAGGACAGTGTCATCATCACATTACATGTAGCCTACTACACACAGAGGGCCTACACCATTAAGTTATATATTGAAGCATGATTCAAACAATCTAGAAACAGACCATGAATACTCTTAGCAAAATATCAACAAGATCTGACAAAATGAAACATTAACAGGATTCTTTCAAAAGATATGTCAGCAGGAAATTCTGAAATTCCCCAACCCCTTGGACAGCAAATAAAGCAAGGAGGATAGATAAACTGAATTCTAATCCAGAAATTGAGACCTGATCTTAGTCCTGAAGTAGCTTAAGTTTGGTCCAACTATACAGACTGAACTAGTGGTGGAGCTAGCAGTTCCAGTCAGATGGGCTAAATCAGCTTTTACAGGGTACTGTATGATGCAGTAGAGCTCATTTTCTTCGCTAAGTCAATGCTCTTCAACCTACAGGTCTGTAAGCAATGGGCAGAACGAAAAAGAGATTGACGGAGGAAGGGGAGGGGCCGAGAACCAGCAGGACTATCAAAGTGGAGAGCCATCATCGGTAAGCAAAGAGCAAAGAAGCACAGTTTTGGCTTTTAAAACTCCCCGGATGTCTGCAAACAGCACTATCCCAGTTTTCTAAGCTGCATACAGCATGTCCAGTCTTAAAAACAGGGATCTCATGTCTGCAATTTCTCAAGCAAAAATCAATCAATGAATAATGGTAATGCTACAATCAGAAGGCTTGATATTACACAAGAATCAAAATGAATTATGCATCTTGTTTCATTTATTCTTAGAACACTGGCAAGCTCGTGCGAATAAAATTGATTATTGGCACGTGTACAGTACCAGCAGACAGACACTCCTGCAATAAATGTCTGTCCACATGTGCTGTCTACCACACATACAAGTTTGGGCAAATAAGACTCTCATTATTTGAAGGTACATGGATGAATAGACATATATACTGTCTATCCACACGGACAACTTCGGGTGAATAGGCAAGATGATTTGCCTGCGCACTTAGGCACTATCTACTGGAGATTTTCTGTTTGTGCTTATGCAACTTGCTTAATCACACAGGTGAAGGCACACAGACTCAACCATACTGGAAAGTATGTATGCTACCCAAAATATCTCTGGAGTGAATTACAACTTTACACACCATTCTGTCAGCATAAGTTTCATTCTAAGCAGCTGACGTGGAGTGGGTTGGCTTGATGTGGCATGTATTACATTTTAAAACTTCCAAGTAAGCCTAAAAAATCTTATAGTAGGTGTACCTTGAGTCGATCTGTACTTTGAGTGGATCAATGCATTTTAAACAGCAGTGAGGCCGTGTGGATGTAAAGGAATTCCAAAGTAAGTCCCCCCCCATACATCATATTTACTTCAAAAAACATCAAAAACAAGTATTTGCCGTGTTATTTTTCATTTCCATGAAAAATTTTACTCACATCAAATTTTTAAGTTTCAACAATGTAGCTGACTATCATGTTTCAAATCATACCAAAATATCGACCAGAATGTCTTCAGTAAAACTCTCATTCAACATTTGGATAGAAGAGACAATATTTTTATCTTCTATTGACATTATTAGGTATTTACAGTATCTGATAATAAGCAGTATTTTGATAGATCTTATTCTGATGTAATTGACTCAAGGTTTCATCATAAGCCTAGTGTTATTTACAGCCACGTTAAATTCAAGGCCTATTTTCAAGTAATACTCATTTTTAACACAAGCAAAAGGTATTAGAATAACAACGGCAAATTTATGAATAATTCTGTCGAGTTCCATACACTATGATAATGTTTTCATATTTTTAGGATTAAAATGTTTGTTAGGTGATCAACTCATAGTATCCCCATGCTATTTCTACTGGTTGAAAAATTTGGAGCATTAAGATTTAGAACGAGAATTTGGAGTGTCAGAGGACCTGATAAAATGAAAAAGATGGCACTATTTTGCATCTCAGTCTTTTTGCAAAGCAAATTTTCAAAAAAAAAGGGAAAAAAACTCACCCCCAGGTAAGCAGTTCAACGATGCTGGCTGTGGCATGCAATTGCCTCTCAACAACTGACATTAAAACTTTGGTATGGAGATTTTCACCTTTCCAGTATGTGGCATCACTGGATTGAACTTATCTCTGCACTAATTTAGAATAAGTGACTGGAAGTGACGTATTCTTCGTAAATTCCTTGTTTTTGCCTAATTTTACCCTAAACTGTACTCTAACTCTCAATTTTAACCATGATTGGTGGTTATTTAGGTTAACGCTAGGCCTAAATTATAAATTGCTTTTCACACCTTCAACTTGGTTTATTCTTACTAAATACTTAATCCTGACCATCATCAATAACCTAGACTGGCAGACTGGTGGTCACTGATCTACATTAGGGCACTTATCTCTCTTAGTCACATACGCTGGGCCAGAATTATTAGCAAATCCAGCTAAGGTAGAACTCCAACAGTTGTTAGTGTTACTTCATTGTGTTACAAACTAAGTAATAGTCTACAGTATCTTGTGTAACTGAGTGTTACTTGTACATTATGCCAATAAATAAAACTAACGCTAGGCTAACTTGAACTGTTCGCATAGGCCTAATGAATAACATTAACAGGGACATAACTTTCGTCAACTAGTGAACTACAAAACATACCAAATAACGAGGATGCGAAATCGCTCATTCACTTTTGTGACTCTCATCGACTCATATGATGACCCTCATGTGGAAAGTGAAACATGTGACTGTACTTCACCTGCAGAAAGATGTGACACTAAATCATGACTAAAACGGCGCCATTACGGCCTTCGTTACTTGGATCATATCCTCATAGACCAGCTACAAGACAGCAAGCACAAAAGAACACAGCAATATGTAACAAAAAACACACCGATTTGAAGCGAGCGAAATTTAGAGCACTTGGACACTCGAGTCGCCATTTGCAGTCAATTCTATACCATAGCTATTAGGATTCCGATTTCTGTTTGCAGTATCGTTGTTCAGTTTAGTTAGTAAAGGGTCAGAAAGGACAATGTCCGCATAAAAATACCCAGGAGGGAGCAGACATCCCCTGATTAAAAACAGTCAAAATGTCCCATACTACCGAAAATATCTCAAGTGCATTCAGTGGCGTCACCAGACTTTTTATTTTGGGGGGGAGCACATGGGGGGCACAGCAATTTGATGGGGCACCACCATGGGCGGCGGATCAGTGTCCTGGGGAGGGGTCTAAGGGGGACACCCCCTCCCCTTTGGAAAATTTTAGCTCACGTAGGGTAGGCTAGATGCAAAATGGTGCTATATTTGTCTCTGAATTTGAGTTGAATGATCTCTGGGAATTCTTATTTTTCAGGTAATGATTTTAATTTTCTAAAACTTCCCCCCAAAAAATGGGGCGGCAAATGTCCGCCTTACTCACCCCTCTCCTACAAAAAAATTATGCTCAAACATGTTTTCATGCTCATTTGCACCAGTAAGATCAGATTTTCTCTTTAGGAATTTATCCATTTCAAACTATACACATGATCACCAGAGAATATACTTGAAAAGTGACGGAATGTCACGGAAACTACCCGAACTAGGCAAACACGAGGTTGGAAATTGTAGTGCTAGTAAGCGATCATCAGAAATTTTTTTGAAATTGAACATAGGCCTACACGAGCATCATGTGTATTGCCAATTCAAATATTAATAGAATTATGGAATGTTTGGTTATCGTAGAATTCTTAAGATTCTATGAACTGAGTTATTGTCAGTCATACGTGATCATAGAATTTTGTTGCCTATATTTTTTGTGTGAAGGGTATGTTCTCGAAAAAGGAGATACAAATCAGTCGAAATTGTTAGCGCCAAGATTACACCAGAATTGGCAACACACAAAACCACAGACATTTGTCCAGGGCCACTGCCAAAACATCAACATTCATTGTTTTATCAATCTAACGCACGAGGCGGACGTGTAATATTCCTGCACTACATAGCTAGGTACACCATTAACAGATTAATTAAGGTACATATGTTCACGCCTGTTTCGACGGCGAGCGTTACGTGGCACCAGGACGGATGCTCCGAGCTTCCGATACACGACCTATGCCATTGATCACCGTGTGTTTTCTGAGGTGGGCGGTGTGGGCCATGAGCGATTTAATTGTTTTCGCCGCTCATTCAAAGAAAATGCAATTTGTTGCCCTTTCTTGTCCTAAGAACTAGAGTCAAATAAGATGGAAACCTTGGAGTACAATATTCTGACTGAGTGACTGTCTACAAAAGTTCGTCAATTTTTTTTTAGCATCACAAATCTCAGATGGGGGGAGGGGCACACGGGGGGCACAAGATTTTCCAGGGGAACGTGCCCCCTGGCCCCCCTTGGCGGCGCCACTGAGTGCATTCTTAGACATCACCACGGACTCTGGCAGGCCATTCCATTAATCCACAACTCTTCCAGATAACAACTTGAAGTACCGGTATTTCCGAACACATCTAGCACACAGCGCATCAGTTGGGTTCTACCACTACGAAGGTAGCACAGGATGTTAGCACGAATCTTCCTGGTTATGGTATGGTTAGTGGCGGCGCCAGAATGTCAGACTTGGGGGGCAAACTGAGGGCAGAGGAAAATGTTGGGGGGCAAAGACTTTCGCGCGCAGCGCGAAACCGATCGCAAAGCGCGAGGCCTTGTGGGTGGGGTCCAGGGGCAAAGCCCCGGTGGGGTCCAGAGGGCAAAGCCCCCAGAAGCTCTGAGGTTTTAGTATATCTCTGGGTGGAAAATTAAGCCCCGAGAGAGGTGTGTTATTTATTTTCATATTATTTATTTTTTCGGTTGACCGTACTCCAAGGTTCCCAACTTTTTTCTTTGGGAGTACCATTTCACATTTACGAGGTACCACCGAGTACACACACACACACACGCACACATAGGCTACATACACTTCATTCCATTCCTATATTTAGGAAAACAACAACATTCCTATGTTTAGGAAAGCAACCACCTACCCGCCCTTCCCTTACGCTGGACGGTAAACATTCCAGAGAAAATTGGTCTGACTAGGCTGGCCTACTGTTGTGGCTACGGGCATGTTATGAAAACTGGCAGCCTGTGTAACATAAATTAGGCATTTATCAATCATCGTTCCTGGGAGGTTTTCTTATTCAGTCCAATGCCAATACATAGTTTTGTGATTAAATTAATTTTGGATGAGTACAAGATCTGATTGGGAAGGGTGAGAGCAACTGGGGGGGGGGGGCAACTGGGGGAGCAAGGAAACAATCTGGAGGGGCAAATGCCCCCTCATCCCTCCCCCCCCCCCCCCCCCGTAGCGCCGCCACTGGGTATGGTGGATTGGAGGTACCATGAAATCGCCGAAGTTGTATGCATTATTATAAACCAGGGTAAGTTACACTTGCTTTTACCAGTGCTGGAAACTTTGACAAGTATTTACAATTTACTTTTAGAAATTAGTGTGTATAAGTTAATGAAGATTTTTATTTGGGTTAGGGATGTGAAGGACCCTCTGTTTCCATATTTTTTTCTTTCCACATTTGGGTACCATGGCTGTTGAGAGAGTTTTCATATTATAGTGTACAACTATAGTATGTTATAAAATTCATTCATTTTGAGTCATTTTGCATTCCAGGAGGATATAACACAAAGAGTATTTGTGATTTTGCTCTCTGCTGCCCTTAATTGTTCACTGGTAAATTTGTTTCCTGTTATTATTCGCTGCTATTGTTGGCCAGCTTTTATTTTCAGTCTAGTGTTCAGCAAATTCAAGCTTTGTTACATTTACAATGAGAGCACAGTGAAACAAAGACAATAGTCACCTAATGTTGCTAAACCTTTCCCTAAAAAGATTAACTCATAGACTCAGTTGTTGTAATAGAAAAAAAATATGCCAGTAAATTTGAACATTTATTGGGAACCAGCAGCTTTTCACCCAAGACAAAATTTTCATTTGAAATTAATACGGTCTAAATAAAAAAACAGAAGCCTCGGAGACTTGTACGTCTCCGAGGCTTCTGTTTTTATTGAGGCTTTTCCTATCAAATACTAATTGCTAGAAAAATTAAATCCTCTTACAAACATCTGTAAATATCTGATAATTGCAACCAACAAAAATCTTCAAAGAATTGGTGGGGGTGATGACTTCGTCATGTAACTAGGCCTAACACGAAAGCCTTCTAAAACGTGTAAATTTATGTTATACTACTTTTTAAAACCTATCTTCACGAGTTTTAACAACGATTTGTACCACTTGCTGGCAATAGCGTCTAGTGACATGATTTGATCATGTTCAAAATGACAAGTTTAAAAAAGAAAGCCTACACATGGAAATAGAAAATTCGGCTCTGGGTTGGGATGGGGGTGACGACTTCGTCTTGCATATGTAAACTAACACGACAGCTTTCTAAACGTGTAAATCTGTGTTGTACTACTTTTTAAAACCCATCTTTACAAGTTTTAAAAACGATTTTTGGTACCACTTGCTGGCAATAGCGTCTAGTAACATGATATAATCATTTCGAAATGAACATGTTTAACAACTGAACAAGGCCTGTAGAAGGAAACAGCCAGTTTAAAATTTGTGTGACATGCTTCCTAAAAGGAGCACCCTTCATGCAAAAGTTGCAAAGTAAAATAGTGAAGGAAATCCGTTGGAATTTTGTTTATATTTATCACCGTTTTTGAGATATGACTTTTCAAAGTTTGAGGAAAATGCAAAACAAAGAACGTGGAGTGTTGCATAGTGCAATATATTATGCCTCTTAACTGCTTAATTACTGAGTTTCATATTGGTAATTGATGTCAATATTTTTGAAGAACAAACACATGCTTCCAAAATAAAACCCTCTGGGTATATATAATTCTCAAATGTCCTTGAAGTAACGGTTACATAAGCAAAGGATTAGCATAAGAAAAATCATGGGAATCCATCTCTTGACGTCACAAATTTGCACACTTAGCCGATGTTTATTCATGACACAGCTGTGAGACAAATTTGCCTGTAAATTTGTCAATCGTTGACGGATTTGGATGGACTTTGTGTCTATGTTCAACATTTTCAATGCTTAATGCACCCAATACTTTAAAGTGTCATTTCCATGTCAAACGACTTTTATTAAGCTCCTCTGTAGTTAAACTTATATCTTCCTGGTTATGGCATGGTGAATTGAAAGTGCCATGAAATCACTGACAATATCGTAAGGGATAGTTACGGTTGCTTTTACCAGTGGTGGAAACGTTGACAAGGATTTACACGTCAATTTACTTTCAGAAATTAGTGTGTAAGTCAATGAAGAAGTTAATTTGGGTTGGAGATGGGAAGGACACCCTCATGATGCAGGTACTTATTAAGTTTTATAACCGACTAATCTTGCTGTTTTAACTCGAACCGTAAACTGGTTTTACGTTAGTTGCAGAATCTCTCATCTGTGCTTTAGCACGCAAAAACTTTTTTCGTACAGTATGCACGTAAAGTAGTAATCACAACACACTGTGCTGAAGAATATTGAACATCCCGTCAGTTCGTTTGGGTTTGCCTTATTGCTTGTTGACATTACAACCGACTAAATCGGTCTGTTGAATACCCCAACTCCAATATCTTTTAGGAGCAGTGAGTATTTCTATTATGCAGTGAGCGCCACTAAAAGCCATGCATTGTTTTGCCATTGAAAACAGCTAGCTCCGCCTCTGCACGCGAGTCACATGGTACAAAGCATGGGCATAGCTAGAATTTTATTTTCGTGGATTTGTGTGTGTGTGTGTGGGGGGATGGCACATGAATTAGGGGTAGGGGCCATGATAAAAAGGAACCATGGCAGATTTTTAAATAAGTTACAATATGCAGCGTATTTTCTAGAATAAGGCGGGAATATGACGGACAAGTGGGCCCAGAAAATAAAGATGCCTCGAGATTGTGCGAGTATATAGGCCTACTTAGCTTATTACTTTTGAGTCCCGAGGCTCGACCCCGTCGGGCGGAGGGGGGGGGGAACTAACAAAAAGTGACCAATACAAAACACACTTGGCTAAAAAAACCAGTACTCACTTGCAGAAACAGAAACAGTCGTTATTACTATAACTTTACACAGGCACTCCAAGTATTTTGGATTGTGGGAGGAAGAAATTTAGGTACAGAAAGAATTTAAAGGCAACCATTATTTTTCTGTTTACATATAGGCTATATTTTATTTTACTTCTCAAATGCGGTACGCCAGTTTATCATTCGTTTCTTTAACATTCTCCGTCTGGATCGTTCACCTCCGGTTACACAAATTTCCCGACTGATTATTCTCTTCCTCCATCTACCCCAGCATCCTCTCTTCAGCACATGGTCCAGGGCTGAAGATCTATATCTATGGCTCTTGGCGTCCATACTGTGTCGTGACTATTCGTGAACCTTCAAGTCTGCCTGGCACTCATCTCATCAAATAAAATGATCCCAACCCCAACCTCCTCCTTGGCAAAATTCGAAGAATGGCGGGGCCTGATACACCAAGTTGGTTGCATGGTTGATGGTTGTCTGCCTTCACCGCTATTCAACTATGTCAAACGAAATTGTATTTGGGTTTGTTGCACATTGCGAAACTTCTATTTATGTGGGCATTTTATTTGTACAACTTAAAGTTCAGACAGGAGGTGAGTTTGTACTACAGGGAATTGATTGGACTGTATAAGACTTGGAGACCACCGTCTTCCGTTAAAAAATGCTTTTTTTTATTCTGACAGTCCAAATAGTTTGTGTTTGATCAACTTGTCGCCTTACATTGCAAAGCAGTGCAAACAGAGTGGTCTACTTGTATGGCGCCTTAGTGCCTCCGTACGTTAACACAAAACCTCATTTACCCCAGACAGTTTCAATTCTCCCAACCACTTACGTCTAGTCCCTCCCTCAGCCTGTCTAAAATACCTTTACCATGTGTTCTCACAACAATGGATGCCTGTGTACGCTGTTATATTAGCTACTCTGCATCTTTCGCATTTGCTGCCAATCAAAAAGTACTGTAACTTAGAACCAGTTGAGAATTTTGCTTTCCGGAAGCTACAGTAAAAATACAGCTTAGGGTGATGAGTTATTGTCTTTAAGAGCTGCCGACACTAATTCAACAATTATTCGCTGTGTTTGTACACAGATGTATGGTTGTTCGCGTATTATTCGTTTGAGTATGTCCCCGCTTTAATGTTGTGTGTGTGATTTATGTGCACATTTATTTATATCTAAATATCTAAGGAGACAAAACGAATGACAAAATGTAACTTTCATGAAGAACAGTAATTCAGAGGTCGTTGGAAGCCCCCCCCCCCCCCCCGTCATCCAATAGCCTAGCACTAACTTTTTCCTCATACCCTAGCTGTTATTAATGTAGCGTATAATCCACAACAAACAATATATACAGGCGAATATGTGTACTTTATTCAGAAGAAATTTGTTGATTATATCATAGATGCGCCAATGATCTCATGATTAACACATCAAACTCCACAGCTATTTATCATTCACATGCACAATATACGAACAAAGCAGAAAGAAAGAAAAGACGTTGTGCGGTAATAGGTTCACCGCGGAATACAAGTATTTAGTTTACGGAGGATTTGCTTTGAAAGTTCATTCATTTTGACGTTACAACAGTACATCAGACTTACATGTAATCTGTTGTCGTTAAACACACTCTTTTAAGTTTGGTGCTGACTTGGGCCAATAAAAAAAAACTGATTATTTCTTGAAGAAGAGTGAAAACTTGATCATCTGATGCCGGTACTATATTTATCTCTATGTATTTAACGTCCATGCCCCCATTCACGTTGAACTAATATTACCCCAGGGAATTCTAAGGTGGGTAGCATACTTCTTCGCCATGTGATTGATCAATATTTACAAAGGTCAAATTGTCAAGGTGAATTTTTCACATAAGCAGTTTAACTGTATCAAATTAAATGGAAATTAGTTTTACTCTGTTGAGAGGGCAGCATTGCCTTTGGCGGCGAGTTGGAATGATTCATCTAGTGGCAGATACCATGAGATCTTTCACAGCATCCCCGATTTCTATCGGCGAATCTTCCTGAAGGAAATGCACCCCTTTCACAGTGATAGACTTCTGATTCGGCCAGTCTTTGCTGATCTCTCTCGACTCAGCACTGAAGAAACCCGGTTCACTGTCGATGAACAACTTCGGCAAATCCTTTGATTGGGACAACCATTTGGAGTATGCATCCACAATATCGACCACATTCTGGGGCCCGGTGTCTCGAAAGGGTATATGTCGTGGCCAGGTAAGCGTCGGTCGTCTCGACTCTCCTTCCTCCCTAAATGGTTCGCGGTATGCATCCATCTCGGCGGGATCCAACCGGCGCAAAATTCCCACCGGAAGCAGCTGTTCGACGAACATGTTGTTCTTTAATACCATCTCTTCGCCAGGGTCCGAACGGAGACCCTGAAATGCGCTCCTGGCTAGAACTGGGAAATCGTCCAGACTCTTGTGAACCGCAATGATGGCCTCGAAATACGCCAGCGCCTCGACTTTTTCAGGATTTTGCTTGACCCAGTTTAGACCGAGCCCTGAACCCCAATCTTGACAAACGACGGTGACCTGAAAATTGACAAAAGGGTATACATTTAGGTTTGTTAGTGACATGATGGAAAAATACTCAGAAAAGAAGATATTTCGGCTTCATAAAGTCGAGATTTTTCGATTTTCTGAGACAAAAGGCGAAATGATAACTTAATCAAGTCTAAATTTTAGTACTTTATTCTAAGACTAATATCTGAAGTTTGCAGTTTCTTGTTAGATAGATATGAAATTTTCCCCCAAATGTTTTCAAGGTTACACGGGCCTTGCTTGATGTGTGCAAGGTGAATGTGGCATAGATGAGGATATAAGCTGGATTTTCCGGGGGGAGGGGAACGGTTGCATCACGGGGTTAAATGTGAGTGAGTACGAGGAGTGAGATTTTTCTGGAATACTACCTACGAGGAGAGCCACCATCCGTTGGCGCGGAGCGTACAGAGCCCCCCCCCCCCCTCCCGGAAGAACATTTATTTTATTTTTTTATTAGACTGGACAGTATGAGTTGGGCAATGCCCCCACCCTCTCTCCCCCATGTATGCCACTGTCTGAACCTGTACATATGTGTGAAATTGTGATATAATGCATCTGATGACTAACTCCGCTATGTTTGATGCTAGATTTGGACTAACTATATCTCCAGGAATTGCTGTTTTTTTAAGTAATAGTTTCAGGGTTTTTATCTGGCCTTCCGCTTCAGGTAAAATATTTAATTTGTAGACCTTATCTGAATATATTCAGATTCTAATTTCTTCATGCCTGTAGATTACTTGGGCTAAACTGAGTGATGTTCAACTAATATTCCTGTTAACCCTTGTAATCGAAGACATCTTCCATGACCTACGTGTAGTTTTTTTGTGTTACTTCGCTTTTTAGTGTAGGTCACGAAAAGTGCCTGTCAGTGTCGGTTGTACATAGTTCCACTATGGTTGTATAATTTCACTCACTTCTCTGCACTGCACTGATCATGATAGCACCAGCTAATTCACTTTCGGCCAACTGTGGCAATTAGGGGACATTTCTGTGGAACGCTAATCAGGCATGCTTCATCTGACACACAAAATCTGGGAAATATGTTGTTAAAATATGCATGCCTCACAATCACTGTTCAAATGTCTCACAATTTCTCATCTAAGTAAAAGTTTTGGGAAATGTGAAAGGAAACCGTTGACTATTTCCCTAAATTTTCCAAAATTTCCCCCAGAAATTTTGAGGAGGGGACACTTTCCCCCTTGCTCCCCCTGCTCAATTGGACACTTCGCAGGCCCGTATGCAGCTTTTTCGGTGGGGGGGGGGGCTCGATTTCACCATAAGTGGAACATTTTACCCCACAATTATGATTAACAAATTAAAACTCATTGTATATGTTGCTAACGTAGGCCTACTATCAAAGACTGAGCGGAACTCCAGATCTTGTGGGTGGGGGGGGGGGTCGTCCGAACCCCCTGAACCCCCCCCCCCCCGGATACGGGCCTGCTTCAATGTAGAGTGGTAGCTCATGTATGACGAAAACTTTGACGAGACTCAGAAGACCACCTAACTTTAACGATTTAGTAAGTATGTCAATGGGGAAGTTATAGTATACAAGTAGACTATACCTGAGAAGCATTTTTCATCCCGGCATACTTGAATCGACCACCAAATAAGCCTCGGTCAAACCATGCGTTAATGACAACTTCAGCCATTCAAGTGTGTAGGCAACATTTTGTTGGTCCTCCTGCAATTGGCAGTATTTTCAATCGGACCCATCCTATCAATGTGGATCATGCCATCCATTTTGAAAGGCAGGAATTTACGTGTGTCGTGCAGAGATCAATTTATCGCCTAGTTCCTCTCACTCCTTGTAACTATACCAGTTTTCATCAATATTGCAAAAAAAGAAATTATCTTGTCTTCAATAGATCCAGAACATTCAATTGGAGTTATGACAGTACTATAAGTGGTCATATTCTCAAACAAACATATAGTACGATGTTTTTAAGGGTGCATATTGATAACAAAGTTTCTTGGTGCGATCACATCTTAGATATCAGAAACAAAGTTTCTAAACATGTTGGAATTCTGTCAAAGCTAAAACATTTTGTTCTAAAGTATATTTTTAAGACTATATTCCAAACTCTTATTTTACCACATTTCATGTATTGCTCTATCCTCTTGTCGGGGGCCAGAGAGTCTAATCTTAATCAACTTATTTTAATTCAGAAAAAAGCTATCCGACATGTTTCAAAGGTAGGACCATGTAATCACACGAGTCCCCTCTGTAAAGATCTTCACTTGTTAACGTTTCAAGACTTGTTTCATGTCAACATTACTATTTTTACCTACAAAGCACAGAATGGTTTACTTCCAAACGCATTCACGAATTTTTTAACTAATAGAGAATAAAGACATTCATAACTAACACTAGACACTCTAGGAACGCTCATCAATACAGCGTGAATTTTACAATTGGTATGTTGAGTATTCAAAACAGAACAATTAAAATATGGAACTCTATTTCTGACATTATAAAAATCAACATTATCCATTGATTCATTCAGGAGGAGATTAACTAAAGTTATTATTCAAACGTATTAATTATTTTTATTTGTATATATCACAAATTTTCAGATATAATACAATCCACTCTCTAAGAATTGTTCAAGGGTACTAACACTATCATTTTATAAGTAAGCTATTTAACATAGAAGTCTGTAAATATGTCTAAACGCTTTCTTTTCCGTTTTCTTCTCTTTTCAGGGACTTCTCCAATTGTTAAGCCTCTTGCGTCTTTTGCGGGAGACTTCCTTTCACATTTGTACATATTCTCGTGATAAAACAAATAAATTTCAATACAAATTCCAATTCAATTTTAACTTCTTACACCTACTCACAAACTCAACACTTTCGAATCCAATCACCCCCCCCCCCTCCACCACAACCTCTCTGAGCTCTTAGAGATACACAAAGACTAGGTGGTAAATATTTTCGAGAATTCTTTAAGCCTAATAAACATATAGAGAGTGCAAAGATAACGAATATGCTTATAATGATAATATTTTAACGGTATTATTCAGTTATAGCCTATTTTAATGTAACTAAATGTTAAAGCTCACCTTGTTTTTAAGGTTCAGAGACTTGAACCACTCTGACAGGTATTTGTAATGGTCATCGTAGGTGTACATTAAGTTCGGTATCTTACTCGATCGTCCCATACCAATCAAATCTGGCGCCAGACAACGAGCGAACCCTTCCACTCGTGGGATGACGTTCCTCCAAAGATAAGAAGAGGTAGGGTTCCCATGGAGGAACACCGCCGTTCTGGGGGACTTTTCTTGATCGGGATCCGAGTCATAATAGCTCATTTCTCCATCTAATATCTTGACACGTTTGTGTGTTGACCACCACTGATCTGCGGTTATCACTGCAGGTGCAGCGGAGCTCATATTTTTGACTGAAGATGCACAATGGATCCCATATTCGACTTGCAAGAAAGATTGGAAAATATGTGTCCCACAAAAGTTTTGAAGTCGACTCGTGATTCTGAACATGGTGGTGTGTGTTATGCGTTCCAGTGGGTATGCGAGTCGGACACACAGAAGTCAGTCGATCGAATGAATGGAAGTCTAACTTACACAGTCAACTTGTTCGTGGGTCGCCCTCGTCACCGGCAAAATCACTTTACGGACCGGATTTGTGTACAGATGCGGCTCTGCATGAACCTACACGTAGGCTACAAGTGTAAACAAACTGTCAAGAAGGCAGCGGACTTTTATCACAATCTTTAATTTATCTGTGTACCATAAAACTTAAATTGCTCGATGTATCTACGAACCCAATGTTGCCCTGATCGACCTCAGTGGATGCACTTTACTGATCGAACCATGATAGTTCATGTATACCCATTCGTACAGGTTATATAACAAATACAGTTGCAGTCTATATCTGAAATTGCATTTTCATTGTCATTTCAGAAAACTTTTTTAGAAACCAATCATGCTTGAAATGTACAATAAAGTGAGAAGGTAACGTAAAAATGAAAAAAAAATCAAGTTCGGGAGTTCTACTAGGAGGCTCACTCAAAGCCTGTGAGGAAGTTGCCAACTCCAAATGTCAGAATGCAGATTTTGAACATCATCTGTGAATACTGTATATCATAGTATTACGTCATAAGGTGTAAGAGATAACATTCGGATTAAAATGCGGTAAAAGATTAAATGGATGTGTCCGGTGAGAGCTTACGTGCGGTCGCACACTGTTTTTATTTATTTCTACCGCTGGGGAAGGGATGAGATGTGACCCGTAATGTGAAGTTATATTTTACTTGAACTTATGATTACAGAGGCAAAATTTACTTAAAGAACATGAAGACAGCAAAGTACATGCATGTACCGTCACTTAAAACATAACCTTAGGTCATGAGGACCGTACTTGGATGTTGTAACACATAGCGAGGTACACGTCACTCTATGCGTGCGGAGGACCATACATAAATATAAGTCAAAGTTGACGAATTCTTTGTAAATATTATTCGATGGTAGCATTACACTTGGGCCTACACTAATTCCTCCATTGGCTCACACTCTAAATCGTAAAAATATTGTGGCCTCCATCGCCCCGTAGATTCGGAGGTTTGGCCATAGATGAGTTACCACTTGCTGAAATGATGACACATTCACAATTTCTGGCACTTTTCGCCCATTTAGTTGTTAGAGGTCATCGCACTATCTGATATTTTTCGAAGAGAGTTAAAAGGCCCAGAGTCAATTTTTTACCGTCAGCTAGTCAAAATGATCTCACCGTCTTTTTTCGCCTGCTCTTCAGATTGCCTGTTTCAATATCCAACTCACAAAAGAAGGCATCTCATTTAATGATAGTTCGAAAAAGTTGCCAAACTATCAATAAGGTACCAAAATAAGGTACACCTACAAACCAAATATCAGAATTATCCAACCTTCTTTTCTCAAAATAATGCGTTTATGAGATTTGATTATTTGACTCCTCTTGACCTTTGACCTCTATAGAAAATAGGCTTCTTGCACTTGTGTCTCCTAGCCTAACAAAGATGTGGGTGTCTGTAATGGCCCAACTATCATAACAATATCATGTTTACAAAGTGTTCGCAATTTGATCCCTGTTGACACTAAATGTTCGTACTTCTTCTAGGCAGAAGGTTGTTCAAGGGAACCTCCCAGGGGTCTGTTCTGGGGTGCTCAACTGTTTGTTGCTTTTACTTATGACACCGATGCATGATATAGTGTGTAGAGTCGACCCGGAGAGCCATGGGACGTTTGCTGTACACTGAGGTTCCTCTGCATAGGTCATTCCAAAGAGGTTTTAAATGGATGAACAGAAAAAAAAAAAAAAAACTAAAAAAAAAAAACTCTTTTGGTCTTTGGAGTGCCCGATGATTCTCAATATTGATAAATGCAAAGCTGATGCATATTGGTATAGTAATAATTCTACACTGTTTTCTTACATTTTTGAATGGACAAGCAGTACAAGGGGTTTTGGTTGAAAGAGCCGTAGGTGTCTATACAGATTCTTCATTACAGCCTTAAGCAGTGTACTGAAGCGGCTAAAAGAGAAATTAGAATTTTAGGTATGATTAAGAAAAACGTTTTCGTTTGCTTAAGCAAGACAAAAGCAGTTGGTTAGGCGTCATAGTTAGAGTATATGCTGTTCACGCTTAGAAAACATATTTTTTCTAAAGATAAGGATTTATTTGAGAAAGTCCATCTCCTAACCACTCGGCTGATTACTGCCTAAAAGGGTATTCTTTAGTAAAATTACACGAAGTTTGTTTTAAATACAAAGACTCACAGCCCCAAACAGTTTCAACTCTCCCAACCACATTATTTCCCCCTCCCTCGTCAGTACAGCCTGTCCACATCTCCCCCACACGTGTATTCAAAACGATGGGTCCCTGTGTATGCTGTGTGATGTGAGCCACTTGAACGGATTGAAGTAAGCAATGCTCAGATATGTCATGTATATGTAACACCCGGCGTATTTCGGTTTACTAGGCCACAAAATCGAGTTCTGAAAGTTGTTCAGTTTGTCTCCCCCATTCACGTTCGTATACGTCACTGCATCCCGCATTGTAGTGCCATACTCTCACAGAGTTGTAATGTAAATTAACTGCAATGCAAACTTGCTGAACGGTAATCAAAATTAAGTCAACCAAAAGGGGAATTCACTCAACGGAGTTAAATCCACCCCCCACCCTAACAATATTTGCCAAGTGATTCGAGAATAAGAGTAGTTATAATTTACTATGATTCTTATATCCTCTAAACCCAACTGATATCCATTCCCATTTTTGATGAAGATTAATTCCTTCTCATTAAATAAGAAATTGCCGACATCAGATCCAAATTTCAACTTAGTGGGTATATGAGACTTAGAGCACCAGAGAAGTGTAGTTTCCCGCCCATCTGGAGTTTTGTCCAACCAAAACTTTTCTTGTAGCCTACGCTCCACCCCAACCGATGGTGTCGTCCAGCATTGTCCTGCCAGCAGTCAGCCTCCATTTTTTGTTTTTATTTTGCCTCACCTGCCCTGCGCTCATCAATCGGCGCCTTCGGCGTCGACATGGTGTAGTTGGCCCTGTACCATGCATTTGAAGAGCAATAACCCCCCCCCCCCCTGCCTGACATGTCATAAATCGAAGTAGGCCTACTACTCGAAACAATTATGGCGGTAACAATTCGATCGGTTCGACATGACGCAATTCAAAGTTACTAAAATCGAATTATACATGACAGAAATAATCGCATCGTCTAGAAATTCGATTTGCGACACAATCTTAAGAAAGAATTACTGCTCAAGCATTTAACGTCACGAGACCAATTGCTTAATTGTCTCTGCATTCAGTAACTATTGTCGTATATCATAAATCGAATTATTAAACGACGTAAACAACTGCCTCGTGTATTAATTCGAATTACTACACGACGCAATTACTCGGCGTTATGTGGTGTCGTGGCGTCAAAGGTTTGAGCAGTAATTAATATAGTAGTAGAAGTAAACCAATTCAATCAAAATTTATTTCTACTTTCAAGGATATACAATAAGTACAGAGTGTGATAAATATGAAATAAGTGGTGAAGACCTACAAGAAGCTGCATCAGCTTGAAAGAGTAGAACACTTTTACCAAAAAAAAAAAACAAAAAAAAAGAAAAAACAAAGCAAAAAACAAAACATAAATTAACACTACCACAAATAAGAACGGAGAGCAAATAAATAGATAAATAAACCCCGTGATCCCGTCTCTCCCTTACAAACCTCCTAATTGCAACTAACAAGAAATATATACATATATATCTAATATATAAATGAATAAATATATAAATATCTAACTTGAAACATACTGAGAAAAGAATTAACCGAGGTTCCATGAATGTTTGCAAATCCGGTAAGACTGAAGATGTTTTAAAAAAAAATGAATAAGTAAATAACATGGTTGAGATTTTTCCAAAAGATATTTCCCGTGAGAAGAATGACTTTTTACGTAGAGCTGCATTGACCACAATTACATGATAATTGTTGTGTATACCGTTGTATTATAGTTAGGCTATATATGTTGGATTTAAGTTCAACAATAATGAAAAGCAATATTGAGCATCGTACTAGATTATTTGAAGCGTTGAACATAAATGTTTTCATAAAAGTTCTCACCTAATTGTAAATGTCGAAAATTGAAACCAAATCGAGACTCTTATAAATATTACAGGTAAAATTAGACGATGCTATCACACGATGATTCATAATATTGCATATCCGGATAGCTTGGATAAAACAAGTGAGTTATAAAAAGAGCCGAGTACACGTTGAGGTAACTGACATTTAATCTTATAGAGGACTCCGATAGTTTTATGTAACTTTAATAGGCCTATCTAAAAAAAAAGAAGATGAAATAAGGTGATGTTTCCAAGATAAGTGAAGATAAATTAAAAGACCTAAAAAATTTACTTTGTCAGCTTGAGTGATGGAGTGTTTCATTTATGTTGGTACTGATATTGAAAGCATGTGAACAATTTTGAAAATCATGAAGGTAGTTTTCTTAACAATGAGAGACGATTTATTAGCTTTAAAACAGTCGGATGTAATTTTAAGTTCATTAATTATTGGTAGTCGAAAATGAAAGTGCTTGATTTTTTCGTTCTAAAGAAAATGCTTGTATCATCTACAAATAGAATTAGGTCTAGCCTACTACACAATGATTACGTCGTGTAATAACTCGATTTATGGTGCAAATAATTACGTGGTGTACAACATTTACCGTCCACTGACGGTTTTTGACAGGTTCCTCCCTTCCATAAACGTATAGCGTTCAACGTCGTGACGTTAAAGGGAAACAGCTGAGGGTGTTTACAATACAACAACATGGATGTCTGTACAACAAATGCCTTATTTCCCTTTAAATGGTTGAATCAGTATGTTGGAATTAAGGTCTATCGTAAATCGAATTATAACATGACTCAAATAGGTTTAATTAGGCCTACGTCGTGTTGTAATTCGATTTATGACATGACTGAGGCTAATGTTTTGACGGATTCTTGTCCCCACCAGGTCAATAGGGTTGTGTTTAGTGCTGTGCCACCTAATATTGCACGTTCACCGTACCTCGTACCTCATGCATGGATAACACAAAGTTACACACAGTACAGGTACGGGGTAAACGCGTACGGCAGTTCTCACTGCACAAGAGCGCATGCACACAACACAGCTGATGAACTAAACCCCTGGACAAGAACGAACTTCGAAGGTTATGTTTACATAGGCCTGATTATTGCTTGTGTTGTGATCAAGAATTTAAGTCCCTCGTTTTGTAACTAGTGGTAGACAACTCCATTACTACAATGTTCAGAATCATGGAACGACTTCAAGCTGTTTCGCGGTTGAAAGTTGTTAGCTCTCACCTGAGGAGTTGCCGTGTATCACTATCAGCAAACAACATGAGTTCCGCTGCACCTGTAGTGATGCCTGCAGATCAGTGGTGGTCAACACACAGACGTGTCAAGATATTAGATGGAGAAATGAGCTATTTTGATTCGGATCCCAATCAAGAAAAGTCCTCCAGAACGGCGGTGTTCCTACATGGGAACCCTACCTCTTCTTATCTTTGGAGGAACGTCATCCCACGAGTGGAAGGGTTCGCTCGTTGTCTGGCGCCCGATTTGATTGGTATGGGACGATCGAGTAAGATACCGAACTTAATGTACACCTACGATGACCATTACAAATACCTGTCAGCATGGTTTGACTCTCTGAATCTGAGAGATAAGGTAGGCTACACCTTCAATAAGTTTTAGTTGTTTTCTTGATCATCAGTAACTTTTGTCGGAAGTCATTATCATCCTGTTTAGTTAAGTATACAAAAAAGGATCAAGAGGCACAATTAAGTCCCCAACAAGGACCCAGAATGTTACAAACAGACATAAACAGAACTCATCATAAACCTGGCTTTTGTGGAGAGGTACTCTGCTTACAATAAATGTAAGCAACAAACATAGATTACTGCAGCAAGTGTATTGTTTGCTTCAGACTGCAGGGAATAATTCATCTGGTATCACAACTCAGTTTGCTACATAAAATGTGCAAATTGGTACACAAATGAAATATTGCTAACAGTTTTTGGTTTCAATGATAATCGTAACCTATGTAGCCATGCATATTAGTGTGTGTGTGTATGCACTTGTACTGTGTGTATGTCTGTGATGCCGTACCTTTTAAACATGATATCTCAAGAAGGGAAGCTTGGACAAATCTCGTATTTGGTATGTAGGTGACCCAAATTGAGGAGCAGAGCCCAATTGTTTTTGCTGCAGGTAAAGGTCCTTTTTGGGTCGATAGGGTCCAAATTGTATAAGCATTGAAAACACAGTAAGTCAAGATCTAAGGGAAGCTTGGACAAATCTCATATGTGGTATGGAGGTCACCACATTGAGTAGAAAAACCCTATTATTTTTGGTGGAGGTCAAAGGTCATTTGGGGTCAACAGTGGTCAAATTGTGAAAATGTTGTAAACATGATATCCCAAGAAGGAAAGCTTGAACAAATGTTATATGTGGTCAGTTAGTGAAATGAGTAAGAGATCTCTTCTGATTTTTGTGTAAGTCAAAGGTTATTTAAGGTCAAGAAGGGTCAAACTGTGAAAACCTTTTAAACACAATATCTCAAGTAGGGAAGCTTGGACAAACGTCATGTGTGGTAAGTGTACCACATTGATTACAAGATCACTGTTGATGTTTATGGTCAAATGTCATTTGAGGTCAATAGGGGTCAATTTGCAATTGTAATTACAATATCTAAAGAAGGAAAATTAACTTGGACAGATCTCCCATTAAGAATCAAGATGGGTAACATTGAGTGTACAAGAATTCCATTGTCTTTGCTGAATGTGAAAGGTCATTTGAGGTCAACAGGGTCACATTATGAAATTCTTGTAAATATCATATCTCAAGAAGGGAATCTTTGACAGATGTTTGTAATCTCTTTGCATACAAGAACCATTTCTTGGTTAAAGATCATTCGATGTCAGCAAGGGTCACATTCAGAAATCCTTGGAGACATGATCTCAAGAAAGGAAGCTTGTACAGCTCTCATATAGGTAGCCTTTGACACTAATTCAGAGAAAAAATGTGCATAATGGATCATTGAAACCACAATGCATTTGTGCATTTTGGTTGTACTATATAACACTAGAACTTTCACTTGTTTTGGGACAAGAAGCCCAAGAAACCTGGAAACTGTGCACAATGCAAATTTTAAGCAAAATTTTTTTCCATGCAGAGTTCATCAGTAACATACATAGGCCTACTCTGTTGTTTATATTAAGTATAAGCCTTAGTTGCATTACAGCTGAGACTGTGGCATTATGACATGTACATACAAATAATCCAAATGAATAACACCAACTTTTCTTTTTCAAAGAACTTATCTCAACACATTTGCCTACCACCGTACCAGTTACACTGTTACAGTAATTCATGTAAATGTTTCTTTTATGTCACTTAGGTTACCATTGTCTGTCACGACTGGGGCTCAGGGTTGGGACTTCACTGGGTCCACCAGAACCAACAGAAGGTAGAAGGTGTTGTTTATTTTGAGGCAGTGATTGGGGTTGCCAAAAGCTTGAAGAGCTTCCCAGAGATCTCCAGAGACGTTTTTGGCGCTCTAAGATCTGAGGCTGGAGAAGAAATGGTTCTAAAGAAAAACTTCTTCGTGGAACGTCTCCTTCCAAATGCAATTTTGCGAGAACTAGATCCAGTGGAGATGGAGGCATATCGTGAGCCTCACAGAGAGCCAGGCGAATCTCGTCGGCCCACCCTAACCTGGCCCCGTCAGATACCCTTCCGAGACACTGGACCTCAGAATGTCGTTGAGATTGTTGACAGTTACACTAAGTGGTTGTCTCAGTCAAAGGACTTTCCCAAGTTGTACATTGACGGAGAACCTGGTTTCTTCAGCCCAGGAGTGAGAAAGACAATCAAAGAGTGGCCAAATCAAAAGGTTTTGAAAGTCAAAGGTCTTCACTTCTTGCAAGAGGATTCCCCAGTAGAAATTGGAGATGCAGTCAAAGACTTCATGAAGTCTATAGCTGCATAGGTGCCTTATTTGGGGGGGGGGGTGTGAAAGTTGATATTGCTCCCGGTAGATGGAAAAATACTTTCAACTTTGGCAACTCCTTTGGAATCCAACTAATATTGTTTTTTTCTATTACCTGAAAATATGATAATTACAGTAAATAATTAAAGTGTTGTTTACAGTCAGTGAACTATAACAGCACCTACTGTGTTACAGGGGGAAAATTATGGTATTCATTGTTTACAGTTTCTTTCATATATCATGTTGGTCCCATTCCAGACAGAAAGTGTGTGAAGTTCTATGTATGAAACTGCATAGAATTACAGTAAGTTTCAATGATTCAGCATTTCAGCTAAAGAGAAGCTGATTAAAAAATGTTGACTAGGAACTTTATGGAAGTGTAGCTTTAACAGGAAATGCCCTCACCAACCTCTTCTATTTAATAACCTAAACACAAGATTTTTTTATGCAGCCACAGTTCCACACCTTTACATCATGTCATCAACTGTGCAAATGGTACAGTCCATATACGGTAGTCTTATTAGACTTAATCTTTTGGCCCAGGATTATACCAGTTAACATCCAGCCTCCTCTTGCTTAATTGTGAGGCATTCCATCCTGGGATAGCTCTCAACAGGCGTTTCCTGAATGTAACTGTCGCTATGTGAGATGCGGAAGTACAGTACTGCTCCTTTGCTGCAGAATATTTGTCAAAAGAATTGTGTGTTGTGATGAGAGTGTGATGTCGACTGATCTTAGCTTCTTTGAGGTGTAGTGGGGTGTGTCTATGTGGAGAGCTAAAGGAGGGGGAGTGGGGGAAGGGTGGGACAAAGAGAAAAATACCTCTACAATTATATTTTCTACTCATTTTTTTTGCAAATTTGATCTACTCTGAAATAAATATTACCTTACTTTCAACTTCAATTTTAGTTTAAATAGACACATAAGAAAGGGCATGAATCATGGAATATATTCTTTGGTCAGAATATCACCTCACATATGTTCAGTTTTCTATCCATCCGTCATATTATTCGGTAAGATCAAAACTATGACTTGTAACGGTTCGTATTTGCTTCTACTGTTTCCTCTCAGATACTCTCAAATTGTCTGTTGTAACAGGCTGCAGTACTACTTCATAAAATGCTGATATTAAACCAGTCCCTGTGTATCAAACTGGAAACTTGGCAATACTGCATTACAAAGCTGGACTCCCCACAACTTGGCTGAAAAGTGTATCAGTGAAACAGTTGAGTTGATATGGCCTCCAGGTGGTTGATAAACAACATTTCCCACTTGATACCCAAGTTAAAACAGGGGCAACAGAAGTGTGAAGTACTGTAATTGCTTGTGAGCGATATCTTGGTATTGTTTTGAAGAAAACCAACGTCTTCAAAATTAAAGACACTTTCAACATATATATCTACATATATTTTATTTAATTTTTTTTCCTTTGAGTATGCACATTAATACAGTATGTTTAGTATCATCGCATAGTCTCACAGTATAAAACTTAATTCCCATAAACAATTGAAAAAAAAAATGAGGGTATACAAACATCACTAGTGTGCACTGTTTGCATCCATTCAAATATATACAAGTGAAATAACAGAAATACAGTATGGAAGAATTGCAAGTCACAGAAAGGGTCCAAGATTTCTTGCTCCTGACCATGAATTGACAGTTCCCTTTAATGGTGGGGGGAGGAGGGGAGTAATTAAATTACAGAATTCTTTGGAGAGTTCATATGTGCAATGTCCTTTCTCTAAGTTGTGAAATGTGCTGTAACAAGTCATCCAATTTTGCAGTTGAGTCGAGTCATTTACTACTTTGAATGTGACTCGAGTGGAGTCAGTAACTCGAGTCATTGTACTATTTCTATCAGGAAAATCGTGCAATTCCTTGAGTCAATTGCCCAACTGAAAATTGGTGACTTGAGTCACTACTCATTACAACTCTGGGGATGGGGGTAGGTGGTGTGGAGGAAGAGGCTTGGAATTTGATGATGGGTTAGTACAATATAAGTTCCTATGGAAATGAACCTCCCACCCACCACCAAAGATGTCCCAAATAAGTTCACATTTCACGCAGTAAGGCCTTCCCACAAAAGGACTTGGTGAAGAAGTAGAGAGCTAAACTGGATCACCAGAGCACAAGTAATTACAAAACACAGCAATTTTGACTGATGGACTTGATGATCGATATACCACAATGACTATTTCATTGATTATTATGCCATTAATTGAACAGCTCTGCTACAATAATGCATTCATCAGCAACAGGAGGTCCATTACTAGGCTTGCCTCCAGGGATGTAACAAATGAATAGTCAAACAAAATTATCACTGGAGATCTTCTATGAATGTCAAAATGGCAATATATATTCTCAGCAACACTTTCATGTAAACCAGTATCGTGTACACACTGACTACACCAGTCAGGCCCCTACAATTTATACAAGAGAGATTACTTTAAACAGCAATTGAACTAAGTGCAGTTTTGTTGGTGGGAATTCCAAATCTTGAGGATATTCAGGGAAAGGAGTATTGACTAAACACTAGCCAAAATACTATGATATGTTATGAGTTTTATTCAACTTTAACCACTGGAGCACACATATTCTGTGAAATTCAATTACCTTCATGTAGGCAATCTTCAAAATATTCTCATAAAATCCATAAAATAAACAACATTTCAGCTTTGAACCTTCTTGTATAGATAGGGATTGTTTGAAGTGGCCAAAATTTAAAATGAATAAGTTGCACACCAGCATACAAAGCCATTGTGCAACTTTCAATGTTCCGCCATAATGATGTGATTTTGAATTATGCATGAGGCTGTCTCGAAGGTTATTTATGGCAAAATGTGTTACAATTTTTAATAGTTTGCCAACCAAGTTGGTGCTCTTTTCACGTGAAAATGCCTTGTATGATTGTTTTTTATTACTCCTCATTTTTGACAGGAGTTTCAGGAGTCTGGACTCTTGAAATAAATTACAAAATGGTTCACAATACTGATATATGCTCTTGCAGTATCACTGGAAGGAGTTGGTCAAGGCTTGTCCTTTACCTGAGTAACAAACGTCTCTCACTCCATAATGACGACGATACTTTTCAGCAAAGAAAACTGAAGGGGCATGATCAATTCAACTTTATAGAATAAGAGCACCAAGGTGCAAAAGCTCATGTCAGAACACCCTAAGGGTACCATTAACATAATATCATCATGACAAATCAATGGAACCATTTATAGAATATCATTATAACAATTCATCAAGGTTGTGCAAGAGAATCTGCAGGGCTACTAAACTTGCTGAATAGCTAGAAAGGGCTGCAGGGCCCACATGGGACCTTGGACCAAAATGTCCCAGGAAACAAGCAGATCACTGACCAAGCCAGATTGGACTAGAATTCCTGAACATACCAAAGGTATAACAGATTATCATTGTGACAAACCATCAACACTGTGCAAGAGAATCTGTAGGAGGAGAAGCATTTTGCAGAATTTCATAAAATGGGCCATAGGGCCCACATGGGACCTTGGACCAACAATTATTGAACAATTCAAATGGTCCATCACCTAGGAAACATGGTGTCTATGTATCATTCAAATCCATGACAGAATGTGAGAGGAGCAGCTTTTTGAACAGAATTTCATAATATGGGCCATAGTGTCCACATAGAATTGTGGACCAAAACTTCCTGGACACCCTGAAAGTACTAATGACAGGATATCATTGTGACAAATCATCAATATTGTACTGGAGAATCTTTAGAAGAAGCATTTCTAAAATGGGCCATAGGGCCCACATAAGACCTTGGACCAAGAAATTTTGAGCACACCAAATAGCCCATGACCCAAGAAACATTGTGACCAAGTTTGACACAAATCCATGCAAGCATGAGGGAGAAGTATTTTGAAAAATTGTGGACAGACAGACAAAAAAGTACATACAGTGATACCATACAATCACAGCAGCTCACACCAGCTACTGTAGCTGGAATGAGCTAAAGGATAGTTTTCTAAAAGATGAATTCTAATGTGCAATTTCAGCAACATTTATGGGTTGCCCCTTTTTAGCACAACTCTTTTATGCAGGTGAGGTGGTGGTGGGGTTACTACCACGACAAGTGAATTTCCTGCACTACACTTTACATCCTTTCCAATTCATTTCATTTTCACAATATCTCACTTTGGTATTTTTCTTAGCTCGTGAGCGAACCAGAGAGCTATGGAGAGGAGTGTAAGAGAGCCGGACTGGTGGGCTGCTGCCAAACTGGTTGGAACATACAAAAGTAAAGTTGATATTCCAAGAGTTATCTGAGGAAGAATAAAATCAGAGCAATCAATCAACAGAATTATACAGCACCAAATCCCAAAACTGCACTGTAGCGCTATGTCAGGCAGTCACCTCCAGTCAGTATACCTGAACAGGAAGTTTTCGTAAGATGGGAAGGGTTGTGGCATTCTCGATGACGGAAGGCAGGTCATTTCAAGTCAGAGGCTCTAGAAAAAGAAGGATCTGTCTTTGAAAGCAAAGTGAGGAGTTCTGGGGAATGCAATGAAGTAGATTCTGAGGTGTCTGTTGCTCTGACCAATTGTGAGTGAATCAGATACTAAGTAGGAACAAGGTTGCAAATAGCTTTGAAGGTCATGATGAGAACTTTGAAATCAATGCATTGTTTAAATGGGGAGCCAGTGGAGCTTTTACAGTCCAGATGAAATGGGGTCAAATTCACTGTGTTCTGTAATTGTATGGGTGGAGGACCATTGCATATAGTTTATGAATGACATTCTTGTTTACTCCAGTTGAGGTTGGTGAGTTGCATTGGTCAAGTCTAGAGGTTACAATAACATGGATGGCACTTTTAGTTGTATCAATACTGAATATCTTTCAGATCCGTTGATATTAGTAAGATGGCAGTTGGCAGATTTTATGAAACTGGTCACATGAGCAGTTATTGACATTCCTGAGTGAAACATCATGCCCAAATTTTGAACAGGGCTAGATTTGATGAGGATGCTTGTACCAGCAATAGTCGTACCGGATCAGTGTGACTTTGAAGATAAAATCTTATGCAAACAAACAAGATGAAATTAACATTGAACTCCCACCTTGTGTTGAAAATGCATACTAGCTACACATCGAGTTATACAGTATTGTTGACATAAGTTGGTGCTTATACACTGCACCGTGAAAATTGAACCTTCCTGTGCGTGTAAAGATCATTATGACTGTTATTTGTTCTGTTGATTCCAATGACAAGAAATTTCAAAGGTCCCTACTATAAAAATCTGTCAGGTAATTAAACAGACCCCCTGTGATGAAACAGAGCAAACTTTGCACAGCAAACGTAATATTTTTTCATTTTGTATTTATACCAAAAGACAGGTACTTGCACAACAACTATGGCTATGAGAATATTTATGTTGATCAATATCTTAGCCACAGCAGACGGACATGAATGAAAAGTTGCTGACATCATGGTGGGGCTGGGTGGAAGGCAAGTCATCAAAATCATAGCACCGGGCTTATCATGTTTATGAAAAACGTAGAGTAGTGTAACAGGCAAAGTCCCCAAAGCAGACTGGATGTAGCAGCATAATCTACTACTGATATGGGCACACTCTAGCTTAAAGGAAATATTGCATTTAAAATGCACCACCATGGCATGCACAGACAGTAGCTTTAATCATTGTCACACCATTCAGTGTCATGAATAAACATTAGCAAGAGCTCCCATCTCATCAAAATTATGCATAGGATCATGAATTATGGAAGATGCATCGCTTGAATTTTTTAAAATTTGGGAGAACCAATTTTTCTTTAGCGACAAATGAATGCCTTTAGATCTAGGAGATGCTTATTTCTTGAAAAGAAGACTACTCTCCTGCCTTATTTTGAATATGATGACATTCTGCATCCATAATAATTGGTTTCAAAATATGGTTTTGATGTGAAACAAACACAAAATTTCCCTTGAAATAAATGAAATATAAACTGAAAATTCACACTTATAGTGGTACTGATAATCATAACAACACAAATAGTGTACTGATGAATTTGCAAACTAATTATACACTCATTGATTGTTTTGCAGATTATGCTTCAATATGTGAGACATGAGCAGATACAGATGAAGGAAGGGGAGGGGTTGGGAGAGATTTGGTGGAACCACTCTTATGTATAAAGACTACACCTGCCTTGACCTGACAAAACTCCTTGCATCTACAAGTCTTCATTAGTTTTAAACAGTTGTGTCATGTTTCAGTTGGGCTGCATGCTAGCCACACATAGGACCAACCAGACTCAACTCAATCAGCTGAGCCTCTTTGTCTTCAGTCCACATGGGGCAGTCACTTTGATATTCCTTACAGTCATGTGAGGCCCAAAATGCATCCTCATCGGCTATGGAGTACCACTCTCGTCGCAGTTGGATGGGTAACGGACACGTACTGACCCAACGCAAGTCAACTCGAATGCAATGGCTTAAAACTTTGTGACGAATATTAAAACTGTTTGACATTTTTCCCAAATTTCCTCAAAGCTCCTAGCAACGGTCAAAAGTGATTGGGTTCGCAAGGAAATTTTGTCAAATACTGCCTCATTACGACTCAAGTCTGACAGCTGGCCACAAGGAGTTTTGTTGTGTTGCAGTCAGGTAAGGACAGTGTCTGGTAATCTAAAGTTATTACAGGTCATTACACATTACACCACTGCCAGAGCAGTGCACATGTTAAACTATGAATCCTGACAGACAGCTTCCAGATCTACCTGTTAGCAGCTGCCTTTTGATATACCACATGACACAGCTGTGGTATAACAAACTGAGGTTATCATGCTTGGTGTAATTATCAGCCAATGAGGCATGCTGATCATGTGCCAAAGACGATATTAAGTGCTTGAAGTGTTTGACTAAACTAACTGATTGCACAATCAACATACTCCCACCCATGGCACTACTTGTATTCTTTTACCCTTTTCTACTTTCTACTACTTTAAACATAATAAAAAAAAAAAAAAATAATACACTATGGGAACAGCTTTAAAATAAGATAGGTTTCCTTACTTGTATTGCAACCATTCCCAGCATGCAATTCATGGCCAAGGTGGCCCTGGCTGGTAAGGGCACCCTTCGAGCAAGAATCCACAATGCTGTGACTGCGCTAGCTGTGCTCACCCCCTGTGATGAAATTGAAAGATAACAAGTTGTAATTAAGAACAGAAAAAGACATAAACATTAAAGATAAACATTTATGACAACAACTAACCACCAGATTGTGGTTAACACCCCATGATCACATTTACTTTACGAGGGTCTTGAAATTTTGCACAACTCTGACATGACAGGTACAGAGAGCATTGCAAAGCTTGGGACAATGACACCAACACACAGGAAAAAAGATTCATGGGAATGAAGGAGGGACAGAGGCTGTCTTTATCACTGGTAGGTCATATGTTATGGAAAAGGGTTGCTACATGCTCAGAGATCTGTTCCACTGACAAAAAAGAAGCTAAAAGAAGATGGGAAAACAGGACACTTTCATGTTCAGACAGTTTCACAGTAGGATGTTGAATAAAAAGGAATCAGATATGTTCAGACGAACTGTGTAGAATGTTGGTTTCATCAACACATTCAACAAATATTTTTTCTCATTGTTGGGGAATGCGTAACGGTAGATGTTTGCTGCATGATGGGGAATATTCTCCTGATATCTGAAACGGAAGTTCAAATACTTGATTTGCTTCAAACCTATTTTTTTTTTCACCTCAGTGTACAAAACCTTTTGGTGATGCCATTGCTCCTAATCTAATACAGCTTCCTCGATTAAGCATCTAGAGTTTGCCAACTTAATTCCCCGACCTTCCATATCCAAGAAAAGAATACAGTAGAGAGTCCAAAGGAACATGCCCTCTTCAAACATTCAAAATAAACTGCTGAGTCAGAGCATCTCACATAGTAAGGGCAAAGAGTGCAAAAGTCTACAAAACTTGTGAGAAGTTCTATTGCTCATTGCAACAAGTACTTTGGGTTTGATTTGATATATTCAAATGATTTGTTCAGTGAAACATTAATGAAAAAAAAAAATATCACTTCACTTTTAATACCTTGAGTTGACAAATAGAATATTTGATAAAAAGAGTTGGAAATAAACATCAAAACGAAAAATTTACCAATATTCTGTGATCAAATTGCACTGTTGTTGGATTTTCAAATATGTTCTTCCATTTGGGTGAAAAGTTCATGATGTCAGATGGAATCCATCGATCAGCCATTTTTGGAAACGAATTGTAAACTAGACCAGCATCAAGACCAGCCACAAAAGCACCTAAGAATGGAAAAAGAATATAGTAGAATGAAGACATGCATTGCAATTCCATAAGGAATAAGTAATACGTTTTCTGTTATACTGTACAGTGAAAGAGTGCATATGACCTGACTATAATGTTGATGCAAGGAAAAAAAAACACTGATATTTCCCACTAAAGCCTGCCTCACACGGTGAGGCAGGCTGATTTTTTTCCTAGGATAAAACACAACGTGATTCTCTGAAAGTCTCAAATGTGCGCATGTTGTTGTATCATGCACTATCCTTTGAAAGTCAGCCTCACTCGTTGAATTCTCTCGCGTAGCTCATACGATGATACTACTAGTAGTCTATGCTGTACAACAACATGCAACTGTACCTGGCGTTATAAAACTGTGGGGTTGAAAGAAAAGAATGTTGTTTTCAGACAATCCCAATACCGCAAATACTTACACTCTGTAGGGGATCTGTAACAACTCCCTGTTTATGCAATATCTAGCTGTTAGAGTTAGTGCGATGATACGGTCACACACCTTGCGAAAGACCATGCTAGGACTGAACTGTTCAGAACATGTTCAATAATCCACACTACAATGCGATAACATGTGTTTGTTGAAAATCTAGTTGCATTGTATCATACAAGCACTCACACACTGCAACTAGTTCTCTCCGATATTCATGTTGTACAGTAGCACGTCGCTGGATGTCAAAGAAACATCGCAGCGTGTGAGGTGGGTTTAAAACGACAAGTGTCCGGATTGTTCTGCTTGTTATGTACATCAGCATGCTAGTCAACCTCCTCTGATTCAAAAGGCATTTCACTTCCACCAAAGCCTTTTGCTTTTTGTAATCAACATCACACGACATCACAGTATGACGTCTGTCAAAGTTTAACTTCTTGAGATATGGATAAGTCTTTTTATTCAAAATCCAGTTTGAAATATTGGGGTGTTCCATACAAAAGAGCAAATAAAAACTAAAAGATTCTTGAAAAGCATGTTTAATAACACAAATGTTTTTGAAGATTCACATCTTCCTCGTCAGGTGAGGAAGTATACGTAATACAAACAGGGAAAGTCTGAGAAGCTGGCCATAACATTATACAAATATATCAAAATACATCATTTATTACACATGTTTATTTCATACATAATTTGCTGTTTTGTATGGTTCTACAAGTATAAAACTCTTCCAAAACTGTATTGTGGTGTTCCTTTCAACATCAGAGACCTTTTGAGCTAATATCTCGTTCTCTAGGCAACTAGGATTTGTCAACACAAGGAACCAAAATGACTTCTGCCTAGTTGATTTCTATTTAAAAGGGACCGCTAAACCTCACATATATTTGGCATCCATACAAACGAAATGACCTGTAGTGTTTGCAACGTCTTACAACCTAAAAATGCAACACCCAAAGGATATTTCATTTCCATCTGCCATTTCTACTTAGTCTGGCACTCCTACATGCCAAATAAAAGTTCTGTAGAAGTTTCCCTCTTTGAATGTTGTTTTCACAACTAAATCCCAGCCAACAACATTGTCTTTGATCTTCACTAGGAACAAATGGCTTCTTTCACAATAATGTGGTCCATCTTCTGACCAAATATTGAATGGGTCCATGTACACTCTCTGAGATTTTATGCTTCATGTAAAGCTGAATCGCAAACATGCATACCCAGCTACACCGTCATTACTTATAGGTTATGATTATCATACAAATCAATGTTTGGAAGAAGTTAATCAATGGTAATGCAAGAAGATGCCAGAACATTTACCTGAGAGAGCGGTAGTAAAGATAAGGGCCATGGTACCATGGGCACACTTCCTCAAAAGTGGTAGGTTCTTGCTATTCAAAAGCTGTCCGGTATAGTGCATACACAAAAAGACACCAAAAAAATAAAGAGGACTAAGATAATGGGAGAAGATTTTGCATCTGAATGTGGTAACATGTGTATCAAATTGTGGTGATGGTGTTACGGAGGGGGAGGAGTTCCTAGGTCAATCAGGACTGGAATTATTTGTTTCAAATTTTGGGACATTCCTAATATACTTCACAACCATCACTGCACACCTGAATTACTGAATTAAATTATCGCATCTAGGGATGCATACATCTCTAATGTAACGTATCACATCACTAAAGCCAACAATGGTAAAAAATTAAACAAAGTGTCTTGAAAAAGACGTTTTTAAACTGTGTAACACACTGTTACATACTACACTATTAAAGAAAACAGTATAATTTAAAATGTAATTATATATGTTTTAAGTTTACGTGGTGTCACACAAAATCCATGGAATTGCTTCATATGCCTCAAGCATTAAAAAGAGATATGCCATCTGAGAACGATCTTACACAGCATATATTGAAGTGGAACTATACCACATTTTCTTTCTTAATTAATTGAATGGTGTTCGGGTATTTATCGAGTTTCTTCCGGTACACACTGACAAAAGATTGACCATTGCATGAAGTAGTCATGGCATACCTGTTGAGGCTTAAGGATGTGTGTGAGCCCCGACCACAGCATCAAGGAGTAAAGAACGAACGCAGAGCCGAGGTGGGCAGCCAGACGATACTGGCTGACCCTGGGAATGTCTGTTGGTTGTGGTTCTTCTAAGCCGCTCTTCACCATAAACCAGCCCAAGAGACCCTGTGTGTATTAAAACAACATACCGCTTTCCAATTACTGCATGACTCAAGTGATGATTTCAAGTTATCTCCTTTGCTTTTCTAAAGTGAAGTTACATCTCAAATGGAACTGGAACATCAAGGGTGCAGAGGCATATACCTCAACACCCTGAGGGTACCATTTACATATCAATATTATGTACATCATATCATAATCATAGGAACCACCAGAAGTATCGTTATATTGAATCACCAACATTGCATGTGCAAGAGAATCTGAGGGACTGCATAATTTGCAGAATATCATAAACTAGAGCAAAAACAGTACAGAAGTTGGGACTGTATTAGCTTGAACATTGATCTGTCAGTACAACCCTTATACTGCACAAAAAATTGACACAAAGTTGACAGGCTTGGGAAGACTAACTGAATGACTCAAAGTGCCCCTGTAATGTGAAATCATACCGGCTAGCTGGTGTGTACTAAAAATCAACTGGGTTCACATACTGTACTTGCCAACGGTTACAGGCATACTCAATTTGAAATACTTTCACTCTTTAAGATACTTCATTTACCACAAAATTTTCAGTCTTTCACATCTACTGTTCACAAATGACCTTTGACCTCAGAAAAATGTTCAATTTCAATGCCAATCCAAAGTTAGTTTTTGAAATATTTGCCTGCAATTATTTCTGGTCCTTCACTCTGTTGAAATACATCAGTCATCATCAGTTTACTAAGGGGTAGATATGTTCCAGTCACATATATTCCAGCCTGTTTAAATGTGCAATAAGTTTTCTTTGTGCTGAGGTACAGTGTTTCCAAGCTAACTAATCACACACACTCTATCATTGACACATCATTCTCTTTTGCCTTTGGCAAAGAATCACATGTGTCAAAGTGATGCGATCTCTGATAGTGAAATTCTTTGTCCCAAATTGAGCAAGGATTTCCCCCGAAATGATCGAGGCTTTCAATGAAAATCAAACTTGAGGGCCTTGCACGACATCACCGGGTCATACTACTGTAAGGACCGACCAAAACTCGAAAGGGTGGCAACGGAAGGAATGAAGTTCAAAAAAGAGCAGTACGAAGGCAGGTTGCAAACTGCGACCACTTTAGAACAGTTTTGTAATTGACAGAACTTTTGAAATTATATCTTCTTATGTTTGAACCAAACTCGCAAAGTCTCTTTCAAATCTGCACAAAGAAAAACATTGAGTGAAGAAATTTATTTCAAAACAGGCTACATGTTTTGGGAAAAGGTTCTTATTTGTTTAAACATAGCTTACATAATTGTTAATAGTAAGTGATTCATGATGGATGACGACCCTCCAGAACTTTGAGTGAAAACTCTGCCATATTGGTCTCAGATTTAGCACACTAACACTGAAAAGATACTCACAATGAAATACAGACCACAAATGCTACGATATGTATCAGGCAGCAAGGAAGAATTTCCATATTTCATCCTAATGTAATCAAAGAGATGATACTTATCATCATTGGCTATGGTAACCCAGAGTCAAAGAATTAAGTGTCAATCAGAGCAGGCTAATTTACAAGGAAGATGCATTTTAACATCATGGAGGTCAGATTCAATCACATACCGTTTTAGTCATAGCATGCTACTTTAGGGGAAAATACAACACATCACTTAAAGTACTTCATCCTTTCTGTCTCAATTTTGCTTTAAAAGGTTTCTTTTAAATAATTTAACTGTTGGTTATTTCCATCTCTCTTGGAATGGGATTACTTATTGTCCATCCGTTATCAGATTTTTGTAATTTGTACTATCATTACTTTTTAAACAAGTGACAAGTTTACCTGAAACACCAACAGTGATCCGAAAATTACCACTCTGGGTTTCATGGCTTTACTTATCCAACCTTTCTTCCAAAAGTACACAGCCGGAAGGATGAATGCCAGACCGATCGATCTGCCCCACATCCGATGGGCGTACTCCATCCCGAAAATAAATTTGAAGTCCTCCAAGGTGATATCCTTGTGAACGCTGAGGACAGAGAAATGTGAGCAGATATGTGAGCACTGCCAGTGAAATATCTGAGGCAGTTTCTCCTCAGTGGGAGAGCAGGGCAGTTTAGGGTGGCCATTCCACGATAACAGAAAAGAAGGACAACCTTAGCTACTACCTAGGCAGAGCACAAATTTGCAATGGCCTGTGTACAGGAATTCTTTTGGCCTCACAAAATTTCCAGATGGGCTGAAATGGCATTTCCTCAGTGTTCTAAGGTGCATGTTTAGAGTCATCAAAATGGGATGTTTTGCCTGTAATTGACTTCATCTTTGAAAATTTGGGCAGAAACTACTTCCCTAACTGGAATTTTTGTGTTGTCGAGAAGGTATGCATCAAAATTTCAAAATGACTGAAAATTCAACGTCTGGCACCGTGTAAGCCCAAACAGAGTGCTCAACACCTGGACAGTGAAATGAGAAGATAACTAAAAAGACAACATTGGGATCTTCTTCTCATCTTTGTGATAAAATGGACAAATTAAGCAAAGCACGTTAAAAAACGTTTGCAAAAGGGAAAAAAAAAAAATGGAGCCAAACTGAAGAAGGAAAATAAGCTCAATGTACTACACATGACAAACAATAAATACAGTATTGTTCCCTGTCACCGGTACTGCATGGTTGATACTCTGTTGTTTAAGTCTGGGACAATTCATTGAAATGACAGACAGCACATTACTACAGTATGGACAGCCTAGTGTTAATTTAGAAAGGTTGGTTAGTTTGTAAAATATCATGGGCTTGACTTCCACAGTATTTTGTATCACAGTTGGAATATACCAGGCATATTGTGTTCAAAAAAGTCAATTTATTACTGTATGGAAAATATTCATCAGCAACAACGACCAATCTTATCACTACTTTGAGTGACCTTTTCATGATCTTTTCATTTGGGTTATAAAAATGAAGAAGATTTGTAAGAGCTCAAAATCACAGATTAATTATAGTAAATGAGATGGTATATTTGAAATTATTGAGGTTTAAATCATTACAGTATGTACATATGTGCAAAGATTCATTGACATTAAGTGAAACTAAATATAGGGGTTACATTTCAACTACTTTACTTTAACCATAGTTAATATATCAGTTTCCACTATGCAGGATTTCCAGCCTTAGATTTGAGGAAGGAATTCCCTACTTTGAAACTCAATCCACACAGTACCAGTGCTGACATTTCCAACTACAGTATTCAAAAAAGCATACTCACTATTTAAATTCAGGAAACTGTTTGTATCTTTCAAACTCTGCAATCCACTCTTCCTGGGACCTGGGAGGCTTCATACCTTTTATCAGATGCCAGTCTGTCATTGACAATCCTGATTCTGTTAATCTTTTAGAAACAGCAACATAGTGTAACTTTCAGGTAAAACTGAAATATTTTCAATTCTTTCCTTCTTTCCAGCAAGTGTGTATACAGTAACAGAAACATTGAACATGTTACAGTACATTATTGGCATAAATTTGCAATATCTCTGCTAGCTGAAACTAAATATTCTAGCCAAGAGTATTAGAATTACTGGCCAAGAGAACTGTACAGTATGTGAAATGCTATGTGCCATAAGTCATATTGTACTTTGACAACTGTAATCAACCCAAAGCATCATAATGTGTTCTGAGGGGTTCACTAGTTGCTTCATTCTTGAGAATAAGTTGCATAACCTACTAACTCCTTGGCAGTATTTGAGGAGACAAATGTTTCTTGCAGCCTTTTTAGTAGGTCACACATTTTATAAATTACAAAATGAAAGGGTATAACAGGTGAGGTTCCTTGACAATCATTTCTGAAAATCTGCAGATATGCCAGCTGTAACCATGCTTGACTGGTAGGGAAAATGTTCTACTTTGACCTCAACTTTTATAAATGTTCCAATTTTATTACCATTTGTAATACAAAACTTTGGCTTAGTCAAAGCTACTGTACATGTATGACAAACCCATGTACCTTGTGACACCACCGATCACTACAGCTCCTGCTGTCATGCCGCAACAGGTTAGAAGCCATCCTCCAACGATTTTCTCTGGTCTGGTACGGCCCTGAGAAGCCTGTGCAGTTAACGTATGTTGCACTCTTTGGCATTTAATACTATGAGGCTGTATGACAAGAAATGCCAAATGGAGGTTATCTTTAGACTGATATGGCATGAGTGAGACATTCTGAAATGCAGAGATGGGATTCACTACCTCAGGAGCAAAGGAAAGAGATCACCCTGTTTTCTCATAAGTATCCACATCACTAACACTCACAAAAGAGCCAGACATACAGTATTAATTAAGTCTCATTTCCTAATGACTGTAGAGAGGTCAAATTGCAAAGATATGAATGAAATGAACTTAATTACATACCTTTAACTGAAAACTTCTCTTCCACTGGAGGAACTGGTTGCCCTGAAAACTTCTTTGAGACACATTATGAAATGAGCGGAGTGAAGTGCAGTTCCAACATCTGGTTGGGATATTTCTCTAAATATGTTGAAAAGAAAACATCATCTCAACAGGGTATACACCATAGTTAAGACGGAGGATGACATAACCAAATACTGCAGTATGCAGCATGATATTTTTTGTAGGGACTAAGAAGATACACTGTAAAGGAACAGACAAAACTGTTTTAAATGGCCATTTTGTCTACTTTGAAATATGTAACAAATCTGTTTCAATGGTCAACCCAAGAGAGACATGGGTTTTTAAGAATTCTGATTGCTATTCAAGACCACCTTTTATGATCTTCACTCAGAGTAACCTGTAGCACTTGACAAAAGCAAAACAACAAATCAACAAATTTGCTGTTTGACAGTGGCACCCCATTCAGTCACAGTTTCTGTGACACCTTTCTCTATTTCTCATATCATTCATGACCCTCCCATACTGCATGTCTCTTGTCTCAGGATTTCAAGGAACATCCATGTGTCTAGATCTCACATCAATCATACATTAACTTTTTCAGTTAAGTGTACAACAGTGAATAGTAATAGAATAATTTTTTTTTTTTGAAGAATTCCATAAAATGGGCCATTGGGCCCACATGGGGTCTTGGACTACCAATTCCTGAACACCCTGAAGGGACCACTAATTGAGCATCATTGTGACAAACCATCAACATTGTACAACATAATCTGTAGGAGAAGAAGCATTTTGTAGAACTTCATAAAATGGACCATAGGGTCCACATGGGACCTTAGACTGAAACTTTTTTGTACACCCCAGATGAAGCACCACCTAGGGATTATTGAGTTCAAGTTAAATATAAATCCATGGATACATGTGTGAGAAGCAACATTTTAAACAGAATTTCACATAAATGGTCATTGGGCCCACAAGGGACCTTGGACCAAAAATTCCTGAACACCCCGAAGGGACCAATAAGTGAACATCATTGTGACAAACCATCAGCATTGTACAATACAATCTGTAGGAGGAGAAGCATTTTGTAGAATTTCATAAAATGGGCCAAAGGGCCCATATGGGACCTTGGACCACAAATTCCTGAACACCCTAAATGGTCCACCACCTATGGAACATTGTGTCCAAGTTTTAGACAAATCCATGAAAGCATGACGGAGGAGAAGCATTTTGAACAATTGTGAACAGATAGATATATAGAGTGACGCCGCACTATTACAATAGCTCACACCAGCTAGCTGGTATGAGCTAAAAATCTGATTCCACTTTAACTTACACTGTGCATTGTATCTCTGAGTAACTACACCAATTTGACGTTATGGTCAGATGATAGCTTGTCAAGAATGACTGTGAAAACTGTGTATATAATGAGGGGGAAATTTTGTTTTAAACAAATTCCAAGTCCAGCTTGTCTACCTGGTTTTGGTTGCATGCAGGGTTGGAAAACCTTGCTGAATTTCCCGCGAACACAGTAGAAAATCCACTGATTTCCCGCTGAAATTTGTGTAGGGGTGGAACTCCTTGTGGGGTGTTCAGGGGCGAGCTCCCAGAAGATTGGGATTCCTAGCATATTGAAGGGGTAAAATTGTGCAGCTGAGCACAAAAAAATATAACTGAAAACTCGTACAATATTTGAAAAATCAATCACGAAAGCTTAACATTAGGCCATTTGCGTTTACGCAATACGCGGTACCTTTTTAAATGTGAAGAAGTGTCACCTACAAAATGTCAGAAACAAGTGAATTTTGAGGCTGATATTAGGTTAAATAGATATGCAATATGTAAAAGTGTCCGAAATGTTAGGACTTTATAATTATTTAAGTGGGTCGGCAAATGTTTACATTCCGTCCTATGAATATGAAGATTCATGGAGGAAAAGTGAATTCAAACTAAAGAAATAGACTAACAAAGATTTCTTCAAGGCTACGAATTATTTAATTGCTACGCCCATCCCTACAATGTATTTCTTAATAAAGCTTACAAAAATTATCTGAATAATAAAACAAACGAAAGTCAATTATTAAATTTGGCAACCGATGAACTGAAAATTTATAAAATAAACGTAAAGATAACTTAGCTCTTATATTCCTTCCTGAACCTTCTTAATCAACATTCCCCAAATCACACACACACACCACGGACGTCCGACCTCATTCAGCCCAGTTCTACCAACTGTTTCATTCCACGCAAGTAAACATTTTTTTAAATTGAATTACAAAATTATTGCGCAGAGACGCAGACTGAATATGATTTTAAATAAACGCAGAAAGGGAATCCTCTGTGACGTACTACATTACTCATAAGGATATTACGTACGTCACAGAGAATTCACTGCATGCAATGCATTATGCGTACACACGCGTCTATATATATATATGTCGTACAATATTAAATAACATTATATAGTACACGCACACCGCGAACCGTCACCCGTGGTATATCCGCGAGCGCTGGAATTAAAGAATAGTTTGTACGCACTGTAGGCACTGCAGACACGTACGTACATGGCTAGGCCTGAGTCCGACGTTAACCTAGCCTAGACTGTATACTGTGACCGTTAGTAATTTAAGTTAGTGATCATCCTAAGGACAGTGTAAGCTACGTAATACGACCTACTTTACAAATAGGCCTAGAATGTCTTGATCATAGACCACTACACACTGTCAACTACTACAAGCTGTGCTACTTATAAACAACTCTGCGAGTATGCCGTAAAAAGTCCTGGCATGTTTCCAAGAAAAGTTTTTAACTGCAAAAATGTGAACACCTGTCCCAAAATGGACATCGCATTCATAATACTCAAATTCAGCCACCTGTTGCAGCTTCGACATTTGTACCGAACTTTTTCATCCCTGATAACTGTGACCATTAACAGGCAGCAGAAATTTGCAGCAAAAAAAAGTTAAAAACAAAAGTTTTCCCCCATATTTCAAAATGGTTTAATCGAGGAAATTTTTTTTAATGCGTGTAACCTTAGGTTTTTCAGAAAGGTGTTTGGCGCTACCATTGCATCTGTGTGTAGGACTGTAAACGTAAAGAGGGTACAAAGGTCAAGCCATGCCGTGTGGGTCTGTTGCGCCGCAATGTACTGTATTTATGCTGTGTACATACATACCTACTGTATGAAAGCACTCCGTTCTCATTAATTGCACAGAGAATCTTGTGCTGAGTTCGGAAAAATTAAAAAAAACACTAAAACCGACGAAGATGAAAAAATTTTGTTCACGAGTTCCGCGCGAATCATCCTTAGGCACTGGGGTTCATAGGGTGTGTAGGGCGGCTGAAGTGTGCCTAAAAGCAAACTGACGGTAATTTCTGGTTACTTGCGTGGTCGTGGGGGATAAACTAGACATCGTGGTTTATTGGCATAGAGGTAACATGTGCTATTTGCCTATGTGAGTATCGCAAGCAATAACGATCAACAGAGCTTCTTTTAATATTTGTTTAACAGCATTTTCCCTGTTCTCCCTCATTTATTTTGTTTCTCTGAAGATTTCCCTGTTTTTTCCCGTTTTTTTTTTTTTAAAAATGTGTCCCAAAACAGAGGATTTCCCGCGAGCGTCGCCGATTTCCCGCGAACTAGGTTTGAAAGGTTCGCAAGGTTTTCCAACCCTGGTTGCATGGATGAGAAGTCACGGTCAAGTGATACTCTTTCAAAAATGGCACATTAGGAACATGATGAAGGGGAAATTGTGTTAAACAAATTTCCTAAATCCAGCTGGTAAATGGCAGAGTTGTTCCACAGATTCAAAGGTGTGGTCAATGTGTTCATACAGTACTATGAGGCCCAAAGCTGGCTCTGAGAACTTTGAAAACAACATTACAATGTATTGTGCAATTTTGCGGCTGCAAGAGCTTCAGCAGCACAATTGATTATATAGATCACTTAAAAGAGGTCTAAATAGTTATAAGAAGATCAATATGCTTGTACACTTACATTGCTGATAACAGGTCAATACCGATTGACATTCAATTTTAGGCTAAACTTAGCGTACATGTTCATCTCAGCTGGCATCAAAACACAACTATCAAAGAATGAAGCCTAGTGGGTGGTATCTATTCGCTCAAACAACACAATAAAATTCCTATTTTCAAGGACAAAAGGAGGCTCAACATCAGCCAAAGATGGCTGTCTGCCCCAATTCTTATGACCCCATTGACATATAATGCTGGTACCAGTGGGCTCCAGTAAAATGGTAAATCACTAAAATTAATTAAAAAATTGAAATATTTACACAAATAGTACTGTATGATTTTTGGACAATAAGAAAGGGGAAATCAGAAAGGGTTACGTTTTGGCCCTATTTAATGTTAGGTTTGTGTGAATAGCAGACGTTGCTCGGTTTTCATGAGAATGTTTTTAACCATCAAAGAAAACAGGCTTTTCATAAATGGACTGAGCTGCTACTGTATCAAGTATCATACTCCGGTTCATATCATCCACCACCGTGAGTGGTTAAATTATGGAGTAGGTCCTTGGTGTGACCAAATTAGTCCAACTGGCTCAGTAAATGGGGCTGAGAATGTGAACGCCTTTGTCCATAGACCATAGCAAAACACTACAAAAGTATAGCTAGGCGGTCAACTAGGCCGTCGGGCCTTGCTAATGTCATATTTTAAACATTTAGGCCTACGCTAATGTCACTCGTCTGGCGCCAAGGAAAGATAGCATTTTAACTTACCGCCACTGCTGTTAATGAAAATCGCGATGAACACAGCATCATTTTCATTCAAAAGCCGGTTTTTGATACAAATTTCACAGTTTCCTTTTGTTGCAGTTGTCAGCCACTGGGCAGCGGATGCACATTCAGCTGAAATTGTGTGTAGGCTACGTAATGTCAAGTAATTCGAGTTAGGTAATAATGAAATGTGCCTTAAATTGTACGTGGGCTAATTTTGCGAAAATAATGTCATTGCGCAATAATTGAGTAAGCACGCTATTATATTGGGCCCCATGCACCTTTACCTATGCCATGGAACACTTTCAATGTGATCATTCATATCGTTCCGAATTAAATACAAAATAAGTCATGTCATAATCGAGATAACGTGGATAAGGATTTTATTTTAAGTTTCAGTGAAGATTAATTTGCACTACCGACAAATATGATTCAATATTATGTAGCATAATACACGGAATTGTTCCCCAACTTGCACATTATCAAGGCTTTGGAACTCAAGTACAAAGCATTATCCTAGTAAGACAGGGAATGTATACATACTACATGCGCAATATTGTATCATGTCACAACTGAGTTAGCATACACTGATGCAGTACAGTGGAGGCAGTGAATTGAAGAAAGTCGGTCATTAATTCTAAGTCCATTACGTGGTATCGATTCGCTGTGTCTGTGAGTAGATGTTTCACGATAGTTAAGTGTTCAGAACCATGTAGAATTTGGCTCAGGCCATAGCGATATTTGTGGAAGGCGTTGGCTTCTTGTTGCAACAGTCACTTATACTGTGCACCGACACTAACAATGTGTTGGTACCTTCGATACTGTTACCAGGCCTAGCCTTAGTCTTATAATCACTAAGTGCTCACAAAGTCACCGTCAGTACTAAGTTAGCTTAGGCCTGATGTTGCAGAGTACACACAAAATGACTAAGACAGTTGTGGTAGTTGTACTGTTTTTTGTCTCATCATGTAGTAGGTCTGTCCATCTTCACTATTACCAGGCTGAAATGTGTGTGTTACTGTTAGTACACATCCTAGAGATGTCACTGGATTCAGCCTAGTCTACAGATTCACTGGAAGTAGGTAACCTAGGCTACAGTAGTGCTACAACCAAGGTAGAAAAAAATAAACACAGTTAGGTATGGCCATAAGTTAATGAACAACTGAGATTGCCATAGTTTATTACTTAATAATTCACAAGTTATTTAGCAAGACTTCAAGTTCCTAAAACCATCCCATTCATTTCTTGGTACAATCAACTCTTCTCTGGATGCACGCATGTGATGTGAGTGGATAATTTGTAGCTTAAACAGTTGCTTACAGATGATTACAAACTATAGATAATTCATTTGAATGAATTATCTTATATTGCATACTTTCAGCAATTTTGAAAGATGCCCTCATTATGTCACTAGGTGAAAATGTTGTGATGTCACATCTACTCATCTACTCAAAAAGATTTGATGTAGACTTTGTCAATTATAGGCCATTGTACCCCACTTTCAAAGAAGACTTCACCATTTTATCTTCAAATCTTCCACTCAGAATCCTAGCATCTATGATTCAAGGTCTGCCAATTAAGCGGAAGTGACGTCAACAAGGGAATCAGACAACAAAAACAGTTGGTATAGGGTCTATGTCGTCTTCTTCTTTGTCTGCGACTTTCTTCTTCAGTTGCTTGTTTTTCCTTATTTCACAAACTTATTCTGTGAATGGAACAATTGTGGAAACCTGTGAAAGAAATGAAAGAACTTTAACCCGCAAAACAAAGAGGTGCGAAGAGGATTTGAACTGGTCAAGGATATTAAGATAACAGTAGGGTCATAAGTCGTAAGCATAGCCCACTTTGCTACTGTAGCGAATTTGGTTGTTGGGTGTTGGAAGATAAATACAGCACATCCTCTAACCCTGTTATATATACGCCAACTATATACGTAGATACGCTAACACTATATTATACGCTATTCCTAGCAGTACGACGAGTGTTCATTCACGCATATCATTGCCTACAGTCTACTGTGTGTTTGTGTGGTCACGGATTCAAATTTTGAGCCATGTTTTTACTTCACATCCAAGCAGTCCATGAAGAATATGGGCACTTGGAACTTGACATCTAAGGCAAAATTGCATACTTTACAAGTGAAGTATATTCCAAACTAGCATGTCTTGTGGTCAAAAGTGATCTATCTACATTGTTTAAAACATATGCCCTAGCATCCATGCATCCTAATGCAAAGAAACAGCCATTGATTGGCCATGTATTCTGCTCTGAAATTCTAAACATCCCCTGGGCCTCCACGTAAATAAATTCAGCAGGTATTGAATTGTTGGTGTATGGCAATGATGTAACCATAATACCTATTGAATTTTTGCCAATGTAGGAAGGAACCATATGGTACATGTTTCACACAGTAGCTAAACAAATTATTACAGCTTGTGCAAAGCAAAAATAGAATGACAGCATTACAAACTTTGGGGGGGGGGGGGGGGGTGGAGGTGTCTGTCTTAAAATATTATTGCAATATCTACCAAGGTCCCTGGATCAAATCTTGGTGTCTGAGGCCTCAAAATTGCATGTTCAGCAAAGCTGTCAACAGTTGCGCTGAGGGGGTTACCTGGGAATATGGCGATTTCAGTTCGGGTTCTTGTTGATTCAGATCTTGTCTGCTTCAGGTTGCTCATTGCAGCTGGTAGTATGCTGATCAGGGCAAGTCCTCTATCCCTCCTATCCTAATGACTGGGAGATACCCTCTCCTCTGTTGGATGGGACATTAAAGTGGGACGTTAAAGTGGCGGTTGTGAAAGCAGGTTTGTTTTTACATTGGGATTGATTGTTTCCCTCCCGGTGAGGTACATTGCTACACTCTTAAAAACTTAAAATTGAGGAAGTTATATGTTAAGTGTTCATGGACCTAAAATCAACATTGTGTAGGATCCTTGATGAGCCCAAGACAGCTTCCAGATCCTGGAACTTACTAAACAAACAAGATAACATTTTTAATTGGTAGCTTGTATCAATTTTAAGTCAAGTCTAAAAACATGCCATAGGACTTGTTTGGCAAAATGCAAGCATTGGTTATGTGGTACATTGTTTAAGTACTTTATCCTTCCATATTATCAGGTTTGATGGCAATGGGTCAAGTGAGGTGCAATGCAATTAGAAGTTAAAAACCATCCTTAACATATACATATTTGCTTGAATCTGTTGCTTCAGCTCATCAATTGATGTACAGTAAAACCCTGTTTATCCAAACACGTCGTGACCAAACGTTGTTTGGATTACGGAAAAGTTCAGATAAACAGGGTTTCATGTTTATCATTTATTTGCTTTCCTGGGTGTAGCATGCACTTATTAATAAAGTGAAATTAAGCATTGTAATGTTGTCTCTGTGTCATTTCTTTCATTTCACAGGAAATATTAAATATTTGTTGAAGATTTTTTTGTGTGTCTTTTTAAATTAAACTCCCTAAGAGGATATTTTACATGTGGGCAGTGAATGTCCGTTTGAGTTGCGCTACTTTGCTCAGCGTTAGGATAACACAAAGCCTGCACACAAAATGCCAACGTTTTAAACCCCTAAACAGCAGTACACTTTCGAAATTTCTTTTGATAAAATAACCACACATAGTTAATGAAATTTTCCTCTGCAAATGGGATATATGCCGGCCGACATGTAAAAGGGAAATTTAAAGTGAGAAACACACCACTCAACAACGGCGACTGTCTAACCGCTAGAACCACTACCAGCGAACTTATGGGACACTAGTGCTTGCTACGATAGTATGAGCGGGTTGATTTGTCTTTTACTGTATGGAACCTACACTTCAGAATGAAATGCGGCAATTAGGTGTAGCGTTTCAAAAGTTTGATTACGAAGGATTTTAAGCGTGTTAGTTTCAAAGCGTGTTAGTTTCAGTTACATTTTTTGTGCTCAGCTGCACAATTTTACCCCTTTGATGTGCTAGGAACCCCAATCTTCTGGGAGCTTGCCCTCTGAACCTCCCACAAGGGGTTCCACCCCTACACAAATATCAGCGGGAAATCGGTGGATTTTCTCTTGTGTTCGCGGGAAATTCAGCAAGGTTTTCCAACCCTGGCTTGTTATTGTCACCCCTTAGTGTCACCACTGTTTGTGATGCAAAGACCCAACTCTTTGTTTACATGGGCATACTTTTACAGTACATACATGCATAGGTTACAACACTTTGATGTTCACCCTCAGAAAGGAGGGTTTTTGGTTGGCAATCAATTGAAATGACACATTCTTGGTTTTAAATATGAGGGTTTGGAAATGGCATATTTGGAGCTATGACATTGCTGATTAGTCATTTTGACAAAGCAAGAAAACCATGCACCTTTTGCCAAATAGTGTAAAATACTTAAAATTTCAGCTTTATACAATACAGAACAGAGCCTACTGTACAGTTTTACTGTAGGGATGTAAACCATTTGAGTTGAACATTTACTCTGAAAAACAAAAGATTTACCAAATGGTGACTTTATTGGTAGCTATAGGAAACTTTTGCACATTTGTGGTGAACTGGCATGCTATACATAGTTTAGTTGAAGAACATGGTTTGCACTATAACTGTAATTGTAAAGATGCATGACAGGTCTTGTTTGTTGGGTTGTTAGTTTCTACTAAATCGCCTCTACGTGTATGGCATTCACGTATGGGAGGGAAAATAAAATGTTTTTCTCCTTCAATTTCAGGTTTTTCCTTTTCAAGTAAAAGACACTGTTTTCACTGCCGTTAGGGCCTTCATTCCATTTCAAGGCTGACCAACTGCAATCATGAGTGGAAGTCCATCAGCGTCTAGCAGTGGCTCTCTCCCAGAAGGCTTTCCAAACGGTCCATGTGGTAAAAAACCGCGTAAGTACTCTCAAGACAAGTGACCGACGTATTCTTGCGTATATTCCTTTTTCCTTTCCCTCGCAGCTTTCTTAGAGGTATACCATACTGACACCTTCAGGGACTGCAGCAAGCTAATGCAGTAAAAGCTATTCCCTTAAAATGTAAATGTAGGAGTCATGGATCTGTAACACTCACCGAGCAACGATTCACTGCTGCGCATGTACATAATTACTTTTGATTGTGCATCCAAAGGTGTTACATAGAGAACTATGGGCTACTTTCAACAGAGAGCATTTCACAGGTTTCACAGGTCAACTGTATTAGCTATGTACTGTATGTTGGTCAGTTAGAACTAGAGGTCGAAAAAATCTTTGCTTGTTAAAACCTGTTGTAATGATGTCTCATTGTTTATATTACTAGACCTGTAGCTTTATCCCAGTTCTTGTTAAATAAGTTCTTTACCTTTTCTGTTTGACTCTGTGGATTATCCCTATGTACAGTATCAACAGTACGCTGTTTATGTGGTTCCTTTAGTACGTATTAAATGTTGTATTTCACATCTTCTGCAAGGTGCATCAGCATGCTTCTTTCAATGGTCAGTGATTTGACATGCTCCAGTATATTGCTGTTGTAAGTGGGATCAATTTTGCAGGGACTTCAAAAATCGTGGGAAATTATAGTACCACACGGAAGACACAAAATTGAGAAGACATAGAAGACGAAAAAAGAGGAGAACATGGATGTATCCAACAGTATTGCAATTTTAGTAATTTTTCTCCTTTTTGGAACGAGTATTAAGTCATCTATGTGTGATCGAAGACTGTATGACCTCACCGAAAATGTAAAGTAACGTGAGACACTTTATTTCATAGCGCATGTTTCTGGTTCCTTGCATCAGCATAGGAACCTATGTATTCAGGTTGGCATGTGTGTATGTGTGTGGGTATGTGTGTGTGTCTGTGACAGTTGCTTGGGTACGCTTTAACACAATAAGGAGATTTCAAATGAGAGTCAGACTTGGTCTTAATATCAGCCATAGTGAGAGAGTGTGCCCTATTGTTTTTGGTGGAGGTCTAAGGTCATCTGGGGGCACTGTGTGCAAAACTCTGAAAACCTTTTTAACACAGCTACAGTACCTCAAGGTAGAATGCTGGGAGAGATTTTATACTTGGTACGTGGATGCATTATCATGGGAAGATATTTTTGATTTGTTTTGGTGGAGGTCAAGCAAGAGACCAAGGATAAGGGGGCTTATTTTAGCCCCAAACAGTGAATATTGTAGCACTCTTGAGCTACAGTACCTTACCATTTTGCCTCATACAACTCCATGCTTTGTGTATCATCAGCATAGGGGAAATTTGATCTCTCAGTACATTGTATATACGGCGGAGATTGTGAGACAAGCAATTTCTCCTCTCTCTCATGCTGTGAATGCGTACATGGTCCTTTAATGTAAACATTGAATTTCCTTAAGTGTTAGAACAATGAGGGTTCTACATAGTAGTACAAAATAGCAGGTAAGAAAACATTTGTGACTTATATTGTGCGAGCTGTAATTGTGAGCAAGCTTTCAGCTCTCTTTTTTTATGTTTTTATCGGCTAAAAAATTTGCACCCGGTACCCGAGCGCCATTACCCCTTGGGTACTGGATCGTCAATTCGTGATTTTGGTTGGTGCTTTGAAATTGTACAGGCCTAGACCTATGACGTACAACACGGTCTGCGGCCCTTTCCTCTGCAGAGAACAGACTTTTGAGTGTGTTAGGCCTACTTCACAGGTTCTTGTTGTTGGATTTCTTTTTCATCTGTGTTGTAACAATAATTGATTAGATGTGTACCACCTAAACAAGGAACCACAGTGCCCTTGGTCTCTTGTTACCTACTGTAAAGCAAACAATGCAGATTACGACAACACAGACTGTGGCACAGACTTCAGACTACTGTAGCTTAACTAGAAATGGAAAATTTCTGTTACTCAATTCAAATTTAGAAAACGGAAATTGGCAGACTTTGCAAAATAGTAACGTGTCAATTTTAGTTTTCTGGGTGAAAAGCATGATTGTCTCAGTATGTTGTGAAATATTAGTAACATAATGTAAACTACTGTACAGTATGCATGTGATTCATATACAGGGCTTTCAGTGTTTCTGCTTTGACATTTAGTAGTAGATCACAAAGTGAAGTTCAAGTGAAAAGTCTCTTACTGAATCTTTTTCAAGTGCATCTATGCCTTCACTTGTTCATGTCTTCTCTCTGTCTTCTCCTGTCAGAGATTTTTAACCCAACAATGTGGGGAAAATTCCACCAACTACTAGTGAAGAGATTCTTAAATGAAAGAAAATACTTTTTCACTTTAGACATTTCAAACCCCATGCCAGTATAGTACACCTTACTGTACCTATCGGTCTTCCCATTTGAAGAGAGATTTTCGCGGGTCAAGATAGATCTCCAATTCTCCAGTTGCCTGATGGTTACAAAAATGCCGTGTAACAGCAACAAAATATTGCAAGAAATCTTTGTGTCTTTGAAACTGAAGCACTTATTTGACCTGGAAGATGAATACCAGTGAAATCTGAGATTGGGTATATTGTAGAGTTACCTTAAATATTGTGAAAATTATGGTCAAATAGATCTGTTAAACTATCATAATTAGGTTTCTTATAAGGTACTCAAGATTGTAACGATAGCCAAGATCGTAAGGATATCCAAGTTGTGTCTGTGTGATATCTCAAATTTATCATACAGTAATGCAAAACATACCATTTTGAAGTAAATATTTCTTTAAAAATCCATGACTTCTAAATGGAACATGGTCTTGAGGTGCTTTTCACCTACTGTATAAAGGGAGGAAAATATTCCTAATTGTTGTGGTACACTAATTTTCTTCAGTAACCAATCCATTTAAGCCTCTTGCTTATGAAAAGTGTTGCCTCATGTTTGCAATTGAGAAACCCTTCTCTGAGCAATTTATACAATACAGCTGGTAATATACTGTAGATTCTCTTAAAATATTCCCTCTTGAGTCCAGTTTTTATCACATATCCCATACAGGCACTGTTAACTGACATTCATTACCTTGTTTCTCATGCCAGTTACCCATAGAGATTAGAGACACTGGATACATCCATGAATGTATCGTTTATTTACACTTGTGTGGTACTTTTCATAACATGTATTGTCTGATAGTAAACTACAAGTATAAATCCATTCACAGAAGCCATGCCCCCTGAATGAGATGTCACAGGCAAGTGACCTTCAGTGCCCCATGTGTTCAGGTTCTCAATAGATCTGCCTAGAAAAGGATCTACATAATCATGTACATACTGTACATCACATTGATTTTGTGATGACGGGACTCGCTGATGCTGTACAGTATATATGGAAGGGTCATTTTGAAGTGCAGCAGTTGACATTGTCAAGAAATTAGAACATACATACATGCCAGCATTATACCATTGTTAAAGTTTTACATCTCAAAAGGGCTATTTCAAATAGGACATGCTTTTATTGAATATATTCACAAGTTCATTCCTTAACATCCATTCACACTGATTTGTGCCCATAGTATCACCTTTTGGTACAGAGGTACAGTATACTGTATGTGTAGTACATGAAGCAAGATAACCATGTGTGCACAAGTTACATTGTGGGAGCAATGCCTGTGTCAGTCAGGAATCACATGATAAGGGCATTAAAAATGTTAAGCCTACAGGTCAAATGTTTAATCTTTAGTTCAACAATTTGATATATTTGGGGGTCACTAAAAGGCCAGAATGACATATCCCAGCACTGATATTCTGATGTTTTATCATGCATGTTAAAGTTGTGGAATGTGTCCATAGTGCTGAACTTTGTATGTAGTTTCGCACTGTATTCAAAGCTGACGTGTAATGTGGTAGGGTGCATCAGAGATTCACAATTGGTGAACTACTGTATTGAACCTCTGATACTTATTGCAAAGTTGTCTAGAGAAATGATGTAGTACTGTAGATATGTAATAGGTCTTGTATGTAATAAATCATACTTTGTTTTATTGTCTCTTCTGCTAAAATTATGTCATTATAATCTTAAAACGGGAAGGTGGTACACTGTTGGTATAAAATGGTGGGCAGGTGGTGTAAATCTGTAAATATTCCCTTCTGCATCTGGAACCAGTTAAAAGCTATCTGTGATGTGGTTTGTGCTTTAGATGTACAGCATCCACTTGCACGTACGTTGAATTTCTTTGGTGTATAACAAGCAATGCTGTACTGCAGCATTGTGTTACTCTTTCCTACAGTGTGAGCGGTCAATTTAAATTTCCAAAGGACAACCAATTTTGTATACGGTTTTGCTTGAGACCAGCAGGTCAGTACAGCAGCTGTATACAGATTCAGAATTTATGTAGAATATCTGAAAGAGTACATACTATGGAATTTAGCACTATGGAATTAAGCAGAATTTGCATCAAACACAGTGTAACACAAGTATCTTTATTGGTACAGAAGTTGAACCTTGAAAATTAACTTTGTTAACTTCTGCTGAAACTTTATCATTTAATTTTTTGAAGGATGACTTTAATTTGAAAAGGAGAACCATGTTTTCCATGTCAGTTGTCCCTTTGAAAACCAGATGAAATTGCTTGAAATGAAAATGCACACATCCCAAACTGAGTTTACTGTACCCATCTATGCTAATTCATGAATGGCTCTTTTTTATTAAAAATGTTATTATTTTTGTGTTTTATTGCTTAATTTTGCAGCATAGCACTTTTCTTATGCAGCACTAATATTCAGCAACATTAGAGAAATAAGAGGACAACTGTGAGAAGTTTGTGATTTTTCAAAATACAACAGGGACGCCTGCTTATTTCATCTACTGTGTGTAACAGTGTAGAACTAATCCCACATGTTCACAATAGTCTTTTAGTATCATCCTTCCTCTGTTTTTAGGGAATCAGTGTTGGCAAACAATTTCTTTTTGCCGGTACCTGCTGTACAGACCAAAAAGCACTGATGCGTAATATAGGGCGTACCTCATGAATAATCATCAGGTGGTGTGAGGTGGTATGATGCCTATCATCCCATTACCAATCACTTCTGTGAGCTGCAAAGTCTTTGGCACTTCAGGATAGCACAGCAGACAAAGAGAATAACTAGAATTGACTATACTTTGCAGTTACCTTGAGAGGCTGCAGCTTGCCACTTAACCACAACACTATACAGTATAGGCCTATAGTACTGTAGCTGAGATTATAGTTAGCAGTTATCTTTACTTCAATACATTGTTCATATTGCTGCCATTCACTGATTGTTATTTAAACAAAACAGCTCACAGGTGTATGAGAAAAACTGAAACTTTAAGGTCTCCCTCTCAAACAAAATTCAGAATATTCTGTCTCAAAAGGCATTACATCTGAAAACTTTACAGCATTAATGTTTTGTGATGTTCCTAAACCTCAGTTTCAATCCGTCCTGAATGGATTACCGGCCCTTATGTTTCGTCACAAGTCCTACAGAGAATTTCAGAAATCCAATTTTTTAAAGGGAAAGCAAAATCCTGTGAAGTGCTGCACAATATCACTTAACTTCAATTTTATTTAGTGAAAGAGAACATTACCATGGGTCATCTCAGAAGACCAGTAATCAGTCTTTAACATGTTTGCCCTTGCTGGTAGCTACAAGCTTGGACAAAACACCTTGGGACACCCCGCGCCCCCGTTCAATGTTGACTATAGGATTGCTGTTCAAAGGGTACATTCACTTCTATAGCGCAACATTGGAAAGGGGCACGGGGTTTCATGTCATTCGGTCACCTAAAATTCAGTATTATATTTGCAACGTACGACAAAGTGTCTCGCAACAAGTTTGTCCAAGATTGTAGGCCACATAAGTCACAAATGCAAAGGTTTGTCACCCTCTTAGGAGATGGTTATTCCAGTTTACAGAAAATGGCATAAATTCACAAAACTTAGACAATTAACACCATCTACAGGTAAGATGGATAAGAAACAGTAAAAACGGAGTGACAGAGTGGTTTTTAGAGGAGTGCCCTTAGGTTTCCAGTTTAGTATAACTGAAGCATTTGTCACTTGCAAAAATTAGGAAGGATGACTTTTTCAAGCAACTCGTCTTTTTCTGTGCTCCCCAACTGATCAGGGATATAGCTATGGTGGTCAGCGGTGGTCGATCAGCTCTAGCCGGCACTCACTACTGCCGACCACTACTAGAGAAAGAAATGCATACTACCAACCACCACTTGTGGACTTGTGTGACCATCACTCTAGTCCAAGATAAAAGTAAACTGATATTAAAATATAAGGATGAGCAATTTACACAACCACCACTTCAGAAGATACAACCACCACTCACAAACAGCTAGCTATATCCTTGCAACTGATGTACAGATGTACGCGGGTAAGAACTTGTAATGATGTATTATAATGTATACAAAGACCCTAAAGTGGTAACACATCAAAAATCACATACCAGTATGTACTAGTTCTGCAAAAGTGACAAATTTCACATTGCTGACCATAAATGATCCTCAAAAGGATTAAAAATAAACCTGAAATAATTAGGTTTTCTTCCTGAGCACACTGATCATTTAAGCTTTCATTATTTTACTTAGAAATAGAAGAAAAAAATTAATTGTGGATCATCACATAGTAAGTCACACTACTCTCAGTGACTTATGTGAGATCACGTAAGTGACACTTTTCAAAATGTTATAATTATTGAGTTACATGTTAAAATATTATGAAATGTGGATACTGTAGGTTGTTATAACTGCAACTCCTACCTTTGCATTTGCTCATCACTTTTTTCTCTATTATCCAGCATTCCACTGATAAAAACTTTATTGATGTTTTTGTCATGTAAGTCACATTTCAAATAATATACCCAAAATGTCATATTTGATTTGGTAACCAGTAACACCTTATTAAATAATATTATTTATAGCACACTGCAGCACTATTCTATGCATTTTGTAAGACTTGCAGTAGTAAGGTTGCATGGTATTGCTTGCCTATAAATCTGAGAAATCCAGCCAGATTCCAGGGAAGATCTGGCCAATGCCATATTTGTAGGGCTGTGAGCGATTAGCGATTAATTGCCGATTAATCGCCAGCCAACTAAACGTTTAGTAAAAGGTCACATGCGATTAATCTCTTTTCATGCCGCTACCATCGCCGACTTCGCGCAACTTTATACATTACAGAGTTCGCGGAATCAGTCTACACCATAATCGCTATACAAAGTTAGCTGCATTGACAAAGCATACAATTACAACGTTACGAACAGGTTTTGCACATTGTTCAAACCAAAGACAGAGTAGCGCCGAAAAACCGGTTACTCTACTTATAAAGCCCTAGTACATCCATGGGGCAAAGCACCCACCATGTTAGTAAGAAAACTAAATTTCGGAGAGATATGATGAACGTATGTGTGTACGTAGATACGATCGGGTTGTTAACAATTTCCACGTTATGGCGTCGGGGGAAAAGAGTTCAGCTCACCCTTCTTCAATAAATTGCCGAATCGCCAAAGTAAAAGACCTAACTTGTCATTTTTTGATTCCCCAGTAACAAGGAGAGGTACAAAGATGCTGTATAAGCCATCATACCATACATCAAAGCTGCTTACTAAAGTGGTGGACGCTCTGCTCCAAATGCATACTACGCGCAGTCGTGTACACTTTCGTGAGAGTAACCGGTCTTGCGGCGCTACGCTGTCTTTGGTTCAAACTAGATTAACAAGCAAGCAAGTTTACGAAGATTACCGGTAACGATGTTGACAAACACTAAATAAACTATCAAAATACAGATCCAAATAATGGGTGCACATGTCAATCTGCGAGAAACACGTGCAGATTGACACAAAGACACAATATGGGTGGATTTGAATACAAAGTAATAACAATGGAGAACAAAGCAAGTCAGTCGCCTCACTTCGTGTTTAGGCTATACTAGCCTAGGCTAGCCTATACTTCGTGGATCGCTGCTTGAAAAACCAAACCTTCATTTAGCTACTGATGCAACTAAGAGCACTAACTATATCTGCATAAACCTTCATTTGAAGCAAATATATATAGAATAACTCTTCATAATTGCATCTTTTGTTACTTAGATAAAGATTAAAATGGACTGGGCTGTCCGTTGTAATGTTATCTGTAAAGTTATCAGAAGTGAAGTGAGCGAAAGATTGTGCAATACTACGGATTCTGGTGCAATCACAGCGTTATTTTTTCTGCAGTACAGGGAAGCACACAAATCAATACACTATCTGCTATGCAGAAAAAAATTACCCTGTGAATTCACCACTTTACGACCTCAATGGAACACGGCAAGTTGTGCGTGCTTGGGTAGTCCACATGTGCGATTAATTGCAAAACGATGCGATTAATCACAAAACGATGCGATTAAACGTTTAGTACATTTATCACACAGCCCTACATATTTGAATAAATCCTCAAATCCGGCAGGAATTCCGGCCGGATTTGAAATCCGGTGCAACTTATGACATCTTGTCACATTGAAATCCTACAACTTATGACATCTTTGACACCAATGCCAGCTAACATTCATGAATAGCTTTAGAGTTGCGAATATAGGCTGCGAGAACTCTTCAAAAATATCAAAGTCACCCCAGACTAATGTGTGCAGTAGCTTGAATAGCAAATATTGCTCATTAAATTTCAAATCAGTGGGCTCATTGCAAAAAGAAATAGTTAAGGACCAGTGCAGCTGAACAAGTTGAGTACACTTTCATTGTTACTCACATGGTATAGACAGTATGTCTTGAGTGGAGGAAAAACTGTCTGGAGCTTTCAGATTGCTCTATTTACATGTTTAACTTAAGAATTCATTTGTGTGATAAAAATGCAAATAGACAGCACAATAGTGCCTCTCAATCAGAATGAGGGCATGGCTTTAATTCCCTCCTTCTTTAAAGGTATCTGCATGTCCTAGTCTTTGTGATCAGGTCATGCAACAGTTGTCATTTTCATCAATGAGTCATACACAGAAAGTTTTGCACTCCCTCTCTGTTTGGGAAATAGTTGAGGTATGGTAAAAAACTGATGTCCCAACATAAACACGTATGTGAAAATAATTTTAAAGGATTTTAGAATTACGCTGGAGTTGAAAGGTGTATTGTGCACAAAGGTATGTGGCCAGTAAGTTCATTCCTTCCTGTGACGTAGTAGCTTCACCATTCGATAAAACTTGTTAGGACATCTCTCACACCCCCATCATCCATCCCCACTCACACTGTTGGACATGTAATGCTTTGTTGATCATGTGAAATAGCAACTCTCTTCTCTGCAACCTACTCACTAGCTTGAAGGAGGAGAGTGGTGCAGCCTCTGAAAACAGATGAATGTGAACAGTATACACTCTTCTGCCCGAAATACATTTTTCAAAGAAGTAGCATGTCTGGCGTCTCAGTCACAGATTGTGGTAGCCTGGAAACATTTTTCGTAAGCCCTTAATAAATTTGTGTAAAAGTTGCTACGGTCACTCCATGTGTACATTACTTCTGTATGTAGCAGCCTGCTGAACAGCTCAAGCATGTTATCAGGAACGTGCTGCTGTTAACCTCAGCTACAGTAATTTGCAGGAGAGCACAGGTGACAACGATCTCTTATGGGCAGAGTGAAAGTCGCAAGAAAAACAGGCAGTTTCTGCTGAACCCGCACTGCACTAACACTGCTATTGCCTCCACTTTAATAACTGTCTCATTGTCACCGGCCATACCAATATCGATAATGGAGCTCACTCGAAGCAAAGAACAAACATGTGGCTTTCTGAATGATATGCCCTCCGCAAGGACTAGTATATACAGTACATCCATTCAATCATGTATCCCAAATACTCAATCCACCTTTAATCTTGTGCAACAGGTAAAATTGTGCACCCTGCCCTTTTTATTACTCATGCTTGATATTTTTCATGTTATGAAGTAAACAAGCTTAACAATGTATCTGGAAGGTTCTATGTACCTCCTATCCTACGTGCAATATCAGTTACAACATATAAGCTTAGGCCTGTATATGCAAACTGATCATGGCAGTTCATCTTAACCTTGAGAAAATTACTGCAGAACTTTACTTAATTGCTGTAAAGAAATCATAAAAAGTGAAAATGTCCTAAAAATTATTTTCTGCATGAAAATTGTACCTATTTGTGTTCATGAAGTAATTTGGTAAAATTACTGGCGCTATTTGTGAGCCTGTTGAAAGGATGTTTTCAAATACTCAAGCTAATGTTACACATATGTATGCACTTCTCGAAGCAGTTGTTTTTTCGATCATCATCAAGTCAATGGCACAATCTTGCACTTGTAGTGAACAAAAACATGTACACTGAAGGCCCATGGATATATGTTCATGGTGAGATTGAAATCAGACTTGCTTTTAGTCGTTTTCAAATTTTGAGGCAGGGGTTACATAAATCCTCATTGTGGAAGGTGGCCAACTACAGTAGAAATGAGCAGGTACTAGTCTTGTGGAACATGCCATGTATGAAAAGGGGTTTTAGCATTTTTTTCAGCTTAGTTTTCAGTGGACAGGCACCATGTGTGAAAGATCTTTATGGCTAAGTTTACCGCACAAAGAAATGGCCACAATACTGTATTGCAGCTGTGAATGTCGGGAGCTTGACCGGCTTTTCATTAACAAGTCTGAAAGCCTGAACACAGGAACACAGGCCCGCTTGCAAAGGATTTTCAGGCTCTACACAAAACAAATTAGTGCATCATAATGGCGCAGTCCAAGATAGTCATGCACTTAATAATTCAGTGGAGGAGAAGTTCAGTTTACTGAGTTGGGATTGTATATGTGTGGAAGGTCGTGTGACATTCATCTCGAAAGACGCTGGCATCATTCAGAAGTTACAGCATGAAACCCTGAATGAAAAGCTGTTGGAATTTTGGTCATATCTATTATCGCTTTTGAGATATGACTTCGCAAAGTTAGATGAAAATGCAAAACAGATGATGTGGAGTGTTGCACAGTGTCAGTATTTTTTTTGTTAGCTCTTCATAGGTTGTTTCTTAATGAAAGTACTTAATTGCACTGGTAAGTGGTATTGATGTTTTTGAAATATCCAAAATAAAAGCTTCATGGGCATGTAAAAATTCTTGAAATAAAGGGTTTAGTACACAAAGGACTAACATAAGACATAGTTGGAGTCCATCACTTAATGTCACAAATTTGCATAAGTTTAGCCAATGTTTGTTCGTGATGCAGACTGTGAAAGACAGGAATTTGCCTGTAAAATTGTCACTATTTGATGAATTTTAATAGAATTTGTTGCTGTTTTCAACATTTTCAATGACTGATACAATTGTTCAAAATGTCATGTCACATGACCTTTAAAAGGTAAAAAGGTCACTATTGGTGGTTTGGTACTAAATGTTTATCTGATAAATTTGTACTTAAATTGGGAATTCTGTCTCAAGTGTATGCACAAAGGAGACAAGAAGTACACAGTATTCGTGTCACTGCCCATGATATGCACTTGTATAATGTACCACATTATGTTGCTTCATGTAGATTTCTTTGATATCAAATACAAATTGTTGGAAGTGAAGGAATTTTGAATTATGCATGAATCAATTAAAGCATGGTATTCACATCGTAGACATTAACTTACCCCGTGCTCATGTGCATTGTTAGACAAGTTCAAACACTCGCCAATTAATTGTTCTCGCACCTCACCCTCTATTCCCTAAGCTGTTCCTCATTAGACTTTTGCTCTACGGCCAACATGCGTTTTTCAAGGGTTCCGAATTTCTTTTTGTGTGGGAGTCGAAAACTGCTGAAACAAACCTTTAGTATGCTTGTGTTTTGTGTATTATATTTTCACATTCTCATCAAATTTGTTCAATTCTACCTTGCTTTCAGAGTTATTTGAATTAGAATTTTCTAGCAATGCATTAAGGGATTGTTAATACCCACACCAGTAAGCTGTGGGGGATACTGTATATAATTTTGCTTCTGAACTATATCGTGTTTGCATCTGTTACAATCTTTCAAGAGGTTATCTGTTATTTATTGGTCTTCAGATTCTTTCAATAAATTAAACCCAAACCTCAACCATTTATCATATAAGTAGATTTGTTTTGGCCTTAAGCTGCCCCACAACACTTACTGCTTGTCTGGATTGCAAAGTCCTTTAATGCATGATAATCTTCTTGAGTGGCTTTAAAAGGGTATTTTTAAACCCGACGCAGTGCACTTTGCTTGTTGTGGTACACATTTGTGTTTGGATCTCTGCCGTACTTACTACTGTAGATCTGCTGTGCATGCTGTCTGTGTAAGACATTGAGGTTTGTCGTCAGATCAAAATACATGCTATCCTTGATCATCTTCATCTTCATCGGCTTCTTCCGTCCTTGTAAGACGATGGATATGCTCTGGGAGACCGTACAGTAAAATTAATGTACTTGTAAGAAGTGATTTTGAGAAAAACAACATTGATTATGGCTGTAGAGCATGATTCTGAGTTTGGCAATCCTTGTTGCAGTTGTTGCACACAAATGAATGTCACCTGAGGTACTATGTGTGGTCAGAAGTTTTAATTCTGTTATAGATGTTCCTGTCCCTCTTGTACAGTATGTATTTGATATTTACCCCAGCGGACAACCATGTGGAATCTTCATTTCTCCAGCCTCTTTTGTACACAGTCAATCATTCAGAATGGATTTTATGAGGTCATGTTTCTTCGCGACTGAATTCTCATACTTGGTGGAATAATTGTTGGTCAGTTGGCAATGTGGTGTTACAGTTCTATTTTAACTTCCAGTCCAATGGAACCAAACTTCATTTTAACAAAGGTTGCTGATGTCTTCCGGACACCTGGACAAACTTACTCTCAGTAAATAGTATTACTGCCAAATTTGAACAAGATCATAACTTATATTGGATGTGTTGTCTCTCTTAATTGTTGTTTCTAGAGCTGTAATATTGCCATGGGCCCAGTTTCTGACTTTTCAGACAGCTTGGCACAGTTAACTGTCTAGTTAGTGATAACTCCATGGTCGAGTCTCATGATATATATGTTCTGAAAACCATGTAGATCTAAGTGATGCAGTTCAGGTTGATAAAAGTTTTTATGTTACTGTATGAGTGTGCATTGTTGGCATTTACTGTATCCTCAGAAAAACTTTGTTGGCATTATTACTGTGCAGTATGTGTCCTCAGGAAAAACAGTACACTTTCAATGGTTCCGGGACATTGCCTCCCCCGACAATTGCCCCCTGGACAACGCCCACCAGTCAATTCACAACCTGGACAATTTCCCTCAGACAAATCCCATCCACCCTGAACTTAACCCTAAAACTTTTCCTGAAGGAATTCATCAGTTCTGAGAGAGTTGTCAGAGGGGAGGGGGGGGGGGGATTATCCCTCTTGGAAGTTGTCTAGGGGAAAGTGTCTGTTCACAGTGGTAATACCTTTCTCTATTAAATGGATGTGTAATTATTCAGTGGTCAATTGGTCTCTCAGTTGTGACTTGTGTCATCTGCGAGAGTTCAACTCAGCCATCTTCTTTCATACTAATTAGAGACATTGCTGTACAGTAAGTTAACTTCACTCACTCAAGTCTTTTAATACTCCGTTTAGGTAGCCGAAGGCTGACATCTTGTTGTTTCCTAGGAACATGGTTACAGTATTTGGTAAGTCACTGTAGCTGGAATACTGTAGTTTTCATCATGCAATGCCATCTGTCAAAGACACTCACTTGTGCACTGTTAGGTACTGTTACGTTCTTGGTCACTTCAGCATGCCAGTGAATTCAATGCATTTTAACATAAAATTATCATTTTGGTAATTCAAGTTTAAGATCGCATCAGTGTTGCATTGTTGGATAAAGTACTATTCAAAGGGTTTACATGGTCTTGTAAACTTCAGTTAATAATGTACTGTAGCAGAAAAGTAGGTAAACCACAAATTTTACACTTATGACCTGTACTGTTTGTCAACTTGCACAGTATGTGTGCTGTATGCTTGCATACTGTACATCTACACAACAGGAGACAACCAGCAAGTTGAGCTTGTGAGCAGATGTTCCGTAGATGCTAGCATAATGCTTGAATACCATTAGAAGTAACTATTAAGCAGGAAGGAAGTCAAGACAAGTTAAAGTGGACTTCATTATGACTTTAAAAGTACCTGCAAAACTCTGACTAACAATGACGCTACCCTCACGTCATGTACAGTAGAACCACCCTGTCTAGCTTGGATAGCCGGTGTGACACTTAGCAAATTGTGACCATGCACCACCTCATGTCAGAAATATCCAGAAGTTTGCTGTACTAGTTCTTCATAGCAGTTGGAGGGAACACACAAGTGATATAGTAGTAACTCAACCTGACTTTCGCGAAGTGTTTGTGCATAGTCTTTGTGTTATTTTTGGATTCATATTTAGTCACCTCTTTCACTTTTCCAAGGACATACAAGACAATTTTATTACGGGCCTTGCCTTGTCTGCTTGATTTCTGCGTCTGTTTCTGTTTTTGTCGGTAAGAAAGTCTGAGAGGCTCAGTACTAGGTATTGTAAAATGTAAACTTTGTGTGGCAATAATTGGCTGGTACTGTAGTTGAAACAGGTACTTTCTGGCTTCTGGGACATTGCAGAAGTTCAGTCACAGTCCTGTGAGGGGATTTGTTTTGCAACTTTGATAGTGAGTGGTTGATCCCAGAAGGGATCAAGCATAGATCGTGCATTATACTTTCACCTGAAGATCCATGAAAAGTCCATTAGCTGCTGTACATGTACTGTAGCTTTTCAATATGTGTAGTAGTTCCAGAGTTGCTTGATTCTTCACATCAGTTACAATTGTTTTTACCATTTGGTGGGGTCAGACCTCCTTTGTGTGCACAATAGCTCGTATTCAGGTATAAATCTTTGAGTGGCCTGTGCAGTAATTACAGTTTTCAAGAAAAGTAGCCATAAAGTTCTAGATGGTTGATTTTGCATTGTAATTGTAAACAAATACCTTGGCATTTTCCTTACCAGAGATTGCACTTGCAAGTGCTTCACAGGTTAGAGCTATCATATAGGCCTTGGCGGCTTGGCCTTCTCTTTGTAGTGTCGGTTCTGTTCAAAGGTTCCCATATATCATCCCACAGAGATGATATTCTGATAATTCTAGAGCCATTTTTGTCAATGGTGTCAGTTTCAAACAGATTTGTCACATTGAGCAGTGCTTAATATTTAATTTAAATTTATTAATATTTTATCTAGTTTTTTAAAGGGCTAACTTTCATGTATGCAGTATGTGATTGTCCTTTGAAACAGTAGATCAATAATTTATATGTCATCAAAATAAATAATTTTATACAAACTCTCCTGGGTGCATTACAAGATACGCAGTTACGTTGTGCTGTTTTACAATGTAAGTACAGGCAAATTTTATTGTACTGTTTTAAACATTCCAAATAAACCATAATTGTGCAGACTGATTTAGTTGTTTGAGGAGTATGCTCAGGACAAAGTCTGATTTTCCTGTAGAAATTCAGGGATAATAAACATTGCAAATTTTGGTTTAGATGTGCTCTACCAAGACTCATTGAAGAAATGTAACAAAAAATGTCTTCCAAAGTATACATAGCTAACTTTGACATTGGAGTTTAAGACACGGATTTTCTGTTGTACAGGTGATATTGTTCATCTCATTTGACCAATTTTTGCTCACGTTTAACAAATGAGTACCAAAACTGAAATCGATTTCTTTCACAGTAAGTTAAAAAGGGCAAAAAGTGCAGAACTAACTTTAAGGGTGATTATTTATATGTATTCCTTTTAATTTGCAGTTCTCACAATACAGTTTACTGTACTTGCAACAAAGAACTTCAGAAATTTTCAGAACTTGTATTAAAAATCTGTCTCTGCTGTGTGTACGTAAGCATGTTTGAGATTCGCAAAGTTTTTCGATCTGCATGGTAAAATGGATCTGCAGTAGTCATTAATTTGAAAGAATAAACTCAAGGTGGTCATGATTTTCAAAATTCTGTCTGTCTGTATGCCTGTCTGTATCTGAAGGATAAGTTGTCTCTAGTGCACTTGCAATCTCCAAGGTGAAACTAGTCTTCAACAACATAGCTACCAGTGTTTACACATGTATAAGTAAATGTAGATTGATATCTACAGCATATATCGCCTGTGTGGTAGCTACACTACAGTCAAAACCTCAGAGATTCTTGATTTACTTTTTGGTGATCCAGCTATTTTACTCACTGTATCTCTGGTAAACACATTTTAGGAGATCTGTTATCTTGGCTGAGATCATATGACATATCTTGGTCTGATCAGTTAAAGAGTGATGTTGGTTAATGACTTTGTTCATTTTGAACTTTGATTTCTTTGGCACAGTCATATTCAAGAAGTTACTTTATTGTATTGAAGTTAAATCTGAGATACATTGAAAGATAATTTGGTGCATGGTGCTGGTCAATGAAGAAGCCAAATCAGGTCCACGAAATTGTGACTGAATTCTTTGTACTTGATACATTTCAAGTAGGCTACATTTTTTCTCCCACTTTTCTTCTCGGTGTACACCTGTTCGTTCATTGTTCTTGGTGTGCTCAAGATTGGTGTACCTGTGGTTGCATGATTCGGCGGTCCCAGTGGAAGAGTATGTTTGCATATTATTGCACACTTTGAACTTTGAATTCATCTGGAAATTCATCTCTAAACTGTCTTTATAGAAGTTAGATTGTGATCTAAATGCAGTGAACAGCACTATTTAATGAAAAGCCAAATCGTGGTCACAAAAGTCTTGACTGAATTTTTTCATAGCTGATCAAATTGCAGAAACATTGATTTTCATTTGATCTGTTCTTCAGGCACGAAGGAATTGATGCACATGCGTGCTTCATTTTTGTTGTGGCTTTCACGTGGGCTTGACCTTAAACTCTTCCACAGTGTAGGCCCATCTACTTATTGTTCTGTTTGTAGGTGAAATAGTTATTTTCGTTTTTTTGACAATTGAATACCTGTGATTCAGTAATAAGTTAAAACAGTGATAGAAAGGGTTGATCTTGGTCTCAGTAAGGAAACAGTTTCTGTTGGGTAATAGTGGCTGTCACCTTGAGATCTGGCATTTTCACACCAAGGCGATTTCCAAAACCGTGAGATTCTTAAGGTGGAACCCTGAGAGTTTGCAAGTATGGTGATAGTGTTCAGTACGAAGAGTAGTTGTGGCAAAGGTTTTGTGGTGCATGCAATTTTTGGTTTTCAAATCATCTACCCATGCCGCTGCACGGTCGATGATCAGTTTAAGATTCGATTTTTGAATCTAAGGTTCCTACTCTGAAGGAAACTGTACTTTCTGTCATTATTGAGAGATTTCTGGTTTTTCACCATGGATTCAATTTATTGTTCATGTGTTTGTACAGTTATCTTGGCAAGATTCATGCTGTTTGGCTTACGGGAGCTTTTCACTGAAGTAACTACTAGTCTTAACTCTCTCTTATATCTATGATCAACATCCTCGTCTGTTTAGATTTCATTTAACAAGTTGCTTTGATCGCTTCAGCTTGTCAGTGTCAAAAGTTGTTAGTGTGATACACATGGATTCTCTCTCACCATCGTTCCACCTATTGAGGGTTGGTAAACAGACTGCGAATTTTGTTTGATTTGTCTCAGCGGTGTTCAGCTCACTCTAACACTTGTTTGTTGTTGGCATTTGGCTCTGCATTGTACTTGTGCTTGTGAAGTTAATTTCATTCTCTGAAGTGTTAAAGTCACAGAGCGGGTGTTCCCATGCCCACCTGTGTGCATAGGATCTGTATTTGTGTTTTTATGAGGAAATAAATTTTCTTATTCCTTTAGCTGCTTCATCTTGTGAAGTATACAGTGCACATGAGAGAATAATGTGCGGCAGATATACAGTAGCTACGTTCCGCTTGTAGAGTGAAGGATAGCATTCAGTGGTCCCTGCAGTTTTTAAAATTGTTTCCAATAAGCGTGGTGATTTTTCGAAAGACCTCTATCGGCAAAGCTGTAATCTGCTGGTGGACCTACTAGCAGTTGACAGCATTGGTGGAACTGGATGGTCGACTACACTCAACTTTTTTGCAGGTTTACTCTTACTGAGATCGAGTCTGATACAGATCTTGCTCGGACCAACTTAAAACCGACAGCATGCCTACCAGGTCAAGGAAATTCCAGGTGGAAAATGGCCAGCCAGGTTTGTACTGCACCATTCGGTATTATGTAACTTTAATACAGTATGATGTAGCACGATTTGTGTAAATACATTACTAATACTGCTCATGCCAGACTTTTTAAACAGTACTGTAGGTGTTAAGTTTTAAAGGAGAATAGTCAGTTGCATGTATGCCGACTTGCCAACCTCAAAAACAGCAAACCTTGAGGCGCTTGCCAGGAAATCTGGTAGTCAATCTTCAAACCTAGAGATTTTAAAAAAATGTGTAAACTTTCTTAAAAAGGAAGATGTAGATTGTTCTGCATTCTCTAAAAGATATTTTTATCTACCATAGAAAATAGTTTGCTAAATTGACAGTGCGTATTCCCTCACCTCATATAACCTGTGCATTACCATATTGACCATGGTCTAGCATGTGGCAATTTTGTGTCTGTGTGTATGGGTGTGTGTATCTGGTCACTGCCCTTCCAAAATTGCCAGCCTTTTGGCAATAATGCAGTTGCGATTGAGGACTGATCTTGGTCTAAATAAAGAAACACTCCGTATAGCATCAAACTGATTTTCGCTGTAAAAATTGGCGCTTTCACCTGGAGATGATGCCCAAAGCCGTGAAACTTGCGGTTATACCTTGAGACCCTGAGAGTTGGCAAGTCTGTGTACATTTACCTTTTCCTTGTATATTTTTCCCAAATGAGTACCTTGTACCATACTCTCATCTTATGAAGATTATGAAAGGTTGTCAATAGAAACTGACAATACCACAGAAATTTATGATGAAAGACCTCCATACAGCGATTTGACAGTTTGGTATGCTAAATGCCACTCAATACCATCTTCTCATTCCTTGCTTCTAAGCACTGAAACTAGTGATACAAGCAGTTCCTGATCTGTAAACAGGAATGAATATTTTTTTTACGTTCACACTGCTCATACTGACAATAAAAGGACTTAGAGATAGGATATGAAAAGCTTAGCACAGTGTGGAAAATATTAGCCCGACTGGGTATTTGTTAATATATGTGTATATGTGTATTTCAATATGCTATTAGTATATCTAGTAGTTTTTGTGAAGGTCGCATGTTTACTAAGTGCTTAAGATGTCACTTTTCTGCTGAGATTTTTCAGTCACACTACTTTGCCTATGGTCATATTGACCAAGACATTTGATCTTTAAATTTATGGGTCACAGCACTTTGCCAAAAGATAGACCTTGCAGTTACTCTGAATCTCGGATAGTACTGTATGTTCCATGGTAAAAGTGTGTATCAAAATTTTACTTCACTCCTGCATTGGCTATCGTAGACATGTTTGATCTGTAGCACTTGCATAGATCTCCAATTCCCTTTCACAAAAATGATTCAGTCATGTTGGCATGAAGAGCAGACAGGGAAAGGGGAGGGGGAGAAAGCTGAATTACACTGTGTAAATTCTGTTCATTGGAGGGATATGTCAGTGTCGTAATTTCTGCTGTTTGGTCAGTTACATCGTTATGAAATCTCTGCTGAATACACATTAATGTTTGGCCTAGGTTCTCAACCTTTTTTCATGGCCGGACCCCTTAGGATGTTCCATATTTTTTGAGGGATCCCTGTCGTGGCAAAGAAAACCTTTGATTGAGTTACAACTGACCCATTGTGGGAAACAGATGGTCTTACTCAAATTATAAGAAGTTGAAATTGAATTAAAAAGAAAAATTGTTGCAACACTATGTTATCACTGTATGCCTATTCTTGAAAATATGATCTCCACATCAAGGTATGTGCCATACATACAGTTATAAAATTAAGTATCATCAAGTTATTATTTGGTGGGAAAAAAAAAGAAAGAAATTAGTGTCCTTGTTTGACATCGAATTAAAAAGAAGCACCACACAAAACAAAACAAAATTAATGAAAAAGGGGTGAACGTAGTTTTACTTTGCTTTTGTATTCTGTTGGTGTTGAAACTGAGAAGAAAACATATGTATATTAGGGCCTCACTGTCCCATTTTATTAACAGCGTTGAAGTTCAAAATCAAATGTATTTGGCCCGTAGTAGCACAACTTGTTTAAGTCTACTAGAGCTATTGTAACAAAGTGCTATAGCGGTGAATCAAAAGGGACTTTGTCTGCTGCTTTGACTAGGAAAAATTAGACAAGCCTCGAGAATGATTACTAGTATGGGTTGCTGTGTGATTTAGAATTATAAATTGCACCTATGGTTTTTCGTCAGAATTTTTCAAAGCTTTCGTGAACCCCCAATTTTTCTACAGATCCCTATTTTTGACCCACTGACCCCTCTGCCCTGTGCGAACCCCCAAATTAGCTTCATGGATCCGCAAACCCCAGGTTGAGAATCACTGATGTATGGGATGATGACGGCACAGAAGTGTGTTGATTTTTTTTCGGAAAATCTACCCATGATGTAAATTTTCTACCACATAAATTATACGTAAACTCCAAATGATGTTTAATGCTGTCAGTCTGATTTGCAAATAAACCAATGTGGGAAGAAACAGGAAGAAACAAGCTTGTAACAAGCTGTAGTGGTTTACTTTGACTTGAATAAAGTTCAGACAAAGTAATGCGATCTCCAGCTCACTTTGTGATGTTGTACATAACTATTATCGCATTCATGAGCCTTTTGAGCTCGTTTTCTCAGTGGTCATGCAATCTACGAATCTGAAATTTGGTAGATAGGTGGGCTCTGTATGTCTGTGTATGTCTGTGAAATTTGATAGAGATCGTCAATTTAGTGTCATCGCTAGCAGTCATTCTTCGTTTTTTTTACGCAAAAACCGACCCCCAAGGAATTTGGAATAACCTCTGGAAATATAGAACATTGTCACAGGGTAGTTGTATGTTGAAGTTGTACATTTATTTAAAAGTGAAATTCGATGAAATGGCGTTTTCCTGGAGTGAATGGTGTGTAAAACAAATCCTTTGAGAATAAGATCAATTTCTCCTGAGAATAAGAAAATGAAAAATTAGCTGGAACAGTCATTATTGAGTGTAAAATATGGAAAAGTCATTATTGGGTAAATTATAGAACAGTCATTATTGTGTAAATTATGGATCAGTCATTATTGTGAACTGTGGGTGTGTGCACAGTATAATCATGGGCAACAAGTGCTTTAGTGCCATGTAGTACTAGAGGTTGGTAGCTACGACAAGGGACTGTAAGAAAAAGAACAGTGGTACAACCCAATAAAGTCATGAGAGTAAATTAGAGCTAGAGAAGAAAATGACTTGGGACAAGTCTACCTTTGATATGGCATCGTACATAAGTCCTTCTTGGTGGCTTGCTTTGATTCCTTGAAAAATGTGGCGCACCCTTCGTTTCCTGGCACATCGTTTCCTTATTCCAAAACTTTTGATATGCATACTGGCAAGTGGTCTGTCTCTAGTTGAAGTTGGCATCATTGATGCTCTACTGTAGTTTTAAAAGTGCTCTTCCCAGGTTTATGACACTAGTATCTGTGTGTACAAGATGATATCTAGATAAGTACCCTGATATTTGACTTTCCATGATAAACACTGGTGTCCATTGATGAATTATAGGTTTTATGATTTTGATTAGTCTTAACCTAGGTAACTGGGATTGTGTTTGTGATGCCTTGCTTGTGAACAGGTATCTCAGAAATAGAAGCTTGGACTTGCAGTATCTTCTACTTGATAGTTGTGCACAAGAACCAGATTGTGCTTGCTGGAGATCAAAGGTTATCTAGGGTGAGCAGAAGTAAGGATTGATGTGAAAACTTTGTGAGCACAATGTCTGAAGAACAGAAGTTTGGACTGATCTTACATTTAGTATGTACATCACTTACATTGTGATTGAGGTCAGCAGAGGTCAAACTGTGAAAATATTGCAAACACAAAATCTCAAGAACACAAGCTGGGTATGAACTCTGGGTGAACCTCACTGAGCACAAGAAAGTATATTTTGTGAAGGTGAAAGCCCCTTGAGGTCAGCAGAGTTCAAAGTATGGAAACCTTGCAAACAATATGTGAAGAATGCAAGCTTGGACTGGTCTCATATGTGGTTTGTTGGTGTACATTTTTTGTATCAAATGTAAAAAGTTTGCAAACACCTTCTCAGCAAGTTTGAAGTGATCTCATGTACATCGTATGTTCATCAAGAATGATGGGTGGAAGAATGGTAAGGTCTTTGATATGTCAGTCGAGGTCAGACTCAGGACAACCTTGTAAACACATCTGTATGGAAGCTTGGACACATATTTTGTACTTTAGAGTGTACGTTAGTGGGAGATTCAGACAGTTTTGTTGAAAATCATGAATCTGTCATACATTGGCTGATTGTGTATAATTTGTTGCGGTACTTTGTTTAAAGTATTTTGCTGCAGAGCAATGCTAAAAATTGCTGCTAAGCTTTAATTAAACATTAAAAGGGGGAGGGACCATGGACCTGTACGGTAGAAATGTGCATATTTATGTGTTATGTCTACTGTCAAAGTGTCAATGCAATTTTTATGACCATACCTGTTGCTTTCGAGGCGGTACGTAGACCACAGGCACTGTAAACCACTCTGCATTTTTGCATCCTGCTGTTAAGTCTTGGTTGTTATCTCAGCCTGATGATTAGCGAAAACCAGCTCACCTTGAAGGTTGAAGCTTCTAATGTACATACCATGATCAGATGGATACGCATACTTCATAGTCTCATATTGTCTCTGCATCGATATAACTGTACCAATAACTGCCAGTCTGTGCATGCCGTCATCTCATACTGTCACTCTCAAGCAGTGGGAATCAAGAGTCAGTATTCATACATGAATTTCCTGTGTAGGCCAGGTTAAAGCAAAAAGAAATGCACTTACTCCAGGCCATGCCAATCAAGTGGTAATAAATTCACTGCTCGTTTTTGATGGACTGTAATGGATGGGAGAGAATCAGTGTGGATTCACATCGTGGGACATATACTTACCCCTTGCTTACACTATCACAAAACAAGCTACTGTAGCTCAACACTGACCCAAAATCATTCGTGCACCGATCAGACTAGTCATTCTGTGGCCCTGCATGTGCTTTTCATGGATTAGCACCTCATGTGCCCATTTTATGCCAATCAATTTCCCATCAAAGTTGGAATTACAAAAAAAAAATAAAAAACCGATGGTTTTAAGGATTACAATACTTCTCATCATACACTGATGAGATTCTGATACAACTGATAGAGGCAAATTAATCGAAGGCTGCAGCTTCATTTGTTGGAATTGCAAGGCTCGTAATTTGCGTGCTATCACAATTTTCATAATGTACTGGGTGGGAGTGATCGAATCAGTGCGGAACAGTTGTGGCATGGTAAGTTAAAACGTGATTATGACCAATACATACCTTGTATGCTGCAGCCTCTCTTCTTTGAATAAAAACCTCTCTACAGTAGATCAGTGTGGTCCGATCTGTCTGCTTTTCACGGGTTAGCACCTCACATGCCCATTTTATGCCCATCAATTTCCCATCAAAGTTGGAATTACAAAAAAAAAATAAAAAACCGATGGTTTTAAGGATTACAATACTTCTCATCATACACTGATGAGATTCTGATACAACTGATAGAGGCAAATTAATCGAAGGCTGCAGCTTCATTTGTTGGAATTGCAAGGCTCGTAATTTGCGTGCTATCACAATTTTCATAATGTACTGGGTGGGAGTGATCGAATCAGTGCGGAACAGTTGTGGCATGGTAAGTTAAAACGTGATTATGACCAATACATACCTTGTATGCTGCAGCCTCTCTTCTTTGAATAAAAACCTCTCTACAGTAGATCAGTGTGGTCCGATCTGTCTGCTTTTCACGGGTTAGCACCTCACATGCCCATTTTATGCCCATCAATTTCCCATCAAAGTTGGAATTACAAAAAAAAAATAAAAAACCGATGGTTTTAAGGATTACAATACTTCTCATCATACACTGATGAGATTCTGATACAACTGATAGAGGCAAATTAATCGAAGGCTGCAGCTTCATTTGTTGGAATTGCAAGGCTCGTAATTTGCGTGCTATCACAATTTTCATAATGTACTGGGTGGGAGTGATCGAATCAGTGCGGAACAGTTGTGGCATGGTAAGTTAAAACGTGATTATGACCAATACATACCTTGTATGCTGCAGCCTCTCTTCTTTGAATAAAAACCTCTCTACAGTAGATCAGTGTGGTCCGATCTGTCTGCTTTTCACGGGTTAGCACCTCACATGCCCATTTTATGCCCATCAATTTCACATAAAAGTTGGAATTACAAAAAAAAAGAGGAATTATAAAAAAAAAGGAAAAAATGGGGATAACCATTTATAAAATGTGTATACTACCAAACTTGTTGGTAGCTATTTTCATATAATTTGCCTTTTAACTCACTCAATCTTGGCTACTGTAAATATGGATTCACTCACTCAATCGAGGGCGGGCTAGACCTTAGAGGGCACAGTGCTAGAATTATTTCTTGGTATTTAGAGCAAGGCTAAATGAATGCATTAGTGAAGGGATGCTGTAGGTATAGTCACTCGTGAACACCTTCATGCCATGAGTTGTGGGGATAAGCAGTTACTTGTAATAATAAGTTGCATGGTGTTAGTGCCATGGAGATAGAATGTCATAATATTGTGGACCTCGCCTCTGAAAGAGCAGTACTGTCTAGGCCTCAGATGTTTCATCTTCGATATAATGAAAGATGGCTGTAGAAGAAACCTCCTTACAGTACTGTATGTTACCTGCAATCCCAGACCACTCATTACACTCGGACAGAATATTCAGAGACAGTTCATTTACCGTACATGACCATATGAATCTCTATTGAACAAACCCATGTAACAAATCTGGCCACATCATCTACATGAAGTTGATAGTGCCCTAATATATTTTAATGTGCAACAACATATTATTTCAGATAAAATGACACTCAATGCTGGCAGTCATGTACAATTAAAGTATATTGCAGTATTTTGTTTTCCTTTTTTTTATGGTTTGTTGCCCACAGGTGTTGAATTTATAAAGTAAACACAGTTGTATATTTTCCCATTTTATGCCTTGTAGTGGTAATAACTGTGTACATATAGTAACACGTAGGACAGATGTTGAATTTTGTTGGATGTTGGATTAGCATTAACTTGACAAAGTAAAAAGGAAATCTTTTTATACTAGAGAGACAGCTAGAGAGAGACTCATCACAGAGATTAAACAGTTTAAGTGGCATGTACAGTATATATGTGTATTGTTTGAATTTAACTTCCTGTGATGATTTGTGTTTTATATGACAGACAGGATCCATGCAGTCACATTACAATGAATGTATGTGGGCAAAAATTGGAGTTGGTTGGGGGGGGGGAAAGAAGCAAGAGGAGGGTAGGTATCTGCTTGTGGCATGTGGAGTTAAAAAGACTGTGCATCCTTCTCTTTTTGGCAAGGACATATTAATAATTAATATTTAAGTTTGAGATGCAAAATGGATCAAGTCATTTAGAAACGCTCATTGGTAACTGCTGTACTTGTGAACATTTTACTGTCAAACGGTGCTTTCTTTCATGCATGAATGATGGAAGAGAATGGAATTTTCTAGCAGTCCCACTCCCTTCATCAGCCTACAGTTACTGTATGTCTGTGTTGTGTACTTACAGATAAGCTGTACTGTAGGTATCACTTTTAAATAGAAATGCATGGCACTTTTCCATGTGAATGTGTATAGCATATTTTCAATATATACTAAAATTTGCTTGTACCCTGGCATACTCATACATACATCAGGCGTACTCTGCAGGCAATTATTTTCAGTTAGAACACCTTCAGTGCATGTAACATATTACCCTGTATCCAACTTTGCATTCCCAGACACACTTTACCACATACTTTTTATTTAAAGGCAGTAACTCATCACTCCAAGCTCTATTTTTGGCTCCCAAGTAGCAGAATTCTCAACTGATTCTACTCTGAGATTGACAGCAAATTCGAAAGATGCAGAGTAGCTCATATTAGGCAGTGCACATGGCGATCCATTGCTTTGATTTCACATGTGGAGGAATTTTAGACAGGCTGAGGGATTGACTAGACGTTAAGTGGTCGGGAGAGCTGGAACTGTCTGGGATGATAAGTATTTGTCTTTAGGTAGAAACTGCTCTTTAGGTATAATTTCAACCAAAGGACTGTAAAAATAGTGCTGACACCGACACTTCTGGGTAATCAATAATTGCGTTTTCTTTGGGGGGGGGGGAGGATGGGGACAGGGGACGGGATAATATCCTGTTGTTCATTAAAAATCTCTCTCAAGAGGAGGATTTTTGGTCTGAAAGTACCGTGGTATGCAAATACCAGTTTCTAGGGCTCCTTTCTCTTTCACTGAATGTCAGAGAGATTTGCCTCTAATAATGAATCTGCCAATAACATTTTTACACCCAGCAGTCCTTTTTTAATCAGGTATAATGATGTATCTTGACATTGTCATAAATGTATCCTAAATTTGCAGAAATTAAACACTGTATCTCGCTTGAATTTATCTTCAAAGGTCAAAAAGATAATGCTTGATGGAGATTGCTGAAAACTTTAATCCTCTTTAAATATTGTTCGGTTTTCCATTTTGACAGTATTAATGTTAAAACTTGATATTGTCATCTCTCTCTTTTATCTTAATTTCTCTCAGCTATGCCATGGTTTGGTGTGGACATAGGGGGCACCCTGGCCAAGCTGGTTTACTTCGAACCCAACGACATCAATCCCGGGGACAACGATCCCGACGTGGAACCCGATGTCATTGACACGATTCAGCACTACCTCAAGTCAAACACTGCCTACGGTGACACCGGAGTCAGGGACGTCTACCTCGAAATACCAAACGTCACTGTGCTCGGTCACACGGGGTCCCTCCACTTCATTAGGTTTCCGACCTACGAGATGGAGACATTTCTGCATCTGGTTAAAGAGAAGAAATTGTCCAGTTTGGCAGAGATCATCCACGCCACAGGAGGCGGTGCTTACAAGTTTGAAAAGGATTTTTTCAATGTAAGAATTCTGTAATGTACATGTGTTGTTTTCTGTCCCTGCCTTGTCATGGCTTAAAGGGGTTCCCTTTTTTATCCCCACAGGGCATTAATCTCCCAAACTCTGTGATTCTTATTTCTCTTCAGTCTTTTCAAGGGAGTCTTACACATGATAGGAGTATGAAAGGAGTATGAACCCTTCCTCTTGTTGTTAGGATGAAGTCAAAACATGGGCCAATACTCTTGACGTTTTTTATCCCTTGACGTTCTTCTTTTTGCAACAGTGAACTTTTTATCCTGTGGCACGCAGCACCCTTGATCTAAGAAAACTATCATCATCTGTGGCGCATTTGTTATATTCACATCAACATATCATGTGAATTACTTTTTTCATTGTGGATTCAACTGTTGAATGAAACAGTCTTAAAACTTTTCTTGTCTGAATACGTATCGCAGTATGCAGATGCTTTTGTAGTCACTTGCCACTCCATGCAGCTCATGGAAAAAACAAAAAAAAGAATGCCTTAGTGTGGTCATTTGTGAAATATGGCCTGCAGACTGGCCGGGAAAGACGGAAGATGCAAAAATGATACCAAAGACTGGACTGGAGTTTCTCATACTTCCTTCCTCCCTAAATTGCTGTGAAACTCCTTGGGTTCAATTCAATTTTCCATGCACAGTCGCTAGGCATGGTGAATCAGTGACAGTTTAAGCTTTGAGGAGACACGCCAGTGAATTATCAACTAAATATTACTACCGTAGGTACTGACAGTGCTTTGTTTGGCCAGACGAGTACCCAAGTGAATGAAAGCAAGCAGTTAACCAGATTTCACATTTAGTTGTACTAAAAGGTTCAACAGGTGAGAATCTTCCTGTTCAGTGGTCCATACATTCCCATAACTTGTATGTAGCTGATGCTCTAATAAAACGTTTTGTGTGGTATGTATCTGCCATCATTCACTGACTACCATTCATAACATGGCTTCTCAAAATGGAACACTTCTTGTTCAACAAATTATACACGATATAGCAATTTTATAAAGTATGTAGACTTAACAAATACAGACAAATGATTGCTGAAAATTATCCAACTCGGCCACTAAAAATGACAATAAACTATTTTGTTTTTCCATACATACTGTATAGATCGTTATCGCAATACAAAAACACTCTTGAATTCTTCATGTTGTTGGATACACTGTTGCACCTAGACACTTGGTAATATCAATATAGTGGCCCCTCATGACATATCAGGATTTTCTACGAAGACAAATAACTTTGAGTATTGGACACTCCGATGTTGTCACTGCTGCAGTGCATCTACAATTATCATCAGTAGGAGCACCAATAATTAGTTTTACCTTAGGTAGCTGTCTTGAATTGTTTCTATAATTGGAGCTATGGGAGAGTGATTTCTTAAATTCGCAGCACTCCCTCACCTCCTATAAAATATGTGAAAATAGTCCCAAAAGGATGTAAATAGTAGCAGATTGCAGAAGATGCAGATGCTCAGCAGAAACTTAGCTGTGAGACCAGCAGAAACTTCACTGTAAGACCAGAAGGCTGGCAGTTAGGCAAGGGTGGTGACAGGACACACACACACAAAATTGCCCGATGCTAGACCATGGTCAATACGGTAATGCATAAGTTATATGAGGTGAGTACGTCGCTAGCGAATTCCCAAACCCGTGAGTTTTGGGGATACAGCATCATCTGTTAATAATAGAAATGATCGACCTCTCTATTTCGTAAGGGCACACACCGACACTGACGACTGTCTACTTCCTCCACCAGACGGAAATACATTTACCATTTTATTGAATCCTGCGCCATCTTTTACATGCGTATATGTCTGCAGGGTCAAACCTACCTGGAGGAGATAAAAGTACTTTAGATTTCATTGGAATCAAATGATTAGGAGTTAGCATTTCATGTGACATCATAGGGTGGTAAAGTGTGTCACGTGTCAATGGACAACTGTTGATAATAGAAGTCACTTCACACATGAAAGTTCCAAGTGATTTATAATCTAGCTGAGTTTCAATTTATCTAACATTGAATTCAACGTGCTACATACAGTTCAGATGTGATGCTCCCAAGTTCCTCCCATGTGACTAGCATGAGGAACGTTGAATTTAAATTCCACATAATGGAAATTCTGTCCTACTAACCCATGAATCTGCCCCATTGAACAACATGTGTTAAACTCACAAGCATAGAATGCAATGGAGTGTGACACATTTTGCATCTCATGTGTTACATCAATGTAACACATCTTCCACTTTCATTCAAAATTTTGAGGTGCAAGACAATACAAATCCATATTGTGTGACTGTGTTAGTTCTACCATGGAGTCATTGGAATAGTTCAGTGGTTCTACCAGCTATAATTGACACGTTATGGGCCGGCACCTTCACTGAAAGGATGCTGTGTCATTTATCGTAACTTTGATGGGACAGAGTTAGTCCATGCACATACATAGTAACGCCAGAGGCTCTTTATCATGGTTCATTGATTTTTAAGTGTGTAGATGAATTGCAAGTCAGCCTGCTCCATTTCTGAATGATTTGATTCAAATTCAAAATACTTTGGATGAGGGCAAGGATTTCTTTACTTGAAAAGATGCTGGTTGCTACGATGTTTGGCTCCCTCTGAGTTAAAAAAAAGGCCCAATTACATCAGTTGTGTTACTTATTGTTGACAATTTGCACACAACAAAATAGCTGATGTCATAGGGTTGCATATCCTGCTGTAATTATGATTGGATAGAATTAGCCGTACAGTATTAAAGGCTGAGGACCTTTAATCATTCTTCCATTGATCTGAAGTGAATGGTTCTCAGTTAGTTGAACAGGTGGGTTGATCTTGTAGGGTGCATGGTAGGTATTTCATCTCATTCTTGAACGAAATGCAGCAAAGAACGTTAGAAGGAGATAGAGAGGGACACTTGTGTAGGAGGACCATGTTCTTTTACAGATATTCAAAAGATAGCGATGGCCATGTGTGAAGGGAGAAAGTGATCAGGAATTGATCACCTTGGAAAGGTTTGAGGGGAGGAGATTAACACTCCAGAAATTTTTGGTATTAAACTCGGATGCTAAAGAGATGCAAAATGGTGCCACTCACTTTCTGTTTGGAAGTGGTGTTACTTAGCCTATTGTCAACTTTTTTGGCCGAAAGGAAGTTTTTTTAAGGGAGGTGGGAATTATGTAGGGGGAGTGGTTGCAGTTTTTGCTATGAGGAAGACCGCCCCTAAAACCCCTTGTGGAGAACACTGGTGGGGTATAGTTGGACTGGCATGGTTGCGGAATTGTACCCTCGTACACCATACGCATCAAGTCTTTTTGATTGAAAACTGTTACCTGTGTTCACTTCCTTAGTGATATTTGGGCAGGCTTGCCTGCTACTTTAAGTTTTGTGGCCAATACATCAGAATGTTACAAATACTTCCCTTTTATATTGATTTGTTAAATATTATTCTGAAGAAGAAAATGCACAGAGAAACAGACAGCTCGCATGATAGATGCATTTCCAGTTTTTAAGTGAATTTGTTTTGAATTAAACTGCAGTTTACAGTGAAGAGGATTTATTTAATCAGCTGTGGCTTGAATATATTCCCTGATGGGTTTGTCTGAGATTTAATTAATTCTACACTAGAATAAACACTAGGGAAGGCAGACTTACCAAGGTCGCAGTCTCATCTCATGTGGTTGGTAATTGCAACTGTTCCTTCAATGCCATAATTTTCATAAATTTGTTGACCTATAAAGTATTTTTGTTTTGCAAATAACCACAGATTGTGAAGATGAAGTTACAGAAGCACGATGAACTGAACTGCCTGATACAGGGCATTCACTTCATCGATCGTCTGATCCCCAACGAGTGCTACTATTGGAACCATCCGGATCCCCGCAATCCAGAGAGCAGCGTCAAAACACCGTATGACTTTCGTGACCCTTACCCTTACCTCGTGGTAAACATTGGCTCAGGGGTCAGCATCTTGGCAGTACATTCCCAAAATAATTTTCAGAGAGTCTCAGGGACGAGGTAAGCCCACCTGCCTGTCATTTTGAAGGGACCATCTCAAGTACAGACTGCACTGTGATGTAACTTTTGTGTGGTTATGAATTGACAAAAGTGATGTAATAATGCAATTTATAGCACAACATACACTTTTATGGAGACTGTTGGATGCCAAATGCACACATATATAAACGACTGTCATTTTTTTTCACTTGTCCTATTGCTTGCGTTGAATGTCGCTGCAATGAAAAAATGATGAAAATATTTGCCAACCAGCCGATTTTCAGGTTGTGTCTGCTTTGGTCTTGTCAACTTGAACTGTATACGTCAGAGTTCTCCTTTGTTGTCTGAAAAGATGCAGGTCAGGGCAAACTCAGGGGGTGTGAGCAAAAGTAATATTGGGGCAGATAATGTCATTATCTCATCAGAGCTTCAGTTTTACTCACTGAGACTACTTTCATCTGTTCTTTATAATATTTACAAGAACGATGGCCAAATAATTTTTAATCTAGTATAAAATATTCACCAGTTTAAGAGCTACTGTAAAACACTGTGTACATTCATCATTGCATGGCATTACAGTGTGCACATTAAATTTTTGGACATCGTGCAAACTTATTGATGTAGTACATAGAACATGATGTGCCTGACCTCTGTAGTTAAGAGGAGATCTTTGACTCAGTAGGAAACATTGATTGCTTGAAACTACAAAAGTTGCCAGACTCCTTTGTTCTGAACGTTTTTTTTTTGTTTTGTTTTTTTGTGACAAGAAACATTGCAGATTCACTGGATAGCACAAGTCTTTAAGTAAAAAAACAAGATTTTTTAACAAAATGTCCAAAATGCCCCAAGAATGACTTTTCACTTTTCAGTGACGAGGAGATATGCAGAAAGTGGTAAACAATACATCAGAATGAAATAAAGGATGTTTGAAAAGGTTACTACCTTTAATGTCATAGGTAAAATTGTCAGTTATTGTGAACTTACAGTGACGTTTATATGGTTGAATGTTACTCAGTCCAATGCTTGTTTGTTCCTGATTTAATTAAAGAATTTCAAAAGGGTGCTTTCTCACAGTCTTTGAAATTTTCTTTTCTACACCCTCTCGATCTGTGACGTCTCTCAATACTGTTTCTTCTCCTTTCATCTCACCCTCCCCTCTTCTTATGTCCCTTTTCCCCTTCCCTTGCTATGAAACTGCACCATGTTGTAAAGAATATTTCAGAACCAATAACAAAATACCCTTGTCTGATGCCTTGACAGTTTGGGAGGAGGGACATTTCTCGGTCTATGCTGTCTTCTGACCGGCTGCGAGACATTCGAAGAAGCCATAGACATGGCTACTCAGGGAGACAACCAAAAGGTCGATAAATTGGTCAGGGATATATACGGAGGAGACTACAACAGATTTGGCTTGCCAGGAAGCACTGTAGCCAGCAGGTATGAAACCATCTGTTAGCAAAGAAGTAAATACATATGTAACTCTTTAGTGTTTTTCTCTGCGGATCATTTCTTGCCACACTTACATCAATAGAGTAAATTAGTTTTGCTGTTCCCTGAAGATGCTGAGGGCTTTAGAAGCCTTTTGAGAGGAGTGTTAATATATGATTTCCTTTTTTTTTTCTTTCAATCATTTTTGATGGAGGATGGAATTAAAAGCAATGCAAAAAGTTCAAAATCAATTAAAAGCAATGCAAAAAGTTCAAAATCAATCAGTTACACCTCCAAAATGGATGATGTTGTGGGATGGGGAACCTGTGAATAGGTATTGCCCAAATTTCAGTGGTCTCATGTACTGCACATTGTAAGTGTTAATACGGCCATCCATTGAAAAATCTGACAGCAGGATAAAAATATCTGAATCACTCTAATCATCTAGTGACTGAGTACTTGCTCTCACAGAAAAAAAGCTAATCCTGATTTTTGATTCCTTACTGTAGGCAGGGGAATCTATGCAGTCCTGATGTCGTGTGTGCATATGTATGTGTGTGTGTGTGTGACGGTTGCTCGTAAACACTCTATCTCAAGAAGGGTAACTCTGAGTAATTTCATTTTTGGCATGTAGGTTGCCCATATTGAGTCGATGATCCCTATTGTTTTTGGTGTCCAAATCTTGCATATTAATGAGGTTATGGGGTTAAACATAAAAAATGTTAAAACTGCCATAGTTCCTTATCCCTGGGTCAGATTTGTTTTAAACTTGATAAGGTTGTCTGTTATTAACAGGTTCACGACCCTGTGAAATTTAATGCTTATCAATAGAGAGGAAGGGATAATTTTTCACTATAAAACAATAATAGTAGCCTAAACACCATTATTGTGGTTATTATAAACTACCGTACAAATGCATATGGGGCTACATTGTGCAATAGCAGTTTTTTATTCCGTCGCACACAGTTAACTCAATGGGATTGCTCCCTACAGTACTGCATTTGTAACTTAGTGAGTAACTTCTAGTGTGAGGGGCCTCCGATAAGTTGTCCAGAGAGATAGTCTTGGTATGGGGGGTCATGGGGTCAGATAGACAAGGTGGCATTATATTTCATGCATTGGAATGTTAATGGGTTCATAAAAAAATGAAGAAAATCAAAAACCATCTGTTCTGTCATTTATTTGGATAATATCAATATCCAGAGGAACAGCTGGTAGCAGAACAAGGTTTCTTAACAATCAAATCGGAGTGCTTTCAATCATATTTCACAATGTCGGAAAGGATGGAGGAAGCAAAAATATTGAGGAGGAATCATAACTTAGGGTCAACTTACGAGGACTTTGAGTGTGTTAAAAGCTACTTGTAACAAGGAAGAAATTATCGCAGAGTCGATAAAGGAAAATTTGCAAAAGGCAGCGCGCCAATTTAAGGCAATGGAAGAGGTTCATGCTGCTCTGGCTGGGCTGTTGTCTGATGAAGCATTTGAGCAAGCAGAAAGCTGGATGTTGGAATGCCAAAAGCATTATACTGAAGAGAGGGAGGAAGCATTGAAAAAGTTAAAGGAGGAAATTGAGTTTCAAATTAGCGTTGGAATTACCTTAGGCAGAAATTCCACCATACGATGGAGACCCAAGAACATTTTGGTCGTTTATGAAGAATTTTGAGGTAAATGTGGCAGACAAGCTGAGTTCAGATGAGGTAAGGTTGAGTTATTTGATTCAACTAACAACAGGCAAGACTAGAAGCAGCATTGATTACTGTGTGTTTCTTGGAGCTCAGAGATAATGTTGACTGATGTCATACTCATACTGTACTTGATGTGTGGGTTGTATGGCCTGGGTAGGTGATCCCTATTCCTTTTGGTGGACGTCAAATGTCACGTTCATTTTAGGTCACCAAAATAAAGGTCATTTTGGGTTAAAGACTTGTGGTGTATCAAGAAAAATAACTGCAGTTGATCTTATACTTGTCATGTGAATAATTCATGTTTGTTGTAATATAACCATGTAGCAAGGAATCACAAAGCCTTTTGGCTTTCTGGTTTTCATTTAAAGACTTAAATTTGATTGCACTTTTGGTGTCTGACATTTGCATTTCATGGCATTTTTACTATTGTTGTGGGTATTGTAGCCACTGTGCCATAGCTAGTCTGGTAAAATTGATTTAGTAGCAGCAGTTGCATTACATGATTATTGTTAAGTGGGTTGTAGTATAGCAGAGTTGAACTTTGCAACCAGCTTTTGGCTGATGCTGGCACTTAGGCAAGGTTTTGTTCTACACTGCAGTATGTGGCACCCTTTTTGTTGCATACACCTGTTGGCTGGTTTGTGGTTGCACATTGTGGTGCTGGCCTGTGTCTGGTTTTAATTGAAACTAGACACATGCAGGTAGAATCACTAAATGGTCCTCTGCAAGTTTGTAATTCATTACTACACTACTCATGGCTCATGCTATCTTAAAACTGGTTTGCCCAGACTAGAAATCTCGCATACTTTTCGAAAGTCCATTTAATCTGCTCAGTTGGATCGATGAAGTATGTAAGATTAAAATAAGTTTTTGCTTGTCACAATTGTTTCTGTATTGTTAATATCTTAGTTTTTTTATTTTTACATCCATCCTCCAGTTTTGGATTTATGCACCGAAAAGAGAAGAGAGAAGAGGCCTCTAAAGCGGACCTGGCCCGTGCAACTCTCGTGACAATTACAAACAATATTGGTTCATTGGCCATGATGACAGCCATGAATCTTGTGAGTGCAGTGCTCATTATTGAGCAGTTTTCATTGTTGCCATCAGTTGACCATTTCAACGAAACTTGCACGCCCTTTGACTACCATTTCTGAAGCTCTCTGATAACATTAGGAAAGACATTAAAGGGATTTTTCAGAGATGCTTCTAATGTCTTTTAAAAATATATAAACATTTTCTTATGCAATTTACCATTCTACTTTCGGGAAATGTCTCCCAACATTCAAAATGTGAATTGTTTTAAATATTCGCAGCAACCGATTGTGATGTAGTACCAACAAATCTGATTTGTTTATTGCTATCGATATAGTCCTCAAGTGTGGATTACAGCGCAGTTCTGATGTAGCAGTGGGTGACTAAACCTTAGTTTCACAAACAAAAAATAGTTAATTGAATCTAGATATTCACAAGGTGATCACAAACACAGAAAAGAAAGAGGTTTTGCATCTAAAACTCATGTTGGGAACACAAAAATTGCACCAAGGGAAAATTGCATTTGTTGGTCCTACTTCACATAAACCCACGTGCAATGGCTGGCAAATTTACAGACTTATACAGGATCCCAACTTTCAGAGCAGTATTTTATAACTCAAGAAACTTCTTCAGGCAAAATTGTTGTGTTTACTTGATAGAAAAGTGACTGGAAACCCCCCTTCACCAGCTCTCCCCTTCCTGACAATCCCCCCCCCGAAAATTCAACAACCTTGGACAACTTGTCCTGGGCAATTCCTGACCTGGAGAACTCCCCAGTGGAAAACTCCCCTCTGACAATTCCTTCAGGGAAAGGGTTGGGGTTAAGGAGAAAGTCAGGTAAATTATCAGGGAGGAATTGTCTGGGAACTAATAAAAATGTTGAAAAAATCTTTTAAATAACTTTATATTTCCTTTTTTGTGGAGAATTCCTTTCAATGAGGAATGTACTAAAATTGTCCAAGATCAGGCTGGCTTTCTGAACACTGGCATTAATTTTTAAGAGGGGATTATGAAAGGATGAAAGAATGTTGGGTTAGTTGCTGAAGATCTTTGGAGACCTGAAAACAAGACTGCTAAACACTGTGTGTGAGATTTTATGTGGTGTAGTTTAGATGAAGGCCAGTATTCCACAAGTGATCCGTTATTCAATATGATGTAATCAGAGAGCTTGTGATATGTAAGAGATTAATTGCACTAGATATGAGAAGACATGTGTTTCTCTACAATAAAAACAGTTGACGTTTGTTATGATCACAAACAAGGTCAACTGACTGTATAAACAGTGGCTGATGAAGTATGAGATAAGGTCAACTAAATTAAACCCACAAAGGGTTATCAAATGATTGCAATGGAACAAACAATAGACATTGTCTAAATACAAAATATGTACCCACAAAACAATCCTGAAAAGGGAGAGGAAACCAATGGGACCAGTATACAAAATGATAGGACCCAGCCAGGATGTACTGTTGGAAGTAACATTACGGAGTTAAATACATGGTGAGATGAAAGACTTTTCAAGGTGTTGAACCCAAGTGCTTTAATGTAGCACTTTCTGCAGTGAAAGTACTAGCATTTCTCACAAACCTTCATACCAAGGATTTCATGAATTGGTCATTTCATGAATTGCTTCATGTCAAAAAACCATGATTCATGTGACGTATCCTTCTCTTGGCAGAAATTCACTCGCGTCGTATTCGTCGGTAACTTTTTGAGGGTCAACCCGATCGCTATGAAGCTGTTGGCGTATGCTATGGAATATTGGTCAGGAGGAAAATTGAAAGCTCTATTCCTGGAGCATGAGGTCAGTCTTGCCTAGCTGTTTAGTTCAAGGAGGTCAAAGTAGTCATTAAAGAAATAGTTTTACCTATTACGTATATTTTAGCACTTTTCTTCCAAACCAATTGTTTACATAGCTTTTTGCTGAAATATTCTTAGTGTTGATACCCCCTTGAGAGTGTCGAAGCTTCCACAAGAGAATGTTTTATATTGATAGTGCCGTATGTACATTTCTATGAGAAATTTGCCATTAGTTTTATTACGTCAAAGAAATGATATTTTATTGTTTGCTTCTAACGATCAGAGAAGGTGCTTACATCCTAAAAGATCTGTCAGTAGATTTGAAAGAAGCTGTGACAATGTGTGGGATGAGACAAAAATAACACAAAGGAGTGATGTATTCTCCAGGTTTCCTTTTTTTTTTTTCTTATCTTAATTGGCCTTGCTATGGTCATGTTAAGCATCTTTGAGGGTGCTATGCAATGACGCAGATTGTGTAGTCCTGGGAGTCGGTGAAAATGCACTGATGCATCTAGACGTTAATTTTTTATCCTCTCTCAGATACGACAGTTGATGTTCGGCATTCCAAACTTTCCACTTTGACCTCATCCTTTTGTTCTGAAGATTGCAATTGAAATTATTCATCTCCTATGCTTCTGTTTTGTGTTCATAAAAGGGCTACTTTGGAGCTGTGGGTGCCTTCCTCCAACTCATGGGATACTCTCACGACAACTTGGCGACTGACATCATCTCATCTCCTCACAAGGAGCAAAACGGAGGCGGCAGCAGAGAGGTCGACGTGGAGACTGATTCCACGGTATCGCAGTGAAGACCAAATGGTTGAGACCAATTTCTGACAGCCGCCATAGTAACGACCAAACAGCGAGACCAACTGTGAGGTCTCACAGTATGTCAGACCAAATGTTGAGGCACATGGAACTTTAAATGGTTTATTGGTCCTTTTGGTAAAAAAAAAAGTAATAAATTCCCTCAGAGTCTTCCACTTTTGGTTGTAATCATGCAGCGTATTGCTGAAATTTATTGCCTTGTATAACCTCCATTCTTATTTGGTGTTGAACTCCGAGTGTCCAAGACAACTTATCGGCAATATGTCCCATTTTAAGTGTCGTCCATTTTTAGTGTCGTCCATTTTTAGTGTCACTTTGGACATGTTTCAGAAACTTGGGCTGAGGTTGTGATGGTTATCAGGAGTTGATTGTACCAGAGTAATGAAGGGCAGTGGTGGAACTAACAAATCCTGTAAAGTAATGTGGTGCTTCTATTGTTATTGCAACTCATGAGTGTAACTGGTTCCTTTTTTGTGTTTTGTAAAGTTTGGTCTAGTTTGTAAACTATTTTAAGCAACAACGTTAACATACTTTTTCATTTGACACTAGCAAAATAGAAATAGAGGTGGACCCATCAGAACATGTGGCATAATATTAGTAATTTTTGCAACCCCAAAAACTTCTAGGGAGAGAAAATATTTTTAGAGGGGTGATGCCACTTGGTCCCCCTTGATGACTACAAGCCTCAAATGAATCATGTCAAATCAGGGAGCTGTGATGTAGATGGAGAGTGAAAAATCCAGTTGCTGTATAATTTCAGACCTCCCCAAATTGAGAGAAGAGAATCTGTGTAATTAGCTCAAAGTTATGAATGAGTACCGTTAACCCGCTTCTTAAGAAGTCATTGAATGCAAATGAGCTACAAAGCTAAAGTCTAATTTTTTGACAAATAGCTGAGAAGTTTCCTTAAGTTTCCAGAAATGGTGAGTTAAAGATTCTTTTTCATGTTTTGATGTGCCACCCAACTGTAGCAGTATCATACGTGTCATCGTGCATGGAAAAAACAAAAAACTTTTGTGTTCTGTTACGACTGGCAAGGCTGACGACTGGCATAGGGAAAATTAAAATGAATTTTATAACTGTAGCAGATGACAAATACGTTATTTTGTTTACTTCCTTATGTGGTAGAAGTCTTCAGAAATGTCAAGAACGATACAAAGAACAGATTAAGGTGTGGCTTTGGTGGTGTAAACCTCACATCAGTGCATGCTGTCTTTATCTAAGTAACATCTTCCCAGTCAAATAGAAAAGCAGGATATTAACCAATTAATTTATCTCATTTTCTTTCTTTTTTTGGGGGGGGGAGAGGGTTTGTGTAGCAACAATGGAAGATGTTAAGAAAAGTGTGTTCACCAAACTAACTTATTAAGCATTTACAAAATCTGTAAGGTGTAGTTACAGAACAAATCATACTTTGAAAAGTACGACTGGGTTTTTATTCATGGAATCTCTAAGCACCTTCTGCACAGGACCGGAGAACTGTGCAAATTTTCTTGTCCAACAGCAAATGTTGGCAAAACCAATACAAGTATTCCCTGCATTCCCTTTTGTAGGTACATATAAGACAGAAAAGATGAGATGGGATCAGACATGTATTTTATGGACACAGAAAAGCAGCTGTCAAACCTCTCAAAGAACTTTTCAAAGTTTATTTTAAGCTGAGTCAATTTGTATTCGTAAACTCTTTTTACTCATCATTTTATCTTTTTTTTATGAATGAAAGTACTTGATTAGCATTGGTTGTACTCATGAAATGTGAAGATGGCTTTTGTCATCGAAAGATTTTTATTAATGTTAGAAGAGCCATTTGTCTGCTTCATGTGTTGAACCAATATAAAGCTTGACCGGTTAATATTGAGTCAGTCCTTTTAGTATGTAGGTCTCCTTGCTTGCCCTTTCTTACTATCCAAAGCTGTTAATCTCTAGTAACTTTCCCCAACCATTGCCCAAGCAGGTCAAAACGGATCATATATCCCTCGTTTCTGGAACCAAAGTCCAGAAGAGACATCGCAACTATTACATCCTCTTTGGCAGAATTTCTTTGCCCGACAGAGTAATTTCTTGAAGCAAAGTCCCAGAGAGGCATTGCTTGACCTTTTTTTTTCTTTGATGGGCAATTTTCTTGACCAAAACTAACATAAAAAACTCGCTGGATGCCATTGGTAATGTAATTTTTTTTTTTAAAGTTTTCATTCAATGTTTAGTTCTTACATATCTTCAAAAGACTATTTTATAAGTTTTGACAGGTCAAGGTTTGCTGTAATTTTGTAAGGTATTCAAAGCTGATGAAATCTTTTTCATTTTTGAGGCATCCATGATACAGCTAATTTTGTATCAAAATAGGACATTTTATCATGGATAAAGGGTAGCACAATCCGTTGTTTTAAAGATTATATCTACAATAATTTCCGTCTTTGTCTTTCTCTGATGCGCGTTTCGTGTAGCATATTTATTGAACAAAAACTAAAGTGTGTTTAAACTCTCAAAGGCTAGTACAGCTGTGTGACATATTGTTTGGTTTTTCATGAGACAAAACACTTTCAGTACAACTGTACAAACCAATATTTTTTGAGAGATGTTTTGGGGAAAAGTATAATAGTTGACCAGTTTCTTTTTCATGTAATTGAGCATGGAGGCAAGGGGCTCATAGCTTGTTTTGCTATTGTAAGATCAAAAGTGCACAATGGAATATGAACGTCTGCCAGTTTAATGTTTTATTTAACATTGCAGCACTGGTAAGGGTCAGGGTTGAAGCTGAGGCCAAGTCTCAGCCTTGAGTCCTGGAGGCAGCTCATACATAAGGTTTGGCGTAAAGGAAACTGTCTTTACAGGGAGTACCATAGAAATGGATAGCACAATGCAAGGCAAATATGAAGAAATCCCAGTCATTGCAAGGTCATAGCACAAAGAGAAAAGCTTGCTTATTTAGCTGAGGGTATTCAATTTTGGTCTTGTTAATAACTTGTAATTTGTCCATCTGCGCTTATAAAACTACGCACATTCTGCTAGGCGATTTGCTATCAGCACACAGCTACGATTCATTGCACGCTCAAAACAGCACTGTAAACAAGTTTACATGATATTGTCAATAGAGTAGTAGAAAGTTGCTCTGGATTTATGTTTAATGACCTTGTGAGTCTATTTCATGTTCAATGAAAGGATCTTTTGATACCACTTGCTGTTTTTCCTTAACCTTGTAAAACAACCAAGTTTGCGTGGGATGCCTTTCGTGGAAGTTACTGACATGTAAGGAAAGATGATTCACAAACAGTCATTCTGTCAGCATCAATTCTTGAGGGCCTAGAATCTTGTCTGGTGTTATAGGACCTATTGCCTTTAAAGGCTGTGCATCGGCTTGTAAATGCCAAAGACGCAAAAGTGACCAAAGATTTCGAAAGGTAACCAGAAAATAAATGCTTTTCTCCTTCACAGCTGTCACATTACTGTTCGAGTCATAGTCAAAGATTTTGTGCATCACTTCAACTTTTTGCAACATTTAAAGTGAAAGGAGGAATTGGAGTATTTTTCCTTAATTCAGAGACACATTTTGCCCGGAAGTGAGGACACATTTTTGGGGTCTCATAAAAACTGGAGTCCTGGTCTATGCTCAAATAGTCTAGCATCATTACATCTACTAGTGTTTGTGCCAGCGACCTGGGTTCCCAACTGATTGTATCGGTTCTGAAATCATTACCGGGATCCAATGTTTCAGTGACAAACGTACATTCTATATGTGACAGACAACTTAAAATGTTATGTTTTTGTCAGCCAATCCTCACATGATAAGGTTTCATTGAAGAAAGAAACCCTAACCATGATGGCGATCTCTCACTTTAACTCATGTTCTATCATGCAGAAAACGTTCTCGAGACATGATTTTAGCACATTATGGAAATTCTGTAAGGACTAGGTGTCATTGTCATACCTATACGTAAGATACATGGTGTCATATTAACGTACAAAGCAAAAGAGTGTATTTGGACTTGACTATAAAGCCATAGCCCTAACAGAAGTTTGGAGTACCCAAGTTTCGAATAACCAATCAACTAGGAATGCAGGTACCCACGACCGACGTTTGGTCTTGGTGCGCGTACCAACATCAGTGTAAGACCACAAGGCCTCTGTTGCAAATACATGCAATACCTTGTGCCGGTCACTTTAAAGTAGGCTTAATTAACAACACACCCTCAGTTGTTCCTAGCTATGTACCAAAACTGGCGTGATCACTCAAGGGTGACATTTGGTTCCTCAAGTGTGTTGAATGGAGCAAAATATGCCTTCCTTCAGTCTTTCATGGACATACCACGCAACCATGTTACTGTTCATGATGTATGCATTGCACCATTATCCATAATTTATGTTTTGAGCCAGAGCTATGTGCTATTGTAATGCATGAAGAGCTGCAGTGTGCTTGAGTATGAATGCAACACATACTAGAGATTTCTACTCACATGAAGATAGGAATATTTCTGTCAAATTTAACATAAATTGCCCCCCCCCCCTCTCCAAAAAAGAGAGGGCCCCTGCTAGTTTGTCTAGTGTACCTACAAAATACAAAGTTTCATCCCAGGCCTACAATAAGAAATTTGTATCTCAATGAAATGGATTGTGCATACTTTGAATCATATCTTGATCATGCATTTAACGTTGGGTAACGTTAAGTCCAATACCATAATAATCGTAATGGTACGTCTGATCGTTGCACCTCCATCGGTCTCTGTGTTTTCATAGTCCAGATGCTGACAGAGGGGGATCTTGATAATTGAATATCAATTAACTTGGCCACATAGTTTTATAAGTCAACCTGTAGTTTGTTATTAAATGATATTGAATATTGATGCAGTTGAAAGGACATTGTCAGAGCCAGTAGCTGTTTGACAGCCAAATTTTAGAGATTGAAACATATTTTGGTCCTCTTCTCTTAATTATCACTGTTTCCATGGTAGTATATTATTTTCTGCCTCTGTTGATAAAATCATTCTATGCCTCAAATCAATAAATTGTCATTTTTCAAAATTGTTGTCCTTCTTAATTTGATCTCTCTACAATTGAAATAGATTTTGAGAAGATGGAAAAGGAACATGGCTGTGTCCTAGTGAATGATACCAAAAGCACAGCTCTGGGTGACTACAGCCTGTATAACCCTTTTTATATTTTGTGTCAAAGTCATCCCACATTGGAAAGTAAAATATCGTTGTAGGTCTCGCTCGAGAGGAACAAACGGACGCTTGTACTTGGAAATTGGAGAACATGCTCTAATCATATGTAATCAATAGTTTTCCTTCCACTAAGAAAACTGTTCTCCCTTGTTGCCACAGTTAAAATCCTGGTTTACTTCTCTCATTGCCATAGCAACATGCAAAAATTACACTCACTAATGTCAAAAGTATGAGTGGACTTCAAAACAAATCATTTCACAAAAGCAATGGTCAAGATTTTATAGAAGATATATTTGATCTCTGCCAATCACAATATGTTAAATTCCACTCCTTTGAAATAAATTTTCTGTTCTCTTTAATATATTTGTATTAACTTGAGCAATTCATGATCGGCTGTATACATATATATATGTATATATAATATATTAATCACCAGCTTACAACAGTTTACATGCAAATTTTATTTGAGAACTGTAATCGGCCAGTTCAGTCTTTAGAAAGTCAACACTAATGCCTCCAGTGCTTTAGCATCATATTACCCCTGAATGAAAAGTTATTTTCGATAAACTTTTCCCTGCAGCATCCAGGCTTAAAAGTCTCTTGGGTATCCAAGATCTAAATTGAATTGATAAATATAAAAATAATGAACAAAAGGAGCTATATTAGATTGCAGAAATCACATGCATGCTCCCTTAGAATCACTTGAGTGGCATATTGAGTGATTCGTGAGTATACTGGGAGCATGTTTGTAACCTGCAACAATTAAGCGAGATGACATCTGAAATTGATCAATCAATCCATGTGATCAGAAATTAATGAACACTTGCCGCTGTGATGTAAGGCAAGAAAAAGATAAGTGAAAGCTTGAAAAAGTAACTCTAAACAAAAAGACAAAAAAAAAATGAAATAGAAATTTGTAACAATAATCTACACCCAGCAATATTTTAGTTTGATAGAAAAAAAAGTGCACATCCTTTGTGCAGACATGAAAGACTTATTGTTTAAGGCAATTATCTACTGCTCTATTACTGCATCTGACCCTATTTTTATGACAGCAGGTTTTATGTTAAACCTTGTTTTTTCTGTTGGTTATGATTATTGTTGATCCAATTAATCAATCACATACAAAGTACTTAAGTTTTTATCACCAAATGAGTCATTTAACACCTTTCGATTTATGATTTGTCTGCCACTCAGCAACCTACCTAACATAACCCAACCCACCTGACCTACCGCAACCCATGTGACCCAGCATCCCCCTGAGGCACATAAGTCCCCATGGATCTAACATCCAAAAGAATTGCCAGCATGTCCCATCCTGGTCTACTGCCTTGAAACCTCATTGTATGGATTACTCTGTGTGCCATTACTGCAACTTCAACTGAGTGGGTTCATGTTACCTATCTCTCAAGAGAGGTTCCAAATCAGACCTTTCTCCGTTCCAAATAACTGTAATCCATCATAATGGATTGGTATTTCTGAGAAAGATTTGAACAGGCTTTTCCCTGCAATCTTTCTCTAAACAGCAACAAACACGCATCCAGCAAAAATCAGGAGTAGAAACGTCATCATTAGAGAAAAAAAAATAAAAACATTGAACATGAAAAGACCTTGTTTAAAAAGTGAAAAAAAGAAAACCTTCCTGGCTTCCCAATTACACATATTCGGGCATGACAACTAACATCCCCTGACAAGATACAAACGACTGAAAATACAGCTCAAGAAAACCAAGGCATTTGCGGTCTGACCATTGAACTGTTTGCTTCCAGAGTGGGATAGAATTGCTGTGAGGTGATAATGAGACTGGTAACAAGATACACCACACTTTTCTTTTGTCTATATGTGGAGTGAAAAACAGGATTTTTTTCAGCAGCTTTCATGTAGCAAGATGATAAAATATTTCTCTCAAATAAAATATTAACAAAATTCAAAGTGATTCGTTACTCCACTACACTGTGGACTTCTTTGTCAAAATTTCTGCTCCTGACACTGCAGAAGGGATGTTTATGACTCCCTCAGAATCCCTCAGCTTCACAGAAATGTATGCTAAATTTTAATCAGGACTATCTATCCTGCTTCGGATAACAGACTTGAAAGGTGATACATAAATGATAAATGGCTGGTAGGTAATAACAGGATCTCTGAGACTGGTGAATATTAAATGCTTTCACTTTGCTAGTTATAAAATGTTTATAAACATTCTTCTGACAATGAATTTTACTTCGTTAAAATACTTGATTGAACTTTTTTTACAATGAAATAATACACAAAGCATACTTTTGTACATGTCCAACAAGCAATTGCACATACGGAGGCATTGCTGACTGAAAGTGTGACGGAAAGGGTGGGGCAGGCAGCAGGGTATGTTCTCAGAATTCTGTGCCATACCATGGTTATGAATATATTGGACATCTGAACGCATGGTTACACTCCAGACTGAAAATGGGGGTTTATGTGGCATGCAGCTTACAAACACTTTATATTTACCTAACAGGATTAGGGTAAGATGCAATTATGATTGAGTAAGAAGAATAAACCTTGAGAATACGTTTTTAATTTCTGTTTTTTTTTTACATTTGGCACTAAATAACATTTTAGTCTACACCTTAAACTGCAGGCAGAGGGTGTTGTGGCTGGGTTATTGCATATTTTTTTTTTTAACTAAATAGAATCACACCGGAAAAGGCATCTGAAACAGTGACAGGAAACTCTCCTCAAAAATTTGTTATAACTCCCTTACATTGACCACTGCTTCATTCTTATCCATCATTTACCAATGATATTTTCATATCATTTAGACATCATAGTCTTGTTTTACATCCCGCGCCTTTCCATTCAAAACCAAATGACCAACTCCAAATTTAATCGGCCCTTCGAGATCAATATACTGAAATTTTTAGGACAAGATGAAAAACGAATGTCGTATCTTGCATACATTTCTTGCATATTTTTTTATGCATTTTCATCTGCTTGCTTAAGGGATGAAAACTAATGCAAAAAAAAAGATGGCCTTCCAGAAATATGCCATTAATACAATTAATGAACAGAATTTTCTAGGATGCTGCACAACGTGTGTTGTGCTGTTTACAATCTAAATTCACTGCCAAATTTCCATTACAAAATTGTTTGATATTGTTTGATAAAGCATGTAAAGAGCATGATCTCAACAAAGTGAAGTCATCTGGTAAGGACAGACTGAAAAAGTATAAGGTCAAGAATAAAGTACACTTGCACCTTGAAAGTTTGGTGTCTTAATTATTTAAAAGTTATCTGGTACTCGTCGCGTAGCCCTACTCAATTACGTCCCATTAAAGGAGGTTCAACCTTGTAACACCATGAGTGGCCATAAAGCAATAGCGAACTAAAATCATGACAGAAAATTGCTTTCGCTTTCCGATAGATTTGTGCAATGCTAAATTTCAGTGTTTATGGTGTGACTATGATTAAAACTGAAATGTGTTTTGAAAGAAGCTACCAGCTAAAAAAATAAACTGAAGATTCTAAATACTTTAAAGGAAACAGAACTGTAGCATCAACAATAAAATTACAGCTTTCTTACCAGACTTTTTGCTACGATGTATTTGCCGCTATTTCCTCATTTATTTTTCACCTTTTCTTTCATTTCCAGCCACGAGTCCTTCGCTTGTCTGGAAAAGATTGATTGGAGAGTTGCCGTCCGTTATCAAGGTCGACTTGATCCCGAGACCTTGGAGCAGTTTAACCTGAAAGAGACGAGAAAATTGGGAGACATGAATCAAGCAATACTTCTATGACCAGAAAGTCAAAGGACTTTTGTGATTCCTTGCCAATATTTACGATGAAGAAAGGATAACCAACATACCAATTTTGAAGTTCACTCACCTTACCCTCCTTGAGATACCATGCCTACAACAAATCAGTCACTGATGTGTATCTTTCTTACAAGGTCTTCAAACTCCAATGCTGGTGACCTCAAATGACCTTTGACCTCCATGAAAAACAATAGGGAGTCATCTACTCACTGTGGCCAAACTATACACTAAGTTTGAAGTTCTAGCAACTTTTCTTTCTGGAGATACAGTGTTTATAAGTTTTCTAAACTATGACTTCTACTGACCTTGTATAACCTTTGACCTCCCTAAAACCTGACAGTGATCATCTTATCATCAAGACCAACCAAGGTTAACTGTTTGAAGTTTCAGCAACTTTCAGCAGCTGAGATAGCTTACTTAATAGGTTTTCAGAGTTTCTCCTCTGGTGGCCTCAAATAACCTTTGACCTACCCTGAAAAGAATAGGGCTCATCTACTCACAATGGACTACTTGCATACCATCTTTGAAGTGCAAGCAACTTTCCCTCACTGAGATGATTTGTTTACAAGGTTTCAAGCTAAGATATTGAAACCATGTGACCTTTGACCTCACCAAAAGTTGACAGAGATCATCTACTTATCAAATGCTACCAATGGTTTATGTTTGAAGTTCCAGCAACTTCCAGTTGCTGAGATATCCTCCTTAATAGGTTCTCAGACTATCCCACTGGTGACATCAAATGACCTTTGACCTTCCAACTTTGAAGTTCAAACAACCCTTCTTGAGATATCGTGTTTATAAGCCAAGGCATCAAACACCCACATACACACATACACACGCTATCACCATCGCATAGATTCCTGAGATTTTTGTTAGACCAAGAGGAAAAAATAGTCCAGAGACAAGACCTCATCTGTCTGGAAGGGCGAAGGAGTAATTAGACCAGGGATGGTGGTTGGAAATATGTGTGGGGGGAAAAGGGTGACTATTGCATGGAGAGACAAGTTATGCACACAACAGGTTTGTAAGTTTACCAAAACGCATGATTTCTGAACACTTGTTGCAATGGTAACAATACAACTACATATATTACTTCACTCCATGGTACCCAGACTTTTAAAATATTATTGAAGTGAGGTGCCATCTTTTCTTTTTCTTGTTACATGTTTGTCATGTATGTTTTTGTTTAGTTTTTTATACCTTTCCAGAGAATGAAAAAAGAAAGAATTGCACAAAACTGAGCAGACTCTGAACAGTGCTCACTTCCTGACACTTTTACATTAATGACTCTGAGATAGGCACTTAAAACATTTTAAGAATTGTGTCAACATTACAATACTCATCCAAGTTTCTCCAACTCAAGGTTTCCTTGGAAGAGTACATAAACTGTAACATATACATATCACTAGTTTACTCTTTCAATAACAGGTACACTTAGATATGCATCCACATGTTTAACATTCATCACCTTAGATTCTGGTCCAGCGGTGGCTATCTTCGTGATGGTGTCGCTTCCGATACTCTTCACCATGGACGCAAATTTCTCAACCTGAGAAGCGATCAAGACAAATTTAAACTACTTGCATATGAATCTGTTTGAAACCTGAAAAAGTGCGGCAGTAAAGAGACAATACAGTACACTGGTAAATTCTATTAGATATGATATTCCAAAGTGGACGCAATTTCACATTGTGCCAAAATGTTAATTTGTTACTTGGCACAGTGACCACCATCTTAGATTGCACTTGTAATTCAGACATGTGTACATCTCTGAACATGTGTCCTTCTGTTTATAATCCCAAGCAGTACATCTGACACTGTGACACTTCTTGTAATTTTGTGTGTCATTACACGATGAGATCACTTGACGAAAAAAGCTCAATAACCAGGGAAAAAAAAAATTTGGCGAAGCAGACCTTTTGCTATACATAGTGCAAAATTCTTGACATCTGATTTCACGAGGCATGAACACAATGAAATTTTACTTGTTGGAAATGTCCAAACTCACACCTTTGAGAGGTTGGGAAGTCTGCTTTTAATTCGAATGAACGATCTCTATTCATTGATGTTTTGTACCACATTTCATTTTGCACTTGAAAGGGAAATATTGCATTTAAATTGCACCAACGTGGCACACACAGAAAAAAGTTTAAATCATTGTTCCGTTTGATCTCACCAACAAAGCATCACCGATTGCTTCAGTCTCCTCAAAACATTATGCATAGGATGAGTCAAAGACAATGCATCATTCAAATCTTTTTAGGTTTGGGTGAACAAATTATTCTCCAGAAACAAATAGCTGAATTTTATTTTTTAGAAAGTTCTTTCTTGAAAAGAAGGCTGTCTTTCTGTCTTCCTTTAAATAATCAATCATTCCGTGTCCATAAATAATGATTCTAAAAACATGTTTTTTTTTCTGCACAACAAATGCAATATTTCCCATTAAGTTTGTTTTTAAATAGAATCAGCTTATTGTTCAAGGGCATCATTGCAGATTCTGTTCCAATAATACCTCAATGTCTGCCATTCTCTTCTTCATATCTAACTCCAGCTTATCTTGCTCCAGTTGGTAGGAGAGCTCTGCATCTCGCATCATCTTCTGTATATCCAGCTCTGTCGAGTGGACGATGTTCTCCGCTTCTTGTTTCAGTTTAGCTTCGTCGATGCTGCTCTGGCCCTCTATCAGCAGCTTCTCAGCTTGTGCCTGAGGATGCAGATTTACCACAAGACCAGTGAAAAGAAGCACTAGACAATCTCAGTGATGCTTTAAACATCAAGTTGAATGAATACCTTTCTCAGTAATAAGCTAATCCAAATAAAATAAGTTTGCCATTGACACTATCCATACCAATCTGACACACAGAATGGGCTAACTTTATTGACTTTGTGTATGAATACAGTTGGTTTACTCAGTTTATTACTGTGAATATATTACTGTGCACCTCAAGTGGACTCACTTCACAAAACTCGCACTCAGTCTTATGCATGTATTTTGCTTTGGCCAGTCTGACTGTACCCAGCTGCACTGGTTCTCCCACTCAATTTGTGTGCAGGCACTCTGACTTGTACTTATTTAGGAATGTTGCATTTTGGTGTCAAAGCCTGGTATGTACTGAAGTATCTAATCCACCAGATACTACGGTTTGTCTTCTGTGACTGGAGTTTCACTTAATGGAACTATACACTGACTGTGAAATTGCTCCATATGGAAGAGTGGTCACCATATACAATGAACTGAAAATCGCTTAGGTCATCTCTGACGAATTTCTGCATTGATCAGTAGATAAACCACTTTCAAGTCACACAAGGTACTTGCTATCTTCACTTCCTTCTACACTAGGTTAATCAAAAAAGTATTAATTGAATATTTCAATCACCAGATTATATGGTCTGTGGCTTAAGCTTTCTAAGCACTTAATAATGCTAAGGAAAAATTCTACAAACTTATGGTACTTAGAGGAGATAGCTGCAACCAGTCTATACTAATGATGAAAAGGACATGTCATCTCCATCTGAAGGCAAATGGTATCCTTCCTCCTCACACTGTAAAAATTTCATAAATCTGTAAACTTAAAACAATTTGCATCTTTAACCTTTCCACAGTCATTAACATCTGCATGTTAAGGTTGTACCTGTGAAAAGCATCATTTAAAGTTGACCAAACATTTGTGGACAACATAAGGATGGTGGATCTTCTCACCTGGGCTTCCGCCTTAGCCTGGCCTGTCGATTCCACCGCAGATGTCTGGGCCCTTAGTTCGTACAAGATGCTTCTGGCTTTCTCAGCTTCTTTCTGATTCATGAGCTTTTGTCTCTCCAAGTGACCTTTGGCCTCTTGCTCCTTACGAGCCGCTTCGTGGCCGGCTGTCCTCTCTACCGACCTAAAAAGTTTATTCAATAGAAATAAATTTTGTTTGTGAAAAAAAGGCACACACAAAAGAGAAAGACATTATGAGTGACATCAGTATGCCACGTCTCTGATGAGGAGGAAGAAAGACGATAGATCCAGAGAAGCAGGTGATGAGGACACAGAGCATGAAAGAGGGGTGAGAGGTGGGGGGGTTGGGAAGGGACGGGAATAGTGCTCAATGAACAACAGTATCAGGAAAGCATAACAATCACTGTTTCCCCAGGAAAAAATCAAAATACCTTTCAGATATAACCAATACCCACACAATCAATTTTGTACTTTTTCACACTTCATCAACCATCAGTGTTTCCATTTGTTTTAAGATGAAAGAAAACTTCAGTGACTACAAATTTTGAAGGATATTGAACAGCATTCAACTAATTAGAAGGACATAAAAAATAGTTAGATACTAGTACACACTAAGACAGATTGAAACTACAGATTGTTAAGCTAGTTGTCCATACATCTGTCATTCCATCCGTCCATAATCCGTTAGCCTACGTAGTACCCGAACAGGTTTGTAGGCTCTGTTAAAACAGCCTAGGCGCTTTAGACTCAGCTTGAAGTGGTGTGTGGAACTATGAGTGTAGGCCATGTAACGGATCACACAGCCTGTTCGAGGGCTAAGCACGGCCTTCTTTCCCTTAGTCTATGTAGACCCGCGAACTATATTTTACTTGACCCGTACCAAGGAACTCACACACTCAACACGCATTTGATTACACGAGTACACCTGTGTGTGAATCTTCGGCTTTCTATTACCGACGGTAGTGCATGCATCCTTTAGTACACCAGTGGTATTGATGTCTTATTCGTCCTTTGGCAATGGTAATGTTTGAACAAATTGCATTACGGTGGGAAAGTATATTATACATCAAAATTAATTAATGTTTAATGCTTATCGCATCTAAAACCTAACAAACTCTGAATGATCATGCAAAATTTCAGGATGTCTAGTCTTGCAAACGATGTTTAACCTACAATATTCAGACGTTTCCACAACGAAATACCTACACAATCACATTGGTCGGTGAATGACTAATCATTTCCACCATGCCTGCTTCATTATGATCGGCATGTGATAACAAATGTTCCACGTAAACGACATGTCTGGTAATGGTCTACTTTTCCAGATAAACTGGGACAAAGAAAATGTCACATGACATGCCGTCTATTAGCAATATGTTTATGGAACATTATCGCTTCCACAAACATAACTATGATATGGATATCTCATTACTATGTTGAACAGCTGCATAGACCACTGAAGGAATGTGAACAGTGCTTCCACTAGTCCGTGTTTTTCATGTAGACTATGCCTGAGATTAGATGGTAACGACTCACTTGGTCGCAATTTCTATGGCCATCTGAACAGACTTGAGCAAACTGTCTCTCATCGTCTGGTCGACCGGCTCCACAGACTGAACATCTATGTTTGTGATGACCTAAAGATAAAAGAAGCGTCTCAGAATTGGAAAGTATGCCACCAGGATGAAACAAGTGTAAGTATGTAAGGAAAGTTGAAACTTCTCACTTGATGGGTAGTGCTGTTTGCAGAGAAGGAAACACATTCAAGTTGAAAGCAGCAGGAACGATATCTGTCCTTCTGATATACATTGGTCTGGGGAACTTGAATACATCAACCCAACTAAACCACTGCTCTATAAAGAATCCCTCCCTTTGAACCCCTGACTGGAGGTTCTTCTCACCTCATAAGCACCAGTACTCTTCATACTTCAGACACTGTGATTCTCCCAAAGGTGTTGGCAGGGGTCAATAAACAAATGAATAGCCAATGCAAACCAAAACAAACTTCTTCCACTTGACATACTGAACCAATCCTAATTCATTCCACACAGTCTGCCAGTGTGACCATTTTTCATTGTCTTCATACCAGACTCTACACAGTGTGCATATTTTCTATTGTCTTAATTCTTCAGAAGAAACAACAAAAATTTCAAGCAAAGCACCAGATCTATGGCAAGACCATTAGTAGTGTAACAAGGCCTGCACTTCAAGTCAAATATGCTACCAAATATTTCTTTTGGGGTATAATCATCTGTCAAAAACAATCTTCCTTTAAGTCCCACTTTCCATGAAACTCCAACAAGGTGGTAGATAAACAAGAGATGCCTTTTCAAAGCAATTTCTTTTGTGAACTAGTATCAGAGAGGAATACCTCAATTTGATAAAAAAAGTTAACTCGATTCAAAATGGGATATTAAACCCTGGAAAACATTTACCAAATTGTTGGCTTGAAATTTGAGTTTAGATTTGACGTTCCCATCATCGTCTACTCCAAACACCGCAGCCTGCAGTAGCTTCATTGAATGCCGATGAAATTCGTCAAATTTGACCCTGGATACAGCTCCTCGTATTCTACTTCCTGTAGACGGTTATGACAGAGTGTAAGATAAGCATACGACAAGACCACTCAGCATAGCACGTATATGCTATGCTGTTTTTACATCTGGGTTACATTACATCCAGAATGGGTGAGCATATCTTAATATTTATAGTTTTGTACATCGAAACAGAACCAAAGCAAAAGCTGGGTACCATTTCTACACTTGATACTGCTTATTCCTTATACGGAATGAAGACACACCCTGATTGGCAAACTATGTGCAAGAAATTAGTTTTCTCTATTGTGACGTGTATGACGATGTTGGACCAAACAGAGACAAGAAGGCGGTCCTAAGGACAGCAAAACAGTGAAAGATCTACCACAACTTTTTAGAGCAGAGAAAGATCTCACCAACTTGTCGGCAAGCAAAACCAATGAAATCTGGAACAGAAAACAGGGACTTCTCAGCCTCTTTGTCTCCGTATTTGAACTGATGGAATAAGAAAAAGTTACTACATGTTGTAAGCAAATGAGGTGTATACAAACAATGTACCGTTTCCAAACTTTTCTACTATGGATGTATAGATATGCCAGATACTGACATGTTTCACATGATAACGTCAACTTTTCACACAAACACACACACAGATTCACAGACTATTGCTATTCCCTTTCGAATAACTTTTTCACAGTCAAAAGAAATGTTTGTGAGAAAAGGATAATAATTATGAATGAGATTTCCCTGTGAAATGTTTTGACAATCACAAACTTTAAATTATGGAGATTCTAGGAAGTTCTGTGCATAGCCTTGTGAGTACACATTGCATTATGTTGCAGTGCAGTAGCTGTTACGGATGTTTTAAAAACTTTTAACAGGGGGGTGGGTGGGAGCAGAGGGGGCACAAGGAAGGAAAATGGATCCAAATTTAATGGCACATACAACGTTAGCAGATACTCATTACAAACCTCAAAGAAATTATTGAAAGCCAATCGTATCCTCAAGCGGGCATGGTCAGACGTTTCAACCTGAGAGAGGAGAGAGACAAAAATATGATAGAACTATAGCCTGTCGGGATGATAGGTACCTGTGGTATTCTTTATTGACTCATACCTGTTAGGTTACCAGGTTCTACACGAGACAATGTGAGACCTCATCTTTCAAATTGGCATTTTGAGAGGATCTTTACCTCATACACAGAGTGGAGGGGTCATACTAGTTTCACACCACGATGAAATGATAATTACATTTGTTTTAATTCAAACCTGACACAACTTACTTACAGTTTCATTGAATTAATGTTTAAAATACATCAGATATGACAAATAACATCCGATATGGACCACAGGAAGTGTTGTCGTTCACTTTAATAATGAAGGAACCAGGCAGTAATCTTGGAAATGAATAGCAATTGTTGGGAGGATAACCGGGTCATGCTGGTTACCTGTGAAAACACTAGAAAATTCTTTGAAACCAAAATGGGGCAATGTGATCCATGTAGATATAAATTTTTCATTCTACATCGGCAATATTCTCCTACATATGCATGGTTAAATGCTACATGAATATTCATACCTCAATGATATCAGTGATGTAATCTGGTCCAAGCATCAGGCAGATGGTTTGAAGAGCATTTTCCTTCTTTGGCTTCCCAGCTGCACAGAAGAACAAAATGACCTCAGTTGCTACTAAATGTGTTCACAAGATGCACACACCACTACTGAGGTGGAAGGCATAATATACTTCCAGAATGTATGTAGACAGAAGATAGAAAATGTTAACATGCAAAGCACACCTCTAGATAAATGTTTTTAGATTAATTAAAAAGGTAACTGCATCAAAATTGTCTAACTGACTTAATCAGTAATCTAAGAAATTGCAACCAGCTTTAATATGAAATGGATCACAGACCAAAGAAACCAGGTGACTGAAGAGACTGAGGCAACTAATGTAAAACATAGAATATTATATTCAGTGCTTACCACTCAAGCTTAGTACATTAAAATCCTCATGTGGTCCTAAAATTGCCATGTCTGGTCCGAATACAACTCTTCCTACCTTCTCCTGATACTTGTAAACCTGTTAGAGTGGAATTTAAAATAAAAACAAAATGACCGTCAATCAACACAACTGGAAAATGAATAAAGATTAAAATATCGATACTTGCAAGCTTTATTCTGTCACACAATATGCCATATAACTATTTAAACAGACCTCAACCATCAAAACGCATAAAATTTGAAAGCACTAATATGAGCTTGAAGACGACTTTGATATTTTGCTTCAATTTAATTTCTCTGTTTTAGTCAGTGATAGAATATTCATTAGTTCATACACAACCATCTTCGGTGGATGAATAACTTGTAAGAAACTAACCGTACTTTTTTATTACGGTGTTGTTTTTTTTATTACTGTACCTGAACAGCTGTATTGTGTGGACATCTGTATCGGATGACCCTGGTCTTGTCTCTTGGCTGTGAAGCAATGAAATATTTCTTTTACTACACCAGCAACACTTTATTACACCAGTATTCTCACTATCACACCAATACTACTTATAATACACCAGAAATACTTATTCAGTATCAACAATAACACCATTACTATTTGCACAACACCAAGAATAATATTATTACACCAGAATAACTTGTGCACCCCAAGTACAACTTTAATTACTCCAGTTCTACTATTGCTACATCAGAATAAGTTGTGCAAGTTTTTTTACACCAGTTTTACTGAAATTACATCAGCAGGATATGTGCAGCACCAGCAAGACTTGTATCAGCATTTATCTGTCACACCACTATTCTTTCTACTAGACTAGCAATATTTCTGTTGGACTTACATTACTTTTACATCTGACCATAATTGTATCAATCACATCAGTATTATTTCCAATAAACCAGAATTATTTCTGTCACACCAGCATTATTTGCATTGCATAATAATCCCATCATTAGACCAGTATATGAATCAAATACTCATTAATCCAAAGCTGCAAAATATAATATTTATGTATCTAGTGCCATCTTGTCTGTATGACCCTCTTAATGATACAATTTGAAGTCAGTTCTATCAATGACTACAGCTATGTCCAGCAGATACAGACTGTATGATACATGACAATCACATCCTTTTTTTTTAACAGCAAAGAGACTCATAATCCTCGAGTTGAATTACGAACAAAGTCACCGTCTTGAAAACACTGATTCCTTTGATAGCAAATCACTTTTCTTCACACTCACCTTCTTTCCACTGAACTCTGAATCAATAGATGACTCAAAATACTGCTAATTTTCTTATGTCACCTTCACCAAAGCCACCTCCATTTCTGACAACAGGAAACAAAAGATATTAATAATAAAACAATGCAGCACCATGTCAAGTTAGTAAATTATGTATTCAAGATGATAGAAAAATTAAAGTTGATTAGAAAAAAGTTATTACTTTGAGAAAAGTGGAGGTATTGTCCTTTTGATTACAATTCTTACTAAGTTTGGGTAACTTCTAATCTTCTCCCTCCGTCGCCCACCCAGCCCCCAACCAAGTACATCCACAATAATCTCTTTAACTTACTGCAAAATCTTTTCCACAACATCTGGTAATTCTTTCTTCCAGAGTTGTTCATGCTCTGTCAAGAGATAGGACTGCGGTCCCATTATGGCCTTGACCTGTCAGACATTTATTAGAAATATTTTTACAAGAAGGCATATTAAAAACAGGCAATGATAGATATAACTGCTCAAGATTAATTCAACTCAGCAAACAGAATCACAAATTGAGGTTAAATTCAAAATGGAGGCTATTGAAATTTTCAAGATCACAGAAAAGTGTATGTCTGTCAACATCTCAAAATGCAGCGTTTATGTCAGGAGGACGACAACTTGTTCTCTGCGTATGCTCAATGTCAGCTGCTCCGTGTTATCAGTGCAGAATAGAACACTGCACTTCCATTCAAAATAGAATATGGCTGCTTGGTGGATGCTGAAACGATGCAAACCACAATTTTATAAGCTGCAATACAAATAAATTCAGCAAAGCAAACTAGTTGCATGCATTCCATTGACAACTGCTTTAACCAAATACACAAAAGATTTATCATTTTACCTCACCGGATTGCAGATTCCTGACATAGATGCCCTCATTTTCAGCAAGTGGAATGGCTTGCCTGCAAATGACGTAGATAAACAACATTTATTAATCTTAGTTTGAGCCATGGAACTCCTGAGTTTCTAAAATTCTGTTAGATGTAAAAGTCATTTCAAAAGCATAGTCTGTCCGACTCCGTCATCACTGGTAATTGTTTGGCTGAAAGTAACGATGCTTCCCATTTGCTGGAAGATTTGGAGAGCACCTTTAACACATTTTTCTCACAAGTTTATCACTTACCTCACCAGCTGACCGTCCCCTTGGTCGACGACATCCAATTCAATAGGTGGTATGTAACAAGCTGGGTCCGCGGATCATCCACCGATCCCCGCATTTACGCTCCTTCGATTCTTCGAAAAAAATGTATTAAAAAGCAAGATTTGTTACACATCTTCGAATTTTTCAGGAAGAAAATAAAAAAAAAAACTGGCCAAAAAGCAATTATCTTAATCCACAAATTTTTATATTAAATATAAACTATTGTAATTCTGATGTAGGTACGAAGGAAAGTGAACTTTCCACGATCGTCTTTACTTTTACCTCCAAACGATTCATCAGTGAAGTCACAGTTGGCCTGGAGAACGAGGGATTGATCTGCCCCTGAGGATAAACTGTTCTTGGATTCCATGCTTGATGGTCTCTCCTACGAACAAGACAAATAAATGCTGGTACTACAGCGACCATTTCCTGTTAGCACAGTGAACACTGGTATGGGATGATAGCACAAACATTGAACTCAAAACAACTTTTCATGTTACCTTTCTTTAAATATTAGACTTCTTTATACATGGAGGTATACATGGAAATTTCCATGTTTAAAAAATGTTTAGCCTTTCCAAATATGGTTGAAATCCTCCAGTCCTGCCTATTCAGAAATGCACAATCAAATATGGCACCCAGTTGGGAGTATACTTCCTACACTGAGCTTTCGTATGTCACTTCACAGCACTCGCATTGTGAGAACCAGCAGTGTGGATAATCCACGTTTCTATAAGATATAGGTAAAAAATTGTTTCCGTTTGTAGTCTTAGTGCTTCGAAACAAGGTAATGGTTGACAGTATAGAGTGATTCATAGCGTAGAAAATTTGAAATGGAAGCTCTTAAAGATGTTTGCGGTGATTTCGTTCATGTCATGAGGGCAACCGTTACCACAATTTTCTTTTCTAAATTGGGACAGATTTTTGTCATTCAAATCACTCTTTCATGGTGAATTAAGGGAAGTTTTGTCTTCATACACTGTCTTATAACATTCATCAGTTAACAGGCATTTGAATTTTAAGGTATGATACAGTGTATATTTCTTCATGATTAGTAACTTGATCTCTGTCAAATCGCCAAAGCCCATCAAACAAGTGGTGATCTGCAGACCTTCATCATAAGTCAGCTCAAGGAAAAGGGTCACCTAAAAACAGAGTTTTTCCTGAGATTTAGTCATTTGCTGAGATTCTCACCTGGATGCAGAAAGAAAGAGACGACACCCTTCCACAACTTTTCTTTGCCTAGTTGACATATGCCATCTTCGTCCACAGGGTTTGACACAATGCAGAACTGACCCTTCTGAAGGACGGTTTTGCGGACTGCTTTGATGACTTCCTGGAAGTACAAAGCAATATGCATCTCCTACAAAACTTGCAAAAAAAAAATGTTTAGTTTCAGGAAAAAAAAATATCCTTTTAAAAGACTTCAAAAGACTATCCCTTTTTTTTTTATGACAAAGCTTTACATGACTAGTTCACTCCAAAGTCAAGGTCCACAGGAGGGGACTGTTATAATTTAGATGGGAGTATGGCAGAGATCTTCAAGAAGGGGGACTTTTCCTCTTTGGTAAAAGAAAATGCTATTTCCAGCTGCAAAGTAGAGCAATACTTGTGGATCACAGTAACAAATTTTATATCAGCCACTTTCTCCTGCATTATCTTTTACGCACATGATTCCATCACATGATAACCCCCCTGCCCATTCCAAAACCATCCCTACTCCCCTCCTCCTGGTCACCCTCTACCCTGCCTTCCTCATGCCTCACGTTTTTACATGAGTTGATTATTAGACTTTCCTCTGGAATACAGTCAACTTCATCTCTAGTTACTTCTACGAAGAACATTCAGACACTTAAAGGACAAAACTGATATGTGCAGTACCTATTTGTACAACTTCTTCATTTGCAAAATTACCGACTTTACAAACTAAAAACATTCTGACTTTGGTATATGTGATTGTGAAAACCACTCATTCCTAAATATACATCTGTGCTTTCTGATGAACTGGCTTGACAGCACTTTAATCAGGAAAAACTATCTAGCAGAGTGAGAGGAGGAACAGCATTCAAGTAAGTGAGCCCCTTTCATAAAACAAGCTAACAACCAAAGTATCTTACTTCAACAAAAAAAAAAAAAGTACAGAATATGTAATCCAAAGTATCCACAAACGTTACAGAAAATAGCATCCTCAGATTATTTTCAGGTCCATGGTTCTGTCTTTATTTTTCTTTCAGAAATTCTCAGTTGCAAACAGATCATTGTTGTGAACTCACTTCTCCAATCTCTGGTATGTAACTATTGATCTCATCCCCCGTCACCAACCACATCTCGCCTGCCTTTCTCTCTTTTTCACGAGCATCCGTGCAATTATGGATCGCTCTGATATGTAACCCTTCCTCAGGTCTGAGGGTGTATGCAGGAACTACATCTACCACCTGTGACAAAAAAACACGAATCATGTAACAGGCAAAAGTTCGACAGTTGCCTTAATATTATCATTCATTAATTAGGAAATGAAGAATACTCAATATAATGTTATGTTACAGAGGACAGAAAATACTGGTTTCACTTGGTAAAAGAGAAAATTCACTTAAGAAAAATCTGTATAGATCAAAAGAATGAAAGTTGACATGGATGATAAAGACTTCAGCATCCCACAGTGGAGTTTCATCCAACATTTATAAAAGGTCCTGCTAATTAGAAAAGCTACAATTATAGAATGTGTCGGATAAACAGAAAATTGCCTTAATATGAATTTGTTCGTACTTTTGCAACTTTTGTTCTACACTGAGGCTCCAGATATGTCTGCTAGAGCAAACCTGTATACCTAGGTTACACATATTTATTACTTTGGTAGCAAAGAGGACTTAGCAAAATTGTCTGACATTTATCATTATTAGAAGTAGGTTGTAGGGTCATTTGATCTACTGAAGAGGTAAATGCAATAAAATAGTAATAACTGAGGCCTTGAAGGGCAGTTATTTTATGACACTAAGCAACCACAAGAGTGGAGGAAACCAAGGGCTTATATGTTTAATACTTCACATTGGGTGACTACCAACTTCACATTTTTTGGATCAAATTTGGTGTCTTATTTTTTTCACAAGGTCAGTTCAGAGGAGAAAGCCATAGATTTCTCAAGGATGAAAAACCCATCCTACTCTGACCCTGTGAGGAATCAAACCCAGAACCTCCCAGTTGCTAAGCTTCATCATCTTACCCATCAAACATTTGCACTCAAACGATTACCTCGGAGCTGATCTCTTTCCGAAACGATTAATATTTATCAAGTGGACTGTTCCAGAGGGACCACTGATTGGACAAACACCATACCTGCACCCGCAGGGCACCAACAATGATAATATGGCTTTTAAGCAATTACTTGTGGAACAGCAATCCATATACATACAAGTCCCCCATTCATATAGCTCAGGCAGGCACAATCCTTCCTCCTTCCACACGTCATGCAGCATTTATGTGTACAGCTACATGAGTCACAGAGAATTAAATAACCAACACCACCCTTCCACACTGTTTCTCTTTTCTCATTCCTTAATGGATACCAGGGAGACCCCAACATCATCAAGGTACCCTTGTTGATTCATTTCTCATACACACTGCTTCATGGATCATATAGCCACCATCAAATCACCCATCTGTTTCCTTTTCCTCGCCTCTCGATGGACACCAGGGAAGACCCAACCTGACCGCTGTCACAGTTGTTCCATTTATCATGAGTACTACTTCATACAAAATAGTCAACACCATCAATTCCCATAGAGTGGTTTTGTTCTCTTATTGCTTCACACTTCCAAGGTATAATGTTTGAATATTCATGAAATACACTATGTATGAGGTCCTCATCTGAGCTATATGCAGAAGTCATTGGAATGGTTTGCAGCTAAGACTTGACGTAAGCAGCCAGCAGCTGTAGAGTTTTTGCAGTGATGTCATGTTCCCCATGGTAACACCTTACTGGATGGAAAACATAACAACATGCTCACGTACGTGCATGCCGCACCAGTAACATACGATAATGTACTGCTTCTTATTACCAACGCATCTGCTTCTTTCTCCATTTGCAGTGAAAAGGTGGAACAGTCAGCTCAGACTTCTTGCCTCTCCGATTCGAACAGCATACGGCTACGCAGTTAAGCGACCATTTGCCTTCTATTACCAGTTATCCAGTAAAAAATATAAAAATATCGTAATAACCACCACACAGTGTTACTGAAACAGTACGGCCTAGTACTACTTCCACAAAAACTGATTCCATCCAATATGGCGTAACAACAGTTGTTAATTATGAATGTCCCATACAAAGCCTCTCTATAAGTGAAGGAAGGTCACATATGCTTCCTCCTCAATGCTGGCTGCACACCAGACGTACTGTAGTTTGTTTCTTACTTATCATGTCAAAGAGACATTTGCTAAGTTACGTTATCTTATGCCAGTTATGGAATATAAGTTACAAGAACCGATAGTCATCTTCTGCTATTTTCTGCCTCAAAAGGACTCTCTATGCAGATAAAAAAAAATACAAATACGTCACTGGGCAAGGGCTAACCTCAACTGTTCACCCTTGAAGATCCTGGTGTCCCTACTGACATCTTACATACCTCTTCATACACCCCTGGCAGGTAAGATCCAACTTTCTTTTCCAACCATTCTTCTCCTGCAGATTTCTTTCTGTAAAAGAGAAGACATTTAATGTAGATAGATAAATTCAAATATTCATCTTTGCATAGTACAATCTAAAAGCTTAAAACATCTCAGTGAAAATAAATTCCTGAAGTGTTCTGCCTGTACATGCTATATAAATAGCTTGGAGAAAAACCTGTGAAGGATGTTCAATACCACACATGGTATCAGATGCTTACTGAAAGCAAACCTGATCGATAAATGGCACCAGTTATTTGAGAATATTTATACAAATGCCTGTAATTACATTGTAGACAATCTGCAATCTACAACTCTTGATTCAGAACAATTCACATGACAGTTTATGGAAGCCTCATAAATGTAACCCAGCAATAATCTCAGAGTGAGTTGTTGCTACCCATTGTAATGAGGATAGCAACCAGACAGTTATGAGTCATGCTCCAAGTGCACGTATCTCTTGGTCTCACAGAGCCCATGCACTAGGGTGTGTGCTCCCAAGCCTGTGGGATATGCAGGCTGCACGATGAGAAGCAATGTGAGACTTGGTGGATCTAAGGTGACCTTAGGTTAGATTTGTGAGGCTTCCCTTATTACAATGACTTACAGTCCTGATCTTGTTGTGAGATCTTGTTTGGCTCTGAGTCTAATGGCTTGGTTGATACCAATGACCTCTGCATTGACGATGCCCTTCACCTCCTGAGAGAGAGCGAACAGATGGTGTTAAGAGTTTGGCATTGTACGGAGTTTAATTAACATATCCAAATAAGATGAAACACATACCTATCGATCTGAAATAAAAATTCACATCAACAAAGTGTCATCAAGAATTGTATTGGTTTGGAGTCAGACCTTAAAGAGTCTTATAACCAATTAGCAAAAGTGCCAAGAAATCTCGTTTGGCACTGAAAGAAAAATTAGACCTATCGCATCATAAATCAACTCAGAGTGCAGAAACTGCAAATGTCTCAAACCTATATCCGAGGTACACATGTGATTTAAATTTATCATATAATTTTTCTTGCAATATTATTAATTCACTAAAGGATCTCGATTTGAAATCCGAACACGTATGATTTATGTCAGAAATATACTGCTATACAAAAGAATTTTGTACCATCTTTGAACTTAATTCCAACATACATGACTGTAACACAAGGGTACAGAACAAGTATCAATTGATCAAGGTACACACAGCTTTTAGAGGTGAACAATCATTTTCGACTTCACATGACTTATATTTTGGAAAAACCTCAACTTACGTTTTGAAAAATATCATGTAACTAAAGTCATACAACTAATAACTGAAGATTTGCCTAATTAAAAGCATTCATCACTGAATCACTTCTAAATCATCTTTTATATTTCAAGTTGATCAGACCTTTACATTTTTTGTTGAAATTACTTTGTATGGGGTGGCGTGGTGGTACTATTTTTTTCTTTCATTTATATGCTTTACATACTTTTGTTATACACTTTCTTATGTTGTACAATTGTTACACTTGTTTTGTTATACACTTTTGTATTGTAACAGTGGCCTACATTGTTCTTTTAAGCTAATCCAACTTCTCGAAGGTCTCCACCATTTCTTTCATATTCTTCACTCTTTAATTAATGTAAATATTACACAACATTTAAAAGTGGACAAAAAAAATGAAGGCTATCATATCTGCAGCTCACTAAGGTCTTTAGCAAAGAATAAAGGAAGAATCTGTAAGAAGTGAATTTTTCTTTTTTCCTTTTGGATGCCTTAAGTAACATACTTTATGTAAAGACCTTGATAATTTATTTGATTGTTTTGTGCATGATTCCACAATATGAGAGGCTTTGAGATTTGAAAACAACAAGAAAGTGATGACACTAACGGCGTCAGATGAAGGCTTATACGTCAGTGGGCCTTCCAGTTGCCAAATATCTCCTGCACTCCTAGCTACACCATCCACGACGCCATCTACCCTGGAGCACAGCCTTATCGCCTGATTTGCTTTCACCACTGGAAGTTTCTTGATGGCATCAGAATAACCTATCAACAAAAAGAAATAGCACCATTTCATGTAGCGAAACTTTGTCTTTCCAGCAAGTAGTTGCAGTAGTTACACACGTTGTGAAAATGACTTGCTAACTGGTCAGTAACGAAGTAAAAATTACTAGGAGGTTATTTTCACAAAGTTTCAGCAGCTTTCTCATAACTGATGAGAATGAAATTTGGAGTGCGACTGCAAACAATTACCCAATAACTTACCGAATTTATCTTTCCCGTATCTTTCAGCGCCCTCTAAAATTTCACCGGGGAAGAGAGGGAAAGGATCCTGTGAAAATGAAAAGGAAAAAGTTGACAAAGAAAAGGAAAAAGTTGACATAGAAAAAGGAAAAAGTTGAAACGGGATAAGTTTGACATGACAAATCAATAACCTTGACACTGTCAACAAATAAACATGAGGCAGAGACACTCTGGTTCTCTCTGTGCCATCTCACTGCTTTGCTAGCCATCAAAGATGTCAACAAAATACCACTTTCAATTAAACTACAAACTCTGAAACATTCTGACTAAAATCACATCTGGAGTTGGGTTACAGATCTGGTCTTCTATGTCAACAAAAAGTTACCAGAGTTTCAAGCCCCACCTCCTTGGTAAAGTACTTCCACACACCTACCCTATTCAAATATCCAAACATTGGTATCACAACAATCCATGGATATGGGGAAGGGAGGAGCTTTCTGACCTTCAACACTGGTGCTGGAGGGCGAGGCATGCATTGGCAGTATCATGGTTTCAGTATTGACCACTTTCCCTTCTTACAAAGCACGAAGATTGTGCACTATCTAGAGTCCTCATCTACTTTGCCCTTACTGAGACTGACAGTTGAGCAATGACCGTGGTATGAACAACTTAAACATCATCCTTAGTTTTTTGGGTAATCAACATTTCAACTGGTAATTTACCTGATTGAATCGCACTTCCACGTGACCATGATGGAGCTCACAGGGTTTACCAACCTCGTACTTCCTGGATTGATTACAAAATTGAAACATTTGGTCAAGTAAAGCACATCAAATAAGATAACCAGAAAGCCACAAGGCTTTGTGATTCCTTGCCATAAGGTTGTAGTATAACAAACATGAATTATCCATATGACTAGTATGAGATCAATTACACTTATTGTTCTTGAAACACCATATTAATAAGCCTTTAACTTAAACTGAAGTTTCACTTCCTCTTCAAGTTGCAAAAAATGATGGAAATCATCTATTCAACACGGGCAATACACATACCATACTCATACACATACTGATACCCATACTCATACCATAAGTATGAAATCCCCCAAAATTAACCTTCTTGAGATGAAGTGTTTAAGAGATTTTGACTACTCAGTACTGTATCGAACTACTGAATATGAGTGATAGACATGCAAATTGTGAGATCACTCACAGTTCATCTTTTTGAGATACAGGAGTTTACATGACTTTGACCCTTTGACCTCTGGTGACTCCAAATGACCTCTGACCTCCAACAAAATCAATTGGTGTCATCTACTCAATATAGGCAATCCGCATGCAAATTCTACAGGCCCCCATAGGCCACTGTTACCCTTCTTGATATATAGTGTTTGAAATGTTTTCCCAGTTTGACCACTGGTAACCCCAAATGACCTTTGACCTCCAAAGGAAACAATACAGATCACCTACCCAGTATGGCTAATCTAAACACCATGTATGACATCAGTCAACATTAACCTTTTAGAGATATTGTGTTTACAAGGTTTTTACAGTTTGTCCTTCGATGACCTAAAATGACCTTGCACCTTTACCGAAAAACATAGGATTATTCTCCTCAGTACTACCAACCCACACACTAACTATGACATCAGTCAAGGTTGCCCTTCTGGGGATATTGTGTTCACAAGATTTTCTGTTTGACCTCTAGTGACCTCAAATAACTTTTGATCTCCATCAAAAACAAAAGAGATTATCTGCTCAGTATGACCAACCCACACAACAAGTAAGAGATCAGTTGAGGTTACGCTTTTGAGATGTTTACAAAGTTTTCACACTTTGACCTCTGGTGACCTCAAATGATGTTTGACTCCCACCAAAAACAACATGGACTATCTACTTAGTATGACCAATCCACACATCAAGTATGAGATCAGTCAAGGCCAACCTACTGGAGATATAGTGTTACCAAGGTTTTAACACTGTGACCTCTGTTGACCTAAAATGACTTTTGACCTCCACCAAAATCAATAGGCATCATCTACTCAGTGTGAAAAATCCACATGCCAACTATGAGATCAGTCAAGTTTACCCTTCTTGAGCTATCACGTTTCAAGCAGTGTCACATACATACAAACACATGACATACAATGACACACAAACACACACATCACCATCCCATAGATTTGGCCTTCAGAAAGGAATCAACAAAAAAGAATGCTGATACATGCAGTTCTGTATGTACAGCTACAACAAGAAACAATAAATCAACGAAACAGAGTGTTTCATTAGTGTATGACATGTACAACTGTTTAAATTAATGCTCTTGTCAAAGAGTGCTTATCAAATGAGATCAGTCTACTTACTTCACAGGGTTCTTCACACAACAGTATTTACCAGGAGGTACGATGATCAGATTAAGGGGCCCAACAGACAGTGTCTCATTGTACTGTAAAACAACCTTCTTTGGTCCAACTTCTAATCTGGTGATATTTGTTGTCTGAATTAAACAAACATTACAAGAGCAAATCAATGCGAGAATGAAATATCTACACCAGAAAGTCAAATGACCTTGTAATGCCTTGTTATGCAAAACAATGGACAGCCAACATACAGTACCAATTTTGAAGCTCAATCACCTTACTGTTTTTGAGATAAAAGGTCTACCAGGTTTTTGAACTGTGACTTTTGCTGACCCCATGTGACCTTTGACATCATAAATTAGAACACCTTTGGTGCAGAAGCTCATACCTTAACACCCTGAAGGTACCATTCACGTATCATTATGTACAATCACAGGAACCACTAACTGAGAGAGTATCATTATCCAAAATCATCAACATTGTACAAGAGAATCTGCAGGACCACACAATTTTCAAAAGTTCATAAACTAGAGCACCAACAGTGCAGAAGTTTGATCTTTGTCAAGAAATTAAACTTTTGAAAATTTTGACGGGTACTACCAAATAACAATGCTTATAACTAGCATCGCTATTCACATCCAGTAATTATGAAAACTGTCGATTTTCATTACGTTACTTTTCTTAATGGTTTGTACTGGCTGATGTTATATGGACTAATACTAATGTGTAAAAGTGAATGGTCACAAGTTTTCCAAAACCAATGTAAATCATTAACTACTCACTCATTAGTGGTCATTTGTATGTGACTCATAACGGGAACCCTCTTAGTTGACCATCAATTTGTCACTAGAATCTTGACACAAAATTGACAGGTTTGTGAAGACTAACTGCAGTTCATGAATCAACTCAAAGTGCCCCTTTAATGTCCATATACTGGTCAACATACCTGAGGGCAATACGGAGTTTCAGTTAGCATAGCAACTGAGACTGTACCATTACTCAATTATCATTCATGCATGAAAGGGATATCTGAGATGGGTATGACAGTTTGAAGGGGCACTTTAAGATTAGAAGGAGGAGAAATTCGTGGCATTTCATAAAGTGGGCCAAAGGGTCCAAACGGAACCATAGACTACAAATTCATGGACACCCTAAGACAGCCACAAGCAGAATATCATTTTGAAAAACCATCAACATTGTACAAGAGAACATGTGGAAGAAGAAGAGCTTTTGCAAAATTTCCTGAAATGTACCATAGGGTACACATGTATGGGACCTTAGACTGAAAGTTTTTTGTACACCCCACACAAACCACCCAAGGAACATTGTTTCCAAGTTAAATATAAATCCATCGAAGCATGTGAGGCAGTTCAAACAGAATTTTACATAATGGGCCATTGGGCCCCCATGGGGTCTTGGACTAATAACCTGAACAATCTGAAGGGACTATTAACAGAGCATCATTGTGAAAAACCATCGACAATTTACAATAAAATCTGTAGAAGGAGAAGCATTTTGTAGAATTTCATAAAATGGGCCAAAGGGCCCACATGAAATCTCAAAAATTCCTGTAAACCTTAAATAGTCCACCACCCAACGAACATTGTGCCTAAGTTTCAGACAAATCCATGAAAGCATATAAGGAGGAGAAACCTTTTGAACAATTGTGAACAGACAGACAGACAGACAGACCTCTATTGACTTTCCCTAGACTTGATAGAGATCATTTCAATAAAAGCCAATGTTTACAGTATGAAGTTCTAACAACTTTCACCTGCTGAGATATCTTTCCTGATAAGTTTTTAGACTTTCCCCCAAGTGACCTCAAATGACCTTTGTTCAACCTGAAAAAAAAAAAAACAGGGATCACCTTCTCACAATGGACTACCTGCACATCAACTCTGAACTGCAAGCAATTTCCCTTCTGAGATATCATGTTTACAATTCAAGGCATCGCATACACACACAAATACACAAGCACAAACATGCCATCAATATCACATAGATTCCTTGCCTGCCTTCAGCAAGGAATCAAAAAGAAGAAAGAAGAAGCACAGGCTCCATCCAAAGCAAAGCAACCAGTGATATGAACAAGTGGATAAAGGGTGACGTTTGAAGCAATGAAGTTAAGCAAACGGGAGGTTCAGGGTATAATCCTTGGTCAGGTCACTGTATGATGGGTTTTTTGTCCAAGAGTAATCTAAGGTGTCCACATCTGAACTCACCTTGTGAAAAAAAAGGATACAAAATTTGTATCTGAACTGAGACTGCGCAAAAAAAATACCAAGGATGATCCAGAATTGTTTAAGTTGGTAGTCACTAGTCTCCACACGTGAACTACAGTGGCAGTGTAAGTCACGGGGTTCCTCCACACTTGTGTGGCATTGAGCATCATAAAATAATTGCCCTTCAATGTCTGAATTATCATAATTTGTTTGAGTAGTCTACGTGGAAGGGTAAACACAACTGACATCTACATGTCAAGATACTGTATGCCCTTACAGATTTCTACAGAAATTGTGCAGTTCCAGTGTTGCAACAAGCCACCCATGGTTAGAGTCACATGTCATGTCAAATGGGCTCAAGTTACATGTCATTCCTCCAATGCCTGAGTCAGGTCAAGTCAGCCACTTTGGCAAGTCAAGTCAAACTCGAGACAGTTTAATGGCTTAACAAAGCATCTTGAGTAACCATATTTATGAAGACCCATATGGTAATATTCAGACCCCTATGCAATTCCTGTAATTGTATTTCTGATAACTCTTTAGATATTTTTTTATGGTTAAATAATTTCTTGCCAAATGCATTAAATTTTGCACGTATTTCTACTTATAATGACAACAACAGGCAAGAAATGTTGCATACAACTTGTCAGAGCATTCAGGAACATTCACCGATAAGAAAGTGATGACACTGAACAAAACTGACAGAAGAATAATTATGCAGCTAAGTGTTTTAAGCATGGCCCATCCATCACTTGGATGGTGTGGCTTCATACTCAGACGAATTTATTCAGTTATCGGGTCTGTGTGCATGATTTTGCCAAAGGTGGTTTTGTTTGGTTGGAAAGGGCACATGCAGTTTTGGAAGCACACTTCCCTATAAAGGAACCCTCTGCACTTTCTGAGCAGCATGCCACCATAAGCTAGAAGAGTGCAGAAAAGGTTTTGATAAAAACACTGTTCTGGAAAATGTATTTCCCATGCATTTAGGTCACATTATAATAGTTATAAGGTAAATATTTGTGCTAAAATTTACACTTTCAGTACACATTCTCTCAATTTACCTTATTTCTCAAATTACTTTTTGTCAATAAAGAATATATCCTCCTAATACAATCATTAGAGTAGATACACTGCATGCATGCATCTACAAATGGATAGTTCAAAAGTCCTGTCATCCCTGGGGATCAGTCTGAAGGGGTGTGTCCTCCTCCACTTTGAGAATTTTGCAGCTATATGGTAACATATAGAAATCTGCTGCAATAGTTGCATGATTATTTCCTGAGAAGTCCCACTTTCCTGGTAAGTTAGTCTAACAATAATACTTTTACTTTGTGGCAAGTTGGCAAGTTTTTGTTTTTGCACCAACCACTGTTGTAAAATAATAACAATCATGTTAAAAAAAAATGCTGGCATGTATGTAGTGGTATTTTGATAGAGGGCAGCCCTAGAGGACTTCCAGTACTTAGCAACCCTTAGATGCAGCCTGGTGTTTTGAAATCATTAATTGCACTAGACTTACAATTATCTCAGATTTTCTATTGATAATCCTTTCCCTCATTAAATGGGAGGACCCTTTTCAATATGGAGAGGGGGGGGGGGCAGGGGCAAGGTGAAAGTCTCCGTTACATAAAACTGGTCTCAATGGCCCTGTTTAGGCATGATCAATTCTAAATGCACAAGTGCATATAGCATATATCTCTTTAAAGTTGTTCAAACTTGCATAATAGGTTACAGTTTTCTAGCCAATCAGCATTGCGTCCCTCAACAGACCTCCACTAAATCACCGAATATTTCTCTGGTGGACCAATGAAATGGTCGACACACGCCCGTTGTTTGGCTGACAAAATTTTACTTTTAGGAGAATAGCTTGTTGGCTACTGTTTTGTCCTATCGCTTTTATCAACGACTGCTACATACCAGCTTGACAATGACTGCCACAGGGTTGGATTTGTTTTTGTGCACAATACAAATTGTACACTAAATTGGGGTCATTTCATGGCATGTACTGTAATAAATTGAAAGAATTCTCTACCATCGCTTCTCATGTCTCTTAAAAAGATGCAAACATTATTGCAGGCAAGTCATCATTCTCATTCTCAGGAAATATCTCAAAGCAGTCGGAAAATGAATTATCGCAGTAAATATTCGAGGTATGAGCCTCGTGCTAGAAATCAATTGGTTGTGACGTAGTACCGACAAATCTAGATTGAACATTGCCCTTGGTCTCAAGCTGTGGGTTACAGCACCGTTCTGATCTTTTATTTGGTGAAACTGTAAGACTTTCATTTCATCAGGGGGGTGGCATGGACCTACCTTTGAAAGCATTGTTTGGAGCTACCTAATTGTTTGAGGAAAAAGTCCGCTTAAATGACGATGCTCTGTAAATGATATTGAGCTGGTACCGAGGAATAAAGGACAGACATACCACTGAGCGATACACAGCTTACTTTTGCATGGTTTGGTGGGTCATAAAGTATTAACATTAATTAAAGTTTATGTTCATCACAACAATAGTTCCACTGGTTTCATGCACTAAAACTATTTTACTGAGTGAAGACATTCACAGGGGTTTCACAACCTCTGAACTAAAGAGTTTTTGCATCCAAGACCTTGCCAGAAACATGAAGAATGCAAAAATTGAAAACAGTGTTTGTCAGTTCTACATCACACATTTTCCGGCTTGTGCTGAAGCCCAACTTTCAATGTATCATTTCACATCTAAGGAAGCTTCTTCTGGTATTAAAAATCATTACGTTTGACTGAGAAAAGGGTAACAGACCTAATATATTGTGTGAGTACGTTTTCTTGTTGGTCGAAAATTCTTTTAAAGAGACAAAATGCAAAACTCTCGACGGGATCTATAAGCTTTGGTTTGCAAATGACTACAGCTACTGTACACAGGTCTACAGTTAAAACCAATACAACATGATCACATTATCAAAGCCTTAATCAAAATGAACAAAATTCTACTCGTACATGGACGAGTATTGCTTCACAAATGATATATTACATTATGCTAGAGTTTAAGTTTTGTGTGAGGGGCTTGATTTTTACTCTGCAAGACATACAGTACATGCATCATAATCTTTGTATCGGTCGAAGGTCAGTTTCCTCACCTAGAGCATTACGCAACACGCAGTGATAGCGACAGCACTTAAAAAAATACAAAGGAAACAAAGGAGGTAGTTTTGCTCATAGTAGACTGGAAATAAAAGAGACTGAGTAGTGTCGTAATTTACAACTATTATGTCACTTAGTCGTACAGGTAAACGAAGGCGCTACTTGCGTAGCACGCATTACTCCATTCCGCAGAAGGATAAGTGGTCGAAGTTGATTTCATTTCACGTTGAGCCTTGGTGTCGGCTGGACGTCTGCTGTGGAAAGACAGTGTGGCCCTAGAGTACTATTGTACTGGGAGTGGCTATAGTCCTATAATGAGAGCAGAGACGTATACAGTGAATTCTTAGGTTATCCAGGCCGGGTGGGTCAGTGTTAACAGTTGAGTTTGGGTATACATGCTGCCAGTGGAGACAGCTCCTTGGTCCTTGTCGTGCGGTCAACTTCGTCATAGATCTGATAAACCATTTTTGGGAGGAAGTCCAGTAGTACCCGTCATGGTTAGGACATTCCATCTGGGAGAGGTAGACCTCCGCATTCATTATGTTCAAAGCATATATGTGAAACACACCGACCCCCTTGAACTGGGGCACTGAACCAAGTACTTGTTCCATAAGAGTCACAAAAGTCAAAATCGTAAAGTTTAATTATCAAATTATGTTGTTTTAAAGAAAAGGGATAGGGAATAGAGAATTTCATTTGTTTGCTGAAGTGACTAAGTTCTATATTTTTGAACAAGGAAAGGAATTGTTTGTAAGAATTGTAAAAGGGTTATCGAATATCAAATATCGAAAGGGTTATCGAATATCATTTTTCTTGAAGTTTCTGTTTAGAGAAGGCATGATTCATGAATGGAAGGTTAAATAATTTCATTTCAAAGAAAATATTCTGTTGCTACAAAATGTGTGACCTTTATTTTTGAGAGGAAATAAGATTTCATTTTCATCACAGTGAGCCATCTCTTGTCATCTCTAGTTATACAGTCTTCAAATAGGGTAAATCCCCTGGATACCGAATATCCAACATAACAATCTTAAGCAGCAATTTCATTCACAATATAATTCCAAGGTTGTGGCGGAGAATGTTGTAAGAATACGTATCTGGAATGAATTTAAAGTGAAAACACCTATTGAATTTTTGAAAATCTTTCTCAACAGCCGTACAAAAACATTTTCAACAACCACATTCTCGGGCAGACTACAAAAAATTGTGACATGGTTGTCCAAAGGACAGCTTTAACATTTCCTGATAATCATGGCATGATCTGGCAACATGGGATGTATATTGGAGAATACTGTGCACATGTATACATGGTACACAAGTCCAGTAATTATGATTTTGAAACAAGAATACTTCAGCATTTGAAGGAGATGTTTCAATAAGTCCGCATTTTTTCATAAAATTTTTTGGGTCATCTTGGCCATAAGGGAACTGTTTTATGGCATATTCTACAGTATCTTCATGCAACCTTCACAGACACCACAGGTTTCTTACATTTGGGTTGTGATTTATTGTGAATGTCAAGCATGAGTCAGCATGTGTGTGGGTGCACATGTCAACAGTGACAACATCCAGCTCAACTTTCCCATTGGAATTTTTTGGACAATTTTTTTTCAAACCGCTACCCATTAGGTACTGTATGTCACTCTCAATTCCTTAGCAATTTGTAAAACATATTACTCGTGGATTGAAACAGATGAGGCACAGCACCAACAAACAATTCCCTGTGTTGCCAACCGGGCTGACAGTTGGACATCAGTTTTTGGTCCAATTGGTCGCACTAAGGACGGACTGTTATCAGAGGTAAGTCTGACGTTGAGCCGATGTTGTACCGATGACATTCTAAAGAACATGTTTGTGACTGAAAAACTGAACGTCAGATCCAAAAATATTGTGCAGTCTTTTGCTGACGTCAAATGGACCTTAAATGGACACTGAAATGTCAGATTTTAGTCCAAACAACATCATATGGCTGCCGTTGCAAACAGCGATGCAGCAGACGTCAGAACAATGTAGACATCGTCTTCAAACTGATCTCAAACCGATGGTAAAATTTTTACTGGGTTAGGAAGAGAAGCTATTTTTCCTTTTTTTCACTGGCCTTATAATCATAGTGCAGGGGCAGTGAAACAGAGTTCATGAAGGGGCGGAAATATAGAGTTCATACTGTACTATAAAGCCTATGGTCAAAAATTCACCACAAGCAGGTGACCACGCCATAAAGCATTTGGGCCAAAGCCTGGTCTACTGTACAGCGTACTAACTTACAATTACCTAGCCAATACAGTCCACACTTCCGACATTGGCTACGTTTAATATTGCTTTCAAGTTTCACTTTATCTAGTCGGATTTTGCAAAGCTTCACCTCGCCAAGTGTAAGGAAGCCCCTAGCAAAACAAAGTTAGGCTACAGGAGTCGAGAAAGAAGCTGAGGTTACTGTGTCTACGGCCCTGGGCCAGTTAGTTCATGAAATGTCTTACTTAGTCTTACCATGTCCAATACATGCACAAACTGCAGTGGGCCGACGTCAACAAGGTTGTGCATCTTCTGATATTTTCCCGGAGGTTGGTGGTTTATGCGAAAAATGCTCTGTTGAGACAATTATTTAGATTGTCGTCTGCAGCTGCAAGTTAAGTAATTTGACTGTTTGGTGGGGCATGTGCAGGGTGCAGCTAAATTACGGAGCCTGGTGTACGAACTTGGCCCGATCCTTGTGCTTAGCATGCAGTATTCTCCACGAAAACAACACACTCGGTAAAGCTACAGTCAAGGAGATGACATCATATTTCTATGTTTATTTTCATCGATCAAATTTCAATTAATAGTAGAGCGCCCCCATTATGCGTTCGACAATAGAGGTCGAAAATAAATAAGAACTATTTTCCGCCTCACCGGCCTCTGTAATTGGTTATCAGCGAGGATAGATCGATCGATCGATCTATCTCTGTCCATCTGTCCACCTGTCTACCTGTCTATCTGTCTATCCGTCTATCCGTCTATCCGTCCATCCGTCTATCCGTCCATCTGTCTATCCGTCCATCTGTCTATCCTTCCATCCATATATCCATCCATATATCCATCTGTCTATCTATTTATCTGTCTATCCATCTATCTGTCTATCCATCTATCTGTCTATCTATCCATCTATCTATCTATCTATCTATCTATCTATCTATCCATCTATCTATCCATCTATCTATCCATCTATCTATCCATCTATCTATCCATCTATCTATCCATCTACCTATCTATCCATCTATCTATCTATCTCCATCTATCTATCTATCCATCTATCTATCTATCCATCTATCTATCTATCTATCCATCTATCTATCTATCCATCTATCTATCCATCTACCTATCTATCCATCTATCTATCTATCCATCTATCTATCCATCTATCTATCCATCTATCTATCCATCTATCTATCCATCTATCTATCCATCTACCTATCTATATCCATCTATCTATCTATCCATCTATCTATCTATCCATCTATCTATCTATCCATCTATCTATCTATCTATCTATCCATCTATCTCTATCCATCTATCTATCTCCATCTATCTATCCATCTACCTATCTATCTATCTATCTATCTATCTATCTATATATCTATCCATCTATCTATCCATCTATCTGTCTATCCATCTATCTATCTATCTATCTATCCATCTATCTATCCATCTATCTATCCATCTATCTATCTATCCATCTATCTGTCTATCCATCTATCTATCTATCTATCTATCCATCTATCTATCCATCTATCTATCCATCTATCTATCCATCTATCTATCCGTCTATCCGTCTATCGGTCTATCCGTCTATCCGTCTATCCGTCTATCTGTCTATCTAACTATCTGTCTATCTAACTATCTATCTATCTATCTGTCTATCTATCTATCTGTCTGTCTGTCTATCTATCTATCTATCTATGTATCTATCTATCTATCCATCGATCTATCTATTCATTCATCTATCTATCCATCCATCTATCTATCCATCCATCTATCTATCCATCCATCTATCTATCCATCCATCCATCTATCTATCTATCCATCTATCTATCTATCTATCTATCTATCTATCTGTCTATCTATCTATCTATCTATCTATCTATCTATCTATCTATCTATCTATCTATCTATCTATCTATCTATCTATCTATCTATCTATCTATCTATCTATCTATCTATCTATCTATCTATCTATCTATCTATCTATCTATCTATCTATCTATCTATCTATCTGCTCCACCGAGGGGTCACTGAAGTAATTAGTTTGCTCTCACTGAGGTAATAGTAACTCCCTGCTCTACATTAAAGCGTGATGTATGCTACGTTTCGTTGCAAATACCTAAATATAGGTACTCAAGCATTTGGTGTTTAGGGATAAAATAAATTATTTGCTAACTTCGGCACAATGTAGTCCAGCCCTCCACAAGGCAAAGTTTTCAAACAAGTGGAAGACAAGAAGAAATACATTCCGTAAATATTGCTCCAGCGGTCTGCAGTATAAGAATTCTTTAATTGTAGTCAAAGACATTGTTGGTATAAAATCATAATCCGTATCATTTTGAATCGTACGGTATTGTGTTCTATCGTTAAATTTTTAACGATTGAAAGTGTTTTGTGTGTTACCCAAACGGTTTAATGTGAAGTATCCTAACTCATCTTTACCATAATATCATTATACTAGACACGTTAGGCTAGGCCTACAGTAAAGTAAGTTATTGAAACTGATGGAAGCGCATTGCGGCAGTAGAACCAGTGATAGTGATAGACCAGGGATGGAAAACCTTGCTTACAGTACTTTCCCGCAAACACGATAGTTAATCTACCGATTTCTCGCTGACATTTGTGTGGTGGCCCAAACAAAGCCCCAAGGCTAGAAGAAGATTGGTATTCCTAGCAAGTAGCATATCAAGGTGGTACAATTGTTGCAGCTGAGCACAAAAAATATAACTGAAATCTCGTAGTCGTACAATATTTGAAAAATCAATCACGAAAGCTTAATGTTAGGCTATGTGCGTTGTTGCAATGTACGGTACCTTTTTAAATGTGAAGAATAAGTATCACAAAATGTCAGAAATGAGTGAAACCTGAGTCCGATATTATGCTATATAAATATGCAATGGGTCTAGAATAAATGTCTGGATCATGACATTCTTCACTAGAAGCCAGGCATGAGTCCTGTGGCAAATGATAAAAGGCAACTATTGTGTGGTAACGTTGCACAGAATCATAAAGCACGCTATACACTGCCAACTACAAGCTGTGTACTACTTGCGAGCTCTGCATGTTTGACGAAGGAAAATCCTGGCATGTTTCCAAGAAAAGTTTTTAACTGCAGAAATGTCAACACATTTCCCAAAATGGTAATGTTTGTATCTTACATACAATAGTTCATTTCATGGTTGATTAAAACATAAATTAATAGGGTCCAATTTCTTTGCATTCATGAATATTGTCATTTGGATGATCCCTTCCCCTTTAAGATGCTTCATGGTTGGCTCGCTTCACTTTTCAAAATATGTATTTCTATTTATGTTTTAGCCTTTCAGTGTTGACAATTTTCTCATGTATTTGAGGACTTGTATTTTGGTGTCTGGACGTTAACACCAGTTTGATTCACTCAAAACACCTGTGACATTTATTGCATTCATAATACTCCAGTCACCTGTTGCAGCTGTGCCATTTGTACTGAACTTTTTTAACCCTGATAAATGTGACCATTAACAGACAGTAGAAATTTGGAAAAAAAAAAGGGGTTAAAATAAGAGTCATCTCTCCCTTGTTTCAAAATGGTTTGGTTGTGGCAATTTTCTTACTGCGTGTAACGTTTTGTTTTCCAGAATGGTGATTGGCGCTACCATTGTATCTGTGTTTAAGACTGTAAATGTAAAGAAGGTACAAAGGTCAAACACTTCTGCATGGTCTCTGTTTGCTCCACTATGTATATTGTGTATACATACATATGAAAGCACCTCTGTTTTCATTAATTGCACAGAGAATCTGTCCTGCTAAGTTTGGAAAAAAAAAAAACCCTGAAACTGACAGAGGTGAAATTGAGCATGAGCACTGCGCGAATCATCTGTGGGCATTGGGGTTAGGGTGACTGAGGTGAGCCTAAAAGTTAACTGGCGATAATTTTTGGTAACTTGCGCGGTCCTTGTGGATACACTGGACATCGTGGTTAGGCATAGAGGCAACCTGCGCTATTTGCCCATGTGAGTATCATAAGCAATTACCATCAACAGAGCTTCTTTTCAATATTTTTTTCCCAACATTTTTCCTGTTCTCATTTGGTTTGTTTCTCTGAAGATTTCCAGGTCTTCCCTCCCCCCCTTTTTTTCTACTAACAAAAATGTGTCTGGACATGCAGGATTTCTCGCAAACCAGGTTTGGAAAGTTTGGAAGGTTTTCCAACCCTGTGATAGACCTACACAGTACCCTTCAGTAATGTTACACAGTCATAGGCCACTAATATAGACTTTCCAACATCAGACTGAGAAAAATTTTAGATGTGTGAATACTGGTGTGTTGGACTGTGCTAAGGAGTGGGGCTGCACGTTCCACTGCTTTGAAAAATATTTGTGATAGCCTAGGCTAGCTACGTAAGTATTGACTACAGTAGACTACTAGTATTAGCAAGTGATGTTCATACTAATGCCAAGAGCACCTAACTTGACTCTTCAGTTTTAGTTCAAAGCTCAAAGTGCAACCTCCTTGTAGAGGTTGACTCCCTAATTTGTTGGTAGAATTATGTGAAGATTGAAAAAATGGTATCAAATTAAGATTTTCATTTGCTGTTGTGTCAGGGCTCAAAAATACCACTCATAACAAATATCTGCCAGACAGCAAGAAATCAGTAACTTCAATAAGCACAGACATTGGAGTACTTATTAACTGTTTTATAAATGGCAGCAGGTATTCTAGTTCAAGTTCTCCTTTGTTTTTCACATTGCCTGAAGTGGCGCTGTAACAGTTTTTTTCTTTCGTGAAAATTTTTTGTTATCACAACATCATTTAGACGTCAGTCATTTGAAGGGGGCGTCCTGGTAAATACTTAAGAGTGAAACAACTTCCCTTTGGGGTGAATTTACAAGGGGGAGAAATGCTTGGGGGTGAAGTTGGAAGGTGGCAAAACTACTAGCTATCATTTCAATTGATGATCTTTCTTCAGCCCCCCTCACCATGGTGTTGTGGCAAAGAACCCCAGGGTCAAATAACGGACTGAGATAGTCAATGATATATGACAGTGCGCTATGGTGCCTTCATTGTGCACCAAAGTTAATTTGCATCCCAATAGATTATCTTTTTTTCACATCTAGCTTGTCATTGTGAAGTTGAATTTTCCCACCAGTTAAAGGCAGCTTTTGTTCATATACATCTTTTTCTTGATGCTGCTACATGCCTTGGTCATGCTGTGGATGTGAGTGCTATGCATAAATGGTATTGCTGAAGACCCCCTTTCTTTTCACCTCCAGGGAAAACAATTTTTAATACAAGATGCCTGATGCAACCAGCGAATTCAAATTAAATGACACTCCAGAGGACTGCATTTCGTCGGTCAAGTTTGGACCCAACAGTTCCCAGTTTCTATTGGTTTCTTCATGGGATGAGACAGTGAGGCTGTACGATGTACAGGCAAACAGCATGCGAGCCAAGTACAAGCACGACAGGGCTGTGTTGGATTGTTGTTTTCATGTAAGTATATAGCTACTGTATCCTTGATGCATGAACAGGTTACATTCCCACTGTGCATCCCTTTGTAGTGAATTGCAATGGCTGCAACTTGGTGATTAGAGGTGAACAAATACATATTCATGCAGACAAGTCAACTTTGGGAACACCTAGCTGATAACGATCACTTGAGAAATGAAAGTCAAATTTTTTATAAAGTCTTTAGTTTATGAAGAAGGAAAAGAGCTTTAAAAGAGCCTCAAGATTTTCCTTTGAAACTGTTCATCCCAACGTGGATGTTTCCCAATTATTGTACTTGCCACACTCGACACATGTATAACTTTTCCAGGCACCTCTATATTATTTCCTTTTCTTTTTTTCTTATACAACCTTGTAATTTGTAGTACTACATTTCTAGTTCTATCCTTATATTTGTAGTTTAAAGAAAAGATTAAAAGTGAGCCAATTTGAGTTCAGATTTGACAGTTTGTAAAATGTAACTCCACTGTGATACCCAAGTTGGTCAAACCTGTCGACAGTATTTGTTCAAACCTGTCGAAAGTATTTGTTCATTCCGAAACAAGCTCCCAGTGGTCCTCGATACAATTCGTTCAGTCTCTGCAAGATTTTCTATCAATTATGGTCTTGACTTTTTGGCATGTATAGAACCTACTTTGAGAGACTTCAGTGTAAACTCTTAAAAGAAGATTGATATTGACAAGCTTCAGAGGTTTTTGACTTAAAACTGGCTGACAGAATTTCTTACAAAACTTGTTGTTGACCCAATAGACTAATTTCCATTGCAGAAAACAGTGAAGAAAGGTTTTATTTTTTATTCTGACAAATCAGTACTAGGCCTGTGTATTTTCAAGACTGAAATGAGCTCTGGAGTGAAATTTGATGGAAATAAATCACCTTCCTCACATTTTCAGCTTTTTAATGTGAAAAAAGAAACTGTTTCATAATGGTAGTAAATTGAAGCTACAGTCTTGGACTAAATACCTTGGGACACCCCACTCCCCCTTTTAATGTTGGCTATATGATTACGGTTCGAAGTGCACATTCACTCCTGTAGCGCAACATCGGAAGGAGAGTGGGGTTTCATGTTATCCTCTCACCTAAAATCCAGTGTCACATTTGCAACGTACGACAAAGTGTCCCAACAATTTTGTCCAAGACTGTAGTCACTCTGGACATATCAAAACAGACGTTATACACTTCAGGCAAAGTCATTGTGATTAATATGTTCTTTACATTCTTTCATGGACAGGATCAAACGCATGTTTTTAGCGGTGGACTGGATAATACACTGAAAATGTATGACATCAATAAAAGTGCAGGTTTGTGCAGACTTCATTTATTCATTTGTACATGTGATAATTGAAAGCACTCCTCCATGTCAAAGTGTTTGATCATGATGGTTATTGTAAAGTGAAAGTAACATCAACAGCAGACAGTGGTTTAGGGTCATATGTTTCATTTTCTTAGTAGGTTTGTTTGTACTCACGCTGAGGATGATGAACTGGGACGTGGGGCACCATACAGGGGTTATGCCAGAGACTCATTACTTCTAAACGTTGTCTTAATATTGATGCTGTCCTAGGTGAAAGTTATAAGTACACTGGCAGGGACAAAACTTTGCTGTATAAGGTGCATTTTGAAGGATCTCAAACGTTAATGCAAAGTGTCCTTTTCTTAAGTATAAAACCAGAATATTTGAATATTTTATATTTTTATGGAAATAAAAAATGAGGGATTTCACCACCTTCTTCTTGAAAGGGGACAAAGCCCTCATTATCCCCTCTGGCAGAATTTCTGTCACAGAACACAAAGTACATGCATCACAAAACTGCAATACTATGCTCTCCTCATATCCGAAGTCTGCAATAAGTAGTACTTAAAGCAGTAACAAAATGAAAATCAGAAAGTTGCTGTAACAAAAATCTTGCTTTTTTATTGTCCTCCAGAGGAAACGGTGGGTAAACACGACGATGCAATACGATGTGTGGAGTTTTGTTCTGATGTCAATGTGTTAGTTACAGGCAGCTGGGATCAGACCGTGAAATTGTGGGACGCGCGCATATCCCACTGTGCGGGATCCTTCTCTCAACCAGATAAGGTAAATCTCATTTGTCAAACATGCCCAAAGCAAGGCTGTCAGGTTTCATGATGATTCTGAACAATGCAATTAGAGAAGCATTGATATTTCCAGTGACTGGGATAACTGTAAGAATGTGATGAGCTGATTCATTGAATGCATCTGAAAGTCTTGTAAATATCCTCAGAAAATTAGAAGTTATTTGCAGAGTTTTTTTTTTACTTTTATAAAATAACCTCAGAGAAGCTTACCCCAGGTGTTCATTCACAGTACTAAATTTTTCTCCCCATCATTACATGAGAAAAGGTCAGACAGCAGGGGTGAGTACAAGTCACAAGGGATGTTGCTATTGGTATTTGGTCTCACCAGCTAGCATTTAACTGCCATTTAATCATCTGCCATCCTTCAGCAATTTGGAAACATTCCATGACCAAATTTCAGCATTCACTAGTAGTGAATATTGTGTGAACTGCAATTGTACATCATTTATCACGTGCCTTAAAGGTCATGTGACATGCATTTAGAAAAGAGCTGACTTCATTCAGAAGTTGCCTAGTGAAACCCTGACCTGAATGAAAATGTTTTGGTATTTTTGCTCTAATTTATTGCCATTATTGAAAGGTGTCAAGATTCAAAGTTTGATGAAAATGCAAAACAGATGACGTGGAGCGTTGCACAGTGTCAGTATTTCTTATGTTAATCCTTTATGTATTGCCTTTAAATTACTTAATTACTGAGTTTCACATTGGTAAGTTATATTGATATTTTTGAAGATGAAAATATAGCCTCCCAAAGTAAAACCCTCTGGGCATACAAAATTTCCAATTGCCCTTGAAATAAAGGTTAATGAAACAAAGGATAACACAAGGCATTTCATAGGAGTCCACCTGTCGATGTCACAAATTTACATACATAGCAGTGTTTATTCATGATACAGGTGGAATTTGCCTGTAAAATTGTCAATATTTGATGGAATTTGTGGCTGTTTTCAAGATTTTTGATTCCTTGCCGAAGGCAGGCAAGGAATCTATGCGATGGTGATGTCGTGTGTGTGTGCGTATGTGCATGTGTAAGTGACGCCTTGCTTGTAAACACGATATCTCAAGAAGGGTAACCACGACGGATGTCATCCTTGGTGTGTGGGTTTGTCATAGTAAGTAGATGATCCCTATTGTTTTTGGTGGAGTTCAAAGGTCATTTGAGGTCACCAGAGGTCAAATTGTGAAAACCTTGTAAACACGATATCTCAAGAAGGGTATTTGTGTCTGATGTCATACTTGGTGTGTGGGTTGGTCATATTCAGTAGATGATCCCTAATGTTTTTGGTGTAGGTCAAAGGTCATTTGAGGTCACCAGAGGTCAAAATGTGAAAACCTTGTAAACACGATATTTCAAGAAGGGTAACTGTGACTGATGTCATACTTGATGTGTGGGTTGGTCATACTCAGCAGATGATCCCTATTGTTTTTAGTCAAGGTCAAAGGTCATTTGAAGTCACCAGTGGTCAAACTGTAAAAACCTTGTAAACACAATATCTGAAGAAGGGTAACTGTGACTGATGTCATACTTGGTGTGCGGATTGTATATATAGTAAGTAGAATTCTCCTTTTGATTTTGATAGAGGCCAAAGGTCATTTGAGGTCACCAGAGGTCAAACCGTGAGAACCTTGTAAACACATTACCTCCAGAAGGGTGATGATGTTGACTGATGTCATACTTGATGTGTGTTTTGGCCATACTGGGCAGGCGATCTTTATTGCTTTTGGGTGAACCTCAAATGTCATTTAAGGTCAACAAAAAGAAAAGTCATTTTGGATCAAAGGCTAATTAACATGGTGTTTCAAGAACAATAACTGTAGTTGATCTCATACTTGCCATGTGGATAATTCTTGTTTGTTATGATATAACAATGTCGCAAGGAATCACAAAGCCTTTTGGCTTTCTGGTTTATGATAAATGCACCCAATACTCCAAATGTCATTTTCATGTCACACGACCTTGAGTTCTCTTTGCAGTTGTTTGCAAGTTTCGGTACTGTAGGTGCAAGTAGATTGTCGAGAAATGTTTATAAACTGTTCTTCGAACTCTCACCCCTCTGTAGGTCTACACCATGGCGTTATGCGGAGATCGTTTAGTGGTGGGTACAGCCAACAGGAAGGTCCTCGTGTGGGACCTCCGGAACATGGGTTACGTCCAGCAGAGGAGAGAGTCCAGTCTCAAGTACCAAACACGCTGCATAAGGTGCTTCCCAAACAAACAAGGTTACGTCTTGAGCAGCATAGAGGGCAGAGTGGCAGTAGAATATTTAGATCCAAGTCCTGAGGTCCAAAAGAAGAAGTATGCTTTCAAGTGCCATAGACTCAAGGTGAGATCTTAACCACGTGGAATCAATTTTGAAAATTAAGTCAGGTAAAGAGCAAGTACAAAGTGACAAAATGTTTATCATCAAAGTTACAACTTTGTCAAATGATTAGTGAAATTTGAGAAAAATCTACAGTGCAGGTTACAGAGAGGTTGTCACTCTGTCCTCAACAACACACTTTCTCTGAAGACATTTCCCCAGTGAGTTCTCACTCTGGAGCTATTATTCTTGATGATAAACACCTTTGAGGTCATCATTGTATGTACTGTGTGACCAAGGCTGTATATGGTCATGAAAACTTGGATGAGTAATCTGATTTGAACCTCAAAACCACGCAAATCTGCAGGGACCAGATTATTCCTTTGCAAGTATTAGGCATTTCATTTGTGGATTTTGTTGCTTATGAAACAAACATCAACAACTGTTATTAACAATACATAAACTTACATAGCACACTAACATAAAGTGTTTAGGTGCACTTTACAACTCATCAAGAAAAGACTAAGGAACGCTAAATAAATACCTTTTCAAACTTAGCTTAAATAACTTAAGAGAAGCAGACTCTAACACTAAGAGGGATGGAATTTCATAACATGGAACCACTAAAAGCAAATGCCCTTCTCCCACATTACTATGTCTCACAAAAGGAAAAACCAGACTGGTTTTGCTACTAGTAGACCTTCTGAAATTGTGAGAAGATGGCTTAACAATACACACATCATGAAGATATTAGAGAAAGCCTGTCCACAACATGATTTGTACACAAGAAGGAGAATCTTAAACTTCATTCTATAATCAACTGGTGGCCAGTGCAAACTTCTTAAAGTAGGGGCTAATGTGTTGGTTACAATTGGTACCTCTTACTCATCCTAGCAGCAAAATTTTCAACTTTTTGCAATCTTTTGATTTGCTTTAAGCCATGGTGTAAGTTGGTGGACCAAAATCAGTATGGCAGAGGGTGAATGCTGGAACTACTATCTAAGCGGAGCGCCACCATTGGTTGGTGGGGAGTGCACAAGAAAATTTTTGGCTTTGCATACCCTCCAGATGGCCGGAAATGACACTTCACACGTGTTCTAAGCTTCATGTATCTAAGCTTCATGTATCAAACCTTTAAATTGGGATCGTATGTCTGCAATTTCTGGTTTCCTGCTAGCAATTGTGTACCCTATAAGAGAGTGTGAACAAATCTATGTAGTCCAGGGTCTACCTTAGGACCTCGGCTGGGGCCAGCTGCAGAACCTCTTACAGGGGTCCAGGGGGCAAAGCTTCTTGCATATATATCAAAATGGTGGTCCAGCTGCATGGGTACAATGAGACTACCCCTAACGTTTTCCTCCACTTACATTAGTCACAAAAATGGCAAATATTTTAAAGTTGTGTATATTAGTTATGGCCACAACTCGTAGTCACAAACCCACTCCCCTATTTTGTTGATTAGCCATAACTGAGGCTGTGTTTTAGTTTTATCAAAAAGAAAGCAGAATTACATAAGCTGCAGCAGAATACCCGAGGCTCCCTGTTCCCTGCCACTACACATAGACTTTGAGCGAAGGACCGAAATAAGGGAAGTAATGACTCCATTAAGGTTGTATACTTTCTCAACATAGACTTATACAGCATATAGAAAAATCGTATTACGTCTCATATTTTTTGACAGGCCAGATTTCAGTTTGTGGGCCAGAGTAAATTTACTGGCTGGCTGGATGTGGCCTGCGGGCCGCCATTTAAGAACCCCTGAGATAGGAAATTACCCACCATAACAAGTTTAACTCTGTTACCAAGATAAGAAGAGAACCGTTTTAGCGCAGTGCCGTTGACACCAACATCATTTCCAAACGGTGGAGAAGTTCTTTGTGGGGCACTAGATCAAACGCCCTGCTTAGGTTGATAAGTACAAGCATAGCTACATGCTGATTATCCATACCTAACAATACATCAGAATGGAGTTTTTGTGAGTAGAGTTTCATTCGAATGATAGGGCCTATATGCAGACTGATAACGAGTATAAAGGTAGTGCATATTAATATAATTCGTTCAATTAAGCTATTTCAACCTTTTCAACAATTTTAGAAATCTAGCTTAAATCGTTGACCGGTCTATACTTTCAGGGATTTTGCTGTTCATGAAACAAGAAAAATTACCAACTGTTGTTGTATTGTACTGCACATCTGTTCACCCATCATGAAGAGAACTTATGTAGGAATGGTTACCCACCATGGTGGATCAAACACCACAATATCCTGTGTTCCCTCCTTTCGTGAATATTCATGACTCAACAGTGGTGACCAAGTCAGTGACAAAACCCTAAACCATCATTGTTTTGCTAAACTATCGTCTCAGCTGCTTTGGTGATGGTGTCGAAAGATTTACATACTTCAGGATAAAACATGAACAGAACCCTGTTAAGATTCTGTGACTGTTGCAATGTCTAACATCCGATCAGGTGGAATAATTTGTTTTACCCATACCAAGATTTAAAGGAGGATAGGAAGTTGTAAAAGACATCTAACATAACTTACTTGCACTTTATTTCTCCAAGTCGAGTAGAGGCATACTTGTTTAACAGATATCCTCCTTTAAAGAAACAGAATTTTGCATTTATTGATGTTATAAATATGGGGCCTCACCTATGAATTTGTAAGTATAATTAGACTTAGTAATGGCAAACAACTATGATATGATAAACAGTTGCGGGGGTCAAAGCTTCAGCTATATGGCTACTCCTTTCATTTCACATTCCTTTTTATTGCCTTGTTAAAATCGATCCACCCCCCAACATTCTGTGTCATATTTCTACATTGCCATATATCCAAACATTCTTGAATCCTGGATAAAGGTTGTACAAAACTTCCTTAATTTTGAAATTTGCTCGGATGTCTGTGTATCGGGAAGTTGCCTTGTTCTTTAGTGTCCAGCATTTTCGGGGAGATAAGTTTACATCAACCGACCACAAACTGACATGAATAGCCACCTGCAGCAAGTGGTGTAAGATAGGATAAATGGATTGGTTAAAAGGATTAGAGGGTGTCTATTCATTTCACTTTGAGATCAAGTTACCTGAAGCACTGACCCACTTTTTACCTCCTCGAATTCAGTCCTTTTATGGCGTCTTTGTTTCTCTGACTGCTCGCCTCTTTGTCACTTGTCATAAAAGTTAATCCTGTGTCGATTTTACCCCTGAGGCGATTTTTGCCGACACGTCCGATGGCTTTTAAAATGGAAGGGTGGTGACAGTGTGTGATGATTTAGTTGTCATTATTTGCCCGTACTGATGTGATGCAAACATACACATAGATGCTCTGCTTGTGGTCTTCATTTCTGAGTACATATGTCATATTTGTTTGTTCAGAGAGCTTTTGAGGTATGCTGCCATTTCCCGTCTGATATGTGGTCCACCAAGGTTAAGGTTCCAGTTGTTGTGTATAGTTTAATCAACTGTTTAAACGTTCAGATGTGACATTCATTTGAACTGCCACCGTCAAGGTAATATTGTACCAGAGGATGGCAAAGATACCTCTTTACCCGTCACGCACTGCTCCTCCAGATCAAACCTCCGTGTCCCATCTCACCAGCGACACGAACTGATCCTGTTTCACCAGAGACGTTAGTGTTTTGACATCAAGTGAGAGTGGTCTTGGAATCAAGTGAGATGAACCGCCACAATACAGGCTGGTTTTAAAAGCAAATATTTATGGAATATCAAGTTAAACATATATTTATTAGTGAAGGATTATAGGGTGGTCAGAAGGATCGTTGAAAAAATAGCAAACGTCACATTACATCATACAGATATCATACAACAGTTACTTGATCACAGATGTCTTTGCCCATTTTCAGATGTGAGAAACAATCCCCTCTATGGGTAGGACAGGGAAAAAAAAAAATGACTTAGAAAAAGTCATGAGTTTTGGTGAGCAATGGAAACTTATGGTGAAAAGTTCAACATGTGTACAATTTGATATGACCCGAGGGCAGGAGATACGAAAAGTGGAGTTGGGGGAAAAAAAAAAAATACTGAAATTTATGAAGTGTATTTTTCAAAACTACTGTACTTGTCCTTCTCTGTGGTGTTTGAGGCAGTTTATGAGAAAAAAAAAATAGATACGAAAAAATATATGGTGGACGAAATGCTCCATTGCAAATCTTTTATCCCAATTGTCCTATTCTTTTGTGGACATGATTACTACGTCTCCATTTGCATTACCAAAACTAAAAAAAAATAATTCACAGAAGAATGAAAATTCTGTTGTGCTGCCCTTTCCCACAAGTGTACCATCCATTGACAAACCTTAAAGGTCATGTGTCATGAAAAGGACAGTTTGGACTATTGGGTTTATTATTAATCATTGAAAAAAGCCACAAAATCCATCAAATATTGATAATTTTACAGGCAAATTCCTGTCCCACACCTACATCAGGAATAAACATTGACTAAGTATGCACATGTGATGTCAAGAGATGGACTACTATGACATGTCTTATGTTATTCTTGGTTTAATTAACCTTTGATTCAAGGACAACTGAGAATTATATGCCCAAAGGGTTTTATTTTGCAAGCATATAGTTTCTTCTTCAAACATATCGTTATTACCGACCAATGTGAAACTTAGTAACTAAGTTTACTATTAAGAGAGAATACATAAAGAGAAAATGAAATACTGGCACTGCAACACCTCACATCATCTGTTTTGTATGTTCATCAAAATGTTAAAAGTAATATCTCAAAAACGGTAATAGATATGATCAAAATATCAATGGATTGTCATTCAGGGTTTCACTCTACAACTTCTGAATGAATCCAGCCTTTGTTTGATTTTAAGAAATTACCATGGTTGTCCAAAGGACAACCGTTTACTGAAATTTGGTTGTCCTGCTGAAAAAATGGTAGTCCTGCATTGAAAAAATTGAAATTGCACTCTATTGAAAAACAAGAAGGAACATCAGATTTGCCACGGTAATCAGAATTTATTTACATCACATAACAGGTTTTCTCATCCAGGGATCGAAATAACAGGGCCCTTGGGCCGGATGGCCCCTAGATATAGCTAGGGCCCATAGGTTCAAAATGAAAGGGGAAGTGAATCATAAATAATTGAAGTCTAATTGTACAGTCCTCTCACTGTGTACAGTAGGCCTGTGTATTTGTTATTCACTAGGCTAAGTCTCTAAAAAGCTGCACAGCCTCACAATATTTGGTGGTCTGTTGGACAACCTCCAAGCATGTTTTTGCAAAGATTTGGTGGTCCGAGAGATTTTCTAGTCGTCACGGACTACCGGACTACCGTAAAAATCGAACACTGCCAGCTCTTTTTGAGATTCATGTCACATGACATTTAAAGTGATTGTGTGCATAGGCAAAGAGTGAAAACATTGAAATTTAAAGGCTGTATTGCATCACCCTAGGCTATATTTTTACCTCCCTGAAAGGAAAATTCTCAACTGGTCTAAGTTACAGTACTCTTAGATTGCCAGCAAATTCGAAAGATGCAGAGCAGCTCGTATTACATAGCGTACACAGGGATCCATTGTTTTGATTACACATGTGGAGGAATGTAAGACAGGCTGAGGGAGGGACTAGAGGTAGGTGGTTGGGAGAATTAAAACTGTCTGGGGTGATGCATTACAGCTTTTAATGCCCAAAAGCTTGGTCATTCTTTTAATTGCATCATTCAGACAATTTGGGAAAGTAAATAGGTTTCAGGTGGTGTATTCTGCCATGTGATGTCAGTCTTCTTACACAATGACACAGAGTGTAAAATACTATAAGGTAGTGGTTGAAAGTTTTCATTCAAATCGAGTATGTGTTTCTTGGAACAAGCCAATGGGAAGTATTCTAGTAATGAATTTTCAGTTGGTCAAAACAGCTGATCACTGATAACACAATGATGTGATCAGTTTGTAGGTTATATGTAAATACAGTGCTTTGTTTCACCAAACACTACAATTCCTGATGCTGACTAAGGGGCCATTTGAGAAGTATGTTCTTGATACACCAGTGAAACTTGTGCTGTTGCTTATTCATTATGTTGGCACTTGTAGCAGCCAATCCTCAAGATATCATACATGTTTATCCTTTCTCGAGAGGACACACCCTAACCATTGTGGTATATCTGACTATCACGTCATGTTCTGTTATGTAGAAAAGGTCTTCTTGAGACATGATTTAACTAAGGGTATGGAAATTCTGTAAGGACTAGGTGCATATAGTGAAAACTGTTAATTTTTAAGTATGATTTCTGACCTCTGCTGTTTTTCTGCCAATCCTGATGCTTTTCAAAGTCGTTACTCTGTTAGTATCCTTCCTTGAAAGACATATTCCATCCATGAACAACCTCATGTGTACATTTAAAAATAAAAGTTGAAATGAAACATATTCTTATCTTTCTGGTTTTCGGTACGTATGCAATCACTTACAGGTGATCATTTGTAATAGCAATATGTGAGCATATATAGGTGTTACCTTGGTTGCTTCATTTCTTGATAATGTTTTTTCCTGATTGCCAAGAGTTGTGCAAAACTGTTTGTGATAGCAATGTTGTATTCATTTCTCTCAACCTTCTCATCATCATCATCATCACTATCATCATCACCATCATCATCATCATCACCACCATCATCCCACAGGTAAATGGAGAAGAGAACATCTATCCAGTGCTGAGCATCGCTTTCCACAATGTTCACAACACGTTCGCCACCGGAGGTTCGGACGGCTACGTCAACATATGGGATGGCTTTAACAAGAAGAGGCTATGTCAGTTCCATCGATACCCAACCAGCATCAGCTCTCTGGCATTCAGGTAGGAGAAGTTGGAATGCTCGACCGTGTCATTTTCGATCGTTAAATGAGTGTTCTGTCCATGTACAACCTTGTGTAACATTCAAAAATAATGAAGAACTTCAAGATCAAACAAGGTCTAAATTCTTCTGGTTTTCCCATACACGTGTAATCTTTTCAGGGTCAGTTAATTATGAGGAAGATTCGATACAACATTCAGTTTCTAGCTAGTAATCTCTGCAAAATCCATGTTTATGTCTCAATTCAAGAAAAGATTTCCCACTAAAGTCTTTCTTTGCAAGTGTCTATTCTTCACTTAAGCAGTTTTTGTAGCAATCCTGCAAGATTTTAGTTGCAATTGCTGTGGCATATTGTCAAGTGCTATTTGCAATTTTTTCAGTTGAGTGATATTGCACTTATTCTCTTTGAGGCCTGATTCAGAAACTTGTAATTATTTTTTAAATGCTGATAAGAGTGATTTTCCCTCCACCCCCCACCATCCCTGTCCTCCCACAAGAAAAACAAAATGAGATTCTGCTGTAAAACTTTGTAGCACCAACTCGGGGGTGGTGGGGGGATTGGTAAATGTTCTCCCAGACATGTCGATTCATAGTTTATGACCAGCGCCATCAGGCGGAATATAAACACATTGACAGCTTACAGTCACCAGGTGTTGATGATGTTTCTCACAAGTAGGTTGAGCGGGAAGTGAAAGGATTAAAATTATTTGGGAAACCTTTTAACCTCTTAACTCTTTCTCCACTCTTCTGAGCCCTGCCTTCCAGCTCACATACTGCCATAGTAAGCTAAAATACCATGCCATCCTCTGTTACCAAAAATTGCACCTACTTTGTGTCTGCTACACCCCACAAAATCTCAAAGTGGTATTTCATGAGACAAATTTTATTTTAAAAAAGAAAGATTTTGTTTGTCACAAGTTTTGCTCATCAGTGTCTGCTTATCATTTTGATTGGAGACAGAATGGATAGCTGGGTGAAGTGTTTTCGTCAGAGGTTTGGCAAACATGCCACATAATCTGTGATTGGCTCTGTTCCTTGGTTTGATGGTTCTTTGGTGTCTTAGTATTCAGTTTGTTGATAGACCCACCCACTGTATGTGGCCTGTGTTCGTTGATAAAAGGAACAGCTGTTACAGATTATAAAGTAAACAGTTGTATGATGCAGAATTTATTTTCACCTGTAATATCTGTAAGTATCAGATGATATAACTCAGATAGCATGTTCAAATTAGTTAAATCATAAAATTGGAAGCAAGGAAAGAAAATCCTGACCTAGGCTTCGTAGGCTATCACCTTTTGTTTATAAAAGGAATATGAAAAATAGGGGGTTGTGTCGCATGGCGCTGAGTTGGATAAGTTATGTATTTTCAGTCCTGCAGTATGCTGTCGATTGTGTTTGTTAGAACATAATTTCAGTCTATCATCTACACTTGAAGCCGCATCTTGAGTTGTTTTACTAAATATCTATCTATCTGTCTGTCCATAATTGTTCAAAATGCTTCTCCTTCTACACGCTTTTATGGATTCTTTGAAACTTAGACACAATGTTCCTTGGGTGGTGGACCATTTGGAGTGTTAAGGAATTTTTTAGTCAAGATCTCATGGGGGCCTTTGGCCCAGTATATGAAATTATACAAAATGCTTCTCCTGCAGATTTTCTTGTACAATGTTGATGGTTTGTCACGACGATGCTCTGTTAATGGTTCCTTCAGGGTGTTCAGGGATTTTTAGTCCAAGACCCCATGTAGGCCCTACGACCCATTATATGAAATTCTGTTTGAAATGCTCGTCTTGCTCATGCTTCCATGGATTAATATTTAACTGGTACATGGTGTTCCTTGGGTGGTGGTTTGTGTGCTGTGTACAAAAAACTTTCAGTCCATGGTCCCATGTGGACTCTATGATCCATTTTATGAAATTCTGCCAAGTGCTTCTTCTCCTTTTAAAATGCCCCTTTCAAATGTTATACAACATCTCAAATATCCATATTATGCATGAATGATAATTGAGTAATGGGGCAGTGTCAGTTGGTGTACTAACTGAAACTCCAGGTTGCCTTCAAGTGTTTGTGGAGAGAGATATAAAATTGGTACTTTGAGATGTTTCATGAAATTCAGTTGGTCTTCCCAAACCTGTCAACTTTGTGTAAAGTTTCCTTCACATGGCTTAACTAGTGACTGATAACTGGTCAAACTTAGAGGGTCCCCATGTGTCACAGACAAGTGGCCACTAATGAGCAAGTAAGAATGATTTGAATTGGTTTTGGAAAACTTGTTACCACACATTTCTCCACATTAGTGTTTCATATGCCCACAGCCAGTACAAACCATGGAGCAAAATTAATAAATTTCGACTGTTTTCATAATTATTGTATGTGAATAATGATGCTTATTATTGTAAGTATCGGTATTTGGTAGTACCCATCAAAATTTTCACAAATTTAATTTATTGATGAAGATCATTTTGCATTACTGCTTCTTCATATGTACACAGCAAGTGCAAGCTAGGCTAAAAAATTCAAAACTTTTGTAGTTTTCATAACTCTTGGATGTAATACTTGACTAAATATCCTCACAAGTAAAGAACATCAACTCATTGTGCCGCCTATAAATTACATGTTAAACTACTGTCTGCGCGCTGTTGTGTGGGCAAGTCGAACACAACAGTTTAGCCACTGTGAGCAATTTAGTTTGATACTGTGTATGAAGTCTGTACTGTTGCTGTGTTGTCTTACCAGTTTAACGGTTTAATTGTACCTTCGGTGTCAGTCGCATGACACTATTCTCCTGGTTGCTTTCATTTCTACGCTTGTAATTCTCCTAACAAATGTATGCTCTGGTGAATATTTTTTAAACTGCTTCTAATTTTGCAGTAATGATGGATCTACCTTGGCCATTGCATCTTCCTACATGTTTGAAATGGGAGAGAATGTAGACCATCCGGAAGATGCCATCTTCATCAGGAATGTCTCCGATCAGGAGACTAAACCAAAGAATTGAATGGCCAAATCTGGAAAAAGGAACAAAGAGGAGAAGACGAATGATAAATTTTCAATGAATACAGATTTGTACTACCTTTGAAAACCTTACAATGTACAATTACTTTATTTGATGATGTAAGACATTGTGACAGACAAGTGCAAAAATTCTGCTGCATTGGATGTTTGAGTTCCTGATTTACTATGCTCGAGTATTAACCATTTCAAGCTACACACCTGTTCTGTTTCTCCATGACCCTACTAATATTTTTACAAAAGAGTTTGTACAAGCTAGAGGAGATTAGTGCTTGGTAATCTGTTGGTGTCTTTGGTCGTTTTGTGACCGAGGCAGATTGGTTGTGTAGTCCCTAAACTTCCAACAAAACAGCGTTAAGTGCATCAAATGGAGCAGATCTCTACATATTCATGAGCCAAACAGCTGAGGTGGAGAGAGTGTTTCTGAATGATGGTCTGACTTGCGTGGTTGTAATTTAGAGCTCTGACTTTGTACTGAACTTAATTGCACAATATCACCCTTTAGCAATAGCAAGCATTATGGTAGAAGTAGAAATTGGACACATCGCCTTGATTTGTTTCAATGGCGTTGATGCCCAATAGGAAATATGATGGGTAGAATAATGGGTGAAGCACTGCTTTAAACATTTAACGGAAATTTGAAGAACCCAATTGGTAGAGATTAAAGTGAGTCGTAACCAAAAGTGTCCTTTATTTGCAGGAGGGAAGTTAGAATTTTAGAAGATTACATCATCAGAGAGAAACTTGTCCAATGCATCACATCTGGGGGTTAACTGATGTGGTTTTTCTCTGCCGATTGCCGATGCTTTTTTATCGCAACATCATCCAATACTCGATCCAATCTGACGTTTTTGGGGGTTGAGCATGTTCCCTCCTGAAGAATTTTTGTGTTGTGTATGATGTAGCCTCTGGACTGCTTTTATCACGATATGCAATATTATCACAAATGTTACAGGTATATCTTCACTTTTCCTTCTTTTTTTCATGAAAAATAAACTTCATGTAGCATTTCTCAAATCCTATCCTGGTTCACAGATTAAAACATCCCCAGTTGAAAATACATTTTCATGTTTTGCTGAACATTAGGAACCATCGGCATCTAAGTTTCGCGGATCTGATGTTTTTTAGATAGCAGTGGTGAACATCAGCTCGATCCGATGTCCGATCGGATTATCGGTTCATCTTTAATTGCATCCACTTTGAATGATGGCTGGAGCTAACATCAAAGTGCTTCCTCCCACTACTAGTAGCTTTATTTAAAACCCTCAAATGTGAGTGGAATGATGTCAAAGTTGGAAGTCATCCAGGATGCTTTAGGAGATCATTCATAGTAAGGTAAAATTTAGACCTGATAATTTGTTTGGCATTGCCTATTATCTCAAAGCAGTGCATGCTTTGTGGAATTTAGTATTTATTGTCTGATGATGAATTTCAATAATTCTGCATTGGTTGCAATCGAGGGTTAAAGGGGGGGTTGAATTATTAAAATCCAAGGCCAGACTGATGTTAATGCCACTCGTTGTAAATAATGTTGTTTTTATATCCTTAAATAAAATTAAAAAATATCAGTTTCTTGTCGCAGTTTTTTTTTTTCTCCTTTTGTGCTGTTTTTGTTTGTAGTACTATTGTAGGCTGAAGGAAGTGATAGGTTGCTCTGTATTCATATAGTGTTTCTTACACCTGTGACCCCAAAACAAGCTAGTAAAGGCAGCCCATGAAAAAGGAATCATCTGCAACATGTATAAAAATCAGTTTCACAAATAAGAGAATGGATTTAAGACATATAGGGACATCTCATTCATAAGGAATTGATTTGAGATACGTAACAGATAGTGTTTTTTGTTTGGTTTTTTTTTACGCAGCACTTGTAAAACATTTTCTATCCAATTTGAAATCTGCGCAGTACAAAACTGCTTTTGTCGATGTATTTTCTGGGGCAATACTGTGCGTGCAAACCGCAACCTGATAAAATAGTTGTGTGTAAGAAAATCCCACTTGTTAATAATTGATTTGACACATGTAAAGACTTCTCACTCGAAAGTAAGGAATTGATTTCCGAGGGGTAGGCCTACTTGGTTTTGCTGTTATGTATGTAGGCTAGGCATGGTCCATGTTGAACATAAAACTTTTCGTCATCTCTGGTTCATATAGATTAAGCTAATCATGATGTCTGCTTTGTGGCTGTGTCGTCCATAGCTCGATGCCTTCCTGCGTTGCTGGTCAATATTTACAATTCCTACACACTGGGATGAATCCTCAACTACCTATTGCCCTATAACAGTCCGGTGACAGTGCATTATCCATGTAATAATATACGGTCAAAGTAACAGTTAAATCTCCGGCGGATGAATGAATGCAACAAAATGTGGGTGGAGGGTTAGCTTGGTGGTCAGTATCCGTCTCGCAATTCTCAAAATTTCAAAATCGCTGATCGACAATCTTTTGTCGTCTGCTATCTTACACACTGCTGGTGGTAATTTGGCTGATCGCACTCGAACATTTGTTGACATGTTGTGAATCGTGTTTACCTTTTCACGGGCTTTGTTTTCGATGAACTTGACAGGCGGTTACTTGCCAATCATCGTTCGTCATTCGTTTTAGTCCTTTTCATCAAAGTCTCACATTGTGTGAATGAACAATGTTAATCAACTTTGGAATTGTTCATTAACTTGAATGGTTATCGCTGGATGCACTCAGGGATAACTTGCATTAACAAATGACCGTACATTATGGAACAGTTAAATCACGGTCCCAGCGTAACCTTTTATAGATAGCAGCAAAGCTTTTTCTCAAGACAGATAAACCATACAAACCCTACTAACAGAGTAACCTATCTTTCCAAAAAGAATTAAGTGCTCAAAAAGAGAAAAGTCCTCAGTCACAGACATAAAGGCATGCTGAGTACAGTAGCAGACATTGTTCGTCTCACCGAAGATCAGTTTGATAAAAGATGGAGAATGGATATAGCATTCATTATCTTGGGATACAGACCGTCCGACACATCCGTGGTTGTTCCTCTGCTTACTGGCTGCTGTGTCAAAAGTTTAAGAACCTATTTTTCCCTCTTTTCTCTCTTTTTCCTTTCTGTTTTTTTTTTATTTTCGTATATATATATAGCTTTTGCTTTTGAATAACGGGAAGGGTCCCATAATTTGGGTGTTCAACCGTGATATGTGTAAAATAAAGCGACTAAGGAGTAAATTATAGCGATGATGCGAATGTACTGTAATTTGTAACTGCAAGCTTTGAATATGAAACATCTTGCCTAACATTTCAATGATTCCAGTGACGTTTTCATGACCGTATTCATTCGTTATCATATCGTGAGCATGTTAGGAAATTTCCAGTAAGTCATCTTTTCTTGCATTTTTTTTTCCCTCTCCCTTTGGTTTTGTTTGCAGCTGCTAAACTAGGTCATGGTTAGAGTTAGTGACAATATTAATTATTATTTTATCTAAGCTGATGTGATGGCAGGTTCAACCACGCCGGCAGGTCTTAGGCCTATAACGGGAAGTGATGAAAAAATCTCTGAGTTTTAAAAGGTTTGTATTGGACTCAAATTCAAAGAGTTTTCAGAAGTTTCCTGTCATACGGTATAATTGCGAAATCGTTGTCAAACACCGTTAATGAGTTAACTTGCGAATTTTAAAGGCTCAGTGGGTTTACACACAGTGGGGTGACCATAATTAGATACCCAGCATTTTTGGACTGACATCAAAACTTTAACCATCTTTCGCTTTCATTTGTTGGGACGAATGCCCAGGCTTGGAGTTGACAAAGCCCCTCTCGTGTCCCCACTAGTTAAATTTTGTAACTAAACACATGGACTAACTGAAGGTGCACCACCCTCTCCCCCATCGCAACACACACACCTAATAGGGTTGATCCTTCAAGTATATAAGGACTTTGTGATCAAAACCTAAGGCAGTGAGGAGGGAAGGATTTTTTTGTGCGTGTCGGCGGATAAAGACTATCCCACTCACAAGCACTTCTCTTCAGGGTAAATGTTCCCGAGGTTCACTGAAACGCTGGCAATACTTCTCTATGTGACTGTTAATGAGCAAACTCACTCCTTGTGAATTTTGAAAATATATACAAGGAACTGGGAACATCGAACCTCGGGAGCACTAGTACTGGCCCTGGATTACAGTCAGACATTTCTGGGAACGTTGAACCTTGGAAATAGCGAACTCCTTGTACTCATCAGCAAACCATTCAGTGAAATAACATCAAAACGCGGACAACTTCGAAACCTGGGAACCAATGGGTGGACTTCAACCATGCAGGGAGGTGCAATACACCTCCCTGATTGAGCATTCGATTAAAGTGATTGCGTGCGTAGGCAAAAAGTAAAAACAATGAAATTTCATCTCCAAAAGTTTGGTAAGGCTTTTAATTACATCGTTCAAACAATCGGTTATAGTAAGAACCGTTAATTTTCAAATATGATTTCTGTTTTTTACTGTTTTTATGCCAATCCCGTTGCTTTTCGAAGTAGTTACTGTCCTTTTCCTTCATTGAAAGACATAGTCCGTTCATGTACAACCTCGCGTGTACATTTAAAAATAAAGAAAAAGTTAAAATCAAACATAATCTTATCTTTTTGGTTTTTCAGTACACGCAATCACTTTGAGCAGTGCGACAATCGTGTATTGCTGTTTATGTTTTCTTAAAGGGAAATAGGGCGTTTAGAATACACCAACATGACGTAACAACGAAATACGGTAGCTTTAGTCATTATTAAACCATTCAGTATCATCAATAATCGTCTGCTAAAGCTTCATCTCCTCAAAACATTATACATGTGATGAGTAACGGAAGATGCATCATTTGAATTTTGAAAAGTTTGGGTGAACAAATTAGTGTTGAGCAACAAATAACTGAGTTTCTATCTGTGAAAAACTTATTTCTTGAAAAAAAAAGACTACTGTCCTTACTTATTTTGAATAATCTATCATTCTGCATCCACAAACATTGGCTTAAAAATACGGATGTTTTCTGTAAAGCGAATGCCCTATTTCCCTTTAATTACAAGCCTAGGCCGCATACACACCCTGCATCTTCTGCAGGAATATAATATATAATATAAATATAATTGAAGAATTGCATAATTTGTCCCCCTGTAACTGAGGCGCTTGGAAACCCTCCTCAGCCATTTTTCTCCGGCTAGTTGCAGCGCCAGAAGACATCTTGGGAGCTACCCAAGCTGTTTGTGGGACGGCTTCACCTTACGTAATTCAGCCGGACCAGGGAGGTGGTTGGACCGATCGAGCTTTCAGGGCCCGCTATATCTTCCTCTTTGTAGATATGTGTGTAAAACTTCATCGACATACCGCCGATCATCTTTGCTACATAGATAAAGCTCCGTGTGTGATCAAGGAGAGTAACCTTAAAAGTGTCATCTCACTAGTCGACGAGTGGATATCTTTAGACGATTTACTTCTCATTTTTGGTGTCTGTCAAAATGTACCAGCAGCTCTAGACATTGTTCGAACTCGTGAAATCTTACTAATTTATCACCCCGTCGACTCCTTCAACGCTGGTCGTCCCAATTAGAAAAAAAAGAAAAGAAAGAGACAAAAAGAAAAACAAGACTTAAAAGAAAGAGAAGTGACAGCTGACCATTCGAATAGGTATAAGAAAAGAAGAAAATTCCACCCCCCCCCCTCCTACTGGTCGGAGTGAATTACATACCATCCTCCCCATGATCATCGCTCTTCTGAAATCAGTCATCCAGACACTGGTAGACAGCAGGTAGGAGGAGCATCAGCCTCTGTCCGACTACCTTTGGACGATGGTGAGGGAGCTACAAAAGTGTCAGTATTGGCTAACAACTTCATTAGCGGATACCGATGACAATGGGCAAATAATTGAGCTCAATCTAGCTTTCAATGGTCAATTCACACCCATAGCTGATCGTCCTTTTCTCTGGGGGGCTCTTCAAAGTAAACAAAGAATAACCCCGAGTTACCTGGACGTGGCCTGTTTACCTTTACACTAATCCCCCACAATGGCTCTTCAGATCCTTTGTCCGTATTGGCAGTTTTCATGTCGTTTCAAAGAGCTTGACAAACATTTGATGGAGATAGTAAACTCCCCACTTCGAATCTTTCAAGATACACAAGGAGGAGAAATAGAAGACGCGACTTGTATTCCATCTTGATTGACAGTTTTTTTCGGACTCAAGTGGTGTGAAGCTTTTCTGAGCCCCCTTTTTTCTCAGTGGTAGTGAATGGGTCCACCTCTTAGGGCGAGCTTTGACTTCAATGGAAATGAGACTTAATTCTATACCTCTGTGTGGTGCCCGTTGTATTAGATGAAGTACCTACCATAACTTACCGGAGACGTCCATCTAGCACCCTTAAACCTCTTGGCAAGAAATTGATCCAACTCTTACAAAATCAAAGAAAAGAAAGAAAAACGATGAAGACGTAAAAGTGCAATAAAGCTGGAGGTTAAAATAAAAAAAAGTATATCAAAGTCGTAAACAAAATCTGTTGGCCCTTCTCGGAAGATCATTAGAGTATAGGTAGGAAGAAAAGGACAAAACCGTGTTTTTACTAATTTCGGTTTTACTTTCAAAACTGTCATACTGCTTTCCTGTTTCAGAGCATATGCGATTTAGAAGTAACGGATACCAGACGAATGATTTTTTTTTCATTGGCGTTGCCGATGGAGGGTGGGGGATTTCTTTCGGTTTACATTTTTTAGATTTTTTGTTTATTTCCTCTCGTTTAGAAACGCAGCATTTAAGCAAAATTAAAAAGTACAAATTACAAATTGAAAAGAATGTCAAAAGGAAAAAGACAACAGTTTTATCAAATACAAAAGATGCAATTGCGGTAAACGAAACCATGAAACCAAAATCCATTATGACTTTTCATATAACGCAACAAAATATCCTACTGGATCAAAAAGCGTTTTTTCCGAAATATAAGCATTCTAAACTGAGTTGGTAAAAGTTTCTGGAGGTTTTATTTCCAAACAGAATATTTTAACAGAAGGCCCATCAAATTCATTTCGCGACCAAAATGTGATTTCTCCTTGAGCCGCTGTGTTTTAGATTATTAAAGAAAAATATTGCACGTTTGAAATGCACAAGCATGGCATACAAAGGAAATTTCTTTAATAATTGTTAAACAGTCTCACCAATCGGCTTCAGTACTAGTTTCATCTCCGCCTCAAAACATAACGAATGAGATGAGTTACAGCAGATTCATCATTTGAATGTTTGCGGGTAGTTTAGGTGAACAAAGCATTCTTAAAGGAACTATAAGCAGTCTTCCCTACGGTACTTAATTTGAAAAATCAAAATCTTGCAATTCTCTTCTCACTGCGTAAGCAATAGTTACGCTGCAAAATTAATCAATTCGACAACAAAATGGTATCACATAATGAAAAAAAAGAGCCATTTATGAATTAGCGTAGGGGGTTACACTAAATTAGTTTGAGGTGACTGCAGTTTCCCTTTAAGCAACAAATCACTGTTTTTCTATCTGTGAAAAATTTCTTTCTTCAAAAGAAGGCTGACGTTTTGTCTTTTTTTTTCAATAATCTCATTTTGCCCATTACTATTGGTTTAAAATACATGATTCTTTTTTTTCTCAGTGTAAAACAGACAGACTACATTTTTTTAGGAACCAAACTTTTGGTTCACTGTGACACATCCCTCACTTGATCATACGTTTATATCACAGCGCCTCACCCAACACTGAAACATATGAGACAGAAGTAATGTAAATACCGTACCATCCAAGCCATATGCAGTACGATGAAAATCGGATACGCATATGGAGATGATAACATTCTAAGAGTGTTAGTATCTCGTTACCATCATTGAACTGGGCTCCCTCCCGGCATCGCTACCCGCAATCCACCCGTCAGTACCTCTTGCTTGCGGGGCATTCGTCACATGTTTTACCCTCTTAATGGAATGAGTCACATGCAAAGTATGCTTTTACACTTACACGAGTGTCACATGCACACAGTGACCCGCTGAATTGACCTGGGTCCGGTAAGAAGGGGCGTCACCTGAGCCGAACTTAACCTGGGACCCATTACCGTGGGCGCACGTGCTAAGATACTTGTAGACGAACGTACCTGAAGTGTTTATTCGTGGTAACAAGATTTTTAAAACTCTGAGTTTTGAGAGTGAAAAGAAAATTTCTAAATTACGAGATTGAAAAGAAAATCTGTGACGTACTGCGATACTAAAAGAAAATAACATAGTTTCATTTGTACAACTTACTAAAAGCACAGAACATAGAAGTTAAAACAATGTTGCCTAACTTGCGATGGCCAGCCTAAATTATTTATTTGTAACTATAAGGATTGGTAATCATATCCATTGGGATGTAATCCATCCTTTTCGGAGATCAATAGATAAATAAAATATGAAAAATTAAAAAAAAAAGTTCTAAAAAATTGCTCATCCACAAAATAACTTGAGGAAAAAATGCAAATTAAGTTGATCTTACAGTTCCAATTTTTGCTGGATTTTCTTCAGAGATCAACTGTTACATTCTTCGAAGATGATACAGCTTGGATCGCTGCCTCCGACCAACTTATTTTAACTAAATCTGAAAAAAAAAAATTCTATGGTTCCTTTTTTCCCCATTGTCCGCAACTTTGGACATTATCTCTAGAAAATGTGGGCAAGCTCATTCGCTCCATGTACCCCGCATCCCGTAACCCCAACGATCATCAAAGCTGAGGCCCCCACTAGAATGCCGCCTCCAAGCGAATACCTAGCATATTTTTGGAGACGTCACTCGTTTATAAACATATACATTTCTGACATATATCGACCAGTAATGAGGCACTTGACGACCACTCAGGTAAATAGTGGACAATTAGACAGTCAAAGGACAATTGAAATAAAGGGGGAGGAGACTTCAGAGGATTTTGGTTGTTTCGCTGTAGCCCCCAGGTGAAAGGGACTTTCCTTTTCAGTCCATAGAGAAACCCAAGCAAATATTTCCGGAGTGTCTTCGATCTCTTTTCTGGAACGAGCTTATAAGTCCCCCCTTTTCCTTGCGCCTTAAGTGTGGGAATGAATGAAAAGCTTTCTCGGAGTTGTCTTTTAACGATGAAGTGTCGGAGATAACACCCGGCAAGAATAGCCACTAATTGCGCCGTCGGAGGGCCGTTAACTAATCCTTGTCAATCGCTTTGTATCGAGTGAAAAGTCGTTAAAAGCGATCTCAAGAGAATCTTCCTTTTTTTTAGACAGTTAGAGGACAATTAAACAGACGTTTTTGGTAGCGGACATGAATGATCGAAAGATCCTCACAAACTAAAACACCCCGTCAGAGATAAACAGTTTCTTGTAAGAATTGAAAATGGAACATTTTAAGTGTCCCAGTGTTTGAAAAGTAAAATACCAGTGTATTGAGTGCAGTATTCAAGGTCGGCAGATGTTGTATAGTCTAGCCTATGCTACAATACTTACTCATCACCCCTGTCCATCCTACCGTGGCCCTGTCCGCTGGAGGCACGTGGAAACATCGTCTCCTGACAGTATCAGTCAACAGTAATAACACGAATCCCTCATGGCGAAAGAAATGAAAGCAAAGATGACAAATTTTATCTGAAATAGCTGAGTGTGGAGAAGTGATATATATATACATATATATAATATATATGTATAATATATATATATATAATATACATAATATATATAATATATGTAATATACATAATATATATAATATATATATAGTTATAGTTTTATTGGTACTACTGCACGTTTCCTTGTCGTTTTGTCAATACTTTCTTTCTTACTTGCTTCGTCATCAAATATTGTCGAATTCGTAATTCGTCTTTTCTAATTACCTAATTCACTTCAGTGGCAGAGACCTCTCCTCTCCTCAGTTGACATGCTAGCGAGATCATTAGTTAAATTCCTCCCTTTGGATACCAAGACAATCACAGTCTCCTTCCTTCACTGAATTAAATTAACCATTAACCAACGATAGCCTCTAATTGTCCACTTTGATCTCTTTCTTTCTCTGTTTTTTTTTCAATCTTAATTACTACTTCCATTATATTTTTTTAATTCATGACGAGTGCAAACAAAGCACTGATTTATCCGGCACATAACTGCGACCAGTGATTATTTTCTCTTATACGAGCTGATTGGCCCAATACCTCTGAATCATCCCCTCAAAGTCTTCGCATGACTGACATCACGTTCCATCTATTAGACATTTTAATTCTTCATCCAAGTTGGATAGAGTAAAAGTTTATACGCATCTGTGTAAATCTAAATAAACATTTACGCGACTTATTGTATAGTTTGTTATACCAGCTAATACAGCCATCAGACGGAAAGCTGGTCGACGAAACAACTGGTAGCATCGCCAGAAAGCAACCCAGCCAGATGCTTCTAACAACCATTCCGATACGTCGAATCATCCACGTGACCGATAGCTTAAAAGACCGACAAGATAAACAGGAACAGCAATTTATGAAAACAATTTAAACTGTTTTGAAAGTATACGACGGACAACATCACCAGAAACTTATCAATCAATCCTGGGCTATCAAGCACGCGGAAACGAACCAGTCGCGTTATATTGGCCTCATTACGTTGTTGATTCTGCACATTCTTTGCAATGTGTTTGTCTAGAGTCATATTTTGAAAAACTCATATCGCGAAAGAAAAACTTGCTCGCAGTTTCCCTGGGGCTAACATCACGGCCATCATTTAGCTGTTATCATCTCATTGATATAACCAACTGACTGTTTTAAAAGAAAAATAATAATAGAGGGGAGATAAAGAACAGAGAAAAGAAAACCGGGAAAGAAGAGATGAGGTGATTGGTTTTGATAAGAATCGAGCCCGCGATGATGAGCAGACGATAACAGTGAATGTAAGGATTTTGTTGATATTATAGCCCGCCTTGCAAATTACTTTTCACAACGGGGATGCAGCCCTCGGGCCGTCAGCTATGTTCTAACAGTGCTAAGTGAGTGGTTCAAGAGATTCTTTACCTGCAGGCCAATCAAAGCCCTCCTTATGGAATCTCAAGAGGCAATTAGAGAGATATTTTGGATAACAGTGATTGGAGGAACGGTTGATTGACAGGACCGTGTCAAGTTTGACTGGGAGATGCACGGTTAAGTCCGGTACAACAACCCTTGTCAAAACAATGCGCCCTTCATTTTATCTCGGACCACCCATAAAGAACTTGACATTTTCCAAAAACTTCGTCCCATCAATTTATACTCATACGGATTTGATATGACGCGGTATTTAACTTGTCAGGTGAAACTACTAGAAGAATATCTGGGAAGGATAAGGTTCCTGACAGCGAGACCCTTGCAAGAGTTCTAGGGTGTACTGTTTAGCAAACGAAGGGGGTAGAGTACACCGAGTAATAAAAACATGCACCCTTCAAAAATGATGGCACGCCGATTGACAAGAAATGAAAATAATCGGCCGTCACAGGCATCAGCAGAGCGATAATGAGGCACAGGCGCTTATAGGGTCTGAGAGTGGTAGGGAGTATACGTAACACACACACACACACATATATATATATACATATATATATATATATGTATATATATATAGATATATATGTAGATATATATATATATATAGATGTATTGGTGACCGGAAATAGATACCCGTAATTATGCGAAATTAGTGGCCAAAACGGAGCATGCACTGTGGATTTCAAAAGGTGAATGTGTGTCCCACTTGCATTTGAAAAGTTAAATTTGAACTCATTTTGTTTCCAGTTTAAAAAGGGGATTTATTGCAATCAAATCAGTTTCTTTTCACGGTCAGCAATTCTCATCTTTTCAAATAGTTATCAATTATTCTCTTGCAAAGAGATCCTTTCTGTCAAGGTTCTCGAAACTAGGCCTTCCTCTAGTCGAGGGGACGACATCAGGTCAGTTCATCGGTTAACCATACGTACTTGTTAATAACACCATGAGAAACTTTCAAGTTGACTCTGTGGTCTCATATATACCAGGGAGCTGTCACAGACAGTACCGGTAGTGTTTTTTTTTTCTTTTCGAAATTTGTGCATGCAGTTATGGGATGACAAGTGTATCCACAAATAGCCTTTGTTCCATCAACAAATTGCCCGATGCCCTACTTGAACATTTAGTGTCTATGCATCATAAATTGCTATATGGAGGAAAGTCTGTGTGTGAGACTGCTCGTTAGTCAGTAAATTAGTATTGATGGTTATGAGTAAATGTTATTTTTAATGCTACAATCTCAATGAGAGGAAACGCATAGGTTATAGTGGAACTCTTACAGTTTGCAGGAAGCATGAATAAAACAGCAATAACTACTGAAACAATAAACAACGGTATGAACAAAACTGATCGGTAAATTAGTGACGAAACGCTGGTGACAATTGGTGATAATTAATTAACATTAAAATCTAAGACGGTAGCTATATCGCAACAGGAACTCTAACAGTTTCACAAAACGGTAAAACAATGTTTTCATGTAGAAAAACTGAATTCAAATTCAGTTTGTCAATTCCGCTGGTAGATTGCAATTTTGGAGAAAAAAAAGTTAAATATACCTATATGTAGCTGAGAGGAAATGTTTTATTTCACGAGGAGTAACCGTAACAATAGCCGCAACACGTCTTAACTTATGACTTTCTGACAAACTTGGTGGCCAATTGTCCTTAAAGGTACGGTATCATATACGGTAACCAAGCATGAACGTCGAATGCAATATATAGTTCATGTAGTTGTTTCTTTTGAAAATTAATATATCAAAGGACACCACATTCCTTTTCTTCTGACTTAAAGGAAACAACCATTGTTGATTTACCGAACACCCCGGGCTAAGTCAACAAGACTCACCAGAAAACATGTAGGCTGAGGAGGAACGATGCATGAAGGATTCAGACCAGATATATTTTTTTACCACTTTTTCTTTATAATAATACTATAAATTTGATTTGTTGGTATAATTTCTGGCTTTCGTGTAGCTTTAAGAGCCTTAGGAAGGTAAACCATGCCAGCAAGTAGCATACACGGCTATAAAATAAAACCAGGCACCTGGTCATTGTATAATAAGGACTAGATGAAATGCGCTATCATCTGGATTATTGCTCTGTTGATATCTGTATCTGATATAACCGTTATCAGGAAGAGGCACGGTGAGCAGGCTACCCACCCACGGCGTTCGATGAAACTGAGAGAGCAATCGGTTCTTTTTCATCCAATATCAGCTGTACTATAATTTGAAGATTTTGTAAAGGTCTTTTTTTACAGGATTGTTTACTCAGGATATAAATGTCAGTTCGGTTCGGAAGTTGCGATTTTGAAATTTTCCTGTTTCATGTCTACATATATAATAGACTAGCGGCTGCGGTATACGCATCTGCTTATACCAGGGAGGTGTTATTAGACCTCCCTGCTTATACCAAGCACACGCGCGCGTACCGGAAGCTTTTTCTAAAATAACCCTGATGCCCACACCTCATTCCCCTTCTTCATTCAATCTTTCAAGTCGGACGAGAAGTGAAAAAAAAAGTTTTCAGATCTAAATCGCGGAAAATACTTACATTTCTCCATTTATGGTACCTTGTATGTGGTAAGCATTGGACATAGACTTCGGATAGGCAAGATTTACTTTAAACTGTTCTAAGAAACTACTTGTTTGTTCTGATGAGATGTACACCACAAAAAAAGTGACAGGAAGAACTAATTTCCTGAACACGAAATTGGTTTATAGAAAATGAATAATGATTATCAACCCTAGACACAAAAATGAATCCTACTTTATCTGATGTGAGTGGACTCGGCTTAACTCGGACTTCTCGCAGCCCATTCCAGGCCAATTTCGGCACATCCCTGCCAGACCAATTCCCAATCCAGAAAATACCGCCCTCTATGCGGTATTGCGTCTGGCCACGGGCGTTACAAACCTATGGCAGAACGACTTTTATGCTTATGTGTACCCATGGACATCGATTTAGGGGGAGGGGCGGGTGACATATCCCCTCCACTTTTTTGAGGGGAGGGGACACTAACACATCCCCCCCACACACACACGTAACCCGAATAGAAAATATAATAGCAATATACATTGTTCTTAGTGGCGAGTGTAAATCTTTTAACTTACGTTCTGCGATGTAACCAAATTTAGGAGACATTAACAAGGCCATGCAGAGAGACTGAGAAGTGCCATTTCTTGCAATCTGAGAGGTATATTTACCTTTTTTTCTTGATACGCTTGGCAAGTCTGTGAAGGGAAAGTATACAACCTTAATGTAGTCATTTCTTCAGATCCCCGTCATTTCAATCCTTCGCTCAATGTCTACCGTGCGTGTAGTGGCAGGAGAACAGGGAGCCTCGTGTCACTGCAGTGGCTTACGTAATTCTGCTTTTTTGTTGATAAAACTAAAAACTAGCCTCATTTATGGCTAATCAGTAAAACAGGGGAGGGGATTTGCCGCTTCGAGTTGTGGATATAACTAATATGCACGACTTTAAAATACTTTCCGTTTTTGTGACGTATGCAAATGAAAGACAGACGTTAGGGCAAGTCTTATTGTAGGCTATCTATGCAACTGCACTGTTTTACCATTTTGATATGCAAGGAACGGCAAATCTTCCGTGGGCTTCGTCCCCTGGACCCCTGTAAGAGGTCCCACAGCTGGCCCAAGCCCCCCAAGCCGGGGTTCTAAGGCGTATCCCGGTCACTACATAGATTTGCTTGCTCGTTGTAGGGTACACAAACGCTAGGGGGAAATCACAAGATTTTCAATTGTGTTAGTGGAAGTTGAGCAATGTTTTCCAAGAGTGCTGGTGAAGGTATTGGGGGGGGGGGGAGTTCTGAAACAGCTAAAATGAAATACAAATAACAAATAAAAAACTCATAACATAAAACAGGATGCATAATTCAATGATATGACTTTATATTACGTATTATCTTAAGCCATTTTCATGTTTTTATCATAGATAGAATTTCCTCATGATTGAGAAATTGCAGACATAAGATCCGTATTTCCGGCCATCGGGTGGGGGGGGGGGGGTGAGGTTGCAAAGCCCAACCTATGGTCGCACTCCGCTGATAGTAAGGCCAGCACTCATCCTCCCCCATTTTGTTTTGTTTTTTCTATCGAAGTTACGCCATGGCTTACACCACTTTTCGGAAGAAAACATAAGACCAGATGTCCCTCCCCCCACTTTCAATATCAAATCGACGCCCATGTGTGGACCGCCCAAGATCATGTCAAGGTCCCTATCAAGGTCAGAGGTCGGCAGGTTGCTATATGGATAACGCCCTCACCTTGCCCTCCCAGTGATGTGCAGAAATACTGTCCACCTCTTGTAACAAGTACCCATCTTTAAAAGTAAGTTGATTCTCAGCCAAATTTACTGTCCCAACCTAGGCTACGACAAAACAGACAGTTTGTCGGTTTAAAGGAATCAACAGTGATAATTATCCTGTTATTTTCCCTCAACTACCCCCCCCCCCCCCTCTCTCTTTTATCAATTGCTTGTAAAATTCACTTCAGTTTTGTAATGTTTTAAATACTGTTTTTTTTTTCTATTCCGTTCTCCCGCAATTCTTGTTTCTAAGTCAAGGGTAAATATTTCCTGGAGAATGTAACATTATCAAGGATATTTATCGTGTCAATCAGTCAAACCAGTACGGTTAATTTCACGGCGCTATGCGGCGTTGTGGCGGCTCCCTACTACGTAAAGACAAATGTCTCCACCGCCCGTTGGTGGCTGAAATGTTGCAATATTTTTTTAATAGGAACGGTTTCATTTAAAACAACAAAGTTGTATGGGAGAAAAAAAACATGTGATATTTCCCCGTTGTCATACTTATGGCATTTAATGATCTTACATCCTTGCGATTTCATGTAGGCCTATTACGATCAAATGAATCTCGTATTGCGATACGGTAGCCTACATGCCGCATTAGCCCTATGTTGATTAGCGGGTAGCATCAAAATGACGTTTTTCTTTTTTTTTGTTTCTTGCAGAACAAATTCAATAGTTCGCATAGTTTGATAGTGTGTATTACAGAATCTACTGTAGATATATACTAAACATATTTCTACAAAAATCATTAAAGTGGGGGGGGATTGTTTATTCGTAGAAACATTACATAACGTGACCAGATTGTTCCTTTATTAATAGGCCAGGTATTATTTGGTATATTTAAGATCTACACAAAATTATGTCGAATGATATAGCATGCCGCACTAATGGAATAGTATGCTCCCATGGAAACAAAAAAATAATGAAAGGACGAGAATCTGAAGTCTGTTTTTTAAAAGTAAGCATGCAGTAGCTCCAAAGTTGCTATCATATTATAGATTATAACGTTGTTGCGTCATATGTATACACTCAGTCTTGAAATGTCGAAGATACGTTGCATTCATTCGCAGTTCTAGGGACATTACTATTTGTTTGTTTGATTGGGAGGGGGGGGTGGGCTAATTCTCTGTGCTACCGTAATTCACGTTTTACCATAAGTGGATCGCCACTATCAGTAGACGCCTCGCATACCGAAATTTTTGGCCAAAAGGCCACCAGATTGTAGGAAATGGTAGTTTTCGGGTCTCGTTCTGGCATCCAGACCTATTTTGAGATCTCCATGTTTCGAAAGTTTACTCTTTCAACCATGAAGATGAATGATACCGTAGTTCATATCGGCCTAAATCATTTGCTGAGTATATTTTTTTTTTCAGGAGTGGGGGGAGGTGTCGAGGGCTCGCAATACTTTTTGGGGGAAGGTTAACCCCAGTCCCAGAAGAACCCCACGTACCTTTATTGGCCACAACACATAGATACCATGTGAGACCTTTGTGTCCTTCACCGTGCATGGGGGGGGGGGGGGTGGTAAGGGTGGAAGCGACTGCACATAATTTTAGTGATGTTCATTAGTGAATACGTTGAAAGACACAGGTTACCGTCGTCTCACACACTGTCATAGCAGGACTTTTTACAGCATCATGTGCCAAATCTCTGGCCAGTGCTGCATTTGTGAAACTTTATTTGCGAACATATTAACTAGCGGAGTGGCTTAACCTAACGTATATTTTGCATATACGATAATGACGTCATTGCTGATTACCGAGGTGATGACCATATACCAACGAAGTGGAATACCACTGACCCTTGGATAAGTTTGCGAAGAAAGTTGCGATGAATTGTCTGGTTTAAAGAATATTTGGAGGCATTACTGTATGTAAAAAAGTTAAACACCTTTTTTGTAACAGATTTTGAACTTGTCCGTCAGGGTGCTTATTCAACGATATTTATTTTATATTTATATACTTATTTTGAACGCATGTATGTTAACTATTAAGTGTTAAAAATTAAACGTTGATGTATGCGTCAATGTGTTTATTTCACTCTATGAGGCGTTTAATGCCCTTATGCATTTTATTGTTTTTACTTTAGAATGAATACCTTTACGCGTTCAAAATCCGTTAAAAAAAGTTTTTTTTTTTTTTACAGTCTGTGATACAGAAGTTCAAAATGTAGAGGCAATTTGTAGCAACAGTCTTTTTGTGGATGACACCAGCAAACTTAAGCTGTAAATATTAGAAAGAACCATCCAAACATGTTTTGTCGATCTAAGGTATTTTCTCTTCATCGATTGCTTATTGAAAATCAACAAAAAAAATCAAAAGCTGCAATCAGAAATGATTTTTCAAGACAAAGAGATAAACACAGTATTAATTAAGAAAAACACAGTTGCCCATGAAAACCATTCTCAACTTATCAAAAACTTGAAATTTAGATCAGTGATATTTTCCAGCTTAGGATGTGGTAGGATAACCTCCATGTGTAATGTTTAGGCCTACCTAACTTGAACAAAAACCGGTATGTGAGAAAGTTCTGCATGCCATTTTGTTTGATGTGGAATCTGCCAGAGTATTGTCCAAAGTGACTACAAGGTACAAAGTAAAACCAAATACGTTTTCGTATTTTTCTAATCAAAGAGGCTCATTGAGTTGTTTTGTGAAATCAACTAAATTTTTCTAAACCTGTCAAGTTTACTTCACATACTACCGACAAATGGTAAAACTAAGAGAACCCCAATGTTTCACATACAATGGAACATTAATGAGTAAGTAATTAACGATTTACTTAAGCTTTTGCAAATTTGCGACCAGACACTTTTCATATTATTAGTATATTCACATGCACACAACCAGTATACAAGTAGCGGTCAAAAATTCGAAACTTTTGACAGTTATCATAACTATTGGATGTGAAACTTGACTAATTATGCTACTTAATTGTAAGTATTGTCATGTGTTTATACCTCGCACAATCACCACAATCTTTCTTGATATCAACTCAATGAGCAAAAGTTGTTCTTTTCGCAATTACAATCGCCGTTTGTTAGTTTTTTTTTTCCAAAATCGCAATGCGTTTTCCAGTCCGCAAAGTCTCATATTTGTCCAAATTTCATTATCCGTTGTAGCGGCAATGATTCTCTGATCAGGTTGTAGCAGACGACGTTCACATGACAAAAAAAAAAGTGAGTCCACTTACCCATGTGGTTCGCGTTACGCCTGTGATTGATGTAAACCACCACACGTGCCTTGGGTGAACCTCGCGTAGGCCAAATTCGTAATGCTTGCCTCCCAAGTATTCCAAATATTTGTGACGATTTTCATTAACTATATTAGTCGGCAAAAGACTGAGTTAATCATTCTATATGTTTGGTTTTTTTTTTCAAAATTGTAACGAAATCTAAGAAACCCCATCCCCATATTCCCGCTTCGACACAAGAGGCAACCATATAAGATACAGATAACATACCGCCTCTCACGTTGAACCCAATCAATATGCGATTATACGTGCACCTGTAGACAAGTTCTTCCAATTAACCATAAACATATGTCAGTCTTTCGTATCACGGACCACATGTTCGCCTTCTTGACAATTTTACACACGTGAAACTACCATTACCGTAAGTATTATTACAAGTTTCTTATGTGCACGTATAGCTTATTTCCTGAAATTAATTGTGAATAATTTTTCTCCGAACCAAAAATCCTGAGAAGGCTGTCCCTTTTTGAAGAATTTGGAAAGAAAAGATACAAAATACCTCACTCTCTTTTATTAAAGTTTTGAAAAGCCTACAAGCAAGAAACCAAATTACAAAATAAATAGCCTAAATTCATCACGACAAGAACAGCGTTGACAACCGAGAAAAGAAAGAATTTTTTGTATAAAGATTAAAATAATTTAAAGCAGCTGTAATTCGAAGTTCTCGAGTCTGAGACTTTTTTTCAGCGTGAAAAGTCTATCCTTTCCACCGACCTTGGAATAGAACAAAAAAAAAAAAACACACACACACACACACACACACACACACACACATAGGCCCTATTACTTAAAATGTGTTCGTCTACGCAACATCAAGTATATTACATACAACCTAAAAAATCAAATTAAAAGAAAGTTCACAGCTATCGCTTCCCAATGAGGAAGACTAATGTATACTTTCAACTGAGCCCATAGTCTTGCACATAATGACGTGGGGTGAGCATATAGGGCCTATCCATATTACCATAGTGGAAACACTTATGACGTCACTGCATAATTAAAACAAATTGTAATCCTGGGGTACAAAATGAAGAAGTACGTTATTTATGCGTTAAAAAATAAACAAAGATATTACGTCATGATGAAGTTTTTGAACTTTGACAGTAGCTATAAGGATATCGGTGAAGCAGTGGCTCGTCGGACAGTAAATTCTGACAGGATTGGCCATGAAATTGCTCAAAATTGCTACCATGGTACGCACCCGTGCACCAAGAACCTGAATTAAGAGCTGTTTACTTTTTTTCCCAGAGACGGGTAGCACTAAGTTGTCATTTATATCAGATATTCTTCAAAGGTAAGTTAACGTAAAGTGATATTTATTCCGCCCGGCTTTGTGATGGAGGGAGTAACTCTGTCCTTTTTTTAATGTTATATATTTATTGCGGGGGACATAGGCTGCTCAGTCATTCCGCATTCATGGAAGGGAAAGAGGGGTACCTCCTTGAAAGATACACAGGTTTTCGAAGGGGGTGGGGGAAGGGGGAGGGGGAGGGGGAAGGCGTCTCAGTCATCGTGAGGAGTCCTACATAGACTGATATGAACATATAACACAATGACTTCATTCACCGGTCTTAGGGTAAGTTGTTGACTTTTTCTTGTAAAGTAGCATACAGACAGACTACGGAATTGTTAATGAATCCCCCCCCCCCCCTCCAGGGCCGTCGATTTTACTCAACAGTATCCACTTGCTCTCTCTCTCTCTCTCTCCCTCTTTCTCTCTCTATCTTTCATAGTGTATCTCCATCCTTACTATCCGAGACTTCATATCGGCTATGTTTGTCTTCAATAGACTTATTTGTGGTAACTTTCTTCTGTTCCTCCTCAAAAAAAAAAAAAGAGAAAAAAGTGAGCTATTGGCGTCTGTAGGGTTTAATATGACACCAAAGGACGATTTTTGCCATTTTTATTCTTTGCGAGAAATTTAATGCTTAATGACGTTGTTTTTGAGTCCTCATTAACAGACAGGGATCAGATAAAAAAAAAATCAAAATATGGATCAATTTTGCTTTTTCTTTAAAAATAAAGGAGTCTAGTAGTAACTTGTAGATTTTCTTGAAGTCACAAAAAGAATGAAACCTTTTGTATTTGATAGCTGGCGCCGAATAGCGTCAATCCGTGAGTATTCACGTCAGGCTGGGAGGAGAGGACCCCCTCGATATAAGTCTCTCAGCATGTGTATGAAAGTGTAGTCTGGATGGCTGTCGTCTGCTAGACAGACAGATGGTTTAATCACGTGCCTCCTGTCAACTCAAAACCTGCCATTCACGACCGTTGATGACGTCATCATGAGCCAAAAAAAACCGGAGGTCATATTCTGCCGTATTTATAAGAAGCAGATCGTGTTACTCTGGGAGATTTATTTTTATAATATAGGAGAAAATGTTTTAAATTACGCTCATTTAAAGACAAAAGACGTACATGATTGATGTCTGCCGACGTGCTTTGGAACTAAAGGAGTAGAGTTACTTCTCTGTGACTTATAGGTTTACTGCCGTATGCGGCTTGTTTTCTTGTTTTTGTTTTTCCTCCAAAGAAAACTCAAGCAAAATCAACAAATACCGACGGTATTTCTCAAAACGTTTATGATAAACGAGACGAGGCATGTACTAGTTACATTGAGGAAAGTGCATCGTAATTAAATTTAACTTTCTTTTGTTTTTATACCGATATATATATATATACATAGTGTATGTTGGTCATGCATATTCAATATTCATGGTCATTAAGTCATGTGACAACGCAAGAAGAGAAAGCCATCAATGTCTTCGTTTGAATCGTAATTGAACTATAACCTATAACCAATTATCAGATGCTAATCGTTTGGGTCAAATTACATCAGAACGTCAACTAAAGAGATCTGAAGTAATTGCCGTCACCCTCATCCTTCATTAATCCGAAAAGATTTAGCCCTTTTCAAAGTTTTGTCACATTTGAGGAAGAATTTAATTTAAGAATTACTGTTTTCTATCTGCTATGGTAGTCGATGTAACTGCAAGGAATAAATGTTACAGAATGAATCGAATGTCTTTTCTACGTAATATATTTAAAGGGAATTATCGCGTTCGTTTCAGAGAAAAAAAAGTCATATTTTTGAAACTAATATTTAAGGACACAAAATGATGTATTACTCAAAATTGAGCCTTCTTTTTAAGAAATAAGACTCTCACATGCGGAAATTCAATTACAGTATTTGTTGCTCAGGAATAATTAATTCGAGTTCACCCAACTTGCCTCTTTCTAAAATTCAAGGGAGACATCTTCTGTAACTCTCCGGAGGCATAATGTTTAGAGGAGATGAAGCTCTTCTGCTGTTGGCTAGTGAGTCTGAATGGTTTAACAATAACTATTAATCTGTATTCTTTGTCTACCACGGTGATGCATTGTCATGATTATAAACGCAATATTTTACTTGAGCACAAGTAAAGGCAGGCCCGTATGCAGCTTTTTCAGTGGGGGGGGGGGTTCGATTTTACCACAAGTGGAACATTTTACCCGACAATAATGACCGACAAATTAAAACTCATTATATATGTTGCTAACGTAGGCCTACTATCATAGGCTGAGCGGAACTCCATATCTTGTAAAGGGAGGGGGGGGGGGGGGGTTCGCCGTTGTTAATTTTTTTTTTCTTATATTGATGTCCCATAGATAATATTTATGAGTATGTGCTTTTTTGACCCTCTTCCTAGCTTCGCAGAATGAATGTTGTTGGTTAAATGCCATCAAAAGTTACCTGTTGAGTCTAGGTAAACGTTGATGACCTTTAACCAAATAAAATTCTATGCACAATATGCTATTTAAAATGAACGCCACAACCAGCTAGCCTTCTTAATGTAATTATATACCTTTAGAATGTAATAGGGCCTCACCAGTTACAATTTGACTGGAAACCGAGGGACGCTGTCTTATGTAATCTCTTTATAGCAAACTAATTAGACAAGAATACCCCACTATCGCCCCACTCCAAATGCCCCCCCCCTCTTTCCCATAATTCCTCACTTCTCATCTCTACCCTAGTACGACAATTTCACAGGCCATAAGGTATTGTTTTACACAACGTATTCTGAAGATAAATACTAAAATAAATCGAGAGCCTAAATTGACAGCGTCGCCGTAGAAGTGAAATGAACGGTGTGTACATATACGGTAACGACATCGCTACATTTTCTTCGTAGGATAATTCTTCGAGGGGGGTGTGGGCCAGTATCACCGACCTGATACGACGATGAGTTGGGTTTTCAGCCTATTAACCCACGGTCACCTGACTGAAATGGGCCAATAGGAGTTGGGGATTCTTTCCAAGTATTATGAACAGACGATATCTGCAGATGCGTAAAGCAATTAGAGTGATTGCGTGTGTATACTGAAAAACAAGAAGGATAAGATTATGTTTGATCTTAACTTTTCCTTTATTTTCAAATGTGCACGAGAGGTTGTACGTAGACGTACTATGTCTTTCCATGCACGAAAATGACATTAACTACTTTGAAAAGCAATGGGAATTGGCATAAAATAGAAAAAGCAGAAATCATATTTGAAAATTAACGGCTCTTACTGTAAGCGCCTACATAATGAATATGCAACAGCACAGGTCTCACTGGTGTATCAAAAACATATTACTCAAATCGTCTCTCCTTGGTCGGTATCGGGAATTGTAGTATTTGGTGAACGGAAGCACTATATTTACAAATAACCTACGAACTGAACCAACATTGCGGAGTCAGTGATCCAGAGTTGTTTTCACTAACTGAATATTCAATACTAATGTACTTCCCATTGGTTGTTCAAAGGAGCACAAGGTTGATTTGAACGAAAACTGTCAACCTCTACAGTATCGTATTTTACAGCTTTTGTCGTTATGTTAGAAGAACTTGAAATCATATGGCAGAATTAACCACATGACACCTCTTGATTTTCCCAAATCGTCTGCATGGTACAATTGAAAGCCTCACTAAACTTTTGGACATGAAATTTCAGTGTTTTTACATTTTACCTACCCACGCAATCACTTTAAGCCATCAATCGGTCTTTACCGCCCTATCGGCCAAATCACAGTTGGATGCCGCGTTGTGCATGCGCATGACGTTTCATTTGCCATGTGATCAACTTAGTTACATAACACAGATGCAAAAACGAACTCATACGCATGGCTCTAATCTCCAAACCGTAGTGTCATGAGTCTTGGCTATTTCGTTATCGTTTGTCTAATATTGTTATTAAAGTGATTGAAGTGCCTGAGCAAAAAAAAAAAAGTTAGTGAAGCATGTCTTTTTTAACTACACCACACTCTAAGTTCACTATGGTCCGAAGTTAACTGTAGATTGTTTAACTATGCAACGACCCAAAATATGATCAGCTGGTAATCTACAGTTAACTTTGACCATAGTGAATTTAGAGTGCATTCACACAATTTTGAACAATAAATAGGTTTCAGGTGGTTTTGCCCGTACAATGACATATTTACATACTACCAGGTAGATACGATCAACTGGCTACCAACTGAATATTCATTACTAGTAGGCTATTGTACACCCCATTGGCTTGTTCAAATAAGCACACGGTCAATTTGAATGAAAAATGTCAGTGTCTAAGTTATCTTCATTTCAGACTTTTTGTCGTCATGTCTTTTCCCAAACTTGTCTGAATGGTGCAATTAAAAACATTGGGCATAAAATACTTTCTGTATAACACTTCGTTGTGGTATAGATTGCGGCTCGAGCTACGTGCTATGACGTCACTGTCGGGTTGTAATCATACCTCAGGGTTCAATATCACTATAACATATATCACACAGAGTGCTTTCATTACGTCACACTTGCAAACATCGTCTTCCAATTACCTCTAGTGTCTCACTTTAAGTACATTATTACAGTTTGAGCAAGTATGTCATTTGCATATCATTTGAATACTATGTTGGTTACACAGATGTTGTTTGTGTTAACGTTACTTTGAGTTTAATGTGAATATACACTAAACCTGCAGACGTCGATATGTTAACCTGTTTCTGTTATCTTTTGTGTTGTGCGTAGTACACCGACACAACTGTACCGATGAGCAATTGATTACCTGATGACTTGGTTATATTTAAAGATTAAGGACCAGTAATTTGCTGGTATCTACAGAAAAAAAACAGACCCTCCAAACAATTAAGAGTGAGTGAAAATCAGAACAATTTTCGCTGGGAGGATAAAAAGCTTTCTAGTTTTATTCAACATGTAGGCTATGCACAATGCTCTACAGCGCAGTACGGTTCTTATGGCACAAAATAAGCTAAACTATTTTCACTTGGTTTCGGTCCTCAACTTTGTGAAATTTGAGGAGCAATGTTTCTTTCCGAGACAAATTCTGAGCCACGAAAATTTAATTGGACGGCCTGTAGAGCCTTCTTGTGTGGGAGAAAATTTAGCGAAGTTCTATTGAAGTATATTCTTTCCTTATATCGCTGAAAAGCAAAACAAAAGAAAAAGCTACACAAAAAGGAGAAAGAAAAAGAGAAGCTTTTGTGTTTAAGTTCATGCCTACCGAAATAAGAATAACAAGAATTAAACTTGTTTAACTAAATAAGGCTTGACGTGTCATGAGCTATTTATGGTCAGCAGCAACGAGTAATACAGGTCATTTTTGTGTTTCTCCTTTGCTAGTCTATGTAAATGGTAACCTCATTATCATACTGCTACCTCAATACACCGGCCACATTTCGATACCTAGTAGTCGCACTGACAAGTTTTTTTTCGCTTGGTATTATTGCTTGTACTAAAGGCGGTAATCAATGAGTTCCCTGGATACCTGTGTTACAATGGTCATATGTGGGGAGGGATGGTGTGAGTGTGTGTGTGTGTGGGGGGGGGGGGGGGTCGGACTAGATTGACTAGATGTTGATTTCATATTTTATGTACAGTGTACGTTAGCAAATCTGATTGAAGTGGAAAGTGGAGGGGGACATAGTCGTGCATTTGCCTCTGTTTCACTTCCGTCTCTAGAAAACTAAAACGCTCAAAGAGAAGAAAATTTACGAAGGAGGAAATGATATCCATTTTGTCAGCACTTAACTGATTTAAACGGTGGTGGTTCAAACATTGTAACTCCTGTCCCCTTATTCTCCATTCTTATTGTTGGATAAGAGAGAGGGAACTTTCATCTCTGTGAGGGCAATTTACAAGTGACACGTGACGCACAACCAACAACCCCCGCCCCCAATCGGTCATCCCACCTATCGAACCAACATACACATCAACATTTAACCGACCTTTGATGTTGTACCTAAAAGAATGTCAATGGGGTACTGTGATATGAGCCTGAGTCCATTGACGTTCAGAAGTGTCAAGGAAAAAGTATTGGAGTGTTCCATACTCCAATTTCAATGACTTATTTGGAGCTACTTTTTGATGTTCCAATACATCAAATTATAGTTCCTTTACTTTATTGTATTCCTTTTTACTTTTTGCTTACATCGGATGCTCGTGATTTCGTCAGGTCGTTTTGACTTCCTAATGGTGTTTGGTTTTTATATCCACTGAAAACATACCGTAATTTACCGTAATGTACCGTAATGTACCGTAATTTTGCTTTAAACAAGCATGACGAAAGACAGCAACAAACAAAACCCGAATGAAGAAGAAACTTACCATCGTTAAATAGTCGATTCACGTCAGTTTTAGGAATCAATCATTTCTTTTGACAGCCCCTACCTGATACCTATCAATTAGGATAAACTGCCGCACTTGAGCTCCCACGAGATACAATTGAAAAAAAAAACCGTTAGTAATCCTCGAGGTTTTTTTTCCTCCTTCAGGTGAAAAAAAAAAGATGAGAGATTTTATTAAGAAAGGATCTACTTGTTTGACTTCCAAATCACTCTTGAGGGGGGGGGGGAGTCCTCATGATGGTCCAAATTATTGCGTGTAAAGTCATCAACTATACTTCCATGGAACACGCTGGGCTTTGTTTAACTTAGGTTAAGCCCAGACTCAAGTACCAACCAATAAGGGAGCGTCCTTCACTTCCAAAAAGACTCCCTCCCACCGTTGCGAATAGAGCTCCTAAGCAGGCCTGTAGTAGCGGTTAGGTTTAACCTGTCAATCTTCTATATGCTTGTCACTTCACCGAATTGTGATGATCCCACAGGGAGATTCTAATGAGAAAAGAGGGGCGGAGTAGTCCTTAGTTTTGCTTCTGCGGTTGGAGGTGGACGAGAAAGAGACCCCAAAATAAGAAACGGGAAGAGAAAAAAGAAGGAAGAAATGTACCATGGTTGAAAGAGTTTAGGTAAGAAGGAGGAAAGAGAAGGAAGTTAATCATCTTCCATCTTTGGATTGGTGGGTTCTCAGTTGTAAAGTTTGTTTCTCTGGTCAATCAAATTGGAGAAAAGATTACGGGTTAACATCATCACCTGTGAGCAAACAAGATTTCGGTCAAAGGGAAGCTGATTCCGGTACGCCTGAGTAACTTCGCCATCTCAGATATTAACTTCCAACCTTGATTAAAGCTTCTTCATACCAGTGCAACTCGCTTTGCTTGAGCTCAGTTCAACAAGGATTTGCTCTTCATCCGACCTAACCATCGTGTGATTTTCTGCAAGAATCGTAGCCTCGGAGGACGGGTTTTTAGTGTTTTTTTTTCTTTACATCGGCGGAAAGTTTCGTTGAAAATCAACTCAAAGGGAGGAAGATTTACTCATTTAATGGACGATTTTTGTTTCTATCTTTTCTTTCCAAACCCTGTTTTGAATCATAATATATTCTGAAAAGAATAAACACTGAAAAGAAATACGCTCTGACTGTGGTCAAGAGTTTGTCAGAGGTGTTTCTTCTTACGCACATTCAGGAAATATCAGAACAGAGGGTTTGGGATGATAATGGATTCCGTTAAACAGGGAGACCAAATACGGCACAGCAGGGTCACTCCGTTCTCCATCGACGATATTCTCGGGAAATGCCGGGAATCGCAGGAACTACACACGAAACCTGCCTTGAGAAAAGACTTGTCTTGCACAGTGATTCAAAGAGAACTGCGGGACATTCAATGTGCTGTGGCGAGATCGGAGAGGAGACGACAACTGGCCCATTCAACGGAGGAAGCCGGGAGAGAGGATAGGACTCTGTCCGCATCGGGGATCGACAAACACGATATCCTGTCAAGCTGTTGGAAGATGACGGAGAAGTTGGAGAGAGATGCCAGGGAGAGTCTTGAAATTGTGTCACGTGGTTCTACCCCTTCCTCGCCAGTACTTAAAGGTAAGAACAAAAACATACACATGGAGACCAAGGAATTCCATTCGATTTAAGTATGTTGAAAATTACAAAAAGTTAGTTACGGTATCTTTGAAATGGCACACATGCATAAACTATAGCAAGAAATGACATGAGTAAATCGGATCGTTGAAGTTCAGATGAAAAGAAACATATATTGGGTAGATACATTTCTTGACTTTAGTTGCCTATAGTTATGCTGACATTACATTTATGCAAGAGTTTTGAAGACAAAAATTCAATGAGAATTTGTAAATATCTATAATACAATACCGTACTTCAGACGAATTCTATAGTATAAACAATCCATGCTTTCTAACGTTTTTCATGTTGGAAGGCCTCATGGATAATTTGAGCAAGGTTAAAACAAAAGAAACATTCACATTCTTTATAGAGAGTGTCCATGGTTTGGTATCAGCTATTTGAAGTATTTCGCTAAACTAAAGATACTATGTTATGTATCTGAAAGCAAATTAGTGTAAGTTGTGGTACCTACTTAAATTAGCTCATTAATAGTTCGGTGAAATATAACCTTAACTCATTATTGGGGGTGCACCTTTAATATTCCCTTCTTAATAGTCTGTTATTTGCATACCGTACCACTTAATGAAAGACAATTATGGTCTTTTTGTTTGTTCTGTTTTCTACTTCTTTAACTGGGGGTTGCAGGTTGGAAAAGACAATTATGCAAGTAAAGTTCTCTAAGTAGGTCAACCATTGTTTTCGTCTCTGCAACTTCCACCTATTTTAGTACTATTGTTTTATGTGTCTGTAGTAATTTTGCCTGCACGTTACCGGGATATGAGTATGACGGGTGGGATGTCATTGTGTATGAAAAAAGTTGCAAACTTACAGAAAAGTGAATATGATAAATTTACTAATAATTGATTTCACAGAGAGGTAAATTTAAAAGTATAAAATGTAAACATAGTTTACAATGTAACTGATATGGGATCATTCATTGTGCCATTATTTTTAGTAGTTTTCATTTAATATGCACTTAAAATCCTGAAAGCATTTGCCTGCAGTCTGGCATTTGTTCAAACGAACGATTTATCCGCTGAGGAGGAAACATCTATGTAGAACTAAAAACACTAAAACGATGACGTTGGAACAAAATTAATTACATTTTAAATGTGACACTTTGTCCTGCAGTGGAAGCAACGGAAATAAAGCGTAATGTCAAATAGTTTAAATTCATAAACAAGCGATAACTGGTACATTACTAGTACAAGTTTTAAGCATGTTTAGTGATGCATCGCGGATTGTTATTGGTAAATGTGACTGCTTTGTGTTAGGACTGGGCAAGCGATATCATGCAACTTGATCTAAAATTTTACTAACAGCTCAGAGAGATTTTTTAAATTGGGAATTCAAATTCTATCTAAATTGTCGTACTTGTAAATGAAAACTCACATTGAATGAAATATTTGAAACGAATCCATTAAATTAAGTTAATTTTATTTTATTTTTAATGTGTCCACAGTGATTTGCGATTTAGAATAGCTAATCACCGTTGACCTTGGTTGACTAAAAGTTGAAAAGAAAAATTTGCTTGCTTTTGGCGATTGAAATAAAATCACACAATAAAATCGTACTTTAAAGGTTTTGTATCCTCGAAAGTCACCTAGACCTAAACCTAACTTTCCTAGTGTTGCATTGTGAAATAAGCATGAAGACATAAGCTAGTATTAGTATTAACTTTTGCAGTAAAAAACATACTTGAAAAAAAATACGGCACAAATATTTATTTTGGAAATTGTTTTGCTAATAATTTAACCAATGTGCAGTCTTGCACCATATTTTATTAACCTGTTAATATATTTATAGTTCACATTGTTATAAAAATAGGACGCTATGTTAAAAATACCATAACCTTAAGGGGGTGATATAATTATGAACTACACAGAATTTAGACAATAAAGACAATTCTTTAAATTAAAACAGACTGATCAACAGTTTACAACTTCGATGACAATTAATTAGTTTGCTAAATTTTCTGTGATACTGTAGAATTGTGAATATTGTTAAATTTTCTTTGAAAACATTCGTCAATTTAAAGGGAATACGCAGTCGTCCTTTTTTTTGTTGAAAAATCATCAAATTCTTGCCATTTGCTCATCATTTCTGTTATAAGTATATTTTATGATGTTGCTTAATATCAGTACTCCAGAAGCAGGGTCTTATGCTAAGGAATTAAGCAATTCAACAACGAAAATGGTATCACATAATGAAAAAGAGTCATTCATGAATCGACATGGGATGAGGGGGGGGGGGGGTGCTTAAACTAATTCAGTTTGACCAGACTGCATTTTCCTTTTAATGTTAACAACACGACAACCAAGGAGATCCAAGTTCATCAATTCTTTTGTTCCTGTCTTGTTTGTAAACAAACTCAAGAGAAGAAATTTTACCGTGATGTCTTCATTGCATTCAATATGTGAACTGAAGCACAAATATAGCATTGCAAAGAGACTAAAAGAAACACTTAAAAAAAAACACACACACACACACACACACACACACAAGCATATAGACGAACAAAAAAAAAAATCGTTTGTGAGTGTTATACAATAGGTAGGCTTATACTAACATTTATATGGTATGATAATTAAAACTGGAGCACGCTTATCCAGAACAATTGATAAGTGAAGTCATTAATTTGATACATGTAATGAATAAATACAAGATATCTGCTACCTGGTTATGCCAGTGACGTGAAAATGATATTTAAATTACTGAAACAGTTTTTAAAGAGATTACACGGAACTTTTTTTTTTTCGTTACTTGGTAACTGTGTCATCGTCAGTTGGAACGTGTAGTATTAGACCGAGGTTAAAATCTTTTAACATAAAATAATCACTTGATGTCTTACCCTGTGTTTATTTAAAAGAAATGTAAAAAATTGTATCAAAATGACTTAGTGAAACCACATGGGTAGACGTGTATGCGGTACAAGAGTTGGCTGAGCGTACTTAGGTGATTGTAAGGCTTCACATTCGCTAGTCTTTACGTCAGCGCTGAAACACCGGAGGCATCAGGAGTGGTTTGAAGAGAGAGTTACAGGCTATTGTTGTGAGTTAAGGTTGACCCACCGTGGTGAAAATATGTAACTCGACCACAAAGTGGTAGCCAGGGTCGGTGAGTGGGCATCATCCGCTGACCGAAGAAGGGTCACTATCTGACATAGAAATGAGTCACTTCATCTGTGGACTGTGTGTGGGTGCACTGAAAAGGAGCGACGATTATTCAAGTCTTAAACCCACCGAAATTCGGTACACATTAGCATGGATTCCCACCATATTTTAAACAATGGGTTTCCTTCCAAGAAAGTCAAGTTGTCATACTTTATAGGTCAAGACCAAGGTAGCTTACGGGCGCCGCATTCATATGTGCTATACGAGAGTGTGGTATATACTTAGTGTGGTATAGTCGGTGCATTTTGGACGGTGTGCAAGATAAAATTTCAACTGTCCCGTTAACTGCCAGGTGCCGTTATTTATAAATTACTGGGTGCATCAGTCCACGTAGATTCACCATTAGTCTTAGAAGGAAATGGGTCTATTTGGAGGAAAGGGCCTAAGGGACCAGGAGAAACTGTGAAATTGGCAAAATACAACAGATATTCAATTTTTAAGCAAAATGGGTTGGTATTAAACGTTGCTGCCAATTATTCACATTTCAGGTACCTTCTCACAATAATCCCATACTATACATATGAATAATGATATATATTGAATAATAACATGTCTACGGAACTGAGGGCAATATGAAAGTAATAGCCACCCTGCACACACCATCCGGGCCCCAACTGGACAGAAAATAAAAATCTTATTGAAGGTAATTATGACATCATATTCTTGCTGAAAACAAAAACAAAACAAAGGATTTCTTTTTTATGATATGGTTGGTAATTATTATTTTGTACTATTCCAACTTGGTATAGCACAAGAAAAAAAAGATAAGACCGTTAGTCGTTACAACTATGAATGATATTTTTGAAAGTTAAAGATTTTAAGTTCAGGTTTAGATTTTCTTTTCATGTGCAATTGGAGTGTTTAACTATTGTTAGTTGCTTATACTAGGCGGTAGTATTTGCCTGGAAGAAAATGTCAAAACGAAGACAGCAGTTCTTGATTTTAAAACAAAAAGTTGCCACTGTAAATTTAGGACGATAAAAGGGGGCTGTGAATTTATTTGCATGATTTATAGATGCTTTCAAGTATATTTATATTTTTCGAGTGGGTCATGCATGCGGTATATCTTTGCAATTTATATTTTTTTTCGCTCGGAGATACATCATAAATCATACAATTCACTGAGGGCAAAGTACCTTACATTCATACCGATAACAGTAGTTTCTAGTAATGCGCATATACTCAGTTTTGAAGCTGGAGTTGTTCTGGCCATCGTCTGGTCATCTACCTTTGTTCTTGGTCGGTGTTTCATCGAAGAGAATGTGGAGGAGGAGATTACCTGTCACAAAATCTGAAAGAGAACTAAGCATTCATCGTCCTGATATTTGAATATAAAAATTTTCTCGACATTTTTGTTGTTCCTTCGAAATTCAGACTCCCCACAAAAGCCTAGCAGTCAACCACTGTTACCGTCCTTGAAATCAAAGAGACCAATGAGAATAGATATGAATATTCATGAAAGAAAAAATGGGGCTTAAACCATTTTTTGTAGTGTGTGTAACAAATTTGATTTTCAGTGGCAAAATATGACAAAATTTCAACTCATATTCCAACTTTAAACTGGCAATTGCTATTTAGACAACAAGGTTGCATTTTTCATGCCAATGCGAGAAGTTACACTGGGCGTGGACTAAATCAATTCATGAATTTTTAATAAAGAACAGCAAAACCATAAATAATAGTTTGAACTGAAGTTTCATTCTGAGGTCGGCTTGTTTCAAAGGTTGAATGTAGCTTGCATTGTAGATGGCATGGTTTGCTAAAAAAGGTTAAGATACCCCAAACGCAAGCAAATTGTACGTGATTAATCAACGTAAGTGTTACGAAGTATTTTGAGGAAATCAGGAGGCATTTCTTTTTCAAAAAAAAGTACAAGGGATAACCTTATTGTTAAACTGTAACGTCACACCTACCGACACTGAAATTGAAGTAGATGTATTTTTAAAGTCTATTTATTACATGTGAACAAAATATAAAAAAACATGGTATATTTTTAAGACGGTATTCAGAAATTTTGATTTTCCAAAGCATGCATTAAAATGCAAATATTACATTAACTTCGAAAAGTGAAAGTGCCTTTCCTATAGTTATGCGAGATTAACTGCGACGCTAAATCATCTACCGTAATCGAATTTCGGTGGGATATTTGAAACGTCGATCACATTCGTTCGTAGTAGACGAAAGTTGTCACAGTTTGCCCCTTTGAAGAGGCTAAACGCAGTCTTTACTACATATGATGGGTTCCCGGCTAAGCATTGTATAGATAATTTTTTAGGTGCACGTACTGTTTTCCCCAAATGTCAAACAGAACTAATTTTAAAATTAAATGAGTCGCTCAAACCTGAATTTACGAAATTACATCGAAAGGCAAAAGTTACAGATAGACTTTGTGGAGTCATCATAGCTACGGTAACGGTACAGTTCAAGATTTATCGATGTGTAAAACGAACAAAACAGATTGGTAACCTGGATAACTGTAATGTTGCGCTCATGTTTGTTGTTCCGACGTCATTCCAGATATAGCATTCATGTTATGATCCGGACGTTTTTTCCCCTTGAGAGATGATGCTCATGTGTTAGTTTTGAGAGAGAATGTTCTCTTCTTCTTCTTTTTTTTTTTTGCGTAGTCCCTTTCCATGTGAGCCACAAATATATCCCATCCTCGTGGTCCTTTTAAGCTTTTGAAAAGAAACCGTAAAATTGATGTGACTTTACAACAAACGACCTAAAAATCATCCCAACTTGTCCTCTATTTTGTAATAGGTATTTTAAGAAAAATAGAAGAACAAGCTACAGCGACATAACGCAAAGAAAGTTTGAGTTTAAACTTTTCCTCAAATGTGAAAATCATACATAGCTCTACGGCAAGTGAAATTTAACTCGAATTTCAACGGTGTTTTCTACTTACATGGACTGGCTTTTGTCGATGCTTTGGTTGTTAGTTGTTACTACCTAGATTCCAGCCACATAACATTTGAACGATAGTATGCCGGTTTTGTCTCATTGTCAAAGGAACGTCAGAAAATGGTGTAGGCCTAATGTCATCCTCCCAAATTTCTTTACGTTTCAAAAAATTGTAAGTGGTCGGAGCGAACTGTGATAAATATAAAAAGTTAGGTAAATATTATAAAATATCTGTCACTGTATGGTTATTTATGTAGCCTTTTCCCTTTTTACCGGATCTGCAGCTTCGATAATAGTCAAACTGTGCCTTTAAAGAGGCTCATTGAGTTGTTCCATGAAACTCACTAACTTTTCCTAAATCTGTTAAGTTCCCTTCCAATGCTAATGACAAATGGTCAAGCTAAGAGAATCACCTAATGTCACATACAAACGAACATTAATGAGCGAGTAATTAATGATTCAATTTGGTTTTTGAAAATTCGTGACCAGACACTTTTCACATTAGTACTAATTCATATGCACACAGCCAGTACAAGTCAGGGTTCAAAAATTAAAAAAAATGACAGTAAGTTGTTCGTAACCATTGGGTGTGAAACTTGAATAACTATGCTAATTTTAAGCATTGCCGTGTGTTTCTACACTTCAAATACCTCACAAAGTGATCGATATGAATTCAATGAGCCCCTTTAAAGTAACTAAACTAAATTATACTGCGCATGCTCACTTACTCTGTAACCTCAAGCTCCCCACTACCCCTTCCTTTCCATCAAATTGTTAATGAGTGATTACAAAACTGATACAGTTAAATAGTTATTATGAAAACGTTCCTAATTAAGTTTCTTTATTTTAAAGAACAATGGGTATCGTAAGTTAGCAAAAGTTCATTATCTCCTTTCTTCCATTGCTTTGTTGTTATAGAGATAAAAAAAAAGATTACTATTATGTTTTCACACAGAGGTTGAAGATGAACAATGAGACAAGAACTTTGATTGGCTCCTGGGGTCACCTCTGTTAATCATACGTATTTATCACACTTTGGAGTCTTAGTCAAACAAGCATTTCTATAGCTCTAGCTTGAAGTGAAACAAAGAATCGTTTTTAGAGGGATTGAAAATATTACCCAAGCTTCAAATTGATCGTAGGATAAAATCACCCCTTTCTTAAAACAAGGAAATAAATTTAATTGCAATGTTTGTTGTCGTACTGTCAACTCCATCACTTTGGTGTGTTTTGCTAAAATCGAAGCGGCCAAGTGCAGCCACTAAACCCCTGTAACCTCCAGTAGAGAGCAACCATAAATCTAAGAGAATTCACCTATAGCAACCAAAAGCAGAGGAGAGAGAGAGGAGAGAAAAGAAAAAGAAGGAAAAGAAAGTAGAAGATTGGTATAGTAACACGTCTTTAACGGTTCTTTGTTATTTTAAGCAAAGCTATTAATTCCTCGACGTGGTATATGGTTGGTGCTTTGATGGGAAGAAGAGAATAACTATGCAGAGAGGGAGAGTCCTTAGTTAATTCGTTTTGTTTTGTCGAGTTTATATTGTCTTTCAGCTCTATAATAAGTACTGGCTGCAGAATATATATATATTAGCAGTACACAAGAAAAAAGCGGAGAAAAGGGGGGGGGGGGGAGAGACAACTTTAAAGGGCACATGAACTAATAAACATAGCTCCCTAAATGGATGTGATTGTACTGAGTGCAGTTCTCGGAAAAACGGGTTTTTAATAAAACAAGCAAAAACAGATTTTAGTTTAATATGAAGATTATGAGCTTCCCGGTTTAAGTTGATCTGAAACTAAATTTCTAGCATTAATCGACAATGTCAGTTCAACCACATTCACGAAATTCGCGAAATGCAAATGCATTTAAAGAAGAAAAAATCTCTCAGTAAAAGTAAACACGTATTCTCTTTTTCATCATCAGAAGAAAAGATAAAAATAAAATTGAGAAATTGAAGAAAAAGAAAAGATCCTTTATATCCTTAACATATGAATCAATATGTAATCATATGAATTAAAATCCTTAACATACGAAAGATCTGCGGTCATTGTTTAGTGTTGCTACAGGCTAATGAATATTTATAAAGGTTCAAATCATTAAATCACCAGTGCAGAGTTTTGAAAAGAAACAAATAAACAGAATACAATAAGAAATATAAATTTATGGTATATAAGCCTACTTTCTCATGATCTCATTTGAAGGTTCCCAATGGGGCTTACAAACAGCAAAAATCCCTCTCTGCAGGTAAAAATCAAATAATAAAGTTAGTTGTAAGACAAAATGTTTACGGTTTTTATGTGAAGAACTTTGATTGCTGCAGTCATAACATAAATACCATTTTCATGGTAAACTCTATTTGATTTTGATTACACCAAGGTACTCTCTTAAATAAAAGTATATTCCGTGTACGAAGCAATTTTATCGTCAAAATAAACAAAATTTTGCTTTTCATGATGACAGGGCTATTATTTTTCCTTGTCAAGATGGATGGCAACCAACCTCACGAAGATGAACTGTAAAGCAGGCTGTTTTTACGATGAAAACCGTTTTGGCAAGGTCAAATATCATAGCTTGACTTTTTTACGGCTTTCAAATGGAAAGTTTTTTTTTTTTCCTTAGTCAAAATGTAACATTAGGTCATTCACACTTGAATTTGTTCTTCTCAGTCTCTGTCATATACCCCCTCCAACTGCAAGTGAATGGCTTTCTTTTATTGTGTCATTTTCCACCCGCAGAGTTTAACTACCTTTCTTTTTTTATCTCTGAACGATTCGATTTTGGTACCACCACTCACGACCGCGTAATTGCTAACTCCTATCCTGTCTAAACAAATTTCCTTAATGAGTCGGAACGTTGACTTATCACTCTGCTTCCTGATAAATCCGTTTCATTTCAGTTGATCCTATTTTTTTTTTCATCGCTCTCTTTCTTTCTGGTTCATAGGGCAGTGTGACTCGACAGAGTCAAAACCACCGGCCTCACCGCCGCACAGCGTTTTGAGTTCCTCTAATTCAGAAGATGTCGACCAGAACGCAGATGATTCGCCCTCCAAAGTCGACTCCCTTTCCTCTACGACAGGTTCGAACGCGCCGCGGAAAAAACGCTCGCGGGCTGCCTTCTCGCACGCACAGGTCTACGAGCTGGAGAGACGGTTCAGGCATCAGCGGTATCTCTCTGGTCCGGAGAGGGGGGACCTCGCTGCAGCTCTCAAGCTCACAGAACAACAGATCAAAATATGGTTTCAGAACCGAAGATACAAGACCAAGAGAAAGCAAATGGCGGCAGAAATGATGACACCTTCACCGGCTAAAAAAGTCGCGGTCAAGGTACTCTTCAGGGATAACCCCTACCAACCTCTTCCAGCAGCGTACCCGGACCCGTTACTAGCTCAGAGTCAACTGTGCCCACAGGTCAACTATTACCCACCATTTTTCCCTCTCACCACACACCCTTTGCACCCAATGCTGTTTGGTCATTGAAAGGACAATTGGAAAGGGATCCGGATGTACATAATTTACATGCATGTATAATCTGTGCAATGTGTACTTGGATAATCCAAACTTGAAGAGGATGGCTACAAATCAGCCTCTTTGTGGATAATTCAGAGGGGCACAGGTGGAATCACGTGTCACCTTGCAAATCACTTATGTTACTTCCGGGTTTTCGATTCGAGGCTACCATCGTGACAGTGGCGCAGTTTCATTATACCAATCAGAGCTCAAAGAAAAGGGTTATGTTGTAGCCGATTACTGTGATGTTTTCAAAAAGCAACTTGTATGAACACGTATGACGGTGTATTCGAGACATGGAAAACACAGTCTTCACTAAATATAGCCTATTCTAGAATTCTGTGCCACCGTCCTACCCCCATTTAGAAAGTTCGATCATCCAACTGAAAAAAAAGCAATTCCTAGAAGTAGAATCCTACAACAAAATCTCAAACCAGATCGCATTTAAATGATTTCATGAATTAACGACGAGTGGTTTACGATTTAAAACTTGACGGAAAATTGTGACGAAAATAAAATAAGAATGCAAGATTAAAGAATAAATCATGAGATTGGTATTGAGCTAGAGGCCTGCCAAACGGATATTGATTCCCGTGGACCCTTCCTCCATGTCCGACTCGGAGAGAGGGTCACCCCATTATATTGTCTTCCTCTCCATTCTTGTTCCCCCCCCCCCCCCCGATCTAAACAATTTTACAGCTACAGTTCCGAGCCATGATGATTGTACTTACGAAGCCCACGGGAAGTTAAACAACATAATGAAAATATGGACCTACAAATCAAGCTTTATATTGTCAAGGGGGGGGGGGGGAGGGTACTTAGGTATTCTCAAGGACCCTACACGCACTTCCGTTCGTATATGACTCGTTACTAATATATTTTCTCATGTTTTTTTTTTTTTGAGAAGTAATATGATTACATTACAATAATATGATTACATTATGACACTGAAAGCTTTTCAAGTTCGTAACCTGATAGCTTAGGCACCACGGTCACGAATTGCGGTGAGTGGGAGGGGAGTGCGTTTCGTCAAACGTAGATCTATATTCCTACTTTAGTGTGTTGTGAAAGTTTATCGAAGTAAAAGAAAAGACAGGAAAAAAAAAAGAAAAGAGAAGATTTTCTTCATCCGTATACAATCTGGGTGGGCTTATCAATCCGATCTGCCACTCAGAGATGTTAAGTAACTTTCTCTTAACGCTTTTGTATTCCGCTGTCAAGACGTGAAATAATTTCTGTCTCTTTTTGTTTACAATCACTTTGTCGTGACATGATCCCAGCAATAAAAATTAAGTGACATGTCGAAGGAACAGTACTTTATTCTGAAACCAAAAAAGAAAAAAAAGCAATAACTTTTTGTCGATATGGTCTCATTCGTCGTTCTGGCGAAGGGGGGAGTGGATTCCTTACCTTTTTGGTGGAAATATTCCAGGTTATTATTCATGGAGGTCTGCCGGACGATCTTCACGTGATGCGACGAAAGTATGTAACGGTCGAGCTAGTTTCTTTTTTTTTTTCTTTTTTTTTTTATTGCCATCACCTTCATGTGTATCTCCAAGCAATAAAACAAACCCGTCTCTGGTGAAAGGATTATTCTGTGCAAGCAAGCTACGATGAAAGATAACAAACGTAGTCAGCAAACTAATAGAAAGAGAAAGAATAAAGGGACGAAGAGCCCGTTTTAGCGCCTGGTTATTCAGAACGATACGTAAAGGATGACGTCATATATCGTTGAGATACGGTTTACGACAAAAGAAAGTTAAGGGAAAGAGTGATTGTTGCACATCATTTTCAATCAATTAATGAATTTTCCTCTTCCCTCTATTGAAATGTTTGCCGAATAATTTGCACTCAATCCCACTCCTTCCATCTGTATGCAATGATTAAGTGTCTCTCAAGGTTTTGAAGTGCAGCACTAAATCAGCTTTCCACATTGTCCAGCTGAAAACAGGGTAGCCATTTTGGGGTACTTGTTTGGCAGTAATTTGGTATTGTGGATGACATTTTCAATGCTAATGTTGTCGTTGATGAATGTCTCGTGTACAAATTTGTAATGTTTCACATTGTGCCTTAATTTTCACCGTTGTATGCAGCTACATCTATACGTTGACTAATTACCGTGAAGGGAAACGGGGATGAGATGTGGTGGTGGTGGGGGTGATGAGAGCGGGAATGAGATGTGGTGGGGGAAGAATGAAGAGACTGATGGATGAGGACTCGTTTCACTTCTTTGTGTATCGTTTTTTCATCCAAAATTTCTCATTAAGCTCTCAACTGATGCTGGCATTACAAAGCGTATGTGCGAAGTCTACCGTGGAAGTTCATATCGTGAAATGGTAAATAGCGTGCCGTATCTCTTAAAAAGAGCGGTATGTGATGACGAAAAATTATGACGTCATTAAATAAATATGCATTACATTTCAGATTCGACTGACGGTATAGATATACTCGATACGGTACTTGCTGGAGTTGAAAGTAGGTACCTATGGACAAAATATGAACTTATGTTACCAATTTGTCTTTTTATGTTGATGTACTAATATTCCTCTTCGACTACACCGTATGTTGTGTCTGCTAGTTGGTGACATTGCGATTGTTCTTGTCATTTTCAGTATAATGTTGCATTCCGTCTGTTTTTCATACCACGTGTTCGATATACACTGAAATGTTTTCACAAAAGGGGGGGGGGGGGGGGGGAGAAAGACTTTTGATCTACAGATGGGATGTCATCTGTAGACATAAAGTCGTGACAATCATGGGGAGAGGCTAACAAAGAATTCTATTGTTCATGAATAATCACCGTATGAAAATCTGCCTAGATGATTGGCCGATCATTGCTACTACGTCTTTACACATAATGAAGGGGGGTGGAAGGGGGGCTATGGATTGAAAACTGCAAGCGGGTGACGATATGGCGAATTATTTTTTCCGGTGATCCAATAAAATTTCGTTAATATGGGAAATGACATATAATTCATTTCTTTTCTTTTTAATTATTGAAAACAATAATAGGCCTGTATATCGAAAAAAAAACGAAGGATTATCCCCGTTTACGCAATGGATTAATCTGAATCAGTGAATTGTTCATAAAAGATGTCAGTTATCATATGACTATATAGGAGAATCTGAATGATAAAGAACAAAAAACAAAAAAACAAGAGCAATGGTAGAAGGTGACACGAATGCGTAAATAAAACTAAGAACTCGACAAGGATATGTTTACCACATGTCCCCATTATTATTTATATGATATAAGCACAAAAGAAAAGTGTCAAAACTTGTAATATTTTTCACAGATATTTTATAGATATGTAAATAAAATTGATATGAGAGAAATAAATTGAAATGTACAAACACACAAATATGCTATTCTCTCTTTTTCTTTTATCCTTGTATACAATACATGCATTTTCTCCCTTCCACATAATATTTGCGCATGTTTGTATATTGCACGAAATTGTGAGTTCTTCGTGGCTATTCTCATGGCGGTGCCATGTGGATAATAAGAAACGGTATAGTAAGTCGCAGGGCAACTGAGTACTGAGTATGTATGGTAGCTTACTGACTGTTTTCATATGAATCCACTATGTTAAGTTGGAACGATGTACGCCTATAAAGCCTATGTTTCGCTTAGGCATATATTGTTGTAAAAGAACAACTCATAATTTCACGTTACGCTTTGTACAGCCATAGCTTATCATGTTGGTTTACAAACACACTCACACTCACCCACTCACACACACACGCACATACACACACAACTTTGTCTTCCATTCATTCCGAGGACCTCATTGTGCTTTCTTTTGTTTTTTCTTCCTCAACCCTAACCTTAACAATAGACTGTCTATGGTTAATCTTGAGAGGACCGGAGAAATCTATTGAATTTTCTACAGAGGACCTAAAATCTATTGTTTCGGTCCTCGATCCCACCCGAAAACAAGGGCGCACACACTCAATGACACATAAGTTAAGTAGGCTACACCAATGAAATTATCAAAATTTTGAGTAAAACAAAGTAATGTTTTAGGTAGTCTATTTCCCGTCTTAATAGACGAATAGTCTTACCACCCATCTTTCTAAACCCACAGGACTGCTCTGTGAATAATGATACTGTAGTGAAGGTATCTTCCTTCGGCCACCCTTATCACAGCCTTGTGAATAGGCCCCACCTTATGTGAAATGTGTAAAATTTAAAAATGGTGTGACGTGTAAACAACATTTGTAGTATTGGCTGCATTGACCATTGAACACGATAAAATAGCCACAAACTTTCATGAAAATGTATCAAATATTGACCATTTTACAGGTAAATTCCTGTATTAGTTCTACAAAATGAATAAACATTAGTTTAGTGTGCAAATATGTAAGAAATAAGCAACAGAGGACTCACGTAATACGTCTCTATTTTATGCTTTGTTTGTACTTCACGTTTTTGTCAAAGGACAATTGATAATTTCATATGCTCTAAGGATTTTGTTTTGGAAGCATATATTTACTCCTTTAAAAATATTGATATCACTTATCGATCTGTGAGCCAGATTGAATAAAAAAAATAACGAAGCTCTGCAACACTTCACATAGTCATATTTGAAAAGCTATATCTCAAAAACGGTACCAGATGTAAACACAATTTCACTGGATTGCCATCAATGCAGGGTTTGATTTCGAAACTTCTGAATAAGGCCAGCTATATTTACTTGCGCCTCACACAACCTTCAAAAGTTAAAGACTACATCAAGTGTGTCAACAATTAACTGAACAGTCAAGAATGATTCTGTATATGGAAGAAAACAATCAAAGCGTACGATAAACTTTCCGAACTTCATCCAACGAAGATGTGTAAAGATGTACCGTCGTCAGCGAAAATGTGAAAATGAAACATTAGCAATGACAACAGTTATAATAATATTATATATTAAAGTCACCGGCAGGCTTCATCCACACATGTGTGGTCTCTTGGCCTACAGTGAAAAACTGCCCTTCAAGGCCTGCATTATTACATCATATACCTGAGGAAGGGTAGAACACGTTCCTAACATGAAAGTGCTTTTGTGTGTGATTATAAATGTACCCATATATTTCCACACATGGCCACCCAGAAAAATGTAGTAAAATAGTGGAGGTGGGGGCACAGGGTTTAGACCGGTGGGGACTGCAGAGAATAGAATGTTTAGTACGGTATTATGTTCACTTCGAAAAGAAAAATCAAGTTCGCAATCCGTTGTCTCAGGCTTCAAGCCGTCAATGTGTTTTTTCTAGACTCGCATTGATATATTAACTAGATGAATGAATTACAAGGAACCCTGATTAGACCATCATGTTTTTTATTTTATCCTAAGTAGTGGCATTGTCACACTATGAACCACTGTAGTTTGTTTTTCATTTCCATAGATTTAGTTTTAATTTTATACAAGTCCGAAGAATCATAACAATTTAAATATGATTTTACTTTATCGTTTAATTCCAGATGGTGGGGAAGATGTTTACAAAAGATGTTTGGGAGGATAGTGATGCGGCGTGAATAAGAAGATAACAAAGAACAAATTCTTAATATCACCTGTGTTACCTGAAATTGATTTAAAAAATATTATGGAAACAAGACATGATGTCACGTGTTTCTTCGGTTGAACTACACCCACGCTCCCCGAGACTTTGTAAAGGAATAACAAAACAAAAACAAAACAACAACAACAAAACAATGAGTTTGTGCAACAAGGATAAAATTATTTAATTTCGTTAACTATATTTCTGTCTGCTAAATGCGATTTGTCTGTGGCCCTCTAGGAGTGAACTTGATGGATAATAAGTTTTCATTGAAAACATTTACAAATTGGTGTCAGTGTACATTAAATGATGATAAATTAATGATAATGAAAGCCAACCATAAACAATTAACTTTCTTACATAGTTAGTGTTGTCCAAAACGATTGTAAGCAGTTCATACCTTTGGTCCTTCGGCAGATTATTTCTTAATTGATTTTGAGGAACCTTGCTCTATATTTATTTCTCGATTAATTCTATTGCTCATTAAAGTTTTACAAGTGTTCATTAAAGCACCCTATAATCCATTCGCAGTCATCTACTTGCTAACTCTGTTAATTTACAAGTCAATTGATTCCAGCCTCTTTGTCATCACGTCTTTGTTAATTCATTTGTTTACTTTTGAGCCCTATAACTCTTCAGAAAAAAAAAAATGCATTGCTTTCAGTGCGACCGCATAGTTTGCGTGCTTCATGTAAACAATATAACATTTACTCTCGAGGGCCTTCTTTAACGATCAGAGAAGAAAGCAATTAACAAAAAACAAAAGTGGATGGGGGAATGAACAAAAAAAGTTACTTAACTATAGTTCACGAGAGTTTGAGAAATGATGACTTATCCCCAGTAGCGAAGCATGGAGTGATAGATGGAACCCATGCTGTCCGGTATAGAATTACTTCTTCAACGGGATTAGTGGTATGGCTCAAGTAACTAGTAAAATCGATGTTGAAGTAATAAAAGAACAAACCAAAAAAAAAGAAAAGGAAAAAAAAAAATGCAAACCACTTGTCAAGTAAACATGACAAAATGTGTTTCCTGGATTAATGTGATTGGTCGACTCGCGACAGGAAGTGTAAGCGAGGAATAGTTTTCATTACTTCCGGTTGCTATGTTCTGATCACTTGAAATCCTCTTTGAAAAGAAGCGATAACCAAACAAATGAAATACGATTGTGGTTAACGCTTGACGATCTTTATGCAGTCTTCTTTAATATTATTGATGAAATCAAGGGGTTGAAATCCTTCACTGGATTGCCATCGCTTGATTGCCGTTAATCCTCACTCGTTATAAATTTAAACGCCATCTGTGATAACTCAGGAAGCAGTGTTACGTAAGCTTGAGGGGGGGGGGGAGAGTTAGGATCAAACAAAAACGCAAGGTATAACAAAGGCAATTAATGTCAACGTCTTTGTGAGTGCAAGTGTGAATGATTTTGCCTTTTTCAAGAGACAGATGATCATTCACGTTCACTTTTGAATATACGAGGTCATCGGAAAAAGTGGGGGGGGGGGTGGCGACGGGTGAGTGCCATAAGGGGACGGCGTGGAGCAAACTTGTTGTAACATTCGAAGGAAAGGGTCATTAAGATCTTGTGTGTTATAAAGATCCTAGGAGTGCTGTAGCTTTCATGTTATTCACGTGACGACGAAAATTAGTACATGATCAAAATCCAGGCAAGCATGCAGGTCTTCGCCTTTGTCGACTGAGCTTTAGATATGCATACAGGTGAGAGACACAATTGAGGGAGAACGCTATCTCCAACATCTGGAAATGCAAAGAAAAAAGAAAAAATGAATATTTTATCAGAACTCAATTTTGATGAAAAAAAAGGGTTACGTTTTGGTTATAGAAGGAATCTCTTTTAAGTAGATTCAACGTTGGAGTTACGAGAGCTACAGTAGGCATATTTTCGACATCATTGTCAAAACAGTATACACGTGGATTGAAAAAAACGGACCATATACATTTCATCAGTTTTGTGTTCATCAGTTCAGTAATGATGGCGTCATTGTTAAATTAGTTGATATATAAAACATAGTAAATATTAACTACATAATTTTAATGTTTCCCATCGAAGCAAAAAAAGTGCTGGCAATAGCGATATCTTTGACAAAAGTACTTTCTGACAAAACAATTTTTTTTAGGTCTCAACTAACTTATGTATTTTGAGAAAGTAAAACTAGATTTTACAATAGCCTTTATCCAAATCGAAAAAAAAATTGTCGTAAAAATTGGAAAAGGTCGGAAAATAATCTGATCTGAATATGAATACTGAATCTAATGAGGGCACTGTCCATCTATGCTCACATTACAAAATATCCGAATAAACCCGTCAATCATAAGAATTTGAACTAACCTTGAAAGTTGTTATCAACGTTTTTCCTAGGATTTGTTTTTGCAACCCTTTACATATATCCTCTCATACGAGATGAGGTCAGAATATCTACTGTGAATATTCATCACTATCCTTGTGTGGTATTCACTTCTTTAGAAGAGAACGGGAACATCCTCTTAAAAATCTGAGCAAGATAGCTTCGTCAAAAAAGAAAAAGTAATAGTCACTGGATGAAGGCATGTCCTTCTCATAACGTTAATTATACATATACATATACTGATAGCGAAAGAATCAAACGTGGAACCTGCGCGGTCTCCTCATAATTGTAAGCAAACGTTAACTGGTGGGCACTTCGCAATGACACCGTCGGTTTCAATTTTTAGGGCGAATTAAATCACAAATCGAAGAGATTTCTCGTCATACACCTAGATCGGGTCAATGACCGGCCGTCTGTCTAATCTTATGCAGAGCACTATTTCAACACCTGGTTGTTAAACTTTCGACTTCACGAGGGTGTGAGGAACGATCCCGATTTCAGTGACTGATGTCTTAAACTTGACCTTTGACCTTAGCAATTTGCGGCTTGTATCAGCCCTCCCTTTCCCACCTACATGGTTTAAGTCACCACCATCAAAAGTTTTGTTTTCTTAGGTAACTCATAAATCGAGTATGTCCAGCGGCTAGATTCCACGCTGTGATACAACACAGAACTTCACCCTTATACGACCAATCAAAGTGTTGGACGGCACAATAATTCTCGCCACACCTTCATTAAGAGGGCACAGGTATTTTAATGTTTACCCTTCTTCTCAGAAAAGTTACTTAAAGTGGTGATATTTTATAAGATGGTCGTTAATGAAGAAAAAAAAAAAAGATGAAAGATGCAAAGTTTATTATGTTAACATCGTCAGATACGGGAGGTTAACAAAATATATACAAACAGAAAGGTAAACGTCATTAAAAAATTTGGTCATGAAGGAATTACGATGGCTATGCGAAAGGACAAACCATTCACACCAAAGTGATAAAAACCTGAGTGGATTTGAGCGATTTTGAAACAAAAGAAAAATTTGCACAGGTATCAGTTTCGGGAATATTGGTCAAATAAAACTTCGATGAAGCAGGGACTTGCTAGAGCTGCACATATTGAACGTGAAAGTACCAATTGCAATCGAAATTTGGAATTTAATTTTATTTAAATGTAGCGTATGACTACACCTGTCTGTCTGTCTGTCTGTCTTTCTGTCTGTTTTTTTGTTGTTGTATGTTGCCTTCACAATCGAACTTATTGATGATTAAGAAGTTTACACTGTATGTCCGCAGACTCTGGTATAATGAACTTACAGGGTTAAATTAGGGTTAAAATACACTCCGAGGTTCCATGCTTAAAAGGAGGTTAATGAGTTAGAAATAATACAGAGAAAAAAGCCCCAACATTCATAGCATGATTCCACTACAACAAAGTTGTAAACGCATCATCAAAGAATAGGTGAGTTAGGCTATGGCATACCATCTTACATACCTTTTTGCACTTCCTTAAAGATGGAATATACGTTGTACTGCCAATCGTCTGGTCATTTATCTTTGTTCTTCGTCGTGTTTCAGGGAAGAGAAAGTAGGGGAAAACATCACCTTTCATAAACTTTGAAAGGGAACCATGCATTCATCTTCCAGATATTTGAATATGAAGATTGTCTCAACATTTTTGGCCTTAGAAAGAAAATTCAGAATCTCCAAGAAAGCCTGGCCGTCGATCACTGTGATTTGAAATCAAGAAGACGCAATGGGAATTGACATGAATATTCATGTATGCAAACATGGGGCGTAAACTTTTTTGTAGTGGCTTTACGTATTTGACTTTCAGTCGCAACATATGACAAATTTTAAACTTATGTTCTAGCTTTAAAAGGAAAGTCCAACCAGAAATTTAGCTTCAATATGTTTAAGAGTAAGTAAATGTGACCCTTATAGTAAAACTTCCATTCAGTTCCAATGCATGGTTCTCACGATTTTATCAGTTCGAGTTACCCCCTCTGCTACCAACTGGGAACTTGAAGCAAACAGGAGTGACATCATCTCTTCACATTGCTAAAGAGCCTTTCGTTTTCTTCAATTTTAAATTTATTATTTTGACCTTGAAATCAGTCGGTGGTCAGCCTACATACTGGTTACGTGAAGGTCACAAAACTCTCATACCCCTCCTACATTCACATTATGATATCACTATATATTGAAGTATTAAATTTGGTGTATATTTTAAAGAAAAACATAAAATGCTTTATCAATGTGGGGAGATGACATCACTCATGCTTGCTTCAAGTTAACTGTCACTAACAAATGTGGCAACTTCAACTGCTCATACCTCGGGAACCACACATGGGAATTGAATGGAAGTTTCACTGTAATAGTCAGATTAACTCACTCTTCAATATATCGAAGCTATCTTCGTGGCTAGACCATCCTTTTAAATCTGGTGTAAGCATATCTCCTGAACAGATAAAGTGATCTGCCTATGGCAAATTCAGTCAGAAAGTATCCCAATAGGTAGAAATTGCTAATGTTTCTTACGTTGGCTTCCCATAGATAATATTCTATACATAATATTCAAGTAAGATTTATCATGTCACAATCCTCCTTTAAGGTCATATAACCAAGTGATGACTTGTTAACAACAGGTTTCATTTTATCTATGGATACTTATTGTAAAGTGATTGCAATGACGTAGAAATCATTAATTGACCATGCAGAGGATAATGATCATTTGTATGCTATACAGCTCTGTCGGTGCTTTATTTCAAGAACGAGGAGACGAGTGGATCCATAGCCAGTACTTTCATGGCTTCATCATGACATAAACCGAGCAGGCTATCAGTTTTCAGTTTCGCAAAACAGGTATATACAGTACCCTAAACACCCGAAGGTCTCTGTAGGGTGCGACGAACAAACACGATAGTTTAGATGTCCTTTCATGGTCTTACATCATGCCACCCAAGATGATTTTTGAACTCACGACATTGATACCCACTGTAAAAACATATATTGTGAAAAAAAAGAAAAAATGCGGTCAGCCAGCAAATTTGTTGTAACAACTTGAAAATGATTTTTCGATCGCTTTAGAATAAGGATCAAATATAAGTAAGAATAGGTCGTTTTTGGTGTTCAAAGTTTATCGGATCCCTTTATTTGTGTACTTATGATTTATATATGTCGATAGACTTTGATAATGTTGAAAAGAGGGGATAGTGGAGAAGACTTGGTTTGGACGGAACAAATAAATATCTGTATTTGAATTGGATTTATTTATCAGTAAATCCCTTTTGCATGTGTCTTATGTGACTAATATGTTTCATTGGTAACTGCTAAACACATTAGTAAGAACCCAAATTTGTCAAACCGTCAAATACAAAGTCAACTTCTCATTCACCAGGTTATAATAGCTCTTATCTTTGATAATTTCTTAATGAGATATAAAAATTAATCATGCAAAGATAATGAAGACGAAATTGACCCAACAACTGAAGTTTTGATAAAAAGCAATCCTAAGTGGCGGGAAACACCTTTTAATTTTGTTTTGTGAAAAAGAAAAGAGTTAAGGATGCACGATCGAGAAATTAAAATAATAACAAACTGTATTTTCAGTGGATCTAGATAACTTCATGCATATTTCTTCTCTTTTACATTAGTTCATACTAATATTCTTTGCACAACGAATGTTTTTGACTCCATGTTAGGAGAAAGAGTGCTGCAAAACGGTCATGCAAAGTCTCTCTTACAATTTTAACTATAGCTGGGATTCCTTTATCTCTATCAAGGAAACCTACCTTTATCCCTTCGTGAACCCAGCTTTACTCATTTCGACAGTTCAAAGATTTTCATGAATAACATGATAAATAAAATAACAGAGCTGCTGTGACATCTGCCTTACCCAACTCCAAATAGCTAATTGGCGGCAGGTAGTCTCTTACATTGGCACTAAAAATCGTTGATTTTATATGTAAAGTGAACAAATTGCACACTCCGGGGTTCGTAAAAATGGCCAAAATCGAAGGTCATTTTGCAATTTCTCCGCAAATCTGACTGGGTTATTTTGGCTATTTGGCCATCCAATTGTTAGCTACTTTAAAATGAATTACGGTACTGTCTGCATTTAACGTCTTTCTTTCGAAATGAGAATACTTCTGAGTACATGAAAACAAAATCTGGCTTTGTTCATTTGTGGATCCACCTCTTTTGTCAAGGGATTGTTTCTTTTGTTTCATATCTGTAATGACTTTAACAATTTATTTAAAATACATTACTCGTATCGTATCCCTTACTACGAGTTATGACTATTTTTATTTAAGTATCCTTGCATGTGCCCATGCCGCAGCTTTTGCACATTTTATGGTCGATGAAAATTCATGGGTAAAATATATGTTTAACGTGTAACCTCTGAAATATAGGAGTGCTCGTTTACTAGAGAATTTCATGACCTGGGTTACCTAATTCTATGATTGGTCCACTTTGATTGTAACTATAGCGACATACACATGAAGGCATACCGCTACAATAACAGTCGAACTGACGGAGTTCTTTCAGATTCGGAGTGAGAGAAACTAGGCATGCATTTAGATTACGGTTACCATGATCTAACTTCCGATTTGGCGTCGGTTCCATTTCTTGCACCCCCTGTTTGCTCACCCAAACACCCTCCCCAGTTATGTCGACCAGTGGCTGTTGGACTGATGGGGGGGGGGCGCTTGATTTATGCCGTGGCTAAGATTAAAGTCATATCGCCTATTTCTTTTCAAACTGCCAAACTTGGCAAATAAAAAGAGGGCGTACTATCATAAAAATTTCATTAGAAACCTCTCATTAACGTCTCCCCTGTTAATAGATAGCACATAAGCAGTGTTCTCAATAGTTCTTCTATAATTCTGTTGTACACAGAGCTCCATATCTCAGTACAATCCTCATATGAACACGTGACTTCGAATATGTTCATCAGCAAATCAGCAATGAAAACAATGTAAACTACATACGGTTATATCGATTAATTGATTTATTCAATGGTATGTTAACAAGATCAGTTGATCTCTTCCATTCAACGTCTGTCTACCCTTACACCCCAACCCACCTCTATCTGCCTAAGTCATTTAATCGGTTGCGGAGAAAAATTCTTATCTGATAAATTTCTCCGTCGTTTTTTTTTTCAGTTCACACTCAAGTCATGTTGCTACTGCGAGTGTTTCTTGTCTTTGATAGATAAATCCCGTCTTTCAGTCTGGTAAGGACCCGTCACTTACCCTTAATTACGTCCTTCGTGAATCGGCACACTTTAGTTATCTCCTGCGTTAGTTACTTGTATCTCATTAGTGAACCTTCTGCCAGAGGAAATAAATTGAGCGATGATTTTTTTTTTTGTTAGGATAAGCGCGGGTTTTCCTACCGATGCATCCTCTCAAGCTGATTATACGTTACAATTTAAAGGCTAGCGTTTACGTCCAATGACATGTTTTATTACCATGGGAACAACATCAGCCGGCAATAGTTCGACGTTAATGCTGTATTAAATCACAACACTTTTATATCATTTTGTGTTTCGTTGGAGAGACTTAGTATTATCTCCTTGCTATCGGGATTATATGTCCGTCAGTGGTAGCCCCCTCAACGAGGGAGGTCTGAAAGATTCTTCGTTTGACCTTCACTTTTCAGTGATAATACGAATGGCTGCTATTTCGAGAAAAAGTCAATTTAAAGAGGTCTCGTTTCAAAGAGAGCCTGATCTCGGATGAGGGTCTCATCAATACCTTGAAATGACTCACTGCTTAATAACAGCTATTACAATATTAATTCATAAATATATGTTATGATATGAAAATATATGATTAAGTTACCAAATGTTACACGCCATCACAGCGTATAGTCCTCATACAGCAATGGCTACCATGCATAAATATGACATAAAGCACACAGAATTCGCAATCATTAAAGAACCTTATCTATCTAAGGGGTACAGGACGTTGGTGGGTAGCCTAAGGAGGGGTGCAAAGTGTTGTACTTAAAACGTCGTTTTTCTGCCCATAAAGATTACTTAAACATCGTTGCGTCGTACCACCAATGACGTCATGTTACCTAAAGGCTGCTGTCTTGAAATCACTTGCTCGTGAAGTCAGAATGATCACTACGACAATTAAGAAACAGTGTGACAAATTAGTGATTGATTGATTGATTGATTTAATTGACTGATATATCTACTCAGTATAAATATCACATTTATAAAAGAAAAGATCACAAGCTCGCAAGAAAAGATCTAAAAAGATGACGGGATCAAGCTAAGACACTAAAACAAAATGATATCGCCATTGTAGCCTATTCCGTTGTTACGTTCTCATTCTCGTCCAACTTGACATGCGATCGAGAAGACACTCTCTTTAAAACAAAGTGCTCGTCTTGTCAAGCAGTCATTTGTTATCACAAGTGGGGCTCCTCTTTGGTAAACGCTCATCGAAAGAGGGGCTCATTAATAACAAAGGGGGCACTATTTCAAACACTCTTACCGGGTGAGATGGGTAGAATGATAAATAATCATGTACCCGAGCTGGTTATTTTGTTAACGCGTTCAACCCTTGCCTCATCTAAACAAACACAAACACAGTCAGGTATTAGCGACGAGTTAGCGAGGCCATTTAGCAATGACCTTCGTAGCAGTGACGCCCTACGCACAAATCAGTGCTTTGGGGAATGTAGCGATAACTTTAATGTGCTCTGTAATTAGACAGTCACTCACTTAATGACTATTATCAATTAATCGTCGGCCTAAAGTTGCGAGCTACCGTGCTGCCAAATGCATTGCCGGTTAAAGGTCGTGTGACATGAAAATGACATTTTGGAATATTGCGTGCATTCAGCATTGAATACATTAAAAATAGCCACAAATTCCATCAAAATCCGTCAACGATTGACCAAGTTTCAGGCAATTAGTGTCTCACAGCTGTATCATGAAAAAGCATTGCTGAGTGTGCAAATTTGTGACGTCAAGAGATGGACTCCTATATTATTGTTTTCTATTTTAATCTTGGAGTATACTAAACTTAACTTTTCCACTACATATATCTATCAATATTATTCCTCTATGAACTGTTGCAAAACTTGGAAAATAATCTTGTAACGTTGTGGATGTAGATTGCACATTGCGGTATCCACACATCACTCAAGCGATATGACTAATTATGGCGCAGCAAACCCATAAAACAAAGTTCATTTTCTGTCGCCAGCAACTGCATGCTGTGATACAGAGCTGGTCATAAAAAAAGTAATAAAATAATAATAAAAATAATAACATAAGATAAAGAAAACGTGAAAAGTTCCACATCAGCAGATAATCAAATCAAATTTGCATGTAGAATCAACATTTCCTGCACTTTTATCTGTCAAAGTTTTTTGCATGGTTGAAGACAAAAGCTTCTGGTCCGGGACGCAACATGATCATTGTGAGGGAAGAGGCGGGAGCTTTACGGTGTTCTTTAAAATTACCTTCTCCGATAACATTACAATCCCACTTTCGTTTTTTACCCTCGGGATCTTGAAACTTTCTTTGAGAGAAGATTATTTCCCCACTTGCTCATTTGATTTAACCATGTTAAACGAATCCATGATAATTATACGAGAAAATATTTAAATTTTGTGATTTACAATCCGTGCTTTATAGACAAGTGGCCAAACGAGCACCGCCATTTCCTTTAATTGGGTGGATAATCACATTTATGTACACATATTTATTTTGACAAATTGATTACGACACACTTGTGTGCATAGCGGATCCCCCATCTAGGGGTATAGAGGTGTTTGATGGGACAACTGAGTGCTATGAAGTGGCAGGGAAATTTGTAAACTACATTTGTTGTTGTTGTTGTTGTTTTGCTTAATAACTTCCTCACTCATGTTGTTGTCTTTGCTCTTCATATCTTCATCTGATGTAAATGGTTCCGATTTTGCTATTCTGAAGTGTTTGATACATAACGGATATGTCTGGGAAACTGTTCATGTTGATACATATCGAAAAGGATGATACATAGCATGTCCGTTTTATTCCTGTTTATTTGAATAGGGCCTATTAGTTGTTGCGGAAATTGCATTTGATATAACTATGCGCACGATACAAACTCGAGCCTTGTATATCGTACCGTGTCCCTGCTTCGAGGAAGATAAAAAAATAGAAAAGAACATAAGATGCAAATTAGTGAACAATGAATAACAATGAAAAAGGTATCTGAAAAGGTTGTTCTCGGTCTTAGTCTTGGCCTCGACATCAATATTAATCGACAAATATTGTATCATTCATAACTACAACGCTTTTGATGTAAACGTAAGCAATAAAAGAAAGGAACCAAAGTATTCAATGCAAATTTCACCAAATTATAAAAAAAATCCCCTAAAATTCATCCGAAAAAAAAATTGAGTCTGATAACTTCTTGCAAATACCTGTGACGTTTCCTGATTCTGAATTAAACGCATTTTAGTACAAAGGAAGACTGAAATACGTTATTGTCTGTGCGGTCTTTATTCTTAGTTAGAAAACGAATGTGACTCGTGCAAAGACTGTATCGCGTGCCGATAAAAATCTCGCTTGGTGGCAGAAATTCAGATCAAAACTCGAATGATATGAACACCGAAAACAAACCTTCCCGTTTAACGTTACCTAAAGCTTAGAGCCGGGCAAAGACACACCCTTTTGGAACAATTTACCTATTAATTGCGCTTTCTGTCAATTGCCAAAGGGGTTGTCAAACGTTTGGCAGTTCTTTTTACTCTAATTTATTTGTATATGATGAATATTTATACAAATATGACGTATATTCATGACCGGAGACTGCATAGAAGTAATGAGTCGATCTTCGTAACCATGCATGCTAGGTCTTTGTCTTTCATACTTTTCGACAATCTCCATTCATTAAATGTTTTGTGGTCCAATTGTCCTCCATTTAATGACAGTTTAGGAGAAAAGGCTCCAGTGCTTATTCAGTGAAACTGTTTCACTAGAATGAAAGGTGCGGTGGTGGCCTAACCACGGAGCTCTCACTGGCCTTATATATGAGCAATTATATGCAATGTAAACGAAATTGACAACGTTAAGGCCAGCACTCGAGATTGTAACAAGGAGAACAGTTAATGAAAATGTACGGTGGAAGGTGATGTGATATTCACCAATTTATCCGACGTGATAATACATCCAGTTTTCCTTTATGTATCACAGACTCCCCCCCCCCCCTCTCCCTCTCTTACTATGCGTATATGTCGCAACGACAAACCATTGCCAACTGTTTGATTGTGGCCGTTCTTGTTTATGTAGGCCTAGGCACATTTTTGCACCGTAGCCATGGGCTCAGGATAGAAAACTGTTAAATTCATGTGTCAGGAAGTAATCTCTTTTACGTTCTGCAATCATTTCCCGATACCGTGCATAAAATGTCTCAACTGAGACCCGAGGCCGCTAGGAAGTCGATTTTCCTTTCAAGAAATAACAACACCATATGTACCCCCTCCTATTCATGTATCTATAACACTTCCACAAAAATGCCCATAAACAAAACGGCCCGTTGGATGGTTGTAACAACAAACGGTAAGGTAAAGCTTCGGATATTTGCTGCACTTTCCCCCCTGCAGGTAAGATTCCAGAAAAACACGACGAAATAAACATATTTTATTGGCATACAGAGATTGATTGGGGCGAAGGAGGGCCCTTAGAAAAAATAGACAAGGTGTTTTGGCCTTTGTAGAGAAACGCATAAACAAGCTACTTTGGTGGGCGATTAAATCATGGTGGGTGACACACGGATCTGCCGACATATGCCTTTACACCTGGAGTGGTGTCTGGTGTGTACATGTGACGTCAGCAGTATAGTCACACGGCGGTTGCGTACGCGCCTCTTCACTGGTTGAACAAAGAAGCTTAGGCAAGATATTATACAAAGACAACCACCGTACAGTAATCTACGTCGGATAAAAGTCAGCAAGAGCTTGATGACTAAACTCTAGATCAATGTTATCACAGACAACATAGCAAAAAAAAAAAAAAAAAAAGGAAAAGGCTTTTAGTTTGGTGTAAGCTTGATCGTTTTCTTCAAATCACCAAACAGGTTAAAACTCTGAAGAAAAAACGATAACTAGAATTCCCTGTAAATTTTTAAGGTATTTAGTTAAAGTTATACCCAAAAGTATAATGACACATAACCTGACACGAAGAACCGTTGGACAATACACCTATAAGTAAGAAAAGCAAAATATGAGCAGTATATTCTTTTTTCAGTTAGAACTAGGACCTTGTCACCATGTCCTATGTCATATCTTGCTTAACTAGTCTTCAACTTGGCATGTTCCAATTGATGGATCACCATGAGCTCAATGAGTGTTGTAAGATACATTTAACAATAACATGTAAACCAGAGTCAACGCAAGCGCTGCATGTCATCAACCGCTTGACGGACAAATAAAAAAATCATCCAATACTTTCTGTCTACACAGAAATGTAACACAACGCTGTTTAATTTAAAGGTCGTGTGAGATGAAAATGACATTTTGTACTATTGTATGTACTAATTATTGAAAATGCTGAAAAAAAGACACAAATTCCATCAAAATCCATACAAAATTTGACGATTTTACAGGCAAATTCCTGTCTCACCCCTGCATCATGAATAAACATTGCTTAGTATGCAAATTTGTAACGTCAAGAGATGGACTCCACTGATTTGTCTTATGTTAATGTTAATCTTTTGTTTACTTCACCTACTTTTCAAGGAAAATTGAAAATTTCATGTCCAAAGGCCTTTATTTTGGGAGCATATATTTTCTTCTTCAAAATATCGATATCATTTACCAGTGTGGAACCCAGTAGTTAAGTCATTAAGAGATAATACATAACGAGTAAACAAAAGAAATACAAACACTGTGCAACACTCCAAGTCACCTGTTTTGTATTGTCATCAAACTTTGAAAAGTTACATCTCAAAAACGGTAATAGATATGAACAAAATTTCAACGGATTGTCATTCAGAGTTTCGCTCTGCAACTTCTGAATGAAGTCAGCTCTTACATTCTAGATGCATGTCACATGAACTTTAACAACTTTACAGAAAATTTAAGCCATAACCGATATAAGAGACTGCTTAGTTGGTGCAAAGTGACAGCTGCTGGAAGAGCAGATAGAGGGGGACTCTGTTGTAATGATTTTAATTACGTAGGTACCACGCCTATTTACTATCATGCAGACTTCGTACGTCATACAAACTTGGAAAAACTAACGTTACAGGTAGCATACCCCATATAGCAGTCGGGAGATTCCACCGCAAAGTGATCAATTGTTCACCGTCGGTGATCTTTTTCAAAATGTTAGCAAAAAAGTTGGTTTTTTTCTGTAATTTGGATGTGAACGCAGATGGGTTGGAAGTATAGCCTATGTAGTGTGAAAATTGCTATTTTGATGATGTTATGGCCTTGCAAAACTTTTTAGGTCGGCGGAGGAAAAAAAAAATTGCATAAACCTCTTCACTCACATAGAAAAGTTTGTAGACATCTAGCATAAAAATCTAACCTCCTAGGCTACGGAAAATTGAAATTGCCATGAAAGTTCAAAACGTCAGCTTTCCATACAGTAGTACGCCATATTTGGCGATAACTTCTGCAAGGCTTTGAAAACCAGATTACGTTTACGATTTAGTGTGTAAGTCGATGGGGCCATAAATAGGGGTATGCTACCTTCAAAGCACTTACTGCACCCGAGCAATGTTTGAACTTCAAAATGGTAACTTACGAAGGCCCTCAGACCTACATTGTTTAAATTAAGTAGCTTGAATTGATTAATTTTACTACAGTTTTCTTTGATTGGTCACTAAGTTTCAGTTACTCTGATGATGATATCGTTAATGAAACAAAATGTTAATCGGTACATTTAGTGAAGATCATTCCTTTCGCTTTCTTTCTAAAGTATGCAAGACACTTAGCGATGTAGGCCTCATTATTTGATGTGACGTCATTTCCTTGGAAACAGCGACGCAGACAAGAAGCCGAACTTTATGACTCCGTTATACAGTTTTAGTTATTATAGCCTAACACCTGGAGGCAGAGGAAAGTATCATTCGTCCTTTGTAGGACTTTTCTGTTTCATCATAGTGTTTGGTACATTAATATAAATAAAGGCTAAGCTTTTATTCCATCATGTACATCGATTTGTTGTTTTCATAGTTCATTGTTTCCATTTTTTAACATCTTTGTGATTTTACACAAAACTCTTCTGTTGACCTTTTGCAGCTGAGGTCATCTCACAACTTAGTTTTTCTGTGTCCGCGGGATAAGTACACATAGCTTAATAAATGATTCATAAAATGATAGCAAGTCTATACTTATTTTATATCCTCTATGGTCGACAGGAGTGCAACTTTTGCCATAAGAAAGTTCAGTGTTTGTTGCTGGTGAGTATGCCATTTTTCTTGGCTTCCACTCGACGAGAAAAGAAAGTATGGAAGATTTGTGCCCTAAAAGTCACAGCGGACTACTTCGTTACGCGAGCAATTTATGGATCAGGCGGTCCGGAGACACTTTACTCACTGTGATGACAATCTTGTACATCCACGCTCGTCATAAACTGACGCGGGGTTTTGGCAATCTATCTAGTTTTCTATTATCTACGAGCCTACATGTACACTTGGGTCCTGTGTTCGGAATTGCTTCTCGTTTATGAGACAGCTCAAATAAACAATTCGACTCACTTCCAAAACTCTTACGTCCCTAAAAATCATCTCCAAACGTCCATATTCCAAACTCGTGAAAAACCTAACTCAAAAGATGGGCGCATAAACCTGAGCGAAGACTGTAATTGCTCCAAGTGGTAATGTGATAAAAAAAGGGTCGCCGTTGTGTTTCGGTTGATACCTGAGCGGTTCGACTTCAAAGTGCGGGGGTTACGTGACATATTTTATGAGGGAGCTGTGTTTTTCTTACAGCGAGCGGGACCATTATAGCTAAAACTACAACTGTGTGTTTCCCCCCCCCCCCCTCCGATAAGAGTGCGTGCGACAGTTATTGCTGATTTCCGAGTGTTGGCGGTAACTTATGTTAGGGAATCTATTTTAATGGCAAGGATGATATTCATAGCAGTAATCAGAAACCCACATAGACAGTTTTTATTCTGTTGTTACCCCCCCCCCCCCGTTATATGATTGACGTCACCAGTCATATGCCACCACGATGGTTCCCGGGATTGCGGGGAAATATAAGGGAAGATGCAAAAACAAATTCAGGAATTATTGTAAGTTTATGGCTATGGTCGACTTAAAGGGCACTATTTCGGTCTCGGAAATTTCGGAGAAAAGTCAGAAGCGCTTGGTTCCATTGTGCAGCGGAACTCAAAAGCATCACGAAACTGCGAATAGAAGGTGAATCGGTTTTGTAAACGGGGTAGGACATGAAGCTTGTCACGATTAGTTCCAGAAACGTAAAGGAATTTACCAGTAAAAAGGACTGAAATTTCATGCAACTATGAAAAATGTCTTTTTTCTCACTGTGAAAACTAGATCTCAATAGCATCCTCTGTTCCGAAGTTAGCATTTAAAAAAAAAAATCTATTCCACATTGCATCATGGGACATTTGTCAAATTCTCAGTTTAACCGCATTGTAGGGTTTGTTAATGTGCTTGGGACGCTGGGAGAAGTGGAGAGGGCGGGAGTGACAGGTGGGCTCAGCTGGGGTGGGGAGGGGGGTTATGGCGATCAAATTGTTTTACCCCCCATGAAATGAAAACTCTCAAAAGTATCATGAAGAGATCAAAAACGTCATGATAATATGTAGAAGATACCTGAGTGCTACCGGATGATGCATACGGCTCACTGTACGTTCCGTATGTTGACAAGAAGATGACCAAATGGCCATGAACCAGCGGAGGTATTCAGTGTGGCACGTGATCTTGTTTGTGCGAATAGACACACCGAAAATGATTTCAGCGAGTTTGATGCAAGCGCCTTTTAAACCAGACCTCCCCAATTAAGTTTGATAAAGCGCCACATGATGAAATTACGTTGATGTGAAATGTACCAGTGATTGCGGTGCTGGGAAGGGGTTGAGGGGGTTCCCTTACATACCACTTGATTTTTTTTTTGTTTCAGAAGGGGAAAATAGGGCACGGTCTGTGTACTTTTCCGAGCCTTTTTTTTCAAAAATGTCAAAGATTTGAGAGATTTCTTTTTTTAGTTTTGAGAGGAACTTTCGAGGTTTTTTTTTGTTGTAAATGTTTTTTCTTTTCCAATTGCCTGCCAGTAATTTTTCCACATCACATACTCGCGCCACCATTTGAGCTATCTAGATCTAAAAATCTAAAAATTTGCCACTTTGTCGTTGCTGTTTTAATTACTTCACGACTTGCAACTTTAAGACCTTGTATAGATGGCCCACAGGTTTAAATGTCGAACACATGGACCTATGAAGGAGAATTAAAAGCGTCATGAAGCGCTCGTGAACACATCCGAAGGCTTTGATGTACCTTGCAAATTCATGAAAAACTACGGTACTCTTTTGCACACATGACAGTATCATTCCTTTCAGCTGTCAGTTTCTTGGAAACAGAATCGAAGTAAGCATTTCAACTAACATGACAATAACAGTGTTGTTATAACTACAGTGACGGAACTAAAACAAAACCAAGTACAAAATATGGTTGAAAAACAAAAACAAATATGTATAATCCATTGTTGACATGAGAAAATTTGAACACCTGTGTTCAACTGCGCTGATCACGTCGCAAAGATGACTCGTGAATAGTGATGGGTTTGTTTGGTCTTCGGTAGGCCGCAGATTTTGTTAATGTTGTTCCCTTGCAGTTTACGGACAAAGTATATGGTTGTAAAATTGAAGGCCTGTATACACACGAGTATCATCCCAAAACCATTCTCAAGTTATTCACTTTCCGCAAACCATTTTGTGGTACACTGAGAATCTGAGCCGGTCATGTGACAAACTAAACTTCGGATTGGTTCAGATATTAACATTCCTGCGATTTGTTTTTCAAAGGATTCACGCGTCGATTCTTGTGCAACTTTTATTCTTTCTCTGGACGTAACGGGTAATTTCTTGTTAATGTAAAGACGACAAGAGAAAGATTCAGCATCAAAGATAAATGGAGACAAAGAGAAATAAATGGGACTTGGATTACCTTCAGCCTAACACATGGAAACATATCACATATGAATACATTTTCACATCTGTTCTCCTGTTATACTTTTAGGCCTACGTACTGAAGTGATTCCATCCGGAAATCAGGTTTTCATAATTTTTTACAAATAGATTTCTTTATTAATTGATTCTTTGAGGACAGAGTAAAAGCTAATATGTACTTTGAGCTGAAATTGGCACTTGAATCACACGGTAGACGTCATAACCAGAAAACTGCAAATATGTTACCATAAATTCGACCACTGTTATTGACTTTCGTTGTTCTGCCGCCCAACCTTCCCCAGTTGTCATTAAAGCTGGTATCTCACGAAGAACAATTCGCACGTTTATTTTTGCGTCTATTGCGAATTTCAAAACGCGGCAGTCGCAAAATATTTTTCGCGTCGAAAAAGTTGTGAAGAAAGTCGCGAAACATTCGTGCGAAGTTAGTGTGACATTAGTGCGACATTAGTGCGAATTTTGAGCGCATTCGTGAAAATCGACGCTAAACATTCGCCAAAAGTTCGTGAGACATTAGTGCAACAGTAGTGCGACTGACGTGCTAACATCGCAAACGACGTCTAAACCACCTGCCAGTCTCGCGTCAGTCGCGCGAATGTTGCACTAACGTCTCACAAACTTTGCGACCAAAATACGAACGTTTTGCGAATATATCAGTTGAACGCCACTTATAAAACCCACAGATTGTTCTTGCAGGAATTCCACCATAGTCTCCTTCTGGGCCTCAGTCCAGCTGTAGCTGGATGTGGTACCGACAGACTCATCATCACCCTGAGTACCATCAGCAACAGGAGCACCACCATCTCCTCCTTCGCCCGAACCGGCAGGCACTAATTCAGCCGCAGCAGTTACCCTCCTCTGTTTCTTCTTGGCAGGCATGATGGCTGACTAACCGTGGCACGCACAATGGACATAGACGATAGCTGTAATATTACCAGTTTAATATAGGTCTATCCAAACAGACAGCGCTACTTGGCCGGTCGTATTGTGACCCCGTAACGTGCGTATTCAGCTGTGTACGTGTGACATATGCACGTCATACGCGAGTATGTTTCACGTCCAAACATGACCTTCAAACAGTCGCGAAATATTAGCACTAACTTCGTACTAACTTCGCGCTAATTTCGCAATAACTTCGCACTAATGTCGTGCGAAAAGAAGAGCAAATCTGACCCAGTTAGGATTCACAAAACGGGCGACGTTAGTGCGATGTTAGTGCGGCATTAGTGATAACGCTTTGCGAACACTTTGCTAACATCTCGCGTTTGATCCTAGGCAAATTAGTCGCAGAAAATTTTGAACATGTTCAAAACTGCCTGCGAAGCTTTTGCGACCTCTGCGAATTGCGCGACAGACGTGCGACAGTTTTGCTAACATTTTGCGAACCACGCGAATTTTCGTCCCAAACCGGTCGCAAACCGTACGCGTTCTTCGTGAGATACCAGCTTAAGGGTGTGTAAAATGAAACAGTCTCTACTTACAAATACCTTGGGTTCACCTAAATAATTCTCTTACTTGGAGTGACCATGTAAATATTCTAATGACGAAGTTAAAAAGCCGGTTGTATTGCCTCAAGAGAATGACAAAACTTTGAAGTTCGGCATGAAATCATGGATATATTTTATAATGCAACTGAATTGTCACATGGGTTGAAAGAGATCGAATTGGCGGTATTGTTCGTAAAGCAAATAAACTTATTGGTGTCCCTCACCCTACTGTCGACTTTGTTTATAAAGATGTCTAAACTAGACATCTAAATAGAACCAGAAATAAAAATGAAACAATAATAATAGTAATAGAAATTTTTAAATTTTATTTAACATCTCTACTCCTTTCTTGTACGCCACTTAAAATCACGCCATTACCGATTCGTTTTTTTTCCTTTTGGCGTTCCATACTGGCAGACTTCGATTACAAACAAACCGTCATCGAAATTCTCTTATTCCACGTGCAATCAAAATGTTGTAATGATAGTTTGAGCCTTTATTATATTGTTTTCAGCCATCTCCTTACCTTCATACTCGTTTATACATTTTCTTCCGTCTTTGTAAGTGTTCTTAGACATATTTTTTCTGTTATTGTTTTTTTTTTTTTTTTTTGGTAATGTTTTATACGTTTCCAGTTTTATTTTTACGTATTCTCTGCGAGATCTTAATTTCCCTCTTTGGAGAAATAAAGTTTTACTTATCTGACTTACCTTATCACATACGGTCAAAATCTGACAAACAAAACATGTGTATAAGGTAGACTGGATGCATGTCATCGATTTAATACATATATCTCTACTTCTCTAATATGGTTTTCATGCACAGGCTTAGAGCACGGCAAAATGTTTTAATTTCCAGCAAATCAGCACACATTTTGAGTGATTCAGAAATACTGATAATTCCGTCACGGAGCAGTTGTATAGTGATTCCAAAAAATATGATATTTATCACGACAGATATGAGTTAATATATAGATGATTAAACTTTGCACTGATTACATGGACTAATTACCTTTTCCTTTCGTTGGGAAGAAAAAAAAAATTACAGTTGTCAAAGAAACCGATTTTTCTGAAACGTAATATCCCGACTGGGGTGAAGAATGATTTAGTAAAATATTGCATCTAATTTACAAAAATGTCATGGTAAAGTGCAAATCCGTCAAATTATGGTCTCTTCTGTGATTGAAACGAATATGAGTTAATCCCAATTAACTTTTCTGATCTATAAGCTGACATAGGTTCGTCTCAATTAAAACATTCCTTGGTGTTATTGAAACCGGTTTAATTTAATACTTTCAGATTTGTGATAATGTTTTGCTTTTTACTTTTCGAAATGTTGCTACACTTGTGATGATTTGTATCACACGAGCACAGATTTGCTAGGTCATCATCACAATTTAATACGTATCCAACAACTTTTCAAATTTTGGTCGCAATTGTAGAACTGGAAATAAGTAAGTAGAGAAAGAAAGTATGGGAGTGGAACAATACCATGGTGGGGGAGAAGGTGGGGGGTCAAGTAAAGACCACCATCGCTACCATGATATCTAGCATGTCAGTGCATGATGGTGCGTCCATGAATTTAGAAGCCTAATTTTCAGACAAAGATAGGATAGATACGTGTCGCCGCTGGGGGTGGGGGGGGGGGTATTGGCTCCGTCCGAGTCACGACGCCATGGGGGTTGGCATGGAGGGCTTTATGAATCAAACAAAACAAAGGTAAGTATGAAAGAATTCTGTGGAAGTCAAATTTCTCTTTCCCATGTTTTTCCTCAGCCTTATACCGTCTCTTTAACTGTGACTGGTATACGGCTGTCAGCTCACTGGCTTTTACAACTCAACCTGAAATATCTGGAATATCAAATAAATTTTTTTACAACATTTTAAACGATACCATAAAGGAGATTATCTGTGATATGAAAATAAACGAGAGATTGTAGGACATCGTAAACATATGTGCTGATAGAATTTATGAGAAATGTTTCTGACTCTCGAGACTGAGAAGAGAGAGAGAGAAGGAAATAAGAAAGGACAAAAAGAAAGAAAGTAAAAACAGCAAAACAAAACAAAAGTTAGAAAATCACTGCGTAGCAAAGGTTTGTGTGAATTATAGCTTTCGTTTATATGTTTAATTAAAATGGTGACAGTTGAACGGAATAAACTGATTAAAACTTCAATGGCGGTTCTAATAGATGGCGACTGAGTAGGCTCGCTTGATGTATAAGTTCTGATGTTATTCTGCTTGTTAGTGACAATAAGTGCACCATTAATTTACACCTAGATGAGATTGAGTTTATTGCTGACACTTAGATCATTCACGGTAGATAGTTTTGACTTTTTTCTAATCTTGTCATATCGGGAAACTGGGGAACATGAAATCCATCTCGAATTTCTCGAAGAAATGGGGCAAACGAAGGGAGTGAGGATTCTGTTATATTGGGACAGTGATTTCATAAAGCTATACCTTACGAATTGGCTTTTGAGCTTTGCCAGATGTTTTGACAGCCGTGAATGATATGTTTGTATGCAAAGGGAAGCATAAAATTCATAGGTCACATGCTCAGCAGTGCATATATATATATATATATATATATATATATATATATATATATATATATATATATATATATATATATATATATATATATACCCATTGAATCATAGTAGATGAGGGAAAAATGGCGGCTCAGAAACTTTGGACTGCCGCAAAGTTTTGATTGGCGAGAAAAGAAAGATCTTGCACTGAATTGATCTTTCTTCGTTATTGGGTCCCTGTACGTTAAAGGTTGTGTGACATTTTTCAAAAAAAAAAAGAGCACCCTTGATTAAGAAGCTGCAAAGTAACACCCTGAGTGAAAATCCGTTGGAATTTTGTTTATATCTTTTACCGTTTTTGAGATATGACCTCTCAAAGTTTGAGAAAAATGCAAAACAGATGACGTGGAGTGTTGCACAGTGTCAGTATTTCTTTTGTTAAGTCCATATATTTTGGCTCTTAGTGTCACATTGGGAAGTGATATCGATATCTTTGAAGAAGAAAATACATACTTCCAAAATAAAACCCTCCGAGAATATGAAATTCTCAAATGTCCTTGAAATAAAGGTTACACAAACAAAGGATTAACATAGGACATATCATAGGAGTCCATTTCTTGCCGACACAAATTTGCATACTTAGCCAATGTTTATTCATGATACAGCTGTGAGACAATAATTTGCCTGTAAATTGATCAATCGTTGACGGATTTTGATGGAATTTGTGGCTATTGTTAATTTTTTCAATGCTGAACGCACCCAATACTCCAAAATGTCATTTTCATGTAACACGATCTTTAAGGTGTGGAATGACAGCAATTGGACGGTACTCGGAAAGTTCCAATGCTCCCCCCCCCTGTGGCAGGTTGTCGAGCTAGGAGGAATGTAAGAGAGTAAAGAATAAAGGTCGGCTTGACATACATGAGGAAAAAAGGAAAACTACTGAGATGGCGTGGGGAGTGGGTTCAAGGTTGGGATGGTGGACTGGGGGGGGGGGGGAACTTACTGTTTTCAGTAAGTAGGTGAGGACCGAAAGGTGGAGGGGATGCAAATGAAGGTTAAACAGATTATAAGATTGTATTGAATGATTCAGCAAAGGGACTAAAAATGGAAGGGAACAAAATATGGGGAAATATGGGGAAATGGGTTTGGGAGAACAATTAGGTCCTCCCCACCGAGTCCGTATACTGGAGAACCATATAGAAAATTAACCCAATGTCGTTCAATGATATGCTTATGTTGTATCAATAACTTCATGGTCATATCCTCCAATGATGGTTTCAATAACGGTTCGGACAATTGGCCCCCGGTCAATTTTCCGACGGTCAACTCCCACCTGGACAACTTCTCCTTGGACAATCACCGGGACGATTCCCAACTAGGACAATTACCCTGGGTTGGGAATTGTCCCTGTTGGGATTGTCGGAGGGGGATGTCCGAGGGGAATTGCCGGGGGAAGGGGAAAATTTGTCCTCCAATAACACGTTGATTCATTGTGCTGTCCCTCTTTGCTCCTAAGCTGTGTCAAATGTGTCGAGGGAGAGTGGTTAACCTGTCGTAGAAACTCGAGACAGTGGAGGCACTCTTGTTTATGTGACTGGGAAGTAAATACGGCCAAAACCCTGGATCACACATGCATGGGTGAGATAAATGTCCTTGTTTGGAATGACACAGAAGTAGATACGGCGTGTCAAGGAATTTTAAAAACGTTTTCATCATGTTTGAGTATACTTCTACACTATATGTGAGGCATCGATAATTCTATCGTCTGTTCAAGCATGTAATGATGGTCACTGGATGGGGGTCATTTGAGGGTCAGTAAGTTAATGGAGTATGAACCCTTTGGTCAAATACTTCATTACGTACCATCTCTTATGTCGTATGTTTACTTTCACTGATCTTAGAAAGTAACCGTTGACAATCCGGTTAATCCTGCCTCTTACCATTGGAGATCTTTGGCCCCAAATGAATATCCCGAGTAGCGTTTTAACCAAAGTGGAAGTAAATCCCCCAACCTGTTAACTTCTCTACATCTGGACAGAGTGATCGAAGTGACAGACGAATCAACTGTTTTGTTGATCAATATCGTCGAAGTCACTAGCCTAACACGCAACGTCATCAGAGGGGTAACTAAGTTAACATGCAGCCTACACCTATCACTGACGTGTCAGTGACGCCTGCCTATCAATCGACACGACCCTAAATAAACACACCAGGCTAATCACTTCTGACAGAGAGTCCATTGTCGATTATTCGTCTGTAGGGCTTTTACCAATGCAACCATACTTATCGGTTCACTCTAAACCAAACAGAGAAATTTAATCACGAATTAAAGGGAGTGTTAGGCTTCATTTTGGGAATCGCTGTCAAACATCTGGTAAGTAGGCTATCCTGGTTAGGAATGGAAACCAGAAACTATCCAGTGTTGCACATCTACAAGTATCAACAAATGAATTAATGATATCAAGAAATTGTTGGTAACATCAGCAAATAGGCCAACTGGATAGAAACTAAAACGGATTGCCAAACCTACGTATGGCGTATTGCAACCAAATAACGGTCAGGACTTATTGTTTTGGAATTGATGTACTTCACCGTAAACATGTGTGAAAATGTATGGCACATTAATATTATGTATACTTTGCTGGGAATCTGCTAAACTAAGAAAATAGAACAGAAAGATAAAAATAGACTGATGAACTTTTCTGTCGGGTCGTAGTTGATAGTTGTCTATACTTACCAGTTCTGCGAAATGTTCAGACTCGACAATAGCACTGCAGCATATAATATTATACGTTTGTATATTTTTCTTGTGACCCCCGTAAATCACATGACTAAAAGACAACGAAAATCGCCAAGCGATGAAGAAAACGTCGCCCGTAGTGAAAACAAACTGATAAGCGACATTTTTATCGCATCGCACCGTATAGCATTGCGTTTCGTCTAGTGCTTACTTAGGAAGACTTATGGTGGGAAAGATTCATGGAAAGATAGAAAGAAAAAGAAAGAAGAAAAAACGAAGAGAAAAAGAAAGAAGGCAAACGAAAGATAAACGAATGAAATCGTTGCTTCTGTTCAAAGTAAGTAACCATGTGGACACTGTTACACTACGGACTATCACATTTAAAGTGGAACGCGTTCATACTCACGAACTGGACACGAATATTCAGTATCGTATACTTCTGAATTATTCCTCTGATTTTTACTCTTTACTTATTTTTTATTTCTAATATATACGAAACATTAGAGGTGGATAGAGTTCTGTGCTTAATCGCAAGGTTGCAGTGAAAACGGTTGGCGGCGGTTGGGTAAGAGAGGATTGCCCATGGTACTGAAGGAAGGCTGGTTAGGGCTGAATAAACCTATGTAGGAAGCCATTGAGATACAGCATCGAACACTTGATTAATAGTCGTTATAACATGTAGACTTATATACCAAGTTTGATCCAACTCAATCCTCAATATCAAAGCAGCCGAAAAGTCAGACAATTTCACACCTCTTGTAAGTTATATTTACATCTAACATGGTAACAAATGCTGGTTAGGCAGAGTTACAGTCAGCATATTTGTTCAGCTTAAAGGGAAATAGGGCGTTTAGAATACACCAATGTGACATACAAAAGAAAATGGCGGTAATCATTGTCAAACCAGCCAGTCTCATCAATAAACATTTACCAAAGCTTCATCTCCTCAAAACATTATGCATGTGATGAATAGAGGAAGATGCATCATTTGAATTTTGAAAAGTTTGGGTGAACAAATTAGTGTTGAGTAAGAAATAACTGAATTTCTATCTGTGAGAAGCTTATTTCCTGAAAAGAAGACTACTGTCCTGCCTTCTTTTTAATAATCTATCATTCTACATCCACAAACATTGTTTTCAAAAATATGGATGTTTTCTCTAAAACAAACGCCCTATTTCCCTTTAAACAGTGTAACGTTCTCTTGTCGACAACAAGCTGCGGAATCACTTCAGTTCAGTAGAGGGCGCCTCCCCTTTCGTAATATACCGCTCTGTAAATTTGCTTCCATCAGACTAGCGGTGGGGTCTTCAGCATGACCCCTCACGTGCCAAGTGAAGAGGCAGGTTGTGTGACCCTGTGAAAGCAACCACCGACTTATGAAAGTAATCAGTACACGAGAAATAAGTTTATTCAATGCGAGAAATTCTTTAAATATTGCCTCACCCTTAGGGTGTGGGAATTAACGACGAGTTATCAACAGCACATAATTTTCGACAAATTCTGTCAAACATAGGGCGCTCGAGAAACCGAGCCCCGTAGTAAGAGTTAAATAATGGGATCTGTCTTACAAATGACGTGTAGAAGAGGCGAGGGTCTCTGAGTGCCAGAAGTGTTCTTTGGCTGTAACGATGACAGACATTTTAATATATTTATCATTTCGGATAGAACACGCAGTAACCGTGGGTAATATGGCACGTTATCGCATAATGGGACAAAATACACCTACCTGATAGTGATGATATCAAGATACGAGCAGAAAACAAACATGTTAACCGCAAAATTTTGAGACAGAAGTGGTTATTTCAATTTTGTGTGCGCAAGTTTACATACCCTTGCGTTAAGATATCCCTTCGGATGATCCTGCGTCTTTTCAAGTCAGAGAGGAGGGTTAATACTCCAAAAAGAGGATAGGTACTTGAGAGTCATAGGAGGATAGCACTTGTAAGTCAAAGGGGACAGGTACGGTACTTGAAAGTGAAAGAAGGATAGATACAAAACTAGGGTAGGTGCTTCAAGGTCAAAAGAAAGAAGAGTGACATGGAAGTGAAATGAGGATATATGTAAAAGAAACACGCTGAGTATATCAAAACCGTAAAGTGCAAAGACTGACTCAAACTTAGGTCTTTATGATCTTTATTTGAGTATACATTTGCATCTCCCTCTCCAAACGATCCAACCTCGATGCAAGAGAGAGGGGACAGAGATGTATGCAAGTACATGGAAAAAAATGAGAAAAATCATGTGTCTCACTAAGGTATAAAAAAGTATGAAGAGAAAACGAATAGAGAACAGACACTCCCATCTCACTGAACTGCAATATAATCAAACCACATGTGAATATGAATAAATCTCTCCTTTATATAAGTTTGGTACAGTGGTATGAAAAGTTGAATTAAAACTGTTTTTCGTGACAATAACTGAGCTACTTTAATTTCTCTTGAGAAAGCCTTGCTTTCTTAATTTAACTTTTACCAGCAATCTTTCCATGCGTGTCACTTATAATGGATTATTCTGAATAAAGAGTATAAGGACAGAGGAGTACATTTCTGTTCCTCAAAATTATCAATCTACTTTATTTAAGCTTGAAAACCTTAGGATGGTTTTCATCCATCAAGCTTTATGAAATGCGGTATCTGAGAGTTACTTTAATTGGTGCTTTCTCGACTTTACTATCCAATTACCTGTTTAAAATCTCTGACTGACTTTTGTCAGTTTTCTCTTTCCATATCTTTCTAATATACTGGGCCGGATTAGTTTGTAAAAAGATGACAGCGATCACCCCTTCGTCGTGCACGCTGATTGACTTTTTACCACCCACCGTGAGCCCTGTCTGTCGAAAACGAGTGAAACCATACTCATCTGAATGATCGAAAATTTAAAGCTAGAATATGAGTTGAAAATTTGTCAGTGAAAATCAAATGCTGCGGAATATGTCATAGCCACGAAAAGAGAACTTTGTTTAAGCCCTGTTTCTGCGTAGATGAATATAATTCATATCCATTTCCAATTGGTTTGTTTGATTTAAAGTTATGGTGATTGACTGCTACACTTTCTTCGAGATCAGTCTGAATTCTGTAGGGCCAATAAAAATGTCAGGACAATTTTCATATTCAAATATCTCCATAGTTCTTTTTCAGGTTTTGTGACAGGTTGTCTTTTGCTCCACTGTCTCTTCCCTGAAACACTGACGAAGAATAAAGGTAGATAACCGATCAATTACCACTTGTTTTTCTTAACCCATAGCCTATTCCAGCTTTAAAGAAGTGAGACAGCCTGTATATACAGAGTTCATGGGAAATATATACAGCGAGACATATACAGTGATATATATGTACAGCAGCATATATACAGCATATATACACAGCATATATATATATATATATATATATATATATATATATATATATATATATATATATATATATATATATATATATATATATGGTTATCCTTAACACCACTGACCACAAAATGGAAGCCCACCGTCAACTAAATGATACCAGTTTCTACACCAGGCTTCCCTGTGATCCCACAAGTGATTTTTCAGAAGATGCGAAACCATGATGAACAACCTGTCCAGCACCACACAGAAGCACATACATCCACTGATCCCCACCACTCCGGCTCCGGGACGTTTTTACATACTGCCAAAAATCCACAAAATGGCGCAGATTCAAGTTGACAACAACCAACGAAGAATCCCCCCAGGCAGGCCCATTGTGTCAGGCAACGGCACTTTGACGGAATACCTTTCCGAGTTTATTGACGAATGTCTACAGCCCTTACTTAAGCATGTACCAAGTTATATTCAGGACACAACTCACTTTTTGCAGAAATTGCATGATTTTGATAATATTCCTAGTAATTCTCTTCTTGTTACAATGGATGTGTCAGCTTTGTATTCTCAACCATAATTATTTCACCTTCGATGACCAGTCTTACTTACAAACCCACGGCACCGCCATGGGCACCAAAATGGCTCCCGTATATGCTAACCTCTTCATGGCATATTTAGAAGAGAAGTTTCTAGATGAAAGCACACTTAAGCCTCTAATGTACTCTAGATACATTGACGATATTTTTTTCTTCTGGCCTCATGGGAAACTCTCCCTCACGAAATTCATCGACAAAGTCAACTCCTTTCATCCAACAATTAAATTTACTTATGAACATTCTACATCAACTATACATTTCCTGGACCTTCAAGTGTCATTGGTTGACGACACTATACATACATCTGTCTTCACAAAACCAACAGACAGACATACATACATACCATTCAATAGTTTCCACCCAGAACACACAAAGAAATCAATTATCTATTGCCAGACTCTCCGTTACAAAAGAATCTGCTCTGATGACAATAATTTAAACATCCAACTTAATGAGCTCACCAAACATTTCATGCTTAGGGGCTATCCTCTAAAATTCATCAGAAAAAATATGGAGAGGGGCAATAATATCTCTAGACAAGAACTCCTACAGTACAAACTTGCAGCCCCACCTGAACGGATTCCCTTCACAACTTTTTTTCACCCCAATATGAGAAATCTTTTTCAGAGTCTTCGATCTCTGTGGGCTATCCTCCAAAATGACATCGCATTAGAGGGCGTTTTTAGACATGCGCCCCTTCTGTCTTTCAAGCAGCCCCCAAACCTCAGAAAAATTCTTGTACGTAGCCAAGTTCCAAGGCCGCTAGCTCCCTCTGGTAACTCTCCATGCAAAAAACCACGCTGCCAAATATGTCGCCACTTCTGTACTTCTTTCCCTATGACCCCTCCAGGGACTACCCTCCATTTATACCCTGGTAATTTTAACTGTGATTCTGCCAATATAGCCTACATTCTTTTTTGCAATAAATGCACTGAAGGCAATTATGTTGGAGAAACGAAGACGAAATTCCGACTACGTTTTAACAACCACAAACACACTATTTTACAACAGCTCAAGGGATATTCTGTAGCCGAACACTTTTCCTCCCCGGGTCACACAATACTTAATCTTAAAATCTGTATCTGGAAAGGCAACTTTAAGAATGACGAGACACGTAAAGCTGAGGAGTGTAGGCTAATCCTACGCATCAACAGCCATACCAGGGGCCTTAACAGAGATCTAGGCATTTTAACTGAGTTTACGTTGTAGGATGTATTTTTCGTTTGCTCCATTACTCAGGTCTCTGAGGAAGAGGTAGGACCTCGAAATATCAGACCACGTTTTTCTCTTATATATTATGTTGGTATTAAAGGCACTCTCATCCATTATATGGACGCATGTGATTTATGCTTTGCTATATATATATATATATATATATATATATATATATATATATATATATATATATATATATATATATATATATATATATATAATACACAGAGCAAGCTACCATTCTCCTATCATTGCTCTCTCAGTCATGATATACAGCCGAGCTACGTTTCTTCACTAACCGAATGATATCGTAATCCATATGGGGAAGTGAAAACAATTTTGTCCTTTTCGGGATATTTTTCACAACGAAATCCATTTTCCTCTCTAACCCCATCATTCAGCGAATAAATACTTCACACGAAAGCTACGATCACCAATTCTAACACCGGAAACTGAATGATAAACTGGTGAAAGAAGAAAAATGCTCCTTGTCACTTCTCGGGTTGTCCCAAGTTCACTTTACACCACATGACCCGACGCTCAGTTTACTCTAGCAAGTTTATTTGGATATCCCGAACAGTTAGAGGTTGAAGTGTGAATTACACCCGTCGACAAATAAATCACATTAGCTTGCCTTTTGACGTCACTGTAGAGAAAAACAAAAACAAACAAAAAGCACCTGTGGGAAAACAAATAAAAAAAATCTTTATTCAGTCGGTCGAAACAGGAAGCTCCCTGCTAAACCAGTTAAGCTTAAGCATGACCATCTATGCCTTAACTTCGCTTAATAATAACGTAACGTAGGCCCTATGTTAAGAGGGTTCCCTCATGAGGTGCATGAGTACCCAGGATCTGATAACTTGCAATCGAGACATACAATACTGTAACTGTATTATAGCCTAAGGCGAGACAAATACGTATTTTATTGCAATTTTGCTCTACACCTGGAAAGTGAGTGTCAAATCCCCCCCCCCCCCCAAAAAAAAAAATAGTTTCCTTTCCGTACACTTTATTTCAAGGAATATTGTCATGTCTGTTTTCTCTTTCATTGGACTGGAGGACGCCGGATGTGGGGTGCAGGACGCGTATATAGTCTCAGCTGGTAAAACAACCTAAATTCTTTACTGTTTGTTTGTCCCCTCTTAGGGAAACATGATTGCATGAATGCACTGGTTTAATGTCATATAATGAATACACTTCACAGGCCTATTGATGGGCAAGGGGGGGGGGGGGCATTTCGATGACAGGGATGATGTCAACAAAGTGTAGCTGCCCTCGCTTGACTGAAAATTGTTGCAAAGATACCACTAAACCACAACGTACATAGACTGCTGTATAGGACAGAATAGGATAGGATAGTACAGAATAGATCTCTATTTTTTAGTATCATTTTGTCACCTTCCTTTCAAAATTATCTGGAATTACTCTGTACCCCCCCCCCCCCCCTCCATAAACCAGCCTCACATTCACGACTATAAACTAGCTTGAATAGTGCAATGCAGAAACAATAGGCGTATACTAATGATAGAAACATGTAGGTAAACCGAACCACTTAATATAGGTCGCCATATTTTGTCACATCTTTCAGTGTCCTTTTCTGTTGCACTTTCTGTGCGTACGGTACGTTTTACTGTACCAACACGGTAACGCGTAGGGTTGGCAATCAGTTAATGATCCATTTGTCGGGGCCTTACCCATCCAATTAACGCAGGACCGGGTCGTTAATTTGACTTTACTACTCCGTTGTAAGCGTCCTAGAGATCTATATCTAAATGTTTACATTCCGAGATGAAAGAAACTCTTCCAAAGCTTTTAAACGAAACCGAGTGAAGATTGTTATTCTTGGAGATAAGAGCACTCGTTAGAAGTTATTGTTTCGCAGACCGAAGAAGTGTAACAGCAATTACGGTTAACTGTTAAGTACGTGAGACTGGCGAATTGAGCGATTCAGATAACCATACCGACAACTTGTTTTGGTTAAACTGTCAAATTATATTTCCCTCACTCCATGTATAGGAAGACCATATATCTAAACACTTACTTTATCTCCTGTGAGTCCTTCAGCTGTAAATATATATATATATATATATATATATATATATATATATATATATATATATATATATATATATATATATATATATATATATATATATATATATATATATATATACATATACATATATCCGTGTCCCGTGTATTGTCCCGAATAGACTTTTTGTGGGGCTACTCAGTGGGGGAACACTTAAACTTACCTCTTCATAATAGTAACCATCTGAAATGCATTCTTCTCAGCTCATTTATGTCACCGACAAAATCACGGTAAAGCTGAGACCAAATGGGTCCTTCGCCTCAGTACACACATTTTGGGTCTGAATAGAGATAATAACTCTTTGTAACAAAATATTTAATGTACTGTTTCAAGAAATATTAAAGTTGTTTTGAGTAAATACAGAAATATGCATTTCAAAGAAATTTAAGACATTGGTGTTCATTACATTGTCCATATGACTTTACGTACGGTTCGAAAAATGATGTCGCCCTTCCAAATTAGTTTTCAGAACCTTTTGTTAATTTGGACAGAAAGAGACACGAATCTCTGATCATTGTTTACAATATTGTCCGTAACTTTTTTGGTTTTCTTCTTTAGATCATGATGACGCGACAATCACTTCATGAAATTGAGTGAAACAGGAAATTCATCGCAAAGTCGCTATAAATAGTTCTATATTGTGGTCAATAATTGGCGACATCTTGATAATTAATCTATCATGAAGATATTGCTTTGATTTTAGGACAACGTGAAGAAAAGTACACTTATTGTACAGACGATTAGTCAAAGAACTAGTTCTTTGGGGCTGGAGTCAAGTTGCTGAACCCGTGAACCAATTGGTCAATCACATCGCAATGCAACAGTGAACAGTTCAGGCAAACCGTGAAGACTTAAATCCCTTTTGATGGGATGGATTTTGAAATACACATCGTTTTTACCTCACATTAAGTGTTCAAAGGAAACTTAAAGCTAAGCAATACAGTAGTTAAAGAAGTATGACACTAACAAGTTAAGTGGTCATTGAAAAAGTGGACATTTTGTTCAAAGCAAACACCAATAACTCGAAATATCCATTTTTTTAAAATAAAAAACATCCTGTAGTCGAGAATGATTTCCAGTTGCCTCTATCTTATAAAATCTTATGTAGGCCTAACCCTGGCATATTGCTGAAAACATGTTTCATTGTTTTTTTTTTTAAATTGAAATGACATTACAATATTTTGGTTTATATGACATTGAACTATAATATTTTGAAAATAAAGGTCATAGCTCTTAATCCAAACTGTTTAAGTTAATGTTTCGTTCCGTCACGGTCCAATTAAATTACAAAGAACTATAAGAGATATTCAGTCAGTTCATGGGCCTAAAAAAGTAAGCCCACGTAGTTACATATGTAACTGGCGATACAGATTTCCCATAATGCACTGCACCGTTATGAAATAGAAATTAACTTGAAAATTGGTCATGACACGCTAATGGCGCTATCAAATCCCTTCCAGATAATTGTTACGTGATTGTACTCTGTTGGTAGCATATAGAGCCATGTTTCTCAACCCGGGGTCCTCGTACTCGTTGGGAGTCCGTGATATTTATTCCTGGGCAAAGGAGTCCGCAGGGGGTCCGTGAAAAAAAAATGGTCCACAAAAGCCGTAAAGGTTAGTGATAATGAACAATGGAACAAGATTATAGTTGACGTAAGAATAGAAGTGTAGAAATCTATAGTACACACTAACCGCTATCTGCTATTATATTAGACTCATATAGGCACAATTTCCCCGATGAAAACAAGTCACAGTTTGTCCTTGGTATACATTCAGTAGGAAATGGATAATATGCCACCTGACTTTTGTACATCCAGCAATCAATTTCCTAATTGAAAACGTACTTAAAGGGAAATAGGGCGTTTAGAATACACAACATTACATACCAAAGAAAATAGCGGTAATCATTGTTAAACCATTCAGTCTCATCAATAAACATCTGCCAAAGTTTCATCTCCTCAAAACATTATGCATGTGATGAGTAATGGAAGATGCATCATTTGAATTTTGAAAAACTTGGGTGAACAAATTAGTGTTGAGCAACAAGTAAGTGAATTTCTATCTGTACGGAGTTTATCCTATTTCTTGAAGAGAAGACTGCTGTCCTTTCTTGTTTTAAATAATCTATCATTCTACATCCACCATGACAAACATTGATTTCAAAAATATGAATCTCTTCTCCAAAACAAACTCCCTATTTCCCTTTAAGCTATACAATGTTATTTGTAGGGTGGGTGAGGCGTAGAATAAACGGGAAATGGTCTCGGAAAAGCGATTTCCGGTCACGGTGATATGTGAGGTGTTATGTGAGGTGCCAAACTTTCTGTTCGTTCCACAAGAGCAGTACATACAGAGAGTTTGACCAACTCGGGTTTCAGACGAAAAGGGCGTGATCGGTTGACATTCGGTCACGTGATGTTTATCAGCCTTGTTGCTAACCTAGAGATCTTAGCTCGATGAACTGATCGAACATGTGCGTTCGGTGATCTGCCTTCTGTTGAACTTCAGTTTGCCAGTGAAATCCTGACTGTGTGGCATGCAGCTTGTCCATCAGGTGTGGGTCCGGTGTATAGTTACCTGGATTTCCAAGAGATAAGCCCACAGAGGCGAACAGAAATGTTGGACCTTAAGATTAGCTTAGTTTTTCAAAGGGATAACATATATAATATTAAAAATTAACGTTGAGAGATGAAAGATCTAGTGTAATAATTTGCATTGTATTGTGTTGTTTTGTAATCAGCTGCATAACGATGGGTCTGCATGGGCGTTAGGTTCATGGGCCCTCTGGTTTCCCTATCAGGAGGTCCAAGATTTCTGGAGGATCAATACAGAGGGTCATGATAGAGAACATGTGAACACCCAGTCAACACATTGCTTCCACTGGCACCTGTTAAATGGGAATCACTTCCCAAAGAGGTACATTTTTCTGTGCATCAAGGGGCCCTTTCTCGGTTCAGCATGGTGCGGATCCATATCTACTTATGCCACTGTTTGCAGTCCACATTCATATGAGAATGCTTACGAGCACAATATGAACCAGCATTTAGGGCCCATTAGATTTTGTACCCAAGATTCAAAAGGGATCCATATGGAATGGTCCATATGTCCCGTATGGGATGGGCCATATGTTCCATATGGGACAGTGCTGGGGCCGATGGACCTATGGGCAACTGGTATTTGGATAAAGCAAGAATTGTGGCCCAGTGTTTCCCTATATACTGGTATTTTTAATGGCTAGTTGCAGTAGACGTCCTTTTGCAATGACCCAGGATTTCCCAGTATGGTAACATATGCACCAGCCCACACGATTCTCACATGTTGCGCCCCAGATTTTCCCCATGTGCTTCCCACTTGATACTCACAGTATGGGTCTAAAGCATTTTTTTTGTTTCTGTTGAAATCTGTCCAAGTTGCAGTAAAACACGTCAAATTCGCAAGCAAATTCAATTTAAAAAATGTCAAAAAGCTGTGCTAGAAGAAATCTTAGTACGATTTGAGTCGTCCATTTCTAAGGGGGTTTAGTACTATTGGAAAAAGTATTTATTGGAAAATTTGAACATTTTAAATTTTCCATCAACATTCAATATTTTGATCTATACAAATAAATTAAAGTTAAATAAGATATCCTTACAGTATGAGAAGATGTTTGAAAAGGTTATTATTATTTTTTTTTGTGGTCTTTCATCTACCTTAATAATTAATGCTTACGCCTTGTGAGTATTGCGCAATTTTAGGCACATGGACATAATGTACAGGCTTCCAAGGTTGACCATCGCACCCGTAACGCCGTACGGCGAGGAGAATACATATTTGTAATCCCTGCTTTGTGCATGTCGTTTACTGTATGTGTCTATACGCCGTGTGCCGCAATGCACCGTACTACTGTGATGTGTGACATACATTGTGTAGGCCTATGAAGATCTACGTCCCAACTCCATTGCTCTCGCAGTTGCAGCCCTGTTCAACACAACTGACCTTACTTTTTCCAAAATGGGTGAGCCTATATCTGCCGCTCTCCAGGCTAGTCGAGCGAAAGTAGACGAAGCAGTTTCGAGAATGGTGGATGATGTCGATCGAACTGTTTTTCGCAAAATGCAGGTGCAGTAACTAGAATATCCTACATTCAACATTGTTGTACATAAATCACTACCGAAGTAGCCTACCTGTTTCGTACACTGACTGAGTAACGTCAGCCCAAGCCTACAAAGGCTACAGTATTTAACTTACTTGTCATTTGTTAGGGAGTAATTATCGAATGATGGTCCAAACAAAGATATATGATTTTAGACGTATTCTTATAATCATGCTATCACATCTTGGGCTATTTGCAAACGACCCACAACACAGCCTATTTCTGATGCATGAAAGGAAACTTGGATTTGAGTAACTTTGTGCCCCGCCCCCTTCATGCACACAACTCATAAGGGCTTAAAAATAACATGTGTAAAAGGCTGTAATGCATCACCCCAGACAGTTTCAATTCTCCCTACCATCTACCTCTAGTCCCTCCCTCAGCCTGTCTTACATTCCTCCACATGTGTAATCAAAACAATGGATCCCTGTGTACGCTGTGTAATACAGGCTGCTCTGCATCTTTCGAATTTGCTGTCAATCTAAGAGTACTGTAACTTAGAACCAGTTGAGAATTTTCCTTTCAGGGAGGTAAAAATACAGCTTAGGGTGATGCAATACAGCCTTTAAGTCTAGGGGATGACTCTCACAGTGGATACGTGAATGGTTTCATGAAAATTTCAGCTATCATCTTCACAATGACATGAAGCAAGTACATATTTAAAGATAAAATATTTGTAAATAGACTAAATTACTCATGGAGTGGCTCTGTGAATTTGATCTGGAGCAGCATACAACACATAGCCTACTTTTTCTTGGGTTTAAAGATAAAAATTATTCTAAGTTAAGGATAGAAATGCTGGCGGAGATTCATGGATGCATGGTCTTGAGTAATGCTACTGCAGGGATGAAATTTAGCGGTCGTCCGGTCGTCCGAGACGACCAAAATTTCTGTAGGACGACCAAAGTTACTACCTCAGGTTGTCCTTCGGACGATCAAATTTTACCCCTGGTCATTTATATTGTGACGCAATGCTTACAACTCAACACTGAGATGCAACCAAAATATTTAACATGCATGAACTCCATTGCAAAAACATCTGTTTTCTTTCACAAAAAACCGCCAAAACAACCTGAAATCCAAGGTACGTAAAAAGCCAAACAAACAGCCTCAGTGTACAATCATGTTTCAACTGATTTTACTGTACCAGACATGCACATACAGTACACAGCAAGTACCAGATAGATGAATCACAGTCAAAGAATTCGGTCATATGTGCCATGTGCAAGGAGAGCTGGTATGAATTTTCTAAATGATAGCACCGTTCAAGATTAGTAATGCATCATATTTTGATTTGAAACAAACATTATATTATACAGAGATTTTCTTCTATATGATATATACTTTAGAGCATCAATGATTATAGACATTAAGTTACAAGTCAGTAGTATAATTTAGCTGTGAAAAGTTTCAACCTGTATAAGAAAGACAAATAGAAACATGGTCTTAACTGTGCAAAATACACATTTTGCACATTTCTTGTTTTTATATGTCCGTTGTGGAGGGCGACCAAATTTTTGGGAGGACAACCAAATTTTTGCCTCTGGTTGTCCTTGGGACAACCATTTTCAGTTGCTTAAGGATCATCCCTGTACTGTCATGTTAGTTGGGGGTTTTCAGTCTTGATATGACTGCCCCCAGCGACGAATATTATAAACGATACAGAGAGTTCCAATTACAGAGAGAGATGTTAGGACAGAAAATCCAGAAAGAGTTTCCATTTAAATTTACGATCGATGAGCGTTCCATTTTATTGATGATTCGACTGGCACATGAATTTGATGGATTAAAGTTGACAGAGATGGTTAAAATCAGAGAGAAAGGCGTATAGGTCACATGACGATGACAACAAAAATCGAAAGGATGGCACAGACCTACATAATTACAGAGAGAATGATGTTGTCCCTTTGAAGAGAAACTTGCCAGTGTGGGCCTTGTGACTGACGCTTCGCCCTGTGGATTCGCTGGGTAGATGGTCACGAGGTCTACGTGACAACGTTGACCAATCATAGAACAATGATTGTCTATGATGACATATTTAAATGGTTGCTACCCGTGATCTACCAATCTGCTCCGTATTTCGAAGTCTTCCTAAGAACAGTGTCTAACTTTTTTATTTTTAATGTATTGCCTTGTCTAACCTGACTGTCTGAAGGGAATAAAGAAAAGGTTAATAAACTCTTGTAAACATCGGAAGACTGAACTTTGTATGACCTTTTTTGAGTACGGTGGAGTAGAAAGACCATCTTGATACAACACTTCATGAGAACGACACATGTTAAGGTTGAAGGTTTTAGATTTTTTTTCAACATTAAATGAAAGGAATCTTGGAGTGGATAAACACAGATGTGTGAATTTGCAGATGCCGTCTTGCCCGAGTAGGAGGGTTGGAAAACCTTGTGAAGTGACCTTACCTGGTTTGTGGGAATCAGCAGTGCTCTTGGGAAATCTAGAGCCAGAAAATACCCGAAAATAGAAAAAAGAATCTGATTAAGTGGACAAAAGAAAAGTGAAGTTGAGAAGGAAAACTGCAATCAAGGAAGACAAATTTACGTGAAAGCTGTATAATGTAACAAATTTCCATGGTTACACATGAGAGCATCGTAGAACATTACATCATCAACAGTTTACTACTGTATGTTCGGACTGTTTAAGCCCTATGCTCAACTGCAAATACTCTCCCGCTTGCTCAACATGCTTGTGTTATTGTTTTTCATACGTTTTTATATCTTTTAAGTGCACACATGCTTACCCATAACCAGAATTGAAAGACCTGGCAAAACAGGTGAAAATTCAGGGATTCATTATTGTTGTGTCATGTTCACTGTGCATGGTTAGTTACAACCCCTGACCCTTATGATTCATTAATGATATATTGAAATTGACTTGACATATCTGAACACAAATTTCCAGAAGCAATTTCTAGGAGCAAGATGCACTATGAGGGAATGATAGGGTAGTTGGGACAGGTGGGAAATTACTGGCTTTGATTGGTTGGAGTGTGTACAGGTCTTCCTTGTGGAAGGTTGTACAGAAAAGCCAGAAAAACTATTGCATCCATAGTTAACCATGATCAATATCTGAGGTTGCTTACGTATCCAACATTTCTTGAAAATAGCGACCAATCATGTTTTGAAACAATAAATTGCCAATATGTCACTATAGTAAATACTTACTCTGCCTACATTATAGTCTCTCAGAATTTCCTACAACTTCATTGACCCTTAGCTTCAACTTAAGAAGCCCAGCTGGAGTTATGGCACAAACACATGTCTACACAATATTCAATGAGTGACAAGTATTGGGTCTTATTACTGTCATATGCACTGGAAACATAAATACTGTAAATAGAGGGGAAAAAAGGCAGATTAATGAGTGGACATTACCTGGTCCCAGTGAACAAAGTGCTCTCTGTCCCATCTTGAACAGCTTCAAACTGTTTGGTGCGATAGTTGTCATAAGTTACTTTTACATCCCCCTTTTTTTAAACAATTTTTGCATTCAACGGTGCTAACTAGCACACCAGTATTCTGTGTCAAGATGTTGTTGACCTAAGGAATGCTGCCTATCACATACATAGGCTTATATAGGCATTCAGCATATATACAGATATTCAGCAAAGCAGTTTTAGCCATTTTGTTGTTAGTTGCATTTGGAAAGTGTTTTGCTATTTTTGCATTTGTGTAGTCTGCAACTTCAGCACAATCAGCAGCTGTATTGACATTCTTCTGTATTCATTTTGCATAGGGGCCTATGTAAGCCTTTGGAATTAAGTGGATTATTTGATTTTTTCTACCAAATATCCAATTTTGTAGTTTAGATATTTACCAACGTTTTCACATGATTGTCGTTCTTCAAGTTTAATGACAGTGAAAGAAACAAACATGGGTTACTCTCTTGCAAATAGCTTACTTTTCATAGCCTTGTAGTATCTATGTATACTTCTATCTTGTAGATCTGCTTCCCTCCTTCCCAAAAAATTTTTGTAACAAATTCAAATGGAGGACAAGTCTTATTTGTACATGCTTATGTGCACTCTTTAACCGTAAATTTGATATGAAAGGAACAGGACAAGGAAGAGACTGAAATTTTTGGGTGGATTCGCCGATTGGTCGTCCCACAGATATGATCTTTAGCTACCAACACACGTTATTGTGGTGGCAGCAGACTTTTGAGAGATCAAACCCGGATACTATGAAGAGATTAGCAGTGGACCTGCGTTCTATAATTGACCCTTGTGGTTATGATCACAGTAGCAAGTGCTAATTTAGGATCTGTATGATCGCTCATTAGAGTGAAGATAGCCTACTAACAGTGAAAAAAGAGTGTTTGGGGGAAACAAGGTCATAGCAATCTCGTTCAGATGGTTAGATTGTAAAGTTGTACTGTTTGAGAGTAAGTCTAAATTTATCCCTTCAACTGGATCAGGAAATAGATTTTCCAGTGTGCTACAGTAAAATCCACTCCTCAGATTGTTATGGTGTGTGCTAAAGTGTGATGTTTTATTAAACTTAAATAGATTTGCCTGAATTCCCATTCTCTAACTAGTTGTGTAAAAAATGTCACTCCTTACAATGATTTGAGGTGAGTTATAGTGTGCAGATGGCACTCCACATGCCCCAGAAGTCAAGTCCCATTGGATACAGATTATCAGTTTACACCGGAACCTTTCAGCGTATCTTCTTGTAATTCCACAGAGAGATATGTATCTCTGCAGTGCTAAATGCTGCGAAAATCCTCAGTACCAGTTGAGTGAGGTTCAGTCCTGTGCTGAAAGATGCTCTCAACCAGTTCAGCAAGGGCAAAACTACATACAACAAGAACTCAATGATTTCCTGGTAAGTTTAATCAAGAAATTAGGGAATGATAAACTCTAGTATTCAAAATTTGCAACTTAAAGCAGTTTTCAGGTTCCTTGGTGTTTTTTGTGTTTGTTTTGTTTTGTGTTGCAAAGTGAGTGAAAGTCCCAGCGTTGTGGTATGAAATCTGCTACACTATGTTCTATTTGTGTAGCAATTTGATTATTTTGTGTAGCAAAGTTAGATGCAATACCAGGTAAATTATTTGGTAGAAATGATGTTTTCAGGCCATTGCAGCTGTAAACATTATGAAAGCTACGCACAACAGAATGTAACTTTCACAAAGAAAGTTTCTTCAACTTTCTGCAGATGTTGTAGAACATATTTTATTTCTATGGCTTCATAAGGCCTGCTGGGGCTTTTTTTCACATTGCTCATTACAGTGCCAGATCTAGAACCTGTTGGGAGGGAGGTGGGGAAATCATGTTTACTCGCATGCAGAGTGTGGTGGTGGGTGTAGTAACCCCCTTCCAAAGTGTGGCAAATATTTAAAAGTGGCATTGTTAAGATGCAAAATTTAAGCATACTTGAACTTGTATACTGTAAGATGTGTCAATATTTGATACATTTTGATGGAATTTGTGACTGTTTTCAACATTTTTTAATGATTAATACACCTCTTACTCCAAAATGACTTTTTCATGCCACATGACCATAACCTTTAACTTAAATTGTGAAACTACTCAACTACAGGACAGACGGTGCATTCATTACATTATAGTTTTCATACAGAGCATAAACCTGGCCGTGCCAAAGAGGAAAATTTGTTAATTCTTTTTTGAAATTGAGGTGAAAACAGCAGGTCTTAACGTTTTGATTCTTGTCACCATGCCCCAACAGGAACGGCTGCAAAGATGTGGCATGCAGTGCCAGGACGACATCAAAGACAAACTGGGGGCATCAGCCGGTGGAGCTCAGACCGACAGGCTCAAACAAGAACTTGAAGGATGTCTGCTGAAATGCACAGAAAAGCATCTGGGTCTGTTACCGACTATATCAAAGAGAATCAAAACTAATCTACAGACTGCTAGTTGAGGGCAGCTTCCATCACGGAACTACCGAAGAGCGGATGAAGGAATCATCTGAAGAGAAATGATCGATCAGACAGATCTATCATCAGTATAACTGTGGACCTCTGGTTGGCTGCTGTCACTGGTCAGAGAAAGTGTCTCAAAGGAGGGTCTCTTGGAAGTCACTCCTTATGTGCCAGATTCCCAATTTCAGTAGACTGTGTCATTCAAAAGTAGGCAGCTGTAGTGCCACATCTTTTCTTCAAAACTCCTGCTCCTGTGACATCAGAATTTTTCCTCATTAAAATGTGAAGTATTTTTTTTTCTTATTATTATTTAACCTCGAGTGGCATCATTCGGTGAACATGACACCCTCATCACATGTTGCCAGGTAGATGTAAACGTGTTTGAAGGATGATCAGGTGTGAAGAATTAATCAGACAATTCCTTGAATGAGTGATGTCACCGTACCAGTCGTTACTACTCTCATAGTCCTATTATGTGCAATGAAATGTGACATGTATTTGGAAAAAAATACCAGTTTGGAGGTGCAAAATTCTAGAGTGATATTCATACTTTTTAATGCACCACATTAATTTTGAGAACAAATTCAGTGGAGCCTAAAACGTGACTAAAACTTGAGATCAAAGGTCTGTGGGCAGATGTTCTTCAGAAGCTTTATGATGACATCACAGGCCATGTGTTTTGATTGTTGTCATAAGAATTTTATCAGGATCATTGTTTATCAGGTGCAAATTATTAATCTACCTTTAAAACTTAGAGGGTTGGAGTAGAGGATTAAGTGTTGATGGTTAAGCCCAGATTTCATTTTGGCAATTTGCTGCGTAACCATTATAAAGTATCCTAGCTTGGGAAGAATGAACATGAGTGCTGATAAAATCCCCAAATGAGGACAATTCAATGCAGTGGTTTACAACTACCAATGTGGTTTACAGCTACTGTAGCAGTGTGGTATTATTGTTTCTCTTCTGTGAATGGCATATCTTCTGCCACTGGAAAATTTGTTTGTTACATGAAGACTTTTGTTCTTTTTATACCATTGACATGGATCTTTTGGAACGAAATAAAATAAAAATATATTGCACTTTTCTGTCAGTTGTTATTCCATCAGGTTCTATATAGCTGTTTATTCACAAAGATGAAACATGAAAGAAATCAGCAACAGCTAATTTTGAAGTAATTTACGCATCAGAAGGAGTCACCTAGAATTTTACCTTCAGTATCTGGTGTCTGACTTTACTTGTCATCAAACTCATTGCTGGCAAAGCGAGTGAGAGAACTGTTGCTCGACAGCCACACTGGTGTCTCAGTTAAGGGTGGTAGAGGAGGACAGGGCTTTCATCATTAGAAAAAGGATGGAGGTGAGCCCAATTTTTACCCATAGTCACCCAAAGTAATGTAGATTCAGAGGTCTCAAAGACTGTTGTGTCACCCTCAGTGATAGTATCAATACAAAGTATACATGACAGTGATCAATATTTGCTCAAGTCTAGTCTTTCGATTCGAGGCATTAATCTGTAAAAATGATCAATATTGGGTATAAAACAGCAGTAGTGAAGGTGTGATTGTAGTTGATCTGTGAACCATGAGAATGGATGGAAGATGGAGAGCTAATGTGTGTCAAAAGGCCCTTAGCCAGGTCAGATTCCTGCAGCGGGCAATAGAAATGGTGGTCAGGCTCACCAGCACATGTGACAATGATAATTTTTTTACATCCAATTAAAAAAAATTATGCATTGACATGTAGACAGGCCACTTATTCAAAAAGAAAAAACTCTCATTCTGTGCTAATTGCTTCTCATGAGGTAACTTTTCAGATATATGCTGCTTTTATTTAAGATCAAAATCAGAAGAACCATTGCTGTTTACACCAAGCCGTAGTGGAATGGAGAGTGTGGCCTTCACTGCATGCCGGTAAGGAAAATATGTACACAGGGGAGCAAGGTGTCATACCATCACCATCGCATAGATTCCTTGCTGAAGGCAGGCAAGCAATCTATGTGGTGGTGACGACGCACGTGCACGTGATGCCTTGGCTCGTAAACATGACATCTAAAGAAGGGACTGGTGCTTGAAACTTGCTTGAAAGTTGGTGTGTTGCAGACAATGAGAATGAGAAAGAAATCAAGAGGGGAGCACCTAATTAAGATTCTCCTTGCTATGAAACCAAAAATTTAGCCTGTGGCTTTGCAAGGGTATACCAAATAATCTTTTCAAGTTGGTCACTTAATTGTTGCCACCATGACATTAAGAACACTTTTTGACATCACTGTGTGGTCTTTAATAAATTTAGTGACATTTCTCATCAAGGGAGTGATGCAGTAAAGCTCCCACAGCAGTGATTTTATTAGCCAATGCTTTGAAATCAGGAAAAAACAAACGTGTGCATTTCTGAATGTATTTCATATCAAAAGGTATGGATATATCATCTCTTAAGAAAACTTTATTACTTTCTCAAATGGATTTATTTACTGACATTGAAACTTTGTTATGAAGTCTGTATCAATACCTGGCATTTGCTGAATTAACTGCATACAGTATACAGCTGTTGAGAAATGTTGATCTCATGTCATTGCAGGATAAGCTGTTATCTGATCTTGACTTTTAAAATGCCAAAAGTTTGTCAAGTAATGGCAGGAGAGAGGAATCGTCAGAGGAGTTTCCATGGTAACTGTCAAAACCCTCATCGCTTGTATAGGGGGACAAATTTTCTCAAAAACCTCATATGGATTCCATCAAAAACACCGCAGTATCTCAACAATGATTACCATACAAACTACAACACTGGATGTCATATTAGTAAAAGACAGTGATCATTATTGTTACAATGGAATCATGAATCACAGAAAATCAGACTAGATAATAAATTCAACAACTATTGGCTTGTTCTGTTTAAGTGGTTAACCAAAAGTTTTTACTCATTAGAAAAAAAAAATGCAATTACACACACACATATATGTATATAATATTAAAATCCATACAAAGAATAAAATTTTTCATGATGAAACATAAACCTTTCCAAATTTTGTGCAGGAAAAATCCTCTGAGTGGTGCTCTGGAAGTCAAATAACGATATTTTGTTTCAGCACCGTTGCCACTGTGTGACAAAGTCTTACTTTAGAAACAGCAATACATTTCAAGACATTGATAAAAGGTGAAAGACAGGGCCATCCTAAAATCTAAGAGGCTACATTATGCAAGGTTTGGCAGTAAACTTTAATGAAAAAGGAAAACATCTACTCTAGATATAGAAGAAAATTGTATTATATTAAAACAACTTTAAAAAAAAAAAATCATACCATCAAAATAGATCTGTGTGTTCATTCAGACTGTTCCATAAAATATGAGAATATAGATATACTGTATAGTGCTGTTGCCCATTTCAGTTGTTAAACTTTAGGCTAAACAATGGCAAAATAAGCAAACTATTTCATGGCAGTAGTAAGCACTTGTAAAGAAAATTGAAAAATAGAACTAACCTTGAAAATACACATCATTGCAGTGGGGATATAAGACTGAGAAAATTTTGTGCAATTTGAAAAATAAAGTTAGCACTTAGCAAGTTGGAAAAAGTAAAACTCCATTGCAGGAGTCTCTGAAAAGGAAACTAAACAACAATTGAACTTAAAAGACAATTTCGTGCACAGTACTTTATAAAAAAAGGAAAACGCTAGAGCACCTTTAACCAGCTTCTCACCTCGACCCTTCGTAACCTCAAACAATTTGGACTTTTCTCAAATTTTTGGCTGTTCTTCGGTATAGCACCATATGTTGACTGCCTAAAGTCACCCAGTAGCCTAAATTAACAACAACTTGAAAGATGGAAATACTAAGACAATCCCAAATGGTAACAAAATTCAAAGAAGCTTTGGAAACAATTTTACTATAGATACCACAGGAAAATCTAGCTTTAAGTACTGCAAGTACATAATTGCACAACCTATACAAAGTCTAAACAGCCTCCCAAAAAGACCTCCCAAAGAGACCACAAAGCCTGAACAAAACCAGCAACAAAAGAAATGACACTGTTATCCTTGTGGCTCAGATAAACATTTGGCAAATGACCAAAGCAAGATTTTGCAAGCAATTTGGCAAGTGATACAAAGTTGGCAGAATGCAAGCCTCATTTCAGGTTCTCTTTTACAAAAGTACAAAAATACTCCACATTTTCTGCACAGACACTTGCAATGCAGAAATACCTCTGTTGCATTATATATTTGTTTACAATGTTGCCCTTGATGTAGGCATACCACTTAAATCTCTCACCCTTTAAGAATTCCTACCCCCCTCCCCCCCCCAAAAAAAAGGGAGGCAGTCTGGATATTTGGACGAAGCAATAGTTTTCTCACCCATTGCAAATTGAAAGATAGTAAACATTTAAAAGGCATTGACAGTACAATGACATAATAATGTTACTTGCTATAAAATTTTGTCTGTCAAACCCTTTTGGCAGCATTTTGAATGTCTAAAGATCTCGACAACATAGGAGGCACTTTTTGCTTCAACTGATTATTTCAGGCTTTGTATCTTTCACAATAAAAACCTGTAAACATGTAAAAGGCAGTTTTCTAATGGATTCCTTTCATAAGCTATGGGACAAAATACTTTCTACGGGATCTCAGAACGAAGGAGAAGTTGTATCCACTCAGGTTTACGTAGCTTCCGTGGAACCTTGACTTGAGAGGGCCCAGCGTTAGATGTTGAAAGAATGTGCTGCAACAATGACTCGAAGGTGGTTGGCTTAACCAACACCAGATGAACCTTCCCTCCAATGTTCCTGTCAGGAAACCCATCAACAATGGTATGTTCTGTCAACTTCGTATTCAATGTTGCTTCAAGCTGTAGAGGTTAGACCATACCATTAACTAACAGGTAAATTTGAAGAGAGGTCATGAGTATAAATTAGGAAAACACTTGTTACAGATTCTTTTAAAGTTTGCCTTCCGTGCATTGAAATAATCGAAAATTTCAAATGTTGATCAAATTTTGGCCGTATTGTCATATTTTTTCTTTCTATCAGTCCCGAGATAAATCTTTTTCATTCCTTGACAAACCCCTTTATTGCTCCCTGTGGTGTTGGTCTATGTCTAGAAAAGTGCCAAGGATGTGGACCTCTGAGAAAAATGCCATTGCAGGCTTGAAGCGAGTAATACCAAGCAATAATTTAGATTAATAGAAATGAAGTGTCAGAAGACAAATGATAAAGACTGACCAATTACAAAGATTAATATTTCATAACTAGTATCTAAAACTCTTTCTCTTTCTTGGTGCATGCTATATCTCAACAGCATGTTCTGTTCAAAAGTGAAGGACTTTTAAGGAAATATCTATTTCACACTGGCAGATTGCACTCTGGGGAATCTGTGACTGTGTGATGTCAAACATGAAGACATAAATAACTGAATGTCCTTTTCATTCCTTCTTGATGACCTAAACAATAATTTCTTGGGATGGGAACAAGATATTGGTATGGAGATTGAAGTGCCTGTGGTGAGAAATGATTCTTGTTCATTTGAGAACCCATCCATTCAACTTGTCACTGGAAAATTCCTCCAAGGCTAGTACACAGCTCGGCATTCAATCTGTTGTTCACTTTTATCTAGTCCGCTCTCCACATGTAATTTGCATATGAGTGACCTCTTCAAGCCCCTCTGACATTTCTCTAACAACCACAGCATCTCCGATCAATGGTCACATTCACCAAATTCTGATGACAAGTTGCTAATTCTCTCTGGTGAGTTTGTCTACATGAAAACATCACCTTCAGTAAAACCTGTGACCTTGATCAATGGCAAGAAAATGGTCAGACAGTGATATTCTCTGAGACAATCCTTAACTTTTGAAAACTTTACACATCAAATGTTGCAAACAACAATTTTTCTGATGTGGGGGAGAGAAGGGAGAGGCACAAATGAATGGGAAGGCTGATGCAGATAAATTTTACTTAAGTACACTGCTTTTGCTTGATCAAATATTTAATTTGCTGTTTTACTGCTGTCCAAATGCAATCACCAGGAATTTAAAATTGAGGCACATTTACTGAAGTGTAAACAATTTTGTGTCCGCTATATTTTCATCACTAAAGACGTGTTTGAAATGAACAGCCAACGAACTACCAATGACAAGTGAGAAACAGATTTCCTTTTGAACACCTGAGTATCTCCACTCCCATGTTAGTGTCACTTTTTATGTGCTATTTTCCTGTTACCAACTTAAAGGGAAATAAGGTGTTTGTTTCACAGGAAACAATGGTGTTTTTAAAACCAATGTTTGCGGACATAGAAGGATAGATTTTTTAAAATGAGGATGGACAGTAGCCTTCTTTTCAAATGATAAGTTTCTCTCAGATAGAAATTCAGTAATCTGTTGCTCAATAATAATTTGTTCACCCAAACTTTTCAAAATTCAAATGACGCACTTTTCCATCCTCATCACACGCACAATGATTTTTTAAAATAAGGATGTACAGTAGCCTTCTTTTCAAATTATAAGTTTCTCTCAGATAGAAATTCAGTAATTTGTTGCTCAATAATAATTTGTTCACCCAAACTTTTCAAAATTCAAATGACGCACTTTTCCATACTCAGCACACGCATAATGTTTTAAAGAGATGTTTTGAAGAGATGACCCTTTTGCAGATCTTTATTGATGAGACTGACTGGTTTAAAACTGATTAAAGCCATTTTTTTTCATATGCCATGTTGGTGTATTCTAAATGCCCTAGTCCCCTTTAAGTGAAGTGTTAATTCAACAAATTTTCACCGTGTTTATCATCATATTCCATTCAGATTTATTTCTGGAGTGCACGCTGGTGATAAAATTGTGTTCAGTCCATCAGTGAAAACACATGTCATGACACGCTGTGCTGAAAACTCAGTATAAAGGCCGTAACACATGACCCTACGCTATATTTTTACCTTCCAGAAAGCAAAATTCTCAACTGGTCTAAGTTACAGTACTCTTTTTTTGACAGCAAATTTGAAAGATGCAGAGTAGCTCATATTACACAGCATACACAGGGACCCATTGTTTTGATTACAGATGTAGAGGAATTTAAGACAGGCTGAGAAGGGACTAGATGTAAGTGGTTGGGAGAATTGAAACCGTCTGGGGTGATGAGTTTTTGTCTTTAAGACTGCTTGGATCAATTGCTGATGTTATGTATGTAATACTTCTTGCATCATTACACTTTGTCAACTCACAAAGTCACACTATCAACAGCAGTGACGTTCTGTTAAATATTAATTTATGATGCTGTGTCGGTTGTTCAGGCCTCCCCAAACATTTGGTTTTAAATGTCCAATGGATGAAGACACATGGACTTTAAAGCAATCAAATTTAACAAAGCTTTCAAGGTGAGAGTTTTAGCACTAAGTCTTCATGAGTGTGCACAATGTATCACCCAATCTGGTGGATAAGTTGAAGAGGGAAAAAGAACTCCACCACACAAACTGTCTGCATAAGTGACACTAAATTTGTAGTGTTGTAGCTGAGTACACGCAGTCAGAGGCCAAAGCCGACCTCGAACAGAGGCTTGCAAAACTACATATGTGGAAGTCTCCAGGCTTCAAGGCCGCTCCAAGGCCTGAGAAGACGCATCCAAGGCTGGCGTCGACTGCAACCCTGTTAATTTGACTGACATAACAATGGACTTGTATGCACAACATAATAATAGCATCCTCGTGATGGCATCAACATCAGATGCAGTGTTTTTCAAACTTGGGATAAACCAAGCTCTTCAAATTGAAAATTATTGGGTAAAATGTAAGTCCAGGTTAACAGATATTTTTTTTCTTTGTTAACTTTGCATACTGCATACCTCAAAAAGGATCAATAAAAAAAATTGTACCTCAGACATACCTCGTTTTGAGTTGCTCTGTCTAAGAGTTTGCTCATCTCGATAAAAATGACAAAATCAAAATCCTCTCCTTCTGATTTACCTGGGTGGGGAGATAAAAGAAGTATGTAGGTCATACAAGGAAGGCAGATTTTAAGAAAGACAGATTTCAAACTGATCTAAAAGTTTTGCAAAGGGATGGTAGGTAAATTTTTCCCATTCTGCACAAACAGAAGTTAGTAAAGAATAGAAGCATATATTCCATAAAGTTTGCACACTGACACATTACAGCTTTCAAATGACTAATTTCAGCTTGAGCTTTACATTTGAGTTAGGAACTACAGTATCATTCTTTTCTGAAATGGTTAAAGAAATAACTACTTCTAAAAATTGTGTTTTTTGAAAATTCTTTTCCGAAAACTTTGTTCAACTTTCTCAATGGTTTGGTTGCTCTCTTTGTTCAACTATCTAGCCCTCACCTTTCAATTACGATATTTGCACTTTCATTCTCTCAAAATCAGACCAACCTTTCACATCTTGGTAGACCAACCCCTCACAGCATGAGTAATCCACGAGTTCTGCAGGACACTGGAGGCTTTCGACAGCGGACAAAATACTCTCCCTGACTGTAGTCTCTGGAAACTTCTTTCCACTAACATTGAAAACTTCTCCAATCCTGCAAGAGTTGGCACACATATTCAGAGCAAATGGGCAATGTAGCACATTGCATATTCATTCTTAAAACACTACAGAACAAATATGATTGATACATCAGGACATCCAGAATAGAGACTGGCAGATCTTCTCAAACATCCAGGAGAGGTTTTTCACTTACTTTTAACATTTGATGAAAATCAAGAACAAAGCATACTTGGCTGTGAACGAGAAAACAGACCATTGTTTGCTGTTAAAACAGAAGAAAGAACGTGATGAGGACTGGTAAAACTGGACTTGATTATTAAAGATTCAGGGAGGTGCACTAGACAATCCTACGTAAAAACCTTTACCTGTACTGAAATTCAACAACCGGCGCCTGATACCAGCGGCCAACCATCTTGTAAACATCATCCAATCTGTACCTGTAGAGGCCCTCTGTGTTCGTTAAAAGTATCAGGTAGCTCTGGCCTACTTCCAGACTCTCGGCCAGGAGAACTGTTGGATCTTCCTTTTCACTGTTAATGGGTATAACAGTTAACATTTGTTCATTTTGAAGTTTGTTTTTTAATTGGCTAAGGCATGTGATCACAAGGCTGAAAACCTTAGCTGTTGCATGGTAAAGGGGATGTTCCTACTTCATCTTTTTATGAAACCAGGAAAAAAGTAAGAAATTGCGGTGAGGGAGGCAAGGAATGGAATGGTTCTGGGTAGACGGCTGACAGTGTTTTTTTTGTTTTTTTTTTGCAAATTGTGCGATATTGTTGTCTACGGAGGGCACATCCAACCCGTTTGAACAAATGGGCTATGTTGTGATAGCTGATATTCTCATTAGCTGGTAACATGTCCTCGTTTTTCCATTGCAGATCCCGTCACTCAGTTTGCCATTTTTGAAGAACTCTGTGGGGGTCAAGAAGTTAATAGCAAACTTCCTTTTGCTGCCACAGGAGACCATGGTAAACTTACACAAATACTTAAATTTTCCAATTGAAATTTTTGAAGGTTTGACAAGTGGCATTAGAATTATAGATGTGATAGCCGCAGATGGTAGCCTACCAACATACAGGATGCTTCATGGACGGCTGGGAAGGGCAATTGGTTGCATCAATTCCACCAGGTGGTTTATGGAAGGTGGAGGGGGAACATGGTGTGTATGCTATATGGAATAATAATCTATTCATTAAAGGAATTATCCAGTTGTACTATAAATGGAATAGGGATCTTCCTAAGAATTTCCCACCAGGTTCCCAATCTTATTTCTGATGTTAAGAAATTATCCACTCAAAGCAGTCAACACTTGCCAACACACAAACCATAGACTCACTACCAAATGAGGCACATTATTTGCTGTTGTGCAATGTGTACATAAAACGTATACAGAAAAAAAAAAAATTACGGTATATCACATGTTGTTATGGAACCAGCACCTTCTACAGTATTTTCCTACTTTGGCCCTTCCCCTCCCCACTTGGAACCTCGCCTGGCTATGGGCCTGGTTGGCTTATGCCAAAGCTTCCATTGTTATGCACAAGATGTCTACAGTACAACCATTATAATTCACCTGTCAGACAAGGGAATGAACTCAAAGAACAACACATCTGGACACAGCACATATGCTGGGTTACCCTCAGCTTTGGGCCACAAGTTGACGCCCAAGAATCCCTCAGTGCAGATAAGGAAGGATGAGTAAGTTAAAACATCTGTAAAAACATAGAGAGTTAAGGAGGCTTCATAAATTATGGCATCTTATCATTTCAACTTGTGACATCAAGCTTTTACTTTAGATGGACAGACAGCATAGGAGTTTCCTTTCTAAACATGACCTGACCACAACATTACAGAAAAAATATAAAATAAATAAAAATATCTATTCCAAACTGCAATCCAGAATGGAAATTTGAAAAACATACTGTCCCTGTCAACTTTGCTTTTTCATAATAGTGAAGTGTAAACAAGAAAGGCAACAAGAACATAGCAAACAGTTGTGCAAGTATGTCATACTTTCAAATATGTGAAGATGTTTCATCCAAATAGTCCTAAAACATCAATTGATCTTACATTGCATTGGTGGTAATATGAAGGATCAAATACTGTAAAAAAATTTTTTTTTTTTTCCCCTTTTTTTTTGAAAATTCTCTGCTGAATAGTAACTGTACATTAATCTGTTAATAAATGCCAAACAGTACAAAAATAAAGTACTTAGTCAGACTAACCTTCCGTGTATTTGCAACGTAACTTTTGGTGATATATCTCCATGCTTCCTCCTGTAACACCCAGAATGATTTCCAAATGGGGCCATATTCTCTTTGCAATTCCTTGAAAACCTTTCTTGAATTCAGCCTCTAACTCCCTTGCCCTGTCGGGCTGAGGGTCAAGTTCCTCTTCCAGCTCTCGTCTGATATCAGAGGGGATATCCAAATCTTTATTGAGAGTTCCACACCTTATATCTTTGATAAGTGCATCCCTCTTTGTCTCCATGGTTACAAATATTTTCAATACCAAGGAGATGAAATTGCCTCCAATCCCACCGAGATTTCGATCCCTCAGAGCGAACAGGGCATGGACATAGAGGGCGTGTCTTTCGTCCAGTAATTTGAAACCTGCCAGAGGGGTGGAGTAAATCGAGACTACTTGCTTGGTAATGTTTAGGAGCATGCTGCTTGGTCCCATAGGAATGCCACCATCTGTATATTTCAAAGGAAAATGAGTGTAGGAGGTACAGGTCTTCTGGAGGCTATTCCAGCTGCAACGGTTTCTTTTCAATATTTCAAACATGAGAATGAAATTCATGAAAAAGTTTTTCCTCCGTGAAGCTGTCCTAGGAAACATTTTGTGTGGCCCTGTTGTGCCAGAAGTGATAGCGATCATGACTGGCCTGCTTTTGAGGAGCGCATTCTCTTCGCCCTGGGCGACCCTCTCCATGAATTGTTTAAAGTGTGCGTACTGGGCTATGGGATGCTTTGACTGAAAATCCTCCACCGACTTAATAGATTCAAAATCATTCTGTCGCCCGTAATCCGTGTCCTTGTTCTTCTCTATGAGATCGGTCAGAAATTTATTCTGACTTTCCTGGAAACACTGGCAGAGCTTTTCAAATTTCGCATAGCGACGCTTTGCCATCTGCTCCAGCATCTTTCTTCTGATGAGACGCTGGAGGTCGTGGAGGAGAGGATCGATGGAGCTCAGCGTGGCTACAGCCAGGTAGAGGAAGAGCAGACCTGCGACTGAGAGAACTGCACAAATGACACCTGAAAAAGAACAGAGGGAACTTAATATGAATGGAGGTATGATGTCATCATTGGTGACTCTCAACCATGCAGCTATAAAGCTGTGACCAGAAAACGATGAATCAAGTAATACTACTTACAGTACTGTATGCCAGAGATATTCTACATCATGCATAATTTTTTAACAAAACTACTTTAAGATTTATTATCTATTACACTTAGAGCTGCTGCCACTGGAGTTGTAGTACCAAAGAAAACAGCCAAGAATGGTCTTAAAGAGCTAAAACTACCACAAAGTGTAGGCCAATCAACCTGTTCTTAACAGGAGGGATTGCAAAGGACTGGATAACTTGCAGGGGATATGATGTGATGTAAATCTAAACAAGAAAGCCAAGAGGTTTAGTGATTCCTTGCCACTAATACATGCACTTCCATTAATTTTTTTTCAAGTTGCAGTTTACTGTAGTAACCACAGGATATACCAGATGACACCATTAATACTGCACACCATTTTCCAATACCTGCTGTATGCATGTAATGTAAGATAACACTGGTGGCCAAGAATTCTCCAGCCTGCACAGTGGTAACCTAGGTACGGTACAAATTTCCCAGGAACAAGAGACATACTCATATGACAGTTGAAATGACTGCCAATTATATAAACTACATAAATTCCTCCATCTACCCCATCATATGACCAAGTAATAACTTATTTATCTCTATTGCACACAAGACTTTTCCCTACTAGAAATCTTCCATGTGCAACTGTCTCCACTTCAGAAAACAAATCTATTCTACATTGTTTGATGACAGAAGGAGCGCTGTATCTCAGATAATGATTCCTCTGGGAAAGATAAGGGTCAACCTTTCTCCCATTTTCCATAGAGGTCATTGGTCAATCACCATTTTCAGACCAAACAAATGTCTCATATGGAATTAAAAGCCAATTATGGCTTTGAAAACTAAGTGAGCACTTTTAACTGTCAAAACAAGAGTAATAAATAAAAGAAGCATGATACCAAATACTGTACAGCTGAATTAGGGACTAAATTGAAACTCAAAGGTGTATTAATTGTACTGTACCTGCTGAACTTAATTAACCAAATTGGGCTTTTAGATACTTTACAGAATACAGATGCTTTCAGACATACAGTGTTTTATCAGAAACCAGCATGATGCCAGCTGAAGATCCATAGATGTAGTTTCATCATTATATGTCAAAGACTTGTGAAATTAGTACAGCAACTACACTTTATTACCTAACTGACAGGTAAAAGTTTTCAAATTGGAACTTCCTAAATGTGCAAGCATTGCTAGTCTTTGCTTGGAAGGGAGCTCAAATACCTTCCACCCATAGGAAAAGACAGAAGGAGAGAAACATCAGCAAAGGTCTTAACACTTTGTACTCAAGGACCTCAGATGACCTTTGACCCACATCAAAACTTAAACCAGTAATTATCTAAAAAGAACAACTGTAAAGTGTGAAATTGTCTCCCCTTTGTAAATATTGAAAATATCTCCTCCTTTGTAAATAGTGTGTTTACAAGTTTTTTTCATGTTACGACCTCTGATGACTCCACATGACCTCTGATCACAAGACACACCCTCACCTTATTTTCTTAGAAAGTCCTACATACCCTCGAAGGTCAAAGTTTGTGCAATGTGCAGTTCATGAGGTATTGCAAACATGTTTTGTCTATAGTCTGTCTGCAGATGACCTCTGGTGACCTTTGGCATCCACCAAAATCAATCCCAGTCAAGATCTTTAAATGTCCTCCCCACACACTGACTTTGGACTCTCTTGCACATTCCCTTCAAAAGATAGAGTGTTCACAAGCTTTTCACATTATGACTTCTGATGACCTCAGATGACCTTTGACCTACAAGAATACCCTCACAGTCTCACTTACTTACAGGGCAGTACATACCACCCAAGTTTGAAAATGATGCAACTTGTCATTTCTGAGATACTGCAAACATAGTTTGTACACATTCTGCTTGATGGTGACCTCAGATGACCTTTGACCTTCACCGAAAACAGTCCTAGCCGAGATCTTCATATGTTCTATCAACACACCAACTTTGACCCACCTTGCACTTTCCCTTCAAAAGCTAGAGCGTTCACAAGATTTTGCCCATACACATACATACACACACACACTCCACGCACATACACCGAATCACCATCGCAAAGATTCCTTGCCCGCCTTCGGCAAGGAATAAAAAAAAAGAGCAAAAATTTGGGTATGCAGGCCTTTTTTCTCTTTCTTTACAAGCCAAAATACACAGCAGCACAGCAAATTGTTTTTATGTCCATCATCACTGTATAATAAGTGCTAAGTTGCAAAGACATCACTAAAGATTATAGCCTTAGAGATGATTTTCAAGGTTGGGAAATTCTACTTTTGACAGCAAAAAAAAAAAAACTAGAGCAGCAAAGCTGCTGAATCTCAATACTTCTGGTTACTTACTGTTACCTTTTAAGGATGTCCTGAATACTGTACCTTAGAAACAATTCAATTGTGATTGAAGAGAGTGACAAAGACAATCAGAGAAATTTGAATCTGGTAGATGAACCTGGTGTTGACAGAATATTACACTTTTGCCACTTAGTTCATTTGCATGCCATCCTTATTTAACAATGTAAACAGTTGTTTGAGTTTTGGTGCACTTTCTCTGAAAATGTGAGCAGCTTAACACCAGGGATTAAAGCATTGTTCTGAGTGAGCTAATTATGTAAGGGTATGTTTCACTTAATGATGTTGATAAGTAAATGCTATTGAATGGGAATCACATAACACATTTACTGAAACACCTTTGAGCTAATTGAACAGCTTATCGTCAATCGATTTGGTGGCTATTATTCTCTTATACTCACTCTTGACATTATTCTTCTTCTGAAGTTGAGAATATAAGCAATAGAGTTGGAAACCTCAATAATACTCTGTCCTTAACTGTTGCACACTTCAATCACAACAAATCAAAGGAGGGGCTTAAACAACTACTGCTCAGGGCCAGCCAATCCAAACGAAGCAAAAGATATATAGTTTATGGAAGTATATCACAATGTCCAGCTAGCCTGATAATATGTAATACATTGAGATAAAAATTGTGTTGGGGGCGGGGGAATGAGAAATTAGCATTTTTTTTTTTCACTTGACCTTTCTAAAAACAATGTTTTTTTTTTAAATGAAATACACAACGAGAATGAAATACACAATGAGGCATCATGTATGCAGAGAGCTACTGCTGACTTTGTGAATACTGTATGTGCCAAGAAAACAAACAACAAACTACACTGCATCTCGGTCAATCAATTCTGAGGCTGGTGTCAGAGGTCAACAGTTGACTATGGGAGTGCATATACGGTACAGTACTGCAAATACATTAGTCCGTTTCAGGAACAATAGTGGGAAGCATATGCTGCCATAAAGTTGTTTCCTCAGGATATCCTGCAAACATTGTAATACCCTGACTTACTTTTCATCTGACCACTGTTGCTCATAAACTTCACAGAATGCATGTTAGAGCGAGAAACTTTTCACACCGTATCTGCAAACTGAATTATTTCCAAAATGTATACCCTTTTTTTCCAGCCACAAGCATACTGTGATGTATTCCAGTCCAGATTGTACTGTTTTGTAGATGTGGATGTGGTACATAAATGACAGCAACTGAATGGCACATAAATTGTGTTGGTAAACTATGCACATTGCATGACGGTTGGGTCTGGGGAAAACTCTCCAAGAGCAGTTTGTACTGTTTATAGTGTTACAGAAGCCTGAAGGACAATTTGATGCTATATTTTGTACTGTACTTTCAGAGTGAGTTAACACTGTGAATTGTTTTAAAGTCTGGATAGGCCTGTGAGGTGGCAGTATACACTTATGATGTACAGTACGTATATTTATACAGCTATGATTTCATAATGGCACATTTGAGTTGATATGAATAAAATTGTGAGGTTTGTAGACAGAACAACCATATGGCAATACTTATAATTACCAAAAAATGTGAATTAGTTAAATATCCAACGACTATGAAAACTGTCAAACCCTTTTGAATTTGACAATGGCTAATTATTATGGCTATGTGCATTAGTACTAGTTGTCTGGTCATGAATTTTCAAAAACCAAATTGAACCAATGACTCTCTCACTATTGTTCATCTGTATGTGATACATTAGCATCCTCTTAGTTTGATCATTCATCGTCAGTGATCGAACGAACCTTGGCAGGTTTGGAAAAAATCAGTGAATTTCACAAAACAATTCCAGGTACTCCTTTTTGATTCTGATGCGGAATGTGCAATGCAGGTGCAATACCTTTAAAGTAAAAAAGCTGATATGAAACATTCAACTTACCAATGAGAATTCTAATAAGTAGGTTTCTACTGAGAAATCCAAACCAGATGATTGGTGCTTCTAGACTAAACAGTATTAAGCCAACAACACAGGCTTGAGCATTCTTGCTTAGAAAAACTGCCATTTTTCAAAGTCACTTGTGAAGTCTCCTTGCTCAGTTTAAGGTGACAACGAGTACGGTATGGCCCTGTAGAAATAACGAAAATAAAAGCCAATGTACTCAACTCTGTTTACTGCCAAACTTGGAAGTCTACATGCAATCATTTTCTAACAGTATCTTCAAACAAACCAAAACTGCAGGAGGCAAAAGTGGACGAGAGGGGGGGGGGAACAGGGACTGTTTCCCTAAAAGCATGTTTCAGGAAAAAATGGGTGATTTAAATGAAAGTCAACACTAAACACATTCAAGCATTAATGGAGGCTGTATGGAAATTTACAGTAGAACATGAATGACAGCAACAGCAACCAAATATTGCACTTCAAACCAATTGGAATATGACATTTGAGCTTTTCGGCAATCCTCATGAATGTTACAATCATCCGGATCCAAACAGCAAAGAAACTGATCTAAGCAGGACTACTTGTCCTTAATTCTGAAATGTATTGGACCCATTGATGTAATACATCCATCATGAAAGAACAAGGTCTCTGGCGCTGCACCTTAAACCATCCGAACAGTTTCACCTGCTGAGAGAAAGAGCTCATCACGTGCACTTTGAAGACTGTAAACATTGTTATGACATCCTACCATGACAATGATGACACAAGTGAACTTGCTCAGGTTCATCAGTCTGCTTTAGAATCAACTAGACACTCACGATGTGTGCCATATGCTTGCCAACAAGAAGAAAACTGCACCTGACAGTATTTTAGGCAAACACAAGCAATGCATGTAATCCTACTTAAATATGTCTCACTACTGATTCAAAAAGCCAATGGTACACTCAGGAAAAAGGGGAGGGGGCCCTTCAAGGATCGTAAGATTTTTCTGTTACATGAAAATGTATTTAAGCTACAGATTTCAACATGGGTAAACGGGGCTGGGAAATGTTCTTTTCTAGGATGCACAGTACTAACAATAAAAAAACGTCCACATTTTAACAAACTCAGCATAAAACTTGCAAGAAGTCTCCATCAAATTCCTAAATTTGGGGTTGCTGCTGCAGAACAACTGCTTTGAGAATTCTGCATGGAACAGATGTGATTATATTTTGACAATAAGCCAGTTAAGTTCAGGAGGAGGGTTCTCTATCCAAGAAATTACTGACAGTATCGTTTCCAGGTGTTTTCTTTGCAAAAGTAGTTGCAGTCAGAAAATACTAAACCAGGAATTCCCAATATTGCCATGGATATATTGTATAAAACATGAATCAATCACATGGAAAGCACGGCATGAGATCAATCACAGTTAAACATGACACATCATGTTAACAAGGTTTACTTTTAACCTTTGAAATCTTTTGAACCCAAATGGCCCTTCACCTCCTCTTTTCACAATAGGTGTATAAACTTACAGAAATCATTTAGTGTGGATAATTAACATGCTACAGCACCGTAAGTATGAGATATCCCTCACAATGCTCCCAGTTACCTTTCTTGAGATAGCATAAAAGATTCTCACTTGAAGTGACTTCCACAAAAAACAAGGTAAAACTACTGTAGTTACCATACTAAATGTAAGCAATAGACATGAAAATGAGATCTCTCACAGTCACCAGCTGACATGGTTTTGACCTTTTGACTGCAGGTGACACCAAATGACCTTGAGTCTCCACCAAAAACAAAGTGGATATGTGAGTAATGAGAACGGAATAATCCACATGCTAGGTATGAGATCCCACAATTTATCTATAGGCCCTACAGTACTGTTTAGGCTACAAGGTTTTCAGAGTTTGACATCCAGTGAACTCAAATGACTTTACTTCTATCAAACTCAATAGAAATAATTAGGGTTTTCACAAGTAGTCCAGATACACATATGAGATTTTATTACCCCGATCCCAAATTACTACCAAATTCCTTCATAAAGTGAAATATATGACTCAACTGCTGCGCGAAAACACTGTGTCAGATTGCTAAGTTTCACCTACTACACACAGCAAACAGCTAAAAATTGAATTTTCTTCTTTTCCTCAACGAAAATACTGTAGGTGGTCCTATTCATGAGGAGATGTATAGGCAGGTGTATGTAGTCAGTGTACTAGTAAGATTCCTCTACACAAACCTGATGTACGGTACTGTGAAGTGTTAACAAGGGAGAGGCTGGTTTGGTCGGGTACCCGACGGGTGTAACAAGAAGTTACCTCAAGTGACTTCTGACATCAAGAAAATTATGGCCAACCTACCCACAAAGTATGAAATTAGTGGAGGTTAACCAATCTGAAACACTGTGTTTACATGATTTTTACAGTTTGACCATCTGGTGACCTCAAGTAACCTTTGATCTACCAAAAACAGTGGCAATCATCTATTTACTAATTCTGTAGAACCAACCAACATACCAGGTTAGAAAGTTTGCTGTGCACCAGGGAATTACAGTATCATCACGTAAAGATTTCAGCATTATTGCCCAGCCTACAGATCCTCTGCACATTCTGCAAGCTGCTTTCCAATCTGGCTCACATACCACATGTGAGATCAGTCAAGCACCCTTCCTGAGATACTGAGTTTGGTGGCAACTATTCACCCAATCATCGAGTGAAAATTGATAGCAATATTGCTTATTTACCAGATCATCAGTTAAGTAAGAGTTGAAGTTATGCTTATTTATCCGATCATCGGTTTAAAAAGTGTTTTTGGAGTGCATGTTTACCTGATCGTCAGTTGTTTTAAATACGTATTTTTGCAGTGAATTACACGATCGTCAGTTGGTTAAAGAAGCGCTTTTGCTGTGATTATGTACCCAGTTGTCGGTTAAATAAGCATTGACGTTGTGCTTATTTATCCGATCGTCGGTAAAGCAAGCCTATTTGCAATGCGTATAATTACCCCATCGTCAGTCGATTAAAGAAGCGCTTTTGCTGTGACTATATACCCAGTTGTCGGTTAAATAAGTGTTGGCATTAAGCATATTTACCCGATAGTCAGTTAAACAAGCGTCTTTTGGGGGGCTTATTTACCAGATTGAAAGTCGGTTATAAGCGTTTTTGCAGTGCTTAAAGGCTGTAATGCATCACCCCAGACAGTTTCAGTTCTCCCAACCACCTACCTCCTACCTCTAGTCCCTCCCTCAGCCTGTCTCACATTCCTCCACATGTGTAATCAAAACAATGATGGATCCCTGTGTACGCTGTGTAATACGAGCTGCTCTGCATCTTTCGAATTTGCTGACAATCTAAGAGTACTGTAACTTAGAACCAGTTGAGAATTTTCCTTTCAGGGAGGTAAAAATATAGTTTAGGGTGATGCAATACAGCCTTTAATTGCATAAATGCAGAACGATTGCTTAGCTACAGCCTGAACGTAGTTAGAGAGTTCTTCAAAGTCACCAAACTCCATCCTCTATACAGGTACTGTATTACCCGCGCTGGTGCAATGCAGACCAGTCGCGGGCAATCAGCCACAACGTTAATAATAGCCACAATGATTGAGTTTACAACACAATATGCGATTGCTAAGCATCACATAAACAACACACATGACCACATGACATCAGCATTGCATAGATTCTTTCCGCCTTTGGTAAGGAACAAAACATCATCACTCGCAAACGTGTAACAATTAGCAAGTGAACGCTAAAGCTTGGCTAATCATTGCAACATTGGCCAAGCCTTGGCCGGTTGATTGTACTTGGCCTACAGCTGTTTATGCCAATGCTTATAACCATATGCTATTCGCACCATAAAATGTTGCACTCTCCTACTAGTTGCCTACTCTGTCTTAGGTTAGGTCTAGCCAGGCCTAAGAAAAACTTAGCCCTCACCCGGGGCTGCATGTGCGTTCCCGTACACTCTACTTTCACTCAACGTGATCGCAAGCTGGCGAGGGCAAAACGAAAGTCAACGTCAGGCAAGACAAATTTTGCGATGACAGGTCGTAGTTTGCAGGTGTCGCACAGTACTTTTACGTGGATACAGTTTTCGTGCAAAGTTGATCCCTGGGTCTTGGTCACTCTCGTTAGTCACTGTCAGTGTCAGTAAACTCACTGACAGTAATACAGTAACTGTACCGTATCGTTTCGCGTTAGTGAGCCATACTATACTGTGAGTTAGCAAAGCGACACAGTTGCAGTATGACTAGACATGTATCCTGTTTTCTTTGCACTCTGTTCAGTTCGTCAGTTCCCGACACACTCTCATGACCAAAGAGAATGTCTAGGTCACATGCGTAAGCTAGCTTGAAACTGTAAAACATGGCAGCCCCCATTGCCTCAAAGTGCACCCAACAATTCCCAAATATACTGCGATTTTTCTCCTTTACCGCACCTGCTTATCAACTACCAGGAGGTAAATCAAATCGTTTTAATGAAATATGTTTCAGAGTTACGGGAACTGCAATTTAGCCTGCATTTTAGACTGCATTTTCAAGTTTGCCTAGCAGAAGCACTAGCCTAGTAGTACGTAACACTGCAGACTGCCGTGCACAGCAGGAAATTACTAGGCTTAGGCTATTCTTCGTTACTTAGCCTAACGTAAGTCTACTTCTGTTTAGGTGTTACCATTCATCGTGCAATGCTAGTAGTACTAGTACTTAGTAGTACTGTCTGTACATGACATCCTGGCCCACGTCGTACCACAGGCGATCCTAGCGTTAAGTATACACTATTACCTACACCTATATTATATATATATATAGGTGTAGGTAATAGTGTATACTTAACGCTAGGATCGCCTGTGCGTCGTACTGGTACTCGTAGGCTCAGTATAGCCTAGGTCTAGTCTTCCAACCTGGATGATTGAATGGCTATCAAGATTTCAGACCTGCCAACCTGTCTCACCAAAAAATAGGGCGCTTCACATTTTTCAGAGCCAAAAAATGGGGAGATTAGTAAAAAAAAAAACAGTGCCATGGAGAGCATCATCACCCACATGTAGGCCTATGCATGATGCAAAGTGCATGGTGCCCTTTGTAGGCCTATTTCCAAGTAGTACATTGCAGCTACACATATGCCATTCTGCATTGCTCCTCATTAACTATAGTATAGGCCAAGACTGACTTAAAAAACAACCTGCTAAATTAGTACTTCTGATCGACGGTATGTAGTGAGAACAACTCCAGTTCCAGAGCAGTTGGAGCAACACTTAGCATTGGAAAATGAAATCTGTGACCTTCTAGACAAGCTAAAGTGCATTCCATGTAAGGCCCACGCCGAAGTTTTTTCCCAAGAAACAATAGGAAACATAAGGAAAATGCCAGCTCCATGCTGAAGATCTTCAGTTCTGAGTGCGCGAAATGCAGACTGGCAAACAGGCCATGTATACGTAGTATAAAGCCCTCATACTCAAAGTTTCAAACCCTGTATGCCTACCGGTCATTTTTTTTTCTTGTCCGATATGTATGTGTATACACAGGGCTGAAATTTAACACTCGTCCGATCGTCCGTGACGAGTAAAAAATGCGTCGGACAACCAGTTTCTCTTTTTGAGCTTGTCCGATGGACGAGTAGATTTTACCAGTGACCAAATAAATGAAAACCCCCGAGCAAAAAAGTAACTCCAAAAATCCCCCAAAGAAGTGATAGTAAGACAATAGTATCGCCCGTCATTCATCATCGAACAAATAAAATCTAAAACAAAACGATTTGGTACTTCGACATAGGGGGGATTTGTCTTAGAATTCTCATCGGTGCAACTTCAGGGAGGGCTGTTCCGTTTAAAAAATGGACAAAAACTTCTGCACTGTTACATCTGTACAGGCACTTATATATGGACGATCTGCAGAAGTAATAGTTAACTGTGTATCTGTGGCATATGTAAATGATCGCCTTACTAGCACCACATCGCAAAATGCAAGCCACGTAGGGTATCCTGGTATATATTACAGGCTAACCGAAATGCATCTTTCGACGTACTGAGAGTCTGGGACAAACCAAAATAAACCTTGATGAATGTAATTAATATGGACTTAAAAAACCAGGAGATTAGAATGTGAAACGGGGAGGGTGGGAGATGTGGACAAAAAAAAATGGGAGTCTCCTGGTTGACAGGTCTGCATTGTTGGCATTTGTAATTGATCGTAATATAATAATCCTATTCAATAACGATCGACAAATTTGTTAATCATATTGCATGCATGAGTCATCAGATGTGTCCATTCATTTTCCTGTTTCTTTTCCAAAATTGTCTGAACAGTGCAATTAAAAGACTTCCTTAACTTTTGAATGTACAATTTTTAATGTTTTTAGACTTTTTGCCTAAGTACACAATCACCTCAGTGCTTGCCTGTCAAATTTATGGGTCTTTGATTAACTTTTTAAACACTTGCCTATTGATTCATGCAGGCTGTTTTCAAAATTTAAATTCTAGAACAAAGGGCCACTTTCTACAGTAACTTTTTCCTGTGTGGGAATGTGCAGATGCAAATTGCTGCAAGTGGTTTGTATATCTTTGGCCTCCACACATCCACTCAAAAATATTGACATGGTAAAACATGGTCATGGTCTATAGGCCACATACCTATTTCCAAATAACACTTAGACATATTTTTACTGTCAAATCTTCCACTATGCAAGCAAATGTGCATTCACCCAAAAAGAGAGTGACCTTGTCAAAAAGGTTTTGCAAGTATAAACATACTGCACTTGTAAGACCCTCCTCATTCTGCTGATAAATGTTTTATCCTTGCATCAATGTAACCACTGAGAATTTGCGTGTAAGGAGTGAAAATAACTTAAAATACACTTAATTATATACCACTTATCATACAGATTTATATGGTACTATATCTCTGAGCCTATGCTACTCTGTCATCTGAGTTTTCTTATGAAATCAAAGTTACAATTTGTCATGTTAGGTGCCTACTTTAAAGTGCTTAAAAACCACATTAATTGTGCCCTTGTTGGGTTTTTGTACAGGGACAACACAGTATAAGATTTATTCATAATATTTACATTTCTGAGGTATGTACTGCCTGTATTAAAGTCCCATCTAAGTTGAGTGTTTTCAATTTTATCCTTTTTAATGATGGTTGATCGAATCCGTAAATTCGTCATTCCAGATCCCTCCATGCTACTGATGGCATGTGCCATGGCACTTGGTTCTCATGCACCAAGAAGTCAGAGGGAGGAGGGGAGAGGTTTGAGAAATTTAAGAAGGATAAGAGCTACGTATGGGATGATGGATTTGTGTTTAAAAGTGTGACCACAGAAATTAAATGTCCTCTTGCTTAGTTAGATGTAGTGCAGCAAAGGTGCCACAGGACAATGATGGACCTGCAAATTAGAGGGACTACTGTACTGTACGGAGAGACATTCGAAACATTGGGTTATTGTAAAGTTTGTGTGTTTTATTGGTATATGTCTTGTGTTTTACTATAACATATGGCTAAATACAGTATATATGCCACATACTCATCATCAGATGGATTCCACATCTTGACAGTACGTAGCGTTTAAATGTCTTCTTTTGCTCTGCAGTTCATGCATTACTAGCTGGAAGATGTTCTCAGAGGTACCTGTTCTCATGGGGATTTCCTTCATACCAGCTTCTACCTCAGCGTTCAGTGTCACATACAGAGACAGAAGAGGCAAGCCACAGCAAAACAGATGATTCTGTACGAACCCCTGTTTTTCTTTTGTTTACTTTTATTTGTGGAATTCCTAAGGTTATCGTACATGTAAATCAGAGAGTTTGAAGGGCACATTCAGATGCATGTAAAACCAGTGGTATGAGGGGAATCAAGGGGGGGGGGATGCAGTTGGGTATAGATGATGGTCTTGTGGAGTCTGTCAATTAAGGTTGAAAGCTAGATGTATGCGTGGTCTAAATGAGCAGTAAATTCTTTAAATGGAAACTGGAGATGTTAATTAATATATTGGACTTAGAAAATGCACTTTGTTGTATTTTTTTTTTAATTATGAAATAAGCAGTAATATGCTTTGTATATTATGGTGAATATGCTGAAAGTTCAGTTTGAATTACAGTCGAAGATTGTAGCGATTGTAATATACAGTCATCATTTATGGGTTTCAGCAGCTTGTTTTGCAGGTCAGGTTACTTTTGAATATTTAGAAGTACAGGATTTATTGCAAACTGCATATTTTGGTTGGAACAAGGTTATAGATTTAGAGAGAAATTATTTAGGTCTTGGAGGTACTGGGAAATCAGGGAAAGTAAAATGTGAATTTCCAGACCTGGAAAGTCAGAATGATTCCTCTCTCCAGAACCCTTCAAAAAGTCAATGAGTTTTAAGAAAGCACATTTCATGCCCCTATTTGTTCAGTATAGAAATCGATAGTTTTATGGAAATCATAAAAAAATAATGTGCAATTGTTGCGTGATTGCGTGACTCTTCTTCTAGTTATAAATATGTTTTTCTTTATTAATTGATCTCCTTTTGCAGCCATTAAAGATAGAAGATCCATATGCGGAGGATGTGGAGCGCTGCCTTCTTTGTAAAGCTAATATTCCAGTTTCTTACAAGGTATGTCTATCCTGCTACTGGAGCATCTTCTTGTTGGTGTAGTTGTACATCAGTGGGTGGTATACAAGGATCAGCAATGTAAAACCCACGTCTCAGTGAAACTTACAAAAAAGATTTTAAGCTGTGTCAATCTCAAGGTTGGCATACCATTATAAATATGAAATGTTCCTCATAATGCAAATACTAATCTAACATGTCAAGGAACAAGAAGTCCTAATTGGTTTGCAAGTAATTCACCAATTTAGGGACAAATTTCTTGTGAGAAAGAATCCTAACTCTTACAGTGATACACGAAGGTCAACCAGCAGTGCAGGCTCCTTTAATTTAGGATGCCCTTTACTGACATTGTTCTTTGATGACAACTCTGTCATGACAGTATCGCACAATACTATGTGTTATCATTTGGGACCAACATGGATGTCTTTCACAAGGAAAATTTGGCCTGTGTGTCTGGCAATACATTGAAAATGCTGAACAATGTAATCGTTGTCATGTGTAAATCAGGGAAAATATTGGAAAAGTCAGTTTTTGATTGATTAAGTCTTGAAGCCAGAGTAACCTGCAGCTGACTGTTAAAGCAACACTTCAAAATGATTATTTTCAGTATTATATTTTCAAACTCCCTTGTTTTGATGACAGCAAAGGTCAATCTACATGTTAAGTTTGACTTGTTTGCCTTGCTTATGAAAATCGGAACTGGAAACTTTGACAGATTTACAGTATCAGTTGTGCGTGGCACTCTACCCCATTCAAATGAGTTCCATTGCAATTGGTCAGAGCATTAGTGTTTCAAAAGTCAACCAAGTTTCAAATTGTATCAGCCAGTAATTGAGGCTGATATCAGAGTTGCAATACCAAATGACCACAATATCTTCAGTGTATCCAATGACTTGGTAGACATTGCCTGCATAGAACTTCTCGATTGGACCTCACTGCTTTTAACAAAATTTGTAAATCTGATGTAAAGACAGGACTGACCTGTCTGCTGAATGCTGATTTCAGTTTTCTCCTCAGTTTTCTAAAATTGAAAGGATTTCATCATTGTCAAAGAGATTTTCCTTTGCAAAGCTAAAATCCCATTACACAGAGACCCATAACACAACATGAAGATGGGGTCAACTGGTTACATGTTTGGTGGTGCTCAAGATTGTTGTCCACATCACACTCAAGTGACATGGTAATTGTATGAAAATGGTGGAAAAATACTGACATTGATACACCTTGGACACTTTCAATTTTTCACATATTTTCTTTTTGCCCTCTCAATTTTTCTGTGGTTTTTGTTCTGCACTATGGTTTTTGTGTCTTTTTTCCCTTGATTTATACAACATGGTAAACTTTTCTCTTCATGGTATTTCACATTGAGGTAAACTCTGTTCAATGAGTGAAAGTGATTAGACACACTGCACACTGACACAAAACATTGTCACAGGCATGAAATGAAATAACGTTTCACGATAAACTGGTCATAACCAAAACCGGTAATAAGCGATTTCTATTCAGTTTGAATATTGCATTGAAGAAAGATGAAAAAGTGGTAATATCGTAAAAATTAAAGATAATCATGAAATATCAAAAATAATCGTGAAATATTGAAAGTTGCAGTGAAATATTTGTGGAACTATGAATAATTCAAAAAGAAATAAAATTTGCATGGTTAGAGAAGCACTTGTAAAGTGCACTTTTGCCTCTCAGGCGTACAATTATTGGGTCTTTGTCATGTATGGAAAGTGTGTAAAGGAAGTACCGGTTGTAATAAAAGTAAGATTATTACTAGGGCATCCAATAATACCAGTTGTTGATTGTTTGAACCGTGAAAGCTTAATATGAAATTAATGCCATGAAATATCAACTACCAGAGAGTGCACCTCCTGCCACAAGTTTCTTTGGTGTATGGTCTGCTAAAATTTTTGTAGAATAACATCAATCTTACATGAGACAGAAAGGGTTGATTTTGTCATATTTCTCCCTTTAGTAGGTTATTGGTAATCTCTTTTAAACTATGAATTCATGATACGTTGCAATATTGTGCAGTATATATATATTACATTGTGATGAGGTACACAGCTAATAAATAAAAGATTATAATAAAAGCTGGACTATGAATTGAAAATTTGTCATATTTTGCTACTGAAAGTCAGTTTCCACAGAAAATGCTATAGCCATTACAAAAAAAAAAACATTGTTTAAGCAACATTTTTGCATACATCAATATTCATATCCATTCCCATTGTTCTGTTTGATTTTAAGCAAAAGTTATTGACAGCAAGACTTTCTAGGAGAGTCTGAACTTTGCAGGGCCATCAAATAATTCAAACTAATTTTCATATTTCAATATCTGGAAAATGAATGCATAGTTTTCTTACAGATTTTGTAACAGGTGATCTTTTCCTCTACTTTCTCTTTCCTGAAATACTGATAAAGAACAAAGGTAGATGACCAAGCAATTGCCTGTACAAGTAATATTCCAGCTTTAAAACTGATTACATGTTTCAGGAAGTACAGTATCATAATTGGTGAAAGGACCACCCCAGTAACCACTGAGATTACTAGCTGCTATTTTCTTCTGTTTAAAATTGTGTAACTATAATTACATAAATATAACTGTAATTTGTCCAAACCATTGTTTGAAGCATTGATCTGTACAGCATTTCTGCTCCTAAACCACTATGACTTGAGTTTGATGCTGTGACTTGTCTATGTAATGCATTGATGTTGATAATAAAAAAAACAATGGAAAAAAAAAAGAGGATAAAAAAAGAGGATGTCATTTTGCTTCCTAAAGTTTATCCAGTGTGAGCAACAGTATGTGCCCTATTCATTTACATTTCCACGACACTGAAATTTCTAGTGATTCAAACTTCTTGTATAGGGTAAATGATGTAGTGGATAATTTTTCTGTCTACTGCTTTTTTTCCATGTTTTGTCTACTAGTTCAAATTCATTCAGTTAAATGGTTTTTATTTTTTAGACTGGCCCATCAAATTGTCATTCAGGTAATATTAATTAGCTGATAGTTAGCTGTTCTGAATATCCTTAAGTTCAATCTTTTCCTGCCTGTTTTCTTGCATTGAGAACTCCTGGGCCACTTTAAACGTAAAAAAATCATTCTGGACAAGTTGTGGAGAATTGCTTTCTCCTCATCGACCAAATGTTTTGTATGCTTCCTTGGTTTTAGAATCCCAAACTCCTGTCACAATTTGTGTCGCCAAACACCGGAAGAATCTACAGCCGCCAGATCACAAAGCTGTGCCAGATGCAGCATGAAAGAGTAACCAGGGCGATCACAATGTCACAGAAGTACGGTGAGTCAGGGATTCCCACTGGAGGTTGAAGGTTCACTAGATTAACTAAATTAACTAAATTAAAGGTTTGCAAGATGGAAGTTTCACTGGATCAAAGATTTTGGCAATAAAGAGTGTTCACTAGATCAAAGGTTCACTCACAGGTCTAAGTTTCATTAGATCAAATACTTACAGTTTAGAGGTTTTAGTAGATTAAAAGCTCACTAGGTCGAAGCTTACTAGATCGAAGATTCACCAGATCAAACATACCAACATACTGTCAGGTGGATGGTCCACTAGACTGAAGGTTTGTTGGATTGAGGCTTTTCTAGATGAACATTCTAGTTCATCTAGCAAATTTTCAGTCTAGTGAACCTTCGATCAAATGAACATTCAATTTTCAGAACATCGGTCTAGCAAACCTTCATTCCAGTGAATCTTTGATCCAGTGAACCTTTGATCCAGTGAACCTTCAATTCAGTAACTCTTTGATCCAGTGAATCTTTGATCCAGTGAACCTTCAATTTAGTGTGTTTATCTTTGATCCAGTGAACCTTCAATCTAGTAATCCTTTGATTCAGTGAACCCTCAGTCTAGTAACTCTTTGATCGAGTGATTCTTTGATCCTAAGAACCTTCAATTCAGGTAATCTTTGATCCAGTGAACCTTTGATGTAATGAACCTTCAATGTAGTGAACCTTTGATCTGGTTGACCTTTGATCTTGTGAACCCTACTCAGCATGTCTAACTGTCAATCTCTTTAGATGTCATTGAGGCTGCTTCTCTTTCTAGCAGCAGTTGGAGGTGATATGTTTGTCATCCCCAAAAATTACATTTTCCAAATGGTGCCTTTTCATTTTAATGCCTCTGTAATACAGACTGATGAGTTCAACGATCTCAAACAAGCATCTGGTGACAGAATCACAGATGAGAACTTTTCAGATGTACTTGTTTCTATAGTTTATTTTTTCTTCACATCTATAATGTGTTTCAGATGGTGTAAGTATAATTTAGTAAACTGCTTTTGTTCCATTTTCCTGTGCATTTTGTAGTATGGGCATAGCAGTGTGACTTAACCCAAATTCATGGGCAGTGTATGTATTTTGAGGAACCTGCAATATTGTTACATAAAATGTTTCAGAAATTTTGTGAAATGTCATTTTAACTTATTACCAAATGCAGGAAACTTCTTAAAGCAACTCATTATGAATTCAACAGAAACTGAAATTCTTTTTACAGTGCCTGCTACTGTTTCTTGCTGCTGTACTTGTCAAGCTTATTTTTTTATCATATTGAGCTCACAGTGTTTGCTTGGTTGGTATATCTGCTGGCTGTGCAATTTCTTCAGCTGTAAAAATTTTGTCGTCGTTAATTGTTGTTTACAGTTTCTTCTGTGCTGTGCAAGGTCAAAACTAATTTATTTCTGCCAAGTACTGTACTTCCAAGGACTTATCTGTGTACCTCGATTTTGTGCTTATCATATTTCTTGTTATATTCTTTTGTGTTGCAGGTTACATGCCAGTAATGTACAGGGAAACATTCTTCCTGAAAGATCCTAACCTATTTGATGTCAAGTACACAGGAAATACAGCTATCGGAGAGCACATCAAGTTTCCAGGTCAGTACTCTTCGGGGGAAGAACCCATCCCTTTGGTCAGCAAGAAGGTTGCCGCAGACAAGCCAAAGACCAGGAAGCGAGATAAACCCAAACTAACTAAAACAGAGAAGAGGAAAAACAGATCAAGATGATATTAGTTCAATTGCTTTTTATGAGAATGGACACTTGTTGGAATAAAGAGCAGTCTGGATGCACAGACTCAGAGCATAGTATGGTATCCTGGACTCCATTCTGTGGAATAGGGTACATCTAAACTCACTGGATTTAAAGAATTTTTTGTGTAAAATTACCGAATATGGAAATCAGAAATAAATGTGAGCTCTGGGAAAAACAGAGAAAGAGATATGCAAAGAAATGAAAATGAGCAATTTGTATACATTTATATATGGATTCAGTGTCATTTAGTCAAAGATTGCATACTCCAGTGCTAGCACTGTTGCCTGGCTGATAATGCAAAGTGCATGTTTACATTTTAAAGGGAAATAGGGTGTTTAGAATGCACCAATATGGTTAACAATGCAAATAGCTTTAATCATTGTTAAACCGTTCAGAGTCATAAACATCAACAAAAGCTTCATCTCCTCAAAACATAAGATAAGTAACAGAAGATGCTTCCTTTGACTTTTTAAAAGTTTGATTGAACAAATTATTCTTGAGTAACAAATAACTGAATTTCTATCTGTCAGAAACTTCTTTCTTGAAAAGAAGACCAGAGACCTTCCTCATTTTGAATAATCTACCATTTGGTGTCCATAAATATTGGCTTTAAAAGTAACATGTCTTTCTTTGAAACAAACACAGCCTTATTTCCCTTTAAGTTGAGTTTGAAACAAATGTGTGGGAGCCTGTGTTTGGGCTAAGAAATTGAACCTGGGAGGTAAATTGCTCTCTAAAAATATCTTTTGGGAGGGATTTTCAAAATCAAAATCAACGAGGGAGTTGCTACTTGGAAAAGATTCTGTTGCAATTTATTTTGGGTATTTGTAATTGTTGCAAGAACCTCTTCCGTGCAAAAGTATGTGGGACTTTTCCTCCATAAGATTTATCTTTGTGTGGGATTCAGGAAACAATGCTTGATTCACGCAATTTGGTAACGCATCAGTGCAAATACTAATCTGAGATCTTGAGGGCTGAAAGAAGTGGAAATGTAAATATTAAATGCCGTAGCAAGTTAGCTTGTGAGTCTGATTGTTCAAATGTCTCCCCAACATAAACCCCTTAAAAGTCATTCAGTTTTCTATGATTTGGAATCTAGGCAATCTTTTGTTGTACGGTGCATATGGAATTATCAAAGTTAAAGTTTGCTGGAACTGATTTATATATCTGCCTCTCAGTTTTGTACAATAAAGAAGTACAAGTGCAAGTTTGAGTATTGCAACAATTTTGTAAGTGAGGTATCTTTCTACGTAAGATGAAAATGTTTTCAAATGTCACTAGGATATTGTAAATACTTCCCTCTAGTAGATTCTTCAATTCTCCATGCTGCTGTATTTTGTAAAAACTGTTGACGAAAGCCAGAAAAGTTCCTGTTGGTGTGATGTGGCTTCATAGTCTGTGATATGCTCCATTAGTTTGTAATATCAAACAAGTCTAAAACAGCTACAGATTTCATCAAGTCCATGAACAAATAACATTGTAGAGGTTTGACATGTTTTTAAGTCATCATTATTATTGCTTAATGCCAATATACAAGAAGGTACGGTCTATGATGCATAACTGTCTAACATTAAAAACAGTGTTAACAAAGGTCTGATTATTTCTTTCGGTTACATGCATCCTCATCAGCTGGAAGTCACCAAGTTCCTGTTTGTATGGACCCTATCTGACTAGGGAAGCGTTAGAAGGGGTGACTGAAATCTTGTGAATCACAACTTACTTGCTAGTGACCCATATTTGGTATTTGTGTGAGCTAAATTTTCAGTTTATGCACACCTACCGTCACTGCAATGTTTGCTTAACACCTGGCTAATCAAAATGAGTTGACTGTTAACCAGTAAGTCGGCATAATCACAATTCGCGAAAGGAATTGTAGGATGCAAGTGAGAAAACTAAAGAGCACTCACCATACGTAGCCTGAAAATACGCACCCTCTTAGACAGCTTTAAACACATTTTGTAGACAACAAGGCTATTTAGAGGTGGTTCAAGGCACATCACCGTAGGTGTTAACCCTCTGTACATTAGCAGTTGGTCTTAAACAGAGAAAATATATTCTACAATAAACTCAGTTTTTGGCATGTGTTGTAGGTATGAGAGCGTGTTTGTTTATCTGATTTTGATGATGTGTCTATGCACAGTTGAGATAGTGAATGTGCTTATTTAAACATTGTAATAATTAGCACAAACTACTAATCAATTTGTTTACACTATTTTGTTCCTAAATTGATTTGCATTAGCCTGTAGGCATTTTTTGCATGTCATTCCTGAGAAACATAAACGCAACTTAAAAGGAAGCACCAACGAAACATCAATGTATGAGACTGTGTCTAAGTCCTCTTGAAACTTAGGTGCATCATCACTGAAAAAGAAATACTATGTTTGTACTCTCATCCACTGAAGATAGATGAGCCATGACAGGTGAAAATCATCAAACAGAGATATAATTTCCAAAAATCATTTTGGGGTGCAAATTGTATCAAATTTAACAAATATTGGCACTGTCAATCACCTTTGACCTAAGCATTACAATGGATACCATCGACCTGTAGTATTCTGTATTTGAGTATTAAATGACAATGAGTTGACAATTCATCCCAAATATTTCAGATTTCACTACGATGGTGGCACAGTAACGTGAGGACCAATCAATTCATCATTTATGAAAGAAAGTTAGGGTTCGGCCAGTCACAACCTTCAACAGGAGGGCAATCCACGGGTTGCATATCTCATCACTATCGTCTTCCTTACTTTTGCTCTTTCACACTCACTCATGTCACATTATGGTAGAGCTTAAGTATTTTCATGCAGAGATCACTTGTGCATGAAAGTAATTGTTAGATTTCCTTTATTTCTCAGATCAGTGCGCTGCCACTCTGGTCATTTTGTAATAGTTGTGAGAAGCGCGTCATGATCATTTGCATTATTCAATTTCTGTTCCAGCCAAAATGTGCTGTAAACAAGTCAACTCCTTGTCTAGTGTATTCATGACAGTAAAAACAAGTCAACTCCTTGTCTAGTGTATTCACGATGGTAAAAACAATTCAACTCCTTGTCTAGTGTATTCACTATGGTAAAAACATACTGATTGAGGGTATTACCAAAAGCATGAAAAAAATGACATTATTACTTTATTATTATTAGACTTAATCGCTCAGTCCAAACATGGTTACATAGGTTGAAAGATTAAGTCACATTGCATGGAAAAGATGCAATAAGTCATGCGGACATCATGTGCTGTAATAACAGGGACCGTTAACCTGTATGATAGGTCATTGATCGGGTGAACACTACATATCATACTCAGGTACCTAACTTGAGGTTTGACCTCTGAAATTTGTCCTCTGACCTTAAGTTTTGACGAGAGACACAACTTCAAACCATGGGTCACCTATCTACCAACTTTGATGCATATGCTTTGCAATCTAGGAGGAATTGCAGACACAAACTTTCATTGGAATTGGAATTTTCTTTTGCAAAGGTACCCACATACGCACACAATCACACATCTTCACACATTTTGACCCCTACCCAAATGGGGGGGGTTCTGGGTCACCTTGAGTACCATACCAAGTTACACCCTCATGTATTAAATATCAACCGTACATACCGGTAATGTTACCATAGCAACTGTTGCTATGGCAACTGAGAGAGACATAAAACCCTCAAACCCCAAAGCAACTACAATATCTCATCCTGTACATTATGTTTTTTGGGATGAGATAATAAACGACATCGTTGTGTTGATCTGACAGTGGAAGTATCCTATTGAATAAACCTTTAGAACGGAAGCTAAAAATAGCCTGTGTGGTAACATTCTGTGCCACTGTCACATTCAGATCGAGTTCCAAATGGCGTGCCAGAGACCACAATGACACCGTGGATAGCTAAAAATAGCCTGTGTGGTAACGTTCTGTGCCACTGTCACATTCAGATCGAGTCCCAAATGGCGTGCCAGAGACCACAATGACACCCTGGATGAGACTAACACAACAAGATGGACACAAGGTCATTTCCACATGGATGTCATTGCGCAAGACCGACCCACCGCGAATCTGCCGTGTCTTCAAATGTGACTGAGTTGTGAGAATAACGCTCGGAAAGTGGTCAGATTAGGATAAATTCTTTTCTTAAACCAGTGCAGTTAAGCGATAACAAGGAAGGTAATGTAAATGACCCGATGTTAAACTGTAGACAGCTTCTTTTACAATCTAAGAACTACTCTATGTCGGGTCGAAGTGGAAGATAATTTGACATTGTGACATTGCTTTGAAGCATATAACAGGTAACGTTTGCTGCACATAGGCCTGAGCCGTATGCGGTGTAGTCTAGGGCAATCGGATTGTCCTAAGCTAGGCCCCTAGGATAATGTTATTCAGATGTTTTATTATACTAACAAGTAACATTAATGTGGATTGCAGTAATAAGTCCGTACTTCAACCCTGTATCTATTTGTGAAGTTACGTAGGCTTACCTAATGTTAGTTCAACATCAGCAATAACCGTTGTGTCAACCGTAAGTGTCGACAAACATACTGTACTGTATTGTGCCAGTCATAATATGTCATAGGCCATTCCTTATGGACTGTGGTTCAATGTAGCCTAGCAGAAGCACTAATAGTTTCAGTAACCCTATAACCATGCCTTATCTAATGTTAGTTCAACATCAGCAATAACTGTTAAAGTGTCAACAAGCATACTGTCACAATTGTTGTAGGAGTCATTCAGTTTAGACAAATACACTCCCTAGATGTACACAACTGATCAGGGCTTAATTTGCTTATTTTTGATCTCTTTGAAACAGGATTTTACTTGAAACACCAAACTGAGACATCCGTATGACCATGGCCTTACGGAAATCTTCCCTTTTGGATTCCATTGGTATGGAAATCCTCATAAGGGTAGTTTTGTTCATCATTTTTGTGTAAGGATGAAAATATTTCTTATTACTCTACATGTCATTGAGGATTTTGCTTGAATGTCTCTAGTTGAAAGCTGAATATCATCTTACTGCAAGAGATGGGGGAGGGGGGAACTAGAACAGAAAACAAAGTCCATTTGGTGTAGGACTTTTGACTATGATACCCTGTGGCTTTCTAGGGTATGTATTTCTTACTTTGGTGTAGTTAGCAATAAGAAATATGTGTCAGAGTTGCTGATTGCTCTCATGAAATACTTTGCTTTATCAAATCAGTATTGGCTCTGAGTCAAAAGATTTATTACATTACAGGACATGGCACAAATGGTCGTGATATGTCAGAAACTTAATTGTTGTTTTTTTTGGTCCAATTGCGGTGTCCCTCTGGTAATGTGTTGTTAATGAAGGTGTGTATGGTATTAACTGGTCTGTATGCAATAAACCAATAATCTTGGTAAACAAAAACTCCATTCAGAAAGCCAATTTGTTTGAAATGATCTTTTGAAGACATCAACTCCATCTCTGATCGTTCTTCAGACAAGAAGATGTGCTGTTCTTAATTTTTTTCATTTCATTTCTCTCTTAAGAATGTATGGTTTCATATCTCTTACTACTGCTGGTTATTATTTTTAATTTTTGTAGGTGTACTGATGAAATGGAACCTTTTCATAGGATCATCCAACCAGAAGAATGGTGGCTCTACAACAACCCTCGCACAGATTCTTATATATCAACAAATGTTTTGTATGTGAGTGAGAAGTATCAGTGTGTAATTAGGGCCACTGATTTTCCACAATTGCAGAAATTCATGCAAAAAATGAACATTCAACTTTTCCTGGGAAATGAAGGGAAATTACAAATTTTGGATGAAGTTCTTCAAATCAGATACTAGATTATAAAAATTATTGAATTAATAATGGAATTTATACCCATTACTACAGTTTTCAGTTTCTGAATAAAGCTGATATTGATATCAACGAAACTATTGAAACATGATTCGAAACATACTCAAGTCACCGATCTGCAGCAGACAGGGTTATTGAGTTTTTTTATGTTTAAAAAAAAGCATGATTTAAATCATGATTTTTTCATATAAAAATTATGATTTTAATCAGCTTGATTTAAATCAAACAACCCTGGCAGCTGATATGGCTGCAGCCAGCCGTACTGTAAGTCCTGCTTGTGGTCTGCACTGTGGGAAGTGGCAAAATCACAACACAAGAATGAGAGTAATCCGTACAGTAGGCTTACACATGTAGCAAAGTGCTACGGTAGCTTCAATCTTATCCTCAACAAAGCAATCCTTGTACGAATTCAAGCCTTGGATCTAAATATTTTAAGTCACTGAGGTTGACAAACAGTAAAACATTGCTTACAATTTCTTATAACATCAAGAACTGTGTAATTTACAAATACTGTAGTCAGTTGTTCACTTTCATGGAAGAAATCACTGCTGTCTGAGAGATGGTTATATTACCAGGTTAGAATAAAATTACTGTTAATTTTTGGACTGTGGCACAAACTGTTTTCCCTTTTTTTCCAGAGACATATTTTACAGTAGCTTCAAAAATGTGTGTAACATAGTTTGGTTTTTATGACATGGGTGACATTTTCTGGGGCATTTAAGCTTTCTAACAAAATAAATAATAAAATATTTTGTCTTGCTGAAGTGGTTTTCATCCTTACACAGCACTGTGTATAGCAGAGATTCTGTAGCACCATAGAATCTCTTGTTTTAGCAACGCAGAATGTAAACTTTTTGATCACAGAAATAGATGGAATATGGAAAGTCCAAACTGTAATTTCCCCTCTTTTCTTCACAGAAAATTGGTCGGTCTGTTCTATAGTGATGTATTCTGTCCCATGGATGATCAGTGTTTTCGCATTTTTTTATACTGATATTCTGGTTTGCTTATCTATATTTGAAAGAAATTTGGTGACTGTTGTGGTTTGCATGTGATCCCAAAGAGTGTTCACATGTTGTCTTGAAGGAGAGCAAATTCCTGGAAATATGTCTATGAAATATGAAGCAGAAGTGCGTGACAAATGTCTTCGCAAAGTTTTATCCAAATAAATTTCCTTCTGAAGTTATACACTTTTGAAATTCAGTGCTGACATTGTTGCCTCAGTTAAATGTAAAGACTTTTGTGAATCAAATTATGATGTCATGTAACCTCTGATTGCAGTAATTTAAGATATTCCTTTATTTTCCTTTCCTATAATTCCATAAATTTACATACTTTTGTACACATTTTGTGTTGATTCACTGAGGTGTATCATGTAATGATCACATTATTAAAATTTTGATTTGAACCTGTGCATGACTTTTACAACTATTACACAATAAATTGTACACAAAAACAAAACTTTTCCAATAACAAGTGATCCGGTTATAACGTTACATTGATTGATTTTTCATGGCGACTTTCTCTTTTGCAATGTCTTGAAAAGTAAACCACATAAGTAGATGAAATGGTGGTGATGGTGTTCATCACATGCTAGTCTCTTTGTTAAACTCATTTTGTCCTTTCAGCAACACATCATTTTTGTCATTCTTTAAGAACTTATAACACATAAGCAAAAAGTGGCAGTAAATAACATGTTTATGTATTGATAACTCACCAAATTCAGATAGTGGACCCTCAGTATCACATTCGTATGTCTAACATGTGTCTGATGTACTTTTATCTTAGCTCACATTCTGATCTTGCAGACATTATGTCAATGTTTGTCTTCCTTCTGTCGTAGGTGCTGGTGACGGTAGTGCCCTTCTCTGTCATTGGAATTTCATTTTGTCTAAGAAGGGATTTGAAAGACACAAAACAAGCCACTCTTGGTAATAAATTGGATCTTCTTACTTTACTTACACTGACATCACTCCTCCCATTGTATGTGCGTGTATGTGTGTGTTTGTGACGCCTGCCTCGTAAACACGCCATCTCAAGAAGGGACGCTTGGACAGATCCCATATGGAGTATGTAGCGGTACTACAGTGAATGCTTAAACCCTTTTGTGGCAAAGGCTAAGTGTCCTTTGGAGTCAACAGGGGTCAAATTTTGAAAAACTTGTAGACATGATATCTCAAGGAGGAAAGCTTGGCAAATTGAAATGTTGAAGGTAGAAGTAAAATTTGCTAGCAAAAAAATTGAAAAAAAAAAAATAAAGACCCCAATTAAATAAGGGATGTAAAATTAGAACCTTGGAAAGTTGACCAAATTGAAGGAATATGGAGGATAAGTTGTCAATAAATGCGACATTTGATTGCTCTTGAAAATGTGACAATGTCATTTTTAACCCTGTTGTTGTATTGATACAGTAATTGCTGACTTAAAACATTTAACATGCACGAGGAAGCCATTTCTTGAATTCTGTGTGCCAGGTATGTCTTGTCAGTTTACAAATTATACAAAACAGTAGAAATACGTTGTCAACACTTGGAGCAGACTCTTTGGCCTTCTTTCCAAATGAGGGCCGAGACATCTGGAGGCCGAGATGTCTTAATTGTCGTGATGTCCGTGCCGAGTTTTTTCGGGGCCGAGTTTTATCTGGGGCCGAGTTTTATCTGGGGCCGAGTTTTATCTGGGGCCGAGTTTTATCTGGGGCCGAGTTTTATCTGGGGCCGAGTTTTGTCTGGGGGCGAGTTTTATCTGGGGCCGAGTTGTCCAGACACACTTTGTTTGATAGTTTGTATCACCGTGAACTGCAAATGGCATGGACATGGCGAATAAGTATTCCATGCAATATGCAGCTTATAATAAACAGCTCTTTGTGGCTATATGACCTGAAGTGGGTTTGGCCAACATTACATCTAAACACAGATAGTCACTCATCACGGAAGCATGTCCAAAAGAACTTTTTGGCAGGAACAGAGATGGTTCACGCTTCTAACTTTTCGACTTCTCTTTTGATCAATATTTTTCAGCCTACACATTGGGATTAATTGTCAATTGTGCGATCACCAATGGAATGAAGTTAACTGTCGGCAGGTGAGCTTTTCATATTTTACCTTGAGTTAAAAGTTATTTGAAGTATAGCCCACTGAAGATGATATCCTTGGTCCATGATGTGTGTATGTGGCCCTCACGGGGAGTGTATCAGACCTCACAAATGCCAGCACCGTGTAAACATAGCATTTTGTTTGGGATAAATGAAAGCCATCATGTCATGATATGCTTTGCCTTTGATAATGGTGATTGGCTTCAGGCTACTTTTTTAGCAGGTTGAAAAGACAAGACCTTGTAATCAAATGATTGCACATTAAATGACAAAGACTGATCTATCATGTATGATACTTAGGGATATTTGGTTTTGATTAACCCGATACACAACAAAAAATATTTGGTTAGCCATGCAAAAAGTCTAGTTGCCAGCACAGAGATATTGGAGCTATATGGCCAGTGATGCATGCAGGCTAGTCAAAAGAAGCTGGTCACCAGTAGCACTTGCCACCATATTCCCTTTTTGCAACTGCCTGCTTTTCACCGGTTGGATAAATTTCACAGATTCCCATCCATTTTACACAAAATGGAAAGAAAATATTAGCTTATCTAAACGTATTTGACAGCAAATCTAGCAGTATTTTGACAGTTTTTGTTGGGCTTATTATGAATGCAGGTTTCCGCCAAAATCTTTCTGACATCTGTTCCTTGATTTATTTTGATCCCTGTATGCTATACACAGAGAACACTGTGCAGTAACGTTCTTGTGTCGTCGCATTTCTGTCGAGAGTTCAGAGATTTCATGCACTTTTTTTCTCTATGGTTGTTTTCATTCATATTTATTTTGAAGTCTGTGCCTAGTGCTATCCTCACTAAAAATAGTGTAGCATTAATAGTGACCCAAGTGGCTACGAAAATATGAAAATCATTTTGTCATTTCATCATGACAGTTAGATCAGAAAAAAAGTCATTGATATTGCTTCAAAACTTACTGTACCTGCACATTGCTTTGAAATTTAACACTTTTCATGTAAATCAAACTATGTTAACTATGCCAAAAAGTGGGAAATAGGAGAACATTGATAAGAATGTGATGTGAAAAGAATTAGAACAAAAACCTAAGGGCTTCACAAAGTGCTCTGCATCCTAGCAGGGTTACAGTTGTGGAGGCTGGTACCAGGCGGTCCTGTTCGGGGCTAGTAATTCCTGCCCAGCATCCGCGATCAGTTTTCGGCTTACCACTTGGCACTAACTTCTTAAAATGAAGTAAATACGACAGCAGAAGCAGTCTTTTGAGTTAACATTCAAAGATTTTGTGAGTTTTTTCACAAAGCAGTGCATGCAAGGCATAAAGTCTTCAAGGGCATTGCCCCTGGACCGCGCTTAAAGTGGCAAGTTCCCTTTGCTTGTAGCCCGCCAGTAAAATTTTTCTGCCTGCAACCCTGAATCGTAGTGCAAGCTTTTCTACATTAAATATGATGAAATGCCATGTGGCAAAATTATGTCTGACTGCCATCCTATGGGAGGAGTACAAAGAGAGGTGTCTCAGTTTTGAAAGGCACTTTTGAAGAAACCTTTTTTCCAAAATAGTTTCCAATTTCCTCCCATAAATGTCTTTGCCTGCACTCCAAACCATTTTGCGTGCCACAAGCATGTCCCAGTGTCTGATATGACACAACCTGTATCTGGCCAATGCAATTCAGCTATATTTTAAATGATAGAAATCTCAATTATGAAAATTGAACATTTATGAAGTAAGGTCCCAGTCAGTGGCAGCATGACTGCATCTTTCCTGGGAAGGCGGGGGAAGTGGCGAGGCTCAAGTGTCGCCCGTAATCACTTAGATGCTTGCTAGAATTTTGGGAAGACTCAGCAGCGCGTCACCATCAGTCAATGAGGAATGTTGCAGAAAACGTTTTGATGAAAATGCCCCGTAGCTTGCCAGATATTGCCTTCCCTGTCTTCACAAATGCCTTATCACTCTTGTGGCATCACAAAAGATGATGGTGGGAGGGTTTGGTACCTCCCACGGCCATGCCACCACCGGTGTCAGTTTAACTCAATTTATTGTGTAATCTTCCAGAGTGGCAGCTGTTTTCACAGTACACACAAGTAAAATACCTAGGCGGAAGTTGGTCATATTCTGAAAATTTAGAAAAATATTTTGGATGTAGTTCAAAATGATCTTTATACCTATTTCTTCATGACAGACCACGGCCTGACTTTCTCGCAAGATGCTATCCCAATGGAGTTCCTAAAACACCGACAATTAACCTGGAGTGTGATGGGGTTGCGGACATCATCAAAGAAGGGAGAAAGAGTTTTCCTAGCGGTCATTCGTCTTGTAAGTGGATGGAATGATTTGAGATATCTGTTTTTAAACACATACCGTTGATTGGCACAAAGAACCTGAGATTGTTTTTAAAAGCAAATAATGAAAAATCAAAAGTGTCTTTGAGTATTTATGAGTAATCTGAAGTGAAATTACTGTACACAATCCTTCTCTTTGAACTTCCCTTCTTAGATCATCTCTTCAGACACATGTTTGTGTCTTTAAACTCCTCCTGTTTGTGGTCGTTAATTAGTATTTGTAGATTTGGGTGGATTCAGAAATTTGAGAAGGGAGGTGACTTATAAGATGTGTCCTGATGGAGACCCAGGGTGTAACAGCAGGGATGTTTACTCCACTTTGAAGGAAAAAAAATGTTTTATCCTGTGTGCTTAGGTGCAACATGATGCAATACTTTATGAATGTTTTGCGGTAGTACAGGGCCAGAAATAGTGTCACAAATTGCACAGTTGTATGATTTTTTTCCCAGAAACCAGATAAAACTTTTCCCATCGTGGCATTTCTGTCATACATCTCCAGAAATTCAGTAGTTTTTAGATAATATTGGTAGCCTTTTGAAGTATTACAGTATGTTGCTCTCAAGTTTCCTTTTTTCCTCCTGTTAAGGTATAGTTTATATATTGCATTTACAAAAATAATGTCCTGTGTAGGTGCCATAGTTGGTGGTGGTAGGGGGGAGGTGTCTGGTCACCCCAATATACTCGCTTCTGGTTAAACAGATGAAAATTTTGGATTGCATTAAAATGTGGTTAAATATTCTTTGCTGTCTTCTTGAAGTTCTGTGAATATGAAGTTATCTACAAATTAATAGATTACTGTATACATTATGTGACATGCAGTAGTACAATGATGCCAATGTATAGCTTTACAGTAGCTTTATACATGGCAGCAAGGAAGTAGTGTTTGCAGTTTTGTGTTTAGTTTGATGGAATCATTTGAACCCATTATTGAATCAACCCACCCAACGTTAATTACCTAGTTCTGAATATTCTACATGATTCCTTCATAAATTGAACAAATTTTGAATCAATATCAGATGTTATCTGTCATGTCTGATGATACAAAACAAATGTTAACTTGGTGAAACTGCAAAGTAACATGTATCAGGTTTGATTGGAAATGAAAGCAGAATTATAATATCTTTGACAATACACTAGTAAGACCCCCTCCACACTGACTACTATGTAAGTTACTGTTAAAGACCTATTGCAAGGATTGGTTCTACATTTTCACGGGTTATGTGATTGGTACGAGTCAGAAACTACATGGTTCCAATTTTTTTAGGAACCAAGGAAAACACTAAAATATACTATTTTTGATGGCTCCTGTTTGATGAGGATGTCATTACGTGATGCATTTTTTTGTGGCAAACTAAAATGTAGAAGAAAATATCTTATTCCAAAATTTCCCTGAAACGGTAGCTTTAGTGTGGAAAATCTGTTGAGAATTAAGAAACTAGTCCTGACTGGTCAAAGTTTTCATTTTTCAAACAGGTACTGAAAACTTCTAAAAAGTCTTATGTGTTACGGAAAATATCAAGATAATCATGCCCTCTTTTTTGTTTGCTGTGAAGATTTCAAGGTTATGTAATCATATGTTACATGTCAGGAGATGGATAGAAGGGCATAAGATACCATTAACCTTATCATACTTGGGTAATTTTGTATTTCAAACCTTTCTTCTTTTTTTTTGGTCTTTGACTATAATTTGATGAAGCACGGGTTCATTGAGTTGGTTGTCGTTTCTTGTTCAGTCATCTTCGCAGCTTATGGGTTCGTTTCTTTGTACCTCGCTGGTAAACTGCACACATTTGAAGGTGAATACAAGGGTCATTCTTGGAGGCTCCTCGTGGCAGGGTCCCCATTATTTGCTGCCCTCTTGAGTGCCATATCTAGGACCATGGATTACCACCATCACTGGCAAGGTATGCATATGTCATATATGAATATTCATCTATTATCATTTGTGTATCCATTTTATTATTTGCTTTAAAGGAATCCTACACCAACAAAAAAAAAAACTGAATACAGTCTTTTTCCGTTCTTTCAGTTAGGCATAATGATTTGCCCTTAGACACTTCCTTACTTGTGAAATATCACTTTGAAAGTTGGGGTTCAGTAGTAACCTGAAAATTTGTCAGCCTTTGCAGCTTGCTATGTTTGACATAAGATCGACAAATGCAGTTTGCCTTTTCTTGCGCTTTCGGTGTTCCCATTAAGGGTCTTATAATGCTAGACCTCTCCCCATCAGAAATTGTGAAAACCATCTTCATTCAGTAAAACATGTTTTCTTTTGTGAAACTATGATTTCATCGTCAAATGCTACATCAGAAGTTTTCTGTAACCCATACTGCTCACTGTATCAATGAGAATAAAAATCCCTATTTGTTGGTACTATGTCACAAGCGATGGATTTCTAGTACCAGGCTCTCACGTTTGATTTCTACAAATATTCACCAACTTATTCATTTTCTGATATTGTGAGGTATTTTCTGGAAGTAAGAAGAACAAATTGCATAAAAAATGTTTAGATATATTTCAGAGATGAGAGTGCCGGTGGAGAATTTCTTTAAGCTGCAAAGATGAAGCACATCAAGGCAACAGATATGGTGCAGGAACTAGCTGCGACAAATATCCAAAATAATAAAAACTAGGTCTCATTTTGATGTTCCATTCAAGAAAGTATGAAAATGTTCATATGTCAGAAAAACAAGTCACGTTACACTACAATGGCATAGTTGATAATAATCCATTTTTAGTTTTCTATTTGTTGATTATTATTTCATCCAAGGACAATCTAATATATTCCCATGGCCTAGTGGGGAAAGAAAATATCAAATTTGATTAAAAATGATTATGTTGGTAGGTAGATGACCTGGAGTTGTAGTATATGAGCCAAATTTGATCTAAACTTGTGGAATTGGTAGTCACTTGATGTGAAGTAGTAATATGCAAGCCACAGGCTTTCTCCACACTTGTGTGGTTGCTTTGTAGTGTCATGAGACAAATTCCCTTTCAGGTCTGAATTATTATAACGTATCAAGCAGTTGAACATGAAACTCTTCAGTCTTTGGTGAGTTTTTCAGTTTGTTATGTTGATGTTGCTTTCATTTCATTGCCCGAAAATTAAAAATAAAAAAAAAAGGAAACAAGATATCATGAGATGCAAAAGAAAAAGTTATGTGATAAAATTTTAATTAATAGCTTAAAATTGTAATGTTTATGTGCAGCATGACAGATTTCATTTGAAGTTTGCTTTGTGTCAGTGGTTGTTGCATTATGCTTCAATACTGCAATGCAGAAATTCCCTTCTTGCTTTGACCGGGGACACACGCTTCTTTCCAAATTGAAGAGGGAAAGGCAATTAAGTTTATTGTCATTGCAATGTGTGGATGAATTCTCGAGGATGTTTCATCTTCAACGAGTGCAGATGGGACTCAAAAAAAACTTTTTTGAATAAGATACTTAAAACATCTGCTGTACCATTCTCCAACTTTATCAAGCTTCCACAAAAACAGCTTGTGGTAAAAAAAAATAATACTCTGCTGTTGTGTTTGAGTAGAATGAACTCTGAGTACAAATTAATTTATGTAATTTGAAATTTTGAAATTTGTTCCTTTTTTTGTCTAATTTGGAGTCCTTGTTAGAGAACTCTTCATTGTCTTTAGTTCATCCAAAACCTAAAGTAAACTTTCAAGCAACAGTCAGAGTTCACCATTAATAGGTTTTCTTTGTTTCATCGTTAGTTTAAGTAAAATGTCTCCATAAGCTGCAAAGGCTTCTGTGAATCGTGGGCATCGTAAGCTGCCCAATCTTCACAGAAGTGAGAAATCGCACAATTGTGCAATTTTAGGAGCATTCTGTGATAGTGTTTTTACATAACTGGCATTGGTAAGATTACCTCTCGATATAGAAAAACTACTTGTTCATTTGTGTCATTTACATCCTAAACAATGTAAGCAGGTTTTGGTGTAAATTACAAATCTTTTTGATACATTGTTACAAAATAAATGTGTATTGATTGATGTAGTGCTGACAAATAGAACCAAAGTCTGACAATTGCTTTAAAGGGAGTGACTTAGTGAGTATTGCTTTTTTTAAAAAAATATTGATATCACTTTCAAAATGTGTAAACCAGACAGTAATTCAGAGACAGTATGTATGTATAGGGTTAAAAGATGAAATACTGACACAATGCAATACACCACATCATCATTTTACACCATTAATCAGATCTGTCAAAATCTATAAAGATTGAAAAGGCATGTCTTGAAAATGGTATCACATATAAAAACAGTTCCAGGTTTACCCTGCAGCTTCTGAGTAAAATCAGCTCTTAATTGTACCGTAGTAGTTACATGTCACAAAACCGCTACAGTTTTGTGATAACTAATGCTAACTTTGCTGCTACCTTTTCTCCAGATGTCTTGGTGGGTTCCACATTAGGCTTTTTCTGTGCCATCATCAGCTATTATCAGTACTACCCCGGGCTCAAACACCCGGACTGCGATAAACCAATCCAGCACAAGGTCCTGCTGAAATTACCGAGGACGATGTCGGATTCGAGAATATCGAAAGGGGTCAGAACCTGGGGGTTGCAAGACTCTGAGGTGGACAGTGTTCCTCTGATAGAGGTCAAAGAAATGTAGATTTGCCTTTCAGTATTGTTGCAGAGTTTTCAACATCCTAAATTATTGTCTTCCCAATAAATAACTTTGCGCTTTTTTTGAAAGTGGATACTGTTTTCGGATGGAAGCTCGTGAAAAAACTGTACAGTACCTGGTGACCTCCAGTATGGATTATTGCAGCACACTTACAATAATTCATGCCTTGAAGGACAGTTATTTAACATGCTAAACAACCAGACAAGTGCAGAGGAAGCCTGTGACGTATTTACAACTTCACTTCAGGTGACCACCAACTTCGCAATTTTTGGATCAAATTTGACATCTTTTTTCACAAGGTCTTTGCAGATGAAATTTTGCTTTCCTCTTGGATGAAAAACCCATCTTACTGTTTCCCTGCTAGGATCAAAGCCTGAACCTCCTGCAGTTGCTAAGTTTCATTGCTTCAAATGCCACCACCTTCATCCACTCGGTTAAAGCAGTGGTATACCACAAAACCAGATTTTCAATTGGATTATGCAAAACCAAATTAAGCCACCACGGATCAAACAGTGTGTGTCACCCAAAGTGAACCACATCATGAAATTTCTTGCAGAGCTACTGTGGCTATCTTGTCAGGAGAGAATTTATTTCCACACATACTTTCTTCAACACCTGTACAAGTGTCTACACTATTCTGCTCTGTCTTTTTGCTTGAAAATCTGCTAGCTATTCACAAACCTATGCTTGCCCTGAGATCAGCAGATGCCAACTTCCCATTGAGGAAACACATGGCATGGAAGAAAGTGAGTGAACCGCCTTTTTCATCCATAGTTCTTTGTCTTGGGAATTACACTACTGAGCATATAGAGAGAATAAATCAAATTCTTTCATGTGTCGTAGAACACTTTCATACCTCCTGATTAATTTAGTGATAAGCATTTTTAAATGAAAGAAGGTAATGTTGCCAAATTCCTTGATGAAAAGAATCCACGAAAGATGTCCAGCTCTTGCCAGTTTATGCATGAACATACTTGAGATAGGTTTCGTTGTCTACATGGATATCTCCATGGTCACCACCACCGCATGCATGCTGTCACATTTTTAGATGTGCCGTAGTTCATTCAGTGCATTCAATTGATGAACAATAGTAGAAAGGAATTACACCACCTCTTGTTTGGGCAGGGTTTATTTCTTGCAAAGATACTGAGGTATGTTCTGAGGGTATGCAGGATAGAAGATCAAAATAGTGATTGTTGTCCCTGATATCATTCAGCTTGGGAATAAAAAAATATGTTAACAAACTGATTATCCACTAATGACTTTGGAAGGAAAAAACAAAGCCAAAAACAAAAAGCAATCAAACAAACAAAAAACAAAACAATGTAGAAAAGTTAGCCATTGAAAGTTTATGTGAAGAGGACAATGGCTGCCAGAGCTCACTCACTAGTTCTGGCCAAGAGACACATTGCCTTTGAGTGTGCATCTCTCAGGAAAATAAAAGCACATGTAGAGTGTAAAGGAGGTCTTTGTCCTATCCTAGGGGAGGAATCTAAGGTGAGTGGGTATTTTTTTATGCATGTAGAATCTGCTGAGATTGCAAAGAGTACAGTCTTGTTTTCCTATCTTTTTAGCTATATTTTGTTTAGCTATATTTTGCAATATTATGTTCTTCCAATAAGTTTTGGACATTCTCTGTAGAATGTTTATTGATTTATTGCTGGCCTGTAGTCTTAGTATTTGATCTTCATTTAGTCCTGCAAGCAGCAGTAATGGCCATATCTGGTGAAAGACGTCCAGTCTGCTGTTTAACAGAGACCCGGTCACAATACTCAACAGTGCTAAAGCACTATAATTTCATAAATGTCAGCCTTGTCAGGAACGAATTTCATGTGAAGGTGTGATTTTTACCATATATCAGTCACAAATAGATGCGCTATTATATGCTCATTCATTCTCTGTGAAGTTCCAAAAGTAGTGAAAGGTTGAAAACATTTTGCAAATGTGAACATTAGTGTGTAGAAGTGTTTCTCCCTCCCTCTTCCCTCTCCTCAATGCAGATCGTGGGATATATCTTTGAAATTGAGTATTTCAAAGTATTGATTAAGTTAAGCGTCACTTTGGAGTTGACACTTTCTTTGGAAACGAACCCCCTTCTTTGTTTTCTTCTACATTTTTATTTGATCATGGCAGATTTGTTTGTCTGCGCATGACTAACTATGGTGTGCTTCCTCTCATGGACTTGTATTTTTTTTGTATTTGACCAACAATTACCATTTAAGCTGTTATCAAAATATTCTATATTCGTCAGATGTTTGACTTGAATAAAATCCTCAAATTTCAAGAGAGCCTTACACACGTTTCTTTTCTGATTCAGGTGCATTTATGTTAAAAATGTGATGCATGACCAAGTCCAAGACCATTCTGATTCAAGATTTAACTTCAGTTTACATATTACTCCAGAAGGAATCTCAAACTTAACTAGAACTGAGTTTACCTACAAATATGCAGAATTGCAGTGCATGGTTCGCAAGTCCCTGTTGTTGGAAGTAAGCCAGTCTTTGTAAATCTGCTCCTCATAGGTAGCATTTTTGGAGGGAAGGAGTGCTGTTTCCTGTTCGCCCTTTTCCCAATCCAATTATATGATATCATGCTGGATGTAATGAAAATTCCATTGAATATCTCTCATAACGTCGTAAAACTGCTGACACTTATCGTTACTATATATGTTGCACAAGACTGTACTGTTCTGAGTTATAAAGAGTACTCTAGTACTGTTGTATATTTATCAAAACTGGCTTTCTGTTTCACCACTGAAACGAAGATGTCATCTTGGACCCACTCAAAGCAGTGACGTAGTACACGATTCTGTGACACCATATTAAACACAATGGTGCTGTATTGCACACCAAAGTGGAAACATCATTGATTCTCCAAGTTTATCACCTCAGTGGAAAAATGCTGACCCACATTTCATTGTGTTCTCTGGAAATTTATCCGCAGGGCTCTCTCATCACTTTAACTCCTTAAATTTTTCTTGCAGTTGTGGCATTTGCTTTCCCTCGGTAGATTTTGGTTTATGGATGGCCATAGCTCGCACTGGCTGCTAATTTAAAAGGTCGAGTGTGGATGTTTGTATGAACTAAGTTACGTTATGCGCAGGATAGCGGTTATGAGCCCTACAAGGCTCAACAAAAGAACTTGGCATTTGACCAATAATGGCAAGATTGTAGTGCTGTGCACTACAATAACTTCTATGCAGTTACCAAAACAGCTTATTAAAGTATTGAAGAATTCAACCAAATCATTTAATGTATGTAGTGTAATTGTAATTCTACCATAATGTTAACGTAACAACAGATATTATGTGTGTCAAAGTCACACTTTAGACACACAGGTAGTTGTGAACTACATTTAAGGTTGTGTGACATGCTTCTAGAAAATAGCACCCTTCATTCATGAAGTTGCAAGGTAAAACTCTGGGTGCAAATCTGTTGGAATTTTCTTACATCTTGTACTGTTTTTGAGGTACGACTTTTCAGACTTGAAGAAAAATGCAAAACAAATGACAAGGAGTGTTGCACAGTGTCAGTATTTCTTTTTTTATGCCTTTGTATTTTGCCTCTTAATTACTGAGTTTCACATTGGCAAGTGATATCGATATTTTGAAGGAAAAAATACATGCTTCCAAAAGAAAACCCTCTAGCATATAAATTCTCAAATGTCCTTTAAGTAAAGGTTACATAAACAAGGGATTAACATGAGACATATTGTAGGAGTCCATCTCTTGACATCACAAATTTGCATGCAGTACTTAGCCAATGTTTATTCATGATACAGCTGTGAAACACTAATTTGCCTGTAAGATGGTCGACCCGTGACAGATTTTGATGGAATTTGTGGCTATGTTTCATATTTTCAATGTTAAATGCACCCAATACTCCCAAAATGTCACTTTCATGTCACACGACTCTTAAGACAGTGTCACAAAAAAGTAAGTTTGTATGAATCGATATGGAAACACTGCAGTTAAAAAGTAATGCTTTAATCAATGTGAACATAGTGCTTGTATAAAGCAGTCAATTTTTGGTTGCGTGACTCTAAGAGCTCTGATGTTACTACGAATGCTGCAAGTCACCAGTCTCTCTAGCTTTTAGTTCTTTTTCCTTTTTTTTTTGGGGGGGGGCTTTGTAATGAGCATGTGGTTATGATTTTACCCTCATGTATATGGGTAAGCGTTTAATCCAGATGTCATGTTTCATAAACACAATTATATCAAAATGCTATTAAAGGCAAAAGTGGTGACTCGCAAAGTCAAGATTGATACAATCAATGATTGATTTTCCAGTTTAAATGTTTGATAGAATCACATCACTTGATGAGAATGAGCTGTTGAAAGCTGTCATGTAGTGTTTTAATGTTAACTTGAAAATTTTACCAAAACTCTTTGAATTTTAATGACCAGTGTTGTAACTTAAGGATTGTGGAAGGAACCTTTTTATGTAACTGTAAAAAGAAATCCACATAAATCCACAGATCTCAGATTCAGATGATCGGCCAGTCAACATAGAGTGTTGTCTTATTTGTACTCCATTATTGAAACATTTTCTGATAGTGGTAGGTACAGTTTTTTCTTTTCATAGTAATCAGCAACCTATTTTCCGTATCCAATGGTCAATGCAGCTCAATGCAGCTCAATGCTATATGCTAAATTTCCCACAAGATATTTCCCAAGCCTTGTTCATAATAGTGTTCAGAATTTTCATGACATTGGTGTTTGTATATGAAGTAAAAAATCTATTAAATTGTCTTCCATGTTGGTATGTCCCAGTGCATTTGAAAAATGTGATTCAAATGTAAATTGAATTGCGAAGTTTATTCTGCTTTAAAAATCGTCAGTGATATTTTTAAAGTTTACAACATTCTCTCATTGAAGCCTACGGCCATTTCATTATACATTTCGCTATTTAAGCAGTGCTTTGACTTGAATTTTTTTCAAACCTGTCAAGATTTCGACACATCATACAAATGGTCAAACAATGATCAACGTGATCCACTAAGAAAAAAAAAAGAAAACGTTAAGGAATGAGTAACTAATGATTCAAATTGGTTTGTCAAACATTTGTGGCCAGAAACTTCTTATGTTAGATTTGACCATATGAAGAAGATTGTTCATGATAAGCCAAGATCAAAAGTTTTTTATTGTCGACATTGTTTGTAACTAGTGGATGAGGGACATGACTAATTATGTTTACCATAATTCTCATGCAGTACATACCCTTGAGAATCCTTCCGAATTTATTGATATCTACTCTGTGTGCCGCTTTAAAATATGCTCTTATTTTCCAAATATGTTTCTGAATTCTCTATTGGTTTTTTTTTTTTTTTTGGTTGTCATATTTATTTTATGGTGCTGCATCAATAGGTTTATGTTTGTTTGAAAGTTAATTTCTTCAAAATATTCCTCTTCCATAATTGTTATATCTTGAACAGTAAGACATCTTTTTTTGAATGGTTGCAGTCACACGTTGCTCAGATTTACATTTAACATTTTTACATCAATTGTTGGATGTGCAGGACAAATACAACAGCTCAATTGTATTTTATTATCTCTTTTGGTTTTTTGTTTGGTCTTGTCAATTTCCAGATTGCAGCTTCACCTCACTGCAGAACAGAAAAATGGGCAAACTGTATTCATTATGTTTCTAAGTAACTACTAGAATGAGGCAGAAAAGCCAATAATAATTACATTAAAATCAAGTACTTTCTGCTTTTATTAAAATGACTGTCAACGGAGCAAAGTACAAAACATTTGTCCTCTTTGAATTCAAGTTGTTCTTGTAAAAAAAATGTTGGTAATGCCATGAAAGAATTGCAACCTTTTTAATTGCGATACTATGAAAACACTTCTAATGAGCTCTTTACCATGCATTTGCAAAATTTCATTACATTGTTAAAGACATTCACAATAAAATCTGAATTTGGTTAAAGTAAGTATTGACTTTGTTGGGCAAAGGACAAACTTCTGGAAAAGGCAGGTTGTCCTTTAGAAAATTTGGGAATTTCAGATGAGAGGGCAACCACTAAACTTCACTGGATGAACAGTGAGAGAGTAATCAATTTGGTAGTACAGGAATTACACTTGCATGATCTGCCCCTATTGAACTTGAATGGAATAAGCTTCAACATTTTAAACTCCAACTCAGAACTTTCCTGCAAAGGAGATAGGAGTTGGATCACTCAATATTTTTAAGCTCTTGACATACTAGTTTGAAATTTCTGACTTTTAGGTACATTTTACAAGGGATACAATGTGCAAATGAAGTATGGCCATTTCTTACATTTGGAACTGTTGATTTGGAAAAACCTAGCAGGGACAAAACCATCTCAATACCACCTGTCCATGCCCCCCCTCCCTTACCACTTAGTTACCACAAATTTGTCACCAAGGCAGGGTAAACTGATAGGAAGACTGAAAAAAGACTACAGTCTGTTTGAAATATACAGATATATGGTGGTCACAACAAATACTGGGTGATTTATATGTGCATTTGGCATTTTGATATCTGAACCACATAACTCTAGACAAAGGGAAGGTAAGGCTACTGCCAGAAAATTGCAACATTTCTGTTTAATCTGGCATGTGAATATTATCATTTAATCCATCAGTTCTGAGGAACACTTCCATTTGGACTCACTCTAATATGCCAAATATGACAACATGTGCAACTTCAAATGAAGTAACAGATACCTGATATTTTCAAAATGAGTCAGGAGGTGGGGGTGAGAATTGCGAACACAAAGGCCACATTCGACTTCGAAACACTTGGCATGATGTGAGTAATATTCGTTGACTGTGATGACCAATGCTGTAAGTCACTGACAAGACAAAGACTGCATATTTAAACAGCTGCTTGGTGCAAATTACCACTACATCAGTTGCTATTACATATCAAATTCCACATCATGTTCATGGCCTTGGTTCTCAATTTTGCAGTTCCAGCCTTGAACAATTTTTGTCCCCATCAATCCATAGAACATTTTTCATCTTGTCCAACATCCTCGAGTGGCTTGCTTCGTCCGGTCTTGACACCGGATGTCGGGCATCGTAACGCCATCCTCACATGTTACCTTTCATCTCCCAACGGTGCTTCACCTCGAATCCCCAGGCGAGTTTGGCTTTCTTTAACTTTTTTCTCGCTAACTTCTGTTCTTCCTCCTCCTAAGATGAAGAAAGAAGAAGAAAAATGGTGATGCTCTCTTCACTTCGATCGCATCTATTTCTTATCCACCAGACTCCTTTGTGCAACTATGGTACATCTTAACAAACAGATGATGATGCCTGCAATAGACTCAAACTGTTGAGCGATCACAATACAGTGCCAGGTTTGTTGATATTTAGGCCAAAATGAGGTGGATATTACTTGCCCATCAATTTAATTCAAATCAACACATCAAGCTCATCTTTTGCTATCTGAAATCTCTTGCCACTGAAGTTTGAAAATGCTACCTAACTTGTTTTCAAGAAAGTTGTTCAGCTTAAGGAGTCCTGGTAGACCCATTTTCAAAAGACAAAGTTACCAAAGTTCACACTGCACTTTGCGACACAGTCAAAGCCACAATGTTGCGAGGAGATAAGCTTCAACCTACTCAAGCCACTGTGCTTGCTTAACATCTGCTAATCAAAGTGGGGTGACCGCTATAAAACCAAATCAAAGTGGGGTGACTGCTATAAAACCAAATTCAAAACTTTGATTTACCAGTCACTTTGTTCAAGATTTTTTATTAATTGATTTCCCGAGTCAGAGCAAGGGAGAAAATGTAAACATAAAACAAACTTGAAACTCAAACTTATTACAATATATATTAACCTTTTACAATATTAACCTTCTACAATATTATGACATAATATACTCTTTAAAAGGAATGTACGGTAACAGTCAGTTTGTGGCATTTTGACCTGCCAAAGTTGAATGACACACGCCTCCATTATGGTTCACTGATCTGACATGGTTCATGTTAGCGAACAAATGACATTTTCAGCTACAGAAGGACACATTATTGCTCTCCCAAGGTAATTACATCACCTGGGTTTACAAGAGTCAAGGACCAAAAGCAGGATGCTCCATGGAACTGGAGGTCATCTTGCCCTGACCACCACGGGCATGATATGTAATCAATTTCCCTGCTATTGTCTTCTGCATGTTATTTATTGGGGCTACTACCTGTACAACAAATCTTTGGAAAGACAATAAAGCGATGAGTGGATTACCTCTAAATGCCACAGTACCAAACTTTAGCCAAAACAATTCCTTACCTTGTTTTTTGTCTCCAAAAATAATTTGTGGAGTTCCAAAAGCACGTCAATTTAATCACGTTTCAGAGTGAATTTCTAATTCTGTCTTTTAGTATACTTAATTTACAAGCACACAGGGACTTTTGAAATAGAAAGTTTGGCAGGGACAGGGTGGCAGAAATGAAAAACTTTTGACAGGACAGCTGAGCTAGAGATACTGCATCCTTGCAGCATGGACACTAAGAAAACTTACATTTTCAAAAAACTGCACTTTTGTGGTATTCATGGGAGAATTTAAATATTAAAAATAAACAGTCATCTAGGCTTGCAAAATGCGGGGTAATATTTCTGCAAACCCACCACCCTGGTTTGACCACACTAGTATTAATTTAGCCCAATTCATGCAAAACATATGTTAAAAAAGGACTATTTGACTTATCTAAGAACAGCATATAACAGCAACAACTGCAGCAGTCACTTCCTTGTATAACATAGCAATTTCTGGACCGTCTATGATTCACCCTACAGTTCCACTGAGAACATATGCTCTTTCCTTAAGTGTTGTACTTTGAAATATTATTGCAGCTAGTATTTATTGCTGAGGAAAGGTAGCCAAGATAAAATGCAACAATGGAAGGACTTAAGGTTGCTATCCAGTTGTAAAAATGTGCCTTCAAAGTCATGCTACTGTAGGATTAAACAGACAAATCCTAAAACTATTTAAACTGCTTGCAAAAAGGAGAAAAACATTTCTAGCTTTCTCTTTGAAGCAGCAGCAGATTCTTGGTGTGCTGTAGAAAGCACTTTAATAGTTTAAACAACAGAATGGGAAAGGGGGGGGGTGAGAGCTGGGAAAAAGTTACTGTGAAACACGAAGGGACTGTTACAGGCGGATAACCAGGATGAAAGCTGAAGATGAGATGTCAAATTTTATCAGAATGAGGAGGTTCCTGGAAGTCCCTGGAGGGCTGTTATTGCAATGGAGAGTTCAAAATTAAGAAAAGGCAGGGATACAGTCAGCTAGCTTTATTTTTTCTTGTCTGATGCTTTTTCTTTTAGGGGGGGGGGCTTATAGTCTTTTAAAAATTTTGTTTAGAGAAATTTTGAAGTATGTTCAAAGTTTGATTGCTCTGTCCTTGCTTGGTGAACTGACAACGTACTGTACAACATATTTGCTTTGTTTGCAGATTGATGAAACTCCACTAGAGCTGTGACGACCACTGGCAGCTTCAGCATTGCACTCTCTTAGACAGATATGCAGCGAATACCGATGATACAAAGAAAAAAAAAAAAACAATCTGCAGATTTTCAGGTGGAATTATCTTTGATGTTATTACCTTGATATGTACATGTCATACTTCTGTTTATTCACTGAGAATAGGCAGGGCAAACTCAGAGTTGGGAGTAGATTTTTTACAACTCCCTGGTCAGAGTCTCAGAGGATGCAAACAAAACTACTATTGGAGTAAAAAGCATCATGGGGTGGTTTAAATTGCTTTTAGTTTAGATTTAGAACTGTGCCAAAAGCTATGCACTTCAGATGATATAATGAACCTTTGTGCACTTCGATAGATCTTCTAGAAACCATAGTGCAGCAATACAGCTCTTCAATGACATTTTCCTTATCCAACCATGATAAGTGGATGAATGGAGAGCAAATTTCATTCTGTTAGCTTTATTTCATTTGCAATTTGAGTATTAATATAGAGCAGTCTTTCTCAAATGGTGGTGTAGTTTGGAGTAGTATGCAAAAAATTACTAAGAATATTGCAAAAACTACTTTTGAAATAAATTTATTGTGGAAGTTCCTCAAAACAGATCATTACCCAAATAATTTTTTGGAAATGTTTGGCTTGGAAAAGTGAACAAACCTGGCAACATTTTGCAAAAAAAGAGATAAAAAAAAGGAAGTGGAATAGGGGAGAAGGACACCTCTATACCCCACCCCTTCCCAAGTTGGCAATCAATAAGGCATTACATCAATGTCATTTGTCGCACCTCATCCAAATCATCTGAGGAAGCCAAGTCTGAAGATGAGTCAATTTAGACTCTTAGAAAAGATCAATACAGCCTGCCACCCCTAGCCAAAGACACCATAATGGAAAATATAATTACACAACAAGAATGTTACACATCCCAAACAACACTCACAAAGAATTCTTACGTTGACAAGTCAATAAAATGATTGCATCCGTATGGGACAACCGGCAGGATGTGAGACTTGATTTTAAAATTGTCTTAATTTCAAAATGTATCTTGGATAGAAGATGATCACGGATAGAATACATCATTCAACCATCAAAAATGAAAGTCACCAGTTTGAATAGCAACCGAAATGGCAGAGCAACAGTCAAAACAGACTTCATATTTGAAAACGAATGGTTCCTATTATAAGTAGTTGACTGCACCTACACAATGCAACAGTAGAGGTCTCACTTGTGTTTCAAGAGCATACTACTTTAAGCCACAGCCTCTTGATCAGTATCAGGAACTGTGAAACTAACCACTGTAATTATACAATTGAACTATAAACTGATCGGCGATCAGCCTGTTTCGGCTGAAACTGAATACTCATTAATAGTTTCTCCAACTCAACTTGTTCAGAGAGGAACAAGGGAAGGTTGAGTGAAAACCTTCAGCCACATTATTGTATTTTACACTTCTTGATGTTATGTTACAAATATTTCATATAATAAATTATATCTCATAATACAATTAATTCATAATGCAGAGGTCACCACTGGAACCGAAGTACTTTTCCAAATTGTCTGAGCGGTGCAACTGAATATAATAAGTACCAAAGTTTTGGACATAGCAATGTTCTAACTTGTGCCATATGCATGCATTCATTTCTAATTGAATCTTACTGGGGCATGCTTTTGCACTGTGATTTGGTGACTTTGTGATTTGACCTGCGTTTACTTCAGTAGAACTTTGGCTTTCATCAAAAAACTTTATGCTCTTCCTTTTCTGAAAGCCCACACACAAGATACGAGTGTTTGCAGAAGCCAGCCATCTTTGCAAATTGTGTTTCCATGATATTAGGGCCAGACATTCCCACAGGAGATCAGAATATGCACAGTTTGACTGGACAGGTTACTTCAAAGGCTGAGAAATGAGAGAGCCCCTGGGGTGGGGGTGGGGGAGGGGTGCTGGACCCCATCAGAAGGAGGAGAAGGAGAGTTGTGTTGAGGTTGGTCTGGCTCTTCGTACCTGGAAATTAAATGTACAGTAGGTCCTACTTGCTGGACTCAATTCCTACGTATCTTTTACTTTTTACTTTCCAGGCGTCCTTCAGGTGGGAGCATGACTTTTTCGAAAACCTTGGGAACATCAAGCCATCTGGAAAGTTTTCATCGACATGGGAATCGGCAGAACATAAAAGGCAATAAAGAGATCATAGCTCCTTAAACAAACACTGTTTCAAACTCTCTCTCGCTCTGCATTCCTGACTAGAGCAAACACCAATAGACTAACCACTTAAGAGGCTTATGATAGATGCTCTGTTAATTTTGAATGCAGTTGGAAGTCTTTCACCACAGTCTGCCAAAAATCATGCGGAAATAATCGGACAGAAGGCTGTCCCTCGCTGGGACAAAAGGCACGGGCTATTTGACTGTTGTGCAGTTATCAGTCATGAGGAATTTTTCAATTATTTGATTTTAGTGGCATGCCTGGTTTCATTAATCTCTGGTAATTCCTTGATAGGCATAAAAACTGCACCCACTGAAAGCACCTCAATGAGCACTGCCTAAAACTATCAACAGATTAGAATACCTGTCAGTGGAGATTTTAATCGGGGAAAAGTCTTGCTCTTTCGACGTTGGAAAGGATTTCTATGTCCTTGCTGGCCCTTTCTTGCAAAGATCACAAGGCAACATTCGGAAAGAGGATTTTAGTCAGACAGTAAATGGCTTGATTGAAAGGCAATCAAATTTCAGTGCATACCACAAAGCTCAATATTGCAGTGGTACAGAGTGGTTTATAGTTCAGTATGTTCGAGCTTAAATTGAAATGTGGATTGTATGTGTTGTCAAAGTCACTTCAAGAGATTTTTGATACCCTGGATATGCCACACACTTGCGCTGTAACTTGTCCTATCAATAAATGACAAGACATATGCATAATTGGAACTGACTGTACGACAAGGTTGAAAATCTGCCAGTAATAGGGTTATGTGATTGGCTAAATATGTGAAAAGCCAATGGGAAAAATTTCTGGGTGACATTATACAGAGAGATTCAGAACATTTACTCGCTTTTAAGCATAAACCTGTGAACATTATTTATTCATGGCAGTTTTGAAAAAAAAAAAAAACAGACAGGATGGGAACATCAAGGCTCTGTCGTCAACCTTGGAGCAAACCATTATGTCAAGAGGGAGGGGAGAAATTAAAGATACTGTACATTTGATGTTAGTTTGTGGGCACTGAAAAATGAAAAAGACAGCACTTTACATTCCCTTCTGGATTTGATCGACAATCTTACACTGAGATGTTAGTTAATTAGAAGTAATGTTTACTTTCACCTTTTTCTGTTTGGCATAATCCCTGGCATTTGCTGCTTCTGTGATTCTGACAGCAAAGTTTCTGGAGGCTAGGTAATTACTCAGCTTTTCCGCCTTGTCGATATCGCCGGCGGCAACTGCTTCATCAATCTCTTTCTCCAGACCAGACTGAATAAAAAAAAAAGAACACAATAGCAGCTATACTGATAGCAGCTATACAGCAGCTACTGTATAAAAATGATTCAAAAAAGTGGAAAACAGTGATGGCAGCAAGAGAGACAAGTCCCACTGTCCACGTTTTTGAGGGCCCTGCAGTTAACAATTGCAAGCTGTGCCTTGCAATCAGCATAAGATAAACTCAAAATGTATGCTATTGATCACACATTGGAGATGCATGATACTGCATGATATGTACAGCATAACCATCACTAATGCATTATAGGAGGTCAGAAACTTAAAGAATATTAATAAAACTTTTACATGTAAATTACACTTTACACGAGGTTTTGCTTTTATCTGGTCAACTCTACGTCACAGTTTCTATTATACAGCACACAGCAGGCCAACTGCTGGGACCCTTTTCGAGGAAATGTCATGTTTGACTCTGCTAACTTTCTGGATGGAGGTTTGCTACCAACTGAATGCACTCTTTCTTGGGTGGAAAATGAATAATTTCTTGCTGTAATGCATAATAGATCAAAGATCCATCTTTTGTACGCCACCGTGTGAGTCCCACCAAAAGCTGAAGTGTAAAAAGACAGGTGATTGAGTAAATGTCTGGTCACATGACACTGAAGTAAAATAATGTATGTGAAACAATAGGACAGACAATGTTCTGAAATATTCTCATACATTCCTAACGACACAAAGTAACATTTCAGCAACTCTCAGTCTACTTGGGGTCTTTATGTATAAATTTTCAAATAGGCTGACCAGGCTTGTGACATAGAAGTCGCACAGTGACAAGAGCAAGGGAAAACCATGTTGGATCTTTTGCGTCATCATGCTTTGATTATGAGTTACACAGGAGGCTGTCTCAAATTGTAAACTGCATTACACGTTCGATACTTTTCTCTTCAGACCAAGTGGGTTATTGTTTTAATGGGGACATTTAAGGCCTTTACTTGCGAGGCAGCTGGCAGAAAAGCCTCAGTATCATGGTCAAACTCATGATGTACGGTATGAGAGATTACTGGACTCATAAGTCTTGTTTTTCAGTGAAAATGATCATTAATTGACTCATGTCACTGCTACGCTTGCTAACCTAATTTACATCAGACTATGGTGAGGTAGCCTACAGTAACTGAGTCTCACCTGTTGGTCATCTTATCAGCAGCCTTAATTAAGTCTTCAATTAAAAAAAAAACAAGCAAAACCAAACTCCCAAAAAAGAGAGACAAAACACTCGCATTCAGTGAATTTTTTTCACTGAAAATCAGATATGCAAGGGAAAACTTTTCAGTATTTTCCCTTAGCCTGCAGTATGATGAATAAATTCTGCTACAGGTCGGACTAGTGACACTGAAAGCAGTATTTGCACATTACACTCAATAACCACCATGACCATGACCATGCTAAACTTTTTAAAGTGACTCCATGACATCACTTTCAAAGCCCCTCATTTTGTAAAGCACTGGGAAAATGGCGGCCTAAACAATGACTGAAAAAAAATGCTTTAAAAAATTCATGAAAATTTTGGAAAAACTACTGTAGATGTGGTAAGTTTTTTTTTTTTCACAGAAAGTGTAATGAGGTCTCTACTATGAGGTTACTGTGAAGCCTCAGGATTTGTGTCTCCTTTAAAGAAGGGTTGAAATGGAGACTGGTAATTAAACACACGAAAACAAATATCTGGTGAAAATTAAAATAAAGAAGGTACACATCAAAGAAAATGTCAGGGCTGAACATTTAACTTTCCATACAACTTGCCCAATGGGTCAAGTAGCTTCCTGAGTTTCCTTGCCTTGACAATATTTACTTGCCCTGAAATGCCAGAATAAGAGTTAGAAAACTCAGATGTTACTGGTAATATGGTTACTGTATAGCAAAATACCTTTGCAGTTGAATTATATGATTTGTAATTGCTAAGTCATGAAACACTACAGCTAAGTTGATCAATATGTGAAGAACATACTGTATGAATATAATGTACAATGAGAACACCTTAACTGAAACACAGCTAAAGTGGCTGACGGTGCAGTGTTTTTCATGGGTGAGTACAGTATGTCTCCCAAGTGTGCACAGATTTTTGAGACTAGGAAATTGTGCGTACCGAAAATAAAGACAGCAGGCTATTTTGTAACGAAGAATGTGGTGATACTTTACATTAAGCTATAGGCGTTGGGATGGGATATTCTTGTATGCAACATGTATGCTGCACATGAACTGTCACTTGTGACCAAATCAGGCACCTTGAGGTCACAAACAACTTGCCGGGCATACTTTTTACTTGCCCCAGGCGATCAGGCAATTTTCAATGTTCAGCCCTGAATGTACCACGTGGATTTAGCCAATGTAGCAGGAAACTCTACTGGGAATAAGTTAACCTGTCCCACTACCATACTGTTTTTCATACTATGAAAAAAAGCTTCGGAGAGAGCTTTTAACTTTAATTGTAAAATATACATCTATGTAGCTGACTTATGTTTGTATAACTGTTAATATTGTCTTGGTGGCCTGCAAAAGCTAAAATTTCCAACATGGGGAATAAGTTAATTGAATTCACTCCCACCAGTGTGGGTTCCTCAGGGTTTTGATCAAACAGAAGGAACTCTGAACACCATTTCCACTTCAGGGCATTTTTGTTTGGGGTGGCCTACTGCAGATGTAAGAAATGTTAATACTGTTAATCCCCTCGTAATATTTAACTGGGCCCATCTCATGAGGTCGGTGAAACTTACATCACAGTACAAGTATGTGATTTGAAATATCACAGTACGAGTCATAATCAGGGTCATAGCTGCGGAGGTCTTGGTAGCCCGTTTTAGCCATTTCCCACCTCAGCCGATCAACACAAAGAGACAAAAATACAAATACCGATCATGACTTTAACATTTCAGCGACCACTCCTGTCATCAAAATCCGATAAAAAATTTGCTTATGGGCTTTCTCCACTTTCTCGGGTCCATAAATTTGCTGCTGATATTTACATCTTTTTTCAAAACAACCACCACTCCATTCTGTCTGCAGTAGCTACAATCCTGGTCATACAGTATAAATTGTTTCATGTAGAGTGTTGCAAACAGAGCTGTTTATTTCCTGTAATCAGTAAATTTGACAATGTTTTCTATGAGCTACAGTACACCCTCACATTAACATGCAACAAGTGTCCTAGTACAGTAGTTCAGGAGATACTGAACCTATTACCACATTTAGCAGCAAAAGATGTGTTATATGTGATGTATTCTGTCATGCAGCTATCCAAGTTGAGATCAGTATTTCCTAGCTATGTGTCAAATAAGTATGCACTACTGCAGTTCACAGCACATGCAGCACTGTGCATAGAGTAAAAAGTAAAATTTCAATAAAATTGCAAGATACTTAAAGGGACCCTCAACCAGTCAACACTGAAATGAATGGAAAGATGGACAGGCTGAACAGCCTGAAGAGAACAGGCTTAGAGTGTGTCGCTACTTCAATTTCAGTCGGCTAACATGAAGTCACTGTTCACTATGTATGATACAAGTTTTTTTTTAAACTAAAATCCACCTGCCAGGGTTAGTGGTCTTCTGTATTTTTTTAATGAAATCACAATTTAAATCAAAGAAATTGATTTTTATCTTATGAATCATTTTATATTATGATTTTTTTCAATTAAAATCATGTTTATGATAGTAATTGTCATTGGCTTGATTTAAAAATCAAACAATTCTGGACCTGTTGTAAACAAAAGCAACTTAGGATTCATTGTGAAGTATCTCTTTACAGAGAAATGTAAAGTTGTAACCACACATGGTTTGAAAAAAAAAGGAACATTTCACTTTCAAATAACTTTGTGTTATCAACAGAGTACATACAATAAATTTCTTAAAGGAGTAGTGATGCAAACACCTTAACCATTATTACCACTTACCACATTATTACCACTTAATATAATGTAGTGAACAAGAACAAAAACAAGCACAATGACAAAACCTTGTTCTCAACATTGTTCTTAAACACAAAATTGATCTTGAGTAGAATAGATTTAGAATGGAATAAAATTAATACAATGCATTCTAATGTTTAGGAACAAGTGACATGCATCCAGAAAAGGGCTGGCTTCACAGAGATGTTGCAGAGTGAATGGAACCTTCCCCCCCTTATGACAATGTGTTAGGTCTGTGGTTACTTTCAATGTTTTTAATGATTTTTGTCTATACTTTTTTATGTCACATATAGACCTACTTCAAAAAGCTTATAAAATTTTGCAGACATTTGTGTAAATTCTGTTTGTATTTTGTGAGGTGAAAAATAATTTTATCACATGTTTTCACGACAGGTACCATATTCACTAATTATTCTAGATTGTTTTCAAAGTTCATTGCTTCTGAGTACGTTCCAACATACAAGAAATTACAGTATCTCAGATGGGTCCAATACAGTAGGCTTGCACATATATATCATGGTACATGCTAAATGAGCGGTTTCCAAACAAGGTCAAGGGATTAAACTATACATCAATAAAAATTTGAAGAAAGAAGTCTTCAAACATCGATCTTTCTAAACGATATGAAAAAAAGGAAACAATGAGAACAAAACACATGCATGCATTTTCCAGGAAACTGGTGATTCACATCTTACTTGGGTCAAGATACAATGCATGGATGGAATCCCAGGCAGTGACCTGTGTCAACTCCAATATCTGTCTGAGTTATGCATGACTGTAGCGCTTAGGCAAACCTTAAAGCTATGACAATATTCATGAAAGTCTGGCTAAACAGAATTTAATTTGCACCGTTAAAGAACGAATACCATAAATACTAGGGGAATCATGAAGGGTTGAGGTCTCTTTACTTAACTTTGGTTTATTGTCATGCAGTCCCCCTTCATTATCGCACCAGCTCTCAGGAAAGGACTATGTGCCTGTCTGCATCAGTTTTGCTGTCAGGATGGAAACATTTCCAATTACTTTCCCCTTTTCCATGTTTACCACAAAACTTCAATACTTTTCTTTTCCTAAATTATCCTCTCTGATATACAAAACTGTGATAGTACAGTGGATTCCAATCTCTAAGTAACAATTCAATCTGCAGTACGCAACATGAAATAAAAGGCATCTCTCCGTAGGAGTCTTCTTTCCTATTTCTTCTTGGAATAGTTTTCAAACTCCTCCCTGGAACCCTTCTTTGGGAGCACTGCCCTCAAATGTAAAATTCTAACACACAATCTACAGTAAGTGTACACATGCAACAAAAGATTTTTTCCACAGGAGAGAATGCTTGTACAGTACCACAAGTAAAATTACCATGGAGACAGACAATTTAGTGTAGCACAAAATCTGATCAATCTTTACCGGTTCCAGTTTCTTCAGAGACTTACATAATACAATAACAAACACTCACAAATTAATAGAAGCGTTACTCCCCAGAATACGTTGGTTCTGTGATTTCCAACAACTGGCAGGAAAGGCAATACTATGTGGAGCTGACTTCCAATAAAAAAAATTTTTTATTATTCTCATTGAGAATCTCAATAACACATTTCAAACTTCATTTTGTGAATTGAATTCAACTCTACGTAAAACTTTTATGTCAAAGTGGTGATTCAATAGACTGGTTCAAACTGATACACAACAAAATCAAACGGATTTAACTTTGAACCTCTTAAGAGTTGGTGAATGAAAGCTCCTCGCAAAGACAGGTACTTTATTACCACCAAGAGAAGAAGATGAAGCAAATTTTTCGAGTATGGTGTACACCTTACCTTTAAACATTAAACAAACAGACTAACAAGGAGATGATTATGTTGAGCATCTAAAGACGAGCTCCAGAGCGAGACAAGATCAAGTTCTGTAATAAATTTGTTCCATATTCCCAGAAGTGAACCGGAAGACAAGAGACGGCGAACACAGCTCCCTTGAATTTCTCCTTAGCATGGATTTTTGATCAGAGATTGTGTTCTGGTGTGATTTTACTTGGATATATATATACAGACTTGATACACAAGAAGAATTCTTCAACCAAACCTGAACAAGTCTAATCTTCGAACAGCAAAAGAAAATAAAGTGGTGAAAGGGGTAAGCACACCGTGATGAAAGTTAATCCTAACAACAAAGGAAATGTTATTACCATTGGCCAAAAAACAGGAAGCAATTTACTAGCTCCACGGTTGCCGGGAATTGTCGAAAATCGGCCGACTGTCAACTTTGACAACTGCAACGGTTCTCATGGAAATGTTTTGTGGGACAGAGTCAAAGTACAGAGTGGCATTAAAATCTCAGCCATGTCACTGGATATTTCTCACACAATGGAAAAAAACATTTCACATCCAGGAATCAAAACAGAGGTGTCTGTCGGTCATTTACTAAGTTCTTTTTATTTCATGACAGATAGACGTCAAGCAGGGCTATAGCCACATCAGCTGGTTATGGCAAATGGATGCTGGCACTGATGGGCTACTGACCAGCATGGGGAGCAAATTGCCAGAAATCTAGTTGTAACAAATTCAGTGAAAATTTCACAGAAGCTGTTAGAAATTCATGCAAATGTATATTACTGCAATATCAAAACCCACTTTTTCATCTGGTTATTTGATGCAAAACAAACCAGTCGTTCAGACTCCTAAACCATCACTGATATTGTAAAACAAACCTCCCTGAAAGGCACTCCCTCCTTTTACACCCTTCCTAAAGAGAGCACTCACACTACACTGACAAACCACTTTGGACAATTTTAAGAAATATGGCCATCTTGGACTTGACAATCTCTGATATGAATTTTCATATTGTTACATTTTGGACAGAAAGTTGTCATATTTTGAACCAAACTTTCATAGTTGTTGCACTTTGGGCTGAAAGTTGTTATACTTTGGACCAAGTTATTCCATTTTGGTCAGTTGTTACAAAATAGGTCATAACAGGTCAGGAATGGATTACATTGATAGGCTAATTGATAGACTGGGATACTTACAGAGTGTTCTACAAGCGGAATACAGTGATTAAAGGAGGATTCACTTTTCTTTTATGAAGTCTTTCTCAGTAGAATACTTCATTACAATGTAGTATCGTATTTCATCGACGCATAAATATAATTTGCAACAAAGTGATGATAATCTTCTTCTATCATCTGAAAAATGACAAAATTTAACCATTCAAGCTCCATTATCTACAACTGCTTGTATGGGTCTACAAATCGGTTCTGAAAAAAATTTGGCCACCTCGCTCAATACTAACACAGTTATGGTCTGACTTCTCCTTCAGTGGTAAGGTATGATGCATGGTGTAAAAGATGAATGGAGATGTGTAATCATATCTACGAAATGAATGGCAAGAAGTATTTTTTTGTGAAAGTCGATTAATTCCAGAGGTCCTTGGCCACGATAACTTTTAAGTGAAGTGGTTATGTAATAAATTATTTATAATTCATTATACTGCACAGTGAGTGACACACATTTTGTTTACCCTGAAACACATCAAGAGGCAGGCTGACTTTTTGACTTTTTTCCCCTTCAGGGCCTGCCAGGGTCACTAGCTCACTCCTTGCAAGTGCGAAATTGCGGAAAAAGGGGTTTGTACTTGCCTGAGTAGGAATGCTGCATATCAAATAACGCATGTGAATATTAATTAAGTAGTTGATACTTTAAGGGTGTGATACAATACAATCCTTGAACTCACATATGCAGTGATAGTCATACCTACAGTGGATTGTTGTTAGATATTACATTTGGTATGAAATACTGTACACTTATGAGAGGAAAGAATTGGTTCAGGGGTAGGTAAAGTTCATGATTCTGATCCAACAGTGTGGTGACGTGTGTCATGCAGTGGTACATACTAAACTTTGCAACATCAATTAGTAGGGCACTGTATGCAAAGGAATACAATGGAGAACAAGTGCCGTACTCTGAGCAAAACCAACTTAAAACACTTTGGCTTCATCCACAGCTTAGTCCTGAAGTGCCCCATGCATGTACAACTTCATTTTTGGGGGACGCTGGGCTTCGTTCTACAAATTAAGGGTTAAAACGAAAGAAAAACAAATTTACCTTTGGTGCAAGGTCCCCATGATCTACCGCTGATCCAATCAGGTGGTCATTGACCCCGATGTAAGCAGAGAGAATCTTCATATCCTCTGACTGCTCTGAGCTGCTCCCAGGTTTGCTCAGATCCTCTGTTAAGTCTTCTGACCTTTGACCTAGGATATGATATACATTACAGTATCATCTAAGGTTTCAAAACACCTGTAATTGCAACTTAAATGTAATCCCATCTCAGTACTTTCCTTGTATAATTTGAATACAGAGGATGACCACATTTCAACATTTGCAGTTGCTTCACTTCCACGATACCACGAAACATATATTTCAAATGTGAAACTGACTGAAAAGATTAGGCACTTCTTGTATCAGAGACCTGTAGATCAATGTTCATATAAACTGGCCATGCACGATAAGTCTTTGCTTCCAATCAAAGTTCCAAACACTTTATCACAGATATGCTGTACCATGTGCCTCTACTACTGATGGTAGTTTTTATGGCAAAATTCGCTCATTGCCCTGTTGATGACCAGTGCCAAATGGCTTCATTGCTTTTCACAGCCATGCGGTATGAACCGACACGCTCTGTTTGACTACCATCATTTCAAAGATAATCTTTTAAAAATGTTGCAATTACATTCATTATCTTTCTTTTGAATTAAGATAAACCCCTTTCACACGGTCAATAGCTATACATCATCATTTGAAAAAAAATCTTCAAGCAATGCTACAATTATGCTTATTGGAACACATCATCCTTCCTTAAAAACAAACACTTTCAGATACTCAACCACTGGACATCAACCTTTGAGATGCTATCATAAAGCTTACCAATGCGGTAAATTATACTCATTGAAACACAATGTAACTTCTTAAAACCAACTCCCTTGTGCTGCAAACACTCGACATGTAGACACCAGCATGTGTAGCATCATTTTTGAGTGATGCTACAATTATTCTCCTTGAAACACAGTATCCCTCTTTAGAAGCAAACCCATTTTAGACACTTAACATCAACTGTACAGTAGACTAACTGAACAACACCGCAACCATAGTTGACTGATTCCTAAGAAGTTTCTTGCCAGCCATCATCCTTTCAAGTTTGAGGTTTCTGACTGCAATTCTGCGGTTTTACCCGACGTTGAGGTATAGCGTTTCTGTTTTAAGACAAACCAGATTTAAACAACATCAGAGACTAGACTTAATACTGTACATTACTTGCTTGGGTGATTCCTGTTCCCAGTGTCAGACAATGCCGCCCAATCCTTATTATCTTTTCCGCAAACATTTGAAATCTTGTCTCATATTCACTTCTACAAGTTGTTCTTTGCAGAAATACTGTCTGCATACATTTTTTATGTCCCCATTTTTAATCATTTTCAATCTGATTTATTGCACACTTTGACTGTACCTTTCCTTTTTCTCCTTTTCCTACTTTCTCGTCTTCTCTCAGACTGATCTGCTTCTTCCAGAGCCTTCAGTTCTGCATCTTTCCTTCTCTTCAGAGCCAGGTATCTCTGTAAGGACACAAACGTGTTTTGCTTAACCATTCTCAAATACTTCTTTAAAATACCATGGAAGGGTTCTTTTCCCTTCACAAAAAATCCTCAGCATCCCAATTTTGAATAACAAATCATTACATACTCAAAGTTGTTGATGCATGTTTCTTCATACTCTGCAACTTACTCTCCACAAACGACATGTTGACAAAAGTCATTACTCAAGATTTGGTAGATGTTACAGGAGCTACAGAGTTAGAAGGCCTTATATAGAAAAACATTTTTCCTATTCTTTACACTATTTCTATTTGTGTATTTATGCTGTTGTTACTGTTGCTTCTAACTTGGGGTGCTGGGAGTGGAGGCTTGGTGTCTTGATATCGTCTGAGCAGGGGAGGGTAACATTTTGTTTACAGTAACTGTGCGAAGTTCTGTCCTATGCTTTTGCTGTTTGCTCGTGGACAGTCCACTTTGTTTTTCCTTTTTCTTTCTTTGCCAAGAGTGTATATACTTAAATAAGTGTTCATCTGATTTTCGGTATTCCTTCCATTGATCCTCATTTATGTTGTAGAATGTTAAAATGCATACGTAAAGTGATAGAACAAAACAATTAAATTATATCAATGAATAAAAAACTTGTCTCTACAACACAAAGCAGACAAACTGCATCATTTGCACTTAGTGATACAATGCAATGCAACATGACAAAGTAGACACTACTTTAAATCTAACCAATTACACTATAAACAAGATCAGGTCAGAATCAAATACACCATCACTTGAATTGCCGATGCATCACCAGTGATCACCGATATGGCCGATGTGATTCACTTACGATTGCAGAGACTTGTTCCGGTGTGAGGGAAGTATCTTCACGTTTGACGTCCCCTGTGTCTCCCTGTGGCGATATCTTCAAGTTGTTACAATCAACGTTAACAGCAGGAGCAGTTGACCTCTCCTTACGATGTGTCATATCCGAGCTTTGTGAATCTTTTGGTTTCTGTTCTTGGTCATCACATCTTCTCTCGTCATCTGACTCGCTGCTATCCTCTGACTGAGACAAATCATAGTCTGGTACTATTGCTAACATGTTTCCCTCTTCTTTAGACACAGAGACACCCAGTGATACTGTCTTCCTAAAAGTAACAGATCAAATGCTAACATCAGGCCTGAACCCAGATTTAAATGGAGATTAGTTTTTGAAGGTCGTCACCAAATTACAACGAAACTGAAGAATGTGCTAAAAATGAATCATATCATAGGAATGATAGCAACAAAAGACAAACAAAATTCACTGGATGACTGAAGAATTACCAAGTACTGTAGACCTAACATCTGCAAAGTAAGGATCCTGTCTGCCAATTAACAATGCATACATCAGTCCAAGACTGCCTATCATATAGTATGTGTTATCCTAGCATAGTAATTCATTTACTATATGTGCAAACGTTCAGTACAGTACTGTCCATAGCTTTGGCTGTTGCTGAATTTTGTGACCATTTTTAGCAGGTCTGTAAATACAAGTTTAAGAGTCTAAACTGTACAAATTTTGTCTTCTTGCAATAAAGTGACAACTGCACATATCAAAACAGTAGGGCAATAATGACTGACAGATTTGAATATGGGTTACAGCTACGACTTGTACAGATGGAACTCATCAGTTCTAGAAAAACCATGCGCCTGCGAGCATTAAATTGGCCTTATGAAATGGTACATACTACTACTGCATTACATAAAGCTCAGGTGCAGAACATGAACATCGAATGTGCTGTGCTGTGACATCCTTCAATATGGTAAATCCATCTTTTACGTTCTTGGGCATGGGTTGCCCCTGTATGGTATGGTGCACTAACGTTGACCAAACTGTCTTTGAACACAATCATTTGAAGCACATGGTATTTTCACTCTTACAAAAGCCTTTCATGAAGATTGTGCTTTGTGTGCAGCTTCATTCACAGTTTGAACTGCTCCTTTGTAAGTTTGATATATGGCCTTTGTTAGACTGTTTGTTTCCCAGTCAGGCAAAGCCTAGATGTGACAACAAAAGACGCAGTTCCAACCGAACAACATACTGTTTGGTGCATCACATCGTTTGCACCACAAATTCCTGCTCAAAAATAAATTTATACTGCCACCTAAACATATACTGTAGGCCTACAGTACATGTTTAGATGGCAGTCATGAAACGTCAATGAAATCAAACAGGAAGTAGATTCACAGAGTCCTGACTGTTCAGGTAGCAAACTTACTCAACTCTAGAAACAGCAAAATGACCCAAGCCTAGAGCAGTCTGTATATAAAATATGACAAGAATATCTATGTGTTAGTTTGCTCTGCCTTACAGTACTGGTATACAGTTTCCTTTTTCAATGCCACAAATTTAGTTGTATGCCATTGGCACAGGTACTGTTGGCTACTGTAAAGTGGTTTTTCTTATTTTTATAGTCCATGAGATTTCACAATCCACACAAACTTATAAAATTTCACAACCATTTCATTAAAATTTTAAAAAATGTTGGGTAATATGCAGTATATATATAATTTGTTCATACATATGCTTTTCTTTTTAAATTTTATCATTGCAAAAACCTACACAGATTCTGTATGATCACATTTTTTTGTTTGTTTTCTTTTTTTCCTCCAATATGCCGAGCAAGACAGCACTGTCTCATGTACAATGTGTACCACACATGAACACAGTGATGAGGCAAATGAAAATCATGTTTGTTGTGTTGCAGTAGTTGCCAATGGGTCTTTTGGGTTCCTGACTAAAAAAATAAAAGGCCTGCACATTCAAATTTTTGGAAAAGTTACCACAGTTAACGGAACCTTTATTTTACTTGGCCCTAATTGTCAAAAAGAAAATTGTTAAATTGTAATGCCACTGACCACTGACTATATAGCTCACTGAAGAACCCACAATGGATATAACCTTTTATGTGTTCAAATCTTTAAAACTTTGAAAATCACTTTCCAACAACATACATACGTGTAGTACACAAGAAAATTACATTATGGTAAGTGGCAATTTGTTTTGCTTTCTTACAAAAGCTTGTCTCTGTTCAAACTCACAGGAAAGCCATAACAAAGAAATATAGCAATTGAAAAATTGCTTTAAAACTTGCACTGTCAACTGAAACTTACTGTGTACAGTATATATACTTAACCTTTCATAGCTAAGTTACAATAGGATGCAACATTATGGCCATGACACATCCTGCCATATGTTACGACTGTGTTACTCTAAATTATGCTTGGACAGTACTGATATATTCAGCACAGCAATCTTATTCCCTGTATTATAGTTATACTGTATGCATAGGAGCCATGCAGAAGAGAATTCATAGGATGCAGGTACAGTACAGTAGTTCCAAGTATGGAGCAATGTACAGTATGTGGGAAATAAAATTAATCATTATTCCAAAGTTGCTTCTTATAAGGCTTTCAAATTAATATTCAGTAAGATGGTTCCCAACAATCTTTGATTGAAGATCCACTGTAGGCTAGTAACAGACTCCAGTACTTGAGTGCATTACAGCATAGCTATCACTACATTAATCGGCAAATTATATGACCGATTTGGTACCCCATCGCAGACTATTCTAGTGAGAAATTCTGGCAAAACAAAAGGCCACAATACAGTATGTTCCTTCCGCCATTTGGAACTGGGAGTAATTGCAGAATACCCCGCATATCGAAGCTAAGCAGTGAAAAACAGCAGGCTGCGTGGTGGTGCTGTGCATATTGCACATAACCATTTTTGGTTTTATAAAAGGAGATATGTTTAAGTATTAGAGAGGATAGGCTTGATCGAAAAAAATACTAAGTCCTGAAGGAAATTCAATGGAAATTTGCTTTCGGTTTAGTATTGCCTTTAATGAAAAAGAAATCAAAACAGGCAAGTGTGCTTTTGAAGGCTACGGGGATACACAGTCGGATTCAAATCAAGATATAGTTTTAAAAGGCTACAGGGATGCGCAGTCAGACGAGAATAAGAATAAATTAAGATGACTCGTTCTCAAATAATTCTAAGTCCAAAATGAAACCAAAATAGGTGAGTGTTCTTTAGAAGGCTACCGGGATACGCAGTCGGATTTAGGATACAGTTTTAAGAGGCTACGGGGATACGCAGTCGGAATTTTGGAATACAATTATTACAGGTTACGGGGACACGCAGTCGAAATCAAGATATAGTTTTAAAAGGCTACGGGGATATGCAGTCAAACAAGAAAAATTAAGATGACTCATTCTCAAATAATTCTAAGTCCAAAATGAAACCAAAACAGGTTTAGAAATGGATGTGCGGTCGCACAGTGGAACACTATGTAAACAATAAATAATAGTGCGGTGTGAGAATACAGCAGGTAAGTTTAATTTAAGAACGACTCATTGTTGTCCATTTCTGTCTATGACATCAATGACTACGTTGAGCCTGCAGTCTGTACAAGTGAGTAGAGTAATAGTGTAGCCCCATAATAAAGAAAGCTTCATTCTGGCGGGGTATTCTGCAATTGAGCCTGGAACGATTCACTATTGCTCAGAAACCTTGAAATTGATAACATTGAAAATCCAAGTTTTCAGTAGATTTACTGTACTGTCTCTAATTAGTCAAAGTTTTGTATTTGGCAGCATCCCTACCATAACAAGGCTCTGAAACACTCTGTTTAACTAGTTTAAGGCGTTTTTGGTCAAATATTTGGAGTATGTTACACAGTTGCACTGTTGTCATTGATGTGCTCAATTTGCGATTAGCAGCAATATGCACTGTCTGTGAGACACTTACACTACAGTATGCCTTTTTCTTCAAAAAAAAATGCAACCATCCTCACTTGTTTTGAATGATCTGAACATGATTATTAGTTTTCTGAGAGAGCGTATTTTTTCTCTGAAACAGACAAAATATTTCCTTTTAAAAACGCCTAACGTTAGGCTATGGTCCCTTACAATCAAGCAAACAACGTACACAAACAGTGGCATTACACTTGGTTCAACGCAACCTTAACCATTAAGCCTAGTTCCACGATAACAATTGTGTCGTTCTCGACAAAGTTGTGGTTAGCAAGCTTATTCAGAAGGTACGGTTTCTAGAATACCGCAATTGTGCTGAAACTTTCCGGCTCCATAGATAGAGATTTGAGGCAATTTTTACTGACCCGGGCGCAACTTCTGAAGTTCTGTGTTCGATGGCGCCGTAAGCAGTGAGACTTAGTTAATTCACTCGGTATTCGAAGCGGTCTTTAGTTTCATATTGGCTCCACCACTGTCACCAATCTATTTATATAACATACAGAGCGATCGGTAGGCTAATTTGGCTCTAGTATCTCGTGCAGATCAGAGCCATCTATTTACATCTATCATGTAAATAGATGGCCCTGGTGCAGATGTCCCCATTTAACCTATTAAATCATCTGGCTCCGGGTGAATACAGAAACTCCCTGAGTCAACCGACGTCAGGCCAGGGTCAATGGACACAATTCGTTCTCGCTGAAGAGAAAATATGGCAAATTAATATCACATGAGGTACCACAGACTATTTTAGGACACAAATTAACAAACATTCACTGCAATAGACAACTTATGAACGTTATTACATGTATAAGTAAGAAAATATAGGATTAAAAAATTACCGCAGCTACTGGTTGAACTGTTGTTACTGTTACGGCTTAAGAAATAGGTAGCATAGCCTTTTTACCACACACATATCGTGCCTCTCGATAAGTCTCGAACACAAATTCTGAGACCGTCAATACCATGCATTTCAATAATTGTACACTGCCACAAAGAAATATTTCTAGCGATCATCATCTATGTCCAGACAATGTGACAACTATACGAAGGGATTTTTAGGGAAGAAGTAAGAAATCAAGATAAAATTACGAGCGACTGGGCTATAACGGTCGGCCAATGGATCTTGTTCAGTTTGTGTTAATTGTCTTCAGTTTGTGTGCTATGAATTCCCCCTAAGCGTATATGCTTTCTTAACTTGGGAAAAATCTGCTGAAACAGCATAAAGGCCTAACAAGTATGACTCTAGTTACGCCCTGTATTACATTTTATGTATTGCTTTAATACCGTAGCAGACATAATGGTGCCAGTCTTGTCTAGGTAGGGATACTCTTGGCTTTTATGCTACTTCCTTCCCATTATTTGGCATAATTTTGCAACTGTGTTTGGCACCATTATGCCCCGCGGGAACTTAGAGAAAATAAACCTGTCTGCTTTACATCCTTCAATTTTTACAAAGCCTACGTCTTGTTATACGCCAGTGATCTTCCGTTATCATCATTAACAAAAACTAAACAAAAAGTTCACTTGCAAAAATCTCTTCAAAAGATCTATATACAGTAACTCATAGGGTTCAGCAAAATTGTTAAACAAAACGCCCGATCTGTTCTGGAATATTCGTCTTATTTTATACCTTGACTGCTTTAGGTAGTACATGAACTTCTGGTGTCCATCCATGCATCACAGAGGCTGTTTAAGATAACCGAAATCATGCCACACCCAGCTGCCTTCTTTTCGACGTGCAAACACGTCCATCTTTAACAGCAAGTGCAGTGCACATGACACGCATCTAGAGAAGAGCTTCATTCAGAAGTTGCAGAGTGAAATCCGAAGTGATAATCCGTTGGTAACTGTGTTTCCATTATTATGGTTTTTGAAATATCTCTTTTCAAACGTTGACAAAAATGGAAAATAGATGATGAAAAGTGTTGCACTGTGTCAGTATTTCTTTTCTTAGGCCTTTGTATTTTACCTCTTAATTACTTACTCACTGGATTTCACATTGGTTAGTGATATCAATATTTCTAAGGAAGGCAATGCGTGCTTCCAAAATAAAACACACGGGGCCTTTTAAATTGTCAGCTAATTGTCCTTGAAATAAGGGTTAAGTAAACAAAGGATAACATAAGACATATCAAGTGAGTCCCTCCGTGGACGTCACAAATTTGCATATTTGGCTTATGTCTATTCATGATGCAACTGTAAAAGAGAAATTTGTATGTAAGATGGTCAATGTTTGATGGATTTCCATGAAAATTGTGACTTTTTTCAACATTTTTAATGATAAATTACGCCAAATACTCTGATACTGAAAAATCTGTTTTTCATGTCACATGTCCTTATAAAAAAAAAAGGAGAAAATAAATCGTCACTGACGTCGGGGGCTGGGATGAGAACTCACGGTGAGCTTCTGCTCATTTAGCTTTGAACAACTATAGGCCTTCGGCAGATCTTGTTTGTTTTTCAATAGATTTAAGTGAAAGTACTATGGGGGTAAGCTTACATTTATATCATGTGCACGGTAGATATAGGGTCGGATGTCACGTAGTTCGTGGCTAATTTGTCCCTACTGAACGATCCTAGGGGACAGTTGGACGGACGTAGATGCATTCATCCACTTCTTGAGCTGGATGACAAAGTACCAACCTCCCACTTCTTGGTTGAAGAACCTTCGAAATGTCCCTAAAGTCCCATCAAGACGTGAATTGAGAGGAACAAACCGACAAAGCATTTTGAAACGGATTGTGGTGTGAAACGTTCAAATCGCATATTGTAACAACTATATGATAACACCGTATTTCGGATCATCGGACCACGGAAATCTCATTCTGTAAAAGAATCTTCAGTTCATCTCCCTCACTGGATAGGCTCACTACAGCTCCCATTGTATTACAGTTATATGGATTAGTACTTTCCCGGTCACAGAGGCTGTAAACATGGGCCGGACGGTGTAGTAGAAACTTGTCACTCAAAAGAAGAAAAGGGTATTTTTTAAGTCACAGATATTACGTCTTAATTCACTTTATTCCAGTTTACTCTCCTCCCGCCTAAATATTTGCCAAGTGTTCCAAGAATAAACTAAAGAGGACTTCATTATACTTTTTGTATCATTTCAACATGGTATTTTCCCGTCTTTCATTGATTCTACTCCTTATACCGGGTATTTGGTAGGTGCTTGGAAAATTGCATACACAAATTAAAGGCTGTATTGCATCACCCTAAGTTATATTTTTACCTCCCTGAAACGAAAATTCTCAACTGGTTCTAAGTTACAGTACTCTTAGATTGCCAGCAAATTCGACAGATGCAGAGCAGCTCGTATTACACAGCGTACACAGGGATCCATTGTTTTGATTACACATGTGGAGGAATGTAAGACAGGCTGAGGGAGGGACTAGAGGCAGGTGGTTGGGAGAATTTAAACTGTCTGGGGAGATGCATTACAGCCTTTAAGTCCCCATTTCAAGACTGTTTACATGAAGCTTAAAATATCAGCTGTTTCCGGCCATTCGGGAAAAGGTGGATTGTAAGGCGAAACATTTTCATGTGACATTCCAGGCCAACATGCTGATAATACATGACATGACATGACAACAATAGATGACAACGAAACATGACAAAATATTGATGGTATTAATCGTTTAGAAAACACTATAAGCGTTGAATTAAATAAATTCCATGATTGGTTCTCAGATAACAAGATGTGAGTTAACATAAAGAAGACACATTATGTGTTATTTGGTAAGAATTATTGAAATAACAATTTAAATGTAAACGATATTAGTATTGTCATGAATGGTAATTCACTCCAGAGAATCAATTCTTCTAAATTTATTGGTGTCCTAATTGACAGTGGTCAGATGGAAGTGACACAGTGACACATGGAAGCCACATATTGACTCTGTATTAAAGTTGCACAAAGTACAGGTTTACTGTTTAAACTCAAGCACTACCTACCAAGTAATTAGATCCTTCGTTCCATTTATGTTACACTGATCCTACCCCACTTACATATACTGCATCGCAGTCTGATCAGGAACAAGTAAGACACACCTTAACAGGCTAATTATATTTCAAAAGAAAGCAGTCCGATACACTTGTTGTGTGAAGTGTTACGACTACACAATTTTGTGCTCCTCCCTTAATCTTCTGAAATTTACCGACCTGATCCACGGTCAAGAAGCCGTCTTTGCTTTCCGTGTTCTTTTTTTTTTGCTCCCATATACTTCACAGATTTCTTCTCATTCAACTTCGACACCCGCAATTACAACACAAGAGAGTCTACTTGCCTATGCATACCACGTTTTCACTCTCTAATTCACTGAGACAAAGTTTACGTTTTCGAGCATCTTCTACTTGGAATGACATATTAAATAAATTCAAACCTGTAATACCGTCTCATATTTTTAGAAAAAAAAAATTATTAAGCATTGCATAAATTTACCAATAATTACTTAGAAAATGTACTTTGATATTGATGTATGTGTAAATACTATATTTATTTCACTATACTGTTGTTTCTCTTTTTGTTACATATTTATTTTTTTTTCCTTGCTTCTCTTCTTGGGCGTAATCCGCCCGACAACCCTACTAAGGTTTTTTTTCCCTTTCGTAACATAATTTATAATAATTAATGCTACATCTAGTATATTTACTGCAAATTTTGTATATATGTTACGAAGAAACAAATAAATGAAATGAACCTGCTAGCCCCCCCCCCCCACCATATTTTATATTGAGCACTACCTGCCCCGTACAACTGAGTTTTGTGCCCCCCACCAGCCCCAACATAAGATCACCTATTGTCCTGTTTCCCTACATTTATCAAGCCCCCACCTCCCCCCCCCCCCACGCGAATTAGTTCATTCAAGTAGACAACCTTGAAAAGATGAGACACATACGTAGACGATTAGGAACCTATATTATTTACAATTTAATTAAGATCAAAATAATAATAAAGGATGCCGCTTAAAATAAAATGTATTTTTGTCCCATTCAAAGTTGAACTCGATGTATACATTCTATACATGAAAGGAACCGACGGTTTGTCTGCATGGAGATGATTACGTGCTCCGTCTATTGTTTTTTATGTATGTCGACTTACCAAGTAAACAATCATTATCCAAACAGTTAATAGCTAAAACGGACAATGAAAAGATTTCTTCTTTCTCAACTAGTTTCATGCCAATATGGCGCCACCTGTACTTAAAGCGATAATTAACTTGATAGTTTGTATGTGAGTACTTATATCTCAGTGTGTTACGTGACTTAAAATTATGATGTTCTTAGATTGAAATGTTCGTTCAAACAAAATTTTGTCGTAATGTGGTTCAAGTCAAGGTCCAAATGAAAAAAAAAATCAGAGATAAATAGAGATAGAAAACAAAGTTACAACAAAATGAAAAAGAGTAAAGAAAACTGCGATTGAAGCCATGACAAATGATTGTCTGCCTAAGATAAGGGGTGGGAATGTCGACCCGGGATCGACTCCCATCCAACCTCACAAAATCACTCGCAGTCACCTTTCGAATGTAGCTCAGCATTCCAATCGGACTTCGAAATCAAAATCAGAGAACTTCTGTACATCAAAAAGCTCAAATCTGTTTTAAATAATCTATGACACGAACATGAATTATATGCTTGGCTTGTTGTAAAACCTGTCTATAGGTTTTAACGTGGATAACTATATAGCATTTCCATGAATGTTATTGTTACACCTTTGTATGTACTGTATGTAACTAACCTGAGGAGAAAGATGAGACGTCTCTGGGAAAGTTTGTAATAAACTACGTCTTTTGTTCAACTTCGTATTAATTTGCTCTTTTTGTTCGTTCGTTCGTTCGTTTATTTTCTCTTTTTTTCATACACAGTGATAAATGTAATAAAATAACAATATTGAAAAAAAGAGAATGGAGAATCTGAAAGAAAAGCTTAGCTTGTACAAGCCAGATCCACCATACATAAATACAAGAAAAGAGAAAACAGGAAATACCCCAAGCCCCCTCCCCACAACCCCATTTTGATACCCCCATCCTACCACCCAATCCCCGACACCCCAACCCCATTACTCCATCTGAATACGAATAACAATACGAAAAAGCTATACAGTAGAAGAGAGAACGAAAATATTACGTGTTGTTTTGGCATAAAAGAAATTCCTTAAGGTGATTTACAAATGTAGACAGCGTTGGTAAAGTTCTGAGTTTTAACGTCGAGGGAATTCCAAAATATGGGCCCGGAGAACCTACTTTTTACTTAAAGCTAAACGAGAAGAGGCAATGTTGACAGCCGAAGCGTTACGAGTACGGGATAACTAAGGTAATGATTATTAAGACTAAAAAAGGAGTCAAAGACAGGGGGTAATAAACCTTTAAAGTACTTACAAATGTGCCTAGATGAAAATGGTAAATATCATAGATTGTCAAAATTTGTAAATTACTAAGAATAGATGCTGTATGATCACGGTAATTAGAGTGGGTAATTAATCTTATAGCCTTTTTCTGTAGTAAAAATAACCTATCCAAATATACATTATGAGTGTTTCCCCAAAGGATATTACAATACGAGAGTTGAGGGTAAACAAGAGTATAATATAGGGATAGCAAAACCTGTGTGGGAACATAATGTCTAATCTTGTACAGAATACCAGTGTTCTTAGAAGTCTTTTTACATACATTAACAATGTGGAAATTCCTACTTATATGTGGATCAATAAGGATTCCCAAGAATTTAACACAGGTTACTTCATTTATGATTGAATTATTAAAAGTAAGTCGTAAATGAGGTTTAACAGATTGTTTGGTATGGAAAATGACAAAATTGGTTTTGTTAACATTAAGAGATAACTTGTTTGCATGAAACCAATCATGCGAAGTTCATTATAAATGAACATGACAGCATGTCCATTATTGTGGTTGGTCGCATTTTCTGATGATCACGTGACCACATTTCTTTCGTTCAGTTTATCGGACGACTCCCATCAAGAACAAACCGATCTTTTGAGAAAAGAGTTTTACAGCAAAGGAGACGGGTATGTGACAAGATTGTGTGAAAAATGTCGCTAATTACGAAATGCGGTACATCCAATGCTCTAAATTTAAATATTAAGTAGGCTAATTACAATATTAAGTAGGCTAATACGCCTAGGCATGGTACTTTACACATGACGCAGTCATGAACGAAAGATGCTGTGCTAAGTGGACTGGGTTTCTTACTCTCTTTCCAGATCGTTGGTGTTTGCTACCGTTTTATATACATTTTCAAAATCATTTTTTAGAACCGTCTGGTTACCAAATTAATTTTATAATCGATTTATGAAATGGTTATGAAGACATCTGTGTAAATGTGAAAAAATAAGTGTAATTCTTTTTGGCAATTTCCTGGAATTTCGGCCTAGCGGTCTGCTCCGATGTTTCCGTTCGTCGTTTGAACTGCATACAGTTTACGAATGTACAGTATGTGTACAGTAGTAGCCGGGCCGGGGGTGCGGATCAGCGATCAGTAGAAAGCCAGTACAGTATGTATGTATACGGTCTATTGCTGTCAATGTACAAACGATGTGACCAATTGCATGAATTAGTTTTCTAACGTGTTTAATTAAGGTAAATGTTCGTAATAAACAAAAGGAATTTCTAACGTTCAGTGGCGACGCTACGGGGGGGGGGGGGGGGATGAGGGGGCAATTGCCCCCCCCGATTTTTCCTTGCCCCCCAGTTGCCCCCCAGTTGCTCTCACCCTTCCTAATCAGATCTTGTACTCATCCAAAATTAATTTCATCACAAAACTATGTATTGGCATTGGACTGAATAAGAACAGCTTCCGGGGAACCATGATTGATAAATGACTAATTTATGTTACACAGGCTGCCACTTTAATATCATGCCCATAGCCACTTCAACAGTAGGCCAGCCTGGTCAGACCAATTTTCTCTGGAATGTTTACCGTCCAGCATAAGGGAAGGGCGGGTAGGTGGTTGTTTTCCTAAATATAGGAATGTCGTTGTTTTCCTAAACAAAGGAATGGAATGGAAGTGTATGTAGCCTATGTGTGTGTGTACTCGGTGGTACCGCGTAAAATGTGAAGTAATACCCCCAAAGAAAAAAGTTGGGAACCTTGGAGTACGGTCAACCGAAAAAATGAATAATATAAAAATAAATAATATACCTCTCTTGGGACTTAATTTTCCACCCAGAGATATGCTTAAACCTCAGAGCTTCCGGGGGCTTCGCCCCCTGGACCCCACCAGGGGCCTTAAGGCGGGCCCTTGGACCCCACCCGCAAGGCCTCGCGCTTCGCGCTCGGTTTCGCGCTGCCCGCGAAAATCTTTGCCCCCCCAACATTTTCTTCTGCCCTCAGTTTGCCCCCCCAAGTCTGACATTCTGGCGCCGCCACTGCTAACGTCCTACGGAAGGCAAGTGCAATCACACCTCAAGTCCGAATTTTCGATGCAAATCTCGTATTTTACCATATGTATAAATTTGAGCTGAAGTCAAAACGTAAAACGGAGTACATTAACTGTACGAATATTTGCAGGTTCACTTCATTTCAAGCGCTCATATTCTGAATATGAGAGCCAGGGGCGTGCTGCAATCCGGGATGGGGGCAGGTGGGCAGTTGTCAGCCCATTGGAAATACTCGGAGGAACAATCATAGTGCTTTGCCCAGGCTTCAATAATTCAGGCAGATTTAAAATAAAAAACAACAAACAAAATACAATAACATTTTACGATTTTAGGGTTCCAGAACACGTCACTTTGAGTGTACATATGTGCTTGCCAATGAGAGAGTGTGTGTATGTTTAGGTTGTGTGTGTGTACTAGGGTGGATTAATTATAGATGACTCCGGTCCTTGAACCGATCAAGGGTTCGACAGGATGTTGGATTTTTGAAAATATTTACTCCCCCCGTTACGGTACGTAACCACATTTTCTAGTTTATAATATATTCATTACCTTTCAAATCGTTATGTCGAAAAAGAATACTAATGTCGACCGCAAAGAGACAGAATTTTAACTTATTTGAGCAAATAGGAAGATCATTAACGTAAATGAGAAATAACAGAGGTCATAGAATGGATCCTTGAGGAACACCACATGAAATGTTAAGATAGGGTTAGATATTTTCACCTATTGCAACGCATTGCTTACGATTTGAAAGGAAATTTTTAAATAGGTCGTGAGCTATTCTCTAATACCATAGTGATGTAATTAACTGAACAATATATTATGATTTACAGTCAGTGTCGAAGGCTTTAGAGAGATCTATAAAAAATACCAACTGTCGACTGATTTAAGTTAAAATTATTATTGATAAAATCTACAACATCAACACCTGCCATATAAGGGGAATAATTTTGTCGAAATCCAAATTGATTAGAACATAGAATTTTGTTTTTATAAAGAAATGCAACATATCTAGAATAAATAAGTTTTTCAATTACTTTAGATAACGAAGTAAGTATAGAGATTGGCCTATAGTTTGCAACATCATCGAAGACTTGTTCTTTTCTATGTTTTCTTTCAAGAAAACCCATACATGTTGCGCTAAAATAGACCGTCCGTCGTACCAATTAGCTGTAACCGAATCGCATCGGATCACAAAAACAATCAATTTTATGAAATTGGAATTTTAAGTCGTGGTATATCCCTTAAAAAGAAGAAAGATATCTAAGTATCCGAACCATGAATAGAACAGATAGTTGAAGTTTATCCTTTGGGCATGTGACGTAATTAACCTGATTGTATACCGCTATTTGACCTTCATGGGTCCGAATAGTAGCTCTACCACACTCCGTCCCGCAATCCTGCCATAAAGAAATTTAATACGAATATAATCTAGGTTTTAAGCCATTTGATAAATTTATGGTGTTATGAAAATTAATAGCTACTTAAAAGACCAGAAATTTATATTACCGATATATCTTAAGCGAAAATGGTTTCACGCAATCCCCCGATACACCAAAGTTAAGCGTATATCTTTTATGGGTTATAGATATAGTAGGAATGAGGGCATAATAATTCAGCTCAAAATATCGTGAACAATTCAGTTCGTCAAGCACACCTAATTACTTCTTTCCAAATGAGGAATACACTGTTTGTTATCATTTTGCATGCATACACTAGAAAAAAGTCAAACAGATTGCGGGTCGAAACTAGTTTCACTATTTACAACTATCCTTTCAATTATTTTTTTTTTATTTCTTAGGACAAATAGACCTTACCATATCTTAGGTCATTAAACTCAGACATGAGCCCACCGAGATTACGATTAATGGAAATTCCACTATGTGTGGTTAGAAAACGTTTGTTACAAACAGACAATGTCAGATGAAAATAATGAATATGATGGTGTTTGGTAATTATGGAGCTTATACAAAAGGCATATACGGCATCAACTTCTAATATGTTACAAAACGACTTGAAAAAAAAAGACAAAAGAGAGAAAAATTTCATTTTCTTTTAAGTATTCCAAGGTCACACTAAACCATATATTTTTTTAACTTTATGGTTGTGTGATTCACTAGGTGACATGAAGTCTGTTTTTGCCGGCAGAGTATCGCCTAAAAGTGCCTGCGTTGAATAAATGGCACTTGGCGCCATCAAATGAATTGCTATAACAGGTCAGTGGCTTGTAGATCACTGATGTGTAGTATAAATAAAATAAGAATTTTCAGTTTCTCAAGTGTTCAGACAATGAAATATTGTCACAATAGTGACTTCTATCTAAATTAAAAAAAAAAAAAACCGTCATTGACGTACGTGAGCATCTAAACCCTCAAAATGACAGGAGAGGTGAGGTAGAAACTGAAATATTTTGCCTATTAACAAATTAGGAACTAAGAGACAACTTGAACATTTCTATATATATCGGTAAATTGTGGGATCGTCTTGTAGTATGGACACATTTCTCAATTTCATCCCCGTTTCTATTCCTGATTTATGTAAATCGGTAAAACATGAAGTGTCACACTGAGTTGACATTAATAAATTTGAAAGGATTTTTAAGGGCACTATACCGCATGAAGACCCTAACAATTAGCATAATTTAGTCACCGTCATACATCCTGTAGTTACAACCTACATCGACAGTTTCAATGTGTAGACTACCTGGCTTATATGGATCGTGTACATATTGTTAATACTAGTGTAAACAGTGTCTGGTCAAGAATGTTATTTGAACACCAAATTGAATCGTCAATGTTTCGTTCGTTGATGTTTCTGTTTGTATGTAGGATAGAATGATCATCTTACTTTTGCCATTGTTATTAGTATCTATCGAAATCTTGACAGGTTTAAAAACATTTAGTGAATTTCAAGAATCAAGTGCAGAAAGTGTCTCTTTAATGTAAAATCAATCGTAAAAGTATTTCGACCTAATGATCACGTCAGATTGCCTTTGCTTCTGTAAAAAGTCTACATTAATTTTGACAGTTCTTCATGTTGAAGTAATTACGACATCTACTTGAATTTGTTTTAAATGGAATACGTCCTTTATGCTTTCGTCGCCATGTTGTCGAGACTGTGACATTTTAAGATTACTTTCTTTTTAGCTACGATTTTACTCGTTTTATGTTTGAAAAGTAGCACATAGAGCAGTTTTGTGCACATCGACACCGGTGTCGCTGTCGACACCGGCGTCGACACCATGATGTACCCGGTGTCGGTGTCGAAGCAATGCGGTGTTGGTGTCGGAACCTTGAGGTGTCGGAAATTTTATTGGTGTCGGTTGACACCGGCAACTGTTTTCTTGACTTTTTTTTAACTTTTTCATGTTTTATGAATTTTGTTAGTTTGTTTTTGGAAGGCACTCTGATACGACATACAGACTACATTGACAAACAAAAGTTACAATGTCACTGATGCATTCCGTACATGAAAATCATAATTCATAATGTTATGAGTTCTGTACATGTTTCATTTTCAATTTGAGAATGGCCGACACACGAGGTGTATTAGCTATTGATCAGTATTGCCAATTGGCCGAATCAATCTCACGTTAGAAAAGGAAAGTCTGTCTTTGTAATGGCAGTTTTATCAAAATATGTGGTGCCGAAGTACAAATTCATAACAAGAGGGCAATCCACTGAGCTGACTATCTCATTACCCTCAAGCGTTCATTTCAATAAAGACCTAAGATCTGCACATCATTTGAAGTAACCTCAATACGCATAATTTGGTGAAATCTATTATTCATGTTAGAATAATGTTGGATAACCCATTAGCCCACTAAGTCTAACCCTCACCTTCTTAACTTAAAAAAAAAACAAAGTTCATATTACTGAAGGGGCTTGTTATAGTTTAGTCCAACTATATGCCATTGGTTGCAAACAATTTTCTGCCTGGAGCAACATGGATACTGCTAAATGTTAGGGCACATGCCGGTGAAATAGAAGGAAGTGTTGACTCCATAACCAGGGACATCGAATCCTAAAGATAGGACATTATCCTAAAATTGAAACATCGATATCTAAGGTAACATGATCTTCAAAAACTAATGACTTACACAAGCAACCTGCCGTTGGTGTAATTATCGATACTAATCTACGGTATAACAGTTGAAGATGTTGTAACCAACAATCTGATTTTCATTGCACTATACATTAGTTTATGGCAAATTACTCACATAAGCCTTGTGCTAACTGTTTTGGCTACTATTTTCAAAAATGTCGCAAATGGACTTAAAAAGAAACCGGAGATTAGAATATGAATCCGGGAGGCCTGCAGATCTGTACAAAAACGGGGAGTCTCTCAGTAAAACCGGGAGAGTGACAGGCCTGCGTAGGTACTGTACTAATAGGCCTATCGCATATGTATACAACCATACCACGAACAACGACATATTACTCCTGTCGTGGTGTTCCTTATGTTCCCATCGCTACTTGAAGAAGTATCTTTTCCGCCAGAATCGATGCTGGCGGAGTATATATTAGGCTGGTGTCGGTAACGGTGTCGAGAGCTACTGGTATCGGTGTTGGTGTCGGTGTTGGATTTGCCGGTGCCGGACACAACACTGACATCGAGGTGATGACAAATTCGCCTTTCTTATCTGTCACACATAAATGATCATAGACACAGATTCCTGTAATCTAATTCGAGGTGGCATGACAGATGAGTTGTGGCTTTACCTAGCTATACGCTATTCGCTCATCCTACCTCCAAACAGGCAGCTGTTATTAGCTAATAATATAGCTCCTGCTCCAACGGAACTGAGTGCAGAGTAGAACACTGAATAAACAGCAAAACTCTTTACAGATACTCACACTCTCAGCTGACAGAAACACAGTTTTAACTTTTAAGACTGTAAACAAAAACTAAACTTTTTAAACAGTTAATGTACTGGACGACATTAGCGAAAAGTAGGGTATGAAAAGAAAATAAATCACCATTTATATTGATATGGTTTTTCATGTCTCCTCGTGTACATGTGCACAGTGTTCTGTGCTTTCTCAGTGTTCTCATTAATGTTTCGTGCCTGGTTGAGGACTCTTTCCTGGTTCATCAGTGTTCTCTGATACCGGCAGGCTCCTTGAGTCTCATCAGTGTTCTATGGTACTTCTCGGTTTGCATTTCTACGCATAACTCAGTTAACAACTGAAAATATTGTCAGCTGAGCATGCATTAACTTAGTTTAGTTAGAGGAAGATAACAGTATAAAGTACGGTATGAAAAGTCTTGCTCTAAACTACATATCATCCTGGTTTTGTTTTCAGTTGTGTGCATGGGCTCTGCGGTAATGGACTTTGCTAGTCTCATCAGGTTTCTATATGATGGCCTACTAGGCTTTCCAACTCTCATCAGGTTTCTGTGATTGTGAGCTTCCCCCATGTCACCAGTGTTCTGTGATACTGGACTTGAACACTCTCAACAGTATTCTCTGATTCTGGACGTTTCCCATCAATGTTCTGCGATTCTGGACTTCTATATATATAGTATCATCAATGTTTTGAAACTGGACCTTCCTAGTTTCATGCAGTTTTCTGTGATTCTGGACTTCGCCAGTCTCAGCAGTTTGATGTGATACTGGACTTCGCTAGTCTCACCGATGTTCCGTGCAAACTGGGCTCCCCTAATGTCGGCAGTGTTCTGTGATACTGGACTTTCCCAGTCTCATCAGTGTTCTGTGACTTGGGGGCATTTCAGGTCAGGACAGCACAGAAAAGCAATTAACTTACACGACGTTTTCGCAAACTGCTTATCCTCCCGTATATACTCCAAAAACTGTATCGATAGCGACTTTTCCGTGAAATTAAAAAGAAAAAGTGGTAAGTCTTTTCAGTAGATGCTACAGTTGCTGTTCCTAATCCAGATGGCAAACAGATAAAAAAAGAAAAATATCAGTCCGGTATATACATTAATTAAGGAATTTCAGTCACGTTGTGTAGGCTCATTCTAGCACTATTACAAATACCTAGCTGTGGTGTTTTATTCTTAATCACTATCTCTACACCCCTCATCCTTGCAACCCCCTTTCAGAAACCCAACTGCTTCAAATCGAGGCTTGTTGTGATATCCTATATTTTCAGCACCAGACTTTAATTTTGTACAGCTCGAAAGATGTGAGATTAGGAGGAAGTGTCGTGGGGGGGGGGGGGGGGGGGCTAAGCAGGAATTTATTACTGCAATCCAAAGATATGTTGGCGGGGAGAAATTATGATGGGGGGGGGCTACTGCGATATGGAGTGCGGGGTTTCAAATACATCAATTAGCAGAGTGATCTGTATATATATTTACATTGGTAAAACTGTCAAGGTAAGGAGAGATGTGGGAGTGTATAGGGGGAAATCTAGCCCCGTAGAGTGTCCCCTCCTTACCCTCATCCTATAGGGCCACCTATGAATATATGTTGTTTTGTTCTTCACTGGCGGATTAGAGATCACAGGAATGGATCTGAAGAGAAGATGCCTGGTAGAGAGCTGGGCAATATGTGACATCGTAGAGGACTAGCGAGATTGAAAATTGATTCGAAATATTTAAAAAATGGTGGAGCTACTCTGAAAGGCTCGCTTCGTGTGTCATCTTCGATGGTCTGTTGAATGGCTGATAAAACTAACTGCAATATTTGTAAAAGCTTTTGCAGAATTTGCAGGTAGTACTGCTTGTCGCTTAGTATGCGCGGCACTGTTTGAAGCTTAAAGAAGCTTCTTTGTCCATAACAGAAATATGGTTATAACGTGTTTTTTCCAAGAGGGGGGTCTCGTTCATGCATGGGATGGAAACCGCATTCTTGTAATGCTTCTCTAAACATGAACTTTGTCCTGAATAAAAAAATTCAATAACATACTAACCTTTTGTGGAACACACAATTGAGCCCAGTTACAATCAGGTCAGTCAGAGAAAGAGGGTAATTTATTTTGGAGCCTTTTTCACGACGAGGGTTTTACTATTATAGTTAATTATACTGCTCCCGGTTGTTCAGCAAATTCATACCATTCCTTGGTGAGATATAATTAAAAAAAAAAATTACCGTCAACACAATTAAAAGAGGTTTATTACCAAATAAAAAGTGTCAAATGATCCAAACAGACATCGTTCTCTAATTATTCACTTTTTTTAGTCGTATTTGTAAGCCTAAAATATAAAGTCGAAAAAAAAAGAAATGATACACGAGTTATGTAAGTCAAACCAGGTGATCTTTGTTTTTTTTTGGGAGGGGGTGGGGTGGGGAGATGGATGGATGGAACTAGAGAGGAGGGCGTGTGGGAAGAAGAGGTTGGTGTTGTATACTGCCTTTCGCAACGTCACAGAAATTAACTCTTCACTGCGAAGTAAGCATCTTAAACAGAAAGTGGTGGTCTTTCGGAAATTTTCTCAAAATTGTAATTTGCTGTATAAGCTATTTATGATTAAAAGTACCTCTCAAAGCCACCATTGAAAACAAAGATAGCTGTCAGGAAGTTTTCCTCCGATGTTGGATTATTATGATGCAACTAAATTCAGGGGCCTTGGGGTATAGGGTATGCGACTGCACAAGTAATCCTAACTGCATATGTGAAAGAGTGACTTTTCAAAGAAGAAATTATAGCTATATTCAAGACACCACGGTAATACCTAATACCTCCACATCAAGCCATGGGGATTTTATAGCTGCTTAGATGACGGTTCCGCGAAAACGTTAAACAACACTTACTTCTTTTGCATGCATAGATATAATTTTGGAAAAAATGACAGTATCATTGTCATCTTCAATATTACCTCCAAAAGAAGAAGAAAAGATCACCAAAGCAAGGGTTAGTCGATGAGGCGGTTGCAGGCCCGTAGCCAGCCCATGTGGATGGGTGGGTCTTGTTTCCAAGATGTGGACCTTTTTTTCCAAATACGGAAGCAGCTGGAGAGTGCCGTAAGCATGTAGTTGCTAGGGGTCGGGGGGCATGCTTCCCGGGAAAATTTTGAAATCTGCATGTCTCCTGCAATCTGGAGCATTTTAGAGGACTACAAAAGACCTTCCGTCGTAGGCAATTTACATCAATAGTAGACACAGGGGCGTAGTCAAGAATATGCCAAGAGGGGTGGGAGCGCGTGAAGACTATCTAAGCCGAGCTCCACCATCGGTTGGCGCTGAGCGTACGAGAAAATTTTGAGTTTTACAAACCCCCCAGATGGCCGGAATAGCCCTTCCCAAGTCTTTTCAGCCGCATGAACCCAGCCTTGAAATATAGATCTCATGTCTACAATTTCCCAATTACTGAGAAAACAATTATTCTATGAAAAATGCCGAGATGAGCATTCAAAGAAACGTTTGGCTCTACAAACCACTCAGTAGAAAACGGCCCTTCCTGGGTGTTTTACGTGCATACATACATGCTCCCAACCCTGCATGCCACCCCTGCCTCGTTAGGCCTGCCGGATAAATTGAGGGAATTACTATTTAGCGATATCGCGGAAAAAAAGCGAAAATGAGATCAAGCAGGGTCGCCATTATTTCCCTGGCTATGCCTATGCTCCTGGGTATTTCTGGCGAAGTCTTGAAAAAAATACCACAATGTGGCCGGGGGGGGGGGGGCGATCGCCTCCATCGCCCCTCCTTGGCTTCGCGCCTGAGTAGACACTTCGGTAGTCGTGGCCGTTTGAACAGGGCTTAAAATGCACCGACTGCACCCGACTACAATTGAACATATTTAATTGGGCCTGGCGACGGCTTACGATACAACTGAACTCTAGTCGTGGAACCGGTCACACCGCCGCGACCACAGCAGACGCGGTGGGTGGTCGCCGTCGTGTCGCAGGTTGTCGTGGCAGTGTGTCCCTGCGCTTTGTATTGTATCTAGTTCAATGATATTCACGGCCACAATGACGACATAACCATGTATGCGCGTTTTGAGCTTAATATCTCACCACCGCACATAGTACATGTATGTGATGACTACGGGCCTGGGTTGGGCGTAAAAGTGTGAGTCACAGACAGAAGTTGAATACTGTCAATCAATACTTACATTCAACTACACAAATTGTCAGGCGGCACGACTATGAATATTCACGAAGAACGTATAACTGGAGAATAGTTTTGGCTTTATTTGTACTATTTGCCATCATTGCCAGTATCACCAAGATGCAATTAAGAAGCAGTCTCAGTAAGATGAATCGCGGCCTTAGAGATGAAAGAAGTTTATGAAATGCGACGACCGCCTTTGGGATACCTTAACAGTCTAACAGATCGAGACAATTTACATAATATGACGTCAACGAGTGACTTTTATACACCTGACCACCTGCCAAAAGAGACGCTGTAGTAGTAGTGCGTTGAGAATTTGTTTACATAGTCACTAAGTATAACGATCTTTTAATCACCCTTACAGATAAACAACTGTTCAACTGATTATAAATACTTGAACACTTTTTTTAACGTTTTGATTAAATTTCCAAGCTCATTAATTATAACTTTGTTTGCACTTCCTTTATCATCAGGTCAATCAACAGTCTGACAAAAGACGTCTCTCAATTGTTTGTTTCTTTTATTAGGCTTTCATTCTCAACAATAGCGTTTTCGGCGGGTAAAGCCGTATTTGTCGCTAGTACAGTAATCGGGTAATCAGCTTGCATGTGTAAATAGAAGTTACATTATCATGTTTACACAAAGATCACTATATATTGTTTAAATAAAGACGATATCGCCATAATGAATCCGGTTTAAGCGGTTTGTTTGTTTGTCGATTCCTTTTAATAATAGGTTTTCCTTGCTCTTTATCAGCAAATCATTATGAACGTTTATTCCTACTAAAAAAAAGAAAAGAAATGGCTTTGGAATATGCAGTATTTCAATACGCCATAGATCGTTAACATCGAAATTTAACCCTGCAGTTTAGAGCTTTCAAAGTTTGAAACACTTGCTGCTAAATATTTACGGAACACAATTAAGGTTGAGGAAAAGTCCATATACGCAACAAAGGAAAAATGGCATTTCTCATTGTGAATGTTTCAGAAAGTTTAGCACCGAGGCCGAGACAAAGAGATTTATCCAGCGGTCGTCAAATCCTTTACACATATTATCAATTAAAGAACGAGCGAACTATATTGATAATAGTCATGGAAAGATCCGTGTCTAGTGGGCGACACGTGAAAAAAAAAGAAAATCTCAGATGGGACGGCTTGCCCGCTAAACATTTGCTGCGGGACTGGCGATGCCTGGGAGGAAGGGGCTTCTAAATTGTAGTAATTAATATCGATGGATGATGGTCACAATGTCACAATTTTCGCTGTAAATGCAACACATATATTCACCAGTTAAGTATCGTGATTCCTCCTATATTTTCTATCATTTTTAAATGTTTACACGCCGATTCATTTTGGCTGTTCCTCGACATGTTCTAGTTCGTAAACGACGTACCCACCCCACCCCCTCCCCTTGAGGTAGTACGCTCAGGCTATCTGTAGCTGATTTTATCCCCTCCCCAGCCACTTTCCGGAACTTGGCGCCTCCCCGAGTCCTCTTTGCTCTTAGTTCATGGAAAGGAAATGTCCTCAAATGACAGACTGAAAGATTAAATATTTATGAGTAAATTGGTAATTTGTAATATAACGAATGTTCGTTGTAGGCGTTGTTAACATGAATACAGAAACATTGATCTTATAGACAACGTTCGCGATAGATATTCCGTTACACGGTTCCTGTTTACCAATCAGAGCCAGTTGGAAAATCTACAAAGATCACACCTGTTAAATTACCACCTCCATGTGGAATTACTTTGCCGCTCACTTAAAGAGCAAACGGATAAAGGATAAAAAACAAACTAAGTGGTAAGGATCTTGTTATAGGAAACAAACGTCTATATGTTATCTGACTATTATTATCCATCCAAAGACAAATACAGGAACATTAATTGACACCACTGAGCTATCACCAAGGAGTTAGAAGTCGTTCAATTGTACTGCATTTGAGGAAAGACACTTAAAACAGGGACTTGCTTTACTATACCCCTACGTTTATCTATTCAAAGGGGGAGCAAGGAGAGGAGAACTGAAAATTCAAAAACTTGAAGAAAAAAATGAAGAAACAATAACATCAACTTTTTTCAAACCCTGTGGTCTAAAATACAAAAAGTACTTATTTGAAATTCACATAGCTGGGTAGACTAGGAAGTGCCATACCCTGCCATCTTCGAGACATTTTTATCCAAAAAGGTTTCTCTACCCTGAGCGCCAACTGTTAGTGGCGTTTTGTTTAAGTTGTTAGTACTTTTACCCACCCCACTTCAACCCTTGCCCCTTTAGCCCTAATAACGAAGACTGGCTACGTCACTGTATCAAAGTTCTTCTCAGGACACTGTATCGTACCTCTTTTCAGGAGTAAAAAAAAAACAACCCTGATTTGATCAATAGAAAGTTTTGTTCCCCTTCACTTTGAAGTTTTTCCTGCCGACGCCCATGACTGGTAGTAATATCTAAGTACAAAAAAAAAAGGTTTTTCTTGCCAGTAAACGTATAGATTGAATAGGATAGCCTAACACGATTATCTTTGTAGGTTTATCTACCTGAGATATGCGTAAAGGTGATAACGTTTATCGCCTGCAGGAGTTAGAAGCCTGAGGCAATATTTCTCACTCGACTATTTTTTGCCAATATTAGTCTTTTGTTGGTCAGCTAACTTCTCAATGAAAGAGAACAATTCACGAGCCTATCACATTTCCGAACAAATACTGTTGAGCATGATACTGTCTGTCAAATGGTTTCAATCATGAGTTATCGATCGCACCATTGAAACCATGTACTTGATGATCGATAATCAGTCACACCTTTGTTGCTAGTACAGGTTTGGTCAAGGGTGGGAGCACCTATAGGTAGGTCACCTTCTTTTAAACGTCTACAATGATTGGCAGTTAGTTTGATTGTTAGTTTAGGAAAAGTTTGTCACACCTTTATCTTCTTGTGTCAAAAAACATGAAAAAAAAACATGTAAGCTACGGGTGTGTATATCTACAGTTTGGAGAAGATGTTGTTTAGTAAGGGAGCAGTTATCTTAATAGCATAAATAGCTAAATTGAAAGGTAACGGACTCCGTGCGGCCTAACTACGGCATTGCCAGAGAGCCATTTAACAATGATAGGAAGAATAGTTTTAGTAAATGCTGTACGCCATGTGCTGCTAATGTCAGACTGAAAATGTTACTCAAAGAATAACCTTACTGTAACTGACTACCTATGACATTTCAGTATTCATTTACAAAACCGTTATTTATATACTTCTATTATTTACTCAATCGAAACCGCACAATCTTATCTCTCGAACGTTTAAACTGAAACAAACAACAGTCGTTAACGATATGTGTTTATGTGTTTTATTTTATATGGTTCTTTAGATCTTCAGTAGAGAGGACAATATGCAAATTTCTTTTAAAACGCTTTGCAGATAGCATTATCATACCAAAACGAACACCTGGGATCCGTTTGTGGTCGGAAGGTGTGGCCTATAAACAGAGGACCATATTTTATTATCATATATATATCTTTGGAGGGACCGTGATGAATAAGTTCATCTATGACAAAAGGTGCTCCTAAAAACAAGTACAAAGGAAGGGAGAGGCTATCAAAAATTATGAAAGGCCTAAAGAGTAATAAACCCTTTTCTTTAAGGTCAGTTGTGATGGATAAAGCCAGAATTTAAATAACTTCCAGGAGATCGTCTCACTGCAGGTTATGAGGGCAAGGCCACGGTACCCCGTGAGAGGGCTGATACGAATCACAAATCGACATGTACTACCTCAAGTAGGTATGGAGACTGCATGGCGAGCAGGTGTTACTCTGATATCTAGGCGACATACGATAATGACACTGGTGTATGATCAAGACTTTACTTGGGCTTCATATGAGTAAAGATAATGTTAACGGTATCATGTACACGAGGATATTGACTTTGTACAGATTAGACAAGAAAACATATTGATAAACATGTACTAGAGTTCATTTTGAGGTTTGTTTCTTTGTGTAACTTCCATAATACCTGAGAATAAATGAATGTATTTTTTTTTTTTTTTTGTATTGGTGAGGAAAACCGTTAATCTTGTAACATTCACAATACCCTTAATGGGGTAAAATGACAATATGTCACGCTTCATGTTGGTTATTAAAGGCCTGTTTTTGCCAACAGGTGACAGTGTATGTTATGAAATTTCCTTTATGCTAATTCTATGGCGTCAGTAGTATTCATGGTTGGATCATTTCGACAGCACATACCTTCTTTGCTTGCTCGGGTGTCTGGGAAATAGATCTGGGGTTTTGTTGTAATATCCCTTCTAAGTTGACTTCTTTAATGAGTATGTTTATGATGTAAAGACCATTGATGTAGAGAAGATTACTATAACGAATAGAGGAAGTCTGTGGCTATTGGTCATAGCGGAGAAAAATCAGCAATTACTGGTACCATTAATTCCAATTTGTGGCACCATTAAATCAATTTTTTCTATTCCAGCGAATTAAATGCACCATTGATATCAAGTTTACGCCACCATCATCTCGATTTAATGGTACTATCAATTAATTTATGGTACTATTTAAATTTAATTAAAAGTACTATTAAATCAAATACATGGTACCATTTCATCGAATAAATGGTACCATAAATTAACTTATGATACCATTAAAACGAATTAATGGCACCATGAAAAGTAATTTATGTTAATTGAATTAATTAATCGAAACATTTATATCATTGATTCGAATTAATGGTAACATTCATTGATTCATGGTACTATTAAATGGAATATATGTTACCATTATACCATTTAATAGTAGCATTAAAATGATTTAATGCTACCATTAATTCTATTTAATGGATACATAAAAACGATTTAATTATACCATTAAATAGATAGCAGTAGAGCTTTTCGGTTGGCTGGAATAAATCGTACCACAATGTTGTTTTAATTGTACCACAAAATTGACTTAATGGTATCATTATTTACTGATTGATGGTTCCATTAGTTGTTGATTTTTGTCCATTACGGTCAACCATAGCCTGGGAAGTAAGCTCACAGATATAGGAGGTGATAAAATACAGAGATGGCGGAAACACATAGATGTATGATGGTGTCGGAGAACCATATCAAAGAAGGCATAACTTTATTGTAACTTCATTAGGCTATCCATGCCTAATTTAACAAAAAACGCAATAAAAAAGTAAAAAACAAAAATCAAGCACTGTGATGATGCCAGTCCATATACTTTGATTAAAAGTATGTAATGGGCTTTAACGGGGAAATAAGAACAAAGGAGTAGAAATTATTTTACCGATCTAAATCTATCAGCGACAAAAGGTACATCCGTTTTGAGCTTGCCCGCAATTTCAGACCTATTTTCCCTGGCTAAACTATTCCGGAAAACATGATGGAACAGTCGTTTGCACTGTATCCATGTGGAAAATATTACTTTCTCTTTCTCTTCCTTTCAGTAAAGTGTACATTATAATGATCATGTAAAATAAAATAAAAAAAAATAGTGTTTATTTCATTTATAAGGAACTAAGGTATTTAGTTGTCCGGCACCACAATTACGTTTTGTTTTATTTGTACGTCGGCAAAGAAGAAAAAAATATCTGCATGGGGCGAAAATTATGTTAGTGAACTATTCAGGATAGAGGACTAAGCAAAGTCTTCACCTAAACCATGTCATGGTAGACAACGTTTCAAAGTTTCGCAGAAAACAAAGTTTGTCAAGCATTTTGAGGTCAATAGGTTGAAAAGTTCATCAAAATCCGATGCATACTGCCTAGGTTGTTCAACTCTCTGTGACAAACAAAAATAAAATTGAAAGAAAGATAGATAGATAGAAAAAAGAATGACTAAGAGCACGAGAGTTCAAATTGAAATAAAATTGAACTGTTTTGTAACTGCATTTCAGTTACCACAACTCCTACGCACATGTGTAAGTATTGTAACTAGTGATGGAATATATTTGATATAAATATTTAAGCAACGGAAATAACTTTTTAATGATTACATTTACAACACTATTCTTTTTTCTTAAAATTGTTCGATTACCACATAAACTCGATAATTACCAAATATTCGAGAATTGTCTTATCACTAAAGGTCAAAATGTGACAGAGAAATATGAAGACAATGCGACAATGGGAACAAAGTGGTTAGTTACCCAAAAATGTCAATGTTTGTCGGGGGTCAAAGTAAAATCGGGTCCATCATTGGTCCCACCGACGCAAATTTTTCTCTCTACTATTACACAGGGCATACCGGATGTTACAGGGTAATGTTTTCGCTTTAGTTACTGAAAGTGTGTCGGCAAGACTGTGTAACATCAAAGTAACAAACTGCAAACATTACCGCGTACGCTGAGTTACAAAGGGACATTCTTTTGTCACAAAATAAGAGAGTAGGTTTGTGTGGAAAGAATGTAAAACGTCAATGCACTTAATGTAAGACATTACTGCGGTTGTCAAAACTATGTTGTGACTATACATACAGGTGAAGGCTGACACCATCGTAGTTGGAATCCGAAGGTGTTGAGACCAGGCTGTGACCTAACGGCGATCCTGGTCCCGGATATCTACTGGTAGTGACCAGAGGTTTTCGGTCTCCGCCGGATTCCGAGCTCCCACGACCGTACTACTGTAATAACAAATTGACTACTAACCAAAAAGGGGGGTAAAAACAGACGTTTTTTATATTTCAACAGGAGTAAAAGCATGCAGGTTACATATTTTGTGAATTAAATGGGTTTTTATTTCCCCATGGCCACTGATTCAGCTTAACATGCGTCGACTTAGGAAGAGAAGGGGGCACTTCTCAAACTTTTTAAGTGAAGGGACCACTGACACATCCCCCCATTTTTTAACCCCAAAATAAAAATTAAAACAAACTAAACTATTCTTAGTGGAAGCGGCTGTAATTTGCAAATGTCAGAGAGTGCCCTTTCCTGCAATCTGAGATGGAATCATTGCTACTTACCCCTCCCACTTCAACCTCTTGCCTGCGACCCTCAGCACCCCCTTCCTCCTGCGTTACTGACAGGAGAGGAGGTAAATTGAAATGATCCCCACTTTCAAAATCAAATCAAGGTCCAGCCTCAGCCTTTTCCTTTACAAATTTAAGCCAGTTAGAGTTTCTTTGGATCCCCCTCAGATAATTTTGCGTTGATATGATTCAGGCCTTTAGCTTCGCCACCAATTCTGGATTGTTTTTTTAGTTCATACTTTTGTGTGACCTCATTGCTTTTCCCCCTTTCTTCACGTTTATCACATAACCATTCTGTTAACCAACGGTGGACCTTGCATTGCTCGATGGATCAAACACGATCGGGGGGGGGGGGAGGGTAGGGGAGGGTAGGGTAGGGGGTTGAAATGCGAGCGATGCATGAGAGCACAACCCTAATGCATCCATTATCCTTGGTTGATGCACATCGGGATTTTGAGGAAAAAGGCCAAAACCGAAGAAAAAAAAATAAATAAAAAGGTTTCTGAATAACCACAATTTCATTGAAAACACAACCGAGCAAAAAGTGTACACGATCCACAACATGTCATCGATGTTCGTGTGTGATGGCGAAGTACCGCCATAGTTTTGTGTAAGACAGCAGACGACAAACTACTGTCGATAGTATGAACGCATTTTTTTTTTTTTTTGTATTCCTCAGCCGGCGATTTACCCTTAAATTGACGGTCCTTTACCATGCCCGTGCAGAGGATAATGAACGGTCACATGAGAGTAATTTGCCAATAGGAGTTGAGGATTCTGACTAGGTAAGAATGACCCCATGATGGAGAATTTCGTATTGGCTACATATAGACATTCAATGGTCTGTGTGATGCACGTGAATGATAATAGGTATACAATCTATAATTATGCCAGGTGGAAGTGCTTCTTTGCACAAACACATAGCCTTACTATCATCACGCAAATATGGGCCTATTGGAGTGTCGGAGCAGGTGGCACTACCCGTCACTACTCATGGCCCAAACGGCTCGCGCGAGCGCAAAGCGCAGGACCTACAAATGTCCAGGGGCCCGTCTAAGACACCCTGCGGTGGGTCCAGGGACGAAACCCTGGTGGAAGTCAATGGATTTATATCAAAGTTATTATTTTAAAGATAATTTTATTGTCTATAAACGCAGGTCTAAAGCCAATGGTGGACATCTTCAAGTCCAGGTGCAGCTCCCTTGAGGGAGACCAAAGAGCGACACCTCCGAATGCTCGTGGGTTTATGGCATTTGTGATCTACTAAAGTCATCATTTGTAAAGTAATTCTGTTGACTAAACACCAGTCTAAAATCAAAGTTGAATAATCTGCAGCACACCTCCCCCCCCCTCCTTGGCGACACCACTGAGGACTTACCCATTACAACTCACCAGTCCATCAACTATACCGAGCAACCTGAAGTGGACGAGACATGAATTTGAAACAAAAGGAACGTAATTTAAAATTACCAAATACCCCCCTCCCCTATGTAAACCATTTTACTGAACAAGCAATTTTTAGTCCCCATAATATTTCCAAGTGGTTACACTGGAATATTCCGGGTACCTACGCGTTGCGAAACCGAAACTCTTACCACCGAGCTAAAGTGTCTGTCTTGAGAACGTCAATGACTATTCGTTTTCTTGTATATATTTCTGAAAGCGGTAGATCTGCGTTGGTTTCCCAGTCAAGGCACTCCTGTTTTGGTCTGAAACTCTCTCTATTCTTCGGTTTTGTAATATTTGGCTCTAACACCGTCCTTGATCACGTACTTGACTGTAGTAGTGTAGTAGACTTGAATGTATCAGTATTCAACTTCAAGCAATTGTAATTTACACAAAAAAAAAAATCAGTTTCCGGATTACAAAATCACACGTAAGACTTTTAAAATTTTAGTTAGACATTTTATTCAGATCATATTAAGCTTAAATTCTTAACTTATTACATGTACTTTTCCTAGTACAATCCCGTTCCTGCACATCGCACCATTCCTTTGAAAAGAAGGAAATTGTAACAGTAGAGCAAAAAGCACATTCCGAGAATTTACATATGGGTAAACGCGGCAACAATATAGGTGACGTCATGGGAAAGAAAGGGAATGGCGATACATAATGCAGTCAGAAAAATACTTCCTGTAGTTCGTCATTTAATTTGACAATGTGTGGGAAAGTACTCAGCGTTTCTTCTGTAAGTGTATATAAACGAGTTTGAGTTACCATACTTATCTAGGGGATATCAGTATTTAAGTATATATACACAGAAGTATATTTGGTATCTGTCATTAGTGTTAGTACCTTTAATTTAAACATATATATTTGTCAGTATTATCAGTAATATATTTTTTAAAGGCCAAAGCTACTGTAGCAATTACATGTACAAGCTACATTTTTGGCTGGGGGAAAGCAAAATTCTCAATTGGCTCTGCTCTTTGATTGACAGCAAATTCAAAAGATGCAGAGTAGCTCACATTACATAGCATACACAGGGGCCAAGTGTTTTGATTATACATGTTGAGGAGTCTTACTTGCTGTGGAAGAAACTGGAAGTGGCTGGGGGAATTGTATAACTGTCTGAAGCGATGAGTCTTCATCTTTAAATATGGTTCGAATATGTTTGAATTAAAAGGAAGGTTACACAAAGGGGATACAGATCTGTTCATTTCTTTTGACCAGTTAAGGAGCTATACTGTGACATAATTGTGTTGCTTAAAGACGTCACTTACTCTACTCCTGTTGTCTGACTTACAATGAGTTCATGGCGGGTTACCGCAATGACTGGAAGTTTCCATTCATAACGTTTGACGGCATGGCTAAAAAGAGTGACTATGGCACATTAAAATACCGTAAAGTTTCCGGTTGCTTTGAGAGTAACCTGTCAGCTACTCTTCAAGCAGGATCGTGGCAACGTTACAATAAGATTGCCATGTGGAATTCGGAGGTCTAAAACAATATCCATTCCTTACATATAGTGTGCATATTGTTTTCCTTTTATTGAGGGTTTGTCAGGCGGTAAAATTTATCATAAAGATCCTTCAACGTCGAAACCACTGAAGTTTGAATGCATCAGTCTTATTTCTATCAAGCAGACTCATTGAAAATTTTGTTGTTTTAGAGATTTTTTTTTTCCTTTGAAGATGATCGATATCAGTGTGAGAGATATTTCATATAAGTGTAACGGCACCAAGTCGTGGTAGGGGGGCGTAATATGACGTCATTCAAAATGTTTGACGTCACAAAATCTAACATTCAAAAGTATGAATACAGTCTGTCAGAATGTATATTGTTCAATCATAGGAGTGGGCAGCGAACCACCAACTGCTCTAGAAATTTCTTTGTGTCAGATGATTCGGCCAGAACCGATAGTTTTCGCGGCAAAGGTTTTTCATTTTTTTTTTTAACTCAGACAAATAAATTTCTCATCTCCCCGACCTTTTACCAAAGTTTCTACGGTCCAAAAAATGAATCTAGAGAGAACGATATAGTTTAGAGCTCTGACATTATCAGATTATGGCATGATACGTTTCTGTTCTTTATTTTCCCTTTAAAACTATAAATTCCTCTTAATTTCTTGTTTGAAGTTTGGTCTGGTCTTTACATCCCCTTGTGCATAATAACATTTGTGTAAAAATGCCCACCCTCCACCAGCCAAGACTTGCTATGTACAGTTCTTTAAACGCTACTAAAAAGGCTACCGAGTCTTTCACCAGAATTCTTACACCAATTTTTTTTTTAATCCAGTGTTTATTCCGCGTTTGTTTTTGCAGCTTTTGGGAGATGAATTTAAGATTCTCGTCAATGCTAAATAAAGAGCTTATTATACAGGTCCTATAATTAACGATTTGTTTCTCCACTTCCGGGGTACAAGGGATAAACAGACAGTCTTCCCCACTATGTGATCTGTGAAGGTACTATACGTAAATCGAAACGTCGGACCAATTTGTCTTTATATGTATGCTTTGATAAAAAAAAATTAGTTGATAAAAAAGGTCGTAATCCCCATCCAAAGAGTAACCTTTGCGCAGTACTTGGGGAATCAACAAAGATTAATTCACTCACTTCGGCGATCAGTAAAACCCCCACAAAGATTTTAAATCCATGCCAGTAAGTGGGCCAGTAAGTGGCTCTGTTTGCTCTGTCCTGCTTTTTTGATGGTTACAATACCCAGTCAAAGGATAAGGAAACGAAACACAAGTATGGACAAGACGGAGAAAAAGGGGAAGAAAAGATGAAGTCCAAGCTGAACGGTTTATATGTCGCCATCGAACTTAGATTAAGACAGATCAAAATCTCCCAGAATCGAGGCTTAACATTGTGAATTATCTGTGCATACAATCACAATATCGATCGAATTGCCTCGTTAAGCACCGTGACACTTTTAAATGGGTACTTGCAGATTTTTTTTGCCCTGGAGAAAGACATCAAAGCTTACAAGTTCGAAAGTCCCTGACACAATAAGATAAAGAAAATACACACACACGTACACACACACGTACAAAAGACTGACAATCTGTAGGACGGTTCTGGAAACTTGATGGGGACTTGTTGGCGTCGAATTTTAACTAAACGTCCATTTGAATAATGACTTAATTATTGAGTTGGTACAACAGAGGCATGACTTTGTCAAGTTTGTGGTTTATAATTCCTTTATACGAACATCATCTCAAAGACTCTTTAGAGGATTCTGTTGGTCGCATTTTAACAGCAGGAAAGCCCCATTAATAGAGGTTTAGTTGTAAGTTAATTATGATGATCTGAAGGAAACAGAGAAAAAAAGAGAGGTGTGCATATTTTGGAGTGGATTAATGACCTATAGTTACCTTCTTCTTAAAGCGCTTCAAACAACAGTGTCGAGCCAATTGTTTGTTAGTCAATAAGATTCAACTTCACTGTCAAGTTTAGGTCCCTTGTGTAATTACGTCACTTTTCACTCTCAGGAAGTATAAATTACATATGACATCACCTTTTTTCTTTTTTCGGAATTGATGCTGACGCTAATCATTTACCTTTGAAGTGAATTGGACCTGCAAAGAGACAAGACTTACTGATGTGGAAGATTGATGACATTCTAGGTTCAAATTTACCATAACTTGAACTAGGGCTAAGGATAAACAGTGTATATGGTCCTCAATCAGTCAGTCAGTCAGTCAGTCAGTCAGTCAGTCAGTCAGTTAGTCAGTCAGTCAGTCAGTCAGTCAGTCAGTCAGCCAGCTATAAGTCACTTATAGATGATCGCTAACTACTATAAGACAATCAGTCGGGATGCTAGTCTGTTCAACTTCGGTCAGTCAGTCTGTGTACAAGTCCAACGTACTCATTTGGATAGATGCACACAGCTGTAACAAGCTCACAATCCCAACGTATTAGAAATGAACCGTACTTCCGGTCCGCATTTGTCTTACGATAATGCGAAGTTCAGAAACCTTGACTGAGTCGGACCACACGGTCTTTTGAGGCTTAACGAATATGTGAATTTCAGGGTTTGATTAAACTTTGTTGGCAAAATCTTACACACTTCTACACCCAAAGAAGGAAAACTAGAATACTTTTTTTTTTAATTTTTTTTTTAACCCTCCCGTTAGTATCCCATACATACGTACGCACGTAGATATGGTACGTTTTGATTCAAGTAGTTTCGATTCTACAATAATATTCTAAATCATACATTTGCAACATAAATCGATGATTGTGTGATGTACTACTTAAAATATGAAAAACAAAGGAACCCACTTGGAGTACAATTCGTCCTGCATGCTGCATAAACTACTGTTTACATGCTTAATCTACGGTATATTACACTCTCATTCCTGTTTAAATATATTTATTAGATACTAATTGTGAATGCAGTGTTCGTTCTTGTCTATAGCTCTCCTAAAGAGATAAAAAAAAATGTACCACAATGTGTCAGAGAGCAGAATTGTGCATGGGTACATGCAATGCAATATTCTGTGCTCAAACTTCTATCCTCGCAGAAATATGTGTGCGTATCATCTTATTATAGAGTGACGATTATCCGGAGAGTTAATGTGACCCGAGGCCATGAAGGTGAAACAACGAATAAATTAAACAGAAAGATATACATAAATTTATATATTTATCGATGAAAAATGGAATATGGAGAAAACAAGGGCAACGGAAACTAATCAGTAAAACAAAACAAAAAAAAGCAAAAAGAAAAGAATGCGCAAATACAAAATGCATGTAGGTGAAATTTCGACAAATTCGAGCAGTATTTCGTCATTTTTTTTTTGTTTTTATTGCTTCCGGGTGGGGGTGTCGTTATGTAGAAAGTATATTGAGCAAATGGAAAAATGCTATTTCTCCTTTATTTTTGAATATTTTATTTTTCATTTTGAAGGAGGAAGAGAAGGAGGAGTCGAGGAATTGAAAGGTCGGTCTGAGTATAGAGAGGGGATTTTGGTAGATACTGAGGTGTCGCGGTAAGGGGGCTGTTGTTTATTCGTCACAGGCAACTGACGATGTGCCCTGTATTAATTTTGATTTCTTTCTGACATTCCCGTGTGGCTTACACTTGCACGCCGAAAAACGGAAGTTGTAAATTTACATGTCCGTGGGCTATATAAACAATTATCTCTCGAACTACTCGTTAGTACATGCAGTACGGTAAAACCAATTCAGTCTCTGGATAAGCAACTTTTCACGTTGATATTTTCGAAACTTTAATATCGGATAATTATTCCACAGAGTCATGTGTGTGTGTTATCTTTGAACAATGTTTCTTCTTTTCGTATTTCAATCGATCTTTGAAGAATGGGTATATCAACGAATTGTTTATAATTAATTGGTTAATGCAAATGAATCTCTCAATAAAGCGACTACAACGGGCAACATCTGCGCCCACAACTTTCTGTTTTCGGGCGTTCAATTTATTTCTCTTCAAAATGTAAAGACGCCAACGATGTGAATTTCTGTTTGAGCAGTCTAATTCGTTATTCATGGAAAATGTTTTCAAGGCGACGGCAACTTCTTTTACTACATCATTTTGCCAGGGGCATTTATTTGTACATATATACACTTTTTTACATGAAAAGTTTTATTTGCTATTGATCCCGAACACCGCACTGAAACCTCACAGAACGGCAGTCCCACAAGATAGGCTTACACCAGGCCCCTCCTACCATATGCGTTGTAACCATTGCATTGTTACAGTAACACAGTAACCTTACGTAGGCCAAAGACGAACAATAACCCTGTCACGCCACAGTAGGCAGGCGGATTATACAAAGTGAGGGAGTCAGACTTCGGACGCCTTACAGGATTTCGATCCTTACATGAAGTAACAGGGACTTTTTTCGTTCCCTTTTTGGTGAAAACAACAAAAAAGTGTAATATTTGTGTCTTCTGTTTTCTGAAAATTTTGGTTCACGAAGATTTTTTCAGAGCTCTTCCGCAGTTTCGTGGTTTGGACCTGCCGTATCTGGAGGCTATTGGAGAACCGACCTCAGGCTGGAATAAGATTTCAGAGCGGTTGCTGGCAGTTATTTTTTCCCTTCATCTTCGGTTCGGTGGCTATACTTAGTGGGGTGCGTATTTTCAATAACATATTCGCGTGGCTGGTTATTCATCGTTGTTGACTTTTAACGGCTACTGTGTTGCATATACAGATTAATACAATCCATACGGTGTTAATTCAAGCTTGTACATGTCAATTAGCGGCTATATGAAAGCCTCTACTCTGAATTCTGTATTCAAAATGGCAGTCACAGGCGACTCTTTGGCGACGGAATCCGGTTGCTCTACAACAATACAAGGACTTCGACGTGAGGGACACAACATTTCCTTAGATTCACATCATTTTAAACTGTGGTGCACTATATACGTTTTCCTCTTGACGTTGAGCCTTTGCACGTGCATGCCTCCGATTGCGGAACCCAATCCACAGAACGTAAACGTCAGGGAAGTTTATTCGTCGAGCGTTCAGACCAGTTCCGACCCGGACGAGTCAGTCGTCGCACAGGAGGCCTCAGCTAGGCAACTATTAAACTCTTTCGGCCTCAAATCGATGCCGAGAGGTTCGAGCGACCCATTTTCCGTCACTCCCACGTTTATGCTCGAACTCTACAACGAACTTTCGAAGAACGGGTCTGTAGAAGTCCGGGGCAGAGAAGCTCTCCTGGCCAACACGGTCCGTAGCTTTTATGAAACAGGTAAGCGATTCCCCCCTCCCCCTTTTTTTTAATTTTGTCTTTCTTCTAGTTTTCTACATATGTATCAAGTTATTTCTCCCTTCTTGTTGTTATTACAAATAAAGTAACGCGAACATACTTCCAAAACCATGCATGCATTGTAATTACAACAATAGGCTGCAGGAAGAAGAAAAAAAACTATTTGTTTAACAGGATATATGTGTCACGTGCACACTAAAAATAACTGATGCTTTGGTAAATATTTGTATAGTGCTATTATACACTTCATATATTCCAAGAATGTTTTCTGTACTTTACTACATGTAAGTCATTCAAGTGTCCTTTATATACGGTACAATATAAGAACATAAAAACTACTCCCTCGAAGGGAGATAAAGAAGTATCAATGCCTCTCTTCAACAACATTTTGTCAAGAGGCCGAACCTTAGTGACCATAATGTGTCTCCCTCCTGGCCATTCCATGTATGACGTAGGTGCATGTTTGAGAGAGGTCTTGGAGAAAATGTTTCAAGCGTTACTCTTATCTGTGTGAAATCTCATGAATTTTAAATGATGTATTTACTGCTACCCTTTGACCTCTGTCGGTAAAATCAAGTGACGTTTTCTTTCTGTCAAAGTTCAGTCAAGTCCTTAATCTGCCTCGCTTTTTTTTTCTTTTCTGCCAAACTGAATCTTAAATCTGAACTTGATCGTGCAGGCCTGCATTTTTTATAAGAGTGGTAAACCATGACCGTTTCACAACCTGTGGCAGCGAATTTGATGTTTTCTGTTCCGTTTTTTTTTCTTTCTTTCTATTCTTTAAAATTTTAAAGGATATCACAATGTGAGGTACACATTGCATGCATTCATTCATGCGTAAGGAAATTAAATATAATGTAAAGCGATCCTACATAGTGCAACAAACAATCAGTTATATTCAAAGCAGATTGCAAGAAAGGCAGAGCATACAAAGGTAGTAATAACGTGTATCGAGTTAACTTAAGAATATTTTTAATGTTTAGCACTGAGTAATTTCTATAATTATAACAATTCAAGGACTTAAGAATGACACCATAAAAACGAAAGGGGGGGGGGGGAGAAAAGACGGGCTGGTTAATTATGGGGGGATATTTTACTTACCCTATACATACAAAACTCATCATTAAAAGGTCAAGTTCACATAAAACCAAGCTTGGATTGATTGCCTGGTTTTCATCATCACCAAAATATGTTTTTTGTAAACTCGTTTGTAGTATTAATTAGTAATAGTATTAATTAGTAAGTCCCTCATGCGGTTCCTTTTGTCGTACTCGTTCTTTTTCTTCTTTCATGATAACTGAAAAATTTGGTAAAAAAGAAAAAAAAAACACAAACAAGGTATATTATAACAAACTACAAAGTTTTACATGGTGGTGGTGACCTGTATACTCTCCTACTTAGGCGTATGTCTCTTTCATTAGTGTTTTCATTTTATGTGTTTGTGTAATTTAAAATAATAGCAACCAATTTACCTTTCGTATTACCCTCGATATGGTTGTAACTGCTTGGATCCTTGGAAATATAACAGCAGACGTATTCCATCCGAGTGAGTGGGTTCATTTCGAAAGTTAAGTCATTCCCTGAGAGGAAAAGTGGGATAGGCTACATATTTAGCTTAGGGTAGGTGGCTGACGTCTAGCAGTTAATGGGGGATCATTAAAAAGGTCTGAGATTGAGTTATCTGACTGAAGGATACTGAAATCTGAAGTATACAGCCTGAGTTTAATATTGCCAGTATACCGGTAGTAACACAGAAGAGGGAGAGGGGGACTGGGAGAAACGGGTTGTTAGTTCCAAAAGAAGAATATGGAACATCTCCCCTTATAACTCAAGAAACATTTTGTCTATTAAAAAAATAATTGAGGTAAAAAATTCTTAATTGTTTTTTTAAAAAGTTAAAAAAGTTTTAGCCGACATCGTCTTTTCTTGCCCGTTGGTGTGTTTGCATAGACGTTCATAAAAATGACTAAACAGTAACCAGAAGGACACAGCATATCTGCATCTGATAACAAGTCTGTCCATTCTTACCGACAACAGTTCTTAGTAAATGCAAGTTGCACATATAGATATTCACCGTAAGTCTCAATCGAATTGTTACAGTCGCTAGCGTATGACGTTGGATGTATACCGTTGGTGTAAGTCACCTTGTCAGTGCCGTATCTTTTACCTTCTCAATTTGATCTTAATTCATTTTTCTATGTGAGCGTATATAGGCCTGCATCCAACAATTATTTACCTCATACCGTCAGTAAAAGTATTTATATATCTGCTTTGTGTTTGAAGACATATGTACTACATGGACAAAGGTTGGAAGACAATATTCGCTGTTATCAAACCAGCTGTTGTTGAACAAAAAATGATGAAGATTTATTTATGCAAATCCACCCATAACGATATCTGGCACACAGATATCCGACGTTCTGAGAGGCAAAGTTCACCACCATGGCAGTCGAAAACATATTTCGTAATGGTTGTGTACATAGATGTGCAGTTCTTGCATGCATTAGCAGGGGACATGAAAACAGTATTATGCTGCAACAAAAACAAAAAAAAAAAAGCACCACGGTCAAATGCGCATGCGGCATAATGTTCTTTTACTGAATGGCTTTTCCTGTGGAGCAGATGAACGCGTGCGAGTGGTCTGTTTTCGTGAATGCAAGTTTACATTTACATTATTTGTAAATATTGTCGGTGTCTCGGTGGTTACAGACTAATTTGTGAGTCTTGCTTACCCGAAAAAATGAAAATTGATCGAGAAATGGAGTCTGATCATTGTCGTCATAGCTATATAGCAGAGATTTTTGTTCATTTTAGACAAAAAAAATGTAATGATAATTTTGAAACTTTGATAATGATTGGGACATTTGAAGTGGCGTATGTTTCATGAATGTTTCAACGTTACTGATGGCATCTTTTCCACAAACGGCACTTATTTCGTTAAAACGGTCAAAATTGTACCGTAACGGGTATAACTTATGAAGCGTGAGCTTTTGAGAGATAAAAGCAAAATCATCGTATTTGGATGAAATGGGGAGAATATAGTTAAGTGGTCCAAGGTACTATTGTTAAGCGTAATAATAATAATAACAACAAAGATTACATCTACAATCTGATTTATACTGCTCATTGAGAGGTTCATACGTGTCATAGATTAGTCTATTAATGTTATCTGCTATAATAGCGATAATTTTACAATCATTGCTTGGAATATCGCCCCATCATGTGATATTCCCCAGGAGAGGAGGGGGGGGGGTCGTCGAAAGTCCATGATGTCCTACTTAGAGTTATACAATATTTTAAACTGAGTTCTGCAGACGCTTCGAATCCTTTCTATTTTTAGGCCTCACGCATGGAAGGACAAGGTTTAATGTTTTAATTCGAGCGATTGCTACGTTTTTTCTTTTTTGGAAGTAGTCGCCTTTTTTCTCGGAGTGAATATCTTTTCTCTTAAGTATCTTTCACGACTGTCAAACCAACATAGACCTATTTCTCATTCCCACGACGCAACTATGCAATATCCCTCTTAACATTGCACCTCGACCAAGTATCACTGGGTAATCCAAGAGGGGAGGGGGAGGCAACGGGACTCATGGCCCAACTCAAAGGGATGCTAAAAATATTGTTTATACATGGCTTGGAAACGTAACAGAAAATCAATTTTACAATTGTACATTTTCCTTGCATTCTGAGGGTACATATCATCACCATCTGAGCGTATATTCGTATAGAAAGAAAAATCCAAAAGAGGTGTAGACCCCTAACCCACAACAACCTAAAAGCAGTGTGGCCATTCTCAAGCCATTTGTTTGGGTCCGCCTGTGACAAGTATCCCAGTAGATTACCACATGGAAGGAAAATACATTAAACTTCGTTACTTGCGTGGAAGTAATTATGAGACTCTTAACGGTAGAGGTAATTTTTGAAAAAGGGATTTCGGGGGTGTAGGATGGACGAATAGGATAAAAGATGAAAACCAAGTTGCTTTGAATTCTTCACAAAGTGATGCATTATGAGTCAATGTTTACACGTTTGTGCAAGTCCCGACTCTCTCCTGAAATCAAACGTCGAACTCCGTACTAACTCCAACAAGCTGCACCAACCCTGATAAACTTCAGAGGGAATGAAAATGTAATTGAGCAGGACTGTTGTGTATTTTCCACCTGAAAATATAAGTAGTATGTTCTTTGTGTATGTATGTTTTCATCTTAAATCTTGAATGTTGATATAGGTCTAAGATCCACCCCACGCTCCCGTCCTCAAAAAAAAAAAAAAAGGGAACAGTGCAGTAGAAATACACACACTAATAGGTTACAGCCAAGGTAAACTCAACTTAAAGAAACGTTCAATGCAGTCAGCCAAAGAGGTGTGAAAACATCTATTTTTTTTTTTCGGAAATTGGTTAATTAAGGAAGTTCATACAGTAAGCGGTTGGGGTCCAGACGCACGTAATTCATGAACGCATGGTTCTTTTTATTTTTTTTTTTCTTGCTGTTGTCTGAAGCCTGTTATCGCAGCACATCTAGGTTACTGTTTTGCTTTCACATGCCATACCACGTGGTAGCTGGGTAATCAGTTTTCAGCTCTTTTCCAAAATGGAAAAGCAGAAAAAAAATGTAGGAAATATCACACATGATCAATGAACGTAAGTGAAAGTTAAAATGCGTCGATATGTTTCCTGCGAAGATCGCTTTGATATAACATGTTTATGAAAATTCCAGATACCAACATTTCCTTTTAGAAATAATATAGATTTGACCAAAATAAGAAAAAAAATCAAATTTCGTGTCCGTATGCTTCCTCATTGGAGAACTATCAAAACCATAATTTCGAGTTTACTCAGTTTTCCTTCAACCGTTCAATACTTATTTTAACCACTTACTTTACATAAGTATGCTAGCGACTAGGCTACATATAGTTCTTTTTTTTTTTGCCTGTCTCGTTGTTGAACACGTCTATAGCTAGATATAAGAATCTCTAACCCACTTTGAAACATCGAAAAATTAATTGTCTGGGTCAGAGATAATCTTTACTCGCGATGTGAATGTGCATGGATTGCTTTAGTGGATCAAGATATAGGTCAAACAAGGTTTTTCGCCTATCGAAAAGTACTGTTAAAGTTAATCCTTAGAATCAGCATTTTTTCGTCTTTTCCACTAGGATTTCATTCTTCTTGCTCTCCTTACAACAATTCCATTTGTTGCCACCAGGCCCACTGCTCATCGCACACTGTCATTCTCATTTCAATCACAGGAAAAAAAAGAAAGAAAAGAAATACAGAGGGAGGGAGCTCGAGAAAGGACAAAAAAGAGACAATACGTAATTGGCACCCGAAGCCCTATTCAGTGTAAAAAAAAGGCTCAAAAAGGTTGTTCTCTGGTCCTTCTGTGTACAGGGATCCAAGAGGTTTACAAGCCTTTTCATGCGGGTACAATGCCAAAGAATGAGCGACTTGTTAGCAAGTATCCAATTAGTTATTTGCTAATATTTGGCTCTTTGACCAGATGATCGCGTTGTTTTGTTAGGCTACCTCACCTTAGATTAACTTGTTTTGTCCTCTAAAAATGTATCATGGTTAACTGTATCGTGGTTATTTACTTTGCCCCCTTTCAAAGGAGAAGAAAAGGGGAAAAAGAAAAGAATTATCGGAAAAAAATCTTTTAAAGCTTTATCATACAGAGTCTGAAATACGTGTGACCCTTGATGTGATATGACCTGTTTGATCGAGAAATGCCTATAATCGACATACCTTCATATGTAATTATCGGCAGTATAGCGATATGGTATGCAGATACAACGATAAATACGGTAGATCTTCGAGCCTAACGTCACTCAGTATTGGTAGTGTCATGATTAGACTGTAAAATATGACGATAACATCCGGTATATAGAAAGATTTTTCAAGAAGGGGATAGTAGAATGCGATCATAACTTTGTTCATAATGTGCCATACCAGTAGTTCCTACAACTATTTAACATTTTCAATATGCAGTGAATTTCCATTAAGAAAACGTAAATCAATGCAGTACAAGACATAATGTCCTTACGTTAGCTCTATTGGATGGGGTTGAGGTTTTCATGACACCTAGTATGTAACGGTAACTGTAAAGCGCCGAAACATGTTGTGGTTGGTAGCATGCGTGAGAACCGGATCCCCGTGATACATTATGGGATCGACTCCGTTCGCGTTAGCAGCAAAGCCGGATGACCAAATGAACGTGGCTGAAATGTTCTCACATGTTCATGGCCTCTCCCACACACCCTTCTTCTACAATGTATCGTATGCGTAATGTAATAATTGTGCATAAGAACGGTGACTCCATGCACCGTATACGCATGTGCATACTCAACCCAGATAGAAGGAAATTAAGACTGACGTCATTTGTCTCGTTCGTGAGAGTGTCTCAGTAACGAACGTGGAATACCTAAGGCCAATAGTGTGTAACATCTGACTTCCTTTTCGAGAGCTTACGCTGGCCAAATTTTTCAGAAGAAAAGAGGTTAATTAGAGAGCTGAAGTTACACGGTATATAATATTGACAAAAGGTCACTATCAATTAACATGGAGATTAAAAGCTATACCGACTTAACGACCAGGTACTCATTTACTCGATCGGCTTTTACTTAAATCTGGGCCATCAGAGCCCTGAGTCAGTGAATTACTCTTCCTATCACGAATGTTACATTTTGTCGTTGTCTTGTTAGATAATTGAAACCAAACCGGCCTGTCCAAACTTTAAAAAAAAAAAAAACCATTCTCAGTTGACTGACCTAACAAGTTTCTCCTTCCATAATTAAAATTTCAGTTGAAATGTGTCCCCCCAAAAGGTCAAACATTTGCAAATGGAATATAAATTGGTCAGTCCAACATGTTCTAATTCCATAACGAAACCGTTGATCATTTTCAATCAGGATTTCTAGCGGAAAGCTGCCAGTGGAAGATGGGCAGGGGGACCACAAACTTGAGGTTTTCCGATGTACGATCCTTGAACCCAAGGGAAACATAAAACATAAGTTTAACGATTGCATGTATATTTAATATTGAAATATCACACATTTTTTCAGACGAAATGAAATTATAGTCGCCGATGATATGATATGAAAATTTCTAATCTAAACAGAACAACAATAAACGTGTTCATATATGACAGTTTGGAAGTAGTGAATATCTCACTCTTAGACGTCAACGATATGAATTTATAAGGGAAAAAATCGCTCCTCTTCTCAAAGGTTTGAAGTTACACCAAATTGCATCTGAGGACATTCAGTCATAGAAAAAAGAATTAGACCCCTTCCCCACATCACTCTGACACCGAGTCTGGCCCATGGCAAACTAAACAGAGGTTCGTCGACCCACCAGGCAATGAACGTTTAGTGTATGCCACTGCAAAAGGCAGCGACTTTTCATTCATTTAGCAGGAGATATTTCATCTCAATTATCATTGGTAGAGCGTAAAGGTATGACAGCACTGAGAGAGTAAAGACACATGTTACCCCCTCCTTTCCCAGACAGCAAATAGTGATAACCGATAAGCAATAAATTAGTCCTAGGTTCCGTTTTCATTAACGGTTTCCGTAGAGATTCATTCATAATTTCTCTTGAAGATCTGCTGTGCAGGCCTGTCGTACGGTACGCTGATGCTTGTTAGGTTCTGTGCGATTTCTTGCAATTCACGGTTTCACATATGACCATCAAACCGTCACCCCATCTTGAACGATATACAAAGGTTTAACTATATGGAAATTGGGCGAGGGGCGGGGTCGGGTGGGCTGAAATATCTTCACCCAACACCTCCATCTAGAAAAAGAATTAACCAAAGAGAACAAGAAGCGGACAGCTGGTTGAAAGTTTGACTACAGAATGCGTTAAAAGATATAAAAAGATACCGGGCATAGCCCCATCGAGTTTTCAATGAACCAATCCAGCCTCCCCAGAAGAAACGTGAGTGAGATGTAAGCTATACTTAATGGCTTTTCCCCTGTTAGTTCTGACAGACGTATACTGATTAACGTCTGTACGATTTGGTTAGCCCCTTCTTTGTCCTTAACTTGTTGCCAAAACTGCAACCGTTTGATAAAAAATTAAAGAGCACAACATCAGTCACCAAAAAACCCAAGTCGACACCGGCGTATTTGCTTTTCACGTTTCTTTGTCGTATGATGTATTTATAAATCCCAATAAATGCAAGAGGAATATCTGTTACTGTGTTTAACCAACAAAAGAAAGACTATTTTGCTTTTTTTGTCTTGGTGTATGGAGACTAGCGACCAGACACATTGATCTGCCGTCCTTGCTAGATACACTGAATACGGGGAAGAGTTCAACGTTCTACTGATCAAACGAGTTTGCTCTTTTTCTTTGGCCCATAGTTTCCTTAGAAGTATATTGAAAACGATATTTGTCTGATGATATTCAATTACGACGACAATCTTTTATTTTGAATCAAAGAGGCGCCGCATTCTATGAACAAATAACTAGAAAACCTGGCGACCTTTGTCGCTTTGAGTCTCGTCTGGCTTTCGGCACTTTTAAATATAGTTTTTTTTAAGCTCATTCCGCTTTATTTCCAAATCATTTACAACAAATTTGCTTATTCAAGTTTGAATGTAGTAAACGTGTAACGAGACAATGACCGTAAACATAATTCAACTATTTTCCCCACCTAGTAAGCATCATGACGCCGTGAAACAAAGAATAAACAAACAGGAAACAAAGCGAACAACTAGAAGGTAAAAATACTGATTTTTAAAGACATCCGAGCCGCTATTTACCCCTAAAAGGTAGTTTTAGTTGTTATTTAGCTTCAAATAATTGAACAAACATGACCTTGACGACATAGTCGGTGACTCATGATACCAAGAATGATTTATTATTTGTCTATTTATTATTGGAACAACGTCATCAAGACATATATGTCTTTCCTACAACTGCTTTTCCCCCTGTATCAATTTTAACTTCCAACTCAAGAGTTACATCGACAAACTTATCCTCAATGGCTAAGGAGAGATGACGGACGACCGTAAGTGATAAAGCGATGATCGATTTAACGTTAAGATTATATGTGTCAAGTTCAAATGATAGTGGAGGCCACATTGAAGTTAAGTTCAAATGAAAAGGGCCCAAAACTTCCTTGTCAAATGAAATGAAGGAAGGACGGAATTGTCTTTTGTTGTTGTAATTGTATGCCTCTCTGACATAATGTCATAATTGGTACATACTGTTTACGGTGCTACTTGTGTCGAACAGTAGGGTATCCCAGGAGGATTCTCTCCCTATTCTACCAGTTGATAGAATAAGTTGAATTTTCATGGACGATTTCATCTCCTAATTTCTACTACTTATATCGGATGCAGTTGGGCGAGAATGAATCAGATAGGCCTACTTTCATTTTGTTTTTTAATGCGATCCCTTCAGAGACTTTAAAAGGGGTAGCCGTTTTCCCTTCGTCTTTTGGGGGTACTAAACAACAAAATGGAGCACAAGTGAGGATATTATACAGGCTCGATAACTCAATACTTTGCCACTTTTCTTACTTTCTGAACGAATTAAGACGAAAAAGTCAGGGATTATCCCTCTTGACAACCGTCTGAGCCATTCTTGTTGGCGTCAGTCCGTCTGCAGTTTAGGCTAAGTTGACACTGTCTCTCTTATTCCAAGGCTGTCCCTTAGCAGCAAGACTGAGATGACACACCGGTATATACACACTCACCTTGTACTCGGTAGCTATCATCCCACTGGCTTCGTTGATTGTAATATTGTACCAGGAAAAAAAGGGAAGAAAAGGGAAGGACTTGCTTAAGAATTTTCTATGCCAGTGTAAAGGAATCCTTAAGAGTTGTAGACCCTCAGGTATCGGTCACCTAGCAATGCGTACGAAAGACATTGTTCGAGTAAAAAACTTTGAAAAATAAAGGTGTGATGTAAATGGGACATCTTTCTTTTGAATTTTGCATTTTGTTTAAAGCTGACTATCCTATCACATTCTTTTGTATGTGAGAACCGGACCTACACAAGCGATGACAATGCAGTGGAGGTGACTTATGGTAGCGTGCTGGCCACCTACGTCATTTGTAGCACCCCAATTTAACTTCCTGTCTCTTTGAAAACTTTAACCCCAAACGATGGTTATTTACGAAGAAAAAAAACAAATAGTATGAGTCAATGAATGCACAACCAGGAATTCCGAGCAATAAGCAATCGCTTATAAGCATGTATATCAGAATGTTGCACGATTCTTAATTGTGAGGTTGCAAACTCGGGGTAAGGAAGTGTCTGGTCATAGTGTGGGGTTTGTCATCAAAGACTCTAAGAAACCCCTAAGCAAGTTATGTATTTTAGTGCATTGCAGGTCAGTGTATTTCAGAGACAGAGAGAAAAAAACTTAATCTTGTGCATACATGCAAGTGTCTGCAAAGTTTCTGAATTTTAATCATGCAACTGCTACTTCTTCACTGAACGTAAATACTTTTTAGTTTATCATGAAACCATCCTAATAACAATCATATGAGTTCTTCATGGGGCAGGATGCTAACTTCCAAAAAAAGTAACATTTAGGCTAAATCAAACAATTTTTGGAACGAAACGATGTCATCATTCAAGGGTGTTAAAGAAAGACTACTAACATCCTCAATTGTGCTCGCTCTGTCTCCTGTTTAGTTGGTTGCCTAACATGGTATCCATACTACGTCCTATCCATAGATTACAATGTACACTTTTCATAAGAGTTAAACCACGTTCGAATAAACCTTGTTTTCTGGCCTTTCACTGCATCATAAACCTTTCTGTCTAGATTATTCCATATTAAGTATTTGTACATCTACATCAGAAGAAGATTAAACTGAATAGTCTGGTCTCCATTATCTTCTGACCGTTCTGAAAGGAAACGAAAACTGCCAACAGTTCTGTGTTGTGGAATGATTGCCCTTGGCTTGCAGAGAGTGAGCAAAAGGTTTTGTTTGGGTCAGCATGATACCGAATAACTCTTCATCACGCGCAATGTCGAGAGAGCTTACTTAAATTGGCAAATGAAGTTCCACATCAAACAATCATTATGGTCCTCTGTGATGAATTTTAAGTGGTAATAATCGTTGTCAACTGCTTTCTTATAGCTATTAGAGAGGGTATGATACCTTATTAAGAATGTGTACTATCTAAACAAGATAAAAAAGTCATTTTGCCAAATACCCACTTCACACCTCTTTGGTGTTTTGTGTTAACCACTCGTAACTGGAAGAGTTAATACCATACTTGGCAGACACCTGGACAAACACTACGCGTGTACGAGTGAACGCTAAAACCAGCCAGCAAAAGGCATTTGTCTTGTTGAGTACAAAATATATCAAGTGAACAAAGACTTTCCACCGCTGGTATCCTAACGGGCAAGAATCACTGAACCAAGACCCGTCGGTATTCAGTCCTTACAGGATCTGAAGGTCTTGTAGCCACCACCGGGGTAATAGACAAATTTTTTTATTCTTACACACCGTGGGTAGCGATGTAGCCTTTTATATGTGTTTGGCGGGACAACTAGAGCACAATGGAGATTACGGTTAAGTCAACCAAACGGTACACAAATCTCTGTGTGGGTGATACATTTTTAGCCGCTTTGATCTTGCAGTGAATGTCGACAGGTATATGTATCGTACGGTTTACTCGAATGATGATTAGGAAATTTCAGGCAGATCGGTAGCAATCGAACGGTGTCAAGAGTGATGGTTGAGAAAGGTAAAGACGTGTTCGTGTATGTATGTGTATTGGGAAGGGGGCGGTTGTATGTTCGAAGAAAGGGTACAACATCATTTGATGGTGGAATGCCATTGCAACATTTTTTCTTTGTAATACAAACCCGGCACCGATGATTCTGTAGGATGTGTCTCCTAAAATGGCACCAAAGCACTAAAAATAGTTTGGCCGCTGGGACTAAGAATAAAGAGAACTTAACGGTAATAGAGAGAGAGAGAGTATCAAAAATATGAGGTTGAACTTAAGTACGAAAATGATAAAAATCGTTCCACAAGTTAGAGGTTCCATTAGTTTGTTGAGCAAGCCTCCGGATGGTCGACTGGTTGTTTTTGAATTTGAAAGTTGAGGATCAGGAAGCTCTATATGGGTTCATCAAGGACCCTTTACCATGTTGATCGTGTGTAAGTGAACCCCCTTTCCAAAACCAGCAACAACAAAAAAGATGTTAGTTGTAATAAGGGTATGTTTGAAATATATTTCTAATGCTGTGATTATTTGGGGTATCAAATTGAATGAGCCTCAAAGAAAGCATTTCAGAGATGTGGGAGATTTTTATATATATATTTTTTAATTTTAAGGCACTGAATTGTAAAACAGTAATCACCCACCTTTGAATTTTTGATAAAGCCACCTACTATATCTGGCATAAGGATAAACGCCATGAAATCATGTTATTCCGCACGATGATTGTCAGTTAAAGGAGTTGTGGTATACAAGGAACAAATCCGTTTGAGTTCTATCATGTTTCCCTGGTACATCACTGCTTAGGCAAAAACCGTATGAAGATCAATTAGTAACAAACTGACAGAGGGAATTCATCCTAAGTAGATGGTCAGTTAACAAGTATCAGCGATCGAATCTTTTTTACAAACGTAAACTCTTTCAGTTTTGCTCAACGTTTGAGAAGAAAATAGGCCTGCAAAATAGGCCTCTACAACATATGACCGAGAAAAGTAGTTTTCTTTCATATTTCGAGTACAACAGCTCAGAGAGCTTGTTTTCGTGCTAAATTAACAAGATGCATGACGAATAGGATTTTGCATGCAGGGGATGGGCCAGGTTATAAGAAAGTGATGGGAGGGGGAAAGAATGACATACAAATAGAGGAGGGCGAAACCCGCGCAAGAAGGGGGACAGGCACGTGGAGGAATGTCGGTGAACAAATAAACAACTGTTGTGAGGGGAAGCAATATAAGTTATATAGGCCTATACAAAATCTCTAACAGAACATAAACAAATCAAATAGAAAATTAACGTATGAAAGTCCCGTTATGTGGAAACGATATACAACTATTACAAAGCGCACAAAGCGCAAATCTTGCGTTAGTTTGTAACATTGACCTTTTTGGCGGGAAACTATATAATAACAAAATAAAAACATATGTAGTACCCCCAAAAAAGAGGACAATTGTGAGTGCTAGTAAGGACTAGTAACTTTACAATTTATAGAAAATATGTACCTCATCCTACTCTCTGCAAAGCTATAGCTTAGATGCAGCTTTCGATGATTGCAACAGAACAATGTATATACCTCTCTGAAAAGTGGAAGAATCGAATAGTCCCCCTTTCCCTCAGTGACCCCAACCTCTGTTTATTTGTGACTTTCATGGACATCATAATGTTGATCAACTTATGAAGCAAGAAAGGTAAAGGTGCATATAGTGGTAAAACATGTTTCACGAACAAAATTGTACTGGTTAATGTGAGACACAAGGCTAATAACTTAGGATTTGTTACTTCATGTACCTCCAGTTTCCGCTTTGAGATGCATTCACCTCCATTCGACCAGAAAGAAACCTTTGAAATGTTTTTCTCTTTTTTTTTGTCTTCTCCCCTTCATAGTACAAAATACTAATACTGCATGTTTGCAATTTTAATTACTAAACAATTAAGATTCATGATGTAGTGGAATCAATGAACTCTTGTTATATTTACCGTCCTCAAAGAACACATCCATGTTATAACTGGCGATAGACAGCATACTCATAAAAATAAGAGAAAACAGAAAAGCAACTTTTGCAATGAGAATGTGCAAGACACTTAGATGGTATTATGGTCTGTTTTGTTTTGGACAGAAATTCCAATGACCATAGGAACATAATAATCTTAAATTAACCATTTAGAACAAAACTGCAAGTTAATAATTCATGTGCTTTTGCATTTTGCGATCATCTGACGAATTTTATCCAAATTCGATGGTCTCATTAGCATGTCTTTCTCCTCAACAGAAACAGATCGTGGAAGAAGGAACATCTACGAGTTTGATATTTCTGGTGTTTTGGCTCGAGAAACTGTGGTGGGCGCAGAACTGAGATTGTATAAAATGCCACCTCGCTCCGACAGGATCCTGGAAGCTGTAAATACGAGTTTGCCATCGATGATACAAGTCATTCAATGGCCCGACGCTATTAACTCGTCCACGGATGCCAAACTCTTACTCGATCAAAGGTTTGTCGAAATAGACTATACCGGCCTGGTGACCTTCAACGTCACTGCCGCCTTCCAAAGCTTCGTGGCAAGAGACGGCGACCATGTCCAAAAGGCTTTCAGGGTCAAAGTCAGGGATTACTTTGAGGAAAAATTCCACACGAAGAAAGTCGTTAAATTTGCAAAAGATCCAAAACATGGTGACAGACGGCCGCTACTCGTCCTGTTCTTGCAGGATTCGGCAATACCAGTTAGAGACATCCTTGTGCCTACTTCACATGATACTCATGCTAGAAGGAAGAGGGAGGTACAACTGACGAGAGAAGAACTTATCAAGAGGGTCAAGAGGATGACAGGTAAAAGCATCGATGCATTAGATGGAGAGGAAAGGAGAAAGAGACAACCGACAAAGACAAGGAGGAAGAAAGCTAAAGGTCAAAAGAGCCCATGCAGATTGTATGACTTTGAGGTCGACTTTGAAAGGCTCAGATGGGATTCTTGGATAATTGCACCAACAGGTGAGTGAGAAGTTGGAAACTATACATTTATACATCGATACATCCATCCATCGAAACATCCATCCATCGATACATCCATCCATCCATCCATCCATACCTACCTACCTAAATGCGTACATACGTACACACATACACTTTCATTCCCATGTTCTGCTGCTATGTGTATTGCAGTTTTGATTTTCGAATGAAAATATTATTAAGGAACATTACTACACATCTACTCATAAAAACACCCACAGCTCCAAAATGTAGCAAGACTATAGATTAAAAATTACCCGAAATTTAAATAAAACTCTAAACTTGCAAGTGACTCATTTGGATCTATTTCTATGCCATCAAATTTTAAATTCCGCAAGATACTTGCAACTATACTATATCTGCAAAATAGCTGTAATTCTGTGAAAGTGATATGACACGGCCAGCCAGTCCTCACATGATATCTTACATGTTTCTTACATGTGCCTTCTCGAGAGAAACACACCCTCACCATTATGGTATATCTGGATATCACGTCATGTTCTATCATGCATAAAAGATGTTCTCGAGATATAATTTTAGCACATTATGTGTATTTGGTGAGAATTAGGTATGTAGCCATTAATATTTTATTCCGAGCGTTGGAATACAATGTGAGTAAGATCGTTGCTGCCACACATATGCAATCTAGGATGCCATTATAGAGGCTTTACTGGAAGAGGAAACCTGGGTACTAAACTTCAAACGGGTTACCACTTCGATTTTATTTTTAAATTAAAGTAGTTGACTCTCTGACGCATGATTTTCTGTTCTTACAAAGGACATGACAGCAGTTCAATTTTCAATGAAAGAAAATAGTGAGTTGCGCTCTGAAAGTTATCTCTAGTTTTCTAAAATCGGATTTAGCGAGGTAAATTCCTTCTCTGTCGCCATGCTCCGTTTTTCACTGTCTGAGTAAGAGATAGTCTATTCTTGTGGAAGGATTACCGAGCTGGAGAAAACCGACATAAAATAGTGGCAATATCCTCCATGATAAATTATCTTTCTAGGTACAAGCATCGAGTTACCAACTCTTAAGAGATGGCTGTGCTAGCTGTTACGGATGAATAAACACTAATGCCCATTCTTCCGTCAACAAAAGTTGGTCTAGGAGGTAATTGTATAAAGAGTGTTACTTGAATTTTGGACAAATGATCATCTGCTTGAGAATTTGAAACTTTCTCTTATTGATTAAAAAAAAAAACAACAACAACATTGCTTACTGGGGTATTTGAAATGCCTAAGCACATTATGGATCCGCCATGTGCACCCAATGTGGCATGGCCATTTAATTATTTAATCTCAGACATAAGTTCCAAACCTAATCAAGAGTGGAGGTTACAGGTCTTCTGGTGGTTCCTTCAGTCTTACTCGACTGTCGATAAGGTTCTAAATTATTAACTTGTCTGCAATTTTGTTTCTAGAGAACAGCTAGTTCATAGCATCCCTTTTTAGCTTGGTATAGCTACAAAAGTGATTCCTGTCTAAGGCTACTATGCTGACCTTAGTTTGGATGATGGAGACATATTTAGGTCACCAAAAAGTATGCGTTAAAGGGACTGGGTGGGACAGGAGAATGGTAATTAAATATTAATGAACATCTATTACTAGGTGGCTGAAACGAGGAAAACACGTCAAGAAATGGTCCAAAATCAAAATCTTTAGTTATGCCACAACCTTTTTGTAAAGTTTCAACTGTCAACAGATTTAAATGATAAAGCGCCATGTGGAAAGCGAAGAGGCAACGGAAGGAGAGGAAAAAAGCGGAAGTAGGGAAAGGGAATGATTACGGGTGAGGGGTGTGGCTTTACATCATATCTATTGCTTATATATACATAGTGCCCTCTACACACAATTGGGTAAAAGTATACCCAGATTGTCACGTATGAATCTTACCAGACTGTTGGGTAAAAAGATGACCAAGTTGATTAAAAAATTACCTTCCTTAATGCTACCCAACAATGGATGCGTCTTAACAAACTTTGGACTTAGGAGGCATACGTACCCAACAGTTTTAGAGTGTATGAGATATTTCAAAGATGACTTCCTCTTGTACAGTGGGTCGTTTTGTAACGGTTTCTGCTTTCGCTGTTTGTGCGTCCAATCACTGTCTGATGAAGCAAAGGGGCGTCTTCCTCTTTTTTTTTTTTTTTTTTGCTTGAACCAGAGCTGTCACGTCCGTCACATCCCACCCGCAAATTCTGTCAATAGGCTGAAAAACGCACAAAGTCTTTTGACCTTCGTATCGACGGTGACTGACAAAGACGTAAAAAGAGGTTGAATGCGTTTAACAATTTGAAAAGATAACGCTAGATATGTGCTCAGATGAAGAGAGAGAGAGAGAGAGAGAGCGAGAGCAATCTATCATGTTGAACAACAGCAAATTAGTGTCGCCCCATTGCCGTTCCAAACCAATCCAATTTGCGCACAGGTGAGTGCGCAAAGCGCGCTGGTAGAGGACTATCTGGCGATTGTTCTTTTGTTTATTACTCCTGGGAGGGAATCGACCATTGAATACGTACAACATATGTCTCCCCAGTCTTTTAATGTTCAACAGTGAATCCTAATTTGAAAGCTATCAAGCTCGTTCGAGGATTATGAAACCCAATAAAGCGATGAAAAAGGATAGGTAGCACTACACACAAGAGTGGGAAACTTTTGTTTGTGAAAGTATACATAATCTTCTTTTTAAATAGCCAAATGATCTCAATCACCTTACATGTTACCCAAACTTGTTTCGTGAAAGCAAATTTCGGTACCGGAGGGTGACGTTTGAATCATATGTAACTTGTTTGACACGCCGTTGACTTGCACACAAAGAACACTGCCAATAAACGACTATTACTTTCGTATTTGTACGTTACCTTTTGAATAAGGTATTCGCCATCATTTTGTGTATAATGTATCTGTACCATGCTGATAGAACTGAATGTATGTAATGTATCTGTACCATGCCGATAGAACTGAATGTTCTTTGGACGCTACCTTACCAACTTTTTTTTATATCAATGTGGTATATATATGTAGACCTTTACTTGCATGTTGTCAAATATCCCATCCTTGGTGTGGTACCATAGCAGAGGTCATTAGATCCGATTCCAGCTAGTACAAGTACAGAACAGACCGTGTTTGGTACGAGTTAGGGAAATTAAGATGTCGAATCAGGGACAGGTTTCGCATCATCCAAGCAAATGTTAAACGAATCAAAACTATACTCGAGCACTAAGGAGTCATGATCATATTGCGTTTAATATGAGACTCATTTCAGTCTAACTATAACATTTTTAACAAGGATGCTCACAATCCATAAAACTAGGTCAGAGGGGCAGGTGGATAGATAGATAACCTTATTTGCTAATCTTTTACACTTATAACATGTCAACACGTGTAACTTGTTGATTAATCTGTTAACATTGTACCAAATATTGTACAATTCAGTCAAATAAGAAACACGCCGTCGCATTGTTACAAGCAAACAAAAGGGTTAGACCGTGGCAATTTGTACAGTCTTTTTGACGCCTTTTACAAAGTTTTTTTTTTGTAATTTTTGAGAATAAACATGTTTCTGACGACAACGAGTCTTTAAAATTGATTGTTGTAATCAGACACAATGAACAATGATGATAATGAACATTGATGAACGGCATTAAAAAACCTGAAAATACCCAAAAGAGACCGATTTAAAAATAAAGTGTAGTTTAAACTTTAAAGGTGTATTATCGTTCATAACAAACACTCTGAAATATCATGTGACACTATGTGCCGGTTTTACAGGAAATAGTCGACATGTCGACAATCATGTTGGTCGAGAAAATTAAACTTAAAGTTGCGTTTTATTTTATAACTTAAACGTCTAAAGAAATTGTGACGCTCGTCCATGATATGGAACGGTTCAGGAGTTACTCCCCAGATTTTATGTGATTGTCAAAGCTAATTGTTAATTGTTTTCTTAAGTTAAGAAATACTCAGCAGAAGATTTTTTTCTGCAAAGCGATACTTAGCAGAAGATTTTTTTTTTGTAATGTCTCACGCTTATAACTTGACTTCTTTGTGAGGGAGATATCAGTAGTGATTATTCTTTTTGTAACTGTTTTTTACTTGCTATTATTATTATTTTTAATTTTATGGTAAGTTGCAGGAATAAAAGACGATGTACTTATTACATATCTGCCCACCTACTTATTCATTTAGTTGCGTAATGGTTACCACCGTACCTATCTACTTATCCACCTAACAAGCCCAGCAATGATATGTAACTCACTATCCTTTTAATCTTGTTTTATTTACAGGATATGTGTCGAACGTCTGTGACGGTTACTGTCCTTATCCCCTAGACTCCGCGTTCAACGCAACTAATTTCGCGATAGTAAAATCTGTGATAATCGCAAATGGAATAAGACGCCGAGGATATCCCCTGCCAAGGGCATGCTGCGTGCCACAGGGTTACGATAATCTGAATGTACTGTACATGCATGACACTCATGTCGCCCTAAAAGAATTTAATGATATGGTCGCCACATCTTGTGCATGTAACTAATGATCACTTATTCTTGAGAGGAATTGAAGTTAAACCAATGCCAACTGCCTTGTCATGGAAATTGCGTTCTGGAAAAGGGGACCAATGGTTGTTATCGAAATAAAAGGTCCGAAGTTGCAGACGATGGACTTTCTTTCCTAACATGCGATTGTATGGACGAAACATGCAATCCATAAATGTGCGATGCCATTTGCAATTGAGACACGGCCGAGTGTGATGGGAAGGCGCTACTCTTCTAAGCAACAATGTGCCAACAACGTGGTAAAATTTCTTTTCACATTTGACGTTTGTCATTCACAATCTATACTCAATGATAGACTTGTCGTGAATGTCCTGCGACATACTCTGGTCGTCAATGGAGCCTAACACTGAATACTGACGTGTGTAACCCAGTAAAAAGGTGTCATTTTAAACACACACACACACAGAAAGAGATATTGCTTTCAAACTTTGTCTAATAAGAGAAAGACGATCCTGTTTCTATATTACCATTCAGAGACCAACTATGTCGTTAGGTATAGGCGATAAATGGTACAGAGTATCAGTGATTTATGGTAATAAGATCAATATTACAGCAATCTGATATTTTGCAATTGACCCAAGTTGTATGCACCTGTTACTCACAGCATGTACGTGTCTGTTTGAAATTGTTCGAATGAGTTGTTACAAAATAATTCTGAATAGCATTTGTAGATGTATCTTCGTTTAAAGAGGGGTGGACCGACGAACTGTGCATAAAGAATGTTATGTTGATATATAGCTGTATTCAAACACCATTCATTCAAACACGATGGTGCTAGCTTAGATACTTACACCTGCTTCTTGAGCCTTCTTGAATTGTTTGATTTAAAGGATTAAAAAAATATGTTGGAGAAATATATTGCACATAAGGTCTTCGTTATTTTAATTATATTATAACTAATTGATACAAGGATTCATCGTAGTCGGGATGTGGGTCTAGGGAGTCGTTTTGCTGTTATGGCAACTGTGACGAGGTACAGGCTGTTCACTCTCTATTAGAAGCACACCAATAAACAGTAACCAATAAAAACAGCATTCAGAATGTATTTTTTGTTTAAATTCAAACTGTTAATCTTTACTCGGCTATTTGTGTTCAGAAAGTTTTTGCTTTAAAAAGTGGCCATATGGAGAACGCCTTAATATATTTTGTTACTCATAGTATTACTGCACCTCCCTAATCCATGACTGCAACGCCATTCTTCGCATTTTTCCTTTCCTTAACATTCGTTGTTAAAATGGGAAAATGTAACTGTTCCACTTAAATATTAATGCATTTTCTATAGGCAGAAGAAAAGGGCAAGCCCGAGGCAAGTTTCTTTTCAAAATTGTTTTGCGTACTATTTACCTTAACTTATATTTTTATTTGTGTAAAATATGCTAGCAAAAAGAGAGATTACTTTGCTTGTCTTTGGTTGTAAATCTCAGTCAATGTCAGAGTCACATAATAAGTTTGCTTAATGTTTCATAGAATACAAAGATGTAAGGAACCGACAAAATGTAACAGTGCCCCGACTGTAATATTAGCGTCACTCCTGTTCTTTCAAATTTGTGTCACAGGCTCGACATGTGTCACAAATATACGGTATGCCCGAAAGACTGATTAGTCACAAATATACGGTATGACCCGAAAGACTGATTAGTGTAGCAGATAAAGTTAAATACCTCAAAATAAGTCAACATGTTTACAAACTACACTTTAGATAAGATAACTGAGGTATGTAGGTGGAGAAATATAGCTTATCTAAAAGATTGAACCTGTAGCTGCTGCTACCTGCTTAAAATAATTATAAAGATTACGTAAAAAGATTATAATTGAAGCTTTTTTAATCTCATTGTCTTATTGCTAATTAATGAAAAAATGAGTAACCTGTTAGAGCGACTACAGTGGAGTATTTTAGGCCAACTAATAAACCATTACTTTATACATAAATTGCTAATTCATTATGTAATTATGATGGTAGTGACAGTGATAGATTGTTGGTAATGATACAAATATGACTGGTGATTTTTATAGGTTTGTAGTTGAGTGATTTATGCATTTTGTGTGAAAATTACGCAGATCTTTCTTAAGTGCAATTTGGTAACTTAAATTTGTTCATTTTGAAAAAATAAAATGCACTTTTCTTTATCATTTATGTGATATTACAATCACAGGGAGGTATAGTGCTTTATAAGCAAAGAAATATAACTGTGGTGGAATCATCTTAAGTTAGTATGTGTAGTTTGGCAACTGTCTGTCCGGTTGTGGCGCTCTATCATAATGCGTAATTCTTCGTCTTGCACTAAAATATGAACAGCAATTAATGTAAACGTCTAAAACAATTTTCAGGCATTAGCAATCTGAAACAGCCCAACACCAGCAGTCAACTTCCTAACGTACAATGAGTATGAGTATAATTTGGTACAAGTCTATACCGCTTTGCTTGCCATATTTACAAACCTGAACGTATGGTTATGTTTTTATCAGTTTCAAAGTTCCAAGATACTGTTACTCTAAAGTCTAGAATTACTTTTGGATATGCTTTTGTATGTCGTAGTAATGTGTACTAACACGGCAAAAATGAGTACATCTACTTTCTAGTACTTGTATAAAAAAAATTCACATACTACACGCATCAAAAACGAAAACAGACTGAAGCAACGGAACAGGTCAAAATGGTAACTAAAATGGCCAGTATTTTCTACTCTTAAAAATTGCCTTTGCAGCTTACTTTCAACATTACGTATTTATAAGCTTAAAATTTACTTCACTTAAGTGACTCGTGTGATTAAACCAGATAGTCCAGGAATTTACATATTTTCAAACTATTCAATAATCAGAAAAGGATTTTCACTATATTTATTACGATGGAATCGTTAGTGAAAGTCACCATTTTCAACATAAAAGAAAAGAAAAATGTAATGCTGAAAATGAGAGAAAAAATACGATAAATAGTTTGAAAATATCTAGAAAATTCTTTCATAATTTTCTCGAAGTTTGGCATATAATTTGTATTGTGTTCCAAAGAAAGAAAAAAATAATAAAAAGCAAGTCTTTAAATTGAATGAATGTTGACGCTACCATTAGAGTCATATTCCTTTTGATCTTCCTCTCTTTGTCCTTCTACTCGTCATTACTCCATCGTAAATAATTAACTCGGTAAACAGATTCAACAATACTCCAGCATAATTAATTAACTCGGTAAACAGATTCTGCCATACTCCTACATGATTAATTAACTTGGTAAACATATTCAATTAGTTGCCAAGATGATTATTATTTTGTGGTTCCTTTGCGAGTCTGTTGTTTCTTGTTAGTTTACTGTTTTCTCAAGTGAAAACCTGAAGGCACCCAAGCCCTCGAAGGTCTTTTTTCCTATTAGGGGTTATTTTGAAGATTTTGAAGGTTGATATATTTTTGCTTCAAATATTAAGTGGAGAAATCCAAACGACGATAGACAATATGTCATTAGGCGAGACATCATTATGTTTCTCTTTGTGCGTGTGCGTCTTTCCTTAAGTTGTCCCCTGACATGTGTTTTATGTTCTTTGACTTTTTTTAATTTTACTTTTATTTTGTAACTGTACATAATTGTATTTAACATTAAGGGTAAAGACTTAACTTTCAAAATGTACCGTTGCGGATTTAAAAAAAAGGGAATGATGCAATATGTACGGGCCTTTTGGTTATGATGAAGTATTGCATGTTATATTTAAATAATGCTTTCAATGATATTTATTACCGCAATTTAAACAAAAAAAAACACAAGAAAAGGAATGATGGAGACTTTTTACAGAATTGTACTGCTCAGCTAAATCGCTAATTTGGTAGCTTGTTCCATATTATGTCGTTTTAAAATAAAGCGTCGTTTTATCTATTAAGGAATAATAGTGTTATTTGGTGTCATATACTTTTATATTTGATATAGGATGTAAATGAAAGGAAAAAGGGGGGGGGGGCCTCCTGCTCTGGCAGTGTATCCTTCATTCGTTTTGTAGATGCCATATCGCTAAAACGCTGTGCTTCACATATTCAAACGCAGGGTGCATGGCAACCTTCAGCTAATAACTCCATGATGGCACGCAGTATTCACAAAAATTGTTGGTATTTTACTGTTTTCAAAAATGAATTTGTATTAACAGTTACGATATATCATCTTTATCAAGATGAGTAGTTTTGTACATTTTTTTCTCTCGTCTGTCACCTTCAGTCTTTACTCGAAATATTGATTTCAAGCTTTTAGGTTGAGTTGGTCGGAGACTGGGTTAAGAATTCAAGAAAGAGAAGGAGGATTGAACGGAAATTGAGGAGGAATGGAGAAATATGTTATGGTTGAGATGTAATAAATAATGTACACTCACAAAAACGTAAAGTAAAATAAGAACTCCATAACTTTTTGGTAAAATTTTACACACAGTTAATGTAAGTCTTACATTATGATATAACAATTTTACTAAAATGTAGTAAAATTTACCAAAATTATGTAAAATTTACAAATTCTGCTGACATTAATTTTACATAAAATTTATGGAGTTCTTATTTTACATAATTTAGGTAAATAATTCTCTGAGTGTAGATTATTTGAGATGTGTTTCTGGAAACTATCAGGATATAGCATAGAATCCAATTCTTTATCCGCCCTGTAAATTTAGACTCATTGTTCATGTACAGTCTTCTTTTTCCTTTCACTCTCAAGGCTAATAAGGAAAGTAGAGTTAAAAGTATGTCCAAAAAAATAAAAACAATTGTACAGTTTGAATAAAAAATAGTGTAATTTAAGCCTGAAGTAACACACTGCAGTCTTATTATTTCTTTCGTCTTTCAAGTCTTCATGTGTGTTAAGTGGGAAGCAGTATATACAATGGTCAGGAGAATACGTGGGTCTGTCTACTGTTTAAGCTTTATGCAACCTTCTTGGCATTTTGTTTGAATGTCGTTATTGGTTAAAGGTAGGTTCTTGATAATAGCAGATAATACAACATGCAAAAGTAGTGAAAAATAATGTGATTTCGAACAAACTGCTGACCTATAAATTCAATCTCCGGAGGCTAAGTAAGATTTTGGCTTTTTCGCAACTTTATGTGTAAGCTTATTTGTTCTTTCTATTACGCAATAACTTCGCAGGGCAATAAAACAAAAGTTCAAACGTAACTGTAGTCTAAATGGTATTCTTTCATTTATAGTACGCTATTCTTTCCTGTGAAGCAAAAACAAAAAAAAAAATTATACTGAGTATAACTCTGTTGAACAAATTATTGTTATTTGATTTTGTATAAATTGGAAAGTGTCGGTTTGATATGTTTTTTGTTTTTTTTTATGTATTTTGTGTTGCGATGTCTTTTTCAGAATTATGATAATACTTCGTGGGAATAAAAGATGCATATATTAATAATCACATCCAGTCATTTGACTGTGTGGGTTCATTTTTATTTGTCTTGTTACTTAAGTTTATCCTACTTCTGGTGGTTTCGCATGGAGTAGACTTATTTCAATAGGAGAGGACATTAGTGAAGCAGGGTAAAGGATGATATATTAAAATAATATTGCCCCTGTGCGTTATATTACATGTCTTAGATGTAGATTACGTGTGGATGAGGAATATTATATCTGGAAATTGGTGATAGGTAAATACAAGCCATGCAATAATATGATACGCAAGCATGAAAAAATCTAAAGTGTGGTGGCAACATAAAACACGAAATAAATTAAAGCTAACTGACTAGTGTTAGTTGCATTATAACTCACGTGGCACTCACAAAGTACATTCTAGGTGCCTACACGAGCATCTTAATGAATCCATTTCCATTGAGCATTTCCGTGAACCAATGATCAACCACCCACAGCACTCTCATTTGAGATGTAGGACTGTGGTTAAATACGGTAGACATGGCAATGACCTATACCAGGTCTGTAGAAGGAGAATGACCATATCCGTACACACTTGGAATTATATAAATTATGCAGTGAGGATAGCAAAACATTTTTCAAAGAACACAAGTAAAGAATAAACATTTACATTAAACAAACATTCTTCTCGTTGTAAAACTATTAGCTGTCTAACTTTCAGATTTTAACTGTAACTTTGTTTCAGTCTCGTTATGAACAGTTAAAAAGAAAAATTACTTTGAAATATGTAGTTAAAGAGACTGAGGAGTGATTACAAAATGCTTTTAAAGGCTTGTCGGGACAATCACCCCTGACAAAGAAAGAAGCAAAGCTAAATTATTATGCAAAAACAAAGGAAAAGAGAACAAGCAGTAAAGAAAAAAGTGGATAAACATCTATAGCGACAATTACGTCTTTTTCTTAGAGGTAAACCACAGAAAATAAAAGAAAAGAAATTTAAAAAGATTGGAGGCATCATCAGATGGTCGTAAATCAGTTCGTTTTCAACTCACTCAACTCACATATATACCCCAGAACATGATCTATACATGAATCTTTCGGACAATGCAAAGATGATTTAATACGTACATCATCTACTTCCGATTGATTTTGAAAACATTTCCATAATTCGTCTTCTGATGCCAGCTTAGTATATTCAAATCACATTCAAATTGATCCAATACAATCTGAAACAAACTCTGTCATTATATTAATAAACAAGGTATAAACCGTGTAAATAATTTGACACTTAATTACAGGTAAAGTGTCAACAGCATTTTTTTTTTAGCCCGCAAATTATATGTAGGAATTTAAACTACATTGTCCACATTGAAAAAAAAAATGGAAGGAAAAGGAAGCTTTATAAAAGGATGGGAAATAAAGGGGGAAAAGTTCAATATACCATAAAACTAATTCCATGGATTATTTTCATTACAGAGTGTTCCTTCATTCATTTGAAACGTCGAGCAATATGACGTCATAAGATGCACTATTCTATAGATCATTGTACGTCAACGGCTACTTTTACAGTTGTTGCTGTTTATTATTATTTTTCGGATCTTGATTCCTACCGAAAAAAAAAATGCCCTATTTCAGGCGCGTAGGTAGCAATTTGTCAAACTGGTGGAGCAGCCAGTGTGCCATGTGTAGATGGACTACAATGAGGTGGAGCCGTCAACGGTTTGGTGAGAGGCGAACGAGACAAGTTTGGTCGAAAGTTCTACTGAGACCTCTGGAATGGCACTTTCCAGGCCTCGAGAAGTTGCATCCAAACATAAATATACGAATATATACCATTGATATCATGAAAATAATAATAATACAAAAAATTAACCAAAATATGCACCGACTCCGGTTGCATTTTTCTTCCTGATTTGATACTTACAAGAGCCCAGACGATTTTAAAACAATCTTTGTCAAACTTATTCCCCGATGAGGACATATATACACCTATCGTGAATAAAGGCAATACTCGCTTCGTTTGTCAACGTGGGCATGACCTTGTTTCGATGTACAATAGATTATAACCCAGGTGGAGCGAAAAGAAATTTCATCGGTGTAATATCTCTATCACTGAGTTCTTACCATATATCTGAGCAAAACAGATAGTTCTTTGAAATGCGGAGATTAAGCTTATAACGATCCTCATGAAACTCACATTGGTCTAATCCTCAGTGACTTTACAGTTAGATCCTCGGAATGTAACCATCACGGACACTCATGAGGGATAGACGTCAGTTTTAACATATCCTCTTAACGCTGTAGAGAATGGGGAACCATACGAAAAGAAGGACAAGTTAGAAATTGGTAGATAAGATGGAGTCAGTCACCAATAAGAGATCAAGATGGCCACACAAGCACATTAAAATTATTACGACTACAAGCCCTAACAGGGTAACGATTACGAAAATGAAGTTCGGATTCGACTTACATTCGTTATGTAAGAATTTTAAGTGAGGCCAAGACAAAAAACTAGTTTCTCTTTCCCACTTTTCAAAAAATTTTGATGCGCGAATCTTTCTTACAAGCAGGAACAGGGAAGGCCCGTTTTTTTTACATGCTTCATCACTGCAGGGAGTTCAGTGAATGGTATGTTGCGAAGACATCGGTAAAGACTTGGAGAGATGATTAACGTGGTCAGGACATGACATTTTCCTTAAAAATCCTACTTTTGATACCTAACAAAAAAGTAATCGTGCTTGAGGAAAAATTCGTGCGGACGGGAAAGACAAACTTTTTTTTTACGTGGTGGCCTTAACTGTATAAAAGATAAAATGATGAAAGGACAAGGATATATTATAAATAACAAAACCAAAATCGACAAAAGCATCCGGAAAACTGCATCAAACAATTGTGCTCAGAGTGAGGTATTAATGTTGTAATAACATAAAGTTTCTTTCCTGTTTAGTTCTTTTTTGTTTCGTTTTTTGTCAATCACGTGGGAATATCTTCGAGTGATGGCGCCATACCGTTTTTTTTTCTTCCAAATCTCGCTCGGCGTTTGACAGCGTATCTGGTTGACTTCTTTTGTCGTAGCTAGGTATTTTTGAGGGCGATATACTAGCAATATTACACCGGGGAAACACACGTTCACCGCACACTGAGGATTACGTAACCTTTAGGGATACCCATAGCTTGCTTTATAAATTGTTGTCACACTTTGCAGAAGAAGAGAGAGAGAGGGGGGGGGGGGGGGGGGAAGGTAGAAATAATATAGCTGAACTCTTCTGAGTGCAAGGTCTTCATATGAAATGAAATGACATTTCAACAACCGTGCCTTACCCCTAAATTGGCGTACCAAATAATGTGGCATCAAAAGTAATACTTTTTTTTCTGATATCAGAAAGTTCTGGTGTGTATTCCAGCACTTGAGGCAGTTTTCCAATGGACGTGAACGAGTAGGAGGAGTAAATGAATAATTGATTTTTTAAGGAAAAAAACAGTCACAAAACAAGTTGTGAAGCATATTCTTTTCACAACTTCATGTCATCTTTTTGGACTTTCAGACAGATTCTTCTGGAAGCAAAGAATTGATTTGTGGTGAACTCTCTCTTTGTTATCATGTTTTCGGGAAGAGGGATAAAGAGGGTTATTTCATAAATATTTGACGTAACCACACAATAGCAATGAACCACACGAGTATAACGTTTCCCCTTTGACTTCTGAGATAATTTTACTCGCCGAGATGAATTAAGATGTAAATAGATATGAAAGGCTTGCCTTTAACGATCATTTTACTTTATAAAAAGATGCATTAAGATACATATATTTCTAGGAAATGTTACAAAAGTTGCTTCTGAGATTCATGACATGCAGTGTTTGCTGAGGTCTTAGATGCCTAATCATCTCAACTTGGCTACACATTATGTTGTTTGGCTCTTTCGAGTCCGCGAACTGAATCATTGAATAACTGAAAATGCATTCTACTGTGAAATACATCATAAAATATAAAATTGGTCAAAATGCAAATAAATTGACTATATCGACAGAGTAACACATGTATCATGAGAATTTTGTTAAATGACTTTCTTTCAAACTCTCTGGGAATAGATAACCAAAATGGTTTATTTATTTTGTGTCTGATGTGTATACATTAATAATAATGATGTCTTCTTTGCAATTGAAATGTCGTTTTTTTCTTCTTTTAAAGTTATGATAAAATTCGCTATTCTATTTATGCCTTAAAAAGCACCGTTGCAAACTGTCAAATATATTAAAACTGCTTTTCACATCATTTTCGTCAGTAAACGTGTTGGTTGTTGAGATGCGACTAAATGTTTTTAGCGCTATTACTGGATGAGGCAAAAGGTTTTTTTCCGTATTCTGTTCGTTATTTTTATTTTTCGGTTGATAACTTAAGGTTGATTTGCGAAAGCGCCACGTAATTGTATGATAATGATATCGGGGTTTTCGGGGTGGGGGGGGGGGGGAGTGAAATGTGACATACGAACTCAAGGTGAGGAAGGTACCTTTCGCCACTACAAGATGTATAAAAGTTTTGTATAAAGAAATCTTTGTAAACTTAAACAGTAAGTGAATAGTAACCAGTGCAGATATTACAAATTTTAGAGGTCGTATTACAGGCATCTAGAAAGGAGTTGGCTTCATTTAGAAATTGAAGAGCGAAAACCTGAATGAGAATCCGTTAGAATTGTGTTTATATATATTACTTATTACATTATTTGAGCTATGGCTTTTCAAATTTCAATGAAAATGCAATGTGGAGCGGTTGCAGGGTGCCAGCATTTCTTTTGTTAGATTTATATTTATCGACTGTTAATTAATTGCCGTCTTAGATATCGGTAAGTGATATTAATATTTGTACAGAAGAAAATATATGCTTCCAAAATAAACCCTATGGGTATATTAGATTCTCAATTTTCCTTGAAACAAATGTTAAGTAAAGAAAGGATGACGCAAAACATATGATGTATTCTCAGGCTCTCTACGTCAAAAAAATGCATACTAAGACCTATCCAATATTTATTCATGATGCAGGTATTAGACAGGAATGTGCCAATAAAACTAGCGATTGATGGAGTTTGACGGAATCTTTGGAAATTACCGGTAGATTTAATGAGTGATATAACCAAAATTCCAAAATGTATTGTTCATGTCACACGACCTTTGAAGTTTGCCACATTTGCCAAATGGAAAGTCTTAAAAGAATAATCAAAAAGATAATCAGACTCAGTTGAAACATCAAAACTAATCTGGAAAGTGCGCCGGGTAAGCTATCGAATTTCATGAAGTTTCCCTTACTAGTGAAAAGAAAAGACATTAAAACTTTCCACAGGGCCAATTTGAACAAAAGCTCCTCATGAATATGCAACAGCTTCCTCTGATGACGTAGTGGATTCACTGTCCATGATTGTGAGCATTCACTGCATACTTTCGCTACACCGTGCTTCCCGACTCTGTGACATGTCAGTGTGTTGCTAAGTATTTGGGTGTTCAAGCAAGGTTTCAAGAGCCTGTAGTAGAGGGTTTGTTGCGACTCCAAAGCTATAAAAAGGATTCGATTAAATGTTACCATGGATTCTTAGCTGCCATCGGAATCAGTTAGTTTTTATTCCCCTCGTACAAATACAGCGTGAGGTTTGGAGGTCTTCAAAGGCCATTTTAAAGAGAATTATTTTGTGAGAGACATCTAAACTCGTCGTTAGAATACCGAACTTACCAAAGAAATTAGTACTTCCAACTGCTGTGCCAAAAATTTTTTTCTCACAAAGAATTGAAGACAACTAGCGCAAAGCAGACTGAGGAGGCGTGAAAATGTTGATGTTTCTTAGACCGTTCTGCTCATTTGCACATACAGTCCCGTTTGCCTACATTACCACAGGACCCGGTTGTGACGTTAGTGTTTAGTTTTACTATAATACAGTCATGGTTGGTACCAGTTGTGTTATACTTGTGTATAATCATGTGATCATTGGTATAATTTATACACTGAATAGTGTGATGGTGAAATCCAGTATTCAGCAGTCTTGATTCCACTTCTCGAAACAGTTTTCTTCAAAATGTAAAACATTTTTTTTCTCCGACGAAAGGGATATCTTGGAAAATGTATTTTCATATATTTATTATAAGTAGGATATTAAATTTATTATAAGTAGGACCAGCTCGACTATTCTTTTAAATCTTAAGTAAAGTAATTCATGCAAGTTGCAGTGAACATTTTTATTCTGCCAAGATGGAGGAAAGTGTGTGTGGTTCTTGACTAATAAGTGAGACTATGTGTCCATTATACATGCCATGATGTCACAACTATCCGGTGGGGAGTTGGGGGGGGGGTGCAGCTCTTTCCAGCTTCGTCCAGAACGAGCGAAAAAGAGCCGAATATGGTCGATGGATGGCAGCCAAAGACAGAAAGTATAAAAATAAAATCAGAACACCATTAGACGCCATGCCTGAGCGGTGATAGGCTGAACCTCGCCCCCATACTCCGGAATAGATGCACCCATGGTGTCATTGCAACTATCTATTCAGCCTTCAGCCAAAGTTCGCAGCAGCTGTTTCCAAGAAATAGAAAGAAAAGAAGACGTTGCGTGATTAATTTCAATATATTTTCACTGTTATGCCTACCTCCATATCTTACTTCAATAAATCACGTTGAATGTATTTGTTTTTCTATTGAAGCGATGTAAATGGATGTGCAGAACAGCAGTGATATGGGGCAGGGGTTTCACTAGGGTATTTTGATGAGGGAGGACCATGCGTCGAGGGATCGTTGACTAGCGGGAGGGGTCTAACTTGAGAAAATTTTCACTTAAAAAAGGATCCTCACACTCAATCTTGTGCAACATTTTGCATTTTTTTAAAGCCATTTCCTTCTCCCACAGAAATCTCAATTCCCAGGTTGTAATATTAAACATTGCTTACTTTTTCGGATTATAAATTTTAAGCTTAATTACACTCATTGATGAATTCATATAAAAGTGAACCAGTTGGGTAGATTGTTGTGCTGATAACTGTTGTATATCATAACCACTCAGGTGCGACAAAAATCTTTTAAAATCATTTTTTTTCTTATTAACTGATACTTCCTTTTTAGGAGGAAGGGGGGGGGGGGCTCTAGTAAGCTGCTTCCACGTTATTTTTAAGTCGACTAGGATTGTTAGCTTTATTTGATACTAGGAGACATTCCGCGGATTTTCGTCCGTAAAAGGCTGCAGGGTTTTGAACAACTTAACGATAGTCCTGCTTGCAGCTATTCTTTTATGTATTTCATGTCTACATGTTACACAACGTAGAATGTAAATGTAATTTATATTGCTCACCAGATTTATCACAGGGAGGGGAGGGGGGACCACCTTGCTTTGGCACCGTCTTGCTTTGCTGCGGAGGATCTGAAGTTATTGATACTATTTCGTCAAATCTATAGTCGATGATGTGTGTGCGTGCTTGTTTGAAATGTCTTATTTGAAAATACATGTAAACGTTGACCAATGGTCAAACGAAACCGCTGTATTCAAGTGACGTCTGCCGATAAGTCTAATCACCCCCCCCCCTTCAATTCTCCTCCATCACACACCAAAACGCTCGCACTCTCGTCTTCTCTAAAAAGCCATATACGTGCAATGTTCGTAACTCTCGTGCGAGGTCAGTATATCCTTCATATCACTGAAGTCAATATGAAATGATAAAGAAACGGAGAATCCTAAACGATATCTTTAATCAAACGATGTCTTTCATTTTGTACTTTATTGTCCATACTTTGAGCATAACCAAATTATCCACTGATTAATAGCAATGAATTATCGCCATACTTTCCTTTCGTTCAGGCAGCACATTGAGTTACACTGTAATTTGAAAACGCATTTTGTCAATCCATGATAGGTCTCATCACTCATCGAATTATTCGTTTGTATCATTTTCATTTCACCAAAGTGTATCTCTGCCTCAATAAGATGGGCACACAAATCAATATTGTAATCATATCTTATCGCCTCAGTCATTCCTGACCATCTTCACTCTCAGGAAAGTTCTAATTAAGTCTTAATGTAATTGTAAAAAAAAAAATGACGTATCTGATCTACAGTAGATGAGCATTCCTAACGGTTTGTATAGACTCACATACTTATACACTCACCAGCGACTTAGCACCCAGGTCGAAATGTTAAATATGGAACTGATTTTACATTGTAATGGCCTCTTCTTTATCACACTTGTAGAATCCCTTAGTCCTAAATAAGATAAACAAATACAAAAATAAATAGAAAGAAACTTTTGTGTTTCGTGTGCCCCACTCACACACGTCACCAACACGTCATTGTACGAGGTTGTACCCCACAAGGATTATAATGCATTGTGTTCACCCCAAGTACCCCATTACATCCTACAGCAGTATGAATCACCTCAAGGAAAAAATAACAAAAATGGGGTAAAACAAAAACGAAAGAAATAGAACAAAGCAAAGGACGTTATAAACAGCTATTCATTCAACCTTAAAGAGGTGCTCTTAAATATTGATGATTAACCCTGATTAACGAAAAGTTAAGAAAGGCGTGACGAAAGTGATGAACAGTGTATTGCGGCATACAGCGAATTTAATCCTTATGTGTTTGTTCATGTAGATCCCTTTATTTTGCCGTAACACTTTTACATATACGCTTTATAATGGTATATATATATATATGCATATGTATATATATCAAGATTGCATGCTGTTTTATTTTCAACCGGGTGGCTATGATATACAACAGTTGTCGTCACAGCAATCTAGACAACTGGCTCACTTTTTTATGAATACATCGTCGAGTTTGGTAGATGAGTGTCTGCCGTTTCGGGTTCTGTAAAGTTATTTGTATTTTCTCTTTTCTATCAGAGTTTCTGAGAGACGTTTGCTGAACTATGATCGCTTGAGATCGATGATTAATTTTCGATTGTGAATAAAGTTACCACTCTGAACCATTGAAAGACTGGTCGGAAAGACATTGTCAAGGTCATGCAAACTGATCACTAAATTCAATTTTAGACAGCCGACTTCAAATCTTTGTGTAGTATCGATTCACTTGCCCCTCAAAATCTCTTCACCTTGCTGTCGTTTCACGTCACTTAGAGGTGATTTGTTTTCTTTCTTCTTGCTCACAAGGCCTCTCATTTACCGACGGTGCTATATGCATTAGATCCTCGTGAAACAAGATGGATATTAACTATATTACATTGTTTGGTGTGTCAGCTTCTTATTTACAAGCAGTTAAGGGCCAGAGAGTGAGAGATATTTGATCCATGGAAGGTCATCAGTGCAGAAATTTCATGAAAACAAAAACCTTCAGACGTTGTATTTTGTCATGATTGAAATCCCCGGTGAAACTTCAAAATTATTAGTACTTTCACCAATGACAAAGGTTATTTTATGAGCAAAATTTAGAATTTTTTCTTTTAAGTGTCTTTGTATAATATTAACTTGTGAACGAAATGATGCATTAGGGCCTTTACTTTTAGTTTGTACTGTTCTAAGTGCAAACATGTGATATTTTTAAGTTGTAGAGAGCAGAAAATGACTGCGGCAAACGGTACACGTGGTCGAGCGACCACAGGCTTTAGTTCAGAAATCTAGTGTAATTCCTGAATAAAACAGAAGTTTGACTTAGTTTTGTAAAGTCTAAAATAATGTGAAAAGTTGTGACATAATATTAACTCTTTTCCAATCATTCTGGCTTCAAATGTTTGGGATTAATAATTTCTCAAAAAGTTTCAGATAAAAGTGTTTCTATTTGATGAGTTGTTTGCAATGAAATTCAAGAATGTGCAGTATGAACTTTTTAATTTCCTGATTTGCAATAAAGGATGTTTACGGTATACCTTCCTTGCATGATAAATTTAGAAATTCGACCTGATCACAATGTACTTTCCCCTGTCCTCAGAGACAGCTATAAAACTTGACGTCACACCTAAGATTAAGGTGTAACTTAAGATTCGTTAGTTGTAATCCTAAATGTTCAATCTTGAATCTTGTGAAAAAAAAAACAGTCAAGAAAATTTGGAATAAATAAATGCAATGACGCCATCCTCCACTCGAGTAATCACAGTGTAATCATCATTACTGCTCATGATATGATAGGCTTCTGCAATTTGAGATGAGATTAAAAACAACCTAACCTCCCCAACTCCTCCCCCCCCCCCCAAAAAAAAGGAGAGTTTGAGTTGTGATTTCAAAAATAAAAAAATAAAAACAACAATCGTAGGAGGAGGTTTTGTTTTTGATCCACAATTACCGAGAACAATCACATTTTAAGAATATAAGAATTGTTGTTTTTTTTGTAGTGGTTATTGCAAGGTTGTAAAAACACTGGAATACACATGAATACTATACAAATACAAAAATCATACAAATAAATGAAAGGGAAAAAATGGCGAAGAACTTTAGAATTTGGGTAAGTTTTTACCAGCGATTAAATTGAAATGCAATCATGAGGACCGGTTACACGTTAAATATAAATACTTTCGGTCTCAGGAGTTTCACACCATATATAGTGAACACAGTTTGGTTAATAGTTACTTAAGTATCGTTAATAGAAACGAAATGCTACTAAGCCAGAATAATTTAAAAGTTAAAATTCTCAAATTTACTTGGTTGGTCAAATCTAATATTATTCAAATTTCATCTCCAGTTTCGATCACCTTTAACTCTGGTGGGTTGCATTTAAATGAAATATAACTTTATTATTATGGTGTAACTTATTGTCCAATAATTTCCACTATAGGACACAATCTTGTTCTACACATGCTTAATTAGCAGGTAGTAACTTAGCTGATAAGTTTGTCCTTGAATTACGAGTGGCCTCAGTGTCACGTAATATATATATATTGAATACTTGGAACTACTTTCTTTATCAACTTTGAAAGTTGTAAGAGCAGCAGTAAGTACATCTACATGAGCGTAACTCACACAAGTATCTCTCATATCGGCTACATACCGTACACTTTAATGTCTTACGACTGTTGGTGCGTAGTATAAATTCAACGTAATATAACTTCATCGAAAATCATAACGAAAGAAAGGTGGATAATTTGTGAGAGATGTTGGAATTTCGATCAATCAAAGGAACCTACGAAAGTGCCATAAGCAGGAAAAATGAGATAGTTATTCCACTAATGTTGCATTTTCAAATGAACCTTCTTTCTGTTATTCGCTTTAAATAGCCTAAGTTGTAGGTATTTCACCTTAATGAGCATGTAAGGCTAATAAGATGCAAGTGAATGCATACGGCAATATGGGGCTTGCGCCCCTATTGATCAAAATAATGAAATGTAATAATATCATCAAATCCATGATTAAGTGGTGAAACATACTTTTTCATTACTAATAGAGTTGTATATAAAGTTACAATTTCACAAAGTTTTGACTTCTGTGTTTGCACTGAAACAACCTGTTAGGCTATGCATCTGTTTGACTATTTAAAATTTCATATCAACAAACGGATTACGTGTAAACACAAGTTACTTGCCTACAAAAAAATTCAAAACGTAATCAAGATTAAATTTAAATGAAAGGAAAACGAGTTAAAAATTCGAAATCTACCAATACGTAAATTAGTGATTGTTTTACATTTGAAGTGAAAACCTTGAATGCATGGTTGTTTTCTTGAAGTTATAGACAATTGTATACGGCTGAAGTGTTGTGATTAATAACAAATTCCAACCTGTGACAGTTCTAAGTGTGATTACTGCAACACATGTCTTCAAATGCTAATTGTATCAAGATTAAAAGGTAAAAAGTGCAGTTCAACATCATTTTGATCAGTTTTGAAAGAACACACATACACACACACACACACACACACACACACACACACACACACAAAAGCAATATATATATGACGAATGTCATTCACTGTTCCATTGAATAAATGTAATAAGCCGTGGTGTTTACTATGCTTTAGGCAAATTAAGATGCAAATATAGTTAGGCTCACGTACATTCATTGTGTATGAAGTATCAATCAATTTTATTTTATGTTCCATTTCCTTAGCATCATATGTTGTTTATCGGTTCTGGAAGCAGAGAGATAGCAAGTGCGAAATATGTTTAAAATTTCATGATTATTTTCTTCCCTTTCAGGCGATTAGTACATTACGTTACCTATACTAACTCTGATGATTATGTTTAGACTTTTTCGCAGCTCAGATTGTTTCAAAATGTGAACTTTTTGAAACCTTTGTATAAATCCAGTTGGAATGATGAGATGACAGCAACATCAGAACCTTCTGTCAGATGTTATAATCCTCTACCCACATAAATTAGAGCAAATCTATGAAATTTTAGCCAAAGTCACGAGCAACATTAGTCAAATCTTAGTGCCTATCACTCCTGATGTATGGACGCTGTGACGACTGACCCATAAGCATTCCCGGTAGTTAATTCCTTACTTACTTAATCCCAGTTAACTAAGGAGATCCGATGAGATATAGAGAAATGCTGTTGTGAACGGAAAGTATGAAATAAACGCCAAATAAAATTGATGTATACATTAAAAAGGCTGAGTTGTTTTGTAAAATTCAAATTTCATTGACGACAAGTGGTCAAACTGAGAGAACCCCAATGTTTCACATACAATGGAACATTAATGTGTGAGTAATTAACGATTTAATTTGGTTTTCAAAAATTCGTTATTTGACGCTTTTCATGTTAGTATTATATTCATATGCATACAACAAGTACAAGTAACGGTCAAAACTTCGAAGAGTGCGACAGTTTCTATAACTATTGGATATGACACTTGACTAATTATGATAATTGCAAGTATTGTGTTTATGCCCTTCAAAATCATCACAACGATCTTATCTGATATCAACTCAATGCGCCCCTTTAAATGAATGGCAGAAAGTTTTTTTTTTCTATTGCAAAACATTTTTCCGTTCTAAGGAGTTCTTAACATTTTTATGGTTACAAAGGTACATACTCTCATTGATGAATATGCTTTTTTTTTTGTTTTTGATGTTTCTTCTTCATGTCTTAGATAATATTTTTCTCCTGCTAGAAAGATTTAGTTAAGCAATACGTTTCCACCCCTTCACACACACGGACACACACACGCAACCTCTCACACACACACAAAATATGAATTCCCAATACCAATAAGGTTTTATCACTAACAAAGAAAAAATAAAACAAAAAAAATTAAATCATCAGTATAAGGTTAAGCGTAATATATCCGTTTCTGTATACTTTGTACTTCATTTCAAAAGGAACATCAATACAGGCTAATATACTTTGACACTTTGAAAAGTTATCCAGTTTATTACGCTTCTCCGTTCCTATAACAATTCCTTTTTCTTTGTTGTTGGCTTCCTCCTATAGTTTGTTGAAACGTTCCTCCCACTATTTGTATTCCTACACTTGAAACAAATTAGCCCTGTGACATCTTTAATACACACGAAAATGAAATATTTCCTCCTCTTCTTCCCCGAGTGTACAGAAACCAATTATCGCAAACTCTTCCGTTCATCTCCTGGAAACCGATACTTTATAACAGCCGAACGCTTTTGTTTGCCTTAACAACTTTTTAACTGGAACTCACCGAATCTGAACGTTCCTATTAAGGGACAACGTGCTCTAGGGGAATATCTCTCTTCCCGTTTTGTGAAATTCAATATTTAATACCCTCAAATTTATCTTTTTTCTTCCATATCCTTAACTCATTTTTTATTTCCTCTTCTTAACGGTAAATAAATCTTATTGTAGAAAAAGAAATCAAACTAAAGAAAAGCTACTTCAATTGAAATTTGTCTGGACGGATTATTAGCAACTTAACACATCAACCGCCTCGGTATGCCAAGCCCTATCATGGGTATCCTTCCGTAACGTTTCGTTCCGCTCATTAATATTCATACGGGCATAGTGTGTCCCTCAGGGATCGTCTTCAACAAAACAGTCCTGTATGCCTCTCTTGTCGCATGTCTCCAAAAGCAAAAAGGAAACGAGTAAGGACAAAAAAAAATGAAAATGAAGCAGCTGAAGAAGATGATGATGATGATCACGACGATGAAAGCTAAGGAATGAAAAAAGATGAATAGGATGAAGAGCGTAAAACGAAGGTGCTTTGTTGGGCGTTTTTATATTTTTGTATGATATCAGAAAGCTTCAGTCGCACAGAGGATGAACGGGCCTAACGATGAAAAAAGACATTTCATGAGAAGTGTGGGTGTTAAATCAGTTGGGTAGTCTTCCAGTTGATTGCCCACAAAAATATACACATAAAGAGATAAAAGAGGGAGCTATAGTCCTGCTGAATTTAGTTAAATCTCTTTTATTTTGTTTATTTTATTTAGTTTAGTTAGTTTTATGGTGACCACGTTGTTCGATAATGAAAATTGTCCGAGAAGAGGGTTTCTTTATTTCTAACAAATAAGCTTGATCGATCATGAATGGCCCCAAATTACAGTATCATTTAAATATAGCATAATTTTGTATTTGAGCAAATAAACTATTCCTCTGAACTATTCCTGTGAACTATTTGAAATCGTGATTTCTTTTTTTTTTTGGATATCATCTTTCTTTAGTCTCTCTTGTCTCCTGTCACATCTGCTCTTCTCATTTAAAGCCAATCAAGATAAAAAAGTTATTACACGGTTTAATGAACAATTCTATCCACTTTTAAAGATCATAAGGAAAGTCTAATGGGAATATACATATTACATAGAACATAAGCTCATTGACGAAAGAAGACGTTTACGAACAAATGTACGGGTACAGTTTCAAGACATTGAGAGAAAACTAATATATGCCAAAATGTGCGATTAATGTATAGTATGAGATAAATAAATAAAAAGAAAGGAATGAATTTGAAGAGGATCTTTTTCGTAACATTAAATCTTATTGAGAAAGTAAAGGATTTTCCCTTATCCACCCAACTTAAATTCCAAAATGAGAAAAATCCAACAGAAGTGAATAAAATGGGTGTATTGTCACTTCTTGAGAGGTAGGGATACAGTCATACTTTTTACGAAGGTTTTATTAATTTCATTCGATGAGTGATTCCTATCCGTGACGTTTCGTCACAATCGATATGAACTTGTCAGTGTGAGGATAAAGTACAAAAAGAAAAAGAAGGAAAAAAACACACACACACACAATGAAAAACTTCGAACTTTGCACTGTATTCCAAACTCTTTGAACTTGGTTAATTAATAATATAACTTCGATAAATTTATTTTACTTGTTTTCGAATATACAAGAATAAAATTGAAATGGATGTAAACTTCGTGTAATCATTTAATGACCAACTTACGATTGATTGACTATATGTTTAAACCACGTATGGAGATAAGCCTAGGAAGCCTCATATACAGCGGTACAAAGAAGTATATGCATCAGATTGTTGCAGTGAAACCGTGGACGTACATTGCAGTGCATGCAACTGTATAGGCTCTAGCCTACATGTATGTAACCCGTACAGGATGGGATATATCCATGGTAACGGGCACATCCTGTTGTAATATTAGCCTAGATTAATTTCTCTTGGAATATAGGTTACTGCGACATTATTTATCCGTTCTTTTCTGGTAAAACTTATAACCGCCGGGAAGTCTTCTAAGTAAACATCCCTTTCTATATACACTTGATATTGTTCAATTCTTGATGTCATATGGTCTTTTAAGTTTTCACCAGAGTGAGGTGTGAAATATAGTCTTTCATTACATCGCAGTAAAAGTCAGGTCTGGGTGATAAGGCTAAAGATCTGTGACCGCCAATATGCATATATATCTTTGAAGACAAACCGTACCTTGCAGAAATCGAACTGCGACTTCTATAATCATTTTTTTGGTAACATGTTATTACTCCACGACATGGAATTAACTAACTAAAAAGTCTAATGTCGTTTTGGTTTTTAGCATTTTTAAGACTTTCTTTATATTCAGAAGCATAACGACATCGGTGGAAAATACTTAAATCCATATGAAGTTAATTCAAGTTTTCATATGACCTATATTTTTTTCTTATCATCATTTGTTTATTGAAATCTAGTTGTATAGAAGTAAAGAAAAGAAAATGGAAGGAACTTTAAAGAGATGTCTCATTGATCTACAGATATAAGTCCGGTTTGACCTTCTGTAGTTCATGTTTAATGGAATGGGTAGCATCGAAATAATTCCGCCTCCCTTGATTGGGTGTTAATGAACACGATGCCAACAGATGATAAAACTCACCTCCATGACGTAAGATATTGTCAGATTCAATTTCGCGAAACCGATTTCGGAACACATTGGCTAATCCATCGGGACATCCTTATCATCTTCGTTACATTATTTCTCCCCCTCTACATTTTAGAGGGAAGAAGGGAATTAGAAATCATTAAATTCAACAAGAAGGAAGAAGTTAATTGAAAGATGCAAGCCGGAGGGCGATTCGTTTGTCGGGGCCTCCAAGGAATAGGCAAAATTTCACACGGAGATTTGCGAAAGTTAACAACTGTGAAAAACCTATCCGAAAAGTCACGCATCGCGAAATATCTCGAGAGCTACGGGTCTGTGAGTGATAGCTGCATTTTATTTAAAGTAGATGGGTCGAAATTGGTACCTTTTCAAGTCGACGAAGGGAATTTTTCTAATCAGGAATCAATTACGATTCAAATTAAATAGTCTTCAAGCATAGACCTAGGGAATTCAATAGCACGATTGACCAAAGTTATTCGCAATACTGAAGACTTGTAGAGATGGGCCTACGACGGGAGGAATTAAAGCTACTCGCTTGCTTGAACAAGTTATTTTTAACGAGATTTATATTTTCTTCTCCTTTTTCTGTTGAGGCTTGATACGTCTTTGTAAAACAGAGATGCTGAGGTTTTAAGACTTGACAAGCGTTTGTCAACTCTACAGCCTAATCCAGGGTGTCTCTGAAAGAATATAACTAAGGTAATCCTGTGAGTCCAGGAGATTGACACTCACAGAACCTTAACGGGAGAAATTTTGTTGTTAAAATGTAAAATAGAGGGGTTTAGGTGATGTTTTCGGAATGGTATCATATATATATATATATATATATATATATATATATATATATATATATATATACTAATTCAAAAGAAAGATGGAATATTTAAAAAAAAATGTTTTTTTCATCAAACAGAACATCCTGCTTTTAAACTGAAAACTTGAAGAAAATTTTTGCTATTCACTGTTGTAACAATGTATACATCGAATCATGACAAACTACTAGTTTGAACAAATACATTGATACATACATTGTTTGAATTGATGCGTGCACCAGAAAAAAAAATGAACAAATAAATAAAGAGTCACGTCCATTTGCACAAGTTCACAGTTCATTGTTCAGGTGTTCACGTAAAGTATACCATGTCTATTGCCATAGTTGTATCATTTATTCTTTAATTTTTTTTTCTGCAGTGATAAAGAACGAAAAACATATCTGCTACGGTCGACTTTACCCTGCCGTTTCCACATTTCTCCATCTCTCCCCTCCTTAAGACTTGTTTAGATGATGGCGGATATGTCGCTCGAATGATGGATCCCGTTTGAATTTTTGTTTCCGATGAACTACGTTTGTTACTGAGAACTTTCTCGCCTTCAGTCAATTACACGAATCGCATCTGTAACTAAAATATTATTCCGCTGTGTGATATGCACTAATGACCTCAAGACAGGTCGATATTCATCCGAGTATGAATTTAACAACCAAATTAGCCAAAAAGAAACAACAAGGAGAAAACTGTCTCACGTCATGAAACAGCATTTGTTTAAATACTTGTAAAGATTATTTGGACTTGTGAAGAGTTGTTTTGTTTCAATGGAGCAAATTAGCACGCAGGTGCACAGCAACGTTGCAACTACATAGATGAATGTGAAACTATCAGAATAAATTAGTTCCTGGAATAACCTGTAACCCATTGTTGGGAATTTTGTTATTCACTTTTCATTTTGTTTGTTTTGGCAATCATAAATCTGCACATATAATCTATATTGCGTATAATATGAATATAATTATACAGTATATGTATAAGTGTATGTTACTGTTGAATACCGTGAGTTGAAATGTTTCTAACTTCATACAGGGAAGGAGGGAAAACCAATTCCTGGAAGTCACACGTACTGCCACCCAACTGTGATATTACAGCAAATGCTATTGAATCTGTAAAATTAATGTTTCAAACTTCATATATCTACTTTGGATGACTGTCAAACTTCGTACATACAGTGTGGATGAATTTCAAACTTTGTATATCTAATGTGGATGACACAGTTCAAAATCTCACGTTTTTGGAGAAACGAAGAAATGGTCCAGGTTACAGAATAGTATTCCCTGAACATGTCAAGTAAATGTAGATTTATAAATGTCTTAGAACTATGGAATATCCTATATAAGTTCCTCACTCAATGACAAACAAAAACATAATGTACGGTAAAAATTATTCGATAAATGCACACCAATTCTATACAGAGAGCGCATTAGCCTGCATTACCTTGGCTGTTTAATTAATATTTATCGCACACAGTCTTCTAACGCCTCACAACACAGATTTTGATACCTCTATTTTAATTACAAAAAAGATATAGTTTTGTTCATGAGATGTTTTAAAAATAAAATTCATCAAGCAACAAGATCTTTTGAAGTTAACATTTGAGATATTTCATGAATATTCTATCAAATTATCCATTAAGAGAAACAATAGCAACTAGTAAATTAACGAAGCGTCTATGCTACTGAAACGCAAATAATTCTCCAAATGGTCGGTATCATACTGATTTTCGTAATTACTTACTGCCCTTGATAATTAAAAAAAGGTGTTACAAATCTTCTTATTTTCGTTTTATTACCGACATGATGTGTAAACTTTTTATTTTATCAGTCAGTTAGTAGAAAGATTACATTGATTTCCATCGAGACTGAGGTGTTGGATTACAATTTAATTTCTCTTGTTATTACTATTACTTAGCCTTTCTATTATTATTATTATCATCTTTTTACCATTACTATTACACTACTTACGTCATTACCAGAACTTGTTACCTTAAACTTTTTCATATCCGTCTTCACGAGGTTTCACTAAAAGAGAACTTCGCTGGAAGGGGTTATTTCACCAGTTTAAAGTTCTCAGGTTTTGAAATTAATCTCATCAAAATGCAAAAGCTAATATACCGCTTCGCCGCTAAAGCAAGAAGTCTCTTCCTTCCAGCCCGTTGTAGCTTTTGAAATGTTATACACGAATGGTTAGCGATATTTTCAATTATTTCAACGGAGAGTATCGGTTATTTATTGGATTTCGTTTCCCTTGGCAATTTGGCACTGATTCTTGTAAGAAAAGACCTTTGGCAACATCATACCGTACACATTCTACTTTGACACTTCTAGCAGATTTTTTTTTTTTTGGTAATTATTACAACGTTTTATCACTTTTGACAACGTTCAAAAATATCTGTGACAAACGTGAACTTATATAGCGCCCCCGTTCCTTGCTCGGTGCTTCTGTATTTTTCTGCATGTATAGAAAGGCTTGACTAACCCGTAACTCTACTACAAGAAGAGCTTCTATTAACATTGTTAGGTAAAGTGTATCGGCATATTGATGGTAATGAAACAAATACAGGAAAATATTCACCACTAGATAGCCGAATGAGGAGATTACCTAACGATGAAACTGACAATTCAATATTACTGTAGGCCTATACTACAACTATATGATATCTAACAAAAGATAGCTTATCTGTTAATGTTTTTAAGCAATTTGAATCGGATCTAATATTGCTCGAGAAGCAAAGATGAGCCTGAAAGAGAAATAAACACTCTATTAATGCTGGAGAGGAGCCGTGTGAGAATATCTAGGCCTGGAATGGGGTTGATATAGTTCGACATTCGTTTTTACAGATGTGATACCAGTGTATACATTTTACATCTCAAGATGTCTCTCGATATACCGATATACTTGTAAAAGACTGCAGTGAATCACACTGTTATAAGATATTGACAAATAAATATATTAACAGGCATAAATGATCTTAGAAGACAGTGGAATGACAAGGATGCAGTCGTAATGTGAAACTATTCATTTTGATATCCATCTGAGTATTTGCATAAAATCATGCAGATTAAGGTAAAACCAATAAAAAAAACCCCTCTTCGCTCAAACTTAAGTTGGTAATAATGTTTTGCAAAACTAGCGAATTCATTCTTTTAAAAGAGACAATGACAGAAACGTACCACCACGCATAGAAGTTACAGATGCGCATGTTTCATTGCTGTATTGGTGGGCCAACGGTATCGGACTATTCCGATATTCGGTTACAGGTAATCGGTCCAGGACTTACGACGTTCACTTGGCTGGGCCAAGGGTACATAGATCTCAAAGAGACGTCTAACCCTATCATGTGCTGATTATGTCACTTGACAGACAAACATACATACAAACAAACACACATACATACATACGTACAGACATACGGTCCAATAAAGTAAACATGCTCCTAATTCTCAAAGTTTTATAAACAAACAATCTTTTCTAAGCTTAAGCGTTGAAATTGTTGAAATCCGATGTTTAGAATGAAAATCACGAAATCTGTCATTGATTTAATAATTTGATTTATATCTAGATGCATTATTAAAACGAGGGTCTTAGCCGGCACGTCGTGAGACCAAGTCATTTTCGTGAAATATATCAAAGAAATTAATGAGTACCAACTCAACTATGGTGAGCACATATGTTGAACTAGATTTTAAAAGATTGCTTCAAATTAATAGCAGGACACAGATAAACTACATTTTGTCACAATTGTATATTAATGTAGTATGTTGTAAATAGTCACCTTTGACTGGTGTCTGTCTATTACTTTTCGGGCGTATACGTCAATTTATATCGGTAATTAATTAAGTTTTTTCAAGTGACGAATGAACCTTTAGTGGCAGTTTGAAAGTGGCATGCTTCGTTTTTAAGACCTGCAGACTCGATTGACTTACAACAAAGGTTGCATTCGTCTGCATATATTAACCTAGAGAGCTTGCTCTATAATTATTTGTTACTAATGGCGGTGTTGTCCCCTTCAGACGTTTCAGGAAGATCTACATTGGAAGTAAAAAGAAATGGCGAATTGTTTCATAAATATACCAGGGAAGTACACTACAAATTCAATTACCGTGCTTATAAAGATGAACTATTAATTTCGTTCCTTGATACGATAGGCAATGTGAATATTGTTGTACATATATAAATTCCCTTAAGGGGGGTTGAACAGATTTAATATGTAAGTCAATTTATTTATTGAGTCGATTTATCAATTCATTAATAATTTGGTGAACGTTAGACATTGCCATTTACATTGCTTTTCACTGTACAGTTTGTGAAATAGATTTAGCAAGTATCGAATTGACTCATGAATATATACGTCTTTTAAACTCGCTGGAAATACGTTCATCTTTTATTGCAGCCCGTGATTAATAAAAAAATGTAGATTCTGTAAAATAGTAAAGAAGAAAAATCAAAATTGAAAAAAGATTGACGAAGAAAATTAATCAACATTTTATTGACTAATCATTTCTAATCAAATCAAAATCATTGATAGTTGATTTTGATTTCAAATCAAAATCATTGATGGATTAGTTGCCCTGCGAATTTCTTTCCTCTCTACTACCAATTAAAACTTACAAATAATTATGTCCCTTAAGCCACAAATTCAGGTAATCCTATCAGGCCTTTATTTTTCTGACTGGCTTAAAGCGTGATCTGTGGGCCATATACGCTTCTCAGTTATAATTCACTTACACTAACTCATCTTTAGTAATAGCCTTTCACATGTTGTCTCCTTTAAATTATTTGGTTTGTTAAAAGTTGTCTGATGATATCTTCGTAACGTACATAAGGATATGATAAAAATTAGTCTTGTGGAATTACGACTTAATTTTACATCGCTTATCGTTTAAATCAAACCCCCAAAATGTAAACAAATGAAAACTACAAGAAAAATACAGAAAATCAGTATAAACAAGAGAGAAAAAAGAAAACAAAAATCAAGCCTGCGTGCATGAATAATTGAATATCATAAACTTACATCGATGTAGCTTTAATATCGAACATCCGAATAGCAGGCATATCTCCTGTGATAAATTTCTTGGTATTTTGCATTTAATTGTGGAGTAAATTAGATGTTAGAAAGTAAAAAAAAGAACTTTTTGTTTTTTATTGTCAGAGAGTTCCGTAAAGTTTTGTCAAGCCTGTTTTAAAAGTTCTTCTGTTCCATGTTTTCGTGCATGCCCAACACAGTAAAGGTAAAGTAAACGCGCTCTCTGTAACACAATGAGATTATTCAGAGTGATCGCTCCAAAGATTGTATTTTTATCTCGTACTCACATTTATGATGCTTTATTGTCAGCTGTAGCCTTGGGAAGATGAGGAAGGGGGTGGGAGGTGTCAGGGTGTGGTGGGTGTCATCAACTCCTGGATACAAACAAAATTATAATTATTTATTCCTTTAACATTGTCTTAATGCTTGCAGTAGGCATAGTCTGAACTTACATGATTTTTGTTTCCATAAGTTTCAATAATGTTTACCACTTACGTGTAACAATACTTGGAAGTATCTGTCTAAGATAGCCTAGTGTTACTGCAAGCGTTAGTCAATTCGTTTACATTGTAGAAAACCTAAGTGTCAATTCTATCTACATGAAGCTTCTGATAAGAAGTTAATTTCAATTTCTCAAAACTGATCGTCTTGTCAAAAGAATCTGTCTATGACAGCCTAGTGTTACTGTAAGCGTTAGTCAATTCGTTTACCTTGTAATTCACGTAAGTGTCAATTCTATCTACATGAAGCTTCTAATAAGAAGTGAATTTCCATTTTTCAAAACTAATCGTCTTGTCAATAGGATCGTCGATGACGTATATTAGTGAGTTCTCCGTTATAGTCAAACGACTGTCTCGCTAAGTCTGCGATACGTTTATCGCCTCTCTATCAAAACGTGTGAAGTTTATCATCCGATTAGCAGAAAGGTCGTCATTATACTTACGAGGCTTCTCAAACGATGTTTTAACATCGACCATGTTTCATCTTCTCCTTATCAGTTTTGGAGATTCTTTCAACAAACAAAGTCGACTCCATCTGCGTAGTATAAAATGAAACCAAACTTACTTGTACAAATAAATTTTCGTCCTAATTAAAAGGTTGAGGGAGAGAGAGCTAGGCTGAGAGAGACAGAGGAAAAAAAAAGACCCGGCATATCTGCCTCTGTCTGTGTTCCTTCGGTTGTCCTCATTTAGGACTCCGATGATTGACAGCATCTAGAATTTACGACAGTCACTTCAAAACCTCGATTTCAAACATTTAACGCTGATCCTACCCAGAACTTTCCCTTAACGACTTTTTAAAATAAAATTGCAAGACGGATGCGCATAATCACCATTCATTCTTTAGTGTGGTATAAGTTTCTGAATGTATAGCGGCTGCAACCATCCTTGGTTAACTGCAAGACACTGTCTGTGGGGCTAACGGGTAATCAGAACCACACTACACCTCGTCACAACGCACCATATCCCCATGACCCCTCCTGTAGATTCACAAAAAAAATATATATAAATGAGTCAACCTTAATTTTCAGCCTTATTTGCAATTGTTAGATTACATTTGACTATATCCTCATACAGTTTGACGTTTTGTGACTTAATTCGAAAAAGTTGTTTAACTCACGTACAGTAAAAACTATCAGATATGTGCAAGTAGCGCACACTTTATGTCATCAACTATCAACAGAAGAAAAAAAACTATCAAGCCATATCTCATCATAAATAAGTTGGATTTGTATTAATTTACCGATAAAGTTCTGACCTGGGGGAGCTTTAATTCTGTTTAAGATTAAAAATTCTTAAAAGTATTAGCATCAGTTTGTACGAGATTGTAGAAATCAGTGCCTGGTACAACGTATTTACATTAATTAATGTCAATGTCAATTAGCTTAATTTTAGCTTTATTTCCTTGAAAATTAGTGTCAGCCAACTGCTTTGTTGCTGATGTAAAGACCGTCTTTTATAAGACTTTTTACTGAAGATTTTAAAACAAATTTATTATCAGAATAGCGCAAAAGTGAAATAGCACCTGCCGGAACCACTAAACCAAACTTGAGTAAAAAAAAAAAAAACAGCAGCCATTATAAGGCATTCTACTTTATAGACACTAGGAGAACAAATGAAAAACAATAGAGAGTACAAAGGAAGAGTTTATGAACAATCAACGATTTTCAAGGAGAAGTAAAATAGAAGGGATGAAGGAAGGCAGAAAGCAAGGACACAGACTTGCAGACAAGCAAAAAAAAAAAAAAAATCGAAGGAATCAAACATAAACTACGGAAGGAACGAACTAAACAAATATAGAAAGTTTGATAACATTACATTCAATCTCTGTGTTTAATGGATCACAAGCACGTTAATGACTACATAGGAACGTATCCTGTTTATTATATACAAGTTTATTAGTTTATATAGTCCTGCAGCTATTTATGACATTAATGTTTGGTGAAAAGCTATAATGCTCATTATTGTCTTCTGTAGTCCAGCGTAGGTCCCTATTATCGTGGTAAGAGGCGTAATTTAGTGCTCTTCTGATAGCGACACACCATTGGAGTTGTCATTCGTGTTAAATGTGACCACCATAGTCGAGTCAAGACTTACTACAGATCACATCATGGCAATAATGGAACTACATATATATATCAAACAGTGTAAATGTAATCGAAACCTAGTACCCGACTACAGGCATCATTAAAGTGCTTGGCAACAGCTATACAGAACTAGAGGTGGAGGAAACACAAAGAGAAAGACGAAACAACAAGAATCATGATAAACATATTTAATAATTGTACTATAAAAGCTTTGTTTATTCTCTCTTAAGTTTGATTCACTGACATCTTCAGCCGCAAGTCAGTTTCAATGGAAAAGTAATTGAAAACGGGCTTATGTTTCATACGCGTATGGCTGTCTTTGTGGTTTTCATTCAAAAGGAATTTTAGACGAAGGGAATAATGTAATAAGTGATCTAATGTATACTTGGTAGCAATGTAATGGTATCAAAATAGAAAAAAAAAACAGTATGCCCAAAGCAACAAAGCTTCTCTTGTTTTGAACGGACAGAACAATTTTGACTCAGTTGTTCAGTTGAAAAATCCAGTGAATCTGAAGGTATCCTAATAAATGTTTGTACGCAGACGTGAACAAATCAAGGAAACTTAGGGGAGCTTGGCGATGTCGCTGCCTATTCACTACCCATGATACAACATCTATTTAATGTTTCAAGTGCAAAATTTCTTCCTTGCTCGTTTGGAATCCGGATTCGAAATTTCCACAATTGGGGACACCAAGATAGTTCAAAACCATCAAAATGAATGCATTCATCCATATCGGGTCTATGTGTATTTTCTAGCCAGGAAAGGAATACAAGATTTACTGTAAAAAGAAACAAAACTAACAAGTATTGTATTGTGATTAACTTTTAGAACACGACGTCATAGATTTTAGTCCAGAAAATGAGCAATCTACAGAGGATAGTTTATTGGAAATTATACAGCCTGAACTCGGCAGAAGACGCTCAGCTAAGAGCTGACCCCTTTAACACTTTAGTTCCTTCGGAATCTGTTTAGTGTAAGGTGGGAATTGACAGCTATTAAAGTTTATTGTTTACATTTTGCATTTGCATTTTCTGTGTTTTTGAGGCGGGGGGCTATCATTATTATTTTGATCGATTAGACTTTTACTGCTTCCTGGATATTTTGCTTCTGTTTTATGAGTTTTGTACCTTCTCCGTTGAACCAAAGAGAATTTAAACAAAATGTTGACACCTTGTTATATCGAGTTTTGATCCCTGACGAGATTATTCTGCAAAAGAAGAAGACGGGACAACGAAATGACAGACGGGCCAATCATACTTAAATTAATAGCCTCCTCAAACTTATTTTCGAAATTAGCTGAACAGCGTAACAGTAAATTTCCACACAGGGCTTTATCTATGACTGTAAAGATGGAACTCTGTGATAATCTGTCAAGTGAAATAGCAGTTCTCCCTAGATGTTTCTGTGAACATCTTGGTAGCAAAACTGCATATATATATATATATATATATATATATATATATATATATATATATATATATATATATATATATATATATATATATATATATATATATATATATATATATATATATATATATATATATATATATATATAACAAGACACCGGTTACTGTTACTGTTCTGGGTTTGACATATAACTGACCAACCCAATAGGTTGGGCATTGCGCACAGATTGTAAACTATGACAGTGGCATCGTCAATCTATCTTCCTTTACTTAAACGAAACCACTAACTCACTTTCTGTTAGAATGGTTCCATTTTATTGGTGGTCGATAAAATACCGTTTACACTTCGGAGTGAGACACGGAAAGTGATTTATGTCGGAGGTGTAACGAATGACCAATAAATATCTGTCCACTCTGCGTCTCGCTTGTCCGCGTTGCGTGGACTCCCATTTATACAAAAGGTGACCCGATGTACCCCTCGCTTTTAAATATTTTACAAGAGAAGAAGGGAAAAAAGTAACAGAAAGAAAATCGAGAGTCAGTAAAGTAACAAGCCATTACAAAGGGCACTGATACTTTGTCCAGTTTGTTTTTCATCAGATGAAGAAACACTCAGTTTCACAAGGGCGACGTTACAAGACCTGTCCGGCTGTACCCTGCTTCGGACGAATGCCCAGGCTCCGTTGTTGCGTGGTTGCAATACCGTCGTAAAGATCAGGTCGCTTTCGCTTTAATAATAATAACAAACTGGTTACCTTGTTTGACTGTTATGGTAAACAGGTTGATATTTCATTTATAGTTATACGATGACTGAAAGCTTCAGTGATTGTTTTGTCGGTAAATATTGAAACATATCGATCACGGCAACAGATATAGTGTATGGACTATAAGCATGAAACAGTAAGCCTTTCCAGCGGGTCACCTTTACCTACTTTGAAAGTGAAGGTGTACACCTCAGGCAGCAGTGTAGCATACGTGTCCGTATCCCTTTCGTATGGAACACCGAAACTAAAGAGGCTATAAGATTATGTGCCAGAGGAATTATTGCCACATAATGACATATTCGAAATACGTCCTTGTATTTGACAACTTCGTCGGTGGCACGTAAAGACCAACGCATCACTTCAAACCATACAATCAAGATATTGCCAAACAACCACCGCCATTTCGAACGTTAATCACAAGTCATTATTTGGCTATACCTAATTTGTGCCACATAAGGACACAACAAAATTTAACTGATTATGTGGCAACTTTAACATGTAGCCACATGACGACCTTTATTGAAAGTCATTATTCGTCGAATTCAATTAGCCACATAGCGACTTATTTTAAGTCATTATTCGGCAAATTAAAAAAAAGAACACATAAGGATAGTTGTATGTCGTTGTTCGGCAAATTGTATTAGGCATATAACGATATTTCCTAAGTCATTATTTATTTAGCAATCGGATTTGAGCACATAATGACCAGTTTCAAATAATTATTCCTCGAAAGGCAAATAGATAATAAATGTTGCTTACATTATTTCTTCCCTGTAAAACTAGCAAAGGTTGTGGAGAATAAGTGGTAGCTCCATATACAGCAAACCTCATAACAAATGATTCGCAAAGCTTTGTCATAGGTGGCATATACTTAGGTTTACGGTACGATCAATGTACTGTTCGACCATTTACTTATCGTAAAAAATATGCACACTTTAATCAGGCAATTTTGTTCAGCAAAAGGAAAAAGCAAAACCTAAAACGGGGGTTCGTTTTGAGAAGTCGTATCATATAATGGAATGAAACCATTACACATGGCAAAAGTTCAGTGCCGCATGGACAAAAAAAAAAAAAAAAAAACGGGCAAGACCACCGCACTAAGAATAATTGCGAGGAATGGCAGTTGCGTTACCACTGAATACTTCGGGAGAATGATCGCAGGGACCATGGCCACATTAGAAGGAGCAAACACTGGGACGTTCATGAGCAAGACTGGGAACGTAACAGTCGAAGAAACTAAGAAGAATGACCACATAGAATGAGAAGCTTAAAGACTAAGGGAACAACTACGACCAGCTAGGGAAACCTGTAGATCCCTGCCATAGATGATATTGATGAAGATGAAAATGTTAATGTGGAAAAAGGAGCAATATGAAGAGAGACAACGACTCAGAAATCAGGATTAGGGGAATGGAGGAACTAAAAGAGAAAGACGGAAACCAGGATGAGAGCCATTAAACAAAGATTAAAGGTCAACTGCGGGGAACTGAACAACCATTACGATGCCGAGGAAATGACGAAGACGAAGTACAGGAGCGTGAAGCTTATACGAAACACTAGAAGGACATGTTGGAGAAAGGAAGGAAAAATGATCAGGGACAGTATAAACATGAAATGAATAATCAAAGAAGGACAACGCATTTTTCAAATCATCTCTTCAATGCTACTTTGGTATCACCTTCCAAGGTTACCACCACTCCAAAACGTTAACGTACTCACGGTGCACAGGGAAAGAAAAACTCCCAAGTCAGGTGTAAACATCGAATTTTCCTGGGTCAATGCAGCGGTCTGAACGTTAGCAAAGAGAATGACGGAAGGGGGGGGGGGGGGGAAATTCAGATATCTCTGTACCACTAGGAGGATGGCTACTCAAATAGATGGGACAGCTATCGTGAAGAGAGAAAGAAAGAAAGAGGAAAGTAAAATAAGACGAACAGTACATGAGATTAAACATAACAAAGATTGGAAATGATAATGATATTTATAAAGCGCTGTCTAGTAGAGCTCAAAGCACTGCACAAAGAAAATTATAAAAAAAGAAGTAACGATGTACATAATACAGAAACAGTAAAGTCCTAAAAGCATAAAATACAAGAGCAGTTATGAATTTAAACAATTATGAAAATAAGTTTTCAAATTCTTTTTAAAATGATTAAGATTAGTTTAAGAACGCACATTAGCCAGAGAATAGGCGGAAAGGATCCAATGACGATGACCACAAATGAACAATATTGGAGGACTACAAAATCGACCCCAAAGACGTTCACAAGAGAGACAAAAACACACACACAATGGGACGGACAAGAGGGAAGAACTTAATAATACTATCAGGAACAGGATAAACAGCCATATACGTTTTGACACTATACAGTATTGCATCTAAAATGCGGAAAGACTTCTATCGAGACAACAAATTAATTTTATTCTTGAAATAAATGAAGTCTCTAAAAACAATTAAGTGTCTCGGAGTCTTGGGTTTTGTGAGACGAAATATCTTTTACAAAATGTCGGAAAGAAAAAAACAAAATACACTCCCCGTCATGTAAGTAATGATCAGTTTATACGCAAAGCCGTTTTCACCTTTTTGGGGGTCAATTTTGTGATACACGTCGAGGAGATGGGAGTGAGATAGAAGTAGATAAAGGTGGTTTAAAATGTGTCAAGTACTTACATAAATGTACACAAGTAATAAGTGGGCTCAGTGGTTAGCTTATCATATTGCAATCTATAGGTCCACGAATAAAATCCCGGTAGAAATTCCCAGTGAAATTTTTAGGAATTAAAAATTCCTTGTTCAGCTAAGGTGTTTTACAGTAGTGCTAAGAGGGTTATCTATTAACTTGGCGATATTAACAGGTGTGGGTATAGGTTAAGGTTGTTCTGTACAGCCGATAGAGTGTTTTGCTGGCCTAACCCTCTATCCCTACTATCCTTGAGAAAGCTTGTGGCTTAACTGGGGGTATGGGTACTCTCGCCAGTCGGGTGGGAAGGAAAATAGCGGCCCCCGGAAGAGAGTTTGTGTTTGCATTGGTTCTGATTGGTTGTCTTCTTATGAACATGGTAAGTGAGGGTCTTTGATGAGCCCAAGATGGATCTGCCGTGTTGAAACTTACAGGTAAACTTACTAAGCTCACTAACTTAAGCTTATTTGCATCCTTTCCTCAGTAAGGACATCCAGAGACTTCTGACAATTCTCCCATTAGTAATGAGAGATAAAGAGATATAAAAAAATGCACAACTTATCGTAAAGGCTACTTAGAGCAAGTATCAGCTGATACCCGTTTTCATTTGAAAACTATGAATATAGGACATTTATTTTTTATACTTTTCCACTTAGTTGCCAGGGTATTACTCAATGTGTTTGTAAATAAAAAAAAGTGGTCTCTGTTCTCTCGTCCTCACTTTTTTTTCTCCAATCCACGAGCAGACATGATAATCTAAGGCGGCGATTTCAAGATATACGCGTTGTTTGTTAACATACGTGATGGCTAAGTCGACTGAGGCACGCATGGCGTAAATTCACTGTCCCACAAATCATGCAGATTTTGTCGCAAATCACCTCAAATACGTGAACTGTTCTGTCAGTAAACAGTATCGAAACGCGTCAGCTTTTGCAATGTGAAACCAATTACGTAATCGCGAATGGTCTGTCAGAATGTCCAATAAAAACAAATGTAGAGGATACAACACTGTTCTGTGTAAGCCAAGAACTCGGTAAACTTTGGTGGCGATAGTCTTTGATTAGTCATGGATAGTCATGGAAATGGATTATCCATGGCGTTATCATTGGTCATGAATGTTCATTGTGGTGATGAAATTCACGGTTTGAAATAAATCTCATAAAGTCCGACACAAACATGCTGAAAACTGGTGCACAGGAAACTGTTACATGCTGTTATTTCTAAGAAATATGTAAAAGCAGATATATATATATATATATATCCAAGATTCCAAGATCTCCAAGATTAAGTAAATGTTAACTACAATGAAATGGACCGTGAGTATGTATATGTAGATATGATTCCATTTTAAATATTCAACCGCGTTCGTTTATCGACGTCTATATACTTCTCAGTTACCTTTCAGTTGTGTACAACATATATATATATATAATATTTACTGATTTCCAAAACTTAAATGTTTTGTTACTTTATCTGTATGTAGGAAGCAATTACAATACTCACAGTTCATGTTTAATTATTTATTTAAACATCTTATTACAGATTACGTATTTACGAAATCTCATACAGGTCTCTCTTTTTCTTTCCAAGAAGATTTATTTCTCCTTCATTTCTTTCTTGCTCTATTACGTTTCTTATTACCGTCTTTTTTTCTTTTCTTTTCATTTTGATCCCGAAAATTCATTTAAAGTACAACTCTCCTGTGGGTACTTTCTACTTTCCATAATCAATCAACAAAAACAATTTACGGAAAGCAATAGAAGAATAAATCAAAACTTATTAGAATGTATTCTACGCGACATTAACTAAACTTGTTAACTCATACGATACCTATTAAACAACCTCGTCTGTAATTAGTCCATTGGACTGTGACGTAGACTGAATCAGGCACTCTCAGAGGTAAAGTTTAACTTCAGAATAAAAGAATAAGACAAAAAGACGAAACAAGTAAAACAAAACAAGGGTAAGACGATTCCCTCATAAAATACGGAGGTAGGTAGAGCATAATCATCAGTCCGTATAAGTTTATTGTAAATCCTGTTAAAAAACTTTAAAGAAGATAAAAAAATGCAAAAAAAAATACGGAATTAAAACACAAACTTGGAAGAGCAACGACAGTTATTGTTTTTTAACCGCGGATAGTTCTCCCTGCATTTGAGAGCGGTGATACCGCGACCATATGGCGTATATGTTATGGACCATTAGGCACCTTGCAATCCACCGAGGCGATCTGTGGTACAGTAACTGGCCTACCATGATAGCGCGGCGGTGTTTAAATAAAAAAAATCCCTTTTCGCCTCCACCTCCTATTTTGTTCCATTTTTTTTCTAAATAGTTTGCCGTTAGTGAAACCCTAGGGATTGACACTATTTTCGTCTGTTTGGAATAGGTTAATGCGGGTTTTTTTTTTTTTTGCCTCCTTTTACGTGATACAAGGAGGGAGAAGAAATGTTATGAATAAAAAATAGTCATTAACTCTGGGTTATGAATGGCGAATAATTTAAAGCGATTTAGGTGAGTGACTTCGAAGTTTTAAATCCAAACAGCCAAAGGATACGGTGGTGTGCATGCAGGGAGATATATATGAAGGGCGGTAGTGAATGGTTTGGTATTTTTACCTTGGTCGAAACATTGGTTCGATCCTTATAAGGCATAAAATCATGCACAATCTCTAAAGGTGTTTTTTTTTTCTGTCTTTTCGCTATTTCACCGTTGTCTGTGCTCGTGGTATTTGGAAAAGTCAAAGCCTCGAAGGAGGAAAAACACAAACACAAGGGAACAAAATAGAAGGGAAAAAAATGGGTCAATTCTTGGGCCTACATTGGAAACATTTATGCGATGTCTAAGACAATTTAAGAAGGAAAAGACCAGAAAGAAATGAAGAGGAAGCTACTTTCTAAAGGGAGACTGATACTTCAAAAGCTGTATCAACAACCACGTTTGATCATTTAAGACAGTCACGTCTTAACATTTTTTTTATAAGAGTGAAAAGTTATAGATTGTTTGAATTTTCATTTGATTTTTACTATATGTTTGTAGTTGGCAAATAACAGGAAATTGTCTCTGCTCTTGCACTCACCGACAAAATGAATAGATGGTAGGAGGAACTAGTTTTCTGAGGTAAAATAAAGGGCGCAATGGTGGGAGACGGATTGGTATTTGTAGAGTACCATTGGTCTGCCCCTGATGAGTACCCTGTTACTGCAGAATTCACACAAAAAGAATTTATGGACTGAATATGATAACATTTTGTTATCATAACAACGTTAAGATAACAATAGCCTATCAGCAAACAGCTAAAGTCTGAGGCTTAAGTGATCCTTGGGCAGGTGAGGTAGGATAGGGATACGTTGTAAGTGAAATATTTAAATTATATTTAAATCCTGAAGATAAGCCCAAAACTTTTATCGACAAGTGTTGTCCGTGACATCATACGGTATAGGGTATTACCAAGTCTTTAAGGAAATTTACAGGCGATCCGTTTACAGGAATTAAAGAGTCGATAGCATCAGAACAGATAAATTTGTTCAACAGTGGTTTTCGGAGACTCATTCATTTTGAGGCTATAGATACGCTAACATAAGCGTGAGTCTTACTTCTGCAAGTTTGGTTGGTGAAGGACACATTTATCTTCAAGTGTTTTTGACTTTACACAAGGACATTAATTATAGACCAGCTTTATACGATGTGAGGTAAACAAATCAATTTAAAACGCATTTGGAAACTACAACGTTTTTTTTCCAGAAGTGATACGATAGTACATAAATTAAGTAATAGATGCGTGACGCAAACACCTGACGTCATTGGAATTGGTAATACCGTAGAAACCTATTCTGTTGAAATCCCAACTTTTAAACCCACTGAATTGTGTTTGTGTGGTTCTTCATCAAGTATTTAGCAAAAGAGAAAAAAAAAATTCCATATACTAAGGATGTATTCTACGACACAAACATTACGTGCTTCCAACAACTAACTGCCACCTACAAACGAGATGAGGTCAAAGGCTAGGTGATAGTCCTGACACCCCTGAAAGAAAACCACTAGTTTGACGCCTCGGTAAGAAAATTACAGAGTACAATACAGATCGAGGGTCAAGCATCATAATTACTATCAAATTAGTGACGTCATCCACGTGAATCCTAACTAAGGCTTCCTCAAATAAATTTGATGTAGTGCATGCTACAAGGAAAAAAATGCGGTGGCGTAATGCTTTGGCACCTGATCGAGGTCGTGGGGTATGGTTTGGGAAATTCCTCCTGACTTATTACCCTCGACTGTTTTTTTTGTTTGTTTCAGGGGGCAATCAGAATGCAACGTGAAATTGTGCGACTAGGTTGCTCTCTCTTTCAAGCCATTTTTTTTACAGATTATCTCAGTTTTATTGTGAATTTTCGCAGTATTGAGGAAACCTTCGAAATAGGTTAATTTATTTGTCAGTGTTTTTTACGTCACGTCTCTCCATACCATATCGCGTGTTACAAGTGGACGCTCGCCACTTTTTGACTTTTACTTTTTAACTTACCAGAGAGAAGTAAATGCATAGTACTATACATCTTCAACATTTTTACTTGCCAAGCATCTGTACAGCAATGGCGTCATGATCTCGCACTGTTGATATTTGTTGTTTCATATCAAAATAATAAAAAAAAAAAATACTGAAAAGAAAATAGTGCATGTTTGAACGACCTCCATGTAACAAAGCATCATGCATCACATACCACATGGGATTGCCTACTATGTATCAGGAGTTTACAGAATGCTATCATTACCTTATGGTGACTATGTCATATTTCTTAGGCGTAATTACCGTTACACCAGCGGGGAATCTTGTATACTTAATACCCTAATCGTATACTCTATTTCTTGTTCGCTTTTATAGTTTCTCGTGTCACCTTACTGCGTTGTGTTATAATTTATGAGAGATTCTCTGTACAGTGTCGTATAGAGATATTAACATATCATAATGCTTATCATTTACAGTCTGAGATGAACATGAGCTGTATACATAGCCTCGGGTTTTTCACATATTGTCGAGCCGATATTGCATGCCACGCGAGCATAAACTCTATATATTACCACTTATATTAATTTACAAAAACAAAAAAACATGAGTTAATGGATTTTCGAGGTTCTAGGGAAGAAATTCTTAAAGTTTATTTCAAAAGATTTGTATTGTGACTTCACGTTTAAACTTTACACAAAACAATTTAATGAGTTCCATACGAATTACAGGTAGTTTAGATCTATAAGTAATAGAAATATTGATATCCAAATTATAGTTTTAATTTGTTTAATTTGTTGAACGTTTGCGAATGTGTGCGTATTTCTTTGAAGATGCTTAATAAACTCTCATCTACACAGTTAAAAAACTGGCACCCTACAATGTTAATAAAACTGTTACCTACACCATTAAAAAAATGGCCCCTACACCATTCATCAAATTGGCACCTACACCGTTAGTAAAACTGGCACCCAAATCACTTTCAAATGACTTCGTGACTGAATGCGGAATGTTTCTCTGGTTTATTTGATTACGTAGGTAATCAAAAGGGCAAGACGAAAAGACAAAAACAAATGAATAAATTATTTAGTCTTTTTTCGCTTGTTGTATGTGATGTCACGTGTAATAATTTGAAACGCCCACACATACATGAAGTAAACCAATCAACGAGCTGAAAAAAAATAATGCATTCTTTTCAACACATCACGTGCACGATGGTTTGGTTTCTTGCAACGTCTTCTAACTGGATATGTAGTACTATAGACGATGTTAACTTATGATTCCTAGCCTAACGTGTTGAGTATACACGATGAGGAACAATGGATCGTTCTCCTTCGCAATGTGTGCTCGCCATCGCCGTCTTTCTCTTTCCCTTCTTGGTGAAGAGTGTGCATGCGCAGTATGTGTTTCAGAATTAACCTTAAAACCTGATTGCCATGACTCAGAAAAGTTTATACGAACATCAATCGACTTTCATCAGAGCATTTCACAAGTTGGAAATTAAAAAGAAAATGCTAATATTTTACCATCTGCCCGGCCGGCCCGGGCAAAGAAAATGTATAGACGGAAATTGCATATGTTTGGCGCAGAGTGACATATTTCCAAGAAGACATTAAGTTAACATGATTTAGAAATTAGAATAAGGACTGTAGACACACACGACCTACCACTTATGGTGTTACATATGGTTTCCCATCTCTCTTTTTTTCCTACTCTTGGAACTCGTTCCTTGTTGTAAATATCACATCGGACCATCTGTTAAATGCTGAAAAATGATCGTCGATTCTCCTTAAACTTTTAATGAAGCTAACATTAATGTGCGACTGATTTTTTTATCGTGTGCTTTTTGTTCAAATTGTTTATAGTCTGGCCAATGAGTATTTAAAACATCAAGTCCTCATGAATTGGAAGTTGCTAAAGTCACGAAAGGCAAGTGGGCGAAACTAACCCGGGACACTTCATTGCTTTATTCGCGCAAGTAACTCCGTTCTAATTCTTTTATCATAACAAAAACGAGGGAATATCGAACACGCCTGCCATTTTCACATATTGGTACTTTCTGAACCATTTTATATTGCTCCAGTGGCCTCCTTCTATATAATATAATGGGATTCGGGGATCGAGAGGCGCTGGTGTTGTGCTATGTCTATGTGCAGTTATACCGTTGGTAGGTATTTTATGAAATAGTGAAACACCATTCACCAACAAACAAAAGCGTATCAAAGGCTTGTTGTTTTTTTTCTCATCTAGTTAATTTATTCCGATATTAACAAATCACCGTATGATACAATATGAAAACAAACATGCCCGTTCTGGTAAATGTAACACCAAATTAAGTGTAGTACATAATCCTAATTTACACTTTGTAGGTGTAATCTTGCAAACTGAAGTGTATTTACATGTCTCCAACATCATGCAGGGCAGTCACGTGGTAAAAATTACATTAATGAGAGGTCAATCATATATTATCCTGATGGATGAAGCAGATAGATATACATTAATTCAATTTTAAGGATTTTCCCGCGGTGCCCAAAAGAATTATGTAGATAAACTGCCGTGAACCCCATCTTGAAAGTATGAGTCTACCTTACCTGTCCGGTTCGTTTTAAACCCTCCCCCCCCCCCCCCTTCTCGTCCTTCACGTTTTCAGCTCCCTCACTTCCCATCATATACTCTCTGATTTTCTCTACATGCCTGCAACCTTTACCAGCAGACGGAAGACTTCCTGAAGACCACCAAATATTCGGTCTTTTTTTTTTTGGGGGGGGAGGGGTGTATTTCATACAAGAAAGCTATGTCTAGATGCCATCTTACCTCACAGATACCTTTATAAGTGTCAGAGGTCATTGTGCCACCAACCAGAACTATTATGTGACTAAATAACAGTACAATGCGTGATATTATACACTATAACACATAACGCCGCATTGTCTATACATCCCTGAAACAATTAATATTATTAGAATGTTTCAAACATTACAATTACTTGTTTTCTGTTTGTAATTTTGATCGGACCCTTTTTGGATTTCTTCATATTCAACTAAATTTGAGTAAGATACTCGGCACGATCGAGGTAAAGTAGCCCTTCCCTGTGCTACTCATCTCATTTTGACGACCCCATAGAACGTGTGAATACAAACATCATAAAGTCTACACCAAACATTGCAAAAGTAGAAGAAAAAAAAAAGGAATAACCTCAAGTCATGACCTATGGAAAATAAGTTGCGTCACGAAACACGTGACGAAGAATTTCTACGATGACGTCAATGCTAGTTCATGTCAGACGATTCTTACCCTGAAAGGGAAAAATATGTAACAATTACAAGGAACAGCTGCAAATCATAAATAAATTAAACGGTCTTCCCTTTTCCAAAAAGCACCATCTAAAAGTTATTCTTATTTATTACAAAGTAGTCTTAATAGTTTGCATATTCAGATGATTGTAAAAAAAAAAAAAAAACCCGCAGGAGACAGTTTTAAGTTCCCTGTTTTGTCCAAAATAATCGACAGACAACTTTAGGGGTTACTTTTATTATCGCCTCAGATTTGCAACATATTTAACCGATCTGATCAGGATAAAGAAGATATGGTTAAACCACAGGAGCTACGGAAAACCGCTATGGCTCTTAACGGGGGAAACGTCTTTGTTCAACCCCACCCAAATATTCATTTCTAACCTTTGCCTTATTCATCGTCTACCTCATTTTAAACCTTTCACAGAAACCATTGCGTACAGTACCTTATATGATTAAAATGGGTTTTTTTAGTGATATTTAAATTAAGTCCATGGAGTTTAGGCTAAGTGGGTGAGATGCGTGAAAAACTTTGCAATATATACTTTGTACATGTGCTTCATAGGTCATATTTGTCCCTTCATCGTTGATTTGTGGCAGGTCAATGAAATGGTTAGCTAAATTTTGGGTTCTGTTCTAGATTAAACCGCGTGTTTCGATTCATCCGCACAGCTACCATTGTATTAGCCATTTTGAATAGACTACTAATATCTTCGCCTTGTGTATGTACTGCACATGAAAATACTTACAAGTTCGTTTACCGACTTCACACATTACTATTTGATAACAGTGTACTGGGGCTACGTATCGTTTGTAGATATAGGCCTACTGACTTACATGCTGTATCGGCACGAAACGGATAGTCGACACAGCTAAACAGCAAAATGAAACCAATTTCAGTTTTCACAAAGTAGGTTGCATAGCTGTGTTTACATCGCATGAGGATTTCTGTGAATCGTTTTCCTTTCACACAGTGCACTATATTTAGACCATTTCGTTGGAACTGAAAAGACTCGATGGGCTTTCTTAAGTTGGTTCTTAAGTCGAATGTCACATGACCAGCTGATATTGCTTTTGAGCACCATGACTGTTGAGTCAATACAATAGACTTTTAAATAACCTTACCGAACAAAATTGCTTACTATATCAGATAACCTTGCTATATGCTGTAGAACTGAACAAAACTGTATGGTCAAGTGCCTTAATGTAAATTGACTTCTATATACCTCACAGTAAATCAATATATGCCCCCAATGGCGAGATTCACTCCCCGTTTTTTTTTTGTGAAACCCCAGACCCTCCCCTTTTTCAGCCCCTCCCTACCCTTTTTTATTGTGATACTTCGAAATTTCACCCCTTGATTACGATGATATTGTTTTGAACAGTTTTTTGTTTTGTTTTAAAGTTTTGCTCAATCAACTCGATCAATTCTTCATTTTCTATTGTATGTAATGCGGGTCTTTATTTAACTTGTAGTATATCATTCAAGACACACAGAAAAATTAATCCTTACCCGATTATCAGAAAACCGTTAAATCCATCACAAAAACCGTGATGCCACGCAGAAAGTCCTCAGTGAACGTTTTCTTCTTTTTTATTTAACTCTTGTTCCTGAGGACTTTGTTTTGACCGAGCATTACGACAAGCATAATTTCGCTCCAGTGATTGTTCTTTGAAATCGAACACCCTCACCTTACCTTTTTTTTTTTTTTGTTTATTACCTTCTTCTTCTGCTATTCTTTCTTACACCAACAGTTATGAGAGAGATTATTCACGCATATTACCACAAAAGCAACCGTGAAGAATGAATTTGGCTCTCACATACACCACAAAACAGCAGGGGGTGTCCTAGTCCCCATAATATTCTCAGCTGTAAGTATCTAAAGTTGGTAAACAAAGAAATCATTCGATTATCTTCAGAATGCTTTACCTCAGGACAATTTTTCTAGAGCTACCAAAGCGATTGAAAGTCAATCAAAACCACTTTAAATGAAGTCCTTTGAATTAATTCCACCACGACTATTTTGGTGTTTTTGACATTTTGAAATGCGCACCCTTGTCCACTACCGTGAATTTTACGACAAAAAACTTGGGTAGTAATTAAAATGGGCACTCAAATTCCTCTGCGTCACGTTTCGTTGTAAAATGTCCTACCAAAACGCTTAATTGTGCATCTAAAAAGTTTTATGAATGACAAGGTGGAGTGAACTTCTTTCCGTGTGTGGATATGAGTACATAAATTAATCATAGCAAGTAACTCCAATGGGAACCGCTCTGTTGATGACCCAGCTAAAACTTTTCATATGAGAGGGTTATCAATTCTTGCACGTTGTGGTAAAGAACTTGAAACCATAGTAACGAAGCAGAGGTGAGATGAACACCAGGAAACTTTCAATAAGATGCAATTGAAAATGATTCATATAATGTTATCAAGGTGCGATAAAACAGTAACAAATATGATTTTCTTTTAATTCATAACGTGAATTTTGCTATAATTACCTCAGAGAATCGGTTACGGTAGCCTGAATGATACCTGTTGTTACATTTTAACATTCTGTAGGATGCTACGTGACGCTATATGCTATGCAATGCTATCACTAAAGTGAGGGGGATACAGTGCAAGGTCATCAATCGTCGTGTGGTTCACCTCTTTCTGTAAAATACGCTCCCTTAATATCCTACAGAAATTCCATGGCAACCAAAGTGACCTTAACCGGAAGTGAGGAAACAATCAATTCAATGGGGGTGCGGTTACCGCCAACGCCGGGCAGAAGAACTTCGGATGCGCGATAAAAAGGCATGACGAAATTTCGCCATGACAAGAACGTCGCCCATCTGGAAAAGGAAACTGAGTGGTTGGAAAGCAAATTGTGCCACGTCTATAACTACAATTGGCTTTCTTGCATCATAAATTTCACTTTTACATGGATGAGATACGAATGTGTTTGTGTTTTTTTTTTCTTGAACGCGACAGTATCAAATGTTGGAAATGAAGAATTTTTTGAACACAGAAGAAAGAATACAGTTTCAGATATCTCCATTGCCAGAGTGCACACTGAATAATACCCACAGATATTGAAAACGGATAGAAATTACAAAACTGCTGATCTCGACTTGTGCACGAGTGACTGGCGATAGAGAAAGTCCAGTGATTCAATTGTCGAAACATCACGGCGTCTGCCCTCTGTAACGTTCGGTGCGCGCAACGAAAGATGATGATTTTCTGAGCTTTAGCTGTATCTTGAAGTACAATAGCTCCACCGAGGCCTGGAAGATCACAGTAAAATACATTCCGTAGACCTTTTAGCTGACTGCCAAAACGACCAAAACTGCATGCTGTCCTTCCCTTTACATGTTTCCAATGCTCTTCCTGTTTGAATGTGTTTGTTTGTTTGCTTGCATTTTTGTTTTTGAACGATCATCTTAAGTCTTACGTCATAGTTCTACGATACTTTAATCAACCGACATTCACAGTGACGTCATCTTCACCCTTGTCGTCGATGTCCTGGTTACCGCAGTCTTTGGCTTCCCCTGTAGAGGGCGCTACATCTGGCAAACTCGACCCTGTGTTTATAGTCGTCTTGCATCCAAGGTCTCAGTTTCTGAAGAGCGTTCAAGGAAGCATTCTGAAGGCAAATCGGATCAGGCGGTGACGGCTCTTGTTGGTTCTGTAACGTCTTCATCATAGCTTCATGTTGAAGAGAAAACATGAATCTCGCTGCAGCTTGCCTCTCAGCTTCTCTCTCCTCGGCTGTTTGACGTCTGACGAAAGAAAGAAAGAAAAAAAAAACAGAAAGAAAACCGACATAAGATGGGATTACGTAATCTCATGAATCTAGTTTGCTGATGATCTTTGCGAATGTTTGCATGCAGTTTTATCAAAGAAGTGCACAGTTTTGAACACACTTACACTGAAAATTATGCTGAAACAAGAGTGACATATTCATGCCAGCACATGAATTCAGTTGACGATGATTTCCGATTTTCCGAGTTGATACTATCCACTCTGGTGCGTCAAATTTACAAGGCAGTCACAAAATAAAATCATGATGTCATTATGAGCGATGCTGAAAAGCAAAGCACCTTTTTGGGCCTTGTTCATTTTCCACTTGTATCAAAGTCAAACATAGCAGTCAGACATAACCGTTAATATTTCTAGAGGAGGGGGGGGGGTGGGGTTATTGCTGGAATTTGGAATTTCGAAATACAATGTCCCTCAACTACAGTGGGGAGCAAACAAGAAAAGGACGTAATTAATTTTTTTTTTTGTCTGTCCCATCTGCCCAAATTGAAAAACTGTTTTACCGGAATTGCGAGCCCATGCTCTTGCTTCCAGCCCCGCACCCCGCACCCCGACTCGTACGCTTATCGTATTGAACGTCATATGTATATAGTCTACAATCCTTAATTGATGACGTATTAGGAACAGTACGTACACCACAATGGTCAATGCCGTAGAAATGGTCAAAAAATATTACGCTGTTGCCTTATCTCCGGAGAAGTAAGACCGCCTCAAAATTTTATCTGCCTGTCGATACGTTTCCCTCTTGATGATATAACAACATCATCCTTGCTCACAAAACCATAAACGAACACCCCGTTAAAAGCGAACTGTGAGAGGTTTTCTTTCTGTTTATTTATTTATTTATTTTTTGTTGCTACTGTCAAGTTTACGCTACCTGCAGACACTTTTTGCTTTCACTGAAGATATGGTTGAGTCCCTAAATGAAAATGAAACATCAGCTCACATTGTCAAATTGGTCTTTAATGTAATCCTAATTGGAACCAGTTACTTAACAGCATTTCTTCAATCAAGCGAAGTCAATTTGTTTAATTAATAATTTCGGGAAGAGCCTTTTTAGCCCATTGAATACAAAGATTGGAAGCATGACAAAATAAAACCAAAATGTTTTCGTTTCTAATTATTATAATCCCTCTCGAATATAATCGCGAATAGGGAATGTATCGTTTGGTGGGAAAAGCGAAGTCGTTTTGTCGAGGAAGTGATTCCTTTTGTTGTAAGTATAATACGGAGGCATAGTCTGTGACATCCAATTTGTCGCTACCAACTTACCAAGGTCACAACCACCTATGCACTGAGGCTAATTATATCGCCCTATATGAGGAAATGACCTTAAAGCTGGGTCTTCTTGCCTAAGTTGCACTTCTGTTAAAGCAGAAAACAAAACAAGTTTTAGAGAACAGATTCGCACGGACTATAATTTTAAGTCCACTTAAAAAGGGAAGTTTGATATCAATTTTATGGACGGTTGAGTCAAACTGCAAGATCGTGATGAAGTTCTAAGTCTTCAACGTCGATGGTAAAGGGATTTCGGGAGAAAAAATATGTTTATTTTCAAGAAAGTTGAATGTATACAAAAGAAATAATATAGTGTTGAGAGTTAATTGTCGCTGCTAATAATTTGATTTACAGGGTTGAGCATTCTTGATTTTCATTCTTGATTTCGCGGGTGGTTTTATTTATTTTTTTCGCAGTTTAACGTCATTATACCGTCATCACAATCATCAAAAATTGGTTCAAATAGAAAAATGTTTGTTCAAGCAACATCGGCTTTGAAACTGATACATTCGGCCTTTGTACTAATTCTGCTATTCCGTATCTGTTATTCTGTTTTCCCTATCTGTATTCTCTGGGGCCATATCTATTCTCTAGTTAAAACGAAAATGATGGTTCCGAGCAACGTGTAGGTCAGCCATGTAACTCTGTGTTAGGCCAGCTTATGAGTATGCTTTAGCCTAAACAAGACTTTACAAAAAAATGAACTATTTTAGAAAAAAAAAAATTAATACAAGATTTTAGGACTGAAAAATGAATTGAATCTTTTCCGAAATACTAAAGGGGTTCATGATACTGTTTATTTTGTGACGTGTTTGAAAAAAAGTCATTGCACACCAATATTTCTTATTGCCTCATTGGCAATGTTTCTATTCCTGCATTTACCTAGAATGTGCCATGTAGACTTTCGTAAACATAGGATAATTGTTAGCACCTTATGCTAAATCTGTCTGCCCACATATTTTCAGTGAGTGACTTTGATTGTTAGTTACCCACTCATTGTTGACTCAGTTATGTGTCAGATGTTCAGAATCTCTTAGTTTGACCATTTACCACGAACATGTGAATATGATACGCAACAGGTGTGACAAAATATCATACATTTTGTGAACCAACTCAACGAGCCCCTGTAACCTCACGAAAAGAAAAAGAAGTAAACCATTATATGCTTTTGTAACTATTCTTTCTTCTTTGACAATCTTTCTATTATGTATTTTAGGGCCATCCCCCCTGCCACTGCAATCCGAAATCTAAACCAACCTCATCCTCAGCCCCACCCACACCACCACCCACACGAGTACCCCGACACCATCCTCGTTATCACCGCAGTCAGCCCACCCCTCACAGACACACACCGTCAGCCACTGACAGCCGACGCACTGACTGATGTAAAACCAAGAGTCGAGCTAACGATGTTAGAATATATGGATCTCACTGGGTGCCATTCTAACTGGAGCATGCATAAAAATATTAAAACTTACGAATAAAAGTACAAAATATTGCTAGTGAACCATAAGTGTGTACAATGTCAGGCCGGCTATAAAATAAAGGAACTTGTTGGTATCATTTAGAAGATAGTCATAGGGGAAGTAATGTCAACGGAAACAAAGAGAAACAAAGTTTCATTTGACAAAAGGTAAGACGGTATTTAACGCTTATAAAATGGATAGTCCGGCTGCAATTACACATGACGCAATGACACTGAAAAGCGTCACAGACGCTACTCACATGTGAGCTACATGCGAGTAATTTATCAAAAACGCTGGACATTCTAACCTATCCATCAATTTTTAGAACTAATCTAAGCGAGCCCTATTGTCCGAGAAACTTTCAAAACAATTTATTCTTTTGGAGCTAACGATAAAAAAAATGGAATGGATGTATTGTTCGGTTCTGATCATAGAAAAGATGCTATCATCCATTTTTTTTTCTTTGAAAAGCACTTTTAGAAATGAATCGCTTTCCTTGTAATTATACGTGAATGCAATTTGTCTTCGTGACAACAGCATTTTTCCCCCAGTGTTTTATGGTCCTTTTCAGTTTGCTAAAACAAATTGTTGATAAGAGAAACATGGAAATGAAGAACCGGCTAACAAGACAGGTTTTACTTCTTAAAACAAACTGAAAGAACTAGTGATCCGTCTATTCATCTTATAGTCACTTACAATGATTAAACACATCATCTTTAAGAAGTGTTTCATTTTAAATTTATCGATAACACCTCCCCGAAAAAACAAAAACAAAAAGGGACTTGCTATAGGATCTATTCATTTTGTGTTGAATGAGAGTATTTTCCTTCGCTCTTTTTTTCTTTCATTGATTACGTATATTTCTTCCGTAGATACGTTTGTATTTGCAAGTGTTTTCCATTAATGTGAATTAAAGAAGAAATATCGTGTTTATGGTACGATTTTGAGGAAAAAAACAAAGCAAAACAGACAAAAGGCAGAGAGATGCGGGAGAGATAAGGATATGAGACTGGAAAATTTAGTTAATTGTCTGTATAGTAGTATATCCGCCCCCCCCCCCCCGCAGCAAATAATGTTTGGAAACTAAGACGTTATAAGGAAAGTTATCAAACTTTGTTGATTCTAATTTATTGGTTTTTCACTGAACAAGAAAAGAGATAAATTATTCATGATGTAACTAAGACTGCATTATTCAAAAGGCAGTAAAGAAGTCACAGATGCAGTTTGGGAAATATTGAGATATTCCTCGGAGATCTCCAAATTAGCGGAGAAACAAAAAGAAAAACAAAAGATTATACTTATCATTATGATAAAGGGATTTTTTGATGAAATTTGAAAGTGTAATTTCGGTGACTGTCTAGACCAATAAAACCAAGGTCAAGAGAAAATTTTCGATAACAAAGTAGAGAAAAAAAAACATGTAATGTAAACATAGGGAACATCAATCGTGAAAAGGAGATTGCATTACGACCTAAGTTTTATGATTCGGAGATTGTTTAATTGTGTTTACATGAACGAGTATGTGAAGGTAGTCAAAATGAACTTACAACATGGAAATCTCCATCAACAGTTTTTAAATTTGGCCTGGCAGCATTTTGGAAGTGGTATACATGTACCCTTTGTATCCTTCCAAACTCATAAACACATTAATATATTATACTCCGTTACTGATTTAATCTGAGCCGTCAGTATATCTCTCTAAATGTTCCCAAAGAATGAGAATTCACTCTACCAGTACCAACCTATGAAGAGTGATTATACGATTTCAAAGAGTGACTGTATTCTAAGTCCGAGAGTGAAACGTTATGAATTCGTTTATCTTAAAGAGGTACCGTACTCGATTGCTCATAGCCTATTGTAACAAGCATGTTATTATGACGTCAGTCCTTTATAAGACTGTAAAACTAAGACTGAAAGACTAAAACTGTGGCTCATTCGTGCATCTTCTTTCTGGTATGTTGGTCTTGAGAGAGTAGAAGAATAGCTTTCACCGGAAAATATTTGCATAAATGCTTTAATATACACATGAAAAAAAAAACTAAGTCCGTGATCTCGGAACTTTCAGACAAAATTTGGACCTGTGGATTTTTATGTTGTAAGTAAGACTTTTGTCTTTAGTCGTTTTAATCACGATGTCAGTCACCTTCGCGGGAATAAAGATTGGATCAAACCGTTGCGGTTCCGTCGACTTTAAATGACTTAGACTTGTTCATGGTTGAAAAGAATTTTACTTAGGGATTTCTGGTTGGCCTAGTCATTAACTTGGCAAACCCTGTCAATTACAAGTTCTAAGTTCCAAAGTATTAAACCGTAGCTTAGTTAACAGCCTACGTAGAACTCTCAAGATTTAAGTATAACAATGGGCATACTGTTTGCTTAAAATTAACTTCTGCGTCGGATTGGTCACACATTTTATTTTCTTTGAAGTCCTCTCTCTTACCCGAGCACCGATCATATCCTAATCTTGATCTTTTTCACTTTTCACCATTTTTGTGGAAAGTTCAGTCTTACGACATCACCTGCAGTGGTCACGTGCCCATTTCCCGTAAATTGTCAAACAGAAACAAAAGGACTTTTTATCGTTTGAAATGACGTCATGCAGAGATTAAAAAAAAGTTTTGACAGAAAACTAATAAAATCTCAAAAGTTTGAAGAACGTAAAACATTCCGAGATATGTTTTTTGCATTTTATAGAAAAGTTTTTCTCTTTTTATTTTGAGTATTATGTCTTTTGAAAGTTTTTAATAGACGCACGCATGCGGAAATATAAATCTGCAGTTTTTACGGTAACTTGTCAATTATATTTGCGGAGGATAAGAGCAATGTTCGTCAAAGTTGTCTGAAGGCCGGATCATCAAAAGGCCTTGCAGAGGTCATAATTAGTAACCGTCCTTGCGCTGTTCATCCAGAATAAAAACACTTTAAATCGTCTGTGTGAGAGAGAGCAAAAACTTGACAAAACAATTTAAAATGAATAAATCGAGTTTGATTAAAATGGTATATCAGGCTAGATAATACGAACGTATGTGATGTCACCAAAAAAAGGCTTCACTACATAAACATTAGACTATAATGACAATACTTATAATGACGGTAATGATCTTAATTGAAGCATTGTCCACGAACCGTTTCTCATTTCGCGTGATATTCCCTTTAGTTTATTCAGGGACGTGTTATTGACTTATTTCCAAATAGTCAGCACGCGCATCAAACACAAATGAGTACATTACATTGGAATTATTGGGGACTTTAAATTAGGAGTCCGTTTTTTTCATTTTTTTTTTTATTTGTATTGAACAGCAATGGGAAGTCGCAGGATAAACACACGGTGTAAAGGCCACAAACTTGTCAAAGTGGTTTTCGTAGCCGCAGTCAATATCGTACGTAAACCACATTCCTAGTCGCGTATTAAGAAGAAAAAAAAAAACAAGTCTTCCTACAGCTTTCTGCTTTGCTGTGTATTATTCCCATTTCTTAAATATTTCGTTTTTTTTTCAAATTTATTTAAGTTTTAGTGTTTCATTATTAATTATTAAATCATTAGAATATTATGTAAATTTGCAAATTCTGAAATAAACACACTGACTGCTGATATTTGCTAAGGAATGTTTGAAATTTACCATGTACAGGGAGAAGCAATTCGAATGTTATGATTCTTTGTCTGTCTATATGTCTGTCTGTCTATCCCTTTGCCGGTTTCGTTGTATGTTTTTACGTCTTTGCACAAGGAGATCACAAACTCACACAAAACCAAAAAGTGGAATGTTCGTGACTTTCAAATCAGACAAAATTTGCGTGTTCTTCTTCTACTTATTTTTCCCACAAAAGACGACGACCTCGAGTCAATCATTTCCTAGGTCAAAGGTCAACCAGTCATATCAGTCATCCTTTAAGAACTTGAATCGATTTGAGAACGATACTTTAATAGATATCAAGACGACTATGGGTGGTCAAATGATCAGTTTAACTCGTCATCATCGTAAACAAGAAAAATAAAAAGTTTCTATATGCCACCCCGCTTATCATGGAAGAAGCGAAGAAAGCAAAGAGAAGCGAACTTTCCAAACTTAATCTTTCCTGATAACTCCCCAGTAACTGGATCCTTATGGTTTACTTCTGAATTTCTCAAGAGAATGTGACACAATGTTGAACAGTATTTTAAACAAACATTTTTCAACCGGTCCATGATGATACATCGTATGTATACACAATAAGGACAACCTATATAATATATACATATATATCTGTGCATGTGTGTGTGATAAAATAAGGCCATCCGCATATTTATGACAAAAAAATATCTTCAAGTTTCAGAGTCAAATTAAGTTATGGTGCAGCCAGGGAGTTGTTAGAGAACTCCCTGGCGCGGCTAGAAAGTAGTTTTCATAATGCCACAGGAGGATCCGACCAGGCTATCCTGCAAACTTTACTTTTACTATGAGTTTCAAGCGTAACTGATCAACATACACAGCTTTTTCTTATTCCGAATGGTTTTTTTGTGTGTGTTTGTTGGGTGGGGGGTACATATATTGTATGGATAAAATTTAATTCCTTTACATGGTTGATATGTTCATCTACGGCCAATATCGGGATAGCCCCAGTCACCATCACCCCCACCCCCCCCCCCGACACACACACACATCACCCACCTGCTGAATTCTGTAGTAGTTTTGTACTTGGTAGAGTCCATTGATTATTCGGATACGCCTAGTGGTGAATGTTCAGTTTGATTGGATTGATCGATGTGAATATCGACTAATATCTGTTCACGTGATCGCATTCAATATTCAAAGTCTAGAGCAAGTTCTCCCCATGGTTGTGTATGCTGACGATTGCTGACACATAGCAAACGATTCTCACAGATAAGTTGTTAAATGTCACATGGACGAAATTGTTAAAACTAAAAATGTTGTCACATTAAACGGCATTATATATAGGCTGATATATAGATAGATGCTGAGCGGTAGGTATAGTCCGACCCCCATTCACGCACCCATCGATCTTGTGCAGAATTTTACCGTTTATTTTACTGACCATGATTTTGGCCTGCTATTGATGATCAGCCTGCTATTGATGATCAGCCGGCTAATTTACAATACTCCACTGATGATTGATGATACTGGGCAGCACTTGAAAACAACAAGTGGTAAATTACGACACTCAGTTGCACTTGAAAATGCTTCACCGCAACAGACAATGCTCAGTTGACTTTAACAATGCTCAGCTGCTCAGCAAAGCAATGTTATGTCGAACTTGATAATAGCTGCAAGGTTGTACTTGAAAACACTCACTGGCTCTTGCACGTGTGTAGCTGCACTTGATAATGCAAATCTGTACTTGAAAATCCCAAGCTACCCTTGATAACACTCGATACCAATCACGCTCGACGGAAAGAAAATTATAGAAGGGGGTGGGGGGAGGCTAAGTTTCGGCAGGACTACCTAAGCGGAACGCCATCATCGTTAAGGAAGGAGCGCACAAGAAAATTTTTGTCTTTACCAGCCCACCCCCCCCCCCCCCGCGATGTATCCAGCCTTGAAACAGACATCTCTTGTCTCCAGTTTCTCAAGTAATGGGAAAAATCAATCTGTGAAAAAGGTATGCATATCATATGAGTTTAGATGGTAGTGATACAACAGTTATCATGGATTATGAATCATTTTTCATGTATTGTTGGAGAATTTGGCACATCTTTTGTTTTTTGTTTGGGGGGAGGGGCATACCTTTATCCTCACTTTTTCGTTTGGGAGACTGAATCCCACGGATCACCCTCCAGCAAGGTTTCGCCTCCCCCCATGCCAATTTGATGAAAGTTATTTCGTGATGAAAGTTATTTCGTGATAATTGTTGTACGTAATTCATTACTCTACATGACTATATAATTCCCAGCCCGGACAATACTGACGTCTAGGGCATTTGGGGCATAACACATAATAACCACCTAAACAATAAGCACCATTAATAGCACCATAGGTACCAATGACACCTATGAATTCCATTATCCAATGCTTCTGCACGTAAGGGATCAACATAAGGATACTGTAATTTGCATATCACGGATTAGATGTCCCTGTGATTTTTCCATGTAATTTTTTTTTACATAAATAATCAGTTTTGTAGAAAATTGTTTTAGACAAAAGAAAAAAACACCTCTCTTAAGTTTTTTTGTTTGTTTGTTTGTTTGTTTGTTTAGACTCCTGTTGGTTTTCGTCTTCTGTATGTATCCGCGCACCAAATGTAATCAGCGAAAAGTGAGAAAAAAAAATTACCTCCATTTTGTTCTTCTATTTTGAAACCAAGTTTTGACTTGTGCGTCTGTCATTTTCAGGGCCTTGGCTAGACTCGCCCTCTCTGAAGATGCCAGGTATTTCTGTCTGTGAAATCTCTTCTCTAATTCGCATATCTGCAATCTCGTGAAAGATGTCCGGGGTTTCTTCCTCTTCGGGGGCGTTCTGTTTTGATACGGGTGACCAATTCTCCTTGTGACTGCATAGGCCAAATGGAAATAGGAATATATCGTTAAAAGTGGCACACATAATGCAATCAAGATGGAGACACGTATTGTCAAGGGATGCATGCAAGAAGATATTTGTCAGAGTTGATCTTTTATTAGCAGAATATTAATTATGCGCCCTGCATTATTTTATTTTACTTTGCATTCTCTCTCTCTGTCTGTTCTTCTCAATTATCTCAAATCAGATTTTTATTGTCAAATATACGTTACAAATCTTATTCATGTTCACAAAACTATCCGAAATATAACATTACCTGTACGTGGTTATTTCAACATTATAAAAAAGTAGACACAGGAGAAAGAAACAAAAAAGGGAAATGGAGTAACAGATGAGATATATAGTAAACGTTGCACTCAGTAGAGTGGTGAAAAAAATTGTTAGAGATGTTATTTTAGACAGAATTTTACAAAGTGCTGTCTTAATTATCTTCAATCATGTTTATCGTGACTCTAGAACGTGTTCGAGCTGATCACGTGACGATAAATCATGACTGTGACTACCAATGTAATTGATTGAAGTAATGATTTACAACAAACGACTGTTTCACATATTCTGTCTATAAATTTAGGTATTTTTTTTTTCTTCCTATGTTGTATCTTTCCTAGACCTATATGCTTTTCAATTACAATATGCTACCACGTACCCAAAATACCCACGCAGATCTACTGTACATTGCTTGCTCTGCTATCTTTTATTTATTTTTCTTTCTGGTGGTATCGATGAACCATGATTAATGGCACAGACTGAAGGTATCATATCTGAAGCCCATGCTTGGCTATTGGATTAGTCACACAAGAATACCGTAGACATTCAATTATTCATGTCTAATGTTTTTCTATATGATGAAAGCTGTATATTTCCTGCTTTCTCTTCTTTTCGTTTTTTTTATTTTTCGTTTTTTTTATTTTTCGTTTTCGAAGGTGTTCATGTAGTTTAGTCTTCCTCGCATTTTATCACCGTATCTTGGGCTTCTAATACCAGTTCAACACGTTCCCCTTAAAACCATTTTCCGTCCAAAATCAAGTCTTAGTTATCATTCATTTGGAAATTCAATTGACACAGAAATAGAACGAGATAGAGATAGACAGAAGAATTAAAAGATGTATTATTATTATTATTTTTTTTTTGGCTTCATAGTTAATTCTTCCTGTTTCTCGAACAAACCTATCCTCAAACCGTACCTGGTGTCGTCATTACTGCATAATTAATGTATTTACATAAACATGTCTGCCTCGAATTAAGTAATAGGCCCATCAGTGGACTATTTATGAAGTAATGCGGTGAAAGATGGCCGTAACATGTCATACATATAACATTCTCATAGCAAGGTAAATAAACAAAACGTGAGGTGAAACTAATCGCTTGACATGTGCAGACGACACCTGTCATTTTTATGCAACGGCTGGCGGGATTTATGGACTGTTTTTATCGTACTAAAACACACGAAACATACGACATACGATTATTTCAGGGAGAAATTTACAAGGCGCAGATTCTGCATATGTGATCATGTTCATATCGAATTATGGTTGTCATCTTTTTAGATTCTTTTTCTCAAGATTTCACCCTCTTAGAATAAATTACCAATATTCGAGAACTTGAGATGCGGAGAAGTATATCGAGAGAAGCACTGAACAACAGTACATCTGAATAGATGGGACAGAATCTTGAATGGTGGGAAGTAGGTTGTGGGGTAGGGGGGTGGGTGGGATGAACAGATAGGATACGAGAAGGAAGGGAGACGAGGACAGCTGAGAGGGAAAATGAAGAGAAAAGTAAACTGACGACTAGAGATGAGAAGGGGAGGAACAGTTATCAAACTTTTCTTTTACCATCACTGACTTTCAAAGATTATTTTGGTATCTCTTTAAGAGGGAGGCGGGGGGGGGGGGCGGGAGGTTGAGTGAGGGTGTGTGGGGGATATTACGATTTGTTCAAGGGATGGGACCGGCTGTAGGGGGGGATAGAGTTTATGAGGCACGATTACTCTCTTATAACTGCCAATTAAAAAAGCTATTCTGCCTTTACATTATGCCGCAGGGGACGAACGAAATAATGTAATTAGCACTTTTTGCTAATCAGTGTTTGATCATTGTTTAAAAGTTGACCTAATTTGATCAGCAGATGTTAAACAAACATTGCGGTGTGAGAAAAACTCGAAAACTGAACTCACTTAAATGTGTGACATTAGCAAAGCTGCGACTTCTACTTCAAACAATTGGCTTGTGCTTTACAGGTACTACTAAAAATATTGATTAGAAAATATTGATTAGCTTTTATTGCAAAGCGTTCATGAAATTAGGTCGCAACTGGGCTTTCTTGGGTCGTAAATTGGGACACAAACTCGATTATTTCGTAACTTGTAGTCTGTTTTCATCAACATACGAATATCGTTCTGTAGATTCTTTTACGCAACAGTCAGTCAGTGGTGAATGGCATTTGGTGGTGGCCTGCTTTTCGACATAGGACAGAGGAGGCAATCTTTTTCTTCGGGATTTCTTGTAACGTTCGTGGATTATCGGCCAAAATATTTAGAATCCTTAGAAACAATCCTATATCCTTTAACTCTGAATTGAAAATAATTATTTGTATCCTGAAGGAAAGGGACCAAGAAAGAAAACAAAAATAGATGCAGAAATCGAAGAAAAGGGGAAAAAGAACGTTGCAACAAAACAAGACGTAGACAGGAAAATTGACCGGATGAGAGAATAAAAAATCCCCATCGCAAAGACAAATGATTAAAAAACCAGTGAGGTTAAAGATGATACTTTTCAATTGTATCATACATAGGCCTGTACACTGACATCCATGTCTGTGGATACCAAAGGGTTGAAAAATGAATCCTGGGCATCGGCAGCATAACAAAAAATGCTAACCATTCAAAAAAGTGCAAGGAATAATTGTCAACCATCCATGACCTACAATAGAGGAGGGGGTGAATGACGTTCACCGTTCTCAACCACGTCTCGTTCCATTATTCATCCTTCATTCATCCACCCTCCAAACCTAACTTAAAGTCTTGGTGAATTGAGAATTACTGCGGAACGCGAGAGAGGCCACTTCTGAGAGAAAACCTCGAATTACACATCCAAGGCATTTATTTGTATTCCAACTATTCAGCAGGCGTGGGGTGAAGCCTCCTCGGCGTGACCTACCGGCCTAGTTTTTAAGAAAAAGTTTCCTCAACTATATTGGGCACTTTATCACCCTTTGAAACGTCATCTTCTGTTATAGACAACCGACCTCAGCCCGTTCAAACCTTGAAGTGGCAGATGGGGTAAAAATGAATCTGATGGTAAAATATTATACAAATCCCGCCTTTTTACGGGTTCATCTTTCCTGTACTTCCGTATCGTGGTTTGTTTGTTTCTTTAGTTTTTTTTTATATTGGTTTTGTGACCTATGATCACAAATATTATAGGCATAATAGCCAATATTAAAGACATGAAGGCTATTTAACGTAGATGTGTGATAAAGTAATTGTTTATCGTCGTGAATGAAGCTAAAATTTTCAGTATAACTTACGCCCCCCACCCCCAAAAAAGGTATTAATATATGCATGCCTGGTGGTAAAGTGAGTTGTCCTACCAAGGAACGGTAATAAGAGAATAATATTAAGTTTTCATGTCAAAATGAAGAGGGCGTAGCAAGTTGAATTCAGGGAGCCACAGACGGCCTTGGCGTAATTGGGTTTAGAGTACATCAGTAAACCACATCCTCACTGGTGGGTCACTTGGCTAGTCTAGAGTGGGAAATTGTCAACATCTTTCCTTGTCGTAGAAATAATATTACAATCTGATTTAACTGTTGGTTGACTGAATTTTTGTGGACATGAAAATGAAAACAAGCCAGTAGCCTGTAACACCAGATCTCTTTCTAATACACCGTTTGGCTGTCTTTGTCCACTTACCCTAATCACAATATTCATTACTTTTAAGATTGTTCAAAAAAATACAAAGCGGCACATGCATGATTACTTGTAAAAATAACGTTCGCACCCTATAGTGCGAAGCAGTAATCGCAGTCAAAGTTGGAGTTTTCCGTCTTGAAATTGACAAATTGGTTAATTGGAAATTCATACTTTTTTGCAGTGAACTCTTTCCAAAAATAACGACTTTGATTGTTCAAAAACGTATAAAAGCCCCCCCCCCCTTCCCCGACACACACAGGCACAAAAGTCCCAACAAAGAATACAAAGACACGTGCACAGCTTAGGAATTATGAAAGAAATTTCCAAGAAGGTGAAAACTGAAAAAGGCTAGATGAATAAAAGCACATGTACCAGAAATAGACTAACTAGTTACGACGGCGTATGCTTTGTTACGTCATTTTATTTTGAAATGGTCGTTATTTTCATAAATAATCGGAATCATGAATAATGTCTTCCTTTTAAAAGTTTGCAAAGACATTTGCTTTTCAATGTTTCATGTCTCAAAGTAAAAAAGGATAAAACTTTCACTGGAATTTCTAGATTCTGCTTCGGAAACTTTCTTCATTTTGTAAGCCTCAAATTGTTGCAGAGTATTATTGTGACATGTCGTGAAAGTAAAATTAATCTTTAAGCAAAATTAAAATGCGCTGAAGTGATCTTAAAATGATATTTCTACATTATACTCTTTTAATTATGACGAACAAAAAATGTTGTAGCGTAGGATTTTATAATGAACGAGTTTAAAGCAATATTAATTCTCTTTTGTAGTGTGAACAAAAGGGGGGGGGGTATAGAGAATGGGGTTTGTGTAAAGAAAACCAAGAACAAGAATTATCCATTTCTCATACCGATCCGTAGGAGGGGTTAGTCTTATATGGGTAGAATTAACATTATTGTGCATATCTAATATGCATGTTAATCTAAATATGAATATAAGGCACATATCTATTCCCTTTTACAAAAAGTGTACCAGTGGTCTGTTGCACATGAATTTTGGTGAACAAATTGTGTAATTCAAAATTATTTTTATTCTTTACTAGGAAAAGTGTAACACTTTTACGAGAAGAGAAAATCGACACAAAAGAAAAAAATGTACACGTAAATACATATAGGCCTATATACGAATAGGAACATATACATATTCATGGATAAGGTAATACCAACAATGGTCAGCACTGACTAGAACATTATAGTACAGTACGCCAATGTGGCCTGCAACGTAGATAACACATACCTTATTATTTCACCATTGCAGTAGGCTATATATGTTCTCTTCAAACCATATATAGTCACTAATATAAATTATTAGACATTACATTTGTTAGCAATGTAAGTTGCATTCCTTGCGATTACCAAATTATGTCCTCTACACATTGCTTAATTATGTACCACCAGGACTTTCACTTTGATCACCCATCCCCCCCCCCCAAAAAAAAAAAACAAAAAAACTCTACCACATGATCAAAAGTTCGCGGATAAGTCACGATGTTATCTCATAGAACACGACTTTTATTGGCCCTTATATCACTTACCATAGCCTATCCAGTAATAGCATACTTTGTACACGACAAAAACACAATTTATTCCGCCTACATAGAGAGTATAGTCCTTCATTTTATCGTATTGCATGCCCTCAAAGAACTTCTAACATACAAAAAGCGAGAAAGAAAAAAATGGGAAAGTTGGTTTTTTAATGGAAAATAATTTAACCCAAAAGTTAAACGCAGTCATAATCATTATCATCATATAGACGTCGTCACGCCGAGACAGGAGCAGGCTGACAGTAAACAGATGTGGCAATGTTTAGATACACTGCATATACCACAGACTAGCTGGGGAACGGCATGAATGATACCTCGTTAGGGTAGTTACGTAGACTACACAACCCTCAGGGGCAACCTTATTCCACAAAGCCACCCAATAGGGTAAAAAAAGAGAGTAATAATAAAAAAAGGAGAACATTGGACCACAGACCCGTGCGTAAAAGTTATGAATATTATATTTACGTGTCTGAAAGAGTGGGTTTCATTAATGAAAAGTCTATGATCGCATCGTTAGTACTTAACCCCCCCCCCCCCCACTCTACTTTTCACGACCGTTTCAGTAAAGCTAATATCGTCTTGTTAAGTCGCATCTCCAATTGCAGTTAACAAATTCCTAATTGCTTAAAAAGAAGTTCAACACGTTAGACCGACAATAGAGATATCGAAATAACCAGAGGGCTGAAGGCAAGTTAGCTGTATACATTTGGCGATCAAGCCACGTGGCAGGTTTTCATCGCAGGCCCTTAGGGACAAAATCCGCACGGAGGACGATAGCTTATCCAGATGGCGCACAGTTCAATGAATATATAGCCTGCGATCTGCAAATGACATTTCTCTTCTTATTATTCTTCCTTTTCACCGTCGACGATATAAGATACCAATAAAACTCGATGACAATACGAAGATAAATAAATTTCATAGGATAATGGAGGGAAAAAAAACCGGTAGTCTTGGAAATTTGACGGAAAGTAGCACTCCCTAATAGCATATAGAGCGGTGTTGAATGAAGAAGAACGACCGTTTAATAGGGTATGCTAAGGGGACCATTTGGGGATTACAAAATTCAAACACTGGAATATTTTTCTTCTTGATTTCGAACAGAAGGTTATGAAATCTAAACAATAAATCTGATCACTTAGAAGTGGTTATAATGACTTGAATATTTTCTTAAATCAAAATTCAATTTCACACTTTTTGAAGTTCATTTCTCTTGGCAATTGAAAATAATATATATATTGATATAAGCAACTGACTTGATATTATATTATCTTTTTTTTTTAATTTTATGCAAAATATCATGAAAAAAAAATATATATGAAGCACACGCAAGTACAATGAATTACAACAATTCAGGGGAAAAAAAGTCTCTTTCTTTTCATTCTAGTGAACATTCTCAGTAAGTTGAGAGGAAAAATGAAGAGAAACATTATGAGGGTAGGCTGCGGTTGTCTGGAGACTATGCAGCATTATATCTCACAGAAATAGGAGTCAAAAAATATGACTTGCCCTTCCAGAGACCCATGCGAGAAGAAAAATACAAACTGTAAATTGCCTTAGTAAGACTTTTCCCATGGACCCTCCCTACCCTTCCCTCCCTACCCTTCCCTAAGGAACCACACAGAGAAACAGCCGGTTCCAATTTCAATTACACAATAATGATAAGTTATTCGGAAGCAGGAAGTGCGAAGGGAAAGCCACACGAACAAAATGTATCTGGCATCTGGTATATTAAAGTCTGTTTCCACTTCAGTGGGAACTACTTTGTAATAGAAAAAAGACACAACACGAACAAAAGAACATGAAACTTCACATATCTATGGGTATCATTCTGCTTCTGACGAGCACATACGTCCAAGAATCTCAGTATGTATGACTTTAGATTATACATATATCATAAAATAGTTAGTATTAATCACAATAAATAAATAAAAACACTGGTAAGTAATCGTTTATATATGATCTTAGCATAAAAGACCATATTTGGTTGCTTCACTAACATGAAAGGAGCTATAGGCATAAATGATACACAAATTGGGACCAAATGCATGATACGATTAAAACTACAAAGCTTCCAATGTTTTCTTTTCTGATAATTATGGATATCAAAAATTATTTGCAATTATATATAAAGATGATGGTGGTGGTGTTTTTTTTCCTTTCTTTTCAATGAATAAAATTGTTCACTATTGATCTCACTCACCTTTGGACATCCGAGTTATCACACCACCAAAACACCACCCACCATCAGTCGTACACCATCGATGAGTCATCATCTATATCTTGTATACAAGGGGTATACCCCGGTAGGCGCGTCACTGCGGGTGACCCCTTTCATTCATCGAGTAAAGAGAGGATTCTTTACTTTGATAACTTTAACACTCCCACGTGTCAATAAAATAACCATAAACCCTTTTTTACCAACCACGTTGTAATATTTTTTTTAAGTGCGGGTCGCGTCAGTGCTTTTAGCATACACCGAAACGAAGCGTTTCAACGTATACATGACTTTCTGAGTTGGCATACGATTTCAGTTCGTCTTTGTTTTTGTTTCGTTTACTTCGATCAATGCCATATCTGTAATGAACGTGACCATTTTGTGGTGGCAGTGAATGGTGATTCCAAAAACTAAAGAACTTATGAAAAAAGAGAATAGTAGCTATGGCCTCACACAGTTAAAAAACAAAAAAAAAAGGGCCTATATCCTAATCAAGATTAAAATAATGAAACAGTAATTGATTTATTCTGAAGACTCAATCTTCTCCATCTTCAATCGAAAAGGCACACGCTTGTACTGTTTAGCCATTGCTGAGTTTCACTACCAATGTAATGTGACGGCGTTTCCTGTTTAGTTGACAAGGGTTTTTTTTCATATTCAATTACAAGTTATACAAATCAACTTAAAAACATGCAGCAAAAGGGCTGAAAAAAAAAAAAAAAAAACGGGAAAAGTACTTATCTGAATCAATTTCCATGTCGTTTACAATTTGAGGAAAGAAAGTAATGGAACGACTGTGCTCGAAGTCTAACTATGCCATCGGTTAATGTTATGCTTGATTAACATTCCAATTATATGATGAAGTATAGATAAATCATTTCATTTATTGCTACTTTCTATGTATTATTTGGAAAACACATGGTCGGCTAGTCAATTTTATTTTTTTATTTCTGCTTCTTAACGGTCTCAACATGACCGAGATGATACTCGGGTTATGATGAAACATTGCTCGCAAATTAGGTTTTAAAACTGTCCAATACCCGCCAACTACTCCATTTATTACACAATTGATTCTTCTCTTATTTACCATTCATCCTTGTAGCTATCATGAAAGTACCGACCATTTCATCTGTGGTTTAAACGCTGCATTCCGCGTATAGGTAATGTCAAATTTATTGATCTAATTCCGCGAATATGTTTATGACATCATAGTTACCTGGTGGACGATCTCATTCTGGTGACAAATGAACACCTTGTCACCCATAAATGTCATGACATATGAATATATGTAAGACTTATTTACATTAATGACTGTGTTGTTGATACGAACATACTGTAATAAATCTATACATCAGTATTCATAAGGCTCAATTGTTCACTATACGCTCTGAACTATTCATCGTCTGTGCCTTTGTCTTCACCTTCTTTGTTTGTTCAGTAGTCTTCATCAAACAGTTTCAAGTGAAACAGCGTTGAATCTCCTCTTAACTTCGGATTGTTTGATAAAAAAAAAAAAAAAAAAAACATGAACATGAACATGTAATCGTTGGGATATGTTGGTGCTGGTATAGACTCGACAATGATGAGATGCATATGACGTATCATTAGTAAATGCTTTCATTTTCATTTTCAAGTTTATTTCATTTTTAAATCTTTAGTCGCAGTCACATCTTCTTTTATGTCCCGCCTGAGGCATTCCAGTATTATTCATACGAATTTTTCGAACTTCAATCTTTTAGCCACTCACCCACATACCTTTTTTAATATCCTGTGTAAATAAAGCTAATTACGTAATACACATTATAAATGTCAGACTATGATGACCTTGACTGGTGTTCAAGCGGTCACTGGAAACTGCCCCAAATATATCTTCTACGACCAGGCAAATCAGTAAATATGGTTTATTTCTTTTTTCGTTGTTGTTTGGGACGAGGATGGCGATTTGGATGGGGTTGTTTTCATAGGTTTTCGCTAGACTCGAGAGTATGGCGAATCGATTTCGTACTGTACCTTAACATGTGTACATCCAAATTTTAAGTGGTAAGTTAAGCTTAAATTGATATGAACGAGTTCAAACTTCTAGACCCTTAAGATTTCCTAACTACGTTACAGATCTTTGACGTGGGAATCAAAACGTCCTTTTTATCAGGATATGTGGGACAGGTGGGTAGTCTTTGACATGGCTAAAAATGACAAAGGTAGCCTAAAGAAAAGACTAAAAACATGTAGTTTCGTGTTTTGCTTCAGCTGAGTAAGACTGATTGTACCAAACATGTTTAGAGTTAAAACCATTTGAAGATTTTATTGAATGGAAGTCTAAGAGAAATGAACTAAGTCACTCTGTAAAGGCTTTTTTGTGAGAGAAATCTTTGCCTGTCAATGGTGCTTAATCCCCAAGTGTATGGTGAAGTCTCTCTGAAGGAGATATTTACAGATTTCTTTTGTTTAAATACGATGACGGACATGAAAAAAAAAATGTTGAATTCTTGTCATTTTTACTACGTACACTAAAATCTTCATTTGTAAGAATCATCAACCTAAAATACTGAAACAGAAATTGATCTTCCTTTAAAAAAAAAAAAATTGAAAAAGATTTTTGTCACAATCTTGATAAGAAATAACTTAAAGATCGACACGTCACGACACTTGCCCACCCGAGTATAACAGTGTTTGTTCAATCGGCGGTTCACATTTGTTTATTTATTCTATTACTTTCGGTTATTGTTTTCGTGTCCTGTGAAATTTTAACCTTGTATTCTGCGTGATTCCCTACAAAACCAAATGACAAGAATATATCTCTATATCATGAACGTTGTATGAGATTATTCTATGCATATCAAAGACTGTTTTAAATAACAAATCAATGGCTTTTTTGACATCTGTAAAAGAGATATAAACCTGTCAAAGTTATTCTCGACATCAATTGACCGCGTGTTTTGATTTACACGTCCCATTCTGCCAGCTTTGTGTGTTATTTCTGAACCCAAACTTTGACATATACCGTGTCACAACAGGCATTGGGTCACGGATAGTATATATGTATAATATACGGGCCTGTAAGTTTTCAACTAGAGGCAAAATAACGCTTTTTGAGGATTTGTAATCTGCATTTGTCCAATTATTAAATAATGACAAAAAGGGCTGACTATTAGTACCGATAATGTATTGATATCATCAATTACGTTATGAGAGGAATTTGTAGTCGCAGAGGAATCTGCACTGGTCAATTATTAAATAACACTAACAGAGACTGGCAGAGTGGCAATTAGGACCAAGAATATAAAAATATCATCACTTATATCATCAATACCGACATGAACGTATATTTACACTTACTGAAATATCAGCATTTACACATTTCAAGAGACGTTATAAGGTTTTGATTGAAGAAATAGAAACTTTGAACCGAATAAAAGTTGTTTTAACTTACTGGAAAACTTTGGAAAAATATGTTTATTTTCATTTCGAGGAACGGAGAAAAAGATAAAATGAAAATTAAGCTCACTTAATGTCAGTTATTCAGTCCTTCTTCGAAACATCAACAAATTTGTACGCAAATTCTGATTTGATCGAGCAAGGCAATTGTGAAAAAAGCAACGAAGAACACACGTTCAGACAGGTTTACTAACTACCTGATATTGTAAAATCCGATATTAATGTTGGGAGCATTTATACACATGAAACGTCTTGCATCCATTGTTTAATTTCTCTAAATCATTTTCCTTGCATTCACTTGTGAGAGATATATATGGTAAATTTTCTCTTCAAATATTGGAAGGACGTGGAAAGAAAGCACGGGAACCACACGAAATCCACTGAAAATAAAATGGCTTCTTAACTAATCATGAGATTTGTCAAATCACAAACTGCTTTTATACAATCTTCACTTAACATCTTCATTTCAGGTGGGGCAAACTACCATGTTTCATACTTATTAATTTTCATGCAATTTCTGCGTGTAGTCCAACAAATGGTTGTCTCTACGGCTTCGAATCTTTTAAAACCTGCAGACCCATAATCATAAATTTAACACATGACACTTTCGTTTAAACGTGGAGACGAAACCACAAGAGTCATAACCACAGCACAACACAACAGGTACATGTCAGCATTGAGTACGATTTTTTTCTTTTTATTATAGTACTTAAATTAGCTAACCAAAGCACCCCATTACCCTAGAAGCTTGAAAGTGTCAAAACAGTTCACACGTTCAGTCAAAAATGAGATGTCCTCGTTAAGTTATTAAAAGATTCTTATTAGCATAATTAAACTCATTTGATCTGAACAAACATTTCAATTAGAGGTTGTTGTTTGGTATGGTGAAAGCGGTGGTGGTAAAATGAGTTCATTGTGTCTTTTCTACACTTTGCAAGTTCACTTGGCCAATTGATGTTTTTTGTTTTTGTTTTTCTTTTCTTGGTTTCTTCTAATAGATAGACCAATCGCAACTGTGTGTTATACGGTATTCACGCAAGACGTTTACTGGATATACGGTATTGGAAACACATCACAATGCAAATGGTAGTTCAAGAAGTGAAATAAGCAGATTCGTCCCTCTCATCAGAAACCGGCTGTTTGTTTGGTTTAGTTAAATTTTCTTCTTTGTCACTTTTGTAGTAAAGCAATTGGTGTAGAACTTTCAGGACAAAAACACAAATCACAAGTTTCAGATTTTTCAAAATATCCTAAGTGAAAAAGGTGATAAAAAGTCAGAAATGCTTAATTCCGTTTTCTGAACAGCAGACAAAAAAAAAAAATAATAAATACTCAGGTATGGCTGAATTTCCTTCAAGTAAGAATATTTATGTATACCGAGTCAGTATGTACCTTCTTGAAAATAATTTGCGGTCAGCACAATTGTTTTGTTGGAAATATAACATGAACAAAAGTAGTAAAAACACTGTCAGAGATTTTTTGAAAAAAAAAAAGGTTGAATGTTTTACAGTGAAAGGTATTTTGTGACATGGAGTGTAAACTTATTCGATACTTCCCAGACAATAAAAAGAAAGCCCTCATACTGATGCCAATTTTTGACAACAGCAGATGTTAGAGTGTTGCAAGGTGTAATGACATGCAAATATTGAACTAATTATCAAATAATTTAATTAAGTGTCATAACGGGGCTTGATACGTGTTGACTGCTGCACTACCGCTCATTGTTTCTTTTTTAGCATAAAGTGCATGTATATTTGACAAAGAATAAAGTTTCCAGTCCTAAGACACGTGTATTTTACCTTCATCATCTTATCTCGTTATATTTAATATGTGTTTATAATCATGGTGTCCTTATGTTCATTTTATGTTTATGTTCATTTTGCCCAACTTATACCTACGGGGTACATTTATTCTTTGTAGTTCTTTTAATTACCATTAATTAAACTCTACGCAATGTTTCATATTGTGCAAAGTCATTATTTACGTTTCAAAATTTTCTCACTGTTCTCCATTTTCTTCCTTTCCCAGATTAAAAAAATACATGAAAACAATGATAGGTTTATACATAAGTTATTTTACAAAAACATTGTTCAATTGATTTAATTCGTTGATCAGATTTTTGCACATTACTTTACAATGATAAAATATGACAATAATCTTGCATAACATTTTGCCATCAAACGTTTTTACAAAAAAGTTGTTTCGGTATAAAAATGTTATTCGCAAAACGACTTGAATGTTTATATATGAATATTTTGTCACATATTTGTTCAAAGATTTGAAAGGCAAAAAAGTGCGACAAAAATCCAGTGCAAAAAATAATTATTTATCGGTGATAATCAAAGTTTGAAAAAGGAATTAGTATGATGTCCATAATGGTTATCTTACTAGCATTCTCAAATAATAACAACTGTAAAATCACCACAAGTAGATTAAAAAATAAACAGATTTTCGGGAATGATTAGCACAACGGTAAAATAAAAAAATCATTGTGGTCTTACCACAAGAATATCAGTGTATTTTATTCACCTATATCATATGATACAATGACAATTTAAAAAAAAAAAAAGGTCAAGTGTAGGACAAACGGGAATGCTTTATCAAAGTAAATAGTTCGCCGACAGGAAGATACTTTATTCGTTACAAGGTAATTGCACAGTACAGGTATAAACGTTTTAGCTGTGGTTGTCTTTCTTGCTTTATTTGCATTTGCTTTGTTTTATTTTGTTTTGTGTGTCTGACACATTATTTTCACTTTTTAAATTGGTTTTGGCAGTTTGGAAGCCTCTAATTTTCGACGATCCTTTTGATTTTAATAAACCTTAAAACGTTTGAAATGAAACAAATAAGTTTAGACATGCCAAATACATTTAACATAAACAACGATTTTATATGACGCCCACTGACGCATAAACTATACTGGGTAACCGAATCCAAGTTTTAACAAAGCGAAGATTTAAAAGTAGTCGGAAGATTTTCAGAATCTCACCACGGTATATGTTTGTTCTACCTATTTTGAAATGAAGAATTCTTAGTACGTATGTTTAGTTCCTTTTTTCCTTTTTTAAATGATTGTAAATCAATACCCTATGCAAATAATGTTGGTATGGAATTCCTGAAATTAAATAAGAGACAGAAGTTGAACAGAAAAACTATCGCTGTATTTTTCATATCATCCAGGGAAAAGTTAGCATAAAAAAGAGAACCGTGATGGCTTAGAAATTGTTCCACAAGCCAGACAATTGACAGACAATTGAATTCAGAATATGAAATACCGATTTTCTCAAAATCTTACAGATTCTTAAATAATGTTGGATTCAATGAGACAGACTTTTAAAGGGAAAAGCTTTCATTTTTTTAGCATCAAAGCTAACGAAGAAAAGTACAACACCGTGACTGTATGAATAGTTATCACAGTTCCTACCTTATTTTTTGAACAAAGGCAAGAAGGCACGTGTTAAACTATGTTGTGGTGTGAAGCATAAAATGTGATGCCTTCTGGAAGATCTAATATCGTGAAATATCTACTGGTATGTATGTGTGTTAGCGTGTAATTCAATCGTTTACCAGTGGAACTTTTTGAAAGAATCATGTTCAAACCGTTAACAAGTGCAAAATACTTTTATTCCAGCAAAACCACTGTGTAAAGATGTTGAATTCGATAAGATTTTCATTTGTTATAAGATAATTTTTTTCTGAACTAAGACACAACAATGTTAAATACTTGATTTTACGTCAAACGAGGACTCTTTGAGATATGGAATATTGAATAAACTAATAAGTGGGGAAGGGATGGTAAGAGATAGAGGGGGGTGGGGAGTGAGAGATGGAGGGGTAGACGAGGTGAGGAGGGTAATAATATGCGGGTCATATACACTCACCTGTGTTGACCCGATCCCTCAGAAGGCGTCGTCCTTCCATCCAGGGGAACATCGAAGGTAAATGTAGGCTCATGGGTAATGGTCTGTGGGCAGGGACTCGAATTACGCTTCCATAGCAGTCCAAGTCTGTCCTTTCGAACAAACCCCTCGAGAGAGAACTTTCGTAATAGGACTTTTCAAAGGTCATGAGATCGTGTTCACCATCCGCGTGATATTTTCCTTTGCCCGTGTGTTCTTCTTCCTTTTTAGAAGATGGCAATCGTAGAATTTTGTCGATACCGAACGATAAATCTCTTTTCTCCCCATCTCTCTCCGCCGTTGTGACTTCTCCGTCGCTCTCTACAGGTCTTCTCAAAATCGACTCCTTGTTGCTGTGGACTTCGCTGGTTACCACCACATACGGCTCAGGAGTACCAACTTTCATTTTGGCGGGAAAGTTTACAGTTCGTTCAAGAAAAAATACCTTTTGTTCGATACTATGTAGTTTAGGTGACGTATATATATATAGAAATATAGGAATATTAAACGAAAAGACATATACTACTTCTATTCCATTTTGCTAGAAAACTTAAGCTGTAGTCCAATTACAAGATTGACATTTTTTTTTGGAGGGGGGGGGGGAAGGAGTTGCTTCACGACGCAAGTTGTAACAATCCAGTTTCTTCTAAAAAATTATCCAAATTTCCTGGAGGAGGTGCAAAAATTTTACAAAGTCATCTTCACTAAAGAGAGAAAAGAGAAAGGAAAAACTTTTGCTATAACAGCAACAAACAGCTCTTCCCCAAAACTTTTTTCCCAACTCGTGCACTTCAGAGATTTATTTTCAAACGAAACCGCGAGAAAGACCGGTAATGTTCAAAATAAACACAAATCTCGTCGTCAAAACTTTTGGCTGACAAATTGTCGTAAGCAAGCGCCGTTGTTCCAATCTACCATGGCGGACCGCATTTAGTATTGATATTCATTTAATGGTGTAGAGTTGACGTGCCAACTTATGGACACATACCACGTTGTACAACTCCTTATAGTTGATTGGCCTTCTGTAATAGCGATGACAGCTGACGCGCATGCGCCATTCAATGAAGGAGAAAACAATCGTAAAAGTAACTTTTTGTGTGAGCGTGTGTGTGAGAGTGAGTTTTCTTTCTTTCCACGGGCGTGCTTATTGAGCATTCTTATCTATCTCCAACAGTTTGTTTGTCTGCCAACAGAACAAGGGGATATAAAGAAATAAAATTAAAAAGGAATAGTCTATTAGAATAAATGTATACATTGAACTCTTTGAATGATGAGTTTAATCGGTTAAGCACTACACGAAAAAGCATTTATTTTTAATATTTGGCACCAAAAAAGAAAGGCAAGGTGGCACGGGTCGTGACAGTTGACTGGTCATGGTCTGGTTTCGAGTTAGCGGTGATAGCTTTTAAATAGATTAATTTACCGTAAACTGTTTGTTATGAGACAGTCTATATTCAATTTGCACATTTATTGAAACTAAGACAAATTAGTCAGGATCATGCCAAATGTGCTGTTCTTTTTTTTTAAATGGTAATTGAGACCCTTTTTCTTTACTTGAGATTTTATTATGGAGCAGGAAACATGGTGCAAAGCAGACAGGTAGTTGAATTGTGTAAAAAAAAAAGAAAAACAAATTAGACAAATTAGGAAGAAACCAATCAGATGTACTAGGGTACCTGGTACGTACAATCTTTTATGACAATTCCATGCGGTTCTGCCTTATGTTAACGTGGATTTGTAGTGATGCATGAATACAAACACACACACACACACAATTTTAATCTTGCTGTAGTAACGAAAATCTGGCTGTAATAAAGTAATATGTTGTTGCAGATATCATAATGCCTATTGGTTTTATGAATAATAATAACAATAATAATAATAACAACAATAATAGTAATAACGGTAATAGTAATAATAATACTGGTAAAACGAAAAAAAAAACTTATTAAGTAGCAAATAACGATTGACATATCTAATTTCTGAATTTACACCTTTTCCATTGTTGCCCGTTTACATCTCACCAGTGTCTTAAAGGCTTGGCATGACTTCTATTTTACATAATGATGTGTGCATGTTCAATTTCGTGTCATGAAATTTACATTTGACCGCCATGAACGACTCCTGTGATGCAGACGTATATTTGATATGAATCAGGAGGAAGGGGGAGGGCAAAAATTGTTTCTGAAAATTTAATGAATAATTAAGGAATATTTGTCTACAAGTAAATAGTGTAGACTGTAAATTTATTAAAAATTTATTTATTAAAAAGACCCTGTAAAAACCTATAAGAATTAATATCTCCAAGAGAAATATATTCCTCACTTTGTTCTATAAATAGTCAGCTATTTTATTTCGTTTTATTGAGAATTATACCGGAGAAAAGACTTTTTTAGACAGGTATTAAGTTCTCAATTGTAAACGTTTGGTTAACCTAATGAGGGCATTCAGTAACAGAAAAAATTGAAAGCAATTGATCCCTTCGCCTTAGACTCCTATGTCGACCCGTTTTGATCCATCCCAAACAAAGGACTTCGATCCTCAAGAAAATAAGATCAACTTTATTCAATTTTGTTTTGTTTAATACAATGCTTTGAAATCACGCGTCTTCCCCTTCCCTCCTAACAACGAACTCACCAACTCTGATCCATATATGGCAGAATAGATTCAGGCAGTCCCCAAACATACTTTAATTTAGTTAAAATCGCCCTCAGATAAAAAGTGCAACATTTTGTCTATGGTATATTCCCCTTAAAGCTGGAATATCAGATGAAAGTTTATCAGTGAAAGTCAAAATTCCATTGAATAAGTCAAAATGTTTAGACCCTATATTTATATTTGTTTAAGCCCCATTTTTGCATATATGAATATTCGTATCTGTCCATTTTCCTTTGGTCTGTTTGATTTCAAGTAACGGTGATTGACTGCTATATGGATTCTTGTAAAGTCTGAATTTTGTAGGGCCAACAAAAACGTCGAGACAATTTTATATTCAAATATATCAGAGATGAGTTTATAGTTTTTATCACAGGTGATCTTTTCCTCCTACTTTCTCTTCCATGAAACACTGACGAAGAATAAAGGTAGATGACCAGGAGATTGCCGGTACAACTCATATTCCATCTTTAAGTATACCGTTACGTCATATGTTACGAGCCTCGAGGAATGCAGCACGAGATACGGTACATTCCATTACTTTGGCAAATACGTTATCTGCAACGGGCTGAAACAAGAATCACAGGTTGTCCCATTCATATTTCCGAGAAATAACACTCTGTGAGATACAGGTCTACGCAAAAATGGTAATGTATCTCTGCTACGTTATCCACTGAATTAGAATAGAAGGCGGTTTTGGCATCCTAACATATCCATATGCGTGTATTGCCAGAAGGTATACTTCAACTGCACATGAAACCATTATCGGGAACGTAACCTATACTTATATGCGAACATATACTTTCGTTCAACAAAGACCGGAAAAAGACAATAATCCCTTCACCCCACATCAGCCCTTTTATCGTGATAAAGACACTTACAGCCATGTGAAATACATGACAATACCCCCCCCCCCCACCCCTTTTGTCACAGAACTTCAGATGTCTACCAGTGGTGTTCTATCGGTGTTGTCGTTTATGTTGGTCAGGCTACTCCAACATCTAATCCTAGTCAGTCTTCATAAATTGTCATAATTCGATCTAATTCAATATTCAACTCTCAGTCCAGAGAGGTTTATTGAAAAGTCATTCGATAAAAGCTGCAGCCTCTTGAGATGACGTCACGCCATGATTGGTTGATATATTTGTCAGGAACGACACATAATGTATGGTTATGTGTCGTTGCGAAAAAAGAGCACTAATCACAAATTTTTGGCTCTTTCAACTAAGTTTGGAGAAGATTTAAGCTGAAATTTGCAAAAATCTCATCGGAATTTAATCCGATATCGCTATAGTGTGACCTACTATTATGTGTACCGAACACATACACAATCGTCTTGTCCCTGGCTTACGGATTATTAAGTCCCCGGAGCAAACATATAATACATCATCAGGTTGTTAAACAAGGTTTTACCGACATTGTCAAAGGTCGGCCTTTGTATACGATGTCCGATGACGTGTTATCTGTTGATCCCTGAGTTTAGGATTCACTTATGATATATAAGATACGGTACACCTATATAGGATAACAGTCTTAAAAGATGAAAATTTGTGAGTAATGTTCTTCAATCACACCCTGTGATACTTAAGACAAGGTGTCACACTTATACTTTCCCCTGTTTCAGCCTGATCTACATCAATGTATCACTTCCTAGTGCCTGGTTTTAAAGAGGTTTCAAAGAAAAAGAACATCCCTGAAAAACGGTCTACTGCGTTTACATGGGTGTTAGGTGGCCACATGCAAATCAGTAACAAAAATATGTTTATATCATCGACCAAGAAATAAACTATTCTGTAGTTGAGTTATTTCTACCTCTAGTCCCTTTATCTCCCTCTCTCTCTCTCTCTCTCTCCACCTACCTCCCCCCCCCCCCTCTCTCTCGGTTGTATGTCTTTCTTCATTGGTAGGGAGATGGAGGGGGAGGGTGGGGGTACCCCATGAGGGACAGCTGGCAAATACATATCAGCTCGAGTAAAAGCTCCATGATATCAGTAACAAAACATGTTTACCCTACGTAACGTGGTTTTCAAGACTTCTTCTATCTTTAATTCACAGTGGATCATTCTATCCGGCAGGCCAATAATCATATTTTTGTTGACGAGCAGGCGATGCTCGGTCTTTCGGGATGCTTGTTCTCAGTTTGTTCAGGTACTCGCGGAGGTGTGACCGCAAAACAATCGAATATCGCTCAATTAAGATGTCATAGCCGATAGTATTTTACAAGAGCAAGAACCAATTAGGAGGAGAAGCCAGGAGTTGACGACTAGCCCGAGTCAATTCGTATTTTTCAAGTGAGTGAGTTGCCAACATTTGCTGCCGATCAGCCCCATTAAGCGGTCTCTGCTACCTTCTGGAAGACATAGCCATAACTCAGACCCACTTTCGATGACAGGCTGTAGTTTTTATTGACATAATTTACCAACAAGAACCGGCTAAAACTCTTCCTTGCAGTCGTTTGACTATAGTTTAAATGGGATCATCGCTGTACAGTATCATTGCTACATAAATACAAGATGTTTTATCTTATCATGGTTTTCGCTTTTCGTAATCAAACTCACTAATGGTGTTTCGACAGGTTCCGATAATGATGAACAGTCGCTAAAAGTATTTTAAACAGCCCGCAACTGATGGAGCCTTTCGACCATACCAGAATACCTTTGCAGTAGGCTATCAGAAGAGTATTACTTTTATGTGCGGCTCGAACAGATAGCATAAAGACTTGTTCTCTCTCTCAGGTCACACGTGGGCGCAACACGCCCACTGAAGTCAGTTCATCATGCACAGGTAAGGTTTACTCCGCTGAGTTGATACCTTATTCTCTGAGATTTGAGTAAAAAAGATAAGGACATGCAAAATTTCAAGACCAAAATATTAAACGGTCGCGGGGCCAAAAAGGCCATGGGAGACTCATCTGCACTGCACCGATTTCAGATAGTATCCAAGGGAACCATTGGACAATACAAATCATCAAATAGGTGTATGTATTAGTTCATTTTATGTTGGATCTATGCCCATCCAATCACCGCCATCATCGATCTCGCTAGGAAGTTTAAATGAATGCACATTAATTGGTTATCGCTAGTGAAGTCTGTGTTCTATTTGATCAGGAAAGTTATTCCATTCAACTGGTTATATTTGTACTATAGTTGCATGTGAGGTCTCCTACTTTTTTGGTGGGGGGGGGGGGGTGGGTGGGGACGAGGTGGAGATATAGGAGACAAGGGTGAATATTGAGTGAACGTTAATGATCACTTGCAGATTTATATTCAAATAATTAATTGCCCTGTGTTACTAAATGCAACTCAATTATAATACGTATATTTTTTTCTAGAACACGGTTTAGGCAAGTTTCTCCAACGTTGACCGTAGTTATCAGTGAGTTATGTGATTGCCTCTCAGCCAAGCGATTACTTAAACCAACACTCGAATTTGAATTTGAATGATTTATGAGATCGGGCATTCCTTGGCTCTTGGGCAACTGCAATGATTCCAGCGGTTATCGGCTTCCTTGCATGAAAGCTCTTCAAATTTTCTTCTATTTTTTACTCTCTGCCCAGCTGGTTAGGCTACGCAGGAGTGTGCGTAGTCGTCATACCTGTATTCTTTCATCACCTCAAATTAATGGATAAGAGACGTGATCTTTATTATACCTTGAATTCCTGAGAATAACATCAGTGAAGGCCAACCTGTTCGAGGTCATTGAATATCTGTTGTATTGATCAGCAAAATGTCAAAGATTAAAAACCAAATGTGAGTCAATGACGCAATCATCACATCGGATCAACTAATGAAAAGCACCTCTTGCGTTAGCACAAAACTGCACTGAAGACGCAAGTACACATTACCCATAAAGCGGTACGCAATAAGCCAGTTCAGAGGTGTTAACACATGCTCAGAAGGAAAGGTATGATAGCGTAAACAGTCAATTGCTCATATACGGTCACTGTGGGCAGTTTTCACTGAAACCTTCATAACCCATAGACAACGACATCATTTTGCTTCATTCTTTGAGTATAATATCGTTCTACGTGTGATGGTAGTATATGTGAAGTTTCATGTTAGCAGGATTACCAACTTCTCGAAGTAACCTTAGAAAAAGAAGCTCGTGCACTGTTGTCATGCAGTGTTTTATCAGTTTTTGTACCGCTTTGACCTTTGACATCATAGTATTACAGCAATATTATGATGTCATTAACTATGGCTCTGCATTATTGCAATCCGACACATAACATACTTCAGCGGCATAAGTATGCATACTCGTGAAACATGCATTGGATCATTTTATAACCAAGGCATGTAGATTGAAGTTATCATTAAGCTAACCTTCTAGCTTTCACATGTTAATTGTTTATGGTCACACAAGTAAAGCCACACTTTTAACGATTTGCAATTTTCGCTCTACGTCATAATAAAATACCAAACAATTAAAGAAGAATGATTAAAGGAGGAAGATGAACAACATGGTAGAACAACAAAAAAACGACAACGGGGGGAAAAGGGAGGGGGGAGTAAACAAATATTATAAGAAAACCAAAAGGGCAAAGCTGTGCTATTTTAAAGTAAAGGATCAGTACCGGTACTATTCGATAAAGTGCTTCAATGACGTCAAACCGACTCACTGACTTACACCCCCCATCCCCATCTGGCATCTCAGCGACTCTCTTTACAATAAGCAGATCAACGGAGGAAACATGAACATGATTCTTTAACCTTCAGAGAATCATGAAGACAGGCAAAGATGATTGTAAGCAAACGTCTTAGATCCGTGCTATTTGTTTTCTTTCTCTAATTAGCATACCTAAGATGAACAAACTTTTCTTGAAACAAATGAGTTCTATTAGCTTTTAGTGCTTATCTCCCGCTCGTACCTATTTTCGTCTCGCCCCATAAATATCTTATATCGAGGTGGTTAGAGACGCTGAACAACGTCACTAGCTGTCAATTCCGTCCTTCTTCCACTAATAGTTAAGTCATCTTTTCTTTTCACCCTTCCCAATCTCTCTTTGGTTGAGCTTCACAAACACCATATATTGGTCTTCGATAATGCGACGGCCAATTGGGCACGTTCACCGGTTGCTGGGTCGGATATGGGTTGAAAGACGAGAGTCAAAGGAGTTCGCAACAAACTTTCTCGATCCTTTTGTTTTAAGATAGAGTGATAACCCCCGTGGAATGCCGATTTAACATGGATCGAGCGGCTGATGGATGGAACATTGACGAAATCGCGACTATGCATATGAAGGGGGGGGGGGGGGGACTTTCTCCTATCTAGAAATTGGTGAAAAGAAAAAAATGATATTAAACCTCTATGATTGATCGAAGTTTATGGAGTATTGGTTGCGTTACAGGGTTAGTCGTTGGTACACTTAAAATGCAAACATTACACCCTAGATCCGTTTCTTGGTTTATTACGTAACCTCACTATTTCTAAAAAAAAATATTACCTTGCGAACATCAAATAATATCTTTATGCATCATAAATGGAGCTTATCAGAGTAGCCCAGGCCCCGTACTACGACAGGACTCCTTGTTAAACTCACAATCAGTGGAAACGCCAATTGAAAGTGGTCCCTGACAACAAATATCATCACAAAACTACAACCATGGGAGTAATCAAACGCCCTCCCCCCCCTCCCCCTCTTGTCTATATTGCTTATCGAATAGACTTCACGAAGGAGAGTCGAATCCCACGTGACCTTGCAATGTTAAAAATCTGGAATATGAGTTGTTCTAGCAATCACCTGGTCACTATATTTGTTCTTTGTCAGTGTCTCAGGGAAGAGAAAGTATGGAAAAAGAAGTAGGGAAAAGATCACCTGGCAGATTATCTGAAAGAGAACTAGGCACTCACACTCCGGGTATTTGAAAGTAAAATTTTTTCGACATTTTCGTTGGCCCTACAAATTTCAGATTCTCCAAGAAAATATAGCAGTCAATCAAACAGACCGATGGGAATGGATTCTGAATAACCATTTAAGCAAAAATGGGACTTAAACAATGTTTTTTTTTTCGGTAGTGGCTATGAAATATTCTGCAGAATTTGACTTGACTGACACATTTTAACTTATATTCCAGGTTTAATTAATAAGCGTTCATTTTAAATTCGTGTTACTTCCAAATTAACATAATTTTGAATATGCATTTCAAACTGCACTGCAACCTTAAAACAGCTACCGCAAGTACCTTAAATCGATATCATATCATACCGAGCCTATCACTCTGTATCTGGCACAGTACCATGCAGTTATAGTTACCCTTCTACCCATCCCCTATCCTAGCTTCAATCATTTTATTATCACTTCACATTTCTGCGTCTCAACAACGATTCCCTCAAAACTTACACTTCACGGACAAGAGCAGAACTGGCTTATTACATGTCGGAAAACTATTTTTCACTGCAGGTATTTCAAACCCCAAGTCAATATTTTGTTTGTAAACTCAACGTATTGTTGTTTAAAGAAATACATCTCTGTAGAAAGATTTCCAAATCAATCAAGTTTACAAAAATGCCGGGCAAATTATTGCCAGAAGTCTTTCTTTCAAACTGAAGTCCTTATTTAACCTTGAAATTTGATCACAGTGAAAATGTAGAGTGGGTAGGTATTGTAAATTTACCTTAAAATATTGTAGTACTGTTTCTCTTTAGAGACTTAAAATTCTCAAAACATACATAGGATATTGAAGTAGCTTTGCCTGAGTGACATCACAACTTTCCCATAATGCAATTTATCATTTTGAAAAATGTATTTCTTTAAAATTAATAACTCAAGTGGAACATATATGTTGAGATTGGTCTTCACCAATAGAGAAAAATGTCTCTAATTGTTTCGAAGTGTCACTTCTTTCAGTGACCAGTCCCTTTTATATTACAACATGCATATGTATATACTTGCAACCTAGCCTCACATGATATCATGCATGTTTATCCCTTCTCGAGAAGTACCACCAGCACATGAATAATCATTGTGAATATTTTATGATGGCGAAAAAGCTAAAGATGAAACCTATGTGACCCTGGACCCATCCTTCACTTCACCTTCGTTTAGTTTGAAGCAAATTAATTTCACATGTCTCTTCAAGTAATGGCTGATTAACTTTACAAAGTACATTGCAACGTTTGTGAACACATGACCAACTACTTACTCACTAGACAGGTAAGTAGTGCAATATTCCCAACGTATTCCCTTTAAAACATACGTGCATTTTGCGATTTGGACGGGCCTGACGCGTTGAATAATTATGTAGTCTAACACCTGACATTTGCGTCACGCTTGAGCGTTGATCTCAAAGCCTGCAAAATGTTTTGAAGTTTAAAAAGTTCAAGTGTTATCGTTTGGCGAATTCTTTGACAAAATATTGGTATGAAGAATTATGATCCTGCATGTAATCACGGTACCTGTGACGGAGCGATGAACAGAAAACATTTTATTCGAGCGATATCGGACTTACTGGGGGAAAAAAGACATAGATATGCTCGTAACGATAAGGAAGACCACACATTGGGACAAACCTTACAGTCCAAAACGGTGGCGCTCGTCAATATGATGACGAAACCATAGCTTGGTTGAAATATGAACAACGGTGTAACCTGTTAGCTGTGGTCACTGCTTGTTCGGCCTCCTCACTACTGAAGTTGAATCAGGGATCAGATACGCTTTGTTCCCTGAAACGATCTTGGGGAGGTGTGGGAGATGGTTAAGGGGGTGGGACTGGTATAATGAACAATGTGACCAGTTTTACTTGTGATCATGTTCTCTCTGGTGTTCCAGATACGGGCAGATACAGTTGTGTATCGTCAACAAAGGTACCACAGTGAGTCACTCCGAAGTTAAGTGCTCAATATGACAGAATCAACGCCTAATATCGTCTACGACCACGGTGGTGTAATGACCCCGGCGCATGGACAATTTTATATCCTGATCTACCTGCATAAAGTGACGGTCTTGATAAGGTGAATGATAAAATAGGTATACATGGTATATATATCATACATGCCGACTAATACCGAATGACTAACTGTCGAATGTTAATTCTTCGTCACATGCTTTAATAATCGATCAAGTTCCGAGTTTTTCCAGTATTATTAGTCAAGTGCTGTAAGATTTTAGGAGTTGGGGTACAGGAATTCTGCCCGTGGCAATGTTCGGTTACAAACGACGGTGACTCTGAAAGTCGATGGCGCTATTACTGAACATACTCTTAAGATTGGCGATAAAAGGATCCATTGACGTCATCAAAGTGAAGACAGGCTATTTTGCACGTAGATGCCTGTCTAATGTCAGTTGTGTGTAATTGGTGATAAAAGTGATGATGGTTCGTCGGTAACGGGTGTCTCCAAACGATTCCGTTCCTTATCTCGTCTTCATATATCATTTGCTCTTCTGTGTTATGAATTGAAACATTTTTTTCTTCTTGGGCCGTTTTCTTTTGTCTATTCCCGAGGTCACTCAAGCAGTTGAGGAAAGTTCCTTATACCAAAATACGAGGAAGCAAACTTTTCACGCTGCGTTTTCTTTCCCATTTCATTCCCACTTCTTGGTTTCTGTCAAAGCAAACAGGAAACGCCGTATGACAAAACGAAGGAACAATGAGCATCAATCAAACCTCTTTTCGATCTGAATATTTCATTTTTGAAGAAACCAAATCTGACAAATTTAGCCAACAACTCTATTCTATGTAATTTGTAATTTCAACAGAACAAGATATCATGTAGCTGATATGACAAACTTATAATAACAATTTTTGACTTGGCGAAAGATGTTTTCAGAACAAGGAACTATTTAAAGCTGATTTCGGAATTGACACTCTTGAAAAAAATCTGATGTGTATTTTTATTTGTCAAGTGGGAATTGGATGTTGATTATAGCGTGACTTTTTTATCACTTTTCGACGTGTTGGATTTGATGTATTTGCATTTTCACAAAACAAGTTTGCAATATGAACGACCGAATTGGTTATCACTTGACATTATCAATAAGAACCGGCACAACTTACAAATACCATGCATTTCGTAACCGTAACCTATACCAATCTATGACAAAACATAACGAACATATGACTATCAAGACATATATATATATATATATATATATATATATATATATATATATATATATATATATATATATATATATATATATTACAAACGTATATATATATTACAAACATATATATACATTACAAACATAATGGAAGCTAGCATTGTGAAAGCAAAATGCACGTGTATCTTCAAGTAAGGGACCGATGACAAAGGTTGCCAAGGGGAATGTAGTTTGAAATAAATTGATAAAAATAAATAAATGTTGAGAATTGCATTATTTATCTCTCAAAGTGTCGTTGTCGTGATGATAGCTACGGGCTACAATTTGTTGTTAAAATGTGTCATTCGTGGTGTTTGAATGGTTTTAAATATTCATGTTTCTGTACTCTGATATTTAAATGTGTTGACTGGATTTATAGCCCCGAGATGAACCAGACAACTTAAAGTGTACGAAATCACGGTCGCTGGGATGTTGATGCAAAAGAAAATAAAAAATGTTTATTTCATGAATCTACCTGCAAACAAACAAAATCTAATAATGTTTTAACTAAAATGATATTTCGCCCCTGCTTTTGAATCATTATCTCGGCTATCAATAGTTTCATGGGTACCGCCATGTCATTGACCCATACGTAAGTTAAAAAAAGTGTTATCTCATTTGTCTGTTAGTTTTTGTGTTAAATTTTCACTGGTTCTATTTGCTTGGTTACTAAGTGGAGTGATGAAACTAGCATTTGGTTTACTTGTTATTCATGTCTTTTGGGTCTTTTCAGAATTTACTTTAATTGCAAGACAGCAAATTAACAAATTAGGCCACTTTCATTGATCAGATAGGAAATCAAATAAATGATTTTAATATTGATACTTAATAATTGATTCGAGGTCTTCCTTAAATTTAACATATTTAACTTTTACAAACACAGTTACTCATGTAAATTCACTTTGGTCTGGCCCAAGTTATAAGGTCACTTCTTTTGAAAAGAACAGCTAATGTTTAATATTGTAATCCAGGTAGCTGTTTGACCATAAATATGCATGTAGCGGTAATGAAGTCTTCTCGATATCATGTTTTTCCATTTTCTTTTTAGTATCTCATTATGCCTGATCAAGCAATCTCTTAGTGAAGACAATAAGAACGATGACAACAATAGATCTATTATGATATAGTATACCATAATTCCTTATCGTATTTTTTTCTTTTGAAAACTAAGAAGTGAAGAAAATAGTCTTTATATCTTCTCGAGATCGATGGTCGACACACGTGGGCTAATTAAAAAGATGATACATGTAAGGAAATATTAAAATACTTTTGTTCATGTCAAACAACAGATTTACTTATCTTCTTCTCAAGTTTTACTTTTTGACAACTTTAATCAACAGAAGTATCATTTCATTGGTTGAATGATGGTTAAGTAAAGAAGTAGATACCTTGTGGTTTCGCATTTTTTTTTTTATATTTTTTATTAAACGCATACCTTGAAGTTTATCCACATCTTACATTTCACTGTACATAATCATAACGATTTGTGTGGAAATCACACCCAGAGTGTGTTTCACTCAAATGCACATTAAAAGAAATATGAAAAAAAAAGTTGATGGTAAACAGAAGAAAGTCATAAAAGGAAGAGGTTGCCGAGACTCATATCGGAGAAACTTAGGTAATAATTATTAATGGACGAGTGGATTTATTTATTTATATTTTTTTTTGTTCTTCGAAAAATTATTAATCTAATTTTGCGGGATATTTTGAGGAAGATGATGTACATATGTGATTAATGACTTCCCTCCCTGGGGATATTTGTAACGTCATCATTACGTAATTAAGGCATATATTCTTTACGGTAGATTGCACATTGGCAGAACTCGTATATGACTCTCATCAGTCTTCTTGCCGTGATTTCTTTAGAAAATGTTTATAATAAATTGATCATGTGACTGATTGCCATCGCTCTATAGTTTCTCTGCAAATATGATTTTACAATCAACATTGCAATAATAAACTCCTGCTCTCCCCCCCCCCCCCCCATGTCCCTTCTTGTGTGTTTGTTGTCAAGGTGATTGATTATATAATTCCCGTTAAAGTATATCTGATGTGTTTTGTTCTTACAATCGAAATGTTTTCCTTATTTAAGTTTCCAAACAGAGTAATATATCTTTGCAGGACTCGGTGTGGTGTAGTTTTTGCTCTGAGTACTTTTTTTTTTACAGGCGTCTGTCAAATGTATACCTTTCTGCATAAACTGAAATTGGAGCTAGTATCATTAATTCATACTACAAACAGTGCAGACATGTAAAGTATTCCTGTTACCCTTATTTCTGATCTACAACTGAGTAAAACATTAACTTTCTGCCACCTGGACTCAGTAGAGTCACAGGGATTGCTTTTATGGGGGGGGGGGGGAATCGACGTACACCCCAGGGGCGTGGCTAGAGTTTAATTTCTTTGGATCCTCATACATGGATGAGGGTGAGTGTGACACTGTGTTATACGGAAAAGCAGTATTCCTCTATACTGTCGTGGCGCACCCAGAACTTTAGGCTAAGGATGGACTAAAAATTATGAGGAAAACAATCTACGCATAAGAGGCCTTCCATCATCGGCTGCCTGGGAGAGATCCAGAAAATTTGTTCATAAATATACCCGCTACATGACCCGACACGGCAATTTCCACTTTCAGCAAGTATGCTCCAGATATTGGTACTGTCAGTATTTTCTTGGATGGAAAACCTTTCTCCTTATATTACTAGATGTTTTCGCTATAAAAGTCTGATACAACTTTAACATTTTCTGTCAAAGAATGAAATGCTTGCTTGAATTTTGAGGGCTGAATATGGGCAACACCGTCATCATCATGGTGACCCGGATGCGGAGGGCACTAAAGGTACTCAGGTATATTGCATTTTGCTTTAGCTTTTCTTTTATTTTCTTCTCATTCTATGTCTTCCTGTCACTTACTTTATTTATAATTCGCGTCATTTGACGCCCACCGTTCTGCAGTTTCTGAATTTTTGCACAATTCTGCATTTTTCACATCTGCCACTGTAGGTCTACATATACAAACGTTGTAAGTATTGCACCGTTAACCTAAAATAAAGCTTCAGTGACCTATAGTCACAGTTCGATTCAAGAACGAAGTCAAACTTGACTAGTCACTACCAATTGCTTCATCCCAGTCATCACTACGTGCTTAAAGGGAAATAGGGCGTTTGGAATACCCCGACAAGACATACAAAAGGAAGTAGCAGTAATCATTATTAAACCATTCAGTCTCATCAATAAACATCTACCAAAGCTTCATCTCCTCAAAACATTATGCATGTGGTGAGGAATAGAAAATGCATCATTTGAATTTTGAAAAGTTTGGGTGAACAAATTAGTGTTGAACAACAAATAACAGAATTTCTATCTGTGAGGAGCTTATTTCTTGAAAAGGAGGCTTCTGTCCTTCCTTATTTTGAATAGTCTATCATTCTACATCCACAAAAATTTGGTTTCACAAATGTGGATGTTTTCTCTGAAACAATTGCCCTATTTCCCTTTAACTTCATCCCGGCGGCAGACCCACTGTGCTTACAGCACGCACAACGGACACGTACTACTCACGCACCAGCTCTGACTACATTCGTAATACAAAAGTCCACAAACTGTCGCTTGGATTCCGGGTATTCAGGTATGCTAACGTAATCAATTACACCCAGTGACACTCAATTCTTCTTTCAGTCAATCCTCACATGATATCATACATCCTGAATTACCATACATTCATGAGTTTTTTAGCCAATCACAAAACGTGAAGAAAGGCTCATAAATATAGAGACCTTGTGTTTGAAATGAGACAAGTCTGTAATTGTTCACAGGTGTTACCGTGTGTACCTTAATAAACGATATACGAACACCTACTAGGGAGGTTATTTTGCTTATGTGTGCTGCTATAGTTACAATCTTGTTTGCGGAATTGCTAGAATGGCTAGGTATTCTTCCAAATTTTAATGAGTCATTACAGTCTTGGAATATTATTTTCTTTGTTATGGTAATTAGGTTTTGTGTAGTTATTAATGATCTGCAGTACATCTCTTTACATTTGACCAGTGCTCTGTTGAATAAATATTAAAGCTCAAAACAGCGTCTTTCTCTCTGCATTTTCTGTGTCTCTCTCCCGCGGAAGTTACTCTCCATGTTTTCAAGGGCGTCGATCCTGGTGAGAAAGGCGGGGGGGGGGGGGGGGGGGGGGGGAAGGAGGACATGTTCTCCAACCTTGAGCTGAGGGACATAACACAAAATTCCCCTTATCCCATTTTTTTTTCTCCGTCGAAGAACTATCAAAAAGTGAATGCATTCCAATTAGAAGCTAAAGAGAGGAACAAAAAGGGGCGATATGGCAAAGCATATTGAACGGATTGTTGTATGCAATACTCAAATATTCTATACATAATTCTCATTGTAACGCCGTAACGTCGTACTTCGGTTTATTAGGCTAAATCACATGTTGAAAATACAACTATCTTCAATTCGTCTCCCTAATCTTAATGTTAGAGAAGTCAAGTCTAAAATTCACTTTATTGTAGTTTAACCTCCACCTCCCCTCAATGTTTGCTAAGTGCTCCAAGGAAGGCGAGTTACGGCGATGTACGGGATATTTTTGTATGAATTCGTAGGGTATGCGCTGGGCCAACTAATGGTACCGCTTCTCTTAGTCTTTCCACCTTTCTCAGCCACCCCAGTCCAAATATCTGGGCCCGCCATTAATATAGATATACTGCAATTCCGTATCACACTGATTCCCCCGCATTCATGTCCGACCAGGCAAGGCTAGAGTAAATTATAACTGAGCCCCTGGGGAGCACATCTAGTCTTTTCAAACCCCATGCCATGAAACAACCCCTCTGACTCCACTGTCACAACGAAAAAAAAAAAATTGGGAAACTAGAGGTATGTTCAACCCCTACCCCCAATATTTGCCAGTGCTCCAAGAATAAATGAAAGACCTGAGGATGAATAGTTCGTTATGACTCTTGTATCATTTCTAGCCATCTGAAATGTATTACCATTTTTCATAGATTTATTTTTAGCCTCATTAATTGACAAGTTGCACACATGAGATCCCTATGTTAGGACTGGGCACATGCAGCTTAAGACACACTTGAAGTGCCGTTTCCGGGATTCTGGGGATTTAACAAGGCTATGCAAAAACTTTCTTCTGCGAGCCACGCCAACTCATAGTGGCCCTCTACTTAGATGTTCCTAAAAACTTGTGACGTCCCTGCTTCTGTGAACTCTGTTATGTTAAAAGTGCCATTCCCTTCCATCTGGCAAGTATTTTTGTCAAAGATTCTCAAGTACCCTACGTGCAAATGATGTTGGCGACGCCCGTTCAAGTATAAAGCAATGTAAAAGGAGCTCACTGTGAAAATGTCAGTCCTCTCAGGGCTGTGTGTGAATCATGGCATGACTAATAACATTTGCATGAACAAAAATCTGGATGAATTATAATTCAAAAAGTTGTCTCCCATGGAGAAAAAATATTTTCACATTAGGACGCTGCCAGAATTCAGGAATTATCATATCCATCGCGACCTGGTCTGGATGCGCATTCTAATTCTATTAGTTAATTTTCATGCCCCCCCCCTCCGTCCTTGTTGAATAATCCTGACTAACCCACTATTACTGTAACGTTCCAAATTCCAAAGCATATTCTTTCCCCCTCACCTGACCAGGGATTGATGAACATGGTATCTATTATACATTGTCCGTAAAAAGTACTATCCCCCCTCTCCAACTAAAACCTGCTAGCTCCGTCACTGTCGTGTCAGCACAAATTAGGATGCTACCAACACTCAAAATGTCACCAACAGTATCGTAACTAGAACTGTTTATCGGGATGGCTGAAGGAGGGACAAGCATGTACATAAGTTTCCATCTGAATTGGACGTGCCACTTACAACATTTTAATTGCCACCAAGTGAAGTCAGATTTCAGTAAGTGAAACTTTAAGTATATTAGGCAGTTTAAATAGCAACCAAATAATCCTTACTTTGCAAACGAAGAAGCCATACTATTTAGATGGATTATAATATTTTTGCAGATCATGTTTTTTTCATATCCACTGATTTCAATAGGGCTAAGGGATAGAGGGAGCTGCATTGTGACCGACCCATATTTGATATGGGATGTCTTTCCCATCCACGTGAAGTTTTATTCAGTAGAAAAGTTACAAAAGGTTTGATAGTCACATCATGTCGGAAGGTATAGGATGGTTGCCTGGGCTCATCCTGTACATTTGGCCTATGGGGTCTAAAAGGGGGGGGGGGGAATCAATGCATTTATTCAGCTGAAAAGGTACATTGGTAAATGTCATTGTTTTTTGTGACCCTTAAGATGTGTTCTTTCAAAAACAAAAAGAATTATCCACGTCCCTTTTCTACTGAACAAAATTGCTATGGCCATGATCGAGTTGGGGGCCACTGACTGGGCCCATGTGCAGGAAAATGTTGTTGTCATTGATATTTTTGTGATAATTAAAATGAAGTGATTTAAATGAAAAAGAATTACAGATGTACCTGTGCAGTTAAAAAAAAACATGAAATTTGGGGGTGGGTGGGGTGGGTTTTGGCTTAAGGCTTCTGTCTGAGACCCCGTACACGATAAAGTTGCTGTCAAGCCCAGGTTGGCTATTAGTGAGCCTTGTGAACTGTTTTACTTAAATGTACCCATGTACCTTTTCAGCTGAATAGCCGATGCAATTTGACTCCCTCTTTGGCCCCCTTAGGTCAAATGTACAGGCTACCCTCCGGGAGCAATTCCATTCGTTGACCCCTGAGCCAGAGAATACATGATCTGACCATCAAACCTTTTGTACTTTCCTGATAAATGATCTCTCTTGGCTCCCGGACATAGTGGTTGCGACACTACCCACAACGGCATTACAGAGGCCATACTCAGTCCAGTGTGGTAGATCAATCTTGACGATAACTGTACTTCGCTATACTGGTAACAGAATGCACAACATCGTGAATTAGTCATGACATAAAAGCGTATTTAAATTGGTTCGGAGATATCTCACTGTAAGGTGGAGCGGGGGGGGGGGGGATGGGGGTTGGTTGAACTAGTACCAGACTGCTTGGACCCTCAGTGCGTTTATTGCATTAAAAAGGTCCCATGCACTGAGAATTATAGCGCCAAGCTGTGAAAAATATCAGCAGCTATAGGTACTCTTTTAAAGACCCAGTAACTGTTATCAAAAGGTGCGTTGTCTTTTAGTGAAAGGAAACAAGCAGTGACCATGTTTCATCCAACTTTACCGACCGTGGTCTCTCCTCTTCTAAATTAATCATACAGTTCTTTCTACAACATAAAAAAAAACAAAAAACAGAGCAGTCAGACTGCACAATGAATTACCCTGCGTGAGTCTCCCGCCTCTGCCTCTCAACCTCTTGATCAGCTGCATATTACCCATCGACCAATTAGTTACTAGGCTGATCATGAATTTCAAACTTAAAACCTTACCGTACGATTCAATGTAAATGGGGGTCGGCAGCAGTAGACTAGACGTCCACTTCACAGTATAGGCCGGGCCTTAGTCCGTTGTACAAGTTAACAGGGGGAAGATACGCTGACATTGGTTTGAAATTGCAAAATTTCGCGAATTTTTCATTAGGCTTGCCATATTTTTGGCAAATGTGATACCCAAATGAACACGTTATATAACCATTTCAAACACAACTAATTAAAGGTGATGTATGTAACCAGTAAACGTCAGTAGCCTACTCCCGGTCATCCTGAGGGCCCGATTAAGGAGGCTCCAGCCGGATGGTCGAATTACCCCATAAAAATAAATTGACATCATAGTTGGAAAAACGCATTTACTTTGTAGGCCTTCCTATAGCTGGCCGGGGATTAGTGGGATAAGTGGCTGTATAGGCTAAAATTGCGATGTTGAAAATATGTTGAATGGTAGGCCTAAGTCTTTTTTTCAAATACACAGGTTGGTTTATGGGTACTTAATTGTCCTTCCTAATTCTTTCATTTTCTAATAAACTCAACTAAGCTATTTTCGTCGAGGTACCTATAAGTGCGTTAGATTATTGGTTAATCCAATTCCAAGGAGTTGTTCCTCACCTGTGGTTAATCCAGCCCTACTAGTTGTCCTAGTACTGAGCGTTTACAAGTGTGGCGTTCATATTTCTATGGTGGCACCAAAAAAAAGGTCGTGTGACGTCAGTCTCCCTAACTTGGATGGTGTGTGCGTATTTCGCTAAATGGCTGTAAATGTAAACACAGCTAGCTGGGGCGGTTGTCTTCGAAGTTGCTGCTCTAGCGTCAGGTGATGTGCTGATGTTAACTGTCGCTGACACCTTGCCAATGTAAAATCTGAGCAAAGGATTAGGAAGAGTCTCGATATAATTTATAGGTGAACTTTCGGAACAGCCTTTATTGGAGCTGTGACGATTAGTTTCTTGGAGATAACTTTCATGATGGAGTTGCCAAGGCCCTAAGTTCGGCTAATAAGTTTCTGACAACACTGAATACTACTACGCCTACTGTATGCTGTAGCCTAGGCGAATGTACTGGCGATAAAACTGGTCAGTGTTACCATGCCAAGTATCTTAGTAATGGTGAGCTGCAAAACCCAGCTGTCATCGCTGCTATCAATATGAATGAAGTTACTTGTTAGTATGTAAGGCTAGGCTGTTATCCCTCTCAAATTTACTGTAGGCCTACCGTAAACTACTGAGGTTTCTTACAGTCTGAAGCACAGGCGTCACCCGGCCTACACGTACAGTAGTGTCGGTACAACTATAGAATACAGGGCAACTCTTCAACCATACCTCGCATCCGGATGCGCGGATGCGATGTCAATGGTTTTAATGTCAGGTGGACTACCTCTTTGTCTCTTGTTTAACTTTGACAGACTTCCCACTTATGTAATACATCCGCGAAACGCATATCACTTCGCATCCACGCATCCGCGCATCCACCCAAGGGATGCTTGGTATGGACTTTGAATTTTCTTAGAATAGATCTCACACGTTATAACCATTAAACTATCACTTCGCATCCGTGCATCCACCCAAGGGATGCTTGGTATGGACTTTGCATACACCGATACACTGGCTATTGATATGGGCTCCTTCTTGACAATGTGTCGTTCTCAAAAGGCATCCATTCCTACAAGACTCCCTGATAACAATTCCGTGGTCGTAAAAATTTTTCAAACACGCTAACTTTACATACGCCACTATACATAATGGGCAAAAACGACCATGAAGTTTAACTTCGCATCTGCGCATCCAGTTGGGAAGATACTACCGTCGAGTGGCCCTGGATTCTATAGTTACTCCGTAGTGGCATGGATGTAACTTCGCACATCTAATGTATAAACCTTGGAATTTCTAGCTGCTGGATATTCAAAATCCCCACAAATCTAATCATCTTGTTTTTGCAAATCTAAAATTCAATTTTACCAGTAATTTGATCCAGTATGCTATGGATTGTACCTCGAAATCTGTTATTCTTACCAACATTTATGTGAGTTAACGATACGATATAAACCTGTCAAACTTCGCGCACCTCACTAACAGTTAACATAGCAATCATTACATGAAGAGTGTCCTTTAAGCTTATCCTGTGCCTAAACCTACAGCAAAAACCTGTGAACAAGCTAGCAACAAAAATGGTCAGGAAAAATTCTATTGAAGAGTCAAAATCATGATTTGAAAATTTGTAACGTTGGTCAGAAACTGTGATTAGTATGCGCAAGGCCTAGCCTACAGTACCTGTCCTATGCAAATTCAGCACCGTAAAGTGAACTAACCAGGCAAGGGCGATTAAATAAACAGTGTCTCAGCTTTCTTTTCAGTCATTTGAAGGCACTGTAGTCAAAAATTTGTCCAGCTATTAGGTCATAGCATTTTAGGGCTCATTTTAGAGGTGCGCAAAGTTTGGCAGTGCACAAAGTTTGGTGTATGCACTATACCAGCTAGGCTATGCCTTATATATAATATATCCACAAGGTTCGACACCCTTTCTAATGGTACATGAAACTTGCCTATTTTTACATCCTTACAATGATTACAAACATTACTTAACCGTCTATATCACATCGTTTGATGTATTAACACTCTTTTCACACCTGCGACCTACAACATATTCATAAAATCACTCTAGCTAAGACAGAGTTATTAGTACGAATTTGCCATTTGCAAGGCAAGCGTTCTGGGGTCATTTTGTTGCTTGTCTGGCAGTCTGCGTGGCTGGCTATTAATACCCTCCTATCCATGAAATGCAAGGAGCATAAGGTGCAGAACAAACGTTTGCTACGCAGGTGAAGACCACAGTGCCTAGTCACTTGCCAATTCATGTGTAAGAAGCGTTGCGATTGGTCAATAGTTAAACGAGCAAACTAGCAGGCTTGGACTTGTTGGAGTGCATTTTGCCAAACACGGGATGATCAACTCCATGGAATGATCAACAGTTTCAATGGTCTTCAAAAGTGACGACATATTTGAGTGGAAGAGGAGGTCAACATGGAGAATTATTGCTAAACGTTCTGTACTTAAGCCTTAAGGTACAGAATGTTTCTTCTGTACCTTATGCTCGTTTCATTCCATGAATAGGAGGGTATTGATTACACATCATGAAGAATTTCTCTTAGATCTCATGGGCATTCCTCATGAGAAAAGTTCTCATGAGCTCCACCGGGAAGATAACTGGGAGGATAACTAAGCATCAGAGGAAACTGTCCCTTGTAAAAATTCCTCATGAGATTCTTGTGAGAACTTCTCATGAGAAATTCCTCATGAGAAATTCCTCTCATGAGCTCACATGACAACTCATGTGCCTGTTTGATGCGTTGGCTGTTTATAGTGAAAAACAATTCAAACCTTCAAAATGAAACAAAAGACATCTGACAAGCATTACAAAACTAAGTGGAATTCATTAGGTCATATTTGATAAGAAAAAATAGGTAAGTATTGGTTGTCCCCAGTGCACTACTACAGTAGTGCACCCAAGGGCCCTATCCTTCCTGTATCTATAGTGTTTTAACTCATTGAATTCATGTGTTGCTTAAATTTGCTCAATTTCTTGTTTCTGTGCTATTTGTGCTTTGTTATTGATGTATAATTCATACAGTATGAGAAGGGGTGTAACTCATCCTGAGGCTCCTCTTTCAGACTCAAGTCATGGGAATTGTACTGTATGCTTTTTATTGCCTTTTATGAAAAGCTGCATGTTTAGGAGATGAGCCCTAACTAATTTGTAAAGGACTTAGACATTCATCAGTAAGGCTTATTTGTGTAGTTGCTCATGATGGGTAGAGCAGGGGGAACCACACCTTGAAACTCTGTTTGCTGCACTGGCAGCCCTTGGTTACAGTTTAGTCACTGTAGAGCACATTTAAATTAGCTCACTGCATCATGTCAGTGCAGGATTTTGAAAAATCTTCACCACATTGTCATATGTGTCAAGGTAAAAGAAATGAACATGCCTCTTTTTCCCATTGCTTAGATTGTAAATACTGTTTTTTTTTTTTATCACGTATGACCTAATGAATTCCACTTAGTTTTGCAATGCCTGTTAGATGTCTTCTGTTTCATTTTGAAGGTTTGACTTGTTGTCAACTATAAAAAGGAAACACATCAAACAGGCATATGAATTGTCATTGGTTTTGCCTAAACTACAAGTGGACAGCAGTGTAGCATTGGTTTTACATTGCAGTAAAATGCTTTCTGAAAACATGGTCATTCTACTCAATTATAGCTTTTTATAAGGTGATATTGATATATAGTATGTATTATCAGCAAAAATAGTGGCTGATAAATAGGATAGATTCTACAGGGTTACGTTGGGGCAAAGTTGCCAGTTCAAAGAATTAGCGAGCACTCAGAATGAGTGACCACCCTGCAGTGCAGGTCTTGCATGTATAGAATTGCCATTTTTGATCAGTTTACAGCTGTCATGTGCAGTAACACTATGGGTACACTGACATTTACCTTTAATTTGTTTGCACTCTTAATTTGTTGAGATTTATGAACATTCCTCGAGGTATTTTTTGTATCCTGGAAAATACTTGAGAATTTTTCAAAGTAACTTGACACAGACTGCATGTTTGGTACTGTTGGTACACACACTTCATACATGCCACCTGCGTGGTCCTTTGAGCTGAACAGCTAAGCAAGTGAAAGTGCGTCCTTACTTCAAAAGTGAAAGTGCGTCATTCATTTGCAGGAATATTTTAGTGTTTAATCAGCAGTTTGGGGATTAGTTATGTCTTTGGGGAAACTAGTGGTGAAAATGCAAGTGTTGATGCATACAAATACATATTGAGCTACACATGTTGTTTCATTTGTGCAGCAATTTGGACTGTTTGTGGCATGAATTTGCGATGTGATATTGGATAAATCATTCCCTGATTTGGCAAAGGCCAGCTCAGTGTAAAGACAAAGCTCAGTGTATGTGCAAAGACATACATACACTACCTCACTGAAGGTGAATGGAACAATGTTAGGTTTTCTGATTAGGGCATAATTTAACAATGTACCACAACCTGTAAATATTCTTTTGCTACATTTTTTTGTTATGTGTGTGTATAGTTTGTAAAGTTGTGAAAAATCAATTTAATGAGATGAAATCCTCTGTGATTTCAAATGGTTTATTGTGGAGATGTTATTTTACTTTGCCAATGATGACGAATGAGTTGAATATTTGGGGAAAGGTTTCAACTTCCATTATTTAAGAACTTTTGTTTTTATTCTTCAATGAGGAAGTGTCATACAGTACAGTCATTGGAAGATCAGACGGTACATGCAGTACCTAGTACTAGTACTACCTACCTCAATATAGCAATGTCCATAACTCTTTCATTAATTTTGTATTTTTATCTTTGTGACGTAGAAGTTTCTCTCGGAATGAAAGTGACCTCAAGACATTATACTCACTCTACAAGATCACCTAGTGATGGGATACCGAAAGGTGTTCCTTGTCATCCTTGCCTATGTATTATACCATTGCAGTTTATGTGCAAATCAACCGAGGTAAGAAATTCTCCCCAGGATCTTGCTAACTTTTTCATGTGGTTACTGTATGTAAAGATCATTCTTCACAAATTCTTGTTTTAACTCAATGTCCAGGAATAATAAGACTTAACCATAATTTGGTGATGATTAAACTTCATAGATAACGTCTTTGAGAAGAATAATGCTATTTGTTTGATATTCAAGCTAAAAAAATTCTGAGACATGTGTAATGTACAGTATGCTTCTTATTTGTGAAATGCAATTACCAAGTGCAATTTCAGTAAATTAACTTTTGCTGTATCGATGCAGTGACATGTCATGGCCAGGATGTATATAATGTCCATGCTTATTTAAGTTAACTCCTTTTTCAATCTACAGCAGCAGACAATAAAAAATAAAAAAAATGCAAAAAGAACACTGATCCCAAAAATGACTGCAAAATGACAGAAATTGACCCTGTAATGAAAGTTTTTGCACATCCTACAGTATGTACAATAATTTAGCACATAGGTCAATGCCTATACTTCAAGCAACATACTTGAACTTTGATCTGTGCCGTACAGTGAAACAGCTTTAGTATGACAGAATTGCTTTTAAGTTAAATTATAGATTATTCACTTCAAAGCTGTTAATGTGAAAATAAGAAGGAAAAAAGGTGGGATTTTGCCTTTAAAGAAGTGGCCTTGTGTCATTCCTCAGAGTTCTGGAAGTTACATTTGGCAGTGAAATTTGTTGGATATTTGCTTCAAAACGAAACACCATTTTGTTGAAATGTATGCATTCAACATATCAAACACTACTGTTTGCCGTTCGCTCACGAATAGTGTGACACAAATGTAAAGCCACATCTGCAAACAAATTTTAGCCACATTAATTTTTTTTTCTAAGATGCAATGCTTCCATCATGTATAAACTCAGTGAAACATGGCTCGACATGTATCTGATGGTTCATTAACTTAAGAGAAAAATGGATTTTGCTTCGAATATTCCTGAAATTTGATTTGTGGTATTATGTTACACGTTCACATGTCTGTGTCATTGCCTCTTTAGAGTAACAATAGTTTTGTACCTTCAGCTGTGTAGTTTGTGTATTTTGTTTCTTTCAGAGATCAAACTGAACATGTGAAGGTTGAGGTTGATTCTTCTCACATTGTCTTTGAAGTTGACCGTGCTCTCTACTCTGTTGGATTAGGTTGCAACCTCCTATTTACAAGGAAATACAATCTAAGGTACAGTATGATGTGGGTTCTTCGCTTCAGACTTAATGTCATTTCATCATAGTTTACCCTCCAAAAGACTTCAGAAAAAGCATCCCTATAAGAAACAAAAGAAGGCCTGCATTATTCCCATAAATAATTGCTTTTCTTTGATCCACAATTTCGTCGCAGCTGCATAGGTTAATTGCCATAACTTTATGAACAACTTATTTTTGGAGGAGGCATGGCAGAGTCCGTCATGTAGATATTACTTTCTGTGGGCAACAGACTCATGAAAAGTTTACGATCTAACTATGTACTGCTGCATATAAAGTATACAGGAGCAAGTTTGTCTTCAGATATGCAGAGAAATGATGTAAATATAAATCACCTACTGTACTGACAGGTTTTGTTCAACACTTGAGCAGTAGCGTCACCAAGGGGGTGCATGGGGGGGACATTTCCTCCCCTCCCCTCCCATGACTGGTTCCACTACACTTGAGGTATTCAATTTGCCAATTTGGAAGAAAGTGCAATAAAAAGCATATGAAATGATTTGTCAGTTGCACCAATTCTACTTCATAGATACTTGTAGTAGATCCACTATGGGATGTACAGGTCAATGTGGGGAGAGTGTACCTGCATTTACGAATGAATCTTTTGATCAGGTTGCTTTTATGCCCTTGGCCGGTATGCATGGAAGAAATGGGATGCAAAAGTGAATGTATGCCGTAAGCTGACTTTCAGGATACAGTGAGTGATACTAAAGTGAAATGAGACTCTTATATGCAACATACTTTACAGAGAAACTGTATCTACTGAAATTATGCTCGTTTCGTACTGTCTTAGGAATATGACATCAATATGTGGAGTCCGAAGTGCTGACATGGTTGACAGTATTCTTGCAATCCTTCACACGCTACACAAGGGAACCATGCGTATGCTGCCATTTACCTCATAATGTCCTCATAGACAGAACACCTTCTATTTTGCTGTTATGCATTGTATACTTAGGGCCGCAAGTAAAGAATTGGAAGCAGTATGATATAAATTGCCTATTGGGATATGCAAATGATGTAATCGCATGATTGATATAACCCTATCACAAATAGCGGAAAGAATGTGATGAACCCCAACAGATGTAACCCGATGAGTACAGGCACTGTACATCTTTGTAGGTATGATCTGTCGTTGATTGTGCTTTTGTGAGGTACATGCAGTTTTGTTACTAGACGTATAGTGTTGCAATCCCATGAAATCTTTGGTAACTAAAAATACTTCTGATGTACAGTAATCGGCAGTTTTCAGTATACTTTGCAGGGTTAATTGAAACAACTTCTTTCATTAAAAAATTTAGAAATTTGCTATATGGGACTGTGTGATTTTGTACTGTGTATATCTTGTTACAATCAACGCAGTCCCTTTTTGTTTAATCACTTTTCTTCTATATACAGCTCTCCTGTTCTCAGACTCCTAGCCAAGGAATTAGCCCCAGCATACCTGAGGCTTGGTGGCACTTATTGCGACTTTCTGACGTTCCACAGTCATGCCGATGGCATTCAAGAGGAGTACAAAAACAAGACTCTGAGTGGTTGGTAACTTGTTGTCACAATTTTTATTTAAAGGGAGATAGGGCATTTAGAATACACCAACATGACATACAAAAGAAACTAGTGGTAATCATTGTTACACTATTTAGTCTCATCAATAAACATCTGCCAAAACTTCATCTCCTCAAAACATTATGCATGTCATGAGTAACGGAAGATGCATCATTTGAATTTTGAAAAGTTGGGTGAACAAATTAGTGTTGAGGGACAAATAACCGAATTTCTATCTGTGAGAAGCTTATTTCTTGAAAAGAAGGCTACTGAAGGCTACTGTCCTTGCTTTTTTTTAATAATCTATCATCCTATGTCCACAAACATTGGTTTAGAAAATATGGATGTTTTCTCTAAAACAAACATCCTATTTCCCTTTAAATCTGATCCCTTCATAGTTTGTCAGGTCAGATAATTTGTTTTATATCTTAATCTTCACATTAATTACAGGTTCAGCTTAATTGTACCAGTTCTACATATATAGTGGTGTCTCTATTACAACAATGCTATTTTTCTCTGCTTGTCATTGTGCTAATAATTGAAATACAAAACCATCGCAGCCTTGATCTGTCTGCGACGATAACTGTTACCATGGAGGTGCTGACTAAGGACATTGCTGAGTGAATTTTGTCTGCCCTTGCCACATTAGAATTTAGGTTTAACTCTACATTTAGTTTTTGTCCTCAAACATTGTTCGGTCGATGAAATGTTCAAAACGTTAACTTCATTATTGTTTTCTTCACCCTCATAGTCATCTTGTACATCTGAAGTCATATCCAGAGTCATTTGATTCCTGTTGTTTTCATGCTCAGAGTCATATTTTGTGACCTGTATTCATACCCAAGTCATGTTTATATTTCTCCCATGGGTGTACCTACTCTATACTGTGAACCACATTTTTGTCCCTTTAATTACATACTTTGAGTCATGTGTTGGAGTCATATTAATGTCCTAGTTCAGACCTGTCTTCGTACTCAGATTACATGTTATTTGTTGTGTATTTTCAGCATCATGTACTTCAAGTTTTTTCACACTTAGAGCTGTATTTTCTGCATACCTTACTGTACTCTGGTTTTTGGCTTTGATGATACTGTAAGAGAGACCTATGCAGTCATGATGCATGTGCGTGTATATGTTGTGTGTGTGTGACACTTAGCTTGTGCATACAATATTTCCAGATAAGAATGATGGATGCTCTTCATACATGGTTTGTCATATTGAGAGGAAGAACCCTATTGTTTTTGGGAGGTCAAAGGTCATCTGGGGTCTCTAGATGTCAAATACTAAAAACATAGTGCATGCAATATCTCCAGGTAGGAATGATAGGGGCACTTCATACTTGGTATGTAGGTTTGTCATATGAAGGGAAAGAACCCTAGTGTTTTTGGTGGAGATAAAATGTCATCTGGGGTCATTAGAGGTCAACTACTGAAAACGTGCGTGCAATATCTCCAGATAGGAATGATGGATACTCTTCATACGTGGTATGTAGTTGAAATGCATGTTTAATAACACAAACTTATTCGAAGATACACATTTTCCTCATGAGCTGGGGAAATATAATACAAAACAGCAAAAGTCTGAGAAGTTAACAATAACAGTGTACAAAATACATCAAAGCAGATAAGGAAGGAGTATGATCCATATTGGTGTAGCTGGCCATTCAGACTAGGTTTGAGATTGAATTTCTTTATGTAGAGAGCTTTGATTTTAATTTCGGAGCTCCTGTTAGCAAGAATATGAAAATTAGCCAGGCTACAAAAGTCTACCAATGTTTCTTTGATTCCTACTACAAAAACCTTCAAATGAATAGACAATGTTGCCCTTCAGGGTCAAAGGGGTCACATGATCTTTCAGTGAAAAAGTAAATTTTCACAGTAAACCAGTTATATCATCAAAGCCTGTAGTTACTGATTTCTATTCAGTTTATTGCATTGGACAAAAATGAAACATGAAATATTGAAGTAACTGGTAATATCGTGAAAATTGAACATGATGGCAAAATATCAAAAACAATCGGGAATTACTGAAAGATGCAGTGAAATATTTGTGGAAATATTAGAAATTTCCCAAGAGAAATAAAGTTTGTGTGGTTAGAGAACCACTTATATAGTGCGTTCCAGCTTCTCAGGCATGCAGATATTTGGTCTATGTCAACATGTATGTATGTATGTATGTATGTATGTATGTATGTATGTATGTATGTATGTGTGTGTGTGTGTATGTATGTATGCATGTATGTATGGGTGTGTGTGTGTGTTTGTGTGATGGAAATACTGGTCACAGTCAAAGTGTACGATGATTAGGAGTCTGATTATACCAGTTGTCCTTTGTTTGAGTACTGTGAAAGCTTATGAAAAAAACATACTGACTTTGAAGATATTGAAAATAACCTTGCACTTTTTATTGATGCTTTTTCAGTGGTGCGTCAAGGATTTCTTGAAAATGTCAGAGGCATGTCCGGTGAAAGGAATACTTACTGGATACTCAGTGCCATTATGATAATCCTGATTATCATCCCTTTGATCAAATTAATAACTTTTTAATTTGAGTGTTAAGAAATTCAGTTCAATTTATTATTATCATGCATTGAAAGTCAAGACCAAGCAAAGAAAGAAAAACTTTCTTTTACATTTTGCAGGAGAAGTTTGGGATGCTGTCAATGACTTTGTAAGCAGTGCAGGATTTCATTTCATCTTTGATGCAAATGTATTTCTCAGAAATCAATCTGATGACAAATGGGACCCTTCAAACTTTCAAGAGCTGCTGAGGTATAATGCTAAAGGAGGCTACAAAGTTAACTTTCAGCTTGGAAATGGCAAGTATCAAAATTGATTCCGTACTCAAATATGTCCTCAGCAAGATTGAAAAGCATGTTTTTTTATTTGTGTTTTTTTACCAGAGTTGTATCTGTTACCTTTGCAATGTTAGCATATATGAACAGTCGTGTTTGTCTGAAGAGTGTACTTACATGAGGAAAGGTTGTTTTGGCATACATTTTACATTACTTTTTGGACTTTCTTCTTCCAAATCTGGTATCAGCATATATCTCCAGAACGGACTGATGGTGAAAAACTATGTACCAATGGCAAATTCAGTCAGAAAGTCCCCAGCAGAGAGAAAATGTATTTTTTAAAGTTTACTCATGTTGATTTCTCATAGATCATATTGATTAGTAAGTGTTTTATGCCTACATGCAGTGTTAGTTCTTCTAAAGAATGCTGCATAGATACCTCACAACATCAAAGATGTGTTGGGGTATGGTCAGATGTCAAACTTGTCATCTGATCTCTGCCCTCCAGTGTTTTGGCATTCATTCTGCCCACAATGCAGAAATAGTGAATTTGCAAATGCAGACATGGAGCAGAAACCCCAAATACCTGTGTTAGATTTTAAGGCTGCAGTGTACTTCTCTCTGAGGTGGTAGTATGTAATCAAACAGAGAATAAACATGTAACAGACTTTAAGAGGGACAGTTTCATCATTTGTATTTTATGCCTAGCTTGAATAAAGAATGTTTGGTCAAAGGTCATCAATGTTTACCTGCATAAGGCAGGTAAACTTTGATGACCTTTGATCCAACAACATTCATTGTTTAAGCTAGTCAGAGGCATAAAACATACTCATGAATAGTGTCTATGGGACCCCACCATAACAAAAATTAAATAACTTTGTTTTCCTCTCTACTGGGGCACTTTGTTACAGAATTTTCCATTGGCAGATCATTTTTGAGCACTGTTGAACAATTAGACAGCCCTCTGGACATGAGAATCCTTCCTTGAAAGGAAGTTATTTTGGGATGCTAGGCAACCACACATGTTGGGAGGAAGCCTTTGGGTCATATATTACAACTTCACATGAGGTGATGTTAGATCAAACAGTATAAACTGTTAATGAATAGATACTGAAAGAGACTAAGTAGGCTGAATGTGCTTCCTAGAGGAGCATACTGTACATGCATGAGAAGCTTACACACATTCATCATGTCAAGAAATTCCCCTTACAGATTTTGACAGAAATTGTGCAACCATGTATGTAATGGTTAGTCCTCTGATCTATTGTTCTCATTTCCTGTCTGTAGTTCAAAAACCTGACCAAAGACCCTTTCATTGGGTATTTAAAAATTTGCATTTATGTAATGGACCTTTTCATGGCATGATGTCCTTAGCCATATGTTATTTCACCTCAGTGACGAGGAAGTCTGTGTCCTTGGCAACTTTCATCCATGTCATGAAATGGTCCCTTGCAGAAGCTTGCACTTACATTCCAGATGTATGGACCTTTGAATCGGGTTTTGAAACTGCAGACAGAAAAGGAAACGAATGGTCCACATGAAGGAAATTAACATGAAATGCATAGCTGCACAATTTCTGTAGAAATCAATGGGAGACATTTCTTGACATCTTTTATAAGGCCTTTACTTCATGCTCAGGTTGTACCTTTCATTGAAACCTTTAATATTGCCATGTTTTGTTCGATAACCTTCTGCAGAACCAAATGCATTTCCTTGTAAGTTCAACAAGACCATCACTCCAGGGGCACTGGCAGGGGACTTTAAGACACTACGTTCGATCTTGAAACGGAGCAATCTCTACCAGGACTCACTAGTGATAGGTCCAGACACCACACTTGTCTGGAAACGCAATTCCAGGCGTTATCTTCAAGGGTTTGTGCATTAAGGACAACAAAAGTTTAATATCTGCTTCATTTGTTGGAATCCAAATTCCTGTCTAATTGTTTCCAACAGTGCCTGTTAACTTAAAATGTGCATTCTTCCGCTCTTTGTGGTTTGGTCATTGCCAACAGACACTTGAGAAATTGTCTAAGAGCATTGGTATGTAGTAATTTTTCTCCATCTAGGTTAGGAACATTAACAGCTACTATGAAACTATGAGCTTTATCATCGTGGTGGGCATGTATATTGACGCAAGACTTTAGTCACCATAGCTTTCAACACAGACTCACACTCATTTAAAATTGATTTCTCACTGGGAATTTGCAGTCACAATATGCGTCCACCCTTTTGATTCCTTGAAGAGGGCAGGCAAGTTATCTTTGGGATGGCGTGATGTGTGTGTATGTGTTTGATGTCTTGGCTTGAAGACACATCCCAAGAAGTGAGAGTTGCTTAAACTTCAAAGTTGCTCTGAAGGTAGCCCATTGTGAGGAGATGATTCGTATAATTTTTTCATTGAGGTAAAATGTCGTTTGAGGTCACTGGAGGTTAAAGTATGAAAACCATGGAAGGACAATATCTCAGCAAGTGAAGGTACTAAAAACTTTTAATTTATCATAGTTGCTCTCCATCTCTGTCATTTCTTGTTGTGGTCAAATGTCACACAGGTCATAGAGGTTATAGTTTGAAAACTCTAAACATTATATTTCAAGGAGAGAATGTTGCTGAAACTTAGGACTTGATGCATGAGTTTTCATCCTTGGTAGATGATCCCTCTTGTTCTCATGGGGGTCAAATGTCATTTGAGGTCACCAGAGGTTAAAGTGTGACCTATAAAGGAAGATATCAGAGGGACCAAATATTGCTGGAACTTCAAACTGTTAACATCAGTGGCTCTTGATGATTAGATTATCTCTGCCATTGGTAAGGAGGTCAAAGGTCACAGAAAGGTGGTACAGGTAATAGTTGAAAGTCTTGTATGTGCAGTTTCTCAAAGATGGAGAATGCCTGAAATGAAAGTCACAACTCCAGAAGTGACTGCTGTTGGACCTTCACATGTTGAAAGTTGGTGACAATGTTGGTCATTTAACTCTCCTTTCTTGGGATCCAAAATCATACGTCATTTTAGTGTGTGAAGGAAACTTGAAAGGTTTGGAAAAATCTAGTGAATCTCATAGAACAACTCACATTGCCCATTTAAATGTTTAAGATATTTTCCAGTGTCATACAGCATCTCAAATGTATCTTTAGTGCAGTAATGATAGTTGACTAGTGGGGCAATTTGTCAGATTATTGATCAACTGTAACTGTATGTTGCCAAAGGTGCAGAGAGAAAAGAAGGGGAACTTTTTAGATGTTTTGTTATATTCAGTATCAACATTTCAAGTTCACTTTACATAGGCTTCTACTGACAGATGGTCAAAGTAAGAGCATCCCCATATGTCACATACAAATGGATTCAATTCAATTTTGAAAAACAACTTTTCACACATTAGCCCACTTTTTTACACATTAGATCTCATTCATATGCGCACAGCCAATGCAAACCAGGCATAAAAATGTTTAAAAATTGACAAGTTTACATAAATTATTGGATGTGAAACTTGATTATGTATGCATGATTACAAAATTTGTTTTGTGGTAGTACAGTACTCTTTGCAATTATCTCAAAAGTATCAATAAGGTCTGAGCATCTGCACCATTAGTGCTCTAGCTTACGGAAGTGAAAGGTCACTCAAGGTCATCAGAGACTGTAATTTGAAAACCACTTAAAACGCAGTATCTGAAGAAGGGTAAGTTGTTTGACATTCAAAATTGATTGTCCTTTTGTTCTGCATGAATACTGTATTTAATCACCAAGTGAAATTCGACTTTCCGCTTGATGACCTATCCATTTGATTCCATCCCTTCATTGAGACTTGTTTTATCTCAATCAGATTCCTCAAAGAGGTCGGTGGTACTGTGGACGCTGTCTCAACTCACTTCTACTATACAGTCACAGACGGCGAAAGCTTGGTGGATGCATTCACGGACCCGGCCACACTGGATCAATTCTCGTCCAACACGGCAGTGTACGTCGACACAGTTGAGAAGTATGGCCTGTTTCCAAAACGCCTCCAAATTTGGTATGGGGAGAGCGGTATCCAGCCTGGATCTTATCCATCGGTAAACGTTTCGGATCGATTCATTTCTGGCATGGTGTGAGTAAAATTCTTTCCTGTTTTCTCAGTTTTAGTAAAAATAATAATAAAGATTAGTTATTTAATAGAGTGCTCAGTGCAAAGCCTCTGTGCAGTGTATTCATATGTATGAATTGCCCTTCTTTATTAGAACCAGGTAACGCTTTGACAATCCAGGAAAAAATATGGCTGCCATTAAGGCCCTGTATACTGTAAAATAACATGTAATATGTAAACATAGCGTGAAAAGGTAATTGTTAAGCAAATTTGACCTGTTTTCAAATTTGTTAATTTTTACTATTTCTTCATTGCTTTTCTCTGTGCCAAATATAGCTGGCTAGATAAGCTTGGAATATGTGCCCTGAATGGCATCAAAGTAATAGTGAGACAGTCCTTGCTTGCCACCATCGGTCGAAGTCTCATAACCGTCGAAGAAACGCCTACTGCAGTGAGATCTCTTCTGATTTTTGTTTTCCCTGGATGATAATTGTGAGATGTATAATTATGCTGGCATGATGATACATGTTTTTGATTACACATGATTAAGGTGCACATATTGCTGATAACTTAACTGACATATCGTTGATTGTACATGTTCTCGTGTGTGTGTTCTTGCGTTACAGTAGCTTGCAAAGTGCAATCACGATAACCCATTAAGGATAGGTTTTGATCACAGGCATCAGGATGTTTGGTGTTGTATCTCTGAGTTCAGTGGTCATGGCCATTTACGGTCAATAGCTGTCATTGCACACATCGCCAGTACCAGTTTTTTCTCTTTTTTTTACATGGATGCCATTTTCAGTTTTTAATGTGATACAGTTGAGTTTTTGTTTAACATAATCCACGTGTACTGAATTGTAGATTCATAAAATGGTAACATGAACATGATGTTGAAAATCATCAAAACCACAATGCATGTCTGCATTCCAGTTTCATTTGTGCTGAAATGTTTAAAATTAAACTTATAAAGGTTCTCAGTGATGGAGAGATCATGTTACAGTTATACAGTTTCCTTCTGGAAGGCCCCATCCCCCACCTTTCCAATCTGCATGTGTATTTAGTGTCAAGTAATTATCACAAGTGACAACAATAGAGAATACCTGAATTCTTAAGTTAATATTTGTAGTTTATGGAGGCCATGTACTCTAATTGCAATTTTTGCATATTGAGTGCTTATCTACCAGACATACACCTGGAGAGCAATCATTGCATACAGAACAGACATTCAGGATTTTTTTTTCTCCAAATTTATTTCAAGGACTACTGGAGTGCAGTGTTATTCAAGCGATTGGTTGGAACGGAATCACTGAAGCTCCATAAGGTCGGTGGTACAGACGGAATAGACAAAATAAGACTCTATGCCCACTGCACCCAGATCAATAGGTGAGTTCTAATATATTTGGGTATACTTGGATAGCTACTTGTACAGGGCACACTTCATTGAATGATTGTGTTAGTGAAGGACGTAGTGTCTACAATGGATAGATATGTAACATTTAAGCTGGAGCATCACTGCCCCTCACTGATTTTGGAAATGCCCTGTCCTGCCTTGCATGTATATGTTTATACCCTGAGTGCACGGGCCAATTGTTCTCTTTGCTGTCTGTGATTACTGGAGGTATTGAACCCCTTTGCTGCAAACATCAGCATTGATTAAACTGTAGTTACGGATTTTGGATTTCCTTTATGTCGTCCCATCACAAAACCGGATGTGCTAAATGGGAAATATGTGTAATGAGTTAAAGATAGACCACTTATTTCTTATCTTCAACAGAATGTAATAACATCATAATTTATTGATACGTCTCAGGACTCCCTCTCTAGCAATCACAGAGATGTAAATTTTGGATTCTGGGAATTGATGATCAATATCATGATAAATGATGCAGTTTTGTTTATACAAATAAATCTTGCTGCACTTAGAAATTAATTCAACTTTGATTTTAAATCTGTGTTTAGTATGTAATTACCCTTAAATGATGATCTCAAGACATTGCAAATATCCTAAAATCCTTGAGATTCTATGGACTTTGCCACCAGGGGGAACCAGGACAAACCCCTGCACCCCATGTGTTAGAGGCGTTGTGCTTCATGCTGATTTTCACCAGTAGCACCAAGAATACTGACTGGCATCATCCTGTTACAGAATTTGCTCTCCTCCCAATGAAAAGTCTGTCAATGTCACCGCATATACATCACTGTGAGAAGTGATATCATGTGATAAGACTTTCCGAGTGAAGCTGTTGCATTCAGGACTCTTAACTAAACTTTTGCTACGGATCAATTCCTCATGGCAAAACTGTTAGAGAAAAATGAAAACTTCCACACCAAACTCCCCACAGAATCTTTCAAAAAAAGTGGTTAATGGATCAACCAGACAAGCCGCCTGTGATTCGCTGAACATTGGGATAATATGAACTATCCCCTTACAGAAATGCACACTTGTTGAATCCCAATGTATCTGCCTTTGATTTGTTATCAGAACTACAGACTGAAATTGAGGGCAATTGTCCAGAGGATTGAGGAATTAAACATTACATGCATTGCTTCTCAATGTCTGTAGACATCTGTAAAAAGCACTTCTTGACTTGCTGATGTTTCTGTTGCATTTATTCAAAAATAAAGTTGTTTTATGTTTGTTTCTACCCACTTTACCGGTTTATGTCACATCAGTTTCAGCTGTTACAGTTCATGGAAAAAAATCTTCAAGGTAGACCATATCCTTGGTAGACCATATCCTTAGTAGACCACTGGTAGACCATATCCTTTGTACTCCTGCAGGTCAGTCTACGGATACAAGCCCGGTGCAGTCACAGTATTTGGTACAAACTTCAATCTGTTCAAAGCAGTCCGGTTAGAACTGAATGCTGGAGATGTGGACCAGTTTCTACTAACCCCTGCTAGGACGAATAACATCACGTCACCGTGAGTATTCAGAGCACTAGTGATGTCACAAGTGTTGAGAGATTGCGTTAGGTAACCATAGCCAGGAGATGTGCTTCATTTCTAAATTGATAATTTTAGGCAAAGTTTACTCTCTCATGTAAAAGCATTCTCAGGATTTTGGTGAAATTGATCTCCAGTTCTGTGCTATTTCTGACGGGTATTCCTTAGTTTACTTTAGGTGTAAAGTTGTGAGGGTGAAATCGTACCTACGATATGCAGGTTGTTTAAATTAAGTAATCTTAGGGTGGGCCTGGAAACCTCTGCCAGGGTTCGGGACTCTCCTCTCTGTCAAAGTCACGGAAGATACGTCTTTGCACCGTTCCCACAGAAGTTGATGTGAGTGATTATTACCCTTTTTTTGCAGATGGGGGGGGGGGGGAGTGTTGGTTAGGGTAAAAGAGGAGCTGCAAATTTGTTTTTATTGTATCAAGAGGAAGTACTCCTCCGTTTTGGAAAGGTTGAGTGAGGCTATTCATGAAGTTCTCATGAGATTTCAAGATTAATTCATCAGCTCATTTTTTTATGCAAAATTGTTGTTGAAGATAAGGAATTCTTTCAAGAGATCAGTGATTTCAAGAGGAAATTTACCTCACATTTATCATGGTAAATGATGGACATTCTGTCCAGTTCCAAACATCTTGTGTGCAAACCTGAACTTGAAGGTGTTTTGTCCAACCTGCACTTAATCAGTTTTATGAAGGAAAACTTCTTAAAGGTTGGTACTGTAGAAGAGGTATGGAGTCTTGTACTACTGACATATGTTTTGCAAAAGCATTTGTGGTTTGTCAATATATAGCTAGTTACTTTAACCTGGTGGTACTTTACTATGGTGAATGCAACCAATTGAGTGCAGAAAAATCCAGAGTGCAGTTCATTTTCAGGAAACCTGTCTTTAGACATGAGTCATAGCAAAAGAAGTATAACTCTGGTTATACAGCACTGGTTAGTTAAACCACATACTTTTCAAGTATGTCACTGCCTTATGGAATAGTATGTGAATAATACAAAATGATCACAATCATTTAAAATTAGGGTATATTTTCACAATTTATTTCACTACAATTACCCACCAGTATCGTACAATGAGTTTTAAGTGAGAAGTATGATCAAGATTATCTCAAAACATGTGGACAATTTCAAGAAACAAGTCAAATTCACGAAAAATCGGTGAAGAACTCCGAAAGTCTGTAACATCCATATTCATGTGAATGTTCAATACTGTCGCCTTTTCAAGGTATGAGGAGGTGTGGCTGAACAGTTTCATACGTAGCCTACGTGTGCTGTATATATCATGAACTATCACTAAACTCATTTTAACTTAGCACTGCGCAATATACAAACAGCATGGGAACCGTACACATTCGGTTATGTTTATTCATATAACGTCATCTCACGTGATTGGTCATCGTATAGAGGAGGCTGTCTTGTCTTGTACATTAATGTTTATATTTTGTACCCGACAAATATTAAAGAGTTTTCATTCAACAGTAATTAACGCCATAATTACCGTTTCTTCTACTTTCAAACACCTCTCCCAACTCTCTATATTTCGGTGAACAATCAGTTTAGAAAGAAAAATCAACTAAAGGTGAATTTTCTCAGTCAAACCCTGATTTTCCCTTTAATTTATGGCTCATTTATGGCTTTTATTTCTCGACCACAGATACTTTTTTGAGGGTATTTCAACTGTTTTTTAAATATATCTTAAAAATTCTTTTCAAATATTTCATCAATTTTTACCCTATTTTATAGGTATGTTGCCCTCAATGGAATGGAATTGTCTGCTTACCAAGGAGTTCTTCCTGCAATGTCACCCAAATCAGCTACCTCAGCGCCTGTCTTTCCCGCTGGATCCATGGTATTCTTTGTTTTGAAGGACGCTGAATTCAAAATATGTAAAAAAATCATCAAGAAAAAGTGAAACTGTCGGACAGAATTAGTACATACCATACGTGACTTAGTGGTATAAAAATGTAAACTGAATGTTGCACTCAAATCTGTTGCAGTCAGTTGCAACTTTCGTATCCAGTGCTTGTTTTCTTAGATAAGAAGAGAATGTTGTGGGCCCTCATATAGGAAATGTAAGGAACCGTAACTCTGATGACGGCCCTCACCCGTCCAAGGTAATGAAAATCAACACCATGCACAGGCTGTGGTTGTCTGATGCTGGCTGAAAAGATCGCCAAACTATCTGAAGAGTCGGAGAAAATGACGTCAGTCATGGCAGAGAGCAGTTCAAAGGTAGATGGCACGTTAGAAAATGATGGAGGGGTCTCTTGGATATAATTCAGAGGTGGGCGCAGAGATGGAACCACACCACCGTGAGCTACCGTCTTCCAGTGGCTGTATGCCTCGTCCTGTAAACATGTAAAACACAGGTAGAATCTCATAACCATGTAAACACTGTGGTTAGACCGGATTGGCGGAGAATGGTGCAAGTTCGCACTGAAAATGAAAACCAATTGACATATTCCTTTGGAAACTGTGGAGACTGAAGAGTTTGGAAGCGTGATGCATTGGAGCGACGATGCATCAGGCAGATTTGTGACTCCAGAGTTTCTATTTCTCTGAATGTCATTGATATTTACGGTACAAGTCCACACTGGATGTCTTTTTGTTTTAAATATGAAAAAGGGCTTTTCGCTCTTTAACTTTGGCACTTATATTAATTGTAGTCATGAGTACCATTCATATGACACAAGATCACCTTGCAGCTTTCCTATTAATCTTATCATGTCAGGGTAAATGCATAAAATATAGTTTTGTAGATAGTTACCATCTTTGTGGTTTCATATAATGTCCTTGGAGTGGATCGATCAAAGCCTGGAAGATTCAAGGCATCAAAGTGATTGGCTCATGCACTCTCGAAAGAAATGTCTCAAGTCGATGATGGCTCACTACATTTGGTGCTTTGTCGCGGAACGGATCATTTCTGGAGCGTGCTCCAACGGAAAATTCGAGACTTAATCACTGGCATTTATATGTTCTCATCGGTAGTGATGGAAAAATATTTAATTCACTGTTGTGGAGACTCATGTTCTACCCTTTGCTTCTTTTGAAATAATTGGCCAGTCAACTGTGATTATAATCATCGCCAAGTGTCAGCCAGTGTCTAGTTCAAGGAGACAAGTGTACAGAAACTACGTTTAAAGAAACTCAAACCAAAGAGAGGATTTTAAGTAAATTAGCAATACATTTATGCCAAAGACAGTCACATTTCTAACGGCAAGAATTTCTTCATTTCAGGACAGTGGTAGGATTAATATATCCATTGTGGACAAACCACCTCAGGTTATCTTGAAAATGTTAAATTTTGTTTATAGTCTACATTTCCTCAAAGACATCTATCTAACCTTTAGTTGTAACATGCATGATCAACTTGCTTCAGAGAATTGGTTTTACATATTTGATTTGCAATATGTTGACATACCAGATACTTTATGATGAAACATTTCTTTGTGGTAAGCATGGGTTGTATTTTTGAAGTCAGGTTTTCTATGAGTCACAACTTGCCTAACCAAACTGCATATTCTTTAATACATGTTGCATGCAAGCGATGAAGCAATATCATCTCTGAATTGGTTGAACTGTTTTGTAGTATCAAAGCAGATCCATAAAATGGCTCTGTCCTAGCTGTGCCACTGGAGGAACATTGAAACAAATTCTGAAACTACCCAATATCTTCATGTCTTCATCCTTTTTTTGACTCCTTTTCCAAGATTTAAGACATCTATGCGAATGGTAATGGCATGTGTTTGTACGTGACTCCTTGGATTGTTAACACCATATCTCAAATGTGGAAAGGTATTTGAACTTCAAAGTTGTTGTGTAAGTATTCCATCGTAATAGACGTTCCCTATGCTGTTCCCCAGGGAGTTCAAACATCATTGGTGGTCACCACAGGCGTTTAGACTGTGGCTGGAACTTTATACGCAGAACATTTGTATTTCTCTATGAGAGGATCCTCTCTGTTATGTTGTCGGAAGGTCAAAGGTCGTTTGTGGTTAACAAGTCACATGTGTCTCAGAAAATGATAGCACAATCTATAAAACTTGTTTGAACTTTGGTTGAAGTTTGTATCAAAGTGCTGGCACATCAACGAAAAGCTTGTCCAGCTTCTTGCAAGACTGTCAGCAGGCTCAGCTAGCAATTATAAATATGCTTTGCAAATTGTCAACAGTTTTGGCAAGGACTCAACTTATTCCTTTGACATTCTATTTGAAGTGCATGGATATGAAATACTGTTGTCAGAGTTTGTTTTTTTTTTTTTAAAAAAAAAACCAAACTCAACCTGACTTACCGAGAGAATGTCAGTATTGTTAAAATGACAATTGCCTATTGAGGGCACTGAGTCAGACTCCGTTGGTATGATGTTTGTAGAAATTGTAAGTGCTAAGTTTACTACTGTCATGTTCAAACCTCACCTGTTTGAAAAGCCATACCATAAATTGTGGCTGCAGCTGATCTTATAAATTTCGCGCAGTTATAGTCCCGGTGTCCAGTGCGTAGGCAAAAGTGAAAACAAAACTTTCATGTCCAAATGTTTAACTTGTCGTTTAATCGCACCATTCAAACAATTTAGGAAAATAAATAGTTTTCTGGTGATAAATTTTACCATACTATTTCAAATTCTTTTAAGATAACCTCAAAAAGTGTAAAATACTATCATTTAGTCATGGGCAGTTTTTATGCAAATCCCCCTTGTGCCTCTTTGAACAAGACGGTGGGAAGTATAATAGTAATAACACGGGCTTCTATGTAATCCTTCGAGATTTTCGTGCCAAAATTGATTTTCAGTCATAACTAATGATGTCAATTTTTAGGTGCTACATCCAAAAAGATTTGGTTCCACTTTTTTTTAACCACATCTCTGTCGCCATTTTGAATTTCATTTCAAGTCTCGTAATTCGGGACACCCACAAATGAATATCTGTGTCCCTTCTTCATGGTTGTGTCATGAAGTGAATTACCACATGGCGCAAATAATTTACGATACGACCTTAATTACGAATTAACACTCACCAATTTAACCTGTGGCGGAGCTAGCAGTTTCAGTCAGAGAGGGGAAAATGGCTTCTTCAGGCGCTGTGTAATAGAAATACCCACTACCCTCTAATGGAGGGGCAAGCACTGCAGGACTAAAGGGGCTCTTTTATAGAGAGGGTGCGATTTTAGGCGCCATTTTGCCTCCAACTTCGTGAACATTCTACGTACATGCATGTAGGTTAGTCAAACGGTGATGCATGATCTGAACTTGTTAAGTGAAAAGCAGACATGTAAAACTAACGGCCATTTTATTGTTTATCATGTATCAAAAAGGTGAATAAGGTCGTACAGTTTGAGGCAAAATGGCATCAAATAAATATGCAGTTGTGGCAACCCTCTCTGTATAGGAACCCTAAGGACTATCTAAGCGGAGCGCCACCTTCAGTTGGCGCGGAGCATACAAGAAAACTTTGGTTTTTCAAACTCCCCAGAAAAAGCACTGTGTGGGTGTCATAAGCTGCATGTTCACCGTCTTGAAACACCGATCTCATGTCTTCAATTTCTCAAATTAATGCGAGTGAAAATAAATCTATGGAAATGCTAATACATATCAGATGGGTCGAGTTGATGCAAAAATCATAAATTGTGCATCCGCTATCATATATTCGAGAGCATTGGCAAGTATTTGATTGGGGATGAACATATCTTTAGACCCACATATTTTTTATTTCATTGGGTGGTAGAGTCAAATTGTTTGCATGGGGATCAAGAGACTCGAAGTGAACCGCCAGTAGTTATATTTGCTTTGTATCGGAGCCTGGGGCATGTATGAGGGGACATCAACCAGTGTTGTATTGGCGCAGACAGAATTTTTGATTAAGGGTGAACTGACAATTGATGGAGACTGTCTGAGAGGAGCATACTTTGGAGCGGAGCAAACAGATAAAAAAAAATACATAAAAATATCCCCCTGATTGCCGGAAGTCGCCCTTCCCAGGCTTAACAAGTAAGCTCCAGAAAATGGTATCCGGTCAGTTTTTTTTCTTGTACATCGAAAAGTTGCTTAAATAAACCTCGCATGCGTTCTTAATGTGTGGGCGCATGGTGTATTTAAATTGTCTTCGTTTAATATAGTATTCGGGGTTGTGTTTTGACATCTGGTTACACTGGATTTGTGATGTTCATACTATAACGCACCCGTTGAATACTTTTATGATTGGATACATCCCTTACTTTCGTCGTAAATCATCAATTTATGAGAATGATTCTTATGGCATTCTTTTTCATCCCATATTTATTTAAATTACAGGATTACTACGATTATTCACAAATATATTTACACGGCTAAACGAGTTTCTTGGAGCTGCGTGTCATAGGTAGCTGGTGGGGAAGAACTTGTTTTATTATGATCTATGTAGTTTTGTCATAAACCACATGACGTGGCCCATTATGTTGGGACGATACCAAATTATGACGTCGCAAAATTTTGAAAAGGTCAAAAAGTAATGTATTTCGAATAAAAATCGGCATTCCATGGGTCCTTTACACCGAGACATATCATTTCAAAGCAAAACTGATTAAGTTTTCCTTAATGGGAACGATGTAGAAATTTGGGTGTTAAAATGGACAAATGACCACCTTGTGTAGAGAACTTCTCGATATGGATGAAAAAATTAATCTCATTTCAGCAGAATTTTCCTCTGTAAAAGTGATCAAATTTGCAAACTTCATGATGAATATTGTACTTGCTTGAATTTAATGGCACACAATCGGCAAGACTCTCATTTCCCAGATGCGGGAGGGGGGGGGGGGGGGACTGAAGTACTCAAACTTGGATTTTCTTTACCTTCTCCTTTATTTTTTTCTCCTTTATCTTTTTCTAACTTTTTTATTCTTTTTTTCTTTTTTTTTGTGAAAAGGGCGCCGGTAGTCCATTTAAGTGGTCACGTGGGGCGACCTCCCCCCATACCCTATAGTTCCGCCACTGCCTTAAACGTCGAGACACTACATGAATAAGTGTCGCTATGGCATAAATATATGCATATACACTTCGCAAATAATTGCGTCATGCAGTATTTCGATGTATGATACAACCTTTATTACTAACACAGTGACACTAACAAAAGCAAAAGCATCACTTACAAAAAAAGCAAAGTTATAGTAATTCGATTAAGAATAGTAATTCTTGCAATAATTTGATTTTGGATAGCAATTCGATGTGACAGCACATTTTAATTTCTCAAGACAGGTTTTCGAATGGGGGCGGTATACTAGTTCAAAGGCTAAGACAATTCATTCATCCCACATGAATTATCTTAGTTCAAAGTTTTCTCCCTTTTTCCCACAACTTATACACATTGTCGCTGAAACCAAGGTTTACTATCCCTGTGAAAACTTTTATCACCGTAAAAATTGTGGCTGCAAGCTGTCACAATGGCATTTAAGGCCAGTCAGTTCAAAGAAGCGAAGTGGTAAGTATTTGGGGTGAAACGACTTCTAATTTGGAGCAAACTTTCAAGTCGGCGAAAAGATCGGGATAAACCGGTGAGGAGCGAAATTGCAAGGGAGCAAAACGACTTCTAACCTTAGCCACGGGGCAAGCAGAGACTCTTCCTCCATTGTGTGGTTCCCTGAAATTTCAAAATATATAAGTTTAGTTGGGTTGAGTCCAACTAATATGGAGAATTATTGGATGGCCTATGGTGCCTTTTTGTCTAGGGAATTGCAAATAGAAATTCGCAGTTTCTCTCTTACTAAAGACCCTACTGGTTTGCAAGTCGTGGAAATAAATAAGCAGAGATTATGAAACAACCAAATCATTAGGCACAATGGAAACATTAGACACAAACCAAATCATTAGACAAACACTAAATATTACCCAGGAGAAAATTTCAGTTGATACCTGCTACCACAGGCCTGTAGTCAGCCCAGGTGGAGGGGTGGGTCTTTTTTCCAAGATGTGGACCTTTTACCAAATACGGAAGCTGCTGGCGCGTGCCATAAGCATGCAGTTGATAGGGGTCCGGGGCATGCTTCCCCAGAAAAGTTTGAAATCTGCAGATCTCCTGCAATCTGGAGCATTTTAGAGGACTTTTGAACACAACAGAAGTCCTTTTTCCACAGGAATTGCACAAAGTACACCACTTTTTGAAAAAAAAAATCATACATGTAATTTGTTAGTAGAATAACCTGCGTGTACTGTCAGACTGTCTGGCTTCAGATTATACTGATTTTGATATAAACCTTGTCAAAGCAAAAGTTGTTCCATTGAAACAATGTTAAACACCAGGTAATAAACAATAAGAATAATCATGCAGTGAACTTGGTTAAATTTCTGAAATAAGGTTTAGAAAAATAGCTTAAAGTACATAGTTACAGCCTGAATTAAATGTAGTCCACAGAGCACAACTAGTAGTATTGCAGAATTGCACACTCAAATATCCATTTGAATGTCTGTTGTCTTTGTTGTTTTTGAAATTATGGAACAGGAGTGAGAACACTGGAAAGAAGAAAAGTTTGAACTTTACAACCCCCCTCCCCCGATGGCTGGAAACAGCCCTTTCCAAGTCTTTTCAGCTGCAGGGACCCAGCCTTGAAATGCAGATCTCATGTCTACAATTTCCCAATTACTGAGAAAACAATTAGTCTGTGAAAAATGATGCAATGCCGAGATGAGCATTCAAAGAAGGCTCTACAAACCACTCAGATAGTAGAAAACGACTCTTCCTGGGTGTTTTAGATGCATACATAGATGCTCCCAAGTTCCCAACCCTGTATCCCACCCCTGCCTTGGCGACATCACTGAGCATAGCACCACCATTAGTTTGGGGGAGAGCATCCAATAAAAATGGGCCGAGAATGCGCATCTATAAAAACATGGTAGACCTGCCGCATAAATTGAGGGAATTACTATTGAGCAATATTGCTGGAGAAAGCGACAACGAGATCAAGGAGGGTCGCCCTATTCGCCCTCCTTTCCCTGGCTATGCCTATGCGCCTGGGTATTTCTGGCGGAGTTCTAAAAAAATACAACAATATGGCCAAGAGGGGGGCGGGGGGCGGTTGCCTCCTCCCCCTCTCCTTGGCCTGGAGGGATGACAGCCGTTTGTCCCCGGACTTAATATTGTATCTAATTCAATGACATCCACGGCCACAAAGACATAACCATTCATGCGTGTTTTTTAGCTTTTTATCTCATCACCCTAAGTAGTATTATGTAGATATGTACTGTAGTGATGAGATATTGTGGTCAGTTTGGGCCTGTATACATTTTATGACATAAGTGGAAAGGTTTTATCTCCGGCTTCTCAAAGTGAACGGAAATTCGGCCTCAATATATCTAGATAAAAAATATTTCATAGCTGACCCTTCAAACACAGGTAAATTACCTGTGACAAGAGGAGAATTATCTGTTTCAACAGGTAAACTACCTGTTACAACAGGTAACTTACCGGTTGCAACGTGTACCTACAATAATTTACCCATTTTACCAAAAGAGAGGCATGAGAAGTTTCGAATGGATTTTTTCAACTGTTCATGTGGAGGCAATATTTAATCCTTATTTAAGCAAATGGAAGGAATCTGCTAACACATTGTAAAACCAAGAGATGACGACATGAATTAGCACACTTTAGTCGTTGATTTGATACCTCAGTTCTAGCGACAAAACTATGGACCAATCAGAATGCTCAAATAGCTAAGATATTCTCTGTCAGCTCCGCCAAATGCATAGCAAGCTTGGCTATACGTGTGGAATTGCCCAATCACTCATACATTCTGCCACCTGACTACCAAACGTTATAGCGAGTGAGGAACTAAATTCTGGAGTACCACCCTGTCAAAAGAAAGAAAAAATGGAACTGTTCTTTTGTCTTTTGACACTTGCATTTAGAATATCTGTTGAATACTTTTACAGCTATATACATAGGATTGATATGTAGGTAGCATGAACGCCTACGTTGCCTATATTCCTATTTACTTTGAGAAAACCTAATTAGAAGTTTTAATTGTACATCCCTGGAAATCTATTAAAAACAGTTTTCCACTCCGGACTGTTTGAGATCTCAAAACTTGTTAAAACAAACCAATTGAAATTTTTCAAACCCGCAGTAAAACCAGTTGTTTACCGTTTCATAAAAATTGTTAGTTGTAGTAATAGTATGTAGTAGTAGTAAAACCTTTTACCTGTTAATCCCTGTTGAAACCTGTTAGCTTCCTGGTCAAAACCGTTAGTATACCTGCTGATACCTGTTAATACATGTTGATACCTTTTAATACCCGTTAAAAAATCATACCAGCAAGAGAGTAGATCAAGCTTCGTGCAAAGTGAAATGTGCATGAAACTGCAAACACATAACTATTCTTCCATATTCGTATTCCTTCATTACTACGCACTCCATTGACTACCTGCAGCCATTTCACTTTATTGAAGTTACTGAAATGCTTTGTATAAAGGATACCAAATGTGCCAAACTTGATGGTTATTCCAGGCTGAGCACATGACCCGTAATAACCTATCAGGAATTTTACTACCTTGATATCTCGGTATAGGAAGATCATTAAAACTGAACACGTTTAATTTACCCTTGATATGTTCGTAAACATCTTGAAGCAGGATGAGTGCAAAACTCAGAAGGAGCCTATATATCTCATCAGTTCGTTACATAATCAAACAGATGCTGTCAGATTAATTCTCCTCTCGCGTGCTTAAAGGCTGTATTGCATCACCCTAAGCTATATTTTTACCTCCCGGAAGGGAAAATTCTCAACTGGTTCTATGTTACAGTACTCTTAGATTGACAGCAAATTCGAAAGATGCAGAGCAGCTCATATTACACAGCGTACACAGGGATCCATTGTTTTGATTACACATGTGGAGGTATTTAAGACAGGCTGAGAGAGGGACTAGAGGTAGGTGGTTGGGAGAATTATTGCTGTCTGGGGTGATGCGTTACAGCCTTTAATTCATCTGCGAGTATATTCCTTCATTTCGTTCAGACCTGTTTCCATTTGCATAACGACCTTTTGCTTAAGTGTTTTCAGTTTTTTTTACTATTCTTGATTTGGTTTTTGTAATGTTTCGCTTGTGTCTAATGAATTCGTGATTCGTTTGTGTTTAATGTTTCCTTTGTGTTTAATGAATTCGTTTGTGTCTAATGTTTTGATTGTATACAATAATTCGTTTGTGTCAAATGATTTGGTTGTGTCTAATGTTCCGTTTGTATCTAATGAACTCGTTTGTGCCATCTTCTGATTGGGGTCGAGCCTAATTCATGTCTAATGGTTTGGTTTGTGTCTACTGTTTCAGTTGGCTATTGCTTCCGCTTGTACCTACTGCTATGGACGCCCTGTCGATAGTATTTGTCCGATCGCCGTTCCATAAGAGATACACCACACAGGCCGATGGAAAATGTAGTAGTACTGTCAACCCTAAAATAGTTACAAGTGACCTTTGACCTTCATTGCAAACAACAACTTTCTACGCTAAAGCTTACTTGTTCTTTAGCTGCTTTGTCAATACCTTCCTACTGTGTTAGTTGTTACTAGTTGTCTAACACAAAGGAACCCTAACTATGTCTCGTGATCCAAAGAAAGGTGGTATGGTACTTTGAGAGGTACCCCAGTTGTGCAGCTGTGTACCTGAAGAGGTGTGATCTCTTACGTGCTGTGAATTAATTAGTACAGTTTTCGTGTAGATTTTGCTGGAGTTTCTACAAGTGAAATCGGTAAGTACTGTACGTACAAACGTAGCCCTACTTTGACTTGAGTTGACTTTGCAAATCGATACAGCCTGGCTGGGCCTAACCTAGTCTATATAGCCTAGAAGTACTAGTAGTAGTATAGGCCAACATAGCTAGTATAGGTAAATTGAGAGGTAAAGTCCTTTTGCTATCACATGCCATGGTCATGGAGGCAGATATTGTGTGTAATGTAAACACGGCTCAGACACAATAGACAATGATTGGCAAGAATGAGCACTTACAGAACTTTGTGGGCGCTACTCGTCATACCGTCATGGGACTGGTTGCACAAGAGGAATACCGAATCGGTTAAAGGGTGTAGTCAGGGGCTCGGGTTAGGTTGATTTGGGAACTAGGGGATGTGATTGTCATTGTGCACAGATATTAATATGTAAATGACTACTGTATGTTGGATTGTATGTGGCAATTCATTTCATAAACTGAAATAGCTTCTTTGATATTTATAAGGCTCAGCATAGGCCTACATCATTTTACAATATGTTTATTCCAAGTACAAGGCACAAGCTGTTGGACTGTTGTGAAATCATGCACAATATAAATTGTATAACACTGTTGATGGTTGGTCATACTTGTGCCATGGAAGTGGTTCCATGTGGGTGCATGTTTGTCATGTTTGGGATCAAATGTCCAGAATGGGCCATACAGGCCATTTTACAAAATCATGAAATATGTTTCTTCCTCTACAGATTTTATGTTACAAAAGTGAGGGTTCATGGTCAGAAATAGGCCATATGGGCTGTTGTACAAAATAGTGCAGAATGCTCCTTTCACTTCATAATTTACATGATCTACTGTTCTGTGTACCTTGTGCCCTAGACCTTGGGCTCTTACGTAAATACAGAAATAACACAGGCTCTTTTTAGGGTGGCAGGAAAAACACCCTGATTGACATATTTATGCATGCACTACAGGATCACTGATGAGATGAGTAACAGCTTTTGTCACTTAAGGCAGAATTTCATCAGGACCTGGGAAGAGTTTGATTGTACAGTACAGAGGAGTTCATCATAGTTGGTAGGTTCCAGGGACAGTACATGGAACTAGGGTTGGGGGTTGTAAGATAATGATAGGGGGAAGTAGCAGAGACCTGGTGAATGTTGTTTTAAGTTTTCAAACTAATGGAAGTGAAAAAAACGTAAATGTACAGTATTTCCTATTTTTAAGGGGTCACGGATGATGTGGGTGTTATAGCTAATTTGTCCCACTGAATTAACAGTGTTTTTACTGTGAATGATAGCACTGATAGATAGCCACATTTTGTTAGCATCATTCTCACATCTATTAAAAATATTACAATAATATCATTCCTTGGCAAGTCTAATAACCGATGAAAGACGATTTTGAAATACAGTATCTTATTAAGTTTAAGATTTTCATTAGTTCTGCTGTAAGTTTGCTTCTTGTTACAGTAAAACTTACATCTAGTTTTACAGGAATTTGCAATGGCACTCATGATCCACAGATGATTGGTATTGTCTTCCTGTTACAGAGGATAGTATAGTATTTTGAAAACAGCTGTCAAAGTGCCAACAAACGTCTCTGCAAACTTGGCCAATGTGTCATTAATGTAATTTGCACTATAGACATCCAGCCATGTCTCATTTGAGAGACTTGATCCAATTAAGGATAAGTTTGAATGAGTGGATTCCCTACCATAGATAACAGGTATTCCCAGACACTGTAAGTTACAGTTGGCACAAAATAATAGGGAAGTGATCTGAAATATCATAGATCAAAAATAGCCAGAGAACACAGCTTATTGATGTTGGTCAGGATGTTACCGAAAAGGGTAGCAGAAGTATCAGTAACTCTTGTACAGTAGGGAGAGAATGGGTAGATTCAAGTGCATCGGAGTGGAACAAGTTAAAAAATAATTTGACATCAGCAGAGTTGAAGCTCATATGCATTAATTACAAGTAAAATCACCCATAATAACACAACCCTTATGGGTTGCTTTGATAGATTAAAATACTGGGATCAGCTTCTCAAGAACCGTGGTGTTAACCCCTTTAGAACCACAAACAACCCCAATCCGAAGAGAAGTGTTGTATGAAGTCACAAATTGGACACAAATTGATTCAATCAGACCTTCAGTCGGCTTGATTTTTGGATCATAAGAGACATCTTGAAGTCCAATAGAGATGTAAGATGCAGGTCCACTCCTGAAATGTCTGATGGTGGACCGCCAGCCTGGAGGAGCCAGGTGTAGGAATTTGAGTTCACCTTCCCTTTTCAAAACTTATGGAATACTAAAAGTGTGTACAGTCTGTATGCAAAAAAAAGGTGAATTGGTAGTAATCATGTGACTTTGTCACATGTGCCTCATTTACGCGACTCTATATGCAGAGATTGGAGATGTAAACGGCTATAGTAATTGGGTTGGCCGTTTTGGTTGTTCAAATGTGGGTCAACTTGTGAAATGCAGGGCACTTGGTATGGCCTATAAAGTGAATTTACCATGTAAAATTATCTTGGGGAATACTTGTCTGATTATCTCTGACACATGCATATTGGTCACAAAGTGCACACTAGTAGTTTGCTAAGTAGCTATATAGGCTACGTATAGCTCCTTTTAAGAAAACGTACACTTTCCAAGTTTCCATGCAGTTCTCATGGAGGCCATAGGTCTGAAGTCTTTCCTCATAGCTAAAGGCAATTAGAAAGTAAAAATGATGTATGTTGGGAAGTAACAGACTGCTTCACAGCAAAGCTGCAGCCTGCAAAGCTAGGTCCATTGTATATTTAGCACTCATGAATCGATGCAATGTCTTATATCATATTATATTCGTCATATTTGTTAGGCAGCGGGGTTCACTCATAAGCAGCCTTTCCCTGAAGTGTTACTGTACATTTAAACTTGGCAATTTAATTGGAAAGTCACATTGCTCTTTTCCTTGTGATAAAGTAAAGGTGCCAGTGCACAGAAGGTAGGTCAACATTTGGCCATGCAGAAATTTTCAGCCATCCGTTGCAAGAATAAAAGTGCATAAACGGATTTATTTAACATACCGTATCAATCACATTTATCACTAATATTTCTTGCATTTATTGCTCCATCAGGTTTTAAGTTTAAACTGTTAAGCATCTTGGAGTCCAACATTGATTCCTCATTTTGACACAGAAGTTGACACAGAAGTTGAGTACTGTACATCAGAACTTTTGAGAGTCCTGGCAAAGATGGGATACATGAACACTGTCTTCATCATCCTTACTGTTACAACATACAGTGGCATTTTATGTATGGATATACGGAGGTAAGTGGCAGAGTTGTAATTGAATCAACTTTATCTCGGGTCACAAGTCGAGTCAAGTAGTCCACAGTTATAGATTGGTTCAAGTTAAGTCGAGTCAGTGCACCATCCTAGTCAAGTTGAGTCAAAGATAATTCAACAAGTCAGTACTGTAGTTAACATTGATTAAGTCAGTTTTAAGTGGAAGAAAATATTAGTAGCCCATTTGCAAAATGTAAAAGTAGGGGTATTAAGCAGTGAAATTTAAAATTTATGTGCGCTTACTGTTGCATGTCCAGAAAATTAAGACTTGTACCAACGCAAGCATGCATGAGCATCCCAATGTCTATGTCAGTGCAGTAGTGTTTGTTCAACTGCATATTGAATCTGTATCTATATCCAGCAGGTAGAAAAGCACTATTAATGCTTCGGTCAGACTATTCATAACACTAAATTATGTAAGACACACACACAATGTGACGGAAACATTCATGATGTTAAGATTCAAAGATACAACTGTGAACTGCTTGATACGGCACAGTAGCAAACAATTGCATAATATATGCAATGTTTGTAGTATGGTTTGATATTTTGGAGAAAAGGGTTTACACTGAAGAATGTCAAATTCTTGATGGCTTACAGTATGTTCTTTGGGTCATGCATTTGGAAAATGAGACACATTAATGTTTTCACTTAATATGACAATCACTTTATTTGTTTTTTTCATATTCTTTACAGAGATCAAACTGAACACATTGCATTGGAGATCGATCCCTCTCACATTGTCTTTCGAGCCAGTCCAGCACTCTACTCTTATGGATTAGGTTGCAATCTCAACTATCTACATAAGTACAACTTGAGGTAAAGGTAATTGCATCTGGGGGGTAGTAGTTGGTTCTTCTCAGAGACTACAATTTTAGAACCAATCAGTACGATGTAAAGGCACAGAGATAAAAGGCAGGAAAAAGTATGAAAAAAATTCTGTAAAGCCATGCATCCATCTTTATTTGATTATGTAATTTTCCACCGCTTTTTTTGGTCAGTTGGTGGCTGGATGTTTGACTGTAATCACGATGCTAACAGTACCATATCAGTAACAATCCCCTGAATGTCTGTGGATATTTTAATCGGTTTGTTGTTACATTTTATCAGTTCAAAAAAGATTGAGGAGTGATTACAGACAGCTAGGAAAGTCTTGTGGGGGTATTCTGCCCTAAACAAAACAAACATAACTAAAATGCAGTAGAAAAAGTACGAAGGGAATAAAGAAAAAAAGAGCACCAAAGAAAAGAAAACAATCAACCAGAGACAAAGGAATAACAACCATTTAATTGTAAAAATGATTCCATTAATGTGTAATTCACTTCAATGACATATGTCTTCATGGATTCTCTTAAGCGCCAAAGTGGCATTTGGCCATGCTGTCACCACTACCTCCCCGTGACCTCCCACCAGTTTCCATGGTGTCACTGTGATGCATTAGTGAAGCAAGGGGTAAGAATCGGTCTCGGAAGTGAATTCCCCACAACTCACTGGTGTCGAGTATTCAAGAGTGACTGTACCTACTATACTTCCTGAGGTTCCGCCCACATGCTGACTATACTTTACCCCTTGCTGCCTCCCTGCCTCCTACCCCACGAAGGTCAGGCGGGGGGTTCACTTTTGTTTTTCATGTTATACAATTCAGTCCTCCCCCCTCAGAGGAGTGAGGCTTTTCTTTTTCTATATGCAGTTTACATAACTAACAATTCCTGAAAGACAAAAAGAAGGAAGAGACAAACATGGGGTGTCTGAGGCTTGGGGAGGGGGGGGGACTCTAGCCTCTTTTGGGCAAGTGTTTCAATGTTTTTTCGGAAACATTGTGCACCTGGCTTAATCCATCGGGGGTGGGCTAGACCTTTAGTAGAGGGTGCGGTGCTAGAATTAATTTCCAGGACATTTAGAGGAAGGCTAAGTGTATGCCTCAGTGAACTGAGGGCTAAGTATAGTCACTCTTGAATACCCACACCAGTGAGTTGTGGGGAATCCTGTCAATATCCTTAAATTGCAAATCAAGGATCTAGAAGTTCATGTTGAGCAGTAAACGTCTTGGCAACTGTTTCTGTCAACAGCTCTCCTGCTCTCAGAAACTTAGCCAAAGAATTATCTCCGGCATACCTGAGACTAGGAGGCACTTACTGTGACTTTCTGAGGTTCCACTCTCATGCTGATGGGATTCAAAAGGAGTACAAAAACAAGACCTTGACGGGTTTGTATTTTGCTGTTTGCAATTTTTCTAAATGAATCCCATAGTTGTCTGTCCTGCCAGATAAATACATTTTATATTATTCCGAGTTAATTTGCAGTGCTTGTGACTATCTGTTTTTGCTGAAGATGTTCACTTTGGGTGATTTCTTTCAGTGCAAACATCGAGACTATCTTGAGGATTGTTTACACTTTACTTTGACTTGTAGGGACTGATAGGAATTGCAGATAATAAAAAGTATTAAAACTATTGAATCCATAATTTGGGCTTTTTGCCAGGGGGGACAGGGTGAACTGTTTATGCAAGTTTTTACTTTTTCAGTCCACCACCTTGATCATTTTGTAATATTTTGTACAGAATTTCTATTAGGGAATGAACTAAAATTCTGATACATACATACACACATGATGCATGAGGACCCATTAGCCGTGTGCTGCATGCCTTCACCTCTCTCACGCTTTCCTCACACTTGTTATCTCTTGTTAAATCTTCTTGAGCAAGCTCTGAAGTTCATGAGCACTGTTGACTACAACTGTGACTGTAACAGGTTGCCAGAAGAACTACTTGCTAAACAATCAGTTATATCTGAGTCAAACAAGATTGTTCAAGATTTAACATGGCCGCACCACCGTAAAGCCTTGAAGTGTGCTGTTACAGTCAGCCTCTGCAAGTGACTTGAAGACAATGGATCATCCCATTAATTGAACACCTCAGAATACGTTTCATCTCTTCTGCATTTGCTGTTTTGATTACTGCAAAATCAATGGCAAATGTCAGTAACAGAGCTGACTTTGTACTTCCATGTAAGCAACCTACACGCACATGGGACTACACAATTAGCGTATGCCATGCAGTGCTTCATTTAGGAGCTCACGCCACTCATGAGGTGATCCATTGCCTTCAATTGGCTTAGTGCAGAGATGGGAGGGGAAGAGCAAGTTGTAAGAGGATGGCTTATGCTTCGTTGAGTAAAAAGCCCACCAAGATCGTGGTGCAGAATTTTCAGAAAAGAGCAATGGTAATGGGGATTTTAGCAGCATGAGCAAATAACTTGTCAGAGTCATGACATGTTACAATGGAGTTTGTGATGAGTTTCTAAGATATCCATTAGGTAATCATCCCTTTGAAAAGATTCATAGAAGCCTGTCGTTTCTAGTCAATTTACAGTCAAGTACATTAAATGCGCTTCATAAGGTTGAATGATCACTTAATGCCACTGAAAGGATAACATAGACTTGGGTCATTCAGGCTGCTGGTTTGGAAACAAAGGACTTGTTGTTTTTGTTGAGCAATGGACAATGAGTTTTCTGATGTAGGGTTCTGCCAGTAAGTATTTATAGCCTGTCAGAGGCCGAAGCTGTAATCTTAGAAATACGGCTAGACTTTTGAGCTGGTTCAGTTGGGTAATTTGCTGCAAATCCTTTAAAGCAATGATCATCTCATGTAATTACGTCTCCAAGATGGACATTGTAATTCATTACTTAATTTATTTTAAAATGAAGAAGGTTATCATCTTTATTTTTCAGGAGAAATTTGGGATACTCTCAATGATTTCAGAAATGAAGCAGGACTCCATCTCATCTTTGATGCCAGTGTATTTATCAGGACACCTGAAAACAAATGGGATCCTTCAAACTTCCAGGAGCTGCTGAGGTATAATGCTAAAAGAGGCTACAAAGTGGACTTTCAGCTTGGAAATGGTAAGAAACTGGAAGATATGCAGATTTGCAAAGTGATGCATGCTGCAGTACAGCTGTGTCTATGTAACCACGGAAACAGCAGCCGTACATTTCACTGATGAATATTCCTTTTCCTATGAGTATACAGTACCGTAGCTATGATTATCGTTTAATACCAGATGAATGTTCTTGTTGACATCGTGATTGCTATCCGGTCTGCTAGACAGTGGTGCCCAGTTGGTATGTGATTCAGGGGATCAGTACTACCAGGTGGCAGTATTACACACAGATTTATTCTGTTGCCTGAATACTTGCAGTTCGTACCACCCCTTTGTCGAATAATCTATCACATATATAGGCAATAATTTCACCTAGGGCAAGCCTTCATGAATAATTTCTTTTCTTGAAGAATTAAGATTTACTCTACTCATCACTTACTGTCTCCACCTGTCTCTTCACAACAAATGCACTCCCATGTACTGTGCCAAGAGTACTGGTAACGTTTGACACCGCTGCTGGCGCTGTCTGGCCTAATACCAGACTAGTGCCTCCTTTCCATTCAGCCATCCTTATGTGCCAAGAGTGTGGAAGTTCCAGGAAATTTGTATCTGAGTTTTTCTATCTTTCGTTCCTCCTCCATCTGTTTATGTGCCAGCGAAACTCGTCAGTTTGGGAACATTGACAATTGTCCAGCAAACTCTAATGCAAGGGGTGATCAACTAACATTTTTTTGGTTTTGGTCTAGCTTCGTTATTGTTGTGGGTCTCTGCTCACAGAGCGTGTATCCATGTTGGACCCGTTTACGCTGGTCTACAACCCAGATTCAGCGGTGTTACCAATTTTATTCCACTGGATGTCGATACATTCCCAAGCACAAAAGGCTGGAAAGAGACTGACAGCTGGACATGGGGTCCTGCCTCCATCCAGGATAACCCTCGGTGTCAATGTCCGTGAATGCCTCGAAAGCATGGGATTCCTTCAGGAAATTCTGTCAATGACAGGGTAGTGTTCCCAGACGTCGATAAGGTCTACGTCAACTAGTTCCAACTTAGGGCAGCCGGAAAAAGGCTGAAAAAGTTATTAGTGCTTTCCCGAGTTCATAGTTACAAGGTTTTAGGTTGGTAGCATTATGCGTAATTTAAAATCCCAGACAGGATTGGCCTCACCCACCCATCAGCATGATGGTTACTGACCTGCTCCTGTGGGTATATTTAGGTCAAGCATATTCGTGTCAGTATATATGTGGTATATTCCTACCTTCCCAATGAGTCGTCTCTACCTTGGTATACTCACAGCTCCCCCTTCAACTGTGTGCAGACCTCTCCTAGATTTGTGTGCAGACCTCTCCTAGATTTGTTTGCAAGGAAGAGAATGCAAAGTTGGTGACGTTTAACTAGAGTTATTACCTTCAGAATCAGTGGCAATGGGGCTCTGTCTTACACTCTGGCCTGTATGGTGGTGTACATTTTGCCTCCTTCTTGCCTATGGTACGAAACCATCCATTTTTGAAACTATCCTCATTTCAGGGCCTTATGGTCATCCTAGATTTGCTCTAAGATAAGCCTTAAGGACTGGCAGCATTAGTAGATCAAGGAACTCAGACTTTATATTTGGAGGTTGTTGGAAGATTTCACAAAGAAACCAGAATGCAGAAATGCATTGTGGTTTTGATGATTTAGATGAAGAGAATTTTTCTCTGAATCTGCTGTACGGTAGTACATGTCACATTAAGCTATGTATGCTTTATATGAAGTATGAGATCTGCACAAGTTTCTTTTCTTGAGATCATCCATTAACGTATTTACAATTTGGCCCTTGTTGACATGGAATGAACTTTTACCTCCATTAAAGACCAACTGGTTCTTGGGCTCAATCAAATATCCCTTCCCTAAATACACATCCTTCGAATCAACATTTGAATGTGACTGTAATTGAATGACTGCATGCAAAAAATGTCAGAACTTGAAACTAAACAAGTGCACAACCTTCAAAAAAGCCTCCAAATGCTATATATCTTCCAATGACCTTCCCCACAGCTGAATTATGCAAATGAGTTATGAATAAAAAGTTATAATGAAGGCTATTGAATGCTATGCTGAATAAAACTGTTAAATGCTATACTGAATTCACATTCAGTATAATGAAGAATATTACAAACCATAAATGAAGGTTCTGTTTTTAATGATACTACATATTGAATATGACATCTGTCTAAGCTTCCCACCTTGAGATGATTACAAGAATTCCATACTGTGACCCTATTGACTGCAAATGACTAGCTTTGACCTTCACTTAAGACAAGGGAAATTTTGGTACACTCAGTGTGATACACATACAATCTAATAGGGAGATCTGCCCAAGTTTTCCTTCTGGAAATATTGTGCTTACATTGTTTTCACAATTTGACCTGTTGACCTCAAATGACCTTTGACCTCCACCAAAATCAACAGGAATCTTGTAATCAATGTGATTCACCTACGTACATACCAAATGTGAGATACTATGTTTACAAGTGAGCTGCGTCGGATTGAGCAAAAGTATATATCGGTATACTGGCTGCTCCATACCTGGTAGTACCTGGTATACCAGACATTTTCGTGGAATCACTGCATACTGTGTTATTTGTACTGTACATACCACACTGTTGTTATGTAGGAATGTACATGTGCATGCACATGTCTGTGTAAACAGTGTCAATTTCTCCTTGATCTTTAATGAGAACAAGTTTTGAAAAAAATAAGGTGCTCAGTTTCATGTGTGTACTCTTCCTTTGGGTAAGCGTTACATTAACGTTCATCCTTGATTCTGCTCGCTGTCATGTTCCTTACTTCCTATAGGACTATATATTTCTTACACCTGTAGCAGCAGTAACTTGAAATTTCATGAAATCACTGCTTACTGTTTAAATTATACACATGCTATCTGGTTCCTGTTTCTTGTTCCCTGTACGCGCAATGTCTATGTTAAGTTATAACCACACACGGCCCTCTCGAGTAAGAAAAGTTACTACAGTAATAAAAATGCTGAAGTTAAATGGCTTTACCTTGGCTAAAGTAAATTTTGCCATGGCATCGTCAACAAATGACCATCATCAAATGGGAGGAAAATATCCTCTTCATCACTTCAACTCTGCCATCAAGTAAGATCTGATACACAGCTCTGTAGCAACCCTGAAAAAGGATGGATTTGTTTTCTTTTTAACAAAATAGTTAAGAATCCCCGATCCAAGTGACAGTATGCAGCCATTAACTCGAAGACATTAAGTGGTCAGTGCCGAACACATGGGGGGAGGATGGAAGACAATTGGACGTTTAAAGTAGAACATTAATGAGTGCGGGTGAAATCTTTTACCTGTCCCCTGTGGCTATGAGCCAATACATCGAGCTTGGTCTCAAATGCATTGAGTTGGAGTTATGAAATTGTGTTGGTTTGTCATACGACTATAATATAGGGTGAAATGTTCTCCACACTTTTTTTAAGTTGAATGTACAAAGTTGCCATCCTGTTCCTGATGACCCAATATAAGCTTAGCAATATATTAGACACTATATAGCACATTTTCAAACAGTTTGGATCCAAATTTACTTCAAAATCTTAGTCTATATAGTCTTTTCCTCTACCGTAAGTGTAGGGCACAACAGTAGTACATGTGGTGGCTAGGCTGTATCTCAATATACACGTATATATGTTAGGCTACAGCAAAAGTCCCAAGTCACTCTGGACAAAAAATCTCGTAAGAGGAAACCTTCGAATTAAAGTTTGCGAAAATAATGCGCATTTGTAGTTTGGGGTCTTTTCCACATGTCATGGAAATTTTTTTGGCAGTTTTGAACAATTGAGAACTGTTTTTATACTTTTGATGTTCGATCCTGCTTTCCTGAACAGGTGATAGTGACTACAGTACAAAGTGTGCACAGACAACAATACAACTTGTGAGATCCATTGATGGCTCTAATTGTGACTGAACTCTTACTTTAAGGAGTCTAAAGCCTTAACAACATTATCGTAGTTTGCATCAACAGAAAGTTGTCTTTGGAATAAACGTTGGCTAGGCATTTGTTCCGACCATAATGCTTCGGTTTAGTCCTGTAACTGCGCGGAGCGTAGCTGCATACGAACGTAGTCACATGTGCTGTATGTACTAAGAATCTATGCAACATTAACGTAACAGACAGGTACGGTGTGCAAGTTTGCCCTCACAGCAGACGATCGTAACACTGCCCAGAATCAGTATAAGTATAATGCGGATGTGGATGGACTCAAAACTGTAGGTGAAATTTAGCTTTGTGTAGCTAATTTTGTTTCCCTGCTTACGTGACTGAGGTTTATTTTGGCAAGAATTACGGAGCAACAGGCATGTTTTCCAACTTGTAGTAACGAAATGAAAACATGCGTGCTATTCACTCCTCTTTTTGTTATTCTCATGTACCTTATATAGTGCAAGCACAAACATATCTGCCTTTCAACTGTTATTCTACATAGGTGTATGGTATTTTGGAGTACATCTTGTTCTCCCGTTTTGCTTTTGTTCTTATGTCTTACAAACATTGTTACTTATTTTGATGTTCCATTGTCACCAAATTTTCGTCTTTTTACTAAAATGCTAATTTGTGTTTGATGTGCCCCGCAAGATGAACAGCTTTTGTGTACACAACTCGAAGCATGTGTCTTGGAATTTTCCGTAACCCTCAATCATGGACTACAGGGTGTATATATTGCAAAAAGTGGTGTACATGTGATTGGCCAATGAAGCACAAGCCATTGTGTGAAGGTAAGAATATGTTTGCAGTTCAGTTATGTAGCATGGAAGCCCCATAATTGGCGCCCTTAAGACACTCTATTGCCTGCATTTTGGAATGAAGAAGTCAAAACACTCACCTACAAGCTTTTTTCACATGCTCTGTTCCTCAAAATTCCAAGGATATAAACGATTTGGCACCCACTTTCGTATAATACGGCAAAAATGGCTGCAATTTGATAAGAGTCCTTCGGCGATTTCAAGTTCGCGTAGCACCCAATATTGGCGTATTTTCCCATAGGGTCACTGTGTGTGTCCGTCCATTGACTTTGTACACAGTGTGCTTCGTGCCTTGAGTTAAATCACAGTCGAGTGAGGAAAGGTCGATGAGCTTGTATTAAAGGAATAGATAGGGACTATTTGAGGGTATGAAAATTTTTAAACACTGACAATACTCATTATTATTCTTCCTGCAGACAATGGGGGCATAAAAATTTCTTATCAATTTGAATGTCTTCCTTTATGGTTGGAACACAGAATTCTAAATGGGTCCAGTGGGTGCAGCTGTCACATTGTCCCCAGTCAACAAACTTTACTTCATTTCTCAAGACGTCCCTCAAGTTTGGTGGTGATTCATCTGTTTTGTGGGTTGTTTTTCCTAATGAATTTTTAGCTTGTCCTGTGTTTTGAGGTTCTTTTAAACCTGGCTCCTTTTCAGATGTTTCCAATACTTTTCTGATTTTGAGAACAATCTTATCTTCTGTTATTGCAACGCCTCCAGGTCTGTATTTGTATTTTCGTTTAGTAGTTTTGGAAGGCTTAGGGACTGAAATTTTTTCTCTGAGAAAATCATCTAGAGTGTAATTAACTTTATCATTTGTGCTTGGTGTTCTTCCCTCATTGTTCTTATCTGTCACAGCAGTGGCCACTTTGAGATGATTAGCTGGAATAAAATGCAGGCTGTCAGTAGCACCAGGGTTAATTGGATGAATGCCTGTCTTTCTGAAGGAGGTTACAAGATTAAGTGGCGTGAAAGATTTCATAAAGGCTTTCGAAATGAGTTCGCAAATTTCGTATCTGGTGATGACCTCTCCAGGATGTTCTCTCATGAACCTTTGGCATTCCTGGTGATAGTACGTTTTCAGAGGTCCAAATAGAGTGACATCCATTGGTTGAAGAATGTGACTTGAATGAGGTGGTAACACAAACAAAATTATGTTTTTTGACTGTGCATACTCAATCAATTCAAGGGATATATGTGAAGCATGACCATCATATAAAAGGAGGACTTGTTCTCCTTGACTGCGATGCTGTAAATGCATTGTCAGGTGATTTTCTATATAGTCAATAAAGATTTTACTGTTACTCCAGCCTGTTGCTGACATAGCAAAACCACTCCCAGGGACACTGCCATTTTTCAAAAGATCATTCATTCGTTTCCCCTTGAAGATGAAAAAAGGGGGAATTGCCTGACCAGTAGCATTTCCAGCAGCTAATACAGTGGTCATGGGACCACGGTCACTGACAACAGAATTCACTTTCATCCCCTTTGGTGCTACAACCTTGTGGGGAGTATGCTCCACCTGAAATCCACTTTCGTCCACATTGAAGATTAGGTGGGGCTTTTCTTTCAGGTTGTACTTTTCCATGATGTTATTCAGCTCATCAAAATATTTGGCAACAGTCTCCTTGCTAGTTGCCTTGGCCCTTCTGAGACTCAGCTTGAGCGGTTTCACAACTTTGAGTTCAGGCCATCGTTTAAGAAATCGTTCCAACCAATTTTTGGACAATAGCTTATCATTTTGCCTTACTCACAAAAAAATGGCAGTATTTGTTGCCAACTTTCGGATGTCTAATCGAGACATAGGAAAACTCAGCTTAGCCAAATGAATGATGTGGTCTCTGAGTTTTTCCTCATGATGTTTAGGGATGACAGAGTTTTTCCCCATGGGAGAGTCAATTTTGTCTTCTCCTTTAGACATAATTCTCCTTAAGGAAGTTTCCGGGACACCACAAATCTTTGCTGCTTTTCTGAGGGACCACCTCTTTTTCCTTACTAGGTTATAGGCCCTCTTCATCATTTTCTTATCGTATAAACGATATCGTTTCTCCTATGTTAAAGAAAATAAATAGCAGAAAAAAAAAATGGCTATTTAAAAAAAGAAAGAAATGAACTAAATATAGTACGAACTCAAATTATATCTTTATAGTTTGTCTGCATATCAATGCCATCTCTGCTGTAGCCCATGTAACTCAGTCCTTTTTATCATCACCATTCATCATTCATGAGACAAGTAGCCATTTCCAGTAATTAAGTTGATTGAGGGACAAAATGTGAAAACAAAGACTTTAGGAGGTTACACTGAACTTTAAAACAAAAAGTCTGTAGCCCTGTACCTTTCCCATTCTCCAGATTGTCAAGAATTGAACATAAGTATGAAATCTTAATGTGCAGTAAGTTGCAGCTAAACATCGATAATCCTTACTACTACTTTAAAGTTAACTAAGAAAACTGGGGCAGTTTAGGGGAAACGTAAACAAAGTCTGGTGACCTTTAACCTAGGTTATGCATATACATACACTACATACACAATGGCAGACCGGGTGCAACGACACCGGGAAGGACGAGTGCTCATGCGGCGGTAATTTCAGATAAATTTGGGGAATGTCATTCACAAAATCTTACAATTCTTGCAGTATTATGATGGGCTTTTAAAACGTGCCTGACAGAGTCATAATTTAGATGGAACGTACCTGAAATGGATTCATAATGGCGAAAAACGTGACTGTGGTTAGGCTCTAGTAGGTTAGGCTTGCTTTAGTATTGTTCCACGATGATAGTTCGTGATTTTTGCAGGTGCGCCAATATTGGGTGCACGCCAATTTCGGGGGCTGTACTATACTCTCTGATCAACTACCTTAGGAGCGAGCGGGTATCAATTGGTTTCTCCACATGGCTTTACTTTTTACTAAGTATTATCCATTTTTCAGGGCACACCTGGTATGTTTGGTGTAATTGTTAGCTGTTAATTTTGATACCATCGGTGTAGGTGTCAATGTCATGCCCACGTAGACCAGGTATATCGACACAGCTTATTTACAAGGTTTTCACAGTGTGACCCTTGTTGACCTCAAATGATTGTTGACCTCCATCAAAAACGAGTGTTCTTGTGCTCTATAAGATTCACCTACATACTTCATATGACATCTGTCCAAGCTTCCCTTCTTGACATATTGTGTTTACAAGGTGTTCACAATTTGACCCCTGTTGACCTCAAATGATGCTTGACCTCCACCAGAATCAACGAGGATGTTGTACTCAATGTGGTACTCTAACACACCAGATATGACTTTTGTCCAAGATTCCCTTCTTGAGATATTGTGTTTACAAGGTTTTCACAATTTGACCCCTGTTGACCCCAAATGACCTTTGACCTCCATCAAAAATAATAGGGTACTTCTATTCAATGTGGTTCACCTGCATACCAATTATGAGATTTGCCTAAGCTTCGCTTCTCAAGATATCGTGTTTACAAGGTTTTCACAATTTGACCACTGCTGACCCCAAATGACCTTTGACTTCCAACAAAAAACCAATAGGGATCTTCTGCTCAAGATGGTACACCTGCATACCAAGTATGGGATCTGTCCATGCTGCCCTTCTTGAGATATTGTGTTTACAAGGTAGCGTGTCACAGACATACATACCCACACACACACATACACGCATACACACATTCACTACCTTACCAGGACATTCCTTATTGGTCCTTTCTACAACTAGTTCCACATATACCTACGAGGTCTGGCGAACTATTTGTGTGTCCTTTATTAGGGCATACCGTCGGCATAGCGTTACTCTCTACTTCATGGTATGGGTGATCAATTGTAAACGGAAAAAGGAACGTTGTTAATCAAATTTCGGCACTCGAACTGTAAACATGATTATAGTGGGTAAGATTCGTGGACAGGATGCTCAGTACTGGCAGACAATGTTTAAAGTTTATATACTGGGGTATCTGGACATTTTGGATTCCAAAAATGCCACATTCAAAATGACTGCTTAACGAATAAGTCGCCTTTTTGACTTCCAATATGACGAAATGTTGAACTTACTATTTGGACTTCCATATGATATTTTGACACTGAAATTTGGTACATAGGCATTTTGTCATGCTGAATAATCAAGAATTTATTTCACATTTGTAACAAACTTGATGGTAGCCATTTTGAATTGTATGGCCGCCATGCGAAATGGTGCAATTCCCTATTTGGGTTCAAGATGATCTGTGGCACTGAAATTTAGTACACATGGGCAATTTGACCTGCTGAATTTTATAACGGATTGATTTGAATGTGTGAGAAAGGTTAAGGCAATTTTTGAAGTAAGCACATCAAAATACCACAGTTGGCACATTTACACACGTTACGTGATGCGAGCATTTGTACAAATTTTTATTATATATCCACCTGACTAACAAGATCTGCCTGGTCAATTGTCACAGAGGTCTATTTGCTTTCTTAACAGAGCCCTCTATTAAACGCTGCAGGCTATCAGCCAGTTGCAGGAAACTACGGGAATTAAGCACTATCAAACAGAAACATACTGTGAAGCATCATAAAAGAAATTGCAACTGCAGGCATCGTAATGATGTCTTGATAATTCGAGACACTTTAAGATTATGTTAAATACACATTTTCCGTAAAGTAGAAAAGTAAGTTGTGACAGTATATCTACTTATGTAAGGGACGAAATTAATTTGTCAACGAATTAGAGGTATTCTGAACAGTACACTCAAAATGCTTACCATTGATGCGCAAAACGTTTTGGCGATTATTGGTGAGTTCTAGACATTCTTACCAGTACATGAATAGAATCATATCTTAACAGTCTATTCCGTTATCAACCACAATTTCAGAATAATATTTCATAATTAAGAGGAAATGTATTAATTATCGAAAATCGAATATCACATAAAGGGCTATATAAAATTAAGATGTACGACTTATAGTCAGCAAGCACCAACAATTTCCTCTTGAAGAATAAAAAAGAATTGATAACGAGTTATCGGTACATTCAGAGTGCCATTAATGGATGATGTCAAACGTTACTTACAGTACGGTAATGTAGATAATCCCGTTTTTGAACAAAGATTACCTTAAAACTGTTTAGCAGCAGGATTGAAAGGGAGGATTTCAATGACTTTCTTGAATTTCGAAGCAGGTGACAACATTAACATATTAATATTTGTTTCAATGACGCTAAATCGGAGACATTCTTGGCACGATATGGCTTAAATTGCAATTAACAACGTTTTTTTTTATGCAAAGAAGATACTATTTTCGTCAAAAACACTTGAAAATTCAGTAATTAACAACAATCATGGATATAGAAATATCACGGTATAAAAAATCCTTTACAACAGATATATTCAGTACACACCATCTAGTTGCTTTAAAAGGGAGAATGTCCTTCTTTACGAGTTCCAGGTATACTTGTCGGTACGTTCAAGATAATTCCTCTCGATGAACAAACGTTCCCTTCATGATTGCTGAGTTCCAGACATTCTTACCGGGACGTGGCTTTGAACATCGCTTTGAACATCGATTTTGGTATCAACCAGAGTTTCACAATACTATTTTTAGACTTTGTGTGGATATGTTAAATATCGTAACGGAAAGAACAGTAATGGGGATGGCTGAAATTAATTTGATTTTTCGATTAGTAGCTACCAAGGTGTCATCTATTTCTTTTGAAAAAAATATGTAAGATTTGATAACGAGTTGGATATATTCTTATCGGTACATCAGTACATTCAGGATGTCCTTCATTGATGTGTCAATCGTTTGTAGTGTAGTTTAGAAACAAATCCAGTTTTTACAGATTATAACTAATTTGAAAATAATTAAAATAGAAGATTTAATTAACTTTGACTTTAACATCCTCACAGCTGAAACTGTGACAGTGTAATAGGGTTTATTTAAATGACACGTAAGTTGCAGACATTCTTACCAGGACATTGTTCAGACTGTAATAAACATGCATTTACCAACCAAAAGACAGAACCTACTACAAAGTCAAGATTACTTAAAAATCCCAGATTGAAATCATGGATATAGTACCAAATTTGCAGAAAAAAAAATCAACAAGAAGACATAGTTAGGAAGCACCATCGATTTATTTTAAAACAGCGAATGTCAATGTTTACGAGTTCCAGATTACTTGTCGTACATTCATGATAATGCTCATTAATAAACAAAACGTTGCTTTCATAATATCTGAGTTCCAGACATTCTCACCGGGACATGGCTTTTACCAACATTTAGAAGTCGATTTTATTGTCAACCACAGCACCACGACACTTCTATTTTACCCTTCCTGTACGTGTATTAAATGTCGGAACAAAAAAAATCAACTAACATTGATGTATAAAATTAATGGATTTTCGACTCGAAAAAGGTTTTATTTATACGGTTACACAAAAAAATTACAACTTATGAATATTCATTACAATTCCTACCAATAGTGAAAACTTAAATGTGGACTTAGAAATCACCTCATGTAGAGATAGATGTGATTAAATATGTTAGAAATTTTCCAACAACTAAGGGGTTGGGTGTTTGAAGTACGCGACCTGTACAACACACCTTACTTATTGGAAAGCTAACATGTATAACTCTAACGTCTTTCCTGTAGTGACTGTGCACGATGGTCGTTGATCCTTTGAGCTACAGGGACTTTTCATAGAGCCTATTGTAGATGTCTTTTACTTCATTCAACACCTAGAATTATTACTCAAATACATAAAGTTTACAGAACAGTATTTGTAGATTTCTGACCGTTTGAATTCATCGTGCCCAGAAAAGGCCACCTTTACTGTGTGCTGCTATTGTTCGCAAGCGTCTATTCATTCTGCCCTCCTTTAGCAATCAGTTCACCATGAAACGAGGACAATAGTCACATATTGTTCGTGTGCATAAACTCCTCCCCCCCCCCCCTTTAAAAGGTTTTATTGATACGGACAACTAAGGGAAAACCTTTTAAAGAAGAAACAACTGATGAATATTCATTACAAACTGCTTTTCCTCTCCAAACAAATGTTTTATTTTAAAGATAGATGAATTTGGTCTCAATAAAAACAGAAGCCTCGGAGACTTACGTCTCCGAGGCTTCTGTTTTTATTGAGACCTTTCCTATCAAATGATGATTACATGAAATATAGAAACGGTTTGATCGTATAATGGGAAACTATTCATTTAAAAACACAAACTGGAGGCATGACAAAATTCCTTGTTTAAGGGGGTGGGGTTTAGTCGTCTTGATCATGTAAACTAATAAAACGTTGATGAAAACTTGTTAAGTTGCGATATTTACGTTTTAAGATATTTTGTGTCAGCACTTGCCTGCTCTAATGTCTTGTGCCCTGATTTGGGAATTAATAGGAGGACATTATAACAAAAACAAATGGTTAATAAGGGAAGAAAATATTGACCTCTTGTAACTAAACTGAAGACTTCATGGTCAGGGTATGATAACTTGGAAGTGACATCAAAAGTCAACTCCATTCAGCAATATCGTGAGTTCTGGTGATTGCAATTCCTACCAATAGTGAAAACTTAAATGTGGACTTAGAAATCACCTCATGTAGAGGTAGATGTGATTAAATATGTTAGAAATTTTCCAACAACTAAGGGGTTGGGTGTTTGAAGTACGCGACCTGTACAACACACCTTACTTATTGGAAAGCTAACATGTATAACTCTAACGTCTTTCCTGTAGTGACTGTGCACGATGGTCGTTGATCCTTTGAGCTACAGGGACTTTTCATAGAGCCTATTGTAGATGTCTTTTACTTCATTCAACACCTAGAATTATTACTCAAATACATAAAGTTTACAGAACAGTATTTGTAGATTTCTGACCGTTTGAATTCATCGCGCCCAGAAAAGGCCACCTTTACTGTGTGCTGCTATTGTTCGCAAGCGTCTATTCATTCTGTCCTCCTTTAGCAATCAGTTCACCATGAAACGAGGACAATAGTCACATATTGTTCGTGTGCATAAACTCCTCCCCCCCCCCCCCACCTTTAAAAGGTTTTATTGATACGGACAACTAAGGGAAAACCTTTTAAAGAAGAAACAACTGATGAATATTCATTACAAACTGCTTTTCCTCTCCAAACAAATGTTTTATTTTAAAGATAGATGAATTTGGTCTCAATAAAAACAGAAGCCTCGGAGACTTACGTCTGGGGTGGGGTTTAGTCGTCTTGATCATGTAAACTAATAAAACGTTGATGAAAACTTGTTAAGTTGCGATATTTACGTTTTAAGATATTTTGTGTCAGCACTTGCCTGCTCTAATGTCTTGTGCCCTGATTTGGGAATTAATAGGAGGACATTATAACAAAAACAAATGGTTAATAAGGGAAGAAAATATTGACCTCTTGTAACTAAACTGAAGACTTCATGGTCAGGGTATGGTAACTTGGAAGTGACATCAAAAGTCAACTCCATTCAGCAATATCGTGAGTTCTGGTGATTGCAATTCCTACCAATAGTGAAAACTTAAATGTGGACTTAGAAATCACCTCATTTAGAGATAGATGTGATTAAATATGTTAGAAATTTTCCAACAACTAAGGGGTTGGGTGTTTGAAGTACGCGACCTGTACAACACACCTTACTTACTGGAAAGCTAACATGTATAACTCTAACGTCTTTCCTGTAGTGACTGTGCACGATGGTCGTTGATCCTTTGAGCTACAGGGATTTTTCATAGAGCGTATTGTAGATGTCTTTTACTTCATTCAACACCTAGAATTATTACTCAAATACATAAAGTTTACAGAACAGTATTTGTAGATTTCTGACCGTTTGAATTCATCGTGCCCAGAAAAGGCCACCTTTACTGTGTGCTGCTATTGTTCGCAAGCGTCTATTCATTCTGCCCTCCTTTAGCAATCAGTTCACCATGAAACGAGGACAATAGTCACATATTGCTCGTGTGCATAAACTCCTCCCCCCCCCCCCCCTTTAAAAGGTTTTATTGATACGGACAACTAAGGGAAAACCTTTTAAAGAAGAAACAACTGATGAATATTCATTACAAACTGCTTTTCCTCTCCAAACAAATGTTTTATTTTAAAGATAGATGAATTTGGTCTCAATAAAAACAGAAGCCTCGGAGACTTACGTCTCCGAGGCTTCTGTTTTTATTGAGACCTTTCCTATCAAATGATGATTACATGAAATATAGAAACGGTTTGATCGTATAATGGGAAACTATTCATTTAAAAACACAAACTGGAGGCATGACAAAATTCCTTGTTTAAGGGGGTGGGGTTTAGTCGTCTTGATCATGTAAACTAATAAAACGTTGATGAAAACTTGTTAAGTTACGATATTTACGTTTTAAGGTATTTTGTGTCAGCACTTGCCTGCTCTAATGTCTTGTGCCCTGATTTGGGAATTAATAGGAGGACATTATAACAAAAACAAATGGTTAATAAGGGAAGAAAATATTGACCTCTTGTAACTAAACTGAAGACTTCATGGTCAGGGTATGATAACTTGGAAGTTTCATCAAAAGTCAACTCCATTCAGCAATATCGTGAGTTCTGGTGATTGCAATTCCTACCAATAGTGAAAACTTAAATGTGGACTTAGAAATCACCTCATTTAGAGATAGATGTGATTAAATATGTTAGAAATTTTGCAACAACTAAGGGGTTGGGTGTTTGAAGTACGCGACCTGTACAACACACCTTACTTATTGGAAAGCTAACATGTATAACTCTAACGTCTTTCCTGTAGTGACTGTGCACGATGGTCGTTGATCCTTTGAGCTACAGGGACTTTTCATAGAGCCTATTGTAGATGTCTTTTACTTCATTCAACACCTAGAATTATTACTCAAATACATAAAGTTTACAGAACAGTATTTGTAGATTTCTGACCGTTTGAATTCATCGTGCCCAGAAAAGGCCACCTTTACTGTGTGCTGCTATTGTTCGCAAGCGTCTATTCATTCTGCCCTCCTTTAGCAATCAGTTCACCATGAAACGAGGACAATAGTCACATATTGTTCGTGTGCATAAACTCCTCCCTCCCTCCCTCCCCCCCCCCCCTTTAAAAGGTTTTATTGATACGGACAACTAAGGGAAAAGAAAAGAAGAAACAACTGATGAATATTCATTACAAACTGCTTTTCCTCTCCAAACAAATGTTTTATTTTAAAGATAGATGAATTTGGTCTCAATAAAAACAGAAGCCTCGGAGACTTACGTCTCCGAGGCTTCTGTTTTTATTGAGACCTTTCCTATCAAATGATGATTACATGAAATATAGAAACGGTTTGATCGTATAATGGGAAACTATTCATTTAAAAACACAAACTGGAGGCATGACAAAATTCCTTGTTTAAGGGGGTGGGGTTTAGTCGTCTTGATCATGTAAACTAATAAAACGTTTATGAAAACTTGTTAAGTTGCGATATTTATGTTTTAAGATATTTTTAGATGTGATTAAATAGATGTGATTAAATATGTTAAAATTTTGCAACAACTAAGGGGTTGGGTGGTAAATATTAACCTCTTGCAACTAAACTGAAGACATCATGGTCAGAGTATGGTATCTTGGAAGTGATATAAACAGTCAACATAATTCAGCTATATTGTAAGTTGTAGTGATTGCAATTCCTACCAGTAGTGAAGTTGTTGGGTGGTTGAAGTACGCAACCCATACAACGTACCATACTTAATGGAAAGTTAACAAGTCTTAAAATCTTAATTTATACTAATTAAAGGCGAAAAACAAACTTTTGAAAGGTTTTGGTTAGTAAAGTTCTCTACTCAGTGACAATTTTCTCTTTTATTTAGTGTAGAAGCATGATTTTTAAGCTCACGGAAATTAAAAAAAATGAATTATTACTACGTAAAATAGACTGCATATGGCCTAAGTTTCTAAACCAAGTTTGCGGCAAGCAATATAAGTCCCCTCATCACAACAACCAGATTCATTTCAGTTACCCCTATTGAGAGCAGGGTACCAAACCTTTTCTTTAGTATTTCAAAAGTCACTGCTCCTTAAACGAAAAGAGAGGGTAAACTTATGGCAAATACTGTAAACGTGAACGCCTCATTCACAGAATGTAAATGGTCTCTTGTGATCCCTCCATCAAAACAACCAGAAGGCAGTCGTCGGATTAGTTGAAATCCTCATCAATATAAGTTTTCTCATCAATATCGTTTTTCCCGGATTAAACTAAAGGAACGCCTTATTAACTGGAATCTGTCTAATCTGAACAAACAACTGGAATCCCCTTATTTTCTCTATTCAACTAAGTGTTACTTCCGAGTCCACGACTCAGCTATTAGTAGTCATTCACCTTTTATTCACGTCTTCGTCTTACAGTATTTAGTCTTACTAATAACCTGACGATGGAAGTTGACCTTCCGAGACACTTAGTGTTTCATTATAATCTTTGTGTACCTTGTAAATATACTGATGTTTGCCATCAAATCAGTGATTTCATGTTATTATATGGACTTAGCCTTGGAAGAACATCCCCAATATCGTTTCTCAGCATTATTGGATACCCATCATGCTGTACTGGTCTCCCAACCGCGTTAACATATACGATTCACATTCAGAAGTTATGGGTAGAAGAGCATGATGAATATTCAGACTTATTTAATGGTCTGATGTGCACCTCACATTCGACACAAATTCTTGCAAGTGTCACTTAAAATCGCATACAGTGCGCGTCAAAAGCATTCCCAGTAAAAGAAATCAACACATTGGCACGCGCCGTCACTGTTGGCGCTTTGTAACAGCCCCTGAAAAGTGCGTCTTACGATATACGAATTGGAAGCTCACATCTTTAAATTTAAGACCTCCTCCCCTGGACATAATACTATGTATCAATTTCCGGACATTTCCCCCCGTCTTCCCATATTCTTACTTTTTAATAAACTTCATAGATTATTTCCAAACCGCCCTTCAGGAATTCGGCCAAAATGGTATTAATTCAAATAGTAAGTCAGTAAAGATCGTACTAAACAACACAACTTCTAACAGTCTACCCCCACCAAAAATCGAAAGCATAGTTGACAATCGCACAACGACCCACTTGTAACAAAACATCTTTTTTTTCGCCAAGGAAAATCCAACATAAATCCAAAATAAAGCAGACTCTTTGGCTCTCCAGAATTCACAATCGGCTTATCAAATATTCTTCTACAACTGGTTTATTCCTACATGTCGAAAAAAAAAGCTTTTAATAAAGCGTTGCACACCGGTATCAGATATGCGCATATACAACCTACGATTTAACTAGACTATTCTCTTTCTCCCTAACCGGGAAGTCCAAATTCCCTGCAAATCTTATCCGAGCGATACCCTTAACGCAGGCATCCCTTTACGTAACCTGAATATTCTCCAGGCTACAAACTGCAAATTCAGTCAGTAAGCCAATAATAATATCAAACGCACCAACAACAAAAAAAGAAACATTAAACCGAAATTTACAATTTCTTACCTTGAAAGCTGGTGCTTCATGAAACTGACGTCTTGAAATTGATTTTTCATAATATACTCTCTTTTTTGTATATAAGCTACTCTCTCTTTTCTAAAGGTTCGTTTTTTTTTTGTTTTTTTTAAAAAAAAAAAAGCCGTGCATTTGTCTTCAAAAGGTCTATAATGCTTTTATTAGAGCCTCTCCCAGTGCAGCTTCCCGTGGTTTCACTCTCGGAAACAAACTTTAACTTTAATCGTCAATGCAATAAATCTGCCATTTCGATGCTGCTTGGGCACAACTGGAATATCTCCATAGCCTCTCTGATTACGCCGATGTTCCGTCCGATATTCTCGTCAAGACTGAAAAAAAAATCCGTCCCGTCCTTTACTACAGGAGAATTCTCTCACCACTTTAGCTGACGCCAATCAGTAAATTCTGAATAGAATTCGTGCAAGTTGCAACCCATATCGGCTCGCTCATAAAATCCCATGGTTACAGTGGTAGGTCCTATACCCACAACCCTGACAACGCAATATACGCTTTTTCATTCCTTCAGAGACTTTAACATTTGATACTACAAGGATAACAACAACTCAGTTGTAGGTAGTAGATCTCAACGCCAGCTACTAAAATACCAAGCCGCTACAATGCATTCCCAAAACATCGTAATTATGCAGAAACTCCTCTCCCCTTAATCCGCATTCCTTTCCCGTCTCACTTACATTATCTTACAAGTGAATTGTTACAGCTTCTTGTAAGAATGCAGTGTGATTGTAGCCAATCCTCATTTGAATGGCTAATCCATTGTTGTCAATGGATAGTTTTGCCTTAAAAAGAAAAGAAGGAAAAAAAATGTCATACGTAGCTCATCCACATTCCCTTGCAACGTATTTCGTAAGGGTGATCAGGGGTGAATTTTGTAATTAAACATTTGTATCTAGCTATATGTCCCCTGTTTTTAAAGTCCATCTGATATGCAACTTATTCTAGAAAAGAGCTCGCTTTATTCAAAATTTGCAGAGTGAAACTCAAAACAGAAATCCGTTGAAACTGTGGTAATAACTGTTGCCGTTTTTGGAATACCCTTTTTCAAAGTTTGATGAAAAAATGTGATGATAACGTGGGGTAGTTCTCAGCGTCAGTATTTCTTTGTAGTGAACATTTTCATATTTTACAAAGGTTTCATATTTTGCAAGTGATATCAGTATCATGTAAAGACGAAAACACATGCTACCATGACAAAACAAAGACACATAAAGAATATCCTTGAAATAAGGGATAACATAAGACATATGATGCGAGTCGCTCTCTTGACGTCATATATTTGCATACTTAGCCAATGCTCATTTACGAAGCAGTTATTAATATATATATTCCATAGATTTTAATGACATTTGTGGCTATTTTGTAAAGTTCTTAATGACTAATGCAGACAATATATCCCAAAATCTATTTTTAATTTTCTACAGCATTTGTTTCTTTTTTAAGGAGAACGGAGCACTTACAACAAGTTCAGTATGTATGTTCAAATTGATCACCAGCTCAAATTTAACACCAGCTTCATCCCAGGCTGTCCAATATCAGAATCAATGCCACCAGAAACTCATTGATTAGCTTATCTTTTAAGAATGACTTGAGAAATTTCTTATTTCCCACAAGTCTCACGAGAATGTCATGAAAAATTTATTGGCGAGAATCTCCCGAGGATTTCTTATAAGGGTAGCATGTTCACTTGACCCGTACAAAAGATCTTGCCACGGGAGTCTAGATTTGTTCGGAGAAGCGGGTAAAAATCTATAAAGTGCACAACACTAATTAAACCGAGCGCCACCATCAAATGGCGCGTGGCGTGCGTAAATGCTTTTTGTTAAAATACAGTTCAGAAGGCCTGAAAACGCATGTCCCACGCAGTGGGCTTAAATTTAAGGCATCCTAATTTCGATATGTTTTGTGTTACAATTTTAGTTTTCGGTGATCTGATTCTTTCAGTATGTATTTTTCCTCTTGTAACTTTTTATCAATAAACAGATACCCTCCTGCGATGATTTTTTAAGTTGAATACTCTGAATGCATGGTAAGAAATGGAACGTTTCTACGTTAGTCGGCGAATGGGGAAAAATTACCCAGATATATCAAGTAACCAGGGTTAGATGCAATCTGGTGTAGTGTTTGGTGTCTTTTTAAGTTGTGTGTTTTCCCCAGAAATCGTAGTTTCCCTTAATCTAACAATAATACTTTACTTCGTGCCGAACATTTTTAAACCTTTGCTACAATTTTAACGTTACCATAACAAAGCCGAGTGTCTATTGCACCTATAACTATTGTAAATGACTACGCATATGCATAAATTATAATTTTGACGGAAGATGTCATGTAATGGGTGACCGGTGACCTGTAGGGTAGGGGTCTATAGGACGGGGTACCAGCATTCCCTCCGAGGAATTTTTAACTACTAGATAGGCTAGATGGAATCAGGTGAAATAGTTTGCATCATCTGAAATCAGTAAATATGCCAAACTTATGTCTGAGAGACAATATATTATAATCTCTGAGAAACTCAATGACAAATTTTGACTAAAGAACCATCCATGCTGAACCTTTCAAAACTGATCGATGTCAGCAGTAACAGCCTGTGTTTAATACAACATACAATGGTGAAGCAGACCAGCGTGCACATTACACTTGGGCATCCAACACACACATTAAACCGTGAAAGAAGTCAAAAGCAGTATCAAGCGAAAGATATGCTGAAAATAACAGTAAAGAAACGTCCCATTAACCGGCCGAGTCCACCTTAAAGCCTGCCAGAGACTGACACAGTGGCCATGGCCAGGTCTGGCTAACAGCATGCATTCATGCATGTAGCGGCGATACGATTTGGCAAAGAGGGGTGGATCCTCTCCTGAGCGAAAAATGGCTCAATAACAGAAGTTCCAAAGTCCAGGGTTATTTTGCAATTATAATTTGACAATTATGTTTTCTTGCTAAAATACCTCATGAAAAATAACAGATCAATACTCTTTGTGTCTTGAATAATGTTTTACGTACATTGTCTTGTTAAGTCTTGACTTTTTTTTTCTATTAAAATTGCTCACCGTCTCATACAAGAAAATGTCATGTGGCCGGTGCATCATTTTAGCCGTCCCCCTTTTTTGTGGGGAAGGAGGGCGGTGAACAGCTCAGCATTTAAGCGTAGGAGAAGAGCCAGACAGTTGTCACAAAATGGCGAAGTCTGTATGTCCCATAACACCATTAAGCTCTCCCATTGACTTACACACTAAAACAAACCGACCATCGGGGGGATCCCTAGTGCATGCAAGGGAAGTCATATCAGAATTCCCCTACCTTTCATGTGATTGGTAATGGCCTAACCTGTCATGGCATTTTAAAATCTTCCTATGTGGACGATTCAGATTTTAAGCTACAAGGGGTGAAAGTTTTGAAAGATGCTCAAGGTCCCTTGACATGAAGACTGTAGGACCGAAATATGACAACAAAAACTTAGATTTTCTAAAACAATCTAACTTGCTTTCAGTCTTTCTAAAATTCTCATTATCTCTACTTATACTGGTGCTCTTCATCGTCCCCGTAAATAATAGAAAATGATAAATGAAATCATGAAGAAAAAGAGGCAAAAAACAGTCAGAGACTGTGACTTTTACAACTTTGGCTTCAGTAGCTTGAGTATTTTGACACATGCAATCAAACTTTTTACAGTGCCATATACCATTCTTTTGCATTCACTTCTTTTCTCACAGAACCGAATGCTTTTCCCTCCAAGTTCAACAAGACCATCCCTCCAGAGACGCTCGCAGAGGACTATAAGACACTACGTTCGATCTTGAAGCAGAGCAAGTTTTACCAAGATTCTCTATTGATTGGTCCAGATACCTCTAGTCCGTTGAGGCCCAGGGCCAGAAAGTATCTTGAAGGGTTTGTATAGCTTGACTGAAAGTTGAGTTGTTTTTTTCCTTCTTTGAAGTGCTTACTTTCAACATAGTTGGAGGGGAACCTTTTGAAAGTGATGTATGTGAACTCAGATGTAATGATATTGCACTTGGTGCAGTTTGGATTCGTCAGCAGCTTTTAGCAATCCTTGCCAACCTCCACGGTTCCAAATTCTAGCCCTGCAGTTTTCTCTTTACTGCAACATCCGAAGCAAGTTTTTGTCTACCACAAAATAAGGACGCATTATCCTCTGGGTGTGGATGAGCTTCAGGAAGTTAATGTAGACGACAGTAATGCTAACATGTGTCTCTGTCAAAGGTCAGTCTTACGTAATGTTTTATATGAGGGTTGGGTTTTACATTTTTCTCCCATGAGAGTATTTCTTTCCTGCCATGAACAGTGTGCACTTACGGGCTGTACTAAGGAGGGGTATCTGATTGGTCTTGTTCGTTAAAGTCTTGCGGACAGCCAACGGTTTGTATTTGAACATCGATAAGTGAAATAAATGTGACATTCGTCGGAATATTCTGAACATTATTTCTGCATTAAACTTTGGATTGTTCAAAGGTCAAAGTCCTATAATAAAAAAGGACTTATTGTCATTGAATTTGACAGGACTGGATCCTATTTGATAATTACATTGTATATCTTCGACTGCCAACGTTCTGTAAATTCTGATCATCTTCCACTGATTTGTCCAAACCCCCAAATCACATCCAAATTTGCTGTTTCGTTCTCTTGAAAAGCTGGCGGCCTGACGTTATATCGTTTCAGTACCCAGTTTGACCTGGACTATTTTCATTTTTTCCCTTAAAACATCACAACGACTTTTGAATTGCTTTCGATTTTTTTTTCTCATTTTGTTATTCACCATCCCTTTTTTTTATAAACTTGAATATTTTTAATGTCTGAAATTCCTATGGTCCATCCCATTGAGATCACACCATTGGTGTCATTGACCTATCACCTACTGTTTGTATTCTAATACAAAACAAGACAATACAAGGCAAGGCAATACATTACTGTCAATCATGAAGAAATAAATTGTATATGTATTCTTCCATGATTTTTGTGATTTATGTAGATATTTTGATGGTCCAAATTGCCTTCAGTTCTGACCATTTCAAAATTCTGTGTGAACGTAACTGTCTTGAAACTGACACCTGTTTAATGCATTGGAGATGAAGATTATTCCAGGCATCACAAACTCGCAAAGTAAACATTTTAATCTATTTACTCCACATGTGAGGAACTAACTTTATGAAGTGTGATTTAGTAATTTTCGTCACTCAAAAATGACTCACTCTTAGTCTGATGAAAGTACTTTTAGCTTGAAGCACTTTAGTCTCATGGCACCTCACAACGAGCGTCAATAGACGAAATGACAGAAGTGAGTGTTGCACAAAAAGAGAAATGGAATTTAATTCAAGCCATTGTTTTTATCCTCTGGAGAAAGTGTTGAACATACTTGTCTAATGTCAGAAACTTTTGAAGGACATCACCAACACCTTGTCAACCTTGCATTCATAATTTCTTCACATCTAACAGAGTATGTGTTGTGTCATATCCAGAGGGTCATTCCCCCCAAAAAAAATTCATGTCTGATTCTCACTTTGAAGTGTTTCGTTTTGAACAGATTCGTGGAGAGTATCGACGAAGCGGTGGACGTGTTCTCGACTCACTTCTACTATGCGGATGCACGCGGAGGGAAAACCCGTTTGGAGATATTGACAGAACCGTCCAAACTGGATCAATTTTTGGTGGCAACAGGGATTTTTTCAGAAGTGGTCAAGAATTACAGTGCGCCCCCATCGAAAGCCAAAATGTGGTTCGGAGAGAGCGGTCTCCTCCCCGGCTCTCATAATGCCGTCAATATTTCAGATCGGTTCATTTCTGGCATGGTGTGAGCAAATTGTTGTCGGCTCCGCTCTGTTTTATTTGTGCACAACTAGCTCAGAGGCAGGATGAGAGAGGCAGCAATATCCCCCACATCGATATTTAATCGTCGATCTCTTTTGTGCATTGTCATAATGACTCAAATGATCTTGTAGAAGAATGTTTTGAAAACTGAGCTCGTATTCTCTGAGTGTACGATGAGGTCATCTTTCAGGAATATTTAGATAAAAAACGTATCTTTTTAATAATGCAAAAGCAAGTATATGTAAAGTTAACATCACCAAATTGATTAAGCCAATTAGACTTGCTCAACCTACTGTTGCTCCGTCTCCTATTTTCCGTCCAGGGTTTTGCAGTTTCAGATCATATTTTGGAAATTTCCTCAATTGGCCTAAGTACTGTAGAGATAGTAGTCGGCAACTCAGATTCAACTTAATAATTTCCACATGATTATCCTCTCTCAGAGTAGCAAGAGGGGGCTTATATTGTTTCCTTCTTTTTTTTTTCATTCATAGCTGGCTAGACAAGCTGGGTATATGTGCCTTAAATGGCATTGAGGTCATCGTCAGGCAAACACTGATCAGCGCCGGTGGTGGACGACGTCTCTTGACAGAAGATGAAGATGTCAATCCAGTGAGATAACTTGATTTGTTTCTTTGGGACATCTTTTCTCTTTTAGATTTGAGTATTTGTGCTGTCTCAAAGAACCTATGGCGGCTTGGCTGGGGGGGACTTGGGCCCACGACCCCCCAGCAGTGGTTTTTCCTGAGGTCGCTGCAAGAGTGAAAATGCTCCTGCGAAACTTTGGAAGATGTTTTCTAACGATCTAGGGATATTTTTATCCAAATATTTGTGGTGCGCTCTTTGCTGACTGATGGTGATTCCTTGCTAAGATTGCCTTCCCACAATTTTAGCTATCATGTAAGTGAGGTTGGGCACCACTTGAGCCTTTCCCACCACCACCCCTCCCCCGTTGCCCAAGAAATATCCGCGCATGCTGCTATTTCATAGAACCAAGTACGTGCTGCTTCTGACACAACGGTATCATGTGTATCCAATTGGAAATGGTTATCTTCACCTAGATTAAAAAAAAAAAGCAATAGGGTCCATTATTACCTCTTAGATTTGCTTTTCATAAGGGATTAATTTAAAATATAACCTTTTGCAAAACCATATACTCATCTTTTTTTCAAAAAGTTAGATGAAACAGGTCGAAGGTAAACCAGTTATTTTCCTCATTGTGTTGTCCTCAATTTGCTCTAACATAAAAAAAAGAAATGGCCAGATAGATGACGTTTCAGATGTCAGAATGGTTTTCTACTTTCAACATGACTAGAAATCTTCTTTCATATTGACAGCACCTTCCCTGTCATGATGTCACAGCATGAGGGAAATCTGATTTGCATGTAGGAATCAGCCACAAAAACAGAGATTGGAATTTTTGTGGGTCACCATCACATATTTTCTTGGTTATCATCTTCAGGATGACTTAGTAGCATTTGAGCTTCCACAACTAAAGTCAAATCTGTAAAGCGATGACAATCATGAAGGATGATGAGTGTGAAATCATTCATTTTCATTATTACAAAACTTTTGGTTTCATGGGATTATCATGGCTTTAAAATATTTGCTGTGAATTACCCAACCAGCTCAAAAGTTTCCCCTGGTGTCTGAGATTACAGCTCTTGCCTCTGTCAGGCCACTAATACTCATTGGCGAAATGCTATATCACAGTTGTCACTGTCCATTGTTACATACAAACAACAAATCCTTTGTTTATGTACCAGCACCAGCTGAAATGTCCCCCAGGTTATGTTAACCAATCAGTGGCATCAAGTGGTCATTCAGTTAATATTGAGCATATTAAATTTACTTCACTGTAACTTGACTGGAAAATTACAAGTTTCTACAAATCTTTTAAAAGGATGATTACCTAATGTTTGACATAATGTATGGTGATGGACAAATGTGCAATATACAGACTGAAAATGCCCTGCAATTTTGAGAACAACACGTAATTACAGCATACACATTGATCATAATTACGGTGTGGCTTCACCTCTAATTACTGTTCATGTATGGCTTCAATGCTCGATAAAAAACTCTCTCTGCATTTCCACCTGGAATGATTTCACAGACAATTAAGTGACCATCTTCCTCATAGCTCATCTGGTGTGTACGTGTCAATGGTTGGAACAAAGCAGTGACCATATGCAGCAGCGTTCACTATAAGGAATGGGAGGGGAATCCCTCCCTAAAAAGTATTTTGGGAGGGATTTTCAAAATTTAAGGAGGGAGTTGTCAGTCACTTGGTGAAGATTCTGTTGCAATTTATTGCGTGTGTATTAATAATTGTAGCTATGACCTCAGATAGTGTGCATTACTCAACAGACTCCCTTTGACTCACAGTTTTCTGAAATTTTCACAATAAAATTGTCAAAAAAAAATTTCAGCAAATTGTTCAGAATTTCACTTTGAGTTTTGTCTTCACTTTCAAGGACTACTGGAGTGCAGTATTATTCAAGCGATTGGTTGGAAGGGAATCTCTGAAGCTGAGTAAAGTCGGTAGTGGAGACGGAGTAGACAAAGTAAGAGTCTACGCCCACTGTACCCAGACAGATAGGTGAGACTTTAGATGAACATAAAGTTTTTTATTTCCTTTGAAACCTTTGGCCCAAACTCTTTCTCCTTCTTTGGATAGCGTTACCTATTTTCACTATAGTCTTTAAATTGATGTACCCTTCACCCAAATCAGCAGTAACAGACAAGGATTTGTATACCGAATAATGGGTATTTGGGCAAGCAACATGTGTGGGCGGTAATCTGCACTATGTTTTCTCTCACATAATTAATGAGATTATTTTACTAGTGTATTGTTTTCAAATGAGGTGTAGAAAACTAATGTCATATTCACCAGCAACAGAATTAAAGGCTAATCAATGGTGGACCTAACATTTACTAGAGGATAATGCACAATTGGGGGTTAATGCAAGTGATACAAGAGGGCACAGCACAAGTGCATGCAGAAATGACGTTAACCTCTGAGAGGGCCTTATCCTCAATGCACAGGTCCAGCCTTCATTAACTTTGTTCATTCATACACATCGAGATTTTACGAAAAAAATGAAAGAAAATTTGGGTTCCTCCCCATTTTCATGGAAAATGAATCCCGAGAAAAGGTAAACACAAATAACGGCATGTCAACAATGTTTGTTCACGAGTGACAAAGTATCAGAATTTTTTGTGTAAGATAGCAGACGAAAAAACATTGTCGGTCTACGTCGTGATTTTACTCCAGAATTTACCTGGTATTATCCACTGAATAATGCGTGGTCACCTTCATGTCATGGGCCAATAGAAGTTGAGGATATTTACCAACTATGAATGAGCATATGGTAACATTTTCATAAAAATAGTTTCTTTGATCTCAATTGTGCAAGAAAGTAACACATACACAACATTGAAAAAGAATGGTCAACCTGGAAACCGTACTTTCTCCTTCTGCAGGTCAGTCTATGGGTACAAGCCAGGTGCAGTCACAGTATTTGGTGCAAACTTCAATCTGTTCAAAGCAGTCCGGCTAGAACTAAATGCTGGAGATGTGGACCAGTTTCTACTAACCCCTGCAAGGACGAATAACATCACGTCACCGTGAGTGCTGGAATATGTTGGTCATGCCTGTAATTAGAAAATCAGATTATATTAGAATTTTATTAGAAATTTTTAATTTTGAATTATACCATATATAAATTGTGATCATGTCAAAGGAGTCCATATTGAGACTGGAACATATCATATTCTCAAACATTCTCGGGCTGAAGCAAACAGAACTGACTGCAGGGTGGCTTCGATCAGCAAAGGGGCCTTGCATGGTCACACAGGAAATATGGGCAGTTTGCATTGTATCCCCTCCCTGAAGAAATGATAGCCAAAGGTCACAGTGTATGTAACTAAGTAGTTTTCATCTCAGGTCGTCCTATCAGCAATCTACGGGAGCCGCTGGATGTGAAAGAGAACAGCCTGCTTGTACTCTTCACCAGTTGCAAATGTTGAGAGTCATCACGTGCAAGTGCAGCCATTCCGAAATCGTGACCTCCAATCTCATGTGGTGAAAGAAGGTGCTAGTTGAAGTTGACTCCGGGAATCCTGGGTGCCATTGTGCATGTAGCAAGAAAACAGACCACAGCAGGAGATATCAACCTGACACCGCATGCATGGCTACAGAGTGCAGGACTGTCAGTCACTTGGAAAACTTCCTCCCGATCTTAAATATTAACAATGACTGATCCTTAGTGTTACTGCAATACTCAAGGGGGTACAGTGGTATCACTAATATACCCACTACTTCGACAATGAGTTTTTGGGGTAATGACATTGTTCTGCAACTCCTTTTAATTCAATGAACTACCAGATAACTGCTTCCATTGCCTTGAAGAGTCTGAAAATGATGCACCAAAAGTGACTTAATTGTGTTAGACATAACCAATGTTTTTATGAAGCATAGTGCTTTCATTATTATGTAACGTAGCCAACTGGCAAAGGTACTGCCTGCCAGTGTAATCATACTTTGACAGTCACTCAAAACAAGTGGAATTTTGTGAGCATGAAGGTAAGTGCACAGTTCATAACATATGTGTGGCAGCATGAGTCAGTATGATCACCAGTATCATAAAAATGTTCTCTGGGATGGTTACAAGGTGACCCTGGAGGGGAAGAAGATTTGGTTTATAAAAAGAGGATATAAAGCACGCATGCACAGATGCTTGTGATGTAAGTACTGTTACTTGGAACTGTTTTCTTTACAAAGTTGCAAACATTTGAGTTAACATTGCATACAGAAATCTTTCATTCTTCCACACTTGCATTCGTGAATGTCTTACCCACTTGAAGCGACTGCTTATTCAAAACCATTCGTGAGGCATTTCTAAATTTTCATGAATTTCTTGTCAATGTTTGTATCCGTTTGAATTACATGGACTTTGTTTTTTACCTTTTTCAGGTACATTGCCCTTAATGGAATGGAACTCTCAGTCCAGGATGAAGGTGTTCTGCCTGATATGCTTCCCAAACCAGTCACCTCCAATCTCATCTTTCCTCCTGGATCAATGGGATTCTTCGTTTTGAAGGATGCTGAATTTAAAATATGCAAAAAGAGAAGTAGCAAATAAAAAAAATGTTTAAAATGTTTGAAGGTATGCATAGGTCACAGTTTTGTGTAAGGCACTTTCTAGTAGACCTTGTTTGCACTACATCTGAATAGGTTTTTAGGTTAGATTGAATCAAGGTACAACCAGAAATAATGATAGTATTTGACCCCTTAATTCTGGTTGTAAAGTTGAATAGTAACATGGAGTTATTTAAACCATATCATTATGTATGTATAGAGTCAAATTAGAGAGAGCAATTTTGAACCACATTTCTAAACCTTTATTTCAATATCAGCTGGGTCATGATAAAAGAAAAGGGGATTTTGTTGTATTTAAGTAATAGGTGACACTTATTTTCTGATTTTTGTTTTCACTGTATGTATATTTTTTACAGAATAAACCTGCAGTATGTAGTGGATATGCATGTGTGTGATTTAGGATGTTTAGCAGCTACTTCCAAGGTCATGTGACTTCAGTGGAGGTTAAATTCTTGTAACCAGATGTATCTTAAGTACTAGAGGTCACTTGAAAATTGAAACGTAGATAACCCCGTTGAATACGCATCCCTGTTACTGAATGTGGCTTTTGTGGCCATTGACTTCCGAATAGATGCAAGTGTGTAAACGTGGTAAACAATATTTCTCACAATGCGATGGTCCCTTCAACTTCAAATTTGGAACATAGATTGCTCTAAGTGAAGAGCAGACCCCCATATTTTTTGTCAGGAAGGTTTGAAGGTCACTTTATGTCAGTGAAGGTCAAAGTCTTGTGAAACTGAGAATAGGTGATATCGTTATCTGTAAAAGCTACATTAACCTCGTAAATTGAGGGGTTTGTGAATTAGACCAGTCCTATTGCATGCTTTCAATTGAGGTCAAGGGTCAGTCAAAATTGTCAGAGGTGATAGTCAAAATGTTATCAACAGGGTATGCAAAGAGGTCATCAGTCGCTGTTTGAACTTCAAACATGGTATGTATTGCAGATCTTCCAGGATAGGTCAAAGGTCATAGGGGTGTGTACATGCTGTTAAGCTTGTTTGTCTGTCAGTAATTTTGCTGGAACGTCAGAATGACAGACATCCTTATTCGGATAGATGATCGGTGTACCGGCTTTCAGGTGATTCAAGTAAAGCTGATAAATTTAAATGAATATTAGCGTTATGTCTAGAGGTACATATCAGTGAAAGAAGAAACAAAGATAAGGTCAGTCATCTCTAGTCAGCTGTGCAATACAAAGGAATTAGTCTTCAGTCTAACATTATTCCTGATGCTGGAAAAGGAATGTCCAAATCATTTAATCTTCAGGGTGTTTTTTTCTCTTTTCTTTGAAATTCAAATGTACCTCACCATTATTTCAGTGGGATGATCCACTCTTCTATCAGAAATTTATTTTTCACCAAAATCATATGTCACATAGGCCAAATAATAAAAATTGTTTTGTTTTCCAGTATGACCAACTTTCAGTGGAATGGAGAAAGTTACAGTATGAAGTATTTGTTTTTCCTCAGGTGGTATGCCTGTAACGTTAGTGTGCTATTTGGAACAATCCTCTCAGATTGTCGTTAAATTGAGAGGATCAAATTATTATGCAACTTTTACACTCGGTTCATTCACTTACTCTGTTTTCTTTTCTTCTTTCACAGTTTTTTTTTTGTTTTTTTCTTTTGTCTTCATTTATGATAGTGTTGTCAGGGACGTGATCCGTAATCGATCCACATGCCGTTTCAGCACATCCTTGTTCTGTTTTACCTTTTGCAAGAAAAGAATATCGTCATTGTTTTCTTTGCTTTCATATCCTAACATCTGCCAGAAGAACATCTGCGTAAAAAATGAAAAATTCCTATGGTGAATTTTTACAATGCATCATTTCGTGGATATCAGCATCAGTACAATAGATGCGTGCTTCAGTATTTTTTTTTTTTTTTGCTTCCATAGCAACAAATCCTCACAAAAGAAAGTACTATAGAAGCAAGAAACAGGGATTTCAGGGAAACATGAACTTTTAAGTTTTTCTGAATAAGTATTTTTTTTTTAAGCATAATTACTCTCATCAGAAAATGAAGTTACAGTTTAGCCTACAATCTGCTCACGAAGTGATATTTAGACCAAACCACCTCCAGTACAGACGTTGAGTGCAATATGTACGCAATGTATTGTTATTTTTATTAACTTCTTTCATCCACTTCTGCCCTACGTTATGATATGCAAATAAGGTTGTGGCCTTATAAACCTAGAGTTGTATTGTTCGTTAGTAAAGCTGAAGTATTTACCAAAATTTTTTATCAAAGTTATTGCAATAAGTTTTCGAAAGTGTGCTACTTTTGTGTGTACCATCTATCTCATAAATATGATTTGTGCTCACAAAAAAATGTTGTTTGTTACATCTCAGAGTACGTATCTTGTGGCTTCACTTCGATGGCTTGACCTGCAATAGGTGGCACAGTTTTGGTTATTTTTAAGGCCTTCTTTTCAGTGGAATTGTTCAATTTTATGGAGTTTTTCAGTATTTTTACCAACACCTTAGCTCTTTAACATTCTTTGATGTAGAAAATAAGTCTTTCACAACTTTTTGTCTTCCTGTTATTGGACTGTATAAAGAATTTCATAATTATCACATCAGAGACTGATTTTTTTTGCTCATCAGTAAAATGCACTAATATTTTGGGGTAAACTAAAAAAGGGATTAAAGAAAAAATGGACTGAATATTTCACTTGTACGATACGGGGCTCCTCCTACCGAGTAGCTGAAAGGGTCACTTTGAGCTGTTTCATGAAATCCATTGTTTTTCCAAACCTGTTAAATTTTCTTCACATACTAATAGCAAATGGTCAAACCATGAAGATGTCACGTGTAATTGGGTGAGCAAAGAACAACAAATTTTGATTTTTAAAAAAATCGTGACCAGACAATTTTCAGGTTAATGTTAATCACATACACACACAGCCCTGTACAAGCAACAGTTAAAGGTGCAGACTTTCGACAGCTTAAATAACTTTTGGATTTGAGACTTCACAAGTGAAGTATGCTAATGTTCACAAATCTATTGATACAAACCCAGTGTGTCGCTTCGAGTCATGCAGCTCTTTCATGTTATTGATAGTTGAATAAATTACAGCACTGGAATGCTTCAGCGTCTCTTCTTTCTTTGTTATTCTGTTTGCATGCTTTGTTTTATAATTTAGATCCCAGAAATTTTAGGGAATTCTGTTTGCTTTATGCACAGGACAGATTGTCAGCAGATGAAGGTCCTACAAGAAAATATTGCTCAAAAATAGACCATTCGAAAATAGGAAATTAGTTTCCCAGAGTGGAGCAACTATAACGCAGTCTGCGTTTTTTCGTATTTTCGCCAACGAAAAAAGAAAGCAAGTGAGACTGTCTCGAACGTCACCTAGTCGTCACGTAGTAGGGTTTGTCTCTTCTGTGAAATTTTATCATGCATGATATCATGTGAGGATTGGCTGCGAATATTATTTGTCGTAAATGCGCGTTGCTATTTCAATATCTTTGTGGATCAAGTGGGTGTTACTTTTATCGGAAATGACTAGCATGGTCATTATTGAAAATTCTACCCGCAGTGGCGGCACTAAGGAGGGGGGGGGGACTGGGGGATTTTTCCCCAAGTCAGACCGTTTTCACCAGTTTCTCCCTTTCCCACTCAGCCGCAGTGACCTGACAAAAACACACATGTCTTTATCTATTTCCTATTTATTCAAAATTTTGCATTTAACTTCCTGTTCTAGGAAGTCCATGAGACTTATCATTATATTTCACCCAGAGATATCCTAAAACCTCAGTTTCTTGGGGCCTCCCCCCCTCCCTGAAACCCTACCAAACTTTGCGTCTAAAGCGATATGCTAGGACCTCAGAGCCGGAGGCTTCGCTCCCTGGACCCTCACCAGTGGCCCTAAAACGGGTCCGTGGACACCACTCGCTAAGCTCGCATAAATCGATTTCCTTCGATTTCGCGCTGCCCGTGAAATTTATGCCCTCAAGAGTTTCTTTTGCCCTCTATTTGCCCCCCCCCCCCACGTCCCCACCCTCCAAATATAAGATCCTGGTGTCGTCACTGATTCTCAGTCTGTTACATGTAATTTGTTATTTTCTGGAATATTCTTTTAAAAAGCTACGAGGAGACACTCAAGATCCACCATTAAGTGCTTCTGCAGTTTACATCGTTAGTGATGGCGTCCTTCATTAAATGTGACTAGAGTACCTTTATAGGGATAAACGTACTCTCTAAATGTGACTGGGTAGCCTCGTGAAAATGAGCTCCTGTCGCACAGGGCATTTTTCTGCATGGAGCTTCTGCCAAAGCTTCAAATTAGACTGAATATCGCTCAAGTAGTCTAAACTTTAACGTAGCGGCTTTTGTGTGGTGCGATGTTGCTGTAGAACAACTTCCTCACAAAAGACGATCCGTGTCCCACAGTTTCGGTAATATGATTGAATGTATGTCTCTTCATTCTTCCGTTTTGTCAAACAATTTTCTTTCTTCTCTGACCACTACAGTCGAGATATCCTGAGTGTATGAGTCTACCAACTGACCAATGGACAGTTCAAATTCTGTGTGACAACTAATTATGTTTGTGAGTTTGCGTTGAGAAGAAAAATTCAAAATAATTTCCTCCATCAGTGAGTTTTTTTTTATGGGGGGTGTATAGGATCCAAACTTTATGGCCTTTATGGTATTCTGCACTATTTTTTCTGTATTTTTTTTTTTTGGGGGGGGGGGAGATTGAAGTCATTCGAAGTTATACAGATACGATGGGTGCAATTGGGTGCATGCTAATTGCTGAACTGCTACAGATGCATGCTCGGTCAGCATCAACTGCTTTGGTACTCGGTTACTAGGTATTGCTTAATCAAAGTGAGTTTGAACATTGAATCTGGGTGACGTCACAGATTCCAACAGTTCAATGAACCATTTAAAATAGATGGCGCTATTTACGAAATGTGACCTCATAGTCACTTTTTCTTTCACGCATAGTCAGTAATACCTCAATGGTATCAGGTGTCACACCAAAGTGTTCCTCAGTTGCAGTGTGTGCAACCAATGAGGATCACGTTTAAGAAACCTCGCATGTCGCCGGCTTACAGTTAGGGAAGAAGCAATCGAACTAACGATGGAATAGAACCGCGATAGGACTTGTTTGTCACTAAGAATTATGTCAAACACGACCGTCTTTAAGGCATATTTTACTGACAATTGAACGGTTTTTAAATGAAAGAGAATAATTTTCACGGCAGGCATTTTGAATCCTATGTGAATATCTTGTTCCTAATTCAAGATATTGTCGTTTGAAGAAATACATCTCTGGGTATGAAAGATTTCCAGTTGCCTCAAGGTTACCAAAATGCCATGTAACAGAGTAAACTATTGCAAGAAGTCTTTGTTTTTCTATGAAATTGAAGCTTTCATTTAACCTTGAAATTTGACACTATAGAGAAATTGTAGATTCGGCCCATTGTAGGTTTACCTGAAAATATTGTGGATATTAAGGTCTCATCTTTTAAATTGTTTTTAACGTTTTTCTTTTAGAACAGTCAAGATTACAAAAAAAAAAAAAAAAAAGGGTATTCAAGACGTTGTGCCTTGGTGGCATCACAGACTTCCAAAAGTGCAATGAACCATTTTAAAATAGATACTGTATGTCTTAATAAATTCATAACTTCCAAATTGAACATGCTATTGATTCAAGGTTTTCACAAATAATGAGAGACAAAACATGCCTACTTTCTGTGGAATACCAATTGTCTTCAGTGACTAATACCTTTAACTGCTCGCTATCGACATTAATAGCGCCATGTGGGTAATCGACTCTTTTGAAAACGGTATTGCACGTATACAAAAAGAAATAAAATTGAGTAGAGAAGAAGAGCATATTTATTTACGTTTATCGACCATGATGCGTGAAAATAGTGATTTATGGTTATACAAACAGGGTCGAATGTTGGAGGGGGAGGGGGTAAAGACTGAAAATTCAAACTGGAATTCTAACTTAATGGCGGTGTCGTGCCTGAAGTTTTGAACACTACCAGTGCTTAATGAATATACAGATTTCATGAAACCTCAAAATGTGATAGACATTAAATATGAATATTTTAAAGAGCGCATTTTGATGGGGCAGCATTAGATCAGTGACCCCCCCCCCCACAGGGCGGAGGGTCGAGAGATTTAAGGGAAGTGGCTGTTCGTGTGTTCTGTACTTGAGGTCTCATGCTTTGGAAATTTACACTTCGGAAATAGACTATAAGGTCATATTCTTTGGATTCTGTTTCTTATCATTTAAGATGTTTATATTGTTTTCAGCAAGACCGTGCACGCCTTGTTGTCAAGGTAGAGGCTGTGCTTAAACCTTTCATTCATTCATTCGTTCACTCATTCAAAGTTCATCCATTCATTCACGTTAACGAACAAGTGAGCAAAGATTATGCGGAACAACAGCCCATGCTATCATCACCCACATTTGGTAACACTTGAACCTTTGACCCAACGCAGTACGAAGACAGCGTCAGAGGTGGAGTGACCTATGACCTCCAGGGTATCAAAGTTAGGTCTAGCTGCAACTGCGAAACTCGCTAATCGGAAATCATTGACTGAGGGTTGTAAACTGATAACTGGAGTTGTTCCTCAGGAAGGGACCGATCACTAAGTTCCCGTTCGGGTTGTTGCAACATCTCGACCCCCCCCCCCCCCATTGGAACTGGCATCATGTTTACATAATGATGTGTTATCCTACGGATACTGTTATCAATTGAAAAGATAAGTGACTGATGCCACATGCCTTGAGACTGGGACACCATATACATGTTGCCTACCTGACCTAGACTATATGAGACAATGGTTGTTGAGTCAAGTTGTCATGAAGACAGAGGCTATATGCCTCATATATGATTTGCATCTAAGATGTGGCTTAAAAGGTGGCTTAGACAAAAAACATGTCCTCTGACATATTTAAGCATTCCAAATCATTTGTGTTCATATTTTTGACATTTTAAATTAACGTTTCCTGGAGAAAACTATCTGCTAAAACTTGACTCCCAACTAGTTTCTAACACTAAATATGTAATTGACAGTGATCTCTGTGTCCTGTGACGTAGTCGACCAGCTCTGATTCACGACAACCAACGTGATCGCCTTACACAATATGTTTACAATGACGCTGTTACGAAAAAAAAATCGGTCAATTGAACATATTAGAGGAGGAATTTCTCATCAGCACTAAGTAGCATAAGAAGGGATAGGGTCGGATTGGTTAACAATCGTCAACGAAAACATCATCTAATGGGGAAAAACAAATTTTCACTCTAATTTCGGACCCTGGTAGAGCCTTTCATAATCGAATAAGATAAAAGGCCCCTCCCCCAATAACACCCAAAATAAGCATAAAGGAGAATCTAGTCAAATTTCCATTTGGCAAATCACAAGCCAGAAGGGAAAACTGTGCCATCTCTTTCCTCATAGTTAGGAACAAATTACCCTGTTCGGGGTCAGTTTATGAATTCATTTCTGCGGGTTGTGTTGTTCGGAAATACTTGAACAAGTTTGCTCTCATTGGACAACCAACGTTAAAAAAAACAAAGATTGACTAAGGCGACTACCTAGAGTAGGAGACACCGATGGCCAGGATTGATTCCTTCTCCCTATCCCCCTCTCCCCTCCTCTTCCCCCTCCCCTCTCCCCTTCCCCCTCCCCTCTCCCTTCATTTTATGAAATAATTACAGTCATTTGTATTCACTGTTTGGTGTGATAACTGTATAGTCTTCAATGCTCTTGATCAATTTCTTACTTGTACATCATATTTAGCTGCATAGTAGACAACTTATGGCTAGGTTACCCTGGTTAGCATGAAAGACATCAAGTTACTGTGTGATAGTTAAAAACTATGTTTTATACTTTCCGAGTTACAGTTGCCCTGGTTGAGAGATGTTTTTCTTTGCCATATCATGTTTGAACTAAACAGGATGTTGTCTTTCGCAGAACTTGTTACCTTACTCTCAACTGAGAGTTGGTGATAAACATGAAGGGATTAAAATTTGTTATTTCATTTCCTTCCTTGTAAAAGAAAAAATAAAGGAAAAATGTGCAAATGTAATGATCTGTTTAAATTATTCAATTTGTACGCGTTCGTACTGCTCAGCTCACACCCGCTCGTAGCAGTCATCATATCAGTTTTCCCCGATTACTAGGCTATGATTATGCATAAATATATGCTATAATTCTGTAACTGACAAAAAGGAGAAAACAATTGAACTTCTCCACCTCCTAACCTTCCCAGCAGGTGTTAACATGTATCGTAGTAGTACTACGACTGCAGTCTGAGCTGATGCATGAGTAATATACGTCCGATGTGCGGCCACCCCCCCCCCCCCATACCACCTTCCCTGATTATATCTGCCAGTAACATTGACTTCAATCTTTGCCCTCTTTCAGAAACCAACTCCGACAAAATTTCACCACAAACGTTCGATGATTGTCCCTCCTTTGCTTCGTCTTTGTTTTACTTCGTTTGTTTTGTTTTTATTTCTGTTTGTTTCGGACTGATTGTATCTCATGTTTTTCTTTTGTATTAGTTTATTCCAGGCTTCCATGAATTTCTGAGGAGCCACTTGGTTAATTCTTTTTATACAATGCGCCACTGGTCACTGTCCGGGGGGGGGGCATGATGGAGGGATATTTCTTTCCCTTCCGAAAATTGAAGGCCTAATGTTTTGGAAGGGACTCAGATGCAAAATGGTGCAAAGTTTGTTAAATTAGTATCTGGAGGGTACCAGATTTATCTACTTTTGAAACAAAAAAGTTTCGTCAACGTGCATTGTTGAAATGCTCAACTTTTCATTACGCCCCCAGTACTTTTAGCAGACCCAACCCCTCCCCCCCCCCCAAAAAAAACAAACACAAAGCGCACCGTCTTTTGAGGAAGCCTGAACGCTTGGGAACGTTTGTAAGCTCCCTTGATATTCTTACTAGTCGATCTGTTATCAATTAAATCATGTTTCGTGTATTACCATTTCATGAAAGAAATTGAAATACAGCTGAATGATCTAGTTGACTTTACATTATCCATACTGGTACATTATGGCAATTAATTATTCTTTTTCATCGGCCGAAATTTTGGGCAGCATGCCATTTAATGTAGTGCCAGGGTTTTTTTTTTTTTTTGGTGGTCCCAGGTACTGTAGCCTAACATCTGAAGCAAATAAATGGTTTGGAAAGGTCGTTGAACCTGGTTCTTATTGCATCATGGCCGGGATTGATTTAACGATTACTACATCGTTATTAGCATGTCATTCTTACGTTATTCAATGATGTGAAGAATGAGAAAATTATCAGTTCGCGTTGATGATATTCTTCTAAAAGTATACATTCTCATTTTCTGTAAATATCGGAAAACATAGACACCTGTCAAAGCTCTCAATGATCAGTCAATCAATCGATCAATCAATCAATCAATCAATCAATCAACGCGCTATTGGTCTTCAGATCCATGCCGCCGGCTATAGCTGTATTCAGCAAGCTCGTCCCTCACTTTTCTTTTTTTGGGGGGTCGTGATAATAAATGAATATACTTCAATTTATTTATGAAGACGTTCATTCCTGTTGCAGGAATATCTCGAAGTGTATACGCATTCACCTCACATCCTCCCCCCCCCCCCCCTTCTAGTTCTCCATCACAAACACATGCACACCTTATTCTCTGCCAAGACTTCTGCTGTAGAAGTGAAGCAACTTGGTGAGTGATTCTAGGTCTTTAAAGCTAAGGTTTATTTCTAAGGTACCACCAATACCTGGCCAAGCAGTGATACACTACCAGTAGTTGACCTAAAATGCATTGTCTATTAAACCAACACAAGGTTCCTATCTCCGTACCCCGAGATAAGGCCAAATAAACCTTTAGAATTATTTGTGTGTGCCTGATAAAATCGAATATCCTAGCCTCGGGGAGTGCATCTTGTTCTAGCCTTTTGAATTATACAACGCTGTTTTCACCCAATTTTTCACATGACAGTTTTATGAACATTTGTTTACTTTCCTTAGGTCGCCGCTACTCATGTTACTGTAAGATTTGCATTCGGCCTAGCATAAAAATGGTGTATGTAGAAGACAAGCCTTTTGTCCGTGAGGCATGTCATAAATAGCGTAAGAAGTGAGCAAAGTCTAAGCTAAGCTTTAAATACTGTAGAGATATCGAGTACAAAATACTCAAAAGTTCAATATCACCTTTAACGGGTGCACACAACAATACGACTGCTTTGGAAGCCGCTATGGGTGGCCAATACGCTCGAGTAAGCATACACAAGCACATTATGCATTGTAAGGTTAATATGTCGATAAGTATATTGATTTTGATATTATGTACACAGAAACAACCGACTGTAGTTCAAATGAGGCACGTCGCTTTGAAGAATCCAGGTTAATAATTTGCGGCCTACGCTATACCTATAAATAAACATATGGAATATAGTGTCTTGCCTATAGGGCTATGCCGCACACAGTTTAAGACACATAATACGAATAGGCCTACGTACCGACTCAAAATGCGTATGTGTTTATTAAAGAACTGATACTAGTAGATGAGTAAATCAATGGTAACAGATCAATTGGAAACTGGATTGCCAAGGAGTAGTAGACAACCATTACAGCTGCAGTATAGCGTAGTACCGGTAGTCCTGTTGCATATGGAGTGATTTTAACTGATCATCCGGTTGACTAATATTACCGCCATACAGTGAGACAGTACGGTAGTTCTGAATCATCATCAAAGACTGCCCATACCGAAACCGTCTGTTTCAATACGACTGTTTTGGCTCGCTAATCTATGAGTATTACTAATAACCCGCATATATCAATGAGCACTCGCTATTTTGCATCGTCACACCACCGGAGCGCATATACCAACATAATATTTGTGTACACCTATAACCGGCGGAAACCTAGCTAACGGTGTAGTAGTTGTTTGTTAAATTTTGTTTCGTGGACTTAGCGTAAATAACCGGCGTGACCAATTATCGTAGTTGTAAGTACAAGAAAAAAAATCTCATCAGTCATTCTTCACTGGGGAGGTTTTTTTTTTTAGCATAACAGTGCATTCACCACAAGCGTTGGAGCAAAAAAGTAAATGACGGGAAATCTCTTCACTGAAAAAAAAAAATACGGAGCTTTAAAAGCGAATCTCTGTGGAATTACGTACTTCAATTCAAAAGATATAATTGAGGATATTCTCACAAAGGAGGTTTCATTAGGCCAATGCTGACAGTCAGTGCGTGCGTAGACTCTAGGGTTCTATTTTAGACTGTTATAGTTGGCAACTGTTATTTTCTCAAAGTTGAGTCAATTAGCCTACTGTGTCACACACATCATCGGTCCACCGGTCGTCACTTTTTACGTGTGTTTTGTAGCAGTTTTCACATTGGCCTGCCGTGATTCTAACAATACCGTGTGGTAAAATAGTGCAACCACCACTATGTCTGCCAACAACAGTAACCTCGACAACCTGCCCATACCGAACCCAAACGCTGTAGGGGCACAACTTGCCAAACCAGGGGAGCAAGTGAGCGTCAACCCGGACCAGGAAAAAATCTTGGAGCAAACATTTAAGGAGAACAGGAACGTTGATGAATTGACCATCACTATAGTGGCTGCGGAGACGGGTCTATCAGAAGAAGACGCTAAGGTAAATAAAACATTACGCCAAAGACGGTTTGACTCTTTGATTTTATTTCTTTGACTAACTTCACCACCAAGCCTTTCTTCACTATTCAGTCAGAAACTATGTGTGGGGGAGAGTGGAGGGGGGGGGGAGGAGTGGTCCTGAAATTTTCTAGGCCTAAAAGATTTCTTCCGCGATGCATGACGGTAACTAATGTAGGCCTATATTTCAGAGTCTTTTGCCTTACATGAATGCCCTGCGCAACACAGACCTATATGTTTGCTAGCTGTGAGAAAATGCGTAAGGCCGTTGTTGAACTAGTGATTACCACGGCTGTTCATAGGAGAACATTCCCATAGACGGATTAATGACTGGCTTTTATCCTCTCTCATTGATTTAAACAAGATCAGTGCAGGACTTATCCAGATTAAATATGAGTTTCTCAAGTGATCTCACATTGGTTGTTTCACAGAGAACCTCAAATGGCGTCCCTTAAGGAAGGAGCTAAGCCCATGGTTAAAAAACAAGTGAGAAATCTACATCTCCCTTTTCTTTCTTTTTTTCTTTTGGAGATGTAGCCTGTAGTGGGGGGGGGGGGGGGTTCGGTGTGGCGCTTGTATGCCAATGGATCGTGCACAAGTATGCAGATTCAGTTATAGTGACCTCTATTATCGTAAAAACAAACCTAACAAATTCGTCCTCAAGTTGGACCCATCTGACTGTTTCATACTTGATGGAGTTTTCAGGGGAATCTCACACCCCGTCTAGCAAAGTGATGGGGTGTTTCAATTGAGTGCGTGCGGCGTATGAGGACGTGGTGGAGGGGGAATGGTGGGGTGGGATGAACTGTTTACTCAATTTGATCATCGTGTTGCTTGATCAATCTGCATTAACCGAAGTCCTGATTATACATCCATTAATTTGATAGAGTTAAAGATATCCGTCCGTATATTAAACTACATCCTTACAGACATATATTTCATTTGCAGAAACAGTGTACAGCTTCATAACGTGCCTCATCCTGTGTTATAATCGTACACCATCCCTTTCTAAAAACTGCATTTCAAACAAGCTATATGAGTAAACAAACACAAGCCATTAAATAAGCGCCACCCATGACTTTTCCATCATAATGAGAAAATTCTAGGATTATATAAAGACCCACGGGGAGAAAAAAGTGTGACAAATTACCCTCTTGTTCACATCAAAGTAATATCAAATTGATAAAGCTTGATTACTCCCAGGGTTTTCTCATTGATCTTCATTCTCAATTCTTGCAGTCGAGTCGCCGCGCTGTCGCCTGTATTTGAGTATGTTACATTGGGATGAGGCTCACTGAATGTATTCTTGGCTTACCTCAGACGTAATTCAGCTACGGTACGGTGGTTACAAAACACATTAGTGGACAACTACCTAGGCTTAAACGACGAGTTCATATTATTATTATCAACATATTTGTTATGAAATAAATATATCAGTTTGCACAGCAGCCTGTGCAAGTTGCGAACTTTATCCTTGTGGTAAAGCATAAGGGAACCTGGGAGGAAGATCTGCATTTTGCAGTGGGGGGGGGGGGGGGGGTGGGGGGAGTGAGGCGACATAACATTGATGGTGGCAAAAATGTAAACAGTTAATGAGAGAAGGAAAGTCAGAACTTATGACAATATATTTCCAAGTTCATAAAACTCAATTAGGAAACATGTCAGTCTGATATTGTGATGACATAACCTGACTATGTAATTGTAGTTGAAAAACTTTTGTTTTTCTTTATAAAATATTGTCAAATTTCTGTAACATTAATGCATAGATTCAAATCAAAGTATTAGTAATTTGACCGTTTCATGAAAACATCTCAGTAATTTTACACAAAATATGTGTACAAGTGTATGTTCATTTATGTTAGATATAACAAAAGAAAACATAGAAATAGATGCCGGATACACCTGCTACTAGGGGTTAAGTGACGTCGTAATATATCCTAATGAATGCCATGTATATTCAACTAGGGCAATTTCAAAAGCGTATTGTTTGGGAAGGAACAATATTATTGAATAAAATTTTGGGAAGATGTTTGTCGAGCGTTTCTGCTTCAAAATGCAGTATGTCGGCCAAGGTCGGTCACTAAATGTTTATCCAATCAAATAAATTCAGTTTGCAATAGATTGCCTTTGCAACTGGCTGATTAATCACCTGTAATAAACTGACGTCAAGGGCCTCGTCAGGTAGTTTGCCATCATACTTACTCTTCACAAAGCCTACCACACTTGCAAATGCTTGTGAAGTGTACAACGGTTTCAACAATGTAGGATCTATATTGAACGACTGGTCACTGAGAAGTAAGACCTTTGATAAGTTAGGCGCGACCACATTCAACATAACTTATATATAACTTGTACGTTGGACGTACGACTTTGTATCTTACGTATGCAAAGTCTAACCAACGTGTGTAGCAATAGCCTACCCAGCATTTTGTTTCTTGAATTGAAAAGTTAGGCAACTTGAGCACAATGAAGGACGTCTTACAATCAATCACGTTATTATCATAAAAGGCACTCCAAACATTGAAAAGTTATGTTGGTATATAGTTTGTGTAACGTGAAGGCATAGGCTACGTGCTGCCAGGAAACGATATATGCTCATAAATGTATGCACGATAATACTAGTAGCCTATCTGATACTACTTTGGGGAAAGAAAACGAAGGTATTCATTACGTGCTGAAAGTCACTATTTTTTTTCCTAAGGCAAATCTGATGTTTTAAAGAACTAAAGCAAATTAAAATGGTGTATGCCTTATCATTATTTATGCGGTTAGTATCGTTACATTGAGTGTATGACAAAAATGACATGAAGCTCTCTAACTGTGTTGTAAAGCAAGTAGCTGACTTAATGTACGCATATGGATGAGTACTTCTATAAAATTAATATATCATGTAAATACCCGAAACCGACACGGCCATGATAGAATTCGATCCCAAGTCCAGTAATAAATTGATGTTTTAAAAGTCGTTTTACGCCTCAGGCATAATATCAATATTTTCACACATATTAATTATATTAGCTGCTCTGCAGAGTATGCTAGGACTGCATCGTTTATCAACATGTGCAGTAGTATAGCTATAGTTTGCATTTCCGTGTGTTGCGGTGAAACAATGTCAAAAATCACTTACGTATGTAATCCATGACTGTTAAACAGTGCATGCCGTTGAGATTTGATTTTCACCTATAAAGAGAGCAAAAGCTTCCCTAATTTCATGAAATTTCGGTTTTTTATATTTACTGGTATATTCCTTTAATTCATGTTACATGTCGACGTGTAGTCCATGACGCGTTCATCGTGCTTTCTGATAAGTTGATTTCATGGACTCATATCATATCCAAACTAACGGTGGGAAAGAGAGCATGTTCTACAATATAGCACCACAGTATCACGAGTCAGGGGCTGATTTGTTAAGATAAACAGAGACAAAGTGCAGACGGGACGAATCAAACACCAATGATTTAGGTTCAGTTGGGGAAAAAAAAGGCGAGAGGATCGTTTATTTTTAGGGGGTTAAATCTACATTCCATGTCAGTAATCCTAGTGATGATGAATGTGATGTGAAAATCATAATTGAATTAAATTCAAAGATTTTTAATGTTATTCTGAGATACTCGTCACCTGTTTTGCCGAAAATATTTGATTAATAAGCTTTTTTTTATTACCTATTTTAAAGCACTCTCATACTCCCTGTTTCATTTTTTTTTTTTTGTTAAATGGTTGAAAGGGTTCCGTTAGAATTTGACGATACTAGATGACCAGATTTTGAAATAGGATAACAAGATACGGTGCAGCTTTAAACATGATGAGCCCCATTTTGCAGAGGAGTCGAAGAGGTCAAAGTTCACATTGTGGGGAATCTCCGTTGAATTATTCCAACGACAGCCGCCACAACATATAACCCTTACTTATTTAGTTGACGTATAAATATTAAAAGTCATGGCAGTGCGCTGGGCCATTGTAAAAGTAAACGCCATGTTTATGACGTCGTAGCACGTGATAACATGGGGAGCCTTTAGTTTCAACTATCGCCATATGTACAGATAAAAATCAAAATTAAAATAAAGAAACTGACATTAAATGAAATGTGTTCAGAGTATTGCCATAAGGCTGCAAAATAGGTGTCTGGTGTCACATAATGCACTTTCTGCTTTTCATTGGAACTTGTAAGCAACATAAATGTTGGCCATACACTAACATCCATTCACTAATTTCCGTGACAATTCAAAAGAGAAGTTTTATTTGACAACCAATGGTTGATGAAACATGTAAACAATTATTATGTTTCATTTTATTTTAATTTCGATAGCTTCTTTCTTGTTCTTACACAAAGGAAAAAGAAGAAAGAAGAAAATGACTTTAATTGACCAGCCAATATTGGATACAGTAGTGGAGTACCGGTATATCCGGTACATAGGCCATACACATGTACATAGAAGTCATGTATACACGCCATGTACAGTGTTGTACACTGAGGTCATATTGATTGTGTATTAGTATACTGTCACCACTATGGTGATTCTATCAGCATTCCCGACACGATCAAAACTATAATGGGTACAGGCCCTTAGCCATAATTCCCTTCGCTCCCAAATCAGCACACTTCCAAGTCTATCGTGATGAATGAGCTGTTTTTGATCTCATTAAAATTCCCGCCGGTGATAACGTTTTCATCACCTCTGTTTTTATTGTCATTATTTTTTTCAATCCTGTTGAAAGGGGACAAAGAACTGCAACGGTGGAAATTAAACAAGACTTTTCCGTCACTCGGCATACGAGTGTGTTATAAAACATAACCGTACTTAATTATGGTAGGCTGGTCTTATCAGCGATTCGGTGCCCTTTGACGTCCAGCAGATATAGTTGGACCGTGGGGAAGGTGGGGGTGGCTCTCCTCATGGACTCAACTTTGTTGTAATCGTATATCAACTATATAGTTATTAATTGGCCTTCTGCACCATATTATGTATTCAGGTTACAGCGAAGTTACTTCACCCACAAAAATTTAGTACATTGGGACCTTTTTCTTACGTTGATTTACCAGTGGCCTGTTTTATTTTATCTGGGACATTGCAAGAAACTGGACATGCTCCGCCACACAAAGTAGAGGCTAGGGATTCTTTTTTTTTTTTTTTTTTAACGCAACATATAGGCACAGAAAAATGGGCAACTTCAACGCATACATAAATGTAGTTAAAATATTGCCTTGTTAGCCCCGTTGTATTAGATTTGTGTGTTGTGACCCTTTAGAAATCGGGTTTGCGTTTAATTTTACACCATTTAAGAAAGACGCTATGACAAGTATAAAAAGTGCTCCGTGGCCAATAGTAACCTTAAAATGTTTCAATATATTTCCGTTGTGCCGAGGATATCGGCTGTGCGTATGATACATACACAAGGAGAACATTTCATTGGTCGACCGATTACAAACCCAAAATCTCAATGATAACTTCCTCACCCCACGAAATATTCAATAGGTGGAAGTAAGATATTTAAATGTCAGACGGCAGTGTATTGTTTCAAATTTTGACGTAGGTGTGTAATATTTTGCATAAAGAGATGTTGTGGACAGTTGTAAATGTCATTGAGAAAACGCAGAAGAAAAGTCACTTTTAGGCAGAATCGAGGTAACGTTGGTCAGGTGGGTTGTGTTTAGTGCACGTAGACTAGAAGTCGTTCCTATGCCCAAACCCTAACCCCTTTGCCACTCGTCCCGACGTACTGCACAACTTTGATATTAAACCGATCGTTTCCACTTTTATTTTCACGCGACAACCTAGAAATCAGATATGTAGCAACCCGCAAATTGAGGTCGGAAAAAACGTTCTAACATTTGGCGGAGATGAGAACAGACGATCGAGATTTCTCCTTGTCAAGAAGTACAGTATAAAGGATCAGATGTTCAACGGAATTGATATCTGACTTAGAATAAATAGCTTAATGGATACTAAAGACGAAATTCAGAAGGAAGTTTACTATTAGATACAGTAATGATGTACATCTCGTATTTATCGACAACGCTGGTTCAATATCCGATCATGAAAACGAATAATTTCCTGGCGGCCTTGACTTGAAGTGACCTTCTTCCCTAGCTATAAACGAGTTATAAGAACCAAGAACAAGTATTTGCTCAAAGAAAGCTTTTCTATTTTTATTGTGAAATTAATGAAGTTTCTCGTCTCCTTGTAATATCAAGACCATGGGCGTCGATGGAGGGGGGGGGGGGAGCTAAGGGATATGTCCCCAAGGGGAGGGGACATTAACACATTTGTCAAACAGTTTTTGTAATCTGAAATGAAAAGAAAATAGTAAACTAAATTATTCTAAGTGAAAGTCTAAATATCTTAACTCATGTTCTAAAAAATAAACAAACCTTAGCAGCACTTAACAACTCCAGAGAGACTGAGAAATGTAATTTCCTGCAATCTGAGAGGTATTTTCATCATTTTCGCGTCTGTGTAGAGAACTTCAATCCTTTGCTCAAAGTCTACTTAGAGGAACAGGAACCTTCACGGCTATTGCTGTAGCTTACGTGATTCTGCCTTCTTTCTGGCAGGACTATAGCTTAGCCTCAGTTATAGGCTGAACAGCAAAATAGAGGAGGTTTGCGACTACAAGTTGTATATATATTTGATATGCACAACTTAAGATAGTTTCCTTTTTGGTGACGAATCAAAATGGAAGACAAACGGTAGGGGTTGTTTAAGTGTACTGTACCTACGCACAGCTGCACCTGTTTTACCATTTGTGATATGCAAGGAACCGCAAATCTTCGTGGGGCCTCGCTCATGGACCCCTATAAGAGTGTTTAGGCACGCACTCACAAATATATACGTTAATACGCATAATGAACCCGCTCACAGTACTATACCTAGTTCCCTTTGATGCTATCCAGAAGTGTAGCGAAATATCCAGTGATAGATTTATAGGTAGCTAGTGACTTATGTCAGTACCAGAGAGACAGAATTGCATCAAGGTATTTATGCATGTGTTTATGGAGATCATGGTGTGTTTATTTCTGCTCTACGAGTATGTGTAGGCTTACCAGTTGTAAGGAAATCATGATATATATTGCTATTACATTTTTACTGCTTGAATTGGTTGAGCTCATGTTACAGATTAAGATTTGCAGAAGCAATTTAATTTTCATTCCTTATATTCAGTTACGCTCGGTCATCTTATTACAGTCTCACTAGCTTCATTAATAACCATAAAAGAATATATGCTTCAGCAGGCCTATAAAAATTTGAGTCCTCCCGCGATAATGAAAATGATTTCTACAAATCAACGAAAATAGCACAGCACAGTTAATATCATAACTCATCAGGAATGAACAAAGCTTCGCATAGCTTCATAGACGATTATGCACTTTTCTCGGTGTTTTGATGTAAGCTTTAAAGTGGCTGGATCGACGTATTTTGGCTTCAACGTGGGAATCACGACGAGTATGATAAAGTATAACTAACTGTCCTATGCCTGTACACCAACACATATGCTTTTAGTCACCTATTATTTTACATCTATAGAGGTTTTCACGTGACGCCATTGCGTTTCTATTTGGTATTCTGGCCGTATCTGCTCATGCGCAGAAGGTATGTGAGCGATACGCGTGAATAACATGACCTTATTAACAATTGTTGTATAGCAGACGCTTGGCCGTTAAAATAGAGAGGGACGCACAGCAGTGATGTCAGTGAAGTACCTCTATAGGTATACTATGCTTACGGTGTTCAGTTTTCTTCGTGGGGAGGTGGCGTTCTTAAGAAAAAAATACAGCTTCCCCCAAAAAAAATTCTACTCTGCCAGTCTACGGCCATTTCAAAAAGAGAAGGACATTATTTCGAAATGGCACCTTCCTTTTTGCATCTCAATTGTCAATAATTTCTGCAGGCATTATATGCGTTTTAGTGCCTAGTCTTTCGTTTAAGAAACGGGACCCACCTCGTCCCTCCGCCAGCAAGAAATGAATCGGTCGACTACCTTTATTACATTATTAGGTTCTCTGCAACTAACATTACAGCCATCAACAGCCATACAAGCCGGTTCAGTGTAACAAACGCCAGCTGTTGAGACAGATGGGCAGTAGATGGCATTTGTCTATGACTATATTGTAAAAGCACGCTCTAGACAATCCCAAACTGATACAGTTAGGTAGGCGAACACGTTCGCGCGTACAGTTTTACGCTCATAATATGGCCCCCACACAAGTAAAAATGAGTTAATATCCATTTTACAATAATATAATGGTCGCATGTAGGCCTCATCGTCACATTAATACGTAGTATCTGTACGATCATTCCTGTTATTAGTGATTAATGGTAGAGGGGGTAATAGGTTTTATTGTGTCTAATTCACGAAACTAACATCTTGCCTTGCGTTGGTATTTATTAGATATGATTTAAATTCGCCCTTAATCTTCCACACTAGAAAATCGTTCTTTTTAAGGAGACGTTTACATCAGATATGGTACCTATGTATAAGCAACCCTGAAATTCAAAATGGGGTCAAGGTGACTTTTAAAACCAAGTCTAGTCACCTATAACTCTGTATCTCAAATTACTCTAAAATGAGAGTTAACTGACTCTGGTGTAGAGTCTCACTTAAAAATTGGGTTACCTTTTGGGTTACCTGTTGGTTAAATGGAGATGGAGTTGACATGGAGAGTCAATAGACTCCATCGGAGAGTGAGCCAGTCGTTTCATTGGCCAGTTGCATATGACTCTCGTCTCATCATTACTCGACTACATCGGAGACTAATCATCGACGAAGTCCATTCTGAGAGTCAGATGACTCTATTATTATGGCTTTGTGTTTTATAGAAGCAGCGGAAAGTTGCGTTCATGTTGCCGGGTTTTATCTGTTTAAAGATTATCAGATTGTACATTTCACAATGATAATGGGTTCCACTGACAAAATTTTTAAATAAAAAGCGATTCAGGAAAGACCTAATCCAGCGATTCATTGTTCTACGGAGTTGATGTAGTCACCGTAAGCACACTTTACCAGCAATCATTGCGGATTTATGATTTGGGTTATGTCGCAGCGATAATTAAAAACTGGTGCACCATTCCCATTTCGTCAGTCAGTCTTGGGTAAACTTTCTGGTAAATAACTGAGGTGAATCATCGAAATGAAAGTAAATAAAGTTCTGGTGACTCACAATTTGGTGTGTAAAATGTAATAATTTTCTTTGGAGAGACTGGCTAGTTCCATTTGCGATTTCACACGCAGGTTTGTTAACAATTTCAATCTTTTTTCGCTCTTTTTTATGGTCTGCAGAGGTGGTTTCAACACCGAAGGGCGTTATGGCGGGAAAAGGAAGGCTTAAATCCAAACAGCCGCTCACTGAATGACTAAAAGTGCCGTAAGTCTTCCCCAAGGCCACTTTTTGGAGATAACTCAATTCAATTTTATCGAGACTATAGTGTCCCGGATGGAAAGTGACTTTATCAGGATACATGGGGTTGGCAGAAAGACAGGAGAGAAGATACACAGAAGGAGATTAAAACAGACCACTTGGGCTCGAAACGATTTTAATTGACTGGTTCTGATGTTGAACTTCCTCCGACCAATTAACGACGGGGGCACATGGAAGGTAAAGCAGGTCAGATGCAACGAAAGACGCGAGCCAAGCCAAATTGTGTGAAACTGTCTGGAAAATTGTTCTATTTTTATGTTTCAAAGAACAAGATAAGCCGATCAAGAAAAGAAATGTTGTCCCTGCTTTTAATCTCAAAGTCTGAGGATCTTTTACGAGAAATTGAGGCAAGAAGGGGGGGGGGGGGTGACGAAATGCTCGTTGTATTCAATATATTTTCTCTCTTTGATAATTGTTGGTATTCAGGTCCATACTCTTCAGTTTATGTTTTACTTTCTCGTTTCCTTTAAAATTTTGTCCAACTAAAAATAAAACTCGAAGAAAGAAGGGCTAGTATGTTTTAAAATGTCAATTTCTTTCAGGAGAAAGGAAAAGAGGTAATAAATTTGTGATTAATTTGAACATTTGTTTACACCATTAGGATAATCACTTCTCAACATGTCAGAAGAGTGCGCATGCTCAGTCTGATACGTACTGTAAGATTTGTGGCTGCTGCGTTATTTGAACTTCACCATGCAGTCACGTTATGTTTTTCCCATGCAGTATAGATAAACATTCCGTAATCAATGTTATGGTACATCCACATTAGATGGATTTACTGTGTTTAAAACTTAATGGTCAGATCAACCTCAGTCAATGAAAATAACCACAAAGGGTAAATATGACGTGAAGGATTAAGCCGAAACCTCTTTGAAAATTTGCCATCTTCATTTGTGTCATTACTCGAAGAGATGTAATTGGTCAGTTATGCTCAAAATTTGAAGGATAATTATTGATATTTATATTTTTGATTAATTAATTCAACTCATCTACAATTTCAAATCACGCAATACCAGACAGAGAGGCGATGGTGGTGGCTGTCAAATTGCATTGAAAGTTGTGTTGTGATTCACGTGAACCCACTTCTCTATCTTTATACTTTTGACAACATGGAACGAAATAGTAAACTTTCTTCTGACGGACGTGCATTAAGGTCTAAGGTCTTTCATCAGGATCAGAATAACTTCAGTGAGCTGAGAGTATAAAATACGTCTATATGTGCTTATGCATTTTAATCAACCTTATGTCATCTCGATGGTGACGTCACTTTTTTAATATTTGTGTTTTTTTTTTCCTTTTTGTATTAACCAATGGGAATCTTGGATAAACCACTTTATGTCTTGTGATTAGCTAGGCATACGATTAAAGTTATTAACAATATATCACCGCGATATGAGTAACACAAATTGATATCACCATAGCAACGCTTAGATAGAGTAACCCATGGATCCTAAGCACGTCGCTTTTCATGTTTTGTATTAAAAGTGCATTAAAACTAGATCCTTTTTCCATGTAATTAATAAAGTCCTAGACATTCTAAATTACGAAATTGATGAATTATGGCCTATTTCATGTTTTCATGTCAAGTTCGTATTGTCATATTTCTCTTGGCAACTGAATGAGAAATAATGTCACTTCGTTTGGGACTTTTCATAGCGTTGTTGGTACTGTGATTACATGAACAGTGTTAGTAAACAACAGGGGCACAGGCTTGTTTTCAGTTGGAGACTTACTGCATCAAAGTTAACTATAGACCACTTGAAAGTAAGATTGGTAAGGTGTGAACTGCTTTCGGTACCAGACGATGTCAATGTGACAGACAAACATAAAAAGAATACTTACAATTTTTTCGAATGAAGTTTTTCAAGTCTGTGTTCTCAAAATTGTCTTTACTGTCAGAATTATTTTTTTGTTGCGCATTTGTTTCCATATCTCACCCCCCCCCCCCCTCCACCCATTACAAAGAAATGTCTTTGAAGCTTAGACCATTTTGAAGGAATTACTGCGTTTAAATGCAAAAATATGACATGCAAAGGAAATAACTTTAATCCTGGTTATATAATACAATTGTTCCAATAAACATCAAGCGATAGTTTCTGCTCCCCAATACATCGTACATCAGTTATGGAACATAATCATTTATTTTGAATTTTTCAAATTTGTTATTGAGTAGAAATTAACTGAATTTATTTGTAAAACATTAAGTAAACTTCTTGAAAACAGAGCTAGTTTCTTGCCCTTTTTGAATAATCCATCATTCTGTGTGGATAAACTTTTTTTTGAAGGTGACTTTTTTCATGGAAAATAAACACAATAGACTGGAATGCTCGAGTCCTGTCTCTAGTCAGTTTGACGTCAGATGTGTCCGCCAATACGCATGCGTGTTGAGCGTTGACTCGAACGGTAGCTCGAGTAATGACGCCAGTTAATTTATAATGCACGTGCGTGCTAGTTCATCGTTGTTTACATGAGGATTTCAGGAGTCAGGGCCTAGCCTACAAGTAGGCCAACTACTCACCCTAGCCTAGTTGCAGATTGGGCTGCACATCTTACGTTGACGCGTTTGAATGTAAAACTCAGTCAAGTTACACACACACTGATAAGTTTAAACTCTACTGATACAACAGTAGGAAACACGCAAGTCGGTGTGAATTTGACCCGAACGCTTCTTCAGTTATCATCAGTACTCTCGTAATGACAGGTATGGTTCTTCACCATTTTTTATAATAACGGGCACATTTCGACGGACGGTAGTTGGATAGTGTGGATTGCCATTATTTGTTTGGACTAGACTCTTCTTCAACTGTGACGTAAGTTACGTCACGTGGCTCAAGTGGCCGACCTCCTGAGGTCGGCCACTTTGGCTGGCTCGATATGTGACGTTTCGATGACGTTTCGCCCAGTCGAACGCTTTCTCGAGTCACTCGAGTCGCCCAGTAGAACGCACCTGATATTTCGCTTTTGAGGACCTGACGTCATCACAGAATTTGTTTATGGGTACAGTCCAGGCACTGTGCATGTGTATGAACGGAAATACCTCAAAGATATACATGTGATGGTAGATAGCTTTTTTGTCACTCTATCGTTTCTTACTCCTAATACCTCCAGTGTATCACATAATAAGGTGATATGGTATTTCGATTATAGCAGGAACTATATGTTTTTTTTCAAACTGAGGTTTGTGTTCAATTAAAGATCTACACAGGATCGAAACTTCAGACTATCTTTAAAGCATTGTCCTTACGGAAAATCTTATCAGTGGATCAGACTGTCGACTTCTCGATTTTCTTGCGTAATAAACCCAAAGTGTAACAATACATGCGGTAATTATTTATGGGTGCTATTACCTTTTCGAAACTTAAAAATACGATATTACCAAAAACAATAGGACTGTCATAAAATCGGTAACTCGGGTATATCTTAACTTCCTTGAAGTAACTAGATTTTGATAAGGTACACTGAAAGAATGGATCGCAAAGAAAATAAATCTTTTGCAAATCCGACCTCCTACAAAGACTTGACTCTGGTGCAGGTATCCATTGAATATAATTGCATGTATCCATTGAATATCATTAAGGTCAGTCAAATTTCTGCAAAGTTAACTCAGCAAATAAAAATATCTCAGACTAGGACATATCAATGAAATACAACCATTGAGCTAAAAAGAATTAGCTCTACGCTACAACGGTACCATAGACATAGTAAGGATAGCGTAGCTAGAAAAGGGGTGGCTTCATTTAGAAGTTGTGAGTATCCTTGAATGACAATTCATGGGAATTTTATTCCTATCTATTACCGTTGTTGAAATATGGCTTTTCAAAGTTTGATGAAAATGCAAACATGATGATGTGGAGCGTTACACGGTGTGGATACTTCTTGTCCCTTAATAACTTACCACCTGGCTTACAAATTGGTAAGTGATACCAACACTTTTTAAAGATGCAGAAATAAGAAGAAAAAATGAATTTAAAATTGTCAATATTTGATGGATTATGATGGACTTTGTGATTATTCTAAACATGTTCAATGATTAAGATAGTCAATACTCTAAAATGTCATTTCTACGTCACACCACATTGAACAATTATAATCAATTCATTACACGGTGATTAATTACTCCATCACTAATAATCTAGACACTCTTGGAACGTGTTTCCAGTGTTTTATTTTAAAAATTTAGATCTTTTTATTTTAAAGTTGCAGTTGCAAGACACATTTTATTCGCAAACTACTGACAATACATTAGACTTCTTCTATACTTACAGGATATATTCGTAAACTTAAGACAGACATTTTCTCCAAACGTTACAGACTATATTAACTGTAATCTTCCAGTCGCATCATAATTCAATTTTTAATCCATGTGAAAAGATCAGAGGAAATTATATCTAAATTCGAAATACAGAGAATATGCTAAAAATGGAAAAGACGTTTAGCGTCAATTTACAATAGGCCTATTTTGTTAGAGTGCACGGGTGTCACTATAGGGCACAGATTTGGCGATTGACTCTAATCTCCACCATGCTATGGAATACTGAAGAGGAACTTTTAGTCAGATGACATGAATTGACAACTGATCTTTACTTTATGGAGAATAAACATTTTTAATCGCTACAGATTCGACCTGATATCTCAGTAATAATCAAGCGTGAGATGGGATTCTCGGATATTATAGACAACGAGGAAGATGATGTTGCATCCCTTAAAGGAATTCTCCACCATCGTTTCTTATGTCTCTTAAAACGATGCAAAGATCGTTGTAGACAAGTCATTGTTCTCATTTTCAGGAAATACCTCAAAGAATTCGCAAAATGTATTATCTTAGTAAATATTCGAGATGAGACCCTGTTGCTATAGACATAAATCGGTTGTGACGTGCTACCAACAAATCTAGATTAAACATAGCCCTTGATATTTAGCTCAAGCTGTGGGTCACAGTGCTGTTCTGATCTCTTATTTGGTGATCATTAGAACCTTGTTTCACCAGGGAGTGACACAGACCTACCACTGAAAGTATTGTTCGCAGCTACCTAATTGTTTAAGGATTAGTTGACTTAAATGACGTTGGTCTGTGAATGATATTGAACTGGTACCGACGAATAAAGTATGGAAATACGTTTGAGCTAATTACACAGCTTACCTTTGCTTGGTTTGGTGCATCTTAAAGCATAAGCAGCAATTAAATTTGATGTCCATCACAATAACAGCTCCTCTGGTTTCCTGCGCTTAGTATGTTAGTATCTTACGGAATTTATCTCACTGAAAGTATCTTACTGAAAGTAGACATTCATAGGGTTTTCATAATCTCTGAACGAAAGAGTTTTTGCGTCCAAGACCTTACCAGAAACAGGAAGAGTTCAAAAAATGGAAAACGGTTTTTGTCGGTTCTACGTCACACATTTTCAGGCTCGTGCTGAAGCCCAACTTTCAAAGCGTTATTCCACATCTAAAGAAGCTTCCTCCGGTAAAATAGTTATGTTTAACTGATAGAACGGTAAAGAATCTCATATATTATGTGAAGTTTTTTTTTTGTGTAAGTAGAAATGAGATTAAAAGTACAAAGCACTGCAGATACACATAGATACATGTAGGTATGCTTGTGAGAGAGAGAGATTAAGGGGATTTAGAGAGATTTCATTGCCCTTTTTAGGATGGGGTACTGCACTGTATGTATCGTAGTGCCTTTGATCTGCACTCCGTACGCCTTCGTTTAAATATTTCTAATTTGCAGTCACTTCGAATCCTACGCTATCATGTTTTCTAGCCCTTTATAAATCTATGAAAGATTACAACTTTTTTTGGACTCCCCGGGTTCACGCTCATCGGGTGGTATGTAGTATATCTCGCTGGTGGCACTACCGTGACTATTGACCGATCGCACGGTGACTGCATGATTTGTCCAGCGATACAATCCGCGTAATACCGTTGATTGATTCTGGGAAGCTGGAACGCTCATTTCTATCTGTTCACCAGATTCTTCACTAACACAGGTAACTATGTAGTGTGTGATTTCAACATTGGACCTCTGCTGCGTCCTCTCCTGTGTGCAAAGAGAAATCTCTTTGTTGTCGTTATCATCATCATCGTCATCATCATCATCTTAATCATCATTTCTATCATCATCATTACTATCATGATCATTACAATCGCTATCATTACTGCAGTCTCTTTTGGCATAATCGTTTTCATCATCATCATCATCATCAACATCATCATCATCATCATCATCATCATCATCATCATCATCATCATCATCATCATCATCATCATCATCATCATCACTATCAACTTCACTATTATCAGCATCATTAATCGTCCTAATTATTATAGACAATATTAGCAAACTATTTGCCAAAGTGGACGTGTATATTACTTATCTTGTTAGAATACAGGTGACAATGACAATCTCCCACAACTCTTCTTCCTATTAATATGCCAATCGGCCTCCATGAATGTTGGATTAAAGTTTTAAGAATGACTTGCTCAGTTTTGAGCAGAAGCAAGGAAGGTTACAGTAAATTGGTTCGTTCCGGGCATACCTGCCACGTTATTGCGACATCTCTCGTATCACAATTTCGTTTTTCAACTTCGTGGTGTGTGATATACGGACTTAACTCGGGAGCTGCGGCAAAATATCAGAAAAAATATGTAACAATCTCAGGCAAGTCGAATTCGGAATCAAATTTATCTCCATTGGGTTAAAGAAAAAAAGGTAACTGGGAAATGCAGGATTAGAGAGTATGTGAGATGTATACACTCCTTTTGTTTTTTTGGGGAGTGGCTAGATTGATAAGGTTGTGAGCTGACTTGTGGACAATATATTTGGCTTTTTGTTAGTCATCATCATCAATATCAATCATCAACATCATTGAAGTCACCCAGATTGCATCTCAGATATGTGACTTTCATTTTTTCTTAATTCTAATTCCTTCATGCAGGAAATAATCTCATGCAATTTTACCATGCATTGCAAATAAAATTTAAATTGTGAAAACCACCTTGTGACATTTTACACTGTATTTTTTAATTATTATATGGTGATTAATTAGGATCAAGCATGCACCTTTTCTTCGTATTATCCAAAAAGTAAACACACGAGGATGTTTATTAGTTTATTTACTTCTCATTACGTTGGGGTCAGGTGGGGTTGGGAAGGGGGGGGTGGGTTGGTGAGTCGTATGATGAATTATATAGACTCTCACCCTCCTGTGTCGTACGAAATTCCCAGGTCACAAAGTTCTCCTGCCAATATTTCCATCGAATTTTGTTGCAAGCCTTGAAGAGATATCTGGTGTAAGGATGGAGGCTGTTGTAGGTGACCATGTGGGTACCGTCACGTGAGCATGTCCAGTCGTTTGATTGGGTCTTTGTTTGAAAAATGAAATAATCACATATTTTTCAATCATTCAGATTCCCAGTTCACGTTTGTATTGAAAATCAGAATGATGGTTCTTTTATGGTAAATGATCAAAAGTAGAAAGAAAAAGCAGAATAATGGACTGATTTTTTTTTTTCATTTAAATGACATTTAAATGATTTTTAAATGACATTTAAGTAATTTTTTTCATTTAAATGAACTGTTTTCTAAATCTTTTGACAAATGTATGTCCAAAACTGCCTTTTGACGTGGTTATGACGTCTTTCAATGTTATGCAAGCAAAGTTTCATAGTTGGAAGGTCCTTTCTGTCAATCCTTTTCTTTTTACGCCTCCCATTCGACGTCGTTTTAAGAACCCTTTCTGTCAGAAGATTTCGATCCACAATAGTTCAAAATGTTTCATACGCACATGCTTTAATGGATTTGTTTCAAACTTCCTCACAATATGTTTGGGTACTGGACGATTTGGGGTGTCCATGACGTTTTGGTCCCATGTGGACCCTGTGACCCATTTTATGAAATTCTGCAAAATGCATTTCGTCCTACAAGATTGCCATGCAGAACCTCAATGGCTTGTTCCTACAAATTCTCTTATACGAAATTCATGGTTTGTCATATTGATACTCACCTGGCACCTTTAGGGTGTTCAGGAAGATTGCGTCAAAATCTCAAGATGGGCCCGGAGTCCAGCTAGTGAAATACTACAAAATGCTTACCTCTTTCCTTTAATTAATGTTAAACAGAGTTGACAGCATCGTACAGATTGTCATATGCACTCTTAACGATTTGTCATAATGATTCTTTGTTAGTGATCTGTTTATGGCACGAAAGAAGCTTTGATCCATGGTCCAGTGTGGGTCCTTTGTCAATTTTACGATATTTTGCCAAATTTTACAATATTCTGCTTCTCTTCCTGCAGATTGTCATAGTGTTTACAATATCGATGGTTTGTCATTATGATATTCTGTTAGTGGCACCTTAAAACCTGTATATAAATTTGGGGTCTTAGGCTGAAGCTGGCCCCTCTGATTAATGTTGGATTTGGACCTAGAATTTCTGAAAACACTGAAGGTATCACTGGCAGAGTACCATTATGTCAAATCATGAACATTGTGCAGGAGAATCTGTAGAAGAGCAAGCTTTTTGCAGAATTTCATACAACGGGCCACATGAGACCTTCGGTAAGAAAATCATGAACAATCAAAGGTACCGTTACAAACATATCATTGCGACAAAACAATGAGATTGTGCATGAAAATCTGTACAAGACGGGACATTTTGGAAAATTAAATAAAGTGGGCCATGGTACCCACATGGGACCTTGGTACCAAAATTCTTGTATACCTCAAGTGGCCACCAACTAAGAAACATTGTGCGCAAGTTTAAAACAAATCCATGAAAGCATGTGCAAGAGGAAGCACTTTGAATCATTGTGGAGAGATAGCTAATGCATGAATCTGTACCTAATGTGACATCTATGACGTCATACAGAAAGTACAATTTTTCAAAGGAGAGTTTCCAACTGTGATATTAAAAACTTTGACTGCAGGCAGTTTTGGGTATCAATATGTCCAATTATTTAGAAAAACCAGTTTTTACAGCATTTTAATTTACATGTCATGACCTCTCAACTTTCTAGATGGTTCGATAAGAAGTAATAATTTTTGGTTGACTTTTGTTTGAGAATAATCGTTTTCAACTATCAAACATAGCCTATATATTCCATGTTGGGATAGTAATAGAAGTGCAGGTAATAGGTTTGTCCAAGTGAGGTACGTATACGAAGGTAGTTTTCTCGTATGTATATCGGCAAACGTTCACATGTTCATTCTAGACGTGCAAAGAGATATACATAACAAGCCTGTGCACCTGTCCTCATTGAATGAATTTTTAATACTGAAGCATGGTTTTGCTCACAAAAATGTAAAAAACTCACAAAACCGTATACACACTCACACACACGCAAATATATGCTGACTCAGAAGGAAAGAGAAAAAGAGGTCAAAAACGGAGTTGCGTATCTCATCCCTATTCCGATATCATTCGCTCCTTTACATGCATGTTATTATGGTCAGGCTTGCTTAATCATACAAGCTATATATACAGAGACTAGACAGCTGGGCACACCTGGCTATGGACATGTAGGACGCACAAGTGAAGTGTGTACGTGTGCATGCCTAATATAAGCCACTAAAAACCCAGTTTCTACAATCACACTATTTTTTTTTTTTTTTGCTTTAGTGAGGTAAAACTTGTTGCAAAGTCTCATCGCCTTAGGTCATTTGTATCAACTCATGCTGTGATTCTGTCCGACATCAACTTGGTTCACTAGACATCGTTCTCCATCTGCATGGAAGGAAAGAGTTATCATGTTCATAGGCAAATATGTGTAACTAAGACTGGAGAACTGGAGGTCTTTTGAGCACATTTTAACGTCGTCAAATCATCATGAGCAGAAATCGTGTGTTCGTCAAAGTACAGTCCTTCTCAGAGTTCCCTTGTTCCTCAGGTAATCTAAACTCCTTGTCTAGTATGCCTAAAAACATACTGAAATATGATACTACAAACGCATAGAGAATGATATTGTCATCAAACATAATCGCCCAGGCCAAAACATTGATGTATAAGCTTAAATACTCAGTCACATTGCATGTAAAATCTAAGATGTGATAAGATATTTGACACCATTTACCACCATAACCTACAGTATTATGTCATGTGCTTTCCCAACCCCGAACGTTGACATATGACGTCATCGATTGCATAGACTCAAATTAAGTTACCTACCGAACAAGCTTTATGTTTATTCGACTAATCGACTAGAAGTAAATCTTGACAGACTTTTTCTATACATTTTGCCCATTTCACATGAGGTTTAGATAAAATTTTGTACAGCAATTATATAAGTGGAAGGTTTCATGAAAATACATAGATATACAACAAACATAATACTTTCACTAATTTGACCTTTGATCTGACATTTGACCTCTGACTTCACATTTTAATGGGAGACAAAGCTTCAGACCACGGTTCAATGATCCGCCAAATTTGACATTCATCAGCACTGCGGTCCATTAGGAGTTGTGGATGCAAACTTTTCAGGGTCAAATTTGACCTTTGGCTTTGACTTTTGACTTCAAAACACATACAAATATGATTTTCAAATGAAATTTTTCATGCAATTGATATATTTGAAGGTCCATTGGAACAGTCATTTTGAATTAAGAAATACAACTAAATTAAGACTCTCATTAATGTGACCTCTGACCTTTGACCTCTGACCTTAATTTTTTAGGGGAGACACAACATCAGACCATGAATCAACTATGTACCAACTTTGACATTCATTGGCACTACGGTGTAGGGGGGGGGGTTGAGAACACAAACGTTTTGGTGTCAAATTTGATCTGTGACTTCCTTTGAAATCAAAACACATGAAAACATTTGGATAAAATTTTACACACCGGTGATGAAGGAATACAACTAAACTAAGGTTTATTACTAATTTGACCTTTGACCGCTGACGTTAAGTTTGATGAGAGCCACAACTACAGACCATGGGACATTTACCTAGAAAATTCTACCTTCATCGTAAGTGCGGTCCTGAGGGTCTTGAGGACGTAAACGTTCGAAATTGGGATTTTCATTCACACACACGTTCACTTTTTGACCCTACCCATATGATGTTGTAAGGGGGCACCTTAAGTAACATACGATGTTAGATCCCATGTATCAAATATCAACCACACATAATGTTTTTACGTCAACTGTTGTTATGGCTAATGAGAGCCACAATACCATCTAACCATCAAACAGCTGCAATCTCATCCCACATATTACATGCATAGGGATGAAATAAAAGTCGACGTGCATAAAAGAATAAACCAATATGAATTCATTGTTGTAGTGAGAAGCACTCACACTATCATCAGGATCATCTAAATTAGACAGCGATGACTTGAAGCAGAGTTTTTCTGTTTCAAGATTTCCTCCAACATTGTTGACATCTCCCATAAAAAGAGTGATGTTGTTTTTCTTGAACGGTGTTGGAGGTCCGTGAAGCCAAACAGTTACGTTACGAGGATTGGTAATTGTGCTTTGTATAACAGGAGCTGATACATCTAGAAAGACAATGTGTGCGCATTATGGAACCACAAAATGGAATAGAACCAGGTACAGTTTGGAAAAGAGAAAGTGTAAGAATCTTTTATGGTTCTAATATGCCATAACTAGAGAGTGATGGTATAGTTATGGAGGTTTAATAATGTAAATATTTGACACAAATGAAATGAAAATTATATTACAATTCTTTTTTATAATCTTTTTTACTGTATACAATTTTTGGTCTATTCAAGTTTACAGGATCTAGGTGCCCAAACCAGAACACAACGAACGACAGGAAACGTGGAATAGTATGCAATATTCGGAATGAATATAGAATTCAACTCAGAGTAAACGAGGGGCAGTGCGAATGACGTCACAACGAAGGATGCTTTGCACAAAGAGGTCTCAGTGTAAGTCTGTGACTGAGCATTTTCGTACATTGCATCATTTGTATGTCCAATCCCCCATTAACGATATCTCTGCCATAGTGGATGGTAAATTTGGTATAACTGAATACAGATCGATCGATGGGTGACACAGATGAACTTTAAAATTACGCAGATGAAGACTGCACTTGCTGACATTATGGATAGGATCTTGAGTTCAGAGGTAGAAGGATATAAATACATATTTAGGCAACGGTGATTTCGGGTGTAGTGTAGAAAATGTATAGGTAGATGAATAAGGTTGAGATAAATACAATGAATGGACGGATGAATGGACAAATGAAAGGAAAGATTTACCATATACACCCCCATGTAGGTATGTGTCATATATAAAATAAACTTACCTACATAGTAACTGAAGAGAGTTTTAGATTTACGTCCGCTGACGTCTCTTCTTTGGTCGGAGGCGAAGGTCACTCTAAAATGCTCATAAAAGCCAAAATTGTTACCGTCTCCAAATATATGGACAAGATTGCAAACAACTTCGGTGATGTTCGTGCAACCGGGAACATTTGTGTATTCGTGACTGGTAACAACAAGAAGTAGAAAAAAAAAGAAAGAAAACAGCTGGTACCACATGATTTTATTCTCATGTTTAAGGTTTGAGACCATAGTTGACGTCTGCTCAGAAATGAGAACTTAAAACTGCAATCATAACAGAGGTAAAGCAACAGTTCTGATTACACACTCAGCATATGCAGTAAGCTGTTATTTGATGGAGATGTAACGCTTTGAAGTCATGTGTTCAACCGCCAATTCCAACAGCAATTTGTCTTTTGCACTACTCGTGACATTTCTATAGGTGTGTTACAAGATTAGAAAGTAAACACAATATGGTACGTCCGTCTGTTATAGTTACCGTTTGAGTTAGGATGACTTCTGTACTTTAACAGCATTGGCAGTCGACAAGACAAAAATAATTATTATTCTGGCTAGGTGTCTCTCTGTGTTGCAAATAAAGCATTTGGATGAAATGTCCAAACACGAAAAAGAACCTTATATCTGGCTATTTCAGGAAACTTCTCATCATGTTGACAATATATTAGACTTCATTCATTTGCATCTGATCTCTTGTTACTAACAAGGATAAATGTATTCATTTTATGTCAAATAAACAGTCGTTTCGAGTTATGTGCAACCTTCTCTGAAAATGTCGACGTCTAAACACCTGGAGTCAAAGCGTTGTTTTGAACGAGCTAATTGTTTAAGAATAATTTGACTTAAATGATGTTGCGAACTGTACTGAACTGGAATCGCGTTATAAAGGAATAAAGTATTTTTTGAGCTATTTGAACAGCTTATCATCACTGAATTAGTTGGGTCTTACGGTATTAGAAGAAATAAAAATGTCCGTTCAATCTCCTATAAGAACAGATCCCTGGCCTATGTCGATAATATGCTTACATTCATGGCGGTGAGTAAAATGTTTCCATGAAAGTGGAAAATAACACGATGAATACCTGTTTTTTATGTTGTTTGAAGTATATAAGATGGAGGCGGTGCTTAGGTTGGAATCGCTTTGTCTGTTTGCGTCAACAATGCCTCAATGGATTTTAGAATTGCATTGATCGAATCTAAGTAACTGATGGACTCAAGCGTGGTACACCTAGCATATACATCTATACTTACAGCTGGTCGTGAATCACCGTGTAGTAGATAGTTTCGTTTTTCCAGGCATCAATGTTCAATGGACTCCACATGATAGTGACGTTAAGGTTCATTGCAGTGAATGTTAAATCCTCCAACTCTGATTGAAAGAGAAAAGCAAATCGTAAGCTGTCATAAATTCAGAGGGGTAATATTACACGGATCGGAAGTGGAACGGAGGAGGTTGGGGTAGCAAATTGAAAAAGATGTGATTCTTTGGTTAAGTTTCACTTATTTTTAATATTGGGTAAACTGTAAATTTAGAAGGGAAATAGGAAAAATGCGAGAATACCACTAGGGTGTATTTTATTGGTACAGATATTTCAAAGTAACAGAAGAGGCATTTCACTATCGAGATACGGTAAGTGGTTTGTGTGGGTCTTTGAATAATGTGGAATTCAGAGGATTATGCTTCAGTGGTAGATGACAATTTAGTGTATGGTCCAGTAGACTTTGAACGATGGCTCAAAACTGGAAACGGTAGTAAGACATTTTACAACAACGCTTTGGCTGTTTCTCAACGTTGACAAATCTCAGGACATATCATTAGCAAAACAACCTTAATTAATTGAGGGTCTTTAAATTACTGTACGTGGAATTCAGAGGGTTATGCTTCAGTGGTAGAAGCCAGTTTAGTGTAAGGCCCAGTAGACTTTGAACAATGGCTCAAAGCTCGAAAAGGTGGTATTGAACCATGCATGCTCAGTGCACGTCTTAACTTGGTCTTAGTGTTCCTCTTGTATTTTGATTATTGGCCAACAATATGGGGCAAGTGTTTCACGTGCATACGTCATTTAGTCATCAAAGTTTAACCTACAAGTGGCAAACATAGGGACGTTTACGACTGGAGACAGTCATTTGGGGAATTCCCTTTTAACAAAAACGTGTCTGTACGTCTTACCAGTCCCACGGTTCGAGCGGTATAGCTGTGAACGTTTCCTGATTGTGATATATATATATGTCCATACATATGTATATATATATATACAAATATACATATGTATGTATATATATATATATATATATCAAAATCCTTTACGAATGTTTACAGATATCACCATATGTATCAATAACCTACCTGGCGAAGGAAACAATAGAGACAATCTTAGTTATTGACACAGCAGAATTCCAAAGGCTATTATCGACAATGCAAGCGAAAGGAATTTCTTTCATTCAAAGTTAAGCTGTATTCATTTCAAAATTTCCCCATTTAGTAAGACTGTTGCATTGAAGTCTATGTGATGCCCTATAGGACAAAATTTTAGGTTACTTTTTTGAAACGGAGGTGTCAGCAATAGTGGATGAAGATCGCATTCCTACGAATTTGAAACTTGAAAAGAAGGTGATCCAAACAGCCATTTGGCAGTGTTATAAAAAGTCCCATCCTCCAAGTATGGCCGAAAAGGAACCCCGGTTATTTGATAAATAGCAACACCCCGGTTTCACAATAAATTTAAGTGTATTGTGATGCCACTAGTATTTCTTCTATTTGGAGGAGGTATAGGCCTACAATTTTTCGTCTCAATTCCTTGGGCGGCCCAGCTAATACGGGAGTTATTTTGGGCCATATAATTTTCTCCGTACCAACCTACGGAGGTGCGCATAGATGTGCTTCTACATGTCTCTTCCCCTCGTGGGAAATTTCTTTTTCTGCTTCCCTAAATACTAAGTAGAGATAAAATACAGTGATTAGAATCGTTGACAGTGTAAGTCAGGATGAATGAAGGGGACAAGGTGCAGTGACTGCAAACGCTGCTCAACTACCAAGATCGAAAGAGAAGTGAACATAGTCGTAGCAAATAACTCTTCCCCTAAAACGTCTGTTCACCAAAATGCATAAAAGTATTAGTGTGTCCGTCGTTTCGTCAGCCGTTAAGTAAGGCTGACAAAAGTCCGAAATCACTGATAAATACTGTTTTAGAAAAATATTTCCCCTTGAACTTGCTTGTCTTTACAATGCTATTTACTCGATAATCTTTTTCCTTAAGCAAAAATCGTCCGACGCAGCTCTTCGAATTTGGCTGGTGAACACTGAATTTAGGAGAGTTCAAAATGGGCATATCGTCCTTAGGTAATAGTTTGTTGGAAGATTTAATTTTTTTATCAATATTTTAAGAACGCATCCAGGCTGTAGAATTCATCGAGGCAAGTTATTTCGAATAGCTGAATCTTTGAAACATTGGTTGCTTTCTAGCGTGTAGCAAGGGAAAGGAATTTGAAGGGTGGTATTGAATTTCCCGTTAATTGCAACAAGTGATCTTGATAAGCACCTCAGGCGACGAAAATCGAAACGGCATTGGGATTAAAGGGCGCTTCTTACATGATACACTCAGACTAGGCAAGTATAGATCAAATGAATACAGTGATGTGAAGATTCTTTTCAGTCAAAGGTTGGTTCATGCGACAGCTAAAAAAACGAGTGAAAGGGAGACCACTTCACTTAAGAGATGATTAACCATCTGTTTATGATTAACTTTTTTATGCCATTCAATTCAGTCGACGGCAGATTTCTGTTTCGAATTCAGGCAACTTTTTGTTAAGAATAACAAAATCGTTTTTTTTATGGCGAAAAATCGCTATAGTGGAGCGGTTGACAAACCGACCGTGTTGTTTTGATTCTTCAGTGTGGGTCTCCTTTCGAAAGACATCCAGAGATCCCTGATTCAGACACGTGTCGAATTATGTAAATGTTTTATTTTTGTTTGTTGAACATTTATTTCAGTCTCAGTTTTGTCTCTATTTCAGTTTTGAAAACATTTACAAAATGATAATTCAAATGGAAAATATATACCCAATATGAAAAAGAAAAGTGATTGAGGAGTAATTTTGATAGTAGGAGTAATAACAATAATAATTTTTAATGGTCTGTATAATCATAACGATGCTAACATTCTTAATACCTTTAGTTATGTCAATAATATCAACAACAATAACAATCATAATACAATAACAAAGAACTCAACAGATGTATGGAAAGATGCAGTTCAATTGCATTATCGAACTATGCGCTATCGGTATCTTTCAAAATGGCGCCGTATTCGTTCTTTAGTAGAATCTCTAAGTTTATTGAAATTTATATCTACGTTTTCTTTAATCTTTTTTTCCAAACTTTTCCCTGTTTCTCTGAAAATATTGGACCGTAATAGAAATGGAAATGACAGTATAAATATTGAAGCACATGGAGTTGGATGGGCCCTGTATTTGGAAGTTGTAGACATCCAATTTAGCCAAAGCAAGTGGCAAGGTCAATGTTGCATCGGATGTTAATAGATTAAACAAGACATGAAACCAATATACAAAATGTCAAATCTGCCACATCTCTCATGTGCATGTTTTCAATTAGATTTCTTGGCCTAACCGTGCTTGGAAGACGTAGGCGTTTGAATTCTTCAACTAAGCACTGATACGACGATGTTCAGAATTGAAGTTTGTTAAACCTTTGTGTTGTACACAAACAAAGGAGACAGGTAGACAAAGAAAGGGACAGAAGTGCACCACCCCCTCCCCACCCAGCCGTATCGGCCAACGTAAAGCTTTAACACAGCATGTAATATTAAATGATTATCCTACAATATACAAACTGGGAATATTGCTATTAATTGTAAACACAAGGCCTACTTCTTTTTTCAATGCCAAATGGCATTAAGTTACGGGCATCTTGTGCGGGGGGGGGGGGGGAGAAATGACTGACTGAAAATGTCAAGGAATGCTACATAACCTACCCATAATTTTAGTGAGAGAAGCGAAAGGACTCATTGAGAAATGATAAACGGGATGAACGATAGAAGAAAACTCCGTTGGCGCTATAGATCATACACTGCCTGGATTGTAATTGATGCATTTATCAAACAAGTATTCAACGATTCATAACTGACGTAGGCCTATCTAGCAATTTCGAGTGCAGAAACTTTCGGCAGAGGATAAACACTCTGCTTAATAGAGCACTTTCCGAACAGTTCAGAGAAACAACCTTTTGACGAGGAAAGAGTTTACTCACCATAATGCCCCTTTACTACTAAAGTGGACACCACTAGATACAGAAATACGGTCTCGAGCCGAGAGAGAGAGGCCATCATAAACAACAGTCTTTCGCCAGTATGTGGCGGATTCTGTTCTGCCTGTGAGACCGTTGAGCAATATCGGAAAGTACGGTCAAAAACGAAAGTGTAAAAGTACATCACTTATGGACATTAAACGTCCCTTGACATAGCCATCGTTTGTACCAAGATCTTTTTTCTTTCTGTTTCATTTTGCTCTCCTTTCTTTCACTTTCTAGCAAAAAATCAAAGTTATAAAACTGTAAAGATGTGAAATCAGTTCCTTCATGGGATCGTATCTTCGCGATGTTCGATGGTCTATGTATGTTTATGGGCTTTTCTAACTTTAAGCAATCGACATGATGTGACATTCTTCTGAATTCCCCTTCTTATTGCCTTTAATGTATTTTTAGGTCTTAGATTTTAATGTTCGTTCTACGTATTTCCATCTCCAACTTTTGTACATGTTGGCATGTCATTATATTTGATTGTTATTTTTTTCATACTGGTAGTGCAAGCTTTGCAGTATTCTTTTCATTCATGATTAAATTTATTCTTACTTTATTTTCTCACTAAATTTATTCTTCTTGTCTCACAATAACAGCTCCTCTTGTTTCATGCGCTTAGTATGTTAGTATCTTACGGAATGTATCTTACCGAAGTATCTTACTGAAAGTAGACTTTCATCGTGTTTTCATACTCTCTGAACGAAAGAGTTTTTGCTTCCAAGACCTTGCCAGAAACAGGAAGAGTGCAAAAAATGGAAAACGGTTTTTTGTCGGTTCTGCGTCACACATTTTCAGGCTCGTCCTGAAGCCTAAGTTTCAAAGAGTTATTTCACATCTAATGAAGCTTCCTCTGGTAAACTAGTTATGTTTAAATGATAGAACGGTAAAGAATCCCATATATAATGTGAAGTTTTTTTGTTGGTGGAAAATTCCTTTAAGTTGTTTTCGTTCTTCTCTTAACGTAAATTTAATCCATACAATAATCAATCAACGTATGAAAAGGCCCCACATTTCGTATTCTAATATTACATGACAATGCCTAACCTGAGAAGACAACGCTCACGTCAAATCACCAGACCGAATAGGTCCTGGAACTTAACTTAGGTATTCTTCTAAAAAATAAAGCACTACTTAATTCATTCCATACTTGACAAGATAATAGGCACATGTTGAAAGTAACAACTTTGCCAAATGCTTTCCCTCTTGTCAAATTTAAAAAGACAAATTCGGTACACCGCAAGATTGATTGATATGAACGAGCATAAAGTCAGAATGGTAATAGCTTCCTTTGACGTGTGTAAGTATGAATATAGTAGTCCCGACGAGTAGTCCACGGCAACACTGGACATGTTTTGGATGTTTAATGGGAATGAAATTTTGCCACCCGCAAACCATCTACCCCTCCCTCCCCCCTCACGCACATATACATACACACATACATACCGCACATTTTTTATATTTAACAGCAACCGAAATACTGTAATCGGAAGAACAGTTGTTTCGTAGTACAAAGTTAGTGCTGAGAGAGAAATTGACCTTAAACATAGTAGACGGCGCTCGACTAGAAGCAGACAGATCTGAACACAGATCCGACTTGATGTATCTTGCGGCATAATGTTCCCGTTACTCAAGTTCATCAAACTAATCAGCTCAGTCAGTTTGGATAAAATTAATATCATCGATTCAAATACTTCCCTGTTCCCCTAATTAATCTATTCATATATATATGTTACCGAAACCTGCATGATTTTTTTTTTATTTCAAATACGTTACAACTTCTTCAATATCCCGAGTTTGGTACTCTTTATCTTATGAGTTTTTTTAATTAGAGGGTATGGAATATAAGACATGGGAGTGATGCCAAGGTAGGCCGGCGGGGGGGGGGGGGGGGGGGAGGGGAGGAGCGGTGAGTCAAAAACTTCTGTACAAGGAATCTAGATAATATCGGTGTAGAACTACCTACGTGATGAGATCATGTTACCGTAAGAAGGCTCACAACCATTCAAAATCATTGTGATAATTTTTTTTTTACTCTTCTTCTTGATTTTTTTACACGAAAACACATTTACTACATTGATGAGAATAATGACCCAGATACTAAATTATTTTTTATATATTTACAATAAGTGCTGAGAATGAAGATCTGAGGTATGGACTATTTTGTTCAAAGAAAAAAAAAAAACCTGTCTTCTCAAAATTACAACCCGGAAATTAGTTGTGACGTACGTCACAGTTTAACCGCCATTAATAGTCAGAATTAATTAACTTTAAGAGAAACGGCTATTTTCATTTAGGGGAGCGCTTACTTCATTTTATCAAAAATCTTGATGATGCGAGATAAACAGACAGAGACTCAGAAAGACAGACAGACAGACCAACAAACAGACGGGTTGTTCTCCTCTCGTCGTTTCTATCATCTCCTATCTCCAAGCAGTTGGGGCGTGAGTGCTTTTCATTGAGGGCGGGGTGGAGGAGGGGGGAGACTAAAGTCTAGACATCACGTACATGGTAGCAAACATGTAGGTGATGACCAAACTGAAACCTAATTTCAGGCGCCCAGAGAAACTGAGTGTAAAACTGCTGAGATTAATTGATATTCACCACGAAATAAGATAAAACAGTGTCATGTATCTTACGTAGTGATATGACAATGAAACTGATCTTAGTTTAGTTTACACTGAATTTTGTCACACGTAATTGTACGTTAGTAAAACTGTGAATCAATGTCAGCTGGTAGCAATGCCAGAATCCGATAAATACTACTACATTTCTCTCAGAGATCCCACTACAGATATGACTTTATTCCTGAGATTTGACTGCTTCACCATCTTTGTACAATTCTGCTAAATTTGTTGTGATTCGTCTTCACTGTGTCGTCAGTTCAAACAAGTTTTTTTTTCTATCTTCTGAGATGTTTTCGTATTCATGAAAGCGAGCTGCAATTACACGGATTACGTTTTCGTGCATGGAAGGTTGAACACCACTCATAACTATAGCGATGTTGAAGGACATGCGTGTATCTTTACCGAGATTTCGTTGATATTAGTGCCAACTTACAATGTTTGTCAGCCGTCTTTCCGTCTCCTTTATTTCCTGTTCAATTACTCTGATGCTGACAGCCTTGTGACAATGTGTTATTAACAAATTTACGTTTCCTGTTACCCTATTACACTGGTTACAGTAATTAAATGATTACTGTGGGAACACTTAGTAGTAGAGACTTTGATTAGTTATGTTGATTTTACAACATTTTGATTAAGTAATACCGAACAAGAGAGAGTAACCCAATCACAGAGCATTCCTATCCTCGAGAATGACACTGTCATCAGTTAAGAGATCGTTGAAAGTGAAAAACTAACATCATCTCTTGCAAATGCTACCACATAAACAAGGAAATGTGGGTGGGCGGTGTTGTAGTATAGAGGGAGACTGCAACCCTCCTATTAATTGACCAAGCACATGCATTGAACTATATCCAAGCCATGCATCCATTAAGTGCCACCCTACAAAATGTGGAAAGTATTTTTTTACATACCGCCATCACTATGTTATTGTTCTTTACTTGAACTATAAACGTTTACGTGAGATGTAGTTGTAGCCACGTGGCAATTCTTGCAGGTTGGTCTCTTTTCATTAAACTGTTGCAAATAACGTTATTCATTAATACAACGTTACATATTTGGAACAACTACGGATGAATACTATCTATATAATTATAACGGAGTTCATTTCACTCATTTTTGTTACTCAACTGATGGTGTTGTTCAAATTTTCAGTAAGAAATCGTTACAAGAGTGAAGAATATATTTCACAATATCGAAAAACCAATCAATTGATTATCTCTATTGCACAGGTGAAAACATGTATGGAAGTTGAAACTCACTAAGGAAAGACCAAAGCTGCTTATTATAACTTAGAAAGATTGCATATTTTTGGAAGATGAGAAACAAGACTCAATAGTTTACGTTGTATTGAGAGGATTAAAAAAATATACTTAAACTGGGTGTGTTCTTTGATTCATAAAAAATCAAGTCTTCTCATTTATCTTTCGACTTCAGTATTACAAATTAGATGAAGAGTATTAACGTACTTGTATATATTTGAAATTCAAGTTCGGAACAAACCAGGGATGGGCTTTAGCTCATGAAATTGGAAAACTGCAGTATTTTCTTTTGTTATGTGACGAACTAACTAGAATGGTATTTAAATAACTTTGAACAAGACTTTTGTTCGCTAAAATTGTATGATGAGTTAAGCGCATAGACAAAAGTAACAGTTAAGAAGCTCAGCCTGGAAAAGTATGACAAATATACATATGAGTTTGGATTATTAAGACTAGTTTGTTGTTACTATATAAGCCCAGGGTAATGGGGTGAAAAGTTACAAATCACGTGATACGATACAATCACTGGTTAAAGCATTTTTAGTACATTTTTTTGTCTCGTAGAGGAAGATGCAGACCGTCCTAATGATAGGCTAACTAAACGTTAAAAGATTTCAATATTTTTTCCTTTGTTTGAATTAGAATGTTAACATAAGAAATAGTTTTATGAGAGAACGAAATCAAAAATTGCCACAGCAAATATATTTTATACATCAATCTTAAATGTATAGCGCCATATTGGCAGTCTTTGAATATAAGAATCCATTTATGGTGAGAAACTCAGTTATAAGACTAGACAGATGCTTCTGATGTTAAGCCGGCTGAATATTCGAACGAAGTCATTTACTTTATTGTCAAATACTTCAATATTATGTCTTTGTTTGAATAATAATGTTGACATTAGGAATACCCTTTTGAACGCAATCACGTATTGTCAAAAGCAAATACACTTCAGCCATCATTTTGTTGATGCATAGCGCCACAATGGCAGTCTTTGACTTTAGGCGTGCTCGAAGAGCCGGAATCTCAGTCAAGGGTCTTCAAGGGGTAACCCCCTACACCTCTGCGGTTATTTCAGAGGGAGCCATGGAGCCTATTTCTTTGTGCAATATGATCCATATTCCATCAATGTTGCAAATTCTACGAAGACGGTACCGTAGTGAATTGGAAACACACTGCTTCTAATGCGTAAGAGAATCGTTTGTTGTTATCTGTGCTGATTCCACCTAGTATTTTCTGTCCCCAGTCTACGAGGTAAGCCGTTCCTATATCCAGGTCACTGTCAAAACTGTGCTACTTGGTGACTCGTATAGTCTGTATCACTGATATGAATCTCGATCTTACCTTTGCAGAGGGCGTGCAGCAATAATTAAACCTCGCTTCTTTCATGCTTATCAACCCAGTCGGCAGTGTACGAGGGAAAGGTTTACAGTTTGTTCCAGTTTCCACAGACGTAATCTTTGTACGGTCATCAAGTTGAGATGACCTCACATAGCGGCTTATTGAATCTGTACTTGGTTGAGAACACCGGTGTCAGTTCTCATGGAGAGGTTGTCTAAGGGGAGTTATCAAAGCGGATTACTACGGGTGCGGAGAATGGCTTAATTATTTCTATTACCTTGTTACATCTGTCAACTTCCATCCTCGTCTCTCTCCAAGAGAAGAGGAGGACATCCGCTGGCGAATCAGAAACGCAATTTGAGGAGAAAACGATTCGCTTTTGTTTTCTTTAAACTTGGCAATAGGCTAAAATTGCCTTCGTCAATTTCACAAGTGAAGTACATTGTCAAGGCAATGAAGATAAATGTTGAGATAAGAAGAGACAAATATGCCACTGCCTGTTAAGATAAGAGACCTTCTCCTAGGGGGCCTCGCGAGCGCGTATTAAGCACGTAATGGAGAAGACAAAGTGACTATCTTGTGCTACTGTAGAAAAGTTTTACGACAATATCAAGAACCCATTTTGAATTATTGATATATCTGAGACTTGTTTAAAATAGAAATGAATGCATCAAAATTGTCAGATTTATTGATGTAACCAAAGTGAAGATTGAAACCTCACGCAGAAGATACGTAAAGAGGAACATTATGACATTAAAACGTTTTATAAAAATCACTTCAAACATTTCCAAATTTCATGTCAAACGTCTGACATTTTCTATTTCTCTCTTTGAAGGAAGTTTGAATGGCAAAGTGATTAATTCTTACTTTTATACTCAACTACAGATGCTTGAATATCATTAACGATATGCTAATTGAAACCTCCGTGAAGCTTTACATGAAGTAAATTAAATAATACAAATTCAAAATTGATAAAAAAAAAAATGAAAGGAAGTGGAAACTGAATCCAGAGGCTTGCAAAGAAGCACACACAAAAAAAAACAGCTGAAAATATCAATACATCCAAAAGACAGGACACAAGAAATCAGCATACATATATTTGAACAAACGATTCGTGCCTCTGCTAATTAGGCAACACGACCTCTTTCTACACATACGTCTCCTTAGTTTCTACACAAGTCAATACAGTATCTCGAGGTTTATCTCTTGTTTTTTTTCTCCCAGAGCTATCTGGGTTAGAGTTAATACGCCATAGCAAATACATACACGTTTTTAGGGCTAAATTAGGAAAAGAAGGAAGACTGAGGCGTAATGGCGAAGTTATTTTGCCAAATGTTTCCGTTTTGAGTTTTTGGATGTGTTATCCTCCCAAAGTTGCATCAGCGAAATGGACTTTAGGTAGATAACGGATACAGTTCCAGATCAAATATGCACGCATTTAAAAAAAAAAAAAAACTTTTGATAAAGATCTACGGTACGTAAGAGTGAGTTAACTAGAATCAGAACATAAGACAATAAAGGATTATGTTTCGAGCTTTAATAGAGGCACTACTCATTAGCTTAATCTGCTAATTTGAATGAATAAGAGGAGTCTGGGTACTAGGATCGCCAGACCTGAGTATAAGATGCATGGTATATCATAATATAACATGACAAGTCACGAAACGTCGTCACTTATTTTCTCATTACACGAGGCGGCCAAACTAGACACACAAAGTGGACGTCTCGTGTCTCACATAAGAACATAAGACATGACATATCAGAAGTGTGAACCTTTTTTTTTCTAAGATGTTACCAGTTCATGAATTCTCACGAATTCACGAATTCCTGGCCTTTAATATTATTGCTCATGCCCTGGATATGCATAAAGTCTTGAACAAAAATGGCTCTACCAGGAAATTGTACGTGTTTTCCTGAACCAAGTAATTCAAAGGTACGTTTATAACAAAATAAATGCGGTAACCGCTGGGGGAACGGTTTCCGCACAGCAAGGTGTTCACACCAACGACGAAAGGGCAACGTTCTGGCAGTGGGCACGATAAAGTTGCCCGTTCTGAAGCAAGAAATATATAGCCACGTGTAAAAAGAAAATGCTGAATCTGATGATGTGGGCCCCTTTTGCAGATACAAAGGCCAACAATGTATCCTGTTTTCTCCAGTGCGATGTTGGTGTGAACAGTTTTATGCAATTACTTACAAGCCACTGAGACTGCCGATACCGCACCGCAAAACGCAACAGAAACCGCATTTAGAGTAAACGGGCCTTTATGCTTACAACAAATCACTGGAAACGCATTTGGATATGCCATTCTTTTTGCAGCTTTCGCTACTGTGAAAGTTTTCGCGCTCTCCTACAAAAGCATACGTGACAATATTGACAAGGGATAAAGAAATCAATGCACTCTCAGGCCCGTTTACACCAACGTGCAAAACGCAGCGTTCCTAGTGGCTGGTCGGATACAGTTTCCCCATTCTGAGTCAAGAAGAATATAGTCACCTGAAAAATAAAAATGGCTGAATTTGGTAATGTTGGTCCGTTTTGCATATGCAAAGGACAAACAATGGACAAGATAAAAAGGAATGAGTGGGTAGGTACATAGCAATACAGAAATCTTAAAGTCTCATATGCGAGCGTGCGCAATGAAAAATGTATACTATATGACAGGGAAGTGTGTATAAACGACAACGGTGTCATTCCGTCTTCAACGATAACGACCAAAGAATGATTAATTCTGGAAGAAGCGTAAAGCCTTGTGCATAGAAACCGTTCGATAGTTGCAAATAAATCAGTCACAGCGTGAATTCTGCTGGACCCGCTGCCGGTTCCCGTGTCCGGATTTCCCTTGCACGATTTTGTTTTGAACGGTTCTATGTAATTACTTACAAGCCATTGAATCTATGGCTATCTCACCGCAAAACGCAACAAAAATCTATGACACCTTCATATATGTATGATTTAACTCAATGTGTTATTATATACAGTTACTTCACAGTGTTCCAGTCACGTGAGAGTAATGAGAGCCATACCATGCAGTTATAATTAACCAATTGCTCCGTGAAATTTGATTAGTAGCTTGTCACCTCAAGATTGCAAGATTACCTCCAGGGGTTACTTGCAAAATGCTGATTTAATAATTTGAAAAAAAACATTAATACTTGAAATATTGTACATCTAACTAATTTAAGGAAAACAGGTCAGATAGAATATTAAAATTTAAAAGTATAAATGATACTTAACCAGGATTATTCTTCTTTCTAATCCTCGTCTGTATGTTTTCCTTTTTATCTCATCGCCCTATAGGGCTAAGATGAGATATTGTAGTCACTTGGCTAATGGTACTATATGTTGTGCTGTGTATCTATGGGAGAATGGTTGCCATCTTATATCCTACCCCTAACTCTAACCACTATAACCACTAAGCCTAACCTACATGGAATAACCTAATGTTATAATTGTGTTATAGAGCGTAATATGCACAGAAACGTTTGAGCCGTTATTGATATCGTTAGTTGCTACCTTAAAGTAGATATAAGTATTGCCATATTATGTTCGGTTTCCTGCTCACCACTATTGTATGCTTAGAGAATATTTGGCTCTAATTTTGTGCCCGGATCTAGATCTCTGTGAGATGTGGTTTGCGGTAAACTATTACAAATCCCCATGTGCAGGGCCTGTGTTGAAATCAATGCAGATACGCAAATAGGTGCATTACCCTCTTGTTTCCCTTTTTACTCGAGAATGAAGATCTAAAAATATTAAAAAAGGATAAAAAGTATGATAAAACGTCTGCTGTAGACTTACTAGACGAGGACAGAAGCTTGAGTCATATGACCTACTTAAATCTTCATTGGCCTGGATTCCAACAAGCTCCCAAGTTGGTCTTGGGATAGGATGTCAAGTAAAATTAGATCTACTCTTAGCAGTTTACTTTCCTAATTTCTAAATGTTTTCTGCGATTGTTCCTCTACGATTTACGCAATTAACGAAAGCATAACACCCGACCGAGGTCAATTAAGTTAGACATATATTGAGATTGAAGAAAATGAAGAATATTCAGATCGCTTGGAGGTTCAATATTGTCAACAGAAACTGGCTCCTCAGCAGGATAGGTTAATTAAATGTGTATTGTGTATCTTCCAAATTTTGAATTACGGAAATCTTAGAGAATGTGTCACACGAGGTGGTCTCAGTGACGCCATCATGATCGTATCAAGCTCTCCATCAGTAATTTTGTTTTTGGGGGATGGTTGTCTCCTCACTATTTGATGATATGAAACGCACCGGACGCTGTGAGACAAGTCACTGCAATCGGCCGGATAAGGGTGTGTAATTCAGACATCGATTAGAATAACCTTAAAGCAAAGTTGGTTTTGTGGGTCACACATATACAAGAGAGATTGCTTTCAGAGAACCAGAATTTTAAGATATGGCCTTTAAACCCTTTCGTCGATAAGTGTGATAAGTATTGAATTAAACATTACAGAGTTAAAGTTGATATTGAGTGTAACAAATATCCTGGAAGTTGTTTTTGGAAGTCATTCATATATACTGATAGGATTACTTTCAAAGAAACAAAATTTTTGCAAATAGCCTTGAGCAATTTTATCGGTAAACGTGATCAAAAAATAAGTAAAAACTTAAACGACGCTAAAGCACAACCACAGTCGCAGGTTTGTTTGGAAGACTTTTTAGGTCATTCTTTTATTTTTGCCTTCAATTTTCACATTTCTTATATCACACAAAGCACCAGCAGTTTAACTTAGTCGATATGAGAATGGAGATGATAAACGCGTGAAGGCATATCATGATCATTTAAGAATTTTCAATTTAATGCATCACCAATTTTATTCCATGGCTAAATACATTTCAAGTGAAATCACATTGACAGTTGGAGAATGAATTTGCTAAAGGTATCACAGTGGACAATTAAAACAATGTAATCAGTTACACGTTCCACCTTCACCGGACAGGAGTCAAGGAGATCTAGTATTTGAGAGTATGAATATACAAAGCGACAATGGAAAAAAATGTATGTGAGCTCTGAGAGAGTAAATATTCGAAGGATGTTAAACTGGGTGCCGTCACATACTTGCAGATCTCTAACTAAGACTTCGTTAATGAATCCCCATTTGGACAGATGATTTAAATTTGAGGACAGTTATATCCGACTGTCACAATAGATCTAGGGACAAAACGTCGTAAAGCGTGAGTTGAACTAACCGATCCAAGGGAAGACCTTTGGTATATTACTACACTCACCGCTAGTACTGCTGCTAACTTTTGTCTCTAGGTCGGACACTAACTTGTGCAGTTTATTTGCCAATTTGTTGGTTTTACTGAAAACACAAGCAGTCTCGATAATCACTTTTTTCTTTCTTTTCCTTCATAAGACCATCTGACAATGCGTTTCCCATCTCAGAAAAAGAAAAATATCGTCAAGACTTTGTTCACATGTAACGATCGTTACTGTTATTTTCATCCCCGAACGCTTCGAAAACCGGCCTACACGAAACCTCGTGATGCATGACCTACGGTAGCGGAACGCTGTATTCGTTTCTTTTATGTAGTTGTAGCAAAAATTCGCTGGCCGTTTCTATGAATTTATGATGTCTGTGAGAATTTGCTATACGTTGTCATAATACAAAGACATTGTGCTGAGGAGAGTGATGCGCCAAAAAAAAAAAAAAATCGTTAAAAGTAAACCCTGATTTGTACCTCGGATTTAATTTTGTAACAGTTTACCTTAAAATTTGCTACCGATGCCGTTGTTGCATGGTGAATATTACCCCTGGGCATCGTAGAATTGTAAGCAGCATGCGCGATATGAAAGAAGAGAGAGAGAAAACAAAACAGTTTTCTTATTATTCGAACATCTTGCTATCAGTATGGGATTAAGTAAGATATATGCAAGAGGTAATGCATGAAACAACATCACGACAGCTTATGCAAGCCATGCGGCTCATCATGTGTCATTTGAGCCTGGCCAACCGGTGTGGTTTTCATTTTGTAATTTACAACAATTTTCAAAGGAATACATTAAGAGGCCCGCGGGGTGTCAATCAATGCTGCTCTATCAATTTAACGCATCGCACGTCGGTACCCTATTTTGAGATGTGAGTAGAAGAAAGTTTATCACAGTGCACTGTACAGACCATTCCCTATGTATGTTAACATGATCAGGTGTGAGATGATATTGGCAATGAGAATAAGATGATAACGGTAACCAGAAAGAACGTGAACTCTAATTTTATTAAATGTATAAAGGCAAATGGCTTTATGCTAGGTTGGTGATTTGATGTACCGTCTGTCTCAGTTATCGTTTCTTTTTTTTATGACAATATTGATAAGTTCTTAATACGGTGCTTATAGCTATGCCCCTATACTAGCAGACTGCTTCAAACGGATATGGGAGCACTTAGGACTTAAATGACAATCGGGTGACATGGATCTGATAGGGAGCAGGTGCAATGCCTCTTTTAAAGTAACTAATTATGTCTTTGACTTATTAGTTTCCATTCACAGGTCTTTGACCCATGTATAAGCATCAAATAAGAGGTAATATTCCCATAAATTCTTGTTTGCATAGTTGGTCGGCCTAGTTGATGCAAAAACGAACAAACCATGGAGGACATAGGAGGTTTAAGATGATATGGAGTGAATTAAAGACAGGTAGTTCGCATACGGCATCCTCATTCTATCATCATCGAGAGGTTTTGAATGAAGCTAAACGTTCAACGGGAGAGAGGATTGGACAAGGTGTGTTGTTACGATCAAGGAAACTAATACTGCGATAGTGCTCACACGAAGATCCACTCCCAGCTTTACACACTGTTCACATACACTATAGTGACTGCAGTTCTGTACATTGCAACAAGAATTCATAAACTCTATGACAAAAATATGTTAAAATTCGGAACGATTACAATGACGGTTTGTAACTTTTATAATTTTTTTTGGTCACATGATACAAGTGACAAAGATGCAGCAACATTCCAAGTCTGTGCTTATTGAAGTAACATTGATTGAGGAAAAGATGACTGTAATATCTAACGGCTTTTAAACCAATTGGGATGAAACCTAACTACAACAAATATAAGAAAAAGTTATAAAGTTTACGATTAGTCTGAAGTAAAACATCAACGGGAACTACAAGCTGTACGTCGCTTAAAAAACTTCAATTTCTAGGTCTAGTTGGCGCATTTTATGACATAAAACGCTTAGAGTGAAGGTTTAACACGAAACCGGTCTTTGATGCACTCAAAAGATCTTAAGTCTGGCCCAGTTTAATATTCAGTTAAATGAAAAAACAAAAAATGTAATATACCTGTATTACATTTTGTATACAATTATTGAATCATGGAAAGTTTTGAGGACAGGGATTTTTTTCTTATAACTTTCCCCTCAAAAGAGAAGTTACATTAAAAGATGGTTCAGACATCATGGACAGACTAAATAACATCGACAGAAGATTGATATGCCTCTGGGATTATCATCTGATATAAAGAAAAAAATGTTGTAAAAAAAAGCCCTCCACCCGACAAGTAAGGAATTTCTTTGTGTCTGCCTTTGAAACCTAAAACTAATTACAGAGGAGTCCCTGACCTCACAAAAACGATGAAACTGGTAAAAATAAGGAAACGGCTGGATAAAAATTTGACCGATTAAACGTATTCCTCCGTGAATCGGTGACCTTTTAAAATAGGATTGTAACCTTCTTTCACGTTTTTTTTTTATTTTGTGAAAGATCAAACTCGCGACGAGTGTGTCCATCAAATGAGTTATACTCACTTTCCTCCAAGTTTAATGTCAGTAATAAGTCTCTGGTTTAACCTTCTATCAAGTGAACCGTAAACTTATCACTGACCTTAATGTCGACTGTTTACTAGGGCAGCTAAAATTAAAATAAAAACTTATTCACATAACGTAACTGTCAAATCATTTTTCTTTTAGAAAACCACGATTTTATCAACTTAAGGTAACCAACGGTCACACCACGCAGATTAGTTACAGATCGTCCAGAACCTTGGTATACCTTGTAATGCCGTTTCATTATGTTTCATTTTATTTGGATATGTTTCACAATCATCCACTGGCGTCTCTTTGTTTTATCTATAAGCTATACATAACTTATCAAAACACGTCCTTTTCACTTAATAAATTTGTCCATGTGACTTAACTGCATATTTGTAACATGTGACACTTAATACCTACACAAATATAGCTTTGATCATCTGCCTGTATTATATCGATCACAATAAACTGTTATACCTCATTTAACATTTTCGGTTAATTCTATCTGCCCTAAGCATTGTATTGTTTCTTTTTCACTTTAGAGTGCTTTTGCAGTTTACTTTAAAAGTTCTATTATGGATATATGACTTGATGAACCTCACGACTATCCATTCCACATGTATTTACTGATCTTTTGTTCTCTTTTTGTCGCACCGAACATTTTGGTTTGACAACATGGTTCGTATTATCTATGTTATCCTTTTTCTCAATAAATATATGTATATGTATATATATATATATATATATATACACACTCTTTACGTACCTTCATTAACAATGATCTGTTGATCTAGTAGTCTCTCTTCCTCGTTAACTCCATATATCTATATCTTATCCTGTATATACTTACAAAAACATAGCCGAAGACATTTACTATTTTATTTCTTTGTGTGTCGGCCTTTCCCTTTTTTACATATCTGACAATCTTTATATCCACTGAGTTACTGTGTGTCTTTTACAATCTATACATCGACTATGAGTTTTTTTATCTCCCTAATTTACATATATTTCACAGCCATTGGATTTTGTTTTTTGTTCTTTGTTGCATCAACTTGCTGGATGTGTCTTCGTCGTTCCATCTTATTTAACTTCCTCACATTCTAATGTAGAGTAAATTATGCATGCAGTGTACTTTCGTATTTATGTACCATAATTTACATATCTGAAAATCTTTATACGTCATCGGCTAATCGTACGACTTTGTGTAGTCGTCTTCTTTAGCTGCGTAATTAATCTTCACAATAATCTACCGCACTGTATTCTTTGTATCATCTTATGGATGATATGCCATGCTTAACTTTTTATAAAAGCTTTTCCTTTTTTGAATTATTATCAGCAAGCACGTCACATTTAACTTCTCCATGATGCTGTTGTATTGATGTAAGATTCAAGACTTGGGTACCTATTGGAGTTTATTTCTTACTCACTAAAAATCTGTAAACAATTTCCTTAATTGTTCATTAATGCGAGAATAGAGTAAAAACAAATGACGTAGGCCTACCACGTTTCTACAGGTTTATAGTTATATATTGATTTCATTATCTCCATTCGAACGAAATACATAACGTACTGACGTTTATTTCTTTTTTGTGAAGTAAATTCAAGGAAGCCATTTTCGAAATTATTCCAAAACAGTTGTCGATATTTCAGTATTGTATATACATCTGATACATGTAGATATATTCTCTATATAGGCACAGTGGTGGCACTGAAGTACCATATTCTAATGCAGAACACACTGAGGCCTCATTACAGTGATAGTTTAACATACTGACTGCTCAAAATGGTAAGAACTACGGTACGTGTTACTAGAAACAATCATTATAGATATAGAAGGATGTGTTCCTGGTAATAACTTATCAAAGACATCCATCAACTTATTTCACCATACTTATAAAGGTAAACGATGGTTGAAATAAAGCAATGGGATAGTACTGTTATAGCACTCCAGTAAAAGTATTTAAATGCAATTAAGGATATGTGCTCTCATAGAACTCACTGAAGAATGCTATATAGCTGACGAATTTGCAGAAAAATTGGTAGTGCTTACATTGCGTTATGTAAAACAACAAGCATTTAGTTTTCTACATCAAACTGAAAGGTCCTATGGTGTCACGGTGAGATACATAGCTAGACAAAGGGATATTTCTAACTTTTTAAAGTAACTTGCAGGTTCTTATCTCAACTTAGTATTATTGCATACCTGAAAAACTGCGACCAAAATGAAAGAACTTGTCACAGTGGCTAAAAGCATTTCATGATTCTTTCTAAAGATAAAGTTAACTAAAAAAAGGAAACCAGATATGGAAAGTGGATTTTCTTGGAAAAGTTGAAATGTCATTTTTCCGTCATATTTGAGCCGCTTTTATCAACCCCTAAACCCTTTCCTTTGTTTATATTGTTCTTTTTGTTTTGTTTTGTTGTGTGTGTGTGCGTGCTTTTGCTTTTTTTTATTACCTTTTTTTACCGCTTTTTGTTTCTTTTCCCTTTTTTGTCCTTCTTTGTTTTTTTTTTCAACTCTTGTCTATCTTGCAGTGAAGTTAGTTTATTAATAAGGTAACGTGATACTTACTGTGTGCGCACCTGATTGACGTACCATTGACATGTTATAAGGCAAACCCCTCCGAAGAAAACAAATCCTGCTTCATGAGGGAATAGAAGCAGTATCGATTAATCCTACTCCGAGAAGATTTATAAAGGGGAAGCGACTGTTTTAGCTTCTAACATGTTGCCTAATGGCCCAGACAAAATTCATGGGCTTACTTTTTATAAAGGATTGACTTTCACAATGAAAAAATATTGCGGTTTAATATTTTTATTCTTTTCTTTTTTACTTTGGCTTCACTTTCTCTTTGTTATTTCTTGATTGTCGACCGATGGTGGCCTTGTCTTAGCGTTTCCTTTAATTAAACTGTAATTTTAGGTTATTTGTATTCTCTATATTCCTTCCTTCCGTTGCAGTTATTAACAGTCATATCAGGTTTAAAGTAAATGACAAAAAAGTTTGTCAAAGTATCTTTCAAAATTCAGCTCTGATAGGAAAATTTAAACATTTTTGAAAAAAAAGTTATTTTTTGACGTTCATAGTGACTGATTACTCCTCAACAACTGTCTTTGAGCAGCTTGTTTCCCCTGCAAAACTTCATCAATTTATATTTTTAAACATTAGAGGAAAAACACTTAAACAAACAGGAGTGTGGAATAAGTAAAATGTGAAAGAATATTAGCCATCGAAGAAGACTGGTATTTCATAAAAATTGAATACTTTTTATAGAATGAAAGTACAGGTTAGCAATATTTCCCTTTTTCAAGTTATGTAATATCATTTTCACAGAGGTACATTACATACTGGGACATTTGTGATACTACACAGCAAAACGTCTTACATAATCCTTTGTATTTCTTTATCACTGTCTTCGAAGAAATGTTAGGAAAGATTAACAAACGTGACCTTAAATTCCATACCAGTTTAACTTTACTCTACAATAAATCCAGTCTAATGTTTTCATTTGTTTCACAGTTTCAATGTTACATAAACCAGCGAGCTGTTAGAAGGAGATGACACCTCTTTGAGGTCTTGTGTACTGCCGCCAAGATCACACAGTTATCTGTCTTTTGCATCGCTCTTGACATTTTTGTAAGATTAGAAAGTAAACACAATGTGGTACGCGTCTGTAATCACCAAGAAAGTTGAAAAAGACGCAAAGCGCTAGTCAGAGCGACCATAAGTTGCCTCATCTGATTCACTTATACGTCGTCACCATCATCTGATTCCAGCTTCTCGCAGACGTAAGAAACTTCAAGAAAAAGTAAAGAAGTGAAAAAGGAGACACCAATTCACAAAGTAAAATATAAAATATTTACTTCATTTTACAATTTTCATATTTTTTCAGTTCTTAAATTCTTGAAGAGGGTTTACAACGTCCTTCAGTCCTGAAGGGAATACATCTTGTATTTAGGAGTATCGCTGATTGATGTCCTCCCTTACCCCTACCAGAAATCCCACGTCTATCCATTAGCTTGCTGATATAAGTTAATGATGAGATACTTGACGGCCGTGCACCTCGAATTAAATTAGTTATGGAAATTCTTGGCTGCAAACGTGGTCTTCAGATGTTATTACGGTGTCGTAAAAAAAAATAGTTTGATTTATGACCGTATGGTTTCCCATTGTTGATTCCCCTTGGGAAGAAAACACATTTCACACATAAAGTATTTCTGCTGCATGATGAAAATTTAATAAGACCACATAGGTCCAAAACAGCCAAAACAAAATAAAAAACATTTTCATTAATAATTCTAAATTTAAATCATATTTATTACTGCACTATTTATAGAATGAGTCAAGGTCTTCCCCTGTTTCTTAATGTAGCTCTTCATTGTCAGAGTTTTGCTGGTAACGATACATAACGCTCTACGTTATTGATCATGGCAAAAACTTTGGAAATAGAAAAGTTGTTTACATTACCTTAAACGTGTTCACATTTTCTTTACTATGCTAATAATAATCCACACACACACACACATGCACACATGTACAAAAACACCCACATGCATGTTTAGTCGTGGGTCGTGTGGGATTTTTAGAACAAAACCCAACTATAAGCGTTGACATCACAAAGCTACAAAACAGTTGCAGGATAAACACAAACGTGTCAAAGCACAACCCAACAGCTTAAAGTAGCATAAAAAAGTTGTGAGAAAGTTTAAGGTCCTTCTTGAAGAAAAATATCTAAAAAAGTTGATGAAAAGATTGCCGTTGTACCCAGACCTACCTTTACAACAAAGGGGGGAAAAAAACTTGGATTGTATGAAACTTGAGTAGAAAACTTAGAGAGCTTCTTGCCTAGGAAATCCAACATCTAGTCGACTTTGGTTTAAGGAGTCCGTCCGTGAAGCTGTCTTCTTGCGCCATGTTGGTCGATCACAAATCGTTAATGTAAATAATAAAAGCTTCGCTTCCATCAACATCAAAGGACCCCTAAATTCACGCTTTATTTCTTGCTGAAGAATTCTGTCACGTACTCTGCATCGGCCAGTCCTATTTGTAGAGGACCATTCGAATTTGTTTGCGGCCCTTCGATCACTGTCAATGGTAATCTGGAAGCAAAAAAAAAAAAAAAGTATAAAGAAAGAAAAACGAAAGAAAGAAAGATAAGGAAAGTACTTTACAAAAAAAAAAGAAGCGAAATATAGATAACTTTCGAACTTTTTTGCAATTACAATAGTGTTAATGCGGAGTGTGTTAACAACCAAGATGCTGTTTGCAATAATTATCAAGGGGGACTTACAAACTTTATCATATTATATGCGGAGCTTCACGTTATAACTATGAAAGGGTAATGGGTATATACAACTTGAATCCCTAGAGCTTCCTTTCTTGCCACATCTTCTCAAATCAGTTGCAACATATATTAAAGAACGTCGAACAGACTTAGGTCAAATTATGACGTCACATAACATCTGGCCTCAGTAATTCAATGTATTTTTACCTTTTCTTTACTTGATAATTTCCATATGTGCACATATATTTGTTTAGCACATGATGCAACTGCTAGTAACTCTCCTACAAACAAGAGATTTGCTCAACATATCGTGCAAACAGATGAGTTCGCCTATGAACGGCAAAAAAGATGCTATCTACTGCGCTCAGCAACGGACATACCCCAGCATGATTTGTATCTCATCTAGCAACCACACGACAGACTGCAATAGACCCATACCGCGTTGTATATTTGCAAACAAGTGCAGTGCGGAAACACGTACCCCTTTTCTTCCTGAAAACTAGCTTAATCACTTCATGCACGCAGAAATTCTGAAATCATGCGCTGCACGACGCAAAACGTTTGCGCGTTAGCCCCTTTGAAGCAGCCTCTGTACTGCCACTGAATGCACCCAGCTGAGGGAAAGTCTCAACAAGCTTGCAGGAAGGCGATCGTTCACCTACTGCAACATTTCCCAGCACAGCAGCCAAATAGGAAGGACCGCCGCTACGTTATACAATGATTATTACGTTAGTTTTGAACGTCGCCAACATGCCTCCCACACAACCCAAGCAAGGGAAGAGGTCCCTAGGAAGGACAGACAATACACTAAAGCTTTCGAAGAAGACTTCAATGGAAACTTTGACAATAACTGTGGCAGTAATATGAGTTCATTAACTGTGATCCCGCCAGCCAAATTCGGCCATGAGGTTATCATAAGAAACACAGATAAGGTTTCTGAATATTAAAGATCTCACCCACGTTATTCTCTTGTGCCTTCTACGAATCTCCTGTCTGTGGTAGTAGATTGTAGCCAGAAGGCCACCTTGTTCAAGTCTATATATACCACCATCTCTAGCATTATCAATGTATGTATGAATGTATGTATGTATGAATGTATGTATGTATGTACGTTATCGATATGCATGGTTATACATGAGTGTAATAATAATTTTGTGCTGATGTCCTTGATACTGTCTTCAACTGACCAGCATCACGCAAAGTTCCGATCAGCGGTGGCACCGTCTTTATACGTTTCTGTATCCTTATTTTCGCAGCTGTGGCGGTATGATTGCGAACATGCGCTGATAGAAGCATATCAAAACCCCTACAAAACGGTCTGCATATGTCATACGTTATACCCGGCCGTAAGGTCCACCCTTTCATCTAAGCCGTTTTTCTTTTTCTTTGATATTTGATGATATCAACAATTTATTGGTGATATCAACAAATCGTTTGATGATATCAGAAAATTAATTGTTAATATCATAAAATAATTCGTGATATCACCAACTCATTAGCCCATGATGTCAGCAACTATTTAATAATATCACCAAATAATTGTTGATATCATCAAATATCGAATAAAAAGTAAAACCACTTGCCACACTGCCAGGGGCCAGGGTTGTCTGTATCACACCCCAGGAACCCATTTCAGATGGCACGATTTGTTCCATAGCATTTGTATCACTGCGAAGTGCAGTACAGTTGCAAACATCTTTTTTTTTCGTAATGTGACTGGGACATAGGGGAAAAGGAAAGCTTTTCAGTTACATGTGGTTAGGTTATGACATCGCAATTACAGAAAGGCAGCGTCCTAATTGACCTTTAACGAATTCTCAAATTGCAATATCTTGAAAAGTAGCAAAATAGGTCAGTGAAATTTTGTGACAGTGTTCATCTCTCCTTTAACAGTAGAAAGTCTCATTGCCAAAAGTTCCTACTTTCGTATGACTGAAGAGACTTTATCTGTGCTTTTGAGAGTAACATGAATATTTCCTATATGCAAAGTCATCTTTGGAAGATCCTGTGCGTAAAATTGAAACACCGGGGTATTCGATTCCCCCCCCCCCCACCCCATTCCCCTCAGCACGAGACCGGTGACCTCTCCATTGTTATTATTTATCTGTGAGAGTTAAATTGGCAAAGCAAATTCATGGGCGATTTAGTATAATATCACATTTTAAGAAAATGTATTCCCTTAAGCAAAATCCATTAATAGTACTTTCAAAGTAAATAACCTTTTAATCCCTAAAAGAGAAGAGTACACGTGTATGAAACTAACGTGTCTCTGGCCATGGAGGTATTCTCCATGACACTCTGACGGGGGTTGACACATTATGTGTACGTGCCAACAGAGTTAGTACATTTGTAATATGCCTATGGAATATACTTCACATTTTTGTCCCTTGTAGGTTTACCTGAAACGAATGATGAAATTTACTCTGAATGTATGCACTAAATATTCATCAATGGCCACCAATATGGTGTTCGAAATGGATTGTTCTGTAAAAATTGCTTGTGAACTTTATGTACCCCCACCTTCGTAACATTTATGTTGATGTTTGTTTTGCTTCTATATGCATACACATTCAAATACAGACATACACATGTATGTAAGCAAACATGAGCAAACGCGTTCAGCTTCATCTTCTTATGTCTCTCTAAATGTTCTTTTTCCTTCTTCATTTTCTCCAGCTAACGAGAACATCAAACGAAAACTTCATGCCTCTTTGCTTCAGTGATGCGATCGTGACTTCCTATAAGAGGTACAAGAAATCAATGATGAATTGCAGATTGAAATATATTTGAAATTCAAAACGTATAATTCAAAGTTGGCTTTAATGAGAAGGATATACCAAACGCATTCCAAGTACATTCAAATTGCCGTCTGGGGTATAATTTATTTACACACAATAAGAAATGCGACCTCCATTCCAGAGGGGTACACAACAGCTGCTCTCACTTTCTCCCAGTCGTTGAACATGAGGCCTGTATACGTGAAAAACGTGAGATCAAATGTTGAACAGAAACGTCGACACCAGCTGCAGGCTGCAACGCTTTTAGATATTTGACATGAATATGTTTTAACGCCACTACTGGGACAACTTAAGAGGCCAGAAGCCTTGCCTTTGATACTAACGGTGATGCCATGCACAGATGAAAATCTACGATAATTGCGATACTTTTGTTACCCCTTCGATCTGAAGACAGACCAATGTCACTCTTTTAATTAATGTCGAATGGACAATTCTGCTCTTTTCGCACTTTCCTGATAGATCAGGGAAAATGATGACCCTAACAAATACAAATAACAAATATTTTACTCCACCTATCTGTCAGTTACGGCAACGATTTAAAAGTTCATCACTTACGAAGTAATTGCACTCACTTTGTCAGTTCTCGGCTGTTCAGAATAATCTCTATGCACTCCCTGTAAATGATGTCCTCATTCACTCTTCATCCTATCTTATTAGAGCAATAAGAAGTCATGAAATTTTGAGCTTTCAGGATTAATCTTTTCTGGCCATTTGTCATTGTGAAAGAAGTCGCAATAAGAAGTCACAAATTCGCGTTGTCGCAAAAACGCGGAGACGTCATAAAGGGTCCACAAGCCCCTAAAATCTTTGAAATAACTTGTAGGTCAGAGAAAAAGTAAAACATTCCCTTGTTTTGGTTAATTTGACTTCAAAATCGTGGGTCAGGTTACCTAATTTCCGCGAAAGATAATCCTTTTATTCCCAGACGGTTTACATTTGAAAGGTCTGGATGTTAGGGTGAGAAAAGCGACCTGCTTTATACATATTACGGCAAAAGTTTTGACTCTCTGGTAAGAAAAGAGATGGCAAACAATTATGTAAATTAACCTCTGCAGAATATATTGCGCTACAAATATGGTAAGATAAAAACTCTGAATGTTTATGTGATTATTTTTATGGAAACATTCTCTTTCAAATCGTATGACTAAATCTGCAACAGATCACTGGTAGAACACTAATTCTATGAGAGAACACCTCCAGGGTAAAACACTTAAATAATATTTCTGCACTGATTAGCAAGAACGATCATGTGCAATAATTCATTGTTTGTTTGATTTGCGAGACTGAACCGTTTGTGAAAGGGTAAAATGTAATAAAAGTGTACGAGTGACGAGTGAACTTGTTATTCTTATGTCATAATCTGAAACTAGCCACCCAGTGACTTTGAAATGGGTAAACTATAGTATCTGATCTACTTATTTCAGTACAATTTTTGGAATTACTTTTCTGAGGTCTATTTAAGCTTTTTCTCTGTGACACCTTGTTTCATTATTTCCCAGTATGCGCACTATTTCAAAAGCTAATCTTGGTCTCCTTTAGAACGAGGGAAATATATACCTGATCTGCAATGAAACACAATTCTTTTTAATCAATCTGTAGTGAGATATTCGGATAGTAGAAGTATATACATAACTCGTGGGAGTTGATTATCAATAATTCACCCACTCAAAAACTGCCATTTCTGGCAAGCCCAAAACCCAGAGCTGCCTACAAATAGGTTTAAGTGCCAGAAGTAACACAGAGTCGAAATTTGACGCACATCTATACGAGAAACGAAAACGAGGTAAGCCTTAAGAAGCTAAATGAAAAACTGAGGAAGAAGCCTATCAAAATTGTGAAAATTTTGAATTGTGGAAAGAAACGTTGAAATACCGTAATGAAGACGAGCCCAACACATTTTTATGCATCTTCATCGTGTGCTATAACGAACCAAAACTAACGGAAAATGACTTCAACGCACGGGTCATTAGAAACCAGATATTAAAGTATATACTCGACGGTATAGTCCATTGTTGTACAGACATAATATCATGTTAGGCTACTGCTAAATCTTCCATTTATTTACAGTGAAACTATCAGTGTTCTTCTTGAGGTTACAAAAAGCCAACGAAACTAGTCTTTTGCCAATTTAACATAAGTACAGAGCATGATTTACTATGAAAACCTGTCTCAGCTGTAATCACTTGAGATCAGGAAGTAGTTGCAGATGTCTCAATTGACAGTGCCTCAAACTGAATATTAAGTACAAGATTGTTTCATCAAGAAATGATAATTTAGAAGCCACCATGAAACCTCTTGCAGTATTTCATTACGTAGGCATACTTTATGCAAAGGGCGTCATAAACATTCCCTTTTGGTTTAACTTTACGTGTAGCAGTATAGCGAAAACAGCTGTTTAACATAACATGTTTATGCTTTTTCATTTTCATCAGAAATAAAAGCTGCACAAAACTCAAAATGTGGTAATGGCATGAAGTTTTTGACTTGTTACTATAAAATGTCCCCTGGGCTACTTTATTGTCCTAATCTGTTACAGAGATCGAGCTGGTGATGAGACAAGGGAGAAAATGAGACAAGGGAGAAAATGATGTGCTCTCCTCATAGACCTACTTTAAATATTGAAAAAAAAAAACATTACGTTTTGTGGGTCGAACATTGTAAAATAGCAAAAAGCCAGTTTGTCCATCTTAGACGAGGAAAGCAATATACCTAAGACCAACAGTACTTTCACCAATTATCAGCGACGTTCATCAGTGACAACATGCAGCTTAATTTGACCGAGCACGCACCATAGTCTTTTAACTTCCCCATGACATTTTTCGTTAATTATGTTCGTAGCTGAATGATGATAAAGGCAATCGCAGGGTACGTTCGACGAGTTCCTAATTGGGGTAAGTTGTTAATAAATAACAGTTCCTTTTGAGCAACAGACGTGAAAAAAGAACGAGTTAAAAAAGAGAAGTTTTAAACTTTAAACTGAATTATTTGTAAAACCAGCGATGCTGCACGTCACCAGTGACATTTACTCACATGTACAGTACAATAAAACATACACAATTAGCTTGAACGGGATGAGAAATGAATCAATGAAAAAAATAGCTTTATGCACAGAAGATAGCAAAACAAATATGTATCACAGAAAACTTAAACTAGTCAGGATGGTGCCTCTATTGGCAAATTTGTCTGACTAAAATATTAATTTGTCCGTGAATTAATCAGTGATCACAAACTAGTCAATTAGAGGTACTTATATTGACAATATTATGGACACGATAATATGGAAACAACATGATGATGTGGATGCAGTTATAAAAACTAAAATAATGTTTACAGATAGTACTGCAAATAGGAGTTACGGCATACTCTATAAATATGACTATAAAGTACTTTACGTCTTTGATGTGTCCGTCTCTGTAATATGACGTTGCTGGAATACTGAAGTTGTCTCTAGCAATCTCTCAACTCTCTCCTTCTGTTTCCATTCATCGTTTCTGTTCAAACTTCATCCCAGGCTCGAAGTCTGGCTGGATACTAAACACTCTTCTACTCCCATGGACTATTGCCCCAACCCTCACCCTCTCACCCCCGGCTGGTTATGCATCTCGCCCACCAACTGTCGGTAATCATTCCCACACACTCACAGGAAAGCCCAGAGAAACCAGTCCCATCAACTGAGGTATCCCGCACGCTGTCATAAAGCCTATTTTCATTTTTGTAAGTACCGGTACACTGATCACTGTAAAATGTTTTGCATAAATTAAGTTTGACAAGAGATGCATTATATTAATTTGAAATTCGGATAATGAACTCTTTCCTCCATGCTTTCCTCACTCTTTTTCTCGTTTTAGTCTGTCTTGCCCCAAATCCCAAACTCACCATATAACTTTACTCTGAGCCAAATTCAAAAAGCTTCGTAAGCTTCAACAATATACTAGATTCAACAGCTGGAACCGGTGCCACGTCGGTCGCCAGCGGGCCGTGGTAAATTTTGCAAGTAAGTCAGTGATCCGCGGGAGGAACGGACCTCGGTTTGATGGTGGGCCAGACTCGATTCAAGGTCGGCCCGTCGTGGGCTTGTTGAGCCATGACGCTGTGGTATACCGAAAAATTAAGAACATATATCCTTACTTTTTCCATAAATCTTGCATCAAATGGGTCGGAGAGTCTCAAGTAAAGTACAGATTTTTCATCTAATTTAGGGTGACCATTCCAAACAGTCACAACTGTGGCTGGTTATGGAGTGTCTAGCCATAAAGGGATCCTCGAAATGAATCAGTAAGGTGATCACAGGAGTGTATGTATAAAAGTCTTCTCAAACTGAAAATAGCGATTACCTTTTTTCTAATTATTTGCCCCAAAATAACAATGTGATTTACACAAAAGCTGTCCATGTATGTCAAGTGTCGTAAGTTAGCTCCTTTTTACTTTTAACGACGTTTTTCACTTTCTAAATTAATTAACGCATTGAATTTAAGTAACTTAGAATGGGTAATTATATCATAGGTATTTCATCCTGTAACGTAATTTATACTTATCAATTTCCTTTCTCTATTCCTTTTTTCTGCATATAGTATACTAAAGAAGGCGAGTGAGGCCGAAAGCTTGAATACACTTTGGTTAGCTCACACCAACACGCCATAAACTGAGTGTCAGATTTGGTTTGGTATGACAAGCTATGAAGCTGAATATTTATGAGGTGAACGAAAGCTAACATTTTTGCAAATTGTGATGAGATTATGATATAAATACAGTACTTCATTCATTGATAAACGGCTATGAAGAGATTTTTTTTAAAGATTTTTTAAACATCGTAAGGAAATCTGGACGTCGATCAATAAACGTCTAACTCTCAGAATCTCATAATTGACATTTTAATGTATGGCTATAAAATTGTTTATAATTTGAGCTTTTACATTAATCGACTTAGTATTGTGTGATCCATACGCTATACAAACTACGGACGAATAAATGAAAATCATGGAGAAATATTTAGAGTTTCATTTATTGATTAATTCATCACGTGCTTCACACGCACTGAAAACTACCAAATATGAGAAGGAAAAAAAAGGAATGGAATTACCGTTACTTAACGTAGGACTATAGAATGTATCATGACAAAAGCATGCATTACATAGAGATGAATCCAAAGTTTTTTTTCTTCAATATCTATGGAAATGTGAAACCTAAAAGTTGTAAATAGTCCAATGATATAAGTTCATTTTCTGTGTTTTTTTTTATTTTTTGATTTGTTAGACTGGTCTTGATTTGGAAATGAATATTGCGAGATCGTCCATTAGAACTTGGCTCATAGGTTTCACTCCACGGAAATGGAAGAGTAAAGAGGTAAGTATAGTATACAACCAATCGCAAAAGTAATCAACATCATAGCTCGTTATGCTTACAAAGGTTCATACTTGTACAGTCAATATACAAGTACTTGCATAAGGTCTGACCACAATTGTTACCGGCATTCTACATCAATATCTCCGAAACAGCTGGTTACCATAGTGATATAGTCAAGATGTATCACTATGGATGTTAAATTACCCGTGGATTCCGCTTATCACATCCTTAATTAAATTTGACTGCAATTAGTCTATTACTTTAATGCGACAGTAGATGAAATGACTGAGTGTCACAGCTACATGTAAATCCATACCAACCCCATTAATCTACAGAGAGTTCAACAACAGCTACACGCTATGAGTAATCTGAAATGTAATGCAGGGAGTAATAGTAAATCATTGTCAAAGTAGTATAATTGACAATAAGCGAAACCATTTCCACGAGACCAAACAAAAATTCGCATTGGTCGTGGAATTGATGCACCCACGTACAAGTTGAATATAACGACGTGTAACCAGGTACTTTCGTCCGTCCGCAACATCCCTATGCAATGCATACACGTTTCTTGTAAACTTCATTGGCCATATGATATCATTTACAATGCAGAAATAGGCGCCAGGTCATACCTTTCCGAAATGTGTTGATACGTGTCGATGACCTGAACCTATATTTCAGGTGAAAATTCTGTATCTAAATTCTAAAGTTGCTATAGTTGAGACCGAAAGCGATCGACCGACCCCCCCCCCCCCACACACACACACACATACACACAGACTCGAATACAATAATAAAGGAGGGGAAATAAATATTCGTGCTCAAAATATAATGTAATCAATGTCAAATTGTCCATATATGCGTCGGTAGATGTTCATACACTTTGATGCACGGTTGTGTTGAATATTTCCGACAGAAGTTGTGAAGTTTCGGCGTTCAGTGTTTCAGTATAGGAATGTGTAAACCACTTTTTATTTTTCAAACTTATTAAATGCATTTTTTTAACGTCGCTGCTTACTCTTTATGATCACTATAGTGTAATTTTTATAATGTTAATAACGCACCGCATCAGTCACATTTGTGTTCTGTATTTGTTTTGTTTTGTTTAAAAAATAAACCATCAATACAGTGATAAAATATGACATGTCCACGGGCTACTTTCTAAATCTCTAATTTCTCAGAAAAGGCGAGGAAGAAAGAGATGACAGATAAGGAACGTATAAACAAAAACACAATACAAAACTCCGTTCATTTATATCGGAATACGGGTTAGGCAACCCCTTTTTGATGAATGACGTATATAAGTAGTAATGCAAAGAAACGTTTATTTTGCAGAAAACCATAAATATATCGCATGAAAGTAATTTATATTCCATCCACCCGCTGTGTCAGTATCACATCCACGAAGAGAGCTGTAGATGTGTATAGCTGTCCCAAATACTTAACAACGGAAAAGACCAAAATGTAAAAAAGCATGGTGTCTTTGTTCACTGCGAGTGATTAGAAATCCTCTTTAATTAAAGGGAAACAGGGCGTTTGTTTCACAGGAAACATCCATACTTTCAAAACCATTGTTTGTGGACGCAGAATGATAGATTATTCAAAATAAGAAAGGACAGTGACCTTCTTTTCAAGAAATACGTTTCTCACCGATAGAAACTCAGTTATTTGTTGCTCAACATTAATTTGTTCACCCAAACTTTTCAAAATTCAAATGATGCATCTTCCGTTACTCATCACATGCATAATGTTTTGAGGAGATGAAGCTCTGGCAGGTATTTATTGATGGGACTGAATGGTTTAACAATGACTAACACTATTTCATTTGTATGTCATGTTGGTGTATTCTAAACACCCATTTCCCTTTAAGATAAATAAGCTGAGCTTTAATATCACATGACCAGATTCAGAAGACACATGATGTTGGCTAGTTGATATTGTGTGCGTTGGTGTCTATAACGAAGATAGACATAATCTGATTTGGTTAATACATTGCAACAGATCATACCATGAACATCTTCAGAACAATTTTAAAGCAACCATTTCTTCTTCGTTTTGCCTCGGATGGCGAGAAATTTTACACATTTTATATTCGTTTAATATTTGTTTTCTATCTTTAAGTCGAAGATTTAAATTTTAACAGTTTTTATAATACGTATTTTTTTTTACTTGTTTCAGTCTTTTGTTTTGATGTCAAATAAACATAGGACTCCTATACTCAGCGTCATTTCACAGTAAATAAATGCCACTTAATCTATACGTTGCCGTCTACTATACTGAAGGGAAAACCACATGACATGAAAATAGGATTAGGTGTCAATTTTCAAACAATTCAATGGCATTATTTGCATTTTTTTAAGTTTTGGAAATCCACAAACTTCGATTTCTTTAAACCAAACATGAGAAAACTACTTTAGGAGCAAAGTAACACTTGTACTCCTATGATATTATTATAATTTTATCCGAAAGTTAAATATACCCCATACGCTTTTTGGAATTTCATTCGATTTTTTGCAAATTTAATGAGACACGTGAATTGTACGTTTCTTCTGTTATTTTCAAAACCTTTTTTCCTGATATTAGTCTCATGTTGGACACAAAAACCACTTTATATAATATTTATGTATATGCTGATTATCATTGTGTCAGAATGTAATATCAGTTGATACATCTTAGAATGCAAGGTGCAACAACCGAAATACTTTTTAAGCGTATTCCAAATCTTCCCAATTCATTAAGTGTTTGTTACAATATTTTCTCTGAATTATGTTTGTCATTTCTATGAAACAAAAAATAACTTTTTGTATTTTACATACATCTCTAGAACTAAAGGACAATCTAGAATTTCTCACAACTTCTCATGGATTAGATAGCTTTAAAAAAAATCTTTTTGTACAGTACTTGACTTGACAGTAAGGACTTCGATTGACCATGGTGTAGGCCAAACTCTGACAAGGAAAAAATACCGGGAAATGAAAGAGAAGAAAAAAGATCTATCACAATACAGTGAAAGTAAAAATTTGTAGAGACAGTGGCCTGTCACAGAGATGTACTCCAACAATATCGATAGGAACAGACCAAACTACAGTTTCCTTGCCCAATAAAATCTGACCAACAAAATGTTTTCTTTCACCTGTCAAAACAATGACGGTTAAAAAATTGATATTCGGAAAAATTGATTTTTAAAAATTTGCGAAATCTAAGACTTTTCAAGGCTCATCAACTGTTTGTTTCAGATTCCCAGGGGGGAACAATTTGCATACCGCAAAGGGCAATCACTCATCTAATATCCTTCAACTAGACGAGAGAATGACATTTTTTGAATAATCTTAGCAAAGAAAAAGAAGGAAAAAGAAAAAGAGAAGAATTCCTTTCTTTTTTCTTGCTGTTTTTCTCTTTTTCTTTTCTGTTTTATCTCTTTCTCTCTAGATCTTTGTTTGGTTTATACCCTCTGGGTCTTATCTTTTCTATTTTTCCTCTTGTGCTTGCTTTATATCGAAGACTTGTCCCTGTACAGAAATAGAAGCTACAACGGAAATAAGGGAGACCCCACTCTAATAAAATACGGTTTGTTTAGGAGCATTATGTCCTTGGAAATCTCTTTTTCTTTCCTCCGTATAGATGGTTCACAGTTTTAATAAAGAGCGAACTCAAATCCCGTTTTGATTGAAATCGAGCCCCTGAATAAATCCGGTTTGGTATCCCTTACCGGTATCAAGGTATCTCTAGGAATAAAATCAATGCAACAAGAACATAACTTGATTTCTCGGGCTCAATATACTTTAATAAAACTTTCTGTAGATGTGGGATATATATATATATATATATATATATATATATATATATATATATATATATATATATATATATATATATATATATATATATATATATATATATATATATATATTTATCGACAGACCCATAGAGAGATAGAAAGACAGGCAGACAGATAGACAGATACTACAGGTGGATAGGTAGACAGATAGACCGATAGACAGAAAGACCGATAGACCGACAGACCGATGGACAGACCGATTGGCAGACAGAAGGACAGATAGACAGATGGACCGACAGAGCGATAGACCGGTAGACAGATGGACAGATGGACAGATGAACAGACGGACAGACAGACAGACAGATAGACAGATAGACAGATAGACAGATAGACAGATAGACAGATAGACAGATAGACAGATAGACAGATAGACAGATAGACAGATAGACAGATAGACAGATAGACAGATAGACAGATAGACAGATAGACAGATAGACAGACAGACAGACAGACAGACAGACAGACAGACAGACAGACAGACAGACAGACAGACAGACAGACAGACAGACAGACAGACAGATAGATAGATAGATAGATAGATAGATAGATAGATAGATAGATAGACAGATTGATTAGATAGATGGAGTAACCATTGCCATCTCTACATACATTCCAAATTTGACAGAATACTAGGTTGACCAGAGTATAACCATCAAAGTTAGAAAGGGAAGCCTTAAAAAAACATAAGAATTCACATACACTTACAAACACTTATTTGAATCCCACTATTGTAGGCTGTTAAAAATCGACAACTCTGTCCCAAATAGGCTCCATTTGTTTTTTCATGTTATGCAGATGGATTATTTAAAGCCTGCAGTATTGATTTCTGCATTTAGAATTCACATACATAAGATATACATGTAGATATATACTGGGTATGCATACTGGAATAATTGCACTGCAATATGAATTCACTTTGAACCATGTAGAACGACGGGAGAATTTTATGCGCCACAGTTAGAAGTTCCTATTTTTTAACACCGCCCCCTTTCCTTAGTGCACGGTATGAAGCGCCGCATATACAGAGCTTTCCTTTTGACTCTGCAGTGTATCTCAGCCAAACGTCCTCATACTTTCATCGTACCTGTTAAGTCACAATTGATACGTTGACTTTTCGGGTTTAAAAATGGATGTTTTAGTAGGTTACTTTGGACGGAATAGGCCACATATAACAAATATAAATTTATAAACTAGTTATCGATTATTAACCTAGTTTTACCTTGTATGAGAGCAAGTTTGGTAAACACTTTCGTTAAGGTTGTGTAAAATACTACCATGTGAGCGCCGAAAATAAGTGCAGCTGGAAAAAAATAAACATAAGATAATGACCAAAGGCAGTCGTTCAAATTTAAACAAGTAATAGACGTTACCAAATGATGTTTGCATCAAGAGTCACCATCTGATACTATAAAGTAAAGTTCAAGTGTTTAAGTCTTTTCTGAAAATGACTACTGTGATTGAATCTGCCACTTTAGCAGCAAATCTCGATTTTGGAACATTACTCGACGTTAATTATGGTGATTGAATATATATCCCCATCAAAACGCAGATCAAGGTTTCTTCATTACCAAAATTTTTATTCCACCTTTTGAAATTTTATATTGAAATGTAATTGTAGTATAAATTAAGAGATCGAACACTATAATTGAGACTCTTTAAAACAAAATTAACGATACGCTTAGCCTCCAGTGAAATGCTTAAGAAGAAGGAAGAATCTTCAAATATGGAGAAAACTGAAGACTATTATCCTTTGAACAGTTGTTTATACTTTGTTTAATTTCCTTAAGTTGATATTATGAAAATGTTATACTGGTAAATAATCCAAACATTTTTGCTCCGCAGTTCCAAAGGAATCCCGTCGCCAAATATTTCTTTTACCTCGTACCAACATTTTTTAAGCTTTTACTTAGAATCTTGTTCGTGAAACTGAAAACCGAGCAGTAATTCCTTAGATCAACATAGCGTACGGAATTATCAATAATCCTCAACTGTATATTTCATCAGGGGTAAGAATAAATTAGGTGTATATTTCAAATGTTTTCGTATCATTTATCTTTCAAGAGGATGGAGGCAGAGTTCATATTATGATAGTCCAGACTACAGAGCATAGTTTCAAATTTCGGTTCCTTCTTCAGAGTCCCTTCTCCAGTGTCCCTCGTTCCCTTCTTGTTTTCTTTAACCTAATCCCTGATTTACTTAGAAAGCTTTATTAAGTGTCATCGTTCGATGTCTTCCATAAAACACGTGACTCGACAAAGGCGAAAATGGTGATCGGCAGATATTACCTTTTTTTGGGAAAGAGACGATTGGGTATATCGCCTATTTTTGCTATCCTCCATTCCGAGGAAACTTCAGCTGTCCAAAAATTTTGGAAACTCGGTGCTGTACATTACTACATTAAAAGAAGTTATGGAAGCACTACATACGTAGATGGTCACACACCTAATTAAAAGTAGGAATTTACATGACAAGAAGCCCGCTAATGGGTTTACATGATTCTCATTACAACAGGGAATTCCGGTATCGCTTAAAGTGCCTTTCGACGTGATATTTATCCGTTCGACAAACCTATTTCGAGCAATGCCATGTTGGGTATTACTTCCCTTTTTTTTATTGGATGACAAACATCTTTGTAAAAAAAAACAAAGGAATTAAGAAATGACCTAATGCGTGTAATTCCCAGTACCGTATTTAGGGGGAATTTGTGGATGATTTCAGTCTCCGCCAAAATTTGGCAGTATGGATGCATCATTTTGATACTGTGTGGCATACATCCTTTCGTTAACTTGTGGAAATGCACAGTGGCACAATGCACACTTGCACAATTAACCAAATTAAATGCGCAATAAAGGACTTCTTCCCCATATCACTCTACCACCTCCTATAAACAAAGGACTGGATCCGTCAGTGTCTCACTCACGAATTTACTTCGCCAAAGATTCCTTGTATTAACTTCAAATGTAATTCATAACAGAAAAAGATATGGATGATGCATTTTTACACGAATGCGTCGTGGGTCTTTAATGGGTTATTGAACCCATTTAGAGGTACGACGAAACAACGGGAAGTCAAAAAAGCTTAAGTGCGGTGAGCTCTCGCGACAGAGAACCTTCTGCTGTTGCGTGAATTGGATTTATCTTTGTGCGGATTTTGCAGTTTGCTGCTTGTTTTCTTCATCTTTGTAAGAAATGAAACTCATTCGCTTTATATCCGACCTTGGTCTTTCTCATTAAATAAAATACCCGTCAATTTATACTTGATTTATATCTTCCAGCGGATATACGAACGAACAACCGTTAGAGTTTCAATTCTAAACATTAACACAGGAGTCATCACCCCCCTGGCTAAAACTAAAAACAAAATGAGAAAAGAAAACGAAACAAGATGAGTTGTTTTTTTTTAAAAAAAGGTATCAGCATGATGAGTTTATTTTACGTCACCATATGAAACAAATGACCAAAATGATTTGTGAAATGGTTTTAAAAGGGTTAAAAGGCCTATGACTTTTAAAGATGCAGTTTCTGGATTAGTTACAGTACTCCTTACCTCTGATAAGGGTTTGTGGCGTAATCTTCAGAACTGTAATTGTTCGAAAACAAAAAGGAACACTCTTTCAGTTTTCAGTTGGTAGAGCGGTTCATTCAACTTTATTTCAACCTCTGTCAAATAAATAATAGGTATATGGTACGGTAATGCATAAAAATGTATATATATAATATATATATATATATATTCATGCATTACCATATTTATTTATATGTATACCACGCGATCCGACCTACATTCCAGTGCAGTTCAATTAAGCACTCAAATCCCATATTTTAATTTCCCCCCTATAAAACCAAAATTTTTGATTTTCAAAAATAATTATTCTGCCTGTGAGTGTACTGCACAGCATCTCTCTTATTACTCTCTGGATAATCTAGCGCCATGTGAACGGTTCGTGAGGAAAATAAGTCTTACGGGCCAAAACAATCTTCAATATTTACCCCGAGGGTAAAGTTAACGTTCAAAGATTTTTCTAAGACAATGCTAATAAGCCACGTTTCAATAACACTACTAGGCTACACATGTTAGTTTCACATTAAGGGTTCACATTCGCATCAACTTGACGATGCTATGTTAGCGGTTACGTGAGCCCTTGTCAAATATCGTATATAGCGTAGGCCTACATATGCAGATGGTTGCAAAGGTAGCCGTTGATTTATGTTGAAGAAGTATAGTTTATCTGCATGATACAATCAAAGATAAAAATAAATTGCAATATTCTTAGCTTTCGGTAGAATTTTATGATTTTCCAGCCATATTTTTTTCTGTGCCAAATCATTGAAATCGTGATAGATATCCTGAAGAAGTACCAATTGTGCGACTATAGATACTACATACGATAGGTTTTAAAGTGATTGCGTGTGTACTGAAAAACCAAAAAGATAAGATTATGTTTCATCTTAACTTTTTCCTTACTTTTAAATGTACAGACGAGGTTGTACATGAACGGACTATGTCTTTCGATGAAGAAAAATGACAGTAACTACTTTGAAAAGCAACGGGATTGGCATAAAAACAGTAAAAAACAGAAATCATATTTGAAAGTTAACGGTTCTTACTATAACCGCCTACATAATGAATATGCAACAGTACAGGTCTCACTAGTGTATCAAAAACATACTACTCAATTTATTTTCCCAGATTGTCTGAATAGTGTAATTACACGCCGTACCAAACTTTTGGAGATGAAATTTCAATGTTGTTACTTTTTGCTTACCCACGCAATCACTTTAAACAAGTCGAGGTTTTGAGACGACGTTACCACATTGAATCTAATTGAATTATTTGGGTGCAAAGACCAGAAATTAGATACGGCTAACAGGAGAAATGCTCATCATCTTTTGTGTTGTAATCCACATACATTTATTGTCCTAATTATGACAATGTATTGTTTGATGTTTATTGTTTTAGTCATCCATTGTATTAAAGTCAATGAACGCCATCACTTTGTTTCTCCCATCGGTCAAAGACCCAACAAATCGTAGTCTCCAGCCCTTATAAAATATCTATAAAATAGAGACGAAGATACTCTCCTGTTTTTAACTTACCTTAATACTCAACTTACTATACACAGAGTCCGATCAACTGTTACAAAAGTAAAGTGGCGGTGTGGGTGTATCTTTCATGAAGGGGGATGGCGGAGAGTACCAGAAAACTCTTGAGTAAAACTACCGCCTAGATCACCGGCAATGACCACCCCACTCCCTTGCTCCCCAGAGACAATTTTTATTACCGAGACCCGTCAACTTCCCCATTCATCGCCCCAGTCACTGCAGAAATTCTCTTGTCTGCTTTTCTTATTTGACCACAAGTTTCTTCTACATTGTAATAAAGACATTCAAACATCAGAGCTGGTGAGATACCATGCATGGTCCCTGACATAGTTCTCGAAACTTAAACTCAAATGTTCTTCAGTTTACATCAAATAATGAGACCAGCATCATGAGAAAATCACCTAATAGGCAACGGGTTTGCACATGCAGTCATTACCTACCAGGCCGGGTTGTTTCTTTTATGTATTACATTGAATCAAACTCATCAACAATTTAGAGCATCACATATAGGCCTTGTCTTAAAGTGATATCAAATTAGCATTTGAATTTTCCAATCTGTTTACTCAAGGTTCACATGTTACAAACACGTCTTGATTGTCAAAATGTCTAGATTTTCAGCCAACTGCTTAGCCATGCAGCTCGTCCGAAGCGGTTGCTAAAAGAACATCGTCTGAATTCCCATAGGAGGAAGAACTTTACAAAGTGTAGTCCAATAGTTTACAATAGTCTCCGAAAGTATATATTCACACTTATATTGTGATTAGTGACACCCTATAGATGTGAAATATCGGAAATAATTTACGAAGAAACTTGAGGTTTCATGCAGTTTCTCTAATTGTATCATTGCCAGGAGAACACTTAAGACTGAATTGCACTTAAAAACTGACTGAAGAGAACTTGAAATCTGGCTGAAGGTGAACTGAATGAACACCAGTATGTCTGTCACAGTAAATGCACTTATCGACATGCTTCTACGTTTGAAGGGATAAAAGTAAAATGTTAATGATTTGTAAAATAACACCGCATAAAAAAAGGAAAACGGCAAATAACCAAGCTAAGGCTTTGTCTTTCTTTTGGCAAGGGAAGACCTCTTGAGATCCAGCTTTCATGGCTCAAGGTTTGGTGGTTTAGCTGATCACATTTAGAATGTGACTGTCGTAAGAGCCACTTACTGCGCTGGGAATCACATGAAGTGGGTCGAGAAACTACCCCTCAAATTCCCAGCGTTTCGTGCTCCAAAGTTGTAATTGGAATGCTTGGAAGTTCTTTTACGTTTTCCTTGAGAACTTTGAGAGGATACTCAATTAGGCAAGATAATTACGACTCTGGACTCGTGAAAGGTATTCCTTTATGAAATTTGTTGAAGAATGTACCCTTGAAAGCTGTCATCTGCCCCTAACCACTTGATTCTATTAACTGTCACTTCACTTCAATCACACATTTATTGGAAACATGTTACATGCATTTCCGGATTTAAAAAGTACTTTGTCAGTCACTCTGCTATTTTCAATTGTTAAAAGGCAAACGTCCCCAACTCGGAATAGTGTAATACGAAAAAAAAAACTGCAGAAAAGTAGATGACCCTATCACTGCATTTAACTGCAATGGAAAGCGTCCTACTATTTTTTTTTTTTTTTTTTTATGTGCACATTCCCCAAAAGTGACGCTATCAATATTACAGTACTTACGTTTAAGCATAATGGACTGCATGAATGGCATTTGTTTTTATTTAGTGTAAACTTTACTGTAAATGATCGTCTACATACCTGGTAGTTGTCTAACGTATGCGAGTGTTATTCGAAATGTTTGATCTCTTGCTGTTATGACAATATAGATTGGTTTTCAAGGCAACATACCATTTTCACAGAAAGTTGAGCACTACTCACACGAATTTATTCTGTAACTAAGACACTGGTATTCAATATTGTAACAGAATCACCAGCTGTAAATGAGTAAAATGGAGCTTCGCGTACATTCAGCTTTTTGACTGTTATGTGAGGCTCTATGAGACAGAAGAAGACTAACACCAATTTCTTCCTCATTTTTAAATCCATTTTGTAGCATAACTACAACTACCACGAAAACAGGCTACCCCATGCAGTTGGTTCCATGCACCGAAGAAATGCAACTTGGATAGGCAACCGTCAAAGCTCGTCTAGAGAGAATCTTAAGGCTCACAAGAGGGAGAAAATAACAAAAGAATCAACATTATAATTGGTTAGATATAGCTTACTTGAAAATTTCCTTTTTTTTTTGCTGTTAAAAGAGAAAATATATTATCATTTACTTTTGTATGATATGTACCAGGACTTGTCATACTTCGCTTTCAAATTTCGCTTTTGGCATAACGCTTTACATGTAAAATAACATTCCCTCAGTTCCACGTGACTTATGACGTCACACTATTTTCACGTTTTCCCTGTTTCTCATCCACAGATGGCAGCACAAGCTGAGAAAAGAAAACATTTTCGGGTACTTTACATGGCTTCATCATCGGAACCACCTTGACAACTGTCATACAGTCACTCAGAACGAACGCAGATCTAAATCAATTTAAACTATAGACTGCCAACGAATGATATACAGTACTTATATCATCTCCTTCCACAGAATGACTTGGAACAGTCCAAAAATGAGTCTAAAACACATTCACGTAGGCCGTTGTCAATCACGATATTTTTGTTGGCGTATCAAATTGGAATATATTCAAGGATCCCATGAATTTCTATTGATACATCTTTGGCATACGAATTAAAATGAAAACGAACAGGTAAGCGGCGATTGTTTTTTTTTTTTTTTTTTTCAATTGAGACTAGATTATATAGAGACTGACAGATAACTCGACAAATGAGATGAGTTTTAAACTTTTTCTCAACTCGATGATCCCTCAGATCGATATATAAATGTAACCTTACCTTGGGTTTTGCCTGCCAAATATATCTTAGGTATAGTTACCATCTAGAGATGTTGCACCTGGGAATGGATTATACGCATTTTAGGCGTCGGATATGTGAATGGCAACATCGGGACAATGACAGGAGAAGAAAACAAAATGATGCGCCTAAGCTAACTAGGTGTATCATTATAGCTGTTTACATAACTTTGAAACGGAGAGTATGGTAATTATGATATGACTTTGCTAATCTGAAATGATATATTTTGTGGGCAAACTTTGGAACATTTTATATTGTACCAAGTCTCCCCCCCCCCCTCCCCTCTTACTTTGTCAAACCTTTTCAATCATTGTGATTACCAGTTCAAATTAAATGTTATTTTCGCCTCCAGGACAGGGTACATTTTCACTGCCATCTTACTTTCATAGCTATATCAGACTGTTTCTATCTGTTTCAATCATCGTTTCACTGAAGGTCCCTCACACATCAGAAAAAGACTCAAGTCACCGAAAATGATTGACTAACATGTCATAGATACCGGGGCAGTGACTGTAGGGGTGTATTGTCCTTACTGTGATTATAATGACATGTGTAACAACATTGACCGATAATTATCTAGGAATTACGGATTTTACCCGACAGACGTATTCACTAACATCATTAATTGCAAATAGCAGAACCACGTGTAGAATTATTCGCAGTTGTTTAAAATTGTTGCTGATAAACAGAAGTAATGCTCACTGAATTAGCTGGTGAGAAGGGTGGGTGAGGAGGGCGGGTGAGAAGGGAGGGTGGGACGGGGGTTAGAGGAATCCGATAATCCTAAATTTGGTCTACTTCACATTTAAATATCTGAAATATCAAAGTTGATCAAATTTGTCTGTGGAAAGATTCGTCATGCTCACGTGGAAGTCTTTTGAGGGGATGACCATTGATGGACACGAGACAGAATAAAAGCATTAACTGTAGTAACAGTTTAGAGTTTGATTAAGTTTATGTTATGACAAAGTCCTCACTCACTCCACTCCCTGCCCACCACTCCAATGAACCTCCTATCCCCAAGTCTTAATTGTATAAAGTAAAAGGGACGTCATCAAAGAGAGGGAAAATATTTTAAAGTTCAAGTTACTCTTATAATCGTATTAACTGCCTGTGAATATTTTACCTTGAGGTGAACTTGTTGAGCATATTAAGGACAACGGATTTCTTCGCTTCGATAAATTTGCGTGAACCAAACCAGTTGCACTATTCTACGTGCGTTCACCCGATACTTGGTTTGATCCGAACTTACCAATGGCAATAAAAGAAACAGAAAAAAAATGTTGATGTGCAATTACCTTCCTTTATCATCGAACACTTTTTTTTGTGTGTGGTGAAAAAAAAAAGTGTTGAGTGCCCGAGAAGCAAAGTTGCACAAAAAAGAACAAAACTTTTCAAGGTTTTTGTTAAATTTGACTCTTACAAGTAAGAGTACTTCAAAGACATATTTGAAAACTCAGTTCTCAATTTATTGGGGCATTTGGACATTTCCTGTGTACACTTACGGACCCGAAGAGCAGCATTTAAAAAAGAGCACAAGCTTTTTGCTTAGATGTAATTTGACTTACGGAAGTTTATTCAATATTTCCCCTCCAGAAACTGAATACCAATTAATGGACACGACTTATATTCCAATACCTTGCGGGATACTCTCTGACACTGTGGATTGGGTTAAAAAACTTCAAAATTTATTTCGGAAAGTAACTGCCTTTGAAATTGAAGCATTTCATTGATTATGCGATGTGTTTTCATGATGGACAAATCCATCATCCCCACTAGATCACTTCCTCGTAATTGATTTTCAGAGGTTAAAATGAATATATTAAACTTAATTGATTACATTTGTCAGAATTAATGCGCCAAAAGACCAACGTCTGACAATGACATTATTTCGTGTCGTAATAATAAATTCCAGTCACTATTGTCGAATGTTTTAACGATTGTGTGGAACATGTAGAACATCTTTGGGACAGATGGCCACGTGAAATGGCAAATTTTCTAAGCAGCAGATAAATGCATGAAAATGGTTCAGAAGACGCTCGTTCTTTCGCAGATTTATTTCCCCTGGTACAGGAGAATCGTGTTAAAAACACCTGACCGATGTTTAACCGTATTTCTGTAAAAGTCCAAAGAAGTCATTATCGGCCCACTTGTCCTACTTTTCGTGACATACTTTCTTCTCGGCTGTTCTGAGGCATGCTAGAGTTATCAGTGATTCAATCATTTTAATATCCATTAAACATGAAATACGTGCTCTCGTCTCGGCGTCATGTTGAAACGAGATTATTCAACTGTCTCAACAAGTTGTTCTTTTTTATCAGTCACTTGTACTATCCTCTCCATGTTTTGTTTACGAAATACTAGGTTTAAAACACACATATCTTTTTTTTTCTTGATATTTCAAGACAAACCTGTGCTCGCCAAGGCAAGAGCTCAGACAGCCTAACATGGTATGCTGATTAATTGCTCTTAAAGTGAGTGAGTGTAACGCTGATCAGTAAGTGACGTCATGATAAATTTAGTTTAAATACTAAGGAATAGCCTTCATCGTTGAGAATTGTATACTGAATAAGGAGGTGTCTGCTTCCAATTACAGGGTAAAGACAATTTACGAGAGAGATATCATTTCATGCATTCTCAAATCCTAAATTTCCTTTTATAAAATTTAGGAAGTAGACCCTTGCGTTACTCCGATAAAGCTAGTGTTTCATTGCTATTTCATTGCTATTATGACGGATGGAAAAAGTCGACATCTATAACAATTTACAGATATAGCATGTTGGATTCACATGTTGAAGAAGTACCAGGAGGCAAGTTCTTTGCAAGCTCTCTCATTCCGATTTTAATGCCTGGTGGTGTGCATTCAAGTGGTAGAGTATACAGTTAAGTGCGGAAAATTACGCCAAATTCCATACTTCATAGAATTTGTAAGTGCAACTAGGTAATCAGTTGCTATAGGGAGTTTTCTTTTCCACCTGAAATCTTTACTTTATGTATTATTAATGTAACACTATAAACTTGCTGGTACTTTTTTTTTAAAGTACACTAGTTAATTAGAATGGCCTGAGACGGTCTGAAAAGTTTGAAAATTTACATACTTATCTTGTCATCGATTCTTCCTTTGTCTTGTTTATTTCTCTTCTTTTCTCTTCATGTCGATATTCATTCCTCCTTACTTAATGTAGTTTTGAAATGTTGTATCTATCTTGTCAGGGCTTCTTGTCTGTATTTCATTTTTTCCAGAGAGAGAGCCTTTGACAGCCGCAGTTGCTCTTCAGTATTAACAGAAGTATCATCCTGCTGAAATGGGGTTATTATTACATACACCTTTGTACGAAAACTTCAGCGAGTGTTTGCTCAAACTGGAACCTCTTAGCAAAATAGTTTCTTTATATCTCTATGATGTCAGAGACTTATATCAATTGACCTCTCGTAACATTTGTCCGAACTATAGTGTTGCCATAGTGATGGGAATAAAACCCAATTTTAAGTTTATGCCCACAGCCGAGTGCTGACCAGAAATTGCGACAGAGGAATCGGTCTTTATTTCACTTTAAAATTATTATTAATTATTATATTAATTTAATACGTTATTATTATTTAAAATCACCAACGGGCCAAATAACGCAATGTCATTCTTTCAATTTGCTGACGTCGGTGGACGATTAGAGGTCTTCTGTTTTGAATGATAAGCAACATTTGACTTAAGTCATCAGTTCTGACAGAGTTTTTTTTTTTTTTTTTTTGACGATCCCGCAGCAATTAGTCGCCCAGTCGAGATGTTCATTGTTAAGATCAGGAGATCCAGTCCTCTGAGAGGAATATCAGAATACTTGAAAATGGTGGTTCCAAGTTCACTTGAGGAATGACGAAAGTCTAGGAATCCCAGGCTGGGGATCCAAAGGCTGGGGGAGGGGGACAACGGGACCATTCTTGAAAGTGTGCCAAAGATGATTCTTCTCTGAATAATTAAGGAATAAACTGTATTTTGTAGAAGGACATGCATTATGCAATTACACACTTTTTGCCGCAAATTACTGGCTGGGGCATGGGGGCCTGCCCCCAGCCACCAATTGTTGAGTCTGGGAAGGCGAGTTTTGGCAGTCTAGGGGTATATTTATTCAAACGTTTTTTCTGGTATTCTCCCCGCCAACCGATGTGATGTCCCGCTTAGATGGTCTTCCCACAATTCTAGGTAACATGTCAGTGATGAACGGCGCCACCTAAGCCCGCCACCATGAATGCCCCACTCCTTAAACCAGTTGTGGATGAAACACTTGGAACTGGGCCTTAGAACTAAGGCCCAAAGAAAGAAAACTGAGGCTAAGAAATAAATGAAAGATAATGCAGAATTCTTTCGGGTTTATCTCAAACAATCCGGTATGTACAATCATTTTTCATAGGCTGCTTTGTATTATATTCTTTATTATCTTTCTTCTTTGTTCATATTTCTATGCTGTTGTCTTTCTTACCATTCTTTTTTTTTTTCGTGTTTACTAAATGTTATGTTATCTTTTTTGTCTGTTTTTGTCTGTTTTTTTTTTTTACTTTCTTTTTCTATCTTGCTCTTTATTCCTCGTATTATTTCCAGCTATAGTAAAGGATGTCATACTATCTTCCATTGCTATTTGTCATTTGAAGTTTTTGACGTCACAAATACATTTTAGAAAACAAAATGTGAAGTGTCGTTCAGTTGACAGACATGAGAATGACGTACCTACGGTGCACTTTTCTCTACCATAGGCTGTCAAACATTTGCCTATAATCTGACTTGTTAAACGTTAATTCAATATTTGGCTTTTTAATTTGATACCTATCGATTTTGCTTTGAGGAAATTGTTTAAAGCAATACCCTGACTCATCCAGTTATTGCAAACTTCTCAAGGTAAGCGGAGGATCGCTGATCCTTGTGGAAAATGCTTCGAGAACTCCTTTCACGTGCCCTAAGAAACCTCGAAGGCAATGAGGCTCCGTTTGCTTGTCCATAGGAGTATGTATGTTAAAGGTCCAAGAACAATTTACGATTGTTACTTGAGATCACTGAAGTTCCCAACGTTCACTAAAGGCAATCGTATTTCCAATACAATAATTATTCATTGAGTTTACCTCTTAACACTAGAGTAAAAGTGTATTTGAAAACATTGACCCATAAATTCAAGTTATGTGTGTGAAAAGCAATGCTTTTTTACTTTTACCAATTTGCTTTACTATTAGTGAATTGGATCAAATGCATCAAACTTCGTACAATGCTCTATCAATATTGTTCTTGAGCACACAAGGATCCATCAACAACAACAAAAAATTCTGCCTCTCTTCCCGATGGTTCAAACGATGGAGTATTTGCGTTTTGATGTGTAATGAAGCTAAGAGACATTTGCATAATTGATATTACAATTAATTAATAAATTCATGATTTCTTTTAGTTGAGTTGACACTTATTTTCTTCATAATTTCTAACGTAAAAAAGCAACGACACTTCAAATTGCTGAACGTGTCACTTGTTCAGCTTTTTTGACATAGCCAAGTTTATTAAATTCTGAGGAGAAAGGGAGCGCGCATCTGGCTCTACACGATGGCCTCCAGAGGACATCATTCTCTTAAGATTATTCAGGCCAAGTCAGATCACTATCGTCAGAAGATGAATATTTTGTACAGTTTTCAAAGGGCTTGTCCTTGTGTTTTCGGTTATTACTGTCCCATTGTTTGATGTAATTGCCTCAAAATGCCCAAAACGACCACTTCATTTGTAGCAAGAGATAAGCGTAATTATCATGAGAACACGTCCCCTCCATTTTATCCGATTCTGTCCTCTCTGTATCATGTGACAGTTTATCTTCAAAACAAATCCAACAGCAGTCATTCCAGTAACCGTATACAGTAGCACGTAGATCGCCTAAGGTTTTGACCGAATAGACACTTATTACGAAAGATGAAAGGAGGGTATTCTCCTGTAAAGTTCAACAGTCGTGGGTTTACCAGATCGATGGGCTAAAGACCCACGTGCCTCTGCTTAAGTTGCGGATTCATCCATCCCTGAAGGCTTAAAATTCTATTTCCCGCTTCGAAACTAAGGCATGGTAAGGACCCGGAAACACCCTTCAAGAGAGGCTTGTCGTCAAGGGACTGACCTACATCGGAGAAAGATACTTCAACTCTCTCGTAGGCAAATTTAATTGCATGTCATTCGTGTCTCGCAAATGTGTCTGGGAAACAGGTTAAAATGATGTCAAAATTTGCTGTTTTTGAAGCCTGTTTACAAGCTTAGCTATTTGTAAACCAATCGGCCTATCGGTTATGAGAAGTTAACTCTTTTTGTATGTAGAATCAAAGGCGAAAAAGAAAATATTGTAAGCAATAACCAAATGAATTGCATGATACAAAAACCATCGTGTGGACTTGTACCTCATGGAATCGAATTTTACTCTCCTTTTAGAAAAAAAAACACGGTATGATGCCGAGTAGATGCAGATTTTGAAATTTCTGAAGGAACATGAAGGGAAAAAAATCATGTTGTTAATAGACGTGTCACACATGGACGGTATGGAGATGTTTATGTACAGTTGCTGACGATCACACAGCGACAATATCATAGCAATTCACATAATAAAATTTTAACCCGAAGGTTCTTCCACACATTGTCTTTACTGAAGCAGGGGAAGAAATGAACCTACCAAAAACTAATGTGAAAACAAAATTCCACAGCCAGAAAACGCCCGCAAGGAGGTGTACTTTTTGTAATTTAATTAGTGAAAAGCCTTATGTTTTTCGGAATACGCACGCGGTGCTATTACAGTATATTGTTGATTGTTCACCTTTTGGTTTGTAAGAATGAGACACTTGCAAAACGGATTAAGAATGCTCAAAGTGTTTTGTACATTGTAGGGGAATGTATTGTATGTCTGTCTCTCTGTATTTATTTATTAATTTTTTTTGTAAATGTTATTCCTATTAATGCCTGTTAAATTTGCACATGGAGTTCACCTCGATGATTTCGCTAGGATTTTGAAGGGTACACTACATGACTTATTATCCTCTTGTTATGAGAATAATAAGTCAACGTTTATATTTAACAGTTATAAAAACTGTGAAAAGTTTCGATTTCTTCTAGCCCTGAGTTCTACTGGTTGTGTGCATATGAATTAGTATCACTGTGAAAAATGTCTGATCACGCGTTTTCAAAAACACATCAAATCGTTAATTAATCATTTATGTTCATTTGTGTGTGACACATTGAGATTATTAAAGTGTGACCCTTTGTCCTTATTTATGTAAAACAATGTTGACAGCTTTGGAAAATTTAGGGTAAATTTCATTCATGAAAGAAGTTACGGTGCCCCCTCCCCCATTGCAACCAATTGTTTAAAATAGATCTATGTCTATCGGTGCCATTTACAAGTTGAGATGGTGAATTTTCGTCTTTAACTGATGTATCATGGTTTACTGACCTAATTGAAAATAAAGATATATACACCTAAGATCAATATCCAAAATATTTAGTAATAACCTCGTGATTTATATTTCTTGTCTCCGTTACATGGCTCAACTTTCCGTTCAAAGCATGTTAAGTATAATCACTGCAGTGGGTCAAAATCTCGATATTTACCAACATCTCACCTTTGCAAGGACATGTCCTTCCCTGGTATTCACACGCATTTCATAATTTAACTAAGCCTATACTATATTCAACATGAACAGTAAAACAGAATTGTTTGAGTTTATGAAAGAAACCTTGTCAATATAAAAAGAACTGAAGTGCTCCTCTGACTGATAACATGCACAGGAAATAACGTAATAATGAAAATGGAATCTTTTAGGCTTTTTTCAACCTTATGTCAACAAATGTTTCCCACATGTTGTTTCAATTTTAGGGTCAAACCGTCATTCAATCCTTATACCTTCAATCCATATACCTGCAAATCACGTAATGCCCTTTTCACCCAATACCCTTTTAATGCCCCAGTAATGCCCTTTTCATATCCTTAATTATTACTAAGATCATCACGTAACCTACTTAAAGTATCTTTCTTCACACATGGACAATCGTTTGCGGTCTCCAGGAGATTCAGGAAGCAATGTTTAGTGATGCTACAAATGGGGGTAGATGACATTTCTCTAATTCTATGATATCTTTCACCATCTTTCAATAAGGCTGCCCCTTTTTTACAAGGTGGAGTAAAGCAGTCGTGTTTCAGCCTCTTGGCAGTCTTTACATTGTATAACTAGAAATTGCTTTCAATTTAACCCAGAGAAAATTGGTTAAATAGAAATTATAAATAAGTAGAAAAATAATTGAATCTTAATTTTAGAACACTTACAGACTATTGCTTTGTAATAACAAACGTTTTGAAGGTTTGCACAATGCAACGACTGTAAAACAAAAATATAGTCCTCACCACCATTTTGTAGACGGCTGTTCCGTGCGAAAGTCTCAACAATTCGCTGTCGGTATATCTGAAATGTTGAAAATACGTTGTTGTGGACTTTGGCTTCTATTTTTTATTCTGATAGAGGGACAAAATCTTCAAATTTGGTTGTCGATGTTTCAACTTAGCAGGTTAATACTGCATGATTGCAAACTTATTTGATTTATATCCCAATAAAAACAAATATGACATGTGGTAAGACTTCGAGCCATTCTGTATAACTTTGCGTAGGATGTTTATCACCATAATTTGTTTGTGTGCCCGTGCTCTATTGTGTTTCATACAGCGTCAAAGTATCTGATACTGTGCTGTATGTGTTCACTGTCAGTTCAGGCAGGTTTTCGAAGATCAAGAAGACAAATGTTTGTGTTATAAAGTGCTGCCTTTTTCAAAATTCTTTTTGACTCTAGGCCTAAAGATGATGTAATCTTTGTAAGGCTACTGTCTTTTCAAACATTCGTACGTATCGCATCATGATAGAGCAGACGGAAATTTACTGGAACTACGCCAACTGTAGCGAAGTTGTAACTGTCAGGCTCAGCTAACTCGAGTCAGGTCTAAGTTACAGTACGGACTAGGCGTACCAGTCGTAGACTGAATCGTGTATATAGCTACCCTTGTCATAAGCGATAAACTGCAGTGCATTACGTATGTGATGCCACAGTTTAGAGCAGCAATTCCATGCTCTCCAATATGAATGCTTTGCATTCTAGTCTTTGGGTCTGGATAACATTCTGATAACGGGATGAGTCTTATACACTTTCCTAAAGGTGATAACTACGTGAGTCTTATACACTATCCTAAAGGTGGTAACTAGGTGAGTCTTATACACTATCCTAAAGGTGGTAACTAGGTGAGTCTTATACACTCTCCTAAAGGTGATAACTATGTGAGTCTTATACACTATCATAAAGATGATAACTAGGTGAGTCTTATACACTATCATAAAGGTGATAACTATGTGAGTCTTATATACTATCCTGAAGATGATAACTAGGTGAGTCTTATACACAATCATAAAGGTGATTACTAGGTAAGTCTTATACACTATTCTAAAGGTGGTAACTATGTGAGTCTTATACACTATCCTAAAAGTGATAATTAGGTGAGTCTTATACACTATCCTAAAGGTGATAACTATGTGAGTCTTAGACACTATCCTTAAGGTGATAACTAGGTGAGTCTTATACACTACCCTAAAGGTGGTATCTAGGTGAGTCTTATACACTATCCTAAAGGTGGTAACTAGGTGAGTCTTATACACTATCCTAAAGGTGATAACTATGTGAGTCTTATACACTATCATAAAGATGATAACTAGGTGAGTCTTATATACTATCCTAAAGGTGATAACTATGTGAGTCTTATGTACTATCCTGAAGATGATAACTAGGTGAGTCTTATACACAATCATAAAGGTGATTATTAGGTGAGTCTTATACACTATTCTAAAGGGGGTAACTATGTGAGTCTTATACACTATCCTAAAGGTGGTAACTAGGTGAGTCTTATACACTATTCTAAAGGTGGTAACTATGTGAGGCTTATACACTATCCTAAAGGTGGTAACTATGTGAGTCTTATACACACTCCTAAAGGTGATAACTAGGTGAGTCTTATACACTATCATAAAGATGATAACTAGGTGAGTCTTATACACTATCCTAAAGGTGATAACTATGTGGGTCTTATATACTATCCTGAAGATGATAACTTGGTGAGTCTTATACACATACACTATCCTAAATGTCACAGTGAAAAAGAGACCGAGAAAGGAATTTCACTACGAGTATTGTATCCTACATTCATTCAACTAATATTCAATTTCATTACCATAATTTGCTTTTCTGATGGAAAGACCACATCGTATTTTAAAATGTCATTCTCATGCTCTTGTTCTCTCGTTTGTTGTCTCTGTCAATTTTGTTAACTTTGCATCGTTTCTTTGAAAATTCAACAAAACTCACGAACCAAGCTTTAATATTGTTCTGTGGAATTCAAAAATTGAGCCATTTCCTAAGTCATCCCTTATCCATATTTTAATACTTTCACTCAAAATATGGAACAGTTTTTACTCTCAACAACTGACAATGGTTATTAGATCAACGTTTGCTTTATTTCTTCTCTGTTTTAAGAGTGGGGTATAGCGTGCCGCTGGTCAGTTTTACCCTGCTGATAAATATATTTTACTAGCATACATGGGCTTGAAATTGTGGTGTCTGGAATCCGTATTTCCTCCTTTCTAGCTGATCACGAATAACATTCACTATACATCTTCCAATTACATTACTTAAAGTTTAGGAGCACGAGAAGGATACAAAAGAGAGATGAAATGTCCTTTAGTCCTTTAAATTACTTTCGATGTAGATATTCTTGATATTATAAACAAACATCGGCCAGAAAAGTGATTTGTATTGATTACCTACATACACTAGCCCATACACAAGCTCATAATTTATATATTACATATTTTCTTTAAACGTATTTTACAATCTTCTTCCAAAAGGTATTAAATTACACAGATTGGCATTAATTTCAGAGTAATTTCAGTTCAGTTTCAGTTTGAAATCCTTTACATCTACCCAGTGTCTTCATGCATAATACCCATAAAAACAACTTTGAGAATGGTTCTATAAAACCATAGGTCAAGCAGAGGCACTGGTTCAAGCGAAATGCTACATGTTGCTGCCGTCTGATCCTACAGCTTAGTGTCATACTCGAGTTTTATATTCCTTTCGTTTCTTGTCGTGGTATTCACAAAATTGTTATCATGAAACCTTCATTTATAATTAGTTTCATAAATACTTGTCTTTCATTTTTTAAGCACTGCTTTCAGTTTCACGGTGACGCAAATGTCTACCAAACCTCCTCTTTGAAAGATATTTGTTTCCATATGTTAGACTGAAAGTTTACAAAAGCAGTGCGTGTCATATGCGTAGCTGAAACTGTTAAATTCGCTCCCAGCTTATATGTGATCTGCACATGTTTAAGTACCCGTAATAGTGAGCTTTAAATTGTTACTTTACTATTAAATTGTTACTTAATAATTAATAGCAGGCATATAGTCTAGAAGGAGGAGGGAGAGTGGAGGAAATTCCATTTTCAAAAAGTTTTGAGATTAAAAACATTACCAACATTATGTCAAATGTGCCTTTGAGTTCCCTCGTAGGCTCCCCTTCTATTTAGGGGGGACGATAAATTTACATGAATGGATGAATGAGTTAATCAATTAATCAATGAGTTAGGTAATTTTGTGAAATTCGACAGTAATTTTAATTTTCCTTCTCCAGATTTTATGTTTCCTTAGATGTGGTTTCATTCGTTCATTCATTGGAATCCAAACCAGGGGAACTTTTGTTACGTGACTCTCAGATGTCGGATTTAATTGGGACTTAACAATGTATCTGTGATAAACGTCTCAACGCCGTCTAAAATTGTATCTTTGTCCTATGAAACATCAAATGACAGTCCGTATTAAGCATGATCCGGTATACACGGGGGAACGTTAGTTTTAAGCAAATTAGCTTCCGAAACTGGAACGCGATTCTTATGGCTTGTGTCTCAAGTGAAATTGCTACAAAAACGGTATTCATCTCATCCACTATAGATGAAGCGATGAATAATACTAGTAGTCACTGTAAAGATGAGAATTCTACGTCGACGAAAGAAAAATCTCCCCTGATACCGAACGATATGACGTCATAAATTGTTTTTCAAGCATAGGTGTATTTCAACACCTGCTCAACATAAACAATAGCGAGGCATAAAATCAGTTGCAAGTATGAAGGCTAACGTCGAGCTCATTAACCCCTTTTTCTACTCCAATAGTCCCGGAGTACCTTAAAACACAAAGCGCACATGTCCTTTCCAGAACGGATTCATCCCTTTCAAGTACAAGCGCGGGGAAAGCAAGAGTAAACAGGTGAAATTATAGGTCACGGTCGAAATTTAGCAGACGATATGTTCCAGCCATTAAGGAAAAAGCTGTAACAAAACGAGATCTACTGGCTGTAATTTCTCTCTCGTAGCAAGACCGGAAGGACAGGAAACAGTAAAAAATGAATCTGAATGTTTTCATAAATTCATATGACCAAAATAGTATCATCATTTTATTGATGTAAGTAATAGAGAAACACGCGCGGAAGTAAGAAGTCATATGCGAGTTACTTGTTTTAAATGAGTAACATATAGTTTGATACGTGAGGGTACATGTTAAATGGCTTTATAAGTGGAACAAGGACGAAGCACAATTCCAGTATTCTTTCTCTTGCTACCTCTGTCTTGTAATAAATTCCACAACAACCCTCGAGGGACTAATGCGTCTTTGTGAGTCACTTTTCCCCAGATAACGTGCTTATACTGTTCGGATTCAAAAGTCTTTCAGGCTCTTTAGATCCTTTTGTGCTTGGTGCTTTTTGTTATTTTCCCGTCCGCAAAAATATCTTAGCCCTGCAATCAATCATTCACTTATCAAAACCTACACGACAAAATGAAATCTTTAAAAGCTTATCAGGGGAGCAAATCCAAAATTAGAATTTCTCATGTTTTGTTTGTATTTAATACTGTATAACCTGTTTTTTTTTGTTTCTTTGAAACATTGAACGTTGCCAGAGAAAGGAGGGTTTTGAATGTAGGCTATCCAAATTCAGAGCAAGCATGATAAGGAGGCAATTTTTACGAAGTATTAAGGTGAAACATGATTGCACTTGACATTGTGTAAAACATATGTTCCACGTGAAAACACATGTTCAAATGGAAAAGAGTCATATAGTCATAAAGGTATATGTGAAGCTAATAGTTCCAAGGTGCAGTACATTCAGAAAAGCGGTTGAAAAACATGCAAAATGCAAAATAGGACTATTATTATTGCAAAAAGCGCAGCCACACATGTGTACGTGTAAAGTAAATAGTCAATTGAAACAACGTAATTTTGGGTACAGCATAACGATATAACGATATAAAAGTGGGTTAAAAAACTTACAAAAACTGCCTGTTGGTATTGTGTCAATACTTTACCGTATAGAACTCGTTTAAAGTATGAAATGACGCAGTAAGTTGCTTGTCAATAATTTGGAAATGACAAAAAAAGAATGGAAATAGATATGAACCCAACCAGACGATAGATGAAGCGAGAATATTGCCTTAAGTTTCAATTAGATATTTAATTTCTAGTTCAGCCTTTCGGTCCAGACAGATTCAGACTACAATGTGCAAATCATTTCTTCATTAGACTAAAATGATTATGATGTGCAATTAACTAAATCATTACAATGAGAATTAATAAATTAGAATAGTGGTATCTGGTTAGCTGGTAACTGGTGACGGGTCTGGACTGGCCCTCAACTCGGCTTTGGGATTGAGCTTTGTTGTAACACTGTAGTAAGTGTACCTTGGCAAGACAGCAGTTTAACTCGAGGTAGGACTTGGTGTTAAACGGTGAAACTCAGTCTCATGGCTAGGTTTTGAAGATTGAGTTAACGAAAGGCAGCACATCAGGTAGTTAGGCTTCGGACCATTGAATAAGCAGGGTTTGCAATAGACAATGGAGATGATACAGTTGAGACGATAACAAAAATGAACTACTGTGGGCTAGGCTAAAGTTGGGCGATGAGAAGTTAATGTAAGCTCATTTATACATTACAGGGTTGACGAGCAGAAGGTGAACAGGTCATTGAATTAACAATAAATCATGCACGGATTTACAGCACAAGAGGCCCATGTATAACTTACAGAGTTGAAAAACATTCCCAAATCTCTGGTAATGAGTATGATGACATCATTCGGGAAAGTCTGACGGCTAAAAACGTCACCAGCTGTTTTCCGTTTCCAGAAATCAAGCAATCGATCGAGAGTCTTCGATAGGACGAAACTTTTTAAGATTTGCGATTCGAAACCAGAGGAAGACCACAACGGAATCCTGCACACACCACTTTAGAACATATTTAACGTGCATATTATAGCAGCTAAGCACAATTGTTCAGTTTACTAACATGTTCTGTTTCGACAGTTTTGGTATGTTTGAGTACATTTAACGTTGCAAAGTTTGGCCATACCCTACATTGTTGCAATATCTTGTCTATCACACATGAAGTGTACATATCAATAACGAAATGTCAGAAATTGGTATTTAGGATATGTTGCCACGGTTGCCACGGAAATACCGCACACCTCACTACAATGTATGCTACGATTAGCGTGTAGCGAACTTCAAGTGTTTTCAAACCTTAATTTCCCCAGTTGTGTACCCCTATAAACCTAATTGATGAACATCAGTCTCGCCTACTTAGAACAGACGTTCAAAATCAAGCACACCGAGAGCAGCTGCCTTATCTAGGTTGGTTCACGAGCCGGTGAACTTAGTCAATACATACCTAGAGCTTCTAAGGTAAATGCTCTTCTACTGATTATTTTCAATATATTTGCATAACCGTATGTATACGCAAACGTCAAGTAAATGCCTATAATGCTAAATGTTGCTACGTTGTCTATAAGCTATGTATATCGTCTGTGTTCTCGTTTGCGCTTTTCTTTGCTGGCTTTCCTATAAATCCAGATGTCTTCACAACCTTCGCTACCGTTCTTCTTACACATGTTTGTCAACCTCCAGTCTTATCGTCTACGTTTTGATCTAAATATCTTCACCTTAGAGATTACTACCGTATGTTTCGGGTTTGTGTGTCTGACAACAGTTGCGTAAGGAATGTGGGAGGACAGTTGGGTGACAGTAATAAACTTGTCATGAATCTTTTCGATAACTTTTATAATATTCAATCCCTAAAGTCCAGCACAAATGTCAAAGTGAAGGTTTCATTTCCTCCGTCTACTATCCGTGATCCGGTATGGCATTTAAAATTTGGGACAGAAGAAAAAAAGGCATAACGATTTCACTTCGACATGCTAGAGACCTGAACTCTGTACTGAATATTAGAGCCATAAACTATTATAACTGTTTATGGTATAGAAGATGTTGCCTTTGGGAGTAATTTCAGTAAAGATACTTGTTTGAGATAAAATGAGGATTCGTCTTTAAGCTAACAATAAGCATGTTTGCAGTTTCTTATCAGTTTCAGCTAGAATGTCAGGTGCGGCCGGACGAAAGGAATGGGCACACACATTCAAAGTGAGGTTGTAGTTTTACAAGTCTCTTCGGTACCGACAGGTCTTTAAAAGATAAACCTTTTTACTCAGATAACGGTTAACCGTTTGGCACCTTAAAATGGAAGCGTTTAAGTTTCTCCAACCTATCTGGGGTATGAGATCCAGAGTACCTTCCCTCACTAATTGAAAACACTTGCCGCAGATCTGTGTTACACTGACATGTTATTCTGTAAACATTGCACAATTGCAAGAAAAAGGGAGCAAATTACAGGTGGGAATACGTCCGTTTTCAGTAGTTTGCAAAATGGTTACTAAGTGCTTTTGCAAGGACCCGAATTACTCAGTGTAATTGACTTATATCACTGCAGACAGTTGAATCTTCATCCGGATCAGAAATATGACTTCATACTTTATGTTATTACATATTTTGGTTTCCTGCAACGTCGACAAATGTAAAGTTAAAACAACCAATGAATTTAAATGTGGGGTAAAAAAAAGCGTTGAGCAAAACAGATAGAAATACAATAATCCAATAAACATAAACAAAAGCATGAAAAGGGGCCAAAGGAATAGTAAAATACCCAAAAAGAAGCAATGTCGAAGCAGAATAAAAGATAATAAGAGAGAAGAGTGCAAAACAAAGGAAGAAAAAAAGTGACCAAACAATGTAAAAAGCAGATTAAAACAAAATATGACAGGAGAGTAAACATTATTAAACAGCCCAAAATGAGAGTCTTTAAAAGACAGTTAGGAAAGATCCTAGTCAGCAATAACTGGTGAATTCTTAGTTTTGCAATTGCATTGATTACCGTAACAGGTATAGTGTTCTCATTCTACGACTGCCCTCAATAATGAGAGTTGGGAGAATTGGTAATAAAGAGGATAAATAGGATCTTTCCACAAACTTGGCAATTTATCTCCTTCACCACCCTACTCCTGGACTGAATTCACACGACATATTCACACGACATATTTTCCGCAGTCATGCAAGCCAGCCGTTTTGATAATGCAGTTTCATTGAATCCAATTATATCATACTTCCAGAAATTAAATTGAATAATAGGTAAAACGTCAAATATTGTCATAGAAAATGATAAATATTGTCATAGGAAACAATGTCAGGAGAACATGTAATCAAGTATGATGGTTACCTGCATGAACACCATGTCAATCAAATCCTTCAAGAAAAAAAAAAAAAAAAACAGACCCCAGTTTTCCAAATGCCACTGAGAATTTAGAATATAAGTTTTGGGTCACAAATGAAACTTATCATTTAAGAGAGTCACGCTCCACTTCTGACCCGCACACCAAAGAGTAATGATTTGTATCCCGTAATTTCGATGTCATTATATTTTCTAACTCAAACACACAATAAAAAAAAAATGGAAAATCGGCCTAGATACAAATATATATCAAGTATTTACATTATCTACACAGCCTGATTTAATCAGATCAATTGTTTTATGCTTGGAATTAAAATATTCGCGATTGTGCAACGACAAATTTAATGTTTATATTTAGCTTTTTAAGTTTTTTTTTTAACAAACTTGCGAAAAGTCGTACGCTCTACTTCTCATCAAACGAATTCGGGAACAAAAATACAAAGGAGTGAATCATGAATCATTCGTTGGTTTGCGAAGTCTTTGTCAGTTTTTTTTTTCTTCCTCCATGTATGTCATTCATTTAAGATATGAACAATTGAGAAACAAGTTACTCACTCATTTGTATCAAGTGTTTACACGCCACGGACTGCCGTGACCCTCGTCGTGCCGTTTTCTTTTTCCACGCTCTGTCCCAGATAATGTATTCGAATGTTTAAAGAAAATGAGATTTTTGGGTCAGGGTTTTTTAGAGTTTTTTAATCTTTTTGATTAAATAGTCGACGTGCTCTAATTTTCAATAAACAAACAACTTTAAGAGGCTGGGGGAACAGTGCATACCATGATATCTCATACTCTACACATATGATTGCTTTCGTATGTGTTTCAAGCAAATAATGTAACTGCAACAAACTATGTATTAAAATGTATTATTTCGATTCCCCCGCACTCTGACCTAGTCTCACAATTTTCTTTTTCTTTTTTGGTTTAGGCATGAGAGGGAAATTAATGTTATGTATACATAAATGACATATGGAGGAAAGTGTTGACTGTCAAGGAAGTCAGTAGGACTAGACTTGAATTGAACTTTCCATGGTGGTACCAAAAGCTTTTAATGAAGTCTAACATTCTGACCAATTACATGTTCCATTTAATTGATACAAGCACAAAGCTGAACCAGTAACGAGCAGAATACTGATATAGCAAAAGCTCCGTATCATACAGGTAGAACTTGATTGTAAGTTTGATAAAGAACGAAAAACACCAAAACAGGTAATAAACATGCAAATTTGAGATTAAATTAAGCCTTTATATAAAAAATAATAATCCATAATAAAATAGTCATAGTAATGCTACATCACAATAGAATAATGCTTACTAAGTAAGAGAAGTTACGCTTTTTAAGTAATGACTCCGTGGTGTGGTACTGCATGGAAATATTACATTACGACCGGCCCATATCGACAAAGCAGTGTTTTTTTGTTTTTTTTTTCACGGATTACGAGAAGTAGCAACTCATTTCAATTTTTACAGATTACCAGTAAATGACAGGAACAGTATAGGCCTTTAAGGTAGCATACCCTATATAGAAGTTGGAGATTCCCGCGAATTTTTTCCACCGTCGTTGAAAGTCCCTATTAGGGACAATTGGACAAAAAATTTAGTATTTTATCCTTGGCGATGGGTCCGTTTGTGGACTGAATATTGAAGTAGGCGAATTGAGGTATACAAGGTGTGAAAACGGTGCTAATGGAAGCAATTATAGAAAAGTTATGGACTTTGAGCTGGCGGAGCAGTATCATTCGAGCCGATGTGTGATTTTCCCCAGTGACTAGGTATGGTAACTCGGACGGCCTCTAGCAGAACATCTAACCACCTAAGGTACGGAAAATTGAAAATCCATGAATGGCCAATGTGTCAGCTTTCTAAAGAGTGGTAGCTTATATCAGTTGAAAACTTCTACAAGGCCTCAGAGACCACATTACTTTTGCGATTTAGTGTGTAAGTCAATGGCGAAACTAATAGTGGTATGCTGCCTTTTAATTACCGCCGACCTGCTGCATGTTCTCTCACACTGAGATAGTGAAAAACGCCCCCAATATGTAGGAGCTTAGCGTAATTGGCTAAACACTTGTACTAATCAGGAAGAGAGCAGCCACGAACAAAGTCGGAAGGATAAAGAGAATTATGAGAAGTACAGGTAACATTGACGGGGAGAGGTGAGGAGAGAGGAAAGTATTCTTGACAAACAATTCCTTAGCAGTGACTACATGAAGATTATACAGATTACATACATTTCAAAGTGTGAATGATTATGCAGTGACTACAGATTATACAGATTACATACATTTCAAAGTGTGAATGATTATAGTGAGAAAGAGATGATTTAGAGAAAAACTGCGTATCGAGGCGGACTGCAACTATATACACACTCACAAAACCTAACGGTACAATAAGATCTCCATAACTTTTAGGTAAAATATTACACACAGTTAATGTAAGTCTTACATTGTGTATATAACAATTTTACTAAAATGTAGTAAAATTTACCAAAATTATGTAGAATTTACATATGCTGTTTACCTAAATTATGTAAAATAAGAACTCCATAAATTTTACATACAATTAATGTAAACGGTATATGTAAATTCTACATAATTTTGGTAAATTTCATCATTCGTATGATCAACCCATCGTCTCCTCATGATGTAAGACAGATTTATTGCTGCGCTTAAAATTTAGACCAAAAAATTTAATTTTGTAAAAAATTAAATTCAAATTTAATTTTGTCTTACATTCAGTCTTGTCATGCATAGCCCCCCCCCCCCTCCCCACGTTTTACATGTCATAATGACTTCTGTGGGAATAATGATATCGTCGTATTCAATTGTCTCTTGGTTTGTTTTTTGATTGATTTTTTTTTGGTCAGTTGCTTCACTTAATGGTAATTTTCGTGGCAAACATAATAATTTCAACTTAACAATCGTTACTCTATCTGGATTTTTGATCTTCCATTTTCACACGGAAGAATAAAAAACCTTTTTTTTAAGCTAAAATGTAATTTAATAAGAGAAGGAGACGTGAAGCATTGTTTTCCAGTGCATCTCCAAACAGTTGTGACCAACTTGCCAGACGAGCAAGGGTGTATGTACATGGCGTCTTGGCTTACACACATTGACATAGCCATCATCAAATAAGCATCAAGTTAGTAACAGTGGCACAGGCTGTCTGTTATCCGTTGTAAACTGCAATTGAAATACAACCCTAAAATCATAATATACACATACTTATTGTCACTAACGATTTTAGAAGGATTAAAATGTTATATACAATGTTGGACTATGTGTCGACGTGAATCTGTTTAAAAGGCACGATAGTTGCGAATAGTCCAGGTTAATTCCGCCGTGTTATTGACATAGAATAACAAACGAAATCGACTGCATTAAAAGGAATAGCTCCGTCCATAATGATATTTGCTCTCCAAATAGCTCACATGACCGACTTGAAGTTCAACCCTAGGGCTCTCCATTCGTCAAGATTTTCTTAAATTGTATTATTGAAGTAATCCCCGTGTCAAAATGTAAAACGATTACAGAATATAGCTTGGGAGCAGGCAAATATTTCACGGCTACGTCAGCACTTTTTTTCAGCTAGAAGCGAGAAACGCTGACGGAGGTCGTTCACCTGGAAGAAATTTATGAAGAACACACCTTTTTAACTCGAGACAAAGGCGATGTCCTAGGTTTTTCTAGTTAAAGATTTGAGAGAACCCTTTCACGTTCATTTTAGTCTTTGCCAGAAGGACTATATATATATATGTGAGGGTGTGTGTGTGTGTGTGTGCGGCTTCTGTACCTGTTTGTGTTTACCCACACGGCAAATCTACATACATAGCCTACACATCGTCCACACTTAAACATTAATTGACATCATATTTCAGGAAACAACACCACGGACCTTTAACAACTATTCCTGTCCATGGTAATTTTCAAAAGAAAGAATCATATATACAGGAACACTGTAATAAAATTCCAAATTATTATTGCTGACATGATGTTCTCGTTTTCATGACACTTTGATTTCTACTTAGTTTACAATATTCAATAGCTTACTTCGGGGAAATTGGTAAGTGGGCTCAAGAAGGCTTCTTATCCTTCCAATTCATTTCCTAGGAGTACATTAACAGCCATGTTTTGCATGCTCTGAAACGACTTTCAGGATGCAACCGTCTTTATTCATAAAACTGTAATATGTACATATGATAAATTTAAAACAAAACCCAAAGAAATAATGACAACTGCGCAACTCGAGTGTTGTCTCGGCTCAAAATTCGACGTGTGACTTCTTTTAGTGCGAGTTATATCTATCTATGCACTGAGGTTACGATAACTTAGACAGGTAAACAGCGATTCATGCAAGTTTAACCAGTGCTCCGCCTCAGAGAAAATCTTGCAAAAGTCACTACCAAAAACAAGTATACAAACATTTGCTTTGAGGAACAGCAAATACGTTCTTCTGTGAAAGGTTTGATCCAGATCAGACAAAACCCATTTTTTTTTTTTTACATTTTAACCCTCTCAAAGTGCGGAAACATTAACGTCTTTCGTCTCTCCGAAAATTACTTATTGATAGATGTCGATACCCTCTCGCAGAACCGACCCACAACCATCATTGTGTGTGGTATAGGCATAAATGAAATGCTAATTAAAAAAGTACTTTCATGTGGCTTTAGTTAATGGAAGTTGCCGTCAAAACCGTCACGATAACTGAGCATAAATAATCCGTCTTTTTAATGCCGCAACTACACTGCGGTTTGTGCTAAACGTTCAGAAGAAGGGTTTGCCGTAGAGGAATATTATATAAATGGTACCCTAATATAAAGGTAATTATATGTATATATATATATATATAAATGAACCAAACAAAATTCACAAGAATAAGAGAATAAGAACTATATTTTGCACATCTCTGATTACTGCATCAAATGGGTTTGAATATGGCAACCGGTGGATGTATCAGAAAACATCCGCCCGACTAGTTGCTATCAAAGTGAAGTGATAAACATTTTAAAGAAAGTTATGTCTTCAAATGACAATGGATAATATTCTAGTAACAAATAGAATTCAGAGTATATCAACCTTACAGTAAGAATCACCTGATGTCGCTTTGCCTCTCGTGGACTGTTACGACTGTAGTTAATCTGGAAATTCATCCAGAATTCCAAACTTTGACTTAATTTCCATGAAATACCATTATGAAGAGTAGCCAAAATTTCAGCTTACATGCAAATTATTGTCTCGATTTGGTATAGTGATATTAAGATGACACGGTACGTAAAGATAACATATCGTACCCAGGTAAGTGCAATACATACACATAGCACAGTGTAGGAATGCCTCTACAATGGAGGGAAATGGCTGAGAGTGGTTTTGCATTGTAAGTCAAAAAGACAACAAACACTTTTAAAGAGACTACGAACATGACGCTTCAGATAAAAGCATTGAATGAATTCTCGATGGTTGGTCTCAACTCTCTGATGTTAGTTTATGTAATGCAAATTTTGACACCCAAAGCCTCTTTAGGAGAAAAAACAACTTTAACTTACAAATCAGCCATAATGTAAGTTGAGACCTATAAAACACTGTCTGCAGAGACAGACAGTGTCCGTAGAGAAAGACATCAGAGAGAAATACATGTTTCCCAAGACTTTTTCACGTTGTTGGGAATGTTGTGTTCTCTCTCGTGAAAAAGAGTGCCAGTTTATGGTTATGCCAGCCACTCTGCTAGGCGCCGTTTAAAATGTTTCCTTACTTTCCTTATAATGTAGTCTTATTCTTGGTTCGAGAATTTCTAAATATATAAGTATAAACTACAGAAGTCTCGAAGTTTCTTTGTTAAGTGTTTTCTAGTAAAGTGTCTGTTTCTTTTCTCGATACTTTACTGGTGACGTGAGAGATGAAGACCAACCTCATAAAATCACGTCACACATCATCTTAGCAGAAGAATCTGTCAACTTAATCGATCCAAGTTTCAATGAATGTTCTCTTAGCTTTTGATTAAGTTAAACATTTTCAAACTATTTGGCCTCAGACTTGCAGCAAACTTATAACCTTTCATAATTATATTTTTAACAGAGTTTAACACACTTTTCTTCTGACTAGGTTTGATTGGATTACAGGTTTTTACTCATCAGTTGTCATTGAGGAGAAGAAGCGAAGAGGGCATTTCCTGGAATATGGCGACAGATTCGTCAAAACGATTAATTTGCAGTAACGTCCTCAATGACATTGGGGAATTAAAAAAAATCAGTGAGAAGAACATTTTTGGAGAATTAATTCTGTTAGTTTAAACAATTTCCTTTTTTCTTCGTACATAAGGAAATAAAACAAAATAATGAGACATTTTCGACTGCCAGCCGGCGCTTAATAATGTTATGACGTCAGTCGTAACAGTCCACGAGAGGCAAAGCGACATCAGGTGATTCTTACTGTAAGGTTGATATACTCTGAATTCTATTTGTTACTAGAATATCATCCATCGTCATTTGAAGACATAACTTTCTTTAAAATGTTTATCACTTCACTTTGATAGCAACTAGTCGGGCGGATGTTTTCTGATACATCCACCGGTTGCCATATTCAAACCCATTTGATGTAGTAATCAGAGATGTGCAAAATATAATTCTTATTCTCTTATTCTTGTGAATTTTGTTTGGTTCATATATATATATATATAGGCCCATCGTATGTCAACTTTGTTGAACAGATTGAGCAAACTCTACTGCGAGTTTTCAATGTTGATTTAGCCATATCTTAGGCGAACTCATCAATCGATTCACTCACATCTTGTTTACGTTTCTGATTAAAACCGCTACGTCAATTAACTGAGCACTTAACATTAAGGCCTCGGTCAAACTGTTTAATCGGCTAAAAGACAAGAAAAACGGGTGTCCGTATCAACCAACAGACAGCTTGCAAAGTAGATAGCAAAGAAGATGGTAAAGAACGGAGACAATTATGACCGTTTACATTGTATCAGACAGGCAGTTATATTGGATGCCAAAAGAAGAAAAAGCTAATGATAAACGAAAGTAATGTTACTTTAATACTTAGTTTTCATCTATGTATTCTTGCTAATGCACATTGTGGATCATAATCTTAATATGACCTATGAACGTCTTTTTTAATGCATGCTTTAACATTTTACATGATTCTAAGTTACCATAACTAAAGTGCATCGTGAGCATTTCAAAACTTGACTCAAAGCCATTAATAGCTCAGAATAACGTCATAACCTAAGCATTAAAAAGTACGTCATTCCAATCATTTAGACGACGATCTCCCACTTTATGGGAAAGAAACTAAAAAAAAAACGTAAAACATGGCCTTAATTTTGTTGTATTATTTTATTCAAATTTCCAAAGAAGTAAAATCTCACAAGGTTAACAGTTCGACTTCATACTAACTGTGCACATTGGATTTAAACATCTCAGTGCTTTTCCAGTCGTTGTTTCCTTGTCTGATCAATTAAATTTTAAAAAGATCATTGTAATAAAAAACAAAATCCTTAAAAGTAGCTACAAGCTGAGATATTTTTACTCAGACGTTAAGTTACTTCCACCCAACCTTCTCCGGCCTTGTTCCATTAAACTCAAAAAAACATTTTTTAAAAGTCGATTTCTGATCAGTGCGTCAACCATTTTGCTTTCATACTGACAAACCCCCCGTCATAATTATAGATTTTTCTCTCGGGCGAATCGTATCAAATTGATTTTTCGGGCGATTATTACTTTTGGAAGGATCATGAAATCCCCCTAAGGCCCATCAATAGAAAAAATCATTACAATAACAAAATTCTAGAAATACTTGTTTTCATTTATCATATTGAACACGGGGTTCGCAGGACCTATAATGCTATGAAGCAATGACAAAGTTATGGCATAGCCAAAGGTTTATACATACAAAATAAGGGTATATTTAGGTCAAATACGAGGTGAAAGTCCTAGCAGCAAATTAAATTTACACTTCTTACGAGGGACAGACATGCCTGCACATTGCAATTTCTCAACCTATTTCCTTTTCGTGCTTGATCCTGCGAAGACGTAAAACCGTATTTTAATGAGTCAAGGAATGTTATAACAGTCTCATAATTAGATGAGTTTCTAATTTCTAGATATTATTTCTTGTTCCTTTTCATTTTCTCCACAATCCATTTGGGACTGTAGACACCTTAGAAACTGTGTCATTAATCATCCAAAAGCAGACGTGTTCTAATTTGCTAACAAACTCTGAACGTGAGGAAATAAGTGTAGATAAAATAATGTAACAGAAACATTGTAACAAAATCAGAGCAACCACGCTAGTAAGGTCGTGTAACAATTAAAAAATATAATCAAGAGAAGATCATATTATTCTCTTCAGGCTGTCCGTTTGTACATTGCTTTCTTGAATACAAGAATCGAACTATAATGACCTTTACACGTATGCAGCAGAAGAAAAGTAAAGATTTGAAATTTGGCAGAATTTGCAGAGTTGTAAAAGTAAGTATATGTTGTGCATTTGCCATTTGGAGTTTATTAGTTTATGTGACAACTTTCCTTCTTTAGTTAAGATGAATGCATGTACATACATGTTACTCAGCAACAAACATGCTCTTCAGTCATCTTCATACGATAACAGTCCTAGGTATGTAAACGGCTAGAACAAGGAATTTGTTTGTGAAACCACTTTGACATGACTTTTCTTTTATCTTCCATTTATTGATGGCGAATCCACATTTCATTACATATTCTGGAGTATTTGCTTCCTGTATACTCAGGAGTTTTCTCTTCTATCTCTCCTACTATCGTATTTTTTCAGTGCTACTTTGTTTACGTGTCAGTGGTCCTCCAAGCTGTGAAGTAACACGTATGTTATAACTCCTCTTCAATCTGCAGGGAAACAGAATTTTTTAAACTAAAATAAAAATATTCTACTTATCCAAAAACATTGTATAGACGTTTTTCATTTTATTGTGAATAAAATATTGCTGACGTTCAAATTTTACTGGTCAGCTACCTTGTGACAAAATTCCTTCCAAGCCATGCAGTTCAAATGTCCTGTAAGCTTCTGAAGCATTCCAAAATGTTTACCACATTTTCCGGTTATCGACGGACCCATCACCTTGCCTCTTAAACACTTCCGTTACGTTTATGTCACCAAGAAGTTCGGTGTTGAAAATGGACGAGTTCTACCGGTTCCCGGACAATTTTCTCCCTGACAAATCCCCAGGCTAACTCTTTCATGAACCTTACATCTTTTCCTGAAGGCATTGCCGGCAGGGAGTAGTCCGGGGGAAGTTTTCCAGTCACGACCAGGCCATTACTGTAATGGGAGTGTTGTTATAAGTTTTCTTTGTCTATGCTTACTTCAATTCTTGTTTCAGTTTTGCAACAAAAATTGCATACATTTTCCTGACAGCGAGTACCATTTAAGTTAAATGGAACACATGTAACTTTCACGCAGTCTGGAGTGCGTGTGAATGAACTATTTTATTTTGTATTTGGTAGGTGTGAGGGGGGGGGGGAATTTTCCTGGGCAATTGTCTGAGAACGGTCCTGGCAGAGCTAAGAGGATATTGGAGGCATCAATCTAACAGTTACATAAAAGCTATATACCATTTACAGAACTCTTTTAAGAATAAGTACCTCGTCATGTAAGTCTCCTCGTATTGAATGTATAGATAGTCATCGAATATGGAACCACCAAAGATATTAGAGTCCGTTTCCTTAATGTAAATGCAGTTCTAGTGTACTTGTGTATGGTAATGGTTGCGTATGGAAATTGCTTTGGTATGTGAATTGTGTGCACGATAAAACTACTCCATGATCGTGTGTAAACACACTCCCACAACAAGCTTGTACTATAACTGTACTGATAACTATACCCCAAAACCTTTTCAAATGAAATGATTACACAACAGAAATTCTTGTAAGGCGTATGACATCACCAGCTATTTTCTGGAACACAAAAGATCAATATAGCGTCTTCGATGCCACGAAATTTCCGGTCTTTTCGATTCGAAGGTATAGTTGAAAGACCACCATCACGGAATTCTGCACGGACCATCCTTGAATAAACCCGACGTGCATAGTACAGTACCTTAACAATAGAAATACTGTCGGACCAACAGACACATGTGTGATAATGTTACCACTTTTCCCAAAAAAGTTTCCAGAGGGTTAAAACCTGTTCCTGCGGAACGACGTGAACCAAACAAAAAAAAAAGTACAGCTCAAATTTAATGAAAATTAGTTCATACGATGGAAACGACTCATTAGTATGTCTAACCCTTGTCAAAATGTTTTCATCCCCTAAGACAATACAATAGTTATTCGGTAATTGCCTAAATTGGATCGTGAAACAAAAAAAAAAAAAAACGGTCACTTTCAGATGATGCCGTTTTCAGAGGTACAGATTTCTCTTCATATATTCCACTCAATGCTGTTGTAACTTTTCTAAATGGGCTTGGTGAAATAATTGGCACAGTAAATATAAACCGTGTGACATGTCACGAAAGTACTGACAAAATAGAGGAATAAACCAGCTGAGATGTCGTTTGCCATCGTTCATGAGTCGCTTTTTTTTTCTTTTTTCTTTTTTGCTTTTAATCAGTTTTTATTTTTTTACTCAATTGAACAGGAAAGCCATCAAGCATGTGCGCTGAGAGAATCGGCAGACAAAAATCCTTTAGAAATGTAAATTTTAATGTCGAAAGACATTAAACCCTCGATTCAACGTCAGTAGAGAGCACTTGCTCTATTTCAGATGATGTTAAAATATTCAGTCATATCCCAGAGGACTGAAGTCTACTCGAAGCCCTCTCGATTGCAATAATTAAGCCCAGGAAAAGAAAGAAAATCATAATTATCAGTCTAATGCCAATCGTGTTATTCCATTTTAGAATTTCACTTTGTAAAACGAACCTTCACTCGTGGCGTTTTTTACTCCTCATTCCTATAGGCTAAAAGTAAATGTAATGTGACTGTTGCAAACTGAATAATGTTACAGCCAACTGACACATTGTTTTTAAAACGAATTCTGTCATTCTCAGCCAGGTCAAAGGTCATGTGGCATTGACGTGGTCACAGTGGTTATCCAGTGAAGCCACTGTGTAAACTGTGGAAAATGTCTTTACGAAGCACAGAAAGATATCTGACAGTACATCTGACAAAATATTGGAGCAAATTGGGATAATTGATGCAAAATCACCAAATTCCACTACATTTACCATATCTTGGACATTGTATTTTCAGGCACTGTAAGTAAAGTTTTAATTTAAATATATTCAGAAAGTCCAAGTTTTGATGCAAAAAATGTCAAAATCAGTTAACTTTACTATAAAAATGATATATCTTGGACATTAGGCAATTATCACATAAGCTCTTACAAAGTTTGGAGCGACTGTTGAAATAGTTTGTAGGATATGCTTGAAATTCAAATTTTAGAGAAAAACTGAATTTTTTCTCAAAAATCAACAACTTTCACTAGATTTACCAATGAGGTGATATTGGCTAGAACAAATTGTACTTTCGTAAATTCTAACAAATTTTAACTTCAGTAGTCGCATAATCCTCAAAATATGCAGGAAATTCAAATTTTGCTCAGCCAATTGTACTTAATTTAAGATAAAGATGATGTATGTTATGGAGTGTGTTTTCGGGTAAATCCTTAAAAAGTTTGGAGTTAATTGCCTCAAAACTTTGGCCCAATTTTTTTTTTTATCTCATCACTATATTGGGGCTAAGATGAGATATTATAGTCACTTGGCTTGTGGAGCTATAAGTGTACTGTGCACCCATTGGAGAACGATTGCCATGGGAACACTTGGAGTGGATGAGTAGAGACAGCCCTGGGGTGACCCCATGGTAGAGTGACCATGGGTGGTATTAATGAAAACCTGTCCATGGCGATGCGTATTTCAGTGTGCGTGGGTGCGTGTGTGCATCAGCACCTGTCCAAATTTTGGTTTTCCCAGAATACCTTGAAACGTATTTGAGCGTTTAAGTTTAAACTTGTTAAGGTTTGTACATGATGGCAAAATATCCAAGACTTGTACGTTTAATGGTAAACTGAGTCAAATTTGCTGATTTTGTGAGGTAAAAAGCCAATTTTGAACCAAAATTGGGATTTCCAGCATATTGTGAGAACTGCTTGAGTACTAGCCTTAAAACTTTGTAAGGACTTACCTGATAACACAATGTCCAAAACTTATCATCTTTATAGTAAATTAAGTACAATTGGCTGATTTTTTAAGCAAAAAGCTAGTTTTTCATCAAAATTTGGATTTCCTGCATATCTTGAGAGCTATGCATCCAATGAAGTTAAAACTTTGTAAAGACTTACGGAGGTACACTTTGTACCTCCGTGAGCTAATATCACTTCAATGGTAAGTCTAGTAAGATGATTTTTGAGAAAAAAAAATAGCTAATTTTTCTCAAGCATATCCTACAAACTGTATTATGTCGCCAAAATTTTTTGAAAATGGACGAGTCCTGCCGGTTCCGGACAATTTTCTCAGAAAGGTAATGTATAGTCAAACAAAACGAATTCAGTCTTAGTTGGATCTTAAGAATATTTCTAAAAAGATTGTAAACGACGCAACTGTGCATACTAAGTAAGATAAAAAAAAGTGATAATCACTAGCCAAACTATACTACCTTATGACTTATTATCGTGTACTGGGGTGACCGACCAAACCAAGGTTACACGTCGTTTTTAGCCAAATTTCATTTTCATTTGCTTATTTGCTAAACATAAAATTCAATTTCTGTCTCCCAGTTTTTTATTCTGTTTTTTTAACTTCAATCAGTTCAGTCCCCCTCCCTTCATAAATCACCCCCTAGCGGAAAGTCTATGTAAAGTATTCAATTGGTGAGACATTACACAAACATTCAATGGACTTATTGCTTTCGGTTTGATGAACAAATTTTAACGAATTTTAACGATCTTCCTTTAACAGAAAGTGAGTTTATTTGTGTCTTGTTAAACTAATTTGATGTCAATGCAGTTCGTTTTGCTAACCAATGAGAACTTAATGCAACAAATTATAAACCAATCTCGTTTAAACAAAAGTCCTTGCTGAGGATAGAAAATGTAACAGCCAATTTTCATTTTAACAGGCTGACAACCCTCAAGGAATCAACTGAAAAAACAACGCTACCAGATCTGCCTCTATCTACAGTCGTATGCCTTTATGATCTATAACGTCTTTTAGAGAGATAACTTCATCAAATTACCGAATAAATGAGCCCAACTCGGGTGAACTGCCTCCTTTGAGAAACCCTTCAAATCTCTTCAAATAGCTGTTTTGCAACTGCTTTACTTACATGGTGATTCTTGCATCATCTCACGAGTGCACACATAAGACCATATATATATAATATGTGAAAATCCACGTATGCTCCATTTGATATAAATATAAATATGTTAACAAATATGAATATAAATATGTTAACAAATATGACAATTTTGAAGCACAAAATTTTTTTTAAGAAAAGGTGTAGCTGGGAAACGGCTAATCTTCGGTGACAAAAAGGTTAAGAGCGCAGAGTAAGTGGATACCACTCATTCCAATGGTCTAATAAAGACCTTGGGTTGTTGAGTGATTTTCCCTCTGTTTGGGGTGGGGCGGGGTGATAATGATAAGTAACACACACTGAATTTTGGCGTGTAACACACTGATTGTATATTGTTGCGTTTTTAGAGCGCGCGCTGCACATAGGCGTGTGCAGTCTGTTGTTTTTGAAAATTGTTTTCAACATTAGGTTGTGCTGAAGAAGGACACAGGGGTGTCTTAAATATACACCTTTTCTTAAAAAAATTTTTGTGCTTCAAAATTGTCATATTTATTAACATATTTATATATATATGTATATATATACATACATATTCACAGTGGTTTTCTAGAACCCATGCCTTGTAGTTTGTATTTTTTATTTCCAAATATTTTTTCCAAATATTCCAATATGTCCAAATTCGTCGATATGAAATGCTTTCCCCCTTCTTTTTTCGTTAAAACGTTAAAATAATAGTGTGCAGAAAGTCATGAAATTGAAACCATTTGACCAAAAACTGATGGATGAAATGTCAAGGCTGTGAATGAAGCGACTGGGGCATCAAGGTAGCAATTTTATGTGTAATAACTATCACCTACGCTTCATTGGATTTAATGGGGCCCTTTGCTGTTCATGATCAAGTTCGGGTCAAGCATGGGACAGCGTTCGCCACTCTTCCTGATGCTTTGTTTTCTACGTGATGCCCAAAATATATAGGACTCTCATGACAAACTTTGCCTCATGCACGTTTGTTTTGTCACTACTTTTCACACATTTTTCAGCACTTTATTTGTGTAATATGGAACGAAGGGTAGGGTAATGTTAACAGGAGGAATCAACATCAAACAGAAAGTATTACTTCAGCTAGAAAAAACGATTATCTTCCAGAGTAGATCATCGTTTCACTTCAAATAAGACAAATGCTCACGTTTATCACATTTTCAGTTTGCAAAAACTCACTTACAGTTGAACAGCTCGTGGTATAATTGTTTAGTAATTATTTTCAAGTTTATCTTCTGCCATTCTGGTTCATCAGAGTGAAAATAAGAGCTTCTAAATTGTAATTTATGTTGTTCATAAAATACCAAAAAGGGGAAAAGTCTCAAATATTTTTATTGATTTTTTTCTTTAAACAATCGATCATGTTGGGTAACCGTAGGGTTTTCTGCCAAATGAAAACTAGGTCAAATGCAAGTAGAGTAAATAAAATAACGCTCGAACACTTAAGAAAGATGCAAGCGAAATGACATATACACAAAAATTCCTCCTTTCAGGTGCCATTGAAATACCAATCGCTCATGAGTTTCAAGGTAAGAAAAATAGAATCTGAATCAAGGATGAAAAGAATGAAATGGAGAGAGAGATGGAGAGATGTGGACTGAGAGACAGAGGCAAGAACAGAAAAAAAAGCACAATGAAAAAGGAATAAAAGAGTCTGTCTTGTATAGTGAGGGGAGATGCAAAGATATTGTTTAATCAATACCCTAGATATAGGGCACCATTTGAGTTTGGTTCAAGGGAACTATAGGTGGTATGATGCGTTTATGATTTCCCGTGAGGAAAATGGAACAAACAAAAATATTTATATAATATATTTTATCAATTTTAAGAGTGCCTCAGGATTATGTAAAGTGTTTTATTATAGGATTATGTCGTACCATATTGGTGGCTTGCTCTTCAGTTGTTTCGTGAGGTAGAATGATGATCGTTGGTACGAGAGTTTCAAGTTTATGTAATACACTGAAATTCACGTCTGCATAGAAATATGTCGCGTGGTACATGTTAACAATTGATCTCCTACTCTCTCGTTCTCACGTGTTTTATGTATCGATTTAACTTGGTCTCTAGCTTGTCTGTATGTTCGTTTCTTTTCCTCTCGGGATGTTACGTTACATTTGACATACTTAAAGAGATCTTTTCGATCTGCCATGATAAAAGTGTGGCATAAATATAGAACCCTTTGGGAATGAACGAGGACGGTTGCCGTCTATTCAAATTACTGACGAATATCACGATTACATTAAACATAAGAAAATATGAATCAAGTGTTTTTTCTATACTACAATCAGATATTTTACTGATGTCGTTTGAAACAAATTCGGAAATGAATGAAAAAAGAGGGAAATGTGAATGACTAAAAAAATCAGTTCACATTGAACTATCGGGACATTAAAGTAATGATTGTTTAAATCTAACGCTGTATGATCTGTGGTATGTAAAGGAGTACTCATTATGATTATTTTTTTCATGATCAGGTGACATATATCTAAACAATTGAGTTTTATCCATTTGTGACAGTCGCTTACTCATAAACTTATTTCTAAATTAGTATAAATATGTCAAGTGTTTGCCACTTTATCAGATAGTGCGTACAGTGAAAATATTTTATTCGCTTTGGAATCGTTTCTCCTTCATTGACTGTTAGTTTTATTCAGCAAGCTAGAGTTAAAACAGACGTTACTTCATGGTAAATATCTCAGCTATGCCTGAAGTGCCAAATATGCTAACCTGATCACGATTGGGCGCAACTGACAAGTACCTGACATTGAATGGATACAACTTACATTGTGTTCATCAGATCTATCGAATTTCTGACTTTTGTGTTGCAAATCTCAGAGTAAAATATCTCTCGCTTGATTTCGTCCGAAGTCTATCTATGTATCTACTGTTTTCGGCGAGTGCCCATCATGTATGGTGGCTCATACCAGCCTCCTAACCTGGCGCTCATTGATGTTTAGTTTACGATCTTGTGAGGGACTTAAATTTCTTTCGTATGTATCCGCTTGACACCACAACAAGTTCTTACATTGAACCTTTTTACACTGATTTACATTGGATTACATTTGATGGTATTGAATTTACACCATTCGCGTTGCAAATCTCTGGATGAAAATTCCCTCACTGAATTTTGAAATATAACGGAATAGCAGAGACCACCAATTAACGTGGAATTCCCTAATTCAGCCTTGCACATCATACGTAATATTATTCGTAAGGGTGACCTGTTCGTACGTTGTCGCCATGGCAACACTTTTGCTTTACATATGGAAATGATTAAGATCTTGTTAAATGTATTCAACCTGGGGATGTCCGACACTCCCAGGCTCCTATAGGTGACGCAAAAACCTGATTCTTAGTCAGTATAGATTCTCTTTCTCTTGGTTTCTCTAGAGAGATTCAATGACTCACGTCGAAGTGATAAAATGCTTGCTTTCTCAAAATGCAATGAGTCTGACTTAAAAGGTTATGCATCAGCGAGTAACCTTGTGGTCCTGTAGGTAACGACTGACATATGAAGAAAAAAAACAACAGTTTCCTCAGGTTATGAAAGTGATTGCGTGAGTACTGAAAAACCAGAAGGATAAGATTGTGTTATACGCCAAGGTTGTGCATGGACGGACTACGTCTTTCGGTGAACGAAAATGACAGAAACCACTTTGAAAAGCAACAGGACTGGCATGAAAACAGTGCAAACAGAAACGATATCTTAAAATTAATTAGTAATTATTAATTGCTATCTATATAGCACTATACTCACCTACATAATGAATATATGGAGCAGCATAGATGTCGCTGGTGCATCAAAAGCGTACCACTCGAGTCACGAATTGTAATATTTGGGGAAATATATGGTGAAAAATTTCGACTTTAAACCACGTCTTCAGGATATTTCCAGAATTCTGCATAAATACTTCCACCTCATTTCTGAATGTCGTGAGTGAAATTTTCCCCAAACATTCTATCATCCCTACCTATCGTAGGACCAAAAATCTGAAAGAAATGGTTGCCCCCTCCAAATTGAAGGCCAAGATCAATGACTCGTTAGATACCGATTTAGGATATTTCATCTGGAACAAAAAATGCGACCTTTGCCAAAATTACTCTTCTATAACTCACTTTCTTTCCTTAGCTCAGCCACGCCACAGGTCTTTCATACAAAATCAAGCAAAAAATCAGATGTACTTCCCATTTCCCTTCCCATATATATATTCAGTTATATTTCAAAATTCGGTGAGAGAATTTTCATCCGGAGATATATAAGCTGGAAATTTGATACCGCAAGAAGTAAAATACTACTCCACTGAAACTCACATGTGGAATCTCCCTTTTTCTAGTGTGGACGCCCTTCGAGCTCAGTTTTGAACCATTGATACATATGTAAGACTCTGTGTGTAATACATTATTAATTTTTTTTTTCAACTTACCTTCTTCCAGTATCTATTTTCACGTCACACAGTGTCTTCTCATAATCGAATATACTCGCTCGTGTATCAAAATGCTTTCCTTGCCTTTTTTTTCGTTCCCGTCCATCCGTCGCCTCTTAAGTTTTTCCTCTCTACATGGGATGACCTCGTACTATTTTGGAAAATACTCGGAAAAAATCGTAAATTTCTGAATTTTTAGATCAACTTCTCAAACAATTGTAATAATGTAGGATTTGAAAATATTGTGGTCAAGTAGGCGACATCAGTCTCTGCAATATAAAATTTTTGGACGTTTACGAGGTCTATCTAATTCAACATTCTCAGCAAAAACTGTGTCTCGTAGTACGACAGTGTAGTACAGGTATTTTGCAAGATGGCAAGTAGTAGGTGAGGGCTTGTGACCACTCCGAAAAGAATGCCAATAATATAAACAGTCGCCAGAACCTATGCAAAAGTAAAGTTAATATTCTTACAACATGTAAGTAAAGCAGCAGTTACTTAACCAAGTAGGACAGTGGATTTTATAATCGACAACTAGGACATAGTAAAACTAACCCTAGAAAGACTTGCATACAGTATCAACAAAACAAATTCTGATAAGAAATGAAAGATATAAAAAAAAAAGACATATTTCGGGGGTAAAGTAATAAGTAGAATAATTACACTCAGTTCAGTTGTTTGAGTTACCTTTATAGAACATTACTGGATCCGTTTAATTCAGCAATAAAAACAGCACTTTGTATCAAACAGTGTTTTTAATACCATCGTGAATAAAACCGTTTTGGATTACCTTACGGATGATTATTTGCATACAAGCACATTTATTCTTACATTTAGATCATTCGTGTGGCAAAACGTAATAAGCTGAAATACAGAAGTAAGAAACGTGGCAAAGTTTATCCCATCAGAGGTTATGTTTTCAAGGAAATTATAAATTTAAAAAAATTTAAAAAAAACTTTGTTAATGATATTGCCAATTCCATCCATGCTATCTGTTTGACGAAAAACAGAAAACGACGTAAACGGCTTTCAGTATACTGTAGTTGGAAATACAGTACATTCAAATTTGGTTAGAATCCTCAACTGCTATTGGCCCATTACAGTCAGGTGACCGTACATTATCCTGAGGATAAAACACAGTCAATTTAAGAGTAAAATCACCAGCGAATGAATACAATAAAAACGTGCATTGACCATTTACACAAAAGTAATGGTACGCTGTTTATGTCTCACGACCATTGTTGAAATGTAGTGAATTGTGTAGTTTGCGTGTTGTCAATCGCGTTTACCTTTTCTCGGGATTCGCTTTAAATAAATCTTCGGCTATTTACAAACCCAAATTTTCTTTTGTTTTTGGCTTTTTCATCAATCCTGGACTTGAGCATTAACTGAAGATAATGCATTAACCTTTCATTCAAAGACTTATAATTCCTGAAATCATCGTAAACAACACATGAAGGTAACATGTCGGTTTTTCGAGGTAGCCAATACTACCAGTGTTAACCCTCGTCAGGGTGTGTCCGTTTCAATAGCACTTCGCGATCGATTTGTTTACAGCGAGGAAACTACGGTTGATAAATTGGGACGCCATTTTGAAACTGGGGTATTCATGTATACATTTTACATAATATTATACATATAAATATCAAGACCGTTGGTTGATGACTTTTCAGCCGCACCCACGGTATTGTCGTAAGGGTGTTCTCGCCCACCTAATGTAATTTGATTTGAGCAGCTAGTTATTTACACATTCAGAACAAATGACAGGACAAATTTATCAGAATTACCAAAAGCACAACTGAAAGAATGATTGGGGACCTGACAGAAGCTTAAGCTTTTGAGGTCATGCTATATTATAAAGAGAACAAAATCAACAAAAAAAGAATTAACAGTAGGCCTAATATCTCAACAAAAAGTAAAGCAAAGGAAAGGAAAAAAGGACATAGGAAACAAGAATAAAGGTAAAGAAGGAAAAGAGAAAACTTGCTTAAGAAGAAATATCTAGCCGTGATTGAATTTTTTGAAGAGGAATACCTCTTCCAAAATGCCATGGAAACCAACTAGAAAACACGCTTCATCGGCCTATAGGGATATAAATGTATCATTAAACCAGGTATTGTCACCACGAATGGAAATGTGTGAATTGATTGCTCGAAATTACTTTTTACAATTCATTTATTATACTGACTTTAAATCATGAATACTTGCTTACCAGTTTACGTATAGATTACGTTTAATCATTCATGCCACTCATGCATGCCTGCAACGTATTACTTCCATCAAACTGACGAGGACTTTTAAAAAAGGCGTTGAATTGGCTGTCACTGCCAATCGTCAAAATAAGGTTCTTTACTAAAAACCTCTGCCGTGACTGCAACACTTGTCTATACATTAATTTCCGTTTTTCATCAAAACCTGCGTGGGAGATTTGTCAAAACGTCCTCTTTTGCCTTTGACAATCCGCACAACTTCTTTTTTTTTCTCTCTTCAGACAGACAGAAATTGTCGATGTACAAATCTCGGAGTAAGTGATATCAATGCATAACATTATAAAATCATTCTTCTTTTGTTTGAATGTATTTTGTTTTACTTTAAGGCTGATATTCACAGCAATAAAGGATGGCATATATTCATCTATAGCTATTCCTATTTTTCTTACTCTGTTAAGTGAAATACATGGGACTGATGTGGGAGACTTATAGCCAGGGAGGCACTGGTATCAAACAGCATGTACGAGTACCTAAATGTGTCAAAAATTTGTGTTTAGTGACTACTCTCCCCAACCCCACCCCACGTTATCACCCCACACAATATCATGTCACATTTCCTGTCATAATGTCACATTTTGCACCCCCCCTCCCGACTACGGGCTTAGCGATGTGTAATAATGTATCAACTAATTGGTGTCGTTAATGACAAAATGATGAGCTTGTAATTTCTTCTAGCCAGTAACGTGAACTTGCTGATTAACACGTCTCTGGGCTATGAAAACGAGATTTGAATTTGCATGTTAGACATCAAAAAAAAAAAAGGTAAAAAGAATTTTTTTAAATTTTTAGTCCAATTAAACTTTTTGGGGAAGCGATCAATGTTGGAGTAAAACAGTGTGCTGTATCTCAAGCTTTATGCTGCTGATTATGGTCGCTACCTGAAATTGTACTTCATGCTTTGAAGAACAGTTATCTTGCGACGCTAAGCAACCACCCAAGTGTGGAGAAAGTCTGTGGTTTATATATTACAACTTCACGTCAGGTGGCTATGCCAACTCAACGATTTTACATCAAAGTTGGCATATTTTCTTCTCCTATTTTCACAATGTCAAATCATATGGGAAAACCTTAGATTGGTCTTGGATAATGTAAAACCAATCTTACTGTGATCTGCCCATTTATCGAACCACGAACCTCCTCGTCGCTACTTTATTTCCTCAAATGCAACCACATTTATTTACTCTGCCACAGTACCCGGTCAAAACGGGTAACGAATCCCTGGAGCTATAACGAAACCGCTGAAGATTTAAACAAGATTCAAAGTTGAAACAAGATTGTGAGTTGAAAAGTTCTTTATGAATGAAAAGAATTTAATGTAGCTGTAACCCTTATCTTTTTTTTTTCTCATTCATTTTTCATGAAGAATAAGAACACTTCCTAGGAATTTTAATGAATTCAGTCTGTTTTAAACGGGTATCAGAATTTTCCGTTATATTGACATGCGATAATTTAAGTTATAAATGGTTAAGAGGACTTTTTCAATGGAACTGTTAACTACATCAATCGCTATATCAATTAACTGGTAGGTCAAATCCGATTCTAAAGCAGAGACTTTTTCTGAGCAATTCCTATTGGTTTCTTTTCTTGGTTTTCTTTTTGTGTCTTAACTATACCGATTGAAAAAAGACAATTGTAATAACATGTATAAACGTTCCCCATTCAGACAATTTGGAACACCAAATTATGTTTCAGGGGATAAACTCTGCCATACGACTTTAATAAGAATTCTTATAGCACAACGATACAAAGTGAAAAAGAAAACACTGTATAGCTACTGACAGTTTATCATTCAATTTAATCCATCCCCTTCTTTCAACGAGCCAATTGGAAGTAGTAATGAATAGTCAGTAATGAATAGTCAGTACGTCGAAACAGGTGATAGCCGAAACCGTAATGAGGTGATCATTAAGTAGTTTGAATGTAAAGACAGTTCTTCGTCGAAATACATACCGCAATTCCCGACACCGATCAAGGAGCTACATCTATCACTATGTTTTCATACACCGAGTGAGAGCTATGTTTTTGCATATTCATTATGTATAGGCTCGATCTACTGACGTTAATTTTTAAGTATGGATTGTGGTTTTTATTGTTTTCATACCGTTTCAGAAAGAAGATACCGACATTTTCGTTCAGTGAATGACGATTTCGTCTGGCGTGTACATTTACAAATGAGGAAAAACTTAAAAATCAAACAATCTTTTCCTTCTAGTTTTTCCGCACACGCAATCACTTTTAATGGAACGTTAGTTCTTTCCATAAAGATGTGGCCTAGTTGTTTCGGGAAGACATTCTTAAACGTCATATTTTGTAATGGATAACTGTTTATTAGCCATGTATGAAATATTGGATTATTGAACATAACGGTACCGTCTGAAGCTCGGATCGGTTAAGGCCGAAACTAAGTTGCGTTCCAACTCTACATATCCACTCCGAATTAACAAACGCCTAATAGGATATCATATATGTGTGGACTCACCTGAAGGATGCATGACCGCTTACCTTCACCAATGCAATGCAGTTGTAATAATGATCCGCCTCATTCGGTTTTGTTGTTTCCATAAAAACGTAAAAAAAAAGTTTGAGTTGATGAGCATTCTTTCCGTCCCATTTGCAGCCTTATTTGCCGCCATTCATTACAAATGTAGATACAGTTCTTTTTTGTTCTTTTTTACCAATGCATGAAGAATTGACGGTCATGTTTGTATGTATGTATGTATCCCCCAAACATTTTGTAATATAAATTCCCGATACTACATCATTCTTTATTTTACTGTTCTCATTCTCTAGATATACTACATTCATATATGTATATTACGAACATGTGTTAACATTCTGGAGAGCTAATTTATGTAGTCATTTATCCCGTAACTGTGGCTTTTTACTTTAAAAGTAGAGAATGTTGACTTTTCCTCGGACAGTGGGTTTGACGAAAAATTATCTCTTAGGACTACGCCGTAAACGTAGAGAGCATAAAATAATAAAAAATGACCCTTTTACTCCGCCTCAGAAATGTCCTGGGGTCTGATTGCTTTCTTTATACTTCTTCCTCTCGAGAATAAAATAACTTGCGATTGATTGTGTACATGCTTCCTACGTGAATGTGTGTAGGCGATTAATTCCTCTGAATTCAGATAGTGACCATAGAACTGAGTGAGGCATTTATCAAAAACAAATGAATGGCTAGAGACACAACAGAAAGTAGAAACACTACTTTTATTTTTGATACTATCATACAAAGTTCCGCAGTTGATAGCACTTTATGGACGTCATTGACCCTTACCTTAAAAGTTTAAAAAAATATGGTTTGGATAGCCCGCACCACAGGGATATTACAACGATAATGTCACACAGCGATGCTTTGTTTTATTTTTTTTCAGATGTATAGCTTTTAATAAAGGAAACAAAGAACCGTGAACTTTCCATATATCTTTATAATACGTCTGAGATGACAGATTTGTTATTCTTCATTCAACACATGGTTGTTACAGGGCTGAGGTCTCCAATGTATGAAAATATTTTCTGCTTTTGTAAAATATTGACCGTTATTGCATGTGGGCCTATTTTTCGCAGTGTGACATTTTTGTTATAATTCTTTTTTATAAAACAATGTCATACATACCACCAACATTCTACGACCGGTTCCATCCTATTTGAACTCATCAAGTGAAAGTAGGAATCGAACCTAGTGCCTAAAGCACAAGGGATTGTATCTGTACCATTCGATTTAAGTTTTTATTTCTGATGTCATCTAAATGGTTGTTCTATCGCAAGGAAATGCGATTAATTGCATTGTCATACCCTGCCCCCCCCCTCCCTGGTGCTTATTATCGAAACCTAAAATTTTGATGAGTCCCAAGAGGACGGAGCCGGCCATGCAACAGAAGTTTTACTGACGTTACAGACTGTTTTCTGAATTCGCTGTCTGTCATCCTAAACTCATTAAAATCTGTAATAAAGCTCGGTTGACATTTTGTGGGATAATTTAATGTGAAATATAAAAAGGAAAGATATATATTAGTGTATATATATATATATCTATATATCTGTGTATGTGTGTGTGTGTGTGTGTAGAGTTGATGGTTTCGCGTGCAGGGAGACAGCATTAAATACGGCAATTGTTTGATAAAAAAACCAAAGAAAAAGAGAGTCTTGTTCCTTTTTACCGTTTGGTCTGAAATTATCAGAATTAGCCTATGTAATTTATTACGTATTAGCAAGTTTTGGACGCTGGAGCAGGGGGTTGTCCCTTAACAATCACAGGTAAGGGAGATAGAGTCGTCCAACTGAATAATCTACAATTTCTCCTTCACAAATTACAAAAAAAAAGGAATCTAGCTGGTCATTCCGCGTGAAAGCAAAGGATTTTATACTTGGGTTTATTGACCCGTGCAATGATCATACATGCCACGCCTTCGAATAGATTGTGACAGGCATTTTTGATGGACTTAAGAAAATTTTACGAGCACTCCATGATTAAAAGTCTCATTATCAAGAGCAACTCAATCTGGAATAATTCCAGACATACTCCTCACACGTATCTACGGAAACTAATTTCTCTCGAGGAATGACATTTTTCCCTTGATAGCGATAGTGTCATTTTAGTCCACCAAGCCAAGAGTATACATTAACGTGTATGTTAATTACAATATTCATAGTCAACACTAATCACGAACATTAATCAACATTCCCATCTGATGATGTACATGAATCTTTTCCCAGTAGTTGTTGCCGGAGTAGTGGGAAACATCCCACAATTTTTGAGTTGTTGATTGAAGATTTCTCTTCAAAAGTGCATGAGCATTGTTTGACTGTCAATCCGTGTGTATTTTTGTCTTTTATCAGATGATTCAATAAAAGTGAAAACATTTTATAAATATGATTCCATACAGTTACCTCCTCTTTCTTAATCGTATGTGTAATATTGTTGAATTACAAATGGCCAGGTCATGTTATACTGTTTGTCATTATTGTCACTGTGACAGAAAACAGGCTTTCGAAGGAGACCACACTACTACAGAATTCCATGCTGCGAAGGCCCTGCCAAGAGTGGTTGAGCCAGTGGAGCAAAGAAGACAGCGGGTGTTAATGAGGCTACTGACAAACACTGTCCAATTTTAGTCTTCTACTGAGGTTCCAAGATGAGTGATCATAGGTTACGATGGGCAAAAGTGGTCATCAGTGTCAGCGGCCTTAAACTCACCACAGGCAACCTGGAGGAAACAAAGGTACATTCACGCTTCCATCTTGTTTAGAGCAACAAGCAGGACAACAGTTTTTGGCTGGTGAAGGCCGGTGCTCTGGAAGATGGTATGTGATAGACAAGGATAGACATGAGTTACCTCAAAGAGATGTTTGTTAGCGTTTGGGCTGCGACAAACATTGACGACGAGGGAATGTAGAAACGCAAATATGAGTATTACATTCCCCCCCCCCCCAGAAAAAAAAAACTCCAGGGATCATGGTCCTCGTTTGATTGAAGGGACAAGAAGAATAAAGACCTCTTGAACATTTTCGTCCACGTAATGACATCACTACGCAAGACCAAACTTGTTTAGTAGGTCTATAGCAGTGAACAGACTATGATATGGCCGCTACAGCGATGAGACTAGTAACACCCCATAACTCCACAAGCACCGAGGAAGATGGGCGTGATTGTCCTGGAGGACTCAGGACATCTATGATTGGACTCATCGAGGACACATTCTTGGTGGTCCAGTGAACCAGGAAACAACATTTTATGTTCTTTCGAACAACACGGGAATTTCAGTCTTCTGACTTCGGGCCTTAGGTGTATTTACGCCTTGAAAAGCAATTATTGTAAGCACCCACAAGATTGTGTTCAAGCCTATGGCTTATATATTACAGTTAGTCGTATGGGCGTGCTTTAGAGTAAAAAATGCATTCCTCCCTCTTCAATTATACATTTTTGTATGGGCATGACTACTGCAGATCCTCTGTCGTGATATGAAATCCTGCTCATTAAGATATCTGACTGACAGTACGTTTTGCTATTTGCTACCTGAGTGGGAAGAATCAAACTGAAGGGATAAAATGACCTAAGGCGATGAGGTTGGTAAGAAGCAAAAACCTCACTTATCCTTTGTTCTAGTGTGGTTCTGAAAACAGGCCGGGGAGTTCCATTCAGCAGTGGAGTGGACTGATATAATCTGTGCCCGCATGTGTTTTGGCATTCACTCTGCCAACAATGCAGAAATATTGAATTCACAAATGCTCCATTAGCCCGAAGCCTCCTCAAATAACTGCTTTAGATGTTCAGACTGCATAGGTATCAGGCATCGATGTAGCTTGCCTTATTTGCCCTTGGGGATAATGTGTAGTCAAGCAGAGAATTAGGATGTAACAGACCATAGGACAAGTTTCATCATGGGAGTTTTAGCAGCTTCGATTCAGCATGAAATGTAATGATCAGAGTTGTGTGGACTGGTGTAATTAGTGCATTAGTTTTCTACAACCGACGAATAACCATCGAGTGTCTCCATGACAATCTACGTCAAGATTTGACCCTCGGTAATAGTTCACAAAGTTGTATGTATTCAGCTCATGAATTTAAAGTGTATTGTCATGCAGGTTAAATGTGTTGGTATTATTATTTCAGATAAGGTATTTATCTGTCTGTTAAGAAAAAGTTGGTAAGGGTATTATAATAGAGTTAGGTTAAGATACTAGCGTCTGATGGAAAATTGTTTACATCATCATATCCTGGAATCTGCTGTGCTGGACACAGTGTTGGTGAGCCTAGTCTGCTTTCATTCAGTGCAGTAATTTGCAATTATGTGCTACGTATAGACGGAAGTGATGGCTGTTCTCTTATTATGTGAATTATTGTCACAGGGTTGAGTGATGGCGTGTTCAAGTGTGGCTCGTGTTACCACATAAACACATTTTGCAGTATGTTTACTTTACACCAGATGTTACAAAACATCTTCAAAACATGTTTTTTTAGCAATTAAATCTTTGTTAAAGAGAATTTCCCTTCACATTCAAAGACTTCCTTATTTTTTTAATGCATGTCCTAGCTAAGGCTACAGATGCCATAATCAGCATCCTATATCATTAGAGCGTTAAAACAAATCGTTGGTGAAAAGCAATTTCTTTCACCGAACCCTCACCTCACTGTAGGAAATTCGAGCATGCGCACCTGTTATTGATGTTTTGTAGCTCAGGGCGCCCCCTGTAGGGTCGATGATCAGCTTAAACGCTTTCCTGTAAGTCGAACTACGAAGCAACTGAAACTTTGTACAGATCTGAATGAAAAAGGGAGCCTGCAGGCAACGAGCTTCCCCTCTCATTTCACCCTCTCAATTTCGTTGTGTTCCTCCTTTCTTCCTTTTTTCTCTGTCTCTTATATCCGTTACCTCTTTAAAATATCGTTGCCAGGATGAAGCTAATTTCACTCCCTTTTGTTATCTTTTCTTCATCATTTTATTCTTGGATCTTATCTAAATATCAAAAAGTAATTTATCTGCTGTCAGGTTTCAACAAAGAATAACATACAGGGTTGCATTTATCATAATTGTATAGTCTCTATAAGGATCCCTCTGAAATGTAGGTAGATAAATTTCACTGATTATACGTCACGTAAGTCCAGGAACACGATCTCTGGAGAGGAATATGCCTGCTAACAGACAGAGAGAATAAAAGATATCTTTTACCATAAAAGTTCTTATTTGAGAGTAAAATCAGTAAAAAGTAAAAAAAAAAGTGCAGTACCTTAAGGTGAACATCCGTGGTAAACCGCCTGGATGTTTTTCGTTTTTCAAATAGTTTATTCCAAACAGGAAATTTTAAAGTCATTAAGGGCCATTAATGTTCTGAGAAATGTAAGAATTGCTTTGCAACATATGATTAATTTCTTGGCATGCATATTTAAATAGTATTCATAAGAGTTTGGTTTGTTTTAATCAGACGTACATATCCGAGAAGAAGTATCAAACTTAGGCTGGCTATAGGTTGATGGCTAAAAGTTGTCCAGAGAGGTCAATATTTTAATCTGTTCCGAACTTTTTCCCCTACCTCTCAATACGGCCAGTTAATTTGCATCGCTACAGGGTACAAATCTAATAACGGTTTCTAATTACTGAAGTATTCGATAAAATGTCTTTGTAAGAGATGCATTAATAACCGTCCTTCGAAAAGTGTATGCTCATACAATTTAAACTGATAATTTAATCAATCTCTAAACTCATGGTTAGGTTTCAATTTTCCCTTTCGCATCCCCATTCTGATCTTTCTCTTTAAAATATCCCTGGAAAAAAAAAATTGTATGTAAATACAGGCGAAAGAATCAATAGGAAGTAAATTAATTTACTTTTACGTTCAAACTCATGAATTACATGATTTTGTCGATAAACAACAATAATTAACAATAGTTTCAAATTACTATGAACAGGTAATCAAAATAATAAGCTTTTGTCTCGATTTCAAACTTACAGTGATCAGTACACACTGGTACAGTGGTATCAAATATAGTTCGTTTTCCTATCCGTCGATGCAGGTATTGAATTACGATTTACTTTTGATGTAAACAGTCGCTTAAGGGTTTGAAAGCTTGCAACATTTTTGTGGTACAAAAAGAACATCGAATGTAACATCTGTTACAATAAACAAAGAAATGTTACCGTAGGTAATGTTATTTCTAGATTGATATCCAAACCTCACATTAATTCACGGGGTAAGTTCCTTTAAGCAAAATACACATGATATTACCTCATCATTTTATAAGAGATGACTGATTTATTGAATTTGTTCATTTTAATTCATCGAAATGTATTGTAATGTTCTATCTTTGTGAAACAAAAATAGCACATCTCATATACAACTGCCTCGAGGTTAATATTAAAAAAAAAAATAAGTACCCGAGAGCTTGCACACGAGCAAAGAGGGAGCAACGTTGATGCGTCTCCGTCTAAAAATAGAAGAAAAAAAATACTTCTTCGCAATTTTAGATCCCCGAACAGACGAAAACTCTTTAAAATGCTCAATGGGTTTCTTCGTTGTTCTCGTATTTGTCACAGCACATTACGTGACGGCTATCATACCTTCCAGGATCTATTAATTCATGAAAAAGATCGCGACAGCGTTTTGCTGGTTTTCTTCAAATGTTTTCCCCCTTTTTTTTCTTTTGTAATTTCAAAGGAATTCTCACGAGAATGCGAATTTTACACGAGATCTCGTTAATGTTGCTGGTTTATCTCACACCGCACGTTGTAGATGTCGTCTAGCCTCAGTGACAAAGAGAAACAGCAGCTGGGCAGAGAGAGAGAGAGAAAAAAAAGTTCACGGCTGTCTTTAACTTGATTTCCAACCGCGTCGATGAAACGGAGACACATACTGACGAGCTGAAAAATTTACCTGCTGAAATTATCATTTTAATACACAATTACTTTAAAATACCCACCCCACCCCACCCCACCCCACATACACCCACACGCTTAACTGTATACGAATGTCTAAAATACCAGGTTCGGTGTTTGTGATACCTGTAGCTTTACAGTTCTTGGAAGAATGCAGGACTGGAAATAAGGTGGTTTCATTGCTGTCATTGATAAAATTACAGGCGGTAAGAGAACGACACATCGTATGAAGCAGTATTCTTGGATGCACTATGGTCCGTGTACAGTGTTTCTGCCCGTAACAAATGCTTCGCCCATTTGAAAATCTGGATGCAGGTATAGTTGTTAGATATCAATGAATTCTGTGAAATTTCTCTCCAAAATGAGCCATAATCAAATTGAACACATTCACAATTTTTGGTCAGCCTGCGACCGCTTCGATTTAATTTACTATAACGTACGATACGTGCCATGTTGGTGGTGTCGGCGGTGTTGAGTAAGACTTGGAATAACATGTTTGCAGATACATCCTCCAAATGATCGTAAATGTCCAATATGCAAAATATTAGACTCGTAGAATCTCTATGATGCTTAATACATGGCTACCCGGAGCTGGTCTTTAAGAAAGTAGTCAACCAGAAGACTAGTTGCTTCACACTGGCAACTGAGAGAAATAAGATGACTTCTCCTTTTCACATTGCAAAGGCATCTATACAAGACGGTGAGAGTATGGCAGAGATGAAATATGCCCTATATGCTTCAGCTTGCAATGTTATATTCAGTGCTTGTTATAGCTCAATTTTTGTGTGTCTTTGGCAGGTGGCATTATCATGTGTCTACGATCCACATCAAGTCACAAAGTCATCCTTACTTGCTGTGTGCTGAAGTTGCTCATGTTCCTCAAATGCAACAAACGTATCTTTTGAACCTGCTTAAGCTTGCACAGCAGTGTAGAAAGTGTGATGATAAACTAAATAAATAGCAGTTTATATGCTGTTTTCTGTTGAAGATTTCTTTTATTTTTTCAAAAGAAAGAAATTGATTTGTATATCTTCCACAGTTCCACTATTGTATAAGAGTGGAAAGTCTTTGGACGAATGTTCCTTGTATCGATAATACAAATACATGAGTACGTGATCCACTTGATTGATTAGTGTACCTTTGAAAGTGTCTAATACTCGCTAGCAGACCACTGGAAAAGACGAATACTGGTACCTACTACAGTAGACCTATATAACACATATGATACTGTAAAGACGTTACGAGCCTCGAAATCTGGTTACTCGGTGACTTGGACTAGAAAAGACGTGACTCGAACTCGGCCTCGGACTCGAAGGATGGTGACTCGGTCTCAAGGGGTGGTGACTCGGACTCGGCCTTGGCCTCGAATTGTGGTGACTCGACTACAACACTGGTGTATATAAGTATGTTATGAATCATTACATTCTGGGTTTGTAGTACATTTTTAGATTTGAATAGATGGGTATCCATTACTCTTCTTGGGGAGACTGCATAGACAATTGCGTCAACAATTTCGGCAAAACGTGCCAAGCATTCTCTTTTAACTCCACCTGATCAGCAGATATACAATAGATAGTTGCACAAGTACCAGACCAAACACTATGAAGTAGCCGGTTGCCTGAAATGTGTCCGGCCGTAGTCAACACTGTAACCCAAAATTTCAAGAAACCCAGACAGCATTTCCATGTTCTTATTGAAATGTGTGTATTATGTAACATTACTACCATTGCACGAATTGAAGTTAAAAATGGAACAAGTATGGCGGAACGTCTACTACCTAACTTTCAAAACTGGTGACTCGGTGACTCCCAGGGTACTGTTTTGCGTCAGTTTTGAGGCTTACTTCACAAACATCAATGGAGAATGGGAAAGGAATCGTTTGACTTTCTACCGTGTAAAGATGTTGGAGAACCAGTTGTTAGCAGAAGTGGTTTCGCTTAAAGGAAGGACAGCGAATTAGTTTTAATTCTGATAGACTGGACGATGAAGTAGAATCTGCATGGTTAGGCTGTACCTATCACAAGTAGTGGAGTTGCTAGTAACATTCTAACCGAACAAACGTAACTTACGCTCATGAAATTCTTTTTTGAACCTCTCTCTGTTTGTTTGGGGAATTCGCTGTCTCCATGACAGGCTATTTCAGGAGAGGTCAAGGTCAAATATCTCGGATTTTTTTACTTTGGAAAACGAGTACTGATCTGATGAGGCCCTTCATAAGTGAAACTCACCATTTAACAAGCTACGACAAGTGGTGTTTCCTAACATCGTGCTGTATGGAATGAGAGCTGATCGTGCTGATATATAAAAAGCTACGGATGGAATAATATTCCAGTAATCCAAAAATCAGTGTTGAAAATAAACAACGTGACACGTATCATTAGTCTTTTCGTTCTCTCTTATTTCTTTTCTTGGTCATAATTTGAAAGAGACAGTAAGACTGGAACGCCTTGAACATCCCGTTAACATAACATGCCGACATGTCTCGTCAATGAACCTATGAGTAATACCTACACTCGCCATATCGAGTTAAGGATGTTTTGGTATCCTTTTGTCACAAAAGATTTTGTGAAAACAATTGTAGGTCTTACTGCAGGTTACGCTTTGTTAAGTGAATTTGATTAGTGATTGAGAAATGAATCAAATAATATAAATCATACACTGCATTAATTCAAATAAAGAAACCTACTATCAAGTTGGTATTTTTATGGCGAATACCGTAATTTATGCAAAGGAGGAGCATGGGTTACATGTGAGCTGTATATGAGCTTCATGTACCGTACCCTTAGGCTTGAAATTCAGCCTACAGATGCATTATCGTGTCTGCTATCTGCCGTTTAAATCCTGATCTTTTTTGGATACAGGTTCTCTTTCAGCGATGATGATAAATGTAACTGATCAAGAACTAATCAGCTTCTTTGCTCGCTCTCATTTGCTTCTTTCCTCCGCCTTCTCTTCTTCTCGGTTTCTCCAAATTCTTTCGCTGATTTCTAATGATAGGCCCATGTCTTTTGATAAGTGTTATATAGCCTATGATGAGTGTGAATTTTGTAACTCAACATGTTCTGACAACCACCAACAAGTTTCTCTGAATGTTACACAGCAGACAGCTTTTCAAATGAAAAGTAACATGATAAAAAGAATCACGACTTCTGTTTCTTGTTTTTTTTTAAGCTCACCTTTTACTTGTCCATGTTAGATACCTCAGTGACCTACTCAAATTACGCCTTCGTTCAAAGTGATTTATCATGATGTATCCACATAGTCAGAATTGTAATGTTAGTCTTCTCTCAGACAGTCTGGATTGGATAGGATGTTCACGTTTGCAAAGGTAGCCTATTTTTTTTCTTGTGGCTAAAATGACTGAAAAACAAATGGGGTAAACGCAAAAGCACATTTAAAAGACAAGCAAGAGTTCAAATCACGGTGAACTGTGCACATGTGAGATTAAAGCATGGCTATTTTCTTATTTAATATGATATAATCTATTTGGGTATTTGTGAAACGATCAAGAAACATATATACAAAATTAACGGCATAAGTCTCTTTACGTTTACCTTCTTCCAAAGTTACCTTCCTGAGTGTATTCTAAAGTGTCCTGTTGGCGTCAGAAGATTTTATCGTCTCAAACTTTTATGCAGTCCAGAGATGCAGAAAGATGCAGAGCGATATAGACGTAAACTTCTCGTTGCATTTCATTTCCATTTTGTATATCATTACCTTGAAAATGACGAGGAACTGGTTCTTGCGAGAGGCTAATATGAATATGTCACTCATTGACGTTTTTTTCTTAGCCGTTCCATCCGTACGATATCAGTGAAGTCAATCACATGAAAGCGTCTAAGAGACAATTCATCTTCATCACCAAAACCGCCTCCTCCATGAATGTAACCACTCGATGGAAACTCTCCTAGAAACCTCTTGACCTATTTCAAATAATATCGCAATGGTCCTGGTCTCCTCTTCGATGAATTGCTCAGCTTTTCGATCAGTCTTTGAGGCGGTTGTTGTAATTATACAGTCGGAAATATCAACATGAGGGTATTGTAATGCTATTAGAAATTACTTTCAAAGCGTGACGGGTTTAAGTGGAGGCCGCTTTTGACAGATGGAAAGAATGATGCTTGATGATAAATCGAATTTCAATTAATTCTGGCAGAGTTTGTTTTTGTTACTGCCTCTATATGCACCATCATTCTAAGAAAAAATTTGGCACATAATCATTGATTGTTTTAACAATGAAGCCGTTCGAAGAAAAATAAAATTTGATCCTGTCGAGTAAGACTTTCTTGAGGAAAAAAAAGCAGCAACGACACATCCAGGAGAATACAGAACGATTTTCTTTTCTCCGTGGAGAGGAGTCAAACCTAACCACCATATCAACTTTATCGCTTGAATAACTTCAACCGGTAATATGAATAATCACACAGAAAGCAAAACGATATACCTGTACTGAAGGCACTTATTCGGTGACAATAAGCTATCTAAACGTGACGATTGCTTAAGGGTAACGGCATTTTGAATAGCTGAACTAAAATGCTAACTGACTAGAACAGTCCCTCGAAAGAAATTTGTATAATAATCGATTTTTTTTAATCCAAATTTACAAATAATTTTACTTATTGATTTCGTTATGTTTTCGATGTATGACAAATCTCTAAGCGAGTCACACCAATCAGCATGCAAATGAGAACTGATTCCATATAACGACTGTGAATAATTGAAAAAGCCGGGCTCGACTTTGCAAGGCCATTTCAAATTTATATGCATTGAATAATGCGGAAAGTGATAAAACACACACATACACACACACACACAAATACTGGAACCCAACTTTACGTGAGTTTATGCTTTAGTTATTTAATGGAAGTAGTACTTTCATCATTTTGTTGAGGCTTAACACTTTCAGGCAATTCTTTATGTAGTCTCTTTAACAAGTAAACATCTATTTTGGTAGTTCGGTAGTAGCAAGTAACAACTCTAAAAAAGAAGTTGTTGATACAATATGACTCGTCCAATAAACATAATACTCTATCAACGAGGTCTTTGCACACTTTTCGTCCTTAATTTATTGTCAATCATATTTTTTTTCTTTTTGCCCTCATCTATTTCAACTGTATCAACTTAATGCACCTGCTATATGAACCCAACCAAACCCTTGCATTCTTTTGAGAAAGTTGTAGAAGTTTCCATTGCCTATTGGCTGACCGGTCAATTTGGTAAATTTGGAACCAAACAAACAGCAAATTGACACAAATGTGTTATCCATATTTACGTACGCCTTAAAAGACTTACAACGTCCTCATCAGGTGCAAGGAAAGTTTGAACGTTCTTAGTCCATAGATAGCAAAGATGCGTAATACATTCAAAAAACGAAATACAGAAAGAGCATAAAAAATCCATGGTGGTATAATTAGTTGTTGAGAATGGGTTAAGCTTGTGCATTAGACAAATAACTCCACTGAAAATCGCGAAGAGAAAATACTACGGTTTACAATTTGTAAGTCAAGACATGCTCCTAGAAATAAAAATCACTCTTTTCTTGTCTCACAGGGAGCATCCCTAGGATTCTTCCAGAATAATTTACATGAAAATGACGGACTTGCTGGAAACTCTTTTCCCACAAAAAGTACCCTTTGCTCATCAACAGCCTTTCTTTCTTAGGTTGAATTTCTGCAAACTCTAACAAAACCCTGATAAAGTAAGTCAAACCGGTGAAGCAATCATAAATACATTTGAACAAGTGTCTTTAACACTCTGTTATTCTTCAACAGCCTGAGACACTTGTCTCTCAAAGAGTGTATTACCAAGGTACCAGAGACCGGTAACCCTTAAAACGTATCTTTCACAACCTTTGAAACAGTTTTTCGTTTTCAAATATTTGAGGAAAAAAAACAACCCTGATTCCTGATAAAAGACATACTGCGTACCATATTTAAACAAAGGTTCCTAATATTTATAGTACCTGTTCTAATTCTGCCCTTTGAATACTGACAGAAAACACGTATGATTCTACAGGGGAAAAAAATTATCACCGAAACTCGTGCTTTCCTACAAAAGTTTGATTTTAATTTGACGGTCCCGTGGATTAATCAACAGAATCACTTTCATGTTACCATTGTCAGTTTCGATTGTTGTCAAACACAAGATCGTACAAGTGTAAACAAAATAACGTCCGTCCTAGGTAACGAGCAGAAAGCGGTCAATTTAATATCGTGTCGAGCTTTCATAATTTCATTAAATGTTTTCATCGTCCTACGTAGGACGGCATCAAGACCGATGTTGTTTGCACTTAGCAAATCCTGGGTACACTTTTTATTTCGAGCTGTTGTGACCGAGATTTTTGTTCGTTCAAGTTTTTGCACTCATCTGTAAACGCTGTATACTTATGCGTGGTGATGCTCTGCCCAAACAAACGTTTATTGATTACGTGTCCTTGTGTTAGTACCGAACACTTTACTCAAACTTAACCGGCGGTGGGACTAATTGGCTTCGTTTGCTGTTGCAATATTTCGTTCAATGATTGTTCAGGTATTGCAACAACGGTGACCCTTATTATTTGTGTAAATTGCATCAGTAGTGTGTATCAACGCAGGCTATATAATTTCATTTGCAGGACAGCGCATGGCAGTGCATATGAATGTGTAGTTAGTATGCCTGAACTCCGGCGTGACTTTGCCACTAACGATGGGAATTGTTAGAATTGAGATTTAGTTGGGAAAACTGCTTGTTTTCTTCTTTTTTTTCTTTTGCTTGTAAAGCATTGGACACGTGGAAGTACACTACAGTCATCTTTCCATCGAGTTCGATGAATGAGATGAAAAAGAAACTGAAGAGAGAGGTAAAATATTCAGTCATTACCTTTGATTACATATGACATCAACAGGTATGAAAATGTTATTAAATGTCTGACATTCCTTCGGACATGCAATTAAGATAACGTTTCTGGGCATAGGTTCATATTTCAAAAGGTAAATTATGAAAGATAAAAACCATCATGTTGACATCTGAATGATTTTAAACATGAAGGTACGACTTTTGAGTAATGCAACGCGAGTTCAGTCATAAATCATGTAAACTCTGAATAGCATAGCCCGGTTTTCCTTTCCACATTCATTAGAGCTATGTGGTGGGACTGTTAGATGATACATTGGCTATATATAGAATCAAGAGTATGATTTGTCCGGAAGCAATACAGAAGGATTGTGTTTTACTGATGTCATGAAAACGTTGTTTGGAATACGCTTGGAGAAAAAAGAAACACTCAAATGCCGACGACTATTAAACTTATACGACAGGAAGATTTAAGTTTTTATCCCAGTCACTTTCTTCGTAGGACTGTTGTAACTTGAGCATCGTATGCTTCATGCAGGTATAGTGTGATCCCAATTCTCCTGATATTTTTGATACATATATCTTTTCATGTTTCCGATACGTGATAGCACAAAATTTCGTCAAATTGGTAAAAAATATAGACGGTCTGTACCGCAACCTACATCTGCCGTGTCTAGTATGCTCGTGTGGTAAAATGTGATCAATACTAAGCATCGGCTAGGTGATACTTAAAGGGCGCGTGTTCTGGCCTTGGAAAGGAAAAAAAAACATGAAAACAATTTTCCCTCACATTCTGTTACTTTGCGAAACGTTTAACGTTTGAAAACATACGATTAGAAAAACACCAGCAGCCAAAGGCTCCAGCAGTTGTTATGGACTTGATCATGTGATGCTACTGCTTGCATTCCGCCATTCTATAAGGTTCTTAAGTTCCCTTATTTGACAGATGATTAGCGGTAGTGTCAAAATGGCATAAGGCTCTGCAGATTAGCTTGTTATCACGGCCGTAGCTAGGGTCACATCTTTAGGGGGTGTGAAGGTCAAAAATTACCACTGGCTGGGTGTATTGTTCCAACTGTGTGGTGACCCCATCAAGATAATTTCAGACACCATAAATACCTTCTCAGGGGCAGTCTTCACGAGAAGGGCATTATCAGACTCGGCGGAACAAACAAAAGGAAAGGTTGAGGGAGGGAAGGGGTGAGTAACGGCGGGACTACCTACGCGATTGGCGTGGAGCAGACAAGAAAATTTTGGCTTTATAACCCCCCCCCCCCCATGGCAAGAAACCTTACTTTCAGGGTGTACTCTGGGGTATCAATCTATGAAAAGTGGTAATACAAATCAGTGCTTTTGAGGGGATACAAGAATCATAACGAGCATCCTCTCTCATTTTTTTTTTTAGTCCTTGACAAATATTTTTTTGGTGTGCATATGGGGCCCCCTAAAATTGGAGCGGAGGCAGAGATTGCTTGAACTAATTATGTTTGTTAGTAACTAGTGGGATTACTATCATAGCAGAGCGCCACCATTAGTTGGCGCGAAGCGTAGAAGAAAATGTTGGCCTTTCAAAACCTCCAGATGACAGGAAAAGGCATGTGCTGCATGTACTAAGCCTGAAAAAGGATCTAATACCTGCAATTTCTCAATTAACGATAAAACATTTTATTTAGAAATGGTAATAATTTCGATTTATCCGATGTAGAATATTTATGCTTTTGTCATTTCCAGAATATATATATATATATAGATTCGTCCTCAATTCTTATCTCCTCTGGATGTGTGTGCGGTTCATGGAACGTATACTTTACTGGTCATTTTATCGAGACATGAAACAAAAATGTGGACGGAAAGAAGAGATATGTGTGAAGTCGTATATATGCTTCCCTATAGTCTTGATGGACTTTGTCGAAGATAGGAGAGACTCCATTGTGTCTGAGAAAATGGAAGATATTTCTCAATGACGGAGTAAACTCTGAGACGATTTGTCGAGAGTACCCTTGATGCTAACAAGATCTTAGTTTAAAAGAGGCCACGCGAAGAAATTTAAGTCTTTAAATGATGTCACTCGATACTTGTCAAGATCACTTATGTAATTTTTTTTCCCCTTCTTTTCTGACTGTAGTTTCGTCCCGTTTGAATTGCAGCTGCTCTAAGGCCACGAAAAAGGAAATTACAAAAATTCATGGAAATATAGATGAGGGTAGCGTAAAGAGGGATGATTCCTTGAGCAAACAAAAATGGAAGCTGTTTGATTGATCCAAGTTTTTATACAGTTTCATTTTTCATCGTCATATTTCATTAGATCACTTCATTTTGTTTTTTGTTTTTCTCTTCTTCTGTATTTCATTTTGTGGTACTTGAGTGATTGCTAACATCCAAAAAAAGAAAGGGATGTTAATGAGGATTGATAAAAATGTATTTGATCACGATTTGAGATATTAGACTCTCCCTGCGGGCCTAATGAAATTTTGATTTCACCACGACTTACTTCAAATTAAGTGCTCTCCTAAAAAGGATAATACAAGCTTCTAAAATACATTTACTGTAAAACAACACAGGGCAACGACTGTTTTGGTGGATTATAATACGATCTGTAAGGATAAAATACACAGACAATTACATTTTTCTACGTTTGTCTGTCTGCCTGCCTGTCTCTATTAGTGTGTTTCTTTGTGCATGCTAGCTTAATGTTCATCTTCAAAAGTTTGAAAGTACATACTACCATGCCCTCGTATGGAATCATTTTTAGGATTTCTTTCACTGCTTAGGTTTACATTCAGACAAACGTTCCAAACATAAAATAGTTATTGCTCTGTTTCCCAATGTTTTATGAAGAATCTATTAACGCATATTTGAACTGAAAAAAAAAACAACTGCACACATTGGTTAATATAACACCCACATGCTTATCTTTATATCATACAGAGATGTTAAGACCCCATAGGGTAAATAATCTGAACAAGGACGATATTATTGTTCTTGGTGAATATTTCGATTCCGTCTGAAATGCATGAGCTGACAAATAATTTAATTTAAAAGGTAACCGTAACCTTGTGAACCTCCCATTAGAGATGATTACTCCATGCATTGTATTCTGTACAAACCACTATACGTTAGGTTTCTCCATACGTCACACTATAGGGATGATTTTTCTTAATAATTGGTCAGACAATTCACTGGATATATCTGAACTCTACAGATCGTCAGTGACTGGCATGTGTTGACGTGAAAATCAGAATGTTCATAATTACAGTGGTTAAATGAAAATGTTTTTGTTGCATCGACAGATTATTTCATTTGTTGTCTGGTATTAGTGAAACATCTTTAAACCTATTCCTCCAAATTCAAGTTCTTTGCTCTTATTGACCATTTGTGTGTGTGTTCTTTTTTTTTCACAATTGTATAAGCAATTAATTTTGACAACCCTGCAGTTAGAAGACACATTGATAGTAACATTGTGAGGTGGGTTTTTGTGAATTCTGTTCCATCTTACCAAAGAATTTCACCTCTAGAACCGGTCACCACGAATTGAACTCTGTTACAATATAGGTATTAGAATTCACTATGGTCGCAACTGTTAGTTTGTTTTTTACATGCGCTAAAAGTGACTAAAAAAATTAAAAACAAATGAAATTGATAATACACATACGAAATATTAGCTAACCAATAATATATTCGTGTGCTCTTATAACATAGATTAACGTTAGGATTTGAAATTCATTCCTACAAATATGAGACCTCACTTTGCCTTGGCAATCTGATTTATCTTCTGACGAAGTTACTTTAATTGTCTTGACCTATGTTTATATAATTACAATATTACTGCATGTTAGTAAAGAAATGGTCATTACCTATCTATAGGTTAGTAAACTATAAAAGCTGAAGCATATTAGATTGTCTACTTCCATGTAAGTTCAATTGAGATTCAAGCCGCGTGTACTGCCAGGTAAATAACAGGAAGAGGTGCTTCAACCACTGCAAGTTGGAAGACATTCAGAAGTCTTTCTATTTGTTTGTGTATATATTTACCACAGAAAAACAAGGATTGCATACGGGTGAGAAAGATGCATGTGAAAACCATTGTGATCATGCAGATATGATGATGCACATGAAGTAATAAAATTTATCACCTTCTACTCATATTTAATTATTAATTAACGATTTATCAAGAGTTTTTAAATGCAAATTTATTACTCGTTTTAAAATGGATAGAATTATAGGAGAGACTCTTTTCTGTTAAAAGTTATTTAGTACGTACATTGATGTGGGACATTTGCAGTTTAATGAGAGCTAATGCATGTATCCTATCTGATAGTTAAGTAAACCTAGACTGTCAGAAACCAGAGATTTCAAGAGGAAAACAGGTGAAGCCTATGGGCTACCGATAGTTTCATATGCAACTGAGATATTTCCGGATTACGTTAAGTCTCCTCTGCACTTTTTTTACTTCCTTTTGCTATTGGAAAGGATGACGTATATATGAGATGTCGCTGCGTCATTTGAACTAGCCTAGGAGAACGCCCTAAGGTTTACCTACGTATATGATACATCAATCTAATTTAAATGTTCTACCAATCACATTTTACCGACTAGATGGACAATTCGATCTTTCCTCTTGTATGATTATTTTATGCGAAGTAACCAAAACTGCTGAGAAGCTCATCTCATTCTTTTCTACTATGAAACACACTCTCCATCTCTCTCAGCCCTGTTCCAAATGTAGGTCGATTTACTCACCCTTATACCGATTGGTACCTGCGATCATTGTATTATGCCAGTAATAAGCCTGTCAGAGAGAACTGACTTGAAAATCAATGGAAATATACACAAATTCTGAGATTCATGCTGACTGTTTTGCTTCAACAAGAAGCGCAGACAAAACGGGTCGGAACAATGCTTTGATAATGTTATAATGTGCTGACTACATGTCTATCTTCCACTCAGTGTTACAATGACCAGTGTGTTATTATTCCCCACTCATTTCAAACGTTATGAACATTTTCTTTATTGTGATGTACCGAATTGAAAGAATGCACAAATTTACCACATTGTGTATTCTAGTGCCTATTTTTTATCTAAGTTCTGAGTCGGCCATTTCTCTATCTCATAGCAGTTCGTTATCTGTTTAGTAAGCGTGCACTTCCCATGTCTTTACTTGTGTCTTTCAATGAAATTTTGTCCTTTGTTGGTATGAAAAGTAAACTCCATGTGTAAATGAAATAACGCCAAAAATAATACTGCTTTTTACTACCACAACTTGAATTCTGTCATGGGCGTCTTCTACCGTGTATTTGCTAGGAACTTCGATTCAAATTGTCCCTTCAAATTCGTTACGTATAAAGACTACAGTCCAGTTTTCGAATTTATACTGTCATAAAACGATCAAACAGCAACTATCTGGTTTCCTTCCACCATATGTGTCAAGCTTCAAATATAAGCAAAGGCAAATTGAATGAAAAAAAAGGAAATCAGTAATAACTGAAATGAGGACTTAAAGTTTGTAAAAGGAAGAAAATTTCACGCAATAGTTCTTTTAAATGCTATGTTTTTTTTTGGGGGGGGGGGGAGTATTGTCCTTGGGAGTAATTATCTGGCATTATTCATAACTCCGTAAAATTGTTTCGTGGGTCGAGGTGATTGCAAACAGCTGATCAAGGCCACTGATAATCATAAAATTGAATTAATTGGGTATGAGAAGAAAAATGTGTGATTGAATAAAAAATTCGCACATCCATGGCAAAAGTTGGAACTCAACTCAGCCTGATCCCAAGAGATTTAAACTACCTTAAGAGTTTGTATATTGCTGTCACCTTTCCCTTCACAATTTGCGTTGAAGAAGGACACAGAAGTGTCCGAAATATACTCTAGTTTGTCATCATTTACGAGCGATGAATATATATATATATATATATATATATATATATATATATATATATATATATAAATGGTAATAAGGAAAGAAAGAAACACAGCCTCTGTTACTCCATATGAGTTTATTAACAAATAGTGGCACAAGACGTTCCTGTCATTCGACCTTCGTCAATTGCACGTAAAAGTAGTGAAAGTTACAATGCACATGGTACAAAAAACAAAAACCAGGTTACAGGGGAACCTTGGATGGTAAAAAGGAAAAGAAAGAAAGGAGTCAAGAGACATAGTGGATTCTATTGTTGGAGGCAAGTTAATTTCTTGTGTTCAGTCCACGTGGACTTAAAGTAAGTGATTGAGCCGTCCAATACGCTGTACGCTTGAGGATGGTTTTACTGCTATTGGTGGTATGACAAATTGGAGCGTACAAGGATGCATTTGAGATTTTCTGGTGATTAGGCTTGTTTTAATGACGAGTAACGGGACGGCCTGTGGCGGCTGATATCACAAATGGATTTTTTGTGGTTATTGAAACGAAGACGAAATGAAGACCGGGCTGCCCCTACATAATTGCCATAATCACAAAGGGTACAATAAAAAATATAAACAACATTGCCAGAGTCGCAGTTGCGGGTGGGGACTTGTTCGGGAACCTTCACTTGGGGATGGCGACTGCGCTACGGGTGGTTATGTGGGGACATATTTGGTATCGTGGTTTGTGGCAACCACTGTTACTTACGTTGAATGAATCTGAATGGTAAGGCTTGGACGACGTTAGACTAGCCCCGGGGGTTTGGATCCTGGCGTAATGTTAATAGTGGTGGGGATTTGGCTAGCTCAGATAGAGAATTATCATCTTTGAGGAAGGAAAAGTCCCTCTGGAGGGTGTTCATGAAAGTGTTGACGGAAGGATGGTATTAGGTGACAAACGGTGTGCATGTGTTCGAGTTTTTGCAGTTGCACTTTAAAAGGTAAGTGCGAAAAACCTGCTAGTTTTGGAAATTTTTGCGTTCTAATTTTCGACAAGGGGAAAACCCTTTTTAGCGAGAACGTACGTAGCGGCTCTGTAGGATCAATCAGCCAGAAGTAAATATAATGCCTTCTGCGTAGACGCTCTAAAGAGAGTGGCCTGTCATAGGGACTGCAAACAATACCACAGCATAGCGAATTAAAGAGTCAATTTAGTCCTTTATTTTGTGTGTACATGCCGCCCCTCCACGATGGTACCGTTGTTTTGTACGCATCATGGTAAAGTACATCCTACAAGCGACTAATTGGTATAACATGTAGTCATATGTTCATCTGGAGGGTCGGATATGATAAAACATCAGTCTTACGTACAGAGTGATATGAACGTTTGGGTAAACTTTAAAGGTAAATAAGCAAGAAAATAACGAATACTTGTCATATAGTGCACTTTTAAAGAATCAAAATGGAATTGAAGTTCGGCAAAGTCACCGATAGCAACTTTTCATATTCTTAACCGGTGAGAAATACATATGTATAAATTTAAAGCGCGATATTACTGGATTTAAGTTTTCACATCAACAAGTATATTAGTACAACTGCATTCATATCAAGTTCAAAAGGGTTTCTGACGTGCAAATTTCGCTTGTCACCAGTTCTATGTTGTGTATATCATGTACAGAAGGGACATTTCATGTCAATCACAGGCGTACTTAATAGAACAAGTTTTCATAGCGTTCGTTACCGTCATGTAACGATCATAAGCAGAACGACAAAAAGGGTAAAATGGATATGCCAACAAACTTGGATATGTTGTATAAGTCAAACGTACGGTAAAAGAAAACATCACCTCGATTGTATCTTTTGAAATTCATTTTCGGCAGTATTTACACTATTGTGATCAACGCAATAAACCATGATGCCATCAGATCTTTTCCACTTTCCAGCAAACCTTCCCCTCACCTTACCCTATATCTCGCTACAGTTTCTCGGTCTCAAAATTCCGCTGATAAACGGTTCGATGGACATGCTTATTGAGAACGTCTATATGTTATAAAGGCATTTACAGTTCACCCCCGCAGCCTGCATGTACATGTCCAGAAAACAAAACTATGTTACACGGTTGATCGTTCAAATGAAGTACAGATTAGTTCGCGTAACTGGTACTTATGACTTGTGACCGGAGGATAATCACTGACCCTCACGTGTGTACTCTGCCTTTGTGCGTATTAACGATTACACTAACTGCACCCATGTCTCTCTACACAGAACAATCCTACATGTATTTGATCGCTTTCATCCTATGAAATGAAGGCTGAGACATGAGACCAACATTGGAAGAACATTAGAAGTATAAATTAATACGAACAGGCATCTTGATAATGAAAGTCTTTGTTTCATTTAACAACCAAAAAAAAAGACAAAACATCCCACCCCTCCCCCTAGAAAGAAGACAAGTAAAGACACAATTGTATGACAAATCGTTGTTTAAGGAAAAAATTGTTTCCACTGTGGGAAAGCAAAGGCGAAGAACACTACAGACGACTACACGCTGTCATCCTTGCTGAAGAAAAATACACATACTCTTGACATGAGCGTTCCTAATGCAATCCAAAACATACCAAATAACACATGCGTAAATGTCTCGGAATACACACATCAACATCGTAACGTATATTTACATGAAATATTACACTATTTTTTTTCTTTTTTAGGAAAAGGTAATATATTTCATATTCCTATAATAGGCCTAGTTCCTTTTCTTTCAATTTCCTTTCTTTCCTCTCTCTCTCAGGCATACTATCTAATCTCATTTATTCGTTTACATAATGAACCTATCAAATTGAATCGTGTTTTATCTTTACTCCATACCTCTCTCCGAGTGTGTAATTCTGTAACATTGCGTGCTTATTCCCAGCAGATTCGTTGACACTGTTGTATGTTTCTCTTTTATTTCTGGAACCTGCAAACTCTTCAGTGGTCTTCTAAGACGGTTCCCACAATTAGTGGGAGCTAATTTTTCTTCCTGCAGACTAATTGATGGGATTTTTGTTACGTGAGTTGTATAATTAGATTCGAAATATATATTTATATGTTTTTTGCATATGCCAGTATGTTTTCGTTTGCCGGTAGTTAGCTGTGGAATATGATCATATCGATTTGTACGATATCCAATAACACTGCATAAGATATAACGCACCTCTCCAGATTAGAAATTAATAAATTGGGCAATACAAAGTTAATAGCAGAGTCTTTACCATATGTTTTCACCACTTCCAAATTGTCAGTGAGTCCTTATAAAACAAGCAACTACACACCTTTTGTTTTGACGAGTAATTTACAATTCAAGTGTTGTCGCCTTTGTATTGTTTTCACTTGTATTTATCTCAATATTTCTCTCTTTTCTCCTGTTTTTTTTTTCTTAGATGAATATGCTACGTTGTGTTCTAATGACCTAGTGCTTCGAATTCGGAACCCTCCAGTCCACTTGATAGGTGAATAAAATTCACGATAACCTTAGAGCTGCCTGCATAGAAACCATCCTCCTAGACTCTTTATGGAGGACAAACCTCTTTAGTTTGTCAAAATGGTACGTACTAGAGTGACCTGTAATTACAACTATGTGTACGTGAGTTGTAAATATAGTTTTTAAATACATACATATACATCTAAATTTAGAGGCTGCACTTTGCCTTAAGAAATGAAACCATCAATTTCTTTATTTTCATCATTGTTTTATTGAAGGGAGGAGGGATTCTTTTGTGACAAGGGCATTTATCGACACCGGTAGTTTAGTCATGTAATTATATTGCCTATCTGCAGTGTGTATCCTGTGCACAGAGTAGATTTAGACTTAGAAGTACGGCTTACATTTTGTTGTTTCAGTTTTTTTTTTTTTTTTTTTTGCTTTGCATTGTAATTTTGGGAGGAGAGGTTGTGAGTCTTTATGTCAGTCAGCCAAAATTTAGACGTTTGAGTATTTGCTATTTGTCAATAGGGAAACTAAGGTATTCCGAAAAAGGAAAGAAGGTTTGGAATCCCGTTAAAGTAAGTAGGCCTTTGTTTGGTTTTAACTGAAAGTGGAACTCGTAAAAATACGTCCACATTCTATGTGTCCGATTACAAGCATTTGATAACAACATAATTTCTTTCATTTTAGGTGTTCAATTGTTTTCATTGAATATGTGATCTTAGAGATCTTCGGTTTACTTTCACTTGAAAAGAAATAAGAAAAGAAAGTCTTCTGTCTTCCTAAAGTCTACGTTAACATACGCCATGCGTGAATTATTTTAACTTTACACATACAGTTGTCAAGAAAACAAGACAGATATGACACATAGATGATTCTGTACATTTGCCTCTTCGATCGTAGTTTTGTTTTGTTACGTTTCACATTTGGTTCTCCTATGTAAATCATAACTGATATACCTGACAAGGCTAGGTTATGGTCTTAAGACTTGTCAAATTGCAAGATATCATGTTATTGATTGGGTGATACAAGTGAGCACATGTCTTTGCCATCATCAGGGCGACTACAGATGGCACTGTTGTTGTTGTTGTTGCCGCTGCTGCTGCTGTTGTTGTTGCTATTTGTTTTAATTATTTGACGAGAGGGAGCTCGAATGCCAGTAGGCAGGTAAATGTTACATTCCTTGATTCGGCTATATTGGTTAATTAAAATCGAAATGAGATATCAGTAAAAGGAAGGGAAACCACAAATGTTCCTTAAGTTATAAGATACCAATACAGCTGTGTTTTGCGTGAATTCAAACTATCCACCGGTACATTACTGCAAATTACAGTGAAGCAGATAGTAACAGCATTCCTGTGCAATCTAGTTACCTTTCAACTACAGGCGATCGCTCTTTTAGAAATACAGAAGTGAGTAAGTTATTTTAAACTCGATGAATTTGACACACATTTAATCCATGCATAATTAAAGTGATTTTTAACTGCAATGCTGACACAAGTGATGAAATCTATTCCTGTCTTGAAGCATCGAATAGAAACCAACATTTTTGTTTTCGTTTTGTCATTCATTTTATAGTTTTGTCCAAGAATTGGAAGCAATGAAGTAATAACCGATATAAAGTTCATTTTTTGAACGATTGTCAAGTCTGCAGCCATACAACTATCGGTTTTGACCATCCAGTATGAATGCATCACCGTACCATCCGTGAAATATATTCATCCCTTAAGCCTTGTATTAGATCGATATGGCAGACGTCAAATTGTGTAAACTTTTCTTTTTCCCCTTTTTTTCCCCTCCTTTTTCCACCTATTTTCACTTGTTTGAAAATTCCCCATTCGAGATTAACTCTTAAACTAGAGACTCTTGAGTCACGAAATTCTTTCCTTGTTTATTTTATGACGTACAGTATCCTTTAATTCAATCATTTCCCAACTCATTGTTATCTAACTCTAATTAAAATTTTAAACTTGCTATTATTTTGCATTTCATCTCATGATGCCCATAGTCTAGCTTTTTTCTCTCATTTCCAAAATTATTGAAACGCACTTTTTGAGGGTGATATTAAATCCTTCAGATGTTACCTTCATACATTATCTTTATATATTGTTCTTATCGGTGGATTGTAATATCGATTTATCGATCTTTGTTTGCTAGACAAGAGAAAATGTTCATTTTCTGCAGCTCAATGCTGTTCGTATCAAAGTATCAACTTTTGCTTATGGCGTAATTTGTATCACATGATAGACATTAGCACTTGTAGACATTTCCAGATATGGCAGAACTTACAAGGGGACTTGTATTTGTCAATCTGCCTGTCTTTCAACTTTATGATAACTTCGTTGGGTAGGTCAAATGCTCTCATATTGTCATAACGCATGATGTTACATTAAAAAATAATGCATAATTCAAACAAAACTTTCACGGCAGTAAGTTATTTCATTGTTGTTTTCAGCAACCTGGTGTGTTATTAAATTTAAACAAATTACTATCGAATATATTGACAAAACCTCTGTCGAACGTATACACTAATTAGCAATTATCATGAAGTTCATTAGAAATGGCATCAAATCCATGCATTCCTTAACTACGGTCAACGTATTAGAAACCGTTACTTTGGCTGACAGGGAAATTTGTGTATCATCCATATCCAGACACGTTGTCAACACGTTAAGTGAGCATAGAAACTCGTGTTGCTTGGAAATCTTCTTTTGCGTGCTTTAAATTCAATTTCATTCAATTTCATCTCTCTGTTGCAAGGAGAACATGCGAGTTTTAATTTCTTTGATGCAGCAAAAGCATGTTCTCGAGGATAGATTAAGATGAAGATCAGTACCAAATCTTGATTGTATAGTTGAGCTAAACCTCTCGCTCTCCAGAGAGATAGAGAGACATCCAGAGAGATGGAGAGAGTGAGAGAAAGAAACAGAAATGGAGAGAGTGAGAGAAAGAAACAGAAAGACGGTGTGTGCGTTTGTGTCTTTATCTTAATGTAGTCTTCTTATAGCCTGATCCACAGAAGACTGTACCGTAATTTTCTTTTCCTTGTAGGAATTGGGATATTACCGTTCTATATTTCAAGATATCATCTGTAGATGTGCCTGCTTGAAAGCAGCAATTCAACCTTCACTCATTGATTAGAATCAAAGAGAGTAGCATAGCATCCGCATTTTCTTATTTCTCCTCGATGTAGTTGATACATGGTCTAATCCACAGAAGAGTGTGCTGTAACTCTTTGCATGGCAGGAATTGGATATCTTGTGAATGATTAAAGTAATATGTCCAAGATGCATCGAGTGGATGTTCTTCGTAGCAGAAAAATTCAATCTCCACACATTGATAAGAATCAAGTTTTGCTCTTATGAATTACTAACTCATACAGGGACAGGTGACTGTAAGCGTTAATATATTACCGTATACATTACGACAGAAGGTTCCGTAGTAATTTAATACTGTGCATTCAGAATGTTCCAATCAAATATTTGATCAAGTGCAGACCTGTGTAACATAGCGACTCGAGCCATAAGTTAACTTATATTCTCTAGTCGTGGTTGTTTTAATTATATGCTAATTGTGATATAAAGCGGCTCCACTGCCAAGATTCACAAAGCGACTCATAATCGTAGTCATGCTATGTGCAGCAAGTGACAGCAACGACGTGGTAACGGTAATATACCGGTACATACCACTGTTACTGAGTAGAAAAGCCAACTTATCATTCGAGCAAGACAAAGGGTTGCTTCATACTTAAAATAATTTTCAATTCCTATATTGGCCCATTACCTTCAGGTGATCGTGCATTATTCTGTAGATAATACAAGGTCAATTTAAGAGTTAATATCACCAGTGAATGAAATACAATGAAAACGCAAATCGACAATGACATTGTTGACATGTTGTGAATCGTGTTTACCTTTTCTCGACGTTCATTTTCAGTGAAAATGTGGTTATTTACGAACCCGATTTTTTTTCGTTTTTTTCATGAAAATCTCGCATTGTATGAAGGAACACGTTTAATCAACTTTGGATCTGTGCATAAACAAAAGTGAATGCACGATCGGGAGTTAATGAAAGCTATGCAGGAGGGCACAGCCCCAATGCATCCAGCGATAGCATTAACCCCCAAGAGTACATTATCCTACATTTAGTGTACGGTCCAGCGTTGATTAACCTTCGATTACTAAATGGTGGTGACGAGGAGGTTTTTGATGTGAAGGATAATTTCTTTTTATCTTTTGCATGAGTTGGAAAAATTACACTTATATGACTGACAATGGAGTTCACGATGTAACGGTTAAGTAAAACTGTTGAGTGGTCAGAAAAGCTGAGATATGTTGCTTTGTTGCAAGTTAAGAATGCGCTCTCTAAATGACTAATTATATTAACTTCCGGTTTATTTCTAAGTTAGGAGATCATGCATAGATTTTTTGTCCTGGATCGATAGAAAGAAACAGACTTTTCGACACCAGCAGCGCTACGTATTATAAGCTGTAAAGAGGCTCATTTTCGACCTTAAACAATGACGAATTAAGAATGTAATCAGTATACATCACTCATTTGGTTCAAAGATAAATATTAAATAATCAGTAGCATTCCGCCACCTGATTGGATGGCTCTTTTCCCCTTTAAAGTCGGTCTTTTATATATATGTACCTTAACTCTCTCAGTGGGATGAATTCGATGAACTCGATATATCTTTTGGGTATAGCATGACATATCCTCTGGTCAGCTATGTACTCCAGAATGAGTGACAACTGCCCTTCAAGACTGAAGATGGTTTCCAGACGTAGGGCACAGGAAAGTGGAAGGTTTTCTGGAGTGCTGCGTTGTTTTCGTATTTCATTTGTCTGTCGTCACCGACTCATTCATTTAGCCTACGGACGAATTACTTGTTCTTCTACCATACGAATAAAAAAATCGATTCCTCAGTATCAAGGAAACAAAGGTAAAAATAAGAAATAACACTAGAGAGAAAGTTCGTTTTTGAGAAAGCTATTCAACGAATGAGTTTATTTCAGTGTATTATAAAGATTCCTTTCTTTTTTCCTTTTTACAATGAAGCACGAACTTTATAAAAGATTTGTCTTCTTAACTTTTAAAATGGACTTCACCAAGAAAACAACCACGCCTAAAACAACGTGGAATTTGTTCAGATGAACGCAGAAGGCTCTTAGTAGTATTTTTTAGTTTGTAAAATGAGAAGAAATTAACACATTTTATCAGTCACGATTGCTCAATTCGACTATGTACACGTTGCACGTGGACACGATATTTACCTAATTGGCATCTAAAGTTGCCTATTTCCACCATAGCAAACTAAGTAAATATACTACTCCTGATTGAAGTTTCTTTTTATCGATGTTTTTGTCTGTTCAATACTTAAACGTCTCAAATTTTCTTAGTCCTGTTTGTAATTGGTAGATAACTCCCTGGGAGAGGTAGCCAAGAGGCAGAGGGGTCGTGGGTCTTATTAAACAGTTTGTCGTTCAGTTCCTTTAAGTCAGTCCATAGGCGTCCATTGTCCTATAAGGAAATGTCTGATAACAAATCATGTTAAACTGATCATACTCAGTGGGAGAACTTCAACATGATTACATGCTTTCCTTTCAAAAAACGTCATCAGATAAATGTATACATTTCTCCCACAAGAGTTGTCACGTGTGCAATGTACACTATCAATAATTCCCTTTTCCACGCATTGGGAAATATCAGTGAATAATTTGGCTTTTCTTCTCTTTCTGTGATCATATAAACGACGAGACTAACTAACCCTTCGGTTTGCTGATACCTTACTGAAAGGTACCTGTTTTTGGACAACATTCCGTACATTTCTTTACTTATTATGATTAATACAGCTTTCAGACGGGTGATTTTTGTACATGCATATGTCCAAATCAATCAGCTCACACAATATAATGTTCCTACATTTTTCTTGTCCTGCTGTGAATACATTATGACAAATAAACGTCAATTTACGTAACTCAACTATTCATAGAGATTTCTTTTCAGATAACTCAAACTTGATATTTTTAGACTTATTTATGTTTCTTATGCACTTCTGTTAAAAAAATAAGAGAAGTTAATTCGGACAAATACAGGCCTATAATGAGAGGGATAATTTATGTGTTTGATGGTGACATGTTATAACGTCTGTCTGTCTGTCTGTCTGTCTGTCTGTCTGTCTGTCTGTCTGTCTGTCTGTCTGTCTGTCTGTCTGTAAGGAGAACATTATCTCCTAGATTCCTGTAATTTTGAAACACAATTCTTGCCCGTGAACATCACGATCTGGGCCCATGTCCATTTAAAGCTTTAAGTATACATCCTACGTACTTCAAGTACAACGTCCGATCGATAACATGATATTATGCCGGACTAAATCTACGTAGCCACCTGGTTAACATACACCGTCTTGACAGGTGAAGAATGTAATCGTATGGTGTCATCCTTGCCATCAGATATAACTTATTGTGCATAAAAATGACGTTTGACGATGGCATGTAATATCTGTGATATCGTTACTATAAAAAAAATTCACTTAAATTCAATGAATTTGATCACTTCATGTAGCAAAACGTATCATGAAATCCAAAATGTGTACTAAAAGTGAACTATTTTGTGTGTCAAACCATCATGCAACCGTTTACTTTAATGGACGTAACTCTCCCTTCTCACAAATCGATATCATCTAATCAAACGACTGTATTTCATATAACAATTTAATCATTGACGAATTTCTAAATTCGTATTGTTTTTTTTTTGTTTCTTTTTTTTTTTTTGCTCTGAGAGCTTACACATTGATACACATGCAGCTGCCAACAATTCAAGATATTATAGAAAATCTCATAGCTCTCACCGTTTAAAAGAAATAGAAAAATTTTCATTAAAAAAAAAAACATATTAATGCCTTATTTTGCACTTCTTCGTTCGATGTCATTGCAATCATCAGAAACCTAGGTTGGTGTAGATATGACCAAATTAATCAAACTTTAAATTAGAGAGAGCGCGCACTCTCTATATCGGGAATAGTGCATTCAGCTGGAACATTTAATGTTACTGTCAGAACAAAAAAAAATAATTACCCTTAAAAAAAGTCCAAGCCTAATATCTTTTAGAATACGGCGAATGCTGGTTCATTTTACAAGTCAAGATCTTTCGGAAGGCATGTCTGAACTCGCGGTTGAATATCGTGTAGATGAGAGGGTTAGCTGCGGAGTTGGCCCAACCGAGCCACGTAACTGCGTTAAAAGTCTGAAAGGGAATTTTGCAACCGATCCCGATTAAAACGTTGGTAATGAAAAACGGAAGCCAACAACAAATGAAAACCGTCACGACAATAGCGAGGACGGACGTCGCCCGACGCTCTTTGGCGACAGAAATTTTGTTCGTGCTCTGATGGCGCTTTGATATCGATTTGGATGGGTTGCTGGATTTACATTCCGTGTTGGGCAATTCGCTCATACCACTTGCTGTACTACCGCTGCCGTTTGGCTGTTGTATTTTCAGCCTGTCCATCTCGTCTATCTGGGTAGCCATGGTCTCCGCTTTCGTATTCAAGGTGTCCGCTCTCGAAGTGGCATCCCTTAGCACTCTCTTGGGTAAGACCTTCTCGCCTGGTCGTCGCTTGCTCAACGCTTGCACCGAACGGTATATTTTGTAGTATACGAAGAGGAGAATGAAACAGGGAAAATAGAAAGAAAGCATTGAAGATGAAATCTGAAAAATTGGACTAACATTAAGAGCGCACTCACCCTGTTCTTGGGTTTCGTCGAAACCGCCGACGGCGAGAAGGGCGGGAATTGATATCATAAAACAAAACAACCACATGGAAACAATGACGATGACCGCCATGGTGGGGGTACGTCTTATGGCGTATTGGATCGGGTGGTTGATCGCCAAGAAACGGTCCACACTGATAGAACAAAGATTCCAAATCGATGACGTGCAAGTCAATACGTCTATGGCGACCCACAGGTCACATATTCCCGCACCGAGTTTCCAAACTCCCCTGGCGATTTCCTGGTGGAGAGCCATCGGCATGATCAGAAAGCTCACCATTAGGTCAGCGGCTGCCAAAGAAACGATAAAATAGTTGGCAACTATCCGTAGACTCCGAAATTTAAACACTGATATGACGACTAGCGTATTTCCTACCACTCCGCATATAATCAAACAACCTAAAATGATGATCTTCGCTACTAAGGCAACTAGAGATATATCTTCACCAGTTTCATGGGAATCACCTTCGTTCATCGATGGACTTCCAGTCAGAATATCACGCCCTGTAGTAAAATCCGCAGGCAGAGATTCCATTTTAAACACTTTGACGAGTTGTGCTTTTTTGCTATTTGTTTTTCATTGAAGGAAAGAAAACTAAGAAAGCAAACGCATGTACTGTTTACTGTGTAAACACCACCTACACTTTACAGCAGACAATCGCAATCATATCTGAAAGCATTCCGATTCTCTTTGTCTTGGTGGCAAGCGACAAATCCTTCACATCAAGGAGAGAGATCCGTGCTTTATTTTAATCAAATCGACTTTCCCATGCATCTCCTAGAGTAACATAGCCGGTGAGAATGAACATAACAAAACATTACACCAATACAACGAACGGTTTGCTTGACTGCGAAGGCAGTTACCATGAACCTTTTGTCTAAGATGTCAAGGATATATATTCCTTCCAATTATTCACATACGGTATAATTAACCTTGGAAGCTTATTCTAGACTTTTGTCTAGTCACAGCGTACAAGCATATCAGCTTCGTCTTTCGAGTGAAGATCCTTCTCCTTGCCATATACATCATCGTGGTTTACCTCTTGAGACACAGAGTTACGAACCAATAAAAAAGAATTCAAATTCTACTTAAAGAAGACTGTTAGGTCGTTAGTTAAGAAAACGCTATCCAATGAAAATGGCTGAAATCATCATATTGCTATATCTTTTCGAGAAGAAATTGAATAATGTGATAGAGATTTCACTACTCTGTCAAATTATCGTGCACGATAGTTAAATCGCAAAAACAAAAACCGTTTACGTACTCTTAAGAATTTGAAATCTGTCAGAAATGTATAAACTGTTACTGACAACGCTAGATAATCTCTCGCTTAAAATAATTATCTCTGACAAGTAATCAACGGTACTCGTAATTATAAGAAGCATGTTCTAATGAAAACCAGCTTTCACGGTTTCATCTAATGGACTTCCCCATTGATTAACAACACTTCGAATTCGCGTGGAATAGTTGAACGAGTTACAGGAATAAATTCAAGAGTTGTATCGCAAATTTTCTTCTTTGCAGAAAACTGTATTACAATCTGCCGAATCTCATTAGCGTAAACGAGGGGATAACGGTGATAAAGGAGCAAGAAATTCCTCATAGCAAGGAATTATTTCTGAAATCGCTCTATGAAACTGGCGGATATTGAGAGCTCCAGGTTCAGACAGAGAAAGCATCACCTAACTGCGAGGGAATTCAACATATCCGGCAACTGTCATAAAACGATCGTTGCCACGAAGTGATTGAAATTTATTAACATACGATGAAGAAATCATCACAATACTCCTAAAAGGTTGATTAATTTGATGACTTCATGTCATCGGTTTCAAACCTTCCTTAAACAGTCTTCTGAAAGAGATTAGTAACATTGAACAACACTAGATTAAAAAAAATTACCAGTTGCAATATCGAAGTAAAACGTGTACACCTTCGAATACCACCTCATCCACGCGAGATGAATAAAGATATGGCATAACGTGTCTGATACGGTTGGTCAAGTTCAGTTCAATAGAGATAAGCTTCCCCCTCGTTGTTACTTGAGAAAAAGGTTCCCTTCTTTCTAGAAAAAGAGCAGTTACAGTTTAAATCTGAAGCATCGATCCCAGTCAAAATGAAAACAACCGGCGACATCTAACAAAAACTCCCAAAGTATATCAATAAATATGATTTTCGTAATCCGCTTTTTAGGATTTTACGGTAGTTTTGGTTCACTGCGACACGTTAATTTAATGCTTTTGTATCTCGATGTAGGTTAAATCAATTTTCGCGGTTACGCAAATTGACAGCTGAAGATGAAGATTATATTGCCAAGCTATAGAACAAGGAACAGACGTCGCTCTTTCTTCCTCCTCCAGGGGTAATGAGGAGAAGATGCGGCAAGGAGATGCAACACGAACGTTAAAATGAAACCATTTATCAACTGTTTGCAACTACTCGAACACCCGTTATACATGGATGACTGATCACGCTGTTATCTGCTATAATGGCATTGATCAGGGCTTGCTGGGTACCAAAATTGTATTGTATTTAGCTGCTGGTGGTCACCTCAATCATATCTTCCATCCACGAATGGTAAATTTTATCGGCATTGAGAGCTTATCGTATATTGTTCTCCATAAACGATGCATGGAATGGTAAAATCATTTTTTATATATTCAATAGCACAGACTCGAGATGAAAAGACTTGAGTTTGGCATTTCTCCCTCTCATTCTTTATAAATTAACAAAAAAAAAAAAAACGTCGAGATCTAAACCCAGCGATGTGTTCAATTAGCACATTGGTCGCAATAATCATTCGCCAAATCGCGATGGTTGTTTCTCGATCGTCTGGTTTTAAGGTTGACAATGAAGGCTTGCTCCTGTTATCAGTTTCTAGAATAAGTGACCTCACTATTCGCTTAAATAAACTACTGGCATCGCATTGATTAGCTGTTTTTTTTTTCTCTTCCAAGCGTCCGTTATAGTGCACAATTTAATTGAATACCTGTATTGATCCGGTTAGCGTGACCCAGCATAACGCGAAGAAACTTTGGAAGAATATCCGTTGGACAAGACACGGTTTCATCGGTTTAATATTTTTTTCCGTAAAACAAGAGACAGTTTTCAGCTCAAAATCGCACGTACCGGCGACGACAAATGAAAGATGCAAACTACCGATGATGTTAGACTTTCGGACCCAAAGTCTTAATAACTAAGGATAAAACACTGGCAGCACGTATATAGGCAGACAGAAATATAAATACAAACACACCTCTATGTACCAAAAAATTTCTGCAGAGGTAATAGTCCATCCAACGCCAAATTCTAATTACGATTTTTTAACATGCAGACGACCGTATAAATGTTGTGACTATATCTAACGCAGTAGCACGTTCTCCAGGTGGGAGGAGTCCGATGACATTTCAAGTTCAGCGATTGGTCAATTTATGTGACTGATTGTGACGCACGGCTGGATAGTACTTGTGTATTTTAAACGAAGGAAGCACCATTCTGGAAAACGTGCGGGCAGCACCTCGTTCATCGGAATGTGTTCTGTAGTACTAATTTTTCTTCAGCAGGTGCAATGTAAATACACTTTCTGGGTAATCATCCAGCAATCGGGTGATTGTAACTTGCAGCCGTGACACCTATTCTCGGTAACGAGAGAGTGCACAATACTCTTTTAAGAATACAAAAAGAAAGCAAAAAACAAGAAGACAAAATATTGAGCCTGACGAAGATCGATGACAAGTTAGTAGAGAGTACAGTAGCCAATTTCAGGATAAAATAAATTTCCCCCGAGTTATCAATACTCGTTCAAGTTGATGAGCTTTAAGATGAAACCTTTGTTCTGAGATCATACTGAAACAAACCTCTTGTGTTTTACGGAAATCCAGTATATCATTTCGTGCTACGTTGACCCTTCAATGACAGAAGGACACTGATTGTCCGTGTCAACAAACGTCAACTATCAATGGAGTTCTATATAATCAAAGTTAATTGAAAGAATTGATGTTCAGAGAAATAAATCTAAGCCTCGTAATAGAATCTTCATTCCATCTGTATATATTAGTTTTTATTTTGAAATATCGACGGTTGAATGGTGACCTGAACGACCAAGAATAAACTTGTGACAACGTAAATGCGGCAATTTTATTCAAATCTTGTTCCTCAGCTTTGTTGCATTCAATTCTCATCAATAAAATTCCTGAAAGACCAGTTAGTCGTCTATTTATCACAATTTTTTACTTGCTTTAATGCACCCACAAAATATACTTTTTATTGTCATTTCAATTACTCTACACTGAATAAAACAATTCTTCTTTTGTACGATCCTTAATAAAGTTGAAAATAACGGGAGATATGCAGACAAAAGAAGAAGAAACAATACGAGACTCCAAAACTAAAGAACAGAAAAAAATACAATTTATATGAAAATATAAAAATGCAAATACACAATAGAAGATTAGCGATACTAATATTATTGACTGTTGAACAGATAATTATTTTTAAATAAGAAATTGCTGGAAGCGTTATGGCTGTCATGTTTGATCAACAATGATTACCTAATCTCACAAACCGATAAGAGTTTTTTAACTAGTTCTTAAAGAGATAAATAAAGTTTTGACCACTATTGGCATCTGGTAAGATTCGTTATCTATGTAGTCAATCAACCAATAATTTCGATCAAGCATGCATGGACAAAACAAAGACTGAAACAAATGACAATAAAAAAACAGATGTTGATCAATTTTTTCACCACCCTAAAGTTGCATCATATCCATTTTATTTAAAAGAGAACAAATAATCTCTTAATTTCTCGATTACCTGAGAGAAGAAAAACATATTTTTCTTTTTCCACTGAAGAGCGATCAACGACTCAACCTGCCCAAAATAAAATATTCTTAAAACATCCAGAGCATTGAAATTCCCAGGTACATGAACTTTTATTTTATACCTCTCCCTGTGACAGTTATTTCTTGAAGGGAGGAGGCAAATGTCTGTATTTTTGAAAGCAGAACCTGTTTGTGATTTGGTTAAGGGCTACATTTTTTGTCGTGTATTATATGCCAATATTAAAAACATCAGATTTGTATTTGACAGCTAAAATGTGAAGTATGATTACAAAAACATCTTATTTTCCTTGCAACATCTTGATACGAAAGCTCGAAGTGAAAGAAGATAAAACATTTACGGCATTTGGTCAGTGCTCTAGAGATTGATGTATCGCTATGATTATTTCATTTTTTTTTTCTGTGAATCCATTTTTTGAGATAATCTCAAGCAACAGAGATTGTTGTTCCTCGGTTTTCGTTTTATCAACTTAAAGTCACAACATATGATAACCCCCGCAGTGAAATTATTCGCCAAAAGAGCCATAACCAGCCATAACCATAACTTTCCACTCTCTGATCCTTCAAGGTGTACGATAGTTTTATTTTTCTTGCGTCTAGGGGCATGAATTACTGTGAGATTATTTTTTTTAACCCAAAACATTTTGTTTTCTTTTATAATTTAAGACGTCCTTGACATTTCACACAAGATAGTCATCCGATCAGTCAAGAATTTTTGACGGTTGAAAAAAGAAAAATCACGAAAACTTAGGTATTCTGTAATTTAAATTCCATGAATTCTTGAGAGCTTTGTGAAACCGCGAGCAAAATTTCAATTATTAAAGATATCTTCCAGAGATGAATCCCATCACGTCCACTTGACAAAAATTACAAGTCTATCTTTCTCTTTCTGGAGATGATTTTAAATACTTGAAATTCAACTTGCGTGTGTAGTTAGAATTCCAGCCATTTTCGAAGGTTTCACCTGAAGTTTGCTATTAATATGTAAGCACGGACCAGAATTCTACATAAAGAAATAAATTTGCCTTTATGCAAATCAGTATCCACGAATCACTATGGAGGCTATTGTTTTTCAATTCAATTTTAACGATGTAGGCCATCATGCTTGGCAGATGTCAACTTCCCTAATCAATATTAGAGATTGTGAGGAACTATCACGAAAAATGTCTTACAGAACTCATCCAGAAAGTCTCCTGGGGTATTCGCCGTCTATGTCCTAACAGTACACGGTATTCCTCACTGGTACATTTCTGACTCTGACAGGTAATTTTCAGAAGGCCGTTGACATTCTTAAAATATAGTTTACCTTCAAAGATTTACCCTTCTTTCGGTGGATGTAAATATGTTCGTGATGAGGTACACTTAATCGATGAAAACGTGACGTCATGATAGAATTCCCCCCTGGAATGAGCTTAAGCAAGCAAAGAAATTTAAAAAGGGATAAATGCAGTTGTCATCACCATGGTAACCAGAGGATGGATAATAAACTGCCTAAAAAGAAGAGACAAAAGGGAGTTTCCTGGTGAAGTGGACGGGTATTTTATGACATCATACTATCTTTGTGTGTGGTCTTGTGTATGTGACGAAATACTAAAAAGGAAAAAATTCCAGTGTTTGGTTTTTCATGGGAAACCACACAATTTGTTTGTTGGGAAAAAATCAGTATTAACTATTTCTGACAAACATAATTAAATTAACAAATATCAACGTTTTTTATTTCGTTTAAAACAAATAAAGAGGTTTTATGTGAACATCTGCATCAGAAGTGTATTCACATTATCAAAATTTCCTGTACTTGACTGGGGACGCTGTTACAATTTTAATAACAGTTTCCCATATCTCGGCCGATAGTGTTTGAAGGCATTTGATGAACTGCAAATGACCTACTTGACAGATTTGTCAAATCCAATTTTCGATCTCATTCTAAAAAAATATGGTTTTCCTTTTTCCTTCCTGCAGGGGTATATAATTTAAACGCATAAAGCGCGGGGTCGGTCTATTCGAATTAAACCTTATACCCCTTTAAAGGATAGACACCTAGGCTCCTGCCAACCATCGCGCACCATTACACTTGCACAGGACAGTGGTGTTATATTTTGCACTACGTCAGTCCCCTTAGAAATCCACACAGTCTTATGGACGTCGATATTAGATGCTAATTACAATAAACTACCGTTTATTTCGAACAGCGCCTCGCATTTCCTCAGGTGGTCGAGGCCTACAATTTATCTTGGCCTCATTTTCTACAGCTTAAGTGAAGGTTGAAAAACTCTAAAGCCCAACAAAATATTCCTTAAGGAACGTATAGCGCGTTATCGATTACTTTTGCCTAGATTTTTTTTTTTTTTTTTTTTGCCTTTCGTTCTTTTTCTTTCAATTTTTTTTGTCAAGGCCATTGGTTTGTTTTCAAATAAATCTTTCAGTGGCAGAAGGCATCAAAAGTTATTTTACCATCTCATTTTTGAAATTTCAAATTCGAATTGCTCTTTTCTTGTACTGTATATTATTCACTTAAAAGGAATGAGACATGGGATGGAAAGCATCATCGGAAATGCGTATTTTAGTAACAAAACTAATCGATAATATTTCAAGAAAGATTCAATATACGGACTTTTTTTTTTTACTTTTACTGGACTTGTGGAAGCGCTTTGCCATTTGCAAGTCTCGCATGAAGAGGAAATGCTTGAAGTTTGTTTCTTTATCTTTTCTACGTTTGAAAGCATCGCTACACTACTGACTTCGAGTCAATGGCCGCACAATACAATGAACTATCTACCTTTAAAGATGGTTTATTATTTTAACCTAGAGTAGAATAACTGTAAGGTAATTTCTAGATTTAGTGTGACTAATAAAAAAAAATAACGTCTGGTTGTTAGCTTTATCGACGTCCAGTATATGTAACTTGAATTTTGTTAACGTGTGGCAGCGTGATGGGGATATAAAGGGAAGCCAGACGAGAGCGCTTAAAGGGAAAAAAGGTTGACAAATTGATTCTCCCTAAAAAATAAATAAAATAATTTCCCTAACATAAATAAAATAAGGTAAAACCAATTTTCTTTCGTTTTGCTTTACTTAAATATTTTATAATTAAATAATTGATGATTTAATAACACCATTGGCCGATCACGTAGCACATAAAAGGAAACTCCGGGGGGGGGGGGGGTCGACAACAAGAAATGGTATCTACCATACCCGCGTACACTCCATGACACATGCGTGGATATTGCAAGTGCTCCCGTGAATATAATGTACCCGAAACGTGCACCTATGGCCGGATGTGGTTATGTTATAACGCACAAGCATATAAAAGCTTGTTAGAGGGTACGCAAAGATTCATAAATATGCTAAGTAACTGTTCGGATTGGTTGACACATGAGGGTTATAATGCATACCTGTAAATATTATGCCCTCAACACATGCTCGTGATTATGTGCACCAGTGTAAGATAGAATGTATTGTCTGTTGTACATGTCTCCTTTCAGCTCCTAATCTCTTAGCCCTACCAATCTCTTGTATTTTATATACCTTCTCATTACCGGTTTTTGTTTTCTACTTTTTTTTCAGAGAAAAAAAGTGAAGACGTCTTCGATTACAGTGAAAATTTATGCTTGTGATTCTCAGTTATTTCAAAGAAAATCTGTAGTCAAGGTTAAACCTACAGGCCCGTAACCGGGGAGCGGTGCAGGTGGTTCGGACGAGCCCCCCCCCCCCCCCTCTTGCACAAGATGTGTAATTCCGCTGTGCCTATGGTAGTAGCCTACGTTAGCAACATACCGTATATAATGAGTTTTAATTTGTTGTTGAGTAAACTGTTCCACTTGTGGTAAAATGACCCCTCCACCCCTCCCCTTACACACACAGTTTTCTTTTCCATTCATTCCGAGGACCTCATTGTGCTTTCTTTTGTTTTTTCTTCCTCAACCCTAACCTTAATAATAGACTGTCTATTGTTAATCTTGAGAGGACCGCAGAAATCTATTGAATTTTCTACAGAGGACCTAAAATCTATTGTTTCGGTCCTCGATCCCACCCGAAAACAAGGGCGCACACACACACACACACACACACACACTGAAAAAGGTGCATACGGTCCCTGAAGTAAATGTGCTGATGTGCAGAGCAGAAAGAGATTTCGATGATGTTTCAAACTCATGTTCGCATGGCCATAGTCCTTTTCAGGTGCAACTAGAGTATACTTGATTATAATACCAGTAACATGCATTTGGTTGCCTAAGTAAACATGTTAACCACGGCTACACCAGAGGTAACTGACATACCAGGTTTAACTGTTCGATCTACATAGACTATGGCGCACAGTGGATTAGTGATGCAGGTTCCCGGCATAACCGTTTTCGTCACAGTCCATAGAATGTCAAAATGTGGGACAAACGACGAATTTACCCCTTCGAATAAATAAACATCGGAGTGACCCACGAAAATTCATCGACGGTTCACATAAAAAAGCAGATAACTCCATCTTGTACGGACATCTCTATGAGCATTCGCCGGATCTGTTCAACTTCCAGATCCTCGACACCGTCCAACAACATGGTGTACACGACGAGAATGCTCACATTCTAGAGCAAACTCTGCCCCCGTTCGGACTTAGTTCAGATGACGGCTTTTTACAGCCAGAAAGGTAAGTTACGAAAATCTAGGAAGTGAGCCCTTTCCAGTCACCATTTTTTTTCTCTCTGTGAGGTTTTCTATGCTTGCCTCTTCTTTCTCATCTTCTCATAACTTGTTTTGGGTTTCGTCCAGTGGAGGCCCCTTTTGGTAGTAGTTCTCCTTTCTTGTGTGACCCACTGCGTCCTTTCTCTTTCTTTATGCTTTCTGCTTTGGTGCTGCTGGGCTCCTTTGTTCTGCTTCGGCGATTTTCCCCATCTTGCAGCCGAATGACTTTACTTCTATTCAGTTCTTTACTCGTTCCTGTTGAAGGCAGCTGAGCCTGCCGAAATATTGTATTGAGTACGTTCATTCTTAGTAGACTTCGTCTGTTTTGCTATTTTACGTGCCCCGTGTAGTGCTTGCTTTTTTTCGTATATATTTATACACATACATATTCTCGCACACAGTAAAACATGACTTACGATTGCTTCTTTTTCCCATTTCACAAATCGTAAGTGATATAGGAAGCCATGCAAATGAAGACTTAGAAAGTTATTTTGACCTCATCCAGTACAGACGAAGCAACATCCTAGACTGCATTTATGCCTTATAAGGACGTAATTCGATCTGTTGAGACCAGCGGTAAGATCGCTATCATATCAAAGAATAAACAGAGTCTAGAATTTCAAGAATGGGTAAAATAATTGATAATTCTGAATACTTGAAGCTTCCATGTTGATATTTCAAGACGGCATAAAGTCCTTGGGAGAAGGAAGCAGCAATTTTCTTGTCTCTGTTCCTATACTCTTTAATTTTTCTTTGTTTGAGATTATGAAATCATTTCAATAATGAGAACGCTAACGTGAGCTTTGACGTCATTGTGTCGTAATATCCATTCATGCTAAAACAGATGTTCCAATGTTCACTAAGATCCATCACAGTCAGCACATATGGATGAATCTCCATAGTGCTCGTACGAACAGACTGCATATGGTTATCTTTGATGTCGTTCATATCACCATCCTCATGATAAGTTTTATCATCGTTGTCATCATAGTCATGATTGGTAGTAATCAACACGATCATCAAACCATCATCGGTATCTTCATCTTTGTCAAAATCATCATCCTCACCATCATCATGTTCAGTACTTCATGTATCATCCAATCCACGATCTTCTTAAGCTTCATCTCATACTCTCCTGTCTTACAAGTCTGTTGCAAAATATACTGGGGAAGTTGCTACATGCATCCAGTTTCTCTGCTTGCTCTCAGAGTATATATGATATATCAGAGCATACATATCAGCATATATGATTACAGTTGCAAAAACGAACAGGCTCATAACTTGTGCGTCATATATGAATATACACATTCTACCTACACATTAAATGGCAGAACCCGGAAATCCGATCTGTTTAAAAGTAATGAAGTCCACGGGGATTCGAACTTGGAAACTTTTCTCCATCTAGTGCGGACCCTCTGCCATCTGAGAATGGTGCATTCCTTGTTTCAGCAATCGATATCCTGTACACTATTCCAATTCACTCAATTTCACTGAGGGATGATCATATAATTCATTTTATTATTTTTTTCCTTTTTTTTTAGCAATGCCATTTCTCAATATTGTTCTTCATATAGTGTTGTGGATGTCAATTACAAACTGTTTAGTTATAATGAAAAAATATCGACCTCTGTCTCATCGATGAAGTTAGTCTGTACTTTTCGGTGAGGGCGACTTTGATGTGTTTCCCCTGAGTGACTTTCTGTTCGATTTGATTTCTTCATAGTAACGCATAGCCCAAACATACCGTAACGAACAATGGTGCATCACTCACCTCTCTAACACGCTAATACATTAAAATGACAGTACACTCGTTAAGAAGGCAGATCGATAGCTTTAGTCGCTTACATTCATTAAAAGGATCAGACGCGGCTCACTTTAAGAACGAAAGTCTTTTTTTTTTCCCTCTCTTCTTGTATTTTTCCCGCCAATCTTGTTGACTTGCGACTAGCATTAAGTGCTGTATTACAATTTGAAAAAGTTGTCTACACAAAAAGGTGTCCTTTGAAGAAAAGGACAACTTTCAATGGTTATATTTTTTCATCGATCCAACGCAAAATGTGTTTACGTCCTTCTGTTTGCCAACATCGAAGTTGGATCTTCAAGCGACAGAGAAGAAAGGAATGTATCATTTGTAAAAGATTGGGTTTCTGCTCTTTCGACCGTTACTTGCGATATTGAACACAAACGGACGGGGAAATTTGAAACGGCGTATATGTAGTAGTTTGTAATATTAGTCGGATGAATATGAAGGATGATGATGAGGGGAATATATATATATATATGTATATGCATATATATATATATATGAGAAATTTAAAAACATCAACAGAAAGATATCATTCTAGGTGGACAATATTTCTACCGACCGAGAAGAAGAAGCAGTTGAAAACGAACATCTTTCCGTCTCTAATTGTTGTGACGTGATCAACGTAGGCTATTAATGCAACTGGCGGCTTCTTGAGTTTTTAGAGGCTAAATGACCCACGGTAGAAGGAGGGAAGTGTTGATGATGATGATGATGATGATGATGATGATGATGATGATGATGATGATGATCCGAGTTGCAGTTGGCCCAATTATAGGTGGCAAATTACCCATCCCGAATGCACGGTTCGAGCGACCCGGGTCTCTCAACCTTGAGGCCTGGGGCTCATGGGTCCCTGACGGGGATCGAGAGACCAAAGCCCCGAAACCCAAGGCATTTTCTAACTTTCTTTATGACTTTTAGAGGTTTTGTTTTGCCTAATCCTTACTTCACCTTACTGTGCACTGTCTGCTGTGTATAGCGTCTATTCTCTAGATAGGCGTGCCCGATTTGTCGTTGTATGTGGGCCTTATTTCGATAATAACAGGATTTGGTTTTCACATGATTGCTTAACCAGCAATACTTTCAATACTATGTTGACGATGATGACGATGTTGCTGCTGCTAATGATGATGATGGTGATTACGATGATGATTATGATAATGATTGACGATCAAGGACGGTGGACCTTACAGACCTTACAGACTCCTACTTTATGGACTAGTTACAAATCTGACTGTTAAAAATGCTTTCGAAATAAACAGAAATAATAGTAATAAATCTAAATAAAATTTCTTACATATCACCAATTAATGTTCATAAATGTGACATACGTGATATGTCTTCCTTGTACCTCTTTCAGTTTTCTACAAATTCTTTGAAATGCCTGTGGACCGATGAAGATAAGAAAAACCAGGAATTTTGGATTTGCTTTAAACTGGATGTATTATTTGGAATTATGGAAACCAAACATTCCTACAAGTCTAAATTCATTCAATCTGAAACAAAACAACACAAAAAAACCCCACTTAACCCTTGATTGGATACATGACGATGACACTAAAGCAGCAGGCAAATCAAAATAGAGTTCTGCAGAAATGATTACATAAACAACTGAATACTAGCTAAAATTAATGTCTGTACAACCCATCAGTAACCCTCTCACAAACAGGCCTATCCTAAAGAAAATGAGCTTTAAGGGAATAATGTAAATCACTCTCAAAATAACCACGCACTGTTACATAAGCCTAGCCTAGAATCGCACGCGAAAGAAAACACAGCTTATCAATACTACTGTAAAACACTAACTGTCGGCTCATAGGCTCTAAATGTCAAGTGTGTATAAGTAATAACGTCAAACAATAAACTACATAACTTGACAATCCCGCAACCCCTGTCATAGACAAACCTACTGTACCACACATGAACAACCGGTCGACTGCATAAGGCGTGAACGCTAATTACCCTAAAAGAAAACTTTAAAAATTGTATGTGAAATGTGGAAAGATCACCACTTACTTCCTTGGCAAACCAAAACTAACTCTGATCCAATGGACTGTATCCAAACTAAAGACTTTACAGATATTTAACTAAACAGTATACCAAAAGCATCTAAACTCCTTACAGTTTGCAGATAAATCAACGAATGTTCTGGAATGATGCAATAATAGTGAAGCTAATCTAGAAACTATGGAACGCCGAAAATGGGCTAAAACTACAGATAACTAAATTAATATTAAACGCAGTTAACTCCACACAACAGCCTGCTAAATGAAACGTTGCAGTAATGAAGTTATAAGTTAGCCTAAGTTATAATGAAGTTGTACTTGTTACTTTAGGGTACCGTCCCCTATGATACCCTATCATACACGGTTTGCAAGCCTACATGTCTTAACCTGAAAATCATGTAGTTATGACTGTAGAATGCAACAACGTGTTATAAACATGAAACAGGAAATGAAAGTGCAATATTAGCGAATAAAATTCTCAGTAATGTCACATTTGAAATTACAAAATACATTCAGAGTTTTTCATACCCTAATTGTACCCGCCCTCTTATCTGAACTGCACTTCTACCCTGGAATATTCAGTACCATTTTATTTTTCAAACTGCAGAGTATTGACCCATCGATTTTGCAGAGTATCACCGGTTCTTCAAAGAGTAATTTTTTCATTTAACACCGTCCCCCACTTCTTAAACACCGAAGGCTCTGATAGTACCAGATGTAACTCGATAAAATCCTAATTTTCAGCTAAAAAAAGCTCGCCAATTGAGGAAAAAATAGTGTCAAGTTGGCTGCTGCACGGAGGGTCACGTACTGTGGGAATGACTTGACATGGTAGGTGTGATAGTTTTACACGTTCGCTCTTAACAAAATCAACAGCAATAGTTCCATCAAACGACGTGCACATCGCTCAACGCACACTGAAAAGTTGCCGTGCTGCTAACTAAAACATTTCATCAGTTGTAGCAGAGTTACAAAAATTTGTGCTATGTTGTAACTTCTCCTTATTTCTTGTGACTAAGGTAAAAGTGTCATCTTTTGTTTATCTAGTTAAGCAGTCAAAAATTTGAGTGCACAAAGGTTTTGTTCTCACCGCCATATGATATTTCCGCAGCATGTGACCCTCCTGCGTCGGCCATGAAATTTTGTTACTCGGTGTTTATAACGATTACCAGTGGTAACTAAATGTTTACAACCATTTTACTGGTGATTTTATGATTCTCTTAGGGGGGCTTTCATCTCCAATGACAAAACTATAATTTTCTACGATACGTCATAATGTTTCTCTCGATATTGTCAACGAATCAACCACTTTCCACTGACAAAATAAAAAATTAAGAGAAATTCCGTTCATCGCTAAAATTTTTGAAAGGTCTTTTTTCTCCAAACGTAGAATTAAACACTATGTACAGCATAGTAAAGAATGTACATGTTGTGAATGTTAATAAACCTGTAAACATCCTGCATGCGCTCAAATTACATAATTCAGACGGACGAGGGAGAAAAGAATACGACTATCTATGATTTGCCCCACCCTCTTACCTTCAGCCCATCTCAATACACTCAATCCTCCAATTGTTACCGAAGTGTTTTGCTCGCAATCAAGAGTTATAAAATGATAAAATCCGACCACCCCCTCCCCTGCTCCCACCATCACTATTGAAACGGCGTCACTGAGAGTATTTCCCATCTGCTAAAAAGGTACATGCCGTACTCACTCAGCAACTTTACGGATACAAAGTTTCTTAAGAGAATGTTTGAAAGTGCCATTATCCTTGTTCAAGCGATGTTGTTACTTTTTTTTTTCAAAAATTGTCCAACTTGTTTTGAAATGTTTGTGTTATCGCACTTGCATGCACCATATCTATAAAGTTTTGGTAAGATAGTATGAAAACAAATCTGATGTTTAGTTATCGTGAGATATCACTTTATCACTTGACATTTCACTTGCCGTATCACTTTTAATACAGTAACCGTTCGCATGCTCCGCGTACGTTAAAAAAGTCTATCTTCGGGAGTTGAAAGACAAAGTTATTTGACACACAAATGGCATCAAAATGATATGATGCGTCATGGACAAACTTGAACGATTCGCAGGTGATATACTTAAACATTGTCTGATAAATATCAAGGAAGTAAGGAAGACATGGCTGGAAATCGTAGAAAGTATGATGATAATAGCGCATGCGTGAGAATGAATTACATCAGAAATGAATAATAATAACAATAAAAGTAATGTTCTTGAATATCCAATTATGTCGAGACATTACGTAAACTTTAACAGAATACCGTGCCTGTGATTCCAAAAGGATAACCATGTTTTTTTTATTTCTTTTTTTTTCGTGCAACAACACCCTACAGCTCTTTCTTGACTCTACACCAAAACAAATCGATAGTTGTCAAATATGCGTCGTCTTCTGTTAAAATGGTATAAGGCTACTGGTTACTTCAAAGCTATGACAAAATACTATTAAATATCAAAACGAGAGCAATTACAAACGGATAAAAAGTTCTTAAAGTTTTTGTTTTAATCTGTCCATTCCCCGAAGAGAAATGAATAAAAACTAAAGAGATCAGGAAACAGAAAGCATGACAAGGCAACACTAATGAAGTCAAATAAAAGCAAAGTCCCATATAATACACAGCTTATGGGCGAACCATACGTTTACAAATAAAAGTGACTCTTGCATAGAAAGAAATCACAATGTCATCACTTTTCATTACTTGGTATATATATATTCCTTTACACGTGTAATGTTTTCATGAAACGTCAAAGATTCTGCTCCGTTCTTTTCTGGTTTTCTTTATTTTTTCCAGGATTTTGCCCCCTTCGGACCTGAATAACCCCAAAATGTCCCATGTAATTTACATTACAAGATCATTTCAGAGGTGTTGGTATGCATAGCTTCCATTTTTTTACAGAACATATCCCGAGAACGTGCCGAGAACGTGTGCATATTTTGAAGGCATAGCCTATAGAAATATGTATAAATTTCTCTTTTTTATTTTAAATGGAACTCATGTAGATGTTGAAGAAAAACCGACAAACCTAGATTTGGATGTTGGATAAATAGGCGATTAGCTTATTGAATAACTGATGTGTCGTATCCGTGACTGAAATATCAAATGTAGACATGAAAATTAAAACACCATAGTGGTGGAAATGTAAATGAGATTATTCTCTCTAAGAAAATACCACCGGCGTTGCCAACGAAGGACTTTGATAAATAATTTACTGAAAATAATATATGTTACAACATGCACAAACATGGTCATTAGTACTTATAGACAAACATTCTCCAATAGAGCTGGCAACTTTTGTTTTAATTTACCAGCCAGTGTAATTTGCGAAAAGAGAGATTATTTAAACAAAAAAAGGAAATGAGCAACATTTGGAACCGGCATGTCTTTGAATTCATTAACGAGTGACTTCAATTCAAAAAATTAACGCAATTTAAGAACTTGAATAACTTTCAGGGATATTTGAAAAAAAAAAGTTTGATGCTTGATACGCAAATTTGTCTCCGAAATGTCGAAAGGCTTCGTTTGACCAGCACGCTTTCCATTACGTTTCCTTAGTCTCATATTCCATGTCATGATTGTAACTACACGTTGGAAATGGAAAATGCAGAGAGTTACGTAACTTTCATGCACTTGCTAAACCTGGTATAAAAAAAGAGAGGTAGACGCAAGGTCGGGATCTTTTTTAATGAGCTGCTTCGCTCGCATTACACTTCTCTGTATTTTGTATTAGACAGCATAATAGCCAATTGCTTTGCTTGTTGTCTAATTTTCTCATAGTAAACCCTCTCAGTTCCCAAACCAGCCTATCAACGCCATTCCACCTCTTTCTCTTTCGTGCTGTCTTTCTTTGGGTGTATAGCATATCTTGCTTTTATTTCTATCACATTCTCTTTCCCGGCAGATTTATCGGTTTTAATTTACTTACTCCTAATCTTTGGCCAAGTAAGTTGTCATTTAGTTTGGTCTATTGACCACACAAATAATTTGTTTTCGTTTCCCGTAAAAAGTCCAAACCTGAAAAGCTGTCAACTGCCCCCCCCCCCCTTCCCTCCTCCGGCATTTTTTCTTTCAAAAAGTTTGCAACATTAAAAAGTTGAGAGATTTCCTTTTACATGAAAAACTACTCATGTACGGTAAAAACACAATTTTCGTTTTTGTCTTCCTACCTCCTGCTTATTCTTACTTTCTTTCATTTTTTCTCCTTTTTAAGAAGGGTTTTGCCATTACCAGAATATTTCATACTCTTTTAGGGAAATGTAGACGCGTATCTAGTATGTAGTCAAATTTTAACACGATGTGAAATTCTGTAAGATCCCAATTCTTCTGAGAAAAAGCTGATATTTCCCCTCCACCTTCTTATCACCTTTTCCTTATCACCGTCCTTCGCACCCCCCCCCCCTTGAATAGGATTCTAACAATCCGAAAGTGATAATGGAAAATAACGCATCTCAAAAAGGAAAAAAAAAACATTGAGGTTCTGGTAACGTTCTGGGGTTTACACGGTATAGTATGATATAAGCAAACGTAAGAACCACTATCACCTGATAAATTCCGTGTGTTGAAAAAAACATTAGTCATTACGCAGCATCCCCCCCCCCCCTCTCTAGCATGACACCCCGTGGACTGTCTAGGCTAATTTAGGTTAATATATTTTATGTGAATTTTATGTGAATGTGCTACCGATGGGTATCACGCCCCATTGCGTATTGCTCCTATTAAGGTGACGTATATCAAGCAAATTCAGTCTTTCAAGGAGACAAGTTGTCACTCAAAAATTCGTCTCCTGAAGATGATTCATTTTAATCAAAAGTGTTTCACACAGAGAACAGTATCGCATTTTCAATATTTCGTTTCTCGTGATACAATTACACATGCACACACACAGGAATATATCGCGCCTACACACTTATGACGTCACATGACAACGAAGACGCCCCCCAGCTTTACAACTTTTATTTATTTTCTTCTGTACTACGATAATTTACGAAACATTTTCCGCCATTCCCATGGGATGATGAACGCCGACAAATTCGAAATTGCGTGGATTAATCAACGGTGTACATAAAAGATGCAACGAGGGTTCAGAAATGCAGAATGAAGGATACGTTTTGATTCTTGCATTATTTCCTCTTGTTCTCTAAATATCAGCGTTTTTAGGCAGTATTCATTAATTTCTCAAGAGCTCTTTTTTTTTCTTTCTCCCGTCTCTATTTTCGCTATGGTTTTCGACGTTGTAAGTTACCGTCAGCCCTAGGCTAATGATCTTTCAAGGTCGTTCCTCTTTGATTAAACTTCTTCTTCCCAGCCTCTCCGACATCTCAGTGACAACAAAGCCCTCCTCATGATTCACCTGGGATGAAACATGAACTTCTATTCCGAACCTACGAAGGGAATACGAACACGATTTTGTGAATGTACTGTTGACTTGTTACTGGTTGTAGAAATACAAATAAAAGATGTATTTTTGTGTCTTTAATTTTGTTTTGTCTTTAGAATTTTGTTTTTAAATTTGTCTTTAAGGACGGACATAAATTGAAAATTAGATGACTTTGGAAAATGTGTCAAAAAAATCGACCAACATAGTGAGATTTGAGAAATTAACAATGTATTCAATAGTTAGCATCGTTTCTTTCAAATAGACTACTTGAGATGAATTTGATTATTATTTAAGTGACGTCTTTCTAGTTGTTTCCTTGTTTTCCTTATGCGTTCCTTTGTCATATATTGCTACCCTCATAGCAATTGTTCATTGTATTGAATACGTGAATCGTCTGCACGTCTTATGCCTTTGCATCAACGGTAAATTCCAGAAGTGGTCTCCAATCCTATGTCCACAAACCCTGCACTCATTAAAACTAAAGCTTAATTCTAAGAGTTTGTTTCGCCGGTGACATACATAAAAACTGAGCAGATAACTATGTCAAAATTTCATGCACTGGCTGTAAGTAGTAAACATTACGTACAAATACGACAGTTGGAGATGGCGCTGTGTACTCTTGAGTATGTGTTTTAGTTATTAGCAAATTGTAACAAATCGTAAACCAGTCGTCGGCTTTTGTTTTTCAGTTTCGTGGGGGGGGGGGGTAGGCTACGATGATGAAGTTTAATGTTCCTATATATATATATACATATATATACATATATACATGTATATATACAACTAACAATATAAAAATGATAATTAATAAACAATCGGTAGATTGTGGCATGGAGATGCTTGTGGTCAATAGCAGTCATATGAATATTCATCCAGCCGCACGAATATAACGTTTTATTATAAAGTTCATTGGCTCTATTTTCCTGCATTTGGCGAATATGAGTTGTGCTCGTTAACTATCTGTGGTATCAGCTACACATTTGGTCGTATTTAACTTTATAACCTTCTTTCTCAATCTAACGTACACACGTCGGAGTTATACTAATTTTATCTTTAACCTTCGTTGCTTCTTTTTGTTTTCTTTTTTTCCCTTTTTTTACCCTTAAATTCCAAACGCGGATTGCCTTTCTAAATCATGTCGGACGTGATCTGCGTATTTTCTTTTGTTTTTCTTTATCACAATGAATATTTTTATGTTATTCTTTCTCTGGGTATTCTTAGATCTCATCAAGGTTTAAATACATCTTCCTGGAAAAAAATTCTCTCTATCTTTATCAGCAAAACTCAAAAGATGGCGAAGATGAGCCTGTTCCCATCGTCTTCTTTTTCTTGCTTTCTCGTTTTTTTTTTCTTCTTTATGAATCATTTCATTCCGAAGCTTATCGGGAGTTTGAAGGACCAATTTGACTCATTTTTACCTCTAAGGCCTCTCCGTGGATCATTTAACAAAATTAGCATTCTACCGCTGTGTAACTTTCAAATCGGGTGAATATATATATACGGCACTTTATATTAAGATTGAGAGATTCAATGAATTGTCTAAATTTCATCGAAAAACGAATTAATCAGTCCCGTCTTTCTGCTTTCGGATAGACTGCCGCTCTATCCGGCTGTATGGTTGAACGTCAAGGAAATACGAAAGGTCAATGGGAATAAAATTTATATAGTGCCTTGGAGTATGACGTTACTTGAAGTGAAGAGTAATATTTTGTGATCATTTTTACATTGCATGAGACACAATCGGCAATCATTATTAAGTTTCATTTTTTTTTTTTGGCCGGAAGTTCATTCGGGTATACTAAATCATTTTTTTTTTAATTTTCCCCTCTTTGTTCCTTCTGCTTCATCGATGATGGGAGTTCACAATAGTCAAGTATCACTCTTAAAACTAAGGTTTCTATTTTAGCAAAAGTGTATAAAAAAACAAGAAAAATACAATGATAAAACTGATAAAAATAGGCGTTGTGGCCACAAAAAGAAACCGTGAAATGTATACTACGTAAGATAGTAAAGAAAAGTGAATGGAATGAACTCTTCGACATTGACTGTAATAGCATGCATTGTGAACGTACTTTGTCAGGCCGCGCTAGCTGTTTGGTGATGCGTATAGCGTCGTGCCGTATTCGCTCATTTCCAGGGGCGTATCCAGGTGGGGCCCACCCGGTGCATTCCCCCACCCCATGGCCAACTTTTTGACCAACTTCTCTTTTCAAGATACTCTGGAAAAATCCCCCCCCCCCCTTCCGTTGGTGGTTTCTTAACTGTCAGTTCAAATTAGATAGTAACCGAGAATCTGTCGATTGATTCTATTATTATGACAGGCTTTGATAATTCCGTCCTTTGGCGAAGGACAGTTACTTTACGATGGACACCAAACAACTACGCAAATGTGCAGGAAGGCGATGGCTTTTATGTTACTTGAAGTTCACGTCGGGTGACCACCAATGTAACACTGGATCAAATTTGGTATCTCTTTCTCACAAGGTCAGTTTAAATTACAAAACCTTATATTACCCATGGACCAAAACCTCATCTCACTGTGACCAGGCCAGGGATCGACCCCAAAAACTCGCACTTGATGAGCTTCGTTGCCTCAAATGTCACCATTACCGCTACCATAGCCAATTATTTCCCGCCTTTTTTTTGTATAGCGCCCGTCGCCGTGTGCGAAAGGTATGACGTAACCCATGCACCTGTAAGGTTACGTGGCATGTGGAGTAATGTGTAATGTTGCCTAAACAGGAAGATTACAATTGATAAACAAAGTATATTTATAAATGCGTTGTATTTGTTTTACTTCTGAATTGTGTCTTTTTGTTTTAAAAAAAATGTATTTGAAGTATCAGGACTACTTTAAAGGCTGCACAACTGTTTTCCTTTTAATGTACAGAATTAGAATAAAGTATATTGTTGTATAACATAAATTCCGGTGGCATTGCTGTAGTGTGACTGCACCTTTTAAATTTTCCGAATCATGAGTACATAGGGCCTAGCTTATGGTAATATAACATGAATTGCTGTAGCATTGCCGTGTTGGAGATTAGAGACAGTGCACACTATTAACTGGCACTTAAAAGACATTCTTGTCTGAATGTTTGTAGCACTGACTTCAATGCGTTGCTGATTACTGCAGTACAACGTTATGATATGAACCATGCAAGTCAATGAACCGGTATTATTGTTCTTTGGTTATTTACTTTTCCTTACTCTGGCATTAGTGTTGTGACCTCCTAAATCCATGCTTCACTCAGTCTCATCCAGTCATTATATTGGTTTTCTGAGCAGTTTAGAACTGGCAAGTTAAAAATTCTGCCCCTTGTGTACGAATGCATCCATACTATACGGTGATCTGTCAATTCCAGTTAACGTTCGTTGCTCCTTACGGTTCTAGCCATGTAGACTTTCATTGTGCCCAGAAAGACATTTTGTTTTGACTAGCAACATCAAAATCATTATTCATTTAGTTTATGTTTCATTTTTCATCCAATTACATCGTCGAGTGAAACATGTGTCGTGAGAACCTCCATGCAGAAGAGTTGTTGCATGTATCCTACCTTACTGTTGTAATCCCACAAGTCCTTTGCCCACGATGTGGTCGATGTAATTTCTTACGCTTTCAGTGTTAACATTACCTGAGTTAATGCGACCTAGTCCTCTATTTCGTATTTTTTTATGACATAGTATTGCCTTTTCGCGTTCAATTTTACAATATACACATTAACAGTCAAGAAGAAATTTCATCGTATAGTTACTACCCGGCAGTTCTACGAACAGCAATGAGACCTCTTCTTTTTTTCTTCTTTTCTCTTTTTTTTCTTTTTTTTTTCCGTCATTTTCACGCAGTACCCTTTGGCGAGTCCCTTTCATTCAGTCTTGACCACGGTAATAATAACACATTAAATTGATTTTTCTTTATCGATTCTCAGTGCGGTTTTCTTCTGCATTAAACGTGATTCTAAATATGCTTTTAATTTTCTTTTTAGCTCTTTTTTCTTCTACATCCACGAGTCTGGCAAAAACGGGCAAAAATTGTTTCCTCTGACCTCTTGCGTCCTTTAGAGAAGTTAGTATATCTTCGCTATATCTCCACGAGGTCCGAGATGGGTGGCTGTACTAACTGCACATAACACCATCCACGGAGGATATGATCGATACCAACGGAAATGGCATGCGCACTTTTAACAAGGATAGGAGCGCTGAATAACATGCCCTAGGCTCCTTTCTTAGTAACTTATCAATGTAATTTAATAATATGATAACTTAATAGACAAAATTATAAATTGCTGGTATCGCATTCATGTAGTTAGTATAACGTTACTTAAAACAGTATGCATTGTGGAAAGGGCTGAATACGTAATCGATGTACAACTATTCTCAGAAAAGACTCATCATGTCTGTCTCTGACAGCTAAGGGAAAGAAAAAGAACTATGCACGTGACAATGTCAGTATCACCCCCTCAAGTTTATGGAGCACAATAGAAACAATAAACTGATAAGGCTGCATTCTCTTCTCACTGGTAGCTACCTTTAGCCGTACTTTTTCTTGTATCATCCCATCATTTTAATTATTTAAGTCTCTAGGAGTTTTCATCAGCTTTTATCTTTTTTGGGGGAAAAATTATCAACATTATGTCATATGCACCTGTTTCCCCGTCCCTCTACCCCTGCCCCCACCGCTTCGAATCTGACCAGAGTTAGGGCTTTTAAGCATCATCAACGACGTATAACAGCACAATAGTGTCATATACATATGTATTCAAAAAAGATAAATACCAGCCAAGAGATACGAGACGGCTGTACCCGACCAGTTCGTAACATCGAATTCTAGTGAGTCACAGAAATGAGGAAAGTTATGACGTAAGAGAAATGCAATATTGGTAATAATTGTAATAATGGTGAATAAAATGAAACAATACACCACTGATTTGATGGTGTACACAAACATTAGTACAAAAATACGACATGTTTCGGACGGTCAACTTCCATCGTCAGGTTGTTCATAAGACTAAATTAGGAGAGGTGAACGACTACCAATTGGTGAGTCAAGGACAAAATATTTAGACGTAACATTCAGTTAAATAAAGAAAATAATGGGGATCCCAGTTGTTTGTTGAGATTGGGCAGATTCCAGTTGATATCAAGGCTTTCCTTGGATTTAAGCTGCAGCTTAGTGGGTGCCGAATCAATTATTTTGAAAGAGTTGTGAGTTGTATATATGTAGTCTTGTGATGCACAGAACTATTGCAATGATCAAAATAATGGTGAAGTAGTCACAATCCCTGTAAATATCTAAGAGCGGCGTACTTTATCTGTCACTTGCCCCTTTAACTTCGAGACATTGCATTTGGTCATTTTCGACAATACTCACATGTAGGTAAAATTGAATCACATTCCCAATGGCTTTCTAAAATCGCTAGCCGGTACTTTAAAGTCGCGATTTTGTGTTTTCCCCTTGTTCTGTACGTTTCTGTTACCACTGAGGGGAGAATGCACCAGTCCCTTGACATATACATCTCCTGACATGTTGGGAGAAACGTTCAAGTAACATTCTTCTACTTTTTTTTCTTTCTTTTTTGGCATCCTCTCTTTTTTCAAGTTAGAAATAATTCATGATTTCCAATTAAATTGCTTACGCACGCAGTGCCATTTGTGCATCATTTTTAATTGTGTAAAATGATTATTTTTTTTTTAATAATTTCATATTTTAATATGCGAAAGACGTATGCGAACACCTTCTTGCGTCTCCGGATTTCGTCACATTTCATATTTGATAATATGTGAAATGAAAGATTGAAATTAATGAGAAGCGAAGAGCTGAAAGCTTCAATCAGCACCGTATATCATGATTATAGGCCTAGTTTAATTTCTCAGACGTAACGAATATTTACAAGGTTCTGTATTATACAGCTGACAGTTGTAATTCAACTCAAATTCTAACAAGAAATAAAATATATATAAATCTTTCCAGAAAAATATCGTTTGGGACTTAACTTTGATTGAACGTATGTCATTTGTAATTAAAGGTATATCTAGGCTGTTTGCTGTTTCTGGTAAAATATTAATGACCGTTTACCGGTAAAGCATATCTGTCAAGATTTTAAAAACGTCAATATAATTACCAGAAGAAGAAAAATAACAAATATCATGCAAATATTTAAGTACTACCTGACAATTTATGTCGATGTCAATCACATTCACTTTCCCCTCGCCGTTCAGTCAACATGTTGCATTGTTTAAGGGTGTCTACCTAAAGTGGTACGATATTGTGATCCCTGCTTCTTTAAATGGGAGATACCATGCACCTTGTGGCTGCTTTTATTAGAAAAGGGTTTACAATCAATTTAAAAGTAAAGTTATTTAGAATTGTTAACTAACACCAAAGACATGAACAAACGTGGACACCTTCGCTCACGAATGATGAGGACATTGCATGCTTAAGTTGCCTCAGGTTATGTACAATATAATGACAACGTGAATAGTAAGAATGCATGGTGACTTACAGGCTGGCATTTGTTTTAAAGTACTGACCAAAATCAACTGCAGATCTCCTACCCCCCCCCCCCGGTACGTTCTATTTCCACCATTTAAGATTTGAAACATTTTTTATTTATTTTTTTAACTGCAGTTAACAAAATTGCCCCTACCGTCACCTACAAATTCTAGCTCACTACCTTAGGGTGACGCCTTGTGTATACTGATTTGGATTTCTGTCGATACTGATTTCAGTGAATCATCAGATATATCTGTTGGATTATAATAACAGAGCATACTTAATTTTACTATATAGTACAAATATATTGTTGCAGTTACGTGATATCCCTTTTATTTTGTAATATAATCGATAGATTTATTGGTATTCATTCATTCATTTGGTATTAAACAACATGACCCTTATTAAAAAGTAAAATGATACAAGTATTCAGAAATGTTACTGGTACACGATAGCGATGACTGTTTAATTTAATTACTTAGACTTTATTGAGGAAACATTTCAGGTTTGACGCTCAATATACAGTGCACGTTATGATTTTTTTAATTCGCTGACGCAATTCTGGCGCCATTTATAGGTCAGCCTATATCGTCTGCCAGGGTCGCTGATCTTACTTTCAGTCTATGAGTGTTGTAAGCCAGATTTCTTTAAAAAAAAAAAAAATCTCAAAGAAAACAGAGAAATAACAACATCAGTTACATTATTTTTTATGACAATTCCAGTCCGTTTCAAACCCATATATGCATCCCAAAGTTATGTTCTCGATATGTCTGTTATAACCCAGTACAGTATTCAGAGCCTTCGTGTGTCCTGTGTGTATATACAGTGTCTGGTTAAACACAGTGCTCTATGACAAAATGATGTCATGTGATCCAACTTATTTTTTTTTCTCTCTTTGTGTTCTTTTTGGGGGAGTCTTCTTGTCTTAAAGCCCGTGCTGGTTTCTTAAGTGCACTTTCCTCTCAATCTTCTTCTCTTGTTGTCTTTCCCTTGTTCTGTTACCGTATTCACTCTTCTGTAATATTGTTGTGGTAAACCAATAAATGAAATGAACATATTTATTTACCTCCACACACAACCTCTGCAAACTTCACTGTAAATTTCACTCCACTTTAGAAACAAATAAAAATGTATGGTGTACCTACAGTTTCGCATACTGTGTCAAGCGCGAGTGAAAGCCAGGGTTTGATTTTTGATGTTCCACTGTGTCGATGGAGTCGATCTCTTTACATATTTTCTAAGATGGTGGCTTGGCACACTTTGAAGATAAAAAAGTCAATACTTTCAGTGTTTTCAATCCCAGCAATACATATATATTTATGTACATATCTTCTCCATATGATACTTCCAAATGCCAACAACTTACCAGATTCTCCTGCGACCGGTCCAGTTAAGTTATGTGTCTGTCTTAACAATAAACCACATCACACACTTGACACTGAGGTGAATACACTTCGTCGTCCTCGCTTGACCATTCACCTTGTCATACTTTTATTCTTCGTAATCATTTTCATCGTTAGAGAGATGCTAACTTTTGAAACCCGAGGCATGGCAAACCCTTTTGACGTGTCGTCATTAGCTGTGGCCATAATTTTCCCCCACGTGTCTCCTACACGCAGGTACAGTTAACCACATTAAGAAAAAAACATTTTTCTATACGTTTCGAACTTTTGACGAGAAACTTGTGATAAGAAATCTTCGTTCGAAACTGGCAAAGATATGAGTTACACGAATCAGTAATGAGACCTGGGGGCATTTTACGCTTTCAGAAGAAGAAAATAGACTTGCCTGGATAATATTTCAAGGGTCTTTTGTCCTTTTGTTCCTTCACTTTGTGTTGCTGGCTCGATATATCTTGCATTACTGAGGAGTGACTGAAAATATTCGCAGTACGTTCTGTATAAAATGTAATTCTCCAAAAAAAAAAAAAAATTCTCACGAGAACCTTGCGGCCGAATATGTCTTCAGAAAATTTATGTTCATGCATATGAAAATAGGCATATCACAATTTCAATGATAGTAAATGGCATGAATGGATCGCGGAAGAGAAACCGATACCACAGTTCTTCATAGGTTTATCATAGTACCGGTATTATTTCATTTTTGCAAAGTTCTGCTTTCTGTTTTTAAATCAAATGAGTAAATCATGATTAATATTGTTTATTAAAAAAATTAAAGATGCAGTATGCCAACAAATGTTGGCGTTCTTCCTTTGTGTATTTACGTTTGAAAGTAATTGGTCGTCTTATTGATATTACTTGTGACGTCAGGCCCAACTGGACCACACCCTGCAAGCGTCAATAGTTTACGGTCACCATTTGCACTTTGGACTGAAACATAAATAACGCCTTTGTATGCGTACCCCGTTGGTATCATGACGGTATTATTTTAACAATACGAGTACGTTAAAATCGTATAACGTAAACTATAAACGCCCACAAAGAATTATCAAGAAGAGACTTAGGTCGCATGAGATTTAAAAAGACCATCAATCACCTTTAAATTAAACTGAATTGTTCCCATGCATCTGTACACCGGTTACTCTTATACATTTCCTCACATACGGCACATGGCAACGGTTCACTGTAAGCAGACTACAACTGGTAAGTGACTACAACTGATAAGTGACTACAACTGGTAAGTTACTACAACTGGTAAGTGACCACAACTGGTTCAACTGCAAGATCTCTCTATTTAGATTTACAGCCGAGATCTCGTGGACTTTCTCTTTTCTGGGGATGAAATCAAATTTGTCGACTCTCTCTGCAATTGTGACACTTGGAAATCCAGACGTCGTAAGAACAGGTGTCAGTATCTAGCTAGATTAAATTGGTTGCTTGGTAATTTCTTACCTAATCCGTCACTTATACCTTAGTATATGCTGTGTTCTACAACGCAGGTGAATAATGATACCTGATTTTGAGCATAGATCCTGATTGTGAGCGTAAATAACGACTCTTGTCTTGTGTGACACCACGACTCTCCTCCCCCCCCCCCCCCCCTTCCAAACACACAAGATCAACAATATACCCTACCTGATAGGTCTACTTCACCTGCACTGTTTTTTTGTCCCTGACGTATGATAAATGAGAGAAAGAATTAAACTTTCAATGACTTTGGTCATGAAAGTATAATACCTGATACAGGAAGATCATATTCAAAGGAAGACAACCTTTGATTTATTCCACACGCATCTCTTTACAGATATACTCACCAATCTACCCACACCATCTACTAAATACGTCAGTTATCCAGCTACATCTTTAAAAAAAAACGCTTTTGCGTATTATCTCCTGAGGTCAATGGTCGAAGTCACGGGCGAAATGGCCTGCTGACTTTAGTATATGGAGAGATTTCTGGACTGTTATGGATTCTTACATGAGGTCGGGTTCCCTATTTCCTTTGGAGGATAAGCACTCTAATGGACTCTGCACGGTTTAGCTGCCGGCGGTTAACGATTCCTTGTCTTCTGCTCAAAAGACGAGACCATAGATCGAGATAAAATTGCACGATCAAAGGCATAAATAAAAAAGAAAACGAAATCTAGTATAGAGCAGTTAACCCAAAATGTCATCTCCTTCTTCTGAAGAATTTACTGGAGCAAAATGAGCAGAAGGTCGATTTTACAAGTGGCTCCGTCGCAACCCAATTCCTACTCTAGTACCTGCGTCTGAAGTCGATGGACAACGAAGATGCTCCAATCCTACTTATCTTGACGATAAGGAGGTGGTTGGAAATAAGATGCAGAGAGCCAAAAGAAGAGACTTTCAAATATCTTTCTTTTCTCTCCTACATGCTTTCTATAACCCTTCGACCGTCGGCGAATTGTCATCGCCTACCTATGAAAGGGGGTATTAGCAGCACCCAAAAGACAACAAGCACTTTAAATTGAAGGCAATTGTAATCAACTTGGCTTAAAAACAATTTCGATTCTGACGAAAATGAAGTGATGTGGAAACGTTTTTCTCATTTCTGACTGTCTCTCTCTCTTTTGCAACAGTGTCAGTTTTTTAGAACCGATTTCACGGACAGAAAAAGATTACATTTATTCATCCGCACAAGGTTATCAAGGAGGTGCGTTTCAAGTTGTAATGTTGGTACTCGAAACAGAAGCAGGCGTACGGTAATTAAAGACTTGATAATGATGTGTACACTTACACGTGCGACAATTAATCTATGTATTTGTTTGTCTGTTTGTTTGTTATCGAGATGGTATCTTGTTGTCATCACTTGTCAGGTGCGTGTTGCAATAGATTCTTTTAAAAAATAAACCTTTAGTCCTATATCATGTAAATATTCCTCTCGTCGGTGATGCAAGAAAGTATCTCAATAAACGTTTGCAAACATTTTTGATGACGTAGTTCCTCACTGCCCGCACACTGAAAGACACTGAAGTCATCCACTTTGGATGAATCTGATAAAAGGTATGGGAGTTCTGCAGTAGAAAAATGTGGCAAATAACCTGCAATTAAAAAACAGGATATTAAAGAAACCATCAATATATTGTGGCTCATTTGATTCAGCTTATGTAAGAAAAATGAAAGATCAGTTAAGGACCAGATTTGTGTTATGATTATGGCACGAGAGGAAGAGATACTAAAGGGTTTTTTTTTTCAATTTTTCATAACAATGGATGCTGTGCCATGTTATAGATAATATTGCCACTCATCTTTAGTAAGATGTTTGTAAAGGAAATAGACACTTTATAACGACCTTATTTGGCGGGTGACGAATAGCTTAACACCTCACCGGAAACACCTCAACAGATTGTAGAGCATACCTTCATCGGCATGTTATAGTTGATATTCATGCCATATTTATAACACATGTTACATTTTGCTGTGTCAGAAAAAGTGTACGCTGTAACTGAAAGTACAGTCCAAGTCAGCACATGCAGCGATACCATCGTTTGACACATTATTAACTGAAGTCCCGGGTGTAACTTTGAATTAATCGTAAATCATTTAGACGTCCCCGTATGTTTCTTGATGAATTTAAAAACCTTCCTCCTTTTTTTTTTCCTTTTCTGCTTTCCTATCTTTCTTTCTTATTTGTATTCCCTCATTGACGTCACTCTTGACATTGTGGCATCGTCTTCATCGGCACGGCAACATAAAAATTTGATTTTTCAGTTTTGAATTTCAACTGGGACGATAATTATTTTACATTAATAACGATCATTTGGGAGAAGAGGCAATATCGAAATGAGGAAAATTCCTCATTCCAACTGGTAAAACGGTATCCTATTCCACTTTACTAAGAAGATACCACTGGGTGGCACACATATCAACTGCAGCGCTATAACCAATTACTCGCCGTTAATTAACTCACCAGATCGAGAGTAACACTCGTGATATCGTTTTGAATGCATGAATTATGTTTCACTCAAGGTTTCTGCCTGAATTGGCGCCACTCAACGTGTGAATATTCTCTACTCTGTCACAGATTTTCTAATGTTATGCATTTCTCACTTTTTAGAGAATCACACTTCTCCTTTTCGACTTTTGCCTATGTGCGCTAATGAAACCCGACCCTAAAGGCTAGAAACTGAAAGTAAAGAACTTTACTGCGCTATTTCCGATCATACTTTTAACATTTTTTTACCTCAAATAGTGCACCTAACTTTCTTTGAAATCATTGCATACGTGAATGTATATATATGTATATATATATATATGCATATATAAATATGTATATATATATGTATATATATATATGAAATTAAGAAAAGAAAAGCTTCGGTTGAAGACAATTGTACTTAAATGTTCGTTTATCACATGATCAACATGTGGCCTCTTCCAATTACGAGATGGAAACATCTCTGAAAGTTTGTAACAGTATGTCTGCAAATTCTCTAGATTGGATAACATTTTTAAAGGCCAATCAGCTATCTCTTCAACTTTAATAAAAAGAAAACCACAACGTTCGATTGGAAAATTGTAATCATAACCAAGGAAGTCATTGGAGTCCACGCATCAAGTCGAAATGTTCCTATCATCTCTTGTATTATTTAAATGACAAAAAAGCTTTTAAATTTAAACTTTCGTGACCGTGAAGGCAAGACAAACTATTATCGCTTTATGCCATGCGAAAATTGATCATTAAAGCGAAAATAGCGTTAGGTACAGCACATATGGAACTAAAAGGATTAAAGGGAATTTTTACTGTCTTGCCTCCCCCTGTTGAAAAAGTCTATTCAAGCCTGAAATGAAGCGAAAAGTTTAAACTTGACGTCTGTTGTAAATATCTCCTTCCTACTTTACGTTGAGGATATAATGCTTATGAGTACATCATGAAAGATTGCTATAGTTGGATTTTCTGCATGATGTACTTTTTAAATGCCACCGGGAAGAAAGTTGTGAGAAATACTTGTCACAAGGTTTTGTGAAATTTCCCTCTCAATGAGCGAAAAACATGCATCCTGCAAATGTTATGAAACAATCATTGGCTAGAGACGTCCTGACTTCTGACTAAAACAATACAGTTGACAAACCATTCATGCTGGGTTTAAATAAAAGACTTCCCTAAGGGGGTGCCCTCCACGTTTAGGTAAAATAAAAAGTAAATCTTAACTTGCGTCTTTCTTCGATTAATTGAATTATTGAGTGGAATATTGACAGTCAAGATCATTTTGTCTTCAACTGTATCGCATTATGAATATTTATGGCTCAATTAGTGATGTATAATTTTACCTAGCAACATCTTTTAATTTCTCACAACTACCTTTTTTATGGAGGTGATATGGAAAGTTGTTATTAAAAATGTTGTAGAAATGGGGATAAAGCAATATTTGCACCTTAGAACTAAGTATATTGAAACTATATATGTATACGAGTGCGTGGACAAGAAACAGGCATAGTGCATATGCATATACATAGTGTTTGTTAATTCTAACAAGTGACCCATTATACGATTATATTTAGACTCGATACTCTTCGACAATATTTTTTTTCTCCTCTCTTCTTTTTCTCAACGTCACTACGTCTCAAAGAGGAAAATCATCCTGATTAAGAAGAGTTATTACAAATTCCACAAACTAATCCTACCATCAACTAATCCTACCATCAACACAGATGAGAAATTTAAACGAACTGTCATTTCGTGTCTAAGCTTAGAACCTTTATCGGGATAACCACTGAAGACTGCTACGTCTTATTCCCAATTTGCTTCTGGCCCAGTAAATTTTTGACAGCCTTTAGAGAGAAAAACCAAGAAGAATGCGACCAATGACAAATCATTTACATTTTGGTAAAATCGACTACTAGTTGGAATTCATCCACAGGGAAATTTTTCTTGTCAAATTTAACTCACATCCCTTGATAATAAAAAGTGAGAGGAATGGCAAAAGGTTTTCAAGAAAACCTATTTTAAAGACAACTAGACTACTTTTTCCTAGTTTTAAGGGAAATCAAATATCAGAGGTTGTTAATTTTTATACATGAATGAAAATAAAGTGTTTTTATAATAATTCTACTTCTGTACCGGACCGAGCCCACTTAATGTCTTTACGGTTGCTAAGATTGATATAGGCTTAAAGGTTGTGGATAAAGTAATGTATAGACAAAGAGATAAATTCTTTAACTCTTTGCCTTCATGACATGTAAAATTTTACTTCATTGTTACCTGCTATACCAGAAAACAGAAACACAGAAAGGAAAGAAGCAAGTAGCACATTGTAGGTAGTGTTTTGTTTCTAAAGCTATGACTTTTACGTAACTGTGACAGTCTCTGGCATTAAAATAATACCTTATTTATCATAAAAGATTTTCCAATAGCAATGCATTGATTTTTATTCGCACGGACGTAAAAACCTCCATCTCGATTGCTATATGTAAACAATTAAAACGTTTTGTAAAGATTTATAAATGCAACTCACAGCAGTGACAAGTATGATTTAAAACTGGTCAAATTACCTGCAAATCTTTTTATTATACCTTTTAATGTTATAAGAATTTATCAAAAAGTGTTCTTGGAGTGATTTTCATTTTCTAAATATGTCATATTTAAACATTCAACTACATTGTAAATCTCAAAAAAAAAGTTACCCAATATGAGGACTTATAAATAGCATAGAGCACTTGATCATTCTCCTTTGGTGCAACATTTCACGTCAACAGAATATCATGTCACAATTGATTCATGTTCTCTTTTTAACAATACATATCACATTCTACCTTATTATTTGGCATATAGTCTACCATTATTTTTAGTAGCCTAGCTTTATTTTAACAAAGAAGGTCAAACGACAGATATCAAAGATTGTCAAATTTTCTACCAAATGACGGTGGTACGTTTAGCAACGTTAGTCACTATTTTATTTTTTTTTTGTCAAAGTATGTAAGAAGTTTTGTTGTGAATCCAGGCCAGCGCAGGAACTTATTGCTTGCTTCAGCTCAACAGCATCGGACCGGTGATCGTTTTGTGACCTCATAAGTGCAATTTGCATGAAGAAACGGTATGGGATGAGGAACATTTTACAGATATTGGTCTAAATTCAAATGACAACATCAGTGATAATAGACCTAGACGAAGATTAGCGTTTCATGGCACAAAACACATATGAGCTGGAATCTCAGTGTGTATGCGTTTTATCGAAACCCATCCAATGGAGATGAGTCTCAATTACGAAAATTGATTCCAGTACAGCTCCCATGGTATTAAACATGCCTAATCGGTGGTATAATCAGCGATAATCTGTGTTACATCAGGGCTGTGGGAATTCTTATCACCGCAAGATCTACTTTGCATGTGATTGTGTACCGAGTACAAAGTCTCAGGCAAAAAAGTATAGGAGAGTGATGTAGTAATCAGATTGTTATCTTCCTTGTGCACAAATAGTTCCACACTCTCTATTCGTCATTCTCCTTTCTTGCTATCTTTTTTAAAAGCAACAATGTATGTCAATGAACGTAAACACAACTTCGAGTACCGTTTTGGTTGTTATCTGCGTTTAGTGATGACGTGCAAAAAAGTAGGAAAGGAGGACAAAAAATTCCAAATTAGAGCGAGTGGTTAGCAGAGATATCCGACGTCCACAGAAAGATCCCTAGGGGATTTTTTTTGGCTAACATCCTTTCATCCGTTTGTCATTCACAGTAAAGACACATTCAGCATCTTACTCATTCGCTGCCCTCTCACCGAAATGAACTAATTCTGATCGTGTCAAGAGCGACATGGAAGGGGTAACACTGCAGGTAACAGAGTTCTGTAATACTATCTTCCGTTCGTTGATGATGCGCTTGCCTGCTCGTTCAGTAACATACATATTAATGAACGACAAACACCGACTACACACATACATTCCTCCTCCTCAGGTCACCTTAACTCACCCTTCTTTTGCCACCATTCCATTTCACTTGGTTCGTCATCACACGTAAGATATTATTCTGCACAAGTTTGAAGAATGGTGGGTCGTTGTTAAACACTTTTTTTTTTTAAAGCACTTTTCAAAATATATAAAAATAATGCAACTTGTATGTTCTTACATCAATGCCAACGTCAACATTTTGATAGACTTATGACTCTGGATCACTCACCATAGAATCTTGAAACAACATTCGGTTCAATCGCCGGCGCCTATGCATGTGGTCCCTGCATAAACGGATCAAACGCAAGTCATTGTAACATCAGGAAATTTAAACAAAGTTCCAATTTTGTTACAGCTTTGACATGTTATCCTCCATCCTTTCCCACCAAAAGCTTTATTCAATTTGTGGTTCACTGGCCCCCGTCTGTTAAATCCTATTTCCTCGACTCCGAAGCTCTCCATATTTTCCCATCCATATCTCTGCCACCGGGTGGTAGTTTTAAAAATCAACGCTCTAAAATTATAATACACTGTTCAGTCAATTACAGCACTATGCTATTAGAGGAATAGCTCACGACCTATTTACAAATTTCCTTTCGAATCTTAAGCGATGTATTGCAATAGGTGGAAATAGCTCATCCTACCTTAACATTTCATGAGGTGTTCCTCAATGTTTCATTCTATTACCTCCCTCATTTCTTATTTACATTAATCATCTTCCTATTTGCTCAAAAAAGTTAAACTTTTGTCTCTTTGCAGATGACACTAGTCTTCTATCTCGACATAAGAATCTGAAAGGTACTGAATATATTCACAAATAATAAACTTCAAGTAATCTGCAAATTAGTTCCATGCGAATAAGTTATCTTTTAACGTTAATAAAACCAATGTTGTCATTTTCCATACCAAGCACTCTGTTAAAATTGATCCACGACTTATTTCAATAATTTAATTGTAAATGAAGTAACTAGTGTTTAATTCATGGGAGTTCTTATTGATAACATTTAAGTTGGAATTTCGACATTGATTAAGTATGTAAAAAGACTTTTAAGGTCATAGGTATTCTGTACAAGATACGACATCATGTTCCAAGACAGGTTTTACTATCCCTATTTTATACTCTTGTTTACCCTCAACTCTCGTATTGTAATATCCTTTAGAGGAACAGGGAAGGTGTTGGGGCTTTTCCTGTTTTTCCTTTTCTTGTATTTATGTATGATGGGTCTGCCTTGCACAGGCAAAGCTTTTTTCGGATGAATATCTTTTGAATATGTTTTTGAATATTGCTACTTCATTAAATTACATTTGTTACTTTGTACGTAAAAGAGAAAAATAAACGAACGAAAAATCTACTGCTATGCAAAACGATGCAATACTCTTCACATGTGGTAACCCGACAAAGGCTCAAGGGGGAAGGGATCAGTGCAGGCTATTTTGTAAACCTCTAGCATGATTTTTCGAACACTGTCAAAGCAAGAGGAATCGTTCTTATCTGTATAGCACATTGCAATTTGAGGTAGATACAATAAAGTAGATGAGTTAATTTTAGGACACCAATAAATTTTAATGTTTGGCACTATACTGCACCACAGAGGATACAAGGTGTTTGTGAAGTCCATTTAATTTTTCCTGCTTCAGTCACCTTTTTTCTAAATTCTTCAAGAACTTTAATTCCACCTATTACTCGTTATCACATTTCCCTTTTGTTCATAACCTAATTTGGTAACATCCTTGGTGTGTTACGTAATAGTAAAGCTACATTTAACCTTATGTAGTCTTTAATGATGTAAGCAACTTCATCGCGGTAGACTTACCAAAGGTCAAGATGGCGGAATTCTAAAAGGTTCTTGCTACATTTAGCAATGTATGTTCGGCTTTACTGCTGTCAATTTTTTTTTTATTCCAAATGGTGTCGCAAGTTCATGACTGTATTACAAATTCCAATACTTTGTCACGTTTGGAGGCAAAGGTATCGATTCTCTTCATTTGTTCCTCGAGGGTGACGTTCCAGCATAAACAATTTCCAAGAAAAAAAAACATTACATTTTTGGGGGAGTATTTTGTATATTTTACCGTGGTTTTTGTTCTCAAAAATAGATTTTCAATTTTTTAGAGAGATCATATTTTTATTTCATTCTTCTTTGGTTTCTGCATTTTGCTCTTTCGCGTTTTCCTTTTTCCCCGGGCCATTATGCGTTGTTGCTACATTTTATGTGATGGTTTGAGACAATTTGCAGGAGAACATGCGTTTATGTTACCTTTTTTATCATTTTTGGCTTGAAGAGACATTTTCTGTGACTGTCAATATTGTTAGTGTTGAGGAATGCTTAAATGCCACCCAGGGTAATCTTTCCTATACATTTTACGAGAACCAAGATGACAGTTGTGTGTGGCCTTGTAGACAGAACTTAGTGACGACGTAATGTCTTATTAGCTGTTACGTCAGGCTAACTAAAAAATAATTTATCTTATCATGAAAAGAAAATTACGAATGCCAGCTCTTCGTTATTATTTCACAACAAAATCTAATTAATTTGGCACCAAATATCGTGCTGTGACCCTGTTCGTGTCAAGAGAGATAAAATATAAAAGAACGAAAACGATCCAGAAAGTCGAAAAACATCGTGTTTGGGCGGTTCATGAATATTTTATTGAAGAGGATGCATTTAAGAAGGGGTTTGTTTATTGTGTTCATTGTGACGGTAACCAGCGTAACATTGTTATCACATTTCTTTAATAAACAAACGACCCGAATATGTTTGTTAAGACACGACAGGATCATACAAGCTGTTGTAAAAGACAAATTTTATCTGTAAGATGTAAAATATGGGTAACTGGATCAGACCCACAGAGTATCACGGAAAACAACGATGTCCAAAAGGCAGCATTTTACAAACTTTACTATACCTCGTTTTTTTTTTTCAAGAAAAATTGTGTTAAAAATGTACGTAGAAAAATTCTGGGACGATCAAAGATATATGAATTACGAAACTAAAAGAGGTATGTAGATTATATATATAAAGAGGTATGTTATATAATTAAAGAGGTATGTGCGTTATACATCTACAGGTGACAGAGGTATGTGTGTTACGTAAGTAAAAAAGCATATGTATCACATAACTGAAGTACTTAATGTATTACGTACCTAAAAAAGATATATGTATTTTTAACTAAATAGGTATATGCATTATTCATACACATTTTCATAACCATGTTACAAGGTATATGTAGGATATACCTAAGGAACAACAACTAAAAAGATATACGCACCATTTGATTAAACAAGATATATATATTGATATTATAAGAGTAAAACGAGTACATACATAGTTAACTATACGTAACAGAAAAGATTTAGATAAAACAGTATAAAGCGTTTACCTCCAAAATTCAGACTAAAGTCAAAGAAAAAACATTAATTTGATTTGATCAGCTTATTCACACATGCGGAACAAATGAAAGTACAAATTTTCAAATATTTCCAACAGAGCAATATAAAATTGGGGAGACCAGACAGAAGTTTAACCGCTCGAAGTCAGGTCACCTTACCTAGAAAACAGACGTAACAACAACAACAAAAAAAGAAAAAAGGAAGAAATAACAGTAACTTTTAAACAAAAAGTAAAGTAAAGGGAAGAGAAAAGGAAACAGGAAACGAAAGGAAAGGAAAGTAAAGAAGAGAAAGAGAAAGTTAGCATTAGAAGAAAAATATTAGTCATGACTGACGTAAATACATCTTTAATTTTTTCTTGAATCTTGACAGTGACGTAGCAGAAACAATTTTAGGATCGTGGGTATTCCAAAATCTGGGACCTTTGGAACGTAGAGCAGATATAGCCATGGAGGATTCAGTGAAAGGAACACTTAAAATTTGGTTATTCAGTGTACAATATATGGATACTATTTGTAAAAGAAAACAAATCTGAATAGTTACGACGTAATAAATTTTCACTTACACATTAAAATCCCTAGCTGGTACTTGTAGACGTCAAAAATTGTGAGGGTCTTTAACTCATGGATAACAAGTCACAGAATGGTGGTAATAGGAGGACAAATAATTCCGATTACCCCCTATTACTGGAGCAGAAAGAGACTACTGAAAGAACACGGACATTCCTTGGGACAAAAAATGGCACAATCATGTAGCTAATGTAAAATAATAATGTTGCACAAAAGTCAACAAAACGCTCTAAAGAACAAAATTGTGAATTTTATAAATGACTACTATCATGTTATGAACAGTACTTTTGACTGTTTGCACGGTGGGGTTTCCATTTTATATTTTTATCGAAAATAACACAGAGGACCTTTGTAGCATTTACAGTAGAAATAGATTCGCCATCGATTGTGTGCTTTATATTAGACATCTGCCTCTGGAATGGGTGTCTATATTAATTGAAAGATTGTTAGTCTGAAACCAAGCAGAAACAGGTTGGAGATTTATACAGATTTAATCTGTAAATTTAAACAGATTTATTCACGATTTCAGCTGCTCTGTGTAAGTCGGAGGGTTGGAAATTAGAAAATAGGTAAAGGTGATTCAGAGCTGGACCGAGAGCAGCACGAGTGCACCCAGGGATAGCATTAACCCCCGAGAGTGTATTATCCTACCAGCCAATCCTCACATGATATCATACATGATGAGGTTCCATCGAAGGAACAAACCCTAACCATGATGGTATTTCTGGATATCACGTGATGTTCTACCACGATTTTAGCACATTATGGAAATTATGTAAGGACTAGGTGATCCTACGGTTAATACACAATCCGAATTTGATTAATCTCGTTTATGCATACAAAATAAGAGTTTGATAATAAAAAAGACAAAAGAAAAGAAAACTTCCTTTTTCAATAATCGCATTTTTCATTGAAAACGAACCCCGAGAAAAGTTAAACAAAATTTACAACATGTCAACAATGTTCGTGCAACGTAATACGTAAACAAAATGAATAACGATAGCATATTAACAAATGGCATGCATGCTATGGTTTGCACTTAGTAAGTTGTGCTCTGCAGTACTACTCGTTAGACTTGTGTGGATACTGGGGTTCAGTGTACGGACTTACATAGCTTTGTTTTCCTTATCAAGTAATCAAATTTTGGAATTAGCCTAGGATTGATTTTTTATACACTGACTTTTTATAAAGACAGCTACATATTTTTGGAGGTTTTTAGAGAAAAGCTTGGGCATGTTAGAAATCTCACTCTCAGCTCTAGTAGCAGTACGGTAGCTGTTGGTAACGTTGATTTAGCCTAGTTGAAAGAACAACATTCAAGATTATGGGATCTTAGGCCTGGTTCAACGTTATTTGACTCACTGTGTATAGGGACCATTTGCCTTTGGAAATTTTACGATTGCAGTTCTAAGTCCCCTACACGATTTTATTGCATAAATACTTGTTTTTGGACTTCTGCTTAAACTCGACGAAAAAGAAATGCTTCTTACCGAAGGATGTACCGAATCTGCTGAATAACGCTTTTTTAACACAATTCTGAAGTTTAGAGAGGTAAGGTTACAGTAAGAAGAATTCGCACTGACATTTTCACTGTGTTGTTCCGTATATTTATTTATGATTTATATTTACGTACATTCGGGCCATATTTCACTTTCAGTTGTAGCCCTTAGGCTATGCCCTAGGCCTAGGTCTACTAACTTCACATCGAATGTTATTCACTTTTAGACATATACATATTGAAGAGCAGCCTACAAAAACTGTCCATTTACGGTTTTAATGTATTCATCCGCCGGTGATTTTACTCTAAAATTGACTGTGTTTTTCCAGGGGATAATAAACCTGTATGCATCAGGCCAATACAAGTTAAGTATTCTATGAATATTAGATAAAATACTAGAAGCGTTGTGAACATAACATGTACCAATCACCTATTCTTGTGGAACCCCACAGGTGATCGATTTCATACAATAATCAGACGACGTCAAGTTAACAAATTGCTGCCGGTTTCGCTTATAACTGTTAAACCAATTTAAAACAAGCCCTCTCACACCGTAATTGATATAGCTTGCTTAACACAATACTATGATTAACTGTATCAAAAGCCTTTGAAAAAATCTGAAAGTGTTTAAGTGACAGTATGTGCAATAAAACCGCTAGTTGTGTAGAATAGTTAGGGCGGAAACCATACTGATTGTCATTAAAATGTTCTTTCAACATAATGGTAAAGACAATTGAAAACCAGTTTTGCGGTTTTTTAAGGGCAAAACTGAAATAGGACAATGGTTTATGATCGTATTTATGTCCCTAGATTTATAGAGATGAGTAATGTTTGCAATTTTCAAGTCAGAAGGAACTGACCACAGCTGAATACAAAGAGAGATTGGACATATGCGTCAAAGGTACAGCCACATCGTTAATACCTTTTATTCATAGTATTTGAAGATATGGTATCATATAGTACGTCAGGTGACTTATTACTTTCTTGATCATGTACTTTTTTAGGACTTCGTTAGGTATTTGTGAGATACATGAAAAGAACTCACATATGTCATATCAAGAAAGTTTTTGAAGCTTGCACCTTCATCCAAAAGTTCAGATGTCAAGTTTGAGCCAATATTAGTGAAATGGTTGTTGAAAGCATTTGCAATATTAGGCGGCTGTGTCAATTTAACATTGTTGGCTCGATATAACTGTAACTGCATTTTGCATTAATGTTGCACATTTAGAAGAGTTTTGATGGCTAGACTTACTTTCCATAAAATCAAATCTGAAGATAAAGTTATAAAAACAATAATACTTAGTCGGTAAATTTAATTCAAGTAACAGGAAAATCAGAATCAATGTTTTCTTCATGTGTGAACCACAGTTTTCATCATGCATGTTCAACTTGGTTACGAATTCAATTTTCAACATGCCATCAATTTTCAATTACGCGTTGGATAGCCGTTGGCATTGTTCTTGAAATGTGGTAACTTTGCCAATCGCAGTTTCATGTTTTTTGAGCCATGTTCTCCAAGTAGTGAAAATAGTGGAACTAAAGATACCACTATTTTTATCCATGGAGGCACTAGGGTTATAAATATATTACAAAGAGCAAAGAAACAGATTAAAGTTACATGCTCACATTACACACACACACATATATGATCATACGAAATGGCTGTAGAATATTTAACTGTTGTGCATCGGTGCATCAGTCAAAATTACTTCATTCTTTTGCTTCACATTGAAGTTAAGAACTTTTTGTGACTTTAAAAGAATCTTCAAACACAGCCTCCCATAAAACATTAAGCGTTATTAACGTTCACGGAATTGCTTACCTTATTTAACCCTTTCAGGAACGTTTCAGAAATTGACTCAGTGTGGCATTTGTGCAAACAAAATATGTTTTATGTTTTCTTAAGTGTCTCTTACTTTTTTACTCTTTATGCTCATAATGTATTGCACAACATAGACACGTATTACCATAACGGTATATCCATTATCTCGTGGGCGTGACATCGTTTGCTCCGCTTTACTATTGCTTAAAGCTTGAGATTTCAATGCGTACTTTACTGAAAAGGCTTAATTCGTTCTTCCAGAAAAGGGTTGAAAAAAGAAAGTGAAAGATCTGTGCCCGAGAAACACCCGATAGCTATCTGTAGATTACTCAGGTCAAGAGCAAACCTTTTTTAAAATAAACAAATTCATTATCGTTTGGGCCAAAGTACTTCAACAAGTCGGCTCTTCACCTTTCCTGGAGCAAGTCTGTCAAGTGATTAGCCGGCTAGGCGACAGGTAAAAGAGGAAACGTTACTCCCTTCAAACGACCAACAAACGTCACGCAAACGTCACGGACCAAAAGAGAACCCAACATAGCAACCGTGAAAATAAGACCTACATAAGAAAAATTAAGAGAGTTATAAAAAAAAAGGGGGGGGATCGCATCTGTTGAGTTTGATATACAAATGCAACAGGTCAGCGGCGAAATGTCTCTTTGTTTTTTGTTTGTTTGTTTTTTTTTATTTTTTGTTTTGCTAGTCTTGGCAGACATGTAGTGGAATTATAAGTTGAGAAGAAATATTACAAATTTCAATTTAAATGTTTGTGTTGAGACAGCAAAAGTAATTAGTGGTGGGATCTAAATGGAGATATTGAAACGGAATGGATGCTGCATATCTAGTAACCGGGAAATTCTTAGCACAGCTGAGAGGACTTAATTGAAGCAGTTGTCGACCTCCTGGATTTCACTCAGTTCATTTGTCTAAACATGACTAACCGTATCCATAGAACCGAGGAGAACTCTACAGCTGTGCGTATATGTAAGCAATCTCATAAAAGGCGTCAGAAATGATCAGTTTTGTCTTTATTCATCTTATGAAGATTACTAAGTCCAATTCATACTTTCTCGGCCCACTCAATCGGGAACGGAAATTTCCACCGCAACTGGTAGTTCGTGTATGGTCAACGAAATTCAACTGCGCGCTCACTTGTGATTCGCATTGAGTGAGGAAGCCTGTTTCTATTGTTTCCGGTGTTTCTGGTGTACGCGTACAATCCGTTCCCAATCCGTTTGGCATAATCCAATTTTATTTTTTTCCGCATTCGCTTCTCATGAGAGAGTTGAAACACTAGTCGTCTATGGCAAGCTAACTGTGTTATAAATAGACAATGAAAGTTAATGACTTAAATATCCTGGTTAGTCATTCGATAATTTAGGTTTATCACTGGTTTAACCCTGATTATCAGTGAATTAGCAATAAACCTGGGTTATCAGTGGAAAAACCTTGCTTTTTTGGTCGATAAACTAGGGTTGTCAATACAAGTGTGATAATATTGGTTTTAAGACCGATAAATGTTGATAGGCCTGGTTTATCGAACGAAGCACCAGGTTTATCAACTATAGCGTAATCCAAATTCAAACCTGGATTATCGATTGATTAAACTGAGTTCTCTGTTTATGGCACATTAGTATTGTCACACGCATTTGTTATTGAAAGTGGGGATGACATCGGGACTAAAACATTTTTCCTAAAAGTGCCATGAACTAGTCGAGGGTGAGTACTCACATGCTATATCTAAGATGAGCTACACCATCCATTGGCGTGGATACAAGAAAAGCAAGAGAAGCTTTGGCTTTGCAACCCCTCCCCCACCGGTGGCTGGATACGACACTTCCAGGGTGTTCTAAGCTGCATGTACCCACCCTTTAAATTGGGATCTCATGTCTGCAATTTCGCATAGGGGAGCGTCACCATTGGTTGACGGGTAGGGTATCAGGAAAATTGTTACTAAAATACCTCTCATTGAGATTGTAGAAGATGGCACTTTCTAATCTCTTTGGTCTCATTAATTTCGACTACGCTTTCTTCCTTTCTAAGAACACAAGTTAGGAAATTTCTATTTCCACAAAGATTTATTAGATTTTTATTTCAGTTTAGAAAATCTGGAGGCAGAAATGTGTTGCTGTCCTGCTCTCACCAAAACGTAGGCCCTGTCTCCACCCTCCCCCACCCCAAACACACCCCCACCCGCCAACCCCCTTAAAATTCTCATCTCCCCTTCAGTGGTATTGGTTTCGAAAAGAATAATTGAGACCATTTCAATTGTCAGATATTTCTCTCAAACTCCCTTTATTACATGTAAAAATTAGCACCATAAGAAGAACAGGTTAAGTCAAGTCAAGTAAATATTTATAAATGGTTTCGCTATAAGATGAGAAACGTTTATTTGTGTGAGGGCATGTTTCGGTCTTGTTTTGTTTAATTGCGTTTTCGATTATTTTGTTTATTTGTCTCATTGTTTGTGTTTTTGGCTGTCTGTACACTCACAAAACGTAACGGTAAAATAAGAACTCCATAAAATTTTACACACAGCTAATGTAAAATTTACCAAAATTATGTAGAATTTACACATATTATACAGTATATGTAAATTCTAATTAATTTTGGTAAATTTTACATTAACTGTGTGTAAAATTTTACCTAAAAGTTATGGAGTTCTTATTTTACCGTTACGTTTTGTGAGTGTACAATATACCCCCACTATTTTGAGAGCTGTACCTAGTGCAACGTTAGCTACTTGACGGTGTTGTTGTCTGTTTGCGTCCTTGAAATGCATTTCCACTCTTCCGATGGTATACTATGCGATTTGAGCGTAATTTGAATTCCTCGCTTGCTGTAGTTGTGTCTTCTACCTTTCTAAAATATCCCAAGTTTCTTTCATTTGTTCCGATAACTCCTGCGATATATTCCCTCCGACCACTAACGTACCCATTGACCTAACCCCTCCCCCCCCCCCTCCAATCGCGCAATGTCTATCATATTACACCCACACAAGAAGAACGAGTGTGAAGAAATCCCACCCTTCGAGAGTGGCACATTCACGTGTAGAACAGTAGATTTCATTACGGGATACATTCCGCCAGATGAAACATTGAGTGAGATTAGAACATGATCATGTCATTATATCGTCACTAGTCGGAGCCTCCTATTTTTTGGAGGGATATTCATCTATTTATAGAATTCCCGCTGACGTAGCTGAGAGAGCCCAGAGTGGGAGGCCTCCAGGCGAATTCATTCATTCATTCATTCTTCTTCTTTTTTTCTCGTTTCTCGAATGAACGCTACATTAACCTAACCTACACACGTGAAAGGTATTATGTGTGCTGCTGTTATCTAGTTAACAGGTTACGTAATTGTGCGCGTCGTTAAATATTAAGGGTTTCATTGCCAATTTCATCCCTCTTTGAAGATCACATAGTCGACTTATCGCCCCCCCCCCCCCCCTCCGTTCATGCCACTTCCCCTGAGGGTAAATGAGTAGGATGTGACGCAAAACTGGAAAGGTTATACCCTTCAACTATAGATTATTCTTGGTTCTCATTTTCTAGGTTTCTCTTTGTGGTTAGCCTATATTCAGTAATACATTTCCAATCGTTTTCTAACTACACGTATGTTGCATCATGCCCTCCAAATTGTTTAATGTGCCCAAATTTCTTTGACAGCTTCTGCTAACACTCTTCGTTGACAACGGTCAGATCTGGCATTTCATTTAGAAACGAATCTATGAGTAATAAAGTCCCACAATTGATCGACAAAAGGTTTAAGACTGTCGCTCAAAGTAAAGAGTAGCTTTTCACCTTTCGCAGATCGGGCGAAATCATTAATGATTAATATTTATGAGTTTACACTCGTAGGGTGTGTAAAGATTGCAAGAATACTAAAAATATTGAATATGCATCAAAATTAACAAAGATTGCTCTAATAGGCCTATTTATTAGTAATTTTAATATAATGTAATTAAATCTTTGCTGTTTTTTGGGGGGGGGTTGCTTTTGCACTGCACATAAAGAAAGGAAACCTGCGCAATGTGTGACAGTAAGATGAAGTTCTGTCAAAGCATTTGAGTGATATCTTTACATATTCATATCACCGTTAATACAACTTTATGCAAGAACATACTTTGCATTCGAACCTGTGACTTTGTGAAAAAAGAATCCTTGATGAAACACTACAGGCCTTCAATTGACGTGTCTTATACGACACACGGTTGTCAGCGTGTCCTATTTTACTTTGGAGTGTCACCTCATGGGGACAAGATCGTCCATATTACGTGTGTACGCCCTTTTCGGTATAGTACTAACGCGTGACGCGTCCGGGCATGTGTCTGTACATCATCATTTTGACAAATTACGGTTAAACATTTAACCACACAACACGGTTGAAAGACAGTACTGGTTACATTGTGAATAAAGCTTGCCCATCAATTCACCCGCACCAACGTACGATAGACATGTCTTTGACGCAAAAGTGACGTTACTCCGTTGAATTAGCGAACGTCTCGTTTCATTTTTTTTTTTTCGACCATCAGAAATGTACGAGCAGGGAAAGTGCATAAGGTAATCCAGAAATAAATGCGAGTGAAACAGGTACTTTTGGGTTACTTTTTACAGCTAGAGAATGGCTAACAATGGATCTCCAGTACATCGAGGATATAAAAAAACTGCATTTCAGTTCCATTATGAAGTAGCTAGTACAAGCAAGAACAGATTGGGGGAACTGACATCCCTCCGATACCCCCCCCCCCCTCCCCACGACACATAGAAAAAGAGGTCACCCTGTTACACCCACGTTGCTAAGTTAATCTGACCAATACAGTGAAACTTTCATTAAATTCTCATGTGTGGCCCCCTAGATATGAGCAGTTGAAGTTGTCACATTTGTTACCGACAGTTAATATGAAGCCAGCAGGGGTAATGTCATCTCCCCACAGTGATAAAGCATTTTATGTTTTTCGTTAAACTTTACACCAAATGTAATACTTCAATATCTAGTGCTATCATAATGTGCATTTATGGGGGGGGTATGAGAGTTTTGCGACCTATACATAACAAGTACCTTAGCTGACCATCAGCTGACGTTATTGTCAAGATAATACATTCAATAATAAAGAAAATAAAAGACTATTCAGCCATGTGAGCAGATGACGTCACCCGTGCTTGTTTCAAGTTTGCAGTTGGTAGCAAAGGGGCTAACTTGAACTGATAATATCTCAAGAACCACAGATGGGAACTGCATGGAAGTTTCACCAGAATGGTTGGATTAACTTACTCTTAAACATGTCCAAGCCAAATTTTTGCCTGGATCATCTTTTAATTTTGAGCAGAGAGACATGTGTTTGCTCGATTGTGTTACAAAAAACAACACATCAACACAATTGATTGTTACTTAAGAAAAGCACATTAAAACTGAGATGATATCGATAAATTTTAGAGGATTTTTAACTGCGCAATCACATGATAATGCTTATACTTAGCATAATTAGTTTAAGTTTCAGAACCAAGAGTCATTGAAACTGTCACAAAATTTGAATTTTAACCCGGACTGGTACTGCCTATATGTGCATATGAAAAAATACTATAATATGAAAAAGTGTCTGGTGAAGAATTTTAAATAAATGAATAGTTAAATCTTGAAGTCACTCACTCATTCATCTTCATTTTTATGTGACATATGTAAATCTTTTAAGTTTGACCATTTGTTGTTTGTTCCTTTAAGATGCACGGTGTTAAACTTGTAAAATGGTGTAGGACATGTTAATTTAGAAACTTCCTTTACAGGGCACCCGGCCTTAACTTAACTCATACACGCTAATGATTATTCTATTTCTGTAGTCTTCATCAATATTGAATTACAACTCACTAAATAAATTCAAAATTCATCATTGATTTCTGGGAATGCATGTGAAAGAAATATAATTGACGTCACCATCGACTTTCGTCATGACATCTGCTTTGAAACGTCTGACACTTTTTGCAAAGGAAAAAATTGTGTTCATCAAATGTTGATCCCGCCAGAACTGATCAAACGAAAGTTGAATTCTCTACGAGCATACAAAAAGGAAACCTTGAAAGTTATGGCGATTTCCGACGACCGATGCTTTGAAAATAACCGTTCGTTTTCTTCACTTTTTGTCGATCACAAACAATAACATCATCTCCGCCAATCTGGAAAATATTCTCCATATTTTTTTTTTATTTACAACAATGACTGTCAGATTAAAACATAAGACTTAAAACATTCAAAGAAGAAAAGTGGGAGGGTGTCCTTCAGCTGTCTTAGAATCGTAAAGAGTAGAGTGCTTCTGTATTTTATACCTGTCTCTTGCCTTAGACTAAATTAATTTATGGATGTTCTGCGATATGTTGTTAAGTGAGGCCTATTATGGAAATTGACTTGCTGCTCAAGGTGAACTCTGCATTACCGTAAAAAGTTATCTTCGCAAAGTTCAAATCGGTCACGCTAAGGATAAACATAGATATTGTACCCACCCCCAACACACACACACACATATATATACGTTACATAGAGTATCTGAATAAAAGAAATGTTATGGCGCTAACAATGGCATGATATGTGCGAACATTATACTTCCCTGATGTGAAGCAAGGGAGCGATAAAAAAAACCTCTATTCGGAACATGATTCTTGTACGTGTGACTTAGGTAGATAGAGCTTTGCCGATCTGATGAAGATAGAAACTAATGTTGATGGTTTAACAACTCAGCAACTGAGATGCAGACTGCCTGGCGAACAATCACTCAAGGTGACGCTAATGATGAAAACTGCTGAGAGAGGATACACGTAGTCAGACTTTACAAGCTGTAACGTTTACTTCTTCGTTTACTTGTTATCCAATCTGTATGGCAAGTTAATTAAAATTTTATGACCGATCGGTATAATCGCCTTCTGTGGTCGTTTGCGACTGTGAGAGAACCCGCTCTCCATGTTTCCTAACAGTTAACAAAAAAAGTAAAAAAAAAACAGAATCCTGAACATCACATAGGCAACCCGTCAATGAACAAGGAATCGTTACTCCCAATTACATCACTCCCTTCCAAAAAATATTTTTGAAGTTATACGTGCATTTTACCTGGTGCTCCTTACAACCACCCACCTATACCTAACTCCCAACCCCACTCCTCTTTCCCTGTCCTACACCACATCTGTTTGTCTTCTTAGTAGCGAGAAAAAGTGCAAGATACCATCTTTTGAACTTGCTCATATCTCCCACGTTCTCAGCTTCAGCCACGTTGCAAAGTTAGGTGCCAATCAGCTGTACCATTTCCAACTGAACATTATCCCGAACATGTGTATGTTCTACCTGGCATGATTTAAAGTTAAAGTGGATTTATCAATCGAGATGTAGCACCATTTCAAGGTCTTGGGCAGGAAAAGAAAAAGAAGAAATGAACTTTACATCCTGTTAAAAGGTAATCAACGCACCGGAGAATATACAAGTAAATGACATTAATGTTGCCACTGAATTGTATGGAGACGTCAGTCTGTCGTTTAACCTATCCGACGATGTGATTAAAATAAAATTGTCGAAGGTTTAGGTAAACGCTTGTCCAGTGAGGATTTGATTAAAACCACTCTCTCCGGAGGAATGTAAAATGAACTCAAGAGATATTGAATAATTACAAAAGAGGAGGTAGGTAAATGTGTGTGGGGTGGGGGTCACATGGCAAGAGAACACCACCAGAGTTAACCTACTAGGTTTAGAAACATAAAGGGTGGTATAAACAAGTTTGTAAGAGACCGAGAACATTCCTTACAGCACTTACTACTTTCATGTTCATTTACAAGGAACGCGTCAAAAACTCGCTCATGTTGAGAATCTTTCTAGAGCGATTTTTATCTCATCCCTGTACATGTAATGTACACAATGAGATATGGGGTGTCTAACCTGGTGTAATACTTAAGGTGGCCTGGAACCCTCATAAGGAAAGGGTCAAAATGTGTGCAGATATGTGTGTCTGTCTCTGTGTGTATGTGTGAAAGAAGTTTCAATTCCAAAAGTTTGTGTTGGCACCTCCTGCTAGACTGCAAAGCCAATGAGGGTCAAAATTGGTAGATAGGTGAACTCATGGTCTGAAGTTGGGTATCCCGTCAAAATGAAAGGTCAGAGGTCAAAGGTCAAATTGGTAAAAATATTATTTTTGCTGTATTTCGTAATCTCAAATGGCTATTCACACGGGACCTTTAAATATATGACCGGTACACAAGATTTTGTCTAAAAATCATGTTTGTACGTGTTTTGAGGTTAACGGTCAAGTTCAGGAGTTAAATGTCAAATTTGACCCTGAAAATGTTACGGCCACAACTCCTCAGTCTTAGACCACAACGCCATTGAGGATGAAAGTTGGCAGAGGGGTGACCCATGGTCTGAAGTTGTGTCTGCCATCAATATTTAAGATAAGGGTCAAAAGTCACAGGTCAAACTTCTAAATGCTTTGAAAAAGTGTGTCGCGATTTCCCTCTAGACAATGAACTTCAAACTTGGTCGTTAGGTACCTGATTATGATATGCATCTGTAGTGTTCGACCGATCGGTGACGCCATAGGTCAATAGGGCACATAATTCAGTATGGTAGGTGCTGTTAGTACATGGTGCAACGTAACTTATTACATCTTTGTTTTCCTACAATGTAACTTAATATTTCAACCCAGGTAACAATGTTTGGACTGAGCTTTGATATCTAATAACAATGTCATTTTCTATGCAGTTGGTAATACCCACACTTCAGTATGATCTCACTGTAACATATCGTGTATACACTAGCCAAGGAATTGAATTGTTTACAGCACTGAAGTTTTGGCGGGAAAAGAAATTGAGTAATGTAAATGATTGTGACATGTACCTTAAAACTATTACAAAACTCCCAGAGTGATAGCGCGGTGATCTGAGAAATACAGGAAATCAAAGGATTACTTTGACCCACACGCGATCTGCATGGGAATATGTACTTTGACTGCTACATATACACAACAACACTTGCGCGTTATTTACACATCCATGGATGCGCGTGCTGCGCCTAGCTACGTGTAGGCCTACCCGTGTGATGTATATAATTTAAAGCGCTGGGTGTTCAATCAAACTCTCGATCTCCTATAATACATAGGCCTACGTGTAAAAGAGGGTATGATTATGTTCTACGAACTATAGGGATGAGATGCAACTCCGTGGATTGCCCTCTTGTTTTACCTGCGTTCAGTGTACCAAACTCGAACGGTCTTTCGGAAGGTGTTGCTTACGAGCAGAAGAGTTTCCTGGACTATTATAAAGACAAGGCCCATATGAGAACTCTACGCCCATGGTCCCCTCAAAATGATATCTGGGGCAAAAGCAATCTGCTGGGATCATAACCACTTATAGTCCCCCGCCCCCCCCCCCCCCCACACACACACAGAATCAGCATCTTTTATATTGCTACATAAGCTTTATAGTCGATATCACCCAAAAATTGTCTAGGTAAATAACTCGGTATCGAAAGTTTGAAATTCTGTTTGATGATATCTAAGCTCAAGTACAATCATTAAGTCAAAGGAATGAAAAGAGTAATATTTTGTTCATGAACGAAAATTAATGAGTTACCGTTAACGAATCGATTTTATTTGTTCTTTATTTTACGTTATCTCATACCTCCTTTTAAATTATTTACATTCCGCTAAAGTAGACCAATTATAGCCTCGCTTGGGTGGGTTGAAATTAGATTCCGCTCTACAATAATTGTTTCAATTTTCTGTTCGTTGCACTTATGAGAAATTCCTGAAAGAGAACGCGGCATTTGTAAATTGTTCCATTTATATAAAGTTTAATTTTGAGACAAAAGAATTCGTTACAAATGTCTCCGGATCAGCTGCACGATTTAGTTCACCCTACTCATGGATTATTGTTTCAGCTGGATATTAAATTGACAGCTTGATATATTTATTTTATCGTTTTAAAAGAGGTTAACAAGGAATCGGTTTCTCTTTCAAATTTAGTTAAAAATCTTAATTGAAGTTAGCAACCCCGGCGAATCAAAGCCAGTGAATATGGTAACGTGAGCTTTGTAAAACCGCGAGAAGTGCAGCTCGTGCCATCCATATAAAGATAGAGTGCCTATAGCTCCGCCATCAGTTATTATATACGTGTGCAATTATTGAAATTACTGCGCATGTGTATGTTACATATAGCCGTTTAAACGTCTCGGTATGTGATTACTCGACATAACACGAGGTATATCTCGTGCTTGTCTGCCTAGCTGGACGTAAACCTGTTGTGATCGTTGTCATATACATGACTACGTACCTCAGATTCAGTTCTGCCAACATACACACTGCGCATGCTCACTGCATCGTCATCGATCAACCTTGATGTGATTGGTTCATTGTAAGCTAGCAGATGCCGACATGCAGACTGCTTAATTAATGACACTCCTATATGCACGTAGGTCGTACTTGGTGGTACTTATTTTACAGTCAATAGCAGTTACAAGTTTTCACTTCCCTCTTTTCTTCTGATACAACATTTCAAGGTGACGCTTTCTCTCTTTTTCTTCATCATCGTCTTTTGACCACCTTCTTTAAGTAGTTCTAGATTTTGAAATTGGCAGAATTGACATGACTAAAGCCTAGATAAGGGTTACAGATAATTAAATGGTGCCCCACTAAATTTATAGGGTAGGGGTTGATCTGCTGAATTTTTTGGTTCACACCTTCATAGCTGGTAAGACTCTGCTTTCGACGTCGGAGACCCTCGTTTCACCGTTACTGGGGAATATGAACACACACACACGCATACATATATATATATCTATATATATATGTATATATATATATATATTAACAATAATGAAAACCATACAAGACACAGTCGTCGACGCTTTACCACGTGTAGATTCAAACCACCCTAAAGCAGAGTGAGTTTTGGATGAATTTTTTCCTCCTTTTAACTCCCTGCAGTAAGATCAGGTAACATATGTTCTTGCATTCTACCCATCATTACAGTTGTGAGGCCAAACACCAGTGGCTCAATATACAAGAGGACAAATCATAAGAGAGGTTTGTCCAAGTCGGTTATAATCCTCATTCCACTCTTTGCCATTAGCATTTTAGACTAGTTTTCTCCGTGTTCTTTTTTTTTCTCTCTCTCTTCATGTCCTGTGGTTGAACCGTAACATGTGTTGAGCAACTCTGGACATAATCACGAACATCTATGCAACAAATGTCAGTTAATGTATTTATGTCATTTAATCCGTTTTTTAAAATTTGTCAAATTTTCTGTCAAAGTTGGCAAACCGCAGTATTAAAATAGCCTGCAGTAGATATCAGGAGTTGACGAGGAGTACTAAAAAAAAATTGAATTGATTAAAATTAAAATACTAGACAAGTAATAAATTGATGATTCTCACTCTGAATTGGCAGATTGAAGTGCAGACCTCGAGAAAGCAAGAAATGGGAGGTGAAAATTTTATACAGGAAGACGTGTCTCTTTGGTTGCCATGGTTTTTTGCATTAATATATGTAATTGGTCGACACTGCAGCGTTCACGGACAAACGTGACGTCACAGTTGCAATAATGTACGGTACAGTCTTCTTATAGTTAATGCATTCTTTGTAATGTTAGCTTTTGTGACTCTTTGTTCCTCTTCTGAATGCTGTGGTACTTCAGAATTGCTAGAATTCCTCACTCACAGGTGTATTTATTTGACGTATATCAAAATAATTGTTTTGTTGTGTACTGAGATTGGTAACTATGTAGCTGCTATGATTTTCAGCTGTATAAATTATGTTAATTTATATCTTTGTAATAAATGTTCCTGTGTACCTTTTTGCATATTTCAACGGAAAATACTGTCACCATACACTGAATAAATATAATATACTAGCTCCAAGAAACCCCTTTTATAACTCTATGTTCCATATCACTTGACTACTATTACATATACATCCAGTCAGCCAGTTATTTAATCTTCTTCTTAATTATTCTATTCTTTTTTGATCATTCGTTTATCTGGCGTTCCTTCATAGTTTCTGCATTTCTTGTGTAACTTGTTAGTTTGCCATTGAGCGAAGATCTTGTTCAGGTCCTAACTTACCTATCCTATTACTGACCTATTACTTTGTCATTATGCTGCTGCTTTGGTGAAAAAAGTTTTCAATAGCTGGCATATCATTCATCCATGCTCTTAAGAAATTTTTGTTTCAAATTCTTTCATGCTAAACAGAATACTTAAATTGACAGCACCGAAAAAGATCTGACCGGCCTTGAACGACATAGATCTCTGTCTTTATGTTCAACAAACTACATTCTGAGAAACTGGTAAGTGTTCGTGGCCCACATTTATCACTTTGCTTGTATTAATGACAAAAGGACAACCCCCAAATCACTTTTTTGATTTTGTTCAAGATGGGGAAAACGTGTTGTATGAACCTTGCGAAAATACAAACCGTACCTCAGGACAGTTTAAACACTTTAAGATAACAGTATAAGGTTAAATTTACAGTTGACCATGAATTACTGTCAATAATACGCCTCAATTAACCGTCAAATAACACAATTGTGTAAATACACGGGGAACCCTTGTAATCATTTCTTTATTCATATGTTTGTCTGTGTCTGTGTGTTTCGGGGAGGATGCATCATAATAATTGTGACAGACAGATCCTTAAAGGGACCAACTGGTATTTTGTGAGGTCATTGATAAATAATGCCGATACTCAAATAAATTATCACTCTATCATTCTCAAACGGGCATCCTAACGCTATGTACAAGAAATCTTTCTTCTGAAACTGATGAGTGGTTATGACTGAGGTTATTAATAAATAGACCATCACTTAAATCATTCGCAGCCAACGAATGAAAAGACAATCATACCCCCACTCCCAACAGTTGCTATTACCATGGTCAACCGATATGGTAACATTATGAGTTGAAATCTGTTTCGAAATGAAACAAAGTAGTCAGTGTTTGGTGATTCTTCTTTGGTTTGTTTCATTTTCTTTGTGCTACAATTTGCATATATTTTTTTATCGATAGTCTGGTATTGGCAAGGAAATATATGGATGTGTTTTCTTCTTTTCTTCCTTATAGATTACCGCACCTTTCTTCCCAACATCATGCACAACTACGGGACTTTGTAGCTTATACACATGATTCAAGCTGAAGAAATACTACGATGCAGGCGGGGTTTGGTTCTCGCATGTCTTTTAGTCTAAGACGACTTACGTATGTAGAAATGAGAAACCCTTTGCTGGCCTGACTAATTTTTTCCAATATATATTTTTAACATATCAAAGAGAGGCGCCTGCTAACCGGGGAGAATGGAATAGAATTTCTAGAGGCACTGTCTGGTGATGTTGTCATTGTCTATTTTAAGAAAAACGCTGTCTCTTTTCGTGGTTTGAGTTATATGAGTTTATCTCGCTTTATTAATAAACAAATGAGGACGATTTCCTTCTACTCAGAAGAGAAAAATTCATTTAGTCGAGGGTATTTGCTGCGTGTGTGTGTGTGTGGGGGGGGGGGGGATTCTAAGAGTTTTGAAGAAAACCTATTTAACAGCCAGAAAATGGGATTATTATTTCTAAAAACTATACCCTTTGGACTATACATTCTATGAGTAAGGCCCCTAACGGAAATATGCCGAGTGCGTTATAATGGAAAACCAATTTGAACACACGTCAATGAAAAAAATAAAAATAATGCGCCCTCGAAACGAGGGGTAATTCCCTATTTGCACAAGGCATCCAAGGCAGCTTCCAATGCAGTCTTAATCATTGCTGACATAGATATAAGAATTACAATACGTAGACAATCTATCTCTTGATATGTTTGAAGATATGAAATTAAGGTAATTTTAATCAATTTCAGTTAGGTTTTAGTTATATCATTCTGTAAGTCAAACCTAGCGTTCCAAGTGTGTGCTCTCGATAGTATCATAGTCAATTTTTAGGCCAATGCCACTCCTTCAATACAACTTAAAACAAATTCTTGAAGTAAGTATTAACACGAGGGTGCACTGGTATTTCGTACAATACAAATAGTTACACTAAACACTACGCGTTCTTCCTAACAGTTGAAATTAAAACTGACAAGGTAACAAGCTGGTAGTCATTGATCTGGTCAAAAAGTTGAAATGAAACATGGAGTCAATTAATGATCTTATGACATTTTTATGACATTTATATCCAGGTAAAAACAATCTCCGTTTAATTTTGTCATAGTTCGTATCTACAGTCGCTATACTTACGTGGTACTAAAAGGTACGTTGTACTTACGTGGTCAATTAGAAGAACAACTATTCATCAGAACGTTTTTAATCCTTCAAGTGCAACTAGAAAGACGTGTAGAGTATAGCATATTTGTCAATGACAGAGTTGTGAAGTTGTGAAAGAATGTTTTGTTACAGAAACATACCTTAACAACTGAAAGACATGTACCTAAATTGACGGCTGTGGTGCTAAGCACCACACCCCCCCCCCCCCAGCCCACCCTCCCCTACCACGTTCGACCCAGGAATCAACATTTAAATTGCACCACCATCTCCATCCCCCCCCCCCCTTCTTTTCCCCGTATCCCAATTGACTCGCGTGATCAACATTGAACTCAAATGAATAACTTACATTGTATGGTTAAGTAAATGACCAGAGCGACAGAAAGCGATTTTTACAGCCAGGTGGTATGCGTGATTTTCTCGTTATTTGCCAATGGACGCCAATGATGACAATTCTCAATAATACTGTCAGCCTTCAGGATTGTCCCTTTAACTATAGGTAAATACACCTTTTCTCTTTCGATCCGATAGTGACCAGTTCATTGATCACTTGACGCTTTTGCGCACAATCTGCGTATGACGGCCGTGCCTACGCACCAATAGGGCGGATGAACCTTAAGCTTCGGATCAAGTGTTTTACTCGGAGGCTAGCGACGGGTAAAAGTCCTAAACGGCCCTCGAGAGTACGTGTCGAAATTTCACTTTGTATAAGGCTCTGCAATCGAACGTACTTCAAAGAGTATACCATTGTGTAAAGTCTATTTTCTTTCTTTCCCACAAGGTTAAATCTCTTTTTAAAAAAAAAATGCCTCTGATTTTCTTGCCCAGCTTTTCATTTTTTCTCTCTCTCTCTCTCTCTTTGCACAGAAATTGAAACTTGCAAGTCATGTAAAAGGAAGGCCTCATCTTCCTTTTAAGATGTGAGGGTACTATTTTTTAAGTGTTGTTCAGCCTCGTCTGCTAGCTCCGATTTTCGATGCGAATTGAAGACTACTTCAAATAGTAGAAATGTGAGAGCCTCGCGGGCGTGTGCATTTTTTTTCTCTCTCTCTCTTTCTCCCTTTGCTCGTCTTCACACACACATAACACATGTATACACATTTCACATACGACGGTTGCACTTGCCAAAGTGGTTTATTATAGGTTTCTACTGTGCGCTGAGACAATACCCCCGGGGCTGGCAGTCCTAGATAACCCACTTTAAAGGACAGATGTTGTGAATGACAAGTTACCTTGGCTTAGTCAACTTCATTGAACGGTATATGTTGTAGAAAAAACCCAAAGAAAAACAAAAGAGGAAAGAAAGGGAAAGGGAGAAAGATGCATGGGTCCACAAATTATGACTCGTGGTAAACAGCATGCAGACTTAATTTAATCAACGGTGTCGTATGAGGACACCAAACGATGGTTTCGATGGGCCGTTGAACTTGAATCGAATATTTCGTCGACACCTCACGAGAAATTCACGAATGAGAATTCCCATCTGAATTCGATGCTCCAAGTGTAAAGTAACTGTAGTCACATTTTAGTCCCACAAAAATAACATGAAACGAATTCTCACGTTGCTCTTCCAGCATGGTACTCCCAAGAATTTTCTCCGCTGATAAGCTTAATTATTACTTCAGGCAAAGCAGTTCAATGTCCTATTTTGTAAAAGGGAATGAAAGGGGAAAAAAGAAGAGAACTTAGACAAATGGGTATACATGGTCGTTGTTCAACAGTTGGGTGAACCCTTCAAGCTCATTTATTATACAGACATTTTTTATTCATGCATAGCATACATACTCCATCGATGGACATTTTACAGATTTGTAACAGATGAATGATTCTGTGAAAGTCTGAAACACTTTTTGGTCGAAAATGAAACAAGACACAAGCAAAACGTATCCTGGTTATAAGGGGATAACACCTGAATGTATTAGGTTAGATTTCTCTTTCCTACAAAGGCACCACGAGGTAGCAGTGCAATGTAATTTGTACTGATATTTTTTTTATAGATACCAGGAAACTAAGGCCCACCCAATGACTGAATTTACAATTATTATACCGCGTTTAAAAAGGTTTGCAGATGTATGGACAAAATCACACCAACTTGATAAATGTGGCTAAACGAAACATATGAATGTTACATGGACCATAAAATCAATGACTTCCTTTTTTCTCATAGCAAATTTCACGTTATTCATCATCAGACCAGAGTATAACAATGCTATACGTATCTAACTTTTTACAGTAAACTTCAAGTAATCAAGCCATATCGAGTTTGTCACGCATGTTACGATTTTTTTCATGCGCTGAGTCACTATTTTGTCTATTTTTAACATTTATATGCCTAAATCATGTTAACAGCGAATTCATACATTCTTCCACCCTAGTTTATCACAAAATGATGAATTATTTCAGATAGATCAAACTCCATCCTTCGTCATGGACTATTTTTTCCCCCTCTGTCACAGAGACAGGTTGGATTCTTATCCGGTGAATACTTATCAAAAGTACAACAGTAAACGGAGGCTTTTTCCAGGAAAGTAACGATAATTATATAAGGGGTTTTCCCAATCGGTTCTGCTGTTGGGGGATATGAACGGGGTTAACAAAACTCGTTGGCAAAGATATCGACTTCTAAGCCGGATGCCTCCTTCAAGCGACTCTTAAAATCAGAAGTGATGGCGGATGACATTTGTGACTGAAGACAAAAAGGCAAATTTTGGACAATGGATAAAAGTGACAAAAAAGTTATATTTTTAGTCAAAAAAACGTCGTCTGCACTGATGTGTTTTTGAAATCTTAGTTTAGTGTACAATATGACAACCTTTGTTAACTGACTTAATTACGCCTGATTTTAACAGTAACTGTGAAACTTATAGAATTAGTTGGATTTTTGATTGACTGTTATTGATTGATTTATTAATTAATTTACTTAGGAAGACCTTTCTTCTTCTTCTTTGTTTTTTTTTTGGGGGGGGGGGTAAAATGGCTAGCCATTACCCATATAGTATTGGCATTTCTGCATGTCTAAACTATTCAGTGAAGATATAGCAGTGCCGTGCGTTTCACGTGAAACGTGACCTATGCATATTAAGCGTAACAGTTCGTATTACTGATAAAGTGGCCATCGACTTCTAAGTTCAGTCACAGTCCCGAAGTCACCGACTTGGACAGGTTCTGTAAGATAACATCTGAAGTATGAAACAAATTGTTTATGTTATGAATATTCATCATTGGGGTACAATTACATGACAGGTATAATACTACATCTGTGTATTTATACGAGGAAACACGTATCATAACATACAAGGAAACACATATCATAACATTGAACTTGAGTTGTAGGCTTACGAATGTTTCGACTAAATAATGGAGGTCAGCTGGCAGCGAATTTCAAGAAAGGGGGAAGTAAATTAAACGTAATTTAGATGGGACTTGCCTAAGCAACCATCGCCCGTTCAGTGACCCCAGAAAAGTGTGATGGAAAGGAACTGCATGGAGATAGATACGGGAACTCGCACGCAGTATCTTACACCTTTTAAGTTACACATCGTTTGTATAAATGGTATACTGCATAGAAAGGAAAATGGAAGAACAATAATTTTTGTCGAAAGACTTCCAAGATAAATAAACAAGGCGAAACATGATGACGGCAAATAACGTCATTAGATTTGATAAAAAAAAAATTCGAAGGATTAATAAACAGGGCCAAAAGTTCTTAGTTAGTGAAAAAAGAAGAAAAAAAATCATATTTTACAAACAAATATTTATGAAGACGGAATGGCAGATCATTCAAAACTGTAAAAAGCAGGCTGTGGTCTCCTCATCAAGAAAAAAGATTCACACAAAAAAAAAAAAGAAATTCAGACACTTGATGATCAAGAATGATTTATCCTCCCAAATATTCAAATGACGAGTCTTACGTAACTCATCCCGCGCAAAACCTTTTGTGGGATGAATTTATAGCGGATGTTTATTGGTGAGAATGGATGGTTTAACAAAGATTAAAGTCATTTTCTCTGCGTGGCATGTTGACATGCGTATTCTTAGCGGTCGGTGCAAATATGTTTCCTTCATTATATTTCGGTAACAATTATAAGCTTTAGTTCAATATCATACACGAGCGTTGAAAAACTTTTTAACATCATTCGGAAAAAAACATTTCAGAATACATCTTGCAATAATACATTATTCTGCCACGTTCAGAATCCTCCTCTAACTTACAAAACGAAATCAAGGGTTATTTCTCGTTTCTCCTATACCTTTGACAAAATGTTAAAAAAAATATGAGACTGGATTAACTAGGCTACTGTATGCACGCACCGTATGTGCTATATTGTCATGAGGCAATCATATGTCAAACCAGTTTATAAGGTTTCTAACCAATCAACATCGGCCTGCAGGCAATATGGAAAGTGATCATGACCGGAGTGGGAAAAATAAACCATCACCTCTAGCTAATTGTCAGATAGATTTTCTTTTTTTTTAATAAGATCTGTTAGCTAATTGGGTGATCATGATCACTGGATTGGACACTCAACTCACATTTTGGTGCTTACGAATGCAAAGCGGGACTATGAATATTCATACATTGTAAAATAAACCGGTAGACGTCATCTTTATAACCTTTTGTCAAAGGATACTGTGCATATACATAAATAAATTTTCATTTTAATATCAGAACACCCCACAATGTTTTGACAAGTACAGAATTCTATGTTACGTTATATGCAATCCTTTGTCACAGAGGTTCGTCACATGACCTTACTGCCTTTCAATTTGACATGCTGGCCGTCACTGCCCATTCCCAGAAAGTGTGTTAGATAGTGGATACGTGATAGATACTTGAGCACAACACGGCGTTAGTTACAATTGTTGTACAATTTTAACTACTTCGCTCGTATGGGTACTTTTTAAACTTTGACCTGGTACGTACAACTACACTAAAGGTACAGTGCTAATGTGCACACTACAGACATACAATCATGATGTGTTTGAGCAACACTCAAATACAGTCTGCTTCATACGGTCAGTCATTTCAACACTGAAGAATTCTTTAGTTGTGACGTCATATGACGAACCTCTATATACGCTTGGCTTTCAGTACAGAGAGGCTTCCGGCGTAGTGAAGGCCCAATACGTAGGGCAGAGGGGTCAAAACATCGGTTTTAACCGTGCAGGGGAAGAGAGACGGAGAAATTTTGACCGCAGGTCGCAGATCGGTGACGAACATTCTTTATGAAATGATCTTACGGAACTGGACTTATACCGATCTCATTCTACGTTGTACACAACAAACCCTTACCCCACCTGCCTACCCTCCTCCCTCCATCCTTACCCATTACCCATGCATATCCTCTCCAAACATCAGACATGTGATCTTACTGAAACCATCATCAGATGGCCGGATTAATGATGAACACTGGTATTATTGGCAACATCTGCAGTTTTGTACTCACTGCCCTTATTTTCACCCCAGAGTTTTTTGTTTTGTTTTTGTTTGTTTTTTTCTTTTATATGTTAAAGGCTGCATTTTGCTCTCTTTTTGCTTAAAGAGAACGTGAGGTAGTAAATTAACTCCATGATCTGTTTAATCCAATGGTCCCATATGTAAGATACCATTTATATTTGCATTTCAAGGGGGAGAAAGAGGAAGGTTTTATGGAGAGAGTTTGCCCCATCTTCATCCTGTCAGATCAGTTAACCGAGTCCGTGCTGGTAATAGTTTGACAACTGCAGAGAATAAACGTAACTAATCAAAGTTTTCCGTAACCCAATTCTTTCGACATTTAAGTGGCGTTATTTAAATTGGTTGTTGAGATGCTATAAATTGGTTCAATTTTGTTTCCCTTTCGACAGGAAACTGATTTTACTCGCGGGAACATTTCTTCACCACACGTACTCACGTCAACTGTAACTAGTCAGGCAGAGTCGACTTAAACCGCTTTTTAGAACTGGTGGAAATTAAATCAATTCTACAAGGTGGGGAAACAGGGGCCAAAGTGGTAGTTCTCAGCTTGAGAGCGTTTTACATATACAAAGAGAAGCAATATCCGTACTATTTTATCTTTTAGAAAGTGATACTTCACTCTTTCGAAAGTGTAAAGCACAATCGCTCATGAGGAGAGTAGATTAAAGCTAGAATATTAGTTGAAAAATTGTCACATTTTACCGCTGAAAGTCAAATACGACTTTTTGCATATATGAATATTCATATCCATTCCCATTGGTCTTTTTTATTTCAAGTAACAGTGATTGACGGCTCAAGTTACTTGGAGATTCTGAATTTTGTAGGGTCAACAAAAATGTCCAGACAATTTTCATATTCAAATATCTGTAAGATGAGCCCATAGATCTCTTTTAGATATTGTGACAGTTGATATTTTTCCATATTTTCTTTTCCCTGGAACACTGGCGAAAAACAAAGATATATAACCAGGCGATTGCAAGTATAGCTCATATTCTAGCTTTACCTTATTACACCCTAGATTGAAATGTTGCACGTTTCACTCTTAAAGAGTTGCGCTACTCATATCGAGATTAATAAACTTTTAACTGTAATAAACTAAGCCGCTTGTCTCCCTCTTTGTCTGCATTCATTCCTTGGAAAGTGATCGCTCTAACCACTTTTTGAAATCTACATATGCAGCTTATATAAAAAGGTCTAAATTTTTATTCAGAAAGACAGCGATGAAATCATGGAGTAGTGGAGAAAAAAAATTCTTTTTCCTTTCGTTTGTGTTTGGTTTATTGAGAAGCCCATGCAGCTGCACAATGAGTGTGACTTGTCATTTTAATCATTTCACGTTTACAAACCGTATATCTGTGGGTACGAATCTGATGATATCATCTATCATACCAGGAGGCAAATATTATTCTTTTTTTCTCTTACATAGTAGGCAAGGAAGCAAATGTTATCAATAAGGAATGATAAAATTCAATTCAGCTAAGGAGCAACTTCCGTTCAAAGCGGCACCGTCTACATATAATTGCACTTATCTTAAGTCTCTTTTCATATTTGAAACATCTAATTTGCAACATTTGAAACTTTTGCTATTGTCTTCGAGTCTTCTATTGAAGGAAGTATTTGCCGTCAGTGTTGTATACACAGTATGGGAATATGAAAGTACTATTTGCATGAATCATCTCATATGGGAGGGACCTATATGGTCCTCTTCATTGTACGGTACTGACTTTTGCTTACAGTGCTTCTTGCAAAAGACAATGACACAGTCAAATGCCTTGTTACCCATTTGAAACACATCATGTGGATGTTGCATGTAGATTATATATCAGATCAATTACGTTCAGGAACTTTTTATTAAGTCTCTCAAAGTTTGTGATCTTGTGTTTCGTAAAACCCTTGAACCCATCAGTACCCGTTTCAGATTGATTCATCTCCAGAAGATGAATGTAAAAGGCAATTTTCGTGGTGCACCAAGGACATCAAAATCGTAACTTTCACCAACTCGAAATTGGGGAGATTGATCAGCATAATATAGTTCAATATATATATAAATATAATACATAAATATTATTTCATCCAAAATTTTATCACCATTTTAGGGAATGTTATATTCACTCTCCCTATAAATCTTTAAATCTATGACTCATTTTTGCTCTAGAAAAAAGTAGAGTATGGAGAGAGTTTTGATGATTTCAGATAACCAGCAGAAATCTATTCATTTTATGACATTTAATACATTGTGCAGAGTACGACCAAACCAGACTATATTCTCTTCTCTGTCACTGGCCGATCCAACTCCTTTTCTCTTTAGGGAGGGGGGGGGGCAAACTGGTAGTACATTAATATGGGGAGGGATCTAAAGGGGGCAGAGTCCCTTCTCTCATTTGAAAACGTTATAACTGCATTCAGTCAGATGAAATTTAATGCAACAAACGTGTACAATTTTGAAGTAAATTTTCTTCTTAAAACTTCTGTTTTCCTGGGTATAATTTTCGAAACAAGCTTTTGGCCAACCTTTGCGTAGGACCATGGCCCCTGTTGTCCCCATCCGTACGTGTTGATTCGCATGTGTCATGGTTGTGGCTATTCTGAAAGTACTGGAAAAAGCCTCCCTCAAAAGTATTTATCCTGCTTTAACTTCGGTGACATCGTTGCTCGGTGAAGACGGGCAATGAATGACACTGCATGCCTTTTTAGTATCTTCAAATCTTCGAACTAACGAGTACCGTATTTAATTGTCCTTGCCATATATATTACATACACCAATCGGTACTTGAACCGCGCCGAACGATTTATGTGCTAAATGGTTTCACTTTATCTGAATGCGTCCAAACATGTCTGTAAAAAATAAGCTTTGGGCTAAGACAATAAGTTGCCTTTCGATAATTTGCCTTTCTTCGGAGTGAGTCCGATGCTGTACAAAACTGAAGTAAATCGTTAACCTGCGGTTCCGATGTATGGAAATATAGTTCTCTGGCAGTTACATTCTAAGATTGCCCGGGCTTTGTTGTAGAGAATATTGGAATACATACTAAAAAGTGCATTACTTAATCTGTCCTAATCTATGAATTGTGTTTAGGGCTGTTAATTGTTTTGTATTTATTGTATTGTACTTTATTAGTCTTTTTCCCCATCACCTCGTCAGGACTGAGTGTGAGAAATGTTTTTCTGTATGTGCTTAAGGAACAAGCACTTACTTAGGTTGAGGACAAATCTTCATATCTTTCTTAAACTTCTTACAGAGATGTAATTATGTAAGTTTCTCCATCAATGTGAAAACTGTACCTATCGTTTGCGTGCAGAACCACAAGAAATAAATGGAGAGAGACAATGCACTAATTATCTGCTGGAAAGACGTGTGACAACTTTAGTAGGAATATCCCACGAATACAGACTGTGTTCAGTTCGATCATATATGACAGACATCCATTTGATTCTTATTTCATCTGATATCTTATCTTCAAAGTAAAAAAAACGTTTTCTCTTATTTTCACGACTCGTCATCTGAAAAAAAAAATGCAGAAAAGTAAACTCTTCATCCGTTACATGTCATTAAGAAAATGCGGTATGTGGAGCAGGACACTCGATCGGTTCGATATATGGTCCAGTACATACAGGAGCACTGAAACTGCATACAAAAACAACACTCAGAAAGTGTTTCAAGAATGGCGCTTTTTGACACTTTCTCTCACGCGAGGATAAACACATTTCGGACTTCCCACTTGTGGTCCCCAATATAAACAGCCGTTCGCTAATATTACGATGATACGTCCTTCTTGTTGAGCAGCTGGCTTGATAAGACACGTCTTAAAGAGACTTCTTCACAAGCTGCCACAATATTCTCTCTGACTATGAAAAATGCATTTACCAATTGCCATAGCCAGACATCGAGGAACTTCAGGAAGGGAAGTCGGAAGTCTTAAGCAATATTGGCTAGAACTTTTCCCTAAAGAGCTGCAGGAACAAAAATATACATGGCCCATGCCCCTAATCCGCTCCACGCTGTAGTGCCGTGATTTTTGCATGTTTTACCACACGTAAGTACGTGTCCTTTGCATGGCCAATGGCAGGTTCATCATGGAGTTACCACACGGTATGTGAGATAAAAGTCAACAGCAAATGTTCAATCTAGATTTGTCGGTATACGTCACAACCAACTGATTTCTAGCACCAGGATCGTATTTACTACAATAATTCCTTTTCCGAATTCTTTGAGATATTCCCTGAAAATGAAAACGATGACTTGCTTACCAAAATGTTTGTACCTTTTTAAGAGACATGAGAAGCGGTGGTGGAGAATTCCTTTAACAACTTCAAACATGTATTTGTCAAACAATAATAATTTAGATGGGTGTTGTGGTGCCAGAACTTTTTAAGGTGCCTTCTCTCAACTTTCCACTGTTTTGGGAGTCAATTTGATTTGCATTTTCAACTAAAAGTCTTTGCGATGTGCGTCTAGTACCGAATCTTTCCTTGAATTCTTCTTTTGATTTTGTGAGAGTTGAGGTTTCTCCGCCCTCGGGGGATTTGACCCCAGGACCTCACGCACACGAGAGGAGTGCTCTACCATTACACCGTGGGCCTGCCACTTGAGGGAAGATATATAGCACTCCAAAAATGCACAACACAACACAGAATCACGCACAGTCCACTTTAAGGACCTAACATTTCGGGGCATTACGAAGAGCGACATACAACACGAGGTGAAAAACATGTTAAATTGGAAAACACCTGGACAGGACCAGGTATACAAGGGCATTGGATAAAACACCTCACAAGCTTACAGACTATCAACACAACTTCACGACATCCTCGAGAACACACAAAACATATCAATGTGAGTCGCAACCGGGCGAACTGTTTTCATGAAAAAATGCCCTCTACAAGGTAACCAACTACAGGCCCATTACATGCCTACCCACAAAATGGAAACTTTCCTCAGGGATAAGTGGCGACAAAATCAACGAACACCTAAACAACACATAGCAAAAACTTGCACAATCACAGAAATACCATGACCATGATGTAGGGAAAAGAAAGACCAAACACTGATACACAAGTACCGGAGGTGGCATCCACTGAAAACACAAATTGCTGAAAGGGAACACAGGGTTGAAGACTGAAACAGAAGAGCTAAGAACAGCTGCGCAAGACCAGTCACTAAACACAAAATGCCACAAGAGAAAGACCAACCACAACAAGGTAACAGCAGCGGCAGTACGAAGTACGCCAGCACTACGGAATCCCAACAACAGCGAGTACCTGGCTAAACAAACCCAACCCCAGGGAAGAGAACGACAAGACTAAGATCCTCTGGGACTTCGAAATCAGGACTGACAGGGTAATAACGACTCGTAGACCGGACCTGGTAATCACAGTCAAAGAAACGCACGAAGGGCGTATAATTGAGGGGCAATACCCAAAGACTCACACATAGTCGAGAAGGAAAATGTGCAGAAGTACCAAAACTTGAAACTAGAAATACAGAGACTGTGGAACATCAAGAGTCATCCCCATAGTAATCGCTACACTCAGAGCAAACACCAACAACCTAGAGAGACACCTGCAACACATCCCTGGTAAACACAAAGTGCAACATCTCACAAAGACAGCACTACTAGGCACTGCCCACATCCTCAGAAGGATACTCGATCTCCCAGAGGCCGGGTAGAACTTCGAAATCACAGTCAAACACATACCAACATAGAAGTTGAGAAAGAACAGAGGAATAATAAAAACAATACTGACAATAATAACACAAAAAATAATGATAATAATAGCCAAAGAGAGAAACCATGGCACATTGGAAAAATAGGGAAGTGGACGACACAGGCGCCCCACTGGAAATATCGTAGTCAAGTCCCACAGATCACCACCATGGTGAACACCTACCGAAGGCTGACAGAAGGCACCGGACTCAAAACTGAAACTGAGGCACTAAGCCCTGAACACGGAGGGCCATCAGACTAAAATATTCCACAGATCAACAGACCCAATTAACGTGCCGAATGTGCGGACAGAAAGACGAGACTGTTACACACATAACGACTGCTTGCGCCAAGATTGCCGGAAGCCCCTACAAAACCAGACATAACAACATCCCAGCAGCCCTCCACCAGTGTGTTAGCACTACGAAATAAGACGGAACACAGTAGCACGTGACTTCAAAAGCCTTAACTGACCTCAGAAAATGACAAAGCCAAGATTCTCTTGAACTTCGAGGTACGAACAGACAGAGTGATCTCTGGGAGAACAGACCTGGTAATAGTGGATTAGACGGCCAAACAAGCATTAATTGTAGGATAGAACGATACCGTATAGACCCATACCCACGTACATGAGAAATTAGAGAAATACCACGATCTGTGAATAATAATAATAACAATAGTGATGATAAGGCCATCATAATATGCGTTGAATCGTCGACCTCTCTTGGGAGAGTTTATATGGTTTGTGAAGTCCCTCCGAGACCCTCTCTTCCTTGTAGGATGTACTTTTTATGCCCTTACGTGAATTGCCTCGACCTAATGATGATACCTGCAATTTATCTCCAAGGGGTCTGTTAGGTCTGCTATCGGATTCCATGGTACTTGACAGAATACACGGGCACCCGAATCTAAGCCAGAAAATTAAGCAACGCCTGTTTCCCGAAACCCTCCATTGCCAGTTAACATCATGACAATGTATTGGTCATAACATTTTAGTGGTATTTAATGAAAATGTATTTGGAGTCATCATGAAATTGCGTGGGCGTATATTGTGTTTTACGTCTAATTCCGACGGTTTCTGTTATGTTACACACTTCAGAAACTAACGTCAACCAAACGACATGAAAAACTTCCAAATGAGCACTGAAAGTTGACACTATCCAACCATCAAAGAGAATGAAGACACGATACGGTGACACTGTGTTGTAAGCAGAGACATGGAGCAGGGTAGAGATGATTTTTTTTTTTTTTTTTGCGCACATGTATTTGGGGTGAGTAATGGCGGACAGTGGTACATGTCCACCAATAATCTTTGTACAGCATATATGACCAATGCCAGTATGGAATGAAGGCACATTTTTTCGGGTAGGCTCTACATTAAAGAAGGGGGAAAAAAGTTGAAGGAAAAGACATTTCAATCGCAAGCTTGAGATCACACTCATTATATCGTGAGGTTCCTAAAGCAGTGGATTACCTAGATGTGTCAGTTTGTCGTTCCGAAGGTAGAAATAAATGTCATCAAGTCGTGTACTCCAAGGAAACTGCGAACGTGCCAGGGCCGGATTTAGTAAGGGGTGCGAAAAATCGTAGATTAACAGTCTGTGATCTCGATGTAACACGATGTTTCTATCATGAAGTTTTGCTCCAACATTTAATAACTGAACTCTATTACGTTTCTTTCAAGTTCAGTTAAATCTACACGATCTTAGCCTAATTTCATCCCTGACACATTGAGAGAGAACGTAAAAAGATCTGTCTCACACGAGGCGTTTTCAGCATGTCTTCTCACACCGTATCGGCTTCAGGTTGGACAGAAGCTGTCCCATCACTCTATCCAGGGAATCTTTAATGCCCAAGGCCCCGTGAAATCCGAGATTAACGACGACTTGTTAAACTAGTTTCAGACTCCCTCTGCCAGTTTGTTTAATCCGGCTAAGTAACGGGCTGCCTTCTTTAATCCAACGATGATATACAGCCCTTAGTGCAGGTAGATAGCTGCAAGTTATACTGCTCCCTTCTGCACGATGTATGGAGTCTCGTTATTACTTCGTAAGGCTTTGTTAACGTTATTAGGTTTCGTCTGCATGATCCACTTGACAACTTAAGCTTATCTTCACAAGGTGTTAAATGCTTATGTAGGCCTTCTGGACCACAAACCTTAACCCTGACAGCTTTTAGAGGTTGTGTACTGACGTCATAACACTTGATTCTTTGTAGACCATTGGACTGAAAAGGTATCATGCCTACTACGAAATTCACCGTTGTTACTTTTGTTACTTGTTCATTTTCCCTCCAAAGCTTCATTTCTACCTAATAAGGCCAAATAGTTTTACATTAGAATACAGTGTAGCCAAATAGAGCTGCCTTTAGATATAAAAGTGATGAACAACATAATTCATCACTATGACCATGCAAAGTGCAAACAATTCCACAGCAAATCTATCGGTAGCCACAAAAGTGATACATTTTTAATGTTACTAAGCTGGTGGAGATGCACTTTCTAAGCCTAACTCCGATAATGACGTCATATGAGATGCATTTCGTTGTGGACACAGTTACGTCCGAGAAAACGTAACTCTAAAATATTTTCCAAAAAAAAAAAACAAGACACAAAGTTAACCAAATGATTCACAGGAGGTCACCTGTACCGCTTCAATGTGTCACACTGTTTCGTGCAGGATCATTTTTTTTTTCTCGAAACATGACTTTAACAAGTAGTAACTACTCATTACGGTCCTCCCGCTTCATTTCTACACGCAGGCTTTTTTTCTTCAGCTTCAGCCTGAGAGACATCTTTCACAAGCAATACCGAGGTCATTCACCATCAACTCAATAAATGATCACAATATGCGTCGAACGCGATATTTTATATTTGATGCGTTAACGGTCAACTGTCGCGGGGTAGTGACTATAGGTTGACGGAGGGTGTCCCGCGGCAAGAGCAGGATAAGGGATGGGTGTTTTGTTTTATGCAAAGAACAATGTTGTTATATGCACCCTTCCATATGACTTTACTCACCACAAGAAATTAGCCGGGAGTTTCCATGTGCATCCACTTAGCCTATTTAAGAATACTGCAGGCACAGAGCCAAGTCACCCCCCCCCCCCCCAAGGTCGTAATATCATCGGTTAGTCAGCAATATACCTCGTCCTCCAAAATGTCCGAATCAGTGGTGGACACATGTTAGAGGTAAATTAGCTAGCGCGCTCCGCTTCATGGGTCCCTATACAGAAAGGATTGCGACGACTGGTTGCTTGAGGCCATTTTACCTCAAACTGTATGACCTTATTGGTCAGTTGTGAGATATGATAACCAAACAACTTACCGTTATACATGTTTATTTTGCTGGATAAGTTCAAATCATGTATCACTGTTTGAATAACTTACATGCACGTACATATGGAGGCGGAATGTCTAAAATGGCAACCCTCTCTTTACAGGGGCCCTAGTGGTCCTGCCGGGAATCCGCCTCCCCCCCCCCCCCACACACACATATATTTAAAGAGCAGTGGGTATTTCTCTTATACAGAGCCCCTACTAGCCATTTTCGACCCCTCCGACCGAAACTGCTAACTGCGCCACTGAGCAACGATATACGAATTAACCCTGACATCAGGGGCGTCAAGCCAAATTGAAATGGGGGGACATGTTTGACTAACTGGCAGGTTTGCATTATTAAACCTGCCCCAGCAGGGGTCTACGTACCGCACTTTTGATGACTTTGGGTATATTAGACAGGTCCAACAGGTTTACCCTTTGGGTCTGGGGTAACGTTCATAAGTTAAAGTGATCAAAAGAAAAAGCCAGGAAGTTCAGTCTGAGGCATTTCTAGAATTGTGCGCATTTGAACATTTGAGGATTGAGGTGAAACAAGAATCATAACGCATTACGCATCCTCTTTCGTTTTCTTTGAGTACTTTGCCAATATTCCTGACTGAACACATAGGCGTAGGGACTGCTTGAAATTTATTTTTTTTTGGGGGGGGGGAAGGGGGAGAGTTTGCCCGAATTTGTTACTAATTAATGAGCGGTATTACTTTCTAAGCGGAGGGTTATGATGGGTTAGCACATATATGAAAAATGGTAATACATATATCTGGAGTCTCATGGAAAGTAATTCAATACCCTCAGCAAAATTTCGAAAAAAGAAAAAAAAAAACTTTCGTCGGCTAAGCAGAAGATGAATGTGAATATAATGTAAAGAGAAATTACCATAGAACCACCGGCGTCTAATGACTGGGGGTATCTAATGACTTGGGGTATATTTTGCTTATACGTCATCGATATCACATACGAAGCGCCTATCCAGGGTTTTCAGCAGGGGTGGGCACCTGGCCTGCGGGTAAAAGCCTTTTTCACACACTGTGGGCAGGACTAAGTGGAGCGATTGCGCGGAGCGTGCCCGAAACTTTTGGACTTTGCAAACCCCCAGATGGTCGGAGACGGCACCCAGACTTGAAAAAGGGCTGTCATATCTGCAGCCTCTCAATTAATGAGAAAAACATCATTCTATGAAAAAATAGTACTAAGTTGGAATGCTCTCATCAAGAATATTTATGCTATAGTAATTTTCGGAAAAGTTCATTCAACAATTTCTACGTAACGGATTTTTTTCATTTAGAGAAATTTTCAACTAGTGGGTGACGTTACACAAAATCTGGTGCAATATTTTGCATCCATTGCAGTCAATGTTTCCCCGAGAAATTATGTTTATAGAAAAGTTATTCCAATTTTTACTCTCATTACAGTTGTTTATTAGTTTGTTACAACCGTCGATGATTGTATGACAAAATAGAACTCGTGCTTGCACAGATAACGTTTGGAAACGATAGCCACATTGAATAAAAAAGATGCCATACAATATTATTTTGATAGATGGGGAGCATGAGAAGAGTGATGGTTGATCTAGATGTGTGAAGGGGTCGTAAGGGAGGAGGTGGCTCCACCCCTTTTGAGATTTTTTCCCCAACTAGCTAACCTTAGATGCAATGCATGTTGCAATACTTGGCTTCTTTTGAAGTCGTAAGATGTGCTAGACTGAGGTATGAAAAGTTCCAAATGGTATGTCAGACTTTTTTACAGTCCTCACTCCTAGACTGAAATATGAGAAATTCAAATGAAATTTCAGATTTATTTAGACTTTTTCTTCAATTACCAGGTAACCTAACAATCTGATACAATATTTGGCATCTCTTGACGTCATAAACTGTGCTAGACTGAGATATGAAAAATTCTAACTGGTATTTCAGATTTTCCAACTATCGTGGCTCTGACGGATTTTTTTTTTTGAGGGGGACTTCCCCCGGTCCCGACCCCTCTGAATGTATATCGATTCATTCATATACACGATCACCGACAGAAATTTGACATCAGTTCTCTTTTTCGGGTAATTTGAAATTTTGTTGGTGTATTTATGGGGGAGAGAACGTGCGTCAATCCATTACCTTTTTTATTCATTAATGTAACGCGGCAAAAAAGAAGAGCACTGCGCTTCGCGCGGAAAATGTTGGCATTTGGGATGTGCAGATGAATCTAATCTTGGTATATGAACATCTAAATTGGTCACGAAGAGTTCCCTTATGAGCATTTATCAGCCTGGCGATTGAATAAGTCACTCACCAAAACTGAGCGCGATATTGCCCTACCATTCAAAAAGTGAGCCAAAACATTTCTCCTTTACGAAATGTGGGGGGACATATGATAATAAGTCCCCCACCTGTCGAAATGTGGGAAACCTGTCCCATAGTCCCCACCCTCCCTCCCGCCCCGGCCCGGCCCGGCCCAGATTGACGCCCATGCCTGACGTTAAATTGATTTAACACTACTAGAAATTCTACTTATAATAAACGGTAGCAGTCAACTGATTTGATACTATCAAATCAGTTTAGCTATCTTTCAGAACTGAAGCGTTGAGAGAGCTATGCCTTCGTGACGCATATTTGTTCAAATCGCCGTTAAGTACCCGTTACTTCGTTATTCACTCTATGGAAATGCAGCTGTTACTCTTTGTATATTTTCATGTAACTTGGTTTTATTTGTAGGGCCTATTTACTCTTTACCATTTTTTCCCCTACGTTTTCTGTTTTCTACCCAGACTGCTAGCTCTGCTGCACGTTTTGTGTTTGTCTTTTTACATAACATATATATTCATAAAGAACGACCTCGTTTCACCAAGTTCATATTTTTGTTCTCTTTAGGTTTCACATTGACGTCTCTCACAAGGCTGGGTTATGAATCTTGTGTTTTCTTCCGTAATGAGCGGAGCCAATATCCAACTCTGCTAATCTAGCTTACACATAGCTTTAAGAGGGGTCATAGCTAGTGCTGAAATCCTTCTAAGTTAGCACGGAATACTGACAAGGGTAATGAACTGTTGACAGTAAAATAAGCGTATGGTAGATTAATGTTGTCGATGGTTAGATGTCATTCAAGCTAACATGAAATTTACATTCTTAATGACATTTTGATGCATTCTCTTATCAAATATTGCGGTTTCAGAAAATGTGGTTTTATTAGTACGCCGTGAAATTGATGTCATGGTTTGTGCGGAATTCATTTCGGCGAACCACTCCATTCATCGTGCAATTTTTATTGAAGAGATGTATGGCCTTTTTCTTAAAGACCGGTGTTAGGGGTAACCCAACTTCGTGAATTAAAATGTAGGCCTATATGTAAACAAGGATAGGGATAAAAGGTGATTGTACATAAAGAAAGACCGATATGACAAAGTAATCCCTACTCAGCAGTGCTGGATTATACTCCAGATCGGTCTCGGGACTCGAGACCCGATTTTCAAGGACTCGGATTCGAAGCTCACAGACACTCGGACTCGACCCTGTGGATTCGAGGACCGCAATTTAGACGGCGCAATTTAAATGAAGGAAAAAACGAAAAAAAAAATAAATAAAATAGCGATGTACCTCAAACTCAGCCATGTGCCATTGCACTGTTTACTTTCAGTTACGTATTTTGTACATAGAGGCTTTCACGCACATACGCACGACCCAGTGTCGAAGTGTGTCACATAGGCAATTCTGGTCGAGAACGACAACGAGCATCAATTTTCTGAAAAATGTCCACTAGTTCTCTTCCCAAACCAGAAATAGAAATTACAGCATGAGATAAGTTGTCATTTGAACATTTGGCAGAAAATTGATTAATTGTTCACTTAGAAAGATATGAACAAGATAACATTCTGCAGAAAATTGTTTAATTGTTCACATAAAAGGAAATGATCAAATCAACATTTTGCAGAAAATTGTTGAAATGACAGGATGTAATAAGTTGTCATTTAAACATTTTGCAGAAAAATGTTTAATTGCTCATTCAGAAAAGAAGTGAACAAGTCAACATTTTGCAGAAAATTGTTGAGTTGAAAAGATACGATAAGTTGTCATTTGGACATTTTGCCGAAAATTGTTGAATTGCTCACTTAGTCAAAAAGTTAACAAGTGGCCATTTTGCAGCAAATTGTTGAAATGACAAGATATGCAAGTTGTCATTTGAACAATTTGCAGAAAATTGTTTAATTGTTCAAGTAACATAACTAAACAATTGATCATTTTTCCGTTTTTTGTTGCTATATTTTCTTGTTATCTAGACATTTTGCAGAAAATTGTCAAGTTACGGGGCAAAGATATTCTTATTTGGATGGCACTTTTAAGCTTCCGTAGGGAAGAGAACAAGTGGACATTTTTCAGAAAATTGGTGAAATGAAAAGATATGATAAGTTGTCATTCGAACATTTTGCAGAAAATTGTTCAATTGCGTACTTAGTAAGAAAGTAAACAAGTCAACATTTTTCAGAAAATTGTTCAATTGTTCACTTACAAAAAAGTGAACAAGTAGACATTTTGCAGAAAATTGTTAAAATGGCAAGATATGATAAGTTGTCATTCAAACATTTTGCAGAAAATTGTCCAATTGTTCACTTAGTAAGAAAGTGAACATGTCAACATTTTGCAGCAAATTGTTCAATTGACAGGATGTGACAAGTTGTTATAAGAACATTCTTCAAACAAATGTTGAATTCCTCGCTAAGAAGCAAGTAAACAAGTTAACATTTTGCAGAAAAATGTTGAGTTGTTAAGATAACACAACTGAACAAGTGATCATTTTTCTGTTTTTTGATGAAATATTATCTCGTTATGTAGACATTTTGCTGAAAATTGTCAACTTATGGGGCAAATATATACTTATCTTGATAGCACTTTTAAGCTTCCGTAGTTTCCGGCTACCTGGCGAGTTTGTAAAACCCCAAATTTTTCTAGAAAGCTGCGCACCAACTCATGGTGGCGCTCCGCTTAGATAGTAATCCCGACAGTTAGTAGCAAACAAAATTATGGCAAAATATATCTGCCCCTAAATTTCTAGACGCCCGCACGCCTATGTGTTCAGCTCCCAAATGCTTGCCAAGTACTCAAACAACAAATGAAAGGGGGTGCGTATTCATTATGATTCTTGTATCAAGTCAACTTACCTGATATGTACTACCATTTTTCATAAATTATTGTTTATTTCCTCATAAATTGAGGAACTGCAGACATGATATCCTATTTACGGCTGGGCACATGCAGCCTATAGAATACTCGAGAAACGCCGTTTCCGACCATCTAGGGAATTTGTGAAACACAAAATTTTTCTTACACAATACTCGCCATCGCATCGGGGCGTTTCCCTTAGTAATCTCGCTAGTTAGTAACAAACATACAGGCAAAAATATCCCCCCTACATTTCTAGGCACCCGTACGCCTATGTGTTCAGCCCCAAATAATTGCCAAGTACTCAATGAAAAAATGAAAGAGGGTGCGTTATTCGTTATGATTATTGCATCACCTCAACCCACCTGATATTTATTACCATTTATCATACATCGACTTTTTTAATGAAATGAAGACATGAACACATGATATTTCAAGGCTGGGCACATGCAGCTGAAGTAGGCTACACCGCCACGGGGGAATGGCGTTTCCTGCCACCCGGGGGGTTTGAAAAGCCAAACTTTTTCCTTTTCTCCACGCCGACCAATTGTGACGGCTTGCTTAGATAGCCCTGCTGTCCCCCCCCCCCCCCATATGTATATATTTCTCTTTCCATCGAGCCTGACAGTGTCCTTCTCGTGAATTCCCCCTCCCCTTTTTTTTACAATTCTGGATTAAAACCTAATAAGGTATTCGTAGTATCCGAAAACTGTCTCAGTGAGAAACTCGATAGGGACAAAACATTCAGCAAGTCGGAATTTTTTACCTCCACCCCCCCCCCCCCCAAGATATGACCCCAGCCACGGTCCTGTTGGCAATCTTGTCGTATTTCACGTATAAGGTACCTGTCATGTTTGCGCAGTGTCTCGAGAACTTGGGCCCAACCTTCAAGGACACTGTCATCAAGGACTAGGATTTAGTGGACTCGACTCCAGCGCTGCTACTCAGTTACGATAGACAGGGATACGGAGCTCTCATTTGGGTGGAGGGAACTGGCATGGTGGTAAGAGTGTCTGCCTTAAAAATTTGTGGCTTCGAAGATGGGGACTCATCTTTTCACGGGCGTATTTTTTCGCCGGCGGCCAGGTTCCAGTGGCACCTATCATTACATACATGCTATGTAAGTGGAGCACCACTATCGGTTGGCGGAGAGCGTACCATAAAACGTTTGGATGAAAATGTCCTGTGTATCGCCAGAAATCTCCTTCCCAGGCTCAACAGGCGTCATTTCACTCTTGCAGTCCCGATCCCCGACCCCCTCCTCAAAAAATAGTTTGCCACCCTGGATCAAATCCCAGGGGAATCACGGCTGTGGACACATTATTTGTTCAGCCAAGCTGTTCACAGTGGTGCTCAGTGGGGTAGCTACTGGTTGGGGGCGAGTTGTGAATACGGGAGGGTGTGTGGTATACCTGAAACTTATTTTCAACACCGAGCACTGGTTTACCTGATTGTCATTCTAAATTACCCAGACATTTCCGCAAGTAAAATGAAAAAATAAAAAACATTACTAAAAATTAAAATAAAAGAAGGAATTCCTGAAGATATATTCCTGGACATATATACTGTATTCCAAAATATGAAGGTTTTCACAAAACTTTACCTCTCAAATACCTGCTTATCTTCATTACAACCCCAAAATGGCACTCGCGTATTCACAACCTCTACATGCACGAAGTGACTGCCCACCAGATGAGACTAAAATCTAATTACAAGAGGGCAACTAAAACAAAGACGAAAGACATATTAGCATTACTGACAGCACTAACGCATTCGTTTATTTCAAAGTAAATAAAATAGTGAAGATTCTATAGATATTAAACAAATAGCAATTTGTTAATATTGCACTATTTACACCACTTTCGTAAAGGCAACACGAAAGAGGGTGAACAAAAATGAGGATATGACATACGCATTAACATCACTACATTCTAGAGAAGGTCTTAACTGTCGAAAAAGGATATGAGGTTAGAATGTTAAGAAGGTAACTATAGCAAAAATCATAACACACTTGTTCCTCGTACTTCATGTTCAATGGTGATATCATTGTTATCATTTTTAAGACCTTATCATGGAAACTAATAGACTGTGGAGCTATGCAGTGGAAAGGCTTTAAATCTCGACTTTTGTGACCCACCTCGAGGGACTGTCTCTTTTTTATGGGTATTGATAAACCTTGGCAATCCCACATGCAGAAGCAGCATATTTAAGAGAAAATGTGAGAAAATAAACCCATTTTTAACAAATAAGATAACAATCAAATCGACTGTTTGAGAGCATTTCAGTAGCGTGCACATTTTTCAGCCAATCAGAGAGTATGTACTGTAGTAGCTGATGTAAACATTGCTTCATCAACCAGAACAGGAGAGGTCTTGAAGAAAGATGAAGTGTGTTTCACTTCATCTTTAGGTTTTCACCTGAGGTGGGTCACAAAACTAACGAAAAGATGTCCATGCCCATAGTCTAGAAGCTTCTGTTTTTTCTCTCTACCATTACTTTTTGAATTTTAATGTCACAAGACAAGTCTTTGTTTCATGTAAAATACAAAGAAACCTACAAAACTGACAGTGAAAATGCCAGAAGCAGCAATGACAAGCTGATGAATGGTATTAAAACTTCAATTCTCAGTAGAGTTCGAGACAGGCTTAATGTGGACTGATTACGAATTCAACCACCTCTTCTTGATTTGGCAAAGACCTCAGAGACTTTCATTACATTGCAAAATGGAAGTTAAATTCTGCTGGATCAAGGACCAATTCTGACATATTCCATGGAATACCTACCAGACACTTAACCTAATTCTTCTCTTTTAGCCGGACACACTGTTATCTTATTCGATATTGTGACACCACCTTTAAAGAATCGCGTTGTGTTGAGGCACCGGCCTGTAGAACGTCTTCACCATCAGTCACTTTATCTCACACTCGATGTTTTTTAACCTACCAGTCTAGGAAAAATGGTCTCTCTCTCCGGTATGAATATTAGCCTGATGTACAGAGGCTATGCTACCATTCTCATGCAGCTCAGACAGTCCCAATGTATTGTAAAGCCCTCATGGGTAATATAGTTAGTGTACATACGCTGGCTTATTGACCAAAAAAAAAGTTCACATATCTCTTTAGTATCTGACATTGCTTATTACAAAAATGTGAAGAAAAAAATATGAGAATATGAGAACTTTCAGAGAACAGCAAAGTGGGATAATGTTGTATTAAAACAACCATAATCAATAACTCAACAGTTCTTGCCTTGGCTAATATTTGTCATTGTAAACTGCAGACTGAGTTGTTCTACTAAGCTAAGTAATATAAAGTTACATCAACCACTAAATCAGAGAGACTTGAGACATATCAATATGCATGTATAAGAGTTCAAAATGTGATATGTGGACAAGTTCATTCTTGCAGGGTGTGATGGTACCCAAGCATTGACGAATCGCTGCCCAGAGCGATCGGCTAAAGCAAAAACAAGGCCAGGCTTCGAGAGTGACCCTCACGACAGAAACACTGGCCTGCTTGGCATCGTTTCCACGACATATTTTCTTCTCACGCTTTGAGAGATAAAACTGCAGCAAAAAATTGGAATGCAACCTTTTACGATAGAACTGTCCAAAATACCAACTGAAAGGTCACTCTGAAGGTTACTTAAAGGTGATGGATCTAATTTGACATATGGTCGGTAAAACTCCTACCCAAACACCCTGAGGGCTTAAAACTCCTCTCCGTACGATCTATATTTACCTTTTCCATTGTCTATTTTGAGAGATGAAAGAATTTCTTTGACCAATTCGCCACTTTCCTCCCTCCTATATTCAAGCGTACTCTTTCGCTGAATGTCATAAATTATCTTCTTTATGAATAAACTGTCTTGTAAATTGCTGAAACATGAAAATGCTATTTTGAAAACCTACTTCGAGAGCAAAATGTTATCATTTCGGTTATTCCAATTCGGGAAACAGTGTTTCAAGTACTTGCAGCAAAACAGGAAATGTGAAGAAACTTTGGCAGTGACACATAATTTATAACAAAGGAGCCGTAAGGAGTGACGGTTATTGACGTACAAACAGCTACAACATGTGCACACTACTCTAATGATGCAACAGTTTTGATAGCCACAAAATGGGATGCTGCATCTCCCTGCTACAAGTCAAATGGCATACGACTTTTTTAAAAAAAAAAATAAGGAAAGAAACCTCCTCACAACAACTGTCTTTTCAACTGTTTATGAATCACGTTACTGATGGAATTTTGATACACACTTTCCAATTCTTTCAACACAGGAACTTCTCCAGCAGGAACCTTCGTCCCACGTTTCTTACAGCACACTCCAGTAAAAGGTGTTGAGCTGTCTGTCTGTCTGTTTTCCTGTTTTCTTCCTTCTCTGTGAATTTGCTTGAATGTTGCCTTCAAATGTGACGAGCAATGTGTGAAAAATTCCGCAGCAATTTTCCCTGACGTCTATTCCCCTAAGATATGTTGTTCCACATATGACATAGGCCACACATTGTGAAGTGGAAATGTCAGTGGCATTTATTAATATTGTAAAAGTTGCTATGGTTACCAAGCAGGTCACAGCATTTCACTTCACAGAATAACTGGACAACATATGTGACAACATGAAATTAACATAAATTTTTTTCTTTGTATTACAGTATTTCCATTTTTTCTGACAGATGAACTTTCTGAAGTTCCATATCAGCAATAAAGGGCATAACTGCAATTGTTTCGTATTACACTTACAAGAATTTCATCTGATTCATGTTTGCCAAAAACATGTAACCAAGCTTCACCACTAACAATAGAGCGGGGAAGCTGGACAATGTTGTTTTACATTCCAGGTACACCACTGTAGTCCTATTCTGCTGTAGATAAGTTTGGGAGAGTCTTACCTGCAACTAACAACCCGGCTCTGATGCTACAGCACAGAGATGCTGTTTGCTCTGTCAAGTGACTGCTTGCTTGAATAATTTCTTAGCTTTTTCCAAAACCAAAGAAGGAAAAGTAAAACCGATGGATTTTGGGATGTTATAATTCTTCCTCAACTGAACATAATCAGTAGACACTTTTTCATGTGTTGTCAGAATATTCCTTGCACTGTTTTGCTAAAAAATGTACGGAATGTAAACAAAACTTAAGGGTGCAATGAAAACGGTGTTGAAGAAACAGAAAGTTGTTTAATATTCTTCCAACTGCTAGAGTAACCAACAGACAAATGCAAGGAGTAAACATGGGTTTCAGCATCATGTGTATGAACCAAGCTTCATAAGTTGCTATGGTCAAACATTCAAACAGCTTACAGTTTCTGAAATCAAAAACAAAAGTCTCAAACCTGTCCTTGCAAAGAAACGTCAAACAAAGTTGATTGCTACTTTTAAGGTGGCAAAGGTTATATCGTACTGTCAGCTCCTGGAGAATAGCATCGCTTTTTGCTTTCCATTTTGCCTCTTTTTATTTTGTGACAGTGTCATCAAATCCGGGGCTCATGTCATTGGTTCTATGAAGCAGTCAAAATGAAGCAATTAAGAGAATCTTTGATATCTGCTCACTTCAATAAATATTTTAAAATACATCTGTAAGAGATACTTCAGAGGCCTCAAAGGCTCCCCTCACAACCTCTTCTGGTTTCATACTTGGGTATAGATGGGCATCGCTGCAGGAAACTGTGGGTGTACTCAGACTGAGGCAGCAGGGGAGCTCAGTGGCCTGGACCTGGTCTAACTGTCAATGCTCGCAGCTGTTTTAAGACTGTGTCCATCAATTTCTTTCGGTCTCTTTCATTCTTTTTGAACGTTGTGAAGAGGTTCTTCTTTTTATCTGCGTCCCTCATCCTGAAAATCAAAGAAGAACCAGAAAACACATATGCATTGTGGTCTCCATGAATTAATTTTTTCATGAATCTATCGTATTGCATTAGGCAAGTAAGTGTCATAAGCTTGGTTATTGAGATATTATTTTTCATATCACCAATTGAGATGTACAATGACATCTGCTGACCTAAGTTGATGACTGATACTGTAGGTATCCATTTGAACATGCATAACTGCATACTATAGAGATATACAAGAGCTTCACTGCCAACCAAATATCAAATCTGTGCAAGCTTCCCTTGACCTTTGACCTTCACCAAAAACAACAGGCTTGTTGGACTCAACATGGTACACCTCATACCAAATATGAGATCTGTGCAAGCTTTCCTTGACCTTTGACCTCCACCAAAAACAACAGGCTTGTTGTACTCAATATGGTACACCTCATACCAAATTTGAGATCTGTGCCAGCTTTCCTTCTTAAGATATCATGTTTAGAAGGTTTTCACTATTTGACCCCTGTTGACCCCAAATGACCTTTAACCTTCACCAAAAACACTACGCTCATTGTACTCAATGTGGTTCACCAACTTACCAAATATCAGATCTGTAAAAACTTCCTTCCAAACTTCCTTTCTTGGGATATTGTGTTTACAAGGTAGGCATCACAACCATACACACATACACACAATACACACATGCACATACACATACCTCCATGATTACAAATATTATGATTTCATCACAACCAAAAACAGTTGCTTTCAAACACATTTTTACAGTACAGCAAATATTATCTCCTTAAAGGACTCTTACTCCCACATTACTTTCCATGTTTGAAATGACTTTATGCTTGCAAATGAACTTTATGACACTTTCCAGGGTTGAACCCTGTGAAATTGAGGACACTCCCACCCTCTTCTCACTGACAACCCACTTCACGACCTCTCATCCCATCCCACTAGAAAAAAATGGCTTACTTCTCTAACAGTGTGATGGCAGTCTGTGGGGTAACTCTGTCATACTGCCTGCTGGAATTGTTGTAATCGGCGAGGTACGCCGACCAATCCCAGTGAATAAAGAGATCCAGCAGCTGGCGAAGTTCCACGAAGGTCATCTGTAAAGTGCCGTCCTTGAATCCCGGAACCGGCTCAGAATTCACGAAGACTGCGGGAAGGACAGAAAAGAACGATGAGAAGTAACGATCGGTCTTGATAAACAAAAAGCGTGTGGATAACATGGATGACAGTAAACAGGAGGGAATACTGAGGTACAACAATGCATTTCAATCGACAGGGGTAAGGGAAGGGGAGGAGGAGGAAGTGAGGAGGAGGGGGAATCAGGACTTGACATTTCTGGGGAAATAGACTCCTAGGAGTACAATACTTTGATCAATCAAATTTTTGCTGGATATGATAAAATACACTTCCAGATTGAAAATACTACTACCACTATTCCATTACCTTTTTGGTCTGGTTTGGCAACTGCATGTATTAAAATCTCAATTGAATTCAGTTTTGAAAGACTAAAGTATTGATGTGTGGATGAGATAAATGGCTCCTCTACACCAAGGTCGTAAATTACAGGTCGCGAGTAGCAGCTCGCCACTATTTCATGCGAGAAGAATATGCACCGGTCTAACTGCTTAAGTTAATAGATAAACCTCAAGGTGGCAAAAACCAATCTCAGATGTGCTAAAGATACTTTATGACATTTCAAAGAGACATGGGATGAAAGGTGAGACGGATTCCACACGTTTTAAGCGACTGTAAATTCTCTCTTGGTCACCTTTACTAGCAGGGTAATACACAATCATATGTAGAGGAAACATCAACCTGGAAACAAGAGTGGATGAAAACAGGTAAGGAAAAAATATGTGCGATGCATTTCCGGACGGGTAATTGTCGATCTGTCCAGAAACTGACAAACAGAAACACGTGGGCGTGTTTTTACCCACATTATGAGAGCCTGTTAACACTGATTGTGCCAAATAACAATTTGTAAATTGCATCAATGACCGTTGTCAATGCTACGTCAATTTAAATTGTGAAACAAAGAAAAAAAACTGTGAAACTAGACCATGATTTGCCAAACAAAATTTCACTTCAAAGCAAATTGCTCCAATTAGAGTCTGCTCCAATTATCTTGCAACCTCTTACTTTTTGCAACCAAATTGTTTAACATTTGTGAGCTCTATGGTGATTTGTTTAAGCTACCTCTTTGGAAATTCTCAGGAATTGTGAGGTATGGTTTTTCACCCTCGCATGCAGTAATTTTGGTCTCGATTCTGATGTAGCACAAATTATGCTTTGCTTAGTATCATCTCTCAAAGTCAGTCTTGAATGTTAAATTATATTTGAACTTCAAAAATACAGCTAGCTGAAGTAAGAAAGAAAACATTCCTAAAGGATGGCGCCAGAATGGAATCGGCATTTGAAATCAATTTTTGAGCTATTTTGTCTATTTTTGGATAATAAAAAGTAGGAAAGGTCATTTAACTAGATTTACATCTGAACTTTTAAGACATAGCTATTGAAGAAAAGTAATATGCAGAAGGAATGCTCATAAACAAAGACAAAACAGTTTCAAATTTGAAACTATTCTGCACATTTTTACTATCATTAAACTTCTTGCTACAGTATCGAGAGAATATTGATGAGTTTGTTATTGATATCACACAGTGTACTTTTCTCACTAATGCACACAAAATAAACAAACTTTACTTTGAGTATCATTATTTTTGGGGGGAGGGGATAAAATTACACCTGCACAGTATGTACTTTGCTTTTACAACCAAGAAGGTTCTTGCACTGAACCACAGCATTAATCGCCAGTTCACTATATCTATGAAGTTTCAGGTTTCAGTTTTTCAAATGCTCCAAGATCCTTCAAAGATCCTTCAGATACGCGGGGAGGTGCCACGTTTCTGTAAATAATTACCCTACTGCTTTTCAAATCGCCTCTTTGGTTATTATCATTTCAAGATGTTATACGTTTCGTATGGTAGTTTATTGAGTTATAAAAGATATTATCAGAAACTGTTCAGTTACGGTTCACTTGGGGCAGAGGGTTCTTCGTTCTCACAAGAACACATCGCTTTTCAGTGGCTGCTGAGAAAGGCACTCAAACAGTATCACGTATCACTGATTACCCCCACCCAACCCCATCAACGGGGCGGGTAAACGCTGAAAAATCACTTGAACTGTTGTTAGAAAGTGCAGATTAGCCAAAAGGGAACTACCCCTGTGATCAGTGACATGTTTTCTGGATACTTGTCTCCAAAAGTGCAACGACTGTCTTTGATCTGATTCAAAAACTTGATAGCAGAGAGCTTGCATGATCTATATCTTCTACTGAAAGTGTAAGGTTACTCCTACCTTACCATTGTCATATTATATTACTAGCTATCACTTCGGTCATGCTGCTCAACAAAATATGACCTTCAAGGTTGACAGAGAAAATTCTCTCTAAATGTGCTCTTAGGGGCTGATGGTCCATAACCTTTTGGTTCCTCGAGTTAAACTCAAAGTGGAAAGCAATATACTCCAATTGTCTGAAATCAACATTTTGTTCTTTCTTTCATGTGACAATTCCCCATCTTGTTGTGATTTTGTGTCCCTTTGAGACAGTCCACCGGTAGGTGAAATGCGACATTAAGTCCGATTGAATGCAAAGAAGAGAATAAATAAAATCAATAAATCATGGGACCTATAGATACAAAGGGCACTGACATAAAAACCCTGATACACTTTGTGCACACAATGTGGTGCCAAATGTACACAAGATATCTCATGGCTAGAATTCGCACATCACTCACATATGGTAGGAGCAAAATTGGCCGGCGATAGCACAAAAATTAAAGTTACCAAACACATAACTAGAACCAACCATCAAATGCTTGAAGTACTTGCATAAGCTTATAAAAGATGACCAATTTCTTTTTTTAATATTTTTTCCAAAGTCTAATTGCCTCAAACGTTGTACTTTTCTGGTCAAGGAACTTTACTATTGTTTACTTCTTGTTCATGTGTTTATCGTTGCTCACTGAGTGAAATTTTGTTTGTACTCAATTGCAGTAAAATCAACAAACAAAAGGAACAACGAACTTACGTTCACACTGTATGACATCCAGACTGAATTGCCTCAAGGCTCCCATGGAGATGTAACAGAGATTTTCATCTAGAAGAAAATCCATCAGAGATTTGGCGAGATGTTTACAAGTTGACATACAGGCTGTGATGGCAACCTTTTGCTGAAGAGCAAATGAAAGAACCACGAGAATGTTGAAATGGTATAAAAAAAAATCCAGTAAAATGTGATCAGGACTCCTGTTTTAATACTGGCAGGATCTCCTTAGGACGAAATTGAGTTGACAAGACAAACTTTAAAAAAAATGTGTTGACGTCATCGATGAAATTAGAACATTAGTCTTGACTAGGGGCACCAGCACCCTTCGGGGCAACAGTGAACACTACACAGGATACATGAAATGCCTCTCAGGCAATTTTTTAAAAAAAAAAAGAAAAAATAACTGTGCTATATAACAATCAAATCTGGGGAAGGGGAAGGGGGCACACATTATTAAGGTAATTATGGTTTATCAGTTGGATGTTCAATTTTTCTAATGGTGGGCACAAAGGATAGCAAAGGTTGGCAAAGGAGATAGTGTGGGGAGTCCAAAAGGTCAGGAACCACTCCACTAGAAAGAGGTAACCACATTCAAGTCCCACTGACTGTTTTTAAACAGATGAAACTGACACAGCCCAAGAAGATTGCACAAATGAAATGACAACTTTGTGGGCAAATTTGACATCAATAAATCACTTTCCTTGATAATTCAATCACTAAAAATATTTAGCTGAATTCAATGGGACAACTTTTCACAGAATCGGAAGATTCTCTGGGGAACCCTTCAAGACTAAAACAGTTTATGCAACAATTTACTTTCTCAAAGTGGTTTAAGAGGACTGTAGAAGAACAGTAAATGAGAGATTTGCATGTTGAACAGCTGAAGAAGAACATCATATGTTCAATGGGTGGTTGCAATGATTCTTCAGTGACGTGTTTTTGCCGGACAAAATTTCCTTTCTAGAGTGTCACACCTCTCAATCATTAAAATCATCATCTATTCAAAGAACACTTGGAACATGAAACATTCTTCTTTGCATGATTATGTTCTAAACTTCTTCAACAAACATGAGACTCTTACAGTCAGGTAAAGGGTAAAAGAGATGTGAGATGTTGAAGAGCAAATTGTGGATGGATAAAAGGAATTGATCAAAAAAGGTTCTACTGAGGTTAGCACTATAAAGATTATTTACTACATAGTAACCTCCAAATGTCTACTATGCTAAAATTATCACAATACTGTGGAAAGTTGTCGATTTTCAGTAATCCTTCTGAGGAACTTTATCGGACGAAGATTTTGAGAGGTCAAATCTGCACTGCATTCATTTGTCTCTAAATTCCGATAGATTTATGCTATTTCAGCAGCAAAAAGCACTGAAACAATGAAACCTCTACAGAAGGCTCAGTAGTTCTACAAGTTTTGGTTATCGTATCATAACACTACAACAAACTTCAAAACCTGTCAACGTCTGAAGATGTACTTCCCGTTCGACTTCCTCTGGGCAAGCGCAGGACCACATGTGGTGTTATCTTGATGATGTTAAGTAATGTATATAATGGGCAAATCTTTACACTTTCTGTCAAATCTGACCCAGACCTGATCACAAAAAGACAGCCACTTTTCACAATGCATTATATTAATTAGCTTTACACTTTGGGTGTTGTTTTTTTTGGGGGGGAGGGGGGCAGTAGGCTATCATTCTGCATTCTAACTTTCAGCTTTTGTAGAAGTTTCAGAATACTTTTAAACTGAGACACAGCTCCTGGGGTCTTACTTACCGGTAAATTTGTGAATGCCTTGAAACTCCCTTCCAAGAAGCTGATTGTATCAACGATGTATCCGCTGGCTTTTCCGTTTGAATCTTCCATCGACCAATCATAGGATCTGAGCTCCAGGAATTCATTGACCTTGTAAAGATTATCACAAACAAAGTGCCAATCAATGACTCGGGTACTTTTCCAGACAGGATCACATTTTGTTTGAATCTTTGCCGACCAATTTGGAAGACAAATATAACATATTGGTCAGTAAGACAATTAAGGGCTGGGACTGGCTTTCTTACAGAGGTATAAACTTTGAGGGAGACAATTTTGACTATTTTAGAAAAGGGGTACCATGCTGATCTGACAACTACATTTCTACACAGATTGCCAATACATTGGCAGGCTATCCTATAGGGGGTTACACTTATACCATAGTACTTACGTCACACTGTTTAGAGAACAGCTAAGCAGGGACAGTGTCATAAGGGGAGTAATTGCCAAAATTTCATTTGCTATAAAAGTGAAAAGAGTAAACATGAAGAAAAGGAGAAAATGAAAGAAAAGACACTGAAGGAGGAAGAAAAAGAAAAGGAGAGAAACATGGTAGACCTAAATCTGTTGCTACTGATAAAGAGGCATACTTAATCAATTTTGTTAGGTATTTTCCTTTCAAATGTTCCTCACGTAAATTAGACTTATAAGCATCTAAAATTAAATGCATACAGGTAACTTTATTTGGTGGCATTACATATTTTGTAACATACAGACTGTTCAACTCAAAAACAGAATAGCTGTGCATACCCACGAAACCCTGCAGCCTACTGATGAAAATCCACATACCTTTTCTATGTGTATGGAGTACTGACTTTATGAAGATGTCAAAAATTGCACGGAATTGCCTGCTAATGTTTTTTCTCAATACGGTGACCATCACTTGCAACAGTTATTTGTACAAAAAAATGACTCACCTTTATTACCTAATCATCAACAATTGAAATAAAATTGAAAACTGTAGTCACCCCAGAGCAAACATAGCTGAGTTAACATACCCCGCAACTGGGATTTCTCAGGAAAGACTATGACATTGAAAGATGCAAAGTATTGCACCCAGATTGCAGGTCTGAGGTCACCTTTTGGTTGAAGAGTTTTTAAAGGAAAGGGGGGTACTACCTATCCTTAGAAACCCACCCCCAGGCAAGGGATCATTCAAACTCGTACTTTGTCCCCTTTTCAAAATACTTTGGCACTGCCTCCGCATCTAAGAAGGATTACGATACTTGTTGCAATAGCAAATGATTTACATTTGTCATTTAGACACCCTGTGGTGAGGTTTTGTTCAGATTTGCTTCTCTGAAATTTTGCAATCAGAGGACAATTTATTCTTACTACAAGTCATTAAACATTAATTTGAATATAAACACAACTTTCTTGATGGTAATTGCTCCAAAATAAACCAAACCTTTGTCCTCTTTCATTGCTAATTATTAGCCATATTCACACCTTGACATTGCCATCAATACCATTGCCTCTAAGATATTTTTTGGCTGGCTCCAAAAAATGCAAGTAAAAGTTTAAAGAAGAATAAAAAAGAACTGACCAATCCACAACATTCATTAACCTCCATCTCTTCAGGATGCAAATTTACAGATAACATATTGACATGTGTAAAAGACACCATATTCATATGTATGGGGCATGCCACACACTGGACTGCAGCTATGGCCAAATTCTGACTTCCATTCCGTGAAGTACAATATGTATGTAGGGATATTTGGTCATATCTTACTGTTCCATTTTCTCAATAATTTTGCAAACTCTCCAAAGGTCAAAGACAGAGGTGTACTGTGCATACCAAAGTAGCATTTACGCTGGAGTGATGACCTGGTGTCAACCAATCAGCAAAGGTGAGAAAATTTACTTTAAACCTGCTATTAAAATATGACAGCGTAAAACCCACTCTGGTCAAGATACCTTGTAGTTGAGTCTGTTATAAATCTCTTGGGCTGCCTCACTGCCAGCATCACGAAATATTCCAGCACCTTGCAACCTTGCAGCGTGGATATTATCACCTTGGGTCCTGGGAAATAAAACCGACCATTCCATGTGTTTGGAGATATTCGTTTATAGGTAACAGCTGTTTTCAGCTTCAGTAGGCATAGCCAAATCTCATCAGCACTTTTAAAATCTTGGTTCTTTTCGCATCAGAGTTACGCTACGTCATTTGAGGGGGTGTTCTAACTCTTTGTCTTGTAAGGAGTTGAGGTGCTTAGAATGAAGCAACGATAGAAATTTGCAAGGGCATAGAATTACCGTGGTACATCTCATTACAAAGAAAATAATGGATGCACTCTTTGGGTGAAAATAATGCAAATTGAAACAGCAGTATCTGACAATGGATGGATGGATGGATGGATGGATGGATGGATGGATGGATGGATGGATGGATGGATGGATGGATGGATGGATGGATGGATGGATGGACAAACATGTGAAAAACAAGTAACCATCCTTGGGATCCAAAACTTAAATAATTTGACAAGGCAAGAGAACTTCCATAATAAAGTTGTGGCCCTTCAGTCTTCATAGTTTTGTATTTTCTTTGAACTGTTAATATACCACACTTGACATTATTCTTTGAAATTTTTCATGCAAATAATACAACATGTTGAACAATAAACTGCAGACCATCACTCTTGAAAGACTAGCCCTTACACTTATCACTCTTGTAAATATTGATGATATTAGAGAGGCTTTTTCCTCTTATCCAAATCTATTTCTTAATTAAGTTTTCACGAAAAAAATATCCTCTGGCATTGTTCTTTTTTTCCTTTGTACTATACTAACAATATGGGCTTGACAATCTATGTTTACCATTTTTGTACATAATTTCACTATTCTGTATTTCTCCAACAACACTGGAAAGCAATAAATGAAGAGAGAAAAAAAAATATCTTTCAGGTTCGATTTTGAACTGAAAAAAAAAGTTATCAATCATTACATACTACATATGATATACGTGCTACACTAGCAAGACCCCTCCACACCAACTGTGAGGTAAGGTACTGTTTAATCACAATAAACTCTTGGTATAACTTTGTGAAAGGGTTTGGGAACCAAATCTCGGCACTGGCATAGTTATGATCTGAATTCTCTTTGAATCTTTAAAGATCTAGCAAAGACAAAGATACAGCTAGAACTGATGTATGTGAAAAAGAACAATGTACAGCCCCCAAAGGCTGATTTACTGATTCACCAATGAAACCACCGAATAGTGTATTAACCTAGTGCTTGCCTCCTCTTAGAATTATCAATCTTAATCTCTATTTTTGTTAAGATAAAACAGGATTTATATAAAGCAGCTGAAAAGATCTAAACCAATCAAAGCAAAACTGATGATGGGTAAATCACCAATAACGATGAAAATCCAAATCCCTTCACCCAAGCAAACTGTCAGAGTGTTTTAAGATGAGACTTACCCTGTAATGTTAGAAATGAACTCTTCCAGATACACACACGACTCTTCCAACTGAATGGTGTTGACAATTACTTGAACCAGCTATGGGATAGATAGAAGAAATAAGGAAACTTCTTTCTGTTAACATGGTGAACCTGATGACATTGTTAATAAAGAGATGCCAAAATGGGATTGTGGTTTGAGAACTACCTTAAGAGGTTCTAGCTCGAAAAGAGACTTTGGTAACATTTGAATTCCTTGATACCACTTCCATGTTAACATATCATATGCTTCTGTGTTTACATATCATAAATATTCATGATCTGTGTGCTTGAGACAGCCAATCCTGACATGATATCATAGATGATAAGGTCTCATTGAAGGAAGACACCCTAACTATGATGGTATGTTTCGATATCACGTCATGTTCTATCAAGCAGAAAAAGGGTTTTCTCAAGACATGATTTTAGCATATTATGGAAATTCTGTAAGGACTAAGTGCTCAGAAATGGCAAAATGCGATTGTTGTTTGAGAAACACCTTAAGAGATTCTTGCTTGGAAAGAGACCTTGATAACATTTACATTCCTTGACTTAGGTGATACCACTTCCATGTGTTTACATATCATAAATATTCATGATCCATATGCTTGAGATATGCCAAAATGGGATTGTTGTTTGAGAACTACCTTAAGAGATTCTTGCTTGGAAAGAGACTTTGATAACATTTACCTTCCTTGACTTAGGTGATACCACTTCCATGTGTTTACATATCATAAATATTCATGATCTGTATGCTTGAGATATGCCAAAATGGGATTGTTGTTTAAGAACCACCTTAACTGCAGGAAGAGGTTCTTGCTTGGAGAGAAACTTTGATAACATTTGCATTCCTTGACTTAGGTGATACCACTTCCATGTGATTACGTGTCATAAATATTCATGATCTGTATACTTGAGGGATTCTTTGAAGTGAAAATATAACATCACAAAAGGATTTGAATACTTATGGGATAGGGAGGAATTAATGATTAATCTACACTGCCAGCTCAGTTTTGTCTTTACAAAAACATTTGTATAATTAGAAATATGTCATTGATCACTTCACTTAAAGTCTTGGAGGTACTCCATTTCTAACACACTGCTACCATCACAATGACGAACATCACAACTGAGTAATGATAACGGCAGATCCGTGTGACAACTACATGGTTTGTACAATGTAGGATTAGTTGCTATTGAAAACAGCACTTGTGATATCTATGAATATCTTTTACAACTGTGATCCCATAGCAGATGGTAATGATGCTTTCTCCACCTTCAATAACTAAAAAATATTGCAAACTTTTTTTGGGGGGGATTACAAGTTCTGGGATAACAAGTTTTGGGAAAACAAGTTTTGCAAAAAGTACACCCACACAAGATTTGAAGTACTTATGAAACAAAGGAAGTCCATAATCAATTAAAAGTTTGGTCTAGTGCTCTTAAATGACCTTTGACATCTTTTTTGAACTTTGGCACAGATTACAAAGTTCTGCATGTACTGTATGACTTACAGCTCAAATAAGGGAGAAATCAATAACTGCTCTATGTCAAGATACTATTATCAGGCCCGCCTCACATGCCGCCAATTTTTCAATACGATGTGATACAACACGATATCTTTGGGGGTCTCAGGTCTACACGTGTCATTGCATCGTGTAGTGTTGTTCCAAAGTCGGCCTCGCACGTACTCCCACATATTTCATACAATGACTTTACTGAGTAGTTTATACTGGGCTACAACATACAACAGCATCTGGCATTATAACAACTGCAGGATGAAAGGAATAATGTTTCTAGGCAAGTGAGATACTACCAATGCTTCAACAATACACAACGTGATTGTCTGTGATTTAGTCACACACTTTGTGAAAGAACGTGCTCCGATGCGCTAGGACTGAATTTTTTTTTAAAAGGTTAAAAAACCTACGATACAATGACACAGGTTAGCGCAACAATCGTGTTGTATCGTATCGTACACATACTCACAAACTGCAGTTCTCTCCAATTGAGGTGTCGTATGGTAGCATAACGTACAATATCAAAGAAAAATCTCAGCACATGAGGCGGGCCTTAGTGAAATGAAAGACAAGAACCCATTCTTGATGTGAAGTTTCCTACCTTGGTAGATCTCTCAACCTCTTTCTATTTCTTGCTCTTTTCAGCATCAAACTGGTTATGAGTTGTTGTATTACAGATTAATATTTTTCCTAAGCTATGATGTTTGTATTAATACTCATTACAAACAGAAAGAGAGGTATAAATATATATATGTTTTAATCAGCCGGTGTAAGATGGGGTGACACTTTGAGATACTGAGCTTAAGGACCACTTGCAGCTTTGACCACAGACAGATGATTTTCAGACTTTGAAGTTACAGACCTTAAATGACCATTGCCTAACATGAAATGCAATAGGGATTTCCAAGAACTAACCACACATCAAGTGTGCAATTGGAAGTAATTTTAAGGTGTTCTGGACAAAGCATCACATGCAACAAACGTCCATGCAAAGCAGATATCATCTGCATTGCTTGAGACTTCTTCAATGAAACCAAGGATTCAAAACTGTACATTCAAATTACTGTTTGTTCAAACTTTACCAAAGGCAATTACAACATTCGCTGCATGTTGGCATCTCCGGGACCATTCATAACTCAGGCCTTCAAGAGCAATTATTTTATGATGTTGAAGGGAAATAAGGCATTTAGAATATACCACCATGACATACAAAGAAAATAGCTTTAATCATTGCTAAACCATCCAGTCTAAACAACAAACATCTGCAAAAGCTTCATCCCCTCGAAACATTATGCATGTGATGAGTAACAGAAGATGCATCATGTGAATTTTGAAAAGTTTGGGTGCACGAATTATTGTTGAGAGACAAAAAACTAAATTTCTATCTGTGAAAAACTTATTGAAAAGGCTACTGTTCTTGCTCATTTTGAAGAATCTATCATTCTATGTCCACAAACATTCGTTTTAAAAATATGGTTGTCTTCTACAAAACAAACGCCTTATTTCCCTTTGAATAAGGAGCAAGCCTGTGACGACAGTATACGGGTAACCACCGACCTGACGATTTTGGATCAAAGTTGACATCTTCTTTCACAAGATCAGTACAGATTGGAAAGCTTTTGATTACTCTTAGATGAAAACACAACTTAATGAGACCTGGCCAGTAATAGAACCCCAAATCTCCTGTTTGCTATTAAAGGTTCATTGCTTCAAATGCCATCACAATTATCCCCTGGGCCACAGTGCCAGTCACTCAGCCACTAGACGTAATCTGCTAAAAGTGTATCACTGCTGTATCACCAAAACAATACAGAATGGCCATCCTGGTCCAGGTTAAGGTTAGACTTAAATTTTTTTTCACTTGAAATGTGTTGAGTGCATCATGTTAGGCTAATAATGGCAATCTATTTTTACGCGAGTACAATCTACATGACATTGCTTCGAGTGTGTACTTGGCTGGTGGAATAAAAGAGAGTTGAAGTATGCAAGCAGTTGTTTCTATGCAAACAACAGTGTTTCATAAATCAATGCAAAAGACAGAAAGGAACTGCAAAAATTCAGAAACAAAAAGAACAGAACCTCAAACTTGTGGTGACTTTTTGTTAGAATAAAAATATTGTCTGACACAAATGATCAAATTAACCCAGAGAAAAGAGCAAATAAATTAAATTCAAAGAAGAGCAACAAACAAGAAAAATTCAAAATTTCATCACTAGCTGTGAAGCACTGTGGTGGTCAATTTATCTCAAACAGGTCAAAAGACAACAATCTCTTTGAGTCTACTCCACTGATGAACCTTTAAGTAGATTACATGCATGTGGACCCTTCATAATATTACTTACAGAACTTCCGACATCACGCTGAAGTTCGTTTCGGTAGCAATTCCAAATTACGTTTACAATTGACGTCCACCAAAACTGTACTTCACTAAATCTCAGGCTCAATCCTTTTACCTAGGCAGTTCGTCTACTGTCTTCCTTCCTAGCATTCGATTTTCCTGGTAATGGCCTTTCACAGAAGCATTTCCAAGACACTATTTCAAACATATTCTGTACCTTTACCCTAGAATTCATAAATTAAACGCACCAAAGCACTAGGATATTTTGCAAATTATGAAATCCCACAAATGATTTTGACAGCTCATTGAGCCTTTCCAGAGACTGCCAAGGCTTCAGACGTGCCTACTTAGAAAGTGAAAAAAAAAAGTTTTCCTGGTTTCAATGATCTTAAAAAACTCTCTCAGATGGTTTGAGTAATATCCCTAGATATCCTTCACGGACCGTCAAGCTACTTGCAGTTACATCTTCACTTCCAGCATGTCCACGTGCAATGTGCGTCACCATTCTTCCAAATCTAAAGTCAATGTGGTTTGATCATTGACATTCCTGTGACAAACGAAGATTTTAGGACCGCCGAGAGACTTCTAAAATTTGTTTGAGGAGCATTCCTCGTAAATCCCATCATGAAGTTCACAAATAAACTTAGACGTGTCTGGCATTCTTGTAACTTTCATTGACTGGGAATGGGATTTCTCTTTCGATTAATACTGCAGGTGCAGCACAATTTGACTGTCTTTGCACATGGAAGACTCGGTGGGTGAAAACCTTTCAACGTTACTGCTGAGATAAGTATCCTGGTCTCACCTTTTGCAAAATTTCTAGCAATGTTTCTGAAAACACGATCACGTATTCATCAGATAATCGTTCACGAATCAACAAGCGAAATATATGATCTCATGCTTCAGCTAAATGAATTTTTTCCCTGCATATTTATAATTTATATATATATGTATATATATTCCAATATGGATTGCCTGTAGTGTGTGAATGACAATGACCATGCAGCCTCCTACACCTTAGCATCATCACAGCAATCGTGCACATCCCTTTCATGCTGCTAAGTACTGCCCACTACAAACTTAGCAAAGACAACAGGGTCTAAAAATTGAAAAAATTTTCCTGTTTGTTCAACGGTCTTCTTAAGATTCTGTACTTAAAAAAAACTTCCCATTTTGCTACTAACTTAGGCTCACCCTCCTATACCAAGTTACACTCAGAAAACAAGACAATACTTTTTTTCCCTACATAAATAACGTGCTGGAAGTTTCTGCCACAAAAGGGGAACTTAAAAATGTCCTATTCATTATTATTTATTATGTCACATGATTTGTAACGATTTTTACCAAATCTACTGCACCAGAACTGCATTTTAAATGAATATTACTTTCCTTATATTAATGGGAGATTTCTCGTAAGCTGATGATTATTGTGAATATGTAACAGTTGGTAGAATCATTAATTTACCAAAGACATTGGTAGTCAGAGTTACAACTTGCATGTCATCTCATTTGCATGCCATCTCATTTGCATGTCTTCTCATTTGCATAGCACCTCACTTCCATTACTGATTCCTATCAGGCCTAACCTGCAACAGCAACCCACGTAACCTTGGGAATCATCACTACTCTTAATGAAAACTTATTAGCAATTTTCAATCGGGATAATTTCATCACCTGAACAACACACCGTCGTCATTTACTGGGTATGATAATAGGAATCATGTGCATTAGTGAGGGCTCACTGTTATAACAAGTATTTTCGTTTTAGACAATTGCAGTCATCAAATTGATCCTATGCGTTATGTATTTTTATGAAACTTCTACAAATCCACATCCTTACACCGACAAGATAGAACACCAATAATCTATGCACAAGTCTTCATACATCACTTCCTTTCCTTATTAAAGTGAGTGCAATGGGTTTTGATGAATTTTTTTTTATCAAGCACTTGCTGAGTTCCAAAACTTGTAAAATTTCATCACTCTCTCAAAACATTCACCAAACACATCCCTGAAAAATCAAATTTGATAAATCATAGTGGGGGGCACCTACAAAAACATCCACCACTATGATATAGTGAAGTAAGTTATATGAGGGAACTTCAAACGTCCAACAGACGGACACCACAACAGTTGAAAGATGCATACGTAAACGAAAAACCAAAAGGAAAGTAATGTTGCACATGAGCTTATCATGGCTGCAAAAACGACGAAGATGCACTTAATTTTGAGGCTGTCATAAATACCGCAAGACACTTACCACCTGTGAAAAACAACAATACATTACATCACAGCAATTCAGCTTAATGCACAAATAGGAAAAGGAAAAATACTTTCAATAGACTATTTGTGACACCTGAATCATCACAACAAAGGAACTCTCCCACCAAAAAAATTTGTTTTGCAATACGATTTTGACAAAAAAGCAAAGTGGCCACGCTGACGGTGGACTAAGACACAAAAATAAAATCGTTAAAATCTTTTGCGATCTTGAAAGAATAGTGATGTAACAGGCTTTTGGAAAGGAGAACGAAGTAAAAACGAATCCCTTTTGATTGCACAACACGCTCTTCAAAGCTACTTCATATTTTTAACACAACGTGCATGCATCGGCTTTGTCTGCATGAGCAGCTGGGGTGAAAAGAACTTGAATATTGTGAAAATGAACATTCATCTTTTTGATAGGATTATCCATTTGCGACGACTTTTTTCACGGTTTCGGTTTCCTACCGGCAGAAGTCCAAAACCAAACATTGAATTTGACACCAGAATGACATTTTGGATTCTGCAGTCAGTTTCAGTGCAACTTAAGAATTAGCATAATTTTCACTGGGGATGTGCAAGAAGGGGCATACTATTGTTTGCTCCTGTTATGTTTACGACAAGAATTTTCAATACATGCAGATATCATTACCATCCCAAGTTCATAGAACTGACACTACCATCTCCCCGGTGGCTCCTGCAATCCAAGTATGCTTACTCTTTACCCAAACAGACCCAACCAGACCAAACCAGACCACAACAGACCCAACTAGACCCAACCAGACCACCTTCCGTCTTTCGGTTCTAGCTCAGCTTTGGACCCTTACACCATGATATTCAGCTTTGGACCCTTACACCATGATATTCTATTCTGAAATTAATCAATCTGAAATGAAGAGAAGCACTCACATAGCCAAACAATCTGCAACATATTTATCTTCTCTATGTTCATTTTTAAATCATCTTTATAATCTGTGCTCATCAAAGTCTGTGCTTCTGTTATTCAAGTTTTCTGTCCTTGTCACTAGCCTCTTCTATTTAGAACTGTGTTTCAGCATTTCAAAGTTTTGAGCCATTGTTACTTACCTCTGCTAATCCAAGACTGTGTTTCTTTATCAAAGCAGTCAAACAACCGCTGAGCGTCCTCGTCAGCAGGACATTCGTTGACTTCCTGACCATATCCTCCCGCTCGGTATCGGTCAAATTCAGCTCGAGGGAAAACTTGTGGCAAGCATAGATGAATTCTTTAATTTGAATGTAAACCTTGGGAACAAACTGCGAGAATGGCAGGTCCTTCGGATACGGCATCTGCGGAAAAATGCGTTTGGGTGTGCACGGATAGACGGAAAAGACTGATGATTAAGTTTGATTTACTGGGAGGTTAAAACTAACCTCCAAACACAATAAAAACAACAACAAGCATTTATTGGACAAAAAACAGTATGGCATAATGACTTTAACATCAAATAAAATTATTATAACCCAAAGTATTCTGAACAATATCAGCAAACACCCTGTGACCACTGAGATGGAAATGTAGGTTTGCACACACAATGGTAATTTTGGAAAAGGTCTATTGTGGAGTGTTATCACCCTCCAGTACACATGCATTCAAAGACAAAGGCAGCTACCATATTTTCACAGTTTCATAGACCTGGTTTTCTTATACCATCTCGGTCTCATCACTGAGATCTCAACTTTCTCTGTTTCACAATTTCTGCTCGTCACATATTTCTTTTACCTCTCTGAGAGCTGAATCTTTGATAGGGAAATTTCCGACGATCTCATCAAATTCCTTCTGATTCTCTACTCGTATGGCAGTGTAGTTATCTTCATCAAAAATGTTACTGAAAACAAGACAGAACAGACATTGAGGTTAGTGTATCATAAGTGAAATCAGAAAGTTGAATATAATTAAGGATAAACATAATGAGTGTATTCACAATGTTATAACAATTTTCACATTTCTTCTTTATAATGATGTTATTTTCTAAGTACATTTTTGTTTCACAAAACTAAAACAAGTGTTGCATTTTGGTAAGACATTCTGCTTACGATGTCCAGAATTTATCAATGTAGGATAAGAAACTGGAAAATGTTCACGTTTACTTTGGATAATAACCATGAAGATAATTTGGTAGTAAACTTAATATACTGAACTCTGGAGCAATCTCTTCATACACGACTGTGTGCTTAAGGTCTCTATTGTGCAGTTTCATAGTACATATCTGGGGGCAACATGAGTTTATGCAGACAAATCCTCAAATAATGTAAAAAACATGAATCCAAAGAGTTCCACATCTTTCTTCTTGCAAGCTTTTAAGAAAACAGACAAAACCTTTCAAAAATAATTTTCTAAGTATTGCACAGCGATCATCCAATGGCTGAAGAGCATTTGGTCAGCTGGTCGATCACCTGATCTGAAACTACTCACTACCATTGCGCAGAAAAATGATTCCCTCTCTGTGTGTGACCATGGGTAATCTCTAAGCTAAAATTTGCAGAAAGTTTCATTTGCGTTTGTTTCATTTATGAAAAACTAAATGTTGAGATGCCAATTTATCTTCACCTTGCTTGGGTACTTTCCAAACACGGAAATAGGCTTGTTTTCTTTTGCTTAATTGTCTGAAATCTACAATGGACAAAACACTGCAGAGTAATACTCATCATATACTACATATACTTTCAACTTGAGTATTGTTAGGCTTGGCAATAGACCCAGGCCTATACATTGGCTATCCAAATTTGCAGGGAACTTGACAAGTCCTGTATTTACCACACGAGCTGGTTCAGCTTAAATTATTGTTGGCTTAAGAAAGTGACTATTTGCAGGGTTTACGCACAAAGCTTTCAGTGCTACTGTTACGGGTTTGGTTAGGAATTAGGTTAATGGTGAGAAGCCTCAATTCTTGGAAGACGTCAGTGGACTGAGTGGACTGTAGGACTAGGAGCAGAGATGCAGATCACACGTGCATATACAGGCCTACCTTTGTTTAAATTTCACTCCAAACCTTGTTAAGAAGATAGGTTATGTTTGAAATATCGTGAAATTGATTAACTTATCCCTATAATAAAGATGTAGTTGCTTAACTTCATGTTCAGGACCCTTATTACCTTGAAAACACAGGTAGCTTACTTCACGTTACTGGAAAGATTGATCGTAACGGCCCTAAGTTAGGTATATGCCTAACATAAGCTATAACTAGCCTACACCACAGTTTTTTTTTTTTTTTTGCTTCTCTTAGACATTACTAAGCTTATGCAAGTTTGTGGAGATTGCTTAAGACTAAGATCTACCATTTCCAATCTTCTAAATTTACACACTCATCTAAGAAGGGTGATTTCAGTTCGCAACTTTAAACCGCAGTTCTAGCACTAATAACTTCCCCCCCCCCCATAAATAAATAGAAGTCTTTCTGTGTGTCACATTGCTATGATAGTTGGTAGTAAGTTGGGTCAGGACTGGAACCTAACCCTAATCTTTTGAAGACAATATTTAAGTAACCAGGCAGACTCCAAATTTTTTAACCAAGAGGGCATGGAAAATGGATATAATGGGTAACTTGAGTAAAGATGCCATGTGGCATCCTTTGATGGCAAGCTACAGTAAGTGCCAGGCGGGTAACTTTAAGAGTCACCCTGATCCCTTGAGTTTTACGGAACCTTGTTCTGAAGTCACACTTAAACTATACTGGAGCATGTCTGGCTATTAGCCTGTTACTTTTACTTATAAAAATATTCAAGCTTCTTTTCTCCTTTTTAAACTTTTTTTACAAACTCAAGTTTACCCAGAAGCTTGTCTAAGAAAGAAAAACCTTTGTAGCTTTTGGCAGATTTAATAGTATTCCAGTATAGTAGGCCTATGAGCAAATGTATTTTTCATATCCAAGGTGTGTATGCATTGCAACTATAGCATTTTTTATTTCAAATTTCTCAAATTCTTTGGAGAAATCTTGATTAGGATGGATTTTATAAAGTTTCAGAAAACATTGGCTTGAATATATTTTGACCTTCACAAATTTTAGGCCACACATTACATACCACAAGATACAAAGTGCTGTCTTATGCACAATTAAATTCACACTGATGCTAACATTTACAACTAGTCTTTTATTTTTCTTCAAATCCATAGAGTTTTAAGTCCCATAGCTACTAAAAATGTAAAATTATACATACATATTGCTGCTGTTGGTAATGAAAGCTGGTTCCTTTACTGCACATACATGGGGACGATTTCTGCACTTTGTGAATGAGAGAGGGGCTGAGGCAGGTTCCGAAAAGTGGATGGGGTGGGGCAGACAAAATGAGTGCTACCGTGGAGGTGGCACTGGGGATATGCATGTAGGTAAGTTATGTCGTAAATACACATCACAGAGCATGCAAAGTGCACATGAAATTTTGGGTCTTTTTTGTGGGGAAAGTATGGTTTCCTGACTCTTGACCTTCCAATTACTGGAAATGTGCAGCTGCACCCACCGTACAGAAATCAATAGCTTATGTGCAGTTTCCCTCCACAGTGTCCCTGATGGATGAGTGGAAGTGATTCTTCAGGGGACAAACAGCCAGCAATTTTGCAAGTTCTTTACTTCCTTCAGATGTACCACTCCCTGTTCCAGGGGTTGTATTCACCAACATTGAGAAAATGCTAATATATTAGCATTAAACAAAGCAAAACAATGTTCCCGCTAGTTGTCCAGGGTCAGTGAGGGGAGGGGGTGCAGTATGTAAATACCTTTTGTTTTCAATCCGAGTGGTTTGTAACAACTTCATAACTCACTCCTCCAGGAGATTGTGCAGCACCAATTTTGGCCTAAGTTTGTAGGTAGGCCTAACCATTAATTTGTCGGTAGGCTATTGAGCTACATGATGAATGGGGCAACAGGGGATGCATATGTTTCATATACCTGGCAAATGACCTAGAGTACATGTTGATATTGTTTATTATAGCAGGGATCTTTCTGGTACATAACAAGTTTATTTTATTCTATGGGGGGGCCATCAAGAAAGAAAACAAAAAGACATTCTAGCAAGCGCATTTCAAACAACATGAACTTTGCCTAGGAGCTATCCCTTAATGTGCAAAAAAAAAAGTTTGGTGGAGAATTTTTGTTTTTCAATCAGGTACCTGACACCTTCAAAATAAATGAGTTTTCATGTTGCCCTCAGAGGTGGACTGGGGAACTTGAGAAAGGAAGGAACCTCAGGCCTTCGGCCCATGGTCTATAAGAAAACCGAAACTGATGTAGGAAGAGAATTTTACCTGAATATTTTAAGCCAGGTCTTCATCAGAATTTCATTGTATTGATCTTTGAGAATAACCAACAACTCAGAGATCACTGTGGTGTTAAATCCATAACTCTAAAACGGAAATGAAACAAACAAACGAATACGTCAGATATAAACAACATAGTTTAAACAATTTAGTGGATGTAACTTATAGTCACAGTGAGTTATAGCCTTCTATGTATTGTTAGTTTTCTCAAGGCTCCATGGTACGTTGAAATGCACGAACCTGCATACAGTTAAAACGGTACTGAGTTATCATTAAGTCCTCAGACTGTAATGTGAGACACCTGAAACTGAAAATTTGCAGATTACAATGTGCTGGAACTTTGTGAAAGTATTGTATCTACCGTCTTTTACTCCTTCGACGACTGTCTGCCTTCATCAGCCCTGCCACCTTTAGTTTTCTTGCAAATCCAATTTCACTGCTTTACATGTTTCTAAGGGAAATGTCTGGGTCACCCTCTACCATTCCACACCAACCACCCAAAAGATTGATATAACACCTATCACTTGCAATGAGGTTCACGACTGACGTCGCATTAAAACTTTGTATCCAATGGTTGTAATTTTTAACCTTATTGCTCTGTGCTACATGTAGTGTGTCAATATGCTTTGCCACTCATTCCCATATTTTATATGGCAGTGAGCAGGTCTGCTATGTCACACATTTTGTGGGTGAGCTAGAGGGTCAGCTACATCCAGCATTTTGTAGGACAGCAAGTGGGCCTGCTATGTCACATATTTTTCAGGACAGTGAGTGGGATTGCTGTCCTGCATTATATAGGACAGTGAGTGAGGCTACTAGTCTCATATTTTGTGTGACAGTGAGTGGGCCTGCTCTCCCACATTTTCAAGGTAAGCAAGTGGGTCTGCTCTGTCATTTTGTATTGCAATGTCCCACAATTTGCATGACATTGAGTGGGTCTCACTATGTCCCACATTTTATGTGACAGTAAGTTGGTCTGCTATGTCCCACATTGTTTATGACAATGAGTATCCCATTGGTGGTGTACCTTATGTACAGACAAAATCCAAAACCATAAGTCAAATGACTTTGCGCTTCCTTGCCAATTTTCATATAAAACAAAGGAAATACATAGCCCTTACTCTCTGAGTGATACTATGTCTACAAGTTTACAAACTATTATATCAACAGACTCAAAACTGACCTTTGATATCCATAATGACATAGCTCATCTACTCATCAAGGTCTACCAATGTTAACAGCTTTAAGATTCAGCAAAATTCAGTGGCTTAATAGGTTTTCACCCTTCAACCTCTACTGACCTCAAGTGACTTTTGATCTCCATAAAAAATAGAAGGGATCATTCACTTACAACAGACTACCAACACACTAAAGTTTGAAGTTCCAGCAACATATAGTTGCTGAGATTTCTTGCTTAGTAAATTTTCTGACTTTAATTACTAGTGACCTCAAATGACCTTTGAACTCCATGAAAAACAATATGGATCATCTACTTACAATGAACAACCAACACATCCAGTTTGAATTTCCAGCAATTTTCCCTTACTGAGACACTGCATTTACAAGGTCTTCAAACTATGACCTCTATTGACCTCACATGACCTTTGAGCGCCTTACAAAATTACAGAAATCATCTACTCATCAAGGCTTACCAATGTGACCAGTACAAAGTTCCAGCAACATTTACTTGCTGAGATTCTCTCTTAGGTTGTTTTCATACTTTAAACTCTGGTGACCTTAAATGACTTTTGACCTCCAAGAAAAACAACAGAGATCATCTATTCACAAAGGACTACCTACACATCAACTTTGAAGTTCAGGCACTTTTCCCTTCTTGAGATATTGTGTTTACAAGCTGAGGTGTCACATACACACGCACGCCATCATTACTGCATAGATTCCTTGCCTGCCTTCAGCAAGGAATCAAAAGTAAATGTAGCCTGTTTGTATCTCTAAACATTATTTTTAAAAATCATTTTTCTGTCATGATACTCACATTCAAAGTTCTGAGAAAGAGCACTATTTGATCTTTGATTTGCAGGAGTAGGGTAGCATCTGTACAGCAAGCCTGTAGGAAAATAACAAATTCTCCAAAATTAAACTTACATAGATTCTTTAAACTTGCAGCCAACTAAAATGTACAGTTGAGAAGAACCGTGAACACTGGTAAGCAATACATTTCCACATCAAACAGCTAATCAATGACTACACAATTATGTTAACACGGACATGTGAAGCCATTCTATTACCGGTGAAAAATTTGCCATGAGGACAACCAACCATCATTTTTCGTTTTTTTTTCAATTGAGATAGCTTTCATCTTTATTATTCAATTGTAATAGTTTTCTTTCATGAAAACCACCTTCTTCTACAATACTTGGACTTTTTTATTAAAATGACCTTCTTTGTATGGTCACCTTCCAAAATTCATCAGCAAAAGGGTTCCTGAGCCTCTAAGACAACTACATTGGCAGGCTAAATGATCTTTCTAAATGACATCATGTCCTTTTAACAGTTGCAAACTTAAACTACATCATGATTCACCACAGACAGTCTACTGCAATATCAATGACAAATTACAAGCAACTTTGAGGCACTGCACGATTCTAACTCTACCTTTGCGTGTCAAAGTTTTGGCTCATCTCTCAGTGCAATGGGACAACCTTTACCCTGTTAGGTGTTCCATGCATCTCCATACATTGGAATTACCATTTAAAGCATTCTACACTCCTGCGAGAGTATTCTAAGGAGATGCCAAGTTCAAGAGAGTGCTCACATCAGCCTCCCCCCATGTTTCTCACATCAAGAAAGATGCAGAACTTAAAGGGAGATCCAATTCAAAGTGGAGAAAGAAAGTCAGGACTCTTGAATGCAAGTGTTTATTAAAAGGAGAAAGAAAGTCAGGACTCTTGAATGCAAGTGTTTATTAAAAGGAGAAAGAAAGTCAGGACTCTTGAATGCAAGTGTTTATTAAAAGGAGAAAGAAAGTCAGGACTCCTGAATGCAAGTGTTTATTAAAAGGAGAAAGAAAGTCAGGACTCTTGAATGCAAGTGTTTATTAAAAGGAGAAAGAAAGTCAGGACTCTTGAATGCAAGTGTTTATTAAAAGGAGAAAGAAAGTCAGGACTCTTGAATGCAAGTGTTTATTAAAAGGAGAAAGAAAGTCAGGACTCTTGAATGCAAGTGTTTATTAAAAGGAGAAAGAAAGTCAGGACTCTTGAATGCAAGTGTTTATTAAAAGGAGAAAGAAAGTCAGGACTCTTGAATGCAAGTGTTTATTAAAAGGAGAAAGAAAGTCAGGACTCTTGAATGCAAGTGTTTATTAAAAGGAGAAAGAAAGTCAGGACTCTTGAATGCAAGTGTTTATTAAAAGGAGAAAGAAAGTCAGGACTCTTGAATGCAAGTGTTTATTAAAAGGAGAAAGAAAGTCAGGACTCTTGAATGCAAGTGTTTATTAAAAGGAGAAAGAAAGTCAGGACTCTTGAATGCAAGTGTTTATTAAAAGGAGAAAGAAAGTCAGGACTCTTGAATGCAAGTGTTTATTAAAAGGAGAAAGAAAGTCAGGACTCTTGAATGCAAGTGTTTATTAAAAGGAGAAAGAAAGTCAGGACTCTTGAATGCAAGTGTTTATTAAAAGGAGAAAGAAAGTCAGGACTCTTGAATGCAAGTGTTTATTAAAAGGAGAAAGAAGGTCAGGACTCATGAATGCAATTGTTTAAAGAAGAAGGATTGTTAGGACTTTTGAATGTGAGTGTTTAAAGAAGAAGGCAAGTCAGGACTTTTGACAATGTAAAATGAGAGACTAATTTATGGTAAACGCCATCACCGAATTTCCTTTGAATATGTAGTTTACTTTCCAAGATATTGCAGTTTGAATATTCATTAAAAACAAATCAGGAAGCTGCCATTTTGAGATTGTGATGACATCACCAGACCACATGTGAATGGAAGCTTTTGCTTTTCTTTATGTTTCATTGTCAATGTATATTTTTAACAGTTATGCATAGATTCAAATCAGAGTAATTAATGATTTGATTATTGCATGATACACCTCAGTAATTCAACACAAAATGAGTACAAGTGTGTGTGGATTTCTTAGAAATTATAGGCAAAAAAACAAGCAAATACATTAAAATTCCTGCTTTCAGTGGTTATGTGACATCATTATTGGACTTACTCAAGTTGGTTTTTATTCAACTTAGGCAAAAATTGCAGCACCCTCCTCTGAATTTCAAAGAGTGTAACTTGGATAGGAAACAAATAACTCTGAATGAAACTTTGCGCTGATGTTTGTCAAACACTTCTGCTTCATTCTGATAAATATATTCCCCACAACTCACTAGTGTGGTTATTCAGGAGTGACTACACTAAATACCCAAAGGAGCGAGCAGCAAATGAAATTTTACAAAAATCAGAATGAAGATGAAATCTAACAGTAAAGAAAAGATACTCAAGGTTTGCGTTCGATGTAGCTCTTGCAAAAGGCAAATTCCGAGCAAAATAAGCACAGCATGTTGTCACGGGCACAGCTAAAGCCAAACAAGCACAAGCATAGACTAGAGGGCATGGTGTCAGAATAGATTTCAACTGCACCTTGAGCTAGGTCTAACTTACTGCATGATTAAGTGAGGGGTAAGTATATGACTACAAAGTTAATTCCCAGGGTTTCCTTCTCCTTTTACTTACAGTGTTACTGGTCAAGGTTTCATTTATCTTCGAGAGTGCCATGTTCCACAGTTGCTCAATGTACTCTGAACTGGCAAGACCATCCGTTGTGTTGTATATGTGATCTTCGACGACGAAGAACCTTCGCAGACGAAAACCAGGCACAACAAAATTATAGATATTGTCTCATGAGCATAAATGAAAGACCAAGTCAGAGCAATTTCACAATCTGAATATTTATCAAGGTTGGAATTTGTCCTAACCAGTGTTTTCCTCTGGGAAAATGTCCATTGGGCCAAAGCAATGAATTATAACTAAAATTGACTCATTATAAATGTTAGCAACATGTGACTTTTCACATGTTTACACTGCATCAATTGTAGAAATAAACAGAAACCCTCTTTTTCGTTTTTTCATACGGCATCAAAGTGTCAAATTGACACATTTACTGAATCAAAATCATGTTATAGTGGCTTAGCAGAGACCCTGAATGTTGTATACAGAATTTAAGAGAACAGTACTCCAAAAACATGTTTAAGCGAGTGGTTTGAATGTTTTAATTCCCATAGGTAATGAAACTTGAAACAACTTTAGTAACAACAGGTAAACATTGCTGAAGAGTAAATATCTTAAAATGAGTCCCACAAAGTGGGCCTATGATCTTAACTTTCCCTATCCTTACTGTGTTATATGAAAACTCACCCCACGACCTGGTAGAAATATTTCTGGTAAAATTCTACTGTATCATACTGTGAACGAATGTAAACATATATGATTTTGACTATGATACTGTATTTGTGACATACTTTTAGTTTTATGAAAATTAAACATGTAAATAAAAATAAGAAATGAAGAGATGGAAGTACACCTGACTAGGGATTCATGTTTAATATAAGGAGTTTGAACCAATTTCTTTATTTCAATTGTTCAGACTACAAAACACAACTAATAAACAAAAGAAAATACAGATGAGTCATGACCAAAGTAAAGCCAAAGTGCATTAGAATTCAATTGACGGCCTGTACAATGAGATACCAAGAACCTGCAAAAGCTTGACATATGGAGCAATACCCTTCTTCACATTTGTAAAATTGTGCTGCAAACCACAACTTGTCTCATAACACGAAACATCAAGAATGCCAGCGAACATAAAATTTCTGAAAGCCACTACCAAAAGTCCAGCATTGCAGCATGACGACCCGAGATCGCATAAGAGTCAATAAAAAAACAATGGATATATTCGATATTACACATTGCTTTATATCCATCGACACAGTAGCATGACAAGGAAAAAAATTCAATGTCAATGTGTTTGCTTGCCCCCAAATTATAAAAAAGATAGCATACTGTACACATGGTTTGATAATAGCAGAAAGGTAGTGATTCTTCAATTAAATAAATTGCCACTTGTTACAATGTAAAATCAGTTCGGTATGATTTGAAAACTAGGTGATAAAATATGCCAAACTAGCCAAAAAGAAGTGACTTCCGTTGATTGACATCAATAACATGTCATATTTAGATTCACATTAACCATAGATTAAACGACCTTAATTAAGTAAAGCATGCATTACTATTACCATTATGGCCATTGTAACATGCAACACACTTGATGTTTTAAGTATGAAATGAAAACTAACTACCTAAGCATTTATGGCCAATTAATACATCCAGTGATTGAGTTGCATTTATCAAGGAAAGTTAACTTACAGCATGGCCCTGAGGTATAATTATCAGCAATGTGGCCAATTTAATATATATCCAGCAGATTAGTTGCGTTTACTACGAAATGTGTGACCTTACAACGTTGACCTAATTAAAACATCAAGAAATTGAGTTATATCTACCATGGAATATTAACTTACAGCATGGCCCTGAGGTATGATGGTAAGCCTGGCCTGTTTCTTTCTTTCTCTTCTGTAGTAAAGTTCAAAAGTTTCTTTTTCGCCCAGGACGGTATATATGTGAAGACATCTGTACACAGGGGAGAAATCCACTTTGTCTTGTGCGAGGGCCTCCTGAAAGACGAAAAGCAAACTGCACCAATGAGACTGCATTATCCACATTATCAACAACAACAATGACACCGTCATGATCATCAATGAAAGGAATATTACAAAAGCATCATTGCCAATACTGCTGACGATACAAACAGTGTCATTACTGTCATAAACATGAGCAAAATCAATGTGATGTCATATCACTAACAACACCATCATCACTTCAATTGTCACAGTATCCTCCATCATATCATTACTACCACCATGATATCATCATCACCTTCAACATAATCATTATCATCACCATCATGATAGTCATTGTCATCATCACTCTTATCATCATCATCATCATCTTGTCACAGTTATCACCACCATATCATTATCATCTTCATCATCAACACCATTATCATCATTACCATTGTACAATCATTTTTGTCATCATAATGGTAATCATCATCATCATCATCATCATCAATACTGTCATTGCCATCACTGCCCATCACTGCCGTTATTACAATAATTGTCAGTATTATCATCATCTTATCACTGTAACCATTACACACATACTAAAGCTTACTTCTTCGTCTTCCTCTTCATCTTCATCCTCTATATGACCTTCTCCAAGTGAATCTTTGTCAACTTCTGTCAAGCTGGAGTCAGATTTGCTGCTTCTTTGTCTCTTGGGTGCAGAGGTCTCCAAGGCTGATCTCTTCTGCACCTAATGAGTAAAGGGTAGTAAATGACACATTCATGTTTCCCTTCTTTTTTTTTTGGCCTGGTTAAAAAGTTTGCATCTGGTTCCCCCCACAAGACATACTTCTTGATCTCCCCTCCATGTGCCTACTCTTTACAAGCCATAAATATTCATGAACCGACCTGTATCACTAGCTATTAAAATACTAAAGAATGGATACAGCTACTGACATCTGACATTCTGAAATCAAGCACCGATCTCACTCGAACTGATTTTTTAATTCTTTCCAGTGCTCCTGTATATCTTCATCTCTGCATACACAGTGACCACAAAGATTTTACATGAACTGATCTCTCACATTCCCAAATCATCGACCCTGTCTTTTTCTCCTACAGATTTTCAAACTAAGACAATCCATCTGAATTACCCAGACATTTCTCTAATCATCATAATTGACCTTCAAACATATCAGACAAAGGCTATTAATATTGATGTTTTACAATCTGTGAACATTTTCATCCATCCTGCCCTCCCTAGCTGTAATCTCCATCTGTCTGATATTAGGTTATGTCCTCACCACTTACCTGTATCATTGCCTCTTCTCCTATCATGTCTGAATGTTTCCTTATGCTCTCCAAGAAATCAGTCAGGTCAGACATGGAAGCCTCTTTGATGCTGTCTCTTATCTTGGGTATATTTTGAGCGATTTTCTCGCAGAATCTGTAGCGGCGTACTCTTGGCAGATAGGTGTGCTCTAGTTGTTCCAGTGTCTTCAGAGCTGGGTAGTATCTACAAGGGCAACAAATTTGAGATCGAGAGATTGGCATGAAATGAAAGCCAATGTACGAGACATGTAGGCAACTACAATCATGAAATATTTTAAGTGTGGGGCAGATGAAGAAGGAAAATCCTTTGAGAATTCAGGAGGTTATCGTCAGAACCTTAAGTCAGTTTAAACTTGATTGGACCATGCAAAGAGGTTACAAATGCTGGTAACCACAGTGTGAGATTCAATGAATTTACATAACCTTTGTAACAATGTTTGGGTATCTCCTACTCTTTGACAGAGTTTGAGGCTTCTATCCTTTACATATCTTTCCTTTTTTTCAAGTATGTCTGATACAGTGAATATTGTGTGGATAGGCAATAACATTCATTCACTGCACAGATCCACAAATTAACCAGAAAGCCAAAAGGCTTTGTGATTCCTTGCCATGTGGTTATATTATAACAAAGTTGAATTATCCACATGACAAGTATAAGATCAACTGCAGTTATTTTTCTTGATACACCACAAGCCTTTAACTCAAAATGATCTTTATTTTGGGTAACCTGACATGACCATGACATTTGACGTCCACCAAAAGCAGCAGGGATCACCTACCCAGTATGGCCAACCCACACATCAAGTACAGTATGATATCAGTCAACATTACCCTTCTGGAAAGTCACTACCAAATTTCCAACACTGGGCTTTGTTTGTACCATTTCTTTTTGGCGCTGTCCCAATTTTTCTGTAGTTTACTTTGTACTGTTTCCACTTTTGGTCCTTCAATTTCTGTAGCATTTTGATCCGAGATCATAAGTGCTCTCCCTATGTCAAGTATCTCAGTTAAGTTGCGGTTCGGTTCCTTCAACACTCTTCGCCGCAATCGTGACTAACTGCAACTATGAATTATCTGTGATTTGATTTCTTTATCTATATCCATAAACTGACAATAATTTGCTAATTGCCTCAGCCTGGTGGTAAACACATCCAACGTTTTGCCTTCCCCTTGCTTCGCTTGACGAAACTTGAAAATCGCGTATTCAGTATTTTGTATAAGTTGAAAATACTCCGTCAGCTTGGTTTTTGCTGTGTCATAATCTGTAGAGTCTCCAGTTTCATTAAGTGTTTGAAATATTTCAGTAATGCTTTCCCCTCCAAAATGAAGTAACATTGCCCTTCTACGAGCTTCATCCTTGATATCAAATGCAATGAAGAAGTTTTCCAATCGAAGTTGCCATTTCTCCCACCGCATGCCAATACTTGCATGATCCGAATTATCTCCGAGACTGAACTCAGGAAAATGTGGATAGGCCATTCTAATTGTCAGAATTTAATCAATTTTCTTCTAGTATTAAGGTCTTCCTTGAAGGTTTTCAGAGTCCTTAATAAAAGGATCCCATCTTCATCTCCATTGTAAGATTTTGAGAAAACACACTGGAGACTCAGCAATGCATCTTGCTACTTGTATTTCTGATGATATATAACTGCAGATTATTCTCATAATAAAGGCAAATACATCGATAAATATTTATGGAATGCCTTAATATACACAGGAGACAGTCAGTGGTAAACTGGGCAGGAGTCTTTGTTCTATCAAAGAGATAAACGAAGCGCAGGTGACAGCTATCTGACCCCATGACCTCCCAGTTTCTGAGACAACCTATGGAGGCCGCTGAGGGAGTGTTTGAAAAGTAAAAGTTATTCTCTACTTACAAATGCAGTACAGTATATGGAAAATGCTAATTCAAACATGACATGGTCCTGATTGGCTTCCATAGGCTGGGAAAATGCTATTTCAAACATGACATGGTCCTGATTGGCTTCCATAGGCTGAAAAAGCTTAAATAAGTTTGCAATGACATGTGTCTGAAGGAATCAAACACTGCCAATAGTAATTTTGCACAATGTAGCCCCATATGCATTTGTACGGTAGTTTATAATAACCACAATAATGGTGTTTAGGCTATTATATTGTTTTATAGTGAAAAATTATCCCTTCCTCTCTATTGATAAGCATTAAATTTCACAGGGTCGTGAACCTGTTAATAACAGACAACCTTATCAAGTTTAAAACAAATCTGACCCACGGATAAGGAACTATGGCAGTTTTAACATTTTTTATGTTTTATCACATAACCTCATTAATATGCAAGATTTGGACACCAAAAACGATAGAGATCATCTTCTCAATATGGGCAACCTACATGCCAAAAATAAAATTACTCAGAGTTACCTTCTTGAGATAGAGTGTTTACGAGCAACCGTCACACACACACACACACACATACACGAACACATACACCCTCACGACATCAGGACTGCACAGATTCCCCTGCCTACAGCAAGGAATCAAAATCAATTGCTTAAAAACAACAATGCAAGGTGATCTTACAGTCAGGGAACAAAATTTCATAGTTCTATTCACAGTGGTAACATCTGACAGTTTCACTTTCATGTTATTGAAAGAATGTGAGAAAAACAGACAGGGCCTTGATCGACCATCTGCGACATCGAAACACGTAGCAGCTACAAAACTGCAGGCAGCCCCAAACCATTGTCGAATCGTGAATAAACATTGACATGATATTTAAAGAGAGGATGCAGATTAACTGGTGAGACATTGCAACTTACCGTTTAGAATCTATTTGATCGTTGAGCTTGCAATAAACCTGTAGGACTGTGGAAAGATGGAACAGTACTCGTTAATATATAGAGGTGAAAGTATCCGATTCACTGAAGAATAGAAAAGATAAAGAAAATGTGCACCTAAGCTGAGTAAAAACAAACTAAGTTTCCTCCCTACCTGCACTCTTCATCCCCACCCCTTCCCTGCCCTCGAGAATGAACTATTTTTGTCTTCCTTTTGATCAAAGGCAAGATGTTCAAACAGAGGATACTTATCCAGATGGCAGAAATCATGTCTTGGAGTCTTGATGTCTTGGAGTCACGATGCATTTGCGACACAGAACTCCATACAGGAGTGAGGCAGTTTACTGTGCTACCATTATTGTCATTATTGCTTTTCAAGGAAAGGTGGTAGCATTAGGTCATCAAGTTGGGTGGTGACAGTTCAATGGAGTACTGTTGCTTTAACAACAGAAACTTAATACCCAACAAGAATTTTGCTGAGCAGGAAGTCAAGTGTTAAATGACTACAGTGAATGAACTATTTTAAGATCAATTAATAAAGTGTGCTTTCCTCACCATAGGCAAGGATGCAAAGTACAGTTCAAGAAAGCGCTACAGGGAATGTTACTTCATGTACAGTATACTGTAATCATGTAATGTAACAATCCGGTTTTCATATAAGGAAAGGACACACATAATATGAAGGTTAATGTGACCTGAGAGATAATTCATAAGACTATTTTGTAAAGGATGGCACATATTTTGGTTCCGACAAATTCAAGGGATACAATGTCACAAAGCAAGGGAGGGGAAAACTGTGGAGGAAATACTGTATCAGTTGACCATCAACATGCAGCAGTTTGTAGACTCGTTAAATCTCGCTATCTGGCAGGACTCCCACACACAGAACTTTGACTTTGCACAGGCGAGTGATTCAAGAGATTCCAGAATTGCTTTGAAATATCTTACAGTAAAACCCCGTTTATACGCACCTCATTTATCCGAACTGCCCCTTCAGTTTCGCAAAACCAGCATCTTACACAGGCTATGTCAATGTCAGTCTAGATTTGACAACATTTTGTCTCTCCGTTTTACTTTTCCGATCCACACCGATTTTTATTGCCATAGGACACAAGTATTTTTGATGTTTATCTACACTACCATCTTAAACCATCAAGCTTGAAAATGACTAAACGATCTAGTAATACCTTGATTCTTCGTGTCTCTTGTTCCTTTGTTGTCCATGCAGAGGCATGTTGGGATCAAGAGCCTACCGCGGAGGTGCACTAAGCCTAGGCTATTCATGCACAGCCCTATTAGTATCAGCACCCGAATGAAAGATTATTCAAAATAGGGCAGGATGGTGGTCTCATTTTTGAGAAATACGTTTCTCACTGATAGAAATTCATTTGCTTATTGCTCAAGAATACTCTGTTCATCAAAATTTTCAAACATTCGAATGACGCATCTTCAGAAACTCATCTTACGCAAAATGTTTTGAAGATAAGAGGCTGTTGTTGATGTTTATTGATGACACTGAACAGTTTGATAATATCAAAGCCATTTTTTTGTATGTACCATATTGGTGAATTTTAAACACTCTATTTCTTGTTAAGTAGAAATTCTGCAGAGCATGAACTGACTGAGGCAATGCCAGGACATACTCACCTGGCAGGCAGGTTTGAAGGTGTTCTGTAGTGGCAGCGATATTTAGCAAGACCTTTCTTGCCTTCTGAAGCTCATTGGCTTGTTTTAAGACAGGCTGGCCTGACCTCTGAAGTGACCTATTGGTATCCAATACCTCTTCCTGGAATTGAACATGGTGATACAAAAAGTCAGTGAAGGATTTGCTCAAATTACACACCAATATCAAGTCACAGATCGAGTGTTACCAAGCGAGAAAGGAGGATATGGTTTATGAAAACACTAAGACTGCAAGCGAAATTTCTTTCATTCTAATCTACCAAGGCTAGTTTTCACAAACTGTATTGCTGTATAATCTGTAGTACTACGAACCCTTTCTCACGACAATTTTGCCTCATAAATGTTAAAGAACAGAGTCACAACTGTTCGCCCAGTATGTCTCTTGTGCTCTGCTACAGAAAGCACTGCAAGACTCATCTCTAATAGAAATGGGGGGAGGTGTAAAGTAACCTGCATGGTAGTGCATTTAGGAAGTTTTCCCCACTTTGACACTTCACACATTCACTGGACATGTTTGCATGTTATAAGCAAGGTGCTGCACGTTTTGTGACACCGAGCAGACAGTACACAGCTGACTGTCACTTCATGTTGTATACATGTGTCTGTAAGACTCAGTCACTTGGACATCTTTACATCTGTGTAGAGAGACACACAGACAGACGTCACTGTACAGGCTGTCTATTAGCCAACAGTACTACTACGGTTTACTTTTACAGACGTTATTCTACGTAATATTACAGTTATAGTTGTACAAAATGTTATTATTACATCGCCTACTGCAGATCAGCTGTGCAAACAATTTAGTGAAAAGGTGGCAATGATTTGATTAGAGCATTGTGAAACTTACTCTTCCAGTAACTACCTTCATAAAAGGAGAATTCAAACCCGAAGTCCAGTTAGTTCCCAAAATACACACTAGACATGGTACATCAAAGTGCATTTTGGGGGTTTGGGGGCAGACAGGTAAACTTTTTGGGGATTGTGTTAACCAACCATTATTCACAGCTGCACACATGACACTGTACAGTACTGTACTTCTCAAGATTGCTCAGCAGTCTGTGACACCATATATTGTGCACGTACAATGCATACAGAACATCATCCACAGTGCAAGCTACTGTCGACCCATCATACAACTGTTTTTGCAATGTTGCTTCAGATACTGCCACCACCTCAGTATTCATGGATGATTACCTTGAGCTTTTCAGCATATGCCCTGACTTTGAGCAGCTCTCCGACGCTGTCGACGAAGCCTTGGTAGTGAAAGTTGCACATCCTTTCGATATCTTTGTCGTGATCTGATATTCGGGACTGGAGGTGTTCCACGAACTTCTGCTGATCGCTCCCATCTTGGATAGCTCTGCATTTTATACAAATGACATGGTCAAATGATGCAACATAATATACATGATCAACCCTCTCCATGTGCAGTAAAATCACCGTCTCACACATGTAAGGAAATATAAAAACAGTGAATTCAATGACCAAAGCAGATTCATACTGTGATGCGGACAAAACTCAGCTATAACCAAGCATTAAGATACCTATTTCTACCCTGCAGCTTTTATTTATTTATTGTTTTTGATACAGCATTTTTTTTTCTTGTTTGGGGGGCTCATCTGTGGACTCAATCATATAAAAACACTGTCCTGTAAAAAAAGAAATCGGGAGGGGGTTCGTTACTGTAGATGCAAGATCAAACATTCATTAACAAGAAAGTAACGACTTCAGAGCAATAGATGCCTCAATACAATTTTGAATTTTCAACAACGTTATCCACAATGCTGTCGAAAGCGCCTACAGTACACAGAACACATACAGTGCGATGTGTATGATAGTGTACATGTATAGTATACTGACAGTGCAAACACGTGGCTCTGTCTTACTTCTGACTCAGGATGATAACAGGGCTGTTGCTTGCATGCCAGCATCATTAGGGTATTGTCTGCAAGTGTTTATATATGTGTCCACATCAAATTACTGATTTGTAGTACACTGGCCCAACACAGGTGGTGGCGTACCTAAAGTACAGCATTACTATATAGGCTACTATACATTTCCACAGTCAGCAGCCATTGCCATTTCAAACCAGACAGTAAGCACAATAATGCACATTGGTTCTTAACAGTGTTTACATACAGTGACACTGTGCAATAGTGAATCTGACACCGTTCATATGTCTATATGCCATCACCTGCAGACAACTCTCTGGTATACATCTGGACGTTCTGACTCAAACCCGTATGGAGTGGATATTGGCCAATAAGGACACACCACTTCAATTTCAACCACATGTGCAGTATGATTTATACTCCAAAATCTGCAAAACCAGCTAAGTACAGAGTAATTCACTTCCTACCAAAGAGTACCTTTAAATAAAACTGACAGATCACTTAGAAACATACAAAACAAACTTAGGCCTTTGGCACTACAATGTGCTATACAGTATATACAGACAGACATCACTTTCCTGTCTTACCGAAAGATCTGCCCAACAGCTGTTGAATCAGAATCCTCAATAACATGAATCAGTCGATTGAACTCTGGATTTGTTTCCGATGCCAAGTTCTTGTCATCTCCCCTAGGAACATACATCCTTCCTAAGGGTGTGTACAACGTTCACTTGTATTGTGTGGAATCAAAGCTGGATTTGCAATAAGTATATTCAACCTACAGCAGAGGGTCTCTTTTTGAGTACAGTATCGTATCTCTATGGGAGTAACTTCAAAGTTAACGTTTCTTGAAGGTCAATAATGAAAACACTTTTGGCATTCGATAATTAACCATGGCAACTTGACCATCATATTACAATAAGCAATGAACAAATGTTTGCTACATGATATCTAATGCATACATTGCCAGTCACCAGCTATCCTCCTTGTCAAGACTGAAATCAAGCAAAGTAGGGCACACTGTCCCTGAGAAGAATCTGTAAATGACACTGCAAATTCATCTTGAAATCTCTGTAGAAAAGTTCCATTAGCAAATAGTGCATACACATAAACATTATGAGCAACTGAACTCACAGCAGCACCTAGAGTAAACTACACAGTACAATATCCAACAGCCAACCATGCAATAAACATTGGCATCTCAAACCATTTCCAATAGGAATAACACACACGTGTGGATAAACAGTGCTACAAACAGAGTACTGATCGAGACACCCTCTTTCGCTATTCACAAATCGAACCGTAGCTCAGCGAAACGCCTTTAAACAAGCGTACATCCTATCCCAAGTGTTGAAAGACAAGTTATTAATTAGTCCCAACCAATAACGCTCCGCTCTTCAGGAAGTGAGCATTCGTAACCTGACCTTCCCCACAGAGCTTCATAATTTATTCGAGAGCGGTGCTCGGAATAACGAAGGGTGGATAGACCGTGAACATTTGCTGGTAATGTGTGCCTGGATCGCTGTGCAATACGTACGCCGCCGAGCCCATCACACACATGAAAATGAACTGAAGGATTGGAAACTGAACAGATACTTAGTTTCAGTGGGAGGTGAGCACAGATACAGTTTATCTATTAGTCAGTATGGTACTTCCTGATCCAAAGCAATAGCAGTACTGTACACTATAACCTGTGCTGTTTAATCTTCACTCAGTACTATCCTGGTGAAGTGTGAAGGTGCAAACTGCCTGTACACACTGTATGTTTTGGAATTTGATACCTGCAGTAGTGACCTAATTCTTCAAGATAAAGCACTGTCATCTTTGGCAAGGATGGTGATATCTTCTTATTCATTTACACAGTGAAAGTTCAACCAGCTTTACAGCTACTGAATGTGCACAGTTGCTGGGTCAACATCTCTTACACTAGTACAGCACTGTGGACCCACTGTCTGTCGAAACTAAGTCCCCATGAGTGAACAGGAGTGAAGGGCTTTGATTGTTTGGGACTGTTTAATCAGATATTTGTGGTTCCTTGGAGGTGTTGGAAATATTTTCATGTCATTGTGAGTGGATGTCTGATTCCACCTATTATCTGCAGGATTCATCATCATGGGAATGGACTGTCAGCGCTGTTCATGCAAACTTTTAAGTTCAGAGTGAGTCAGCTACACTTCATATATACTGCAGTGTAACAAAGTGCAGTATGAGACTCGTAGACAGAGTTGCTACTTCTGCTTTGTGAGTGATTCCAAGTATTTGTGATCCACATAAAGGTACTGCATCATTCATAGCAAATATTCCTTAAAAGCTGTACGTTTATAAGTGACTAGTCTTAAAGGCGTCTCACTGGATTCAGCAGATATTTATTGACAATTGGGCTGTCTTTTCATGGAGTGGACTAATTCTTTGGAATTACCTGAAAGCTGTCTCTGTGGCACTTGGAAATTCGGAAGCTTGTGAAAATTTCTCCAATTTCTTAATTAAACTGAAGTCATTTCAATCTACCTATCACTATTTCAATAATCTGTCTGTCTATCACTCTGTTTATTGTTTAAATGAGAAAACATTACACTGACATCAAATGCAAATGCAGCTCAAGCTTAGTGCTATGCAAAATCTTCCATTTTAAAAATTTATTTCGTGCACATTACATAACATCAACAGGAAAAATCTCTTCAAATTTCTGACATGAACTAAGTTTTTGTGAAGTCTGCAAAAAGTCTTCATTGATGAATGCCTTAATTGTGATGCAAACTAAGTTCAAAATCTCAAACTGTCTCTTTCACTGCTAATAGTTTCAGGAGCTAAGTACTGCACAAGCAATCACGAATTCATACCATAGTCAGGTAATTTTTTTTCCTCCAATCTTATTTTGATATGTTTTGCTATCATGTGAAATGAATGAACAAAGAATTCTATTAATGGCACAGTATGGCTAATTATAAACTATTACAACTAAGTAATTCATTAACTTTAACTTAAAAAAATACAACTAAAGGCTACCAGCACTTTAGACATGGTACAGGAGGTGGGAGTGCATTTTTTGTGATAAGACAGGTAAGTGAGGGGTAAGTAAATTATTTTTTTCTTCTTACAATTTTGATATATTGTTTCAAATGTGTATTTATTAAAACATTTTAGAGATAATTTTACACCATGTTGATGTGTTTGTTTCAAATGCATAATCAACATCTACTGTAATGTTGCATGTTTAGACTAATCATACTGTTTTGTATGCCCATTGTATTCGTTACCTTCTCTTAATTTTGAAAGGATTTTCAAGGGAAGGTGTTTGTTTTATAGAAATAAAATCATGTTTCCAAAGCTACCATACATGGATGCAAAACATTCAAATTAGAGTTATTTTCAAAAATAGGTCTATCACAGACATGTCAGAAATTCTGTTATTTATTGCTCAAGAATATTATGTGCACCTAAACTTTTAAATATTCAAATGATACATATGTCATAACTCATCTTATACATAACCTTTTAAAGGGAGATGAATCATTTGCTGATGCTTGAAGATAAGACTTAACGATCCAACAATGATTAAATTTAAAGCAATTCTCTTAGCATGTCATGTCGGTGCATTCTAAACCCATCTTTGCCCTTTAATATTTTTGCCATTGAAATTGTGGCTCCAACTGAAAATGCAAATTTGCAGAAAATGTCAGCACTATCCAATTGTACCATTGAAGTACAGTACTCATGCACAGTTTCACACTACAGTACCTTGCATGGGTATCATAAACACCACTGAACTGTAAGGAGGTTAGAGACTGTACAGATATGGGTCGAACCTTGAAGGAATCAGTATTGCGCAAATGTGCAATTTATCTTCCATGGCACGGTATAACTCAGTGTGGTTCATTACAACGAAAAAGTATGTGCATCGCAAAGATCACATACAGTAACTATTGAAATTGCACCAACAGTAGTGCTGTGAACATTTAGTGATTTCACTGTCATGTAAGTTTTTAAACATGTTTAAAATGAAACCTACGTTTAACGTTTAATCCCGTTGATCACCTCTGAGATGTGAAAACGAAAACACTATTCTCAGGATTAGCATGACTCACGCTGAATATAAACACAGAGGGTACAATAAAAGCAGCTCAATGTTAATATAAAATGTGCATTTATCAGGTAATAAATCAGAAGTAGCACATTCGCTTTCATGATCATTTAATTAGTAAGCATCATTGTTAGTTAACTGCAAATGGGCTTAAAATTCCTAACTGAAGAGAAATGGGGGATTACGTGAAACTGTATGTACAGTAGCAACACGTACAAATCATGAATTCAGTTTAATCTTAGCAGTAAACCTTTGTTGTTCATCAAATGGCCACAGCATTAATTTCAACTCACAATGAGGTGTCTGTTATGATGGTGAATCAATGTAGTCAACAAGAACAATAGTAATGAAAAGTAAACTGACTGTCACATTGCTGTGACTGACGGTTGCTAAAAGGATGGTAATTACTCTAAGCCAGTCAGACTTATTTCACACAAAGAGGTCTGTCTGATCAATGTAGTAGGTTTCAACTAGTGTTTTCATGGGTAACCCAGATATCCAGTTACCTTCACACTACTTTACTACAAGGATCTGAAATTACTACCCGGTTCCTTCACACAAAGTGAAAACAAACACAATTGCTGTATGAAAGCATGTGCCAGATTGACAAATTTTGTCTACTATATACACAGAAATAGTTCAAAATGAAACTACTTGCTTCTGTATGAATAGCAGGCCTCATTTTTTTTTTTTTTTTTCTCTCATGGAAAATTAGTGGTCCTTTTAATGAGTATGGGTAGGTGGGTGTATGTAATATACTGGTCATGCCAGATCACTAAACACAAATATGATGTACTGTACTGTGTAGATATTTATGTTAAATGATGTAGATGACGTTTTGGTTGGGCCCGGTACTCAACAGGTATGAGAAAAATAACCTGAATCCTATTTCTAGGAATCGATGAAAACACTAGTCTCAACATTCAAAGCTGGTGGATGAATTGAGTTTGTTTGTCCCACCGATTTCACATTTGCAGAAATCATGTTGTGTTCATTTTTAATTAAATCAATTTTCCATGTATTTGATGAAACCATGGAGCTGGTGAAACTGGTGTTACAGTACAGTTTTCAGTGCATTTTGCACTGAACAATTTTAGGAGTGAGTTTTCAAGGAGTGCCTTTTACTTTTGATGACCAGAGCACCTTCTGAGTAAAGAAGACTCATAATAATACCACTTTAATCTGTACAGTAGCCTGTAGTAAACTATCAGTCAAAATCTGGAAAGCACTGTACACTTTGACAAGTTAGCCTTAAAAAGGATGTAGATGCTCATAACAGCGTACAGTAAGTGTTAGTCACACTGTACATCCTGCAGATCACAAATCTAGTGCTCCATGAGAATTTCATATTATGTCAGACATACATCAGATACAATGGAGACACTAAGAGTAACATAAAGGGAAACCAAACTTACATGCCTCCAGTGTCATGTTTGTGCTTGAATATTGTTTGCCTATGAATTTGTTTGTGCTGTCTGATTTTCATTTCCCTTAAAAAGTAACATTTACACAGCCAACTCTAGAACCGTAGTTTGCAGTACTTGTAGACACTGCATTAGAAGAGCTAGTTCTGCCATATCTTTAACTCCCATAACATGTAAAGACTCCCCAATATTAATAAACCTCTGGAGTACTGCATAGTACATCCCATAGCACCAGGCTGTACATCATTCTGTCAAAGAGATACCAAACTGCATGGAATGTGCAACTTCACAGACAACAACTGAATGACATGGATTTCTTTTCACCATATCTTACCCTTTCACTACAACACTGACAGTTACAACAGATCAAGGGTCAAACCAACATTTCTAATTACAGTACCAGTCTATCTTCTGGCAAGATTGAGGAATTGAGAAACAATTGAGGAATTTGCCTCAGGAGTGACTTTTCATCTACTGTATTCAGTACTTGTTGAGTATGAAAACAGGGCTTAAATTCTATACACTATGTTAATGAAACTTGACAAAAATACAGTGGTCGAGGTACTGTAATAGTGCTGTACATGTCATTTGACATTTCTTCTGTTACATGAAGCTGTATAAACATTACCAAATGAAGGCTATGTTTCATATTTTTAACCTAAAAAGCAGCTTCTTTGTGACTTGAAATTCTTTCAAAAGAGAAGAACACATGTACTGTACATATAGAACTGGAAGAGTTGACTTTCTGTGAGTCCATGGCAAAAACATAGCAACAGAGTTCATGCTCACTATGGACGGAGACAAATACTGATATCAATTCATCATGTAGAGTGTAGACCAAGGGGTTAAAAAAAATCCTTGAACACATCCCAGAGAAGATGAAGGAAGATACAGAGCAGATGTATCACATCAATTAATTGAATGCATCTGTTGGATTTACAAGTGACTGGACGTGACTGAGATGAGAGTGCACTCTGATGGGTCCATGGAAGACCCCTGCTGTAGACAATAATTTGCCTGTAATGAGATACTGCATCAGTGATCACACCAGAAGGAACTTGTCACACCTGTATGGGTGACAAGAAGCTGTTCTTATGGTAGCTGTCTAATCTTCCTTTTAAAATTTGGAGTTCATCTGAAAGCGCTGTAAAACAATGATACTACTGCACAGTATATTCTGCAACACAGATTTTCGTTCAATGTAATTTTCTCAGAAAAAAAAGCAAAAAATTGAAGAGGAAATCATGAAACATGAAGCTACAGTACCATGGCTATGTGGCTACAGTACCATGGCTACAGCATATACCATGGCTTTAATGCCATACATGTACATAAACTCTTTTTATTATGACCTGCGTCTAAAAGTGTCGAATGAAATTTGGCAATACATAAATTTGCATTTTGAAGAACACAGAACTCAAGTGTGGTCATGGCACTGTATTCCAACACTAAAGTAGCACCCTTTCTTAACTGTCAATGTACTTTGATCAGAAGTTTTCGACAATGCATGCAATATATTTTTCAAAATATGACTTTTCTTATCTTGATGAATGAGCTCAAAACTCACAAAAAAAAATTATTTCACATCATTAGAGGAAATTAAGCTTTTTCTTTCGGCTGGTATATGTTCTCAAATTTCTAACAAGTAAGCACAATATCATTTTATCAGAAAATATAGTCTCAACCAACTACATGAGTGCAGCAAGTTTATCTATGTAGTTTATATTGATCATTTATAGATAAAATTTATGGAATTATTGAGAAGACTTTCAGGAAGTCTAGGAGGACTTAAGTTTGGCAAAGGAAAACTGAATGCATGGCATGTCACTGTCTACTAGAATTCCAAACTGATATTAATTCAGCTAAAGCTATACAGTGTATGTTCAAAACAGTGACCTATACTGTAGATGCTGAATCCAGCCAGGGTATATGGCAACAAAACCCTAACAGGGTTGAATTTTATGCCAAATTTTGTATCACTACTTTTAGTTGATTTCCTTCAGCAACAACAGTGTGCCAAAGTTATGTGTCAAACTTGCCCAAGATGTAGTTAGACAACGGTGTCACAGTTTAGTTTGAGGAAAGGTAGATTTCGAAGAAACAACAAAATAAACTGGGTATCAACGTTATATTTTAATTTCAAGATTGAATGCACACTGCAGGTATAAAAACTAACATCTACAGTAATCAGTAATATCTTGCATTGATACAACAGAAGCTGCACTCTCACAGTCCATGGGGTGCACTTGACGATTGATGCACAGCAATGCTACAAGTCACATTTTTCGCACATCCATTTACATCATTGAACCTCAACAAATTTGCCAACCTAAACTTAAAAACAAACTAAGTTTGTAGGTCACCTCAGCAACAACAGTGACCTACTACTTGTCACTACATGCATGGGTCACGAATACTGTGCCACATGCTGCAGATACTGACGAACTGCATGCTACTGTATACATGTGAAATCAGTGCTTCACTAGGTTGGAGTAATTGCAGAATACCCCGCATGTCGAAGCTAAGCTGTGAAAAACAGCAGGCTATGTAGTGGCGCTATGCATATTGCACATAACCATTTTTGGTTTTATAAAAGGAGATATGTTTAAGTATTAGAGAGGATAGGCTTGATCGAAAAAAAATACTAAGTCTTGTAGGAAATTCAGTGGAAATTTGCTTTCGGTTTAGTATTGCCTTTAATGAAAAAGAAACCAAAACAGGCAATTAAGTGTACTTTTGAAGGCTACAAGGATACGCAGTCTGATTCAGGATGTAGTTTTAGGAGGCTACGGGGATACACAGTAAGACGTGAATAAGAATAAATTAAGATGACTCGTTCTCAAATAATTCTAAGTCCAAAATAGGCGAGTGTCCTTTTGAAGGCTTCAGGGATACGCAGTCTGATTCAGGATACAGTTTTACGAGGCTACGGGGATACCCAGTCGCATTCAGGATACAGTTTTAAGAGGCTACGGGGATATGCAGTCAGAATTTCGGAATAAAATTATTTAAGGATACGGCGATACGCAATCGAAATCAAGATATAGTTTTAAGGGGCTTTTTTAATTTGAGAACAACTCATTGTTGTCCATTTCTATCTGTGACATCTATGACTGCGATGATAGCCTACAGTCTTTGCAAGTGAGTAGAGTAATAGTGTAGCCCCATAATAAAGAAAGCTTGGCTCAGGCTTGCGGGGTATTCTGCAAGTGTTTGACTGCGTAGCCCTGTAGCCTGTTAAAAAGGAGAGCTTCATTGTGGCGGGGTATTCTGCAATTGTGCCACTAGGTTTTCTTCCATCCTGGTGATAATAGCATCACTGACGTATAATATTTAAGGAAAATACACCATCACAGAAAGGATGACGTTTAACCCACAGAAACTCTTCAAAGTGCAGAGATGCAGTCCATTGTTCCAAACTGATGTGACACACAAATCCAGACATGCTAACTTGATCATAAACATTTACAATGGGTCACTGGATTAACTGAACAATCACAATATATTAATCCAAGCAGGGAATGTGTATCACTATCAGCCTGTATGTCAAATATTACATGTTACTGTAGCCTGTAGGTGGCCTATACAGTGGTCTTCACTTAAATTCCATAAATTTTGCATAATCTGTGAAGTTAATACATAGCGCTAGGACTGTACAGCCGTTAGGCTAATTACTATTGCAGCCTATGTATTGGTACAGTCGGTTTACTTCCACAATTGTATTTATTTAGTTTCAAAGTGCATTAACCTAACCACCTTCTACTACTATATCAGTACACACAAAGGCCAAGAAGGCCAACGTACCTTAGTATAGGGGCAGCCGGATCTTCAGAGGTTTCGATGTATGATATCAGGTTAGAAACATGAGTTGCAGCTGCATCTTCGCTCACCATACTGGCAAATGTAATTGCTAATCCAACCTTCTTCCACCTGCTCTGGGCGTCCACTGCCATCGTTCGTCAAGTGGTTTGACGTACCAAAAAAAAATCAATGATTAATGACAACATAAGCCTACTTCAGAATACTTAGTCATAGAACTAACGTTAGGGGTAGCTGGCTGGTATACAGCGCTGCAGAACAATGTACACACAGTACTGTACTTAAACGAACTTTGGCAGATGCAGGTTGAGTTGACGTAGGAGTATATCTGCCATCACTCACCTAAATCTGTCAAAGGCATCGCAGGGGTAACACGCACCCTGACTTGATGCACGAAATGACCTGAAACCCTGAACCCAGGCTCACACAGCCTAACGTCAACAGATACCACTATTGGCAACAATATGGCCTTCCCCCGGCACATACACCCGTCGCATCAACCCCGTGTCATGCCACGGCCCACGTACGCAATGGCCCATAGCGCCTGTCTCACATCAGCAATATCCTCTCAATATCCCCAATTTCTCCTCATTTTTTACAGAAACTGGTGTCAATGTGTAAGTTATAACCCTGCAAAAGAATTTTTCAGAGTGCCCTTTTAGAAATATACTACCGGTCCCAACTAGGAGGATCGGAGCATGGGCACTGCTTGGCATTGGCTACCTGTATCACATACAATATGCCCACACTTCCCATAGGCCTATCTCCCTACCAGACCTACCATGGCAATACAACCACTACTACCCGGCATACTGTAAGTACCCAATTACTAGTTACCCTCTACAACATCGATCCTCTAACACTCCACAAAATTCAAACTATTACTGATGAAACTAAAAAGGGTACGCGCAAAATTATATAAGCCATTTTTGCTGGATCACATCCGACCGTCAATGATTGATACAGCTGTAAAGAAAAAAACACTTAACTGCCTACCTTCCTGTACTACGGCGGACTTGGTTTGTGGTTACAGCCCTGGTTACAGTAGTACTGATAGCCTGCCTGAGATGGGAACTGTGAGATTGTGTACAACCAGTTTTACTGTGCAACTTTGTTCTTGAATATGTCGGGGGTCTCCCTCCGGCGGGTTATTTAGGCATAAAAACAGGCTGGCCACTAAATAAGTGCGGTCCGACAATTTTTTCCTTGACGAATTCACCAAAATGGATATAATTATACACAAAACTGACAGTGTCACTAACAACATAAGAACATGCAACTTCCCTTGACTGAAGGACGGAGCACAACCTGTTAAATCAGGTTCAATGGTAAGGACGGCTTGGGCTTTACCGTTGTATGAGCTGCTGCTACGTTGCGTTCTGAATGCCATACAATAGCCTTGATTTATGTCGGTCTACTATTCACTTTCACTCGTGCTTTAGACAAGTTATGATCTACCGCTGGCGGCAAAATCCCTGTGACATCATTGCCCTGATGTTTATCGGCGACCCTGTAAGACTTGTTCTAATCTGACTTGTACATTCCTGGGGCTCACTCTAACTTACAGTAATTTGCAGCATTCAATGTGAACTATACAATACCGGCATTCCGCACACCAGTGACCTTACACGTCCCTTAATTGTTACATGAGAACCGAGACAGGGAAAGTCAAAAGTGTAAACTGTGAATGTTCCACTGAGTTAGAATAGACGTTACTATCTTTTATTCTTGTACATGCATAACTTTGCTAATTATTTCCAGGCCAGGTAGAAAGTCCATTATCATGTGATCAGGTTTGTCGAATCTTTATTTTCACACATCCAACAAACAACAAAGCGGAGTGCCCCCTCTCGAGGGAAAATAGCCACCACTCCCCTGAAATAGAAACCCCTAAAAGAAATTCCTACTCCTTCCCCCTCTTAAAAGAAAATGTCCAGCGGAGCTTGAAAAAAGCTCCCCTCGACTCCGAAAAAGTTGACAATAGGATTGTATCATTTCAAATATAGGGCTAGGCCTAATGTATAATGTTTGATAAAATGTCTCCTTAAAACACGACTAATCGCACAAAAAGCAACTCCAAGCAAAGTGAAGTTCTACACTGTTTACCTTATTTGAATAGTCTATGTCCATAAATATTGGTTTGGAAATATGATTTTATTTTTTCTGCTCTTTAACAAACAGAATTCATTTTAAGTTAAAGGAAGGTATAACCAGAGCAAATTTTTGAAAAATTTTCTGACTCATCGTTCTTTTTCAAACGGTGTGGTAATTGATATTTAGGCCCATATAACACTCCATGTCAGCCAATCGTCACATGATATCACACATATTTATCCTTTCTCGAGACGTACCTACCATAACCATTATGGTATATCTGGCTATCACGTCCTCTTCTATCATGTAGAAAAGGTCTTCTCGAGACATGATTTTAGCACATTATGGAAATTCTGTGAAGACTAGGTGCTCTGTAACCGAAAAGTACTGAACATGCAATACTGACAGAGACCAATGGAAAACCGTGAAAAGCACCCCATCAAACCCCCCCCCCCACCCCACCCTAACTGTTGATTTTCTGCAGTGACTGAGAAAAGTTCCATTGTTGTTATTATACGCTGACTTAACTATCTCGATTTACTTTTTTGGACACATCTTTTTTTTTTTATATCTCAGTTGGCCCGAATAGTTTTTATCATTTTTTTCTCTTTCATTACAACATTTTACGGCAATGTCTGCTTTGCATTTGTAAAGCAATTCCAATCCATATCAATTTAAGTGTCAAAGTGTGTTGCAATTACTCAATTTCAGTTGATCGATAATGTAAAAGATGGGAGATGCAAACAAGAAATAAATATACTCATTTCATTTTCGAGTTATAATCTCTTTGTTTTTCTGAACTCTTAAGCCTTCTTGAAACCCACAAATCCCCCTACGTGTCATTGTTATTTGATAGTTGTTACGACACAACAAATGAAATTTAGAGGGATTTGCTGGTGCCTAAGTTGAAAATGTATAAAAAGTAGGGATTTTTTCTTTCTTAAATAGTATGGAGTGGCGTCACCAGGATTTTAAATGGAGGGACGGGGAGAGGGGAAAGAGGGCAAAAGAAGATGTCGAGAGGGACGAACAATTCCAAAAGAGCGAAATAATAGCTTCTATGAGTGGCTGAGTCCAGGAGCCCATCGTAGGAACTTTGGTGTGGTCCAAGGGCAAACCCTAAGCCCAAAAGTTTTGGCATATCTCTTGGTGAAAGTCTCAGAACCTTTATCAAAACAGAAAACCACTGCAACAATATAAATATATACCGAGGAAAATTATACATATATATATATATTGTATCAGTCAGGCTACAATATGCGTCCGCTGAGTGGGGGTGTGGTGCGGGAAGCTGGGGGGGGGCTGAAATTGGACTGTTAGATGGGAAAAGCCTACAGGAGTATAAAGTTCGCCAGATGGTCCACCAGATCAGTGAGTGGCGGTGTGTCCAGATCGATGATGGGGGGAAATGGCGACTGCTCTGACACTTTCGGATGAGAGGTTGCTTCATATTACAAAGAGCCCCAGACAAAATAAAGTTTGAACACATGTAAGTGGAGAAGTGTTATCCGGTCTTTCTGGGAAACTGCAATGGCAACCGGTACAAAGTCTTGGCACTCTGACAGGCATTGCGCTTGTGAAAGATGAAGATAAAATTATAAGTTTGTACCTATTTCAAATTGCATAAATTTAAAACTTTGGCACTACAATACATTACACACACACACACAGTCAAGCAAGTTTTGGCACCCCCCCCCCCCCCCTCTCTCTCTCTGTTCTCCTACCCCATATCCACCAGTTCGCCCTCGTTCAATGATCAAATCAATCCACTTAGACGATAAAGAAATGAGCGGGGTGTTGAAATCATAGCTGAGGTAAGAATTCCATCTCTCGATTGCTGCAAGTGCATCATAAAGCAGAAATATCCAATAATTTTCTACGTTAATGTTTGCAATAGTACAGTGCACTGTAATCGTGATTGCAATCAGGAGGTTTTCTTTCTCTTTTCAAACTGTAAAACACTGCTTTTTTTGGTCGCTTGTAGAAGCCGGGTCATGCCGCGTGGCTTTTCGGAAGAGGTCGCTAGGCTGAAATGAACTCTTCAGGATACTGGCCTGGCCAAACATTTATTGCGGTGGTTCAGAGATAAGTTCTGAAGATTGTCAAATGAGAGCCGTGGACGCAAAGTTAAAGCCGCCCTTAAATTCAGTCTCCAACCAAGTTCCCAGCGCTTTGTGGCCTATGCGATTAAGCAAGATGTGAATTTAAGTTCGAAGTTCTTACTTCTGAATTTTGATGATGAGATCCCCCCATGCCTCCAGCGACGTTGTAAAAGTACAACATCGGCGCAATGATGTCAAAAAGGATGGCCGTGCCCCCCCCCCCCAAAAAAAAAAAACAGGACATGTGGTGGCTGAAAATTAGAAACAGATCGTCACAGTTTGACATCTGCAGCCTTTTGACTTTCTTGCCAATGTAAAGTATTATAGTGTGAAGATAACAATTAGACTTTTTTGGCAATGAGACAAGTTTCGTTAAGCACCCTATAGAAGGTAACCTGAAACGAAATCACTGCAGTGTGACCTCGTGTAACAAGGGCTTTCCATGTTTTTAGAAACTGATTTAGGTACTTATTTCTGTGTTGTATGAAAGTAGCTGGTCTATAGACACAGAAAGCAATATGAAGGGGGGGGGGGCATACATTTGGGTCTGTGTATCTCATTCTTCACCCTAGGTCAATATAGATATGTATTTGGTGTTAACTTTAATTCGGGTGCCTTTCTACCCGAGAAAAAATTCAACATGAAAAATTGTATGAGAACACATGAAAACTCTTCATTGAAAAAAATGTGGAAATCTTCGTCTTTTGTCAACCATGCATGTTACACACCAAACACCACCGAGCAGGTACGGAGGAACGAAAAATGGGGGGGGGGGGGTAGTGTCAGGGTTGTGTGCCACCGGGACTGACTACTCCCAGAGCAACCATCGGTTGGCCCTCCGAGTTGTGCAAGAAAAGGTTTGGCTTTACAATCCCCCCCCCTCCCGCCTCCCGGTCCCCAGTTGACTAACCTTGAGTGTTCCAAGCTACATGTATCCAGTCTTGAAACAAGGAATGTCCTGTCTGCAATTTCTCAATTAGTGAGAAAAAATAATTCATGAAACATTTTGATGCATATTGAAAGGGCTGAGCAGATACAGGAATCATAATGAATTATGCATCCTCTTTCATTTAATCTTTGAGCACTTGGCAAATATTGAGTGTGTAGGAGGGCTGAACATACCTTTAACCCATTTTTTTTTTCATTATGGATCATCGACGAGTCACCCCCCCCCCCCCCTCAACCTCCTCGTTCAGTCCCCAAATGCATCCAAGTGCATCAGGATAAAAGCTACATGGCGAGGATGCTCGGTGCAAGTCGGGATATATTCTCTTAAGAACCGCCCGAGAAAATGTTTGGTTTTGCACCCATCCCCCCTCCCCCGACGGTTGGAAGCGGCACTTGAAGTTTATTCTACTCTGCTGGTACTCAGTCATAACTTTACCCCCCCCCCCTCCCCCTCTTGTTCCGCTGCCTCTATTCCCGAGAACGTTGATGAATGTGCGGAGTTAGTAGCAACTAAATCTTTATCTGAAGCTGGATGATTAGGATGTTCAGTGCAAGGTACAGGTTGTCAAACATTCTTTTATAGAGAACTTTGAGCTCATACACATTAAATAATATGATACAATGCAAGTCTGTTTACTATGGAGAACGAAGATGTTTATTATATGATATTGTCATGTTAGAATTGTTGACATAAACACTGTTTGACGCAACTTTCTCCCACATTCCATGATTCAAAAACATTCGGCTTCCATCTCCACTCCGCGGTAAATGATGTCTGTCTGAAAATCAGTGAAATTGCTTTACTTTTTCTTAATAATATTCAAGGATCGGACGAATCGTTTGAATTCATGAAATTGATTTAGAATTTGACTGAAATTTTTGTGAAAAGCATTTTTGACAGTCTTGATGGTGATATACAACCAATATTTGATTCCTAACCTATAGCTGAAAATTCAGGTATTTGGATCACACTTTACTTTCCCGTCAGTGTAATGAAAAAGAAGAGGGCGAAAACATAGTCTCACCCCTAAGATTTGAGAACGTGTGTGTCAGTGGAGGGCCGGGGGGGGGGGGGCTTCAAGGCTTCCTACCCCTTCCCCTGTTCCTGTGATAATAATTGACGGTACAAACTGTTGCATACAGGGTCTGTCAATAACTCCAAATCATGATCAATTGACAGAGCGACATGTAAGTTGTCCTTGACAAGTCCTGGTCAGTCCTGGATATCAACTAGAACCTTTAGGTCGGGCATCCTGCGCTTAACCCCATCATCCTGCTTCTGTTTGGACTCCTTGGAATCCTTGGTCTCCTGGATATCAGAGCCATATGGCTCTTGTGAGTAGGCCTATCAGGTATAATTATCACCTTTTAATTTCCCCATTGACTTACACACTAAATCGTAAAAGTAATCTGGTCTTCAATCAAAGCCTTGTAGCAGTTTTCGCCACATAATTTATGACCCCCCACTCCATGGAACGCTGACGTTTTGAACTTTCATGGCACTTTCATTTTTCCGTCCCTTTGGTATGTTAGATTTTACGCTAGAGGTCTTTTCTATGTGAACGAAAAGGTTTAGTGCAAATTTTGTTCCTCCGCCGACCTGAAAAGTTTTAAAAGGCCATAACATCGTCAAAATTGCATAGATTGCCTCAATTTCAGATAACATATACCTCAACCCACCATGCTTTCACGTCCAATTTACCGAAAAACCCTTTTTTTTTTAGAACATGTTGAAAAGATCGTTTTGGGGGCTTTTTAGGGGGCGGTGAACACTTTATCACCTGTGGCAAAATTTCTCAACTGCTATAAAGTGGTATGCTACCATCAACACCAGAACTCTGGTAGGTTAGGGCTTTTGAACCAACACTATCGTCAGGTTTTTCATACTACGCTGACAGCAACTCGCTCATACTGCGGTTATACTTTACACTGCTAGGCAGGTTCCGGTGTCCGTGATTTCATGTGCTTCGTTGACCAATCAGGTTATACGTAAACAAAGGATAGTAAACAAATTCACATTTTAAAATTACATTAAAAATTACCTTTTAATATGTAAATATCTGACGTCACATGTTTTCAGACGTTCGGTAAGTATGAAAAGCGCTGTACACCCGAAGTATGAAAAACCTGGCGATGGTGTTGGTTCAAAAGCCCTAACCACTCTGGTACTTGGTGATGAATACCTGAGTCGGTACATGGCTCTGCCATGGTGAATATATTTACTTAGCGCCATCAGTTAAATGCTCGTGAAGGCATATGTTACGTAATAGTTTGAATACCGTGAACTTTACAAAGGCAGACAGCATAATTGCTTCGGTTTAATTGAAGCCAGCCTTTAAATCGCCATCGCTTTTCTGTCCAACACCTGAAGGGCAGAATAACGATAGGTCCAACCCTCCTGTCCCTAGCTATCTGATGCAATCCAAATGCTAAAAACAATTCTTCATTTGGTTCCATTTGAAAGCAATGTTCTAACATGGAGATATGAAATTCAATTTAAATTACAGGGTTACATAAAAGCCATTGAAGGCCCCGTGGGGGACCTTTAATATGGCAGGCTACTCTACTCCAGCATTTTATCTCGTCGTTTATTCAAATGTGCCGTATCTCAGATCTCAAACAGTAGGCCTCCGAGTTAGTACTTCCATGCTGTAATTGACTATCCAGTGGCTAGTCTTGTTTTTTCTTCCTCTCCACCTCTCCACCTCTCTCCATCCAACGCTCTCTCTTCTCTTTCAGAATGTTTTCCTTTTTGTGCTTGAACCGGTTTTTAAACAAATGGTGAAATAAATGTGCTCAGAAGCGGGTATATAATCTGTGTACATTTATTCCTAACATCTCTAAATATGGAATTGTTCTTATTGTAGGCCCCGTCAGGGTATAAATTGTTTGAAATGCTTCACACAGACTTCAAGTTGGCCACTCCGTCCGTCTATCAGTTAGTGCCTCCACCCTCTTAAGTCAATCCCGATACCCTTTTACGGTCACACAAAGCAAACCAAGTCCAGTTTTGACCATTACTTTGAGTCTAGTGACTACAATGAGTTAAATCCCGTCCTGAATTAAACGACTTTAAACATTGCGTTGTACTTTCTTTTTCCGTCATCGGGCGTGACAGTGCGAGTTTGACTTCATTTTGCACGGACTAGTTCCAATTTTAAAACCTGGGCGCAAAGTTGTGCAGAGCATGTACGGTCACTATTTGCAGATGCGGAAACAACCGAATAAAAACGTAAGCTGAGAGCTGGGACTGTTTTTGTGTTTCATTCCGCCCCCACACCATGCGAACCCGGAAGTAAGGTAAACATCGAGAATGCACGTTAGTTAACAGCGCTGGTGGACGTGTGTGACAATACCGCTAAATATATCATCTGAGTGTGAGCCCTAACAGACGTAAACGACGCATTGTTAATGTTGCGGTGTGTACTAAACTGAACTGGATAATCACCGGGGAAGAAAAGCAGGCTTTCTTTCGTGCATATATTCGTTATCACCATGCAGCAGTTACTAAGAGTACATGAGAGTAGAGTTTAACGGCAGTCTTCTGCAACTCAGCATCGCCTGTAAGTTTGTGCCGTGTTTGGCCTAGTAGTAGGCCTTATCGGGTAATGTACGTACAGTAACTTCATGAAGGAACTGTTCAATTTTCCCTGTCCTTTCCTACTGTCAGACTGTTACTTTATAATTCAACTCATATCCGTCGTAGGTAACCATTGAGTGATCGCAGCTTTGTTAATGCTATGTCTTACTTAAAACTTACTGTAGGTACTGTACCTATATGTACAATTAAATTAAAATCTCATGAAACCACAACTTATTCCCAGCCTAAGCCTAATTTTGTTACTGTAAAGTCAGTCTGAAGGATCACAATTTGTATAGCCTTCCCAAGTCTGGTTTATATGTGTTTCTGAATATGTGAGGTAATAAGAACTTTTGAGCTGTTGGTGAAATGATGTTGAGCTAACTATCTGTCCATCAGTGTATCAAATCATGTTCAAATATCTGAAGGATTGTAAAATATTGCATCTGGGGGTCTGATTTTGTGAAATACAGCTGACTAACAAATTAAATGATTATTGGTGAGAAAAATTCTTGGGGACTATTTTTAGTCGCAATATGAGGAGTAAACCGTGTGGGTGAATGTTTATACCTGGGTTGTTGATTTTTTTTTTTAAGCAATCAATCATGATTTAACTCAGTGATTTAAATCAAATAAATCAATGTAACTTAAATTAATCAATTGAAATTGTGATTTTTAAATAAAAATCACAATTTTATTCACAATTTTAATCTGCTTGATTTAAATCAAACAACCCTGGTTTAAACATGTAATGGGTGAATGCATGTTACAACATTCTGAGAATCATATAAATTTTGGTGCTAATTAAAAATAAAAATTCTCATCCTAACTTTTCAGAAAAATTGTTTAAGAAAATAGTTAGTTTGCCGGCCTTTTTTTTTCAGGAACCTAAAAGACCTGTTGGAAGCACATCAAACTGATTTTTGCATGACAATACTGTCTGCTAGATCATTATATGCATACAGTATAGCAGGTCTGCAGCACTGTTCATGGGTACTATGTTGCAAATACACATCAAAGCAATAAGATGGGGGAGGTGGAGTAAGCGTTCGGGCTGGGACTTGAAACTATAATTTTGTTTATTTGGCCTTTCCATCATTTGTGATACTGTGGTCTTACTGTAGATGACCAGTGCATGTAGAATTAATGTGTATGATACATTTGTAGTTCAAGATACGTGTGAGCCAGGGACATGTACATTTTAAAAGCCTTGGCCGTTAAATTTCTCGTTTAGCGTAGATTTTGGAAAGCAAGTTTATTGAAACTTAGACTTTGAAAGGTGGTTGAAATAAAAGAAATTTCAGATTTCATACAATTGAGAACAGGAATGTTATTCTTGATTGCAATTTGTGTCATGAATGATTCACTATAGAATCTCTACTACCAGCCATTCAATGTACAGAGTGCCCTGCACTCTCACAGGGTGTTGCTACAGTAGATGCACTGGCACTTGCCCAAAAATTACCAGGTGCTGTTCTTGGGTTATTCAACTCAGTGGAATAACTTTTCAGAAAAACTAATCAGAAGGAGATCGAACATTTCCATAAAAAATCGTCAGTTTATGCACTTCATTTAGGACATTTAATTGCACATTTTACGATTTCAATGTTTACCTCAAAACAAAATGAAAAGATCTGCTGAAGTGCCACATTGATCCTCCTGTTGGGCTCAAGGATTAAAAAAATTTTCCAAAGGAGAGGATATCCTTGCATGTAGACCCTTCCCCTTGACAAGTTAAAATGACCCTGCACTCAGAATGATAAAGACACACTCCTGATTATGATACAAAAAATAAGCTATAGCTTGTTATATGTTTACAATGTTGTGTGGGGCTCAGGGGTTTTAAATGAGGCCTGCATGCAGTAAGACTTTTCTATGCATTTGGCAAATTTAATTCAGCCCAAAAATTTGGGCTACAGAAATCTCAATAAAGGAGTGAATATTGGTACAGAATTTGAATACAAGTTTGTCATTTTGAACCAAATATTACAGTATGAGCCATCATTCAACTGGAAAGATCCCACTTCCCACTGGGCTAACTGAATGAGTGTAATTCTCATTCCCTGTTTAGGGAATGATGAGACTTAAATTGCATAAATTTGCCCTATAATCAGTACCTGCCTAGAGTACCTCCCCTCCCCCCCCTCATTTCCTCCTTAGAAATGTTTACTGAATTAATTTATGATCACCAAATGATCCATATATGTACTTGTCGATAACTCTTCATTCTGTTTCTGTTTCTCAACCTCCACATACAGCACTGTGTAAAATTGTGAATTGCATTGTGGATACCATACTGTATATACAATATACACTAGTTATCGCACACAATTACCACACTGCAAGGGGTTGTGCAGCCAGCTAATTTAATTAGAAAATCAGGAAATTGTTTCAAGCTTCATGCAGCATGCTCTATGTTATGCTCTATTATGTATGTGAAGATGTGCAGTAATATGACTTCATGTCTAATTTGATTCTTACAAGCATCAAAGTTTGATTTTATATCCTCCAGACATGCCTGACTTTAAAGTTTGGAAACTTCTTTACATAATTGCAAACAGATTGTCTATTAGAGGAAGTCACTGCCATGTTCATCCATGGTTAAAATTGGTAAGGATCACTGCTGAATGTCAAGTATGTACAATGAACTTACCAGAGCCACAAATTAGAGCCTACTGTATGTCTGACCATGCACACTGATCCACCCTTTTTGTAAATAAAATCAGTAAATAGCTGGAATTAAACCTTAGACTTTGTTTGTTCATTTTGAAACTGATAAAGATCAATCACTTGGCACATGCTGACATTAAAGGGATAGTGCGTATTATGTTTGCCCTTCAAGAATGCTCAAAATAGATTAGTACCCTAATATGCTGTAAAGGTCTGTTATCAAAAGAAATTTGAGTAGCTGTTTCTTTGGGCTCTCTCCATATATGTGTACTTGTGTAGTGCCTTCAAGCAGGTTTCTACAGTATGTGTAGTAACTATGTAGCCATATGTTAAGTATATGCAGCAGTGAGTCACTAAACTGGTCAGCTGGCACATGTATACTGCATGCATGGTCTGTGTACACTCCGATCTAAGTCTAAGCTTTGCCATCCATGTCATGTCACCAGTAAGAGTGCTTAAGTTTTTGTTTGTTTCTAGTTTTACTCTTCCTTTGTATTGTATTGTTGAAAGTTTTTGCCCAAACTGTGAAATTTTTTTTTTTTTTTTGCATCTTACACTGATCAACTGGAAATCATATGTGACCCACAAATCACACACAGACTGACAGAGTTTCAAATCTGGTAAGGATGTAGCCTACCGTTCTTTGAGAAGAGCAGCTATTGCTGTCATGGAGTGAATATTTTGAGGTATTCCAAAAACAGTTGAAAAGTACCACCAATCCCATCCGGGGAACTTCCTAAACTCCTTCAGGAAACTGTTCACACTCACTGTCATTCTGTACATTCTGTATATTGCATTTATGAGTGAACCAAAGTGGATTCCCATCCAATAGATGTACCAAAAAAACTTAAGCAATTGTATTGGTATGCCACATTTTTTTGCCATATTACAGCAAGGGAGTTATTGCTAAACTTTCTGCCAGTCGTAATGTACACTATGTAAACTCATGACTCAGTGTGATGTACTTAACACACTACAGCTAATCAGTATGAGGTTATACAGGAATAAAGTTCCCATCTTTGTAGTTGTCTGCCATGGCATGGGTTTTAGTGGACATATACAGCACCGGTATGTGCTGTTGTTATAAGCACAGTGGCCAATAAGTTAATGTGTGGACCTATAAGAGCTGAAAGCAGGCTTGGCCTGAACTGTGCAAACTTCTGCCTCTGCATCCACATCATAGAAAGGAAGTTGATCTGACAAAAAAGTACTGTAAAACTCATTGTTTTTCTGAAAAAGAAATACAAAACAAACAGTAAAATAATTTTTTTTCTATCTTCAGTCCTTGTGATTCTTTGTGGTAGTTTTTTTTATTTTGTTTACATCACAATACTTGCAACAACTGTATGGGCAAGGCCGCAATACTTGGCAATAAAAGTGGGACATTTCTTGAACTTGAAGAAAATTATGAGAATAATTGAGTCAATTGTTGTAATTTATTGATGAATGCGTGAGGACACTAAATACATGTCAAAACATAAACTAGCGCATTTGTTCTTGTACATTTTGCCATGAGTGGTCTGGAGGTTATGTTGGTAACATGAGACACAGATAACAGATAGGATTGAGATCCCCTGGGGTTAAGTCAGCAGACTGATATTGGCTGTAATTTACTGAAAATTTGCCAATATTACAAGATACAGTTAAACATTAACATATCATGGCTAAACATCTAAAGTTGCATTTTGTATGCCTGGCCATGAAAGCACCAGATGTTACATTGGCTTCGTAAGGCACCAATTTGTCCCTCTTTTGGTGTCTCATGTGACATAACATTGCATGTAATGCTTTCCTGGTTGTAAAAGTCATCCATGCAAAATGTTAGGGAGAGTCACCTAAAAAAGTGTTCACTTTCCATTCCGACATACAGTACAGGTAGTTATAAACAATTCACATCAAATTTCATTACTGACGAGATCTTTGAGGTGTAAATATTGTTTGGTGCCTTGTTTGATGTCTTTGTAATGTAACATTTTTCAGTCAGTCAGTACAGAATAGGGTACAGAATGGAGGTCCAACCTGTTTATTGGAGAAGTATAGATCAGCATATCAATAAATCACACAATGAAAACTGGATGATGAAATTATGAGGAACAATCCCATTTAAGCCCAACCAGGTTAAGAACACTACACCGTAGTTTTTGCTTAGTAGTGGCCTATCAAGTATAGTTTGGAAATGAGACCCAACAATAAGTTTCAGGCAAAGATACATCAGTATTTGCTCAAATGCACAATTCTACTCATTACATATCATCCAAAAATGGCAACGTGTTAAAAAGTCCTGTGCCTATAAAAGCTGTCTTTGCTGTTACTATGTTGTGCAGTATGAACCACTATTCACATCTCCGATGAAAATTTCACATCCAGGGATTTAACTTTGATCAGCTTTGAACTGTGCCAATTGTATCACTGCCTTTTCATGTGAGAATGCACTCGAGGAGTTCCTCTCACACTTCGCTCTGTCCTTGAGCAGTAGATGTCATTGTCTTGTTGTTTCTACAAATGTTCTCATACTCTGTACATATTTTCATTACAAGTTTAAACACTGTACTGTAGTGGTCAGCCAAAATTTCATGAAGTAAGTTAAGTTCATCACTGACAGCTTGTGCTTTACTCTGTGGTCAGAGGTATGAAATGCTATGTATCGCCGGTCAATGTCCCATATTTTTCATTAAGGGAAAAATTGTACTCTGCCATTGTCCACTGAGGTAGTCTAACAACTGCATGCAAGTAAGTGGCTGCAGACTACTGCTGACTGTATAACCCCAGGTTGGATAAATGCTCAATACTGTTCTCGAAAGGAGCTAAGGTGCTTTCATAAGTGCTTGTGTTTACACCGGGTCAAAATTTGAACACAGCTACCAGGAGCCCCTAGTCTGTCAAGTACCCAAAAATGTAACTTTCAACTGGCTACAGTACAAGTGTGTTGTGAAGTCATAATCTCACCTTTTGCTTTGCACGTTAATATAACGCCATGTATCTTACAACTTGACAATGAAGTGTTCTTAGAGAGGGAAACATGCTGAATTTTGTTCAATGAGCCATGCAACCTATGAGGGAAAAGTAACATCTGAAATTGTATGTCACACGAACAATTGCATGTGTTAGCGAAATATTGGACGTGGATAGCAATTTCGTAACGAGTTCCTGACATCAGCATTCAGGTACCTGGTGCAAGGACTAGTAAACGCATTTCCACAACTCGGATGGGAGGGAGAGAGTGGTCACGTTAGGTTGGGGGATTTGATTTAGATATCAAAAGAAATATGTAATCAGCAATGAAACATACACAACTCCTGTGGTCTTCTAAAGTAGGAGGTTCTGCATTTTGACTTCAGGGCCTGGTTTCTAGAACCCCCTCTAAACAATCATATCCATCATTTTTGTTTTTCTGTAGACGGGACTTTCATTTCAAGTTTGCATCGTCACAGAAATCAACGAGAAACACCAACTGTTCCGGGACATCGAATGCTACCAAGGTCACGATGCCTTTCCTGAACAGAAAGGGTCAGGTTTGCGGCTTTTTGAACTACGAGGAGAAGGAAAACAGTGGTCGATTCTGCAGGAGATACTTCATCATATCCAGCCAGGAGCGTGCAGTACTCTGCTTTCATGATAGCCCTTCGGTAAGATCCGTTTTCAATGCATGGACAGTAAACTTCATCGCAGCAAAGCGTCGCATTGTCAGCTTTTCCCCAAACTTTTCAGGACTTTCACAAGAGCTCAAGATCTCGAATGCAAGTCGGAAGTACTTGAACAGTCGCTGTGTACTCCGATTCATCCATGAGATATCCCTTTTGCCCATTTTCTCTGTATCTAGGCAATTTTGAGCTCTGTAAGTACAGTTTTGTCACTTTTGATAGAGCTTGATTTGCTGCTCTCGCATCTGGTCCGAAGGCCTCAAAGGAAAATCTGTTTTACTTTCACACGATGACATTCTTTTGTTCGAGTTGCCATAATGGATACTGTATAAAAAGAAGTATAAGACAATCAATGAGATGCTCTGCAAGTTGCAAATCACAGACAAAGGAAAGAGAGAAAATAGAAATAGAATGCATGGCTCTGTTTTATCGAGTTATAGATCATTGAAATTTCATTTGATAGCTGATTAGCATGGGATTGTTTAAACAGGTCTGGACTATAGTGCAAGTAATGTGCAGTTTTGCACGTGAAGATTAAACTGGGAATACCTTCGAAATCCTTTCCGTTCTTTAGGTCTCAGTTTATTCTTTGGCCACAGATAATCTGCTTGAAATATCAATCTTAACATTTCATTTGACTTGCTTCATTCCAAAGGTTAATATCCACGTGTAGATTAAACTGGGAATACCTTCGAAATCCTTTCCATTCTTTAGGTCTCAGTTTATTCTTTGGCCACAGATAATCTGCTTGAAATATCAGTCTTAACATTTCATTTGACTTGCTTCATTCCAAAGGTTAATATCCAAGAAAAACTTGAAACACATGGTAGTTGGTATTCCAACAACAAGCACATTTGGGTTGTATTTTGGGAAGGAATTACTATTTCACTTTGAGTTAGGATGCATGTAAAGGCAACGTTTTGTGTTACCAGCTGATTCTGACACAGTAGTGAGATGTGCATTAGCTGTGTGGAGACAGTTAAGTTCTTTATGAGCAAATTATCCAAACCAGGTGATTGTTGGGATGTTTCAAATTTATATTTAAAATTCTGTTTGTAGGCTTTAGACCAAGCTTCCTCAAATGGTAGCACACGAGCCCAATGGATGTGGTTTGGAATAGCACAAAAATATTAGTGGAAGAATATTAAAGAAAACTGTTTTGGGAAAACAGGACAATCTATTTCAAAAGTTAGCCTCACATCTGTGAGAATTTACCAGAAACTTGCCATTTTGTAGGCACAATTTGCCTGGGAAAAGGGGACAAACTCTGTACCATTTTGCAGGGGAGACCCTTCTGGCACAAAATAAGAAATGAACTCCATGGGTAGCCTCCTTAACCCTTGCCCCAGAATGGTGATCACTGACACATCGCACCAACCTAACACCAAAAAGGAGCACTCCAACAACTTTGAGTAAGCCTGCCCTGTGTGTTCGTAAATTACAAAAGTTAGCATGGATTTCACTTGATACGTCAAGCTGTTTGAATGTGTGGAACTATTAACTTTGATTTCTATCACAGATCAAGGAATCATTTCATGAATCACCTGAGTGCCTGTACCATTGCACTGCAAGTACTTTATAGCTCAAGTTACTTGTGTCTTGCTCGCTCGTTCAGGTCAACTGTCGTATTGATGTTGGCTGTTGATTTGCAGTGATTAATACAGCCATCAAAAAAGGCAGAAGTAACAACACATTTTGAGGTGCCCAATTCATGAGACGATTTCCTCAAGTCAGTTGAACTGATTAAATTTCATAATGAGGCCGATATCTGAGGAAAGAGGGTGTGGTGATAGTACTTTTATTTGAGCACATGTGCACAGCTAAGTGAAGCAATGCATTATCAGGGGACATGGAATAGAGATGCATCAGTATGCTGATGATACTCAAATGATTTGTAGATTCAAATTAACTGAGAAACATACTGCTCTTGGTTCTGTCCAAAGCGCCCTCCATGACATCAGTGAGTGGATGCTCCGTAATGGACTAAAACTAAATGAGGATAAAACCATAGTTATGTTGATGCGGCCACAGCATATGAGAAGTAATGTAAATGTTATGCCAATAAGGATTAACAAGACAGAGACCATTCCGTATACCTCTTCTGCGAAGAACCTAGGAGTTATTTTTGATAGTACGCTAACATTGGAGGAGTTCATTAAGCTTAAGTGTAAATCTGCTTGCTACCATCTGCGTAACATTGGTAAAATCCATCCCTATGTTAGTTCCAAGTCAATAGAGCAACTGGTACATGCATTTATTTCTGCTAACATCGATTATTGTTACTCACTGCTCTGTGGCCTGCCACAGACTGAAATATTGAAACTCCAGCGCATTCAAAATTCCGCTGCTAGAGTAATAACTGGCAAGTCCAAGCGTTCCAGCATACGCGCTTTGCTGCATCAACTCCACTGGCTGCCTGTTGAGCAGAGAGTTGTGTTCAAAGTGCTCCTCATTGTGTTCCGCGCTCTTACCACCGGTACTCCGTCTTACATTAGAGATTTGCTTTGTCCCTACCATCCATCCAGGTGTCTTCGTAGCTCTGATCAAAATCTCCTTGTTGTCCCGCTCACCCGAACCAAATCCTATGGTGACCGGTCTTTCAGTAAAGTAGCTTCACACCATTGGAATGCTCTCCCCCTGTCTCTCAGAAATTCTGTGACTGTCACTCTATTTAAGTCGCGACTGAAAACTTACCTTTTTAATCAGGCTTTTCCTGATTTATAATTTGCTAAGTGCTTTAGATCGTTGCCCTTCGTGTGTTGTATTTAGTGCTATATAAATGTTTCGTTATTATTATTATTATAAGTGTTAGCAAAGGGTAAGTTTAGTCACTCGTGACTACCCGTGACACCAGTAAGTTGTGGGGAATTCTGCAATGCCTGAACACCATTACAAAAGAACATTTAACATTGTACAGTAAAAAGAATGTATTTTTGAACAAAACCAAATTCCATTTTTTACCTGTTCATGACTTGATGGATTTTGTATTGTACATTGATTTTGTAGAATAAAAAGGACAGTCAATGAACCTAGAACTGGTCAACCAAGACTTAAAGCATCCTATCTTATATTTAAGTAGGATAAATAGTTTTGAGCTAAAGTTTGCATGTGTCTGTGCATGTGTAAGTACTGTTCTTTCCAAGTAGTAAACCTGTATTTGAAAAAGCTTACTTCAATATGAAACTTTGAGCTACCCTATGGTGTATGAGTTTAACTGAGGTACCCTACAGGGTATGAACTTTAATTTGAAATTTCCTGACAGAGAGGGATCCAACAGTATAATTTGATGTAAAGTTTGTCCTTATTACCTTTCATACAATTTTCTGTCAAAGTGCCACCTAACAAGTGAGTTTCTTCCTTCAATCTGTACAATCCACTTTTATTTCAGGCTCTTAAAACATTCCTTGAAATATGTTTTTGTCATGTATGGTTCTCAAAGAAGGCATTACAGTAGATTGGACACCCAGACAAGTAGGGAATACTTTTTTAACAAAACTGCCATGTCTGAGATAATGTTGGTGTTGTATATGATAGTTCATGTGGAAGGAAACAGCACAAAAGAAAAAATAATGTTGAAATCCCACTTATTACCAATCCTCTTGGCGTAGAACATGGGAGTGTGTTTGTTGTGAGGACACAGGTAAGTGAGGAATGAAGTAAATGTATCAAACTTCTGTAGTGCTGTAGCGCTGTATGCTACCTGCACAGCATGTACATTTAGGAGTATCAGGCTTACAGTACAGTACATAGACCTATCTCACAACTTTCCACCACCGTGGCAGATATAGAGTAGAATGCATTCATACAGTAAATTACATATACTACTTAGGAATACTATACTTTGTGTTCACCATAGTGTACATTGGAAGCAAAACCAAGAATCATTTTTAGATGCCCTTGTCCTTTCAATGTTTACGTAAAGCATACTGTAGTAAAGCATAGTTTAGATCGAGGGTCTAGCTGTAGTCGTCGACGTCAACCCACGCAAGTGTAAGTTATCATGAGAAAAATAGTCACATTTCTGTATATACCTACAGGGCACTTTGCTGTACGTTGTTAGTAGCGGTGACTCTGTAGTATACAGGTGACATTTGTCTGCTGCTGTCTAATGTTGAAACAAATCTGTCACTCTTCTCATATCGTTAATTCATCGTAATTTGTAGTATTTGTAGTGGGCAACTCGTGGGTTTTGATCACTCGTGGGGGTATATACATGGCTGAAGAGAGTTCAATTCAAATTGAAGTTATTTAACATAAGTAGTGTTCCTCAAATAAAGCCTTTTGCAGTTAGCATCACATTTGTGTTGGGAATGACTAGGTCATATTTATTTATTAAATAGTTTTTTATCTTCTGCACTTGTGTAAGTACAGTACGCAATACTCCTGAGGTGTGGTAATACTGTATCTACTGTACATCTCAACATGGGAAGTATTTATTTCATTTCTATCTTACTTAATGTGCCCTTGACTGCTGTTTTCAGTTGTAAGGTATCATCCATTGGTTGTTTTTATGCCTGTACAGTACAATCTACAGATTTTTTTTTTTTAACAAACATGGCTTTTGCATCATAAAAAGAAAAATCTGGAACATTGGACAACAGTAACTCTGGGGAATGGTGGGTGAAGGAGGAGTGAGACGCCACCTCACATACTCCTTTCTGTTCCACTGCGGCCCCATTGAACGTTACAGCAACATGATTTGGACCAGTGTCTGAAAAGGTTGTACACCTCTGGTACTACAACTGCTATAGTACAAAATACATAGTGATAAGTAGCTTTGATACAAAGTGATAAGTACGTGCATTCCATGTTGCACTGTGATTGTATGGGGTATTTTCATTCATCCGTTTGTATGAATGTTATAGCCGTTAATGTACAACTTGCAAGTTTCATTAATGATCAACTTGCATAGGATGATTTTAAGTGTTTCTGGTGTACAGAATGTGCATATTGAAATCTGACAGAGAACAGTAAATATTGCTAACTTAGTGAAGGTGTTTAAGGTGTTAAAGAAATTGTTTGTTGTTATTAAAAAAAAAAATCAATATTTCTGGGCATGGAGTGATAGATTATTCAGAATAAGGAAGGACGGTAGCCTTCTTTTCCAAAAACAAGTTTCTCACAGATACTGTATAAAGTCACGTATATTTCTTGCTCAAGGAAAATTTTTTTTCACCCAGACTTTCACAAATTGAAATGATACCTCACCTGTAATTTATTCTATGCACAATGTTTTGAGTGAATGAAAATTTTTGAAATGGTTAGTTATGAGCCTGAAGACTGGTTTTATTAATGGTTAAATCTATTTTCTTTGTATGCCATGTTGGTTCATTTGTAAACATCATACTTTCCTTTAAAGCACGGATCTAGCAGATTTTAATCTTACTGATGATCTCTGTTAGACCGGTACATCATGTAAATTGTGACATTCAGTGCAAGACCCACTGGTCTGCGACAAATCCGTGTAGTAAACTGTTGTGCTGATTGGTTCCCTAGCAGACATCTTTTTTAGCACATTATTTTAGTCCTGTGAACAGATCTACCTGAACAAAAAGCCTTTTGTCAAGGCTTACCTGCAATTTACAGTCCAATATTTACTTATATTGAGCACAGTATAATGATTTATGACCTGAAAGACTCCTGAATGGTTCTTATTGTAACCACAAGGGAAATGTCCCTTCTTTTGGTGAGAGATGCTCTATTATCAGGCCCTAAAATCATGAGTCGTACTTCAAAGCTATATACTACCCCAGCATTTGTTTGATCCTTATCGTAACAAAGGGATCTCATAAAAGTCTTATCTCAACCAGCCAACTTTGTCAAAAACAGTCAAGAGCACATGTGTGGCTAGAGTGTGTAATCACTGTCTGCTTCATTCAGCTACTGCTGAAACCATTTCAGTCTTACAGTGGCATCATAGTTTTTCTCTGTGCGAGGATCGGAACGTGCAACAGGTCTTCCGTGCACAATGCGTCTGTTGCAGGGAAAGGTTCTTCCAAAAGGTCATGACCCCATCTGCACACTGTACTGCACATTTGTCCAAAAGGTAATCATTATTCGAGTGAACTGAACGAGCCTTTGTAGCTGAAGCACACTTTTTCTTTCTGTTTCCCACAGTTGGCATGTAGAAAGAAGACTATATCCTCATTTTCAATGAACTTTCATCAATTTTAGAGTAACATCGTCGCACTTGGGAGAGAACATTACGAGAACTACGATAAAAATTTATCTCAAGTACGCCGTTATCGACGTCAAGTGTGCTTTGTGTCTGTAGGGTTAAAAAAGAAAGAGTTAGAAGTATTTGAATCCACTGTGCAAGGGTAACTTAATATTTGCTGACGTCAATGAAAATGTTTGAAGAGCTTGTAAATGCAGTATCTTGGTTAGCTACTGTAAATATTTCCCAAAATTCAACTGTAATGTATACAGTAGCTTTGCTGGTAAGGTTATTTTGTGATCCCTACTGTTTTCATGGAGGTCAACATTCTTCTTACATCAATGTCTGAAAAGTTGCCTAGGTTGCCTGACCCTGTAAACATTGACAGAACAATGTATCCCTTCTTTTCAAAGTGGTGGTCACCCTAACATTGTGTCATCAGACTTGACGTCTGCGAATTTTTTAAGTAATTGGTAACTGGAAAAGTAGAAATTTGTTGAGCTTCAAGAAATGAAAGCATCAAGGATGTAGTTTTGTAACTCTGATATGCCATCTTGCTCAGGAGACTATAGTATTTCAAAAATTATTTTTTTATTGATCCTGTGACACCCCTTTGGTTCAGACTGTCAAGGATTGAAATAACAAAAAAATACTAGTAGCCTTGGCTGACAACTATTTCAAAACCATGGTAACCCATTTGGTCAACCATTTATTTTGTATAACATTTCATCGGAACGAATGACATCCTGAACACCTAGAAGTGTAGTATTAATAAATGACATCATTGTGCATTTTGTATACCATAAGTTTATTTCTTAAGTTGCATTTCAGTTCTTTTTCACCACAGGCAACAGTTAAATTGTTCTTAAAATCTTTTTTGTGTCGTTCCATTTCTTAGAAAAATTTCAGGTCAAACATTTGTCCCGTTAAGATATTGTGCAGGTGAACGGTATAGACAAGTCAATGGTATGCTGTTTCAAGTGATGTGGCTTCAACACAGTATTTGATACAAGTGATGAAACCATATATGTAATGCTCACCCCATCCTTTTATACATATAAACAACTGAACCATACTGCCATAAAAAATAGAAATTATGACTCTTACAACATAATTAAAGTGATACAATTCAATTACTTAACGCCCAAATTTCTTGTCACGCCGTTCAAACATGTCCCACAAATTTGAATACTTCTGTACTCTACCATATATCCTCCCATACTTGTGGAGAGAAGTTCAGACAATCCTCGACGAAAATACTATATGTGGGACAGCACCCCACCTTCACCATTCAATACTGAAGTTATTTAAAATTTGAGCGTCTTTGGTCGGGACGACATTGATCTAGGGGAAAAGGATTGTGGATAATCAATCGATCTATTTGAGTGTTGCTTCATTCGCGTAAAAGTGACATCTAGCCTAGAATATCCTGCGCAACATCTTCTGTAGCTTATGGACAAGATTTAGCACACCAGATATACTGTATCCTATACAAAATTTTGCCTTCAAACATTTTTATTGAAAGACATGTGTAATACAAATTTTAGAATCAAAATGCCTGAATGAATTCAGTTTTAAAATGCAGTCATCCGAAACTGAATTTATAGTATACCCCTGAATGCTAATTCATGAATGGCTCTTATTATGTGAGGTTATTTTTGTTGTTCGTGAATTGCTTAATTTTGCAGCATAAAATCTTGCTATAATATGCAGTACTGATGTGAGAGAAGAGAATTGCAAGATTTTGATGTTTTTTCAAAATAACGTAGAGAGACTGCTTATTCCATTTTTTAGGGTCACGTTGCATCTCAAGCCTATGTGTAGGCCATATTATATTCTTGTTCACAAAATGTAATATCCTCAAAAGATCTTAAGAAAAAATCTAATTTAAAAAAGAAATGTTAACTACTCATATGATGTACAGCGGTATCACTTTAGTCTGCCAAGTTTACCAAGTATGCTGAACTGTAGATCTGAGCACAGCCAATGAAAAATTGATAAATGAAGTGCTTGCGCATGTTTCATACAGGTATCTATCACCCCATCAATATTTATAAACTCAAGTATATCTGTTTTTTTGTCGGCTACTCAAGTATTTTAGTCTACAGTATGTTACTCAAGTATTTCAGTCTATGTTACTCAAGTGTTTCAGTCTGTGTACTGTCGTGGCTTTGCATGCAGACGTGTTGCACATTGCACTGTAGGCTCAGTTTCATTACTTTACTTGTGGTCAGCATTGTAACTTGGACAAGGATCAACCAGTCCTTTGAAGTGTCACTTAATTTATTTGTTTAATATGCCAACATTAGCAGTGAATTTTGTCTTAGCCTTCTGTTCAGGTTGCATTCTGGTTACATCTAGAAGGCTAGGTCACGTCCCCCCCTGGATGCAAGGAAGGATGTAATCGATTGTTTGCTGCTCTCAGACATTTATTGTATTACACAAACCGTCTGCTTCTTCCTCTGGGGAATTTCCCTGTTGGATTAATGATGATGGACTGCTCAGAATGAACTTCATTTGCATCAGTCATGTAGTCGTGGTAGTTCAGATAAAGTACATTTAGGGTTACGGACCGTCCCGATTAATCACGATTGCTCCATTTTTTAACAGAAAAGCGAGCGTCATGGACGGTTTTAGGCAAATTGTCTCGATTTTTTTGAAAAATAAATGTATAAGTGGTGGTAATTTTGTCTTTTGTGTGCTCGGATAAAAATTGTTTGACTTAATATCTGCATAACAAATGAAGCATTTCAATTCCCAAGCATTAATTTTATGACCAGTCAACAGACTGCAGTTATCTGTGGAGTAAATGTGATGCCAACCAACTCAGCAGACTGTAGTGTGCAGTAGCTCTGCTGTTATCAGCATATTAAGCAAACAACACTAGTAGAATCGGCTTTAAATATTTGCATTATTTGGTTTGTAGGCAGGTACCAAAATCTACAGTTTAGCGGGTACCCATCCTCCCAGACTGAAGTATCCTTCTTTAAGCTTAGAGGACTATGGAAACCCTAAGTAGAGCCAGAGGTAGTGCAAAGGGGGGGGGGTGGGATTCCTGTACTTCCTAGCATATGGATGGAGGTACAGTACAGTACCAAGATAAAGATCCATTATCCAGGATTATCACTCATTCACATTGTATACATGCACCCAAAATCAATTCTAGTGTGGTGCCCTGTAAGGATAAAGTACAGGTAGGGCAGGGTGATGAAGGTGAGTTTTGGGGAAACTTATTTACTGATTACCTGTCCCTATAAAACTGTCCTACTGTACATCTCTGTACTTTGCTAATATATTAACTGGTGACCTTGCTTTGACATTGCCACTCCCCTCTTCTTTACCCAAGTTGAAGTATCACCTACTGAATAAATCTCCCCCTCCCCCTCCCGAAATATGCTACTTGATTTAAGTACAGTATTCCCAGTGTCTTCTGTTTGTCATGATTTTCATGAACCATATTTCCTTTGAAACCTACTAACACTTTGGTTGGTGACTGATTTTGAAGGAATTTCCAATGTTTTACTTGTCTTTTGTGATCTACCTGTAGAACAATTGTAGACTGAGTAGACAGGTAAGTATCATTATTCGTAAATTACCAATGTCATGGTTTGATTTGAGAAGAAAATAATGCTATGTAATGCTGTATTTTACTCATTGATGTGACCAAAGTTATATAACAAGGGCTACAGTAGTCATGTCAGGAACATTCATCCACAAGGCTCGATCAATTACTATTATGAATGTTAAATGGCAACTGTTCTTAAATGAAGTGATCACAAAGAGGATGGTGTTCCTTACTTCACTCTTCACTTACCTGTCTCATTACAACATATGGCAGAATGGAAAGGAGGCGCTAGTAGGGATTAGGCTGGATGGCATCAGAGGCGGTGTTTGAAGGTTATCAGTGGTCCTGGTATGGTAGATAGAGAGCATTTGTTGTGTTGAGATAGGTAAGTGAGTTGTTTGTAATCAAACCATGTAAGTTTTGGGATATAATATGGTCCATTAATGACTTTTTTTCTCTTGGTTCATGATTGATTAATCACTGGGAGTATTTCACATACCTGTGAGCATAGTACAGTATGTGTCAAATTATGGACCATGAAGAAGGGAAAGGAGGGGGCTGTTGTTGCATCCTTTTGTGAAACTATTATTATTGGTAGAAGTGATTGCTGTGAACAAAAGAAAAAAAAGAAGAATATCAGAAGAAGTCCCACCAAAATCAGACCATACAGTTTGCAGGTCCTTGTATCAGTCCCTAGGTCAGTTGATGCAAATTTATTTGCCCATTTGAAGGGAAGAAGCCATCAGGAAAGACATTTCATAACCAAATCCCATTGTTTGAATGATTAATGGCTGTTTACATTAATGTAGTTCACATTCAGATATAGAAGCTGTACACAGAAATAAATGCCAAGCTGCAAAAGGGAAGGATATCGTGGGAGGGAGAAAATAATGGTCGAGCAGAATCAGATAGTCGTTAGGAAGAGAAACTGTAAAGGTGATACACATAGTTTTTCTGGATAAGAGACTAAAGCATTCCCTTTTAACGACATGTGACATACATATTTTGCATCTATTAAAGGGACTGAAATAAAGTAGAAATGGAAAAATGAAAAATATCTCTGGATATTACCAGAATTCAGGAAGAGTTCATTGTCAATCTGATGTCACCTATTAGTTTTCAATACTGAGAAATGAATCCATTGATAAGAACTAATGTTTCTCATGAAGTCTTTGTCACATGTCATAGGTGTGCCATTTATGTCTTCCTCTTTTGATTGACTTCCATGCAAGGACATTGGCATAGTTTAGGTTTTTAGGTTGGTGGGAGAAAGAGTGGCATGTGCCCCCACAACAAAGCTCTGTTCCTCAGGTACCCTACACCCCCCCCCCCCCTTTGTAGAATATTTTGGAATATAGTTTTACATCATGTAGTCCTACCGATAAGGAGAAAATTTTGCCCCTCCCCTCCCTTCCAAATAAAGGTTTGCGTTCCCATGGTGTCCCTATACCCTGGCTATGCCACCGTGCATGAATAGGACCCATGTTTAGCTTTCTTTTACCTGTTTCACACTTCTCACATATATATACAGTATATGCATTTTGCCATTTTGAAAGCTCTCTGGTAAACTTGGCACTTTTTATCAGACCCTGCTCCTCATATGTCTCTTTAGATTTGTTGGATAAATTACCAGAGCTCCAGCTCCAATACCTTTAACTTCGCTCACTGTGTGTTTACAAAAACTTTTTTCTCTTTCCTCACAGAACTTACCAGAAGGTTCCAAGCCGTTGATGCAGATCAGTTTATCCATCATCTCAAATGTAAGCCCAGTTTTGTTTTCACAGTTTGCCGTAGATTTCTTTTAGCACATTGCAAACCTGAATTAATCACCAACGTCAGTAATTTTTCTGAAAGTGGATGCTTTTTGCCTTTTATTTTGCCACTAAAATTGTGATATTGTACCCAGTTTACAGAGTTTTTTTCTTTTTTTTCTCAAATACTGTATGTTAAACCCATAGTCAAATATTTTCAGATTAAGTTTTCCCAAACGTGTCCCCCTGTCCTCAAGTTAACTAACATACTGCTTTACCTTCTGATGCTGTTCGTGCTTTATGTTGTCCTATGAATCTACTTTTGTAACATCATATCTATTATATTCCCCACTAAATCCATTGCAAAGACAATAATGTAAGAATTTCACTCAGCTTATTGAATCATTCAAAGCTTTTTGCATCATAAAGTATTTGCTACAGCAGGGGAGACATATCGTTGTATCAGTTCATCCTAAACTCACATCATCACCAATTTGCTGCTCCAGGAATCTCTCGATGGAGCAGGTTGGTGGGTGTTTGGGTTGTGTGTCCATCCGGAAGAAGGGTTGCATGGCTCTAAACTCCAGGATGGTACATAACCTTTGAGTTGTGTTGTGGGAAGTCAAAAGCAAAAAGTCATTTTGACATTAAGAAGGACTTCAGTCATTAATAATATTGACTATGTATGGTGTTTGTTTCAGCCAACTCCTGGTCATTCTACACATTTCACAGTCTCCATGCATTTTCTCTCAATCTGACTAAATCTAAGACATGTTATGAAAGTCATTAAAGATGATTGATTAATACAGACTACAGTATGCAAATGAAAGGACCAGTGTCTACAAAATTATAGCAGTCACATTGTATGATAACAATGACAAAAAAAGTTATAGTAGCCACACAGTATGCTGCTGTGACTAAAATCTTAGTTATAAATTGCACTGTATGCTGTTGATGACTAGGAAAGTTATAGTAGTCACATTGTATGCTGCTGATGACTACAATCTTAGTTATAAATTGCACTGTATGCTGTTGATGACTAGTAAAGTTATTGTAGTCACACTGTATGCTGCTGACTACAATCTTAGTTGTAAATTGCACTGTATGCTGTTGATGACTAGGAAAGTTATAGTAGTCACACTGTATGCTGCTGATGACTACAATCTTAGTTATAAATTGCACTGTATGCTGTTGATGACTAGTAAAGTTATTGTAGTCACACTGTATGCTACTGACTACAATCTTAGTTGTAAATTGCACTGTATGCTGTTGATGACTAAGAAAGTTGTAGTAGTCACACTATATATGCCGCTGATGACTACAGTCTTAGTTATAAATTGCACTGTATGCTGTTGATGACTCGGGAAGTTATAGTAGTCACACTATATATGCTGCTGATGACTACAATTTTAGTTATAAAGTGCACTGTATGCTGCTGATGACCACAATTTTTATTATAAATTGCACTGTATGCTGTTGATGACTAGGAAAGTTGAAGTAATCACACTATATACTGCTGATGACTACAACCTTAGTTATAAATTGCACTGTATGCTGTTGATGACTAGGAAAGTTGTAGTAGTCACACTATATATGCTGCTGATGACCACAATTTTAGTTATAAATTGCACTGTATGCTGTTGATGACTAGTAAAGTTATAGTAGCCACACAACATGCTACTGATGATTACAATTTTAGTTATAAACTGCACTATAATATATGCTGTTGATGACTAGGAAAGTTACAGTAGTTACACAGTATGCTGCTGATGACTGTAGGATACTTAGTCATCAGTAGTGTTTTCATCATTCCTCAGAAATTGGAGCCAGCTAATTTTTTCTCAAACCCATTTGGTACACCAGGGTACAGGACCAAAAAGTTGGCTGTATCATAAACACTGGCACTTCCACAGCACTGTACATTACATCTGTGTGGAGAAGTCACACTGGTGTACTACATACACCTGCCTACACGTACCCATTAATATAGCTACCCGATTCCTAGAAAAAAAGAAAAAAAACTTTCTCCTCATGCCAAAGCTGTAATCCCACTATTGTCAGTTTCTCAAGGCATAGCTTTCATATATTCCCAGCTTGTCAATTTCTCCAGTTGTCCTCAGAGTTGTGAATACATACAAAAGGAAGATGTTCTGTGTTGGTCCTGAAGTTGAAAATCATATATGCTTTCATTTGCCAAACTATTTCACCAGACATACAGCAGATATTACTAACTTACAGATTGCCAAATTGTTTTACAAGACATACTGTAGATATTACTAAATTCAAGTTTGCCAAACTGTTTCACCAGACATACTGCAGATATTACTAACTTACAGTTTGCCAAACTATTTCACCAGACATACATCAGATATTACTAACTTACAGAAGCAGCAGTGCAGTATTTAAATGGAGACAAGTCCCGCTGCCCTTAAATGCAGTACTGCTTCCAAAGTTCAGTGCAAGATCATTATTCTTTTGGGAAGTAAAAACAACTAACGGTGCATAAACCATATGTTCTAATCCATGCAGCGTTGCGTGGAATTGTATGACATGCATGTCCCCTGCCACATTCGATGGGAATTGCATTTCCTTAACTCATCCAGTGAATTTCCTGTCTCGTAGGTGACTCTCTGTCTTAGCTTGTAAGGCAATGGGGGTCTTGTGCAATATATACAGTGGTCTCTAGTGGGCCTAATAAGGCTATTATTAGATCAGAGCTTCTTGTTTACCCAAAATTTCCTGAAGAATTCCAGAGGTAACTTTTCTTTGATGTGACCTGCCTGTGCCTTCCTGTCATTTATATGGTTCCACAGATACCCCTACGTAACTATACAGTGTGACACTAAACATCGGTGTTGAGAGTTTGCTTCATAGATGGTAGAACTACGTCACAAACACACATATCAGAGTTGTTACTTAGATGGATTCACCCATTCATCACAACAGTTGTACAAACACAGTGCTTTACATTGACATGGTTGTTAGAACAAAGGCACAACAGCAGACCAGGGTGAAATTTCATTTGACAGAAACTATTTGAATTTCATTTGACAGAAACTATTTGAATTTCATTCAGGTCCTAAATGGTTTTAGAATGTGTTTCCATTAATTTTGCATTTAAAACAATTTATTACCATTTGAAACCAGTTATAGAATCATTTTAGATCGCCATTTAGATTTTTAAGACCAGTTGGAACCATTCATAACCATTTTAAAAACCACTTAAAACATTAAAGATTAATCGAGCAGAATGTGTTTTGGACAAATGGTGAAATGTAAGTGGTGGTGCCTTCTATCACAAACATTTCTATACCAAAGTTTGTCCACTTTTTTTTTTGGTGAGACCAAGTTAGCTTCTGCAGTACTGCACAATATCTAATGAGAATCCCTGTTGTAGGACTACATTTCACATCCTCTTTTCACCCTCCCCCCCACCACCTGGAGAGGAAAAAAACATGACCACTCCCACGACAGTCTCTCATTACAACTTCCATTCTGGACACTTGCTGATATGCGTCAATGATCCATCCTTATAGGAGCCTACAATATTCTTATACCAATCAGTTTTAGGAAAGCAGCGTAACCATGTTTAGTTAGGTTGTGGACATACAGGTATGGGTAATTCTCTCTATCAGGGGCCATTCCTGTCACTTTGTTGTCCCCAGTTGCATCAGTCACTTCTCGCGGTGATTTGCCCATTGAATCTTAGGAACGTCCACCCTCAGAAATACAGCAATTTTCAAAATAATGGTTTTGTGACCAAATGAATGAGCCCAGAATTGTGAAAACTTGGCACCTCATGATGGGAGCAGGGATGGGATGGGATGCTGTATGTTTCCTTTGTCCATCATTGAGCTCATCTATTTTCTGCTTAATATACTGTAAATTGTTGCAATGTATAGCGATGAACACAGCATGCATGCATGCGTTATAACCCCACAGCATAGACCATGATAGACACACTGTATCTTTTCCACATAATGTACCGCAGGGTCGTACGATATCGTGTACACATTGAGTTTAACGTCAGTTTCAATGAATACCACTGTACCATCTTATTTTGCCAGCCTGTCTCGGTTTACTATTACAGTATTTCTTGGAATTATCTAAATGTATAGTCACACCCACCTGTTGTTGTTGCTTTATTAACATTATCAATGAACTGTATCTCTAGATAATGCAATACAAAGCATAGAATTGCCCGACTAACGACCTCAAAGTGATGCTCTGTACCTTATGGCACCAACGACATCTGTGGAGTTAGTTGTACATACAAAATGATGGGCTGTCTGATGACCTCATTTTATAAACTATAAGATTACAATATCCTACAGCTTATCAACATGGCATACTGCAGCTTCCTTGCGATTTCACCTGCCCTTTTTTTTTCTTTGACACCAATTTTTTCACCAGGGTTTGCAAATTTCTCTCATGGACCATTTACTTGAAACAGATGAAAAAATTAGACTTCTTTGTAGCTGTAGTGTAGATGAATGATTTGACCTTTGAAGGTTTAGAGACAGTAACATTAATTTTCAGTTACAATATGAAGTTGCAAAAAAAAAAAAAAAACTTGTGATAAAGTTTTACACTGTGGTATTATTAGAATGACTGTTTCATTGTTTTTTCCACCTAAAGGGAAATCAAGGAAATGTTATCAGATTCCGGCAAGTAAAGTTGTGTTTTTTTTTTTTGCTTCTTCTGTGACTTGGTTTTCATTGTGTCCATCATTTTAGAATTACAAATTATTCTCTTTTGTCTTTTTAAGAAGAGAACAAAAGTATAAGAAAACTGTTAAACTACAAAAATAAAAGACCTGTGTGAAGTATCGTGTCAATGCAAGTTGGACTGGTGTTCTGATCCTAGCAGGAGGGTCCTCTTCAAATTGGTCAGAGGAATAACCTGACTTTGTCTTCATCTCGTATTTTCACAACAGGCCAGAGATGTGTCGAAACAGAGACCAAAAGTAGAACTTTGTTTCGGTGAGTAATCTGCTCTACTGTGGAACCGTTATGCAGTATCACATGTTTTTGGCATAATGTCAGTCACAGTGCATAGCAAATTTCATTGTTTTAATGACTCTACTATAGCTAGTTAAGTCACTGAATTGTATCTGTTCGTAAGGTCTTCCACTTTTCTTTTATCGTCTTACCTTCTTGAGTTTTTTTAATATCAGCATTTGTATCAGTTTCATCAGATGGGAAATCGTCTTAATTTTTCCAAAAATGGGCAATACTAAAAGTTTCCACTGATGCAATACTTTTTTCCCAGTGTACCATGGTAAGTACAAATATGAAATAATATGCCCTGCTTTGAGCAAGAGATTTTTAGGAAGAGACACTGCACTGCACACTAAAAAACATCTTTTGAATTTAATATTTGTTTTGCTTCCCAATAATTCCATGTACCTATACCTCACCTCCCCTTGCCTCCCAAGGCTGATTTCCGTTTGCCATCGTTTTAGAACATCAAGGTACTTTCTCCTATAATCCCTTCTGCTTTCTGTGATTTTGAGCCCAAGTTTAGCATCCCCCAAGCCTCAGCATTTGACATCACTCTCAATTTCACTTTTGATCTCATTCAGTGATTTGATGAGACAGAATTTTTCAGCAGGGTCAAGCATTGACCCTCCTTTTCAGGAACCTCTCTGCCAAAAGTGAAGTGGCTCACGACCATGTACCCGTTCACCAGTCTTTATCATTCATTCTGTCATGATTGACTACAGTCATTCAGTTCAAACTGGAAAAATATTCAGCACGATTCCTCGAGCTGACCTATGCAATGAAAGTGAAAGTCATCGTTCGTTTAACATGTCTGACGATTTTTTTTTTTCTTTTCCAATCAGTGATATCAACTCCACAGAGAAATCATTACTTCACAGCTGATAATCAAGAGGAAAAAGATGACTGGATATTCAAAGTCAACAATGCTTGCAAAGTAACAGTAAGTTTAATTCTCTCAACTTAAGTGTCTGCAATTGATACCCAGATTGTCCGGTCCTGTCAGTCAGAGTTTGAGTCTTCTGAAGTGATCATCTTTCATGAAAACTATATCTGATTGTTTGTTGGATGCGATGACGCACCTCCGTAAAATCGTTCACATCATAAATTGCCCTATTTAAGGGACGTTTAAACCAAAAGTGGCTCAGTGTTGAACTTGGCCTCCAAACTGTTCAGCAGAAGTGATACTTTAGGTATATGAAACTCGCAAACACATGTACGTTATTCACCAGGAATAGTCAAAGTTTTGTGGCAATTTGCAAATCTGTCATACCTTGCGGCGTTATCCTGCATATTGCATTTGGTAGTAGAGTGGGCAGTGTCAGAATTGATTCTGAATGCCTGCACTTTGAGCAAGGTCAAATTGAATGCATTAGTCAGCAAGGGCTATTAAGTATAGTCGCTCATGAATACCCACATCAGTAAGTTGTGGGAAAATTAGTGCTTGCCCTTTGGAGTCTGATGAAGCCTATGAGAATGGTTTGGTCTGTCTTTCATGAGGTTCTTGAAAAATTGCTCTGCTATTCTTTATCCAAAGATGATTATTAATTGCAACTGACTGGTGCATCCCGGATTGTAAACCGTAGCTGTCACACAGTTTCAGTGACACAATTTAGTTGATTTATACAGGGTTTACTGTCACAAAGGTGACCAATGGATATTGCAGGGCTTGAAATAACCTACGGCACCGATAGCCATGGCTATCAGGCCCTTAGAAATGGCTGTGGTGCCCCTCAGTAAAGGTCCTATGAAAATAACATATACCTGTAGCCAATTTCTCATTTGTGCCCTTCTTTAAGCATATTTCAAACCCTGATATTGTGACTAGTAAATATTGTAACTTTATTGTGACTGTACAAGTTTGTAGATGACAGCAACATTGGTATTGTTTAAGCTGTCTTTGAGGCCAAATAAACATTTTTCTTTCCTTTGGAATGGCAGGACTAAGTGACGGCCAGATAAACCTTTTTTCTTTTTTTTCCCTTTGAAATGGCAGGACTAAATGACATAAAAGAACGGTGGATTTATTACATTCCTCACATGTCCCAGCACAACAACTGTACTTTCATTACCATGGCGACAGCTTTTGAACATGCTCTTAAGTGCCATATGGCCTACACCTCGACACTACTGCCAACTTCTCCACCTACTATCTCTGAGTCCTAAGAAGAGTTTGATAAGGATAATTTGCATGCAAGATTATTGCTTTTAGTTTTCTCTGTCTTGTCTTTAAAGGTAATTTCCTTACCTACTTCCTGATATCTAATGGTCCATACTGTATGTTAGCCTATGAATACTCTTTTTTTTCTGTTTTTGATTGCTTTGAAATAGTATAACTTTCTCATGCTTACAAATAAAGGAAAAACACATTTTTCAAATTCCAGGTGCCCTCCAAAGCTCCAAAATCACCAACTCACAGCATCGGGGAAAGTAAACCAGACCAGACAAGTTACCGCACAGAAATAGTCGGAGGAGTTGTGATGAGAACACCAGTAAATGTGAGTCTTCAAACGTCCTTTTGAACAATTTTTTTTATCCCTTAATGCCAAAACTTTTTGCTCTTCTCTTATCAAAATTTGCAATCCAACAATTTCTGTAAAAAAAAATATTGTGCAGTTACAGGGTGTTGCTGCGTTGTTTTGCGTTGTTTTGTGTCGTTCAGGAATCAAAAGGGGGTTGTAAGATGAAAGGAATCATGATTGGTGTATTCAAGTTGCCATACAACAAGGTTCAAAATTAATGCCAAATCTTTTGTTGGAACCATCTTTTGTTAACTGGTGTATTACAAATTCACAGCGCGTACTCCGTCACCTCATATAACCTATGCATTATGGTATTGACCATGGTCTAGCATCTGGCAATTTTGTGTGTGTGTATCTAGCCACTGCACTTTTGGCCCAGATTCTTACATACTGTAAGGCAAGATAAATTTTGTGCAATTATGTAATAAATGTGTAATGGTAGTGAATTACTCTTTGGTTAAAATTGGCTTTCTATGCCTGCTTCTTGGAAGTGGTGCAAAGCAATGTGCTTGGTTAGATGTGTACAATATAGGTGGAACCGCAAGTAATGATCATTAGGCATCAAGCCAAAATCAAACTACTCCTGTGTTGGAGAAATATTGTTATTATTATGACTGTATGCAAATAAACTTTGGGACAAATGTATATATATCTCTTAACCAAGGCCATCTCTGATACTGCACTTTCAGTATATCTCCATCAACTCACATTGATACGCATGTCGTACAAATGTGGCAAGCACAAATAAAAACACTATCCAACTTGGAAACCAAAACCTCTTGAAATTAGTTGAACATTCTGTTGCATTAAAACCCTCTAATGGATGAAGGTATTGATCTTTGTAGCGTCGAAACTCCAAGATGTAACAATCCACAGAGAGTTGTGCTATTATGTGACGATAGCAGTACAAGAGGGTTTGTCTCACATGTTAACATTCACATATTGAGAATGTCACCTCTACCGTTTCACTTTTGGTGCAATAAAATTTGTCAAGGATTGTGTTCACTGGTGAGAAAAGATACATTTGTTGAGAAATACCAGCTGGAAGAGCAAACACACAACACCCTTCTTCACTTTCCATTCGTTCAATCTCATTTATTTCAACCGCTCTAGTCAAAAAGTGATAAATAATATTACAATACTCATAAAGTAGCTCACACACACAAAGGTGTCATAGCACTAATAGGACAGCATGGGTGCAGACTTCTCCTGAACAATCTAACGATGCTGCGGTTGGAATGGATGTTTACACGAACCTGTCTCTTGACTATTACCAGTCCTCTATCCTGAGGGACAATAGGCAGTGTGTCATAGCTTTGTCCTGTTATTGTTTTTTTTTTTACTTCAGTGTCCTCTGTGGACATTGGACAAGGTTTTACTTTCAGTCTTTCACACTAAAAATAGACTGCAAGAAAGACTAGTGCGCTTATGATTGCTACTCACTTTCAGGGATGGATTTTATTCTTCATTCTTTTGGTTGTTGTAACTCATTGGATAACATTCATGGAGACAGTTTTGTCTACGTACTGTAGACATGCCAATTGCATGTTCTCGGTCTTTTCTCTCCAAATTTTAAAAGGGTTTTCTTTTGCCAAATAGTTACCTCTTTGGTTAAAGTTGTGGAAACTGTAGCTATCGATTGATCTGTTAGCTAGCAAAAACTGTAACATTGTTTCTGTTCTGATCACAGTTTTGCACACATCTCCATATTTCCATGGCCTATGTGGGACTGTACATAATAATCCCCATGACCCTGATGGTCCCAAAAGCCAATTTTTCAAGGTATTGTGCGCCACGGTTGTCCACAGATGTTCAAACGAGTGAGGTCAAATGAATGCATTGGTGTTAGCAAGGGGTCACTGTGAGTATAATCACTTGTGAATACCCACACCAATGAGTTGTGGGGGATACGTAACTTGTGCACATCGTTTGGGTAATTGTGAAAAGACAGTCTGAATTTGGAGTGCTTTTATGTCAGGAGAAAAATGTAAGTCATTATTACTGATGGATGGTGCTAGTATCTTATGTATGTACATCTTTGTCCATCATACTTTGAAGTATTCTGGCAAAGAATAAGGCAGACAGTTTATTTAGCACATCATTACAGGTAACCTTACAGTGAAAGCGTAAAATTGAAGCATAAAATTGAAAACAAGCTTGACTCTCTGAAGTCAATATTCCTTATTCCTAGTTTGTATTGCTGATCAAATCTGCAGGGAATAGTCCCGTGACCTTCCTTTAGTTTTGTCCAAAGAAGCAATTTTTAGAAACGTTGCCGAACATGCCATTTGAAACTTTAAATCTGAGGTGGCAGGAAAGGAAACAGCAAGTATCCTGTGCTCTATGAATAGTTCCTTGTAGAAAGAGCAGATGTACCAACAAACAGGTGTCAAAAATTTGGAAAGTTTGATTAGTCGTGATTGAAGTTATATCATCCTTTTTATGTTTATGCAACATAACCTCACGCACAAGATGTCGTAAATGTAAGGGACTTCTTTCCATGAAACCAGATAAGTGTCAGAAGGTAGGTATTACATCAAAGGTGTTTGGAGAAGGAAAGACACACAAGGACACTAGCAGAATGACAAAAAAAAAGTGAAACCAAAATATGATGATTTGCCATCATGTACCTGACAAGCAAACACATGTGAGTCAGCATTTTTACTGAAAATGGGGTGTTCGATTATGAAGTTCTGCACAAGAAAATTGCAGGAGTTGTGCGCCCAGAGTTGGAACAGAGAATTTAACGTGAAATTTGGCTTGTGCGTTTAATGCTCAATTGGATTTACTTGGGAGGTACAACGTTGTGGTCTGTTAAGCACATACTGTGAGCCTGCATGAAAGCAAGATAATGGATTGTTTCGAAAGCTGCAACGCAGCGAAATTCAACTGTCGTGGGTAACAACTGTAAACGTTTCCATAATAAGTAATTTTCAAAATCTGCCAAAAAAGACAACTAGCTGATTACTTAGCATCATTTGCGTAATGAACAAAATACTCCCCCCCCACCAAAAAAATCAACTTTCTGCAGGCTGAGTCATTATGAAACCATTTACATTCTTTGTATGTATATTAAAGTGGTTTTTACTCAAGTAAGGCTTTCCCCCAGGTGATTTTTACATGACAGAGGTGCAGTAAGTTTTCCCAGATAATTTCTATGTGACAAACACCCACCAATAGTGGCACCATGCTTAGACTTTGAAACTTAAATTTGTCCCCACCCCATTCCACTTCATTGGAAAATAAAACTGCAAATGGCCTAGGGTATCACAAGTCAACTGTTGTGGGAAGATTTGGTCTTGGAAAGATACACTTTAACTAGTTGAAATCACAGGAAACAAATGTTCACAAAGTAACAATTGCTTCGGGGAAAAAGATAGCTACTTCTTCACTAGGGGTCTTTTTGCTCCTGAAAAAGAGTTAATGTACAGTTATTCACTACTAACTTACCTGTCTCCTGCAACTATTGCACTCCAGCTTTGTGAAATATGTAAGATCATGATTTATGCAGTCAAAACAGTAAGTTTTCAAATTAACATGTGCTTAGGAGATGATCTCAGCACCCAGTAATAAATGATTGCTTGCAGTTGTAGACCTGTAGTTCTTTAACCCTGAAATAAGTTTTTGCACCTGTCGGTGAACTATTGCAACTTTGCACCTGTCCAAGAGACATTTCAACCCGCAAAGTATATTTAATAAAAAATCGAAAGTGGTTCACCTGAAGCATCAAAATGTAACAGTCACAAGACTTACGCTTTGATAAATTAAACTAGCATTAACTACACCTCTGATAATGGTAAGATTTATAAGTTACTGTAACCTAGGTAACTCACTGTAAACTGAAAAATTATTAACGAAAATCACTTCCTATCGTCAAGTGTCACCGCTGTCTTTAGGATTTCTTTTCATATACTTTTTTTTTTTGTTGGGGGAGTTGAGAAATTGCAGTTTCAACTTTCATTCACTAATTAATGTCACATAAGTAATGCCTTGTAATACCGTGTGTCTTCACTTATATAATGGAGTCGTGCGATTTTGTTTCTTTTTTCCTTCACAATCTTCGTAATTTTTTGCTGGTGTGTGTACAGTACAGGAGCATCTGCGTCCTTTTTGTCACAACATTTCATTACGGAAAGCTTATTGGCCATTGTCATTTTTGGAATATGTGCCTCATTGGGTACAAGAACCCTTAAAGCCATCAAAGCCACAATGCAATCTGGTTTTCATCTTCCTTTGCACTTTGTTCTCATCTCATTTAGCACATGTATGTTCCTCTTTCGTGCAGACGTTTCACCATCCCGTATGGTACCTGCCGATAAATGCCAGACTTCTCAAGCTATTGGCTCATCCTCAAGAGTATAGGCCAATAGTAAAACAATATCACAGCTACATAAAAGTATGTGTGCATGGGTTAAGGAAAATAAGTCCTTATGTCTTGCAGTTTGACAGAATAGCATGCAATATTGTTTACCTGCAGTACTTTATGAATGAAAGCAGTTGCCATGGTTACCTTTTGCTTACATGTCCTCATGTAGCCACTTCAGTGTGGAATGTGAATGGAAATATCTGGTACTGCATGTGTCTTCTCCTGATCCTCAAATAACTCAGATGAAGTTACTTTATTCAGAAAGACAGATTAATGAGGCAAAATGTTTTAGCATTTGTTGTGTATATCTTCATTTATCAAAATTAGGTCAATGTCTCCAATACTTGACCATTTCTTATCCTGTTTGTTTTGTTTCGTTCTATGCACTCATGGCAATAATAACAATAAAAATGAAGAAAAAGATTATCCTCTGTAAAATGTAGTTTTCAAATGCAAATTCTAAAATGAAGTGTAATTTCTGGACATGTGTCGATATCCTTGTCTACAAGTGTGATACTCTTTTCACAGCTGTGGTAAGAATTATTGGTTTTTGCAATTACAAATTGGTTTCATTGTGTAAGTGTTTTCAATTCCTGTTCATAATAAAACAGATTTTTGTGCATCCTCTCATTTCTGAATGGGTGTGGTTAGAGACTTTTACATACCTGTCATTTAAGATGCATCTGGTTTCCTTTGCCTGTGTATTTTTAAGACCTTCTGTGTATATGTAGTCTACTTTTTGCTTGTGTTTCTCTTTGCCACTCTTGTCATTCTCATGCTATAGGTTGGAAAATCTCATGGTCATAACTCCCATGATTCCATCAGCAGTAGGTTGATGAGTGCCTCATTAAATCTTTGTCTATCTGTTACCAGACAACTTTCATATCATGGCCAGGATGTTGTCACAGCATGAACACATTGAGAGTGTATATCATGCATGTTTAATTTGCAGGTGCTCAACTGATTTTTTTTTTGATTTTTTTTTTATTACCACTAAATTTTTTTTTCAGAAAAGGAAAATGTGTTGATTAAAGTACGTATCAGATATTAAAGCGTTCATCACAACCCAAAATTGCTTTGGTATCAAATAAAGTGACTGGTGTACATGTGTTGTAACATAAGTGAGCATTGTATCACATGATATTTTCCAACCAGCTACCTTGGAAGAGATCAAAGTGCTACCATTTTCAATTCTTCTCATGTATTCTCTCTGCTCATGTTTGTTTCCTCTCAAGTACCTTGTGATGTATGGAACAAATTTTGTTACTTTTCAAAGGAGGAAGGGTTTTTAGAGCTTTCAGAAAGCTTGTGATGTGTAGAAATGTAAAACTTTGCACTGAAGTTCAGTCGATAGATTTTTGGCTGTCTAGGATTAATTATATGTTGTGGCGAAAAATCTGAGTCCAGCAAATACTATACAGTGTACTGCACTGATAACGTGATGTCTCAAGGAAACTCTGTGAACTATTTTGTAAAATACATGTGAAAATTTGGATACTCGAAAGCAGTTTCTAATGAATGTGAAGCAGGACTCACTTGGAAATCTGAATTTGAAAAGAATCTACATCGGAGTGTCCACCCTTAATAGCAACCTCAGAAAATGGACTTTTTGTTTACTTCTTGCACGCATTTTAAAGAGTCTTGCACATTTTACCTGAATGAACTCTCTGCTTTTTGGTGACTTGCAGTCCTCCAGGGCTGATGTACCATACTCTCCCCTGTCCCAATCTCTCTCCTGCTGTACCCTCTCCTCTCCCCCTATCCCCTCCTCTCCCTTTCTATCCTCCTTCACCCTCTTCCATGCTTATATAAACACAACTGTAAGTTTGACACTTTCAAATATGTACTTTCATTCACAGGTTATTACCCTTTCACCTGAAACATCGTGTTTGGTTGCTTGCAGCGCTCTCAGTAATTTACTGGCTATCTAAACAAAACTGTTCAGTTAATTTGCCACATTTTTCCTCGTCCATGTGGAATTCATGAACACATAGACACAACTTTCAAGCTGAAAGTTTTTGTTGTTCTTTTCAACCTTTGAAATTGATAATATACAGTTTCACAAACCAGTACTATGACATCCTGTTTGGTAGATCCTGCTTTCATTTTTCAACTACCGATATTTTGTCGGAACCTTTAGTGTCCTGTGAATCGTGTATCTTGACGCTGTAGCCTCTTTCTGTTTTGCCCACATTTCTTTATCCATACTTTCAGGGGGAGAGCAATCTTTCCTGAAAAAAAAAAATGGACCTTAGTGACAGGATGGTGTTTCACGTATTTTTCAACTAAGATACATTTTGGAGCAACAAGTGCAGATTTATGTTCTGTAACCATATGGATATCGATCCCAACTGCATTTTTTTTGGTCAGTTCCAAATGTAGAGTCTTTGATGCGATGCTAACCATAGCAATCCAGACACGGTACCCATGCACCCATACCACACCAAACAGTATCTTGTTCTATTTCATGTTTTCACTACATAGCACAATATTTGGCCTCATACAGTACTTATTTTATATGAATGAAGATGTTCAATGTACATAAAAGGTGGCTAGTAGAGTAACTGTGAATTGGAAAGAGTATCCTTGTTCACAACTGTCAATGGTAGTTTAGAAGACTAACCAATCCTTTTCAAAGTCCATACTGCACTGTGATCTATGAACAAATCATTTGAAGAAGGCAGACACCAAAAGGACAAAACAGCTCTCTTTTGGCTACAGTATGTGGGGGGGGGGAGCTAGGAAGGAAAACGATAGAGTATATCCATCATCAGTCATTAGGTCATGAAGTAAAACAATAAAAAGGGAAAATGTCATTACTGTAGTATGCATGCAATTCGCCGAAACCTTTTGCTTTTAGTCTCTTGAAGTTAACTGTATGTCATAACAAATTCGTTCTGTGACTGTGATCATTTATCCCATGTGGCCCTTGTTTAATTACACCTGCATAGGCACATGAGTTCTATCCAGCCATTTTCATTTTGAAAGCCTTCTTCTTACAGTAGTTTGAAAAGCCCACCCCCTCTTACCACGGATGGTACTTTAAAAAGTATCTGCAAAACTCCCCATTTTGACAAGTCTGTGCTTCTTCGGTGACATCTCAACGGAAGGCTCTTCTCTCTCTCGATCTGTTTGACTCTTAAGATATGATTCACGGAGCCAGCTACGTCGTTCGTGGTAAATTTATTACAAGTTGAAATCAGGATGTTGATGGAACCTGATAATGAAACACATCCTTGTGACACCAAAATCCTCTGCAGTTGCAGATTTTTGGCCGGTCACAAAGTGCACAGGGCAGTGACACATCGACGACCGTGCTCCGGGGATTTCCAGCGCACCGTGTCGAATTGAGCAGTTTTGTATTGACGGCACATTGTTTTACATGTCAGAGAGAACACGTTAGGCACCTCCACGTATCTGGGATGTGGATGTACGAATTTTGAACTGTTTTTCTTGCAACTTTTCAAGTGGTTTTCTTTAATCAACTCTGTAGATTGTGTGTCAAGGACTTTATTGAGCTGCGATGTTGATACGTTCCACTGAAGCGTGAATTTATAGTGTGTTATTTGTGAGTGGAAAGTGTAATGTAATACCATCACCATGCACATGCTTGGTCTATAGATACAGTTGTTTCTCAGAGAGAGAAAAGGATCGGTACTGAATTACTGCAGAAAGATACCTCCCCACATACACACATACACATACAGATAAAGTGGTAGCACCAGCCGGGGGCAACCGCGGAGTAAAGGGGGATGTGAAATTTCGACACGAGATATCACAAAATCATGGGTGAGATATAAAAGTTGGGTATGGTATCCCCTCTCTTAAACACCTTCATAGATGTAAAGTCATATAGAGCTTAAAGAAGAGTAGAACTTAAAATATGTAGTCAATTGTCATTTATGAATGAATTTGAGAAGGTGAATCCATAAATAGTCTTGGAGTAGCCATTAGAACTGATGGATCCCTCCCCCCACCCCTTGCAAATATATGTACAAGTGATCAGCTCAGCTCCTAAGTGATGCATGAGTACTAAAGCTTCAGGGGTCGGGAAGAGGCTGGGGATGAGAAATTAGTAACTGGAAGGGGGTTAGAGGTATATAACCAGTGTCGTATTATTTAAGGTAAGTGAAAATTCTGTGAGGTTTCCTCATCGGTGGCTCACTCTATTCACACTTCATGTATCATCTGAGGGGCAAAATAAGGACAGGTATTGCTCTTCAGGCATTGACACCACTGTATGAAAAATATTAATTTCCTAACTCATAGGAGAAATTGAGGATATATCCTTTGTCAGTAAACTCTCATCACAGACCTCAAAACTTTGGTTAAATATGTTTTGTAGACAGAAAAGATAATAAATAAAAATCTCAGTGAAAGAAACATCATTTAATCCTCACATCAACTTTTTGCTTGCCCCTCAATTGTGCAGACCCCGGCCGGAACCGTTCCCACAGCGACGTCCGGAATGACCAGAGCCCCTCAGATGAGCGACAGTGATAGCGATGAAGATCACCACCACGACAGGAGAAGCCTTCCAAACCCAGGACAACATCATCAAGGAACGGCGATATCCACCAATCCTTCCAAATACATCGTAGAGGGCTGGTGTGTGAAACAGGGTGCTGTGGTAGGTTAGAGTAAAGAAGAGTCTATATCTATTACAGTAGATGTAGGAATCTAAAATAATTCAGTGCTTTGCAGAAAGACAGGTCAGAGAAAAGTCTGATCGTTAAGAACGGTAGCTAAACCTAATTAAGAAACTTAATCACAGAACAGTGCAGGGCATTTTTTTCATGTTGTAGATACTTAAATGGTGATGGTTTCTGCATTTGACCTCTTTAAATGTTGACAGTATTTAGGAATTCAAACAAAAGAATTAATTATACAAAGTAATCACAAAATGGGGAAGCAATGTTGGAGTACACATAGTGAGAAATTAAAAATTCCTTTTGGTGACCTTTAGAATATTTGAGTGACAGATGGCAGTGATGTAAAAGAATGCAAATTCTACACTTTCTTTAAGTTTGATCTCACACGCTAAACCGGTGTGTTCTGTAACATTAGTATTGCAGAGTTTCATTTTTTTGCTCAGTTCTGCTGTGTCATGATTTAGAGCTCTGAGCTGTATGTTAAAACAGATCAAGAGCCACAGAAACATTTCATGTTGCATGTCAATGATTATCTAAAAATTAAGATCATTAAACGTAAACTAATGCTGATAATTATGTCCATTCTGACCCTTCTCATCCTTAACTAAGGAAGAATGGAATACTAAAATGATTATTACAGTCTCTGGCTGCAGTATGGTTATTTTGAAGTGATTCTAATTAGCTTCCACATTTAAAACATGCCTACTTAAGCTTTGGGAGAGATGTGAGAGGTAAGTTGAAAAAGTTGACAGACAGTCAAAGGCAGGGACACCCTACACATCCAATTTGTTATGAGTCATTCACTTCGTTGCTTCAATATTTATCATCCACCAAGTGACATAAATATTCACTGTACAAAGGTCAACACCATCTATGCAGTAAATAGATATATACATTCTTCAGGTTCACCTAACTACCGAACCAGGATACAGGAAGAAGCAGAAGAACAAGAAAATACGTGTTCCTCTTAAGTCATAAATATGATTACAGTATTTCAGTACGGGGTGCATTCAAAACAGATCCGTGCTGCTCTGGCGGCTCTGCGTATTGCTCCAATTCTGTAATGACCTTTCAGTCATAAAGAGGTTTTTCACCCAAGTTTCCTCTTTACATTTTTGATAGAGAGAAATGCTGGAAAGGTGGAATCTGATAGGACTTGAAAAACAACAAGGGACACGTCACTTTCATCATTGAAATGCATGTAGGCCTATGGATGTGGAAACTTTGGGACAGACGATAAACAAGCCTGCATTCTCACACTGAATTTCTCTGGTGTTAACGTGTAAAGCACATTACTGTCAATTGAGCTAGGGAAAGTGTCATGTGAAAGGCATTCTGTTCATTCTACCACTTGATGAACCACAAGAGTTTGAGTGGAATTCTGCAGTTCAAATTTGGCAAAACAGTATTCTAAATTAACATTTTACTTTAAAAGGTGATTGATCTTTGTATCAAATCTCATGTGGCGTTCACCTCTTCTTGATAAACTGTCTATAAAGACCACCAATTTATGGTTGCCCTTACTACTAACTCGATTACTGTGAAAAATGCTGTTTTGCTAGCAAAGGGGTATATAGATACACACATTAGCTAGCGATGTTTCATTGCCACATGCCAAGAGCATACCCGTTAGCTAGTGGCGTTTGTAGTGATTTAGCAAGAAGAGACTAACTTCACAGGCATCATGAATAAGACAACCAATCACCTTCAACTGTGAGTTACACTAAATCTGTCGTCTCTGTCGGTTAAGTCTGTTTTTGGTTGTTATTTCTGCCATCCGGCCAGTCATTACTTCTGACGTATGTAGCATGCATTTTTATGGCTTGTTTAAGGTGGGATACTGAAGAAAAAAAATTGTGAAAAGGTTATGTTGCAAATACCTGTTTTCCTTTCAATGTTTTAAGTCAGTGACATGCTTTCCTGAACATCTACCTCTTACCACTCCTGGTAAGATCCTTCCATCAGGGAATAAAGTTTGACTATTTGTTTTTTTGTTTGTTTGTTTTTTGCATTTTTGTGTCTTCATTTCAGAGGAAGAACTGGAAAAGGAGGTACTTTGCACTAAGCGAACACGGTGTATCATACTTCAAGTCAGAGAGTGTGAGTAGAATGCTTTTTGTACTGTTGGACGTATTTTGAGTTTTGTGATAGAAGCCTAAACCAGTGTTATTTCATTACTCATCATGGAACTACCTTATTTTCAGAGAATAATTAAATCACCTTGCAAAGTATGATAAATCATAATGTCGATATTAATCTCAAGGAAGGCACAATGAAATTAAACATGGGCAAAATGCAACGTATGACTTACAGAGAAAACTCTGAGTCAAAAGTAAGCAAGCCATCAAGTTGATGTCACCATTTGTTTTTTTCTTATTCATGAACAACTTAGGCTGTACCATCACACATCCTCCTGAATAATTGATTAGAAATTCAGTGGAGTAAATATTTGGAAACACCTGTCATTCATCTTTCCTCTTTCTTAAGTTGCGCTGTCGATGTGAGGAGGGAGAAGTAAAGAGAGGAGTTTGTGTCAACCACACCTCTAATTGTGCCAGTGTTTCTTCAGAAAGTCTGGGGAATACGTCAATTGTTACTTGAAATATCAATTAATGATGGTAGTTACCCCTGGAAGTCATGAAGCCCAGATTGCTATCTGTTTTAGTATTAAAGAAATCAATGTGATCATAGTATGACCTCTGAGTATTAAACAATTGGCACTGGACAGTGAAGTTCTCTGCATGTAAACTTTTGTTGTAACCAATGCCCTCTGTAGTTAAGATGACAGAAGTGCATTGCTAGGCAGATATGCATTGCAGACCATTCAATGATAATTGCCAGCATCCTAAACTGGTTTATTCAGTCCGGGGCCCTGTTCCTCAAAGAGTTAAGATGGATCTTATGTGTAATTTCTGTAGGCCTTCTACATGAAAAATCCAATTTTTGATTGAGTGTAACTCTTTGTGGAACACGCCCCTGGTTGTTCCATATCAGACTTTCAATAATATCATGAACCAAGTGTCAGAACCAGTGAAAGCAGACCCACAGCATTCAAATGGACCACTCAGCAGTTAGATTGTTGTGTTGCATATCACTTTGTTTAGATATCAAAGGATGTGGTAACTTGCAAATTTTTTGGGCTCTTTGAGCAAGACAAAGTGTCACTTAGAAAAGGGTTTGTCAATACTTTGATAGGTACAGTAGATTATCTTGCAACACAGTGGGCCTATTGCTCAAACAACAAACTGCCCATGCTTCATTTCTGGACTTGTTCTTGTTTTGTTTTTTTAAACAGGACAAAGTTCCCATTAGAACCATACCACTTGCAGAAATAATCAGTTGCAAAGTTTCAGGACAATGGTAAGACATATGTGCATATAGTTTTGTTGTTTTCTTATGAGATTGGAAAATATGTGAAAGTTAATTGCTATTGCAGCTAATGGAGAAGTAGTTGTTGCTTTTGTTCACAAGGAGACAGGGTAACACAGATTTTTTGTCTGTATGACAAGTAGGTTACTGCCAAAAAAAAAGCTACCAAAAAAAGGTCAAAAGATAAGGTATGTATTCTGTGGGTAGAGAAATACGAAATGGAAAAAGCATGCCATTAACAGTGGCGGAGTTACCATATGATCTTGGTCGCACTCGCCACCGGACCAACTCAAATGGATTACTGATGCCCTGTTCAGCTTTACACAAAAAGAAGAAAAATAATAAAAGGATAGCAAAAGATAAGAAAGAGAATGAAAGAGAAACAAAAATGCAAGTTTTCAGTACCTCAGCACCCTCCTCATCCAGGAAATGATATTAGTGGTGCCAATTGTCTGCCCTCAGATTCAATAAATACAGTATTTAACATGAAATGCGCAAATTTGATCAGACTTTTTCAGCGCAATATTGCACTGAAATGAGATTTAGTTCCCATCCGTATCACGTATCAAAAATCAAAAAGTTCTGTACACAAAGCGATGATTTCGTCATTTTATATCCAAAGTTTTAAGTTGTCCGATTAAGGTTCAGCTCAATAACTTTTGCTTAGAATGTAATATCTAGGTGAAAAACAACACATCCAGCCCTTGCAACTTATAGACATGTTGCAACACAGAAATGATGATCAGACAATGTGTAAGTTTGGAAAGTTGACGACAGCTTTCAACAGCGATCGGCATCTTTCTCTTCATCACTCTCGCTTTCTCTTGGTTTCTCTGAACCTGACCATTTAACAAAAAGATTTGAGAGATTCTGCTACCATCCTGATTCTTAGGGGGGGCCACTCTCACTTTCGCAATCTGAGCTATTTGCTTCGTGATCATCTCTCTCACCATGTGGTTTTGGAATCCTTTTGGAGATTGCCATTTTGAAAAATAAGTAATGTTTTGTGTCACTGTATTTATTTTAGTGATATTCATGCGCACCCTGGTTTTAACTCTTCGTAAATTTAACATTTTCCGACTGTGGGGATGAAAATTTCTCAGTCGTTTAGGCATGCCTCTTTCATAGGGCTTTATGTAAGATATGTCACAGTTACAAATTTAATACAAGAAATCAAGTGATCATTCACCTCACTAAAATTTTCAAATGTCAAAATTCATTCTACCCCCCAGGTCTGTTTTACAGAGAGACAACCTTTTTGAAATTAATTGTTATGCAAGAACATTTTTTGTACAGGTGAGAGATCCTTTCAAGTTTTTCTCATAGTTTCCCATCTAAATTGAGTATTGTGCCTTTGGTTATTTACTCCATACTTGTTTGCTTGTTTGTATTCATCCTTTGTTTGTTCATCATATTGGATTGCACTTCTTTCTCCTCTCAGTCTCACACACCCGTCCAATCCCTCGTCCCTTCCTTTGATGATACGATACTTGGACATCTGATGCATCCCCGTATCTGTTGGCTTTTAAGTTGCTCCTGTGGTCCCTTCACACCAGTGTTTCCTCTAAGAAAATATCAATTGGGTCAAAGTAATGTTTTATGGAAAAGAAAAATGGACTCACAGTACATTTTTACTGCATGTAACTGTGCACATATAGCAAATGAAACACTCATTTCTTTAATTTTCCCAGGAACATCAGTAGGTCAAATCGACAGGCCATTGTGTCAGAGCTGCTCAGCGGAAACACTGCTCTGCACCCTATTTATGACTTCCAGTTTTCTTAAAAAAATCACTGCATTTTTTTTATACGCTTTCTTCTCCATATTTTTTTCGTTGGTAGGCATATTCACCAGAGGAAATGGATACCTGGGTATCGGCAATAAGCAGCAGAATCATTAACGAATCAGACGGCAATATCAGAGCAGACGTGAGTCCAGTCTCTCCTTCCCAGAGGGGTTCTCGACTTGTCACCCTTGTCTAGTCCGTGTAATGTTCTTCCTGCATGTTGAATCTTTGACTGCTCACTAACCCTGGAATATTCTTTTTTAACCATTAACTCTTTGCCATAGTCAAAAAGAGAATCAGTAGTGATGAGGCAAATCGTTTCATTGACTCAAACAGTCCTTCTGTAATAAACCTCAAGCTGCAAATATGTTTTACAGACCATTGCTCTCTTGCAAAGAGAAAATAATTCTTACTTGCTCATTAAACATGAAAATTCCAGATGAAATTGACATTTTTGAGATCTTAGAGGTAACATGGTTTTTGTTAGTTGAGACAAATGTTTGGAGAAGGTTGCTAAAGAGAAGACCTCAATCATGAACTTGCCATCATGTAACACCATTTGATATTTTTACTCACTTTTTGCCCCAAAAGGTTTCTTAACTGCTCCTTGACAAAGACTTTTTCAGAGCCTTTCTTGCCAAAAATTAACATTCTTGATTGATGTTTTCTTTTTTTTGTGTGCATTTTTTTTTCTTAACTTTCGCCCAGATAGATAACATCCAATTGTTACCATGTGTCCAAACTGCTATGTCAATTATTCCTTTTAACTGTCATGGTATCTTTTTCTCCATATCAGCAGGGAGATGGGTGAAAGGGGATATTTTTGTAACAGGATATATCCATTGTGGGGTAAATATGCAAAAAACTGTTAGCCGTTAAGTTCAGTTCTCTGAAAACTTAAAATTCCGATCATGTCACAAACACTAGGGAGAGCCATTTATATTTCTGATTCTCTCAATATCTTGGAGTCAGTGTCTTCCTTTTGAAAACATTACTTCATCTCATACATTCCTCTTGATGATAATACTGTCACCTACGGTGTGTCTTCCTTCTTTCTTTCTTTCTTTCTTTCTTTCTTTCTTTCTTTCTTTCTTTCTTTCTTTCTTTCTTTCTTTCTTTCTTTCTTTCTTTCCTTCCTTTTTTTTTTTTTTGTGTGTGTGCTATTTCCAATACCTCCCTATAAAATGGAGTAACCAAGAAGAGAGTCCCTCCTGCATCCCTTGCAGTCAAAAAAAGCCAAGTTACTCCGATCTTTTCATTCATAACATTTAAAATTTTACCTTGTTCATCCCTTTGTCTGCCTCTCCTGGCGATTTCTCTTGTCTATATCTGAGCAAAGCAACAAACCATTTTCAGCAATCAAGCCCACCATTAATTTGTAACATTTGCACCAAATTTTAGAAGGAAAAGCTATCATCAATCCCTCAGTTTCCTTTTTGGTTCCTTGCGTCAGCCATGGAACCTATGCAGTCAGGTTGGCGTGTGTGTGTGCATCTGTGACACTTGCTTCCATACACTCTAACTCAATAGGGGAAAGTCCGATGAAAGTCAAACTTGGTATGTAGGTTCGCCATATTGAGAAGGTGTGCCCTATTGTTTTTGGTGGAGGTCAAAGGTCATCTGGTGGAACTGGGGGCAAAAGTCTGTTTTGCTTGGGTATGCTCTAACTCAATAGGGGAAAGTCAGATGAAAGTCAAACTTGGTATGTAGGTTTGCCATATTGAGAAGGTGTGCCCTATTGTTTTTGGTGGAGGTCAAAGGTCATCTTGACCAACTGGGGGCAAAAGTCTGAAAACCTTGTTATGCTATGGATGCTCATATGTTCCATCAGTCCCCCTCCAGTGCATCATGGAAGTACTGCTTGAGTTAGCAGTTTCTTGATCCAATGAAAAAGAAGCAGTGTTGTTTGCACTGCTGTAGGTGGTGACAGGAGACAAGTTTTGGCTGGATCAGTTTACCTCCTCGTGCCTGAGTGCTAATGTGTGCATTCTTTTAAGTGTCTTTTCAATTAGTGAGGTGAGCAGGACACAATGAAAGAAAATAAGTCAGTTGGTGTTCTTACCAGTTTAAACTAGACCCCAGTAGTTCCCCCTCAGGGCATGCTATCAGTCTATTTGACTTGAAAGGGGCATAGATGAGATAAGCCATATTGCAATTTGCAGAGCCCCTTCTTTATATGAGAGGTGCACAGCTGTTTGTGTTTTGCAAAATGAATGGGATATCGCTGTATATTGCAGAAATCAGCATCTGCAATTCATTGCATTAATTGAAATGACTTTTTTGATATTTATGAACCCAGGCATATAATTTTACAGTATGTATATTTCAAATGCAAGGAACCATAGTGCCCAGAGGCTGTTGTGAAATCATGCAAAATACCCCTTCTCTTACAGATTGCATGTAACACTGTTGATGGTTGGTCACATAAGTGCTATGGAAGTGGTTCCATGTGGGTGCATGTTTGGGATCCAATGTCTGAAATGGGCCATTTTATAAAAGCATGAAATATGTTTCTCTCTCTACAGATTTTATGTTACAAAAGTGAGAGTTCATGGTCAGAAATGGACCATATAGGCCATTGTACAAAATAATGCAATATGCTCCCTTTTACTTCATAATTTACATTATATGCTCTCCATCTGTGCAAGGAACCAGAGTGCCCATGGGCTCTTGTTTTCTTTTTTTTCCATTTGTTACTTGCAAAAACCTGTGCATCATTACTTTTTCATCTTGCTTTTTGGGAGTTGAACTGAAATGTTTCAGAAATAAAATTACTCCCCTAGGCAAGCAATTGTTTATATAGACTTGTCACGTGTGCCAGTGAGAAACTGCAATCCTAGCTTGTTGTATAATCAGGACTAATTGAACAGTCTATTTTTACTTCTCACACATTGTTATTTTTAGTGGTTATCACTCCCTCACTTGTTTCTATTCATTTTCCCCTCAAAAAAAGAAAATGCCTCGCAAAAAAAATGTCACTTTACACTTTTCCCCTTGACCTTGTGCCCATTTCCGTTTGCACTTTGAGTGTTGCTGCAGAAACCATTTTTTTCCCCTTAGTTTAGAATTATATAGCCATCCTTTTGTGGTTGACAGTTTCCCTCAGTGTTATTGTTGAAGTTTAATGACACAAAAGTGTTTTTGTCAAAGTTGAGTACAGCTTCAAGGAAAGTGGAGCTGTTATTCTGGTTCACTTTGATACTCATGTTGGAATTTCCCTTTCTTTCAATGAAAAGTGGTCTTCTATTCATGTAACCTCTTTATCCATTCCATTTTATCGGTTTTTAACTCTGGAATGGAGTCTTTCTAACAGTGTTCTCATTTCACTCTGACACAGAAGTCCTGTGAAGAGTTGATTGTATTCTATTTTTGCAATTCACTAAAATCGGTTCCACCTGTTTCTTTCTCGAGATGCCAGCTTTGCTCAAGTAGTTGCTGTATCTTAAACTCAGCTATTGCTACACAGTTTCTGCTGTTTGGAGGTTTAGAGGGAGTTAAATGTCCAAATTTGAGTGTCCTCACCTGATATACTAACAAATCAAGTAAACCATTCATAGAAGCCTTGCTCATGACTATGTGGTATATTTGGTGAACAGAAGTTTTGACTAATGCAAACCACTTTTCAAACGAAACTTGCGATTTGATAACGGTTATTTTAACATCACCCGTAGCATCTACGTGACTTTTTCAGTGTCAGATATGTTTTTCAATACCAAAACTATGGCAATGTCTCATGTTATTGCAGGTGTTTTTTTTTTTTCTTTTTTTCTTTTTTTTCACTTCCTCGAAATTAAACACCCGCATACCCACCTGTTTGACTATGAAAAGTTGCCAGTACAGTTTTAATACACAGCGTGTTGCTATTGCGCTTGCACCAACTACATGGACAAAGACCTCAGACTGCATGAGCTTATCTTATCATCACCCCTGAAATCCTGCACTGCTCAGGACGAAACTTTGTGTGGGCAGATCTCTCTTTTGAGCCTTCAGCAGTTGAATTTTCCTGAACTTTGGAGAGTGTTTTTTTTTCCCCCTTTTCTTTAATTTACCGTGGGAGTTAACATGCTTTGCTGATTTATGGCGATAAGGTATCAGAGGGGTGTCAATGAAAGGCAGATATAAAAAGAAAAAACAGGAAGCAAGCTGAAGGAAGAGATGAAACATATGCATCATTTTAGTTTGATGTTTTCCTTGTATGCCTTTTTTTTCCTTGTTTGTCATTGTTTCCAGTTGCTAGATGCATGTTGTGTGTTTTTGAGTAAAATTGCTCTTTACTGACAAGCGATGTCGGATGGCTATTGGATACGGTTTTAGATTGGCTTATTTTTGCGCTCTTAGTATTGTGTGCTTCAGGTGGTAATCCATCCATTGAATCACCAAGTGCTTGGAAGATAAACTACCTAGATATCCCAGTCATTATTGAATATTAAGGAAGAAGTGAGGTTGCTTTCATTGAATTGGCAAAAGCTAGAAGCTGCACAACTACAGTTTTCTTTCAATGTGGGAAATGTCACAGTGTGAAAGGGCAACAAATGTTGTAATTTTTTTTTTCTCGATCTTTATTCTTAAATCTGAAGAACTATTGTCTACTTTCTTCAGCTTTGACAATTTGACACACTAGTTCTACAGTACCTTTCCCAACGAATTACAATATATGTGTAACATAGTACCACCTTCTTGTTGCACCAACAGTTGTATTAGTGTAGTGGCTTCAGTTCTAGTCTCATACAATGTGACTCTCCCTAAATTTCTGAGAAAATCAATCTCTGACACGTCATTTGATTGCTGCGCTTTCCAGGAGGTTTGTCTTACCTCCGTGCCGCTGAAATCATGTAACAGATATCTCAACTAGCCCATTGTTTGGGATCATTTCTATCCATATTAAAAAGTTGGCTTTTGTTGTGGCAGACAGGTGTAAAATAATCAAGTACATTGTCAAGAAACATTTATTCTCTCTTTTTGCAATCCATGTAAAAAAAAAATCTATCGCTGGTTACCTACAATGATATCTGGGCAAATGTCCCTTCACATCTTTTTTTTTTGTCACAACTCTGTGCAATGGTCACTCGTGAAGGGTCTCTAAATTAGCTGCAATGTTCATGCATAATTGGGATGTTAAGTTGTTATCTGAAGGCAACTGTTCTGTAGGAGTTTCTACTCCCTGGTTTGGCCTTCTTTTTACATGGTATCAGGGAGGCTAGGCTTTACATTACCTTTTCTCTTCTTCTTCCAACGATTCATGACATGCTTTTATGCTTTGCAAGAAAGAGGATGCTCTCAAGATGATTCTTTCTGATGCAGGTGGTGACTGAAATCTAATGAGCTCTCTCAGGCTTCCTGACACATTCCTTGCCAAGAAAAGCAACTGATTATATTTGCGCATTTCTCCGTACTAAAACAAAAACTTGTCTCTCTCTCTTCCTCATTTCTTGGTTTGCATCAAGGGAAAACTAATGACAAATGACTGTTTCAATTTTTGCATTCAATTTAATTATTTCATTCCTCTGATGAGAGTTACAACAAAATCCTATAAATATACAGTAGAGCAAGTCATTGCTTCCGGGTGAAAGTAATTAAGGCTAAGCAATTTTTGTTTTCCCATCACATACTTTCAGCACTAATTGTGACTTTATTCATTTCCTTAAAGACTTGAAACACTGTGCTACATGTCCATCTTGTAATAGCATGTAATTGATAACATAATAATTAACTCAAAGAATCTTTAAATATGTAACCTACACATTTCCAGCCTTGCATTCATAAAAGTAACCCTGATAATTTTTACACAAGGCATTTCTGAATGATTAATTTGTATTTTTTTACATAGTTTTTATATCAAATAAACTCATTATCTGTTATTTAATTGCTTATTTCATCATTATCATTTTTTGTGCTTTGTTGCCATTTTATTTTCTCTCATTATCCTTTGTTTTTTTTTTTGTTTTTTTTTGTTTTTTTGTATTCTTTGCCCACAACCTGCAGACTCGATTGAAGCGTGCTTCAACTGGAACTGTGTGATTTCATCTGTATTCATTCTGTATCTAGCCTATTGCATGTAAGCTCAACATTTATCTTATACATATGATATGGCTGTGTTTCCATAGCAACTATGTTTGAAAGGGACTCTGTATCCTTATGCATGGCGAGAAATACTGGCAAAGAGCTCTGCCCTGAACACCTGTGATTTGACAGGCAGGCTTATGAGAGCGTTCTTTGAATTCTCTCAAACTTGGTGCTTGCAGAAATGAAAGTATGATCAACGTGATCGGTATTCTTCTCCAGGAATTATTCATCATACGAGCCCTCTCCTCACATTTGGTCAAAATGTTCCTTTATGTTAGTTAAGAGTTTTTATGCATTAATTACAGTAAGCTAGATATTGGAACATGTACTAACAACAGTGGCATTTCACGGAGAAGCAGATCTCCATTGCATATGGCTACTTTAGCCATTTACCAGTTCAGTGCTTTAAAATGACTCCTGTCGAGACATACCTTACTCTGTGTTCTAGAAGTGTTTCCATGGAGAGATTTTTTGCCATGTGAGAGGAGAGTGGTAGGATAAGTTGCATCTGTCAACAAGATCAGCTAAAGGATGTGTTGGTATTTGCTACTTTTACGCATAAACTCACTCTGTGACTGACCCATGCTTGCACTTGATGTCGGAGAGTTTGCTCTTGCATGTTTAACACGTCTACATTGGAAATGGGTACTTCACATTGAACTTCATGCTAAAATCACTCGTAGCTTGAATGGACATGTCCTTTAACACAGAACAGCATTGCTATGACAACCAAACAGGGATCAGGCTGAGATATTTGGCCAGTAAATGGAGACAGGTGAGATTGGGTGCATGCCTCTGTGGTGTTGGGTGAAGGATGTGTTTGGTAGCAGACTATTTTACAGACAGATTGACAGACTGACCAACGTACCGACCGAGAGACTGACGTGGTGCATATGTCAGTGTCTTTATATGACTGCACAGAAGTTTAGTCTAGCCTGATTCGCAATTCAGTATCATGTCAAACCGACATCACCAAAGACATCATTTGGGCCAAATAAGAATAATTTACACCAGTGTGACAGAAAACCAAATGAAGAAAAAATGTTTAAAACTTCAAATTTTCTTCAGTCAGTTGCCATGTTAAACTGTTAAATGAACATTCTAACATTGGAATTTCCTCTAAAAAGTTACTGTCATAATCACCAGACCAGGTTGACCCCAATTGATTGTCTGACAGGAGATTGTTAGTGATGGTGCTTGCCAATTTTTTTGTTTTTGCTCATTGGGTGTGGGGTTGTCTCGAACGTTACCATGTCTCCATCACAGAGCGGCATTTTCTTTCCTCTGACTATGGTCACCGGCGGGTGTGAGTTGGCTTTCCTCTCAGCAGAGGCAGGGTCTGTTTTAAATCATCCTAAAATATTATCTGTTTAGAGATGTATGAGCATTGATACATTTATGGAAAAAGTTAGTCAGTTGATTGATGGCACTACAACACATTGAAAAACAAAAAATATTTACTGGTGTCTTCAGAACAGAGAGTGCAGATACATCAAATGACATTGTTTTTGAATAGGTACAGTTAGCTGAATTTACTTAAGAGGTTGCCAACATATCTTTTATTGTTCAACACACATGTGACCATGTTTAATAAGTTAGCATTTTCACAGTAATCATATCACTACTTTAAAGACGGACGGTTTCATCGTTGGGTTTAGTCCATAATTGCCTTCAATAAAATATCAGTTGAAGGATCAGAAAAAAAATGTAGAGAATAAACTTTTGAAATGAAACAACCACAAAAGGGTATCTTCAGCACATGTCAAAACTGTTCAATAGTATTGAGATTCCTGTTTTGGCATGTAAAGTAATATATTGAAGAAAAAGACACTATGTGTAAGAAAAGTTGCTACATCTAATCTCAACAGCTCAAACAAACTGAATGGATAAATGTGAATAATATTCCACGTCTTTTTTTGAGAGAGAGAGAGAGGTGAGGATCTCATTCTCTTTTCTATTTAAATGAAACCTGTTGGATTGTGAGCAGTTTCATAACTTATCAATGATGGCAGAAGCAATTTTCACCTGATAACAGATATAGGTTCTACACTATGTTGTCACACCATTCACCTGCTTCATATCATGTTATACAAGCTGCAAGACACACATCTATTAAACACGCTGTCTCATGCTAATATGCCAATTTTAATTTTACACCATCCATGTGCCTCTTGACAGTTTCTATCAGCTGCAGGACTTACTCGACATAACTTTACCATGTGTCACACCTTCTCTGCATCTCATGTTGGATTGTACCAGCCGTAAGATTTACTCAAACTTGCCTTTTCGAATCTCCCATCTGCATGTTAGCTTTAGAAGCTGTGAAACTTACTTGATGCACCCTCTGGTAGACTACGTATGACCAACCGCTACATCCCTTTGACCTCTCATCCTTGCCTCTCCTTCAAATTTATTCTTTTGGTGGGGTCTACACTTTTCAATTACTTTGTTCGATCTAGAAAGTATTGCTATTGAAACCCAAAGAAAGGTACATTGTTCACTAATGTTATTCTTTGTAGTCCTTTATTCTTTTGTTATTTTCCTTTTGATAGTTATTACTTAATCCTTGTCTTTGATTTTTTTCTTTTTGTCGATGTAACTTGGTCTTCTTTGCTCTTGTTTTGCTTTTGTTTTTGTTTTTTTTTTGCATGTGCATGACTCCAACAACCTAAGTCCTGTTTCCTTCCAACTGTTATTTGCTTTCGGTAAGTGCATGCATGGGTTTTGAATATTGGTATGTCAGTGATATTTACTGTTTTGTATGTATTCCTAAAATGTCAAGATGCCTTAGATTAAGGTCCTGGATGATTTGAAGAAAGTTCTTTTCATTAAAGTGGTATCTTTTAACATGCATGGCAGATAATCTCCTAACAAGTAATTGCGATTCTTGTAAATCCTGATGACCTTGCACAGCTGCCAAGAAAAGTGTTTGTTTTTGAAGATTTGGCAGAATGATTGGAACAAAATGTTTTTTGGTTCCTTGAGGTAACCAAGGAACCTACGCAGTCAAGTTGACGTGTGTATGTGTTGGTGTGTGTGTATGTGATGTCATTGGAATGCGAGGTCTGTGGTGCAATAGCTCAAAAATGGATTGCTCAGTTTTTCTCAAACTTGGTGTGTAGGTGTGTCATATTGAGCAAATGTGACCTATTGTTTTTGGTGCTCATATCTTGCATATTAATGAGGTGAGCAGGGCTTAATGTCACGATTGGAATGCAAGGTATATGGCACGATAACCCAATAATGGAGTGCTCAATGTTTCTCAAACTTTATGTGTACGTGAATTGTATTGAAAAGATGTGCCATATTGTTTTTGGTCCCTTTTCTTGCATATTAATGAGTGGGCAGGATGAAATGTAAAATTCTTGATATGGCAATTTCTTTGCAGTGCCACGTCCAATTTGCTTCAAATGTGGTAGGAAGGTGATGCTAGATAAGAGGTACCTTACCATGGCATTTATATTTTCAACGTCATTAGCATTTTTGGCTTCAGTTTGTGTAACAGTATACAGAAAATTCAGACTTTTTGTGCATGCTGTGGGCAATTGACTTTTGCTTGCTGAAATTCCTTTGCTCCATTTTTCTGCTATGGATGTTTATATTTCCATCTTCATCAAATCATGGAAGTTCTGACTGAGATAGTAGTTTTATGATCAAACGAAGAAGCAGCAGTGCTGTGGGAAGTACTGTAGGTGGTCACACCAGACAAGTTTTGGCTGGATCAGTTTATATCCTTGTGTTTCATTGCTGATGTGTGAATTGATGTAAATTGCTTTTAGTCAGAAAGGTAGGCAAGACACAATGAATGAAAATAAGTCAGTTGCTGTTGTTAGTAATTCCCTCCAGGGCATATGCTATCAGTGTGGAGTGGACTTGAAAGGGGCATAGATGTGATAAGCCTTATTGCAATTTGCAATAAGGCTTATCACATCTAGTCTTCTTCATCTGTCATTTAGAGGCCACTGATAGCCATTTGGAATGGTCGGCAACATGTCAGAAGTATAATTTCTGTCCTGTAGGTTCTAGTCTATGCCACTGTTGATATTGTGAATCACAGTGATTACTATGGAAGGAGGACATACAGTTGTGAAAGATATTACAGCCTTGGCACATCTTTCCGCTTTGTTTCCGTAAAAACATCTGAAACTTTATCACATTGAATACTTTGAGGTAACACTTCGTTCTGGGTAGAAGATCGGCAGCTTTTCATTCTAAGTTTTTGATATCAATGAATTCACATCAGTCATTTATGTATTGCAAGATTCTCTTATCTTTCAAGTCTATGAGGGACAACTGTGACATCGATTTATATGGAATTTATATGGAACAGTAGGTCCACTTTTTTTTTCCATTGCTCTTAATTTTTCTTTGATTTTTTTTTTTCTGCTTCTGTTTTTCATCTCAACAGAGCACATGTAGTTTTGATAGCAAGGAAGACACACATTTATGATCAATACGTCTGGGATAGCAAACGAGTGGACATAAAATCGATCGTACCAATCTCCTCTGTGAAAAAGGGACTCTACACAAACCGATGGCTCAGAGCAAAACCACCTAGGATATTTTTCTGGTGTGGTTTGTAACAGAAACATATGAGTAGTTATAAAAAAGAAAATTCTGTCTTTATGTTAACATTACTTTAAAATATTGGGTTGCTCAGGTTCATATTAAAATCTTGTGTAATAAAATTTAATAACTACAACATTTGAGATTTTCCTTCTGATGCTAGCTTTATGTCAACAGTGGTGCTCGTATAAGATAGAATGCAATATAGTCCCACAGTAGTTGGGTCACACTTGCATGACTTCCAGGAACTTATTCATGTAATCTGTATCTGTCGCTTTTGCTTTCCCCTAGTCACTCCCTTGATTATCAAGGTTAGTTGTTGTCATTGCTAAATTAAATGTTCAAGATAGTTAACTAAGTCCAAATGTTTCACATTGTTAAATCTGCCTCTGTCACAGTTACAGTGTTTAAACCCAGTTTCCAGCCATCGGTCAGTTTAAAGACAGTTATAAATATGCATGTCCTTCTTGTTGTAAGGGTCCTGGTATTTAAGAATTTGTAGAGAGCAATAGTTGGGTCACACTCTTCAGAGTTTTTCAAGATATTACAGGCACAGGTATTGGTTTTGTTTTTTTTGTCTCTTCCTCTCTTGGGGGACAGAGAGATTTTTATCAAGCTTTATCTGAAACTAAGTGAATAGTTCAAAGTCATCTTAGTATATTTTCAAATAGTGTACATCTAACATTTTTGCAAATACAAGTACCAGAAATTTACAACTCTAGTGGCATTTTGAATGTGTGCATCCATTATTTGGGTCAAAGGAATAATCACGGCCTCGGAATGGATACCTGTTTCTTATATTTTAATGTTTGGTTCCTGAGCTACCATGGCAATTATGGTAGACTTTTGATGTTCTGTCTAAGTGGAAGGATATGTGGACCATGGACAGAGACTGTAGCTGTGCAAAATCCTGTAGACACGCAGGAAATTTTGTCGAGATCTTCATCGCTTACTTCTTGGTTGCATTTTTAATTTTGTATATGAAGAACAGCTTGATCGTAGATTCAAAGTTCTGCTGTTGTGTATGACATGGAATCATAATCATGGGCACTGGATAATTCTGCTAAGTTTTCCAAACTGTTCTCTAATGTAAAACAATAAGTTGGCAAATTGCACCGTTGACGGTTTCCGAGGTAAATCAGTGATTGGGTCAATGTTGCTTATCTCTGAACATTACAAATATTCAGAAATTTGTCATTAAGGGTAGCAATTCTGAGCAAACGTAACAAAAACAACATCATGTGGTTCTCATCTTTGAGATGTCTTGTCTTGTCTGTAACCTGAGGTCTGACAAAAAACAGGTGAAACAGTTTCCATTGCTGTCTTTGTCTTCATGGGAATGAAGGAAAACAAAGAATTGAAGAAATCTTAAAGTTTCTCAACAGACAGTTAATGTGCTTATCAGGCTTTTAGGTAATGAGTGATATTCCAAGGTGGTACACGAGAACTTTGTCCTTTGTGCTTTATTGCCATTACATAGCTGCACATAGGTTTTAAACGAGCAGACAACACTCTTTAACCTAGCAATGACTCTGACCCTGGTATTGACATGATTGAGGAATGTTAAACTAGATCAAACATTACATGTGCAAACAATGTTAGCGTTAGATTCAGTTATTACTTGACAACCCTGCCGTTACACAAAGTGTCATAGTTGAGGCATTCAGTTTGTTATCATCATGTTGAAATTCTCTGCTCTATAGTAGGGAACAATGTAATGAATTTTGCTGCAACTCTGCCAAGCCTATGCTGTAAATATGTTGAAGAAGTGGTCACATGCCTCAAAGGACAGGGAATCATCAGTTATGTAAACAACTTGGAATATGTCACGTGATCATCTGTGAGTGCTTTGAATTCTCCCATTGAAGTAATTCTTCGAGATCTTTAACCAGACGGGGGTTGCTGAGATAATATAGAGCAAAGTAACCTTTCTGATGGAAAGACCGAGACTTGAAGTGGTATGCGGGAATCCAATTCACATGATGAATCAAAACGTCTATTTTGAGCCTAAGGTGGCCACAGTGCTAAACACTATTGTCAATATATGTGTTCTAATGAAAGTCATTTCTATTGGTCTTTTCAAATGGCCATATAAGAGAGAACAACACTTCTGAAGTATTTCATCCCTCATTCCCAAATTATGGTTTTATTTCTGGGAAAAACAGCGACCACTAAGAAAGCAGTTTTGATGCAGGAGAAGTACTGGCTGATGCAGACTTTTTAGCATCAATAATTTTTACTATCTTCTGTCTTCTCCTATGCGGGATTTCTGCGATTGGAATTGGTTGTAGATTCTTCTTGTTTTTATATTATCAGTGATGTGTACAGTCAATGCTTACTTTCTGAGTTATCTGATGCAGAGTGTGCTATGCTGGACGGTGATCTGCGAAGTAGCACCCCACCCGCCTGCCTCGAGTCGGCCAAAAGCCTTCCTGACAAAAATCCTGCCCCAGTCAGACGAACAGAAGTAGCAGAGTTTCATTAGTGGCAAATTTAAAAATAGCAGGAGTTCTCCAAGTTTCTCTTTTGAACAATTTTGCATTGCAGCAACAAAAAACTTTCAAATTCATTCAAGTGGTATGTCCAAATGTTCAGTTTCTCATAATCCTCCCAGAGCATCTGAGCGTTCCTGCTTCTCCCCTAACTCCAGATTGATGTTGGGCCACCTGGTCAAATGTGTCGATATTTTGCCATCTCTCCAGTCATGTTGGGAACCTGTGGCACCCCCTCAACAAATATATGGTCATTTGAAGAATGTCCGATATATTTTCTTGTTTGTGTGTTTATTTTTGTACACCAGTTTGATTTTTCCTGAATATGCAGTATGTCAAAACATGGATGATGTTGAAAAGGATGATATTTTAGGAGCGTCTAAAGTGCGAATCCTGAAGTGTGGTATACATTATTCCACTGATCACTCGGTGGTGACGATTTTGTTGTTCTCACCAATGATCCACAACTGAGGCTGCAGGCACACCTTAATGTAAACGTGTTTACGTTAAGTGTTCTATAAATGATAAGTTTCTTTGGGGGAGTATTCTGTGAAAACAAGGTCAACTTTTTTCTGTTCTGAAATATGGCCATTTTGGTTAAATTGTCCCTGTTTTATCTTTGGGTATGTAAAATTTGCACACTATAATATATCCCCTTCCCCATCCCAATCCACAACCCCCTCCCCACCATACCTCTGTATTGTATGAACAGTATATATTACAAATCTTTTCTTCCAGCCAATTCGAGAAACAGGAATTAAGAAGTTGGTTGCTCTTATGATACAATTCGTAATACTTTAACTTCTGTCAGTTGTAACATTATTCAATTAATAAAGTATATTCTATGTTTAAAAACATTTGTGCAGGTGAAAAAGTCGAGTTGTGTAAAAGAGGCCAGCAGCTCATAAAAATACTGCATCCAATTTGTCATGCATGTGTGTGTCTTTTCTCTTTGTATTGTAAGGTTTTTTTCTTCTTTTTAACCCTCCATTTTGGATCTTTCTCTTAATCTACTTTCTTTTTTTTTTCTTGTTCTTGAAATCATATGACATTACAGCAGTCATATTTTGTTTTCAGTATAAATGTGCATTCAGATTTCTCATATCCTTCTCCTTTATGTGTTGTTTTTCTGTTTTTTTTTTCAAAAGGGAGTACAAAGTATGAAGTTTCATCTGCTGGTTCAGCTCAATTTTATGTGTATTTAATCATTTAAGAAATGGAAAGAAAAAGGATTGAGACTAATTATTTTCAAAACATACAGCAGACCACCAAGAAAATGATCATAGTGAATTTTGTTTCATCTTTTTGTTTGCGTGTGTGTGTATTAGTGTATTGAGTGTATCACCCTCCTTGTGTTGTAAACCAGTATGAAGCAGGCCTTGAAGAATTAGGCCCTGGCCCATAGCCTGTTCAGATTCCTAAAAGGGTCCCAAAATAGAATCATCAGGGGGAAGCCCATTGGCACATGTGACATAATTTTAATAATTTTTTCATCCCAAATTTCTAGGAGACGGTAACAGTCTTAGGGAGTAGTTTCCCTGATTCTCCCTGACAAAGACCTTGTCAGTTGACTGATGTCATAAAAGTTCAATTGTCAATTCATAGATAACGCAAATATCACATGATTAGAAGTTGTGTATTTGTTTCAACTTTCACTTTTGCATTCACATTTGCATCCCCATAGCCTGATTTTAATTTGAGGGCAGTCACTCATCACCCCAAACTGCAATTTTGGCTAGAGACAACCAAGTCCTCAATTGGTTCTGCTCTGCGACGGCAAATTACACAACATACACAGGGACAGGCTGTTTTGATATTTAACACCTGACCTTGTATACTCACCAGGATATGCATCACTTGAAATAAGGATCGTGTTTTCACAGAAGGAGTTTTAGACAGGCTATGGGAGGGGCTAGAAGTGGTTGGGAGAAATGGAACAGTCTAGGGAGGTGACGGACTGATGGCGTAAAATCAATTCCTTTCAATAAAGGATATTGTCTGCCATGTATATGAATTCAAAAGGTGTCAAGCAAATTCATGTTGTCAGTCATCCAGTTAGCAATATCTGGCGGGCCATATGTGACCAATGGAGGGTCATATGAGGTCCGTTGGCTGAACAAAACTTCCATGATGCATCATAGGTTTTTACCAATCAGCACTGTCGATGGACCTCCATTGGGCGACTTGACAGTTTTACTGTGGACAAACGAAGTGGCCGTCAGAGGCCCTTCCTCGAGCCAACCAAATTTTGCTATCAAAGGTATAATTCAGAAGGAAAATAAATCCACACATCTGGATTTACTTGATTTGTGGAGGCTACAGTATCACGATCTTGTCTAAGACGCATCATGAGGCAGACTGATTTCTGTGCCGAACTTGATCAATGACCTGTGCAACGTTAGTGTTATCACATGTCGTTGGCTTCCTGAGATAAAGCTCTTTGGAATTTTCGAAAATTGAAATTTTGTCTGGCACTTCTTACATTTACCAGAGCCCATTAGACTGTTCATATAACATCACCACAATACCATAATTGAATCTTAGTGTGAAAAAAGTGAAACAAGACAGTGGAAAGAGAACAATCCAGAGCAAAACCAATTAACCTTTATTCTGTGATTGTGTGAGATTACTTTGAACCTACCGATTGGTGCTGGCTGAGTTTTCCACAGATTTTCACAGGCATGCATATACATTATTTCATTAATCCCTTCCATTAAAGAACTGTTTGTCATCACCTCGATATCAGCTATTTGATGATGCCATGCACTGAATATTTGATGAACTATTGCTACTTTATTTGATGATATCATCAAATATTTGTTCATAGTCAACAAATAGTTGCTGATATCAGTAAATTGTTTAGTGATATCATTGGTATTAGTTATGTGATCACATAATTCATTTGATGATATCACCAAATACTTAATGTCATCAAATGATTACCATTATCAACAAAGGAGCTACTAATATCAACTTAATATATTGGTATCATCAAAATGATTTGTGAAAATTAGTGATATCAACAATTATTTGCTGACATTACAGATTCAGTTGAAAATAACATCAAATAATTCAATATCTTCAATTAATTTAATGACATCAGCAGTTAAAATTGATGATATAGAAAATGATGTATCCATGGTTTATTGGTTGACATTAACTCTGCATTTTACTACCGTATACTACTAATTCAATCAATTCCAACGGTTATTGTCTCCAACTTAACACATTATGGACAAGAAAGAGAGTCATCCGAAAAGCAACCAACTAACCTTTGTGACCTTTACGTTTACAGTTAGAGGGAGGTGGATTGATCACTTCCAAAATGGTTGTACATCTATCTTCGTTCATAACAGAGAAAACTCTCTGAATTGCATTTCGAGTTCAATAATTTCTTTTTTGCTAGATAGAAAGCAGAAAACTTTCATTGTTGTTAAAACGACCTACCAACTTCTTAAGTTTTAGAAATATGGTAAAAAACAGCTGGTTCTGTAGATGGTTTGGCTTACAGCTCTCCTTCATGACATTGCAAATAATTAGCTAGTGTACTGCTTAGTCTGCAATCCCCCTCAAAACCAATAACCTGCATTGTGGAATTACTGATATCACTTAATGACTTTGCTGATATCATCAAATATGAACACTATCATCAAATGTATGGGTGACATAATACATCAGTTTGTGATATCTAAATAGACTGATAATATTTGGTGATACCATTAGTGAATTGTTAATATAAACATACTCACCTAAATATCTGATGATATCACAAAATCATTTGCTGATATATCAGTGGGTGAGTTACTCATATCAGTATAAAATATATCGTCAGATTAATAAGTCATATCGTAAGATACCGTAATTTCTGATGTCATAAAATGATTGGTGATACCAGTAAATAGCTGTGAATAAAAATTAAAAGCCCTAATTGCAATTAGAGTGTCACTAGTATAGTAAAGCAATAATTGTTGCATTACTAATGTTGCTAATAAAGTTGGAAATGACATGATAATGTAAAGGACATCTGAAAGTCCTGATACAGTCATGCACAACAATGTATAAATTAAGTCATACCTGCCATGAGATAAACACTAGTTTCACCCAATGTCCCCGCCTGAAAGTGGGGGGGGATAAAAAGTTACAGATACTGGTGATGATACAGCGGGAGAGGATGAGTGGGCGCGTGATAGAAAACGTCGGAAATTTTGGCGTTTTTTCCTTGTACGGGGTATAATTTTCGTTGGGTTTACATAATAAGCCTATATTCAAATCCGCTTTTGATGCGTTATGTGGTTAAATGTATATCTTTCACAGTACATGAAAACTTTCGTGTTTTTTGTTGGAGAAATTGATTTTGTGGATGGAAACTACACAACGTGAAAAAAAAACTTGAGGGTCTTTTTCTTGGAATAATATGTTTTAGGTCTGGAAATTACATAGCGGACGAAGCGCTCAAAAGTTGTTTCTTTTTGAGGGGACCTCATCCCACCCCTATAGAAATCTACAGCTTAAATGCAGTTCGTATCATTTCGTATCATGACAAAATTCCCCATTTTTCCCCCCATCCCCTCATAGCGGGAATATAGTGGAGCTGCGCCGCCTGCAGTAGTTTCACAGACTCGTGAGTTTATTCCATTCAGGTACTTTCCTTAATATATGCAACAAATGTTCTGAACAAAATATGTGGATTTATTTTAGCCATCAGATATATTTTAGACCAATTCTAGTTTATTAGCTACTGCGAACATTTACAGTATCTCCCCCCGACATCAGGTCGTGAAAGCTAAATGATGTCAAAACTGGAATAATACATACATCTCACGTACTGCGCTTCACATCTTCCCTTTCAATCACATCTACAACTGAAATCGGACGCGCTGCTGATCTTGGTCTTGTCTCAAACGGCATGAGAACCTTGAAGTAGAGTCGTTATACATTTGGCAAACATTGTATGGTTCGACGTGTTTATGAATTTGATGGTCGGCTGAGGCTTTAGACGATTTTGACTTCTTCATAAGATATGAAAATTGCGTTCGAATTTGGATCAAAGAATAGCCGAAATGCTGGTCTGTGCATTCGTCTCATCCCATTTTGTAGCATAATCTGCACTAGCTTCCACTTAAAAAATCATTGTTAGCTCATAGGTGTCTTTTGCCCGCAGCTAGCTTGCATGAGCTTATGTAGAAATATACTTTTGCTAGACGTCTTCGCGCCAATTCTGATTCATTACTCTCTCCTCAAGTCTGTATCTTCAAAGTTCATTCCACTCATCTTCCCTTCTCTGGAATGGTCTATCAAGCCAAGCTACAAGAAAAAAAACGCAGTCTTTACCTCAGTTTGGATTATTACTGAAGACTCACCTTTTCTCACTTTTGCAGTGTTCTCTAGTTCTTGTCTGCCTCCTTTTGCTTATCTTCAATGTACAGAGACTTAAGCATAACTTCCCCTACTTTATTACTATGGGCTCAAAAACATATATTGTCAATTCAAATACGAATATCTTGACCAAGCAACCCTTATCTCATCTCGTGGTAAGAGCCGTAGATGCTTGTTCGTGTTCCTATTTACAGAAGCGTTGTTTGAGATCGCGATATTGGAATCTAACTTGTTGTTAGTACACAGCGCCATCGTTAACTCAACTTTGTCGCCCTATCCGTAACGTATGGAAGCGTGTAAAAGACATTTAGAAGAAAATCTCGGTAAAAGTGACACTTTTCATAAATTGACATTTTGAGCACCTTAAGAAAAGACACAAAAAATGACATTTTGATGAGATCTATGGATTCGTCGAATATAGGCCTATCAAAATTCAGAAAGTGACATTTTGACGAGACTGAACATCTCATAGAATAGCAAAATTTGGACTAAAGTTGCCTTTTTCGGCAAAGCGAGTATTTTTTTTTCAATTTCGCCAAATGACCATTTTCGGAGTTTTTCCACTCTTCAGTCACTTGATCAAATCATTTCAGGTTTGCCAACTGCATGATGACTTGCCTTTTAGTTCAGTTTGTTTCGATCATAAAGGCCTTATAGTTTTCATTATACCTAAATGGGTAAAAGCAAAACAAAAGGAAATTGGTGTAAAAAACAAATCACCCAATCTCCAACCACCCCTCTACAAACTGCAATCAATTTATCATTTATCCCTTAATTTTTGCATAGGCCTTCTGCCTACTAAAGCCCTATTTGTCTTCTTAATTTGAACGCTGATAATTGTAGACCTGTGGAGGACTCTGCAACCGAAGACAGGAGTGCCAACAATAAAAACGACGTCTAATATATTGACCTCAGCTATTTTGACATTTGCACCTCTTGTCCGGCCGAAACTTTTTACTGTGTAGGATATATACATGAAAGAAAGTTTATTTTTGTTCCGTTTCCATTCCTAAAGACTTCTGTAGGCCTAGTTAAATTTCCCTACTATTTCCCTTTATATAGGCTACGAACTAACTTGGTTTGCTTATCCCAAACCTGACTATGGGGAGGAGTAAAATAAACTGATGTTTAATTACTGATGATGTTATTTATGATGTTATTTTACATATGCACCAACATGAAAAATGACCTTAAAGGCTGTATTGCATCATCCTAAGCTATATTTTTACCTCCCTGAAAGGAAAATTCTCAACTGGTTCTAAGTTACAGTACTCTTAGATTGCCAGCAAATTCGAAAGATACAGAGCAGCTCGTATTACACAGCGTACACAGGGATCCATTGTTTTGATTACACATGTGGAGGAATGTAAGACAGCCTGAGGGAGGGACTAGAGGTAGGTGGTTGGGAGAATTGAAACTGTCTGGGGTGATGCATTACAGCCTTTAAGATAGCCTAGCACACTTTAATACACTTAAACTACCGCTGTGATCATCTTACTTCTGAAGGTACAACAATACTTCATTTAGTCTATAGTTGTGCTACGTTGTAAAAAGCATGAACAAAGTATAGTAAATAACAAAGGTTAAAGGGGCTCATTGAGTTGATATCAGTAAAGATTGCGGTGATTTTGAAGTATGCAAACACACGACAATACTCACAATTAGCATAATTAATCAAGTTTCACATCCAATAGTTATATGAAAACTGTCAATTTTTTCGAATTTTTGACCATTACTTGCTCTGATTGTGTGCACGTGAATGTACTAATGTGAAAATGTCTGGTCACAAAGTTTCAAAAACCAAATTTAATCCTTGATTACTCACTCATTAATGTTCCAACGTGTGTAAAACTTTGGGATCCTTTTAGTTTGACTGTTTGTCATTAGTATGTGAAGGAAACTTGACCGGTTTAGAAAAATTGAGTGAATTTCACAAAACAACTCAATGAGCCTCTTTAAGATGTTATATGATACTAAAATGATGTTGTTTTTTTTTTTTACCCCAAAGATTTCTTTACTCCTATCATGTCGGTACAAAACAACAAAGAAATTGTACACCTGTCCCTTTATATTCAAAAGTTTATGGGATATGGGCTTTTACTCCGTCTTTACCAACGTAGAAATTTCAATGATACTTACAATTCAACTAAAATTGGCGTAACATAAATACAAGGTATGTATCTTGTACACATGCATGTAAATAATAGAAATGCAACAGAAACTTCGGTTCGTACCAAGTAATTAAATATACACTAGAAGAAGTAACTTAAGTTCCCCCTTAACCTTAATAATCAAGCTCTAGGTAAATCCACAGCAACCAGACTGGGCTCCCTCCAGTGGCGGCGCTACGGGGGGGGGGGGGCATGAGGGGGAATTTTCCCCAGATTGTTTCCTTGCCCCCCCCCCAGTTTCCCCCAGTTGCTCTCACCCTTCCCAATCAGATCTTGTACTCATCCAAAATTAATTTAATCACAAAACTATGTATTGGCATTGGACTGAATAATAACAGCTTCCGGGGAACCATGATTGATTAAATGCCTAATTTATGTCACACAGGCTGCCAGTTTTCATATCATGCCCGTAGCCACTTCAACTGTGGCTACGGGGAGAATTGAACTGTCAAAGAATAATGGTAAGTACTGCACAATTTTTATAGAATAAAGTGACTGGAATGGAAGTGTATGTAGCCTATGTGTGTGTGTGTACTCGGTGGCACCGCGTAAATATGAAATGCTACTCCCAAAGAAAAAAGTTGGGAACCTTGGAGTACGGTCAACCGAAAAAATAAGTAATATAAAAATAAATAATATACCTCTCTTGGGACTTAATTTTCCACCCAGAGATATGCTAAAACCTCAGAGCTCCCGGGGGCTTTGCCCCCTGGACCCCGTCACGGGCCCCTGGACCCCACCCGCACGGCCTCGCGCTTCAAGCTCGTTTTCGCGCTGCTCGCGAAAATCTTTGCCCCCCCAACATTTTCTCTGCCCTCAGTTTGCCCCCCCCCCTCCCGTCTGACATTCTGGCGCCGCCACTGGCTCCCTCACATTCACCGCCACCCCAGCCATGATCAAGGCAAGACGCGCAACCCGTTAAAAAGAAAAAAAAAAACCTCCGTCAAAAATGAGAATGAAAAGCAAGCTACGGCCGGGTTGTTCGTATGAGTGACTGACGTCGATTGATATAGATCAAAAGTTGTTTCAATATAGGGCCTTTCAGAATGAAAATGTAAGCAGGGTCTTAATTGTCATGTCAGCTGGATATACAAAAAAAGCAACGGGATTCCCCATTATCCAGACGCTTAGGGAGCATATAAAGGGGAGGTGGATGTGGCGAAGTGCATGTCAGAGGTTCGGCTATGGAAACATATTGCGGTGATATGAGCTAGGCTCCCAGTAAATTTACTTGAAAACCCAGTTCGTTACCGCGACCAGTTGTGATACTGAACTTGAAAACTGAGTGGAGCGAGTAAATAGTTACTGTTTGATGAAATGTTGACATTCCAGTTACTACATTTCACATCCTGACGTCACGGGTCCAATGTTCAAGTGCAATTATCGATCCAACATAAAAAATCCACGTGAACTTGAGACTAGGAAGTCATTAACTTTACAATATGCAAGTAGTTCATAAATAAGAAGGACGCCGTGCTGCATATCATGGTTCTCAGTCTCACACATTATTCTTCGGAAGTTTCTAGACGTGCTTTACTTGCTGATTTTGCAAATAACCTCCCGACAATCTGGATACGTTTTGACGGTACCATAGAGCGCTACCATTTTGTACTAGAGTCAACTTCAGTAATATTTCAGTGGTTTGGATCAAAGGTCCTCACCTATATTGCAAACACTTGCAACACCAGTCATCAGGCACTACACTGATCCATTCACTTTGTAGGCAGCAGTCATTGTACGATTTCTGCGCAGGCTGACAAAAAATCTGCAACCCCCTGTATGGCTGTGCCAAGCACAAGAGCCTACGAAGTGCTCGGTTTGGAGGAAGGTAAATAACTTCGAATATTTTGTATGCTCGAAACCTTAAGTACTGTCACTTCGACGGTAATTATAGTACAGCCAATCGTCACTTGTTTCCTTCGTACAAAGTCGGTAAAACAAAGATTATTCTTTACGTAGTTCAATTGGTCCAGCCTAACCGGCCAATTTCATAAGTTAGTAACACTTACTGACTTAGCCTAACGTTAGTCTTATTGAGTGCATAGCCAAGGATAGTTCGATAAGGCACTTTGCCAAGTAGTGTACATAGACTGCATGTGTCAACATGGGTTTCCTTGATGTTTTTCCTTATTGAGGAAAGTGTTATTAGGTCACCAGAATCATAGGTGTTCACTCTAGTTCTAGCCAACATAAGTAGGCCTAGCCTAACGTTAGTGGTGCAAATAATTTTGGTACCAATGAAAATAACTAGGCCTAGGCTGGGTCATAGCTAGTGTCTGTCCAGCAGCCTGGTACTGTGCAATTCTACTTTTAGGAATAATCCTGAATCAAGTGTTAAGTTTTTCACCATATAACACATATTGGCTCTAATTTAGAATCAGTGACCACCAGTCAAGGTTATTGATGATGGTTAGGATTGCGTATTTGATGTGAATAAACCAAGTTCAATTTGTAAAAAGCTATTTAGGCCTAGCTTTAACCTAAATAACCACCAATCATGGTTAAAATTGAGAGTTAGGGTAAAGGTTTGGGTGAAATTTGGCAAAAACAAGGATTTTATGAAGAATACGCCAAAGTGCATTCCATGTCAGGCCCACGCCAAAGTTTTTTCCCCCAAAACAATAGAAAACATAAGGAAAATGCCAGCTCCACGCTGAAGATCTTCAGTTCTGTGTGCAGGAAATGCAGACTGGAGAATATGTCACTTCCGGTCACTGATTCTAAATTAGTACCCAAATATTGAAATAGGGATTACAGTAGTTTCCACCCCAGAAAATGTCCACCCCCCCTGATTTTGAGGGAAGGAAAACGCTGTTTTCAGAGGTGGAAAGTAATGACATGAAATGACAATTTGTACAAATTTAAAACTTAATGAACACGACGTATGTCATACTAGTGGAAGGACAATCATGAAGCTAAAAACGCTAAAACAATGCTAAGAAAATATGCTGAAGCCTGAATATGCTAAAAATATTTTTCAAACACTAAATTTTTGCCTCCATTCTGTAAACATTTTTAGAACATTAAAGATAGGCTCCCTTAACTTAGCCGAATTAACCTTAAGTCCTATTTATGAGGCATCAAGTCATAACTCCAACATGGCCAGGGTAATTTTTAAGAAGCAGAACTGACAAACTTTTGGCATTTATATACCTAAAGCAGTGTCTGAAAGTCCACTGACGTAAAAAAGACATAGAAAAACATGTAAGTTAAATCTTAGTAATGAAAAATATCTTCCGCCCATGATTTTAGGGTGCAGAAAATCAGGAGCGGAAACTACCGTTGACGGAAACGAATGAATCCCAACAAATAACAGTTAGTGAGAGTGTCATTCTCAAAATGACAGTGATTGTATCATATTAAGCTATCAAAGGTTTTAAAATTATTGTATTTTGTGAATGACACTTCATTTACTGTAAGAGTGCACTCAATAAACAATGAACATCCCTATTTTTAGTAATAATGCAATGACAGGATGGTTAGTGGCCATGATTCTCCCCACCTAAGTTAGGTCAAGCCTTAATAAACAATGGTTGAAGAAGGTTAGCTAGGCCAAGACTAGGCCTAATTTGAATTTCATGATTTAACATTTAATACAAATAACGTAAAGGTACTTTGAAACCTTGAGAAAGTAATAACAGCCATACTTCTACCTGGTTTTATTTCAAGTGATTTAATTGTTAAGTATTATGTCTATATCTCAAAGCAACATCACTATGAACGAATGCAGGATCCTGCATCCATGACGGAAGTTTTCACCCTGGGACTCAAATCCCTTCAACTACTTGTGTCCAAGGGACATAATTTTCTAATGGTTTTATTACCAATAAAAACCATTTGTAGAGTATTGTATGTCTGTCCCTTGATATTAAATGGAGTTCCCCTACATACAGCACGATAAAACTAACAAGTTCTTAGGTTCATTGTACTCAAAACTCATAATTGAGATCAGTTACAGAATCTTCTCAATCATAAAACAAATATACTACACTTACATGGAAAAATATATCCAAACAAGCTGATAGCAGCGGGTGCGAGAAAGTCTGTATTTTGTTTATTTTTCGCTTGGAGGTCAAAATGAATTCTGATGATCCTATTGGCTAACAGTCAGCAGTTGTGAAACATTTTTCCTTCAGCACCAAACAACACAAAGCTCCACAGGTGATGAATTTTGACTCTATATCTGCACATCCACTCAGGGAATGTTTAGAAAATCAAAATGTTTCATTTTGGCTCCTCACCCACTCATCCACCCATGAAATACTTGCAGCAGACATAAAGAAAGTACAAGAAGGTCCACGCATAAAACTGTTTCTACAGCATCATGGATCTCCATGTTCTCGTCAACGCTTTGTTGTTCTCAAATTTCTTATTCAAGCACACCCAGGGAGTGATTGTATTTGGATTACAACACATTGAGATTTCGAAGTCACGTCCGGGCATTTGGATGCTTAGATACTAATATTTTCATGGGTAACCTGCACGGCATTTTATTACCCAGATAAAAAAATTACCACCTGATTCTTTCATAAGGTGAAAAACTACATACAGGTAACTACTATGTGAACGGTATACACTGCGTCAGAATGCCAAATTTAACCTACTACAGTGTACATAGCAAAAAGCTCAAATTGGATTTTTTTTTCTTTTTCTGACAGAAAAATATGTGGTCCTACTTTGTTTATGCATAGGTGTAGGCAGGTGCATGTACTGTATTAGTGAGATTCCGCTGCACAGATGTTTTGTACGGTACTTTGGAAACGTTAATGTTAACAGTAAAATTGCCATTTTGGGCCCATACCCAGGTAGCCGACGGGAATGAGAAGAAATAATCTGTTTCCAAGTTTTTCGATCGATGTAAACACCGTTATATAAAACCATCCAGCAGCCCTTCATTCTGTAGTTACCACTGCCCATTGAAGGATATGTCCTCTCAAAATAGGCCCAGTATGTAGGCTTATATCATGTGCTTTGTCCCTTACATGTCTTCTTCTGGTTGCCGTTTCAAAGAACATGACTTTATTCTGTTTGGACAAAGTTTTTAACTCTGGAGAATTTGTAGACATCAAACGTATTAAATCCCTGCCTGTAATAATAAACATAATAAGTGAATTGAAATCTCAAGATCTTTTTTATGATGCACCATACTGACTGCACTGAAAATGCAACGGGAGTCACTGCTGAAAAGCCTGGTCAGTTTTGCAGTAGATATTCCATGAAGTCATGGTTACGGTGTCAGCGATTGATAATAAAAGGATTATTTTGAAAATGACTACACATACATTCTGCATACAGTTTTGAGAAAAATATTCAAAGTCTTTAAAGCTTGTAACTGTATTTTTAAGAAGACCTTTAGAATTAAGAATTTTACAGTTGCAATATCATTTGCAGATAATAAAGTGATCCTTTTTCTCCAGTTTGAGAGTTAATTATGGCCTCTTTTGGGTGCTAAAGGAACCTGACCATTGGTCCCTAAAATGTACCAATATATTATCAGTCATTACTTTAAGAGTTCTAAAAATTAATGACTGTTACACTCAGTTCTATGTCGTAAGCTGTATGCCTATTTTCCTAACAAAATATGCTGTACACAAGTGTCATTTAGTTCATCCTTACTAGTTGAAGGTTGCAAACTTTGAATTTCATAAAGTTGTTATTTTGTATTTATGTACCGGCGGCATCTACATCAGTAGTATCTTTACTTAACTGTATTTGCAGGTGCGTCTGCTGAAGAGATCCGTTCTGCTTACAAGAGACTAGCCCTGCAATGGCACCCCGATAAGCATGATAACTCGGAACTCGCAACAAAGGTAAGATTGTCTAAACTTGCTGTTGACCAAAGCACCGACAGGTGTATTCACAACGCATTTACCACTCTACTTTTCCAGTTCAATCACCTCTCTCAAAAAGCACTCAAAAGTAATTTGCACATTTTGAAGAGAGGGAGGGTGGTGGTACTGCAGTCCTTCTGGAACAGTATGTAGAATGGAGTCAGTGGTAAAATTTAAATACCAGTTCTTACTTGGATCAAGTATCTGTGCTATAAATGTGCATATCACCATTGAACTGCTGATTGACATCAGGACACAAAACCATCGGATTTTGAAGGTCAATACCGAGTCATCTGGAAAAGCACTCAGAAGGGAAAAAGATGAAACCAGTAAAAGCATGCTTCACCTGCTTCTAACATGATCTCACAATTCACTTGAATGCCATTGCTGTTTGTAATGAGGCACCAATTTGGATTTTTGTGGATGCTAGGACATCACTGAATCATTTGAAAGAATTTCATAGATAAAGGTACTGTAACATACTACTTTATTCATGATAAGTGGTTATTGTGTGACAGGCAATGTCCACTTTGATCACAGCATTAAGGTGGTGTACTGGAATGAGACCATAGAAATCATAGGGAACAAGCACAATCTTGAAGGAAAGGTCCTTCGTCATCGTACTTCCATCTGTAGCACATCACTGATTCAACTACGGCAGCTTGAGGTTCACTTCTGCATTTGCAAGGAAATCCTGCATCTGAAGTAGGTATTGGTACCGTAGGATGTACTCACTCTTGTTTTGGTGATGTTTTAAAAGAAAAGGATGTTCTCTTTCCTGTAAATTTGGGCACCAAGTTACAGTAAAAAGCAGTGCTGAAGAGCAAAATGTGTTTATTACACTTAGTGTGGCTTTTGGAGGTAAGATTGTTAATTTAGTTGGTAGATTTTGTCATAGAATGTTGTCGTTCATTGTACTTGTCCCTCTTTAAAAGGGAGAGAGGTGGAGGAGGAATGGAGTTAAGAATGTAGACAATATTTCTGAAAATGGTTACTTCAGGTTGCTGTCAAGTTATTTCATTGTGTTATCTTCTATTCTTATTATTCATGTCTAAGAAGTGGCCATAGTTAGTTTATGATTTACTGAAGTATATGTGTAGTAGTGTCTGTTGTGTTGTTTCATTCTGATTCAGCTTTGTTTCGGCAAGTTTTAGATGCAAGAGAAGTTAAGCACTTGCTCAGTGTAGTACATTCAGTGTATGTGTAAAGTTTGAGAGGGATTAACACTGAAAGCTGCTAAGTTTTGGGTTGTCCACCTAATGAGTTTTGAAGCTCATTTCTTTGCTACCACAGTTACATTTTGATTCCTCCCTTTACACTTTTTTCCTTGAAACCGTCAAGTGTCAAAGTCCTACGGTTTCATTGTCTTCATTTCCCTTATGATGTGGCGTTCCAGAAGTGATTCACTGTGAGGAAAGGATTTCGTAAATCAGACGCGTGCATCGAGGCTGTACCACTAACTAATACTGCACTTCACTGGTACAGAATGTACAGAAAAATGTATAGTACTGTATATATTGTAATCTCAATATTCCTATTCGCCATGGGCTCTTTTAGCTAAATTTGTTAAATTCTGAAATGAACAATGGGCAAAAAAAAAAAAAAAATGCATAGATTTGCAATGCAGTACAGCAACCTTTTTAACATGTGACGTGTCTACTTTCAGAGCAGCAATGTAAGCAGTACAGTCTATTTGCCATTGTCCCTGTGCAAGAATCATAGGATGCCTTTGTTTGTTAGCGTTACACCTGTTCATGGCATTATCATTATTTTGTGGGCACTATTTGAGTCATTGCAGGATTGTCATAAAGTTATCATATTGTTAGTCCTAAAAATACTATCTTTAGTTGCAATTTGCATAACAATGTGCAACCAGTCTCTGTGGATCTCTTCCCGGATGATTCATCCTGCCTCTGAGTCTCTCAGTTCCACACCAGCATCACCATTGCCTGAACCAAATGAACAAAACTGTCTTATCTATATTGCTAAGCCAAAACACTTCATGGCTTAAAAAATTTTCCCACTGTCTTGTTGCCCTGTCAGACAATCTTGTTTTTTGGAGAAAGATCATTTGTCAGTGCCCACTTAAAAAACAGAATATTTGAAAATTGGTAGTTCCTATCAATAAGCACCTACATAGTGAAAACGCAGCAGAGCAGGTCTCACTGGTGTATCAAAAACATACAGTGCGACCTAAGTTGTCGCGTCTTGATCTTGATTATGAGCATGAGCAAATGAAGTTAGAAAAGATATGAGCTTCAGAAGTTAAAGCTTGGTTGACTTTATCCCTCTGTATTTGGGATTCTTTCAAAGCAGAGGAAAGAAAACAAAGTTTCTCTGACACTTTGTTTTAAGGTTTGTGTGTTGTTTTTGGCTTTTAAGGTTACGTAGCCTATGAGTGAACAAGTTGCTAACAACTCAAAAGCGACCATTGTTCCCTTTGTTTTCATTTATTGGTCATAATTCGTCTTCTTCTAAGCCTCTATGAAACACAATCATCCTTTCAAAGTTGCCTATTGTGATGCCAGAGAAGAATCTGCCCACAACTTGCCCTATCTTGAGAGTCTCATCCAGTGTATTCACTTGAGCTTGAAGCATGCTTGACACATGTATGCCATAACTAGGGAAAATATGCTTAGATAATAGGGGGCTCATTATGACAAGCTCCCATCAGTTGAATGAAAACTAAACTGTCATCTACCACAGTGTCATATTTTACATAAGTCTTTTGTCATTGTAAGAATTTGAGGATCATGTGGCAGCATATATCATCTGAAACCACTTTATTTTCTGGTGGATGGAGACTTATTCATGTTCCTTTTTCTTGTGACTGGTGCGTAGCTTTCAGAGGTTTTGAAGACTTCATTTCAGTGATATGCACCCTGATGAAGTATGCATTCTGCCATAGTCTGGATATCTTGCCTCTGTTTAGACTGCACATCATGGGTGCCCATTTGGGCATACCTTTGTACAATTTGTTGATTTCAAGTGCCCTGATCTTCAGATAGGGTGCCCTTGGACCCCCAATTTTTGAGCCCTGCACAGCCATGAAGAGAACATGCATTTGTGCTCATGCAATCAGCCCTCAGTTCATTGTTTCCAGAAAGTTTGGTAATTTATTTAATTTGCAATGTATTCCTGTAAAAATGTCTTTATAGAACTCAGAGGAAATGCAAAAACTGCTGGTCACTCCTTCATGTTTACAAAGAGACTTAAAGAGGATACTAAAATTGCAGGTGCCAAAGTTGTTGTTTTCTTGCAGCTTGCTACAACTTGTTTCCTGCAAAGGTGTATTTACCCTTAAAAGCAGGTGATTAAAGAGGAGCAAATGTGACTACAACACTCCTGTAACTGCAGGGAAGAATTATATTTCAGATTTCGGTAAAAGAGAAGGAGAAACATAATTAAGAGACAACCATATTGAAGTTGTACAAGGGTGGACCATTAATTTTGTTGTCAAAGCTTCTGATAATTCCAGAGACGTGTCCCTGATGTCATGTTGCATCATTCAAAATTACAATCCTGACCTCATAGATAAGATCTTGACGTAATTACCTCGGTCTGATTTCTAAAGTGTCAATCTTTTCAATTCTCTGGTGGTGAAAAAGGGAGAAAACCAGGTGTTAAGAGGGGTTGGGAGAAAAGGGGTCGGGGGTTGGGGAAGATGGGTCGGGGGAGTGGGTGAGTTCAAAGGTGAGTGAATGTGGATTTGAGATTAAAGACCTGACTTTCCTTGTCCTCCTCCATTTCAGTGCTCGTTATCTCTAACATGTATGGTACATCACCAGTCAGATGGGACTGTGTGAATAAACTTCATACTCAGGTCCATACCTAACACTATCTTTCCTAACCGTGATCACAATTTATTGGTGATATTATGTTCACTTTTATTACCATTGGTGTTTACTCTGTTTTGACAGAAATTCCAAGAGATATCATCTGCTTACAAACGCCTCACCACACAGGATGAGGAAGATGATGTAGAGTTGAGCTTTGTAAGTAGAGGTTGTTTTCCTTTTCACCTAAAACATTTTTAAAACATAATTGCTTTTTTCTGTTCAAGTTTCTGTAAGTTAAGCACTGAACTAATCATTCAATATAGCATATAGAATATTTCCTTTCTTCATGGCTTCTACAAGGTTTGTCAGTGTTCATAGATATGGAAGGAACTTAGATCTACCATACTTTGCCTGTTAGGTTAGGGAGATTCTTGTGTACCAAGTGTGTGCGTATTTGTGGGGGATGGGTTCAAATTGTGGTAACTGCAAAAAAGTATGCTAGAGTAATAGACATTTTAAGTACTGGCAAAGACATTGCAAAATGTGGACAGTAAAGTTGGTTGTCATTAAAGGCAGAGGTTCAATTGAGCAGTGTGAAGGCATTAAAGATAAACAGGAAGTCTGAACAATTATGACTTATCTCGTGTTCCCATTTGAGTCAGCGCGGTGGATCGTGGTTTTATTGCATCGAGTAGTGTCGAATACCTTGATCCAGAACGACGTTCCTATTTGAGTGAGCGCGGTAGATCAACATGTTATATGAACACATTGCGTAAGCACGAAAAGGTCACCAACGTTTACAAGTCGGATATCGCACAGTAGCACTGTATCACAAAAATGTACATGTGCGCGTGTTGCTAACTGCATGCACACTACAACAGCAGCATAGTATTGGTCATATCATAATTTTGCAGCTTAGCACTAACTTTGGGCCCACTTCCACGACGTACTGAGGAGCGTGAGGTATTAACACATGTCAATAACGTCGTTTGTTTTTTAATATGGAGGTAAACATTGGTGGTTTGGCAAGTTTGCTCGTGCTTCTATCTCAGTTAAGAGTTTATTACATCGAAGGCAGTTGACCACTTGACGAATGTTGCTACTTGTTGCAATAAACTGCCATTCGGCAGTTTATATACACTTTATATTAGTGGTTCAATTTATCGGTAACAGAGCAGATGTAAGAAGAAATTGTTTTAAAAAGCAACATACCGAAAATAAGTCAACGAACAGACCAAATTTCTTATAAATTATCAGGGCGCAACTTTAAAATCTGTACCATATGAACGTGCTCGCTAGCTCTTTTAATTATACCTGATACCTTGTCCGATTGCTACCGATTCTAAATTAGTACCATTATCAGAATTGCAGTAACTTAGCCCCTTCTCGGTCAATCGGTAGTGAAATACAGGCAGAAAATGTGCGCTGTACATGTACGCTACACTACTGCACTATGGTGTATACACTTGCTCTACTAGCGACGTGCCCAGCGAGGCTTAAGTTAGAACTAATTACCCGCGTTTTCCACCGGAAAGCAAATGCGTGCCGGGAAGGAATAAACCGGAGATCCAGGGTCACTTGATCTACCGATGTGTTCCCATTACGAACTTTGATCCAGCACGGTCGATCTGATCCACCCCGATGGGTGCATCAAAATCGGTGGATCTTGATCTTGAGTGAGCGTTGTTGATCCGCGTTCCCATTAGAGTTTGATCTAGCGCGGTAGATCTTGATCCACTGCGCTCACTCAAATGGGAACACGGCTTTAGACTATCAAGAGCAAAGCTGCTTAAGTGTGGTCACAGATGAACGATTGATGAAAGTGAAGTTGATTTGCTTTGCCCTTGTGGTGGTTGCCACAGTGATACTTAGATGGGTTCTATTGTGTTGGCGTGGTTCTATTGTGACATTCACCAGATAAATCATTACCTGGAGACCAGGTCTGATTGTTAAGTTTGTGAAGTTAGGATGATCCAACTCATCTGTGTACAAAGTTGAGGTTTTGTCAAGTCTGTTAGACCTCATTGTGCAATAACACACAGACCTTACTCTTACAATTAGGCATAATTATGGTAACAAAGTACCAGGGGTATTACATATGTCTGTTAAGTTATGCAACTAGCATGCAGCTGTACTTGTTGTACAGAAGTGAGATCCAGTAACAGGTTGAGATCATTACAAAACAGTTACCAAGAAACAAAACAGTTCTAAGCAAAGACAATGTGCCGACCATCTTGACTTACCTTCCACGCTGAATATCTTGAATGTTCAGTAATAATCAGCTCTGGACCCTCATCTCAGGTGAAGTCTCACAGTTTGTGTCTGTAGTAGTTGATCAATGAAGAGAAAGTCATAGAAGAAATACATAAATTTCTAGTGGTTTGGAATCTGTATCATTCACATGGTACTCTAATATCAGAGAATTTTGCTCGTTTTAACATTGTTGGTAGTGTTTCTTCTGGTGGTGTTTACTTCAAGAATGTGTTAAGCTTTTAATTGTCCCTTGCACTTAGTTGTGCTTGCTAGCATGTGTAACCTGTAGTATTCAAATCTGTTTAATACAACAGCTTACACTAAACAGGGTTGGGTAAGTTGAGATGGAAGCAAATCTCAACATGATGCAAGTCTTACCTTTGTTCTAGTTAACTATAACATGATAACTTTAAATACATGCAGACAGACAAAAGAAAATTGAACAACAGAGTCTTGTAAATTTGAACAGTAGAATTTCTTCAGATCAGCAAATGCTTCATGTTAATAAATTGGGTCAGTCCATTTATTATGTGCTAACTGCTTTGAGATCTCGATTGTCCAGAAAATGCCTCTGGTATGCCGCGATATTTGGTCTGTACAAAGTCTCAAATTCCAACAACTTTCTAATTAAAGCTGTTCGTGTTTAAAGTCCATGTGAGACTGACAATACTGCCTACTGTTGTGTAGACATCGTGAGCTATTGCAAACTGACCTGACAAAATTCTGATTACTTGACCAATGTTGCAAGAGTTACATTTTGATGAACTCAAACGCCACTTTTCAGACTTCAGTAAGAAGGTATGTACAGTACTGTACTGTAGAGAAAAGTTTGAAAAATGTTTTGAGCTCCTCTTGTATAAGGTTGGTTTCAAAAGCAATGTCAGTTGTTAGAGTTTCTGCTACTGTATTAAAACATTTCAAATTGATTTTGTGCTTGCAGGAGGAAATGTTCGATTTGTTCACACGTTTGGTATTTGGAGGAAGAGGATGTAAGTAACGTTTGACCTTTTTTTCTCCCTTTCAGTTAAATCCATTTGTCTTGAAATTTCTATAAGTAGCCTTTGCACCAAGTCCAAAATCTGACCTAGGTACCCTAAGTCCAATTTGGGTCTGGTATGCACACATAAAACAACTTTCGTAAGGCAGCTTGATTTTTGTGAAGGCAGAATAATACATTATGCTTTACCATTAATATAAAACCATGTGCATCTTATGTAGGTGTGTATTACAATTGAGTGTTCTTAGATATGTACATGAATTTTGTCACACTATATACAATTTACGTTTTTGAAACTTTCGATCCAGGTAGCAATTTCAGAATTGGGCTCTAACATCGTTGGCTAGGTGCCCCGTGCAAACAGTATTCTGTAGATCATCTTATACTTCCTTATCACATTTGCTACATTTTTTTTTGTGAACGTAACAGTTTATTACCAACAATTTTCTTTGCCAAATATCATGTATGATGCTGTTGTTTCATTTGTGTTGCTTCAACTGAAGCCCAAAATAGGTGTTTCCTATAAAATTTGTGATTAAGGTCAAAGCTTGGAGGTGTTCAGTGTTGCGTGCCAAAATGTCTCTTTTCGTCATGTGCTTTAGTTCTGCATTTTATGTCTTTTAAAATTTGGGGAAGCTTAATTCAACTTTTAACTACAGTATTCCAACCTCAGAAGACTGAATAAGGAAAGTGAAAACTGAAGGAAAATTTGTTCAATTATGTGTTTGTGTAATCATCTAGAACAATTGCTCAATTTCCACTCTGTAAACAGGGAGTGAGACTTAAAAGAATACATGTAGGTCAGGCAGTATTCAAAATATTCTCATAAAGTCTGTAATAATATGAAATTACATAACAACAACTTTCAATCTGCTCTGAGTCTTTGTGCATAGATACAAATCATTTGAAACTACCAGAGCGAGGGCACTCTTTGCACCTTAATGCATGTTAAATGTTGTGAATGCATTCAAACAGAACAAAAAAAAAACAAAAAAACAATACCAAACCTGATAGTGAGACAAAGGAGAATTTTCTTTGTGTGGTAATCTAGAAGCACAGATGAGATGCAAGGACATTACATCAGAATTGCCTTAAAACAACAATGGTTGAAGAAGTCAAATAGCAAATAAACTCAGTTACTTGGCAATTCACTACACTCCTTAGCACTGACCTGCCTCATCACTCAAACTGCACTCCCAGTTTCATCCCTTACACATAAGCTGGACACTTGGACATTGTTTTAGGCGATGTTTAAATCAGTATGTCGTAGTAGATGGTAAGCACAGGTATTTTGCTGGTGAGATTTGCAGTGAATTGTTCCTAAGTAATTAGACCTGCTGAGTTTTGGTTACATTGTAATGCTGAAATACACTGATACTTCTACTAAGTCTCTTTTCATATGACCATAGCTCCTTGTAACCAAGAGTTACTCATAGGTTAAATGTAAAAGGAGCAAATGTTCAATGTTCCTTTGAATCCTGGCTTGACATCTAGTGTTTATTAGCTGAGCTGATACAATGATGAAATATGGCAGATGCATCCTCTGCATCAACCAAAAAGCAGATTTTACAGGAGTGATAAAATACCGTTCATAGATGACACAGAAAAAGTATATCACATAAAGATACTGAAGAAAATAAGATCAAGATAAATATAAAGAAAATTCCTTTCTGTTTGTGTATTAATTACATCTGTGGAAAAAGACTGGTGCTCAAAAGTTTGACTAAAAGTTCATACACTGTTCCGTGATATGAAATGAACCCCTTTTTTCCATCAATTTGCTTTTTAAATGTCATAATGTAAGTATTCCAGTTCTTTTCTAGAGGTCAGTGATTTGCTTCTTTGCTCTAAATGTTCGCAGACATTCCCGCTGATATTCCCACACACCATCACTGGGAACCATATTACGAGTTTTCTTGTAGCTGCAATCACACTGAGAATAAAAGGAAGCACACCCCAAAGAGGAACAGTAGCCAGTTGAACGGAATCAATAGTAAGTGTGTCGGTATGCAAGGGTTTACATGGAATTGTACGTAATTACTGCAATATACACTGTCTTCCTTGTATAATGTAATATAGGGCTCCTACGGTCATGAAATACCTGGTGAAGTCATACAAATTTGGAAATTTATTTCAGGGCCTAGAAAAGTTTTGAAATTCAGTGACTTTCGATGTTTCAGTTGAAAACTCTAAAACTGCTGGAAAAGTCATGGAAATTGATCCCATAAAAAGTATGTAGATAACCCTGGAAATGTCATGATTTTGATGTTCGTACTTTAAGAATACCCAGCTTTCTGTTATGCGTGACATCTAATTGGTGTTCTGTGTAACATTCTGATACCAGTGTAACTGTAAGTACCGTCTGTTGATGGAGACGGTAAGTGTTGAGAGGCAGGGAAATATATATTGAGTATTGGGTGTCGTTCCTTACGTGCTTGTCTCCACACAACTTTCACAAGCAGCACAAGTTGACATACTGTTAGTAGCAGTCACCAGCTGGTGTCGCTTTTTGTGGCAGGAGTCAAAAATTTTAATGTGAATGTAAGTATGGTCAAAAAAAGAACCTGAGAAAGCCAGATTTGAAAGGAGGAGGACATCCTTCAAGTTAATAGTTTTCTACATACTGCAGTATCTGCTGACCTTTAGGTGGGATGTACCTTGTAATAATACTTGCAATTTAGATGATTATTCATGAGGTGAAGACCACAAAGGTTGTAGTTTCCATTGAAAGGGAAGTTAGATGTGGATATGACTGTTTATCTCTCTGCGTTGTTTTTGTACACAGCCATACATACTTTCTGCATGTTTTAAACGTTCATTCCTTATTCTTTGTCCTCTTTCAACAGAAGTAAACAACTGTCATTCCACACTTTCACATGAGGTGAGTGAGTGGGTTTCATTCTTTTTTTTTTTAAATTATTACACCTGAGTAGTTGCTTGAGGCAAGAGTTTGGAAAGCTTGGAAAGTTAAATTTAAATATATTCCAAGTAACCCCATTATCACTAAAAAGTGCATTTCTCATATATGATTAAAAATATTGGGTGTCATTTTTTATTCCTTGCCGAAGGCAGACAAGAAATCTATGCGATGGTGATGGCGTGTGTGTGTGTGTGTATGTGATGCCTTAGCTTGTAAACGCGTTATCTCAAGAAGGGAAAGATGCTCGAACTTCAAACTTGATGTGTTGGTAGTCCATTTTTAGTAGATGATCCCTATTGTATATTATGGAGGTCAAAGGTCATTTGAAGTCTCCAGAGCTTAAATTAAAAAAGCTGTTAAGGGAGATATCTCGGCGACCGAATGTTGCTAGGACTTCAAACGCACATCATTAGTAGCAACTGACAAGAAGATGATGTCTGCCATTTTTATGGATGTCAAAGGTCACTCACGTGAGGTCAGTAGAGGACATCGTTTTGAAAACCTTGTAAACACGGTGTCTCAAGAAGGGAAAGTTGTTCGAACTTTAAACATGGTGTGTTGGTGAGTTCAATAGAGGACATAGTGTGACAACTGAATTCAGCCGCAACTTCAAAGTGTCAGCATTGTTATCACTCGACGAGCAGATGATGTCTGTCGTTTGAATTGCTCGATGGGAGACTTGTCATCACTGTAATGTGACATGAAATGAGTATAATAAGTGCTACGTTTCCAAAGTTCTGTCCTGGTTTCAAAAGCCCAACATGTGATACTTAAAAAGTTTGACATGTCTTGAATGGGAACAAATGAAGAGGTAAACTTCACTCATATTAAGAAAATAATTCATATTTCTTTCCCATTGAAAACTTGCCAAAATGTAGATCTATGTTTAAAAGCAGAGATTGTTGCTGGACTTTGGTCTAAGTTTCTTTCAATTTGTGGAACATTTAAAGTCCCTTTTCTAGTCCCTCTCCAAACAACCACTTAACACAGTTCTTATCAACTTTTCTAAGCCTTCGGAGAGTTTTTCAGTTGCCAATTTTCAGTCCTGTCAAGATTCACAAAGTACTTGGTTGTTTTAGTTACAGTAAACACTCCCGTGGGATGCAAGATGTACTTCAGGTTCCTTTGATAACTCCACAATCTTAACCACAATTTGGTGTCAGGAACTTTCTATCAACTTGTGAAATACCTAGGTAAAGAGCCATCCTTCTTGACCACAATTGTCATAAATTAATGCTGAGATATTGACATTACTTATTCATATCGGCACTTGGTAACATCAAACCTATAAGTGATACAAAATGTGGTTGTCGTTCTTTTATTTGGTTTTTTCATTTGGATATGGTGCCTTCCCTTCTCTGGTTGCTTTTGTTTGTGATTTAATGGGTATTAAAAAAAGAATGAGATATTGGCAAGGAATCACAAAGTCCTTTGGTTTTCTGGTCTGTACATATAAGTACTGAAATTAATTGCAATGCCAATTGGTTGCCCAAGGGTCAATAAAAATTGCTTATATGGTTGTCCTTCCCAAAATTATGTTGCCCTTCCAAAAGTGTAGTGTGATTAGTAGGGTTATGTAACTCGGTTGGTGTAATGTGGACGTGTACACATGTGCATGCATGGTGTTACCCACATTGGGAATTCATTGCCATTGTTCCTTCAGTCACGTACACCCTGGAAAAGTCATTCAAATTTGGAACATTATTTTATGGCCTGGAAAAGTTTTGAAAGTCATGGAAATTGGGTGAAGTCCTGGAAAAGTCCTGGAAATTTTCACCAAGTGACATTACTTTTCTCTCACTCATAATATAGCAGTGCATTCTCACTTATATTGTCAAAGTTTGGTGTTCTCTTTTCCTCATATTGCTTTAGCTTTTGCTGTTGTAGTTGAAAACTTTTTGTAAGGCTTGTGGAGGAAGGTCATCAAAGTTGTTCCTTGGTTCTGGGAATGCCATGGAAAAAGTCACTGAAAAATTGATTCCCTAAAAAGTTCAGGAATGCTGATTCATTATTTGCGGATCTATTTGTAGTTTGTGCTTAGCTACAGCCACAACTGATTTGGTTGTCTGTAGGATGGCTGTGTCACAGATTCTTGTTGTCATTGACAAATTTAAGGTATCTTGGCCTAATTCCTTCACTGCACTGTACATGTAATATGATAACAACAAGGCTGCACAGTTGTTGTGAATTATTGGCAGCTTGTTAAAGAGGTTTATGCAATAATGCAACATGGCCAAGTCTGTATTACCTGTGGGTAGTAATGGACGGTTTTCATTATACAATATCTTATATATTGAGGCTGCAGATATTCACCAATTTAATAGATCAGGTTTATATTTAACCAGTTTATATATTTAAGCGAGAAAACTTACAGTGCATTCAGGATAAAAACAGTGCAAAAGGCAACAAACGATGATGAACTAGCCATTTTGCTGAGTCATAACTGTAACCTTAAAACAGTTCAGTGGTCGATGAATTGCAAGCTTGACAAAATGCTTCACTGCTACCGTTGTGGTTTTTTCTCTATATTAAGTTAGGCAAAGGATGTCGTGTGAAAGATACATTGTGGCTTTTAATAGCCAACTATTACAGGGACAAGATATGATCACGGTGTCTGCTGTCTGAATTAGCTATTGAAGATAAATTATCAGGCCTTGAACCTGGAACTAATTAGGACAATATAATCAAAGCACTGTTGTAAAGATTCAGCATACTAATCTATTAAAATTGTATAGATCTCTAACTTATAGCTAGATACTCTTGCGAGGGTAACCATGATTAGAAATGTCAGCAAAACTCATGCATAATGTCTGGAGGAAGACGTTCCTTTCAGTTTTTCAGTGTGGTTGAACATTCATGTTCTTTTATTGATATAGCATAAGAGATGGACTCTCTGGTGTAGCTGTAAATGTATTTGTCTGATGTACCCACAAAAGCACATGTATCCAGTAGCAGCAAAAGTGCAACCCAGTGGAAACTCCTAACTGGGTGAAATGAAAGAAACTTCGAGTGGCTAGCTCGATAGCATTTTTTCATGTTCCCTTGCAGGTATATGCAGATTTTTATGAGTGGAGATATTTTTTCTGGTTTTCACAGACATTTTCAGTCATCTCAGATATAAACGTAGGTGAATACCCTCCTCAGGTGTGCAGTGACATTAACAGATCTCTTTCGTAGATTCTGCAGTTTGTTGTGTCAGAACATTAAACACTCTTTTCTACTTCCTCCTCATCATTAACAGTACTTAGTTCGCGTCGTTTCAACGTGCATCATAAACTTCACTCTGCTGTTCTATTCCAATCGAAGTGCTGCACATAGTGCTAAATTCAAAACGAAAATAGGAAACTTTCCTGGTCCAGTTAAGTTGTTTTCTCCATTTTTGTGGTTTCTGCTGTTGCTGATTATAATTTTACATTTCATTTGCATTTAACGGTATTCACCGTTATGCATATTGTAGGAGAGATAATTTCACGTCAATGAGTAGTTCTTTGATGACATTGCTGACATTGTGCCCAATTGTTCCATGATGATATCAGGCTGGTCAAACTAGGGGGGGTTCAAGGTTGGAGGAGGGTGGTTTGACTGCTCGAGAACTTTTCGTCAAGAGATGGGAACTGCTGATCAGGATTCAGCAGACTGATTTTAAACCTATTGCACCTGAAACTGACAGTTTGGAATTGTGTAAACATACCATGTATACACAAACTTATACCAATAAACATCCTTTCTCCGCTCTTCACATCTGTAGTTCTATATAACTCATAAACTCTTTGTGCACTGTCCAGTGTGTAGTGGACCCCCTTCCTGCCTGACCAAGAACGTAAAATGAGGTGCATGTTTGTCACTGAGTATTTATGTGCGGTACATAAAGTTTCGTATATGGTGGTTCCTCTTCCATAGGCACACGTTCCTCTCTCGCTTATAGACGTATGTTATGCACATTTGTTGCTGTGTTAGTGATTAGGCTGTCTTCCTGACTGTGGTGTACACACACATTTCACAACTATTACACATACGTGTGTGGTGGCTAAACAAGCATTTGCTTGTACCTGTATGCCACTGCTATTCAGTTTTGGTTTATTCACTAACTGCATAACCGCATTAACTGACCAGCTGACGGTCGTGGACAAAAAAAAGAGCATTTTGGAAGAGCACTGCTACTCGCCAACACAGATGTTAGCGCTGCAAAAATTGTGCGCAAGGTCCAGGTAGCAATGTCGTCATTGAAGTCAAATGGTTTTCACTTCTCACTGTATGTTGATGTGATAAATCTGTGTTGAAATATCAAATTAATATAAAACGGAAATAAATGAAAAAGAGTGTAAAAGACCCATGATTAGTGGATGGGTCAGTTAACCATCACAACCCTCGTACATGCCTCACTGTATGCATGTGCAGATGATAACAGACAAGTTTAACATTGTAAAGTACCTATAGATTCACACAATTTCCTGCACTTCCCCTGTTTGGTTTCTGGTAAGGCATGCAAGAAGTATGGACGGTGCGGGAGGAACTGGCGAGAAGTCAAATTTGCCTGTACTTGTGACCTCCAGAACTTTGATAAAAGCCAAGTGGACTGTGCTTTGAGGCACTGTGCAACTGCAAGTTGTGAACTTTGTGAAGAAATATTAATTTTGAAAGAGCTGGTCATTTTGCGTTGATATAGTTTCTACCAACTGTTTTGGTACCAAGACCTCCAAAGACCTGTTGTTTTACAGTGAACTAGATTAAATGCAAACCTTATTTAGAACATTCACTATTCTGCTGTGCAAAACTGTCTAGAATTCCAAAATATGTTTTTAACATTGGACAAAGTTTGTCTTGCTTGTTTTTTTTTATTTCACCTTGATTCAGATACATTCCACAAGAGTCACTGTTCAGAATTTTCCATCAAAATGATTGAAATGATTTATTTGGTCCTAGGGATAAGATTGTCATTGGATGTGATAACATCGGTTATCATCTCAGCAGTGGTCGTTTCCTAAGTCCTCCCTCTCATCACTGGCCACTACCCAGTGATATCCTGTTACATGTGAATGGAAACTTTTCCACAGACGTGTTTGTCAATTTTATCGACCAAGCTCTAATATTACGCAATTGTCCTCTGGAAATTCCCCAAAACCGATGTTACACATGGTAAACTACCGACAGATCTTGCAATGCCACTGTATGCATGCTTAATCAGGGAGTTGCTGTTGCAGGAACTCACTGCTGAAACATTACCGACTACTTGCACAGACTCTGAACATAGTCATGAGGTATGATGACTGTAAGAACAGGACTAGTACCAACAACACCATTAAATAAACATAGTGCTGAAGAGGAAATGAAAAGTGTGGCTTGCCCCCACTTAGTACAAATTGCCACCTTCTGAAGTAGTGATCGTGTCAGTAAAAACAAACCGAAACTCCACCTTATAAAAAACTGCATTTGGCGGAAAGAAGTAATTGAAAATAGGCTACTGCCATTTTTAAATAGGGCAAGAAATTGTCTTTAAATGACAACATTTAGCATCTTCATTATCAAAAATTTCTGGAGGGTAGATTGAGTCCCTCTCCTCAAATCCCTTTCCATTTCTGGAGGGGAGATTAATTCCCCCCCAAACCCCTTCCCGACGATTGCTTCGTACTTCATGTGTGTCCACTCCCCTCTCTTCAAAATCTGTAGAGAACAGGGGCAGTGTAAACTAGTGTCTTAAATATAAGATATTTTGAATCATCAAAATCAGTGATGTCATATTAAAATTTGAGAGTCTTCTGTGCTGGCATGATTGAAAATGAGAAGGTAGTGCCAAGAGAAGTTTGACCAAGAGATTTTTTTTCCCTTGTGTTGTGGGGATGGATGGACCAGATCAACTTGCACCAAGCTTTCGTTGCAACTTTGCTACACTTTGCCTTCACGATCCCTCTTTTTTGACCCTTGCAATATTGCACTTTTCCTGCAAACTTCCTTGCCTTCCATACCTCAATGAGTTGTGCTGTACCATTCCAAGTTTTTAACTTAAATCTTTCCTTTTACATTAATTGTACGTACACAGTACTTCAAGGTTATGTTTAGATTCCGTTGTATGTAGGCTATGGTATCACGTCAGGGATCATCTAGTTCTGAATGAGAAAATTATTGCAATATTTTGAGGAGGGTTGTTTCTTGATAAGTCTGTTTCATCAATAGTGTCTGCAAATCTACCATTGTATACCTGTTACACGTACAGATACATTTTACACCAAACTCAATGTACAGAGGTGCTGTTTATATCTAGATTTGTGTGAACTGTGTGTTGCTGATAAAGTTCATTCTGTTGCGTTACTTAGTGACAATTAAAAATTACTCAACCGTGGCATTAAGTTACACAGGGAGAATTTTCCGTTATTGCACTCGTCTACACAAAACACAGTCACCGTGCAGTAATGCGGAATGCTGTTCTTAGCATTGTAAATGGTTCTTGCGAAATACGACGGGGGGAAGTCCCTAGGTTGATTGCACAATCCTATGGCATGGACACAGGTGGCATGTCGGTGGTGAATGTGCAACAGCTACTCTCATCTCTACACATCCAGTTTATCCTGGGTGACATGGATTGACCGGGATAGTTCATGTGGAGCATTTGATCACCTCCAGGGTAGATTTCTGCATCAACCTCTGCATGTGAAAGCGCCCTCGGTCATTCCCCGAGCCCAAAATGTTGATCCACGATTGATGCCTATCCTGAAAGGAAAACCCGAAGAGCTTGACCGTCATTCCCATCCTTCTGATGATCTGAATGTGACCAGCACAAAGTGAAAGTGATCATTTCGTCAGAAAAAGTTTCCTCGTCTTTCGATTTTGCAGGAAGCAAAACTTAATGGTGACAGCCTCATTGAAGAAATAGAGAGAGAGAAGAGGCAGAAAGAGAAGAAGAGAGAGCGTAAAAAGAGAAAAAAACAGAGGAAGAGAGAAGAGAAAGAAAACAAGAACACATTAAAGTCACACAGAAGAGGTTCAACGTCTGAAGAAAGCGAAGATTCTTACAGTGAAGAAGAGGACGTTGAAAACAGAAACAGGTTTAAGGTTAGAGGGATTGATTTCCGTCTTTATTTACTCTGGGACTTGTATGGTTATGTGGAGCCAACACTTGAGAAAACAAGATATCCTGGTTTTGTGTTTTTTTTAAGATACCTTTTTTTTAAAGCAGAATTTTAAAGCAGAATTTCCCCAAAAGTTAAGTTCTTTAAAATTCTTAAAGAGGTATAGCTACTGTACACTTCCCAGGGATGAAAAATAGAATAAGCAATGTTGAGATGGGAAATAAGAGATAAAACATAACACAAAGTGTCCTTTTTTTGTTTTAAAATGAACTAAAATAAAGGAATTAGGCTACAAAATATTGAAATCTGTAAAAGATTTTCAAAAGGTGAAAAGAGATGCAAAATAGATACGTTCTGAAGCTAGCCTTTCTCATTGAATTAAATTAATAGCATATGCTCATTGCAATTGATCTAGAAAATCAATTGTATGAATGGCAACATTTGGTGGGAGAAGTTAAGTTTGAGAAAGGGAACCACTGTTTGCATGTTAGCTGTCCCTCGAACAACAGATTAATTTCAGAAGTTCTACATATAAAATAGCCCTTGAGAGTTTAGGTACACATGTCGTCGTTTTAGCTACACATGTCATAGTCGGTCAAAGGGGATTTGGAGTCAGCAGAGATTACAAATTTTTGAGAGCGATGAAGAAAAATGGTTGTTCGTTGAATTCAAACTTCAATTTTTAGATATTTAAACTTTCCGGTGAGTATAAACGGTGTAATTTTCTTTGAGGTCAATATCCCCTCGCCGCCAATGAGGGAGAGTTTGCTTCAAATTTTTTTGTTGTAGTAGAATCAACAAGTTACTCACCTTTCTGATGGTCTTTTAAATTTGATGAAATGTTGTCTTTGCTCTCTGTCATGGTGGGGCATCTCACCATTTTGTAAGACTGTCGTCATCGGCACCGATGTTCATATACATTCACCACAGGAGCCGTTTCTTCCAAACTTACTATTCGACTGAAAAATTCTAGTCCCAGGGCCAGTCACAAGGCATTAGGGGTTTGGTTTATAGGCTAGTGTTAGTTTAGGGGTTACGTTAGGATAAAAGACCACTCAGTGGGGCCTTGGAGATGCAGGAACGCACCTTACAAATTTGACGTGCCAAGAACACCCACCTCACAGTGATACAGAATATACTGTAAATAGATTGTGTACTACCTGTATGCTCTATAAATGTTAAGTGATAGTACTACGCCATTATGTTCACAGTGTGGTTAATTCAACATATTTACTGTGTAAATGCTGTTGGAAGTTTGGATCCTGGATGAATGTTTTCTCTCTGAACTTCCAATCCAAACCAGGTCTCTAGCAATAACTCCAACAGTGTACTTCAACCATCAAGCAGCTCGGAACAGACGATGCCAAATAAAAAGACCACTTCGTCAGACAAGAAATCAGATCCTCTGGAGAAGAAGCAGACTGGCTCGGCCAAATCTCCACTGGGTCGAAAAACTGAAGACCACACCCAGAATGGGGTCACTAATAAACAAAGTAAAAACAACAAAAATTCTGAAAAGAAAACACAACAGGATGGGTGAGTATTTGAGAAATAGCTCTTAGAAATAAATGTTACCCTCAAGTATCCCTCTAAGTAAGAGACGTGTGACTGCAGTCCAATCCATTATGCAAGGATTGTTGGTAACCTTTACACAGCTGATAACATCATCTGATCCAAACTGGAGTAGCCCTCGTACCAATTCTACCATCTATCCGTGCTTAGTGTGAGGAATGCCTCTGTGATTTTGTACCTAGTTTATCCCTCGTTTTCTTGATCCTATCTAGCTATTTCCTGTACTGTCAACTTCCTCATTCTTTGGAATGGCTGGCAGAGCATTGTCAACATTAAAAGAAAAATTTCAAGCTCTTGTACTTCTGCCTTGTTCATCTTGCATTTCTTGGAAATTTGAATGCAAAGTTGACAAGGTCATTGATATTAAGTTACAGGTTACATACATATCTGCAAGCTTATGTCACCCACGGTTAAATCAATTCTCAGAAAATCTTGTTTGCGAATGAACAATTTTTCTTGACCGTACGATTACGTCAACAGGAGAATTTCGTTTGTTTAAGGTCATTGGAAGGGATCTTAAAGCACATCACCACGATGCATGTGACTAATCCAGTGTGAATACGTAGGAAAAATTGATTCTTTGACATCGCAATCGACATTGTCACCATTTACTGACAGTTAGAGGGCGTGTAAGTGGGCAAGTTTGGACACTTACGCATGTTTTCAGGATACACTTGCCTTAGGATTGATTTTGTTTTTAAGTTTGAAGTGTCATCTCAATGTTGTCTTTCTTCTTTGTTTTTTTGATTGCTCCATTAATATGTACATTACCCTCCTGTTGTCGTGTGTATTTCACTCCGTGCATTAAAAAAAAAAAAAAAAAAATGATATCCTGCTTTCTTTGTAGTTCTCTAATGTCAACAATCTTTGTGTTTCTTATCGGATTAAATGTAGGCCAAGGGCGCTCGTGCATTATTCAGAAATGATCATTAAAAAATACTGAACGTGCACAAGCACTAATGAGTGATGCTTTAGTGAGCATCCTTTCATGCACTCCGGGACAAATACTCATGGTGGGAAAGGACAGGCGCCCTCAGTTCTTTGCATTTCACCGATCAAAGTCAACTCCTGAGGAAAGTGTGATAATCTTTTAAAAGCCCATAGGTTCCAACTGATGATTTCCCTTTAGACAAGATTCTTTGGTAAAACGTTTGAATTCAGCACCCTCTTCCTCAGTCTTGTAAGTAACGTCAAGAGTGTACCAGTGAGTGTTAGTCCATCCTATTGTAAATTATTAAATGATCAAGTTCAAGAAGTTTCACCTTTCAGTTGATTTAAAAGATTAAACTGTTTGCCACCATGTGACGTGTTTACCTTTTTGTGATCTCTTCGCCTCATTCTCTCCAGGTCGTCAGGAGAGGATGAAACCACGCAAGGTCTGGATTTAAATAGCGCTTTCTTCGCAGGGAAGGTTAACAGTGTAAATAAAAAACTAGCTGGCCAAAACCAGAAGAAAAATAAAAAAGCTGGCGGCAAGTCAGAAGAGACAGAGACGGTGAGTGGTTCGTGGTTTGAGAGACTGTCAGAGTGACTATCCGTCTCCTCCTTAGCTGCATAGTTCTAGCAAATGACTTGCCAAGTACCAGTGACCAATTTTGTTGGACGGAAGGAAGTTGTCATATATGGTTCTGCAACAGTAGTGATGAACTACTTTTTGGCTAGATGGTTGTTTTTTTTACTCAGCTCACTTGCAAATATTGCAAAGCAAACTCAGTAGGTGGAATTTGCAGAATTTAGGTAGATGTTGGTAGAATTATAATTTGGCAGTATTTAGAATTTTTTGAATGTAGGTAGAATTTTAGAGATGAAGTGCCTATTGAAAGCAGCAATAGGGGCACTACGTGAACATGTGTGAACTTTTGCCAATGTCCAATGATTTACAGGAAGACGTATGTTATGACATCGCAGTTTATGACCTCTTTGTGCATTAGGTCTATGCTCCTCTCAACATTTTGTTTCCAAATTGTCTTGTGATAAACATCCTTCTGGAATTGGAAAGTGGTAGTGGTTTTTTTTTCTCTGTTTTTATGTGTTTTTTTTTTTTTTTTCGTCTCCACATCTTTCCAGTTCATTCTCTTGATCTGTCAAATTACACTCTTTTCAACATTGCCTATAATTCAGGTGTAATTCAGATGTGAACTTAAAATGTCGTCAAAGTTCACTGGGACTCATTTTCAACTGTGTGAGAATGATACTCATTCACTCGAGCAGACATTTGACCCGGTGGTTGTTACGATAGCATTGGGCTTAGAATGTGACGTGTTCAGTACCACACACTATCCTTTGGTTAAATCTAGAACAATCGTGTTCACACTGAGCCATGAATAGTTCCTTGTTGGTAAAAGATACCTAGCACACTATTTTGAGGATGTGACAGGGGATTATATTGCATGTCACAGAATACAATATTTTCTGACATCTTTTTACACCAGGTAATAATTGTTTTTGCTGTTTCGCAAAGAGGCATTTTCACTTTTAACATTACGCTTGCCTCTTTTTTGAAAACAATGTTCTGTAATCATTTCTCACTGAGTATTGGCTTTTACTTGACACATGATAGTGTCAGGAGGAAGGAGGGTTTCTCAAGTGAAGGCAGTGGTCTTATAAACCACACCATCTTGTTCAGTTGATTGCACACTACTGGCTTTGTTGACTAAGAAGCTGTGCCGAGAAATGTAATCAATATTTCATAAATTTTGGATATTCAGTGTCATATTTCTTATACAGGCTATTCATCCTAACAAATGCACAAAAACCATGTCGTTGGCTCTTTTCATATCAGGAATTTCAGGAATTTGTTTTAGTGTCAATTTTGTAGGTCGTTCATTCTCATAATAACAAAAATCATCTGGTTACCTGAAGCTTCTCTTTTGTGAAAGGATGTGATGATAACACTGTCATATATGTTAGCTTCCTTTCTTTCTTTCATTCATTCAATCATTCATTCATTCGTTCATTCATGCCAACGTAAACGAGTGGAATACATTTCAAGAACTACTGTTCACCACACCTATGTGTCAAAGCATCCATCACTGTAAACTTGAAAGTGTGATGACATACTCTCCAAGTTTATTCTTATTTCTTGCCTCATTTTCACTCACTTAAGGCCTTTCTTCTTTCAATTTTGCAGGTGGAGAATACAGAACTTAAAATTCAAAAAAGTAGAAAACTTGCTAGTGAGTATTATTTTCTGTCATTATTTGATATACCTGTGAGTTGTCTTTGGACGTGATCTTAGTACATCTCTATAAGGGAAAAAAGTTTGTTCACCTCTAAGCAATGATCCAGTGATTCTGAAATGTCCTAAAATAGTTCTATAAATGGTGACCTGTTTTCAAATATTGTAGGCACCACTGGGTATGCATATGAGTATCATTTGAAATGCATTTCATTGATAAAAGGCAATAGTTGGAAAGTTTGCAAAATTTGCCAAAGTTGACAGGGAAATGCCAGGTTATAGGATATCTGTGGTTTTCTGTTAGAGGCTACCCAGCCTTTATTGGGACTGTCTGGCAGTCTTGGTCAGTGTTGCAGGTATTCTATCTATGTTATAAAAGGTCTTCTCTGCTTTCTCATTCACAGTAAGAGGAAACGAGCTTGCCACCAAAGGTGACCATAAAGGGGCTATAGAATTATTTTCGCAAGCGATTGCTTTAGATCCAAATGACCACAGGTAAATACCTCTTGTAAACGCTTTCCCATTGCTTGTGGAAGTCTTTGATTAAGTGATGGGCTTGTAGATTTTGCTCTGGTTCCAGTTGGATGACTTTTACTCGGATGTTTTCACAAGGGAAATTTTTGAAACCCATTTTGTTTCCTCTTTTTGCAATGTCTTATCATCACAATGACTCAAGGGCACCAGGAGAATCTTCACCTTTCAATGTGTCTTTTTTTATGCAGTTATGTTTTTTTCGTCCCCCGTTGTTGGAGAGCAGTTTATTTTGTGGCATCTCTAGACCCATGATAAACATGGCCATGAATCCCATTGGAATACATCTCACTGATTCAAATGTCATTTTAAATTTCGTTTCCTCTATGTAACTCCACCATGCGTCAATACATGTGAGTCAATACATGTGTTTGTTTTGAAATAACAATGACAAACACACAATTACAGCAATGTAGTTGACATAGCAACCTTGCCTTAAAAATCTTCCGAATGGGGAAAAGTCACCACAAAGTGTCCAGTGCTGATGGTTTGGAATTCAGGGCAAGAGTTTTGGATTATTACCAGCATTGCAACTTTTAGCATAATGTGCAAATTATTGAAGTCATTGTGCCAGTTGAGTAACCACAAGGATTGTTCCAGGGCTCTCGTACCAATGATTCTAGCATGGAATAATGCCAGGAGGATGTCGCTACACGGTCTGCTATAAACGTAAATTATCTTGCTATTAACAATTGGTACTATTTTGGCATAATCAGACAACTCCACTTGTTTTGTCCACTGACTTCAGGATTGCTTTCCTTTGGCCTCCTTGTCAGATTCAAAAGGATGGGTAGCTCCCTTCCAACATCCCCCCCCCCCCCTCCGCACATGTTCTAACACACATACGTATGCTTACTTGCAAACCTGTGATGACATCCTTGTGTGTACATGTATTTGCAAACGTTAGTAGTATTGCACTCGTCATTCTAGCAAATTTGTCATCTTTTAAGTCACTATAATTAGTCAGTCCCCTACAATCAGACAACATCCTGTCCTTTATCCTGTACACTATATGTAACTCACACATAGACAGTTATGAAGGCACTCGAAACCAGGTGGGAGAATGAAAAGTGAAAGTTCGTCAACCAACCAGGACTAGATTTAGCGGTTGACGTGGCAGTTTTCAATGTTCCTTGGCGTTCATCATCATAACATATTGCATTGTTTTTGCAAAAGAGCTCAACAGTCAGACTTTTCACTCGTTAACAATCACTGAAGATTAATGAAGGCAGAGAACTGATGTTTCAAAGGATGAGGGCTGCACTTTTGTTTTTCTTTTTTGCTCATGAAAACACTTTTTCTTTTGGTAAAGTGTGTGACTCATCATATTTCCTTATAATTGGTTTATATCAATACCAGGACAGTTCTGCAATCTAAAGATTGAAATTTTGGAAGCAAAGAAATGTGTTTTAAGATTATGATCTGGTAGATCCTGTATGAAAAGTGCCTCTTAGTGTGTCTGACTACTATTTTCTCTGAATTTGAAAAATCTACGTAAGCAGAATACATCCATTTTTGCAAAATATTAAAATTGCATACTGTGATGCTGCTGCTGTCTTTCTTTTATCCTATTTTAACTGTGACTATGTCTTGCCTTTCACTTAATTTGCATAAATAAAACAAATTTTGAAAATGTTTCAATTCTGAAAACAAACAAACAACATTTTATAATAAAAAAGTGATAAACATTTATAATAATTATGTATGTTGTGACAACTAAACCGACGAAAGTACCTGCAGTGAAGAAACATATTCTTGCCACTGACATATTTCATTTACCGTTCCTTCTTGTTCCAACCATTTTTACATGTATTTTCAGTAAGATATATACATATCGGGCAGAGAAAATTGAAGAGGCGTTCTGTAACTCTATCATTTGTTCTAATTGCACAGATTCACTAGTAGCCATATGACACCTTTATGTGCTAACAAGAAGTGAGATGTGTGAGGAGTATTGCTAGCATATTCACTCGCCATTTTCATATAGTTTTTTATTTTCTTTTCATGTTTTCAGATTCTTTGGTAACCGGTCCTATTGTTTTGATCAAACTAACCTATATGACAAGTAAGTGTGCCATGGCCAGTTTCTTTATTGCAATATGGGATGAGTTTAATTTTATGAACATCGAATAATTTCTTTTAATATGGCTGCTAGATGTGAAGTTTTCAAGGCAAACTATTCATCAATGTGGTTTTGCATTCTACATATTGTTCGTAATATGTACTTAGTTTACCTACCTACTGAGTGATGGCTCAGTTTACCCAAAGTCCTTAAATATGATGTCACATCCGTCATATCGTCTCCTGTATGAAAACCTAGCGAGTGTCCTATCTTCCCCTGTCTAGAATCTTTGATAGAATTCATGTCCTTAAAAAGAATGTGTAATGATACAAAAGAAAAATAGTTGGGTAGGTCCATTAGATTACTCTTGGAGATATAGTTCAACTTAAATTTAAGTAACAGCTTTCTCTAATACCCAAGATGCTACTGTGAAATGTCAAAAAACACAAAGGAGCAAAAAAACCACAGTAGTAATCTTTCTGTCTGCTAAATTTCCTTGAATCTACAAAACGAAGTCATTTAAATATGGAAATGGCCTATGGAAGGTGTTCCACGGACCAGATTACAGTAAGCTAGTAAATGATAGATTGGTTAGTAAAATGCCAGATGTGTTATTCTAACTATGCAGTCATCAAATGGCATCTTCCATTTTACCTGTGGGTAGTAATTCTGTAACATGTCTCCCACTTACATAAAAAAATGTTTATCTTCAAAACCTAGCGCCACAATCACAACAAGTGTTGGGACAAAAGGGGGCCATAGACTATGAATGAGTCTGCTCACCGTCAGTTGAATTAATGCAGTTTGTATTTGTGAAATATCTCACTTTTTGAACTGAATTTGACATTTTTTGTCAAGTGAAACAGATTTTTTGCATGATATTTTGATAATGGTATTGTTTTTCTTCCCACAGGGCATTAAAAGATGCTGAAAGAGCAATTAATTTATCAAAAGAATGGCCAAAAGGATATTTTAGAAAAGGTCGAGCTTTAGCAGGACTGAAGGTATGTGGTTTAGTGTTTTTCATGTTTATGTTAGTGTTCGCATCAGGACACGCACTTGTTGCTCATCTCCTTAGTTGGTCGATTCCTCCCGCCCACTTGTTTTCCCTTTGCTGGATTTCATGTAAAAACTTCTATGCTGAGGACAAATTCTATACCAAATAGGTCCTTTGATTCTCCAGTCTGAAAGAAGAAAATTCTGATTTTTTTTAAATTCCACAGAGTGTAACATTAGTGCAGTGTAAGGATGACCACCATCTGAGGATGATGAAAGTTCAATTGGACAAAAAAGTCATCGGTATTGCCTCGATAACTGAAATGCTCCATAAAGTGCTAATCATGTGATGTAAGCGAAACTGCATCACATACATTTGAAGTTAAAGGTGTTCAAAAGTGTCTCAGGCAAAGAAAGAGAAAAGATCATGTAAAGCCCTCGAAAATTTAAAGAAATAATACCCAAACGTGGTGAGGTGTATAGCAAATAGCCTCGACCATTGTGTATTTCATCAGCAAAGTAAATGAGCAACTGCTTGTAAAGTTTGGACCTCAGGATATTTAAAGAGATGTTTAAATAGTATATTTTTTTATTTGTCTATACTAGTGGCTTAAATATCTCTTGATCAAAGGTTTTGAATTTGAAGGCACTGAGGCACTTCAATAAGTTAAAGAAGATACGATTGTTTTGCAATTTGCATTTGTGCCACCTCTTGTTAACTTTGGATCTGTTTTATGTACATGTGAAAAATTTCTCTATTTCTTCGTACCAATCCCCTCCCCCAACTGAAAATGAAGAGATCACACAAAAAATTTAGAAGATAGAGCACCCCCTATATTTTGACACTAACACTAACTCTGTTTAATATCCTTTGATGGGAAGAGGATGTTGTGTCCTCAGTCTGAATGTTTGCTCTTCCTCGACACCCTCTCGGGTTTATTCCTTTCGAAGCGAAAGGTGAAATAGTTTGAGCCGTTTTCTTTTTCTTTCCTGTGAATGCTTGATACATGGATAATATAGAACTGTTAAATTATACCAACTCATTGCTGTGGATTTTGTTCTGTTTTGGTTTTAATTTAAGTGAGAAATGGATGACTAGTATTACCTGCATGGACTGTCGTTTGCCTCCCACTAGTGTTTGATAATTCTGAACTAATTTTTGTGAATGCAATTTTCTGATTTCTTCTTCATTTCAGATGTTAAACGATGCAGAGCATGCCTATGAACAAGTTTTAAAGCTAGATCCTAGATGCGAGGAAGCAGAACATGAATTAAAGAGAGTTCGTGTATGCCAGTTAATCGTAAGTGCATTTGTGTTTGTGTTTTTCCATTCACTGTTTGGGTATTACCAGATATTGGAAGAGGACGGAATGTTTTCAGTAATGCCACTCACATAAGTTCTGTGCGTCCCTCCAATTGGCTTTTTGTTTACCTGTTGAGTGAAAGATTTGGTAGTGCTTTAGAAATGTTGACCTTTAAGTGACCTTTATTGAATAACAATGGTCATTGTGTAAAGAAACAAGCCTTTGCATCAGTTACCCTACCAATGATATCAAGAGCCAATTCTGAAATAGCTACCTGGATCCAACGTGTCGTGCACATTGTGCATGCGCTAAGAAGCATTGTGTGTTACCTTTTCCTCAGGTTGTTTTTTTCAGGTTGCATGAAACAAAAATAGGTTACCTCAAAACTCTTTTGGCGTTGACTTTGTTCAGTATTGTCAAATCATATGATGTAATAGACTGGAAATTATTCTGTACATTAATCCCAGTTACTTCATCTTTCATGGAACCAACCTCTGCATGTATCCATGACTAAGAACACTTCATTTTTATGCCAGTAAATAAGATACATGGTGTTAAGTCAACATACCAAGCAAATCATGGTATTGTGGCTTCACAACAAACCCTAAACTTAATGGAGGGTTATATTATTGGGTACATAGGGACCTGAGTGGCCAAAGACTGTGTTAAAATTGTGAAACTTCTTTTTTATCACCAATACCTTATTTGGATTTACTTTATAGTCCCTCAAAAAGTCAACAGACTGAACAGAGTACATGATACCTAGGTATACTTATTACATCAGTGAGTTTGTGTTCTACGATTTTGTCTCACAGGATATGGGTTTTTCTAGGACACAAAGTGAGGTTGCTGTTATAAAACATGGTACTGTCCATTCAGCGGCAGAGGCCCTGCTTTCAGGCACCATGACGGGGAGCCCGCAAGAGCTGGATGAAGAAGTTTATATATCAGATGAGGAAGACATTCTATCAGAAACAATACAGAAGGCAAAAACTGAGTAAGTTTTTGTCTCCTTTTTGTTAAACAGGACATCCTAGCTTTTTTGTTGTTGATGAAAAGAGAAACCTATGCTGTTATGATTGTGTGTGTGTGTGTGCCTGTGTGTGTTTGTGATGCCCAACTTGTTATCGCGATATCTCAAGAAGGGAAACTTGGAAATTTCCCAGACTTGGTACATATGTTCCACATATTGAGAGGAAGAACACCTATTGTTTTTCATGGAGGTCAAAGGACATCTCAGGTCACCAGAGGTCAAACATTACAAATCTTGTTAACACATTATCTCAAAGTAGGAATGGTGGATACTTCCCGTACTTGATATGTGGGTTGGTCATGTCAAGAGAAAGAACCTTCTTGTTATAAATGAAGATATCCATAGCAGCACATGCATGAGAAATACATAGCGAAGGATACGCTCATAGAGAAAAGTGCTGTTGAGGTGTTTTCCTTGTCGTTTTTATTTCAGCATCAGAAATCCAGAGAAGTTACGATCTCTGTGGATTGGTAACCTCAGCCAGAATGCTACCGAAAAACATATCCGAGACTTATTTGGAAAGTAAGTTGGCCCTCTGTTTTGAATTTCCTGCTGAGATGATATATATATCCATCTCTTCAAGCACAGAAGAAACCTCTTCTATCTTTCACATAACCTCCTATCCGCCTCTCACAATGCCCACATGAGGTGATGATAGCAAAACAGTCAGAGAGTCGAAAAACAAACCGACAGTTAGTCTGTGCAATTGACCCCATTTGCCATCAGTAACATTTGTTGAAGTTGTTCTGACAGGGGATGAAAGTAAAAGGTGCAAAAATTAGTCACAGAGTAAAGGAGCAAAGCCTCATCTGTTTTCCCAAATTTTTAATTGTTTGACACCAGTCCAGTCTGCATTCTGTTAGAAAGTTGTAAACAACTCTTTGAGTCTAAAGATGTTTGAAATTGCTACAGTCATCTAGTCAAGCATCTAAGCATCATTAAAGATTTGAATGAAACATGTTTTCTGGTACCCCCATATCTGTTTACATTGATGTTTTTGTCATTGAATGTCCATTTTGTTGTTACGATTTGCCTCAAATGTTTGCACAATTGTTTTGGGACCTCTCTTTCGCTGTGGTCATCGTGGATGGAAGGTTTCAATTTTTTTCTATCTTCAATAAATAGATATGGATTTATAGAGAGCATGAAAAGGCTTCCAGAAAAATATTGTGCCTTCATCAATTACAAAGACGCTAATATGGCCTCAGAAGCTATGAGATGTTTACAGGTAAGTGAACCTCCTCTCCCACACCCCCCCCCCCTCCCAAGTGTCCCCTTCCTCATATGAAGATCCAATCTGCAATAATTGGAGTAGTTAACTAGTCCAACCTGATGATATTGGCATAAAGACTCCGAACAGTTTTCAGCGCAATGTAGCACATGAGCTTCAGTTGAGTCATTGCATATTGGTATAATGTATCACTGGAGCAGAAACACAAATGCCATTTCTTTTGTTTTCACCATGGTTGTAGGGCCACCAATTTTTTGAGTCACAGCTGCTGATAAAATTTCCGGATCGTCCCATAACGGATGGACACCTGCAGACGATATACTTGAAGAAAGTGAGACAGAGTGGAGAAAACAACGTCCCATCCCAGCAACAACCACACCAATATCAACAACAGCATCATCAACAACAACAACAATACCACAAACAGTCAACAGCACAACATAACAGCAATAAGACAAATTATAATTCACAAGGGTGAGTATTCATCTGGTAAGAAGAGAAAATATACTGCTAGTAGTCATTGGACAGGAAGTTCAGATCAGCATGTGTGGAATTATTGATTTCAGGTGCTCAATTATTGTGGTAGGGTAGCTTTTCTCAAATTGGTCCCTGCAGTCCCTCGAAGTGAGTGTTTGAAAGTCTTAGGTGGGTGCTGTATAGCACAAGAAGAAAAGGGCTACGTTGGCACTCATCTTGAGGGCCCTTTCGCTTAGGACACATCAGTGCAGTGATTTGGACGTGATAAAGCATCTGGGATCTATTTCCCTAGTTCTTTCCTTCCAGTTATTTCTCCCTCCATGCCCACCCCTTGATGGGCTTTCTTCACTAGTTTCACTGACCGAATGCCAGACCTCTGTAGATATTTGTTGTTCTATCAAACAGAAAAAGGCTTTATGAAAGCAGCAATACTTTTGACCATCCAACTGTAACTGTTAGGACAAAGGGAGGGGGTCGTTGGAACACTTAAAGATGGTGGAATTGGGCGGTTGTGTTAAAAAAATTGACAACCATTGTGTTAGTGTCTCAGTCACTGGATGTGTCACAAATTCGATCCCAACACATTTTTTGAGTTACTTGAGGCCTGTAAAGAGAGATATTAAAGGTGATTTAAATCAGGAATTAAAGGATGACACCTTGGTACTTTTAATAGCCTTTTATGAACCTTTGATGATAAAAATGTAAGTAACATGACTTTGTTTGCTTGAGTCTCAAAGCAAAAACTTATTTCTAAGGCCATGGTTACCTTATGCATCAAGGAACCCATTGTGATTTCTTCAGATGGGACACTCACTGTCGATTGTTTACCCCTTTTCTTTTGTCGTTCCTCAGTGCAACACGTGGACCGGTCAACGGTAACGAGTGCTATTTCTGGCGCACCACGGGCTGTTGGTATGGGGACCGCTGCCGCTACCAGCACCTTCCAAGCTCCAAGGGGGCAGATTACCAACCGTGGCACCGGGGACAGCATCAAGAGTAAACCAATTGCACTTAATCAGTAATTGTTTGATCATTGCATACCTTCCTATTCACTAGTCCATTTCTTATTTCTCTCTTTCCTTTTGTTCTTTTTTTTTTTAAAGTTGGACAAGCTCGAAAACATGGTCAATGAGCAAAGCCTTTTGGAAAAGTTGTTCCAGTTCTTTTTCAGAAATAAACAGTCACTCTTGACAGCAGGGTCTGGAGAGCATGTTAGATGTAATTGCTTTGGAGTGTTTCCATAAATTGTAGATTTGTATTCCGGTCAGTAAGTTTACATTAAGCTACTTGTACCCAGAAGAGATCAGTCTTGTTCTCACCTTAAGAAACCGGTCTAATTACTCAATCTTTGTCACAGCAGATTTCTCAGCAAACTGGTCTTGGTGACGACTTGAAAGCATGCATATCCGTGGACTTTTCTCTAGTTCTTTGGTTCACAACTAGGGTTACCAGCAAACTTCACCAGTGGTTATCTGGAAAGCCTCTTACACAATTTAAAAAGTATTGCTATTTAATTATCAAATATGTGGATGTGCAGCGGTGTGGGGGTGGCGAAACATTTTTAGGGCAATTATGGGGTGTGGGTTAGTTCTTCACTTTTTCTGATGGAAGGCAAATGGGTACAAGGAAAAACAGATTGCAAATTAGGACTAAAGGAGTCTCAAATGTCAGAAACCACTGGTCCGGTTTCTTTTCAGGGTGCATGGAAGTATTTTTTTTCTAGCTTTATGGATTTAATTTATTACCATTTTTCTTGTTCTAATACATTTATTTTTTTAGCTCATACCAGCATACCAATTCAACAAATAACCTCCTGAGGTTGTATTAGCATGTGGCTGTATTGCCAGTACTCCCTTAGGTTTCAACACTTAACTTTGTGTGTTTCAGTAAGGTGACTGGCTGCCAGCTATCAGTTGAGTGCCATCTAACCAATTTTAACATTGTTCACTACAAATTTGCACAAGCACACTTTCTATATGAAAAGTATATGCCACATAAACATTCTAACAAATGTCCTTAATTTGTTGACTGGTTTAATTGACCTGAGTTAAATTTTACTTGGAACAGAGTTCAAGGATTCAGGTGGCCTTATGTGAGGGAGGCTTCCCTCTTATTTTTTCATTTTCTTTCTTTTTTTTTCTCTCTCATAGTTCTTTTTCTTTGGTACTTCCATCAAGCAAATTCAAATCTTTGATCAGTCATTAAAATATTTCATAATCTTAAGATGTGTCAGAAAAAAGGTTTGATTCAGTTTTCTCTGTTACTCTGCCCTGGTTTCTTTTTTATAAAGAAAATATGAAAAATAGCTTAAACCTTACCTCCCTCAGAGGCTGAACTCTGTGCCTCATACGTTCAAAGTTAAATCCAATTTGAATTCTGCCAGAGAAATACTTGTACCTTAAATTTCTTGATTTCTTCCATTCCTTTTCTTTTGTGGCAATCAGCTGCATGCTGTTCACATCTTGAGTCTATTTGCGGTTTTAATTACTTTCTGGAACAATTTTTCAGTCATTTTGCATTAAGCAGAACTTTTAAGTGGGTTCATGAAATCACAGTTCATGCACCATGCTACAGTCACAGTGCACATGTGTTTGAATGTTCATTATGTACTCTACATAAACTTTTGTAGCATTGGTGGATCCAGGAGAAGGTGTGTCAATGAGGGCCATGGTCCCACCCAAAGGTGGGCCCAAAAAATAGTCTATATAATTATACCTCTGAAAATCAAATTATTAGAAAAAAAAAAAATCAGAATTGGTCACTTATGTTATACCAAATCGCATTTGAGTGCACTGAGTCGCCGAAAAGTTTGCTAAAGGTGTGCGGGATACCCTCTCTTGAGATCCCCTCCCTTTATCACTGTTCCAAAAGTTTGGCCCCTCCCAAGCAGAGGATTTTTATATGCCATTGAGCTTTCTTTGATGATTATTATGTCTTGTCGTATACTGCCAAATCAAAAAGGATTAACCATATCATGGTATTTTGTGTGACAATATTCCATACCTCTCTCTTCAGTGTAAGTGTTATTTGAAAGTTGCTCATGATACTCTCAGTAAAAGCAGTTGGTATCTGTGGTATGCCGCAGGTTGTCATAACGCTGGTTATATTTTTAAGCCGAGGATATTTGGGCACCCTAAGGTTATTTGAAGGTTTTATCGATATAACGTTTCTATTTATTAAACTGATAGTACAGTGAATGTACCATGCTTAGTGGTGACCTGTTCTGCATCTCCATGTCATTCAGATTCATCAATGAAAGTGTCGGTTTCAGATTTTGCTCTCTTCTCAACCCACCAAAGAACACATGTATTAGAGTCTGATTACCCTGGCTTTGCAAGAAATGACAATACAAAATGGCGCACACTTTTGCATGAAAAAGTTGCACTATTGAAATCAGTTACATTTGAAACGATCTTTCCTCGAGACAAGGAAAATTTAATGTAGTCAACTTATGGTCATTTCTGTGTCCAATTTTAATGGTTGTAATACATTTCTCCTCCAGTTTGTTGTATGCTCCTTTTTATTTGTACAAAAGGTCTGACAAATGCAATCACGTTGGATCCTGGTGTGCCTTAATGAAGTGTTCTTGTCTACTGCAGGAATAGATTTTAGTGGCAGATAATCTTTTCGTTCCCTTTTAATCAATTGAAACATGGTCTTATTGGTTTATTTCATTTTCTAGTGGAATACCATTTTTGGTTTTGATGATTATTGAAATTTTGTAACTGTGATGGGATGTGTATGTATGATTCCTGCCTTGTGAAAAGTATATTTCAAGAACGGAAACCTGGACAGATTTCATATTTGGTACATAGGTGTCCCACATTTAGTACAAGAATCCTGTTGTTTTTGGTGGAGGTCGAAGGTCATTTGGAGTCGACAGGGACAAATTGTTAAAACCTTGTGACTGTGGTATCTCAACAAGGGATGCTTGGACAGATCTAATATTTAGTATGTAGTTTTCTTGCATTGAGTATTAACTGTCCTGTTTTTGTGGAGGCCAAAGGTGGTTTTAGGTCATCAGGCATCAAATTTTGAAAAATCTAGGAAGCACATTATCTCTGGAAGGGAACTATGAACTGATCTCACATTTAGGTGTACAAAAGCCTGTTATACTTGGTGAAAGCCATTTTGGTGTGCAAGGGTTAGCTGTGAAAACCCATGTTTGCTTGGAATCTGAAGCGCTTGGACATATCCCTTACGTATTATGCATGTGTGCATCTTGAGCCAAGATTGTCAATCTGTTATCATGGTAGGTTGGCAGATGTCCTGATGTGTATGTAGCAGTTGTTACATATTAACTGGTGACATGATAAATTACTGTAATATTACAAACTAAGCTTGGTATACATTCTCAGTGTATTCTCTGAGAAAACTGTTACTATTAGTAAAATAATAACAGTAACAGTTACATCATCAAAACCACAATGCATTTGTGCATTCTGGTTATTTGAATTAGGCCTAAGTTCTCATTCAAATGTGTTCAGAACTGGTGTTGGAGAAATGACGGAACTATTTTTTTTACGTATTGATGGGTGGCATACACGATCTCAGAGGGAATTGGAAGAGGGCGCACTTATGCCATTTCTGCAAAGATGGTGGTATAAAGTAAGTGGCCAATCACTGTCCTTGAACCTGCAGGACCCATCGGAGTTCAGAATTCTCTGAAGCCTCTACCCTGTGGTACTTGCTGGATTTGCTTTTCATGTAGGTTGGGACAAATCCTAAAGAAACTGTGTTTACACCCTTCAGTCAACTCTCATCAAACATACCATCTCCCCTATATTTTGTTTCTCTTCCTTTTTTTCACAAACTTATTTCTTGGTAATATACAGCATTGATTATATGAAAGGTCTGACCCATGTCTTTGGGAAGATGATGATAGCTGGTATCCTCTTCCAGCTGCATGACCTTTCTTATGTAAAAGGGAAATAAGGTGTTTAGAATATACCAACGTGGCATACAAAGAAAATAACTTTGACTATTGTTAAACCATTCAGTCTCATCAATAAACATCTTCAAAAGCTTATCTCCAACATATCATGCGTGTGATGAGTAACGGAAGATGCATCAGTTGAATTTTGAAAAGTTTCGGTGAACAAATTACTGATGAGCAACAAATAACCGAATTTCTATCTGCGAGAAACTTCTTTCTTAAAACGAAGACTGCTGTCCTTCCTTATCTTGCATAATTTATCATTCTGTATCCACAAACATTGGTTTCAAAAGTATGATTGTTTTCTCTAAAACAGTCATCTTATTTCCCTCTAAAGAATGCCACAAGGATGATTTTTTATACTACCACCGATACTAAGGTCGGAAATGAGGATTGTCGAAGTAAGGAGGAGACGCGTTCTTGTTCAGGTGAGACTCGTAGTGAGCGGGATTCATACACAGGGCAGGCATGCAGAAGGTTCTACAAGCTGTTTATTATGTAGAAAGGCTAGCCTATTTTGAGTCACCATTAAATCTGTGAGCAGTTACATTTATAAAGAACACCAAGACGGATTGATAAAACCCAAGGGGTATTGTTGCAAGACAGCACTTGTACTTGAAGTATGAGTGTGATAGAATTCACATCACAAGGAATAATCGCCCTTGGGAATGAAGTACAAGTGCGTTCTGTAGTGTGAATAAGATGTGTGCTGCTGTACTGTGTGGGCTGAACGTATCAGAACATTTTGGTGGGTGTGCATTGGTAGATATTGCTCTGTACTTTTCCCATTAAGTTTTTTTATTCCCCAGTGTGAACACATGATTGCCAATGCTACATTTTAATTACAAGCTTGTGTGTGTAGCTGAATGTGATGTTACTTCTTTTGAAGGAAGATTCCCATATTAGGATCATTAAGGTGTGCTTTTTTCATGTCAGGTTTAAGTAAATTTTGGAAGCTCAGCTCCTAGTAGGATAGCCGCTCAGAATGAGATTGAACAGGCGTTGTCTAAACTTTCATTCATGCATCATGGCAAAGGTCTGTTTTCTTCTTGCTCTGTAAGTGAGTTCTGTGTAGTTTTTCTCTTTTTCCTCTTTCCGTTTTACGTTGTTACACTATATTTATATTTAACACAACAAAAGGAGGCAATGTAGTGTAACTTTCTTAAAATGGGCATTATTACTGGACAAAATGCTGTGACATCTCCACCTTCCACCAGATAAGGACACAGTGTAACTGAAAAATGCTTGCTATGTACAAAAGCTGTTGAGCCATGTTCAAGGGGAAACATTTATGCAAGGTATTTTCTGAAAGTGAGTAGGGAGACAAGAAAAAGAATGTTTAAAAAAAGTTTTTACAAAGCTATGTCATTCTGAAGGTTTGTAAGCTTTTCGTGTTTCAAGTAACAAGTTTGTGTATTACCCAGGAGGTACAGTACGTTACGCAAGAAATGTCAGAAGGATGTAATCATTGCATACAAAAGTTTGTTGTTCTCATTCTTGGTTGTCTGTTTCCACCATATTGAGCCCTTCTTTGGGTGTTTCCATTCACTCAGGGGCTGGTTTGCCTCTCCCCCCTTCTCTCTTCCCCCTTCTTTTTGCCCCATCATCTTGGGAATACGTACACTTTGCATTTTCAAAAATACCCGTTCAAGAAGAACATCTTCCTTAAAAGCATGGTCCAGGCACATTATAGCTTTGATGTTTTGAAAAGTAAGTAACTCTGATGATTATAGTGAAACTTCCATCCAGTTCCCATGTGTGGTTCCCGAGATATGAGCAGTCGAAGTTGCCACGTTACTGAAAGTTAACTTGATGCATGCATGACTGATGTCATCTCCCCACATTGATAAAGAATTTAACGGTTTTGTTTCAACTTTAAACACCAAATTTAATACTTCAATATCTAGGGCTATCATAATGTGAATGTATGTGGGGTATGATAGTTTTGCCATTGACATATCCAGTACTTAAGTTGACCAACTATTGATGTCAAGGTCAAAATAATAAACCCACTAATGAAGAAAACTAAAGAGTCTTCAGCGATGTGAGGAGATGATGTCACTCCTACTTGCTTCAAGTTCACAATTAATAGAAAAGGGGGTAATATCACGAGAACCACACAAAGTAAAAATGAAAGTTTCACCAGAATGGTTAGGTGGCCTCACTCCTAAACATATGAAATCTAATTTTGTGGCTGGACCATCCTTTTAAAGTGTAGATATATACTTCAAACATTTTGCTCTATGTCATCAATGCTGCCCTGAGGAATTCTATAACCAAGTGCCTCTTTCTGTCACAGAAGTTTCTCCTCAGCAACGGTATAGCCTACCAGATAGATGAACCACCAGAACTACGTCATGGACCCAGAATGTGTATAGTGGTGCCACAGTAACCCCACTGATTCTTGGGTGCTATAGACGTGGTATTGTTGTGCAGTTAAAAGTGTTTTGCTACATTCTTGTAGCATATATGGTGCTAAGAAACCCAGCAAGTTTGGGTGCTACAGACACCTAAGTATCTTGTTTGCTACAGCAGTGTTCGCAATGCCTGAATCACACAGTTGTCTTCTGAATCCAGCACACACAGAAATCTTATACAGAAAAATCCTGCACACCTCTCCACAGCCAAAGTTGTAGCTTCAACTATAAATACACACAATAAATAGCACAGGAATTTTTACTAATGACAACTCCCTCCTTGATTTTGAAAAGTCCCTACCAATTTTTAGCTCATACCAGCATGCTGGTGTGAGCTTTTGCGATCACGCAGCGTCACTCTATCTGTCCACAATTTGTTCCAAATGCTTTTATTCCCACATCCTATATGGATTTGTCTGAAACTTAGATACAATGTTCGTTTGGTGTTGGACCATTTAGGGTTTACAGGAATTTTTTGTCCAAGGTCCCATGTAGGCCCTTTGGCCCATTTTATGAAATTCTACAAAATGCTACTCCTACAGATTATATCGTACAATGTTGATGGTTTGTCACAATGATGCTCAGTTAATGGGCACTTCAGGGTGTTCAGGAATTGGTAGTCCAAGACCGCATGTGGGCCCAATATGTGAAATTCTGTTTGAAATGTTGCCTCTCACACATGCATCCATGGATTTGTATTCAACTTGGACACAATAATCCTTGGGTAGTTCACGTAGGGTGTGCAAAAAAGTTTCAGTCTTAAATCCCATGTGGACCCTATGGTCAATTTTAGGAAATTCTACAAAGTTGTTCTTCTCCTGCATATTCTCTTGTGCAATGTTGACAGTTTGTCATAATGATACTCTGCTAGTGGTTATCTTAGGAAGTTCATGAATTTGTATTCTAAGGTTCCATTAGGACCGTATAAGCCCATTTTATGGAATTCTGCAAATTGCTTGTCCTCCTTCCGTTAAAGTGCCCCTTTAAACTGTCATACACATTTCAAATATCCCTATTGTGCATGAATGATTATTGAGTAATTGGACAGTGTCAGTTGGTATGCTAACTGAAACTCTGTATTGCCCTCGGGTATGTTGACCAGTATATGGACTAAAAGGGGCACTTTGAGTTGATTCATATCATGAACTTCAGTTAGTCTGCACAAACATATCACTTTTGTGTCAAGTTTCTATTGACTGCCATTGTTCAACTAAGAGGGCCCCATTATGAGTCACAAGTAAATGACCACTAATGAGTGAGTAGCTGATGAATTAAATTGGTTTTGGAAAACTCTTGACCATTCACTTTTCTACATAGTACCAATTCATATGCCCACAGCCAGTACAAACCAATAAGAAAAGTTCGTAAAAAATTGACAGTTTTCATAATTATTGGATGTGAATAGTGATGCTAATTATAAGCATTGTTATTTGGTAGTACCCATCAAAATTTTCACAACTTTTAATTTATTGACAAAGATCAACCTTCTACACTGTTGGGGCTCTAGTTTATGAAATTCTGAAAATTGTGCAGTCCTACAGATTCCCTTGTACAATGTTGATGATTTGGTATAATGAGACTCAGTGATACCTATGATTTGACATAATGATACATGAATGGTACCTTCAGGCTTCAGGATGTTGAGGTATGAGCTTCTGCACCACTGGTGCTCTAGTTTTTTTTCTTTGAGAGGCATTTCCCTCCCAGGTTCAATTTTTTTAGGGCAAACACTGTGCCACGGACACCTTAGCGTGTGCGGTGCTATAGATGTATGTGAGGTAAGACAGAAATCCTTAGCTTCTTGCATGCTCAAAAATGATAGGTCAGATACACAAAACCAATAAAGACATTGGACAGGAAAGTTGTCGATCGAGTAAGATAAAACATTGGCTTAGTATTTTATTAAACAGAAAATATCATTCACATAACAGAACCACCAAACCAAGATGTCAATTTTATAGACACATCTAACAGAACCATACCAATCGGTCCAAATTAAACAATTCCTCCACATAACTTGGAAGGCACAAATGAATTTTTTCCCGTTGCCGCAGTGGGACACCGAAAACACCGCCATTCGTAACATGTGCGGCGCGTAAATGTGCGACAACGGGGAATCGAGAGAGTTCCCGACAATTTTGAAACTCGCCCTCTCACGATGATTGGAAAAGATAAATATAATGTAAACTAACTCCACCACCACCATTAACTCACAATCTTATGATTATATCCTAACTGTAGGGTGAAGATTAAGCAGGTGTTTGACATTTCAACAGACCCAAAATCGTGGCACAGTAACTCACACACACACAAACAAAATGTGCTTAGGACAAGAATGTGTGACCTTCAGTTTGTCATTATTCCAACACCACCCACCCCTAGCAACTTGAACAGTATAAAACAAAAAGAGAACAGGGATAAAGAACAAGGGGGGAAAAAAATACAACAAACTTTTGACCTCAAAAGCTAATGAGTAATACACATGAATTCAGCAGTCGATTGTTGACAACCAATTCAGTTCTGGATCATGATTGTTATAGAGGAGTGAACTTGAATGATTGCAATTATGCAATCAATTAAACCGTCGATAAAGGGCACAGATAAATTCCCCCTTACAGCCAATAAAGGACTGAAGAGAATGCTGTAAGTTAATTCACACCGTAACAGCGAAGACTACAGTCTATTTCGGACCAAACAGACGATCACGATCCCTCGAATCTACTAGTTGGATCTCCTTCATGGAAGAAGACTACCTCAGCTGAATGAGGACAGATATTTCTATGATCAGAGTCTGGAATTAATTTGTTAATATTCAAAGAAAGGAAGCACGAAGCAAACAAATCCGGAGTTAACACTGAGGAAAAAGATAAAAAATTAACAATTGTTGTATCCACTATTTGTGTGAAGAATTTGATTTTCCTCGAAATCTGACACACATTGACATGTGATGCCCCAAAAAGAATAATATGGACACCACATAATTTATCCTCTCAATATTTCTGCTGATGTCACATCATGCAAAGCATCCTACTTAGGGCATAAAGTATCCTCATTACTAGGACATTTAGTGTTAAACTCAATCGTTACAGGAAGTCTACATGTGAGCCTGAAAAGGCCGGTTTTCACTTAAATGTTCTCATCTCTTCCAAGTTCTGAAAACGTGCTTCAGTCGGTTTTGAAGTTTCCTCCGACATAAAGGTCATCCATATCCAATCTCTAAATTTCTTAACCACCGAATCCTCCTATCACTGAAAGGCTTCAAATGTTGGAGGGGTTTACAATCTCCTCTAAGGATGTTGTGGGTGGAATGAAACTGAGGTGTTATCAGACAGACTTCACCGCATTGACCGAGTACGTTAATGTACTCATCTCTGAACGTCTGACGACTAAATTAGACCAAAGTGATAAAAAGAAAAGATAAAATGAAACCAATCCAATTGTCAAGAACCTTTTTTTTTTTTTTTTATGACTGGACGGTAAACGGATACACTCGAGAATGGTGGGTTTGAAAAAAAGGGCAAAATTCCTGCCAACTCCTAGGGTTGAGACATTACTCGCACAGCTTGGCAAACTAGTCTAATGTTTCCATTCACAATCCTTTATTCTTACTGTCATCCCTCTCTCCATTCCTCTTGCCAACCCTCCCCTTCCCTTCCACAAAGTTATATATATTCTTGCATATCCAAATACCAAAACAACAAAGTAGTCTCACAGTCAAAAAAAATTTATTACACTTTTCTGTTCTTTTTACCAATTGTTAAAAAAAAAAATCTCTGATTCATATCTTAAGTAAGACCAGTGGGAAGCGACAAGACACCTACTTCAAAGAAACACAGAATTCCTCCACCCTTCCCCCTCCCTTTTTATGTTCTAATGAAAGGATGCTTGAGCTGATACTATCGTGCATGACATAATGAAAAAGGAAACAATGCACTTTCCTTTCACTAAAATACTTTGTATTTTGTATACTGTTACCATAGAGATGGTACAGGAAAAACTAAACACTTTGATAAGAAGTCAAAATACAGAAAGCAAAAACAAAAGTTAGAAAAAACTTTGAAGAGAAGCAAATTAAATCTTCCACACATCTCAGAGTGGTTCCATAAGTATTGCTAGAAATCTTGACTGATACAATCATGCTGGTTCCCATTTCAACTCATTGGTAGGCGTGGTCAATCTTCACCAGTTACATAACATCCGTGGAGGTCATGTCTTTCGCGTGATGATGCGTGACAAGTGCAAATTTACAAAAATACAAAAGAATGCCACTGTTTAATTGATTGATTGATTGACTGATTGATTGGAGTAGCCAGTCATCTCGACCAGATAGATTTCAGATCAGCGAATATAATCAGAATGTAGGGCCAATTACGCCTCTTCACCGAGGTTTAACCTCAAGTCTCCAAGTTGGGTGTCAAACTAATTATCTGTACTACAGCACCTCCTCACACTGCCGTGAGGATAATCACCGTCTTTTACCAGCCTATGCACGAGTTCATCGCACGCGGCAAATGTGTTAGGAGCAAAAAATTAATCTGGTCAAAAAGTTGTGCTAATATAAACAACAGAAGGAATCTGAGACAGAATCCAATAACTGCCTCAAGTTTCAGGTAATACAATACGAAAAGTTTTGTCATCGACACAAAACGCAATGCCTACAATGGTATTAAACTTGATGTTACAAGGCATGTTAAAAAAGAACCATGTTAAAAAAGAACCATGTTAAAAAAGAACCATACTTGGACGCACTATCACCTCTAACAGAAAAAAAAATAAGGTTAGTATTGGCGAGGGGAAACGGTTTGTACTTAAAAACCAGCAGGGAGAAAATATTTTGGGCTTGGAGACTGAAGTAATCGCAATTCACAGCAGACCAGTATTTTCAATTATTTATAGCCCAAGACAGACTACACATCATGATCAACCATTTCTTGGGTGTGCTCAGGAGAGTATCACCTGAACAAAAATCATTTCAGAAACAACGAACCAGTCCCTGGTTTGAAGATCAAAAGCACAGGAAAATTTCCAGAACATGAAGTAGGCTAAATGGTGATAGAATGCCAGGAGGGATAAAAGCAGCTGATTTGGTTTGTACTTTGGTTCAGACAAAAGAAGAAAGGCAAATAAGATCTAACTGGAATGAGTCAAAACTTCCTTAGCACATGTATTGGTATATTTTAATACTTTTCTTGCAAACCAAGCAAAAGCAAAAAGAATTCTTTTGAAGAAAAACCTCTACATGGAAATAACCGTGTAAACTCTTTAAGTGTCACAACAACAATGGACTGAAGGAGAAACGATTGAGGCTTTGATGGGGTCAACTAGAAAACTTATCGTCTGTATCTTGCCACTGAAATCTCTAGCAATTTTGATATGTTTGCAAGCCTACCGGTAAAAATACAAACAAATCCTTCAATGGCAGTCACAGAGGGTCCTGACAAACATTTAAAAAGTTTTTCCAGGGTCCTAATCCTGTGGCTATTTCAGCCAAATCTTATATCTCACTCAGAACGTTCCTCGACCGACGAAAAATCGAGAGAGAGACATGGCCATGAGTGCAATCAAAGCAGAGAGTACAAGGAATGGATATATGTGTGACACGTGTGTGTTATAATATTATCACGCCATAAATATTTTTAGAATGATCTCGGTATAACTACATACACTTGTATATTTGTTTCAAGAGTTTCTTAGAAACTACAACACTCAATGACAAAACAATGTCCTCCTTTGTAGCTTAATTTTTTTCATACTGACAGAGAGAAATAACGAAACTTTGTGGAAATTTCTGTAAATAATTTAAAATGAAAATTTGTGTGCCTGCAACTGACCTTTCCCCACAAAGGATAATGAAAGTATCAGACATCAATTCTCTCTGAAATTTTGCGCACCATTGTTTTGATGACCAGGTTTGTATTCTCAGAGATTTTTGAAACCTGGAATAAATAGCACTAGGCATTCATTACAGATCAGAGAAATGAATATTCAGTGGTTTCAATGGAGGTATTAACTTTGGCTCATCATCACATTCCATACACAAAACACCATGGAAAGTGACCAAGCATTGCATTAACTGACGCACCTACTTTAAAAGCACTGCGAAGTGGATGACACACAGCTGATTTGTAAATTTTTGATAATGCATTTAAAACAAAAGGACAAAGGAGGAGAACAACACCCGCACATATCTTTTGCTAAACTCGACAATATTTAATTAAAAAATTAACCAATGTAATTTGGGGACTTTGAGATTAAGTGAAATAATGCATGCCAACATTCCACAGTGATTTTTTAAATAAATTTGGATAAACTGCACTGAAGACTGAGCGGGAAAATACATACAAACAGAAATTTTATGTTCATTGTGTGATGTCAAGTAGTGGTTTTCAAGGGTTACCTAGGTATTTGGGTATCCGGGCAGTATTTAACTATCCCGGTCCAAAATCACTACCAAGTTCCTTCGTACAGAGAAAACCAACGCAACTGCTATATGAAAACACTGTTACATTGCCAAATTTTGTCTACTATACAGCAAATAGTTCACAATAGAATTTCCTTCTTTTCCTTAGCGAAAATCGTTAATCTTACTGGCGAGTAGGTGTAGATGGGTGTATGTAGTACACTGGTAAGATCACGGGTAAGATACATCCAACATTTTGGTCAGGAACCCGGCGGGGTATGAGGAAAATTACCCGATTCTCATCTTTTGGAATCAATGAAAATACTAGCATCGAGTGACCTCTGAGATGACCTGACATTACCGATTGATGATCACTTTCAATCACAGAATATGGTGGTGAGAGACATTTATCAACAAACTTTTGTTCCAAAACACGGCTAGCTGATCCATTCCACTGAAATAAGACCACCAGACAAATGAAGAAAATAATCTGCTACTATTCACTGGACATTTTATCAATGACCTCCTTTAAGATTTGCCGAGCAGACCGAGTGATGAGCTATGCAAATAATTTTATGAGCCAATTACTGTATTCCTCCACTGTAATGGAAGAGTGAAGTCTCTTCATACATATTTGACAAACTTTCCCATACAATGTCCTTTCAACTTTCAAACAAAAACAGAGGAGCCTCCAACCATCGCAACAGTTTTGTGATTTTGCGGCTTATGATGTCACTCATTCCAGCTACATATTGCTAAATGCTGGAAGGAAATTTCTATGATAAAAGGCAGGACACCTGAAATTCATATAGGATGTATTGCTGTAAGTATGTGTCAGATCATGGCTCACTAGCAGTAACCTAGTAGTTCAAGCTGAGCTTCGCTTTTTAGAAAAATGTGTCATTTGGGCCCTTGCTTGGTGTGCTTTAGTGCAGATGGGGGTCCTCCTAAGCTATTCCTCCATCTACAAGAGAGATGGATTGAGGAAGAGAGAAAGCAACCAACGTATATCTTAAGAGACGGAGAAATGTTTTCTCATCCTGTCAATATCATTGAATGAAAAATAACAAAAGAAGATGCAGCCAAGAGCATGTGTTCCTTGAGGTGTTTGTATGGTTTTTTTCCTCCCATGGATGGAAGTTTCCTTTGTTGTTAGTAGGTGGCGGTCCTCTGTCTTCATCGACGTCCTTCTTTCCTTTTAGTAGTAGTCGTCGTATCCGTCCAGACCGTCGCTGTCATATTCAAGGTTCTGGAATTCCACTCGATAGCGGAGGATGCCACCTATACCCCCGAATCCCTTGCAGAACTGAGACCCTTCCTGAGACCGATCTGTGATGATCTCCAATGTTGCTCCTGAAAATGACCAAAATTAAAAAAATGCTTCTAAGGTAGGCAAAGACCAATCTCAACAGCCCTCCCTGCCTACCAATTTCAGGTACATTGCAAACTCTGCCACTGAGATTGACCACTGAAAGAAGTCCTACTGTGTGGTTCAATACAGTCGTGAACACGGCTCAAAATAACAAAGCACCTCCTTCAATCACACTGACAAATACTCCACAGCAATGGCACTGAAACAAGAGGAGGGTGTTGGCATTGGGTCATATATTGACCCCCAAAAATAAATATCCATTTAAACAAACTTTAAGCTACATTTATCTGTAGGGGGTGAGGTGGGGTGGGGAGGGACGTGGCATAAATTAAACAGAAAGGGGTTCAGAAATGCTACTTCCCATGAGTTGGGAAAGCGTTTTCTGCCAAAAATTTTCTGATACACCTTGCACCAACCAATGGTGGTGCGTTGCTTACAAAGACCTCCCATAATTCCCCTCCATCCCTGCTTGCACCAAGTTCAACCTCATACTGCTGTTCGAAATATCCAGATCAGAGCCTGAAAATAGTTCACAATTTGACTTGATCATTGAACAAACAAGTTAACAAGTTTATGTTAACTTCTCTACAAACTCTACGAGGGAAAATGGAGAAAGGAATCCCAACTTAGGCAATACTAAGTTTACATTCACGACAAATGCCAAGTTATCGTCATCTGGGACTTACCAAACGTCTTGTAGTTATTCGCAAGCCATTCCAGCAGTGCTTGTGACTCCACTAACTCCAACTCGACACCAGTCTGGAATGAACGCAAATGAACTCAATTAGCTACAGAGCATGAGCATATCATGTAAAGAGTGTGTTCAAATCTCAAAAGATAAAAGAAATACTGGCAGCCATGATTGCAGGAAGGCGTTGGGTAGTCCATGTGTGTGATCCACGCTAATGCTATACAGAAAGTCGTACATGAAATTCAATAAAGATATTTAAGTGCAGAGGCAATATGTAATATTTACAGTTCCAAACAGATTCCAGCCATTAATCATGTTTTTGAACTGCAGTTGCCTCATAAACGAAGTTATATCATGAAGCTACTATGAATGGAGAAAAGGTAGCTTATAACTCTTTGAAGTTATGTGTAAACTATGATCTGTAAACTATGATGTGTAAACTATGATCTGTTCCAACATTCCAAAGCTCAAAACCACCATTAGCTGCTACAAAGGACTACAATCGAGGATAACTAAAGGATAAGCAACAGACTTAGGCAAGACACTTCTCCACCTATGAGTTAGTACAGCCATCAGTTGGTTTTGTCATCATTTTTAAGTCATACTACAACAGATTTCTAAGAATGTGCACTTTTGCACACTTATGCCATCAATTTAACAAAACTAAGTAAGGCTCTAGCTTTACAATAAACTAAATTTTGTTATCAGGAAGGGTCAGCAAAGGTGGGATAAAGTAGCTGTGCATTGTCTTTTGAGAACTACTTTTGGATTTCCTGATGTGTAGACTATGATAACAGTTCCTCTTTTCGTACAATCGAAGTTTTAAACTCCTGTTAGTTGGAACAGACAAAGGAAGTTCAAAGAGATTATGTGGAACAATTGGACAAAGGAACTGTCAGATGAGAAAGACAAGGTGCAAGGATGGACTTGTAAAGGTGATGAAAGTGTGATTCCAGGTTAACTTGGGGCTGAACAATAGCACCTTGTCACAAAGTCTCTGCTTTTACTCCATTTGTAGTAGCTCCACGGTGTACATCGAGGCCATTTTCAAACATCCTGCTGCCTGAGCATTTGATGTGCCGCATAGATGACCGTCTCCAACAGTTTGAAAGGAAACCAAGAGAGTTTGGTGGTCGGTTTGTTTCTGTTTGTATACTACTGGGTAGCAGTATTACACAGCACATCAATTGCTTCAACATCCTCTCACAAGTTAGATGAAGATGGTTACTAGTTGAGCTACTGATAATTCCTCTACCAGCACATGTTATCACTTTATGCAAAGTATGACAGAGGGCAAAAGAATAATATGCATCTTACCTCTTTGTCGATGAAATGTGTTTTGTCTTTCTCCTGTTCTGCATTCAGATGTAATATTTTCTCCTCTGCAAAAGAAAAGGAGGTTAATGAAAGATGAGGATCCGTGGTCTTTATTAGGTAGCGATTACAGTTCTGCTGCTACAAAAGTGAGCAAACTACAAGCAGTTTCTTTCTTCCTCAAAGAGTCACCGATAAGACTCATATTTGATCAACGAACAACGCTGTCTGTTGGTTCATGCTTCACACTTCCCGCCAATCTAGCTCACATGATATCATACACGATAAGGTTTCATGGTAAGGTTTCATACATGATAAGGTTTCCAAGGAACAAACCCTAACCACGATGGTATGACTCGATATCACCTCATGTTCTATCATGCAGAAAAGGGTTTTCTCGAGACATGATTTTAACACAGTATGGAAATTCTGCATGGACTAGGCGACACTTCACTTTGTAGGCAGAGGATGAAATACATGCTACTTGAGTCATGGTTTACTTCAAATGTTAACAATATGACGAATGCTGGCACACTTTTGTAACTGGGAAATAAGCCATTCACACATGCACGGTCTGAGCCCGAATATCTTGTAAGTAAGAAACGTCAACAATTGCTTCAGTTACCCACTAGATTTCATAGGGCCTGCCTTCAAGCATTCTTGAGGATAGGAAGAGATCCCCCTCAGGGCCCACCAAGAAGTGTGGAAGAGAATGGTGAGATTTATGCATTCTTAAGTAGCCATAATCACTTGTTGGAGAGTTCAGTCTTTGTCTGAAATTGTAACAATAAGTCCATGTAATCTGCCTATGCATAATTTTACTGATTTTTCAACACAGAGATGAAACCATGGACCCAGCCTACAGATCAATTACTCAACTTTCACAGCTGAACTTCAACTCTCCAAGTAGAAATTAATTTTTAAATTTGAGTGGGGAAAGGTACAATGAGATTCAAGCCAGGAGCAAGAGTTCCCCCCCCCCCTCTGGAAAATGGAAGGGAAAGTATCCAGTGCTTGTGTAATTGAAATGAAGGGTCTGAAAAGTTAAAATTTGAGAAAAAAAGAAGAAAATAATGAAATCTTGAGGTGATGGTTGCCTGAGTCAAACCATTGTCAGGAACTGCCTTTGATTGACCAATTTTAATCTAGTGTGAGCAAAATCCAATGTTTGGGTGAATCTCATCAAACTGACATTTCACATTCAAAAAGCTTGCTTCTTGTCCACTTCTCCATCCATCCTACGTCAACCCAGAGGTTGCAAATTCAGCCTACATAATCCATGAAACGGTATGCATGGTGATCGCAGTTTGATAAGGACTGGGTTAGCTCTCTCCTCTTGACGAAAATGAACAATTCATGAGACCAGGTACTGCAGATAAGATACCCCCTCTTAGGCTTCAAGCACTTTCACATTTACAAAATTCTCTGCTTCATTTTGTGTGTAATACAACTTTTTTTTCTTTGTCTCCCGTTGGGGACTGAAAAATTACGATAACATCACTGATTTGTATCAAGATTCTTAGACATTCCCTGAAACCTATCTGAAGAAAACTACAAAAGGAGAAAAAAAAGAGAGAACGTAAACATTGAACTGCGAGATGAATAAATCTGAACATCTGTTATTTAGTCCCCATAGACCTTACCATCAGAAGCATGATTCTTCAAGACAAATCTAGTATATTCCAGATTTTCCCAGACGATTAATGTCTCCACGGCGCCCATCTCCAGACCTTTAAAGGTGTCTTCTACCCCAAAGCAAAATTTGCCGGTGTCTTGTGAAATTTCATCAAAATATCGACCTGTCGATGAAAACACGAGGAGGAAAGAAGCTGAATATTGTGAGGTGAAATAAAGATAGGCTAACAGGGCCCCTTTGTCTCAGGGAAGATGAACCTACTTTCAGAATGTTTCTTGCAAAAAGTGGTAAAGATACTGTTCTGCTTCCAAACTTTGACCAAGAAATACCATTTTTGCTAATCGATTCAGTATGTGACACTTATTTGAAAAGATCTCCTGTACCATACTTTCTGCTGCTGAGAGTCAGTTAGGATGGAAATTTATCCAAGAGCCCCATTACATTTAGGCCATTGCTGAAATGTCCTAGCACTTTGAACAGAACATCAAGTTTCCGATACACCTTTAGAAAGTACAAGAAGTATGATCTAATAAATTGCCGAACTCCAGGAACCATGAAGCGGTTAAAATCTCCAAAAAGTCAGTGACTTATATAACTCTACAATGAGGAATGTACATACCTCTTGGAAATTTTAGAGGAAGTATGATTATTACATACTAATGATTAAAAGGTGTGCAAAACTGCAAATAAATTGCCATCTGTTCACAAATTTGTAAAGAACAAAGGGTTAATGAAGAGTTGCCTGCTAGGCTGGCTTATGAATTTGTAATCACTTTGGTAACTGACACATAACCAACGAATTGAGATAGTTACAGTCGCTGTGTATCGATTCCATGGTAAATGTCATCCAGAGACGGTTGTAGTCATCACGGATCATTTTCTTAATGCAAGGCGGTAACTGACACATGACTGATAAACAGAGAGTTGCATTCCCTACTTATTAGTTTTGGCTCCAATGTGGTTATTACCATGCAGAGACAGTCTAACTCATCATTGGTTCTGAAACACACATGGTAGTTACTGACAAAATGAGTTTCATTACATATTAATTTTGGTTCCATCACGGTTAGTGTCACGCAGAGACAGTTGCCGTCATAACATATCGGTTCTGAATCCAAGGTGGTAACTAGCATACAGAGGAGATCCTTCAGTTATTTACCTATTAGCTTCTTTTCTTGAATAAACTTGACATTAGATAAGACTTCTGCAGACAGTTCTATAGCTTGATTGAAACCATTTTCGCCTCCATAGGAGACATCGACCAGCTTCAGCACTTTGCCCTGAAGTCTCTGCAGGGAGAAATTCGAAAAAATTAGTTCACTCAATTAACTGTTGACGGACACAGCTAACCTTCCCTGTATAGATCATTCCGCATACAAACAATGGTGTGTCAAATTCAGTCCCTAACCATTCTCAACCACCCACCCGCTTACCTACCCACCCACCTACATAATTACCTACATACCTATCCACCTACCCACCCACCTACCTACCCACCTCTGTACATACCTATTCACCCTACCACCTACCCACCTAATTACTTACCCATCTATCTACTTAACTATCCACCAATCTACCCAACTACTGACCTATATATCTTCCTACTCATTTGAATACTTACATTAGTGTTACTAGATTCTCCACAAATTTCCTAATCCACACAATGATACCCTTCTAAAAAGGCAACTGTATTATTCCAATCTTTCTATTCCACACCTAACATTTCATATAATTATACCATACAAACAAAACAACATCTTCTAAAATAACTTTTCTGTACAATGGTATTCTCTACAAATTACTATTCCATGTAACGATACCGGATTCTAACAAGCCATTTTTTATATAAACTCTCTTAATCTACTTTATTGATGTACTTCAACTAATTATTTGGGACTATGAGAGAGTTCAGTCTCTCTGTAGGTCCTACATACACTTCTGAGAACGATTATATTGTTTACCTTCAAAATATCAAACATGTATTCAATCGTGTGGATCATTCCTTCTGACAGTTAATACTAGGTGGTTATTTTTAGTACAGTGTTCTGTTCCCATGCATGGGTTCCCTTTTTTTTTTCTTTTCAAATCGTGCAATCAAGTTTCAAACCAGACACAAAGAGGAAAAATGAAATGCAAACAAGGTGCATCACCCAAGAATCATGTGATGTCTTCTAAACTTAGTATTCCACAAAATGATATCCTCCAGACTTTCTATGGCATGTAATGATACGGTCCAACTTATTACCCTTAATAATGATCCCCAAAACATGCATGCATTCTTGTAATTTTCACTCCCCCTCCCAGCAATATTCATCTGTCTTTCTGTCCTTGCCCCCCCTCAAATGAAACACTTCTCAAACTACAAGTATAGATTCTTTACCATAACTACAGCTTCACTTTCAACGTATGCATAGGTAACTTTCATTTTACAGGCTACAAAACATTCAAGATCCACCTTAAAATTCTGCTATTTGGAAAGACTGCAAGAGCCATAAGTGGTCGATAGTGACTTACTTGATCAAACATATCAGACTGACTCAGTTCAGTCTTGAAGTCCGCCGATCCTGCCAAGATTAAACCCTCGATGTTGGGCCTGTCATTTGTGATGAAGAGTTGAACCGCCGTCTCCGCTACTTTACGGACGTAGTTGTGTCTCTTCTCCATTCTGAGCCGAGCGAACCGAAGTGCAGACTGACCACCACGGCCTAAGACACAAAACAGAAGAAATCAAAAGTATCGTCCTTAATGACAAACCGCTACCTAAGCCACCTCTTTGTTTACTGGCTGATGCTATTTGAATTGTGACACACAAATGTTAAGTAAGCAGGTTACTGTGCTACGGTTCAGCTTACCTAGAAGGATCTGAACATCGATCTGAGGCTTCTCTGTGTGTGGTGTTCTCCACTCCCATCAAAACTGCAAACAAATCCCTAACACTTACCATAAAATGAACGACTAACTTAACCAAGAACTTACCTTTTAAGGGTTTTCATAAGGAAGACTACGACAATTATACACCAGATTGAGAAGTTCAGGGTCACCACTGGTCTCATGTCACGATCCAACAAACTAAAAAGCGCTAGTCATGTGACCATTCTCAAACGCAAGGCAGAGTGAGATGGGGGAATCTCAACAACACTGCAGCCCAGCAACAGCAAAAAAAGCTTTGCTGCATACCAGACAAAGAACAGAGATGATCTTTATTCAAAATCCATGGCAGATATACCCAGGATACCGCTCTTGGCATCTGAGATGACAGCAAAGGGGTCTGAACAGCAAAAGAGAGGCATGCAAAGCAGAAACTGGGAATCCACACCAGTTGCTCTACTATGATGTATTATGGTAATGAGATGCATCTTTCTCAATAGCTTCCATCATTTGCAACTGACCAACTGAGTGAAAACATTATGTACAGATCACTGCTGGAAGGCAATGCTGATCACTGTCAAGCTGCCCTGCACCCATATAAAAAGTATAAAAGAAAATACACCTTTCCCTAGGAGGAGACAAAACTGAAGATCAGACTTACCGTGTTTTTTAGGCAGATCTACAGTGAATTTATGAAGCACTTCCCTTGTATTTCCTGAAAGCGTACCAAAGAGGGCGCCATTGCCGTCCATGACGATAAACCCGAATTTATTGTCATCTGCTAGCAGTGCTGTGAGTGCCTGCAACAGGAGACGATGCCATGTACAATATAGTTAACATGGCAAAGGAAACATCCTGAACCAACATTTCATTCAATTTCAATCACTGTACTACACTCTTGATTCGTCCGTTATTCTGCAGATGTTTTTAAGTTGGTAAGTTCTTGGAACCTTTACAAAGTTTGCAATTTTTTTGTGTTATGATTCACTGCCAATGATGAAAACAATAACATTAATAGCCTTGTTCTTGGAAAGATAAAGCTTCACATCTTTCATAAATATCACAAAAATCCTGGCACAAAGCAGCTTTCCTACAGTTCCTTCCAAACTGACATTTAAACAAGTAATGTCTTGAGAAATCAAGCATGGTTAAATCCACTTCTTAATTCCTAATATCTACAGACCTGTGTCTAATGGAATAGAAAGAGATGATACATACTAAAACAGGATGATAATAGTAACACCCAAAATGATAAAACAGTGTTTGGAACAGCACACAGATCAAGTTCAGGACCAAAAAGAGTTCCCATGAAGTCTGAAATACTGTGGCATGTGCAAGTGCACTTAAATGAAATGACATTTAAAATCACATCTAACATTCTATTCTGATCAATAATGCAATGTGTGGGTGACTCAACAAGCGTGATTTTGAGATTCACTAATTCCGCTTTAATGGACTGCTTAGAATAAGCATCAAACAGTGATACCTAAAAGAGGTCCTTGCAAGCACTCTCTAGTGTATCAGAATACAATTTGTGATGTACTGAATCCAGTTCTGATTTTCAAACCAAACTCTGCCTCCATGACCTCTCATGAATTTCAATACATAAAGCAGTTACCAACCAATTCTAAATTAGTAATGACCAGAATACAGAGTAACTGCATGCCTCCAGGCTGCAAAGGCAAATGATTGTTCACCATTTTATACAATCATCATGAGTGTGGCTTTAAACAAGCACTATCATGAATATTTATGAGCAGTTACATAGCAGTGATTAGAATAAGAAGTACCTGTGGTAGGATGTCACACTGTATATGCCTCTAAGTGTTCACCCATAAAAGGAACTCATTAACAATGCCTGGCTAAAACAGAGTTGCAGTGAACACATACCACTGCAGCTCGATCAAATGTAATGACTAGAATACAGAATATTGCGATGAATGATAGATCTGGGGGGGAAGCTGAGGAACTTACTTCTGTATGGAATTTATTATCACACAAATATAGAGATGTGTTGATAGGTCTGAATGGCTCAAAGTCGATGTTGACCCGCTTCTCCTTGCCGTCATCTGTGACGATGGTACCGCAGTAGATGACCAGGCCTTTAGTTGGTACTTTGGAATAGAGTTTCAATCTCTGCTGTACTGAGGTAATCGCAGACAAAACTGACAATCTGAAAAAAAGATGAGATGACAATAAATTAACTTGGGCCAAATACAGAAACTTACTAGTTAATGCAATAACCAGTGCTGTAGTTGAGTGGATTTAGGTGGAAGCATTTGAAGCAATGAAGCTTAGTGACCGGGAGTTTGGGGTTCAATCTCCTCAGGTCACAGTGAGACTGGTTGTTTCGTCCCAGAGCATGCTAAGGTTTTCCAATCTGAATAGAACTTGCAAAGATAAAAGAATTCTTTATATTGAGTTGTAGAGTTGGTTTTCACCTGAGGTAATCAAATGAAATCAAGTTGTAGGCTAATATGTGAGTCACAGGCTTCCTTCACACTTGTACATGGTTGCTTAGCATTTAACAACTGCACTTCACAGCCTGAACTACACAACGTGGTATTAATTTCAAAACCTGTAATTTCCTTTCCTGGGTTTCTCATGTCAATGACTTGGACATGTGTCTGTCCATTTTATTCTGTCTTCTATTGCTTAAATACGTGTATAGTGCACACAGAAAGCTACAAACAGAATGCTTTGCAATGTTCAGTTGGTTAACTCTAGATACTGGACGAGTATTGAATGGGTATTGGATGGGCATGACTACAGCACTGAGTGGACTCGACTACAAACTTTACGCATGAACGTTCTTTCCCCATAGATGAACAGATGTACAACAAAAGATAGTTTACGATGTTACCTGATGGAAACAACATAGCTTACCTGTTTACTCTGCTTTTAATATTTGAAGCTGTGCCAAATTCATCTGCCAGCATCTTAGCTACCCTGGACACTTGATCCTTTGGAGGTATGATCAGTGATATCATGCTTGTACCATTGCTGTGGATAGAAGCACAATATACGCACAACATGATGAATTCTTAGATGAAACAAAACACATATGGTACACATCGAATAATGACAGGGAAAAGACAAAGCATTGCTGCACAATAAAAAATGTTTTTCAAGGAGACACTTTTTATCCTTGTCATGAAAATTTGCATAGATCCTTAACTGGTTGTCAGGGTAACAAAAAACTTAACAAAATCGATGTAAACGTTTGAAATATTTCAATGAAAAGTTACTTTTAAGCCAGCCTGACAAAGTGTCCAATAATTTCTCATTAAAATTATCGGCAAATTAAACCAAAAGACATGTAATGATCTATACATAAACATGAAATGAAAATCTCAAAACTGTATGGAATGCAGTATTTTCCTTCCTTCAAAACCTTTAACCTAATGAATGATAGGCACATTAAAATATGAAAACAATAGTATCATGAGTGTTTGTATGAGGTACTCCAATTATTGAATCAGGTAAAAGATAAACTGGTCAAAGATTACTATAATTTAGGCAATATCATGTCTCTTTGCAAATCTAAACTTTTCTTTTCAACCCCTGTGGAAATGTTTAATTCTGGATGCATGATGAAGGATGGGAGTTGAGAAAAAAAAATAAAAAGTTCAATAAATCTAGGCTGTAAAATATACTGTTTGTCAAAATGTCCTCCATCTCTTACGGTAAACGTAGCACTTCATGCATCTACTCAGTATCTAAATGTTATTTATATTACTGTAACTTAGAGCAATGTTAGGTCTATCCTCATTCCTTACCCCCTTGCAGCTTGTAGACTTTTGATCAGCTTCTTAATCTTCCACATCTCAACATTTCTGTCTGAGGCAGACTCTTCTGTTTGGTTTTGACCTGACATTTTGTCTTTTTATCACTATCAGGTCCACAGACTTCAACCTCCCTGTCCAGTTATACTGGAAATAAAAGTTGTACAATGTATTATTCCACTCTTTTTCTCTGAAAATTAAAAATTTATGTTCACCGTCTTGAAAGCAAATGCGATTTTGCTACCTCACGAATCATGCGGACAGCACTAACAACAGTTAGCACTGTGTGGCTGCACAACTGCCTACGTTCCTTTCCACCTTAGGCTCGTTAGGCTAGTCGATTTGTATGGTTATGTATTACTACACCAATCGAGACAGTATGTCGCAATCACCGGAACGTGCTTTGTGAAATTTGTGTCCCACAAATTCTCACGTATTGCCACTGTTTGTCGTAACTTTCGACCGTGAAAGTGTTCGAAAGATATTTCTCAACACAAACGTCGAACCAATGAACAAAATCCGTCCGAACAAAGCCACTGTTGATATACAGCCGTCACGATCCGCTTCCCCGAAATCAGAGATTTCGCCCATGTGATGAATAAGTATGTGTGGGCTATATATCAGATGATGACGTCACATAGAGCACCCCCAAATGTAGCTTTGCCGTGCAAGCTGTTTGCTAGACCGACGATTTGACGGTTACGCAATACTGAACAATTCAGTAAGCTAGCAATCATCAATACATGTGATATACGTGGTATTTCTTACACTGTTCAGTACGATCTGACCATGGAAGTATAGTACCCTCTCAGAGTAATGTGATCCGCTAATTCGCATTGATAGGAGTTATGGAAATTGATTCATGGCTATTTTAAATATATATTCCCCAGACAATTACACAGAATAAACAGTCGTCCCTACAGTTTATTTTGAAAAATCACTCAAATCTTGCAATTGTTTTCTCATTTCTGATAAAGGTCTTTTCATGATGTTGGTGAATATCAGGACTGCATAAGCAAGGTGTTGTACTGCGAAATTTAGCAATTCAACAACAAACATGATACCACATAATGAAACAGAGCTATTTATGACTTAGCACTATAGAGATCAGTATACTAATTCAGTTAAGTTGAGTTGCCTGCATTTTCCCTCTACTAAGAGGAAGTTCCTCAAAAGAGAATCATTTTTACGGTATACCCCAGAATTCGACACCAGCGTCCTGTTCATGACTCCATACACTTGAGGACACCCATGATGGTGCAAGAAGATTTCCAGTTGCCTCTAGGTTATACAAAATGCCATTTTCTCATACTGGCATATTACAGTGATACGTTGTTCCTAAAAAATGAAATGCTTCATTTAGTCTAACCTTGAAATTTGACACCAGTGAAAAAGTGACATTGGACTTATTGCAAAATGACCTTTGAATGTTGTAGTCACATCACATAAATTATTTCTTTTAAGATTACTAAGATGATAAAAACAAGAAATTTGCATACACTTTCCAATATTTAAGTGCAATTCACCACTGTGCAAACATGTATACTTTTAAAATTCCGTAACTTTCAAACAAAACATGTTATTGAGATACATTAATTTTAGTTAATAAAGAGAAATATCCTTAATATCTATGAATTGCAAATACTTTTTCAGCTGACCAGTGCATTATATTAAGCCTTACATCGATCATGAACGTCCAGGCAAAACCCGGCGAGCTGTACTATCTTTTCCTTGTGATCATTGCAGGCCGACTGAATTTACCCTATAGTGAAACATGACCATTTTGCAACTAAGTCAACAAGCTCAGTATACCCTCATGAAATGATGACATCAAAAACGTTTCAAGGCCTGCTTTATTTCTTTCCCAAAGGAAAAAAAAAATCTCCATTATGTTTAACCGAAGACCATAGAAAACAGTAAATAACCTATACAACTTCTAAGAAGCTGAGTTGACCGAAAAATTAGTACATTAACTTTAAATCAAACCACCTAGTTTTGATATATCCATGGCGGTGGCCATGGCGGTGGCCAGTGGCGGCGAAATGTTCCTAAAAGTGGCGGGATGGGGGTGGGGATAAAATCATGCTTCAGATCGTGGATGCAACGTCTAGCGATCGAAGGGTACGTGATGGGCACGCCGGGACTGTCAGATAAAAAATAGCCTATCGGAGAATTAAAAAGCGCCAAATGTGTATGTGTAGGCTATAATACACAACACGCGAAGTCAGTGTCTGTGTTTTTGTTGGAGAAAGTTATTTTTGCTAGAAAACTACGAAATGCGATGAAATTTTAGGGTCTGCCTGCTAGTAAAATGTGATTTATGTCGGAGAGTTACATGGCTCACAAGCCGCTTGAAAATTTTTGGGAATGTGCACCTCAGGATCCACCCTCAGGAAAGTTACGTAGGCACTAAATCATGCTTCGAAGATCAGGGTGGGGGGGGGGGGGGCGGGGACACCTACTCCGGGTCTCCGGGCAACACTCTGAGTATCCTCAACTTACTTCACAGAAATATCGTAATTGTGATACACAACCTTTATTTCTAAATTCTTAGCATGTAGACGTTGAAGTGTTGTCGAGTCCGGCTGTTTCGCTGAACTTACAGTAAGGACTGACACATGCACTGCTGAGGATTCGAATCGAGTATTTCACTCGCTATATAGGCCTAATACTGATTTTACCTGAACTACATGTCCACGATGAGGAATAATGTATACCTGGGTAGTTCGCGGGTATACGTGTAAGTTCAGTTTTTTAATCATTCACAGAAGCATTCAAAATAGTACGAGTACGTTATACTGCTACATAGAAATCACAACTGATCTTCTTAGTAGTAGCTAGGTCACTTTTACTAATTAAAATTTGATGGGATTATAGGAAGACCTGACATCCAAGGAGGGAGTGGGGGCCGGGGGGGATCGCTGCTCCCATTAGCATATGTTTGGTATTTTCGTAGTGTTTTTATGATATTGCGGATCTCTCCTGTTTTTATGACCTACAGTTTAAAAAGAAAAACATGCAAGTGGGAAGTGCCAACTATGTTGGAAATATTTTGGGTTAATTTATTTCTTCCCACTGACAAACCTACGGACACGGGTAGTCTTCTACAGGCTTCTCCCAATCCTTGACGAACTTCTGGATATGCCCATGGACAAAGTGAAAGGAGAGGAGTATATCTTGAGGGAGGACTTAAGAGACATTTCCAAGAGTTCATGATAGTGGGAGCATCCATGGACGGATCATTGTCCTGGGGGAGGGCCGGTTGTCACCGTTGGTCCCTTTTAAGATAGAAAACAATAACATTGGGTAATCATTTACTTTAATTTAACCTACTTGACTACATATGCTTGACCCCATGCATCAAATAGTCTTTCCTTGAGCCTTTTCTCTTCTCTATTTCCCTCTTGTTTCATCATTTAAAACTCTCGGGACCCATTGAACTAGATCACGTATTTTCTCTGCCCAGCCCACACTAGGCTTGCAACGTCCTGTAGGTTGATCGGTTGTGAAAATGTGACATATATATTTTGAGTAATAGGAGTTCATAATTGGTTGTGTTCCCTTCTAAACAAGAGAACATAAGTGATGCATAGTGTATGTTAAATCAGTCATTTAAGTATACATTTAGGAACAAATCCTGCATCATTCCTGGTTATGTCACGCACAAAGGATGCTCATTCATTTTTCATGTATTTCCTTTGAAAAAACCAAAATACCAATCAACATTCTGCACATATTGTTAATTTTCAGACTCGCTTAAGCTGTTCTTTCATACCGCCCTCTTCAATTGAACACAGTCAACAGAAAAAGATAAACAAAACAATCCCGTTTGGCCCAGTGCATGCAGTGCACGATGACATATCTATCACAAACGTCACTAGCGCTGATGCAGACTACAACCGGCAGGACTGCAGGAGAATACCTGTCACAGTACTACAATACTAAATGAGGTAAATGAGTATGGATACAGTCTAACTGATTACAAAGATGACATCCCAACCAAAGTTGGAGTTATTTCAAACGGACGATCATTACATCGTTTATGGCAACGAACACAGTCTCTGGTGCTGTAGAAAAACTGGTTTTCTGGAACCCAAATTAGGTGAGTTCATTTTACATGTTTCCAAATAGCCTAACCCTGGCGCCTGTTGTGACACCTTGATAGGCGGAGCACCGGTTCGGCCCAGTTTATGTCAGTCTGTGCTAGGCTGCAGTACTAAGCCTACCGGCACTTGTATGGAAGTATTTAATTGTCTGGCAATTATCATACTAAATATTATTGCTAAATTTGCGATAGTACATAATAAACTGCAGGTATATATGCAGTACCACATGACTGTCAAATTCTTTTGAGAAATTGTGAAATGCTGCTGTAAGTGTAATTTAGAGCCTAGTACTATTTTATCCATTTTAACGTGCAGTGAATCAATACAGACTGGTAGAAGAGGGAAAGGTGAAGGGGGATGTAGGCTAGACTGAACAGAAGAGGGGTTGGTGGATGGATTCAAGTTGAAGAAATTATTCATTCATTCATCCACAGTAAATGGTCCGAGGTAGGACTAGGCTAAATTAATTTTGTTAGTGATCCTTGCACTTATAATTAAGGAGTAAGTAGTGAACTGCATAAATTTTATAGCAATGTTTGGTACTTGATTGCATGTATTGAATTGCTGTTTCAGTGACAGTGGCACAGTTGAATGACTTTATTCTGTAGGTTCATGTGGTTGTGGACTTGAGAAGACCTTAAATTTCATATTTGAAGAAATTTTTTTTTTTTTTTGGTGAATAAACCAAATATCATGAAGTAATGTAGCCTAGTTCTGTGTACCAAACACGCTATTGTTCACAATGTAGCATATGTGCACCCATATTTTTCCGTATATCTTTAACTAAGTAGAGGCCTATGTATATGTATGTCAAAACACTTCCAAACTTTAAGTAAATGTTGTATACCTTGTGTCATGCATGCTTTAATCTCTCACAGGGAATCCTCTGAATCCACCTAAAGGGAGAAGTAAGTAAACTCTATCCATACCAACCTGCTTGCTTCTGAGAACACCCACTGCATAAATTTCACTCATTCTCAAGAGCAATTAACCTCACCAAGAGAGCACTAGCATGCAAATGTAGAAAAGCCATGTAAATCCTTAGATGTCTTTGACATGAAAAATCGTATTAAAAAAAATGTAGAAAAAGACAAAGCAAACACTTTGTTTAAGCAAACAGCTGAAAACACTGTGAAAGAGAATGTGCAAAAAGAAGTTGAATCAGATGGTTCAATCTTTGCAGGTTCAGGAATGCTGGGAGTATGCAGCAAGACAAGCAAATGGTAGTGGGCTTATTATTGTGCATTGCCAGCATCTGTATTTTATCCGCATTTACAATATACTGTAGTTTTCATTGACTTTCAATGAGATGTCCTTGTGGGTTGAAGGAAATTTGTTTTTAACAATTATGTGAACTGGAATAATGGTACCAATGGTATCCAAAAATACTGTAGACACATTTTACACTTTACAGTAATGACTGAATGAAGTCCAGTGGATTTTATAGTTAGTTAGTGATGTTACCCTTAGACAAGTTCTGTAAGTACCATTGTTCATCCCAAATCCACCTGATTTGCCTCTATATTGTAAATTCACAGAGCTCTTCTAAATGTTCAGACAGCTGGAATGTACAGTGGGCCTATTTGAGTATTTCCAAGGGAGCCTAATTTTTCTCCTTGGATTTTGCTTCCCTATAGAAACCCAGCATAGTACTGTGATCAACTATACTTGCATTTCACATGTAAACCATACATTTTAAACAGAACTTTGTCTTTTTGAATCATGTCATTTCTTTCATAAATCATTCCCAAGGTTCACAAGTGCCTAAGTGTGTATTCATCTTGTATGTTTGGTATTTACTAAAGGCAGTCAAGTGTGTGTTTTACTTTCATGTTTTAGGCAGTGGAGATACCAGATGGTAGAGTATTGTACTGTATATACTCATCCATTGTTACACTGTCATGTAATGTCATGCCCACTCATGTGATGATGAAGGCAGGCACATTCTCTCATGTTGCAAAAGAAAGTAAAAACAAAATGATATTTACACCTTTGTTCAGTAAATCAGTAATGTTAGTAATCAAGCCAAGGGTTAGGAATGGAGAAAGATTTAAAGAAAATGTATATTTTTGGAGGGCAGAAGAAACATGGTGTGAAGTTTGTTGTTAAAATAGTACTTGTCTATAAAATGAAGTGGGCAAGTTAAATGGTGAGTTAGTGAGATAACTTTTCAAACTTAGAATGAAGATGTGTGCATAGTTTTTCGTCCTATTCTATCGTGTAGTAAGTGAACAAGGATTCTTTAATCCTCTGTTGCTGTACAATGTGCACATATAGAGATAAGTATGATTCTTTGTGTGTTATATTATAGCAATTGTTTCATAATAGACTCTCACAAAGAAGTGAGTCACAGTTAACATCGAGCTTGACCTAGGTTGGATTCATTATCTGCTGTTTAATTTTCATGTTAGTAGCTTTACTTTTTGTGCTGTGATTTCTTGCACCCTTTATGTATATGTTGTGATAGTCCACCTGGCCATGATATTTTTCGTGTTTCTCAGAATTGGAGTGTTGGACCATTTTGCCACCGCCCTAATCGTGGTGAAGGTACCTTTTGAAGCTCGAGCATTTTAAGTTCAAACAACATGTTGAGCATACTGTTGCTAAAATTTTGATACCTCATGGTAATAGACATGTCATGTGTGTTAATAATGTTGTTTAATTCTTTGACAAAAGACACACAAAAAGAAAGTTGAATAAATATTTGCTCTGTTTCTGAAATTTTTTGTGCAAATTTCATTGGATGTTTCTAAAAATGGTTAAGCTCACAGGTGATGTGGCTACTCAGTTGGGAGGGGTGGGCTCACTTGGGGTCACAGTCCCCAGAAGTGATTTTTTCAGGCACTGCAAGAGTGAAAGGATACCTGAGGAACCTGCACCTAGGCAATTTCGGGTGATCCAGAGGTATTTTGGGGGGTTGTTATTATGATCGTAACCTTTGTAACCATGCAGGTGTATTTGTATATGCATCTACAGTGCATGTGTGTACTACTCCTACAGTGTAAACACGGTATCTTAAGAAGGGAAGCTGGGCAGATCATACTGCATATGTGGTATGTAGAGTACCACATTTAGCACAAGAACCTGTATTGTTTTTGGTTGAGGACAAAGGTCATGTGGAGCCTATAGCCCTCCTGAGTCAAATTGTGAAAACCTTGGAAACATGATATCTGAAGGAGGGAAGCGTGGACAAATATAACATTACCACATTCAAGGGCCCTATGGATTTTGGTGGAAGTCAAAGGTCATTTGGGAACAATAGGAGTCAGATTGTGAAAACCTTGTAAACATGACAACTCAAGAAGGGAAACTGGGACAATTGTCATGTGTAGTATATAAGGGTTACACATTGAGTACTAGGACCCATATTGATCTTGGTATAGGTCAAAGGTCATTGGGATCAACAGGGGTCAAATTGTGTAAACTTGCAACAGGATATCACAAGAAGGGAAGCTTGGACAAATGTTATATTTAGTATGTAAGTGTGCCACATTGAGTAGAATTACCCGATTGTGTTTGGTGGCGGTCAAAGCATATTTGGGGTCAACAGGGTTTTAACCACAAAATATGTCAGATTGAGCAAAAATTTTTCGTAATGAAATCATCGAAACAATGCATTTGTGCTTTCTGGTTATTCAGAAATATTCCAGTATGCTTCGTGCCAACTACAGTACCAACTGATAAGTAGCACTCTGCTTTTAGTCTCCCCTTAGTGAGCTATAGATTTAAGTGATGATGGGTGCCATTAAGTGTCAGCCTCCCCATGGAGGATGCACCCACACCGCCACTGGTAAAGTGAACTTACAGTTATGCCATCGACTTTGGAATACTAGGGTATATTGTGGGGAAATTTAAAATTTCTTTTTTTGGTACAAAGAATGTGATCATTTCAACTGTCACTATTTGTCTATGTGGTAATAAGTGCAGTAATTTTGAAAATGCAAAGTGACTGTAGGCTTAAATATTTATATTGATATTTAAAAAATGAGTGTAGTTGTTGCAACATCAGCCTCCTTATTCATGCGACATGTCCACCTTAAATTATAATTCTAGCTACGGCCATGGTATAATAACTATGCTGTATTTTTTAGTGGGCCAACATTTTTATAGAAGTGGTATATTTACAGTAAGTCTTAAATGTGACTCTGAGACTGAGCAGTTCATTTGCATTCATAGTTTAGGATATGCCAGTAAGTTTAGATGCACATTAGTATGGATCTGTTAATTGCAAATTTGCAAGTTTGTAATGAATCATACTGTATTCAGTCTGATAGAAACATCAAGAAAAGATCCTTATTTGCACCAAATTTGAATGCAATCCTACAATTCCAATAAGTATTGTGTGTGGTGGAAATTTCATCTCCTTGGTCCTCAAACTACAGTATTTTCCATTACGTACAAATTTTGTTCATTTCACCCAACCTTTTGATAGACCTTTAATCGACTCATATTTTAAGCCATTTTTTAATGCAATCTCACCATTCCAGTTAGTGTTGTGTGTGGTGGAAATTTCATCTCCGTGGTCTTCAAACTACAGTTTTTTACATTACATCAAAATTTTGTTCATTTCATCCAACCTTCAATTGACTCATATTTTAACCACGCTCGCTCACTTTCATCTGCACAAACCATTCAGTTTCTGGCGACTACCAACTGCTTTCAGCAGTTTATGTAAAAGGTCTTTGTAAATATAAAAGGAAGGTCTTTGAAAGAGAAAAGTCAATTTATGAAATGAATCATTATAACTGTGACTAATTTCTATCGTTTTGTCGGAAGCTTTTTCTCCAGCTGCGTCATGGAGGCGGGTGGGGGTATAGTGTAATCTTTGCATACAGTATATTGGTACTGTAGGTCTTTGAGAGAAAGTCAATGTACTGTAGTGCACTCTGGAATGGTCATTGAGTACTTCTGACTAAACAGCAAAAAAGTTGGCCAATATAGTCTCTCACAGTACAGTGCCATTTCCAAATTTCAAAGTCGTGTAGTCTGTGTTTTCTGTGTTAACTACATGTGGGCTAAGTCATATAGTTACTCTCTTTATCACTGGGGCAATTGTCTTACACGTTGGTGGCCCCAGTCCAGTTAAACGTAAACAAACTACTGTGAATTTTTGTATTCAAAAGTATACAAACTATTCATCTAGCTTTACGTAGGTATCTCTTAAACAAATTTTCTGTAGGTCTTTAATGTCTCCCAACAGAAATGTTGAACCAAGAAGCAAGGCATGACACCAAAACTATTGCAAACAGGATCAACATCACAGTACTTGCAGTATTCTCACATTTCGCTATTGGTGGGTTGCATTTTTCTAAATCATGTTACATGGGGTATCAAAGGGCTTTAGAAATGTTTAAAATAATTACAGAGTCTGCTGTTACTTTGACTACATGAGCAGAAAAGTTCTGTCTCCTGACTGTAGATGCTGAAAGTAAATGAAGGACAATCAAAGGAAAACAATAGAGGGAAAGGGTAGGAGGTGTAATATATGGCAAGGACATGCCAGTACAGTAGCCTATAGATGCCATAAAGTCAGCACATCAGTTTCAATGTGCATGTGTGTAGTACCTGTGTGTGTGTGAATTCATGCATGTGTTTTGACTCCATTGGTTTCTTGGTCCTCTTTTCAAGGATATGTAACTCCTTACCTAATACAGGTCTACCATTGAGTATTGTGGCTGACGCTGTGACCAACAGCTTCATTAAAAGCAAACAAGCAAAACGGCAAACCCCCTGAACCTTCCCTGGACACTGGCCTGGCAGAACCAAGTCCTGTGGTAAATGTGTGATACTTGCCTTGTGTCACTAACCACCACATACTGTACTGTACCTCATTATGTATCAGATCAGCTTTCACGGTAAACGTACACCGTAAAACAATACTGCATTGTTATAACTTAATGCTTTTTACACAATGGACAGATTGCAAATTAAAGTGTAACATATTAAGAAATGTTCACACAGAGTTCCACTCATAAAATGAGATGCTATGCTAGATAACTTATTCACTTAGATCTGCTTTAGGTTTAGTCACGTATTGCACAGGGAGAGGCAATGTGATCATGACACTCGCAAGATGATTACCATACATTGGCTGGCTGTGTAGCTGACCTCCATGTCACTGGAAGGTCAAATAATATATCCACCTCAGTCGCTGAATTTGCCTGAAGACTTTTACCTCTCATGCATTATAAATTCACACGACCCAGGTCACTTAATTTTGTATCGATCTGTCACTGCCAACTACTGTACTACGAAAGCTCAATTGAGATCACAGTCTTTCAGATTTCTTGGAGATTTTGAGTGCTTGAAAAATGGCCTCTTAATAGTATGAACAAACTGCTTTTATGACCCATTGTTAACATCGTTTTTAAAGTCTTATGCTAAACATGGTCTTTCTCATTTTTTCCCTTACTACTGTAACCGTATATGTTTCAAACATTTTTCCAACGTGAGTGCATTAAAACTCGCCTTTGAGACCAGTAGAGCTTTTTCTTCTGCAATGTGTCAATTGCAGAATTGGAAATTTTTTTGCTTTAGTTCAGTGGCTTTTATGACATTCTTCATATTTGATTTAGATGAAAGCAATTAACACATGGTACAATGAACTGTATGGCAAAAGTATAATGACCCACCATCCTTTTTTAGTACAATTATAACTCAGCTGGAGGAAGATGTGGGCATTTAGATTGCATTCTGTTTTGATTGAATACATGCCTACTTTAGGAAGACCTTCAAGACAAACAGAAGGGAAGAACAATGTACAGTACAAATAGTTTTGTTCTGAAGCTTCTGGTGGAGATAAAAAAAAATTACCCCATCTTATCTCTATACATGTAATGTATGATACATGGGGATCTAACCTGTACATGGTACTTAAGGTGACCCAGAACACCCCCATATGGGTGTGGGTCAAAATGTGTGAAGATGTGTGTGTGTTTGTGTGTGCACGTTTGCATGCAAAAGATAATTTCATTTTCAAAAGTTTGCATCTGCAACTCTTTTTAGAAGCAAAACAGATGTAGGTCAAAGTTGGTACATAGGTGATCCATGGTCTGAAGTTGTGTCTCCCATTAATATTTAACATCAGAGGTAAAAATTCAAATTAGTAAAACTTTTATTTTTCTGTATTTCTTAATCCAAAATGGTTATTTTCACAGGACTTTTAAATATATGACAATATGACTGGTATACAAGATTTTATCTCAACATCATGTTTGTATGTGTTTTGAGGTTCACGTTCAGAAGTCAGAGGTCAAATTTCACACTGAAAATTTTGTGTCTGCAACTCCTCCTAGACCACACTGTTGTTGAGAGTTAAAGGTTAAAGTTTGTCTGTAGGTGACCCATGGTCTGTAGTTTTGTCTCTCTTCAAAATTTAAGGTTAGAGGTCAAAGTAGTATAAATCTGTTTGCTGATATTTGTTAATCCAAAATGGCTATTTACATAGGACCTTCAAATATGTGACCAGTTTACAAGATTATATCTAAAAATTGTCCATATATTTTGACGTCAAACTCAGAGGTAAAAGGTCAAATTTGACGCTTGAAAGATTTCCATTTACAACTCCTCATGTACCTCTGTGTTGATGAAGTTCAGAGTTGTTAGATACTGTGGGTTACTAATGGTCTGCAGTAGTGTCTCCTATCATAATTTAAAGTCAAAGGCCAAATCTCAAATCAAGAAAATGTTCTTTAAAGAGTGTCACCATTTCCTTCTAGACAGAACGTCTAGTAAACTTCAGATTTGGTCATTAGGTGCCTGAGTGTGTTATAGCAGTCATCCAATGACGTCAAAGATGTCAGTTATTACAGCATGTAATACAGTATGTTAGAGTTCTTTAAGTTCAAGGTGTCAACATGTTACAAACTCGGTTAATATGCACAAGTATTTATGGTGGAAAAATCTTCATATTCTGATGGTTTTAGCATTGAATTTTCACACAGGCAATCACTTTCTCAAGGTGGGCTATTTGTTGCTCTTTGGAACATTTTGATGCCTACCATGAGAAGTATTTTTGCTTACAAGTAGGGTGTTTAGGCTGTCATAGTCCATTGCCAAAGTCATATGACCAGCAACTAAATTTCTATGCATGCATTGTTTATCTTGGAAGCACCATTCTGGTTTCTTTGCTTCATTTGCCAACGTACAGTTACCTTTTTTAATCAGCAAGAAGGTATTTTACTGGGTCAGATGATAAGAGATAATCCTTGTTTGTACTGTACACATCATGATCATACTCGTTAACAATGTAAGCTACTACTTAACAGCATTTCACACAGTTATTTTTAGTGAATATATCACACAGATTCATGCAGATGTGTCTCAAACTGATAACTGTTGGTGGAAAATGTTACAATGGGCTCCCTCCCACTTTTGATAGCGCAGGCAAAGAAATTTTTTACGATTGACAGCTGCACTGTTTGGTGTCTGATAGTGCTGTTCATGGGACATTTGCCCAATGACAGTTAACAATCTTGCCAACACGCTTCTACGTAGCGACTAAACAATGATTGGCAGATGTTTCAGGCTAAATTTTTGAGAGCGTATATCCTATATGCTGCAGAGCTCATCGCAATAGTTTTTTACAGACGTAATAATGTAATCTGCCCACAGCATGATACTGCAGGTGAACATTAGGCAATCGGCATTTTGCACGTTAGCTGCAAATTTTGTTTTAGGCCAAGGAAAGTATCTGAGGGTGGGGACTGATGACGGAACCAACAGAAAGTTTGCCAGTGGGCCAAAAAAAGAGAGGAAAACAGTGTCAAAGCAACATTAATATATTACCTTTGAAAAAAACGAGACGTGTATCCTCCAAGCTCACAGGCCTTGCTACTGTGTGTCCCATATCATTTTAGTGCGTATTTCACCCGAGGTCTCGGTTATCGCGAACCCTAATTTTTTGGTGTGCCGCTGCTCTCTTTTGAGAGAGTTGAAATTTCATCTCTGCAAACACATTTCCTGATCATGCATGATGAAAAACAATGTCATCTAATGTTAAAGTAAGCAGGAAATCGTGGTAAAATTACAGCTCTCAGAAATTAGAATGGAAAAATTCCGGGGTATAGTGTATGATCCATAGAAGTGCATTGTACAAGGAAATATGTTAACATCTAAATTGATGAAAGAATGTTACTTTTCTGTTGGAGAGGGAGGGGACATTTTTTTTTATTGAGAAAAATACACTTATGTGTTTTTATTTGGAGTCAACACTTACTGCATGTTTTCCAAGCTGGTGTATCAAGCGACGGTTCTACGTACTGTTGTTGTCACAGCCATGTCACTATGGTAGAAAGTTCAGAAGTGTATTCCCATTATAACTTTTAGGAGGATTGGTGCGGTTGTTGTGGGACAGACGTAGAATATTCAGTGTCCTCCACAGATTTTCAATAGGATGGGGGGGCACATACAAAGTGCTTACACAATAGCAAAACGATCACTGAGAAAGGTGATTTATGGGACGGAGACTGAAAATGTGATCATTGAGATGCAAAATGGTGCTAGTAAAAGACAGTTTCTCTTTCTTGAAAAGACTGTACCAGTAACCTATGTATTGTCAACTTTTTTAAGAGGCTGAATGGAGTTTTTGTGAGATGGGCAGTAGCATATTTTATGAGGAGATTACTGTTTCAGTGGAATGTAGTTTTACTGCAGGGCTGACCACCCTAGAACCCTATGGGGAACACTGATCTTCCATAGTGTGCAAGTCTGATCCCAAGTAGCCTTAAACTTTATACAAAGATTAAGAGCAGAAAATATATCAAAGCAACGAAAAAACTATGGCTATCAGTTCTTTGAGATGAAGGAACACACAACTTAAATTTAAATATTTGTTAAGTGTATGCCACACTCTTCAGGAAGCATTAAATTTAAAACTTGTCTGTTGATTATGGGATGAATTTCTATTACCAAGAATTTTTATTACCAAGCCAGCTGTCTATATTGCTCATTAATATTAACTGAATGCAAATTTGTTTGGTTTATATGAAGGGTCATTTCTTCATGTAGATTCTTTCTCACAACTACCTACATCTTCTTTCTTTAAAGTACCTGTACACTCCGTAAGTTCTCTGTGGTTTAGAAAAAGTATGATCTAGAGTGCTAAGCAACATTACGCAAAGTTTGAAACTGTTTGCACAAACTATGAGGGAATAACCTTAAACTTAACATTGTTTGTGCCAGTAATTTGTTTTATTGTTACAAATTTGTTTGGGGAAACAGCCACAACCTTGTGCGAAATATTGCTTTTGTTGTCTGCTAAAGACCATAGAAACTTGAACCAAGTTAGGACATACTTTACTGACTTCATGAGTTTGAAAAGTGCCAAAAGTGCAAACTATTTACCACATGATTGAAACATAGTCAAGATAAACAGGAAGAGAATGAGGTGAGAGAACCACAGAGGAGAAAGGAAACAAGACAGATTAAATTGAAGACCATTTAAGAGGACATGAGGAACTTGTAAGGAGGAATCAGGGCAAATCAGTGTGCATAGTGAGTTGAGCAGGTCATGTGACAATAAGAAAGTTGGGGGAGCGGAGATACGGGGTATAGTATAGAAATGACGGTGGAATTTATTCATGTCCCTTGATGTAAGAGAACATTCAGACAATTAAGTCTCCTGTCAGTGGTGCAGTGTATTGACATCCTCTGTCATTGTGCCTCTTCCCAATACGTCAAAACTGCAAAAGGAAAAAAAAAATAAACAGTAAAATGTTGTATTTATCAGTCTGTGTGGAAGTGAATCCTTAATGCATTGCTGAGTAAGTAAGTAACACCAAGTGAGGAAATGCTATGTATTGGAAGAGGGGTATTAGCTGTCTCAGCACAGGACAGTCATCATATTGCTTTCATGGAGGTCAAAGGTCATTTGAGGTCACTAGAGCATGAAATATGAAAATGTATTAAGGGAGATATCTCAGCAATGGAATGTTGTTAGAACTTCAACCTCTTATCATTGGTAGCACTTGGTGAGTAGATGATGTGTGGCATTTTGTATGGAGGTCAAAGGTCATGTGAGGTCAATAGAGGACATTGTATGAAAACGTTGTAGACACTATATCTCAAGAAAGGAAAGGTGCTTAAACTTCAAAATTGGTGTGGTGATAGTCCATTGCAAGTAGATGATCCCTATCGTTTTTCATGGGGTCAAAGGCCATTTAAGGTTACAAGAGCCTATAGTATGAAAACCAGTCAAAGGGACAATATCAGCAACGAAATGTTGCTGGAACTTCAAATTCTTACCATTGGTAGCACCTAATGAGTAGATGATGTCTGTCATATTTTGTGAAGGTCAAAGGTCATTTGACGTCAATAGGATACTTAGTGTGAAAACATTGTAGACACAGTATCTCGAGAAGGGAAAGGTGCTTGAACTGGTTTAGTAATTCACTGTAACTACATGATCACTATTGTTTTTCATGGAGGTGAAAGGTCATTTGAGGTAACCAGAGCTTAAAGTGTGAAAATCTATTAAGGAAGGTATCTCTCAGCAACTGAAGTCCGGTAGAACTTCAGAGTGTCAACACTGTTAGCGCTCGATGAGCAGCTGATGTCTGTCATTTGAATTGCCTCATGGGAAACTTGTCATGACATGAAATGAATGTAATAAGTTCTATCATTCCAAAGATCTGTCCTGGGTTCATAAGCCCAGCATGTGATATGTAGAGAGTTTTACATTTCCTGAATGTGAAGATATGAAGCTTAGGTTAAATCACTCATATTAGGAAAATAATGCATATTTATTTCCTATTGAAATTTTGCCAAAACGTAGACCTGTTTACAGATCTACCTACTGTAGCAGAGGTTGCTGCTAGATAGAATTTTGGTTTCATTCTCTTTCAATTTGTGGAACATTTCCTATGCCAAACAACCACTTAACATATCTCTTATCACTTTTTTTAGTCTTCAGAGAATATCCCTGTTGCCAGAAACTCTCTGTCAAGATTTACAAAGTACTTTGTTGTTTTAATCACAGTCATCACTCTCTAGAGAGTGTTGTTGACTTGCACAATCTCAGGTCTGTAACCACAATTTGATGTCACAAACTTTCCATCAACTTGTGAATTACCTCCTTCATGATCACAATTGTCATCAATGCTGAGCCAATGACATTACTCATTCATATCAGCACTTTGTAACATCAAACCCAAAAGTGATACAGAATGTGGTGCCATTCTTGCATTATGTTTTTCATTTTGATATGGTGCCTTCCCTTCTCCACTGGGTTGCTTTTGTTTGTCAGTGATTGTGTGTTTATGAAAAAATGAGATATTGGCAAGGAATCACAAAGTCATTCCACTTTTTTTTTTTTTTTAACATTCTTCATATTTCATTTTCTCAGGCTCTGAACTTGCCACGGCGTGGAATCCTGTTTGTCTTGGAGTCGTTTATGGAGTAATTGGTAAAATTCAAGTACACAGAGGTGAGTCTGCACTAATAACAGCATAATATTACAAGTTTACGATTGTATTGCAGACATCTCCCCATTTCTGCTACAATTTAATGTTAACTTTGTATGACGCTCCTTTCATCTTCTTCCTTCCCCATCCCACGGCGGCCATCTTGATTAGGTTTTTGTAATTCTTTGATACGTGTGCCTGGGATTGACCCATGCTACTGCATCTTCTTCGGTTAGTTCCATAGCTTGCCCTAGCACCTCAAACTTGGTGCTGCCTGTGTCTGCTAGGTCTCCTGGGGAGCCTTACTATGCTACTGCTTTTTACCATCCTCAGGAGACCCCTTTCAGTCAGGCTGTGTTCTCGTCTGAGTGAGTGCTGTGGATCTTGATCTGATAAGGAGAGCAACATTTTATGTTAACAACTCAAGATCAAGATCCACCGATTTTGATTGAAACCACTGGATCATTGAGATTCACTCTGCTGGATCAAAGTTTGCAATGGGAACACAATCGGTTGATCAAGTGACCTCTTAGTGTTTTTTCACTTTTCAGCGTGGTCACCGTATGTACAGTGTGCGATAAAACGGCAAGTCGACTTACATAAGCATTGGTTACCTTTTCACATTTATGCATTGTCCTGGTATAGCAAATTGATTTACAGCACTCACTCAAATGTGGAAATGGCTCTGGATGAAGTTAATTAATGGGGCAATCAAACCGTAACCTACCACTCTTTCTCAAATGGGAACACTGCCCTTGTGTAAATGAAGGTGCACAGTATATCAAATTAGGTGGTGTTGAGCTAATCAATAACATAGTGAAAAAAAGACAAACCATAACATAGGTCAAAGAGAGAGAAAAAAGAGGGTGGAAGGCAAAGAAAGTAGGAAACAAAAATAAAATGTTTTACATTTTATCTCCGTTTAATAAAAAAATGACCGTTGAAATTTTTTGTCTTTTTTTGGTAAGTAAAAACTGTGAAAACATGCATTTCAACTGACTGACATTTCACTCAATACACCAGTAACTGAAACATAAAGTTACAGGTATCAGGTTAAAGAATTTCAGTAAGCCAGAAACTATCACATATTAACATTCTATCAGTCTTTGGCAGTGTTATGCTAATTTCTATGATTTTCCTTTTTCAACATGGCAGCTCAGACTCTTTGAAATGTTTTGAAATAGAATCTGTTTACATCTCAATAACTTAATTTATGGCAATTGTACCGAATCAGTCGGTCTTTTTTAACATAGTGAGCAGGAATTTCTAGGTGGTGAAGTGTTGTTTGCCACCTCTACTGCAAGCTCACAAACACAAAAATATTGAATTTTTTACCCAGGTTATTGATTATCCAAAGTCTGAAACAAAATGTGTGATTGCAAACTCTGAATCAAGGCAAGGGCCACCCTTTACTGTGACACTGTATAAACCTACATTAGCTGGTATTTAAGCTTCATCCTACACTGGTCACAGTTGGTTCAACTTTTAACAACAACTTAGCTGGAACCTTCTCCGAAATTGGATTAAGCTGGTACAATATAAAGTCTTGCCCCTTTCCATTGCAAACTGAAAACAGATAATTTTAAGGAAAAGAAAAAAATATCAAGTTTGTTAATTTAATATTTGTGCTGAAAGGCTGAGTAATACTTTAAGTTTTGTCAATTTTATAGTCCAGAGAAACAGCACCTAACATTTGTGAAAATTGTCACTCAGAGAACTTCAAAGATGTAATAACCTTGCCCTCTGCTTCATCTTACTACTGTGGTATGACTTTATAGAGACACAAAGAGAAAAACTCTTGTGCAAAAGAAACTTCAACTTTTTAGTAGAATTTTAATTTGAGTTGTGTACAGTAATGAATGATATTTGCTTTAATCTTCAGGGGTAACTGTTTGCATCTGCATGCAAATTTATGCGTGAATCAGTGATATTTTTCACAGAAAAGAGGTGTGATAGTCATGCTGTCATCCTTTTGCATTGATTCTTCATTCATGAATTTTCTGTTTGTCGTTCGACGCGTCCGTAGGCCTACAGCGATTTCTGGTAGTACACATGCATGGTGTCTACTACCAGTGTACACTACAGTAAACATGTAGGGCACACGTCTGATTTTCCATGCTTTTGTTTTACATGAATTATTTATTGAGCTGTTCGCTCAACTTGAGATATGGACGGTGAATAAAAGTTTACGTGAACTGCGATGAACAAAAGACGTTGTCACTCTGGCTGAAAAAGTGGTTGTAGTCCTGTAGCAATTGATGCTGTAAGTCTCTGATGCAATGTTAGGGATAGACATTGTTGTAACCATAATAATCTGATATGAACTGTAGAGCAGTGAAATTGTTTTTAACCTTTTGGAAAGTCTGTACTGTATATTTAGACATAAGCACTGAAAGAAAAAAGATTCTGAAATGTTTTCATAAATTTGCCAGTAATTTACTCCAAACATCTGGAGAGAGCTAGAACTTACCGCTAGGTTACCCACAGATAATTCCTGTTAATCATCAGTGTTAAGTCCGACATACAATACACTGCAGTATTTCCCCATAGCCTTCAATTCTGTTGGCCATGCATGAAGTCAACCATGCATGCTTGCTAGGGAATTCATCTTTTAGATTGTAAACCTTCCCAGTTCAATATATGCAACTTGTCATCTGTGATCTGGGAGTCATGTTCAATTTTTTTTTTTTTTGAAGAATTTTTACCCACTCCAAACAGACCTGGTGAAATCTGTCTTCTTTTGACAAGTTGATCAGGACATCAATATTACAGTATTTAGTGTATGTACACACTTGTCTTGTTTCATTATAGCTGAAAAGACTTGTTGAAGTTGCATCTGCCATGGGAGGCAAGTCTGATAAATATATGAATGAGTTTTGCTTCACTTTTTATACCATGTTGATGAAAGTCCATTGTTGTTAGGGAAGTGTCACAAATCTAATCTAAGATCATCGTTAGGTACACAAAGCAACATGCTGTTGCTATATATGCAGCCTGCATATCCCACATGGTTGAGTGCAGAGTCTGTCCATGCATGGTCTGGGATGGCCAGGAGATATATGTACGGTAAGAATGACTGGTTACTGTCTGGTTGCTATTCTCATTACAACATTTCACTCTGAGATGGCCGTAGGTTACTACAGTAGATTTGTGAGGCTTCCCTTAAGTCAGTACTTACTGTTAACCATGTGTGCACATCATATTTGTCGATATTTCGATGAAAATTGAATTTTGCATTTTCAGTCCAGCTCTGACATCTTACCCAGCTGTACAGTACAGTGTCTTTCACACCAGTCTTCATGTGTAGGCCTTACAGTAGCTGTACTGTACTTTGCTAATTTATGGCTTCCACACAGGGGAAATGGGCTGGTCTCTTACCATCAAAAGCAATGAACTCAGTAAAAGAACAAGATGGTGAAAAAGCAGTCTAGATATACTACAGACATGTAGCTGGCTTTCAAACTACATTTATGCTATGCTTGCAATTGCAGTAGGTCTGTTTATTTTTGATTCCTTGCTACAGGCAGGCAAGGAATCTATGACCGCTTTCACACTTGAGAGCTGATCTGGAGGGGGCGATCAGATCCGGATCAGATCCTCCCCTCGAGATCACAGGTTTTGCTTTCACACTTGATCCCCCGTGAATCAAGCCCCAATCAAGCGATCTACATACAGGAAGTGACGCAATGAACCCCGCCATATCTCCTAACTGTCTGAAAGTGTATACAATGTCCGGTACATACACTGTACGTATACACCAATTGCTCTAGAAAATCAAACACATGTTACATACATATTACTGCACTGTATACTTATGAGTAACGTTACTGTCTGAATAAGCTGGAACCCATCATCAAGACATAAGCTGCAAAAAAGAGAGACTTGCTATGGAGATTGATTACGAAGACATCGTTTCATTTTTACTTCTGGTGGGAATGTGGATACACTTGTATTCCATTTTTCGTCATCGGCAACGAATGGATCAAGAACTTTTGATGAGGCGACGAAACTTTTTTCACCGCCTTCGAAGACGATGACTTTTCAGTCTACGCCATTACCAGCTTCGTGTCATGCACGTTGCCTTACTTTACGTAGAAAAGAAGAAGCAAAAGGATAGCTGTTTTTGAAAACACAGTCGGGAAAACTCGAGTGAAAAGTATTTTTTGAAGTTGGAGAAAAACCAGTCGCTCAAAGTCGAAGACGATCACTAAAATCAAATGTAGTAGTAAAAGTATAGAAAGTAGTATATGCTCTGTGTGCACTGCATACAGCATGCAGGCCATGTACCGCAGCTGCTCACGTTTGTGTTTGTTGAAACGGGAAGTTACGTCATAGGTCATGTTGATCTTGTGTCACCTTGATTCTCCGAGCTTTCACACACTGTTTTTCGATCCCCCGCGCGAGATCTGATCTGCCCCGACGGGAGGATCACCATCTCCAGATCTGATCCTGAGTGCGAGAGCTTTCACACTACAAAGTTGATCTCGATGGGTGGATCAGATCCAGATCTGAACCCCTGCTTGAGATCTAGTGTGAAAGCAGTCTATGAGATGGTAATGGTGTGTGTGTATGTGCGTGTGTGTGTGTTTGTGTGTGACATCTTGGCTCGTAAACAAGGTATCTCAAGCAAAAGTTGCTTGAACTTCATAGTGTGTAGGTGGTCTATAGAGAGTGCATGATCCTATTTTATCTCAGATAGGTCAAAGGTCATTTGAGGCCACTACAGAGGAAGTTTGAAGACCTGTTGAGGAGGATATCTCAGCAACTGAGAGTTTCTAGAACTTCAAACTGAAAGCATTGGTAGCACTTGATAAGTAGATGATCTCTGTCAAGTTTGGATGAGGTCACAGGTCACATCAAGTCAATAGAGGATACAGTTTGAAAACATAAACTTGGTATCTCTAAGAGGAAAATGTGCTTGAACTGTGGAGATGGTATGTAGGTAGTCCATTGTGAGTAGATGATCCGTATTCTTTTCCAGGTATGTCAACGGTCATTTGAGGTCACCAGAGGAGAAACTCTGAAAACCTATTAAGTTAGCTATCTCAGCTGTTGAACATTGCTGGAACTTCAAATACTTAACATTGGTTTCTCTATGTGAGTAGATGATCTGTCATTTAGGGAGGTCAAAGGTCACACAAGGTGAGTAGAGGTCATAGTTTAGAACCTTGTAAACACTGTATCGCCCGAAGGAAAAGTTGCTGGAACTTCAAACTTAGTGTTGTTGCTTGTGAGTAGATGATCTCTGTTAATTTTCATGGAGGTCAAAGGTCATATGAGGTCACCAGAGATGGAAGTTCGAAAACCTTACAAGGAAGATATCTCAGTGACTGAATTGTGCTGGAACATTCTGTTAACATTGGCAGCTCCTGATGAGTAGATGATCTCTGTCTTTGTATGCTGGTCAAAGTTCACATGAGGTCAGCAAAACCTTGTAGACATTGTATCTCAAAGGAGGGCAAGGTAATTGAACTTCCAAACTGCTATGTTGGTTATCCTTTGTTGGTCATAAATATTGGCAAGGATCAAAAAAGTCCTTTGACTTTCCAGTTCATGTCATGTTATTCTCATTTATGCTATTCTTGCTACCTCAAGTACTGTCATGTTCCAGTTTGCGTCATGACTGGCAGGACAATTTCAAGAATTGCACTTGTGCAGTATCCATGCAGTCTCGATATTTATTACATTCTCCACTTTTACATTTAGATACTGTAGGTACTGTGGTAGCCTTAACTTTGAATGTAAATGGTTATGCCTAAGTTGAAACTGATCTTGTACTTACTGTTTCTGATAAAATTGCAACCTATAAAGTTTTCTCTGTTGATAAAGTATGAAGTAAGTTAAATTTAGATTTCAATGAGCACATGTCCTGCTTTAGGCCTAAGCTATACTTCTGTCCTGTGTTGGATGTTAGGTTATCGATTGGAACTTAAGTTTCTACTTTAGTTTTTGCAGGATTTTTTTTTTGGGGCGGGGGATTTTTTTTTAGTATTTTGGAGGAATGAAGACTGCACTGATGGACTGTTGTAGCTGCTGCTCCTCCTTTAAAACTTTTCCCTCAAAAGTGCATCCGTTGTCACTTTTTCAAAGCAAGTGCTTGTGTGAACGGTACTGTACTGTAATTTCACCCTGAAGATATTTCACAGTTTTTCAGACAACTGTACATCAACTATACACTGCTGCTTGCAACAGCTATCCTTTGAAAGTTGTCTGTTTCACTGTGTGGCCCAATAATTCTGAATATACAGTACTGTACATATCATAGGGCTGTGATACAGTATGTATATATACTCTCATATTCCTGAAGTATGTACTTTATTCACAAAATATTGCAACTGGAAAACTGTCGTAGTCTAGTAACAAACTTTGAGCCTCATTAACAGCTGTTTGCTGATGTATATTTTGAGACGCAATCTCACAGGTAAGAACACAAATTTTGTACCGCAATTATTGTCTGAAAATATTGTTTTGTTGAAGAAAAGCAGTAGAAAAAAAAATTCTAGGTTGCTCTTGTGGCACAAACAATTGTCAGTAGAATCACTATATAGTGATTGTCATTACTATCACTGCGTAACGATTGTCAGTAGTATCACTGTGTAGTGATTGTCATTGTTATCACTGCATAATGATTGTCAGTAGTATCACTGTATAGTGATTGTCATTACTATCACTGCATAATGATTGTCAGTAATTTGTTAGTATTATCATTGCACAATGATATGTTAGTAGTATCACTAGTATCACCCATGTCAATGTCTGTATTTATTCATGGATTGCATTGCAATGTGGACATGTGTCATTTGATATCTGAGTCTTCACAGTTGTCATGTAGACAAAAATGGCTTCGATTGGCACATATCCATTTAGGCAGATGTCATAGTCTTTGAATACATGTCAAGCTTAGAAAATTTATGGAGCAATAATAAATCTGGTAATTAAAATTTTGCAAAAAGAAAAAAGAAAAGGTTACTTAAAAATCACAACCAAATGGAAGGAAGTATATATATTGTTTAGATTGTATACGTAGAAAGTTTCAAAAGTAGTCAAAAGTCCTGTGTAGCTTATTGGTTACATTTTCCACTCTGCAGACAGTTGCTGATAGTGTGCTGTGGCAGTAGAACCTGTAGACGGCATGTGGTATTGACCATCACAAAAACAAACTGATAGATACTGTTAATCTACCGGACTACATCCACTGATGGGTGAAAAGATGCATGTACTGTATAAGTTGTGCAAGTACAGTATATTGTACATTCATGAAAAATTCAAAAATGCATTTCACAAAGCGGACAAGATGGATCATTCTTGCTTGCCTCCATGCCAGTCTCTATTGAGGTTTGTGTGAGTTGTCATCAAAGCCTGCAAAACAAACAACGTAATACCAAATAGTCATAAAATTGATGAAGTGTGAGCTGCTCATGTTGCAATGGCAATCGTGTACCTTGATGAGGTCTAATGGGAGAAGAGGAAGGAAAGGGGTGGAGGGAGATGAAGAATGGAAAAGAGAAAGGAGAAAAAGTTGTCGGAGGAGAGAGGGGAAGAAATACGGAGAAGCGATAAGAGGATTGAGGATAGGAGGAGGTTTGATAAGGGGAGGGGAGGATAAGAAGATTAGTGGGGGGTAGGAGGGAAATGGTAAGAGGAAAGGAGGGTAAGAGAGGGAGGGCAAGAGAAGGGAGTATGAGGGGCAAGGGGTGGGGGTGGCAAGAGGAGGGAGTGTAAGAGTGAGAGGCTTAGAGAAGGAAGGGTAAGAGGGGGAGGGGTAAGAGGAAGGAGACTAAGAGAAGGTATGGAGGGAAAAGGGGAGAGAGGGATAAGAGGAGGGACGGAGGGTGAGAGAGAGGAGGAGAAAATGGGGTAAGTACCGAGGGAGGGGGAAGATGAGGAGAGAAAGGAAAAAGAGTCAAAAGAAGTGAAGAGAATGCAGAGGGGAGAGAAGGGAGGTAGTGACAGCTTCATTATTTGGTCAGTTTACTTAGTTGGGTTTTGCATATATTTTCAACTGCTGTAAAAACTACTTTCACCAGAATTATTTTCTTAGAAATTTATTGACGAAGAAATTAGTTTTTATCCTGATCATTGTGCTTTGTTTCAATATGTGTCAATTTTAATTATCAGTGTAATGTGCTATACAGGCAAGTCTTACTATGGTTAATTAGTGCCTGTGTAAACATTTCAGTGCAATTGTTTGGTATTTCATCTTTCTTTTCTTCCCTTTGCTTGCAATTTACATTTGTCCTTTGGGCATTCGGAGTGATAAATGTTATCCAAACTCTGAAAAATAAAACATGGTTCTTCCCCCTTGGAAAATTACTTTCTCATTTGCATCCATTCATAAAAGTGATTGGCCTGACATTTGAATCGTAGCCAGGTCTTTTTAGAAGCCTCTGAAAAAGGGTGGACTTCAGTGAGGATCAAAATGTCATGCACATGTGTACATTCACTTTCAGGCCTCAGTGTATATATTACTTTACCATTGCAATGCCATTTGTGATTAATTGTTCCTAAACAGTTTGCTGACACTTGCATACATTGTGGACCCACTCAATAAATATTACCCTGACCTGCATTCTCAGAAAATGTCACTGACCTAGCATTTCATTCGAATTCCCTGAATTTACTATAGAACCTTATACATACTCATCTGTGTGAAAGTGAACTTTTTTCATCAGCGACTCAACTCTGCATGGTGAGTTACATTACTTTGCGCCATGTGTATTGGTAGAGTCTCTCCCTGGACAAGGAACTCAACCTCTGCCAATCAATGAAGTCTCTTCTCAACCAACTAATCAGATTAAATGAGTTGAAGTGTATAAACCCCAATTGTACTGTAACAGGCATTACAGTACTATTTAACTACACTGTTCCAAGATCTATATTGAGTACATAAGGAATGGCTGCAGTTTGGCCAATGCAATACTCTTGGTAAGAATTGAGGAGAGGAAGCGTTTGTGGAACAGGTCTTTCTTTTTTAGTTCTTCATTTGAAATTTGTAATCATATATATCCTATGTTTTTCTTTCATTTTTGAAACATCGGTTGGAAACTAAATGAAACTGCTAAAGTACAGGTCTTCACTGTTGGCAGTGTTGCAACATACAATTGGCAATAAATGCCTTTATAGTGTTGTACTGTAATGCCCATTGATTCTGACTGACATGCACAACTGATATCGGGTGGGGGGAGGGGGGGTCAATGTGCCTGTCTTGTATCTTAGCATGTGATTTGAGTTGTTTTGGCCGTTTTGAATAGTGAATAATGCACAATTAAAGCTGTCCTATATTTTGTATCTAGCGTTGCAGAAATTATGTACTTGTTCTCCTGCTAGTGAAATTGGGCTTTGTTGTTTATCATACTTTTTAAGTGGCAACCTGCAGCTCTTCTGCCAATTGTGGGCACAGTCTCTCAGCATTAAATGTTGTCTCTTGTAAGAATTCCCATTTTTGGACTGTTTTAATGTTGTCTTCAGCTCTATGACATGGTTCATATATTATTAATAACTATTGCTATATCCTTGCCCACCCTTCAGTATATTGCAGGCAACAGTTACGATTATGAAAGTTTCTAACGAGGGAAGCGACTTGCGATGGTTGCGATATTATCTTGCCGCCTTCTCAAAATTAGCATGTATTGCATCCTCGCTCAGTAATGCTTGAACAATCTGTGTGTGTATTAAAACACGTTGTAAAAGCACTACTTGCTCTAGTGATCTATGTCACTTGGAAAACGAAAGGATTTCTTCTCTGGTGAATGTGAAGTATTCACATTGTAGATACTACAGGCGAACGAGGGGGGCTAGGCCTTAGAGGGCGTGCTAGGCCTTAGAGGGCACGGTGCTAGAATTGATTTCAAGGATATGTTTTATGGAGCAAGGCCAAATGTATGCATTTGTGAAGGAGTGAGTGATAAGTTTTAGTCACTCGTGAATACCCACACCTGTGAGTTGTGGGGATTCGGTGACAAATTTTAAGGAAAAATATGACAGTACAAGGTACAGACTTTTGGGCCAGTACAGTAAATCTTGTATTCATTTGCAGAATTTACTCTTGAAGTCTTTTTGACAGTTTTAATTCTGACTTGCTTTTAGTGGCCAGCAAAACTGTTTGAGTGATGAAGCTGAAAAAAAAGAGTATTGATCAAAATGGTTAGTTCATGTTAATGAAAGTGGAATATCATCAAAAATGGATGGGAAACATTTCTTTGTGCATAACTTTAGCAGAATGACCTACAAGATTTTTTTCAACCACTTATACCCATTAAAGAACATTCCAGACAATGCTCAAAATATTTTCGTAAAGTCCATCTCAATATTGTCATGAGTCTTTATGTATGCTGATACAGATCGTTTGAAACCGCCAAAATTTTGAGTAGTAGCCCACCCAAGTCTATGATGTAGAAGTGTTACATGAACATGAGTGAATGACACCATTGTGCAACTTTCATGTTATTAAAGCACAATTGTGAATTATTCATGAGGCTCTCTTGAACATCATTTATTGCAAAAAGGGGTTTCAATTTCAAAGTTGTTATGAAACGAGTGGTTGGTGCTTTTACAATTTAGGAAAATGACATGTACAGTATAATCTGCAGTTTAATCTTCATAAAAAAAAAGAAATATTTTCCATTTGTGACAGGAGTTTTGAGATGGTCTAGAACCATTCTTTTCAGGGAAATATTTTGAAGAGAAAGGCTCTTTGTGCATTATCCTTCCAACTGAGTCACAAACTTTCATTGTACTCAAAGATTAAGACACTTACTCAACAGTGGAAACTTTTGCAAAAACCTTCTCTCTGATGACTGGAGAGAGAGTTCAATTGCAAGTTTTTCTACTTTTCAGAAAAAAAGTTTAACATGTTTCTGTAGTTTGGATGTCTTTGGTGAAAATTCCATTAGTTATTAGCAAAGATTATAGAAAGGGAAGGTAGGACACTTGTTCAGTTTTGTATAGGAGACGATGTAATGGAAGTGACGTCATGTTTAAGACCTATATGGAATGAGATTTTAGCCAATCAGCGATGACGATTACGAATTACGTTTAGGGTTAGGTTTGTTGGAATGATGTAGGTTTAATTTGTTTGTAATTAGCCTATTGTTTGTACAGATGGTCTCAACCGGCCACTAAACTAGTCAGAAGAACAAAGTTGTCACCAAGCTGATTTCAGTTTGTCAGAATTTTTTTTCTTCCAGATGACCACTTAATTATAATGATCGTACCTGCAAGTGTACTTCTGTCCATGGAAACAGTTTTCATTTTGTTGTTACGCACATCAATAATGTTCTGGGTCTGAGTGCTAGATCTTCCTCTCTGCAATAAATAATGATTGGAATATGTCAGAGGACAATTAGAACATAGTCTGATCAACTTAATGTTGCATGTCTTGGTGTTTAAGTAGTACAGTATCAAAGATAATCTCTGTACCGAAAGATTACTTCACTTGTCACTTGCTTGTCGCCACACAACTGTTGAAAATTGTAGCAAATAGGGAGCATTGCCTGCTGTTGGTTTGTAAGAAAAACCTAAGTACTGAAATATTCTATGTCCTGTGCAACATGAGCTGTTTAAATGTATTTTAGGAGGTATCTCATGATACAGCAAGTGATTGTAATGCTTAAAGCCGCAGATGAGAATAGAGACTAGTCAGCCTAAAGTTCCCTAACTGCATGGATCCATAGCCTACAATCTTTTTGCACCGGTGCTAAAGTGGCCCACTGAGTTGATATTTTTCATATTTACTTCGCTCCTCACTTACCTGTCTGGGCATAACAAATGCACTCCCATCTACCTCGCCTAGAGTGCTGGCAACCTGTTACACTGCTACCAGCTACCATCTTTTTGCACCAGTGCTAAAGTGGCTTATTGAGTTGATATTGTTCATTTTTATGACAAGTTTGAAGGAAGACATTGCATGCCAACACTTGCAATGAGCCTTATTGTTATAGTCATGCGTCTATTCCTATATTACTGGAAATGAGAGGAGTAGTTTTTATGAACAGGGGTAATACCTATGCTCAGTACTTAACGGTAAAAAGTGTCTGACCACAGATTTGCCATAAGTGATTTTGATCAGTTACTTCCAAATCCTTTTTTTTTTTGCTTTAATCGTGTATCAGGTCTTCAGAATTGCTTGGTTTGACCATTTATCATCAACATATGAGTAATACTCAACAGGTATGACAAAATATCGTCAGTGTTATGAACCAACTCATAGACTGCTTTTAATGTCCCTATCAAGTACCAACCAAAAGGGGGTGCTTTGATCATAGTATACAGCAAATAGGAGTGCAACATCTTTCGGCAGGTACTGTAGATTACATTTGATAGTACAAAAACATATCATCCATTCTGTATGTGCTGCTGACTTCTCTTATATTTCAGAATATTAGTGCATACAAAGGACTGGCAATAAAGTTGTCTTCTGAATTTTGCATAATTCAGGACTATGTTTACATCAACCAAGAATATTTACTGGGAAATAGGTAAGGAGAGTTAGTTCCTATATAGTCTTCATAAGGGACAACTTAAGTTTGGAAAGGACACCCAAATACTGTAGACTTGCTTAAAGGTCTGGTGACATGAAAATGACATTTTGAGGTACTGGGTGCATTAGGCATTCAAAATGTTGAAAATAGCCTCAAGTTGCGTCAAAATCCGTCAAAAATTGACAAATTTACAGGCAAATAAGTGTCTCACAGCTGTGTCATGAATAAACATTGGCTAAATATGCAAATTTGTGACATCACGGGAGGGACTCCTAGGATTTGTCTTATGTTAATCCTTTGTTTATGTAACCTTTATTTCAAGGTCATTTGATAATTTTGTATGCTCAGAGGGTTTTATTTTCGAAACATGTATTTTCTCCTTCAAAAATATCGATATCACTTACCAATGTGAAACTCAGTAATTAAGAGGCAAAATATGTAGGGTTAACAAAAGAAAAACTGACACTGTGCAACACTCCACGTCATCTGTTTTGCATTTTCTTCAAACTTTGAAAAGTCATATCTCAAAAACAGTAATAGATACAAACAAAATTCCAACGGATTTTCACTCAGGGTTTTACTTTGTAACTTTGCATGAAGGGAGCTCTTTTCTGGAAGCAGGTCACCCGACCTTTAAACTTTCAACGGTTGGCCCAGTGGGTCTGCACAATTTCATGTACCTGTACATTAGTGTAAAGCAGTGGTTCCATTTTCAGGGAATGCCAAAGGTATGGGACTTATACTGTACAGTATTTGGTGTGACAATTATTACATGCAGCCAGGTATGGTTCTTTTTGTTATGTTTACCAACCGAGTAGGTACTGTTACCTTTGTGGATTGGTACAGTCCACTGGAAGAAGACAGCACAGTGACCCATTACAGTGGAATGGCCTTTCATGTTACCATGGTGATCATGTGGACATGAACTATGACTGTATCTTGGTTCGCAAACAGTGTTTGGAATTTTAAGACGTCATCTTTGTTTACTGCGCTGTTTACAGTAAAGAATTTTGTGGTGGTAAAGCTAACAGTGTTTGAGAAACAGGAATGTGGGAACGAAGGAAAATAATCTTGGACAAAAAAAAACAAAACAGATGTACTGTATGTATAAATAGAACAAACTGACTGTTGTTGTTGTGGAAAAGGTTATGGGGTTATATTTTGTAATTAAACTTAATGTTTCATGTACTCTAAACAGTGTGTAACTGTGTATGGTACATTTCACCAATAGACTATACAATTAGGGAAGTAAACACCCATGTCCTGATACTGTAGTTTGACCAGCAGCTAGTGTTTTTCGTGGGTTTAAATCTGAGACACATTCGCTATCCAGTTTCAAAGTCACTAGTCAGATCCTTGATAAATTCGATCAGGTTGTTTGAACACCAAAAAAAAAAAAATAGGAACAAAAAATTCCATGCAGAATTTGCTTCCTTTTTTTTCTTCTGTGGCCCTATTTATTAGGTCAGGTGTATGTATTCGCCTGCCTATAGGTAAAGGTCATGCAACTTGAAAGTGACATTTTGGAGTATTGGGTACACTAAGCACTGAAAATATTCCAGAAAGCCACAAATTCCATCAGAGTCCGTCAAAGATTGACCAATTTACAGGAAAATTAGTGTCTCACAGCTGCATCATGAATACACATTGGATAAGTGTGCAAATTTGTGAGGTCATGGGATAGACTCACTATGATATGTCTTATGTTAATGCTTTGTGTATGCAACCTTTATTTCAGGGACATTTGAGAATTTCATATACCTGTACCCGGAGGGTTTTATTTTGGTAGCTTGTATTTTTTTCTTCAAAATTTCAATATCACTTACTAATGTGAAATTCAGTAGTTAAGTAATTAAGAGGTAAAGTATATCTTAAGAAGAGAACTACTGACAATGTGCAACGCTCCATGTCATCTTGTCACATTTTTCTAAAATTTTGGAAAGTCATGTATCAAAAAAAGGTAAAAGATACAAACAAAATTGCAACAGATTTTCACCCAGGGTTTCACTTCGCAACTTCTGAATGAAGGATGCTCTTTTCTAGAATCATGTCACACAACTTTTAAGAATAGATCCCACCACACCAACTATGTTTTACGGCACTGTGGAAATGCTACTGTGTCAATGACACATCCAACATTGTGGTCAGGTACCCCAGCTAACAGCAGGTATGATTGAAAATGACCTAATTTCAATTTTTAGGAGCTGATGAAAGCGCTACTGTAATCCATAAATAGTTTGATAAATGAAGATTTAAGCCTAGTTATAATATATCTCTCTTGAACCTTTTAATTGGGCAACGACATATTTCAACACTATACTGCACATTTAAAAGTCTGGTTGGGACAGGCTGGTCAAGATTTGAGAGGAAAAATAGTGCAAGGTATAACTGTGGAAAATAAAGCATTGAAGCTACTTCATTGTCTTTTGCAGACAATTTGTGTACTGTATCTATACAAAGAGGTATCGTACACAGGATTCTTTCCAGTTTGTTTTTATTGGGCACAGTGCCCGGTTTTAATTTCATCTTGCTTCTGAGGGCCTCCCTGCTTGGTTTGAAAGTTGATTGCATGCTTTTAAAACTGCAATTAATTTATACAGTACTTTGGAGCTTGTATTCAACCCCTTGAAAGTACTAGAAGTGTGGCACGTAGGCATACATCGTTGCAAAACTTTTGAACAGTTATGAACTAGCGTGTGAATAAGCTCAAGTTTCAAGTGGTTTGGCTGCTACTATAAGTTCTAAAATCACTGAGCTTCCTGGAGGGTTACCACTGGGGGTTTAACCATTAGGCACCCACCAGGTCTTGGTCAATGGGGGGCCCTAAGGTAGGCCTCTGTCAAACACATGCCTATTGGTGACTGCTTCAGAGAATTCTGTCTCCACCTGGTTTGATCCAAAAGCTGGCAAGAACAATGCATATGGGAGCAAAGGCATAAAGAAAAGTGCAGTTTGGGAAACCTTGTATCCCCTGCATATTTTGTCATAAATGCAAAAGTTCTTTTTGCCAAGACGTGCAATGCATTCTCTTTTCTGCCATTGAGTGTCATGTAGCACTGTACATACATGATAAATATTATTGCCACATTGTTTTGTTGATAAGTGACATGTACCTGCATCTATCACATATATTGATACCCTAGAGCAACCATCCTTGACTTTAACAGATTGCAACACTAACCATCAAAACAGAAAATCAATGTTGCTGCACAGTCATCCTGACATAACTCTGCATGCAGAAAGTCATTGGAATTCACCTGCATCTATCACATATTTGATACACAAGCGCAACTAACCTTGACTTCAACAAATTGTAGCCTTAGCATTTTAGTAAAAGAAGTCAATGTTGCTGCTGACATAAACCTTAACACCTGTAAGCAGTAGGAATTCTCTGTTTGAACTTGTGGAACTTTGGCATACTGTATTGTGATGCAGTGCATTACAGTATGTTTCATAAATTCCCTTCCTGTGATTGCTATAACAGTCGGTCTTCGCCGCAACTGAAAAAGTTTACTGTTTGAAGTAAAAAAAAAACTTGCTCTTTAATCTCATTAATTGTTGTCCTGTAGCATGTCACATGCATTTTAAGCTTCTTCCTTCACAATGTTACAAACCTATGTTGTGTAACGGTAGATTGACTTTCATAGTAGTGAATCCTTGAAAGTATTTTGTGTGAGTTTTCATGTGTGCATAAATTCTCACATGGTAGACTTATACTTGCCCCCATGCTCACACTAATGCATTCACTTGACCGTGTTCAGAGTGCACCTGAAATCAATTCTAGCCCCATGCCCTCTAAGCCTAGGCTCTCATTCAAGTGAATGCATTTGTGTGATAGGGATAAGTACAGTCACTCATGAATATCCACACTAGTAAGTTGTGGGGATTTTACTGTGTTGTGAATTTACTGCAATAGTGCAATGACGGCACACAGTGTGTTTAGTCATTGCACTACTGCAGAAGATTCACCTGAATTGTGAATATCAGGATTTCCACATTTCCCCTGGAATACATTCAAGCTGATGTGAATTCAGAGCTTGCGTAGATGTAGGCTGCTGTAATGCAAAAGAAGATCTGCACGTACATTGTCCTGCCCAGCAAAGCTAAAAAAAAGAAAGGAAAAAAGTGTCGAACCTTAAAACTCATGTCCTAAATTCACACCAGTATGATATCTCTTCACAGAAGACAAAGAATGCTAAATATAGTGGTATTTTCTCTGAGAGATTCTAAAGGCTGTTTTGAGCATAGTGTAAGTCAGTACATGGAGTCTTCAGGGAAGTATTTGATTACTATATCTTGGCTTGATTAATGTCACATGATACAATGACTGGACATGACTTCTACATTGTTTTTGTTGGCTATGTGATGATGCTGTAGGGAGGGCTTGTTCAAATTACTGCATCTGAGCATAACCATTGCTGTTCTAATGGAAAAATTACACAGACTGATCCGAGCTGATCTTGTACATGTGATCGAACTTTCCACTGTGGTTTTGTTGACAGAATTTGAAATGAGGGTGTGAAAATTGAGATTGTGCGGAACCAGACAGGTATTTTGTCGTGATGGTGTGATGGCTTGACTGGTACAGTACGTGTAAACTGAATTAAAGAGTGGTCTGGTAATCCTCCCGTACTGTATGTGATCTTAATCACTAACTGGTCGCTGATCGTGATCATATGAGAGAGTGAGTGCGTGCATGGCACTTGAGGAATGTGTTCATGTACTGTCTGTGGACTTTGATTACTGCAGTCTGCATTTTAAAGCAGATAAATGTGATCTGGGGATGAAAAGAATGTCAAATCAAATGTGAACTCTGGTAAGATGATGATAATGTGTACCATGATGATGATGTTGATAGAAATGATGATGATGATGATGATGATGATGATGATGATGATATTGATGGTGATGATGATGATGATGATGATGATAGTGATGATGATTGTGATGATGATGATGATTGATGATGATGATATTGATGGTGATGATGATGATAGTGATGATGATGGTGATGATGATGATGATGATGATTGATGATGATGATGATGATATTGATGATATTGATGGTGATGATGATGATAGTGACGATGATGGTGATGATGATGATATTGATGGTGATGCTAGTGATGATGCTAGTGATGATGATAGTGATGATGATGATGACGATGATGATGGTAGTAGTAGTAATGATGAAATCATGTAATATTCTGTGAAGGTCTGAGTGACCAGTGAAGAAGTTGGTCATATTGTGTGTGGAGTTTGATCACTGAAGTCTGCCTGTTGAAGCAGATGAATGTGATCTCATCAAGAAAAGAATGTCAGACGTTCAATTTTAATGTACACATTACTGTAAGCAGATAATCTTCCTCCAAATCAGCAATTTGACATTTATCACGCAAATGTTATTTGGCAAACAGCCAAAAGTTTGACAAAAAATTCTCCAGTGAGGCGATTTTTCACACTAGAAGTAATTAAAGAGTAGAAATGCACGGATCTATACACAAGCATTCCATATTCAGTCTGGTACTCTCTGGGAACAGTTAAGCACATTATGAATTTATCAGGTTTATAAATGTGTGGAACTGTATGGACACAGCTGCAGTAGAAAATAATATCTACAAAACATGCCAAAATAAAGCCGTAATACATTACCAGTTTGGCGTATCATGCATGGATGGAAGTATAAGTTGTCCCTTTGTGAAATTCCAGGGAGTACAGAATGTAATAGTCGTAGGCCCAAAAGCACTGCGTAAAGGTGCCACCCTGGATTAATATCAATTTGATTTATGGAGGTGGAAAAATCTTACTGGTCACTCAGTTACACTGAAGGATTCACACTGTACGTTCATCTCTCGAAACTCACAAAACAGAAAAATGAAACTAAAAGAAAAAAATGGATGGATGGATGGATTTGAAAATGTTAAGACTGTAATTTAAAGACTTTTGCATTGCATTAATCTTTGATATAAACCAATATATCATTATTTAAATAAAAATGGAGAATCTGTCAACCAAGCCGACAATGACATCAATACTGTTTAGCTCCTACTATTTATTGTATTTTAAGGATTCAAAACTGGTGCAGATTTGAGATTGTGACATTTCCGTCTTCTTCAGATCCGAACGTTTGAGCTCATTAGCTGAAGTGTTCACGTCTGCTGACGTACAACGGGTAATACTAGACCGTTAAAGCAGTACATACGTATCTGTTCCCAGTAAAACGGAGTGGAAGACACGATGCTCCCACAGCATACACGTGATGATATGTTAATATTTATGTAAGCAGTCACAACTGTGCTGCCTCATGTATATAACTCACTCACAGTATGAAGGTTGTTTGGGTAATATCAGCATAATAACTTAAGGGAAAGGTGAGATGCATAGTGACAGGTCTTTAATGTTTGAAATTGAAGCCACGAGGAGGAGATTGCATGCATCTTGCAGTGCCGTTGTCCCTTCAGAAGAGAATTTGGTTGCCTTTTGGGTGTCAGTAGTTTGTTGATATCCATGTACATCCATTGGTTTCTCATTCATTTCTCTGGTATCGTTGTGTACAATCATGACCTCAACTTGTTTCTGCTGTCATGGCCAAAATGTTTGAACAGAGACTGTTGTCAAGCTAGGCACATTTTTTTGATGGTCACCTTTCTTTCAGATTCAAGTTCTGCCCTGTGAAAAGTGGTGCTTTAACGGGAGTCACTATGGCAAGCTGATCATTTATCGTGGCATAATTGATTTCCATTTCAGAGGAGGACACAGATAAGATAAAGTTCTTTACAGCACTTCCATGCCAAAAATTGGAAATGTTTTTAGCTCACTGCAGTGGCCAACTGATGTTACAGTGATCGAGGGACAATCTTGGTGACTGTATACAGCAACAGTGAAAAACATTCATGATTCACATGTGCAAAACCAGCTGACTGGTGATGGCTTTAACCTGCCCTTTTCCCTCAATCCCCCAAGAAAGTAATAGTTGGAACTTAGACTCTTCGTCTTACTGTATAAATATCATGCATGGGCATAAAAAATTATATGATAAAATGAAATTAAAAAAAAATCATGAAATAATGTGATACTGAGGGAGAAGGATTAAACATGTCTTCTTTCAAATTGAAGAAATGTTATCAGCTAAATTGCAAGCGTTGAAGAAGAAATTCTCGCCTCACACTCAATCCTCTGTTCTCTCACGTTTCCCATTGTAGACTTCTCAAATGAATATTTTGTGATTGGGAGACAGCTCACAGGAATGTTACAATACTTAGCCGTATATGCTGATGTGTATTGATTAAATAAGTTTGCCACAGCTTGTTTAAATTTAGACTAATTTCCTGGATTATTATTCTTTTTTTTCCCTTCATTTTGCTTGTCCTCACGGACGGAAGAGCTTCTCACTTGATAGGGACAGTCATGCATGCACTCTAAGCTTTTTTTTTTTTTCATTTTTAATGTGACCCAGATTTGCTTGAAAATTGGTGTAAAAGGTTAATATGCCAATTGCCAATCAAGGAAAGAAATTGCACAGGAATCTTTAAAAAATGCTGGAGACAATTTTTTTTTGAGTTGAGGTGTATGGAAAGCTCACGTACTGTACTGGAAAGAAGACAGACTATCTGGAATGTAGTGTACAGGTGAACTATGTTAAATTCCATGTCAGTCAGACATTTTCCTCCTTTTAGTTTGGCAAATCTTCACACTCAACAAGATGAGTCTCGGTTACTTGCCAATAGCCGAGTGAATCTCTGGGATGGTGATAGCTTGCACGGGTTTGCGCGTACTAATGCTGTACTGTGGGTGAAAGTTCCTTGGACACCAAACTGTGCTAGAGGTGGTATTCAGTGAGATATTGTTATGATGGTTCTTGTACCTGGTTTGTGGTGGCAGGAAGGTTTGGGAGTTTGTGAAAGTCACTTTGGGTCAGCAGGTTGATTTTCAATTTCAGTCTCAAGAATTTTTAAGTTGTTGGAAAAGTGTTGGAAGTTAATACAAAATGTACTGTACTGTATAGCTGTAGGCTTGTGTATGCAGTAACCCACAGTTTGGAGGTGATTGCTGCTGAAATTGTTGGCAGTTCAAGCTCATTTTTATGTACAGTATGTATCCCCTGTGTGTGTATGCTATACCATGCCGCAAGTCTTTGATTGTTGATCTGCAAATGAGCTCCTTGTAAAATAGTCGTGAAATAAGTTAAGGCATTGCAGAATAGCCTGCACTGTCCTGCATACTGTAGCACTGTTCATGATTTTATGTGCAGACATTTTGCGGTACTGTGGTATACAGGTACCCAACGATGGCAAACAATTTTTAATCAAGGGACCATGTTGCCATCTCTGAACTTTGCGGTGGGCTACACAGGTTGCAAACCCACCCTAGTTCCCTAGTGGTATGGGTAAAGAGCAAATGTTGCTAATGGCAGCTAAAAAAGTATGAATAAGTATGGAAGTTTGTAGGAGAGTGGTCAGGGTACAAATCACTGGCAGACCAGAGGTTTGAGCAACTGGTGTAAGTTCTCCGGCATACTACAGAAGTTGTATTATGCCTGCAGTCATTTCTTTCACAAGCTGTAATAAAAAAAAATAAATAAAAAAATGGGGAATATTGTTACATCTGGTGTCACAGTGAGTGTAAGATTCAGCAGCGAAGCATTAGTTATCTGAAGCTTTAATATGGATAACATCTTATTAACTCCCCTCTCTCCCCTTTTGTTTGTTTGTTTTTACTGTACCCTCTTTCACTTTCATTTCTGTTTAAAGGGTGGTATTGGGGCATCAATGCCTCTCCATGGGCAGAAGGTTGGCCACATTGGTCCACAGCATAGCTCTCAGAGACTGTGTGTGGAGGCAGAAAAATAACAAGTATTACTCACTAGTTGATTACAAAGAATATTCAGGTCATAGTGCCATTGAACACAAATTTTATGTATTGGATGAACTTAGCAGATGACAAAAGGTTAAAAACATGGATGATATCCACATACAGTCTAGTCAGGAGCAATCATAGTTATTAGAACCATCGATGGTGTCGGTGATTTTTTAATTTAAAAAAGAAGTTATGATTTAAATCAAACGATGTGATTTAAATTGAGCATTCACTTAAAAATCATGAGTTAAATTGTGGGTGTACTTGGCTTGATTTATTTCAAACAATCCTGATTGGAATGATTTCAAGGTGATGTCAACATAAAAAACAATGTTTTTTTGACAATTGACATCATAAAATGTCCCAACTTTTCTTCTTTTAATTTTCAATGATAATCGGTGTGAGAAGAACCTCTTGACACTGTTGTTACACTGAGTTATATCTTCTTCTAACATGTATTCCTGTCTTGGAAACACGCAACAGGTAAAAAGATTTCTGGTCATATTTCAGATGGGGATTGGCGACTGCTGCTTATTACAGATCAAAAGTCGGTCGGGATTTACTACGGGAACCACGAAGTCTATTGCATCAACGGCATCGCCGTCTTGCCGCTGACAAAGAATGGACATCCAGAAATTGAGATTGAGGTAAAGTATTTGCCTACAGGTACAGTATCCCGAGTGTTAGAAGCAGTCAGTCAATTCTTATTTCAAATTAAACCCCGCCGGACGCTGCAGGTGTGGATGGAAAATGTCAAAATCATGATCATCTTTTCTTGAATTTGACTCGGGCAGTTCTCTCAGATGAGTTCAAGCTTGCTCAAAGGCTACAGATAATCATCTTCTAAAAAAATAAATAGCTTACTTGCCTGAATATGCCTTTATCGTGTCATTTGTGTTAGCATTTAATGCCCAGAGTAGCTTTCGATTTAAAAGTTAATGGGAAATGCATTAGCTCCATTGAAACACATGATTAGCCGGAGATGTAATAACCCTCAGGCTTTTGAATATGTGCCATATTCGAGGCGGAAAAAAGTCACTTTCATTTTGAAAGTAAGAGGTTTGATTGTCATAAAGATGTGTTTAGTATAGTACATATTCTTCTATCTATTCTCCTAGGGAGTGAGAACATGTTTCTTTTATTTCACTGTGGTTTCTCTTCATTAGTAAAAGACTCTGGGAATGTATTTAATCATGATTACTGAGCTTCAAACTGCTATCCATCTCCCAAAGACAATTTAAATTTTGGTTTTGGTTAGGCTTGTCTTTAAAGCAATCTCTCGGGTGCTTAAATTAAAATAACAAATGAGTTGCTTGAGTTTTGGAATTTGGAGAACTATCTCAAAGGATCATTTTGCTATCTGTTTTCCTATTCTCTGTGACCTTTACATCAGCGATCGAAAGAGGTAGAGCCCAAGTAAAGAGAAAAGAACCGAGCACTGTGCTGTAAGTTTGGGAAAACCCCTAACATTTTTCTGGCATTAAGGCGCAAAATTGTTTTAAGTGGAACGGGAAAATAACAAGTATTAAATTCATTGTCTTGAGATAATGAACAGCAAAGTTACATCTTACATTACACGATACTAACAGATGATTATGGTATAAAAGCTTGTCTTTGAAATTCCAACTTACTAGACATTTGCACAAAAAGTCAGCTTAATAATTCTAATGTCAGACTGAATATATATTTGAGTCACATGGTCACTTCATAGTCAATAGCGAGGCAGCCAGTTAGAGCCTATTCAGTGTGTCACTTGACATCACACAGTCAGTTACTCACATATAGTACACACAGTCACTCTTGACAGGCATGTGGACAGTCAGAAAATAACTCAGTCATTCATTCAAGAACTTTAGTCTATCAGTCGGTTAGTCTTTAAGTCAGTTTAGTCAACTTGTCTGTTTGTCAGTAAGTCTTTGATAAAGTCATTCATGTGATCAGCTTTTAGTCTTACATTCAAGGGACTCCCTTTTTGCAGGCAAGGTCGTTACTTGACAATCGATGGTACTGCATTTGTCACCGCCTGGAAAGAAACACCACATTGGAATTGCAGACTGGAGTTCAATCACAAGCTATAGGAACAATTCCAGCTGTTGCCATGGCAATCAACTTTCTAAAAGTTACAACTTGTGCTGAATTACTTAATATCGAAATTGGCTTCTTTTGCATTCATTTCATCAGTTTCATCTTCAGAAGATGATATTCTGGAAAAGTAAAGTTCTGATGAATTTTCCTTTGATAAAATAATCAGCTATGATAGATATATGATGAGGTTACACAGAGTTGTGAATGAAACTTTTGCATCCATCCAACATGGTCTGTCATGCTCAAATGTTCTCTCTTCTTCATTATCTTAGAAATGTCCACATCACCATTTCGGCATCAAGAAGACCAAACTTATCATGGTTCCTTCAGATGGCCAGAAACCGTTGACTAAGACTCTGAATGCTATCAAATCTGCGGCACAGAGCAAAAAGGTAAATCGTGTTTCTTTCTGTGCCTCTTCCATACCCTTAGGTTTGTCAAGCATTGATGAATAAATTTAATGGCATTCAGCGACCATTTAGCAAAGTAGAATGTGTTCTTCTTCGCTACCAGGGGTTGTTATCAATAAATGTCAGGTGTTACAAACAATTTGGTTTTTTTCCCTTTCTGTTGATACACTGTGTTCTTCTGATCATTTCATTTAATTGGGAGTCCTTCTAAGGGTGTTGATCTTTTGGCTTGTTTACAAAAGCTTTCCATTTAAATTTCCCTGAAAAGGAAAAGAGAGAGACCTGAGAGGGTAGAATCAGCTTTGTATGCTATTGACTCATTTTTTTTCCATTTCTTTATTTCTGTACCATTTTTGTACTGATTTGTGTTTCATTTATGTCAGTTTTTGTACTCTGACTATGCATCACTTCCTCTCATTGTGTCCTGTTACATTCTATTCAATACATTTTGTTACAGTCACTAGTAAAAATTCTGTGTATGTAAAATATATAGTGCATTCTCTTATTTCTCATTTATCCTATTTTTAAAAGGACAGCTGTGGTGCAACATACTGCCGACCTAGCCTGGTTATTGTAGGAATGCTGCAATATAAAACTTTGACCTGCTAAGGACAATAAATATATTGAAAACTTGGCAAGCTTATGATAAAGTCAGCTGAAAACTTCGCAAGATTATGATTATGTCAGTTGAAAACTTGGCAAGGCTATGATAAAGTCAGTTTGCCCTGCATAAGAGCCAATGTCCCAAATTTCTAAAAATAAAGGGAAAAAAAATCATGTTTACATAAATCCAAGTTGAGAACATTTAGATCATGTCACTAAATTGCACAACACAGTGTAACTTATCAACAGCTAGATTCATCCACAGTGCACATGATTGCAGAGACCATAAGCACCCATGTATAATCATTTTGTCCCCCCACCGGAGATTTGCAAGTGGCCCGGGAAAGTGTAGAAGTGGGACAGAGCGAGTGGAATTGTGAGTCCTGCTGAGGAGAAACATACTCCCCCTTTTACAGTTTGCGAAGTAACCAAAAGAGCCATTTGCGTGCATACCGAATACATGTATACACTCTACTTTTGATAACTTATGGAATATCAGGGATGAGACAACTGATGCTGACCAGCTTATCAGATGGCAGACTCGTTCTGCTGGGACAGTTGATCATTTTACAAGCAGAAAAATTGAATAAAGGTAACTCCCAAGATGTGGTTTGAATTTTGTTCATCAGAACATCGGAGGGATTTAATTAAACTGACATGATGGTTTTCCCCATTAAATAAGGTTCCCCAAAGAGCCTCAGTGTGTAGCAACCTCTTTCACTACTCTATGACTTTGAAAAGAGTTAACCATTTTGAGCATAACAGTATGTACTACTGTAGACCTTGGTATGCAATCAGAATTGATCAATCAGATGGTGTGGAGGACATCATGCAGTGGGTGATGTCACTGCATATCCACATTTCAGACCAAAGGGAACAAAATTGATGAGAAATGTGAACATTAATTTAAGAATGCATGTAATCTTCTCTTATTGTCTTAAGTTTCATTTTACTCTTCTGTTACCTGTCTCCCACAACTCATGACCATGTAGTGTGCAGTGCTTGTTGGTAACTGAAGTTGCTCCCTAACATATGTTATGTTGTGTTGAACAGGTTAGTCTATTGCTCATAAATGACCTGGGTAAAATTGTGGATGTTCATCCATTTTGATAAGAAACAGTTTTCTTTGCAGAGACAAAAGAAAAGAAAGGAAAGTGATTCCTTTTTTGTAATTTGTGCACAACAATTTTGTAAAGCACTCAAGACAACTTAAGCTCAGTTTCATCTCAACAAAATTCTAGAGTGTTGTTTGCAATTTCGTTAGGGTATGGGATAAATGAAGCAAACACAGAAAAAGTTGAAAATCAGTAATAAACAAGCGTCGACCAAAGTGTGAAATCTGAAAGGAGTAAAGACATGTACCAATTATGTAATACCAAATAAACATGCAAATTTCATACAACTGATGCATATATTTCAAGTTCATATTCTGAGATTGCATATTCATATCACTGCATATTCATACATTTGCATGCATACTGAGCGTCATATATCCAGTAACTCTAATGTTAGGAGCTCTGTTATAATGATTGTCTCTTCACATGACTCTCCATCATCAATTTACCTTTTTGTTCCAAACATTATTCCTCATCTATAAATTTGACCAATCAATTTTCCAAATGGGCTGTAGGGATAATTGCACTTCTTAAGAGCTCTACTCTACATGGTTGTTTGCATTCAGTATGCACTTCAACTCTGCACTGTGTGCACCAGCCTTCATGGTGCCAGTATCTGACAATGTACTCTTTCACACTGCTAGCAAAAAAAAGCAAAATTATTTTGGCATTATGTGCAGTTATCTTGTTTCCTAAGTAGATTTGTTCCGCTGATTTCCTTCTCTCTCAGTCCCTATTCTGCTCCTTTGCATCTTCTTTCCTCCTCCCTCTCGCCGGAGTTTGACGTCAATGCCGCAGGTTTAGGGCCATTAATAAAGTCACAGTCAAACGAAAGCATGGCACACACGTGCATCTTCTGGCGTTATTTGTTTTTCCTTTTGGAGTATATTGTGTGTGTTTTTTTTTAAGGCAGAGGATTCCTGTGAAGTAAGGATGACAGAGTTCAGTGACACAGATGTTATTTCTAGTTGCTCCACGTTTGGTTTAATAAAGTCCACTGCAGTTTGGAAGACTTTTGAGATCGATAGTGAACATGGAGCTGAGACCAGCAAGAATGAAACTGCTTAAAATACACTTGAAAAGTAAAGAAGTTAAGAGAAAGTACAGTACTTTACATGATCCTTTTAGCACTTTGGCACGAGACAGTACATTTTTTGTTTCAGACCTCAAGAGAGAAAATTGATGAGAAATGTAAAAAGAAGAAAAATGGAGTAAAGGATTCTAAATTAAAGAAAATGTCAGTCATCCTGTACCTGCTCCCTGTGCACTTTGCTCTACCCGACCTCAACTCATGTGCGTGCAGTGAATAGAGCTAGTTGGTAACTTCAGTCACTGCCTGTCTCATAAGCTCAGAACCTTTTCAAGTTTTAACTAGAGAGTTTGCTCCTCATAAATAATCCAGGTCAATTTTTTATGTTCGTCCATAATGGTAACTAACAACTTTTCTTTACATATGTTACAACATATGTTACATAACATGCTTACACTTTTGTCTCAAGTTACTGCGTTAGGTTTAAAAGTTTTTATTATTAGTAGAATTTGTTTTATGAAAACATGGGTAAGATACAGTATCGTATGTGTTTGCCTAGACGTACTGTATTTGCCTGTGTATATGTAATGCCTACATTGTTTACAAATTTAAAGGATGCATTGCCTGGCAAGATCTTACGCAGGTGGTGTTTTCCTGCAGATGTTTCTAGAGAAGTATATCAACCACTTTGTTTTTTGAGAGGGCAACGGGCCAAATCGTGGAAATACACAGTATATTGTCAGAAGGAATGCTGGCAGAGCTTTTGATATTTGACAGGTGTGCTGGGGGTATGCTACCCTGAGTGCAAGGAGCTGAAGATTTAACCGTTGATCTTTTGAGCTCAAAAAGAATCAAATTTCAAAATACTTGTCCATAGATGATGCAAAATTTGGAAGGGATCCTGATCTTGATACTGTAAGTGTAAAGACTTAGAGAATCTAAATTCCAACACTTTCAGTCATTTAGACATACCTTGGAGGACCTTTTCCCAGAAGAAACGGGGAAAAACAAAGAGAAGAAACATCTCCATGACTCCATGAACACAGGGAGATGCTAATTTGGTATACTTTCAAACCAACAAGTGCTGCGTTCTTAGGATTTCAAATTACACATTCCTCTGTCACATTTTTCTACAAATTTCACATTGGTATGTACCAGAAAGGTTGCAAAGATTTAACTCCAAGATGAGTAAGACATTTTACTGCAGTAAAGAAGAAATGTTTGCCAAGGAAAAAGCCCCTCCTTAAGAAAGTGTGAAGGCTACGTTAACACTTCTAGTGACTAAAGGTTACCTTACAGCACTAGACTGTAGAGATTACAGTATGTGTCACAGAAACAATAGAGCATGGCCTCAGTGTATACCTTGATGTCCTTGTGACTGTCACTTCTGTAGACTAAAATGAAGCAATCAATTACGAACGGTTCGAACTTTGTCTCTTTCCCCCCCCCCCTTTTTTTTTAATGGAGGTGAACTCAAAAGCAGGTTACTTTTGTCAGGGATGTACAAATGTAAAATACATAAAAAAATTTTCACGAAATTGACAACAATCCCCAAACGTTGCAGTGTATGTAATGATTGCTGTAGTACCTTCAGACCAACTGAAGTACTCAAACATGATATCTTTGTAAACCATACTAGTTACTTCAGTAACAACTTGAACATCAGCATTCTTGCAGGTACATGTATACTGCAATAACCTTAGACATGTCTTGGGTTAGAGATATCATTTGCTGGGACATTAGAAAAAGAGATCTAAAGTGAGTTATGTCATCATCCCTTTTTGAAAAGTCACATACTGGAGAGTTTACTGATTTCAAGTACGGCAAAATAATTTGCAAAGTTTGTGATCATGTGGTGCTGAAACATTTAGAAATCATTTTGTATGTTTGTATGGCCTTATTTCTGTATCCCATATGTAGCTCTGAACTGTGGAACCCTCATCGAGGCCACCAGGTTCCTCTGCACTCATTTAAAAATTATCAAGTCACTTCTCAGTAAAAGCTGCTAATACAGTAACTCCAAATTATTTCCATTGTGTAGTCTTGTACAGTACATGTCACGTGGTCATCTTGTATTTATTCTCTGTTTCCTGACAAAAATGATCTTTGATCGTTTTGCATGCAATCCACCTCAAATGCAAAAGAAGAAAGAGATAAGGAAACAAGATAATGCAAAGACAGATGCCTAATGAGGACAGGCTAGGCCTCAGAGGGCGCGGTGCTAGAATTAGTTTCGACTACATTTAGAGCAAAGCTAAATGAATGCATTAGTGAAGCAAGGGATAAGTAGTCACTTGTGTCACTTGTGGGAGTGCATTTTGCCTCACATACAAAAGCAGAAAGAGAAAAAATATAAGTAATACAAAGGGAGGTTATTGGAGAAACAGGAGAGAATTTACAGACATGACTGAGATGCTAGTCAGGTGAATGTGTCAAAGTCGAAAGAAGTCTGTATTAAAGCTACCATACTTGAATGTATTAAATGATTGGTATGCTAGCCAGGTGAATATGTGAAACAGTCAAGGGAAGTCTGCAAGCTGCTTTAAGATGAAGCAGTTTCATTTTACTGCTAGTTGGCATTAAGCGAAGAGCAGTTTGTCAGCAGGCTCATAAATTCCTCAGGGTTTCATGTGGTGCTGTTCCTTACAAATCACGACAGGAGTGTTTAATGAAGACAGCAGTGATGACAGTAATTATCATAGCGCTCTTGACAACGACTTGGAAGAGAGCAGATTTATTCCTTTTACCAGCATTAGACAGGACTTCTCACTTAACTGGAATCTAAATTGCACTCGCTTGAAGAACAGAGAAATGTATGTGTTTTTCAAGTCTGCTGAGTGTTCATTGCTTTTGATATATCAAGGGCAGACATCAGGGTTGTAGCTAGAAACACTGTCACAGGGAAAGTACTCACAAAATTGTTGAATGTTAAATCAAAAGGCCTCTTCTCCTGTCATATTTACTACATTTTGTGAAGTCAGTGCCGAGTGGCAAGGCGTAAACCGATCGTGAATGTCCATTTAAGAATTACTAGTCCTGAGTGGGGCAGCCTGCTCTGCCCACCACAGCTACAAAAATGGCAGAGATGATGCCATTGAAGTGTTGTGTACCTTGGGGTGTTGGTATTCGTCTGTAGACACCTTTACAACAAGGTTTATTTGAGGCTCTCTTTGATTACATTCATGCACCTGTCAAAGTCAGTTTGTCTGTCATTTTCATTCTTTTGAGGAGGAAAATTAGTCGTGAAATTGTAACTTTTATTGAAGTCTTCCTCCAGAATGCCAGAAACTTGCATCCCGTGAAAGGTTTTAAATACCTGAAAACTTTTAAAACAACAACCTTGATTGATAGGAAAGACAGCTACAGTGTGACTTGCCTCTGGCTTGCTTGGTTCCAGAAACAATTATCTGTTAATATTCTGCCAGAAGGCACAACTTAACTTTGATTTTATACTTCATAATGTTGGGATCTCAAGTTTAAGGGAAATTTGAATTTCCTGCATAATAAGTTGTTGAATCAAATCGTATTCGCAAAACTTTCACTTGTTAAGCCAGTTGATGCTCCTAATTTTTGCAAGATGTATGTTTATGGCTTACCTGGGGCCAAAGAAGTGATCAGAAATTATTTTAAAGCTAACCTATTTCACAAATACAAAATGTGTCATTTGTTACTGATAGACCTTGGCTAAAATCTTGCAGAATATACAAGACATTTTGCAGAATGGACACCTTGCATTACCCTGGAGGACGTACTGTACAGTCTCAAAAATTAAGGGGAAGGTTGGGCAGGGATGTAAGAAGAGAGTGATAGTGCACCAAATTCAATTGTTATCAGTTCAGTGATGGGAAGAATGTATAGCACTTAGAAAGTTCATTATTGTTGTTTTATCATGTTGCATTTCCACATGTGAGTATGTATATTTTATGCTTTAATTTGTGAGGGGCATTCCACTTTTCTGTATCATATTTTTAAGAGATAAAAAATGAAAGAGATAATAGGAATAAGGAATGATTTGTATTGTCTCTAATAACACAACCTTGTGACCCTGTTGAATAATTCATGTCGCTGGTATAGACACTACAGTGCTCTATCTGAGTGTTCCATCCTTTTCAAAATTGTCTTTTCTGTCTGTCATCTTCATTTGCTTTGGATTAGATCCTATCTTTTGGTCCTGTTGTATTTCCTTGTCGTTTCTTGTTTCGTTGCAGAAAGAAGTGAAGGAAAAAGAGAAACACGAAAGACGGGTACTAGAGGAGCTCCATCGAATGTTTGCAGATTCAAACTGTTTTTACTACAGCCCCACGGGAGACCTGACGAATTCCTTGCAGCGACTGTATTCGAAAGATGATTCCACAAAGGACACGGACGATAGGTTTTTCTGGAACAAGCACATGTTGAAAGATCTATTTCAATGCGAAGTAAGTCTATCAGTTTAGAAAGAACTCTTTTGCTCTGTTTTCCGTTAATGCTCTGTGCTTTTTCTCCGTGAAGTTCCGTCCCATGCAGAGGCAGTGGTACTGTAGATGTGTCGTCATATTCCAGAAGATCAATCAGTCTGCACTTGATTAATGTAATACCCTACCCCTGATTAATGTAATACCCTCGGCAAGGAACCTGCTTGCCTCCCGAAGATGTCTTTTGACACCGTCACAGAGCACATTCTACTGCAGGGTGCTTCCAACCTCTAACACATGCAATATGTGTGCAACTCTTTCATTACTTTTCCCTGTACTTCTGCTCCACGTCGTCTGTCTCGGATCTAGGTACCGTTTTGTGGCACCTTTGAAAGTAAATCAAAGTGATCAATATGACAAAAATAATCGGTACAGGATGTATGAAGCTGATTTGAAACTAATTTTCAAGATAAAGCCTGCTGGATATCATTCCCCCCTCCCCATCCCATGATGAAAACAATAATTCATGTTCTTTTCCATGATGAAACAAAGAACTATTAGAATCAGCCATTAATTGCTTCAGAGATTGCTCTCAGTTGAAAGTGGAATGAAGCATGGCTGAATGATTTTTTTTTTATTCAGTACAAAGATTTGATTATGGAGGTGGAAAATTGAATGAATTGAAATGGAACAGTCTTCTTTTAGGGCTACAACTGTGAATGTTTAAAAATACATATTACACATGTATTAGCATTAGATTTTAGTATGAGACAGTCAAATTCTATCATAAATAAAATAACTCACTGGAGGGTAAATAAATAGAAAACAACTTTGAAATGCATTTATTATGCTCCCATGAAAGCTACATTACACAGTTCCTCTGGATTTTCAAGCTGCTTTTATTTCACCAACTTCAGGCTTGTGTCTACATTCTATTAAGTGAATTTCTCTGCAAAAATAAGAACCAAAATTTGATTTTTGTGTGAAATAAACAGATCAGACTAGTTCCATATCTGTATCTTGGCACGGGGAATGTACAATTGCCAATTTGTGTTTGGAAAATTTGGATATTTTACTGTACACAAACAGAACATTTTTAGGGGTGAATGAAATTTGAGCCATTTGAGTAGACATTTTACAATCTCTTTGAGGGTTCTTAAAGCTACCTGATCTTCCAAACATACAGTAGATCATGGTTGAGTATACTAAACAAATTCTCTTCACTTTTGGAATCAAGCATTGAATAAGACACGTAAGCACTCCATTTTTTTTCCCAGTAGTGCTATGCACCACGTCCAAGATTCACACCTGGTTACCCTTAGTACATAGTCAGTCTGGTTACCTGATTACCTGAAAAAATCAACTGCAGTTGGACAGATTTTAACTCTTTTTCGTCCATTTTACCACGTCACCTTTAAACCCACGCAAGTCACTGTTACAAATTCCAATCCCAAACATTTGCAGAAAAAAGAATCATATGTCACGCCGCAGATGTGACATGTACGTGACCAGACGAGTTAGTAAACATCAGCACTGTGGACTGTGGCTATCTGTGGGTTATTGGCTAGTACCCTGGAAACTCAATGGAAAAATTCTGCAGTGAAACGGTTGAATGGCTTTAATGGACGTGTGAAGATTGTTCTAAATATATTAGATGCTGATAATAATGCTGGTTGGACTTGCCTGTTACTTGGATGACTGAAAAGAGAGAAGTAGGAAGAGAGAGTTTAGTAGCCAGCTTCTTGCTGGGATTTCTGTAAATGGAGAGTTTGCTTTAATTTACATCTTTTTTGGTTACCAGTTGATCAGTACATGGCATGTTTTGAAGGTTGAGCACATTGTTTGGTGATGGAGCAAGCTGGTTCTTTATTCCGGGACCATTTCTTAGTGATTTAGGAAAATTTTTAAGAAAATAAATAGCATAGAAAAAAACATTTGCAGTTGTTCTGTAGTATTTACCTCACTCTTCATTAACCTGTGGCTTCCTAACAAGTGCATTATCATCTGTACTATTACATTTCAGTATTACCGCCCTCCCTTATCACTGTCTTGGTAGTTATCCAATTAATGACGTAATTATCTCACCAAACTATTTTTGTCTGAAATTTCATCCATATTTTTTCTCTCCGTGTAAAGTACAAGACTTAATTGTGTGTTTTTTTTTTCTTTCTGCCTTTCACCCTTCAAAGAGGAAGGAGCTGTCCAGACATTGGACTATTCCAGTGATTCAGGGGTACGTGCAAATCACAAAATGCAGCCCTCCGCAAAACCAGGAGACTCTGCAGGACACAGATAGGCAGTCCAAACTAGATATATGGCTAATGTTGATATCCCGCAGAAGCAAATATAGAGCAGGTATGCATAAATAGGTTGGGCATGAATCACTACCTCGCTACCTCAGAGAAGTAGAACAGAAGCTGGGATGAGGGGGAGGGAGGAGGAAGATCATGGGTAGCAACTGACCTGTCGGCAGTAATTTTAGCCAAAATTCCCTTGATTGGCAGAAAGCACAGCTCAGAGGGGAATGTTTTAGGTACTGTCAGTGTGACTCACAGTTAAAGAAAATTTGAATTTTACACACTTTTCTGCATTCATGTAAATATTAAGGATGGAGTGACCAGGAATGAGTTTGACCAGGAAACCCCTTATTACATGTAATCAGATTTGTGTGTTTTCATTTAAGAGAGGGACTCACCGTTGAATCTGAATAGCTAACGTTGCACTTTGACTGTTAAATTTGATTTCATCCCATAAACTTTGTAGGATGCATATATTTGGTTATTTTGGAGAAATGCTTCTAAGAAAATCATCGCAGATGCTTTCTTTCTTTCTTTCTTTCTTTCTTTCTTTCTTTCTTCTTTCTTTCTTTCTTTCTTTCTTTCTTTCTTTCTTTCTTTCTTTCTTTCTTTCTTTCTGTTCTTTCGTTTCTTTCTTTCTTTCTTTCTTTCTTTCTTTCTTTCTTTCTTTCTTTCTTTCTTTCTTTCTTTCTTTCTTTCTTTCTTTCTTTCTTTCTTTCTTTCTTTCTTTCTTTCTTTCTTGGGGGGGGGTCGGGAGAGAGAAATGTCACTAACACAATATCTGACATCACACTTTCTCTTAAATCCTAGCAGACTTCTCAAGATGTCAATTGCAATTAGCTTCATACCATTTGACTGATAGGTGGCATGATTAAATTTAGCCAAGAGAGACAAAAATCACTTCTATCCAGTCATGGTGATGTAATTCAGTCATGACAGTAGTTTCATGAGATTTGTACCTCACTCCTGTGAGGAGGTGATCTCCATCAAACCTCCGGGGCAGACCGATAACAAAACCACGATTTACAAACAAGTTCATTATTGACAGGCAGTTGTATTTCCCGTTGTTGATGGCTGTCGTGGAACGCTTGACGTGATAGAAGATTAGGGAGGAAGAAAATTTCAAGGGGTTCCAAAAAAGGAGGCAGTAACACAGAAAGAGAGAATGAGCAGTAGAGATTGGGAGAATATTGAGATGAATTTGTAGCTTCTCACAGCCTTTTGACAATTCCCTTCTAGAATGCATCCTAACGGTTTGCTTGTCTTCCTCTCTCACAGGGACGAGATACAGGAGACGTGGTATAGATGAAGATGGAAATTGTGCTAATTTTGTGGAGACGGAACAGATCCTACAGACGGCCGGACATGCAATGTCTTACCTCCAAGTCCGGGGATCAGTTCCGGTCTTTTGGAGTCAACCGGGCATCAAATACAGACCGCCCCCACGGATTGACAGAGGTGAGGTTCAACAGAATGCAGAAAGAAAGATGCCTGTAAAACACTCAGAAGGAGTGCCAAAGTTTTGGTTGAATATTCTGCTTAAATTGAAGAATTGTGATAAAGTTGGAGTGCTTCCTATTGGGAGGCTGTGGAATTTACTTAACATCATTACAATATTGACAAGTTTTTTTTTCAGGTTGTTCCCCCCCATGTCACATGCTGGTTGACCATACTCAAAGAGACAAGGGATTAAGTAGTGATGTTTGTTTACCTTACCAAGGCCCACAGTCTTATCAATGCAATTTTCTGGTTGATATACTTTGCAGATGATTCAGAAAACCTGGCAGCATTCGAGAAACATTTTGAGGGTCTCATGTGCACATACAAAAAAGTAGCCATAGTCACGTTGCTAGAACAAGAAGGCCGTGAAGAAGGGCTCGGGGATGCATTCATGAAGAATGTGGTACTCTACAACAACCCGCAGTTAACTTACATTTCATTCGATTTCCATGAGCACTGGTGAGTTTCTAGCTTTGTATAATAGATCATTCATGATAATTTCCTTCCTTGTTTCAACCGTCATATCAGTTTGCCAGCACCATCAATTCCTCTTCGTTCCTTCAGCTGGCAGGTGTCTAAAATTACCATCAAAAGTGTAAATCCATTCCTATGAACTTTTAACAAACAAATCAATCTTTTAAGGAATTCATTGTTCCTCGACGGTCGGATTTCGTTTCCACACTACATTAGAATCATTAAAAGGCAGTCATTGTTTCGAGGCAGACCGAATTGTCGTCTGGTGGTGGCCTAATCTCTTTCATGATAAAGTCGAAATTATCCACAACTATTTATCTCTTCTTTCGGATTTGCAGGTATTAACTTGAAAATCACATTCATTTTACAGCTTGCAGCTTGCATTGTTCTTTTGTGTGTTTTTGTTGACTTTCTCGTCTCATAATTTATAACCAATTACGGAGGTACTTTCCTGATTCTTCTTAAAGATTTTCATACTTGTCATGCCTGTATGTCATGATATCATCTTTCAAATATCTGAAAGCCTGATGCCGAGAAAAAGATCATTTCGGCTTAAACAGTGAGATGCATTCTTCAATGCTTTCGTTGCCCATATCGCAACAGCTATAGACAGTGCTATAGTGCCAATAGCAATTGCTGACATGTTACAGATAGCATTATGTCACAAACTGGTAACCGAGAATTTACACATACGGGAATATTGCAAAGTTTACCAATCCTTTATAATGACTTTTCTGTTTTGGTGTATATAATTTACCGTTGTGTCGTTGTTCTATGACCGTGTGTGGGATGTCTGGACAGTTTTTTTCCTGCAAAAAGGCACTCTCTCTCTCTCTTTTGACATAACCATCGCACCATTTTTACGAATATACTTTATCACTCATTGGCTTGTCGCCATTTTATCGCACAATTACCCGGATCGTGACGTCACGTACGTACCTCCACCAGTCACGCAACCCTCCATGTGCACGTGCTGCCTCGTACTTTTCAAATGCGGTGGCATCCTCTACAAGATCGGCAGGAAAGTTGAATTAATATTTGGGAAGGAGTTAGTAGGAAAGTAGCAATATTACAGTTGTGAGTGTTTGTCAGTAGATATGATATTGAGGATAGGTTGAAACTGAAGCATCCACTGTGATTTCTCTTTGAACAAAGAGGATGGTCTCTCAAGATGATGGTTTGGCTGCTGATGGGACAAAAATTAGAGACAGTTTCCCAATTCCTCCCAGCAGTTGTTGACATGTTGCAGATGGTATTGTCAATGTTGTAGGATAGTGCATCAACAATCTGATACATGCCAGACTTGACAAATCTCAGAATGTAGTGAAGATTACCCAACTTTGTCACGAATTGTCAGGTTTGGTGCAAATATCTTCTTGTTATATTGTTTGTTGGGCTATGGCTATGTCTAGGATATCTGAAGAGTTTGATTTTCCTCTCTGCAGAGGACAGCAATCATTGATGAAGACAAATTATCCATCTTTGTTAATTTGCTCTCTACATCTCATCATAGATGTATCATGCAAGCTGTGAGTCAGTGTGCCATTTAGCACTTTCACGAATGACACCGATGCCTTCCCAACTTTGACTACTCATTTCCAAAATGTCTTCTTGGTTCCTTTATACAGTGAACAGCAACACTTTGTCAGGTTAATAGTGGCTGTTAACCATCATATCTAGTATCTTGTAAATGTTAATTTAATGAAGATAATATGGCACAAAGATTCCATGAGAAAACAGTGTACATATTAAACTAGCAAGACCTCTTCACACCAACCTCAAGGTGAGGTTCTGTCAAAAAACATGCTAACGTTAACAATGGGTGTCACATTTTTTCGAGTACTTGAGCAAGACAAGTTTGTCAGAAATAACCAGGTTCTGATTTAAGAAACTGATGACAAGTGTAGTGCTGTTGGGTATTTTCCAAGTGTCTGCTCATACTTGTGTGATCAGTCTTAGGAGAATGCTGGAGATAAAAAGGAAATGTTTATCTTGAAAACATTTTCATTTCTTAAATCCAAAATATTCCCCCCCCCCCCGAAAGAAAAAAATGTATGCCGTTCATGGGGATCTTATGTACGTGTGTGCTGTTAACAGTTTAGTTTATAAGAGACATCTGCACTCACATAAGTATGAAGAAGAAAGTTTTGTTTTATTCTTTATGTTTTCATTGCCTTTCACTTTCTATTTTCCCTACCTCTAGTCGAGGTTTACACTTCGAGAACGTGTCCTTGTTAGTGGATAGTATAAGGCACGATATAATCAAAGACCAACGGTATTGCTGGTGAGTAGTTCACATGTAAACATCACAAGGTGTAATATGGTATTTTATCATATTTTGGCCATATCGCACAATCTTCTTAAACATTGTCTTTTTAGCCAAATGTCTAGTTTATGGGTATTTCTATTCAACTACAGAGAATTTACTGAAGTTGACAATTATCCAAAAAAGAACACCTCTTCCACCACCCCTGCCCAAAAATTAAGGGTTACATAGAATACCAGTGGAATAAAGAGAGAAAAAGCCAATTTTAAAGAGAGCATAAAACACATGAACACTCTTTGAGGTCATCTACCTGCCACCCTCTTTTGACTTCTTCCAGTTTCACTCACGATGAGATATAGCAATGCTCTTCCATTTTCGTATTTCAAAAAAGGTATTCCGTGAATGCAGTTTGCCATAAAAGCTACACTCAGTACCTATGTTGTTATTTGATGTTGGTCTTTATTTTAACCAACTTGAGCCATTAAATCAATAAAATACTTAACAGACCTGTGTTTGCATGTTACTTTACAGACCTCAAGAGCCACTGTAACATGCATTTTCCTGCATTGTTTTTTTACATTCATGTTTAAGAAACACATTTTCTATGTTTTGCTTCTTTTTTTTTTCAGGGTGGACAGTGAGGGTGTTATAATATCAGAACAGCGGGGCGTGTTCAGGGTAAACTGCATGGACTGTTTAGATAGGACCAACGTTATCCAAACAGCATTTGCCAAGTCAGTACTGACTGTTCAGGTAAATGAATTTTTTTTTGTTCATCAAGACATACTAAATAAAAGCACAAAATACTAGCTGCTGCTTCTCAGTGAATGTCAAAGGTCATTTCGGATCAGCGGTGGTTGGATAAGATGCTAAAGTCTGCTACCAATAATTTTAATTCAGCTGCTGAAATTAGCAATCAACTGATCAATCTAATTATCCTGTTTAACTGGTGACAAGTGATTGTTCACCCCTACCCCCCTTAATATACAGTATGAGTATGTCACTTCCAAAAGTCAAATAACTTGCTACTGTTTATTCATTGTTTCTGCAACCATCCAATTTTGATGAATTCTGACTTGCATGGCAGTCCTAACTATGCAGTCACGAGGCTATATTCTGGTATTTCTGCTTGTACATTTGCATCTGTGATACCAAGCCTGTAAGCATCCAGAGTTTTAAGAATGATGAGTATGAACAGAGATATGTTACATCCATCTAAATAAGTTCCCTTCATTTCGGAAGATCCTATTGATGGTTGGAGACAAAGGTCTTTTGACATTATTATTGGTCAAGCTGTACAAAACCCTTCTGAATTCTCTCCCAAGAGATGGAGCTGTATCATATCTTAGTGATATTAAAAGTCTGTTCAGATTGCTTGTATACAGTATTTATAATAGGAAGCATTGTGTTTTGTCATATCTTCCTCTCTGCTCTTTGTAAGTTTGTCTGGGTGGTTTGACTTGAGAAAGTGTTGTATTTTATCTCTCACTAACCCTAACCTGACCCTACCTCTCCCCCATATCAGGTAGTGGCATCAAAGAGGAGCTTGAACAGTCAATGCAATCCACAGTTAACTATTTTGTGCCCACTATTCTTTAATATAACAATTGCTCCATGAATAACAGTTTGCTTAAAGTCACATTTTAATTCCAGTTTTTGTAAAAAAAAAATGAAATGTGAAGATTCAAGTAGGCATTTGCTTCCAGAAAAGACCAACAAAATTTAAGGTGCGATGAAATGATAAGTTTTATAATAAATTGTCAATTTGCATCTAAAATGTTGAGAATTTGCTTTTATTTAATTAATCAAAAAATCTTTGCAAGGAACTGATAAGATTCCCTCTCTGTGATGATTTCAATTAATCTTCTGTTGTTGCTTCCTCCGCAATCACTTTTTTTTTTTCCTCTTCTGTCACTCTTCCTCCACCCTCTCCTACTGATGCAGCTTCATAAAGTGGGTCTGCTTCTGCCGGACGAGTCCCTTCCGCAGGAAATAAAATCAGTCTTTCAGAACATGTGGGCGAACAACGGTGACATTCTCAGCCAGTCCTACACAGGGACGGCAGCGCTGAAAGGGGACTACACCAGGACGGGGGAGAGAAAAATATCGGGGATGATGAAAGATGGGTACCATTCAGCTAACAGATACCTCACAGCCCAGTTTAAGGATGCATATAGACAATTGACTGTAGGTAAGATACCTGGATGCCAGTAGAAATCTTTTTGACAAGATTCTTTGTCAAGGAAGGCACTTCTAGTCACTCTCTTTGTGGATTTATGATTCATTATTTTATTCACAACATCGAGTTGGTTTGCCATTATGTTGCTTTAACTTGTGATTGCACTGTAAAAGACACATGTCAATGTTTCATTTTAGGGATTTTTTATGTTTTTTTACCTCAATACATTAGATGTACAGAGATATTGTCAGGCTAGCTGGACATTCTGATATTCCTTTAAAATGATGTCAGGGTCTCAATCCATTGTCATTGTGTATGAAACTTCTGCATCATGTTTCTCTGCATGTAGGCAAAAGGTGTTACTAGTTTAGGTGTCAAAAAATATGCACAATAAGTCTTTGTTGCAAATTATTGACCACAAAACAGCCTGAAATCTGAAAAAGGTAGAACTTTTCCCATAGTTTGCACATGATACTTGCATAAATTATGTATGTTTCGATCATTTGTTTGGATTGGTGGGCCCTGAGCAGTAAAGCTCCTCCTTTGATTTGCTGTGATTGATGTGTGTAATAGTAAAGGACAGAGTGGTATTGAGGTTTTTAACTCAATTATGGGTACTGTCATCTTCAAAAGAAGAATGATGTCAAGAATGTCATGAAAAAAGAAGTACAAAAGAAGAATGTCAGATTCTAGATGTGCGTTTCATTTGATGCTAATACTGTAAGACCCACTAAATTGCTGTCCAATTAGCTCTAAAGTATTTCATTAACTTTGTAAGGCAATTCCTGTCCAATAGCACTCACCTAACAACATCATTTAAGTCAACTAGTCCTTACACAATATGCTCACTCAGAACAATGTTTTGATTCCAGGTGTTCAGCCATTCACATTTTCAGAGAATGTGAGACAAAAGTAGAAATAACTGTTTAATTGACATAAAAGAATTCATTTACTTTGTTACATTGTTAACAATGGAGATCATGCAAATGAACTGAGTGGCAGAAGTCTAATATTATGTTAACACCAGATACATCTACCAGAATTGTTGTTGTCAATTTCTTTAATCACAATTGAACTGTTTCTATCACATTCAGGACATTCTTACAAAGGAACAGTAAATAAACAGAAATATTGAGATTCAGTGGCTTTGTCCACTCTACTTGTCTCGTTCGGCAGCAACCAATCTTTGCTTGTGCTGAAGGAGGCAGGGCAGCCTTGCAAACAAAGATTCTTCCGTAATGTAGACCAGTCAATGATATGAAAGTTAAGTTGGATGAAGAACTTACTCTCAAGTAAGATGAATATTTTCCCCTCTCAGAGAGATGTGGGAGAGGGGAGGGGGGTGATTTATAAAAATTGGTCCCCTCAGGTGATGCCATTATGAACATCTCCCTGAGACCTCCCTCATCTTGTTACCTCACTATTTAGAGCAGATACTTCTTGTAGTCAGAGGTGAACCCATTGATCATTGTTACTAGTAAAGGAATTTTGTTAAATTGATGCTACCAGCCAGTCGAACAGATTCAAACAGATAAGATTGTTGCACAGATTTAAACATATAAGGTTATGAGAGCCTTTACAAGATTTATTGGTACAATTTATTACCTGGAGCACCCCATGTGTGGTTTGTGCGGACAATTTTACACTGTGCATACCATGCACACGGTGCAGACCATGTGTACTGAGCAGACAGTCAACTCACTGTACAGACCATGTGAACTGTACAGACCTTGCACACACTATGCAGACCATGAACACTGTGTAGACCATGTACACAATGTGCAGACTTTGTACTCATTGTATGTAGACTGTGCAAAAACAAGAACAATGCTGCAGACCACGAACACTGCTGCAGACCTTGAACACTGTTGCATACCAAGTACACAATGTGCAGATTGTGTTCTCATTGTATGTAGACTGTACAGAAAAAGAACACTTACACAGACCATGAACATGTTGTACAGGGTGTTGACCAAATCCTCTGATATTCCTCTGATATTCCTCTGACTCTGGAAAGTAACATTTGGTTGGTCATTTCACTTTGGGTATACCACCTTGCTCTTTCTCTTGTAGACATTTTACTTGGAAACACTGACACCCCCGAGGAGAGAAGTTTGTTGGCTAACCATCTTGTGGAAGGAGAAGATGAAACAGACCTTGGCATCTGGACCAAAGAGAGAGAAGAAAGTGTGCAACATCTGATCCAGCATTGCGTGAGGTTGCTCCTCCCTAAATCAGAGAGTAAGGTCTACCTGGGAGGATGGGCCCTCATCAGCTGTGATTCCAGGTAAAGTTAATACTGGAAGGACACAGCTCTACATAGTAGTTGCCAGTGATGCATGCATATGTACTTACTACCTCTCTACCTCTACCAAATCTTGTGAAGTTCCCAGTTAGGTTCCTTGATTACACAAAAAGCAAATAACGGAAGTATGAATGTGAATTAATGTGAAGAAGTAACACTAGTGCAGGAATGTTTTTGTTCGTTGTTTGCAATGTTGTGAATTGAACAGTCACTGAAATCCATGATTTAAGTGTAAGTAAAAGTTACTGCATTCTTGGTTATGTTTCTGAATGAAAGCTGCTTCGGTTGATCTTGTCTGGTCATTTTAGCTTGTATTTGCTGCTTGATCATCACTTCAAAGATTTTCATTACCTGTTTGAAACCACTGGGGATGATGACACAAAAGATTTGATTTGATTTAATTGACAATATTCCGAGTACCTCTAATGTCAGTGTTGACATTCTTCACTGACGTTTCTTTGGGTGGATGTTTTTTAGATTTGCATTTAAATTTATTTTTTGAAATGTCCATAAATTCTCTAAGCTCCAATCAACATCTGCAAGCCCTGCCCTTCAGAAATATGTGCCAGTGAATTTTACCTATTGTTTTCTCCAAGAACCGTAAAGACCATACTCCACCATATTCCCATGTTGAACAGCTGATCAATAACAATGCAGGATTGAGCTGTCTAGCTTAAAATCACTTTTCTAAATTGCGACAGTATTTTATCTGGAATAAGAAGTTAATCTTTATCTTTGTAAGAGTGCCTTTTAGTGTTCATCATCAGGCAGTTAATGTTTGCTTTGTGTTATCCCTTTGATGAGTCACAAAGGCCAGTTTAAAGAGACTCATTGAATTGGTTTCAAGGAAGTTTGTGAATATTTTGAAGGATACAAACACTTGGCAATGCTCATAGTTAGCATAATTGGTCTTAACGTTTGAATTTTTTTGCCCTGACTTGTACCGGATGTGTGCATACGAATTACTGCAAAATGTGAAAAGTGTCTCGTTGCGATTTTCAAAAGCCGTATTGAGACTCTCGTTAGTGTTTGTTTTTATGTGACATTTGGGGATCCTAGTTTGACCATTTATCATAAGTATGTGACGGAAACTTGGCAAGTTCAGGAAATGTTATCGTGCATTTCACAAAACGACTCGATGTGCCTCTTTTAGTATCAAGCTCATCGTGTCGTTCCCTTTTGCTCCGTCTCCTCACCCAGGGAAGTTTCCGAAGCCGACGACGACGTGGAGGACGACATCATCCTACTGGTCACAGAGGAGGCGTATTACGTTGCATAGTAAGAGACACTTTGATCTTTCAAATAGAAAAGAAGGAAATTGTACCTCCAAGTACAAAGTAGGTTTGACAGTGGGGCTGAAGTAGGAATGATTCTTAAAAGTCAAGGCTCTCTTTTTGAACAAAGTTAAACCATTATAGAAGAATACAATTACCTCCTCTCAAAGAAGCTTTGGAATTATATTTTTGAAAGCTGTGAACAAGCAAGTAAATTTCCTTCTTCCCTGAGCCTGAGTTAGTTTTGACTTCATGGAGTTTATTTTGTGCACGAATGTCAAGAGAAAGATCCACAGGATTTCATACGAGAGGAAATTGATATATGTCAGAGCAGTTGAAGTTGTCTATGATTCTTCATATGATGATGACATTTTTTGTTCATCCACTCAGTTACGACGACGAAGACGAGAAGATATCCCAGTACGAGAGGATTCCAATGAAGGACATGGAAACTATTACTGTTGGTATGTATCTCGATCAATTTCCATCCATCCTTCTTAATGTTCTTTACTTTCACTATCACCTTTACCTTCAAATCTCCAATTATACAGCTGTAAAAGTAAAGTCACATCTATTTCTCTGTTTTGGTAAGGACTCTCCTTTAAAAGAACAGCAAAATCTCTGAAAACGATTCTTTTAAAGCAGAATACGTTTCATCCCACTGGCAATTTTGCCACATTCTCTCTCCTACTTGTTCCATCTGATTACATCACTAAAATCTGTCCTTCACCAAGTTCTGTTTGGAGCTTTGAATGTGTACTCTACCTTCACCCTACCAAAATACTGCCTCCTTTCCATCATCTAACCCCTAAACTGATGCACAATTTCATCTTCAGTAGTCTTCTTTCTTAAGCGCAAGAAACGTGTTCTTTCTTAATATCATCAGGCTCGGCGACAACGTTCTTTGGATCTACGGAACAGAGATGCTGTCGGATCCACCACAGCAACGGTGGAGAGTCCGGATATTTCATCACCCTCAAAGATTTACCAGGACACACCAAAAAACAAAAAGAAGGTAAACAATGTCATGTTAAAGCACTTCCCAGTTACCAACATTACATCAAAAAGTAGAATGTTGTTTGGTTTACTGCATGATACCTAAGCCTGCTAAAGATCATCCCAGCTAACTGGAAACTAGCCCCTGTGAAAGTTTATCAAGTAACTTTCCTATTCAAGCACAAGGCAACTTGTTTTATTGTCATTGATCAATATCACTATTGTTTGTTGCAAATTACAAATCTGTCTACACAGTATGCATTGTGATGGGATTAAGAAGTAACAAAATAGTTAGTATTCTCCAGTATGAAGTTTTAGTGAAACAGTTTCAGCAAGAACAACTGAAATATCCAGGAAGTCCACGTGACCCTGTTTTGCGATTCCAGACTTGGTTGACCAATTTGCCTTTATCTCCTTTCAATTGGCATCACAAAGATGAAGAATTTGTCTTTTCTCTTCATGGTGTTGTTTGTGCAGACAACCTCCAAGGAGTCATCCATGCTTTTGCGATAGCAAGAGCCGCTAACAACCTCGGTCTAAGAGTCCTGGAAGGAAAGATTGACAGGTGAGGAAAACACCGATCAACGGTGATGTTTGCAATAATAACCCAAAAATAGTAGTGAACATTGTAAATAATAAAACCAAAACACAGTAAAGAAGTGATTGTCTCTAAACGATCAGTTCAAAATACCAATGTGGATTGAACAGTTTTTCCTTATAGATCCATGAGAAGATAGCATCTTAAAAGGTATTACCAAAAACTATCACAAATGCTCCATAACAATGAGAACTTTAAATGTCATGACCAGATTAGCTTATCTGGCATTTAAGACCTTCACCATATGTCCCTTTCAGGAGAGCAAATAGAACACTGATATTTCTGTATTGCAATCTCAACTTCTGAGTCGGTAGGATCCGTCCATGCCAGAATTCTTCCTTGTTATATTTATATGTGATAAACAGAAGTGAAATACAACCTTGTTGGATAAACACCAAAAATCATAATAGTGATGATTTGCATATTCATGAATTGCCACATCAGTTGTGTGCAGCAAGATGACAAAATCTTTACGTTTGGCTGTGTGCTGTTTTACAGATCAGTGAACGTTCTGTAAAATAAGACTTCTAAGCTTATTTTGCAAAGTTAGATCATGGATTCTTCTGCAACTGTCTTCGGACAATTTGGAGAGTCAACTCCAAAGTTGTGTACTCCAAAGACAAATGCATTTTGCTAGAGCAAAAGTAATGTAGTATCTGCTAGGATAGCATAAGGTTATTACTGTCAGATTGTATACTGGTGTTATACTAACCTTGTAGTATTTTATTTTAGCTGCTAGAATGGCTGAAATTTACAACAAAATTGTCTTGTTGCAGTTGTTCTTCCTTCACTTTCCTTTGTTCCTTTTGACGACAGGAACACAACGAAAGTATCTCAAAATTTAGTTCGATTGACCTCGCAGAAGAGAATCTCCATGTGGTTTCAGGAGAAGTTGACGAGAGAGAAGGACCCGGGCAAGCCAACCCACCCGATCGTAAATCATAACAAGCATCCGGCGATTACAAACCTGTATCTGAAACCCCAGAAGGTCCAGCAGGTCGGCAAGTACATCCAGACGATGGGTAGCCGGGTATCCGGTCTCAGCCTTTTGAAGAAAATCAAACTCAGGAAAGACTCCAACCATGCTTCCTTGGAAGGGGGCCTCGAAAATGCCGCTTTCGAAGACACCCTGAACGACGAGGACATCGAAGATGACGTCATCATCGGTGAAGTAAAGGACGTCTCCTCCTCGACGATCACCAGCAGCAACTCTCTGAGCATTGGCGAGTATTTGGATGTCTGCTGCCACGTCGATGAAGAAAATACTTTTGATAATTCCCTGGTGCAGGATGGAGATATCAACATCCCCTGGGTCGGAGACTTGGCCACCGATCCCAAAAGAAACAGTCGGAGCTTCTCCCACCGCGGGGTCACCCCGAGAAAGAAGCACTCTCTGCTGGAGTACAGCACTCCAGAGAAAGGGCGTGACGACAGGAAACAGAGAGCATTTACGATAAATCGGCTTCAGATGGACCGGGAGGCGTTGGGCAGCCAGGAACTGAAGAAAAGCGACACTAGAGAGAGTCTGGATGCACTTACGGAAAAATCAAAGAGAGATAATCCCGACTCCGGGGGAGAAGATCGATCGAAGAAGAGTCCATCAAAGAGGCGAGGATCCTGGGGGGCGACAAATCCGTTCATCTCAGTCACATCGGATGAAGAGAGTCCCAAAATGCCGAACCTGTCCAACGGGAGCAGAACCCCAGGTCGGCCACCCAACAGGAGAGTCCACTCGCTGGCAGTCCCAGAGGATACCCCGCTGCGATCGCCCATCAAGTCCCACAGCGAGAATGATCTGTTGGAGCTGAGCGAGATCAAAGGGTCGGAGTTTATCAAGTCAAAGGATGTCTCAGACAGCAGTGACATGTCCAGCGCTGGGGGCAGCGGCTTCAGGAAACTAACAAACCAGTTCAGGAAATTCAACCTCCCGATCAGTTTCACGAGGACGCAACGTCAAAACGAGAAGCTCAAACAATCCCTCGAGATGAGGGCCCGTTGCCAGAGCAGGTTCATCTGTCTCTGATGGTTCCTAATTTTAAACTTAAAAAACAGAAGCTTTTGTTTTCCTTCCACTCTTCCCACATCTTTGCTTTAAATTCTTTTTTGTTTTTGAATCAAAGTTTTATAATCTGGTTTTATTTTTTTTTTCTGTCCAGTTTATATAGTGTAACTCTCAGTTTGTCTTTCCAAGTTATTATATTACTAGGAATCTGTTTGAAGTGCAATCTCACTGACACATCGCATGACAGTGTTTACAAGAATTTTTCACTATATGTAGAATACTGTTACACTCTGAACAGGTACCTTTTCATTTAATAAACAATTCGTTGTGTAGATCGTTGGACATATGAGTAATTTGGTCCTCGGTGCAGGGCTGCAGGCCTGTAGTCAATTGAGGGGCAGAGCCCTGGGACAAAAAAATGTTTGTCCCCTTCTAAAGAGCTTGAAGTTTGACATTGACTTAATACATTTTTGGTCCCCTATGAAAAATTTTTGCCCTCCCTGGAAAAAATATTTTTCCCCCTTCAGTACCTTGTCTGGCTACAAGTTTGCCTCAGTGTCAGCCAATCCAATGTTATTCGTGCTCATTTTTTTTTTTTTCACAGGTCATTTCTAAGCCTGACAGTATGTCTGGTAATATCACATGTATCATGTTGAAAACATCATCGTCAGACATCATTTTAATGCCAAACAAAAATTCTGGACGTCTAATTTGTGTAAGCTCTGTAAGTTGTCAGTGTAACGAACAGCTGTATGGAAGACGTTACTCTAAATCACTTGCATCATGTCTTAAGAGGAGAGTTTCTCAGAGGCAGCAAGTACAGAATATTTTATTCTTCAGTTATTTTATTCTTAGATTAATCATCTTCTGGTGAGGACCGGTCCTCCGTGCTTGTTGATCTTTGAAACGATGTCTTCGCCAACCGAAAGCGCCCAGATTTCTGTTTTTTTTTTCAAATAATTGTAAACTTTAGGGGGTAGCTGTTGCGAAGAATGAATCATTCACAACTACATTGCTAATTTTAGCTAACAATGACTAATCACAATTGCTGTTGAAACTACATGTTAAACTTGGTTGGCTCTTGTGGCTATGTCCTCCCGACTGATTGCAATTTTACCTTGGTGTCAGTAATGACTTTTGCCTTGTTGTCTCTCCCTGCTCTCATGAATTTGCTTGGATCTACATTGCCAAGTGGGGCAGTGCATCTTTAGATCCCTAAGCAACCTCGAACGAGTGATAACAGGAGTAAATATTCCTTTGCAGTCATGTTGTTTGTTTCCACATTATAGTGGGGGGGACTATTCCATGAGTTGACCAGCTATTAGTGTGTAAATGACACCAATTCACCCCATAACCGTCCCCCATGACCTCAGTCACATTTTACCGTGTCTAAGACCACCATTGTGTGTGTGTCACATAAGATAGAAGTCACAATCTAACCTCCATCCAAAGTCTTTTCAAATCTGTTGACTAAATCAGGAAAAGAAAAGGAAAATTTAAGGCAGATAGCATTTTTAGGTGCAACAAGTAACTACACTGATGAATGATAATACTATCAAATGTGTTTTTCAGTCTCGGGTTGCAAGGATAATTCTGTTCTCCTTGTTGTTGTTGATTATTTATTCCTGTTTTAAACCATTACCATATTTTAGTTCATTTCCATTAGTGTCATCACTGCTGTATACAGAATAAGTTTTGTTTCCACTGATGTACTGTGGGGTGGCCACTGGGAGTGATGGATTTAGCCATCATTTGTAACATAGTATTTCGTTTTTAATCAAATATTCTTTCCATTAGAATGTGAAGAAACGACATGTTTTCTTTTCCATTTTGGGGTTTTTCTCAAAAATGGATGTGGAATATTAAATTAAGAAGAAAGAATCTGTTTACTGATGTGGTCTAGTTGGTCACCATCTCAGATCAAAGAAAAATTCAGTAATCTGTCTTTTAAAACCCTCCTGTGAGATGCATAAATGAGAAATATTAGTACGCTTGATAGAATTTTCAAGGACAGTTCTTAAATTGGTGTGACTTTTTGCTACCCATACATTGCCAATTCAGTCTACCCACATAAGCATATGAAAGAGCAAGTGTATTTTGGGAACAAAATGATGTCATCACAGGAAAGAAATACAAAATGTCAAATGTTGACCAACACATTTTTGCAAAACTTGGCACACGGAAATTACGCTTTGATGACGGTGAATTCAGAATACATCGATAGAGGGTCAAATGAGCAAACAGGGCTGTGCAGGAATGGTAGAGCATGGCTAAGAATGTCTGTTTTAAGGGCAGTGTTAGGCTCATCATCGGGGACTACTTTGTCGCAGCAATTACGCTTGTAGCTGATTGGGATAAACTTTCTAACATTGTGCTGGTTCCATTCTGGGCTTAAAGAGTGAAACACATATCAATGGATATGTTACAGAAAGGGCTTACAGTGAAGTATATGACACCATCTCACTTCATTATCGGTATTTCATGACGCAAGTGAAACTTTGTGTGTCGATTATCGGTTGTATGCTTAGGTACTCATCCGTTTTTATCTCAGCTGGTTTAATACCTCAAAATCATTTTAAATGGCTGTACAAAGATATTGTAGCAGAATATATCATGCATACCAAATTTAATTGTATACCAGCAAGCAGGCTTGGTAGTGATGAACCACCCGGATTTTTCAGTCTCATCTTATTTTTATTATTGCGGTTTCCTTTTTAGTTCTCTGTGTGTGCTTTAGGTCTATGCCAGCTTTCAACATTTTGTCACGTTTTGTGGACTGTGATGCAATTCCTTTATGTTTTAACAAGTCACAAGAACACTATGTCACAAAAATATTATATCACAAAGATCTATGGTATTCTATTTTTTCTCACAAGAGTGGATCAGCCTTCTTGTGCCATTTTCTATTTTACATATCCTCTTTTTCTTTCTTTTTCTTTTTTTTTGTTTATCTGAAGTAATTGTCAATCTTTTATGGCTTTTCTGTAGAAATGGTCACAATGTAATTACCTAATGACGATGACCAGAAGCGATCTATGTATTACGCAAGTCAAGGCTAGTACACAGTACTAATGTATTAAGTTTGTAATGTATCAGGGTATTCTCTATCTTGTATGTTATCACAGTTTCTTTTCCAGTGTCCAGAGAGGAAGTGCAATAGACTGCTTTTGTGTTCTTTAATCTTGTAATTGGACAGTAAAACAGCAAAAGCTACAAACAGTTTAGGGTTCCAAAGAGATTTAACACACTCTAATATATTTAATAAATATTGCAGATGTATGAAGTGTTCTGAAACTTCTTTGTGGTGTACTGACCATGGCAGACAGGTACACTGGTTATTACTACTGCCTGACAGTAAACTGCAGGAGAATTACAAGAAGGAAGGTCATGTCAGTCAACAAATCATTAGAGGTAAAGTGAGTGATTACCCTCTGACAAAGTTCTTATAAATATGTTATTTCTGCGACCAATGGGCTCTATAATTTCTCAGAGGCTTTCAGTTGTGTACCGTGGGCTTGGTACATGTTTGAAATGGGAAATGGTGGGTGGGTGAGGTCCTCTTTAAGAGGACTTAAAAATATTTCTGTTATAGTTTGACCTGCTGTTCCATCTGAAACAGCGTAGAGAGTAACTTGATTCTTTTACTTTTTAACTCTTCCCTCCAGAGCACTAAATACACCCATTGATTTTGCTGTTGTGTGTAAAAATGTCCAAGACATTTTGCAATTTAAACTACCAAGAGCACTGGTATTGGAACAAATTTAAGATGTACAGTATGTGATGGATGCTTAATATCAGAATTGTAACAAGTTGAAATACGGAGTGATGTACTTCAAATGTTTTGCCACGCTTAAAGCAGTATGCAAGTATTTAGTTTTTTTGTTTATGTTTTACTGTTTTTGCATGTTTTTTAAATATTTTCATGCAATCATACTTTTTAAGGTCACTGAGAATGGAAGTCTATTTTCTATTAAGGAATTCATCATTTAAATTAATGCAAAGATATGTACATTCAGATAAGGTTTTGAAAATTGTATTCTGTGAACAAAAAGTAATATATGCAGACATGTGAACATGTCATTTTCATTGTGTTACCAGTATGTGATTATTTTACTTGATTCCCATGGTAGTGAGCTCAACACCCACTGCCAGTAGTAAGAGAACATTTATCATGCTTTAAGCCATTTGCTTGGCAAGAAGGATTACGTTCAGCATGAATGCAGCCATTGTAGGTTTGCTGAGCTGGTCCTAAGATGGCTTGCTAACTCTACAAAATCTTGGTCACATAAACCAATTAAAGGGGAAGTCAGGGTTTGTTTTCACAATTTATTTCACTAAAATTCCCCACCGGTATCATACAATGAGTTACAACTAACAAATATGATCAACATTATCTGAAAAAATGTGGGCAATTTCGAGAAACGAGTCAAATTCGCAAAAAAACGGTGAAGAACTGCGAAAAGCTGTAACATCCATATTCATCGAATCATATAAATATTCAATACTATCGCCTTTTCAAGGTATGAGGAGGTGTGGCTGAACAGTTTCATACGTAGCCTACGTGTGCTGTATGTATCATCAACTATCACTTGACTCTTGTTACTTAGCATTGCGCAATGCACGAACAACACGGGAACTGTAAACATTCGGTTATGTTTATTCATATAACGTCATCCCAGTCTTACGATGTGATTGGTCATCGTATAGAGGAGGCTGTCTTGCCTTGTACATGAATGTTTTTTTCTAACCTGATAAATATTAAGAGTTCTAATTCAACAGTAATTAATGCAATAATTACCATTTCTCCTACCTTCGAACACCTGCCCAACGTCTCTATATTTCAATGAAAAATAAGTTTAGAAAGAAAAATGAACTAAAGGTGAATTTTCTCAGCCAAACCCTGATTTCCCTTTAAGACACCTTATGGGTACATGCGCTTGTCTCAGTATAGACTCAAAAAATGTTGAAGCAGCATGTAAGCAATGCAGAGAAATTTTTTGATAGATGTGAATTATTGTCCAGGGTAGACAAATTACATAATTTGCTGCAAACTTTGCAGAATTTTAGCATGGGACCAGGCGTATGACAAGCAGATAAACAATGTCCCGAGTCCCCAACCAAATGAAAAAAATATTTTAAAAAAGATCTTTCACCCTCTGTCTAACCATGCACCCATAGGCTCTCTGTTATCTCTTCTCATGTTTGAAGAGGTCTTATGAGAAAGGGTTGTGTGATACCGCTGGTTTGGGGCTAACTCGCTATCTTTTGTCCACGAAGCCTTCCCGGAGGGTCCTGTTTGCCACTGCATGCAACATATGTGGCTGATACATCACATTTTGATAATTCTCTGTAGAATTTAGTGAATCTAGAGCAGACTGGAATACCAGAGTCCTTACAGCTTGCCACTTCTCTCTACATCACGGTTTGTCAATGATAAATCATATGCTTGGTAAAGGTTGACGATTGCTATTCCACAAGTTACAAAAAAATTGAGCAGTACCAGGGGGCTCTGTACCATTTTTAAAGGTATAACTTCCAGCATTATTGATGGAAATGGTCCTTAAAGATACATTGCCATAGCAACAAAAGTTGCCCCAACTGCCCAGTCCTTTGAGATTAACAATGGTTTCACTATTCCCAAAGGTATTGCTAAAACATTATTAATGACATTTTGATCAATTCTTCAATTGTTGATTGTCTGCAAGCTCGAAACTGATGTTGAGAGAGGAAATGCAAAAACACAAAAAATGAGTGAACTTTCATGAACAAAGTTTAGTCTTCCTTTTAATACAGCAACTGCAATTGAAAGGAAAAAATGAAATTATATCATACGATAAAGCAATCTGATCATCAATATTCGCCCAGAAAAATAGTCAACGGAATATATTGCACTGTTTGTCCAAGACTCGTACTCACGGAGGAACGAAGTATTAGGCAACCAGAAGGGTAAAGGTACTTAAAATAGTTTATATATATATATATATATATATATACTACACATATGTACTCTGAATATATATTTTATTATGGATTCAACTTAGGAGGTTAAAGAAATGGTTTGCCAAATCAATTATTTCACTTCTGATATGTAGCCTCTCATCAATTATGCTCTGCTTTGGCAAATTGCCAGCTGGCTTTGCAGAGTCAGAGCTTGCCACAAACTGCAACAATCACGGACTGGCTCTTTTTTAGCAACTAAAATCCACGTTTTTAGATGCAAAATGCCCCAACACCAAAAAAACTGTTTCTTACATTCGGGAGACATCAGCTTAACAACTTCATTTCTGAGCTTTAATCCACTGCTGTTGTATCTTATGAAACACTCTGTCATGAAGTACAATTATGCAACATTACAGATGGCTTCTTAAAACATTTAGTTGTGACTTTTGTTTACTTGCATTCAACCAATTGTCAGGACGATATCCTACAGACCACTGGCAATCACATGGCTCAATATGAAGCTGTTCCTATTTTCAACACCACTTCTTGACACTCAGGCTGTTCCAGCATCAGACAAATATCATAAGACAAATATGCAATAAGAAAACTGAAAAACAATAGAAGTTTGTAATTATTTACAAAAGATTTACAAAACAATCCCACCACACAATGACTTGATGATTTGAGTAAAAATCTAGCAACCACTTTTCTTTTCCCGAGTCCCAGTACAAATGGTCTCACAGGTCATGAATGCAAGGGTTTTCTGCAATGCAGCTTTTTAAGCTTCTGAAATTTTGGAAAGTATTTTCCATGTGTTTCAAACAACCAGTCTGTACAGTGATACTGTTTATTGGAATAACCACAACATAACCCCTGCGGGTCTCTGTGTCATCTCAAGAGAATCCTGTCCATGCCATTCAATGGGAAACATACAAATACATCAACATCTGTTGAAAAATTAACAGTTTAAACTGTGTAGTAAACCTGCATATAAATTTGCCATACACCTATGCATCTGCAGAATGGAAATGTGCTTACAATTTGTTAAGGTTGTTACAATATGCAAAGAAATACTTGTTTGATGAAGCACACCGATGTATTGACACATTACAAAGTTAAACTTACCCACAGCTCAGAGGAAAAAACACAACTTGAAGTGCTTAAGTTTGACTTTCAGACACAAACATAGGGCTGCAACTGCAGGCCCCTCAGAAAGTTTGGAAAAAAATTATTAATTTATGTCACTTTTACACAAATTTTATGCTGACTTATGCCACTATTTGCAATTTTTATGGGAATTTTATGCCATATACAGCTGCTGCGAGAGTATGTTGTTGAGAGCACCACCTGGTGAGAAATAGGATACTTATATGGGGAGCACATACTGCTGTACATGAAAGAACTATATCAGTCGCATTCATGACCAAAATTTTTAGCAGGTTGAAGTCCTGCCTGAGCCCTGAGGACACTGCACATGCAAGACTAAGCACAGAGCCACCACTGGTGGGCACGGAGCCAAGAAAAGTTTTGGCTTTGCCAACCCCCAGATGGCCGGGAAATGACAATTTCAGGGTGTCCTACACTGTGTGTACCCAGCCATAGGACCTCATGTCTGCAATTTCTCAATGAATGAGGAAAAACATCAATGAAAAATTGTAATACATTTGATGGCTTTTACATAGAATATTTCAACTATTAGCTTGCAATTGCTTCTTTGATGGCCGCACATCTGCCTCAAAAATTTTTAAGATGGTGCAAGTGAAGGGTCTTGCGGTTGTCTGTATCTACTATATAAGAAGCTTACAGCGCCACCACCACTGAACTCACATACATCTCCTGTGTGGGTCCCTGATCATGGCATGCTCAAGCTACAGTAGATTCTTCTTCATGAAGTAACCGGCACTCCATGCCGTGGTCATTAAAAATGGCTATACAGATTTACTAAGCTTTCTGTAGCTCTGTACTTGAGCATTTGTGTGTGAAAGCAAACACTCTATCCTGGGGCATACACAAGCGTGAACAATAATAATATGTGTTCTTCATTTGGTTACATAGGAAAATTACAAATCAGTCAGACTTTGAAAGGACTTTTTAATGTGCTACCTTTTGGACTAATACCAGACAGTTGGCACTATGCTATGAACCAATGTTTGACTATCCTCCAATGCAATACTTCAGAGCATTCCAACTAGTAATAGAAACAGTTCCTTACCTACTTCTGATAAAAACATGAACAAAAATTCACACAGCTCATGCTAACACTACAAGTGCTATGAAGCAGGACAAAAGTACAATGAAGAAAATTCTGTTCAAATTGGGTACCGACACAGCAGATCTTAAATACATGAAATTTACCACTACTTAAGTTAATGTACTAAAGTAACTACAGGACAGACATAAGAAATCTGCTGCAAATGACAAGGTTAAGGTGGAATTGTATCGTGTAACCTTAAGTACTTTATGAAAACCTCCACGTGAAGCATTCAACCGTTTTTATACAGAAAATGCAGTGTCAAAACACACATACCAAAGATCTGACTCTATGTTCCCTGATGAGTTGTGAATATTACAAAGTTAAAACTTAAGCATACTGTACTTGAGTACAGCTTATTGGTGTGGGCGTGAATGGTGATGAATTTGAAACACTTACCCTGAGACACCGATGCCCAGATCCGTCCAAATTTAGATGTTCAATTACAAAGTTACCCTAATAAAAAAGAAATAATGCTATTCCTTGATACACGTTCACCTGGTAGTAGCATTCATTACGTGGTTAGATTCAAAGAAATTAGAGTACAGGTCAATGAAAAATTTCCGAATGAGAAACGGTTACATTCATTCACATGTAGCACGACTGGAAAGAGAAAAACCAGCAGCAAATGTACAAAAATGCATAATTTGACAACCTAAACCCGATCCAGGAACCAGAAGCAGATTAGAGAAGCAGATGTGGTAGGGTAAGTGTAAGAGTCTATGCCACCGCCAGTTGCTGCCTGATTCTTTGTACATCCTACTATTAATAGATAGAGACTTTAACCCCTCCCTTCTGGCCTATTCCCCAAAGCTGATGATACATCATTTTAGGTATATGTAAATTACTTAAGACAACTGAATGTTCAAGAAGGAACTTTCCATTCTACCCCAAAACATTATCCATTTCTCCAGGTGATTGGTTTTTTGTGCATCCTACTGTCTGCAAGCTGATCCCATTCCAAAGATTTAAACTGCATTAGATCACGTGAACTGAATATCATTCTTCGTCAGTCCTCCCTCTGCAGACAGGTCAGAGGAAGATATAGGTCTGTTCTTATAAGAAATGACTCTTCTTAACCTCCTGTTTAAGATGTGATCAGGCCTAATTTGTAGAGCACCCTCTAGAAGTAAAATGACTGCCACCGGGACACTGCATATGTTGATGTTCCACTCAGCAGAACGTGGTCCATAGAAACGTCCAAGGGTCTGTTCAGAAGTTTAAAAAGAGACCCTGTAAAATCCACGATGCCATCTGATCCATCCCTGGATACACTGATACAGGATCGTTTCTGTACAGGATCAAGGGCGGCAGTATCCGCTGTTGTATGCAGTATGGAACAAATTCAAACAAGAGGACCTCCATCAGAGCCTAATGCTAAAACTGCGACCATTTTTCTTCGACGTGGTTTTGACTGACTGGCAGAACCAAAATTTCAATCTGATACAAAGGGAGTTGAGGAAAACTTTCAACTTTCAATGCTGGCGAGTATTAAATGAAATTCGAAGGGGCACCTTGAGTTGTTTTGTGAAATTCTCTTGATTTTTTCCACACCGGTCAAGTTTCCTCCAAAACTAATGACAAATGGTAAATACAAAAGGATTCCCATGTGTCACATACGAATGAACATTAATGAGTAATTCAAGAGTCTATAAGGGTCTTTTGGAAATTTGTGACCAGACACTTTTCCCATCATTCATATGCACACAGCCAGGTACAAACCAAACCACTGACACTTATACTACTATCAGATGTGAAATTTGAACCTACTTAGGCAAATTACAAGCATTGTCATGTGGTTTTACCATTTCCTCACAAAATATTTCCTCACAAACTTACCAATATTTACCCAGGCCCATATGCAGCTTTTTCAGTCAGAGGGAGGTTTGATTTATTACAATTGGCCATTTTTATTGGACAATTATGACAAAGAAATCAAAACTCATTATATATGTTGCTAATTAAGACCTACTATCACAGGCTGGGCGGAACTCCAGATCTTGTGGAGGAGTTCATCTGAACCCCAAACCCCTCCCACAGAACACCCCCTGGATACAGGCATGTTACCGATATCAACTTAACATGACGATTCTAAAATTATGTTTTATTTTGTAGCATCAGATAGTGAAGACCTTTGCAAGATACATTTATTAGTCTGAATCCTTAACATTATCCCAGGAAAAATCTTCAAATAATTTTCTTCCCAGGACACCACAAATAATATGAAATATGCAATCTGTTGAAACAAAAGATACCTGTAGCAGTTTTAGCTTTACTTTCAATTTTAAGACTGAGGTGTACTGTTATATAAACTTCAATTTCCCCTTCCCAAGTACAGACCACTAATGAAGAATTCTACACATATAAGCCTGCACTGGAGAGGAAGGTCCTGATTGTTAATGTTATTTTACAAAATTCAGAAACAAATCACCACTCTGACTATAATGAACATCCTAGTAACCCAAGATTCTCTCACTTATGATTTATGACAGACCTTGAAATATTAATTTAGAGTACAAAGTTGAATGTTGTTGCACTTGTCAAAAGGAAAGTTGAGCAAATGGTTTGTAAATTAGCCTGTGTCAGTTCACCCATTTCTACAATATTGCTGAGTCTTCTGTAGCTAAAGGAGAATAACCTAGAACAACATGTGATACTGGGAGAATACTGATAAATTTGTAGATACCTATAAGTTGCTTTCCTTTTGTGACTTGCAAGGAGTAAAAGCAAGATGTGCTGTTAGAAGAGAAAAAAAGCCGTTGTCCTTAATCGTTCTCTTCCATTTAATACCAACCTGGAAAACAACACCTAGGCTATGTTTCTTCTTGGAGAAATTACTGTACATTATGAGAGGGTTCATAACCATAGAAGAAAGATTGATTTAATTTTTTTTTTCCTTGCTAAAAAGCTAGCGGAACCAAATCTTGTGGTAAATGTACTGAACTTCCGTGCAAATAACAACAACAATACTCCTGTGCATATGCATTTCTTTTCAAAGTTAGGCAATTTTTGGACAAACAAATGGAGGTATGGTAGTTTTTTATAGCCTTATACAACTGTAAAAAGTATAGCCAGTCCTTTGGTGCACCTTAGAGAATGCAGGAATAACATCACATCTGCTTTAACATAAATATTTCATCAACAGTCCTTTCAATATATGCATATAAAGCAAAGAAAAGAAAAAATTCATTGCAAAAGGATACCACACGGAGGCCTCTTTCAAATGGGTCGATGATTTTCAGCCCTTTCGGAAGAAACACATTGATATTCTGTTCTTTGATGTATTCTGTGCATCGCTTTAGGTTCTGAAATGGGATGTGTTAAAAAAAGGTAAGTCAGTTCAGATACTACTTGCTTAGCTTCTAGCCATGACAATCCAACTTCTCATCATTAACACCGACTGATTGTGTTTTTATCATCAAGGGAGTTGCAGTTTCAAGGAAGCACAAAACAAGGGTGCCATGACAAGGACCTCATTACTCTGTGAAAGACATTCATCTGTCCGATGTAATTTGTGTACTTATCCTCAGAGACAATGTGACATAGTGGAGGTAAAAAAAACACTGCAGAGGTTCCACATGCTGTTCCAAAAGTGGTACTTCAGGCAGGAAGAGTTGTATCTGTGAGTCCTTCTCTGCATTTTGACATGCACACAGGTAATTGCTCAAGAATCTCTACTTGAAATCTCCTTCCGTGTCGGCTCGATTGCCTACAGTCACACAATCTTTGACGTGAAACACTCTTTCCCACATTTTCGTTTGATGCATACTTCAGAAGTACCATAAAGACAATGCCAGCAGTTGCACTGTTCATAAAATATGTTACAGAGGAAAGAGTGCAGGTAAGTCGCCTTGTCCGTGCTTAACAGTCGGACCTAACTGGCACTGGCTCTTGAAACAGGCACAGAAACTTACTTTGCTAGCTTCCAACCGGCACTAGAATGATCAACCGCAGAAGAAACCAGAAAGTCAAGGGGCTTAGTGATTCCTTGCTGTTATCATACTTGAATATCTAGATGCCCTTCTAAGATACTGTGCCTCAGAAAAATTGTGAGAAAGTGTGAGCCCCCACCTCAATTCAAGTACTTGTCTTTTCTGTATGCATATAATGTATACCATGTGATGTGGCAAAACTGAACCATTACAACTACTTGAAAGTAATGAAAGCAGTGAGACAAGTTTAACAATATTAGCCTTTTTCTAGTTCTAGTGTAAAAGTTTGAGATTGAAATTTCACATTATTCGCAGAAGTTTTCCTCAAATGCCCTTCCAAGTTTGTAATTGATTGCCAAGAATTCTGCAGCCAGCAAATAATATTTATTGCAATTACAGTGCAAATTTGATCCACTACAATCCATTACAGCCTGCCACTGACTCATTCCCTTGCTGGATATACACAAAATGTAACTTCTATCTGATCAGATCTTCGAGTGAAAACATCTTTTAAGGGGAATGCAAATCTAACAAAGGACAAATGACTTCTCTCTGGATGTGCTTGACATCAAACAGTGTCAATTATGGGATAAAGATCCCTCTAGGATTGATAGTACCTGTCTCAGTGACCTCAGAGGTCAATGGTCACTTATCAAACTCAAAATTTATCTCTATGTGCAAGGGATTATCTTAGTGACACAAAATCAAAAACCAATTTTTTGTCTTTGGGAAATTTTGTACTTATAACTATCAAAACAACTTAGTAAATAACAATAACAGATTTATAACAAACGGATGATAAAGGTGTGTATGGTTTTCCATTGTGCACTGCATTAAAGTCACAGAATTCTAATTTATAAGACCAAAAATACTGAATTTTATAAAACAGTCCAAGTATTGCTGGTCATTGCTTGCTGGTTACACCAAATATTTGTTTCCCCACAAGAAGAGAAAACAAAAAGTACCAGCTGAGAGCTAACATCCTTTGTCTATACACTGGCTGCTCATGACCTCATATGACCATTGACCTGTACCAAAAACAATCCCAGCCGAGATCTTTGTATGTTCTACCCACACACCAACTTTGGCCTATCACATACCATCCCTTCAAAAACTAGAGTGATAATGAGATTGCTGTTACACATACACATACGCACACACATACACAGAACAAAATCACCATCGCATAGATTCCTTGCCTGCCTTCCGCAAGGAATCAAAAAGTACTAATTAAAATCACAACTGACAAAACACAACATACCATTCTAACATGAATTAAGCCCGCAAACCATCGTGTGAATCTAATTTTGAGCATCGCCATCCTTAAATTACACAATGCACTGAAACCATAACACAGACACAAATCACACTGGAGTGCAACCCTACTGCAGGCCTATTCATAGCACTAATGCACTGGACAATCACTTCGCATGAATGAATAAAAAATATAGTAAAAATGTAAAAGAGAAAGAGAAAATGAAAAATTAATGACTGAAAAATGAGGTAGATTCCACAGAGGATAGAATGAGCCACATTTGCAATACAAACCATTAACCGGCAGCAACCCTGGAGAGTGTATGCTAACAGGGACATATCATGCAGAATGTCAATAAAGTCTTGTATCTATGTATACATAACAGGATACCTGTATTTGGGGATTTGAATTCAACTTTATAAGTACACACGAAACCCTTCCACTTTCAGACAGTTTTAGTGCTAAAATTTACTAACCTCCAAATTTTCAACACAACATATCGACATGAAATTAATTTTCATGCCAGCAGCCTTTCACTTCCCAATTTAGATTTCAACCTCCGTTATCATGAACAGCAGGTACTTCTCATAGGTTGTTTACCTTATCGTACTGTGTTTGCATGCACAAGAGTGCCGTATGTGCTGTCAGACACACGAAGCATCCTTGGAGGTAAGTGGAGCAGTTGATATCCTCCGCCTCGGCGTAGTATTGGTTTATTTTCTCCACGAATCGTTCGAACGTGTCGCTGTCGATCTGGAGGAGTAATGTCCAAATTAAAAAGATGACGATGTCTGCAGTTTCTCGGATACGCGACCGACCATAAACGGATGTCAGTCCTGCAGGCACTGACTGATACTACTTACTATACAAGTACACCTTAAGCACAAAAATGGACATGATGGGACTGGGAATGCTAAAATAGCAGTCACATTCAAATTCCATTTAAATGTTTTGAAAATCTGCTTCTGCTTTTAAACTTAGGTGTGTATAAAGTGATGTTTGCAATTGGTTCAAAATTTGGGCCCGACGCTCCCAGTCAGTCGGTCAGGTGTCAGGGGACCTGCAACTGCAATTCTCATTGAGATTCAAGTTCGCTGTGAAGTTGTAAATGAGATTTTGCTTTGCGGGTTTAATGACACACGATGTATCTTACATGACAATTAAGTCGTTCTTGGTAAGATACTTGCTGAACTTTGTCACACGAAGAGTGTACACTGGTGACACTTTGGCAGCAATTTCAGAACCGGTTTCTGACATCATCGGTCTGGTACCCGGGTACCCAGATGCAAACAGTATTTGGTACTGTAAGAGTACTTAACATGTACTTGTTTATTCACTCAATCACTCATTGTTCATTGCTGATTCATTCATTCATGCAGTCATTACTGATTCATTCACTCATTCATTCACTGTGGATTCATTCATTCATTGCTTGATTCATTCATTTCTGCAGTTATTCATCCATTCATTCATTCACTGCAGTCATTATTGCTTCATGCTATTATGTAATCACTCTCACTCTGTGCACATATTCATTCTTTTCAATCATTAATGTGTCAACTTCTAATTCACAGGCACTTATTCATTTATCCAAACACGCACTCACTCACTTATTCATTCACTCTAACTTACTTCATCTCATTTATCCTCTCATTCATTCATCTATTCACTCATTCATTTATAATAATAAAACACAAAACAGTGAGCAGATAGCTCTTATTTAGGTGGAGAAAGTACAGAAAATTCAGTTAATGATAATACTTTAAGAAACCCAGATTGTGTGACAATAAGCTGTGTAATTAGCTCAAAGATATTTTTTTACCTAATTCCATGTTTTCAGTTTAATGTAATTCACCTAGCAACATCATTTAAGTCAGCTAATCCTTAAACAAGAAGCTCTTTCAGAACAACGCTTTGATGCATAGGTTTGTACCAACAACACTTAAAGAACAGACAGTACATACGACTCAAAACAACTGCTTAATTGAAATTAATGAGTAACTTTAGACCAATTTTTAAGACGTTATCGCATGCAAATGAGCTACAGTATGGAGGCAAAGGTATAATTTTTAACAAATAGCTGAGAAGTTTCCTTATGTTTCCAGAAATGACGAGATATAGATTCTTTTTCATGTTTTTATATAAAACCCAAATGTTGTATTGTCCTACGCGTCATCGAGTGATGAAAAATCGAAAAATATTTTTTCTGTGACTACTGGCAATGCTGTAGCAGCAGGGAAAATCAAAATGAAATTCTGTTACTCTAGCAGATGACAAATATGTTATTGTCTTCATTTCCTAATCTGGTACAAGTCCTTAGAAATGTCAAGAAAACACAAAGAATAGATTATGGTCTGACCTTGACAGTGTAAACCTCACTTCAAGGCGTATTCTCTACACCTAAATAACAGCTTCCCTGCAGTGTCTGAGAGATTCTGGCATTCACACTAAGAGACGGCAACTTACAAATGAAGAGATCTCAAACAGCAACAGAATACGTTTTACCATGAGACAACAGGTACAAGATTATCAATCCTACATCCACACATCACATCACTGAACACTCAAAATTTCGTGATTATAACGCCCTTATAATGTACATAAACTGCAATGAGCTACTGAAGAATTTGTCACACAATTAAATTTTTATAAATTTGAGAAAAGAGTGCTCTACACTAAAACACAAGTTAAACAAAGTGAACAGTTTCACTTCAATCATAGGAACAAGGATCCATTGTGGGTTTACCAAGCTTATGTGACGTTCAAACAAATTCTTACTCTGTCGTGAATGTCTGCCGGTAGTTTTGTTTGAAATTTCACTGCCGTACCATCACTGTAATCCCGCTGAATGAAGACTTTAGCAATAGCCTGCGGCTGCTGTGTGTTCACTTGATCCATGGCTCCTTTTATAGGTACAGAGACCTTTCAAAATAACAACAGAGACATAAAATCAAAATATTGTAAACAGAGTTGATGTCTCAGCTAAACAAGGCTGAGTATAAAGTAGTAGCGCTTCAGGCCCGGAAGGACAGCATTTTTAACAACTTCAAGGGACCACACTGGTGTGGAGGAAGCCTGTGACTTTTCACATACATAAATGCTGAAAAAAGCCGACTTTTTTTCCCTTGTTGTTTACATGTATTCTTTTCACTTGATTCATATAGACCACTCCATCAGTAAGTCATGTTAAAACTTGTTATGAGTCTAAGTAGTCACATGCATACTTGCACAGTTTAGCCTAGGCTTATTAATCACAGCCTGTTTGCATTAATGAATATTTGTCGAAAAGATGTATCATTGAAAACTGAATATGAGTGACATTTACATGAAATGCAAGATTGGAAAAGAAACTGATTTTATTTCTTCTGCTTGAAAACAGTGCACAAAAGAAAACTGCTTGCACAAACTTCACCAACAGTAACACTAACAACCAACATAAGCCTGTGAACAAATACAATGTATTTTACATTCAGTGCGCTACCTACACTAACATAATACAGGACATACTCTCATTGCACTTTCATAAGCTGGTTGCAAGATAAAAACCCATTTTTCTCAGCAACACACCCGGTTTCTGTTTTTCACTAACCGTCCCATCTTTAAGTTGCGCAGCACCTTTGTGGCTGCCACCCTTTAAGGCTGCCTTTACTAGCATGCTGACAATAGCCAAGAATTACTTTCACAGAGTCCAAAAGTTGATGAACTTTATATTCATGTGCTTTAATGACCATTAGCCTTTTCCTGATATAGGCGGTGTTGATAGTAATTAATTGTTGCTGCATTGTGAGTTGAGATACATTGAACACCATGGCTCTTCATACTATTGTGTGATGGTAGCCTAGTAGCATTTCCCTGGTAAATAAACAAGTAAGTCTTGTTCAGACAATTACCTTGGAGCTATGTAAAGGAAGTTTGTGTTGGATTTCGAAGTAATGGAAAGGAATTTGTTTCTAAAGCCTGTGGACATAAGTTTTTTCTTAGCTATAAGCAGGACAAAACAACATTTGTCTGCCACACAGGGTTCGACTGGAAAAGATCGAGTTACACTAAAGATCTTCTGCGTGCAGCATGGACACATTTAAGTAATTTTGGTGTAAACAAAACTTTGATTTCTAATAATGCAAAGAAACAAGAACGTAATCAAGAATATAAATCAAAAACATAAGGGAAGTAGAAGTAATTACAGAATATGCAGCATGCAAAAGCTATGCTGGGAAAATGAAAGGCTACACAGTAAACACTATGACCCACTGCAGGCAATTTATTGTTTTGGCATCAGAAAAGTTCAAAGTGAAAATCAGTGGAAATTTGCGTACTTTATTTCGAGCAAAATTAATAGTAAACCATTGCCACCGCATCTCCACTCCAAACTGAAGGCTCAGTGGACTTTCATAAATTAAATATACACAGGACGCATGTTCGGTCATTCTCAAACACTGCCAATCCAAGGTTTTGTGGGGCAAGTTTAAGTGGGGCATTGTATTTTGCAGTGACTCCAAAAAGTATTTAAACTGCCCATGAGAATGATATGAGAATACTAAGTTTGAATCAGAACATACATTTCAAGAGACTACGAAGATATGACGTCACCATGTCATGGTCAGATATACTTTTGAGAAGCTACAGGCAGGGTTGGAAAACCTACCTTGTGTAGGGGTGGGACCCCTTGCAGGGGTTCAGGGGGCAAAGCCCCCGGAAGATTGGAGTTCCTAGCACATCGAAGGGGTAAGCTTGTGCAGCTGGGCACAAAAATATAACTGAATACTCCTATAACATTTGAAAAATCAATCATGAAAGCTTAACCTTAGGCTGTTTGCGTTGTTGCAATATACGGTACCTTTTTAAATGTGAAGAAGTGTCACTTACAAAATGTCAGAAACAAGTGAAACTTGAGCCCGATGTTACACTATATAGATATGCAATAGGCCTAGAATAAATGTCTTGATCATACAACACTATACACTGTCAACTTCTACAAGCTGTGCTACTTACAAAAAGCTCTGCGAGTTTGCCGTAAAAAAATCCTGGCATGTTTCCAAGAAAAGTTTTTGACTGCAAAAATGTCAACACCTGTCCCAAAATGGACATTTATCACATTCATAATACCCAAATTTAGCCAACTGTTGCGGCTATGACATTTGTACCAACTGTTTTATCCCTGATAAATGTGGCCATTAACAGGCAGTAGAAATTTGCATAAAAAAAAGTTAAAAATAAAAGTCGTCCCCCCATATTTCAAAATGGTTTAATCGAGGCAATTTTTTTTACAGTGTGTAACATTATGATTTCCAGAAAGGTCTTTGGCACTACCATTACATCTGGGTGTAAGACTGTAAACCTAAGGAAGGTACAAAGGTCACGCCATACCGCGTGGGTCTGTTTGCGCCGCTGTAAAGTACTGTATTCTGAAAGCACTCAGTATCTCATTCATTGCACACAGAATCTTGTGCTGTGTTCAGAAGAAGTAAAAAACACTAAAACCGAAGGAGATGAAATTGTGCACAGCTTTGCGCGAATTATCCTTGGGCACTAGGATTCATAGGGTATGAAGGGCGGCTGGAGTGTGCCTAAAAGCAAACTGGCAATTATTTCTGGTTATGTGCATGGTCGTTGGGGATATACTGGACATCATGGTGTAGGCCTATAGGCATAACGTTAGAGGTAACATGCGCTATTTTCCTATGTGAGTATCGTAAGCAATAACAATCAACATAGCTTCTTTTAAATATTTGTTTGACAGCATTTTTCCCTGTTCTCCCTCATTTATTTTGTTTCTCTGAAGATTTCCCAGTTTTTCCCCCTTTTTTTTTATCCAAAAAAAAAAATGTGTCCCGACATGCAGGATTTCTCGCGAGCATCACCGATTTCCCATGAACCACGTCGGAAGGTTCGCAAGGTTTTCCAACCCTGGCTACAGGGATACAAAGTCAAAATCAGAATGACATCAGACGCATATACTGTTCATATTAATGTGAAAGAAAATATCATTCGAAATTCCAAGTGTATTTTTAAGAGTCTACAAGAATATGCAGTCAAGATTCTACATATCTCTTATTTGAGAAAGACTCATCACCATGTTGTTGTAAAAAGGCTACAGGGGCATCCAGTTATATTGTTCATTGAGCACATCAATCTATATTTTAGGAGGCTACATATGGAGTCAAATCAAGGTGAGTGACTGCATAGCCCCGTAGTTCATTTAAAAAACAGAGCTAATTAATTAAGCTATAGTACACTAACATAGGCCTAACCTAAGCAAAAGTTCAGTAACACAGTAGCTTAACGTTAGGCTAACTCAACTGTCGAATATTTTACTTAATTCTTACTTCTTACCACCGCCTAATGAAGCACAGTTTCAGTGTTATAACATCAAACCATGATAAGTTTGTCAAACTCAGACAGGCTTTGGTCAAATACTGTCCTAAGCTGAAATAAAGGTCTGTTTTGGACGAATGTTGACAGAACTGACACTGTTGTTCAGCTTGAATGTCCACCGCCTCCACTTGCAGTTTCTAACTATCGTATTATTCGGAGGCCTATACTGTATATATACTGTGCGGACAGTACATGCACTGTATCACGGTCTCGCCTCTCTGACTGTACTTGTAATAGGTACTATGAACTATGATTTGTGTGTATGTTGTTTCCTTAGTCAATGGTCAATACATGGATTTGCATCGATTTCTGTGTGTATTTGGAACATGACGTCATGAGCAGTACTACGTTACTGTATGGGATCTATCCGCAGGAATAATTCCTTCTAAATTCTGTGGATCTACTCCACTTAAGGACCTCCTCTACGATCCACAATCTGTTTTAGAGTACTTTGAAATGCAGAAAAGGCCCTAAAATTTTTTTAAAAATATTTTGATCTTATTTATTTCCATTACTACATTACAATATATAAGATCCTTTCTAATGTAATCTCTCACTATTACGTAATTCAGCTATAATGTCAACACAGATATCAGCTGGTAAGGTGATCTGGTGCATCTAACAAGAACATTGTGAATTGTGACTTGTGAGCAGACCTAACCCAGCTGACCCTTGGACCCTTGATACTGAGAAAAGAACTTTCGAGGTGATGTTGTTGGTCCTCAGAACCGGAACCATTAGAATACGATGTTGAAAGGAAGAATACGTTAACTTTAGACTTGATTGTTCGGTGAGAATTTTTTTTATTTGTGAAATTGAAAAGCAAGAAGTCCTATAACTGTTGTGATCGACTGTCCGAGAAACACTCACAGACAGTTGGGCCTACCGTTACTAAAAGTTTTTAGACTCACATAAGCAACAGTACTTCTAAGCTGCAGGTACTGGACAGTCTGACACTGTAGAGTCTCAGGCCAACACTAATACTATACTACACGTAGGCCTTAGTACGCTTGGTGGAAACTGAGGCAAGGCCCTAGGCTTGATACTTATGAAAATGGTATGATATGTTTCCCATCTTTGGCTGCAGTAGCATAAATGATCTGTGAAGGAGTGAGGAGGGGGCTGAACAACTGCCCCTTCCCCATACACACAGTATATGTACCATATGAAGTGTGCCGAAGCATTATGCTAACATACAGTAGCTCAGAACCTAAGTTAGGCTATACTGCATTTGTATCCTAGACTATCTGACCCAAGTGCCATCATCAAGCAGTTGCCTCCACTACCACTGCATGGCGAACCACAAAAGTTTGGTCAATAGCATAAACAGAGTTGTAATCAGTTAACTTGAGTAGAGTAGGTACCAGTTCCTTAAGCTTATACTTGCTGAGCCTGGGAAGGGCAAATGATTTCAAATGACCTAGGGAATATTTTTAGTGAATATTTTCTGGTATTCTCCATACCAGCTGATGGTGGTGCTCTTCTCAGTTAGTCTTCCTATAATTTCCAGTCCACCGCTAGTCCACAGTTGTGGGTGCACCACTGCAGTAGAAGCATACTGTATTTCCATATCATACAGTATCACCCCAGAAACAGACTATTACCTATGCCCATGGGGTGCATATCTCTTGACCCCCCCCACAAACAACCCTTGTGACCTTACTGTTTGACTGTTCAGCTTTGATAATTTGTAGTGTAGAATACAGTAAATGTTTGCCTTTTGTCAAGCTACTAATGAGATCATTTGAACTTTATTGTAGCAGCTGCCAGCCCAATACATAGCTAAATCTGACAGTACACAAGCTACAGTGAAGTAAATTTGTTTTCAGTCCTTTTAGCCTCCCTTTGTTCGAAGCAAACTTACAAAGCTTCTGTAATAGTTCCAATTGAAACACAGAAACTTGAGCTATTAAAATCATCTCCCACATTGCATTAATCATCTTTGTGACTATTGAAATGTACATGAACATCCCCAAAACCAGTTAAAATAATAATAATAATTCAGACAGTTGTTGGACAATGCTGTTCCTTGTCAGGTAGAGTTGTCAAGTAGTTCCTTGTCAGGTAGAGTTACCAACTCAACAATTGTAGATCAAATTTGGCTTTTTCCACATGGTCAGTTCAGAAAGAAACCTTAAATTGCTCATGGATGGAAAACGTATCTTAATGAGACCAAGCCAAAGATTGGACCCTGGACCTCTCAGTTGCTAAGCTTTGCTCCCTCAAATGCCACTGCTGTTAATCAATTGGCCATAGTAATATTAGTTGAAAAGCTCTCGGCATTTGCATCCACATTTGTTCTCTCAAATTAAAAAGTCAAATCACAAATGGATGAAGTTTTACAGTTTTGTTTGGCTAGAGGAAGTTGATAAACATGTTTAACAACTCATTGACAGCAAGATCAGGGAACAACAAAGCCAGAGTTTTTTTTCAGGGGGTGGGGAGGGGGGTAGGAGAGCCAGATGATAACAGGTAAGGATACTTGTCTACGAAGGAAACTACAGATAAAAAAAAATTTCTTGCTTTCCACACCTCTTAAGCCTACATGCATGTGTTGTATAAACTTTATTGGTTGTAGCAACCACATACTGTAACTTAGAATCTCTTCTTTTTCTGTGTAGGCCATTTTGTTTATGTTGAAGAAGGCAATATCAATTAGATTCCTGCAGATGTTTGAAAACCTGATAAGTGTTCAAGACAGTGGACATGTGCATTTAAACTTTATTGCTTTGAACATTGAATATGTGGTGCAGTGTCACTTTTTAATTGCAAACGGCTGGAGCAAAGGGTCAAGTATGGAAATTTAAACTGGAAATTTTCACATGAAAAAAATCAAATCTTCCAAATAAGTCAGGGGTCAAATACCAGCAATTGATGTTACCCGCTTCATCCGATTGCTTTTATTATCATTGCAAGAGTCAAACAAAAAGGCTCAACATTAAGGATCTATGACAGTCTGTATTCTAGATGTATTAGTTATATGGGTTGAGAAAGTACTGGCCCACTGGACAAACTAAGTTAAAGGTACACACACATGTGGTACACTGTTGATACATATCTGAAGTGTGTGTCCTCAAAGCTACAGTCATACTTTATTAGACTGGTATGCTCTGTTCTTGTTGATATGTAGAAGGATTATGAACATATATTGTCAATCTTCGACAGAAATAACAAACAAACAAACATTGCTTAGTGTGTAAGAAGCTTCTTTTTAAATTCATCAATGTGATATGTGTCAGTGTCATCATTACTGCTCAGATTTATTTGTGGACAATGCTGTACAAGAACCCCCCTCATTGCAATTTCAGCAGAGGAGACATGCATTTACATTATCAACAGACTGCATTGGTCGGAATCACCTGGAAGATGGTGCCGACGAGATAAACAGATCGTAAACAATCGGGGTAGGATTTATTACTCCAAACTTAAACCCATGTGCCAAAAGTCACTACAGCCAGCTGCAGATAATGAAAACCTTAAACCTTAGTTGTGACTTAGTATGCAAAATATACCGTATACAAAGACATCCTGTGCTACTCCCAAAGACTGCTGAATTGCAGAAACATGTTTATTTGATACTAACGCCCTCTATCTCTACAGCCGTTCAGAAATACATAATTGTTTCTTGCATTCAGTAAGCTGTTGCCCTTATGTTAAGGTCAAATATCATGCTGTCAATGAATTGCCCCTTTCTTTTTCTCGACTCCTCCGAACAGAGATGGAGCCTGGACCAGATGCAGAAGATGGCTTGCACGAACACTGTTTGATTTGCATCAACATGCGTTGCAAGGTGCGGCCTTATTTTGCCTATGCTTGTGGCATGGTGTCCTGCCCCTCCGGCTGTGGCGCAAGGTATCATCGATGCAAGCAGGCAGATCACGAGAACCTTTGTCCAGATGAAGTAGTCTGGTGTTTGAATCACTGGAATGGCTGTAGTAAACGAATGGCTCGTAAGAAGTTGAAATATCACTTCCCTTCCTGTCCAGCTAGAAATGCTGGTTATTCTAATGTAAGCGGTTTAACGCTTTTATGTGTAACCCTGATTCCGTTGTCATTGTGTCAGTAGTGATATGTCAGACCTATAGCACCTATATTGTTATTTTTTTCCATGGGACAATGAAACTACACATTTATGTATATCTAGGGAAAGTTTTAAAAGTCTTGTTGACATCTGACAAGAAGTTCAAATCCTTTTGTAAATGTTGCCTCTGGTAAATATATACCACCTGCATGAATCTAAAGCCATGTTGAAAGGGATCATTATGTTCTTACCCCACAATCAACAGTCCAATGAACACTGTCTTTAACCCTTAGCCTGTTGTTTGGACTATACTGCTTCTAACTGAAGCAATTTCTGAACTTACTGCATGTGTTCACTTTTGTACTGACTCTGTTCGTTAAGAAAATTTGTCATTCTTGAAGTAAACTGTCACATTAAATGATGGTTGATGAAATTTTCATACTCAGGTTTGCTAAGTCCACAGAAAAACGTTCTCTGGTTTTCATTCTTTGCCAAAGGCAAGCAAGGAACCAATATGACAATTATGTTGTGTGTGTGTGTGTTGGGGGGTATATGTGTGTGTTGCTTTGCTTGTTTACATGATATCTCAAGATTGGTAACCCTGACAGATATCATACTTGGAGTAGGGGTTGGTCATACTGAGCAGATGATCCCTTTTGTTATGGTGGAGGTCAAAGGTCATTTAAGGTCACCAGAGTTCAAACTGTGAATAACTTTGACTGATCTCATACTTCATGTATAGATGATTTCAGATTGTTTTTGGTTGAGGTTGTTTGGGGTCACAAGAGTTTAAACTGTGGAAACCTTGTTTACATGATGTCTCTGAGAACTTAGTTTTGGCAATGAGTCTGTAAAGAAAAGAGAGGGATGTACATTTTTCAAGAAGTTGTGTTATTTTCTGTGGAGGTCAAAGATCACTTGACATCAGCAGACACCATAGTTAGAAATCAAGTTGTAAACCTAGGCTTTACAGTGCTTGATTCAATATGTAATGTATGTGCATTTTCCTTATTCTTTATGAATATGGGCAAAGAAGTCACATGGTCTTTAGACTTTCTATGTTTTTTTTTGTTACTTGTTATAACTATTTGCCAACAAATATGATATTCCTCACTCTGTTGATTGATAAGTCTTTTGTCTGTGGAGTTGCTTATGAATACAGACTTGGGCCATTAAGAGTGTGAAAAGAGAAGTATACTTCAATTTAGCCCCTGCATGTATCTACGGTAAAAAAAAAAGACAAAAAAGACTGATCTGGTTTATTGAATGATTATTTCGCAAATCAATATATTTATATACAATGAGCAAATTTTAGGTGAACTTTTCTTTATCTTGCCCTGCTATTAGGGAGTGCAGTTTGTCAGTATCACCGGTGGCAATCGTGGCAACAGGGGGGATCCTGCACCACCCCCTTCTTATCAGTCAGGAGGTTCTAATCCACAAGAACCCTCACAGAATGAGGATAATGACATGACTGATCAAAGCGCATTGTGGGTGGTACCTTGGCAACAAATGGGCATCCCTCCAGAAATTCACACTCCTTTGTACGATGATGACACAATCTCATCCCTAGCAGGGGAACCATTGGTGCTGGCGTTGGCCTCGTGGCAGGAACTCTGTCCGACGGATAAACTTAGCATCTCCGAAGACGAGGAGAAGAAGTTCTATATGGAGCTGTTGCCCTTCATTGTTCAGAGGAGGATTGTTGAGTACCTGGATGCACCTACTCTGAGAAACTTATCCCTAGTCTCCCACAAAATGAGAAGCCTCTGCGCACACATGTTACGGGAAGTTGGAGCCGTCACGCTACTCTGGGAAAAACGCGATGGCAAGTGGGTGGATGCTAAAAGAGTAAGTAGCAAATTCACTTGTGTTGTTGGATGTAGCAGCAGTTCCAACCACACATCTGGTAACTTTTCGTAAAAGAAGTTCACATTGTAAAACTCTCCTTGAAAATGGGAGTGACCCTAGCATGGATGCTGTTTTACAAAGGCAAGGTAGACTTCAGTATCGTCTCAAGTATTCATCTCATAAGAGCAAAGACGTACTACCCAACAGGAGGTATAATATTTCACCGTATAGCAAAGGATATTTAATGCAGTAGGCTTACTGGAGGAGACATTTAGTTTACAGAGAATGAATGTTGCCACTCAGTGTTCGCAATATTGGATAGGAATATTAAAAAAAAATTTATATTTTAAATTAATTTTTTGCCTTAATCTACTTCACTTTTCACTTACCTGTCCTTACACAACAACTATTGCATGTCCACTAGTGTCAGAAACAGCTAGTAACCTTTAACACTGACCCAATATCAACTACAGTGTCTCAGTAGAACAATGCAGTGACACCAGTCATGCTAGTGTTGTTTATCTATTTGAATGATGGGCAAAACCAGGGTATTCTGTTGATAGGGACACTTTTTGTTTATTGCCTATATTGAATCTATGAATTATCTCAATATTTCCACCTATTGTTTTAAGAGGATGTGTTGAAAGGTCATTTGGGGTCAAAAGATTTCAAAGGTCAAAACCATAGTAACATCATGTTTCAGGTAGAATAACTGTAATTGATCTCTTACTTGTCTTGTGGGTGGTGCATGTTTGTTACAATATATCCATGCATTGCAAAGAATCACAAATCCGTTTGCCTTTCTGGTTCTTTGGAGCATTCTCTTGCTGTGACAGATGACTATGCATGTCACTATTCCCCACCCCCTCCCACCCCTGCAATAAAGACAAGAAAGCAAACTGCAGTTAAATCTGATACAGTTTAAATTTCAAAAGAATTCCTTTCTAGTTTTCCTCTTTTTCGTGCAAGTCATTAGGTTTGGCAAGGCCTATCCTTTAAAGTATTGCAACAGTGATTTTTTTTTCTCTCGTAAAATTTGTTCATAGCTCTTCTAAATTTGAAATTGATTCACCACATCATTACGTCCTGGTCCAGCGGTGTCTGCATGTATGTAAACAGCATTGACTTAGTTTGCTTACATGATACAGTGGTTACAGTACTGTGGGATGAACCTGACACACATAGCTGCAATCAATGAACTGCTTTGGCAATGAAAAAAAAATTACAGTACAGTAGTTGAGGGCAGTATACTAAGGAAACCGTCATCCAAATATACAACAGCATTTGAAGGTCACTTTAAGGTGGTATCATAAAAAGTATGCATTTTGTGTCTCTTCTGAGAAGTAGGCCATGTTTGTTGATGGTGTTCCTTGTTTTGTTAATAATGTACAGTAGGTAACATACAGTACTGTAACAGCACCTGCTTCCTCCTACCTGGAATAATCTGTGAAACTATTTCCTTATTACTAACGGTGGTTCAATTTCACTGGGTGCCACTGGTTGTCAGTCACCAAGGGACTTAAATTTATGGCTGTTATTTTGACATTTATTTCATGTTTTATGTCAGACTGGAAACATGTATGATGAATTAATGAGGGTTTGTGGCTTTACATTCCATAAGAAAATATTTGTTCTTGACATTGTATAGTAGCAGTATGGCAGAATTTCTTTTGGATCATAAAAAGGATCCTTTGGTAGGCTACTTATTATCTTTGAGAGAGCTTTATCAATTTTGAGTCAGAATAATGAAAATTTTGAACATGATCCCCCAGAGCAATGACGATACGTTTCAAGTCCTTTCATGTTTAGTGGTTTTCGGCCTGACGTTCCCTCAAAAGTGGAGTAATGTACTGTATCTCTCAGTCAACATTAAGTTCTAGGTCACTATGTATATCTTTCACATGTATCCCCAAAACATACTCCCTTACTGTAGTTTGCAGCTAACCTGCTTCAGCCTGCATGTGTGTAACTGGCAGTCATGATGGAATCCTTGTCGGAAATTTTCTAGCTCAACATCGATTTGTGCCAACGTAATAAGTGAGCAATTAAATACCTCATGTCTTTATAGCATTACGATTTTGAGGTTTTACTGTAAAAAGAAAGGTATCGCATACTCTAGGTTGTTAGAAGTAAATTTTCCTTCTGATTCCTTTGGACTTATGTCAAAGAAATCAGAAATAAAGGAAGCAAAAGCTGAGAAATATTAAACTGCTTTTTACTGGGACTGAAATTTGCATCGATTATGCATTCTTGAACCCTTTTATACCAGCTGGTAGAACAACTGACCCTGGGCAGACATTTGAAGATCTTTGGCAGACAATTTCATTCTTCTGCCACAAAGCCTTTTCTTAATGGTTATTATTTGTGACTATTTCAAACATCAGAATGCCCTGTCATCAATGTGATCTATGCAGCCCTGTATTTACAAACTTTCTGTGGAATCAATTTTGTGATGGTCATCAGATAACCCATTGATGCATGCTGTACTTGGGGAAATTTTTCAACTTTTTGCTATGAAGTTTGGTTTCCATTTCACATTTGAATGCCCATGACTGCTGAAATGTCCCAGTAAAACACTCACTTCGCTGCTAATGGTGTTAGAAACTTTTTGACCGTTTTTTGTAATTGATTAATTGATGGATTGATCATTTGATTCAACGGATTGATTTACTTTCTTCTCACAGATTTGGAAATTTTGACATATTCATCCCGAAGGATGCTTACGAATGGACTCGACCCAACAGAAGTATGCAGGAGAGAAAATAGTGTGTTGCCAATATTGGAAAGTGTTTCTTAGTTAACATATGATGAATAGTCTAGTTACATTTAGCATGATTCCCACATATTTCTTGTGCTGCTTGACCTGCATTTCAATCTGTCAATGTTTATCCTGATCAGTGAAGTCTTGTGTGAGTGTAGTAATGTGAAACTCTACTGAATGTGATTGCTAGCCTGTTTTAAGACATATTGAAGATGTTGAATAAACAATGTTGAAAATCACTTTGTGCTCTTCCTTGTCAATTCCAAATGTACCAAGACCTAAGATTAAGTTCTAACCATAGAGTTCCTTCATGTGTAACACGGCCTTTGCTATCTCACTGTGTGTCTTTAATGAATTTTCAGCATTTTGTCAGTGGTAAGTTAGAAGTGACTCATACATATTTAAGTAGTTACACATTCACACCGTTCATCAGAATGAGTTATATATATTACACTTTCATGATACTGTTACCTTTTGTAAGAGTGCTAAAAATGTTGGCCTCATTTGCCAATATGTCCTGAGACCCAACAAAACTTGGCCAACTACTAGAATTTCATTAGTGGTAAAATCAGCATTTTGCCACAGTCTTGGCCGCAGCTTTCATATTCTTATTGTATTCACTTTCTTGATGTCAAACAGATTTTCATTTTGCTTTTTTCAGTTGTAGTAAAATCATTAGATGAAATCATTTTGAAGCCAAAAATTGTAATTTAGAGAATTTTTCACATCCTATTTTTGTCATATCCTCTTTTTGTCATATCCTCTTTTCACCATTTATTCCTTCTTGTTATGAATATCCACAACTGATTGTAACGATTTTTCATGCCCCCTGGCATTTTCTGTGCCCAGCAATTACGTACAATCTTGAACAGTTGGCTTCGATTTCATTCGGAGGATAAGAAGTCCATTCGTGTGTACAGTACTTTCACCTCCTTTAAGCTGAACCATTAGCAGATCAGGTTGTAACCACCGATAAAATATTACCTGAGTGTGTTAATTTTCACTGTCTCCCCCCATGACAGTTTTTCTTTTTTCTAGAAGGTCCAGGTTTTCTGGGGGGGCACCCACTATAACAAAGCTCTTTCCTACAGACCTCTCCTCCCCTCTGTCTACATTCTCCATAGGTCTGTATGTACATTCATTGTGAAGTATTTCTCTAGTAATGGTGCTGCAAAAGTCTATGGGTTTTTTTAAAGGATGTTTATGAGGGAAGGGGGTGGGAAGGTGAGAAAATGACATATGAACTATGAAATGAATAGTTGGCAGTTACCATGGTAACTGTTATTCTATTCCTATAGGACGATCAATGGTGGCGGTATCTTGCCAAAGTGAAGCACATAATCACATTAATAATCACTATAAATTTTTTGCCTATAAAGTTGTAATTTTGTTTTTTGAAAGTCTTTCATTCTTTTCATTTTATTCTTTAATAAATAAATCAAATCTATCTACATATATGTTTATCATCAGAATGTAAAGAAAGAATTGTACATGTAAAGTATGATATGCGGTGTGAGGCGACTGTGTCCTTCTTTGGCAGGTCTTAGGTTTTCTTTGGTTGGAATTTTATTCATCCAGCCTCTCTCTGAACCTTACCCGCTTTGTGAATTGAAATATGAAATATATTGTTCCAGAATTTTGTGTGGATGAATGATCTATGTTTAGTACATGTGTATGTTGGAATTTCTTCCCTTGGTGTGGGGAAAGGTGTGCATGGGGAAGTACAGTAGTTGTGCTTTCTATCGTGTGGTTAGTTCTTCCTGGATTGATCCAGTATACATTACTTTTATTCACAAAAGTGTGCTTTCTGAACTTAGATGTTTATTTGGTTGTTTTTACCTGTTGTAGAACAAGAGCAAAATTTACAACTACAGTATTTTGCCAAATATTTGATTTTCTATTTCTTTCTGTATGCTTTCTCTTACAAGTATTCCTTCAAAGTCTGTGGTATGACACTCCTTGTTCTCTATCTTTGGTACTATGTGGCCACGTCAAACAAAAGTTGCAGGTCCAAACCATTTTAAAATGGAGAATTCTTAATTTTTCTCACAAATCTCACTAATATGCAGGTTGAGAATTCCTGGTAGGTTGTTTGAAAAAAGTTCAGTGTTGATAAAGTGTCAATAGAGATGGAAGTATCAGTTTCATCAGCTAAGATGTTATTTTAATTTGAAAGTATTAATGCCATAAATAAAGTGTTACATTTTATAACTTGCCAATTTTGTCTTCCATATGCAGAAGGCTTATTTTACCTCATCAAAAATATCTAAATGATCAACATAATTTTCAAAGCATGCATTCTTTTATACTTGAACAGTTTTTGTTTATATCTGTGAAGTGAGATATACAAATTTTATGGTCTGTCACATCAAATATTGCATTAGAATGTGATTGTTGGAGTCGATGCAATCACATGGGTCGTAGGTGAGGTCATATGAGTGAGTCAGTGGGATCATGTGAATCAGTCAGTGGGATCATATGAGTGAGTTAGTGGGATCATGTGAGGCAGTCAGTGGGATCATATGAATCAGTCAGTGGGATTACATGAGTCAGTCAGTGGTACCATGTGAGTCAGTCAGTGGGATCATATGAATCAGTCAGTGGGATCATATGAGAGAGTCAGTGGGATCATGTGAGGGAGTCAGGAGGATCATATAAGTCAGTCAGTGGGATCAAATGAGTCAGTGTGATCATATGAGTCAGTCAGTGGGATCATATGAGTGAGTCAGTGAGATCATATGAGTCAGTCAGTGGGATTATATGAGTTAGTCAATGAGGTCATAGTGCACTGGTGGATCCAAGTTGTTTGTTAGGGGCCAAAGTGGTGGTACATTGATGTGGTACAAGATTCCAGTGGCAGGGGGTGTCCCCATCTAAAAATTTAAAATTTCATTATAATTGAATGCCCTTTAATGTAATTTGGTGCAACAAAATTTAGCAATTGTGAAGTTAACTTTCTTCTAGAAAGTCTCGTTTTTGATTCCTTGCCGAAGGCAGAAGAATCTATGGGATGGTGATGTCGTGTGTGTGTGTGAGGGTGTGTGTATGTATGTGTGTGTGTGACGCCTGCTTGTAAACACGATATCTCAAGAAGCGTAACTCTGAGTGATCTCATACTTGGCATGTAGATTGCCCATATTGAGTAGATGATCCCTATTGTTTTTGGTGGAGGTCAAAGGTCATTTGGGGTCACTAGAGGTCAAAAGGTAAATACCTTGAAAATTGCTTGTAAACACGATATCTCCAGAAGAGTAACTCTGAGTGATCTCATACTTGGCATGAAGGTTGCCCTTATTGAGTAGATGATCCCTATTGTTTTTGGTGGAGGTCAAAGGTCATTTGGGATCAACAGGGGTCAAATTGTGAAAACCTTGTAAACACGATATCTCAAGAAAGGAAGCTTGTAGAAATCTCATGTTTAGTATGTAGTTGCACCACGTTGAGTTAAGGAACCCTATCGTTTTCAGTGGAGGTCAAAGGTCATTTGGGGTCAACAGGGGTCAAATTGTGAAAACCATGTAAACACGATATCTCAAGAAGAGAAGAGAAGCTTGAGCAGATGTCATATGAAGTGGGTAGGTGTATCTTATTGAGTACAAGGGTTACCAGAGGTCACAAGGTAAATACCTTGAAAATTACTTGTAGACATGATATCTCCAGAACGGTAAATGTGAGAGATCTCATAGTTAGCGTGTGGATTGCCCATATCGAGTAGATGACCCTTATTTTTTTTTGGCAGAGGTGAAAGGTCATTTGGGGTCATGGGAGGTCAAAATGTGCAAAACTTGAATCTACAATATTTAAAGAACGGTCCTTCTAGTGAATTTTATACTGGTAATGTAGAATCCTCTTGTTGATTTGAGAACTTCTTTTAGGACATACCAACATAGTCTCTTCGATAACCATAAAGAAAAGATGAAGACAGCATTAAATTTGGTATCAAAGATTATTATTTGGCAAACCTGCCACTATCCTCATAAGGACATGTGAGCATGCATGAATTGTAAATTGGAATTGATTAAATATACCATTGGCTATTAGCTTTATAAAAAGAACTAAATTACTGATCATTTGGATCAAATACCCTTGAGCGTGCATGAACTGTGATTGCTTAATTGAATGAATCAAATTGTAACTGACCCCCCTCTGTTCAAATTGGTCACTGTTATCTGACATAATTTATCACAGTTGACTGCTAGTAGAAACCACAATGTCCAGAATAAATCATACAGTCTGTTGAGCCAGGTGCTCAATGGACTTAACCATTTACTGTATAAACAGTGTCTCTGTTTAGCCCTTAAAGGGAAATAGGGCGTTTGTTTTACAGAAAACAACCATATTTTTAAAACCATTATTTGTGGACATAGAATGATAGATTATTCAAAATAACGAATTACAGTTGCCTTATTTTCAAGGAATAAGATTCTCACAGATCAGAAATTTAGCTATTTGTTGCTCAACAATAATTTGTTCACCCAAACTTTTTAAAATTCCAATGATGCATCCGTTACTCATCACATGCATAATGTTTTGAGGAGATGAAGCTTTGACAGATATTTATTGATGAGACTGAATGGTTTAACAATGTTTAAGGCGAATTTCTTTGTATGCCATGTTGGTGTATTCTAAACGCCCTATTTCACTTTACAGTAGTTCAGCTAAGCTTTAAACAAGTGACTACTGTGTATCAAACCAGGGAAACTTGTACTGTGTGTTGTGTCTTTAAGTAGACTAAAGGCAAAATTGCAAGTCATGCTAGATTCTTGTTTAATAGGAATATCAGTTTTTGCTAATTTTCAAGGACCTCATAGCCATTGGGAAGGGCATCATGCCAAAAAATCAAATATGAAAAAGCTGCCACCAATAGCTGTAACTCGACAAAATAAAGTGCTATAATTTTGATTAAATAAACATGTTTACCTTTTTATCAAGTTATTAGACAGGACAAAATATAATTTGTTCCCCTGCAGCATCTTATCCGTTTGGGAGCTTTCTCATGTTTGTGTAGGTCAAAGGTTATTTGGGGTGACAAAAGGTCAAAACCTTGTATGCATGATATTTTAAGGGTGATAAATAAGAGGGATCTTATACTTAGTTTGTGAATTGTTCATATTTAGCATGTTGATGGCCATATAGGGTAGGTGATCCCTATTGTTTTAAGTGGAGGTGAAAGGTCATTTTGGGTCACGAGATTTCAAAAGGTTTTGACCTTACTAAGATGGTATCTCAAGTAGGATAACTGTGTGGGATCTCGTGCTTGTCATGTGGGCGATTCATGTTTGTTACAATGTATATCATGAGGCAAGGAATCACTAAGCCTTTTGGCTTTCTAGTTCTATGTATAAATTCTATAAACATTTTTTTTTGCCCATCTTTGGGTGGAGGCCATGTCACCTGTTACCGCTCTTCCTTGGATCTGTCACCAAAACGTTTGCCCTCATTTTAATGCTTTTTCAGGCTGAGGGCCTAGGTAACTTCAGTTGTTTTTTGTTACCAGGAATTGTTGAAACTGCTGAAGGTGGATCAGTCTTCTGGGAAGGAGCAGTACAATATGGAAGCAGGAAATTCACTGAGTGGTGTGATGAACTCCAACAGTATTGGAACCAATCACAGGCTGGTATGTGTGCTGAGAGATCGTAGGTAAACTTCTATTAGGTTTGCTTGATATGGCCTGGTAGAATCATCTTCCTCTCGAACCCATCTATTAGCAGTCTCATGATTGTTTTTCTTTTGTACCCAGGATGGAATGGTGGCAATTTTAATGGATATCAACTGAAAATGCAGATCAGGTTAGGATCACGATTGTGATTAGAGCAAAATGAAATATGCGCCACAAATGCATTTGCATAACAGTATATCGTTTAATTTTACCATTTTAAATAAAAAGAAAAATGACCAAGTGAACCATTTAGTTATTGGTTGACAGTTTGATGTACCCTCCACAAATATTTAGCATTTTAACGACATTTGCAAAACATGCTGGGTACAGATTACTAATAAATGACGCAAGCCAAACAATGACATTTCTTGTTTTGTAATTTTTCCGTACACTTGTATCGAATACTCACATAATAATATTCATTGGTAAAAAGTTAGTATGTATTCCTTCAATCCCTTTTTTTTTCGGGGGGGGGGGGGGGAGGTTGGGAATAGACATTGTAGGTTGTAAACCATAAGTCAGAGACTACACTTATTCAATTGTTGGATTTGTAAGATCGCGAGTGCATAACCACTTTTTCTCCGGGGAAGGCAGGTAGGGAGATGTGCATGTATCAAATCTGGAAGCCACTAGGTATTTGAAAATGATTTTATGATGATGTACTACAGAGATGTAGCTAGCCAAATTTGAGTGCCGGGTAAAAGTCTGATCTAGGGAAAGCACCTCGACCCACTCCATGGCATTTACCCCGTTTTTCAACCATTAAATTTTCATTTTTCCATCATTTTACTTAGAGAGTAAATTTGGGGTGAGTTTCAGGTCTCGATTGGCAGATTTGTGGTGGGCGGGGAGACGTGTCATTGCCTGGAGTGCTGAGCAGAAATACCTAGTGCTGGGTGTGGTCGCCCAGCACCGCCCACCGTAGCTACATCACTGATGTACTACATCAAGGAGCTTGCAGCTGCCTTATTTTAGATATATCAGCTATCTTATGTGCCATTGAGAACTGTTTGATGTCATCTGTCTAACTCGTACAAGACTTCCACCCGACTGAGGTAAAATATGATTTCTTAAAACTTGAGTCAAAAGTAGGCAAACCACTGATACAAGTAAACAGGAACCCCAACATATCTATTTCTGGAAAATTGTTACAAGCAGCATACACCAACACAATGATCTTTGAACAACATCACTCCCCACCACCTTTTCACAAGCAAACTGCATCGTATTCCCAACACCCCCCCCCCCTCCCGACTTTACGGGGGTGGTCCTTCAGCCACGGATTTTCCAGAGGATGCCACAAGAGTGAAAGGGCGCCCCAGCAGAGACTGAGACGGCAGATTTCTGCGAACTGAGAGGTATTTTTATCCAAACATTTCCTGATAAACTATCGCGATAACCGATGATGGCACCTCACTTTCCCGCTTTTTATCTATCAGGTAAGTGATGGAGTTGCCACTTGAACCAGCCCCCCCTCCTCGCCCCCACCAGTCTCCTTCCTTTCCACCCAGAAAGGATGAACCCACGCCGCCACTGAGGATAAAGATATGATAGATTTCATCATTGCTCGAGGGCGATAATTTTTAGTCAACAAGGGTTGCAGTTCCTGTCTTAGCGCCCCCACTATCCAAAAGTTTATCGTTTTTTCATATGCAGGGTCTCAATTGTGTTAATTAAAGATAGGGCCTACATCAAATGAAATTTGAAAGTGATGATTGATATTTGATAAAAAAAAATATGGAGGATTAAAACTGAGGGCAATTGAAAATAAGAAAGGAGTGCACTATAGCTTCACGCATTGTGGGAGAGTGTCTTCCATGTGAAGGATTTACTTAAAATAGTGATCTCAATATGGTGTACGAGTTTGTGACAATCCTGATGAGAAGAGCAACAGTGTCAGTGATATGCGTAAAGACACAATTGATCAATTCTGGAGTGGTCCACGTTCACCCCCTCCCCCCCCCCCCCCCACGCTTCCCCTACTCAATCCGCTCTGAACATGCACATCTGCTGCTCACGTATTTATTTGCTGCGGTTCTTTTTGCCACTCTCGTCGACGATGGACTGCGGCCTGCACCGTCGGAATTGACAAGGAAGCTCATTCAAAGAAGCAAGTTTGCAAGAAATATTCCTAACAAATAAAGTACAATAAGGAACATTATACTAACTATTATGTACCGAAAATATTAGTAATATTTACAGCTACATTCGTTTGAATGCGTGATCATCTTCCTTTTATCGGAAATTTTTCATTTTAAAAGTGCTCTTCTTCAAAGTCGAATACCAAAGGGGCCTGCTACTGTGTCAGAGTATTACATCGGTAAAAGGACTTTTGGGTGCAAAAATAGAGAGGTTCGATAAATTAATTGAAGTTAAACAACAATGTAATAAAGTCTCATCGATATAATCGATAATTTAGCAATAACATCTCAATTCGTGCTCCTAAATATTTATATATTACACTTTTTCTTCCATAACTTCAAATATTTCAAAACAAGTAAACAGATAATCCTTTCTGGGCGCAATCCTGACTTTTGTTTTGATTTTATACATGGGCTCCAAGAAAATGTCATATTCTTGCTTCAAACCATCCTTCCAGATATCAATTCTGTCTTATTTATCTCGTTTATGTACTTGTTGATATATGTTTCTCTTCGCTGCTCCCGACGTATCTCGGTTACAATGTCACGTCATTACTTACAGCTTTGATTTATGAATTTACGAATCATCCCATATTTGAGCGAATGTTTTTTTTTTCTGTTTTTTTTTCTTCCATCATTTTTGTTGTCGTTGTTGTTCTTATGAAGTAACATGATTGCTTTGCCTCTCGACCACGTAGCATGAATCTTTGTAGGGGGGATTCCACGGGGACAGGTGGACAATAGATAGCCGGTATGCGAACAATGCAGACACCCGCCGAGCTATTGTTTGCATTTTTGTCTTCCGTGTTACATATAGCAGTTAATGGTCCGACAAGTATAAAGTGACAAGATGCTCCCAAAAGTTATAAAATGGCAGAAAATGAAAACGACCCCCTTAGGATCGCGAAGGCGTTTCCTGTCATCTGGGAAACATGCTTGCACCGTCTCCTATGGGGTCCCCATATTTATGGATAAAATGCTTTTCCAACAGACCTGTTACAAGAGGTTAAGCATCCCCTAGCAAGTACGATTAATTGTCCTTTTCCATCTCTTTCGACGAAAGAATTCCCCCCATGGAGAAAACTATTTCAGTCACTTGTGGTATCTTTATAAATAGTTAAAAGAAGACCTCAAAAGTGTTAATAAAATCGTTTGGCACGCTCGTAAAATACTGTTTGACTTTTCAAAACGAAATATCTTGATAACTAAAATTGCCATTGACCCGACACATGTATGAATAGCTTTTATATTTTGGTATTTTCTTTTAATTTTTCCTGTTTTTGTATAAGTAAGCGTATTAATATTTGCTTCATACCTTTTGTTTTTGTAAGTTTTTTAGGAGTGGTTGTTCACAAATACTAACAGATCAAATTTTATGCGGAACACCAAAAGCGGTTTGTTTTCACTTTCAGCGTCGGTTTATAAATAATTTTACGAATGATGAACACGTGCACTCATCGCATCATGACCTCACATCAGCAGTTTAGCCTATATGAGCCAGTGAACCCCAAATCCCAGACCCACCTCCCTGTGAACACTCTTTGATGGAAGTCTCCAGCTGGCGTCCGTCCCGTATTCCCGCTAACGACACATACTTAGGAGACTGTCCAGGCTAACCAATCCCGTTCGGTAACGTGTGCTACCGAATTCCATCAAGAACTTTCAGTCGTGGTATGTGTGTGTGTGTGTGTGAAGGGTGAGGGGGCGGGGGAGAGTTGGGCATCAAATGGTGAAGGGTAGATCTATGAAATTGTTCATAGCTTCAATGTAGTGTTGTTTAAGTCATCTAGTGGGGCAACATGTTACTGCACCTATTGATTCAATTTGAATTCAGTTCAGAGGCAAATCCTTTTTTTTTTAGTTTAAATATGATTTAGGTCGTGGATAATATAAGCGATACTGTTGCCCCTTACGTCATCTAGGCAGCAGGGGTTTTTTTTGTACAAATGTTCCTCCACCCCACGGTCACCCATTCACCTCAGTCTGCCGGGAGTCATATGAATTTTTCTTCATCTTTGCTGGAATGCACACACACCGCAGTCGAAATCCATGGTATGAAGCTCCCTGTCTGTGTGTTTATATTCCAGTCAGTATGTCTATCTGTTTCCTTTTCTCTCTTCTTCTGGTGAACAAACATACATCTTGGCCCCATGCACGTATGACCGAGGAACTGGATGCAGGTCCATACCTTATAGTAGGCCCACTATACGGGAACTGTCAGGCAACCTACACGATGACGTGTATCCTAACGTAACAAATGTTGCGTTACGAAGGAACCTTTTTCCTCTTTCTTCCCCTAAATTTTTATGAGTTGTAAAATAGACCTTTGTGACTATGAATGTGCATGGAACTTCCCATCCTTCCGCTTTGCACGTAACAGGGTTTAAGTGCAGGTCACACCTGTAGATACGTTTGCCTTCTGCTTTGACCTTTAAAAGACTGATACAGCTTTCCTAATAAGTGCCACATGTCCTAGACGAGCATTGCTCAAATTGAACAAATCAGCCCGTTTCCATTTTTTACGGTGTGATGTTTTAAGTTCAGGTAACGAAATGCAGGCCCGTATGCAGCTTTTTCAGTGGGGAGGACGGGGGGGGGGGGCTCGATTTTACCACACGTGGAACATTCTACGCGACGATTATGACCAACAAATTCAAACTCATATATGTTGCTAACGTAGACTTAATATCATAGGCTGGACGGAACTACAGCGTATGTATGTGTGTGTGTGTGTGTATGTGTGTGTGTGTGTGTGTGTGTGGAGGGGCTCGTCCGAAGCCCCGAATCCCCCCCCCCCCCCCCGCTGGTTACGGGCCCGAACTGTGTTATTAGATTACTAGGTGATACAGCCAGAGAGCTGTTATTGTGAGGAGATGCAGCGGAAACCGAAACTTTAATTAATGGAAATATATTGTAAGACCCTCCGCAGGGGAACGTCGAGAACGACACAGAAGACAGATTAGGGCGTTTATCGTAGCGGTACAATCTTTTGCTTCAAAAGTGTTGAATCTCCTTCTAGTAATCCTTCCTGCATTCGTTCAACAGAACAAACAAAGTATAAATATTTCTGATGAAAATTCCCACAGGAGATTAGGTAAAGTTATCTGTTCAAACGTCCGCCTGCATGTGCCATTACTGAAGGATTCAAGTTTTTTTGCTTTTGGAGAGACCAAATTGGTGGTACAGTGATAATAAATTGGTGGTACAGTGGTAAGACGATGGGGTTCCCGCTGCCTTAGGAAAATTTCTCAAATACTGAAAACCCTCAAATGCAATGGTGGAACAAAAGTGAACAACTGTAAACTTAAATTATTTTCTTCTATACTTTTCTCTCTCTCTTTGTGGTCCCTTTTCTCCCTTTTTTTGTTGGTCCACCTTCCAGTGAGGCCACGCCCTGTTCCCCCTCCTTGGATCCCTCTCCGGTGATTATGCAAATATTAGGAGTAGAAAAAATGACAGCTTTGCAGCAAAATGTTTTGCAAAGACTCCTCTCGTTTACTCACAGAACTCAATTCAAATTATATGCGCCTGAGCGAAAAGATGGAATTTTAAGGATTTTTTTTTCATTAATTTAAGAAACTGGGTGACAAAACTGAAGCTGACTAGTCAGTTTCTATTCATATTTGCATGCACGGTACTGATATATTTGATAAAAGGCTGAACATGAAGTTGTGTGAATTCTTTCTCACAGCTTGATATCTTCCATTAAAGCGGAGAATGGAAACCTTTCTTGAAGATGGTGTTAAATAGAAGGCTTCTGTGAAAAAAGTAATTATGTTGTTGTGATAAAATGATAGTCCCTTCTTGCAGGATTACAAATGCAAACGTTTTATCAATCGTTTATTCATCCAGTGAAGATCAATCTTACAGTCAAGCACTAGCCAGATAATGAGCTCATAATAAGCAATGGAGCCATCTTCGGTCTGTCTTTTACAGAAGTCTTTTACAGGAGTCTCCTGCTAGCTGCTAGCTGGTTTGAAGTGCACTGAATGGCGATCTATCGTCACCATTTTAATTTAAATTAACCTCATAAACATTTGAATGTTTCTTAAATGTAAACATCTCTGAAATTAAACAGTAACTTGCAAGGAGAGACCATAATTCTCTTTCATTTTTTGTATCATAAAATTAATTTATTTCTCCTGAATATTATTTGGGTACGATTTACTGGTTGTTTGTCTGCATTCTCCTTCGAGTGCAGGAGCACAGAAGATCATTTAAAGGATGAATCCCCAGTTTGTATTTTATTACTTGCTAATATCGGCATTACTCGGTGCAGGGCAAGACCGATACATAACGGTGTCTGGAGGTGTTCAAGTCACGTTGCATCCTGTTAACAGAGCATTTGTCGATGTTCTGGCGAGACATGGACCGGAAACTGAATACCGGTACACCGGTACACGAAAAACCGCGATTTGGAAAGAAATTTTTTACAGTTCTATCAAGCTGATGGGATGTGAAGGACGAAGTAGACATTCACACATCAAATGAAGCAGGTCCGTATCCGGGAAGGGGGCGGGGGGGGGGGGGTTCAGGGGTTCCAACACAAGATGGAGTTCCACTCAGCCTATGTTATAGACCTTCGTTAGCAACATATATAATGAGTTTGAATTTGTTAGTCATAATTGTCGATTAAAATGTTCCACTTGTGGTAAAATCGAGCCCACACGAAGGCGCCCTCGTTTCCCTGTCCGTAATTGTTTGAATCAGGCACATTCAGGTATATTTTTTTTTCTGTAACCCATGCAACACAGTATTCGTTTTCCCACTTTTCTCATAATCTGTCAGAGAGGTGAAAATAATCAACTATTTAAATTTCAACCGCACTTGTTGGAAGTTAAGATTCAGGCATCTTGCATATAAAAGATATTATTATTTAATTGTTTAACCATGGTTTGCATTTGAATTACTTCCACAAGTAATACGCAATATATGCAGCATGAATTTTGTATGCACCGGTAAGTTGCCTATGTAAGTCAACTTTATTCATGTTAAGTAACTTTATTCATGTCATTTTTTCTTTCTTTGTCATCTTGTATTTCCTTTTATTATTTTTCTTTTCCTTTTTACTGTTCCATCCATTCCTTATACATGTTAAACTCTGCATTACTATTGATTTAATTTGTTTACAAATATTGATGTTTTCAGAAGGAACTTATGTGCGATTAAGCTGATGGATTTTCTTAAAGAGCCAATCTGTAATGAGACGTACTTGGGCGAATATTTGTAAATACAATTTTCCGTTTTAATGAATGAATTAATTTTTGTAAGTGTTCACAACGAAATTTGGAAGCATCTATCAATGACTTTGGGAATTGCTTTTTTATTGTCTCCCGTCAAATGCTTTGTTAGCTTTCATTTTCCATTGCTTTATGTAAGTCGGTGTTTTGTTTTCCTTTTTGGTTATGTATTTTATTACACAAAACAGAAAAAAACTATGAATAAAAATAATACATAAATTTGTTCTTTAAAAATCTGTAATTTTACATAGGTAAGTACATGCCTGTCAAGTATGAAACCTACCATTTTTATATGATTGATATGAGTCGTGATGGACGGCCTGTCTTCAGCCCAAAAAGGACGAAGGAATAATAAAAAATGAAGCAATATTTCGTGGACGGAAAAGATATCAACAAATGAATGAGGTATAGGGTCGCAAATAAACTCGAATGACGTGTATAATGTCTGTAAGTAAAGAGGAAAACGCCCATTAGAGTAGAGCGTGCGCTATATCATGGTATTATTACCAAAATCACTGTCTCGTGAAAATGAGGCAAGTTCATTCATGGTTAAAAATATTTTTTTTTTTATTGAGGGGTTGCTGGCATTTTTCGCCTTTTGTCGTTTCGCCCGAATAATGCAAAATTTATTGGTAACGTTGGCTGAAACTTCTGCTATACCGTCGTAAGGCTCTCAAGAGTGGCTCGATCGATGCTTCAACATATCAAATTAAAAATAACTTTAATAACTTCACTGTGTATCAAATTCATTTTGGTGATATTGTTTGAGATCTGTTATGAGGCATGTAGATTTTCAGACTACTAAAAGTAAGAGATCTCTGTCCGGAAAAAAAAACATGCTTCGATCTTCGAAGTTTTATTGCTTCTTGCATTCATATACTGTTGAAAATTATCCAGGGAAGAAAGATCATTCACCGTAAGTATCGAATGTACCCCTTCAAGAACGGCAAAAAAAAACATTTGTCTGACATGTTCAAAAGACCCTAAACTAACATTTCGCAATATATTTACAATCTTTAACTACGGTTGATATGGACGAAAAAACCCAATAACAATCCCTATCGGCTTATACACAGGAAAAGAAACATAACACGATAATCGATTAAAATTTTTAATAACTGGTTTTGTTTTTATTGTTTTTATTTTTTTTTTTAGTGGCTATCGATCACTAGCAAGGTTATATATACAATGAAAAGACTGCATTTTGATATCCTTAAATGATCTTTTACAGATTACCTCGATTACAAGAGAAAAAATGTTTATAAGTTATTGAATAATTACGTATAATATTACGTTCCTTCCACGCCGACAGAAAATTAATAAAAAAAGTAAAACTTAAAAATTGAAAAAAAAAAGTTGAAATAGTTGAAATGTCTCTCATACCATTGAAGCACTATAAAGGGACCTACTAACCTCATCAACGTAAATGCAACGCAAGTGTACAGCTAACGCATTACCTAATGTGTAATGAATATGTGCAACATATACCTGCGACGTCTTACTGTGGCATCAATAAGTGTGTTTACATTTTGGTTTCCGTAGTTATTGTGTGGATGATTCGATGTTGATACTAAAAGGAACTGTAGGCAGGGCATTATATATTTTTCCAATATCCGTATATATAATTTCCGTATATTTACACACAACAATGCTACATGAAGATTATATTACAAATCGATATATCGAAATCAATGAACAAAGATTCGTGGCTTCATGAATATTCATGTAACATGTTTAAGCGCAACCTTAGCTAATTATTTTTTATTTCTATGCCAAGTACATTTACGAGGAGCCGTCACTGCTTCGGAATAGATGACGTAGACATGACTCTCGAAACCTGACATTTTATTTTAAAAGTACGATATTTGAAAGTCTATGATTTTATGTATTTTAAATAGCTTTATTTTTTATAAATTACTTAGGACTTGAAACTTTAACTTAAAGGAGAAGAGCACAGATAGTTGTACGGCTAATAGAACAATGTACTCGTGGTATACCCTGTTTGACTTAACCACGTATAACTTTGTGAATCTCCATGGCAACGTTCACGTTATTATTGTGAAAGTATACGTAAGTATGATACTAATTTACATCGTCATTCAGTCAATACTAACGTTTGCACTTAACGCCCTGTGTCGCAGCATGGCTAGTATTTTTTTTATGTCCATGAGGATATTTTGACGACTGAACAAATCGCGGTTGTCTATATATGGCAACACGAGTCATTCATTGGTGGAACAAATAAATTAAATAAGAAAATAGAATAACATAAACATTTTTTATTCAACATGAATGACAAAGTCTTTCATAATAGAAAGCATTTTCAAAATAAAAATGTTTAATCATTTTTGTCCATAAACCCACTGGGCTGAATAAAGTCTGGACGTTTGAGTGAATCATAAATACGACATGTGTTTCCTTGGTAACTGTCGATTTTTAATAACTGGCACGTCAGCTACTTTCTCTCGGTGTCGTACAACTTCACTTACTGTTGCACTCACAGTGTTAAAAAACTAATAAATGTATTTGTCTCTTTAAGTTCTCTTATTGTTCGTCATGCAGTGTGACGTTACCAGGGAAGATGTACAACCGTTACCTCTTTTTTTTTCCGTTCTTACAGAATTTTTGAGAGATGAAGGAATCGTCTGCTTCATGCTTCTGAGATATCTATGGTTGCTATAGGAACAACCAGTTTGACGAATTTGCCCTCCGTTGGAGTTGAGGGCGTCAGAGAATATTTTCCGGCGGTTGCTGATTTCATTAAAGCGATATCTTCCGATAACGTGTTTATCTCTTTCGACATCGTATTCGCAAACGTGTCCTGGCTTTTCGTACCGCCTGCTCCGTCATCGAGGTTACTTCTGGTCACTTTCGCCGGAGTCTTCCTGAAGAGTTTGTTGATCAAACGGCCGATCGCAGCTTTGATGTCGTTCCGGAAGTTTTCGTTCAGCAGACAGAATGCTATCGGACTGATACAGACACTGAGCATTGCGAACCAGTGTAGCGAGAGGTAAACGAAATCGTGTTTGCTGGCACTGAGAAAGTAAGTTACCAGCATATAGACTTGAAGGGGAAGCCAACAGATCGAGAAAACTGCAACCACCGCCACCAACATTCTCGTCGTGCGCAATTTCACGCGCGCGTTCGCGGCTTGTTGACTCTCGATGACATCGCCTACCGCGGTGCGTGACCAGAGCTTGTGGCCTATACTGAAGTAAGATGTGGATATAACCACCAGAGGGATGACGTATTGAAACAAGAATGTGCCGTAAGTAAGGATCTGTGAGTAGAGAGTGGTGGGCTCCGGATATACCGTATGGCATACCACAAAGTTGTCTCCACTGGACGGTACATCTCTGAGTTTATTCCAGAAGAGTAACGGCAGAGAGAGTGTCGCAGACAGCGCCCATATGAAGACGGTGATCAAAATAGCGGTCGCCATGGTTATTCGCGGTTTCAGTGGGTGTACGATGACTCGATGCCTATCGACCGCGATGGCCGTCAGGGTGAAGGTAGATACGTAAACCGACGTCACCCCGATGAAATCCACCAAATGGCACATCACCAGACCGAACGGCCAACTTCTCGTCATCTCGTTCATCACGATGAATGGGATGTTGAAGAACGTCATGATGACGTCGGAAGTTGCCTGGCTGGCCAGGAAAAAGTTTGTGACCGTGCGCATGCGTTTGTTGCGCAAAACGACATAGCAGACGGTCGAGTTACCACAGAGGGATACGATAGTCAGTAACGTGTAGAGGACCGTAAACAGAATTCTCGACTCCGAGCTGTAAGCAGACGGGAATACATAGACTATCGGAGAACTGAAATCGGAACTGCCGAATATGGCCTCTAGACTTTCATTCGGGATGACCGGCTTTGACCCGGGGTTAGATTTGTTTCTGCTAAACTCAAGAAGTTGGTTGATCCAAGAGTTCGGTTCCTTTGGGCTCAGCGGTGAACTTTGATCAACGGATGATGCGGAAGAAGAATCAGAGTCTTCATCACCAAAGAAGAACGAAGGAATCGAATATGAGGCGTTCATGGCGAACTGAACGTAATAATGACGTCACCCCGCGAAAAACCTTCAGTGATAACTGTGAGATAGAACAAAAGATAAAAAGAAAACACAAGAATGAAAAAGCGTTGTGTCATATCAACAATGGAGCTGCAAGTTCTTGTTTAATTGCAAAGATGTTCGACTTAGGTAAAGAATGGCCAAGCCCATGAGTTTCCCGAAGAGAAAAAAACACTATAGGAAAGTTATTGTAATTTTGAACGACTTCTAACAGTTATTTAGACTCGTGTAATGGTGTATGGAATGTTTCTGAAAACTTATTCTTCGTTTCATTTATACCCTTTCCAGACCTTGCACATGCAATAACGACGGTCCAATAATTCAGCGAGACACAGAAATCCACAACGTTTTGGGCTTCCATACAAAACTTACTATAGATTCCATCAATTCCAAAAATTGCAAAATCTCATCAAAACTCTTTAACTAAGCGCCAGTCTTGAAGTCCCACTTCGACAACTCGTTATCATATTCTGAAAATAAGAAAATCAGATTGAGGAGAAATTGCAAACTTATTGGCAAAACATAGTTTAAGCGCTAGTTTTACTACGTGAAGTTGTTCGCCTCGAGAGGAGTTTCCTCTGTCTGGTTACGGTGAAACAATCACCACCATTAGGTCGACGGTATATACCGGCTCCAGCCAGTCGAACGAGAAACGAAGAGTTTGAAATCAGGTAGTCACACTGTCCGCGTCGTTCATACAAACAGCGGTAGATGGATAAGCCTAACGCATATCAGTGTACATGACAATTGATTTTGGAAACCAAATACACCGTTACAGAAAATAAAAAAAAAACAGGTCGGCCGTTGATGATAGGTTTTAGACTGTACTATAGTAGCCCTGTGTGATTAATGAATGACAAGGTCATGAGCTACAATTAAACTAAAATTACCAAAGACAGAAATCAAACTCAGAAATTCATTAAAGGTGAATGAGACCAATCAATGTTGGTGTTTTCTTGCCTTTGTCTTTGTCTTAGGATTTACGTTATTACGTTGCCTTACCTCTCTATTCCTAGTATCTCATTTACATATTCATATCCAACCCTCCTTAGGCAACCAATTAAGCACCCCGATCTGATAACATCGTTCGAAGATATGGACCAAACGTTTTGAGAGCGAAATCAATGATAACACGAATGGTGGGGGGTGGGGGGGGGGGGAGGAGCATGTTCATACAAGATCGAAAACGGATTGTGCTCCACTGCATAAGGGTTGTCCTTGTGTGAAACAGGCCACTTTCGTTATCGGTTCGTAGCCAGTCTTGTACTCCGAAATGTCAGACACATTGCATACGTATTCCATACAGTGTATACTGTGTATGTGTCAATAACTTTTGGTTACTACGTGAAAACATAGGAACTCTGTTTTGTTTGAACGAAACCCCCTCTTCCCTACCCCCCCCCCAAAAAGGAGAATAAATACATGAATAAAACAGGCTTTCACTGCTATCGGCCAGGTGCACTTTTAAATGAACTTTTAAATCAAATTCATCTCTCAGATTGTTCACAGCAAATGGAAAGTGGAACTGTGTACAGCGATGAGTTTCTCCGATTAGTTTGCACGAATTTGTTCTTCCTCCCTGAGATTTCCAACTCCAACAAGTACACGCAGGGGAGGATAATGTACAAGTGCAGGATATATACGATTTGTGGGCAGAAATATGTAAATTACTCTTTTGCCGTAACGACCCGAATTGATTTCCACAGGGAGGCAAGAAAAACCGAAACTCAACTGGCATTTGGGATTCTTGTCTAAACTTACGAAGTGTCAACCCCCGAATTGAAATACAACTCCTGGCGTCATTATGTTTATCATCCTCATTTGGGCATTTCAAATATGTAAGAGAAAAAAACCCGAAATAATCAGAATAATAAAGCATAGAGGCTAAAAAACACGACAATATCGTGGGTGTTTCATTGTTTCGTGCTTTGGTTTTCTTTTGATGGATAATTTGCATTAAAGAGTGAGAGAGATATTTATATCGAGGTCCGTTTGAGCAACAAATCCAGATAATTTACAAAAGCTAAGTATGCGTGTAGTCCATTCATAGGAATAACTGTGCCATGAGACAGTGGCTATAGGCCTATGTTGGGTTCTTAAATTTATACAACTTTTTACACAACAAATTTATAGAATCTCTTTGATGATTAGATATCTGTAAAACGTTCGTCGAAGATAAATTCAGGCAGGCATATTTTGTTCGTATGTTTGTTCTTTCTTTCTTGGTTAATGCAGCCGAAAAAACTCGTAACATTTACTCGCCATTTACTGCAAACGACAGCAAGCGCCCCCTACCATGTTAATGTTTAAAGGAAAATAGGGCGTTTAGAATACACCAACAAGGCATACAAATAAAATGACTTTAATCATTGTTAAACCATTCACCTATAAACATCTTACCTCTCACCGATAAACATCTGCAAAAGCTTCATCTCCTCAAAACATAACGCATGTGATGAGTAACGGAAGATGCATCATTTGAATTTTGAAAAGTTTGGGTGAACAAATTATTGCTGAGCAACAATTAACTGAATTTCTACGTGTGCAAAACATATTTCTTAAAAAGAAGGCCATTGCCCTTTCTTATTGTGAATAATATATCTTTCTATGTCCACAAACATTGGTTTTAAAAATCTGGTTGTTTTCTGTGAAACAAACGCCCTATTTCCCTTTAACGCTTGCTCTGAAGCAGTTAGACCCACTGAGAAAACCAGACTTTTATCATCTGCTTGAGTAGAGGAAGGGGTATGAGAAAAGCGTGGTGGGGAACGACGCCTCAACAACGGGAATATCTGCTCTTTTGCTCAAAATCGTAGAAGATGAGTAGCCTAACTTGCCCATGTGTAGCGCTTATTCCTCCTGTTAGTTACATGTGGCAGTCTATCATGTAGAAAACACACGTAAAATGTGACACCTCACTACCTTTGGTCATGCATAAAACTTTTAATTTCTGCTTTTCTGTCTGTATTTGACTTGCTTCTCTTTTATAGTGTTTTCAAATAGTTTTGTTCTCAGTCATTCCTCTTCCCATATTCTGTGCACTACAGGTAACCGTTACACTGGCACCTTCCAAATTTACAGCTAAAACACCCGCCAGCAACACAACTTGGAAGTCCCACTGATGCGTTCATTTTTCTTTTTTGTTTCATTATTTTGACTGACCATATATATTTTATCTTGGACAGGGAAAACCATATCACGTGGTTTATATAATTCGCATTAATGATGGATATCAAAAGAAATCGTATAGGAGCAAAGATTCCCATAAGAAACCTCAATAAAGGTTATGAATATGGTAATAAAGTCTCCCAAATGTGGTCGAATTACATCTCGAGAATAAACTACAGGTCAAATTCAATCAAAGAAACGAGAAAAATAAGGAGGTGGTGACTATAGTAACGAGAAAGAGAGAATGAGAGAGAGAGAGAGAGAGAAAAAAAATAAATTTAATGATGTTGGAGCGTGACACATACATTTTCACGAAACGTAAAAGTTTAAGAAGCTACTAAAGGCAATGTTGTACATGGAAGTGTAATTTCTTCTGTAGCTGTATTTTTTTTATATTTGCGTTTTGCCTTCTTTAAGGCTGTAGCCGACACGTGTATTGCTCATGCAACAGTTCTGACTGCATTCACTTTGTTGGCCTACGTTAAACGGCCTTACATACTGACCAACACCTGCTGTTGCCCATGTTTTCGAAATTGTTACCCTGTTAAGACCTGTGAGCATTACAATGCTTGGCCCTGTGTGTGTGTGTGTGTCTGACAGTGAGGTACCTTCTCTCCCTCGCCACTAGAAGATGGTGGGATAAAACATTATTTCTGAACAATTGAGATCCTTACCTGTCTCAGTGGGTGCATGTCGAGGGGAGTGGGGTGGGCTAGTGTGGTGTTGGTCAAGTAAATGTAATGTATGCATGTTGAAGTTTTATGTTCTATCGAACACCACGTGACTAAGTATCAAGAAGATATCTACATTGTCGTAGCTACCTAGGCCTCTTATAAGTCTAAGGTTACCATGATTGATGTTCATATGTAGATATGGGAACTCATAATGCATATTGTATAGATGACATATGATTGAGTGTTATTGATTCGATAAACCCATTCGGTATCAAAAAAAAAAGAAGGAAAAAAGAGAAGAAAGGTTCCGATGTAACTGAAAGTAGGCCTATAATGAAAGAGTTTGAAATGATCGAAGAAATGACTCTTTCATTAAATTGCATTACAGTTTTTTTTCTTTTTCGTTTGTTCTTTCAATTTTGAAATTGTTAGATTTATTTTTCATATTTTTCTCTTTAACGATTACTTCTTTTTTTTTTTGTTTGACGAGGCCACCATCAGGTATGTAACGATGGATTGACACGGTCTTGTTGGAAGAGATGGGAGGGGTGTGTCGCTTTTGTAGAAATCGGAGTTGGTGCGTAACGTAACGAGTGAGCTACACCGCGTGCAAAGTTTAAACCATCACGTGATCAAAAATTATTCAGTACAAGTCAGAGCACGTGACCTAACACTAGAGAATTTTCTTTCTTTATAACTACTGATATGTGTGGGCCTCGTTTTGAATTAAAACATCGACGCCACTTTAAGATGCCATCCGTTGTAACACATGAACGAATCAAGAGAAGCAAGCCTTAAGAATAATCCCATGAATGAAATAAAATATTCACCACATTACCACAATAGCTCCTTCGAAGAGACCACCTTATAAGTTAATCCCTAACGTAATGTTTATATTTTGATCGGGAAACCCACTTGCACACATTTGCAAAAAATTAATAAAAGGCATAATACTGTCTCTCAAAGGTGACAAAATGGAAGAAAGATGGAAGGTAATGACTGCGATTACTCACAACTTGAGGCTAGAATCTTGATAATGTTTGCAAATGATTATGCTATGGATTTCTCATGGATATGGTACAATGTTGTATTATATTACAATCATCGATATGATAGGGAAATGAGAATAATCCTCGCCTCTCGATGGTTAGTTACAGTTTTGAAACCTATAAAGCCATCTTCCCCCTAGTGACTGCGATGTTTAAATGTTTTACTTCTCCGAGTAATGGGATGAAGGAACCACCACCCCTCCGAGATCTCCCCTCAACATGCTTGCAAATGAGGAAGAAGGACTCTTCCTGGATATTGAAATTAAAAACAGAAACGTTAAAAGCAAACCCCAAACACTTTACATATAATTGAACCACAACCTAATCTATGACAACTCCGAGCTAGAAAAGTGATTAAGAATGCCCAAGAAATCGGCCCGGGTTTCCATTTGTACTGTGCGTTGCATGACAGCTACGAAGTTTCAGGGAAAGTCTTTTGTTTGCCTTCATCGTGAACTTCATGCTGATACCAGCCTTCTCACAAGAAATGGCCAATAGTGACAAGTATAGTTTGAGCCATCTTTTACCGTTCAAGAATTTTTAAAGGAGGAAATCACACCTCCCTCGGAAAAGCAGCTTCATACCCATAGGCACCTGCAGAGTTCTAGATTTATAAGAGACTACGACAAAACGTTTTGTTGTAGGTTTATTCAACTACAGAAACTATGACGATTTTGTGTTTATTGTCAATGTATGTAATTGTCTGTATGTAATTGTCTATATGTAATTGTCAATGTATTGTCAATGTATGTCAATGTATGTAATACTGTGACCCCTAGATCCTCTCAGTCCCTCCCCCCCATTCAACTCCGTCATGTCATGACCTAATTAAAATCTCTAACTGAGGAATCGAAGACCCACCCATCTCAGGGAGAACATCAACAGAATCATGCTACCAAAAATTCCCCCTTAGTCATCAAATTTGAAGAGAACACTTTTACAATCTAAATGTTAAGTTTTATTGACATTCTAAACATTATTTCATTATTATACAAATGATTTCCTGTCGATTTTGACTACAAATTACCCTGTTATTTATTTTTATGACGAAATGCTTAAGTAAACGTTTAACGTGGAAAGAATTAAATGAAAGGTTTCCTAAGCTCTCGAGTACTATTTGGTAAAAAGTATTTTACCACTACAGAAGAGGTTAAAGGTTTTCCAAGAATATGTGCATCTACGAGAAAGTTCACGTGACCACTACATTATCATGTAAACAGAGGGTTTCATGTTTTCGCCACACAATATCACCCTTTATGTTCATCTCTGTGTTATTAAGTTTACATGCTCCCCCTGCCTGTTTTCTTGCACCTTTAAATTAATAATCGACACTGCGGTGTACGAACGCTTTTGCTCATAATTCGATTAAAATATGTAATTTGCTTGATTGATGTATCTTTAACCGTCTACCCTTCGGCATCCTAATTAATTTGCCACGAAAGCCATTGTCCGACAGTGACTCAATCTTTCTCTCGAAGTATCGTCTTTTTTCTTCCGTGCAAACTGCAAACGTTCACTCGGTTTACTCAAGGCTATACAGAGAAAGACATATTGGCTTATCAGATTCTGTAGAAAGAAGGTAAGAAAGATCGAACGAAAAAGAAAACAAGAAAAAAAAAACTTTTGTAAAATGAACAAAAAACATACCAGTGTTCTCCAAGTTTAGGATATCGCGAAAGGAAACTGATTATCGCGTGGCAGGGTAAATGAGATATTTAGTATCTTACCACGGATGCTGGTATGTGATTGGTTTATAATTATATTCATCAAATTAGCTTGGTAGTGCCGGGGTCTAACGGTATCACGTACTTACCGGTGTAGGCTGTTTGAAATTGAAGACACACCGAGGAAGTCCGTTTACGGGTTCCACAGCTCAAGTTTATAATCAGTAGGGTGGATTGTGGGTTGAATGGAAATGAATATGTTTCTGCATTAGCTACACGTAAAAAACGTTACACTACTAAGTGCCCCTTGTACAGTTGACACAGTGTTACCGTGCTACCTTCACTGGCGGATCCAAGAAGCCGAGGAAAGGGAGCGGCAACAAGGGGAGGGGGGGCATTCTCCACTAAGTTAAACCAAACATAGTTTTTACGCAAATTCACTGAATACGTAAGTAACATACTGCATTTTTCAGGAGAAAATTAACTTCACAATTGCACACTGTAGTCGCAACAAATTACATCAGAGGACTATTTGACCGGGTTTGGTACACTGTCCCACAAACGTTTTTTTTTGGGGGGGGGAGGTGGGGGTTTGCAAGCGCGTTAAGGGTCTGTGACTGCACCACCTGGCAGAACGGTTACCGGCGATCTAAGGGGAATTTTTGTTCAAACGTTTTCTGCTACGCTCGGCGCCAATTTTTTTTTTCGACAAGTCTGCCTAACATGTAAGTAATAACGGGTGACACTTGAGCCACCTCCCCCCCCCCCTTCCTCTCAAGAAAAATGTAATCACACCGAAAATGTCTGAGGGCTTGCTTAACGGGTTTTCCGTATCCGGGTTTTTTCCCTGTTACATTGTGTTACATAAACTATCTTAAATGGAGGGACCCCCCTCCCAAGTCCTCCCCCTATATAACTGTACCACCAGTTTGACTCTTTGTAAGCAAAGGCCCTGGATCCGCCAGTGGTTACTTTATGGGCCATTGCACCATACCGACAACATACAGAATAATGCCATGAGGCGCCGAATTACGTCTTTTTATTGGTTGAGATTTTACATACTCTTTTTTGTACTTTCATGTTACCGAAATTGGCATTTTTACTTGCACAATTATTATGTTCTGAGTTTCAGGAATCCTGAGGGGAAATTCCCTTTGTTCTAATGTTCTTGTTCTGTGTTCACAGTTTTATGTGATAGATAAGCGTTGTTTTGAGAATCTGACGACACACGGACATTTCGTAACCTGTTCCATATTTCATCATCCTACTTCAACAGCATATAAAGCCTGCGGTATGTTGTTTTTAAGTTTGATTGACTTTGATTGGCTGTAAAGGCATTGTAGGCCCCTGGGAATATGTCATTCCCAGATTGAGTCCAGGTTCGGACTGTGTGGATTCCCTTCACATCCCCCTCATAACGCAGATATTGAGTTTACACATATTACTGACGTCACATATAGTCAGAGACAATTTAACCTAAAATTCCCTTTGTAATTTGACCGTATTCCTGTATGAATTAGATATGGATTGTGAAGTGGTCTGTATTTAAACGTATAGGTCTCAAGGACCTACATGGGTAAAGTTTGGGTTATCCCATGAACCCATTCACCCGTTTTATTCCCGTTCATCCACTACTATGAGTATTTGTAACAGTACACGAAGTACTTGAAAGATTGGCTTTGAGCTATGACGTTGTACCAGTTGAATGAATGTCGTCTGTTATCTTCTGTTCTTTCTCGAAGATCCAACGGAGACAAAGTCACACCGATTCATCTATTTTTGGACAAATGGAGGAGGGTATTTCCCCGCGGTAGAATAGGATCCAAATATTGACGTTATAAATCACCGCATTGGCACGTTGCGCTCGGTGCGAATGTATTCGGGGAGTTAAATGTTCCTTTCGTTGAGTTTTTATTGCATCACCGAACAACGGAGAATGACGTTTGGCTAATATTGGTGTCTGCGGCGACAAAACGTAAATACTTTAGGGTCTCAAGTCACTTGGTGTTACGATGACAAAAAAAAAAAAAAATCCCTTCCCGATGGTACCACGTGACCATGCCTGACATCCCGAATTCCCGGTTGTGTTCACCTCTGTTCAACTTAGCTTTGATTTTTTTTTCAGCGTTTGCTATGACGTAGTGTGTTCACGAGATGGAATTTTAAGGTGATGTTAAGAGCTGTCTCATGATCCACATTTGTACCTGCGGATCACCCCGGCATATGACCCGGATGAACACATTAGGCTGACTTGTAACTGACTTCCCGTACATATTTCATCATAGCACGTACGCTGTGACGTAAAGTTTCACAAATTCTCAACCCCGATTCCTTGAATAATTACAAGGTGTCTTACGTAAAGATATCTCACTGACAAATCAAATTTTTATCAACAACTAACGAATCGGGGTGGGGGGGGGGGACTGGATGAAGGATATTCGTTTGGGAGGTGCATTAGGCCCCCATTGTGGGAGAGTGTCTTCTCTCTGAGGGGTACAAATACTACCATGAATATGGTGTACGAGTTTTCATACCAAAATCGTGACGAAACTTAGCATCAATAATACCTCTGCCTGCAACATAATGTGGAATTCACATTTGGCCAATTTTGGATTTGTTTTTGGCGGGGAGGGGAGGGGGGGGGGGAGTCAGATGCACCCACGGCACGTCTGCCTACTGTGTCCCCTGATTGGAAAGTAATAGAAGGGGGTGGTAAGGAGGTGGTGATGTATAAAGTGTTCCTGCCTCATTATCTCATAGGCTACGGTACTCTCCTATGCAAATTCCTGCTAAAGAAACCTACACACTCCATGGGCAAAGTTTACGTACTTCACTGAGCATATTTCAATACACGAAGAGCGCAATAGGAACACTGCAAACTCATATGGTGCGCCTAGCGTGCGATAAGTTTAGAAATGGACATATGTCATCTGATGACATATGACGATTTAATTCGACATATGTCAGTTTTCTAGACTTATGCGCACCATAAACTCAACTTTCTCAGAAAAAAAGTTTTTCAGACATAAATCTTACTTAGGTGTCTCTCTGTCCGACAAAAAAGGATAAAATAAGTCTATAATGTCCCTCAAAATTCCCCATCAAGAATTATTTCCTTTATTCTCCTTTTGCATTTCTCTCTCTCTCTCTTTTCCATTATTTCAAGGTGCCGTGGAAAGTCTGTCAAACACCCAGGCAAAATCTTTAAATAAAAAGAAAGTAAGAAACGTTGAGACGCAGGTAAAAAATATTCATATATATATATATATATACCTCCAAAGGTAAGACGATATGTGAATAAAACACTGTTTATACTTTAATCAAAATTGTGCAACTCCCAAGGGTGCATAAAAATATACTCTGGTGTGGGGTTGACAAGGGGCCCAACGGATGCGCAAAGGAGGCGACGTTGTTCATATTTTCTTTCTTTCTTCTTTTATTTATTTATTTACTTTTCTTTGGCGCGGTAAGCCAGTACTTTGTTTATAAATCTTCAATTTTCTTTAAAGGGGCCATGGCATGAGCCCTTAAAATGTTAGACAAATTTCCGACGGCCATAACGGGTGAAAACCTGCAGTGTGACTTGTGACTTGACTTACAAACTTGAGTGACGTCACGAAAACAGCATTATGCAATTTCAGAGGGGAAAATGCAGTTTCAGAGGGAAACAAAATTTTCACAGGTTTTGGAATCGTGTTTGTCAGTTAACTTGTAAACTGAAGTGACGTCACAGTCAAGATCTCAATATCAAAAGAATAGACCAAAACAAATAGTGTTTCTTTGGTATATTTCTGTATGACCAAGACGACAGATTCTGTACATCACAAATTAAACTAAATTTGTGGTCAACTGGGAGAATAGAACATGCCCAATAAAATAAAAAAGAACGCTCTACCACCTATGTATAAAATACAAAATACGACAACAGATCCTCCTATACGTAATAGATGACGTCAAACATGTTTTAATATTTTTCAAGTAGATAATTCCGAGATGAAATTTAATAGACACGCAATGTGGTGACAGTGGCAGGCTATCCTTCATTGCTGATTGAGATACATTTTAAAGAAAGTTTCAACAGACAGCATTTAATCCAGATCTGGATAAATTATTATGTTACTACAGGGTCTATTTGAACCTGACAAAAAGCTTTATTAAATGTCAAAAGTCTTGAACATCCATTATCATTATCACGGTCAGAAATCGTTTGGTACAAAAATGGCAGAATTTTATTTCAATTTACAACAGAGGTTTATTGGATTACAATAACTATTTTGCCACGGAAGAGAATTTTTATGTTTAAACGTGTCAGCGTATTTGTTATATCCTCGGTATATCATCCCGCGATGTAAGCCTTGTGCTTGCCATTTTGTTTTTCAATCAAATTTCATATCACAAATATCAAAGGTCAGTTATCGGTTTAGAAATGTACAGTTGAGAGAAAAATCAATTCTACAATCAAATTACTTTTTTCCCCTTCATTTATAGAAAGTAATAATTTTGATCAAAGTACACAAAAAACAAAACGTGATTGCGTTTGTTATTGTAAAGTTTAATCTGAGTGGAAACGTGATGAAAGGAAGAAATGAATGTCTCCGAATGTACAAGAGGTGGATACATAGGTAGGCAGATGGGTAGCAGGTTAAAGGTAACAAGGCAGGTAAAGAAGGTAAAGGGGGTTACGAGAACTTTGACAAGGGGTGGGTAAAGTCTGCAGAAAACTATGCGTAGCCGCCCCCTCCCCTACTTGGCTACGCGCCTGAGTAGGAAGGTATAAATTAAGGAAGGTTGATAAGGATTGGTGTATGTATGTATGTATGTATGTATGTATGTATGTATGTATGTATGTATGTATGTATGTATGTATGTATGTATGTATGTATGTATGTATGTATGTATGTATGTATGTATGTATGTATGTATGTATGTATGTATGTATGTATGTATGTATGTATGTATGTATGTATGTATGTATGTATGTATGTATGTATGTATGTATGTATGTATGTATGTATGTATGTATGTATGTATGTATGTATGTATGTATGTATGTATGTATGTATGTGTGTGTGTGTGTGTGTATGTATGTATGTATGTATGTATGTATGTATGTATGTATGTATGTATGTATATGTGTGTAGGTGCGCGTGTGTGTGTGTGTATGTGTGATCATTGTCCTTTCTATCATTGTACTTTCTATCATTGTCCTCTTTATCATTTTCCTCTCTATCATTGTCCTCTCTATCATTGCCTCTCTACCATGGTTCTTTCTATCATTGGTCTATCACTGTCTTGTCTATCACTGTCCTCTCTATCACTGTCCTCTCTATCATTGTTCCTCTCTTTTTGTCTTCCCCATCAGTGTCCTCCCTATCATTGTTCTCTCTTTCATTTTGTCTCTTTAATTGTCCTCTCTATCATTGTCCTCTCTATCATTGTCTCTCTACCATGGTTCTTTCTATCATTGGTCTCTCTATCACTGTCTTGTCTATCACTGTCCTCTCTATCACTGTCCTCTCTATCATTGTCTCTCTACCATGGTTCTTTCTATCATTGGTCTCTCTATCACTGTCTTGTCTATCACAGTTCTCTCTATCACTGTCCTCTCTATCATTGTTCCTCTGTTTTTGTCTTCCCCATCAGTGTCCTCCCTGTCATTGTTCTCTCTTTCATTTTGTCTCTATAATTGTCCTCTCTATCATTGTCCTCCCTATCATTGTTCTCTCTACCATTGTTTCTCTCTATCATTCTTGTCTCTATCATTCATTTCTTGATACCGTTCAATTGTCAGACATGAGGTCTACACTTTGTAACCTTATTTTGGGCTATAGGGGAAATGCCACATGGCATCCCTAATTTTAGATGGGCTGATTTCTAATTTAAGCTTATGAGTTCGTATGATCTTCTTTTTTCTTTACTACCTTCTACTCGCCGATCACATTTCCTTAGATCAGTTATAATGGATCCGGTCTAATTATTCGGAACCTGACCACCTAGAATGGAATAGAAGTGAATCTGTCATAAAGATTTTATGAACCAAAACGTAGTATTTGTGGCATTTTTAAAGACCAATAAAAAGATCTCTTTCCCTCTCTGAGAATATTTTTGCAGTCCAGTTTCAAGTACTTTCAGAACATCTTGCAAGCAGAAGTTAAGAAAGACAAGTTCTGATGATGATGATGATGATGATTATGATGAAGAAAAAAGGTTTTTGAAACAATACTATATATAGAACCCTAACTAATAAATTAATCTACCGACTACTTTGTTAACATTAATAGCGTTCTCCCCAAGTTGACGTCGTTTGGTCACCCTAATCGTTAATATCTCTTTATAGCATGTACATTAATGGCAGGGCCGAAGTCGAACATCACGAGTTCGAGTCCAAGTCCATAAATTGAAGTTCGAGTCCAAGTAAGAGGACTCCAGTCAAAGTCCAAGCACAAGTCCAGCTGGACTCTGACTAGAAGCCAAGTCCAGTCAAGTCCACTCAGGCCTAAGTGAAAACTAGTTGAAGTGGGTTTCAGATTTTTTACAGGATGGACTTGGGATCCCCTCAAGTCTGAATTCGAATCCAAAAAAGTGGACTTAAGCCCGGACTCGAGGTCGAGCCCAGTCCTGATTGATGAGGCTTTATCCTCTAGTTATCATTTTCAAGATTAAATCGTGAAGTATGAAGAAAGTAGTAGCATATACTGTCATTCACAAACATATGTATACGCAGTAGTTGTAACCTAATATTCGAAGTGCCTTGTAACTACTACTACTACAACTAGTAGTAGTCTTTCACCTGTTACTCCTACTACTTCTAGTGCTACTACTACTTCAACTACCAATACTATTTTACTAATACTACTACTAATAATAACACTAATACTGCTATTACCACGAAGAAGGACAAAAAGCAATGGCAAACTGTTAAATTTTAGTCTCTGCCTGTGGACTACAATGTTGTCTATGTGGTCAATCAAGTGCCAACTGGCCTCTTCTCAATTGATATCTCGTGCTTTGTTTTACTGTGGTATTAAATTGTAAAGTGACTGACGGTAAAAGGGAGGCATCATCAAGAGAAATTACGGGCCTGCCTATGTATGGATATTACGTAGCATAACTGAGGGGAATCCCTAAAAAATGACCTGAATGACGGGGGGGAGATCTCTAAAAATAGACACTAAATACTTGCGGTGACGCGGGTCGAAAGACGGTTAAATATTTATGTCAGTATGTTGTCTCGGCCAGCAGCCAGTCTGGCTACATGCGTATATAATGTATAATGTACTTAATGATATTTCCAACGGCTCAGATGACTGCTCTTTAAAAATGTAGGCTACATGATACGAAACAATAACATGGTGATTATTAAAACTCATGAACTTCATTCCCAATATAGTAGAATTATACGGTACCTTGTTATAATTTATTTTAGTCAATAAAGTTAAGTACCTCAAAATTGCCATGCACCTAATACAAATTTAGAAAACTAGTCATTGTATAATGAACTGAACAACATAGTTCCTTTAAAATCGTCCGTTTTAGGGCTTTCGGTTAATATGTAGTACGGTCAATTGTAGTGCACTACCCTTGTCGTCAACTCACTCGGATACAGGGATGCGTCATTGACAATTGATCATTTTTCTTGGTTTTTAAATGCGCCTTTTACAACCATTACGATAGCTAACAATGTACGGACCCCACTTTCTACACGAAACCCTCCCAAACAAGACTAACATAACCAACAAAACCAAAACATACGTCTAACGAAAAATAAATTTAAAGAACATTGCGATCAGTATAGATGCTGCTGTCACAATAATACCACGACATTTCAGAAAAAACAATTACGTGCATCACGTTTCTTCCATCGTGCGTCAACAATCGCCTTCGCTCTCGTAAGGAGGTGGTCAAAACCTCATATCATACACCTCAACAATGCATTATCGATGCCCATTCCCTTTGTGCGTGCTTTGTTGTAAGCGCAGACGACGGTGGGAGAAATACAGTTCAGTTCAGTGTAACTTTATTTCAATCTAAAGTTCTAAAATCTAAAAAAAAATTCCCAAAATTTGTGCTCTTTACAAAGATAATACCGGTATACCTTATAGCAGTAATAGCCGTAATATACACAACACGACAACGAAGGACCTTTCTCTTATTTAGTCGTTTCCGACTAGTCTTCCCCCAACCCCCCCCCCCCCCACCCGCCCCCTCATCACGCCATGTTTCTTTTCTTTTCGCTGTTTCTTTAGAACATCGTTGTCTTATTAACATATATCGGACGTTTATCCTGGTCTCAGCTATCACAAAATGTTTCGTTTAGACACAACGATCACTCAGTGTTCATTCTACACATGACAATATGATGTAACTTATTTCATCATCTTTATATCGAAATGGAGTGGCACCTGTCATAGTAAACGGCGTCTCCTTTCGTGTTCATGGCACAATGGGAACTTTGGGAAACATTAAATGTAAAGTGATGTATCACATGTTTTCGATATCAAATTAATGACATACTACCTTATCAATCATACGCCTTCATTGTTGAGGTTAAGAAGAGTTAATGTTTATATATAACATGCCATACACGGGAAAACAATAATGTTTTTTCAAAGAAAAACCGCAGAGTAATTAAGCAAGTAGATACGGTGACATTACTACCGAAATACCGAATTTTCAATTTCATTTTTTGCAATTTTCTGTAATGTTTTATCACTTCCATTGCATTCAGAAAATCTATCCATATACTGGTATACGGAAGGAGGAAATTAACAAGATTACAAATGGAAACTAATTAGTATTACTGGATTTCACAAAGGCGTTTAACGAAAGACAATCCTGTCAGTATTGGGCTGAAATTTTGCTTGCTTTCATATATTGCTTTGCGAATAAATAGAGATTACTGTCAAGTAACAGAGAGGCCCCTCTAAGTGTATGTTCCCTAACATTCAATTTACGTGGAAAGAGGATCGATCATTAAAAGGGTTTACACATTTTTTGTACACCACCACCCCACCCTCCCCCCCCCCCAAAAAAAAGGGAAGAAAGGAAAGAAAAAAAACCCCAAAACTATTGAATATGAAAGGATTATGTTAAGAAACTTACATAGCAAGATACAATTGTGGCAACAGTTTTAAACAGTGGCAACAGAAACAGTTTTATTAGTAACCTACTCTTAAAGGGAAATAGGGCGTTTAGAATACACCAACAGGACATACAAAAGAAAATAGCTTTAATCAGTGTTAAACCATTCAGTTTCATCAATAAACATCTACCAAAGCCTCATCTCCTCAAAGCATTATGGAAGTGATGAGTAATGGAAGATGAATCATTTGAATTTTGAAAAGTTTGGGTGAACAATTTAGTGCTGAGCAACAAATGACTGAATTTCTCTCGGTGAAAAGCTTATATCTTGAAAAGAAGGCTACTGTCCTTCCTTATTTCGAATAATCTATCGTTCTACATCCTCAAACATTGGTTCTAAAAATATGGATGTTTTCTCTTAAACAAACGCCCTATTTCCCTTTAACTGAGGAAAAAGATCAACTGAAGTGTACTTTCTGTCTTTCATAAAGGGATTCTTTGCCCATTCTTTCAATCTTTGCAAAATGAATGCTGTTAACATTATTCTCAGAATAGGTATGAGCAGTTATTCTGCACACAGGGACGTATCCCAGTATAAGCTCACCATTAATATAAACGCATTAAAAAATAAACGGAAACATTACATTTTTTTTTTTTACCAACTCACCGGTTCGTGTTTTTTATCTGTCCAGGTAAACAAACAGTCGTCCTCCTACCACAAATTATTTTAAATATTGGCTGGTAAATGACGATGGATTATGGATTCCTTTTAGTGGTGGGAAAGAGGAAAAGTCAACAGTAGATTTCTTTCTTTAAAACTAGCTTCTCGAGGAATAAACCGTCCGGTAAACGATGAGAGATCTATCACGGGTTGCCGTGAGTAAAACACAGCTTGTATGTCATCAAGAGCGGAGTCAAGCTAATTAATCCTGTTTCGACGAATCATAAGTCTTTTTAACGGAGTCACTTTCCGTTAATATATTTCATTGGTTCAAATTGCGTGACGTGTGGTTGACTACGAGATAATAACGAGTACTGATTGGTTGATCATGTAAGGACTGTGAGGCCTGCGTGTGAGATCCGTAGTGCTCAAAGCAAAGGAACTGCCTGGAATGTGTGACAATGACGTCTTCTTGTGCTTCTTTGGGTTGGTAAATCTGTTTTGATTTCAAGCCAATTACAAAACAAAAGCACTCACGTACTGAAGAAAAACATGTAGAAAGAATTCAGGAGAAGAATGCTTCTGATAGTATCGTTTATGTTTGTTTGTCTGTCTGTCTGGACGTTTGAAAATACGAGATGGTAAAGAGAATCAAGCCAGTGAAGCGCCTCCACTTGTATAGAAGAATACACTGCGCATGCGTTACGCATATATATTTCGAGATGGTTGTATGTAGCACTACATAAAAAACAAATTTGTTTCCCTGCAGTCAACAGATTTTGACATAGAACTCGATGGCATGGCCTGTAATAACAATGAAAGTTACCTTATCACTTAATGATCCCGCCATGGTCCTTAAATGATCCTGTATGGGTTTACTCTTTCATTAGCTTACCCAGCTGCCAGAAATGTGCTCATGTGGCTCCTCGAGTTAGCTCTTCATATGGTGATGTGCCCCTCCCCCCGCCATAGCTTCCCCAACCAGAAATGGTCACCTTTCTCGAAGAAAAAAAATGCCTAAAATGAGCCAAATGATTTTTTAGTCTGGTGCCCAAGTAGTATAATCGATTACATCATTTAGACGTTAGAGGCTGTAATTTAAAGTACAACAATCGAAGAGTTAGAGATTTGTCGGTTAACTTGTGAGATGAAACTCAAGGAGTTTTTTTCTCCGGCGAGGGGTCACTTTGATAAATTTCCACCTCTTTTGTACCTGAAACGTGTTTAAGATTCTATAGCGTGTAATACTATAGTTTGTTTCCAACAACAGTGACGTGACAAGAGACCAAAAGGCCGTCCCCCCCCCAAAAAAAAAAGCGAATTGTGTGGTCGACATGCTGTTTGACAAATTATTCCAGCACTCCTGCAGATCTTTCGATACAAACTTACACCAGGGAGATGCCGCACTAGAGTGGCGTCTCCCTGCTTACACAGAATTTCAGCAGAACAGCGGAGACTGGTTTAACAACAACATGGAACATGTGTGTGGGTGTCTATTTTAAATTCGTGTGATTTGTTTCATGACTGCGAATACCACTAATTTAATGTACGCATGAAGCGCGTATACAATTAGCATTTGTAAACCTAGCAGTGTAAACCTATACGCTAAATCACTTTTGTGAAACGTCAAGCAAAATTTATAGGCAACTAAAGGTCGACAACTGGTAGGCAAACGAAATTGCTGTTCATTTCCCTTACTGGTAAGATCGAGCATTTAACCTTGAAAAATCTGTTAAAATAAAAGTACTGCAATTACATTAAAATTAGATTCCAATTCATATTTAATCGATATCCTAAGTTTGCATTTTCAAAAGATCATCCACAATATTGACCAATTGTTCACCACTATTAAGTTAACACGGGAGGGCAAAGCACCGTGTAAAGGAAGGTACGAAAGTTCAGGACGAACCTACGGTCTCGCGAACCTTCGACCTCGTGGGATGCCCCCGGCTTTTGTTGGTCCGTGATATTACATAGGGACATGACTGTGTAGTTTAATAGTTTTCTTCTCATCGTTCGAATCACCACAGAGTCAACTGCGAGGCTTCAGAAGTTATAATTTGGGTTGTTTAGCTACAAACTACATTGTCACTTTGTATGCATGTGTGTATTTCGGTATGTCCAACTACAAATGTGAGACAATTTGCGTGCAGGAGATCGGAATTAAAGTTGACATGACATTTAAGAAACATGACAATGTCATATACGGCGTCCCATAACGGCTGATTTGACGGCCGAACGACTGTTGCCACCATTGTGATGTATTCATGTAAGGATAAAAGTAATTGACGTAGACAAATTAAACATAACGGACCAACGACACCTGTATGAGCGCGGTTACCGTATATAGTACCGCAGTTGTTGACAATGATGAGTTTTGACTGGCAACTTTTCTTTGTGGTGGCAACTGGGTAAAATAAGTAGTTTCGATGTCATATGATGTTACATTGAGATTAAGGCCTAGCTTCCTTGTTGGGAGTGTTTGGGTTGGAGACAGGGGATCGAGTTCCACAGTAAACATTTGTTTTTTGTTTTTTTTTCGTTTTCCTCCACACGAATAACATTACGGAACGTCGAATGTCTCTTATTTATTATTATTCAATGTTTTTCTTGACTTTACCTACTCTTGTAACGAGAAACAATCTTTGTAATGATGTACAGTTCTAAGGTTAAAAATGAACCATTCAATTTATTTTAAAAGATGGAGATACAAAGGAAGCCAATATTGAGTCGAACACCTTTCAAGGTCATTAGTTTGAAACTTCAATCCGAGCATTAAGTAATCATTTCATAGGCCCCAATACTGGAGGACAGGGGACAAACGGTAAGCAAAGGTAAATCAACCGAAAAGAGGAAAATGTATCATAAAGTTAGAGATATTAAGTTTACGTTCACTTTACTACAATTAAGTCGCCACCTCACCCCAAAACAGGGTCTCAAAAATAACTTTAAGAGGAAGTAAGTGTCAAGTCAAAATTTTTCTTGCACGCTATGCGCAAACCAAAAATGCTCCGCTTAGATAGTCCTGCCAACACGAAAGACCAATTTTTTTTTCATTCCACCTCACCTAATCCACCCTACAAAGACATGGGGTCACCTGAAGATGTTACTCTCACTTTACTGCAGTTTAGACCCATTTTCAAGTACGTTTTTTTTGGGGGGGGGGGGGAATAAACCAAGTGACCCCATGTCGTTGCCAAGGAAGTCGCCACTCAATCATTTGGTTCTGTTCCGCCCACATTTGAAAAGCTATCGGAGCCCCCTTATTAAATCAGTTCACCGAAGACCGAACGAGAGGAACTGGAAAAATTCGTTGGTGAAGATTGAATTTTAAAAATTAAAAATGAGAAATACCTTGAACAAACACAATAATAATATCCTTTTTTTTGTTCACCCAGAGAGATCTGGGGACAAACACATTACTGAGTGACAGGTCCCCCACCACCGGTCCCTCTTGACTTCGGGCTTGATTGAACATAGTTCAAATGAGCATCGAGCCGATTCACAGTTATCATTGATTATAAGTTACGGGGGGGGGGGGGGGCGGATTCATGATGGAAGGGTGGAAGGCAAGATACCTTCATGAGCAGATGGGTAACATTTCTCAGATCCAATAAACTTTCCGATATCCTGTCATTACGATATAATGTATAAAGTAAGAAACTCTGCTTTTACTGCAGTTTGCAGCCACAGACGCACTTATTGGCACATATTGCTTATTGGTAGAGCAGAGGTCTTTGCGACGCACGCACACACCCACACATAGATGTAGAGATTAAAAATTCGATATTTAAAATGCTTACCATAAAGATACACATAGCCACAGGTGTGGCAGTGCAGTGTACATGACATCTTTCGTAGTTTTGAAGACGAATGAGTTCCTTGGCCAGTATTAGTCCACCAGAAGGCCTCCGGAAACTTAAGGCTGCAATGGCACAACGGCTTGAATTGACTTTGCGTTTCAATCTTGTTTTGTTGAAACATATGGAGCTCATAACGCACATAACAGATCCAACCACATGGAGCATAACCAAAGATCGACCATTAACTTTTCTTTGTTTACTTCAATAGGCAGCACAATGCATAAAATGTTCACATCAAAATTCGAATGCGTTATATTTTGAACATGCTTTCAACTTGCATGCAGAAGACGCAACACCTATACTAACACGTTCCTTACACCTGAAAAAGTGTAACCTACACCGCAGCATGTTTAAAGTATAGTTAACCTTAGAATACGTCTTGACGGTATACCTTAACGAAAACCTCTTAAATACCATGGACGAGTACATCGCATGCATGGCAAGCACTAAAAGAGGCACAGGACATCATGTTGTGATTGCATCTCTAAAAGAAAAAAAAAAGATTTTAGAAAGAAACCATTAGAGCAAAGTCTTGAATACGAGTTTTAATAGTCTGCTGTCAATGTTGTGCTTTTGGGGTCATAAATTTTGGATAACTGCAGCTACGCTTCCCCCATTAAGACCACTGCAATTTACCAGCGCCGACATTTCGAAACAACAGTGAAGCGATTGTAAAAGTGTGACCCCAGCCTGAGTGACATTGCAAGAGCTGTCACACCTGTCAAAGCATGGAATTTGTCACCTCAGATGAATATAGTAATATAAGTGCTTACAACATTTTGTCAATATTTCTTTGCAACTATTTTTATAGTAACAAAAGTACAACAATCAAGATATCATTGTTAGAGCTACACGATAATTATAACTAACCATAATACGATGCGATAGGCGTAAAGACCTAGTTATCATCCATGGAGTATATTCTCCAAAGGATTTGTTCTTTTTTTCACACCGAGGGGAGTGTTTAATTTAAATATTTTCAACCCTTGATGTTGCCATGTTTTCTAATGAATTTCAATGACTGTAAATTTCTAACTGGGGATCCAAGGCTGTAGACCGACAAAGTCCCACCCCAAATGCGGGAGTGAGCCACGTTACATTCTCTCACACAAAGAAGTTCTACTGTACCCTTTTAGCAATCCTTTTCTACAGTATATCTGTCGTTTCTCGACTTCGTCACTTTAGATAATGCATAGTTTAGTCAGTACGCATTACGTATACATACATTCAATTATATCTAATCACGAAGATCAATCTCGCCTGCATGGACATCCGCACATCCGCAGCGAAGTTCACTTAATTTTCTCCAGGCTGCTTTCTCCCTTTGACCGTATTTTCCCTAAAAAGCGCTTTCCAAAACATTTTGACTGTTATATTTAGGATGGATATCATGTTTCTTATAACAAACACATCCATTGAAATAAACAAACTCATGAGATAACATACACATGTATGCAAATGAAGCCCAGTAGCAATATGTTTCAATTCACCAGAGAAAGTTGTTGGTGCACGATGTCAGTGTAATTGCTTCGCTGATTGTTTATCGCTTGGATCTGTTCGTTTCCTATTGAAAAAAGGTATGTACCTACGCAGTGCGCCTTGCAAGGAAGGGAAATTTGCAGAGAGAGGAAGGGGGTGGGGAGGGAGGGTGCGAGGAAAAGTGCTACTACATGAAGTTTAACATATAAATCAGCGGTTCTGAAAATTCTTAGACTTCCTTTGCCATCTTGAACTTTCCTAATGGTCCTTTCCTCAGTCTTCTCCTGTCCCTGTTCCGTGTCCCCCTTCTTCATCCCTCGCATGTCTTACTGTCTCCCTTCTGCTCCGCTGTCTCCCTATTTACAAGAACAACAAAACTAATACTGCATACCGTGAAACTGGTACAGAAGGCCCAGATGTAGCTAGGTCAGTGAAACGGGTTAGTTTGGTATAACGCTGCATTAAGTTGCTTCAGTAATATGTTGTAATCACAAGGGATCCCCACATCAGAGTCAACTTCGCCTGTTTCCAGTGTACTCTGTATCCCCCACTTGAGACTACCACCCCCCCCCCACCGTGGGGAGGTATAAGGACCACTTTGAGAACCACTGACTTAGATTATCCATTCTTTTCATGCATGAGTTTGGGGGTAAAGGATTGTCTTGTAATTTAAGAGAATTTAGACCAAAAAGCTGCATTTAATTTATCCCCAGAGGTCAGTGATAATCATAGGCAAGCGAGTTTGGATCTAGTGGTTCATTTCGTAAACTTTCCTCTTTAAGACACTTATCAGTAACTTTTGTTAATAGCATGTATTTTAAATATATCATGTATTCCACACTGTGTACTCTAATGGTTCTGCTGAATCTTGTTTCAGTCTTTTCACTAGCTCACTAGGATATGCAATACAAAATGTCATACCAACAGTATAACTTTGTAAAATGTTATGAGTAAATAAAAAAACACAAAATAGGCCAGTAGTATGTGAGAAGATTTCGGATATCAAACAAAAAAAAAACCCAGACAACCCTTTTGCCACTTACCAGTCTGTTTATTAAAACAATAGCAGATGTTTTATATAACGTAGGCGTAAAAGACGCAATTAATCTAACTGGCTGAGATTAGTAAAACTAAACAGAGTACTGTCATTGAGTTAAATGAGTAGAGAAGACCTAAACCGGGGTTTATACCATTACTTTGATTCGCTATGATGTTTCAAACTGCTCAGCATGTAGATAGTATCGAGTACACACTTCACCTCACTTTGTGACTACGAAAACATTAAAAATATAACATATAGAACTACAACACTGTTTTGACAATCACAAATATTCGCATGTTATTCCATCATACTCATGTACATTTTCAGACGGACGAATTTGATTCTGCGTATCGCTTCCTATCAAATAATATGAAATCGGAGGCAAACATTTTGCAGTTCCTCCCTTGGCTCATTTCGAGAAAGTTGGCATGTGCTTTTGTGATACGTCGTGTGCCTATATGTGTCTTTTAATTATCATTAAAATTCCCCTCGGAGGTATTTTACGGAGGAACAACTGTGTTGAAGCCACAAATGAAATTTTGCCGGTGGAACGGCATGCGTTTGAACACTGGAGCTCCTATCGCCACACCAAACTACCGAGGAGGAAACATTAAAGAGGTTGAGAGAATCGGGTTTTCTCCGACAAAGAACCTGATATCGCTCTCCTATATAGTGCATGTATCAATGATGTATCTTCTCAGTTCTCATGTTTATGTATGATAGGGGAGAGATTCCTGACTGTGCGAATTATGACGTAACTAACTGTCTGCCCCCCCCCCGTCCCGCCCTGTCCAGAATACATGTTTCCCCTCTAAAAACACCTTATTATTTTTACTTTTATCACATTTAGAAAAATTTTTTATCAGCTTCGTTACTTCACCTCCGAGTAACGGTGCATAAAGATAAAGGGGTAGCATTACCTTTAAACTCTTAAGTTACAGTCCTGAAAGCTATAGTTCGTAACTGTTGTAGAATTTTCAGTTTTTATTTAATTTGAAATCGCTTTGAGCGGAACTAAAATGAAAATGTTCAATATTTGGAAGAGCATTTTCTCTGTCTTTCCTCAAGTGCAAGTGATTTCCGAAATAGTTAAATTCCCCCTTGTTAGAACACATTTTAAAACACGTTAACAAGCTTCCTAAGTTCTAATAGAAGCCTTGAAGCAGTGATGGAGGTGGGGGGTAAAGGGGTGAGCACATGAAAGATAGGATAGATCGAGTTAAAAGAGGAATGATAGGAATAATCTCTGAAACCGTCTGAACAAAGCCTATCGACTCGTTGGTTGGATTTCTTATAAAAATAATAAAAATCATATCCCTTTGTGTTTTTAATTTATCTTCACAAAAGGTTGCTTCTAATTTAGCTTACATTCCTCGCTACACTATTTCTACGGTGAACGCACACTTTCGAAATTCATTTACATCCCTTTACCATTCAGTTTGCATCTCAATACACCATAACCGGTTCTTCACGTCAATCCCCCCTCCCCCAATGTCCCATTTCACTGCACCTCTGTCAGGTCCCTTCTCCATGTTACGTAGGTCCGTCATCTCATGTCCCATTTCATCCCAATAGTACTCTCGTCACTAGGTTCTTTCCCGTCACAAGGTTTTTTCCCCATATTACTTCATGGTACCTCCAGAGACACACACACACTCACAAAACGTAACGGTAAAATAAGAACTCCATAACTTTTACGTAAAAGTTTACACACAGTTAATGTAAGTCTTACATTTTGTATATAACAACTTTACTAAAATTTAGTAAAATTTACCAAAATTACGTAGAATTTACATATACTGTTTACATTAATTGTATGTAAAATTTATGGAGTTCTTATTTTACATAATTTAGCTAAACAGTATATGTAACTTACATTAAGTGTGTAAAATTTTAGCTAAAAGTTATGGAGTTCTTATTTTACCATTACGTTTTGTGGGTGCACCACCTAGGTTTGTCATAACCTGTCCCTCATCTCGATCCATCGTTCATCCTATCACGGTCTCATCCATCCCTTAACCAATAACCATTTTATCTCATTATTTCCCATCATACACCACCACGTAGATCTGATCCCACTTCGTCCCGGCTATTCATGACACACATTTTTGTACTCTCATGCCCACCCAAACCCACACGCGTATGCACACACACGGAATAGTATGGTCCAGTAATTGTACAACAATTCATCGCTTCCTGATTTGTATTCACTGACCTCCCATTCTCAAAGCACTTGGCAAACAAAACCCACTCCGCCCCACCATTACCCACCAAAACTATCCCACCCAACCCCACACCACACACTAAACAACATTTACATATATACTTACAAAACTTCTGATTTCATTCATGTTTTATAGGCTCTGGTCTACCATTGATACATATATATATATATACTCACATACGTTTGTATTTGTGTGTGTGTTTTGATTTCTCTTTTACAAGTTCCGCAGACACAAAACAGTATTCTCTACACAACTTGCCCTTTTATGCACAAGTTTATTTATTCGCAACCTTTCGATACCGCTTTGAGTTACATGCACTGGCCAGAAGGTGTTGGCGTCTTTTCTCATGGGTGGCTACTAAGGAGCCCCGGGGCACAGCACGAAATTTCGGGTTTTTCTCGCTGCTGATACACACATTGTAAAATTAACGACTGGCTAAACTAATATTTCTGGGGAATAATCGACTTACGAATGCTGTTACCCAGTCGTTAGTGGTTGGTGACATTTCGAGTGTCGGTGAGCCACCAAACATTTTCATGTTGTTTTAATACATTTACTGCGCATTAGATGACACTCGGCTTTGTTGAAAGTTACCCGAAAGGACAACGATGTCCAAAAGAATGTTTTATTTTTTTTTTTTCTTTCAGCCAGTGAGCAAAAAGGCGTGAATGTTCTTTCACGCCTAAATTCATAATTTTCATACAATGTTTAGCTGTGAGATTATTTATACATGCAACCTTTCCGGGTGGTCTAATTCTTAACTATAGGAACATCATTAAATTTAATATTATGTTTATGTCGTGACGTCATTATTACGTATGAAATTGTGCTAGTATCACATGGTTGTCGAAAAAAAGATTACGTCAGAGGATAAGAGGGCATTGCACTCTACGGAAGAGTGCCACTGTTAACATTTTCTTGGCTTTATTGCTACAGTTGTTCTATGCGCCTTAAGAAAGTTAAAGATTCATGCTAAATATTACGTAATAGCTACATGGCGTAAGATGTATCAAGAGCTATACATTCTTCAAGCAAACGGTCACCAACAATATAGTCTAGACATGATACTGGTTTACTCTAATTTGGTTATTGGAGAACACCACCATTCTCTTATTGACACACAGAACAGGATGTTGGAACTTGATTGTGACCCAACTCTCACATGGGAACTAAGGGTGAATGATAAAAAAGGGGATAGGTAAATCCATTGCCATTATCCCTTGGGTTACCAACATATTTTCGGTCTTCTTTTGTTATCCCATAAAGTTGCATAAAGGAGGTAAAAGGGGGCAACACGAGAGCGCATAATCCACCCCACTCATTTTTCTTACCCTTCCCCACCTCGTTTTATAACACATTGCTTTGTACAAAAGAATGACATGGCTAACGCCACGTTCGCCTCGATAGCATAACGGTGGCCAGTTCAACAGTGTGTCTGTGTATACGGAGGACAATCTGACTCTTAAATGTAACTGTGTGTCATTCATATGTCAGATAATTGGATTTCACGAAGTTAAAGATTACACAGCTTAATACTGTATGTCGATTGACTTGTTATTATAGCCTTACTTTAAGGATGCTTTGACCGCCATTTGTCGCAAGCCAAAACAGTCTTCTAGGATACAGTCGTGATTTCCCCGACTCATCTACCTAATCTGCTTCAAGGTGTTCTTCCGTAATTACAATAATTAAACTATCAACATATGGTTCACAAACTTAATTTATTGGGAAGAATTGTATATATGCCGTTTGCACTGTGACGTCATGCCATGGTATCGGACTTACAGAGAAAGCAGTTATGCCGTTCACGCAATCTAACAGAAGATACCATAGGTTTGCAAGACATCTTGTCACGGATTGTGTAGTAATTCACATGTAACAATACTGTAACATGTATGTACTTAAAAGCCTGACTGCCGGGGTCAGTCAGTGGGGAATTGTGCGATATGACCTACAACTCACTATGTATGCTTGGAACAAAGTCAAACTAATGCTACTTCACGTAAAATATGGGCCTATACTATCTAAGGACACCCTTGAAACAATGCTACAACAATTAGATGAAATATTTCCAGAATGGTTAGCTCGACTTGATTAAGTTTATCAGTAAGAACGAAACATAATTAAAGTCCAAAACTGACGATGACTGACAAACTGTACACTGTTTGTTTCACCCATTAGCTGCGTTTCAGGGTGTCGTATACGAAAGCTTTGAATAACCACGTGTTACGAAAGTTTTAATGCATGGGTTCTTGAATCTTTTCTCACGTTGCGTGTTGTTGTGGATTTAGCCAAATTTATAAAAGCTATGGATAACTTTTAATCTTCAATGTCTTCTTCTTGTTGGCATCATTCTGCCATTAGGCAGCCTTATGGTGAAATTGCGTCAGTTAGGTATTCAGGGCAGGTGTTCTGATTGGATCAATTCTTGGCTACTTGGTAGATTCTCAGAGAGTTGTTGTCAATGGTAATTTCTCTTTTTGGAGAAATGTCACAAGTGGAGTTCCTGCGTCGGGGTTCTGTTCTTGGCCCAATTTTCTTCTTGACGTTCATAAACTGATGACACTAAGCTCCATCGGATAATAAATGATGACAAGGATGCTTCATTGTTGCAAGGGGACTTTGGATAGGTTATTCACATGGTACAAAACTCTGCAAATTTAATGCTGACAATTGGAAAGTTCTTCACTCTGTACGAAAAATTTGTATTGTAATTATACCATGGTCGGTAGTAGTGATCTGAAGCCGTCTAAAGAGTATGCAGGTGCTGCTCCCAGTGGGAACAGAGTGCTCGGATTCATCAAGAGGAATTTTAGTAATTTTAGTAAAGATATTGTGTTGAATTTGTGTAAGCAGTTGGTTAGGCCACATCTTGACTATGCTGTGTATGCGTTGAGTCCCTATTATGAAAAGCACAGGTTTCTTTTAGAGCAGGTTCAGAGGAGGGCCACTCGGCTTATTCCCGATGTATGTCATCTCCCTTATCATGATAGACTTAAATGTGTGGGACTTATTACTCTTGAGTTAAGAAGGATCGGGGAGGGGGGGGGGGGGTATATGTTGCAGGTTTTCAAATTCCTGTGTAGTAGGAATTCTCTGACTAATTGTGATTACTTAGAGGTTTGTTTTAAGTCCCTTGTTCGTGGCCATTGTAAGAAGCTGGTGAAATACTTCTCTAGGCTTTATGTGAGAAAGTTTAGCTTCTCTCATAGAGTTGTCAATGAGTGGAATAATCTGCCCGATTAGGTTGCAAAGTCCACTTCAGTAAAGAGTTTCAAGGGCAACATCGATAAGTTTTATTGTGAATGTGGCCGAATCTGATTATGCTGAGCTATGTTGAGTATTAGCTTGGTTTTTTTTTTGGGGGGGGGGGTGGGTTGCATTACAGGGATGATCTGATGGGGCTTTTGCCCTCCTTTGCCCCTAAACTTGTTCTGTGATGTTATTCTATGTGGATGGTTATATCAGGTGGTATAGTCTGACGCCTTTCCAGGGGTTTTGAACGCGGGCTTATTGAGAGCAATACATTACAGTCAACTGAATCAACAGAGGTATTCATATCGTAAACGTAAAAGAAGAATAAAGGAACGAATGGAGAAAAGAAGATAGTAACAAACTGGGAAGATGCACGTATCAACATGAGCGAAATAAATGTGACTGTAATAAATCCGACTCATGACTCGCAGCAGTCGACAAGGTAATGACATAAATTGGACCCCCTTAGCGAAAAACCCCCATCGTCGTTATAAGATTCGACCTAGAATTTTTTTATAGGTCAGTAAATGCGAATCGGTTTTGTTTTTGTCCATTTTACTTTTGGTGAGGCCCAACTGAAATAGATAGGGACCGTAACTTTATACCCCGGTGTGTGCTAGTGAACAACATCATACACAAATTACTATAGAATATGGATATGACGTCTGATTATAGCTGACGGTTGTCATGTCACGTGGTCTATCACATGATCTTGCGATGATCGATATCATGACTACGTAAATTTTGAAGTTAAAAATGAGTGCAAGTTTAAGTAGGTGACCCCTTCCACCTTAAACTGGTGGGCTTTCAGCGCCACATCAGGCTCATCGAGATCTTCAATTTCTACAAATTAAAAAAAAAAACTTCTCTCTCAGTTCACGATTCCCACATCATTCATGATTTTTTTTTTTTTTTTGTAATCTGTAACCCTTTTAACGTCCGGGTGACAAAAAGCGATGATTGTACACATGAAAAAAAAACAAACAATGTGGGATTAACAATTGACAAAAAAAAAATCGAATAATGTATTCTTGATCTCAACTATGAATCTTCGATCAATTTTCGGTAACAATTTTGGATGGAGCACGCTGCAGATCCCGTGTATGGAAAGGGGCCAAACTATTGGCACAGTGATATGGGGAGGGGGGGGGGGACTGAAAGCTATCAAATGCGATTTGCTGCAACAATGTGTACAATTGTGAAGTTAAGTTTCTTCTAACAATTTCACTTTTGGTTCCCCTTTGGATGGGACCATGGTCCATGTTGGTCCCTCCCTGGATCTGCCAATGAGGCAGAGGTAAATCGTCTCTCCAGTGGATTTACACAGGCGGGGTTTGTTACCTCTCAATGAAGATTATACTTCTGTACCGCTACAATGTTGTTAAGTCTGGATTATGAGCGTCGGACCTGACAAACTTTTTTGTCCTCCTCATTTACAAAAAAAGTAAAAAATAAAAATCTAGTCGATTCCGATGTATTAAGAATAAAACGATGAATATAAATGACTACACTGTATTAGAAAGTACGATGTTACATTTTAATAACGACCCTTGGAAAATGAGAGTGTATACGTGATATTCGAAAAAAGTAGATGTCAATTAAATCGAGAGGCTGCTAGAGCGATAAGTAAACCGGAATCGTTATCACGATGTCCACAATGAACTACTGTCACAGACATTGAAACAGGGATTGCCACAATACTATAAGCCATATATTTCTTTCTTTTAAGATAAACTACTGAACTGGTTTATCACATTGGCAACACCACGATTTTGGATGGGAGGGGGGGGGGGTACAAATGGATGGCAGAAGACTTCTTGAGGGGAGGGGGACAAATTCGCAGAGCGAGCATAGTAAGTGGCATCTAGGAGCCCGTCTTAGCCCCTCTGGTGGGATCTAGGGGCAAAGTCCCCTAAACTCGGAGGGCTTAGCATATCTCACAGCGGAAAAGTACGTCTCGAGATAGATATATTTTGGTTGAAAGTGCATCGTTAAACGCAAAGATTTTCAAATTATCATAATTAAGCCCACTATTCCTCTGAGTTGATAACATGGAAATATAGAAACAACCGTGGGGGCTAAGATGTAGAGCCCGGTGGGTGTTCAGGAGCCGAAGTCCCGGAATTTGGATTTATGACTGAAGAGTATTATCCCATGCAGACGTTTCAATACAGAAAGGAAAATGAAAAAATCATGAATATAAACAGGGAATAGACATGTACTTGTCAGGTCACTTCAACTCAGTGGTGGAACTGTGGGGGGGGGGGGGGACTAACGTTCTAACTTTGGAATTCCCCCGGCATGCCCCTTGGTGATATCACCGGTTTATCCATGTTGTCATGAAAAGTGACACATACATGAATATTTTCGAAATTCGAACGATTTCGAAACAAAGCGTTTAAATTACTGATTACAATGACCTACTTTTTTTTTTAAAAGAATGATATAAAGCATTACATGTTTTAACCATGGAGAAACTTTTGTTGCCAACGTTCCAATATAATAACATTGCAACAGCAAACAATAATTTTGGTAAATCTCATATCCGCATTTATTCATATTCTTTACTTTGTAATTCTTTTGGACGAATCTTCTAAGAATAATGGTCTTCGAAAGGTCTACGTTGACGGCAATCCAAAATTGTTTAATTCACAGGAGATGCTCCCTTCTATAAAATACCGGTTACCTCGTAAAGTAGCGAAAATACCATACGAATTTTTACTGTCACGATAACTAATTCTCATTTGTAAGATAAAGAAAAGAATTTGAAAACCCCTGAGGATTCGATGTTTTGAGTCTTAAAAGGAATAAGGAAACTTACCACACGTGGACTAACCTATAACACTTTCACATAACACCACCTCAAATTGTTTGACACCTTTCATCTTACTACTCTGGACGTGATCATCCGATCCAATAGTATAAACGTAAGTCTCCTTTTCGCAAAGTTAAGCTTCTGATAGGTGAGACAATTTCTTAAAATATTCAAATAAATGAGTTTACTTCATTTCCACTTTTTGAGCGTATGCGTGGGGGCCGCCTAAAGAGGAGACAGGGGGGTGACCGGTACAAATATTCCCTGATCCGGAGTAATTTGGGGTCCGCAAAACCCCTCAATAAAAGGGGGACTGAAGGTAAGTTCGCCACCCCCGTAAAGGTTTTGTCAAGTGCTCCAAGATTGAATGGAAGAGGATGCATTCATTGTGATTTTTATTATCTTCGTATTATCTCAACTTATATGATATGTATTTCAATTCTTCAAAGACTGATTTTTCCTACTTGGATTTTGCAGACATGAAATCCTTACTTCAGGACGAAGACATGGTTACCCTTAGCTCAGAACGCCAGAGAGTGATGTTTCCAAGCTGGGAGAGGGGTGGGGGGGGGGGACTTGTAAAGGCAACAATTTCTTGCACGCTCCTTGCCAAACAAGCTCCGCTTAGATAGTCCTGCCGGCACTCAATCCATCCCCATATTCATTTGTTAATTGTTTTGGTCCTGAAACCCCAAGATATACACGAGAGCCCATGACTTGACTGTGAGAGGCAGGGATCGTCTCCGGAAGGCTCTGGTGTTGGGGGTTCATTGCAAACTTAGAAAATTTACAGTATACCTTCGTGTAGTCTGGTCGCCTATGGCTAATGACCTAGTGGGCAACTTCATCAATTCAAAAGTGTATTAGAGGTAATATTTAATTCCACCTTATGCAGAGAACAAATGAATACTACCAGTCACCACAGAGGCCAAAATAACGAGAAACACCGAATCACTTTGACATTTTTGAGACAAATATGCGGAAGATGGTACACGGAAGTCCACATGTATTTTTAAAACCAAGTATGCCTACGTTTACTAAAGAGGGAAAGCAGAGATGCATAAGTCTGGTCAAGTCTAAAGGGGAGGATTTGTTTTCTTTCCGGCCAACGACCCTTGGATATATGATCATTGTCACCGGAGTAAATCCGATCAAAAATTCTTAAATTTCGGCAAACATCAAAGAAAAAATACGAAACAGTTTAACGTACAGAATCGCGTTACTGGGGTTGTTTTTTTCTTTGTTGTTGTTGTTGTTTTTTGAATCTCATCTGGTAACCTATCTGTATGAAAATATTAACGTCGGATTGGTGGTCTTCTGGAGCTACTGCTCCGATCACCGATAACCTCGAGTAACCCCCCTCGTTGGAAGAGATTAATTAGTTCAGCATGATCACCACAGTTAAATTAACGAGAACGATAAAGTCCAGTTAACTCGCTGTAACTTCATCGCACTCTTCGGGCTTCGTGTGATTCACCTCGATTTGCTTTCACAACGGTCTTATAAAGTTAATTAAAACACTGAAGTGGTTTAAACTTCGAAGGGATATTCAAATTATTTAGGGATGGCGCCTCTTTCACGAGATTATGGCTTTTAATGCTTTAAGTAAGGAGTGCCGCTATCCGTGCATGGTTGTACCAGTTGTATCGCGGTTGAGGTCATGTGTTAATATTGTAAATGGATATCACTACTTTTCTAGACCGCTAAATTGATAGAACTTTCCCATAAGCCATTTCTGCTGAGTGTGTGTGAGTGGGGATGGCGGGGGGGGGGGGGGAGAGCTCCTTTCCCTTTCTCCCTCACCTTATTAACAACAAAACTTAAACTCGAGCCGTATATTGGTAACTTAAACGAACGAAGAGAGAAATAGTATGGAAGTATCAAAAGTTTGCCTTCTTTCCTGATTCTGAAAATAAAAATAGTCACTGATGTCGGTCCACTGTATAAAAATCCTGAATACTTCAGTGTTTTTTTTTATAAATCTTCCATCGTCTAAAAATAACCTTGAAGGGACTTTTTAGGGACTGGCAGTTCATCTGTGAAAAAAAAGTGTCACATTGGGTATTATAACAGAATTCCAGTGTCAGAAAGTGGACTCTTGAAAATTCAGTGGAAAATGCATAGTGAACTTTAAAAGTTTTCCATGCAAAGCTAAACATGCACACATGAGTTTTTTTTTCTCTACATTTCAGCCCACACAATAACCGGATATAGAAGGTTCTGCGTCAACTCTGACAAATTTGTTAGGACCGAACCCGTATACCTTTCTGGTCTATCCTTCATTGTGATTTTCAGGTTACTTTTTTCCGAATTATGTCGCTGCAGTCGGTCGACCATACCACCAGGATACCGGGTGACGAAGAGCTGGTCCGTACCATAGAAATGGAAGATGAGAGGAGAATGTCATACGACGATACATAATTGCCTAAATGTCTGACTGTTGATGTTGGTCAAAGGCCTTTTGTATACTTGTTTGTCGAAATTGCCGAAATGTTATGTATCAAGCAACGATAATAACCGCAAAGACCTCCGTTTACAATCTCTAGTAAACTTTAAGTGATTGTTACTTCGCTTTCTTATTCTGAGTGATATTAATTCCATTTTACACACATTAGCACCCTTCGAATGAGATCGAAATAACGTTACATGAAACAGCCGGATTTAATGATTTTAAAATTTAGCACAATTGTCTTTAAAATTTAAGTCAAATGCAATCTGTTGATGCGAAGACACGCATATTATTCTGCGCTCTTGACGTTTGGAACCATACTAGACGTTCAACGGCAGCGCCCTCATTTTGTGTTGGCTTAAACTGATGCTCACACATTACACTTTAACTAATTCCATTTCTCATGCCACCCCATTTTTTGCTCCACCTTTTGGCTCCCCCCCCCCCCATTTCTTCTTTTTTCTTGAGAGAGAGAAAGTTCTTTGTACGGTTGAATGGCCTCAAATGTGGGCGGGTGACGTAGAGGCCATTGCTCTCCGTAGTACGGCCCACTCTAGTTCTTCCGAGAGTCTATGCACGCTTTCACACCTTGTTTAAGAGAGGAAAATGTCCCTTAGTTCCGAGATTTGTAACAATATCTTTTATATAAATTGATTTTAATAAATTTTAACTCGAAAGAAATCTTCAACCAGCGGACTTGCTTTACATTTGAAGTGATTCTGTATCAGCGGTTGCTTTTAATTCTGATGTCTCCAAAGTTACCACTGAAGGGCCTTCATGAATTAAAGAATTTTTATTTTAATTCAGATGGCTGCTCTGTTTCAAACAAAAGTCAGATATGTAGGCTACAGTTCATTCAAAACAGTAATCAGTGCTTGGGGCCTGTGACTGGGGAATGATTGCCGTTCCTATCGTCAAATGGACATTCCAGTCAGTAGGGACAATTTCCTATGTTAGTAACTTCCCTGCGCCGTCCTTCAAACTGAGAACTAACGCTAACGATACAAACAGTTCCTAAACTGTTTCTGGTCAAAGAAGAATAACCAGAATGCAGAAATGCATTGTGATTTCGATGATTTCATTTTGAGGAGTTTCATGAATCTCATGAATATTGTATAAGATGACTGATATGTATCATGTCTCAATATGCACAAATACATATTACAATTACAGTGATGCGACACCTACACATTACCTAAGAGATCGTCTAAGCTTCCCTTCCTAAGATATCACATTTACAAGGTAGGGCATCACGGACATATATACACACACACTGCGTACCTTTACTTACTTAGTACGCAGTGTTTGTGTGTATATAACTAACTTCCGTAATTGTGTCACTTGCGCAGTCTTAAAGGAAACAACCACTTTTGGTAGTTTGTCTACAAAAGAGAAATTTAGTTTATAGCTCTGCCACTTGTACTACCAAATCCGTTACCTATTTCATGAATTGCTTATATTGTGGTGAACAATATGTTGGTGAAACAGGAGGGGGGTTGCGCCGAAGGCAGAGAGGGCATAGGCAAGAATTTACAATGGGTCACACTCCATTAGGAAAGAATTTCAACAGGATTTTGAATTAACTAGGATAGAACAGATACCACTCTACAACAGCCTTGTATGTGAACTAAAAGAACTCTCATGGAATTATCAGTAAAAATCAGTAGGGTTCATCTAATCAATACAACCTTCAGTCACAAGTTATTCAAGGTTATCCTGCTTGAGATATTGTGTTCAAAAGGCTTTCAGTTTCACCTCTAATGACCTTTGACCTCCACCAAAAACAATAGGGATCATCTACTTAATATGACCAACCCACACTCCAACTATGATATAATTCAGGGTTACCCTTCTTGAGATACCGTGTTTAATAGCAAGGCGTCACATACACACACACCACCACCATTGCATAGATTCCTTGTCATCGGCAAAGGAATAAAAAAAAATCAAACATTTGTTTTCATGTAATCTTCCTATTTAACAAAGCAAAACTCAACAGTTCCAACGACTGGTTCACGAAGACTTCAAACTTATTTTGCTTACAGCCCCATTAGTTCAGTTACCCAGAAGAGCCATCTTCGATACTGCAGCCAAACATCGGAAACATAGTAACGTACCGTATTTGAAAGATCCTCAACATTTTGTTAAAGGAAAGTGATGTACTTTCTCGCTCTTGATATGAAGCCGGCATGTACAAAACTAATAACGTCAGTGTTGATAAAGCAAATGTGGTGACGTCATCGGTTTTGTTTTAAAGCGGCTACATTCCGAATATTGAAATTTCTAGTCTGTCCCTCCGATTAAGTTCAAAATGTCAATAGTTGCCAGTTTCATCTCTAAACCAGAATTCTGCTGGTTTGATTAACTTCACATGCAACCCCCTACCTCCTTCTTGCCCTCACCCTTAAATTTCATGTGTGAATGGTACAAGTCTAGTGAAAATTCTGAAACACTATTTCACGCGAATGGGGTTTGATGGGAAGACCATCATGTGATGAAGGAAAGAAACCAACACCAGTAACAACACAACACATTTAGGTTAATATTGAGCAATTTATTTGAAATGACACTTTTGTTTATTGTCAAGAATAAATGCTGGTTAGAAGAAACTTGGACAATACCTTTCAAACACACAAGGCCAAGTTTACTTGGAGACTCAGGGAAGGCGACCAGCCCTACGCCAACCTGGGTCCCACAAGAAAACCATTCTTCTTGTTTTAAATAATATAATGAAGGATAAACTAACAACTGCCGCCATGGCTGCTAATAATGAGCTCTATCGCTGAACTCGCAATACACTCGTCACTCATTTACTCATGGATTAAAAATAAGTTCGCCTCACCTGATTCTCACCGACCCCAGCAGCGACTTGGTCGAGTAAAGAATCGGGGAGGCATTCTCACCACACTAAGAAAAACACAATGGTTCTCACTTGGTTTTGTTTTGCATCTCTCCGTTAAATTTGATAATGAAACAATGTTGATTATACAACTTTGCACAAAAGCCTGAAAATTCACAATACATTTTTTTTTCTTGGAGGACACACACAATGCCGTTATTTTTTCTTATCTCATCGACTACAGCAACATCGAATTTAAAAAAAAAAAAAAAAAAAAAAAAAAAAAAGGTCAACAAAAACTATTGTTTCATGAAGCAACTTTGAGAAGTGCCATTTCAGGAATAATGACTGTGTGTTTCATTATGTTGAGTGGTCTCACAATGAATGGGTGCTACAAGCAAACAAAAGAAAAATAAAAAAAAGTTTAACCACAGAGAAAACAATCTGGACGTGCTCTGCTTAACCTAAATATATACTATTTTTCTGACATTCTTGGAAGAAAAACACGCAAATTGCAATACAACAAAGAGAATGCACTATCCTCCTAAAATTTATCAATCCTTTCACAAAATTGTTGCCTTCTCTGGTTGTTGCTTCTTTCATCTTCACGTCTCCTTGGTTCCCAGTAACAGAGATTACACAATCTGAATCTTTTCAAGATTTCAGTTCAAGCAAAAAAAAAAAAAAAAACAGAAAAAAATTAAAATCATGTGAAATTCACTTCTTTCAGGGTCATTAATTCTACACTGAAAAAAATACTGACACTCAAAAAAAAAGGAAAAAAAAAGCAGACAAGAATCACACAGAAACAAGAAGGAAGGCAACAGAACTGACCAGGAAAGGCACATAGTATGAATTAGACAGTATTCAGTAATTGCTAAGCTACTTGACTATAATATAACCTCTGGACATTGTCACTAGTATATATCATTAAATTTATCTTCATACATTGTAAAACATTTTGACCTAAGAATCCGGTAAAATAAACTGCGGGCCAGGTGCACAATCACCAAAACGACTGGGGAATTTACCTTCCTACTTTCGTTCCATCCCTCACGTGTTTCATTCCTGTTCTCAGCATTCAGACTTTTCTTTGGGTGGAGGGAGGGTATGAGATACTGAAGAGGAAAATACTTAGGTGGGGCAGGGAAAATTGCAGGGGGACATAACTTTATACTTTGGAAAGCCATCGTGATTGATCGAATCTTGAGGGAAAGTTTCGTCTACTGACTCTTTATGTCAGAGAAAGGTGGTAACAAATTCCATCACAGCTCTGCCTTCTCCTCTCACTGATTTTTCTATGATCATAAAATGGGAGGGGTAAGAAATACATGTCACATTGACAGAGAATGTATGTGATAGAACAGAAAGTAAAAAGGTTGCAAACAATGCTGATTCACCAGACTGTAATGAAATTAAGTTTGTGCAGAGACCAGGAGAGAGGGTGATGGTTGTGGGAAGGGGGGTTGGAAATATTGGGCAATGTTTAAGTTTATAAAAAAATAAAACACACATCAGCTGTATTTCAATGCATCACACACATTTGCCACAGAATACTATCAAAATCCTTCCCTTCGCTGCATTTTTTCTCTTTGGGAACAAAAAGGGATGACACCAGCCAACAACAAAACAATCCTCAGCAACCCAGAAGATCGGTTTTGATAGGCTTGTGCGAAAATTGCAACGGGTGTGTCTGCTTCACCATGAAAGCCAGCTCCTCCACAGCTTGAGGAACACTCGACTGTCTGATTGAAGAATGAGGACTGAACCAAGTTTACAGATTGCAGGGGTAAAGAAACAGAATTCTTCCAAGTAAAACTTAAGGGCGCTATGAGAGATCGGTTGTGAGATTGCAAACATCTAAAACAGCAGTGAAAAATCTCTCACGTTATAAACAGCAAAATCGTCCACAAAAATTGTTCATGCACACGGATCTTAGATTGTTTTAATATGGTAGGATGATTACCTATTGCTAATACACCAAAGACAATTAGATGATGACGATGATGAGTAATCATGATAGCCTTTTAACTTGGGACTACTATTAACGGCTAAAAGGGTCCTCGATGCCGGATTATGGTGCTGATGTTTTCTTGGCATTGACTATGATATCCTTGACATTGAAGACGACTTTCTCTTTTTTGCGCTGTGGTGTTGAATCCATACAGAACCTGGTGGGAGAATAAATTGTGAAAAGGAAAGGTTACTTCACATAACAGAAAGTCATGGCTATATAGACTGCTGACAAGAAATAATTAGGGAATGGACATTTGTGCTTTTTGCAGAGCAATGTTTTTTTTTTTCATTTTTCTTCAAATTTTCCTAACAGGTAAATTTTTCCCAAGCCAATTAGGTAGAAAATTTCAGCAAACTAACACTGTGAGGGCCTTTGGGAAATAAATACACACAAAAGTTATGAAGCTTTACACAATTACTGTAGTTCAAACAAAAAGTTCATGATTTGAAAGGTTTATCTTTGAAAACAAATCACTGGTTACATTTATTCTTCATGTGACTCTTATATGTTAAAGCAATGAATGAAATATTGACATATGGCTCCTATGAACATTGCTTCAATGATCTTTTACATGGTAAGTTGATGGGACTTTTACATTGAGTTAGCAGTGCACAAAATTGCATCGTTCCAACCGATTACGTGGACACACAACGTGACAGCGCTTTTTGCAATTACAATCACGCTTTCTTCCCAAAACTGTGGTGCGATTTTCATTCCACAAAGTCATGCAATTTGTCCAACCCCTGGGTATGGTCATTGGTGGAATGGTTCACACACAGCGCCATCATCCTCGGGGAGGTATAAGAGACTGAAATGGCACACTGAATCAACAGAATTGCAAAGACGACGAAGAAAAAAAGTGGGAAACAGGTATGTAACAAAAGAAATGGAAGGGATACAAAATTGTCAACATCTGTAACGTTGTCTAGAGAAAAGAATGACTTCATGAAAGGAATGTATAAAGAGATTATAGCAAGTAAAAAAAAAAGGAGTAGCACAAAAGGTATAAAGAAGATCCTTAACCTGCAGAGAAGAGAGTTGTAAGAGAATTTTTACAACATTTGTTCAAATCAGTAAAAACTATTTTTATTTGTAACTTGACAAAGACGTTTACTTTTCATAGAAGTGGCGTTCTATCCAAAGTATTTTGTTTCAGGGACTGATACAGGCAAATCTTGGTGTTCAGTTTCAAGCAACATTCACAAACTTAAATATGGGGAAAACAATATTTTCTGACCATTTCACAACAGTTGATCTTCATGGGAATACTTTAGAATTTAATTTTAAATTTCAAAATTACTAATTCAAAGCAGGAAGGGGTGGGGCAGGAGACAAACCTCTTAAATGCCTCCAGTTCTTGCTCCACTTCATCCATTTCGTTCATGTCCACATTTTCCTTCGGGAGGAAGATGTCATCTGGAGAGAAAATCACAAATACTAAGCGTGCAAAATAGCTGGTTGACATAGCAGAATGTTAAACAATTCCAAGAAAAAATGAACAAAGCGCCAAGTTTAACACTTATATTAGTTTATATTTGTCTCTCTCTCTGACCTACAAGCATCTTGTGTACAGTCCATACTGTAACACCTACCTGGCAACAGTACGATTATCATGTTCAACACTTGATACAACAAAATTGATTCTACCACTTAACACTCTGTCATTACGTGTCTCGTCTGTCACATACATACCTTTGCATTACAGTAACAGTGAGGACTTCAATTGTACATTAAATCCCAATCTAGATTCTAACCGTGATTAAATAAGGACTAGTTAACTCATGATGACCTAAGAGAAGCCCTCCATAGGCAATGATAGCCATCACTTGACAGGAAATTATTAACTGCAAAATCTCATTCTGGACCGGAAACAACCACATATGCAAAGACCCATACACACAATGACTACCCTCTAAGACCCTCGGGGGGGGGGGGGGCGTGAAGCTTGCTTGGGGGTCCACAAAGGGCAAAGAGGTTCCGCGAAAGCTAAAGTGCTTTCAAAAATTCATACGAAAAATCGTAGGCGTAATTCAAAATTATAAATCATACAGAAACCCGTACTCCTAAACTAGCAATCGTTCTCGCAGCTTGTCTAATTATTCCTAGTCAAAGCAGCAGACTAAGTCCTCTTTGATTCACCGCTAGCAACTTGTAACATCAGAACAGACTTAAACAAGTTGAACTTTTACGAACCACTCACATTCGATTTTGAACTTTGTCGCTGTTAACAAATTGGGTCAATGAGGCTCAGAATTGATTACTTTGATGTAGATGACCTTTGACCTCCACCAAAAACAACAGGGCACACCTTCTCAATATGACAAACCTACATACCAAATTTGATTTTCATATAACTTTCCACTCTTGAGATAGAGCATACCCAAGCAAGTCTCACAGAAAAAGAATTTCGCCCCCACAAGACCTTTCACCTCCACCAAAAACAACAGAGCACACCTTCTCAATATGGCAAACCTACATACCAAGTTTGACTTCCATGACTTTCCCAAATTGAGTTAGAGCACACCCAAGTAAGTGCCACAGACACAGACACATATACACACGCCAACCTGGCTGCATAGGTTCCTTTGCTGATGCAAGGAACCAAAAAAGCAAAGTTAAAGGCTGTGTTGCATCACCCTAAGCTATATTTTTACCTCCCTGAAAGGAAAATTCTCAACTGGTTCTAAGTTACAGTACTCTTAGATTGCCAGCAAATTCGATGCAGAGCAGCTCGTATTACACAGCGTACACAGGGATCCATTGTTTGGATTACACATGTGGAGGAATGTAAGACAGGCTAAGGGAGGGACTAGAGGTAGGTGGTTGGGAGAATTGAAACTGTCTGGGGTGATGCATTACAGCCTTTAAGCTATTCTAGGTGGCATTGTTACTTCTGGCAACTGAACAAGCTACTACACTGGATAATCATTGCGGCGTGGGTATCCTAGGTGTAAAGACAGGGATTGTGTCCAATGGTTTGGCAGCAGCTATCTCAGGGTTGCTCTGTGCTTACATCCAGTTTACAAACTTTTATCATAAATTTGAAATACCACTACAAATGACTGCATGTCCTTCAACAATACCGACAGACCGATGACTAGTAAATATCATACACGATTAAAGAAGACTAAGGATAAAAGAAAGAAAAGATGACTACAAAAAATGAATGTATGGTGACAGACTCACCGATTGTCAAGTTATTAGATTCTCCAGGCTTCTTTTTCTTCTTTTTCTTGCTGCTGCTGTTGCCAGACAAAACTGTCTCAATTGGACTGACTCCTGGGCCATCGATCATGCCATTCAATTTGACTGAAGGCGTGACGTTGTTGGCCACTTTCTTGTTGCCATTGGTCTGTTTGGTGATCACATGGTTCTTCCCTTCTGGGTGGCCATTTTCCAAAGGGGTCTCATGACTCTTGTTGTTGCTGCTGCTGCTGCTGGCTTTACCATTGTTTAAGAGGAGGGGTTTCTTGCCTGCTGTTGTCGTTTCATCGTTCCCAAGGGTCCTGGTCTTCTGTTTGCCATTTTGCTTTGGCTCCTTGGCCTCAGTTTTGCTCTGTTGAGCCAGACCATTTGGGGTCCACCTCTTCTTATCCTCCCCATTCACAGCCTCTTTCTTTGTTGTCTGCTCTTTCCTGTTACTAGTGGTATTCTTCCTGGGAGTGACCGGTGACGCTACGATCCCGTTGTCGGCTCCCTTGGTCTGCAGTGGACTGCTGCTGCTGCTGCTGTTCAGCTTCACGTTTCCATTCGTCAGACCCTGGTTGCCATTACCATTTGACATTTGTGCCGCTGTTCTAGAAACCTCTTTGACTGAATCTTTCTTCTTGTGGTTTACAACTGTCACCTTGTTGACAGGAGTTTCGACCTTTTTTATCTGTTTCTTCTGAGAAGCCTCCTTGGTTCTGTGGGTCCCATCAGCCGCCTCTGGTAATGTTGCACTTTTTGGCCTCTTCTCTTTCCGCCTCTCGTCAGAGGAGGATGCTGATGTTTGTGCCGGTGAGTCCGTTCTGCTGGAAGAGATCTTGATTCCCGCTGCACTTGGTTCCTTAGGTATAACGACCACTGCAGGTTTTGCCTTCTTTCTGTCCAAGACTTTTAACTTCCCTGAGGCAGGTGTGATTGTGTTCTGTGATGTCTCATCACTGATGCCCAACATATCCTTCTTTGAGATGATGTTATTCTCGTGGCCTCCCAACAGATTTGGCGGCGGTGGGTTTGGCTTTGATTTATTGCTCTTGGTTGGTGTCGACTGCGTGGAAAGGTTTTGACATTTTTCAGGTGGTTGTTCTTTGGATGGACAATTCAATCGTTTCGCTTGGCTTTCCTTTTTCGCCCTCTGTTCCGCCTGAGGGAAGATTAACACAACATTTTTTTCCATTTTGGTTGGTGTGCATGCTCAAAAAATTTATTGGTTGGATATCCCACAGGAAAGATGCTGAGAATAATCATATACCAACTTAGGTTCCTTGAAAGACCTTCATCAAAAGACAGTTACAAACTATTTTACACCAAATATCCCAAGTTTTGACAATTTTTTTTTTTTTACTGGCTTTTCTTGCTCACTTCCTTCATGATGTCCAATTATATCCCCACAACTTGTGACCAATGGTCATGAATGAGCAAGGGGTACTAAAATGCGAATAAAGGGCTGTGATGATCCTGCCTGAAACAATAAGCATTGCTTTCTATTTCTCCCCCCCCCCCCACACCTTGTAAAGAAATGGCTGACTATACTCCCACCATTCCACCATTTTTTGCACTGCACAGCTCAATTGTTAGGAAACATGGCATGCAGTCTGCAGGCCACTAATTCTTATCTCGTCTTATTTAAATCCCTTCATATTCATTGCATGTTTCGAATTTGAACTGTGATTTCTCGATCAAGGTTTATGCTTATACAACTTCTTTGAGAAAACTGCTACATCATCAGATAACATTTTCACAAATTTTCGCAGCAAAGTTAAAATTCAGGAGAAACCAAGAGTCTCACCTTTCTCTGTTTCTGTCTTTGTCGTTTGGCTGCTTTGCTGCTGCTCTTTATCTTTGGTTTTTCACCTTTGATGTAAGAGACAAGAGCTTCCAGGTTCTCCTTATTGAGTGGAATGGATGGGTTCCTGGGCTGATCAGCACCGACTGGACTGTGTGTGTGGGATGGTGACTCATCCTTCGGGTGTTGCTGCAAAGGAGGTGATATTGCCTCAAGTCAATTAGAGTCTTCTGATGCGTTTGCACAGAGTCCTTTGACTTCCACCCCCCTGGATACACCCACCATGCTATTTCCGGTCAGGAAATTGGAACTCAGGTCCCTAAGATGTTCTCATTCATTCAAAAATGAAATTTGCTAATTGTTGCAAACAGCATGGTTGCTGTACACTTCTTGTAATATATTCCTGTCTCTAATAGAGCCCAAAAATCAATTTCCAAGAACCCAAGTCATGGACCACTCCGGATGAAGTTAGAATTGACTTGTTTGCGGCATAATATTTGATGCACATTACTAAAAAACATTGACTGTATCGAGAACCATCAACACACGAAACCTCAAAAAATAGCAGAAAATATCTCACCTGTCTCTCGCGTAATTTGAGCCTTAGTCTGTCTCTCATTTCTGGGTAATTTCGACTCATCGGTGCAAGTGCAGGCTGTAATGAAGATGAACGGAATGTTATCGAAACTCTGCAAGATCGGTTAACTCTGTAAGATCAAAATTGCCTAGCAACATTTGTTTTGTTTCCAAGAGCTTGCAACATATATGCAACATTCAAAGCAGTATATATCCTTTACTTCTCTCGCACTGTCTGGCATTCCTCTGAAACTAAATCATTTTTAAGATCTTTTGTGTTTCTTGGAACACAGGCTTAGACGTTTATCACCAAAAAGGAAAATCCTATTTTTTGATTGCTTGTTTTACTAATCATATTTTTTCCTATGGGCATCAAGAATCCTCTTGCACAATAAGCATTACAGAAAATATTTCAAGAACAAGAACCCAAGGGCACTGTGGTTCCTTGCACAGACGTATATTAATGTAAATTATGAAGTAAAATTAAAGAGCATTTTGTATTGTTTTGTACAAAAGCCCACATGGCCCATTTCTGACCATGAACCCTCAAATTGCACGATTAAATCTGTAGAGAAAGAAACACATTTTAGGCTGTCATAAAATGGCCCATTTTGGACAATGGAACCCAAACATGACAAACACCCAGATGGAACCACTCCCTAGCACTAAAGTGACCAACAATCAACAGTGTTACATACTATCTGTAAGAGAAGTATTTTGCATGATTTCACAACAGCCCAAGAGCAATATGCTACCTTGTCCTTGGAATGTACATGCAGTTAAATGATATGCTGGAGTTTATAAATATGACAGAAGCCATTTTAATTAATGCAATGAATTGAAGATGTTGATTCTACAATGAACAACAACATCCCATTCATTTTAGAAAGCACAAACAGCTGTCAATCTTTCATTTAAAGCCCTAAGTGAGGATTCTGCGAATTGCAATAGCGCTTATGATCACATCAATGCCCCTTTAAAGTCCAACCAACACAGACAGCATGCCCTGGAGGGGACTGCTAGAGTTTACTTTCCACTGGTAAGAACACCAACTGACTTTTCTTTTTACATTTACATCGATGCACACATCATCAGTGAAACATGAGGACATAAACTGATCCAGCCAAAACTTCTCTGATATGACCACCTGAAGTACTTCCCATGATTTACTGGAGGGGGGAACAGCATGCAACCAATGAGACCAAAAGGAAGAAGCAACATTACCCCACCATGTCCAAACACCTCACAGTAACAGCAACCACAGTGTTTGGAGTCCCTCTCTCTGCTGGACGAAGTGGTCGAACTGCTTCGATCGTCGCTGTTCGCGCAGAGGTCGTCGTCGTTAAAATTATGTGTGTCACAGTCAGGATCGCTGAGTAAGGGGGAGAGAACAAAGAATGATTGAAGTGGAAATAAGAAGTCACTAAAGCTGAAATATTTTAAACTCAAACTGCTGCTTTCGGATAACAAATTTGTAAAAGGATAATAGACCAGTAAATGTTTTCAACAATGATAACTTATGGATGGGTAATTTGTTGGCATCCAAGAGATCTACTCACCTGCAAACGCTGGCTGAAGTTGAAGTACTACCCGCTGTATGTACAGGATCCACTGCGCTCCCAGCAGACAGAGACATTCCTGGCTGGTTATGAAGGGCACACACTGATGGCTGGGGAATGTCCTGACTGAATTCAGCTGTAAAGATTACAAAACAAAATAGTTCCACAGGTCAACAGGGGGGTCCTGCATACGGAGTGAAGAATCTTAAGCTGTAAAGGATGTATTTCTTGTCAATTGTATCCGAGTTGATTGTGACCAAGAACCACAGGCAAACAAGGAAGGATAAGCCACAAGGATAATTTACTTTATTAAATCAATTTTGAAGACTGTGCTTATCATCTATTACTTCAGACACCTCATGAACATTTCTTCATGGATTATTTTTTCCATTTTGTTTCTCATCGAAGCTCCAATGACAGCTAACTCTTGGACTAATGCTGATATGAACAGCAGTTTACCATCAGTGCAACATTGATTCAAATCTCACGCATGAACAGAATGCTGAAAAGTTACGATAACTGCAATGGGTTTGTTGTAAAGTACTTTGAATTAATATTCCACTCACACATTTGCATACAAGGGGGGTTGCACCCTTGATGGTATCGGTCCAAGTCTCCACAGCCCTTTTTTTTCTTGCAGGAATTCTGGTGCTGTACGTGCTGATGTGAAGGCGTTTGAGATGACGGCGTCGTCAAAGGTTGGCCGTTTGCAGGATCTACTAAAGGGGTCCGCTTCAACGAACTGAATGCCTGAGGGTCTGGCCCTTGGAGGTTCCCCAACATCGGCTGAACCAGCGGTTGCTGGGTCGCGAGCAGACTTGCAGCAGTCGTTGACGTGGTCCCATGAAGGTAAGGGGGACCCTTTGCAGAGGAGGAGCTTGGAATTCTTTGAGACTGGTGGGTCAAATGTTTTGGACAACAGTCTGATGTGTGAGTGCTGGTGACAGGGCCCAGGGTCCCATTCTGTTGCGGATGCTGTGGATGGTGATGTGTCAAGCGTTGCTGCCTCGCCCAAGCATCCACAGAGAACTGAGTAGAGGTGTAACCCCCACTGTCCCTAGCTGCTGAGCTACTACAAACTTTAGACAAACCTGTGATCATGTCATCCTCCTTATTATGACCCATCCCAATGCAAGAGCTTGGATAGGCTGATTTATCCAACTTGCAGTTGGTCTGGAGAGCATCCTTGACACTCTGCAAGTAAGTCCGGGTCATCGTACCTTCCGGGGTAGAGGCTCATTTTAGGATTCTCGTAAGGGTTGACCTCACCCCCGCCGCTTAAGTGTAATGATGTGTCCACTAACTGGAATGGCTGCTGTTGGATGTTGGTGGTCGGTTTTTGTGAGGAGAGGTTGTACAGATGTGGGTGGATGAGAGGATGCTTTGCAGTAATGCCATGGTGGCTTAGGTCCAATGGCTGGTGATTGGTCAAATTGGGGTAGAATAAGTATGGCGACGGCTGGCTTCGGAGGTCGTTGGGGGGAAGGTTGGCGCTGGTATCGGTCGTACTGGTGCCGATAGCAGAGGCCGGAAGCAGCTTTGCACTTTGCATAGCAGACGTGATGCACGCGTGGCACTCGCAAGTCTGGTTACTCTGATAAGCCGAATCTCCCTGTTGGTGATGAAAGAGATATGTCACGAGATGATGACCGAGAATTTAACCATCACTTGATACATCTTACAGAGTGCTCTAAAGAAAGTATACCGGAGAGAAACACCAAGTTACTTGCATACCTGATCTGTGACAATGTTCCCAAGTAATGAGCATTCACAACAATTTTCAAAGGCTCTGATGAAAACAATAAACCAAGATTAATATTAGTCACAACATATTTTCAACTTGTTGCATTACCTTACTACTACTGGAACTGTTAGACAACTTTTCACTAGCTCCGTTCCGACTTCGTTTGTTGTAATTGCAGCCCTCCGACTCGTCGTCTTCCTCGTAATCTGCATCCTGTGATGCTGCGTCGTGGGACGATTCGGAGGTCAGATCGTCTGAGTCGATGGAATCGCAGGGGCTGCACATCCTGTTCGAGAAGCAATGGTGTTTCAAAAGTTACTTCAAAAGGGAACTCTAAATGAACTTAATGTTATTGGTTTTTCAAGTGGTTTCTTTTTAGAGTGTGCAAACTTAACTCCTTCCACCATTTCTGAAGGTTTCTGAAAACCACTTGGTACGGCAGTCCACACCAAGCTGGGACATCTGGTATGGCCCCTTCCCCTTGCTTCACCTTTTACCACAGATCACAGGACATAGTACAGCAGCATAGCATGAGCAAAGGCAAGGATGTTAATTGCAATCAACAAACATCATCACATACTCCACTCTGACTGAAAAAGATGTGGTTTGACATTTCACTATGATCACAGAAACTAGCAAGGCTTGTCATACCCGGAGTGGTCGACCTTCTTTTCTCAAGGGGTCATTACTACCTCTGAACTTTGAGGCAGGCCACACAGGTTGCAGGCCCATCTTATATTATCGTTCTCTTTACTTATACTATCTGTCAGTACAATAGCAATGTCTCCCCTCCCCCCCCCCTCCTGTGTTATGAGTAAGACAATAAAATTGTATGAATGATAGTATGAATGATGGCAAGGCAAATGCCAAAATATGTGAAAAATCTGTACTATCATTATATGTAATGAGTGCAAGATTTGATAACAAAATAGTAGTATCACAAACTATTATACAGTAAGTATTTTTATTAATTTCCCCCTCACAAGATGCCTCTTTGCAGGCCACATTTGGCCCATTGGCCGCAGGTCGGCCACCCTTGATCTTAACTCTTGTAGTTGCTTATCCAAAGGTTGCTGACCAGTGACACTTTACAATGTAAAATATCAGCGTCAAAATTGTAATTTTAAGTAGGAAGATTGAAAGAAAAGGAGTGTCGAAGAGAGACAGACAGACTAAAATAAAGCCAAAGAAAAAGAAAAATTAAGAGTTACCCTGGATCGATGCAACTGCGTCTTGAAAATATTGGAACTATATCTTCACTGTCATCCTGCGATGAGCTTGGGGAAGACAAGTTTGGAGGTTGGATGGACTGCAGAAAGTTGTACTCGTCCAACACCAGCTGCGATGGAATTATGACCTCATTAACATTGTAAAGAGCGTTCTGATACAAGCACCTGGAGGAAAACAATTTGAGAATGCAGGATGAAACATAACTAATGAAATATGCAGGATGCACCGTGGCCAATGAAATATGCATGATGAAAAATGACCAATGAAATATGCAGGATGCACCGTGGCCAATGAAATATGCAGGATGAAACATAACTAATGAATTAGGCAGAATAAAACATGCCTGCTGAAATCTTGTCCATCGACAGGGAAGATCTTGTGAAGCACAAATTTCATTTACAATCTTGGACAAAACTGCTGGGACACCATTGTAGGAGTTCATGCTTGCTCTGAGCAAACAGCAAATTGTGCTCCCCTTCAAAACATTGTGCAAAGAGGGCGAAAGGTACATCGTGAACAGAGGAAAACTGGAATCAACGTTGGAAAGGTAGGAGAGGGGCCAATGAATTTTGGCCATGACTACGGGCTCTCTGATGTGAAGGAATCAGAGGGCTAGACAAGTGGACATGACTAGTCCCTGAGGGTCTACAGGCATAAAAAAGATTGCAATAGCACTCTAGACATGATAGACTCAGAGAAGACAGTTTGTCAAAGAAGCCGAAGGAAAAGAGGCAAAGTCTGCTGTTCACACATAACACTGTAATATAATTTATCACCTAGGTCCAGCAAGTAAAGGTTCCTTGTCTCCTTAGTTACAGTCACAACACTGCCATATGTTAAAAGGTCATAGTTACAAAGACCATCAATTTACACACACAATTCAGGCTTTGATCCAGGCCTCAAAGGGCAGTTATTTTACGAAGCAAAGCAACCACGCAAGTGTCGACAAAGCCTGTGGCTTTCATATTATGACTTCACATCTGATGACTACCGACTCAACACTATTAGATCAAATTTGGTGACTACCTTTTTCACATGGTACGTTCAGATAGGAAAAACCTTTAGTTAACTTGTCCTTGGATGAAAAAAAAAACTTGGATGAAAAAAAAAACAATCTAGCTGTGACTCTGCTGGTGATCGAACCCCACACCTTCCAGTTGCTAACCTTCACTGCTTCAAAATGCCACCACTTTGTCATCCACTCTGCCACAGCACCAGTTCAAAATAAATGTATGTGAGTACACAAAGAGCATTATGGGTAAAACATATCTTTCCTGATTCATCAGAAGGGATAAAACTTACTTGGTTTTACAGTTACATGGTGTGTGGTCCGTCACTTCCTTGTTTACATCTGTCTGGGAGCACTGCTTTTCTCGGTGATTACAGAGAGAGGAATGGGTTTTAGTGTCTCCAGATGGTGGTGGAAAAGGAGGGAAGTTGAATTCCCAGTTGGTTCTCTGGTGAGCCAAAAGTTCCCTGGTTCGACTGATTTCCTGAAATGTTTGAAAAATGCATAGTGAATAATGAGAATCTTGTACAACAGCAGCAGAGAAAAATAAATGCAGAGGTGATTTTTTGGTTGAGGAGTTGGAAGATTCATCTTCCTTTTTTCTGTGACCTGGCCTCTGATTATTACTGCATCTACAAGTTTTTGTCCACCCAGTTTACATCTCTGTCTTAAGGATTTATTCCAGACCTATTTTTCCCATGGATGAGTTTATACAGACGTTGCATTTTGATTGTCCGAAAAGTGAAAGCAAATACTCTTAGAGACTTGTGGAGACTATATATTTGCATATGTGCATGAAAATGCAAGTAAGGGGGTTTAACTGGGTGAGTGGCTAAAATATTCTCCTTCAAAGGTAATGTACACAGATTGCTAAACATTTACTTATTGCCAGTTGACTACCCTGACACTGGACTTCTTTGAACTTGAAGAGAACAATTGCATGCACATCATAAGAGATGTCTTCAAGTGAATAGTATAACTCACAACTGTGGCGATTCTCTACAGCTGTAAATAGACATTTCAGCAGTAAGCACACAGGTAACTTACAAGAGTCTCTGAAGTGTCTTTCCTTTAAATAGCAGGAGATACACACTAAAGCATGCTGATCAGCATAACAAAGAAATATTTGCACTGAAGACAAGTTTAAGAGACGTTAGTCTGGGCAATTGTCTGGCAAGATTCTTTCAATATTGGATGTCAGTTCCTGAATGCATTTGAAAACAACTATACACTGTTCAAAACAGTAACAGTATGGTGACTTGTTTTAAGCTGAATCTATTTTCCGGCGTAAGCACTGGACTTCATTAACATTTCATATTGTTACTTGAACTGCTTTTAATATAATTGTTGTGCAATTTGTTCATTACAACATCACTCACTGCTGTATTATCACAAACGTGACAAATTAAGTGAGTTATCCAGTATAAGCATATGGACTGTTAAATCCAGAATGTCCCTCCATTACCGCTTCACCTTGCCCTTTAACCATGATAAATGATGTTTTCTTTGTTTGCCATGTGAGCGCATTTAAAACAAAACATTTCCTTTTCAGTTATGTTGAGTGAGTAAAGATTGTGTTTAAATTGGGTGGGTCAGTTAGTTGCACAACTCTTTCAAAGTGGAGTGTAGAAGGCTCTAAGCCTAACACACATCAACTGTTACTAGGGGAATTATTTTGTTAAGCCCCCATGCCAGATAATTCTTTTACATTGTGCATAGTTTAGGAAAGGACATCACTGGCATATCTCTGGCATTAGCAGTTGGAAATTTCTTTGGTATTAAAGGGAACTCTTTTGAAAAACATATCCATTCAACAGATCTCCTCAACTGGCAGAACACCATGTAGCTCATAATCCTTGCATGCTAAATATTATTTTCCTGTCCTTTAATCAAGTTCACCTGAACTTGAGCTATACGGATTGCCAACTTATCCCGATTCCCGACCTTCTTTCTCAGATCTGCGCATCACTTACACAGCAATAGACTGATTGCAAATTTTCATGCTTCCCATGGTGGCACCTCTCTTGGTGCTTAAGATTTATTTTAGTGGATAATGAAGATCAGTTCTCACCCTCTTCTCAACGTAACTCTCGATGAGCTGCTGGTGTTCCCTCCAACCTTCTGACAGACCTGTCATCTCGTCACTGAAGACAAAATACCTGTACAAACGAGAAATACCGTAGAAAAGACAGGAGAAAGGTAAAAGGCTGTGGGTAGGAGTTAGCAATGTGCTCAAAGATTGTCTCTTGGTCTGAATTTTGCCGATTCCACAAATATGACAATGTACTGTACTAAACAATCACTGGTCTCCACAACGACGTGACAATCAATATGTCACATCACGAGCTAAAGAGATAACTTACTGGTCACACCAGCGATTGAACTGGGGCAACAACCAAAATGAGTGAACTGTACTGTGGTTGAAGGGTACAAGGGCACCCACCAATAAAATAGTTATCATCAGATATCATGCGGTTGCTGGCTGTCGTGATGCAAATGCATACAAAAAGTTGAAAGAGAATGCTTCCAGGTTGGGTGCCCGGATATCCAGCTGGTTAATTCCAGCTGAACATGCTTGCAAGAACAGCTTTTAGTAGCACGGTGAACAGATTGACAAAGACTTTTTCTTTTTAGGGGCATTCTCAATGGAATTAGAAAAGATCAACATGTGGGTATAAGACCTTCATGAAAGTGGAAAATTGCACGAATATTTAAAGATCATACTGTATCTCTTCACACTGTAAACATTTTCCTTTATTGTTCTCAAGATTGTCATTACATAGCAACTATAGGATACAGTAACATGGCAGACCTGTCTCAACACCTATTTGATGTATTCCTTTATGGCACAGGTTCTCGGCATTTGTCCCAGAAAACGTTCACGGCATGGCTTGGCTTTTATTTTCAGTAGGCGACAATTGGGTCAGCAAAAAAGTCACTGACAAAATTCCTCAATGAGTCGAGATATTGAACCATTTCTCTCTCATACAAATGGCGCTTGCGGAATGCACATCAAAACATACGAGCATTCACAAAGAAGACTGCCCACTGTACTCGCTCATAAAAACGCTAGAAGAAACAGAAGGCGGCCATTAGGAGCAAACTACATGGCAGAGACCTACGCAGCATATCATATTTGATACTGTTTAGAAAATTCTAGAAGGTAACTCCCTTTTCTCTCTGTTAGATACCTGGAGACATGTAAAAACGGATGTCATAAAGGTCTGGTTTACAAGACAATAGCTCTATTTGATGGAAAATGTCAAGTTTTGAAGGATATTTACAACATATTTGATCAATGTTTTGTGATTTTGTAGTCATTTACAGCTTAACAGGTAACTAAAACATTTACATCCTGTTCACTTAAACAGAAAAAATTCTGGTTGACAAAGTAATAATTTATCCTACATGTGACAGTTTATGACCATATATTTTTGTGATCTAGATAGATTTTGAGGATGTGCTCCACAGATCGCTGTTGAAGATCAAGAGACAAAAAGAGAAGATACATTGACGGGGCAAAATATGAAAAACCGGAACCCCGTGATTATAGACCAGGTGGTAAGAATGTCAGTCAGGTACCAGGGTATCCAGTGAAGGCCTAGTGGAAATGTACGATAGAGTAACAATTTGTAAGAAAAAGTTAACTGGCATTCCTTGAAAGATGATAAAAAAGGTAATGAACTGTTTTGAGAGTGACATGTGAAAGTGCATAAATGAAACAATTCTGTGGAAAAGTTAAAGCTATAGCATCTACGACAATGACAGCCATGATCAAGTTGTTCCGTATGGAAGCTTATAGCCAAATGAACATCACCATTTCCTCATGTTGAAACAAAGAATATCTTCAAAGTTGAATTCCTGCCTTGTGTTTTAAAACACATGTACACATCTGTCATTTTATGATTTACTTTATGAAGTTGCCTTTTTATATCATACCCCCTGTTGCCACTTCTGGCAATTCACATTCTAAAACATACCAAACTGAACAGGACTCCGTCAAGCACACGAGCAAACGAAATTTTTTGCAAGATGACAACACAGCAACATCACGAAAGTTACGATGGTGTATGCATTTGTCGACTAGGGGAGGGAAACAACTTTAGACTTTGCTTTACACAAGATTAAAAAGTTTTTGTGGGAAATTCAAAACAGTCAAAGGGGAAAAATAAGACAAGGCAGTGCACAGATGTGTACGAAGTCCAGTGAGGTATTGATCTATTGCATATTATAAGACAAAACTGATATGGTTTAAGAAAATTTTCACCCTCTGAACCATTCCACCCTCTTGCCTCAATGTTTCCACTTGATGTCTTTTGTCAGTTCCTGATTACTAAGCTGTATGCACAAAAAGGTACTTGCAGGTGAAACTGAAAACTAAACATACCCCCAGAGTCATGAGAGTAGGTATTATAATTACATTTTTTTTCCTTTTTTTTCCCAAGACTGACATACCTTGAAGAAAACCTCTCTGTAATAAAAGCAAATGAAAAGGTGATAATTCTACTTCATTCACATGACAATGTTTCTCCAGCATTATCAGGATCCTAACGTAAAGACAGTGGCGGTAGCAATGACTGCAAAATGAAATGTTTGCTAGAATTAGTTTCGGGGACATTTAGAGCAAGGAAAATGTATGAACTAGTGAAGCCTGGGGTAAGTATATGTCTACGACGTGAACACAGGGTTTGAAAAAAAAGCAAAAAAGACAACAAAATAGCATTTAACAGGACAGCACAGATGATGGTTACAAGATACCTTTGTTGAAGTTTAGAGAAAGATTCCTCTGAGTGGTAGGGTTCTTTCTGGCTACCCTGTTGAAGGTACTTCAATAACTGGCTCAGTTTGTTATGTAATTCTGGTTCCAAGTACACCATGGAATGAAACAAGTGTTTGTTATGGAGGACCCAAGTCAAGTGAAATTTACTGAGGTGCTCCTTTTCCTGTGGATTTAAAGCAAAAAAGAAAAGTCAGGCCAACTCACATTCAGCTCTCCTCTGTCGTTGACAAAAACTTTAACAATAGAAGACTTCTGTACCGCTTCATGACTGCTCCATTGTTCAGGTTAGAAATGTGACAAACATTTTTTCAGCTTTGTTGACATATCATGTATCACAAGGTTGTAGACTTTGATCTGAGTTAATGAAGCTACTGATGACAATTTTGTACACATTGAAACTATTTGACTAAGACCTTACTACACATCAAGTTCACATAAACTTCAGTTTGTGATATTCATTGTGTAGCAGCTGCACTGATGACCGACCACATACTCATACAAATTTGCCATTCGTATGCATAGATTCATTTTGCCTCAAGCAAGGCCTTTCAACACTACACTACATGAGTAAAACACAACAAATGTGACATTACATCCCTATACTATAAACACTACTTCCTTCTATAAACACATTTAAGGAAAAAGAGGGACAATGCTTGCTAAAGGTGTAAAGAAGAAAAGGGAACAAGGACCAGAAAATTAAAATGCAATGAGATAAATTATGTATGTATGGCTTTAATGTACCGTGCAGATGAATGCAGTGACTATAATGACAAGCAAATATCATTTTAGTGATGACAGACACTATATAATGACAATAAAATTACACATACTAAATATGAAGTTTGTCCATGATCACTAGTTAAAAGGGCTCACTGAGTTTAAATTTATGAGTTGAGTTTATTTTGTGCCAAGTTTGAAGTTTGCACAAATACTTCTAATCCTTCCTTTCATGACTTATTGTGTACCCGTTTGGGGATATGCTGCTGCCAGTCATACCAGTAAAGTGCATCTGATTCAAAAGAGAATCGTCCGTTCTATTCTCAACAAACATTCCATGACACCTTCTGTTCCTCTTTTTAAAAGACTTCAAGTCCTTGCTTTCCCCGATATTGTGAAGTATCATACGGCAATAATAATGTTTCATGCTACCAACAATCTGTTACCTCTTTCTGTGGCTAATCTGTTCGCGAGACCTAACCACATGTTTAACACCAGACATAATTCTAATTATATGCTCCCATATTGTAGATTACTTTTAACGCAGCATAATATACACTATACTGGACCTTCTGTGTGGAATGAGTTGCCTGAATCACTTAAAGAAATCTCCACGAAAACTTTATTTAAACGGATTTTGAAAAAACACCTTCTGGACAATCTCTGATCCGTGCATTTGCCTGGGGTTGGGTGGGCGGGATTTTGTGTTTTGTTGTTTGTTCGATTTTGTTTCCTTGTTTTTTATGAACTTGCTTTCTTTGACTTAGGGGTTCTACCCTTGTACAAGCTTTACTTAGCTTTCTGGTATAACTCCTTAATCACTTATAGCTTATCTTTGTAATGTTCTCATGTTTTCGTTGTCTGATTTTAATAAAGTTTAGTTGAATTGAATTGAATTAATTAGCCTCATTTGTCAAGTATCTATTCTTACAGTTACTGAAAATGTGAGAAACTAGTATTCTAAGTGAACAGGAGTTGCGTATGGCTAGTGCTGTACATTAATGTAAAGTGTCTGGTCCACAGATCTGTACATTAACTGGATTGGATGAACTGTGCTAGTCTGTGAAACCACCAAAGGCTAGTCATTGGGTGTCGTAACATGGCCGACATGAACGTCAAAAGGTCGTAACAAATCATGAGCTCCTGGATTAGATGTCATGGTGAAGGCAGAGGTGGGGTCAAAGGTTACCAGTAGCTATGCTAGCACAGTAGAGGGACATGCATATATGTTGTGTGGAGGCAGGTAAGTTCAGAATGCTGTAAATACACCCAATCACACCAGCAAAAAATTATGAAGGTCCACAATTATCATCAAGATCAAACCACCACAGTGCTGTTACCACTTTGGAGGACTGGTAGAGACAAAATACTCACCAGTTTGTCTAAGACCGTACTGAGCGTCTTCGAAGCAGATATGAGAGATGTATATTCTTCCATGAGCATGGTCATAAACTGCTTGGCGAGGGGTGGACTCTTGTACCCCTCGCTGAGTCCTTTTAAGCAACCTTTCTTTCACTTCTTTTACGAAGTCCTCCACTTCAATCTCGAGCCTCAGAAATAGTTGATGTGGGTCATGAGAACACAGCCTTTGGACCAGCTCTGCAATTCGAGGCAGGCACAACTTGGTGCTGCTGTCCTCATCTGTGAAAGGCAAATGGAGAGAATGGAGTGGAAACAAGTTTTCAGCAGACATGCAATATGTCACATGGCTTGGATATGACCAGTACTATTTGCCGGTCATAGGACACCTGCTCTGTGAAAAATCTGCTTTGATACTTCAGCCTGGTACTTTTGTAGCAATTCGTTACCACTGGCATCCAGTTAATATCTTGCTTGTCATGTAATATCAACCTGATCATTGCTTTGATCAAAACTTTTGTTTGTCTGTCTCCAATAAATCAGACCTTTATGTCAATAGCAACATGATTTTTTTTTTTTTATAAATCAACAACTTACAGAACCACTGACTTTTAGGGAGAAAAACAAAAATGCTTGATTACTTAATAAATTAATTTCACACAATTCAGTCGATCATGTATGCTAAGGAAGCGTATAACAGAGAAGTCACATTACAAACAAATGAGACAGAAGGTGACATCAAACATCTATTGTGAGACTGCTCATTTGATGCTCATTTTAAAACTCCAGAGAAATGGCTTAAAAGGATGGTCTAGCCACAAATATAGCTTTAATACGTTGCAGAGTAAGTCAATCTGACCATTACAGTGAAGCTTCCATTCAATTCCCATTTGTGGTTCCAGGGATATGAGCAGTTGAAGTTGCCACATTTGTTACCAACAGTTGGCTTGAGGCAAGCAGGAGTGATGTCATCTCCCCACATTGATAAAGCATCTTATGTTTTTCTTTAAAAATTTACACCAAATTTAATATTTCAATATCTAGTGCTATCGCAATGTGAATGTATGTTGGGTAAGAAAGTGGGAAAACAGGTTGTATTTTTTAATCCTCATATGGAAGGGAATCCTGCCATGTAATATGTACAAAATTATACCTGTCTTTTGCATGTGTTGTTTTCTTTTCATTGCATGGTTCTGTTTTGATGTTTGACATTCCAAACTTAACTTCAGTAATGAACAGATTTAGGTAAACAAAGACCCCTGGACTAAGGGAAATGATTCAATCAGATCACATGACCACACAGAGAATCTGGTACACATTATACTGAAACGATACCATCGTTACAGTTGCAATGGTACTGTATGTATGGGCCTTATCATGCCCAGTACAGGGAATTATACTTTTTCACAACATACATCTTGTCACAGCTGTTTCCTTAATGACTGTTTTCACTTGGTTTATATCTTAAATTTCAAGTGAATCTGGAGTAGTGACAAGCACTACATAGAGTATACTTCTCAGTACAGTCATACTAAACACACACATGCATTCTGTAAAGATTACGAGTAAAATCATATTTCGTAGGGTAAGTTTTGCAAAAACCTTTCAAAACTGACAGAAAAACATGGTTTTCATTCAAATTTTCCTTAACTTTGTTCTACCACTCTTAGGGGACACCACAAACTATATGTGTCGATGGAGGGACCTTTTGGTCCAACTGTTCATCATCAAGTCGGTTGCTACTGACAACCGGCAAGCTGCATGATTATTGCTCTGGTGGTGAAAGACTGCAGAGGCTAAAATGTTTAAATCTTTTTCATAACTGCATGTCACAAGTTCAAAACTCTACACTATCTCTACTGTAATATTATGAGATTAAGCTAGTAAGTACTCTTTTAACTGGTTTGTTGTGGAAGTAAGACTTCCAGAAATAGCACAGATGTCTAAACAAAAGACAATGCCCTATTCTATTTTTTTTGTTAGTTTGTCTCTTCTTTGCATAGCAGCAGTAACAGGAAGATCATGGAAAAACACCATGACCAGTGAAGTAGCAAAACTAAGTCACAAATCTGCCACCCTGTTGTTCAGCTCTTATATTCATGTTTCCCACACAATTACTCTTTAACAGCACAATAATTTATGGTAAGTCTCTTCAAAACATGTCCATTGCGCTTTGGAGTCCCACATCAACAAAACTAGTGCAATGCTGTATTAATGAAGTGACACTAGGTTTAATTGAATGTTTTAATCATAGTTTGAAAGTGGCATAACCTCCTGACATTCAGAAACCTATTTAAAAGTTATCCACCCACATCAAGAAAGTAACAGAGTGCAACAGATCAAAACTGTCTTGCTCCTTTATACATTTCCAGCAATTCTGGGGCTGGAAAAAACAAAATCTGTGAAAACGATCCTAAACTGTTGTATGCGAGTAGACTCAGAGTGCGTTTGGTTGTCCAAATCCTACCATGGTCCAATGGGTCACCACATGTGACAACATAGGACCGCAGGCAGGTTGAGGGGTTCCTCATTCCGGGACCCTGTCAGACCCCTGTGCAATCATCACTGTCTTTGTTACGTAAGCAGAGGTCTAAGTAACAATCTAAATTTGGATGGAGGAGTTACATCACTATTACACACTGACTGTGGGTCAAACTTGGCAGTATTTGTCGCTGTAACAAGTTAAGCTTATTTCACACCTATAATACCATCTTTACCTTATGAATACTGGCTCATGGCACGACTTAACTTGCTTTTTACACCACACACATAAACACAGAGCAGAAAGTAAAAATTGTTATACCATATCCACAGATCTCCACAATGTGTGTTACACCAAATAAAGTAAGTGACAGTTTCTTGCTGGAAAATACTGTTAACTATATAATCAGTTAAATGATGACCTAAATGTTACATCCTCTATCATGCAAATGCAAAGGGCATCATCCAAGATAGTTAATGCCTAGAAGTAATGAGTGACGTATTCAAGTCATATAACCTATGCATCAATCTATCAGGTAGGGAAAAGCAACGTCCTCGCAGATGCTCTTTCCAGGAGGGGAGGGTGGTGGGGGGTGAGGGGGAAGGCACTGCGACAGATGCACACTTTTCACCAGGACTGAAGGAGAGGGTCGTAAAAGTCACTCCATCAGTCCATCTGACCTCCCTGGGTCTCTCGGGTTCACCGGCTCAGTGGACAGACTATACGAAATGAGTGCGTACGCCTGAGAATTTGACGTATCTCACTGACATGTACTAAATTCCCCCAAATCAAGTCAAGTTCTGTTTGACGCATTCTTTGAGACTACATACCTGCTAATGCTGTACCTGCTTCCAGATAGACGCATCTGACCATGTGACTCAGCTCTGACCAACACTCCGCCAACTTGATCTTCGCTTTCTCTTCCTCCGCGATGATCAACTGCTGCTCTTTGCATTTCACGCACGAACAGGGTTCATCTGACGTCTTTGGTGGGCCGATGCCTTCACCGGCGGATAGATCTATGGACCCATCCATCAATGGCCTAAGAGGCAGATTTGATGAGACGAAGACGTCTTGCGACTGTGGTGAAGGAGAAAATACCGTTTGAAGTATCGGTTAGTTGAACACTACTTTACTACCTAGTAGTGAAAAAGCACAGTGAGCTTACAGTTGAAATTTTTATCACATCTTTTGGGCTATTTTCCACTGGAAAGAGTGTCACACAAGGTCATCTGGTCAAAACCATGTAAAAATTATGTGACAGATCTATAAAGTTCTTGAGTGTGAGATACCATCTTTTAACAAATACAAACCAAAATGGTAACTCATTAAAGCAAATTCACATTTAAAAAAGTCATTGCAATATGATGTTACTCATGTAGTAGTTTCCTCAGTAGTAGTCCTCTGTGTTTCAATGCAGAAGTAGAATAACATATGTCATAACGATACATGTAGGAATGTATACTGTTATGAGAACATTTACTGACAGTAAGGCCTTTCTGTACCTCATTATCAAAGATTATCTTATCTCAAATGGGGTAAGATTTCCATATCTGGAGCTATCGCTTTACATTTTTACATTCAAGCGGATCATTTGGTGTACAGTATTGTGTTACAGGTCTACCAACCATAACATGAAGACACAGAGAGAACTGTTACCCTTTGCCATGAACCGACATGGAAAATGATATAACAGTTTTGATACAGCCCCATTATTTTTTTATTTTTTTTTGACTGGTATCCTTCTTTGTCTTCAAGTAGACAAAACAAAAACAAAAAAATCCTTGACTACTTGTAGTTTCTTTGGTGTAATACGAGAGGTGAATTTACAGTGTGCTGTAAACAGTTATCTTTCATTATTAACTGAGGCTCTGTGAACCATTTCTCCTATTCTTGATTGATATTGTTAGCACGCTCCATTCTACGAGACATATGGAGCTCCTGTAACCACTGACGTGAATTAAATTTGCCACGCACATAACATACAGCAAGTCTGTACTTTATATAACCAGCTGATCAGTTGCCCATTACATCCCCTCAACTCCCTGGTGTGGGTATTCAGGAGTGGCTGTACTTACCCCTTGCCTCACTGATTGCATACATTTGACCCATGCTCAAATTCTCCTTGAAACTAATTCTAGCGCCACGCCCTCTAAGGCCTGGTCCACCCTTCTTTGCCTTTCATTTGAGTGCCTCACATGCATTTTCCGAAGCTCCGCTGTTTACTTGCCTCTTGCAAAGGCGGCTGGCTCGAAAATCGTAAGTATTCTTGGTTTTTGTTGCCAGATTTGTACTGTTCTAGTTAATGCTATCACTTTACTCCCTCGCTTCGTTTGCCACTCTGGCAAATTGGTCAGAGACTAGGCGGGACAGGGGTCCCAGAAGGAAGACCAATTTACCGACATCAGCTCTGGAGAACTGTCAGAGTCTGTGCTTTATATTACCTGCTGATCAGTGGCCATTAAAGCCATGTATATAGCCATGTAAATAGGATTTGCCACTCAAGAATGTTGTCTTGAGGACACTCACTTGGACAAATTGACTGTTCAATCAAACAACCAACAACCAACGGTATTCAGTCAATCAATCGAATGAATGTGTACTAAAGGAATTCCACACACATCAATACAATTAAAAAGCAGTTGTAAAAGTCTCTTCACTGCAACAGCTTTGACTATGTGGAGACAATGACTTACTTCCTTTGCAATGAATATGACAGAGAAGAATGAACTTCCGACCATTCACAAAAGAAGTAAATCTGGTTGTAATATACACTAAGCCAATCTGAGAACCATTTGAATTGAGGTACTTGACAACATACACGTGTTAAGTGTTCTCATGTCATCCATTAAAAACCTTGCCAGCAGCTCCCTCGCTGTTGGTAGTACAGTATTTATACCACTGTAGGACTTGAACATGAGCATAAGACACATATGGAAGTCTTGTTTACAGAAAATAAAAACAACAAACACAAACCCCCCCCACACAAAAAAGCAACAAAACGTTGCAATGACTCAATACTTACTGTTCACAGAGTGCATCAAAATAGGAAGTGTAACCATGGAGTTATACAACAGGTGTAACAAATGATTCTCTGAAGTACAAATTTGTGATACTGACTGTGTTGTAGGAAGGTTCAAACCACTGAATGACAACCAGAACTAATCTGATCTTGGAGGGGGACCCACATGATTCCACCAGGAAGCTGTAACAGACAGCCCCTTGGTTCCACCTCCCTCTGAAAAAGTGAGGGTACACAAAAGGAAAATAAAGGAGGGCTCCGTTTCAGGGTGAAATCATTGGCACACAGCACTAGTTATACTAACAGTATCGATAATTATTCTTCCTTAAGCATTGGCAATGGTGAGACAACAACAGCCACACCTACCGTAAGCATGACGAAAGCATCTCACATAAAAGCAGACACATGGCAAGAACATTTCATAGCTTAAAATAATAACTGGGGAACCTGTAAAAGGTGGGATGCTAGAAAAAAACACGAGAAAAACACGAGACCAAAAATTTTCATGCGACACAAACATACACAAGAGAAAACGCACCACTGGAGACGAACACATGAGATTAAAGGAGGACGAAAATCGTCCCTGGAGTTAGGGATTCCAATGGTAATTAGAGAAGGGGGCACTGTTCCATAGCCTACCAGGGATGGCATAGGGACAGGGTCAAAAGTCATCAGTCACCTTCAGCATGGTGACATACTGTGAATGGCAATAGTTTGGAGGCAGGTAAAAGAGGAGCAAAGTACAAGTCACTAACATAATAAGAGATACATGTGTAATGAGAATACTACAGCATCTAGTGCACAGAATGATTATCATTCCTAGGAGAGAGGAAGGAGAAAAGAAGATGGGAGGGACTCAAGGGTCTGGAACTAGGTGATGTACTGTAAGTACTGGCTAGACTGTGCTAGTCTGGCTCAAGTCAAGCTGTCTACTAAATGGCATGATTGCATACATACTGCTGCAACTGTATTCAGTAGTCAGTTGAATTCTAATAAGGCATGTCGCAAAAATCAGAGTAAAAATTGCAATGTTCATTCCACAACATACTGTGCGGTCATGACTGATAATTCTGCCACAATACCTGATATTACTGTATGTTGTTGCCAAAGTTCCTCTCTGATGCAATGGAAGTGAACACTGTTGGAAAGGTATGTACAGTGTTCACTGCAGGTCACTACAGTATAGCGACTTTGTTAAAGTTACAATGACAAATTGGTAAATACACATGTATTGGAAACACACACTTTACTGTTCTGTATGTATTTTGATACACAGCACTGTACTGTGAAGTAGCTCTGTGCTGTAGACAGAGTGAAAAATACAATCACGAATGTGGGTTCTAGGTTACAATGCGACAGTTAGATCAAAAGGTAAAACACCAAATGAATCAACAGAATCCCCACAACTCTCAGGTGTAGGTATTTACGAGTGACTATAATTGCTTGCTTCAATTATCTCACAGGAGGTGAAAGATCGGGAACACTTGGAAGACAGTTGAGACACTCCAAAGCGAAAGCCAAACAAGGGTGAGCCTAGGCCTAGATGGCCAGTGTCAGAATTGTTTTGAGGGACATTTTGAGCTAAGTTAAACTGATGCATAGAAGTAAGCAAGGGTAAGTATGGGTCTATGATGTGAATTGGAACGGTCCTTTATCTTAGCTGGTACATTTAGCTAGAACAAAGTGCTGATAGGATTAGGAAGGGGTACATTAAACCTAACATAGTCTGAATACAAGGTAGTACTGAAAAGATCCATTTAGAACAAAATAGTTACAGAAGAGCAAGCCTGCATGAGTTACAGTGAGATGTGTGCCAAACAGTCAACCTCTGTGTTAGTCTTTATCTCTCATGAATGAACCACTCAGTTGGCATTCATGATCACATCAGTCATATGAACTGATTAATTTATTTGCAAATCAAATCATACCAAGGCAGACGGTGGATGTGAGGTCATCATGCATCTCAAATTTATATCCATTAGTAGATAATAAAGTAAGTAGTATGTTTGATGCCACGACATGTACGGGAAGCTTAAAAATCCTCAGAGCTCCACAATGATCCAGAAAAATGAGAGTACCAAGATTTCACAGAGCTTCATCTGAGATAATAAGCAACGGAGACGAAAAGACGATAAAACAGACCTCGAAAAGGATGCATGCAAGAATTCAAACAGATGAGAGTGTTCTATCCAAGGTGAAATTATTGCTCTGTTACTCTTGAATCAAAAGGTAACTGTGATACAGTACGTCCAGTGCTTTTGCACACTTTACGTGCACACAATGCGCACAATTTGTACGCAAATATTACACTACACACTCAGAAACACAAATGTTTAACAATGAGTCCTTCAAACATCGACATATTAAACATCAACTCATCAAACAGAAAAATAAATTAAAAGTATGTGCACTAAGTATCTCTGAGCAGTTGAAGCTAAATGACAAACATGGTCGTACTGTATCTACAATACTGTATCTACGGTAGCGTCCATCTTGGACTTGCTGGGCACAACTCAAGAGTTTGATTCACATCAAACAAAACTATTAAGAGTATTACAAGAGTATTACATCACAATGCAGCCAGTAATTATAAACTGTGCCTATTACAACATGTGCATGGCAAGCTTGATATTCACAATGATCACTCAAAAGATTACAGTTCCAATTTTGTCCTTCAGTGATTGGAATTCTAAATGGGTTATCAGGATCAACAACTTCCTCGAGACAATAGTGCATTGTTTCAAGGTGGTGTTTTCATTGCAAAAATGAATTCTGAAATGATTCCAATACAAACAGATTAACATCAAAACGATACAACACAAAAGTTGATTCTCCAAAAATAGCTTAAGTTACTTGATGAGAACAGCAACAGAAAAATATTCTACCAAATTGCATCACTGTTCACTTTCACTGAAAACTGTGAAGCAGAAAATTTGGACAATGAATTTGTGGCATACGCAAAATTCTCTGATTACAAGAAAAACTTCCTTTAGCTAAAATTCATCTTTAGGACATCACGAACAGAGTACTCTAGGGAGAGATAAATTTCATGGCTTACCAGTTTTGCAACTGAACGATTTCATCGACAAATAATTGACCTCTCACTTCACAGTATGGCTACATTCTCTATCATATTTATGACATAAATTTAAGACTATTTATGCTTCCAAAATAAAACCCTTGAGACATAAAAATTTCTCCATTGCCCTAAAAATAAGTAAACAAGAGAGAACACGAGGCATATCATCCTGAGTGGTTGTCACAAATTTCCATCTTTGGCACACATGTTCATTATGTTGTAATTGAAAAACAGGAATGTGTTTGCTAAATGGTCTATATTTGAAGGATTTTGATGGGGATTGTGGCCACTTTCAACATTTGCAACGATTACTTCAGTCAATATTACAAAATGTTTTTATGTCACATTCATGACCTCTAAATCCAAATCACCTTCAGGGTGGCTCACACACTTTTTACGGGAAAATTGAAACTTCCACTGTATTTTTTATTACATGATTATCTAGTGGTAATTTCAGCCATCATTCAAGTTTCTAACTCTACGTTTGTGTTTCAGTTAATGAAAGGCTGCACAGAAATGTGAGGTCTCAACAACTGCGCACAGCACTTCTCCTTTAAAGAGGTACAAAGAGTTGATATCAATAAATTTCAGAGGACTTTGGAGGGTACAGCCATATGACAATGTTTGTAATTAGCATAATAAGTCACGTTTCACATCCAATAGTTATGAATACAGTCTCTTCTTTTTTTTTTAATTTTTCAATCTTGCTTGTACCGGTTACGTGCATACGAATAAGTACTACAGTAATGCTAAAAAGTGCATGGTCACTAATTTAAAAAAAAACCAAAAAAAAAAACAGAATCCCCATAACTCACTGATGTGGTTATTCACGAGCGTACTGTGAACTAGGTCAAACTGAATGCATTAATGAAGCAAGGGATATGTATATGTCTACGATGTGAATCGCTAATAACTAAATCTGTAATGTTTATGTGACACATGGAAATCCCCTTACTTTGACCACTTGTCAATTAGTGAGCGTAGGAGACTTGACTGGTTTGGAAAAAACTTAGGGAGTTTCACAAGACAACTTGGGTGCCCCTTTAACAGACGACGTATGCATGCAGCAGCAGCCTCCTGATCAGTATGACACTTACCAGTGAAGGAGAATCAAACGTCGTCTTTGAATTTCTTTCCTCTTCTTCCACGTTCTGCCTGCACTCGGGGCAAAGCCAGAGGGGCATCTGTTTGTAGACAAGATTTCATCATGTTAAATTCATCACAGATCGGCATTAAACATTGTTGCACATGCGGAAAGTGGAGTAATTGAAATGGGCTCCAGAAAAACCATTGGAGAATGATAAGAGGGAAGTTCTTAAGGTGGGTGAATGATACGATTACACTGTAGTCCTAACAGTCTGAAGATTATCGGCAACTCCAAGAAATGGAGACAAGAGAGAGGTGGGGAAAGTCGGCCACAAAAGAGAAACAAGTGACGACTGCAATGGAGAAACTTCAAAACAGTACTGTTTGAGGTACTGTTTGTGTACTGGTTTTGAAAAAATTATCCCATTTTGTTCTGCTACTGCACTGTAATGTTACATTTCACTGTAACAGTTTTACCCTCTGCTACCAAATTTGTTTTGCGAAGTTATCAAGGGGATAAAATCACAAGAGACAGGTAAGTCAGGAGAGAAGCAACCATAAAGAGTGACAGCACCTCAAATAACAAATTATGACCATTAATCAACGACAATACTAATTAATGTACAGATAGCAAAACACATCTGGGCTAACATGAAACACCTGCTTCGTTGGCCATAATTTGAGGATTTTCTCTTCTCAAAAATGTTTAAATTAAAATATAATTTCAGGTCTTCTTAAAAAGTCAGCTGGTGGCATGTGGCATGTGTTATGTGCTGAACAGTTGAGAAACAAACCAATGTTCTATTCAATTCAATGATTGCAGTGGGGAGGTTGGAACAGCCACTTTTTTCACGACAGATTTCCAAACTGCCCACATGTACTACAAGCCACACCTCGACGGACAAATTATGGCAGTGACATTTTCACAATTTAATGTTTGCCCAAAACATGTGACCCTCAATGATCCACGACCTACAGAAGATTAACCTCCTTTAGGCTTTAAACCTACAAGATTCTAGGACTTGATTCTGTATTCTCATCAAATCTGTGATCTGATCAATCTAACTGTTCTTCCCCTGGAATACTTAGAACCTAGCAACAGCTGTAATGTCCACAATGCCTTCACAAAGGCATTGACACAAAATGACAGGGATAACTGCAACCTGTCAATAAAAGTTGGCAAAACTTACAGGTGGAGTATTAAGTAGTTGTTCGTCCCTGTCCTTTCCATCTCCCACATTAGAATTAAGGCTGCCTCGAGGAGGGTCTGGCCTCTCTCTGCGGCATAAGAGGCAGTGTTCTCTGTCCAAATAGGGGTTGTGGCTCTTAGGTCCAGTCAGTGGCTGAAAGAAAAGAAGAGGAATGCTTTGAAATTCAACATGCTAGTTGCATTTATTCCTGCAAATTCCCTTCTACTTACTCAAAACTGAAAGGTCATAAAAAAAACTTTTCTGTTCTGCTAATAACCAACCATATTCATACAATATATATTATCTCTAACAAAATAAAACTGCTCTGAGTGCAACATTCATGAACTATGACATTTACAATATATGTGTCTTGTCTATACTGGCGCTTGAGGCACACTGAAATTTTCAGCACATTGTAATAAGGTAAATTTGAGCTGTAGGCTGTGTAGTTTTTTTTGCAACACAATATGGTCAGAGGGAAAAATAGACTAGGGTTTCAGTACTGTGTATGCAGCCCAGTGGTTAGGATACTTATCATGAAGATGATAGCATCCAAGAATGTTTGGAATTTGCAAATGTTTGGGTACGAAAATGATAAACTGTTGGGTGTTACTTTAAGGCTGCTTTTACTGCAGTGCTCACTAAATATATATTGAAAAACATGTACAACAATGTCATACACCTGCAAATCACATGCTGGTAAATTCCATGTACTTCACAGCTCACTGTATTTTGTGGCAGTCTACCGTACTTGTCGACATTTTGCCCATGGAATGGTAGGCATGAAATGTAAACTCTTTCCAACATTTGAAGTTGGAAGTTTAACAGTACACCACACCAGTCATTTTCAAGAGGGAATGCGAGTCACCATGAGAGGATGTATATCAAGTTTAACCAAAATTTAAAGAGATTCTATGTCTGAACTACAAGAAGCTTCTCAAATGTATCTATGGAGTACAAGACTTAGGAACATAGAGGTAACATACAACTGTTTCCATGGTGATAAAGAACTACTGGAATGGTCTGGAAAACAGGATGTCAATTTCCTGCACCATCTACTTCAATCTCAGACAGACATTCAGTCATTCCTAGGCACTGTCCTTTCAGTGTAACATAGGACACAAATCTTTTCTGATGCTCCTTTACCATATGGATGTCAGAAGGGTTTTTTGACTGTCCACTCAATTTGCTAAATACACTGATACACACAGTTTCTTTGATGATTTTTGTACAAGCAATAAAGACACTGTAAGTGTTGTATTTGAAATTACTATTAAGAATGCGAACTACACTTCTTGTGAGGTATTTTGTTGTATGCATGCAAAGTGTGAAGTCCCTCACTGTAGTCATTCACTGTTGTTGTATTCACAGTAATTTTTTTTTTCTTTATTTAATAAAAATTCAGGAACAATAGAAATAATCTTCAAACTTCATTAAGTTCACGATCAAAGAATACAGAACTGGAATTACCAGGCAACCCTTTCAAATACACACAAAAAGGTAAACAGTGTGACACATCAGTCTTTTCATTCCATTCCTATTTCTGTTACGATTAAGATTGTCTCTCTGTTACAATCAAGACTGTCTCTGTTACAATCAAGATTGTCTCTCTGTTACAATCAAGACTGAATCACAAAGTCTGTCTCTCTGTCAGTCAAGTCTGTCTCTCTGTCAGTCAAGGCTGTCTTTCCTTAGAGCAATATCTAGCATAAATTCAAAATTTGGTACTATTTTGTGCACTTTTCTCCAAGGTACATGTAAATTTGCCCATCTGTCTTTGCCAATTATTACGGTGTTTGGGTCTTTTCCTTGGAACAGTCAAATTCAACTACCATGATGTGTGAAAGCCTAGTGCATAGTACTGTTTGCATCATTAAATGTATGCACAACAGTGCAGCTACAGTATACTGTACATTGTGTACTGTAGTGCAACTGTCCCTATCAGTGTAAAATTGGTTTGAAATTGGACTTCTGCATGGACAACATAAAAACTCTAGTCCTTGCCATTGCAGCACATGTATGTTCTCCTGTTATTGAAGCAGTGCACATGTGGTCATGTCACACTGTACTGCCCTTGATACTAGTCAAATATGTGCACCTGCTTTATTAGGAATCTAAATACTGTAGCTGCCTAGGGGATCTCTGTGCAGTTAACATGTTCGCTACCTGGTAAAGGATGGACACCTCACTTCATGGTATTACTTGACGAACTGTATACTACGACCTCAAGGAACTGTATGATGTAATATAAAAAATATACTGCATTGCAGCTGCTCCACAATGACTACTACTGTACAGTACTGTACATGTGGGCAGGCACATGGTAAATACATGTACTTAAATTTCATGCATGATATTCACTATCCTGATATATAGTATAAAGTAGTAAGTAATGATGTGTGACTGCTCGTTCCGTGAAATTACGTTGTAAAAAAGTGAACCATGCGACACTGTCATTCTTCCAGAATACATGCCAGGCCAGGCCAACTGATCAAATTGATATATTTATCACATTGCAAAATTAAATATTGTGTGACATGAAAATGACATTTTAAAATGTTGGATGTACAGTATCAATCATTAAATATGTTGGAAATAACTATAAATTCCATTAAATATTGACAAATTTACGGGCAAATTCCTGTCTTATACCCTCACATCATGAATGAACATCATTGACTAACTATGCATGCAAATTTATGATGTCAAGAGAGGGAGTCACACCATATCTGATGTTGTCCTTTGGTTGATTGAAGGAAAACCTTTGTACAGCCTCCCAGATTGTCCTGACACTTCAAACATAGTTTTGCAAACAATACAACACCATTGGGTAGTACAGTACAATAAATTCAGGTCCAAGAAAATATGAGGTTTTTATGAATATACATTTTCTTCACTGGCAAGTCGCCGGTAAAGCAGACATGACATGCCATACCAAGGCACCTACCCACCAAGTATGAGGGTTATCGACTTCCCGTCTAAGATGAGATCTTGACACACTTTCTGTTGTACACACATTCACTCACCCATACATGCACTTTGAACACCTCTTGCAGTACCCCCCCTAACCCATGTGGAAAACCATGATCCATGTCATTTTTATACCATGAGGTATCCCAACATAAAGACTACTGACCCACTAAGTTTCAGCTAGATACTACAAGGAGTGTATAGTGTGCTTACGGTATAAGTGTCATATTTGGTGACTTAACCGCTCAACTGATACAGTATCTCTGCATGATATGTATACATACAGGGATGAGAAAATATGGCCAGCTCTCCTCAAGATGCATTGCACACAACCTTAAAGTAGCCTCAGTGTGTCATAAGTGCAACAATCAGAGCATTGCACTTTCGCCAAGTGGGTAGTACAGAGTACTGCAGGCAAAAATTGTCACCACTGCAGACACAAATAGCTTCAGTACTGTACCATACTACAGGTACTATAGCTACAGAAGGACAACCTTTTCGGGAGGCGTTGTGCAGGTAAAGTGACAACCGAACAGCATACACACGGCAGGGATTCTGTCAGAGGGGGTCAAGGAGGGAATTTGCCTGCTTCCAAATGAAGGGAGAACCTCCTCCTCCTCTCTCCCCCCCCCCCCCTTCCATTTCCATAACTACACTGACATTCAATCACCTTGGCTTGTTACTTTTTCTTTCTCACAATATTGAAACTTGGGCCTAAATCACTAATGATCTTCAAAACCCTTCAAGTTGGACCTATCAGTTTACAGAACGTAAGCAAACTTTCACCCCCTAGGCCCACTTGCAACTCTCTCCAAGAACAGCATAAATGTGGAATCATGGCTAGGCAGCATTAAATCACTCCCCCCCCCTCCCAGCAGAGTCCCTGTGCAGTATTGGATGGTATTACAGTACAGTAAGTCATGATTCAATGAATCACTTATTTGCAGTTGTTTTAAGAACTCTCCAAAGTAAAAGGTGCATAGTCATGTACAATGTGTTCACTGGAGAGCCTGCCACAAAGCTAACGTTTGTGCTGCAGCACCAAGCCTTGAATTCTGAGGCGTGCGAGTGCCGTCGCACACCATCACTCGCCTCGAATTGCCATGAGAAGTGCAATTTTTTGCACACCTAGAAAAAAATTGGAGCAAAGACAATCTATGAAAGTTTTATCAAATAGCACACCTACCACACTCCTTAATTTCCTGAGAAGTGTGATTTGTAGCACACCTGGAAAGTCTAAAACTCAAGGTCTGCAGCACTGTGTTGCAACAGGCAAGCACTTCCTGTATAATAACTCTTGAAGTAGAATAAATGCTAACATTGACAGACACTGCAACAAGTGATTTCAGTGACAATACAAAAACAAGCTACCAGACAAAGAGTACACTACATCAGTTTTCTTTTTTCATTAAAATTGTATTTGTACTTAGTACTGTATATATTTTGTTACTGACATCCAGCTAGAGACGAATGATCTACTTCCAGTGACGCCAACTGAAACACGCACCAAAAGTTATCTAAAGCATACATTTAGGCAACTACTGTACAGTACCTAATCCAATCCCAAAACCATTCAGTAGAGGAATTCATGATGACAGCATCTGCCTGCACTGGTCTGATACATCACATTTTAACTAAAAACTCAGCCTTGCCCTTTGTAGCATCAAATGGCTGACTACCGTACAGCATTCCCAGAACGGCATGCCTGTACACTCACTGATGGCCTATTGCTAGACCAGATAAGAATTTCCAGTGTACCTACTGTTCTGTACTATACAAGTTCTTCAGTCACATCCTTGAGGGCAATTTATTAATTACCTGGTGTCACCACTTGACTGACACTTTAACGACTTCAAACTGCACAGAATACTGCCCATCAGGCATTGCAAATTTACAAGAGTTGGAAGCAGTAACTCGCTGCCTACTGCGCTGCATAAGATTTCTGAATTACAGTGCAGTACTGCAGAGCCTTGTGCTGTATGTTGTACTATTCAAAGTTCAGCCTGGATTCTTGTCAAATATGATAAGACCGTCTCTTTTCCCTACCTGACATCCCTCTCAGCAGAACAGTTCGGCACCGAGGGAAGTAGGTCCCTTACAACAAAACATAACCGATTGCAATCAACTTGAATCTCGAATGAACCCCTGATAGTGATATACTGTATGATTCCAGTCAATGTAATATATATATACTGTAACCTCCAAAGCAGTACTTTCACATTTCATCTGATGTGAAAACTAAAATAAGGGGCTAAGCTGTTTGCAGCACAGCTACTTCCAGCCAATTTCAGGCATGTGTGTTATGCACTGAGTGCACAGTGGGTAGAACAAATGCTAGTATGGTATACAGTGTATTATTGGTTTAATAGCACTTGAGCCCATAGTATACTGTATGATGAACATGGCAAATGTATCATTGCCAGCTACTGTGCGGTAGTGCATACGGCAAATTAAAGTTAGCACCTATGTTAATACTGTGTGTGCAGAGATGCATGTCATAAAGAAGAACACAGCTTCAGAATCATTATATATTGTGCTACAGATCCTAGATGCTAAGTCTGAGATATTGAACACAACTTCATCCACACTCCCTGTCAATTTCCTTTTTTTAACCAAACATCTACAAGTTTGCCAATTTCCTACACAGAACAAGTATGATGTTATTGGGGGAGGGTTGATCTTTTCCAGAATAGAGTAACCGAGGTTGGAACTTTCAAGTGACTAGTTCCAAACCATGAATGAATTATGCGTTCTTCTTCAACTTTCGGGACAAAACATAACAGAGCTTTTGACACTGTAGGCTACTGTTCTATTACACTGAGCAATTGAACACACTCATGAAAATCTCCATGACAAATGATACCTCAATTGCTCACATCAACAGCGGGCCATGTACAAAATGTGTGATTTGTTTAAAATTTGCTGGTGCAAATGTATATGCAGTATTGGTGGTCAGGTGATCCTACTATTTAAAGCAGGATGTGCTGTTTGAAGAAAGAAGAAAATAGCCTTTGTTGTTAATCTTCCATTATTCTCTTAAATTTGATACCAACCTGGAAAATAACATCTAGGCCATGTTTCTTTCATTAGGAATTTCACTTCTTAGAGGGACAATTACTGTACAGTACAAAGAAGAGAAATTCGTTTTTTTTTGGGACTAAAAAGTTTGTGGAACCACATCCTGTGATAAATGTTTGGCACTTCTGCAAGTACTGCGCACAATGAAAGGCGTACATGCAAGCGAATTTCTTTTGGAAATTAGGCTTAGACAAATAGATCACGGTATGGTAATTTTCAACTACAAGTCCACCTAGGTTTTTGGTGCACTTTTGAAAATGCAGAAACAATAGCACATCCTACTTAATAAAAAAAAAAAACAGCAAGAATGAGCTGTACAGTAGAGCTTAGGATTGGTGAATGAATGCAAGGAGGCTCCTCTATACAAGTCCTAATTTAAAGCCAGTGCATGCAATACACACAATAGAGTGCTAGCGCTGTTATGTACAATGGAGACAGGACCACTTGTCACAGTTTTAATTGTTCCTACAGTAGGCATTGCTCTAATGTGTGGGTTTCTGGGTTTCTAAAGGGTACACCTGAACAAAAGCAGGCTAGCGTTCCTACAGTATGTGTAAATGCTGAACAGTGGTCCTAATACTTATCAGTGTACCTACTTTTTGTGCTACTTTGGTAATAATGGTGTTGGACAATGTCAACAAAGGAGAAAGCTTTATTTGTATCTGACACAGGCTGCTTTGATTATTTGATTTTTCTTCAACAGACTCAACATTTGATTTTTTCCTTCAACAGAGTTGAACATTTTTTGTTTAATATATTCATGTAAACACCTATTTTGATAATTAATCATGTGTTGGCCATATCAGACCCCCCCCCCAGATTACTCCCCAGTTCATGAGTTGTGATAAGTTCATACAAAAAAAAAAAAAAAGTAAAAGTACTGAATATAATTCAACAATCACTGGAAAGGAGAGTTTTTACAGACTGCATGGATTTATCTCTCCACAACTTACTGGGGGTGGCATTCATGAATGACTGACAATATTTACCCCTTGCTCACACAATCACAAAAGACATGGGAAAGACTGGAGCAATAGACAAACGAGAGCGAGCCAGGGTATAGAGGGGGTGGGCTAGAGGTGTTTTCAGCTGCACTTTAAGCTGAGTCAAAAATGTAAATCCATCAGAGTGAGCGAGGGGAAACGTACATGTCTCACTCACACAAAAGTTACTTTGCTATGACTATAATACTTCAAACCATCACAAAACATATGCATGCAATGCAGTACAAATTTATGTTCAAAATGAAAGGGACAACAGACCAACGTTGCACAAGCAGGCCTCCGTTTTATTATCTAAACACCATGGATTACAGCTTAAATTAGAGGCCAGAACAAAGTAAGTACGATCCAAAAGCATAGCCTGATATTTCATTACAAGAATAATTCAAACAGCTTACAAGGATGAAAAGCAAGAGGGGGAATTCCCACTGTCGGTACAACTGAATGTTTATTGAGTGTTAACACTGTATGTAGACCTGGTAGACACATCGTGGTGCACACGCAGTTTGACGTAAGTCGATCCCTACCTGCCCGAGGAAAGCTGTCAATTTAGCTTTCCCGAGAGTTTTCATTCAGGAACATTCTTCTCTCTCTCTCTCTCTGTGGTTCTCGGTGGTTGAAGATGTTGCGCTGCCATCAAACATGGAAGCAGCTCGTTGAATTCTACAGTACCACATACGTAATGAGAGCATGTAATGCATTCCTAGGATCAATGATGGGCAGATGCTCAAATGAGCTGAGATATGCAGGAGGTGATATGCATTCCAGAGCTAACATTCAACTTCCCTGGTTGCTAATTCCAGATGTAGACTTTGCACTTTAGCTTTATCAGTGAGTTGTGGCCTTAATACAGGAGGGTATTTAAAAACCCCCCCCCCAAAAAATCAGTTCACAGTAGATCTACAACTCTGCTGTGTGGAAAGTGGAGATGACAGAAGTACGGCACTTTTCTGTGCCGTATGTTCTGTACAGTATGCTCTGTACCTCCAGGAGTGTGAATCTGAAACAGGAATTTAAACTCCGTAAATGCGGTGATTTGCCAATAATAGTGGAACACTTTCAAACTCAGTCTGATTCCATCATTCCAGCACATTACTACAAGAGAATGACCTTCCATTACTAAATACTGCACATGTACAATGCTCTCTGTACAGATTTCTTGATGTTCTCACAAGGTTTTTCTGTGTATAATTTAACGCATCAACACATATGAAAAAAAAAAAAAACCACCATGTCCTAGGTAAGCCTGAATTGTGACAATTTCTTTTCAGTTTCATTAAATTTTTGTACTGTCACAGTACAATTTATAATGTCACTAACTCAGCAAATCTCCTTAAGTATGGTACTTTACTGTACAAACTGGAAGTAAACACGAAATAATTTTGAATCAATTTCCGTTTTTATAACTTGAGATGCTGCAAGAGGATGTCAGAGATCCTGGAAAACATACATTGTGTAAACGATGGGTTGGGGCTGGTGAGAAAATCAAGAAGAATGGGGTGCAATGGAAGAGGAGGGGTAGATTGTTGGTCCAATTGACACAGTTGTTTCTCCCTTCTACAGTAAGATAGGTTTTGTAATTTATGATAAAAACAAGACTCTTGAGACTAGTAATGTAAACTTAGATTAACCTAGCGTTCTGCCCACAAACTTTGATTTGTACAGTACTGTAATTCACTTGATACTCTCTTCAGATTTGCATGTCAAGTTTATATGCAAACACAAACCTCCCAAACAAATTCTTTCACATGAAACTGTCCTTCTTGCTTTGACAAGTACACTGCATACTTTGCCTTTTATTTTAACCCAAAGGTCATCAATTACCACAACTTCACAAATAGAAAAAAATTTATACAAATTACATTCCCCTTTCATGAGTAATACTGTTCTTGTCTACCTGCAATAGTTATTCAACCATGAGGACAGTTTATCTCTCACATGTCTGACACTACAGTACATTATGTAGCAAAAACGAATCCTCTAACGTTATTGCTGGTCAGTAAAGTACACTAAATATCATACGAACCAGTGTTTGCGCTAAAGCGCTGATTGCATGAATCTCGCATAAATTGTCTCCTGGATAACACCCAGAGACTGATGTTATGCTGGAACTGACACACACTTTTCCACAGCTGAGTATGCGATAGAATCTTCACCAAGTTACTGACAACTCCCTCCTTGATTTTGAAAATCCCTCCCAAAATTTTTTTTTAAAGGGATTTCCCTCCCAGGTTCAATTTTTTAGTGCAACCACTGATATGAACTGAATAAGTTTAGCTTTCTCACATCATTTGCAGTATACTTTGTCTTTAAAAACAGAGAGTCTGTCACCAAATCCTACTGTACAATGTAGATATCAGAAAGCACATAAACCCAAGAAACACAGTTTGACAGATCTTTAGGAAACTATAAACAAGAAAGTGCTATCTAGAAGTGTATTTTATACATGTACAGAGTATGCCTATTATGTGTCTCTCATGTGTCAGGGGTACATAAATTCATGGGACAAACATATTTCTGTGGAGATATTATTGCAAACCCAATGGTGAGTTTGCTTGTCAACAAAGATCAACTGTCTTGATCTACTGACAATAACACAGATCTATGTTACTACCTGCGTTTGCAGCATTCTCTTTTATGAGAATACATAAACATGGTGCTTTAAAAATGATTCAGTGGTCTAACCATGAGCACACAATGACTGAATACCTACTTGGGTACAATTCTACAGTACAGCCTGTACAGTACATGTACACAACACAGTAGTATTAACAATACGACACTGTAGTACACAGCTTTTGTACTATGAACTCGAAAGCTACTTACTCTACAAAGCAACAGGAAGCTTTTCATCCTTGGTTGAGTCACTGCGTGTATTGATTATGATGATTAACTTGAAGAGAAACACTGCTATATGTAAGAGACAGTTCACATGATCATCTCTGAACCACTAAAGTGAGGTACATCCCTCAGACAAGCTTGTCCTCAGGTTGACTGAACACTCAAATGGCATGTACTGATAGAGCAACAGGGACACTGTGAGTGGAGTAGCCAGAGAGGGGTACAGTACTTGCATCCGTGGATGCAGTCACAGTTTCACTAATTCTACAGGAATTGTTCTTCTGTAAGACTTAACCACAAGTCATGCATTATAATGTAGATACTGTATGCAGAGGGTATCTGTATTCCAAAGAGTGAAAGTTCCTTTGAAGCTTAATGGTTTCAGATATATGTGGAGCAAATGTCCCTGAATTTAACATTTCATACTTAATTTAACTACTTTGCTTGAGCAGTCTGATAGGCTGGAACCTTGGCCACTGACCTGGAATCACATGGTTGACAATTTTGTGAATCTGTTGTATTTTTTTCTAGTATGAACAAATTCCCCTGTTCCATAATGTACAATGTGCCTTACTGTACTGTGTCATACTACAGTATGCAACTGTTGAGTTGTAAATAGTGCATATGTGACTTACATCAGGTTGAATTTGTGAAGTTACTATTTAGCCAAAACTTCTTCTAGACGCTTTAGTTTTGGTTTTTGGAAAACAATGAGTGGTACAGAAGAAGCTTTTTTTCACTGTTTGTACTTACAAGAAATACTTAAAAGACACATGTAACACCAAAGTGTGATAATAATTTCAGAGTCTAGGTTAATTATGCAGGGAGTGGGAAGCTCTGTGTCTCTCCAAAATAGAGCCCCAAAAATTGGACAATGATGTAAACTATCGATCACCTTTATGTTTTGGCAGAATAAGCTTTAGAAACACAAAATCTCAAAATGAAGAATATCACGATGCCTTTAAAAGCGCCTGAGAAGTGCCATTTCCTTGGATCTGGGGGACTTTTTCTGGAGGGGGGCATAAAATTTTTTAGTACACTACGCACCAATTGGTGATGGAGCTCCACTTGGATTGCAAAATGTGAATTTGACCCCAAGAGGTAAGCCTGTAATTATATATTCAGTACCTCAAGATTTAAATCAATAACAATAGTAGCAGGATTGGAAAACCTTGCTGAGTTTCCGGCGAACACAATAGAAAATCCACCGATTTCCCGCTGACATTTGTGTAGGGGTGGAACCCCTTGTGGAGGTTCAGGAGGCAAAGCCCCCGGAAGATTGGGGTTCCTAGCACATCAAAGGGGTATTGTTGTGCGGCTGAGCACAAAAAAGAGAACTGAATAGTCGTACAACATTGGAAAAATCAATCACCAAAGCTTAATGTTAGGCCTATTCGCGTTGTTGCAATATACAGTACCTTTTTAAATGTGAAGAAGTGTCAGTTACAAAATGCCAGAAACGAGTGAAACTTGAGCCCGATATTACGCTATATAGATATCCAATAGGCCTAGAGAATAAATGTCTTGATCATAGACCACTATGCACTGTCAACTACTACAAGCTGTGCGACTTACAGCTCTGCGAGTTTGCCGTAAAAAATCCTGGCATGTTTCCAAGAAAAGTTTTCTAACTGCAAAAATGTCAACACCTGTTCCAAAATGGACATTTATCGCATTCATAATACTCAAATTCAGCCACCTGTTGCCGCTACGACATTTGTATCAAACTTTTATATCCCTCATACATGTGACCATTACAGGCAGTAAAAATTTTCAGCAAAAAAAAGTTAAAAATCGTCCCCCCATATTTTAAAGTGCTTTAATTGAGTCGTTTGTTTTACTGTGTGTAACGTTATGTTTTCCAGAAAGGTGTTTGGCGCTACCATTGCATCTGGGTGTAAGACTGTAAATGTGAAGAAGGTACAAAGGTCAAGCCATGCCGCGTGGGTCTGTTTGCGCCGCTATTGTATGTACTGTATGCTGAAAGCACTCAGTATCTCATTCATTGCACACAGACTCTTGTGCTGAGTTCAGAAAAAGTAAAAAACACTAAAACCGACGGAGATGAAATTGTGCACGAGCTCTGTGCGAATCATCCTTGGGCACTGGGATTCATAGGGTCCGTAGGGCGGCTGAAGTGTGCCTAAAAGCAAACTGGCGATAATTTCTGGTGACTTGCGTGGTCGTTGGGGATGTACTGGACACTTTGGTTTACAGGCATAGAGGTAACATGCGCTATTTGCCTATGTGAGTATCGTGAGCAATAAAGATCAGCAGAGCTTTACTTTAAATATTTGTTTAACAGCATTTTCCCTGTTCTCCCTCATTTATTTTGTTTATCTAAAGATTTCCCAGTTTTCCCCCGTTTTTTTTTTAATAAAAAAAACAATGTGTCCCGACATGCAGGATTTCCCGCGAGCGTCGCCAATTTCCCGCGAACCAGATTTGGAAGGTTCGCAAGGTTTTCCAACCCTGAACAGTAGTACCACATCATAAACATGTAAAGTATGGCACATTTTGGCATTACATGTGAAGTTTCCACAGAAAATACTTAACAGCATGACAAAAACATGGAAAATTCCATTACAGCTTTTTCTACTTTCATTCCAATTGAATTTACTTAAGAATCTGTGCACACACACTAAATTTTGGATTTAATGTCCTTTTTTATACTCTTCCAGCAGCCATGTCATGCTGGCACATGGTCAAAACTTCGAAAGAAACATCCCATGGATGTAAGCCAGGTGTAAGTACACAGACTGCATATGTCTACATTGAAGATGACGGGAAAAACGAGCAAGGATTGAAGCTCTGCAAACATACGACATGCGCCATCTCATTAACAAAAATTTTGGTCCCTGTGTTATTAAAACCCTCACATGGGAAACCAGGTCTCCAAAAAAAACAAAAAGTGCTCTGCGCATAAGAAATTGAACTGCATCCTGAAAAGAAGGCTTCATGATGAAACTATACACTTTCTGCAGAATGCAGCAGACGCACTGTAGAAGTAACACCACAGAGTGAACTGCTATGGAAAGAGGTAAACAGGTGGTACCGTGGTACTACAAAAGCATGACACAGGCCAAGGACAACTCAGCTATTACACAAAGATTGAAAATGTGCACTTAAATACTGTTGCACAATTTGAAAAGCTTAAAAGTATATGCACTCTGGTAATACTGTGGGTCTGCAGTACTGCAGTGAAAGTAACAACACATGCACACTGTACCATTTAGATGAATTCCACATATGGTACCAATGTTATCTACTGTATGCACAGGAGCAAGGATGAATCAAATTTCGCATACAGAGGGTAAACACCATAGAATTCCAAATTGCTGAAAAATGCAGACTTCCTGTGAATCCAATTATTCCATTAATCTTGTTCTAGCAAGTGTCAAAATAATTTTGACAAAAATTCTACCTGGAATCTAGTGAGAAGTTTACCTTAAAATCTGTTCTAAGCATACACCTGCTTGAGAATGTGGATGTAATGTAAATTTGCCAAATTTGGTGTGACCTCACGTTAGCCTGACATTCACTATGTATGGAATTTCCTTGGAAACAGATCCTGTACGTAAATGTACAAGTCAGAAACAAACATAGCGATGAATGAGCCAATACAATGGTCAAAATCATGATTAGAAATCTGTAACATTAGGCAGCAACTGCGAAAAGGGAGATTGACCTCTCCTGTGCAAATACACTGCAGTACAGTAATAAAGTTACAATAAGTGTAAGTAATCAGGCGAGGACAATGAAATACACAACATTTCTAATTTCTTACAGTTTTTACAGCACAAGGTATAATAGCAACCAATCTTTAGAAAGACCAAACGTTGCACTTTCAGGCTTATCTAAGGGAAGCGTGAAAGACTGGTGGTGTGCTAAGTTTGGTGTATACATGTACAGTACGTACAGTTTACAGTATTAAAGTTGTACTTTTAGCATAGAGTACTTGCTGAATGTGGTAAGTACACAGTATAAGTTGTAGAGTATCTGCAGACTACAAGTTAGCTGTACAGTAAATCACATACAGCAAGCCGCAAAGCATAAATTTGCTAAGAGTAAGTACTGCAAATCCTTGGCCTGGTCTACAGACTGCTGCCCAGTAAATGCTCAATAAAACTCATTCCTCAGCTCCTGGGTAGACAGAGCTGTAGATGTTCGATACAGTTAGTTGCCAGTTGGTACAAAATCTGCAGAGACACAATGCTCCAATAGGTATACAGTAAAGCCCACTAATCCAAACAAATCAGGACCAAACATTCTTTTGAAATTGGAAAAGATTAGATAAACAGGGTTTCACAAAATTTAACTTGCTTTTCCATGTGTACAATGCACTGAAAATGAAGTGAAATTATCTGTTGTTGTCACCTCTGTATGTCGTATCTTTCATTCCATTGTACATAAAAGTATTTTGTTAAGAATTCAAACCTTTTTGTATGTTTTTAAGACTGAACTTTCAAGGACGACCTTTTGAAAGAGGTGCAGGCAACGGATGTCAGTCTGGGTTGCCGCCTCACAGTACTTTGCTCAATGCTAGGATAACACGTACAGTAGCATGGCTTGTCTTTACAAAATGAAGGCGAGTTAAATATCGCTCACCCTAGTTTGGGTAAGGCAAGCTTTATTTTTGCAATTCTTTTTCAGTGAAATTATGGGTGTAAATCAGCGCAAATCATTTAGATTACGGTTGATTTTTGTACAACTTGTAGAAGTCATACAACCTAAGAAGGCGTATGTCACGATGGTACACGTATCTGTATGCCTCTTTTGCCAAGGACTGGGATAGTTGGTGAATGTTACTATGATGGAGCCTTCAGCCGACTTGAATATTTTTTTGCTTATGGTGTGCAATTTTCAACTTCTAAGTGAGAGTCTAATAGCACAAATCAATTCTACTTCAGGTGCGTTTCGGCCACTAGAGTGATACTGCGCCTTAAAAGGCAAGGCCTGACAAGTAGCCTACATACAAAATCCTAAATATTACAGATATGAACCACATAGCAACAATGTACATTTTCAAAAAGTTTGCAACAGAATAACGAACACGCAGTTACACTTTTACATCCAAGACACAGAATATGCATACACTGGCGGACATGCAAAAGTCGAGATTGAATGTGAGATGTACGCAACTTAAAACTAGCACAGCAATGCCGCTGTAGCTCACACAATTTAACTGAGGATTACAGCCCTATGTTCTGACACACTTTTGTCCCCACACCCCATGGTTCTGACACTCATATGTTACAATACATTCATTACATCAGGCACCATTTTGGATCCCAGCTTTGATGCTCCGCATTGTAATGACGCATTGATCAGCCACTGCTGTCAGAATTTAAGTGTACATGTTGAAATATAAGTGTGTCGGAACATAGGGATGTCGAAACTTAGGGCAGTCACTGAACTAAGTAGAGGTAATCTTTGTTTGTGGCATTGCAAAGTGAACATACAGTACTTGGAAGGTGACAAAATGTTACATGCAAAAAGTAGCTAATGAAACAATATCAAGCCTATGACATTATCATATGCCAGTGTAGTATATTAATTTTGACATCTGATGTTGAAAAATGGCATTAGGTGTACCAGCTATGGTCTGTAGAGAAGGTTAAATCTCCTTTAGGCTGTGATATGTAAGGATGCAATGGATAATGTTCGGATCCTGTCAGAGCTGGCTTTGGCTGGATCTAAATTGAAATGTGCACTGGACTACATTTTTGCAATGGTTGTAAAATTACAATGTATATGGTTTGTAGGTTACAATGATCACTCAGCCACATGCTTCATTAACTTAATTTGCGTGTCAATTTATTAGCATGGGAATGTGATATCGATAGGTGATAGTTCAATTGGACTTGATGACCCACAGGGCAGATAGGCTGGCCAGCCCAACCTTAAAATTTGATTATTGTTTACTACAGTAGTAGTTCGTCCTGGTTGACAAAAACGTCGGGGGCAAAACTGTCGGAAACCGTCGGAAACTGTCGAAAGTCTATAGTCGCTTCGACAGTTTTCATAAGCACTGTGCATTGAAAGGTCTTGTGTGGTGAGTGTGTATTTCCCCCTCTCTCTCCACCTCTCTCTAAGTTTTTCATACACAAGAGTTCTGCAATAGCAGTTCTGCCTTGAGCACTGTGTGGCTTGTCAAGCCGTCGGAAAAAGTGTCGCGTCCGACGTTTTTGCTCTAAAGGACAAATTACATACAGTAGAATTCTTTATAAACGCATTTGGTGTTAACCCTGAGATGTAGTGAGATTTTTTTCACTAACCAACTTTCCCAGTACTTTCTTTCCAAAACCGTCGGCATTACCGACACTTCCGACGCATTTGTGGTCAACTAAAATCGATATAATCCTCTCATGAATAGACCCCAACTTCGTCGGGTGACCCGACGTTTTTCTTACATTTTTTAGGAGTAAAATTTTTAAATAGTCGCAAGTGTCGGATATCGTCGGATTCTGTCGGGTGCGTCGGCAGTTGTCAACCAGGACGAACTACTACTGTATCTAGAGCAATATAGCAATTTTATAAGAGAATTACAAGACTGTCAGTATTCATATTGACTAGCTTAGACAACAGTCAATATTTAAGTAAATAGAAACAAGGTACAAATTTAGCTGCCATCTATCAACTAAACCTTAATCTTCTACACTGTTTTTGTAAAAAAAATTGATTTTCTTTGAGTTGCTTTTATTAACCTTAATTTTCTGAATCGGTCATTCATTGAAATAGAAATATGGAGGTTCATGTTCTTAAAATCTCATCCATTAATGTTAGGTGCAATGTAAATCTGTTACACTTGTAAAGTCTCAGAAGTTTTTTCGATAGTATGTATTCTTCATTTTTCTTGTTCTGATCTGTCAACATTCGCAACACTTCACCAAAGAGTCATATCCAATCACAAGCTCACACAATAAACTTCAGATCTGGCAGATGACCTGAACACTCATATATTAGTCTAATCTTCTACTAAAGCTCAGTACTTCCTTCAGTAGTACTGTATGTTCCCAAAACACTAATGCAATCAGGTTAAATCAAGAAGTCCTAACTGAAAGACAGGTGATCTTGTGAAAGCTTGATCCACTAACCTGAGGTATGGTGTCCAAACCCAACTCAGAGACTGGTAGTGTACTTGGAATCTTTTTCAAGTTATCAGACAGCTGGAATGTGAAAAAAAAAAAAACTACAATGTAAATTATGTGAAGGAACGTTTGCCAGAGAACTAGTTCCCTACAGTAGAGTGTACAGCACCTGTTGCAACAGGATGCAACAAGTGCTGCTCTTTTCACACATACAGTGTACCTCCCCTTTTCTTGTGACATGATAAAAATGGCTAACATGGTTAATGTAATTTCTTACACATGAAATACCACACAGTTGATGTCTTACAGACAATACTGTACATTAAGAAACAGCCACAAAAATTCACTGGGAGACAGTACATCTTCAACTTTCTTTAGGAGATCATGCCGACAGCCACAATATATACCATGAGGCATCTTGGATGTGGCGTTCTTTACAAGTCCATAGAGATGTGTCGGAACCATATTTCCCATAATGTTTCGTTGGTCACTCACTAGTCTACAATTGTGTGTGGTGAGCGTAATGCTTGGTGGACAACACAACTGTTTTAGTTGCTGCTTTATAGTAAGAATGAAGTTTTTTCTTTCCTAAGGAGCTTTGTACAATGTGCACACATGCTACAGTACAGTAAAATTACAAGCAGGTTGCATGAGGAAGCACTAAAATAGTGGACTGCGTGGTTGTTTTATATTTAGTGTGTTGGGAAAAAGTTCCACCAGACTGCACTATTTTGAGAAGCTTCTCTGATGCATTAGGCATTAACACTCTTAGACAACACAACATACTCCAGCACACCATTCCAATCACCCACACCTTTCTCTGAGAAGAAAGTTTTCTTACATCCAGCCAACACTCCCAGCAGCGCATCTTTTGGAATTTGAATCTGTGACCACGAGAACTCCTTGAATAAAGCCATTGAAAAGAAGTCATTAATAGGTAAATTATCAACAACATGAACAATTTTGAACACTTGAAGCAGATCACCAAGAAGATGTCTAAGCTCAAGGGATGTATGACAAAGTATTTCTAACCTATGATCATAACTGCATCTCTCATGGAACTAATCAGTCAAGTAGCTCTCTTCTGAACTTTTAACAAAATATGTTTGTTTTTTGAGAAATGAGGATCCAAGACAGCACAGCATACTCCAGATGGGGCCTGCTGTGCATCCATATTAGAAAAGTGCCAATACTTTGGAGCCATATGACACTAAAGGTATCATCGCAATAACAAGGGATATGCAACACTTGATGGGATTCAAGGGGTCCACATTGGGGGCCTTGGCGGAGGCCAACGGGGGCAATGCTGCTGAAAATCTGCACTTTTGAGGAGACCAGGTTCAACAGAAGGCTCTTACTGCTGCAATGATTAATAGATTGGTGAGAGTGAGAGATCCTATCTTACAGAAAAGAAGGCAGCTCTTCATAAGCCAGAGATAGCTGTCTGTCCCAGTTTTTAAACCAATCAACATCTAACACAAGCATCGTAAGTTGAGCCAGATGGGCAGTTGACAAAGGAGGGTTGATGGGGATTGGGGCTAGCAGGAAATTTAAAATAGAACTTTTTAGGAGTGCGTGTGAATTCTCTAATCCATCCTTCTATGGCTATGAGCAACTATATAACTGAAATTGGTCTGAACCGCATTGTGTAAGAGTCATGATTTTGTACTGGTTTCTTGTAAAGAGTTCTGTTATATGCAGTGAAATATTTCTCAACTATTCTTGAAATGTACAAACTTTGTCTTTACCTGGAAAATTCAAAGGTTTCAGTGAAGTTGAGTGAACAGTTTCATGTTTATTTTGAAAGCGGTGCACAGAAACGTAGGTTGTCATTTAAGGAAACCAATGGTGCAAAGGATGGCTACATGGCTGGCTGCGTAAACGAATGCCTTTCACACAAACATATAAAAATTTGGCGTGGAAATGTACCTCACTGCTCTAGGGAAAATGTGCAACATTTGGCATGGTGTACAATTATAAACACTTCCATTGATTTAGCAATTTGGTAAATTTCAGTTACAATAATTTACATGAAACTTCACAATATACATGTATTCTGTAGATTAACTTGTATGGTCTGGGAAGGACCATTCCCTGCAATCTCAGAGTGAGAGTCAAAATTGACTAAACTTTTCAGGTGCAACTGATGGCGGTGCTTAGATTGTCTGGAACACAAAAAGGACTGATCTACCATAGCGTAATTCTTTGGCGTAAGGTACACGTTCTTTCCAGACTGGCCTTGTTGGTACCAAAGACCAACAGAATCAAGTCACCCTACACCATCAAGTATCCTTTCTGATATGAGGTTATGCTATTAACAAAAAACTCATCAGGTGAATATTAGGTGCATATCAAAGTTTGCTGAGTGCACCAGCAAAGATAAGGACCATTAAGGCTTAATGTTAATAGGCCTAGACTTACAGTACAGCTTTTGTATGACTGGACATTTATACGCACCGAAAAAAGCCTAGAAATGTTGAAACAAGTATACAGAAGTATAATCTCGCAGACAGGAAAATACCCTGTATATGCCGCGTATACACTGCGTATAACCCCTATACTTGTTTAAATACTTGATACTTGCAGTTGGCATTGTTCATTATTGATAATAACCATTGGTTAGGTTTTGCAGATTTTCCCCCGTTGTTTTGAGAAGACTGTAAAGATGAGACACGGAAATGACAAGAATTAGCGGGAGTAAGTGTAGGCCAAAAGATTAACGAACGTATGCATGTGACCACACAAATGTGTGCAGTATAGGCCCCTAGAAGTACAATACCAGCACTAAGGTCAATCACAGCAAGTCTGGCACATGTGGATGTGAGCGTACATAACTTTTCATAACACAACTCACTATTTTTCTTTAAGGAATGTCCGACAAATAGTTACCACAGTTGTTTCTAAAAAAAATAGGTAGTAGGTATATACGTGCACCCTAAAGTAATAACTCTAGCGATTTACAATTTCTAAGGAAAAGGCTGTTGACACTAAGAAGGATTAGCCAAACTCATTTGCATAGCGGTAAAAATGGGTTGTACAGCTCTAGGTTAAAAATTGTGAGATGAACGTGGTGAATTTGCGAAAACATGGCTTCCTTCAAGTTGTAATTTAGCACTACGCAGTATTAGTTTTACTCGCGTACTTCACGGCTAGGTACACTGTAGTCAGTTCGAGCGCTCATGGGGAATACTCAGTTGATTAAGCAGGTGATCGTGGCTGCAACTGCTCTGCTGGGGTTGACTCGCGTGTCAGGTTTCATGTCTGTCTTGATACAATTTAGCTTCTTTGCGTAAGTTTATCCAAAATAATTATAAAGGATGTAAATTTTGTTTATCATTGTGTTTCTCTTCGTAAAAATATATCTTATTTTAGAAAGTCTTCCAAAATTGGTATTTTTTGCGATTGCGGGAAATCGGTGTCCACAGATTTTGTCTTACTCATTTTTTGTTGTTTCAGTTTTATGCAAGACGTCAAACCATATTTACTGGTAATTTGTGCAAAAATTGCGGATAACAAACTTAAAAATGCGTGCATCTGGGGCATGATTTAATGCAAATGAGTGTATGGTCCTGTTGACCAAACCAACACTGATGCCGGTTGGCTGGTGCAGCGAAAACAAAAACAAAATCTTATGACTGATATCACAGAGACCTTACTATCTGTAGAAAAACCAACGTGAGTGATATGAGAGGTCAGACAAAAGGCTGAGGACTTTATACGACATGATTAACTTTAAACAACATGATTCAGTGCCTTTACATCATTTTCGGCTAGCCTAAACAAAATTCCTGTTGAAATTCATGTCCACGTTCAGAAAAGAAGCGAAAAAAAAAACTTTCACCAATCCAGAGCGATATAAGGCAGTTTCTTGGAATTGCTACATTCCAATTTACATATTACAAGCAGGCCTAAACTTTGTTCTACCAAGGAGGTTTTACAAGGAAACCTTGTAAAACCTCCTTGGTTCTACCGAGTCTCACACTTAAGTTGGTTCCATATAATGCATAAAAGAAATGCTCACCAAACTCACCAAAACATGTAGTGTTCGCAAACAAAAGAATCTGTGTTGATTTCAAAGTTTTCATTATTAATTCCATTAAATTTCCAAATTACAAGGCTTGTGAACCGCATTTACCAATTTGATAAGATACATCGAACAGCGGCCTAAGTGAGCCTGCTGTCCGACCCCTCTTTCATTAAGAGCTCACACTGTTCACTTCGACATTAAATTGAATAATTGTCCAATCAATTGTCCAATCCAATCAATTCCATTTTCATTTTCTTCATAAAATAGACATAGTTTGATAGTATGACTTAAACTTAAGATATAATCTACTTTATAATTATTTAGCTCTTTTTGATATGAAATCTCCACGTACTGTAATTTAGACCAATCCTGAAGGATTTAATCGCTTGATTTTGTAAAAGTGTGAAATGTAGGCTATCCTTGTTTAAGAGGCAAATAGCGCATACAATGCCCATAGGAACCACAGCTATTCAGTTCTGCTTTTACTTGCACATATATGTCTCTGGTAAATCCTTGTCTATATTTTTGTTTCTACTTCGAATCAGTGAAATTTGGATTGTGTCAAAAGGAAGGGAAAAAAATCTGAACAAGAATGAGATGCCTTCGCACATTGCAACCAATATGCAGCCACTGCAAAGCCAGGTGATTGTCCTTTTACTGCCGTAGCGCACCATACTTGTGTACTAGTGTGTACCATTACTTCAGTCTGTTATCTCCCCACTACGTATCTTTTTTTCTTTTGAAAACTGACTGGGAATAGTCGGCCAACTTTTGTCAACATTGGGCCATTGGGAAAAGAATGGCTAAGGTATCTGGGTCAAGACCCTTGTCATGCGCGTCCCAGAATTTTTCAAACCACAGCTGCATAATGAGCCCCATGCAGAGAAAACAACTGAAAAACTTTACAGCAAGCAGCATCCAATGCCAACTGGGTAAAGACGAAATATTTATGTGTAACGTTACAGTAACGTTATACTAGCCTTCAGCGTGAGAGAAATAATAATTACCTTCTTTTAAGTGGCCTCTCCTTGAGAATATGGAGCAATTTGGAGTTGTACAAAACCCAGGGTTGATATTTTAATGAACGATAAATTGAATTCACCACTTCAAAGTTATTTTCCTAATTTTTCCGATTTTTTTTCTGTTATGTAAAAAGTTTAGTACCAATACGTACACTCTTTTTTGCAACTAACTTTTAATCAATTCAGCCTACTTGCGCATAGCATATCGTTACCGAACAGTAGCCTCACTGATACAGCGGTATTATTTTATTCTTTCTCTTGTATTTCTCAGTTAAAAATTCCTCTCTGATTTTCTAGTATGGAAAAAAAAGAAGAATCAGCATATTTGGTGGCAATCCTTAAAGTCTTTGCAGTTCTATTGACCAAGATCTTTCGTTCCCCTCAACAAACACGTTGCTGGTATTGTCAACCTGTACACTATTGACAGTACTGTTATTCACACTAGACTTTCATTGCACTAAGCAATGGTCCTAGTAAGCTTTTGAAAAGCTGTTTGTCTTTATGTACCTGATGCACCATACCTTACCACTGCAATGTTATAAAGTTCTCAGTTCCCTTTATCTTCCAGTGTTATATAGGTTTCTCTAACCTCAACTCTGCCCGGCCGCTAAATCAAATGGCTGAAAATTATACACAGTGATGCAGCATACGTGATTGTACGATCGTATGCGCGTAAAGAGGCAATCAATATCGGCAAACATAAAGCAATTTGTCTATACGCACCGATATAGTGCTTGGACAAACGAGTATGAGCAAGTATACAAACAGGTATAAAAACATATGAACAAGTGTAAAGGAATATAGACAAGCATAATCGCACAGCTATGGGAGTTACACTTGAGCTGTACTGTATGCCATAGACTTAGCCCTGGTGCATGGTCACTCTCATTTTTTTTGTTTTGGTCAAAAAGTGCTATCTTATTTAGCAATTAGTTAAGACCTAGGGTAGACCAACCTTTGTCAAGCAATTGGGTAGGCCTAGGTTGCTGGCATAGTAGTTATAAATTAGGCTAAAGCCTACACCTCGTCTATGAATGTCAATATAAAAGGGATGCAGCTGACAAATTTAGGGACTGCCTATGTTATATCTAGGCTGTATACTACCTAGGCTAGGTCTAGGCTTGTGAAAATTGGATCAAGTTCACAATTAACATTCTCACTCAGTAATGCCTTAGGCCCTTACAAGTTACTGCAGACTGCAACTGTAACATTAGTGTATGACTTGAGTGATGAACAGAAAAGATGGGGTATACATACACCAGAGATGTCTGTCTGCCCCAGTTTTTACGACAACCCCCCCCCCCCCCGCCTCATCGACATATAATGCCGGTGGCCTCCGGTAAACGGAAGAGCCTAACGTTAGTCTTAGTCTTACCAAGTAACAGACATTAGGCCTATTAACATAACACTAGTAACATGTCATAACACAACAACACTTGTGCCATTGTCTTCATACTACTAGGGGCCTAAGTTAGGCTGAGTAAGATGTTCTGTAACGACGTAATGTTCCAAGCCAACTGGCTTAGACGTTTGATTCAACACATTAGTTGGGAAACCTGCAGACACTCAATACAGATTGTCACGTAGAGAATGTAACGAACAAACCTAGGTCATATTTCTGTTTACCTGTGCATGTGTTTGGGGAAAATCACCATCATTTTGCACTGCACTAACGTTATTGACCCCGCTAACATTACAAACTTTCTGTCTAGCCTTTGCACTTCCACGCTTATTCCGACGTCTTTTTGATCGCTTACTGTCCATGGAACTCATGTTTTATTGCCCTTTCCTCTAAGAAGAAGCTTTTAATTTAAATAAGATGCACATGTATTTTCGATTTAGGTGCCGTAAATGATGGAAATACCGAGTTCTTTCGGCTACCAGGGCGTTGCTGCCGTGTAAAAATTCCAATATGGCAGATTTACCCCCACAATGCAACATTGCCAGATACAAAATTCGCAAAAAATATGTATGTTGAATGGGGTTAAAATTGCACTACGCGAACTTGAGTACTAATTGATTAAATATGATGATTGATTTTATACATATATGTTCTAAAGCAACAACTGTTTTAACAAAAAAATATTAAATTTGGGATACTCAGAATAATGTATTGTCCCATTGACTTGTTAAGGTCGTTTATCTTTGTTTTGAAACCATCTATTTCTATGTTTGAAACTTTGTTTTCATTATAGATTGGGAGGTCGTTTCCAATCACCTAAAAAAGGGTATCGCCACAGTGTAAATGTATGTGTAAATGCAATTAATGTCATATAGCTGAATCGGGGCATTTAGCGGGACCGGGGACAAACTGGGTTTCTCCCAGTGCGAATGGGGATATAAGCTTCAGCGAAAAACCCAACTTAGACATCATCAGTCTAGGACGACCATTCGTAATATGAAACGAAAGTGATGTACGCCTGCGTAGCGCACCTCGCTCCCGGCCCTGCGTACATGTGGCCACCGTCCCGAATAGCCTGCCCAACAATGGTCAAACATTCCTTTCACTGAGCCCCAAACTTCATGAACTTAATACTCATGGCCATTTGTCCATTGCTCGCTGAACATATGTTACCATGGAGTACCAGTCACGCTGTTTGTTCACAGTCAACCTACACAAACGGTTGTAATTTTCGTTCTCTTTTGTGTTTCCACACGCAATGCTCTTATTTCAATAGCGCCCAATTCGTCAGCTGTTTACATGCGAGCTCCGTACCCAACCGACTTGTGCAAACCCGATAGGAATATACAGTAGTTCAATAGTGTGAAGTAGAAATGGGCGAGGAACGGCACAGGGCGCAGTCAGCTCTGTACAAAAAGAAGCATGGTGAGTATGGCACTAATATTACCAGGGTCTTAGAAGGACTACGCAGCTATGTGGGATGGTAGCAGTGTTTCTTTTTGAATTAAAAGCCCTGCTTCAGCCAATCGTCTTAGACCTTTGTAACTGGTTGCGTAGGATTTCTGCGGAGTTGAAAGGAATTTTTCTCCAAAGTCTACGGACATTACTTTTTTTTTTGTAGCGATAAGCTGGACGAAAAAAAAATCGTTCGCTACGGGGGTAATAAGGGCGGTCACTGGTATGGTTGGTCGTGCTGGACACAATTCGCCTATGGTTGGGCACTCAGGACACACTCAGCATAGCCAATCATGCACGGGCATAGGGTGGCTAACCGTAGACGAGAAAAGGTACTGCTCATTGGCAAGTCCTCCGTCGACAATAAAGAGAACCCAGTTTACTTGACTAATCGTATGATTGTGAAATTCACTCCTTCCCTCACTTCGATCGAGTTGCTAGCACCTATGTAACCGTGATGCAGTTAAGAGTTAATACAAGCCTTAGGCTATAAAGGCTAAGCCAACACACCATACTGGGCCTAAATTAGGCTACCCAATTGGCGCCCAATAAATTTTGTCAGTCAGCACCAGTGAGTACCCAATTGGACTGACCAACTAGGACCACAGTGGGCCATGATTGGGCCCCAATTAGTTTAGCGGATATGGACTATAGTGGGTCTCCATTGGGCCATAACTGGGCTGATTTTTTAAAACAATGTGGGCTTGAATTGGGCCCCAATCAGGCTACCCGACTTGGGCTGGAGTGGGTCTTCATTGGGGCTCAAATGGGATACCCGATTAAGAACAAATGGGTCTAGATTGGGTCCCGATTAGGCTAACAGAATTGGTCTTCATTTGGGCGGCCCCAATTAGACTTAAGCTTGGGCGTGAGTAGTTTTTTCTTGGGTTCTTATTATTTTCTCGTTATATATTCTCACTATTTGCCTACATGTGACAATGTAACGTTAAATGTAAAACATGGTTGATCTTTCTTTACACACACCCAAAACAAGGTACTACACACAGGATTGAAGAGAGACGGGAACAAATACATACAAATAGATAATGTGGGAACAGTGTAAAACTTGAGCACATACTGTAAGAAACGGGCCAGTTCTCAACGTTTTTTTTTATTCCTGTGGAAAATTTTCCCTATATCGGATACCTTTGTCAAATTGTAAACCTCAACAGAAGTCATAGTGAGATTCTCATTTTCAATAACTTGTGTTAAAAAAAAAAAGTGAAAAATGTCATCAGGAATTCTCATGCGAAAATAGTTTTAGAGAGCAACTCCAAATAAGTTTCTACTTCGATGAAACCCACGGAGCTTCTCAGATAGCCCGAGCTTTCTTGAATTCCACTACTTTGATATATGATTTCTGAGTCTGGTGTATCTTTCTCCTCTTAGGTCAAACAGTTATTACCATGTTGGAAATCTCCTAAGATCCTGAGAGTGTGTACGGGTATTGTTTTCTGTGTGTATGTTTCTTGCGTGAAGAGGTCAACTGCCGGTGAGAAATGCCGAGTGACGAAACGAATTCTGAGGCGATCGATTCACGAGAAATGATGAGACCGTTGTCTTTAAAGAAGAAAAAATCAAAATGATTTTGGCCTAGTATGGATTGACCTTGAAATGTTCTGGAAAATACGGCCACGATTCTCTCACTATACATCGTGATGTTTCTTTTAAGTCATTTGGAAGTTACAAAGAAAATTTAAGTAGTTATTCTGTTGTGCCATCACAGGTTTCCCATAAAGCAATGCACTATTGTGAAATAGAATTTTGTGTAAAAAGGTCTTCCAAAATGAACAGGCTAGCTGGCTAGTGAGATGTAGTTTTCATTTATATAAAAGAAAGAAAAAAGACTCTTCTCGGTTTCTCATGAAATTTCAGTCTCCTTCACTGGCATCGGATCCCTTTAAATCCGATTCGTATGGAGGGAAAACCTAAATACTATAGGCCTAATTAGCAGACCCTAACCTCTCGGTACCATTACTCTGAAGTAGGGTCACTGGTGACCATAATTATACGAACTTCAAACGGTGCCCAAATGTACGTATAGAATTAATTGCTGATGGTTTCATTGGCTCATTTTCTCGCCATGTGTTCAGTTCCACAGAATCAGAGCTCTTTTACTTGTCTTTGATGCTAATGCCTGAATGCTGACCAAATATTATCAATTGAGCCAAAATATTTTCCAGACTGCAGATAAAGGCAATGTGAATTCATGCGTTGTGTGTCAATATTTTCTTTGCTGTCACGTGGTGCACGTAACCTAAAACGTAATTCGCCTGACATTTACATAACCTCCTCATACAGGTGACCTATAGAATTATGTGACGTCACTGTGTTAAAAATATGCAAGTATGACGTATCATTGGTTAAAGAGACGTCATAATCGACATACATGCATGGCGAGTGGTTTGATTTTACTTTATATTGATTAATTGGATAATCGTTAAACCGCGGAACTTGAAATAGCTCCATGTTTGAACTTAACGAGCTTGTGAGGAGCATATGTCATTATGTAGACTTTGCATTCGTTAATTATGATTTGTACAGGTATATGAGTTGAGCAAAAGAAAGCAGTACGCCTCGATAAAAAAAAGATGAAAGAAAAGGGAAGTATGAAACACATAATGACTTATAGCAGGCCCGTATGCAGCTTTTTCAGTGAATGGGGAAGGGGTTCGATTTTACCACAAGTGGAACATTTTACCCGACAATTATGACAGACAAATTAAAACTCATTATATGTGTTGCTAACGTAGGTCTACTATCATAGGCTGAGCGGAACTCCAGATCATGTGGGGGGGGGGGGGGTTCGTAACCCCCCCCCCCGTATACGGGATTGCTTTCAGCCTAAATGACATATATATAACCGACTCACCGTGACAACCAGTCATGAGTAGAAGAACAAGTTAATTCATTGAATGGATATTCAGACGACTAGGGAAATATTGCGTTTAAAAAGCATCAACATGGAACCAAGGAAAATAGCTATAGCCACTGTCAAACAGACTATTTAGTCGGTTAAGTTCCAGCAATGACAATTATCTAAAAAAAAAGAGAAAAAAAAACAAATGTGCATGAAAGGGGTTACAGGAAGTAGCATCATTTAAATATTTGATGTTTTGGTTTAACAAACGACTGCAGTATCTGTGAAAATTTTATTTTTCGAAGAGAGACTAAATATTTACGTCGTTTTGAATAATCTGTCACTTTGCGTCCATCTTTGTTTTTAAAAACATTAATTTTTCTGCCGGTAAACAAACGCAATATTTACCTTCAAAATGCTGGAAGAGAAGAATTGATTAGCAGAAAAGATATCTTGCTGACTCAGACATGGGTATCGATTTGATATTGGCAAATTTGGTCTAAAACTTATCTCCTTAAAGTGGCTTGCTCGGAAGGGGTGATGGGGGTTGGGTCCAGGGTTTGCAGTGTTGAAGCAGTGAAAACTCCATCAGAAGCGTGTTTTCTAATGGGAACCATTCAAGAGTAGCGCCACGATCTATTTGCTCCAATTAATGGTGGCATTCGTCATGCATTAGCTCTGACTACATTCGGCAATTCTACAAAGTTATTTTGCGGAGATTCCTTTTTCTTTTCAATCGTAAGTTTCTTTTACGCTTTCGTAGTTTCCACAATATTTGCTTTCAATACAGGGCTCTGTTTAAAATTTGGCATATTTTCAATCATAGTTTATTTATTTATTTTTGATTTAAGTAAGTGTTTCCACAATGATTTTTTTTTTACAAAAGCCTTTTAGGGGAATGCTAATTTTGTTCAAGTCACATTGAGACAACTTACAAAAAACCCAATTTTTAAATTCACCAAACAACTTAATAGTTTGATCAGTCAAATGAAATTATTTGATTAAACAACTTAGTAATTTGATTAAACGAATTATAATTTGATTATGTTTGACTAGTAAAGCTAATTAATTTGATAAATTAAACAATTTGATAACTCAAGTGAAATAATTTGATGAATCGAATTAAATAATCAAAACAAAGTGAACATAAATTAATTTAGCCCTAATGGGCTTTCTTAACTTTTCCGTGTTTCAGGATGTTTCACCTTTAGTTTCGATTCTTCACGATACTATCTCAGAAATTTTCTCTATAACAAAGGGCTATATTACCGATTATTTTAAAGACAAAAACTCATCACCCCAGACAGTTTCAACTCTCCCAACCATGGCACCTACCTCTAGTCCCTCCCTCAACCTGTCTTACAGTAAATTCCTCCACATGTGTAATCAAAACAATGGATCCCTGTGTACGCTGTGTAATACGAGCTGCTCTGCATCTTTCGAATTTGCTGTCAATCCAAGAGTACTGAAACTTAGAACCAGTTGAGAACTTTGCTTTCCGGGAGGTAAAAATATAGCTTAGGGTGATGCAATACAGCCTTTAAATACTTTCTTACAATGAGATAATCATGCACACCCCCTCCCAAAAAAATATGAGGTGTCAGTAATATACTATAGTTTATCGTGAAAGCTTATCAAGTAGGCCTATATGTAGGTGTATACAATTAATTCAGGGGAAGACTCATGTTGGTATCCCATACGTCGGAAACTGAGATGATACTGAAGAATAAGCAGGGAAACTGTATACTGTATGTTGTTAGACCGATACTGTCTATGCACACACAAAAAAGGAGGCACGGTAAAATTTTACCTTCTGAGTTGACTTAATCGATAAGAAAGGAATTTTGTGCTTTTCCTCATTTTTACAAAACCAGCTGCATTTGGAAATAAAACGTAGAAAATGCAATCTCAAACAGGGGAAATATACAAGGTAAAACTTTTTGAAGTCTCCCGGGCCGACGTCGAAGGCGAAACTTACACCCAACAACCGGGATGGATGCTGTTTCGAAGTGCGCGCGCCATGGCGTTGCTATAGGCTACTTCGAAGCATCTCGTTCAGTAAAGGGAGAAAATGATAACCAACACAGTATCAGTAAAAAAAGTTTACGAACTCGTTAAAATTCTGGGTATTTGGGAAAAGTTAAATTTGCTAGGTTTTTAGGCCTACTTCACACATGGGGGTGTAAGGATAGTAGCCTAGTCTATACTATGACTTATGAGGTAAAGTTCAGGAACTTCGTGCATTTAGGCCTAATCAAGGTACACGTTCCCAAATTTGCTTGCAACACCGCGCACTTCCCGGTCGCCATGCGCGTCGTAACTCAGACTTTCGAAATTCGGATTTCAATTATTGCGTAATCTCACTACCACGGTAAACAGACGACCAAACGCTCGTGGGTTGATCGAGTTCACATATACGAGAATTACTTAGCTTGCACAGGCTACAGGAGGTTACCGGTTAGGCAGCGCTGCTCTTGATTTGATGTCGATTGTTCCCGGTGACTTTTTGCCTTTCATTGTGATCATGTATGTATTTATGCAATGGCATACGTGCATCGTTGAAAAATAAGGTAGAGTGAAATATTTCTTTCGTGGATTTATTTCGTTGTTATTATTGGCTACAGGTGGAAAAGAAAAAAAGACTTAGCCTGCTGTAGCCAGTTGAAGCCACTGATGTATGACAAACGTAGGCTACTATATAGGATGCCAACCTAGTGTAAGGCTGATTACTGCAGTATGCGCTGTCACAACCTATCTGATAAACATTAGCAAAACCTTCATAGACTAGGGAACCATAGCATCTAGGTCCCTGTTTAAGGTCTATTGTATGATTCTTGATTGTATAAGTAACAAATGTGAGATGCGAACTCTCACAGCTCAGAGTCAAACTCTCACTGTTTCATGCATCAGCTCATGGTGAAAAATGTAGATCTCATGATATTTAAAATGAGTTTGATGCAATGAGGGATGTTTTCCCAGATTTTCCTAACACATCATTGTAGACTCATCTTACATGAATTTGGTCCTGACCCCAGGGGCTATTAAGCGAAACTGCGAACAAGTTACAAGAATAAGGGGCGTGGTATCCAGAGGCTAATTTTACTCCTTTATTTCACATACAACCCGACACGTCGATACGTGATTCGTGATACAGTTCACTAAATGCAAGTGAAAAAACACAAGAAATATTAATCATATATACAAAACATACAAAATTAGTTAACTCTATCAAATATGCGAGACATACAAAATAGTAAACTCTATCAAATATGCGAAACATACAAAAATAATTAACTCTATCAAATGGACGGTAATTAAATACTTCTTTCAAGATGTACACACTCATATAATTTCTTTACTTGTTTTTCTTTACATCTTTACGCCAAAACAGTGTAACAATCTCAGTAAATCTGCACATTCAACATTTCATATAAACAATTTGTAGTTTTTACCAATTTTACATATACCTGTCAGACATAAATACCCTTTACTCCAACAGTGACACATGCAAGTAACTTAACATAAAAACTTTAACGGAACATTGACCAAATAAAGAACTAAATAATTACCAGTCGTTGCATCTCCAGCTCTTACACCATCCAGTATGCAGCATCAGTTAAGGAATGTCGTACACAGTAACACCTAGTAACGCTCGCCCAGCAGTAACACATCAGCGTTCACGCTTGAGCGCTCCAGCCAACATCCCAAATTCAACCCTCAACCTTCCTGCTAGTCTGGCGTGGAAAGTTATTTCAAACTTGCTGCTACATCATGATCGCACCTCTTTTGTTTTGAATGGCAAGCGAATAACTTTGCCACATTAGTAATCTACAGCATGGATAGTGGATAGTAGTGTGCGTGTCCTGTGAACAGGCTTACACTGAGGATACATGTCTTTTTGCCTGTCAGTCAAAACCTGATATGTGTGCCACTCGCATGATGTCACATGAAAGCCCAGTCTATAGGCCTGTTTATAATTATTAACCTCCTCTGGCTCCACAGCTTTGACTCTCTGAGGTTAAAAGGTATATATGCTAAGATAAGCTATACCCCATGAGAAATCACAAAAGAGTACTGTTCTCCATTTGCAGCAAAATTTCACAAGCATTTCTATCAGTCTATACTGACCTGCTATTGCAAAATGTGTGAAGATTCATCCCTTCCATGATTTGAGGAAATAAAAGGGAGAATCAAGAGAACTTTAATATGTGATAGTTTTTGCAGACTACTTAGGCCACAGGATTGTTTGCCGTTGGGTCAAGAGGCTATGTATGCCCCAGGGACATAGCTAGTAGGATTTTATTTCTAGGGGAACCTGGGAAATTAATAAGTGGTCTCAATGAGTGTGATAGAGTGTGATACGGAAATACAGCATGTCTCTACTGCAGAGGTGCACCCAGAATTTTGGACTAGTGATTGACTGAGCATTGTGAGAAGACTATCAGAGCGCTAAGAACTCTTTTTTGTCTGTAGTCATTTTGTCCCCCTTGGCACATTTAGAGAGTGGTGGCTATCCCTCCCCCTGTCCCCTCATATTGTTATGCACCTGAACAGAGAACATACTTCTTTGGTGCCTGTTCTCCTCCTAGGCCTGTGGTTTTGCAAAAGTTATTTGGTTTAGACAGTGTCTCTTTCAATTTCCCTATCCTGTATTTGTTATATCCTCGATGATTCTTCATAAAAATTGCCATGGTCAGCCAGGTTCTGCTGCTATTACTGCATCTGAAAGTTTGTGGTGATTGGAGCAGGGTAGGTGAATCTCACACCGAGTAGGATTCTGTCAAATTATAAACTGATCTTGAGGTAGTTTGTAACCCAAATAGGTTTGTTTATCAACAGTCATGTGTGTATCTCCTTTAAATTCATGTGATGTTATCCCATACTGGTTATGAATCATAAGTGTATGGGATCTGGAACTTAACTGAGTCACAAATGTTCAAGCAATCCAGGATTGTGGCACCTGGTAATATTTTGGAATTGTTAGAACTTTGTAGCTATAAGTGTGTCCTTGCCTTTTGCCATAACTCATGGTTGCCATACTTCAATAGGCTGCACTGAAACAAATTGTCCTTGGACTGGTAGCAGTGAATTACTGCACAGAATATCAGCACTTCAGGAAATGCAAGTCCATGGAGAAATTGCAAAGTCGTGTCTGAAATTTAGAGATGATGAACTCTCAGTGTTAGGAAAAATATCTAGCATTTAAGATGCACTTTTGTTAAATCCAGAAAGAGCAAACTTCAATGAATTTCATTCTTTGAAAACTTTGTAGGATTCAAGATGGATCCATGCACCAAGAGCATTAAGGGCTGCAAAATCGTTTTGTACATACCAGCCCATTGGTGATGTTGTAAGATAGATAGTAAGAAAGATATCTCAGTAACTGAGTGTTGCTGGAACTTTACACTGTTGACGTTGATCACTCTTGATGAGTATATGATCTCTGTCATGTTTTGGGAGGGCAAAGGTCACATGAGATCAGTAGAGGTCATAGTTTAAAAACCTTGTAAAGACAGTATCTTCAACGGGAAAGTTGCTTTCCCAGTAATCAAGCCCACTGACCCACTATTACAGTACTTGCAAGGGAGTATAAAATTCACCTCTGTCATTGCATACAGCAGGCCTAATCACTGTTTCAAAAGTTCAGAGTTGTAATTAGTCAAGCTCTCTGGTGGAAAATTAACAAAAATTTCACACAATTTTGATTTAGTAAGACCATTGATGAGGTTTTGCCTTTTCTGAATTTTTTTCTCCAGATTAAACTATATTGTTTTTATTGTGTTTCACCCCCTCATGTAACATCTGTGAGCCTCCCTAGTTTGGTTAATGGGAAAGTAGTCAGTTAATTGCATTGGTGGACATTGATTGCTAGATTTAGTAGTAGCTGTGGTCAGACATTTGCTTCACATCACTTTAAAATCTTTGAATTTCAACGAATTTTTGCCTGATCATTATAAGTGTCTGACCTAGCTAATTCTAGATGAGTGTAACAGCAAAATTTCTACATTCAACTCCGCAGAGAGGGACACTGATGGTGAAGCAAATGGGCTTGATGGCAATTATTGCTAATGGTGAGCAATGCTGTTCATGGGCATCTTTGTAAATACAGCACTTTAGCAGAACAGCATTATGTGATCATGTGGTTGATTACTTCAGGTCCTGGCATGTTTATGAAACCAAAAGCATTTTCCAGTCGTTGAATTGTCAAGTGATATGTGTCCGTGTCAGTCTCTTATTTCTGTAGTTGCTGCATACAAACAGCAGCTAACTTACCAGTTCGCTGCTTACTAACTTACAGTAGTAGCTAAAATACAGACATGCGGCATGTTGTTCACCACGATAACCAGAATTTGTCTCAGCTAAGCAGGGATCTGACCAAAGTATCGTAAAATTGAGGCAGTGCCTTCAATGAACATCTATGCCCTTTTTTTTTCTTTTTTTCTTTAGACAGGTACAATCACTGCTCCTCATGACATTACAACTCTGCTTAAGAAGAATCAGTAACCAAGGTGTGGGAAAAGGGAGGAAAGAAAAATTTTCAAAGAAAGGTTTGTGCTTTAAGATGCCAACTATACCAATTATTTCTAGCTGTTTATTAAGTACAATCTTTTAGTGTTTGTTGGTACAAAAAAAAGTGTTGATTTTGATGAAAACAGTCAGTGAAACCGTAGTGAGATATTAGTATACCCAAAATTCTGATCCGCAAAGTTACATTTCAGTTGTGCTGGTCCTGTTAATGCCATCTGTATACCCAAACTATGAAACAGGAGCTACAATTGAAGCATGCATTTGATGAAGACTTACTTTTTTAAGGCCTGGACACTTCTGTGTGATGCCATTGACAGTACAACATCAGTACCTGCCAGAAATTTGATGACATTGTTTAAGGAGTACCAAAAAAAAACCCCTTAAAAACGAAAATAAAAAAAGGAAGATAGTATTTATGTTTCTTTTGTTTTTTAATGATAGAGCAATATACATAACTCAAATTTTAATTCAGATATTGTATCAATAGGAATTAAGTTTTCATTTGATACTGCTTAAATCCTCATGTACATACAGTATTTATTAGTATTTGTGTATTTGTATAAAGAAAAATCCTCAATCTACTTTGTATTTTATACCAAAGTACAAGAGCGCCTGCCAATTCAGTTATAGATAGAGTATAGTATTCATACCATGACAATTCATGGTCGGTGATGACTAAGTAGATAATTACGTCATTTTCTATCCCTTGAATTGCCAGATGTCATGTCACAGTAACAGCAATCCGTAGTATGTTTCTTAACACTAGATGCCATCTCAGTGGTCAATTGTGGTTAAAAATGTTGTATTTTAATCTGGGGTAGCACCATCCGGCAGAATAGTTCAATCGGTATAGAGCTCCCACCGCTGAGAGAAGGTGCATATCACTGTTAAGTTCAGTTACTGAGTGTACATGTTACCATTCCAAATTTTTTAACATTTCAAATTTCTCTCAGTACCTATAGAAGACAAATTTGTAAAGAAGTTGTCTGGTGGTCACTTTACTCATGAAAGTACCTGTCTGTTTTGTTAATTACTTTAACCTTTTTGTAAGAGTGAAAACATTCAGTAGTTAAAATTGTGAGAACATTAATTGCACATGGTCTTTATTGGCCTGGTGACTCTGTTAATGTTTAAAAATGTGTAGCCCATTCTCTGTTTCCTTACTGTTGTTGTGTAACATACATGCCGGTTTGTATTTAGAGGAACACTGGCTCAAACACAATCACAAGGTGAATTTAAGTAATGGATTTCATTTTACGCATCTATTAGGTCCAACATTTCGGATTTTGAATCACATTGTGCTCCCATTAAGGGGAAAATTATTATTATTATTATTAGTATATTCAGCTTTAGGGCATACAACATAGCAAAATAAGCAAACAATAGTACAATACTTTAAACATATTTTTCTTCCTGTTCCAGTAAAACTTGGCAGTCTCTTGGTCACTTGTGCAGCTGGGTAAGTAGTGCGGATTAAATACATTTTGTGGTAGATGCTCTCGTAGTGTAAATCCTGGGACTGTAGCATGTAGCCTTAAAGGGAAAATACAGTCACTCCAAACTGAATTACTGTAGTATGTATACCTCCCCAATGCTAGGTCATGAATTGCTCTTTTTCATTGTGTGATATCATTTTTGTTGTTGAATTACTTAATTCAGTAGCATAACAGCTTGCTTACTACACTGTCCTAATATTCAGCAACATGAAAGTAAGAGAAATGAGAAGAAAATTGCAAGATTTTGATGATTTTTCCCTAAACATTTGTAAAAAAAAACAAAAACTGTTGATCATCTTAAAAAGGGGGGGGGGGGTGGTTCATGTGCCAGGTGCGCTTCTCCCAGTTCCTTGCCTGACACCAGTTGATATTTGTGTGCTGCGCCCGTATTCTAAACAAGGTCTGACTTCTTGATTAAATTCAAAATATAACTTTTCAAGAACTGAGTCGTAACACTCGCCATTTTAGCTTTCTGAGCATTTGGACCGATTCATGCGAATCGCATCTCATGTCCTGTACTCTGTATTCATGCTGTACTTAAACTCCATGAATCACTTTTAGAATAAAATAAGCTCATGTAGCCAAAGTTTCCTGGGAAAAACAGGATTGTTGGGTGAAATCCACCCACTTTTTATAAGGTCCCATGAAAAAAATACTTGATTTTCATCATCACCATCTGAAAATTAAAGGTTTGTGTATTTGATTGGAGTGATTTGGGGCAATAAATTTATGCCAAAGCCATCAGAAGTTATGTCAGGGGGTAACTCGTCATACAAAAAAATGCACATGGAAAAGATGTCAAATGCAGGTCATTAGTTTTAATGTGAAGAGTTCAAGTAAACATTAATGACATTTGACCAAACAGCATTTCATGTTCAAGCTACAGATAGGCATAATAGACATACTCATGAATATTATCTAAGGGACGTCAACATAAGAAACAGCTTTTTTCCTCCTCACAGGGGCACTGTCTGACAGAATTTGTCTTGGGCAGATCATTTTCTATCAGAAATTTGCCTGTGTTGGATTTGGAGAAAAAAGTACAGTTGTCTAAGATGTATTTCACACAGTGAATTGTCTTTTTAAACATGAATGAGGAAATTTTATAAAGACAACTTAAAGGTACTGTAGATATGTTCTGTTGAAGGGTTGCTGTTGTTTAAATGGTGTTGTTGGCATAGATTCTTCACTCAGTTTCTTCTGTTCATCAAATAATGAGATGAAAATGAACCATTACCTTGATGATAGCTTGTTGTTGAGGCCACATCTCAATAGACATCTCAAGGTAATAGATTGAGTAGAACCTCTGGTGATGTACAGTAGTTACTGTTATCTTTCACCATATTCAGAACCTCCTTCCCTGACAGTGCACACACTCCTGGATATGAACAAATGCCTGCCATAAAAATTAATACTAACAGGTCATGTGCTGTACATTGTGACGATGGCCTTAAACTGCAAACCAGTGAATGAATCCAAACCTTTCCCTCCCGAAGGTCACTGACCTTACATCGCCAGCTAATTCTCACATTTCATTATCATCGTCGACAGGGGAGGATTGTTGTATGGCGGTTATCTCCATCTGGACAGAGCGCTCCAGTACAAGCCAGAGGTGACAGGACCAGATGGAGCAGGAAATTACATCTACTTGAAACCACTGAATGCCAAACAAGGTATACGTACTAACAGTCGTGACACGCGGATGATCATCTCCGGTGTTCTTTTATCCGTCTAAGAGAGAAGTCCAATCGGATGAAGAGTATTCCGTCTCCGTCTCTGCACAGTGCCCTTTTCACAGTCCTTGTTTGCTGATCTCAATATCGGCAGTGAAGTGTGCATTCTTGCTTTGAAGCATCTGGTGCCTCAGTAGAACTGTCAGCCTTTATCCAAGGGTTTTGTTGCAACTGTATGTATGTGTTGGCTACTTAACTTGTATTTACAGTAATGCCATTTGTGTGTTTGTACAAAAATGGGGGTTGTGACCTGAAAAATTTGCAAACTCGCTTACCATTTTGGGCATCATTTTTACGTGGAAACAGTTAAGAAGTTATAGAAGTGATAAGAAGTTACAACCCACAGCATCAGTTATGTCATACTGATTATGGAAACTTATACAGGAGGACAAATAAATCACAGTATTTAAAACTCACACAGAAGAACAAGTATATCACAGTTTGTGCCTTTCATTACAGATACAGAGTTTAAAAGGAGAAAAACAGATGTTTTGATCTCATATTTTATTGCTGATTCCATACATATAGATGGGGACCATATTCCTTATCTAGTAATCAGAATATGTGCAATATGAATTCAATAATCAAGAACCGTCCTTTTTTCATTTTAGCATAATTATTTACTTACCAGAATAAATAGTCACTGTAAACATTTGTATGCCTTTGATTTAACTTCTTCCAACAGATGACTTAGTCGCTCAAGTCAAATCAAAAGTGCAATGGAACTACCACGCCTTAGAGTCCATCATGTTGGAACAAGATGAAACAGGTTGAACAAAACTGTATATGTGTCTCAGGCAATGTTTAATATCCGGAAATGATAAACTTATCTTTGGCTTATTTAAACTTGGATAGTCCATTATTACTTCACTTTCCAGCAATCTGAGCTGAAATGGTTCTATGTAATAGCTACACTTGAACTCTTCATAACAATTACAAATAAGACTTGATAGCTCTGGCAGATCCAAGTCCTTTGATCGGGAAGGACCAAACCGTCGGTACAGTGAGGGAGGGGTCTATTGAATGTCCTCCGATGTGGTTTGGCGCTACAAAACTGTAAAGTTAATTTTCTTTCAAAAAATTTCATTTTTCTTGGTGTGAATCCTGTAAACAATTCTTGTGGTCCACCTTTGGGTGGGACCATTGGTCCCCCTCCTTGGATCTGCCATTGCTTTATAGCATTGTTTGATTAAGATCATTTTGCTGCTGGGTACATTCTAACTGTAGTATATATGTTCTTGATGACAACACAAAATTAGTAGCTAGCAGTTAGACTGTCCATTAAACTGTAGTCTTCCTAATTACATACCACAAGTCAGTGCTGTGGTGTTGTTTATAGAAGTTTTGAATCACATATCTGTATAGAATTATCTTTTTCTTATTGTGGTTTAGAAAATTTGCAATGCTTTTGATCAGTTACCACAGAGAACATTTCAGAAAAGTGGTATTATTGACATCAGTGCAGACAATAGTTCAATTTCCATATTTGTTTCTCACAAAAGCATTGAAAGTTTCCAGCTGATGTATTTCTTCAAGGAGAGAAAACCAGAAGGAATACCGATCTTATCCTGTTATAAATAGTGGCTCAAATGCTATTGTCATAACCAAATGTATTTAAGTGTTGCATTCCTTTCTTGCTGATAGGGTGGACGTCCTTTATGCCCTTTGCTCGGAAGAAGCATCGACTTTGGAACGACCCGAGACTCCTCCTGCTGAGGGCACAGTCAGACAACAGGGAAGAGAGGCTTGCTGCTGTCAGAGCATTGGCTAAGAGACATATATGGCACGGTGAGTATTCCTGAAGGTTGGGTGGGAGAATATGTTCTCTTTGGAATGAGCCAAGACTGCCCCCCCCCTGCATGAGCACAGTCAGAACACATTGAAGAGAGGCTGGGTGCTGAGATAGCATGGGGACATAGAGACTTGTATGGTATGGTGAGTACATCCTTGAAGGCTTGCTGGGAGGGGGGGGGTTGGGAAGGCAGGGAGAGGGGGATGTTGGGGGCAAGCGATACCACTGGGTCTTTTGTTCAGCAACTAATAAAGCCTGTAAATTCAGTCCATCATTCCCATGAATATTTCATCTCCTCTTCTCAGTAAGTCGCTGATGATATCAACACTGAATCATTCTGTAAAGTTCTGAACAGTGTCTTATGTTGACAGTGACCGATATTGAATCATTTACCTGGCCTACATGTAAGAAGAACAGAATACATGTAAAGTGATTAATTTATCACTATTGCCCTAAAGTAGACTGGTTATTTTTGCTACCCTTTGTGACAAGATCATTATGGACACTCAAACTGCTGGATGGTTTATCTTCATTCAGTGTACTGTATTTAATATTGATTTTATTTTGGTGGCTGGCCATTGTTAAGTGTGTGGCATGTGCTTCTAGAGGCAGTTTTTCTTTTTAATGCAGTGAAATTTTTACTCTATTTCTTTTCCAAGATTTGATCAGTTCACAAGCTCATTCTTGTATACCCATTTGCATAATTGCCTGTTATGTGCTTTTACTGTGTGTATTTTAAGTTTTATGGTTTCTAATGTTTTACATATATGCTATGTTACCACAGAGATGGTCTTGCAGTACATTCAGCGCATGTTAAACTGTCAGGTGTGACACATGCCACATCATGCAGTGTCTGTAGTGATGATTAATCTATGCTGTAACAATCAACTACCTGCATTGTTAATCATTCGATGTCTGCAACAGTGTATGTGCTGTAGTGTTAAATAGGTAGCTACTCATACTTACAATCAATGTATGCCGGGAACAATAGCAGCTGGGGCACAGAATACAGCCACTGAAAGATTTAACTTCTTGATTTCTGGATTGTTCCATTCAGATATTTAAGAGGGTGTCATTTTGATGAGGGGCAAAACAAGCTATTTGTCTGAGTTTGAAATACCGTTGGCTGTTATGATGTGTCAAATAGCTCCTTCTATAGCAAACAGGGTTGTAGTCGTGGCCAGCCTCACAGTCCTAGTCTTTGAGCAGTGTCGAAGCTTTGAGGCTGTCATACATATAGTGTTACAAACCTCTGTTTAAGTCTGGCCTCAGTCTGCCAGGACGCTACTGCAAAACTGATAACAAAAAATGTAAATTGTACTAGTTGTGCTAGAAGTTGAAAAAGCTTGCACCATAATTGTGTCCAAAGGTTTCCATCGAAGTGAGGACTCGATTGGACTTTCCAACAGGACCATACATTATTGTATGGCCCTGTTACTATGTACATGTGGACATATCAATAGTTAATTTATTCAACATAGGACTTTACACAGTATATAATAGACATAGACTGACATGTATAACGAACTGAAGTGAAATTCTTCAGTGTCACTGGCCTTTCTAATTGTTTATGGCCAGTTTACATGAATGTGCTTTGCAAGTGCCAAAGGTACCACAGATAAGGGCAAAGTAGTAAACTGCTTCATAGATACATTAGCACATAGCACGCAGCTACATTAGCACACCAAGTACAGCTTCTTACTCCTGCAAAGTTTTGATTTTTTCTTTAGTGGACTCTTGCATTGACTTTTGTTTAGCATGCAGTTATGACTGTAACTATCATGAAAATGAGTGACATGTACTGCAGACAAGAATATATGGTAAATAGTCTAGAATAAAGAATGGGAACTCAGGTACATTAAATCAAGGAAAGTTTAATACAGCAGCACCAGTACCACTCTCTTTAATTTTCTGAGGAGTGTCAGCAATTTCTAGCACACCTGAAAAATCTGGATTTTATTGGCGGAATGGGTGATTGAATACAATGCTAAAGATCAACAATTGAAAACTTGCTAAATGTGGGTTATAAATCCCACAACCCTTCCCCCTTGTTTGGTGGTTACCCCAAACATCAAACAGTTGCAGTCTGTGAGGTCATGAACAGGTTGATAAATGTTTTCGCAGTTACCAAATTTTCTCCTTGTCATCAATGAAGTTTGTCACAACTGTTCAAAGCTGCAGATGATATACTTTGTAACTCTGTAATCTCTTCGCTCCATTGCTTAGTTCAGAAGCGCCGTTTTTTCTTCGGCTTTGAGACGTTTGAGTGGTGCATCCCATGCAAGTACAGTCTGTCTAGTAGTTTGAACTCTGCTAACATTGGAACGGTAATACTTAATGATTCTCAGTAAGGTTCTTCACAATCTGCATCTCATTTTACTGGAATGAAAGGTGAAGCACAAACAGTGAAATTGATAGAAGACGCACAAAATAACAGGATATATCTACAGCGTAAAAAGCCAAATTTTAAATTTCTTTTAAAGATATCAACATTTTATGACTTGATGAATTATATCCAAAAGATGAAAGGGCTGTAAAAGTGAAACTTCCAAAAGCAGTTTTTAAAAATGTTGTCAGACTTGCTGCCTAAAAAATAGTGGTGTATTTACCCCTGCATTATTTATAAACAATTGACCCTTTTCACTTGCCTATAAATTTCACTTACTTAAGACATGTCAACTGTATATTTACCGTAGCCCTACAAATGCTAAAATAATACAGGTCCTTCACAGGAGAACCCTCCGTTAATGTCAATTTGTTGAATATTCTGCCATCTACCGAACACTGCCACGGCCTGGATTATTGAATTTTTTTAATTTATTTATTCACTTCTTTACAGATCACGAGTATCGGATGGTCGCCCAGTCGTGTGATCAGAGAACTCTGGTCGGTTTGGCTAGAATTAATAACGTTGACGAGAGATTCTTTCTTGCACCTCCTCAAGTTCTGGAGTCCAAGGTAATTCAATGGTAACTCATTTCGAAAGGCTCAGTGGATGTACTTTTGGCTTTGCAAGGCTTTTGAAAGTCTGAAGTGCAGTAAGCAATGAAATGTGTTGCTTAGTAATTTATTGTGTTATGATGATGAATAGTACCAGCTTATATCATGAGAGCAAATTTATGAGTCTATTATTATAGTCGATAGAAACCCAACCTTGAAGAAAATGGTTCATACAACCGTTATTCTGTCACTACTGAAAGCTCTGTCATTCTTCCACATTGATGAAAGAGCTTCCCAGGATATTGTGTTCTCTCAACAAACCTTGGCAAGGATTTTAAAATTATAGCCAAGTCTACTTGAATTTCTGTTTGCATGTGGAACTGTGTGTTGATACAGTACAGTAGACAGGTTCATTACATACAGGCATGTGAGAAGTGCTTAAACTCTTCACTCTCCAGTTTGCACTAAACAGCATCAACCTAAACTTTAGGTTTTATTCGTTTCCTGCAATTCCTGATCATGCTCGCACCAGGTACAAGAGCCAAAATTTTGGTGAAGCATTACAGCAGCAAAAGATTATATTTGGTTTTTCCAAACTGGCCATCGTCTGAATTTTGGGCATGTGCTAAAAGATGTAATTAATCATAAGGTATTTTTAGAAACTTGCAGTATTAATCAATGCTAAGCTTTTTTTCAGAGCTCTGTGCAGTTCTGATGGAACACCAGCTGATAAATTCAAAAGCCATACATTAATCTCTCTGAATGTGAGTTACAGTAGAATGTGCATGAGTAAAAAGTTAGGAGCTGAATTAGAAAATGATGGACATTATTTGCACAGACACCTGTATAAAGTGTGTCCCTTCTCCTACCCCCACCCCCATTGTATGGTCATTGACATTATAACCTAAACCTAACCTAACCCGAACCTCTAACCTAACCCCTAACATTAACAGCTGTGTGACTGGCCCTGAAAGTGGAATTTTTGAACCAAATAATAATTTAACCAGAATTGGCTCCTCTGGTAAACTGACATGAAACTGTGCCAATAATAGCAACTTTAGAAAGTGTTTCAGTTAATGAAATTGATTATGTGTGATTTCTGAGCACCATGGGAAGCTAATATCATAATACTAGTGGCAACATTGTACTATAAATCTTTTGTCCCTATTTAGGGGAAAACGAAGACTAATTTGGCCACAATAAAACATTGTCTAAAGTATGCTCTTTTAACCCTCCTGTTTAAATTCTGTGCTGGTCAGAGATAGCACTAACTTGACTAGTGGTCATTGTGGTGGAAACCATCATCAAACAGTTCTGGCAAATCTCATTGCCTCTGTTTCGTGCTGCGGTTTTAAGGGGCTCAGGAAAGATATCATGTTTCACTTCTACTAGCTGTGATTCTCGTTTTCAGAATGCTTAAAAACTGTGCTTCAATTCGCATGATGATATCGATACTGGTTGTCTCTATTTTTATTCAAAACTCACTGACAGGATACAGTGGAGGGTGAATTGAGGAAGCTACTGGCCACACTACCCAAGACTAGCATTGACCCCTGCACAAAGTACTTCACCATGCTGGCTCTACGTGAAGGTCAAAGTTCACACGCCGATGACCAGGTTATCACTAATCCTTTCTTCTCTGTGTTTACCTTCATGCCCCAGATTGCATTAATAGTTTTAAAGGGTGCTTGCACCAGATCTCTGTCAGAGAGGAAGCTTGTAAGAGGCTCCCAGTTTGTTCAAGTTTGATGGCTGATGTGAGAGAAAATTGAGCATGATAAGTCTGCATGGATGTGCTTGGTGGTGCCTGCTGTTGCTCAATCTCCAATCACTACAAAATGAAAATTGGTAAAGTGAACTGATGTTTGCTTAAAATTGAGACCACCTCTCATTTGAAACACTGACTTTGCATTGCTTTTGTTCAGAATTTGTTCTTTTGTTTTAAGTAAACGTGAAGAAGTTTCTAAAACTTGCCTCAAAGTAAGTTTCAAAATACTCCATTAGACATTTTAATCAATAGTTTTTAAACAATAGCAATTTGCAGTGTTTCATAGTGTGAGGGACTACGCTGGCAGTTTTGCGACTCTTTTGAGTGTACTGTAAAGTGTAAATGCTGGACGAATTAAAGAGGAACCATAGTGGGTGTTTCAATTTCAACCTACACTTAGTGCACATCTATTTACAAGCAGTCACGTCAGTATTGGTCTTATGTTGGTAATAACTTCTTTCCAAATAAAACTGCAAACTTCCATCGTAGTTGTACAGCGTATCGCCATTTTGGAAATGTATGACGTGTCACATGCACCGGCAACACTATGTGACATGTACAGGTGCATGTGTGACGTCACGAATCATGTAAGTTTGCAACAACATGGCGATTTGCGAGTGAATAAAATGTATATTCATAAAAACTTCATATTTTCTTGGACGTGAATTTATTGCACTACGGAATGGTGTCTTATTGTTTGAAAAAAGTATATTTGAAGTATCAGGACTGTCTGGGAGGCTGTACAACAGATTTCCTTTAAAGAAAGTTTTTTGAATTTATCAGAATAGTAAATGTGCAAGGTATGTGGTTCACTTCATGGTTGTTATCCATTCAAAGACTTGACATTCAAAAGTTAAAATAAAGTCCTTTCTTTCATAAACACTGAATTATCTCCTTTTATCTTTTTAATGCTGACAATGAGTGTACAGTGACATTTCCTTCCCAAATTTTTGGCTGACTTGATGAAGTATCCTGCCAATTTTTAAATCATATCAAGATATTGAGAACTGATATCACTGTGTCTACTTGAAATTGAGAAGATAGCGTAGCCTTCACTGCATGTCCACGGGGAATGTGTTCTTCAAAAATGTAAATGAACCTTTGTATGTAAAATGAGATACATACTCATGCCTCTGACTGTTAAGGTAGGTCACCCTTTGTTAAATTTAAAAGTAGCTTTATCCCTGATCATGGGCAGCAGAACCAGTGACGGAGCTAGACTTGGGAGTTCAGTTCTCTTGAAAAGAGTGAGTGAATAAAAGAGGATGCATAATTCAAATTGCAAGACATGAAATCCCTGTTTCAAGGCTCATCTTTAACCCTTTGGAATTGTTGTTTCCTGCCAGCTGAGGGTGGGGGGTGGCTTGTAGGCTTAGAATTTTCTTGCATCCTCGGCACCAGCTGATGGTAGCACTTTGCTTAGATCATCCTACCCCCCCCCTCCCACCCTACAATATTTTTTTTTATTCCGTCTTGCCTGTCCTTTATCTGCTTAAATCCAGAAAATCCATGATGCAATGAAATTTAAGGACTTTTCATTTCTTTTTGCCAGACTGGAAGTCTGGTCTTTGGTGGAAACCACCTGTCTTTCATTACCAGTCTGAGCAAAGTTCCAGAGGAATCTCTTCTTTCTGGTTACTTATTGGCTTTGGTCAGCCATTCAGAGGTAGGTCAGCTTGAAAAGAAATTTGATCTACGACTATTTTATTTGATTGTGATGGTGACAAAAATTTATGCACAGTAGTGCAATATAAATAAAGGCATCTAAAGTAAAACTCACCAAGAAGCAGCATATATACATCAAGGAAGGAAAATCAAAAGGTAATGTTACAGACAGGCCAATTAAAACAAAAGTTTAAATCAGATAAAGAGGAAAGGAAACAGGATTAGAAATCTTGTGCAAGTACTGCAGACAATTGAGTAATGCATTATTTTTTTATGTTATTTTAGAACCACAGACTTTGTTTTGACTTTGTGTAGGAAGAGGTTAATTATCAGGTAAAATATCTAATAATATTGCATAAAATACCTTAGCTGAAATATATAAACATCCAGAAAAGCTTTCATGAGTATGTTTGTTTTTGTACGAAGATAAAAAAAGAATCAAACATTTAATTTGACTATTTGTGGATTTTCCTCTGTTAACTGTTTCCTACTAGAATTTTTTTTTTTTTGACTCACCCCTTTAAATGTGTTAGATTGTACCAAATAGGTAAGGTTTGGGTAAAACACAATTCAAGAGATAAGCACTGCAAAAATCACTCAATAATTGTTCATCTGACAATCAAAATACAACGGTAGTTTCAAAACAGGAACAGAAATTGCTTCAAAATTAGTGGGATTTTTGGTGATCTAAGCTCGTTTGTGTTGCATGCGACTCCCTACACAGGTGATATCCACTTGTTAGTGTTTGCATAGTAGAGGACAAGGTGTCCCCCAGTTAGTCCCAGTATTTTAATATATTGTTAATTTGTCAGTTTTGACGTTTCTAAGTTTCTCTCTGATCCATTTCCAACTGTTTCCTCTCTTTTTTAACGTCTGCTTGCTTTGCTTTAAGGTCGTAAGTCATGCCAAGGAGTTGGTGAGACTTGGGGCCATACAGATGCTGATGAGGATTTACCAGTGTCAACCAGACAGCCCCAAGGTCAACTGCTATCTGGCCCAGATTGTTGCTAACCTAGCTGTGTGTCAGGACCTGCATGCTGAGATCATTCAAGCAGGTATATCGACTACATTAAACACTAAGCAAAATGTTAAAAATCCAGGGACAGACCCTGTCATTTCTATGTAGGATTTATTCTCCAAATACTACCTTGGCACACTTTCTTATGTCATGAGTGGAACAAGAAAATATGAGAGGGGTCACTGCTCTTTCCTTGCGGGGGGGGGGGGGGGAATGTATCGATATACCATACCCTCATTGACTGAATGTCTGGTGATGTCTCATATGCACATGGGTGTTAATCAGATTGTGGCAGTGAAGCGGGATTAGGGGTTGGGGGGTATGCTAGATTCCTGTGAAAAGCCAGAATATTAAAGATGAGGTATTATGATCCACTTTGCAACACCAGTTATACTCTGTGACAATGAATATTCCATATCTCAAACATACTTCCTCCCTCAGTCGCTATTGTTACAAAAACTAAAGAAAACAAGAAGATTTCTGAAATAACCGAGATGTTCTAAACTGTTCCAGTGTTGCATTCCAAAGTGCTCACATTTCCAAAGTACTTTGTGACGTCATTAGTGGATCTTCACATGCAAAGCACTGACCCACTGTTCACATGTGTCCTGTGCATATGCATACACATGTTGCTGTCACATAAAATATTTGTCGTGCTGTCTAACATTACAATTTAACAAATCAGGGGGAAATGATCATTGATTTAGAAAGGATATAGTGATAACCAGGAAGGGATGCTTGGTGCTTAAATGTAATGAAGAAACCAAAGGAACGAACGATACTGTCCACTTGGAGGCGTTACAGCCCAGGTATAGGTGCAACGTTGACTTATTATGAACTGAACAGCAGTGTACATGTACCCGGATGGGCCAGTGAAGTGCTTCACATAGCTGTGGCTGTTCTTCACTGTATCTACTTCAGAATCTTAAGTTACTATCTATATTAGTAAGACCGCAAATCCTCTAGCCTAGTGAAGGTATAAGTGCTTTAGCTAATCTAGGAAAATTTTCATGGCAAGCTGTCATCTTTTCAGATTTGTTTTCACTCTTACTGAACGCAACCAATACATTGTTTACATTGACCTAATTTTCGGTATAGACCTGCTGTAACTTACTTGCATTCACAGCTAACACAAATGTATGTCGGCAAAATTTTGTTGCAATGATAGGTAATTTCGTCATCATTTAATGTCCCACAATCCAGCACATTCATGACTGTTTTTAGTGACTTACCATAGGCTGAATCTGAGAAATTTTGCTTACAATAGACTTCATGATATCACTTTCGAACAAAAGCAGACTCTGAGCAGACGACAGTTTTACGAAATTCCCTCCAACACAACACAAAATTTTCTAGTTATTAGAGAGTGTTGTTTTGAGAGAACACTGCAAGCCATGGTCATATTGCTACTGTCATAAATAACACCACAGGTTTGGTCAGTTATCATGAAAGGCTGTGTAAGTCTACTGAGTAACGTGGGACACAAAGATTTGTTCAACGCAGATGTCTCTTGATCGGGATCATTTATTCGTGAAGTAGTCTTATAATCACACGATCTGATTATCTGGTGACTGGAACAAATAAAACAAAGAAAATCAAATGAAAGAAGTGACTGTCGAATGGAAGATAATAAACAACGATAAAGATTAAAATCATTAAAAATCATACTAACACAAAATCTTAGATCTCCGAGACTACGACACGTAAAACTGACTGTCAACTTGCAACTGACAGAATTCGTACGCAAACAACTTTAAAACAATCAAAACTCACGCGCACATATTCGCACTCACACATACATGCACGCACACACGCAAGAACGTACGCGAAGACCAATAAATAAAGGAAACGCTATGAGCACTTTACACTCCCCCTGTAAAATCGAAGGATTTTGCAAATTCTTACATTAATATAACACTTTGGAACACTGTAAAAAAAAATTTATCTATGTATAGATTAATAAAGTATTCCAGGAAACCTTTAATGAGGATGATCTGACACTTTCCTTACTATACACAATTTTGTCATCGGTCTTTTTAGTATTTTATTACGAACTCGTACTTCAACGCTTCTCACTTTTCCATCACTGCTTTCGAAAACTGTTGCGACCTTCGCCAAAGGCCACTTACCGCGGGGGACAGTCTCATCGGTGAGAAGAACTATGTCCCCGACAGCTACATTTTCTTTCGGAATATCTCACTTATGACGTTTTTGAAGAAGAGGAAGATATTCTTTTCGCCATCTCCTCCAAAACAAAGAAGCAAGGTGTTGTACCTGTAGCCATCTTCTCCGACTATAAGTGGTTTCTGTACTTACTGGAGTATCAGGCCCCTGTTTCATCAAAAGCAAGTGATTCGGTGTTAGAGGCTCCTCATCTTTCAGGTCAGAGGAGAAGTCAGTGAGAGGTCGTGAGTTCAGGATTGACTCAACTTCAGTTAGAAGAGTTGTGAGAACCTCATCTGTGACCGTTTGCTGCTTCAAAACACCTCGAAGAATTCTCCTAACTGACCTAATTAATCTTTCCCACGCTCCCCCAAAATAGCTGGCCGTAGGAGGATTAAAATGCCACTGACAGCCTTTACAGTGAAGAAACGCTTCTACATCATCTTTATTCATGGTTTCAGGAGCGTTTCTCAACAGTTTCTCGCTGGCCTGAAAATTGGAGCCATTGTTGCTGAATATCTTGCTTGGCTGACCTCTTCTAGCTGCAAAACGTCTGAAGGCATTAAGGAAGGAATCAGCATCAAGAGACTCACAAACTTCCAAATGTACAGCTCTAGAGGACATGCAAGTAAAAATGCAGCCAAATCTTTTCAAGATAGAGCAACCTCTTTTCACTTCAAATGGCCCAAAATAGTCCACTCCAGTGAAAGTGAAGGGAGGTATGTCCGAAGAGACCCTCTCCGGAGGCAATGTAGCCATTACTTGATTAGATGGTCTTGCAAGTATCTTACGACAGACAACACACTTACTTAGTGCACTCTTTACTGCTGTTCGTCCCTTTAATAGCCAAAACTCTTGCCGAATAGCACTTAATGTCATGGCTAAGCCACCATGACCTACTGATTCATGGTAATGTCTAATCAGAAGTGTTACCACTTCTCCTTTAGGGGGCAAGATGATTGGGTGTTTGACATCATTTCCTAAATCAGCCTTGTCAAGGCGACCGCCCACCCTAAGAATATTTCCGAGAAGAACGGGCTTAAGTTTAACTAAGGGCTGGTCACTCTGCCATGATTCAAACTCGGATTTCTGGACGTGTGAAATTATAGCAATTTCACTCATTTCAATTTCTGATATCGACACATTTTTGCTACTAGTTACAGGTACACGTCTAGACTTATTAATGAAGCGAAATACCCATGCTACCACCCTAACTAGCCTTCTCCACGAGGAGAACCTTGAGATTAAACACTCCAAAAAATTATGGTTGGCCGAAGTAGTTGTGTTAAAAACAACAGACTTCTTTACTTCTATGTCTCCAGACAAGTCAGTTTCATCAACATTCGACGCAGGCCATGCGCTTTCTCCTTTCAACAGAAATCTGGGGCCGGTGAGCCACAGGTCCAAATGGCACGTACCCCTTGAGCCATCATCGGCTGGGTTCTCTTTGGAGCGTACATGTCTCCACTGACTTGGGGAGGAACTTTCATGAATTTTTGACACTCTGTTTTCAACGAACGTCTTGAAACGCTTATCCTTATTGCGGATATATCCTAGAACAATCATTGAGTCTGTCCAAAATATTGTCTCGTCAAGGTTAAACCGAAACTCTTCATAGCGTGCTTCTGTCCCCAGTAGTCATGGGGCAAGATTTTTTTTTTCACTCCAACCTACCCTCACTGTGATAACATCTTTCCAGTTCATGGACAATTAGACAATAACCATCATTGCTAGCCTTCTCCCTACAGGGGTAAAAGGGTGTGAAACATTATCTTCTAAGCTCTAAGCTAACTGTAATTGTGTGCCTAGTCAACACTCACTTAAGCTGGGCCATGTATTCTTTTCTTTGTTTTAACAAATTCCTTGTTCTGCTTCTCGTATCAATTTGTTGTCTTATTTCTGCACAGAAAATAAGGAAAGTTTACCAAGATTAATTAAAAAGCATGCAGAACACAAAATAGGATGTAGTCTATAAACATCCTAGAAACAGACCTACTTGTGTGTTGATGGAGTAACCAGTATCCCAGCTAAGATTGCAAAGGTAATTGACCAAAGTTACTGGGCCAGCCCAAGCGTGTAATTTCTACCTGAGGCAGTCAATCTCTGTGTAAGTAGTGAAAAAATCCACTACCCGGAAATTCCCATACACAGGTCGGGTTCTCCACACAAAAATTCTGCCCCATCATTACAAGGACCAAAATCACCCTATGTGCTTAATTGACATGTATAACGTTACTGCAAGAACCGCGGCCATCAACTCGAGCCGAGGAATCGATACGGGTTTCATTGGACTAACTTTGACCTTTCCTTGAACAAACGAGCATTTAACTGCGCAGTTGACCCCTATCACGCGAAGATATGCTACCTGCCGCGTATCCTCTCTGAGATGCGTCACAAAACACGTGAAGCTGTACACACTGTGAGTTACCTAACTTTAGCCATCTAGATACCCGTGTAGATGATAGAAGGGGAACATTTTTGAGCCACCTTTTCCAAGCTACAATTTCTTCGGCCATTAATGGCTTATCCCAGTCAGACCCTTTGTGACAAATATCTTGTAAGAGGGATCTAGCGATGAAAACAAAGGGGGCAGCAAAACCTAACGGATCAAAAATCGAACTTGATATCGACAAAAACCCTCGTCTCGTAAATGGTTTGTCAGGCAATGAAACATTAAACATGAAATTATCATGTTCTGCATCCCAACTCACCCCGAGAGTTCGCTCAGTAGGAAGCGTATCTAAACTACTAGGAAAATTTGGGGCTCTCTCTCTGATTCTGAGATACGTTTAAGTACAGTACGATCGTTACTCATCCACTTAGTGAGTCTAAAGCCACTCTTCATTAAAATGCATCTAAGGCGTTCCACGACTTTCATCGTCGGGTCATCAACTGAAGCTAGAAGATCGTCAACATAGAAATTATTCTCGATAAATTGAATGGCTTTCTCTCCAACAATATCTTGATTGTCCATTTTGTTGTCTTTTGCTGTTCGCCGCAACACATAGCCGGCACAAGCTGGGCTGGACGTGGTGCCGAAGAGATGCACCGTCATCCTATATTCGCGCGGTTTGTTCTCTAGCTTTCCCTCGGGCCACCAAAGAAACCTGAGGACGTCGCGGTCTTTGGGAATTACTTTCACCTGATGAAACATTGCCTCTACGTCTGCAACTAGAGCAATTCGCTGTTCCCTAAATCAACGAAGGACACCCACAATACTGTGCGTGGTGTCTGGGCCCTTCAGTAAATACGAATTTAATGAAATATCCTTTCACTTTGCTGCGCAATCATAAACTACTCTGACTTTGTCTTTGTGGGGGTGAACAACTGGATGGTGAGGTAAATACCAAATATTTCCGACCTCACCTTCACTTTGAACAGGTTCAGCGTGACCTTCAACAGTGTCGGTATACCTTTGCCACATCACATTGTCCCTTTCCAACTTTCGCTTTGGGTGTTCGAGACGTAATACGGCTAAGGGTCTGTTAGAAGGCAAGGAATGGTCGTCATCCTTCCACAGAAGACCTATCTGATAGTGATTATCGCTAGTAAGAGAGGTGGTCGAGTCTAATAAGTCTTTGGCTCTCCTGTCCTGAACAGAATCGGATTCACCAAAGCCCCCATCGTCCACGGACCAAGAATTTGTCAAAAAATTTAGGATCTCTTCATTTGGACAACATGATATCCGGTTTATATTCTTTCTATCATCACGATCACCTGATCCTGCAGGACCCATTACTGGACCAACCAAGGGGTATTTTTACTCCGTATGGATCTCCCGACTCCCCACGTTTCTCATCTGTAACCCAAAACGCTTCAGGAACATCCACCCCTATCAGCAATTCGAGGTCATACCTCGAAATATTCTCCCATGGGATGGATCTCAAATGTTTCCACTTGTTGAGCTCTTGAGGATTTGGGATACTGTCATCACTTCTAGGCAGGTTAGGGACCGATAGAGTATTGATCGACAAACTACTACTTTCATTCTGCCCTCTAATGCTTATTTTAAAGCTTGAGCCTTTTTTAGGTTCGACTCCATTAACTGTTGATGATGTGTAAGACATGGGTTTCCCGTTAACACCCAATTTCTTCCTTAGCGATTCTGAGCTCAGAGTAGTGTCTGACCCACTATCTAACATAGCTAGGGTATTCACTCTATTGCCATTGCTAGCAGTTTAATACGGTCACTGGGATAATTCTTAAGAACACTTTACTACCACAAATAGCGGCCTTCGACGTGATAGACATATTCTCAGGATTAGATTGAGTAGCTTATTGTGTTTGTCAGACCGACAAAACGAGCAAGTGACGTCCTTTCTGCATTTAGTTGCTGCGTGGCCAGGAATTAAGCACCTGAAGCACAACCTCTTTGCTTTAACCATATCTAGCTTCTCTTCATAATTCATGCTAGAGAATGACTCGCAATCATAGATTTTATGATCAGCATCACAGGCGAAACACTTCAGAGATTTACCTCTCAAAAAATTAGATTTAACCCGACACTTACCTTCTTTAAAGAAGGCGCTTGATTTACCAGGGCCTATGTTCCTGCCAAACATATTAGATGAAACCTCAGCTTGACTTATCAGATACGCCAGAAGATCTTTAAATCCTGGCTCTCTGGTCTGAAGGATGTCTTGAGCTACCTTTGCCCACCCAGTCTGAAGATAAATTGGTAACAAACTTTGGATCTTGAGAAGGTTACTTGTAGAATTTAGGTCATTTACATGCCCCATCTGAGATAAGGTTATGTTACATCTCTGCATTTCAGATATTAGTTCCCACAAACTGTCCCTGTCATTGGCTTTCAGTGGCTTTCGATTGAGCAATTTACTCATCAAAGAATTCAGAATCAGATGCACCTGACCGAATTGTCTTTTCAAAATAGCCTTCGCACTTGCGTAACCTTCATCGCCGAGAAGAGCACAGCTCTCGATACAGCAACGTGCTTTGCCTTTACACAGCTGCAGCAGATATTGCAAACGCGCAGCGTCATCACTCAATTTACTAGCTACGTTAACTTCGAAATTGTTTATAAAGTACCAGTAATCTATCGGGTCTCCATTAAAGTCGAATACCTCAGCCTTCGGTAACTCTAATGCTAACTTAAGTTCTTTAAACCCGAAAACATCACAACTGGACTTAGACCTACATGTACTTAAGTCTTCAACATTTCTACTGCTCACGTGACTGTCATCGCCACTCGTGAGGTCTACATTTCTCATGTAATCATCATCATTTGTGCCACCATTAGAGTGGTCGACTTGCAAATTGCTAACGACAGTACTAACATTACACTTATCATCATCATTGTCCATAATCTTGTCTTCTATGTCGTCTTCTGCAATCAACTTTGGCCTCTGTTTGCCTTGATCTATGTACCTCTCGACCTCGATTCTTACTGATAAAAACTTGCTGTCCACGCCAGCCATCCATTCCTCCTCCGATAGAAACCTATCTTCATCTGCAAGGTTCGCAACCACAGCTTGATGGGCCTCTTCTATCGTATCCAAAGCTCGTTTTGCTTTCTGGAATAGTTCGTTGACTGCGTTCTCCCCAGCATCTTCAATCAGAGTCGTAATCGAGTTCAATATCCTCATCAGTGCGTCTTTCTTATTCCTACGAAGCAGGACCAACGTCTTCTCTTCTGCTTCCATTGACATCTTCACTCAAGATTTTGTTCACTGTAAATCTACTCAGTCACGCGGGACACAAAGATTTGTTCAACGCAGATGTCTCTTGATCGGGATCATGTATTCGTTAAGTAGTCTTATAATCACACGATCTGATTATCTGGTGACTGGAACAAATAAAACAAAGAAAATCAAATGAAAGAAGTGACTGTCGGACGGAAGATAATAAACAATGGTAAAGATTAAAATCATTAAAAATCATACTAACACAAAGTCTTAGATCTCCGAGACTACAACACGTAACACTGACTGCCAACTTGCAACTGACAGAATTCGTACGCAAACAACTTTAAAACAAACACTAAGTCTCACATAAATTACTTCTAAAGTTCAATTTTATTACCACGTTTGAAAAAACTGAAGTTGTGCCTGTCATAAAAAAATGATGTTTGATTTTCCTGAAAGTTTTTCTTGCATCGTTATACCGTATCTTTAAGTGGTTCGATATCCCTTTTCCCACCCTCTTTCTATAAAATTTTGAAAGGAAATTTCTAGCAGCCTGATGCATGCGCAGTAGTAGAGATTAAGTTTGGGCTTTAGTTTGGTAGTCATTCTTAAAGAACTTGAAATTAATTATGTTGAACATTCTAAAGAGAAGCAAAGAGTTTAATCTTGCTGACTGTTTCTTCAAAGGACCATTCTTTGGTATGCTTTAATTTCCTGATTGGTATGCCTTCTCTTCTGACAAGGAGAGATTGCATGCACACCTATCAGAGACCGAAAACAAGTAGAGAAGTGTAGACAGCACAAACCACAACCCAAGATACATATTATTGAAGTGTTAGATGCATACAGTGACAGCAAAAAAATCTTGTTAGTTCCACGTTTCCCATGCAACAAGAGTCTCATGGTGACTTAATACATGAATGTCTTAACAAAAGGTTTATTTCCAGCATTGTCATTGTACTTTGACCAAGGTAGGCTCCCCTTTGTTTTTTTTGTATTGCACAGAATAGTACAGTTCATTAGCTTCGATACGACTAAAGCTTATGTCGATAATTGGAAGGGTATGAAGTTGAGATGAAATTTGAGCAAGTAGCATAACGAAATTTAAATCATTGCATCTCTTGAAAAAAGGAATGAATCAAAGTCAAAATAAAGTGATGGACTAGAGTTGCATAGAATAAAATAGAATGTTTCAAAAGTCGTCACAAAGGATATAAAGTAATCATTGTTTTACCGTTTACCTCTTTTTACTGTCACTCTTTAGGTTGGGTTACTTTGTTGGTAAAATGGAAGAAGTCAAAGTTCACAGAACTGGCCTCCCAGGCATCAAGAGCCTTGGCTAACCTTGATCAAGATGATTCCATGAGGGACATTAAATATGCCAATGGTGTTAATATCATCCATCCCCTTGGAAGGACAAGGTATGTTGAATCAAATTTATATCAGCTGACAACATTACGTCTTCAAATCTTGTAGCTAACCCGACGGTGTCGTTCTGAGTGAATGTGATTTTATTCTTGTGTCAGGTGACTATCTCTTGGGATAACCAGATTTGTGGTTTACAAACGGCACTTGAAGTCTCAACAGCGAGGAGAGATAAAGAAACAAGTCTGACACCCAAATCAAGCTTGGTAGAGACATTCAGGAAACTTAGGAACAGGAAGTGCTGAAGAGTGATGGGGTTGGCACGTTTAAGTGTTGACTGCTTAAAAATACCTTAAAAATATTTCAATAATGCTATTATATTGATACATTAGGTTGTCCACTTGGGAGGAAGTGGTGATGTAACTTAAAATATGGAGAGTTTGGTGGACAAGAGACATAATGGCAAGTCTACTCATCCCAAGTAAACTGAGATTTACATCTTCTGTGTCTTCAGCAGGATTTTGGGATGTTTTGTAATCATGAAAAATCATTTTCAAATACATGAGAAGATAGCATCTCTTGTCACCACTAGTTTTTCATGGAAGTGCCAAATTCAATTTTTAGGATCATCTTTACGATCTGAAAACCGTATTTAAATTTAGGTGAAAAAACCCAGAAAATTCAGGAGGATGCATGACATCTCAATAATAATATTGTAAAATTTTCTTTGTGAGGATGTAACAGAAGGTCACATAATGATGTGTGAGTGAGGCGGCAGTTTCAAGCAAATTTGGCTGAATCAATACTGTACATACATGTAATTGCACTGGATGTAAATATTCACAGTCTATACCTAGAACCAATGAGAGCTAGCCTTTAGTAGGAAGATTTTTAGTTGGTGATACATCACAGGAAAAAGGAATAACCCATCAGTCAACAAAAGGTCAACAAAAGGTTTATGACTTCACAAACCAGCAAAGTGATAAAAAACATTGTTTCGTTAATAGACATTGAACCAAATTTCCATTTACACTCACCTCGGCCAGTTGCATTACTCCCGGGACTGTTGCCTCGTTACATAGTGTCCTGCTGATTTTAGTTCTCTGTCTTCAACAAAGCAGAGGATTTTCTAAAAAAGTGTGCCGTTCACTAACACAACTCACATCTACTCACATGCCCCTATATAGTGCACTCTTGCATACTTATATATTTGTGAAGGTACATATTCATCACACATCATTTTGCAGTGTGAAACGTTTAACTTTTGGATTTTTATAATGGTTTCAAATTTTTATTGGCATATTTCTCAGTTGTAAGAATGTCACCATTGATTAGCCATTTCTGAAGTTGAAGCAGTTTCTAACTGAATGTTCTCCAAAATGTTTGCAAATTCTTTCTTACAACTGCACTTTTAAAGTAAGAAAGGTAAGATTATGAGGTAACTGTCATCTCAGAAAAATGAAAAAGGTAAATATTCAGTGGACGACACAAGTAAAGTAGATTTAGACATGTATTGCATGGTTCACTGAAATCTAGAAAACCAATCCAGGCAGATATCGTGTTTGTCCATGGACTAATGGGTGGGGCTTTCTACACCTGGAGACAGGGACAAGAGAACCAGGACAAAGAGAAATTGGTGTCTTTGACAGACGGCTCTCTTGCCACGCCCATGAACGACGAGAAACAGTTGAGCAGTGAGCAGCGTTCTGTCAGCCGTTTCACAGACTGTTGGCCCAAGGTAACTTCTGGCGTTATGTCGTATGTTACACGTAATTTACGTTCCAGATAATAAAACGGTGACACGTCACCCTCTTAGTGTATGTTCTCTCTTTGCCAAGTGGAATCGTGAATGGCATGGGCAAGGGAACAGCCATAAAGTTGTCTTTCAATTCAGGCAAATCTGTTTGTGAAAGAATTAACTGTTGATCAGCTGAGTATCTGTTAGTTCTGCACCTAGGTATGCCTTACATGTGTATTGTTTGTCACTTTATGTTAGTGTTTGCTGGTTTTTGTGAACCCTTCAACTAGGTACTTTACATGTGTATTTTTGTGAACCAATTGTGGCCAATACATGCACTGGTGGGTTCAAAGGGGGTGGTGTACTATTGGGCCATGACTGTACCTAAAGGTGGGCCAAAAAAATTGTTGATAGAATTTTTGCCTAATAAATGAAAATTTCTAGAAGAAAATTGGTGTCACAATTGTTCACTTTTGTCATACCAAATAGCATTTGAGGGCATTCAGTCACAGAAAAATTTTCGATTAAAGGGGATTCCCTCCCCAGATGACGGTGTATTCTCTTGATGCTGGTTCTCTCATAATTAGTCCTGGTCTTACAATCTCGATTCAGTTTTGTCTTTTACAGGAAAAGATTGATGGAAGATGAAGCAGTGTGTCCTAAATTCAGATTAACTAAATCGTGGATTGAACTGCTCAAATTCAATATTGAGATACAATATGGCTTCAGTTTCTCCTTCAGTACCACAAACTTAAAGACAAATATTATTTTGGCTGTTCTTGGGTTTTTTTTATGATGTCTTACATGTGTACATTTCTTCACAGAGTTGGTTGGCAAAAGATTGCCCTAACGTCCGGATATTGACCATAACTTATGACACTCAACTGACAGAGTGGGTTTCCAAGTGTCCATTTGAGAGCGAAAAGTGAGTTTTGCTGTTCTTCTTTCATGAAACCATGTTTGGATGTTTTGTGTTTTTATCTCAGGGATATTGTACCCAAGGTTGCCAGTCATTGGCTTCGAAGTCGTGCCGACATTTCAAACCACACCAAACAGCTGAGAATAAGTGATGATATTGACCAATCAGAATGTGTGTAACCCATATGCAAATCGTTACCGCCCATGATTAACCAATCACGTGATCATTGCAAGATACTTGTCTGTGTCAGAGCATGCTACTCCCATTTTTAATGTATTGTCTGAACTCTGAACTAGCTGACTAAAGGAAATAAAGAAAAAGTTAACAAGCTTATGTCACACCTGATATTTGAACTCTTTTTGCCCTCTGAAATACAGATGCCCATAATAAACTCACCACAAACAACAGCAGATAGGTAGGTACCTAGGTATGTGGTACAGTCTTAGCCCAACCGATGATGTCGTAAGTCATATGTCACGGAAGAAAGGACAGGGAAATGAAAAAACAAAAACACATTTTTAGCATTGTGATTGTCCTAGAGATTTGAAAATGTACATGTAAAGTAGACGATACAACTTATTTTTAAGACACAGTGATCAGGTCACAAGGTCAAAGGTCTGAGGAATACTTTGATGCAAAATGTAACTTCTTGGGATACGTTTGACACAAGATTTGACACACATGCAGGGCCGAAGTTAGGGTCACATCTTAAGGGAGGTGTGAAGGTCAAAAATTCTGACTGGCTGAGTGTTTTATGGTCTCTTGCCGCAGCAAAGGAACCTATGCAGTCACTGTGGTGTGTGTGTGTGTGTGTGTGTGTGTGTGTGTGTGTGTGTGTGTGTGTGTGTGTGATTGATAAGTATGTAAGGTATGTTACACAATAACTTAATAACTGAGTAGTGAATGTTTTTCAGAGTTGGTGTGTACGCTCATGTGTTATATTGAGTAGATGTATCGTATTGTTTTTGGTAGAGGTCAAAAATTATTTGGGATCACCAGAGGCAAAAAGTGAATTTCTTTGAGTTGCTGTAACTTGGTATCCATTGTTCAAATGGTGACACAATTTCAGGATAATATAGATTGGTAGGTGAAGAAAATACAGTAACATTAATCTCATTAATATGAAAGGGTCAGAAGGTTGGAAAGTGATGTTTTATTGATATCTCTCCAACAAAACATGTTTAAGGGGGTGGTGTAATGGAAAATTTTGTTCGTCTATGTGAAGTTCATATGATGACTTCAGTTGACCCCTTTGACCTCATTTGACCTTTGTGACCTTTCTGTGATGTGTGGATAGGTCTTGCTGAAACAAACCAAAAGTCCAAGTATACTACCCTCCCATGATGCTCCTAAGTCAAATTACTGACATTTTAGTGAAAACACATGAAAGTCAGTTCAGCAGCTTAGGTTGTGCTGAAAACAGACTTGAAGTATATGCGCAGGTATGCAAGTTGTTATGTCATTGCTTCTGCTTAGAAGGTACACACTAAAAACTACTGTACTGCACTTTTAGTAAATTTATGGGAATTTCCATCCACATCATCAGGGCCTGGTTGATCTCAATTGATCATTGCCCCCCCCCCAAAAAAAAAGACTCTATGGTGTCCGCAAACTTTGATATATGATAGGAAGGCTGCTAAAGGACCTTGATTTTTAACACTACCCTGCAATGTCTGACCTTCTTATCTGGGGCTGGGTCTAAAGGGAAATAAGGGACATAGAATGAAAGATTATTCAAAAGAAGGAAGGACAGTAGCCTTCTTTTCAAGAAATAAGTTTTTCACAGACAGAAATTCAGTTATTTGTTGCTCAAGAATAATTTGTTCACCCAACCTTTTCAAATGTCAAATAATGCACCTTCTGTCGCTCATCACAAGCATAAAGTTTGGAGGAGATGAAGCTTAGTTGTGTAGATGTGTAGTGATAAGAGTGGATGGTTAGCAAAGATGTAAGTTATTTTCTTTGTATGCCATGTTGATATATTTTAAACGACCTATTTCCATTTAAAGTTACAGCATCTTCACCCAAGGAACCAAAGTGCCTATGGGTTCTTGTTCCAACTAAGTGGTGACCCCACACTGACAGTTTTACCCACACTTAATACCTTCTCAGGAAGGGATGAAGAAATATGGGGGTGCAGTCTCTATGAAAGGACATTATCAGGCAGGACAAAAGAACAAATGTTGGGGAAGGGGCAGGGGATTTACCAGTGGCAGGACTATATTATGCGGAGCGCCACCGTTGGTGGGTGTCGAGCATACAAGAAAATTTTGAATTTTCAAACTGCTTAGATGGCAGGAAATGACACCTCCCTGGTGAACTTGAGTGGCATGTACCCAGCCTTGAAATATTAGGTCTGCAATCCCTTAATTCATGTGAAAAGAAAAATTAATTTATGAAAAATGGTAATACATATCAGGTAGGTTGAGGTGATAAAAGAATTGTGATGAATGACACTTTCTCTTCTTTCATTTTTTTGCTTTGATCCTCCGTGTACTTGGCAAATATTTTGTTGCTGAACACATTGGCACACCAGTACCTAGAATTGTTTAATTTTTTCTGAGGGGGGGAACAGATTGTTTGTGTGAATTATGTTTGTTACTAATTAGTGGGATTACTATCTATGAGGAGCGCCACCAGTGTACAAGAAAGTTTTCGTTTTTTAAAAAAAACCCAGATTCCAGAAATGGCACTTCCTGGGTGTACTTGAGCTGAATCTACCCAGCCTTTAAATATGGTTATTATGTCTGCAATTTCTCACCTTATGTGAAAAGGACTCAAATCAATATATGAAAAGTGGTAGTACATATTATGCTTTTTGAGGTGATACAAGAGTAGTAATGAGTTTTTCGTTTGAGTACTTATACAGATGCAAATACTTTTCAGGTTGAACACATAGGTGCATCAGCGCCTAGAATGTTTGTTGGGTGAAGAATGTTTCCCCGAATTATGTTTGTTACTAACCAGCAGTGGTTACCATCTGAGCGGAGTGCCAACCAGTTAGTGCCACCATTGGTTGGCGTGGAGCATACAAGAAAATTTTGGTTTTGCAAAACCTCCAGATGGCAGGAAACAGCACTTCCCAGGTGTACTTGAACTGAATGTACCCTGCCTTAAAATATGTATATCATTCGTCAATTCCTGTCAAAAGAAAAATCATCAAACAAAAGAAAAATAAAAAAATGGTTAATACATATCACTTTTTCCAGGTGATGCAGAAGTCATAATAAGCTCCTCATCCCCTTTCATTTTTTTCTCTGAGTCCTTGTCAAATACTTTTTGGTTGAACACATTGTCGCACCAGCACATAGAAATTAGGGGGGGGGGGAGATTGAACTGTTATGTTTGTTTTACTGAATTGCAGGATTACTGTCTAAGCACCACCGTGGGTCGGTGCAGATCGTACAAGAAAATTTTGGCTTTTCAAAACCTCCAGATGGCAGGGAACAGCACTTCCTGTGTGAACTTGAACTGCATGTTCCCCACTTTTAAAAAGGGATCTGACATCTGCAGTGTCACAATTAACATTAAAATGGATAAATGGTAATAATTTGAATTGTCCTTGTTCAGAATATTTATGCTATCATCATTCCCAGAAAGTTTACTTCAACAGTTGTTAGTTTCAAATGATAGCAGTTCTTTTTCTTCTTTTTTTTTTTAAATTTTCAACTACCAGAAGTAAAGTTAGACAAAATCTGGTGAAATTGTTTTCAATCATTGCAATAATTTTTTTCCTGAGAAATTTATAATCCTAGTAAAGTTCCAGCAAGTTTTACTCTCTGGTGATTAGTTTTTTATTAGTTTGCTACACTCATCAAGGATTGCATAACAAAGTATAAAGCTAGTTCTTGTATCAATAACTGTGTAAATGATAGCCGGCTTGAAGAAAAAAAAATGTCAAGCAATATACTATTTTGTCAGTTGATGGAAAGCATGAGATGAGTAATAGTTGGCCTGCGAGAGGGTTGTAAGGGAGGAAGGAGGCACCTCCATCCCCTTTTGAGAAATTTGTCACCTACTAGATAACCCTAGATGCAATCTAGTGCAATGTTTAATGTCTTTTGAAGCCATAAAATGTGCCAGACTGAGGACTGAAAAATATCAACTGACATTTCACATTTTCCGACTATCGTCGCACCTAGACTGAAATATCAGAAATTCCAATTGGTATTTCAGATTTACTGAGAAATTTTTTGGTTGCCAGATAACCTTAAAACACAAGTTGGTGCAATATTTGGCATCTTTTTTATGACATAAAATGTTCTAGACTGAGGTATGAAATATTGTAACTGGTATTTCAGATTTTCCGACCATTGTCGCTTCTAGACTGTAGTATGAGAAATTCAGATGATATTTCAGATATGTTGAGGAATTTTTCAATTTCAGGTAATCTCAGACACAATCTTGTGTAATAGTATGTATCTTTCAATGCCATATATTGTGCTGGACTGAGATATGAAAAATTTCAACTGGTACTTCAGAATTTCAACTGGTACTTCAGCTTTTCTGACTATGGTCATTCCTAGATTGAAATATGAGAAATTCAAATAGTATTTCAGATTCGCTGAGAAATTTTTCAATTACCAGGTAACTCAAGACACAATCTGGTTGAATATTTGGCTTTTTTATGTCATAAAATGTGCTAGACTGATGTATGAAAAATTCCAACAGGTATGTCAGATTTTCCGACTATCTTCGATCTTACAAATTTTGAGGGGTGAGACACCCCACAGACCCTCCCCCCCGGTTGCGACGGCCCTGCACACATGTACATGTACAATAATTTGGCCTTTCAACATGTGTGCGGTGTCAGTACATCAGACCAATAACGTACTGTAAATGTTCATTGCTTTTATCCACTTGTGCAATGAGCAGTCTGAATGACTGATGTACAATTCAGCGTGCTTTTCAAATGATGGATGCTTGAAAGTCCCATAAACCTTGAGACAAGTCAATCATAATAAACTATTGGCTTTGTCAGGATTGCTAGTAAACATCAGAACTGCAGAGGTTTGTTTGGGAAACAATGAACCATGTACTTGAAACATATCGCCTGTTTGTGTTTCCTCTGCCATCACCGCTGCAAGCCTACGTTTGAAGCATCTCAAGTGTCTGTATTTACATGTCCGAGAAAGGGAATTGTTCTCAAAAATAATATCTGGGATGAGATCTGCAACTCTGTAGATCACCTTTTTTTTTTTTTTTTTGTTTTTTATTTGTTTTTATAACTGGATATTGGAAATTCTTGACATTTTCAAATTAGTGTGTGAACCTCCATAGATGGTAATCACAGTTCTGTAGGAAATCTTCACTCTCCGAGCAAGGTCATTTATGAATAATTATTACACTTCAGTGAAAGGTGACCTTTTTTTCAATAGCTCATAAAGATAAAGAGGAGTTTTTAGCACACAGTTCACTGGTTGTTGAAGAGTGACACTTATTCAATGAGGATAGGTCATTTGAAGGAAACCAACTTTACATAACTCAACATTATCATCCTTTACACAAAGATTTTGAATTGCGATTAACCTAGCCATGAAGAGCCTTGCAAAATTTTCCTTTTGTGGCTATTAAAAATGCACAGATTATATTCAAATTTTTGTGTTTGTTTTATTTCACTGTTAAAGAAAACTTTTGATTAAATTGGGATTTCTGTCCACACAGTATCTTTTTGGTCAAAAGAAGCATGTTTCACACCTAGTTGGTTTGAGATCGGACAATAACCTGTAGCCGCCCGTCAACATATACGTACAACACTACACTATTTTTGTCAGTTCTCGTAATGTTCATTTCTTTTTATCAAACTTCAATCAAACACGTTGCATTTGAAGGCTAGCACTAGACAGTGATATTGCAGAAACAGAAGCATAGAAGCTATGGTAAAAGAATTAAATCGTCATGTTTCAGTGTAGTGTATGCTGTCTTTGTTTTTGTTCAGTTTCCCCCTCCCCCACTACCATCTTATCATGTGGGTGCATATCCCACATGCGTGAGAGCACACAGCCAGTGCATGGGCTCTGTGAGGCCGGGAGATACGTGCACTGGAGCATGACTCCTTACAGTCTGTTTGCTACCATTATAACAACGGATAGCAACAACTCGATCCAAGGTGGTCTTGGGTTACATTTTTGGGGTTTCCTCTTACTATTTGATCTCCTTACAAATATGAATTCAATCTATGTAAGTCAAAAGACTGAATTCACCATTTTAAAGTAACTTAAAATCTGATGGTTCTTGAATGTTTCGTATCTTGGCTTCCTATGATGATGGTTGTAAATTCTCAGTCTGTGCTAGCTTTAGAAGAACTCCTTGATCCTGTAAAGAGGTCTCAGTTTAACAACTTGTTTTGCTTGGTTTTGTGAAGTTAATTCACTTTCAGAGTGATGAAGACTATGTAAGGTTAAAAATTCCCTGGAAATCAATATAATCCCCCTCAGCTATCCATTTTGTTTCACCAATGTACTCTCCCTATGAGAAACTGTGGCTTCCTTTTACTCTATACCTTATGGGAGGAATATCGTTTGCAAACGTGTCGTTATTGCCTTTTTAATTAGTGTAATGTATCATGGAAACTATGCAGTTTACTGGCAATATGCTCTACCCATAGTTTTGTATACCATGCTTTCCTCTCTGGCTATTAAGTGCAACTCTAGCAAATATGTTTGTGACCTAGAAATAGTCCAATGCCTGCTTCTGTCTTTAATCACGGTGTTCTATGTAATGTCTTGTCATGCATAATATGCTCTTGTTTAATATTTTTACACGAGTGCTTGTTTCTTTACTTGCCTCATGATGTGCTCCGCTCTGGCAAGCTCCATTTCATTTTAGAGCAGTTGATGCCATAGCTGGATGTTTCCCCTTAAGTTTCTTAGATTAAGGCGATCTCATTTTATTTTCCACTCGGCACTTTTGTCGATAAGAAAAGTAAATGATGTTAAATCGCGTGTTGCTCTCCTTTTGCAGGCGGTCAATTTCTCAGCGTAGCGGCGAGATAATTCACAAACTCAAAGCAGCAGGCTTAGGAGAGCGTCCAATTATCTGGGTGACACACTCAATGGGAGGTAAAGTATCAGATAGCTATGAGAAGTCGCCATTGCCAACATCTTCCAAATATTAACTTTTCTCGCAGATGGTGTGTTATGTTATTGAAAGCAGAATATTGCTTTGCCTTCCCTCAAAGGTGAGAGATGATTCTCTGACCTCAGCTCCTTATATAGCATCGATGCAGTCGCAGCATGGCTCGGTCGTCACCGTAGGACGGCGGTGGTTGTTGGGGTGGCTTTTTAAGAGCAAAAAGGTGTCAATTATGGGTTAATTGGTGCCATCCACCATCAGAAATTGTAAGACTAAGGAGACGTGTAACAAAGTCATCATACTTTTCATTCTATGTAGTATGTAAGTAATGATGGGCACAACTTGAGCCTTGGCAACCACCTGCTCCCCCCATCCCAGGAAAGATGCACCCATGCAGCCATTGCATGGACGCCACTCCCTCCAAGGTGCAGTTACATGGCTGATGTCACTGCACTTGAAATTATTTGATATTTACAGAATTGAGAGTTACATTGCATAAACTTGTTGGTGAAAAATAAACTAAACAAAAACTACATTTTGTTTTGTGAAAAGTATTTGTCAAAATGTGTGAAACATCAATGTCATGTGACTAAATCATCATTTGAACTATTGCTATTGGATGTCTGGCACCCAAATTCTCTCCCGTCGTCTCAGGATTACTCGTCAAGCAGATGATACTCGATTCAGAGAGTGCACCTGGTGACGGAACATCACCCTCTATAGCAGACCAGACAAGAGCTGTAGTATTTTACAGTACTCCACATCACGGGACGTCCCTGGCAGCGTACTCGCAGCAGGCCAAATATCTCTTGCTGCCGTCTGTGGAAGTTAAGGAACTTGTGCAAGGTATGTTAAATGTATGGTAGCTACAGGAACCATTGTAGGTCTCTTCCAAGATGTAATTGCCTATGTAGTTTGTAAGTTAGTTGATTTCTCTGATAGAGTGATTTTTGGTGAAAACACTCAGGACAAGGCCTGTGGAGTATTTTTCCATTAGTCCCAGTTGTCTCATTGGTACAAGTGTAAATCCAAGGCATTCTTAAACCTGTTTCTTTCCAACAAATTTTGTACTGTACGTATCCTTCATCTGAAGAAGAGTGACACAATTAAAAACAAACCACCGACCAGATGGCACTGCCTCTTCACTGCCAGCATATCCGACCCTTCGTGCCAGCCGGACGTTCTTCTGTACACCATATTCTTCTCCTTTTCGCACTCTCTTAAACTCTCCAATTTTAGTAAAAACCTGTTCCATCCATTCTCAATCTGGAATAACAATTAGGAAAGCCACATTGTGCGTACACTCAAGAGAATTATCAGTAGTAGTCTCCTTTTTGCATTCTTCTCTTTCGCATATCAAAATTGGGACGTCATTCCATCAGACCTTTTTTTTTTTTTGTCTTTCACACCCTCTTGAAGGGTCACCGTACCTCCGTTCTTTGCACGGAAGATTTCGGGCGTTTGTGCAAGCCAAAAATGTTCCAACTCTCAGCTTCGGTGAAAAGAAGGCCACCAACATCGGTCTGTCCATCCGAACTCTGGTTGTGCCTGCCTCCTCTTCCAGTGAGCTTTTTGTTTCTCTCCAGTACACTTCTTTTGAAATTCCTATATTTTTAGCTCAACCCAAGGAGTGTGGGTAGAGCTTATGTGGTACTGTAGGGGGAGAAAATGTCTGTCTCTCTGTTCAAAAGCCTACTTCTTCTGCAGTTACTGGTGGATTTTTCTGAAATTTGCAGTGAAGGTGCCACATTGGGATGGCAATACAAGTTGTTCCTAACTATATGATAGGACAAAGGGAAGTCATAATTTTTGGCTATTTTGATCATTTTTCCTTGTGCTTTAGATCCTTTTGAAGTCTCACTCCCTTGATTTGTATGGTTATATTATGTGGTAGTGAGCTGAAGTGAGCTTTATCTGGAGGGGCATGCTAACCACCTTAAATGAATAGCCTCAAGCTAAAGCTTGTGTAAGACAGTTTTCAGTTACTTTGTTTTGACTGTTATTCTTGGGCTTTACTTGTACTCCCTGTAGTATCCAGTGTCCACTGTGTACACAACTAATGTACCATGATGGCAAAGTTCCCTGACAGCTAATTTTAGAATCTATTACATAGCCCCCCTTGCTGGTTGTGTGGACATTGCATACAGAGGGGTTATTGTTCTTCACCAGTTGTTTCCCTGGTCTAGCTGGAATGGTTATCAGAGAATGTTAGGGAGTTGAGGTTTGGTCTTGGCTTGGTCAAGGCCCTGCACCAGTGGCATAACTAGACTTTTTATGTAAGGGGGGGGGGGAGACAAGTGATTATGGCACTTTCTAAGTGTAGTGTAGCATACCACTAAAATTTTTGCCAAAAGTTCCTCTCATAGTGCAGGAATTGGCAGTTCCCAAACTCCCAGACCTTGTGAATTGTGGCCAAATATTCTTCATTTTTGACAAACCACATTTAGAAATTTACACTTCCAAAAGGTCAGTCTCTGCAAGGGTTGTGAGTGAAAGCCACAAAAAGAAATTGTTGATTAATTTTTGATAACATCAATAGTGCTAGTTTAGTTCAGTTTAAATTAATGTATTCAGGCACTTACAGGGGGGTTCACTAAGTAGAGATACAACATTCCAGTTATTTGTCAACAAAAGCCTACATATTTCATCATAGTAGATTCTTTTCTCTTCATTAATTTGTTTTTTACGGAATCAATATTAGACTCCACACGACTTAGCAGCATTTACTTAAAGGGACTCATTGAGTTGACATCAATAAAGTTTGTGGTGGTTTTGAAGGATATAAACACATGACAATACTTACAATTAGCATAAGTAGTCAAGTTTCACATCCAATAGTTATGAAAACTGTCAAAATTTTCAGATTTTTGACTGTTAGTTGCACTGGTTGTGTGCATGTGAATGTAGTACTAGTATGAAAAGTGTCTGGTCACGAATTTTCATAAACCAAATTAAATCATTAATTACTTACTCATTAATGTTCCATTGTATGTGAAACATTGGAATCTTAGTTTGACCATTTGTCACTTGTATGTGAAGGAAACTTGACGGGTGTAGATAAATTTAGTGAATTTCAGGAAACAACTCAATGAGCCTCTTTAAAAAATGCATGGTGTGGTTTTCATTCAATATTTTTTTACTCACCAATTTCATTGGGGGTAGTGGGAGGGGACAATCAGACATTTGAGAGCCCCCTCTGGTTATGCCACTGCCCTGCACAGACTGGTGGCATGTACTAGAAGTCTACTTTCTGATCCCTATCCCTGTCCCCTGTGGGCAGTGTTATATAGCTAGGATTTATCCCTGAAACCAGGGAGTTGCTATTTGTCAAATAGCAACTCCCTGCTGAAACGGTCCAGCTGCGAAAGTTAATTGCTAGGTCAACAGTGTTTATGTGCTGGCCAGCCCAACATGAGTTTGTGTACAGTATGAAATGATGTTAGGAGCAAAGATGTGTTCCAAATTAATTTTCAACTGGACACTTCCTAACATCAGAAGGGTTGAGCAACTGCAGCATCGCTGCTCTAGTTCTGTTTAATTTATATCCCACGTAGAATTTTCTGAGGCTGATCAACTCTGGCATCTTGGCAAAAGAGTTACAAATCAACGTTGTAGCACTCTACCTTTCTTTGTTCTATTGGTCAGCGAAAACATCTCAGCTCTAGAGACAAAGTAATTAAAGCAGAATTCTCAATTAGTAACTCCAAGCAATATTGTGGAAAATGTTTTGCCCATCACCAAAACGACAAGATAAATGTTGGACGTGTTAGAAATACTGCCAATATCGATTGAGAAAAGCTAATGTATAGATCACTTTAGTTGGGTAACCCCTTTAAAAATATTGTTATGATATAAAGTAAGTCAAACTTTCATTATGGCAGTTGATGGCAGACAGGTATAGTCTGCCTCTGCTCTTCTAGCAAGCAGATTAGGTCCCCACTGTGCTTCCACAATCATTGAAACCTTTCCCAAAACAGCAAAATCAGTAAATTTGAACAAAAATTTGAATACTTTTTCTTTTGGGAAGTCACAGATGTAAGTTATGACTTCTTTCAGTCTATGCTGTGGCTGTCTACAAAAACTTCCTCTAATGTAATTCTCACAGACAGCTAGATGAATGGATGCTGGGCACTACATGCAGCTCAGTCGCTTATCTCGTGTCATCACGAAAATCAATCTCAGGAAATGTATGTTGGATGAAGGAGGATTCTTGCAAGTCATTGTACAAAGTCCTGATGTGGTTATATTCTCTGATAAGGTCATCAAGGAGAATCCCTGCGGATGTTTTATCGCTTCTTAGCTAAATCTGGTTGATTCGCAGAAAATTAATTTTGTCTCTGTAAGTGTGCCAGATTCGATCCTGGGGGAAAGCATCATACCAGCTGCCTCCAAGGAATTAAATTGGTTCAAGCTTACCTAACTGTTGCTCCCATGAATTACTTCAACTATACTTTGGGTTTCAAATTGTTAATCAGAAGATTCAAGACCTGATTTTTGTGATTAGTGGAGAAAATCTGTAACAATATTTGATGAGAAAAAAAATTATAAGCTTCATATTTAATCTGTATTGTGTTTTTTTATATTGATTCCAACATTCTTTTTTTTTTTTGTGATGAGGAGGTTGCTAGCTTTATTCATAATTTGAAGAGCGTTAACCCTAGGAGGCCTCGTCAATATGTCATAGTTTTGTCAAATGTCTATGATTAAATGGCTGTGGTAGTTCCATTTTCAATGTAGACCCATAGCATCAACTAATAGTACAGTAACATCATTGTAGCTTAAACTTCCATGTTAAAATTTTTTTTCTGTGAATGATTTGGAGTAGAGACTGGATGGTGGGGGGTGGGATGATAGAACTGCAAATCAAATTGTTATGTTTTCCCCAGCACAGCAAGATGCTAGTCACTAAAACACAACTGAAAGGTTCCTAAAGGCCTTGTCCAACCAATCTGCAGTCTTCAGCTGCTGTCATGCCAGCTATGGTAGTGACAGAATAGTTCCACTTAAAATCATGACCCAGTGAAATGAAATTAATAGTGATGGTTGAGGCTTCGATATTAAGTTATACTGTTAGCCTTGTAAGGTAGTCAAAGCAGGAAGGAATATTAGTTACAAAACATAAAATAGTTAAAGTTATGCAACCAATTTAACAGTAACACCTTTGAATATGACAATGCCAAATAAGTGAAGGGGCTTCAGCTTATTGAATTGATAACTGAATCTGTACTTTGAAATTACTGATGTATTGTAACTCTCTAGGTCAATGGAGCACAGAAAGAAAAGAAAGAACATTAGCCAAGGTGATATATGGAACAGAGTATCCCTGTCGATATTAGTCGTGAAGGAAAAAATTATAAGTTTGTCAAGAATATGCCAGTGTTATTCTAGCCTTCCCCACATAAAGGTCACTGGTGGTAAAACGTAGGCATGTGTGCACATGTATGATACCCTTTGTAAGTGGTTTTTCATTGGATATTACATGCCAAAGAAAGTAAACTGTTTTGCTTTAATATTTAAATCTTAGTAAGTGACGAGAATTACATTACTGGTGTCTCACTTTAGCAAAGGAACAAATGTAGTCAGATTGATATGTGAGTGTATGTGCGTATGTGTGTCTGTGACACTTGCTTGGATGCACAACAACTCAACAAGGAAAAGTTGGACTAACTGTGAACTTGGTATATAAATCTGTCATAGTGAGGTGTGTTCTGTTGTGTTTGGTGGAGGTGAAAGGTCATCTGGCGTCACTGGGGAAAAACACTGAAAACCTTGTTAATAGGATATGTCAAGGTAGATAGGTTGGATAATTTCCCTACTTAATATATGACCATATTATCTCATAAGATGCATTACTAGTAGTTTTGGTTTAGGGCAAAGGTCATCTTTGGCAACAGAGGGACGGTCAAAAACTCAAAAAAAAACATTGCCAACACGATTTATAGAAGTAGGAAACTTGTATGACTTCATGCTTGGTATGTGGATGTATGGTGAAAAGATAAATTCTATTATTTTTAACACTAGGGAAATTCTGAATGGAAATCCATTGCAATTGTGTTTATATCTATTTCATTTTTGAGATACAGCTTTTCAAAGTTTGATGAAAATGCAAAGTTGATGATGTGGAGTGCTGCACACCTTCTGTGTTTCTTTTGATAGGTCTATGTATATTATCTCTTAATTACTGAATTTCACATTTGTGAAAATTTTCACATTTGTGTGGACACATAACATCATTGAAAACATTGCGTGAGGATGCCACCGTAAAAGAAGTGGTGGATTACATCATTCTGCTGATAGCAATGTTTCTTTTGTATTAGCTTGTAACTGTTAACATTTAAGGGATTTATCGTGTTTGTTTTATTGAAAAAAAAAATCACATTTTCAAAATCAATATTTGCGGACAGAGAATGACAGATTATTCCCAAAAGGCAAGATGCCGCTCTTCATTTCCAGAAATAAGTTTCTCTCAGATAGAATGTCAGTTGTTTGTTCATCCAAACTTTTATAAATTCAAAGGACGCTCCCTTCATAGCTCATTCTTATGCATTTTGCATTTATCACTGATGTTTATTGATGAAACTGAATGGTATAATAAAGATTGAATATATTTCCTTATATGACGTTTAGATGCATTTTAAACAGATTACGTCCCCATTAACTAGCATATTACGTCTTGTGATGAATGTGCTATGCTACAGTGATGTGAGCAACGAAACATGACCTCACATGATTCTTCACACATAAAATGAGCAAGAGCCATTGGATGAGTCCATCCAGTTTTTCGTTCCGATGAAAGAGAAACCTATGTGGTCATGATTGTGTGCGTGTGTGTCTGTGCACCTACGAATGCTGCCCTAGCGGGTAGCAGTCGCTTGCCAGAACTTGAGCCTCACACACCATTCCTCACTCACATGGAGCTCGTAATTGGAGTAGCTGCCCGAAAATTCCAATTCCGCAAGGAGGCCTGTCACCCAATACCAGGAGCCTGCCCTGTCCTTCGGCAGTCACATGCTGCATGTACTCATCAGAAGAGGCAAATTCCAGTGACTTCCTTACAGGGAAATGTTAGTACACTGTAAGGCATTGAGCCTATGTGTTGAGTGCATGGTGTGTTTGGTCAGGGGATGTAGGTGTGTGCGCAGTAGCACACGTAGATCATAACTGGCGTAGCTGCCAGAAAATTTAGATGCCGCAGGGATTTCTGTCACCTGAGACCCAGAGCCCACTCTCTCTTCTGGCAATCACATGCTGCATGCGCTCATCCGAAAAAGGGGAATTCCAGTGACTTCCCCAAGGGGGGAGTGTCTGCAGTACCCTGTAAGACATTTAGTTCGAGTAAGTGCTGTGCATGTTTGTGTGTGTGCTTGTGATACCCAACTTGTTGTCACAATATATCAAGAAGGGAAACTCTGACATTTTTCAAACTTGATACATAGATGCCCCATTTTGAGAGGACGAACCAAACTGCTTTTGGTGGAGGTCTAGGGTCATCTTAGGTCAAGCACTGAAAGTCTTGTTGACACAGTATCTCAAGGTAGGAAATCATGGAAACTTTGATATTTAGTGTGTGAATGCATGACATTATGTAAAAGAGGCCTGTTGTTTTCAGCTGGAGGGTAAAGGTCATCTGAGGTCACTAGCAGTCAAACACTGAAAATTGTGTTAATGCAGTATCTGAGGACAATCTCAGAAACTTTTGATCCTCAGCACAATAGTGCATTACCTCAAGTAGAAGAACCCTATTGTTTTTGGTGGAGGTCAATGGTCATCTGGGTTGAAAAGGTTGTGAAAACGATACCTCAAGGTATTAATCATATAGTTAGGTAAAAAATCATTTGGAGTCAACATATCCTCACCCTATGCAATATTGCAAATTCAAAATACACATAATTGAATCATCAATACCACAATGCCTTTTGGCTTTTACGTTAGTAGGTCCCAGCCTTGACACCCTTTACACTATCATGTTGTCCGGTTTTCTTTCCTGCAACAGTGTCATAAACAACTGGGGGCATGATGAAAATGATGACACATTGCCAACACTCCACTGAGCTGACTATAGTGAACTTAGCTCAGTAGAGTTTGGCAGTGTCATGACTGCAGTGATTCCAGTACAATAGAAACTGAAATTATGCACTAACTCACCAGGACGCCTTTTACTAAGTAATATTTTTTTCTTTCACCAATTTGCTGCTTTTCTTGATTACAGATCCAGGCTTCGGAGACCATTACGACCTAGACATGAATCATCTGAATATTTGTAAACCGTCAAGTCGCACTTCGTCTCTTTATCAACTCACCTTGCAGTTCATAATCTCCAACCTCCAGCAGTCATTTACGAGCGAGCTGACGGAGAAACTGTCCCACGAGCTGGAGGATGAAGAATCCGAGAAACTTTTGTCTGTCTTAGGAGTGACGTTTGGCGATTAAAGCGTTGATATTCACAAAATGTCTGTATTGTCAAAAATGCCCCTTGGGCGGCTCCGGTAATAATAGCTGTTTACAACGAAAGGAAATAAATTTAAAAATATAACTATGCATACCCTCTGGCCACTTCTGACTTATTTTGGAGTTAAAATTTTCCTGACTCTTCAATTAGTCATATGTTAGAGCTCCCAAAGTAGCTTTTGATTCCTATATTCTTCATCTATTGTATCAGATACAACCAAGAAGAAGTTAATGTTGATTCTTATGTTGATATTTTGTATCGTGGTGGTAAAAGTGCATTTCACAGTCATTATCTTTATCCATGGTAACCAGATGTATCCTCTCATTAATCCAGCAAAATGTAAGTGAAGAAACTGATTGCTAAATGTGTCTTTGAAAAAGTCTTCACATTTTTTTTTTTTTGATCTAACATGTAGATTTTTATCACAAACATGAGATGCAACATGGATCACTTGCTCGAGGACTGCAGAGCTGTCTGTGAACCTTGAGAGCAAAGCTTTCACTAAAATTTCGAATTGTTGTTCCATGGAGTGCATTGCACTTAATGAGAAGCAGGCTTTTAAGTGTCCCAACTTTAAGAACAAAGATGAGTGTTTCCTCTAAAGAACGCCAAAAATGAAGGTCTTCCTTGCTTTGCACTTCATCATATTACTGACAAGGGAAGAGCCAATTGTGTTTCCACTAAAAGTGTTCCTTCTGATGGCTTTTAGTAAACTCAGTTGTTTGTGATCATAATTGCAGTCGCATCATTCTCTCCTACAATATATACTTGGTTCCGGTCTGCAAAGGGCGTGTCACCAAAATCTGGGTCACCGAAAGTGTACACTTAATTCTGAGTATTGTTTATTATGAAGAAAACACTTCATTGTACGTCATTCAGTATTGTGTGGTGGGAGAGTGTGAACATATTGCTTGGAGGGTTTATGGATTTTTCCAACAATAATGCTGATTATTACCTGCATAATTGGTACTTTATGTTAATGGCTGTACAAACATCTTTCATACACCGCCTTTCTTTTCATTTAGTCCTGTAAAATCTAAATTTAGTAAGTTCCTGGATTGATGGAAAATCTTTTCTTCATGCTGCATCTCAAAAAAAAGATGGTCCTTGTTCTGATGAGCTTTAAGTTTTGATAGGTTTTGAGTTTTATTGTTTTTTTTTCGACGCTATTGCTAAATATTGCTCAAACTTCTCTTGTTTCCTGTGATTTTTGTGTGTAGGCTGCCAATATGTATCAATTAGTTGCATATTTGATAAGCGCGCGAATTTTGTTTTGACACGGAACACTATACCTAACTCTTGTGCAATTGATGCAAACTCTTTGAATCCTTTAGTTCTTGTAAGTCTCAGTGTGATAAATGTACCAAGGTTATATAAGAAAAAAAATGGAGTAAAAAATTGCAAAACACAATAGTTTACTTTTTCTTCTTTTCTTTTTTTTCCAACACCATTTTGTTATTATTTTTCCGATTAATGAATTTACAGGTAAAACAAAAGAACAAGTCTGTGATAAAAGGGCGACTATTATTTTCAACAATTACTAGAAGCACCTTGAGATATTTTAGATTATGAGAACTAAAAGAATATTCATGATTTATTTGTGTAAATGATTAAATATATCATTGAAGATAAAGGCCTTGGTGAATACTTACATTACTGTCCTGGCTATTTGTTGTTTTTTTTTCAAACTTGTTATAATGTAGTTCAAAAGTTCAGCATTACTCCTCACTTGTAAATACTTGAAAAAAAAGTAAAACATTAAAACAAAAATTAATACCGAAACAGTAAATATCAGTGTTGAAGGATACTCGAAAAATGATTGTTTTACAAATGGTTATTGTATATATATATACAAGCTGACTATCATTTACAAAGTTATTGGTGCCAGAAAAAGCTTTGTTTTGAGCTCATCGACGGTTGTACCAAACTAATGAGAAACTAATCCCCAGAGAGTAAAATTTTTATTGTGCGCTCAGTGCCAACTAATGTGGCACTAGCCTTAGATAATAATCTCACAGATTACCACCAAACACAAATTCAGACAATCCCTGCTCCTCCCCCCCCCCCCAAAAACAAAAAAATAAAATGTCCAGTTATCGGTGTAACTATATGTTCATCCACAAAATATTTGCTAAGTGCGCAAAGAAAAAATGGAAGAGGATGCGTAATTCATTACGATTTCCTGTATCACCTCAAACTACCTGATGTGTATTACCATTTTTCATAGATTCATTTTTCTTTTCACATGCTTAGATAGTCCTGGCGTTACTCCCCCTCTCTTCCTCAAGCTTTTTCTTTTGTTTCTCCGAGCTTGATAACGCCCTTTTTGTGAAGACTGCTACCCTTTCATTTTTCAATTCCTTCCGAGAAAGGTATTCCTAGTGTCTTAAACTGTCGGGGTCCCCTCATAGCTGAAGAAAAAACACCCAGTCCAGTCGAAATTTTTTACCTTTACCCCCCAAAGATGTGACCCCTAGCTACAGCCCTACGGGTGCATGCACCAAGATCATGTTCTGCCCCGGCGTTTCATTAAATTCTAATCGGGTTATGCGTCGCTTCGTTGCATTAGATAATGTTAAACCGCCTACCCCAATTTTCACTTTTATTTTCAAGATAAAAATGGGTTATTATCAACCAATGAAAAGTGGTGTCTAAAGGTATGTTCAGCAACCCCCTATAAGCCCAGAATAAATGAAAGAGGATGAATTAGTCATTATGATTTATGTATTAGCTCTACCCATGTGATATGTAGGCCTATCACCATTTTCTATACTTTGGATTTTATCTCATTAAGCCTAATTGAGAAATTGCAGGCATAAGATCCTTATTTGCTTGCTACATGCAAAGAAAGGTTTTCGGGAACGCCTTTTCTTTTTAATTTTCAAAAATGTTTTCGAACGTACGAGAAAACTTTTGGAACATTCCCCCAAAACCTTTCTAACGCAGAAAAATAAAGGAGGGGCCATCAAATAGTATGATGCTCGACCCGGAACTATTAATGCCCGTCGACATTATTTTAGGAACCCAGCCGCAGTCTAAGGATGAATAGCACTTTAAGGGCGCTGCCTATATAATAAAAGTGAAGAAAAAATAACAATAAATGATAATAAAGCCTGTTGTTTGTCAGAAACTAAACTAAGACCGAAAGAATAGCGAAAGCTGCTTTCAGTCTGGACAGGAAAGTGTGTCTCTTTAACCTATTAACCTCACGAGAAAGTCAAATAGGTCGCCGACTTAAAAAGGTCGCCTGAATTGTGAGGTCCAAAATAAATTACGTCATTTACAGGACACAACGGGGATCGCAAACTAAAAGCAGTGTTGTGCATGTCGACCGGTTCGAACATTTTCTCCTTGAACTGGATGTAACCTGGTTTTCTGATTTAAAAGGAACCATAAATTTTCTGCCAAGCTCATCCATTGGCAGGGTCACGCAGGTCTGTAAGAAGAGTAAATCATGCCCTAGATGAGAGCATAACTATTTCTGATTGTCATTGAGGTCGGCATGGAGGTCCACACTGTTAAAAAATGTAAATTGTAAAATGTAAATTTACAGAAAACAAAATAAAGAAATACATAAGGAATACAGAAATGTTCTGGCAATTAGTTGCCAGACAATTTCTGTAATTCTTATTTATTTCTTTGTTTTATCTTCTGTAAATTTACAGACATTTTTACAGCGTACCTCTCAAGGATGAGGTGCCTATGTGAACCGCCCACGGGAAGTCGCGTATTAGACAATTTGATGAATATATTTTTATATTAATATGTACTATATAAAGTTGACAGTTGATGTCTTGAGAACACCGTCATTTTCGACTCAGTTTTGTGGACACTAATTAATTGTCTCTTGGATACTAATTAATTATCTTTTGTCTTATCCAGTATTGCTAAGTCATTCCTTGACACTTCACTTTTTAGTTCTATTAAGGGACGTGTAGAGGGGGTGACGTCTTTTGCGGTTGTTTTTGCACTTAAGTTGCATTTTCGCACGGATACAGAGTGAGTATTGCAAATTTCAATAATAATGTGCCAGGCGAATGCAACATTGTGTCAATGTTGAGTTTCTATCTTACATAGTGCCAAGAAAGGCACGTTCCTTGTGTAATGTGTACTTGATTTTATTTCTTACTCAAGGTTGTATTAAAAGATCAAAGAAACCATCCTGGTTAAGGCAGATCCAAACTTGGGATTTAGTACACTTTAAAATTAACTTTATCTTCATACACTTTTTACCAGTGTAATTAGATAATGTTGTGTTTGAGACTTCTTGAAAAAACGTTCTAACAACACTGATACTCTTAAACCTTGTAATCACGAATATTCACTAAGCATTGTGTCAGTAGTGGTTGCAAATGTGCATAATGTTAGGGGAAATGCACTGTCTCACGTTGTTATCGAAGGGACATGTTAAATCTTGAGAATAGATTGTGTAAACTGCCGCTTGTAGAATAGAGATTGCAGTTGTGTACGCCGTAATGCACGTTCGTAGACCAATAGGTGTAGATGCGTAAGGTATTACTCTCAGTTCATACGAGTGAGTGAATCCTACCCATACGTGTAAGCTTTTTTCTTGCCTTGAGATGCTTACCAGTTGACTATCAGTATCGTTGTGATAAGCTGTTTAGCTTATTAGTTTGGCCACTCCACTTAAGTGACACCTAATGGGACCACCTGTATTTCGTAGGCAACGACCCTGTATAGCCGATAGGGACAGGGGATTGGTTGATTTGCTTATTTCCTATAAATATCAGAGTATTTTTTTTGTCCTATGCCCTTTGGAAGTGATTACACTCCACCAATCTGAAACTCGTGTTTAGTAATTTTTCCAAGAGATGAGTTCTGGCCATAACAAACGAACCCCCCCCCCCACCACGTCTAATCTCGGCACTCTACAATATTAAAAAGATTTTCTTGGAACTTGCCGGAGCCTGCCAATTTGAGGGGAAAAAGTTTTTCCACTCCATGCATCTACCATGGTTTGCATTATTCGCCGGATAACATGCCAAATGGCGAGTGGAAGTTGAATGGTCTCTTCATTGTTCACCAGTTTGCTCTGCAATAACCTTTTCATGAATCGATTTGCTCAGTTCTTAAAACAGCGGTGTGTAACATACGTTTGTGCATGCGTATGTGGGTGTGTGGGTGACATGTGTGTGTTTTCATTTTGTACTTAGAAACCAGAAAACTGTGACACTGCCGTGAAATCCCCTACGTAATTGAAAGGACCGTGAGTGTTACTTTCAGTGCCTCGCCCTCTTCAAAAATCGAAACGAAAATCGAAACTAAGGTAAATAAAACAAAGTAAATAATAACAATTATTGCACAAGAGGTTTTGGTAAATAAAATATCTAAAATGGTAGTTCTATTTGGATTTCTCTAATTCGCAAGGAAGACCCGAAAACAACATGTTTAAGTACAATAATATCTGTCAGTGTTGTTATAAATTAAGAATGGATAAAATGTGTATGGTGCAAAATGTGTATGATGCGGCCTTTAAATTCATTCTCGTCCAAGTCGTAGATATAACATTGTGTGTACAAAGAATCTGCTCATGAACTAGTCTTTAAATCTGAGTTTCCACTCTCTGATAATGTTAATGGCGAAGGTAATGTGTCCTTGCCTTTATTCCCCTAAAATTGATTAACATAGTCATTTTCGTCGTACCAGATTTGTCGGATTTCTTTGTTGGATGTTAGAGAAGTGTCTTTGGTTTTCGCAAAAGAGGTCTCCCTTAAGTTAGGTCAAGTTTGAGAGCTTAAAATAAACAAATTGGTTGTGACGTCATAGTACCTTTCATTAAACTCAGTCCTGCAAAGCCAACATCTTTTGACTCTCAGAATGTAGTGTGTCTTCAATTAAATCAACTGATAATGATTAAAGAGTCTGTTAACTCAAATCAAAATCGTCAACCTACTCTGCGATGGAATCTATCGCCTCCCCACCTCAGCACCGTGTGCATGTTAACCTGTGAATACCCGTACTTCCCCTTAAAAAATTTAAGTGAGACTCTTTAAGAGAGTCAAGTAACTTCCACTGTCGAGTCCTTTTAGACATAGAGTCTCAAATGACTGGACTTTGCTTTAAGAGTCACCCTGACTCCATTTTTTTTAATTTCACAATAGTCATAGACTTGACACGCTGAGTTGACCGAAAACTCTAAAGAGGGCCATCTGAAATAGGCCTATATTTGGCAGTGGCAAATACGGTCGAGTCATCACATCACGACTGGTCACAGTAACATACTTAGAGTATCTAATAATATGCAGTGCAGCTTTTTAAGTAAGGAGTCCGTTCGTTGCTATAGAACCCGTCCATTAGCTTGGTTAGAAAGTGGATCATTCATCCACATTGGATGGTTCCGAGTGACGGTACACGAAAAGAATGGCCTCCATTGCTAGAGTTTTGAACTATCGATGTAGCATATACGATATTTATTTATGTCAGTACACAGGGTGTTTTGAAGTTTGAACAATTTTCACAATCCAGGGTTACTTGGGTTACGTTTCTGTCATGTCTTTTCACATAATTGTTGAAGAAAAAATGATTTGGACGTGTCACTAATTATCTAAACAAAAATGGAAGCATGATATTGCAATGACAAAAAAAAAAACAAAAACAAATACGCCTTTAGAAATTGCATCATTTGTGAAGTGAATGAAGGGGAATGCCTGCCTTATAAAAATGAACAGACTGCTGCAATGTCATGTGGCCGTCACCTAAGAATTTTATTTATGGTGTTAACATTTTTTATTTCTTTGTACTGTGGATATGCTCTAGAACCGAAAAGTAAAGACATATAGATTCGTTGGTATATTGAAATTGGGTCACGATCTGGCTTTTAATTTTCTCAAAACATCAGTCTGTGATGGCGGTTACCAAGGGGACAAGTCACTGATTGGTCTTCATATTTATGCTATGAAAATATCAATCGACGTTGATTTTTTTTTCTTATCTCGGATTTTTGGTTTTATTTTCGTTGGTGATGAAGAAACATTGAAGTACCAGAAGAACATTTAAAAGACAGGTTCAAAACTACTTCATTTGTATGCATGAACAGTTACGGGGTTGTTATTCTCTCGTTTCTTGTTGTTGCTCTTCTTCTTCTTTTCTTTTTTTGCTTTCACTTAGTTCTTTATCCTATTGGTTTGTTTAAGGAAGACAACCTCCTCCAGTAGCTTTTCTTAGTTTCCTTTAAGCAACTTGCATTCTTCTTCCTTTAATAGAGATACCGTTTATTGTCGTATGATATTTGATTTATGATATAAGGCTGAAATAATGTTAAATAAAATGTTATTCAGTTACTACTTTCAATATCATGAGGTGAAAGCCGAATATGCCAACAATGCTTTTACTGTGATGTGAGAAAGAGGGCGGGTCAAACTGGTGTATCTGAAACATCTCATGTAATTTCGATTTCGGGACTAACTGCTAATTTCTTCTTAATTTCTCCCGTTTTCGACCTGAACGTAATTCTTAATTTCGACTCATATGGGGATGCTGGTTTATCATTTCAAACTAGGGAAAAGGCCAATTTCAAGTCTCAAACAGCTAACGGCGTGCGGAAATATAAAAGCAATGCAGTGAGATAAGGTAAATGTGCACGGTGGTATAATTATAGCACAAGAAAGAAAAAAGAAGAAAAAACAAACAAACAGCACACAATCACTTACCCTGAATGAACACTACACGTGACTAACGAGACACGTTTTAAGAAACAGGGACTACAAAAATCGTAGTCATTACATACAAGAGTCAAATGACGGTGAAGCCAATGTTCAATGAAGTTTCTGCTTAGATGAAGACCATTCTTGGAAGGACACGTTAGAAACGTGATATTTTGACTTAATCCTGCACGTTCTTAACCGTTTGTGTCACGGAGGAAGTGAAAAAATGTACCAATTCACCGTAATTTACGATGGCGTCATTATGAACCGTTATTTATAATATATCGGAATCGTTTACAGTGACTATCAAAGTCATCATGGAGGCAAGCAACGAGGAGATCGTCTCCTAGTAGATCCTTGTAGATGATCATTTAACGCTGAGTAGTAACTAGGGAAACATCTGGCGATCAACGGGTGATGTCATTCGTTGTTACAAATTTTTGGAGTTCTTATACTTCGGATCAGAGCAAAGACTCACCGTATACGTCGTGAAAAATAAATTGATATTAATGAATCAATGTTTATATAATGGCATGCTCACAACGCGAATCAGTTGCTAAGAAAATGTGTCGTTACATGTCACTCTAGATATTTACATACTGTTCACGATCCTTGACCACAGACCTCCGTCTATAGTCCTTTCACATACACCCTACGCTGCTTTTTACAGCTTGCGTTCTCCATAGGATTAATTCCTTGCGTAGTGGTCATGTGTAAAAAGTTAAAAAGCTTATGTCAACTAAAATCCCGTGGTTTTAGCAAAATCGATTCATAGAAACGGAACTTTATTAGTTAGTGAAGTGGCCACAAATGTCGGCAGATTGTCTATACTCGCCCAAGAGCGGTCACCAATCATCTTATCTTCATGTGAATCATTGGCATTATTCGTTAAACCGCTTCTTACTACGGTGGCCGACCGAGGCAAACAAAAATTCACAGATATTATCTCAAACCTCTGAGATAATAAGTCACACTTTTTAGATAATAAGTCAAACTTTTCAGGTAGTATGTCAAAATTTTGAGATAACGTCTGTGAGGATTTTTTTCAGTGGCCTTTGCCTACCGCGGTACCTTACAGGTTTACCGAACTAACTGTACTTTTACTTTGTCACATGACTAGATTTTTGCTCCCCCACCCCTTCAACCTCCACTATCTCAGTTCACACTTGAATTTGCTTGAGACCGATTGTTGCTTAAAACCATGCATTGTGCGATTCATTAATAGGCCTATTACAAGAAAACTTTAGTCACACGACAACCCATAAATAAGCACATTTAGTCTGGAGAAAGCTTTTTCTTGCAAGCTCATGAATTAAAATGCGTAGTGAATGTGAATATATTTGGTCGAAGTAGAAGAACTAGATACAAAATGGTATCATTATGTCATTTATGCATATTTCTACATTCTTTCAAAGTTGGTTGATTGGGAAAACATTGGGCAAAGCTTAGAAAATTGGAAATTACTTCTGGTCTATTTTATTACGATTGCATAGGCTGCGGGCATTTTGCAGTTTATTCAGTGTCTGTGTTAAATATATCGTATAATTGGATTTTACGTGTGATACAAACCGACCAGGATATTCTGAAATTGAGTGAAAATCGTTTGTACGATCTTTGAGCCAGGCTTAAACTGACTAATTTCAGTCCAAATACATATGATTAACTTCACAAAAACAGGCCGTAATCTCGATTTTCTCAATGATAGATGAAAGGCACCGCGGTTGTTCAAACACTCACACACACATATGTACGCAATGCATCATATATATTTGTCTGTTCAATGTACTATTTATGACCATCCTATTATTTACAAACAGTGAAGCAATATTTAATCTTTTTTAAAAGTACATTCACCTGTCAATATCATGACCTTACTTCAACCAAATGATCGAAGCTGTAGGGAATATCCAATCTGAATTTCGCACAAATTGCAATATGCTGTGGTTATATTCTGCAACTATCACCTTCATAGCAACTGTACTGCTTACGATCTGAAGTCTTATACCGTTAATTTGGCGATTTATGACCTTATCTTAAAAGGTGTTCTAATATATACTTCGTCCAATATAGTTCACAAGTGTGTTTCTTTGCTTCTTTCCTGTCCTCCAATGCGCTGGATTGGTTCGTACTTCTGAGATGCATTTTTGTTTATAGTTGACAACTACAAATTCTTTATCAGATTACTAGCTCAACTCAAATGCTCGTCTTCAGAAGATAGCAACGGAGGCGTGAGAAAGGTCGACAGGGCTGCTTTACAGAAGTGATGCAGGAAAGCTTTGGCGTGCTTTCGTGCAGGTAATTAGCTAAGCAGTGAAAATGAACCAGATTTTTAGAAGAGCATCGTGAAAGTTAACGTTTGCTTCAGTGGAAACGAAGCGACGAATTTTTTTTTTTTATAGGATAACTTTGGACAAAGACATCTGAAAATGGTAAAAAATGTTAAAAAGTAAATAAAAACAAAACGTAACTTCTTTTAAAACAATCAACTCCTGAATATATGCGTGTGACACAATCCATTCGGCACCAGAGTCATTACCCGACAGCATCTGGATTACCTAGTCTAGGATGTAAAAATAATAATAATAATAGATGACGTTTCCAAATATAAATTTTTTGACATCTTAAGATTACTCATTGTTTTAAGAAGAAAATCAATGTATTGATCCTACAATAAAGTCACTGCAGCAAATCCGAAAAGGTAAAAGAGAAAATATCAAATACTATTAATGGTGTATAGAAAGGATAACAAAATCAACAACACTAACAAAACAAAAGGAGCATTTTAAGGTGATTGTTCGTCTTGTGACGTCACTCTCGTCTTGATACCTATGCAAATATAACAAGCTTACGGTCACTCACAAATAGACATGAAACATCTAAAGAGAGTGTGTGTATAATATAACACTTTGTTGTGTTAATAGTATTATTATCTACCGCGAACACGAGTACGTGCAAAGAGTAACCATAAACTACAGTAACAGTTGCTGAGAGTTATCACAAGGCAACTGACCTAACACGGGATGTCGAAAGGACGACCTTTCACCTTTAAAAGCACCAACTTGTTGGATGTAAATATGTTGGATATAAAAGAGATGTTGGATATAAAGATGTTGGATATAAAGGAGCAAATGTTAAGACATAGGAACTGCTAATTGCTACAAGTGCAAATCCAGTGATTACCAAACCATCATAGGACAGAATCTGACGAATCTTTCCAAATTGTGATTTTATACAGGAGTGATGAATTAATTAAGCTTGTTATCAGCTGTAATTATAAACTCAAGCATAAGCTGCTAACATGTCTACCATGAAAGTGCTTCCTCACAGTTCGTGCATGCACCTATAAATGATACCCCATCATGCATGAAACAGCGGAGAGTACATTACACTTGTCGTGTTAACTCTTTAAGGTTTGCCTTTTGGAAATTACAAGTTTTTTTACCTTTCCGGCTTGTTCCGAAAACTGAAATACTTAAAGTATGAAGCAGTTCCCCCCGATCTTCTGCTTCTATCAAACTCCGGGTACTTCAACGGCCTTGGAAACTCTATTAACCTACAAAACTCAGTGACACGTATTACGTGATGTATTTGGTGTAAATAATCTCACGCCACAGCGTAATCAGATGAAACAATGACTTGACAACATTCAGAGTAAACGCTGTCAACTGAATTAATTACAGAGACGAATGAAGAAAAACAACTTGCCCAAAAGAACATAACGCGTGGCGACGAAAATGTTTCGTTACGTATGCAATATATCACTGAAATTTTTATCATTCTTAGAAATCTGACATGAAGTGTTCATAATCATTCATTTTCTGGCCAAGAAAAGAGGTCATAGTTTTACTTAAAATGGAGCGAAAGCAAAATCATATTTGCTTTGTTTAGTCAAATACTCCTTTCCCATCGCTAACAGAAAACATGTCAAATTATCCAAGGAAACCACGTTTGTTTTCGTCATTTAATCGATATTTACTTTTTAGATATTAAATACTGCTAGGTATGTTGAATTGTTTTGTATTCATCAAATACTTCTTTGTTTTATAATGGCAAACCCATGAGACTGTTTTTGCCACATGATTTTCATAATAGGGAAAAGTATTTTAGCAATGCAGGAACCACTTGTAGTGGTGATAGTTTCGGAGAATCCCTATCTGCTGTTTCTATATACTTTGATTATCACGTCACGTGTTGGAAGCTAGCCATGGACGGGGCGTAATCTCTCAAGTGTCACAGTCACAAGGAATATCACAGACATAGCATTCCACTTAGATGAAAATAGGGAAGCGAGAGAATCAGTTGCCCTCCAAATGGTACCAGAACTCAATTACGACAATGTAAACAACAAATTTCCAATTGGTCCAGAGATACTATTGAACGGTTAATCTTTTGAATAAGGTCATTGTTATTTAAGACTACCGTGCCTCACCAATTCAGCGTTAGTATTTTTTTTTCTTATACATCTTTACTGGTTAGTATAGGCACGTTCAAATATATCAACATGTTATTCCATGGCCTCCGTACAAGACTCCAATATCTCGGATGTCTGTTTTTCTTTTCTCTTCTCTGATATTTACACAAAATGTATCTCAGGGTAAAATAAGTCGCATAAGCGAATTAAGTGCACACGGCGATTTCTAGTCTGAGAAAAAAAAAGAAAGGAAAAAAGAAGAAGGAATAAATAGCGATTTTTAAAAGGTTGTACGATCTACAGTGCACACTAACTCATCATTGTCGCATACTTCCGTTTCACCGCCATCAAATGAGCGTGCATCTTAAAATGTGATGTCAAAACGGATCTTCACGTTACTTTGTATTGGTGTTGGTTTGGAGATATTTGCACAGAGAACACGATCGTGGTTTCGTCAAATTGTGAAACGAGAGAATTCTGGCTTTGAAAGATTTACAACATCTGGGGCAAAACACTCACATCTGTATAGTGCAATCTAATAACAATTCGATAACTGTAATAGGTTACTCTCCTCCAAACGCCATTTGATATTTTTATGTTTCTTTTTATTTACTCTCTTTTTTTTTTAATTTTGGGAGAACGAAATCAAGACGAAATCGAGGAACAAAGGAAACACCAAAAGAGGAGCAAGGCAAAGAAATTTATAGTTTTGACAAAAATTCATTAGAGCCACATGATGTTGACTTTCCTTTGATCAACTGAATGGACTTGAATATCATATGTGTCTGGAAAGACATGTGTCACATACCTTGTCAAATGTATAATTTGCTGACAGGAAACTGCATAATGAATTTCATTTTGCTGTCGGCCTTCAGAGATGTTTGAATGTAAACATCGCAGACGGAGGATAGACCGATACTCGAATTTCTAATTTCTCCTGGTTTGACATTCCATTGTCACGGTAAGTACGTCTTCATTCGTCTTTTGTTTTATATGTGCTCTCGTAACATTATCTTTCTATTAATGTTGACTGTAATGAAATTTTTCAAAAGATAAATTCATGACCTTCGGCTTGATTAATTTATGAATTTATGCTCATAGATAAGAAAGTATCACTTTTACATACCGTTTGATTAATTCCTTTGACAACTAACTCACAGAATCCTGTTTCATAAATAGTCAGTGTGAGGTACATAGCCTTTTCTTGAATAGCAGTGTAAACTGAACTGGGTCGTAGTCATTAATAGCAACGAGCGTTTGTTTTCAATTTACCTTCCTGGTATGATTCAAAACTAGTGAACCTTTAATGCACGTTCAAATCAATACGAAACATAATTAAGGAATACCTCATAAACAAAGAACCAAGTCGAAATTAAGTTTGCCTCTGCCATTGAAGAGACATTGGAGGGACTCTTCTGAAACTGAAATCAAGTCATGTGAATGAGTCTTGGAATTTACGGAAGAGATCGACAGACCTGGCAAGTCAATTGACTTCTTGCCTTTTCGTACCACTTTAATTGTCGTAAGCTTCCTCGGTGAGGACTCACTCTACTGCAGACTTATTTCTAGTGCTGAACCAATATCACTCACAACAGTTGTGACCGATAACCGATATTTCTATGCTCGCTCAATATCGGTCGATACCGTCCCGATACCGATATTTAAAATAAAAAGCCTAACTGTAGATATAAGTTGAAAACTAAACCGTAATGCGCATTCTGTGTACTCTTATAATCCCTTGACTCCCTACTCCCTAAGTATTTTATAGTTGAAATGGTGCGTAAGTAAAGAGAGCGTAACCTTTGCTTGACAAGAGAAATAGCGGTGGGGTTGTATCTGCTGTGAGGGGGGGGGGTAAGTTTTGTCGATACCGATATAGGACAAATTTGATGAATATCCCCCGATAATGACGTTGAATACCGATTATTGGCCAACGACCACCCATTACTTCAAAAGAATGTAACAACTTTGTAGGTGAAAATAGGAGGGCCGGTAGAACGAACGGTAGAGGACCTATGTCCTTGATAACCGGAGGCCGTCTTTTCAAGCACCGGTGGTAGAATGCCTTTGGTGACACTAGATTGGTCCTGCGTCAGGCGTCATAAAAAAAGATTTTTTAGGGACAGCATTGGGTTCCCAGTTGGTGGCCAGTTATGTCGACGACACCAATTGATAGGCTGAGCAGTTAGAGTGGAAGCTCCGCGGGATGAAGGTTGTTTTAGGGAGCATAAGTATAGAGCAATTTTCCGGATGTAAGGGGACATCGATTATTACAAAGCACTGTTTATTTTTCTCGATTGACGATATACACTGCATATACGTTAAGACTTATGCACTCACAAAACGAAACGGTAAAATAAGAACTCCATAACTTTTAGGTAAAAGTTTACACACAGTTGATGTAAGTCTTACATTGTGTATATAACAATTTTACTAAAATGTAGTAAACTTTATCAAAATTATGTAGAATTTACACATACAGTTTACCTAAATTATGTAAAATAAGAACTCCATAAATTTTACATATAATTAATAACAAAATTTTCCTAAAAGTTAATTAGTTCTTATTTTACCGTTACGTTTTGTGAGTGTACTTGACATATCACGCAGACATTTTTTTTTTACAACTTTTGCATGCATTTTTTGTTGGCAAAATCACTGACAGTAATGTCAACAATTTTACCTCCATTAAATTGACACATTAAATCCGGTTCTCATTGAAATTTGTTCACTATTTAGAATTATCTGCTCCATATTTAGCCATTTGTTCTCTTCCATGCTCTATACATTACGATGGTCTCAAATAATTGAATTACACGGAAGAGTTTGAAGGACATACAACCGATGACAATACCAGATCATAAAATAAAAGAACATCCTTTATAATTACTTACTTTATTTGAGCTTACACAAAAAATATAAAGTTCATGTATAATGGGTACTGCATTTTACTCAAATACAGTTTCAAGCACTTTATGAATCATTTCAGCTACGTAATATCAAGCTTCCGAGAAAGTGACGTCACGCATATCCCCCCCCCCCCTCCCCACCACAGAACACTGTGAGAAAATTCAAGCATCTATCGACCGACCTTTCTGGGTTTCCAGCCACGTTCTGTTGTTACATCAGGCGTACGTCATAATAGCTAACTCAGTAGTGGTTCACTACTTCCTTTGAGTACGTAGAACCAGGGAGTCAAATAGCAACTCCCTGGTAGAACATAGTAAAGCTTTGTAGTTTTCAATTTGGTCATTTCAAGCCAATATTCGCCAACGAAAGAACAAGGCAATCAAGTTGGTCTATAACATCGGAATGTCTTTTTACTGTTCTGTAGAACTGGAAGCCGGCCTGATGATCTCGTACCATGAAGCGATGGTAGAATGAATGTGTGTGTGTGTGTGGGGGGGGGGGGGGGTTGCCGATAGCATACACACAAAATAAAAATAGTCTCCGGCGTGTGAATCGGACCGTAATTACTTTTAGACTTGATGTGAAATTGTTGAAAGAAGCTGTTTCGTGACAAGAAATATCATGGTGAACTTTACAACTCCATAGATGACCGTGAATCAACATATTGGATAAGACCTTTTCAGAAAATGGTTGCATGCAATAAATACGTCATTTTGCAATCATTTTGCGATTTGCAATTTTGGGCTCCTATAGGACGTCTCTTCAATAAATGATTTAATGTTATCTACTCTTGATCATCGTTAATATGAATCAAATGTATTCTCAATGAACAAAGCGTGATTGTTAAAGTAATTATTTAACTTAAGGCATTGACACATTACTGCATTGTGATTAGGTTTTTCCGACGAAAAAACATAGAAATATTTATAAACTAGAAAGGCGTCAGGGAACAATAAGTGAAGTACAAACTCTGTTAGGCAAAAGGCGTTTTCATGATAACGCGTAAAAAAATACAACCAAATTTTAGGATAATATAACTTGCAAACAGCTAAACATTGGAAAACAGTTTTCCTGAATATTGTCAGATTATCTACAATCTAAGGTTGCATTTACTTCTGTTTTCCTTTAAGATATAGTTACATATGTAACGAGGAAATTAGGTGCATTATATATGGCAAATGTTGAAGACAGATCTGTTTTGCCAGAAAGAGCAAGGGCACCGCCAACTCATTTTGGCCTCATTTGTTCAGTGAGTGGGTAGTTAGCCTGACGTCACTCTGATTTATCTATTTCTATGTGAAAAACACATGAGAGAAATAAGCACCGATTTGTTTTTGCTGTAGATGCCTCTTTGCTGGAAGTCTCGTCAAGTGGTATGGCCCACAGAGAATGCACCGGAGACACCATGTACCGAGGCAAATCTCTCTGATAAAACCGAAGTTCCAACTCCACAGAAAGGGTGCCACTATCGCAGAAAGAGTACCATCAGGAAAAAGCTTTCCAGATATAACCGTAGCATAAAAATGGTGATTCTCGTATTATTTCCTACGGTGGCTTTGATCGTCTGCGCCCTGCTCGTCCTAACGCAAGCAACTCAAAGCAAAATGACCTTTGCGCGCATCAAGGATTTGATTACCGACAACCTCGACCAAGTGGGTTACCTCGTGCACCGATTACAGGTGGAACGGGGCACCACGGTTCTCTATCTGTCCTCCGACAGAGACCCGGATATACTGACGAAACTCATGGCTGCCTACAATGAAACTGACCAAGAAGTAGCTAAAGTCTCTAACTGGAGAGGTCTCGATTCTGTCGATCAGGGAAAACTGCATTATTTTGAATCGAAGGATACCTTTCAAGAACACATCAACACATACCGGGAGGAAATCAGTAGTGTAGAAGACGAGTTCCGACCTCCCCTCGAGTTTTACACGGAGGCAATCGAGACGATTATCCAGTGGTTCTGGGAGGATTTCTCTCAGTACGAAAATGGAAATGAATGGTCGCAGTTAGTCGCCTATCAGCTGGTCATCCTAGCAAAAGAACAACTCGGCGTTGAGCGAGCGATGGGCGGAAAATTTTTTGCAAGTGGCGGCTTCGAAAATCATTTAGATTACTTGGCCTACATGAACAGGTCGATAAGAGGAAACTCTTTCATAGAAGAGGCGTTTGTCTTCTCCGACAATGTAAAGCACTTTTACACGGAGGAGATTTTTCAAACCGTTCTGTATTCCAATATTTCCAAGATGCGTTCCGAGATAAAACGTAACAATTACACATTTTTAAAAGCAGATGTTGAAAAGGGAGAAATGTGGTTCGACGTGATGACCTTGTACATAAACGAACTACTAGAGATACAAGAAAACCTCACGGAGGCGATAAAGGGTCAGTTAGAGCGGGAGATAATCTACAGACAGAGTGAGGTTTATTCTTCCTGCATCTTGCTGGTCACGAGTCTCATCGTGTCCCCCATCATTTTACAAAGGATAGCCCAACAGACGCGACGGATAGAGGACATCGCGGCGACTTTGAACAGCCAAACCATCCAATTGAACGAGGAGAAAGCCCGAGCTGACAAGCTGCTCTACCAGATGCTGCCCGTCGAGATTGCTGAGAGTCTCAAGACGTCCTGGAACGTAGCAGCTGAAGCGTTCGAGGACGCTACCATATTTTTTTCTGATGTCGTCAACTTCACCAACTTGTGTGCCTGAGTGTACGCCGATGCAGGTGAGTAGTCAACCACATTTATATCTTTTGCTTTTTATTTCATTCTTTGGCAAGTTTGCGCGTTTTCAAAGCCAGCTCTCGGCATTGTAACAAAGACGGATGTACGGCTAAGATGGACCGAATGAGACATTTAATGTGGCTATCGGTCGCACAATGGAGGACGTTTATCATCCGTTTACCACGTGACCTCACTCCCGTCGGACCGCCTGGCATTGAGCGGGCAACTATCATCAATCAAAAGTGTATAGTAATGTTTGCAACACTCCTTTGCGTGCAGCTACCATATCAATACAAATTTCGGGGGAAAAAAGCCTGACCTCTCATTGCACTAGCATTTGATTTAAGTCTATTCAGTAACAGACCTTCCCCTCAATTTGCTGAAATCTCAGTCTCTAAGCACGAATACATCCACCTTTCTTTCCTTTGCCATTCCTGTTGAACAGGTTACATGCAATCGTTATGGTATTCTACGGCACTGCTACTTGTTTGACCTCTTCGCCTGCCATTTTTTGCATGTCTTTCCCACTGACACCTGCCTGTGCCACACACGTGCCGACGCGCGCCCACCCCACGTGCACACGCACTTACACCGTATTCACACACGCATAAACTCACGTGCACATCTAAATTGTGATTCATAGCGATTGCACATTTAACACGAGTTCGGCCTTTTAAAGTTCAATTAATTTTCACTACTTGCTTTCAACGAAGATGAAAACAAATGTAGCGGCAGCAGGCACTACCCCCCTTTCCACTCCCTACCTATCATTCACGTCGTTGTGCACTTTCTAATAACATATTCTTTCCACCATCTTAGTATTCTACTTCGTTTAAGGAATTCAACTCATCTGAAACAAACTAAGTGAAAATAAAGCAAAAAAAACTTGCCGAACAATTACCTACTCACCAGAAATATACGTTAACTCCATAAATTATGTATTTCCTTATCTTTCTCTTTTTATGATAATTCAGGTGGCCTCGCCATTGTTGTTATGACGATTTTTATGCTGGACTGGTAATTCCTAACAATGCAGGCTGCAATGACTTGAAACTCCAAAATATCGTCGATTTGATATTTGAATGTTATTCTGGAGACTGTTGCTATTAGAGTATCATTTTACTTCTGAGGAATACTCGATGCGTTACAGAGAGACCTATGAATCGAATATGTTCCCCTTTTAATTATTCAAACGAAAGATGTAGAATAATTGTCAAAATTGTTCAGGCACAAATTGAACACCAGTCATGTGATCGAGCAATTGATTCAAATTGAATGCCTCGTTTAAAATACTGAGATATGAATAATCGCTGTCTTTGCTTTACTAGTCTTTAAACGTAGCCCGTTGTCGAAGACTAAGACAGGTTAAGAAATGTCTGATTTGATGAACAAGGGACGGTACTTTAATATAAAATCTTATTGTAGTCAGCATTCACCGTGTAAGACTTAAGTAATGATTATAAATTGGAAGTCAGAGTTTAACGTACCGTACAAAAAATATAGAGAAATATAGATAAATATAATTCCAAATATATTTCTCAATTAAATATACATATTTTTAGTTTGTTTACAAATTACGATGCACTTAGATCCTTTTCTCATCCCCTGTGCTATAACGTTTCTCTACACTATGCACAACGAAATATATATATTTTGCCCTAGCTTTGCATAACCCCCCTCACACACGTACCCCTTCACCAACGCAGGGAAGAGGAGGGGATAGTCATAAGACCATCTTGGATCTTGGACATAATGTATATTGCCGCATTGTTGTTGTTTTCATTTCATTTTTTTCATTTATATTTCGTTTGCACGCCAGTCAAATGGCTTGACACGTGACCCTAAACAATCAAAATTCACTAACGGATGGGAAGCATACAGATATGGGTTTGTATCAACAAAGGTCATTCAATGACGTCATAGAAATTGCTTCAATGTACATTATTGGACTGTCAAGAGTACTGATATACAGCTAACAGTTGTTGCTTTTTGATTGGCTCAGTTTTCCGTCCAAAATTTCAATTCTATTTTTATAAGACCGATTTTGCTCTGTCCTTGGTGAGATTCACTACATTGATAAACGAATAACCACGATCTAGCAAAAACTAATTACCAATCTAGGAGATAAATTCCTACGTACATTCACTGTTGCTTATTCTTTTATCACTGTGCAAAAACTCGGTCTTGCCGTCCAGCAAAACCGCTATCAAACTGATAAATATATGACGTCACGTGCACACTTCATATATATATCAATATTGAGATAAAGCCTATAACAGTAAAATATGCATATTCTAAGGTCTTCACTCAAAAAACTGAAACATTTCAATTATATTTCTATAGTTGTCTCAGTCTTTTATTAAGTTTCGTCAAGAAAGTACCATCTACCTACTTTAAAGCTACCATCACCACCTCACCCCCTTTTTTGGAATTCCAGGTGGTTATCATGCTGAACACTCTCTACCAGACTTTAGATGCTAAGATAGAACTGTATGACGTTTACAAGATCGAGACAATAGGAGATGCCTACGTCGTGGTTTCAGGTAAAAAAAAGTTTATCTTAATTTTATTTATTTCTTTCAACTTTACTTTCGAATGGGCAGCCACTGCTAATCTTCCTCGAGGCCCTCAGATTAAATAAAGGCCCTAAAAATGAGAGTTTGGCTATTGAAAGTGTAAACAAAATAGCAAAATGAAATAAAATGCTTTAAGTAGTAGCATATATGAATACGTAAACAAGTGTAAATGTCTCTCCATTGGTTGCACACAACAATAAAATATCATTCGCAAACAGAAAATGTAAACAAAGTATCCTGGTAGGAAAAATTACACAAAAATAAAGAGCATATGAGAATGCCTACACGAAACCAAATATTAAAATCATCCCATATAAAAACATAAGAACAGTAGCATATAAGGAAATGGTAACAAAGTGAGCGTATAGTAGTAATGACTCTCCACACAACACCGTAAACACAACAGCATACAAGAGTATAAACAACCTAGATTTTCATGTAAGTACCCTATGTAAGCAAACGACAGTTGGTTGTATGTGTAACTAGTGACGAGTGCATATATGTCAGCTTGACTTGGTCATATCACTGTCGAATATGTGGTATTGCGGGGGCAAGAACAAACTTGAAGAGGAGTACATACGTACCAGGAACGAGACCCCAGAATAAAATATTCTCTCTGTGACGTTCGCATACAAATTTAGTTCCTATGGCGACAAAGTTATTGCCTAATGTCGCGTACTTAACTGTTCTCATTGACATCTGTCATGCCGATAAGTACATTAAAATTTATTCAAATATATATTTCACCTCATACGATATTGTCTTCAGGGCAACCGCGGCTTTACTTACCTCTGGGAAAATCGTGTTTCAAATACATTAACATTATATAATATATCTTGCAGTGTATCTACATTGCATAATGTCAGGTTATTAATAGCCTATGTTTTAGTCTATGCTTTATATACTGTACATTAGTTAAGCTATATGACCTACCGTATCTGTTATGTTTTTTTCCTCAAAGGGTGAATAGGTGAGTAAGAGTATCTTTGAAACTACTTCACGCATATGAATGGAGCGTAAATCTTTCTATTCTTGAGTACATGCATGTAACGATTCTCGTGTGTGAGGTAATTAACTACATTATATAACAGAAAAACAATGATCAACAATGAAGACGAAAACAAGACGAATATCTAGGCTGTGCTAACTTTACAATTAAGTATACAAGTCAAGTCTTTGAAATATATCTAAGTCTTCCAGACAAGAAACAACGTTACACAAAGGACGTCTCTCTCTAGGCTTTCTGTGTGGGCGAAAGCAACCTATAAATCATAGATAGTTTTAATGAACATTGCATGAAGGCGTTTGGTAGACAGAGAGCCATATTTAATGTATATTGTGCCACCGAAACCTGTACTTCAAAGTTATAATATCTACGGTAGAGACCAATTCAATTGTTCAAGCTGCTAATCTGACTCTTCTCTGTGCTCTTTTAAACGAAATTTAAAGACTTATTTTTTTAGACAGCATTTTAATGATTTCTGCTGACTTTGTTGGTTTTTATGTTCACTTCATTATTTACTCCATCTTTTAATTTTATGTGGCCTTCTTGTATTGATTTAACTTTTTAGTTTTTTTTTTTTTTTTTTTGCTTTGCTAGTATTTTTATGTTTCATCGTATTTGTATTTGATATCCTTGTAAAGCACTTAAAGCCTTTCTTTTAGAATAAGTGCTATAGAAGTGTAATAATAATAATAACGCTCGCCATATTGAGGAAACCCACAGACATTTAGCTGCAACGATCAATGAGCATCTAACATCCGATAAGAACTCACATATTTACAAACACTTAAGCAAATCCCCCTATTGTAAAGCACAATGCGATTACAACTCCTTCAAACAATTGACTCCGCACCTACTAAGCTACAGCTTCAGCTCAAGGAAAGCCTTATAATATTAACTGGAATCTACCTAATCTGAACGAACAACTGGAATTCACGTTATTTTCCCTATTCAACTAAGTGTTTCTTCTTCCCAAATGTTTTTGCAATGAATAATCAATCGGTAGTGGCCTACTTCGCCTTATCAGTCTCATCAGTAACGTGACGATGGTTCGACGATGGAGCTGACCTTCCGAAACATGTAGTAACTTCATTATAATCATTTGTGTACGTTGCAAATATGTAGATGTTTCTGATCTTTCGTTCAACATGTTTGGTCCGCTAAGCCTAAATATCTCCAGCTATCAACAACGAAAGATGCAGTAAGGAAACAGAGCTCTCAAAGTATACCTGGGGATTAAAGAAGGAGAACAAGGATTACGAGGTCTCTTGGTCGATTCTGAAAGAGTCCAACATCCTTAGGAGAGCGTCGGGACAATGCAATTTGTGCTTGGATGAGAAGTTGGAGATATTTAAGCTTAGCGGACCAAACATGTTGAACAAGAGATCAGAACTAATAAAGTAAGTGTAGTCATGGAGAGAAGCCAGCCAACCGAGCTAAGAAAAGATAAATTTATAGACAAATCTCAATTCCCGCCAGTTGCCCTGAAGAATGTCGTAGGACATGAAACAATATATATATATATATATATATATACAAATCAGTATGAATGTAATATTAATATGTCATACTTATTTCGGTAACCTTGTTTAATTTGTTGTTCGCATTCGATAAAAACTCATATTCGAATTCTTGGTTCCACTTTTTACAAATTTAGCACACACACACGGGATATCGAACGATTAATTGTTGACATTTTGCTATATATGTCACGCTTCTCTTTCACTTAAAATCTCCCAGTAAATGTTTGAATTACATTATTTTAGTGCTGGTATTACTCTGCGTAGTAATCACATAGATCACAAGAGCGATGAAAATCAAATTACGATTTCATATTGCTATCTCTAATTGCACATTCTGTGTTATTACTAACCCTGAAATTGTACGTCTGTGACATTTAGAAAACTATTAAGATGTGTATGAAGCACATCTGATACATTTAATTAAAACTTCTTACCTTTAAAGGAGGGCGGGTAGTTTTCAGGAAGACCTCTCTTTTTTTTCTGTGTGCTTATCCTGCAAATGAGCTATAACCATCCACATAACAACCAGAAACTTGGGAGCAATACATTATCTCTCCATTAACAGAAAATACTACTGAAATGAGTCCTGATTTTGTTTATTGTGGGTTCTACTTTTATAAAAAAAAATTACAATAGCAGATTCCATTTCTGTGGATTAAGATTTTTTTCTTTTAAGGACTAGATTCAGATGTTTATTCCTTAACATTGTAGAATGCATAATTACATTTCTTTTGTTGCGATATTATGCAGTGTGTGAAAAGTTTCTAACAACTATCTCCTCCTTTAAAGTTTAAGGTGAAGCTAAATCAGTTACAAAGTAATCATTGACTGTTTCCATATATACACAAGTCAGTCAACACATATGACGCAAGTAATGGTTTACATACGTTGCTTGTGAAATAACGGAAAACTAGGATTTTAAACCCCAATATTATTTATCCCATTGAATTAAATTAATTTTAAGATCTTCTCTGAATAAACCAGTTTAAGGGTAGAATTATTCCCGAACGTGTATATTTATAAAGTTAAGGGGGTTGTCATCTTTATTATATGAATTCCCAGTTTAGACAACTCAAACTTTAACATAAAAAATGAAGCTTTAGAAACTGGTACAAAGCTGACGTAGGCAAAAGTCAAAGCCTTAAGAGACGGCAAATGCAACTAAGACGAGGGCTTAAAAATTGAAAGTTGGGTTGAACTTCAACAATTTCATGAATGACTTCTCAGCCTTTGGTGATGGTAGATTTTTCTTTTTGTGATTGTTGGGTCAAATTTCTTTGAAAGTAAAGTTCAGAATAAACGAAGGATAACAGGTAAAACGAAAATTAAGGATGGCCTAGAAACATCTGCCAGTAGGATACAGTGTGGTAAGTCGAGGCTACGAGCGTAGATCACGTAAGTGTTTTGTCGTTTGCCACAATATTCTTGAGACGCACATAATATGGCAAACGAAATGTTCAATAATTAGAAAAACCAGACTTTTTCGATCGAGAAACCAAGTTTATCGGTCGAAAAACCAAGTTTACCGGTCAAAAAACCAAGATTATCTCCAAATCTTGGTATATCGGTTGAAAAACTTAGATTTTCATAATAATTCCCTTATCGGTCGAAAAACTTAGATTTTCGGTCGAAAATCCAAGTTTTTCGATTTATCTGGTATATCGAGAGATAACCTTGGTTTTTCGAAACGGAATGTCCAATGATTAGAAAATCCAAGTTTATCGGTCGAAAAACCAAGATTATCGGTCGAAAAACCAAGATTATCGGTCGAAAAACCAAGATTATCAGTCGAAAAACCAAGATTATCGTTCGAAAAACCAAGTTTATCGATTATTTCGAAAAACTTGGTTTTTCGATAACCATGGTGATTTGCCGGTACTACTTTCTTCGACCACGACATGCTAGATGGCGGCTAAGGGCTATGCAACAACATGCATGCAGCTCAGTACGTCCAGTACATAGGCCTATTATATAAGCGAAATGTCCAATAATTAGAAAAACCAAGTGGTTGATAAGACAGATAATTTAAAAATCACAAGTTTGTATGGCAAGCGAAATGTGCAATAATTAGGAAAACCAGGTTTATCGGTCGCAAAACCAGATTTTATCGGTCAAAAACAGAGTTTATTATTGGACATTTCGCTTGCCATAAATCGCCGGCAATTTTTTCTCTTTTTTTTTGCGGGTGAACACTATCCAGACAGTTTGTGACATATAAGGTGTTGAGTATGCTTGCGCCGGTTCCATTTTTGTTTTACTTTGCGAAAAGGGCCACCAAATATGATGATGATATTATTTTATACGTTGTTATACCAAAAACATATGTCACTATACTAAATTTACATGTCATTGTACCTAAAATATATGTCACTGTACCAAACTGATACGTCTTTGTATCTAAAATACATGTCATTATACCGAAAGTACATGTCGTTATACTAAAAATGTACTATACCAAAGTGGTATGTCATTATACCTAAAACATACGTCATTGTACCATCAATTACATAGTCCATCAATTTAGCCGCCATCTAACATGTCGTGGTCGCAGAAAGTAGTACCGGCAAATCACCATGGTTATCGAAAAACCAAGTTTTTCGAAATAATCGATAAACTTGGTTTTTCGACCGATAATCTTGGTTTTTCGACCAATAAACGTGGTTTTTCGACAGATAAACCTGGTTTTTTGACCGATAAACCTGGTTGTTCTAATAATTGGACATTTCGCTTACCATATATGACGCAGATGTCGAAAACAAACTTGGAAAATGAAAACTATCTAACGTTTCTGCATATGCCACGTAGGCTAGGAAATGCCCCACGATAATGGTTTGAAACTTTCATTGGAAATGTATAGTTCCTTTGGTTTATGGAAATGTTGAAAAGGCACTAAATAGCAGTACATTGTCTCTGTTACCAGGAAAAGCCCATTTGGTAAAATGTGGTAATACCGAGAGAACGGACCACAATAGGATGTTCATAACGTGTAGACTATTCACTGTTTATCATTTAGTAAAAGGTGAAGTACAAAGTGTCTCATCATGTGACTTTAATACTTTCAGCAATCTCAATATGTCGAAATAAGGAAACGAACCTTAAAACTGTCCTTAAACCCTCCACTAACGTGCTTTCCTTCTAATTGTCACACTAGGCGTTCCAAGAAGAAACGGCGACAGGCACGTACATGAAATGTGTTGTCTGGCGATTGACATACGAGATACCGTCGGTAAACTTCCTATTCCTCATATTCCATCGCAGTGCTTTCAACTCAGAATTGGTCTTCACACTGGTAAGCTGTATTAACTGAGAGGGGGTGTTCGGGGTGGGGAGGAGGCGTTGGTTTGAGCTAATTCACTATGTGTGTATTTTTTCTGGGAGGTGGGGGGTGGATTTGGGAGAAAAGCAGAATTTTGCAATGATAAACTCAAATAGATTAACAACTTCTATTTTTTAACTCATAATCTACAGGCCCGTGTGCTGCTGGAGTGGTCGGCTACAAAATGCCCCGTTATTGTCTTTTTGGTGATTCTGTGAACACCGCCTCGAGAATGGAATCGACCGGCAAACGTGAGTATGATTCACGTGTTAAAAAAAGCGTACGTCGTGATGTAATGAATATAATCAAGCTTGAAGTTTCGTGATGTACGTTCTGTGAATGAAATCAATTAAGTAGTCCCCACTTATTTTATTTAGTTAATATTTTTGCTGAGGACGTTTCCCTGTGGAGACAGCAAAATGCAGTACGAAAAAGAAAGACCAAGGAGAACGAAAGTACATTTGGCAAAAAGAAGGCAACGTCTTACATTTTTTTTTTACAACTTTTGTTAATTGATATTCAGTTCAAATTCATTTTATATCCTGCAAGTTCTGTTCAATGATGGCAAAGGAGAGCAGGTGAAATGAAATTATATGAGTGGAAGAAGAAAACAAAAATATTGTAATCGAGGCCGCAGATAAGACCAGAAGCAAAAGATGACATGTTGCTCTGGTGCATATGCAAAAAAAAAATCAGGAACAAAATCAGGAAAAGTTGCCTTAAAACATTTGGTGTAAAACAAATTTTTATTGTCATTAACAATCTCAGCTCATCTCCTCTTGGGAAGTAAACAGTCTTTTGAAGTTAATGGCAACTAATGATCATCAAATTCTTTCAAAGAAGGGCAATGCAATAATGAAGAAATTATCGAACAATTCAGTAAAACTTCTCGTAATGCTAAATACAAGCAAACTGAGCATAAGTTTTGACTTCATCTTATCTGTCAATCTATGTAGGATGAAAAAAAAAAACACTCATGTCTTGCATTCAAGTGAAGCAAAACTATAAAATTCGATACCAAAATAACGCGCCTGGTTAACGTGATCCCCTCTTCGTGTACCAACGGATAAAACTAACTTGATTTCGTGTATGTACCTGGGAGCGATATCAGAGATATGCAGCTGGCCTTTTATGGGCGCAACTGCCAGGTTAAGAGGGGCTCGTTATTCAACTCTTAGTTCACAGTCACAGAGTGAGGCAATCAGGAATACACGATAACCCGTTTTTTTTTTGTTTTTTTTTAGTAGAGAAGACAATAGATTTGGTATGAGCCGGGTACTTAGTAAGGGTGTTTCAATCAATAGTTAATAATTGGGTATTACATACAGAGTTCTGCTGGAACACGTTACCGTATGATAGGCTTCCTCAATAAAGTTAAATGAAGTGACACATTGTGAAATATGTTTATGTAATGCGCCTTTTAGTCCCTCCCTGGATGGGGGGGGGGGAGGTTGCAGGACTCCCCCAGCTCCCCATATACATTTCGAAGTTTATTTCAAAAACAAAATGTCAGAGTGTTTGGTAAATAATCTAAGTTTTAATGAAAACTTTTGAAATAAAATGAAAAAGTTTCTCCCTCGGTGACATTTAAAGAAGCATGATGGCACGCAGTGGAAGAATTCCTCGTCAAACCAATTGAAGCGTGTATATTTTCAGTTGATTCATGCGCATGACAAATATAACCAGATGTAAACAAAACACAGTGCAGGATTTGTCCCTTATGTCATTAAGGTGATTGCGGGTGGAGGCACAAGAGTAAAAACATTAAAATTTCATGTTCAAAAGTTTAGTATGTCCTTACCTTGTACCATTAGGACAATTTGGGAAAATAAATAGGTTTCAAAGTGATGATTGCCGCCATACGATTTCCAATTTTTCTAACATAACGACAAAAAGTGTAGTAGTAGTGCAGTAGTAGACAGGTTTTTATTCAACAGCTGCTTTAAACAAGCCAATAGGAAGTAAGCTTCCTTTTCTGGGAATGAATATGAATGTTCTCTAGAAATGAACGTTCAGTCGGTCAACACATCTTATGGCTGACGATAGAATGAGGTGGTTAATTTGTAGGTTTCTTGCAAATTAAGTCACTGTAATCCTCGTTTACTGAATGATGTATTCCGTTTTGATGTATTCTGTTTTTTGTTTTCTGTGCACACGCAATAACTTCAAACTTTATCTCTAGAACTCAAACGGAAACGTAAAAATCATTCAAAAACAAGGAAATAATGCCAATACACTTATTATAATGATTGGAATATTGTATTTCTATACATTTTTCTTTTATTTTTTAGATATTGTCTTGTTCTCTTTAAGAGACGACATCAACATTACCGCAATCTACTCCTTATTGTTGACACTCCGTGTTTTAAGATAATTGCAAAATTTTCTCGGGATAAACTGGTGACATCATCCAAGCACCTAGTAGTATATTTGAAAGTTTCGTCTTAAAGGTTAATGAAACGTTTAGCAGAACTATTTTGTTCTTTCCTCGTGAACTCAACACTAGTTCAATGGATGGCCAACACTTGTCAGCTTGTTCAAAAGATTAAAGGTGAATAATCGGCCTGTTGCAACGGAAATACATCACAAATGATATTTTTGTGATTGGTTAAACATTTATCGACCGACCTTGGCCGACTAACTGCATTTTGGAATAACATTTAAAATTACATAACAACATTTGACGTACCACTGTTGAGGATTTGTTTCATTCTTTTCACCATTCAGCCTTATGTACTTTTCAGTATTATAAAAAGAAAATAAAAGTAGTTTAACGTTTGAGATGGGTAATATTTATTACGTTAATTTTTTCTACCTGGTAGCAATACCTCTCGATAAATCGTAAACAACTTGCAACGCGTTATCTAACTTGGTGCCGATAATCAAACCCAACATTCTGTACTGTGGGTGTACTGTACTGCGTACCGCATGTACGAGCGTTAGTATACTTGTCTTAACGATCGGGTAATCATGTCTGACCTTAACGCCACATTGTCTTCATGTCTCGGTGAAAATTCGTGGTTTTGGAAAGGTGCTTCAGGTGAAGAACCAGTACCCTGCAAATGCCGCAGCAACTGCGAGAGGCTTCTCTCCTCAAAGAGAAGAAATGGCGGATATCTTTGCAAAAATAAAGAACATGTTTTGCAATGCTCATTGCAAGTTCGAAAAAAAAAAATCCATGCCTAAATGAACCACGACAGGTACGTGTCATCGTCAGGTTAGGTACTAAAAAGTTGCTAAACTTTTGCTTTTGACTCAGGATACGTTTCCTAGCATTATGCATCCGTAATTTTCCTCAAGACAGGTAGATTGGCAATACCGGTACTTGTCCTAAAGATCGGCAACACTTATAAAATGGACTGGCAACACTTTTTAAATAGATCGGCATGATACTTTTCGAAGCTTGAACTGGTATTGTCGCTTTGAATATTAAAAAAATCAACGCAGAAGTATATTTAGTCATCGCGGCTATTGCCGTCACAGTGTTTTCCGGCCTAAGGTTATATGTGGTCGCCATCTCGTTCATTGGTCAATCTCATACGTAGCTAAGCAACAATATATCGATGGCATTCATTCTTGAAATTAAAAGAAAAATTGCTTTAATTCTTTCTCTCTCATTTCTTCTTCCCCCTCCACCTTCTTCTCCTCCTTCGTGGATTTGTTCATCACCAGCTTCCAAGATCCACATCAGCCCTGATACCTACCGAGCACTTAACAAGTATATAGACGAGTTCGTAATAGAAGCCAGGGGATTAATTTATGTCAAGGTAACGTTCGCTATATATAATCTTATCTATACTGCAACACCGATTTTTATTCTTGACCGTAGTTTCCAACATAATCTGAACTTGTTATTTGATTCGGATTCTTCGTTTCCCTGAAAAACCTTTGAAGAAAAAAAGAAGAAGAAGAAGAATGCTAATCTGATAGAATCTTTTACGGTCGTTGGTTATTGGCAAGATTATATGTAGAATTATTCACGCTCTATACGTTTGCATTCGGCTTTGTGATAGTCTTCTCAACATTTCCCTTTGATTGCAAGTTCATTAAAGTCAATCCATGTAATGGTGGCTATGTATATTCTCGATCCCCTTGTTACCTCACAGCGGTAAATTTAGTATTTTCTTATTAAATATTCTGGTTCATAAAAAGAAGTCATTTGAAAAGTATTTCTGGAACGAATTGAATTAAGGCAAACAAAGAACTCGTATATCGATGGAGTCAATTAAGCTTTTGCATTGACGGGTGTGACGGGGGGGGGGGGTAGGGAATAGAAGTGGATAACACGTTTTACTGAATCATTTTAATTTAATTGCATTTTTGTCAGACACGTATATAAAACGATTATGAAACAAATGAAATTTTGAAACTTTGAATACATTAACAATATATTCATAAATATTACTTGAAACAGAAGACAGAGATATCCAATAAACAGTCATTATAACTTTTCTAATTGAATAAAAAAACGTATCTCCAGTGAGACACTTTTTGTTTTTAAACTTTTAAACAATAGTCTTTTGTACTTACAGGTAAAGTATTTGGATTTCTGAAAATTCCTATGAAATCGCACAAAGTTAGGACTTTCATTATCACAGATATTTTTTTACCATTTCCTGTGAACGTCTCTGATCGTTCAGTTAAAGTTTCCCTACATGATATGAATAATGTTGAAAATGTCATTAAGAGTTGAAACAGGTAAACTGTGTTCAGTAAATTCATATCATAGGCCTACGTACAGGTACTTACGTCATGTTCATCTCATTTCAGTTGCTTCGTCACACCATAAAGCAAAGAAAATAAGAAAAAATAAAAAAAAAGGAAATCAAGTTGTTAAGTTAGAGACCATTTTCGGTTTGAAATGTTCGAACCCTTACCGAACATGACAAACACAAGGTATACGTGCAAATAATGGCTACTACCAAAAAAAAGAAAAATAGAAATGAATCTTTATTACAAGGGGACGCATATTTAGTATCTTTATGCTCAGTCATTGAATAAACACTTCTAGAGATCAATAAAATTGATCCTGTGTGCAGCGTACTTCTTAATGGAATCTGCCAGTGTTTGCTTTTAAACTGAATAGAATTTGCCTGGACTGGAAATATTGTATACAGAGCAAGCGAATCAACAGCATAACCGGTTTGCAGCGGGTGTGACATTGCTGAACTTAATTGTGACAGGAATAAGGAAAGGAAGCACGTTCATTTATCTCGGCGTTGCGAATAATCTTCGACCAAAAGATCACACTTTCAAACTAAGAACCCTACAAATGAATTTGACCTTTGAAACAATTTTCATTGATCGTGATTTTCGACGTCATTGGCGACCTTCAAAAGCTGTCAAAGTACTTTTGGAAACCGAGAAACCGGGGTTTGACTTTGATATTTTTAACAATGACAATGTTTCCAGTTTCAAGTTTCTTTTCCACACTCCTTGCAAACAAAAACAAAATATGATTATAAATATTGGTACAAAATACAATTAAATTTGAGCAATCTTTAATTAATTATTTGGGAGTGGAAGGACCAGAAGAAGTAAAATGAACCATGCTCGAGTTTAGCCCCCGAAAAAAAGAAAACAAAATTTGAGCCTACGTAGTAAAAAAAGTAAGAAAACAGTAGGAGAAAATGCAAAACCCTCGTAATGTACCATGGGTTAAATTTAAATCATCACAAGAAGCTAGTGATTTCTGTTCAGTAGGTGTTGTTTAAAAGTTCTTGATTCCAGAGCTAGACACCAGTGCTCGGAATTTTTTATTTTGGTTGTGTTCAGTTCTATAATGGGGTTAACAAAGGATTTCTCATTGAGTGTATTGAATGAAGGTTAATCTGCGTTGGTTGCATGAACTAATTGAAAACATCCGAAAGTGCAAACAATGTGACCTGTTCATAAATATCTCAAGATGATAATCATACATACCAAAACTAGAAAGGATCTTGAGGTTTTGTAAAGGGCGCCGATTGGGGACACACACGAAAAATTAGGCTTGCAACAGGGAATATGCTAAAAAACGGGGATATCCCCGTTTCTGGATATTTTAACATAATGCAAATAGGGGTTTCAGATATGCGCCCTCAAGTTATAGTTCAATTTGACGTTTTCCCCAATTACCTGTTACATGAATTTATTCCTGTGTATAGGGGTGCATTTGTGTAAAACATTATACACACAATTCCACTTTGGGTGTAAACCGGGGATACATACAAGTCTTATATCAGTAAAGTGGGGACATCATATGCAAAGTGATGATATCACCGTTTACGTGAGGAAAAGTCCATGTCCCCAATAGGCGCCCTTAACGGGTATGTGTGTTCATTAAAAAGAGGATATAGAGCCACGGCAGTACCGTAACCGACGTTACAAACATTTCACACCATGCCTTTCTGCAGTTTATTAATCTTTCCAGACATGTTTTGTGAGTACGTCCCGCCGCCCCCGCACTAAAATACTTTAGTTTAAGTTGGGATACACCACTATGTTACACAAAATTATGGGTACCTCTCGCGGTTAGATAATATTCAGTCGATTTAAATGCCATTTACTTTGGGAATTTTATTCATAACTCTGTCAATGTGTTCCGCCCAATTCAATTTATCATCAAGTGTTACACCAAGGAAAATTGTATGGTGCGATGCAGCAATTCGTTGCCCATCCAGAACAACATTTATATCCTTTTTATCCGGTATATTGTCATCACATATGAACTTTGTTTTCTTTATATTCGATGGCAATTTATTTTTGTTTTAAGCCAGTCTGAAAAATGATGAAATTCTTTCGTAACAACATCTAGAGTATCACTTAGATTTTTGTTTTGACGGAGAACAGGAGTATTATCTGCAAATAATATGAAGTTTCATTTTCTGGTGGATTTGTGTATGTCATTTATATAAATTATAAAGAGCAAGGGTCTTAGTATTGAGCCTCGAGGTACACCAATATTATTGAATCATATCTCAGAAACACAATCACCAAACTGCAGATATTGCTGAGGATTTTCAAGAAAACAAAATGAAAATGATGGCTCGTCATCTAACCCAGTGAAAATTTTATCTATTAGATTTGAGACCGCCATATAAATAGAGTGATTTTTAACGAAAACAGTACTGAAGAGCATGGAGAATGTCGTTTCATTTTAAAACTGCATAATAACCTCCCAGTCGCTTTATTGTTTTCAATAATGACGGTAACAATGATATAGGTCTATTGTTAGAAAATATTTTGGGGTCCCCAGCCTTGAAAATGGGAACAATTTTAGCGATTTTCAATGCACTTGGAAAAATACCTTTCGAAAAAGACACGTTAATTACAAGAATTAAGGATTGTGATATAGTATCAATTATTAAATATTTAAGGACGTAGCTACTTATGGGGACTAGTTTACATCTCTAGATAAAGCCCTATAATACATATTCATTTGTGGGTGTGGCTGAGATTGCTAACAGCAACTCCGAGAAAGTCAAAAAAACTACAAGAAAGAGAGCAATCACGAATTTTCCTCTTCAAGTATGACGTTAAACACGAAACTATTCATATTCATGCTAAGAACAATCTTTAGCGTATGCCGCAAAAAGGTTGTAAAGTAAATAGTATTGTCATCATGACTTTTTATTTTCTACTTTTAATAGGAGAAGAAAAACAAATGAATGTTAGTTGCATTTCTTGGGCTTATGCACAGTCACAAACCAAAAGAGAAAGAATTCTTTTTACCGAGGCGGTCTCCAAATGATTCAGTGACGTAATGATCACTTTTAGACGATTTAATCATTTTGTCCTTGAAAGCAAGGTGTTAAAATAAAGATGAAGAGAGAGAGAGGTGCGTAAGTGGAGAGAGGAGAAGCCACCACTAGCAATATTATAAGGAGGATGCCGGTTATGACGTCATTCTAATCTTAATAAAGTCTCTCGAAAAATTCATCCTGGGGGGGAGGGGATAGTAACAAAATATGATTTTTCATGAGTGCCGACAATTTACGAGTGAAAACGACATCACCGGTAAGATTATGGTGAGATGATAATCTGTCATTTTTATCACCCATCTGCCGCCGGAAATGAAGCACAAATTCAGGCTTTTGATCCCTGTTAATTGCCAATATTTTACTGATGAAAGAACGTGCCTGTTCGTTTCCTTTGATATTTCACAATTACTCTCCTCCATTAATTATTAAAAATACAAATCGCGTAACAATCAGACCATATGACTTTGAAATCGCGACAGCTTTTCCAAACACGTTCTTTCTTTCTTTTTTTCAGCAGCAAGTATGTAACTTTTATCTTTTTCAAAACGTGCGTAAACTTTATCTTTGTAAAACGTTTCAATAGATTTGTTGCTGCAAAATGTGAATGATTCATGGATTACACTCAACATATATCCATTGCTATCCCATAAAATGCTACTTTATCATTTTTAAATGAAACCTACCTAGTCGGTGAATAAAGGTTCAAACTATGGTGGCAGTTTTGAGTTTCTCACTGAACATATGATGAGTCCTTCTTAGTGTGTTTTTTTACCATCCACATTTTTATGCAGTACAGTTAAGTCTCATGGAAATATGATATTTTCAACAAATTACTAGAAAAACGTTTATAAGAACAAAATATGTAGTTAAACATATTGATATAATTTGATACTCACGCAAAAGTGTATTTGATGTGTAGCTGTCACGACTTTCTTGTACTACGTGATACTTTTTTCTTGACGGCAAAAATATTCATTCACCATCTATTGAACGCAATTTTGAGCTGATGTAGAAATGTGCATCCGTAAGGCGGCTAAATATTTACGGCTATATTTTTTTTTGGGTTACTTTGGATTTTGTGGGAGAAGGGAGGATATCATCAGAACCCCCCCCCCAAAAAAAATAGTCCCATTAAAAAGAATCCAAACATTGCAAAGATAACCCCCACACATTGTGTCACATATGCAGACATGGGTGCTTGATCAGTAGAGTGCCACATTGCACACACACTCACACCGTTACATATAGGTACCGTCAAACGTTCAGATCCCTGAGGTGAACAACTATGATTTAGTATATCACAAGTCTGGTGCATCAGTTACTTTCACGTCATTAGCAAACAGAAAAAAAAAATGGTTACCAATAATCCACTCGTAAAACTGAAGATCGATCTGAATTGTTAAGTATCATATGCAAAAAAAAAAAAAAAAAACAGAAAAAAAAAAGAGAGAGGGAACCCAATCGAGATGAAAATCCGTTTATGTCGATCTTTTGTCAGGTGAGCCTTAAATGTATTGACCACTGAAGACAAATGATATAATTTCATAAATATTAGGAATATATTTCTCTCAGTCGGTGAACACTATATTTCAATAGCATGTCCCGCTTTGAAGTTTTGAATTTTTGAACAAATATCTATTTTAAAAGGGTTCATTGCACTTTAGGAAACCCGTGATGTAATCCACGCACAACGACTTAAACATCTGGTAACATTTGTATGTTATGCAAAACTATTCTATTCGGGAAGGTTTCATCCTTGGTGTTTGGTTGTAAACATGCCATATTTACCGTATTGAGTAGCAGGATATTATCTCCCCTCGGTGTTATTTAGTTATCCATATGTTATCTCAGCTTTTTTAGCAATATCTGTATAAAATGGTAGTGTACCGGTATACATAGGAGTTAGTTTACCAGAGCATGGAATTAGTTTTTTGTTATCAAATGAACGGCATGTCAGCGCACTAAGTTATTTGTGTTGGTATGCAGTGGAGTGCACAGGGTTAGATGGGTGAGAGGGACCAGAGTTTGTAGAGTATCCATTTCCCCGAGTGACATGGGGAGAGTTCTAAAGGAAGAGGGTGTCCCTGCCTCCTCCTCTTTGGAAAATTTTCCCAATTAAATAATACAATGAAGCACAAAATGGAACAATCTATGACTATTTTTTGTTGAGTAGAATGGTAGAATGCATCTCATTTTTACAAACATTACGTTTTGAAAATTAGATCAACGACTCCCTGCCCCCCCCCCCCACCTCCTACGCCACTGTGTGTGTGTATGCTGAACCTACACTGAACTAAGTTAAGGGATAAAAATGTGTGAGCTGACAAACACTGTCAGCAGGCCACGGCCGATCGTGAGAGCTGTGGATTCGCATGTCATTCCTCACTCATACGGAGCTCGTAACCGGCGTAGCTGTGTGAATATTCTAACACTTTCATGAGACCTGGAGAACCTAAGTCCTTGGAGGGGGGTTGGTATGGGGGTCGTGGGGGGTTGTCATCTTCTGTACCACTTGTATTGTCACGCTAGTAGAGTTCATAACAAGGGTTTGCTATTTAATGTAAGACAACAATAACAAGTAGGCAATCCACAGAGTTACAAAACTCATCCCTATTGCTTTGCATGGTCACGCGACACCAATTTTTTCATGTGCACTGATCTTTACATTATTTTCCGTCAGTGATTCAGCTGGCATTCTCGTTGTGGATAAAAGTGCTGAATATTCAAGTTACTTAGTGATCTAACGCTACTATACTGCAGTTCACCGCGTATGCGTCGAATTGCACAAATACATGCATGAGCGTACACAATTGCCCAGAAATGGAGTGTGCGACAAAAGTATTCCCAGAAATGTTTGCGCGTCAAAGTATTCCTCAGATCCGCACACGCCGTCACTCTGGATGTTTCGAATGCCCTGAAAAACACGTTGTTCGTGTTTCACTTCTAACTTTACAGCACCTAAACATCACATGTTCTTGTACTACTAGACTGTGCGTCAGAACTACATACGCTGTAAAAGTATCATGAGTAAAGGTACTATCAACGCATGGAAAATGGCTATGCTACCAGACATAATTACTCAGCCTAAAACACGGTTCATAGGTTGAAATACCGTGTCACATTCATTGACAGGCAAAGATGTAAAGTCTTGTTGAAACGTGTATACAATACGAACACCTTACACACTGTATTATGCGCTATAGTAACAGTCACCTGTGACCTTGACCTTTGACGTCATCCGTCGCGCGGATACTACATCTCAAGCCGTTGCACCTACCCACAGTTTGATGTTCATCCGACGTAGCGTACAGGATAAGATGGTGACCAAATTTTCAGCCGAATTTTGCCGATTTGACCTTTAATCACGTGACCCTTAACCGATGGCGTCATCAGAATATTAAAATAATTTCGTATCGTCTACTCCCCATTGATGGTAATTTTGTAATTCTAAGATATTCACACATAGAGATAATGCTAAAAATGTATTTTTGGTTTTCGTGATCAGTATACTTGACCTTTGACCTATGACGTCAACAGTCGGTCGGACACTATAGAGATTTTGCACGTGACGTCATAATTGTCAGGAAAATCAGTTTTTTCGTCTACCTAGTACCAGGACGTACTGTTTCAGTAACACTGCGTGGTGGTTATTACGATATTTTCATATTTTTCATTGCATAACCGGTCATAGAAGGCAAATGGTCCTTAAAAGCGTAGCCGTTGGCTGTGCAAGTCGGATGGGCAAGAAGCCCGGGCTTTACGTTACACCTATCTCCTGCAAATGAAGAAAGAAGCAGATGCGTTGTTAATGAGTTAATGAGAAGTAGTACATCACCGTACGGTTCGGTTCGGCCGGCGGGCACGTACGTAAGCATGACGTGTGTGACGTCATTGCAAATCTCTATACTACATACCCCTGTACCTCCCAAATAAGTTTGAAGTTCATTCGACTTACCGTCTAGGGGGGAGATGGTGGCATACTTTCTTTTGTACACACACTCACATTTAGACACCTCTTCTCACATTTCGATCCATGTTATTTGTATACCATGAGGTACCTCCACATAAGAAATACGGACACACCAACGTTCGAATACCACAGGGGGTGTAAGGTGGGCTACCATTTGAGCGTCATTTTTGGGGACTTAACCGCTCAACAAAGCACAATATCTCCTCTCTGTATAGATGAGATAAAGCAGGAAAGTCCATGAAACTCGAAGAAGAAAAGTAACGATTATTACGTAGCCTAAACCATGAACCTTACAGTGCAATCAAAGGGCGGCGGTAATTCCATCTGCAATATCCATTCCATTTTGCAAGATCGTTTGTAAAGATTCTACTAATATAATGTTCGTTAACTCTACTGAATGCTGGCCGTTTTACATTTTACGTCCACCTTCATCACAGTTGTGGTGTTAACGTTAATATTCAGTGTTAAAGTAAACATTGAAAGTTTTTTTAAAGGAGGATATAAGTAGTTGTGAGGAAAGACATTGCATTTTGCTTTTTTTTTGCCAAAATATTTAATTGCGTAGAGACACTAAGCTTACCATAGATTGGCAGTTCTCTTGTAGTAATTGACCTAAAACAATATTAGATTCAAATTTGTTGTTTTCTTCTTGATTTGGGGACTCTATAACCAGAATTTCTGCTGCCAAGGAAATTTTGTAGCTGTGAGCTTTCCAGAGTTTATGTTCGTTGTTCACTGGAGGAAGAGTGGGCACAACTGTATGGTAATTCATTATCACAACTACCCACTATCCTTCTGGTTACCTGGAAAGACATCCAAGTCATACAGCTATCCTCTGTCCCCTGATTAACATAAAAACTTGCTACTTCTGTAATTCCTACACTTCAGACGTAATAAAACATATTTGCTCTCTTATTGTGCAGAAATACTTTTCAGTTCTCATTTGAAAATCACTTACAGTGGGGTACTTCAAGCTGCAGTTTAGTCTTTCTCCTCGTTCTATTTCTGCAGTGTATTCATGTGTGTGTTAATTCGACTGAAATATCACAAGCGACAAACCAATACTATGTCAATATTTTCTTTCAAAATTACTTTGACCCACTTTTTTACTCTCTAAAAAACATACCCGAACTTACATTGTCGAATCCCTGCTTACATTATTATTAGTTTGAAATCTCCGCTTCTTTTGTCTCCTTTTTTTTTAACATAGCCTCATTTCCATGTATGTGACGTATAAAAGCAAGTGAGAATCGTCAAGCACGCAATAGAGCTTTTGCGGTATAAACATCTTACTTTTAAACTCTTTCACGGGTATACTTCGTTTGTTGGTTCTTCTTTGATCATCAAATACGGTTACAATGTACGCAAAGATGTATAAACTTGTAACAGTCTTTGCATTCAGGTGGATAGATTTAATTTCAGTGACTGCTTGTTGTTTTATTTGTTTCTCTTGGTCGGTTGGTCATGATTGATTTATTGTTGACCAACTGAAACACGAATCAAGGGAAGTAACCAATTACCTGACAGTTTGCTCTACTACTGACAGGAGAACTGTATGAAATGATCAGATGTAACGGTATATATGTGATACATATATATATATGTATATTTGTATATATATATTTTTTTTCTTTTTGCATCTCTTTGTTTTCATTTTTGTTTTACAAATTTACAGTTTCTTCTTTTTTTGCGACTGATTTCCAATTTATATACAGTAAAAATAAATTATCATAATAACATATCTTGTAGCAACCTTCAGTGAACTTAATATATACAAAAACCATACACACACAAAGCAAGATTGAAACATAAGTAGTAGGGGTATAGTTATAGGAAAGTAAAAAACGATATATACTTGCTTATCATATCCAAGTTATTTTGCTTCTTCTACAATGAATTTAATCTTATGACAAAACGTTGTGGCATCAGGTATTAGATCCTTTTGTTTACAACAATATATGAAATTCTTTGCATGAAAAATAGAAAAGTTGATAATGTTGCTCCCATTTTCAATATTACCAAAATGTACACTTATAGCTCATCGATAACCCTCACATCTTTTAAACAACTGGAACAAATGTCCTCCCAAAACATTTTAACAATAGGACAATGCCAAAAGAGATGTGTAAGAATTTCAGTCTCTGAATTACAGAAAGAGCACATTGGAGATTCATTAATCTTAATACGAAGTAAGAAATCATTGGTTCCAATAATTCTATGGAGATAACGATATTGTAAGTACTGAATCTTTGCTTCTCGAACAGCAACAAATGGCATCATAAATATAGATTTCCAGTTAAAATGATAGTTTGGAAATATTGCTTCCCATTTACAAATTGCCCTTGAAGTAGAAGATTTAGTCGCTATTATGGATTTATATACATAATTTGTCTCTCTGTGGGTAGAGGTAAATTTCAAGAGCCTACATTCAAATCCATTACCCCCATGTAAGTCAGACTTCCAAGACGAAGGGATTGCAGAAATAATGCCATAACAATACGTAAAGGGGAAATTTCTTACGCCCTTTGTATCTACAAACTTTTGATATGGGATGATATATCCATCTCTAGAGAAAAAAATCACTGATTTTATAACCTCTGGTTTGATGTAAGACATCAAAATAAACAATCTTATTATTAATCTTAACACAACTGTTATTAAGTACATACTGCAAAGCAAAATCTCTTTCAGGAATGAAAAAATTGTGCACCGCCCAAGCATCACAGACTTCACGAATAAAGCTATTTGATGTGAGGATGTCCCCTTTTTTAAAGTTACAAGAAAAAAGAAATTCCCCGCCATAGCTACGTAAAGCGTGGTCAAAAAGAACTTTCCAGGGTCGATAATGATCATCATCAAACATTTTCACCCACCTTGTTTTTAAAGAAGTGGCAAAGGTATAAACATCTATCATATTCAGGCCCCCATTTGTCTTTCCGTTATATAAAAGTGAACGTTTAATGTTGTCGGGCTTGGAATTCCAAATGAAGTTAAAAAATAACTTATTCAGTTCATTCAAAAAATGATCTGGTGGATTGGGGAGAACTGCGATGAACAGAAAAACCAGTTAAGAAATTACAAAAGTTTTCAGTAACAATAACTTCCCAATAGGGGTAAGGTCCCTTAAAGACCAAAGTTGAAGAAGGTGTTTGATTCGTGAAAGCTAAGGTACATAATTCAAACGAAAGAAATCATCCTTATGATGAGAGAAAGTGATTCCTAAGTACTTTACAAAAACAAAATTTGTTTCAAAATGAAATCGATTAAGGTAAGCTGGGCGATGTTTAAGTAAAGGTCCAAGCAAAAATAGATGTGACTTATCATAGTTGATTTTTAGACCTGAACTTTTACAAAACACCTTGATACACCTAGTACCTTGATGGCTTCACACAGAGACAATTCCGACCCATCTGTAATAATTACTGTATCGTCGGCATACTGAGATACTTTGAGTGAAACTTCAGAAATAGAAATGCCTTTGATATGATGACTATATATATATATATGCATATTTGAGATGTATTGTTCGACTTCCAGCGAAAACTTATCAATTGTATCGTGAACGATGCATTATGGGCAAAATTAAGCCAATATTTATCTAATTTTAATAAACATGTTTCTAGGTCATGGTTCACTGTTGTGAAAGCTTACTCTTTAATAAGGTAAGGTAACCTTGTACACTTAATCACCGACCGATCCGCATAACATATCAACATGCTAACTGAATTAAAACCATCTGCACTGGATTAACATTCTTTGCAAAGCAATCTTGATAATATAAGGAAATATATGTATATATATGTATATATAAATAGAAAACGTATGTAATACTATTATATAGCCTCGTGAGGTATACGGTATCTCTTCACGCATAAATATGATTATAGTCAGCTGTCACTAAAAACTTGCTAACAAGACACGAAACAAAATAACCATTGCGTTTTTTTTTTTCTTGGCTCCGAGAGAATTGGAAGATAACTTTATTATCAAGTCACATGACGTTTATTAATGCCCTTGAGTCACGTTAGCTCTTTTGCAAATCCAACCTGATACGGTACAACGTAGCAAACAAATCCGGAAACAGTGCTTGATACATAAAGTACTGTTTTACATTGAAAACACTACGAATTTATTTTGTGTGCTTTCAATTTGTAAATAGTTCGACTCAACAATATATATATTCCACAACCCTTAACTGTGGGTTATTTGCATTCTAGCCTTGTGATTGGTTGATTTGTTGTTCAGTTGTCGTGTGACAGTCCGCTGTTTTTAATGACAGGCAGTGTATCTCATTAGTAAGGAAAAGCATTAGCAACACACCTCATTAATATACAAGATCAAAATGTTATATTTACACATATATATTTATATATAATATAAGGGAGACAATTTGTTTTATTTTCTCTCTGATCGTATGGTATTTACATCAATCAGGTTACTTAAAGGCCACGAAGTCTTTTAATCAATGTACGTTACATTTATTTAATACATTATTGTAAATTTTACTCTTCTTCTTGTAGCTTTCTACTGTCCAAGCAAAGTTAAATTTATGGTAAACGTTACTACATCTAAATTAACGTTTGTGGTGAACAGCAATAGGTAAAGAACTTAATATGCAAAATAAAAAATATTACAAAGGACTTAATCTTTTCCATGAAAGAAAAGAAAATTTCTTTCTTTAAAGAACAATTGCATATTTCAAATTCTTTCTCCACATCCACAATAAAAGTTGATACGTAACTACATTTCCAGAATAAATGGGTCAATTGTTTCCTCATGTGCACTATACAAAACGAGCAGGAAGAAGAAGCCGCTGTACTTACAGAGTAGAGATACTTATTTGCATATACAATCCTTTGAAGAAACGTAACTTGGAAACACCGAAGCTTGGGGTAGGATATACTTCTAAACTGGGTATATTGACAAGATTAGATCGTCTGCCATCACCAAAGGAGTTATTTTTTACTTTCCACTTTTTTTAAATCAGTGACAGCAACAGAAACATTCTTTAAAATCATCGCGTAAACAAAAAGGGATACTAAGGGAAAGGTCATAACCTTTTGTAATAGAACTGAATTTTCCCCTGATTTCATTACTGTATTGTTTAAAGAAAATTTTCCAACAATTAGGGATAGCTTTTATTAGTCCCAAATAGTGAATAAATCAGAAATCGAAGCGATTATAAGATTGGGTAAAGTTAAAGACATTGAGTGACTTGTTACTAACCTAACTTGGAAATACCGACTCTTGGGGTAGGATATACTAAACGGCGTACTGACAAGGTTAGACCGTCTGTCATCACCAAAGGACTAATTTTTGGCGTACTCAGAAAATTATTTTCAGAAAATTTATTATTTAAAAGGTCTTTCACTCTTACTTGATTACATAAGTTTTCATAAAAAAAAATTAACTTTGCCATTAACCTTGGTGTACAAATTCTTCTACGTAATCTGATTCGCAAACCTTTCTTGAGTTGTGCATGTAAGGTTTCACACTAGGCCTCAAATACTTGGGATATACAGTTATGTTTAGTTATGCCACTTTTGTGGCGATTACACCGAAAAAGTAAACCAGAGCCGAAAGATTGCAGTGTCCTGTTAAACAAATAATATAATCATAATCATTAAGATATCTTTATATTATATAATATAATATATAAAAAAAAGCAAGAGCATTTTTAAAGATTTGCTCTCAGTATGTATCATCTCAAAATCGCCATCTCTATTATTATTACTCATTAATTGTAGAACCTGAACGTTTGAATTTCTGAGTAAGTCCACACCAAATAAAATAGTAAGGGAGACAAACGGAAAAATATTTGTAGGTGATACACAGCTCTTCGTAGAATGTATTAAAATCTAGGCTAGAATGTCTCTGATAAGTTCATCTCTAAGACAGAAAGGTTTTTGTCGAGCAAAGGGTTAATCTCTCTGGAGGACAAAAGGTTCCCAACAGGAATCTTTATTTTCCTAGTAATTCCTCAAACTTATTCTTGAAAAACCGTATGGATTCTCCCTGCAGTACAATTAAAGAACCTTTTTTTGTTAGAGTGTGAATGTAATGACGAATGAGGGAGAGGTTTGATCACTCCGGTCAAAAGCTACAACATTAATTTACCTTACATCCATACCTTTTTAACTTGTATTACAGGGCAAGGGACGGATGGAAACATTCTGGCTCGAGGGGAGAAAAAACATTACTCCAACTGAATATCACCAACAACCAGAATTGGCACCAGAGATAACCAGAGGAGGAGTAGCAACTATAACAATTACCGAGGCCAACAATATGGCGGAAGCTGATGACGCAACCAACAAAGGACAAGGTCCTATGGGGGCATCAGATCTCTAAATTGGCGTATCTCTCTACCCATGTCTATCTTTAAAGGGAATAAACAGTCGTGCCGACATTATTTTGAAAAAAAAAGAAATCATCCAAATCTTGCAACTGTCTCCTCATTTATTTTATAATTATTTTTCATGACGTTGCTGGATATCAGTACTCCGTATTCAAGGTGCAATGCTACAAAATCAAGCAAGTTAACAGCAAAAACAAAAAATGTAATCACGTGATGAAAAAGGGCCATTCATGAAATAGGATAGGTGGTATATATACTAATTAATTTTGGGATGACTTGATTTTCCCTTAAAAAAACTTTACGCTTACAGACGATACCCCCCTAGATTGGCATATTCCTTGGCAACTCCTTTATTCCCAATCAGTGTAGTAAGTACTGGCGCCTGGATCCATTGGTATATTTAAAATTAAGGAAGGTGCCCCTAGGGGAGGGGTTGTCACGTTGTCTTCTAACATTTAATACTTTTATTCTTAACTTTAGGTCAAGTTGTTGGCTAATATCTTCTTTCTCTTTGGTCTGCATCGTGGATATCTGTAGACTCTTTAGACTTTAGAGTTTTCAGTCTCCAAGACAAGTCTTCGATCTTTTACAGGATGCTGTTGCATTGCAGTTCACTGTCTCATGGACCTTGGGTCCAGACTTGTAAATTCTACTCCCCCCCCCCCCCAGTTATACTCCGAACCTTCTCCAGTAAGGTAAAGACTATGCTTCAAAAGACTATGGTTCTGACAAATTGTGAATGAATAAATTCTGAATCATGTATGGAGCTTGAGAACTGAGTGTTTGTCCTTTTTCATACTATCATTAAGTAGGAAAATGGCGACAGGCAATCTGATGCAAGAGAAACAAGTAACGGTTGTTCCTCAACCATCCCTACCCTTTCCAATCAACCACGGGTCTTGTTGACCTTTAAACCAGCAAAGTATCGAGGTGTCAACCTTTTCACAATATATAATTTGGTTGTACCACCCGTTTATCCAGGTATGTGTTATTCCCTCCATAATCCTTTTCAAGGTTATAAATTCTTTCAATGAAAACAATATGAGATACCTCGCGTGGCTTGTCACTCAAAGTTATTGGACTCCTTCTTTATCGCCAAAATAATAAATAAATAAAAGAAAATTTCAATGTATTCCAAATTATCTTTTGAGATTATATATTTATTTCTACCTCTGTAGGAAGAGTATCATTAATATAATGTCATTTTAATATGTTTATAACTTTTTATACACTCTGATACTCCCTATCAAATTTTATGTTCATGTGACCTTCTCCATTTGCAATTATCTTGCTTGAGTGTGAAATCTCAAGCACTGTATACAGTCGGGCACGTGATTCATTTTTACCAAGTGATCAGTGTTCAGTCAACTGAAAGAATGGGTAATACACACTGAAATGGCAAAATGGCTTATATTATGGATTATTATTATTCAAGATCGTCAGAGACAGAACAATCACTTTCACTAGGCAGGACTGGAAAGCTTAAAAATCCTAGCATGATAGATAGATAGATAGATAGATTGATAGGTAGATAGATAGATAGATAGATAGATTGATCAACTTGGTTGCTGTGATATAACCAGTCTTTGTCATGAGAGGGGGGGGGGGTTTCTGAAAATTTCTGAAGCATAGTAGTTAAGTAGGGGACGAACAGCAATTACAATATCTGAGCGAAGCGCCACATTATTTGACGTGTAGGGTTCTGAGAAAACTTTTTGATAATAATGCCCCTCAAATTGCACGAAATGATACTTCCCAGTCTCTTACGAACATCTGCTGAGTATTTTTTATGTTTTAATCAAAGGAAGGGGAATGAAGGGAGAAAAGGTTGAAAGTAGTAATGATACTATCCACGCAGAGCGCCACCATCAGTGTTCGAGTAACGTACAGAGGAAAATTACCACACAGTGGGCAGACGCAAAGTTCGAACCGAAGGTTTGGACAAATTTGAAAAAAAAAATGAGGTTATTAGAAAATTGAGAAGGGTAAGCTCTCAATATTCAGTTCAGCCGTCACCGCTGTATAGCATTAATCAGTGAATGACTAAAATCAATGAATGAATGATGAACAACTAAACACGAACTTTGCATAAGCACTTGACGTACACTATGAAATAACTATGGATGACATAACTCTTACAGGATTTAGGGGCAAACACTTAACTGTCATGATTTTGATTAAGCCAAATACAATGAAATGTGGAAAACTCATGAAAGATGGCACCATCTTTCAGTTCAGTTTTGACCTAATTTGTCCATCAACTTTTACCTTATGCTTTAATTTTGGTATTGGGAATTCCTAATTTTCCCAGTGAAAAGTCATTTGGTCAGCTTTCCGTTTTGTCCAAAAAATTGCATCGCCCCCCAGAAAAAAACTGGGTTCCCCCCTGCCCATATGTCTACGTCTATAGTAAGTGCTGGCTAACAGTCAGATTAGGTTAACTTAACAGCTGTTGGTTTTGTTAGTTTTGTTCCTCCCCCCCCCTCCCGATGAGTTTTTATAAAATATTGTATTGATGTTTATTCCATCAGTTGAAGGATCAAAACTTAGTCTGGCAATAATTTACGTTTGTTTGAATTGGTGGCAAAGTCTTATCATGTTCCTCAAAGAGAAGGAACTAGTGGGAAAGTCTTATCAAAATTTCTGCATTTATTTTCTTCTTTTATAATTCTGAACTCATCGCTCTCTTCGTTTGCAGTAACAATGCATTGCATTTGCTTTTTCTTTTTCTCGGCGATCAATGGTTTCATTGGTATTTTACATTTATAATATGGAAATGCTGATCCATCAAATTACATTGAGCATGTACATATCGCATGTAATGAATTCATTTATGTAGACTACTGATTCTCCACCTTATCTGACTGGCTCTGTCAGTTTTACAGTATTGTTTTTGAAGATTTGCGTAATGCAAGTGCCAGTCCTTTTGTGAGCTTCACACGCACGCGCGAAGCTGTGCTGTTTCGTATAAATTTCAGGTTACACATGTTTGTATTGTCTAAGTTCCCGTGAGACGCTTGTCACAATTGCTACGTGGCACTGTGCTACAGTTCAAATGTCAAGTATTTCAATTTGGTTTCTCTTGTGTCTGGAAGAAAAAAGTATTCAAATCAAGCTATGAAATTTGAAAAATGAGATGAACCTCTTTTCCACATATTCCTCTTGGATGATTTCACCTGCCGTAAGATCTCCACACAGCGTTCAATGTTTCTTGTATCTGATCATGACCTGGTTGTGTTCGTGTGCCTTTTTTCAGTTGATTTTCTGCTGCATTTTCCACTCTCTCTTTCATTTTGCACCCTCCTACTCAGTGATCGTGTTAAGAAACTTTGTAATATTTAGTAAAAGTTATATGAAATTATACCAGAATTCTTAATATGATCTCTTTTTCTTTGATTAATAAAAGTTCGTTAAAGTGAGTCACTTTTATCTGTGTCTTTTTATGCTTAAAGGAATGTTCTCCTGAAAGTAAAAGGGGTTCTTGTTCAATGATGTAGTTTAATTCACTGCAGCCACTTTAAATCCCACAACAATTTTTTATTCGCAACTCAAAATATTGCTATTTGGAGACAGACTTGTCTAATCTGGAAAGAGTTCCAGTTTCCCGAAGGTTACAAAATATGTCGTATTGCAGCTGCAAATTATTGGAAGTCTTTCTTCTTCTTTACAATCGAAGCACTTTCCTAACCTTGAAATTTGACACAAATGAAAAGTTATATTGGGTATATTCTAGATTTACTTTAAAATATTGTAGAAATTAAGGTCACATATCTTTACATTATTGTAATGTTCCTTTTAGGACAGTCGAGGCTATAAATCAAATGCGGAGAAAATGGAAGTCGTGTGCTACATGTCGGATTTCCCAGAATGCAACGCACCACTCTGAAACAGCTCAGTGGAGAAAAGCATCAAGAGGGACCAAATAAGTCCCTACCAATGACCCTCTTGATAAAAAATATCTGAAAAGAAAACCAAAAAGCCAGTTACTAACCTTAAGTAATTTACCCAAGAATTCTTAAATCCATTCACTTTACTAGAAAGAACGACAGTGGGGAGTAATTCGTTTCACTTATTAGCCACCCTTCAAGACAAGAAGTAACAACCTATAGTGCACCGTATGGAGTTTGGGGGCAATGGCGTCTCGTATCGTATTACCATCATTGGCAAAACTAAAAAAAAATATCAAAAGACAACTTATAGTGACCGTGCCACCACTAGAACAATCTTGAAAACCCGAATCGGATCACCCACTATAGCATCCTCGGCTTAACTGGAGTGAGGTTAAAATTACGCCACCTTTTAAGACATGGAACTCCCTTTATCCAACTTGTCAAACCACAGTAGTCTTCCTCTGTACTTTCCCAACTACATCCTCATCATTAGAAAAGTATGGATTCCAATTTTTTTGCATTGCGTTTTACCAGATGAGGCCCAACCAAATGTTTGTAAGTGTTGCAACAATATCCTTCTTAAGCAAAATGGAAGTTTCTTTTGATCACACCGAAAAACCTTATTACCTCTTTTAGATGCTTCTATATATTGTTTTGATGGTTACAAGCAAGAATCAATATAAGCACCTCAGATTCTTTCAGTATAAGCATGTTGAAAATCTTCGCCATTCAAGGCATACTAAAACTTCGCATTGTTACTGTCAATGCGCATTACGAATTTATAAAGAGAAATGACAACGGAACACATAGTTTACGCACAAACGTTGAATCATACAATGATAGATTGCGTCAGGGCCATGGGTCTTAAAAATATTAGGACACGGCACTTCTTTAAAACAATATTTTCTGAAAAATAAGAAGGGTCCAGATTGCGAGTAAGATTTTTTGGTTGTAAATCATGCCTATGTTCCGAAGAACGCATATGGTTTTCACCAATAAAGAGAGACAAATATTCTTAATTTTTAAAATGTGAAAGTTTTCTTCAATGGCCAATCCTTTAAGGAAAAACGTCTTTACAAATAGCTATAGGTCATGTGGAGGGTCTAACGTGGGTAATTGTTTTTGCTCTATGTACGGTTGTCTGTTTTTATATTCTCACGTGTATCGGGAACGCTAAAAATTACCAAAAAAAAAAAAAGAAGCAAATTTAGGAATTTCCTGATAGGTTTATCAGTACATGCTAAATCTTAATTAATAGATACATATGGTACTTCATAATGATCAAAATATTTGTTCTGCTAGTGAAAAAATAGTAAGTTACAAAGTATCACTTCAACGTTAATTGTTCATTTGTTAATGGAATGTTAATTCGTTCATGGGATATTTATTCAATGATGGAAATAGTCTAATTAAGATAAGACAATGTTTGCTTCAAAAATTTTATAGGGGGCGGCTTTAATGAATCCCGTTTTGAAAATAATAACTTTACGTGTTACATAAGATACACCGAATCAACATATAATTTACACAATCCCTTGGAGACAGGGAAATAACGGCGCTATTCTACTATCCAAATCATTTCCTTAAACTCAACCAAATAAAGCAAGTTAGAGGACGCAATTACACATTCGTAAGGATTGTCATTGGCTTGGATCTTGCTACCCTTGACAAAGTGCGTAGGAATGGTCCGTACCTTTCCAGGTAGGTGCAATATGTGTACTGTCATGGCAGAAAGATGTTATTTAGATGGAAAGAGTACGGAAAATTCATTTAATGCTAATACATTACGACCCCAAATTGAGTGAAGATAAGCAATGCAATTAGTTGAAAGGTATTTCTTTCCTTTGTTCGACGTTTCCAGTACAATTTCAATATAATTTACCTAGCCAAATCATTTAAGTAAGCTAATCCTATGACCAGACGCTAGCTTAAAACAATGCTTTGCCGTGTAGGTTTGTGCCCCCAACATGTAAAAAACAGATGGCATACAAGTCGAAACGACTGTTTAATTGAAATAATGAGTACCTTTGGCGCATTCCTTTAGAAGTTAGAGCATGCAAATGAGCTATACAAAATGAGGCAATACTCTAATTTTTTAACAAATAGCTGAGAAATTTCCTTAAGTCTCCAGTAATGGCGAGATGTAGATTCTTTTCCATGGTTTGATATAAAATCCAAATATTGCATTGTCATACGCTTCACCGATCGTCGAAAGGCCAAAGAAATTATTTATTTCTGTGACGACAGGATATGCTGTAGCAATAGGGAAAGTCAAAGTGAAGTTCTGTTCCTGTAGCAGACGACATATACGTTATGGCGTTCATTCCCTAATTCGGTACCTGTCCTTACAAATGTCAGGAACGATACAAAGAACAGATTACTGTGTGACCTTGGAGGCACAAACTTGAAATCAAAGGGTGCTCTCCCCATCTAAAATAAATAACAGCTCCTTGGTCAGGGTCAGGCTAAATCATCCTATGAAAAATTTACTTGGTAAAAAGACCGTTACATGTACTGGGAATTTCCCAAACTTAAGCCATTTGATTTTCAATAACATTATTAAAATTGTACAGTAGTTATTTTTGAATGTCTGACATACAAAGGGAAAGATACCGCCACCTTCTTGAAAAACAAATAGAGACTATAATGTTACTTGCTCTTGGATTTCCAAAAACTTGAGGTGTGAGAACTCCTACAGTTACTCCAATACTTCAAGTCAATACTTGGGATAATACTTAGATTATACTCAATACTTAGGTTTAGGTCATGCACTTTATACCGTGTATAGTGAGTTTTACAATGTAGTGTAGTAGCTTCATGCCAAATTTATCACCTCGAGGATAGCACTTGTGAAGTGACGACGTATCTTCAATGGAAGCCAAAAGTGAAAGTAAATGTAATTGTTTTTCAACAATATCCTGCAAGCTTACATGCAGTCCAATATTAACTGCTTAAGCTTCACATGTTTTGTGAGTTTACTTTCTTATACTATCACCTGCAACTATTTAAATTTAATTTTGTGAAAATCAACAGTCTTATAAAATTAACGCCTACGATTCATCTCGAGAAGATGTTACGATATGATATGGAGGTACGCCCTCTACAATAATAACGAAACCAATACACTGCACACAAACTGTTTTATACAAAACGCAGAAAGACGCATACAAGTTTCCTTTTTATGTATGTGTTGTTCGAATGTTTACTTTGCTGACCTCTTTGTGATATTGTTTCTGTTTATATATAGTTTATACATGTATTCGTTTGTGATATAGAAAACCATACTGTCAAAAGAATAATTTCACCTTTTAAATACTTTATGAAGCAAACTAATGTAGCTGGATGCACAAGAATTGATTTCCAGAACTCAAGAGGTGGTAGCCTTGTTGGACGAAAGCGATGATAATGTCCTCCTACTTGCGGGGCGTGTAATTTATTACGGATAATTGGGGTGGGGTGGGGTAATGCATGTTGATGCTGTGATGGTAAGCTGCTCCAATTGGAATATCTTGATTAAAGCATTTCTGGTCCTGCCTGCTACCAGAGAGTTCTTCATGAAGAACAGGCCATCCTCCAGGTACAAGTCCGGTTCTCCAATATTTCCTAAGAGTCACTTTTCATTAACAGTGGGAGTGACAAAACTGATAACACTAATCTAAACATTACGAAAAAAACTGTGGCAGAAGAAACCGTGGAATACCAATTTAAAATAGCGGCAGATTAATCCTCTGTATATCTCTATTGAGGGTGGGTTGTTTATCCATTATAAAAAAATTTGAACGTCACCTGGAAAGTTCACGAGACGCCATGCTTATGATTAACAGGGATTATGGGTGGAACTGAATTCATTGAAAAGATCAACATTTAAATGTCTTTCAGATCTATCACAGAGACTGAGCTTGCTCTTACCGCTGTAATCATCCCCGAAAATTGACCACCACATATGAAAAATACAACACTTGGCAATTTTGAACCATTTGAAAGAAATAGGAAATAAGTAATGGTGCAGCATTTGAATGCTTAGAGATGGATTCAGTAAACTACGTATGACGTATTACAATAGCATTTTGATTTACGATAATATGCACACGACAATATACGAATATTCTGTCTGTTGATTTGGATTGGGTATGATTTTATCATTATATGTCAATCATTAACAATTTTGATTAGCATACAACTTAAAATATACAATACGTATTTTCTTTGTTGAAACCTAAACCCATTTGAATCTCCGTGAGTTATGATCCTCGGTTGCCTAGTAACTGCTAATTAGGGATCTTTCTCTAGTGATGTTTCTCATCATTGTTCTTTTTCTCTGCAGACGTCAAAACTGAAATTTTGCAGATCAAATCAGCTTTTCAAATCACCTCATACCATAATCGATTTAATAGCTAACTGCCATTTCTTCCTCCCTTTGGTCATTGAGGAGTTATGGAATTAGACCTGTAAAAATTAACGAAATTTACCTTCTTTATCGCAAGATTACCTCTTATATGCAGAGACAGGTCCAATAAAGAAAGTGCATCAGAAATGAAACTGAAGAGGATCCGTAAGGTCATGAATTTAATGTGAAAATTGAAGTCTTATATCATAGATTCCATTGTAAAGGTAAACTTCACTTGAATATATAGTCTCATAAATCGAAGACGATATGCTGAGTAAGCCGAAACAAACATTTGTTTGCCTTTGTTGTTCGTTAAGTATGGCCTACACAAGAGTTCACCGATTTTACCTTTTTTGTATGCTAGATAGAGTTCTTTTTAAGTGGTGTTCTTTTTGACTTCGTGGATACTACGACAGTCAATTGCCAGAGACCTTCAAGGAAAATATTAAATTAAAAGAATCACAGTTTGGTAACCATTATTTTTTGGACATAGAATGATATATTTTTCAACATGAAGCTGGACTGGAGGAGTTCTGTTTAAAAAAGTAAGTTTCTCGCAAACACAAATTCAGTTATTTCTTTTCTTATCAAGAATAATTTGACCATCCCAGACATTCAAAAATTTAAATTGATGCATCTCAGTAACTCATCTCCTGCATGATGTTTTTAGTCGATGAAGTTTTTGCTGATGTTTGAGACTGAATGTTTTAAGAATTAGGAAAGCTATTTGCATCGTAAGTCACGTTGGTGCATTTTAATTGCAATAGTTCTCCTTAAGTAACGTCATATTGACATCCTCCAAATGCATTTTATTCCAGACGCTACAAAACGAAAGTTGCAATCTCAGAAATGGCTTCGAGAGACCTTTCTGTGGACAGGAATTTTTTTTCAAAACACGATTTCTTTTTATCAAATACGGGAAATGATCGAGGACAATTAATGGCGCATGATTGGTGGATCTTTCCGTCAGTTTTGGTGATTAAAGAAGTCTCAAAAACAATTCGGACAATGAGTACTTATTATCACGAGAATCCTTTACTGTGGATCAATGAAGAAATGTCATCACGTGGTGTTCCCTAAATCAATCATCCTCTTCACTCCAGGAAAAGAAATATTTGATCCTAGAAAAGTTATAAAGTCACCCATATTTATAACGCATAACGAAGGAAATGGGCAGGTTTATCAGAAATCATAACAAATTACCGTACAATTGATAAACCGGTACACAATACGCGTTGATGAAGCAAGCGGGCAACTGTGAAACGAAAGGGTAGTTTTAAGGATTCCTTTAAAGGAACGGTAATGTAACTTAAACTGAAAAAAAAAGAAAGAAAAGTGATATCAAGAATTAAAAAAAAGAAAGCATCTCAAGTTCAGCCTGTTGCACATGGCAATCTTAATCAATGAATAATGTGTAATTACAAGATTTGAAAGCCGACAAATATGGCAAATAAGACACCATTTTCACCTTTTTTCTCAGTTATTGACTATTTTTACTTACCAACGATTGACCAATGGCACCGAATTTAGTCCGTTTTAACATATTTTTAGTAATCACGATACGTCGCTCTGTTTCCAGCATAAATACAATCTCAGGCTGGTTTGAGGTGCGTTCTTAAATCAATACTAAAAAAAACAAGACGATGAACCTACTCTGAAGGAAGACCAATCATTTCATGTAAATTTACACACAAACCCCCGTCATGTTCGTTCTTCATTGTGTGACATACCAGTCTCGATGTCGCTCCTCTAATTGTTCAAAACGTAATTATTTGGTCACATTTGTATTCCCATTGGCCATTTGTGTACGTCTGCATAAGTTTCCTTGTTTCTCATGCATCTTACCGTCAATGGCGCACTATGTTTATCCCTTGCTTTGCACGTTGCATGACAGAAAATCATTTAATGTGCCATTACATATCCAACCATCACCACCCCTTCCAACCTAAATCCCCCCCCCCCCTCCCTCTTAAAATGTCGTTCAGTTATCTATTAGAGTGTTTCGTCCTAATTACCGTTCGAGCGACAATAATGCTGACAAGCAGTGAATTTATCTGTCTTGTGTATTCATCCAGTTGAGATGTATCACGCTAAATATTCAGCTGTAATAGTTTATGTCAGTCAACACGCTGTCGAAAAAAAAACCCATAAAAATCTACGAAGTGAAAAATAACAGCAAAGTATTTTGTTAGAAAGGTTCATCTTTTTTATATTTTTGTAATTTCCAGATTCTGGAATTAATCGACGCCTGCATTAGAATTACCTTCTCTGATTGCGTTCACTTTCTGCATTATATCAGATGTCGAAATGTTTGCTTTTGTTAGAAAAAAAAAATTCGAAATGTTTGCTTTTGTAAAAAAAAAAAGAAGGAAAAAGCGGAAGTTCGACTCCCACGATATATATTGATTCCAGATCCATGCGTGCTTAAAGAGTTTTACCGGTACACACTTCAAGCGGTTGATTTGTTCACGTTTTCTTTTTGTTTAGTTTCGTGTTCCCTTTTTTCTCTTTTTATTTCACTTCTTATTATCATTTTTCGTACTTTAACATTATTGTTCATTGTTTGCGACATAAAGTAGGTCAGAGAAGATAACTTAACCGTTGGATCTTATAATGAACTTAGTGTTACAATGCGGTTCAGCTTTGTACACACCGACATGACAATGTAAGAATGTTCCACGTGTCTTTTGATTTTCTCTTTAGTACTGTTATGCGATTTGATATATGCAACTCTGAGGTGTTCTGATTATTTTGGTACAAAGCTGCATCACAATCGATAAAGGGTAAAAAATAATGAACATCTAAGACTATTTCGTTTAGTTTTTTTTTACGGGATTCATGAAAACAAATAATACATGTGGTGTTAATGCGACAAAGACAAAATGATCCATCAAGTACATACTTCAGTAGCAGATTCCATGCAATGAATGCCTCAAACAACGATCTTTGAAAAAGCTGTGTCGTTGTAAAAACTTAATTTCTAGAGAATTAGACGACATAAGGAAAAAAATATATTTCATTAAAACTCGAAACCTCCTCCTCCTCTGAAACTCATTTTCTCGACGCTCCCCTTCCTCGTAATGGTAGCAGCCAACCATTTAATATTTTATGAAAAATAAAGTATTTCTTCATATTATTCGATTTGAAGAGAAAATACACAACTGGTAATTTTCCAACAAAGACAAAAAGAAGGAGAACACTTCTTGTTGTCACGTAAGATGTTTCCGCCCTCTTTATGAATTTATACGAGCGTCAATTAACCAAATCCGCAATGAATTTGAAATCATTAATTAGATGGTATTATCGTCGACACCAACGTGTCTTGTGAATAAAAAATCTAGGTAAAGTGTGATAATCAAGGCACTTTGTGTAAATTGTTGTCTCTTTTTATTACTGATGGATTTGACATCTTTCACGTTTGAATGAATATATATATATATATATATATATATATATATATATATATATATATATATATATATATATATATATATATACTGTATATTTGCTTTCGTCACACTGTGTGCTGCATGGTATTAATGTTTACATAAACCTGATTAATCCACCTAATAACCTGTCACCTAGCATTACTTTAGGCCTAAGTTAACAATGGCAAGACTGATGGAGCTATGATAATGCTCTCTGCATCCTTTTGTTTTCTTTATGTTTTCTTCTGGGCTTTTCTTCAATTTAGCGTCTTTACATCAATAAATTGGTTCAAAGCGTTAATAAATGAATAACCAATCAATTTGTATTTGGAACAAATTTATCATCGTCCTTTTTTAATGTAATTTTATTGTTTTAAGAAAGCCGAAGCGGGAGACCATGCTGATATGGGAGACAGTGAAAACTGATTGAAGGCGACGAGTTAATGTTGAACAGCTAAGGTGATAGGTAATCGGCAAGCACTGAAATCGAAACGGACGAAAGCAATGGGGTAAAGGTTTCTAGGCGATCACAAAAAGATTGGAATTTGGAATGTTTGGAATCCAATTTATCACATTTTGGACAATTATGTTTAACTTTAAATGACTACAAAAACGATTTAATTTCACGGACGACCAGTATATGGTTGAAAACGCTTTATCGCGTACATATCTGAGATTGGTGGGCTATGTAAACTAAACAAAATCCCAAGTCTTTGATTAAAACATGTTAGGAAAGAAAATGTCAAGGACTTCGTCCAATATTCTGAAAAGACTTAAAAGTGATCTATTTTGTCTTTGTGAGGATTGAGCCACAAAGGATATTGAGGTATCACAATTACCTGTGGAATAAGATGTATTTGGATATTTTCATGTAAAGTAAAGAAAAAAAAACCGGGAGCTATTCAAAACAAAAGAAATAAAAGAGTTAAACATAGCCTTTGAATGATAGTGTGGGACTGAGGAGTGGTTCATGGATGCGGCTTGAGGCAATTTTGCACTGTGGATCTCAAAAATAAATGCAATTGCAGAAAAGATCGTAGAAAACTGTTTGTACAGTTCCTATTCATATCTGATTTTTCTTCAAACGAATTCTGCTGCAAGTCGATCAAGTGTTCGCTGCCTGAAATGTTGATATTCAGTATTCAAATGTGAAACATGAATATTCAAGTCTAAAGTTGCCATGGCGGCCGATCCTCCAGGGACATCGTAAATATTTAGGCTTCTTGAGGACGACAGCTTCTAATGCTCATACAAACCATCTGTTTATCTCATCACAGTGTACGAAAAGACTTCTCTAGACTTTTGCAAAAACAAAAAAAAAGCCGAAACGAACATTCTTTAAAGATACAACTGCAATAATCAGTGTCGATATTTCGTATTGCCATAATTTTGTAGTAGCTTAGCTGAAACGTTTAATGTCTTATTTTCTCTCCTCGCGTCTGGTAATTTACTATTAGGGATTTATTGCGTTTGTTTTACACAAACAATCATATCTTCTGCACCAATATTTACAGACACAGGATAATATATTATTCATAGGAAGGCAGGAAGGCACTGTTCTTTTCAAGATAAAAGTTTCTCACAGACATAAATTACTTAGCTAAGCTTTACTCGTTTGTTACTCAAGAATAATTTATTCACACAACCTTTCAAAAAGTCATAGGATACATCATCCATAAATCATCTTGCTTTGATGATACGAAAACATCACTGATGTTGGTGGAACTGAATGGCTAACAATTATTAAAACAATTTTCCTTTTAATTCTTGTTGATGGATTTTAAAAGAAGGATGTCCCTTAATTTACGAGGTGTTTCGACATGCAGCCCACTGTTAAGTGTTTTAGGTCTTTATTCGCAGTACAGTATGTCCTCAACATAAGCCCAGACTGTTCTTTTGCAGTAACATCTTTTTTTACTTATTTCTCATTCATTCTCGTGGTCGGGTTCTGGGTTTGTTTATAATACTTTATGCTCCATGGAATGAATAAGAAACTATAGAAAAAATTAATTTTTAAACAAAGTAATTTAGTATTGATAGACCACGTCAGTAGTTATTTCAAACATTGCAGCTTCATCCTTAACATACATTAGTTAGTCAAAGTTATGTCTGAAATAACTAATTAAGGTTGTCTTCACTAATTAATTTTGAGAGTTTTGTCTCATCTCTACTTACGACTTTCGTGTTATATGAAGAATATCTGACGGATTTACTTTTGATATTTAATTTTCAAAGAGTTTTGTTTCATAAATATGGCATAGAAACAAAATGCTGCAACCTTATTTCAGCGTTGTATTATCCTCTTTAAAAATGTATCTATATGTAGGGCTTTGACATTCATATTGGCATTGCTACGAACCATTTTGTAACAACTGATCAAGGAAATGCCACAAGCATTGGTCCAAAATGTAACACTTTGCTCCCCCAAAATGCAACAACTTTGAAAGTTGCTCTAAATTGCAACAACTTTCAGTCCAGAATGTAACAACGAAGTATGCTTCCCATTGGCTTGTTCAAAGAAGCCTACTATACTGAGTTGAATGAAAACTGTCAACCACTATATATTGTATATTTTACACTTTTTGTCGTTACGCTACAAAAATTTGAAATCATATGGCAAAATGCATCACCTGGAAACTGTTTATTTTCCCAAATTGCCTTAATGGTTCCAAGTAGAAGACATCCTAAACTTTTTGACATGAAATGTGAATTTGTTTCACTGCAATCGCTTTTATGTCTGTATATAACATGGCAAAAGATGCGAAACCTCAAAGAGTAACCCATTTCATGAGTTTGGTGTGAATATTCCATCTTCTCCGTGGTAAGTACCCGGACATGCACTTTTAACTTTTTTACACGATTTGTAGAACAAAAGATCCCAAAAGTGAAAATGGTCTGTTTCTATGGAAACACCATTGCAGTGATGTGTGAGTCACATGTGTTCACCGACACATTTAGATATGTAACTCAGGCGTGGTACTTCAGTTTGGGAACCATTAAATGATTTTCTGCACTTACACAGTCTCAAAAAAGTAATGTAAACAAAAATATAATTTCGTAAACATGAATTTAAGTTTTCTTAATTCTCTATCGCATTTAGAGGTGTGGACAGGGTGGGGTTAGGGGATGAGAAATACGTTTTAACTATTTGGTGTTTTTAGTCATAATACAATTCGATTTTATTTCCATTTTCAATTACTTATTCATCTTAGGGCGATAAAGTTTCTTCGACACCTTCTGTGAAGTTAATTTTCTAGTAATTCTAATACGTAAGTATACGTTACAATATGTTACCACAGAGAAATACAAATAACTAGATAAAGCAGAGAGCACTCCAGGTAGAATCCCCCCCCCCCCCCTTCAAAAAAAGGAGCACACCAGAATATTTTACATCCCAGCAGTGTAAGCTAAGAGTGAGGGATATCCCTTCTACACATTCTTCGTCTTTCTTGCCATCTCATATGAATTCGCCCCGCCCCCTCCTCTCTCTGTTACCAAGAAATGAAGTCACTTGAAGTGTAGTGAGTATTTTGGTAACTTTGTATAACTCCAGGAGATTATTTTTCATAACCAACTTTCTTGAGTTTATCGGTCACGTCGTAATTTGAATAAGTATACTGCAAAAGAGACATCCCTATTTCCCATTTGGACAGTGTACCACAAAACAAAGACTATCAAATCGAAAAGGCCCACAAAACGACTCTATCGCCTCTCCATGAGAATTAGTATTGTTATATTATGTTAACGTTGTAACTTTATGTAACATGTAACATTATCCAAATTAAACATCATATTAACATACGTAAACTGCGACACCATGTGCGTCAGCCGAAAAATAGAAAAGGGAAGGGCAAAATTTCAGTTCATCAAGTAAATTTTTTTTTTTAACTTCTGAATATGAGCTTCGATTCGATTCGACAGCGTAACCAGTCTTTGTCAAGGTGATGATGGGGGGGGGGGGGGGGGAAGGAACGACGGATTGTGAGAAGTACTGGCGCTATCAAAGCGGAGCGCTACCATCCTTTCGTAGTGTGAAGAGAACTGTTTTATGACAAAAAATGCCTCTCCGATTGCAGGAAATAGCCTAATCTTAGGGACACCCATGTGCAGCTTCGATAAGATTGACATATATCGGTGTAGTATTTAATCATCTTAAACAGAATGAAAACTGAATGACAAATGGATAAGAAAGACACGTGATTCATCCAACACGAATTCATAATAACTTTCATTTATTGTTATCTCCGAATGACAAAATAGGTGAGCGATCAAACAGTGCACAAAACTGTGAATGAAGCTATGCATTTTAATGAGCAGAGAAGGATCTTCTTAAAGCGCAAAATAACTTGAGAGGAGCGAAAAACAGATATACGTGTCGAGCATGACTGTAAAAGAGGAGGAAAGATTAAAGCCAGTTTTGAACAATTCAGCACAAAGAAGTTTACAAACTGAACCAATATTTGACACAGATTAGCGAGCACGAAATATTGATCATTATCTCATTAACAAGATACGTGGCAAATGAGGTACAGGACGAGAAATGTGAGAGAGAGGGGGGGGGGGGGGAACTGAACTGAGGATGAGAATCCGCTTAGAACAGCCGTTGATGAAACTTTGAAGAACGCTGCTGACGTAGTTATCTCGTTTTGTAACACGCACAAACGTCAGTGCTGTCCATTGTTTTTTTTTACAGTTTTGAAATGCTTTGTTAGTTTTGACTTTGTTTCAATGAATACGTATGGCTAAGGATAAACATTTTACAAACGATTGTCTAAAAAAAAAAAACCATTGAGTTCATTTTATATCCTTAAATACATCCCCACTATCACTTATTTATCCAGCCCCTTACAGCTGTTTGTTTTCTTTCTCCATGTAACCGGATAGGCCTTCACTTAACCATGCACCCGCCAGTGGCTACTATGCTAGTCGTGATAAAAACTTTGATATTTTCCTCTCAATAATCAATAAAGCAGCAGCAACCTTAAAAGTCGACCCAAGAATCTTTATGATTTTTTAATACCTAAGGATATATTCTGTTAAACGTCAGTTCAACAGCTACAAAGATGCAATTCCATTGCCTCGAGGAAATTGCAGAGAGTTGTAAAAGATTAATTTTCTTATTAATATAATTGTAATATTCTCCACACTGTACTTCTTTTAGCCTTAAAAGCTCTTAGGAGAACCGAAAAATGTGCACTTTTAAATTTCTATCATCAGACTTTTTTTTTTCAATATCGTGTCAAAGTACAGGTATATGATAAAAACACAATACTTTGAGGTATATACTTTGTTGATCATATTGAGACCAATCTATTTGCACGGTGGGATTGCACATTTTGTAGAAACCATTGTCGAAAAAATGTTACCATCACAACATCACCAATGTCACAACCATAATAACCAGTGAAAGTAAACTCAAGTCATATGAGTGTGCAGTACCGGTAAGATATATATTCAAGTTCTTTCGTAGGTCTCCAATACAGCAGTGGTTGTGTAAGAGTGTAGAAAGGATAGGTAGGGGAGGGGGGGGGGTTGCGTCTGCCGTGTTTTACCCCAGAGGGTATTGCCAAGCCTGGATAAAGAGGGCTTCTAAAAGCTCTAATATTTTGACAACATGTTGCACTTGAACATCAGTAGAATTTTTGGCCGGGACACAAGAAAACTAATCAAATGACAGTTGATTTATGAATAGAATGTTGTCTAGACCGCACCCACACTGATCCCCTGCCTGGTTACTCGTAAATGGGTAACTTACTTATTCGTTTGCAAAGTTGTTGCACAGTTATAACTAGATTACAGTCCCAGGTGTTAAAAACAAAAACAAAAAAATCTTTCATTACCATAAGTGGGGTAAGCTCCACATACGTTCCAAATATATCACAGTGAAAGTTAGGACACGTTTTTGTCGTATATAGTTCGTTTATGGCAGAAGGATTTGTAAAAATATCGTTTCAAAAGTGGACAGTTTGTTGATAAGAGAAATCGCGTTGAGACAATCGATAAGAAAGAAAAGCATAAAGATATACATAAAACAAAATCAATTCATTTTGATCTTACTGTACAGAATACAGTTGAAGTGATCTTAAACCTTCCTTTGAAATTTTCAAACATTTGAAAAAGTGTGAGAGACATTTACATTTAAAAATTTCTGAGTGCATATTTAGTCGGGAGCAACTTGAGTCGCTCCGAATCACAATCATTAAAATAGAGTTTACTGAAAAGAAATTATCACACGCTCAATCTAGACATGACGTATCGTCTATAAATATGCTGGGTCACATGTGAAAAGCCTGTACTCGAGTCCTCGTTACAAAATCAAGTATGTTTTTAAACTACAAGAACAACATTTGAGTGGAAAGGATGACCTACAGATCATTAAAAGCAACGATGAAGCATAACTTCCTGTAACAACCCCCCCCCCCCCTCTCCCTGAAGAACATGAATGTGAGTATCGCAGACGTTTTTATGCATTTTATCCAATTGTGTCGCAGGACTGCAGCACATACCGCTACGTGTTAAATAGTCCATTAATACTGGGGGAAGATAAATGTTTTTGATATGGCGTGTGACGTCATACAAACCTAAAATGAAAAATGTGATACATTGCAAAGTAAACAGATTAATGAATGATATGGATTCTTTGACGATTATGATATGTGACGTGATGTGTGTTACATTAGTGTGACATGAAATTATTTGTCTGGCACATTTCATTCTCATTGTAGTATACGTTCGACATGTAATATTACAATTGACCACATAGGATACCTCTTACGTGCATTAGTTACATCTCACTTGAAAGTAAGCATTAAGGATTAAAAGAAGGGAAAGCGGAAGAAATGAGCGTTGGGAAGTTATGCATCGCTTAACGCAGTGTTGTTTAATCCTCCTTATTTTCGGTGGATATATTCTGAAAGTATGCCATCACTTCACGTCTTCTGGCAACCAATGAAATCAGTACCATGCAAATTCTATGAAAGAAAATCTACATCTAGAAATGGACCACGCTTGAATTATCTGACATTATCTGCTTCGTTGTGGTCGATTATTGCCTTTGAGGATTTTTTTAGTCGAGCTTGAAATGAAATTTGTTCATCAGCAGCGTTACAGGGGTGTATCGTCTTTTTGATAGCTACAGATTCTGAACTTGCCGAAACCGCTGCTTTTGGTTTTTCTCGCTTAGCTTTAAAATCCATACATAATTTTTAATTTCATAACCGAAGATAAAAAATAATGTATGATAGCACCTTCAAGAGAAAGCCGCCGGTTGTTCAAATACATGAAATGTTAAGTGAGGCGTCACAACATTAAAAAACATTCTATCGACATCATAGTAACGAAAGTGACCCTTTTGGAGGACTGAGGAAGGGGGGAGGGCGGATTGGAGGGGAGTATGGATATAAGGAGTTTCTTCATAATTTGAATAAAACATGCATGGCTGCATTTTAATAAGGTTGCGTCGGCTTTGATGTAATGCCGCTAAACTTACATCAGTTGATGAGAGCAAAAGAAAAAAAAAATGAGCAATTTACGAAAGAGAGGAACAGCAAGAGAAACCATGAGAAAATAAAAGCAATGGTAGGATCAAACTATACATGCGGAACGATAAAAAACAGTCACTATATATTCTGATGATAACAAAAATGTGCAAATCACGGTAAAAAGTGGTACATGTTAAAATGGGAATTTTTCCCTCTAGTGACTCTTTTTGTGTGTGTGTGTGTGGTTGGGGGATGAGCTGCTGATCTTCAAATCGCAATGAAAAGGTAGAAATATTAAATAGAAACAACTTCTTCAAATGAGAAGGATACATTTTGTTCCTTTTTTTTTTTATGAAAGAGACGTCAACGGTGGCTGGATGGAACTGACAAGTGAAAACTAAAACCAACTAGATGATGATCAGATTTTGATGTTCTAAGAATAGTTGTGTTTTTTTTTTTATCTTTCTCTTCTATTTTTTTCTTTTTGCTTTACATTTTTGAGAGAAACAAAACTTTAAAATACATCTATACTATTTAGTATTTTAACGGAAATTTCGTAACAATTTACTGAGACAAATAGGCCCCTTTCGCTCTCTGTCGCTCTCTGGTAGTTAAACGCAGACTGAATGCTATTGGTCTGTTTCTTCCAGTCTCCATAGTCGTTCGCCCTCTGATCGTTCCAGTACATCTTTTTTTTTTTCATTTTCACTTAAAATATGTCATTTCTTTTAGAACAATGCATAATTCGAATGACATACGAGAACATCTGTCACTGTGCTGCATTCCTGCAACAAAACACTGTCCACGTGACCTAAAGTTCCTTCCTCGTGACATCGTCAGTAGATTCTTTAAAATATAAGGCATTTTGGACAAATTGGAGAATTTTATCGCCGAGCCTTGACGCCGATATTTACATCACCTAGAAGAAAAGGAATCGAGAAAAAGAAGAAAAACGGATTGTAGTGTAGTATTGCTCTACATAAGGTCAAAATATTTCATCGTTTAAGAGCAGCAGTTCACACTGTTATTTCGCATATACCCGGTGTGACCATGTTAATGAAATAAAACAAGTTAGCAATAAATTTTTAAAAGTTTTAGAATTAAGTAAAAATAATAAGTCTCCTCATTCCCAAAGGTTTAAGGCAGGTCATTTCTAATTAGACAGGAAATTAAAGAAAAACGATTTTGAAACGAAGAATTTCTAAAACGTTTGATCGTTTTGTTTTGAGCTTTTTGTCTTTAAATATCATCAATTCTTAAGTGGTTACCAAAAAAGGGGGGGGGACAGGAGGGTGCTCTTCATCTATTATATTTTACTTCCTATTCACGTGAAAGGCACAATAAACTAACAATTGAAGGGTTCTCAAAGGAAATAGAACAATTTTTCACTGGAAGGCATTTCAAGGTACACGCCAATACCTTGTTTCTTACACAAGATATTGCCATTTGCAAAAAAAAAGAAAAAAAGACTTCTCTAGCCAAGAAAGATTTTCACTTGCCTCAAGGATACCAAAATGCCACGTCACAGTGACGAATTGATAAACGAAGTCTGTTTTTCCTTTAAAATTTAAAATCATCGTTTAACATGGAATTTTTACATTTTAACATTAAACCTTTTAAAATGTAGATTAGATAAATTGTATATTTACCTTAAAATATTGTGGAAATCTAACGTCACATCTCTTCAAACTATTGTAATAGTTCTTTTGTAACACGGTCAAATTTATAATACAAAAAATATTCAAGCAGTTGTGCCTGGGTAACATCACAAGTTTCTGGCAATGCAGTGTGCCATTTTGATGTAGATAGGCTATATCTTTAAAACTTTATGACTTGTGAACAGAACATGCTATGTGGTTTTTACCAACACAGAAAAAAAAATATTCCTGATTTTAATGAAACATCGTTTTTCTTCAATGGCCAATCCCTTTCAGAATAACAACTTAGTACAGTACTTAAATTAGTTTAACTTAAAGTTTTTAACTAGACTGACTGCATATTGTATTCGAGAAAGTTGTTAGAACAAGAGTAATTTGCTTTTGATATAGTTATCCTTGGAAACACAAACCTGGCAGTTGTTGAAGTACGTCCACTAGAAGTCCCATCAAACTCTAACTATAGTTTTTTTTTTTAAGTCACAATTGTTTATTTACTTATTTTTTTTTGTTTTCTGCTATTTGTTAAAAGTAGCAGTTACCACCCAGTTCTCATTGCATGTCACACGTTTGTAATCTTAAAGTGAACGCTTACGTGCATGACCTTGATAATAAACTGCGTTAAATAAGGGTCCATTATCAATATCAGATAGCGAATTTCAACTTCTGCTTGTATGTTGCAGCATCCGAATAAACTGTTTTATGGATTTGGGAGGAGGGAGGTGAATGAAGTTGGATGGAATAGACAGTTACTACACTCTTTAAAGTCAAAGACTATATTTGCTTGCTTTGTTCAATCACAAAACATTCTCTCTCTTCAGTTTTGCACGCCCACGCTCTACAAAAAAAAAAATATGTTGTATCTCTAAATTGTCATTTCTTTCAGAAGCACAGCCCTAAGAATCTCTTTAAAGGTTACCGATAAAAGAAAGTTAAAAATAGGACAGAACAATGTATCGTTTGGCTCTACAAAATGCTTCATTTGTCAATTGGATGGCCCATTCTAAATCAGGACTCCAAATAAATTGGAATAACTATGCATTTTATATCATTTCGACGACAAGGATTGTTTCACTTAATATCGATTTGCTTTCAAAATAAAACTTTGAAATGGGTAAGGTGGAAACAAATTTATGACTTTTTTTTATACTCTCAGCTTCTTTATATGAAGTGTATTACGGATTCAAATAATGGCAATAGACAAGAAGGAGGAGGAAGAAAGACATAAAAGTGAAGATAACCACAGCCTACAAACGCCATCCTAGAGGGATGCCATCTAAGGGATGGCTGAATCTGTAATTTCCTGTTTGGACACAGACCACTCAAAACTTTTCATTTTGCGATAGGTCACAGGCAAATTAATTTTCAGGGGAGCGATGTCTTCCGATAATCTACTACAATCGATGCTGGCAAGTATCTTTTCAAATCAGCTCAAGAGCTACATAATTTATTACTAAAATAGGCTAATAGTGCCATAATTTTTTTTCATTTCAGCCATTCATGCTTGTTTCACATTTTAATTTAAAGAAAAACGACGTTTCGTGAGGAGTATACTGTTACTAGGATTAAAGCGGCAAACAGGAAAGTGTTAGTAATAGTGTTAGTAATAGTAATCATGTGTGCCAGAGAGAATGTACACCTTGTGGCTGCACTTCTGTATATGATGGGGTAACAAAAGTGCGTGTTTTTTGTTTGTTTGGTTGTTTGATTGTTTGTTTGTTTTTTCTAGTGAGTTCATATCTTAAACGATGATAATTTAGAACAAGACATTCACTGAGTAAGAGGTAGCAGAACGTAACGAGATTTTCTTCACTTTATGTAAACGTTTACCCTTCGCTCTATGGTTGCAACGGCATACTGTTAATTTACCTTCTATGATATACTATAATAATAGATCATTCCATTCACTGTTCTACCATGTAGCTATACTGGTTCAAATGGGTCATTACGGGTTCTCTCGTCACCAGTTACATATTATCATCTTAATTTTATCTCTCTTCTTATTCTTGAAGTTATACATGTAGTAACACCAGAACAAGACGGCACTCACCTCGTCTGTATACAAGCTACCATCATCCCTTTTCCCATACCAGAGGCCGTTTCTCTTCCCGTACCAGATACCGTTCCTCTTACCGTACCAGATACCGTTTCGTTTATCTGCGGGACTACTCCGTTTGCCATACCAGAGACCGTTCCGCTTCATCTGCTCTTCCGCCGTGCTATCGGATGGCGTCCTCTTCCCGTACCAGATACCGTTCCTCTTTTCGGTGTCACCCCCCGTAGCCGACACTTTATCGGGGATTTCATGGAAAGTATCAGACCAAAAATTATTCCTCTCTCCTGTCATTATTTGATCAAGTTCTGGGCTTTGCAAGGATGGAAGTTGTTTTGATGACGAGTCCTCCCAGAAAGGCTGTTCGTAGTCTGTTAGAAAGGCTTGAAGATACCTAGAAATGTAGCCATTCGGAAGTACTTGCTGACGTAATGATGACGTATCCTGCGTTGAACTGAGTGATCTCATCACGTGGGCAAGTATTTTCAACTTTGGATTTATATCCTATAGAAAGAGAAGAAAAAAAAAATCTAGATAATGTGTAGTTCAGCTTCTTGTCTTACGTTTTCTCCTTCTGAATAATTTTATCTTTACCAAAAGCAATTGACAACCCCAACAATGAAATTTGAGTACTGATCGGTAATTGATACTCTGCGATACTTCTTTCTCAAACGGCGAGGCCATGACTTAGCCAAGAAAAGTTGACACTCCTCCCATGAAACCACCAAATGTACGGAGAGACTGGATCTAAGAGTACTCAATGCAATTTGCAGTGAAAGGACAAAAGTAACTAGTCGAACATGATCTTTTCCTCAATGGCGAGAAATTTATGACACATCCATCCTGTAACCCCTTTGGAAAATTTTTCTAAATTACAAACCCGTTTTGTTACCATATGAACCCTTCGGACAAAAAGACTTTCCATTAAATCTCTTTGTCTTTCCCTAAAATACCTTTATATTGATATTTTTTTTCAAATCGATTGTATAATTTAGAACTTCCTTCCAATAATTGCCCACACTCCAAGAAAAATTTGTGGTGCTATAAGTTTGGTCTCACAGATTAGAGCACCCCTTCAATGGACCCCACATCCACCCGTTGCTACCTGCCGTCCATGTTCTATTGAAAACAACACTGTAAGGCTGACATTAGAATTCAGAAGGGGTCAGTTGATCTGTGGATGGAGTATGTTCTGATACAGTTTTTACCTTTTAGAATAAATTGAAGCCATTCCGACTCGAAGTGTAACATCACCGAAAACTAAATGAAGTGTGAAGATTAATTTTTCTTTTCTTTTTGTCTCTGAGTGTATTAAAAAAAGACAAACTTTTTCCTCAGAGTCTGTACAATCATGAAAAAAAAAGAAAAGAAAACAAACCTATAGTGTAAGACTTTTCCTTTTCAATATGCTTTTGGGTTCTAAAAATGCCGCAAACGAAATGCCGGAAGTTATGTAAAAGGGGAAACAAGTTTATAAGTATGGGACTTCTGTTTTCTCCTTTTCTGGCATTTACTTCTCACTTGAATGATCTGTACCGTTTATATTTAATATTTTGCTGATATTAACTGTTTCAGTCATTCGTTCACTTCTATGTCTGTATAAGGTGCCGACGTCACAAGTACATGGACCTATTACCAGAATTTTAACCAGCTGAGTTCTTTAAACTGTCCAACAGAATCTCGTACTCCAGATTATCTCTTTACTTTATTCCCTAAAGGTTGAGCCAATCTGATTCTCTTCCACACGAACCTGATCTCTTTTCCCCCTCCTTACCCTACTTTTATTTTACCCTCATTTCTAAAATACTTTATCAATAATCACATCTTTGTAATTTTAATCTCATAAACCGCATCTGCTGCTTGTTTGTTCTTCTTCGTCTTTGCCATTCTTTGGCTTTGTTTTTCCTTTTTTTTTAAATTCTACCGTGCGTGTGTATTAGTGAATTAAAACTTAGTCTCTGCTTTCGCTAATCAATCAGCCTCTCCCCCCACAGGTGAATCGTCTCATTTAAGGTAGAGCAACTCCTTGACACGTTTGAATAATTAAACAAACATTGACATAGAAGGAAACTTTTCCTTCGCAGATCCAATGAGTTAATAAATTATCAATTTGCGGCACTTGGTCCAATTGCTCACTGAAAAGGATTATACATCAAGTTGTAGTACATGAATGCAGCAGACAGGGCGGATTGACTAGAAATAATATTACTGCTGTGAGATAAACAGTCGCGCAATCTGCGTTTACATCTGCCGTTCTCAGCAGCGATAGCACTACCTGCGTTATTGTCTCCTAGTTTCTTTCGTAAAGATAACAGAACAGCGCCTCGATTTTTTATACCAAACAACCAATCGCTGAAAGTACATGATCCTATTTCTTTCGTTCAAAGCTCCTTCGTTATCTTAAATGTCACAGGGAGGTTGAATACGCTTCCTTGCAAAGTGAAATGGTAATTACGATCAAAGACTAAACCTAAAAAAATGCTTGTTTTTCTATTGCTGCTGTTTGTTTTACTCTTTGCTCGACTATCAAAACTTTTGACAGCCTTTAAAAGCTTGTCACATAATTATCAAATTGCGTCTAAGAGCCACCCGTATTCGATGCACGCAAGAAAAACATGTATATATATATACATATATATCCTGATAGCTTATATACGCCTGATTTATATACACAGAGAAGAAACCAACTAAAACAAATTGACATTTCCCAATCCTTTAGCGTTTTCATCCGACTAATAACACATATTTCAAATAGTAGCATCGCCTTCTCAGTTTCTCTTCCTCTTTCTTGTTTTCTTCTTGCTTACTTTTTTTCTTTCAACACTTTTTTTTTCGTTTTCTTTTCCTTTTTTCTTTGACAGAGCAAAGTTAATAAGGTTTTGATTACTTTCGTAGTGACTGATTTAAGTCCAAAATGATTTTGAATCGTGTAGGATGTTACTTTAATATACATATATAGTTCAATGTACCTATCTGTCTCACAATATTCGACTTGAGTGATTTTTTTTCTTTCTGGCTATTCGGAGATGCAAGCACGGTTATGTCGAACTATCGTGGGACATTCAGTTTTTTGAGAACTAAAAGTGTGACGACAAATATTTTAAGGAGTCTATCGATCTTAAAAGAGTTGAAATACGGGAAGAACATCAGCGCTTGTCAGTAGTGGAGCTAAAGGGGATAGGTACAATTGAAATATTGGTGTGTTGTATTTAAGATTCCTCTGTGTAAGCAACGAGACAACTACAGAAAGAGATGTCAGTTCCTCAGATCCAATAAAAAATATATATATACATACATATACATACATACATATACATACATACAAATACATACATACATATACATACATATACATATATATATATACATATATATACATGTATATGCACATCCGTCTCACGTCATTCTCCTACTTTTCGCCTTTTCCTTTTTTTCTATTAATAGTTTTGTTTGTCTTGTTATGCCTCCACTTATTTACAGGAAGCTATTTTAAGGCCTCTCTGAAAGCTATGATTAATTATACGTATACCGTTTGAATTTAATGTCTAATTTTAAAGATCATACGCGATCAACTTCCCTCAAAAAGAAAAAAACTGATGCCAACATATGAATTTAAGTGTTTGGAAACAAGCTCCTCGTTTTATTATGGTCTATCTTGTATCCTCTTAGAATCGGACAAACACACACGGACTGAACACATGAAGACCTGATATGGTCCTCTCCCTGGACGTCCACAGCAGGTGCAGTTTGATAAGTGTACCTTACGATACTTCCGTTTCCAATTCCACGAAGCTTAGAACAACCTCTCACTTGTTGAAGTACATGCCATTCAGACAATCTACTTGACAAAGCGACACTTAAAAAACAAAGAGATAAGTAATCAGCTACAGAATGAAAATTAATCTACACTATTAAATATGTGGCATGCCGTCTCCTGACGATGAACAAATATGTTTACCTATACTGCTTTATGTCATAGTGCGTTTTTTTCACTTATTGGTAAATATAACGATTTTAATTTTAAAGTTTTTGTTTTCATCTCACCGATACATTGTAATGACGTCTACGGTTCAAGGAGTCTCATTAGGTTTCAAATAAAGGAACGTTCTTCCAAAATATTTCTCTGAATTTATCTCATACATCCGGGTTACATATAAATGCCATGGCCACAGAAAACATAAACTGGTCAGGATGGTGCCTCTACTGACTAATTTGACTGATTAAATCATAAAGTAGCCGGTGGTGTGATTTTTTTCTCGTATGTCGTTCCATGGGTTTTGTCTGTATGTAGCCACACCATATCTCCTTCAACCAAAGTACCATGCCCATGCACACCTGTGCTTTTTGTCCTCTACGGGAACATGTCATTCCCAACTGAATTGAACACATTAAATACGCTCTGATATTGTCGTCGAGTTCACGAGTTATCTATAAAATGACGATGGTAATATATTTTTGACGAGAAAGAAGGTCAATGGATATTGCGCTTCCGATGTGAACTGGACAGGCGTAAACTTGTGAACAAGACAGCGACGGTAACAAAAGGGGGAAAAAATAGGAAAGAATAATGCCATCGAATAGGGACGGTTGAAAACTAATACTCAATATGATACCCAGGGAAGATATATGACAATCATTTACGTTGACAGATGTGTTAAGAAGTATGCACACTCATTTTAGCGACGTAGATAAAAAAAAATCAAGATGAAAATTCCAGCAAACATTTACGTCCTTATAATAGCCTGTGGCATACGGCCAGATGCTGGTCGACTGAGGATTACAAAACTAGGTCGATGATAAAATGTCACGGCCAAGCGACATATACTGACTTGCACCCGACAAAACGACAAAATTACTTTGAATCATGTTCACCTATCGGCAGCAAATGTTATGGCAAACGAAGTCCCTCCAGAGTGTATTTTATTCTCATATTCAAAATCGAGGTGGATTGTTTGATTAAAGTAAGAACCTGGGAATAGGAAAGATTATTCCAGAATAAACAAACAGAAAGACACGGAACCGATTTGATTGGAGATATCAGTCGACCATGATATTACGTCATCATATTTTTATCCACTTACCTCTTTTAGTAAAGTTTCCCAAGATTCTAGTTTACTATCATCATTATCAAAGTCTTCTTCTTCTATGAGTATATTCAAAAACCTGTCCACTGCCTGAGAGAAAATAAGCAAAGTTAGCATAAGTATAGGAAAGTGTCGATAACCCAGATGCATATAGATATGTACACATATATATGGATGAGGTCACTGCAGTGATGGACCTAAGCAGGGAACGTATACTGTGTCAGGTAAATTGAAATATAATTCAATCACATTGTATGCAAACTCATAATTACCTGTGATCATATTACTTTATTTTATATAATACCCACTACCGCAGGAAGAGAATCCTTTATGAACAATATCTGTAAAGAAATACTTTATTTCTTTCTTCCTTTTTTTTGTCAGCGGTTGTGGATTGAACAAAAAGGATCGTAATTACACATTTTCTTTCAGAAAACGCTCAGGAAATCAAATTCTCATAAGGCAGAATCGAACCAATGCAACCTCTGCAGGGAGGAGAAATTACAGATTTTTCTTCGCGGCAAGGCCAATACGATCAATAAGCGTAACGAGCTTGTGCCCGGATATCGCCAGGGCAACCACTGACGAATAACTCAGGGCCGTGAAGAAGACAACCGCCATTGTCGTGTTGCAATTAACTAAAAAGTTAAAAACTACACGCTGCAAACATAACTCTACACTAACTTTAATATATATATATATATATATATATATATATATATATATATATATATATATATATATATATATATATATATATATATATATATATATATATATATATATATATATTAAAGTTAGTGTAGAGTTATGTATACAGTGAATTTCATATTGAACACTGAAACGCGTGTTTGCCGAAGTGAAATGAAGTTCATGAATACCATGCATAAAGTTTTGTTTGTGTTCTTGTGGAGGGGGGGGGGGGTGAAAGTAATTTTACTACAGAATTACTAATTAGGGTAACTGACTACCCAACAAAACAGAAAGCATCATCTGTCGATCATTCTTTATTACGTAATATCTTATGTTGAATTATTTAGTTATAACAAATGAGTCGAGCACGGGTGATATTTCGAGATATGTAAACATTGATTGTCATGTCGCTACAATAGCATGTATTTGTAAACCAGAGAAACAGATTATCACTGGTCTACGTTCGCCGTTATTCCTATGCACTCCCATACAAAAATTAAAAAAAAAATAAATAAAAAATAGCTTAAAAAATATGATACCGTTCTGTTTTGGGGGAGAAAGAGTCCTGGATAAGAACAAACCACGTTTATGACTCACGTCGAATATTTCATATCGACGAAGTTTTTGGTCCGAGTCAATTGGCATTATTTTAACCTTATCTGATATACGAGCAGGATGTTATTCATGTTAGTGAGATGAAATCCCCACTGCTTACCTTAGAAAGTTCTCCGTAGTCATGAGGTCTCCCTGTGATTGTTTGACAATATACCGTTGACGTTAACCATATACAAACTATACAGCTGAATATCTTTGCTTCTACCGCCATCGCAGGTGGAAATAACTCCCCCACTCTCTCCTCAGTTCCTCCCTCTGAAAGGAAAATAAACCAAGAAATGAAAAAATAATATGCATTGTTTTATCAGTGTGTAAAAGTTGTAACCACTCTTACCTACGTATATATTTCACATGGTGAGAGAAATGATATGGATTTGTATGCAGGCAACTCCAGGATCATAGTTTCGTACTGAATAAGGGCACAGACAAATGTTCGGTGCTTTATATCAGATGACTAAGGATTATATCGTAAAAGAGTGTCTGACGATAAATTGTGTCCATTTATTCATAATTAAGTTCATGGACAACATGGACGACGTAGTCCGATCATCGCGTGGAGACTGTCTTCACGTTATCAGCTTTCAGACGACAAGGAAGAACATCGAACCGAACCGACTTGACGGAGAAAGACGTTAGATAGTCCCACTGACAATAAGGTACAATACCATCCACATAGAGATAGATGCATATGAGGAAATCCGTTGCTCTATGCTATGTTGAAGGTTAAGACAATATTGTCCTATATTCAAAGAAACATAGGAAGAAAGTTAAGTACGGTAAAAAATCCCAACTCAGACCTGTTCATGTCGACACAGGCAACTAATTGAATCACCCAAATAAGGTTGGAGACAAATTAGTTTATCCTCCAGGACCGACGGACTTCATATTTCCAAGGAATTCATCCATTGAATAACAGAGCAAGTAAATGACAAATTTGAATATGAAGTCAATTGAACTGTATTTGAGTGAGTCGAAATATTACAATATATTCAACTTTGGAAAGTTAATTCAGAGTAGATTTGACGAATGTAACATTTTAGACATTTTACTCTCAGTGAGAGTGACGAAGCCCGTTGTGGAAACCTGTTCACATATCGATGCCTCATACCAACAGGAAATCTGCACACTGTCTAAAATAAAACAAAACACACACACATACACACAAAAATAATACGGTACTTAAAGAAAGCTTGCATTGTCATTTCTAATATTTTTTTTTGTTATTAAGCGATCAGTTAATTGGTGTCTCCAGGTTTCTATCTCTTGAACTGGTCTTCAGTGACATCTGACCTCGTGTGGAGAACTTTTCTCGGCGTAACATTACTGACGATGAACTTTCGTGATTACGACGTGACATCACTAAGGCATACTTTGCATAAATTTTATATTCCGATCCCTTATCAGTGATTCATTTCATGTTAGTTCAAAAGGTAATCTATTCCTAGCTACCATTTTCTTCTCGTCTACTGACTGAAAAGAAAGCCCGAAAAAAATTCCACTTCTGTCTGTCTGTCTCTAAGTAATTCTCTTGATATGCACATGTGCAGAAGGAAAAGAAGTAAAAAAGATAAAAAGAGAACGAATCGCCTTAAGTTATTCTAAAGAAAAATTGTTCGGTTAATCAAATCCAATTGGCCATTAGTAGTTCCTTTCCGTGTGATAATGTGCTTAAAGGATGCATAATCTCCTATCAGTTAAGTTCACCTCAGTACAGAATCTCTTCTTTTCCTCGGCTGTACAACGATATAAGAAAAAAAAAAGTCGTGATTAATAGAGAGAGACTTCGTAAACGAGAGCTCGGGTAAAAAATATTTGCCGGAGTACTTAAATCACTTGTAACTGGGGAATTAAAGTACTGTCGGGGCTAAAGAGGAGAGCAAGAAAGAAAAGGTAATCTATTTGACAGGCTAGATGATTGACCTGTATAGTTCAATATCGTTGAAATACATACGAAGTTACAATCGTATGTGCATTATGTCAACCACCTGAGATATTTCTTGTCTGTTCCATCCTGTCTAGAAGTGGGGGGGGGGGGAGGGGGACGGGTTAAGGCCGGCCTGCGGTGACGGAAGGAAACACTAGGTACTTAAAAACTGGACTAACCAAATTCTGCGTCCGAGGCTTCGTCAGGTAGCAGTTCCATACTGGTACTCAATCTTTTCTGTATGTATGATGTCACAAGATTAGACAAGAAAATGAAAAATGTGTTCAATTCTGTGTGTTTGCCGTGACAATTTAGCGCATTGAGCAGACTCCATATATTTCACAGGCGCTTATTATGGTTGAATAGTAATTCGTATCGAATGAAAATTACATTTTATCGTTTCTCTTAAAAAGGAGAGAAAATACCCGTCACCTTTAAAACATTCTGTTAGATTAATTTTATTCCTTTTGACCTTGACAAAATATTTCAGGAAGATTAGGTTACGAACAGCTGTCAGTGTTGAACATAGGAGTACATTGGAATACAAATATAGAATTGAGGCGGGTGAGGGGAGACTCGCTTCTGCAGTATTACGATATATTGTTCACTGAATAAATTGTTTTTCTTTTACATATCCCGAGATGAATTGAAAAAGCATTCATGGAGATAAAAATGTAATTTCCATAACAGCTAGCCCTTTAATGATAAGTCTGTATATACATGGTCCGCAGTCTCTTGGCTGTGATTCACAATGAGGCCACCATGCATATAATTTCCCTTTACGTCGAGAAGCTAGAAAATGGAAACTCTCGGTCCTATATTTTTGTCCATAAAATCATAAAGACAAATAAGAAAACAAATCCAACGGAATTCGATTGAGATTATTCATAATTACACAGTTTATTGAGTTTCTATCAACAAATGATGTATAAATGAGTTAAACAGGCCATTAAAACTCTCAAAAGCGAATTTCTTTTCAACCTAGTCTACACAAAAATACACACTTCAATTCATTTCGACAACATCGTCAAAAGCCAAAAGGGGAAGTGCGGTGTTGAATTCTGTGAGGCAATCGATATTCAAAGGTACACATTCAAGGAGATTTTTTCCATATTTCGCCACTGTTTATGCATTCACTTGACGCAAAATTGAATGTTTAATCCTTTTCTTAGATGGTCGAGGTTGCCATGGTGATTCCTGAATGACCAATGACTATCGCCATGGTCAAGTGACTTAAGTAGGAAATTATTCTTTTTTGCTTATGGTTTGGACGGAACTTGTACCGCACGTATGTTTACATTTACACCACAAAGAAATGGTAACAATTCCCTATTTACTTTTGTTCTTCTCCTGAATGAACGCTATTTAAACTCGAAAATTTCCACAGCGTTTCACAGTATTTTACTTTCCATTCCACAACTCAAAATATACAAACATAGTTTTCGTTGTTATGCTAATCACCTGGAAGTCTCGAAATTACCCATTGCTTTCAAGAGACAGGTGAAACCATTTCGTGATAGGGGGATGCTATAATAATCTAGTTCATAGAGCTGACGTAGGGACTGGGTCCGTGACGACAACTCCCAAAAAATTACCAGCCAGAGATTGCCACTGGGAAAACCTTAAGTGGACAATTACCACCCGAAAAATTTTCAGACCGGAGAATTTCCCCTCGGACAACAACTCCCCCCCCCCCCCCACCACGGCAATTGCTCCAGGAAAAGGGTAACGGTTATCAAGGAAATGGGAGAATTGTCGGTGAACCACACTAGGTATGTCTAGCTCACTCAAATTCTATGGATTGATAGGATTAAACATGACGACATTAGAGTTGTCATATATCTCAAGCAACCCCTCCCCATGAAACATTTGCAACCCTCTTACAGGAATAAGACCTGCACTGACAAATTTCAGTAAGAAATTGAAAGTGTTCCCTTTATCCCCTTACTGAAGCAAATCAGTCAGGGGTGGGAAGCAAAATATGGTAACAAACATTTCTTTGACTAAGAACCTTATACCTGACGTCGTTTACACCAAAAACATTTTTTTTTTCTCGTCATTAATTCACGAGTATTTCATCGCACACTTCAATCGCCATCATCTACCTCGTAAGATTTTGATCAGCTGTCAATTAAACAGGTTCCGTTTAGTGCATATCGATTGGTCTTTATGGCATTGTGACGTCACTCATTAATGATTGTTTAATAAAGGTTACACATCTACCTGTCATTCTTTCTATAAGTGTAATTAATCATCCTTGCCGCAGAAGGGGTAAGAAAAAAGAAAAAAAAGAAAGGTTGAGGGGAGGATCGAATCAATCCAGATCGAGAGAGAAAAGAAAACTCGCTGAAATATTAATGTCAGACACATACGGGTCGTGTTATATTGTTTTATTGACCAATGAAACACAAGGCTTCCACTTACATGTCATTAACAAACAGATTTCGATATGAAACCTCCCCCTCGAGGAGCGCGAGTGAGTTGTCATATTTACGATCTTGTCCAATGTTGGATGCTCTTCACTGGTACGTATATGAAGCTACTTGTGGGTTTTTTTTTTAAACAAAATCGATAACAGAAAAAAAGAAAGAAGAATAGCATTTGTCACCTGTACCAATAAACAAAAGAGTTGGTCTCTAATCGCGGCCAATTGGCTTTGCTGGTGTTCTCTCTTATTGATTAAAACTGCACACGGTGAAAGAGTGATGTCTTCTCCGCCGCGAATCATCGCCGCTAACAAATGCCTCATGTTCCTGACTCTATGTGATAATTACGTCGCTGACGGTGAGAGGGAACAACCTTGTTGTGGCATTCGAAACGTTTTTGAGTCAAATTGTTTGGACACTGGGCAGCAAGCAGAACATTTTAAATAACAAGCAAAGAATAAACACAATAAGATAAGGTGAGAAAAGAAAGAAAAGGAAGAGAAAAAAAAAGAGAAAAGGAAAAAGAAAAGAAGAATAACCCGTTCAAGGAGAGGATGTATGATTCCTGATTTTTTTTTCTTTGGTAGAGGAGGGAGGTGGTAGAGTGGGGTCCTTTGATGGTCCCTCATCACTTTGAATGGTGTGACTTAAAAGACCCCAAAAATGTGGCAGTGGTTTTGATGCAAAGTTTGAATAACTAGAACTATTGACTTTAAGGAACTACTGGACCAGTAGGAATTTACATGTACTTTAGACCTACCTTCAATCTGGAAGAAATATCTTCCATTAGAAATGAAATAATTACAAAATGTCTTTAGAACTGTCATTTTTTTTTTAAAGGAATAACTCCTCTTTCTTTGCGTATAGGTGTTTTATACCGTGTTTTCTATACATTCTGGTGTTTTCTCCCTTTAATTTGTTTGTTGCACTTTTTCATACTGTTCGTTAAAGCTGGAATATAAGTTGTACTGGTAATCGCCTGGTCACCAAATTTTGTTCTTCTTCAGTGTTTCAGGGGCGAAAAACGTGCAAGCAGAGGAAAAGAACACATTTCACAAAATCTGTAGAACAACTACGCAGTCATCTTCCTGATATTTGAATAAAAAATTTTGTCGACATTTTTGTTGGCCCTGCAAAATTTATACTCTCCAAGAAAGCATAGCAGTCAATCACTGTTACTTGAAAATCAAAGTATATAAATATTCATCTATGCAATAAAAAAGGGGGTTAAACAATTTTAGTTTGTAGTGGCTATGATATATTGAGTGGAATTTGACTTTCACTGACAAATTTTCAGCTCATATGCCAGCTTTAATATCAAGAAGTGGTTATCAAACTTTCATAAATAGATAGGTGCCTCGACTAAAGGGGATGAATTTCAGGACTCCGTCATATAACTAGTCCTCGGAGCGACGTAACACGAGGAATATATTTCAGCTAGTCTTAAAACCTCAATTAAAGTGGGCAAGAAAACTAGTCCTCAATCTTGAAATACGTTTCTTTAAGGATGATGGATAGTTGTGACAAACATCTTGCATATTTTTTTTGTTTGTTTGAGCTTTCTTCTTCTTTTTCTAAATCGGCTGGAAGCATATCACCTCAACAGATTTGTAGTTAAAATGATCTGCAAAAGACAAATTCAGTCAGAAAATGCACCACTGGACAGAAAGAAATCATTATCTTTTTCTAATTTCATTTTCTTATGTTGACGCTTTACACACCAGTATTCATGAGCATGTGTTTATGATTCTCATCAGTTTTAAATATGAAACATTGTTCGTTCAAAAGGTCATTGATGATCTTTGACATAACATCATATCATCTTTTGCCACAAATCTGCGGAGGAAATATGCTTACGCTCGATTTGTAAAATGAAAGGGGTAACGGGCCATGCGTGATGATGTAAGATGTATGTCTCAACTGGCTCTCCACCTTTAAATTTGCCTATTGTGAATAGCATTTGATCTCTTAGTGTCAAGTAATTTCGGAAGATTTTCGCAATGTTAGGGGAAAAAATTGACAGAACATCAGCAAAGTATGATAACGTATCTGACAACGACACAAAAATAAATGTTTTGAGGATAACAAAATATTTGCCTCTGCCGTTAATTCAGCCCATTTATTTAAAATTTAGTCATTTTTTTTATGAACTTACTAACGTCAGAAAATCTTCCGTGATAAACCACCGACCTACAATCATAGCGGTGGGCAACCAATCCAAACATAGGAGCAATACCGAAGTTAGTAATATTGACATCCGAGGTTACTTGGAAATGATAACCATCTTCCATTTTTAATTTGATCATCATAATCCGGTTGCTCCGTTTAAGTTTTGTATAATTTCGACGTTTTCCTCTGTAAGATATACAGATGATACTGGTATGACGTTACATTCTAATTTTAGACTAATGACGTCATTATACGTCAGTCACTTTGCTCGTCTTTGTTACGTGCTATATTTTACTTTCTGCAGGAAGGCCCAGTCTTTCAAACGGTGTATTTGAACACGTACAAAGTTTGTGAAGTTTTTTAGCCTATTTCTTTGATATATTAATATTAGGAACAGACCCAAAGTACGGTTTTCTTCAAATATCATTTTTTTAAGAGTTGAAAACTGTTTACACTTGTCTGTTTACCACTGTTTGCATTTGTCCTTTTTTGTTGCCTTTTTTATTGTTTACATTCTTGTGTATTTGTCTGTCTGTGAAATTGTTTTTCAGTGTGTTTATCTGCTCGTTCGACCACTGTGTTTGCCTCTATCTTCGTGATGACCTTGCGACATTTCTGCATATATACCTGGAGGGCTTTTCTGATTATCATTTGTTACTTGTCTGTCCATATGTCCGTTTAGCCGTTTGCCAATTTTCTCCCTTTTTTCATTTCCGGGCTTTGCAATATTTTCTGTGTATTTTTTTTTTCTGTATACTGACACTTGCCAATATTTTTATACATATTAAATTTGTTTTTACGTGGTTCGACAAAACTCATATACTTCATCGTTGTTTTAATTCACTGTTAATTAAAAAACTTGGTTGACTACATGGAAGTCTCCACGTTTGTACAATTTTGTGTAAGACTTATTCGCATTGGGCAAACCAGCGCAATTCAATGTTGTAAATGTATTTATTTTAAAGGGTCTGTTGGTCCAACTTAAATGCCTCCGATATCAAATTACTCGATAATCTGAACATGGCCTGGTTTACAGTCAATATAAACACATTCACACACTGTATAATACAACACACTTTAAAACTGGAAAACGTCAAAATACCTGAGCCATTAAAAGGGTGATTTCAAGTAACTTTTTGGGCCCACACTCTATGCATATTCAGTTTTGTTTGTCTTTTTCTGGTGACAAGATCCTGATTGGTCATGCTAACAATGCTGATAGCATAGTTCGTCTTATCGTTGCCAATGGTTACAAGAAACGAACAAGTTTTATTTATTTGTTTCGTTTGAAATTTTTCGCATGAGCAACTGGCGAATAGCCTCCGTTATTTGCTCTGACGTAACCCCTAACCCTAAACGTAAAACTGATAACGTTCGCTGATTGGCTTAAATCAGGTTCTTCCAAATAATTTGTTTTATTCGCAAGAGTTTATCCTGGCGATGTAGCCATAGTCTTTATTTTTACATCTACAGTGATATTCGAAAATTCTGAACCTCGTTTGTGTTTCTAAGTATGACATATATTTCATAAACTTTCTTAACTCGTATCAGCCGTAATAACAGTGGAACTAATTAATGGAACTCTTTTTGCCTCAGTTTTGTTTTTTTACTGACTTGACTCACTAATTGAAATGCTTTACTTGTATATGTATGCTCTTGCTAAATGAATAAATTTAAAATTTAGAAAGACGGAAAATATTGAAATTCTTTGCCTTAAAAGAGAAAATCATATGCATGAGGATTAACAGATGCATTGTCATATGCTCTGTCAAACATAATCACAACTTATGTTTGTATATAGCTTAATATATTTCCCAAAGGGTTGGAGATATGGGAGGGGCTAAAGCAGAGCCTCATAACCATCTAACGACTCACATCGAATGTTTGAGAGCCAAAGGATCTGCTCATGATCATTAACTTTTTCAGAATTTCAACTTAGACAAGGTAGAGTGTCTTCTCTTATTTTCATTAAGACATTTCCCCCAGAGAGGAAGAGTGGGAAACACAGAAGTATAGAGTTCAGTTCTAAGGCATGAACGAAAAAATCGCGTTTCACTTTCATGCTTCTATTCCTTATTTATTTTCTTTGTGGCTGAGATTATTTCTTTATGAGCACACCAAGTAGTAAATGTTATCCCACAAGTATGTTCTCTTGTTTTCTTGTTTCTCATTCGGCATAAGATGTTTGTAACGTTCCTAATGGATAAGACGGTTACGAAAATTTCTAAGCCGCGTGGAACGTAAAGTCCTAAGCTATATTTGGTTCTGGATAATTTGCAGTGCGAGACCTATTTATAGCTCATGTGTTGTACCTAATTCTCTTTATTACATGTTTAGCCGCTTATTGAGAATGGTAATAAAGTATAAAGAACCGTCTAGAGAAGATGAAACAACACACACATAAAAGGGGAATCGACAACATTCTGTTCACAACACGATGCCGATGACGCATTATCGGTGAACATGCGCTCACTTTATGACAGGGAAACAGGTGAAGGGCTACGTAAAAAGTACAGAATAAAACACATACACACATACTACTCATATAGCTAATTTTACTTCCAGCGAATATACTGCAAAATAAAGTCATCCTGCATGCTTTATGAACACACATTAGTCTACCTATGTTTTTTTGTTGTTGTTCTAGATGGTCTTTCAACACTGCAGGGATTGGTAGTTTAATTTATCACGTTTCTTATTCATTAAGCAAGGTTTTTTGCGTAATATTCACCATTTGGCCAAACAGATTGAGGTCAAAACATTATTTTACTTTATCGGCGAACGGTAGGTTTTATTGTCGGAAAGTCATAAACTGAATGGGTCGCGTGTGCACTTCGTATTGTGGACTTCGTATTTCGGTCACTGTTTGTTAAGCAGTAAACAAGGTAATAAGGCACAAAACGTAAAAAGAAAAGTAGTCCAACACAAATTTGCTAGTTTGCTCGATAAGATTTCACGACCCTATCAAAATCCAGGTTAGTTTGATATACTTGTGATAAAAATGTAAAATTGATTTTATCGTCTGCTTTACCTTGTTCCCTGTTCATCTTCCATTTTTACATTTTTTTCTTCTTTTTACGTTTTTTTTTACTGCCAGTGTCTTTTTCTTGATTTTGTAATGTCAAAATGATTTGTACTGACATGCGATCGGTGAGAATCAAAGGGACAAAATATGAGAATAGTCATTCTACTGAGAACGAAAATATGAGTCCACAATATCGTTAAGGTTCTTCGTTTTCTAATAAAGTCGTCAGAACTATATGAAACCAATTTAAAATAACTCTCCAATAGCCAGAGAAAGAAACTTTCTTACCTTCATTGTAATTTAGCGTTTAGTGGAAATCTGAAACCATCATGATGTCATATGGGCCTACTGTCTGGTAATCTTGTCTTGTTTTTTTTTTCTATAGAGAGGGAGGGGGTTGCTGGAGAAGGGGAAATCTCGTTAAGCATTTTTATATTAAGTTCAAGACCAATTCGACAGAGCTTGCGAATTTGTCATCAGCGTAAACTACACGACTTTTAGACAATTAGCTCAATAAATGCCGGTATTCCGGCCTCAGTCTGTACCTGTATCAAAGATACACACAATTGCGTTCAGATGAGGACCATGTCCGACTCAGCATAGCTTAGAATTATATATATATATAAATATATATATATATATAAATATATATATATATATATATAAATATATATATATATATATATATATATATATATATATATATATATATATATATATATATATATATATATATATATATATATAAGCATAGTACAGTGTTGGCTGATATACAACTCAGGTGTACTACTCCTGAGTTTTATTGACTATATCAGAATATGCCAATCAAACAGAATACTAGGTCGACCAAACACGTCCAGACTGCACACGCGAACGTTTGCAGAGATAAAATTTATACAGTAATTTCGTAAATAAGTTTATTAAGTTTGAAAGACCGAGCTAATAGAGTCGCTAATGGTCGCGGGGTAATAAAAAATAAACAAGAAATCTTGAAGAAAAAAAAAAGGACGAGGTAAAAGTCTTTTTTCATTCATAAAAACATAAGGATTAACCTGAATCACCACTGTCGTTAAAATGTTTCCTTCGATTTGAATATTAAGGTGCTATATGAAACGCTCGAGAGATCTTTGCCCTAGTTTTCTTTTTTATCTAATGGTTCTGCATAGTACAGTGTTCGCTGATATACAACTCAGTACTAGCATTCACCCACGTAGCCACTGTGCAATATATATTTTTTTCTTTTTTGTTTTTATTTTTAGTAGGGTCCACTTCTCAGTTTAGAAAAAAAACTAGCCGATCGATAGAGATATAACTTTGCTTCATCCATATAGTGAGAATGACTTTTTACAGAAAGAGTAAAATAAAAATACATGGGAACAGGTTATTTATTTAGTTATAGCCTTAGATACGGCTTAGGTCATTTCATTTATGGTGACGTCATGCTGGTATTTAAATCGATTGACTTTTGTAGGTAGAGTGATGGCGTCGTTGTCATGATTTCCGGTAAATGAGTAAAAATGTAAACAAAATATGTCCTAGAACAAATAAATGATTGAAGAATTTACCCATCCATTGATAATCTTTACTTTTTATTCATTTGTCAACGTTGAACTTCAAAGATGCGTTTAAGACAGGAGTGATACCATTAGAAAATCAGTATAGGTATACACTTGGTGTATATTTGTTCCATGGCTCTCCACACTCCTTCTATAAAGAAATACTCTTTCCCAGACTGACTGAGATTTAGACGCATGTGGAGTACACGTGATTTCTTTGTAATATATTTATATTATTATATGTTCATATTACCCGTTTTTTGTTGCTATATTTTCTTGTTATCTAGACATTTTGCAGAAAATTGTCAAGTTACGGGGAAAAGATATTCCTATTTGGATGGCACTTTTAAGCTTCCGTATTTGAACAATTGGCAGAAAATTTATTAATTGTTCACTTAAAAAGATATTAACAAGTTAACATTCTGCAGAAAATTGTTTAGTCGTTCACTTAACAAGAAGTGATCAAATCAACATTTTGCAAAAAATTGTTTAATTGCTCATTCAGAAAAGAAGTGACCAAGTCAACATTTTGCAGAGAATTGTTGACTTGACCATACACAATACGTTGTTATTTGGACATTTTGCAGAAAATTGTTGAATTGCTCACCTAGAAAAAAAGTGAACAACTGGACATTTTGCAGCTATTTGTTAAAATGACAAGATATGATAAATTGTCATTTGAACAATTTGCAGAAAATTGTTAAGTTGTTCAAATAACATCACTAAACAATTGATCATTTTTCGGTTTTTTGATGAGATATTATCTCGTTATGTAGACATTTTGCAGAAAGTTTTCAAGTTACGGAGCAAAGATATTCTCATCTGGAAGGCACTTTTAAGCTTCCGTGTCAGAGTGTACTTTTTGACAACGAGTCTAATACACAAAGGGGTACTAAAGGTTATTACATTTATCTTTTTCTTATCAGTTTATCTTTTTCAGTTTTTATTACTTTGGTTGTTTCCCCTGCTCTAGGGCTATTGTTGTTATTTGTCTGATATCACAAGATGTTACTCCTGTCCACTCGTGTAGATAAATTAAGTCTGGGTCTGAGTTTCCATTTATAACAATTGCTTTTAAACTGGAAGGCTACTTTTTTTTTCCTTTTTTCTTTTTGCGTCTCTTCTCTTCCAACCTTCTCAGAGTGACCCAGTTTCCAGTAACGACGTATCAATTTCATGTGTGACGATTCAAAAGAACAGCTTTAGCTAAAACGGAACAGCTTTGTACTTCATAATTGACTCTGACCGCGAGGAGAAATGCTCTCAATAAAAATTCCCTCACTGTTCTAATTCCCACATATAAACGGAGGTGAAATTGACCGCCCACACTTTTAAATTTAAAGCAAAATTGCCTCTAGTTTAAAATATCAAGCCTGGTAGAAGGATTTGTTTAATAAAGCTGAATTTATAAACTGTATAAATCTGGAACGATGACACAACTTGTACATAGTCAGTTGAATGCTTGAATACATATTTGATTACATGTTGAAACATACATCATAGTAAACATATAGACTAAGTATGTAATGCCCTCTTTGAGTATATGTGCGTGTGTGTGAAAATCAAGACAAAACGTTTACCATGGGGTTGAAAAGCCCAAGTAAGTTTACAACTAGTACAACGTTTTAACAAACCTTAGTCATATACGGTATATTTTGTATATGCTGCTTCTTTTAACTCAACGTAGGCAACCTAACCTTAGAGTGTATGTCAACAAGTAAAAGGAAAATAAAAAAGGTGAGTTGGTAGCCTACTTATTGACATATATGAAAATTTAAATATGAAATCAAAAGGCCTTCATCTGTTCTAGATGTTATAGAAAAAACATTACATCCATAGTGGCAAGGGCCGTATTATGCTGTGGGTAAGTAGGATATTCTCATATTAACTTGACCTTTACTCTCATAATCTTTAATTAATCTACATGTTGAATGCCGTCACCTATTTGACCGTTTGTTTTCCAATCTCTTCACAGGTGAAGGTACTTACTACGTTTCATAACAAATACAACTTGACGAGGCGAACTAATATAGATTATAGGTAGGATAATGCTTACGATACAATTCTTTACTTCATGCACTGTGTGAAATACAACTAACAAGTATTCAATCCCCCTCCCCCCCCCCCCCCCCGCCTACCTACGCCATTTAACCTATGGCGTGTATTGTTTACACCATATAAAAAAAAATGGACGAAAATATTTACAAGTTTATTGTTTTCTTCAGCATTTCAAAAATAAAATGGGTCATTGCTATGTATGGATACAATTAATCGGTTCATATCACTGATGAATAGATTTCTAACGTCAGATCTGCACAAATATCTCCAAGAGAAAGCTTCCTAAAAAAAAAGCATCACTCCTTTTATCTAATGGGTTAACTTCAAGATACTGACTTTTTTTCAGACAAGACACATATTGCTCAGCGACACATCAGTTGTAAGAAAAAAAAAATGGTGACACATTTTTTTTTTTGCTAATGTTTATACAATTTGCAGAGTGACGTTATGCGTTATAGGTTTGTTCCCGCGGTGCTCAGAGCAGGTCTCATTGCAATTCATTAGAGTTCTGTGTAACAGTCGAGATACCTTCAAGTGATATATTTCTGGTGTTAAGGAATGGCTTAATTACAAAAGTCACCCTCAGATTATCCGCAAATGACATTATACTCAATCTGATGAGAAAATCTTTTCAGCCAGAGGGTGAGCAGGAGAGAGAATGTGAGGGGAGAGAGAGAGAAAAGGGTAAAATGTAATTATTTAGCAAAAGTAAGGGTTTTGTACTGTTACATACACATTCGAATGATATGTCCGCAACTTGTTACTGTGTGCATACTTACAGGTAAAACCATCTGAACTTTTGTTTTCCCGCCAGAAATTTAACTATGGCATACAAAGCCAGAATGTAGTCTTTATCTTACGTCAGTAGAAGGGCAGAGATTAAAGTTTTAGTATCTCTCTTGTGGAAAATTAAAATAATTCTCGCAATACCCTGTGCATCTGCGTACATTCTGTAACTTGTATACGGTAAATTGCCTTACACGATTAACACACGATCTTTTTTGTTTCATTGCCCAGTTTTGTTAAAATTATTCCAAATTCTTAAGACCGAATGGCAATTGTAAGATATGGACAGCATATGTGGGCGGTGTGATGTTTGTGATGTGCGGTGTGCAGGCTGAAGTCCTGGTACAGTCGTTACCATTGCAAACGCTTGTTGTTATCATGCGTTTTCTTTTTAGTGCTGTTTTTTTTTTCAAAATTAAAATATTTTCATGTTAGGAAAGTTTTTGTGTTCTGAAGGGCAAATTATTAAAGAAATTGCTACAAGAGTGCAACGAGAGAAGTAGCACTGTTAGAAAGAGCCTGTCAGTTTGCATTGAAATGACGTGATTCTGTGTGACAGTTTTTCCTTTAAAGTTCCCTTCAGGTCTGGTGCAACCAAAAGTCGATGTAGGAATTTTTGCACCAATGGCCTTGCATGATTCATTGTGCATCCCCGGATGTAAAAATGATTAAAACAGTTTTCATAGAATTCGGAGTCGACTAAACAGAACAGTTGTGAAATTCCATGAATACACGAGCTTCAACATGCGATAAGGGGGTATACGTAGTAGAATGAAAAATTCCAAATTTCCAATTAAAGTAAACTTAAGTGCAAGCCAATGCAAAATGACAGCTTTTCCTTTTAGTGGCCTCAGTCCTGTATAATATGTCTGAAAATGTATTGCAATGTATTATTTGTATTTACTATTTTGTATTACCTTATATTGTTATATTTTACAATGTATTACATTGCATATTCATTAGTTTGTGCTACTCCGTATTGCAATGTATTATTTGAATTACTTCATTTTCTTATCATGTGCTTATTTCGCACTCCTTCACTATTGAGTCACTTCTACATCTGGTAACTTTTACATAGTAAGGTGAACTGTTACTCAGTTACTGATAACGAATCGTTTTTTATGATATTCCTCATTATTTTTTAAGTGTCATGTCCAGAATATTGCCATTGTGTTTCATCCTTGTCTTAGGGACCGGCTCAGAAAACTCGTATCTCCCTGAGTTTTCCTTTGTTTTTTTTTTGCAGTTCATTGTTTTCGAGGTATTTTGAATGATATTTGAAGAGAATGTCTCCATTCAATATAAAGAAACTGGTATTGACGTGGCTTTAAACCAGCCTCTGTCCCCATGGGAACCTGACATAGATTCATTACACCATCAAACACTCTATAAAACCTTCGATAAAGTGCAGTTAATTATTTCTTTCGGGGTATCAAAGAAGTAGGTCGAATTCGAGAAACTGGTGGAGCATTAGCGACGTACGGTTTTCGAGAAAATGGTCCTGTTTCTTCGCTCGGTGCTACCCATGTATCTGTAGAATGAACTACGGTAGCAGTCCCACGAGAGGTGAGCTCTTTATTCTGTGCCCGTTAGACAGGAACTTTAAATGAAATATAGCTAATTGAGCGGAAACCACAGATAACCGCAGATAGTTTTGACAAAGAGACAAAATTTTAACAACACATTATAATGTCGTCGGAAATATCAATTTCTCGGATCGTTGGAGCTGCGGTGAAAGGGGAAATGTTAGATTTCAGTAAAAGAAAAAAAAATCCAGCTGAATTTTCATCTAGGAATTTAAAACGATCAATAACTTCTAGCTCGTCTGACACGGTTTCATCTCGACAGATTTTGAATCCAGAGACGATATCATTTTTCTTAGAGGATTCTCTAAATATCAAAAGCCAAAATCTTTAAATCTACTCTGCCTCTCTGCCTGGTTGTTAAATCTCGTCTCTTCGACTGGGAGATTTCTTAAGTCAAAAGATTGTCGCCAGAATCAATATGCAAGAAACCTTTGAATTTACATCACATAGTTGGTTTAAGTCCGGTTAAAGTATCACGAAAAGAACTTGAGTAATTTTTGCGTCTGTCATTGGCGACAAACTGAGTCTTGTCGGTAAGTCCCGCCCTCCCCCCACCTTTTTGCGACAATATATAAACTCCTCCCTGCAGCTAGAATAGGAGTAGGCTATAAGTCAAGAGTTTTAGTAGGACTTACTGTACACTAAGGATGCATAAAAGGTCTCAGGGTTTCTATGCTGTTCTTTCTGCTCTAAAAAAGTTCCCTTCTATTGACTATTTCTGATGAGTCCCAACAATCACGGAACCGATCGGATTTTTTTTCAGGTGTTGTTCAATTATTATCCAATTTTCATTTGTCTGTCGTCCCAATCACTCAATGTTTTCACCTATAAGTTCGTCTTCATCTGGGATCATCACATAACAAATAATGCTAGTTTACTAATTGGCACCAGGAGCGCATCCTACGCAATAAAATGTCCTTGTGACAAATTCCCCTAACGACAAGAAAACAGAGCTGTGGTCGAATGGTAAAGGCGTGCGCGCTTTTTACTTCATATGTAACCCACCAACCCCCCACCCCCCCCCGAATCTTTAATTGAATGGCCATGCCGTCATTTCCTCAATATAAGCAGATTATTTTTACCAAATTCGTCTGCCCCTGCCTCTTCCGTATGTTTACATAGGAATGCAAACGGTTCGCTTATAATGTAGCCCTAGATACAGCTCTTGAAAACCTACTTGGCATTAAATAATGGAGTTCGGCATTGTGCATGTAGGTACATTTACCACTACCTCATACTGCTGTTCCTTGAAAATGATTTGACATCCTTTCCTCTTGACCTACAATGTCAGCCACCTGGTATCGGCCTCATAAAATCCAGTCACAACTCGTGGACAAACATAGTGGGTGAAAAAGCAAACTACCTTTCGCTTCTTTTGACCCGATTTTAGGATACAAGATCAATAAGGCAGAAGAGGGCTGACTCTTCGCGTATTAAGCATCTTCAAGGGCGAGCTACTGTAAAATACAAACAGTTATATGGATTCGATTTTTTTTAGTCTGATAGCTTCACTGTATACATATACAGTGTACTGACTTTTAACTTGTCTTACCCATAATTAGGTAAACGCACATATAAACCAGTAAAGCACTATACAGCGTAGCAACAGGGTATGCTCGCTTTGAGTTTAGTCATGTTACACGCCATAGACATTTTCTTGGTACAACTTCAAAGTACTAATATGTGATATTATAGTGTGTGGGCATCACTCCTTGTTCAAATTCTACATCTCCATTATGTAGAGGTTGTGTAGAAGAGACCTTTTGAAGAAGTGCCGTGACGGGGTATATGCATGAGAGAGAAATTAAATTAGTGAGGAGGAAGCTAATTACGGAATATAAACCTTTACGGTAGTAAAAAGACCAGATTCGTCAAAGGGAATATAGCCTTTGTTTTACAGATAAAATGATATTTTTGAAACAAACATTTATGGACACTCAATGATAGTTTATGAATACGATAACCTTGTTTTCAAAAATTGAATTTCTGTCAGATAAGAAGTCAGTCATTTGTTTCTCAAGAACAATTTTTCTCACCGAAACTTTCAAAACTTTAAATGATGCATATGCCGTGATTCATCTTATGGAGATGAAGCTTTTGCAAATGTTTATTACATGAGTCTGAATGGATTAACAAGTATTAAAAGCTGTTTTTTTTTCGTACCCATGTTAGAGCATTTACACATGCAGCACTACATTTTCCTCTAAACCAGTGAGGATTGAACAACACCGACAGACGACAATCATCATCATTTCAACAATATCACTGAGAATACAATAAATACTCCTTTCAACCTCATGTTTTATCCACCTGTCTGGCCATGAAGGATTTCGAAGAGGAAGGTGTCAATCAAGAGGAGGGAGGGGGAGGGGTGGGAACGAAATCTAAAGGCGAAGGGGAGAAGAGGTACGGGGGGAACAGAAAATTAGATTACAATCAAAGTAGAGCCCTTAGATTGTGAAGTGAGTGATCCTAGCCGAATAGTTGTACAGTATAACAGATACATTATACGTGTTCCTTCACAGTGTAATTTCACAGTAGTTTTGAATTTTATCCTGTCACAGTAACTTTCATTACATGCATCCACTCCCGTTTCTAGAACGTCTCTCAATGGCATCCACTCAACTCATAAATATCGTTGGAAATAAAATTTGAGGGGGAGACACAATGTTAGCGATGTCTCCCTTCCCTGACCTTTGGCTTGGCATCGTAAGCTCTGATGTTGTTAATTTAAAAGAGTTCGTTTTATTTTTTTTTATTAAAGAACGGAAAAGAAAACCAACGCTGTGCTTTACATGGTCGATAGCATCAACCTGTCATGGACAAATTATAATCTTTCTCAAGGTGGGCAAATTAAATTGACGTATTTTCCCTTGAGTCGATATCTCTGTTCACCTTCCCCTCGTCTCCCTCTCCACTTCCTTTTTCTTCTTCTTCTCCTTTCTTTGTTGTGTCCTCTTTTGTGGTTGCCCCCCTTTTGTCGGAAAATGGTTTGGTAGAATGACGTTATTTTCACCTCGAGTGGTGAAAATGAAGCTCGTGTGTGGTTCGTCCTGGAATTAAGATTGCCTTGAATTTTTTTTCTTTTCTGTTTACAGAGCAGGGCCCTTTTTTATTGGTTAATGTTAGATTGTTTCTGCCCCTGGTTTAAAGTGTAATACAAAACAAAATATCGACCGCTTATTGTCGCTGAGTGTATCTTTAATTTGCTGCAAATTGGGAAGACTTATACTGGTCGATCTTTATCTTTCATTCATTTATTGTAACACGTGACCCATGGAAAAGTAGAATAACCGTGCTTTTGTTCAAATAAAGGGAGAGAAAAAAAATTAAGATACGGAGATAGCAAGAGTTTATGTAAGCCTAAAAAGAAAATGAAAAGATATACTAACACAGACGTTAAATCGTAAAAGGGTTTATGTTTAGGGAGAAGACAATTACTCCTCAAGGTACGAGAAGTCAATAACACATGTCAAGGATCTTCTTTATTGTGTGAACTGTGGCATAGCAATCGACTTCTTGCCTTTCCATGTAAGTATTGTTTTGTCTGTTTTATTTAAAGTATTTTAACTTGAACTTTCATCTCGACCGAAGTCTGTATGATAAAGTCTTCAGTTCTCAAACAGCGATGACAGATGAAAGTTTAACCTCGAGTATTTTACAGAGGACGTGGCCCTGGCGCTATGTTGCACATCACCTGATTCATATCTCTGGGCGGCCACACAGACACATATTGACAAACTGTGCAATGAATGGCTAATAGACGCAAGATTTCACATTTCTTACAGAGAAATAGTTTTGACCAACATTGATATCATTGGCTTCGAATTCTTTCAATGCAATCACGGAAGAAAAAAAATCAACCCCTCTGAGAGCAATTGTAAACTTTGTAGAAGAGTGAGCGTGAATCATACATAGTTAAAAAAACAGCGCACTTTATGTTCATGCATTATGACGTCCGGTGATCTATAGGTCATTATACGACCTCTGTAGACAAACCTCCGTTCATCATTAAATCAAACATCGGTATATATTGTTCTAAAAGGAAAAAGAACACGAAAGTATAGTCTTTGCATCTTGGGTACAGAGACGAGCTGTGTGAAAACTTTTCTAACAGTAATCAGCCTTTTCGGGCATCGTTTGAGATTACTTGTAGAAACAATTGTTTTGTTGTTTCGATCTTGATTTCCGGACAACTTCTTCCTCGACAATTCTCCCCCCCCCCCCCCACGCCATTTTCCAACGGACAACTCCCACTAGGACAACTTCCCATTGGACAAAACTCCCCGCCCTACACTTAACCTAACCCTTCTCATGAAGGAATTGTCTGGAAGTTGACAAAGGGGGAATTCTCTGGGTTGGGAATTTTCCGGGTGGGGATTGTCCGTGAGGAATTGTCTTGAGGGGAATTGTTCTAGTGGAAATTGTTCTGAGGGGGGGGGGGGGTCCGGTCACACTGAATGATACAGGCTATCTTTTAGAATCTGGTCTAAAAGACTTCAATAGAAAATTTTCTTTGGATTAAAGGCAAGGTCTCGTCTCATCATCTCTTTGGAAATGAGCGCCTCAGAATTCGTAACGTCACTTCCGCGTTTTCGTTTAACCCATTATTCACCGCGAATGGTCGTTTTTGTCACGAACTGTTGACTTGTATACGCAAGTTACGTACACACAGTACGTGGAACTAACACAGTGAGCACTCTCAGGTGTTCACGCGATTCACGAGACGATCCTTTGTCTTCTTTCGTTAACAATAAAGTGTGAAGAAAAACCTTCTGAGTTCTCTTAAACAATTCAGAGAGATATTGGTAATAATAATCGAAAACATCTCTTGGATCAACTGATGATGCAGATGCTGACAACAAATATATTGGTCCAACATGTCCTAACGGGACATCACATACTTGTTTGTTCGAAGTTTTACGTGATCGTTTTTTTTTTGTTTTTTTTATTAGTAATCCTTTGAATTTACTCGAACATTATTCCAAAAGTCAAACTACTTTGACCCCACCGGAGTCATGAAATTGAAGCTTTGTTTTGAGATAAAAATTCTCTTAGGGTAGATAGCTAACTTTTAAATTACAATACGTTATGTGAGAAAGGCTTGGAGGTAATAAAGAGAATTTTCGCAGGCAATTTGCCATCACGTTGAAGTCTCTGGAGTTAAGCTGCCGTTGCTACGTGAATTAACAACAATTTATCCAAATGGATGAAACGACACGTTATCGTAATTCACCGTAGGGATAGCTTTGACGACATTTTATTTGTTTTATTTCTGTTCTTTTTCTATTTGTTTGTTGGCAGTGAATCTCCCAGTTCTACGTCATCAGAAACAAAACAAAACTTCCTCTGCGGAAAGTACTTCAAAAGTATAAGATTCCTCATATCGCCCGAATTTCAAATATGAAGATAACAATTATGAGTTGAGTATCGGAAGCCTTGGTAAAAGTTATTACTGATGTTCTTGTGCCGTGTAATCAGCACCGTGCACGGTCTTCGAAACTTGAAGAATACAACACAGAGAAATAAAGCAAGGACTAACTCTGTATAAACAGCTAATAATAAGAAAGCCATGGGTGCTGTCACATTATGTATGAAGAAAGAATATCACCTCAGTGTTGGTATCACAAATTTCGTTTACAGTCCGTCGGCATTTGAGAAGATAGTATAAAGAACATGAGAAACATATTTGTTATACTATTTGAATTAGAGCATCTGCAGCATGCCCATTTATAGTATAGCCCTATCAAATATGCAGTCAAAACATGAGGAAAGAGGAATTTAGAGACGGTTCTGCAAGATTTAATTTTCCAAGCAATGCACGATCCGTGCACCTGTATTTCAAATAATCCAAACCGAATGGTACATAGTTATGATGCAAATAATATTATTCATTCAAAAGTGAAACACGCTACAAACCTCCGCCCGGGTGACACTGGAAGAAATAATGTCATATTTATAATACTGTATGCTATGTGTGAACATACAGATGTTCACATTCTTTATCCTTTTTTTGTCCAAGGGCCTGTCATGGCTGGAAGTCTCAAATTAAGCATGGCCATTTTGATGTACGGCTACTTCCTCTGAACAACCTCATTGAAAGGTCTAAGACTGTTTGAAACTGAGGGGATGTTTGTGGTGTCGGGAAAATATATTATTTGGGGGACAAATTTTACACGCCATGCATCCGCCATTCATGTTTCAATCTTAAAAAATGAAAAATGCTGAGGTAAACTTAGTCGGTCACAGAAAGGTTGCATGGCGATCAAACAGCACTGTTTCATTAAGTAGTCTTTCGAAATACAACCGTTTGATTCGTCACAGTCCCCCCTCCCCCCCCCCCCACATGTGCATACATAGCAGTCAGTCCTGAAAATGTTAGTGTAAACAGAGGGTGCATAGTTACAACCTACAACTGTATGGGTGTCGCTGCAGTGTTGGTGTTAGGGGCGGGAGAAGGCGGAGACTCGCTTAAAATATTTCGTTTACGTTACGTGTTTGAAGAAGGGAAGTATCCGGAAGGATATCAGTTTGAAAACTGAGAAACCAGACCTGCATGCACCATATATACAACAGCAATTACATAATAACCGATTTGGGATGGATGGAAAAGGGGATCATTTAAAATATGCTAATACTGACCTGAAATTTATCATACTATGCCTTAAAAAGTTTCTGTGACTATATTATCGATCTCTCTACTCGTAAAAGGACCTCAGGCTAAAAAAAAAAACGGTCTCCGTAACTTGTTTCTTCGTGAACAAATTTGGACAAAACACTTACATAACAGGATACGTGTCCTCTATCTTGCACTCGTATCTTGGAAAACAAAATTAATTCGAAGACGAAGAAAGAAAAGGAAATGCCAGATCCGTGCCTTATGACAAATGTGAGGCCAATATCAATAGCCTAGTCTCTAACGCAAATTTACATGTTCCGTATTGAGGCATACCGCGTCCCACCTTCTCCGTTATTGTAATAAATCTAATCTTAATACAATCAAATACCGGCAAGCGATATTGTTGAAACTTGGCTTAATGGATACAGATACTTACCTAGGAAATATGTGATAGCTCAAAGAAGTTTTTTACGGTTAGAATATTAAAACCACCATCTGTGCTTCCGGCATTTTAGTTTAATAACATGACATTCATACAGTGTTTAGACATACTCCATTCATTTGGACTTCTTCCGGGACAAGTGTTTTTTCCTTTTTGCTTTGATTTTAATGGCTAAAAAAATAGCAAGATTATTTGATGTTTACTTAGTCAGATCCTCCTTGTTCGACCAAGTTAAGATATTATTTCCCCAATGAAATTTTCATAATAGTTGACGTCACAGTATGACACCTGAATAATGACAACAAAGACAATTTCTGACTTTACTTTAGGTTGATCATGTAATTTAGGTTGTAAGTAATTAAAAAGTTTTGAAGAAATTCATACCAGGGAGCTATTAATTAGATGGAGATAGAACAGAAGATTTAATTACTGCTAATACTGTATTAGCCACCAAATCAGCAAGGATAAATCGTCCTGCGGGCTGAAAGGTATTTCTTTCTTTTATTCAGAGGTTTCCGTTCAATAGCATTCACGGAGCAACAACATTTAAGTCAACTAACCTTTAAACGAGTAGTTGACTGATTACAATGATTTGATGTTTAGGGAAACACTGAAATAAAGAAATATATATAAAACCTCCTCAATAAAAAACCGTATGCAAATGAGTTGAAGAGACAGAAGCCTAATTTTATGTCAACTATATATATGTGTCAACTAGACATGAACAACGAAAATGTTATACTGTGGTATGCGATGCCTTGTGACACCTATAGGTAGAATGATTACTTTGTCTTCCAGAAAACTGCCAACACTATTGCATTACTAGTTGGAAGTTCCGATGTAAGTAGAGCAGACAACATATAAGCCTACCATATTGTGGTTACTCTCAAATCTTATACAAGCCTTATAGAATTGTAACTGAGAACGATACAAAGGAGAGATTACCGTGAGAGGCTTAACCGTGCAAGCCTTACTCCAAAGTGTTCTATTTCCACCTAAATAGCAGCTACCTGTTCATGTCAATAGCTCGTTACACGTTTACTACTGCTTAAGCCCCATCCAAATTTAACCCGACCCACCCACAAATAAACTAAAAATAGAAAAGAAATGACGAGAAATGTTACTTCATGGTGTGTAGGCCTATGCGGAGATTATTTAACTTACAATGTCCCCCACATCAACACTTAGCGCACCACACTCAATGTAAAACATTATTCGAAAATAACTACAAATATTTGTACATGCTTAGTTCAAGATTTCGTGAACGCTTTTGTTTTTGATATGGTGTTAACCCACACATCTTCTCATTTTGAGGAACAAAGCTCTCAGATCAACCCGTACTTACTTTTTTTTTCTGCCTCACACTTTGAAACCTACTTGCTCTAATATGCCGTTCCCAAGCATGTTTATAAGTTCCATTACTTGTTGTGCACTGCACACTGTGTTTGTAACTCGCAATCTCTACGAGTAAATTAAATGGTTGACCCTCTCCCTTGAAAAGCCACCCAAGCTTTTCTAAGATAAAATATTCTGTTATTGCGCGTACTTCGCCGTAAGTTTATTTACGCAACAAATCCACCCGCTCTCGCGTTGAGTTACCGGGATAATGTGTCACTTCCTGCTTTTCACACTAACGCTGCAGCATTGGTTGCCCCACTGCACTGACTCATGAATTCAGTCATGTTTTTGTGAATATCACTGGTGGATACAAGTCTCTTTATTTGTGAGGGACCAAACTATCGTCTCAGTGATATATGTCTTAAGTGCAGACGATGTCCACCTCCTCTTTATAGAAATTTCCTATAACTAAATGCCCTCCATCGCGATTTAATGTAGCAAGAGTGTACAATTTGGAAACTAATTTTCTTCTAAAATGATTCGATTTCTTAGGTATAAGGCTATTTTGCCCACCGTTGCCCCTGGATCCGTCTAATAGAAACCTACATATCATGGGGTAGGTACAGAAATGAAGTGAAAGCTTTGCCACTTTATATCGAGGCGCTCGAAATCACTGCAAGTTTTGTTCAATATGAATTCGGCTTTAACTAATTTAGAACTGCAGTAACAGCAGAGTTTTGATCGAGGAGTTTTCATCAATGTTTTCCGTGAACTACCAAATATTGGCGGCGCATTCCACTTTCCGTCACGTGGGTGTAATTCTATGAGAAAGCTTGATGGATGGAATGATGTGAACATTGCGATGAAAATTGAGACTGCCAAAGCAAAGGATACAAACACTTAACGGTTTTATAACTTTGTCGTTCAGTCGAATCCGTTCAAATATTCCTCGGATCTTTCTGTCGACAAGGATTCAAATCGGCGGTTGTTTGAATCGAGGAAGCCATAAATACGTCCACTCCAACCAGTAGCGACAAAAAGTAAAGTTGTTTGGCAAAGACGAAATCGAAAAGTAAACAAACTCCGCAGTTATTATTTCATCAGTAACGTATATGTTATAGAATTCTCTTTCCCGGTTTCGTTTACTTAAACATATGAACCTCCTAACATCCCGAAGTGACAATCACCTGTCGAGAAAAATGCCAAAATAATTGATTTTAGCTTCCAAGTTTACCAGACGAGGGTAACCATCATGTTGTAGACGGTGTTAAAAAAAAACCGGAAAGTATTAGATTTGAAGTATACCTAGTTTTGTTTATATATCTTCTGTGCTTCTGTGGGATCCGGGCAAATTAAACGGTTGCGGCGAAAAATCAAATGTAATACTTTACTACTATTTCCATATAGGTTGTAGTGAGTATTCAGTTCAGTTTTGATGCAGTTAATCATCACGTTTGGAAGACGATTCTTAAGGGAGCACGTATAGTCACCCCCACACCATCCATCTCTCTCTCTTCTGTTCCCCAAACCGGAGCAGAAGATGCAGCTTGCAAGACTTGGAAAAGAGACTCTTTCATCTTATGAAATCCTCACAAGTGTAAAGGACTTGTGTTAAAGACTCCTCCCCGTACACTGATTAATTTTCCAAACATCAGAACTCTTTGGAAACATACATGGACAATTTCTGAGCAGTTCTTGAGAGTAATATTTCCACTTCCCCGACATTCCACCTCCACCCTCCCCAAAAATATTCTAGAAGTTTCCAAATACCGTCTCACGTAATCTCATTTACAACTTATCCCTAAATAAGTCGTCTTCCCTACTAATGAGATGTAGTGCATATGTTCACCCAGTCTCTAGTTTTAGTCACGCCAGTTTATGCATGACAAAATTATACACATCAAAACATTATTAAAAAGGTATCTAATTGAAGGAAATTGTGACGTTACACTCTGAGCTATACTAAAAACGAAAAGTAATTAGCTGACGTCACATAGCTTTTGCGAGATAACAAAATCTAAAAAATCACCCAAATAGAGAAACACAAGCCATTGAGTCTATGTTCTAAATTGTCATTGCATTGCCGAATGGGGGCAAGGCTACGTAAGCATTTCTTTGCTCCAGCTATTTCCGTTACGGAATTTTTATGACAAGATGATGCATTTTGTGAGAGAAAAGAAAAAAATTCAACAACCCCCCAAAAAAGAATGACTGAAACAGCCGAAGGACAAACAAGATGCTCAATGGTTGATTCTTTTGAAGTCTTTCAACGGAAATTTTAAAGATAACAGCCATTTATATAGTAACAGGCGATTGAACTAAAGAGGCGAATAAACGATGTCCATGTGTGTGTTTGTATCTTTATTTGATTGTTTGTTTGTTTCTTTTATTGCCGGCGGAGTGATGAGTTTGTATTCATCACTTAAGTGAGTCACACAAAGATGATTTTATCCACCTATCTAGCATGTGCACGCTTCGCTTCTTTTTTCGATTTAATCACCTTGTCACCATCTTTTTTTCAATTCAGTCACAACTTACTAGTCTGACACAAACTGGCAGTAATTAATCAACCAGGCCGCAGGTACTCACGAAGAGCTTGCTGTAAAAAAAAAGACAAAGTCGTTCCTCTTTTGGTTTGATTTGATTTCATCACCAGGCATTAAGTACATAGCACACGAGTGGACCACACATTGCTTAATTATGTTTTCTTTATTTACAATTGACCGTTTGCCCCCCTCCCCTCCCCCTTTTTTTGTTCTTTCTCCAATCATCCATTGAAAATCATTATTTTGTTGGTTTTTCTTTTGTAAGATTTTCAACATTTCAAGTCAATTGTCATTTTGTCTTTTTCATCTTTTGTAGTTTTACTACAGGAATGCTTTTGTGTTTGACAAATTGTTTGAGATTAAATCCTAATTTCCTAGAAAGGAATCAGTTTTCATACTGCCATTGTTTCATGTTCTGTTTCCTCCCTCAAACTCAGGATACCTCAGTCGCTTCCATCTCGTGACCCCTAGCTCCAGCCCCTCACACCGCCATTTGTTAAACTCATACGCCCCTCACACCGCCATTTGTTAAACTCATAAACCAAATGGTAACTCCATATACACGACTGACCAATCAACCAACCGATGCTCTGATAATTATTGAACTTTCAAAGGCAAGATTATCACTAAAAACTCAAGTTTTGATTGACATAGTTAATTAGTTTATCGCTCCACTTGAATCTGGTTAATGGACGACCATACATCAGTATATTAAAGCCTTTCCTTTTTTAGCCAACGCTAATCCACAGCGACACAAAATACAAGCATACCATCCTGACCGATAAAGAGTCTTTCAATGGTTTTGGTCAGATTATTAGTGTATCCTCCTATAGTCAAATCCATGTTACATTAACCTACATATTTTGACGAGACTCCCAGGGATATACGTACAGAGAAAATGAGTCATAAAGATTTGATGTAACAGTGTACATCCATCTCCGTGTTAGACCTGCCGTGTACAGTTCACTCAACCAGAAATAATTTTGTCAAAAGATAACTCCTCGGTGCATGATCGAGCTCATGTCAATCAAATATTTTTTTGCAAAAAGTTTCGTCCTCATTTTTTCTTTTGTGATCACAGTTCTCTACCAGAACCTCATTAAGAGTGAGTTAATTATTAATTTAACGAATTTGTCCACATTTCATAGGAGGCTTTTCATGACATGGAGAAAGTCACACAGCTCTCGGAGAAGTGATGACACTGTTTTAATCAGTAATTTTCCTTTAAAAAACTGTTTTATGAAGCTGTAAAGTTTCTCTTTCTTGAGGTTCCTTTCATAAGAGGAGATGAAGTTTTTTAATCAATGACCTTTTTGTTTAGATAACAGTTTTGGATGTCATAGTTTTTCAATGATTTCTTTCTCAAAATGGTTTATAAGACCGAAGGTTTGATGTACAAATTTAAAGTGCAATACCAAGTTCTCTGGACACTAGCTTTTATAACTCTGACAATATGGTCCCTTATCTTGTCATACTGTATTTCGAGCAGAATGATGAAACTTTTCTCGAGTTATGATCTCAGGGACAAACAAAAATTTCTATGAGAATAAGTGTTTAGGTGTTTGGTGCTCCTTTTTGTTTGTTTTTTAATCGAACTTATGCCAATTTAACTTAATGGTGTGGAAGCGCATATTCAGCGAACACATGTTTATGGCGATAGTAGAATCTTATGCTTTTCTTAAGGGTGTTTTCACAAACAACAAAATTTGGATGAAGATTTTTTTTTTGATGTTTGGAAGTGTTCAATTACACCCTTTCCCCTTTGTAATATCCGCCCACTCAGAAACTGTACGGTCGATAAGTCAGCCCACATATTTGTGAATCTATTCCGGCTTAAATTTAGTGAACAACAATTCTCTCATTCACCATCCCTCTTGAATGTTTCTGTAAAGAAATTGTGGATGACGTCATTAATTAGAGCTATTTACAGATCTTTTCACCATAGGGAAACACATACATACGTGGAAGAAGAGTGCCTTTTGTAAAGTGGTGACGACACGGGTTGTGCAAGGTGAGACTCCTCCTTTTCGTCTTCACCACAGGAAACACCTCATCCAAACACCAAGGAGATACGCGTTACAATTTAGATACTCGTTACCAAGCAGATACATATGCTGCATTCATTATGCAACTTTCATTGACTAAAGAGAAATTCAACTTTCCTTTAAAGACATTTCTACTGACAGATAAATTGGTTCTTAAATGAAAGACAATATTTTTTCACTTTTGATGTTTCAAACCCCAAGTCAATAGCTTGTTCCTAAGTCAAGATGTTGCCGTTTGAACTTGAAACAGACTTCTCCGGTCAAGAAAGATTTCCAGTTGTCTCAAGGTCATGTAGCAGTGGCAAATTACTGCAAGAAGTCTTTGTTTTGAAACTGAAGTCCTCTTTTAACTTTAGAATTTGACACTAATGAAAATGTAGATTGGGTTCATTTTAGAGTTGCCTTAAAATATTAAAGAAATTTAGGTCATATCAATATTGTACTGTCTCTTTCAGGAAAGTCAAGATTATAAAGAAATACAAAGGCTATTAAGAAGTTGTGCCAGGGTGACATCACCTACTTCCGAAAGTAAACCCTTTTAAAATAGATATGTTTTTAGATTTATAACTTCCAAACGAAACTTGCCCGTTCAGTTATGGTTTTATCACAAATAGATAAAAAAATATATTCCTAATTTTTATGGAATGTCAATTGTCCTTTATAGTCAATTTCTTTCAGTTAAATTTATGTCATTCCAACGTCAGTAGCTGCAGTGTAATTGATAGTATGCATAAGTCTATGCACGACGTACTTTATAGGTGTTAATAGTTCTTAATGGTTCTATGAATCGCTTTCTTCCCCCTTCTCTTAAAAAAACTTTAAAACATACATATTGACAAAAAATAATTTCATTGATTGTTCAAACTTAGTCAGATATAAGACATTTATCGTTGGTCTGACTTTGCCTAAAGTTCATCTTGAGTATAAGACAACTGTGCAGCCTAAACTTTTAGAGGGAACTTCGAAATATTTGTTTCACTACAAATATTACAAAGGGACATCTGTTGTTTTTTCTAATTCAGTTTTTGTAACGGGTACAAGTAGCAGGGATGTAATCATTTGGCCTGTAGAGTTTTGAAAATAATAATATGAGAACAAACGAGGTAGACGGTGTTACCAATGAATTCGAAGGGAGTGTAGCTTAACGTCAAGCACTGTTTAAAAAAAACAACTTCAAAACTACGAATTGTCGAATGTAGCATTTATATAAGTGTTATGTCCTCCCTAAGGCATATATCAAATCATTGTTAAAACCTCATCTTACAGGAAAACAGCGGGTTTATGATGCACTATCAAGCATACAAATAAATTATCTTTAAACAATATTGTTGAACCAGTCTGTCTCATCAATAAACATCTGCAAGTGCTTTATCTCCTCAAAACACTATGCATTAGATGAGTAACGGAAGATGCGTCATTTGAATTTTAAACGTTGGGTGAACAAATTATCCTTTAGCAACAAATAATTAAATTCCTATCTGTGAGAAAGTTATTTCCTGAAAAGAGGGCCACCGTCATTCCTTACTTTGATCTTTCATGTGTCTACCAATATTGGTTTTTATCATATGACTTTTTTTTTTCTGTAGAACAAAACACCTTATTGGAAAGTTCTATATGTTACTGGTTACAGGATTGCAGAGGGTACAGTCTCGCATTTCGAGTGGAAAATTAGGAAACGTAAACTTTCTCCAAGAAATATGCCACACATGTTGTAACACGTGTGAAATCGTGAAACATGTCTGGCTTGCATAAATTAGCAAATGATAAACCATTCTTAGTTTCGACAAATCTCTGATCGGTAATTCCTTCGGGACAATCCGTAACCGGAAGGTATATGTAACATGCCCATTTTGGCTGTTAATGACAAGGTGTCCTTGTCTAAAGAATATGGGGGATTCCTCGTTGCATATCCCAACCAGAAATGCGATATCATACGATTGAGCGAGAATGAAAAGTTTAAAAACGAGTCTTTATATTAATGTCATGCTATAAGAAAAGGAAAACAAAATCCTGAATCTCTCTCAATAATAAAAAATTTAAAAATACATATCGTAAATAAATAGAAAGAACCGGAAGGCAAATTTATTGGTAAAATCACATCACTCCGGATGGTGTAGCTGTTATCTAGGTCAGGCGAAAGAGACAATATTTCGAATACAGATCGGTATCTTTCAATAAACGCCCCAGGAATCGTTGCAGATCATGTCAAGCGTTGAAAGATCTACAGCACCTTCCTTTAGCATAGCTTTTTTTTTTATAATATATACAGAAATACCACCACAAATAAAGACTGCTTGTCTTCTTTTTCTATCCTTATCTGGATTTTTTCTTTCTGAGTGAATGTCAAAATATAGCACATTAAGGTGTGCTGCCTTTGGATGTGATTACGTACTTCACTAATTCTTCGAGTAGACGAAACAGAAAAGGTTTCAAAAGAATTTTCCAATTGATATATTCTTTCTTTTTCTGCTGCTTTCAATTTTGTTGCAAAGATAAATTGGTAAGAAGTTGTTCCCCCATAATTATATATATATATATATATATATATATATATATATATATATATATATATATATATATATATATATATATATATATATATATATACATCTCATGATTAAGGGTAACGAGTATTTACACAGCAACATCAAGGAGAGGTTTCTACTAGTAAGTTAGATAGTTCGACGTGACATCTTTATAGTGCAATATGAATGTGGCATAAGTGATTATACCCAATTTAATTTAAGTTCAGTAGTGGTCTTGGAATAAAATGTTCCCTTAAATGGGATTCTTCACTCACAGTATGAAATATTTACTCGGTTCCATTAAGAGAGTCCTTTGGTCACGTGTTCTATCTTTAGCATTAAATACTTAAATAAAATACTCTATTTCTTTCCTTCTTTTTCTTCTTCTTTTCTCGCTTTTCTTTTCATCAGTCACTTTTTTATGCAACGTTTGAAATCTTCAGAACCGGCCTTTGATGCAAATGTCTAGTTAATTGCCTATTCCATACAAGTCCATATAAAATCCATACGCGTTTCAACGAAGAGCAACAAAAATATGTGACCTAGAAAAACCAAGATGTTTGATTTCTACACGATTTTACGATTTTTTTTTTTTATTTCTTTGATATTGATTTTGGAAAGAAGGAGAGTAATTTCACCTATAATCACTAATGTGTCGACTTGGAAATAGCTGGCAATTTTGCGATTTGGCAGTAGGTATATAAATGCAATGACAACATTTCGATATAAAGTGGCTCGAATAGTTATCGACCAAGTGGAACAGGAAGAAACTATTCTTTGACAAGTTTCCTCGTAAAGAAAAGTACACATATCGATAACAGTGAAAACAAAAATTGTATCCAATTAGACACTCAGATTCCACATGAGGAGAGATCGATAGATCAGAAACAGTTCTTCTGAAGGATGACCTTCCTTTATTAGATTCATCTCCAATGGCGGTGTTACTTTTTACCTTTTTTTGCCTCTTTTCTTTAATGGGGAGGGGGATTCTGATGTTTCTTGGTTTGGACAAACGATGGCCGCACTAGGGTATAGAATTGCCTTGCAACGAGAAAGCTTAACTTACAGTATTTCTACAAGCAAGTTGTACGAGCAACGTTGTCACGCAGAACAATTTGTCCTTACGGTGTAATATTCAAGTTCCATGTGTTAACCATATCTGCCGGAACTTAATCAATATTCATGTCAACAGCCATTTTGCATTCATATCGTTGAGTGTTCAGTACGTCAGCAGTATTTTTAAAGTTTCAAAAGGGCTGATTTCGCGGGAAAAAAGTTACCCTAAAATACGACAAAAGTGTTACAGCGTTGAGCAGAATCGTCCATTTTGGGAAGTCTTTAATCCAATCAGGGAGTTCCCTGACAACTCCCTTATCCAATCAGAGAGCCACAAGCGACCACGATGAATCGCACCATTAATCATACCTAATACCGATATTTATAGAACAAAAAGTATTCTGGCAGGCTGTATGGGAGGTGACCAATTAATTCACTGGGTAAATGTGGGTCAGACAAGACGCTAAAAGAAATGAGGTCCGAAAACTACAGTCATATGCTATCAAAACGAGGGACTAGGGGAGAATTTTTACTTGAGGTAACCTTTAGGTTAAGGGTAATCTTTTTAACAACTTTCCATTTGAAATGGCACATTGAGGTAAAGAAACGTCTCCCTTTTTTGGGCAAACTAATTTGACGTTTGTAAATTAATTACGTATTGACTTGGCAAACGTTTACACTACTCTTTATAGCTGCCATTTAAACGCGTGATTGGCCATCACTGGAATTTATTACATGAAGGAAAATAGGTATTTATTTATGAAATATTGAGTCTGCACGTCGGTGTATACAATATTAAATTACTGCACACACCTGGTTCCCACCCAGGAATACTAGTACCTCTTGGTGGTACCAACAAACACCACAGGGGTACCTCGGAAGCCTCTTAGACAATTTAAGACAAAAGTATTGCTATATACTAACCGACTGATGTGTGCTTGTGTTTGGGGAGACATTTTAAAGCAATTAAGGTGTATGAGTTTGTTCCCCATTTTAATATGGTGGGCAAATGGTACCAGGGGATATTACAAATTAGATATAAGGGTAGGGGAATCCAAATGGGTCACGCTGGGAGCCGCTGCTTCCCATTTTCTCCAAAGTATTGTCGCTAATCTCCCCAAAAAGAAATCATGGGAATGAAAAGAATCATCACACGAACGAGATTTTAGTCAATAGGGCGACCGTTATTAGAGTGACGTTTATGGTTAAGGGTTAGGTTAGTACACATAACAGAGGTTATTCGCCCACAAATCGCCCCTTGCTCTTGAAAATAGTTAAAGATTTATCACTAATTTACAGTGTTAATATCTAAATATTATTTATTTAGCAATAATCATATTACTGTCAAAGTTTTCCAATTGACCAACTTCAATTTAAAATACTGTCACACGTTCCTTTTGTATAGCTATATTTGCGGGCTTTTTAGTGAGACAGTGAAAGCGTCGAAAAGCATATGTAATTTCTTTAAGGAAGTTTTTCTCATTTTCCTGGTTCTTTGGTTCTTCACTTTCTGTATAACGGTAAACCAACTGGCCACGGGACAGAGGGGTGGGGACTCAGTTTGAAAATCTCGTCCCCAAGCAAAAGCGTACAAAGCTACAATAATATCGAAGGGGTCATGTTTTAATAATTCTTAAATATACTATTACAAACTGAACGATCAGATCAGAATGGTACTAAAATTTTTCGTGTTTTATCTATGTGCATCATATACCTTTGGCGGTTTCTTTAAAGGGTGAGTCTATTCACACGCACAAAGGACCGATAACCTCTTTTTTTCGCACTAACCTACCCTAAACTGTAACCTTAATCGCTGATCTGCGTAAATTTTGCCCGTGTTACATAATTACGTTCTATTAGCACGAACATATTAGTGCATGCGTTAACACTTTCATGTTCAAGATGTCCACACCTGTCTGACTGTGTTCTTGACAGACCTCTCCGTGTGTGACGGTCGGTAGGGTTACATCCATGCACAGAGATCTCGTCAAGTAAAAGTCAACCGTCCCAGAAAATGTACTCTTACAAGATCTTTCATTGAGCCAATCAGAGGGAGCTTTCACCTTGCACCGGTTTAAGCGTACTACTTTTAATTTGCTGCGCGTATAAGCTCTCGAGTAACCTCTCGCACACTTAACGGTTCCACACGCGAAATGACGACACTTAATATACTATGGAGCTCTTGAAACCAAATTAAATGTGACTTACTTAATCGGCGAGTCTGATTCATTCTCCCGCAAACGAGGAAGACTCGAACGATTTTACTCTATCATTAATTAATGATCTTCGACGACAAGAGGCAAACGGTAGATGAAATGTCTTGAAATCTTAATTACTACGTTCATCTCTTAAAGCTTACAGGGCTTACCATGTTGGGATAATTTTTCATTTTTCATTCACCTTCCAAAAGCTAGTAACCAATCGCCCTTGCACCTCACATATTTTTGCCCGTGTGTGGGTGGTAAAACACTATACGTTAAACCCATTGCACCTGTATATGTAAACCTTGGCAGAAAATTGATTAGGTTCTGACTGTCAAAAACTGACTGTATAGACCGCCATCCAAACTCATATGATTAATACTGAAATCGGCTTTCGTGGTCTAATAATCACGAAAGACCCCCCCCCCCTTTAATAATAATAATATAATAACTTTATTTATAGGCTATATGTCAACATGCATGGCAATATTTTGATTACGTATAAATCTACAGTTAATCAAATAGGCTGTGTGTACAACCAACCGGGAAAGAAGATTATGATTGCCTGGAAATTTTTAAGAGCGTTTGTATAATTTTTAAAGATTACCATGATTACATACCTATATCAGCCCCTTGATATTTTAAATCCTATAATTGACTTTTTTCTAACAAATAAACGACTTGCCTAATGGCGTACGCAGATTTTTTTCACAGAATATATTGTCTGTAACGTAATTAATCAAAGAATGCAGTCACTTGGCAACCTTCAGCCTGCATCAGACAGTTGGAGAGTATATGGATAGGTTTGGTACCGCTTGCACTGATCAGATACGTACTAGCTACCGTGCTACAACGTGTATCCTGTAAAGAATGCAACCGCGTATGGGCATACTGAACAAGGAAAAGAGGGTGTGGAAATCCGCACCCGTCTACCTGCTTTTCCAACAAATTTTGAATTTTTTTTGTCCGGTACATAATAGGAAAAGAGAAAAAATGTCATATAGACGGTTAATGTCAGTAAGCTAAGAACTCAACCGCGAACTCACTCAAACGCGACAGTATTAGTGTACATTAAAGCCACTGTGACAATTAAATATTCATCTTCACATCTTTTATCACTGGAGAGTTGGAATTTAGACATTTCATTCTGGCAAAAGTTACTTGCCTCACCCCTTCCCCAAACAAAACTGTTCCCGCAGTCCTATGTATACAGAAGTAAACAAGAAATAGCAGCATCTTAAGTCAAGTGAACAGTTTGTCGAACATGACTTTCCAACCGCTTTCAAAATTTTGGAACATATGCGTATTCTATGGAAACAGAAGAGAAAACATCTTAACAGTCAAAGGTAACTTCACTAGAAATTTTAGTTGACGTCAGGGTTTGAAGGAAGTAGGATATATAAAAGACGATAGGATGTACGCTATGTTACTCTCTCTATCAGTGTCAGGCGAAAGGAAAACAAAATGCGTTAAACTATGTTCGCTAAATCACATTCACCTTTCGCGTGTCTTTACTTTCACACAAGTGCAACTTCCAACATGGGTCTTATTCTCACTTTGTAATGTTCGGAAGGGTTTCTTAAAAGTTCAGTCACACGTATGGAAGTAAAAGGAATTAAAAGACACATTTGGCCTTCCATACTAAACAAGCTTGACGGCATAGCAGTTGGCTTACATTCATATCGCGTCAACCACATAATCTCCTCAATCACATTCGCTTACTTGAGTTTCTCAGAGAATTCGTGTTTTCTATTTCCATAAATGGTAGTTTCCCATACAAGAGGCTGCTATTGGTATAAATTATCATTGAAGTGTTATCCGTTATAGGTTGTGTGACACACTTCCAGAAAAGAGCATCCTTCTTTCAGAAATTGTAAAGTAATACCATGAGTGAAAATCTGTTGGAATTTTGTTCGTACTTTTTACCGTTTTTGAGATATGACTTGAAGAAAATGAAAAACAGATGACGTGTAGTGTTGCAAAGTGACGGTATTTCTTTTGTTGAGCCTATATATTTTGCCTCTTAATTACATAACTACTGAGTGTCACATTGGTAAGTGCTAGTAGAAGAAAGTACATGCTTCCAAATTAAAACCATCACAGCATATAAAATTTTAAAATGTCCTTGAAATAAAGGTTACATAAACAAAGGATTAAGATAAGGCATATCATAAGAGTCCATCTCTTGACGTCACAACAAAGTTGCCTAATTAGCCATTGTTTACTCATGATACAGCTGTGAGACACTAATTTTCCTGCAAATTGGTCGATCTTTGACGGATTTTAGGATATTGATGGAATTCGTGGCTATTTTGGATATTTTCAGTACTGAGTGCAACCAATTCTCCAAAATGTCATCTTCATGTTTCACGACCTTTAACGTGATTGGATATTTACCTGCAGAGACGGCTTTGGTGAGATTTTTTTTAAATACCAGGAATATCTAGTTTATCTTAAAAGGAATTTTGACATTTTTTGGGCTTAACGATATCTTTGCTTGACACTTTATTTTCTCTAGGGAGGCAATAATCTTGAGGAACCTCCTACATATGGAGGTTTCCTTTAATATTCCTTTCCCGTTCCCCATCACCACGACAAATCAGAACATACCGTATACAATCAAGATGATTGAACACCAATAACATTGAGATCAGTGATTAAAATAGTAACTTCCACAAATTATTAGGAAGAAAAATATGTCTGCTTGTCATTTTCCTACAATTATTACATAAAATACACGAACAAGAAATCTCATTATCGAATATTCCAAATGTCAACCTTCCTTCTCCTGGACTATATTTGAAAGAAAAACTTTGTTAAGTGAGTTATTAAGTGACATTCTCGGGGATTTGCAATGATAAAAGACAACTATGTTCACTTCTATAAAAATGTTCTCCATATGAAGAATACAGTTCTTGACATGCATGAACAATCACAAATTCAACGACACCTAAAATTTTTCGGCTGATATTGTCAGATTCAGAAAAACATGCAAAGCAAAACAAAGTATTCGGACTTCACTTACCCTCTGTTTTTCTCTTCCGTGGGTTAAATCGTAGTCTCTATAGTAACTCCACTAAAGTTCGTATGATAGTTATTGCTTTGCGATTCAATCTTTTCCTCTTGGTATAGGCTAACGTGTTATCCACACACACAGAGAAAAACAAAACAAAACAGACGGCCCTGAAAAGAATTTGTTTTAAATAAAGAAACCCAATTTTCACGGAAGAGAACGATCTTTGCGAAAACGCGATTGATTGTACACTGTCTACGAGGGAACCAAACGGACAATTTATGTATTTTTAGTTGGCGGCAGTGTGCTTGTTTCCGAAAGTCAGCACACACGCATGCGCGATAGAAATTGGTCAGTGTTTCCCTACTGACAGCAGATAATGGAATGTAATACCGTAAAAGGGGATCGCAGAAATGGGGGGGGGGGGGGGTGAAACAGAAAAGAAATATTTTGTGATCTGACTTATCGATATGCTAGTCAGTTGGTGACAAATGATTATTTTAAAATCGACATGAAGACACCGGTTACGTGGTTCAAAAGTAATTTTACAAAAAAAAATACAGTAAATTCAGGAATTTCGAGAAAAGAAAACCGATAAAGACGACTGGGTGGCCACTACGTCATCGGTGAGAATGAAATTTGGTGGTGGAAAATAATTCTGTTCCGTGGGATTGATTGAATACCAGTCTACGTTAATGCAAAGACGTTAATTGATTTCGTGTTTTGGCCGCTTTGCTTTCAATCTCGGCCGGACAGAGGGACTGACTAAGTAAATCTTCCTGCCAAGCGAAGATACCGAAAAATCAGAAGAAAGGGGAGAAAAAAAAAATCGGCGTGTGACAGAGCATTGCTTCCGACAATGTTCCAAAACGGAGGTGGGAGAAACAGAGAAAGGTTGACAGAAAAAAAAAAAAAAGAGTAGAAAGTTGTTCGCAGATTTTTTTATTTTCTTTTAACGACTCTTTGCACCCCATCGAGGGAAAATCATTATCTAAAAAATAAATGTTCACTTATCATAAAAACGAGAAGAAAGCCAGAAACGAAACAGAGACGAGACTTCAAAGGCAGTTTTATTTTCTAAGAAAAAGTTGATGGTTACGTTGATGAGTGCTTGTTTATTATGGGGGGGGGGGGACAAGGTGGAAATATTTGATCCGTAAAAGAGGATTACAAACAATAAAAACAGCGTAAGAAATGTGCTGGTTTAGAATTAGTTTTAAGGAAATAGTTATTGCACGTCCATTTTATTCAAATTACGATATAACGACACTTCATTATTTTTAAGTTGCCTAGAGAGATCCATTTCTTTGAAGAGCGAAGTAAGTCTTTACCTGGGAGACAAAAGCCAATGCTGGGGGTGATATATACTGCCCTCACTTAACAGCTTAGTAGAGAAAATTCTCATGATGACGTCACCCCGAAGACAGAGCTAAAATTCACTCTGTATGACATTGATCACATGGCTTGCAATTGACAGAGTGACAACTGCAGGCGCTCTCCAAGATGAAAAAAAAAAAAAAAAAAAAGCACTCGTTTCCTTTAACTCGGACAGGTGTTACACGTGTCACGTAACCAATGAAAAACAACTCTGTAGTAGCACTTTACACTTTTTCCTCCTTAGGGACATTAAACGTAATATTTGCGGATTTGCAGGAAACGAACAATGTGTAACATTTTCTCATCTCTATTTTTCCGCATGTCAGCATATAAGCTAAGATGAAAAAGCATCAGTGCATCAGTGCTTTTGAATTCTACGATAGTCTGAGCGAAAGGCTTTCTCTCAATTTCATCGTCCAGTCAGTATGTCGACAGATCACTCAATATATGATTTTGGGTTTCGTGTCATGTGTAAGAGGTAGACACAATATGAGCGACATAGCAAAAATCCAAGAGATACTAAATAAGATTATATGCAATATTATACTAGTCCTCATTGTGTGACTCTCGTAGATTGAACACGTAATTAGATTAAGACATTCTTGAGCTAAGTTTGGATTTAAAAATAAAATAAATACTGTAAAAAAAAAGGGATGTTCAAAATCGAACTTCTGAAAAGTTCCGACGGAAAGAGTGTATTCCCAAAATTCAGTGCCGTCTGTTTGAGTGTCTTAAGGGGCGACGTGCGTGGGAGTGTACTGGAGAGTGATATGGTTCTAAGTCACGTGATACTCCCTTTTAAACTGTTGAGTAGTTTGCTCCATAGAGGATTTTTAGTCAAGTGACGTCATAGTCCACCTGACACATCGTCCTCTCTCGCACAAAGAAACTGCTAAGCAATGTAGCGAATATGACACCATTCGAAATGTGATCGTCCGAAGGGCGTGATAAGGATTCAGTGACGTAACATGTATTACGTCACTAAAAAAGAAAAAAAACCTGGGAAAGATAGCAAACCTAACTTAAAACTGCACTCGCTGTCCATCTTTTCATTATTATTTTTTTCTGTATCTTTGATTTTAATTTTGTGCGATATTTGTCTACAATATAAGCTGGCAACATCCATGTGCAATGATTGGTTAGAAGCGGATGTTTAAAACTGCTGCATTGAGTAGCGTTACCAACAGATCACATGCTCCATAACCCATAAATGTAATAATTAACCATAAATGTAATACGCACCAAAAATATAATACGCGCCATAAACTTTTTTAATTTGCGATTGCCGTTTCGCAACCTATGAGCGCAGCTACTATAACCTGTATAATTGCCTTGCGATTGCGCATGCGCAGTTGCATTGAGGATACATTTTTTGCGCTCTCTAAGCAATTAATCAAAACATTTGAAATAGTACTACATTTTGTAAAATGTACTGCCGCTTTGGTAAAGTTGCTTCGACGGTCCAAGAAATATTTTATACAGTTAAAGACACATTAAATTGGAATTCAGAGAATGCAAAATTAGAGGAAGAGGAAATAAAAACTACTCATTTTTGTGTGTAAACACTCATTATTCCAACATATTCTTGCTAGCATAATATGTGTATGATGACATGGACGTTAGCGAATTAACACCAGAATACACTTCTGAGTGAATACCGTGGGAGGTCTAGTCAAATCTCCAGCTCACTTTCTTACTCTGCATAGTCCTGATACACTAGTCCCGAAAAATGACATCAAATGTACATTTCACAATTAAGAACATTAATTCTTCCTCTATTGGTAAATGAAAGTTTTCAGCGAGGATATTTTCGAGATGATTTCCCCAGATGAAATCACTCTTTTAACTGTTGCCAGATTCATTTAAAGATGTGGATAACATATCCATAATTCATTGACATTAGATTTCAATATTAAAACCGGAAATTTCAACAAAATCTCGTTTTAACCCCATAACAAAAAAAAAAAAAGTGTTTGTCGGTTAAGGTACCCCCATTTTAGTTGAGGTGGCTCAAGCTATATATCAGTATAGCGAGTGAATGACAGATGCGTTTATTTAAGAGGAAACTTCACAATTTGTAAGAAGTGAATATGAGATGAAAAATTTTTGCTATTACAATTTTCTCTCACACAAAAAGGAAAGATAAACGAACAAACGCAGGTCTTCAAGTTGGATATAATCCACCATTCATTAGAAACTACATAGTTATGCCTTACTTTCGTTTGACATACTTCTTCCTCACTGAGTTTCAAGTATTTCATCATTTTTATTTATGAGCCTTCTATGTCGCATATCTTAACTTTGCAAATCGGAAAAGATCCTGCAACCTTCATATGATATGTTTTATTTCCCTTTGTCATTTCTCTTTTACAATAATTTTTACATCTTTTTGACGTTACGTGATCAGTTGCACGTCGTGCGAACTTGTCCCTGTTGTTGTGATCTATCCGATATTGTGAACACATCAGAGGTGGGCGAGGGTGTTTCCATGAAAACTGTTTTAAGACCGTACAAATTAGAAAAGTTGATAGCTCAGTTCACTACAAAGTGTGACATGGTTGTCGTTGAGACAAGTCTATACGGACATAGAGAGAGTTACATCATGATTATGGACACGTGACTAGAATGAAGATTTTTAGAACTCTCGACGAAGTTTCAAGAAGTGCGCTCATGGGTAAAGACAAAATGACTGGAATCTCTGAAGAATTTGCCCAAATTCCAAAAAGGAAATGATTGGACAGAATGCCAAACACATGTATGTTTGGGTTATATGAATATTCTTTTGTAATGCTATTACATCACTTCCAAGAGTTCTTTTGTACTTTATTTTTAATATATTAACTTAACTTGTAAAACCTACGCAGGAAGTACTCAAGATAGTACCATAATTATTATGTCATGATATTATTATGATATTATCGTCATCGTCATTATCATCATTACCACTATCACCAACATTATCATTATCCCCGTCATCATTATCATCATCATCATCATCACTTTTATCGTCAGCCTCATCATTATCGTCATCATTCATCACCGTCGTCATCCGTTTTCTCTTCATTATCATTATCATCACCAGCTTCATTACCAACATCTTAATTCTCATTATCATCCACCTCATTAGCATTTTCATCATTATCATTACCATCATTATCATCAGCATCATTATCATCATCATCATCATCATCATCATCGTTAACATGGTCATCTTCCTCATCATCGTCATTATCATTATCTTCGTCATTATTATCATCATCATCACCACCACCTTCATCATCATCACCGCCATCATCATCCCCAACATCAACTTCACCCTAAACATAATCCTCCTCACTTTTATGATATTTATGATATTAATTATTGTTATAATGTGTTCTGAAATCAGGATGGGTCATAAGTGGCCGATATTAATTTTTGTGATTACAAATTTCTATCAGGCAAAAAAAGGGGTTGGTAGTTCAGGGTATTCAACTTTACCAATATCTCAACATATCTAGTACTGAAGTACCTTATGTCAGCTCCTTCACGCATCAAAATATCACTGAAAACTGTTCCCACCTTTGTAACATTCGTGACTCTATTACGTATACTGTATTTGATCATACTGGAGCTTCCTGTAAAGGAGAGATGTGTGTGTGTGTGTGTGGGGGGTGATTAAATGACGGCCTAAGATGAACAAAAAATGTGATTTTCTTCTTCTTATTCTGTTACTGTACCATTGTATACAACTCTTCAAGTTCTATTATCTCTCGCTACACATTAATTGGGACGCAAGAGAGCAACAAAACACATTTCTTCAATATCTGAAATTTTTCTGTTCCAATCAAGTTAAAGTGATGCTTCCCGCTATAGCCGCCGGAATCTGCTGCCAGTCTTATTTTAATATCATTGTGAAGTTGCTACCTAAATTACCTACACTTCATCATCTTCACGTGATCGCTCTTTCACATTTTTTTTCTTAAATAATGCATCATCAAGTGTATGACTCAATATCTTTCAAATTGCATTTGAAGTGGATATTTGATTATCTCTCTTTTCAAACTGCCCGGTCACAGAGGACTATTTTATTAATTAAAACCGGGGTAGGAGCATTGTTAAACTTTAAACGAAATTAATCTCGGTATTGGTTATAATTTATTACACTTAAAATACTAATAAGTTCAGGCAGACAAACATGTTAGCGAACTTGAAAGAACGCTCACATTGCCGAAAAAAAAAATGAAAGTGCAGTCAGAAGCGATGGTATTCTCCGAAAAAGAAAACACGCGCAAAAGTTTTGACAAAGATATGAGAAATATTTCGTACATTTTTATAGCTTCTTTCTTTGTCTGCTGGCTATAGACGATCAAAATTTGACACTTCGTTTCTCTTAAAAAGCTTTATTTATCTCTAATGAGAATTCTGAGATGTATTTTACCATCCACAAAAGTTATCTGTTTCCTTTTAACAATTGGAAATGTCCCCTCCCCCATCTACTCTAGACAAGGTGGCATTAAGGTTTTTGTCATCTCGTTGAGACCTCGCGAATTTTAGTCTTAAATGGATGTTAAGGTGATAAGACCATCTAACTGCAGAAATCCGAGACGAGGTTCTAATCACTTGGGACCAGTTACACAAAATAAAATGTGTCAGATTTCGTTTGACAAGCTGGAGAAGACGTAGACAGCATCCCGTTTAATGGAGGCTCCATTTCGTTTCATCTTGTAAAGACATTCTTGATAAAATATAAGAGGTTCCTGTGTGTTGTGTATAAACACAGGCATATATAAAAATATATATATGCACACACGAATGCGTACTTCAGAGTTGCTTAAAATAAATTTTCTTTTATCCACGCAACCATTTTTTTTTTAAATTTTACTTGACAAAATACATGAAAATCAAATCAGTTTGCAAGTTGTCTGTCAATCACTTAATGGATACAGTTCTCTCCCTGGTGGAGGCATTTTGACATATTGCTTCTGTTTTTTTCTGGAAATATAACAGAAGTCACATAAGTCGTCATAGGGATCTACGGGTCTTTTGTTCACAGGTTCGAAGATAAATAAATAGCATCATCGATAGATAAATAAATAGCATCGTTATTCCGGCGTCAAAGGAACGTGAGTATTTTTCGATTTCGCTTGGCAGTGGCAAGGCACACGTGGTTTTTTCTCTTATATTCTTCTGAGGACGTTATCCATCATGTTTTGTTTTACTATAGTCTATCCCATTTAAGTCGATTGATTTATGTTTTTTATTTTTTATGTCACTTTTATTCCTTTGTTTTTTATTCCACCGAAAGACCTTCCTCAGTCTTTGCACATCGCTTATTTTAGAAATTATTGGAATTCTTCATACATGTAGTGTCTCGATGTGATCATTTATACAATTTTGTTCCTTATTTTGTTTGCAAGGTTATAAATTTCAAGTTGTAGTCATTTTCTTAGTAGTGTGTGAAGGGCAAGTTAATACCAAGGAGTGTTGATTACTCATCACTGACATTTGCGGTCTGGTGAGCACTGACATTATGATGAGATATTAGTGTCATCGTGGGGGGTGTATACTTCAGTACGGGGGGGGGGGGGGTTAAGTGGCACACATCATCATCTACACGATAGCTAACATTTTTTGTTAGGAGACTACCAGAAAATGTTTGGATAAAAATATCCATTGAATTCCCAGAAATCGAATTCCCACCTTCTGCGGGTGTTCATTCATCTTGAGGTGCCCCTGAATCGCTTACCCTGAACCGCTACCCCTTCCCCAAGCCACGCCACCACTTGTTGCCATAGTAACCATGTTACGCGCACTTACAGAGAGCTATAGCTAAACGTTTCCTTTAAAGTTAGTCGCACTTTGAGGGCAATTGTCGCACCGTATTTAACCGATCAATGTTTCGGTTTGAACTTTATCAACTCATGTCAGTCGTTTCTTCATAATCTTTGCTGCCTTACAGGAAGTGTTTTCTTGGTACACACTGAAGAAGACATACATAGAAGAGCCCAGCATGTAATCGAGAAAAAAATGTGTCGTGGGGAAATTTGTAATACAGATGTTCCTACATAACAGACAGGTAAAAAATTGTCCTTTATGTCCTATGAAAATTGAAATGATATCAAAATCTTCCACGAATTTACTCTATTAGTATACAGCCTGATACGTCTTTGAGTGATAATTTTGCTGTCTTGTGTCTTGTGTTGTTGTGCATCAGACACTTATGTCCATGTCAATGTATTAGGTGTCAAACCAGCTGAAAAATTTGTTGCAGTGTTATGTGTGTGTCAAATAGAGTAAAATACGCCCACTCAAAATGAATGTTGGATACAATAAAAAGAGAATTTGGACAGGGATTTTTACAAATGTGTTTATTCACAGACCGAAGATGTGCGCTACCCTGCGAGTAAAAAGTTGCTAAAGAAAATGTCTAAATATATGCACAGGGTAGAATATATTGATTGTCAATTCGTACACGCACGCAGAGGCGTAATACTACCACTTAAAATGAGACGATTCTCTGATTGTTTCAGAATATCACAGGAAGTTGCTTCTGGCGGTTTCGTAATTACCATTTTATTGAAACTCCCTGCTTTAACCATAGGCTGGATGGACTGGAAACTGATTTTGTTTTATGTTGTCTTCTCCACTTTTCATTGTTGTTGTTTTCTTGCTTATATAAACGATTTGAAGTCCTAATTCAAAAGACGCATATGCCTCGATAAAGTGAAATTGGCGCTGACGCCAAAGCTCACTCGGGCCGTCATCAGTACCCACGACATAAAGCTTATTTACTTTCTATTCTATATTACATTTGTGATTTGCATCCATTGCCAGACAGTTATGATATATCTATGCTTATTTCGTAGCTATGGCGCGCGAAAAGGGCCACCAAATATGATGATGATGATATTATTTTATACGTTGTTATACCAAAAACATATGTCACTATACTAAATTTACATGTCGTTGTATCTAAAATATATGTCACTGTACCAAAATGATACGTCGTTGTACCTAAAACATACGTCATTGTACCGAATTGATGTGATAGGATAGGTAAGCTTACCGCTTGCATTGTTTTTCTGTTCATTCATATCCGGTGGCGATAGTAATCACGTGACTGAAGTATGAAAATGGTAAACTTTTATCTGCTTTGGTCTTTCCAGTGTTAGGATTCTAGCAGTTATTCAAGTGAAGAAATTAATGATAAAAATAGTTGCACACGACTTGCACAAGAAATAGTTCTGTGCAAAGTTACTGATTCACAACAAAAATATTATATATATTTTAAATATATATATATATACATACATGTATATATATATACATATAAATACAATAAATGTAGAATCGTAAAATGTAACCAAAACCAGTGTCATACCCTATCAATTGAAGAACATTCTTTGTAACTCTCGTTCTCCAAAAATGAAAAAAAAAAAACGTTCCTCTTTCCATCAGAATTTTTACCAAATATGTGACTGATAATTGTGTCTGCCCTTGGCAACCCATTAGGGTAACATGATGAAAATTGAGTAATTTTTCCAACGACAGGCTCTTCACTATTACATATTATGTTTTCATGTGGTTGTGGGTAGCTCCTTCACACGAAGCTGTTGCGTTAGGCTCTTACATGTAGTGCAATCCATCTTATACACGTATAATTTACTAAGAGTTTGTAGCACTCAAAAAGGATGACATGAGTGGCACGACAGGGATACTATGTAGGATTTTAATAACACATTCAACTAGGTTTCAGCTTAGATTGTATGAGTAATGGCATGAATGGCTTAGTAGATAATTTCTTAGCAGATCTTTCCAAACCTAGATTAGTGTTTATTGTTTGTTTATTACTTCTATGGTGATATGCATTTGATACAGATATTTAACATAACTTGTTGTGCAGTTTTTTCTCGAGGTGAGCTATAGGCATGTCTTCTGCAATATAGTAAGTAGAAACTAACTTTAAAGCAAAATTCTGAGCAAACATTCCTCTCATTTTAAGTAAAACACTGTTCATACATTTTCTTGAGTGCGTGCTACACGTTTTAGAAAAAGTAACGTTATAAAACATTCTAGCGTTTTTGGTTCCCTCGATCAGTGTTTGGAACTAGAACAACCTTATTTAAATTTAATAAAGTGAAGGTTACTATAAGCAAGAAAAAGCACTTAGTCCGATCATCAGAATTTGACAATAAAGACGGTTACACGAGCTTCCCAAACTGGCAGATATCAACGTTCTAAGAACTTTAAATTCTATAGAGAACACATATACACGAACTTTTAGTCATCTACATTAGATGGTGTTCACAGAATTACAAAAAAAATCTACAGGATCAAATGGCTGTTCCGTTCTGAAAGTCAGACACAATAGGCGATGTTTGGTGATTTCTACAATGTAAACGTATTGATCATGGAATTCGCTAGACGTCAATCTACAAACATACAGAAATGCCATATACAGCTCTTGAAGATTTACATTATTGGGGGGGGGGGGTTATTTCATTCAGTCTATTTGTACATATTCCACTGAACGGAAATTGATTAGCTATAGTTTTGTCCAATGATGGGAAACGTGTCCGCTCATTCCGTTAAATGATCGGTGAAATTAAGACCAAAGCGGGCGTCTTCTATCACAGATTATCTCATTATCTCTTATCTTATAAGTACCGAGAAACGTGTAATTGTAAACACTGTAATATCACAAGATTCGTCGGAATCTCATTTCGCTACTTTCTGTGAAAATATCATTTTCTTTTACTACGGTTTGTATTCATTTTGAGTCATCTGTCAAAAAAAAAATTTCTTGAAATAAATTATGAATTGATGGCAAATTCGTCATTCGAGAAATTACATATAGGTACACTTTTCTTCATTGCATGGGAACAAGACTTCTTTTTTCAGACTTCGCATCTGCAAAAAATAATTATCATAAAACATTAAAGCCTATTTTCATAGTTGGTAAAGAGATAAACCGATTTTACTGCATATCAACCTTCATTTCCAAATTCACTACATTAGTAAAACTACCGTACAGAAACAGTCAAGTAATCCCTCGAACACCTCAGCAGTTACTTTCTAACTATTGGGCTATTTGTATAATGCGAAACGTGATTTGTTACTCAAGGAGATCAAATGGTAAATACTGGGTGCAGAGAAGATTTCTGACGTTTTTTTTTTCTGCAAAGAACCAAAAAAGCCAAGTAAATTACAAGAAAGTTTAATGGGTCAATGTTACTAAAATGTCGACTTTAAAACACAAAAAATGAATCTATAGTTTCTCGGAACAAGATTGATTTTTTAAACAACTTCTTTTTTATCAAGGAGGTTTTATTTCTGTAATTCATTTCTACGACAATCAATACTTATCTGATATGATGTCACAATTGAACTAATTTGGCATTGTTAATATTCCACTGCAGCGAATATTACACTTTGTTAGGCAAACAGCTGTAGGATTGAGAAATATAACGGTACCATATATGTTTGCAATAATTTAAGTGGAGACAGTGTCACCAATTTGTAAAAAAAATATTGCTTGGGAAAACAGAGGAATGAAGTTCAAGTTTCAAAGTACTAACAATTTATCAGTTAATGAAATCGAATAAAATTAATTTTAAATCCATCACCCTGAGACTCTTAGCTAGTCAGGAAAAGCATTCTGTTGTGCCACCTCATACCTTTATCCTACCACCATTCTTCTATCCCACTGGTGGTTTCCTCCCCCCCCCCCACACCCTCCCTCCCATCCATTCCCACCCCACACACGTCCATTGCGGAATAGAGGAGTTCCGTTAATCAACCCGCAAAACCTTTATGAAACAAGATTATACGAATTTTCTTGAAGGGCTGGTGCTTCTTATTAAATTTGTATTATTTGTTCATGTCGTTTTGAACTCCCTCTTAATTTTGATTTGGAATATTGTATAATCTGATGGGAGAAGTGTGTGTATGGGGGTGTTTTAATGAAGGCCACATCTGTTTCCATGGAACTTTCTCACCCGCCCCTCCACTTATCTCTCTCTCGCCACCACTGTTTCTCGTTCGCATCACCTCTTTTTTGCATCAGTTTTGCTTCTCAAGAGAGATTTAAATGGCGTTGCCTTAAATGATAGTGACAGTCGTCCATGAGCTCACAATAGCATTAACTGATAGTGCGGAACGAGGGACAAAATGTAAAAAAGTCCTTTCGTAATTGATATTCTTCAGGTCACGCAATTTTGGAGATACATGAAAGAAGATAAGTAACCAAGAGAATGATTTGACAGGAGACAGAAAATTCACATGATCGCCTCCTAGATTCTACATCTGTCATTCTTTTATTCAATTATTGATGAAATTGTCATGATTATGATTATCTTTGAAAAACACTTTCCGATGATTTCGTTGTCGCTGATGGACAGAGAAAACATGAATACAGGGATAACGTTCATTATAATGAAATAAACACTCGGAATTTTCGAAAGCTTGTATAGTGAAAATGAGTGGACTCCACTGAGATTCAAGCTAATAACCGTCCACTTTTCAGTGTGAACCAAGGTTCTACCAACTGCAGAGGTATGAAACCCCCGGTGACGTATTCTTTAACCAAATAAAGTAATTAGTGACGAATTTTATAAATCATCGCTGGAGGGGCTTCAGAAAAGTCTGGACATCTCCATTAATATCTGGATACCATTCGACTGACACAGAATAGTCTGAATGTCTCCTTACGAACCACATTACAGTCACAGCGTATATTAATATCTAGATCACTACTATTCGACCTAGACAGAATAGTCTTGACGTCTCCTCAAGAATCACGTTGCAGTCATATATTTATGTTGTTATGGTTTTTTCCCCTTTCGCTTGTTTTTCCTTTCTTTTTCTTTTCTTGTCCTTTCTTTAAAACACGGGATTTGAAATCACTCCTAGTATTTAAAATGGGAAATCCAACCGGCAAAAGATGCGCACAAACTGGTCTATAAGTCGAAACATTTATGCAAAATTTCAAATTCAAGAGTGCTCACGTACATACGTCCATCAAAATATTTTTGCACACTCATGACTTTGTCCAGTTGCTTTTGACCTCGCCGACAGCGAACCATGTACTGCGACGGCTTTTTTTTTTTGTTAATCGAAAAGATGGAGATGAACGGTATACATATGTTAATGAGTCGAGACAGACAGAAAGAATTCTGCAATGGGAAGGACCAAGTAAGAGAAAAGGTACTGTGGTTGTAAACAGCATTTCCTAAATCTTTATCATGCAGTTTCCTACAAATCAGCTAAGGTTCCGAAAGAAATGTAACTTACAAAGTAACGTAAGATGAGGCACTCTACGCTGTCGTCTCCAGAAGTTTATACATCAATGAAAAGAAATTCGATTTTAATTGGTACAATTCTTTTGGTACAATAATGTCAAATTCCACTCAAATAGATGAACTGAAAAATTGAAAAAGGTAAAATTGATCAGTCCAATGAAAGTGTTTCGAAAATTATTGAGATTGATACCAACAAATGATTACAAAATTTCTTCATTTTTCCAACATTGTGTACCATTCACTAAACACCAATTGACCAAATCAAACGTTTTGCTTTACATGTAAAATTAATGTATATCATTCAAGGATAAAGGCAAGCTTTGAAGGTCAAAATTCTCCTGCCAGGTCCATGTCATAAAACAAGATAAACCTTAAACTAACACAATCAAAATTACCACGATCCATTCTTTAATATCGACACAAAGTTAGCTACCAATGTATCTTTTGTTTCTCGACTAAAATCCTCTAGTTTCTGCATTAATGAAAGATAAATCCACAATTCCCAGAAGTTTCCTTTTTTACCTTTCTTAATGAAGTGAAGGTACTAAAACTCCTGCTTTCAAAATCACACTACAACAAAGGATAAGTGAGGTTTCACTTGTTACCAACATCATCGCCTTAAGTCATTTTATCACCTCACATGTATTTCACTTAGCTGGCAAACGATGCAATGGCCAATTAAACATAAAATGCCTGGGTTTTCATAACATTGCGGGGGAAATGTAGTTGTCATGACCCTCGGCAATGTGTAATTGAAGGACGAGGAAGGCTTTCTTATTTTGTAGTACACCAATGTGACCACTTTTAGCACAGCCATTTCATCATGTTCTTGCCCTGTTATCAGTTCGACAACTCAAAAAAAAAAAAAAAAATCATGTGATAACTTCCTCCTGTTAAGTTGATTACGTTGTCGTAATTCAACAACTTACACTTTTTAAAAGTCACTTTGTATCTCCTCCTGAGCAATTTATATCATGAAGTCACTGCTAAGGTTTATTCACTGGTACTTCGTTTGTATTCATGTAATCATTTTGTGAAGAAGAAAATAATGGAACTAATTAAGTTTCTAGTACGTTTTCTTACTTTGTACTCAACAACTCATTTCACTATGTATGTCTCCAGAACCTCTACTCAGAGGTCGAATTGATTGGGAGTGGAAAAAAGAAATTGGTAAGCTTGACAAATGTTAACTCATTTATCCACAGAAAACCATTAATGTAGAGTTTCTGTTCATTTGGACATGTCACAGAATAAAGGTGGGAAAATGGAAGTGATGCGGGGGTAATCGGTATGAAGAAGTAATCGAATACCCGTCAGAGGGAATTTTATAACGTTTTTAGGGGGGATGGAGGTTTAAATTGGAAACATTCCCATCTATTTTACCTTTGTACCAGGAATGATTGAAATTAATAAATTACATTTAATCTACAACAAAATTAAAAAAAAAAGGAAACAAGTATGCCGAACTAGTGGAAGAAGTAACTTTCACAGAGAAAAGGAGAGCATATACTATAAGCACAACCACGTGATAAACATTGAACGAATATTGGGGTATACTCTAGAAAACGGTATGCTTTACCGTATTTATTTAACTTTTTGCAACTGCAAGAATCTCTTTATTGCATACTAGCATTCAGTGAAAGATGATTAACCCACTACACTCACCTTATAGATTATTCTGCATTTCTATTATTTTTTTTCCAAGAATAAAACCATCTTTCGTTTGGACTTTTGCTCGTCATAAAGATTTACCAAAATAAGGTGCTTCACATACACTTTCTGACCTGTCGACAAACTATTAAGTCTGAATTACAAACGAAGAGCCAACAAACAGCCGAGAGTTTGTCAGGCCGAGATTTGTTTCTGACAGGAGCATCGTACTTTTTACGTCGAATGACAACGAAACCTTTGTTTTAATATTCGCCTTATTAATACTTAAATAAACAGAAGAAAGTGGGAAACATAATGTTTTCTTGTCTTTTTTTTGTGCCTACAATTATTGAAAGGGCGCTCGTGACATTGGCAGCAATGCTGTTTGTTCTTATGTTTGCGTTAGTTGTCTCTGCTCAGAAAAATTTTTATTATAAATATTTCATCGGTTTTAGAAGAAATGAAACATTTTAGGTTGTTTTTGCAGCCTAATTCAAAGATGTTCAACCAGTCTTTTATTTATTGTTGAATCAAAGGCATTAATAATTAATTTGCTGGTGACATTAACTTTCATTGTTTATATTATTCCGTAATGAAAACACAGTGGACCGTTGCTGAGAGCGCCCGTCAGCATGCAGCATGGAGCTGCTACGAAAATTACAGTGAGGAGGAAAAAAAATCATACAATTTGAATAGCTCTCAATTGATCAAATGTGTACTTTTTCTGGGTAAACATGTATGTCGAAAAGTAACAACGAAGTTAATCTTTGGCAAAGTTTACCCCGATGAAAGTTTATTTATTTATTTGTTATTTATTCATTGTTATCATCATTATTATTGTCATTAGTATTTTATCATTAATTGCGAGGATTGAGTCACACAAAATGTGCACATATCTTTTTTTTATGCGTTTGAAGTTGACTTGCTGTTGGCACAGCATACTCAAGTGGGTAGAAAATGAGTATCTCATAGTCTCGCAAATATGCGTATAGCGCAATGCGTGTACGCACACTGGCCGTCGCGACGCTTTATTCGTTCTGAATATAACCAAATCTAATATATTCATCCGTCACTTAACCATAGTAGGCCTAGATTTTTTTATGTCATGTGAAGAGATTTCTTTTTCAAATTAGCGACCTGAAATTTTGAACCAAAGAACAACGGGGTACCGAGTGTGTTTAGATTGGAAATGAGCAGATTAACCGCTAATATATATATGGTACCGGTACTCACTACAAATCCAATAGATCGATTCATTTTGGTTTGTTGTAAACTAAAAAACTTTCCAACGAATGTCACTGATACTTTAAGGGAGGAAACACAAACCCCGGGGTTTTAAAGTGACCTCATAGAAGAGGTAATATTCTCACAATCTATGAGAAATAACGTAGCAACTTTACCTTTCAGCACCCAAATTAGTGACTCGTTGAAGATGTTAACACCGATCACTGTTTATTATTCTTGCTTATCCTTGTTGATTCTGCTTTCTTAATAATTTGTGATTACATTAATCAGCAGGTCAGTTTACCGGATTCGAGATAATTTTTTTTTTTTTATAAATGAATGATGAACATCCTCGAAAATGTTGTGGTTTAATAACAAAGAAACCTGTCGTTAGTGATGAACTTACATCATTAACAAAATAATAGCGATAATACGAGTGACTGTGTCACGGAATAAATAAATATTTAGTTAGGGTAAGAGACCTTCCTGTTGTTGTCATAGTTATTCTTTTTTTTTTTAATTTCATGGTTGCATATGAGTAAACAATAACAATTGAGAGTCGACATGATATTTATTTTTTGTATTTCAATTTTTTCTTTCTTTAACCACATGTACCGGCAATAATACATTCCAGCCTGTGTAGTTACTTGCTTCGTTGGGTATTCGTTCACGTATACCGCTAATCGTCCTCCTCTCCCATTTACTCTTCTTTTTTCCTGTGTTGGTCTTTATGAAAACCTTAAAAGCCAAATCTTCCTCCAAAAGCCTGTATGATGCCAATTTAATGAATTTTTCGTCAGATGCGTTTCTCGTAAAGTGTAAGTGGCAGGTAACGCGACTTGTCTAATAAACACGGCCAATACAGCATACGACGCGTGGGAATACCAATTCATCCGGAAAGACAGGACAGATTTTTTTTTGGTTCATATTATTCATTTCTCTTGCTTATTCATTCTTCTTGTTTGTCACCAAATATATCACAAAAATGACTTTACAAAGTTTATCGGCATAACATCCCCTGTTTGGGAAGAAGAATATATTTATATCGATTAACTTTAAAGTGAAAGATCGACGATGTTTGCAGAGAGAATTATTTTCCTTTTTATCATCGATATATGCAAACATTTCAACGAGTCAATTGGACCATTGAGGGTGAACACCCGACAGGATCACAATCTTTCAAAAGCAAGGAAGGTCGTTAACTCTATTTGCGTGCGGTTTTGATTTCTTTTTTTCCTGATAGAATGTACGAATGTAATAATTATTAGCCGTTGATATGGAGGCGTCCTCCATGTATTTCCGGTTTATAAAAACTGACTCATCGGAAGAGAGATTGCATTTAATTCAATGTTTAACATCCCTAAATTTTGTTTCTTTCTTCTCAACTATAGATGGCGGCGCGTTTGTGGGGGGGGGGGAGGGGTGACTGCTTGAATGGGGGGACTCAATTGTAAGTGTTTGGGGATACTGCTTAGGATCACTTGATACAATATCCAAACACCCAAGATTGGCATGATTTTGGATTTATGTATACATTATGTGGCGGGGTCCCAAAATGTAGGGGGACCTGGGCATGCGCCAATATTGCCCGCTCTTAATCCGCTAGTGATTAATGAACCTATACATACTGAAAAGACGATTTTGCGCTCGGAATGAAGTGCGTTCGTTCATAAAATTTTGAATTACTTATATTGTTTTTAGTTCGTCTCAATTTTTTTGCTTAACAAATATTCCTGATATTCCTGAACAAGTGAAGTAACAAACTGAGGTTGATACAAAGTACTGATTAATCCAGGTGATGACCTTAAGTCTTTCATCCGCAAACTATTTTCTATTTCTCATCCTCCTCTTTGTTTCCCTTTTCATTCCTCTTTCCTCTCATTCTTTTCTCATCCTCCTTGCTTTTCTTTCCTGTAAATTTCATATCTTTGTCATATATTTTTACTAAACTAGATTTGTAACCTAATTCTGCAAAGTTTTATATTATATTGCTTTTATGTTATTTTGTATAAACAAACTTCTTTTTGAGCTTCTATGGATATTATTCGTTTGATATATTCATCAGTTAAAATGACCGCAGTCCATCTAAATAAATAATGTATTATTTTTGTTACATTATCTATATATTTCCATCTTAACTGTTTTCATTATTAATTTTTCCTGATAATGCCACCAAAGAAACTATATCTTTGATAGAATAATGTATTTCCTTTTCATTATGTATTTATATTCTGTTTGTGTCTTCCTTACATCTTGTGTTTGCTTTATTTGAACTATTCTTTACAACTTGGGACGGTCATTTTTCTTATTTTATCGTTATTAAGAGCTTTGCTGAAATTGCTCTAATTCGTGTGGGCTTATTCGGCTGTTACGACATCATTTTAAGAACATTTGTATTTCTGCTCTTTTCTTGATACTTTTCTGTCTAGTTTTGCATTTTATGATTCATTCTTTTATGATAAACACGTCACCACGACGAGTCAACGGTTTGTCATTTTCCTCTTTTGTTATCCGATTTAATCGAAACAATGGAAGAAAGAATATCATTTGTTCGATATTTTAATATTCTTTTGTGAATAATGAAAAGAAATACTTACATTCAAATATCATCTCATACTTGGACAATATGTATCCCAGTCCTCATTCATGAAAAAAAAATATAAAGAAAATAAGAGAAACATATAAAACGTCATGACAATAATGCCTACACGCGCTTGGAAAACCAATTTATTTTGAAAGAAAAAATGGAAACGATTGATGCTTTGTGAAGGGGGTGAACGTCTGAAGATTTAATGCTATCTTCAGGAGATTCGTTTGAATGAATTGATTATTTCGTTAAATCAATTTATTAACCTTATAAAATGAAGCAAAAAAGAAAAAAAAACATTTTCTCTGTCTATCAGGTGATTTCTGGTATCGGGTATGACCTATGATACTTTCAAATGCATAACAGATCGCCACGGGGGAGGAGGGGGGGGGGACTCTCTAGAGACAGACTGTCACAGTAAAATATACATCTTCAGAAGATGAAACGTATACTCCGTTGATTCAAGCCAGCAGCTTACCTTACCCTCCTCTCTTCCCATGTACATTTATCCTGCTGCGTTACGAATCCATTTGTTTTAATGATAGTTTATCGGCGTTGTATTCATCTTTGTGAGATGTATCTGTTACATATTAATGAATTATAGTGGAATGTGGCAGTGCTCTTCAACTGCGGAATTTACCGTTACATAGTAGTGTGTCTCGTATAAGGTAGAAATTTATTTAAATGTTTGATGACCTTCAGAAATTTTCAATTATTCATTGACAGTTTTTTTTTTATAAATCTGCACATGGAAGCTTGGTAAACACGTGTGATATCCACAGAACGATATCGTGCTTAATACAATAATGCTATAAAACAGCTTAGTGCAAAGTACTGTACTTACAAAACTACTAACGAAATATAAAAAAGACAAACTGCTTCCCCTAAATATGGTGAAAAGTCCAAAGCCTAACTTTAGGTTACTTGAAAGTCTTATGAAACAATGATTAAAGTGGATAAAAACTTTTTGGAACAGACATGAATGCAAAAGCAATTATTAGAAAAAGGTTCACATACCTATGAAAGTCAATGGTGCCGGGAACTATTATAGGTAATGATATTGCCTACAAAGGGTATCAACAAACTGTGTAATTTTGCGCGAGACGCAAAGTCATATAGTGAGCAACAATTCTAGCTTTAGACCCTGTTGGGTCGGGTCACCTATATCGCATACACGCAAGGTGTCTCTTACATTCTCATTCACGCACCACGGATGCCCTGACCCCGGGAGAAGCAGTAATATATTCACACTAGTTCAAAGTACATTGAATTTTGCTACGGAATTAGTGGCAAAAAAAATTACAACCAATGACAATGAGCCTTTCAGTTCGAAGTGGAGGTGGATGCAATGATAGGATATCCGTTAGACAAACTTTAAAACCGTTAAACCGTTTACTAGACATATGACAAACATAAAAAGCTAATGATTGCATTATGCTGGCAAACAGACGTGTGAATATATACGTCCATATCATTTGTGAATGTTGCAAAAGCGCTCCTCAAAGTGCGTGTAACTTGTACCTCGTTGTGGAACATACCACTTCGTCAAGCGAGGTTGTATACAGTACCTTCATTGTGACTGGATGACAATCGCAAAATTCTAATATGCATTACCTAAAGCTTGCATGTATGAATATTCAGTTGTACATAATAAACTCCCTTCTTGCAAGGGCGATTCAGGTGGCAGTCTGGCGGCCGACAGATACGGGGAAAGATAGAATAGAAAAGAGGCCTGCGTAAAGGGGGAGCTTTATGCGAGGAGTTGTATGTCTGTTGGATGGAAGATTAGAGAAATGACAAAGGAAAGAAAGAGTTGGTAAAGCAAAGGGGTTAACTGCATGTAACGGGCTTAGATGGCAGAATAGCCTTTATTCTTGCTTTGAATTTTTTTTCATAGGGAACAACTGCAACTTTGTTAAGAACCCCAGCCATGCATTGCGCTGCATCAGACAAGGGTTTACAATATGTTCACATTTGGCTTACAAGAAAAAATATTCTGGCACATTGTCATTTTTCGTTGTATTACTTATCGATATTTTCTTCATTTTCCAATCAATTCTTCGATTTTTGATGTGTGTCATTTTTCGATTAATGTACTTTTTTGAACCACTGAATGCGATTTAACACTTATCAGGAGTAACCAACGCATCGAATGAGCACGTTAGCTGGAAGTATATATCCAACGATTTGTTGCGTGAAATCTTCTTAAAAAAGAAAAAAACAGGGACCCAAACTCCCAGGGCTTTCAAGTGTATTTGTCTCCATGGCAGCGTGTAAGTATCCTATATTTCAGAGAGGTCACACGGGTGGGTGTCAACTCGTGTAATAGATGCACGTATAGAGCGTTCGAAGAATTCAGTAATGGCAGATATGTGTTAAACAACAATAGCGACAATTATTTTAAATTGAGAATTGAGAGAAAACAGTTAGATTTAAAGTTTCGTTGTCTTCCACTGATGGAAAGAATGCTTAAGAAGAACAAAATTTCAAATTCAAGCTGCTTTCTGAAAAAAACAAACGTTTGTTAATGAAGGAAGCTTTTAAAATTGACAGGAAAAGTCTGCAATAGAATAACTTAGATCACATATTATGGGATATTGATTGAACCATTAGTGTACGTCACTAGTTGGCGATTTTGTGGCTGCGAGCATACTCACATACGATGAATAAGCGTGAACTAGTGAAATTTGCAGAGAAATTATCAAGGAAAGAATGACGTAACGGGAGATGTTAGTAAAAAGACCAATCACCTTTAAGCTATGACAAGAAATTCCTAACAAAACACTGTGTAATGAAATTAATTGCCGCTGTGATTGTGTATGCGTTATTCTGCGTGCGCGACTGCGCATATGCTTCACTTAGCCTCCTCCAGAGCCTGTACTTTTAGAATAACTCTATGAACATTCCACCATTGCTAATCGTCTCAAATAAATGTCGCGTTGTATTTGCAACCTTGGGTAAAAAACAACAAAATGAAATGTTGCTTCCTGTATCGAGCTTCGCTGCAAGCTCAAAGTCGTGAAGGAGATACCGCGATTGGTACAATTCAAAGAATTTTTCGACACTTTGTCCTCATAGTTACACTTCTTTAATCTAACAATTAGAATATATTACGAATAATCAGTCAGAAGGTCATATTGACCTCGACTTAAGTGAGCTTATCGACAGTCAATTAAGCTCGTAGGGGAGTATAAGCAATTTTTGTTTCAAATTTAAACTGTGTCTGCTAACGAACTTGGCGTATCGAGAGAACATTGCCTCTCATAAGTATTTATTCATAGCTTCGTCATCATCCTGTTCACCTTTGAACAAACAAGACTATGAAATGGAAGGTACAGAAATTTGTTTATCTCTTGAAATAATGACGTCTTTTTTGAGTCACGAACAAACTGTTTGGAAATTAATAAGAGCCAATAAGATTTGGTTTCTTCTCTCTAAATATTTCACCCTGTGCAGCAAAATGTATATACAAGCTTAGGAAAGAAATGAAGTCACACAAACGTTGTCTTTAAACTGAGGTTTGAGCAAATTAAACTAAGATTAACACTTACAATCTATTTGATATATCAAAATAAAACATCAAACCTGTCATAACTTACATCCGCGAACCTTCTGTGCGATTATTTAAGATTTAAGTCATGTCCACTTTAGCACAACCTGGAAAGAGAATGAGGGGATTATATAATTGCCATTTCAAGAAGTATGGATTCACTACATATATCAAAAGCATTACGCTTTCTAAACTCAGTCCACAATTTCGAAGCGATTTAGTATGAGGATGGTCACAAAATAAATATCTTATAGTGTCAACACATGATCTATGCATCTAAGCCATCAGTGAATTGGACAGTGCTTGTATCGATTCCTATTCAAACAAGGAGTTGTTTGGAAGCGAAGGTAAGTCTGCGAAATACATCATAGCCCAGGGGACTAGGTAGGGCAGAATATCGCCGTGGTTCCAATGGCACTTTTGAGGAGGGAAAGGTATAGAGGAGGGGTAACCGTTTTTGAGATTATTTTGTAACGTAGCAGCAATACCATGCATGCCCACGAGGTCGGATTTTGCCCTGGCCTTGAATTCAGTCTCGTTTTTTTTTTGTTTTACAATGTAATGAAAAAGTAACTACCGTACTCTATGTTTCCTAGAAAATGATTAACGTTGAACATTCTGGCAAACTTGGCGACGATTAAAGATTGGTCTCGTGTTTCTTGCGATAGTGTTATGAATAAGTCTTGCGGGTATGTTCGAATATCCTGCCCCCCCCCCTACCTCCCACCTTTTGTTGGGTGTAATGATATTGAAGGTGACTGCACCTTATCCCCTCTTACAGACTTAATCACAAAAACATATAAAACGGAAAGTGTTTTTTTTTTTATCTGTTTGGGTGGGCGGTTATAGGTGAGCGATTAAGGTGGGCGCTTCATTCAGTGCCATCAAATAGTAACTCGAAATTAATTGATTTGGCGGGTCAAGTCTTGTAATATGTTTTTGACATGAAATAAGAAAGGAAAAAAAAAGGAAAGAATAAATGTTCAATATAAATGCCACGAGGTCGAGGTCGGTACGAATATTTGTTCTTGTTCATCATATACGCTACGAGAGATATAGGTATAAATTATACTGTAATACTTTCATCAGAGTTATACATATTCATTGAGTTGAATGTTTGCTTATAAGTAAGGTGAATGATCTTGATAATAGCCTCTGTTACTTTCCAGAACAAAAAAAAAAAACGATCTGAACAAAAAATATTCATGTACTATCATATCATGAAAGAAGGCCCCATTATTTCTCTGCGTACTAGCGATATAAAAGTGTTCTAAGTGAGTGAGTACATTAAAGTTCGTAGATAGAAACATTCCTATCTTACTGTACGTATAGTATCTCTGTTATGTGAACATTTCATTCACATACTATGCTCGTCACGGCAATGGATACATCACAATAACTGCATCGTAGGTAGACGTAAACCAAACACAGTGCACAGTGAGAAATGTTTGGTGTTCATCTACCGACGATGTAAGTTATCAGGATATAGTTGTTACCATTGTATTTAGTAATATTTAGTAATAAGGACATTACATGCAGGGTTGAAGGCAGACTGCCTCTTTCGGTGTTCTTGTGTCACAACACGTGTGATCCTTGTGTGAATCGGTAACACCTTAGAAACAGGTGGGTAAACTTTCATCCAAGCTGATTTCGTACGTCCGCCTGCTAAACTGAGGGCAAAGAACTAGACAAATTGGTGGAGTCATTTTCCTCATTTGGGATAAACGTTACTTAGCAATGGCTACTTTGTAAGCAAATTACAAAGTAAATACAAGGGTACTTATTTATTTACTTTTTTTAACAAACGGCTGGCATGAGACTTGCTAACTGTTTCACCCAACAGTTTCAATAGTACAGTTTCGGTAGGTTAAGCCTAGATATATAACGTTAGCGATACCTAACCTAACATTAGCGATACCTATCAACTATTTTTTTTTTGACAGATTGGTCCTCAGATGTGCTGTGTGTTGACAGATTGTGCTGTGAAACACATCATGAGGGAGAAAAAAATACGTCCACATTGATAGATCAACCATTGCTAAAGTCTTCAACAAATGAGTGACGATACACCCTGCATGTAGATCTATTTTAGATACTACAACAGGAAGAAAAAAAAAGGAAGAAAGAAAGATAAAGAACATTAGCTATCATCATTTTTATTGTGATTGTTTTATTGTGACTGTCAGAGAGAACAATAAAACAATAAAAATATGCATATAGCGTCATTACATCAAACTAATCTATAACCTCATTTTCATTTCATTCACTAACTTACAAAGAGATTGACGGAGTCAAATAAATAAAGTGACTCAACATATCAGAACGTCGATAAATGATTCAGACAAAGCGTCTTAATTATAGACAATTGAATCTGGCAGTACCAATACTCGAGACTAATAAATCATATATGATCAAGATAAAAAAAAAGGACTTTAAATTTAATGATAACAAATTGATATTGGCGTCGCAACCACGCAGGCATGAGAAAATCTACTATGCATATTATTTTATTATTAAAAAAATATGACTTGAATAAATGCGTTGAACTTGGCACTTAAGAAAACTTGAGATGCTTTAAAGAGCCACACTATGATATTTGTGAGAGATTTATTTGCAATGTGTTCGTTTCTACACGAAAATGATTACGAGAACCTTTTGTCTCTTTGAACCACTTTTGTTCTTTTTTACTGTCTTGTATTTTATTCTGTCCTGTATTTTATTCTTTATTTCATTTCAATGCTGTATTACTACAATTGTGGCTGGGGTGAGGGGGGGGGGGGATGGGGAGGAGGATGTAGGTAAAATCTCCCTCCCTCCTCAGGGTGTCCCGTTTCACCTACTTCTTTCACTTCGTTGTTTGTAATTATTCCATTCAAAAGTGAAAATATACTTCAGGGCGCTTTAAGGTACATGTAAAAGGAGTTATATTGTGGTCAACTTTTGCCTCTTGTGCACATTAATACCGTACACTCTCTTTAAAGAATAGAATACAACGCACTATGTCATTGCAGGTGATCCATCAAAGAATCCCATCGAGACGAACCATTTGGGAACATTTACTTCAATCTTTTTTATGCGAAAAAGTGGGTTTTATCACAAATAATGAAGGAAAAGGAGATAGGGGCAGAAATATTACTACCACTGTTAAAGGAAAGAGGTCTTTTAAGCTGAGATGTTTGACGGAAATTTATCAAAATTAAAGGTCGATATTTGTTGCTTCTTCCAAGGTTTGTACGAACGTACGGTCTGAGTTTTTTTTTTTTTTTTACGGAAAATGGCATGGGTATAAATCCGTCTCCCTCCCACCCCCCTGACCACCCCTACCATCATCAACATTTGTTTTTCTGTGTTACTTCTGTCCTTACTTTACGAGGAAATATGAAGGAAAAAGGACCGACGAGCGACTTATAAGATGAAACTTGTTGATGAAGATACTCTGGTTAGGAGGCACGCTTGCGGAAATTGATAATTGCGGAGATGGGTGAGATCGCTGGGTTGAGTGCTCGAGAATAAGTGAAGCTACTTAACAAGAAGACGTCTTGTGTGTATCATTTATTCTACGCACACTTCGCGGACCCCGTTAATGAGACAATATTATGCACTGGTCTGAGAAAGACCAAAACAGGGAAAATAACGCAATAGGGGAAGAGGAGAAAATAGAAGTGATTTTTTTTTTATTATTGGTAACCATCTTTCTTTCTTGTACCGACAATTAGGGGGAGTCTGGCGAATTCGTTACATGAAAAGATGAAAAACGGCCTGCATAACATATAACGGATAACATATGTAATTAATGAACCGGAATGTTATGTTTTAACCTTACCTCATTCCATGCTACTTTTTCCACTTTCTCTTCGACTGCGGTTATAACGATATTATCTACATGTATATATATATATATACACATGTGTATCATTTAGCGATAATATCATACCTGGAAGTATACGGTAAACTCTGGCATGCATCAGGAATATTCAGATCTGGGAGTCTTGTATTCTTTGTATTTAAGACGCTGGTACTGACGTCGTCACGGGAGGGGGATGCTGCGAACCCCCCCCCACACCCCCTAACCGGTATGCGATTCCCACCCGACGATCATAGTTTTCCTGCAAAAAGACTCCTTAATTTTCCAGAGCTCACCAGCTCCCCCCCCAGCCCCCCCCCCCCGCCAAATATCAATTTTCCCCGACAAAACATATACAAGCAAAATGATAACAATTCCCGAGTTTTGCAAGCTGGTTAATACATCCATATATTTGCCAAAGCTCATATAGAACGCGATTTTATGTGCATATACTTGAGCTCGACGGAAATTGTATATCTCCTACAAAAAGACCCCAAAGACTACGACGTTCCACCACGTTCCCACCCATTCACCATCCCCGTGGTAGCACCTCCCCTACATGTAACTCATTTTATCACCCCCCCCCCTCCCACTTTCCGGGACCCGGACCGCCCCCTGGACACTAGGCAGCATTTTCTAAGTGATAAAGTAATAACCAACTGTAAGTGTACACCATTAATGAAAAACCGTGGGTTTGTCCAACAAGAGACGTTGGTGTAACTATTCATTCGTGACCATTCTCGAGAAATCTGAGTCTCTACCTCATGTATTACCCCCCCCCACTTTATTCCCCACCTGTGCGACCCATTCCCAGAATACTGTTCATATAGATGCATCTTTTTATATTAACAAGAAGGTTATCTCTGTTACTTTTAATTTATTATTTTGTCTTCACTATATAATTCTATATTTATATACAGACTTCTTACTACCTCTTCCATCTCGTCTCATTTATTTCAAAGTTGAAACGCTCTCGTCAATCTGATTTGTTGGTTTCACGTCTTGCGTAAAAAAAAAATGAAGGCGGAAAACAGACGCAATGCGTTTGGCTTACGTAAAAAGGAAATGCTTTCGTGTATTGATGACGACCACTGGTGAAAGTGAATGTAAATAAATTAAAAAAATGAAAAAAATGAGAGTTAAGGTCGAAAGTTCGGAGCTTTTCTGCTAGATGATCAGAAAACAGCCAATGATTAAAAGTTAAATCTATGGAAAACAAACGAAATTGACCTATATTATTGGTGATGTCTTTGTTCTGCTCGAGAGGAATAAACTGTGTTGATTCTTTCTTTTTTAACAGAAAGAAATATAATATCATAATGCTAGTAATAATAGTAATATGAGTGATTATAATAGCAATAAAAAGTCTATCAGGAAAGAAAGGGTAGAATATTTTCGATATCGACTTGCCGCATATTTTTCGGATTAGTTTGTTTACTCATCAACAGTGTACTACTTTGACGGTGGCAAACCTGGTAGCCTGTTTTATGATGCAAATGAAACAGATTGAGAAATGGCATGAATTTAAAAGGAACGTTAAGTCCGAGATTTCAAAAATGTAGGTCACAAAGCTTAAACGGTGAACTGAAATGGTCTAACTCGCATCTTCACAGGACACTCCCTTAACGGAGATATAAAATGTTGAAATTTATTCACCGACATTAAAATGGTAGATTCTGCAATACCTTGTGATGCCATTTTTGTCCTAGTCAAATTACTTTCTTTGGTCTTCTTTGTCTTTTTGGAAAGCCATTGGACCTTGTTATGAAATTTGATCACTGTCTTACTGGGGTGATTTGAATGCACAAGCCATTCAAGAAAATGGTTAACTTTTCAAGGTTACATAAACATTTTTAATTTCGAAAGGAAATAAACCCAGGCAATGAGAGTTGTACAAGAAAGACCTTACAAAGTATTGCTCAATTGACTACTTCAAATTTATTTAAAGATATTATATCTTAGCAATGGAATAAGCTATGCAGATTGGAATTGGGTGAATAGGATTTACTTTCGAACCTCTAAAATGCGTTTTCTTGAAACTTTAGCTGTTAGGTAAACTTCAGTGCATCATGCATTCTACCTCCTTTTCATATCGAATTTTCTTTTTTGCCTGTTGAATATCGACAAATTACACTTTAAAGCACTTTAAAATGCCCCCCCCCTCCCTACCCCACTGACTGGTCAGCGGGGTAGGGAAATCAAAATAAATTTTTGAGGTGGAAAATGAGCAACCATCCAGGACAAACAATTGACTGCACTTTGTTCGTAGTCCAGTCCAGTAATCCATAGAGAGACAAGTCGGATTCACATCAGTGAACGCCCTCTATAGTGCGTCCTTTGTAGTGCGCCCTCTGTAGTGGATGTAACAATTTATCTGGTTCATTCAAATCAGACATGTTGATCACCTCGAGCATTCTTAAGAGTCACACATTGTAGAAGTGAACATATACACAACTTCAGTGACATCGCTGAGTATTGCTACGTGTATTCAACCAGGCACACTTCATTTCATTCACACCATTCCACCCCCCACGTCCACGAAACCACGAACCAGGTAAAGTGGCTCATACTAAAGTACATATAACTCTGTAGAAATTGTATACTCGACATGCGTGTGAATAAATAGCTCAGTATTAGTCCTAATGATAATGATAGCAATATAACTTTAACAATAAATTGCATTTTTATGCAATCAAAAATTTTAAAGCAAACACTTATTTAAATTAATGTCAAGGTGAAATCTTTTAGTATGAATGTAATGATTGATATGTTACTACAAACGTTTCCGAACTGGTTCATCGTTTAGTAATATTCACCTAGATTTACGAATTCGCATACGTATCACAATGAAGAGTAATTAAGCTGTTTCAACAACTTCAGGAATGTCAAGGTGAAATACAATTATAACAAGATGGTTTCCAGCGCTCTCGTGAATAATGCATTATTTACGTTATGCATATCCACATGTATAAAATATATGTCAGAATGTCTGTTAAACTTACCACAGACGCCAGTAAAGAAAATTTGGGTCACTCGAAAAAGTGGTAAATATAGAATGAAATTAATTCGGTTTTTTTTTTGGCTTCTCTAAATTGTATGAGAATTAAATCCAGTCTGCTTTCCTTCTTGCGTCTTGTTTGAACTGATAAACATCAAAACATAGCACGTTCTTTCTTTTCCACCTCTCAATTAAAAAAAAGAAAGATTTTACATTAGAATACGTCTTACAAAGAGATATGTTTTGCATAAGTGATATCCACGTGATAGCAATCATATTTCAACCACGTGGGACATCGCACGCCGTTTCACACCGGACGTCATTCTACAGTAGGAGAGTTGTTGACCGAATCAAATCAATCTGACGTCTCTTTTCGGTTGCTACGTATATTGTATCTTGTTTCAGTTCTGTTTGCTCTGTTTCGGACAGGCCTACACAGCAAAAGTTTGATCTGATCCATACGTGATGTGGTAATGCCTCAATAGCCCACTCCTCTGAAGAGCACTTAATTGAAATCACTCCAAAAAGTTTTTTTTTTTTTTTTTTTTAAAAACGCCTTACGTTAGACATCAGAAAAAATGAAGAAAATCAATACAAATATCTACTGAGAAGAAAGATAATTACTGTATGATATCTTCCATTAAAGGGGAGAAAACTGAAAGTGCTAAATTCGGCTTATTCACAAGTGACGACATACTTGAAAAAAAAAAAATCCCTGTATTTTGGCTGCAGATATGGTAACTTTTTGAGGTAATATGAGAGAAAAGTGCAGTTCACGGTCACGTGGGAATGTATCGTGGCAGACACCGTGGTATTTGGTCGTCGCATATATGCTGCGCAGACAATTATCTACATGAAGATACATAGCTTTGAACATGTATTTACAATATACGTATGCACATACATTTACTTCAGGGTAGGCTCCGTGCGATATACGAGTATCGTATACATTTGCATTTTCAGGTTTTGTCTGGCATCATATCTACTTCAGACTACTTGAGCATGTTTCTTTGAGTATCGGATACAGTGTTTACAACTGTACTTTCCTGGTCTTGAATTTATTGTATCTCAGTTAATGCTGTTCAGTTTCTGTGATGTGATCGCTTGTATCAGTATCGGTGACAGTGTGGGATTAAAAAACAACAGTCATAAAGAAACGTGATGAAAACTGTGAATACGACCACAAAAAATAACAAAAAAATAGTGAAAAAAATACAAAACTACCAGAAAGGGTCATAACTTGAAGATCCAAAAGCTACGCAGTCACGAGAGTTCTCAGAAAAGAAATATAAAATCAAGGGGGGAGGGGGTGACAAAACTTACAATTAATCAGTTCAGGGGGAACCTCCCGAAGAGTTTTGATGCAATAACGTAACCAGTCTAAGTCATCGCGTGTGGGGAGGGGGGATGAAGGGGAAAGTATTGAAGTAGGGGAAAGCGATCATGACACCATATAAATGGAGCGAAACCATCAGTTAGTGTGTAGGGAAATGTTTTGATAATAATGCCTCTCAGATTGCAGAAAATGACGCTTCCTAGTTTCTCTGGCCTTGTGAATTTCAGCTAGATATTTTAAACACTTTAGTAGTGTGACGGGAAGGGGATGCCAATTTCGGCTAAGGGATGAATATGGAAAAAGCAGTAATGGCAACTAGAAGCGCCACAATCAGTTATGACATAATGATCAATGACGTAACCAGTCTTAGTCAGCATTAGGGATTAGGGGGGTGAAGGGGAAATCAATGAAGTAGGGACAAGCGGTCATGACACCATATAATTGGAGCGTACTAAGAAATTCCGTGATAAAGACAGATTTCAGATTGCAGGAATGACACTTCCTAGTCTCTCTGTCCTAGGGAATTTGACATAAATATTCTTTATATTTGGAACGCAGGTTTGGACATTTACACTTCCACTACAAAGTGGTTGATGTTATTTTTTCTTCCATTTTTTCAAGTTTTTTTTATATTTTCATGGACCCCCTTTTCATGGACGCCCACATGTATATTTATATTCAGTTCGTTAACGCCTCATGTATATCTCACTTGTGACCCAGTGCTTAAACTCACGTAGTCACTATGTACGGACAGAGATAATATAGAAAATTACAGCTGCCTCGGGTGAAGATGTTAATATGTATATATGTATATATGTATATATGTATATATGTATATATGTATATATATATATATATATATATATATATATATATATATATATATATATATATATATATATATATATATATATGGAGACTTTAGTGATGCATTAAACCATTGACTGTGAGGGTTTAGGAATTGGACGTAACCTGCTGACAGTAACCAATATGAAATATTATAACAGCTACAGTACTATACTAAATAGGCTTAAAAACGTATACGAATTTGTTATATTTCTAAATTAATCTCTTAACTACTTTTGCCATTAAAGTGAAGCTGCGATTGCAACTTTAATGTATTTAGACGTCTGAAGATAGTGTACCGGTAACAGTGTGCAGTGACATAGTCTGAACAGTTGTCCTATACATTCACTGTTACACAGTAGGCTATGATCATATTACAGATTTTGAACGGTGACTTATGTCAAGGTGAATGTGTGTGAACAGTTCCAGGTAACACCATGAGACGGATAACTAGTGCATATTCCACCGTTTCGCTACATTTCAAGTTGTTCGATACTATACTTCCACGTTGCTCGATTTTCAAAACAGTGCCAAAGCCTGATGGCCTTGAACCTGCACCATTGTTACCATGGAAAACGAACTTTTACAAGTTCACCATATCTGATTTATACATGAACACATATTAAGGCTTGTGTAATTTGACTTTTCTCTCTCTCTCTCTCTTCTGTCTTTAAAGGAAAAGGGCTTTAACATGACATACAAAGAAAATACCTTTTAACCATTGTTTAACCATTCAGTCTCCAAGATAAATATCTGCAAAAGCTTCATCTCCTCAAAACATTAATCAAAAGATGAGTAACTAAGATGTATCATTTGAATTTTTGAAAGTTTTGAGGAGACAAATTATTATTGAGCAACAAATAACTGAATGTGTATCTGGAGGAAACTTACTTCTTAAAAGGAAAGTTACCATCCTTTTTGTCTTGTGAATAATCTGTCATTCTGTGTCCATAAATATTCAAAGCTTGGATTTTTCTTTGTTACACAAACGCCTTGGTTCGCTTTAAGAATGTCATTTTATTTTTTTTAGAGTGTCAGTCTATTGCGTTTGAGCCATACAGACACTTTTCAAATGGAATCCAAACTCTTTGTAATGTTCTTGTGGGTCGAGTGAGATACGCAACACTATCACGCATCTTCGTTGTATCTTATCAAATTTGTCCCAAAATGCAAATGATACAGTAAAATTTAGAAAAACAAGTTTTAAAAAAAATCTAGAAATTACTATCCACATATCTAAACAGCAGGCTAAAGCGATCCTTATCTATTTTCTCGTCAACTTCAATGAGTTCCCAACCTTTCCTTCAATTTCATATCGTATGAAACCCCATGGAAATGTTTTCGGTTCATTTCTCACTTTGTGTAGGAGGTTGTTATGTATATGTATGTCAAATGTCGTAGTCAATGTTTTCAAATGTTTCTTTTTTATTTATTGTCGCACACCAGGTAATAATTTAGCATCTAACAACAACTCAACTGCATGTTTGATTTAACTTCTGTCCTCCTTGGAGTAAAAATTTGTCTTCCCCAAAGAAAAGACATTAAACTTGTTGCTTAATAATTCGGCATGCCTTTCCAATCAATATTTGGTAAGGTTGTATCCTTTGTATAGATCCATCAATACATTACAATTATGGTCATTACCATGGAAACTGTTTTGCATAACATCCGGTCCGGTCATTTATCATCGCTCTCAGGTGTCTTTGCAAAGTCAATGCCTCACATAAACAAATCCCAGATTTGCAGTTTCCAAAACATTTTATGTTTTCTGAATATTGAAGTAATATCTTAGCTTAGGACCAACTGATTAAGCATGGACAGGCGTAGACTTAGGCACCCCTACTCCACAAAATTACATTATTGTAATTTTGTAAGGATTAAAAGGCACACAAAGACATGATTTAAGGTATGTCATGCTTTAAAGGAGGATAACTTTAATCAGTGGTATGATGCCATTAATGTTGGATTATGTGGGGAGATCATCTGTTTTAAATTTTGTTTTGAAGGTTTTCATAAACGTAAGAAATCTGTGGTCTTCAGTTTTATTGTGTGTGCGTGTGTGTGTGTGGGTGTGTGTGTGTGTTGGGGGTGACCGTAATCTTTTTCCTTTCTCGCATAACACGAGCCACAGTAGTCTTGTGAAGTCGAAAGGGCCCCTTCAATAGTTTGTACCCACCCCCAGGTTAATCCGGCCATGTAGACAAGATTCAGTTTGATTCGGTCGCTGTCAGCTTTCTGGTGTGACTGATTCTTGGTATACCAACAGGTTCCAGCAAAAGATATATGATTAGATACATTCAAGCTGGAATTTAATCTGGATGGGAATATACTTTGGTCCAACGTTTATTTGAGAATAGAAGGCGTCACATTAGCTGGATGGCCTCAGCATTTTTGAGTACACTTGTATCTACCCAAACCTAAAAATAATAAGAAATAAAACATTGCGTAATTGCTTAGACATGCTTCAGCATTCGAGACGAAAACAAATACGAATCATGTGACCACAACAGTGAGCTTTTGCTCTGAGTAACATCTCTCTGCATGGTCAAACCTATACCTAACAAAGCAGGTGGCTACACACGACAGAAAATCCGACTTGTTGCATCAGACATTATACAAGTTGCATCGGATAAAGTCCCTGATTAAAAAGGTAATTGCTGAAATGTGTTTTAGAGGTCACTAAGCGGTACTTCCTCGTTCATATTTTTCGTTTATATTTTATTTTTTAGAAATGAATACATTTATAGTTAATATTATATTTATGTTTAAAAAATATATTTGTGGTATTACATTTATGGTTGTTATTACGGTAATGGATTATACCGGTATTTTTTCTTTTGGAAACGTGTAATATTTCTTGGACTAACCTTGGTAGCAGCACATCAGCAGAACTTGAAATGAAATGAGATCTAAAGAACTAGATACAGACACATCGCCCATGATAATATGAATCAGTAAATTAGTTGATCTCAAACCAGTCAACTAAATGCATTCAGATACACTGTCATGACCAATGAGCCGTTGCTCGAGGGAAGGAAGTGGATAATCATAAATGAACGACAAGCACATACATGAGTTTCTTTTTTTATTGGTGATATGATCATGTAGCAATGACTTAATTACAGAGTGGACTCAAAGCAAGTCCAAATCAAATAAACTTGTCTGTGTTTATATCCTACGACCATTCAACTCTTCATCCTTCTTATGCACATTTGGAACAATCAAGATACAACAAAGACTTTCTGCATTAACTCTACCGCCACACAACAAACAATGTACGATGGGTTGGCAATAAAAAAAGGAAGGGAAAATGATAATAGTGAAACTCTGTACCACGAAGAGAGCTCCTGCAATACTGCACTTGAAACTAAATTAACTGTGACTTTTCTAGATCGCATAAACCGTGAGATGAGATTACAAAATAGGGTAATAACGTTAAGAAGAGATGATGGTACTGTTCTGCCAGGTAGGTCTGCAACAAAAATAAAGATAAAAATATTGAACTGTTTATTATTTGAAGATAAATATGTCGTAGTCAATGTAATACCTGAACATCTCGATCGATCAAAGAGTTAAGTAAGGAAGACGAGACTCTGCATGATTTTCATCTTCATTAGATGAACCTTTCACCACACTGTATATGCTTAGTAATTGTAAAATGTGCAACCTTTGAGAAACTTGCCCTCCTTTTCATTTTACTTCTTTTTTATGAGATCGAGTAATTTCTGTCTTGTGTAAAATGCTATCATAAAAAAAAAAATAGTGTGCAAAGGCTACAGCGTGTGGTTAAGGCGTACTTTAAAGAAAATAGTTGAAGGATCGTACGTTTTGAGTTCAGTAGGTGTCGCCAGTTTTGTAATTGCAAATAAAAGGTAGAATATCTGGTAAAGTTTATCGAACAAGAAAGTGGCATTACCTCAAAACGAAAGAATTTCCTTTTTATCCTTGTAAGTTAACACAAAATGGAATGATACGAGTGGCACATGTTAGGTGGGCGGTCGGTTAGTGTTGTCAAGCATGATATCAATCACTTCATGGGTCACTGCATAATATGGATTTCCACCAAAGATTGCAATCATAACGTCATCCAAGTTTACTCTGTGATTTATCTTTCGAATCATCTACACAGAATATATACGGTTGTCTCTGTATATAAAAGACAAGCTACGACATTTTTTTTCCTGCTTAGATTTTTTGATAAGGCAAAACAACGTTTCAGCTCGTTTCAAAACGTTTCAGTGAGCTTAAATCTCCTCCCAAATTTAGTCTAAAAGAGACCAGCATTGGCGAGTTTACACACCCGTAGGTGGGACGTTGCTGACAAATATTAAAATAGAATGTCAACCAACATTTTTTGATTGACGTTAATTTAAAACATATTTTTTCATCGGATAAGAGTGGAAAATATTTTGGAAAAAAATCTCCTTGGGGTCGTGTTTCAGATGAGACTGGATTGGGACAATTAATAGAAAGATAGTTACAAGAAAACCGTTGCACAGCCTAACAGATAGTCCTGACACTTCAAATATACTTTTTTCAAACAATAAGACACCATTCGGTAGTACAATAAATTCACGTCCAAGAAACAATATGAAGTTTTTATGAATATACATTTTACTCACTCGCAAGTCGCCATGTTGTTGCAAACGTACGTGATTCGTGACGTCACACATGCACCTGTACATGTCAGGTAGTATTGACGGTGAATGTGATACGTCATACATTTCCAAAATGGCGATACGCTGTAAAACAACGGCGGGAAGTTTGAAGTTTTATTTGGAAAGAAGTTACAGTATTACGAAAATAAAGCCAATGCTGTCGTGACTGCTTGTAAAAAGATGGGCTTTACGTGTAGGTTGAAATTGAAATACCCACTACGGTTCCTCTTTAAGATCAGATACTTTTATAGATTGACCACATAAACGAACATACTGAAGAAACTCCACTGTCCTTGATATTTTGCAAAAAAGAAAAAAAAGATGGACCCCCTTAGTTCGGTTTAGTGTGACCTTTATCCATAGGTACATATAATGAGTAACATATTAAGTGAACCTGGATCCGCAAATCCGTGATATGTGTCTTCTATACATGTAATATGTAAGTAAATGTTTTTAAAATCAGCTTTGGAGTGAGTTGCTGTTTTGATCAAGTGCTGGTTACGTTTCCGCTACGGGGCACATTTTTCAATCGTATCGATTTCGATAGCAAACGATTGCCATAATAATTACGCATTCATAGTGACACGGTCACATGGTGATGCAGTGTATGGGAACGTTTCCTGCAATAATCAATAATCTATTGTTTAGAGTTTATGAACAGAAGGTGGTATAGGTAGGTCGGTGGATCTTATACCTTCGTTGTCTAACAATCTCAGTGTATACAGACAATTAAAGTTTAATTTGGTCGTCAAAGAGAAAGCTGTTATTGCGATTACGTAGGTACCCAACATCTCACTTTTCGTGTGTGTCCACGTATGTGAAGATATGCATTGCGTAATCGGGTTTGGAACAGTGACCATAACAACAGGCTTATAACGACATCATCTTCAATGGCGTAATCATGACGACAGTCCCCACATGAAACGGGTCGCTCAGGTCGTTAATATATTCCATGGAGCTATTACTTAACTGTAGCTGGTATATAGAACGGTAACGTATAACAGCTAGACCGAAAGTGGATGTAAGCTGAATTTTTTAAACAGCTTCAGTGAATAAATGCATGTAAGTCTGAAACGAATAATACCTCATTTGGTTAGTCACAAAAAAGTTTCTAACTATAGACACGTTATTTGTGCCTGCTGGCGACACCTTTTGGCCTAACGAGATTCGTTAAATGGCGTTTAGTACAATTAGCGAAGTAAGTTTCGTGTGCGCAATGACACCATTACTAATGACATGCTGGTGGGAACAGCCGTGCATGTCAGCAAGAAGTTTGCAGTTAAAATCTTTGTGAACAGTGGGTGGTATGTAGGACGGGGGTCGTAACAGCTTGACCCATAATCTGTTTATTACGTGCTGTTGAATCACCGTTGGTAATGAAAAATTGAAAACACGGCAGCTACATCCATACATGATATATGCGAAACATATCATGTGACAGAAATGCATGTCATGTGCCAGATACCAATCCCTGTTATTCCGGTTTTATTTTTCTTAGGAACTTTCGTATTAAAAGACTATTGGCTCCGTCTCCATTCCATTATCAGGTTACCAAAATCATGGGAGATCTTTTCATTATTACGGTCATCAGCAAAGATTATTGCAACTTTACGAGGGTAGAATTCTGCGTAGGCTACATGTAGAGAGAGTATAGTGGGTGATAGAGATGTCTTGATATCATAAATCTAAAGTCATGTACGTCACGAGTCGGGGAGGGTAAAGAGTTCAAGAGTTCACATACACGGGTTTATTAACAAAGCACGTTTATTGGATAGCCCGCAAGACAACCTATGATTCAATCTGTCTAAAGATAGTATTATCCAGTTTAATAGCAAAATAAATCCGATGCTTCGGGTCATTAGGTCATATCAAACGTCACAAGTTAGGGTACATTTTAAGTTCCATAGGAGAGATATTTCATTCAATTTCCTTGGAGTGGATCGAGTTCAGTCTGAAAAATCGATTTTGATAATATTTAGGGGTTTGGAACCTAGAATGCAAAGGTTATACATGACCCGCTCACAATTTTTAAAGACATCTTGATGAAATCAACTGTGTTTTTGACATCATTCAAAGTACTGGAAATTAAAATCGTTGGTATCAATACGATTTCAGGGACAGATATATTTAAATCACCCAACGTGCAGAGAGTAGGGCTAATGGTGATAGAAGTAACTGTTGCACCCAGTACCGGAAGTACCACTGACTGTATCATAGTGGGCACTGTTAATTACCACACCAGCCGCTAATATAGCAGGGTCAAGAGGCAACATTTACTGGGCCGCATAACATACGTTAATTTGACAGCATCTCGATTGCATCATGATGGCGTGACAAAGAGTACCACTTTGAATCACTGACAGCTAGTGCTATTGTCTGCGATACTGATTTCACCATAGTTTCCCTGCTGTTACACAAGCTGTACCATTGCATCACTAACAATGTCCCGTGTACTGTATATTTAGTTCACCATTGACTGCCAAGACTTTCATCAATTGCGTTCGTTAAGTCATCTGCAACGTCCGATGTATAGTTCCTTTGAACTGAACCGTCTGGCCAGGGGAGTAGTCAAGGTAAGGGCCAGGGGCGTCCCTCCTCTAAGTATCTACCTTGACTATGGGCCTGAAACTCACACGGCCTACTTAACTGTATGATAAAACTGCCTTCAGATATCTGCTAAAACTACACAAATTGTACGAGGTCTACACAAGAGCCTGTAACACCAATGACCTTGTCTATCATTAGTTACCAACAAGCTTGTAAATATCATTTAGTATTGCTGTTCGTTACCTTTTGGTACATGTTTTGTTTGTTCTATACGGTTAAGATGCGACATGGAGCCACCGTCGCTGAGTTGCATGTTGCATTCACAATCATTCACTGTATAGAATTTAATCGATGAACAACCCCTCAAGAAAACTTTAATTTCTCGTAGTGGAAATGAAGGAGAAGAAAACCCAGGGATCTGTTTTGTTTCTGAAGCATTTGCATGAAATTTAAATATCCAGACGACTTTCATTTCCTACAGATCAAAGAGAATAATTTGATGAACACTGTCTTTCTTATTCTTTTCATGTTCCGACTGCTAGACTATAGCATATAAGAATAGTATGACAGTTTATTTCTAATGTCACCTGAGGGTATGGCTCATGGGTAAATTCTTTCAATTTCGTCCCTCGGAGCCAACGCTATACACGCTGTCGTGGAAAAATTATTCGGATCGTGGAACAAGCGGCAAATTAATTGACAAGAGAACACACTTTTAACTTAGACCAAATGACGAATGCCAGCATGTGTCAGTATAGCGTATACGATGTCGCCCCCCGCTCTCCCCCACCATGGACATTACCACCCTCCTCTTCCTTTGTTTTTATCCCTCTTTGTATTATCTCTATTTCATATAAGTGTCAGACAGGATAAAAGTATAGACCATCAAATTTTGATCATTAATTTAAAGGCAATTTCATACGTTCTCTTTTCCACAGGGCTGGTTATGCGTCACACTGCGTAATTGAGAGACCTCAGTCTAACTGACGTAGCCTACATTATTCAGCCGACGTTATGCCGCTAGATATGACAGAAAAGGGAGATATTTAAAACAGGAGAACTAACAAGAAATCTGTGAAATTGATACGTCAAGAACGAAAACAACTGATGTACTATGAGCATGCGCGATGGTTTATTTTCTGGCTTTGTTTGTAACAATATAGCTTACTTGAGGTGGATTCCTTTTTTTTCAAGTGACCCTTTCTTACGAATAATATCAAAATCCCATGTAAATGAAAGTCCCATCAAAAACTTCATTTTGAGGTCCGGGCCTCACTCTGGTGTAAAAGATCCCGATTGTTTTCATTCTAAATTCCAGCCTTCCACTTTAAGAAAATTACAAAATTGCTTCAAATTTCACGTTAACCAAAAGGATAGGTGAAAAATAAGAGAAAAAAAGTTTGTCCTGGTGAGTAACTGCCAAATGATCTTGTCAACATGGAACACACACATTAAGTGATAAAAGCTAAGTTATACTATAGCTTGTATGTATGTAGCCTCGTTAGCTAAATGAGTTTGTTTCTTACACGTTTAACCGTACCAAATATAAAGTACAAGACTTTTAATCTTCCATCGCCGTGTTTTTGTAACTTTCCAGGATGAACATATAGACTACAATAGAGTTATTAACAAATTAAAATCTTAGCTATCTTTTTATTTTGGCAACATCTCTGTCTGATGGAGAATCTCTTCGTAACACTTCTCTTTTCAGGTTTTTTCCCCCTTTCTTTCTTTTCTTTTCCGTCGTGTTTTTTGTTAAGTGAGGATCATACCACTAAGATCTATGCAACCTTTTCACTTCCACCTTTCTCGTTTGGCTCTGCAGTCCGAAAGAATATATTTCATCACGGCGGAGTGGTTTTTTACTTTTTCTCGCTACATTACTTTTGGGTATAAAATGTACTATATTACCATGATTATTAGCTGCACGTCATAATGCAAAGAAAAAGGGGTAGTCAGATAGTTGAAAATACATGTACCTAATCCGATTAGAAAAATACCCAAAAGATTTATCCGAACTAATTGGAAGGATCGAGGGAGCGTTGCTTGGCTATAAATATCATGAAAAAACAACAATCAGAACAAAAAAAAAACTGAAGAAAACACAAATTAGAGACAAAACGAACCAGATGACAAGAATGTAGAAAATGGCAAAGCTAAACTACAGTTCGAAGAGAGTGCAACTTTTTATTTTTTCTTTCTTTCGTCGGGGGGGGGGGGGGAGGGAGCTGTCAACTTGTTAATTATCGGAAAAGCTATAGGTCAACCAGACACGCAACATCGTACATAGCTGTATGCTGTGGAAGACCTTTAGTGCAGACAAATGTGGGGCTGCCAATCGACTATGTATACGTTACGGCCGAAATCAAGATACTGTCAAATACCGATTCGAATTTGGTTTCTTTTAGTGACATAACAGAATTGAATTTTTGTTCAATTAAAGCAACGGAATTCACATCACTGGGAGCTTCAATAGTTTTGCTACTTACACTACAAACGTATTGTTCATGCGATGTAAAGTTATTACAAAGTGGCTAGGTGTCTATGGTTTAAAAAGATGTGATACGCATTGTAAGGATTTTTATGCGATCGATGGATCCCAGCGCTATAAATACAAGAAATTGGGGATTAGGAGAATGTGATCAAATATACCTAACGATGCAGTAACCTGCGTTATCATTACATGAACAGTCTCTTTGCGCGTCCATGTACCCTACCATACCATATAACATACAGAAATTCGTCTAGCCATCCTTAGGTGTTGGTACACTAAGTTGGATTTAGGTCACTTCCTAATGTAAAGGCATCGTGAAGGCAAAAATATCCCCTTCCTAAAAAATACCTCACAATAGATACCCCGAAAAAAAAAGACCCCATGTGAGAGTTTTTCCGCCTGATTGTGAAAGACACGTTTTTGTGCGATGGGGGGAAGGGTTTTGTCCGGGGCGGGGGGGGGGGGTAATTGACCGACAACCAATGGTAGATATTTCGGTAAAACATTAATCCTGGTGGTGCTGAAAACTGGGTTGTGGGTATATTTAGTGTTTGTCTCCATGGTTGTATTCTACCACAGTTTGGCGGGTCCAAAAAATAACGGGGGGGGGGGGGAGGACAAATAACGGCTGATATGACCGGAATTCAAAAGCCATGGCTATATGAAAAACATAAAATTGTGGCTGACTAACATAACCCAGTAACCGTCGTGTGAATTTGTAGCCCTTTCTTGCAGTTTAGTTAATTTCTTGATTCGTGAACGTTATCTTTTTTATTCTCTTCGTACTCCTTTATGCGATCACCAAAATGTTAAACGTGCAACCGAAAAATGTTCAAATTGGCTACTGGTAATGTTTGCTCATCTTCTCTGTACAGACACAGTCCTAAATCAAATCACACGTAACCCATCTCACACCCTATCTCATCCCCTACCTCATCCTTTACTCAACTCTAATCTGTACACAAACATTCTCCTAACCGAGCCCATCCTCATCACTATTCAAACCATATCCTTTGACCCAATCTTGACATCCTTACTCGCGAAATAAAGACAAGTGTTTGTATCGCTATGTCAATAATATCGTACCCCTCCCCTCTCCGTCCCCATAAAAAGGGAAGACATTTCAGGTTTATGCATGAAGATAAAAGATCGTGTTTATCCCTTACGGTATGCAGAAGTATCCAAACTGCTGCTAAACACTAGAATTTTGCCTATCGCAGTTGAAACTGTTTAATTCTTTCTGATTTCACAAACTTTTGACTTCGGGTATGTGGAGAGGGAAGCAAAAATACATCATGTGTGTTCTGTGGTTATGAAACCTGGTGAATCTTCAGTGTTTGCGATATTGATTGCTCCACATGACTGGTTAAATTCACACCCCTTTAAAAGTCCGTGTTCCGAGAAGAGATAAGAAAAGGTAAGGTCGTTGAGATACTGCTTTACTGAACTATTTGTTGTTGTTGTTCTCCGTGGCAAGAGGGCAAGAGTGAGTTCGAACCTATAAGAATACCTTCAAAATCGGTCCAATAGCTTCTTTAATGAAAATGTTAAGTTATGGATAGCTTCGGGGTGTACAGAGCGTGTCAATATAATCAATCGGTTAAGCCTTTACTTAATTTTGCCCTTTTATCCAAAGCTGAAAATTCTTCTTTTATGCTTTGTTAAACTAAACAAAAGTCGCATGTCTCAGGCCTCTTTCTTGTTTTTCCCTGTTTTGTGGCCGCGTTAGCTTTCAACCATTGACAATTTTCCTTCTTTTTTTTCTATGTCATGCATAAAGCGACTAAACAAATTCTTTTAAATTTGAGAACTTTAAAGCATTCATTGTCATGTTAGCTTTATTTGTTTATGGTGTAAATTTCTCATATTAACGTTGATGCATTTAATGATGACGAATTTAAAACAACGTTTTCTATGCTTGAGCCATGATAATATACTGTTACGTCAAATGGCGTATCTGAATCTGTTAGAAAAGAAAATATTTCTCATCTGATATACTTTAAATTATGTTTATACCTCATCATATAATAATAATAACAACAATAGTGACAACGATACGGTACTGTGCCTAAATATTATTATCGACCTTTAAGACAAACAAAATAAATTGTAACATTGAATTGATAAACGTTTTGTTACCTTAGACAATTGAAGTTAATATTGAGACAGAAAATTACACCTTGGTCGCCGGTCCTTGTTGAATTTCTTCCTATTAGTACTGGTTAGTACAGGTTACCGCTACTGGTTACCCCCTCCCCCCACACACACTAAAAATAATTATAATACTAATAATAATAACTTGGCAAATTAGGTTCCTACTCTGGTACATTGAGAAGAATGACGTTAACATATCAACAACATTGTTTCCTTCAAAATATTTTTCCTCTCCCTCTCCACCTCTCTCCACCTCTCTCTCTCTCTTTATTGCTTTCTGACCCTTTTCATTTGCTGAGAATGAAAACAGACAAGAATATTCAGAGATGGAGACAATGTTTGACTTGAGTAACAACCCCCCTAATTCTCCCTCTTCCATCATTATCCTTCTATAAAACTCTGCTTGGAATTATAAACTTAGAATGTTTTATAGCTAACTTAGGTCGATAATGAGCCATTCTTAAAGGAAAAGGAAACCCTGGGAAGATATTTATCAAAATAAGCAGAAGTGTTTGACAAACATCCTCTTAAAGTTGCATTCAGAGATATTGTTTTCTATCCAAGTTACACTCTTTGAAATTCAGAAAAGGGGCTGCCATTTTTGCCTAAGCTGCATGTAAATCAACTTGAGTAAGTCGAATAAAGATCTAACATAACCACTGATAGCAAGAATTTAGATGCATTTTTTTTGTTTTCTTTACCTGTAATTTTCGCACACGCTTGTACACATTTTGTGTTGAATTACTGAGGTGTATAATGAAATAATCAAATCATTAATTCTCTTATTTGAATCTATACATTTTTGTTAAAAACATTGACAAAGAAACATGAAAAAAAAAAAAAACATTTCAATCGCATGTGGCCCACCGTTGATGTCATCACAATCTCAAATGGCAGTTTCCTGATTAATGTTTTATGAACATTCAAATTGCAGTATCTTGGAAAGTAAGCAACAGATTTCAATGAAATTTGGTGATGGTGTTCACCAAATGTTAGTTTCTCAATTAACATTGTCAAAAGTCCTGACTTTCCTTCTCCTTTTAACCTAACAACCGTTCCTTCTCAACGTCTTCGCAGGCTAAGTACATGTATTAATAGAATCCCCCCTCCCCCCACACCATCCTTTTCTTCGACTTGATTTCCTAGATTCTCCAGGAGAGTGTTAATTAGGCCTATACTACGCATGCGTCAGGTTAGAAATGGCAGACGGGAGTGGGATATTAAAATTTAAAGAAAAAGGAGAAAGTCCCCAGGTGAGCTAACATTTCGTCATATTACGAGTCATTGATCCTCAATAATTATGTAGGGGCCTATCCGATGATGCATGTCCTCCCAAGCTGTGCAGAGTTTGGACTTTTTTTGGATGAGTTGCCAGAAAACTCCTGATTCCATTTTCAGACAATTAATTTTAATCGAACATCTCTGTATCCTTTCGCTTGTGTGAATTTTCTCTGTTTGGTATCAATTTGTTGTCATGTTACTGATTTCATTTTTAGAGGAGGCCGCCTGCTGTTTTTTTTTTTCTGCATACCTGTTTTCATTGTTGGCCTCAGTTTAAATTAAATGTCATTGTCTACTTCCTCCCGCCCACATTCAGCGGGACGAATCTCTAACATGAATATAGAATTCTTCATACCTCATTGAGATTGCTTTTTAGCCATGTGTTTACCATAGAATGTAGGAATAGTGACAAAATAGATTATTTAAGCACCTGGCAATGGCACAACAACAAAGTTTTAATCGGAAGGTTTTATTTGTTCTATTTTTCGCTTTTATTTTGTCTTGTTTTTGCTTAAACTCTTAAACTTTTTCATGTCGTAACCTGTTTTTCTTAAAATGGTATACATACTTCATCCTAGTTATAAAGTTTATGAAAATTGATACTGCAATAAAGAATGACGAATACAAAAAGTGCATTTATGTATGTTCAACTCATTTTAATAAAACAATTTATGCCGTTACGGTTGTTATAGTTGTTTCGGAGTGCTATATTGTACGTATTTTTAAAGTCACATCGAGAATGATAAAGTTAAGATAAGGAGGTGGAGGGAGGTGCCCCATATTATTTTCTTTTCGAAAAACTTTTTAAAACGTATTGAGTGCGTAGACGTATGTCACCTGAGTTAATATATATATTCATAACGTGAGAAAAAAAAAACCTGATTTCGAACTTATTTCCTTACTCGCTTCCGTCTCCTTCTAACTTCACATTTTCTCTCCTAATACTTCATTTTTTTACAGCATATATAGTACAGATTCTTAGAGTCAATTCTATAACTATGAAGAAAACTATTTCAGGACCCTGCCAAAATTTTCGACCTCTAGTTGTATACCATCAATCCTCTCTCTCAATTTTCAACGCTACAGGAGATTAAGGTGAGTGACGGATCTCAAGGCATGTTGGGATCAGAAAAATCTCCTTACAAAGTGGACGTGGTGGAGGGGTTGGGCAAACTGTTGTAAGAGATCATAAGAAAAGTTGCTCTCGTGAAATTATTATTACAACAAGGAAACAGCGTGAGGAACAACAAGCGGGTCGAACTGCATCTTCATGCAGGAAGAAATAGATTTGCTGACAGACAAAACTTTTTGCTTCAGAAATAAATGTTAATCATATTGAAAGCACAGCAAGTTGATGAATGGGTGATATAAACACGTGACTTCGGTCAACGACTGGTCTGTATGATATGAAGTCAGATTACTTACAAAAAGGAAGATGAACATAGACTTAGAGGGGCCATCATTATCAAATATATGCATAAACATGATATATAAACATAAACATGTATAAGAAATGTATCGTGTTCCTACCCCTTGCCTTCCAGCCCCTTCTCCATCCCATAACAGGAAAAAGAAATTACCTCTAATTCTTATTGATATTTTATGAATAACTAATTTGTGTAAAAGTTGATGGATTTCATTGTCTCGTTTACAAAGACTGAGATGGACTCTTTGGAATTGGTGTCAGAAGTGATTTTATCTCTCCCCTCACCTCTTGTAATCCTAATTTTAAAAATGGCAGACCTTCTGTTGATATGTAGACCACTATAAGTATAGATGATGCTATTGTGAGCAAAGTGTACACTTGCTCTTCAAACCGGAGTGACGTGCGATCACGTGACGTTGGTGAACCAGCCCCTCTACACCATTAAAGGGGTTGTATGAAAGAATACTCTCTTGCCGGAGCTGATAACGTGAATAGTGTTAGTACAGAAAATTATTACCACAGGTTACCGACAACAAGAGACACTTCAAACACAATACAGTTCAAATAACATCAACCATGCTAAAGATTGATATTGAGGAGACGGAAACGATCATATTTTGATTGGGAAGTTCTGGATGTAAAGGAAAGAAAAAAAAATACCAACAATCTTCATCATGAAAGGATTTCTAAACGTCGTCAGGGAAGAGGGAAAACAGTTATGATGGTAAAAATCCCGTATTCAGGGGGAGGGGGAAGATTGCTAAAATGTCAAATTGAATAACCGTCCCTCCTGTACCTCAGGGAGACAAAAGAACAATGCTGTATGACCACATAGCTGCTGTAAACATTATAAACGTATACGTTGTAAATCTATATATTGCTTACTGACTACTAAGCATGTATTGTTACAACACAGGAGCAATAAGAGAAAAAAAAAAGGCAGGTAACTACTAACAGCAACTGGTGAAAAGCCACTATAGTGAAAACATGGTCCATCTTAGTGGGTGGGAAGCTAAGTGAATGAATATATTTGTCTCGTTTCTATGGGCGAGGGGGGGGGGGGGTCACGTACACCTACGGCACTTCTTTGGATCCGTCCTAGTTACGTACAACTAGCCTGCGGACAAACTGAGTGTGCTATTTAGAAGATAATTTGTGTGACTCTTTTGATAAAAATCCATTTCTTCCGATGAAAAATATTTTGTTACATAGATTTTAGAATCGTATAGGAAACATATTCTTTGTCTCTTTTTTCAGCTTCTCTACTTTTTTTGCATTCGTAACTTTTCCAAAATTCCTTGTCATACCTTTCGTGTCCGCATTTGTTAAACTGAAATGTCTCAAAGTACACATCGGGATTTCCTCCACTGAGTAGCATTACTAAGACACTGGTTCATGGCTATGTATCACAGTTCTAATGCATTCATAACCTACCATTTATCTATTCCCTTCTTTATTTTTATTTGACGTCACAGGGCATGGCATTTATACCGAATACTAAGACAGAAAAAGCGACAAATTTCTCTTGCTTTTAATACGTTACTTTGTCTGGAAGAACGAATGTCGTAGTGAAATTTGTATTGAAATATGTTTAACCCAATTTAAAAGTAGGCTTTCTTTTGTTTTGTCTGCAACTATACTGAGCAAAGATGTGTTATTTCCTTGTATTGTCTTCTTTTCTTTTCTTTTTACATTTGGTGATTAATCAAAACAGATTACGAGTAGGTCTATAGCAATGTACTTTATACCAGATCCGAAACTAGGTTTGTAAAATTCGTTTCCCAAATACTTTTTTTTTTTTTTTTTGTAAATTCGCTAAATTTGACTCCCTTTATTACTTGATTGTATGCAAATTGATTTGTTCAGTAGTTATCGATCGATTCAATATGATCAATTATTTAAATCCATTTAACATAAAGGTCAGTTTGTCCATTTTGAGACAGTTCAGGTCTTTCAAGTATCAGCTTCAGCCCACCTCTTTGTATTGTCCATGATGACGTCATGGATAGTACCTAAGCACGCTTCTCATTTTCTAGAGGCAGTTCTTGCGTTCGAAGTTTCTTGATCCTCATTCAGTGGTTTGCTCTGCAATTGAGCTCATTGTGTTGAGAGGATCATGTAGACTGGAAGACTGTAGACTTCTTTGTAACTTTTGGATGGGCTATGGCCTAATAAGACCGATTTTTACTTTGGCAGTTTTGTATTTTATTGTTTCCCACTTTAAGACTTGAGTAAGTCCAACTCCCAACCGTATATACTGTACATTGCAAGCGTGATAGTCTACTGTCGCACTGTTAATCATCGACCTGCTAGAACGTTCCAAAATAATCTGGGATAGGCCGAGCAATCATGGACAGTAGATGGTTGCGATATTCGTAACCACTGTTAATTTTTAAATGGTCCCTGAAGGACAGTCTCGTTGAATCATTGAATTTCTTGTGTTACCAAACGATAATGTATAACTGAGGGATTATGTATCAGTAATCGATAATATAGTAAAATTGGCTGATAATGTATCACAAACCAATAATGTATAGTAAAAATCGAACGTTCATGTAATAACTTTTTCAATCTATGATGTATCACCCCAAAACAGATAATGTAGTAATAAAGTTGAAAATTACATGTGATACCACTTGGTCGATCTTTCAGTTAAGTCCTTGTTAACTGATAATCAGTGGCGGCGCCAGGATGTCAGATTTGGGGGGGGGGGCAAACGGAGGGCAGAGAAAAATATTGGGGGTGGCAAAGCCCGAGACCAAGCGCTAACCGAGGCTGTGCGGGTGGGTTCCAGGGCCCCGCCTTAGGGCCCCTGGTGGGGTCCAGGGGCAAAGTCCCGATGGGGGTCCAGGGGGCAAAGCCCCCGGAAGCTCTGAGGTTTAAGAACATCTGTGGGTGGAAAATTAAGTCCCAAGAGAGGTATGTTATTTATTTTTCTATTATTTATCTTTTCGGTTGACCGTACTCCAAGGTTCCCAACTTTTTTCTTTGGGAACTGGGGGGGGGGCAACTGGGGGGCAAGGAAACAATCTGGAGGGGCAAATGCCCCCCTCATGCCCCCCCCCCCCGTAGCGCCGCCACTGCTGATAATGTATCTTCACAGACATTTGTTATTCTTTCACAAAAAAAAAACAGTTGATTCTGAATCCGTTATTATTTAAGTCCGTTGTCCACTATCCGAAATGGTAAATTGAATCATTTGGTGTGAGCATACATGGGAAAACCTTGGTGTACAATTTGAAACATTACCATGGCAGTTGTGGTGCAACCATCTGTCCACTGGGTTTTTATGTGCTGTAGCACCGTTGGTGACTTTGGTGCACCTAGATAGATGGAACTAAAGTGGTATTCCCACTTCCTTGTTAGTTAGGGGGTGGGCCTTTTTATTTAAAAGGCCAAAAATGTTCCACACCAGGTAAAGTATTATTTTATTGTGTGTGTGTGTTTCTTTTTTTTTTTGTAGAGTGTTCCAGACCGTTAGTGTTAATGGTGGGTTACATGTCATGCGAGGAGCACTAAAATTATTGTGATGATGTAATTAATGTTGAAATTTGTGGAGACCATCTGTGCTAACTCTTCTTTTCATTGGCCGTTGAGAGATGCCTTGAACCAGATGCTAAGGGGAAAAAAATAGACGGACAGGAAAAATACAGCAGAAACGAGGGATGGTCCAGTACAGAGAGAGAGAGGGGGGGGGGGGGAATAATGGGGGGAAGGAGAAGAGAGGGAAGTACACTGTCCCTGTAATGCAGTGTGCGCGACAATTGATTATGCTCTCAGAATTAATAGCTCTCTATAACAGTCCCCTTACTTCATCGGTGGGCCGCTGTAAAACTATTTGGGCAAATTTTAAGGAATTATCGTTAAAACTACGAGATGGCAAAACAATGTTTCAGTTGGGTGAGTAAGGATGAGGTGAGAAAAGGTGAATAACGTCAACGCAAGCCGATTGTCCACCGGGGCGACTGCTCCATTCCAACTTCATGACACATGTCCATTGAGGCGACATACGGACGTCCTGGATCATGGCAAATATTTCTGCCGAAAAATTTTCTAGCACGCTATGCACCAACTGATGGTTGGTGCGACAAATGTTATTCCAAATAGTCGAGCAAGTTTTGCTCCCTTAATTTTAGAGGAGGATGGGTAGTTGTGACTTACATTTTACATAACTTTTTGCTGTTTTTTTTTTCTCCAAATCGGATATAAGCATACAGCCTTCACGGATTTGGGTTTAAAAACAAAATGATCTACACGAGGAAAATTCTATCAGAAAGTACCCCACTGGAGAGAAGAAAAAAAGAAATATCTTTAGTTTTTTTTTTGCGACACCTAGATAACATTGTGTGTTGAAAATAAGCGCATGAAAGTCATATTTCTTGTAATTTGGCATGGCTCTGTTTTTTGTTGTTTTTTTTCTTTGGTGTCACAAATGGAAGGGATTTTTTATGTAGCGACCATTCCTGGACAGTCGTTTTGAAAATTTCGAAATGGCTCAAATCTTTAAGTGTTATCGCACTTGGTAAAACCGGACATCCAACTTTGAAGCATTACCATGGTAACTGACTGGTCAAGCCAGCTGACCAAGCTTTCATGAGTAGCTTTGCTAGGATCTTCGGTGTCCTCGATAGTTAAAAAAATATTCGGATTGTTTCTAAGTGTTTACTGTTAGAATATATGGAGAAAGACGTGATTTTAAAATGTTACCATGGCAACTGTGATGGTCCCACTGAGTCAAGGGTGGCACCGCTGGGACCTTTGGTGTCTACAATAGATGGAACTTTCAATGTACTGCCCCTCCTGGTATAGGTTCCATAGCTCACACCAGTGATGTAATTTTTCGTCTAACAACTTATTCTGATACACTGTTCAAGAAGGAGAGTAACCAATTCGGAATAACTGAATAGGGGAAGTGACCCGACAACTCTCTAAATTAAAGCTTGATTGACTCTTTTACATTCGTTTGTCATAAATTGAGAGTCATTTGAAAGTTTAATAACTTCAGCTTTCCCAGAGAACTACTTGTGCAGACAGTGAGAAGTGGACAGTGATTCTACTGCGCTAATATACAATCTTATAAATAAGTCAAGGTTACTTGCCCTAAAAGTTTGTTTTTCATGACTACCCCGCCCACGGCGGGGGGGGGGGGGGAGACCGGTATACGTGGCGAAAGAACAATACAAGAAAACAAGAATAAAACATAATGCTTTGGCGATGTTTCGCTACATATTTATTTCACAAGGTGACAAGTTTTGGGCACGAAAACTCACGTATCTGACTTACGGCACGTGTGTCCATCTGCCATACCAAAGAACATCGAAATAGTTAAACGGAGTTACGTTTGATATACTACAAAACCCTACGAATACCTGTACGACGTACATGACCATGATATTAAATTAAGTATGCTTGGCCTAAATTTTAACCTCATTTGAATTCACTTGTTATCAAATACAAAGTAAAATTGTGACAAATTCGACAAAATCATAAAACATCTATTTAGTAAAGAAGAACGATTCCCTTACAACAGCATACAAGGCTTGGCGGTGACTCCTGTCTGCCGCCCAAAAAAAAAGGAAAAAAAGAAAAAAAAAAGAAAAAAAAAGAAAACTCTGGAGGTAAATAAATTACGGTGATGAATATGCGGTGAAAAAAAATACAATCATGTTCGCCGATGTGTGATGTGAAAGTAAGACCACGAAATTAGAACGATGACCAGCAGTTACAGTTCTTGACATAGAATTTACCTATTAATTACCTTTTAATGAACATTTTGGGACAATTTCAAACTGCAAAGAAATGAAACTCAAATGCCAATTCGACCGGCTAAAATGTAATTTTCGGGGACATACAAATTGCCTTTTTAGTGTAAAATGATTAGTTTCAAGATTCACGACGAAGAAATGGACAAATGATAATTCACCTGATGAAAATATAAAAATAGACTGATACCACGGGTCTTTCTCGACGTTGTGAAAGCGCGGGTAGCTAAGATGCACACATTTAGGATGGGATGCAGACAGTGAGCAAAAGAGGGGGGGGGTGGGGGTGGGGGTGGGGAAGAATGATTGGTGGTATATAAAACATAAATGTTGTAATGACGATTAACGATGCCCTTCCGAAGTGATGTAAATAATTCCAAACGGCTTGATCACTCATCTGCACAAGCGAGTAGCCGTGATCACGTGTGAATTCTCAATTTGCATACAAAGTTCACTCAGTGTAGAGATATATTTAACCTGTGATTTAAAAGAGAAACAGAAAATACTTAAACGGAATTTTGTACAAACATTTAGACTAGGACCCAGGAATATTGCTTCCCTGTAAAAGGGAACAATTAAAAGTTAGAGAAAATATTATGGAAATATAAGTGTAAAACACTTACACTGGCGGCGGCCCACTCACAGTGAAAATTGCCCCTGAAATAGCGACTGCCCTTCAAAAAAGATTCCGCCCTACAACCTGACAAAGGTTCCGCTCAACAGAAAGAGCCGACAAAACGCTACTGCCGTCTATGTAATAAGATGCTATATGAAAGAATGATGGAAGCCTATAACAAATACATGCATTCTTGAGGGCTACCATCGCCTCCTCCAGGCCTCGAGAAACAAGCATTCATTGTGCACTAAAGCAATCGAAAACAAAGGGATAAAAGGTTGGTCATAATTCTTCAGATTGAATTTGAATATGTTTTAGTCTTACATCTGTGCAGACTATGACCATTATCTTGGGATAAAGTTACAGGTTTTACTGGAAAAATGAAACTAGAGATTCACGCGTTAAGCAACTAAACCATACAACGCCAGCAAAGCCCCCCTTTCTTGTAACTTTCCTTTAGAAGTTCACCGTCAAATGTCAAGCAATGAATACAGGCAATTTGACCTACCAGACTAGGTTTCCGAACAGACTGTCTGTACTCACTTACGGAACAAGAAAATGAGGAGGAAGAAGAAAAAAACAAACATTGATTCTCCATCGTTTCCTAGCCGAGGACATTTCTTTTCATTGAAGATGGGTCAGTATGGGGCATTTATGAGGCACTATTCTGGTTTTGTCAGACCTAAAAACGGCAGCAACCCTTTCCTCGGCCATTAAGGAAGGAAACGGTTAAGTGCACTGTAATTGTCACGAAATTATAGGCACTCGGGGACAGGTGTGTGCATTTAAGATGTCGCGGACAAAGTTTACGGTATACTGACTGTATTATGGTAACGTTTCCGCGGGAATAACTTTGCCCTCAAACAAAAAATTAAACAGAAAATGTCTGTTTTTGAGAGACATGGATTGTGAACTACGCTGGGTTTAAAGGATTCCGTCATGATGGCTTTGCGAGCAAAGGTAATTTAAACAACAGGGAGTTTTTAACCCATTTTTGCTTTTTAAATAAATCACTGATTGCCAAGGTTTAATTTATCTCGAAAAGGGAGGAAAGTCGTTTTTCTTTTAATACTGGCCAAAAAAAAAAATGTGATTACCGTACGAGAATAATAAAAGGACCCTTTGCAATTTTGAAGGGTTAAATAAAGGTCTGGAGACTGACCGAGAATTCATAACTTCGAGAAAAATCACATGACCCCATGAGAGACACACCAGTTACCTCTTGCAATAGAGTTCTCATTGAAAAAAATCAATGTCGGCTACAACGCAAAAGGCATCAGCATTTTTAGGTTGGAACAACTGCATGAGTTTCACATGATGTGACTGAGTATTGCACTCTATATCAACCACGGTAAGTAAGGACTGTACCTGCTGAGGGATGCAGCCGATAGGTACACCCCATGATTGACTCATCTACCACAGACTCCTTGATCTCTTCCAAAGCACAACATACTGGCTGCAGAACAATGGGGCATTAAATAAAAATGCTAGAAAAAAGACACTCCAGGAAGAGTAACCCTTGAATCTTGCCCCTGTCCCCCCCCCCCTTTAATAAACATGTGACTTTACGCTCCTTTGATCATTGCACTACCTTGCACGGTGCAGGATGAACACCCACACAGACAGATAGTCTCATCACGAACTGATCTCTTCAAAATAGTCAGCAAGCTGAATTCTCTTCCCAATTACACATATTTACACATCGGATCTGCATGAAAACCAGTATCCTCTGCCACAATATGAAATACAGCTCAATAAAAAATAGGAATTTGATGTCTAACTGACCACGTTATTGTTTGCTACATACCTCAGTGGGACAGGATCAATTTGAGGTGCTAAAAAACAACCTGAGGCAGTGATCTTTGTAACAAGTATAGCACACTTAGAGAAAAAAAAAGCGTGGTATGAAAACAGGATTTTTAGCAGCTTCAATTTAGCGAGTCACAAATTAATAGTTGCAAGTGGTTCAGACATAACAACCGGAAAGAGAGAATGCCTGCCATCGGAGCGAATGTGACTACGAAAGACTGGAGATCAGCCCGTTGGGATTAATAATTTCAGACAAAGAGCGTTTCTTGTGCCTATTCCATCCTCTCAACAGTTCAACATTTCTGATGAAAGGAAATTAAAGTGCTTGGATGCATTCACAAAAAGTTAAAACATAAATATTTCATGTCCAAAAGTTTAGTACGTATTTTAACTACATCCTTTGGACAACTTGGGAAAACAAATAGGTTTCAGGTGATAACTTCTGCCATATGAATTCAAATTCTTATAAGAACAAAAAGTGTAAAATACCATTAATGCAATGGTTGACAGTTTTCATTTTGAACAAACCAAAGGGGATATTCTAGTAATGAATATTCAGTTGTGGAAGTATCTGATCATTGGTACCGTAATGAGGTGATCAGGACGTAGTTTATGTGTGAATACTTTACTGTTTAACTAAATACTGTAATTCCCGATACCAAAAAAACCAGCAACAACTTGAATACATTGGTATGTTTCTGAGACACAAGTGATACCTGTACCGTTGCATATTCAATTATGCAGCTGCTCTTAACAAAAATCATAATATTTTCAAACATGACTAATACCTTCACAGTTTTTAGGCAGTTTCCGTTGCCTTGTAAAGTAATTACTGATGCTTTCGACCATTAAATGAAGTATTCTATTCATGAACAACCTCATACGTACAATTTAAAATAAAGAAAAACTTGTGTTCAAACATGATGTTCACTTTCTGGTTCTTCCATATACACACAATCCCATTAAGCGGGATAAAGTTCTACTATCATATCCACAAAGGTCAGTCTCAAAAGGTTTAAACACGAAGTTAAACTGGCAAAGAGGTACAACTAGAGCAGCTCTGTGTTTAATGTCGTGGGTTTAATTTGGCATGAGAGAAAAGGATGCAAATCACAAAAGCAGGAAAATAAATGCTACTGTTCACAGTTCTTTCCCAAATTTTAAGCCAGGTCTATCGTCATCGGATGTATTCATTGCATGCCAAGAATTAAGCACGATGTTCACTGTAGATTAGGAAATACAGAATGTATAGGAAGTTGTACGGTTGTTTGCAGACTACTGTCATCACATGCAAAAGGAGAGAGAGACCACACATTCATGTCAGTTAAAAAAACAAAGCCAGCTCGAGCAGGTGATTCAAACTTGAGAGCTAGCCGCAACATATTAAAAAGTTCCTTTCAGGTAGACAAAACCTTGGCTACAATTTTTTTTCTGACAGAATGTAAACACACAAACTTAAAAATGTTTAAGTAATACATGTAAATATTTTTAATGAGTCACCAAATTATGACATAGAAAAGGTAACCAATTTTTGAGGAAATAAGCCTATTCTTCAACCAGGCGAAGGAGAAGGAAACATTCTTACGGGGTGACCCTTCCGATCAGTTGCAGCATAAATGAGAACGTCATTATACACATTTAGCTTTAAAGTTTTAGTTTGAATTAAGGCCAGCTGTCAGTCACACCTCCACTTTAACCTTGGCAATGTGATAATGTGAACTCCAACTGCACAGTAATTACCATGGCAATTTGATAATGTGAGCTCCAACTGCACAGTTATTAACTTGGCAATGATAATGTGAACTCCAACCGCACAGTGATTACCTTAGCAATGTGATAATGCGAACTCTAATTGCACAGTAATTACCTTGGCAATGTGATAATGTGAACTCCAACCACACAGTAATTATGGCGATGTGATAATGTGAACTCCAACTGCACAGTAATTACCTTGGCAATGTAATAATGGGAACTCCAACTGCACAGTTATTACCTCGGCAATGTGACAATGTAAACTCCAACCACACAGTAATTTTAGGCAAATGCCTGGCAGACAGAACTTTCTTTCGTCTTTGAAACTTCTCCGAGACGTTCACTGTCACACGTCAATGCTGAAAAATCACTCCAATGAACTCAGATGCACTCGGAAAGCAAAGCAAATTTGGTACGGATGAAAGCAACAAATATTTCTCACACTCTCATAACCAATTTTGTCCATTACCAAATAAGGTCCCAGTTTAGCTGACTTTGCTGCTTGACTGAGAATAAATAAAAAAAAATGGCCGAAAGGTGAGGTCAAGGTGAAGAAAATGGAAAGCAACAGATAAAGAGAGAGATGGCAAGCCATGAAAGTTTTAGACAAAAAATAAAGAAAAACGAATGTAATTTAACTTTTTCTTCTCTTGGCTCTTAAGTAGGTGAAACAGCCCTGCAAGCACATTAGGGAGAAAACAGTCTTATTTTCAAATCTTGTGCGGTCAGCAGCGTGTAACTATACATGTGGTGTTTGGTGTTTTCATCAACCCTATTAGTCATTCCCATCGGGCAGTCCGAATTGAGAGTTATTTCCTGATAATGATGAAGCACTTTCAGTCAAAGAGTTTTGATCAAAAGTTCTGCTTATAAGACATTTCTATCTGGTCAAACGACAAAGTCGATCGAGGCTGACAAATGGAATGAAAAAAAAAAAGACAAAGAAGGAAAAAAAAAACATATACACCCAGGAATGTAACCTATGGATGAACTGTAAAAATATCATCCGCATTTATACAAAGTCTGAAGATAATGTTCACCTGCATCAAGCAATGACAAACAACGACGCTAGCAATGACAAACTTTTCAAGGTCAACATCACGGATTTCATCATTTCAAAAGTCAGCACGATTCAGTTACGACCAAAAAACACAAATTAAATCTGCTATTGATACAGGTGACGATAATATGAAAAATGCACACACATATACTCACACAGAAAGTGGGCTCAATCATCAAGGTGTTTACTTCAATGTCAATTGTAAAACGATGAATACTGTAAAAATGCATAATAATAATTTGCTATTAGACAAAACTCCCATCCACCCCCTCCACCATTCCCCTGCCCATCCCACCAGGCACCATTCTCACTTTCACCTTGCCAACTGTCCCTCTTTTTCGAAATACAAAAAAAAAAAAAACCTTTTGCAAAATGCATTTTGAGGGACAATAAATTAATAAACAAAAGAAACGCAAATTTGAACAGCCCACGCAAATTTTCCAAATGAGCCTTAAAGAAACATTTAATGTTTTAAGTTTCAGAACAAAGACAGGCAGATGTAGACCCACTGGTTGGATTTCTAGCGAAATAAATCCTCAGACGGAAATGCCATCAACCTAAACAGGCACCTACCTAGGAGACCTTGCTTATCTGTTACAGTGCCACTGGCAGATCCCAGGTTTGGGAGAGGACCAAACTAATGATACCGTATTAAGGTACAGGAGGGCTCTGAAAGCTTTACCATTGAATGCACTTTGATGTGATTTGTTGCAACAATTGTTCAGACACTGGTCCATTCTGGTCCACTATTAAGTGGGGAGACTTCCATATTGCCTCCCCCCACCCCCTTTCGATCTGCCAGTGTCTGTTACACATTGATGGATAACATCTTTAGGGCCCATCAACGTTCCTACTTCTGAACTTCTGAGGCCTATAAACATTAACATTTGTAGATCTATTTCCCTAGAAAACCGGAATATACGCTCTATAAAGTCATCTGCAGGGGTCGGGTTCCGTCCCGTCATATCAATGTTCTCCTAATTGTATACGAGATCGAGACGTAAAAACATGACAGCCGCCACTTTTTACACCCATGAGACGATGGGTGTGAAATCTATGCATTGTCCAAAGACGACTGGCAAGCACAGTTGTAGCAATCAATGGGAAAATTTGATTTAAGCACATGTTCATTTATGAAAATGAGGCTGTCCTAACTTCCACCTGCAATGCATTTAAAGTCTGTTTTTGAGACTTGACTTTTTTGAGATAACAGAGAGAGCTTTATGACTTAAGTTTGGCAGACCTTCAATCTCACTATTTCTTTCTTCCTTGTGCAAAGCAATAAATCTTGATTTTAAAACATTTATCCAGGCACTTTTTTTATTATCATATAAGTACACAAGCTGATGTCTAATGGTTCTCTTTGTTGGCAGGGTCTGCCTGTGTCTGTACTAATTATACTTGGAAATAACTCACACAGGATACTCACCACATACATCCATATTATTTTTCACTTGTTGACTCTGTGATACACAAACATCATATCAAATGCCACAATTAACGTTTTACCTTCAGGAACTTATGCGCCAAATATTACATGCTATCGTTACCATGACGAAGGACATCACCACAAATAGAGCTAATTTTGCTGTCACCAGAGAATCAAAAGGAATATTATTCTCCAAGAGAAAGTATTACGGTGAAAAAAGAAACTACAAGCACAGTGGAGTGATGCTCGATCACATCCAACAGATAGATCTAGAGTTGTGATTTCATCTACCAAAGACACACACACAAAAAAAGAAAAATGGAAAGAACATACTGAGAATGAAAGCTGGGGGATGTGAACCAAAATCGGTCACAATCATGTTTTAGCTGCAACCAAAAGAAATAGTGGAGGGAATAGGGATGCAGCGTGAAGATGGCAAGACTACTGGGATTGAAAATCAATTTTTCATTATTTATTTTAAATTGAAACGTCTGACAGAAACAAGACTTAGAAAGGAGAATGCTGCAATATCAGACATCAACGGACAAGAACCAAACAGCTCCACATTTCAATTTCGACAACTCAAAAGGACTCTGAGCTTTTTGAATGTCACATGAACATCACAGCCAATCAGGTACAACCGATGAACGTCAAATCCAGAAAGGTAAGACTGATGGACATCACAGCCGAACAAGTACAACCGCTATAAAACACCACAGCCAATGGGGGACAAGCGATGAACATACCAGCCAATCAGGATGTAACTGAAGAACGTACCAGCCAATCAGGTACGACTGATGTCACATTATGATTCCATTCAACCAACCTGACTCAGATGGAATCCTAAAATACTTCGACATCAAGGAACGGACAAACGTCGTTGGTGACCCTCGCCAAAATGTTACTCTGCCCCAGGATACATACTTTGCAAGATCAACTCTTTGAAATGGCCTATTAAAATCTCACCTTTGTCAAGCTCATGAGAGGCAATAGGACCAGGCCTGCTCTGAATTGAATGGGCAAATGGGATGTTTCTTGGTCAAATCCAGGAAATTATAGGTGGCAGACTAACCTCTCAACCTCTGAGGTACGAAAGGAACTTGAGTCAAAAGAAGACAACTATCATTCACATTCAGCTGTACTGTCAGCTTAGGTATAACAAAAATGATCACATCATGACCACCACACACCTCGATTTGGTCAATTAACTCCCAAGCCTTGGGCCCCCTCCAGCCCCCCTCCCGTCGTCACCACTTCATTTATGTCCAAATGAAGAGCATCAGAGTTGAACTCGTGCTCAGCTTACACCGAGTACCGATAATTAAACTTTTCCATTTTTGAATAAACTTTTAAATTCTCTGATTTAGGCAACAGGAATTTTAGAACAATACTGTGCGAAAAGACTGCTAAATCATTAGTCTCCGTGTTAACCTAAGGACAGCATCAGTGACATATACCTGGACCTGTGAGTTGCAACGGGTATTGACCTCGTAGATGGTCTTTACATAGCAGTAAAGACGTAACGCAAGGACGGGGATAGAAACAGAGGGGGAATACTACCGCAACCGACAAAACAGGTTTCAAGAAGATATGCCTGTAAGGTGGAAGACAAAAATCACTTAAAAATCACCACCTCAGGATGCAACTACGATAACTAAACAAAACCTCTATTCATGGCCTAATACACTAAAGACTCCAGGTTTTAGATCGTCAAATGGGCCATCCAAAGGGTGCTTTGCTTCCTTGAATTGCTGATCTCAATTTAAATATTTTGGATATGACGGGACTCGACCTAAAAGCAGAGGGAAGGCAATGAATGACACTTAAAGGGTTAAGATTTAGTTTGTGATAAGAATGTTTGCCTCACTAATGGGGCATGGTAACGGTTTTCGTTGACTTCGTTGGAGGGGAATAATTCACATGGAACTGAACCTGACATCAAAACACGCCGTGACGTCTGGCGGCAAACGTGACATCACTGTTTTTGCATGACAGTGAGTACTTTGTTCAACGAGTGAGCAAGTACTGCCTAAATTGTGCATGCGATCTTGTTGCTACGTCAACGGTTTACCGGATAGGAAGAGTATGTAAGGAGGAATTGTAAATGGATAGAGAATGGTTAGGATTGAGATCTAATGCTTAGAGACCATCTCATGAGGTACTTCAAGATATACTTACAGGGAAACATTCAGGCAATCTGATGTGTATGAAAGGTACTGTATCCTGTTAATGTGCATGGGCAGCAGTGAACTTAAACTTCAAATCTGTTGGGCTGATTAACCTTGTTAATATGTTAATATATATGGTTACGGTGAATTGCTAACGTTTTGGCAAACGTTTGTTTGTCAGTCTAGAAGGAAACAAAAACCCTGTGTGACTTTTGAATATGAAATGTCTTCAAGGCTTTTCACTGCATAAGGTCAGTTTGAGCTATTACTGTCATTAAGACAGTTCTGTTTATTTGTTCTCATGGTATGTTGGCTTTTCAACTTTGAAGGCCATCCACCGATTCCTACAAATGCTGCAGTGTTTTAAGGCCTGTCTCTTTTGTCAACCTACAAGGCCACTGAAATACATTTAAGAGACACACCAACCTTGCAGATTGAAAAGCTGGCAAAATTTCATTGAAAAGACGTAAAAAACTTGCTGTCTTTTGCTGCAATTTCTAAAGATGCAAAAAGCATCTTTAGAATATTTAAAGCAAAGACGCATTCCTGTGACCTTACTGACTTATAAATGAAACTGTTCTTTATCAAGGATTAATGTTAATGTACATGAGTTTAGCAATAGTTGCTTAGTGCCTCTTCAAGACAACCTCATTGAATGGAAGCTACACCGGGTCGCATGCTCTCTTTACAAGAGCACAAATACTTAAGTTGTGAGAAAAAAAAAAAGCATCTTTCCTGATCACTTTTCTACATTTAACCTGCCAAAGACTTAAGCACTAGGAACTATGACGCTGCAAAATTTGATTCACTACTTAACATGGACTGCCATTGTCCACATATGTGGGGATGGCGACTACAAGCAAGAGGGCTGAATATTTCTGACTTTCTTTTGCACTTTGCTAGAAGAGTTAAAGTTCTGCCATGTATGTGACCACGAAGAACGTATCAACAGTTGTCGTCTACTACACGGCTTGAGTGTGTGACTGTGTGGCGACAAAGCAACATTTGCAATGCTACGGGATGAATAGTTCCCATCTTGCCCTCTGGAGCATCGATCTGCATATAAAGCAACCAAGTATGTCGGCTATCTACCAGCTACCACATGATGCACCTATGGCACGGCGATTTGTGGCTAACTGTTGTACTGATACCTCTGTCGCATCAACCGGGTGTTAAATTTATTCTCATCTACCTATTGAACTTCTGACATTGGCACTGAGTTTTGGTATCAACAGAAGCCAAGAGACAAAGTTAAAGAACCATATACATAAAATACAAGCAGATAATGCATGGATTTAAACAAAGATACACGCAACACATTTATCCAATAATTTAATAACAAAATTCCTTTTTGCTTTGTTATTTTGTCTAGCACCTACATTTTTAAAAATTGGATGTAACCCACCCGTTCTAAACGAGCGAAATCCACCTCTCTTTTTTTTTCTTTGTGTCAGTGTGTTGTCAGTCTCCATCTTGTTCTATTTCATGAACACCTGCGAATCCCAACCCTTCTTCTCCGTTACCAGAGGCTGTCTTGTTTTCAGATTGGCCCTTTGAGGACGACAAGCAGTTTTCAAAATTCCTCAGTAAGACACGTGGGCTCTTCCTGGCATGCATTTCCACTTCTGAAAGGTTTTCAAAGAAGTACACATGCAAAAAAACAAAAAAAACAAGGGAAAGAGAGAAAAGAACAGACAATGAAACAATATTTACCTTCCATGATACAAAAAAAGTGGTCTTAACTAAAATACAAAAGTTTCATTTATTGGCATGCCACTCTACTGGTAGCCACTATTGTTTTAGTTCTTTGGTCATTCAAATAAAGTAATGTATGAGGTGAAAGTTTTCATTCCAACAAATTCTGATGTACAACACAAAACAGAAAAAGCATTTTGAGGCCACCGTTTTCATGTTAGGTGAATAATTCACGACGTGAGTTCATCGGAGAAAAGACAATGAAACATGAATGTGAAATGCACATCCTAGTCTGAGAATAAATACGCACAAATCCTGGTGGCCTCAGCAAAGAATATTACCTTTCAGTACCAAACCGGAATCGCTGATTGTCTTGTACTGTTGTTTCCATATCGTATACATGTGATAAAATACACTAGCATAAAAGTCATTGAGGACAGCAAAAACCTGTTTTCTTCTATTGCACTCTCTGAGGAGAAAAGAGAAAACGAGAAGGGAGATTAAGTCCTTTAAGTCCAGAGAACTTTAAATGAGGGCTGTTCTTGCAGAGTTCGAGATGAAAAGAACAGTTGGTGCACATCAATCATCACTAAATGTTGCCTATCAAAGATACTGTCAAAGTGGTAGGTTTTGTGTCGGTTATTTTTACGTCAAGTCTAGCTTTCATCTGAATTTGTATTTTGAGCCAGAGGTCTAATTTTGTTGATGTTAGATGAGATGTTCTCTTAAGTTTAAAGGAAAAACATGATATTGATACTCTTCATGTTTTGACATACAAGTTAAAGGTTGCATCGCCACGCACATCGCCCAGCATCGATAGGCCGAACGAACTTATTTCCTCGATGACTGGCGATCCAGCGTTAACGGTACAAAAAATCAAACTGTACTTTTACAACTGTAACAGACGACAAAAACCATATTGTTTTCACTTCCTGTTATAATCCAGTGCAATTCTTTAGAAACATCAAGAACGATCCAAAGGACAGAATACGTCGTGTTCTTTGGCGCTGCAGAACTTATTTCAAAGCGTTCCACTTCTACATAACAGCTCCCTGCTCTGATGATAGCTCCCGGCTTCCCATTGCCTATGAGACTCCCTCACACGTTACTGGACGACATGGTGAAATCCTCCAGTTCAGCACCATTTAGAGCTACACTAGAATATAATACCATGACTGGGATACCAAATAGTATTGGACAAATCGCACAGAAAGGTAAACTTTTCAATCTCAGCTGCAGAAAGACTAAGACGCTATGTAATTATTTCACGCAATTACTTCACGGTTGCAAACTTTCTGCATTCTCACCAAGCTTTCCGATCCCTGACGATGGTCATTTCTAAGGTAATCTTTTCAACATAGAGTTGAGTTCGGACTTCTGCAGTGATAAAAACATATATTATAACCAGAAGACTGCCAAACATGAAGGTCCTGTCACATTTAAATTAACAAACTAAAATGAGTTGATACTAAACAAATGTGATTACAATCTACAGTGGTGATCAAAAAGTGTCAAACACACTTTTGGCCAAATTTCTTCCTTCAGTGAAATTCTCATTCCCATTTTTGCATAGTGAAAACTGCAACTGGTGGGGAAGATTTCATAAAATTTGGTTAAAATAACAACTTTTCTCCATGATCTTAGCCTCAGTAAATCGTCACTTTTGTTCACTGAGATCACTACGCTTAAATAATTTTACTGAATTAAATTTGCAACTCAGGAGCATAATTGATTATCAGCAGTCCCCCACCAACAGAGGAATAAAACATATTCACTACTTAAACACCTAGTTGTCCACCTGAGGGTTTGCATGAGCAGAATTGCACAAGAAATTTGTCTCACTTTTGCACACAGCAGGTGTGAACAAGAAAATATCGTTCTTTCCACGTTGCTTGATGTCAAATACAGTAGTACATGGTGCAGTGTTTGAACTGGTTGAGCAGAATGACGGTTAGATAATAACCAGTCTCTTGGATACGGATGGTCGTAGTGAATCTATGGTGAATAATCCATGTCACGAGGCCAACCAAAGGACAAGGTATTTTTCTGAATTTTGATAACTTATCTCCAACCAACTCTTCAGAGAACACCTCGAAGAATTTCTGTATTTGTGCATGAGGTTTTCTTCAAAAACCTTTTCAGATGCCAGGCAATCAAGACTTTAATGTCATTTCTGTGAAGCATCTTGTTCACTTTCAATCAAATCTGACATGGGCCATTTGATTGCAACCAATCAGAGCATAAATCTGTTCATTTGGCACTGATTCACCAATCTTGTCAACATTTTTGTTTGTTAGAATTTCCTTTTCATAGAGCATGCTACAGCACATGAAGAAAGACGTGTCAAGGCACAGGTCACGTGTTACATCTAAAAGAACCTAAAAGCTTTCCCAATAAACCAGTCACCGTGAGTTACGTAACCGAAATTCGTAATGAACTCTTTCTATTTGGTGAACTACTGCACTGAAGAACAGAAAGCCAAAAGGCTTTGTGATTCCTTGCTACATGGTTATATTACAACAAACATGAATTATTCAAATGACAAGTATAAGATCAACTGCAGTTATTTTTCTTGATACACCACAAGCCTTTAACCCAAAATGACCTTTATTTTGGTGACCTAAAATGACTGCGACATTTGATGTCCACCAAAAGCAATAGGGATCACCTACCCAGGCCATACAACCCACACATCAAGTACAGTATGAGTACAGTATGAAATCAGTCAACATTATCTCTGAGCTCCAAGAAACACACAAGTAATCAATGCTGCTTCTAGTCTTGCCTGTTGTTAGTTGAATCAAATAACTCAACCTTACCTCATCTGAACTCAGCTTGTCTGCCATATTTACCTCAAAATTCTTCATAAACCACCAGGATAATTTCTTCCTTGTTACAAGTAGCTTTTAACACACTCAAAGTCCTGGTAAGTTGACCCTAAGTTATGATTCCTCCGCAATATTTTTGCTTCCTCCATCTTTTCCGACATTGTGAAATATGATTGAAAGCACTCCAATTTGATTGTTAAGAAACCTTGTTCTGCTACCAGCTGTTCCTCTGGATATTGATATTATCCAAATAAATGACAGAACAGATGGTTTTTTCATTTTCTTCATTTTTTCATAAACCCATTAACATTCCATTGCATGCTTTTCTATCTGATCCCATGACCTCCCATACCAAGACTCTCTCTCTGGACAACTTATTAGCCCCCCACACTAGAAGTTACTCACTAAGTTACAAATGCAGTACTGTAGGGAGCAATCCCATTGAGTTAACTGTGTGCGAGAGAATAAACACTTGCTATTGCACAATGTAGATCAATATATCTTTGTAAGGTACAGTAGTTTATAATAACCACAATAATGGTGTTTAGGCTATTATTATTGTTTTATAGTGAAAAATTATCCCTTCCTCTCTATTGATAAGCATTAAATTTCACAGGGTCGTGAACCTGTTAATAACAGACAACCTTATCAGGTTTAAAACAAATCTGACCCATGGATAAGGAACTATGGCAGTTTTAAATTTTTTTATGTTTTACCCCATAACCTCATTAATATGCAAAATTTGGACACCAAAAACAATAGGGATCATCTATTCAATATGGGCAACCAACATGCCAAAAATGAAATTACTCAGAGTTACCCTTCTTGAGATAGAGTGTTTACGAGCAACTGTCACACACACACACACATGCACACACCCTCACGCACACGCACACATACAAACACACACACGACATCAGGACTGCATAGATTCCCCTGCCTACGGCAAGGAATCAAAAATCAAAATATGGAGAAAACTGGCACTATCGTAAAAATTGAGGATAATCACTAAATATTGAAAATAATCATGAAATCTTGAAAGTTAGAGCAAAACATTTGTGGAAATATTTAGTTAAGAGAAACAATTTTTGCAAAGAGAAATATGTAATTTTTGTGTAGTTAGAGTGCCAGTTATAAAGTGCCCCTTGGCATACAAAGAGAGGGCCTGTGCTAGGTTATAGGTATGTTAAGTGTGTATAGTGAAAAACCAGTTGTAACTGAAGCACGATTACATGGTGTCGGACTACACCAGCTGTCCTTTGTTTGAATACAGTAGAAGCTCATCTAAGATTTTAACAATTATATTGTATTGTAGCACTTTTGTACACATCATTTCTACTTTGCAAGAAGCTGGCTTCACTTTTCGTGAGCTACACTTTCATTGAATAAGGTGCTCACTTAATAAAGATATTGTCATTTTGGTCTTTCACTTTTAACATCAATACAGTCTATGTCATGTTATAATATTTCGAACAGTACTGCTGATGGACCGAACTAGATTACTGTATAAAAGCAGTTTGGATCCCAACCATCACACACACACAAACACAACAACTGAAAGAAACTTTACAGATGAAAAGACTTGTACATGAAGACAGGAAAAAAAATTTACCCCCCAGCCCCTCAAACATGAAGATTCTGCCAAAAAAAAAAATAAAAAGGTGGAGGTATTCCCCTCCTTTATTTCGATCCTACTGCAAAACACTGATTCAACTGAGAAAAGGAAAAGGAAAAAAATTGTCCTACTGGATGGCAAACGGACAAAAGTTGAATTAGCAGAGAAATAAAAGCAAACACTTTACCTTGAAAGCACCTCTTCTCGCAACATTATGATTGCAATTCTGGTGATGTTGATAGACATAACAGCAAAGGGAAAATTCTGAAAAGAGATGCAGTAAAGGTTGAAGAGATAATAAAGACCATCCCGAGCTTTTAGATTTAGACAAAATACAACAAAGACTCCCATCACAACAGCAAAGTACTTTTCACTTCACTGCCTCACCGGAGAGCCTTTAAATCTGGAATCAAACGTGATGACTACCCATAAAAGGAATCCATTTCTATCTTTTGATAGTACAGAAAGTTAACTTAAATTGAGGGACTGTCTGACTTAAACAGAGAAAAAAAAAAAAAAAAATTGATGCTTGAAAAGTTTGGAAATTTTTCAAAGGTCAGAGACTTGTTTTGGCACATAATGGTAACCAACCAGAATTTGTGAGTTCAGTCTGTCGAGTCATAGTCGGGTCTGGTCGGTAATTCGGCATCATTAACCTACAACGTGATTTATCGAATCTGGTAGAATTTTTGCTGAACAAGCCAACTTGCAACACTTTTCCTATACAACTCACGAGTCAAAGGACTTTTTCAAAGTGATTTGCCAAACTAATGCAAACAGTTGTGGATTTTAAGGTTAAGAAAGGTCACAATATTGTGATATGAAAGTGGGACAATGGGTTGTAAAACAAAACCACGAATGTGTTTCTTTATTCAGCATTATAATTTGTCCTTAACTATGATGAAACATTGCATTAAGATTCAAACAGTGTTCGTGTCTGTGAAATGACTTAGAGGTGTTTGTTGCAACAGTAGATCTTAAATGTTTGAAAGTATTAAGACACTAAATTTATGTGAATTAAATAAGATGTACTACACCATAATTAAATTTTGTGTATGTATTACAAATTGCAAAGAGACGTTTATACAACAACGTCTGCATACTACAGACATGCATACAGAACATAACCCGATAGAGTGAGTACCAAATGTTATGTTCATCTCAAAGCAACCATTTTGTCCCATCTTTGGTGTACGTCTCCACAGTGAACATAAATACAATTTGTACCACTGCACGTTGAAAGAAGTCTACATGTTGTCTTTTCATTCTAATGTAAAAACAAGTTCACAGCAAATTACAGTACACTACTCCAATGATATTTGAACACAAATTTGTTTTGATCCATTATTGTTTGGTGTCTTGTTACTAATACATTTTACATTGCAGCTGACCCATGAAAGAATATAAGCCTAAATAGAATATAAGCCTTAATAGAATATGAGTCTAAAAGTATAACTTAAAACAATTGTGGTTCATGTGGAAGTAAACTGGCATACTCGAAACAAAGCTTAGAGGTGTTTGTTTATCTGAACCAAATGAGTAAACAATGGGCCTGTTCTTTTTGTATCCACTGTTCAGTAACGGAGCATTAGATTTCCTTCCCCCCCCCAAAAAAAAAAATGATTCAGACCCTGTCAAGGCCCCATCAACTACTTTCATGAGCTGAAGATATTCCAGTAAACTTCATCAAACCTTTCCATTCTCTGTTGACAACTTGCTTCTGCAAGCAGATCATATGTTTGCACATCTCCGGACGTTGCATCCAGAGTCAAGGCCCCCTGTGACTCTTTACTGGGACTTTCCTAATTTTCCCTCGTTTCTACTAACTACACAATCTGCCCACTAATCTGTGCTGAAGGACCCTAGCAGATGCCAACCTGCACGAGCCCTCCTCAAACAGCGAGTGGGCAAAAGATCCCTATCGAAAAAACAACGTGGCATGTCTCACAGGTATGCAGCTGCAAGATTTTTTGCACCGAAGAAATGAGGAATGAATTCAGCAGTCTACGGATGTAGAAAGTAACGTTACGTTTGTCTCGGGTGATGCTGCCCGTCTTCATTTACTCTCCTTCACACCTCATATTTTTGATGTTTTTAATATGTCACTCCTGGCGGCTATGTTGATGAAGAAATTCCTGTCATTGAGTGGCTGCATCATGATGCCTCTACATCAAAGCGGCAAAGAGCAAGAAAGCCACCCATGTGCAAAATAAACCGAAACTAAGAACTGAGCCCTTTTCTTTCTTTAAAACAGAAACATAAATGGAGGGTGACAGGAGAATGACAGATACCACAGGAAGTTGTCATAGTCTCACAATTTATTTCAAATTTTGTTCAACAAATGGTCGGTTAGGACTGTTCACAGTCTCTATTTTTGCTGCTGAAGCTGTTGTTACAGAAGTTTATACCATTTTAAAATTACACGGGCATTCTGCTTCAATAAATATATAAATAATAAATATAAATTAATAAATAAATAAAATTGTGCAGGATTATATACGGATAATAGGTAATAACTTCCTCATATGTAGGGGTTCGGAATTATAATATACCTAATTTTTTTTTTCTTTTTTCTTTAATCACTTCACAGCTGATCTAGAAAAAATGCTCGTCAATTTCTCTGATGGGCATGACATGATCTCTGGTGGCTGTGATACTGCAGTTTTTCCTACATCATGTGATGTGCCAACATGCTCTCACTACAAGTGTCATGGTTCAGAGCAGACAAAAAAGTTTGCTTTCTGAGAAGGAATTTGGAATTGTCTTCGATTTGGATTAATTTACGATACAGTGATAGTTAAACACAGTCCATCGAGTATATTGTTCGCTGAATTTGTCAGACCACTATTCTACCCTTTAGCTACAATGTATAAATGTTAATTAGCTTCTACATTAAGATACATTATCATTCTGTAACTCTTCTAATGGTCTTTGAATTGATCAGGCAGAAAATTCTTCCAACAGAAGGCCATTAAAAACCCAACTGAAATGTCCCTGTAAATGCCAAAAATGTATCTCTCTCTCTCCATAATGTGTTGCTCATTTCTGTATCAAAGAGAACATTCTCTGGGGAAAAGAGTCTGATCCAATTAAATTTTCAGCTCGTAGTACAAGTAGGTCACAACTAGGCAGAAAAACATCCTCAGATTTTTTAAAACTACCTTGAAAAGCGCATTTCTGACGGAACGCATTAACGGAGGCGGCCATGTTTCGAAGGATCCAGGAACTGGTGATCGGTAAAGTGAATACAGTACAGAATGTCATGTTTGCATATCTGAGCTTTGTCTATTATGTACACCAGGATGCTGTACAATCGAAGTGATTCACCGTGAGTGAGGCAAGAGATACAGCAGTACTCCCAATGATCTGGCGGCAGGAGATGATCCCCAGTGATTCAGCACCAGTCAGGGAAGAGATGCTCCCAATGATTAAAAAAATGTGAGGTAGAAGATGCTCTGAGTGATTCAGCACCAATGAAGCAAGAAATACAGTACTCTTAGTAATTCAAGATGAGTGGGGCAGGAGATGTGTTCTCCGTAATCCAGTAATGCTGAACCAGGAGGTGCTCCGAGTGATTCAGCACCGGAGAACCGGAAGGTGCTCCGAGTGATTCAGCACCGGTGAACTGGGAGAAGCTCCCAGTGATTCAACACCAGTTGAGGCAAGAAATCCTAGGGGTGAGATCCCTTGTCAAGTCCTTGCCCTCAGCAAACCCCCAAATGAAATTCAAAGGTAGAAAAAAATGAATGGCAAAATTTGTACAAGACAAAAACTAGTACTAATACAGAATATTTTAATTAAAGACAGGCTGAGTGTTAATTAGTTTGATACTTATAGATAGTCAAGATAAAAATGAATGAGAAACCGAAATGAAAGCTGAACTAAAGTGGAAGGGTGTCCAGGCTATATCATTCTTTTTTCCTTTGTTGAAAATGGCAAGAACTGCGAATCTTGATTCTGATTTGGTAAAAGCAAAACTGTATTTAATTAAAAAAAAAAAAATGAAAAAATTAAGAGCAAATATTTGGTCTTTGCTGAAATGTTAATGATGAAGATAGCAAAGCTGGAACTTGAACTTCACCATTTATACCATACAGCGGTGTTTTTGCTAAGGAATTGAAACTGGGAGAGACTTCCCTTTCTAAAAAAAATATTTGGGGGAGGGATTTTCAAAATCATGTCCAGAGGGAGTTTGTCACTTGGTAAAAATTCTATTGCAATTAAAAATTTACTGTGTATATTTGTTATTGTAAAGACAACCTCAGCTGTGAAAAAGTGTGTGGTATTTTCTCCCATACAGTAGGATTTATCTTTTTTTGCAGGATTCAGGAGACAGATGCGGGATGCAGGTAATCCCCCGCCATAAAGCGAACACTGCCGTTAAGTTGTTTTTCATTCTTGCACATAATCAACTATTTGATCATCTGTACAAGCCACTATCAATACATCCAACCCTGTAAAGTCTTCAGCTACAACAGATGTATTATGACACGGGTAATGTTTATGGAAATGTTGTTTCCAGAGGACTGTTTGTGTCGCATTTCTGCGGTAATTTGCTGCAGAGCTGTCTTTTGGTTTCGCAAGTGTACCATACGACATTTTGCGGGTTGTTTGCATTTGTGATGTCGAGTACACAACAGTCTTCGTTAACAATTAAAATATCGTCAATAAGGATGACATTTGAAGTGCAGTCACGAATAAAACAGCTGACCTCAAAGGTCATGTGACCTGCATCTAGGAAAGGGATGGCTTCATTCTGAAGTTGCAAGATGAAATCCTGAATGACAATTTGTCGGAATTGTGCTATATGTGAAATATATGCTTCCAAAATTAAACCCTCTGAGCATATGCAAAATTCTCAATTGTCCTTGAAATAAAGGTTTACTAAACAAAGGATAACATAAGACATACTGTATGAGTCCATCTCTTGACATCACAAATTTGCATACTTAGCCAATTGATGTTTATTCATGATGAAGGTGTGAAACAGGAATTCGTCAGTATCGATGTCACTATTTGATGAATTTTGACGGGAATTTGTGCTATTTTCAACATTTTCAATGATTAATACACCCAATACTCCAAAATGTGATTTTCGTGTCATATGACCTTTCAAGAGTTAAGAAATTTTACACCACACTCCAGGAATTATTGACGACAGCTGTATTCTCTAGTGGGGGTTGACATGCTCACATGGTATTATTACAGTGTCTCACTTACAGTACCTCTCCAAATGCTATAAGCAGTAAACTTTTCCTTGCACCCCATGGAGCAAAATGTAATGTTCAAAAAAGATTGCTTGTCCCTGGGTGACAACAACTAAACAGAAAAAAAACATAAAACTGAGACCTGGCTCACATTTTTAAAGTCCACCATAGATGCATTTGGAAATAATGAAACTTAAGTCACTTTCTTCTTGGCAGAAACACTGTTTACAGGTTAACTCAAACACAACAGTGCCTGTAGAAACCTATTTATATCAGGGACATAAAAGAAACTGCAAAAATTCAGAAAATCTTGGACAAAATACCGTGGGACACCCCGATCCCCCCTTCAATGTTGGCTATAGGATTACTGTTAACAGTGTACATTCACTCCTATAGCATAACACTGGAAAAGGGTGCAATGTTTCATGTTATCCGCTCAAATATATTATAATTGAAACGTACCCCAAAGTGTCCCAACAATTTTGTCCAAGATTGTAGTTTCTTCCAGGTTCTTCTCAAATAGTCTTTTCACTGAACAAAAAAAACTTGTTTTAAAAAAAACATAACTCTACTGTAATTATGACTATTTGGTCCACAAATTCACAAAATATCTTGTCCCTGGCTGTTGCCTGACTTCGTTCCATGCTACTTTAGTATACTGTGCACCGTATATATATTCTCGAAGAGGGTCATGATAAAATCCCAGAAATGGACAACCTCCAACACCAAAATGTTCTTCCCCTGAGGAAAATAACCTCAGTACTAGTGTCTCCTTCTTCCTCTTCTTCCAATGAGGCACAAAACTAATAAAAAAGTGTGCTCGTACCTGAGCTCAATTTCTTTGGTTTTCCAATTTTTTTTGGTTTTTCTGATTTTTGTTTCTGAACTAAAATTCCACAAAAACTACCAAAAGTTAAAAGATGGTTGTTCAAGGGATAACCATTTATTTCTTAGTAACAATTGAAGAATTGTTTTTGAATTGAAGCAGATTGTTTTAAACTGATTTAGGAGTATACTGATTTCAGACTGACTCTTTCAACTTTTATGAAAATGGTTGTCCTCTGGACAAGTCTCGAGGCTTGGTAGTTGTACCGTTTATTGGCACCAACAAATAATAATGACAAAAGTATCACTAACAAAAAACTTTTTTATTCCATGTTTTCAGGCTAATTGAGTTTTTTCCCGATGATATTGGGTTAGTGTCCTTCTAATAGATCAAGGGTTAGTGTCCTTCTAATAGTGTAGATCCAAATTAGGGAGATGACTTTAATAAGTTGTACAGATGTTAAGCTTACATGTAACACAAAGGAACCTATGAACAGAAATAGTCAAATATCTTATTGACACTCACATCAAATTGTGCTTCCATTGTTTGACACAACCAAAATACAACAATACATATTTTTGGAAAGTCACAACATGCGTGCTTCGCTGACTCAACTGAAAGAATTTGAGCGTGACCTGATTTGTGGCTCAGGTACTTGTGAATGATTTGGTCAGAAAATCAGGTAACAGCGTAACAGACTACAGAGACGGTTAATTACAAAAACCAATTACCAGAAAATCAAACAAGGAAATTCTGGAAACAGAATAGATACCAAATACTGTAGCAACTACTGTTTATTGCAATACTGTTTACTGCAATACCGTTTATTAGATTCCGGGCATTCCCACTCAACTACTGTGCCTGGTGTGGTTTTACTTGGTCTTAGTGATCAAGAAAGTGTACATTCTGGTTGAAAAGCTTCAAACTGTGAGTATACAGCTGGTAAGTTATTTACAAAACCTCCTTTTTCAATGTTTTGTAGAGACAGGGTAAGGTACTCATGAATTCCATGCACAGCTACAAAAAGGAACCATATCTCCCTTTTCTATGACACAGTTTACACTGAAAACATATTAATCTGGACAGACTTGATGCAGTGTGCAATCTCAGGCTGAGCTTCTGTTTCTGCTTGTACAATATTTCAACAGTTGATCAGCCCTCATCTGTAACATCAGTTTATAAAATCTCAAACCTGTTCCAAGAGGTTCATCGTTGATCCAGTGAGTACATAAATGTGAAACAGCCACCATTACCCATCAGTAAATGTAATCCAACACGGCCATTGATCCCACCCAACCAGTGACAAATCCAGAGAAATCAAGGTGTTTAGGATAAGGCTCTACTGTATGATATCACGCATGTGATGTACAGTGGACTAAACGTTGCTAAAATTCCAAAAGTTAAATAACTTACGCAGAAATGGAATTTGAAGTTGAACAATAGCTCTACGCTACTAAATACTGATGTAGTTTTGATACAGAGACACAAAACTTAAAAAGAAGAAGTCAAGTACCTTCATACTGTTGAGCACTGGAACTTGAAGGAAAGTGTAAACCATGTATTGTAGAATTACTATAAGATCACATCAGTGGTAAAATTACCTTCTAAACAGGCGCAGTAAATTTCAAGCAGATGCCCTGATGATACAATACACTGCCATTTGCTACATAATTAAGTATAGCTGCAGTATTTTAATACACAAGAAAGCTACATGCCTCAGAAGAGGGAAAAATAGCACAACACATTTTGTCTAGCTACTTAAATTTCTTTTCAAAACAATACTGTAGTTTCCTTAACTAATAACTTTGTAAAGTGTTTTTCTATCACAAAGGACTTAACTACTGTATTACCGTTTGAACTGACATTAAAGTAAAAAGTCACTTTTGTAAAATACTGTAACATACCTCTTGCTGAAAAACATTTTTTATTTGTTGAATGCAACCTATTGAACATATGACTCAGTATATTTTGATTTACCCTTAGCAATTACTGGATAGCAGAGACGGTAGTATCACATTTTCATAAACAATGATGTTGCTTCCAATTCTGTCACCCCCCTCTCACCTTTTCAACCAAGAGTGCTGCATCTATTGAAAGAGCACAAAAATACAGTTAGGGCATCTTGGTGGCAGTCTAAGTGAATTAAAGCAGTGGCAAACATTTGGGGCAATTTATTTTTATGCATGATTGTGTCCAGATTACAATCTTTAAATTTACAATGAGAAGGACCAGCACTGGTAACTAAATCTGAGGGGTTTTTGACATCACATCAGAACCAATATTGATTGCATGTAGCAGCTATTAATACTAAATACATAAAATTTCCCAAATCTGGCACAATTCACATTAGAATGGCTGACATTTGCATGTTTATGTCCTCTAAATCTATGCCAAAAGAACCTTCATGAGACTCGCAGATTTGTTTGATTTAAAGGAAATTGATGAATTTGTGTGTTTCTAGGGAGTAACCATTAAGCAAACATGTTGAACAAGTTAAACTTGAAAATTATGATATGTGTTGCGCTTCTTTTTTTCGTGCTCTGGATGCATCTGTCAAACGGAGTTTTACTTTTGTAAATCAATTAATTTCACTCAGTACGCACACCAGCACTTTTTTCTGATGAAGGGAAACAGACTCACTCATTTCCTTGTTGAATACATTGACTGATCATAGTTTTCCCTCATGGAATTCTTTCTTCTCTCATTTTTGCTCCTTTTCATTTGGTCACTAGCTTTGTCAAACTTACTTGTTTGTTCTAGCCTTTTGTTCATATTTTATTACGTTACATACTGTATGTTTGTACTAGTGTTTTCACCGGTAACCCAGGTACCTGCACGGGATTTTACTACCAGGATTCACATTACACCTGATTCATGCATAAAGTGAAAAAGAACACAACAAACCGTTAAATGATCTTACTGTATCAGATAGATGAATTTCCCCCACTTTACACCGCGAACAGTTCAAAACAGAATTTTCCAATTCTTTAGGTATCGATGAAAACACTCGTTTTGTATGCACAGACAATATTAACTTGATTTGCAATGATGAAGAGGCTATGGACAAGCTAGGCCCAGTTTGCATATATATATACAGTGGCGGCGCCAGAATGTCAGAATTGGGGGGGCAAACTGAGGGCAGAGGCAAAAGTTGGGGGGGCAAAGACTTTCGCGTGCAGCGCGAAACCGAGTGCAAAGCGCGAGGCCTTGTGAGTGGGGTCCAGGGGCCTGTTTCAGGGCCCCTGGTGGGGTCCAGGGGCAAAGCCCCGGTGGGGGTCCAGGGGGCAAAGCTCCCGGAAGCTCTGAGGTTTTAGCATATCTCTGGGTGGAAAATAAAGCCCCGAGAGAGGTATATTATTTATTTTTATAATATTTTTTCGGTTTACCGTACTCCAAGGTTCCCAACTTTTTTCTTTGGGAGTACCATTTCACATTTACGCGGTACAACCGAGTACACACACACAAACGCATAGGCTACATACACTTCCATTCCATTCCTATATTTAGGAAAACAACGACATTATTTAGGAAAACAACCACCTACCCGCCCTTCCCTTACGCTGGATGGTAAACATTCCAGAGAAAATTGATCTGACCAGGCTGGCCTACTGTTGAAGTGGCTATGGGCATGATATGAAAACTGGCAGCCTGTGTAACATAAATTAGGCATTTATCAATAATGGTTCCCGGGAGGTTTTCTTATTCAGTCCAATGCCAATACATAGTTTTGTGATTAAATTAATTTTGGATGAGTACAAGATCTGATTGGGAAGGGTAAGAAAAACTGGGGGAGGGGCAACTGGGGGGCAAGGAAACAATCTGGAGGGGCAAATGCCCCCTCATGCCCCCCGTAGCACTGCCACTGTATATATATATATATATATATACATACATATATATACATATATATATATATAACTGTAAGCATCATATCAATGTGTCTTTTAATAGCCTTGACTATCGCAGGCAAAGAATTTATGTTATTTGGAGAAAGATGAAACCATTTTGAAATAAAATTTATACTTGAGTCACAATACATGTAGTGTCTGGTCAACGAAATTGCCCCAGAGGGTAAATTCCACACTTGTGAGAGCAATCAGCTGAATGACCACTTGACCACCAAATACGGCCCTCATACTGTACTATGGCTACACCACTTGACATCTTCAAAGTGGCGATTTACTTCTGCACAATAGAAGATGGTACAAGGCTAATTTCTTTAATCAGTTTTGCATAATTCCATTGTTTTGGAAATTCAATCACCACCATTGCTCAGGAGTCACTTGACACTATCCTTCAAAATTGTGATGTGCAACTGTTCTTTCTTTTTCAAATTTTTGCTTCATATTGTGTACAACAGGTAATGGCTGAAGAAGAACACCCTGGTGCACACTACAATGTTGCCTTCCAAAACAACTATGGCAAAGAGATCAAAGATGATTGTGGCCCTGATCCTACTCAAGAAATACAAACCCAGGTCAAAGTTGTCCTCCCAAATGATGCTGAAAATCACCACGAAACTGCCAGTCGCTTACGGAAAGTTTACAAGAAAATGAAGGAGAGAAGAGGCATCCTTAGCGTGGCGCTATCGACCTTCTTCTATGCATGGAAGTATGTTCTCTTAGAACGAGTCACAACACAAGTGCACCCATTCCAGTCAGTTGCCATGGCAATGCCAGTACTCCTCCTTGGATCCCTCCTAATCTTGGCTATCAAGCATGTTCCTCCTCCCAAACATCACACACCATACCTCTGGCTTGCTATTGGTGGCATTTCTCAGGCGTCAAATTTGTGTTTCTTTGCGACGTCTGTGGTTTACATTTCGGCGGGAAACTCTGCCACTATCTTCAACGTTTCGCTGATACTGGTCGGACCTGTCAGCTGGTTGATTCTGAGAGAGCCAATGCGACCGCACATTCTTGCCTTTGCCATTCTGTCTCTAGTCGGGATCGTCCTCATTGCTCGTCCGTCCTTCATATTTAGGTCATCGAATGAGGACATGGCCAGTCAAGCCAACGTTCTGATCGGAAGCTGCTTTGCGATGGGTTCTGCCATTTCTTTAGCTTTCATGTTCACCTCTTTTCGGAAGCAAGCTCAGTTAGAGATACATATTTACCAGATAATGCTTTCCGGTGCATTTGTCTCACTTATCTCCAGCGCCATTTTGTGTAGCATCGCTGGTCAATGGACACTGCCGACTGCTCTGGCTTGGATGTACGCTACTTTGAGCGGATGCGCTGATTTCATAGGGCAGACATTATTAGTGATTGCACTTTCGCTGGAGAACGTTACAGTAGTTAACATTATTCTAACATTTGAAATAGTTTTCACATACATCGTTGATTTTGTGGTATTTAATGTTTCTTCCACATGGACGTCATACATTGGCGCAACTCTGATCATGGTTTCCTGTTCTGCAGTTACTTTATTGAAACGACAAAATGAAGAACACACGGCACGATAGTCACCTCTTTTGAGTATTTGATACCAAATTTGACCTGATGATACATTATGTGAAGCATGCTGATCTCGAACATATTGTTCATGTTTAAAGTAACACCCTTATAAGATATGTTTCACAATAACTGGCCCAATTTGTCAACACAGTGGAGGAAGACTAAAACTTTCCAATAATATTTCAAACTTTTCTGAGTTTAATCCAACAGCCTGCAATTGTCAGTTAAAAAGTGAAAAGGAGATAACTTCTTGTGCATTTCATTCATTTAAATTAATTTCAGGATCATAAACTAACCATAACAGAGGCATAGATGACAGATTTTGTACTCTATTAAAGGAAGAAGTCAAATACTATCTGGAATATAGTAATTATAATTAGTTTATTTCTAAGAATTGTTCATACATACAGAATATCTATAATGATAGTCTTATTTGGAGAGCACTTTGTATGTCAGGAGAATCTGCCATCAAATTTTAGTGCTTTTTAGAGAGGAAACATTTTGTGTACTACCTTGCACAAGGGTATGAGATTCAATTTATATTTTCTATCTCACTATTGAACTGGTCTAGATGATTAGTGAAGATCAAAAATGTTGATGACTATATTAACCCCACTTTTATTGATCGCAAAAGGAACAGATCTATTTTTTGGGGTCAGTTAATGTGAAACAAGTCATAAACTGGAAACTAGAAGGTACTGTACAGTACACTTTTTGAGTGAATTATTCCTCCTTGTTGTGTAACCCACTGATGTCATTCATGTAAAACAACAATTAACACCACTTTGTACTTGTTTTACAGATATGACAACACAAAATGAAATGTACTGTACACACAGTACGGATGATCTCCAAACTCATGTCAGAGATAAGGAATCATAAATCATAATCATACAAGGCATATTTTTTTACAAAAACAGCAACCACTTCCGCATCCACTAAAATGTTAAAATTGTGACACATTTTACCATTCATAACATTGCAGACAGGCTGATGCATAACTCATAATCATGGTATGATGTCAAAAAAGTTGCATGATGATTTCGCCTGTTCTTGTCAATGTGAAACTTCAACGTCGAAGGCTTGTTCCGCTCATGAAAACTTTTTGCGGTTTCAAACCATCTACACCTATAGACCAAGATTTAGACCATATCGAGACTTGGTGACCTGTTTCTTTATATTACATGGATTTTTACAAGAGCAGTTGGAGCACTGTCTGGATTATTCTCTTAATATTCTTGACTTTGCCCAGTGCTGATAATCCTGATTACTATGCCACATTTGGGGAGACGGGTGGGGGGAATCACCTAAAACAACAGACATTGTTTTTTTAGAGACCAGAATGAGCTGTGGAATTTGCTGAATCTATGGACAGATTGGACACTCTGAGGAAGTAAAGTGATCAGGTTTGTATTGGAGATAAGCAAGCTATAGGTCAACCTGATTTATGATTACCGACACCTTCAATCACATTTTCCACCCTCAGATTTTCTTCCCCTAAATCCTAAATCAACTTGCCAGAATAAATCAGATTTGAAAGAATTAACTACAGTTACAAAAAAATTCTTTGCAACAATGTTTTTACAATTTTTGTGGGGGGGGGCATTGGAATATGAAAACTAGATCCTCACTATACATGAAATCTGACCAAGCTGATGTTTTAAGGAGCTGTGAATGTTTCGGCATCCATCCATCATTGAGTGTTGCGATCCACAGCCACAAAAGACTAAGTACACTTCTTCATGTTTTTGTTTCATGCGGGATCAATTTTATCCTTCTTTCACCGGGCTGCTCTCAACGTGAGACAAAATACAGTTCTGATGAAACAATTAATTCTGCGTAATTACCGTAATTGAGAGTATAACACATCAATGACGAATCAGAAATATGAGGGGACTTAACAGAAGACAATGTAAACGTCGCTACCAGCTGTTTTGATATGTTTCCAGGAAGAAAAGAAGCTATTTGTTGCCAAAAACATGTTACCGCTCAGTATCAACATCAGAATACAGAGATTGACGATGAAGTTGCAACACTGCTGAAAAAAAAAGGGTTACTTTTTTGGGAGATCAATGACCCTTGACCTTTGACTCTGATGTCTTTAATCAGAGAGTTAACACTTGTAGCAAGTCAAAAGTCCACCAGAGGTAAATTCTACAACGTGATTGTGGCAAACCTGTCATGGAGTAGGTTTGCTCCAAATGAAGTCAGAACTTATGACCTGCTACCCCTACCAGCGCTTTTGGGAAGTCACTGTGGCAAACATCTTTAAAAAGATGAACCCGGTTAATTACCAGAAAATTAATGCAAGGAAGGTATGGAAACAGGATACAATGTACTGTAGCAATTGCTGTTTATTGCAATACTGTTTATTACATTCCTGGCATTTCCTGGCATTTTTGGGGCCTGGTGTGTTTTGGGTGTGAAATCCTTTTTAATGGTCTTATTGATCAAGAAAGTGTACTTTGTAACATTTGAAAAGGTTCAGGAGTGTGAGTCTGCATCTGGTAATAAATACATTTATTGGACCTCTTTTTCAATGTTTCTTGGGGGGGCGAGGTACTTAGGAATCCCATGCACAGATACAAAAGCAACCATGTCTCGCTTTTTTTATGATACAGTATATAACATACATATAATCTGGCGAGACTTTGTAGCAGTATGTGCCCTCAGACTGAAGTTCTTTTTCTGCTTGTTATGATACTTCAGCAGTCAATACCTCCACATTCATCAATATGTACACAATTTACCTGTACTGTCTCAAATGGTTCATAGTTGGATATTTTGACACCGATGCCAACGAAAACCTCTGACACCAATATCAATGAGAATATCTGCTAGTGAAATCAACTTTGACTGGATTCAAACCCATTGCACCTATCCATCTTTCGGGCCATTGCTTCCACGAGCATACAAATGTGGAACGGCCACCGTAGAGCATCACTACATGTAATCCCGACGTGACCTTCGATTGACCAAGTGGACTTCGCGACAAGCAACAAATCCAGAGAAATCGAGATATTTTGGGTATGACTTTTATGACATTTTGTGTATGATGCAGAATGGATGTTGTTAAGATTACCAAAGTTAAATTTTGCAGAAATGGAGTTGCAGTTTTACGAATGGCTGTCCTCTGGCACATTCTGATGGTATGATAATTCCTGCATGTTAGTTACAAACTTAAAACAGAGAGGAATCTGACAAACTAACTGCAAAATGATTTACAGTAATTAATACAAAATTTGGGGGAAAAAAAGAAAAAAAAAGAGAGGCAAATCATGCAATTCTGTTAAACACTTAACTTCACGTTCAATGATTATCATATATCCCAGGACTATTTACAGATGGTGCCAGTGGTGAAATTAGCTAAAAAATTCAGGATAAATTTTAAGTACAACCTGAAGCTTTTACAACATTTGTTACATAGTTACCTGTAACTATTTCTGTATCTACTTCTGTATCTATATCTATTTTTATAGACAATGAATTGGGTTCTTCAGGTGGAAAAGGGAGAAAATGATAGTAAAACATGGCCTAGCTGCCAAAATTTCTCTTTACCAACAATATGAAACTGAATGACCTTGTGAAACATTTTGCTATCATGGAAGACTTAAGTTTTCACCGTTTGCACTGCCATTAAGAGACAAGGAAACATTAATGTCACTTGTAAGAATAACATACATCATTCTACTGTAAAATGCAACAAGCGCAAAAAAGTAAAGTTGAAACTTTTCTTCCAATGTATGACTTATAATGATGGAATTTTTCTACATCTTTTTATCATCTTCTGTGTAGCCATCTTCTATTGTACATACAGCAGTGGCATCTTCTACACAGTAACATCTTCTGTCCCGTGGTCTTTTCTATTTTCTCTCTACCATCTTCCGTGTATCATTTTGCGGGTTTTGCTGAAATCAGTTGACCAGAGCCTTTTTATCATAAATATTTGTCATAAATATTTTCATTTGTCCTAAGCAAATTATTAGATAGCAGATATTTGGTATGAAAGTTTTTATAAACAATGACACTGCATCCACCTACTGTAATCTGACCTCTCGGCAATACCCTTCAAACATGGAGTGTGTTGCACCAATTACCAAATACACAATAAAGATGCACTTAAGGTAACTATTGCAGCTGTAGCCCATACATACATACATGGACCCAAACAGTGACCAAAAGTTAGGGTAATTTATTGTTCTTGCAGGATTTTGTAAAGATTACAATGTTCCTTTTGACAGTGAGGGGACCAACAGCGGGAACTACCTTTCCAGGTCTGTTGTCTGCAAGTCATGCCTTGTTGACTACACATACCCTTTCATCCATTAGGTTGCCAGTCTTAGCCATTAGGCTAAAAAAATCATAAAGTTCACAAACCCTGACACCAATCACCTTGGAATGACATATGTATGTATGACTGATGTTTGTGCTGCAAACCAATAACAAAGGAACATTAATGAGGCTGACAAATAGGTTGGCTTGATAGGAAGTTTAGAGAAATAATGTAGTAAACATGTTGACTTTAAAAACCTGAAAATATGACTGTTGTTATACATTTTTCTTCCTTTTTTTGTACTGTAGACTGCTTCGGCCCAACAAAGGTGTACTTCTGTAAATTATTTAATTTCACTAAACACAAAAAAACAATGGTTGTACTTCTGATGTTAGAAGGGAATATGGACAATTTGCACTCAGCTTTTATACCCCCATACACATTACGGGGTCTCTTTTAATAACCTAGACTATCTCTAACAAAGAATGAATCCATATTTAAGAAAGATGCAACCATTTTGGAAGCACAATTTACATTAAAGTATCAATACAGGATACAGCAATAGAAACTGTCACAATAGACATATAGATTCCATATTTGTGGATACAACCTGTAATCTTTAGACCAACCACTATGGGCCTAATGTTATGACTATATTACTTAATTTCTTCAAACTAGTGATCTACTTCTACACAACAGAAAATAGTGCAAAGACTGCAGATTTTTGCATTATTCCATCATTTCAGGATTTGTAAAATAGTACACAAACAACATGACTCCACAAAGGTAACACACACAATTCTTTACTTTTCTTCTCTCTTTTTCAAATTTTTGTGTCATTTTGCACTTATAAGGACATGCCTTAAGATGATCACCCTGGTGCACACTACAATGTTGTCTTCCAAAACAACTATGGCAAAGAGATAAAAGATGATTGTGGCCCTGATCCTAATCAGAAAATACAAACCCAGGTCAAAGTTGTTCTCCCAAATGATGCTGAAAATCACCACGAAACTGCCAGTCGCTTACAGAAAGTTTACGAGAAAATGAAGGAGAGAAGAGGCATCCTTAGCGTGGCGCTACCTACCTTCTTCTACGCATGGAAGTATGTCCTCTTAGAGCGAGTCACATGTGCACCCTTTCCAGTCAGTTGCCATGGCAATGCCAGTACTCCTCCTTGGATCCCTCCTGGTCTTGGCTGTCAAACATATTCCTCCTCCAAAACATCGCGAACAATATCTCTGGCTTGCTGTCGGTGGGTTTTCTACAGCGTCAAACTTGTGTTTCTTTGTGCTCTCTGTGGTTCATATTTCTGCAGGAGATTCTGCCGCTATCTTCATTGTTTCGCTGATACTTGTCGGTCCTGTCAGCTGGTTGATTCTGAGAGAGCCAATGCGACCGCACATTCTTGCCTTTGCCATCCTGTCTCTAGTTGGGATCGTCTTCATCGCTCGTCCGTCCTTCATATTCAGGTCTTCGAACGAGGACATGGCCAGTCAAGCCAACGTTCTGATCGGAAGCTGCTTTGCGATGGGTGCTGCCATTTCTATAGCTTTTATGTTCACCTCTTTTCGGAAGCAAGCTCAGCTAGAGATACACATTTACCAGATAATGCTTTCCGGTGCATTTGTCTCACTTATCTCCAGCACCATTTTGTGTAGCATCGCTGGTCAATGGACACTGCCGACTGCTCTGGCTTGGATGTACACTACTTTGAGCGGATGCTCTGATTTCATAGCGCAGACATTATTGGTGATTGCACTTTCACTGGAGAATGTTACCGTAGTTAACATCATTCTGACATTTGAGATAGTTGTCACCCTATATCCTAGATTTTGTGGTTTTTAATGTTTCTTCCACATGGACGTCGTACATTGGCGCGACTTTAATTATGATTTCCTGCTCTGCAGTTATTTTATTGCAACAACAAAATGCAGAAAACGATGCACAATAGTCACTGGTTTTAAGTATTTCATACCAAATTTAACCAGATGATATATTATATAAAGGATGTTAAGAGCAATCCCCTTATAAACTGGGATACTAAAAGGTAAAGTTTCTTCAACAAATTTTCTTTGTTGTGTAACTCACTAATGCCATTAATATAAAACAAAACAACTTCCAGCACTTAATGCGCATTTGTTTCAACTGTATGACATCACAACATTGTATTGTACACAGTCAACGATAATCAGAAATTACTAAAAAAATGACAACTGTGCATAAACTCAACTCAACTCTGCTAGATGGAGTGATTCTCACTTGATGAGCACTTAACTTTATCAAGGTGTCTTAGTTCAGGATACTTTCGAGTTTACTTTAACTTTCAAGTTTACGTAAAAAAGGTTGCAGCCGAATACAAACTTCAGTGTTATTTGGACAAGGCAAGTTTCCATTAAACACACAATCAATCACTTTTTATACCTCTTCTATAAACTTGCCGCAATGGATCTGATCCGATGGGATTGATTATGGTAATGAAGGAAAGACTTTGCAACAATACTTTTAGGATTCTTGGGAGAGGAAGGGGATTTCATTGGAATATGGAAACTACATCCTCATAGAACATGAAATCTGACTGACATGATGTTTTTAAAGAATCTGTAAACTTTTTGCATCCAGCCACCAAAACAACATATTGAGTGTTACAGTCCATAGCCATCAGACTAAGTGTACTTCATTTTTTCATGTTCATCCATGGACCATTTTATCCTTCTTTCCCCAAGCTATTCTCAATGAAAATCAAAGGAAATAAAGCTTTGATGAAGTAACTAATTCTGTGTAATTGAGCATATTACACATCAATGACAAATCAGAAATAAGTGCATGAGGGGATAAGAACATAGTACGTTAAGAAAACATCACTCCCAGTGTTGTTGAAACATCTCCTGGAAGAAAACAGGCTATTTATTTGCAAAAAAATGTTACCATTCAGTATCAATATCTGAATACAGAAACTGACAATGAATTTGCAACGTTGGTTACCAAGGTTACCTTTTTTTTTGATGATCAGTGACCCTTGACCTTTGGCTCTGATGTTTCAATCAGAGAGCCAACACGTATAGCAAGTCCAAAATCCAACAGAGGTAAATTCTACATGGTGATCATGGCAAACGTGCCATGAAGCAGTTTTGCTCCAAATGAAGTTTGAACTTATGACCTATTGCCCAACACCAGTGCTTTTGGGAAAGTCATTGTGGCAAACCTCTATGAGAAGAGTTTTGTTCCATTGATCTTGTGACTTGTTTGCCCTACTGCATTCTGTAAAGTACCTCACTGAATTTGTTTCATCATTTTCTTCTCATACTTGCATTTTAATCCATTTTGGACATTCTGACATGCAAATTAAGGTAGACACAAGATCATTCATTGCACCAAATTTCAACCCTTCATGTTTGACCTTTGACATAGTAAAGTAAGTCAGTGGGAGATTAGATCTCACACACAGGCACCTATACAACAAGTTTCTTTTGGATTTGTTTGATCTATGGTAGCATCAAGAGGATTACCACAATCATACGTTTCATATATATATATATATAAAATTATGGATAACAGATGTAACGAAGGCACAGTAGAGTGCTCAATACAACGTAGGGTAGAGCAATGTAGAAATAATTACGATGAGCCCGGTTAACAGTTATTCATATTTATTTCCGCTACTTTTAAGTTTCACAGGCGGAGCCCGATCTTCAGGCGGGTAACATTACAACTGAAATGAAAAAGTGAGGAGGCAGGTAGGAACTTACGGAAAACATATGTTTAAAGTAGAGGAAATAAATATAACTGTTAACCGGGCTCATCGTAATTATTTCTATATATATATATATATTTGGTGGCAAAATATAGCAATCAAACAGTATGCAGTCTAAATTTCTTTGTGTTTAAGTAGATTCATGGAATTGAAACATTAACAAATGTTATTTTTAGCTATAACATAGCAAGGGAGCTAATGTGGCAGTGTACATCCCTCTGGTGAGGGATCAGTTACCATCAGCCCTAAAACCAAGAATTGTGCATTTTTCATGCCGACAGTTTACAATAAATGGATCAACTCTGCCACTAGGGTGTTCTAATAGTTACTGCGAAAAAGGTGAAGATGAGTCTGGATAGAAAAATTTCTGTCACTGCTGTGGAAAATGCTTTCACAATACAGATTCTTCTTTCCACTGACTCAAATCTGCCATCGGGCAATTTTCAGTGTATTCAATTACATCAAACACTCTCTTCCAGCTAAAAAGGTCAAAAAAAAAGGAGAATTAAGGACTGACAACAACAACCAATGGTTTCGATCAATTCATCTCGTTTTCCGCAAAGTGAACCTGCGAACCTTGTCTCTCATTTTACCTGCTGTCACACGCAACCTCTCATTAAGGTGTTTACACGAGTGATAACGACTTATCTTCAAGGCAGTATCCAAATGGAACAGTCGCCCCAAGAGGCCAGATGAAGAGGGGGCATTGCTGTTTTGCTTTTTTTTTTGTTGTAACTTTGTGTTTGTGCTATCATTCTCTGGTTTATGTCTCTCCTCTGTGGATAAAAAATCTACATCAGATCAAACCCTGGCATGTCAGTTACACTGTGTGCTAGTTTGGGAGTAATTGTCAAAAACCTTTCCATGCAGAGGAAAAGGATTTTAAGGGTACACAGAAAAAGGGTACCACAGAGTAGATGGAGGTTTCCTGTCCCCCGAGAAATATTTGCCCGGCTTCCGATTGCATTTATGCATGGTGAATACAATGCCAAAAGGGCAAAATAGAACCGACAATTGAATGTTCCACACTTGTGTTGAAATGCCATTTCACTGAAAGGTCACAAGCATCACACACTGTAGTCTGCTATCAGAATATCAGCTTTAAAAGGTCGGAAGACATAACTGAAAGTTCCAATTTCCAGATGCATGAGGACTTACAGAGGTACTTCTTTTCAGATCATATCAGGTGATGGTCGGGGAGTGCCATCTGATTTGAATGTTAACGGACGTGAATATTCAGTGTGATGTGATGACTATTCAAACGATGCATTAACTTCCTGAACCTCAGCTCTAATAATAGCGTCATAGAGATGAATTTTCTGCTGGTAAGTTCCATAAAAGAGTTAACTACTGTAAAACATCAACAGAGGTTTCCACTTGGGGTTAGTGTCTTTGCAGATATCGCATTTATCCACTACAATGTACTTGCAAATTTCAGTCAGGAAGGATACGTGGGAATGAATTCCCTCCAGGGTCCACTCCTCCCCCCAATGACTTCCCTCTAGGGTCCACTCCCCCCCATCTAAAGGAACAAGATAGTGTGACCAAAATTATATGTTGTTCTTTTATGTTTCAAATGGGTATCAGAAAACCAATTTTGATTAGCAGATGCTACACAAACATTGATGTGATGCTCACACAAATCTGCACATATCATAACCTTTCAAAACATTCAACACTTGCTGTTAAGGACATGCAGATACCTGTGTGGAAGTACAGCAGCTCTCGCAGTTACAGGAAAAGTTGCGGCTTTGACTTTACCAATTTCAGAGAGAGTTCAAATTTTCAGATCAAAGACTCACGAACGGAGTTTCGCGAGTCACAAATTGCGATTCGAAGCTGGCCGCTTCGTCCCTCGGGTCTACCAATGCCAGAATGAGATTGGATGAATAATTCATCCCTAAATGACAACGATTACTGACTGATGTTAATATTACCGACTGATGTTAATATTACCGACTGATGTTAGTATTACCGACTGATGTTAATATTACCGGCTGAGGTTAATATTACCGGCTGATGTTAATATTACCGACTGATGTTAATATTACCGACTGATGTTAATATTACCGACTGATGTTAATATTACCGACGGATGTTAATATTACCGACTGATGTTAATATTACCGGCTGAGGTTAATATTACCAGCTGATGTTAATATTACCGACTGATGTTAAATATTACCGACTGTTGTTAATATTACCGACTGATGTTAATATTACCGACTGATGTTAATATTACCAACTGATGTTAATATTACCAACTGATGTTAATATCACCAACTGATGTTAATATTACCGACTGATGTTAATATTACCAGTGACATAAACAGGAACGTGTAGATCCTTAAATGCACAGTAAGTATGAACTGCGTGTATGAACTGAGTTCATCCGTCTATGAAATAATCCTAACAGTGAGGCGGCAATTAGCTTTGGAACGATCACTAGACAGCATTTTGTTACGACAATGTGCTCTGCATGCCACCCTGACACCGAACTATCACACTAATAAAGAAGACAATGACTTTCCTTCTGTCCCCTGCTAAGGAATGTTAATTACTGAGTAATTTAGGAACATACTTGATTCTTAAGCAAATGTACATCCCATAATTCATTTCTTTGATTCTAAATTTAACGACATGCAACAACTACTTTAAAATGACACCATCATTGATGTGATGTAAATTTCTGTGAAAACTCTAAAAATAGATTTCATTTACCATCCTCTGTCATGCTGAATTGGCATTACATATGTTTACAATAAAGAAGTGTGCAGAGAAGTGAAATGAGAAAACCACCAGCACTAATTTAGATGATGGTAATTTTTTTTTTTTCAATTAACATTTTTTCTTCAAATATTCATACAAACCAGGGTGGATCATGGCTTAGTAATGGAGATAGCTTCCACGACAGGTAAAGACTGCGGTCTGTTTTTAAAATCACAGCACCGTCAGACAGAGACTGTGGCTTTAAAAGCCAAAGTCATGGGTATAGTATAATCAGGATGTCATGTACTGATGCTGACACCACCCATCTAACTGTTCTTCAGTGTGGAGAGAGAGAGCGACTGCACATAGTACATGCAAAGTATTAAACAACGCCAGAATTCCTCCCTTGCTACATTAAACTAAAATAATATTCTCAGCTAAAAACCAAGTGAGAACAAAAATGTGATTCTCATACAATTTCTGTCCTGGAGAGTTCACCCCTGACAATTCCTCTAATTCTCTCCTTGACCATGACCCTTTCCTAGAAGACATTGTCAGCAGAGAGTTGTCTTAGGTGGGATTGTCCGGGTTGGGAATTGTTCAGGTGGCAATCGGTCCAGGGAGGTTGTTTGAGGGGAAATTTTGCAGTGGGAGGGGAGAAATTGTCCAGGGAGAATTGCTGGGGGTGGGGGGCAGAGTTTTCCAATCATGAGAAATATACTCAGTTTCAGTCTTAAGTCAATCAAATCACCAGAAAGTTTGATAAGATGTTACAGGTTATTGTACCCAACCAAAACAAGCGCTGCAATTTCTCAACAACATAGGTTAACTCCATCTGAGTTTTTCAAACTGACTTGACTAACTCAGACTAACCACAGTTTGTCAAATATTACATTCCATCATGTAAAGCAAGCTGTTATCAATCAATCTGGGTAACCCTGGGAAGAGCTGCTTGATAACTTGACAACACGGTACACTTTCAGCATCAGGGGCACAAACTGTGAACAATATCCATGTACTACCCTTTCTTCTAGTCATGAGGTATTACTCAATTGAGTTGCTGTGAGCCACATTACCCTTGAAGCTAACCTCTTATCTTTTTTTTTTTCTCTACGTTAAATATCATCGACACTATTTCTCTTTCTATTCACTTACCTGAGTTTCATTGAGTGACAGCTTGTAGATTTCTCGAACAACAGGCAGCCTTTGAGAATCCATTACGAAGTGAAGCAAGGTCATTAAACCGAGAAAGCCACAGGCCCTTAAATCTGTACCTGGATCAGTGCCTTCAGGAGTAAGCAACAAAGATTCGATGGATGACAAAAATGTTCTGCCATAGTCCCTCAGGTAGTGATTGCCCAAATAATGCTGCAACTTTGGGAATGTGTACAAGATACAAAATTAACCTGATAAGCTTCCTATGTTTAACCTCTTATAAGATCATATCCCCAGAACAGTGTTTTGTCCAGGGAATAATTTAGCTTTAACATTTTGCATGACAGACATTCTTCGTTATCAAATTTAAGAAGACTCTGGAATGATGTCCATGGATACATCCGTGTCACAATTAAGCAGCAATGGTGTCAAACGAAAGTGTAATGAGATAGTTGATAAATTATTAGCATGTATTCCAATACCATCCTAGGTTGATACTTACCAGACACATTTCTTTAACAAACCCATTGGTAAAATGTACAGTAGCAAAGGGTCATCAAAATTAAATCAATTGTCGGAATTTTTCATACCCGAAAGGTAACCCATGATATTCAGATAACATATAATATTCAAAACACAAAACATTATCGTTCACTTGATTTTTGTGAGACATTCCATGCGGATGACGTCATAGGAGAGGGAGAGAATTGGTAGGGAAGTAAACACGCCAAGCAGACAATTGACATCCGAACAAGCTTAAAGTAACAAAGCAGACTTTGAATTTGGCTGAAGTTGGTCGAATGTAAATTTTCCAAAAATGCTGCTAGAAAGTGGAGATGGCCCAAATAACAAAACCATCCACTTAAAAACAACAGTGGCATACCTATCATGTGAATGACCTCTCATGTGATCGTTGACCAGAACCACGCAGTTCTGCAGTCAAGGGAAAATTGACGTTTCCTTTTTCTGTAGATTGATCGGTCATTTAAATAGATTATTGTGCTATTGTGCAACTGACCTTTGGGAATTAAGGAGGATAACATCACTACAAGTAAAGGAGACAAAAGAAAATTTGTTTGCTGCTGATCACAGAAAACCCTACCGTGGCCCTAAATAAGAACTAGTCAATTGCAATTGTACTCTCTGATTGATCACAAGATCCGTGCACCTGCTAGTGTGTTCACTGGTAACTGGGATACCTGCCGGACAATTACTACCCTGTTTTAACATTGCTACACAATTCCTTTAAAATGTGAACAACAACACTATTTGGCATATTGCATTTTTTTCTTTCATATCTCATATACAGTATTATTAATTTGATGATACTGTGTAAGTAATATGTATCAGGTTCGATTGGCAGAGTTACCAACCTGTCACTAAAAGAAAAAGTATTTTTTTGGTAAGGAAAAAATCTTTTAGGAAAAAAAAGGATTTTCATAGCAACAAAGCAATATGGCATTTTCAACAAAATAAGCTGCTTTATTAGTTTTTTAATACCCCAACACTTTTAATTCTCATGCTTTAGTGTGAAACAGCTGTTCTCTTTCAATCTGCATATAGGTCTAGGCCCACTGAATGTATGTGGAAATATTCAATTATTCTTGTTTCAACCAGCCTCTTGCAGCTGTGATAGTCAGCAAGTGGTCCCTGTGCCTTACCGTACTAAAGGCCTATAAGCTGTGGCCTATAGGGCATAGGCATAACAGTAAGCTATACACATACACCTGCCGCTAGGCTTATGTTGAAGTAACGAGATAAAACATTTTAGGCCTTAAGCTACATGAGGTTGACTATTCCGTTATTTTTCATGCTTATTTTTACCTTGCAAAAAACTCACAATGCTACAGTGAGTGGTTCCACTGAGTACAAAGCAACCCACAGGGCCAAGGCAATTATAAAATCCATAGGCTCATGCTTATTCAAAACAAATTAGCAGCTGTCTCTCTGTGCGAGTTTGTTCAAGCAAATAGGCTAGGCTCACTTATCTCCACATATATAACCTTGTTAGGATAGCAGAGCAGCAAACTGGCAAGCAATTCTGAAGGAAAACTTATCATTCAAGAAAAGTGCCTAAGAAAAGTTTTCCAAAATATCGGGCATGGCCAAGTTTAAATATTTTACACAATTTTAGACTTGCACTAAATACTACTGATACGGTTTAAAGAACTTAGGCTAAACTTTGGCTACCTTTAATTTCTTGACCTAGGATCTTTGTGATCATATGATAGCGATAACCTTTGAAGGTACGTATAGACTACATGCAAAACATGCAGCCATGTTGCTATAAGAGATGGGAGCAAAGCTTCACAAGATCAGTAAAATAGTCAGCTGAGGAAAGTACTAACACTATGTTGTCATCAAACTAAGTTGCCAGCGCGCGAACCGATGTACATACAATACTACTGAATGCATGGAGTACGGTGTGTATGCAATCATTTATATGTGCATGCTTAGACCTGCGCAGCAAACTGTGGGAGATACGGAACTCAAAGGCACAACAATAAATCCACTCGTTATCACAGCCAGCCACATTCACACAGCCATACTGGAGACTTTCACAAAAATGGATTTATTGCAGAGCAAAATGTTCAAAGGTATATTTCCCTAAAAAAAAAAAAAAATGTACAAATACGTTACAAACGTACTATTTGGCAGCTCTGGATTTGGAATGAAAACAAAAGTTATCATTTCATGACAACGTTCATGTGACACTCCCTTTATCTGACTGACCCTAATTAAATTTAGGATGCCAATGTTAAGGGTGGGGGTCACTATTTTTGCGGAGGTACCCGGATGTGTGACAGGTAGAAGACTGAAGTTACCCAGTTTTGGTTTAAGGAACTGATGAAAACACTACGACGTTCGCTCAATGATCGCAAAGACAAAACCAGCAGTGAGTTGTATGTGAATGTGTGGAAGTTGAAAAGGCTGGTTAATAAAACAAATAAATCACATTTTTGTGTACAGATGAATTGAAACAGACCCCTCTTTTGATGTGACTTTGCCAAGCTTCCCAGCTTGGCAAAGCTGGGAAGATATCAATCTTTATTACATCTTTTGCTCTCATCAAAACAGTCCTATCAAGTGATACAAATGCTCTCAATTGCAGGATCAAGGATCAAACAATTGAATACAAGCTGAAGGACCAGTTTAGCATGTTCCTTTTTTGCACACAAACCATCAGAAATTTTGTTACCGTCCTTCTAAAAAAAAAAAAAGGAAAGCACCAGGCAAACATGAAACATTGACTACAACTTTGATGACTGAGGCAAGAATTGTGTAAAATGACTTGAAGAAATTCAAAATCGTCCATTTAATCACCCTGTAAGCACCCTGCAAACACATCTACATAACAAAAATGAGGCAGTAATGGGATATTTTTACATCTTTTGCTTTCATCAAAACAGACCTATCAATTGATATGAATGCTCTCAGTTGCAAGTTTTAAGATCAAACAAATCAATACACTTAAATTAATTGTAAAAGTTCATTGAATCTTTGAAAACACCCGAGGGCAAGCGACAAAATCATGACTGCAAAGCAAGAACCGAGGTGAGATAAAACCTCTAACAGTTAAGTATATAGCATACTGGATAACTGGAACACATTTGAAGAATCTCATGGAAGACAATCGAACCGTAGACGTGGCAGTCACTCGATCAAACCATGACTGCATTTTCCAACAACGTTTTCACTTCAAAATGCTATTCGTGAAAAAAAAATCCACTGGTTGAATTGCCGACTCGTTACAATGAGCAGTCAGACGACAAGTTGCCTACACTGAGATTTGTAACTGATATGACTGAAACATTTTAATAACCACTCCATTCACATATCGCGACATTTCAAGTGCTCGTCTAGATTCTCAAAGTAATATCACCTTGGCAGAATACAACTCATACCCTACAAACCTGATACATGTAGAGGAGCTGTTACAGAGTTACACTCACAACCCTGGATGACATTTGACCCCAAATTTACCCTCGTATTGGATAGCTACTAACTCAGAGATAACTACAACGAAAAATACTGATATGCTGCTTTGGAATAAGCACTGACTTGGCAACCTTAACTGGTTGGAGTCGACAACAAATAAAACAAAACATAACATATTTGCCAACTGAGAAAAAGTAAAGATTCCAAACCTTGAAAGCCTATCTGTTCCCAATGGTCACCAAAGCGGGGACAATCTATACTACTGCCTGTAAGCTGCCGGTATACAGTCTGTAAAACTCTCTTATGGATGGTTTCATTGTCATCTAAAGGACCTACGAAAGACGGAAAGGGGTTAACACTTTGACAGTAGTTTCATTCGATGACTTGAATATATCGTCCTCACATTTAACTTATCACAAAACCAAGTCTCATTTTTGCCACAGGCAGAGCTGGTTTCGGGGTTAGAGTTCTGGGTGGTGAATCCCGCACCAGTAAACAAAAGTCAAGCTTAAATGCTGGACGGGGATTCACACATACTGAGGTGCAAGTCTCCCACCCCATTTTGCCACTTTCCAAACTGCCTTCCCCACCTGAGTGACTTGACATAAACGCTACCTCGAGTAAATAATGTGTCCTTTATAATATTAAGTATCTTAATTGAAACTAAGTTCTGGTAACCATCACCAAGATGCTCTCTGTCACACCTCTTGAAAGAAATCCCAACTAGAGCAGCAATGCTGCTGAATCTCAATACTTCTTTTTGTTTTGAGGTTCCCTTGTAAGGATGTTCTGAATGTTTTAGAAACAGTTCTGTTGTGATTGAGGAGATTAACAACAACAAAAAAAAACAGAGAAGTTTAGATCTGGTTGATACATTTGGTTGATGATTCTGGTTGACAAAAAGTCAGATTTCTGCCTCATCAGTTCATTTGCATGTCATTCCTTTTTCCAAGGCAATAAGGTAAATGTATTCATATATGTCAATTAAAAAGTCCTTTGAGTTTTGCATCGCCTTCTCTGAAAACATGGGGGGCTTAACTTCTGGGATCAAAGCATTGTTCCGTGCAAGCTAATTGTGTAAGGATTAGTTGACTTAAATGATGTTGAAAGGTTGCAAGCTATTGAACAGGAATCACCTAATGAAGAGACAAAATACCTTTTGAGCTGATTCAGCAGCTTACCTTCACAGTTTTCAGTGTAAGCAGTAATCGAATTAAATGAACACCTGGTATCCGGCATTCTTCTTTTGCACTTTGTGTTGTAGTTGAGAATACACCCTATTGAAATGAAAATCTCAATAGCGTACTACTTTGTCCTGCTATTACCTACTCCAGTGACAGCAAATCAAAGGAAGAGCTTAAAAACCTTCTGCCCAGAGGGCCCACCAATCCAAACAAAGGATCGAATCATCCATAATTTATGAAAGTACCGTGTGCGAAATGATGGGAGATCTACCCCTTCCAGGTTTCAGACACTTTTTTGTTCAATTATTTGCAAAAAGGACTTATTACACGTATTTTCTTCACACCTTAACTAGTAACATCTGTTTGCTTACTCGCAAAAAAAGCATGATGGGGAAGTTTGATGCACATTGACAATGGATTGAGACACTGACATCGTTGTATTGAATACCAGATGCCCGAGTAGCATGACAATATCTCTGTACATTAAATGTATTGAGATGATAAGAGATTACTGTGGAAAAGAAATATCAATAAAAGTCAACATACACTGAGCAATAGCAAATACTAAATTTCTTTCTTCATGTAAGGTACGGTTCATTCTAGGAGGACCAAAGAGGGCGTGCCTCAAAGCCGAGAATCCTGACCTTTGAACAGTGGGCTTTATTTTCTCCTGGAAATGAAAGAAAAAGAATGGTCTTGAGTTGCCTGGGCTAAGAAGTAGAGAAATAGATCATTGAAAGGTTGAACCACTGCAGGTATTTCGTTTTTATCACAAACAATACATTAAATAACCGTACCGTGTTGGCCTCTATTTACAGCATATACAAAATAATTTTTGTTTTGAAAAATAAATAAATATAAGAACAGTAACACAATCAAATCAATCAACAAAAAAAAAGCATTTACATGAAAAGAGCTATCACACAAAAAGTAAGATATTACAAGAACAGAATTAAGAATGATAAAACAAACAAAACTCAACTAAAAAAAAATACCTCTTTAAAGAAAAATGATTTAAAAAAAAAATGAAGTCCTGTGAGAGGGTGGGGTTGTAATATTGGAAAGCTTGGTCTTGATACAAGACATTGCACCCACACACACAGACTTTTTACCTAGCAGGAACAGGCTGGCAGAATGAAGCATGCATTATTAAAGGTACATGCAAAAAAGAAAAAAGTTTGGATATTGGGTGCTGAATTCAGGGATTGCTACATCCAAAGTCAAACATTCTATCAGTGCCATTCACAACGTGGCCTAGAAATGAAGAAAAAAAAAAAATTTCATTGGTAGGCAAATTTAATACATTTCTTGGATCATCTCCTGCTATAGAAGAGGGAAGGCATCCATGCTCAGACCGTTTATCACTCGTTCCCCGACGAATTAAGACTGTGAGCCACCGTCTGATACTGGGTGGCCTCGACCAGGAAGTTTCATTTCACGTGGCAATGCATATCAACTCAAAATTAAAATGGTAACAAAACTAGCGACATTGAACATTATACATCACCTAAAATAAAATCTCCAAGTTCAAGTGAAAAAAAAAGACTAAAGGTAAAAAGATCTCAAAGCAAAAAGTAAAGTTCCAGTGGCCACATTCCAGGAGAACATTTTGAGCTAACCATTTAGTTTAAACCACTAAATGGGAAATGATAACAGTTACTGGTTCATTTATACTTAAGGGAATATTTTTGTTCAAGTGGCAAATGCTAAAATGTCTGTATTTGCCAAGACTAAACATTTTAGATCCTTTTCAAAGGGGCGTACATTTTCAGCTTTTTCAAATCTCGGTGAAGGACCGAGTTTGATAAACAAATAAAGGTGAATCATTGTGATCACAAAGGTGGGCTACCTACGGTATGGCATTTTAAACAACTTTAGACAGCTACAGTAGGTTAAAGTACAATTCATGACAGTTGCTCTTTATACAGCTAGCCAAAGAATTCATTCCTCTTTTTTTCTTTTCCCTTTTTTCTCTGCTGTCATTTCTTTCTTTTCTTTTCGTGTAGAGAGCTAACGAATAGATAAACAACTTCTGTCGAAACTTGAGACGGAAGGAACTAGAGCAGAGGTAGTGAATGTGGTACAGAGGGCAGTATGATAGGTTTAAATATGTACTCCATGACATGTTCGAGTTAGTGTATACAAATTGTAAGAAGACAGACAAGCAACAAGCACAACACATCTCCCGAAAACGATGCTTTGAACGGATGCAGAATAATTCAGCGAAGTGAATCGTGCTGCAAATTGTGTGAAAAAGCACAAAGCACACGATATGCTGCAACTAAAGCTCAGCCACATGACTTTCCTCTTCATCAGGCAGGTAAGCATTAAGAAATTATTTGAAACTATTTAATTGTTCGAGAGACACAAAGCACTAGGAGAAACAAAAAAAAAAGAAATGACACAAGCATATCGTGCATCATCCCCTTAGATATTCTACGCAGTCCTCGTGAAATCGCTCTGGATACCCGCTGCAGATATACATCTTACAAATGGAAAACATTTCAAATGATGTAAAACATTCAGAAAACTCACAAGATAGGGCTGCATGTCTTTCCTTTGGAAATGTGCTAAGGCCTCGTTGAAGGAGATTAAAGGAGTGGCGATAACTTGGGAATGTTTACCTGTGAACAGAAAGGAAATGACAGTACGGTACAGATACTTCAAAAACACCCTGGCACATGGTTCTAATACGACGCTCAAACCGCAAGGCCCACCTCTCTGACATATCTGATAGTGAGGGCAGCACTGCACACGTCAGATTACAAGCTGTGTTTAACATCTGAAAGGCGATTACCATTATTTGTAACGACAGTTAACTCTCACGTGAGTTCATCAGCACTGATGTGAGAGGACAGAGGATAAAGAAGAAGATCAAAATATGGAAATAAGGAATCCCTCCACTGGTGCCAGTTTCATGCCAGCTGGAGTCTATCATCAGTCAATTTCTTTACGAAATATCTCAACAAGAACTTTTAAGATGTCAACTTTGACAGTAAACACGAGAAACTAAACAGTGCCAACTTCAGAAGATGGCTTCAGGTTTATCTGACAGTGAGCAGAGGCATGGGGACAAGCTGATGATAAAGACATTGTGCGATATACATATAGTCTTTCTAATCATCACAAATGAGTCGTTTAATGCAATGTACTGTAGAGGTAGAGAGGGATAGATAGAAACAACAAACAATTCAACAAACAAACCAACATTAGGGGCAAACAAACTTACAAAACAAATAACTTCCGACAAGGAAAGATTTCAAATTAGAAAAGGATAGTGGCCTTGTCAGGAAGTACGGAAACTTTGTCTACAGTACTTATCGTTGCAATATCAGCGACTGCAGAGTGATTGTTCAGGCAGATTATGTTCAACAGATGCTGACTAATATAATACAGAGGATTTCCTTTTTCTCTAGGCAGCTCTACCCTGTACCAGACTTCTCAGGCAGGAAAGAGTAAAACAGAAAAGAAAAAAAAATATGTGGACTTGTGATCTTATCAAAAGAAACAAATACAGAATACCACGATAATTGACACGGAAAATGGGTATGAGTATTGGAAATAAGTATTTGTCTCCAAAAGGCTTTGGACAAGTTGGAAAAAGTGAAAGTGAGGCATTTGTAAATATTTTGTGTTTTCAAAACCAATATTTGTGGATACAGAATGATATAAACATATTCATGATAAGGAAAGGACAGTGGCTTCTTTTTCAGAAACAAGTCTCTCACAAGTAAAACTCAGTTATGTGTCGCTCGAGAAAAATTTGTTCACCAAAACTTTCAAAAAGTCAAATGATGCATCTTCCGAGACTTGTCTCACGGATAATTTGAGACTGCTTCGAAGTTATTCTGAACTCCGGCCTGAGACTTTCAGAGATTAGCACACATGAAAAGTGTTTTTTGCTGGAAAAATTTGTAAAAAAGTCCTAGATGATTACACACATCAATTGATGTAGGTTGTCTGCACAACCACACAGTCATCCATGTCTATAGAAGACCAACTACATACTGCCTTGAAAAGATACATTATATTGACTTTTCCAACGTTTACATGTAAAATTTGGGGATTTCGACTCAAACCATATCTTTTTATAGAAGAGGTTCACTCTGATGTTACTTTGATTTGCTGCAACATGCAAAGTTTTGAATTACAACCTCAGCCACACATGATGGTTCACTAATGATGAAGTTGAGCCATATATGTATAACATATGGGCATGATAACAGAAACTGGTCTCACTTGGTGTAAAGAACCAAACTGCTTTGCATTCAAACTCCTAGTCTCAATTTATTTCCAGTCACTCCTCAAACATGTGCAAAGGTTGACTGACTCTATGGAATGTCAGACGGTGAGCCACCTAATGTCTTTACTTGAGAATTCTCACTACTGGTGAAAATCTTATAAGATGCAGCACAAATCAAACTCTGATGAATTTACTGCTAACTTACATCTCTCTGGTTTAAAGTGATTGCGTGCCTAGGCAAAAAGGAAAAACATAGAAATTTCATCTCCAAAAGTTTGGTAAGGCTTTTAATTACACCATTCAGACAATCTGGAAAAATGAATAGGTTCCAGTTGGTTAATTCTGCCATATGATTTCAAATTCTTCTAACATAAGGACAAAAAAGTGTAGAATACGATAATGTAGTAGTTGACAGTTTTCATTCAAATCAACGGTGTGCTTCTTTGAACAAGCCAATGAGAAGTATACCAGTGCTGAATATTCAGTTAGTCAAAACAATTCAGGATCACTGAATCCGCAATGTTGTGTCCAGTTCATACGTTATTTGTAAATAATTGCTTCCTTTTACCAAATACTACCATTCCCGATACCTACAAAGGAGCGACGACTTGAGTAGTATGTTTTTGATACACTGGAGAGACCTGTACTGTTGCATATTAATTATGTAGGTGGTTGTAGTAAGAACTGTAAATTTTCATATATGATTTCCCTTTTTACTGTTTTCAGGCCAATCCCGTTGCTTTTCAAAGTAGTTACTGTTATTTTCCTTCATTAAAAGACATAGTACCTTCATGTACAAACTTGCATGTACATTTAAAAGTAAAGAAAAAGTTAAGATCGAACATTTTCTTATCTTTTTTGGTTTTTCAGTACACACGCAATCACTTTAACAATGTTTAAAACTACTTTCTCTGTATGACATATTGGCACCTTTTAAATACCCCACTTCCTGTTGAAAGAGAATGCACACCAACATCCAAGATACAAAAAAAAAAAAAAATTTAGCACCAGGGAAACACTGCATTGCAACTGATACCGACAAGTTGAAATTGGAATAAGATGATAGTAAGGAGGGGCTGTCCCCTAAGAGAGAAGTCTATTTGCATGGACAATTGGTACAATTGACTCCATTGTAAGGATCTGTCTACTGGGTAGGATCTGTCTACTGTCTGTCTACTGGGTAGAAGATTGCATGCATGAGTGGACACTTATAATCATAAGGCTCAGACCTCCTTAAAGGATGAAATCTCCTGGACAAAATAGAACCTTGAAAAGCTCTGTGGAATGGCATGATACTGTACACAATACCTTGTACATCAGTGATGACGAATAATTGCGACTGTTCAGCAACAAACTGAGAGCCAGAGGGACCTTGATTTGAGAAAAGGAAATTAATGGACAAATTTTTCCAAGAATCAAATTCAATAAGATGAGGCTGTTGAATCATGGTAATGCCAGAAGGACGTCCGTTATATTTGAATTGTGAAGCGAAAATCTTAACAACAAATGATCTTTTCAAAAAAATTCTACAGGAATGTTTAAAGAACCTACTGTATCTCTATTTTCAAATACTGAGGCTGTCAACTCTGGATCAAATGATAATTGGATTGGGCCAATGTTTACCACTGTCAGTAAACCATCCGCAAAATTATGCCAATTCCTTGAGTTGATGCTTGCGGCCTGAACATTCACTTGCATTGAGGGAAGTTTTTTATTTTTTTTTCCCATCTGAAAAGGTACAAAAATGGTCCTTTTGAGTGTGTCCAAGGGGGCTCTTTTCTCATTCACGAAGCCTCTTTTTCTAACACCTGTAAAATTTGGGGTCAAAGTTTCCATCTTATGCCAAAGGGTTGTACTGGTACATATCTACGTCTGAATGAATTCAGCGGATGCAGGACAGAACATTCCTCTGTTTGATACAAACGCCAACAGATTTGGAAATTCACAGAAAATTTGACAAGCCCATGACACATCTGGCATATCATTTGCCCACGCTGACGATTTTCTTTACTTTCTTTCCATTTGCGCTTGAAACTTTGAGACTTACACACCAAATTTTTTATTCTGGCATTAAAGCAAATCCTTCTTTTTTATTAACAAATTAGGGTTGTAAAAATAAAAGTGGCATGTTCATGCCACTTTAAATAATGTTAGTTTATATGTACTCAGCTCATGCCAAAGGGCTTTGTACTTTACAGCCTACTTCATCCGAATACACAGTGTCTTTCATGAAAAGTGACCAAAGCATGGTGATGTTCATGACTGTAGCAAAATGGTGATGGCGGGTAGTATTCTCAAATTCCAAGGACAAAACAAAACTGGGAAAGTTTGTCTTGTGTTGGTAGGCATTTCGAAAACTGTGGTCTGTTCAGAGTCAGACCATCATTCGAAAGGACTGACCGTCATGAAGTCTATTGTCAGCAAAACTTCTCGGATTTAGCTGATGGAAAGTCATTCAAAACAGCCGTGAATTTATTGAATAGTGGAATGTTAAATGACAACAAAATTCAGAATTACTGATACAAAATTTTGTTGCGATATATGCACGTTCATTGTGAATACAAGTACAGTAGGCCTACACCGAATGTTAGGTTAATGTAAATGTCCATGGTGAATGCAATGTATCAGTAGCGCTCAGTAAGACTAGTGAAAACAGATGTAAAAGATGGCAGTTCACCATAATAAATTTCCTACATTAGCTAAACCACTTACACCTACACTAAGCTGGAGTATTTGTGGTCTTACTATTATGTTGATAGTAGCTAACTCAAGATTCTGAAGTCGATAAACGTAGTACAGAACAGCGGGAGTGAGTGATGTAAAGCTTGTATGCGACCCCTACCCGTACAACGCTGTTTGGTACATAATGACAAAGGCATCGTTGCACCTACTTGGGCCATTGACTCCTCCTTATGAGCAGCATCCCTTGCTCCTTCGGGTATCTTCTTCACATTTTAGCACCAAGCATCCCTTCCTGGCTGTCACTGTATCCTTTGGGCCGATCTTTTAATGTGACTTCTTAAATTGTAACGTTAGACTGTGCAACAAACAGCAATATCATGCGTATGCATATGCATAGGACCCGCGTACAGTGGGTCGCTGCTTTGCGCGTGAACATCCACTCCTGACGTCACAAAGCACTTCAGAAATTGTGAGCACTTCAGAATGCAACCCCGGGCCAGTTCGGGACATCTCCGTTATTTTCAGAAATCTTCTGATTCTCTTTAGCTTTTTTTTTAACAATTTCAACCGAGGGAGGGTGTATACTGTACATTTGAAATATAAAACGTTGTTTGTTACATAGCACAACTGGCATCGCGAAGTGGAGGATTATAATACCTTATCTTTAAATATGAACACTGCAGTGATACGGGAAGGAAAATAAAAGCACTGAAGAGGCTGCATCAAATACAAAATGGACATTTTTTCAGGAGAGAACATGCCTAGTAGTACAAATATTGGATTGAATCAGATATCGATCGATGTTGCGATACAAACATAGGCTTTCAAATCAGCAGAGAAATACTGCAACATCTGTTAACCCCTAGTGTAAACAATTAATGTATGTTTATATAAAGACATTCAAGCTCCAATTTAAAGCATTTCTTTTTCCTGTCATTTCCTACTGAAATTGTTTACACTTGAACAGCATCGAAGAAACTACTCCACACATCTATTTTTTTTTTTTTTTTTACAATTAATGTAGAAGGAAGTCTGTACTCAATTCACAACATTCTCCATGCATACCTTAAAAAGTGAAAAGATTCTCTTCCCTTCCACACGTAAGACATTTTACAGAACAGCACACTCCTCACCTTCATAACTTAAACAGTCACCCCAAACCTTACAAGTATCTCAGAATTCCCTTCTTCATCCTCCTTCTATAATGTGTTCCAGCTACTAAAAGAATTGAAACTGGGAGGGAGATCCCTCTGTAAAAAAACTTTTTTGGGAGGGATTTTTAAAATCAAGGAGAGAGTTAGTTGTCACATGGTAGAGATTCTATAACAATTTACTGTGGGTATTTATAATTGTAGCTACAGACCTGAGCTATGGAAAAGGGTGCAGGATTTTCCGCTATAAGATTTTCCTTAGTGCTGGATTCAGGAGACAAATGCGGGATTTCACGCAAATCCGGAACGATAGCGCGGACACTGCTTTTTATCCGTCCTTTGTATTCTTGTCGACCACTATCAAATCAAGCATTCAACTTAAGGTTTCTTTCTTTCCATTTCCACCCTCCCACTGAAATGAATATTCATTGATATTCAGCTTAATATCAACTGATAATTTATCAATGCAGCATAACCTTGATTTTCTCATGTGTCAAGTAAATGTTAAATGACATGAAATTTTAACCTCTTCCCCTATCTATAGAGGGTCATGTGTATGTTGCTTTCTGTACCAAGTGGACGAAATCTGTTTAACAGAACAAAATACATGTATACATACACACATTGGACATCACACACAATGGTGAATATAAGAAGACAAAATTTCAACTCCAAAATGGTTTAAAGACACGAGCTGCATGGTTCTTATTTGCTCGTAACACTGTAAACAACATCAAGAACGGCTACGAGAAAGCGGATGCATTGAGAGGAAGTGGACCTTTGGAGGGAAAAACGAGCCAACGAAAAGCAACAAAATTTCTACTGCATGGGGTCCACAGAACTGAACAATTTATAAAGCCAGTAAACAACCTCTTTGCAAGTAAGATCATCCATCACCGACCCACTCACAGCAAAACCAGATCGTGACATACCATATAAGGGGATGTTCAGAGAGTTCTTGATTTCTCTCAAATTTGACTGCTGCCCCCATTCACCTTCAGAAATTTGCGATGATTGAGGCATCAAGTGACATAAATGGGTGCAACTCGGGGATGATTTTCGCTCCATTTGGCTTGGAGGTGGCAACTAGTAGCATACAGTGAACTTTTCTGCCGAGCAGAGTTTTTGTAGGGGCAGGATCTTTCTTCTTAAGGGTGGGGGTGATCACGATTCCTGGGAGAGGTAATTTTTCGGTCCAAGGTGGGCTGCACCCATAAACTCTTCTCCCCAGAGAACACTGAATATGAATTATTCATAATTTCAATAATCTGTCACTCTGTGAATAATGCAGCAAGATTTATTTTCTGGCAAACTTTGAAACCAGTTCCCTTCTTCGGTATAGCAAGTGACCAAAGCGTGCAATGCTAGCGAGAATGTGCAACTACATCAATGCCAAGACCACAAGGAGAAATTTATAACTATAGTAATGGCCCTGAAATTAACACAGCAAGGGTGCATAAAAGTTGACAACAATTACAGCATTGTAAGATAAATAATGCACTTGACTCCAGTAATGACACCAAAATTACTAGAGCAAGGTTGCTTCCAAGTTGACAACAATTACAGCATTAAAAGATAAATAAATGCACTTGGTAGATTTTTTACAACTACCTACCATAATTCACCTTTGACCTTTAGTTTGCTTTGTCACATAGAGATTCTTGCCATTAACAGTGTGACAGTGGCACAGAACATAAGCATATGCTATTGTTACTTTCTATACGGTTTATTCAATAGGATACCTATGCCGTCAGATCAACACAAAGATGTCCTTTATTGAAGCATCGTTGTGATTGGCCAACCTCTAACCTTCTTTTATAAATGATGAATTGGTTGGTCCTTACATTCCGTGCTACCATCATTGTTGGTTTATGATGATGGTTTAAGCTAAGGGTGGCAATTTCTCAGATGTGTCAGAAAAAGTTGCAGATCAGGTCAAAAAAACAAACAAACAAAGATGACACTGACATGAAACCCTGATTATTTATGACCTGACAAGTGTCATGGAATGACACAAAAGCACCACAACCAAGAAATTACAAGATATTATAAGTATGTTATTTTCCATCATACTCAGAGGATTATTTGTATTTTGATAATTTAAAGTGACTGGTCTACTTGTGACAGAGTGACAGACACACAAACCAACAGATTAAAAAAAAAAACTTTTGTTGATTACTGAACTATGAAAGCTTTCACAGTATTTCAATAAAAGACACCTGCTTCAGTCAGACACCTAATATAAACCATGTTGCAAGTTTTAACAGCTTTTTTTTCTGACACCTTTACACACCTATAAATTGTCACACACTGTAGATGTATGCCTGAGAGGCCAAAGAGTGCTACGTAAAATCCCAGCAGCAGTGGAGGTTGTTGCAATCAGTCTAATTCTCATCAATTTTGACAACTGTTATATTTCCCCGGTTATTTCACAACTGCTTTCAATTATCTCCCAATTACTTTTGATATTTTAAAAATTTCAAGTTTTTTTCCATATCACTGATTTTCATTTCATTTCTCTTCAATTTCTTCAATAACATTTCCACAATTATTTCAGGACTGCCTTCAATTATCTCGTGATTACTTTCCTTATTTTAACATTATCTTCCAGTTCTACCGTATCACTGATTTCTCGTTTTGTTTTTTCCTTCAATGCAGCAATCAAATAGAATTGAACCGTGGTTATTACCGGTTGTGGTTATACAACCGTTTTACCATGAAAGCTTAATCATAGCAACTCACACCAGGATGCTGGTATGAACTGAATAAACCAGATCTGCACAAAGAGGAAGAGGAATGAGATGAAACAAGATCTGACATTGTCGAAGGGCGTGGGTGTTGCATTTGATCTGTTTCGCCATGTACGTTCAAATGTAATTGTTTTGATTCTCTACACACAATCAATGCTTTGAGTTTTAAGATTACTACCATGAGTGAGCCATTGATGCTAACTTGGTCAAAAAAGTCAAAAGGATGGTGGGTGGAAGGGAGAGAACACTCACATGTATGATACTTGCCACTCTGAAGTTTAAAAATATATACAGTATCTCCAAATGGTGGTACAAGTTACAACTAACTTAATCCCTCCTGCCCAATTTACTGGCCCCTTGTTTCGATATCATTCATATTTACCATGTCTCATATCACCTTGGCTGGACTGGGTGAAATGTTTGGAAAAATGTTTGGAATATTTTGCTTTCCTTTCCCTTTATAATGAATCTAAAAATTAGGCAAAATAATCTTCATTGTTCACAGCAACCTGACCCCTGAACCTGAACTAACCCTAATCACAACAACTGATTGGCTAATGTCTCGTTCGTGCAACCAATTACCTTCTACTTACACAAACATGTTTCAGCAAAAATGACACTTTAAGCCACTCCAAAATATTATATATTATATATCTTAAATCATAATGACAACAAATTCGGCAATGAAAAGTGTAACACATTTTGTGATTGATAAGTAAAACAGTTAAGCTGGTACACACATGCATCGAATGAAACTTGGAGAAAGGTGAAATATTTTACACACAAAGATTTTGATTGCACAACAACATAAGGAAGAAGCCACAGCAAGGTTGTGCAAAGAAATGGTGAATCTAGTGACAACTAACGACAGGGGAACGAGAATCCATTGAGGGAAATAGTGCTGACAGTCGAAATCCATTACAGTGATAGGGATAACACTTTGGAAGTGTAGTCAATCGCACTCAAAACCTGTGTTGGAAATTTCTCAATCAGGACTGATTCAGGAGTTATTATCTAATCAAAGCAGATTGTAAGAGAAAATTTTACAAACTGTCACTGCTACACAAGAAACAGTCACAACTCCATCTTATCACAAAACTTCTGTTAGAAAAAATGCTGCATTAAACCTATTGTGGCTACAAAACCAAAGTGGTTTCCCTGCTTCAGATATTGTCTTCACAAATGACCCCCTTAAGTACCATGCACATTTTAAACGTAGGCCTACACACGACATTGATTTTGTTTCTGTACTTTTTTGAAATGACAATGAAGACATCACAGATATGATCAATTAGTAATAGTAACAGTGAGAAGGGCTGGATGAATAAGTCACTCAGAAACAATGGAGACTGCCACCACTACTGCAAAACTGATGAAAAAGGTTGGCAGAAGATACGACTCAAAGAGAGTCCTACAGAACACGCACAAACAAATAATATGGAAGGAATGGCAATTAATTACAATACCTGGAGTCGACATCACTCCTTCCATAAGAATTCAAATGAAAAAGAAACAATGTTACACAGAAAATCAATCTTTGACTTAGCTAAATAGAATTGAGGCATACGTGGTAAATGGGTGGGTAGGGGGGATGGTAACGATCCATTATCACAGTTACTGTGAAAGTTATAACTGCGGTTGTTTCTGATGTTATTAGTCAACAGAGTACTTCCTCATCACAATGTATTGTATCACGTGGCAAATGTATTCACAACTTGTAAAATAAACAAAATAAATAAATTCAAAAATAGCTAGGGAAAAAGCTACTGATAGGCTTTCTGAAAGATGCAAAGATGACAAACGCAACTTTTCTGCCAAGTTCTGTATGACAGCAGTTCTTTGGGGGAAGATTGTCCTGTAAATACTGTTTGAGAGTACTTTTCTGATTTCCTGTTCATATGATGTGAATCACATACCACTGTTTATGTGATTCAGATCACGTGCAATGAGACTTTCTAAAAAGAAGGATAATTCTGACCACTGCTTTCAAGTGTTCTCATTAATAATTAAATAGACACACCTCTCGCGTATCACAGAAAAAAAATCTCACTCACAGGTCACAACTCCATTCTATTTTATGTTTAATTTATTTTGAGAATGATCACAATTGCAGAAAGGTATTTGTGACATGCTAATATTTCAATGTAACATGCTTATATTCTTATCTGACACACTGTCTTGCTGACATGCTAATATTTCAATGCACCATGTTGATATTCTTATCTGACACATTGTCTTTCAGACATGGTAATATTTCAATGTAATAGGTTGATATTCCTATCTGACACAATGTTTTCTTGACATGCGACTATTTCAATGCAACATGTTGATATTCTTACCTGACACAATATCATTGTGACATGTTAATATTTCAATGTAACATGTCAATATTCTTATCCGACACAGTGTCTTTGTGACAGGCTAGTACTTCAATGTAACATTTTTTGATATTCTTCTCTGACAATATCATCTTGACATGCTAGTACTATTTCAATGCAACATGTTGATATTATTACCCAACACAATATCTTTGTGACATGCTACTATTTCAATGCAACATGTTGACATTCCTTTCTGACACATTGATATGTTTCTTTTAAACATATTGATATCACATAAACATGATTAGACTTTCCACTGGAATGAACGTAGCATTTTCTGAATCACATCTAAAGCATGAGTTTACCTGGCTGGATGGTTTCCACTGCATCCCATTCAGCCTTAGCTTTGCTGAGTTTATCAAATGGATCGTGTGGGTCACTCACTGGGACTTCCTCCTGCTGGCCTTCAACGGCTTCGGCAGCAGGAACGCCGTCAGTGATGGTGATCACCTCAGAGGATTTGGAATACGAGGACTCCTCCTTGTGGGAATGACTCTATAGAGACACAATTTCAGACGATCAAAACAAACCTATCACGAAAAAACTAAAATAATGCTAAAAGCCAGAAGTCTTTCCAAGGCAGAACTTCCAGAACAAAGGAAATTCAGTAATTTCTAAAAACAATAGATATGAGAGGTTCTGACAATGACGACGGTGTATGTGCACAGTGATACCAATAAGAGGATTCCACCTGGTAGGAATGCCTTACAATATGCCTTAAGCCAGTGACCTGTCCCGCTGTTATTTGGACAGCGTGACTTTGAACAAAAAAAGCAAAAACAAAATCGAAAATTAAACTTGCATGGAGAAAGGTATCAAAGAAAGGTACACCAAACTAGGGGTGAAAATAAGCTGGAGAGGCGAGTGATGTTAACCTCCACTAATTTAAAGGAGAAAAAAAAAAGAAGAGTGCAAGCAAAAGTTATCACGTCTTTGATACCAAAATTGCTGTTTTGTGAGAATGAGGAACATTCATTGTGAACACTATCCCTTCATTAAGGGTGCTGACATTGCCCTCTTGCTTGAACAATGCAAAATTTATTTGCAATCCATGATTGTGATTGACTGAAACTTCTGCTACATTAATGTTCTGGAAAATACCTATTGAAACCTTATCTGTATCAAAAATAACTTGAAAAAATATTGCTATGTATTAAAATTATTTTGGTGGTAATATTTGGAAGCTGTGAAAATGCATGCAAATTTAGACTCCTAAAAGTCAGAGATTTCAGTCCCAATCTCACAGGTTGTATTGCGCTCTTTATACTGTACATATCTATGGAAGTAAGATCAATCAGTTTTTTCTGGTTTTCTTCTGGTAGGAAGATAAATTATTACACCAAAATATGTAGCCAGCATTTTCACCCAGTCATCATATGAGAATTTACAGTGACAATGATAATTATGTGACTACTGTCAGCAGAAAGCTGTTATAGTGATCCTGCAATACCGTGATAATTATGCTACTACTATCAGCAGAAAGCTATAATAGTAATCCTGCAATAACTTGATAATTATGTGACTATTATCAGCAGAAAACTGTAATATTGATACAGCAAGACCTTGATAATTATGCTACTACTATCAGCAAAAAACTTGTACAGTGATACAGCAAGACCTTGATAATTATGCTACTAATATCAGCAGAAAGCTGTAATAGTGATCCTGCAATACCTTGCTAATTATGTCACTACTATCAGCAGAAAACTTTTACAGTGATACTACTACTATCAGCAGGAAACTTTCAAAGTGGTTCTGCAATACCTTGATAATGATGCTGCAATTATCAACAGGGAACTTTCAGTGATTCAGCATTACCTTGATATTGATGCTGCTATTATCAGCAGGGTACTCTCAGTGATTCTGCAATACCTTGATAATGATGATGCTATTATCAGCAGGGTACTCTCAGTGATTCTGCAATACCTTGATAATGATGATGCTATTATCAGCAGGGTACTCTCAGTGATTCTGCATTACCTTGATAATTGTGTGACCATTTTCAGCAGAGAAACTCTCTTTCATTTCCTTCTTGGTTTCCTTGAATTCCACCCTGGACTCGCTATGTATCTGTGAGGAATTCTGCTCCAGCAATGACGTCTTAAAGAGGTCAACCTTAAGACAAATGAGACAAAGATTACATGTAAACAAACCTTATACAGTCAAATTCCTCAACTGCACGTTGAATCAGGGAGGTGCAATTGAGAAGGAGATACTGTAAAGAGACGTTCCTTCCTTTGAGGTAGCCTAATTTCCGCCAAAATCGCCTCTTTCGTTCACCTCTCACAGATTTAATGGGATTAAAGGGTGTTAGGAACTTAACGTGAAAGGTCCGTGTTGTCTACTCCGTTGTAAATTACCTATCCCAAAATTTTGTCTATAGCATTTCCAGTCGGTATTCTTGAAAAGCAGTTTCCAACTTTTGACATGGTCTGACGCCTATCGCAGTAGGAAAATTTGATGTTGTGTGACTTATTGAACATGGATACACGCCCTCTGCAAACTTGCAGAAATAAGCGACAATCAATACAATGCAACAGTAAAATATAGTCTTATAAAAGTTTTTGTATGGCAAAGGTTTATGTCTTGTTCTTATATACCAGTCTGTCTTGATTTCAAATAGGTAACCAGTCATTTTGGTTTTTGAGACAGTGGCTTTGAGTTGATTGTCGGCAATGAACATCCCACCAAAGCATTTTGCTTCGCAATCCTTTTTATTATAAGCAGGTGGGAATGAAGATTACTTGGATGTCCCTAGAAGTAAGATACATCACACAAAAGTAATAGCAATATAAGCTGTTCTCATCCGTGATGAATTGAAAGTTATCACATCAGAGAAAATCTGATAGGATTAGCATAAATCAACCTTCCTGTTGTATCTCCTTCTCAACTGAACCTCTCTGGTTGAATTAAGTGACAATGGACATCATAACCTTAAAAGTGAATGCAGCATTTACTTTATTGACAAATTAATTCACATTCAGTTTACTTGTGACCTTTCTCCATCTAGCATAAAACCTTTACAGTCCACCATGTCCTTACACATACAATGTCAATACGATACAGCAAACCAAAGTTACAGTATTCCAAACTGCTATGCACTGCCAAAAAGAATTTGGGGTATATACCCAATAAAACTGACTGCAAAAATTATGATGGAGAACTTCCCCAGACAATTCCCCCCCCCCCTCCCCTGACAATTTCCCAATGCAAAATTCCTCATTGGGCAAACTACCCCGACAATTCCTACCCGAAAAATTCGTAACCCTGAGAATTCCAAATTGGACAAGCCACCCCACTCCCAGCAATTCCTTCAAGAAAAGGGTTACGGTTAAGGAAAGATGGGGTTTGTCAGCGGGACATTGTCCGGGAACTACATAAATAACCAGTTTATGTATGCAGTGAGGCAATTTACTTTCAAAACCTACTGGCATTGTTCTTCAAGAACTTCTTGAGAAGAACAGTTCACCTCTCCCAATTTATAGCCTAGTCAGTAAATGTAAACACATACAGTGTTGGGGGCCACATTTGTTTTTAAATAGCTACAACTGACCTTTTCATATTTTTCTGTCGACACTTTATAATTCACAGACGTAAAAGATTCCTTCTTGATGTTCTCCTCTTCGTAACTTTGCGAGATGGAATCCTTGAAATCATCATCATCATCATCATTCTCATTCTGCTTCAAGTCTTGCCCTCCCTGAACGGACTCATGGGCATTCATTGTGCTATCGATAAATAAAAGTAGTAAGAATTAAGAAGTTTGATGAGATCACAAATAAACATAGAAAAGGATGAGAAAAATGATGTGTTTAAAACATGTGCACTTTAAATTTTACAGATGGTCACAGTTTATGTTGAATAAGAGATACATCAAGTAACACACAAATCACTTTTTCTCATGGTCTTCACCAATGACCTGATATGAACTGACTGACTTGGGTTCAAGAGTTTCTTATGCTCAAAAAGATGAAATTTTCTTTCAAATACACATCCACACACTCACAGGCATCTTCACACACATTTATCGGCCTTTTCCCACGAGCAGGTGTTTCAGGCTACCTTAGGCACCATCCCAGGTTACGCCCCCAGGGATTATCAAACATTAACTGCACATTACAATGGCAACTATTGCTATGGCAACTGACAGAGCCATAATCCCCCCCCCGACCATCAAGCAATACATATCTCATCCCATACACTACGTGTAGATCAGGAACAAGATTAGAAACACGATCAAACATGTTTTAGTGCTATTAAGGAATTATGAAAGAAAAACAAACGCAGTATGTAACATTTTGAAAAACTATTGTAAAAGGTTTAGACATCAATATGCCAAACCTATAAAATGATACAGGCCTATATTCAGAAGGGTCAAGTGTGATATTGCCCTAAACTACTAAGAAAACATGTTTTTTTTCAATACAGTATGTGCATAATACTTTTCTTTTTTTTTTAAGTGAGCACTTTTGCCTGACTTGATAACCTGTCATAAAAACACCCAGCAGTCCTTATCAAAGCAGCTTCATTTACGTCTCATTTAATTTTAAAATCTATGTGGAAAATTCTAAAGCCAGTACTCAGGGCTGAACATTAAGGATTGCCCCATTACCTACTGTACAGCAAGTAAAAATTTTTCAGGGCAAGTCAATTCTGAGACCCACTTGCCCCACTGGGCAAGTACAGTAAATGTTTTTCTAAGTTAAAGGTCAGCCATGCACTAGACTACTCTCCACTAAGTTCAGTGCATAGCCAGGGGATAGTGGATGGGGTTTGCTACAGTAACTCCCACCTCAATAGTGACCACACACCCCCCCCCCCCCCCCGGTCTCCAATTAGCTGAATGCTATTCTTAATTTTACATTGTGTGTTACCAAGAAAAATCATCTTTCCCAGTTACAAGTTACAGAACTGTCAAGTCTCCTGGTTTAAACAGGAGGTTCCCAGTTTTTGCACAGATCTCCCACCCTCCGGGTTCCACATTCTAATCTCCCACTTTTTAAAGTACATTTGCCATGAGTAGGTGTATTTCTGGAAGTAGCCGAAACAGTTAGCACAAGGCCTTTTTGAGTAATTGGCCATAATCTAATGTATAAAGCAATGAAAATCAGACTGTTGCTTGCAAAATTTTCAACTGTTATACTGTAGGTTAGTATCATTACACCAACAGCAGGCTGCCTTTAAAGTAAGTCCTTGGTTAATGAAGGTCTGCCCATACAGAAGGGTGTATCTGTGCCTGCAATGTACAAGAAAATAGGCCTACATGGGCAACTTGTGCTGCGCATGTGGGTGATAATTTTCTTTCTGTGGCAATTTTTGGTTGAAAATTAGCAACCTCCCTATTTTTTTTTAATCTCCCAATGTTTTTACTCTGGAAAATATAACCCTCCCTATTTTTTGGTGAGACGGGTTGGCATGTCTGGAGTTAAATTTCGGTAGTCTGCTTTTGTTCTTTGCTTTTTCAGGGTAAATAAAAATGAATCAGGGCAAGTCATTTCTGAATGCCATTTGCCCCACTAGGCAAGTTCTTTTCAAGATAATGTTCAGCCCTGGTACACTATGTATATAGTACAGTACGGTATGAATTATTAGCTACGAAAAGCCTGAAGTAGTTTATACTACATTTATAAGACAACTTCTTGTACATATTTTCATGCTGGCACTATTCTTTAAATTCAAGGTGGAGGATTTACATTCAACATCCATCGCCATGTTAACCCACAACAGCGGAAAACCAGGGTGTACAGTGGAACACAGGAGAGATAGCCACCCTTACACATAAAACATTTCAAATGCAGGCCTATAGGCCTAGTCTTATTTCTCTTCATGGGTGGGTTAGGTCTAGACTAGAGCTAGGCGGCCTATATCAAAATGGACAAATCTGAGCAATCTGAACTTTCAACTTACCCTTTCTCCACATGATCTCTGATTCTGAGACACCATATTACAGAAAGTCAACAAGTACTACTTCAAATAGATAAGGCTACTAATGTACATTACCTCAGCCTAAGATACAGTCTGTACACTCTACACCATAGCATAGCTCAATGGTTCAACACAATGTCAGTTTAAAGAGTTTCAAAGCAAGGCTAGTTGTGCAGTAGAATAGTGGCACTTAGAATGATTGCACCCTACAGTATGGATTTGATCAATTGATTCTAAATAGGTAAAAATCCAAAACACTCATCTACAGTAAATGGGGTTCAGTACAGTTACTACCAGCAGTAACCTTGGAAACAAAATGGTATGAAAAGATCCACTGTGGCACAACTTGAACCCAAGAGGTCTGATGTTCAAAGTATTCTCAGAGCACCTAAATTGACACATTGTAACTTTGGTGGAGTCATAATTTTGGAAAGTGAAATGAGTTAGTACCTATGGGCCATGAGGCATAGTTTAGTAAAGAAAGGGATCAGGAGGGACAATTAAGTCCCCATCAAGGAACCCTGAAAAAAAATACAAACAGATAAAAATAAAGCAACAAAACTCAAACCCGGTCATGAAGCTTAAAGTACTTGTCCAGTGCATTCTTAAACCCATTTACACTTCTTGCCAAAACTACTGTACATCTTCTGGCAGCCTATTTCACTCATTCACTATCTTCTGAGAAAAGAAGTAACGACGGATATTGATCCTACTTTGAACCTTCTAGGGTTAAAGACATTGACCTCTTTTAATTTTACTACTTGCTAACATGAAAAAGTCAAGTAGTGGATAAATTATCAAAACTATGACCAATCTTCTAAACTTGAATCAAATCTCCCTGTAATCCTCTCAGCTCAACTGAAGTGAGAAGAGACATAACTTACTATTATAAGGAACACCCTTTAAGGCACTAATCAATCTAGCAGTCCTGCACCGAACTTTCTCAAGTAAATCTTTTATCGTTAGAAAAATATAGGTTTCAAGCATGAACAGCATACTCTAAATGAAGCCTAACCAACTGCTTATAGGGTCCAACAACAAGGTTTTGCTTTTGGAAACAAAATTTCCCTTAATCATACCTAAAATCTTATTCCCTCTTTTATCTGCTTCAACACACTGCTTAGATGGTTGTTGTAATAAAGAATCTACAGTATGTCTACAGACACATACTGGAAGTCCTTTTCAACAGAAATCTCTTTCATTGACTGTCCAATCAAGGTGCAAGAATACCTGGGATTGTTATTACCAATATGCATTACCTTGTATTTATCAATATTGAAAAGACATCTGCCACTCCTGAGACCAGGAGAAAATATTATCTAAATCCATTTGAAACCTATTTGAATCCGTTTAAGAGGAGACTTCAGAACACAGTTTAGTGTCATTAGCAAACTTCTAGGCTCTATACACAATATTAGCATCAATGTCAGTAACGGAAGCAACAAACAGAAAGAGGACCCAACACAGACCCCTGTGGGACACCACTTGTAACCTCCTGCTTAAAGGAGGCACAACATTTACAGTCAATCCACCGTTTGCTATCACAAAGCACATTCAGAATCCAGGTCAGTAAACTACCACAGATGTCCATACTCTCTAATTTAGGCAAAAGATGTTCGTGAGGACCCTCACCAAATGCTTCTGAAAATCTAGGAAAATGATGTCAACATACTTCTGCCTATCCAATGAACTAGTAACATCTTCCTGAACGCCAAAAGATTCATGAGGCAGGACCTTTTCGGACAAAAGCCATGTTGAGACATTCCGATTAATGAATAACTACTGAAAAAACTAACCATAGACTTTTTAACACTTTTTTCACTCCTACAGTACAGTAGTTGGAAACTTAACCAGTTGTTTTTCCCCTTGCAAGTTAGTCCCCAACTAGTTCATTCCAAATTACCAGTTTGCCCCTAGCTGTTTACAATTTTGTCCCCTAAAACCTACCAGTTTTCCCCCAAGAGTAAACCAGTTTGCCCCCTCACCTGGTGGTTGTATAATGCTGGAATAATGTGGAAACAAATTCAAATGGTCATTTGATTAGATTGTCTCTTTGATGTTCTATATTAATTTTGGTTGTGTCTGGTAAGTGACCTCAAATTTCGTGGTCTATCTCTTGAGTTCACTGCTTTGTTCATGAATGTGTTTCCTCATCTTTTATTTTTTCCTCAAAATTTCAATTACACACTTCACTTGACTGTTCAAAGGACAAGTTTATCTGAGTCCCTTGGGAAAAATATGACTCAAAACAAAGATCTTCAATTAGAAACAGTAAGAAATCACTCAACCTCAATTATCAATGGTGATGGTATAATACTAAGCTTTCTCTTTTTATTTCCACAACTTACCTACATTGTTGCTGTCACAGTTTTTCTATGGTGAAAAATGATTTTGTTAAATTGTGAAAATTGCAGACTTCGAAAACTATCATAACAGCATTTGACATCAGTTAGTGCATGATGGCAACGTGGTAGATATTTGCAGGCAAAACAACATTCACTTTGGGTGAAATGACAGAGGCATACTGGTTGGGAACTTGCAAGGGGGAGAGACTACTGATAATCATTAAAGAAAACGTGTCAATGCGAGAAACAGTCCTGAACAATCTCAAGAAAGTGAACACCATTGCTACCACTTAATTCCTCCGTCTTATGAACGTCTGGAAAATTGGACTCACCTGTAGGGAAACAGTGTACATATTGTATTGCCTGTATAATCTATTGTTCTGTGTTATTCAATGTATGTTCTGTGTTATTCAATTTATGTAAGATTGGCTTGAGTGGTTTGTTGTTCAATGTACATATCAGTAAATACAAGTCAGTTCAGCTCAGACCACCGGTGTGTCAACTCCTTGTCTAATGTCTAGTCTATCTGCCCCCACTGGAACTCTACACACCCATGATAACAACATCATCCATACAGCCTTAGCAGCGCTCCAGTCCTAATTGAGTTAAACAAATTATCGTTTTCTTTCCCACTATTTGGAGAGTGATAGGTAGGCTATAGGGCCTAATGTATCATATAAATTTATGTCTAGCAGTGCATGACTAGCAGCATTACTTTCGAGTTGCGGTGCAATTAGAGGTGTTGCGGTGTAACTAGAGGTGTTGTACACCTCTAATTACACACTGGTTGTACTGCCAGCAATACTGCTAATAGCATATATACCATAGGGATAGGATATATACTGTATGCATATATTACAGGGCTAGAGCCTCGGGAATGTATTCTATAAATATATCTTTGAACACCCTTCAGCCAAATTCCCTATCGTAGTGTAGTGGGTTAGGACAATATGCAACTGTTACTTTACCTATGTTGATTCAAATCCGCTTCTAACCTCTTTCCTTGTTGCAGATTTAACTTCTGACGTTTCTTTCCACAGGTTTGCACAGAATATCTACAATTTTAAGAGGTAAAAAGCAAAAAAAAAAAATTTTTTTTAAAAAAGTAGGACACAGACCCTTTAGTCACTACTTTAAATTTTAGTTGTTTGATACCCTTGTTGATGTCATTTGTGCAGCTATGTCACGACATTGTAAATTCTTACTTAATTTCCAATTACGATAAGAGGCCTAGGCCTGGTCTGTGCCGGTGGGCAACGGTGCCAAAACCTCAAAGAACCACAACTAACATTAGGCTAGTTTGACTGGCACACATCTTCAATGGACTAGGTCTAACTTTCAAAGTTTCAGAAATTATTTCACTCTCAGAATTCTTTGGAATTCCAATGTTATTTCACTCTGCTTTGAATAAATAACGTTAGGTGAGTCTTGATTGGTAAGTTAATGTAAGTAGCCTAATACAGCTTCAGAAATACTTCCAGGGTTACAATAGACTTAACATGGGGCAGGGTGTGTCTATATAACACAGTGACAATCCAAGAACGAGTGCCCTTGATAACGTTAGGCCTAACTAACTTACTAAGAAAGCCGTAAACTTAGGCCTTAATAGGTACGGTGCCAGGGGAGCCCTAGCTTAGCCTACAGCCTGGTTACAGAAGCCTGGGCTTATTTTCGAGGGGAATATAGTTTAAATTAACATAAGTTAAGCAAACCTTTGGCTGAAAAACTATGCTCAGTTGGGCAATTCTGCTGTATATCTTTCGAGTTTTGTAGGAATTAAAACGACCAAACCCAAGCCAAGTGGACTACGGATAGTTTATTACCTCTCACCGTTGAAGGTTGTAGGTCAGTGGTTTGAATTCGCGAATTTCTCAATTTCTGCATGCTACTGACATGTTCACATTCTTACTATCTTAGTAATACTATACAGTATACTAGCAAAAGTATAGGATTTTGATGGTTTTCATGGCTGGTCCATAGACTAGACATGACAGAGGTGCTTTATAGTTCTCCATGGCACTGAAATGTATGGAACGCCGATCGTACATATTGTATACAGTGCATGCGCCGTTTGTTTTTTTAATCACTTTCGTTTCCCTACAGTGTGTAGACCATATACAAATGGTTGAGATCCACTTTAACTCAGTAATCCCATATATTCTCTTTTTGAATGACCTCCAAAGCATCTAGAATTTGAATCGAATTATTAGTCACTCGTGACAATCAATGAAATAAATTAAGATTTCCGTGTTTTTGTTTTTAGTTTAGTTGATTGATTCCGACAGTAATTCGAACTGGATTTAATTACCATATGAATTAATGACCTTCCGTAGCGCTCGAACCTACATTTCCAAGACTATTGTTTGATAGGCCTAACATATGTTAAAAGTAATGATAGAACACTATTGTAAACTTGGCTTCAAATATGAAGACAACTGTGTGTCTCAGCATAAACCCAGATATAACATATTTTTCGTTATTATTTTGATGATCTTGGTTAATGATAGATCTCCATAGTAATTAAAATCGAATTTCACAAATTAAGGCCTCAGTCGGTGGCTAAAAACCTCATTCTCAAGAACACCATTCGTGCGAGACATAGGGGCCTAATATGGTTTAGTTTAGAAATTTAGGATCAGAAAGTATGAATACACATCGATGGATCCGATTCCATGTTGATCGTGGATGAACACCTGTGAATTTCGCCCACTCTTTTGGATCAGTGTTTTCCATTCCCATATTTGGATTGATTGATCTCCAGAGTAATCAGATATGAATTTAAAAAGAAATTAATGACTTCAACTGAGTGGCTGAACGTTACATCTCCGAGAACGCAGGGTTTGAGATACAACCGTGTTAACAGTAATGGGCACCTGTGTGTGTGTAAATGTTTGCTTCAACTATGAAGACAACTTGCTTCTTGAAATCAATCAATAAATTCCATATTTGGTAGAATTAATATTGACTAATAATATTAGAATATTAATAATACAAGGCATAAATGTTGGAGACTGGGTTAGGATAAAAAGACATGCTAGAGTTTAAAAGAGGGAAAGATATTGTTATGACCCAATACAAGTTATGAAGAAGGTTAGAAATTTTACGTTGCAGATGTCAGATGGGCGAAAATAGTCCATTGCAAAACTAGTGAAGTGCAACCCCCCCCCCCCCCCTCCGAGTTTACATTACCAGTAAAATCTAATGGAAATAGTAGCCAGGGAGGAAATGCGAATATTAAAAGAAGCACAAGGGTTAAGCAACACCCTTCACGCGATGGAAGTTACATTTTGTATTAATATGTAAAATGTAAATATCATGTAAAAACTAAGCCATTCTAATTAAAGTAAAGGGAAGATGTCATATATTTGCAAGTATTATGTTTCATAAAAACTAGATACGTAATTTATGCATGCATTATTTTTTTATAGTCATGTATTGTGCAACGCGTTGTGCATTGATTGTGGGGAGTCTTGTAAAAATATATACACCGTTGTATACATATGCGTCACTCTACTTCTGTGTTCTTTCCCTGTCTCCTACCTACCTGAGAATACCACCATGCACCTTATAATAAAAGCTAAGTATCTTAGTGTAAACATGAAACGGCCGTAGTACATAAATCTGGAAAAGTTATGGAATGCTCACTTGTGCAGCTTTCTCGTGACAGTCGTGACACCATTTAATGTTTTGTGGTGCAAAAGTCCTTATATGACATTCATCTTCACATAAACGTCACGTAATGACTTGTGAATACGGTATGTCCCTTTGAAGAGCATTATGTGACGGTGTAATTACGGCAGGATGAATAATGTTTCTAATCCTTATGTTGCCCTGAAGGATGTAGCCAGGACTTTTTTGTGAGAGGGGGGAGGGACAAAATCGACTCATCGTCCCTATTTTTACCATCGTCCCGGGGGAGGGGTATAAGGAGTGTTGCCCTACCATGGTCTACGCCAGGATTTCAAATCAGTCAGTCCACATGGAGACCTAGGAGTCATCAGGATATGTCTGAGGGATGGGGTATCCCTCCCCTTTTCCCCAAATGATCATGTTTGTTCTGGCCTCTCAGTTGCAAAGGTATGGTGCAAAATGGCCTTTCTTCGACACCTGCACCCATGAATCTAAAATTAAAGATTGAAAAGTATTGGAGGGACTGAATGCTGCCAAGACTATCTACAATCGTTTGGCGAGGAGCATAAAAGAAAATTTTGGCTGGAACCTTTGGCCCTTCCCGATGTTCGAAGGTGCATGTACCCAGGCTTGAAATTTGAATTTTCATGCCTGCAATCTCTTAATTATGAGATAAGAATCAATGTATAAAAAATGGTAATACATATCAGATCAGTCGAGATGATACAAGAATTATAATGAATTATTTATACTCTCTCTTATTTTTGGCAAATAGTAGGGGGGGGGGGGGCTGAACATACCTTTAGACACCACTTTTCATAAGTTGATAATGACCCATTTTAGCCTGAAAACAAAAATTAAAATTCGGGTAGGCGGTTGAACATTATCAAATGCAACGAACCGACGCAGAACTCCAGTGGGATTTTTTTTTTAGTGAAACGCGTGGGCAAAACAGGAGCTCGTGTCATGCACCCGTGACGAAACATTTCCAACTTTTTGTAAAAAATAAAAAGAAAATGATGCACTTTTACATACTTTTAGTAGAATTGACGTACTTTGAAATAGTAATATGACATCATATTGGTTCGTATTGGCAATAGCTTTTGTCGACATTGACAACCAATACGTTTGGGGGATTAATATTTACTTCAGCGTTAGCTTGGAACATAACGAAGGAAAATGGTTTCTTGGTTCTATGACATCATTAACATCCAAGGTTTTGAGTGACAGTTCGGGGAGACGTATTGCCAATGGGCGGCCTGCGTGAAATAAAGATGTCGACAGCTCTGCTGCGGATTCAATCTCCTAGTCATATGGTCGCATATTGCGTATAACCAAAGAGGTACGTACGACCAATCAACTCCCGAATTAACGATTTCACACCTTTTGGAACATTTTATTTCAATTGTGTGGTTAATCTGTTTTGTCTTAGTTTTCAGTGCCATAAATAGATCACACTTGTGAAGCCCAGCAGTTTCCCAGTACCCCTCGCCAAGACCTACCAGTTATCCCAAACAACGTCGACGTATCATCCCTCCCTCCTTATCTCTTTTTTTTTTTTTGACTCTTTATTTTTCCACATCATCCATCGCATGCCCAAAAATTTATGTGGGGGAGGGGGAACTCTCAGGCTGCCCCCTGCTTCCTGCGCCACGGTTCCACACCACGTGCTGTGAAAATGTAATCTTAAGGTGAGAGTAATAAGTTTGTGCACCCTATTTCTTTACTGCTTAAATAGATGTACAAAGGGTAATAATTTTAGATCAGCCGTACGAAATAAGGAGTAATTACAAGACAGCACATATTTTCTGCATTTGAGGAGCAATCACTCTCTTGTTTCTCTGCTGCAGCTGATGAAATGTGTCAGTTAGCAGAACAGTGTACGTTGAGGGATGTGCGGGTCGAGAACGAAGATGGTTGTCACAAGGTTAACTTTCTCAGTTTATTTTCCTGGCTTTTTACTTAAATTAACATATGTTATCAGCTATGGATTCAGAGAACTTTACCGATCAAATGAAATGCAAAAGTTGATGCAGAAAAATCAAACAGTGAAAGAGGGACAATCTTGCTTAATACAGGAATGATAACACTATTTTTATATGCCTAAGTTTTTATATCACTATAATCACTTTGAAGGACAACTGAGGGGCTGGCCGACTGGATTCATCAGAAGACCGCCATGCCAACTTTCTCATGTCATGTAAGGGGCCATGGGGTCAATGGAACTGTGTTGTGGAAAGCAACCTAAAGATCTCCTGAATTTCTTTTTTCTTGTTACGATGGCCTCGTAGAGTCTTATGGTTTCATGTTTTCTGTGTGTCAGCTCATTTTAAAAAATCGTCTACCCTTCCAACAACAAAGTGCCTACGTCATTGCATTGAAAAAAAGTGTTCTCATTTCCATAACAAACGGTATACGTGTGAGGCCTTGAAGACAGCATTTCTTTTCACAGCTTCAACACAGGGCACAAGTTTTCTGTTAGAGGGGACTTAATTACCATGTTTGACTTAATTGTTTGATCAGATGTAGTGATGCGAATAAGTTGAATACTTTTCTCTCTCCACCCACTTCTCCACCTCTCTCTCTCTCTCTCTCTCTTTCTTTTCTATTTTTTTAGCGCAAGTTTTGGTAGTTGTGTTATTTCTGTTACATCTTGTGTGCAATTAGATTCCCGACTATTTCTGTTATGTTTTGATATGCAAATTACTAACCTTAGTTTTTCTCCTTTTTTGTGCTCTGTATTTGTCAATTTTGAAGAAAATCCCTGGTCGGTGGAGATGAGAAGCCTCACCGTAAAAATGAATCAGCTCGGATAATCTCGAGTCCGGTCTTTCTTTCTTTGGTCAGGTTGCCGGGCCCAATTTTCTTGGCCATTTTTCCGTTTCCTTCGAGGAAATCACTCTATACACTTTGGTGGCAGCAGAGACGGTGTTATCCTTATTTAACTCTCTCTCTCACCGAAGATGGGAAATTCGTGATTAAATATTTGACAGCGTTGTGACATTTCGTGTAAATTATCGTTCAAAAATAATTTATTTCCCCACTTCTTTCCCAGCTTTTCAAAAAAAGGAGGAAAATTGTTGGTGATGATGTTGTAAAGTATCTCTCCAGATAAACTATAAATATTTCACTACTGCAAAAAAAAAAAAAAACTTTATTCAGGAGGAACTTGATTATAACTTAGAATTATGAGTAGCGGACATAGGCAAGAATTCAAGAAAGGCCCATATCCCATAGGAAAGCACTTCCCAGCTCCCGAAGAGTCTGCTGTCACATTTTTGTGACAGCCATACCTCAGGAAGTGGTGATAAAGATGCTTTCCTCATCTGAAGGTGGATCGGAGTTTGCCGCATCATCACCTTACGCGATGTGGTAGCTGTAGTTTTCGATGGTAAATGGTGCGGTCACTGGTTTCCGACCACTCCTTGCCAAACTAATTATTCCTTGACCATTTTGCCATCCACACACTAGCGGGATGTATGCCATCCTGGTATGAACAGCAGCATACAGGTATTCAACAAGTGTACTCATAAATGGAGAGCGAAATAAAGGACGTAAGTGTTTGGTCAAACACAGATGTTCTTGTTCTCACTCAGTACTTGGGGCGACGAAGACATTCTGGATAATTCTGAGATGTACAGCTGCGTATCAGATCTCGTGCGTATCTGTGTTTCTACCTCTTTGACTTTTGACAGATCATCATAATACTGCTATAATATTATTAACTCTAACTCTGCACTGGCTTATTTCGAGAGCCGGCGTCTTGTTGCGGCAAAGGAAAGTGACGACGGAAAAGCCCTGTACATCCTCACCAGGACCGAATGTCGTGCCATGTTAGATATTTTTGATATTTATTTTGTTGGGACAGAAAGGTTGAGTCTGTGGAAAAGCCCCCTTGAATATTCTCCTACTGACTAACACTATATGCTAATTATTATTACCATACGTATTTGTCATTGCTGATGTGACAAAAAGGGGGGGGGGGGGGTTGGGGCTGTGACTGGGAAAGTCCCTCCTTGATCCGCGTGTGTAGCGTTGCAAAGTAAATTTCATTTTTGAAAAATGCAATTTATTAATTAATTACGATGTCATTTTTGGAAACACATTTGGTCGAAACTCATTTGAAGGGTGCATTCATGATTAAACAATCCTACTCAGAAGCATTGGTTGTGGTGGTCCATAGTCACGTGTTATACATTCTTAGCAACCGCTCTAGCTGTCCTCTCCGTGTTGCGTAATTCCGCTTTTTTTTTGAGATGGCTGCTTTTTTGGTTTTGTCATTTGATCGTTCTCGTTTTCTTGAATCATTTGATGATCTCTTTGTTGCTTCTTCTTTGTTACTTCCACTCTTTTCGTTACCAGGGTCAAAGAAGGTCTTAATTGTTAGCTGTTCACCAATGTGTGTGTTTCCTTTCATCTGATTGCTAAATCCCATAGCTGACAACTGGCTTGCCACAAAGCTTGGTGCCTTTCGAGAGCTGGGTCATCCAAATCATGGGAACGACAGGATTTTTATAGACTAACAAGGCAAAATAGCACGATGTCTTTCTGTACGTTTAGTCTGTTGTAGAAAGATGTGATGGAATAGATGTCCTGTTAGTAATTCACAGTCTGAGGATTTCTTGTCTAATTGTATGAAAATTATCTGATTCTATGTTAAATTGCAGCCACAATTGTAGATGAAGTACCGTCTTTTCCAATAGGGTCCAGAAAAGATGAATTTATGAATAAAGGACCAAGATGGAAGGAATGTTTCCATTTGTCCAAAATTTAGTCGGTTTTCAAGCTTCGTAATCGACACAGAATCAAAGGAGGGATGAACGTTGCTTTGAGTCATTTCCGGCCTTTATCAACTTCTAAAATGAAAGAAATGGATGTGTAAGTGTTAAGCCTATTTTAACCAATATATTCAGATGCAAAATATTGCCGAGATTATTGGACAAGGAAAGAAACCAGAATGCAGAAATGCATTGCGGTTTCGATGATGCGATTAAGAAAATTTTTGTGGAATCTGATGATAATAGCATTAGTATGTGTCACATTGAGCTACGTATGCTTTATATGAAGTATGAGATCTGCACAAGCTTCCTTTCTTGAGATCATACCTGCATGTTCACAATTTGACGCTTGTTGACATGGAATGACCTTCTACCTCCTTTAAAGACTAACGTTCTTGTGCTAAATGAGATACAACTACACACTGAATACGACATCTGTCCAAGCTTCCCTTCTTGGGATAATATATTTAGAAGATTTCCACACTGTGACCCTGTTGACCGCAAATCACCTTTCACCTTCACTAAAGAAAATGAAAATTTTTGTAACTCAATGACACAAACCTACAATCTAACTGGGAGATGTGCGCAAGTTTTCCTTCTTGAAATATTGTGCTTACAATATTTGACCCCTGTTGACCTCAAATGACCTGTGACCTCCACCAAAATCAATAGGAATCTGGTAATCAATGTGACACACTCACATACCAAATGTGAAATTTGTCCAGGCTTCTTGCGATATAGTGTTTACAAGTAAGCTGTGTCAGTAGGAGCACTACGCATATATCAGTATACATGCTCCATACCTAGTAAACCGTACATTTTCATGGAATCACTGTTTACTGTGTTACTTGTACGTGCCACAGTGTTGTCATGTAGCAATGTACAGAGCATGCATATGTCTGTGTAAACAGTGTCAATTTCTCCAAGATCTTCAAGTCTTTAAATGCAAACAAGTTTTGAAAAAAAAATGTGCTCAGTCTCATGTGTGTACTCTGTCTTTGAGTAAGCGTTACATTAACGTTCATCCCGACTCTACTCACTGCAACGTTCCCTTCTTCCTGTAGCATACTTGGCACACCTGTAGCAGCAGTAACTTGAATTTCATGAAATCACTGCTTACTGCATTCATTACACATACCATCTGGTTGTCGCACAGACATGTTCCCTGTACACGCAATGTCTATGTTAAGTTGCTAACCACACAGCCCTCCTGAGTAAGAAAAATTGCTGCAGCAATAAAAATGCTGAAGTGAAATGGCTTTACCTCAGCTAAAGTAAGTTTAACCACAGCAGTTTTAATAACGATAATTTTTAAATGTCGCCCTTATCAAATGGCAGGAAAATATCCGCGTCATCACTTTAATTATGCAATCAATTAAGACCTGATACATTCTGTAACAACCCTGAAAAAGTATGCACTTTTTTTTTTCTTTTTAACAAAATAGTGAGGAATCGAGATACACTGAGTGGCAATATGCAACCATCAACTTGAAGAAATTAAGTGCCAAAACACATTGGAGGGAAGGGGTGGTTTGTGAGGGATGAGGATGGAAGATATTAGGAAGTTTTAAGTAGAACATTTAGAAGTGCTGGTAAATTCTTTACCCATCCCCTGTGGCTATAAGCCAGTACGATTGAGTAGAGCTTGGTCTCAAATGAATTGAGTTGGAGTTATGAAATGGTGTTGGTTAGTCGTAACACTGTTATATATGATGAACTTTTCTCCACTCTTAAGTTTTATAAGCAAAGTTTTAGTGTAAAATATGCCATCCTGTTCCTGATGAGGCCCATTATAAGCTTAGCAATATATCAGGCAACAAAAAGCACATTTTCAAACAGTTTGGGTCAAAATTTACTCGAAAATCTTAGGCTAGTCTGTTCCTGTACAGTAAGTGTAGGGCACCAGTATACATGTGTTGGCTAGGCTCCATCTCAGTATTACGTATATATGTTATGCTACAGCAAAAGTCCCAAGTCACTCTGAACGAAAATATCTCGTGAAAGGAAAACTTCGAATTAAAATTTGTGAAAATGATGGCGATTGCTAGTTCGGGGTCTTTTGCACATGTATGCAAATGTTTTTGGTATTTTTTGAGGTTTTGTTTTATACTTTCGACATTCGATATTGTTTTTCTGAACATGTGATAGTAACTACAGTACCAAGTGTACACAGACAACAAAACAGCGGGTGAGATCCAACTGAAATCTCTTACTTTAGGGAGTCTAAAACCTTACCAACACTCGCAGTTTGCATCAACAGAAAGTTGTCTTTGTAGTAAACATTGGGTACTTAGCATTTGTTCCGACCAGGGAGTTGCTATATTTGACAATAGCAACTCCCTGTTCCGGTCGTACTGCTTTGCATACGCGATGTACTGTATGTGTGTCAGCTACATGGGCAGTATGTTCGTACTTGAGACGAATCTATCATTCTACGCAACGTTAACGAAACTCATTATAGGGAGATGGTATACGGAGATGGGCTCAAAACTGTAGATGAAAACATTATTTAGCTATTTTTTCCCCACTTATACGACTGAGGTTTCTTTTTGGCGGGAATTGCGGGGAAAATGTTACTCCATGTTTCATCAACACGCATGTTTTCAAATTTGCAGTAACGAAATGGAAACATGCATGCAATTCACTCCTCATTTTGCTATTCTGATATATCTAATATGGTGGCAAGTACGGCCATATCGGCATTTCAACTGTTTTTCTATGTAGGTGTACGGCACTTCTGAATACTCCTCGGTCTCGCACTTTGCTTTTGTTTTTATGTCTAACAAACATTGTTCCTTATTTTGATGTTCCATTGTCACCAATTTTTTTTCTTTTTACTAAAATGCTAATTTGTGTTTGATATGGCCTGCAAGGTGCACAGCTTTTGCGTACACAACTTGAAGAGGGTGTCTTGGAATTTTCCAATTCCAATTACGTACAGTTCAGTTACGTACTCTCTGATCGACTAACTTGAGAAGCAAGGGGGTATCAATTGGTTTCTTCACACGGCTTTACTTTTTACGACGTACTCTATAAGATACACCTTCATATGACATTTGTCCAAGCTTCCCTTCTTGAGATATTGTGTTCGAAAGTTTTCACAACTTGACCCCTGTTTACCTCAAATGACCTTTGACCTCCACCAGAATCAATGCGGATGTTGTACTCGATGTGGTACACCAACGCACTAAATATTACATTTGTCCAAGCTTCCCTTCTTGAAATAATGTGTTTACAATGTTTTCACTATTTGACCCCTGTTGACCCCAAATGACATTTGACCTCCACCAAAAACAATGGGGTTCCTCTACTCAATGTGGTTCACCTAAGTACCAAGTATGAGATTTGTCCAAGCTTTGCTTCAGATATCGTGTTTACAAGGTTTTCACAATTTCACCCCTGTTGACCTCAAATGACCTTTGACCTCCACAAAAAACAAATGGGTTTTCCTACCCAATGTGGTACACCTACATACTAAATATGAGATATGTCCAAGTTTCCTTTCTTGCGATATCGTGTTTACAAGGTTTTCACAATTTGACCCCTGTTGACCCCAAATAACCTGTGAACCCCACCAAAAATAATAGCATTTTTCTTCTTAATATGGTACACCTACATACAAAATATGAGATCTGTCCAAGCTTCCCTTCTTGAGATATCGTGTTTACAAGGTGGGGCGTCACGGACATACGCACACACACGCACACACACATACACACACGTATGTATGATTACAAAGGTTACGATTATCATCGAAACCAAAAAGGTATAGGCCTAACCTAAATGCAAGAGTTGATTTTGTCCGTCGGTGATTTGGCGCTGTGGTGGCATATGGGAGCTTGTGCTTGTGCAAAAGAGTGTGATGCTATCACGTGATAGAGTCATCTGTCAGCGTGGATTCCGTGTGGATAGAATGTGTGAATAATTCCATGTATAGAATCATACGGTGCCACGTGGCTGTTTGTTTTGTGAGTTTTCTATATTTAAAGGGAAATAGGGCGTTTATTTTAGAGGAAACATCCATATTTTTAAAACCACTGTTTGTGGATGCAGAATAATAGATTATTCAAAATAAGGAAGGACAGTATCCTTCTTTTCAAGACTGAAATACGCTTGTCACAGACATAAATTCAGTTATTTGTTGCTCAATACTAATTTGTTCACCCAAACTTTTCAAAATTCAAATGATGCATCTTCCATTACTCATCACATAATGTTTTGGTATATGTTTATTGATTAGGCTGAATGGTTTAACAATGATTAAAGCTATTTTCTTTTGTATGTCATGTAGGTGTATTCTAAACGACCTATTTCCCTTTAATTGATCCTGACATTTTCAATTGTGCCGTGAGATGAGTTGAAATGTCAGGCTATGGTTGGAACTGCTGGACACAATTCACATAGCTTTTAATGGGTTGAAAAACGATGGACGATGTACCAATCAAATACACGCCGTCACTGCAGCTCCTGGACAGCTGTGATCATTATCTTCGTCGGCCTCCTCCTTAATAGCCTCCTCCTTAGATAATTTTAACTGCTACATTCGAGAAGGAACTTTTAAAAATATTTTTCTACAGAGACCCCCCCCCCCCCCCACGTAGTACAAAGCCATTAAACTTGGACTAATCATATTTTTTACACGTTTCTGTCCTTCATTACCTCTGAGTTCATTGGTAATTGAAGGAGTTTCTGTTTTAACATACAGAACGTTTTTTCTGTATTATACAGATGCCAAATATGTATTTGCTGTAAAACTGTAATTGGATGAGCAAATTTTCTTACGCTGAGCAACATCAATGACGCGAACACCCAACTGAAGGTAATAGTATAAAATGTGCTGATGAACGCGTCTAGGTATGGATCAGATACATCACAACTTTTCTCTTTGTTTATCGAGCATAGTAACTATACCGGAGATTCGCTACATTAAGTTAAAACTTATAGAAAAAAAAAACAGTGGCAAATAATGCGTATGCCTGCAAATAAGGAAGGGCCCACAACAAACAGCCTGAAAGTCTGTTGCAATTCCTTAAGTCAAACACCAACGAGCAATATGCAGTTGGTTAAGTAATAACTGAGAGGTAAAAATTCAATTCACTGCAATATGTACAGTGCTGATGACACGAATCACAGCAATACGAAAAGCTTTGCCTGATAATGTAGGGGAACATCAACTGTTCTGTTTCATCATGGACACATGGGTAGCATAGCTCTGTGGTTTAACTATGAACAATTAAATGATACAGGAGATAACAGCCACTATCAGTCAGCCAATGCAAAGATGTACTGCTACTTAAGCACCCGAGTGAAAAATGAACGAAGCCGCTCCAAAATCTTTATCTTTGCCACCAAAAAAAGGTTTTACGGTAACGATTAGTACAGTAATTTGCACAGGTCACGGACAAATCATGGAACTATAAATGCAGTCTATGATAAAATGATAATTGCAGGCTACGATAATTTAAATTCTGACTATGGTAAATGCATGATATGATTGTAGTGTTGCCCATGGAGTAACTACAGAATACCTCGCCGCACTCGAGAACACTTTTTGGCAATGGATGGATACGGATTCGCAGTGGTTCGAAATGAGCTCAGGCCCCTATGCAACGGGGGGGGGGGGGGGTTCAGGGGGTTCGGGACCTGGTTCTGGAGTTCCGCTCAGCCTATGATAGTAGGCTTACGTTAGCAACATATACAATGAGTTTTAATTTGTTGGTCATAATTGTCTGATAAAATGTACCACTTATGGTAAAATCGACCCCCACTGAAAAAGCTGCATACGGGCCTGGAGCTGGAGCGCTTCAGCGTATTTGAGAACGACTAACTTACTGCACGTGTGATATTATGAATGGTCTTCTGTGAGAGTGAGAAACATACGTCCAATCTTGAAAACAGCAGAACAACGTCAAAACTTACGTCAAACTGATCTCTCAATCAGCACAGCAGCCTCCCTTGACTTTCACTGGGTTACCAAGCAGACAGTGAAGCCAGTTAGGGTTCATTATTCAGCGGTTACATCCTGATTGAATAACGTCACAAAGTACCAATCGAATCTTGAATTTATTTGAGAACGACGCTGCTGTTGACTAGGCATCCATTTTTAGCTGGATTTCCTAAGTCGAAGTCGCATCCATTTTTTTTCATTTCACAATTAAGCTCTTTAAAATAAGCAAAATTTTCACAAAGAAAGGATGCCCCCTTCCCTTAGACCCCTCCAGCTTATAGCCCAATAAAGTGCAAAGTCGAGTTGTAAATTATTCGAAATAATGTTGGTTTTCGATAATGATTGAATGACGTTGCTAAGTACCAATCGATCTTGAATTTATTTGAGAACGACGATGTGTAATATCATGCATGAGAGCTAGGGCGACTAGGCATCCAGATGAGTAGTGGAAATCATTTGTGCATATGGGCACAGGAAAACGTTCGCGGACTACGACCACTAGGAATCCGGATGAGTAGCGGAAATTGTTGGGGCGGGATATTCTATAGTTGTACCCGGTCCACAACGAATGTCTAACCACTCAATAACACATAATCACACAAACCCTAGGGGGCGAGGGGGGGGGAGGATGTTGGGAGCACCGGGTTTGTCCTCCCGACGGGAATCCAACCGTATGGTTCACTGACTGGTGCAATGCATTACACTGTTTCCTGTTTATGGCATTGTGGAGAGTGGTGGGGTTAAGAGTTGCACTAATTCTGACTCGATAACTTTAATACTAAACTCGTAAATTTAGAGGATGATTCATTTGAATATTAGTGCTGCCGTCGGCAGGTCAGTTTTCTCACTGTTTGCATGAAGTAACGAATGCACCATGCAAACCGATAGTTAATTAAATGCCTTTCATTCGGACAAAAAAAAAAAAACTTGTTTCACAAACAAGCTCCCTGCACAAAAACAGAGTAGTACCATTACTTAAAAGGAAGGAGTCCAATGGCAGATTTTTACATTCCTATGGGATACAGGTGCATTTTATCTCACCACTGATCATTTTTCCATCTCCTGAAGTTGCTTTGTTTAACAGAAAGTGGCAAAAGATGATTAGTTATTATTCAAAGATTGACCAAGCCTTGTCCTGTTTTTAGCTCTGCTCTTCAGACCTGTGACGTCGGCTCCTCAGAGTCCTCCCAATGTGGTCATTCTCAGGATGTGCTGGCGTTATTGTACTGTAGACCGCATTACGTAATACATAGTCTACAACTGGTTGTGTTTATGTGTATGTGCATAATGTGCTCAACGTTATACAACCATATCCTAAAAGTGGAAATATTATTTCTCGGACCGAGATTGTGTGATACCATGCCTCGTTCTCAGGCATTCGGTTGCTCAAACGAGCCATCCAAAGCCTCAAAGTTGCGCTTTTTCGCCATTCCTGACCCAAAGAAAGACCGGGAGAACTGTCGTGTGTGGCTCTCCAGAATCTGAGTACACAAATTCGACACTAGAACTTACCAATTTAATAAGAATCGAATCGGCTGCGAGGAACATTTTGCACCTGGATGCTTTGCAAACCTGTCGGAGTTTAATTTGGGTTTTGACCGCAGAAAGATACTTAAGGAAGGTGCTGTTCCGACAATATTCCATCACAAGCCACAGGCAGAGAAGAGGACACACAGTGAGGCACGAAGAACTGCATTTGCCTGCAAATACGCAGAATTGAAGTGCGTGGTACTAGGTGGCAAGCCCTTCTTGTTGGGAGTAAGCCATTCTTAGCAAAGCAGTGGATCTGCTCCTCAAAGTTGCCTTTTTGGGGAAGGGAATGCAGTTTCCTGTTGCCGTTTTCCCAATCCACAATGTTTTAATATCACACTGGATGAAACAAAAATTAAATTTGATCTCTCTCTATATCCGGTGTGAGTGATTCTTTCGACACAATGAGATCCATTATAGAGCAAACCACTCAGTGTGAATCAAGAAGCATTTAACAAAATAATTGCCTCTCGAAAATGAGAAGTGTGCCTAGCTCTGGGTAGCATACCCCTATTAATATCCCCATTGATTTACACACTAAATTGCAAAAGTAATGTGGTCTCTGAAGCCTTTTAGCAGTTTTCAACAGGTATAAGCTACCACTCCTTAGAAAGCTGACACATTGGCCATTCATGGCTTTTTCAATTTTCCGTACCTTAGGTGGTTAGATTTTCAGAGGCCGTCCAAGTTACCATACCTTGTCACTGCGGCAAATCACACATGATCACACATGCCTCGAATGATACTGTTACGCCTGATCAAAGTCCAAAACTTTTCCATACCGGTACTTGCTTTGATTGGCACTATTTTCAGACCTTGTATACCTCAACTGGCCTACTTCAATATTTAATCAACAAAAGGACCCATCTCAAAAGGCAAAATACCAAAAAAGGTTCTCCAAATGTCCCTGATAGGGACTGTCGACGGTGAACAAAATGAACCGGAATCTCCAGCTATAGGGTATGCTAAAGTAGACTACTGTCAATGACGTCATGACCTCGAAATCAATCATCGCCGTAAGTTACGCCTCAGTCACCAGCAAGTGATTGTTGGATGAAAGTTGGCTGCGCGTATTCTGCATCTGCTCCATAGTTCCGCTATTGACGAAAAGCACTGAGGCATGTTTATTGCTTTCTAACTTCTATGCACGCTTGGCACTTCTCTGACATCCTCCTGCAGACGACTTCCAAACGTTGACAGGAAAGAACGCAATCTAAGTTTACCTTTCCTTGGAAAATAGGAAGATTGCCATTGTTCAGAAATATTATAGATTCCCTTTTAACAGTCGTTGATAACTTGACGATTAACTGCAAGTTTTGCAGATGAAAATAATTTTGTTGAAAATAACTTTGCCACAAACTGAACCAGCGATCGGGTATGGAGCAGACGAGTTATTACAATAGAACAGAAGGAGCTGAAATTCCATACAACCAGGCTTCGGATATACTAATATACAGTAACCCTGTTGTCACTTTGTTGGGAGTCCCTGGTAATTCACTCGTCATTCTGGCCGTTGTATTGTCAAAGCGCGTCCAAAATGTCTCCAGCGCCTTCATCGTTAATTTAGCAGTTGCTGATTTGATTACTTGTATCGTGGCACCATCGTTCTCCTTAGTTCAACTGCAGCGATTTTATAGTCACAGTTTAGAGCCTATATGTGAGGCTATCCTCTTCGCGGTGCACACTTGTATCGGGGCTAGCATTTACACTTTAGCTGCAATTGCCTTGAATCGTTTCCTGGTAATAGTGGCTCCGAGGCGGATCTACGACGCCGTGTATCGGACCAAATACATTGCCTTGCAAATTTGTGTCATCTGGATGATACCGATGTGTGTAGCTATTGTGCCGACTTATGTCTTTGGTATCGGACAGCAAGGTTTCGACTTCTCTCTTCACACATGCGCCCCTGCGAAGGATAACCCGACGACCTCCACTTTCAACAATATTCTAACTTTTGTTCTGTACCCGGTCCCTCTGCTGCTTATCGTTGTTTCCTACATTGGAATTTTGTTGAAGGTGAGGAGCCATGATAAACGATTAGCTAAACACGGCGTCACAAGAACAGTAGGTGGAAACACAGAAAACTTGGAAAGGTAGGTGTGCTTTCAAGGCGAGTATTTTTCTCTAACACTAAGTTATGGTGGAACCAATAGAAAGCATACGTAGTGAAGCTCATATGACGCCAATGACTAACAAATCGCCAGTTTTGAAGGGACACGTGGCGCCCACTTCTAAACCATGAAGCTTGCCTTCCATATATCTGTAATCCGTGGCATGTCATACGTCAGCCGTCATTCGAAACAATCAACACGATGTTAATCTCAATATGGAACAATAATAGAAATATGTGTACATGAAAAGTCAATCAACGCTGAACCATACATTATCGTGTAAATGTTATCCTTTCATGATGCACTTGTGCTGCACCCTCGCGCATCGCTTACATCGTTTTTATTTCCTAAGTATTTGTTTTCGACCCACTTGTTCTTCAGTTGTGACGTCTGGTCACTCGAGGCTTTTATTCGCATCATACAGCAAACCCTACAAAAAAGAGAGTAATTCCAGACCATGATTATCACAGCAAAGGGTATTTACCTTGCCTCTCTTGTTAGTAAGAAAAAGGATATAAAAGCGGGTGAAGGGAAGGCTTACCACATGTAGCGTGCAAGAAATGTAAACAGATTATTACTTTGTAAAACCAAGAGACAAATGGCAGCATCAGAGTTTTAAAATGAGAGGAAAACTTGGGGACTGGAAGAGACTCTTAGAGTAGGCATTCATAATAACGAATTAATAATTTCTGTTTTCTCTCGTTAGATCTTCTTTGATCACAATTGTTGTACCTTTAAGTTTCCTTCGATTTCGAATGACCAGGTCGGTGGTACCTAAAAATCAGATACCACTAAACTTTTCTGGACCTTCATATATAAAAAAAAATGCAAAGGTCTGGTATCTCAACCACTACATGTTCTTGGTAAACTTCTGCCAAGTTTCAAAGAAAAACGATATAACAACCAGTTTTTTACCAAAGTAAATGTAAATAAATCATCCTTGTCATTGATTGAACCCGCATTCCCGACAAAGATGACATTTAAATCATTTAATGAATGTCAGTTCTGCTACTTAAAAGTACGTCATTTTTATATTTAAAAAAAAAATTAGAAATGTTTCACCACTCATTTATGCAACAAGCTCATGTTTTGCCGGTAGTCCCCCCCCCCCCCATTCCCAATGGGATTCTGCGTCGCTTCCTTGCCTTAGATAATGTTCAACCGCCTACCCCACTTTTCATTTTTCTTTTCCATCTTTAAGTGGGTCACTACTCACCAATGAAAAAGTGGAGTCTAAAGGCATGTTCAGCACCCACTCTCCTACTATCCCTAGTATTTGCCAACTGTTCCAATAATAAATTTAACCGGATGAATAATTCATTATAATTCTTCTATCATCTCAACCCATCTGATATGTATTACCATTTTCATACATTGATATTTATCTCATTTGGCCTAGTTGAGAGATTGCTGGCAGGAGATCACTATTCCAAGGTTGGTTACATGCAGCTCGGAACAACCCGTTGATCTTGAAAAATTACATCCACAGACGAAAAAGGTCACCAGAGATCACAAGTCACCAAAGATCAAAAATAGGTCATTGGGAAATAGTTAGTGTGCTTCTAGAAGTGTTAAAGTCGCCGAGCTTCCAAGGGCTTTGCCTCCTAGCCTCCACACCGTGCTTCGCCATCAGACACCACATGGGGCCCTGTAAGAATATTCCCTTTACCTCACACCCATTGTGACGATCACTTCTCCATAGTACCAATGGCCTCGGCAGCACTCAACTTGACAAAAAAAAATCTGTCTAGAACCACGTCGGGGCATAGCACCGGATCCGTCATCCATTCGTGGAGCGTATGCCTCCTCCTTCCGTTTATCTAGGATCCGCGCCTGAATCCTATGAGTTCTTCTTCCATTTTGTGAGTCTCAATAACCTAGCTACGTAACCCGATGTGCTTACATGTTCGTCAGCGCTCATTGTAATAAATGTTAAGTAAATATTGCCTTTTGTTCAGATTGATTTTTTTTTTATCTTTTTTATCACAGACCAGAGAGGAAATTATCAGAACAGAATAAACCATCGAAGTCTATTCACTTCTCTAAGGTCGAAAAACAGATTACGAAGAACCTCTTCATTATTTTCATCGCGTATATGCTTTGCCTAACTCCAGAGTCGATTTGTGTCCTCATCACCTGTCCGATAGACGAAAATTACACACGTCACGTGATCTTGTTTAACAGTGTCATCAATCCGTTCATTTACGGAGTCAAACATCCACTCTTTAGAGAGATCTTCATCTGCATTTTGAGATGTCGGACGATTCCGGAGCCTTCTGCTTTCTTAACTGCTATACAAAGGAAAAGAAGACGCTACAGCACTTAAAAATTAAGATGGTGGTTTCAGGGCAAGATGTGAAAGATATTTGACCTACTTACATTTACCTATAACGTTTAAAAAAATATGCCTGTAGATGTACTTCTCTAGGCCCTCTGTGAGCACCACACAAGATGGTCTTAGGGCAAGATGTCGTTTTGTTGGAAAAAAATCACTCTCTGAATGTGTAAAGGGTGACTACAGGGGTAACCACTCTTCTAAAAAAATGGAATTCGATTTAAATTCCACTCTGTTTGAAGTGGTTATTAACTCTAATTGAGTGAAAAATACTGCTCAACGAAAAGTGCAATGTCATCGAAGGTAAGAGTGATCACTGAAGTCACTCTTTTTTGTGGAATTCCACTCTTTTACATTTTATGGAGTAATTATGAAATGCATATCCTATCAAACAAAGTACCAGCTTTATGGCTCGGCTCTGGATGTGAAAATAAAATAAATGCATTCAGTGCGCCAATCCCATGAAAAATTGGACCATACCGTTCTTAAATTGGCTTCTGTAAATGAGTCTCAGAGATTGATTTATCATTTGACAATGTGTAGATTTTAACATATCTTAAATTTTATTGTATTCTCAATGGTTACCTATTATACTTTAGATATGTCGCTTTTTATGCATTTTACCTCCGATCGTATGTTTGTACGCCTGCTGGATTGAATATGATCCCAAAGTCGTCAGTATTTATGTATCAAATGCCCTTGCGAACAAACACAATAGCTTTACCATGAACGCGGACTTACTGCATAACTCGAAAATGGGTAGGCCTATATACACTACTCTGTTACAGCAAAATATTTCCCCCAAGTAGTTGCTCTTGTTCATTGATTTAATTTTTGTATATGAAGTTTTGTCATTTACCAATGTTAAGATTTCTGTATCAGTTGGTAGTGTTACGGGAATAGCCCTTACATAGTTATGAAGCCTAGTATACTAATGTAAATTGTCTTCACCTGTGTGTTATGCATGAATCATTCTATATAGCTTCTGCCTAGCATTCTATATAGCTTCTGCCTAGTCAAGTGTGTGTAACATGCTAGGCATATTTACGTCGTGAGGTCAATTTACCTCGTGAGGACAATTTACCTTGTGAGGTCAGTTTACCTCGTGAGGACAATTTACCTCGTGAGGTCAATGCAGCGCGTGACTTATATAAATATGTGTAAAGAATAATAAGCCCTGCAGTATATAAAAGGGTTTGTTTTAAGGGAGTTGAGGAGAGTCCGCAGAAGTAAGTTGGTCAGTCAACAGAAGCAGAGCTTGAGAAAGACCTCTCTTTGTACAGTGTAAATATGACGTTGTAGAGCTAGAACATGAATAAAAGAAGCGTAGTCAGAAACAATCTGCTGGTAGTCCTGGTCTCATTTCTAACCTCCTGATCGTCTCGGCGAACGTTACAGTATTATCCTTGGAACAGTTTGGATTAATCATGCGCAAGTAAGTAGCTACTAGGGTAGCGGGAACAACTCCCTCGCCAACTCGGCAAATGTATAAGATGACCCAGTTGCGGCCTTATGCATGTCAAGATTAGTTACGCGAAATGAAACAAGGGTAAGCTTAGGATCACCGGTGAGCACTCATATATGTGAAGGCTATATGCAGTACAGTCTGCAACAGTAACAGTTGACTATGTGAGTGTGTGTGTGTTGGGGGTACCAGAACCAACGTAAACAAAGTGCTACAGCTCTCGAGGTCGGTAGATGCAGGTTTAGTAGTAATTAGTAGACCGATATTACTGTGTAGCAGTACAATCTGATAAATTCATAAGTGTAGGGTTGAACAGGAATCAAATAAGAGGTAGAAGAGTTAATAACGTGGGAGACTTGGGGGCAAGTCTACAACAAGGTTTAGTAATAAGGCAGGTCAGATAAGTTAATGATATTATAAAAATAACAAAATGATATCATTTCAAAGAGGTAAAAACACAGATAACCACGATATCAACTGCCTATAAGTTGTCTCCGAAATTTACTCCAAGAAGGCAGGTTATCCTGCAAGCATTCACAGATATTACCACCATACTGTAACACAATAATTAATCTAAGAATGAATTGACTTGGGTCAGCTTTCAATGAGTTTTAAACACGATAGCAGAACAAATGAGGCAGGGAGGGGCGACCGCAGGCCCGTATCCAGGGGGTACCCCCCCAAAAAAAGATCTGGAGTTCCGCTCAGCCTATGATAGTAGGCCTACGTTAGCAACATATATAATGAGTGTTAAGTTGTTGGTCATTGTTATCGGGAAAATGTTCCACTTGTGGTAAAATCGACCCCCCCCCCCACAGAAAAAGCTGCATACGGGCCTTGACCGCCCTCTCAACACAGGTCAGAGGGGGGAAGGGAACGTAGAGGAAGAATGGTTTATAAAGAAAAAGATGAGAAGGCAAAGAATGAGAAAAAATGAAAGAGTATATGTAAAGGCAAATGCAAGCTTGTGTACTTTAAGTGCCCAAGCGTCTGAAAATAATGATGGTATCGTTTACATTCAGTCTTCAGAATCCAAACAAGTGCTTCAGTCCCCAACTAAGTCACGAAAAAAACTTAACAGTATTGCTAATGAGCTAGGTTTCCCTCTAAGAAAATACTGACGTAATTATTCTTGTAGCTTACTCCTCAGGTAACACAAAAAGTGATTTGGGTATTTTCCAAACTTTTCTGGTACGCTCAACGCTAACCGATGGTGGTCCTCGGCTTAGATAGTCTTTGAGCAATTCCCGTCCATCTCCGCTTTCTCTACGTTCAACCCACTCCACTACCGCCCCTAAGTTCCAAAGGTCTGGATCCTCACCTTGTCCAGAAAGAGTGATAGCAAAAACAACTTAACTTTCAAGTAATTGCTAGGTGACCCACGGTTTAAGTGTCAACTCCATCCACCAAATTTTGATTGAATCAGACCACATTAAACATTTGCACCTCTATTGTCTTTCCACGATAACCTACCTGGTTGCGGTCGAATTGTTTACGAACCGGGTTGACCTTTGATGACCGTGATGTCATCAAGGAACACGTCACACGTCAGTACCGCAGAAGCACTCTTCCAGTACAAACGTCGATCAGAAATACCTAGAAACGTTTGTCTGATTCTTTACAAGTTTTCTCTTCTATTTTGTAATAAAATTGTACTGTTTCAAATATTCACACTAGGGTGATAAAGAAATGAATGAATGAATGAACGAATGGCTACACACCTAGTATCATACACACAGTCACGTTGACGAGGTGGACGCTTTAACCATTCATTACACTTTTAGGTTTCATCACTTTGAAAAATTGGGGAGGGGGAGGGACTTATTGGTGATATTCCCCTCTTGCAAAAAGTGAGGGGGCGTCCGATTCCTCCAATAATCCACCCCCATGGGCTAGTTTACGGATTCTTCCAGTTTTACCAACGAAATGAAAGAGGTAAAGACTTTCTCCGTTGGTTGATTCCTAATATTTTTATCATGGTATATCTGTTGTGGAGATGGGTTAGTTATGGTGCGGAGCACCAGTTAACAGAGTCAAATGTTTATATGTGTCAGCTACTGGTATGATTGTTCGGTTTCTTTAGCAAACAATCTTTGACAGATTATCTAACTTACCCTTAACATTTCTTCATTGCCCGCGCCAGAAAGTGAATTGCTCTATTACGTTCTTCAAATTCATAACTTCGAAGAGAGAGAGAGTGATCATAACCTAGTTTGTTGATTGTGTTCATGTCAAGTAGCTCTCAATCTTAAGAGTATTTTATTGTGAAATAGCGTCATCTCACACGTTTTCCTCTCAACAGTCGTGATTATTGACTGATCGCAATGGCTGCTAGCTTCAGTCTGGTAGTCTACGCTTTTAACGTACGTTACCAGATTTGCTCGCGTAGTTTCGGCTGTATTTTGCTACTCAGTCGACCATACAAGTAACAGGTTAATCCACTGAAGATGTCCTGACGAAGGTTGATAAGTCAAAGGTTTTTTGGTCGGTCAAGTAACAATGGAGATCATTGCAATTATGCCAGGGTTTAAACAAATTATTTCAGTTTTGAGACTATGGTACAGCACGTTTAAGGCGTGCCCAACTCATTTGTAATATTCAACATTTCTGTTTCATGACAAGATTGTAAATTGTTTCACTGGAAAATGATGGAGAAGTATCGCCTTTTTTGTTGTGAATAAATTTTGTTTTCGTTGATAGCTCTAGTTCTAAGATTTTGTATCTAACTTTCTGAGCCTAATACCACCATACGATGTAGAGGAAAAGTATATGGTCCAGTGCATAGGGGCATCGTTTTGATGTAAGAACATTGGAATGAAGAAATTCGACATTTCTCATAATAAACTAAATAAAATGATACTGAAATACATTCGAATATACTATCATGATCTTCATTTTGAAAGGTATATTACTATAGTCTATTTATTCCTCGTGCACAAGGTAAGGGGACTTATCCAAACTGGCCCAAAATGTTCATAATCATTTTCCTATGAATTATCATGGCAGTTTGAGATCATTTCCCTTGCCCGGCTTAATACCTTATGCCAGACTTAATCCGTGAGCATTCTACAGCATTACCTTACAGATTTACAGGAAGAAAGACACTTTACTTGTGTGGTGCTCACAGAAGGCCTACAGAAGTACATCTACAGGCATATTTTTTTAAACGTTATAGGTAAATGTCAGTAGCTCAAATATCTTTCACATGCAATGTAATTGAGATAGCAAGTTATGTCATTTAGCATGGTCCACGTCATACAATATGCGATGTCACATGGTATGGTACATCATATATGTATGAAGTATGGTACGGTATATCGCCTTTTCAAAACAAGTGATGTAGTAGCCTATAACAAATGGTATGGTATTTCATACGACATGATGTATCACATGGCATATCGTATAAGATATTTGGTATGCTACAGTGTGGTAATAAAAATGACTTGATAGTTTCCTCTGATGCCTAATTATCTGTCTAATTATGCTGATTGTTTTCTTTTCTCTTCCTTTCCTTCCCCTTCTTTTATTCGCACAAAAAGTTCATCACAAGTTCAGATGTGAACATGAGGTGGATTTGACCTAGTTATTCATTCTTTTTTCCTTTACATCCTGGTAATTTTACAGGGCTCCTGTCTACTCCTAAACGTAAATACGTTCTCAAATCCGAACCTTCTCCAAAATCATTTTTCCCTTCTGTTACTTCAACTGTGTTACTTTGCAACACTTAAACGGTGTATCTGTATTATTTTAACTACTTTTCCAATACTAATTAAACTATTTTTTTTAAAGTTTGACAGTAAAATAATTTTACAGGTATAAATTGCTAACACTTGCTGAAATGACAAATAAGAGTTCAAGTATTCTAACATCGTTACTGATTTTAGAATCTCCTATCACTCATATATAAATTGTAGAATCCGTCTCATCGCCTTCAATATCACATCGTATCTCTCCCGATGTGAGAAGAATTTCATAAAGAAGATGCAAGTTCTTCCGATATCCGCTTCTGTAAAAACGAAGCTGCCTGCCTAGTAGGAATGTGATCCAAGTATAAACTTTACTTTAAGAATCAGGTTTTGCTGGCAAAATGTATTTATCGATCTGTCGTCCTACGACGATAGTCTAATCTCGTGACTGAATTCGTGCACACTTTAATATCTAACAAATCAATATCATGTTTAATATTTCTACTCGATACTAAAGAAAATATGTTGAGATTAAATTGTCCCAATTTTGAACATTATCTTAGGCACACTCCAAATAAAAAAAAACCTGAAAATATTTTCCGTTCATTACTTACCACAAACAAGAATTAAAGATTCTTGAAGTACGTTATAAATTATACATTTGTAGATTAGGCACAAATTTCCATGTTTATCTTGTTAGCGATCGAGATGGTTGTTTGTCTGGAAGCCTCTTCGACAATGATTGGCTGGCCTTTAATAGACAATTGATTATATAGACGTTCCAAATTTAATTGCATGTATTTGTTTTTACTGTAGTATTCTCACTGACGAACCACTCATAGTTGAGTAGTACTTATCTAATAAATTCGGTTTGGACTGTGTGAGGGGTTTTCATGACTAAAACGGGGTCCATTTTGTTACGTCATTTTTGACCGTCAGACATGTATAAGATTCCTGCTAGGCACATGCACATGTGTATGTGAGCATAAGTCTTTACGTGTGTGTGGGTGTGTGTGTGTGTGCGTCCGCACCAGTCCAAATTATGGTTTTTCCAGAATACTGTAAAAAGTACATGAGAGACTAAGTTTAACTTGGTAAAGTTGCGCATGATGCCCAAATGTCCAAGATGTATTGATTTTATGGTAAATTGGGTGAAATTTGCTCTTTTTTTTAGAAAAAAAAAACCCAATTTTGCCCCTAAAATTTGTATTTCCAGCATATCTTGAGAACTATCAGACCGATTAACTAAAAGTTTTGTGAGGCCTTACATGAGAACACATTGTTCAACATTTATTACTGTCATGGTAAATCCAGTCAAATTTGCTGAATTTTTAGAAAAAAGGCAATTTTCCCCCAAATTTGTATTTCTAGCATATCGTGAGAACTACTAGACCAATCAACTTAAAGCTTTGTAAGGACTCACCTGAGAACTCATTGTTCAAAGTAATATTGACGTAATGGTAAATCCAGTGAAATCTCAGTGGCTGATATTTGAGACAGCTAATTTTGCCTCAAAATTTGGATTTCCACCATACCTTGAGAACTAATGGAGCGTTATACGCGAAATTTTGCAAGGACGTTCCTATAAACACAGTAATGAAGATACAGGACATCTCTCTTATACTGTAGTTAACTAGTGAAACTGTATGATTGTTTGGTAAAAAATAAATAGAGACGGCACCCGGGTCAGTAGGCACCACCTCTTAACTTTAGCCAAAACAACTTTAGCAGAACTGGGCCCTGTAGTGTCTTTGAACATTCCTGCAAATAATGAGAACGTTATTTTTAAGTCAAACGATAATGGTAGCAGAACCAGGTTCTGCACAAGCAAATAGGAGACTAATGTTCAAATAACCCATAGAGGGATGCTTTTACATCCTGCTCCTAACTCTAACTACTAAGCCTAACCTATCTAGAATAACCCAATGTTATAATTTTGGTATGTAGCGTAATATGCACATACACTTTTGAGATTACGGCCCTTAAACTTACTTCATTATTGACGATTTGACAAAAGCGGATCTACTGGAGAAAAGGAAATGGAGCTCACATGTGACCCAGCTTTATAATCAAGGCACAAAACTGAGGTTTTCCGCTGGAAAATGGAGAGAATCGTCTGGTAAACCTTTTGCTTTTGCAAAGCAACCCTCATCACATAATTTCTATCCAAATAATGCTTATTATGCTTAGTCGACATATTATTACACTCATCATTATTACATCAGCGAGTGTGTTCTTAGCGACCATTGACTTGTGCCAGCGGTCACCGGCCATATTCCTTTTGTCTTGGCCTTCTTCAACTTCAGTCTGCGGAAGCTGTTGAAAATCTTTCTTTTGTTCCTTGTTCTCTTCATTTAATTTTTTTCCTTCTTTTTCTTTCCGTCTCAAGAGAAATGTTTAGAGATTTAATATTGAGTATTGATAGATATTTTTTCCTTTTCCTTATGCCATGGTTACCTTTAATTTTTGTTCCTTTAATACAAGGGGTCTGGGAGATTATAAAAAAGCGTAGAAAATTATTTGCATACTTTCATAGAAATAGTTTTAATTTTATCTTTTTGCAAGAAACTCACTCCCTGAAAACTGATGAGAGTTATTGGTTGAGCGAATGGGGAGGTAATTTTTTTTTTCTCACGGCACCCTACTCAGCAGAGGTGTGGCAATACTGGTCAAACCCTCTGTACATTTTTCAGTTCATAATTTTTTAACGATAAGGATGGTCGTTTTATTATGCTTAGTATTTCCATTGACGATGTCGACCTTTTGTTAGTTAATGTGTACGGTCTCAAAATCGATGGTGACCAACGTTTCGTCAATATTGATAACCACATTACCCATCATGGCTGGAATTCTATCATTTGGGGTGGAGATTTTAACTTGGTTTTCAACTAAGATTGTGATAAACCTGGTGTATTGCCACAAACGAATTTTAAAACTCGTAGGAAACTGATTGATATTATGACTCATTATGATTTAGTTGATTTTTGGAGGGAAATAAATCCTTGCTCTAAGTCCTTTACTTGGCATTCAAATATTGATACCTCCATTCATTGTAGATTAGACTTTTTTTTATTGTATCTAATTATTTAAAAAATAACGACACAGGTACTTCGATAATGTCTCTGTTTACTTCGGATCATTCATATATATCACTGACCCTTCAACTCGGGGTAAGCAGAGGTAGAGGTTTGTGGAAATTGAATGCGTCCCTCTTAGAAGACCCAATTTATATTGAACTTGTTAAAAGACACACTCCGCAATACTGTTAACTCATGCATTAATTGCAATCCTATAGTAGTCCTACTATGGGAGTCTTGTAAAGTTGCTACACCTATTCAAAGTCCTTGGCATACCAACGTGAGCAAAAAGAGAAAGAAATTGCTAAGAAGCTTTCTAGGCTTGAGCAACAAAACTCAATTCACCCTTCTGATTCTACTTTTCTTCATTTGCAGGAAACCAGGGCTACCCTCGACGCTCTTTATGAGTACAAGCTGAAAGGCATCATTGTTAGATCTAGAGCACGTTGGTCAGAGGAATGTGAAAAAAAAAACACATATTTTCTAAATCTGGAGAAGAGGAATAAAATCCAAACTTGTATTCATGAGCTTATTTTAGACAATAATACTACTGCTCGAACTGAGAAAGATATTATGAAAGAAGTTCACCGATTCTACAGTTCGATATATAAAAAACGCCATAATATTTCCTCTAACAATTATTATACCACTTTTAACCTTCCTGTCAACACGCTTTCTCTAGAGCAACGAGGTACCTGTGACGGTAGTCTCTCACTTGCTGAGCTAAGCCGATCCCTTTTTTCAATGCTTTCTAGTAAATCACCATATACGGATGGTCACCCAGCTGAATTTTATAAAACTTTCTGGGAGGAAGTAGGTGAGCTCGTCCTTAAATGGTTTAACTACTCCCACCATGCAGAGAGGCTACATTGCCGACGAGCAGGGACGGGCGTGCATTACACTTACCCCCAAGCCTCAAAAGGTCACCGTTACATAAGAAAAATTGAGGGCCTATTGCCCTATTAAACGTTGATTACAAAATCATTGCTAACAGTCTTTCAAACCGTCTCAAGAATGTTCTTTCTTGCTTAATAGGTCCTGAGCAGAACGGAAAAAGAACGTTATAGAGGAGAGAACATTAGATGTATTTTGGATGTTATTAACCGCTGTGATACACATCGCGTGCCTGGTGCCCTTCTTTTTTTTAGACTTTGAAAAGGCCTTTGATAGTTTAGACCTAGAATTTCTTTTCAACACTCTTTCCTTTTTTTTTTAATTTTGGTAATGATTTAATGATTTCAAGTACTGGATGCTGACACTGATACTTCATGTCTAGAATAATGAATAATGGTCTTTGCACTGACTTTTTTAGAGTTTCTAGAGGAGTTCGTCAAGTATGTTCACTGAGTCTGTACCTCTTCATCCTCTGCAGTGAAATAATGAATTCTTTAATTATCCTAGTATTAATGGTATTTCAATAGGCAATCGCACCCTCAAAATTTCGAGTTATACTGATGGCACAGTTATTATTACGAATGGTTCCAATTTCACGATCAATGAAGTCATCAATGTTTTAAATGGATTTTCTCAAGTCTCAGACTTGTCAGTTAACCTAAGCAACTCATATCTCTTTCCAGCAGGTTCTTTATTTCACACATCACCTGATTATTTTCAAGATTTTCTTTTTAGTGTGAGTGATGGACCTATAAACGTATCTCAGAATTTCTTTTAGTCATCATGCAGACGATTTTCAATTTAAATTATTTACCAAAGCTCTCTAGAATCAAATATCTTTTAAATCTTTGGTCATCCAGAGACCTCACAGAGTTTTTATTATTAAAACATTTGCTATTTCAAAACTACTTTTTTTTATTGTCGGTTTTACCGACCCCACCAATTCCCTTTTTCCGGGAGTTAGACCCCCTTTTCACAAGTTTATCTGGTCTAATAAGACTGACAAAATCAAACGTCCTGTGTTATTGAACAATAAAAGTAATGGAGGGACTCACTATTATTGATATGAAGCTTTTCCCCAAAAGTCTTAAATGTAAATGGGTAAAACTTTTTCTTGATGAAAGTAAGGGAGGGTGGAAAGCTTTTTTTTTATCTATCTCTTAAACGTTATGGTGTCGAACTTCTCTTTGAATGTAATTATAATAAAGCCGATATTGATATTTCTAACACATTTATTTACGAGGTTTGTAGTGCATGTGCGGATTTTAATCATCGCTCTCCTCAGCAGTATTCTAGTCAATACATTATAAATAATTCCCATATTAAAATTAATAATAACCTTGTTTCTTCGAGTTTGCAAATTTATAAGCATGAAATTAACTGTTAAGGATTTTTTTCATAATAATGGTAAGGCTTTCTCATATCACGAGTCCACCGAAACATTTAATATCACCAGCAATTTTCCATTAACCATCTACTTTGGAATTTTGGAAGCAATCCCTAGACAGTGGAAACTAAATATTAATAGGATCGAACTAACGTCTGACAATGCCTCTCGTCTAGTAAGTTTTAATGCTCAGCATCGTCCTACCAAGACTTCCTACAATTATTTCATCAAGCTGTGTTTGACGTCTCCAAAATCTATTTCAAAATGGGAAGAAATTGGTAAAAATAACAAACTGGAGACAAGTTTTTCTGTTACCTTACGAAGCAGTTCGTGATGCGAAAGGTCAATACTTTCAATTTCGTTATATATATAGAATTATTGATACTAACATGTTTTTACATAACATGAAGCTAAAAGATTCCCCTATATGTAGTTTTGGAACTCTGATATTGAAACCCTTGAACATTTATTTTGGTCTTGCAGAATAACCCTGGTCTTTTGGCAAAATATTTTCGATTTTTCCCTTATTCACAACACAATTCTCACTTAAGATTGTGTAAATTCCGGTTTCTATAATGATATCAATAACCCTATCAATTTTTGTTATACTACATGCAAAATACTTTCTTTATAAATGTAAATCTAACAAGAAATTGCCAGAGGCACAAGCAGTTTCTCACAAGTTAAGTTTTCTAATAGAAGTAGAGCATCATATTTTGTGTAAACGTAATGACCACTTGCGTCTTCAATTTTTTTATGAAACGTTTAGGACGTAATGTATACTATTTTCAGATACCTATAAATTACTACTTGTTCAAAGTATGAAATGAGATGGACAAATTCTTGTTTTTTTTTCTTTCTCTTTTTCTTCTCTTTCCTTTTTCTCTTTTTTCTTCTTCTTATCCATCCGTATAAAGAAATAATTTCATACATGATTTCCTCATTTAATATTCTGTTTTCAACAAGACAAAATGTGTGATCACTATATGAATTATTTAAAAAACACACCACTAAGAAATTGCACATATGTAAATACTATGTTTATAGGAAAGTAAGAGAAATTCCTAATTAACAAACGATAGAATTATAAATTATCTGTCACGTACGATATTCAAGAAAAAAGAAAGAAATAAACTATAGATCGAATATATATATATATATATATATATATATATATATATATATATATATATATATATATATATATATATATATATATATATATATATATATGGTCACCATAGTCTGATGTTATCAGACTATGGTGACCCTATGCGTAGTCTTCTAAAGTCATGTGCCAGTATTAGATGATGCACATCCCGTGGATTTGTTAACAGCTCTGGAAAAGTGTCTAAATTGAACCACGGAGATCTCTTTTTCTTCATGATTTTAGTTATCATTTACTATAATTTACGGGGACGATGAAGAGCACCAGTAAAAGTAGAGATAATGAGAATTTTTGAAAGACTGAAAGCAAATTAGATTGTTTTAGAAGTTTTTGTTGTGATATTTCGGTCCTACAGTCTTCATGTCAAGGGACCTTGAGCATCTTTCTAAACTTTCACCCCTTGTAGCTTAAAATCTGAATCGTCGACATAGGAAGATTTTAAAACATCTTTTAACATTACAGGTTAGGCCATTACCAATCACATGAAAGGTAGGGGAATTCTGATATGACTTCCCTTGCATGCACTAGCAACCCTCGATGGTCGGTTTTTTAGTGTGTAAGTCAATGGGAGCTTAATGGTGTTACGGGACATACAGACTGTACAACTGTCTGGCTCTTCTCATAAGCTTAAATGCTGAGTCGTTCAACGCTCTCCTTCCCCACAAAAAGGAGGAACGACTAAAGTGATGCACCGGCCACATGACATTTGTTTGTATGAGACGGTGAGCCCTTTTACTGGAAAAAAAAGTCAAGACTAAACAAGACAATGTAAAACGTAAAACATTATTCATGATACAAATAGTATTGATCCGTTAGTTTTCATTAAGTATTTTAGCATGAAAACATTATTGTCAAATGGAAACAATATGTACATTGCCATTTACATATTCTAGACCAAATATTGCATCGATCCTGCAAAATAACCCTGGACCTTAAAAATTCTGATAGTGAGCCATTTTCGCTCAGAAGAGGAACCCCACACACTCTCTGCCTAATCGTCTCGTCGCTACATGAATGCATGCTGTTTGCCAGTGCCAGACCTGACCGTGGCTACGGCGTCAGGCTCTCGCAGGCTTTAAGGTGCAGGACTCGGCCGGTAAATGCGACGTTTCTTTACTGTCGTTTTCAGCATATCTTTCGCTTGATACTGTCTTTGACTTCTTTCACGGTTTGATGTGTGTGTTGGATGCCCAATTAAGTGTAATGTACACGCTGGTCAGCTTGACCATTGTATGTTGTATTAAACACAGATTTTTACTGCTGGTATAGATCAGCTTTGAAAGGTTCAGCATGGATGGTTCTTTAGTAAATTTGTGATTGAGTTTCTCAGAGATTATAATATATTGTCTGTCAGACATCAGTCTGGCACATTTTCTGATTCCAGACGATGCAAACTATTTCACCTGATTCCATCTAAGGTTACCTGATAGTTACAAATTCCTCGGAGGGAATGCTGGTACTCGGCCTCCCATAGACATCTCCCCTACAGGCCACCAGTCAGCCATTTTACGTTATCTTCTGTTAAAATTATATTCCATACATATGCGTAGTCATTTACAATAGTTATAGGTGCAATAGAAACTCCCCTTTGTTATGGTAACATTGAAAATTGTAACAAAGCTTAAAAAATGTTCAGCACAAAGTAAAGCATTTTTGTTACATTAAGGGAAAGTAGGATTTCTGGGGAAAACACACAACTTCAAAAGATACAAAACACTGCACCAAATTGCATCTAACCCTGGTTACCTCACATATCTGAGTAATTTCTCCCCATTCGCCGACTAACCTTGGAACTTTCCATTTTTAACCACGCATTCAGGGTATTCAACTTTAATAATCATTGCAGGAGGGTATCTGTTTATTCATGAAAAGTTACATGAGGAAAAATATATACTGAAAGAATCATATCAGCGAAAATTAAAATTGAAACGCAAAACATCTCGAAATCAGGATGTCTTAAATTTAACCTCAACGCGTGGGACATGCGTGTTCAGGCGTTCTGAACTGTATTTTAACATAAAGCATTTGCGCACGCCACGCGCCATGAGATGGTGGCGCTCGGTGCAATTAGTGTGCACTTCATAGATTTGTATCCGCTTCTCCGAACAAATCTAGACTCCCGTGGCAAGATCTTTTGTACGGGTCTAGTGAAAATATTACCCTTATAAGAAATCCTCGCGAGATTTTCACCAATAAGTTTTCATGACATTCTCGTAAGACTTTTGGGAAATGAAAAATTCCTCAAGCCATTCATATGAGATGTGCTAATTAATGGGTTTCTGGTGGCATTGATTCCGATATTGGACAGCCTGCGATGATGAAGCTGGTGTAAAATTTGAGCTGGTGATCAATTTGAACCGACTGAACTAGTTGTTTTAAGTGCTCCGTTCCTTATAGAAGAAACAAATGTTGCAAGATACGAAAAATACATTTTGGGATATATTGTCTGTATTAGTAATTAAGAACTTTACAAAATAGCCACAAATGTCATTAAAATCTATAGAATATTGGACGATTTTACAGACGCAGAATTCCTGTCTTGTAACTGCATCGTAAATGAGCATTGGCTAAGTGTGCAAATATATGACGTCAAGAGAGCGACTCGCAGCATATGTCTTATGTTATCCCTTATTTCAAGGATATTCTTTATGTGTCTTTTGTTTTGTCATGGTAGTATGTGTTAAACCTTTGTAAAATATAAAAATCTTCACGACAAAGAAACTGACGCTGAGAAAAACCCCACGTTTTCATCATATTTTTTCATCAAACTTTGAAAATGGGTATGTCAAAAACAGTAACAGATTGTAGCACAATTTCAACGAATTTTTGTTCTGAGTTTCACTCTGCAAATTTTGAATAAAGCGAGCTTTTTCTAGATGCATAGCAAATGGACTTTAAAAACAGGGGACATGTACCTAGATACATATGTATAATGATAAAGTTCACCCCTAATCACCCTCACGAAAGGTCCTGCAAGGGAGTGTGGATGAGCTATGTGTGACATTTTTTTCTTTTTTTTTTTTTTCTTTTTAAGGCAAGACTATCCATTGCCAACAATGGATTAGCCCGTGAAATGGGGATTGTCTACAATCACACTGCATTCTTAAAAGCAGCTGTAACAATTCACTTGTAAAATAATGGAAGTGAGACGAGAAAGGATGCGAAAAGGACGAGAAAGAATGCGGATTAAGGGGAGAGGAGTTTCTGCATAATTACGATGTTTTGGGAAATGCATTGTAGCGGCTTGGTATTTGAGTAACTAGCGTTCAGATCCACTACCTACAACCGAGTTGTTGTTACCCTTGTAAAGTTTCAAATGTTCAAGTCTCTGAAGAAATGAAAAAAGCGTATATTGCGATGTCAGGATTGTGGGTACGGGACCTACCAATGTAACCAGGGAATTTGCGAGCTGGCCGATATGGGTTGCAACTTGCACGAATTCTATTCAGAGTTTACTCATTGGCGTCAGCTATAGTGGTGAAAGAAATTCTTCTGAAGTAAAAGACGGGACGGATTTTTTTTTTTTTTTTTTTTGCAATCTTGACGAGGATATCGGATGGAACATCAGAGTTATCAGAGAGGCAATGGAGATATTGCAGCTGTGCACATCCAGTAACGAAAAGGCAGAATTATTGCACTGACGATTAAAGTTAAAAGTTTGTTTCCCAAAGTGACACCAAGGAAAGCTGCACTGGGAGAGGCTCTAATAAAAGTACTATAGATATTTTGAAGACAAATGCACGGTGTTTTTTTTTTTAAATAACTTTTAGAATGAAAGAGTATATAAAGAAAGAGTATCTCATACATAAAAAGGGAGTATATTAAGAAAAATCAATTTCGAGACGTCGGTTTCATGAAGCACAAGCTTTCAAGGTAAGAAATTGTTCATTTCGTTTTATTTTATTTTTTTTATTTTATTTTTTTTTTTAGTGCATATGTAACTATTATCGGCATACTGCCTGAATGTATAGTTTGTAGACTGGAGAATGTTCAGATTATGTAAAGGGATGCATGCGTTAAGGGTGTCACTCCGATAAGATTTGCAGTGAATTTGAACTTCCCGGTTGGGGAAAAAGAAAGAGAAGAGTCCAGTCAAATCGTAGGTTGAGACTGGGAATTTTGTATGTGATACATGTGTGCAACGCTTTGTTAAAGAATTTTATTTTCAACATGAAGGAATAAACCAGTTGTAGAAGAATCTTTGATAAGCCCAATGTGAATTCCGGAGAGCAAAAAAATCTGATTAATGAAGTTCATTAAAAAGTAAGAATATGGGAAGACGGGGGTAAATGTCATACCTTTGATACATAGTAATATGTCCAGATTAGGTGGAGGTCTTACATTTATAGAGTTCAGCTTAGAATTCGTCTAAATATAGTAAAATATTTTCATTTAAATCTCAACAAATGTATGTCACTTCCAAGTTACCATACCGTGACCATAAAGTCTTCAGTTTAGTTGCGAGAGGTCAATATTTTCTTCCCTTATTTACCATTTGTTTTTGTTATAATGTCCTTCTATTAATTCCCAAATCAGGGCACAAGACGTTATTGCAGGCAAGTGCTGACACAAAATATCTTAAAACGTAAATATCCCAACTTAACAAGTTTATATGAACGTTTTATTAGTTTACATGATCAAGACGACTAAACCCCACCCCCTTAAACAAGGAATTTGTTCATGGCTCCAGTTTGTGTTTTTTTAAATGAATAGTTTCCAATTATACGATCAAACCGTTTCTATATTTCATGTAATCATCATTTGATAGGAAAGGTCTCAATAAAAACAGAAGCCTCGGAAACGTAAGTCTCCGAGGCTTCTGTTTTTATTGAGACCAAATTCATCTATCTTTAAAATAAAACATTTGTTTGGAGAGGAAAAGCAGTTTGTAATGAATATTCATCAGTTGTTTCTTCTTTAAAAGATTTTTCCTTAGTAGACCGTATCAATAAAACCTTTTAAAGGGGGGGGGGAGGAGTTTATACACACGAACAATATGTGACTATTGTCCTCGTTTCATGGTGAACTGATTGCTAAATGATGGCAGAATGAATAGACGCTTGCGAACAATAGCAGCACACAGTAAAGGTGGCCTTTTCTGGGCACTATGAACTCAAACGGACAGAAATCTACAAATACTGTTCTGTAAACTTTATGTATCTGAGTAATAATTCTAGGTGTTGAATGAAGTAAAAGACATCTACAATAGGCTCTATGAAAAGTCCCTGTAGCTCAAAGGATCAACGACCATCGTGCACAGTTACTACAGGAAAGACGTTAGAGTCATACATGTTAGCTTTCCAATAAGTAAGGTGTGTTGTGCAGGTCGCGTACTTGAACCACCCAAGCCTTTAGTTGTTGCAAAATTGCTAACATATTTAATCACATCTATCTCTAAAAGAGGTTATTTCTAAGTCCGCATTTCAGTTTTCACTACTAGTAGGAATTCCAATCACCAGGACTCACGATATACAGTAACTGAATTGAGTTGACTTCTTATGTCACTTCCAAGTTACCATACCCTGACCATGAAGTCTTCAGTTTAGTTGCGGAGGTCAATATTTTCTTCCCTTATTTACCATTTGTTTTTGTTATAATGTCCTTCTATTAATTCCCAAATCAGGGCACAAGACGTTATTGCAGGCAAGTGCTGACACAAAATATCTTAAAACGTAAATATCCCAACTTAACAAGTTTTTATGAACGTTTGAAATCTACAAATACTGTTCTGTAAACTTTATGTATCTGAGTAATAATTCTAGGTGTTGAATGAAGTAAAAGTTACCATACCCTGACCATGAAGTCTTCAGTTTAGATGGAAGAGGTCAATATTTTCTTCCCTTATTTACCATTTGTTTTTGTAATCATGTCCTTCTATTAGTTCCAAAATCAGGGCACAAGACGTTATTGCCGGCAAGTGCTGACACAACATGTTTTAAAACGTAAATATCGCAAGTTTAGACGTTTTTATTAACGTTTTCCTAGTTAACATGATCAAGACGACTAAACCCCACCCCCTTAACAAGGAATATTTTCATGGCTCCAATTTGTTTTGTTTTTTTAACTAATAGTTTCCCTTGATACGATCAAACCATTCCTATATGTTATGTAATCTTGATTTGATAGGAAAGGTCTCAATAAAAACAGAAGCTTTGGAGACCCAATATTTTGTTCCCTTATTATCATCTCATCGGGCTCAGATGAGATATTGTCACCTTGCTAGTGGAGCTCTATATTGTACTGTGCACCCATGGGAGAACGGTTGCCATGGAAACGTTTGTATGGATGAGTGGAGACACACTATTGGTACCCCACGGTAGAGTGACCATGGGTACATCAAAACGTGTCCGTGCCGATGTGTGTGCGTGTGTGTGCGTGTGTGTGTCAAGTGGAAATGACGTTGTAATGTAACGTCTCTAATTTGCCGAAATGTAATTACGCTACAAAGCAGACAGGTTGACAAAAGTTTGTGCGTTATGAAGTATATTAGTTCTCGCATTCATTTCATGGGTTCTACGGACCATCATTTCTGACGTCATCTGGTGCTCTGAAGGAACGTTGTCAACAAAACATTGCAAAAATCAGATTCAGGGCGGTTCTGTCGGGTTGGTATGAGGTAATCAGTGTTAATCATACAAAATATAAAACAAATATATAAAAAGTATCAAATACAAATCATATCAGTAAAATATCAGTAAGATAACCTTCAGTACCATTTCCTGTTTGTGTTTTCCACAACAATACTTATAGACGATTAACAACATGGGTCTCAAAAGCAAAACAATTAAATGCCAAAAAGAAAACAAAGAAAGAACCAAATTCAGAAAGAGACGACCCCCCCTTTCGAATTCACCACCATAAACAAATCTTATTCTGAGAGGCACTACAGGGGGGTTGATTGTTTTTCTATGGCAGCGTTTTGACCGATGTTTGAAGTCTCTTTTATAATAATTTTGATTGACTAGGACAGGATGCGATGAGTCAGCAGGTTGTCATACGCAGTGGAAAGTTACATGACTGTTAAAGGGAAGTAGGGCGTTTAGAGTACACCAACATGGCATACAAAAGAAATAGCTTTATTCATTGTTAAACCTTCAGTCTCACCACTAAACATCTGCCAAAACTTTATGAGTAACGGAAGATGCATCATTTGAATTTTGAAAAGTTTGGGTGAACAAATTAGTGTTGAGCAACAAGTTACTGAATTTCTATCTGTGAGAAACTAATTTCTTGAAAAGAAGGCTACTGTCCTTCCTTATTTTGAAAAATCTATCATTCTATGTCCACAAACATTGGTTTTAAAAATATGGATGTTTCCTGTAAAACAAACGCCCTATTTCCCTTTAACTCTGTAGAAGGCAAAAAAAAAAAAGAATTTGGTGATAAGTTTATTTACCACACCGATTGTAAATATTACTAAGCTTAGAGAAATGACGTTAGGTAATTTAAGTTAATTCATGAGTCAAGCAAACTATACTCGTTGGGTCTCTTTGTGAGGAGCAATTCACATGCACCTGACGGCATTTTAGTAAGAATTATCAACTTATTGGGTAAAGATTTTTATTTTTGCCTTTTCAGGCACTACAACAGTGCGAGGTGTGTTGCATATGGCTTAAATATATTAATCTGAGTGTCTTTTGGGGATGGTTAAATTTTAAGTTTCGCCTCTCAAGACTTGAGTTGCTACAAAGTTAAGATGATCCCCGTGTAAGCTTATCATCAATGTACGACACCTACGAATTTTATTTTACTTTACTCGCTCTAAGGGTGTGTTATTGACACTGATTTGGAAAATATTGTAAGGAATTTTACTTATGTAAAACACTTTCTACTACACTCAGTGACTGTTCATAATGGTGCTTTTTAACAACACTAGTAATGATGTGTTTCAGTTTGTTTCTAACTTTGCAGTGGTAGGACCATTCTTCTTGAGATGCATAGCAAATATTATCCACAGTGTGTAGCTTATATCTTTGCTTAGCTTATCTCAGTTTGTCTTTCGCTGATTTTAAAAATGTTGCATGTGATCCGTGGAGCCCTATCCTGCCTCTCTTATTGATGATAGTTGACGCGTAAGGTAACCATGTGTCACATGTGTCCTTGAACGTGTCACAAAACATATCAAAAGAAACACTGGCATCGCTCTCGTGAACAGAGCGAGTGATTCCAATTCATGGCAGATGCACTACAGTCACTGCCGTTAGTGGCATCATAATATGTACTAGACAATCAAGAGCCTGTCACTGTGACAGGTTGCGATCGACCGAATGAGCCTGTCTAGTACAACTTGGGCACATATGTATTGAACATTAAGACTATAGCAGGAACTGTTTCAGAGTAGCATATGTAATGTAAACGGATTTATCGGTCAAGGTCATTGTGTTAAGTCAGTGAGCAAGAAGGGCCGAATTTAAGCATAGGCCAGGGGGACACGTGCCCCGGGACCCCCACTAAACGGAATAAAGTCATGATTTGAGGTATGTCATACATCAAAGGAGGCTCACTACAATCAGTGTGATGATGTCATTAATATTGGAGTATGGGGGGAGATCTTCTCAGGTAATTTTGGAGTATATACTTAGTGTAAGCCGACCTCAAAATCAGGTGACTAGACATCAGAAGGGAAATTAATAGACTGAATAGACTTACTGGGAACGATAAGAAGGTGTTTATTCAAGTCACTTTGAGGTTGGCTCACTTGTCGTGTATACCCTTTTTTGTTTTGTAAGGTTTCATGTAGGGCCTACATAAAAATCTATGGAGTCCATTTCTAGTGTGTGTGGGCCGAGGGGGGGGGGGGGGAGGGGACTACCATATCCTTTTTCCTTTCTTACGTAACTTGAGCCACTGTAGTCTTGTAGAGGATTTTAATCCTAATTTTAAGGGGCCCTCTCGTTAGTTTATGCCATCCCCCACCGTAAATTCGACCCTACAAGGGAACATAGGCTATGTTTGATGCGACTGCAGTCAACTTTCTTGTGTGACTGATTCTTTGTACACCAATAGGTTCCATACGATATATGGTGAAATTAAGGCAGCCTGGGATTTAACTGCCTTTGGTGGTACACTTAGCAACGTCTTGTTTAAGAACACAAATTGTCACTGCTGGTTGGTGTTGTCATTTTTTGAGTACCACTGTATCTATCCTCATTTAAAACAATGACAAGAGGTACAAAGGGTAATTGCTTTGATCTTCACAAGTAGTTGAGTCCATACATGTCGTCAATGCAATAAACCATAAATGCAATCAATGGATGAAATGCAACCCATATGGCCACACCTATCTAAGAAAACTCATGTCCGTACACGATAAAATCCGCTTTACAATACATCATGCATCGTAAAAATCTCAGACTCGAAAGTTAAGTTGCTAGAATGTGGGCCCAAGGTCACCCAGCCTCAAATTTACTACATTTATGGTTAAAAATTACTTCCTTAATGGTAGGCTCAGTGATAGCATTTACGGTTAAATTATTGCGGGTATTACATTTATGATTGTTGTTACATTAATGGGTTATATATACCTCCTTGCGTCGACATCACATGAAATTGTCGTTGTGTTGGGTTCATACAGAGAACCCACTATGTAGTTACCCTACATTAACAACAAGAAAATTGTGCCCTCTCTGATGACAAACGAATGAACAGTATATATACATGACTAGTCGCGAATAGCTCGCATAGTAGAGACGCAACGTACACGTGTTAAAGTGAGCAGCCTGCCTTGGAGGAGGATGCTTCACTGCGGTGATACATGTATCACTGTGACGTCACACGCAAGGGGATCTGTACGGTCATGGTCATTTACCGTTACTTTTTATGTTAATTACTTTTGTGCGTGTTTTGGTCCACATCTTTTCATTACGATTAACTATTTTTCAAGATGATTTTCAAGAATCAAGAGGAGAAGAGAATACAAGAAAAAAGAGGAGGTGACAAACTTTATACGATATTGAATACAACCGAAATGTAATGTCTACATTTTTTTGGCCCAAGATGCAAACAAACAACCAACCCATCCACCCACTGCCACCTGTACATACCGACTCATAAACCCATTCACGCAATACATACATTAAAACAATTAAGCGAATTCATTTCGTTCAAAGGAAGAAAAACCTGCATTCTAAGAGAAATCAAATTCTTGACCTTGCACCGAATTAAGAAGAGTTGCATCTCAGCAGGAATGATGGCACCTTGGTAAAAGAGAGACTGAAGAACAATGCGGTCAACTTATGCTGGCCTCTTGTTTGCCGCGTATCATGTTGTTCAAAATCAGTCACATATAGTGAACATAACTTTCTATGTTCGTTTTCACTTATCAACTATGAGTGAAAACTAGGTTACATAGCAAATTCCACCATATGTGTATCATGTTCCCTGTCTCCACTCCAGGCTAATCAACTCATTTCAAGGTATGTTGCACTTAAATTTCTACAAGCAACAACACATGGATTAAATACAAGAGTATAAATGCTTGCGTAACTACTATGCAGTGAAAGTGTGTGTTTTACACGTGATACCCTGAAATAATACATGTGAGCCAATCACCTACATCGTTACAAAACTCCCAATTGGATGCTACGTGAACTGCGATTTTCGCCCTTGTAAGAAAGATCGTTTCTGCCGTGTGAGTAATTTATCAAATTGCCGTCAAATAAACGCGGGAGACAAGACAAGAAATTAAGGTTATACCGAAATAAGTGTAATTAGTAAGCTTCATTCCGATAACAGCTTCCACAAATACTCTGAATGGGAGTAAATGTCAGCGAGAAATACGGATGGCACTACCAATCAACGAGGGAACTTTACTGCGCTCGAAACTTCAGTCTGAGATAATGTTTAAAAGAAATAGTTTGATCGCTTAGCAAACAGTATCATCCATTACATAGACTTGACTGGAGATCTTATAACAGCTAAGTTGCTTCTAAATGTAACAGTGCAATCTCCATGATGTTCATACACCTATGTTATTTACATATTTTGTGATAAATGGCCGACTTGAAAGACTTTTGACTGATTCTGTAGTCCATAAATATTAAGCAAGAGATAAAACTGTTTCAGCTCGTTGCGAAAGTGAAGACGTCATTGTTTCGTCGTTAAGTATAAATCGGTCCGAGATTTTAGGGTAGCTAATGACAGCAGTGGCTTCTGCCATCTGGAAATTGAGAAAGAAAGCTATTGGAGAAGGAAACCTTTACAGCTTGCTTATTTTAGCAATCTATATGATAAAAGAGCTTTTATAGGAAATGTGAAGAAAACGTATTGGAAGGTGTGTCAAGCTTACAGAGCACTCTGCATATTCATAATTCAAGCGTTTCAAAGGCTATCAAGAAAGAAAATCCAACATTCAGAACATTAAAAGAAAAGACAATAAAAGGAATTTAAAAAGTTATAGATTTGATTGTGTAGTTTATACAGTAAAAGACAAAAAGACAATGTGATTTCAGGAGTGTTTTTAACATAGTTAAAGGATAAGTAAAAAGAAAAAGATAAACGTGTATTCCGAGATTAGTTTAGAAAACAAGAAATAATATAAATGTGTGTATCCTCTTTCCTTCACATACACGAGCACATACCAAACATTAAGACTGGCAGGAAGTGTGAACATACATCTAGGTAGGACGACGGTTGTATTTACCTTTAATACCAGGAAACGTTATAATTTACTCATTACAATCATGCTGAATTCACTTCTAAAACGTTACTTGACAAATCAATTTAAAGTTATTTGAGGAGATTGCCCGTTGAATTGGCCCCAAATTGATCAAGCTACATTGCAAAGCTGCAACATTTGCAGTAAAACCAAACGGAGGCCCACTCAGGGATGACAGAATGTCGTTTATACTGATTTGGGAGATCAGTTTACAGCGAAACCAGGTCAGCAGGTAATCTGAAAATTCGCACGTCTTCCATGTGGCTGGGAAAATCTCACTCTGCTTTACAAGCTCAGTATGATGCGAACATACAAAACTGTCCTCTACATGTATAAATGCAATTAAATTCATAGCAAATCCAAGTATATCTGATCATTTCTGATATGTCAAATGTTAGATTTAATATCATTTACCGATTAATAACATACAGTAAGCAGGAATCACAGAAAATTTTGGAATGGTTCTCTACATAAAGACATTACAAAAATAAGCTTTAAGGCATTATTAAGAAAAAAGGCCTCAGAGCCACCACTTTTCACATATTTTCTAAGAATACTCTCTAGCATATTTAAAAACTGTTATTATATAAATCATACCGTGCCCTTTAAGAAATAGGAACCATTGACTTTGTGATACAGCGCTACAATCAAAACATGAGCTAGCGAGGGTAGAATGATAGTGACGTCACCGTGGCATTACGCACCATGATTAAAGTTTCAATGATTATCTTTAAGACTGTAGTAAGTAAATAAATAAATAGTTATCTGTGTCGAAATGTTCGATCTTATTGCGTCAGTCATACGTAAGGTAGAGCCAAACCGACAGGTGTAACTCTGATAGAGTCCTTAAGGGTAGCTTCTGATGAACAGAAACTTAATGCACAGACTTAAATTATTTCATTTTACAAATATTGACCAGTGCTAAGCATTTTTCTCATCTTTCCTTTTGGTTCATTTTATGTCTAACTTTTTCATTTCTTTTAAACAAGTCAATCAGGACGAGTCGATATTTATTTCGTTATGAAACCAGGTAAGGTCGGAAATTATGAGTTTCCGATAACAAAAAAAGAACAGCGAGCAATCAGACACACAAGCGATTATGCAAATTAAATCGTTGTTATATACGTAGCCTTAGGCGGTTTGATGGAAAATTCCGTCAAACGTAGATGATCTCGATAGTTGATTGGATTGTTATCATGAAACATTTGGGATTTTTCTTTCAAAAAACTCCAAAAGAAAGCAACTTGGGAGGAATACGATCACTGAAAGGCTTATGTCCCCGAGGAAATTAGCAAATCTTTTCGTTTCTTCTTTCGTGCTACGAAGAACAAACCGTTTGCAAATTTAGTTTGGATAGTTGAAACCTGGGCTCAAAGAATGAAGGAGCCCTCACGTTTCTTGCAATGTGAATCGCTTGGACGCATGATCATCAACTTCATGAGATAACTTCAAAGTTTGACAGGAAAAGCTGAATGATTATAGAGTAGATTTTTTTATAGTGTGTACTTTTAAGGAACGGATGATGTATTTTATTTTAAATTTTTAAGCACTGGGTCTCATGTTGTTGACTTTGTCTTGTTTTGTGGGACCTGATGTTGTTGTTGAAGATTTGGGAGTTTGTTTGCGCAAACAAATATTACTCAGGATCGGGTTTCTCTTCTGATAGATCCAATACAGATTATTCTACTTAATACAAAAAAAAAATCAAGCTACAAAAATAAAGTTATTGACGCAGATGTAAAATTTAACTATAAACAATCAGAGCTATCGGCTTCCTAGAAACAGTCCTAAACCTTTAGCTATATAAGAACAACAATAACCAAACAAACAATGAAAGAACTTTGTTTACATTTAATATACAGTGATGTGTTAATAAAGATTTTAAATAAAGACAATACAATGACCTAACCATATCAAATTGTAATGAAAAGAATACGCAATGAGACAATAATGAAGAGATACGCAAGGTGGTCTTTAAGGATTAGGTTATGTCACAAAGACTTTCACATACTTTCCTTAACTGTCATACCCTCGAATGAACCAATGACATCCACATGAGGATAAACGTATAAATCCAATAAATCTTACAAGCAGAGACATTTGAAATTCAGTCTTCATAAAATATCTTTATCGACAAGGAATCACAGTTTTAGTTTCTTCTTATACACTCGACGAAAAATTAGAAGAAAAGTTTTATCTTCATTTCCTGTAAATAGGGAGAGTGTTTTGGGACAAATTTTGACTGTTTAGCCAGGATTTTCTACTGCTGATATTTTATGACTTTTGTCTTGATGCTTACGTGCGTGAAAACTGTTCACATAAAGTTAGGTAAATTCTCTTTCACAGTGATTGAATATCCTCCTTTAAGTAAAAAGTTAGTTTATCGTAACGTTCGATAAATCACCCTTTAACTTTTAGATGGGCACATTTATAGAAAAATAAGGACTTGTAAGCAAAGGAAAAATGACTGAAAATGGAAGGGATACGAACACATAACGCCATTTCACGTACCATTTTGATATATAAATATATATGTTCATATACTGAAAAACGTTCGGACCTGTAATGTAGTGTGTATATGTTAAGGTTAATTACACTTTTAAGTTACGTCGTCACACAACTATTCAGCTCGTGTCCCTGGTGTAATTGCTACATGTCCACAAAAAGAGTTGCCAGGATGAATCCTTCAACTTTCTGTTGCGAGAGAAAAGGCCACCCAAAACACTAACTGCTGAGTCATCTTCTTCTTGCACAAGTATGGATTATAGAACCTTCATGTACGTGTTACATTTAAATTAAGTTCTCAGGTGATCTTTCTGTTTCATTTTCTTTTATAAGTGGGTATGTTTTCTTGATGTTTTATTTCATGTTTTTTTTTCTCATTTTTCATACAGGACTCGTGTTCCATCACTAGTGATGAGACCTGGCAAACATTGGTCACAAGCTTTAAAAGAGTACTGTTGATTGGATTTTTTTTTGTTATTTAATGCATGCGGCAGGATAAGGTATCTTTTAACGTTGATGGAAGAATATTTGACACAATAAACCTTCTTCGTGCAGCTGTAGGATAAGAAGAGAACACCCGGGTAGATGTAGAGGTTACAGAGAATCCATGTGATTTTTGTGGATGCTAACTAAGTAGTCTTTAGCTGTAACCAGCTACATCATAAAACAGTTTAGAAATATTTGAAGGAAAAATTGGGTTTCTAGATAATCCCTTCTTCGACATAAAATAGAAACTTTATTGAATAACATTTTATTGCATATGATATGTCGGATCACCTATAATTTGACATCGATCCAAACTTGTTCGTTACGTCAGGCCATGACAGATCAACAAAGACTCCTTTACCCCGATTTGGCTGTACACCATCAAGTCGTAACTGTAGGGAGAGAATATCATAGACTATTCGATGACAACAAATATATACATTTAAATTACAAACATCTGTTCACTGCCAGAACTGTCGAGTTCCAAGAGTGACTTTCCTTGTTTTTATACTTGTTTTTCAAATGACGTTGATATGATTTGCTATTCAAGTAATTGACACTTTCTCTCTCCATATCTCGCTAACATATTTCGTTTGGAAGTTAACGGAAATAACTTTTTCATAGTGGTGCATTGCATTATGGGAAATCTATGATGCGACACCTACGCAGCTACTTGAATAGCCTTTGTATTTCCTATAATTTTGTCTCTCTCGAAAAGAAAAATCATAGTTTAAGAATTGTGACCTCAATTTAAGGGTCAATCCTCAATGAAGAAAATCTTCAGTTAGAACTTCAATTTCAAAACAAAAGCAATTTGTAACCTTGAGGTAAATGAAGATCTTTTCTGACCAGTGAGAATTTTTTCTATCAACAGCAACAGCTTAAGCGATGAACAAGATGAAATGCCCTCAGTGAAAAGTAATAATAATCTCTTTCACTTTTAGAAACCTCTTAAATTGTCAGTGGAATATTTCCTTTTAACATCAGCAAAGTCAAGTTGGTGACGTAATTAGAGAGCATTATATGCTAAAGGCTTGTTACAAATGTATCGCATGTGTAGAAGATCAAGCGTCACAAATCTTTTCTTGACACATGCATGATTTTCATCACTGCACGACTGGGATGGGAGTTCTGTTATATACGTGCAACGTTTCTTAGTTACAGGGTGCACCAGAAGAGAAAATTTATGTCAAATTTTAGGGAAAATATCCCTATCTTAGCGTGCTATCTCTGTTACGTAATAACATTTTCCTAAAAGTGTGGAAAGACAGGTTCATTGAGGTCAGTCTGTACCTGCGCAGTTACACTTTATCAGTTTAACTGTCATACCGCAGCCATTTGAGTGTAAATGCACCAAGTGCGAATTTCTTGGCTTATTCTTAAGCATTGGTAATGAATAACATTGCAGTGGGGTAATTCCATTCCAGAAAGTGTATGCCAATGTCAAAGTTTAACATGAACTAGACCCCATGAAGGTCACGGGGATCTCCACAGTAATGATCCCCCCCCCCCCCCAAGAACGGGGTGAGACTGTTCCTTTTGGGAACATTTATGGAGAATGTAATTTAAATTGGTAATTACATATGATAGATATGTAGCTAGTTCATCTTTTCATCTGTTTGCATCCCAGCCACCATCCCTTCCAAGTTCCGTTTACTTTCGTTATGCATGATTCATGGCAAAATTCTTGACATATTGCCTCCACGAATCGATCTAATGGTACTAAGTAATTTGAAAAATCGAATAGCTCAAAGTCTGTAAAACACTCATTTTCAAATCCTACGCCATTAACGAGCAGGACCACTCAGGAGCCACAAAGTGCAAACGTCATTGGGTTTCGATTTTGATTGCTCAATAATTATCACATTTTCGTAACTTTTTTTCTTTTAATATATCTTTTTATTTGATGTACCATATCGTTTATATACAGCTTATGGAAGAGGTATGTAAAAATATCAATACGATTAAAATGTTCTCTGTAATACAATTCCCAAACCAGCACTAATTTAACCCCATCAATGATTTATTTCTGCCTAATAATAGCACACATGTTAAGTTGAAAAAAAAAGGAATGAAACAGCGCCATCCACACAAATACGGACACTGCGTTTGGGATAATCATTAAGAAACCTTAACGCGCATGAGCTAGATTTTTTCCCTATTGTATCAATCCTACCGCGGGGATAGTTTTAATGAGTATAGACAGAGCGGAGAGAGAGTTAGTCAAACACGGAGACGAGGTTTAACTACTTTATTTTATCTTCTGTCAGTGGATCGAAAAACAAACGAACAAACTGCTTTACATTCGACGGCTAGCAACCGTCGAAGGGATTAAACCTTGTAATACAAAGCCAACGAGAGGAGAAGGAAAAACAATAAAAAAATTGCTCTTAGGCAATGTTGGAAACAGGACAAGATAACGTAAACGTGGACGGGGTTCTAATTAAAGAGACAATTGTTTTGACAAGGACGCAAACGTGTGCACCGGTAAATACCCAAACCAGCGGTGCCCGCAGTTCAACAGACGATTGAAAAACCAAAGTGATGTTTGATCTACCTGTAGTACATACCACGGTGGTGAAAGAGGACGCCTGTAGAACACGATTAAGCTTCTTTATTATCGCGATATCTGTTTGCCAAAAGAGGATCTTAACTTGAATACTACGGCAGTGTCTTTCCAGTCCGATCGTCTCAAACAGCCCTAAGAACATGTTTGGATTTACTAACGCAAAATCTACTGAGCTGTTTGGACAAACAAGAAAATTCGTCCCAAGTCGTCTATAGCTACAGGTATATGTAAAGAGTCAAGACTATCAGTCGGCGTATACACCAATGTAACAGCATTTCCTTGGTTCTGTAACATCGATTTTATGGCAAGGGTAACTGACCTGCGATGGTAACCACTTCGTTCTTTATTCCTTTCTCAAAGTTGAAGGATTGGATTGAGTTTCCACTCGTGAATATGTGATGTCTTTCTCGTAGTGTAAATCATTCTTGGAAGGATGGTATGTTCATTACAAAACAAAAAACACGTTTCTAGAAGATATCTCGGCTTGTAGAGAATGAAATCACACCTGTAATCAATCGGTAACCTCAGCCTGCTTCGATCTTTTTCTCTTTTTTGTTTTGTTTTGTTTTTTTGTTTTTTTCGAGGAAGCCCGTTAACTGATGGAAAGATTGTGTTTTCTTCTCCAGCCCTCAACGTCTCACAGTCGTCTTACCTCTGTGAAATACATTTTGCAAACGCCCGCTCCGTCGAATATCACGAACTATTATTTTCTCTGTGACCGAACCATTTTAATTCGTTAACGACGAACTTTTTTCTTCACAGCATGCGTAAACGCATAACAGATATGAACATTATAGATTTTGAGTCTCATAGGAAAACATCATTTTATTACTTTCGAAGGGTAGATTCTCTCAAATCTCTTCTCTTTTATGCTTCTCTCTTTCTCCCTGGACATTTTATTCTTTCTTCGGCAGTCAGACATACACGGACGGCTGGAAGTCATTAATGACCGGACTAATTGTGCTAATTAATGGTTGCGCATTTTAGAAATCCGTTGTTTCAAAACCGAAGCAAAAGCCAAGACAAAATAACAGATACAGTCAACCGTATATTCCTGGCTTTTTGATTCCTCGTTCAAACGAGAAATTACAAAGAAAACCTCATTAAACCGTATTATATATTTACGTTTTGTTTCCATTTTTCTTTGATTTTCTTGTTTTTGCTTTCTCAGTCAAAGATGATCAAATAATTACATGTAGGCCAAACGGCAGCTCGTTCTCTCAGTCGTACTTTTTTTTTTTTTTTTTATTCAATATGTTACACGACATATCAAGCACATGGACCTTTAATAAAAGCCCTGATCAGACATCCACAATAAAGCGAAAAAGAAAAGAAAGCGAAAATGTAATTTATTAGGAAGATTCATTACATCACGGAGCGACATTTTTATGGAACGAAAATGTAATGAGATGGTGACTGATAGATGTTTTATTTTAGTTTTCAAGAAGATCAAAATATAGCGCTTGCAGGCAAGACCTGATATGGTTGATGTTTGTTAGGCCAAAGACAATGGCAAACGGGAAAACGAGTTGTTGAATGAAAACTTAGTATTGTATTTTTCAATACCGAAATTATTGCCTTCGTAACTCGGGAGCTATAGATTGAAAGAATGAACTGCAAACGAAAAATAGTAAAAAAAATCTAACATTTACGTTATTTTTTTTTTTTGGGCTACCGTTGTGGAATACTTTGATGAGACGGAATGGAGATATTTACACATATATGAATCTCACAATTTGGTGGTTGAAAGTCATGGATAAGACCAAGAAGAGAAACCTTTAAACAGAAATGAATGCCGCCACGCTCTCTTCAATCTTCATCGTTTCCATGTCGATATGTCACTACCTCAGTCACAAGACAACCTTCGCTGCTCTGACGGAGTTTGGGGTTCTCCTACCCTGGGACGGTAGAAGCGACGCCTACCCATTCATGGGTATACGGTTAGTCGGTGCCGTCGACGTGGCCCTGGAGAAGCTCAATTTAATTTTACCAGAGGAATATTCACTCGGGGCCATCTACCGAGACACCCGCTGCGAGAACATAAGAGGCAGCGGCGCTTCTGTGGACCTGTGGCAAAATAACGTCACCTCCCTCATCGGGCCACCCTGTTCCTCTCCTTGTAAGACGGTGGCCTACTTTGCGGCATATGCCAACATTCCTATGGTGTCTTGGTTTTGCGCAGACAGCGTTTTCATGGAATCTGAAAGTTTGCCTTTCTTCTCGAGAGTTTTCCCCCCATTTTCGACGATAGCTAAGAACAGCGTCTCCATCATGAAATCTTTCGACTGGAGGATAGCTTCGCTCATTGCACCGCAGGACACGATGTGGGAGACTCTCGCCTCTGAAATATACGACAATTTAGAAGATGCACAACTTTATCCCATCCAACCGGAACTTTATGACAAACCTCTTAATGAGGATCTTGCTCTCGAAATCCTGGAAAGAGTAAAAGAATATTCGAGAAGTAAGTTACAATTTCTTTCTTTCTATTAGATTTTTTTGGTCGGAAATATCTTGAAAAAAATATCTAATTATCTATCTACCATCCACGAAATGGAAGAACCATTCACTTCAGATAGTTCTTTTTGGGGGGGGGGGGGTCAAAAGTAACGTTATCGTTACTTACATCGTCTTTAGTTGTTTGAAATGATAAACTATCATAGATGAAAACGATTTTTGTTTTAGGAAAAAATGTTTAAGGAAAACCTATTCTTTGTAAAATAAACAGTACATTTTGATATTAAAATGGTCTAGAAGGTTTTTTGAAATATTCTCCATATATTACCTGATTCTCCATGGGAAAACGGTTTTAATAAGATAAAATAGAATAAATAATATATACCTAATACTGATAAACCCCTTTAAGATAGTTGAGGGTTATTGAAAATTGACGGCCTTCGAAAATGTTGTAATTGTTAAACGGGACATTAAATTTTAGCTGCATGTTACGAAGGGTCCATTTTTGCCCTTGAAGACACGCGCCGACCTTTATTTGTCGGTCAGATCTTTTGCAATGTATCCCCCGTTGCTATGGTACCACTTGGTACAGATTTTAACAAGTTTAAGACTGTCTTTATTCTGTTGCATATGTCATTGTCTATCCTCTTTAACATCCTCCCGTGTAAGCAATGGTATTTAGTCGGTATTGCAGCACAAAAACAATGACATAGCTCTATTAATAAATGTGTATTCAATATGAATACATGTTGGGGCCGTTGTTAGCTGTTACTTGCTGTGAAGTCCTAGAAGTGCATGATTACGTAATTTCTTTAATTCTCTTTAGTTTATATTTAAACGGTAAGGACATTTCGTGGCACTTCATCTGATCCACGTTATAGTAGTTCGTAACACCCTCCAACCTCACTCCACCCCTGCCTCACCCACCCCATCCCCTCCACCCCACCCTTCTCCACCACCATTATTTTCCTAATTCCTTGTTTTTCTCAACTGAAATATCACACTCATCTCCCAGAGCATTGCACAATCTGTAAATAGTGCATTGAATCGTAAAAGACATAAAAGTCAAGTGGCGTGCTAAACCATGGAATGGTAGGGACCCACCCTGCATCACATGGGTTGAGGAACGTGCCACCACTCTTAGATATCATAATAAAGAAGCATTAACTGAACAACCTTGCATACTTTAAACACTAATCAATTACCTCGTAATTAAATCCGTCATTATAACTGAACAACAGTCATTCATATCCACATGAACTTCAAATATTCCTGCTTAAGATATGCTGTCCGGTCCCCTTAAGTTTCAACTTTCAAGCACAGGTGCAAGTAATACAATAGTTCTTCCATGGTTGTAAAAAATTATTATTAACTAAAATGTGCACACATGTTTTGATTTCTCAGTGCTTATATAAGCATGGAGCTACCATGAATGTCATAAGTATCATTGGTCTTGGTGGTACTCTGTTTTGTACACGTATATGTATTATGAAGGGTTGGTAAGTGTTGTTTGTAAGCTTCTCATTGGTTGTCTACGAAGCAGGTCAGGTCAGTGAGTCATTTGAGGGAAACAAGATTTTGCTATGCTAACTATACTTGAAGTGCAAGTATAATGTCATGATTACGAGTACAAGATCTGTGCGTCTTGTGAATACAAGGCCGTCTCCATGAGAACGAGTACAAATTTTGAACTAGTAAATGTACAGAGCTTTCAAACTCTGTGAGTACGAGTACAAATTTATTTTCAAGAGTACGAGTGCCCATGAACACACGATTACGAACTCAATTACAAGTCTGGTGCTGACGTTAACGTTAATACTAAAAACAGCAGATTTCCTCCTTATATGGAAAAATAGCGTGTTCCTGATGCAAGAAGAAGTTTGCTTCATCGTAAAAGTATCTGACCTTTGCTCTTGACGATGAAACAACTACTGAGATGCAAATAGTATCTGAGTTAATCGTGCAGTGCATGAAGGTTTCCCGTCATGCAATGTTCTATTTAGAGACGCTGTAAATGTACATGCAACAAAACAACCTGTACTACTGCCTACATGTTCTTCCTTGTTTATTATCATGTTTGATTTCTAAACCTTCACACGTTCCTTCATGTGTTCCTCTCTCTGCATATTTCACCAGTTTTCGTATGCCAGAATCTTATTAGATGTATTTACGATGGTCATCAATGGGAGGTCTTTTACTACGGAGAATAAAATATTTCCAAAACGCTGTCCAAACGTATGTCATTCAAATAATGCATAACAACCAATACGACCTCGGATCGCAACCCTGTGGGTTTGTGAGTAAGATTCAAAATGGCGTTCGAAGTATTCGAAAATGGCGAAATCCCTTTCACTACACTGTAACGTGTCAACTAAACGACCGAATAACATATATATATTGTTGGACTTTCAATTTGATTCAACTACATTTGTAGCCTTCTGTATACCGGCCTCTCCTTCACCTCCCTCATACATATTCATGTAACCGTACATGGAATTCAACCGCTGCGGGGAACTATAAATGTAAGTCTCTTTATAGGTGATTCCTCTGTTTCAATTCCTATGGCCATGCAGGGATATCACACTTTCGTCGCGAGGATATTTCCTCTATCTGTACCAACTAAAACATCGAAAATACTCTTGTAGACTCTTCGTCTTGAATTTGAATTGTTAGATGTTGCACTTGCAATCAATGGAAGGCTAATTCAACTGCATGGTGGCAAATTATGGAATCAAACAAAACATAACTTCCGAATAGGTTAACATATTTTTCTTTCGTATTTTTTTTTCTCGTGTTATCCCAATAAAAATATATATAATCTTAAAGAAAAGTTACTGTTGTTTTTATTATTTTTTTCTTTAAGACAAATGGCAAGCTTTTGTGTCCATGTTGCCGTCTCCTCCTAGGAGAAATAAAAAATGAGAAATATGTCCAGTGAGTCTTACTGAATCTTTACGTCCTGTTGCTCTCGGTTAATTTACAGTGACGTGATTATGGGACGGGTGAGAAGAAAGTTTCTACGGTATGTGTGACGTCACATCCAATGCTCCCATTTTGATACGAAGACTTTGTGCGTTATCGTAAATTTCAAAAATAAGTTTGAAGTAAGTACTGTAAGCTATTGCGATACCGGTATGCAGTCTCACTGAGCGGTATTTTACTCTTTGGAAGTTAGAGAATTTAACCGCATACAATTAAAGACTTGTTTGTCGCTTCATTTCACATTCAGCCAAAGAAGATGTTTTTATCTATTTTTTTTTTACAGAATTTAAAAAAGCGAAGCGCTGTCATATTTTAGCAAATTTCGAGCTATGATGATGGACTGAAGTCGTTACGATTAAATTAATTTAGCATTAAAGTTAGCAAGATGGATGTTAAAATACATTTTTAAATTTGGAACTACTGGAGTAAAAGCAAGGAAGTATACCGACTTGCTTTCTCAAATTATCTTCTCATTTTTTCGTTTAGCCTACATCGCACTGTGAAAAGAGACTGGCGTTATAGGACCCCTGAATAATGTTATTTTTGAACATTTAAACAAGAACATTCGAGCGTCTCCCCTATTGATCTGCTTTTTCCCTTTACTTTATTTCTTTCGTTAAGTTTTTCGTGTTTTTCTCCCCTTTCGTGTTCTATATATACCGCGCATGCATGTTTCAACCCTTTTTAAGAGACAAATCAGCAAAAAAAAAAAAAAAAATACGATAGTACACAAAATTAGCCTAAATTCTGTCTAGGACTAGCAAACAGATGGAGCCATGAACTGCTGCTGTAGTTGGTCAAACATGTATCCGTTAACAACTTATAAACACATATCGTTATATCACGAACAATGGCTGGTTCGTTTATGACGTCAGTGATATGGTCTAAATGCAACATCGTAAGGTGACGCAAGTCAGATGGCATTATTTAGCTTCTTTTTTTAAGGCTACCATAACTTCAATCTTTGTAAATAAATTTATGTTCATTTTGTCTAGGTCTAGGTTATTCCCAGTCCTGTATCTGTGTGCCTTATAGAAAGGTAACTAATTTGCATTCAACATTTCTGTGGTCGGAGAAATTTAGCTTTGTAATTAAGAGCCATTTACCCCGTACCAAAATTCACTTCAAAAACAGACATTGACGGTGCATTGAAAAACTTTACTATTTTGTCTCGTTTGAGATAGTGAAGTTTCAGAGAAATTACTACGATATCTATGAGGCTTGAAAATTCTAAAGGAAGATCCCAAACTCTGCTTTAAGTAGGTCTTACTGCAGGGTTGCACGAAGTTGTTCAGCGTTTTCCTTGTAAGAAGGGTAATTGATTTGTTCATACACCCATGCGTATACTTCTCCCTGCAGTGGTCTATTCTATCGTTTGGGTCACCTGTTCACGGGGTGGAATCATCAGAAAAAAAGGCTTGTGTGCAGCAAAAGTCAGCTGGCATCGGTTATACAGTATCGGAAGTAAACCTTAGTTTTAAGTGTTGTATTTTTTATTGTGTCGTTCTTTTCACTGGATATGACTTAAGAAAAAATCCCCCAAAACACGAATGTAATACAAGAAGCACCCGGCATACTAAGCGTTTCTACTGGGTTCGGCAGGATTGGCAGTAAGTTGCCAATTTTATTTTGAATCATTCGTTTCTTTTAAAGGCAATAGAAATACCGTTTTATTATCCTATAAAACGATATCGAATCAACAACCGGATTGCCGTCGTAGATGTATACGCCAAACAAGAGGAATTACATCATAAATATTGAAGAACTTTCCTTAGTCAGTTTTGCAATATCGCGTTGACAAAAGTGCACACATAGAGAAACAAATACACTCAAGAACATAGGCAAAGTCATAAAACTGTGACAGGAGGTAAGCATTTTTGATGTTTATTTCCTGTAATTAACCTTATTTTTTGAGGGATATGCTTAGTTACTGTTCCATGCACAAGTCAAAATGCGGTTACCGAAGAGAAATTTCAGTCAATTTGTCTATGTTGTCTATATTCGAGTGTGTTTGCCGGCAGTGGATGTCTTTATTAGATGTATCTTCAACCAAAATGTTATTTGAAGAATCAATTCGTTTCTGTCGGCCTCTAATTTGGGTAAAGCTACGAGAATGTGAATGAAACTCAAAATTGCGGTACCACTGCACGCGCTGCTCACGCAGCCAATGCATGGAGAAGTGAAATCATACCGTGTTTGTCGTAAAGGTCAGAGGTCATACACAAGCAATTCAGCTCAATGAGAGTTTTGTACATTCTGTATGTTCAGCTGACCACATCCATGGTTTGCTTTCTAATGTTCCACATTCATGTCTCGAGACATGTATATCATACCTGATAGACCTGATGAGGTTAGGTTATGGTCGGAGACATTGAGAAAGGTTAGGGGACACAAGTCGATAGACTTGTCAAAATGTATATTATGTCATAGATGCGTGTTTCAGCCATCCGAAGCAATGACTATGAAGCAGGGTCCGGTTATTTGGTTCAAACTTCCTAAAATCAAATACCTTTGAAAGGAATACTGTCTGTCCAAAATGGTTGGTTATTGGCCCTGCAAATCCCGTTTGAACACACCAAAAAAATCTTTGTAATTAGAATTAATGGATCGGTAACATCTAATTTCTCATAGTCGAGTTTGCAAGAACTATCGGGGCATGTCGTCTTTTTAATGTTTATTTTTACCTGCAATAAAATGGAGTGGCCCACCACGACCAATTATCAACGTATACAAAGAAAAATTATTCCATTCATATGTCTTTAAGTCGTTTACTCTAGTGGTTTTCGTGATATAACAAAAAAAAAAAAAAATTGTAAATGAAATCTATGATAAAAAAAACTACACTTTGTGAAAAAAAAAGCTCGAGAGAAGACACCTGATGACGTCATTTGGTTTGGTTGCTGTGACGCATTTACTCCTCGAGGTACCCTTACAGCATGGTTAACGTGCTAAGACCTTATTAATATACAAGGCATGACAAAACAATGTGGGTCTTACTTGAATGTAGTTTACAATTCAATACCCGCTCAATTGTCTTTGCATGCATTCAGAACACACCACCAACAGTCGCGTTCTTTTAATTTTCTGTTTTCTTTTAAATTTTTGTTTGTCTTTCTTTTAATTTTTTGTTTTGTTTTTATCAGTCGCAGACGAATTCAATTCTCCATTACAAAAAGAAAAACAAAAAAAAATAGTTTTCAGGACCTCCACGTGTTGTCGTTGGCAATATTAATGCGACACCACTGAACAAACTCTGTGCCATCATTCTCAACTGAATCAGCGAGAATTAAGAAACCTCCCCGTGAAGCCACACCGCGACAACTCCGTTTCATTGCTCAGGTGGGAATTACTTCGGTTCCTTTGGTTGGAAAGATAATTAACGGAAAATTGACCCACTCAGTTGGCTAGCACGGACAGTTGAATTATTGATATATTTAGTCTTCCTAAATAAAACAAGGAAGACTTCTTTAAACCTAGCTTCAAATATTTAAAATTATAGAGCAAGAGATAATTCGGTTCCCTTGTCTCAATAATTTACCAATATTCCAATCAGTTTTTTATTTTTATGAGTTTGAAGGCGTAATTAAACATGACAATTGACAAACTGGTCACTTCGATAATTTTTTTTATAGGTAATGAATTGCAAAAACAATTGGTATAGGACTATGTAAAAGGATAGAAGATACTCCCAAATATAAACGGCGTTTAAACCGAAGTTTTGTAGGAGAAGGCTATGGTAACTTAAAGGGAATGAATCTCCGACACATATACATTTCTGTGTATTTCAGCTCCAAGTAAGCCAGAAACATGTGTCCTGCAAAATGTTATCGAATAGAGAGAGAGAGTTAATGAACACAGTCTCTTTTTTATTTATTTTCCATTTTGTCTGATGGCAGATGGTAGGTGTCGGGTGATCCTCTGAGTAGTACGTTTCATTTCGAAAGGGGAGAATGATTTGAAAACCTGTGCTTGTTTAATGAGTAAAGCCATGTGATTTATTTTGCTGTCTAATGCAGCATTTTATTGCTCTTCAGCTACCAAGGCACTTATTCCTCACACCGAATTCTCTGTAAATATTCGTTTTTATTGATTTTTTTATCCTTCCTTAAGTTTCACTAACTTTTGATAGTTGATACAAAATCATTTTGTACCATATCAAATTGAATCATAACTTTCTATAAAGGTGGGCCACTGCGTATTTTTAGTTCATATTTGTACCATTAAAATGTTCATGGTCGGATAAATTACATTAAAAAAGGAGGGAAATATGGTAAAAGGGGATTTGTCTTAAAAGTTTCATTGTTTTCTTGATATCGATATATTCCTACGGTACATTGCACTTGACGTGGGAAAAATGGGTCATCCTCTATTCTTAGGTCTAATTGCTTGCTCGCTTTTCGTAGCAACTATATTTAGAGATGCTCTAATTTTGGTTGCATGTTTTTTTTTTCCTTTCTGCTTGCACTTACTAGTGAATGCATCTCAACTTGATGCAGAAACTTTCGTTCGTTTTAGCTACACCGATATGTATAAGTTTTCTTTGAGAAAGTGTGGACACGGAAAAAAGTGAGAGGGTATAGCGGAAAAATGATAATACAAGAAAAATATTTGATGATTAGCATACAAAGTAATTTTGGAAAGTAGGAAACTCAAACGCTGCATTGCATTTTGACAGGACCCGGAGTATGATAGGGCCCCTCTCAAAAGAGGTGCGTGGAGAGGGGGGGGGGGGCTGTTTCGCTAATCTACACTTTTGAGGTACAATACCAAACGAAACTGAAATAATTTATGTCGCGATTTTCACCATCTCAATGCTAGATGAAACCTTTTAAGTCAGCCAAAATCCCCGTCGTTAAAAATGTTTGCTCTCTTTTAATCCATTTATCTCATTTAAGAAGCCTCTCTTTGAATTCCCCCTCAAGATGAACTTCTTTGATGGTTCAATGCCAGCGCTACGTAAGGTATAGTCTAACAACTTATTCAGTCAGAAACCTGTCGATAAAATCGTTACTTTGTATGTCTTAATCTAGTTATGATTTACAGAACTCACAAGTTACAAATCTTCCTAATGAAAGAAATTAAACAAAAGTGAGCGTTGCTTTTGTCTGGCTGTCAAACTAACCAAGTTTGTGCTTTGTCCCCCCCCCCCCCTTCTCATCCTGTGTTGGCGTATAAATAATTACTAGAAGTGGAGCAAAGCGATTCTGTGTAGAATGAAAACCAGAATTTTTACCTTTTATTTGGAAACAGATATATGCAAACGTCCCCATGGCAGTGCCTCAGAGAGAACGTCAGGTTTCGACCGAAGAAAAAAAAATGAATAAGAGAAAAGACAGTATCGGTTTCAGAAGAATTACTCTTTCAAATTAGCAGCTTAAGTGATATGACGAAGTATTTGAGATTCGAGAAGGAATTCGAAAATATGAAAAGGAAACGGGTTCCTCAAGATGCGGCCATCTCCAGGGCAGAGGAGTTGAAGTGGTAGACACTTGTCTCTTGTCGTGTGGATCACTTGTTTGAGAACTGAGAGACGCACAAATTCAATTTGCCCGACAGGATTAAAATCCGCAGAGTGAAGCAACCAACCAGCAGATAGACCAAGCAAGAGATGCTAAAACAAGAGCTTGTGAATCACACGAAATTAGCATAGGATGCGCTCTGATGTGAGTGACACATAGTGCATTCGCTAGGCCTATCCATTGATTTAAAATGACCCCTTTGCTTCTTTTCAGTCACTTTCTCTTTGTTTTTTTTTTCGTTTCAAGTAGAGAGTTTGTCTAAAATTGCCTGTAATCAATAAAGCAATGCGTACATCTTAAAGAGGCTCCGAATGTAATACAAGGTAGTACTGATTGTTACTTTCGTATTTGGCGCTGGTTAAATTTTATATAAATATGCAAAATTATAACAATGATGAATCAATTAAAACTGTTCATCTTTAAATTTTGAGCTGAAACTGAAAACACACGCATGAAGTATTCCAAAAGCTGTCTGAAAATGCTCGATATTTTCAATTAAGTCAGATAAAATTGCGCTAGTCTGCAGGAAAATAACAACACCATCTAGAGCAAGGACAAAAGACAGTATAAATCAGCTCGGAGCTGCTGTCAAATCGGACGTGACAGATTTCAGCCATCATGGTGAATCCTTCCGTATACGTCATATAGCTTGGTTGACCGTTAAGAGTAGACAATCCATGAAATGACACTGGTCTTATTTTACAAAGTAAACTGTTTAATGTGTTGCCACGAACAGATTTAAACCTCTCCAAATTGAGGCCTTCCGTTTTTTTTTTTGTTTTTTTTTCATCTGTCACATGGCTTACCGTATCGCAGTTAGGGGGGAATAACGGGAGCTAAAGACGAAAACAGACTCAAAGGCTGACGGAGGTATTCTCTTCAGTTGCTTAAGTGCGACAGGACAACCATTTACCGGTGCCTAATAGTTGCTGGTGTGTATATTTCACCATGGGCTTTTCGATGATATTCTCTTAAAAGCGGGAAATATATGTACGCGAATCTTTACTTGTCATTACCCTTCAGACTGTAGTTCCACTGATGAAGGTCTTTAATTATATCGTGAATTACCACACTTATACTGATTCCACAATCACATGCTATTTACCATTGGCACTATCCTCGAATTTCAGGGGTACGCCCATCCACGGTCAGCCAGAGGCGGTACCAAAGGAGGAGGGAGGTGGTACTGTCGTCCACCAGTTGTTGAGAGAGGTGTTTATCTTTGTAATTATAGAGACGTCAGCACTGTTACCCATACACCGTCAGCAGTACCACCAATACACCGTAAGCAGTAATAATACGTATACACAATCAGTGATAATAGATACACACATTTATTACATCGTCAAAATTAGTACTCATACACTTTCAGTGGTACCACCGATACACTGTCAATAGTACTACCGCCCATACACCCTCAGCGGTAATAAACATGTACACCGTCAGCAGTACTACCGATACACAGTCAGCCGTAATAATACCTGTGGACAGTCAGTGGTAATACACACACACATTTATTACACCGTCAACAGCAATACTCCTACGCTTTCAGTACTACCGATACACCGTCAATGGTACTACCCCATACACCCTCAGCGGTACTAAACATTATTACACCGTAAGCAGTGCTACCAATACACAGTCAACGGTATTAATACCTATACACAGTCAGTGGTAATACGCATACACGCTCATTAGAGCTACTGATGAACCGTCAACAGTACCTAGAACTACCGATACACCGTCAGCAGTACTACATACAGTCATTAGTCTACCACCAATATACAGTCAGCAATATTGCCAATACACCGCCAGCAACAATACCGATACACGGTAGTCGAATCTTCAGAATTTAGCCTCATACTGCAAACATAGTACCAATTGGTAAACGATTGAAAAAAAAGGCGAACAGTTAACCGTTTACTTGGTTTCATTTTGCACACCAATATTGACAAGAACCTGTTTTTACCTATGTATGTGCTACTGACTGTTTCTTCCCAAATCAATGCATTGCAATATCAGTTACGCTACGAAACACTATGAACAACATCACATTTCAAATCCTATATAAATGACACTTACCATCATTCTAGTCCCCCCCCCCCAAAAAAAAATAAATAAATAAAATAAAATAAGTCTACTAACGAAAGGCACTGAGAAAGGTGAAGATACAACGAACTGCATAGAAGTTTGCAGAGTTACATTAAGGACTTTCTTTTACACATTAACGATTTACTGGTGTGGTAATAAGCACTCTGTGTAGTCATGTATTCATCCTGAGTTTAAAGCTGTTTTCTTTTCTTCTCCTTTTGTTTTTGCCCCAGGAGCAATAAAATGCTTTCACAGATGTTGTTCAATCTTAACAAGGATACTTGCGACTTTCTTCGGTCCTTTCCTTTTTTCGAAAACTGAAACCGTCACACAAAACAGTGCCGTAATCTCAACTAATCCGTAACACTAATTTATGCATGTTAAAAATTGTCGACGCATGAACAGCCTTCTCGTAAGAGAGATGACTTCGGGATATGTAGAATCTGGACTTAAAACAGTCGTGGTAATAATGGAAACAACGGGATCACTGTAAAAAGCTTCCTTGATCACTTCATATATCTCAAAATCTTTTAAAATTGAATTGTGTCGGTTGCCTTTATGTCCTAGATAAAGGCACGTACGCGCTAAAGCAAAATCATAACATTTACATTGTTCGCGGACTGTAAGAACTAAACGGAGCTAAACCGCGCCAATTGACTTACTGAACTACTCGCTCGTCGTAAAGAGCTGTATGGACTAGACCATCAATGGTACAAAACGTCGGCACTTGCTGGAGCTTCAGGCACGAGTGTAACGAAGCCATATAATATCCCCAACTGACAGAAACAGGGTCACTATTTTTAAATGACCTTTAGAGCAGATCCTGTTTGTAATCCATGACGATACTTGTAATGTCTACAGCTGACGGGCGCAATGCGTTTTATGGCAACTGATAACAAAATGGACGAGCCTATGCAGTTAGTTACACGGATAACTGGACTTTGTTTGCTCCAAAACAGAGTATAAACTGAGGAAAGTTGAAACCATTGCATGAGATGAGCGTATATGAGAACATAGTAATGTTTAAAAGAGATGTACTGTACGTATGGAAGAGAGAGAGAATGAATGAGATGTGGAGAGAGATAGAAAGGAGGAAGGAGAAACAAGATAAATTACACAGATGTATATACAGTACAGGACAAGAAGAATGCAAATTTACGAGCATTACCGAATAAACGTAAGTCTACGCCTGGGCTAATCATCTTCATGTTGCCTTTGAAGGACCTGATTGACAACAGTGTTCGGTCTTTTGGTACGACAAATATAGCTGAAGTCAGTTTCAAAGTGGAGTGTACGTGGAGACCATAGCAGTGTATAGTATGTGCGTCATGATATTGAACAGATGATAAAACCCATTCTCTATTTTACCAGTTAGGTTACAACAGCAATCAAATCATTTAAATTAATAAACGACTCAGTAACCATAGTTTACTACAGATACAATTGTAAAATTCTCTTGTGGAAGAAATTTAGTAGTTCATATAATAACTCGAAATTGGCAGTTTTGTCTCTCTGGCGACTAAACTGTGACTTTTCTTAGTCAGTGCGCATCCGTTTGTCGTTACGACAGAGGCGGTGACCCTCTCATTACAAGTCCGTAAGTATCACAAGTCAAGTCACGTCTAAGTTTAACGTCACTACTCCGAGTCGGACGATTCCGCCTCTGGTTCAGATGAATCGAATCAAGAACTCTCGTGCAATGATTATGGTTCTGAGCATGCGTCGTCGGTGAAACAATGCGGCCAGGTGAAGGCTTTATACTGACCGTGCCTAAGTGTACTACTGCAGACTCATAAAAGGTTCCTTTTTTATCAAATTCTTATATTGAAAATCTTGAGCATCATTTGCGTTCCTACTCGCCTTAGGCTCGTTCTCGTGACGGAATTAAATTTACATGCGATTAATTCACAGTGAATTTGTAATTTAGTAACAAATGCATTGAAGGATCTCCTCACTTTATTTCTTTTATCGTTATCTTCCGCCCCCCCCCCCCTTCTTTTTTGTTTCTTCTTTTGCTATTGCTTCTCTTTTAAGCTTCATTATAGTTCATCCATGCGATCTGCTTATACCAAACTCTTTATCCAGCATTGTGGGCAGAGATGATCACAGATAACACCTGTGTGTTGTTTTTAGCATGAGATCCAACTGAAAGGCCCCTTACAATCTTAGCAGCATCTTGCTTGTGTCTTGCCACTTTAGTTGCTTAGCTGACATTAGCATGTTTAGCCGGACAAGTAGCCGTCTGTTGACTGATTGGCTGGGTGGTTGTTCGCTGATTGGTTGACTAGTTGGCGACTCGCTAGCAAGTTGGTTGGCTCGTTAGATGATTGGCTGGCCGATTAGCTGATTGTCTAGTTGGCTGATGGTTGGTTGGCTGACTGGCTGGTTAGCTGACCGGCCAGTTGACTAATCGACCGATGGCTGTCTAGCTAACTGGTTGGATGATCGTCTTGTCGGTTAGTCAATTGATTGGTTGGTTGGTTTGGTTTGTTGTCTGTTGGTTAGTTGTCTTATACATCCATGATGCGTACTTCATATCCGGCAGGTAGAAACAGGATTTTTAAGTATAAACAAATGTTATTGGATATCGTAAGTTTGTAACACTAGCACATGTAACTGACACGAAAATCGTTCGTCTGTCAAGTTGTCGACTATTGCTTCACTGCATATGTCAGCCTATATCCAATCATTATGCGAGTTTTATGATAACATTGTCTTTAAGTAATGTGTGATTTTAATCGTTAGCTACCTGATGCATAACATGCGTCGTATTGACAACTGGAAAACTTATATCTCTGGCATATTTATTGTACATCCACCATCCTCATTTTCATAAAAAACAAATAGGACGCTTTTTACTTCGATATTAACCAGACATGATTTGTTTTCAGTACCACGGAAAAGGGACATCAGTTACAAAACTGTAATTGTTTTCCAGGACAACTTTTGGTTCTAGCTGCTAATCAGAGAGAGAAATGGTTATTTAAAGCAAATACTTAACGAGGAATTAGAATCCATACAATTGTGTTGAACATCATAGTGATGATCAACACTGGGCACCATCATAGATATGTGTATAGGCTATGTGTATAGGAATGCACTGATACAACACTAGTATTAGCACATGCGAATAGTAATCAGTCCATATATTAACCTGACTCGCCATTTGGTAGCCTCTATAAGGGAACCTAGTTTACATTTAATTTACCACCCAAGTGAGCTTATGTAACTCATGGAACATATCTTCATTCGCGAGGGGATTTCTCTCTCTGTACAATTTTACAGAAGTACTTTTTTTCATAAAAATCTTTGGAATCTTTGCTATGATATACTTATTTTTCCATCCACATCATTCACTTTGTCATGCAAAGGAGACAAGGATCTTCCTTCCAAGGGATGTATAGGCTAGCGATAAATACAATACATATGTAAGTACCCTAACCATACCATATCAGACGATGTAAAATCAACACGCGCATTCATCTTCACTTGCTAATAACAAGCTATCATATGTCCTGCTTGCTTAAACACAGATAATGTTTCGTTTAATGTATTGCAAGTACAAACAGTCAGTTTCTCGTTATCAGACTGTCTTCCTCATGCTCAAGATTGAGTACGTGTTCTGTTCTACGTCACCGTGTTGTGGTGATCAGAGGCCGCCTTCTCTTTATAAATGGGATTATCATTCCGTTGATAGCATTCTTTTGTTTACTTCTCGTTCTGTCCTTTTAGTTATTGGTGTGCTCTTCTGCATACGATGCAGTTTAAAATTTTTTTCAACCCTTATTTATTTTAGTCGCCATCTTTGTAAAAGGATTCAATGCCCAAAAAGTCGGCAAATTTTAGACATATATATCAGAGAAAGAGGCATCACACCAAAAAACAAACAAACAAATAACATAAATAGAAAATGGTGAAACATATCTTAAATTTTCGAACACACAGGGTCCTTCGTCAGTTACAGCAAAAGACAACAGAACAACATATGCACTAAAAAACACGAAAACACGAAAAAAGTGGATACAGTCTATCCTAAGGGGCTGAACATCAATGATGGGTTTTATGCTGAAGTCCGCAAATCCAGGTTTAACTACAAATAGCCATTGTGTTTTGTCTCGCTTCAGTTGGTTTCGTTTCCAGCCTCTTTTCGATACTCCTTTTCTTCTACTTTTCTCGTGTTTTCGAAACACAAGAAAAGTAGAAGAAAAGGAGCTTTGGGCATTAAACCCTTTTACAAAGGCGGCGACTAAAATACAAATATACAAATACAAATAAGTACAAATATTGTAAATTCATTCGAGGTTATGGAAGCTGCTAATGGATTTCATGCAGTCTTTAAATTTTGATAAAAACTATGTTTTTTATTTTAATCCATAATTTTTCCTGATTCACTTCTCATTTTTTAATATGGGATACTTATTTTCTTCATTTTTTTTCACTTGGAAGCAACACCCAATTATATGTGAAATGCTAAGTGTCTTATTGTTATTCATTTCTTATATGGACTGTAATACCATCTATGAACAAAATCGTTGCAAGTAAATATCTCGGACGGATAGCATAATTTGAACAAGTTGTGTAATGATAAATGAAGGTCATCATATACTGCGATCTGTTATATTCACTTCAAAGGAGACAAATGTAATAAGACTTTCTACTGCATAGGAATGGTTGAGTGATAAAGCAGTAATGTAATAAGAGCATGATATGACATGCATGCTGGGGTATCGAAAACAGCGTGGCACAATACTATCATGATATCTAGCATTTTATACTAAGCAGAAACAAATATTTTTGGAATCAACCGAAGGTTTCCTGTGTTTTTACCAAAACATCAAAGCTGGAGTGGAACGAGGAAAATTAAAATCATCATTCAGATTCATAATAAATCAATATACTCTTCATTTGCTGGTGGTTATTACCCTTTACCGTTAGTCTGTGATTGCTAAATTTCTGAGTAATTCCCCGAAAGGGATGTTTGGCAAAAGAAGTTCGTCCCTTTCTATGCACAACATTAATATGTCGATATTGCTCGAACTGTTTCAAATCACTAATATATGTTTGCTTGTTTTCTTGTTGTTTTTTTTTAATCTTTTAATTTCACTTCCCTGAAATAAATATCGCGCGTGGGCCTCGGTCTCAGGGAACAATTAAAATGTCTTAACTGAGTAAGGAATACTCCCGACGGATGTCAATTACAGAATCAAGAGGGCGTGTTATTATCAGACTGACACTATTTATAAGTTTCATATACATTCCGGTTAAAACATGTTAATAACCTAAAGGATATTTACACCAACGATTGATCTAAAATTCCACTCCATGGTTTTATATTTGGACTGACTGATGAATCCTTGCAGGCAGATATCCACGTAATTATGCGGAGTCTACAAAACGTCGTTGAAAAATCAGCGTGGTTAATGAAGATACTTTAAAGCTCGAATATAAGTTGAAAATTTGTCAGAGAAGGTCAAATTCAGCGGGGTATGTCATATATAGCCACTACAAAAACAATTGTTTAAGCAAAAGTTTTGCATACATGAATATTCATATCCATTTCCATTGGTCTGTTTGATTCTAAGTAACGGTGGTTGACTGCTATGCTTTCTTGAGTCTTTATGGTATAGGGGAAACAAAAATGTCGAGACAGTCGTAACATTCAAACATCTGGAAGATGAGTGCATAGTTCGCTTCCAGATTTTGCGACAGGTAATCTTTTTCCCTAGTTTCTCTTCCCTGAACCACTGAAAAAAAGCAAAGGTAGTTGACCTGACGATTACCAGTACAACTCATATTCCAGTTTTAAGCATAATCCCAGCAAGATTATTCGTTGCTGTAACGAGACTTCATCATTCCTTCGATTACACAGGTCACGATGTTTTCATGTCACCATGTTTTCAGTTTTCATACACCATCTGCCAAATAACATCTATCCGCTTTTCATGAAACAATACGAATTGTTGCTTCTCATATTGGCGACCACAGATGGGTGGAGAACTTTGTAATGTGTAGAAGTAATTTACAATGTAAAATATATGAATTAGTTAGATACCAAATCTCCAATTCGTACCCGAAAAACCACTCTACCATAGTGGTGACATGACAGGGGATCTCACTTCCACTGGTCCCATTGACAACGCTCAGTATCTCCTCCATTTGTAGCTTTTAATACCGCTAAAAATGTACCGTGGTTACTCAATCTTTTCATGGAAATATTTAATGACCTTTTGTTTGTGCAACGTCACATTGCACTGCTTCCTCAATATTACTCAAACGTTGCTTAACCTGAGTGAACCTTATGAAAGAAACACGTACCCTTGAGTTCTAGTAACAGGTGACGTGGTTGCAAAAAAATCATACTGCTCACAGTTAAGAGTTGTTCACTGTAAAGAGTGATACTTCGAATAATAATTTCTCATTGATAGAATTCACAAATTAGGGCGCTTACTAATTAGAGGACAATGCAATGTAAGCACACACTTATCTGAATATCACAGCTCCCACGTAAGTACTTCTTTCGTAAGCCGGTTGAAAAGCCATTTTATAGGGACATGCTGACTTACAGATTTTATTCAACTTTTGTAATTAGTGGCGTGCAAACTTTTAGAGTATATTTGCTGTTATTTGGTCCACATGTTGGTACAAATAAGGGCAGAATCTTCTTCATCATCTTCGTTTCATTTTGATTAGGTTCATCTTCGGTAGATTTGTCACCGACCTACACAGTAGGCGTATGCCATAGATACGCATGCATGTTTAACCAAAATATCACATGAAGACTCTTTACAACAGTTCCACGGTGTTGCTTTCCAAATGAAAAAGACTTGGTATTTGCAAGACACACGGTTTGTTATGCCTGTGAGCAAAAGTGTAAAAGTATTACAGCAACGCAAGGGAATTAAGAATCGTAACTGTCTACTCTTCCCCGAAAGGCCGTTCGTACACGTTGTATCGCTGAATAGTTTACACATGGTTAAACAAGGTAAACAAAACGTATAGATCGTAATGTACGAATGAAGCTTGACTGGCCAAGGATATAGCACCAGCTTATTTATTTGGAAAAAAGAAAGAAAGAAAGTTGTCTGTTCCAATCTGTCTTAGTGCTTCCAGTAAAGTTGTTCATAAATTCAATATTGCATCTGCGTGGCTTTCTCTCCTTCTCGAAAGGTAAAGAATATGGAGGGGAAGAGTGCGTGTTTCGTGTTTTTGATTCTGATTTCTGTTTTGAGGTACTGTACCAGAACAGCAGGTCGTACATTCTGAGCGTTGTTTTCTATTTTCAGTAATTGTACGAACACAAACACACATCTACGTAATGTTTCTGAGCGTTGTTTTATATTTTCAGTAATTGTACGAACACAAACACACATCTATGTAATGTTTCACCAGTTCTCAACTAGCCTCTACCGATATATTCGTCACTCCTTCCACCGATTAACAGTCCGACCATCAGCCCCATTTACAGCCAAAAGCCTTCTAATGGTAGTTAAATTCTAGTTACCGTGACCCAATGACACATAAACAGAGTAAAGGAATAAATATATTTTATGACTGCCAACTTTATTAGTATTGCAACCGCGACTTACGCATTAAGACAAGCGCTTGGAACAATCTGCTTTACTTTGAAGTGACTTTGTCTTTGTTTTCATTTTGTGTTAAATAATTAAAATATTTGCATACAAACTTGTTTGACCCGATCGCATCAGTGAGAAATGCAAACAATTTACACCATTAGAAATTCTCTGAAATGTGTTTGCTGTTGTCTTGAGGATATTTAAATGTCCGAGTACTACAGAAGTACCGATGCGGGAGATAAGAAAAAGAAAATACTGTAACGTAAATAACATCCCAGCCTATGCAATTATATTAAATTTTCCACTTTGCTGGCAGCTGGCATATTTGAAAGGATTCGCAGTCTTCAACAGGAATAGTTTACTCAAAGTAAAGAAAGGTTCCTTTTAAATAAACAGAAATAAAGATTAGACATAGATCTATATTAAAGAAATATTTTGTGTAAAGAAACTAAGTTTATAACAGTTATTAATGACTTGAACTTTTACTTTCTTTCGTTATTGTCCTTCATATAGCAAATTTCTTGAATATGATTTTATTCATATGTATTAATAACGATGGCTTCCCTGTGTGGGCGAAAATAATTCCCATGTAAGCCTTGATGGTATTAGTATCTTATTTATAATGTAGTGAAGCAGTAGTGACATTTGCCGTTACTACTGATGTATCATTTTAATACAGGAGGGGTGTATATGATATCATACTTTCGAACTGTACCGTATTTCATATCGATATCTCCTTTCATGCCTCTTCGAAGGTAGGTTTTCTAATATTTCATCAATTTCTCTACAATTTCACTGTTTTCTGCGGTAGTGGAGCAATCTATGGTGAGAATAATTTGTGGCAAATATTCCTCTTGCTATTCTATGAATAACACTCTCACCATTTCTTTCTCTCAAATTTCCAACACAGAGAAGGACCAAATTCATATGATATGTCACAGAAACACGCATTCCCGAGGAACGCATACGCACACATAACTTTAACACGCATATACCCAAATATCTAAGAAAAGGTTTCTTTACGCTTAAATACACTGACATGAACGACAAAGTTTGGAGTGTGGACCGAATTACTCATTATTAGAGACCTTGAAAGTAGCCGCAGTTTTCACAAATCATCAGACATTGACCATTTTTACAAACAAATTTATTTTTTTTTACAATAGCATCATAAATAAACGTAAGTCACTTATGCAACTTTTGTGACGTCAAGAGAGGACCTAGTACCATGTGCCTTATGTTATATATGTTTACTTAACCTTTATTTCAAGGGCAATCGAGAAATATGTATGGCCTATAATGGTCTTTTGTTTAAAGCATGGATTGTCTTTAAAAAACATCAATATCCCTGACCAATGTGAAACGCACTAAGTAAACAATTAAGAAACAATACGTATAGGAATCAATTAAGATATTACTTAACAATTAAGAAACAATATGTGCAGGCCTAGCAAATCAAATACTGATACCGGGCAACACTCCACATCATCGGTTTTGTATTTTCATCGAAAGTTTAAAAAGTCATACCCCCAAAACGGTAAAAAAAATGTAACACAGTTCCAACGGATTGTCATTAAATCATTTAGGGTTTCACTCTGCAACCACAGAGTAACGCCAGCACTTTTCTAAATGCATAGAACTTGGTCTTTAAACAGAATTTGAAGTTCTGACCGGTGGTTTATTCTTTCTGCTAATTGCATTGGTTGGTGATTGGGCAGTTCTTTTTTCTAGATTATTATTATTGTTGTCGACCATATTAAACATAATCATGAGTATGTCTTACTAATGGCGAGTCACAGAAGTTACAGCATAAGAAGTTAGTGATTCTCAGAAGAAAATGTTAGTTGGTGTTGTCCTTTCGAAGAAATTCCTTGGTTTAAAACAATATCTCTGTCTACTGTGAACCTATTCATAATGTTATAACTGTAGAGTTGGACTTAGTCCATGGGCCCGATGCACCACCCTCGCATCCCCCCCCCCCCCCGCCAACGAGGACAGACACCTTTTCTTATTTTTTATTTCTTGGCATCTCAGACAGAAACAGACCAGATTCTGGTCTCTACACCCATGTTTGTAAGGGTGAGCAATCCAATGGTGACACCCCTACATTTCTGTGACTCAGGGCACCCAAGTCTACCACTTTTTGCAGTAGTCTACCTCTCTTTGCAGTAGTCTAGTCTACCGTGCTGCCATAAGCCCTCTCTACCGTATGAAAAATTTCTCCCGTATATTCGAACATTTTCATAATTAAAATTGAATATCAGCCCTAGCCTAGGTCTAAGGAAAGTCATGACCGAGGAAAAAATCCGAAACAAAGAAAAGAGAAAAAAGTGAAGGGGATGAAAAGAGGATGCAAGAAAAAACCCACAGAGAGAAAAATGGCGGCAGGAAAGGATTCATTTCCTAGGTTTTCTTATCTGTGGCTATGGAAGCCGTCATCTGAGTTTAGACCGAACGGGGGCAGAGTTTGAAGCTTCCAGATCCATTCTCGTTCCTTCCTGTTTAGAATTTGTGAGCATTCTTGCCGAGGACACCATGTTGTTGGACGGTGTCTAGGATCTGGAAGTGGAACAGGTCAGGGGAATGCTCATGGAGATGTTCGTACGAGATGGAGTTATCTGCTTTTTTATTTGAACCGTCGATGAATTTTCGTGGGTCACTCCGATGTTTATTCATGCGAAGGCGTAAATTTGTTGTATGTCCCACGTATTGACGTTTGGAGACAGCACAAATAATGGCATAAATGACCCATTTGGCATTACAGTCAGTGTCATTGTTGTTTTTTTTCGTCCGTTACTGTTACTGGAGATGTGCGAAAATGGCTGCAGACGGATAAGCTATACAGCTATATCAGCTATAAGCTGTAGAGCGCTTACAGTGTTTGTGGTTGCAACTGTCATTGTGAAGCAGTTAGTGAGTGTCAGTGGGTTTTGTGTAGAGGTCTGTAGCTATCGACCCCTTTTCTTCAACAGAAATCGGAGTGACATCGAGAAAGTTCACGTTCCGCGTTGAGTAGTCGCTCGTGAAGCGTATGGCAGGATACAACGAATTGAGAAATCTGAAGAACTGAAGCAGTTTCTCCTATATTTCTGTCTCAGCTATTGTAATAGTAAAAGTATATCTGCGTGGAGAGATTCTGAAAGACGGTATCAAAACCACATCAACGGAGAGAAAGAGTCATTGACCTGACAAAGTCTGCATCGTAACACTTCAAAGTTTGATCGACCTGTGATTGCTACGTAATACCGAAGATCACAGTTTGAGGATATTTATTCACCTTTCATGAAGAAAGATCGCAGGAGGAAATATTTCGTTGATAATGCTATCCTTTTATAGGGAAAAGTGGACTTATGTTTCATTTTCGTCTTTCAACTTTTAGTGTTTGTGGCCGAGGATGGTAATCCCAGTACCTTGTAAAGAGGAAGTTACCACGTGTTTGGTTGGCACGTGTAATCATAGTATCGTCAAGAGGAGATCAGTTCCGCCATATGGAATAACCACACCGTTGAATGTAATATCCTTTTACAAAGAAAGCGAAGAAAGGATTAGCGGCAGGTGACGATCTGAACTGTTGAGGAAGATGGAGAATCAATCTCTTGTGTAGATTCAAGTAGTGTATCCTGTTACATCATCAGCTATAAATCAGGTGTGGCCATCCTGCGGCCCGAAGACCAAATGCTCCCACAAAGAGGCATAATGCGCCACCGCCCCCCCCCCCCCCACACACACACACACACACCATCGTTTTGAATAGACATAATAATTAAAGAGAATAAAAAGGTGGAAACGGAAAAGAAATCAAGATATCGTTTACCACACCCACATTTTTATCCGAGTCCAAACACACTGAAATTTTGTCTGTTTGTAGTCGCCTGTACCAAATGTTTGCTTCTATCTATATCACTAGACAACTACTGTAAACAAAGATAGCAAGGGGTAAGCTTGCAACCTGTGCGGAAGTTGAAAGGTAGCAATGTGAAGCCTTGATCCGAAAATGGTTGGCCACTATACCGCTGAGCGTGTAAATGCGAACACTGTGGAGATGGGAGACTTTACTCCATTGGGTTTTCTTCGCATCTCATAGCTTAACATGTAGATGTGTTCACGGTGGAAATATTATACTCCGTTGGTCTAAATTGTACATGGCAGAGCCATAAATGTATATTAGTATACAGATATTAGCAGGACAAGATGTTATACTCCCCAGGCCATTAGTTCGAAGTATGACTCGTAACCTCTAAAATGTGATTTGGTTACATACATGCATACATTATCTTAAGTACATTCATATGTAAGTACTTTTACACATAGCCTTTTCACATATGTATCACGTGATCTCTTTTAGTAGCTGCTGTGATTCGTCTACTGACGTCAATTCGTGTCAAAAATATTAAAATCATAAAACGGGCAACGAAAGCAGGTGTTACAGCAGTATACTTCAGGCATTTTAATATCATGCCACATTAGTCACTGATGATATTTTCCAGGCTTTAACGTAACAAGTAAAATTTGATTGAGAATGCTTTGGACATTTCTCTGTTGAGAGATACGTTACGATTGGTATCAATATGATTTGTAACATAACTTACAAAATATGCTTTGATACAGTCACTAGACCACGTGAACCCCTCAGAACGTCTTTATAAAAAATAACAATGCTGCGACTAGCTAATACGTAGGATTTGCAATTTGGAGGGAACAATGACGTAATCTTGCTGTGGTGGTGTACAACTTGAATATCTCACCAGGCATTTTGTTTTTAACATTTATTGGAAAATGACTTAAAAATGTGAATCTGTGTCGACATATATGTCTGTAAAGTTTAATTAAGATGAACATTTGCTGTGTATGTTTCAAAGCACTTTTTGAAATGTTCATTTCCATTTTGTTGTGTAACTCAGTCCAAAGAACACCCTCATTCACTGGGCACCCCTTTCATTGGACTACGACAAAATCATGAGACTCTGAGTGTGTGTTGTGAAGGGGGCGTGGGGGGTTGACAGGAAACAATTTGGTGATATATGTACTCAGGAGTACCATACTAATTTTCCAGTGTATTTTGGCACACGTTTATGGATTCTGAGAGAGTGGCGTTTTGTGTAATGTAACGTGCTTACACTTGATCTTGATTGTGGTCACAGGTAGTATACGCATCTGGTAGGTGTCTTCTGTTATGAGTTTTAAGGGGCAATGATCGGCGTTGATTGTTGTCACTGCCATCCTTTTGAAAATGAACCAAGAATGTCAATCAAGAAATTTTAAAATCTTCTGTAATATGATCTTTAATACCAGGGACGTCATGCGTCATCTAACGTATTAACTTTGTTCCTCATTTACCTGCCTCAGCATATCAATTGCACTCCCAGCTATCGTGTTCTTAGCCTCAAAATACTGTCTAAAATGGACTAGCGCCATCTTCAAATTCTGCCACTTGAATGATTATGGTGTTTCTCTGGGATAAACACACCAAAAACCTCTCTTAAAGGACAATTGGATTTAATTGTCGTAAAACACTGTTGCGGTAATACATGTAATGCAACTGTCTTTCAATAATATTTGTGGTATTTGAAGGCTATCTTTGCACTTCAGTCTAGAAAAGTTTTCAATCCAGATATTTTTTGTTGTCATCCAACGACTTTTTAAGGGAAATGGGTCACAACAATGACTAAAAATGATTCCACAATTGGAACTGTCTCCCTGAAGATCTCTTTCTCCTCATACACTTGACATATAATTTAAGCAAGAACATAATAAACTTCATCAAGGATATCTCATAACAAAATGATTGGTACATACATGTAGCTTTAGCGCAAATTAAAAAGCCATGTATGTGACATCTAATCCGAGTGAACAAATAAGCTCATTTGGTTTTTTATGTGTACTTTTTCCCCTTCTAGACACAGTTTATCTTTCACGGATAAGAATGTTTACTCTGGTATCGTATGTTAACTGATCTGAGCATGCTATTAGGGGGGAGACATGTGTCGTGTAATGTGTTTCGAGAACGATAGCTTGTAATTGTCGCCTTGCCATACAGTACATCACCTTAGAATGTCCTCCAGGCATAATATAGCACAAAAAATTGTTGATATTGACATTCTTCCTGCTGTTAAAATTGCAACAAAAAAAATGTCAAACGAAATCCATTACGATATACTTATTGCAAGACAGGAAAATTTTGCTATTGATTAAAGCTTGCATTAGTGTTTTTTTTGGGGGGGGGTTTGTTTGTTTTTGTTCCTTCCTTCTTTCCTTGGCAAAGAATTAATTAACAATTCTAAAAGGTTACTTCAACCAAATATGCTTATCTCAGAAGAAGCAGTCTTGGATGAGGGGGGGGGGGGAGAATTATGATCCAAGTTTCCCACATTCATATCTCTCACTGTTTTTGAATTACCATGGAAGCAGAAATTGGTCAAATGTTATCACAATCTACGTTATACTGAGATTGCGAGATTTTTTGTCACCTATTGCTAGACATTTGTTTAAATTAAACAAATGTTTAGATTACCGGTTAAGAAAGTTATCTTTTCTTCATCGATTTCTGTTTCCCTCACAACGCCATCTCCTCGCAATTACCCCACATCTCAGTGCTTTCTCCATTGGATCAAGAATATCCCCCATCTGTTATGGACGCCCTGATGTATCGATGGATGGTCAGTTCTATTTTAGCCAACAAGAAGAGTTTGCAGGAAGCAAACTCAAGTTCCATCATTCTATCTCTCCTTTTCCTCCCATTCATGATCAATGCATTGACACAATATCTTATCTTAGTTGATACGAATGTTCATTTTTCGATTCAAACTTCCCGTCTTCTTCAACTTCTCCAGCAAAGATGACATGAATACTATTTCACTTTTTTTCTTCAGTATCTTCCAAAAGAAATATTTCCTATGTGATGCAACAATTTCCTCTCATCATGACGGCTAACTGATGTCGATGAATTTGAAAATGTTGAATAAAAACAAGCTTATAAACAATTTCTCCTTGAAAAGAACGGGGTAGATACGCTGTTACGTGTTTCAGCTATGACTTATCTCCATATTGTTCTTCTTCACCTTGCCACCTCTTTCTCCCATTTTCTCTGTTTATCCCAGTCGTTGCTTGTGCATCTTGCAGTTCACGTATTTTGTGATGGGCATTTGCACTTGAGATCAACCTTGAAACGAGTACAGAAGAGATTTTTTGTCATTGGAACTTATATAGGACATGTCACATTTGATGAGATAAATCACATCGAATTCCATTCTGTAATATAAAAAAAAAAAAGGAAAAGAATTTTGCAACAATTTCTGATATTCTTTTCTCTTTCTGTTTTTATCTCTAGTCAGTGAAAGTGATAGGGATTAAGACACGAGCGGGTAAAGAATTAGAGACGATCACGGTTAAAATGGAAGACTAACATTAAGATGAGAACAAATAGCATTAAGAAAAAAATATATACAAATTAGATATAGTTACAGTACCATGAAATAACCAAATATGATGAGAGAGGGCTTAAAAGAGAGAACAAGACTAAAGATAGAAGAGAATTCAAGCTTACAGCGTTATGATATCTAGACTCACTTGAAAGTTTTCTCAAAGTCGACACTTTGGTTTTTTTTTTATAATATGATTTCATAAAAACCACTTTGGTTCACACGCAATATTTTGCTTCGATCTATTTAGCATTATGATATCCAAGACAGCCCAGTTTTTGTCACTTTTTTTCTTTGTTTGTTTGCTTGTTTCCTCTTTGGTTTGGAAATTTTTGCCGCAGGCTGAACATGCAAGTAGGAAAATTATTGGCTTTCAAACGAACTGGTGGATGTAGAGTTTGAATCTCCAAATGTGCGGTGAGCTGATTCAAAGATAAAAGTCTATAATGTAAAGTAGAAATTGTATAAAAAAGGCAAAATTTGTGGTCTTAAGGGATCTTAGAAGTTTTTAGAATTTTAGAAATTTATGTGCTGAGAACTTAGTGTATATGTTCATTGATTATTGACAAAACCGCTAGGAGAAACTTTACTTTCGATTCAGAAAAGTTTCTTCTGAGAGTGTTGTCAATGACTACGGTACTTCAACTAGTAATCCCAGGTTAACTGAGATGTAAAGTTAAATTTAAAAGAGATTGTCTTATCTCTATTTGCAACAGTTACCAATCATCTTTGTATAAGAGGACGTGCCTAAACGAAAGAGAAGCCTACCTACGGTCACTAATATGTGCATAAAGCACATTCAGAGCATAGAAATTTACTGGTTAATTGAGAGGTATTAATAATATATTATACTAATATATAGTATAATTTAAAGGAACGAATAAAAAATGGTAACATCGCTTTTGTCGGTCTTTTCAAAAAGCATGTACGTACATCAACACCTAAAATGGGGCTGCGTTTTCATAAGCTCCAGTTAACGCTACCTGCAGTGGGAATATGAACCGTTTTGGTTGTCTCCATTGATGTTTTATAGAGGCTCTTTTTTTTCTCTACATCACTTAAAGGGGAAATCAGGGTTTGACTGAGAAAATTCACCTTTAATTGATTTTTCTTTCTAAACTGATTGTTCACCGAAATATAGAGACGTTAGGAAGGTGTTTGAAGGTAGAAGAAACGGTAATTATTGCGTTAATTACTGTTGAATGAGAACTCTTAATATTTGTCGGGTACAAAAAGATAAACGTTCATGTACAAGACAAGACAGCCTCCTCTATACGATGACCAATCACAGCGTGAGACTGAGATGACGTTATATGAATAAACATAACCGACTGTTTACGGTTCCAATGCTTTTTTTTTTTCTTTCTGATTTTCGGTGCACGTGGGAAACGCGTGACTGATGACGTATAACCGCAGCACAGTATGGCTATATCGAGTTGATTTTCGTAGAGATCTGTAAACAAGACCTTCCCCTTCTAAACAGGACGTTATCAATATTCGCTATATATACTTGCACGATACAAGCGAGTTGAAAAAAGGGAAACAATTTTGAAGACCGAAAATTCATTAAAACAAAAATACGGCAATATTTCTTCTCTACTTTGAGAAAAAATTACGTATCAGTAGTCTATTTTGCTTGAAAAATGTTTTTTAAAGAACTTCCCTTTTTTTCACAGTGGTCACGTGATGCATTTCATTAGGGTAAAACTGTAGAGTCATGCAGATGCAACTACCTGTATATCTTTTGTATTTCTTGAGAATGTTTTAAGATAAAAAAAATATAATAATTTAGAGAGGCCTTTCTTTTCACCACAGTTGAAGGTCAATCTTCAATAGTTTCAATCTAAATTTTTCGCTGATATCAAATTTCAAGGTTAAATAAAGCTCTCCAACTTCCAAAAATAACGTAGAGACTTACTGCAACAATGTACGGCTGCTACATGGCAATTTTATAGCCTTGAGTCCACTTGAAATCTTTCTTGGTCAGAGCTGTCTTTCTTTCAAACAGGAATATCTTGTATGCGTTACGAATAAGATACATCACTGGTTTGGGGTCTGACTTGCCTGTAGTGCAAAACAATGCCTTTGATTAAAGAATCACTTAAATTGTCATTGTTACATTTTTTTAAACGTTAGAAAAATGTATTTAAGTGCGTTATCTCAACGTTCGCTCCCTCTCTATAGGTGCAAAATACTCATTCATCTTGTAATCCATCCCATGGGGGGGGGGGGTCTTTACACACACAACTCTGCTTACTATCTAACCAGAGCGAGAACCCGTCGAGATTTAGAACTGTTTGTTGGAAACCAAAATTGACATCGAGTCAGGTATATGTTGATCGAAAGGAATGCCGTCCTCTTTAATGGCAACAGTTTTGAACGTGGTCTACTTAAAAGTGAAATGTCCTCTCCCTAAGACAAACAGAACGGATGCCGGACAAGAAAAGACACGGTTTCCACCAGAAACTAAGTTTCAGTGTTACTGTTTATCGAAAGAACTGCTGAAGCCACTTTGTGAGTGGTAACCTCTATCTGCATGAAAGCAATGAAATCTTTAGGATGACAGGCAAAGACGGTGAAAAAAAATCAGTTCTTGAATTAAACAGAAATTGATTCTGTTTGATTGGTCGAAGCCTTAGTTTATCCATTGATTGATTGATTTATTGATTGATTAATGCGTCTGATTTCTGTCTCTATTTCGATCTCTCTTTTGTTATACTTTTACCTGCAGTAATCTGGCTCGCCGTAGGCGGTATGACCAGTCTTGAGACCGATGAACTAATATTCATGAAGGCTGCCTATAAACTTGGAATGACATCTGGAGAGTTCGTTTTCTTGAGGATAGAACTGTTTCCCGATCCAGGATTTCGTGAACCTTGGGCTAAAGATAACATCACAGATTTATCGGAAACTGAACTCAAAGAGGCTTACAACGCCATGCTACTTCTAACACACAGGTAAGTAATTACGACGGTGAGCTGTTTCCTGTTCCTTAAGAGTGTGACGCATACAGGTGCGATGAAAAGACAGGACACACACTAAACGTGTACTGCAGATTCGTTTTCATCATTGGATTGAGCTTCGTAATTATTATCCAACCCTAAACGCAACAAACATCTCTTCTCTTTTGTCCATGACCCCTCCCCCTCCGCAGGTGAGATGTAAATTAAATTTGAATAGCTAACAGAGTGACCCTATTTGATGACAATGAGTCGTACATAAATACATATATTACTACCACGGAGATAAATTGATGTCATAAGATGCATTCATTCCTTTTCAATTACTATTAAATCACGAAAGGCAGACTGTAGATTTTCGAGAGATATTATTTGCACTCCTCGTTGAAAAACGTGCATGTTCCAGCACGAACCACTGAATATGTTAGAAATTGATAAGTGATAAATTGCAATTGATTGATTTCATTCAGATTTTCTCTGGTGAATAGTCGACAAAATTCGACATTTTACCCGTGGCAGTATCACAAACGTTTACCGTAAAGGAAATCCCTCCCCTGTTATTACGCATTCACTACCTCAAAATGCACGGTAGCCGATGAGGTGGGTCTTGGGACCATAGTGACAAACGTCCTCGATAACAACACAAACCGAACACTTTTTGCTGTTTATTGAAATTTTACATATCTTTTGTCCTCGCAATTGGGGGATATAAACACCATCCCCACCTCTTGTTCGACAGTGATCCATCCTCCCTATCCTCTTGGACCTGCCAAATCATCTCATAAATTCCTGTCTCGTAAATTATCTTAAAAATGTCGATTTTTGTAATGAGGTGATTAAGCTAACCTTTACCCAAAGGACAGAGTGTAAGCATACAACCAGTGGATGGATTAGAATTCTGACCTAAAAGTGCCCAAATGGTTTCTAAATTAAATCTAAAATTATTTACAAAAACGCATACTATCTACAAAAACCAACTGAGCGTTAAACAGGTTCACACCAATTATTCTGATACAACTGAAGATAATACAACACGGCCATAACGTGATTCTGTCGAATCTAAAATTTCATGACTTCAAAGTCAAAGTCAAAGTCAGATATGCATCTACTACCAATCTACTAGCAATCTACTATCCATTCCCTCCAGGGACGAGAATCGAATCATGGTAGCATTTGTAACCATGCTCAACTAAAAAGTTTTATTACAGAGTGAAGCACTCTAAGACAACCTTCTTTTATCAAGATTATGGAGAGACAAAACTGAATATTCAGCCTTGTTGTCTGACAAATGAAAAAAAAAAAAAACAAAAGACGATAAATACCTCGTCGCAAAAAGGACCATCGATGGCAATTCTTTAATTATTAAAGTGCACGAAGACCCGATAGGAGGTTTTGTGTTGTTTTGTAAGCAAATCGATGCTTCTTCTTTGGTGATGCTTCGTCTTTGGTGATGGTACATACGCTGGCGAATCATCCCGAAAAGGAAAAATTACAGACTTACATAAAAATGGAAAGTACAAAAACAAGGACAAATTGATGGAAAAGGAACATTCTCAATTGAGAAAATAGGCTACGAAAGCCATTTACGAATTAAACTATGTCATCCGTTAAATATGAATATCACATATATCAGATTTCTTGCTTTAATTTTATATATTTAAGTTTTTGGATGGTAGGCGATCGAATGAAGGAAACTATTTATATGTACCACCAGAGCAAGTTTCCCTTCACGACCGCTTTCGTCCTTCTCCGGACTCAGAAGGTCACGCTTCTTCGCTTGATGAGTCCCAAAAGGAAAGGCAAAAACTATGTGTGTGAAGTGGAATTTTTCTGGAGTTATAAACAATTTTGTCTTTTTCATTTCTGATCTCTGCTAAAGTTATAGCACTTTATTGAAAGCTAGAACCGAAAATTCTGTACAATAAACACAGCATCAGGGCTTTACGACGTCATAGTGCTTCCATACTAGCCATCAGACGGTACCGAACTGTTACGATTGTAGCAGTAACTCTTTTGAGTTTTAACTCAGTTTTCCTTCGGCGAAATCCTAATTATGTAACCCATATATTTATTGCATATATGCTATATAATATATGCAAAGCAACAGTGGATCGAATAATGGATGAGTAAGTCGAGATTTGTTGTAAACGTTCTATCATGAAAGTATTATCGGTCCCGGGCACTGACTTAACTGAGACTTTATGAACAAGGGAAAGAATACTAAGAGAGAAAATTAAGTCATGAGTGGGATTCGAACCCAGCGCCTGCCGTTTACAGATGTGGTGGTTAAAGCGGTCATGATGATCGAAACTTCTCTACAACTCTTGAAATATAAAATTTCCTATTATTGTCTACCATTAGGTCTAAAGAAAGGTAGAAAAAGATAAAATGATTCCATGCCTGTATTTTCTCCGCTTCCATTGAAGATTTCCAATTATTTAAATATGAACCAATGATATATCGTTAAAGTCATGATGTTTCCTCGCTCCGTTCTTGACAACCTCATTGAAGACAACATAAAGAAAAGGCATTTATCATTTTTCCTCGTTTTGGTCAACTTGTTTCGATTGGATTTAACCTTGTAAAAATGAAAAAAAAATGTGAAGACAGCGAAAAAACCTTCCGGTTAATTATCGATTTTGTTGCTGCAATCATGGTCGCTTGTTTGATAATTTTCCTTTGTTTTTTACTAGAAGACGTAATTAAGGCTTCACCTGCTGCTACTGTTGTTTGAGAAAAGGTAGAATAAAGGTTAAGTATAAAAAATTACGAAAAGAGTAGATTCAATAATAAATGGCCATCTTTTTCAGAGTGCAAAAAAAAAAGAGTTGAGCCAGTATACAGACAAAAACTAACAAAAAAAATGGCGCCGATACAGCGTCCATCTTAACTACCACAAAATATTATTGAGTTATCTTGGTGATCAAAATTGCAGTCGCTGATTTTTGCGATTCAGGATTTTTTTTACATAGACTTTTCGAGAATAACTTCGAAGCGCAGAGAATAAGTGTTCATGTCGATGGAGTACAACCTGGATTGGTAGGGGGGGGGGGGTGTCATCTTTAGTGTGGATAAATATGCTACGTTTTCGTGGTGTGAAGTAATTACATAAATACAGTAAAAATTAGAATTGCCAAGAAGTCTGTGATATGATTCTCCATAAACTCACTTTGCATGTTACTTTTGAAATTTGTTACGTAGTTCTTTGGTGGGTCCTCAAGGCACATCCCCCCCTCCCATCCCAACACCTCGGCGAACTGTACGGCCAAAGGCTCTTGACAAATGTATGTGCAATGCAAATGCGAAATCGATTTTTATATTTCTTTGAATGACATGAGAGCTTTGAAGAACCGTAATAAATACAATTACTTGCATGATTCTACATAAAGCCGGAGTATGCCCCACTCGTTCGTAAGATGCACTTAAAACTGAAATCTGCTGGTTTCTTTTGGTCGATGCTGGCATTTCCATTCCGATGTAGGTCATCAAAATACTCGGTTCGACATTGTTTTTGTTTAACGTTTTGTAACATACCGCCGACCGTCGTTTGCGTGTATCGTTTGGTCATTTACATTAGACTGGGCGTATGGATGACGTAGGTTATATCCTAATAAAATAAAAGGAATCTATAGCAGCCAGAGCGCCATCGATGATGATCGTTCCGCAGTAATGTATCTTCGTTTGATTTTATTACTTCAGCTTCAGTAATTGCTGTTTCTAATGTTGTTGGCAACAGAATACCCCATCATAATTCAATATGTATTTAGTGTCGTATGATAAATTCATAGTTTGCGACGAAAGCGTGCATGTGATAAATGTCCTAGCAGAAGAGAAATGACCAAAGGACGTCACATACGACTGCTTATATGTACCAGTTGTACGATATATATATATATATATATATATATATATATATATATATATATATATATATATATATATATATATATATTGTGAGAAAAATCAGGATACAAAAAAAAATCAGGATACTATGAATAGTCCATTTATGTTGTGACCTTATTCTTGACGTCTAGACACTTATGTTTTCAGTAGAACTTGACAGATACTCCCTTTCTCGGTTTGGCGAAAAGTTATCACTATTTATACCACATTGAAGTAATAAAAGAAACTGCCCCTCGTATTCAATTGTTCTTTCTTTTTACATACCAGAGTCACGCTTAATTACTTAATTGATCTGAATGGTAACAATATCGTCTGACGTGTGTAACAACAAGCGAGAAAGAGTGCAGCGTTAATATCTTTTTTGCAGGAAACCACTTTACGAGGCTGTTTTATTACTAAATGCGTATCACGTATATGTCACGATAATCGTAATAACCAAAACAAGAAAAATTGCAAAAAGATGAGAAAGGAGACAGAATAGCAAAGATACACAGCACGACAATAAAGAGGAGTGCGTTTGAGAGATAAAAGTAACAAATTTGTGACATACGTTTCTCCCAATAAAACTGTAGTAGAATTAAGAGTATAGGTGTACAAGACAGACTGTGTCTGGCATCACCACTGATGATGTGAAACTGGACAAAGTTGTAGTTCTGAATGTCTGATTTTAACAAGGGCTTGAAGAGACTCAATATAAATGGTAAAATAATCTTGTTCCGGGGCAAATGTTACATCGATTTGGGACAAACGGAAAACCGTTCTTTTTGTCTATCGAAATACATGATAAATATATTTGTGAAAGCTGTGTAGCCAGTTCAGATAGTTATAAGCTTTCTTTTTGTTATCTTCAAAGTACTTTGTGAGCAGTTATGTTTTGTAATACTGCCGTCATGCATGTTAACTGAGGTACTGAGGAACAGAGATCTGTTACGATTTCAGAGTACATTATGTCGCCCCTCCCCCTCAACTGACATGGGGTATTCTGAAAGTGTAACCCTGTCCAGAGAGCAGGCCCGTATCCAGGGGTTCAGGGGGTCAGGACAACCCCTCCCCCACAAGAACTGGAGTTCCGCTCAGCCTATGATAGAAGGTCCACGTTAGCAGCATATATAATGAGTTTTAAGTTGTTGGTCATTGTTATCGGGAAAATGTTCCACTTGTGGTAAAATCAACCCCCCCCCCCCACAGAAAAAGCTGCATACGGGCCTGAAGAGCCTGCAGGGACACTTGGTGAGTCAAATTTGGATTACTTGTTAATGGTGGGAAAGATGACGTCGCAGTGTCATGGTCTTCTTATTAAACCCACACAATCCATCTCCCCCCACCCCTCCTTCGTCTGCCTCCCTCGAGAATTTCACCTGTATAATTTTCGAGATTGTTTCTTTGGACGCCGAAGTTGACCGAAGTATGGTAGAATAATGACGAGATAGATTCTACTTTAAAAAGGTGACTTTGAGATTCCTCCTTTCATGTAGTTACGAGCATTAATTAAATAAAATTTCTAATATATCATTGTAGAATGACAAATAACAAATTTATAACTTTCCAAGATAGACTGAAACTCAAAATCCTTTTTTGTATTGTTAAAAGCTTTAAATGATTAAAAGTTTTTTTGGGGGGTTAAGCCTATTTATAACTTATTTGTGAATTAATCAATGTTTTCACATGGATTCAAGGACGTTTGCTGCTTCCTACGCCATTTTAAAGTGTTCCTTTTACTTTTACTGGCTCAAAAACAAACAATTTGAAAGATATTGGGAGAATTTCAAGATTTTATTTGATTAAACGTTATTAAACGGAAAAGAAACAGTTTTGAAAACCACTTTCTGCTTATTATTTTCTAATTGTTGGTTTGAGGTGGTGGTGGGGAGAAAGGGGTGATTAATCCTATTATTCACTAGACGATTGTGAAGATGGTCCATAATAATCGTGATTAAACTCAATATTCGTAATGGTATTTTTTTTTTAAGTTTAACTGATACAAGTTTCATTTCTCAACGACGACAGATACGGCAATATTCCAGTGTCTATACCCAATTATTATGGAGCGCTTAATAGCAGAATAAAGATGGCGTCGGCTTTCCTTCACGGTTGTGAATTATCACGGAACATAACTCGATCAAAACAAATTATATTCAGCTTTATAAAAGCACTTGAGTGAATGAGAGTGAAAGTATATATACCGGAAGATGATGTGTACACTTGTTATGAATTTTTTATAATTTTATTTATTCATGACAGAGTCTGCGTTTAGTCCTAATGGACTGTGCTAATGGCTTCCGTGTGCTATACTCACTTGTTAAGCCAAAGCTACCTAAGAGCCTATAATGTATTTCTTGAAGGAAAAAATAAAATTGTCGACGAGTATATTACATCTGCAAGCTTCTTAAAAAGTGAAAAAATCATCTCAAAGGAGTGGGTTCCACACTAGTAAAGTCATTCCGTACCGACGAAAATAAGAGAGATTTTACCATCAGAGTAAAATGAAATCACTCTTTAATAGAATGGTCATTCCATAAATGTATTACATTCATGATATCTCTCCCAACAGAATTTAAGATAGCCACAACTCCGTTTCTCTACCCAAGTCAATGAACTAGTCGTCTGTTTTCCTAAAGACTGCAGGCTACAAATAAATCCAGGTGCTATTTCATTATGGTTGATGCTTTAATTTGTTGCAGTTTAGCCAGTCTCTATCTCTCTCTCTCTCTTGGCACTGCGACTTTTCAGTGTCCCCGACGAGTGGCTTTAGGGCACGCCCCGAGTGAAAACTGCCCCCTCCCCAACTCTCTGAAATCGCCTCTGCCCCTACAAAACTGACTCTAGCCCCTGCAAAAGTCCCTGATTAGCATCTACCATTTTGCATCATTCAGCATCTCAATTATCAAAAATGTCTAGAGGTGATGGGACATTACGTGATGATCACGTAAATGATTCGCACATTGGCACCGTCTCCCTGTAAATCTGTGGAGAACACTGTACACTTCTGAACACTGTACTGAACACTTCTTTACACGTCTATTTTTTTTTTTTTATTTCTCTCACAAGACTGCCTTGGGATGACATCAAGCCTTTCCTCAAAGAGGTTGCAAGGGCTTCCTTGAAAGCAGATGTCCCATTCTTTACACCCCACAAAAACCTGAGCGTTACAGAGGTAAGACATAAAATCTTGTTCGTGCATATTAGAAGCTTTACGAGGGACTGGAGTGTTGTTTGGTTCTCTTCGGCTGTTGTTTAGTTTTGTTTTCTTTAATCTAATAATAACGCTTTGGAAATGTGTTGAAGGTTCTGAGATTGGTATAAGAGGTAGTGGGCAGTGACAATCTTTGTTTATTGTTCCTTTTTTTGTCTTCATACAATTTTCATAACCGACAGCAAAGTGAACACGATAAACATCCTTCTTCCCTATTTTGGGAATAACAGTGGACCCCTCCCCCACGCTTTGCCTTCACCAGCGGTTGATTTAATTTACTTTCATTGGAGTACGCTCTGATGGGCGAATCCGATCCAGTCCAGTGTCGTCTTTTTTTTTTTTTTAATTATTGTAGTTCTCTCAGGATACTCACCATTCCGACCATCTAACACTGCAGTGGCTATTCTGGACAGTAGTTCAGCTAGATCCTTTTTTTAGTAATTGTAATTGTCCACTCGCATTCTCTGTGATGGTAATGTGAACTATAGAGAAAAAGCTTTTGGTACATTTTAATGAGAGAATAACTTGGGTGGCTGATTTGTAAACGGAAAATGGGACGAAAAAAAAAGTTAAGAAACACTGAGATGGATATTCTGGCTTTTTTTTTGTACGATTTGATTCCTGGAGTGTTAGAAATAATGATTACATCCAGATGACAATCATTCTTTCACAAATGGAAGGCTTTTCTTTTTTCCAAGTTGACCCCCCAAAAGAAACAATTGTTTACGTATTCAGTCCATGAAAAATATTTTTAGAAATATCTCCCAGTATGCTGTCAGAGAGTAAGTTGTCTGGACATAAGGAAGTACTTTAGGAAGCGTTCAATTGAGTTAACTATGTAACTCAACTATAGATATTCATATGTCTAAACTCACTCACACGGTTTTACGATTTTCCCAAAACAAAATCACACACCAATGGCTACATCAGACTCACTTAAGTTCCCCTTGAAGTTTCGAAAGCGGAGATGAATACATTTTCTGCCCTTTGAAACGAAAAGCTACGTATACCTACAAAGGTTCTACCACTTGGTCTAATATTCACCATGGGCGAAGGGGAGCTTAAACATACAGGTGCAGTTTTATTATGATCGTTTTTTTTTTTTTTTACAAAGTTTAAAGATTCACTGGACAAATGAGTTTGGGCGTTTTCATTATTATAATGTACGCGATGTTTTAATATCGCCACAGCTGTACACGTTACTCTGTACATTGAACAATGTAGAGCGCTAAATTTAACGCATTGGGTCAGACAATGTCAAGTAGGCCTAAACGTTTATCTTGGGTTAGATCCCTAGTTATTTACCAGAAACTGGCCTGTTCACACTAGAGCACCGAAATAAGCAAAAAACTTGTTTTCTATTTGCATGGCCTTACCCATATGCCCACAGCATCGTTTATATGGTAGACACTGTAGGACAAATATCCTGGGTCTGTATTATATGTGGGCATTAACTCTATATGGGTGTGTTAATTCGAAATCATGTGGATACCATCGAATTTATTCACGCCTACACTACATCGGTACGTGTATTAAATCATAATAATAAAATGTTGGATCAGTTTCAGAGACAAAGGCATTGTGACCAGAAAATAAAATAGATATGGATAACGTAGCACTACGATAGAATTTTATTCCAGTGTTGGTTATAAGGCTTTTTTATTTTTGCAATATATATTATTCATAACTTGGATACTGGCTTTCTATGGCATTATCTGTATACCCAGCAGGGTACTCTCTTGTCAGCAGACTTAAAGTCTGGCACTCCTGGGTGGGACTGCAAGAAGCACATAACACAGGTCTGTAAACAGAGATCACGAAAATCGGTATTGAATATCTTTGCAAAATTAATGACATGTTTATGCATAGCGAAATTATTTTCTTTATAAATATTGGTATGTACCTTTTTTTTTTTTTTTTGTCGTCTTATGTATAATTTATTACTTTCGGTTTGTATTTATTTTTCATCTTCAGCCCAGTATTATGTCCACGTTTCTACACGATGCAGTTCTAATGTACGGGTTGGCGTACAACACCAGCTTGTCTCGGAGAAACGATACCACTAGGGCTAACATATCGTACGACCAATTCCGCGACCCAGAGTCTAGTATATGAAGGTATGCATAACATAACATCTGATGCTTTAGCATTTACGAAATGAAGTAGGACAGTTCACGACAAGAAAGAAGCAATACAGTTCGCAGACTTGTTACATGCAATGTGTTGAGGATAGGGATAAGTTCCATTTGAAGCGACCTCTCCCCTAACCACCGTCTCTCCGTTTAGTTTATTCCTGGTGCCCAAAGATCCACCACCCAACCGGAAGTAAACTAAAAGTCAATATCAATTTTACAATCAGTCAAGCAGCATCTCACAATTCACGTATCCCCCTCCCCCTCCCTCCCCCCCCCCCCGTGCCTAGCCTGTCTTTTTACGCTGACGTCTTACTCTACAATCTCTTGATTTTGAGAATACGTATATACAACTCTCATGCAGTCCTATAGCTCTGACCGTCATCCTAGGACACATGAGGACACCCCTCACATCCACATCTGCAAGTTTCTCGAGGACGCCCTCTTCAGATCTCCACCTACGGGAGTTAGAAGGACACCCCTGTCCATTCATCATTTACGAGGTTCATGAAGACACACCATTCCCGTACCCCGGTTACATTACTCATAAGACAACCTCCCTCTGATCATCTATAAGCTGTTTGAAAGGAGAGGTTTTTTTTTTTAGTCAGATATTGCTCATTATTTACTGTATAGTCTATAATGCCCAGACGTTAGTTCTTTCACAATCATTGCTGGTAACTGGTTTCTCACAAAAATTAAGGACTGTTTGAAAATGTTATGCCCTCCGCCATACCTTACATGAAGATAACGACTAAGATGGGTGGAAATTTGTCCATACCTTTAAAATGACCTATAGGCACGGACTAGTTGCGACTGTCGTCAGGTGTAGTTGATATCTTTGACATGTAACTGTGCTGGTATAGTTCAAACAACAATGAATACTACACTGTTAAAAGATTTATTGAATAAATGCAAATATCCGATTTTTTTTTTTTTTTTGGCTAACTCCAAAGAATCAAATCACAAACTAAAATGAAATTATCTGGATCTATTATTCTTTGATAACCACCTTATTGTAATCATCAGCTGATAAATATTCATTAAAGAATTAACAATTACATTTTATCTCTTTTGTTTTGATCTAAACAGTTTGGAAAATAATACATTACTTTGGCAATGGTCAATATGAAATTTTACGAATGGACCAAAATGTCATATATTCATACTGACGTAAAAGAGAGCTTATATAAACAATTGATTCTACTATATTCTGTTAAAACTTTTTTGTCAGTGGCTCTGTATGGAATAGCCTTGCAAGGTTATCAATTAAATTGCAGTGTGAAATGCTGCTTCACTTTTTTTTCAAAGAAATTCCTTTCCCCTTATCAAACAGAGTTTCATCTAGTGTTGCTTCTTTAAACTAATCACCTTCGCGTAATGTCGCAATGATCGAAGTGACGATAGACTGACTGAATAATCAAACGAAGGAAGTATTTGTGAAATATGATCACACAAAAGTTTACGCCAACAGACAGGAGGGTAATTAAATTAATTTAACAAAAAAGAGAAATGTAAATGTCTGATTTAAATGTCTACACGCGGTCCAGTTGAAAGCAGATATGGGAGACATATATATATGTAAGCACTACTCATAAACCAAAATATGTCATTGATGAAATACTCGGGACTGGAATGCATCACGATATCCCTTTGTAGAAATAGGACACTTTGCAAATTTGTTTACAGCAGCTGACCATGTTTGCAAAGTTCATCCTCGGAAGTATGCACGTAAAGCCGAAAGAAAAGCGACCCCCAAGAAAAAAAAATAAGCGTATATTTGCAAGCACCTATAAGCCAAAGGGACAACGGAGAATGTGTAGGTTTCTATGAGCTTCTTCCTTGACCCTTGCCTCTATAATGATGTTTAGATTAGAACATATATGTATGTATTTCTTCACTTTATCTGATCGTGGCCTTTTACTCTGTCAATCATCTCTTCCATTTGGAAAATTAATTGCATACATGCAACTTATCCTTATCTGGCAATCAATACTTAAGCTTTGTGGGACATATTTACCAACGATTGGCGCTTTAAGTTTGATCACAAGAAAATTTACTGTAAAACGTAAATGTCCGTCCGTCCCACCCCACACCCCGAGAGTTATACGAGGGGGAGGTTGTGTGGCCACCGAATCCATGTAAATGTAGACATTTCTCCCTGTGTTGTGGTCTAAAGATGTAAAAATACAGCACGAACAATTGACAATTTGCCGTGTTTCCGAAAGGATCTTTGGCATGTTATTGTGCACAACAAAGAAAACCTGTCAAGAAAAAGAAATAGAATGAAACGATTTATACGAAGAAAGTGTGATGAATGAAAAGAGAATGTAGCATGTGTATAAAAAATACTAGTAATGTAAAAAATAGACTATTACTGCTTGTGAAAAACAACTGCAAAAAATGTCAGCATGACGTCACATGACAAAGCCATGTGAAGATTCCTTACTTATTTCACTCCGAGATAATGTCAAACGAACATGAAAGTAACAAAGTTTGATGTAATTTCTAAATGGGTCGGAGACTTGAAGTTCTGGTATTTCAGTATTTCAAATTCAAATCGTTCAGAAATTAATTAAACGATACATTTCATTGTCTACAAATATTGCCAGCCTGTGTATTGGGAATTCGGAAATAGGTTACTGGTTTGAATAGATGAAAACATATAACTTGTTTCACTTTGTATTCAGCTAAATTTAACTCTCTGGCCAATCTTTTCTTTGCTCACAGGAATGACGGGGCCTTTACTCTTAGATGATAATGGCGACAGAATATCTGACTTTACCCTTTACGAAAATAAGGTAGGTTTACTCTGAATTTCGGCAAATTTCATACTGTGATTTGAACGTCAGTCGCAACGCGAAAATCTTTTCCCCTTTTTTTTTTTTTTTTTTTGCTGTGCTTCACGAAACAGAGGTTTCAATCGAAGCGAAAAGTGCGGTATAGATATGAAGAGACTTGCGGCAGGCATCGTTCCTTTAACAATGTATGTGTATGTGTATTCTTTTTTCTTTTTTTTGACATTGGCATTGGCGCTATCTTGCACGTGCTTTGGAAACACGTGTCCCAATAACTGTCAATCTGATGGCTCATGAGTTAGCGCATCCATGAAAGTGTGATTAAGAATACGATATTATTTGTAGAAACGTTATCTACGTAAGACATGCGTAAGACACATTACAGATTGTTTATTGGCGACTCGATATGTTCCGGCTCAAGTTGTATCAGATACTACTACACAATTAATCTTTGTCTCTTATACAGAAATTGGGACACTGTTTCCAAATGAATATTAAATACATATATATATTAAATACATACATAAGTAAATTCAAATATATATATACATACATACATACATACATACATACATACATAGCAAGTTTTCTGTAAAGTTCTTCTCTACATTTTGTTTGCCGTGAACTGTCAACGAAATCATATATGTGCGCAACAGCCCATTATAACTGTTCTATTTTACAGACTAACTTGTTTTTCTGTTATAACTATCCTACAACACAATTCTCGCATTTCTCGAAATGTAGGGATCATCTGGTGCCTTTTATGAAGTTGGGATTATTTCAGGGTTGACTCAGTCCTTTCGGTTGTTTCCCAACGTGTCTATAGACTGGCCGGGGGAGACGGTTCCTTCCGATGCACCTAAATGCGGATTTAACTACGAACTCTGTCTAGGTTAGTTGTATGACACTTTAAACTGTGATTGAGAACTTTTTCTACGTTGGTAGTATGTGTGACGTATATACAATGTACGACCAAAACATGTTTCTTGTGAAAATTTGTGGAAGTTTTATCCTTAAAATTCCATAGTTAATTTGATGACGTAGTGCTGGTTGCTCATTGGGTACTAAGCCGTCTTTGCAGCTACTTTATTCCACCACGTCGAACATTGTTAGCTGCTGTCTTCAGCAGTCGGTCTTCCTCATTAAAACAAAGTCTGTATTATCTTTCATAAAAAATGAGTGAGGTGGAAAAGAATCCATCAGAAAAAAAATTAATAATTTTTCTTCCTCAGATTTTCCGTACATGTCGTTTCTATGTCATCAATTGCAACCGATTTCGTATTAGTACATGTTGAATATGCACCATTTGCATATCAAACGAATTGGCCTATACGATGTAATGTAAAATTAATATATAACTTGACAGGAAGTGGCGACACACATTGGTGAAGAAATGATCGTTATGGGTAATATGTGTTTCATGAGTATTTTGTCATCACTACCAGACCTTTATACTGCTCTTGATTTTGAAACTTAGTTGAAAAAAAAAACTTATTTTATCATATATCACTTTGCACAAAATGACCCAAGTTTGCACTTTATGTATTTACAGTGCACACTTCGCTTTTAAAGTAAGTCAGACATAAACTGCGTCTCCAGGCGTTTTCCAATTGACGGATGTTTCAAATTGATATTGTTTGATGAAGAAACTGTTTTTTGTTTGCCATTCTCGACACAAGCAAATTTTAAAAAGGTGAAACACAACCTTCGCTATGCCCTGAACTGAGCGCTAGATAATTAAAGAATTAGCCTACAAAGTTGAACCCAGACGGTTTACAGAGCGAAAATACCGACAATAAAAGATATTCCTTGTAGACATGGAGATCTCGATAGGTGGGGGACATAATATCAAATGTCCTCCCCACCCCCCCCTCCCCTCCCATTTCGTAAAAGAGAAATCTTTGGTTCATTTTCTGAATGCTAGTTTGGTTGTAACCAATATCGCCCACAGTTTTGCTGAGTGACTGATGTAATCGCTAGGCTGCGTGACCAGTTTAGGTGTTCATGTACCAAGATTAGAGTCATCCACACATCCCAACTGTAAACATTTCCCCCTCGCTTCGGACGCAGTGGCTTCTTTGCCGTATTATGTTAATGTATAAAAGAAGATAGTAGATTGATGCACGCTCCCTAACCATCATAGATACTCCAACAAAATTTCTAATTGCCCGAAAAAAGAGGGCTGAGGTCAAAATTCTGTCGGTGATCGTGTATTTGAATGAATTTTCGATATACACTCAGAGGCGTCGGGACCGGGGGAAGTCCCACTCAAAAAAAAAAAAAGACTCAGATTCACTATAGTCAGAAAATCTGAAATACCAGTTACAATTTTTCATATTTCAGTCTAGCACATTTTATGACATAAAAAGATGTCAAATATTGTACCAGATTGTGAGGTTACCTGATAATTGAAAAAAAAAAATCTCCTTAAATCTGAAATTTCATTTGAACTTTTCATGTTTCAGTCTATAGGAGTGAGAATAGTCAGAAAGTCTGACATACCAGTTGGGATTTTTCATATCTCACTCTAAGCACATTTTATGACTTCAAAAGAAGCCAACTATTGCACTAGATTGCAGCTATCTTTGGGACTGGGGGACACCTTCTCCCTAACAACCCTCTCTTAGATCTAGACCAACCATCACTCTTCTCATGCTTCCCTATCTATCAAAATACTATTATATGACATCTTTTTCAATGTGGCTGTCATTCGCAAAAGTTATCAGTAAAAGAGAGCTCTCTTCTTTGTCATGCCATCATCGACGATTGTAACAAACTAATAAACACTTGTAATGAGACTAAAAATTGTTGGAATAACTTTTCTGAAACCATAATCCCCCCCCCCCCAAAAAAAGGAAAATGACTGTAATAGATGCAAAATATTGCACATGATTTTGTTTAAAGTCACTTGTAAAATTTCTCAAAAAGAAAACAAAACTGTTATCGTTAGAAAGTAAAACTGTTTACATGCACTTTTCAGAAAATGACGATAGCATAAATATTTTAGGTAGTGCAATCCAGATTAGTACTAGTTTTAAAAAAATGGCGTTTTTCTCATTAACTAATAAATTGCACACATAAGAGCCCTATTTCACTGCTGGGTACATGAAGCCCAGATAACCTTGGAAGTGCTGTTTCCGACCATCAAGGGGGGGGGGGGTTGTAAAGCCCTAACTTTTCAGGTACTCTGGCGCTAACCGTTGGAGGCGCTCCGCTTAGATAGTCCTGCACAGTAAGCCCAAAAGGCTTTTTTCCTCAGCCCAGGTCCCACCCCTGCTGAAAACCCTGGATAGGCACCTCATATGTGATACCGATGACTTATAAGCAAAATATGCCCCAATCATTAGATCGTGGAGGTGCTATGGTAATTTCTGTTCATTTGCTTGTCAAATTCAGGCAAGAATCCCCCCCCCCCCCAAAAAAAAAAAATCCAGGAGTCCCTACTCTTTTGTGCTCAGTCCCAAATATTTGCAAAGTATTCAAAGAAAATGAAAGAGTATGCGTAATTTATTATGACTCTTGTATCACCTCAAATCCCCATCTGATATGTATTTACCGTACCATTTTTCATAGATTGATTTTGTTTTAAATGAATAGAAGAAATGCAGATATGATATCCCTATTTCAAGGTTGGGTATATGCAACTTAGGCTGGCCATCTGGGAGGTTTGAAAACCCAAAATTTCTTGTACTCTTCGCGCCAACCGATGGTGGCGCTCCGCTTAGATAGTCCTGTCACACATGCCTTGGGGCCATGGTCCCTATAGTGGTCCTGAAAATCCTGGATAGGCGCTTCATATGTGATATTGATGACGTATAAGCAAAATATGTCCCCCATTCATTAAACTCTGGCGGTGTTATGGTCATTTCTGTTTACAATCTATTCACATTCATCTTCTTCCTAACCGACGAAAGTTTTTTTCGAATTTTCGCTGAGGGTTTTGAACCACTCTCCATGAGACTTTTTCTGGAAATTCCCATGTATGTATTTTTCATAGATGCGCGTAATCATTGTAGACCTCCGCTTGGATGTAATCCCGCTCATTAATTGGTTACAAACTAATTCGTGCAAAATCGCCCCCCCCCCCCCTCGCCACAAAAAAAGGAAAGAATGCATGCAGGAGTCCCTACGCCCATGTACTCATCCCCAGATATTTGCAAAGTACTCAAAGAAAATGACAGTGGATGCGTAATTCATTGTTTTTTATCACCTCAGCTCCCATCTGATATGTTTTTCACCGTACCATTTTTTTGTAGATTGATATTTTTTAACGTGACTTGAGGAATTGCAAACATGACATCTTCATTTCAAGGCTTTGTAGCTGCAGCTAGAAAATGCCACTTCTGGCCATCTGGGAGGTTTGAAAAGCCTATTTTTGTAAGCTCCGCGCTAACCGATGGTGGCCCTCCGCTTAGATAGCCATGCCACACATGCACTCAGGCCAGCCACCGTCCCCGTTTAAATCCCCTGGAAACGCCCCCCCCCCCCGAATTGTCCTTTCATAGACTTTGATAATATATATGCCTTTAATGACTAGACCCTGTCGACCCCCACCTGTTAATCATCAAGTTTATCATTTGTCTTAACGTATGCAATGTCTGACCAGCTTTGCCCTTGCAGTACCATTCGAAAGATACAGAATCTATCGTCCAAACGCTCACCATTCTGCAAATACCTCATACCTTCCTGGCTTTTTCTTCTGGTCACGTTAATGGACGTTGCCCCAGACCCCAGGCGAAAAACTATTGGACCTATTCAATTTACCCAAAGCCATCAAAAAGTGCAGAACGTAGACCCTTGCTGGGGCAGCTTTAATCATCCAAACTTGTCAGTTAGTCAAACATGTCCCCCCCCCCCCCATTTCAATTTGGATTGACGTCCATGTTTGCAGAGTTGAAAAAAGTTGCATATGCAGAAAATGTTTTTTCCTCTGCCAGCATGTGCTTGAATGTTTCAATAAATACTAACAAGGAGATCAGTGCATTTTGCTTTCGAAACATGGCATGACGTCATAGCAAGAATGACATCAAGCAGGTGATACTCCGGAGAACGTAAATTATCTTGTAGAAATTGGAATGAAAATGTTGCGTGTAAATTTGAACTTAAGCCCTGCACCTATAGAGTCATGCGTCAAAGGCATGTTCTCTGTATTCTATTTCATTATGTGGGCACAACCAATTCATGTTGTTATATGCATTCATTTACTTGTAAGGGGATATGCTCTGTAACTCATCTGTAGAGCAAAATTTCGTTCGAATATAAGCACAATCTTAAGTGACTATTCTTGAATAAATCTTGGTCTATGTGTTACGTAACAAACCAACCAAGGATAATACAAAAAACGTGTGAGGATAAAAGTATTCATGCGGTCCATTAGAGGGTATTTAAAGCGAATTTCTCAGAAACTTGTGAAAATAATCAAGGCACTAAACATTCCGATGGTGAGCTAGAAGAGGGAGATTTCTTATTTTTCTTTGATCACGTAAATATTTGTTTTAATTTACATTTATTCCAGTCCCATAATCAAAGAGTAAATCAATAGACGGTGACTGACGGGTGAGATAGCATGCCGTATGTGGACAGTCAGGCGCCTCAAAACATCAGACACGCACAAAATCAGATAAAAATACAACAAGCCTGTATGTAATGAACAGGAAAATGTTACCCATTCATGGACACTTCCAGTACGCATGGCTCTCATATTTGGCCCTCCAAAGAGACCCTTTGGTCTTTTTTAATTGCATTACGTCCGTAATTAGGGGGTGTATGCGATACGTGGGGGTGGGGACTTTTGGAAGTATGCGAAGCCGCCAGATCCCAACTATAAGCCTTTGTCTTCTGTGTGATTGTGTACCTCCACATGTTCAATGGATGTCCTCTCCCAATGGTTTTAAAATAGCCCATTTAAAGTTTAAGTTTTTATAATGCCCTTTGTTTCACATTCCATCTCCAGATATTCGCATAACAATAGCTATTATACTCGGGGGCATCTTCGTCCTAGTGCTTGTCTGTGCTATATTATTTGCAAGGTAAGTACACGATAACTATGTATCATGTCATTAATACTAGGAATTGGAAATTCGGGATTCGTTTTGCTGGATTCATTTTGGGTGTATTGCCTTTTTTTTTAATTTGCCAAAAGCGCCAAATTTATCACCAATTTTTTAAACAATTCCAGCAATCTACAACGAGTAAATAGGACTTTTCAATTGATTTAACTGCACGTAGGCCTGTAACTTAACGATTTACACGTAACTCAGTAACACCACTGCCAGCATGCGATGCGTGCGACTGATCCTTGTGAGTTGGGAGGATAATTGTTACTTCATTGCGTGTGAAAACATCCTAGAAATAAATGAAAAACTGGATACCTTTTTACCGACAATGAAACTATACGGTACTTGATGAAACGGCCACATTATGTGACTGCATGCGCTTTTTGCAAATTACGATCGAGCTATTTTTTTATTTTTCTTTGATTTTCAGATTAAGTAGCGTTTTCTTTTTCAGTCTCACATTTGTCCAAACCGTATCTTAATGGGAATCGTTATTGACTTAGTCTCTTTCAACAGCAGATCAAATTGATAAATAATAAATATTGATATGCAAAATTTATGTTCTAAAAAGAAACTGCCTTACTTGTTTGATCTTCTCCGTTGCTTATAATTTTAGGTCTGTGTTTAGATGCTAGTTTAGTCACCAGTGGCGTAGCCAGCGGAGGGGGGGGGGAGTTAGGGGACAGAGTCCCCCGGAAATTTTGGGGACGCGATGAACTGTGATGAAAAATAAAGGAGAGCAAAAAAAAAATAAGAGCGGGGGATGAACGATAAGTTGAACGAGTTTCGGAACTGGTAGTCCTAAACTGAGGAGGAGGAGGAGGAGGAGGAGGAGGAGGAGGAGGAGGAGGAGGAGGAGGAGGGAGGGGAACTGGGAAATTATTGGGCTTCACAAGTCTCATCTTTTTATGACAGTGAAAACTAAGACGAAACAATTAACAACTCAATTGAAACAAGGTGCTCATAAACCTGTGAAATCGTTTGTTTGAAGTTTCGATTGGCCATTCTTCTGCGTGTTACTAACACGCAGTTTACAAGTATGCGGCTTGGGGATGGAGTCTGCAGCAGAACCGTCGGCATATTTATTTCACGCAGGATGCATCGGCAATACGCCTCCCCAAATCGTAAATCAAAACCTTGGATATTAATAATGTTGTGGACAATGCTCTTCTATTTTTTTCAACCCTGAATTAAAACAAAAAATCCCCCGGTAGTATTAGTTGTCAGTGCCAACTAAAGCTAAATTGGAAATGTTTCACCAGTAGTGCATGCAACGAACTAATGTTTTGCCAGACGCTTTCCCCTACCCCCCCTCCCTCCCAACATATTTCGATCGGGTTCTGTGTTGCTTCGTTGTTTTAGATAATGTTCAACCGCCTACCCCAATTTTCATTTTTGTTTTCAAGCTTAAAATGGGTCATTATCAATCAAAGAAAAAGTGGGTCTAAAGGTATGTTCAGCACCCCCTACTATTTGCCAACTGGTCCAAGAATAGATGAAACATGATGAGTAATTCATTATGATTCTTGCAGTCATCTCAGCCCATCTAATATGTATTACCATTTTCATACATTGATTTTTATATCAATAGGCTTAATTTGAGAAATTGCAGCCATGAGATCGCTATTTCAAGGCTGGGTCCATGCAACTTGAAACACTCGAGAAGTGCCTCTTCTTATGCCTCCTAGGCCTATCTGTCGACAGAATGATTTGAAATTTTGACTTGCGCCTTGGTAGGGAAACGCCTCTCCCCTTTTATCCCTCCCCAGGACAGGGGTCAAAAGTAGGGACGATGATTCGATTTCCTCTGACCCCAAAAAAATCCTCGCTAGGCCCTGTTAACCACCGTTTCTTGCATTAAAGCTTAGGGGACGGTTTACCGCCAATACAGAAAATGCACGAAACAACCTAGTATTATAAAGAAGCGATACATACATAGTAGATTACACACTGACGAGATAATGAAGTAAAATAAATCCTGAAATTCGCTCAAAATAGTTAATTTTGTTAATTAATAGTTAATTTGATTGGGGCAAGCGTCTCTAGGCGTACTTAATCAGAGTTTTATCCTGTATCTATATCGCCTTAGTAGCGTTGGTAATGGTTCATGTTTGTGGCCACCTAGAAAACTAAGAGAAATCTTACGAATTTGACTGAAATTAAATTCATTAAAATAAAAAGGAAATTAAATTTATATTCATCAGATATTCAAATGATAAACCTCAAGATAAATTAGTTGATACGTCCTAAGCAAAATTAGATTGATCAATAGTAGCTGTGTAAAATAAAAGAAAAGGACATAATCGAGGCAACTTTTCTTTTATTTTCCTGATCTTTACGGGAACGAAAGTGCCAAATTTATTTACTTGGTGACGGGTACGTAAAACTGAATCACGTATTCTTCGAGTCTGATCTTAGGTATTTTCTGTGTGTGTGTGTGTGTGCCCTTGTTTTAGGGGGGGGGGGGGGCCGAGGAAGGAAACAATAGATTTTAGGTCCTCTGCAGAAAATTCAATGGATTTCTCCAGTCCTCTCAAGATTAACAATAAACAGTCTATTGTTAAGGTTAGGGTTGAGGAAGGAAAAACAAAAGAAAGCACAATGAGGTCCTCGGAATGAATGGAAAACAAAGCTGTGTGTGTGTGTGTGTTGCCTCATGGTTGGTTGAATTATGTTCACAAACGATCCATCTCTCTGTGGCAATATACGAACATGAGCATACACAAGCAGGGACGAAGACTGTTTTTATCACACACACACACATATGAGACGGTTCACGTGTCGTGAAGGTATTTCTTTTGTGTGGAGTTGAGAGGTTAAGCAATAGCAAGGTCAGCTATCAGAAATGTTATTACATTAACCACTGAGCCCTAAAAGGTGTAGACGGGATCACAAATCCACTTCATTTAATTTTATCAAGCCTTTTCTGGCAAAAGTAAAATCAGAAATTTAATAGTGCGATGTTTTAACTTCGAATTTCTTTCACTCTGTCACTACAACTATTTTTTCCTCTTTTTTTTCACATATCTTAGCTTTATATTTGTGTCCCTTGTAAAGTGCTTTCATCACGGATATTGTTTCTGGATTGTATATCATATTAAATCATTCCCAATGCCCTACTTTCGTAGCAAGTGTTCTGGTTGAGAGGAAGACGTTCATATACTGTCTTTAATAGATCTCGAAATCAACAACCAGAGGTCTTACGGAAAATTAAATTAACACAATGAAAGTGTCGTGTCGAATAAAATTGATAATTTGAAAGGGTAAAATAGCTTGCGTGAAACATGATATAGCCCCGCACTAAACCGTGCATTATACGGGAAATATAACGTCGCAATCAGAATGATTCTGAGTAATAAATGCCAAAATTATTGACTCTTGAAGTTCATGCAACAATTTAGTCAAATACCGTTTTATAGACGGTTCTCCGTACATTGTTAACCGAGAAACAGTTTCGGAATATTCCAACAAAGCGGAGTAGAACCGAAAACTGGGTAAATTATACGTTTTGGAAAGTACGTGACTATGTACGTCAGAATTCACTTATTAGGCAATATGTAGTGACGGCAGGACGGTATGTAAATCTCATCCCAAAAAATGCTTTTCAAACTTAAATTCACACTAACCAGTACCTATTAAGTAACTGAACAATTAATCAAAAGAGCTCCTTTATTATCGATATTTTCGTTTGCATAAAAGAAACCACTGGAGTAAAACGAATGCAAGAACAACGCATATCGGCAAATATTATTTCACCAATGTGTCCACTTTGTGGGGAAAACTCGTTAAATTTGTGTATATTTTGATTGGTTTAATTTTGTCCCATTCAGCATTCGATACAGACGGTTCATGAGTAGAACTGATTGGTTGATAGACTGGGATGCACTAACTATCATCAGAAACGAAGAAAGTAGCCTAGGGGTAAGTAAACACACTACGATATACGTATAGTATAGGTGTATGTGAATAACGGTGCCGATGTGGAGGTAGGCAATGACGATGCCAAAATGATATGATTGTGTTCTGCTGTAGTAATATGCCAAACGTGTAATGTTGATATGCTGAATAAGGGGGCAGTGATGTGATAAATATGGAGTTACGTGTGTTGCAGTGAGGTGATAAAGACGGGGTGGTGAATGGCCAAGGTTCGTTCTAGTGATGTACATGTTGTTTTGGTAGCCTGTGAGTATACTAAAAATGTGGTTGTGGAGCGATGTAGACATTTTAATGGTATGATAGATACGTTGTATGTACATGCATTGTGTATGCATATGTTTTACAGGTACGTCGCATGCTACATCATGTGGTACTGAAATGATAAAGACGTGTTGATACGATAAAGGTTTTGTAGTGATAAGGATGTTGAAGTGATATTAGGCCTATGATGATGTGCTTGTACATGATGATGCGATATGTGGACATGGCTTATGTAATTGATGCAGTGATATGAGATATGAGATCTGTAACTGTGTGATGGCGTAACGTTGCTGTAGTCCTGATACGAAACATGTGAAATATGTCCATTCGTAGGAGTGACAAAATCTAATTGTGACAATAAGTTGACGTAGGCATACTTGTAACATTTGATAATACGGTAAACTTAGCCGTTAACTCATTCCGTGTGTGGTTAAGTGAATTATCAATTGAGCAATTAATTGTTGACATTTGTAATGAAAAAAGACCATAAGTACCTATGGTGGCTGCATCAACTGACATAATTAGAAAGCACAGTATGTACACTTTTTTAATTTTAATACGTCGCAATCTTACAATAAGCAAAGGGAACTGAGCTTATATTAGTCAAGGGTGGGTTAGCATATGTAGGCTACAATCAACTGCAGTTAAACTGAATCTAGCCTAGCAGCCTTCCGGTGACTTTTGATTGACCTCTGATTAACAAATGATTGACCTCAGAGTGGACTCTGATTGACCTTAGAGTTTTACGCTATATTACTATGATCACACTGGGAGAACATGTGTTCAGTAATTACGTGATTCATTGTCTTCGATACAATCCGTATCAATTAATCAATCCACCCATCCAAAACATATGATATTGAAAATTAGGACAATACTTTCAAAGCTCTAAAACTGGTCAAGAGATATCGGTTTCTTAAAGTCTCACAAACAAAACAATCTGTGAAAAACAAGTTGCCAATTCGTGGAATTCGTGAAATTGTGTGGTTAGGATGGCCGTACAGTCGTAACCAGAATCATGGGCATATACCGTATACTGTACTTTAAAGGTTGTGTGACATGAAAAGTACATTTTGCTGTATTGGCTGTATAAACCATTGAAAAGTTGACAATACCCACAAATTCCATCAAAGTCCAACCATTACTGACAATTTTACAGACAAGTTCCTGTTTCACATCTGCATCGTGAATAAACATTGACTAAAGCATTCAAATTTGTGACATCAAGAGCTGGACTCCTATGATATGTCTAATGTTGTCCTTTGTTTACCTAACCTTTATTTCAAGGACAATTGAGAATTTAATACACTCACATGGTTTTATTTCGGAAGCATATATTTTTCCGCTTCAGAAACATAGATATCACTTACCAGTGTGAAATCCATTCATAAAGTAATTAAAAGAGACAATATATAGAGAGTTAACAAAAGAAATACTCACACTGCAGGCAACATTCCACGTCATCTGTTTTGCATTTTCATCAAACGTTTGAAAAGTCATATCAAAAACGATAAGAGATACGTACAAAATTCGGCCATTCAGGGCTTCACTCTGCAACTTCTGACTGAGGTCAGTTCTTAAGGAAGCATGTCGCATAACCTTTAAAACTCTGAAATAACATGGACGGAAAGATCCCGGCCGGTTAATTTCCACCTGGGTCGGTAGGGGTCTGAAAATTAAAACACGCGCCAAGCTGAAAAGATCCATTTCAATGGAATATGACAGGCAAGTATACCGTCAGTCACAACGGATAATTAGGCCTACTTCCTCCCTGAAGATAATCTTTGACCTAACAAACCCAAATATTAAGTGCTCATATTCCAAAACCCGGAAAATGAGCACTAAACTAACGAAAGTTCAACGATCAGGCAAACAAAGCTTGTGCTAACCGATAACACAGCAGCAATCAGTAATTGGTAAATTACGAGCAAAAGGTGTCCTACTTTGTCTGCGTGTGTCCATTTTTTTGTTTAATGACGTATACAACCTCAGAGACATAAGCATCTTACGTCACTGCGATAGACAAAAAGAACAGGAAAACTCCAATATGGAAAGTACCATTGTAATTATAAAGACGCTAATGAGATTTTAATGACATTTTCTGAAACAGTTTAAGGTACTTGGCAGTTTTGTGCAGTGGCCCTCCCGCAGGATGATCCAAGAAACGTGACTGGGATATATAGAGCTATCTTAAACAGTATAGTTAATGGGAAATTTAACCCTATGCTCACTTAAAGGATTTTAAAATAAATCAAGTTTGCTTATTTTTTTTTCTCTGTTTTTTTAGGAGTGTGTGAGGGCGGACGGGTGTTGGAGGATTTAGACGTTTCCCAACTTATGTTTAGGCCCTATATTGCTCTTTCTACTGAGCACATAGTGGTCAGAGAGACTTATAATACATTACTGACATCCAACTTTCATTCAGTTTATACCACCTCAGTTGAATTCAGATTTTCTGAGGTGTACATCCCTTTCTGAAGAACACAAAATATCACATTTAAACTTTGTGATTTTTTTGTAGTGGATTAAAAAATTTTTGGAAAACTAATTAGAAACTTTAAGCAACTTTGAAATTAACATCGGGTTCTGTCAACACCAAAACATGTCGCAGAAGATGTCACGAATTTTATAATTCTGAGTAATTATTTCTTTTTTTACAGTCAATTTTTCATTATTTATATGCCCCATAATTTATTTCAACATTCATTTAAAGTTTAAAATCTATTCTTACATCGTAAATCTAATTTCTCTCAAATTTCTCTCCTCTCTTTATGAGTGCAGGTTCAAAATTATCCATCGACGTACCGTCTTCCCAATCTTTCCGCTAACTTCAGTCGAAATTCTCTGATAGCGACCAGCATTGATGACGTCACTCAAAAGACGAATGACGCAATGCCAAATTTTGCTTTAGCCAATCTCAACTCGCTGATAGTGGTCATACGGAAAGGACCCATTGAAGCTCTCACTTTAAATAAGGAAACGAAACGGGAACTCAAGGAGGTATACAGTCAACCATTTCTTTCTTTCCTTCTTTTTTCATATTTTTCGAAATTCTCCATTTCCCTGGAGAATATTTGGGAAGTCATTGTGGAATTTACTCAAAATGCAAGACCTTCAGGACGATATGCGAAAGAAAAGACCCAAATTCATGTTTCGTTTTACACTGAGTTTGAACGTGCTATGAGAAACTTCCACAATATCGGAATTCATTACACTGAATGTTTTCATTATTTACAACTTTGAATAGCCATTCAGAATCACCATTTCAGTGAACACATTTACATAGAGAAGAAACAAGAAATTAAGAAAAACAGATATGCCATCCTGAGGGATTCCATAGACAAATTGAAGAACATTTGAATTGATTTATAAACCCCAGTGATGCATAGTAGTTCCGAGACTACAGGTAAAGGCAAGATTTGAAGAAACTAATGCTGTTCTGCAAAACAGTAGATAAAAATACTGGCATAACCATTAACAGTAACGGATACAGGTGATGAAAAAAACCCCACACCCCTGCCATACACACATGCACATACATTCCCTAGCTATCAGGTTGACTTTTTTTGCCATGTTTAAAGGGGGACTCTGTTTTTGTACATAAAGTTTTGGTCAACTCAATTTCTAATTATATCCATCATCATGATGTGACAATTTTTGACAAGTTTCATGAATTGCTACAAAGTGAAGGAAAAAAATTAAACCTTTCCGCATATCAGATTCAACGTACCAGTTCTGCGAAAAAGTTTCCTAGTGTTTTTTTTTTTTTCAGCTACGGCACAGTTACGGATTAAACCCTCCTTATAACAGGACGATACACGGTGCGAAAAAAAAAATTAGCGAGAAACCTTATCATCATGTTATGCGACAAGCGAATCACGACAAGACTCATTTAATGTGCAAGAAGAATACTTCACTAAGGTCCTCGGTACCGATTACGCTTTTCTTTTTGTGATACCGTTCCACTCCTCTTAGGTATATACCACTCCTATTTTGCATACACATCTTTAAAACACAGACTCCATATGCTATTACCATGTCCGGATTAAACTAGTGGCGGGAAGTTGGCTCTGCGGCATCTGTTAAGACTCGGCTGTTCTCTACGACGAGGCGTCCGCCGTTCGGATACGACAATCCTGTACTCACTGCTCAATCTTGACAAAAAATTGAGATTGAAATAAAGTTATAGAAACAAAAACAAAAAAAATTGTAACATTTTTGGATGCTTTTAAAACAATGCATGTTTTCCTAATGCGTAACACGTACCAGGGAGCAGTTTCTAAACCATTGGCCTACGCTCAGTATTCGGCCAATACTTCTGCTATACCAATATAAAGATCGGTAATTCAAAAGAGACCTAAAGACAGTTTTAGTTAATTACCTCGTCTTCTTCACTTCCATTTGTTAATCCCCTCGTCAAGTTAAGTAACCTTTTTAACTATTAATTCCCACAAATGATATTAAGACGACATTGCTACAAATCTGATTTGCATCCCTGCGGGAAATTCTCTAAAAAGAGAAAAAAAAAGCCTTTATTCTAAATTGATGAATAAAACTTTGAAAGTTACTGTCATGGCTTTGGAGGGTTTAGATAAAACAAACTGACTACAATGCCCTGTCAATCATATATGGCAGTTACATGGAGTTACTTTCCAGCATTGCTTTACAAATGTTCATTATATACAGCTAGAAACAGGGACCGGTTGTGATAACAAGACTGAAAAGCTTTTTTTTATCTTTTACTTTCTCTTATATTATCAGCGAGATAGCCTCTTCAACGTGACACTGTAAAAAAAAAGAAGTAAAATGTAGACAATTTTCCGAAATAAACTGAAAGGACTGGAGCTTGAGAATGAAAAAAGAGAATTGTTGTAAAAGAAAAGATAGCTGCCAGAGATGTATGACATCTACGTGTAAGATCATATATCGATTAGATAATCTGTGACAGAGGAACTTTGAGTGAACTTTCATTTCAAGCCAGGTAAACTATCACATGTGTTATAATTAGACTGGTAACCGCTTCCATCACGACTAATTTACTTAAATAACCACATAAATGTCTATATAGTTAAAGCTAGTTAGACATGAGTTAGCTTGTCTATCAGAGTTGAAGTTAGAAAGTCAAGGACAGGTTACAACATAAAACCTAATAGTGTGGGATACCGTACGTACTATGTACACATATCGTGGTCAACACGTAATCGTGACATTGCGTTATAATATAGACTTTGTTAATCTAAGGGCAATCTGCAGCTAGCGAGATAGATGTGCCCATGATGAAAGCCGTAGTTAGAGTGACCTAGCTTATGCGACCTACACTGCAGCCGTACATCAAAGTGTGTGGTAGGCTACCAGAGGGGTGGTTATAAATAGTACTGTTTCGAGCAACCATAAGTCACTCGAAACAGTTATATACCATGTAGAATTGTTGCGTCAGATTGTCAAACGCAATGAAATGGGAAGCTTTATTAAAAAAAAAATGCAAAAAACCAAAAATGCTAAAAAAGAAAAAGTACATCTTATACAGCTCATGGCCGTAATGAATTATTCTACTTTACTGCTTTACTTGACGTACAACAGAAACACCTCCCGACTTTATTGGTCTTACTAGAATGTGACAGGAGAATAAAATCAATCTGCAAACCTCCATAGGCTATACATTTTCTGTCTGAGATCTGCAGCCTAGTTTTCACCCGATAAAATGAGCGGTCACTCTCGAGAGAGCCACCCCTTTTGAAGTGAACAATTCATGGTCTAACTTCGTCGCTCTATGTTCTATGGTAGTAAACATTTTTTTCGCTGCGTCGAACTTTCTACATGCTTCCAACTTTACAACAGATAATCGAAGATTCAAAACGAAATCTCGCTAGCCTTACTTGGAGATGCAAAACATCCCGAGAATAGTAACATTCTGTATGACTACCTAGATCCAATATTTACCCCCCCCCCCCTACCACCTAACCTCAGTTGAGTAGCAGTTTTGGCATAAAGGTTTGCTTTTAGGTTATTTTCCGTAGTGTTGACACATCCAAACGACTATATTCACATATACTATTCTACTACTAACAAAACATCAGTACCCGAGATTCGACTTCGCATTCTTTCAGGGAGTTAAGAGCTTCTGTAGCGCCCGATCCAAGCAAAGGTATCCAAGTAAAAATCGACACCTAAAAGCACAAAGAATTCCACCTACCTGGACCTTGAATGACCTTCATGGGAAGAAGAGTTACGTCAGAGACAATCTGCTCCCAGACAGATTAAATTAAAACATATCCCGCTTTTATCAATGATCAATCAAGATACGTCATCTGAGATTTGACGAAAGGATAATCCAGGTAGTTTTCAAGATCACAGATAATTAAACACAATTATTGTTTTCCAGGAAAAGCGAATTAACCAGAGACTATTGTTCCTATGTAGCACCTTTCTGATCTTGGGAGACAAGGAAATAGGTCAGTGAGGATAATTAGAGGTAGACTTTAATGTGGATACATTTTTAAATAATGCTCGCTCTATGATGTAACGAATTCATGTAATCAAACAAAATGAAAAAGGATGAAGTTCATTTGTTGAGAATATGCTAGGTCCTGACCTCTTTCACGGAATACACGCATAACATAAACCACTCATTTAGGGGATGAATTATGTTACCGGGAAAATGTATACGTCACTGGATCATTTTCTGCCGTTTGACTACAGAATAAGACCAGAAGATGTTTCCTTTGCTCTTATTCTGTCTCCAGTCCACTAACCCCAGTGTTTGATGAACAAAGGGAGGGGAACACGGAAGGTTAATTGCTAAGGATTGAGAAAGTGTTTCAGTTTGTCGGGGGGGGGGGGGCTTTCCTCAATTAAGGGTACATATTTATATGTTTTATTTCTTTGAGCTCAATTTATCTAAAGAGGAGTTTGCGTGGGACAAGCTTCACCCTGACCCGTGATTCCTTGAAATCAATATAGCACTCGATTTCGTTTCTAACAATCTTTAATTTTAAAGATAACTATTGCTTTATTTTCTTTCTCTTTATTTTTTTTTCAGATGAGATGGTTGGTGCAAGATAATATCAACCGTTTCTTTGGTATCTGCGTATTACCGGCACCGGACAACTGTTTCTATCACACAAGCGAATTTTGTTCCAAGGGAACTCTTAAAAGCATCCTAGCTAAGGACGACATTAACCTTGATCTCAGCTTTAAAATGTCCTTTATACAAGATTTGGCTAGGGTTAGTACATTTACCCCTTTTTGCAAACCTCAGAAATTACATTAGAAACGATCTTTTCGACTTTTTTGCAAAGCTTCGATGTTAGTAGGTAACAACAAAACCAGTCGTGTACTTACAGTTTAAATACAGCTGCCAGAACGGAGTATTTTATGTCAGACAATAAATATATACGTACATTACGTTTACAACTGCTTTCTATGGCATGACGTACAAATGGATCTCATAATTATTTCTCTTGATAGCATTATCATTGTAGGAGATGAGTCACTACATATATGTTATCAAATCTGTTATTTATACGTACGGTCACTGATATTTTTAGATATGGTTTCAAGATAGCTAGGTCATTCCTCATTGTTCTTTATATTTGTTAAGTCGCCTTCTATTTGTTTCTAGTTTACCAGAAATAAACCCAGTAATCCACAGAATACTCTGGTGTGATAATCACCATACACGCTGATAATTTACATAATTAATATTAGCTTTACTCAGATCTATGACGCCATTACCATTTTGTGATGCCATTATCGACACACACTAGGAAAAAAAAATTGGGGCTAAGTTCCAAAGGAAATCCTCCATGTTGTGATCTTTGCAATGAAAAGGATATTCTACCAAACATTACACTGAAGTATAATATCTGACTCAACTGTGTGCGGTTTTTTGATGCCTTATGGTGTAAAGATACGTTATCAACACGAAATGCAATATAGTGATAAAATAAAACTTTAAGATTCGGCACATTTACGACGCACCAATTTGGCCTCTATACCAGTAACCTGTAACGTTACATTTTCCATCTAAGAATTTTATAACGAAATATTGACAGTAACCCTCGTGGTGTCTTTTGAACGTATTTTGATGAAGTTGTTTAGTCTTCTTAAAATAGTCACTAGGAGCGGTACGAGGGTGTTATCTTTCTAACTTGCAATCAGAAAATGTAACCGTTACGTCTACATGAGTTTTAGTAATGCATTTATCCTTTTGTCTATTTACTCATAAACGTTTAATTTTCCTATAGTTTCTACAATTTAGAGGTCCATTTCAACCGTGATCCTTGTACAAGACATTAGCAAGCTCCAGATTCTACAGTTAAAACGAACTACATTTAGTTTAAACTCTAGCGCAAAACTTACCAGAAAAGCTTAATTTTCATGCCTATGTGCTTTTTGTACCACTTTTTCCTTTGTTCAATTTTTTTTTCTTTTCCTCTTTGTTTTTTTTTTTCTTCTCAGTTGTAAGTCGGTTATTGTAAACTCATATTGATGTTTTCTTGATACCTCTTCAGGGTATGCAATACATCCATAATTCTGAAATTAAGTCGCACGGACTACTCTGCTCTACCTTGTGTTTCATCGATAGCAGATGGGTCCTTAAGATATCAGGTTTCGGAACCCTTTCCTTTCAAATGTTTAAAGAGAACGCCATGAAAAAGACGGACCCCGAGGCGAGATTTTCAAGTAAGTGGATCGGACTCTTAACTTATATGTATATACCTGCAGTAGGTTTAAGACATCCATCAAAGATTTACGGCCAATGGACACATATCTCATGACTTTTTAAGTGGAAACGTGTAGTGGTTTGAGCAAATTTCATTATCTGCCTTAGTGGTCAATTTTTTTCGTCGAGTAACAACTAATTTTGTTTTATTTTCATTTTCAAAATGAAAGAAACATGTAGGGTAAGGCATGGCATAAAATCACCTTTGAAAATATGTATCGATCTGAGTGAATATGTGAACACAACCGCTGTAGGTGGGTATAGAATGATAGTGCGTGTTTGATTGTAAACATTCGTCATATTCTAGATAAAAATAAAAAAGGATGTAACGATATTAATTATACTTAATAAAATAAAACTTCACTTGGAAATGGTATCGATTGTTTCATCAGTATAATTACCTTAAAATGAATTACTATTTTTTGTGTAATTTAATACTAACATACGTATTACAACTATGTAAGGTTATACAGTTCATACTGAAACGATACCGCAGTTCGCACGAATTGCTTGCAATCTGTTTTTGCCTTTTTGCGCTGCTTTTGCACTATTTTTTTTATTTGCGTTTTTTTTTTTTTTTTTTTTTGTGGTTACGAAATCTCCACGAAACTGAAGCCTACATGACAGCTGTGCCCATGGCAAGACTGACGGGCAGTCAGACGCAATGCAGAGTGGTCCGCGTTTACAAACTATGTACTTTAAAGGGAAAAAATATTGAGAGGGCAGATACTATCAGCTTTTCGAAACTATCAAGAGATATAAACTTTTCCGGTTGACAGAAATATCTATTTCATGAATATTTATATTTTATGACTGCAACTGTGATCGGAATCTGCCGATAAGGGTTAGAGACTGGATATTTCAGAGATGGATTACAACTCCATAAAATATTTCCCGCAGATAAATAAGTTATGCTATGAAGTCCAACGTATTCCTGAACCTCTTTGAAAGTAGTCACAAAAACTGCTCGGGGCAAAGCGATAAGTTCCTTATGTTCTCTCGTGAAGAACAGAAATTACTCATTTTACTGTCATCTATGTATATTTGTTTCAGCACTGAATCAAAACGGTAGATATGAAAGTATGAAAAGTTGGACAGCCGACGTAAATATATCAAATAAGATTTAATTCGTGTTATCGATAAATGTGTTCCACTCTCATCTATTCGTGGTTTTTAAAATCAGGATTGAAGATAAAATTTTATTGTCCCTTTATTCATTAGCTTACCGTTGTCAATACATTGAGATATTAACTCACGAACAAATTACTATTCACCTACATAAGTCGCTTCACATATATACTTCAACAGTGAGTCAAAGACAATGATCTTAGGTAGACATTCGTTAGAAAAACATTGAAAATTCTATCCTTTGGTCATCCCAGCATAGTGGGGATGTCATCATTGGTTGGTCTTAGTGTGCATTACTCAATGCTGTCGTTATGAGATGGTGGCTTGTGCATTACACAATTATCAATCCACAAAGGAAGGATGTCACATAAATTAAAAGGTGAAATAGAATTTCCAGTGCATTTTACAAAACCCTCACAAAATGTGTAACTCTGGAAAGATCAGGTGGTGCGTCGGTCTAGTGAAGGGGATATTTTACAAATTAAATTCTGCGAAAATTAATTTTGCTTTCCTCAAATTGTAGGCCCATCGAACTCGATTCAAACGAAACTGTAAAATCAAAAGATATCGTTTATTTCAAAAACTGTTGAATAACACTGCGACCTATCTTTCGTTTTGTGTCACGGTTTTGACAAACTGTCCTTCAGTGCCGAAGAAGGTTCTTTTCGATGTATTCAATAAAATGGTGATTCTTCAGAACAATCTCAGACTTGCCATTTGCATACTACTGCGATTCTGATTGGCGTAACATCGCTCATCCCCCTCATTGATTTCCATAGAAATGGCATGGACCTCCCCGGAACTACTGAGACAAGAACTTCCGGTTAAAGGATCAGCTAAAGGCGACGTGTATTCGTTTGGGATCATGGTCCATGAAATAATGACCAGAACTGTCCCATACCATAATTTCCAAACATCCGCCAAAGGTAAGAAGTGAAGCAAGAACCGGTTTAAAAAAATATAACTCAATTTGCAGACAGTACTGTTTCGATCGTTTAGATCTTATCAGTTCGTCCAATGCAGAGTTGGTTTCAGGACTGAATGACAGGATTGATACAAGCATAACATATATCAAATACATATAAGTTACCTCACGTCATCTGTTCACCTCCACCCCTCCGGCTTTCATCATCCCCTCTGTTTCTAGTCTGTCACATTCTCTCTTCTAGATTTTTATTTCGCACACAACCCTTACGAGAAAGAAACTCTTTACACAACCCCCCCCCCCCCACACACACACACACACCTTCCTCACACGATATGCTTGTATACAACATTTTTCATCTTAGAGCAACATGTAAGCCTATTGTATGTTTGTCACAATGACAAGCAGACAATTTAGTTACATTATAAAACGAGAGATTCTTTTCCTTTCAATGGCATAAAATTAAACAATATCGAAAATCGAAAAGCACTTTTATGTGATTCATTGCTTAATTTTGTACCCGATCACTCCAGAGGTATTATACTGCATTCCGATTGTATGGAACTATATACGGTATGGTTTCCGATACCATTTCACACCTTGCATCTGCGCAGTGAGCTCTCTACGCTTGCTTAAAGTAAAAACGTATTTTACAAAATGTTACAAGCTAAATCGAAAATAAAAATAAATCATATATGGTGTGGATATGCCTGTATGTATGTGGTTACTGTAATCGTGACAGACTTGTTTCATGAATTTCACGTCCTTGTCAAAAAAAAAAATAACTGCATTCTTTAAGTAATCGACAACACTTTTTTGTCAAATATTTCGGTTTGTTTGCTTCAAAATGAACTGTTAGCCGTAAATAAGATGTAAACGTTCATTTTTTTTTCTTTGGTGATATAAGCTATACTTTTCTGAATATTTTAGTATCGTCTGTGGACGAATAGATGAAAAAAGGTTTGAATAACGTAAAGAAGAAAGAAAAAAAGAGAGAAAGAAAAATAAACAAACAAACGAAGTCCTTATCTCTAATGCCTTTACTCTTCCAAACTTATTATAAAAATGTTCAGCCCAAAAAATACCAGAGGGCAGGTTTTCTAGAAAACGACAGAGCCATGTAGTTAGCCATTATAGGCAGAGGTCTATGTAGAGCATAGATACATGTTACCATATGAGACAAATTATGTTAGATCTTTTTAAAATGGCGATATGCTCTTATCAAAAGCGTTGTCAATATATGATCTTGTTAACCAAAACCCAATCAGCAAAAGCGATATAACGCTTAAATACAGTCAGACGTTTTATCATCACGTAATCCTCCCATGTATGGTCTTACACAAATGTTGCTGATATTCTGACATACCAGACTTGTCGATGCAGAGCGATCACACCTAAATTCTCGATGCCTTTCACATGTCGATGAAATAAAAAAAAAGAAGTAGGTTAACCGTGACACAAACAGAAATATGAAATACCAAGGTGCTCATAAAGACCATGGATCATTAAAGCTCATATCGTAAAAAAGAAGGCCGCAGGTTGGCGAGAACCGACTGTTTCATGGCACAAAATGAATCTATAGATTACTTATATGATGTTTACATCTTAGGTTTCTGTAATGAAGGTCTGTACATTGTAAGTCACGTTATGTTTCACCGAACGAGACTTGGCGATAACAACTATGAGTATGACCAATAAATTTAAAAGAAACGAAAGCCGCTTTGCTTTTACGTTTATCCAAGGTGTTTACGTTTATCCAAGGTGTTCATAAAGTGTTTGAAATGATAATATTAATCAAAAACTTTTAGTTTACTGTACTTTTGCAGAAAGAGGAAGTAAAAAGTATAAACAACATTATCACTAACATTTTATCAGCATTATTACCATTGTAATTATCATCACTGACATCTGATCATTATGAGTTACATCATCAATATCATCATTTATATCATTGTTATCCTTATCATTATTTATATTTTCATTCTTGATTATTTCATCATTATCTATATTTTTATTTCTTCTTTTCTATTTATTTTTTATCTATTAATTCTATTTATATTTTACATTCTATCTATTTATATTTCTTCATCAGTATTTATATTATCATTACTTATATTATCATTATTTATATGAATGTTATCCTTATCATTATTTATATCATTTTTATCATCGTTATCATCATCTTCGTCAACGTCTTCCCCACAAACTACCATCTTCATCCCTATTTTCATTATCATTGTCATCCTTCTCCTCATCATTCAGCTCCCCGTCCGCCCCCACCCCATCCCCCCCCCCTCAACCACGTCCTCTCTACATTCCCATCCTCTGATTATCGTGACTGATTCTCTGAGATTCCTCCCATGTGCTCATTTCTCAGTGATCATCAGGCGAGTCATGAAGAGGGAGGAGCCCCCTTTCAGACCAGATACAGGTCAAGAGGAATCAATAGAGAAAGGCTCAATTCTGGCGGATCTTGTCGATTTGAAGAGACTTTGTTGGGAGGAGCTCCCCGAACATCGGCCAGATTTTCACGGAATACGTCAGAGATTACGAAATATGCAAAAAGGACAAAAAAGTCTTAACATCATGGATACCATGCTTTCAAAAATGGAAAAATATACAGAAAACCTGGAGAAGGTTGTTGCAAACAGGACGGAGCAATTACTCGAGGAGAAAAAGAAAACAGACGCTCTCCTGTACCGCATGTTACCTCAGTGAGTCAATCACTTGTTATATGGGGTAACGTAACGCAGTCATTTAGTACAAACTGTTCACTTTCTTTTTCTTGGGGCGGGGGGGGGTTCGTCTTCACCCCTTTCTTAAGGTCCCCCAAGTGGCTGGAACCCACACAGGTACTCCCTTTGGGGAGGACTCTTGAAGATTATTTGGAAGAAGATTCTTTGACATAAATTGCTATCAAAATTTGTACTGCAATTTGAGATGATAGAATCAGAAGGCCACAAACAAGGAGAAAAATAAAACGACAATGAATAGGTCCCTTTAAAGAAACATTCTAATTTTCTAGTTGATCATTTCTTTATCTAGTTTCAATCGTAAAGAATCATAATTTTAATCCTACGTCACCCCAACGTTCTTCACTTTGTCACAGAATGGTAGCTGACGAACTCAAGAAAGGAAGCACATTTCCCGGGGAATTTTACGAAGAGGTGACTATATACTTTAGCGATATTGTCCGGTTTACCGATTTATCTGCGGAGAGTTCGCCGATGCAAGTGGTGGATCTATTAAACGACCTGTACACCTGCTTCGATGCAATCATAGAGAAGAACGACGTGTACAAGGTAACTGCTCTCCGCCTTTTCCTTTTTACTTTTCCTCTTTTTTTCCTTTTTTTTTTTTTTTTTTTGATGGATGTAACCTTGCCGTTGGATATGATGTTACATTTTGACTTGTGTTTTATTATTCCCGCTATCAGAAGTTGTCTCTTAAAATAATTGAAAACAAACTTTTTGGTTTTTAACTTAGCTTAAGAAATTGTCGTCTGCCCTCAGGTTGAAACAATAGGAGATGCCTACATGGTCGTCAGCGGTTTACCGAATCGTAACGGACAACAGCATGCTGCTGAAATAGCGAGTATGTCCCTCGATATAAGGAACGCCGTTAAGGACTTTAAAGTTCGACACAAGCCAGAACATCAGTTGCAAATTAGAATTGGTATTAACTCAGGTGAGTAATGTATTCAACATATATATTGCAGTGGTAACCAGTCATTGCATTTATATGCGGTGGCAAAGCACGCAACGGCAACACAGCACATTTGCAAGTGCGCATGTGTTGATATTTCACCACAATCCTGAAGAGAGACATTTGGTATGAAGTCCCATTATTCAGAAGGTTGAACACGTACCCCCCCCCCCTGACTCCACCCCGCCATTCAGTCCTCATCAACTGCCTGACGTCATAACATTAGGTAATAGGCTATAATCAAATCCTCCATGGCAGAAAGCGCTCCTGTAACTATTTGAAAGCATCCCCTGACATACCATTCAAAATTAAATACAATTTTCCTTTCCCCACAGCCACCTTCCCCACCCCTTCCCCTTTAAACAAAAAATGCATATATTTCAAGCCAAGATGTTGAGACTGCAAAGTGATCAACCGTGGTATCCACATTTCGTTATTGCTCATGCAGTATGCGCCTTCAAATGCAATATAGTTTATCACTGATGATCTAACGACCGTTTGAAAACATTATTAAAATACCTTGCTAGCGAAAATAAAAAATTCAAGCAAAACTTTCGAACTTTATTGAAACAGATTCCTTTTGGGAGAACACGGCAGCAACGGTAGTTACGCGTGAAGTCTTCCTGACCTCTTTATGTCCAGCGCATGTAAATCACATTTCTTTTATTTTTCATAAGCGCAGCGTGACACATGCAGAGATTTAATGTCCTACATGATATAAATTATTGAACCCAGCTCCCCCCCCCCCCCCCCCCCGGCTTGCCAGTGAAACAACCGAGTCTCCGTTACTGTCCATCAGAATATATAACTGAGATATTGTTTGTATATAACAACCGCAAAAGGAATAAATAAAAACAAGGAAAACGATTAGGAAAAATATTGTATCCATAGTTCAGTAATCCATATCAGAATCAAGAACACGGCTTCCTTCTAGATAATCAAATACATTTCGCCCTCGCTGCCTCTTTTTATAATTAAAAACAATCACCCAGACCGGTAAAATGTTCCCGTGCTTTGATCCCCCTATATCTTTCGTTTAGATATGCAAATGTGATTTTGATAAACCTTTCTGTCTGGTTTTGTTTGTCGATCGATAAGGAAACAAACATGAGGGAAGAATTCTTGCATACGGCCGAGACAGAGAGAAACGGTTTTGTTTTGTTTTTTTTTTCATGCATGTCTTCGCCAAACTCACGAGGTCCTACACGTGCACCAAAAAAAAAAAAAAATTGACTGTTTACACTCTGGCTTAACAACTGAGTCAGCCTGATTATCATCTTCTTCTTCGCACGCACATAGCCCTCAAAAGTTTGATGAAAGAGTACCGACAAATATACAGATTGGTAATTAGAACATTTTAAAACAATGAGCTGAGCCGATTATTCGATATATTACACGATATATATTCCGATCATGACTGCTTCAGAATAGCCAAGCGTGACTAATTAATTCAGACGGGCAGCTGGTGTTCCAGTCGTATGACCCATATTATGATCCAATCCCCTATGAAAACAGTGGAGACCATGTCTAACTTGATATGTCCCGATATCATAAAGCAACTGGAAGAGGAAATGCTTTGAAACAGATTGGTATTATCTAGTCGTAACTAAGTAAAAATATGTGGATTATGATCCCTTTTGTATCACATGCAAATGTGTTTGCTGTTACATATTGATCTTATCTGGATATTAATTTACTTGCAAAAGAAAAATGATAAACTACTGATTTTGGTGTAATTATGTAGTGTAACCGGAACTCGCTCCATTACAGCGGCAATATATGTCTATTTATACATCTTTAAATAGAACGGCTGAGTATGCAAGGCTGCTCTGATATCGTTGTGAAGTTGAATATGTGGTGCATTTAATATTTACGGAAGAGAAGTAGATTTAAACTAATTTATGCAATATATTATAAAAAGAGTAAATTTTGTTTCAACGATCAATAAAGCTGATTTTCATTTCATTGTAGGGTCTATGCAAAATGGCCATCTGTCCGCAAACTATGCATTTTCAAACTATTGCTTAAAGATCAGTTGTTGTAAACTACTAATCTATTTCACCATATTTGTATACGAAATATATGTTTAGGTGCAAAACTAGAGTGCTTTATAAACAATGACTAGATAACACAAAATTTGTCTCAATAATGTGGGCTGTTTCTTTTTCTCGCTTCCCAGTTTTTTCTTCTTTTTTTTAATGCTGAAATCATTTTGTGTCTACTGTTTACAGAACTAGTCCAACAGGTGGATAAAGGGTGTTTCTTTTTCTTGATTGTTTTTTATGTGAAAGATATTGAAGAATTTTCTTTTTCGATATTAGCAGAAAACTTCCTTTTCCTTTCTATATTATAGGGCCAGTGTGTGCCGGTGTCGTTGGTTTAACGATGCCCCGTTTCTGTCTCTTTGGAGATACGGTGAATACTGCATCAAGGATGGAATCCAACAGCCTTCCACAAAAAATTCACGTCAGTTCTTCTACTGCTAAATTATTAAGCCATCTCGGTGGTTACTGTCTGGAATATAGAGGAGAGTTGCCCGTTAAGGTAGGAGGATGGAGAATTTTTTTTATGAAAGAAAAATTAAATTTAGGAATTAATTAGACGTGCACCCTGCACCCCCTTACCCTCCCCCCCCCCCACCTCACCCTACAACGAAGTCACCTGATCTGAGTAAATAATTGCCAACATATAGGCATAATCGGTTGGCTATAAGAGATCTAGGCACGTTATTAGTAGTAGGTGGTGATACCTTCGATTCTCTCCACAAAGATGGCGGTCTATAGTATTCTACAAACTGGAAGAAAGAAGCAACATTTACATGACCTTGGTATTATCGCTTTTTACTCTAGGTCGCGGGATAACCTCTGCACAATCACGGTCTTAAATTCGCATGCAGTGACTGTAATGTAAACATAGATACAGAAATTAGGCAGCCATTGTTACATAGTCCTCACAGAATTTCTGTAATGTGCTAAAATCATATCTCCAGAGCAACCTTTTCTGCATGATAGAACATGAGGCGATATCGAGGCATATACCATAATGGTTAGGATTTGTTCCTTCGATGAAACATATATCATGTACGATATCATGTGAGGATTGGCTGGTATTAGTGTCATAAGTCTTGCATATTCAAATACAATCTCACTTGATATTCATCAAATTAGCGTCTGTTACTACTGTTTACAGTATACCTGTAACACGACATGCTGACACATGACAACCACATGTGTACAATCCGCCTAGCTTATCATCAAAGTCTTAGTATATTTTTGTCTAATTTTTAGCCTCTTCAATGACTTGTTAATATTAAGGAAATGTCCTAATCATAAAGCAGCTGCTATCTTTTGTTTTCTTCTTCCGAATGTTGTCTTCGGATTTTTGCAGTTAATTAACATTTTAACTTTTTATTGCGTTTTTTTTTTCTCTCCATTTATCAAAGGGTAAAGGAATCATGCATACGTTCTGGTTGCTGGGGCAAGAGGAAGATTGTACGGATCATGAACATCATAATATGTTTGCAGGGAAAAAATTGTGAGTACATTCAACCATTTATCAAAATGAAGATATTATTAAATACTTTCTTCAGATCTGAAAGCACCATAGGCTCACAATTTGTAGGCTTCAACGAGAATCGTGTTGACATACACAATTTTTGTTGTTAGTCTTAATTATTACCAGAATTTAGTTGGTTTCGATGATAATCGTAACTTTGTAGTCATAAAGGCGTGTATGTGTTTGTGTCTGTGTGTGTGGATGTTAACGTTCGTGACGTCTACCTGTAAACAAGATATTTCTGGAAGTTAAGCTTGGACAGATCTCATATTTGCTATGAAGGTGGATCGCATTATGTACAACAGTTGTCGAGAAACCTACATTTTTGCTTAAGGCCAAAGGTAATATGAGAAAATTTGTGGAAACATTGTCAACACGATATCTCAGTATAGAAAGCTTGGGCTGATATCATATTTTGTATGTAGGTATACCACTTCAAGTACAGATCCCTATTGTTTTGATGGAAGTCATTTGAGGTCAACAGGAGTCACTTTGTCAAAAAATTTGTAATATATCTGAAAGAGGAAACTTGTCCTGATCTCATACTGGACAAGTACAGGAGCCCTATTGACATTGGCGGAGGTCAGATGTCATCTGAGGTCAACAGGGATCAAATTATGAAAAACTTGTGAACGTGATATCTGAAGAAAGGAAGCTGCAACAGATCCCATATTTGGTATGTGGGTGTGCCACATTGCGAACAAATGGTCTCTTGTTTTTTTTTTGTTTTTTTTGGTGGGGTCAAAGGTTGTTTGAACGCAGCAGGAGCCAAGTTGCAAGTTTATCTCAAGAGGTGAAGCTTAGACAAATCCTATACTTGATATATAGGTGTACCACATTGAGTAAAATATACCTATTGTTTTTACTGAGTTGAACTGGAGGTTATGAACATGGGTACATTTCATATATAGTGTGTATGTGTACCACATAAATTGCAAGAATCCTTAAGTTTTACAAGGTCATTTGAGAGTCCAAGAGCACTATGTTACAATGGAGATAAAGGTTACTTGAGGTCAGAAGAGGTCCTGTGGTGAAAATCTCGCAGACATCTCGAGAAAGAAAGCTCCCAGTGATACAATATTTTTAATTAAGTGTAGTGGTGGACATATTAATTGCAAAAGCCTCTTACATTCGACGAAGGGTTCGTTTTGGTCGACAAGGATCAATTTGTGAAAAACATGTACACATGGAATATCAAAGCAGGGGGCTTGGATCTTTCTCTTCTTTATTATGTAGGTGTGCATATTGAGTGCTCGATGCGTGTCAGTCATTATCTCAGCTCGGTAGCTGTCTGTGGTTGTTACATCTGTATTTGGTGTCATGATATATCACTGGTAATATTACAGAGACCAAGCTTGCCACACATGCTCATGTTATGATGGCAAATTCAGAAAAAAAATTGTTCATAATTGCATCACCAAAACCACAATGCATTTGTTTTTGGTTTTTAAAAAAGGGGTTCACGCTGACTTCGAGCAAAAAAAGAACAGAAATAACAAACAAACAAACAACACAAAAAGTTTCAAGCAAGTTGGGTGATGGAGGAAAGAGGAAGTCCATGTCATATCGTTTCTGTTGGGTAAGAGGTCTCCGTTGTTGCAGATGTATTGGCAAAGATCACTTATGTGTGACAATTTCACTTAGACTACACCATTGCCATTACAAAATAAAAACCAACGTATGTCATTATCTACATGTAAGCTCATATGAAAATACGTATCTTTCCAGATCCACGGATACACTTCTCAGTAACGATAGTCTTTTATCCCCATCTGGAAATGGAGTCAGCCAGACAGCTAACAACCAATCCGAGCCAGCTGGAACAGCCAACAAAGAACAGGAAACCAATAAATCCGTCCTTGTAGATTTACCCGAGAATGGGGGCGAGCCCAGCACCCATTTGCCAAAATCGAACGGTTCTGATTACGTTAGGGACTTTCCCCAAGGGGAGGTAGTTCATAATCCCGAACAGACAGTGACAGAGTTACCGGGCACTGTCCCCCTCACTTCAGAAAACGCTTCAGAAAGCATCAACGCAGCTACTACCAGTGTTGATTCTGATATTTCTTCTAACGAATTAACATCACCAAGAGTAGATCCTTCCACTGTTAAAAATAACCACCTCACCGACGCAAAAGTCGACCCTCGACGGGATGCTCAGAAATTTTCGAATCATCTGAATGACCAGTCTTATTCTTTTGACGACGACAGAGCGAAAAATAATCGCAATAAGAAACTGAACCAACTACTGGGAGGGAAAGCCTTTCAAAGTTTCGAAGAAATGAACACCAGGGAGGAGGTATTAAAGAGGAGAACTACAAATAACATCGCGAAAGTGGAAACGAACGATAAGCGGAAACCGAAGACCAATCGCTTGGATGCCAAACACGTTCACCTGAACGGTTCCTGTCATTCGATTAAGAACCTCGAAAACATATCCTCCGCATCCTACGATAACTTCTCCTACGACGGCTCGGAATCCTTGATCCACGAAAGGACGTCACAGAACCCTAGTAGTAAACGTAGCAACGAATCTATACAGAATAGTGGTGACTTGAAGATGTCCACCACCCCTAGAATAAATATCGACCCAGTGAGCTGATTAGAATCAAAGTGCCAATTAAGTATCATTTTTACTGAATATGTGATATAAAACGTTCGTTCTTTCCTACATCTTTGTGTTTCATCTCCTAGTTATTATTTTTCTTATAGAATTTCCAATTGAAAATGAAATTGATATCATATATATTAACCCTAACGAAATGAAGAATGATGCATATTTTGAGAGTGAGCATAGTTCTCAAAAAATAAGCTTGCCTCTTTAGTTGCATTTATTTGTATTGTCAGTTATGTTTCTATTTACTTGGCTACATCTAAGCTTTTCTTGTTATACAGTCTCGACTGGCCGCCCCACGAAGGTGCGTGCTAAACAGATTTTTGTTTAAAGTGCACACACACTCACACACAAAAATTAATGTTTCATCTGTTCGTATGGTCAAACCTTGGATATGACCATTGTAGTCTCTTTACGTTTATTGTCGAGGTTATAAAGTAACAAAAAGGAATTCCGGTAAATTATTCGCTCATTGTTTGTAAATTTTTTCGCTTACTGCTATGTAAGAAATAACGGCATGTAGACAAATTGAAAAGAAAAATTCCGAGATGTCGAGTTAGCCTAAGTCGGTGTCTCGACAATTTGCAAAATTTTTGTCGAGATACCAACTCATTTAATTGTATCACGGAATCGGAGTCAGGTAAGTGGGGCATATGTTACCGAGTCTGTTTAGTTCGTCGACTTAACAAAGCGCTTTGTTTCGTTGGCATGCTTAACACAAGAGCTTTGTTTCCACAGTCTGTGGCTCATTATACGACATGCAAGCACGGAGAACCAGTCTTGTGGTTTCTGATTGATCGAAGAGAAAGATCTTATTCCCATCTCTCTTTTCAAATTACGCAAGGTCAGCATATCGTGTTTTATATTATTAAGAAGGTTTTTCTGGATCAGATTTTCAAATACACTAATTATAAGTTGTTTTTTGCCGATGACCTGTGCAGTGATCACAGCTTGTGATCGGTTTATAGACAATATATTGTACTTTGCTCACCTTTGTGGATCTAAACTTTTATAACACCTACATCCGACGGAATGATCAGCATATCCACATCATCCGTTTCACAAAACATTTTATAGGAATTGCAAAGTGATGAGACCAAGAACATGTACCTAACCAACGGAGATACACCGTCGTATGTTTTTGCAGTATCTCCATTTCTTGTTCAATTTGTACAGTGGACATGTTTTTGTTTTTTTTTTTCGTTTTTTTCTTCCTTCGTTTAAGAAACAGGGACTTGGAATTGACTCTTTTTGCACCAGTCGTTTCATAGTATGATATCTATATATTGTCTGCAAAATATTACTTTTAATTTTTTTTATTCAGTTTGCAAACAAGTATTGTGTGCTAGATATTTCTATACATATAAATATAATCCGTTTTAACAGTGTGTGCCTAACCCAGTGCAATAACCAATCTAGTTCGCAGAACTGAATATTCATATTTATCGCATACTGTGCAAGTAGGCGTTGTAATTACGTTGATAGTTATCGAAGAAGATAGCTATAAATAATTCATTAATAAAATCATACACGAACCAAACATTTTCCTTTGGTTATATTTGCAGAATTACTTACCTTTTTTTCTTTACTCAAAGATTTTTATCAATTGAGGGGAAAACGATTGTTAATACAAATTTGATCCGCACCGCAATGAAAAACTTTTCCCATGATACCATGCCAACGTTACGCCACAGTCGGGAATGTTTCATCACAATGTTTCATCTTTGAAATTAGCTAGAATGTCACGAACGATTTGCTGAAAATAAGTATTTTGTTGAAGTACAAATAGTGAAAACAAAGTGTCATTTAATAGAATGAAAACATTCGACAGAAAAGGAACGACTGCTAAGCTTAAAAGGGTGCAATACTGCAGTGGCATTGCCTTTTGTCGATCAAACAAAAAGAAAGGCAACTTATGCATGGCCTGTATGGCTTACCGATCAGTTCTTGTGTTGCATACATAAAATAAGGCGCCCCACCGCCGTAGAAATCAGTACCCAATTCGGTATACCCAATACACTCCAAGCACAACCTCTCTGTTGTTAATAATGTCAACAAATATGTTCCACAGTTTTAAAGTAATTTATTTAGAAATTACGAACGAAATCTTGCACTTGGCAATGTACATATAACTACACTGCGACTTAGAGGGTGGTAACAGCTCGTGAGCGCATGCGTAACATTCAGAACTTTTCAGATCAATGGTCGACCTACCCAACTGGTGACCGGGTGGTGGACAGACCACCAGTAAAGTCCAACGGCGCCAGCAGAGGGCCCTTCGGAGAGGAGAAATCTTGTCTGTAAACCTCACGTGTACGAGCACAAGTATAGCACATGCATATGCACGGACAAAGACAAGACGACGGGAGCAAATAGTATAATTATGCAAAGAGATGGCTACCGATGTTATTCTCGTCGTGAAGGGACATGTTTCCATTCAATGTCATGCAGGGTAATCTACCGCAGATGAATAACAATTATTACCACATCCCTGCATTGAAAGAGATAGCTCTAGCATAGTGTCACTATTGATATTCCACCATTTTAATTGAACCACATGATAATGATCTTTTTCCCTCCCCAGACTTTCTTCATATATAACCTTATGAGATATACGCCTATGTTTTTTCCTTCGTTTCACATTTCATGGGGTATTGGTGGAGATATGAACACACAAACACATACAAACAAACAGCCCGAAGAAAACAATGACATAATTTGGACCAGACAGAGAAAAAATATTCACAGGCATGGGTGAGATCATTTACACCAGGGAAATTTTTACAAATTTAATTCGCTATGAACTAAATGTCGTGTATGGTTATCTGTTTGCACATCACTCTGTCACCGACCCCCTGATGTCAGCATAATGATAATAGCACGGTTTTTTACGTCAAACTAACTATGATAAGCTTATCTTTACAATCATGTTACAGGGGCTTAGTGCTGTGCTCATCAACTCTCCCAAGATATCCACAAACGGCATCCTACCTACTCGCTTTGTATAGCTCATTAACCTTTACAGAAAGGCTGTAACGCCGCTGGTTAAATCAAGATAAGCACGCGGAATCTAGAATTGTTTTTGAATAATTTGTATTTTGGGGAGCGATACTGATAACATCGCTGTACGGCAAGTTGGGAGGTAAAAGGGCGTTCCTCTAAATTTTGAATTTCTGGCAAAGCACGCCGCAAAGAAAAAAAAAAGCAGTTATAATCCATACTACACTTACGTGGCATCATCTGCCGTAGACATGCGTAGGAGTGCGGTAAGAGAGGCAATGAAAGGAATACATGTATTTGTTTTGATTTTTCACTGCCAACAACAAAGTCGTTACCGTCATCACCAACAAGCCTGTTGTTCCTTTGTAATTCCCCATGGGGGGGTGGGGCACATATCACAGTATAGTAAGTCGATGAAAGGACACATCAGGGGCAGGAATTGTTGGCAGGGGTTTGGTTTGGGCACTACTAGGGTTCCTATATAGGCACCTAAGGACTAGGGATTATCTAAGAGGAGCGCCACCATCCGTTGGCAAGGAGCGTGTGAGAAAATGTTAGACTTTACACACCTCCCCCCCCCCCCGCCAACCCGATGGCTGAAAAAAACACATCTTGGGTGTCTTGATATGACACTCAGACTCGAAATAGGGACATCATGCATGTCTGCACTTGATAAGAAAAAACTATCAATCTATGCAAAAATGGTAATATTTTGTATTGGTTTTATCTAGAATGTTTCCACCAATTTTAAATCGTGTTTTGCTGATTTAAGGGCAGCGTTAACCATTAAAAATTGAAAGATCAGTGAGAGTAAAACATCTTATGGTCGCCTACGTTTGCTGTCTACAAATGCATGTAGTTTAAATTCGTTTTCAAGTAAATATATTTTAGGTTAAAGGGAAATAGGGCGTTTAGAATACCCAAACAAGACATACAAAAGAAAGTAGCAGTAATCATTATTAAACCACTCAGTCTCATCAATAAACATCTACCAAAGCTTCATCTCCTCAAATCATTATGCATGTGATGAGAAATGGAAGATGCATCATTTGAATTTTGAAAAGTTTGGGTGAACAAATTAGTTTTGAGCAACAAGTAACTGAATTTCTATCTATGAGGAGCTTATTTCTTGAAAAGGAGGCTTCTGTCCTTCCTTATTTTGAATAATCTATCATTCTACATCCAAAAGAATTGGTTTCAAAAATATGGATGTTTTACTGAAACAAACGCCCTATTTCCATTTTTAAAACACAATTAAGGGAAACGTGCCCACACCCCACCCTCTCCCCGTTGCGGCGCCACTGCTTTGGGATTTAAATCTTCGTTGTAGTGCATATACATTAAAATATTAAGACACAAGACCCACGGCGTTCCTCTGTTATAACAGTTTTGAAGTAGAAAACGATGTCCTTCGTCTAAAGTACCAATCCCTCTTCCTCTAACTTCATGAAAGTGGCTTTCTTTTGGCTGGCACGTAAACGGTACGTGAAAATACCTTTATCTGAAGATATCAGCAAACGTTTCACCGAGGCCTACCCTTGAATTTCGCTACAATACACCAGTGTTTTACTGTGGCGTGCTACCGAATTATCTTTTCAAGGATGTCCACACAGAAGCGTTCCTCGGGAAAATAAATATCAGAACGTTAAAACAAGAAGAGAATGGACGCAAAATCAGACAGAAGGAAGGACTACAGAATTTTATTTCTTAAAAAAGCATCTGGGAATATATGATAACGTTGTCTGTTAATGGAGCATATATTTGTTTGAATAAGTCTCTTGCAAAAAGTGTACTGCGTCAGTCAAAAGGGGGCTAGCCGTAAACAACAATCTGTCTGGTTCAAAACAGTAACTGACACGTTTTACCAATGGCGGCGTGTGTGTGTGTCCGGGGGGGGGGGGGGGGGGCGAAGGCTCAAGTGGCGCCCTTCATCCCTTACATACTGGCTGACACTGCAGGAAGGCATTGACGTGAAGAGCCAATAAGAGAGGATAATGCAAAAATCAGTTTTAGGCTTTGATGGTTGAAATTTCGTTTTAATATATTTGGTCTGTTGTGCATGAAAAACAAACTACATTAAGAGAAAACATTTCATCTGCCAGCATTATCTCTTCCCCTGGCTTTTAATGAAAATAAAATGAATACATAAACAGTGGGATGTTGGTAAGCGCCAAAAACTCAGGGCTGTAACTTGCTGGCTTGTACACTGATGTCTCTTTAATTCTAATTCTTTTGTATTTTCTTTTTTTTTGAGATATTTTGAGATATGATTATTCCAGGATGTGGTTTCCAGACTTGATATTTGGCATGAAGAGGCAGATCTATTCCTCCCTCACTAAATAACACTGGATGCAATCAAAATTTTCAAGTATGTTTGAAAAAAAAAAAACCTAAGACAGGACTAAGACACAGAAAGGTAAAAATCATTATTGAGCAGAAATGGAAGGAAAGTTTATTTAAAAGATACATATATACAATACTAACATTTCTCTACATATTTACATCCTCTTTAATTAGTTTTTTCAGTAAGTTTTCATAGTTAGTTTTGCTCTTTCTTTGAGTAAGTACAAACCATATCCCCATAAAAGCAAGTATTAATAGCTGATAAAATAATTACACAATTATAAGCAAGGCCAAATTTATGTTTCTAAATATTATTACTTCCTTCAGCTATTTTCAACACAGACTTTTTTTCTTTATGACACAAGTGACAAAAATGGTTAAAAGGAACAGAAACAGAACATAAATATTTAATTACCAAATTAACGTTTTAAATGCATTTAACACCGTGACAGGCAGCAAGTTTAATCAATCTTTTACAATGATTCATGCAGAAAAGGTCCAAAGAAAGGATTATGACAACGCAGTAACGACATCGCATTTGTTAGTTATGAAGGACATATGGGGTGGGGAGGGAGGGGGGTGTGAATGGTGCAAACTGTCAGCTCTTCCAAGATTCTTTTCACTTATACTTCAAAATGAGTACATTTTACTTGCATTTGAATCTTCCGGCAGGCCTCGTCAAACAACAGATACGGCCCTACATGAAAACAACTGAATGTTGATGATGATTAAACAGATTTTGAGTACTTCAGTTTGGAATAAAAGCAGCAGTCACCACGAAGAAAGAGTCCAACGTTTTATTTTCATTCAAATCCAAAATAGAAGACCACCAAAAAACAGTCAAGACTTAATTTGTAAGTAAAAATGTCAGTAAATATTGTAACAGCTAACTTTAAAATCCACTTTTTGGTAATGCATGTGTAAAAGAATACACATACATGTCTCAACAGAGCAACATGTCAACTTTTCAGGCATATACAGCCAAAAAAACATAACTTGTTTCTCATTCTAACTTTTCATAAAATTTTGAGTGTGTGGGCCTTCCGCTTTTGTTTCAGACAGGATTTTATGTTCCTCATCCACTGCATTGGTGAATGCTAAGACTTGGCTTAAAGACTTGGAGAGATGGTTTCTATGTTTGAGACAAGACATTTTCCATTCAAAATTCTACTTTTGATAATAAAAACAATCTATGCAGTTAGGGGGAAAAGGGTGTCGGTGAGGACATTTTTTTTTTTTTTTAAATGGTCTAACAAGGAATTAATCACTGGGAGATTTGAAAGTGACAAATACACTGAGGTTACAAGACACAGACAGGTTGCAAAGACATGTCCCCAATCGAATCTTAAGAGAAATATAAATTGATTCAACAACCTCACATCTTCAGTGTGCCATCCTGTCAATATAAACCCACAAATATCCAAAATTATTACCATTCACCGAAAGAAGTGCTATCTATTTGAAAATGATGCCTCCTGCTGACCGATTTCACTAACAATTTCTGATGTTTGTCTTTTCAGAAGTGTCATTCTCAGACACCTACCAATATTTTTTTCATCAATCCAGACATAACACACATTGTGTTACTATGGGAACCCCTGGAAAGGGGATATTCTGCAGCTGTAGGGAGTTACTAAAGAGAGCAGAGTAACAAAACCCAACCTGCTCTGCTGTAACCATGGTAACATCCTTCACAATCTGCATCCTGTCTGCCTATTTGCTACGCATCAATATGCCATCCGCATCACCGAGAAAATCTGAAGAAACTATTAAGTCCATGCCAGACCAACAACAAGTCCAAAAACAGGGCAGATTCGGGGACATTTTGCGTGCAAGATCATACAAACTGGACTCCATTCTTGATCTTAGTGCACATATTTTGACAGACTTCAATAAGACCAAGAACACACAAATACAAAGATCATGCCACAGCAGCCTCAACTTCACAGAGGTCATACAATATTTTACTTTTTTTTTCATCTCCCTTTCCTTTCTAAACATTTTTGGCTTCTTGTATTCCTTTCACATCTTGCAAAAAAATTTGGCTGCTGTGTTTTAATATATTTTATCATTGGTAACCATGACCACAGTATATACCTGGACAGCCAACCTGCTGACCTGCTCAGCCTTTCCATTTGATTGTGTGCCTGGTTGCTTATATCGATTCACAGCTATTGTGTTGATCCTCTCCTTTCAACTTCTGAGAGCCTCTAATCTCCTCTGCATTTCCTCTGCCTCCTCTTCGTCCGATTCATCTGACATCGCTGTGGCGCCCTCCGCCTCTGGCAGGTCATTAGTAACTGCAGACGGTACGTTGGCCAGTGCTCCTGAAACCAAACAAAAAAAGTGAAGTTTTGTTACTTCCATCGAGAGGATTGGAAGCAAAGTTTACCTTGAGTCACTGCCGCAGTAGACTCAATCAAAACCTATTGGTGACTACAGCTATAGTTCATTGATGTTTTCTTTGGTTCATTTTCAATATGGAATGCAATTTAACCAAAAATCTGATAAGCAAGTGTGTGCACAAGGGCTTGATCTCTCTTTCTGTGAGTTAGGGAGGCACAAAGACAAACCAGTTTGTCTCATGGTTAAGTTCCGTTATGGGAAAGCATTCTTTTAAACACTTAATTCATTAATTTTAAACAAACTCTGTTTCTAACTCACAAACCAGAAGTGAATAACTCCATAGAAATTAAAGAGATAAATCCTCTACTGTGGCAATTTTTCTCATGTGAATCTTGTTCCTGTTTAGTCTTTCAAACAGGCATTAACAAAAGTAACAGGTGAACATCCTAACTGCTAAAATACACAGTTTCTTGTAAACTAGAATGCACATCCAAAACAAATTATGGTACTTTACAATATTCATGTTGCTTCTTATATGCCAGTTTCTGGCATCCATGTGTGTGCACTCACTATACATCCATATAAGCCCTAGCTTAGAGAAAACTATTTTGCTCACTTTCTGTTAACAGTAATAATTAATGCCCAACAGTTGTTCTTAATCTGTGCCTGCTATAACAGCTTGCCATACAACCCACGAAGGTCGGATCGTAAAAAATGAGAAGCTACCCACCCAATTCTGCTTTGTTTTTTATCAAAAAAGCCATTTTCAAGAAGAGACTAAGAAGGACCTGGATTCAAAGACCAAACAAAGAAGTTCAACAGATGGACACTAAAGGAGGGCTAAAATCCATCAGCATTTCAAAGAAGGATAAATAGTTTTGAGGATTCTTTTCTACATTCTTAAATTCTTACTTCAAATGAGCTAAAAAGATGCATTCTAAAAAAGATTATCAATAGAGACTGACTAAAAACAAAATCTGACAAAAAATTCTTTCAGTTGATAGTACAGTTTGTAATATTTTTTTTTGGGGGGGGGCTAGGTAACACTACTTTGAATGGAGCAAGAAACTGTATCCAAGCGGCAGCATTCTGCATCATGAAGCTTCTTGAATACCGAACACTTCTTTCCCCCCTGCCCTCAAACCCCACCCCATGCAATTGCTGTGTGAACACATACACGCTCCATGAATGGCAGCCCCACTTCCATCGCCTCCCCCCCCTTCCTCTTAAAGATCTGTGGAAAACACTTCAGTAAAAGCAATTAAAGGTCAAATTTTCGTTCAGTAAGACTTCTACTTCAAAGGAAACATTCCAACCTATTAGCTGTGTGTTCTGTAGACTGGAAAATGTAGTAACCAGATTTTCAGCTCTTAACTTTAGCATCTACTCAAAATCTATCCATCATGCATATTCAAAGCTCCTCTGGAGAAAAATTTCACAGGAGAGTGTGCAAAATTGTAAAGTCATTTTTCTCTTCTATCCTCCTTTGACGATATGGTTATTACCTGCAGTGAGTTCTGAGAGGACCTGGTCAACCTCTTCTTGGGCAGCATCTTCAAGTTCGTCTTGATCATCTAAAGCCTCGAAGGTATCTTCGACCATCTCTTCTATAATACCAGCCTATATAAAGAAACAAAGAAGACATTTGCTGATATGTGCCAAATCCACACAACTACAAGACCTAAAACCTGAAACTAGTGTATATACCATAAAAGTTGAGAACCAAAAAGCCCCCCAAAAAATATGGGGTTATTGCTGAAATATAAGCAGTACATACTGGTCATGCTACGTGGCACCACCTTTATTCAATAAAACTTCAAAAACTCTTATTCTGAAGGCTTTCTTTCTTCTTTTTTTTTTTTGAAAGTTGGTCTTGTAAATAAACCGAGGTATGAGTTTTTACAGCTGTAAGATGTGCAGAAAGTCCTTAGGTGCACTTTTCAAAAAGCAGGAACGACAGCAGATCCTACTTCATGTAGTAGCACGTTTCAAATCATCTTGCCGCTCTCTTGAATGAGAAATAAACATAACTCCTACCTTCATCATTTCTTTGGACAGCTCCCTCATGGTCTCTTGTATCTGAGGAACTTTACACAGACTCTGCATAGCCTTCATGACATCCGTACTCTTCTGAATCGCACCATTCACTCTCAACAATGCTGTGGGATGTTTAATACACAGATGGCCTTTCAATGAAAAATGCAGTCACCCTAAACTGAACCAGTTTACCTCCCCAAGCTAATTCAAGAATGGCTATTTTTAAATATGTGATATCATTTTGGTAGTTAGATTGCTTAATATTGCAGCATAACACCTTGCTTATGCAGCGCTGATATTCAGCGACATTATGAAAAATACTTATAAGGGAAATGAGAAGAGAATTTCAAGATTTTGATGATTTTTCAAAATAACGTAGGGACGACTGCTTATTACCTTTCAGAAGGAGTGACAACCACGTGTCTCTTCAAAACCAATACTATCATAAATATTTCTTCAAGTGAAGGTCTGACTTAAAACAATCCAATGTGTCTTCTAAATCAGCAATCTCAGGGTTTTAGTACTTAACAAGATTAAGCAATCAAGCAACTTTATGTAAAGTGTAAAAAGTTGACATTGGGTGCTTTCACACTTGACCATGAGCAGCTGATAAGATCCAGGTCTAATTTAACTGTTCTTTATCAAATTCCGTGCGCAAAATCTCCTTGGGTCAACACAAGACCTCGCGATATTGATCAACGGGACGGAAGGTAAATCAGATCACACACAGTTGATCAAGATGCTGTTTGAGAATGCGCGGCGGATTAAGATGACCTCTGAGCGGCATACAGTCGAGAGCATTACAAGGAGCAATTGGTTGTCATGACAACTGGTTTGTGTGCAGTCACTCACTTCCTGTTTGTTGATTACCAGGGCAAGGACTAATTTGCCACAGTAGACCTAAGTGTGACAGCAAACTCTTGACCTTTTACAGGTTGATCAGATCCAGATCTGTCTGTGATCAATAAACAAGTAGCGGTCATTTAAATGTGCCGGCTATCGGGTTTACAATCATATCCTTTCAGCATTGTTTTGCTGACCTTATCCCCATCATTCTCCTCAACCTGAACTTATTCAATCAGCTGACATCATCATCAACTGATCTTGGTTGGGTTGTTAGGAGGAGAAAAATGACGACCGTCACCTGGAATACTATTTACAACGACTGAACAGTTTGATTGTAACTTACTTTCAAAAATGTTCATGACAAAAGACACATTGTCAAAGCAGAATATGATACGGTGAGTGACCGAGCTTTCTGATTAGGTTTGTTTTTAGCTTTTGGTCACAGTAATAGGCGACACGGTAGTCAATAGTTACAGCAACTTACAATGACAGAAGTTTTCGTATGGATGTAATATGGGATTTATTTCTGTATACCATAAACTGCATCGATAATTTTTCACAAAGTTTCACAAAGAGATTTCACAGATTTCAACCCACTTAACTGTAATGATTATCCCCCCCCCCCCCCCCGGAACCATTAAGATGATTTGATGATGCCTTTATCTTAATATTGCTGTCTAACTGTAGCAATGGACATATCGCAAACCTTTGTATGATTGGTTTATACTGTACCTAATTGGTTTTTCATCTGCATGCTAACAGAGTTAATCTGTGCTTTAGAGGTATGTATTCTGTTTTTGGCTTTTCTGGATCTCACAATCTCCTTAGCCAGGGTTGTGCACACATCTTTGTGTCCCTGCTTAGCGGCTTCTTTCAGAGACCTTTTCACTTTTAGTTCCTCTCTTTCAATAGCTGAGGGGAAAAAATAAGACCAAAACTGAATAACATATTGGCAGAGAGTGTAGCTGAAGGGGTTATTCAGGGGTTTGGAAGTCCTCTTACCCACATGTATAAAATCTTAATGACAGGAAGGACTTGACATACTGCACATGGTCAAATTCTACTGCAGGACTGAAATCAAAATTGTCCTCCAATCGTCTGAGACAGTAAAAGTAATGTCGCAGAGCCAAATACACTCCTTCTAGTTTTCTGACAGATGAGTATTTTTCTGAAGCAAAGCTCACTGTTTAAAAGTGGTAGTACTTTGTGGGTATCATCTTTCATTTACATTAACAATAGCGTAATAATTTTCTATTTGCTATACTCTTGAACAAGTCCTTTTTGTTATAAAATGACAGACTCCCAGTCTGAAAAACATGGAGGAGTCCATTCTACTACTGTGTGTTCACACAATACTTACAGTAATTGTTAAAATGATATTATAGCAAACATTTAGTCTTGTGTTTTTGGCTTCTCTTTTGTTCTCTCTTTCAACAAACAAAATATATTTCGACCAAATAAGGGAAGTGGGTTGTTCAAAGGAAAACTTAGAATTTTGCCCATTGCATGCCAACTACTGTAAACCATTACAAAATCTGCACAGAACCTACCACAGGAATAATCACTTTACAAATAGGACCACATGAGGCTTGTGAGAAAGTGCTACCACATTTGACTCGAGGATGTCCAATAATGCAGCCATTTTTTCACAAAAGTTTTTCCCAATCTGGCAAAGCCAGTTACATTTTAATGGCCCTCAGACACTAACAGTGACTTTGTGTAAGTCCAGTAATGCATGTAACAAAACCATCTGATCACTAAATCATCTGGAAATTCTCTGATGCCTGATAAGCCTACAATCAAATCCTCGCATACGCTGTAGGTGTCCTCACCAACTCACAGCAAATTTTGGTCTGTTAAAGGTCCAGAAAAGATAAACCAAACCAACTATAGTGTGTTCACCAAAATTGATTACAGTATGATCAGTGTTCTTCTGCTGTCAGTGCTTTCAGTGAAATAGCTGCATTTGCTCAAAAGTTAAGCACAAATTCCAAAGTACAAAGTACTTCATGTAATCAGAAAAATTTTTAATGTACATACTGTAACCTGTCCTAAGTGAAGATGTTTTTTTCTTCTTTTTTTTGAGTCAGTATCATGTGCATTTTTATGAGTTTAAGGTTATCTTACCATTGCTTTTGCAGCACAGAGCTCTAAACATCATTTTTGTGTGAGCTTATCAATGCAAGAAAAAAATGAAAAAACTCGAAGTAAGAAAATGCAAGAACTCGACAAAAATGACCAAGGCCAAAAGACAAAATGAAACAGTTGCAATTATGGATACAGTATGTCAGAGAAAAATACTGGGATATAAAATGGCTAACTGACTTTTGAAACTCTACAATTAGACTTTTGATGACAATAACTGGAGCAGCTTGCACAACCTGTTTTAACACTAATTCTTCTCAATGAAGGTATTGCATGGACAATGAACACACTTGTGAACAGTCCCTATTGTCATACTGTACTTACACCTGATTTGCCTGTCCAATCCTCTGCTCTGTTTATTCAATGCTGAAGTCCATTCTCGAACCTTAGGGGTGAAAAAAAATTAGCGCATTATTGGTTTTCACAGATCATGGCATCACCTGCTAGTCAAAAGGCACATTGAATCTCACTTCTTCCATAGAGACGGGAGCTACTATGTCATCCGGGCATTCCATGTTTCCCTTAAAGTGATTTTGTTCGAGTACATTCAGACACAGAGGAAACATTGCAAAATGCTGATATTCTGAAATGATGTTATGACGAGACAGAAAACAACAAACTCACAACAATCAGTCCTACATTCTTGAAGTATCAGCCGATAGAAAACACAGTTGAAGTCTCAATCAAATTCATGGTCATTCCAAAGGTAGTAAAGTGGCAATCACTGATCTCAATCAGGTAAAAATCACTGCAGGGGGCTTTTTCTAGGTCATGCTGTTTAGAGGTGACACTTTCATACCGCCTGTACAACATTTGTTGCAGCTGATCTACTGCTGTAATCAACGGTGGAAATGAAAGTTGAAAACAGGAAATGGAACGTGCAAACAGGGCCTCCTCTTTCACAAGTGCAATGTTAACTTGTTTGCATCTATCTCTTCTCTCAGGTTATCTATTTTTGTTCATGAATAAATGCATCAGCGTGAAACAGTTAAACACTATGTGCTCCTTACAGTCATGCTACAGTACCGTAATTTGTAATAAGGCATGGAGTTAGTCCAACTTGCCATTGTGTTTAGTATTGCATAACAGTATCATGCACTGCTTCACTACACTTTAGAGGGGACAACAAAGCAATCTTGTACAATATCATTTAAGTGCTTGAATGTGAATGGCTTCATTGCACTTGGCTGAAGGAGTTGTGCTATACTTCTCCCTTCTTTTATTTCAGTGGTGAAACAGAGGGATATTCTGATGAATATACAGCAGTAATAGAGCACCCTCACTCTTAGTAGTGAGTTTTGTGCGAAGTACACAGTAACAATAAGCGTCACCAGTTTTACGATGTTACGAGAGAGGTCAAATCTACATTTTCTTATGTCCAGTGTGATATCAAAACATTGGATTGGGAAAGAGGCAACAGGAAACCAGCAGTCCCTTTCCCAAAAAAGGTCCTCCTTTATTCTTGGTAGATCTCATCCTATGAGGAGTAGATCCACCAAGACTGGCTTATTCAAAACAACAAGGACTTGCCTACCACGCACTACAATTCTGCATATTTGAAGGCAAATGCAGTTCTAGTTCTATTTGGCATTCAGTGGTAAGAAAAGGATGGTTGAAAAGAAAGTGGCAACTCCCTGGTGTAGGGAGTCGCCAAAAGGAATGGTAGTGGTAAGAAATGACAGTAGACAAAGGCATGGCTTATGGGAAGGAGTGTGGTGACTATTAAGTAAAGACTGTGTTGCACCAATGCAGGTCATTGCAGTGCTTCCTTCAGGAAAGTCATTACCCATGTACAGTAGCTACTACAGTACAGTGAGTTGGACAGGTTCTTGTCTTCAGGTTCCCCTTTTATAGTGTGAGCATTCATATTTTCAACTGGTATTATAGCTTTCATATACACAAACTCAAAACACAATGAAACACATTGTTATGTAGTGTTTTTAGTTGGTATTTCCTTCTTGGTTGTCATTAACCCCTTTTGTCTGGAAGGATCCTTTTGAAGATGTTTTGTGGATCACTTTGAAGTGGATCAACGCCCAGGATATTAACAAGCTACAGACTAGTAGAAGACCATTGGACAAAGCCATGTCGAGAATTACGTAACAAAATTTGTTTGAAGACATTCCTATCATGTTGTATAGCAACTCTCCTGCTAGACTGCTTTAGTGGCAGCTGCTGCTGTATAGATTAGCCTATATATTTAAAGCAGTGTTTTGCATCTGCCACTGAAAGTTTACAAACAGCAATGACTGCAAAATACATCTGGACACATTTCAGGATTAGCTAGCCAATGCCTACTTGAAACAGTGAATTAAAAGCCAAGAAAATTGGCTACATGCTCTCTGCTTTGCATTCTTAGAAGCTACTTTCACGTTTCAAAGTCACAATTACTGTAACTCCACCCATACTATGAATATTCAAATTAGACAATAATTAATACAACCAGATTTCAAAGTTCTAACCCAGCACTGTTTATTCTCCCATCTGGCTTGTTTATACACTAGTGTACTGTTAAATACACAATGTGTGCATTACTGACAAGACAAAAAGGGGGATTAAAAGTATTTGTGAATGTATTCAAACAGTCAAACACCATATCAGCAATTGGTTGAATTCGAAACAATGACTTCATTTTATTAAAGGCTGTAATGCATCACCCCAGACAGTTTCAATTCTCCCAACCACCTACCTCTAGTCCCTCCCTCAGCCTGTCTTACATTCCTCCACACATGTAATCAAGACAATGGATCCCTGTGTACGCTGTGTAATACGAGCTGCTCTGCATCTTTCGAATTTGCTGGCAATCTAAGAGTACTGTACATAACTTAGAGCCAGTTGAGAATTTTCCTTTCAGGGAGGTAAAAATATAGCTTAGGGTGATGCAATACAGCCTTTAACATAAAAAAAGTTGATTGTTGTGCAGACATTACCCTGCGTGGTGGACAAGTTTATTTTTTCACTCAGCTTTATCACTACTTAAAAACTTCTGAGCCTTGGAGACAAATTCCTTTTAACTCCATCAAATACTACACAAACTTCGGTTACACGGCTCTAAGGAGATTGGTTGAAGCAGAGCGTTTAGTTAAAAGAGAAACATTAGACTGACTGTGCATACATACACAATGTAACTGGACACTCTCCTGGTACCCTACGGTACCATGTGTGAACTGATATCTAATTACTAAAAACGATTTTGAGTTATTGAGCACCACCTACCGAATGAGTAATTAGGCCAATGGTCATGACTATTAAATGCATCAACTTTTGGACTCTGTGAAAGGAATATTTGGCCATCAGTGGCAGGCTCTTCAGAGCAGCAGCCATATTTAGAGGGAGCAGCCACAGAGGTGCTACGCAGGCTATGCACACATTTGCATGAGAATTGCTTATCATTTATCTGCACAAAAGTAAGTGAATCTCTCAGTCTGATAGTTCATTAGAATGAACTGCAGAGTAGTGCATGGTCATCACAAAATGGCATGCAATAAGTGTTCCAACTCAATATGCAACAAAAGATTTCTCACACATAATACTGTTCACTTGTGGACCTTAATTCCAGATGGTAGTTAACTAATAGTGAACATTCTTGACTGTGTGAAAGCAAGAAATGGCAAGTCTGCCTCTTTCCATACATACAACGTAAGGAAAGCTCTCAACCTCTGTATGCCAAGAAGTCACTTTTCATACCAAAGATATTTGTCTCTGAATGACTTAATGCAGACAGGAATTGATGGAAATTGTGCCCCGTTTACAGTACAGGAGTTAGATTTCAACTAAGCATATCCTTGGTCGGTGGCTAGTGTACTGAATCAAATTAAGCTATAACTTTTTGAGCAATATAAAGTGGTTGAAGCTACTTCATTCACATGAAATATGGGCAAATAACCTCTAATACAGCATTCACAAGAAAGCAACATCTAACCTCAAATGTAACCATAATCATGATTGCTGATTGGCTAATGACTTGTCAGTGCCAAAAAAAGCTTTTCAACCGTTGTTACAATATTTAGGAGATGAAATGCTTTGAAGTAGGGCTTTCTTCTGACAAGGTCACACACAGACACGGAAATCTGTCTTTACACTGTTCTTGACATTTCTCCAAGGCTTATACAGGATTTGAACAGTATGGTACAGTATTTGCCATCTGTTACACATTGCAGGAGTAAGAGGTTTTCTTATTGCAACAGTACTGTCAGTCATAGGGGAAATAAAAAAACATTTTGGCATTTCGTCACTCTGCCTCGCATACAACTTAACATTTGCAGTAGGTAGTGGGCTTGTGTCAAAACATGAGGAAAAATCTCAGAAAACTTCCAGAAACACCTCATTTAATTCTCAAAGAATCTTTGACTCTTCAGCTCCATTCAGAGGATTCATCCAATCAGCTCTCACTATACCAATCTACACCAATTCGAAAGAGCACTGTAGACATTCTGATTGTGGTGGTCCTGACTTCAATGCCGGCAACAAACTTGGCATCAAAACACTTTTCTAAATGATCACTCTCAAGGGGTATTTTTACAGGTGTGAGTAAATATTGCTTGGATTGTAGGCTGCTGAATGTATCACATAAGTAAAAGGGCATCTAGGCTAAGCTGTGCAAGCCCTTGAACAATGCTGTGTGTTATGTTACACTCCACATCACAGCGTTAACACAAATTTTAGTAGCCTACTTTCACTACAACTTGCCCATCCAGAGGGTGTTTTCTATCCATTGCATTACTAGGATTTTATCCAAATCCCGTAAGAGAAATGTTTTTTATGTAGACATGGGGTATGTCTCATATTTTTATGACGGGAGTCATTTTCATTTTGAAGGAGAAAGTGTGAAATTTTAGGGAGATTTTCACAAGTGGAATCTTTGTGTTCCGGTTGTGTTTTTTTTGGAATGTGCTTTAGACCACGTTGAGCGATTTATAACTTTGTTCAAATTCTGTTCTAATACTGTTTGTCATCATTCCAAGTAAACATAGGTGAGGGTCAGAAGCCAAGTCCTTTCCCAGTAAAACTTGTTCTTTGTTCGCTAGGAGGGATTAGAGTCTCGAAATTGGGGTTTGTTGTCTCCTATTTGTTAGATGCAGAAAACTACTTGTTTATCATCTTGGTGGTTGGTTAAGCAGAGAGTGTCTGGTTTGTTGCAAAATTGGGACAAAGGGATGGCTGGTTTAGCTCAAGAATCCTCAGAGGATATGGTAGTGAGTCAGAAGGGTATGTGTCATGCATGCGACCAAATTAATATAAAGTATTTTGCTCTTACCAATTGTCAAATTATTTTATCCAGCTAACTAACTTCATTGGTTGATATGCCATTTGTTTTCGGAAAAGTAGCACATCCATGAAAGTTACATGGCACTGTATACAGGGGTATGCAATATAAACTGCATGTATTATGCAAAGAGTTTGCTATAGGAAGAGTTTCCTTAAATGCTACTACTGTAGCATGAATTAAATTAAGTGGAGAACCCAGTTCACTTCCGTACTGGAGGGTTGCTCAAATTTAAGGTAGCGTTCGAGCACGTTGATTTCTGCTGCCAGGTTAAAGCCGACTTAAGCCAGTTTTTTGTTACTTTCCAGAGGATTATGTCAATAAGTTACGCTTCACAATTAGTAGGATTTGTGCAAGCGATAAAGCAACCACGTCCAAGCATGACGTTACTTCTGTTCTTAATTGGCCCAAAGAAGGGGCCGGAAAATAAGTTACATACCCTTGCAGATAGCAAAGTTACAGTATTCCATATTTGTTTGTTTCATGTGGAGATTGGAAATAAAAAGAGTCCAGAAACTTTTAAGTCCTGTGTTAACTTCATTTGAGGAGTTTGAAACTAAACGCACACAGCGTAACTCTTTCTTGGGGAAGTGCGGACCCCCATTCGACGTCACTGCATTGGGGTCTTAAATGCACCCCTTGAATATTTAGTGCGATGACGTAAACTGGAAGGAACCCTTTAGCATCCTATTTCATTTAATTATATTCGTGGAGCCTGTGGAGGTGCTGGTTACACTGGGACTGGTTCAGATGGTACCAGACAGCGAGGTCAGAGGGAAGGTACAACGAGAAGATACTCTACCAACCTTGGTGACATAGTCAGATCAGTCCAACCTCTTTAAGTATACACCGTTGTGACAACTGTTCTTCTTTTAAAATAATCTATGTTGTATATGCCCATTTTAAAAAACACATTCTAGCTGCCCCCCATCATTCTTCCCCTTTCCAGGTGTAATATAATAACGTTTGTGAAATCATCAAACCATACAGTTCAGTAGACAATTAAACCCTCCCTTCATTTTGGTATATTTCATAAATACCCACATGCCGGATCAAAGAAGGCATATGCTACATATATATCATTTTCAATGTCAATTGTCATTCCCTCCCACCTCGACTCCAGGTATATAAATACATGTCCACCAAATATGTGTCGTTCTCAAATGTGCTTTGACTCAGAGGAAAACTGAACTTCCGTAACCTTTGGGGGCCTACTGCATAGGTTGGGTTCGACTGCGACTCCAGGAATCCAACGAAAGGGAGAAGTGCCGGGTATTCTAAAATAACACCATGTTTACAATAACATAGTGATATACACTTCACATAAGTATAGGCTAGGCCAAAGCCCTTACATTACAAATACAATATTAAATTAGGCGGTACCTACTACAATTTTTACAAATTACTTCTAGTACTAGTAGGCCTTCTAGTACTACCGATAATGCTTCAGGCCTAACTGATTTACTGGCACGGAGGGCCTAGCCAGTAGCCTACTCCTAAACTTTAGTCCTAGGCCCACCTGATCGCGAGGGTCTTTCTTCTGTTCTTTTCCAAACAACCCCATATTTATCTTCAAAGAGCTATGTAAGAACTAAGGATGAATGAGTTAAGTGTGCAACTTTGTGAGGTACGCTTCCTATTATGACTGTGTCAATGTCAAAGAACTAGATTCTTTGGTCTATGTGCACTCCTCCCGAAGTTGAGCAAGAGCCTAATTTCGGATATGACAATTACTCAATTACTAGCACAACCGGCCTAATGTTATTACTGCAAGTTAGACTAACGTTGCACTGTTTACTAAATGGCAAATCATCTTGTCGGTAACCAGACATGTATTACGAGTATATGCCAGGACCATAGAAAGTCTAGGACAGATTTTCCTGCAACAAATCTGATAGAATGAAAATGTCAACAGAGTAGTCCGGAAGCCAAGAGCGAAAAGGTTCGATGTCCAGGGGTGGCACCAAGGAGGGGGGGGGGGGGGGTAAAATCCCCCAGTCAGAACCTTTGTCCCCAGTTTCCCCCCATTCAGCTCCTGAAGTATAGTGTCCTTTCATGAGTTTTCAAGGCCCTGTTAATGTACTGTACATATTGCATTCACCTTTCTGTGAGAGAAGTGTAAAAAGTGTCAAGAGATTGCTAATAAGTAGCTTTTAAACATATTGTACCTTTCCAGCTTTTTATGTTGTCAGCTAAGAAGAGTAATAGCCAAATAAGCCTAGCTTGCCTTAAAATCATTTGGAATCTTTACTTTGGATGATGCATTATGGACCAACATACACCTTTCCTATGACTTAATTTTTTACCAAGAGATTTGCTAAAACCTCAGAGCTTCCGGGGGTTTCGTCCCCTGGACGCATCAAGGCCTTTCCCCTGGACCCCACCAGGGACCCTAAGGCGGGCCCTGGACCCCATACGGTAAGTCTCTCAATCCGAGCTTGATTTTGAAATTTTTTGCCATCCAACATTTTCTTTTGCCCTCCATTCCCCCCCCCCCCCAAAAAAAAAACACGTTTAAAATCCTGGTGCCACCATGCACTGTCGATGTCCCCATAATGTAAGCTGGGACCCATGAAGCAAGGAATGTGATTGCTACCGAGCGCATCCTGTACATTTAGCCTAGGAGACCCAAGGGGGGGGGTAGCAAATATCCATTTATTCATCTGAAAAGTTACTTGGGTAAATTTAACTTGAAATGTCCACTAGGGTCTACTAATAGTCAAAATGGGTGTGACGATGGACTTCAATCCTGAGGGGACTGGGAGACATGTCCCTCCACATTTCGATGGGTGGGGGACACAATATCAAACTGCCCCCAACATCATATTGTGGCTCATTTTTTCAAGTGAGGGACATTTTAACAAATACCACTCCACACTTTTTGGTGAGTGACGAATTTAGGTCAACATTAGACTCTTCTACGCATACATACCCAAATTTTCGGGGCGCTTTCAGCACAGTGATTTGTTTGCCATGTTAATGTACAAAACAAGGTAATGGATTGATCGACATACCTTGCCAGTCCAGACCCTCTTTGAAGTTTAAGAGGGATACAGCCATTGATTGTTGACTTGTTGTTAAATGAAGAAATTTAGGGATCTTATGTCTGCATTTCTCAACTTAGCTATAAAAACATCTTATGGAAAAATGGTAATAATTTGTGCATTGTTCTTATCTAGAATGTGTATGCTATCGTTATTTCCAGAAAAGTGTTCAACAGTTTTTGCTTTCTAACGATAGAAATTCTTTTTGTCTTTAAAAAATTTTCAACTACCAGAAAACCTTAGACAAAATCTGTTGCAATATTTTGAATCTATTGCAGTCAATTTTACCTTGGAGGAATTATAGTTCCAGTAACATTATTCCAACAATTTTTACTCTCGATGAATAACAAAATATAAAACTATAAGCCTGGTTCTTGTGCCGATATTTTTTTTAATGATAGCCAGTTTATGTATAGAAAGAGTCATACAATCGAGTATTTTGATAGGTGGGGAAAACATGAGATGAGTGATGGTTCGCCTGGGAGGTTGTTGTAAAGGAGAATGTGTTCCCCATCCTCACTTTGAGATTTTTTCACTTAGTAGGTAAGTTTAGATACAATCTAGTGCAATGTTTAGCGTCTTTTAAGTCATAAAATGTGCTAGACTGAGATATGAAAAATTCCAACCGGAATTTTAGATTTTCCGACTATTGTCGCACCTACACTGGTGCGCCCCTATAAAAGTCAACTTTTATGTTAGATTGAGAAACTTTCCAATTACCCGGTAACTTTGAACAAAATCCTGTGCAATATTTGGCATCAGTCTTTAATGGCTAGACTGAGATACGAAAAATTCCAGCTGATATCTCAGATGAGATATGAAAAAAATCCGACTGGTATTTCAGACTTTCGGAATATTTCGGACTATCGTCGCATTCAGACTGCGATATGAAAAATTCAAATGGCATTTCGGATCTATGGAGAAATTTTTAATTTACCAGGTGACTTTAGACGCAATCTGGTGCGATATTTGGCATCTTTCTATGCAATAAAATGTGCTCGACTGAGATATGAAAAGTTTCATCTATTATTTAAGGTTTTCCGACTATCATCGCTCTGACTTTTTTTTTTTTGAGCGACTAACCTGCCTTAGAGTACTAAACATGTAGTACAGGTGACGTTTCGAATGTGCAGTTGATCATCTTAACGAATTTGAAATTTCTAAGGTTAAGTCTTATTCACCTACAAACAGTGACTGATTTTATAATTGCTCTCCTTCTTCACATTTCTTTTATTGTTAATTTCTAAAACATTATATTTCGGAATAAGGAATTTCTAGCCGAGACTGAATTCAGTCAAAAAACTGGAAACGTCCTCCGCACGCCCACGGAATATTATCAATATATCGATACACCAAAAAAATTACAAATTACCCTGTATTCAAAAGAGTACACAGGGATCACAAAAATACCAATGACAGCAACTTTGTCTTGCACATGGACCATTACAGTAGCCCACAAGGGGTTCATGGCCCATAAAGTGTTTTTCAGTTGATAAGGTAGTACATGGATAATTTCGGTGTGTGTGTGTGTGTTTGGACGAGCATCTTAAGGATCACAAGAATGCATACGATAGCAAAACATTTCAATTGGGGCAGACAAAAATGGGCTCATTGCCCATTACGCGTTTTTACATGTAAAAAAAAATACATTTACGCTTGCTTTTGTCACATAAAGGTTCCGGTATGTCTTAGAAGAAATCACCGAAGTTCCAGTGGCAGCAAATTAGTATTAATTGGCAAAGAACGTAACCTCTTGGTTTGGGACTTTTCATAGCAATTCATTACATATAATAACCATGAAGGGAGGTTTAATTTTAAGTAACTAGGTTTGGAGTCAAAATAAGGTACTCTAAGCACGGAGCTGTTATCTAACTTGTGTGTCTATGATTGGGAACAGGTTTCTTGCACCTTATGCAATTTATTATGATGCGTGAAAATCGAGCAAAAATTCTCCTTGTGTTTTCTGACAATTTCTAAATTCTTAGGAAAACGTCTTTTGTGTACAAGAATGAGTTTTGTTCTCAGTCATTTTGTGGCTAATTTGATTTGGCGAATAATGACTCACAAAATTTATAATGAGGCGATTTCGATTTTTGGAATAAGTAATGTGAAATTGTCTACATGTGCCTAACTTGAATTGTTCAATAATGCCTTAGGAAATATCGTTACCTTCCAACTTTTATTTCCCGAGTAACAAAATAATCTTGTCCATACGTGGCTAGTTCGAATGGACGAACAATTGCTTGGTGTAAAGATCGTTATGTGGCTAAGTTACTACATAATGAGTTAAATTCTGTGTGTCGTTATAGATAATGAAACCGTACTGTACTCTTTAAAACATAAAAAGAATTATCCATAGATATTTTCATTTAAACAAAATGGTTACGGGCCATGGACTTTTTTCGACTGCTGTCCGCGTATAGGATGAAAATGTTGTCATTATTGTCCCTAAGGCCAAATGTACAGGATGCGCCCCGAAAGCAATCCCATTCTTTGTCTGCTGGACCCCAGCATACATGATGTGACCATGAAACCTTTCGCACCATTGCAGCTGAATAAACACTTTAGGCTCCTGGATTATTGATTAAGGTGCTGGAGGCAACTGTGTTGGCAGAAGAGAGACAAATTGTCATAGAAACTAGAAAAGCTGATGTAGAAAATGTACAGGTAGTACTTGCTACGGAATAAATATGTTTATGTATGTGTAATTTGCTAAAGGCGTATATTGTAATATATGTCCCGGGGACTATGATGTTTGCATGTGTACATTTGAAATAGGGGAGGTGGTAATCTTTTCAATTACAGCTAGAAGTCCTATTTTCAAGAACGATCTTATGTTCAAAGGATTGGATTTTCACACTTGTTTCTGCTGGATTCATAAAAACAGGACCATAAATATCAGAGGGTCCAGAATTTGGCAGAAGGGAGAATCATTGAAGTAAGCTTAACTGATATGATGTTACTAACAAACTGACCGTGGCCCCAGGGGAGAGATGGTCTAAGGGGTGAGGGAATCCCTTCCCTTTGGAAAAAGTTTTGCTCACATAGGGTGAGTTGAATCAAAATGGTGTTCGCGATACCAAATTTGCATTAGTCTTATATTTTTAGTGCGGTAAAGTTTCCAGTTTTTTTCATCTTGCGTGCAGTGTTTCACTTCCTTGGATTCCTTCGTAATTCAGATTGCTTTTTTTTTATTTTGAGAGGAATTACATCTTGAGCACTTCTCTCGCCTCTCAGCACCGACCCCAGCCTACACCACTGCCCAGGGTCATAGTGATGTGTATAAGAGACTGATCTGGAATCTAAGGGGTAACCCCCTCCCCCATCCGCCCTGAATATGTAATCCAACCAAGGTTATGTATTGGAAATGACTTAGCTCAAGTTGAACATCTTCAGATCGGTGGTAACACGCGTATGTTTGAAAACTGAAAAAGACTGCTTAATCAGTTTTACAAAAAGAAACTTTCTCCCAAAATTAAATACACTTCCGCATGCAAGTTGTCATTTGAAACCAAACAAAATATACAAACAGTAAAATGAAAGATTACTAATTTTCTTGCAATTACCAGCTTCCTTTAAACCAGATCCGAGTCGCAGGTTGAAATGAAGAACAGAATTAAAGAAAAACCTAAAAACACGAAAATCATGTTTTTCTTACACAAAGACAAACATGAAGAAAAAACAATAAAATATGAGAAAAAGACCCCCCTTTATATAAATGTGTCTTCACAGATATCGACCTATTCGACTTTAACAGGCCTATGTTGATTCGTTGTAGGGGTTGCAGAGCTCTAACTCGGAATGCAGCGAACCACTTTCAATTTTGATTTGTAAAATATGATTTGTATTTTGTAATGACGGAATGTGACCACGGAATTGACATAACATCACGGAATTTTGAATTCACGACCTTTCACTGAAAATCGAAGAATTTTGCCTCTTAAAACCCCCCAAAAATATCCATCTCAGTTTACTGTCAACAAATTATCTCTTACTACTGTTTAGTCTAATTCTGCAGTTTTCATCTTCATTGTTAGGTACTGCTTCAAGAATACGATTAATGTTAATTAATTGTTTCCGGAAAGCATGGTCTGTTTACTTTTACTTCTTTTGAGAAATATTTGAGATTATGGAAGAATACAAATATTTAGAAATGGTTGAGAGTTTATTGCTTAATCGCGATGGGTCATATTTTATTGCTTTGCCGTCACGTGCCATTAAACAAAATACAAAGGAAGTTTTAGGTATTATCGAATTATGTCCATGCATGAAAAGGGCTTCATGAGAAAGTGCTGCTGCAGTAATCCTTCTGGAAACTTCAGCAAAATATATTATAAATTTCAATGTCAAGATAGTCTAGCAATAAGGACTGCCGATGCAAGCAGAATACGGTAAGAGGAGGCAGGGAAAACAAACGATATGCCAAGCGGTTTATGTTTTGGAGGTTACTTGGAGAATTCAGAGCACAATGAGGATTAATCTGCTCAATCCAAGAGTCATCCCTGGAATGTAAGTGACAGATCAGTAGGCTCTGGGGTTCCATGTATCAGCCCCACAGATCTCCAATTCTGGATACAAAAAGTCAAAAAAGTCATCTAACACTGCGTAAGATCGGCCGTCAAGTTATTCCGATTATCTTGAATGCTAAGTAGCAACTATTTCATGCTTTTCTCCTCTGTTCCGGTCTTCCAATTTTCCAAATTCTGCACCATGGGGTGGGGGGGGGGGCAGTCTGCGCGAGCAAGCTTTTCGGGCTTTTGTTCAGACCATATACTGCCGACTACGTTTTGTTTAACTGTGGAAATTTCAATGTAATACACCTAGTGCAGACGAAGAACCACGTGGAATGATAAAGTGACAACAAATAGGTTGTCAGGTAAAGTGTCATATATATAGTTCATGGAACTACTTCACTTTGTGTTCAAAACATGTCGTTAGTGATTTTAAATCCAGCCAAGTTGAGTTTGCTCCTTCGACCGTGGATTGCACTGCTTTTGCACTTCCATCCACTCAAAACAACTCATGTTTTGTCGGATGTTTAAGTCCAAGCAAGTCAGAGATATCTAATTGTGGCAATTGTTCGAAAATCATACAACAAATGAAAAGGAAATGGACAGTGGCTTCTTGCTTCTCTACTTTATTCACTTTCAGGAATGTGCTATATTAAGAAAGCAGTATGACTAGAACTGTAGACTTAAGACTCTGTAATGTTACTCTAGCAGAGCCTGTAAGCAGCACTGAGATTTACCTTTAGTTTAGTCTAAGAATACGGCAAAATATAAGGATCCTGATTGGCACTCATGGGATTTTGTCATCGAACATGAGAGACAGAAATACACACCAAGGATTGACAGGTCCATACACTCTAGAAGTACACAATAGTTCATTATACACCTCAAGCAAAATTATGGCACGCACTTCAGCACTGCTCACGGGCACAAGAGACATTTGATAAGCACGACTTTACCAATCAGTCCTAATGGACTTCTGTGCAAATGACGCAAAGAGATGTGGCAATTTAACCGCGATGTGAAATTCCATTGCTTTCACAACACAAAGTTTTACCACAGGTTACTTGTGGTAATGATCACTCAATGTACAAATTGCCAGAGCCATAAATCTGGGAGAATTATCTCACCTTTTGAATGAATTATTCCAACAATGCTCCAGAGGCAGTTGTAAATTTATGCGTATCGATTACCATTACCACAAATGAAGACGTAAACCTTAAGAAAACGAGGGAGAATACGCTTCACAAAATGCAGGACCAGAACCAACAAAAACCGTGAGGAATAAAGGAAATAATATTATGTTCCCGCAAATTGCAGTTTTTTTTTCAATCCATGATTTTCACTTTTGTCGAAAGTGTGAGGTTGATAAAACGACTGTATCACCTCTCAATCCCTTTGACCCAGTTGGAAAGTTTTTTCTCATACTTCCATGACACTTCCTCAACAAATTTTTCATACACCATGTAAATAAAAGAGAGTACTGCTTATTCTTGGTACTGTTGAAACTAACAATTATTTTCTCTGAAAAGATTAAACAGGAGTAGAACAAGACACATTTTTGCCTTGATGTTAAAGCACACACCTTCAATAGACTATGTCATCGGTCATTCTTCCATACGGAGCATGCAGTGTTTAAGACATCCACACAAAACTGGGAAAGTACTGAGAAGGTTGATGGAAAGGACTATACTGTTAAGAACACTGCCATAGTATTGCCCTTACCAACACACTCACACATCAAACATTTATGATGCCTTATAGTCTATGAAATCAATCACTTTGCCATTGGAAGAGTTTTCAACCACTAAATATTTCACACTTCATTTTTTTTTTCTTTCCTTCAGAAGGACATTTTTCTGTCAAATATCTGGTAACTCTTTTGTTTACATATTCATATTATTCTAGCACTGCCGACTGGGAACTTTTGCACACTCTGATAGATGATGACTGCTGGTCATTTGTTTTGTGTTTGCTTTACACGACCTGCTACGGAAACAAGTCAAACAAGTATTAAACGTGCCTTTCTGCTGACAGAGGAAAGGCGAGAATGGGTAAAAACTAAACGTACAATTAAAATGCCAAAGGACTATGTGAAGCGTTCCGTGGCAAAACCTGACACAACAAAGGCAAAAAACAACGTGTGGAATACGAAATGAGTACTGATTGAGGAATACAGCCTTGAGGGTGGGAAAGTCTCCCGGGTAGAATCTACAGACAAAAAAATAAAAGGAAAAAAAAGATGAATATTAAGATGAATCACAAGATATAAATCTGTGAAAGGAATACACAGAAATGGTAGGAGACTGAATACCAGCACGTTACAAAAATGTGACTTTTGAGACATGAGAAATACTAAATTCTGACTGATATCAGAAAATCAAGGCACTTATCAAACCACAAATCACTTTTAATTTTATGAAGAGAAGTTTGGAATACTTTCCACATCATGAATACAATTTTCTTGGCACTACTTGTGAATCATCTACAAGCATTTAGAACGACAGAAAAGTCTTTTTTTACATTCATATGCACCTCGGTCTGCGGTCCCCGGTCTGAAATTATTGAAGCACAATGAAATTGAAAGAAAGGAAAATATTTTAAATTAAATTAAAAACTACCATTGCTTACATTGTATCTTGATATCTGGACCGGATCTGTGCTCTGATATTTCAGTCGTCATGGTTTGAAATGTCACATCTTTTGCTTTGTGAATAATTTGTTCAGGAGAGGTAGTGATACTGTCACACTTCTAATGCTAGCATTTCAATAATGATGCTGCCCAGCAGTTGAAACCACCGAACAGGCATCATTTTGTCTGACGATGATGAGCAGCATCGCTGTCTTTTGAAATGCATGGAATACTAAATTAGCTCAAGTGCAGAATAGCTATTGTCAATCAGCGATCAGCTGTCACCCTCATCCAAACAATGTTGCCAATTCTGACATTAATTAAACCAAGTTGAAGATTTAAAAGCGACATCAAATATCTCGCTCCTGCAGACAGCTGTAATCTGATCGAACCACCCATCTCGCACCGAAGAAGAAGCTACTACGAGAATTGAGGCCTGCCCACTCATCCGTAAATGTTGATGCTACAGAAGATGTGTCTTGAACATCAAGAGTTTTCCACGGTAGTGGAAACTTCTTGAAAACAGCAAGTTCAAGATAAAAGGGAATTGGAATCACCTTAGTCTTTGTTGCTAATATCATCTGTACATTCAACATGTGATATTCTAACAGATTAAAGGGATCTCTAAATTTGTCAAAGATCTCTTTCTTTGCTAAATCATTTTTAGCAAATTTCACAGACCCTCTTCCAAAACAAACTTTGACCTATTTGACATCGCTTCAATTAACACATTTAGCTAGCTTAATGATGTAAAGCGTGAATAAAAAGCTTCAAGGAGATCCTTTACTGGTTTCAACTTCAATGCATCTGGCTCTAAGCAGAGATCAACACCTTGGAAATACTGCAACATTTTACCATCAATATAATTGAAATAAGCACGACCATCAGGTTAACCCCCACAAAATATAAGCTTGGCAAGTTGCCTCCCATTCAGGGGCACCTACAGCCCTGGTCACAGTGTCATGAGTATTACAAAGTGATTGATATAATCATAGGAGGGAGCATTTTAACTAAAACACTCCCTTCTCTCTGAATTCACTGAGAGCTTGCACTGGGTTGATGTCCTTCTTCTTGGCTGACTTTCTGATCCTGGCTTCCATCTCGGCAGGAGCCTCTCTGGGAACCAACGGTTTCTTCTCTGGAGCCTTCATCTTCCACTGGACAGCTTGCAGCTGAAAAAAAAAAACGACATGAAAACAAGAAAGAAAAAAACACAGTGGATAAAAACTGAAAGCATACATCTCAGAAGGATTGTGATATAATTAATCTACAAATACCATGCAGACATTCGTAAAGAGAAATTGTAAATATGTAAACTTCTGTAAAATTTGCTAAGGACTACATTCTATGGAAATATCATGTTCCCATTTATTTCTTTTAAGGTAGCGTTGGTTGGGACATGGTAGAAGGGAAGTGAGTAGTGCATGGGAAAAGTCAAAAGAAGGACACACTGCTACAATACCCCAGGGGTCACTGTCCCACGGTGGAGAGCCATACGAACTTACGTCTATTCCAGACTTGCGCTTGTACTTGGTGGATGCAACGTACGAGGCCTTCACTGTCAGGACAACAGCTATCATGAGATTCTTTGCAGCTTGGATCAGAGAAGTAGCACTTTCAAGCTGAAGAGGTAAGAATATGGAAAGTTAGCATTGTTGATCCTGTTTAAAAACTGCTGCTTAAACACATTAAAAAACAAGTCACGACATAACGGTTTATCTCAAACACAATGATTTGGAGATCTTTTCATAATTTATGTGTGGAATTCACCCATTTTCAACTTCACACTAAGACCAGAATGCAAAAAATGCATTGTGGTTTTGATGATGTTGCAGTAACTTAGCTGCTCACAGCAGTGCATATGTAAGCAATAGAATTTGGGCTATGATAAACAGTACACTGACATTACACATAACAAATATGAGGTCTGGCCATGGTCTCTTCATACATAAAGTAATGTTAAATTAAAGCATGCAGGGTCTATTTTTGTTTGCTTGGCGAAGAACTTCATCACAATGCTCAATGTGGTTTATTTAATGCAGCATAATAATAATAAGTTATTTTTAGATAGCACTCTACATCAAAATTAAATTTCAAAGAACTTAAAGGGAAATAGGACATTTGTTTTAAAGGAAACATCCATATTTTTAAAACCAATGTTTGTGGATGCAGAATGATAGATTATTCAAAATAAGGAAGGACAGTAGTCTTCTTTTCAAGAAATAAGTTTCTCACAGATAGAAACTCAGTTCTTTGTTGTTCATCACGAATTTATTTCCCCAAACTTTTCAAAATTCAAATGATGCATCTTCCGTTACTCATTACATGCGTAATGTTTTGAGGAGATGAAGCTTTGGCAGATGTTTATTGATGAGAGTGAATGGTTTAACAATGACTAAAGCTATTTCTCTTGTATATCATGTTGGTGTATTCTAAACGCCCTATTTCCCTTTAACATGAAACGTAACAATCCAAAGCACATTACGAGATCAGTTCAAGGGTGTCTGATTGTGATATTGCATTTACAAGGTTTTAACAGCTTGGCCTCTTCACTGAAGTTGACATTGATTGCCATTCCATACATAGTTCAGTCCAAGCTTGCTTTCTTGGAATATTGTGTTCTAAAAGGTTTTACAGCTTAAAGACCCTCATTGCATTGATACTGTATATATTCTGACAGATTTGACTAAAACCATTGCATGCTAATACTTTTAATTAGCCTCATTAGTCTTGTTACCCCACTTTAACTGAAAATGTGAGAAATTGTTGCTTTTTTGAAGGACAGGGATTGCTGTACTTAGAACCTTTATGGTAAAAAGTGTCTGGTCAAAGATATGCAATTAGTGATTTGATCGTTAATTACCCTGCTTCAATTGTGTCTCACATCTGTAGAATCTCTTGGTTTGACCATTTATCATCACCTTATGAGTAACACTCAATATATGCGACGAAACATCATGAATTTTCCAACAACCCAATAAGTTGCTTTAACCTCTGCTAACCTCAAACGACCTTTGACCTTCAAAATAAACTGTAGGCTACTATAGGGGCAACTGTAGGGACAACTTTACATCATAAAAAACAATGTTAACAAAAAAACGAAGATTACTTGACCATTTTTAACAAATGATTCCTGGACTTAGTCATGTCAGTGCACTGAACAAAGTCACCAATCCTGACTCACCCCGGAGACCACAATCTCTCCACTAATGCTCTGTATCTCAGCTTTGACCTTGCTGGTGATGTTCAGCTGGTGACAATAAAGAGCAATTCTCTGGAGGTAAGCAATCAGATCCTCTTTGGAGGATGAATGAGGACACTGTCGGAATAAAAAGACCAATGATGGTGATAACCGGCTGGTTGTCAGTAATATATATTACATTAACTGGACGACAATGATGTCCACTCAGTGAACAGACAGCAGAAAGAATTTCTAGTGACATATTTTTGTCCCTATGTGGATAACTTGAATTTCTTTGCATCCACTCAGAAATGACATTTGAGCCGACGGTGAATCCTTTTGCGGGAACTTTTTGATGACTTTGATTCACCAAACCAACCGTTTAAGGATACGATTTCCGATGGCATTCCATCTCAGTATTGAAGCCTTTCCATCGCTTGTTACATCTTCAAACTAACTCCGCATAGAGAGGCTTTGAACTGTATCAGATCTGTATTCTTAAGTTGTTTACTACTGTCTAAAGGATTCGATACCCCCAGGCAAGTACTCTGATAACCTTAAATGCTCGTCTCTCCTGCTACTGCAACAACACAGAAACATCCTTTTTTATTCATACAAGGCCACTTCGGAGGGACGTGGAAAATTGCACCTACGTTCAATTTAGAATTCTGCCAAAGCACTGATGAGGAATGAAAATCGCCCATTTGCAATTGCCTCCTGTCTAATCGACAGTTATTTGTGTTGTTGTAGGAAAAAACTTCCAAATGACAAGGTGAGCTAGCTCTTGAAATTGTTGAATATATTTGAGGGAAGTCAGAGAATCTTCCTGAAGAATATGTGTTAATATTAAAAGCTAGGTCATTAACCCGTTCGAAAAGAAACTGTGATGGACAGGTTATTGTTAAACTCATCCAAATTTCCAATAAATAAAAGGCATGATAGCTCCCAGTCAGTATCTGAAGACCAAATAATGGATAATGCTTGCATGCTTACCCCCAAACACTCCCAACCAATTGCCCTATTTTGAACCAGCCTATCAGTTTCTCTCCAGTGCTGCTGCATTTTCCCAGGGTATCACATGGATTCTGTGATGCTGTAAAATCTACACATTGCACAGATACCGACGGCCTGTACGCAAGTTCTGCAACTGAAATTCATGCAGAAACAACTAAAGTATGTTGAATATAACAAAAGTTTTTCAAAATACTTTTTCCTCCTCCAAGGCTGTTCATTTTTTCTTCTTGACTTTTATTTTCCCTCTTGAATAAGTGCAACGAAAATCCAATAGGCTGGTGCGACCCTCAAAAGAACCATGAATTAAATTATTGTGAGAACTTCAAAGTACAAGCTACCAAGATAAGATGGTGGTGACTTGAGACAAACAGGGACTTGTTCTTACCAGATCGGCAATGTCCCTGGCAAGTTTGTCGAGCTTGGATCCTGCATCTGCAATTTTCTTGGCAGCATTGATAACGTCCATGGTTGTCTTGAGTGGTCCTTTACCTCTGTGAGTGAAAAGAAAGGAGGAAGAGATACTCCAAGACGTCTTACTGACACCAAGAACACACTTAACTTGCCTTTTTAGCAAATATTGTCATAATAGGAAAGAAAATTGCAGTCTTGACAAGATGAAACTCATCCCTCAAAAGAGATGTTTCCAGGTGTGCTTGACTCCAGACTGGGTCAACATCAGTGCTTCTTTAGCCACTAAGAAGGAGGATTTAAAGCAGCGGGTTGCCACAAATATGCACTTTTGTTCAGAGGAAAAAACAAGATGGTTTCATTTGATCTGAACTTTTAACGTAAATGATCTAAAAACATAACAAATGTCTACCATCATGTACGATAAAACAAACGGAATTTAGCTCAAAGTGGAGAAAGTCATCACTGAAACTTAGAACTTAGATATTGTCAAAATTGCAGGGCCAAAGGCCGCAGAGGGCTTTTTAAGGCTACACACTACACTACGCAGAAGCGCACAAACACCTCAATTACTAGTGAGTCAAAGTTAACAATATTGGCAATTGACTCAGTTTTTTTTTGGCAATTGACTCAGTGAATGATTCCTCGGCAGAAACACTTTTTTAAACCTATTACCTAGTGAAGTCTGTCATTTCCATCATAATCATGCACATCTGTCTTGCCAGGATAATAATGTCGTTGCCGCTGTCGTCCCACTTGTCGACCTCCTGGTCCAGTTTGGCTTTCTCGATTCTGAACAGCTCCACCTGCTCCTGAATCTTCTCCTTCTCTTCTTCGGGGAGTTTTCTCATCATTGCCTGATGGAGAAGAGAGAAAATTTTTGAAAGCTCTTCCTAAATTCAACTTTGATGAAGAGTTGGAAACTTTTGAGAGATTGCAAAAATCAATCTTAGATATGTGAACTTTCTTGAGAAATTAAATATACTGCTAAAAACAAGGAACTTAAAACAAATCTAACACCTAGGAAGGCATGACTAAGTTGAGAGAAAACTAATCCCTCTACTCAAATTTTAAGTCTCAATTCCATTTGCAACACTGAAATTAGAGCCACTTATAATGATTGCACAAGACCTAGGTCACAATTGTACCCCTTCTTTGTAACATTTTTATTAATATCTACTTTCTTCATCAAATCTATGGTATAAACCCTTTAGGTGAATAATATATCCCACACTCTCTTAGTCTCTAGGACATCGTCCAAGTCTTCCAGAGAATATATACTCTAGTGTTGTGCGATACTGCAATATCAGCAAATGAAATCCATATGAGACTTTGCTCCCAACCTCGCTTGTGAAATGACCCAAGTGATATTGTCTGTACACTGATAAAAGAAAAATTAAGAGTTCTTAGAACAGATTTCTATCACATACTACTAGCAAATAACATCCATAACAACAAGAAATCAGACCTTATGGTTGTACCTACCTGTAATTAACAAATTTGATTGAATACGACAGTACAGAATCATGTCAGAAGGTTAGACTTAAACTGTACAATACAACTTCTGTCAATGGACACAGTTTTACACATATCTCCTCAGGTATTCTTTGGTTCTAACTTATCCCTACGACATGGCCACATTGCTTGGCGATTGAAGGAAAAGTGCTCATAATATCTACTACAAAAGTTTCATATCAGAAAATCTAGTTTGTTAATAAGAACTGTGAAGACCTGTCAAAAACGCATTCACAAGTTGCCAAGCTGATCAATAATAATTGCACTGGAATGAATGATAGCAGTGATTATACAGAGAATCATGTTCAGGAATAAAATTACTTTTTTCTATTGTGAAAGTTTTTGTCCATTAGCTACTATTTAAGAGAACATCTGGAATTCTTCTTACAGAAACACAGGATGAGATTTTAGATAATACAAAAGTGAATATGAAGCAAATGTGACAAAATATCTCACTAATTAGTACAATTGTTATAACTAAGGTGGATGGTTTACAGCTTATCCAATGACTAGGATGGCTGCAAAATATTTGGCACAGAGCAAATATAGAGTTGTTATTTGACAAGAGAGAATTTGGAATCAGGTATGTTGTGGTTAAACAGCCAATAAGGTGTCAACATTTTTCCCACCTGATTTTGTGAAATATTAGCAAGATGGATGTCATTTGGACTTACAAATAGGAACAAGTTTTGGGTTTTCGTTTTTATTGATGACACCACCAAACTCATGAACAGTGCCATTTCTAAAGTACACTGTGAAAACTTTTGCAAATGCTGTATTTTTTAGGCAGACACAAAATACGCTCAAGTTCTGTTGGGGCACACCACCAACCTCCAGCCATTTTGATTTAATTAAGACAGGCAATAACGAGTGAAAATTCTCCTCACCCTGGATGTAACCCCTTCCGGTAAATTATCTTCCATCTCTGTGTGGTAGCTTGCTACAAATGAGAAATCAAGAACCAAATTCAATTATAATAACACTAATGAAATACAGTCCATGAACAATCTGCAATGATATGTTATAATTCACATCGAGTGAAACATAAAACACCATTTCTTGCTTTTTGCAATGATTTAATTTTAATTTTGATAGGCAATGAATCAAAAGGCGTGCCTATCGAGTCAGGTGATGAAAAATCTTCCCCCCCCCCCCTTGACACAGACTTACATTTACTCCTGTTGTCATAAGCCTGCTCTTCGTATTCTTCGCTGTCAGTCTCGATCTCATCCAATGGCTGTGGTAATCGAAAGAAGAATACAGAAGATGAATTTGGAAACCAAGTAAGAGAAGACTGAGTATGCCAGACAAAGAAAATACATTGTAAGGGCTTTCAATAAACTGTAAAAACTGTCATATAATAACACCAACTATTACAACAATGGGACAAACAACAAAAGAAAACAATGACAATGATCATGACCTTCTAGATGTAATGATTCATGTGAGTAATAGTACTTAAAATAAATCAGAGGAAATGGAAAGAGTTGGAATGTGAATAACTAGACAAAGTGTGTACTCCATTCAGCAGTGAGGGAAGCTGTACACGAGAAAGATGATAATTTTTCTGAATTGTACTCTCTTCCATATCTCTTAAATTTCTTCTACGTAGGAGGCAAAGGGTCGAGATGCTCACCCTGTTCATGAGAACCGTTCTCCTGATCTCTCTGACCCCGTCGTAGACCATTCTGGACGCGTCGATGAATTCGTTGTCGTCCATTTCCCGCGGTGGGTCCATACTCAGGGCCTGGATGGCGACATCCACCATACCAGAAAAGTTTGGGATGACTACAAAAACACATCACCATTTTGAATCAAACTACTGCCCATAATCATCGGGTCAAAGTTCAGTTTTAAATACTTAATCATTCTCTGAGATTCCATTACTTCTACACCCTGTCATACTATCATGTCAAAATTTCAACCAACAGCCTTTGCCTGTTATGAGTCAGATTTTCCAAAAGAATTTGAAACAATCTAGCAGAAATAAATCTATTTCCCAATCACAGGTAAAAAATTGTAAGATTTTGTCATCGGCAAAATGCCAGTGCAGAACATGGCATCTGTTCTCTCAGAGTATTGTCCTACTTGCAGCAGAAATCAGGACATTCAGGAGTGCTTAAGTCTTCAACTATCATATGCCTTGCCTAAAGACAACTACAATCTGTTACTTCTTTAAACCTGGCAAACATTGCCATATCGAACTCAAAGACTACTATATTAAAGTTCAAAACACAACTATGCTGGAATTCTGAAAGCTGAAATTACAACATGAATGAATCCTGTCAAACACTAATAGTGATACTGGAATGAATCATTTTTTAAAAAGAAAAGCCAAAAAAAAAAAATTGTTACTGAAAACTGTGAAAGATTTATAAGTTGTATCTTTCAAATTGCTAGAATATACTAGAGATTAATCTTCCATAAGAGTATCTTTCAAATTGCTGAAACATAAAACTAGCTTTATTATCAAGCACATTCTTGAAAATTTGATAAAATCAGTGACAAAGTAACAGCTTGCATCACTCTATGGAAGTTTCAAAAACAATTTTGAAGTATAAGTATTTCATGGAGAAACAGCCAACCTTCTTGCTTCAAGATCAGGACAGCATCACTGACTTTATCGGTGTAGAGGCCCGGTTCGTAGTTCAACATTTCCGCATCGACGACTGCACAGATGCGTGCAGAACGTCCCTGGATGTTGGCAGCAGTTCGATCCAAGGACTCCGGATCTTGGGTTTGTAGTGCCATCACACACTGGTTCACATCTTCCAAAATGTGACTCTCTAGGCGAGAGAAGAAAGATGAAAATATCGATATAATCTATCCCGTTAGATTCATCTCCGCTGAATAATCACTCAGATGACAAATTACTTAATTACAGTAATTATTTAAATAACATTGTGGAAAATGGAATCACCCAGGGATCCAAGAGCTGACGACAACATCAGTCCAAAGATATGTCATTAGCATTCTGGATCAGACCATTACACACTGAGCCAGACGCAAACTCACTGGCTGGATCAAAAGCTAGTATTACTGATTAGATCATCACCCTGCACATACTAGACGAAAACACTGGAACAGACAACCACGACCAGGATCAGACCCTGGAACAGTTGATCCCACCATCACAAATCGCACCAGGCATTCACATAGTAGGCAACACCATCAACAGACACGGAATAAAATGATTATCAAACTCACCAAATGAAATGAACAGCCCCACAAATGCATCCAATGAACATAAATGTGAAGGTTATCTTTGGGACTCACGATTAAAATTTGCAGAAAACAACATACAATCACCTTTAAGTTCCATTGCCATGACTACCGAGGTGCTAACTATTGGACAATCCAGCATGTCTCATTCCTCCTAATGTCAGCACTTGGATACAGAGAGATATCCTAAGCTTTTCAGGTCATGTTTCATTTCACATTATCCATATATGGGTCCTTTCATGTTGACATGTTTGCCAAACTCTGCCAATTTCTTCATACTATATGTTCCCAAAGTTTTCCACATTACGAAATAGAAGGGTGAACCTTAAGTGGGGGGTGGTCAGGGGAACCAACCTGATACTGCCAAGAAGTCATCAATAGTTGTGATGTCATCAACTGCCTCGGTGAGTAGCTTAACTGTGGTCTCCCACTGGTTCTTGAAGACGTCCATGTTATCCAGGGCAGCTTTGCTGCGGGGTCTCGCTGCCAATGTTCTGGCTGCATTTATGACCTGTGGTGTGGTAAAAAAAGATGTTTTAGAAAAAGAGAGAAAAAAAGGGTGACCTGAACTGAGTCCTGATAAATCACCACCCCAATATGAAAACTTTTCAACATTTGATACAAAACTTGGTTTACATCGTCTCACCATAGCTTTGGTCAGATTACGACATTCTGCAAGACTCCAAAAAGCATATTTTTAGTTCTGTCAAATAACGTGCAAAACTATGAGTGAGTATATGTTACATTATCCTAAGATGCAAACAAAACAATAATTTAATAATTTTGTTCGCCCTCCCCTTGAAGGTCAGAGGTTTACTCACCTGAGGGCAGAGAGTCTCAATCTGAGCAGCAGCCATCCTCACCATCTTCACGCCCTCCTCATCATTGGACATGGAACACGCCAGGTTAGCGACCTGTCGGGACGACACACACGACAGCATTCCGTTATTTTACGAGTTAGACATGTTGTGTCGTGTCAATCATTCGACTGGCTATTGATGGGTTCCAAAAGTCACTTGACAGAAAATGTCAACGTTATGAAAACTTCGAAATTTTCCAACAACATTTTGCATCTATCTCTGCAAAGTTTGATACTTCAAAGATGGTCCTTAAAATTTCACATCACTGTACAACATTTGCGTTCTACACCACAGTGATCGTTTTTTGAAGCTAACTGGTACATGTCTTCATCAGAACAAATTCAATGGATGTATGACACTACATTCCTCAACAGATTTGGAAATTCAAATGAAATTTGACCAGATCTTGACATACCTGGTATGCCATAAGTGCAGAATTAATACAGTCATTACTTCAATTTTTTCACTTACACTTGAACTTTTGAAACTTATGACCAAAACTTATCTTCTGGAGTAAATAAAACAACCCTAATCATCATTTTCACAACAAGCTCTTTTTTAAAACATGAACACTGTCCCTGAATGTAGCCACTCAAGGTTCATACATTAAGAGTAAAGAATTAGCAATGTGAACAGGATGTAAATCATTTCCCATATCTGGTTTATTGGTGTAAATATGAATAGCTGCCCGGCATCAGTTCATCAGATAGGCTACGAATTGCTCACCAACACAAGTCTACTTGCAAGGATACATGAATTGCTCAACTCAACAAGTTTACTAGTTAGGATATCAATTGCTCACCTCAATGAGTTTACAAACTAGGATATGAATTGCTCACCTCCACAAGTTTATTTGCATGATCCTGGAAAACCTTGGCATATTCCTCAACTTCTCTTTCGTTTCCACTCTTGGCTGCCTCAATCAGAAGCAAAAGAGGGACGTTTGTCTCCAAGAACGAGTCTGACACGTGGTCCACCACTGCTTTGCGTAGCTGTGAAGAGGAACAAATCATGATTCCTCACGTTTCCAGCTGTTTGCAGCTTAAAAGAACACAGATAAGGTCAAATCTTGGACAAACAAACTAAACAGTGTCACAAAATGACAGATATGGACGTAGAGAACTGAAATTAAAGTTTACATCAGTTACAATAGTTACTACAGACGCTCGGCAGATCTGAAATGTTCGAGGAAGAAAGACAAAGTATCTCAGAGTCAATGAAACAAGAAGATAATACGCCAAAAACCAGACAGGATTGAAACAGCCTCAGAATCCACGGGCCGTAGTTTTAGATGAACACTTGTTGACATTTACGTTTAACATTTTCATCTGTATCAGAACTACTTAATTTGTGCATTACTATAACTTACATTTGATTGCAACTTGTTCAAGTTAACGGAAGGGAAAGATGACAACTAAGAGCATTCAACACTTTCTCTTTGAATCAATTTATAACTCACATGTCACAATTCTGGATTGGAAATACAGGATTAAACCAATTAACTTTTACCAGAAGTCAATTTACCAGGTACAATACATAATCACTTTCTATATGGAGTTTTTTTTCTTCAGGTGGTATCATCACATGAGTAGCATTCTATGAATCTGGTTTAATGTCAGGGAGAAAGTAAGAACAAATTCTTCACTCCTGACACTCCTCCTCCTGTAAATTGTTTCCCTTAATAAAATTTTCAAGTTCTTACCTGTCTTCTCAAGTCTTTGGTTTTCTTGTACATTTTATCAATCGCATCGTCCAATGGGTCACTCCTTTCCTTGCCAGCGTGAGCCTGTAAAGAGTCAAAATAACGTGAGCGGATAAGTACTTGTCTCCATTACACGTCTGGAAGAATTTCCCAGAGACAAGTTAAGGGGTTCTTAAGTACAATATGTTTACTGCAGACAGTTCAAACCCTGTGCTCATATCTTGCTTCTTCTCACAGGGAACTATGGATGAATGGAATGGTTTGCTGGAGTCTGTTCTGATGTCTCAAAGTGTTAATGCCTTTAAGAATAAGCTTGACAGATATTTCTGGCAGGGTGAAAGATTCTGTTTTTTCTTGGTTTCCGGTTGTGGGTTGTCGGCTCTTTCGAGGGCTTTCTCACTAAATTAGATTAAACTAAACTAATCATAAGTAAACTAAGTTAAGTTTGTTCGTAACTCATGATAGTGCTGTTTGAAGAAAGACTCTCCCAATCCACAAGAATTTCCATTTGACTAAAGGTTTCAAAATGTTATACTGGCAAAATACTCCAAAAAGTCTTCACAGTCCTTTGAAATAGTGCATATTTACATTTGAAATTTGACATCAGCTTAAAATTAGATACGATTTGTTGTTGATAGGCCAAAAAATGTTGTGGAAAAAAAAGCCACAACTCTCAAGGAATCACATGTTGCTTTTTAGGCAGCAAAGATTACAGACAATGGATAAACAATTGGTATGTTGGTATGAAGCTACTGTTTGTTGGAAATGACACCCGAATAACCAAAAGTACTGGATGCTTTGTTGACCCAATTTCTATAAATGCACCATCACAAAGGTGAGATTGAAATCTTTCAGAAGAAAAACTTCAGTTTCCAGTTAAAAACATGTTACATCATCTCCAGTGAAAATGACTGCAATATTACCAACAGTTTGACGGGTCGGGAAAGCTTTGCCCTGAGCCTTAATTCCAGGGTGATATGTAGTGCCTGCACACTTGTAGTTACGTTCAAAGAAGTGAAAACATGAAAATCTCAAATGATTTGGCCATGCGTGCAAACTATCAAATGGTGAAACGGTGTTGTAGGGCACTACACTGCAGCTCATCAATACTCACAACCTTTTCTCATACTTGAATTGCCATTTATACTTCTCAAAAGGTTCCCTGTACCTTTTGGCAGTGACATACTCAGCAAAGGACCTCTCGCTTAGTTTTTAGTGTGTAACGATGCTTCATTTTCTCTTTACTCTGGGTACCCTTTTCAAATTTACCATTTAACCACAGAGAAAATTTGCATAGTTCAGAAAACTTACACAGTTCAGATACTCTGAGAGCAAGTCCTGCAATGCCTGTCTGACGGCATTGCATTCCGCGACAATCTTCTCCCTCCGGTTATCTCTGGTGCAGGAGGAGTCGGCCATCATGGCGGCACCGCTGATGATACTCTCCAACCGCTCCTCCAGGGCGGGTCTGGTCCGTACCTCGTTGTATTCCAAAGGATTCATCATCAAGCTTTTCTGTAATTTCAAACACGATTTCCATTTTGAAATAACTTTTTTGCTTCTATTTTTTCTTTCTCTAATGTACCGATGCTTTTCAAAATAATAACTGCAATTATATTCTGAAAGGTTTGTCATCTTGACATCATACCAGAAATATTACAATTTAAGATGATTCATGATGGCAGCACGCAAGAATTCATAATCTGTTATGCAACAAATAATCATTACATCATGTGCAACGACCGATTAATTTGTCGAAAACCGTCAAGAACTGCCCATGGCCTTTTCTTTCACATACAGGGGTTGGGAGAATACGCACAAAAGTTGCTCTTGCATTACCCTAGTGTATGGAGTAATGCAAAATATTAAACTCTCCATGGGTTGATAATTTGAACTAAAGTATCCAATCTAAAAATAGCTTGTGACAAACTTGAGCATGATGATAGGCACTTGGAAGGTCGTTAACAAGGAATTCTACCAGAATGAATACTACCTACAAAACAACGTTTTCGATCACTAATTGTCACTCAAGTGACCCTCGTCTGTGAAGATGCTCTGGTTGCTACCCTGACAATCATATCAACTTTTTTTCAATCCATGGAATCTGAAAGACTTTGATTGCTTAAGGCAATAATGAGTGAGAGTGAGCTTTGATTCCTTACGTCTAGACTGTCGAGTGCACCGATGAGTTCACCGGCGCCCTCAATGTTCATGTCGGGCTGAGAGGCGCCGGTGGCCTGCGTGACGTTAGAGATCGTGTTCATGGCATCCTCCATCTGCTTGACGACAAAATCTCGATTTTCTCGGGCGGCAGGAACATCCGGATGGCGCAGGTACGCCTAGATCGGGCAAAGAAAAAAAAAATGAGATGCTTTCAGTGATTTATGAAATAGACAAAAAATTACTTTGAAGAGACAATATTCAAGTTTCCATGTTGCTAATCGAAAGTGACCATAGGTACAAGCAGTTTTCATAAGTAAAAAATGCCACATTGTTTGGGTTTAAAGATCAGAAAACTGTAGCGTCTGATACATAATGTAACATCCTGTTCAGAATCTAACAAACACTCTGCTTAAAGAGGCCCATTGAGTTGGTTAACAAATTCCATGATATTTTGTTACACCTGTTGAGTATTAATCACATGCTGATGTTAAATAGTCAAACTAAGAGATTCTGAACATCTGACACACAACTGAAGCAATAATGCAAGGGTAACTACCAATCAAAATCACTCACTGAATATCTGTCCCCAGACACTTTTTACTGTAATGCACTAACCATAGACAATTCCTGTTCATAAAATTACTACAATTTTGCATATTTTCAGTAAATGTAGGAATAGATACATGAATAATGAGGCTAATTGGATGTATTGGCATGTAATGGTTTCATTCAAACTTGCCACAAAATTAACTTTATCAACTCAATGAGCCCCTTTAAAGTGATGTTTAATACTAGGAAAAGAACAGGTATCATTTATTTGACTAGGATTCCCAATAAACCAAGTTTAAAAGTTGCAGTCTTTGAGATCATGTTTGCGAGCAGCATTACAGACACACATGCACATATTTACTTGACAGCAAAAATGTATCACTACTTTGCACAAGAGAATGATGGATGCACCAATCTTCAAGAAAGAACCTAAAACGACCATTATTTGCCATAATTTGTGATAAACCAAGCCACATTTATGTTTATAGGATACACAGCTTTAAAATGTTTATCTGTAAAAACTGTGACTTCTGACCATGTACAAAAGGCCATCAGTTGGTGCAGTCAAGGACAAGATGCGTGTACTTTGGTGGCAGTGAGCTTTGTTATTCTGCACTAGCTTTTACCTTTGAAGACGTGAACAGCATGGCACTGTGTTTGCGGAGATCTGCTCGAGCAGCGGCCATCTCGTCTCGCCTTCTGGGATCTTTCAGATCCTAAGGATGGAAACAAACAGACAGTCAAGGGAATGTAGAAGGACAAAACATTCACCAAAATCACATTAACATGACAAACACTTTACCGACAGTCCAGATTTTATATCGATTGAATTAAACTTTGAATTGTATCTTGCCACATTTCCATCTCAACAATAACAAATAAAGGTGCAACTGTTACAAAGCACCAGTCTTAAACAGACCTAAATATGCATTCACATCAAACAGTTTGCAATCATTGGTAGTGTTCAACTGGTTAATCTACAAAAATTATCTTTAAAAACAACGTACATTCTGTCTTCTGCCAGAAAGTTCGTTGAACTCCATCATGTTTCTGCCGAAGGCCTTGAAATTGCCGACCAGTTCCTGCTGGTTCCTGGACTGCTTGATCCTCTCAAGATCATCTTCAACCTGAAATGAAGTGAGAGTCAGGTCATGAGACTCAGCGACTTAATGTGGTAAGATGCATCTCCATTTTTCCACGTGTTTTGATGACCAATTACAACAATTTAAATGATTAAAGATATTATGAACTCTTGTGAGTGTAGTACTGGGATTAAAGAAATCTGCTGGTCAATTGTTTATTTAAAAGTTCACATCCACAACTTTCAAAACCTTCCACCAATCCTCATACCATTACTTTCAAGGCTTAAAAATGCAACAGCAATAATACCCAAGATTTTGAATGACCCTCTGACCTGAATTGAGAATGTGCCTGCAATAGTTTGAACTTTATGCTGCTGGGCATTTTTTTTCCTTTTCTAAGAAACCACAAAACTTACTGAGGTGGTTATCAGTGTATAAAGAACAAGGCCACTCACCTGTCTCATCTAAACTTCCGCAAGTTTTCTGATTGATGCGTGCAATGCACTTGTGCCAATCATGTGTCACGATACAGCATAGTTAATACCATAAAATAAAACCTTAACAGGAGACCAATAATCACAGAATCATGTCAGACACAGCATTTAAAGCAGCCACTTTGCATTGGAACACTGTTTTCATGTCATTTTGTTATGTCCATGCAGTTTGCAATACAACTATGAACTACCAAACTAAGGTACTATCTCACCTTTTTGTACACTAACGAATGTCAATTACTGAGCAATTAAGGAATATACTTTGTTTCTCAAGGAAATGTCCCCCTGACAATTTAGCACATGTAGTCATGTTTCAAATTCAATCAGTCACTGATTTGATGTGTATTTATGAGAAACGGTTAAAAACAGATCCACTCACAGATAATTCTCCCACGTAAGTATTGCACAAATTTATACACTATAGTAGCATGTAAACTGAAAAGGGTAAGGAGAGAAAAACCGGCACTAAGTTAGGGCTTCAGAAGCTGACTTCTTTGAATATTCATAATTTGGGCAAAGTTTATCCAAAAAAAAATGTGAAGAATGCAAAGCAGAAAATTGTAATTTCTCGAATTCTTTTCACTGTTTCAAAGAGGAAAAGCTCACAATGGCTACAGTTTTGGTGTTCCACAGTCACCTTGGTTTGTTAAATAGAGGTGAGGGATGCAAATTGCCGCTATGAATGCGTTCTGAAAAAAATAAAAAATATTTTCGATTTGTTCATCTACTCACATCCATTAATGTTCTCAGGAGGAGATGAACGTCAACCATGTCGGCTAATATCAGGAGTCTGGTAACCGCTGACAAGAGCGCCCTCGCTGCCCTCACCATGGCCCCACGTTTCATGGATGAACAAGGGTCATCTGCAAATTCTGAAGATGCTTCTCTCATTTCTTCTCCTTTGATTAGAAAGTACAATATTGTCAAATGGTCAGTTTTGGAAGATGGTGCATATATGCACTACAAGTGCTGCCAGGAAATTCTCTCCATGGTGAAATGTGAGGTCATCAAAAGTAATGAAGATGTCACAAATACGTGACCACTTTAAATGCTTCCCCTCCATTGAATGAAATTTTTAGGCGTAATTATTTAGCTGTGATAAAGAGGTTACATTTGGTGGTACACATAACCCACATCTGCAGGGGAGAATCCTTGTCCTCTCTAACTTAATGGCTAATCATTCCAAGAGAGAAAAGATTGACATTAATATTATATGCAGTTGTTTCATAAAAACCAAGAGAATCTGATCGAGCAAACACCAGTCAAGGGGCACCAAATATTGTTTTAGCAGAGTTTCAATTTTTAATGAAAAAAAACAAAACAAAAGATTTACAACTTTACATGGAAAGTTGAATACATTTGAATACATCTTTATTCAATTATAGGTATGCTGGGAGTATCATAAGTCGATCACTTACCGAACGTCATGACCATAAAATATTTAAACATTTACTAAAATCAATAAACTTAGTAACTGCAGTAACAATTTGGTATGTTTCTTTTGTCATTGCACTATATTTTGGTGATGCGTAGATTGAGTAATCTACAGACACTGAATTTGTAAATGAACATTGGAATGCACAATTCAACGACTACAAAGTAATCTTGAGTCAATCACTACCACAAAAGAGCAAGGAGTAAACAATTAACTTCCACAATTAGGAATAATTATCTATTTAAACAAAATAGAATGTCATCTTTTCTTTCTAAAATGTTACTATACACGTCTCGTTGATACATTTTTAATCACAAATTTTGGTAATGTTTGCAGATTTTTAGTTCACACTTAAGCAGTAATGTATCGCCATAAGTGACATATTTGCTTTGAACATCTAAAATGATAAAGCAAATGATAGTTTTGGATATTGTTTGAGAAATACAAATTGTAGGTCACATTTGTATTGAGATCGGATTGTGTCTACGCACTGTGCTGGCATTTAGAACACAATGATTGACTCATGACACTGATCAACTCATGGTTACTTACTATACATGATCACCATCACTCGCTGTCCATTCTGAAAAAGGGAGGGAGGTGGCAAAAAACAATATTTAACAACACCAGCTACACTGGCAGTTGTTATGCAGTTTCACCACCATCACAATGTTGGCCACATGAAAAACGTGTAACATAAAAATTCAACACGACTGGAAGGGCTGACAAGTGTTTTGCATATCAGTTTTTGAAGAGGACTACAGATACAAAACTCTCTCCAAACTTTACTGACCAGTCTTCTTGACTTCATCGACAGCTTTCAGCAGTTCCTCCTTTATTTCTGGGATCTCCGGTGCTATCTCCTCTCCCTTTTCCACAAACTTTTCGGTCGCTTTGACGACGGCTGCCACCAGCACGTGTGCTTTCTTGGACCGGCCTTTCTTCATGTTAGATGTGCGGGTGTTCACGAGGGTGGTCACCTAGTTTGCCATTGAGGAAAATGAAACTACATTACTAATGTGGTTTTACACTAACAAGTAACTAACACAGAAAGAAATGAAATGACAGAAATGGATATGAGAGGCTCTACATATTGGATAATACAACATACACTAGAAAACTATTCAAAATACTGGCTTTTTGGAATAAACCAGACTACAAGAATGTACTATAGTCCTGAGAAATTTTTATCTGGTCTAGCTGCTCAAAGTAATCAAAACTATGAGCAACCAGAAAGTCAAACGGCTTAGTGATTCCTTGCAGCATAGTTATATTATAACAAACTTAAATTATCCATATGATTAATGAGATCAGTTACAGTTTATTCTTCCTGAAACATCAAGGTAACAAGCTTTTGACCCAAAATGACCTTTCACCTTCTTTTAAAACAATAGGTGCAAAAATTGATAGAATGGATTCAATATGGGCAATGCACAAGCTTTTATGAAATCCCTCACAGTTATACATCTTGAGTTATATAAAGTGTTTACAAGATTTTGACCTATGGTGACATTGAATGACGTTTGTCCTCAACCAAAAACAATAAAAAATCTCTTTTGAGATAACAGTTTAAATAGTTTTCCTCTTTAACCTCTGGTAACTCTGAAGGACATATGACTTTCCGAAAAATAATAGGAATCATCCAATATGAGCAATCAACATGCTAGGTATGACTAACTGTACAGTTATCCTTCTTTAGATATAGTCTACAAGGTTTTGTGTAACTTGCTTTTCATGGCAGTCAAAGGTCATTGACCTCAAATGACCTTTGACCTCCACCAAAATCAGAGGGATCATCTACTTAGTATGAATAACCCACACAGTAAGTATGAGATCAGACATGGTTGCCTTTCTTCAGATATTACAAGGTTTTCACATTTTGACCTCTGATGACCTCAAAGGACCTTTGACCTCCACCAAAAACCAATTGGAAACATCTTCTCAGAATGGCCAAGACATGCAGTACGTATGAGATCAGTTAAGGTTACCCTTCTGGAGATGTAGTGTTTACAACGTTTTTGCAGTTTGCCCTCTGGTGACCTCAAATGACCTTTGACCTCCACCAAAAACAATAGGGATCATCTACTTAGTATGACCAACCAACACACCAGGTATGAGATCAGTCATGGTTACCCTTCTTGAGATATTGTATTGTGTTTACCGGCAACCTCACTCACATACACATACACAACATCGCATAGATTTCTTCCGCCTTCAGCAAAGAATGAAAAATCATTAGGTTATGACAAACGGGTATAATGACATAACACTTATCCATTATGAGGTCTAACCATTGATGTTCCCTTTACAAATCTTTGCTTACAGCAAAGCAAGAATCAGTATTTATTTGTGTTTTCTCAGCAGAATATCTTGTCTCAGTGTGATATATATTGAGGAATCTACTGTACAACACATAAAAAGTGACATTGGAAACAATTCTGCAGTATTATAAATAATTGCCTATACATTCAAGTTCTACAAAAAACAAATTCAGCTGCCATATCCTCAGGCAATGATGGTCTAAATCCATCACAGGCTCACAGACTTGATATGGTATTAAATATGTCCACCACCAAAAACAATAGGCTACTTGTACTTCAACACTTCAGATAAGCCTGTGTTTTGGTGTTCATACTGTGACCTCAATGGATTTCAAATAACAAACCACAAACAGTAGGGTTCTTGTAGTCATCAAGGTTGTGCAACATACTATGCATGAGATCAGTACAAGCTTGCATTCTAGAGACACGGTGTTTAAGTTTTCACAGTTTCACCTTAAATGACTTTTGACTTAAACAGAAAACAATAGGGTTTGTGAACTTTGTACACATACAATGCTGTACATGGTTTATCAACATACCATATGAGAACAAAGCAAGCTTCTTCCATTTTTGGGACATTTTTTTACAATGTTTTGGCATTTTTACATTTTTCATTTCTGCTGACATTTGACCTCCATCAAAAACGATAGGGTTCTGATACTCAATATGGTTCACATACATACATACTACGTATGACATCAGTAAAAGCTTCTGCTCTTGAGATACCGTGTTCTTGAGTTACTGTGTGTACAAGCAAGGCATCACAAATACACCCACATATGCACATATTAGCTATCGTTGTAGCATATTTTATGATTGTCATCAAAACAAAAAAAACATGATGTTTTTTTTTATGTGATAAGTGACACTTTGCAAGAAGAATGGAACTTCATTGTAACTTGATGCCTGGTTATCTTAAGAACTAAACAGTTTGCTAAAACTTTACCAGTGATGAATGTGCAACAGAACTCAATATAATACCTGTGTCACAAGAGGTTCTAATGTCTTCTCCACAGAAAAGGTCCTTATCTCCAAATTCTTTGGGTCCCACTGTAAAGTAAGGGTCCCTGTTTGTGTGACAGTGGCTGTAGATGCCATTTTGAAATGCCGCTTGAGTCTGCTCCAAGTTAAGCAGTCAGCAAATTTAGTATCTCTGAAATGAGACAAATCATCAGAATGAAAAATACAAAGAATATACACAATATATACAGTATAAATCTAAGAGTACGGTAATAACTCATAAGGAGTTTCCTCAAAACTTCTGTGCTGTGGTCTCCAAAGTGACTTACCTTGTCTTATATCTATTCGAGTTGTTTAGTGTGTACTTGACGCAAGGATGACATCACGGCCTCGGTGCCACGGTGAGGAAATACAGTACACATGATAAAGGCAAGATATTGTACCTTTTGAGACTAGTAATGTAGTAATAATGCACAATGTGTTTTCATTGCATATAAAAGAAACATGCATACCGGGAGTATGTGTGGCTGTTGGGTCTATACAGTCAGGTATACAGTTTGAGTTATGAAGGCAAGGCATCATAGCCCATACAGGCCTGGTTGGTGTATGATCTACTATGCAAATCATGTTAAATATTGGTATGAAAAGCCAAATGCTATATTTGCTACTTAATACACAACATTCATATCCCCAAAAATCCTTGTTTTTTGATAAAAATGTTGTATATTTCCTCCTAGGCCTGCAGTACAGTAGAAATCCTGAATGCAACATATACAGCAAAGTTAATTTCACTAATCTGTATTAAGCTTCCACGAGTGTTGAGACTAGTGATACTACTCTTAGTGGCAGCTATTGTACATTTTGGTGCCTTATTTTTATTTACATGGCATGAACATACTGTTCAGTGTTATTTGTATGTTTTTTTCTGATATTCAAGTTATGAGTAATCAATCTTTACAGTGTTCTCAACAAATTTTCAAGAGAGAGTTGCAGTCACAAATTGAGTGCACGTGATTCCTGAGCGATCACTCAGCACGTGTCAGGGTTCAACCTCACCACCTCCAGAAATGTTTGATAATTGAGATGCAAAATGGTGCCACTTAAACTACAGACGATTTTTGTCCTATTTGAAATGTCAGTAGCCTACGGTCAACTTTTTTTCGGCTAAAGCAAATTTTTCGTGAGGGAAGAGGGTACTTTGTATTGATCGTTTCAGGGGCGTGCATCATTCAGTTGGAAGGTCCATCCTAAAACCACACTTGGAGAGCACTCCTTTAACATATGTCTATTTTTTCAAATGGTGGTGGCCTTTGACAAATTAGAAGAAGACTGAGATAACTGGACTGTATCCCAGAGTTGTTGCGTGTCTTCTCTTTGTAGAAGTCTAGAGATACAGTATACGTATAGATAAGATGTAAGAAAACACGGTAATAAAGATTGCAATCATGATTACATTCGAATGTAATTGTAATCATAATTGATTACTTTGATTTTAAGTGTAATTGTAATTGTAATTGATTACATTCAGATGTAATCGATTACATTAAGATGAAATTGCCCTAAGCTTGAGCCACTTCGAAAAGGAATCCAGTGGAAAGTGGATTCTCAATCTCAGTGACCAACAAAGGTGGAGAGAGTTCAAGATGTCTTTATTTTAAAAAATGTGGGACAAGTTCATAAGACATGGAATTCTTTCAAAGCAACTTGGGAGGCTCTGCATGATATACTTCGCTGTCCAGAATGCTATTCGAAAGATACACCAATCTATTTTAAACACCACACAGCATTCTTCCCAAAGCAAATACAGTAACTTAGGTAGTTAGGCTAAAAGTAAAACGTTTGATACTACGTAATTTAGAATCAGTGACCAGAAGTGACATATTCTTCCTAAAAATCCTTGCTTTTGCCTAATTTTACCCTAAACTTTACCGTAACTCTCAATTTTAACCATGATTGGTGGTTATTTAGGTTAAAGCTAGGCCTAAATAGCTTTTCACACCTTCAACTTGGTTTATTCTCATCAAATAGCCCTACGTAATCCTAACCATTATCACTAAACTTGACTGGTGGTCACTGATTCTAAATTAGATTTAGGCCCAAGTACTAACTTAGAGCCAAAAGTTTTATCGCCTAGGAATCTGTATCCAGGATTTGAAATGAAAAAGTGTCTTTCACTGAGGCAGGGTATTCTATAGTTACTTCCCAATGTATTCTGCAGTTGTACCAAACTAACAATGTGTCATTGTAGACTAAGTTACCAAGTGTTACGATGGGCTCAGTTAGGCTATCGGCCTACAGTAGTACGTATTTCATTTTCACTCACGTAACGACGACCGTGCATACCACTAGACTATAGTCTACACTACATAACGTTACTCGTTAGTCTGCGTAGGCCTAACGTTCGGCATAAGCTAGGCTTAATACCTGCAACTTAACTCACTCAACTGCAATGGAATTGAAATCTGAAGGGCAAAGATTTTCGCAGCGGATACTTACAAAACTCAATATGAAAACAAAGTTTATCGGCGCTTGATCATGAGAGTGACTTCAATTCTTCGATACATAACAGAAACGTAGGCTTGCCCAGTACAGTAATAAGCCGCTTGTGTGTTTACTTTCAAAGGCCAATTTCCTGTGCATAAACCGTAAACCGTATACCGTCAAAGCTGACGGTTATAATTGACTCATTGTGGGTGTTAACATTATAACCCGTCAGTATATCACGTTCATAAATTAATAAAATATACAAAAGACATTAACTATGTACATTAAGCACAAATTCTATTTAAATGATATTTTCATGTTCTGTGTGAGACTTTCCTCATTTGTAACGGCTCGAAACTGTCGAAAAGTGCTAAGAAATAACGCTAATACTGGGGAGGTAAACGTCGCAGCTCTTACATTCCTGCAATACCGAAGTTGTAAATCATCACTATACAGCATGTTACCGTACGCCGTTCGGGTAGAAACAAACCACGGATTTGCGCTAAACGTAGAAATTATTTCTACGGTGATTAATTGACAATTCCATGGCGCCAGTGGCGGCGCTACGGGGGGGGGGGGGGGGCATGAGGGGGAATTTCCCCCTCCAGATTTTTTCCTTGCCTCCCAGTTGCCCCCCAGTTGCTCTCACCCTTCCCAATCAGATCTTGTACTCATCCAAAATTAATTTAATCACAATACTATGTATTGGCATTGGACTGAATAAGAACAGCTGAATGAGAACCATGATTGATAAATGCCTAATTTATGTTACACAGGCTGCCAGTTTTCATATCATGCCCCTAGCCACTTCAACAGTAGGCCAACCTAGTCAGACCAATTTTCTCTGGAATGTTTACCGTCCAGCATAAGGGAAGGGCAGGTAGGTGGTTGTTTTCCTAAATATGGGAATGGAATGGAAGTGTATGTAGCCTATGTGTGTGCTCGGTGGTACCGCGTAAATGTGAAATGGTACTCCCAAAGAAAAAAGTTGGGAACCTTGGAGTACGGTCAACCGAAAAAATAAATAATATAAAAATAAATAATATCCCTCTCTTGGGGCTTAATTTTCCACCCAGAGATGTGCTAAAACATCTAAGGCAGGCCCCTGGAGCCCACCCGCAGGGCCTCGCGCTTCGTGCTCGGTTTCGCGCTTAGCGAGAAAATCTTTGCCCCCCCCCAACATTTTCCTCTGCTCTCGGTTTGCCCCCCCCCCCAAGTCTGACATTCTGGGGCCGCCACTGCATGGCGCTTACCTTAAAAGCCACCCAGAGAGCTGTAAATGCCAGTTTCAGAGTGTTCTAAGATGTATTTAATAGGAACCTCACGTACACAGTATGAACTATGCATCCTCTTTCATTTATTCGTAAGCAATTCTTAAAGTGATTGCTTGTGTACTGAAAAACCTAAAAGATAAGATTATGTTTGATCTTAACATTTTCTTTATTTTTAAATGTACACACCAGGTTGTACATGAACGGACTATGTCTTTCAATGAAGGAAAATGACAGACACTACTTCGAAAAGCAACGGGATTGGCATAAAACAGTAAAAAACAGAAATCATATTTGAAAATTAACGGTTCTTTCTATAACCGCCTACGAAATGAATATGCAACAGTGCAGGTCTCACTAGTGTATATAAAACATACTACTCAAGTCGTCGCTCCTTGGTAGGTATCGGGAATTGTGGTAGGCCTATTTGGTGAAAGGAAACACTGCATTTACAAATAACCTACGACCTGAACACAACCTTGCCCGCGGCGTCAGTGATCCTGAGTTGTTAACTGAATATTCGATACTAGTATACTTCCCATTTGCTTGCTCAAAGAAGCACACCGTTGATTTGAATGAAAACTGTCAACCATTACATTATCGTATTATACACTTTTTGTTGTTATGTTAGAAGAATTTGAAATCATATGGCTAAATTAACCTACTTATTTTCCCAGATTGTCTGAATGGTGTAATTAAAAACCCTACCAAACTTTTGGAGATGAAATTTCAATGTTTTTTTTCTTTTTGCCCACGCACGTAATCACTTTATATACTGGGTGTATCCCCCATCCCCCTTTTCCTCCAGTTTCATCGCCACTGTCGCAAAAACATTTCATCCTAACATTTCGTCCTAAAATTTCATCAAACTCAAACGTATCTTTCCAGTGGGGACAAATATTGTCAAATAGTCTTGGTGATTTGAATTTGGGGTATACAGTTGTGGCATGACTGCCCTGCAGGCGGCGACCGGATATCCTGGTCGTTATGATACAGAAATTCTCTTTACAACAGAGACAGAGGGACGAAGGTCCAGAGAGAGAGAGATCAAGTTGATTTTGTCGAATAGAGATTAATTTATTTTATGATTCTACCGCAGAAATGAATGAGAATTAGTTGGCGATGATGATTGACAAATTACATGATGATGATAAAAACAGCAACGAACGGAGACAGTACAGTCTTTGATACAGGTCTACAATATTACAGAAGTAGACGGACAGAGAGCTAGCTCTTTAAAGCTCAACACCAAGATTACCAGTGTCGGCCTCGTGTTTGCCGACACTTAGAAAACATCCCGAACGCCTGAGGATCTCGGGATAGGTGATGACGTTGACCAATCAGAATCTTAAAAGTCTGCAAATCGTCACCACTCATGATGAACTCAAATCCCGTAATTATTGCAAAATATGTGTCTGCGTCAGGGCATACTACTTCATTTCTGATATAATTCGTGGTCTACACTAAGTGAAATTAAAAAAAAGTTAATTAACTCGGATAAACACCGGATATATAACACTTTGTGAATTACTCTAAAGAATGCGAGCCCGTACATCATATTCACCAATATATTGGAACGGTAATTTACTTGATCAGTTACAACGCAGTGCCCACAAAAAGGAGTTCTCTCTCTATTTCTATTGCACGATCTGACCAGGGAACAAGACTCCCTGGTCTACTTCTCATTTCCCATTTCATTGTTTTATTGAGATTACATTAACACGTCAAGTTGCTTTATTAGCCCTCAAGAGCTTATTTCTCAGTTCGTCCTTTCACCTACTCATCAAAGTTACTGGAAGTTAAATTTTCTATGTGAAGAGGTCTAAGAACTAATACACGTGCAACAGACAATGGATATCACCATGGAAACTACTGAAGGAAACTGAACACTATCTCACATTCTTTTACATAATCTTCTTTCAGATCGTTAAAGATTTGGCTTGCTGTTGCGTTGTAGAGGCCAATCCCAACATATACTCCAAAAAGCCGAAGAGCACCAAATAAGGTCCTTACCTTAAGTAAGTTGCCTTTCAGTAATAAAATTTAGGAGTTGGACAAATGTACGATTTTGCAGACTGGAAAAAGCACCGCAATCTTGAAAAAAGAAGGAAAATAGCGAGAACGTAATCTCGAAAAGGGCAGTCACATAATGTATATTGATATAGATCGTTGGAACAACATTTAATGGATAGTTCACTCAATGAGGATATCCCATTTAACTACCGTGAAAAACCTCATCATTCGAAAATTAAAACTTTTACTGGAACGACCTGTTGTGATTAATAACATCACTTTATTTATTTGAAAGGTGCATGCATGGAATGACTGGGGGTCGGAGGGGGGCTTTGAAGGCAAGCCGATTGAAAAGGCCTTCTCAAAAACCCAATCTAGTTTTAATTTAGCAAACGACGGTGAGATAATACATTTTCTACCCCGAGTTAATTGTAAAAATCTGATGCAATATCTCATGATAAAATATGCGCTGTTTTAAACGAACGCTATTTGATGGTGAAAAACTCTTTCGTGGCAAATATGCAGTACGTTTCATTGTATACAATAACGTTTCTGTCCAAGAACCATTATGTTTGTGTTCACTAAATGGGAAGTTTGAACTTGAAATCAATACTGTTTAAGTTATACAACATCTATTGATAAACACAGACTGAAAAAATTAGCTTAGCTGAAAAAAAGGACCAGGAAGGACAATTAAACCCTATCTAATACTATGTAAAATATAAAAGAAGAACATCACAAGAATTACTCATTGCCACAATCTAAACGTTGGTACAGAACGGCCGTGACGGTACACGTAAAACATATACTACACTAGCCCTCGAGATAATTAATTGCGTGCAGATCTTAGGATTCAAACAAAGTTGCCCATCGTACTTGCAGCTGTAGACTGCAATTATAAGTATGCTACTTGAAGAACTGATAGAAGAAACAAATATATATATATAACAATTTGATTAGCATGTCATTACAATTTACAGCAACTTCGGCAACATTGAAGTCCATCAACATTATTGGCGGATCATTGGCTAGAATTGGTTCGACCGCCGTGATCAGTAATTGCTATAACTTCTTTAAAGGTCTGGTGATATGCTTCCAAAAAAGAGCTTCCTTCATGCAAACGTTACAAAGTAAAACCCTCAGTGAAAATCCGTTGGAATTTTGTTTATATCTATTACCGTTTTTGAGATATGACTTTTCAAAGTTTGAAGAAAATGCAAAACAGATGACGTGGAGTGTTGCACAGTGTCAGTTTTTCTTTTGTTAACCCTATATAATTTGCCTCTTAATTACTTAATTACTGAGTTTCATATTGGTGCGTGATATCGATATTTTTGAAGGAGAAAATACATGCTTCCAAAATAAAACCCTCTGGGCATATAAAATTCTCAAATGACCTTGAAATAAAGGTTACATAAACAAAGGATTAACATAAGACGTATCCTGGGAGTCCCTCTCCTGACATCACAAATTTGCATATTTAGCCAATGTTTATTCATGACACAGCTGTGAGACACTAATTTGCCTGTAAATTTGTCGATTTTTGACGGATTTTGACGCAATTTGTGGCTATTTTCAACATTTTGAATGCCTAATGCACCCAATACCTCAAAATGTCATTTTCATGTCACCAGACCTTTAAGAACCAAAAACAGTATGACAAAATTTTAATTGTACAGGAGAGTGATAAAATCTCTTTCATTCAATGACGAAACCTTTATCTACATCACGTGCTTTTGACTGTGCCGGTTGTTGGCGAGAGAAGTTACCTTTGGCAATTGGAAAGTGCTTTCAAGGATACTGCATAAATTAAACTTTAATGGATTGGTTTGTAGTTTCTTTTTTCTTTTGTTTTTCTTTATACCGGGGAATACTCAACTAAACTTACCGAAGATTTAAGGCCGTAAGTTACCATTCTCTACCGGAATGGACTGACAGGGACTGTCTCACACAGATACTGACTGTTCAAAAATGTCTAAAAAATAAAAAACGCATGAAGCTGTAGACGTATATCTGACTTATAAAAACTGATACTATTTCGTTTATATTACATAATTACTAATATGTAATAGTGCCTGTTTGTTAGGGCATACAAAAGGAATAATTATTAATACTCACGGTATAGTGGAAAAGTAGCAATGGAGGAGATAACTCACATTCCAATACAGAGTTAAGAATAGAAATACAATACTGTATGCAGATAAAACAAGTATATGACAACGATTCCTCTGCTCTGTTGCCTACAACTCCAAAAACCTGGTAGAATTTACCATTTCCTTATGTCTTGTTGAAATTAAAATTTTAAAGGTTTCTCTCTTAAGTCAAATGGCACTGTGAATTTTCTGTTTTGGCTTTACGGACTCTCAAGATCCTAATATATTGTTTCATTACGGTATGTTACTACGGTATTGCTCACTATGCAGGGCAACAAAAATTTATCAGAGAGAGATTGATTTCCTATGACGTTTAGTTTATTGTCATGAATATTAATGGAATTTACAAGAAACGATGGAAACTATTTGGAGAAACAATTTCAATCATAATTTATAATTCTTAAATTGCCCGGTAAATTCTTCAACTGGACCGAAAATCGCTCGTCGAGTTCCCTAAGAGGCCTCTCCAGTCAGATAATCCTCCATAACTACCTCTCCCATTTTTTCCTCTTTGTCATGTAAAACACACGAAGGAAACAGGAGAATGGACCATGCATACCTTAAGATATCTAAAAAAGGGAGGTATTTCATTAAGATTTTTTCTGGTGGGTTTGTCTTCAAGTAATATTATCAAATAGTTATTTCTTAACTAACGTTTGTTTGGGGGAGGGACAATTCTGGGGCAAAAGGATAACTTGATGATCATTATTACTGAACTCTGATTGAATCACTTAATTGAAAACAATGTGGAACCTCAACTTCGTTTCATTCAAAGTTATTTGTCCCCCTTAATTTGAAACACCATTGAAAGTCTAAAATTTATTAGCTCTTCGAAATGGCTTTACTTTTCTTTTGAAACAATGAGTTGATTACAACTACAGAATTCTGACCACGTAGTAGATTAAGACTGAATACGCAATCATATGGAAAGTTATAATTAATACAGTAAGGAACCGTCACTCTCTCATTGCTATTTCTAGGAAAGGACTGTTGAAGAGGGCGCTCTTTGTTAGGCTCTGAAAAGTATGGAAGGAAAGTGCAACGTTTATTACTATTTTTTTTTTTGTGCACCCCTTGATTACTCTCATAGTTGGCATTCTTTTGTATTTCATGACTCAAAAGTGTGAAAGTAAGGGGAAGCCCAGCGATAAATGTAGCTTTGATATGTTTAAGAGTAAGCAAATATACATTGAAACTTCCATTCAACTCCATGTGTGTTCTTCGCGATACCAGTGTATAAAGATGCCACATTTTTTACCAAAAGTTAACTTGAAGCAAGCAGGAGCGACACCATCTGTTCACGTTGATCTCGCATTTTATGTGTAGCAAATGGCCTAACTTCAACTGCTTATATCTCGAGAAAGACATATGGTAACTGAATGAAAGTTTAATCAGAATGGTTAGATTATCTTTCTCTTAAACGTATCAAAGCTGAATGTGTGACTGGAACCACCCTTTCATTACAGAGAGGTTGGTTAAACTGCTACCAACAATTTTAGGAATCCTGATGATTCTACTAACTATTACCAAGTCCTTAGGACATCGGGAGTCACGTGGACAAGCAAAATTTAAAAAGTTTAGCAGTTTTGTAAATGCTAAAGAGTATATGCTTTCAATATTTCCTGCTGTCGTATAAGTAGGAAATGTCGATCAGTGTGTGATTCACTCAGTTGAACTTAATTTATTGATTCCCACATTTTACCAATGTAACCTTGACAAGTTCTCCTTACAGATCTGCAATATTTCCAACAATGGCAAGACATCATAACACTAGAGACTTGATATAATAATATAATATAACATAATAATTTGTTTCAAATTGTAAGTATCATGTATTAGCAAATACAACTTCCTGTTTCTTAACCAGCCAATTCACTAACTGTGAATATCAACGCGGATTCCACAGCCGTCTGTTACGAGTTTTCTTCAAAGAAATCTCCAGCATGCCACCAGTCACGTAGTTCCTCGAATGTGAACAAAAACCACGTTCTTAGACTGACGCCTCAAGCTCTCGACTCGTACTATCAGTCACCGAATTGTTCTATGCGCAATCTCTTTGCATCTGATTCTCAGATCACTGTACTGTTAGAGTGGCAGCTCCCTGGTTGAAGAACACACAAGTGCAAGTCACTATACCGTTTACCGCACACTTGCGCGTGCCAACTCTGCATGCATAGGTGCACGCATTGGATTTGGACATGCACAATTAATTGTTTGAGTTGCTTGTAGGATGTTCAGTCAGTTTTCAAATAAACTGCAGTAACAATCTTAGAACTTGAAATTGGGCCCAGAGACATCATTGTTATTCGTCCGATGATAATGTGATTGATTTATTGAAGTATTGCCTCAAGCGAGACATTGTAAACCATGGATGAAACTAAGATACATGCAAATTTACCAGGTAAGTTCTTTGACGATTCATTGCAGTAACTTACACTGTTATAGCTGTGTTAGGACAATAGCCACTACAGTGCTATAGTGAGAGGTTAGAACTTGGACTCTGACGCGGAATCTTGTCCCAGATCTTGTCGGTTTGTGCTAACTAGGCTGAATTGTTCTATTGTTACTGCAAGACGAGCAAGACAAAGTTAGCTATGATCAGAAGGCACAGTATGATCAGAAGACATGTGTTGTACTGGCTAAATTATGTGTATTATCTTTAAACTTACCGTAACTTACTGTAGTTCTAACTTACTGTAATAATGTTGTAACTGACGAGTGACCAATCTATCCTTGGGTAGGCCTACTTTCTAATTGTGTACAATGCCAAGGAGGGAAGTTAAGTGCCTTAGACAAACCACATAGACCTATGAACTCTACAGTTTAGATTTAGACCAAAAATGCACATGGTCTTGCAATGTCTCACAAACAAATTGTGTCTCCTATTTCCAGAGAAGGGGATCATTTCTTACCTTACAGGAATATTGCCCAAAAATTAGACTGTAGCTTGCAAGTAGCTAGACCTGTGTGTGGTTTTGGACTTCAGTAGCACATTTGTTACATTGATCCACACCATAGCTTACTTTTAAGGTAAGAGGAAGATTTGCATCCACTGCCTGCATGCCCAAAAGTTACCCCCAAAAATTGCTTTTATTTCCCACAAATTTCATTATTTGTTCAAAAATGAATAGACACAAAAAGTGAATTTAATCATGTACAGTACTTTGTATTAGCTCCATTAAAAATGGACACATTGTTTACCCAAAAATATTACTTACAAAGTTATCATTTATGCAGTAAGGGCTATGCGACCATGACTTTCAATGGATGTTGTGTAAAGTTAGATCCTGTGCTGTCTCCCTGCACTATTGCCAGTAACGGTCTGTGTGTCATAGCGGAGTACATGCGTTGCTGTGAGTGGATGAATTACATCAACATAGTTTTTCACAACAACAAAACAAGGTTTCAATTGTTCAGTTTTGTGTGTGTTCAAGTTACAAATTACATACTATTTTAAATTAATGTATCAAGGAAAGTCTGTGGGAAGTCTGTTGAAGCCAAATTGGAAAAATAATAAATAATAAAACAGTCCCTCTTCCTTCTCCTTTCGCAAAAACTGGAAGTGAAACAAAATTCATTTTTTATTTGGCCTTTCAATAACATTCCTTTGTATGTAGCATTTATACTTAGCTAGGGGACTTTTGTCATGTGGGTAATTTCCTCCAGTTTAACTATATCCTATCCTTGTCCGTAGAAATTTCAGTTCAAAATTACATGCATTGAAAAGTAACAGACAATCAAGAAAAGCTGCTTACATGTAATTTTCATTATTCTCTGGACACAGATCTACAGTATGACATCCATTCCCCTGTCCTTAAGCTTGACCAGGTAGAAATTATCTCCAATATTATCAAATGGATTAGTAGTGGGGTAAAGCTCTCCATCTGATATGACTCACAGTCAAAACAAACCTTTGTGGGATTTTTTTTTCTTGAGTAACAGCTTCTCTTGGATTCAGATTATGTACCCTTTTCATTGAAACATATTATATCTACTGTAGGACTTGTAGTGTTATTAAACTGTTGACTAAAAAGCCTTTCACTAAATGGGACAACTTCCCACATGAAGCTGTTTCTGCTGGAATGGCTAACATTTGGATTTAAAGACAAAAACTCATCACCCCAGACAGTTTCAATTCTCCCAACCACCAACGTCTGGTCCCTCGGCCTCATCCTGTCTGAAATTCCTCCACATGTGCAATCAAAACAATGGATCCCTGTGTACGCTGCGTAATATGAGCTACTGCATCTTTCGAATTTGCTGTCAATCAAAGAGTACTGTAACTTAGAACCAGTTGAGAGTTTTGCTTTTTTTGGAAAGTGAAAATACAGCTTAGGGTGATGAGTTTATGGCCTTTAAACGTATATAATTCATTGAATTCTGTTTAAATTAAAAGAAGGGGGCTCTGCATAAGCCAGAGTTGGCTATCTTCCCTGGGCAGTTTCTATGACCTCATCTGCACTCAATGGCATTGGGCTCTGGAAAATCAGTAACTTTGTAAAGTAACCCCAAGTAACTATTTGATTATGCCACTTCAGTTCTACAAAGGCATAATTACAGTACATTCACATAGGTCTGGCTTCTGTTTATGAGGGTTTTATTTGCAGATGGACCTTTTCAGGAGAGTCTTAATATGTCTGATATTTCACATGAAACACAAAGTTGAAGTGGGGATCAGATGCTGTAAATGCACAGACCTTTACATTGCCAAACTGGTTGATACAGCACTTGCTAAGTTGAGCTAATTAATGATGACTGGGGAGGCAAGTCACTTAGGAAATAAAAGTCAATGTACACACCAAACCAACAAGTTCCTGTTAATATACACTTACTTTAGTTTTGTTACTTAAAGGGGAAAACCAATTTTCCTCTTATCACGAGTCAGGAAAAGCGTAATGTCCATGTGCTGGTGCCCTGGACAGTGCAGTGAATGTCAAGGACCTACAGTATAGCTACTTTTCATGAACACATGGACTATTGGAACTGACCAGTGAGAACTGTGTAAATAGCTTGTATGAATCATTCTTAGTTTGAGTAGTGGTTATTCCACTTCTCAGGGGCTGTACAGTAATACCTTAATAGTGTAAATGTATCCACACATACATTGCCATCAATTGAACTGTCGATTAAATGCATTCAAAAATTATAAAAACCTGCATCAGAGTAATTCTGGAAGATCTAATCTTCCACAATTCCGTGACTATTGTGAGGTCAGCTGCAGGTCAATACATTTTTTTGGCAGGTGTACGGTACACCATGATGTGTAACAGAATGTTAAAGGAAAATATGTAGGCAAGTCAAAAGAATTAACGCTTGTTATGAACTTAGATTACAACACTTATTGCAAGTACTTACTTACAGTATATAACATTATATCTCTTCCGCTAGAAACTCGGCTGGAGTATACAGTACATGCAGTTATATAAATTTGCCCATCCAATTATGCTAAGCAGTTGGTGTTCTGATTGAAATTCTATTCAATAAGTATGTGGAGACTTGATGGTAGGCAAATGGTCGAACACTTTAATTGTTATTGGAAAGAGATGTTTGCAAGCAAAGAAGAACTGTGTTAAGTATAAGCTTAAATTGCGTGACTGAACTGTACAGTGTGTGTTGCAATTTCAGTATTCACCATGTCGGGAGTATGGGGCATCATTTTCACTGCAATTCTGTGTGCAGTTACTGACTTACAATCACTGCAACACTGTATTTTGCTATTCCACAATGGCAGTCGTTGGAGGAATGTGATTTAAAAATTTTCAAACTGATAATAACTTAAAAAGGAAGCAGGTGCTGTCTTTGTGCCTTTCATTGTCCGGGTGTCGATCACTGAAGAAGTTCATCTTCCAAGCAGGTGTTGGTAACTTGATCTGTATCGATTTTTTATGTACATGCCGTGACACCTGCGAGTAGTTACAGATCTGTGTCATATAAGATCTCAGTTCTCTATGCGTCTGTCTTCCCTTTTGGTGATTGGTTCCAAAAAGCATGAATATTTATGTCTTAAGGAAAAGTATTGAGTTTTACGGAGTATAACGGATTACATTGGCATGTATAGCACACAATCTATATGCAGGTTGTCTTGAATCAGTATCCAAGTGATAGTTTGCAGACATTGTTATTACGAAGGCAGTCAGAGCTGGTGTATGAGCAACACTGTATCGGTTGTGGGGGCAGTGAAGAAGCCACACTTGGTTTAAGGTCAGTTATGTGTACAGCAGATAAGCAATTAATTCTGCCAGATCCTTGTATCTCTACCCACTAGTTCCTCATCCACAATTACTTTTCATATGGCAAGGAATTACATAGTCTTTCTACTTCCAGTTTAAACTTATTCGTAGATTGATGTTTTCATCAAAGGCACTTATCCATTAATTTTAGGCAGTATGTTGCATCTGCCACTGATAGTTTATGCACAATAATGACTGTAAAATATCATTTCTATAGGTGTTTTCATTGTATCCAGCCAATTTCTCTTCAAAACAATGAAGTAAAAGTCAAGAAAGTACAACTGTCTGGTTTGCTTTCTTTCAGTTTACTTTCTATCACAAAGTCGCTAGAAACTCCACCCATATTTTGAATATTTAAAAAGTCAGACTCAGATCTTTGAATCAGCCAGTCCTCACATGATATCACACATGTTTATGACTTCCTTGAGAGGAACATACGCACCCTAACCATTACAGTTTATCTGGATATCATGTCGCATCATGCAGGAAGTTCTTCTCAAGACATGATTTTAGCACATTATGTGTATTTTTTGAGGATATGTGTATTTTTTGAGGACTGGGTACTTTGAATTGTCTAACTTGTTAAGTCTTAACCAAGCACTGGTTGTTTACCCATTTCACTTGTATACACTGAGTGTACCGTTTACTTGTGTGTTACTGGTGTGACATTTGGAAGGATTATCTTTGAGTGAATCTATTTTAACCATTTTTCAAAATAGATATCACATTGATCAGTGATTGGTTGAATTTGAAATGGTGGTTGCATGTGATTAATACCAAAGAAGTACTACAAATTGTCATTTTCTTGAGAATCAAGTGTGCACTTTCCTAGTTATTTATTTTTGGCTTAGAGGAAGAAGCAAATGAACGTTTGTTATGGTATTCTATTGCAAACTGTATCGGAATGGCCAAATCAGGTAGGAGAGGTGTGCTAATGCAAATATACGCCTATTGTGATTCATGTAACTTACACAGGATCCTTCCAGTGAATAGATCAGATGGGTACTGTGCAATGCGTAACAAGTGGGGGCACATTTCATACATGATGTATGATCTACCCAATCATCATCTCACATGATACCTAGAAGGATCAAACTAAAGTTTATGCCATTTTGAGTATTTATAGAACACTATTGATGTTGCAAACAGTTTTAGTAGTTACATTATCGTTTCAAGATTGTTAGGAATAATAAAATAAAAAAAAAAGTCTTGTTTGAACCAGAGCAAAAGTTTTTATGGTCAAAATTGTAACTGACCACTTGTTGAAGTCATGTCTAGTCACATTGCAAAGTAAATGTCTGTCCTTGCATCACATTTTGCAGGCTCCGCCCACATTTTCTGTTTGTCAGCGTTTGATATTTAATATAATCACATTATCCAGTGGAATGAGAGTAAACAATGAAATCATGTTCCACAATAGTTTTAAAACAACAAAATATGAAAGAAAAGCAAATGTAGACTCCAAAGCTAGCTGTGTTTCTTTTTATTAAAATTATAAAATCTTTATTCATGAGGGGTGTAGCCTGATGCCACCCAGGATTATTTTTATGACTTTTGTTATAGTTGGTTTGTATTGGATACCAAGTGCTGTTACACTATAATTAAATATATTTGCAATAGTTTACAAAGTTTACATCTTCATTTTGTTGTATATATGCACAAACCTACTGTAAGTTAAGGTTGTGGATATTAATATTAATGAGTGGGTGGAGCTATATTTTGTCAGAAACTTATTTTGCACAGCTGCATAGTACTGTATATATCTGATGGCATTGTATTGCTTTGCTTAAGGCTTTGTTAATTACTGATAATCTTGAAATTGATGTCATGATGTTGATATTTATTCATAGTTTGTGATATAGTTCTAACTTCTATGGAATTGTCATTGTATGTAGCCATACATACTTCTGTTGCTTGCAAGTCATCAGACTAATGGATAAGTATATGTACATAATTTTGTATAAACTTAGAGTTGGATGAAACTTATGATACAGCTGATTGTAGTTGTCTCCTGTATTGATGTGTACAGTTTACATGCACAGTACTTTGCCATGGATATTGCACCTCTGTGAGCAAAAAAAGGGGGGGGGGGGGGAAGGGGTCAAAAGATGGGCAAGGAATAGTGTAGAGTCTAGTACTGATGGAGAAAGTTGTGGAAATTTATCTGAGACAATTTTCTGTAGATGATGTTTATGTTAAGTTCAACTAGGACTGCCTGCTCTCCTTCAGCATCACCAGCAAGTGCTGGCAAGAGATACAGTGACTGGAACGGTTGGTTGACACCATTTACAGTATAGCTCACCTATTGTAAGCTGTAGAGCTCTGTAATCTGCACCCTATAATTTTGTGGTTTTTAGCTCATACCAGCTAGCTGGTATGAGCTAAAAAACATGCATCCATGGATTTCTATGTTACTTGGACACAGTAATCCTTGGGTGGTACTTCATGTCGGGTGTAGAAAAATGTTTCAGTCTAAGGTCCCATATGGACCCTATGGTCCATTTTAGGAAATTCTGCAAAGTTGTTCTCCTACACATTCTCTTGAGCAATGTTGACGGTTTGTCATAATGATACTCTGCTAGTGGTTGTCTTAGGGTGTTCATGAATTTGTACAGTGGTCTATGGTTCCATGAGGACCGTATGGCCCATTTTATGGAATTCTGCAAATTGCTTCACCTTCTACCATTAAAGTGCCCCTTTAAACTGTCTTTCACATCTCGAATATCCCTATCGTGCATGAATGATAGTTGAGTAATTGGACAGTGTCAGTTGGTATGCTAACTGAAACTCTGTATTGCCCTCAGGTATGTTGACTAGTATAAGGACTTAAAGGGGCACTTTGAGTTGTTTCTTGAACTTCAGTTACACTTAAAACGTATCACTTTTGTGTCCAATTGCTAGTGACTGATCAATGTTCAACTAAGAGGGCCCCGTTATGAGTCACATGGAAATGACCACTAACGAGTGAGTAGCTAATGATTTAAATTGGTTTTGGAAAACTCATGACCATGCAATTTTCCACATAAGTGCCAATTCATATAGCCACAGCCAGTACAAATCAATAAGAAAAATTAATAAAAATTGACAGTTTTCATAATTATTGGATGTGAATAGTGATGCTAATTGTAAGCATTGTTATTTGGTAGTACCCATCCAATTTTCACAACTTTAATTTATTGACAAAGATCAAACTTCTGCACTGTTGGGGCTCTAGTTCATGAAATTCTGAAAATTGTGGAGTCTTACAGATTCTCTTGTACAATGTTGATGGTTTGGTATAATGATACACAGTGGTACCTATGATTTGACATAATGATACATAAATGGTACCTTCAAGATGTTGAGGTATGAGCCTCTGCACCAATGGTGCTCTAGTCCACATTTTCAGAAGATACTCATCTTTTTAATATCAAATCTTTGTGCATCTGTAGTAGTCATTGCCTTTAAGGGTTTCGTCAGTGAATAAAATGCTACATACAGTTAATTCCTTTTGTGCATATTAAGTATGTAATATCGTCTTCGACTCTCAGTTTAGCTACAATCGTCTAATTAGGCAGTCACTTTGCTCCAAGAAATATGCAACACAGCCTGCGATGCCATTGAAATTAGGTCCTGATGGGATTTCATTGGAAATTAAGTCTAGATTTGGAATTAATCTGTGATAACTCCACCTGTCGTACTGTCGTTGCAAAGAGGGAGCATCTGTCATAGAAGTGATTCAGATAGAGCTTTGCCAACTTTCTTTCTTCATTTATACTTGGTCCTCATTTTATGGGTTAACACCACAGTGAACGAGTTCTGTCGATGTACGGTAGTGTTAAACAGTGCCAGCTAATCCTGTTTTGTTACTTTGCAGTCTCCATTGTAACATTTAAGAAACATTGTCTGCTTCTGAATTTGTTTTTTTTTTTTTTTCGGGTGCCGTTAATGCAAGCAGTGACATTTTGTATGCATGAGTTTTGTGTTTGGAAATCAATCCACCCATCTTCTACTTTTGTTTTTTTACTGTTTGTTCTACTTTATCCTATCAGAGAAAATTGAGTGGGTGTTGATAAGTCAGGTACTGGCGATGATTGCATTCGCAAATCGTCGGTTGCGCTTCGAGGAAAGCGTAGCGCATCTTTGGATTGGCACATTAACCGTAACTCTAGGCAACTTTCCTACGTACATGGAGATGGAGACTTCAATATGAAGCATTACTGAAACTCAGAGGCGACAGCATCTTGTAATAATAGAAACTCCCCTTCACATTCGCCATTTCCAGTCTGTTCACACTTACAAAAAAAAAAAAATCTATTACGTATGTATGATTCTTTATACTCTTTAAATGTCTTTTAGCCACATAAGAGTTTATGAGTGAATTCTTCTAAAAGTCTAAAACTCATGAGACTGTACTGCATTCTGCAGGAAACATACTTTATGTGCACGAACAAATTTGATGCATAGTTCATCAAATTATTTACTTCTACAGTACATAAACATTGCACAAACGCTTCTATGTCAGCGTTGATCGGTATTTGTGAAACTCCCTTCCTGAGAATATTAGAGGAAAACACAATTCTATCATTTCCCTTGTGTGTCAGTACAATAGTGAGCAAGGTTGTGTGTGAGTTGTTTTGGCTGCTTGTACTGTTTTTTATTTTCAGTCTTGCACCAGTGCATTTTGCTGATGATAAGTGGAAGTTGTTGGTTTAGTTTATTTATTATTTATGAAATGAAGAAAAGTGACATGCAGTTTGTTAGTATGATTTATTACTGCTTAAAAGTGGTTGATGTGTCATGCAGAAATTAAACAAACCTAAACTGGGGAAAAGGTTGAAAAACCAGAGCAAAGGCAAATATTACAAAAGCAACATATTTTATTCTGTCATAAGAGTGAAAACTGGATGCATTTAAAGTGATGATTAACACCAATTTCTCTCCTGCACACACCAACTTATTAACTTAACCTTAAGCAAAGGAAAATATGAAAACAAAGCATTTATTTAAACAATGGAATTTTGACAGTGTTCAAGTAGCTATGCAAGCTATTTTGCAGAGCCTAGTTCAAGTGATTTTTGTAATGTTAGATTTTTGAATGCATACAATAAAGGGAAAGTTTTGTAAGTTTTTAGGGCCTGCATGCTGCAACTGTGTCCCGAAATGCTGATCTTGTATCTCTTGTGCAGCTACCATATTCTGTTGATAGGGATTATGCTGTGGATAAGGTGTTATGCTGCACAGTAGGGAAGGCGTAGATGTTGTACACTATGTGATTGTCAGTAAGGTCTATACTGAAGGAAAGGTTTATAAGACCTGTATTGTAGATCAGGCCTACTGTACATAGACAAAAGATCTATACATTTTTGGGCTTTTCCAGGACCATGACCTTTGTGACATCAAACTCGCCAGGAGGTTTGTGTGTAAACATATATGTTAAGCAATTTAGAAAAATGTACCACTTCTCTATAAATCACTTCTTTAAAGCCCCTATTCATTGAAAACCACAAAAGTTGGTAAATTTCACATCTACAGATGGAACACCATTTCATACAAATAGAAAATGACACTTATCAGTCACTTGCACATTTGAGAAAGAAGGTGAATGCAATTTTCAACAACCTGTGAAAATACCCTGGTGAACGAAAAGTACTGCAAAATTCACGGTTTGATTTGATGATGTCACAGAAAGGAGAGCTATATAAAACTATGTTAAGTGCGTATGCTTATCGTGTGTATGACAGTCAAGTTGAACTGACTGCTGCTCTGAAAAACCAATAATTCACTAGTTAGATGTCATTTGTTAGCCTGGAGATTCAACCTTAATTTGCTTGTGAAAGTTCAGTTATAATGCTGAAGTCTTTGATAAAGAAAAGAAGAGATGTACTGGGAAAGAAAATGGCAAAAGATGCACGGGGTAGTGTCACAGCATGGAGGGAATGTTTCATCCACCTGTCCACGATATGCCTGGTAAAATGCTTTCAGCCTGTTTCGGGACGATTTTTCTGACATTAAAAATCGTGGATCGATTTCGTCTGAAGGAAATGAAAGTTTGATGCAAAAGATGTAAGCCTGAATAGACAACTCAGCATCTACAGCGTTCACTTCACCCAGGAATATTCTGATAAGCACCATCTGCCACGATATTCCGACAAGGAATCCAAACAGGTGCGCCTTGTCTACGCACAAATGGTCTACCTGCCCAAGACATTGCAAATCAACCTTGGCTCATTCCAGGGCCATAACATCACCTACAGTATTGTGCCGCAGGTCCAATCTGATTCTTCACCATCAGTGACCGCCAATTGGGACCATCTTTCTGTCTTTACAGGACTTGGAGACTGGCCCTTGTACTTGATGCCAGCATGCAGTGGCAGTTTCATGAAATAACAACACCTAACTTTACGCATTAAAGTGATTGTGTGCTAGGCAAAAAGTAAAAACATTGAAATTTCATCCCCAAAAGTTTGGTAAGGCCTTTAATTACACCATTCTGACTCTCTGGGAAAATAAATAGGTTTCAGTTGGTTGATTTTGCCATATGATTTCAAATTCGTCCTTCATAATGACAAAAAGTGTATAATACGATAATGTTGTGTTTGACAGTTTTCATTCAAATCAACAGTGTGCTTCTTTGAGCAAGCCAATGGGAAGTATACTAGTATCGAATATTCAGTTAACAACTCAGGATCACTGACGCTGTGGGCAAGGTTGTGTTCAGTTCATAGGTTATTTGTAAATACAGTGTTTTCTTTCACCAAATGCTACAATTCCTGATACTTACTAAGGAGAGACGACTTGAGAAGTATGTTTTTGATACACTAGTGAGACCTGTACTGTTGCGTATTCATTATATAGGCGGTTATAGTAAGAACCGTTAATTTTCAAATATGATTTGTTTTTTACTGTTTTTATGCCAATCCCGTTGCTTTTCGAAATAGTCACTGTCATTTTCCTTCATTGAAAGACATAGTCCGTTCAGGTGCAACCTCGCGTCTACATTTGAAAATAAAGAAACAGTTAAGATCAAACATAATCTTATCTTTTTGATTTTTCAGTACACACACAATCACTTTAACACTGAGCCATGTAACTGTTTATAACATTGTTGTGGATAGTCCAAGTACCACATGAACAAGATCTGTCAAACGGTTACTTTGTTGAATTAGACAATCCTGTATAGAAAATAACAATACATAAAAAATTGGCTAACCATGGCTATTGTTATGAAACACGACAATTTTGTAGTGACTGCCGTATTTCAACTTAGAAAAGATATTTGCCATCGCTAGCAGTCTTGCAATGACTATAATGCACATGTACTGTATACTGCACCAACATTACCGCGCATCAACTCATAAAAGTATGAAAGGCCAACTGATGCATGCGGTGATCTTCCTTATTCCATGATGTCGGGTAAATTGTCAACTTGATCTTTGACAGTGTCACAAGCTTCGAAGGGGTTGGAATATGGGGTAATTCCTACCAATTGAAATTACTTAAAGGCTGTATTGCATCACCCTAAGCTATATTTTTACCTCCCTGAAAGGAAAATTCTCAACTGGTTCTAAGTTACAGTACTCTTAGATTGCCAGCAAATTCGAAAGATGCAGAGCAGCTAGTATTACACAGCGTACACAGGGATCCATTGTTTTGATTACGCATGTGGAGGAATGTAAGACAGGCTGAGGGAGGGACTAGAGGTAGGTGGTTGGGAGAATTGGAACTGTCTGGGGTGATGCATTACAGCCTTTAATAAAATGAAGTCATCGTTTCGAATTCAACCAATTGCTGATAACTTACAGGGCATGAAAATGTGATGTTCGTTTTCAGCAGACATTTCTCTTTGCAATGATACTAAATTTAGATATGTTTGGAATCAATGAATAGGGGTTTTAAGAATGTTTTAGGGGTTTAGAGGTTTGTAGCAGGGGATACAAGGGAATAGGGGTTTGTAGCAATGTTTTCCAGGGTATGAGATGCCATCTGTGCCATAAAAGAATGAAGTCCTGAATAAATACATACAGTACAATAACTGAATGAATTCAAAATGTAGTTGAACTACTGTACAGTTGAGTTTACACATAAATCATTGCTAGCATTTTAGACATCACTTAAGACTATGAAATTTTCAAACTGTGTTGATCGAATTGTGAGAAACTTGTATAAAGTCTCACTGTAGTCTGATATGTGAAAGGGGCTATAGTCTGCATATGGTACTAGTGTGAAGTTGGTATTTCTTTGCAATGTAGTGTAGGAGTAGCAATAATAGTATCTTTTGTGCCTTTTTTGATCTGAGATGATAAACGTGTTATATTCTGAACTTTCAACAAAGTTTTCAGCCCTGTGCTCAGAAGCCACGGCCTCACTTACGCAGTACGTGCACGTGCATATATACAGTACTACACCCTAGAGAGTAGTCAAAAGGGTAACCTGTATAAACATTTCAGAACTAGTCCCAAAGCCCCTTGGATGAATTTCAAAATGATGGACGTGTTTGTTCTCTATGGGGGTGCTATAATCGTCACGCCGTTCAAAATAAAACAACGGCGTGATTGATTATCGGCAGCATCCTAGAATACTAATTATGTTCCATCCCTTTGAAGCTGTTAAGAATCATCTGGCTTTCCCGCCATGCCAATTTCCCCTTCTCTGGTGGATGCTTTCATTGAAAATTAATATGCAGGGAGTAAACAGTTTGTTATCGAAATTTGACCTCAGTTTGCAGCGATTGTTGGGATATCTGCTTGCCTCTGTATGCCAAAAGATAGGAATGTGATGCAAGCTTTGTTCCAAGGGAAATGAAATTTGAATGTTGTTCAGTAAACAGTGCATTTCCTAGGGGAGTTTATTGTTAATGTGCATCCATGCAGATGGTAAATGTGTGCAAAAAATTTTCATGAATGAAAACAAACATATTGTCCACTACATTGTTAATTTTGAGCTTTTGACTTATTGCCAAGGAGAATATTAAACCAACAACTTGAGATGTATCAGTAATATGGTTGTTCTTTCTATAGATTGTGCTTTTACCAGCACACTGTTGGCCCAGTTTAATAGCTTGGGGTGGATTCCTTGACCCTTCTTCAGCCTTGCAACTCCTAGAATTTCTAAAACTTAAAACCATTCATGAACACTTTTGAGTCAATGCCGAAGACAAAAGGAATGTATGCAATAGTGATGTGAAGTCTATGCTGTTTTGTGAAAGCAACAATTGCCAAATGTTGGAGCAAGTTAATGAAAGTGGTAAAACTATGCCTTTACAGACTGCTGTCACAATGAAAGATGATTTTAGTTTAGAGCTGTTAGTAAAAATGAAAGCATAATGTTCATTATCACATAACCAGATATTTGTGATGCTGTAATGTATGGTCTTATTGGAAGATGAGTTTATTTGGTATTGGTGTAGCATAGGAGACATCATATTGTTACGTTTAAGACCATATGCCACTCATTGTTGATTTTGTACCCTGCGGCATTGTCCCTTTTAGCATGCATGGGTGTGTTTTGTGATGACGAGTGCAGTAAGTGTGCAATTTTTGTCTTTGAACTTGCAGAGTAAAATGAACCTTGTTTGCTCTGAGGCATGTGACACTGTGTGTCTTGTTCTGTTACAGTGGCTGATCAGGTACAATGATAACCTTGTGAAAAATGAAGGCTGACTATTTAGATCACTTCTCACCAGCCATGAATGACAGGCAAGACTTAAGTTTTTTTGTTGCCTTGCAGGTAGTTTTTGTGCATCCCCAGTATCCCCTAGTGGGCACTGCTTATGGCTGCCAGCTTGACAACAGATAAATACAGTTAGCAGAGAAAACCTGTGTACACCATCTTTGTGCTTCAGTGAACTAACAGTTACCATGCCCCATCAAGTACAATAGTGTAACTCTGTCCACCGTACCCAGCTTCTGTAAACTGCACTGTAGATGCAGTGTGTGCAAAAATTTCAAAATTGTGACCTGGTTATCTGCAGCCCATAGTCCATCAGGTACCCTGCTGCCTGAAAATAATTTCCTGGTAACCTACAAGTTTGTTGTGACTTGTGAGGTCTCTCACAACACTTTGGTTAATGCAACCTCATGTGTCTTACAACAAACTGTTCTTTTAAGCAGGCATTTATGTGCAATATCCAGTAGTGAAATTTTGGATCCGAATAGCAGTTTTAGGACCGTTAAATGATGTCAGATTGACATCATCCATCTTGTACCAGTTTGCACCAGTAGATGCAGGGACATATAAATTAAGCCTCATGCAGACTCAATGCGTTAAAGCTATGCAGGTAATTGGTACAGCCTGAGGTGATTTTACGACCATGGCAGTCCATTTGCATAATGAGAAAATGTTTTTTACATCTACTGCTCATGTTGTATAGTCGTAGACTTTAGTGATACTGTGGATGATATCGCAGTACTCTTTCTTGCACAGAAGAAACTTTCAGATTTTATTTTCTTCGTTCGACGTCATTCTACAGAATCAACATTCATTGCAAAATAGGGACTCCTCAAGGAGTTACTTCTTTTTTTTTAACTTTTGTAAAGCGTGACCCAAAGGACTTGAAACGAAGACATGGCATTATTCCAAACTTTCAGGATTTTAAGATTCTCACTAATGGTCTTAATCTATGTCCATTGCCATCAATCAGAGATTTCTAAATTGTGTCTTTATATGTCAGTCTCTTTTTGCCAAAGCAAGGCTTCCTTTAGAAATGTGTGCCCCATGATTACAAGTGCCAGGTATCTTTCAACAGCAACCTTCTTTATTCTCACACTCATGCCTTTTCTCCGTCAGTAATTAGGCCAAATCTCATTCTGTTTCTATAGGTAAAGAGCATAAGCAAAGAGTTAACCTCTCTTTCACTTACTCAGAACATAAAGAATGTTGCAGACCTTATATTGAGCACTCTCGACTGTTTCTCTCACAGTACTAGCAGAAGATATTAAAATTTCAGTCAACATATATAATATCAAGTTTAAAAATCCTACAAAAAGTTGCCTTTCATCAGCCCAATTTCTTATGCGTAATACTGTATATCGGGATTTTATTTGACATGATATTAATTTAAGGCTTACTCTGATCAGTCTGATGAAAATTGCTAAAACCAAATTTTGCATCAGTTATTTTTTTTGGGGGGGAATAGAAGGTCATTCAACTAAAAATGTGGTCAGTTTTTGATTAGTTGCTGTATGTATTTTTATATTTCCCTTTTTTGGGATGTTATGTACTCCTTATACATGATTCACATACTGTACCGTCGAGTACGGCACAAATCTGGTAAATCTGGCGGAGGTTTGTCAGAAGAAACTGTACATAGTAGCTGTTTCTTCATACAGTAAATACGTGAACATTCCTTTCAGGTTCTCACAGATAACTTAATACTACTGTACTGTATATGAAAAGGTTTACTCCACTGGGGAAAGAAATGAACATTTCTTGTTGTGACAGTATAAAGTGAAGTGAAAAGTTTGCTGAGAGATGGCACATATCCTGTACTGTGCCTTTAAAGGGGCTCATTGAGTTGATATCAGAAAAGATTGTGGTGATTTTGAAGTATAAAACACACGACAATACGCACAATTAGCATAATGACTCAAGTTTCACATCCAATAGTTATGAAAACTGTCAAATTTTTCGAATTTTTGACCGTTGCTTGCTCTGATTGTGTGACTGTAGTACTAATGTGAAAATGTCTGGTCATGAATTTTCAAAAACCAAATTTAATCGTTGGTTACTCACTCATTAATGTTCCATCGTATGTAAAACTTTGGGATCCTTTTAGCTTGACTGTTTGTCATTAGTATGTGAAAGAAACTTGACCGGTTTAGAAAAATTGAGTGAATTTCACAAAACAACTCAATGAGCCTCTTTAAATGTAATCATACAAGTTGCATGGCAGGTAGGAGAGCCACAGGACGTTTCTGAAGCCAAAGTAACTACTTACCATTTATATTATTTTCACTTGCATCTACAGTGGGTATTTCAAAAGTAAGTGATACGCTTTGGTCTCCCTACATTTAAGGGTGTATGTTATGTTATCCACATAAGTGGTAAAAATAATGGAGCAGACAGTATCGTTGATAGGGAAACATTGGAGATGCATTCCCTTGCAATGATACCAAAGATTATTTTCAGTTTTGAGAGTTCGGTGCCAATTTAGATTGAGATACGAATGACTGAAAGCAGACTCAGAAGAGAATAGTTGAGTTGTTATTGACTCATACCTTACCTCCCTCCCCCCATACTCTTCCCATCTTCCACGTTTGCGACCTTGACTTTAGATACTGTGACAAGGAACAGAACAAGTGAAATTATGTATTTACACACATCACAGACATAATGTAATTTTCTTGGGAATTGCTATGTGTACTTTCTTCTCTGACAAAATTAATTTCTTCACAAAGCTGAAGTGTACATGTCATGCCACATAGGTCTACAGAAAACAAATATCAAATTTTTTCATGCATGATCTTGCAATTAAGATTATCCAAAGCAGTTTCCTGTAAACTTCATTGATTTTTAGAAATTTGATTCAACACACTTCAGGGAGTATGGCCACGTACATGGGTTTTCAAGAGTATTTTGATGTAGGGACAGTAAGTGGATCTGTGACTTATTGCAAGCAGGATACTGTATTGCCTCTGATGTTTCTCAGAGGAAGGGAATCTATATTCTCAAATTTACATATTTTTTGCCTCATTGTTGATCATTTTTCATGAGTGGTAGCACATAAAAATATGTAAAGGTCATTTACTATCTACCGTTTAAACATGTGTTCTCCATTTTCTTTTCTAAAACTTTTACACAGGTCTGGATATTACTCGACCATCAGCATTGCTCAATCTCCAAACTTAAGTTTTGATTGGGATATTGTGAATCATTGTGGCTCCAACAGAAGTAATTCAGGAAACGCTTAACTAGTTGCAAGATATTGTCATGTATTTGCAATGACAATGTGTGTGCCCTGCTGGCCAAAATAAAACATTGACGTACCTGTTGTACACCGCTAGTGCTTTTGTAGTTAACACAGTCACCTGATCAAAGAATTTAAGTTAATCTATGTGATGTAAGTGATTATGAAAGCATTTTGAAAGTTCACAATTGGATGCACTGTCAAGTGAGATTAGTAGGTTTCAGGTTTCCCCGCATTTTGGGATGTGTAAGAGTTCGTTAAAACACGTAAATTTGGATTTAATAACACAACATACTATAACTTTTCAAAATACAGTAGTATGTAAGTCCCCTGTAGAGAAGAGGTATGGGAGGAGGAATGGTAATAGGGATAAGAATAAGGATAAGATGATGAACTAAAGTAGGGATGTACAGTAACAGGAAGTGAGTCCACCATTATCCTAGTCTACTCTATTGTGTCTGAGTTATATACAGTACACTGTAGTAAACTTTAGTCTGGTATTTTTATTTCACTATTCACTACACCTCTGTGTACAGTAGTTTTACAGAAGAAGAGGAAGTTGCTTCATTACCTCGATATTCTGAAACCAGCTTATTAAAGGCTACTAAAAGCAATCCAAGCAGACATGTTTGTAACTGCACATGTTGCATACTGGCCCTCGATGCACCCTTGTAACCTACAGGTATATCATAATAGAGAGTATTCCTGGGACATGTCACAAGTAACTTCATTTAAGTTTTTCTGCCTTATCCAGAGACTCCGACTAAAGAAAGAAGAAGGTCTCGTACAAATTCCAGGGTCCACTTTCCAGAGGACGTCCACGACTCTCAGATCCAGGCATCCCATGAGTATAATTCCATGATAGACGTCAACTTAGGCTTCTTACAGACACATCATGTTTACGAGGTGCAATTCACCATCCGGGACTCGGTGACAGGTCCCGTCACTGCCTCCATCGACCGTCAGGTTGTTGTGAAGTCAATAGAGGCCTTCCCTACTCAGGACGGTAGGTTCTTTTCTTTAATTTGAAATGACCTTTTTTTTACCGGCTCAGATTATTGCAAAACATCTCATCTTGCCACCTCAATTTCATCAACAGTCAGAAGACGTGTGAAGTGGGTGTATTTTTGGAGTGATGACTTGAATATAAGAATGCTTTCTTTTTGATGGCTGGATGAACTTCACAAGGCATGGTGGATGAGGGTTGTCTAGTGTAGATCTACCTAATCCTAAAAATAAGTTTAAAATATTTTACGTTTCAAATGATGCTGTATTGCCTCCAAGTACTGCATTCTAATGCTTAAGAGAGTTTCCTGCCTTTTATGTAAATCGACCTTTTACGAATGAGAAATGATTTCAGCACTCTTAAGTCAGACTGCACAACTGCTTTAGTTGACTCTCTTTGAAGCAGTTTGTAATGCCTGGTAATGTATGCATCTAGAGTGTGGTGTTCACTTCACTCCATATATTCCTGTGTCAACACAACAACTGCACTCCCATCTACCATGCCAACAGTGCAGTTGCTGTGTTGAGAGACAGGTAAGTGAGTCATTTGTTAAAAGTTTTGGATTTACAGAGCATGCATGTGGAAGGAGAAAAGAAGCAAGAAGTATATTGTTTAGACAGTTGGACATCAGATCTTGGAGCATTTGAATCATAAACTTTTTGTTCTCTGACTTTTGAACCAGTAAAGCAGACCTGTAAGTTCTGGTTGCAGCGTCGTGATTCCTACTAATCAGTCCATTTGTAATTTATACTGCTCCATTTGAAAAAAATCGTGCCTCTCATGTCAACTTTACAACTTGATATCCGTGCAAGTCAAGAAGTAGTTTCAGTTACTGCATGGACTCTTGAAATTCACTAATTCATGTAACATTAGAAGCATCTGTGGCACATCTTTGAGAAGAATCAAACAATCAGATTTGGAAAAATTCAGATTTTGATTTAGTTTGATGAGAATGGTACAATATAACGGTGATAATACGTACATACATTCAGGGGATGTGAAAATGATTGTCTAGATGTGATGAAAACCATATTGATCAAATATCACAAATATGTCCCTTGATTGTTCTAAAAATGCTCAATTAGACTTTAACAATCAAAATTACATTTCGACTGGGCACATAGAGGATTTATGCAGTACTATTACAACATGCACACACACTGTTCATTATGTGTTAAGTACAGTATGGTCTTTTGGCTGAAGCTGGAAGCATGAAAGTAACTGATACTGGCAACTGCTAGATATTCAACCAGACATTGATGCTAACTAAATGTAGCTATAATCAATGAATCAGGTCAACACTGGGTATAATAACTGTGTGAACAGCAACACATTAAAAACTACAGAGAAAATCAAAACCATCCACTTTAGTTAAAGTTGTTTGTTTCATTTGAAATTTTATAGGCAAGAATGTGAATATAGCAATCGAGCATTTTTCTAAGTTTTGCTTCTGCACACATTGACTGACATTTGAAATTTTTTTTTTTTAATTTACCATGCTCCTCACTTACCTGTCTTCACGCAACTACAATATCGCATATCCCACTACTCCGGCCAGATCACATTAGCAACTAACACCATTGAGTGGTAGTTTTGTGAGGGAGATGTTAGTCCACTTTTAATTAGGACAAAGGTGGAGGTTGGTACTAAAGGTAACCAGCTCTGTCTCTGGCATGGAAGAGGCACCTGCAGTGACTGTGTGGAGACGATGAAAGTGTGTCCCTCGTAAATAATCCAAACCACGTGAGTTTTGGGATTTCAGCATCAGAGAATGAAACCATAAGAAATGATCAAAGTACAATTAGTGAAATGCAGTCAAAATGTGGTCTCACTATTGGCATACTTATGAATTTGAACAATTGTTTATTGTTTGTTAGCAAAGGAATGATGGATGTGTTTACTAGCTGCAGTGTATCTGTAGAACTGGCGATATTCCCTTGTGAAACTTGTCTTTTTGAAAATGTCAGTCTGCAATTCTAAATTACTTTATCAAAAGGTGGGGCAGACTCACAGCTTTGAACATTTTGTTAACGTTGAAGACAAATCTAGACATTCTTTATAAATTACCGTTATCTCAGTGAGTGCTTTTGGCTATACGAGAGGATTATTTCTGGCATCCAAACCTGACAGCCAGGGGCCCCATGCCAGGTAAGGTAAGTGGAAGGTTGCCGCCTTTTGCTGCTCCTGTTGGGTTTTCATTTCTTCTGGAGCTGCAAACAGTGTATGATGTCTGCATGTTTACGATTTGCGAGAACAGAGCAGAATCATGTTTCTTTGTCAAAGACAAATTTGCTGCATGACATTTCTCATTTATTCGTCTGTTCTTTTATGGTAGAGAAGTCTTGTGAAAACTCTGCTTCCTCAGCTCTACATCTTGTCATAGTTAAATGTACTCAGGCTCTTCATTGGATTACTTTATTGTGGAACTGAACTCAAGCTCACTAACTACTATGTACACTACTGTACATCTTTCAGTGATGATGGGTGCTACATTCAATGTTATAGATTTACCATAGTTCCTAATCTGTGATAGATTCGTCAAACTTGCTTTTGAACCAAAACATCTTCTCACAAGGTTTGTGTCTGGCTATTTTGTTGCTTGGTGTTTTTTCCCCTAGGGGCATTGTATGTTCTTCAAGTTCAAACCACAAGTCTATTGAGGAAGGGCAACCAAAGATGCATAATCCTATAAAGCTTAGGCTACATGGACTGGCACTGTGTACTGCAATTGGTACATTCTGGTATTGTACAGTATGTCATTGTCAAGACACAGCTGTGTGCTGCCATAACGGGATTGCATTGTACCTGTACATGCCATTACAATCAGTACAAGTGTACTGTAAGTCTTTGTGCATTGGCTCAATATCTTCTCCTTGACAAATCAAAATCTGAACTTTCCACAAGCATGAGCAAAGTTCCCCATGAATGGTTTTTGTTTCTACAGTAGGCTTGAAGGCAGGAATTGTGGCCAAAAAATCTCTTAGTTGACAGACCACAAACATTTTATTACAAGTTAACCCAAAAGTAGAACCTAGGCTCACTGTGCTTAGGATATTTGAATTTTCTCCACTTACCCATAGTACCTGTCTTAACACAACAACTGCACCCCTACTTCATACTGAGTTTTCACTTGATGTAAAGTACTGTATGTACAGTGAAGTTATTGTGTCAATCTATCTGTTGACCCGTTTAGAGCAAGATTTTAATGACTCATTCGGATGAAGGCTATTCAAAGTCTTTCTGACAACAATTAATCAAGATCAAGATTAATCAAGATCCTTATTGTCAGGTCTTGTGGAATCTTGTGGTCAACTTCACAAGCCTTAGTGGTGTATAAACAGGTAGGCCCATTGATTTCTGCTACAGTACATCAATTATTCAAAGTAACATTTTTATGTTTGCTTCACATTTACTTAATTTGCTTTTCTGATCACTTACCTGTCACAGCAAAACATGTCCACTCCCAGTTTCATCACTACTGTAAGGAAATTGGTAATCTAACAACCCTAAACAATGCTGTCCTGTCTACACTGGAGAAGTGCCTTTCTCTACTAGGATGGCTCTTTGAGAATTTTAAGTGTAGATTTAATTTAAGTCTGTATTTCATCTTTTTTGAGCTCTGTATTGTTCTTTGTTTGACTTTAAAGTGTCTGTTTGTTGAGGGTTTTTGTTTGCAATGATGATAGCTTCAGTTGTAATCATACTGGTGTGTGTGTGTGTGTATGTACAGTATGTGTGTGTTGTTTGTGATGCCTACCTTGTAAACATGTTATGTCAAGAAGGGAAGCTTGAACAAATTTTATTTGCTATTTTATTATAGCTGTATCATGTTGAATATATGAAACCTGTCAGAAATTCCCGAAAACTTTACAAGCAGGATCAAGTGTCACATGCAAACAACTTTACTGGAACGTTATAATAATGGAATATTACAAACGTGCTACACTATGAAGAAAGCTGCTTAATTGCCTCCAGGAGTTTCTTTGAACTTGCTTTGAACAATGCAATCAAGAAGAGGTAATAAGCTGTTTGTTGTTTGAAAGACAATCTAAAAATTCACTAAAACTTCAGTCACTTTTCTATTCTGGAATCAACTAATGGAAATTGATTCCAATGTACATACTGCAATGTATCATTTCATATCCCCGGGATGTTTTTTGCATGAATTGTGTGAATATTCTGCAGTTGCGACAGATGACACAAGAAGCAGAAGAGACGGACTTGTCAAAATTACGAGAGGGAGATGTGACGGTCCATCAAATCACTTTAAATAACTGTCAACATGCGTCAGGGGCTTCGATTCACTCTCCAGTTAAGCCAAAATTTTTCAGGGGAAACTGATGAGACTATTAAGTTTCTTCTCTTTTTGTAACTCTGTCGTCTGTATGATGCCTTCATTTGTGGTTTATAAAAGCCAAAAGCCCCTTTGGTCATAAGACACCGCAACTTGTCCTTCCCCCAAGTGATGGTGCTGGAATGAGAAATCTATCCAAGCTATTTTGGCAGTCCATGATTTACTCAGAGATGCTTTTTGAAATAATTTGTTGGACGTTTTCCCAATGCTGAACTTTGTTTTCCAATTTTGATTAAATGTTACCTAAAAGCATGTACCAGAATACCTCTTGTGATGAAGACTCCTGCCTTTGATACCAACGGAAATGTGTACAGCAAGTGCTGTCAGTTTGCAGATACAGTGCAGCAAGTCCATAGTCACAATTTTGGGGGAAGGGGGCACATCAATGTTGGAAATTTGCTAGCCTGGGAGAGGGGTCCAAGGGGAGGAGTCTAAGGGGAGGGGAACATCTCTCCCTGGGGAGTTACTTTGCTTCATACTAACTCCTAACTCCCCTGCAGAGTGCCCAGGGGAGTAAGGAGAATACAGTATATGAAGAATTTCCCCTGTTTAAGGCCGTATGACATGAAAATGACATTTTGGACTATTTGGTGTATTAATCATTGAAAATGTTGAAAATAGCCACAGATTCTGTCAAACTTCATCAAATATTGACAATTTTACAGGCAGATTCATGTTACACACCTGCATCATGAATAAACGTATGTCTAAGTATGCAAACTTGTGATGTCGAGAGATGGAGTTTTGCGATATGTCTTATGTTATTCCTTTGTTTACTTAACCTTTACATCAAGGACTATTGAGAATTTTATACACACAGCTAGGGTTTTATTTTGGAAGCATTCATATTTTCTTCAAAAATATCGGTATCACTCACCAGTGTGAAACCCGGTAATAAAGTAATCAGAGGCAATATATAAAGAGTTAACAAAATTGTCATTCTGGGTTTCACTCTGCAACTTCTGAATGAAGCTAGCTCTTTTATAGATGCATGTCACATGACCTTTAAAGGGTATAATCACACCCACATAACATTGCCAACTGTAGTTTTGCAGCTTCTCCTGTATGATGTGATTGTAATATCTCGCTTGCAGTGATGTATACATGAGTACTACTGTATACCCTTTACATTTCATCCTGAGTGTGCCGAAGTGTTCAGGTTCGCAGACCAAAACTTAAGTCCTTCCTTCTCCGTTTCCTATAAACGTAGTGGATTTTTTAAATTTTGATTTCTGAATGTATTTAAGTCAGTATTTTTGCATAGTCTTTGAAGGATGCTTGCAAACTCACATAGAGGAAGACAATGCCAAAAATTATGTTTCATTAACTTTCACAACTACCTACAGTTGAACCCACCTTGAAGGGTAAATTTCCATGCAGTACAGTACACTAACATCACTGTCAAGCATATATTCTAGCTTGGTACATACAAACAGTTCACTGTTTGGTGCAAGTCCATTTTTTTTCCCAGCAGAAGCTGCATAATGTTCAGTTTCCGTCTATATTCACTGCAAAACTCAACACTGCCTACCTGTATAAATTTGCTCCCTAGAGACTTCCCAAAATATGGTAAATTTATCTCATAAGTAAATGTTCACAGTCTGCTGTGTATTAATGTACATAATTTACAGTAGAGGGTTACCTTTCGTAATGCCTTACAATAGCTTTTTGGAGACTGACGATTTTTATTGCTTCTAAGGAAACATATTTTAAAAGCCTGAAGCAAAAATTGAGCAAATGCCAAGTGGTTTCAGCTAAAAGTGATGACCTCTTAAAATCCTGTTTGAGCAGTTTTGGGTAGGTTTTCAATCCCACCTACTTAACTGCGGGCACATTTATGTACAGGGAGTTGCTGTTGCTATGTACAGTAATTAGTTTATAAGGAATCACCATCGACTTTCATTGATCACTTAATGTTGTATTATGAAAGTCTATGAGAAGTCTTCAGGTACAGTAGACTTTTGCAGGGAAAAAAAAAGATTGATTAAAAATCTCAGTGATGTCAAGTTTCTTTCGTCAAGTTTTTCACAAAGACATGCAGGTAGATGTTCAGATTTAGTATAAAGTCACAAATCGTCACACTGTGCTGAAGATTCCGTTTTGTTTCTAGCGTACAGAAAACAGCATTTTAATTTCTCGTATAAAGTTTGTACTCTCAAGGTATAAATTTCTATACAAGGAAAGTTGTAATACTGAGACATTCAGTTGCACATAAAAAGAGGAGCCTTTTTTTTCATTCTGAAGAAGGTATGATCTTTCGTTGCCACTACTAGCTTTATCTCAATCACTTTACCCTTTTTTTTATTTTTATTGTTTTCAGTGAGTGATTTGTTTGGAAGATTGCATGGAACAACAAATCCCAAATTTCGGCAATGAAACAGATATGAGACATTCCATTGCTTAGAAGTTAATTAATTTTATGAGTGAGTTGTTCATATAGCAAATTGACTTCATATTATTTATGTATATTTTTTAGAGTTTGTAACCGGATTCTGAAATTGCTACCAGGCTCCAAAATGTCCACTGTAGGTATGACAAGTTCAGCATGCAGTATATACAGTACAGTAACTAAGAACAACCTCATTATCATGCCTTATACATCAGATAGATGGTGAACATTGCATTCTCGAACACAAGCAAAATGTCATATTTGTCTTTACAATGAACTCAAAAACCTAACAGAAATTATATTTTGGGGTATCCAGGTTGGACTTTGGACACTGTGCAAACACCCACATTTTTGCTCTAAGATTGTAAGTTTAATTTCTTTTAATCGATTCGTAAACTTTACATGGTTGTCCATGTTTAAACTGATCATGGTTAAAAGTTCATGTGAACTACTGGACATCGCCATGCAGCCACTGGTATTGCATAATAGGATGCATTCCTCATGCACTCTCAACTACTTCTTTTTAAAGCAAGTTTGCATCATATACAGGGCTCGAAATTACGACCGAACTGACATCCATGGCTATTAGGTCCTTCACTTATGGCGGTGGTGCCTCTCAGTGAATGTCCTATGAAATAACATGGAACTACAGCCATTTTGCTCATTTTGGCTGTACCCTCCTTCAAGCTTTTTTCGTGGCTAGCACTGTGTATACCATACAGTATATGTTTACCAGGGATCAACCAATAATCGAATAAGACATCTGATTGTGCCAATGTTTACCACTATCGGTATAAAATCAAATCGGTGAAATTTCATAAATACCGTTTGCCAATTTTCAGCAAGGTGAAAAGACTGTACTGGGAGACTTATTGATCCATGCACCAGGGTAGGAATTAAGAAATATGTCACGAGCTATTTTCGTTTTGTAAAGGGTAAAAGGTGGATCCGATATTGCCCGAGGTTGTGATAAAAACATCAGCCATCAGGTCGGCATGAAAAGCCACATTGCATAACCCCTAGTTTTTGCAGTAGCTCTATGCATGTATGCAGTCATTTCCATGTAGCTTTTCGATTGATTGATTCCACTAAGGTGGAAATAAGGTAGCATATGAAATGTAAAATCCAAAATTTGTGAATTTCAATCTGACATTGGCCTAATACTGTATGCCAACTTGAGGCCACCATTCTCCACAGACAATATGGTGATCTAATGACTTTGTAGTAGTTTCCTCCCAGGCAGGTATTATTTAGAAGTGATGTAATCACATGAGCTTAGTTGCAGTTCATTTTCAATTCCTAAGTTCAAACTGTGTTACAGTAGCAAACCCAGCCTCCAAATGTTTAGACAAATTTAAAACTAGTCAACAAAATCAGAACAAAAATTATGTGACTGTTGGTCTGTAGTAAAACCAGTTCACCATAAGTCACAAAACTGCCTTCTTGTGTTAAGAGTTTACACAAATGAAAGTGGGACCTTTTGATAATTAAATAATATTTGTCAACAGTACCCAGTGTGAAAAGAAATAAATGCGACTTTTCGCAATCTTGAAGTCAGTTCAAGGAATCGTGAGATGTGAAACGCTGCTGATCCATAGCATGAGAATACACACAAACTTTTTAACAAATTATGATGCAAGTTTTTTTTTTCTTTTGCAAAAAAGCTGGTTTTGATGCTGTTCAAGATACAGAATCACAAGTTTCAACCCTCTACATTTTTGCAGTTTGTCTGAAAAAGGAGAATTCCATTATCTTCCATAATATACTCAGTGTTTGGGCAGGTGTTGTAAGGTGCGACGATGTGTTTGTATATCTTTTGACTGTGAGGATGTGCACATGCCAGTGGAGATTCCGAACAGGCTTAATGTCCCCAAGTTGATTCAGAATGAAACATTTACCAGTACACCATCTAATGCGGAAATTGTAGATAAATGTGTGATTACTGTCATGTTCATATAATCTGCTCTTGATGTCTGTGGATTTTGATAAGATCTCTGTTCCTTCTCGTAACATTGTTCCTGTAGACAAAAGTCTCCTCTGGGAAGCACTTAAAGCAAAATTTTAGGTTCTGACAGGACTTTTTTGAGGCCAAGTTTTGTCTTGCTTCAAAAATCACAAACCTTCACTTGTTGTTGTTTGTAATGCCAAAGTTTCCGGATGGAAAATAAAAAAAAATGAGTCTTTTGGCAAAGATTTCCTCAAAAGAGTCTTGCAGACCAGAGGGGACAAATCAATACATATGCAATAAATGTATGGTTGTGATAAATATTTGCCTTTGAATTTGACATTTCCACATCACTTTTAAGCAGGAATTGTTTTTTTCTTCCCCTGTATATTTACATGATAAGGGAAAGAGATGAAGAAAGAAAATTTCCTGATCTGAAAAAGCATATTTTTCATATTCTCGTTTAGTTCAAGTGTAAACAGTTTTAAGCACTGTAAACAGGCAAAATGAAAAGTTGCATTGATTATAGTTCTCCACTGTATATCGGAGGCATCATATGAACTGCATTCAAGACAAAGTTAAATTATCGTCCACTTAAAATGAAAACTAAAATTATGTTGAAGCATTCTATAGTCAAAGTAAAGCATTTTCACCCTAAATTCATGATAATGTTAAAGAATTAGGATAACCTCCTTTTACTACTAGCCAGTAGTTATACATTTACAGCTCTACAATGATGTAAATTAAACTTGTATCATGCTCATCTACAATGGATCAGCAACTCCAGAAGATGAACATCACAACCACTTTTTCTCTGCATTCATGATACACTGGATCCCACAGGAGGGATTCATCCCCAGTTTTAATTGTTCAACCTTTGGTGGCCATGCCTTTCCCGTTTATGCTCCTTGGCCTTGGAACCAACTCCGACTGCAGCTACGCTCTCAGCACAGCCTTGCTGGTTTTAAGCGAAATCTGAGAAATGAAAAATGACATCACCAGAGGTCAAAATGTGAAAGCCTTGCAAACAATATCTCCAGAAGGGTAATCTTTACCAATGTCATACTTAGTTTGTAAAGTGACAACACTGAGTAGATTATCCCTATTGTTTTTGGCCGAGGTGAAGGTCATTTGAGGTCACCAGAGGTCAAACTGTAAAAACCTTGTAAACATGTTAACTTTTGAAGGGTAGCCTTGACTGATGTCATACTAAGTGTGGGTTGGTCATACTAAGTAGAAGATCCCTATTATTTTTGGTGTAGATCAAAGGTCATTTGAGGTCACCAGAGTTCAAAATGTCAAAACCTTGTAAACACAGTATCTCCAAAAGGGTAACCTTGACTGATCTCATGCTAACTTTGTGGGTTGGCCATTCTGAGCAGATGTTTCCTATTGCTTTTGGTAGAGATGAAAGGTCATTTAAGGTCACCAGCAGTCAAAGTGTTAGAACCTTTTAAACATAATATCCCAAGAAAGGCAATCTTGACTGATCTCATACTTATTTTGTGGATTGTTCATGCTAAGTAGATGATCCCTATTGTTTTTGTGTTTTTGGTGGAGGTCACAGGACATTTGAGGTCACCAGGGTCACACTGAAAAATGTGTAAACAGATATCTAAAGAAGGATAACCTTGACTGACTTCATACTTAGTGTTCAAATTGGCCATTCTGAGGAGATAATTCCTATTGTTTTTTGGTGGCCGTCAAAGGTCATTTGATGTCACCAGAGGTAAAACTGTGAAAACATTGTAGATGCAATATCTCAAGCAGGGTAACCTGACTGATATCATACTGTATGTAGTTTGTGGTTAGCATACTAAGAAGATGACCCCTCTTGATTTTGGTGGCAAAGGTTATTTGAGGCATCTCAAAAAGATAAAATGATTATAGATCTCATACTTTGCATGTCTATTGCTCATATTCTCTAGTTGTGTCCTATTGTTTTTGCCTGAGGTCAAAGGTCATTTGATGTCACCGCAAGTCAAAATCTTGTATACACTTTATACAACTCAAGGATGGTAACTGTGAAGGATTTCATACTTAGCATTTGCATTGCCCACATTGAATACATAATTTCTATCAATTTTTGCCCCTATTGTTTTGAGAGAAAAAGAAAGGTCATTCTGGTTGATAAAACTAAAACTCAGCAGAGTAGGGGAGGGGGTTTACAGCTGGGAGCTGTGGATATAACTAATATGCACAACTTAGATGTGTTTTCCATTTTTGCGATGAATGCAAATGGAGGACAAATGATAAGGTCGGTCTTATTGTACCTATGCAGCTGCATCTGTTGTACCATTTTGATATGCAAGGAATAGCAAATCTTCCAAAACCTTCGTGTAACAGGTTGCACAGCTGGGTCGGCCCCAGCCCGGGTCCTTATGTGGACCCCGGACACCACATAGATTTGCTTGTGCCGTTCGCTTGCTCGTCGTAAGATACACAAATGCTAGCGTGACACCAGAAGATTTTCAATCGTGCTCGTGGGAAATTGAGCAAGGTTTTCCACCACTGCTGGGAAGGGGAGGAGAATATGTTGTATAATTCAAAATGACTTTTTATATGATGTGTTGTCTGAAACTATCCAATGTATATTTTCATGGATGGAATTTCCTTATGATTGAGAAATTGCAGACATAAGATCCCTGTTTAAAGGCTGGATGCATGCAGCTGAGAACACAGCTGTTTCCAGGCCATCTGGGAGGTTTGAAAAGCCCATAATTTTCTTGTATGCTCCACGCCAACTGATGGTGGCGCTTCGCTTTGTAGTGCCAGCACTCCCCCTCCCCATGTTATTTTTTGTTCCACGTTTTTACGCAATGTCATGGCTTACACCACTTTTAGGAAATAAATTTTTAGGCCAGATGTCCCCACACACTTTCAATATCACATTGATGCCCATGATAAACAGATCCAGTCACATGTTCATACTGTGATCTGGCCAGATATTTTATTTCTGTAGTACAACCATGGTGGCCGATATATATCCTAGTGTTAATATTGAACCAGCTGATATATGAGCAGACCAGAGTCACATCCCAAAGTAATTCTGTCACGGTCACTCTTGCAAGGATACCTGCCAACATGACAGGGAAGAATTGTTTACATGAAGTTTGAACCTGGGGGCCTAAATAACTTCCAAATGAAATCAGAATCAATCCTAATTTGATAACGTTGAATAGCCTGTGTCTGTAAGATCGATATGACGTTTCTCTCATGTTGATGAAATGGAAGCAAACTGTTTACTGCGCACTTCACTTTGTCAACCGTTAAAGCCGTATTGGTGGCGAAGAGTGAAATTGAGTTGCTTTTAAGTTCTAGGGACTTGATCCTATTTTTGCAAAGACCACAGAACTAAACTCTGCAATAACACCTGTCTCCCAGGTATTCAAAGACGGACTGGTGGCTAGTGCCTGTAAACAAAAAACATGAGAGATTTGAAAGGAGGGGGGCTATGAAAGGGTGAAGTTTAGCAGATTGTGCTGCATCGTGGATAAGCTTAAGTTGGCATGTTCATGTAGGTGAATGATCCTCACATAGAATCGTCTTTAATGGTGAATAACATTTTACTTTGTGGCTCAATTTTTGTGCGTTGCATACAATGCAATGTCAAAACACGTTTCCTGGTAGCGGACGGGGCACACTGTATCAGAGAAGTAAAGCTGTTTCCTCTCATCCCATTTCCTTGGCAACGGCACTCTGTAAGCGTTGTTTCAGGAAATGATCTAAATATCATTCCAATAACTGACATGCTCAGGTAGATGATAAATGGGCACATTTTCAATCTACACACTACAGTGCTACTGTTCTCTTTCAGTCGAATTCTTTCCAAACCATTCTGTCCATACATGGTAATCATTTCTTTGATTCATTCAGCTCCTTTACATCAGCTACGTCCTCGAAACGCTTCACTTTTCAAAACGGCAAAACCAATGTTCACATTTCAGCACAAGTCTTCCATTGTATATATTCACCTACAGCATGTACTGTATCAATGTTTGGTATATGTTTGGCAGATTAAGTTTGTATGCAGTATGTGTTGCAGGCTCCTACGTCATCAAACCCACTCTCAAAAACATGGTTAAGCGTTTTATATCTCCCCAGTGTTCTCACCTGTCTTCCATAACAGGTAAGTTGGTTGCTCGTAAATTCAACCAAGTGGGGTAATTAAGTCTTCGTATGTTTGCTAGGTAGTCTGAAGTTTCATTTCCCCAAGTCTGATCAGGCTTTGAGAGGGAAATTAGTTTGTATCTATTCGAGGGAGTATGCCCTCAGTACATGGATCAGTTTCCCTCTTAACTTGCAGCACATTAGCTGTACTGCATGTAAAAACCAGTTTCCAACTGAATTAAAATGCGGACTACGCCAGAATCCTGCTCATCTTTTTCTGTCTAGTTGTTTATCCAACTCTGAATCTAAGGGCTTAATACTGCAGCTTAAGTGAGCAATGATCCTGCTAGAATGTATGTATATCTGAGGGTATGCCTTCCAGCTATTAAAATGTAATAGCAAGTCAATACATCATTAAAGCTGGACTCATTAGAGCTTATAATGACAATAGGTCTTTGTTCAGGCTTAAAAGAACTTAAAAGGGTTGATTGACTCTGATCTGCTCAAATCTGGAGCAGTATTTACTCTAGCTACTCCTTATGTGCACAGGTATCTTTTGCATGAATTAGCTGTATATCTCGCAAACATTTCAGCGTGAATGTTTAAATCACAAAATATATGCCAAAGTGTAGTTCATACTAGTACAGCGGTACACCCACGTCTCAATTGTATAGGGTCAGTGGACTAAATTTTGAGAATTGTCAAAGTGAAATCTGCACTCCTATTTGTCTTTTGTGGTTTCTTTCAATGTTCTGGCATTACTCTTCCAGGAATGTCAATTAGGAGCCTCTCTAAATAGCAAGGGAATATCAGATGAAATCACACACACAAAAAAAGAAGAACGACGTATTTGCAGATATGTCTAATGTCACCAGCCCTCCTTGCATGGTATTGGCAGTTATTGTGGTAGGACTGGTAAGTGAATTGTTTGTTAGTAGTCAAATCAGGTAAGTTTTGGGATGTAAATTAATAGAAAACTTAAGACTGCAGATCTCTCATGAAGTCACAGGATCACCCTTAAAATATTTATTCTTAGGTTCACTTTTCATCCAATTATTTAAGCGTTGTTGTATCTTCAGTGAAACTGTGCAGGGTGAACTGAAATTAAATGAAGAAGAAAACATCCATAAAAACATTGAATTGTTAACATACTTCTTGTTTCATGGATTGGTATTTGTCCAACATGCCCTCTAGCTTTTGAAAATATGTTTAATTGTAAAATTACAGTGTTTTACGCATGTCTGACATGAACTCATATTCTGCATGATAAATTTACTAAGTACTGAACCTGTGTCACAGTAAAGAGGGAGATTCATTTTTCAAATTAACCTATGACTGCTGAAGTACATAATTAAACCATATTTCACAAAAATTAAGGTTGACAAGACCTGCAGTCCTGTTTGTGCATGAATGATATCAAAGGACATACCTGAATGCTGCTGGCTTCACCTTGTGTATCGCAGGTGTAACCAATTATATCCTGAATGCGAGGAAACAGGTGGATCCCAATTAGTTCATAATTCGATAGGTATAAATTATGACAAGGACCGCTAGGAAAGGTACCGTAATTACCATTGGTAAGACTGATTTGACTTTGTAAGTTTGTTAAAGATGGCGTACAATTTTGAAGGTGGTGGATCGTCTCAATAAATCAGACATGATATCAGTATCTGAAATTTATGCTACTTAGATTAATACAGTTACTCTTTGGATATACTCGTGTACAGTGGATAAACTATTGTAGTAGCAAAGTGTTATACACACACGTGGTATATCGATGTTTCATTCCCACTTCCAAGGGGGACTGTAAACTTGTGACGGTTTGCAGAGAATCATCAAGAAGAGACTGATGTTACCTAAGATATTGCTAGGAAGACCAATCACCTTTATCATATACGCAGGCTGACGTACTTTTCACATGTGCCTGTAGATAAATACTGATTTTCGAGAACATTTAGAGCTGGGCTAAATGAATGCATTAGTGAAGCAAGGGTTAAGTAAAGTCACTCTTGAATACCTAATATTATGAAGCTTGTTGTTCCTTTGAAATTGTATATATTGGACAAAAATAGTACGTTGTTTATTCTCTCTTCATCAAAATACATATCATCCTAAAGTACTGTAAACTCCATAGCTACTGTATTTAATCGATTCTTGGATTTACTCAGCTCGTCGTGTGATTTTTTTTTCCTGATTTTCATCTGCGTTGGTGCCCACGAATAGTTGCGTTATACGTTCCTGAGCACACAAGTATATTGGCAGACTCAGTGTGAAGGTGAACAATGACGCAGGCATCTCTATTGTTGTATTAAGTGCTAATCGCCATTTTAGCCTGCTTGCAAGACCCTTTGAATTTTATCATAGTGTGTAACACTGAGTAGCCTTTCGAAATATTACCGTCTTTCACTCAGGGAAAATACGGGATTTGATTGATTGCTTCAAGTCGTTTGCACCTACCCAGAAGCATTCTGTTCATTGTAGCTTCAAACTGGTACTGACAGTGACATATGCAACTAATGTGCAAGCTGCCCGGTAGTAGTGATGACCACCATACTACGACCAACGATATATTAGTGCGATCATTGTGTTCCTTCTTTTTACTTCAAATGCTACTTGAGGAAGTATCCTCAGTTTACTGCCAGAATCCGTTGCTGGCTTAGTATATTAGGCCTAACGTTACTCCCGCTTTGGTTTTAACAGAGTTTGTAGGTTAATTTATATGCAGGCATTACTTGGCATGTGTGAATTTTCTTTCACTGTGTTGGTGTTTCGTGTGGGTTCTCGGAGCCATACATGTGTGGCTCATAGTGCGTGCCGTTATGTCATCTAGGCCAGGCTTATTTGTTTGTGTTACAGTTTGTCAAACTCATTTTAGATGTACATATCTCGTAGCCTAAGCTATAAGTGTTACTGGGCGGATCTGCAATCAGGGGTGCAGCATATGTGTTTGCAGTCCCAATGGGCTTCGATGTACTTGCCTGCAAGCTCAATTCTTCGAGTTATAGTTGTAGTTCCATGTGTTTGTTATATGTTTGCTGCTGGAAGTACAAACATTTAACAAATTCTATGGAAGAGTATACTCAGCAAAATTGTAGCATACAGGTGTATCCCAAATTTTGATCTTTTAATGGAGAGACATGATAGGTCTATTGGATCCTAGCTCTCAGTGCGTTGGTCAGTGGAATGATGGGTTCTGATGTATTTTGACAAATTTCAATACTGCTCTAAACATGTCAACAAATACAGGACATGTATACTACTGTAGGTTTGTGACCACAGATCGTAATCTGCTCTCAGTATTGCTTGCAAATGATAATAAAGTTCTGCTAAAGTTCTGCCTTTTCATCTTATTCACTTATAAGTCAAATAATTTTCTGACAATGTAATCAACAGTCTACTTCTTGATTTAGTAAAAAGCAAAAGAAGTAAATGATCAGGATATGAAAATGCGGTTGATCAAATTTTAGTGTAGCAACACTTTTTTTTGAAATCATCAACATGCTTATATAAGGCAGTTGTGACTCAAAGGAAAAGGTGTCTATTTAGTGTACAAAAGAAGATACAAGGTTTTGTTTGTTTTAATGCTGTTGGTGTATTTGCAGTGTTGATTGAGGAAAATGAGATACTTAGCCCTAAAAAGAGAAACGAAAGTGCTTTCAAGGGCTAATGAGCCTTGGATATTTAAGTTCATTGTGAGTATTAGAGAATTAATATTCATCAATTGTTATGGCAAAATGAAATGTTTCTTTACAGCTACAAACCTTTATAGCAGCAGCAAGGAGGTTTGTAATTACTGTTAAGTGAGAAACATCTTCATGAAATATATCTATTCAGTCAAACAGATGTTTTTAAATGGAACAGAGAAGTTTGTGTTCAATTTTGAGATCATACCCCCGCCAATTTACTTTAGTGCAGACACCCAACATGTTCTGTACTATACAAAATTGCTTGCTTGATATTCATAGCTGATCTGTGTAATGTGGTTGATGTAATTGTACAAATGTTGCAATTTACTTTGCTCCTTACATGTCTTAGCATAACAAATGCACTCTAATCTACCATGCCAAGATTACCGGTAACCTGTAGCACCTCTATCGGCACTCAGGGATCTAATACTGGGGCAACTGGGCCAGTGCCTCCTTGGCATTCCCTCGTCCTGATATTATGCTGAGACAAGTAAGTGATGTTGCTTGTAAATACCCAAACCAGAGGGGTTATGGGATTTTTCTGGTCAAAGTATGTAATCTAATAATGAAAATATCTCGTCTTGTTAAAAAGAGTACATTGCTCGTAATGATGTGTGACCAATACATTACCACCAGGCACCAGTACATTTTTTCATACAACAAGTGGTATACGGTCATAAATTAGTACTGTTAGGAGTGTCCAACTACAGATCTGTCATGAAGTCACAGGATTTCTTCTGGTAGTCTTACTGTAGATTTTTTTCATCCAATTTTCAATGGGATACATGTTTTTATCTGACATGTTTTTATTCTGAGAATAAAAGACATGCTTGTACTAAAAAAGTGAGTGCGTTCAGTGAAACACATTTTCAGTCTGAAAATAAAATACATTTTGAGAAATTGTAGTGGTTGTGGTGAGAAAGTTTAAAATCAGTTGTTTTGTGAATAAAAAAAAAAAAACAATGAATTTTGGGATGTTTGTGTAAGCTTCAAGTTATACTCTGGCATCCATGTACGAACGTAAGCCGCGTAGCGAGGGAAAGAATGTAATATTGAAAACTTGAAATACCTCCCCAGCTCCCGAAGAAGATTGATCTTTTACAATAAAGCTGGAAGCCAGGATTGGTGACTGCTGCAAAGGTAAATTCTGTGAGGATTTGACATTGTAAAACAACAAGGCATTTGTCAACTTCTGTATAAAGGGAATCAATTGAGGTGAGTCTTCATCCGGCTCATCCCTCAATGCTTCATTGTAATACTGTAGGCCTTTGAAAAGTGCAAAATATTAAGTTTGTGATAACCTTGATGGGTTACTTGTTTGAAGCCTCAGCCTAGCCTTAATGGTTTATTGAATGTTCTGTACTGAACATTCTGTTGTTTCCCTCTTGTCCTCTTGTTTTAAGAACTACTTTTGAGGAATGATTTTACGAAGCTGTTTGGATCATAACTGTATATAGATTACTATGATTGGTAATAAATACAGTTTGTAGAAGTGGTTCATGGTGGTTGCTTTCTACTTAAACATACTTAATCCCTTCAAGTGTGTCCTGTAATAAAACATAATTCACAGAGCTGGCAATTATGGAAGAAATCGACTGGATACGCACACAGATAATTGTCAGTTGCTAGATTAGGGATGTCACGGTAATGCATAGGTGATACGAGGTGGATAACGTTGCTCGTTAATTCCCAAACTATTAAGTTTTGGGGAAACTGCTGTGGCAGAGAATGGTGGCAGCATATGAAGCAATCATGCTTAGCAACCAGGAGGTTCAGAATTCTATCTACAGCTGGTCTCAGTAAGATGGGTTTTTCATCCAAGAGCATACCTACTTGTTTTTTTTTTTCCCATCTGAACCAACCTCAGGTGTCAAAAATGCCAAGTTTGATTTACAAATTTTGTTGAGTTGGTACTGTAGCACAGGATGTGAAGTTGTAAGGCTTTTGTCACATTTGCGGTCGCTTTATCATAAAATATCTTGTTTGAATTGCTATCATTATTATTACAATACTTAAACAGATCATGTAGAAGCAAATATGGTGTAGCTACAGCTGCAGGCCACAGAAATTGTTTAGTTTATTGTAGAGTTCAAGTAATTCTGATTCTTCTTTAATTTCTCAAAAAAAAATTGTACTGATCTGTTTTAAGTCATAACAAAACATTAACCGCATCTACAGGTAAAACTTTATCATTGTAATCATATATGCTATGTAAGTCTGCCGTTTTGTGGCTAATTTCTTCATCATCCACATCAAATGACTTATCTTCTTTTTAACATACCTTATCTTCTTTTAGGTTTAATTAACCTTCCGACACAGCATTTTTCCCCTGTAAGTTATGAGTACATTCATACATGTTCAAATTAAACCTTAAACTATCAGGTGCCAATCAATATCACTGCCTTGGATTGCTTTCAATGGTCTTGAGAGGCAGATGCATGGAGCAGTAGTTCTTTTGGCAACAATATGTTTGTTACCATGTAATCTTTATTGATCTGATTTATAATTTGACATACAACATGTTATGAGAATCTTTGGATGAGCAGCACGGATATTTCTTTTTTTTCTGGAAGTTCAAATATTAAAACATAGTCACCCTTGGAAAACAGGGATAGTAACCTGCTGATATTCCTTTTATTCCCCTCAAATTTTCCGCACTTCCTTAATATTTCTATGAAATCTTCCTGTAGGTGGTTGCGTTCAGATGGCTGACATATCACGACAGATCATGACATGCAAGTGGGGTCTCTTAGGGTGTGTGTTGCAAAATAATTCCACTTTTATTTGTGGTTGCTTAAAAGACTGAAGTGGCCTAGACAAGGCAGTCTCAGGATCGTTGTCTGTAATCATTCAAACCAGAGGCAGCGTTGACATGCACATATGTAGAATGTTTTCTGGCATTGGAGCTGTTCAAGTGAAGACGTTGTTCATGAGCGTTTGTGGTGTTGCTTTTGATTACAAGGTTCACATTTCTGTTGTGCGTGGCTTCAGAATTTTGTTTGTATAGTAGCTACAGACTTATAATGACAATTGGTTGACATCAGGAAAAATCTGAGCAAGTTAAATGTATTGGTTAATTGCATGCACATGTACTCTCCACTTGTAAATTATTTGTTCGAATTCAATAACTAGATGCTAATTTATGTGGCTCTCACTTAATAGTACAACTTGTCATGTACACAGTATAGTAAACTTCATTGTGTGCCCTACCTGTACATTACTTCCTTTTCTCATGACTCACCACTTGCATGCTTTTATTGTTCTACCATTTGTCTCATAGTTACTGTAGATATCCCTTCCAGTTTACTACTGCAAGTCATGTGTCTAAACTGAGAAATTCAATTTGTGCCTCTCTCAAAACTCTTAGTGGTTACTTTTCTTTTCGGTCTTTTTTTCTTTTGAAGGGAGTTTGGGAGGGGGTTGGATTGTTGCCATGAGTGGCAAAAGCTATCATAATATGTACATTTATGCAAATTGTGCAGTATAAAGTGAAAGGAAATGACTTCTTCAATTTTGAAGATCTTCTACTACACACACTGTTTCGTCTGCAATGTATAGCTGCATTGATTTCTGTCATCTGTCAGTTACTCACTGAAATCAACACATTGACTTTTATTTCATAAATACAGTCTTACTCTCCTGTGTTTTTGTGACATCCTTCATTTTCACACAGACAATTAACCTTCTGTATGATATATCACTCTGTAAATTTTCTACTCGTTTACCCCCAGAGTCTGTAGTTCTGGTCGTCTCATCCTACAGTTCAAGTCGCTTATGATCGGATATCTAATTAAAGCCTCAGTGATACGTGTGTGTATTAGAGTAAACAGCCAGCAAGGTCTGCTTTACAGGAAATACTATAATCTATTGAAATTTGTTATCACAACAGCTTGATGATGATGGCATTTCAAAATCGATTGTGCTTGTCCATGTGTACTGTAAGTCTTATCAAAACAAAGATGGATTGGCTGAAAGCATCGTTGTGGCTGGTTGTCGTCTGTATATACTGTTCTAAAAAGCCTTTCTTTCAGTATTCACTTACCTGTCTTAGTACAATAGCTGCACTCCATTTAAAAGTACCAGCAAATTTAAACATATTCTAGAGTGCCTGTCATAGGTAATTGCTTCTAGAACATAACCATTGGAGCTTTCTCCATACTATTGTTTAGTAGGTTGGTAGAACTTTTTGATTCCTTGCTGAAGATAGGCAAGGCATCTATGTGGTCATGATGGCTGGTGTGTGTGCATGCAAGTGTGCCCTTGTTTTTGGGTGGGATAGAGGACTGAAACAATAGATTTTAGGTCCTCTGTAGAAAACTCAATAGATTTCTCCGGCCCTCTCAAGATTAACAATAGACAGTCTATTGTTAAGGTTAGGGTTGCAGAAGAAAAAACAAAAGAAAGCACAATGAGGTCCTCAGAATGAATGGAAAACAAAGTTGTGTGTCTGTGCGTGTGTGAAGCCTTGGCTTGTAGACATGATAGCTCAAGAGGGGAAAGGTGACTGAACTTCGAAGTTGGTGGGTAGGTAGTCCAATGTGTGCAGATGATTCCTATCGTTTTTATTAGAGGTCAAATGTCATCTGACATCACCAGAGCTTAAAGTATCAAAACATACTAAGGGAGATATCTCATCAACTAAATGTTGCTGGAACTTCATACTAGTCACATTGGTAGCTATTGATGAGTAGATAATTTCTGTCATTTTTATGGAGTTCAAAAGTCATGTGAATTCTACAGAGGTCATAGTTTGAAAATATAAACACAGTACCTTAATAAGGAAATGTTGTTGCAACTTCAAACTTAAGGTGTTGGTTGTCCATTGTAAGTAGATATTCCCCACTGTTTTTGAAGAAGGTCAAAGGTCATTTGAGGTCATTAGGGCTTAAAGTATGAAAACCTACTAGACGCATTGGTAGCCATGGATGAGGTGATAAATTATGTCATCTTTTGATTTCTTGCCGAAGACAGGCAAGGAATCTATGTGATGGTGATGATGTGTGTGTATGTGACTCCTTGGCTTGTAAACATGACATCTCAGGAAAGGAACGGTGTTTGAACTTCAAAGTTGGTGTGTTGGTAGTCCATTGTGAGTTCATGACTCTTATTGTTTTTCATGGAGGGGAAAGGTCATTTGAGGTCTCCAGAGCTTAAAGAATGAGAACCTATTAAGGGAGATATCTCAGCAACTGAACTCAGAGTGTCAACATTCTTAGCACTGGATGAGTTGATTATGTCTGTCATTTGAATTACCCCATGGGAGACTTGCGATCACTGTAATGTGACATGAAATAAATGAAGTAAGTTCTATCATTCCAAAGATCTGCCCTGGATTCAGAACCCCAGCATTTGATACTTAGACAGTTTTACGTGTCCTGAATGTAAACATATGAAGAGGTAAATGTCACTCATATAAGGAAAATAATGCATATTTCTTTCATATTGAAAACTTGCCAAAATGTAGGTTTGTGTTTAATAGCAGATGTTGCTGCTAGATAGACTTTGGTCTCATTTTCTTTCAATTTGTGGAACAGCACCCAGAGAATATCCCAGTTGCCAGCAACTCCCTGTCAAGGTTTGCATTTGTTGTTTTGGTCACAGTAAACACTGTCTTTGGAGGGAAGAGGTATTCCAGGTTGCCTTTGCTGACTTGCACAATTTCAGATGTTAATCATAATCTGGTGTCAGGAACTTTCTATCCACTTGTGAATTACCTTGGTTGAGAGATGCCATCCTTTATGACCACATTCATCAATGCTGAGTGAATGACATTCCTCATTCATATCAGCATTTGGTACCATCAAACCCATAAGTGATGTACAGAATATCGCTTGTCATCCTTGCATTTTGTTTTTAATTTTGATATGGTCCCTTTACCTTCTCCACTGGTTGCTTTTGTTTTTAGTGATTGTGTGTGTATGAAAAGGTGATGTTGGCAAGGAATCATGAAGCCACGTAATGTTCTGGTTTATGGAGGTCAAAGGTCATGTAAGAGCAATAGCGGTCATAGTTTGAAAACCTTTTAAATATGGTATCTTACGAAGGGAAAGTTGCTGTTGAATGTTGCTGGACCTTCAAGTGGTTAACATTGCCAGACCTTGATGAGCAGATTAGCTCTGTCATTTCGTGTGGAGTTCAAAGGTCATGTGAAATCAGTTTAGATCATGGTTTGCAAACTTGTAGACATGGTGCCCTGCAACGAGTGATGTATTTGAACTTCAAAATTGGTATCTTTTGTCCCTTGTTTTACCTGAATATTGGCAAGGAATCCGAAAGTCCTTCATCTTCTGGTTTGAAAAGCGCCATGACCATGTTTGTGGATTAGTCACAGTAAAACTCTTGTATTATTACTATCCCTTAGTGAGTCATATGTGTAATATAGGTATATATTACCCTTAACTGTTCATCTAACTTAAAAACTGATCTTTCTTATAGTGTTCACTGTTGCTGTTGGTTTCATGGTGCCTTTGAATATTATCAATTGAAAGTAGAGCCATAGAACTGATGTAGTGTTTGAAATATCATAGTAACACATGGATTCTCCATAAGTCTACATACGCATGAACTGATTGGACTGTGCAATTTTCTTGCCAATGTAAGATTCAGATTGATTCCTGCCATTTAACTTTACTCCGCAATCTCAGCCTTCCAGGATTGTACGTGAGTCGTGAGTGTCCGCAATTAATTAGATCGTGATGTTGGTAATTGTACAAGCTACTTACTGCAACATAAAACTGCTAAAAATGAAGTTTGTTGATAAGTGGTGGTGACATGCATAAGCCAGAATTACAGTCAATCTGTAAAATCGGGTCGACTTTCTGTGATAGGAACTCGTGAAGTGTAACCTTAAATTACCTGGAAAATGTCAAATGCGGAGAAGATGCTGCTAGACATAATCACAAAAGATGGAAGACTTGTTAATTCTTCCATAGAGGCGAAGAAGATCAGAATTGTTCAAGTGGTGACTGTACACTCAGGAATGATGGAATCACTGGTAAATATGCAGAATTTTGAGGACATATTTCATGAGAGATAATGAGCCAAGTTTGTGATTACCAAAGTACCAAACCTGAAAGTCAGTCTGATAGTGTATCTCGCACACTGGCTGCAACATCAAGCAGACAATATTTGCATCTTAAAGTGGCACGCTGAGTTGTTTCCTGAAATTCAGTGAGTTTTCCAAAACCTGCCAAGTTTACATCATATGCTCATGACAAATTGTCATACTAAGAGGATCTTCAGTTGTCACCCACAAAGGGAACAATAATGTATGAGTACTTAACAATTCAATTTGGTTTTTGAAAATTCGTGACCAGACACTTCACATTAGTAATATTTAATGTACACAGCCAGTACAAGTCAAGGTTAAACTTCCAAAATTTTTTACTCTTTTCATAACTATTGGATGTGAAACTTCACTAATTATGCTAATAATAAGCATTTTGATGTAAACCCTTTAATATTCTCACAAACTTATCAATGAGCCCCTTTAAGTAACTGGATGAACATGGGACTTGCAGTGACCTTATTTGTTTGACAGGGTTTCAGATCACTAATAGAAAGCAAAATGATTTCAAGTGAAGTGTCAAATTACCAGATAAAGTATGGCTTGTGGAGAGCTGATAAAGAGAAGACAAGGAACTCGCTCAGCTGATTACATGTGCGGTTTATTTTTGTTGCAGTCAATTCCCACAGTAACCACAATTTAATCCTTTAAAAGTAAAGAAAAGAAATACTTAGTGAATAGACACAGTAAACCCTTTTAGCAAGACACAAATGAATTGATCCGGTTACCCATTAACATGTTACATTAACTCTCAATAATAGTGGTGGTCATGCCACAACCCAGTAGTCTTATGTGAATACTACAGAACTTTCCTTAAAGGGAAATAGGGCGTTTAGAATACACCAACATGACATACTAAAGAAAATAGCGGTAATCATTGTTAAACCATTCAATCTCATCAATAAACATCTACCAAAGCTTCATCTCTTCAAAACATTATGCATGTGATGAGGAATGGAAGATGCATCATTTGAATTTTGAAAAGTTTGGGTGAACAAATAACTGAATTTCTGTCTGTGAGGAGCTTATTTCTTGAAAAGAAGGCTTCCGTCCTTCCTTATTTTGAATAATCTATCATTCTGCATCCACAAACATTGGTTTCAAAAATATGGATGTCTTCTCTAAAAGAAACGCCCTATTTCCCTTTAAAGGCTGTAAAGCATCACCCCAGACAGTTCCAATTTTCCCAACCACCTACCTCTAGTCCCTCCCTCAGCCTGTCTTAAATTCCTCCACATGTGTAATCAAAACAATTGATCCCTGTGTACGCTGTGTAATACCAGCTGCTCTGCATCTTTCGAATTTGCTGTCAATCTTAGAGTACTGTAACTTAGAACCAGTTGAGAATTTTCCTTTCCGGGAGGTAAAAATATAGCTTTGGGTGATGCAATACAGCCTTTAAGAACATTCAAAACAATAAACATTAACGTAGTCAAACAACAACTCACTACTAAGACCGGGCGTAGTTCTGACAGCTTCAACATACGTGGTTTGCAGTCACACGTGGTTGACATCGGTTGACACATTGATTGGCATCCTGTAAATAATATCGTAACTCAAATGATCGCCTTTGTTTCACTTTCTGACACATACGAACAATTCTTAGCAGTACTTCCAACTTTCGGAAATCCATTTTTAAGTACGGTATAAACCCAACTCAGTGAAATCCATAAACTGCTAAACTCAACATGCTTTGACTTAGTCATGAATATTCATGAGTCAGAAAATCGAGCTGCAGTAACTCCTATAAGACACCATTCTCACCAGTAAAAAACCTATGTTCACGTTATCTTGAATTACTCAAACCAACTCATCTAACTGCCTTCTTTAACAATGTACAGACTCCATACGAGCAGGCATGCACGGAGATTACTGATACATAACTTTACGTAAACTCATGCTAGCGAATACAGCAAGGGGTTCAAAAGGGATCATAAAACGACGATCCAACCATAGTGAAATAGTACTAGCAACGTTGTCATTCGCTATTCAAGCAGCACTTTATGCCATGCACTGTTCATGCTTAATGTAACTAAACCATGATGCTAACCTTCTTAAAGCAAATCTAAGAATTAGATTATCGTTCACAAAACATGAAGGTTCAAAAACCAACATCAAAGAAAGACTATATCTTACCACACTACAGTAACTAGATACTATGCTAAAAAGCCGGAAATAACAGTAATTTAACAGCAAACTTTACGTACAAGTGTTGCTGCGTAACGTTGGTGATGCGGCCTTAATGTCTACAAACTAATGCGAGAAAAAACTTTTACATAAAGCAGTAGCGCCCTCATAAACTTTCGAATACAAAACGTCTCTCACCAAACAACTTGACTTTTCCATACACAAATTCATGGATAAAAATTTGTTGCAATTGTTTGCATCCTCCTACTGTATATTAACTGTCTGTTTAAGACCAGTGTGCACCTTATTTTGTTGAGGTGCTGGGAAAGTGATGGGAAGGAAACAAACAAAACTAAATTTCTTTTGTAGAACACCCTGCAGTTGGAACCCGTAAAGATGGATTACTCTTAGAACTCCAGCTTTCATTATAGTTGAGCACATACATACTGTATCATGTTGATCAAGTCTTCCTAAGTCATTATAGTTTGGGAAATCATTAAGGTAAAAACTGCTGAAATTATATGTCATCTCATGAGGTAGCTCTTTAGCTCATCTGATTTTACGTAGAGAGACTCTATATAATATCATCTGTATGCTCTTGACCAACTTGAAACTGATGATCACTGGTGTATAAGATATTTATTTCAAAACTCCTCACTGTGACTGTAAAGTATTTTGTTTGCCATCTGCAGTATTGTTTTCAAAACCATTCACTGATCCTTCTGAATAGAAAGACAAACACCAGCTTTTCTCTTATGTGAGATGCTTTTTTCAGAATTGAATGAGAAAATTCCCCCTGTGGATGGCCAGCTGAGCTTTTGTGGGAGATTCACACGAACCAATGGGCAACTGATTAAAACATAGCCTGTAGCAGCCTAGCATATTCTGGAGGATTTTGGAGGCTAACCCGGAGATGTGAAGCAGCTCTCCTGGAGATGGGTTGAAGATGCTCAATAACGTATCACTGGCAAAGAGAGGAAGGATTCATGCATTATTTACGATTCAATTTTCCACAGCATCTTTGACTTTGCAAGCTTTTTTGTAAATTTAGCTAGGTGGTAAATCACACGGTTCAATAGAGCTAGCTGTGCAACCTTTTGTGTAGAAAGATAAAAATAGTGTGTGATAGGTCATTAATTGAGGGGGACAATCTTTACGTGTAAAGTATTTATCCCGTATCCCGTTTTTGTGTAAGCTGATTGTGGGGGGGACACAGAAGTACATACCAGGCAGAGGATCCTCGGCAATGGAAGGGGATGTCAGGGATCTTAGAGAGTATCATAGAGAGGTTGCATGATACCTGTGTCTGGGGACTTGAATTTACCCTGGCAGTACATGCTGACTATATCCATCTCACTGGAATGGCTAGAGTTTAAAACCTCTGCGCTTTTAACTTTTTGTGTGGGTGTGTGTGCGTGTGTGTGTGTGGGTGTGTGTGTACAGTTGAAGGTACTTGTGATCACCCCTAGGTAGCCAGTCATTTTTGTGCCACAGTAGAATCGTTGCAGAATCACAGTAGTACAGATTCTCTTCACTCTTCTTTGACGTGTCCCAACACAACAGCTGTGTCATTGTGCTGGAGTTCTGGCAACCTCTAGTTAAAGCATTAAACCTGCTCTCTGCCCTGTTCTGGTTAAGCACCCCTTTCTCATTCACCATTTCTGAGTGTTCAGGTGACAGTTTCCTCGGATGTAATTTCCTGTAATATTTAATCCAAGCAGATGAAGAGACATTGCCAATATTTACTTTACATATGCAGACAAAATATCTCACTCTAAAGCATAACTCAAAGACGGTAGACTGGGCAGGGAGTCCAAATCTGGTAAAGGTTGAGGACAGTTGGGGTGCTGTTTAAAGGTTGATAGCACTCTAGGCTCTGTAGATGAGAGTGCACTTGTCTTGAGACAGGTAAGTGAGACACACATAATAAACAGACCAGGAAATGATTGGTATTCCTTTCTATTGGAAAGGGATATTGTAAGATTCACACTTATTTCTGATGATCAATATTCACAATGTAAATTACCTATATTTTAATTTATAAATTAAATATAAATTTTCATACTGTACCATGATTGTTTGCTATTAGTCAGAGAGTCAGGGAGGAATAAAGTGCGAGTTTACGTGACTTCTCAATTACCTTTCTCCTCTCAATAGGTTCACTCTGTTCTACCATTTACCAAGCTTTAGTTGGGCCTTTCAATACAATACTTTCACAATACTTTCACAATACTTTCTATTTTTAAGTTTGTAGGAAGAAGACCAGTTTATTCAAGTGTATTCTTAGATAACAAATGTGCTGATAGGGGAAGAACTTAAACTCAAAATGTAAATTTGAAATTTTATCCATCATTCAACAAGATTTCTCCCCTTGTGTTGATTACTCCAAAGTTGCTTTATAAATTAGGCAGTTAATTATACTTCATTATCTATTGCCTGTCTAAGTACAATTCCTAGACAGTTTCTCTCAGGACAATCTCCCTGACTTTTTCCTTAATGTTGATCCTTTGCCTGAAGGAATTATTAGCAGAGAGTTGTCTGAGTTGGAATTCTTCAGGTTGGGAATTGTTCAGAGGAGGGGGGGGGGAAGTTGTCCGTTCATGCTCCACACAACTATCGCACCTCTTACTACTTTATGAGCTATACATTGAGGCATGTTAACATTCGATACCGACACCAGTTGAACCTATAGTACAGTAGGTCTAGAAGTCATTCATCCTACCCCCCACCCGCTTCTCATAATACTCTACTATTACCTAAAGTGCCAGTTTGGCTTGAAGAATGTTCTCGTCAAGTTTTCTGACTGTTTATTATAATGGATTGTCGGATTTAGTACTATTAAAAAATATTTTAATCAAGATGCTATTCATGTCAAGAAATGACCAGATTTCTACAGAAATTGTGCAGTCTTGCATGTCATGTGTATTCCCTGAGTCCAGTGACAAAATAAATGTACTCTCATTTCCTTTCTGTGGTTCGAAATTCCGATAGTGTGCGTTCCTGAGAGGGGCCTTTTCATTTCGTATATCTGGTACCTGATAGGTATTGGCTGCAGGTCCTTCGGGTCATTTGTCATTTCTCTCTCAGATTTCTGGCTTCGTCATTCCTACATTGAGTGTGATCTTTTCCCTTTTTTCTTTTGCAGTGTTTTAGTGTTCCTCATCCATTTACTTCTTGTGGCTTTTCGCCAAGTTTATTGAGACCAGTTGAGTTGTAGAATGATGCTGTACAGTTACCTCTCAACACACAACCCTGCACATAAATACACTCTAGCTTCACCGATTGTTTGCATTTCTCAACCTTGCTGGTCTAAATTCTTTCTTCCACCAGTAGATATGTAACCTTCAACATCACTGGAGGCATATTCTCTTTATATTGGGATGCCATCTTACTGAAATAGGGTGTTCTCATTGATTTCCTGGTTTTACAAACTGATGAGAGGTATTGTCTGAGGGTCTGCAATTCTTATAATTCTAGTGTCCATTTTAAGAAAACTATACCCAGGTGCAAACCTCTAGAGTATTGGACAGAAACTGCATTCACAAAAAAAGAAAAAAAAGAAAATTGTTGGCATGTATAGACAGTATGAATGTAATATAAGGTAGAATCAAGATTTTGTAGATATGTAATGCAATGTATTCTCTCAGTTTTATGGAAGCAAGTAATAGGTTACAGGCATTCTCCCTCTCTACACTTCCCTCATGAACAGAAACAAACAACTGAAATTTGTGATTCATTTACTCCTATTCTTTTATAGCTATTTCAAGAAAAATGTAAACCTTAACTTTGAGCAGACTAGATGCTATTTCAGTCGATTATTGATTTGACGACAAGGCAAATTCATTTCTTGTTTTTCATGTTATGGATGCAAATTTCAATTTTGAGTTATTTTAGCCAGAGGCTACATATTGTTTTGTGGCACAGAATATTCAGATCAAGAAGTTTCTTTGCATCGTGTTGACAGATCTTACTGGGAAGGGACAATTAAGACAGCTCATCTGCCCAGTCAAATCATCATCATTTGTGCATAATTCAAAATTATGTCGTGAAAGGACTTGCATTTATACTGTCATGTTAAAATATTTCAGTTTTTGAAGTACCCTTGAGGAACAGCATTGGCAGAATTCGTGTGACTTGTGATGGCTTCACACCTTACAGCATATGTGACACCATTCAGAAACAAGTCGTGCATATATGCTATGAAACAAGAGAGTGGGATAAGATGGAAGGTTTAATGTAAAACAGAAATGGGAGTAATGAACTTGGAGAGAAAATTTACGTATGGAAATAGAGGTTGCAAAGAGTAAGAGAAACAATAGATAATGGTATCAATTAGGCCATCAGTGCTGAACATGTGCTGCGAGGTACTGTAGCAAAAAGGAAACGAATAGAATTGGTATTCCATGCAAATGCTTCTCACACTCCTCTTATGGTTTTACAGAATACTTCGTTAACTTATACCCTTACTACCTATCTCAACTCAACAACCGTACGCTCACATAAGGTGTCAAACTGTCGAAGTCTTGCCGCTGACCTTTTTGTCACTTCCTTCACATGGCTGTCTGGTACAATCCAGACTTACCCTAGGCTTCAACAGCTGTTTTAGACAAGGCTTGTTAAAGTGGATCAGGTTTGTGTTTTCCAGTGTTTGCTTCACTGCAGGTGAGTTTAATTGGATCATGGTCGGTTTTACCTGTCTCATCACAACTACTGTACTTCCAAATGTGTCATGGAGAAAGACAGAAGCAACCAACTTTTGAGTAATCCAATTTTACAAAAAAAAAAAAAAAAAAACCTATCAAACTCTGCAAAATTGTAGTAGATGTGTCAACTCATACTTAGGGAAAAGTGATGTAACTGTTAAAAGAGTTATTTGTTTTATTAAAAATTAGATCAGTTAATATCTATGTTGCTAACTAAGTGTATAACATACTCTGTATTCTGCAAAATGCCAAACTCTGATCAGAAATGATAATGTGCTGCAAAGTTAACTTACAAGCAATCATGCCAGATCACACAGTTATCCATTTCTCAGTTATGCTGGGTGAATATATAGAGGGCAGCAAACAACCGCACAGTACTTCACAGTTGATGTGAACAATAAGAGATAGATCCATCATGGCCATCACCTTACTCAAAATCATTTTTCCTTGAAAAATATTTGAAGAAAGATTGAAATGTTGCTCAGTGCTTCAAGGTGTGTTGATCACCGTTTTGTTTTTTCTTCTTCTTGTGAAAACATTTTCAGCTTAATTACATGAATTCAAAAGATTGTATGAGAGGGAGAGCATTTTGTTGGATAATTGTTCATCGATCTGCCCGGAAGCGACAGTTGTGAGGGCATTCTCCATAAGGGAGCCTCTTTAACTTGTGTGAAGATTGAAGGCTGGGGAATCCTTGGGAGGTAGCATTGAACTTTACATCTTGCAAGTACCTGGGCTCACTTTTTATGAAAGTTGAGATCGATAGTGTGCCAGAAGTGATGCAGAATACGTAAGAACTTTTGCCCTTTGGTCTGAAACAGGTTTGTGTGGATGTTCATTTTTTTGCTTGCGTAACTTCGCTGACGCTTTTGAATGGAGGATTAATATAAAAATTTTGATCAAGAGCTTAAAATTTTCAAATTTATGAAAATCAGTTTTCTTGGAAGTTGGAACAGTGGACTACAGTACATGGTCACTAATGTACAGGTCATGTACAGACCATGTGTGATACTGTAGCAAAGATTTGCAGAATTACTGATTCAAAAAGGTTTTTCATCGTCAGAATTCCTTCCAGTTGCAATAGTCAGGTTTTGGTTCTGGATGACTTGAATTAAGTAGTTTTCCAAGGTTAAATTTGTCACTAATAGTATGTGTATGATTGGGTAGTTTCAGTCCAATTATGTACTCCATATTATAAAAACAGTATTTATTGATGATGTTTGAAGACTAAATGATATTTTAGAAGCATTTCTTCCACTTACGTACTCATCGTGAAATGTATTTTATGGACTTTTAAAACACTGTCAAAGACTGCTTCATAAAATATGTGACATTGAGCCCTGGAAGACTTCTGTGGATGCCATTTAGAGTTATGGTAAGGATAAGCTGTTATCCTTGCCAAGAGGTTCAAGGTGTGAAAAAGAAAGGACATCGGAAAACAGACAAAAATGGATGAACAATTTGAAGAACGTAAATGAAATTGCCTCACTTTGCCATCAGTTGGGGATCAAATTTTAAAGGTTATGAATCTTTAAAATGTCACTATTATAGCTTACAAATGAATTAAACAGCATTCTACAATTGATAGAAAAAAATAATTTGAAAAGGCTCTTGTATCACTTTACATATACATCCTTCACATTAATGATGTGAAGAAAATTGTGAAATGATTAACAAATAATTTCACTTGCAAGGTTGGATTAGGATGAATAAAGATGGTGGGAGGGGGGCAAGAATGTAGTTGAATTAAGGGAGAAATACAGAATAGGCAGACCTGTCTTTAAAGCTACAATCTTGGACAAAATTGTTGGGACACTTTGTCGTACGTTGCAAATATAATACTGAATTTTAGGTGAGAGGATAACATGAAACCCCGTGCCCCTTTCCAATGTTGCGCTCAAGAAGTGAATGTACCATTTGAACAGCAATCCTATAGACAACATTGAACGGGGGCGCGGGGTGTCCCAAGGTATTTTGTCCAAGATTGTCTGAGTTTTTTGGGAGCAATTTTGGAGCGAAATTTTGAAAGAAAATTGAACATTTTTGAACAAGGTGCATCATAAACATTAATTATCGGGGTCTATGGGTCTGGCGATTTTCAAATGAAATTATTCTGAATTTCGACTAGTATGAACATAACAAGTTTAATTTTAATTTGGGGGGTTTATTTGTATATTGGAAAGGAGTGATCATGAATGAATAGATTGTTTCATGGTTTTGTATGCGGACAGAAATAGTTGCGTTTAGAAATAACATTGATGGGCAGCTGTTGCATTGCGTTGCAACATGAGTGTTACTGCAATTGTAGAATGCTGGTAGGAATCCCAATTATAATATATTCTGAAGTAGCTCCACGCTCTACCAAAATGCATTAAATTCAGAACTGTAGATTCGGCTTAATATTAAAATAAATGGTAGAACGTTAGTAAAGGCTGATTTTTTACCTTTTCGGCCGCTAAATCAAGATTTGTGACTGCAATTTTTACATTGCATGAAACTGGTAACATATGTAATCTTCAGTCTTGTAATCTACGCAATTTTTCCACGGGTTGCTTAAATTTTCCTGTCAAAACATTTGGTAGAATGTGGGTTTCATTAACCTATACTGTCAGACGCTGTTGTTAGGTCTAAGTCAGCTTGGATGGGGAGGTCGGGGTTCGATTCACGGCATGACCATAGTGTTTTTCACTGCTCAATTATCCACTTATAAACTCAAATGTTTGTCAACTTCTCATTTTTCATTCATTCATATATGACATAATGTAATATATGTATATGTATATTATTAATATAATGATATAGCTCTAACAACAAATATGTACTCTGAAGTCCGTTGAAACTGCTTAATTAAAATGACTGACATATTACAGTGCACCATGTACTGTACAATAGAATGGGTGCTACAATGTCACTGTTATGTGAATATGAGCAAACATCACATGTATTAAATTTGCATATTACGGGTTTATTTTGTATAATGATAGTACACTTTTTTACCCAGATTAACCTGCAAGTCAGTCATAATAGTCATTAAGCGTAGTTACTTTAATACCAGACACCACACCATCACTGTGAACAATTTGAATAAATGACACATAAACATCGATCTTCTTCAACGGACCACTAACATGTTAGTTTTTTTGGGGGGTGTTTTTAGTTTTTTTTTTCTTCGGTACCTGTCTCAATATCAGAGTTTGAGTCGAAAGTACGCCATTTGTATCATACAAAATGTTTTAAAGTAGTTTCCTGGTCGACAAGATGCATTGGAGTTATGATGATACCTCCCCAATGACCACATTTTATTCAGCACCTTTAGTGCAAATACATGGATTTGACTGACTTATTCCTCCCTTTACTCTGTAGTAACATTGACAACATTCTCACAATAATATTAGTACAGTAAACCAACTTCAATATAGGCCCCAAACATGCCGAATATGCACTGCTGTTTCTTGTTGCAAGGAATATCACCCCCCATTTTGCCGTTTAACTTCAAATTGACGATTTTTCCTGTGCCCTGCGCATGCTTCTAACCCATCGAAATTCTCAGACAATCTTGGACAAAATTGTTGGGACACTTTGTCGTACGTTGCAAATATAATACTGAATTTTAGGTGAGAGGATAACATGAAACCCCGCGCCCCTTTCCAATGTTGCGCTCAAGAAGTGAATGTACCCTTTGAACAGCAATCCTATAGACAACATTGAACGGGGACGCGGGGTGTCCCAAGGTATTTTGTCCAAGATTGTAGGTAGAAGCTTATTTCACTGAACTTTGCAGTTATTACTTCGGTAGCACTTGAAGATAATGTGCAACTGGGAGATGGGGCCCTCCGGGAAAATGCCTAAAACTCGAGCCACTGCTATGTTACTAGGTTGTTATCAGGTCGTCGTGTTTCAGACATCATCGCTAAGTTTTTTGCCCTGATGTCAGAGAACACCAATTCAAGGACATGACTTGAACATGGGAACAATTCAAGGAAATGGAGATTACTTCTAACTTATTAGAGACCATGATGGTCATACATTGATATTTCTCTCCAAGAGCTTTGTGAGGGGGTGGAATCACCCTCTCTATACCTCTACTCCTTCAACTGTCAAAATCTGAATCGTGATGTAAGGAAATTTTGTAAATTATGCCATGATAGACCATTGGCCATTAGCTACATGTAAGAAAAGCCCGATATGACCTACTGTACCTTGTATGTCCAAGGGACTCTTGAGGGTCACCACTTTAGTTTGTAATTCAATGGGTTAATGCTATACCTTAAGGCTGCCACAGCTATGTAATACAGGATATAGTGAGCTGAATTTGAAATTAAGATACTGTCGATGATACCAGGGGGAAAAACGAGTGTCTTGATTTTAGTGCCTGAATGAACAAACATATCTCCAGGTAGAAGTAATGCAATGAGAATTTCTGTTGGTTTAGTTCACATGTGTGTAAGGAATGCATAATTCACAGCGCATACTCCCTCACCTCATATAACCTATGCATTACCGTATTGACTACATGGTCTAGTATCTGGCAAGTGCGTGTGTGCATATCTGGCCACTGTTCTTCTGTAATTGTCAGCCTTATGGTCTTGCAGCAATTTTTTCTGCACTCATTTGCATCTACCTCAATTTGCATCTTTTTGCACCCTTTTCATGATTTCTCACAGTAGCGTCTGACTTGATCCTTTATATTCATTCTTTATCTTCTTATTAAAAGTTTTACAACTTTAATTTATTGACAAAGATCAAACTTCTGCACTGTTGGAGCACCAGTTTATGAAATTCTGAAAATTGTGCAGTCCTACAGATTCTCTTGTACAATGTTGATGGTTTGGTATAATGATACTCAGTGGTACCTATGATTTGACATAATGATACATAAATGGTACCCTCAGGATATTGAGGTATGAGCCTCTTCACCAATGGTGCTCTAGTTTTGTTCACCAATGTAACAGTATACCAATGAACATGTATTTCTTTTAAAGTAATTATTGGTTGTTATCCCGTCTTAAATAATGTTTAAAATATGATTGCAAATACCAATGATGTGCAAAACGTACACAAAGAAACAGTAATCTGAGTTTTTTTACATGCATTTCTTTCAAAATAATGTTCACCATTATCAGTTACATTACGTCTTCTAGAGCAGACTTAATATGCGGCATGGCCCACAGGTCTGTATCAATTAACTTGATGTTGTCATAATTTTCAAGTAATGTATATGTCACTTTTTCGTTCAGGTGAAACAAAACATTCCACATTCCTTAAATTAAACATGAAAGGAGGATACTTTTGCATTTTTTCTCCAAAATCAGAAGACTAAAATGCTTGCTTGTAGTAAACTATCCCTCAAGGTACACATATCGTATTTCGGCCCTTATGATAAACACTTATATTTAGCACATTAAGTTTAACATCCTGGTTGCCAGCCTCTCAGTTCTCTTGCTGTCACTCTGTATCGATGTTAGCCACGTCGTCTCTCGTTACGGTTTCGAGTGGAATGTACCGTACTGTTTTGACGTTTTGTTTCATGTTTGGGAGGTTTTCTGTTTCACATTTTGGTCTGTTGTCTATTAATAGGTCGTCACCATTTCTTGCCAAACAGAATTGTAGAACTCTGTACCTGTATCCAAACGGTGGTGGAATGATTAATTTTTACCTGTATGACAGACGTAATAGCTCCTTTTGAATGAAATATTAGTCTCCATTTGCTGTTGTTGCTTGGAACCTTCGCAGAATGAAGCCTGTAGACAGAAGGATCAAGTTACCAGCCCAGATTGCTTAGAAGAACGCTCAAAGTGGAGGAGGGCGTTATTAAGTTCCATCCTTGGATCTCTATTCCTCCAGTTTATTGATGTCATTGAAAAAGCAAGATTTCTGTGTGAAAGATATTCTTCAAGAATTTCAAGCATGTTACACATTGGACTACAGATTATAAATTAGTGAAATTGTGGATTAAAGAGGCTCATTGAGTTGTTTCATGATATTCACTAAATTTTTCTAAACCTGCCAAGTTTCCTTCACATGCTAATGCCAAATTGTCAAACTAGTACAATCTCAATGTTTCACATACAATAGACGATTAATGAGTGAGTAATTAATGATTTAATTTGGTTTCTGGAACTTTGTGACCAGACATTTTTCATATTTGTACTGTATTTATATGCACACACCCAGTACAAGCAACGGTCAAAAATTCAAAAATCTTGACACTTTTTGTAACTATTGGATGTGAAACTTGACTAATCATGCTGAGTGTAAGTATTGTCATGTCTTTATAACCATCACAATCACATCAATCTTTGTTGATATCAACTCAATGAGCCTCTTTAAAATTAAATGGTGATGCTCTTTAATGGCAGTGTTTGCAAAGACATGAAAGCATGTTCGCAAAAATGCTTGATAGGTCATTCCTAGATTGAAAGATGAAGTGATTTATTGGCATCAACAACAGATTTTACAACTTTTCATAACTATAAATACGTGAAGGAGGACAACCTTACCTCCAGAGTAGCACAAAGCTAGTGTGAAAATATGGAAAAGGTGACAGTACAGGTATTTGGATGTCTGACATATTTGGAGAAAGGGGTATACAGCTGGCTTTTATTTTTTCATCCATGTTTCTTTTGATCCCCTTTTTGGTTTAAAGTGTTACATTTGGGTTTGCTGAACTGTTGTAGTTGCATATGAATTATTCAGAGTTCCATTAACAGTGGGACAATTTGGACCATGTAACTCACCTGTTGTAAGGGTGGAGAGATTCCTTGTTGGTGTAGAATGTCTTTTTGGTCCCCAGATCAAATCCTTGTAGAATCATTTGAAAAATGTCTTGGGGATTCAAATTTGGTTTGTTCAGTAAAACTGTTTACAGTGGCACTGAGGGGGTTATTTGGGTTTCTGTTGTCCAATTTAGGTCTTGTCCAGTTCAGGTTGCTTGGTACAGTTGATGGACTGCTGAACTGGGCAAGTTCTCCACCCCTCCCAGCCTTTGTGGAAGTTGCTGAAGACGGGGGGATACACTTGTCTGTTGGGTGGGGACACTAAATGGCAGTCTGGGAGCAGGTTTGGGTTTGCATTGGTGATTATCTGGTTTCATCCCTGCCAAAATATTCTCAGGACACTTATCGAAAAGAGTCAGCAAATCTCACCAGTGTTCATCCATGATCAAAAAGATATAGTAACCTTGATGAGCCCAGGCTTCCTGATCTTCAAACTTTCAAATTCAATTTAAAAGATATCCAAACTGTCTCTTGCATAGCTGACTTTCACTCTCCTGAACTACCTTTCACCTACAGTGGTTACTTTTTTGCACTGACTGCTAGATCACTACCCTGCAATCATAATACAGCATTAACTACTGTACGTTTATCTTCTTGAGAGTTAGTAACCATGCATTCTTGCATTTTCACCACATTTTTCTTTCCGTTTTGATGCATTCCTCAACACACCGATGTATCCTCTTAGTGTTTACATTCCTGATTTGCAGGACATCTGAGTTTTCTGACACTGCTTTCGTGCGTCCTTTGGTTTTCAGTAAAAGTGCATTCATTCACATAATTAGACAGCTGCCCAAAACTTGTAGGTCATGTATGTACATTACACATGAGCAGTCAACAAGTCTTGCTGATGTTGAAGTAATTGTTCAATGTGTAAGTCTTGTGAATTACAGTACTTACGTGGATGTCTCAGTTAATGGATATAGCGTAAGCTTTATGGTGTGTGTTCGTCAATGAGATGGTAAATTGGACGAAGCAATTAATGCCCAGACTGCCCCCAATCTGATTGGTGCTGTATGAGCTATGGAGATAATTCCGATAACTTATAAGGATTTTGGAAATCTTCGACAAAATTCTGCCCTACAGCTGAACCACAAAAGAAGTGTTATTACAGACACTGATGACAACTACTACTGAAACATTTGTGTAAATGAAATAAAGTTATGGATGCAACTTGGCTATGAAGAAAACCTGTAATTGCAAGCTAAATTGAAAAAAAAACGAGAGCATACATAACTTTAGTGAATTGTCACTGACCAACAGTGAAGACAAACTAAAGTACTATATTATCATATTTAATCCTGCTTTTTGAGTAATGTCACGTCTCGAAAAAGAAAAAAAAAGTGGGGAGAAAGAATGTCCTTTGAAATTAGCATGTTATTTGGCAATCGTAAAGACGTTTTAATACACAATCTAACACCCTCTCAAGAGTGATATTGCTGCTGACAATATTTTTAGTCAGGTTTTAACAAAGGAACAGATGCAGTCACCATGGTAAATGTATGTGTCTGTATGTGATGCAGCGGAATGTGAGGCATGTTACCCAATAACTCAATAACCAACTCCTTGAATTTTCTCAAAGTGGTGTGTGTGTGTATGATATTTAGTCATTTATGTGCCAAATTGTTTTTGGTGGAGGTCAAAGGTCAGTGGGATCCCCAGAGGCAAAACAGTGAATTTCTTTGAGTTGCTTTACTGGTGTCTGTTGTTCAAACTGGTTACAGTCTGTTGACCATTACCCCAAAAAATGCTACCAAATTGGTATCAACCAAACTTTATTAATTCACAGCACGTAGGCTGGCAATTACGGAAAGGCGGTGGCGAGATACATACACACACACACACAAAATTTGCCATATGCTAGACCATGGTCAATATGGAAACGCATAGGTTATATGAGGTGAGTAAGTCGCTAGGGAATTCCCGAACCAGTAAGTTTTGGGGATTCCCTTGGTAACACTGACCTTTATGATTTATACCACTGACCAGCATTTCCAGACCTAATATCTGATGTTGTTGGTTGCAGTTATCATCTTCACGTAAGGAACCATAGTGCCCTTGGGCTCTTGTTTTTAATTATGCGATTCACATCGTAGCATATACTTACCCCTTGCCTCACTAATACATACATTTGACCCTACGCTCAAATCGTACTCGAAACTCTGCGAACTCAGACTGCATATATACTTTACAAATCATTAGCTGAAAGACATATCTCATGTTGAGAAAGGGTTCACTTTAATCGTAGAAGCTTTAGTGCTTATTTTGCAAACTTGAAACTGGTTACTAAAATTATATATGAAATTTGATGTTTAAAAATACATACAGTAAGTGAGACATACCTGAATTCAAGTCCTAAGTTATACAATCTCACAGCACAGGATACAGTAGGTGCCCCACAGATCGTAGCAATAAAAGAGGGGGTAGGGGTCCATAGACGTCCGTAAAAATATGAAGTACAAAGATTATAGTTAGAATGGAAATGTATTTCTGCTTCAAGCTTTGTTTAGATGATTCAGAGGAGGGAAGCCACTGCAGCACATTTCACATTTGTTCCCCTCCCACTTTTTTTTACCTTAAACTAAAATACAACTGCACCATTCTTTGCGGAAGTGTAAATTTCCACATCTGTATTTCAACAATTAAGAATAGATAGCTGAAGTACATTACAGGGCCAGACTGAGAGACTTGAAAGCACCATTTCCTACAATTTTAGAGGCATTTTTATAGAAAATTTTCTCTGTATGATACATGCCAAATCGCCAACTGATGGTTGTGCTCCACTTAACGTAAATGGAGTCTTTCCTGCTTGCCTCTCACTTCAACCCTTGTACCCCCCCAATCAGAGACACAGGTATTTTGCAGTAGATGCATTGTATAGTTAGGTTTTCTGTGTCTGCTAAACATATAACATAATTATGTTGTCATTGGATGGATTATGTACTGGAGGAGTCATTTCAGGTTAAGCCTCTTGTATAAGCCTGCAACACCAGACCTGAAAGACCACTGAACTATTTCAAGTACAGGTGGTAGGTGCTGATGAAAATCCTTTGTAGTATGCCTGAAAAAGACTAACTTTGTCCTACTTTTGATCTGCATAATCCTAATTTTCTGTTATTTTATTGAGAAATCATCATTCTGCTTTTATCGTATTTTGCCCAGGTCCACTTGGAAGCCTGTCGATATGTTCTTTTGTTCAATTAATGGTGATATCGTTTGCTCTGTGTGGTGAAATCTTGTGTTTCATTCATCAGGCTGAACTGTAGTTAATCATGCTGTTATCAAAGGATCACCATCTTATTTCTTTAATCTCTCCTCAGGAACCGGTCATGACATCATCCTAACTGTACTAGGGCACAAAGATGGTATTATCAATGAGTCTTTCAAACTAACAAGTCAGAGTGATCCTAATCAGGTGGTGACTGTGATGCTGCACACAAAGGTCTTGGGTGAGTTAAATGTGAATAACAAAAAAAAAATTATGCAAAGGCAAAAAATAGGCGGTGATTGATGGTATATCGCAAATTCTACAGATCCACAGGCTTCTTAAGTTGTAATATGTGCATCTGAAGATGATGAATACACAAGCAAATGAATTACAGAATTGGGGGGAAAAAAAAACACTAAGAAGTCCAGATCTCATCTGCGATAAGTATTACATCTTATTGTCGCTCATTTACAATGATATACTTTGAAAAGTATGCTTTTTCAAAATATGAAATATAGATAGCTTGTAACACAAACTGCTTATCCACTAAACAATTAGCATATGGATCAGTGGAAGGCACAAAGTGAGAGTGGGAGTCTATGCTTGGATCCTAACGGATAGCTTCTCAAGATGTGAAATTCATGCTTCCCTCTTAAGATGATCCTGTGAGGGATGCAATGATTCACATCGTAGACAGATACTTACCCCTTGCCTCAGTAATAATGCATGCATTTGACCCATGCTCAAATCGTCCTCGAAACTAACTCTAGCATTGCGCCCTCTAAGACCTAGCCCGCCCTTGTTTGCCCTTCGCTTGAGTGCCTCAGTACGCTATTAACCAGTCCTCTGCTTTTTTTTTGCCTCATGCAAAGGCGGCTGGCTCGCTCAGCCCTACAAGGGTGGGCTAGGTCTTAGAGGGAGTGGTGCTAGAATTAGTTTCGAGGATGATTTGAACATAGGTCAAATGTAAGCATTAGTGAGGCAAGGGGTAAGTTATAGTCACTCGTGGATACCCACACCAGAAAGTTGTGGGGATACTATCAAAGCAAACACTGCCTGTGCAGTGTTCAGTTTACATTTGCAAACCGAGTCAACTTGTCTTAGAGTTTATTGAGACAATTTTTATGTTCTCTGTATGTAATAATTCCATGTGTGCTTATATCACCTTGTCATGTACTGTAGAAATATTCTCTCAGTGACTTCAACTTTTGACTTGATGAGTTTACTGTCCATGTTGTTCTTGTTTAGTAGATTTATATTCAGGTAGCTTTCACTGAAGTGAAAGGATTGAATTTCAGATTAACAACCCTCAAAGTTGGAAACTTGCATGCATGTTACTGTGCTTTATAACTATAGAACTTAGTAAGCTCCAAGCGTAGTATGAGCTCTAAGCAAAGTATGAGCCAGGCTATGTGTGTGCTATGTGCATGGTAGCGTTTGGTGAGTGTATGATCCGCCCTGTTGTCATGGAGGACAAAGTTAACCCAACATCATCAATAGTACTGATTACTGTGTGAGTATGGTCTGATAATCAAGGAAGAAAGGGAAGTTAAAAATTTCACTCATCTACTTAAATTCTGCCACGTACCTGTGATGTAATCAGTCAATGCACTTGGCATTTGTGATTGCATGCGTGGTAAGCAAGTCGCAACACATGAGGAACTTACCTGTTCACAAAGCACCCATCCTAGCCACCGTGAAATGAAAGTCCTGGTCACAAAAGAACAGCTAAACTGAAAATCCTCTCATAGACGAAGATTAAAAATGAAACTTCTGGTTTATACAAAAGCCCAGCTTTAAGTGAAAGTCCTGGTCACAAATGTCCAGCTAGATTATCATTCCCTGATCTCAAAGCCCATGATCAATGTGTTTCATTGTATATGGATCAGAGTTGTTGCCTTCTCATATAGAAGGGGATCAACGATGAGATCAATTGACTTTTTCTGGTTGACGATAAATGAATTTCTGTGGATCGTACCAAAAGTGTTCCTTCAACTGCACTTTATGGCTTAATTCTAAAATAGTCAATCTTAAATTGTGTGGGTTTATTAAAAATGCATCATCTTATATTTTGTATTTGATAAGAAAAGCTACAAAAACTGTCGGTCTTTTTTTTTTTTCAAAGCTAATGCAAGTAGACAATGTCCTCGCATTTTTTGACAAGGATCTACGAAATGCAATATACTTTTAGTTTCTTGGAGCATTTGGAATTAAGAAGACAGGCTGTTCAACTTTTCTTCTGCAAGCTGTTGTAGAGGAAATTGTTTATGTACATTTTCCACGATTATTGTAGCCTGCAGGGCCTTGTAGTTGATCATTTTCTATACAGTACTGTGTTTTGCAGTGCACACTTCAGTGCAGTATAGTATTGCTTGAACGATTTGAATCATTTTAGTGATGTAACAGCAGCACTTGATGGTAATCTTTGGAATTCAATTTCATTTGAAAAAGCAAGCCTACTGGTAAAGCATCCGAAGACGTCGCAATTTGGTGATCATCGTGTTACTGAAAGTCTCGATAGCACACACCGTTTCTGTTTCCACTTGGGATTTTATCACTGTGAAAAATGAAAGACAAGAAAACCATTTAATGAATATGTAAACGTGCCCTATTTATTGCTTTTGTTTGAACTTGTTATCGTAGTCTCTATCGGTAGGACTTTTTCAGAATATTGATTTCAGACCATTTCACATGAATGTGAGAAATAGTGCCTGAAAATGAAATTTTATTCCATAAGATGTTTTTTGACTGAAAGTTTTAGTTTTGTAGGTATTGTCTTTTTCTCACATTCTGTTTTCTGTTCCTTTGAGAGAATGAGCTGTCAGGCTTCTGCTTAGTTCTAGTTCTTTATCTCAAATTTTTCATTTAGTGACAATGTTGATGCTTGTGGATCATGCGTGATCTCCCCGCACTGTACATCTATCCTCTCGTCATCAAAACAACGGACACATCGGCACCAGTCTGTTTGAAGTAATCTGGTGCTTTTCACTTGTTCAGGGCGATAGTAATGATGATGCACTGTGTAGCAATGCAGTGGTTTTTGCGATTGTACTTCCGTGTGTGCATCCATGTCTTCAAGTCAGTGCAGTTACAAAACTCATGAAACAGCAGGAAAACTAGAGTGCCAACGGTGCCAGCGGTGCAGAGAGTGCCAACGGTGCAGAGAGTGCCAACGGTGCAGAGACTCAAAGTTTATTGATAAATCTGTGAGAATTTTGCAGGATACTAACACACACAATGTTATAATCAGCTTCACCAGTGAAGTTTCACTCCCAGTAATTATGAAAACACCTAGCAAAAAACTAAAAATGCTCCTTTAATTTGTCGATAGATACACCCACATGTATCTTATGTAATATCTGACCCATTGCCGCATTAGTAACCTATCAGTTATGCATGACAGAGATATATGAGATCCTGTGTTATACCATGGAGCCATAGCTCCTTGGTTACTCTGGAAATTTTCAAGAACCTTCAAAGGGCACTTTGATTTTTTTGTTGAAATTCTTCCAATTTTTCCAAATCTGTCAACTTACCCTCACATACTAATGACATATGCCATTGGATACCAAATCCTTGTGCACCTTAAAAGAAAGAGATGCCTATAAGGAGGTACCAGGTAAGTTGCAAAAGCACTGATACTACGTATAGACAGATCATGCGTCGTGAATGAGTAACATCGGTACATTTGTACCGGTGCAGGCTTGGGCATCGGCGCACCGCACAACCCTACGTTGTATTATGTATGTACGTGATCTCAGATAGAAATAAAAGTGGAAATGTGGAAGATGTAACCCCATCATTTGAATGAAAGGGAGAATTTTATGTATGTTTCATCACAACCTTTATATTTCAAAGAGAAAGAAAGTGAGCATGGAATAGAGTCTGACATTTCCATCAGTGTACATGGTTAATTTCTGGTGAAAATTTCGACTTGTCAGCATGAGGCACACGTTTAATATGTAACAGACTTCAAGAAACTGTTGGGACTGTCAATTAAATTTTTCTTTCTTTGCTGTAATTCTACCAACTGGACCCCCTCTAACTACTCTCATAAACCAAAGTTATGTATCACTTCAAACTTTACAAACCCTTAGCAATAAATTTCAGAATTCTCATCTAGATAGTGCTTTTTTCTCTTTCTCCTTGGAGATTAAAATGGCGTAAATTCTTCCTTCTTTGTGAGTGTTACGACATCAATTCTGTCTAAATTTGCACGTCCCCTTAAACACTAACTCGCCACTCGACGTAAAACCCGTCCCTTTTCAACATGATCCATCAGTGAATAGTGAAAAGTGATGGTGTACAGATTATTACTTTATATACCTATGCCTGCTCTGAGACATTTGATGGCGCTTCCGACAGAGAGTGCAATTAGAAGAAAAGAGAAGTTGTTGACGAGCATAGCCGGATGTAAACACTCTAAACTTCAGTATCGATTATCTTATCCTTTTTAGCTTTATTTGAAATTGGATTGCACTCTTAGATTTACTGGGAAAATTCCTGCAGACAGAATTACGAACACAAATAAAATGCACCAATGCATGGTTGTCACAAACAAATTTCTGCTATGCTTGCCTTCATGGTGTTATGTTTTTACAGCATACCTTTTATGGAAGACAATGGGGCATGTCGTGTGATGGGGGAGGGGGTAATTGGGGGGAGGCAAAGCTGATTGAGCTGTTGTGTTTTTACAGTATGCCTTCTTTGGAGGACAATGGGGCATGTCGTGGTATGGGGGAGGGGGTAATCGGGGGGAGCCAAAGGTGATCAAGCTGATTCGAGCCCAGCTCCTGCAGCAATTTGGAGAAAATGTAAATTAAAGGTACCTAAATGTGTAAAAAAAAGGAGGGACATGGGACAGGAAAGAGAGCCATTTCTAGATGCGAGCCAGAGGGAGAGAGAGGAGAATAGGGTTGATCTGTTGAAAGCAGCTTATAATTATATAGAAATTTTTTTTGGGAAGGGGGCTGTGGGTCTTACTCTTTACTTACCTGTCTCAACACAACAACTGCACAGCATCTGATGGTATTTAGCTAGCTATTTGCTTACATGTCTCGACACTACAATTCACATTTGCTTTTCTGTTTACATCTGCCTCTGCACTCTTTGACGGCTAGCTTTTTCAAGAAGGGGTGTGTTTCATAGTGGTTCCCATAGTGACAGCAGGTTTCTTGAAGACAGTGACAAAGGTTTACACCATTTTCACTAACACGACAGTGAGGCATACACGTTTGTGGGGAGACAGGTAAGTCATTTGGAAATAACTGAACCTTGCAAATTGTGTGGTGCCTCTGTTTTTGCTGCCCATCCAGTAAAGCGTGTAAGGCAGGAGTGCCCCACCAGTTGACTGCGGCCGACTAGTAGACTCTATTCTGATTCCAAGTGGACTGCGAGGGATATAGAAAAAAGTGAAAACAAAAAAAAATTGAGTGTCTTTATGTGTAATGGTATTACAGTGTATTCTTTTGTTTTGTTGTAATAAACAAATTATTTCTTCCAGTTTTGCAAACCACAGTATCTTTGAGTCTATAGAGAGATGTGACATACTGTGTATCCCATAGAAAAGACATCCAGTGTGTACCATTGATTTTGCAGAGAAAATATCTTTCATCCAGAGTATATTAGAGGCAAGACAATCGATTGTAGTGGAAATATGCCTTTATATTTATGTCACAGATTATAAGAAATTGATTTTCTTTGTGTGTTCTCATGACATTACTGTCATATTGTATATTCCCCAGCAGATGTTTTTTCCTTGGAGACTAATTAGACTTGAATTTGAACATATTAGTATTCCATCCATTCTTAGTTCATCATTTGTTCAATCTGTACACTTTAGCTTCATGAGTCATATATACTGTATGCAAGTGTTGGTTTTATTATGCCAAAGGTGACTCATGCATATGTACTAGGCATCAGATTAGTACTTTTTACAGTTTTCTGAATTACATCTCTCTTTAATATTTCAAACATTAATTTTTGAGACCTTTACTTATCTTGCATTTATAGTTAATGTGTATTTGCACTGTGCATATGTCTAATTCATTTCTTTCTCTGAAGATCATGAATTAGTAATGTGTCATTATTGAACTTTGCATTAATTAAGCCCAAGAGAATAACTAGTCTGATGTTTTGTATGATTTCAGAAAAATCCCAAGAGAATGAAGTCATCACTCCTAGTTACAATAGCCACACGATCATGTTCGTGGCTTACTTTCCTGGAAACAATATGCTGTCACTCAAGTTTCAAATGACTTAACATTAGGATCTAATCAAAGGATTGCTTGATGACATACTGTGTAAACAAGATCATATTGACAATTTTTGACACCTGTACTGTGTCTGGTGCATACAGTCCACAGTCTGTGCTTAGTGTTTTATGTTAACACAATTTTGGTGCTCATTCTTTGTAGTTGCTTGAGAACTTTCTCATCCTTTACAAGGTGTTAACCAAAGTGTTGGAAAAGCATGTCGAATAAAGTGATGACTATAGATTCTCCACCTCCCCTCCTTCTAGATGCTACAATCTTGGACAAAATTGTTGGGACACTTTATCGTACGTTGCAAATATAATACTGAATTTTAGGTGAGAAGATAACATGAAACCCCGCGTCCCTTTCCAATGTTGTGCTATAGAAGTGAATGTACCCTTTGAATTGAACAGCAAGCCTATAGCCAACATTGAACGGGGGCGCAGGGTGTCCCAAGGTATTTTGTCCAAGATTGTGTGAGTTTTTTGGGAGCAATTTTGGAGCGAAATTTTGAAAGAAAATTGAACATTTTTGAACAAGGTGCATCATAAAAATTAGTTATCGGGGCCTATATGGGTCTGGGGATTTTCAAATGAAAGTATTCTGAATTTCGACTATGAACATAACAAGTTTAATTTTAATTTTGGGGGTTTATTTGTATATGTTTTGTTGGAAAGGAGTGATCATGAATGAATAGATTGTTTCATGGTTTTGTATGCGGACAGAAATAGTTGCGTTTAGAAATAACATTGATGGGCAGCTGTTGCATTGTGTTGCAACAGGAGTGTTACTGCAATTGTAGAATGCTGGTAGGAATCCAGGTTATAATATATTCTGAAGTAGCTCCACGCTCTACTAAAATGCGTTAAAGTCAGAACTGTAGATTCAGCTTAATATTAAAATAATGGTAGAACGTTAGTAAAGGCTGGTTTTTTACATTTTTGGCCGCTAAATCAAGATTTGTGACTGCGAGCTTAAAATGACTGACATATTACAGTGCCTCATGTACGGTACAATGGAATGGGTGCCGCAATGTCACTGTTATGTGAATATGAGCAAACATCACATTTATTAAATTTGCATTTTAGGGGTTTATTTTGTATCATGATAGTACACCTTTTTACCCAGATTAACCTGCAAGTCAGTTCATAATAGTCATTAAGCGTAGTTACTTTAACACCAGACACCATGTCATCACTGTAAACAATTTGAATAAATAACACATGTACATCGATCTTCTTCAACGGACCACTAACATGTTACTTTTTTTGGGGGGGGTGTTTTTTTGTTTTTGTTTTTTTTTCTTCTCCGGTACCTGTCTCAATATCAGAGTTTGAGCCGAAAGTACGTCATTTGTATCATACAGAATGTTTTAAAGTAGTTTCCTGGTCGACAAGATGCATTGGAGTTAAGATGTTACTTCCCCAGTGACTGCATTTTATTCAGCACCTTTAGTGCAAATACATGGATTTGACTGACTTATTCATCCCTTTACTCTGTAATAACATTGACAACATTCACTCAATAATATTATTACAGTAAACCAACTTCAGTATAGGCCCCAAACATGCCAAACATGCCCTGCTGATGTTTCTTGTTGCAATTAGGAATATCACCCGACATTTTGCCGTTGAACTTATTTCAAATTGACGATTTTTCCTGTGCCCCGCGCATGCTTCTTACCCGTCGAAATTGTCAGACAATCTTGGACAAAATTGTTGGGACACTTTGTCGTACATTGCAATATAATACTGAATTTTAGGTGAGAGGATAACATGGTACCCCGTGCCCCTTTCCAATGTTGCGCTATAGAAGTGAATGAACCCTTTGAACAGGAATCCTGTAGCCAACATTGAACGGGGGCGCGGGGGTGTCCCAAGGTATTTTGTCCAAGGTTGTAGCTATCAAAACACTGCATATGCATCTCTAAACATTGAAGCTGCATTTCAAACTGATCTGTCCCTTTGAGAGAAGTCATATTTATTTGCATCTATTAAACATACTGTAAAAGATCAAAAACACTCTTTAGCTGTTGTAGAAACTCTATAATACATGTGAGAGTGTGGTGGAATATAATATTTTATACGACAGTTAACTGGTGACTGAATCAATTCTGTGTGTATTGCTGGTCAGGAAACAATCCAAGCTAGGTCACTCTTATATCTCTCCAGACATACTGCCGGAGTCGGAAGTGGTGGGCATGTCATGACATTACCTCCAACAGTACTGTGAGTCTTGCTATGTGACCTGGTGAGGTAATAGACATGTGAACAGTCCTTCTCTCATCCACTCCTTCCCCCCCCCCCCTCGTGGGATACATGCACCTACCTCTTTGGTGTTGGAAGTGGTTATTTCTCTACAGTACCTCTGTCACACTATTGTGAGTCTTGCCAGACAATTCAGTGAGAGTGATAGAACTGTGCCCTGTCATCCCTTTCTCTTTTTCTACCGTACCTCACCCCTTGAGTTATATGCACCTTTCTCTACAGTTAAGAGGTGGTTACCATGTCACAACAGAACCTTTGACACTATTGTCAGTCTATGATGCAGTTAGAGTAATAGACCTGTGTTCTGCTACCCCTCCTCCTCCTCTCCTGGCATACATGCACCCTCTCTCTGTCTCTCTCTCTCTTAACAGTTGGTAGTTGTATGTCATGAGCCATGACAGCACCTCAGGGCTAGTTTTTTGAGTCTTCATAGATGACCCAGTGAGATTGACAGGCCTGTCTCCTGCCCCTGTCCTCCAGATAGGCCCTATCTCTTGGGTGCAGGTATTGGTATGTCATGACAATACCTCTGCCAGTTTTTATGAGAAATATTATAAGAATCCAATCGCTGCAACCTTGCACTTTTGTCTAGATTCTAAGACTGACAGTGAGCACTAGAGCTTCCATTTGGTTAGTCCTTGAATATATGGAGAAACCATTTTAAGGATGGAATTATGACAAGTTGTGTGTGGATAATGCAATCTCCCTGTCAAATGAAATTCATTCGTTTACAGTAGTTTGCATTATGAAATAACATATTTGGAAATTTATATTTCGCTCTTCAAACATCATCTATGTAGTATCTATATGGAGCATTTTCATGTTCATCGCCACTCTGTGGTAAAAATGTTTCCGCATGTTACTTTATTCAATGTAACAACAATTCCTGGTCATTTGGTGGTGTGGCTCTGTGAAGAAATTTAGAAAAGATAGTGTGAAGTTGTGTTCAGGTTGGTTGATGCCAAAGACACAGTAAGGGGAACAAATATATAGGCCCACCTTTAGAGTACTTATTACTATAACAAGCAAAGAAACCTTAGGAAAGCATCATAGTTGAAAACTGGTACACATTCATCCAATGCAAATAGTCTACATGCAACCTGTACAATTTCAGTTGTGCATACCTCAAGCAGCATGTTGACAGCAAATTGGAAAATCAGGACTAAGTGTCTTCTTTTCATTAAAATATGGCCTTACAGTGTTATTTGGCCTAAACAAAGAAGACATCTGGATGATATAGCAATGTATTGTATATTACTGTATGAGAGACTGCGGTGTGATAATCATTCTTTCAATTCTTTCATTTGCACACAATGCATTCTGATTGATAAACGCTAAAGAAACTAATTTGTCTATGGAGTGACCTTTAAAACATTGGCCTAATTACTGACCGTACAGTTGTATCTGGAAAACCATCTGAAAATTTGAAAAACTGAAAACTGTTATGTTTCAAATCTTCTTTAGTTGTAGTTTTATAAAATGGAAATTATTCTCATTGCCACACTAGTACATGTGATTCAGTTGGCATTGTCTGTGATGTGAATGTATGCTTGGCTGAACATGCAAACAACGTCTCACTGACTTGTAACATTCCAATATCGTTGAAAGCGGGTTCCACTTGCTTGACGGTCGTACAATGTTAGAGACCTTACTGTAATTCAAACTGATGCTGTGTAGGTTCATTCTGCAGCAAAATATCATCTACCATACTGTACAGTGTCACATTTAGGAATCTTGTCCTTACAGTGCACCCTCATAAGATGTTGCAGGGGGATGGCAGGCAGGGGATAGGGAGGCAAAGGGATGAGCAAGCAGAAGAGAAGGCAGAGAGTGGTAATGAGGGAGGATGGTGGGAGGCAGGGGATAGGCATGTGGATAAGGAAGCAGGCAGCAGGAGAAGAGAAGGTGGGGGGAGGTGGGAACAAGACAGGGTGGAGGGAGGGACTGTTGAAGTTGAGCTGCTAGTACACCCTGGTTTTCCTCATTTAAAAGTCACTACTCTGTCGAAAAGGAAACTGTAGACCATTCGCTGAACATCCAAGCTTTTCAGCTTGAAACACTAATCCTTCTTGTTACATGATTTTTTTCTGCCAATAGCAAGCATGGTTTACCTTAGCCATTAAAACAGACAATTTGCAGTTTGAAAATGGGTAATTGTTGTCTTACTTTTCATTAGACAGTGTCATTTAATGTTTTAATGCCCCCAAAATCCAAATTTCAGGTTTGAAGTCACACATCTGAAAATTTTTCCGTTGGATAAAGACAGAAAGAATTGCAAAACTGATGGAATCTTAATTAGAATCACAATTATGGAAAGAGTCAGCTATGGACAAGTCAGGTGTGAAGATTGGATTCCCAGAGAAAAAGAGATGGGGAAAATGTGTCTGTCAGTCACGACTTTGCGATGTGGAAGCAAGCATGACTTCTCTTAAATCCTTGTCCCAGGGATGTTATACCTCGACTCCTCCACTCTGATCCTCTGCCTCTTCCATTATTACGGGTGGGATAAGGTGATAATATATTCTCCCCTGGAGCTCCTTTCATGGCAACATGAATTATCTTCTGGAAAACCAATCATGTGCCTGGCAGGTTTGCACCGTAAACAAATGGCTGAATGTGGCACCTTGAGAACGAAGGATGTTAGCTCAGTCTTAAAAATTGTAATGTCAATTACAAAAGTCGAATGTTTCTAACATACGAAGATATTGTCTGAGTGTATTCCCAGTCGAGTGGCATGCCTCGTTGCAGATACGCAGCAGACTGAATCACACCTCCTGGATGCTGCATCGTTTAGTTTTCTTTTGAGTCAAGCTGAGGTTGGAGAATAGGCACACCTGTACTTCCTCTTGTGCAATCACTGTCAAGATTAATTTGAAATTAATTAGAACTTTAATTTCCTTTCGATTATTTCTGGCAAGGTTACCTTTCAGGTCACCTCAGAATTGATTAGTAAAGCAAAGAAGGTTAATAAAACTAGAGACACCTTTACTAACAAAAGTACTGTAACTGTAACTTGCTCTTCATATTAAGCTGCATACCATGAGTTGCTTACCGTTTTTGCCATTTTGATTCAATCATCCATTGTAAGTAATGATCTTACACCTTCTTGAGGCTTAAACAATTAAATGCATCTAATTAAGACACCACAAGCCTCCGACACCCAGGGGAGACTCTTGAGTGGCATGGTCACTGTCACATTTAGAGGGAGGCATGGCCCTTACAATTAATGTAGAACATCCTTTCCACAGCATGTCCTTCACAGTTTTTCAAGCGAGAGCGGGAGCAGGGGTGGCCACAGATCAAGGTTGTATGTGATCATGATGCGATTGCCAGGATTGGCTTGAGGAGAGGGATTCCAATCTCACCCTCAGAAATTTTTGATAAAGACTCTAAATGATGCAAAGACATGTCATCAAGAGAAGATTTCTTACACTATTTGAAATGGCAGCAGTCTGTCGGTGACTTTCTTAGACAAAAAGAAACTTTTGTAGGGGGAGACAGGACTCATCTTAGAAGGGAGGTAACTATGTCAGAGAAGCAGTAATTTTTACAAGGGGACAAGTCACCTTACCTCAGAGAAAAGTCTGTAAAGAACACTGCATATTATACTAGTAAGGACGTCCTTAATAATATCCTTGTCGTATCTGACATGAACTTTAGCTTGGTGTACATCAATAACTGAGTGCAGACAAGGTTGTAACTTCAATATTATTATTCAAACCCAGTCCAAAAGTAAAAGGTTGCCATTTTTGGTTTTGATGAAATTCTTCAAATTATGTAATCATGATGGCACACATGAACATGTGTGTGCATGTGCGTGTGAATTTGTGATAACTTGCTTGTAAACAAACTCAAGGATAGAAAGTTAGACTGATCTCGTATAGTTGGTTTGTACCATATTGAGTACAAGAAGTGTGTTGTTTGCAGTTTGTGTCAGAGGTCATCTGAGGTCAACAAAGGTCAAAATATGAACTCTTTGTAAACGTAGAATCTCAAGAATGCAAACTTGGCCTGATCACGTGTAGTTTGCTATCTCAATGCATTACACGTGTAGCGAATTTGTCATGCTAGCCCACATTCTGGTATTCGTTTAATATGGTATCAGGGTCTCGATCCGTTGTCAATGTGTATCAAACTTCTCTGTCATGCCTCTTTGCATGTAAGCAAAAGACGTTACTAGTGTACATGTGAACAAAATATGTTAGTAAGTCTTTTTACAAACTATTGACCAAAAAATTGTCTGAAACCTGGAAAAGGTGAATCTCCTCCTATCATTTTGCATACGGTACTTTCATAAATTAAAGATGATTCGATCCTTTTTTTGGATTGGTGGACCCTCTTGGCATTAGTCTTTTTAACTTGATCCTTGCTGTGATTAAGTGTGTTACTACAAAATTACATAGTAGCATTGAGGTATATACAACTCAGTTGTGTGTACGCTACTTCAACAAAAAGCACAAAAGAAGACGCCAGGTGTGTATTTCATTCAATAACTTCTAATACATTAAGACCCATGACATCACTGTAAAGACCAGCTGCTCAGTTTAGCTGAAAAGGAATTTCATTCCTTTATTGGGCGATTCCAGCAGTTTAATATCATCAACTAGCAACATCTTTTAAGGCAACTAATCTTTTTCACAATTAGCTCGCTCAGAACGATGCTTTGATAACCTTCATTTTCAGAGATGGTGACGCAAAACTTGAAACAACTGTTTAAAATTGACGTAAATGAATACCTTTTGCTTGTTACATTAAGGGATGGCATGCAAATGAACTGAAGAGGCAGAAGTCTAAAATTTTGTCGACCAGATTCTTAGAGAATCAAGCAGAGTCATCAACCAGATAGATCAACCAGATTCAAACTTCTCTATTTTTTGTTGTTAATCTCTTCAATCACAATTAAATTGTTTCTAACATATTTAGAACGTCCTTACAAAGAAAATTAAACAACCAGAAGTATCGAGATTTGGCTGCATTGCTGCTCTAGTTGATCAACTGCTATGAGTGTAAGAATTCTCTTGCTTTTTGTTCAAGTCACTTGATATCAAACTCTGGCAATCTTTAAACACAGTATATTAAGAACGAAAGTTTGAACATAATAACATGTCATGAACATCTCATGAACATGAATGTGTCATGTTTAGTGTATACTAGGAGATTGTCAAAAACCTTCATTGAAAATCGAGCTTATGTTATACATTGGAGACCTCTCTATACATGCAACAAAGCACATATTTGATTTGATGTAATCTGTCTTTTTATTTTATCGTCCTCAGGAAAGGATCAAGGTACGCCACTCTTGAAGGATGGTATACATGTTGTTGGCATAGAGGGTGCTGATGAGGAATCTGAGAGTAGCGACGCTTCCAACGCTGCGGAATGAGGTGGTTGCTGACGCTAATCCCGATGGTTGCGTGTTTTATCAGTGTTTTGCTCAAGGATCATGTTCCACCATAGTTTGACAACTCAATCAAGAAAGCAGGGACCGTAAGGGCCAGTCTCTTCGCAGAGATCGTTTCGGTGTAACTCAGAACGGTCGGAGAGACATGTTGCGCATTGGTGAGAGGTTGCCACATAAAATTTTCCACGTAAAAAAATGTCATCAATGTCAGCCTCCAGACTCCTGAAATTTCCTAAATAACACTATTTGACTTAGCTCACTGTAATGTGTACAACTTTTGACAACAGATGTAGAGTGACTTGCTCATACCATGAATGTAATGATAGTTATCTCTGCGGTTGACATTTTACAGAAGTCATGGTAAAGGCAAATGTTGCTGGAGGCATTAAAGTGAATCCTGAGGATATTCTTCAATAATTTACACAATTATGTAACAGTTGTCTATACCACTATTTCAAGGACATTGCACAATTTTGTAGAACTGAGAGTATGAGATGCAAAGCCATCAATCTGTACAGTTTAAGCAGCAGTGACAACAACTTAGTGGCAACAAGTTCCTTAATTGTCAACAAAATATGCTAATGAGACTACCATAGCATCAACGAGCTGTCTGTGTGCGTCCATTTCACGAAATCGTTGGAGATGTAGGTTTATCAGCATTCGTGAAAAAGATACCAAGAAAGTAAAGGTTTTTACATATTAATCTATGTCTGTGCCTCAGAAACGGTTAGACTAAATAGTTTTACCAGCATTTTTCTTGCTTATAGTGATCATAAATGTGAATCAGCAATTTTTTACGGATTTTCAGTAGTTGTGTACGTACTTTTGCTAGTTTTGCCACCATCAGATGATGGTGCATGTGCTGACCAAAGATTTTTCCTAAAAAGAAGCTCAGGCAGTTCATGGGAACAGAAGGTTGGTATGGGAATGTGGTGGTGGGTAGACGATTTGAAAGTCCATTCGGCAGCTCGGTGTATCTTTTTCAGAGACTTTGATCGCACGTTTCTTTCCTATTTGATCACCAAATGAATCGAAACTGGTTCTGACTAGGAATTACTCCAAAACAAAAAATTTCCGAAAAATGGGGCATGTTTATTCGTATTTTCCATGCCAAAGTTTCTACATTTTGTCAAGAAGTATTTTCCCAGAGATCTGTAAATTCGCAATCATTCTTAGGCATTAACTAAAACTACACAGAATGATTGCTGATTCCAATTAGGAACATTACTTAAAGATTGGAAGTGGAAGTACAGCGGTGAAAAAGCATCTTTGTCAATGGTGACCATTTTTTGACTTGTACAATGTCATCTGTGACGGCAACTCATACGGCCTTTGAAGTGTAAACCCTAAATGCAACATGTCAGTTTACATGTGCAATATTCTGCGATTCAGTGACTGAATTGTCGTAGCTCAGTAAGACCATATTTTGATTGCAACTGTCGATATTTCTGGCCTTCGTTAGAAACAGTACTTTCTCTTTGTGACCCTTCCTTATGAGCATCTCACCAGGAGAAATTTGTCTATGAGAAGACCATCTCAGAATTTTTTGGCATCGTAACAACAAGCAATTCAGTTCCTTTGATTGGTTGATATTTGAAAATTAAAGCAGTGCATCAGTGAAGAAAACTTGAAGAAAAGAGTTTGAGAATGTTAATGTAGCAGTAGACATTTAATGGAGGGAGGCTGTCATGGCCAGTGGCGGCACCAGGATTTTAAAAGTGGGGGGGACAAAAGAAAATGTTGGTGGGCAAAAAATTTTCGCCCTGCGTGCAAAATTGTGGCAAGAATCGTGAGTCTTACCTGGTGGGGTCGAGGGGCTGACCGTAGGGTCAAAGCCCCGGTGGGCAAAGCCCCAGTGGGGGTCCAGTGGGTGAAGCCCCTGGAACCTCTGAGGTTTTAGCAAATCTAGTGGTAGATAATTTAGTCTCAGGATAGGTGTATGTTGGTCCGTAATGCATCGCCCAAAGCAAAGATTCCAAATGATTTTAATGCAAGCTAGGCTTATTGGGCTATTACTCTTCTTAACTGACAACATGAAAAGTTGGAAAGCGACAATATGTTTTAAAGCTACTTATTAGCGATCTCTTGACACTATTTACCCTTTTCTTAAAACAGAAAGGTGAATGCAATATGTACAGTATATTAACAGGGCCTTGAAAACTACTGAAAGGACACTATACATCACCAGCTGAGGGGGGGGGACTGGGAGACAAAGGCTCTGATTGGGGGCATTCTCCCATGCCCTCCCTGGTGCCGCCCCTGGTCATGGCTACTATTTTGATATCTTGCAGAAAGTGGTAGAGCACGAAATTTGGGGTAATCTTTTTAAGTTTCACTGTTTCAATGGCTATGGAACCTTTCCATGCAACAGTCTTAGCCAGAAAGTTAAATTTCTCATACTTCTACAGAATATTTAATAGTGTTGTAGTTTCAGCGTTTTATGCAAGTAAAACTAGGTGGTCCATCAAAAAAAAAGCCCTTATCTTGTTTTAGAAAGCTGCCACGGAGTGAGTTTACGGTCACTATGGAAGATCGTTAAATTCTTTCGGCGCTCTCCTTTTGAAATGAGAGGCTGGATTTTATTGGTTTCCATGATTATCGCAGAGGGACGAGGGATCAAGACAATTTACAGCATCATAAATCCGTAATCAACTCAGTTTAATGAACTATAACAATTTAACTACCTGATACATAGCATGATGTTTCAGAAACATCAGCTGTGTCTGCACAGAATAATTCATGGCATTGAGAAGTTCCTAAATCGAAGGGTAAATCGATCTCAGTCTGGTTGCCGAGTCATGTGATATGCACTGATGCATGTAGTATGCTGCCAGCAGGTTACAAATATACTCATTCAATTGGAATTATATTCAGAAATTTACACGGTTTATTTTATTAAGAGAAAATATTCCATCCTGCTGTCATCCTCTCGGATGTACTTCCCGTCTCTTTTACAATCTGTTTTAATGTGAGTTTATAACTTTGTCTCAATTGTCTTGCTTATTAGCAATCTGTGTAATAATTATATTTAAAAATGTACTGTAACATAAGTAGGTGTGGGGCACCGTCTCGGTGCATGGTATGTGTGTGTTGGATTAGTCAGGGTACACAGAGTTTAGTGAAAGTTGACAAGTTTTAAGAATCTTATTGCAGCTGTTAGAAGTGCCCTAACTTTGAAAAGCAGTAGAGAGAAAGATTTTGACAAATTTCATTTAGTTTAGCATCAGTGTGTCAGTACACATTATCTGTTTGCAATCAAGTGGCTTATTTGATGTTACTAGAGCATGGGTTCTTTATAGTGAAAGAGTCAACAGTTGAATATGAAATAAAATGCTGATAAGAGACAAATCTGTAATGATTTTGGTTATCATATCTTTCAAGTTTTCCACCATTGCTTCCAAGTTCAATGAAAAAAAAAAAATGTGACATGTGATTGCTTGTCCCATGTAAGAACTGCTAGCGACAAAATGTATATCTCCCAGCAACCCCTGCCTTTCCCCCACCTTCTCATCTTTTTCCCATCTCTGCAATAAGCTACTATTGGTTCTGTATTTGAACTAAGTCTGTCAGTTCTGAATTTGTGGCTGGTCCTGACAAAGGACAGTGGGTCACCGTGGACAAAAACCAGAAACCTCCTGTTCTATAGGCATTGCTGGTTCAAACATTAATTTTAATGGCCAGTCATCTTTCTCCCAGCAGACAGCATTTCTTTGCTATTCTTTGAGAATCTGTTGAGTGCTTTTCAATACCCTTCCATCTCTGCTCTCTGTTCATCTGACAAATAAAATTCAGTTTATAACTCTAGGTCTCTAGGGAAGTGTTGTTTTTACTATAGCTAGCACTATCTTTTTGTGTTTGTTACTATTAATGAGTTTCTTTTGTTTCAAATGTGTGATGAGTGAACCAATCTGAAAGAGATACTGTACAGTCTCATTCTTTCATTTGTTCATTATAGAAAAAAAAATAAGCAATCACAATTGTTTTTTTTTTCTCCTCAGAGGTTGTTGCTGCATATAGTATTTCAGGCAGTTCAAAATAGTTAAGCACTTACCACAAAGCAATTCTGTTCAACATGTTATCTAGTCTTTGAATGAGGAAAACTGATGTGGGGATTGGCCCGTGGCTACAACTGTTTAGCGTCATACAGTAAGCCCATTGCGATTGTATCGCCTAAGTATTTAAACCTAGCATAGAACATTGAATTCTTACTCTTTGTAAATTCTTACTTTGTGTGAATTTTCAATGTTTGACTTTAGTATGCTAGTTGTGCAAATTCAAACTGGCTCAGTATGCATATTAACAACAAACTTACCCAAGTTTAATGTAGCTCCGACTCTGTGCACAGCCAGTGGATTACAAAGAAACTGTTGTAGCTGTCATCATTCCTAATGCACCCTGGAAGAATAACCTGCCTTTATCAACCATTATTCATTTGCTTTCAAGTCACATCTTGAAAATATTCAAGGCAGGTTGTCCGGGATGGCAATACATCAGAGTCAAACTTATATCAGCTTAGGGAAGATGTCCATTTCACCTTTCTCAGTCCTTAATTGATATGTCCCGAGGGTGGCCTTTACCACCAAAAATATATATAAATCTAGAAAAGAAGAGAATAATAGCCTTCTATGTGTTTCTGCTTTTGTGCAGGTCAGCGTTGTGGTTAGGTTTTTACAGATGCTCTGAGTAAAGAGTGAAAATATGTTAAAACAGGAATGCAGGTTTATTAACAACGTTTTTGTCGGCAGGATACAATATGAAATGTAGCAATGCTTGGCAGACTCATGATTTGCAAAAATTTGATCAATTACGCATTTAATATTATATTCCAGAAATGTCACTGTTGCCCTTTTCATCACGGTTTTGGCAAACTCGCACACCGTATTTAGAGAGCACTATTTGTAAGTAAATCTTTCAAATGGAAGACAGTCTCCCGCAATGTGTGAATTGAGTGCACCTCCCCAAACAAAAATCCTGGAGCTACTGTCCCCTGTGACTCATTCTGCTGACAAGTTTCAGCGACCATGATCAATGCACTAGTAGTGGCACATGTAGTTAATAGTGCTAAGTAAATTCTCCAAATTGTGCGATTTATTTCACAAAAGATTTACAGGGAGGTTTAATGTAGCAAGACAAATGAATGCCAATGTCTTATTTTGGAGTATGGCACAGTGACACCACAATGATATATCGGATATGGTATTTTGGAAAATATCATACCAGTGGTGTTCTATCTGTAAATTCCCTTATGTTGGTCATTCTACACCAATGTCTGATCCTAGCTGTGTTCCTATGAATCATCCCAATTCGATCTAACCTGATATACGACTCTATGGAAAAAATAATTTCAAAACTATTCTGATGTTTTTCCACCCCTATCCGATTTAATGACAATGTCTTCTGAGATGACATCGTGCCATGATTGAATGACAATCCTGTTTTAGCATTTGTAAGTAATGCCTCAAGTGACTGAATGAGATCACCAATTTCTGGCCCTTCTCAACTAAATTTGGAGAAGGTTTTAACTTGTTTTTGCAAACGATATTGGTCTAAGTATGATTGTCACGTTTAACTGTTAATCCTGATTAATACTGTTTAAGTTTGTATACAGCAAAGCAGCATTTGGAATGTTAGGACCGTGGAAGGGGGAGGGAGAGCTCTGCTGTGTTTTCTTGCCCAACCAGCCCCTCCCCCCCCACCAAGCTGAACCTTCCTTTGCTACGTATGGTAGGACTGCATATTATTTGGACATCATTCTTGTCCCGACCATTGAATGTACACATTGAGACACTGGAATGACATTGATTACTCATAAACTATGAGTACTATGTAGTAGTATCTGCAGCACAGTTGGTGAAGGTAAATAACATTGTGTATGCATTTGCTCCCCACATATATGTTTATTTGAATTTATGGTTAATGATTTCCACATTAATTTATTCTTATAGTTAATGATTTAATGTGTCCCCGTTGCTTTTGAATATCGCTGGCAATTTTTCAAACCCAGCCTTGTTCAATTACCATGGTGATTTACACATTTTTCAGATGTTTTAACTATTTCCAGCTTGTCAATGTTTAATGAGCAAGTGTATTTTACCCAGTCATATTTTCCTCTGCGATATATTCTTTCAAACTATTACTGGATACTTCTTTTGTCCTAGTTTTTCTTGTGGAAATTGTGTTATACAGTGTAGAAGTACATCAAATTGGTGGTAAAAACAAATATTGTCATATGCTCAGTGATTAATTAGTTAACTATATTCTGATGTGCACTGCTTTAGTCCACAGCTATTTGAACAAATTAAGACATCCTGTACGCACAAGGCTAAGTCAGTTGTAACTTTTACAATTCATTTCTTGAGAATTTCAAACAAAATCCATTTTAACATTCTTTTGTTTTAAAGTAATTTAGGAAGCATGTCACCATTTTGTGATTTGTGTGTAAATATTAAAAAAAAAACAATTACAAAAAACAAATCCAGTTAGTATTGCCACTTAAACATGCAGTTTCCAGACCATCTGTATGTATAAAGCAAAATATTTCCGTCGTGTTTCAAATCCGGCACAGTTTTTGCAATTAGGTTGGTGATGTTACTGTGGACTGCTTTTTTTTCAATATTGTGTTGTGTTAATATGTTTTGTGGGGATTTTGAAATTTTTGTAGCAGAAAAGAAAAAAAAAGTAGGAAACCTGAAAGGATGTAACAAACTGGTCAGAAGAGGCAAAAAACACCACATTATTTGTCTCTGTGGGGTGTTTATCACTTTAAAAAAAAAAAAAAATCAAAATCAATCAGAGGATTATGAGCGGGGATATTAAGTTGCTCGAAAAGGACAGGCAAATCCATCTCCGGTGTAACCATAGCAACCAGCTGAAGTACCTCGAGCTGTTTGAGGCGAGGATGGAGAAATTTGACTAATGATTGATAGGTTATATCGTTTTAATATTTTCAATGAAAATGAAAAATTTAGGCAATTTCTTCATCCGTAGAAGCAGGGTTTCCTCGGTTTGTCATATTGAAGTCTGTTTGCCTTTGATGTTTATTGTGTCCTTGGGAAAGTGATAGCTACAGTAGGTGAAACTCAGGTGGAAAGAAGGGAGGCATGGAATTAATGGGTATTTTTTCTCAAAGTTTATTCACCTTATAATTAAGAGTATTGCAACAAAGACAATGTCTAGATTTCACAACAAGAAAGTTACGCTGAAAAAGGGTGGGAATAACAGTAGAGAAGCAATGGTAACTAAGTGTAAGTGACTATGCTTGTTCCAAATTAGGAGAAGTTAGGGAGGAGGGACTTCCCCTTGGAAGCGACTAAATCATCATAAACAGCAGCACTTGGAATGTCCTAAACAAATGGTGAGATCTCCGCTCCCCCCCATCAGAAAAAAAAACAAATATCGAGGGAGCGATTTTTGTACAAAATATAGTTCAAAATACCTCTATATTACCCCTTCCCTTCCCCCCATATCTCCTCACCCACCTTCCGAAACCTTTTGCAGTCACACAGAATTCTCAGATATATGGGAACATTCATCAAGATTGTGGAATGCTATTTAGACAAAAAGAATGTTAAACCTTAAAATTAACCTCTTATCCTCTAGCAGTTCTTGTGGCTTTGGAAAAGTAATACTGAGAGAAGGTGCAAAAGAAAGATGATTTTACTCAAAGAGAAGAATGAAGCTTGTAAATATCAAATGTAATTTCTTTTTTGTGATGAACCATCCTTACCCACATTTTAAATATTAATTAGTTAATATTTATGTTATGCCAGTGCATTAAATTTACAAGGATACTAATCAACAAGCAGTGTGTATCTTCTATATTGTACTAACTACTTGATTTAATACAATCTATTTGCTATCATTAAATGAACCTAAATTGTTCAATTTATCTGCAAGTATTCCCCAAAATAAAAAACTTTATAAAACATGAGATTGTTTATATCTTGAAAGGTTTCAGTTGGGTTTGAGGATACAGGAAAGTGTGAAAATTTCATGGGGGAGTAGCACTATTTTATATTTATCACTGTGTGTTAGCAGGAATGTGGGTCAAAGCAGTAGTTTTCATCGGAGAAAAGTGGTTCACTATGTTTCCTGAAATGTTGAAAGTTTTAACTCCATCTTGATGTGTCTCAAAAGTAGGTTCTCATGACTTCGAAAAGAAACTGAAAAAAAAATGAAATATTAGAAATGGACAAAACAAGACAAAAAATCTTTAAGACAATTTCACTCACAGCAAGATGTTTTTTTTAATGGATAGACTGTTTTACTTTCTTACAGTTTTACAGCTTAATAGTTGCAGCAAGCATCATTTTAGAATCGCAGTGTAGTCTGGAGTGAACTGAAGAATATGTCAGTGTTATCTGATACCTGGATGATCACTGAACTGCTTTGATCAAACTCCTCAAAAATATCTTGAAATCTTATGTGATATCACATATATTCATCAAATAGCTAAATGACCAAACTTTGAGCAAATCTATGAGTAAAATTTATAGCAACGAATTTAACGGTCTGGAAAAAAACAGTTGACCCCCCTCTGTAAAATGTAAAATCTTTTTCTTCTTTAGAAAACCAAATTTCAGCAGGCTTTCTCTTAAATGGGGTCGAAGTAAAGCATGTTTGGTTTTGTTCAACATATTTTATTTTTGTGTCTTTGTCAGCTTGTCGTTGAGGTGTTTGTAACTAGCTGATTTACAGAATTCTACCTCAAAACAAAACACAAATTACAAAAACAAAGAAGAAACAAAGTTTTCACAAACAAGTTGAACTTTGTATTTATGTCAACCCTAAACAAATGTAACAAAAGATTTTTTTTCTTTGCTGATTTAATTGTGTTTCTGGGATATATTTGACTGTGAGTATGATGCAGAATAAATTAAGTGGCAAACATTAAGTGGTAAAAACACTTTGTTTCCTCTCTGAATGTGATAGAATGACCGGTAAAGTATTGTGACTCCATTTGAACAAAGTTTGGGTTGAGAGGAGGTACTGTAAGGAGATCTTTATATTTTCAATGGACTTACAGGAAGCCAGTGCTATAAGTACATGTCTACCTGCAGGATGTGATCTATTATTGCTTAGGCTTTAGCAGTAATGGGCATGGTCAGATGTGGAAATTAAATTGGATGTAGGTGTGATTAGATAAAGTCATTATGTCCCAGTCATTTTTGTTGTAATGTTTGTCAGTGTAACTCAGAGGGACAGTGGACTGGTTACACAATTATTACTGGAAACAAATTGTCACACAAGATAAGAACTGCAGAAGTGGTAGCAAGAGGTAGTGGGTTCTGGAATTCACAAATGTCATTAGCTCCAATTCGTTGTTTTTTATGTAACTGGCACCAGAGAAGGTCATAGTAACAAAATTTATGGAGGTCTCGCAGAGTAGAAAGCATTTTTATCTTGAAACAGAAAGCATTTTTATCTTGAAACAGCTCAAAAGACAAGAAATACGAAGAGATTAAAACAGATGATCTATGGAATGTGGCAAAACAGGTTTGATGTTACATAAGCCCAAAAGAATGACCACTGCAGCCTTTATGGCACTCACAGTTAATGCTCACTATGCATTAGTACCTGAGCCGTAACTTGTTCTTCACAAAACAACCGAGGATTGCACAATGTTGTGAAAGGTCACTTTCATCTACAGGCTGCGAATTTTTAATGACCCAAGGTCAAAACTGATTTAACTTTAACATTGTTCTCATGTTGTGATATGGTATGTATATTGCAAAAATTTGTGATTTTTTTTTTCAGCTTTTATTTTTAAAATTGATGTAAACGTATGGCGATGTAATTTTGCAGAAAACTTAAGCACCAACTCATGTCTGATTAGCATGTTTGTTTCTTTCTGTAAGATTGTCCTGCCATTACCTTGAGAGCGTTAAAAGTCATCAGCATTTAAGTACTGTATAATCTGGGAGACAGATTTCACTTAGCTGTGTGAAGTATGGTTAAGCTTTGTAATTACTGTAATGGAATGAAAAATGAGTTACAGCTTGCAAGGTCATGGTGAGGGAAGGGCACATGATAATTGATAAATCATGATGGTCTAAACCATGCAACCTAATTGCATCAGTCCATAAATGAAAGCTATGAGGGAGCTGGGCGGTTCTTTTTCAGAATTGCATGGACTGGGCAATGCAATAGCATGACTCCAGATTCCTGACACTGCTTGTTACAAGGCTAGGTTTAAAGGTCCCATTAAAACTACAGTGCCCAGGATCCCGTTTATTTTTTTTTTATGTTCAGCACTTGTCGGGATGTTTTTCAGTGTCAAGCAACATCTGTGTGCTTTGTTGCACATCATCCGTTTGCATCTATGATACGAATGATTGGTATGTAGCTTAATCTTGGTTGTATTTTAAATAAAAACAAATTAAGATTTCAGTATCATCCTGTCAATCACCTGCACTACATATTTTGTTTAACTTGAGTACATTTGATTCCCATAAAATTTAAGATTCTGGCATATTCAATAATGGCCCCTTTATCTCACTCATGTGAAGTTCATTCATGCAGAAGTCATTAACTGCAAAGGGGAGGCTCATTATTCCAATGAGGAATTGAAGAAAAATCAAGCAATAATTGTGTCACTCTTCTTCAAAAAGAAATTGTTTCCTTAACTAAAACTATGTCATAAGGAAGATCTTTATTAACTTGTTTATAAAGTTAGGCACAAAATACCTCAGTACTTAGAACAACTATTTTTGTGTAAATTGTCTAAGCAGTTGCAAGCACATCAGTCAGTGGATGCTCAACGAGCTTTAAATTGATGGGCCTGTCATTACGAGTAAACGAGTTTATTCATCTACATGATTTTTTCATTTGTATTCATTTTCATCTCAGCCGAATTGTTACATTCCATTCCTACTATGTAGCAGCAACAAAAGTGATACATTCTAATGCTACTACTAGGTAGATTGAGTTGCACTTCCTAACCCTAACTCTGATGACTTCATGAGAGATGTATTTTCTTGTACTTACAGTAGTACCCTCTTAAAGTAACTGATGTTTGCATTAAGTGTTTCATCGATACCTTGTGAAGTGTCCATTGATCTCTGTTGAGTGAAAGTGTTTTATCTGCCCAATTCACCTTCAACATGGTCCCAAAGGAGCATGCACATTTTACCCTTGTTTGCCTCAGTCTTGCGTCACAGGATGTCTCTTCATCATATGTGGCTGTCTGAGATTCTTAATTGAAAGTAGAAATCAGCAACTGTTGGTCATACCCTGAGACTTACCGTCATGTGTCCACTCTAGTAAAAGCATAGTAGTAGTTCTTGAAGTTTCTGTGGTAACACATACATTTTTATCAATGAAGTTTTAATCAGAAATTGGAAGTGTGCAAGTTTTTTTTATTTTTACTCTATGTTTGTTGATGTGTTGAATTTTGTGGCTCACTTCCTGATTTTTAATTCCTTGTTTATTTACACACATTGTTAATTAAGCCTTCATGCTTCCTCCCACCCTATTCTTTGTGGTTAAGTATTAATGCAATGATGTTGTAAATTAGCAGTAAGCCTATCTTCCTCTTCAGTCTAGTGTTGTGACTGTGTTGACATGACTAGGGAATTTAACGAAGTGTTTCAGACGTGGTTTGAATTTCATCATTAAGCACTAATGCATGTAGGTTGTTTTTAAGCAATGTAAACAAGAACAAATGAAGAGGGGGGTGAGAGAGCACCGTTTATGGCACTTCTTACTAGATTTAAATATCTTGTATGGTCATAAGACTGCATGGCATTGTGCTAGTAAGGTATATTTCATCCTCAGTGTAGACACTAACAATGTTGTCATGCAATTCTTCCATTTGAAATTCTGTGAGTGAATTTTTTAAGTCAGAAGTGAGCATGAAAGACAAATATGAGTGTCACTTTCTGATCTGATTTTCTTTTAGATCTGTATCACTATATAGGAGAAACTTTAGCAACTTATCATCTTGAAGTTTCAGGATTTCATTTCCTTCCATAACAGTATGGACTAACTTTTCCTCAACATTGATAGTAAAGTTTCTGCTGAGCATCCCTCCTGTTAAGGAAGTTGCAACAGTTGTATAAATTTAGAAATTTGCTAATGTCTGAGGTAGCCTTCTATTAATTTGACCGACAGATGATAACAAAACAATTTGAATGAAATAATATTGTAAAGGGATCCCTTGAATAGGGGCCAGAGATTTCTAGTCTTGGATAGATATTCATTTTGTTAGTTTCTTTGCAAATTCGTTGGTTCCCATATAAGTGCTAAGGTGGTACACATTGCAGCATCTTTAATATTGTGTGAAAATGGTTCTCAGGCTGATTAAAGCATCCAATTTGCAGGGAACACTTTTTTCAAGCCATTTGTTCATGTCCATGCAGTTTGAAATACAATGCTGACACGAACTATGCCAACTTTTAAAGTCAATAGTGCAGAAGTTATGTAGAGAAAATGACTTTTTTTATGAAAGCAATGGAAAGAGATATTCATGTTAATTATGGTGAATGATTAATTAAAAACAACTTTTGACTACTATGAGGATCTTTCAAGGAGAAACCGCAAGTTTGGAAGCATCGTAAATGTTGCGTTTTATCAAATAAACTGATTTAAGAAAACTTTAGTTAATGTCGTTATGTATGTTCATGCACATGTTAACATAAGGAAATTCAACTTGCCAATTGAAAAATATCTGCTTCATCTGGATATTAAGGGATTGTGAAGTATAAATACGTAATTTAGGGATGGTGAAGTATTAGTACTTAAAGCAGAGTATGTTTCTATGAAACTAAGCATGTTTTGTAGGTAAAAAAACTTAGAAATCTGCTTGGCACTTCACATGGGCTTAAATAAGTTGTAGGCAAAGTGTGGTTTATTTTGATAGTTTATTTCATTTTGCCAGGTATATGTATCGTTCTAATGCGTTCCTTTCAACCCCTCAAATGGGTGGTGATTGTTTAACCTTGTCTTGATAGACCTTTTTAACTGTTACAGTTGTGAAGATTTATGTACGGATACAATTATTTGGTTTCGTATCATATCTTTTGAATGTGTATATGACAATAGTTTTAGCAAAGTATGAATATATTGGGTAAACAATATCCCAACCTGCTTTTCTTTATTCTGCTGTCTTTATTGGAAATAGTTGACACAAATGGAGGTCCCTGAGTACTGCCATAGTCCAGTGCTCAAGGTTCTGTAATCGTAACTATCAACTGAAGACATTTTTGAAGTAATTACAATGTTTTCTTTTTTGGGGGAAAACCATATGTACCCTCTAGGAGAATCTAATCAAAGAAACTCCGTGAATTTTGAAGAACATCAAATTTGCAAGCAGGTTACAATGCTTTTGCTCAGGAAATAGTCAAGACTGGCTTTCACAGCAATGTTACTATTATACCACAGTGGCACCAGCCAACGGCAGCGGGGAAAGAATCCCCAGTATTCCACAGAGGTCGAGTGAAGCAATAACTTTGCAGCCTCAACACTGGTTGCTTCCTCTCTCTCCTATCGTCTGAGTGTGTTTTCCTGCACCACCATGTTGAATTCTGGAAAGGAACTATGATATGTAGACTGCTCAAATTAAGTTTTAACATAAAACCATGAACATACCAATAAACGAGTTGATTCATCTGTGATAATGGCGGAAGGGGTTGGGATGCATTGGAGAGTCTTATTAAAGCTGTATAAAATAGGTTCTGAGAGTATAGATTTTCAAAAATATTACTACTTTGGGTTAATATCCAGCAAAAGTTCCATGTTTGGAAGGTTTCCATGGGACCTAAATGTGTCAAATACATTTTTTTCTAAATTCCATTGAAGAATAGCTGATTTAGCTTGGCATTCAGGGGGTTAAAGAACTTGCAATTTAAGTAAAACTGCTTGTGTAAAAAGTGATGATTTAAATGTACTTCGCAACTACAGTGAAACCAGTTGGTAAATCAGTGGGTCAAGGCTGATCACTTATAAGTTTTAGTCAGTTGCCGGATTGAGATTTCAACACAACTGCTTTTCACAACAGTATGAAGATACAGTGTAATGTCCAACTTTCTATCAGTTAATGAAACGTTTTTAACATTTTTTTGAACTTTAACCTGTCAGATGGTGATTTCAGGAATCCTTTGTTAGTTTTCTTAGTCTTCCATAATTATGCATAACACATCATCACATGTTACATTACATTTCTATCCAGTGTGACTGCTATACTTTTATCAACATTCATGGTGAGTTTCTTTTAGGACCAAATAACTAGATAAATCTATACTTTCATAGTTAGGACTGAAGCAGTCAGCCTGGAACCTAATTAAATCACATCAGTATGATAAGAACACAGAAAGAACCAAGAAATAATCTTTTGCTGGAAGATCGCTTTTATTAGTTCACCACAGGCAAGACAGCACCAATTTCGCATTGTTTAATACTAGATACTGGAAGAATTATTACAAAAAGTTAAAAAAAATAAATGAAGTATATAGGTAGGTTGATCACAGTTGACATAAGTGTAATACAAAATAAATTAATGTCACAATAACATCAGAAGACTATAGTCTAGGTCACTTAAAAAGGTCACTTTCCTGCATATTATTTAAGCATCATCAATGTCACTTGTGGGGGATAGATAGAATGACCCAACCCTTACCAACAATTTGACACACTGTTCTTTGAGTGCACAGTGCAGTCATATGCTACTGAAATTTATACAGGGTCAATTTTGCTCATAATTCACTGCTGTGACCCAATGGATATTTTCCGAGAGGAAACACTGTTTGCTATTCTGTCTTCCTCCACATACACCATATAACATTAACTATGGATAGACTATAAGTACAAAATGACCTAAGCACCTGTTCCGATTCACATTTGTGGGAAAGTGTGTACACCCTTCAAGAAGAAGCTAAAATTGTAACTTTTTCTGTCAATTGAGGATGCTTTTGTTCAAAATATTAGCTGCTTTAGTCAGTTTTAATCTAATACCATCTTTGCTGGGGGTATGTTTTTCACCCACTTGGAGAATGAAGGCACAGAACATTGCCTAACATCATTCTTTCTTTGTCTACCTATCATCCTTTTAATAGTCACTAAACCCAAAGTTGTTAACAGCCTTCAAATGCTGGTCCCAATCTTGATGTCGAAAGGGATCAATTCCACTAAACAAGTTCAGAATGTCTTTTACTGATTCCAACTTAAGCAACACCGGGTAAACAAGATGGGAGGAGTAAGTTTTTATGCATGGGAGAAGAGATGGCTAATAATGTAACTTACTGCTACCACAGTTTGGAATGCTTGTAAATTGTTGAACAAAAAAGATGGCTTTTAAGTTGTTCCATGACACTTCTATTTTTTGTTTGTTTGGGGGGAGGGGGGTTAGGGGTGATAAAGGGGGTAGAAATAAGAAAAGAACAGAATGTTCTCTTCTGTAAATGAAAAGTCAAGGAACTTTAAGACTGTACAAAAGCAGCAAACATATGTTTCACTTAACAAACAATGACACCAGAATTGAAATCCAAAGTTTGTTGCGACTTACAAATTAAATAGAGAAAAAATAACTTTGGCAATGTCTTCTTTAAGTTTTGTCACCCTAATAAAGCCAAAAATATATAACCTCTTTCTGAATTCACTGGTTGCATAAGCTCTTTAAGTTATGATACAGTACCACTGGTCATAACTACTTGGATTTGGCATGTATTATCTTTGTCTTTATGTTACTGTGAACTTCATCATTTAAGTACATTTGATCAACTTGTATCTGTTGCTGTGATGGAGTAGCCCATGTCAGGTGAGTGATGACACACTTGAATGGAATTATAAGACACAATTCATGTCATCCTACGAGAACCATTTGCTACAGCCCTTACTGGGGAAAAAAGAACGCTTCTTCTGTTGTACATATCAAAGGCCAAAAGATGAAACAAAGAGTCACATTCTCCCAAGTTCCACTTTTGACAGGGGTAACGTTTGCTGTGTAAATGACTGACATCGGTGATACCATAACTGTGCAGAGATCAGTGTTAATACTAGATTGACATGATTTAATTAAGACCTATGCTATGTGATCAATAGTAACTAATGTATTTTTTTCTAGGTAGCAGGAACTGCCGCATAATGGTTGAATGTAATGGAGCTGTTTGTTGAAATGCTTAATTCGCCTTGATGACCATAATATGTGCCTGCAATCTCAGTTGACTTCATTTGACTCTGAAGTCACTGGCATTGACAAATCTAAAGTAAAACATTAGATTTTTTTCCATATTTTCTTCTTTTTTTTTTTGAGGGAAGGGATGGAATTTGGAGGGTGTGGGGGATGCATCACAAAAAACTTTGATGTCAAAGCCAGTATGGGAAATCCTTTATGTTCTTTAGTAGCATTTTAAAGGCTCTTGTTTACATAAAGATTCCAGTGGTGTTGCAATTTCTACATAAATGTGGTTAAAGAATCGTATTGTACAAGCAATGCTCACTATATCAGAGCACTTTTTACTATACCCTAGTGAAATCAGATTAAACAGAGAAAAATGGTAAATGTACAGAGAAAGTAACAAAAACTGTTAATTGCCAAAATAAAAAGAGAGTGGTTCACTCAATATCATACTTGTACTGTACCCAAAGACAATGAGGAGTGTAAGGCACTGTTGTGGGCCCTCATGTATCGGACCAATCAGAGGAGACGACAAGGTCGTCTGTCTTTGAATGGATTTTCACCATTGTTTGGTGGTACTCCTGTCAGGAGCATGTCATACTGCTTCTGCTTCTCGTAGTATTCGATCAAACTGGTGCAAGCCTGTGAGACTTTGATGCGGTTCACTCCAGCTTCTCTCCTAAGCTGTTCCACGGCTCTCTTCAGGTTAGAGATATTTGCAGCACGAGATCTGTCAACAGGAAGGAACAGTGAAGTTACAGGACGAATGAAATGGCAGGTTAGGCTTAAAATAGAAGGTAACACTAGGATAGTAGCAAAAATACAACATGAATGTCACTTTGACCTGGTACAAAGGGACTGTACATTACTTACCAGTTGACCAGAAAGCCAAAGGACTTTGAGATTCCTTGTCAATATTTATGAAAAACAAAGGATAACCAACATACTAATTATACTAATTCTCAAGTTCAGTCACATTACCCTTCTTGAGATACTGTACCAAGTCTACAAGGTTGTCAAACTATGACTTTTGCTGACCTCATGTGACCTTTGACCATCATAAAAATGACACCGACACAGATTATCTAATCATCAAGAGGCACCAATGGTAACAGTTTCAAGTTCCAGAAACATTCAGTTGTTGAGAAATCTCACTTAAAAGGTTTTCAAACTCTCACCTTTGGTGACTTCCACTGACCTTTGACCTCCACAAAGCACAATACAGTACATCTACTCACAATGGACAACCTACACCCTACCTTAGACGTCCCAGCAACTTTCCCATCTGGAGATACTACATTTACTTAGGCAGAATAGACTAGTGTGATACCTCTCACAATTTACTGAAAACACTACAGTAGATGATAACACCACCACTCACTCAACTGACACGTTGTGTAATTAAAGCAATCACAAAACAGACCTGCCCCTTTGATGTCTTAAATTTAAAACCAACCAAGAATCAAAGGAATGCAAATTTGCTATGGATTGTTTTTCACTAACTGGTACATGGTGTACAGTGAGCTGGTGATGGCCAAATATGTGTGTGTGCAGTGTGCCTCCATATAAGATGAAGCTGTCATTGAGAGTGACAATGAAAATAACAATGCTTCAAAAGTAACCTTTTTAGGCCTATACTGGAATAGCAAGGTTAAAAAATGTCAAGTCCTTTCCAAAGTTCACAGCAGACTCTTTCATACTGTCAGGTTAATATAATAAATGCGCCCTAACTTATTTACACATACAATGAAAGACATGATCAGTCACCTGGTTGCTATGCAATTAACTACGACGCTTCACACAGTTCTATTTGAAAAGTGACCTTGAAAATGCTACGGTTGCCCAGCTCACGCAATTGCGCGGTCAAATTTTCAAACGATGATATCTTCGCCCCTGTGCATTCGATCAAGCTAATATTTTCACAGCACATACTCTGTACACTCCCCAACTCCCCTTTCAAATTTTGCAACCATACACGATCATCTGGCAGAGATATCGATGATTTTAGCTTTTGACCACGCCTTCAAACAACCTTCATTAAAACATGTCAGGGAACCGCATCACCACTCCGTCAATCTCCAAAGCTACTCTATGTCAATCATGACACTTGTTTCCATATACGGTTATAATCTCCCCTTGTTCGAAAGACATTTTAGTGATATTTACATACTAAACAACTCCCATCACTTTCACTTGCCTTCGCAGTTGGTTGCTCTATATACAAACCACGCCAACTCTTGTTTCGTCATATGATAATAACGTGTAATGACGTCACACGATGTCGAAATCCGAACAAGTCCAAACTAGTTTACAGTATTGCATTGTGGGTAGCGTATGTCTTGCGTGTGCGCTTACGTATCAGTAGTACGTAAACAGTACGTATATGGAGTAGAAAAGAAACAGTGTAGCCCTAGCAACCAGAAAAAGATTTTAAAACTTGTCACGGAAGTGCATCACCGCACCTCTGTTATCATTTTTGTCATTTTCATGTGAAAAACTCAATTAACTTTGTGAAAGTGAAGTATGAAACCGTTCGGGATTCCCATTGCGGATATTTTCAACATTTTCTGTGACGATCACGAGGGAAAATTTTCGAGACTGTGTTGAGATGTGCAACCTTCGTTTGGACCAAATATTTGTGCGATTTATCTCTTTTGGAACAATTATATCGGGCCATACCTCTTGGATAATGTGTTCCCAATGCTCTGAGTGAGTTTTAAGAGATAATTTGCCATAAATTGTGAGATTCGGATGGTTTAAAAATGTTAGATTTTTGCTCTTTCTTGGTTAGCCCCAAGGACGATCCGCTATGTGTGTTGCAGTGTTACGTAATCCAATTACCTTGATGTTAGCAACGGTGCAAAATGGGCATAGCAACCCGGTGACTGTGATTGCGAAGCCCTTTCTGCATATATGATGACTTTGCAAGTAAATATTGTTGGGTAGATACATGGAATTTTCTGTTGTTCTCTCATTTTTCAGAAGATAAACCAGAAAGCCAAAGAGGCTTTGTGATTCCTTGCCACATGGTTATATTACAACAAACATGAATTATCCACATGACAAGTATAAGAGTTACTGCAGATACTGTTCTTGAAACAACACATTTGACTTTAACCCAAAATAACCCTTATTTTGGTGACCCCAAATGACATTTGACGTCCACTAAAAGCAATAGAGATCACCTACCCGGTATGGGGAACCCACACATCAAGTATGACATCAGTCAACATTACCCTTCTGGAGTGTTTCACAGTTTTATCTCTGGTGACCTCAAATGACCTTTGACCTCCACCAAAAACAAAAGGCATCATCTACTCAATATAACCAACCCACACATGAAGTATGACATCAGTCACAGTCAGCCTTCTGGAGATGTTGTGTTTACAAGATTTTTACAGTTTGACCTCTGGTGACCTCACATGACCTTTGACCTCCACCAAAAACAATAGGGATCATCTACTCACTATGACCAACCCACAGACCAAGTATGAGATCCGTCATGGTTACCCTTCTTGAGATATCGTGTTTACAAGCAGGGCATCACACACACACATACACGCACACACACACATACACACATGACATCACCATCGCATAGATTCCTTCTGCCTTCAGCAAGGAATCAAAAATAAAAGACATTTTCATGTGGCCCTATGAAGGGAGTAGGCGGGGATGTGAAACGTTTGTTTCTTAGTGAGCCTAACAAAAATGTAAAGTATTCTCCCAAATGTTTGGTTGATAGAACAACTACTGTCTCATCAAAATAAATGCATACATCAAACAATGACAAAACTTTGTTACTCTACCTCTAGTTTTCATCCAATGCTCATTCGGACTTTATACTGATACTGCTCACCAATAATTGGCTCAATATTAGTAACAATTTATCCAGACTGTAAACATGAAAGAAATTGAATGTGTGCAAACACTGTCCCAGGGAGGAGTGTCTCTGAGTGTCACTGTGCCATGCACTAAACTTTTCAAAGAAAAGTTTAGTGCATGCATCCAAATTCTGAAACGCACCTAACTGTTCGGCAATGTCACTTCACTGTCTGTGTAATACCATGGCCGTTCTTTTGTTAGTACATTTTGAGTTGTCATTTGGTGGTATTCACCTTATGTACACACGACACAGTATTGTAAATTCAGTTGTGGAAATTCTTTGTGGTGATGATTGCAGTGCCAGAATCTCAAGTTTGGGCTTTTTGAGAGAGCAAGTTCAGTTGACAACGATAGGAGCGTGAACAAAATAGTGAACCATACTGGGAAGTACCTTTACAATATATGCCATGGTAGATCTGAACCTATTCTATATTTAAACTTCCGACTATCTAAGCAGAGCGCTACCATCAGTTGCTGCAAATGTCACACATTCATCTAGCATACCAGAAATATTGATCAATATTGCCTCCCACTCCACGGAAACTTCTCAGAAAATAAATTTCACCTAGGCAAAAATAAATTACATCATGTATATTTGAACTTTCAAGTAACTTACGTTGATAATCAATGAAGGTGTTTATAATTGAAGGCCAGGTCACCTGTTGTATGTTTTTCCTGGAGCAGTGACTTGCACCTCATGCCCGATTTATTTGCATATACTTCTGTATGCCAAAGATCTTTGTGTGTACGGTTGTACTTTCCAGTATGGAAAGTAAACAGTGCGTAAAATACTGTACATCTGACACACATGAAATGGGTGTGTATTGGTGTCTCGCTAAGTAATGAGATTGAATTAAAGATGGCATTACCTTGAGTCCATTTCTTTTCAGGTTAAGACAGGTTGTGATAACTTCAGAAAGTCTTGTCAGCAACTGTGGTTGAGAATTTCTGTAAGGGGGTAAAATAAAATCTGTTACCAAAGCTGGAACATAATTGGTGCAACTCTATTAGCCATTGAAGTTCACAATCTTTCAGCACAAAATTACTCATTCTGTTGGTACAATTACAAACATGTGTAAAGTGAATTTCAGTAAACATGACCTGGAGTGATATCCTGCAATAATCTCAACAAATTAGTAGTAAGTTACTGTAGGGCTAGCCCTCAAACAGGACTGTGCTCCATCACTTGACTTAATGCCTCTAAGTTCATTACATGTCACTTCAAAGCTCTTGTCTAGCTAATAGTGATTTCTCCCTCATTGGCCTACCTGCCAACAAGCGCCTCATCTTTCACATCACCACATAGCAAAATTTTCTCACCAAATTTCACACATATAGTCACTGGCATGGTATTTACTTCTCTGCAAAAGGGTTTTAGAAGGTTTTTTTGAAGAATGGTCAAATTTTCAAAAGCAAATTTGACTGCAAAAGTAAGTCAATGGGCAATGTTTTTTAGTATTCAAAAACTGAGAATCTGCAACCAGAGTTCAAAGGTCACCCAGGGGTAACTTTGCTGAAAAATCTGGTAGATATAGCCTGAAGCACTGACTGAGGAATGCTAGTAAAAGAATGTGTAATACATGCACACTACAGCATATTATTTAACTCTCTACAGGGTAAAAAACTGAAAATTAAGTACAGTTGTTACACCTCTACCTTGACAGAGTACTTTTGTGATGAAACACAGCCACTGGCATTCAAAAATTAAACCCCCCAAAAACTTGAAAACACTTGAAATTCATCTACATACATGTCTTCATTGAAGTTAAAACTAGGTTTGCGTTGTTAAGTTTGTGTGGAACTAAGTTTTTGGGAGGTATGTCAGTCTCATGCTAAAAATAGCAATTAGTGACTCTTCCCACCATGCATTGCCATTGGATTTGGAGAAAAATGGCTACCACCTGCTAATACGACTGGTAAAACCTAGATTTTACTTGATACCTGGTTCAAATGTTTGTACATGTAGCTATTTTGGTTAATTCCTGGTAATTTATTGAGCATTGCTTGTTCTTTTCATGCAAGTTTAAATCATAAAGTATCACACTGGGTCAATTTTATTTTTGGCCAGTCGGCTTAATAAGGGGAAAATTAATACTGTTACTAGATCAAAGGCAGAGTGGGGTGTGATGCCTGGAACCAACAGTCCTGTTCGGCTGCTATGGCCTAGTTAGGATCAGAAAAACCACAGAAATTAACTCTTTCAGTGAAAGTTTCACTGTGAAATTACCATTACAGTTAGGCGTAGGCCTACCTGCATTACTACCAAGGCAAAAGTACTGGTTAGCCTCACTAGTGTTAGTAACTAGGACTGTCTGTGAATGTGATGCACTTACAAAACTCACTACCTAACAACGATTTATGAGACGGTGAAAAAGTGAAATTAGCCTTAGTTATTCCAAACGTCATCACAACTTCAGAGAAGGCTTTATGTTAAGCTACATTCCTAGAAGAATGAGTAGCCTAGCATAGGTCTCAGTTACGCCACAATTTGTATGGAACAAAACTAGGCGTCCCAAAATTAATCTAATTATCCTAACGTTAGCCCTTGAACAGGTCTGTGCTTGAAGTTACACTCCACATTACGGCTTAGGCTGATGTAACGTAACGAGCAGCCCTGTTCAATAAATGACTGTAATTTCCTACCTAAATATATTGCACTTTATGATATCTGACAGCTAAATCGTAATGTCATTTAGAAGCAAAGTGGTTCTTTTTCTTCAAAAATCCAGATTCGGCCTTGGAACTGCCAACAAATTAAAACTTGTAAACGACCACACCAGGAACTGAATTAACCAAACTGAATTTTTCAATAGTACCGTCCACTGTATGATATGTACGTTGTGTACATTGCAGTTGTAAGCGTACTGTGTGTTAAGTGTTTACTGTGCTTTTGTGTATGTAACTGTTTCTATATACGAAGCTATGTGACCCACGGACCCCATAGCCACACTACAGCTACAGTAGTGCAACTGGTAAGATAAGAATATGCCAGAAAGTGCAGGGATTAACCTTCAAAGCTGGTACTTGGTATGTACCGTTTTCAACTTACAAATGCACTCAGAGCTGGCGTATGTCAGTGTGTGCTTGTCTGCTGTGCGGGCTAATGACGCTTGCACCATATGATCGGGAGGGCTTGGCAACACCGGCCATGATCAACTGCTCTGGCATTGAAGATTTAGGGATTCATGTCATATTATTACATTTTTTGGTGAATTACAGACGTCACTTGGTTAAAAAATCAAACCCGGTCACAAAGCCTAAAGTAGCCTACTTGTCCAGTGCATAAGGCTTTGTGACCGGGTTTGATTTTACGAGGGGCAAATGCCGGGAGGGCAAAACAAACTGTTAGAGACAAAAGCAGGGTAAAATCGAGGGCGAGACGAATTCAGTCTCAAAAATTGAACACAACATAGGCCACTTTGTCATTTGAAAGAATATTTTAACCTCTTAACAACAATGTATATGTCGTTATCGTGACTATTAAACTACGTCGCCCTCGGTTTATATCCTGAGACACTGTTAAAAAAGGGAAAAAAGGAATTTATACAAAAGCAGTGAACTTAGTCGAAATGTCCTGGACTCTCAAAGTTGAGACGAATGCAGGGGCGGGTTAAGGTTGGGGGGGGGGGGGGGACTCGAACTCTCCTTCCAAAATGTTGAATTTGTTCCGAACGTCGTAAGATACTGAGCACAAAACACTATCCGATTAAGGTACTAGGACCGTGAGATGTGTCTTTGAAACTTTGGTTTCCATTATCTTGGACCTCAAAATACGCCCCTGAAGAGTTAAAAATATTCTGTTGCCTACAATTAAGCACTTTGATAATATTAAGGCTCATATGCGCTAGGGTAATTAGGCTAACTCCGGGCATTACCATTACTCCAGGCGGTACTACGCCGTTCTATGGGTACTCCTGGGCATGCATTATATTGGATTAACCGTCAGTACATTACAAGGGTAACCAGGCCCACAGAAAACTGCATTCCACTTTCAAGGAACTTAATCTATAATTTTCAACTTGCAGGCTTTTAACCCTCTGCAACGTGACTGTCTTATTCGAAATGGTGCAATTGAATTGGATGGAATTGACTGTGTAAATTCTGAGTAATCTGAAGTGACCAATACAAGAAATTACATGTTGAACCATCAATTTTACACCCATTCCATGGAGAACTTCAATATGGCGGCATGATTGCAGTTGGCACACATCAAGTGCGAGAAAACCATATCATATGCCTTTGTTATTCATGAAATAAAAATGTCACAGAGATGTCATCGACATGTATCAGTCCCATTGTTTTCATTTACTATCGAACGTCTGTTGCTTTCAATAATTCACTAATGCGTTATCAACCTCTATTCATACCCTCTAATGGCGACATATCCAGAAATAAATGTAGCGACAAAATTTAGACAATTTACATCTTTTATTAGTCATCACAAATAAAAAACACGGTAGTTGTATTAGTTTGCATAAAGTGAGACCTGTTTGTTAAGAAAATTCTGAAGGGGGAAGGAAAACACCTCAACTTATGATAAACTCGGCAGTCTTTTATTAAAATCATATATGACCTACAAATTCGGTGTACAGCTGAGGTGTGGAAGATGCGCCAGGTGAAAGAAAGTCCTTAAAGGGTCTAAGAATGGCAGAAAATGTCACAGGGGAAAATGGAAAAATAAAGTCATCACTTAAAAGTAATAATTCGTGAAGAAATATTCATTTCAAAATCTAGCGTCAAATCTAGTACCATATTTTGCATTTAGTCCACCCAACGTTAGCAAAACTTTTCCAAAGGGGAGGGGAACACTGAAGGTGTACAAAGCAATAAATTTTAGACACGTTTTGCACGTCTCAGCAAATACATTTAGTAAAGAGAACATCTGGACAATCATAAAGTAACTCGCCTCCCACTAGTTTTCACGTGGTCCTTCCTCTTCGATTCGATTGACTTTCTTTACAAGAATAAATTTCGATTCGATGACGGTTTGCTCTCTTTTTTCCTTCATTTCTAAGAACTGACTGTTAGTACCAGCCTCCCCATCTCACTTTCAACTTTCTCATCACATGATTGTCCTTCTGCAAGTTTTAACATTTCAACTGAGTCCAGAGGTCTCAGGTACTGGAAATGGAAAAAAATATTTTTTCTTTGCTTTTAGGTCCCTTGCACATGCATATATTTGATGAACTTTTTTATTTACAAGTACGAGACTGACCCAAGTAATATGACTCGCGTCGAAGCCACCTTCTGCGGGGGCTTGAAATACGTTATTCGCCATGTCAGTACTTTTCATTTCAGCAAAATAAATGCAAAGAATTCACGCATAATAAAGGAGAATAAACTAAAAATATCTCCCACTTAGAATCGGAATTGATCAGGAATGAAAATTTACTCAAAGATTCGGAAGATGCGAGGAATGACTTCCTTTACAAGAATAAATTTCATAGTTAGTATGTCAGGTCTGAAGGGAGTTAAAGGCCGGTGAGAGAATCGGAGCAAAATTTGAAATATTTCCTTTCGGTTTATAGAAGCTTGATAAACAAGAAAAACACAATGTATCCATTAGAAAATATTAACTGTAGATCTTTATTCAGATGTTGCTTACAACGAATATTTTATCCAACATTCGTGCTTTTTAATGCATGGATCTGTATATACCTGCCAGGCTCTTATATAGTTTTCAAGCCTTTTGACTTCGGGAACAATATAGATTTCGATTTGTGTGAGTGAAAGCTCGGACTATATAGGCCTATGTATACTTAATTGTGCTTTCTTTTGTTTTTTCTTCCTCAACCCTAACCTTAACAATAGACTGTCTACTGTTAATCTTGAGAGGACCAGAGAAATCTATTGAATTTTCTACAGAGGACCTAAAATCTATTGTTTCGGTCCTCGATCCCACCCGAAAACAAGGGCACGTCCTCCCACACACACACCCATACACACTTACACGCCATCACCATCGCATACCTTCCTTGCCTGCCTTCGGCAAGGAATCAGAAATGGTAATAAGTTGCATTGATCTAGAATCTTTATGCTGTTGTCATTTCCAGATAACAATTCAACAGCTTTAACATTTTGACGATAACAGTTCTTTTTTATGGAGAAATTTTCATCTACCAAGTAACCTCAGACAAAATCTGGTGCAATATTTTGCATTTATTGCAATCAATTTTTCGCAAGAAATTATAGTCCCTTACTTCAAAGGGGAAGGGTAACATATCCCCTCCCCCTTTGACCCTAAGATCCTCCCCCTAAGATCAGTCTTTTATACAAATCACTATGACCTGGGCAGAGGTGTTGGCTAAGGTGCAAGGGCTGGGTCAGCAAAACACAAAACTATGTACTGGCATTGGACTGAATAAGAACAACTTCCTGGGAATCGTGATTGATAAATGCCTAATTTATGTTACACAGGCTGCCAGTTTTCATGTTATGCCCGTAGCCACTTCAACAGTAGGTCAGCCTGGTCAGACCAATTTTCTCTGGAATGTTTACCGTCCAGCATAAGGGAAGGGCGGGTAGGTGGTTCTTTTCCTAAATATAGGAATGTTGTTGTTTTCCTAAATATAGGAATGGAATGGAAGTGTATGTAGCCTATGTATGTGTGTACTCGGTGGTACCGCGTAAATGTGAAATGGTACTCCCAAAGAAAAAAGTTGGGAACCTTAGAGTACGGTCAACCGAAAAAGTAAATAATATAAAAATAAATAATATACCTCTCTTGGGGCTTAATTTTCCACCCAGAGATATGCTAAAACCTTAGAGCTTCCGGGGGCTTCGCCCCCTGGACCCCCACCGGGGCTTTGCCCATGGACCCCACCAGGGGCCCTAAGGCGGGCCCCTGGACCCCACCCGCAAGGCCTCGCGCTTCGCGCTCGGTTTAGGGCTGAGCGCGAAAGTCTTTTCCCCCCAACCCCAGGAGGACGATCAGCCATCGTCCACCTCTTCCCCTTCTGCGACCCCCCTTATCCTATTTACCAATGGCTCTGTTCATCTCTCTTATTAGTGACTTGAAGTTCAAACGTTAGCAGGTGTCTGCACTCAACACCGTTCTGTAAATTCACATTGTTCAGCATATGAGACTAAAACGAGCAAAAAAAAAAGAGAGAAAAAAGTAGGTGAGTCGATATTTTTTTTTAATCAATGAGGTTTGGATACACTTTCAAAATAATTTAGGGAAATTTGAATATAATTAAGCGACTTTTGGGATTTTTAAGAGCCCCCAAGATCTGATATTTTGAAGTTACCATGCATCTGGCAACACCATCAACGAAGCTGCAATGTTTGATTTTGACTGTGAGCGATTGGCACTAATGCCGCGCTTCAAGTTCAACTTCAAGACTTCAGTTTATTGCCTTGACAGAACTTTCTAGTTATAAGTTAGAACGCTTCGCTTGTGTGGGCACTTTGTCTATGCTAAAGACCTAAATGGCTTCTCTCTCTTGGTTAGACTCATTAAAATCAGCTAAGAAGTCTGCCCTAGTGCAGGATGGTAAGTGCACGAGCAACAACTGAACAAGTCACTTAGTTTACACATTCCTTGCACAGGCTGACAGGGCTGTGTACTCCTAGTCTTAATGTCTCACGACCTCCAGTGTTAGTACACCATAGCCATTGTCTCAAAAAAATGTTTCCGACCTACCGAAAATAAGCAAAGTATGACACTTTTTATGTAAAAAGGAATGAGAAATTCTTTGCTTGTACTTGGAAATTTATCAAAACTAAAGATAAGGGCCAATTGAACCAGTTGTCAAGTGAAATCCAGTTTGTTGAGTTGTACTTTGTAGTCTGCTCTGGTGGTGGCCATTTTCCGCCAATGCATGTCGGGAATTTGCAGTTACTACGCAAATGAGACTGCGGCTCACCCCCCCCCCCCCCTCCGCTAGAAAAAAAAAAAAACTAGAATAGATGTACAGCAAACATGGTCTAGGCTATACGAACACAACCAATGCAGGCGAATTGCAAGGCATTCAAAATTGCCAGGGTTATGGGGCACTGATTTTGAATTACTACACTAGCATCATGTTTTACTGTAGGCTAGGCTACAGTATGTTATTATTTCGTCAAGATAGTAACAAGTTAGTAGCTTCGTTTTTATCCCCTAGAGAAATAATATCTATTGCGGTAGGTGTCCATTACATTAATGATTTTTTTACTCTTTCTTTTGATTTCCTTAGTTATACGGGATATATCTACAGTATTTTTCTGCACAATTACCCCTGGTTGACCTTCGAACTCTTGCTACAGTACAGGTTCACAGTTACTGAAGTTGCAAAAACATTGCAAGGAATACACCAGCTATCCAGTTCTGGCCAGATATTTGTCCAAGTTCGGGCGGACTTTTTCCCTGCATTTTGTTGCAATTTTCAGATTTAGGTATTAAACACTGGAGCATAGATCTCTCAAAGAACAAACAGAATATGAACATAAAGAGATAACAACAGTGTAGAACACAATTCAACATTCTGACCATTTAAGTGACTTGTTATAGTGATGAAATGACTTAAGAATATCATTCATACAATAAAAGCTTTTTTGGGTATACATTTCCTTTTTAGGGTTAATGCAATATCATTTACAAGTTGCAGTGTCAAAAATTAATGCTGCAAGATGCATGGGAAGCAATCTTATTATCTCACATAATGCATAGGCTACATAAATGTGAACTATCATCATCATCAATCCAAGACGTTGTTTTCAACAAAAAGAAAAATTTCAAACTAAAAATCGGCTGTGTACAGTAATCAAACTAGAGATCCCTACCCCGCCAGATTTTCTCGAAGTTTGACGTAAGTCCGTTCAAAGATGGTGCATTTACGACATACGCTGGTAACGAGTTCCAAACGCCAATATTACGCTGTGTAAAGAATCTCTGCTTAACATTCTTACTACAACAAGGCTTCTGAATTTTAAACTGGTGCCCTTTTGTATTGAAATCAACGGCTCTCTGGAAAAGCTGATTATTGGTAACAAACCCCCATTAAGATAATTATAGATGTAGAACATATCGCCTCTTAGTCTCCTATAAGTAAGACAAGGCAAGTTCAGCTTTCGTAACCTATCAGAGTAGCTAAGGTGTCTAAAACCAGGAATCGGTCTATCCCAGAAGTAATTAATATAGAGCCATCTGGACAAAGTGAAATCTTTTTATTTCATGACAAGCAGTTCTCTCGTTTAAGCTCATTTATATTCATAGCCACTGTAACATGCATGATTTAGTCTTCAGCCAATTTGAGACTATATGTCCACAATTTGAAGGGATTTGCTCTTCCAGTCTGGACTCAGACCAAATCAAAAATTTTTTAGAGGGAGTTGGGCAGCACTGGGAGAGGGGGTTAGATCTTTCAATAGGGGGTAGGGTTACCACTTTTGATGAAAGTAGAGTGAGCGCAAAAGGCTCATTTCGGTGGAAGAAGTGGCCAGTAATTCAAGAGACAGTTACAGTTGCCACTTTCCATAAAGTAGATACTGTATGCCGTGAACTTGGATTAAGGTACTTAAAGGTTGTGAGACATGATTCTAGAAGAAAGCACCCTTCATTCAGAGGTTGCAAAGTAAAACCCTGAGTGAGAATCCTTTGGAATTTTGCTTGTATCTGTTACCGTTTTTGAGATATGACTTTTCAAAGTTTGAGAAAGATGCAAACAGTTTATGTTATGTGGTGCACTGTGTCAGCATTTCTTTTGTTAATCCTATTTATTTTGCCTCTTATTTAATTACTGAGTTTCACATTAGTGAGATACATGCTTCCAAAATAAAATCCTCTGCACATATAAAATTCTCAGATGCCCTTGAAATAAAGGTTACACAAACAAAGGATCAACAAAAGACACATCATAGGAGTTAATTTCTTGATGTCACAGATTTGCATCTTTTCATTGGCGATTCATCCCCTGCTCACAGCAAACTTTCCAGCCTGGTACTCACTGTTATGGTCAAAATTGCAGACCTCACAAGTGACCCATATTTTACCAGTTTGACCTGCATTTGAACACCCAAACGTGCTGACCTGCATAGCCCTCTGAAAAACCCGCTTTTCAAATCTCCGCAGTCTTGGGAGCACCATGCACAAATATCAAGCATCGTAAACTTGACCGACAACTTCCAAATATACACACAAACTCAAGTATTTTATTCATTAATACATTCAACTTTGCTGCAATGCAACTTTCAAGTGCTACTTTGTTGTCGAAACACACTGACCTTTGTAGCAGGTATGATTGTCAAACAAGTAAGTTCTATGCAATATCTCGACACCATGTCGTGCAAGGCCAACCATAAAGCCAAAAATAAATGCTCACTTCGCCAGTGAAAGGCATGGGGATTGTCTCAGAGTTTTCAATGTAAGGAACGAAAATAATTTTCACATACCTTCAAGTTTTTACTTTCATGATGTTACACACTTAGCAGTCATTCACTCCATTTGATTAATGTGGAACTGATACAGTGTTTCCACAGTTGTATTGTGAATCCCAAACAAAGATAAATCTTACGTGGAAAAATACTGCACACTTTCTCACAGCTGAGGTTGTTGCTAAAATTATAAATACAGTAAATTGCAATGAAATCTTTACCAAGTTACAACTCCCTCCTTGATTGTGAAACTCCTGCCACTAATTTTTGTTTAGAAAGGGATTCACGTCCCAGGTTCAATTCCTTAGTGCAAACACTGCACTGATTTGCGAGGCGGCCGCCTCCGCCAATAAGTACCAGGGGAAACCCTGGAATGGAAACAATTGCTGTTAGCTCACCCATGGGTGGAAACCTGCAGTGGAGTCATTTTTCCTCAGGCTGGTAGCCATTTTGTTCGAGTTTCGAACACCCGTATGTTTGGTTGGGTACCTGGATACCCGACACAGCCCCAGTTGTTGTCACCTTTATTGTAACTTTGTGCTGAATGCATTTTTAAGGCAGCAACAAAAGATCAATCTGAAAAGGATGCATAGCAGTGACAGTGAAGAGGAGAGACCGGTGCTAAAATTTGAGAAAGATAACCCGCAGAAGGAACAAACCCTGCAATAGACCCGCTGTCCATGGGAAGGGGTTACTGTTCAAGAAGGTGCAACATTGCCGTAAAATATGTGCGAGCTCAGAGGCGTTACACTGCTCATGTGCTGCTAGGACTGGGCAAGAGCTTTTACAATGGACCACAGAGATCGACTTGAACTGGTTAGTTACTAAGTACTGTATCTTTATAACTAAATATGCTCTAGTGTAGTACTGTACACAGTAGGTGCTTTAGAGATAAAGGGAGGGTTTCATTTCAAAGGAACATGGTCTCTCGTTAGAACTGATTGTATTTTCAGATGTGTTTTACGTCTGTACTGACTGCCTTGCCAGTGAACGTGAACGTATGTTTCATTCTCATTGGCCTAACCATGATTATACACGGTGTACTTCTTGGGAAAGTTTTGTTTTAATAGTAAACTGCACAATTTTATCTTTAAGTATCTTTTGACTATCAAATTAATTCATGGCTAATTTTTATGACTTGCCATGATTCACTAAATTGGTGCTGTGTTTGCAACAGACCGTCATGAGAGACATCATCGTCAAAGAAGCTTAAGCAGTGAACACGTCCTTACGATGTCTAGTAACATGTTAAAAAAAAACCAGTATTTTGTCCTTTGGAATCACATGAAGTTAGTATCTGCCCTGGTGGTATTGCTCCAGACATAAATACAATTGTCAGTCATTTTCAAGAAAGAATGGGTATTGAGATGAAGTTATACTGGTCTTAATCTATGACTTAATACTTCCATTGTGTGTATACCACAGTAGCTTGTTATGTAGCTTACTGCATGCAGTTTTCTACTGTGCGAAGATGCGAAAACCACTCCTGACATCACTTTTTCTGTGAAAAATCACTACAAGTATTTTCAGCTTTACCTGCTAAATATGGGGTGACCCACATTTCAGTCACAACTCATCATGCCGGAACAGCTGCCCTACTGTAAACGTAACAGCTGTCCTCAACTTAACCCTGATAACAATCACTTTCTGGCTTAAAGGAATTCTCCACCAACAAGAAAACTTAACATAATATATAAGATTCTTTACCGTTCTATCATTTAAGCATAACTATTTTACCAGAGGAAGCTTCCTTAGATGTGAAATAACGCTTTGACACTTGGGCTTCAGCACGAGCCTGAAAATGTGTGACGTAGAACCGACAAATACTGTTTTCCATCTTTTGCACTCCTCCTGTTTCTGGCAAGGTCTTGGACGCAAAGACTCTTTCGTTCAGAGTTCATAAAAATCCTATGAATGTCTACATTCAGCAAGATGCATTCAGTAAGATACTAACATACTAAGAAACCAGAGGAGCTGTTATTGTGATGGACAATTTAATTGCTGCTTATATTTTAAGACCCACCAAGGAAAGGTAAGCTGTGTAATTAGCTCAAAGGTATTTCTATCCTTTATTCATCCTTCCCTGTTCAATATCATTCACAGAGCAACAACATTTAAGTCAACTAATCCTTAAACAATTAGGTAGCTCCAAACAATGCTTTCAAATTCAGGTCTATGCCTCTCCTTGGTGAAACAAAGGATTTATCACCAATACAGTAAGAGATCAGAACAGTACTGTAACCCACAACTGGAGATAAAAATCAAGGGCAATGGTCAATCTGCATTACTTGCGACTACGTCACAAAGGATTTATTTCTAGCAACAGGCTTGTACATCGAATATTTACTGAAATAATTCATTTTGAGAATTCTTTGAGATATTTCCTGGAAATGAGAACGATGTCTTGTCTACAATAATGTTTGCATCGTTTTAAGATACATGACGAGTGACGGTGGAGATTTCCTTTAAGTGTCATGTGTGCTGTAACTTGTTTTATTCAAATGAATTTGTTAGGGGGAACAGACACTACATTATTTTTTTCTTACAAAGAGAATGTTATAATTTTCCCCATTTTGATTGTCAGGTGTTCCAATTTTCAACTTGTCATTACACTACCTGTTTTTTGTCATCAGAGTCATGGACAGGTCAAAATTAGCTTTCCAAATTGTCATTTGATGAGACAGCAGTGATATCTTAACAGCCTAATTTTCCTTTGAAATACATTTTACTTTTAAATAATTTTAGTAACTTTGATTAAGTGTGAATATCCAAATCAAGCAGATTCCATTCAGGAAGTGTCTTTATGTGAGTGAAAACAATCCTGCAAAAACAATCCTTGTAAGTTTTGATAAAGTTTTATGGTTTGCAAATTGTCAGATTGACGACAGCAGATTTCCGCAAGTACTGACTTCCATGTAAGGAATGCTGATCCCTGTTTGTAACTCCAAAATGCATGCTACAGTATGTACATCTGCAGTAACATTTAGCGTATACTCTACATTGAAAATGAATCCTCTGCTGCAGTAGCAATTTCTCTGAAAATATATGTGGTCCTCAAGCAAGGTTGTGCTGATGACTTGCACAAATCCAAACAGACTTTCTTTTTTGTGATTAACTGTTTATGAACAGATACTTACATCTTGTGAGCATGTCAATTTTTCCACTCCCCTTTTCTGACTTTATCAAGTTCATCACCATGGTTGTGCAAGTTTGTTACACACATCATCATTATTAGTTGGACATAATTGGTCAAGGTTATTTCTTTGCAATTAAGGTTAAGTGGCATATGTATGTATATGTTTGCTTTATAATCAAGAGTGTGAATTTTATGCCTTCAATTGACTGCTTTATCCATTGATACTGCATCCCTGACTGTGATATTTCTTCCTTTAGAATCACTGCCACTTCGACCAACATTCCATTATCCCATGTTGCGGACGAGTTATTTTGTTCAGCTACAGTACTGGCTAGAAAAAGCTAACGCATTGGCTATGGAGACAAATTTCCTTTCAGTTCTGAAAAATTCATACGTTCAATATTAAGTTCATCAAGTTTTGGGCTCTGTGAAGGGAAAGTGTGACCATCACTGGGCCACTGGCAGGCTCTTCAGGGCAGCAGCGATATAAGGTGGGGGATGCCAAAGAGGCACTAGATGTAGGCTAGCGTTCCATGTCAACATTTTCACTCACTGAACTGAGTTATGCAAAACTTATAGGCCAGAAGTGTTCCTAGACAAAATCACTTTTGCGAGAATAAAATGGGCATACATAGGGCAGATATTGACCAGAATTGATGCACTTGCTGTTGTGAAATATATTTAGGGGATGTCACAACCAATATTCATGCACTTGCCATTGTGACATAAACTGTATTTAGGGTGATACCGTTTCAATGTTTAGTTTTCCTTAAATTGAAAAGTCTGTCATAGAAGGGTCTTATTTTTTACACTGTAGGAAAAACCCACCTCAAACAATTTTTGGATATCATTGTTGGCTATCCTACTCGCAACTTCTATTAAATGTCACACTTATCCTTTGAAGCTACGTGCACCATTTCGGAGCTCAGTTTTTGTTATTTAGCATTCCACTCTTGTTTGATTTCCAGTGCAAAACGAACAAAGTCCATCCTGGATGTAGAGGTCAAAAGTGGTGGCAGTAGAAGCACAGGTATTTCAACTTTTTCTGATAAATTTCAGTACAATGTTATTGAATTGTATGTTTTTTTTATCCAATCTTTCTTCTGGAGAGGTGTGTGTGAATATATGTATATCCTGTGTTATTGGGACTCCTGTCTTTTGTTGGGACTCTTGTCTTTTGTTGGGAGCGTACATTTTACTACACAGTACGGGGGGTATAATGATTCATTCAGTAGCTTGAGTTGATCACTGCTTACAAATTCCTGTGTGTCACAAAGCAAGGTACCCTGCAAGCCACATCAAAGCAAGTTTTTGACTTTTTATTTTATTTTGGAAGAACCATTTTGTTCACAGCCAAGTTCTCAAGTTTCACCATTATAGCTAACTAGCATATATTTCAAATCTTATGATAAATATTGATGAAAAAACTCAGAACATAAAATAAAATATTTAATGAATATATTATTATGAAGTTGCATTTATTTTTTCATGTTCTTATATTATTACAATCAAAATTAATTTAAAGTTGGAACTATGTGCTCATTTATTAATTTTTTTTTTCCATATTGTCAAAAGACAAAAGGAATATATTAGTAAAATAATTGTGAATGGAAGTGAACTAAAACCCTTGTCAACTTAACAATGAAGAACCCTCCCGAGGAAATAAAAAAAAATTCCCATACGCTCTAAAAATGGATACAAACAGTACCTTTAACTAAATACTATTCCCAAATATATTCGCTACCCAATTACCCCCACCCCCTCCTTACCTACACATATGGTTTAAAGTAAGTAACCCACTTTGAATACACCCTTTGCACATACTGATTATGATGTAAAAATATTCCAGATACGGTATTTAAATATGAAAATTGTCTATTTTTTTGGCCCTTCAAAATGCAGACTCTCCAAGAAAGTCAAGCCATCAATTACTGGTACTTGAAATCAAACATACCAATGGGAATGGATATGAATATTCATGAATGCAAAAGTCGGGCTTCAACATTGTTTTTTGTGTATGTGTGTGTGTGTCTATAACATTTTTTACTTTCAGTGGCAATATATGACAAATTTTCAACTCATTTTCCACCTTTAAGTGATTGATTAAGGATATCCTTAGTATTCATGTGCCCCCCCCCCTCCATTCATTGGAGCCACCCCTGTTTTGATAGAGTATGCATAGTAACTGACTGCACTCTTCTTTATGTCGTGAAGCAAATATTGTAGATGCCAAGAAATGGAAGAGTTTAATAAATTGTCCTTGGCATTAACTATAGTTAATGTGGGCATCTGGAATTCACACAGCTGGGTATAAAATAGTTACAATTACCATCATAATTGGGGTTACTGAAACTGAAAATAAGTTCTGTCAGATCTCCTCATGATTCTCTGGGGACATAACTCCTTCATAGCCTAGTTAATTTCAAGTCTCAGAAGTTTCTTTAAGTTCATTTCTTGGAGATTGAAGATAAACAGAATGATACATTACTCTTTTCTTCACTTTTCAGGTAAAAAGACAAAACTTTGCGAAATGAGCAGAAATATCCTACAAAAGGCCATTGATAGAAGACACTTGTAAGAAAAATGAGGTAAGCTGAGGTTGTCACTCTCTGTAATTATGAAAATGTTTTACCTAGCACACCAAGTGATGTGTGCATTCCTTGGAAAATTATTCAAAATTTTTTGTTGAACACTGGAACCATATGAGCAGTCCCATGATTCTTGAAAACTTTCCTGTTACAGGTCATCTAAAAGAAAATCGAAGGAACACTCTGGAGGGCCATCTGACAAGAAAAGTAAGTGGGAAGACATCGATCTGTCTATTCCAACCAGGGTAAAAAAAGGATCTAATAAGAAGAGGCATGGTGCAAAAATTTCAAGCGAGGAAAGCCAACTTTTGTACAAAAAGAAGAAAGCTTTGCATGAAAAGAATTACCGACACAGGGGAATTGATGATCATTCCAATGAGTTTTCTGTACCTCGAATTGAAAGAATTAGAACCGCCTTGGAAGGTTTATCCTCAGGAAAATATAAGACAATCAGTGAAGCTGCTTGCACCAATGGAGTGCATTATGATCAAATCCAAAGAAGAGCAGCAGGGAAAGTGAAATGGTACAGGCGAAATGGCCCCGAACCATATCTGACCCTTGGTGAGGAACAACAACTGTCATGCTGGGTGACCACAATGGTGAACAAGGGATTTCCAGTGACCCCAAAGCAGCTCAAAGAATCAGTTCAAAAAATGATCACACAAGAATCTGGGAAGTCTCTTTTCAGAAATGGAAGACCATCCAATAGCTGGTATAGAGGTTTCCTGTCAAGGCATCCAGAAATTAAACCTAAGCTGTCGATACAGTCCCTTAGCATGGCAGGGACCGAGGTGACCAACGAGGCATCTGCAGGAAAAATGAGGTAAGCTCAGATTGTGACCCTCTATAATTATGAAAATGTTATAGCCATCACACCAAGTGATTTTTTATATACTTACACAATTGCAAAACCATCAGTTTTGTTATTTATTGAACACTAAACCAATCCGAATTGCCCCATGATATTTATTTTTCAACAAACTTTCTGTTGTAGACCATCGAAAAGAAAATCAAAAGAAGATTCTGAAGGGCCATCTAGGAAAAAAAGTAAGTGGACAAACATCGATCTGTCTATTCCAACCAGTGTGAAAAAGGGATCTTACAAGAAAAGGGAAGTTGCATTTAAAACGTCTCACAGTCAGGAAAGACAGTTATCTCACAGAGAGAAAAGAGCGTTGTTAAGCAAGAGCTACAGAAACAGAGGAATCATCGTCGATGATCTGAGCCGGGTTCCTGCAACTCAGAATGAAAGAATAAGAACTGCCATGGAGGGTCTATTGTCAGGAAAATACAAGACAATCAGTGAAGCAGCTAGTGTTAACGGAGTTCATTATGATCAAATCCAAAGAAGAGCAAAAGGGAAAGTGAAATGGTACAGCCGAAATGGTCCTGAACCATATCTGACTCTACCTGAGGAGCAGCAACTGTCACGCTGGATGATCACCATGGGGAACAGGGGATTTCCCGTAACTTCAGAGCAGCTCAAAGACACTGTTCAAGAAATGGTCATACTGGAAGGACGAAAGACTCCATTCAGAGATGGAAGACCGTCCGATGGCTGGCTCAGAAGTTTCCTCAAAAGGAATCCAGAAATTCACCCTAAGCTGGCAAGAAAGTCCCTTGACATAGCAGGGGCCAAGGTGACCAAAGAGGCAATTGATGACTGGTTCAGTAATTTTAAGTGCTACATTTCTGACCTTAATCTTTCAGACAAACCACGTCAGATATACAACTTTGGCGAGACAGTGTTTGGACTGGGAGACAAGTCACCCTGGTATTCCCTTGGATCCCCCCACACGAAAGGAGCACCCCCACAAGTGACTTGTGGTGAGGGACAAAAAGCAGTAACAGTGGGTATTTGTGCCAATGCAGATGGAAAACTCCTTCCACCCTATTTTCTGTTCGAAGGGACCAAGCCCAACTCTTTTGATATTCTTGCAGGTGCACCTTCAAAGAGCATAGCTTGCTTTACTGCATCAGGGCAGATGACAGAGATTGCTTTCCAACACTGGTTTGAAAACCACTTCCTGCAAAATATTGGGGAGGAAAGACCAGTGGTGTTGTTACTACCCTCTGATGTAGGATGCATTGCATATGACCTCTTTCATGCTGCAGAACAAAGTAATATCCATTTATATCGCTTTCTCTCAAATGCAACACACATTTCACTGCCACTGGATGTTGGTGTATTTGAACCCATGAAAAAGTCCTGCAGAGAGCATCTCAGAAGATGGAAAGCACGTAATCCTGGGGGCACAGGCACTCAAAAGACTTTTAGTGGGATTATTGGCAGCATATGGGAAGATCTAGAGAGACCAAGTGTCATCAGAAAGGGCTTTGCATCATCTGGTATTTTCACAATGGATGGAGCTGCTACTACCACAGAAGAGATGACAATGCCTTCCTCGACATCCGGAGAAGATGAATCAGACGAAGAATCTACAGCGGATGAAAGTTCATTGGAGAAAGATACACCAAAGACTCCAGATGCACAAAGGACAGTATCTGCACACTTAGCGAAGGCAACAGCTTTCCCTTCAGTCAGAATGAAAAAGAAATTTCGTCGCAGGCTTGCTCTTACAACGATCAATACGGTTGAAGAACTGCTCAGAAAATGCCGGTCCAAAGCAGAGAAGGAACTTGCCGCTAAGAAGAAACACTCGCAAAAGAACGGAACTGGATGTCCTCTTCAAACAAGTGAATCACAAGAATGTAGATGTCCCATCTGTGGGGGAAGATATGATGACAGTGTAATGGACGGGTGGGTTGGCTGTGACTCATGCTATGAATGGTATCACATATCCTGCATGCCAGATGACATTGTAACAGATAAAATGCTGAAAAGAAAGAAATGGTTTTGTACAAATTGTTGTAGTTGAATCTCTCACAATGTTTCTGTTAGAATACTGTAGCAGCTTAAAAGCAGCTAAATATTTTAAGAGAAATTTAAAAGTTAATTTTCCATGTATGCAAAAGTTAATGCAGATGTCGAAAAAGTTATCCGGCTGTATTGTAACTGGTGGGCATAATGCTGTCAAAACCAAGTGTCTAAGGCCCAATGTGATCATCTTTACTGTATGTTGCTTATTTGCAAGTGTATGTAATTAAGTGGCTAATGTTTTAATTACTGTATATGGCAGTGAAAATGCATACTCTCTGTTCATATATGCAATGCAAAGATAAATTTTTTCACATAGGTGAACTTTATGCTGCTTGGCTAAGCATTGATGTGTAGTAATTGATGCAAAAGTAATCAGTCATGCATATTGACACTGATGCAGCAGTACCAGAGAATGGCTGTGCGGGTTGGATGTGACTCATGCTATGAATGTTATCACATAGAATATCCTGCATGTTAGGTGACATTGTTACAGATAAAATGCTTAGAAAAAAGAAATGTTTTCCCACAAATTGTATCAATCTCTGACAAAGTTTCTTGTAGATAGTAGCTCAAGTTAGTTGAATATCTCAAGAGATATTGAAAGTCAGTTTTTTACATATGAAAAAGTTAATGCGAATGTTGAAAAAAGCTTTCTGACGTTTGTTGTGTCTCATCGGTGTCACATCAACCCAGAAAATGTTATCAAAACCAAGTGTCTATGGCCAGTATGATTATCCTTACAGTGTGTTGTTTATATGTAACTTTTAAGAGGTTGATTTTTTAAGTACACAGCGTTGAAAATGCATACTGCTTTCTGTCCATATGCCAGACAACGTTATGCATATGATGGTTACAGAAGGTGCGTCATTTGAATTTTTGATAGTTTGGGTGAGTGGTGAGAAAGATAAAAGGTATTCTCCCAATAGAATACGGTGATGAAGTCATGAAATATTATACTATAAGCAGGAAAGTTGTATCATAATCTTTCCAAATATGCTACATTGAAATGGCATATATCAACTTTCACTGTTTTTTTGATAGGATTGTGTAGGGTTATTGTGAGCCTGGCCTTTCTTTAATTTGGAACTGCTTCTTTGCAGGACACAGCATTAATTGACAACGTTGTGTTTGCAGTGGCCAACTCAAGGTGATGCACGAGGTACACTCTTGATACTATGTGCCGACATGTGTTCCATTCGTTCTATGCTTTTTAACCTTTGGATAAATTGAATGTTGAAGTTAAAGACACAAAATAATTTCATCCAATAAGCAATGGATATAAACATTTCTGTTCAGTCATTTTTTGTATTCCTTGTTACTTCATCTTCACATCTGTATTAAATCTGGATGTGCCATTTGAAGAAACAAAAATCACCTTTATCTCCCATCAGCTTCTTCCATTTGATTCCAATCTAAAAAAATGATGTTTTCCACATTCCTTTCAGGCGGAGTTTCTTTACTGAGAGTGTTAATTATTGTAGAAATAAGAGAGGTTTAGTTTTTTTCAGCTTAAAACGTTAACAGGTCCGTTCCCTGTGGCAAATGTGTGGCACTTCCTTGTGGAAACTACCACACTGAAACTATCTGCAGCAAATGCTTTCCTTTTGAAATGTAGGACAAATTTGGACCAATGACCATGATATGGTAGTCTTAATAGCTTCTTTACGACTGTAAGATGTGTAGCCACTCCAGTGGTGTGCTTTTGAAAATACAGGAGTTACAGTTCATCCTGCTTTAAAATCATTTTAATCAAAGCTTCAAAAATGTATGTTGGTGTCCACAGATTTGAATGCACCACAAAGCTGCCTTCTGTACTTCAGTTTAATTCCTTAACCCGGTATAACTGCCTTACCTGAGGATCTTTAAGTATGCCTCTTTGCTAAGACTGTATCATGTACTGGACTTGAAATATGTGATTGACACAAAGAGTTTTAAAGGAAAATGAAAAATGCAACTTTTGACAATTACAGTATTTTCGCTCAATGAGAGACTAAAAGTGGAGAACACCGTTACTAGGTATCATATGTACATGTTTATATATTTTCCAAGATATTCCAATTGAAAAGATCAGAAAAGTTAACTGAATCAGGAAGCTGCCATTCTGTGATTGTTAGGGAGTAAAAAAATCTGACTCGACATTGATATTAGAGAGAAACTCCAACATCAAGTTAGAAATGTTGCCAACTGTGAAGCTGAAATTTCCCAGGGGTCATCCCATGGCAGTACTATTTAGTAATTTGGCTACCTCTCTCTAGATCAGTTCCCTGAAGGAGTCCAGCTGCTTAATCTGATGTGCACATACAAAGTACACTGGCAATGCAATTCAATGCTGAAAATACTATACTGCATTCCATATCCTTTGCTATAGAAATAACCCACTCTCAGTATTGCAGTATTTACAACTACTGGTTAGTTTCCCCCTCCCCCCCCCCTTACCGCTCAGTCGACACTCAATCACTATTTCACCGTAGCAATATATAACTTGTGGAAAGTGTTATTAAGCTATGTTGACTATTTTTTATCTCAATTGCAAAAAGATATGTATACGAATTAACAACAAAATCATTTTGCTCTGAACATGATTTAAGTGCACTCCATAATCTTGAATGTAAATGACAAAGATAGTCATAGTTGAAAATGTAAAAAGTTAGATGTCATCTTGTCTATGCGGAACTTGGGTGCTTATGTTACATGTCAAATTTACATACTATGTGCAAATTACCCTAACCAGTTGCAAAAAAAAAGAAGAAAAGGAACCCAAGTCCTTCACCTAAAGAGTTTTCCATATATGCCAGTTGACTCTGATGTAATACTTTATTTCAAATGTCAGTGATTGGCGATCTTTTGTTTTTGGTTACGTGGGGCCCATGTAAATTCTTACTGCAGTTCTGAGGTAAACATGATATGTTTCAGAGTGACTTAGTCGAAGATAGATCTTCATTGTTGTTGGGGATAAGACCATGTAGCTCCTTGTTGATGGTAATTAAGTATAATTTTGTTCTGCCATCATATAGACTTACTTTCTTTGTCTTTATCTATCTAGTTTATTTCTACCTGGAAATTCTACCATTTCAATACATGGGCGGGGTCGCAAATGGTAGAACAGTTCTCCAACACTGGTCTGTAATAAATGAATGGCTATAGATTTGGTACACTCTTGTTGCAGAAGTAGATGTTCCTATTCAGCAGCCCTAACATTTTATTAGTCTTAGTGGTTATTAAGCTTAATAGCCACTAAGTGTGTGAACCACTTTGATGAGTTCCGCTCCTAGGTTGGGATGACGTTTCACCCTACCTCTTTAAGAACAGTATTGACCGACCCATATTATATAGCCGTATTTAAAAACTTTGTGAGTGACTCTGACAGTAAAGCACTCTACTGTAGCATGAGAATCACTCTCAAAGTTTCCGATCACTAAAAGTGTTGAAAGATATCTGTTACACCTTTTCCCACTTTAGAATCATTGTCTTTATGTTACTGTTTTGAATTCTCAGTAGTAAAAATTCTTTCGTAAAGAATACAATCATCCGCCGAAAGTTTTACAATAGAATGGAATTTTACAGTACAGTAGGTCGTTTGTAGCTGAGAAAAATGTGCAATGGTCCAAAGATGGTTCCTCGGGGTGACCCATGAGGGAGCTTTCGCTCTCTCCTTTAGTTAGCCCGTACTTGTTGGTGATGACTATTGAAAAATAATGCTATCGTTTTGAAAAGCGTTGCCTAGCTAGAGTACCCACATTATGTGTGCATCCCTGTCTTCTGTAAGAAAACTGAGGCTTGTGAAGCAAGCAGGAAGTGTGAATGTAGTCATATGTGTGTAAATCAAGTGTAAATCTAGTCATATGTGGACACCGCAAATTTCAAAATTGAGGCTAATTTGCATGAGTCTCCAATGGGCTTGTGCACGTAATGCATTCTGTGATGTTACCCTTCTAAGGTGAGGGACAGAGTCAAATAGGAGTAACTGTAGAATACCCTTTGCAAGTATGGAGCATACCCTATGAAATGTTAGGTTTCACAGTGAGAGACAGATTGAGACAGAAAATTTTATTCTGCATCCATCAACCTTGGAGTGATACCTTTGTGATTTGGGTGATACCTTTTTAAGAGTGACACATTGCCAATTTTGAGGCCTCAGGTGATTAGTGTATAAAAGTTTTGCAATCTGTTTTGCGATTTTTCTCTCAAATTTTTGTCCAATGAAATGTATGTTGCCTTAAACAGCCAGAATTCATTTTTCTCAGAGAAAGCTATGTACAGCCAGAATACAAAGAGGGAGATTTTTAAAAATGTGTGAGATAGTGGACAGGTATGAGTGGATGATAGGAGTGGAAAAAGCGGATGCACCCATCCGGTGCGTGTGAGGAGGCAGGGCTGCAAATAGCAAGAATTCAAAGCTTACAAGAGATCTGTAATTTTGGCATGTAGGTACCTGCAACCTGTTAAATATTAGTGCTGCACTGCAAGTACAGCACTGACAATATCAGGACCCAGACTTCAAATTGCTCCCCATATCCAAAGTTATCACCAACGTTCATCGTAGGTGTGACAAACTCTTTTTTCTCACAGGTTGGTATTTTCAAACCCAGTCACGATTTTGTATTGTTAATTGAAAAATGTCTCTATGCCCAACTACGAGTACGTCATTCATATGTCCTAAATACATGGTGTTTTATCTTAACATGCAAAGCAAAATGTCATAATCATAACTTCACAGTGAACTCAAAGCTCATTAGTAAGCAGGGGGAGTTACATTTTGTTTTCTCCCACCAACTGTGGACCTGCAGGTGCGGTCCACATGTCCAAAGGAAGGACCTGGTGTAAACAGTCTGAAATATGTTGCTCTGCTTAAAATCAAATAAGCGAGGTTAACTTGAAGTGATACTCCTTCGGGTAGCGCTCACTAGAGTTAAGGTTCGCTGGATATATCGCAGTTTCATATTAGATCAGAGACTCATTAGACTGAAGGTTCATTTGAGGTCAACTGGGATTAAGTTGTGAAAATCTTTTAAGCAGGATATCTCACAAAGAGGAGTTTAGACAGATCTTATATTTGATGTGCAGATGAACCTTATTGAGTGCAAGACGCCTGTCAAATTTGTTACAAGTAAAAAAAAAATTGGGGGTCAATGATCCTCAACTTGTACAATATGCTAGATTCAAAATATTCTGAAGACATGGAGATCACAATGCCCTTTCTCTTTGTGGTTATGCAGTAGCACATCGGACTCTGAAGTGACCCACCTTTAATGTGATTTGATCAACAATATTGCACTGTGTAAAGTCTCAAGCACTTACTTGGAGGCAGCATAGATGTTTATAGTAATTGACTGAATCTTTGTCCTAAGGACATAAAAGATGAAAAATGCATTTGCTGAAATGGAATAGACAATAAATAGTAGTATTACCAATGGTGAAATCTTTGTACAATTGATAGTTGTCTGCAAATTTATACAAACTTTTACCTGTATGCCTCATATTTCTTGAATGTCCATTTTATTTATTTATCAGTTTCTCATATTCCATGACCACTATATCACAACGTTTTTTTTTTGTTTTTTTTTTTACGCAGGAAAAAGAAAGATTCACTTCACTTTTCCGGATAAAACAGAAATGGTTGAAGAATATGACCTGAAGAATGGTGACTTACTTAGTATGTGAAACAAAAATTATATTAATAATTGGAGAAGACATGGGTAGAATTTGTCATTGCTCCCTCATCACTAGTGCATCAGTCTGTCTCTGCCATATATAGATAATATTTTCAGAGTGGTACAATGTTACTCTAGGCATGTGTTGTGGTTTTAGATTCACTGTGCTAAGATCTGTGTGCAGTTGTGTTTGTCCTGTTCATTACAATTTTTCAGGACTTAAATACATTGTGAACATATTCTGTGGTTGATTGACACTCTCCTTCCATGAATTAAGTAGAATATCATCAACTATACAGTTAGTCATTTCATATTTGTTAATTAAAACAAATGCTTCTTCTAATTCATGCTGTTTTCGCTCAAATGGCTCCTGGACTGAGCCTCCAACTTTACTAGTTAAAAAATGTGCTGTTGAGACAAAAATTTCCGGGGGTGATAAAGGAAGACCAAGTACACTTGATATTTGCTTCAAGTTTTTGTAATTAATTTTCTAATTATAGAAGTCATGCATGGTTTTGAAGAATGAAATCCTGTCAAGTGCATTTTAATGGTGAAAGAATCTTGATAGATGGTAAAGTTGGTTGACTGAAAGTATCTGTTTCAATTCTAGTCTGAAGCAAAACTCATAATAACCATACTGAAGTATGGGACATCAAAAGTTTATTTTTAAGGCAAAGGAATTATAATCCCTTTTCCAATTTTGAATGAAACCACTGTACTCAAGGTATTTTCATGTTGGTGTGTGAATGCATGTACTCTTTTAAAAGTTTGTTTGATGTGCAGTATTAGGAAATACGGAATTTTGAGCATCACCCAACTGGGACTTCCTGTTTACACACAGAATGTTTGCTTTGGTGAATGTATTTGTAATTGGCATTCAGACATATTTAGGGAATGTTGTGTTCATCCTCAGACATGGCAGTTGCTTATTTTGACATTGATCAGTAAGTGCTGAAGAATTAATGTGAGACAGAAACTATTTGCTATTTATTTGCTATTTATTTTCCAGTTATCATTCACTGATTGAAGTGTGAAGATGATTAACAGTACATGCCTGGTCAACACAAGGCCTACCATGGCTTGTCCAAAATTTCAATTGTCCATCACACAATATTTCAAATTATGTTCTTATGCAAAATCAAAGTTAGTCAAGCACTCTGCTTATCTTCTTTGAAAAATTTGTGTCATCTTTTTTTTTCCTTACAATTTTGTTTCATAGTCAGAAAGTGGAAGAGAAGGAAAGTTCTAGGAGGAGAAGGAGATTGGGAATTTGAGGTCGGTGAAAGCTTCCGTACTCCATCACTCCTCAATGAAGACATGCTGAGGGAAAGCAATGTGAATGTAAGTCAGCTTCATGTGACTGAATTTTGCTTCAGATCATTGGAAAATTGTTTTGGTTTTATGCTGTTTTGGGTGAGTTTTCTCTTGGAATGCTTTAATTGTGACCATGCATGCACAATCTCACTGTTCTTTTTATTTTAAGTGGTGCTGTCTGCCTTGGTCACATTTAAATTGTTCAGCTGTTTTTCTTTTGTCTTTCATAAAAAGCCAATTTTCACAAGGAAAGATACCAAAGATTGTTTTCAGTGGAGAATTAGAAATCTGCCTTATCCTGTTGAGACCTACAATGTCACAGTAGATGCTAGTGCAAGGTGCTGCATCGTCAGGACATCAAATAAAAAGTAAGTTTAGGGTCAGCTCAGAATTGTTGTCACTTAAGTTTTGGAGAGTGGCCAATATTATACCAAAAAAACAGGAAAACATATCCTAAAGTATAAAGGGAAAGAAATTCCAGTGTAAATGTACCATGCTATCTGTGCTGGACCCAAAACCTCCCTTGAGGCAATGACAGAAATCTGAAGCCATGTTGATAGAGCAGGAGCTACTGACAGATATTTGGGGACTCTGGTTGTGGTGTATCAAGGATTTAGCTATCTTGGAGGGCCTCCATGTTTAACAGTAGCTAACACAAAACATTGCCATAAATAATCAGTGGATCATGAGTGTGAATTCCCTTTTTAGCATCTTTTCTTGTGGTTTCTCCAAAAAAGTTCTGCTTCCAAAAGGTCTGGGAAGAAAGTCCAGCATATTTTCAGAACAGATGAAGTTTAATGTTTTCTTAAGTAACGCATTGAGACTAGCTAAAGCAAGGTTTCTTTGCATGAAAAATTTGTAAGTTGTAATGTACAATTAATTTACAATCATTTGTCTTTATTTTTTGTTTACAATCAATTTAATTTATTTTAAAGTGATTCCTCACAGTGCCTGCTAATTTATTTTACATATGTAAACTAATGATGGCCTATTTTTTTATTATAGCAGGATCTTGTTTAGAGACAAACTCATACAACACCTACAATGTCACAATGTTACAATGTCACAATGCCTACAATGTTAATGAGAATAACACCATAGTTTAATAACATAGTGGTATTTTAGTATAAATGGTAATGTATCAGATCGTACTGCTAAATAATGGTATTGTCATAGATTATGCTGTCAGTGGTTTAAATTCTATTCTACTATGAGTTTGCGATATTGCTTATTTAAAGATGCACTGTTCCTTCCCTCTGAAGGTATTACAAGAAGTTTACAATTCCAGATCTTGACAGGGCCCAACTTCCTCTTGAACAAAGTGCAATAACTTTTGCTCATGCAAACAACACCCTGATCATTTCGGTAAGTTCACTGCTCAGTGCTAACCCTAACAGAGTGAATGACCTATTTAGTATGTCATTAATGACATACTAAATAGGTCATTCACTCTGGTAGGAAATTGTTAATCATTTGGACATACTAAATGCTCAGTGTGATAGGAAATTGCCGCAGTTTGACAATGCATACAATATGTTAAAACTTTTCCCTGGATTTGTAATCTCAAGCTCATATGTTTAGACCTTTCCAATGATTTTTAATCACAAATTTGTAAAGGTCAATCACTGTGAAAGCCTGTTAGGGCCATCCAAGTAAAAAGTATTAATTTGTTATAACAAATAAATAATTTGTTATTACAAATTATTAATTTGTTCTAACAAATTAATAATTTGTAATAACAAACTAATGATCTGTTATGACAAATAATTTGTAATAATGAATCAATAATTTGTTCTTAATTATTAATTTGTAATAGCAAAGTGTTAATTGGTTGTAGCAAAGTGTTAGTTAATTAATAATAACAAATTAATAATTGTTACTCACATGGCACTATTAAGCTTTCATAAATCCCTGATGCATCATGTATGATGTTTTAATGTACAGGAAAATTAAATCTTTTCAGAAATATAAGATCAAACTGTAATACCCTTATCGTATTCTTTCAAATCAAAAGGAACTTAAAAAAGGAGTAAATGTACAATCTTAAACAACAATCCACATTGTCAATCTGACTATTTAGTCACAGGGGAGAGGGGGGGGGGGGGCAGGGGTGGGCATGGCAAGGCTTGTATCAGTCATAACAATCAGTATGGTGTGATGACAGTCTGTTCATGTTGATTTGTTCAGTGTTCAGTATGGATGCTGAATCACAGTTGGATGATGTCACAGGCATCAAACATAACATACCCCAGTGCAGGTCTACAGAAAGTTTGTATCCCCATTAGGGTTTTCAGCAAGAAACTGAAGCCAGTGAACCACTTATAAAGTACAAATGTAGTCACGTGACACCTGACTTTGGAAGAGCAGTTGCAACTAGTCTGCATGAATCTCTAACGGGCTTGCACACATAATGTAGATTTTGCTGACAGGTATACCCTCTGTTTTGCAGAGAGTAAGTTGTTTCAAGTCTTTCAGATCAGAGCAAAACTAGTTACTAGTCACTGAATTCCTATCAAATTTAACAATTACATTTCTTGTTCAGTATATTAATACATGTGCAAGAACTTATTTGTTAATTTATGAGCTTGAGAATCTTTAAGGTGAAGGTGGCAACATTTCTTTCCATTCTCGCTGCTTGCCCTATCCATAAGTGTCAGTTTCAAAAACTTAACTTCTGGAGGGATCTGATAGGCAAATGCAATGAAAGCTGTTGAAAAGGGATCAATATTGTGTGTCCATTGTTCAAAGGATCAGAGTAGTGTTGTCATGTTTACATGAATGTTTCATGTAGGATGATATTTGAGCCACTTGAGGACAGAGAAAAGGCAGTGTCATCCCCTGCATGGTCAATAATATAACTATGATTGATTTCTGTGATATTAGTGTATTCTTGAAGATGTCCCTAGTGTTTCTTATTTACACACAAACTAACTCTGTGACATCATAATTTTCATCTTGACTTGGTTTCAAAAGTAAGTCCTTACATGTAGAGAAAGGCAGACAAACAACTTCCAGTGTGTAATTTGTTATTCAATGTTTTTTTCCTCTCTTGTAGTACAAGAAGCCCTCAGAGATCCACAGATTGGAACGTGAAATAAAATCGGAGTTACTGAAACTTAAAACCATGAAGGATGGTGATGTTGAGTGTAATCCCAGTTAGCATGTTGGCAAAACTGGAGCTGTATATCCGTCCACTTCCAGTGTCAGTTTCTCTACATTGTGTCCAAAAAAAGTGACTTTGCAGCATGTGTGGTATGTGAGACATATGATTGGCTTAGGTTTTGTCTGAGTTGTCGGCCTCCAGAAGTTAATGTATCTATGGAAATATTCCAGTATTTTGCCTCTGCCTTATACATTGTTGTTTTGCTGTTTCCTGTTGTTATTTTGTTTTAATCCTCTTTCTTTGCTCCAATTTATACATGCAATCTCCTCTAGAGGTAAGCACCGAGAGAACGGCAGTTGAGCATCAAAGCAAGAACCATCAAACTGTTAGTGTGTGCTATATTTGAAGCAGCATGTAGCTAGAGATCAGCCACTAAATGAAATTTAAAAAAAAAAATTAAGTATCTCCCTCTATCAAATAAAATTTTGCAATCATGAGGCACCTGGAAATCTTTATTTACCAAAGCTGTCCTTCCTCAAACAGCAATATCTTAAGTTATTAACAAGGTACCAGTGTGGTGTTTGAAGTGCCTGCTGTGAAAACATATGCTTTTTATTTAAGAACTTTGTAAATTGTCACTGACATATCACTCCATTAAACATTTAAGTTTGAAGTTGAATCACTGTTTATACTTTTAATGTTCAAAATGTCATTAATTGTTTGATGTAATTATTTTAACAGATCATACACTCAGATACAGATCATAGCAGTACATTCACTCCTCGTATCTGGAGAACTAGCAATATGTTAGGTGAACTGTTCATCCATCCAAGAGAGGGAGAAAGTATCAGAACAGATGATTGAATCCTAACAGGATCTCCTTCAGTGACTGACTTACTTACAGACAGACTGACTAACTGACTGATTGACTGACTGACTGACTGATTAACTGACTGATAAACTGACTGATTAACTGACTGACTAACTGACAGACTAACTGACTGACTGACTGACTGACTGACTGACTGACTGCTTGTGAATCAACCAGATCTTTAGGCGGCAGCCATCTTTATTCTTGTTGCTCTGCTAGTGTTCATAGTGATGGCCAGCCATTGTGCCAAGAGTATTAATACCTTTGAAGTGATTGTTTGCATAAGGCAAACAATAAAAGCAAGATTTCATGTCTAAAAGTTTGCATCATTCAGACAGTGTGGGAAAATGAAAGTTTTTCAGGTGTTTGATTCTGTGTTATGATTTCATATTCTTCTACCGTAAGTACCAAAACTGGAAAATGCGATAATGAGGTGGTTAGCAGTTTTCATTCAACTTAGTCTTGTGCTTCTTTGAACAAAATTGTGAATAGGGGCCTATATATGCTGGTAATGAATACTCAGTTAGTGAAAACAACAGATCACTGACAGCTCAATTAGGCTATCATTTTGTAGGGTATGTGAAAAAACAGTACTAAGCTACAGTTCCTGATACCAACATAGGAGCTGCAATTTTGGTATGTTTTCGATACACTGGTAGTGAGACCTGTCCTGTTGCATATTCATTTGTAGGAGCATATAATAAGAAGATAGAACTGTTAATTTTCACATATATGCCAATTTTGTTGCTTTTGTTACTTCCCATGATTTTCGTTCATTGAATGAAGTTTTCCGTAGGCATGCATGACCAACCTTGATTATACTTAAAAAAATAAAGGGAGAAAAGGTCATCTTATCCTGGCTTTTCTTTGCATGTGCATTTGCTTTAATCTGCATGTGACTTCATCTTGCTGAGATGAACTGTCATAAAGTGTCACTTGATCTCAGAAAAGTGTAATTGTATACACCCATGGAGGAGTAACTTAATATATGTAACAGTTAGTTTTGTGCTTTATCTCTTGTAGGAAATTTAAGCTTCCATGTATTTTATTTTGACATTCACTGGTAAGGACACTCATTTTATGTTAATGTTTTCTCATCATTTTTTTCATGAAAATTAATTTTTTCTTGTGGAAACAATTAACCTTATAATAGAGATTTAGGCTGGCTTGTACATTTTTGTGCTGACAATTTGTACATTTAGCTATTATCACCTTGGAACATTCTTTATATCTTCAGTTTTTAGAGGAAAAATACAAACAGTATAAAACATTCATTGTGTGTAATGATGTTTTGTAATGTGCTATAATAAATACCCCATTATTCTGCCAATGAAATGAGTTGTTTTGATGGTTTGCCGCTCTATAGTCCAACACCGTTACAGTATGTTCAGATACATCCATACATCCATTACACCATTATGTAATTCCATTACAATCTTCATTTTGTTTGGTAAAACCCAGTGTAAGAGACATAATTATCATGAAAATATGCAGGAGAAATGATGTTTGTCTCCCTCTCCCTTCCTTCCTTCCTTCCTTCCTTCCTTCCTTCCTTCCTTCCTTCCTTCC